>CM057456.1:1676857500-1686857500 GCA_016271365.2 Neoceratodus forsteri
GCCCAAACACAACCCCGAGGAGGAGCAGAGGATGGAAAGAGGGCTAAACCAGGGCAGAGTGATGACCCTGTGACCAGCCTAGCATAGCTATTGTAGCGGCTTCTCAGGGAGCGAAGAGGGTATTAAAAAAAAAAAAAAGTCACATAGCCCGGTGGGAATATAAACACAAGATTGTGCCTGTCTTGTGGGTAATATGGAGGCACATCTCCCCCCAAGGAGACTACTCCAGGTAGACTGCTAGTAAAGGCATAGTCTGAATCAGGAAAGGGACAGGCCCTAGCCTGGGTAAAGGCTGAGGCAGAAGACAAAGTTAAAGACAATGTGAAAGAGAACACTAGGACTACAGAACCCCGGAGTCTAAAGGTTTAGGAAATCCTCCGAGATGTAGGGACTGGAGCTGGAGGAAGGGGGGTCCTAGCAGACTGTATCCCCTTGGAAGATATGGAAGACCCTACACAGAATCCAAGTCTCACTCGAAACAGAAGAGGAGAGGGCAGACACTGCAGAGAAGTGGACCTCCTGAGCTTGACAAGAGCAAAAGGTGTCCCCAAACCGGGGAGAAGGAGATGAGAAGGGATATCAACCCTTTGAAGTGTTCCCAAATGACCAATGGTCCCCCCTGTAAGCATTTGGGGGGGGGGGGCGACTCTGGAAAAAGTTATCCGGCCACTGACCCGCAGTCAGATAAGGAGAAGGGAGATTCCCCAACAAGAGAAAGCCACATGTAGGGGTGGCAAAAGGAACAGTGGGGAGGGCTGAGGTCCAAATGACCAAGGCCCCCCATGGGGATGGAAAGCAGGGTAAGGGAACCAGTGCGACATCCAGATGCTCACTAAGGAGCCATCCTGCTTCCTCACACTGCGAGGGGGGGGGGGGGAGATTCCTCCCCCTCTTTTTTTGTTTAAGACCATGACCAGACTCTAGAACAAAAGGGCAAAGGCTGGAGGAAGTGTGTTGGACAGAGGTGTAGAGCGACCTGAAAATGAGGTCGGTCCTCCCTTTAACCAAGCACTGTAGCCAGGCCAACATACAGCAAACCTGCCTGTGAGACCAAGCATGCATACAGCTGGTAATGTCTGCCAGTCTACCTGGGACTCCGGGTGCCTGTAAGGCTTACCAACAAAGACCATAGCTTATGGGTCCAAACCCAAATCTTCCAGTCTCCTGGGCAGGGACACACGAGCGGAGACTCCACCAATGGGAAGAGGTACAAAAAAACAAACACACATACCCATCGATAGCCAGTTGTGACCCCAGAGGAAGCAGGTGTAGGTGAGCCAGGCAGGGAGACCAATAAACTCCACTGGCTACCAAGGCACACATGTAACCATGGGGAGCTCTGTCCAGGACTAGTGTCTCCGGACGGAGGGTAGTCTCCACCGGAGCAAAGGCTGGCTGAAACTAATCAAACTCCTAGTCTGCTGGACCCCAAGGGTCTGTGCGCAGAGGAGGTACTAGAGGGCCCAGACAGGGCTACCCTAGGAATCACCCCAGACAAAGGGCTCACCAGTCAGGAGAAGAATCAGGCTGCAGTTTGGCAACAGGAGGCAGAGAGGAACCCCCGTAGCCAGCCTCCTGAAGAAATGCACACTGCCCGAGAGGAAGGCAAGACCTGGGTGCATAGGAGCCCTGTCACACCCCAATATAGCAGCCCAGAAGCCAAGGAAGTGGGGCTGGTGGTACTGGGCCACAGGACCATCACTGGGCATCGAAAGAGCCAGCAAGGGAGACTGGTCCAGGGGTACTGGTGAGCGGATAACTGTCCAGGTCATCCGGCAGAGGGTCCGGAGGGGATACAAGTGTCTGGGATGGCAAGAAAGGGGAAGGATTCCTTTGATCCCAGTGAGGTGCCATCTGTAACTGTTAAGCAAAAAGGCCTGTAGATGCGGGCAAGCATCCTGCAAAAGGGAGGTTGCCTATCTGGACCCCAGGGAAGAGACCAGAGCAAAATTCCCCCGGAGAAAAGGTCATGCAAGGGAGCTTAGGTCCAGCGTACCGGAGCAGGAGGCAAAGATCAAAGACCACCTGGAGGCCCCCCTGCAGCCGCCAGCGCCCTTAAGTGACAAAAGGGGGAAGGAATCTGAGACTTGCCCCTACTGATAGGGAACTAAGTGAAGGCTGTCCACAGAGGGCAGAAACATACAGGAGCCACCCCCCAAATAAAAAAAAAAAAAAAAATGAATATCACAGGAATGCCTTGGACATCAATAGAAAAAAGCTGAAACTATTGACTAAAGGGGAGGGGCAAATCGGTCCCCTTCCTCTCATTCCTCCGGTCTCCTTAGCAGAGAAGTGGAGTTGTGCTGAGATTCAATAAGAGGCAGTAGGCGCGGGAAGCGCAATTGCCTCTGCCCTATGGGTTTAGTAGGCTGGAGCGGCCTGAATGGAAGAGGCCCGGCACTTGCTCTGAGGTCTGGAGGACTGCCGACCATGGGATTGCCGCATAGAGTGATGAAGGGCAGGGTGATGTGCCCTACTCTTCTGGCCGTGAGACCAAATATGGAGGGTCTTACCCGACTCGGAGGAGGAGGACGAGACGACGACGAGGACAAATCCTGGACATCGTCCCCCAATAGAGAAGGGCCTCGGAATGGGGCATCCATAATGAAGGCCTTAACATCCGTGGCAAAGTCAGAGAGGCGTAGCCAGGCATGACATGGAGGCACATGGCTGCTGCCATGCACAGAGTGGAGACATCCATGTCGAAAGAGGCACGGAGGGCATGAAACCCCACACTGCAGGCAAAGCAAAGTAGCTGGTCCAACAGAGTCTTGGGCAGGAGAATCTGGCAAAGCTTGTACTAGGTCCCCTGCCTGTACCAACAGAAACTGTTGATGCACCATCATGTGAGCAACATAATTCTGGGCACGCAAGGCCAGTGTGGAAGAAGAGTAGACCCTTCACCCTAGGATGTCCAACAGCCTGAACTCCCTGTCCTAAGGGAAGTCACTCCAGTGTCTAGACTCCATGGATATGTCCTGGGCCTCTGATAACACCGAGGGGGTCGGCCTTAGGACGAGTGTCGAAATGAGGCCAGCCATCAGGGGTGTGGTATAACTGATCTCCCTTCTTGGACAAAGGAGGGGCATATTCCGGTTGCTGTCAAACGGTAGAGGTGATATCATCATGGGGGACCACTAAAGGTGGAATTACCACTGAACCTCTGGGAGGTGCAAATGTTCCGCCAGACGGCGACACTGGGAGTCCTGCACCTCTGTATGCCAACCTTGAGAGGGCTGGATAAGCTTCATCACCTCCAAAATGGAAGGGTCCACTGCAGGGGATTTATGGGTGTTCTTGACCCACACATCCACCAAATGCGAGTTGGGGGGGACCCAGATGCTCCAAGGAATCTAAGTTCACATCTACCAAGCATTCGGATGCCAAAGTAGGGCGCTGAGGCGGCAAGAGACCACAACCAGCGACAACCCTGGTGTCCGGTAGGTGCTCCACTGAAGGAGGAGGAGCATCCCTATCCAAAGGAGGATCTAGAGTCCGGGAATGGACAGACTTCTGCATTGCCCGGGCTGGTGTCAGGTGTTGAGCGGACGACCCACAAGGCATTAAGAGCACTGTAGTCTGCCGGCGTTTGACAAAGGAATGCTGGGAGATAGGAACATCCCAGAAAATGTGTCAAAAGACCACATGAAGTGCCAGATGACTGTCCACAAAGACTGGACAGGAGGCCCAGAGTCAAGCTCTAAGAGGAGCCCAATGGACCACCAGGAGTCAGACCAAAAAACAGTGGCTGCTGGTGAGGCGATGGCCCTAGAAGACCTGGGTTGTGAGGCAGCACCCAGGGATCCAAAGGAAAATCCGGAGGTGGCACAGTCGGAGGTGCCTGGTCCATAGGAGGGCTGGTGGATCCTGGCAATGAGCAGTCGGGCTCCGGGTCTGAGAGAAGAGGGCAGGCGGATGGCAGCCCTGCTGGCATCTGGTGGGAAGGTTCTGGAAAGGGGACCACTGGCAGCTACTGAGAAGCCAGAGCCCCCCCCCCGGGCGTGAGCTGTGGCCCTGCAGGAGCAGACGGCTTGCATCGGTCCAGAGGACCATTGTCTGACCCCAAAATGGGATCCGAAGACTACACAGGGGGCGGGCATCAGTAGAAGTACTGGTGTGTAAAGACCCAGCCAGGCCACCTGGCTGAAGACCCCAGGGATGAAAGGGCCTGAACAAGAGGGGAGGCAGGACGGAGGAAGAGTCCCAAACCCACAGAAGTGCTGCCTGCCACAGTAAGCAAGGCAAGGGGTGTGTCCAAAAGCAGTAAAGGGAAGGAGGGCTGTTGCGGCCAGAGTTTGATGCCCGGGGGAACCCAGCATCAGCCACGGCCCCCCCAGAGGTGACCACGGCCCAGTAGCAGACCACTTGCTGTCCCGATGTTTCTTGTGCTTCTTCTTGGCAGAAGTGGTGGCTTCAGAAGAGGTCAGAGGATGCATGGCAACCAACTTCTGTTGAAGGAGATGGGCCTCCAGAACCTTCTGGCATAGTTTCCACGTGACCTGATTAAACTTCTGGCAGGACTAGTCGGCTTCAGTATCATGATCAGGGCCTAGGCAGATGACCCAGAAGGAATATCCATCCTTTTTCTGGAATCTGTTTACTGCAGGCACATTTAGATTTGCGTATATCCACAGGAGGTCTGCGAAGACATGTAGCCGACTAAATAAACAAATAAATAAACAAACAAACATCTGGAAGTTATACTTATAAATGGTGGTCGACTGAAGCAACGTTCCGCTAGGTCCGACAAGTACAGGTCGACACTGGCAGGAAAAGAACTGAGGCAAGTGTGGGGGACCGCCCATCTTGTACCACTGGTGGGCATCAGCGTGCACTCATCAGGGAGCGGACCCCCATTGTAGACTGCTAGCTAGAAATGTTCCGTGTGCTCCTAGCACCTGGTGGCTTAATCCTAATGGTGTTGCCTACTGGAAGAGCCCCCTCGAAATAAGATCCGGGATCATTTGTTTAAAAAATCTCAAGTGAGCCCAGTGTGGGGCCAAGCTGAGACCCTGTTCCAAGATCCAGCAGCAATTGTATACTGGTAATTGCCAGATTTCTTTCAAACTTTTCATGCACATACAGTGCAAAGCTTCCCCCCTTCCCCTCAATTCCTTCCTTACCCAGTGGAAAAGGCTCTCTGTCAGTCAATTCCATAAGTGTCACAGGTGGTCACACAGAAGAGCGCGCACAGAACTGAAAATCCACCAAATGGGACTTCAGAGCAAATTCAATGCAAAGGGTGAAATCTTTGACTCATCTCGCACCAGTCTGTTACACCAGCTCTGTTTGGAGGTGAATGTGATACCTTAGTGCAGGGGTTTTCAACCTGTGAGTGTATACGGACCCCCAGAGCAAACACCAGTGGTAGAAAGGACCCCCTACCTGCAACATCAGACAGAGTGTTTGGGGAGGGGGGATGGAGGTTCTTTTTTTCTGTTTCTGTATGTATGTGTATAGATGTGTATAGATAGAGATGTACATCTCTATCTATATATCTATACACATCTATCTAGATATAGATAGATAGTGAGAGAGATAGAGCGAGATATATAATATACATGTAGATATATATACATATACATTATAATATATGTATATATATCAATATATCTATATATACTGTATATACACATGTATTACATATAGATAATATATGACACACACACACACACACACACACACACACACACACACACACACACACACACACACATATAAATATACACACACAAAAAATGGTGATGGGGGTATGGAGTTTGAGCACAGATTTTCTGGCCAGAGACCAGATTTGAATCCCATATATACTACATGCCTCAGAGAAATTGGAGGTGTGGGAGATGTTAAGAGTCGAGAGTTACAAATAAAAACATCCAGATCTGAATCCCGCAGAGACGATCCAAGATGGCCACTGGGAAAATGTAGTTGCTAGTCTGGATGGCCCTGCAGGTCAGGAAAATTCCCCTTGTGTGTAATCTGGTGGAACAAGTCTGGATAATGTCTTTCTATTCTCTTTTATACCTGTAACTGAGTGAAGGACAGAAAGAAATGTGGTGAAAGACGCTGCTCTGCACACCACGGGTGCATGCTAGGTAGTACGAGTGAAAAACGGCTCAAGTTAAAACAAATAAACAGTTTTGACTGAACTACTCTTTACAACTGCTTGCCTCCAAGTACTTATTTTATGAAAAGGAGAATGAACGTAGCTGAGGCTACTACGGCAGAGTATATAAAGACTGTTCAACACACTGAGATAGTATTGAACACGGTTTCTATAGTTTCATATTTAACATTTTTCCTGCTTACTCCATGGACCCCCCCCCCCCATACCTTGCTCAGGGACCCTCAGGGGGCCTAGGACCCCTGGTTGAAAAACCCCACCTCAGTGCTTCTTCTTTGTCAGAGCCCATGCATTTTGGAGCAGTCACCTCTGGTCCCCAGATGCCCATCACACATTGCCAGAGTCACCCTCCAGGTAGAGTCAGACAGACCCTCCTCTAGGGGGCAACGGACCCAGAGACATGGACTTTGCAACTACCTTAAAAAGGGGTCTGGAATAGTACTGCATTACTCCCTTCTGTGCATAACATTTAACTTTGGATTCTGAGGCACCTACGACACACAGATACATTGCTCCCATTTCTTTTTTCCTTTCCGTTTGTGCCCCCTTCTCATCCAATCCTATTGCCCAGCTTATCTGAGAACACCCCTTCTTCTTTTTGCCCCCACTGCCTCCACCTGTGGGACTTTCAACAGGACTAGCAGGAGGCCCCTCAAGTCATAGCCAGTAGTGTGCAGGAGCACCACAGTTGACAGTGTGGGGTGATCTGAGAGGGCAGGAATCTTCTTTCGACAGTTCACATGATTTTCTGTAGTTTCCCCTTCCAGGGCAGATGGTGTCTCACACATGCAAGTCAAGGTGGTGTGATTACACTAACAGTGATGTCCCTTGCCTCCTACACGCACTCTGTGGTGGCAGCATTGCTGTGGAACATGCACCCCGAGGCACTGAACACTGGGGCATCCTTTGGGCACAATGGCACCCTGGGTTTACAACCCCAGACCAGGATAACGGGAGCAGAAATTGGGATGGATACTCTGGGGGTGCATTGCTGAGACAGCACCTCCTGGTGGTGCCATGTGAAATTATTCCTTGGGTGCTCTAGGACGCAGGAGTGTGGCCATCATGTGACTGAGGCAATCTGATGCATGCTAAGAAGCTCAATAACTGGACTGTCCCGAGCACAGAACAGTGCCTGTGGTGTCATGAGCATGGACTGCTCAATGCCACCCCCATAAGCGCAAGTGTCAGAACAGCTCTCTATTTGGTGGTGCGATCGGCAGCAACAGTTAGGAGGCAGATGGATCACGCAGCAAAATGTGATCTTTTACAGCCCTTTTAAATTAATTGATATTTTTTCCCCACAAAGGACTATGTGGGGGCAGCAGAAAAAAGAAAAATTGTATTAAAAGCCACTTTTAACGGCAGACTTACTGCTTCAGAAAAATTTCTAGAGGGTTGGTTACCTTTCAAGCACTTAACTGAAAGATTGGAAGGAAGACTGATCCTATCTCAACAGGCAAAGGGATACTGATTAGCTTAAAGTAATGTTCAAGACTAGTTTTCCTCACATGGTTAGATGGAACAAGGTTACTTAAAGATGTCACCCTATTTTAGTTTATTATTCCATTTTGCATTACTGAATGTTCTACTCACAGGCCCAATGTAGTCCAGTATAGAGATTCCACCACTGAAACTGGTATAGAGGATCCTTATGCACAACCCTGGGGTCTGTTCCATATACAATCAAAAACTATTCTCTTTAACAGCTCTAGCAGCCCAAGAAATGGACCCGGTTTCTTGGTATGTAGTTTTCAGTGAAACTTGTGGATCATTATGTATCTGGGCCTTGATGTTTGTATTTAATATGCAAAAAAGTTTACAAAAAGAAGTTAGAACTTTTCTGAAGTATGAGGTATACACAAAAAAAAAAAATTGGAAAAAATGGCAAAAGGAATCTCATTCATTTCAAAAACTTGGTAGGGAGCCTTATTAGAACTTTCCTGAGGCAGAAGATTTTGGGGGAGAGATCAGAATCGATAAAAATTAGAAAGACCTTTTAAGGATTTAGTGTGGGCAGCAGCTATCAATCAGAATTTAATAGCACCTTTAAAGGACTAAAAAAAGTCTGTGGCTGTGAGGTTAAACAAAAACAGGCAGGAAAATAGTTTCCTGGAGCATGTGTATCAGTTTAAGGGCATTAATTTATAAAAAAGAAAAACTTATTTTTCTGAATTTCATACCCTAGTGGAGTGGGTGACTATGCTCAGTCCAGCCTCCCAAAAGGACAATGCCACATGTGTTTCTCTCAAGGGTGGAAGGAGAGGAAGAGAGAACAGACAAAATCGTGGTCCTGATCAGGTATGCCAAATGATACCTTCTGCCCCCCATGGCACCAGGCACCTGATCACACAACTGTGATTCCCATAGCCAGACAAGTTATCCTCTGGCCATGGGAAGAATATACTGAATCTGAATAATGTGAACTTAAAACGAAAAATCAGGACACAATTATTCCTAGAAACAGAAGACGATAGTTAAAAGCAAGTACAAACTCATAGTACAGCTTTTTTTTTGAGAAGGGTTTATAAGAGTACCACCCCAAATATCCAACTTAAAAATATCTGCAAGCCCAGTACTGAAATCACATACTCTTTCACTGTTCCTACTGGGAATCCTTCAGCCAACTGCCAAACACAAGCTTCTCCCCTTGTCAGGTCAACTTCAGGGCCAGACATTCCACCATACACAACTCCTAGCAACCACAGCACTCCATCTGGTGGGGCCTCTCCTACAGCTGCTACAGGGAGAAGTGTCCCATAATATAGCAGGTGGCGAAGACTCTGGGACCCCACCTGCTGAGCTCTTGCCCCTTTTCTATTCCCTCTCATGCCCTTGCTAACCTTCCCAGGCATAATGTGTGCCTTCCTAAAGAATATCAACATTCAGACATCTACCTGTGGACCCTCTCCTCCCTCCAACCATAAGCCAGTAAAGCCGTAGTTAAACAGTTTATTCCACAGCAAACTCACAACTGTTATTTATATTCTGCTCAATAAAATGACTGTCAAGAGCTCAGAGCTGTCGTTTTATTGTCAGTAACATGACAGCAGTGACATCATCCTACCTGGTCTGTACTTGCAACAATAACTGTAAACAAGTGTGGTGTTGGGAGCTCAGAGTTAGGGATATGGTTTTGTAGCTATAGCGTGCAACTGCTTATTTCCCTCACCCACATTTTCTTCCTCTGTTCCCACAACCAGATAATGGGGCTGCCACAGCTGCATACTTCCTTCCCCACCCACCCCCAGTTACTTCCTCTGTCTCCCAGACGATGGGGTTGCCACGGCTGCATTCTTCCTCACCACCCCCGATACTCCCTCTGTCCCAAAATGATGGAGCTGCACCTTTCCTCTCCCACCAACCCTGGGGCTGGCAGTACAGCCTAGAGGCCAGAACAACAAGCCATGAACGAGGCTGGTACATCCAGCAGACAGACTCAGGTTTGATTCCCACAACCTCCACTTGCATGCATACTGTGCGACTGAGCAATCACAACCTTATCTTAACAGGTTATCAAAGAATAGAATAAAAAAAAAAAAAAAAGGTAAAATAAATCCCCCCGTTACTCTCCTCTGTCCCACAACCAGACGATGGGGCTGTCACAGCTCAAGCTGTACATAGCCAGGACTACTGCAGTGCTCACATGCAATGACCTTCAAACTGAATTCAACCACCTTCAGAAAAACCTTTTGCATTTAAAGCTTCTTTTAATTGCCAAGAAAACGAAGACTGCGCTTCTCTCCCCATCAGTCAATGCCACTAAACCCCTGATCCCAGGAACAGTTCCCCAACTAGTTACACTGCTAGGTGAACCCTTGGATTTTGTGAAAGCATTTTAGTACCTGGGAGTTTGGATAGACTAAGCTGTCATACAAAGTCCACACAGATGAACTTTCTGAAAAATTAAAACAGACGCTTGGGATTTTCTTCAGAATTAGGTACTTTTTATTTCGGGGGAAGTTGTACAAACCACCTTCATGCCCCTCCTGGACTATGCAGACTTCCTGTACGGACACAGCACGAGTGCAGCCCTTTCCACACTCTTATTCCCTCTACCACTGTGCGCTTAGGTTCATCACTGGCACTTCCTACTCCACTCACCACTGCACCCTCTATACGACAATAGGCTGGTGTTCCCTTACCCTTAGGAAGCATAACAATGCATTGCTCTGGACTTAGAGCAATTACTAATAAGCTTCCACAGTACATTAAGGACGGTCTACCTGCTTGCACTCTTGGGAAGTACCCTTAAAAAGGAGTCTCTCACATCTCCCTTCAACTCCCTAAAGTCAGATAGCATTTTGGACGAGCAGCAATACGCCATTCCCTCCCTTCCCTTTGGAACAATGCACAAAGAAATACTGAGGCTGGCTATACCGGTGTCGCCGACTTTCTTTAAATATCTGCTCCTAGTCAATTAAAGTGACCTGTACTGTTTTCACCAATGACTTCATAACACAGTACCCTTTCTGCGGTCTATTTTCCTAATGACCTGCCTTTCTTGCTCTGTGGTCTATGTCCCAGCGTCATACACTTCTTGTTCCCCTACCTCTTTAGGTTGCATGTCTGAGGGGTCTGTGTACATAGACTCTGCGTTACATGCATATTCTTCCCTTGTGGCACTCCTATCCTGATACAGGGTATATACTGTGTGTATTGTATTCTTGTCTATATAATTTCTTCATTTTGTTTACATGTTGTGTTTTTGTAAATTGCTTATTTTGTATATGTATTCATTTGTATGAAGCATAAATAACTATCTGTATTCAACCTTGTTTTGATAGTTAAGCCTACCTTGCCCTGTATCCCATGTCATTGTGTCAAGTTCGCTGGTTATGCATCCATGACTGTATCTCCAATCTATTACTGTGACCGCATGCAGGTCCCTTGTAAAACGATGGCGTTTCACCTGGGTAAATAGAGGATTAACTGACAGAATCCTGCAAGCCCACCCAGTTATTCTCTCTGTCCCCAACAGACGATGGGGTTGTCACGGCTGAATCCTTCCTCCCTCACCCCCCCCCCCCATTACTCCCTCTGTCCCCCAGATGATGGGGCTGCCACGGCTGCATCTTTCCTCACTCACCCACCCAGTTACTTCCTCAGTCCCTCAGACGGTGGGGTTGCCATGCACGAATCCCTCCTCCCTCACCCCCATTACTCCCTCTGTCCCCAAGACGATGGGGCTGGGTCACATGTATCCTTCCTCCTCACCCACCCCAGTTACCTGTCCCCCAGACGATGGGGCTGCCATGGCTGCATCCTTTCTCCCCTGCTATTCCTCTGTCCTCCAGATGATGGGACCGCTGCCACGGTTACATCCTTCCTCCCTCACCCACCCCCAGTTACTCCCTCTAAGAATAAAGAGCACAGTAAAATGTGCATCTAAAAAGCCAATTCTAACAGTTCTCAGTGTCACATGCCATCTTGGATTTAGCCTATTATACTTCTGTTCACCACTGCAATACAAGTATATGAAAAGATTAATTACAACCATTCATATTCTGACAATCAAAATAAGAGCCCTAAAAATGTAAAAGCCTTTATCCGTAATCTAGTTTCTGCGATTATACTGTAGCAGACTGTTCAGTGTCATTAGCCAGGAGTGTAGTACGTTGCTGGGTGCCATTAGCACAAAGAATATATCTTATTTGCTGCAAGGTGCTGCAGTTTCCCATGGCATGAAGGGTTCTAGTTTATCCTGCTATTAATGAATTATTTTCTCAAAATTTTTTTTTTGCACTTTGGTTTACTCCACTCCTGATTCAGCACTGCCCTTTAGAACTACAACAGCCCTCAGCATCCAACAACTGGAAGGAGTTTTGTTGGAAGTTAGTCGGCTGTTCCCCCCCCCCCCACCTGTACAAAACACTAGACCCAAAACCACTCCGATAGATGCTGTTAGTGAGGATGTGGATAAGAGGGCTCCCCCTATCATTTTTTTTTGGAGCTGCCCTATCTTGCAACCCTTTTGGACAGAGCTGGACAGAGGTACAAACAGATGGTGAACATGCAGCAAGAACCACACTCTGAACACTTGATATGATTACGAGTCTTACCCCTAAGGGGAACCGTAATAATGGTGAGAAATCTTTTCTGGATACACTACTAGCAGCTGCTAGTAAAGCGACCACGAAAAGATAAGAAACTCAGATCCCCCTCTATCAGGATGGATAAGCATCATTAAAAATATAGGGTGAAAAAGCTGACTGCAGATTTACAACTACAAAACAGGTTCACTGGCACCTGGCCTCCGTTTATGGCACTTAAGGGGCTTGAAGGTACTTCAATCCTTTCTCAACAAGCACAAGGTTATTAACTCCAGGGGGCTCCCACATTTAGGCATGGTTAACGCCCAAATAGACTTCAGGACTTTAGACTGCTCTCTGATATGCCATATTTGTATAAATAACTTATTTTAACATCAACCTCAATTAAGAATCATTTGTAATGTTCCTTTGGATAGTCTTTTCTTTCTCTATAAATAACAGATTTGATTCATTTTTACCTACTTCATGGGCCAAGATTTCTTCTCTCGATTCTAACAGAAAGTCTCATTAAAAAGTATTGTAATGCTTAGTATTAAGAGATATGGGTGTTCTTGGAGGGGAATCACAAGTTATGCATTTCCATACAATGCTGTATCCAATTCTGAATGCTCATTCCCACTCTGTACAACTGTGATGCTGCCGTTGCATCTATTTTAATAACGTTTTAGAATTACAGCAACAAAAGTGAAAACTAGAAACAAATGCGTTATTCTTGAATCGAACAACCGCTTGCATCTTCCATTCCCAAAAATAATTTCAAAGGCATTTAAACTGGTTTGGGTTTAGATAAATAAATAATAATAAACTTTATAAGATCTTTACAATCTATAAAATAGACTCAAAAGATACACAAAAGACATAGTTCATGAAGGAATAACTATTGTACAAACCCCACCAAAATCCTGACAACTGTAGGTCTCACCATATCAACTATGCTATCACCAACATTGAGTAAATGAAAGGGATTATGCACAGTGTAACAAAGTACTACATCAAGGGCCACATGAGTTTCTTCTTGCATAATTGCTTTTTTTTTTTGTGTGTGTGTGTGTGTGTGTGTGTGTGTGTGTGTGTGTGTGTGTGTGTGTGTGTGTGTAGTAGCCGAATGGTCACATTTGATAGATAAAATTCTTAAACAGCAGTGTTTAAAGTGCTTCTTTTTCTATAGATTGCAAATCATTGCAAACAAGCTTCAGCCAAATGGGCCTAGCCTTGCTGTACCATGTACAAACAAATCTGGTTTGCTACTTAAGGAATATTTGTTTTTGTTTGGATAGATAACAGTTTGTTATTCTTTGGAAGTAAAACTTTGCTATGAAAGCCGCCATCTACACAGAGTGTCCAACCTTCTTTTGTTAGGCCCAGTCAAAGTCTGAACAGTGTCTCAATATGCCTCTACTTTCACATTCTTCTAACGATGATGAAAATCTAGAATTATTTTTTGCGTATCAACTTCTACATAATGAGTAATCATCCTTGGCTTCATATCTGACAGTTAATGTGACGTTTTTAGCAATAACAGTTCCATGCAAATATAAATATATAAGGTCTGCTCAGAAAGACATGGGGCTGGATATTCAGACTGTGCCGGGCAGTGGCGCAAGCCTGGGTGCAGCACAACTGGGCTGCGCCAGGGGCAAGACCAGGCGATATTCAAACAGTGATGCGCCATGGCTCAGCACCGTTGAATACGGCAGGGGCAGCACATAAACTGCACATGGCGCAGTGGCACTGCACCAGCGCAAGCCACAGAGGGAGAGCAGGGGGATGCGACATCACAACTGCAGTTGTGCTAGGCGCATCACCTGCAATATTCAGTCAGGGGCATACAAAATGAGGCCATAATCAATGCAAGGAGCAAATAGGACCATTTGCATGTCATTATGGCCCCATTTGCTTGCGATGCACCGGGCATCCTGACGCATTGCGCCTGGCGCCCTGCCATGCCACTGTCGGGGGGGGGTGTTCTCCCTAGAGGGCTACTGCAGCCCCCCCCCCCATATGCTCGATCGTGAGCAGCTGTCAGCAGAATAAAAATCCTATGCCCAATCGCGGGCTGTAGTGTAATGTAACAGATCCCTGGTGGTCTAGCAGATGCCCTACTGCCCGATCGCGGGCATCTGTAATGAATTAATATATCCTGGTGGTCTAGTGGACCCTCCCCTCCCATATGCCCGATCACGGGAAGTCAGCTGAACAGAAATCCTATGCCCGAACGCGGGCTGTAGTATAATGAAATAGATCCCTGGTGGTCTAGTGGAACCCACCCCAAAAGCCCGATCGCAGCCATAGCACAATCTACCTGGTGTCCAGTGGTACCCACCAAGACCCCCAGCCACCCAGCATCCCCCCCCCCCAAAATCGGCGGGCAGCAGCACCCCATTCGTATACTGCCCAGCTACCAAATGACAGTGTACAGTATAAACTGTACACCCATTGGGCCAGTGTGGACCAATGGGCGTGCAGCCCATACTGTACTACGTAGGTCCAGATCTGTGAATGAATGCGTTCATTCACAGATCTGACCCGTGTAGTACCAACACGGGCTGCATGCACATTAGCCACACTGGCCCAATGGGCGACAGTTCATACTGTATGCTGTCATTCGTGGGCACCCGGGCAGTATGCGGGCGAGGTGCTGCCACCCGCCGATGATGGGGGTGCTAAGTGGCTGGGGGTCCGATGGGTGGGGAGGTGGGTACCACTGGACCACCAGGAGATTGTGCTTATGGCTGCAATCAGACTTTCAGGAGTGAGGTTCCACTAGACCACCAGGAATCTATTCATTACACCAGCCCGTTCAAAACATAGGATTTCTAGTCAACCGGCAAACTGCCCGCGGTGGGCATATGGAGAAGTCCACTAGACCACAAGGATACATTTATTCATTACAGATGCCTGTGATTGGGCAGCGGGGGGTCCGCGTGCTTATGGACGGTGTTCCCGCTGGGCAGGTGGCTTCCCACGGCTGGCAGCTGTTGTGTTGCGCCTTGCAATACAGCCGCCTGCCTGTGGGTTGCCAGCATTTGAGCCTATATTTTACGGCTCAACTTTGAGCACCAGTGTACGGTGCATGTGCCGTACATCCTGGGCTGAATACTGGGATGTGCCGCATATGTATGGGCCGCATATGTATGGGCACACCCCCTGCATCTGTGACGCACAGGATTACATAACGCCCCACTGCATTGGGATTTACTCTGCACCGGGCAGCCTTTTCAATTTCCCGCCGGGGCACAATGCGGGTGCAACTCCTTAGAATATGGCAGCCATGGGCTTTTATCCAATAATTAAGCAATAAGGCACTGCACGGTGTGCATTATTGTGGGAGAACAGCACGCCTCGGGAAGTGAAGTCCAAGGCCAAGACAAGGGATTTTACACACCTGAGAAGTGCTGTTTATCCCTCAATTAGGCACAACCTGGAATGCCTTACTGAGATTATAAAATGGCTTTCCCAATCTCCCCCCCCCCCCAAATTATTTTTGGACCAAGTAATGAGGTTCAGAAACGTCAGCACTTCTGGACTCTGTGCTGTTGTGCTGGGATATCAGCACAATCATGTGACTGGATTCCACCAATCACAGTACAGTATTTCTCACCCATGTTATAATTTGCTGTAGGAGGCAGCACCAGAGATTCCTAAACTTGCCGGCGTCTCCCCCCATTCCTGAGGACTGTCAGCCAACTCACTGCTGCTGGAGGAGGCAAGCGCGGGGGGAGGCTTCAGACTGCACTGAGAAAGCTGCGCATGCACTGCTACACTGAGCTGAACAGCCAAGTCCATCAGACTGAAAAAGGGCTATAAAGCTTAAGTCCAGCTGCGTTTTGGGAGATTCACGGACCTCTGACTTGGGGATTTTTCATCCCCTGTACTGTAACAGTAGATCACTGGGAGAATGTCACCCATTTGGCACATCATGGACATAAGTCCTCAGCATCAGGATCTCAGAAACTTCTGCTGGCTGGGGTCACCCACATCAACATGCATCATCGCCACCTATACAAAAAAAAAAAAACACATAGGTGGCCCAATCACGCCTTCATTCCCCACCAAAGACAAACTCTGAGGATCAGACCAGCAAGGTTGAAACCTACCAGTACCAACTCAGGCACGCAGAAGAGAATATGGAAAATGGAGTATTATATTGCGGAAATCAAGCATGCATAAGAGAACCAGCATGTGATAGCAGGCAGGATAACCACCAGCCACCCGTAAAGGGGCAAGAAGGGAGGGAGGGAGAGCTGTAGCTCAACTGAGGAGATTCTCTCCAAGATCTATAATGGTAAGTGACTATCCTTTCTTCCTGAAGGATATCTCCCTCCACTGAGCCACATCATGGAATGATTCCCAAGCAGTACCAAGCACAGAGGGAGAAAGGAAGGATGTACATATCCAGAGCGAGGAGGCCTTGCAGGGCAGTAAGGCCAAATCCGGCACGTCTATGAGAGACAATATCCACACTGTAATGTGGAATGAATGTAGTAACAGTACTCCAAGATGCAGCAGCACCGATGTCAGCAGCGGAGGCACTATGAAAACAGGCCATGGAAGTAACCATGCCACAAGTGGAATGGGCACAGACCAGAGCGAGAAGTGGATTACCATGCTTCTGGTAACAGAAATTAATACAGAGGCCAACCATTTGGAAAGGCCTTGCTTAGAAACAGGGGAGCCCACCACCCTGGGGTGAAAGCCACCAACCGTTGAGAGGATTTCCCACAATCCTTAGTATAATCAAGGTACCAATGCAATGTCCAGACGACATCAAGTGTGTGCAGATGCCGTTCCCCCTCTCCGTAGGAGTTGAGAAGTAAACCAAAAAGCTCATCTCTCCAATTTATTATATGCTCAGAAACCACCTTCAGTAGAAAATGAGGACTGATATGTAACGCAAGTCAATCTTTATGGAAAACAAGGTAAGGCTGCTTCACAACCACAGCTTCCATTTCAGGACTACTTTTAGCAGACGTCACAGTCACACGTAATAAATGTCTCTCAAGAGAGAAAGCACTGCAAGGGGTCTCCAGAACCATTTTAAATTCTCATATCAGAACCAGATCTCCGACTGGGGGTGCAAAAGCAGGATCTCTCTGAGGACCTGCAGGAAATCTCAAGCTGGGTCACCGTTTTGTCATTGGTGACAGCACATGGAAAGCCAAAACCGCAGCCAGATGAACATTTACTGAGGAATACATGGGGCCCACGTCCAGAACCTAACCGAACACATAAAAAGGGTTTCGCTGATGGGCGGTACACCAAATCATAAAAGGTTTCCATTTCTGTGACTAGGTGCATCTAAGTAGAGACTTATGAGCAGTCAGCAGAATAGCTGCAACCACAGGGCACTCCCCAAAGCAGGACGGTTCTCTGTCCCAAGGAACCATGCATGAGCCAAGCGTGGAGGTGCAGGGATCGAAGATCAGGATGCAGCAGAGAGCTCGGTTCCTGTGACAAGTCCCACTCATAGAGGAAATGGGCAGGGGGTTCCACTGCAGTGTTTCCCATTCATCACTGGATCACCACCACTCCCCCCCCAACCACCTCCCTATACATTTGTAGCCATCAGCCCAATTTGTTTTTAAAAGAATTCCTCCAAAATTGCCATTTACCACTATCCTTTACTGCATTACTACAGGTTTTTAAATAGCTGGTATAGCATAGCAAAACAAGGGATAATGCTAACCATTTCCAAAAATGCACAGCAGTAGACTGCTAACCATTTTTTTTTCCCCAGTGAGTCTATGGCACAGTAGATAAAATAAATAAAATTATACACATTTTTCAATTTTGCTAACCATTTCGTACCAAGTGCTATGAGTTTTTACAGCTGATTAGCAGATTGACACGTGAAAATGCTAATCAATTTTTTCAGCTTATTTAATACTCTGCATTACTACCCTTGTTTTGATACCAGTGCTCTAAACCTTACTTAAAAAAGTATTTATGTACATGTACAGAGTATACAGGAGGCCCAAGGAATACACCTTCAGCCCCGAACACCACAACCACTGCCCTAGCTATAATAAAACTTCCATTCATTTATTATGTTGCTTGCACGCATGTGCAAGAAACATAGTGCCATCATCAGAGATTTCGGAGGTGTGTCACCTCCTACTCCAATTCACTCAGTGTGCTGGCAGGCGTGGCCACGGTAAGCCAATGCATTTTGGAGCTGTCTATGACACGCTCCAAAATGCAGTGGCATACAGTTGAAAGGGGGATGTACGCTTCAGTGAGTTAATTGATAAGAGGCTGCTCACGCCAGCCACTTCCACAGGCGTGAGCGCCTCAAGACGCACTGTATAGCTGACGGGTGCCCAATCCCCTGCTGGCTGGCGTGCCCCAAGTAGTGTACCACGCTGGGAGCCCACCCTAGTGTGGCAGCGGGTCCTTTTGCCGATGGTGGTGCCTAATCCCATCGGCCGAATGAACGCTCTTTGCCATGCTGGGAGCCCACCAGCATGGTGGCAACAAATTCCATGGCCGACGGGGTTCCCAGTCCCCCCTAACGTCTCGCTGTACACGCTGGGAGCCCACCCCAGCATGGCAACAAATTCCATGGGCCGACGGGGTGCCCAGTCCCGTCGGGCTGAACGCCCCCCTCCAACGTGCTGCATACGCTGGGAGCCTGGTACCCCAGCGTGGGCAAAGGGTCCCACGCCTTTTTTTTTTTTTTTTAATACCTGAAAACGAAAAACAGTCCTGCGAGCTACCTCACCCCCTACCCACTGCTTAACGGTAGGCCTCCCCATACTTACCTCCGGACCCGGCGCTGACGATCTTCGTGGACCGGGAACACGCTCACACTCTTTAAAGCCGACGCAAACTGAGGAAATGCCGGTAAGCTGTATAATGGGCTGGGGGATCAACTTTATTGCATATCTCAGGCATTTGGAATTTTTGCACAATTTTCCACATAGGTTTTGGACCCCTTCTCACGAATGATGTCACTGTCATGGCGTAGTCGGGCCCGAAGAGTGATTTCGCGCAGTGACTGCGAAATCACCCTTCGGGTCCGAATACCGCCATTACAGTGACATCATTCATGAGAAGGAGTCCCAAAAACCCCACGTTGAAAATCTGGTGCCAAAATTCCAAAAAATGACTTTTACGAGTGTGCGTTGCGCAGTTCCTACGCAGGCTCGTAAGTTCGCGAAATTTCAATATTTTCACTCCAGATTTTCAACATTGTCATTTTACCACACCTTCTTATTAGTACAGCTGTCATTTTTCACATCTCACCCAAAATGCGTTTCCGCCCATGTAGCGCACAATGGCGCAGTCGGTGTGCAAACTCAATGTATGGGACACTAACAAAATCACAGTGACACTGTTGATGAGCAGAGGTCTTAAAACGGCTATGTTGAAAATTTGGTGAAAAAATTCCTAAAAATGACTGTTTTATGAGCGTGCATTGCGCAGTTCCTACGCACGCTCGTAAGTTCGCAAATTTTCAATATTTGCACTCCAATGACTTCCAAATGCCTAAACAGCACATAGAAGCAAGCAACATTCGGCATTGACAAATGCTTGTTTCAGTCATTCACCCACCAACTAGGCAGCATGTTATCTGCTTTCACTAGTTTGGTTGATAACATTGGGCTGCCAAGCAAGCACTGCCACGTGGAGGGGGGGTTGGGGAAGAGACACCAGTCCGACTGCTCATCATCTGCAAATAGGAACAACGATCTGTTACCACTCGGCTCCATAGCCCCATTCCTACATTTAGTGGGGCTGGGACAGCAACCACCATGATCCTCTTGGGGGACACATACATGCAGCTCCTACCGGGGATAAGAACAGCTGTTCTTCTGCTTCCACCTGCAACTGCTTAGGTGGCTATGGCCACAGTAGAGAAAAGTCCTCAAGGATCCAAGTTTCCCACCTCAGTGGAAGTCTAACTATGACTGGAGAGGACAGGGGCCATCTGCTCGCTAAGCTGAAAGCCAAGTCTACATGCACTAGAACATAATCATGCCTGTAGCCCCAATCACACCGTCACTATATGACTTTGTGCTTCGAGTCAGAAACAAACAATGAAACCCTTAAAATATGCAGCCAAGTCCCCCCCCCATTCTAAAAGCAGAAGTGATTGTCAAAGCATGCAATCACCATCACAATGACTTCAGGGGCAGACAGGCAGCCGGATGAGTTACAAAAATACAGTAAGTCAAGTTGAGTCAGAAAGCTACTGTGACTTCGTGGCAATCAGGCTGGCACTAATTAGAGTACCAGGGAGGCTATGAGTCAAGAGTTTTTTGTCCCTAAAGCATTTCTGAAAATGCTACACACTTAATATTGCTGTACAGAGCTCCCATTCACTGTACAAAGAACATCATCAATGAGTGACTATGTATATTGATTTAAGGGGACAGCTTTACCAGTTTACCACATTAAAATTACCTTTAAACTGTGTAAATGTAATGTTTAACAAAGTAAACAATTTACACTTATTTTTCTATTTAAACAAGCAACCAGCCATTTCACAAGTCTTAGAAGTCACTCCAGAGTGTGCATTAAAGGATTTAAATGTACTTCCCAGTGGCCAACCCACTGGTGCAGGGGTAGGATTTCCACCCGCGACGCTGGTGACCTAGGTTTGAATCTAGACTTGGGACGGGAGAGCCGACCGGGGAGGGGGAGAGGAGTACTGAGCATCCCATGGACTGCCTCTCTCCTCCTTGGGGAGGTTGTGTGATCGAGTGTTCAGTGCAAAAGTGCGGACCTCTGGTGGAGGCTGGGAGAGCCGATGTGACCGGCACCTAATATGTGAGGAGGCAGTATAGATGTTTGGTTCATCCCACTGAAGTCAATGCACATCCCTGCCTCCTGAGAGGATTAGCATCCACAAAAAATGGTGTCTGTCCCAGGGATGACACCTCCTGGTCTTGCAGCCCCCCAAAGTACCTGACCCCAACCAAGAAACTGTTCCGTTGGATGGCCCACCCCAGTGGCCCAACCCAAGGGGGGTAAGCCTAGGGATCCCGGCCGGTCGCAGTGATGCGGCCGGTAACCTGGATCAGTCTCCGTAGGGGGAGGGCAAACCAGGGCAAATCTGGGATCGGTTGGGGGGGGTGCGGGGAGGTAGGGCACATAATATGGGACAGGCAGCACCAAAGAAAACATCAAATTTAAACAAAAATAAATAAATGCACTTCCCAGGGGTACAAGGACACTTGGTCTTCAGCCTCATGCCTCAGTACATCCCTGAGTTGTCCATTAAAATCCTTTAATGCATAATCAGTTGTGGCTTATTACATGTGTATATACACAGCACCAAATGGAGTCAATACATGCAGTCAATGCAATACCTCCCCCACCCCTCCCCAAAGCGGGGTAATTTTCATGTTTTTTCAAGCTCTAACCAAAATAAATTCAGTGAAAATCCATCAACGGTTGAGTGGCTGAAAATTTTTTATTTTACTTTATAATGCCTACCCAACCCCAATTACCATGCCACTAGAATACAGAAAACTCTCTCCCCTGTAACCCCACACTACTTCAGTTGTCAGCACTGGAAAAAAAATGTAGCTTTCCCATTCCTGTTCTATTCCTATTATATTCCGAATGTTCCCTTGAAAGCTGCGGGCAATGGCAATATGTAACCTACAAAACACGTGATAAACACTGTTCAGCAATTTTGCCACATTAAAAATATCAGTTCTGAAAAAGTCCCAAAACAGATAAAGACCAGTTAATCTACCGGGGGGGGAGGGGGAGAAGAGGGATGCTGAGAGGCATCAGGGTATTTAATAGCTGGTGCATATATATGACAGACATGAGGCAATTCTGGTGAGGGGTAGGAAGAAGTAGGCTATTGGTCAACTAGGATCTGCAGCTTATCCAGTTGGTAGGTAGGGAATGGGTAGACTGGGTGGGCCAAGCGGTCCTTATCTGCCGTCAAAGTCTATGTTTCTACGTATAACGTAGCAAAATGCTACTCAAGACAGGTGTTAATGCTAACCATTTCAAGAAATGAATAGCAGTAGACTGCTAATCTTTTTTTTCTGAGAGTATATGGCACAGTACACTACATGAATAAAAATTTTAATTTTTAATTTTGCTAATCAATCTGTGCCAGATGTTATGCATTTTCACAACTGATTAGCTCTTTAACTGCCAATCGATTTTTTCAGCAAATATAAAACCCTCGGCATGAGGAAAAGCAATCTACCTTATGCCCATAGGATTAGAGTAATGGAAGTAACCCAACCCCTAGGCTATTTTAAATACTGTTTGTTAAAAAAAAAAAAAAAATTAACATTTCAGAGTTTAAAGTCAAATATATTTAAATATGAGACTATTAACATAATCCTGTGAATGCAATACAGTCAAACAATGTTGATTACTAGCCATTGTTTGACACCAGTTTATAGTGCTGTACAAAATGCTCATTGATATGAATAGTATTAGGGACTCTCCATGCAAATTTTAAGAATCTAAATGTTTCAAGAAAGTCCCCAGCAGGGGGGTAGGGGAGTGGTTTGGAAAGCTTTTCTCAATACAACATTCAATCTTCTAAAAATACACACAGTTTTTAAAAACAAAAACTGATTAAAACTCGACCACAGTATTTTTCTGCCATTGTTTCCTGAACAGGTAACTGCTGTATTTTGATAGAAAAATTTTACAGTAGTGAGACAGAATCCACTAATTTTGCATTACCCCAATAAAATTTGGTACTGGGGGTAAACAGTTTTCCATTATATATTTTCACTTGAAAGTACTTTTATTTGTAATTATTGCTCCCCCTGTCCCAGCCGGCCCTTTTCTCCTGCAGTCCTCCCAGCCCCGTCCCCCGAATGTCAGACCCCCTCCCGTCTTACCCCCACGGCTTGCCGTCCATGGCAGGGTGGCAGGGAGCGACTCAACCCAAGTCCAGATCCAGCGTCGGGGAGGTGTCTTCTCGGGGACGGCCATCATGCCGCTTGGCCAGGACCAGATTTTCCACAGAGGGGCGTGTGCACTGCCAACAATGGCCGAGCTGTGCACACATCCACATGCAGCACGCCAGTCGGCTGCTCCGCCTCCGTGCGGAGTGTGCAGGACCCGTTGTGCCAACACCAGCCACCGTTGTCAGGCAGGCGCCGGTCTGTTACCCACCTTTCCTGGGAGAGAAGAGTCATCCTCCAGATGCTAGATCCTCCCCCACTCCGGCCGACCCTCAACGACCCATTTGCACTGCCAAACACGGGTCAGCGGCATGGCAGGAGGCAAGGCAGGATTCCTCAGCCCTCCACGCCACTGGGCTGGCTACTTGAAGGTTCTTTTGCCAAGCATAATGCAAAAAAAAAAAAAAAAATTTGTGCAATCTGTTCAAATCTAGTCTAGTCTTTAAAAATTATTTTTCAGATCTGTAAAGGTGGTTGACTGCGACTCTTCTGGGTCTAAAGTAATGCAGAGTACAACTCCTGGCGCCCCATACACAGTCATAATTAGCTGGGGCAAAGAGGTCACAACTAGTGATGACTGGAACTAGATAGAATTGGATTCTGATCTGCATCCAACATTTAGTTAAAAACTCCACCCAACCAGTAAAACAAAACAAAACAAAAAAATGACAGCATGTATAGTTAGTGAAAAAACAAAGACCTCCCCTTTCACCACTCTCGTTTCATGCCACATCCACCTATCCCAATAGGCCTTCCTGCTGCACTAGACTGGTTCTCTGGTGGGCAAATATGGCAGCAAAGTGGGCTGGAGGTGGATATCAGTACCGTCCTTTTCTTAGCCGCCACCACACACACACACACACACACACACACACACACACACACACACAAAAAAACTTTCCCAGCACCTTGTGCTGTTCAGAATCTCAACAGTCATCACCATACTCAGTCAGGCCACAAAAGCTTTACTGGTGTAACCCCCCCTACAAATAGGGATTCCCGAAAAGTCTTCCTCGAGCTTGCCTAAATGCTCACTGCCAGGCTGGTGTCCTGCATTTTAGCAGTTTAAATGAGATTGCCAGAGAGTGCCTGCATAGCCTGTGTGTACTGTCTCTTTAAGAGCTGCCTGGATTGCAGTCATAAGTAATCTGAGAGGGAGCTCTGTTGAAAGATGTAACCATCTGCTGAAAATCATTTAGAGTGATGATGATAATGTAGTTTGTCTAACCTGCCTTCTTTGCAGTAATGACTGTTTTGTTAATCTCCACTATCTTGGTCCTGGACTGCCGAACTGGACCAATCAGTTCTACTGGGACCTAAAATGGAGCCGGACTACAGGAGCTATCTGGAGTCAAAATCTGTAGGAATTGTAGTTTTGGGCTTTTTGCACCTGAAGAGGGAGCCTTTGTTGTGACTGACAGAAGGATCAGCCAACCGAACCTTTTGGATCTTGGGGAAATTCCCAAGCTGTTTGCTGTTAGAGGCAGATCTAAGCTGGGAGTTGAAGAAGCAAGAGCTCAATACAGTCTCTGTGGAAAGGCCCGAGTTTTGGCCTGCATGCCTGCCTGCTGCCCCAGAGAGGGAGAGAAGAGAATTATTTTGGTCTAAATCCAAGTTTGTGAGAACGAAGTAAGCCACTGACTTTTTAACCAGGCTCCTATCCGAAGACCGAAGATTTTGCTGAATGCGATCAGCCTGGCACAATTTCCAGCTGCTTTTGAATCCCTGATTTGTGCAGAGACTTTACAATCATGACCAGAAAGATGTTTGCCTGGTACAGTAGAATTTCCTTACATGTAAATGTGCTGTGAATTGTTAGTGGGTCGTGATTTGGTTCCCCATTGTATGAACTGTGTTCTGCTCACTGGAAGCTGTATCCAGCCCAAAATGGACTGTATCTGAATTTGTCTCCATTTTGCCAGAGCCTTGCCTCACTAGCCAAGCCAGACTACCCAATGCACAGAGAAAGCCACTGATGAGACCTGCCTGGGGATCAGCCCCCTGCTCCATGCTTGAACAGGAACGACACCTCGGCAATTTGTGTGGGCCCTGCTTCTCCTGGCACTCCAGATTAACCACCTGCTGTCTCGATTTTCGTCCAGCCTGTGTCCATTCTTGGGTATCGTCATTAATCATCAGGGTAGCTCCATGCAACAGCCTAATCTAAAAGTGTCTCATCTGATTGTCTTGTTTTCTCTTTTCTCAAACTGAGTCCTCGGACTCCAAATTACAAATAGTGTGTGTTGTGCATGCTGTTTTCTTCCATCACAGGGCCCCAACCAGCTGCAACATTCCTGGCTAGCCCACCATTCTCCATCTGGGTACCAAGAGTGTGTGACCGTTTATGGACCCTGAAGTGCATGCATAACTGTTTGATGTATATAGCCTTTAAGCAAATTAACCTGATTATGCCCTCCTTGTTCAAGTCCCTTAAATAAATCAGATCTAACTTTTTTGCATTTACCCCGTGATTCCAGTTTGTGCAAGAGTGCTGTACTGCTGTTATTTGCGGTGTAAAACTTTAAAAAATAAATAAATACACACACACACACACACACAACACACACACACACAGGGGGTCCCCAGGGCCAGGCCAGAGGAAAGCCCTGGTGGTAAATGCAAACAGTGTGGGTACATCTGGGTATTGTGAAAGTGATTGTG
This sequence comes from Neoceratodus forsteri, assembly GCA_016271365.2. NCBI lineage: Eukaryota > Metazoa > Chordata > Ceratodontiformes > Ceratodontidae > Neoceratodus > Neoceratodus forsteri. Next base: position 1,676,883,231 of record CM057456.1, read on the forward strand.
TATTGTTCTGCCCACTAGTAAGGAAAGAGGGGCGTTTGTGTGTCCCGGAGGGCTATGCCCAGGTTAGCTTGACCACTACCAACCCTGACCTCCGGGTGAAGGCGCCAGTTTCAGAACTCAGGCCCCTTAACCTGCTACCAGCCAAGCAGGCAGGGGTAGTAGCCCTTGGGATAGCGTCACCTAGGGGTCAAACTATGAAACTACAAAGTAGCCACTTGGCCACTATAGCCAGCCACTGCTAGCCAAACTGGTCCCCTACCTCTTTAGCCAGACTCTTCCCATCATGACCAATCCTGACTGACTATTCCTGCAGATGCTAGGCCCAATCATCCGCAGCCATCACTGCCCCTCCTTCCCAGTGTGACCTGGGAAAGAAAAAAGGTGAGGGGTGGGGTCAACTGGAACAAAAGCCTGGGGGAAACCACTCAGAACACTGAATATTTTGAGTAAGGTGTCCGTTGGGTACAGTATTTTGTTCCAGCTGGCAACCTGCCAGGTCACACGGGGCAGAATGGCCGGGGAATGTTAATATTACATGGAATTTATGTGCCCTGTGACTAACCAAGAGAGGAGAGGGGTGTGTGTGTGTGTGTGCGCGCGCACACACACACACACAATCAGTCACAGTGGCAGGGGCAAGAGGAAGCGACAGCGAGTGCTGTGCAAGCCAAGCAACCGCAGAGCATGTGTGTGGCCCAATGGGGACAATGCAGGCACCAGTTCAGCGGAGAGGGAGAGAGGGGTTCAGCAGTACTTTCTTGATGGATTCTCTTCACATGGAAGTAGGGCAAATTAAGCCCTGTACTAGCACACGGAGTGAACCAAAGTGGACCTAAGCTTACATTTACTGGCACCAGCCAGAGGACTTGAGGACCACCACTGAAGAGGGACCTTTCTATCCACAAGCCAGGTGAAAGGTTGCAATGGACACCAGAAAAATTACACCAATAGAGTGTAGGTGTATGTGGGGGGACTGCACTAGAAAACCCAGCCGAAGTGGATCATAAGATTGGGTGTGGGGACAACTATGGCAGTAGCAGCCTATGCCATGACCTCTGGGCATGACACTGCACCATGTGACTGGCGTAATTCCGCGCCCAGAAGTCAGTAGTATTTGCAATGTGGAGGTTTGCTGTTTGCAATCACAAACATCTAGCAATCGTCATCTACAATTCAGTTTAGCCACCAGGAGAGACTCATCCTCCAACACCCAAGTTAACAGACCAGGGAGTAGGACCAATGATTGACCAGGGAGTAGGACCAATGATTTTCCAGTTTGAAGAAAAAAAAAAAAAAGCCAATTCCATTTGATAAAATCCAATTTTCTTCCCCAAAACTGAGACTAAATCTTGCACAAAGATCTAGTGTAAAGTGGGGTTGTTTGAATGATAACGCACTGCAAACAGTATTTTTTCTGGTGTTTTTCCATTAAAAACAAAACAAAATCATTGGGTGTAGGGAATCCTCTTTGTGCTCTTCCAGTAGCTGAGATTGTGTATCAGACCTCAAGTCATTTCATCACTATTGCCCTTTATTGGTATGTCCCATGAAATGGGAGTTTTACAATGGTTTACATTTCTTACATGCATTTCTCTTATTTTTAAATTTTTTGTTTATGCTCTTCTCTCTGGCTCAGCCCCATTCCCCCAGGTTGTGCCCAGACTCATCCCCCACATCTCTAGCACTTACTTCTCTCCCACTTCCGATCGAATGGGTTACCCCTGGGGGGTGGCAGAGCAAACCTCCCATCTCCTCCCAGGAGCAGAAGCAGGATGCCCTGGGTTTTTTGAAGCAAGTGGCCAGGGTCAGGTCAGGGCACATCCAAGGTCGGCCCTGCACAACCTAGGATTTTTTTTTTTTTTGGTGTTCCCTGTCCCACGGGATGTCTGTGTGTGGTAGAGGTTCAACACCTGCGCATGCAAAGCGTGCCCGAGTGAAGCCTTGTCAATGTTCCCCTTCCCTACTGTATCTCCACTGGACTGCACACGTAGACACCCAGGTGGCAGAGCTGTAGTGAAGGCATCTTCGCTCGCTCCCTCCCTCCCTGGAGAAGACAGCATCTTATAGGACACTATCTCCCTCCAGCCGGCCAGCCCACTGACGGCCAAAGCTCACTTCTGACTCCCGGCTGCCGGCATTGCAAGCGGTAGCACTACAGGTGTGCCAATTGGCCATTATATGCTCATTCTTGAAGAAACAAGACTGAAGATCTGCCCTGTCCAGTCCATTAGGACTTAGTCCTTTCGACCTATCATTTCAGTTTCCCAGGACTCCAATCCTTTCAATAAATCCCAAATAAATCTGAATTTCAAGACATTCCATTTATATGACACAAGTAAGTTCGGTGGCAACAGGCTTTTGATGTCATAAGCAAGGGATTCTCGATTCTGACTTCACAGCAGGAATAAATAATGTGAACTCAGTCTAAGGAAAAAAGATCCCAGCAGTTGAAACTAAGTTCTGTAGCCACTAGCCAGCAGCAGGACCAGTGACTGGGAAAATCTACTGATCCCACAGACTTTTCCACTGGCCCGACTGGTATACGTATTAAAATATATTCAAGACAAGTCAGCAGGGATTTTTGAAGGAAAATGTTACTAGCCCAATACAAAACTCTACCAGCATTTTGATTTGACTAGTGATCCAATGACAATTTCAACCTCCAAGATCCAGTTTTTTTTTTTTATTATTATATTTTATTGCATTTATAGCATGTAAAAATTCAGTTATCTGCATCCACGTACAATGCAGTTCACAACTGAACAATGTAAAATACATCATGTTCAAATCCAGACGATCATGACAGGATTTTATAATATACCTCAGATTTTGTTACATTTCTGGGGGTTCCATGTGGATAGACCATTTACTCAAGTAAAATTATGGATTTCCAAAATAGCCAAGAACAACAGATATCCTTAATATTTGTTGTTTAGATAAGTAATTTACCCACCCAAAAGCAAGGTACATATACTCTTCATCTAGATGTTCTCAGGAGTACTTTGGATGTGCAAGGAAAATAAAAAAAATACTGCATTCCTTTACCAGTATTAAACAAGATTATAAACTAGTTAAACATTTAGGTTTATGATGTTCACTGATAACATTCTCAGTGACTCTGCCCCTTTAAACACTGAGTTTTCTAGGACGTGTCAGAACATTCCCCATCTTAATGGACATACAGGAGCATGGACTTCCAATAAGCATTTCCAACCTTACAAGTTATAAAAGAACACTTCATGTGGTATCACACACACACACACACACACACACACACACACACACACACACACACACCCTTAAGGCATTAAGCAAGAACAGTTATCTTAACTTTAGATGGACAACAACAGTTCTAAATGTAGGCAAGTTCGTTCTAATGCCCTCAGACAGTCTTGTGTAAAATAACTGTTACATCAACTCAATGCATGTGTCTATTCAAAGTCCAATGCTAGGCATGGGGGTGGGGTGGGGGGAGGAACAGTCTCAATCTGTAAGACCACCACGAAAGGCCCTCATCTCTCACCCGGACACCATTTTCCCCATTTTGTAACTCGGGACATACAATTCTTAGTTTCCCGTAAATACTGACTGCACCTGGATGAAGGCTCGAGGTATAAAAATAAAGTTCCAGACAGTTCTTTTACAGCTGCCAAGCCTCATTGGCTTACCTGCCATTTTAAACTAAAAACAACCAACCCTGTTCTACTAGTCCTCATCAGACTCAGATGTCGCTGCCTTTACATCAAGCTGCAAATTCCGATCCGAGCTTGGTCACCAATTTCCCGGCTGCTTGAGGGTCAGAGAACATGTGGACTTTGCCTCCATATGTAATTTTAAATCCTCACTAGCAACTTTAATACATGCTGGATCCCTAGTGCCCATAACTGGGCTCTCACTCCAAAGGACTTCCGCCTAGTGGAGTAACTTGGGTCGGGGAACAGTCGCACTCGATAGCCCCGATACTCCAAACTGGCTGCTCTCAGTGCTGCTGAAAGAAGCTCATCCTTCTCCCCAGAGTCCGCAACCATCACCATGATGGTGCGTGCAGGTGGATTATCCCCAATGGAATGGAGAGGTGTGACCTGTTAAAAAAAAAAAAAAAAATTTTTTTAATTTCTATTTTCCCCTCCTTCTGCCCCGCAGAGCCGCATCCTTCAGGAGTCGCCCATTAAGCCCCTGCCAGTGCCTACCTTGCACCTCGGTCCTTCCATCTAGCCACAGAAACCCACTGTGGGTCGTAAATGTGGACGACTTCCGAATCTTGAATTCTCATCAGGGTCCTGGATCGTAGCAGGCAGTGCATCGGACCCGGCTCGCACTCAGTCATCCCGGCTCTGAGGGTCTCCACCCCCACCAATGTTCCTTCTAGGATGCTGGGCCCATGCGTCCAAGGTGTCTGCGGCGCCGCGTCCCCTTCCCACGAAGGAGCAGCCCCCGAGGCCGACTGGCTGCTGGCCTATGCCTGCAACCAATCATACCTCAGACTCCAGCTTGCTGTCACTTCCCCCAGCCTCCGCCAGAGGTCGCCACTTGCCAGGTTGGAAGTCCCCTTCCCCCAGAGAAGGCGAGCTGTCACCAGACGCTCCAGCCTATCTCCCGCAAGCCAACCCTCAATGACCCGAGCTCGCTCCCAAACCCACGTAGCCGGCATGGTGTGAGGTGTGGCGCCCAGTGCCTCAACCCTCAGCACCACCGGGCTGGCTCCGTTATGCTTTCTTAACCGTAAAGGAGTCGATGTTTAATGCTAAGGTTAGCCAGACTTGGATAACTGATTTGATGCCTTCTTCCTCCTCTATAACTTCTGGCTTTCCCACCACTCGCACATTTGTGGCTCACATCCGATTTTCTAGGTGTTCCAGCCTGTATCAGAGTACTGCGTTTTCTTTTAGTACTCCAGTGACTGAAGTCAGACTTTGGTTGCAATTTCTGTAGCTCGAGTCGCTTCCAGTTGTACCCCTGTTACTTCAGTGTCGAGAAGGGTTACCTTCATGACCAGCGACTCAACTTTGTGGTCCATGGCCTGAATAGCTTTCAGGAGCGCCACGTTCGATGGCTGGTCTGTATCCGCTCCCTTGGAGCTGGTCGGAGGCTCCACTTCTACTATTTGAGGCGTTTTCTGTCTGGCTCCTTCTTGGTTTCCTCAGGTATTTCTGCCCATGGTAGCAAGATTTTGGTATTGTTCAACTCCAAATAGCTTAACGCACATACTGGTGACAGTTTGTATTTAGTTTTAAGGTTGCAAACATTGGCTTTAGCCATTTTGTTTTTGAAAATAGAGGAGTTAGTTTTCCCACGTCTGATCAGTTCGGCAGTCCCCCCAATCCTGTGTTTTTATTTATTTATTTATTTATTTTTTTTTTAATTTTTTTTTTTTTAATGAAAATGTCATTTGTAACATAAAATGGAAGGTCCCGAAACAACTTTTGGGGAAAATGTGCATTATGTTGATGCAAACTGAAATTATTTGCTGGAAACCCATAAATCTCTTAAACTACTGTAACTTCCTTCTTAGAAAGTTGTAAAACAGCATCAATTTCATAGTTTTCCTTCTATAATGTGTATTTTCCTAGCTTGAGCTTCCTGTTACAGAATTTCACACACACACACACACACACACACACACACACACACAGTATAGAGACAGTTTTTTTTCGTATGGATTTCCATTCTTACCAGAACAATGTTGTGCTACAGTGCAAAGGTCACAGAACACAGTTGTACCCTACTGGAGTAGAACAGAACAGCATTACCACGACCCCACCTGCTGCCTCACTACAGCAGAAAACAACTGAGCGGCAGTCAAGAGTTTAATCCTAACTAAAGCAGTGAGATAGCCATGGCGGTGCTTTCAAAAGACTGTAGTGAGCAGCACAACTTCACAGAGGAGAATGAAAACGAGACAAAACAGTTTTAATGTTAAACAAATTTCTGTCCAGAATCTGGAGAGAAAAAAAGAACATCCATGAACAAGACAAGAGTTTCAGTGTTAAAATAAACTTAAATAAAAAACACCTCTGAACTTCAATCGCCGTCTTGAAGCAGTTGCTCTATACACTATACACCACACACACACAATTCTGGTTGGGCAACCATGAGCAACCCACTTGTGCTGCCACTGAGAGGTTCAGATTCATACTGACTGACAGTGAAGCTGAAGGTCAGTATGAATCTGAACCTCTCGGTGGTAGCACAGGCTGGTTTGCGCGATGTTTTTATTTATTTTTTTTATTTAATTTTTTTTTTTATTTATTTAGTTGTTTAACCAGGTATAGCACACTAAGCTGAAAGCTTTTTCACAGGAGCGACCTGGGAGCACAAGAAGGTTAAGTGACTTGCTCAGAGTCACACAGTATGCAAGTGGAAGCTGTGGGATTCAAACCCAGGTCTGGTCTGCTGGATGTCACCAGATTTGCAGCTCAGAGTCTTAGACCACTGCGCTATACTGCCTCCTTAATTTGGGTTGCACATGGTTGCCCTATCAGTATTCTCTATATGCATATGTTATGAAATACGAACAGCACTGATATGAAGAGGTAATCCCAGACATATATGTAACCCCCCTACAAATGGGGGTTCCAGAAAATCTTCCTTGGGTGTGCCTAAATGCCCACTGCCAGGCTGGTATCCTGTGTCTTAGCGTTTTAAAAGTGTTTGTGTGAGAGAGTGCCTTAATGCCTCTGTGCTCTGTTTTTAACAGCTGCCAATAACGTGGTGCTTATTTAATCTGGGATGGGGCTGAGTGTTTCTATGCTCGATTCCCGCCCGTGCTGCCAGATAAGCACTCCATTCTGCCATCGCTATTTGCACAGAGGGAGCTCCGTTAGATGCTGTACTTATTTGCTGATTATCTATTAGCATAGTAATGATATTGTAGTGTGTCTAACCTGCCTTCTTTGCAGCATGGACAGTTCTGTTTATCACCACCATTTTGGTTTTGGACTGCCAGTTAGCACCAATCGGTACCTTTGGGGACTCTAAATGGAGTCTGTCCCCAGGGGTCTTGTGGGAGTAAATTTCTGTAGGAACTGTAGTTTTTGCATTTTGGCACCAAAACAGACCTGGAGGGGGAGCCCTTGCTTTGACAGACTGATGGATCAACCAACCAACCAGAACCTTTGGACCAAAGGGAAATTCCCCAAGCTGCTGCTGCAGTCAGTCACTCTGAAGTTAAGAGTTTGAAGAGTAAACAGCTTGAGTGATTCAAGCAGCTGTTTTTTGGCCCGTTTGCCTGCAGTCCCTCAAGAGGGAATCCTTTGAAAGGCTTAGCAAATTAGACTATATCTGAATTGGAGTGTGACAAAGCAACTGAAGAGTGATCAAATCTGAACCTGAAGACCGAAGATTTGCTGTACGTGATCGGCCCGTCAGGACATCCATTTACCACAGAATTCCCGGTTTTGCTCAGAGACACTGATACTGTGGCCGGACTGCCTTCTGCATTGTAGTATGGCGATTGCTTTACTATAAAGTGTGCTGTTAGTGGGTCGCGATTTGGTTCCCCTCCCCCGTGTAAATGTGCCACACTTGCTGGAAGCTGCATCCAGCACTACTGGACTCAAAATCTGAACTGTTCCACTCAGCCTGGGCCTTGCCACCTGGTTCAGCCAGCTACTTCAGGCACAGAAACCATCATTGATGAGACTCATCCACTGATCAGCCCCCTGCTCAACCATCTCGAACAGGAATTACACCTCGGTGATTCATGTGGGCCCTGCTTCTCCTAGCAAACCAGTCATCAGCCTTCAGTCTCCGTTTCGTCTAGCCCGTGTCTTGTATTGGGTAGCGTGAGTAACAATCAGGGTAGCTCCCTGCAACAACAGCTAAACCTCAAGTGTCATCTGATTGCATTGATTTTTTTGGTTTTTTTCCTTTTCGCGAACTGAGCCTTCATGCTCTGGATTACAAATTGTGTGTGGTTGAGCAGGCCTCTTTTCATCACAGGGCCCCAACCAGCTGAGACGCCGGCCTACACGGTCAACGTTCCAGGCTAGCCCACCTTACTTCCAACTGGGAACCCACAGCGTGCGACTGTGCAGGGACTAAAAGTGCATGCATAATTGCCTGACAAGATCAGTTTTAGAATCAACCTGACTACACCCCTCCCTTGTTCAATTCCCAAGAATAAATCAGATCCAACTCTTTTTGCATTTAATTTGACTGTGGTTCCAGTTTGTACCAAAAGCACTGTACTGTTATTTACTGTGCCTAACCTTGTTTTACAGGGGGTCTCCAGGGTCGAGCTGGTGGAACCAGCTCTGGTGGTAAGTGCAAACAGTGTGGGGAATTGTGTGCTGAATAGGGGCTACTGTGAAATTGTTTTTTTTTTTTTGCATATTGTCTAGGCCACTAGAAGGGAAAGGGGGGGATTACAGTGTCACGGAGGGCTGTACCCAGGTTAGCCTCATTACTAACAACCCTGTCCTCCGGGTGGAGGCACCCGTTTCAGTACCCAGGCCCCTTAACCTGCAACTAGCCACGCAGGCAGGGGTAGTAGCTCTTGGGATAGCACCACCTACGGGTTACATATACAGCTAGCCACTGTACAAGAAACTGACTAAAGCATTTGTTTACTACTCACTAGAAGCACTAAACATGCATTTTTCACCATCCTCTAGGTCACAAAAGGACTTGAAAGGAGAGCAAATACTATACAGCCTGTAAAAACATTATCCTGGTGACAGTATAAAGTAAACTACTACAAGAATGGCCTTAATTATAAAACTGTCACATGCAGACCTCTCTCAGACACCCCAAAAACACTCACTCCCCCCCCCCCCAGTCCATTCTCTGAGTGAGCTAAGCTGCCCTTCAGTGTTGGTTGCGTTAACATGGAGATGTTGTTTCACATGACACCAGCAGCTGCTGAGGCAAGAGTAACATCAAAGGTAAACAGATCACTTCTGAACCTTCCTTGCTGGCTTCCCACCCACAAGCTGTAAAACCCATGTGCAGTCATCAGCTGCTGCAGCCAGCTCTCCTCAGATATTCCCCTATTCCCGTCTGTTCTAAGAATTCTCACTTGGGTTACACAAGCTTTCAAGCTGTATACACACAGCATGTACAGGCTAAACCAACAAGTAAACAGGTTGGGGCCACTGAGGGGTTCCAGGCACACCATTTGTTTTGGTTTAGTTTTGTTTGTTTTCAAAACTCAAGAAAAAGCAGTGGGGAGAGTTAGGTTACATGGCATGGCAACTATTTTCAAAGCACCAGCTATGGCAGGGCTGTCAATCATACAGACCGCCATATCAGATCTGCACTGTTATGGTCACAGCAATCTTTATGTCACAACACTTTAGAATTTGAAGCAACTGTCCCTAACCGCAAAAGGAATTTAAGAATAAGGCAAGACAGAGTCGTGTTGCTGGACTCTGTGAAAGCAGCAGGTTACCACTGTAAAGCTTCAGCAAGCAAAACAAAAAAAATGCATTTAATTTATTGCTTGGATTACAAGTACCTATGAGTCAGACACTTACACAGGTTCCATGTCAAAGGATTTTGAACAAAAGTGCAACATATTTGCAAAAAGTAACACACAGAAGCATTTCTGGTCTATGCAAACCTTCAAAATGTATAGGACAAGTGTCACTTTCAAAACTTGCACCAAACAGCCCCGCAGAGTTCTCAGACCATACAACTATCTTTCCTCACTGAATAAGTGACCTCTTGCTTCCATCAGGAAAGCATTTTTCTTAACACAGCGTAGCATTTTCACAGTTCAGTAAGCATTTGAAGCAGCCAGTAATAGGTCTCACCATAACAAAACAGGCACACACACACACACACACACACACACACACACACACACACACACACACACACACACTCTACTGGGCTCTTAATTTGAGAACCGTGCAACATGAACATATAGCTCTTCTAGCACTAGGTTACTTACAGATGCTCCTTTCACCTAGTTGTGAGGTTTTGTTTCTACTGTCCCGTTCAACTACCCCATTAATAGGCATGAAATGGCACCCTCTGCAGCCTGAGGGCAACAAAACTACTCAACATTCTGCGGACATTAAATTGTGCTCTATCAAATCTTTCGTCATTGACACCACCTGGAGTGGGGAACGGTGTGGGCCCAAAAACTTCTGTATTGTAACTTACACTGGCCTAATAAAAAGGTATCATGTGGCCAACTTTCTCTACCCATCTGGACGAATACTGCCAGCCATTTTGGCGCACCAACATGTCTTTTATGCACCATTTTAATTGCTGCATCTATATGCACATTTTACTTCTTTTGCTAGTGATGGGGTTATATATATTCTTATGTGAAAGCATACTGTCTCAATTCAAGGCATTGGTAATTTGTTCTCATAGGTAGTTTGTAGGGTTTTTTTTTTTTCTTTTTTCTTCTTTTTCTCCTCTACCCCGTGCGTCCCGAGCGCATGTGGAAGCATGTGCCATGTCAAGCACTATGGGATGCCCAAACTACCTGTCACACTTACCACCTGTGCCTGTAAACAGACCTCCATCCGGTGATGGTGGGACTAGAGGCAGCAAACCCCCCCCCCACCGGGGGAGGAGCCAGTGCTCAATCCTGTTCCCCCCCTCCTGTGCCAGCACCCCGACGACCCAAGGTCACTCCCAAAGCCGGGTCACCAACATAGTGAGAAGCAAGGCATCCAGTACTTCAGCACCACTGGGCCAGCACAAGGCACTGGTATTTAAAAAGAATTGCAGGTGTTTACTTGGCATTTTAATTTCCTGGAATCTGAATTACCCAGTAAAGGACAAAAACAATAAGGTCTGTCCCAGTGGCACTAGCAGCAGAGTGTTGCATTACTATGTAGAAGACCCAGGTTCAAACCCCCAGCCCCATTCTCAGCCAAAGGACAGCAGCCATCCTAATGCACCAGATGCCAGCAAGGCCCCCAAACTACTGGCCTGTAATGCTCCCAAGCCCCTCAACCAATTCACCACCACATATGCATGACCATTTCTCTGACTGCGGCAGTGGTCCACCAACAATGGATACATACGGAGCCCTAGCGTGTGGAGCCTACTGTGGCATCTAGATGGAGTAGCTGGGGAGCCCCACAGAGTATTCAGACAGGAACAATGAATATGGTGGGCCCAAAGTGGTCTAGTGTCAGGAGCCTAGGGTTGCACTAAAAGTGAAAATTGAAACAGTACTTCTATATCCTCGTAACTGTTTACTGTAACTCTGGACTGTCATGTAAATGTAAGAGTCACTGGAACAAGCAGCAAGATGCTGCAAAATGACAGATACACAGTATACTAACAACACTGGTGTTACAGGACTAGAAAGGGTGACAGATTCACAGTATACTAACAACACTGGTGTTACATGACTAGAAAGGGTCGGTGAAAGCTGGATCTCGCAGGATCTGCACCTGCCCGCGCTAGCCCTACTGCCATTTTCAAACCACAGCCCAGTCGCTACTAAAGTGGGCCCACACCAAGACAAGGTCTAACCCAAGACTGCTCCAGTTAACCCCACCAGGGCCCACTATCACGTCTGTCCTCTTGCTATTCTGCTTAGCTATCACTATGTCTAAGCCTACACCACTGCTTTGCAAAGAACGTATGTAACCAATAAAATTAATACTCTGTATAGGTAAGCACCAATGTATTGTAATGCCTGCACCACTCCACTGCAAAGGGTGTTTGTAACTGCTTAGTACTGCAAAGGACTTCTCTAACTGCTTAGCTAACACTTTGTATAAATACGCATCAAAGTATATATATTGTTTAATAATGTTTGTTCATCTACCGTCCAGCCAGTTATGTAACGTTGTCTGCTGTACTACCATCATGCCTATTTGTCATCCGACGAGGAACCTTTGGAAATGAGTCCGACTCAAAAAAGACGAATTCCGATATTCTAATAAATAAATAGGATTCAGAAAAAAAATGTAGTGTATAAAGAGCAAATCTTGTAGGATCCCACTTTAAGCAGCACTCACAAAATTATTTTTTTTAATTCACTCTTTATATCCTCTTCTGTGCCACAAATAGTACTATCCCTCAGGGTCCCACAAGGTGTCTGGTTCAGCCAAACACCAGTCCCCTACAGGTACCCACCTCCATATTGCTGTGGTTATAGAATCCCTCCACCGAGTAGGGAAAGGGGGCCCCCCTCCTCACCCCACCAATGTCAGTCAGGCCAGCAGCTGAGGGTTCTAGTTCAGTCCCTCTTTGGTTCACTGCAGGCCACTGTCAGTCTGACTGTGAGGTCTTTTTCCATGTTTCTCCACTCCCCCAGGATGCAGGTTACATGTAGGAGATCCAAGGGGCATGTGCACACACAGGTGTAGTGCCGCACTAGATCTCAGCCTGTGCTCCTCCCCCCATGGCACCTTCAAATGCACTGCCACCTGTGGTCACCCAGGTGGCAGTACTGCAGCAAAGGTGAAGATCCCCCCAACCTGGAGGGGGAAGCATCCCTTGGGGCAGTCAATGCTCACCCCTCCCTCCCTGGCCAGACACCAAGGGCCCAGGATCATTCCAAAACTCAGATCACTGGTGACACAAACAGCAACACTACCACTGCATCGACAGGCAGCCACAAGATAGTTTTAAGTTTAGACGCCACAGGAGTGGGTCCCAAAACTAAAAGGTCCTGCATCCAATGGATCCTTGCTGGATGCAAAAGGCCACAACACGTTTCCCACCTCCACACGGAAAATAAATGATCAGTTGGTAAAATCAGATACGTGCAGGTGCATTGGATAGACAGTCCTTCAAAGAGCATTCAAAAACTGGGCTTCAGCAATCCCAATCCTGAGAGGCAGTTCCTATCATGGAGCCCTAGACTTATCAAGTCCTGATCTTCATAATGCTCTTTCATTGGCAGAAAGGTAGTCACATGACCAGAAAACTCACTATTGCCTAGCCATTACTAGACAATGGGAAATAGTTTGTAGCAATGGGCAACTGGGGTGCGCGCATGCTGTTGCAGGGCTCCTGCAGCTACAGGGATTTCTGTATTTTACAGGAAAATTGAGCCAACTACCATGAAGTTGTTCCCATAGCCTTGTAATGGTTATAGAGGATAAGACAGCAATTTGGCTTCCATTCAAAACATAATTTACAGGAAAACTCAAGAAAACTGCCCAGAGCCATGCTGCATGCAAGCATCCCCAGTTGCGACTTGGGTGGGGCAGCCAGTAGCCAAAGCCACTGAAGAGGATGCAGCAGGAGCTGCATGCCACAAGCACAGTAACTGGATTACCCAGAAGAGATTTTATTTTTCATATATACATATACGGAGACACACACACACACACACACACACACACACACACACACACACACACACACACCTATATATCCACATACATACATATACACACACACACACACACACTAAACTTCAAGGGGCTTAGGTAAAACTCCCAGCAAAGAGAAAGAAGCTGGCGGAAAGTGCTAGTAAAACATGCCACTTTACTGGAGCAGAGACTCCCGGGAGTTTTTTCTACCCTTAGAGAACATTAGCATAGCACAGGACACCCGTGGAATACACCAGCAGCTAGAACGACTTGCACCCTAAGTCCCAACAGGCAGCATCCCACAGCATCATACAGGTAATACGAATCATGCAAGGTTTAAAAAAATAAACAAACAAATATTGACCAGAACTGCTGCAAGTACAGTGGGATAATCTTTAACCTCTCAGGACTAACTACTAACCACTAAGAGCCATATTGCCCTGAGCTAAAAAATACACAGTCAATAGTTTATTCCTTCAGGTCACTAGCTTCCCCACCAAATACCTCAACTCCGGTTAGTATTTGTATATCATTACATCACAATGCCTATTATCAAAATACAGCTCAATCCTTTGGAGGCAAAGACTGCTTATGGGGGACCCACTGGCTAATGCAGGGGGCCTAACAAATCATGAAGCCTAAATGATGACAGAAGGCCAAAGCAACCTCAAAAGACCTCAGGAGGTGCAAGGACATTACCACCAGGAGGAAGACAGCAGGAGAGTTGCACTTGAGTGGGGAATGTTTGATCTGAAGGATGATATGGACCCATGGCTTGGGCACAGCACTATAAATATTACATATTATGTTAACTGGGTTATAATAACGGGGGAGCACCCCCCCCAAAAAATAGGGAAACCTGGTTATAATTTGCCATTACATCCAGCTGGTTATAATAGCAAACATGCATCAGGTTTCTTTCGCTGAACGCATGTGCCCACTGCATTCTTGCCTTCCTTCCGCACACATTTCATTGGCTCTCGGTATACACACGCAGACTCTGGTGCAAGTGTTTCACAATCACAAACTTGTTACGATTCAGTTTCTGTATATTTTATACTTTTGGAGAAACCATGGACAAAGTAATAAAAAAAAAATGGAAACAATTTAAAACAAGCTTCAACTCAACTATGGCTACTGGCACAGAGATAGATGTAAATTTATATTAATTGTTGTAGCGGGAAAAAAAATTATATAAAGCCAACACATAGGCTAATCTGCAAAAACTAATTTTACACACACCACAGCTAGATGCTTGTATAAAGCCCTTGAGCTTTCCTCTCAGGGTTTATGTAGCATCCAACACCTCGGGCGTGTGAAAAATTCTCTTTATATATGTATTTTATGGGAGAGTTACACATGATGCTAGCAAGGGGTTACTGCAGATTTTTGAAGATATAAGGTGGGGAAACAGAATGGGTCAAAACAGGTACCAGCCCACTAACCAAACTGCTCATAAATGTTTATACTGAGTAAGTAAAATGTTCCTTTATCCCTGCTGGTTTATATTAAAAATGATAACATTTCATGAAATATGCTAGCTGGGCCACTGAAAATGTCTGTGGGGCCAGTGGATCTTCTCATTCCCCTAGCCCTGCTAGTGACCACAAACCTTAACTTCGACCACTGAAACAATATCACTGGGGATTCAATATGTGCACAAGAGGCTTAATCTGACAGTGCAAGTTTTTATGTACTGTAACTTATTACTGCAGCACTGTAGTATGTGTTTTTAACTAGCAAAGGCACAAGTACTAAATTTGTTACAACTGTATTGCCGGTACAGAAAGTTGGAAACAGCACCAGCTCCCCACAGAACTCTGCAAAACCCCACCTCCTCAAAATGTTGCATAACTGGACCTAGATAGACTACCTCCAGAAAAAGAACTGCAATAGTAAGCCGGCGAAGTTCTTATCCCAGAATCCTTGCAACCTCGGAAAAATTGATTATTCTCTGCAGACGTTTTCATTTACTAAAATACGTCATAAAGCGTTGGTAACAACAGCGGACACACCAATAAGTTATTTTATATGAAAGAAACGTTTGATTAAATTCAGGTTTTACACAATTGAAAGGGCTAAAAAAAGTTGTGCATCTGAAGCCTTCCATAGTTTTCCTATGTAGCGTTTTTCGAAGGTAACGGTGTTGCATTTAAGCAGCTTAATATCTCCCATATGCATACGGCCTGATGGAACCTGCAAAGTGCGATTAATCAGCACGTTTCTTGGCACAGGAACAAAACATGTAACAAAATAAAAAACACAAACAACACGCACAAGAATGTGCCTACCTTTCCCGTGCGATT
Organism: Neoceratodus forsteri; assembly: GCA_016271365.2. Taxonomy (NCBI): domain Eukaryota; kingdom Metazoa; phylum Chordata; order Ceratodontiformes; family Ceratodontidae; genus Neoceratodus; species Neoceratodus forsteri. The sequence goes on from CM057456.1 coordinate 1,676,898,778, forward strand.
CTACTCGACTTCAGCACAAATGTTTCTCTCAACTTTTCGGAACAGTTCAGTTGCAATTAAGCAGAACAATGCAACCTATAAAATAAATGCAAAGGATGCAGAAAGCACCTTGCACGGCTTCTGAACACTGGGAGCGAAGAAGAGGGAAATATAAAAGAAATTGGCGCTGCTAATTCAAAGTTTCAGTCACTTTCCTGCAAAATTACAGATTTGCTAAGTATCAGGAAGCCGGTGCGGTAACCTAAAACAGATTCTACCGAGCTAAATAAGTGAAAGCCATGAGTCCCTCAGAGCTCCCCAGCTGCTCCGTTTTCTGCCTCCCTCCTCCTCCGAAGCTTGTCTCTATCTCACTCTCTCTTGTGTTTTTGAAACTTCGGTCTCTTTTTCTCCACTGTCGGTTCCCCCGAGCGGCCGCTTCCGGACTGTGCGAGCCACCTCTTAAAGGGACCGCGTAACAGCTGCCCATAGTGCGCAGCCGCCACGTGTAACAGGCACTGGTGTAAAGCCAGAACAAAACTACCAGGTAATGAAGGGGTCGGAAAGGGGGGATTTTGACCCAGGGGTTTCACTGGCATTGTTCAGTTTGTGGAACTCGAATTTTCTGGAGGGGGAGGGCAGTGGTGGTGATGGAACAGCTCAGAGACTCAGCTAGTAAGCTTGCATCGTCTGTGACACCCCCCACCCCGAACTTGACAAACTGTTGTTAGTTGTTGCCTAAGCGTTATTGCACTCAAACATCCTCACTTTACAGCTGTAAATTCTTACCCACCCCTTGTGTGCGTTGTCGAACTGTCCCAGTCTTTATTACCCATCAGGTCAGCAGTAGTCCCTGGCTGCATGCCCAGTCAGTGTAAATTAAGTTATGCCTGCTGTTACCTAGGTAGACCTGATGTAAACTGAGTCCTGTCACTCCATCTTGCCCAGCTCACAGCCTGTCTGAAGTAAATCAGGTAATCCCCTTCCTTGACCAAGGCATGCCTAATGTGGTGTAGTGCTAAATTTAGAAGTGAAGGGTCTCTGACCATGAACCACGCACCCCAACCAATAGCCTGGGTGTCTGGGGTCCAACTAGGCCCCCAAAAGTTGTCAGGTTTTAGATGCATTCTGGTGCATTTTGAGGGTCATTTTGACACTATTTGGCTGTTTTTAAAGCCTTCCTTGACTTGTTACAAACAACCAATCAAAATAACTAGTTTTTTATTTTCTTTAAAAAAAATAGTCAAAACTAAAACAACTTGTTGATCAATATCAAGGAGCAGAAACCGCATACGTCTCTAATACAGAAAATTCAGACACAAAATGTTCACATTGGCAACTTTATTGCACATAGGACTTACACATGCTGCTAAAAAAAAATGGACCAGACCATTTCGGAGATGATAGGCTGTCACCATTTATTAATTTTTTTGTCTGTCACTGTGTATCTTGTCTCACATAAAACTGTGGCTACTGGCTAGCATGTGTCAGTGTGGCTTAGTTGGTAGCACACCCCACTCTATGCCAGATGGTTGTGGGTTCTAATGCCACACTGGGGTTGGGCTCATGACATAAATGTTATGGAGTGAGGTCATGAGAGGGTGAGGATCCAACAGAGATATAAGTAAACATTAATCACTGAGACAGGAGGGCATTTCCCAGGAATTAATGCATGTTTTTTGGGGGTGCACGAGGCCGAAGGGCCAGTGCTTCCCTCCAACCAACCATGCATTAATTCCTCAGAAATGTCCTCCTGTCGAGGGGATTAATGAACTTGTAACATGGCTTCTATAGCAATACATCTATAATATCTCGTTCATATTAATCATGAAAATAAAAGGACATTATTTGTTTATCTTTTTTATTTCAATAGGCTTCTATTTCACAATGAGAAAGTTTGTTTCTGGAACCATACTTTTTTACATACTTATGAATGCAATTATTACTTTGCTAACAAACCCTGCTTTGATTCCTTAGACTGCTAATCATGTAGTGCACTGTTTAAAAGTTCTTTACATGCGATGCATAACTTTGCACTTCATTCGTTTCAAACTGTGACACATTAAATATGCATTGTGGGACATATTACAGATTTGCATACAATGGCACAGTACTTCTACACATGAAGATTTGAAAGTATTAACTTTACCAAAATGTTTTTGTTTTACAACACTTCTGTTGATAAATTCTACCTTTCCGGCGATATCACTCTTTGTTTCCTCTACATTTCTGTTCCCACTTGCTCTACTATGCATTTCAATCTCCCGACTGCAATCCGGAAATTTTGTGCCGCAAATCAGTTATTCGGAGATGCGTCGTAATGAAAATTTACGGGCGCCTTACTTGTGAATATCTATGCTTGAAATGGATTCCTGGAATACATTTCATGATGTACATTTAGTGGTGTACTACTTTGATTAGCTGCACTACTCACATTTTTATTGCCTCTACTGTGGTGTATGTTGTTACAGCTGGTTTGCAGATATCGTGGTACTGACATTATCTATGTTTGTTTTGACTAATTTTCAAGACGAGTGTTGCAGTATCTACCTGTGTCCACTGGGTGGGTGGGATGGATACTATGGCCCAGATATTCAAACTGCGCCCAAAAAGTTCGCAACAGCAGGAGCAAGCGCAAGTCCATTGAGCCCATGCGCAAGAGGCGCGATATTCAAAAACTGTGCTGGCCAAGATGCGCCTACAGCCGACGACTGAATATCGCACCACCTGCACCATAGCACAACTAGGGAGGGGAAGCTTAGCATATCTTATGCGCCATAGTGCAACAAGGGATGTTCAGCTGAGCAGTCCAGATGCGCCATAGCGCAACCAGGGACACCCCCCCAGCAGCAGGGCAGCAATGCAACAGCACAACCAGGGATGCAGGGGCCCACCACCCATGCCACAGATGGGTAGAGGAACACACAGCAGAAGAGACATTGTCCACCCACACCCCATGCACTGCACAACTGGGGGAGGGCTGCAATAACCACTGGTCCATGGAGACAAGCAACCAACCCACAGCTGGGCCATGGTGCCCCATCACACCCCCTGGCAAGCTGTGACCGGCATACAAGGAGGGCCGACCACCCCGTGACACACCATCCCCCCAATGCAGAGCACACCCTGCACCGTGACCCCTGGACACCCTGCCCAGGAGCAGCGTCCACCAGTGCAGGATACCCCATGCATGCCACCACCCCCACTGTGACAATGCAACCCTGTGCACCACAGAACCATGCAAGGCAGCCCCACCACGAGCACCCATCAGCAGGTGGCAGCACAGCGATGCAACGACGGCATACAAAGTGCCACCACACACAGCCCCCCCCCCCAAGGCACAGCTGAGACACCGCCCATGCGTCGGCACACAAGGTACCCCACACGTGACAGGGCATGCCCCAGATCCCACCACCAGTGATACAGCACCCTGCAAACCCTCCCAAGGACACACACCGACCCAGCACTGGTCACAACAGCCAGCGCAGACACCCACAGTGGTGCATGGAAGCATGCACCACACCGGATGCAACACAGTGCATGTACAAACACCCACCCATACCCAGGGGCACACCAACACAGGGACTCAGTAGCGGGGCAACCAAGCCCCCAGCATGGGGCCATGGAAACCGTGTACACACGGCCAGCAGTCCTCCATGGCACAGGAGTGCCAGTCACCCTGCGCAGGCACTGTGGACCTGTACGCCACCAGCATTTGCCCAGAGCACAAGTCACAGACAGTGGTGCACATCCCTTGCAACACATACAAGCCATAGCATGGAGGTGGGACAACAACCGTGGAGGCCACAGTGTCACCCGAGGCAGACATGCACCACACCAGTGACAGGAGGCAACCCAGCATTGTGACGGGTACAGTGTGGTGCCCTGCATGGACAGCCACCACTGACATGCCAGCAGACCGTGCAGGTCACAGACATGCAAGGGTGTCAGCTGCACAGGCCATGGACGGGCTGACAGGTGTGCCATGGACACAGAGCATGCACCATGGACCACTGCACAAAGTCATCCAGTGCACAGGGAACAACACACACACAACAGAGAGTGACTGATAGCTACTCCCACACCATAGGCTCTTCCCCACGGACACACACACACACATACCCATGACTGCACCACCCCTGATGCCATGCACAGCACTGCAGCTGAGCACCTATAGCCCACTGCAAATCAGAGACCACCACAGTAGTCATATCAAAAGAATTGTATTCAAAAACATCCAACAAAACTATATACAATTATTTCCAAATGTGTGGGGGGAGGGCCACAAACAAGGTGGGGGTGGGTAAGGGGCAGGGGTGAACAAATGGTACAGGAAAGGAGGGGTGTGAGGGTGGGTCCAGGGGGGTAGGGGAAATCATGGGCAGTTTGATGATCAGTGAGAGCCCCACTCCCTGCTCCGGCTGCTCCTCCTTCCATGCCGCCACCTGACCCCCAGCCACTCAATCCTCTGCAAGATGTCCAGCGACGCCCTTGCCACAGTAAGAATTTCCTGCAGCGCCTCCCGTATCATGCGCAGCTGCTGGACACCTAGGACAAGGGAGCAGAGTCAATAGGTGTGAATGCACAGCCCCATACAGCCCACCCACTGTGCATGACATACGGCCGTGGGACATGCCTCTGTGATGGTGTGTGACCACCCACAGTGATCGTGTCCACAAGGCCTGCCCACCCAGGCGCACACAGCCATGCAGACCGCTGCACACACCCATCGGTCAAGTCCTGCACAGCACCACCATGGCAGTTTAGTGACATGGCTATGTGGTGCGAAGGCAGTAGCACAGCCATGTACCCGGTGCACGCATGGACCACCATTGACGCACCCCCAGACATGCAGTGCCACTGGACAGTGCTGACTGTAACAAGTTGCGTGCATAGCAGTGGTGTCAATGGATGGTGGCCATGCCCCGCTGCCTGCCCTGTTACACAGCATGCAATAGTAATCATGGAGGTAAGGCACTCAGCATCATCAGGCTGGTCCCTCTGCCGCTGTGGACCTTCGCCCCTCCTGTTGTTCCGGTCCTCCAGCTGGCGCCTCTGCTCCCTCGCCAGCCGTCCCTCTTCTGGCCCTAAGGTGCAAACATGGAGAGAGGAACATCAGTACAATCCTGTAGCAAAGTCCCCCTGCCCCCATGTGTGTGCAATCCCACACAGCCAGACCACCCACCCCACACCCTGATAACACCACCACAGCCAAAACCGGACGGTCCCCCCCCCCCGTGTTCCAGACACATGCAACCATGATACCCATATGGAAGATAAAAGTGTATGGATGTTACACCTACCTGGCCGTGGCAGCATGCCCCTCCTGGCACGTGCCCGCAAGTGGGCAAGCAGGTCCGGGTCCCCCAGCCTCAGGTCCCCATACCTGTGGCAGCAATGCTCCGCCGTCCGCCCCATTCCTGTGGCCTCCTCCAGGGCGTCGGCCACCTCCTGCCACACCTGGCTCTTGGACCTGTCCAGGGGTGCCTCCCCAAACAGTGGGCCAAAAAGTGGCTCAACAATGGCAACCAGGTTTGTCATTTCAATCTGGCTCCACTGGGCAGCTCTCCTCCGCACCATCTCTCTTGCTCAGTAGGTTCAAAATGGCACTCTGCAGCGGTTCCACCACGTGCAGATGCTGTGCGGTACAGCACTGCCATTCCCTATCGCGCTGTCACTGAACAGCGCAATAGTGGTGCACCCATGCCTGACGCATAGCGCCTAGGGGGCAAAGGTCGGGCACAGGGTCAAGGGTCTGTGGCGCACAGACAGGCACAGCCGATTGGAACCCAATGCATGTAGCGCAGTTGGGTGTCTGTGTGCTACCTCCAGTAGCGGTCTGCCGCTGTTGTCCCACTGCGCCTCACGATGCCTCAGTGCCACGGCGCCATATAGGTGAACATCGCTGTGGCGCCACTGGCACAATGGTGGCCATGCCTGCATTGCCTCCCGCACAACACGCCAGCAGAGCGGCAGGCACCCGCGCTATCAACTCGGGCATGCGCAGTTAGGTGTGTACTGCGCATGTCACAGAACTGCACCCTTGGCTCAGCACGTTCAACACAATTGCGTAAAGCGCAAAAGCGCGATATTCAGCCATCATATGCAGATCAGCTAATCAGCCATTCAGTGGCACAGCACTGCAATTTGCATCCACTTAAAGTTAGGCCTCGCCTCATTTGCATGGGTTGCGCTATAAAAGTGCGACATTGGGCTGCATTAGCCATAGTTGGTACTGCAGTCTATTGGTGAGTTGCATGCTGTTTGGGAGTGTGGACTGTGGATTTTGGGACATGCATGGGACTGCACAGTCACAGGTAACAACTTTCATTCTCATAGGCTGAATCATGACCGAGGGAGTTGTGGGAGAAGAGAAACAGAGTTGTGGGAGGAGGAGGAGGCCAAATTTCACCAAGGCCGAGACTGATGCCCTGTTTGAGGCCTACCTGGACCAGGAGCCGCTTCTCAGTGGATGCCAGAGAACACCACAGGCCCGTGCTGCTGCATGGGAGGAGGTGGCACGTGCTGTGAACCTGCATGGCAGCCACCAGCGCTCCCTGCAGGAGTGCAAAAAGAAGATGGGCAAAGACAGGAGGAGGATTAAGGAGAAGATGGCTGCCATCAGGGCAGCACGATCTGCGACATGTGGGGGACAGCCGGAGGTGCTACGCCTGACCCCACAAGAGGAGAGGATTGCTGGCAGCATGCAGCGTTGTGCCATTGAGGGTGTTCCGGGTGGTGGCTTCCAGACGGGTGGTAGCCCATCACTGCATGGTAGGTCATGGTCTGTCTATTGGGGGGGGCAGGGTAGGTCACATGCAGTAACGCAACTTTGTTTTCCCTTACAGATCCTGAGCATCTGCATGGGTCAGCGGTGGTGGGCCTCTCCACTGAGGCCAGTCAGATGGAGATGGAGGGGGGACCATCCACCTCCACAGGAATACATGGCTCAGTACGACAGTGGGCCCGCCTGGGTGTCCAGACTGATGTTGTTGGAACAGGTGCAGAGGAGGCCCTGCCCGTGTCCCAGCGTGCCAGCGTCCATGGATGCCAGCATGCTGTGACTCGGGCTGGTGCCAGGTCTGTCACTGATGATGAAGTCGCTAACATCATGGGCAGTGACACATGTGTGCCACAGGATGGCCACACAGCAGGTAACATCGCGGCCTGGCTGTGGGTGGTGCCGCCGTGGATCCTGCATGTCATCACAGTCCCAGCCTGTGCCTGTCAGCACCGGTGGGGAAGCACTGGTGTGTACAGGACAGTAGGACTGTTGCGGCCACTGCGGCAGCACCAGTGAGCCCTGGGGAGTGGCAGCCAGAGAGGCAGCATCAGCAGTCGGCCAATGTGCTTGGGGGTACAATGTCAGGGGGTGGTGTCAGTGCACCGCCTGTGGACATGCCCAGGCCTGATCCTGGTGTGCAGCGTCCACCCTCAAGGGGTGCTGAGCACCAGGGCCGTGCACACCCTGAGGGACAGGATGCCGAGCAGGCAGATGACCTCTTGGATGAGCACATCTGCATACTGCAAGAATCGGTCAACTAGCAGATGCGGCTTGTGACGTCGGTGGATGCACTGCATGCGGCTCTGGAGCAGGCAGAGGAGTGTTGCAGCAGAGACACCGCTCTGATCCTGGCACGGATGGACCGGTTGCAGGAGGATGTGACCGCTGCCATTGACAGGCAGACACAGGCATTCACTGCTGTCATGGCCACAATGGGCACACAGTTATTTGCCCATGCGTCGCAGACACCATGCAGTGCACTGTCCACCCCCCATTCCCAGCGTCATGCAACACCATCCTTGTCGACACCGGGTTCAGCTGTGAGCATCCCGAGCATGCCTGGTGCAGGCATGTTCGGTGTGCTGCAGACCCCTGCGTGAGCACGGTCGCGTTCACACAGTGGAACCCCTGGTGGACCATTGGTGCCACCCCATGAGGCCAGTGGTCAGCCTGTCAGTGCTGGCGGGTTTCGGCGGGGCCGCCCACGCATCTGTGGTGACCGGGGTACTGTGGCGCGTGACTGACCTGTCTCCCAACGTGGCTACTGTCTGATGCTGCCCTGTGTGCTTTGTGTCATTCAGAGGGCAATGCACGGATTGGTACCCGGCCCTGCATGCAGACACACAGTTCATCTGCACACCCTCCCGGCTGCTGTCCGCAGTTCCATGTGCATGATGATGATGCCTGCATTGCGCTGTACACCAGTGTGCAATGGTGCTCAGCATCTGACACACACACAATGACAGGCAGTGGGCATGGTGGTCTGTGGACATGTGTGTGGCTAGGGGTGGCGTTCTGGGTCGGTGTGCCTCCTACCCTTTGTGCATGTCTGGTGCATTATGTGTGTGTGTGTGTCTGTCCGCGTGCCATGTTAGACCTCACCCATCTCTGGTGGTGTGTGTGGTTCCATGCCCGGCCACTTCCCTTGACGGCATGCACCCCTGGTGTGTGTCCATGCATGTTTGTGGGTTGTGCCGTAGCCACTGGTGGTTGCACATGGCCCCATGACTTACTTGGGTTGGCTGAAGTGCTTCTCCGTGATGGTGTCCCGGTGCAGCTGTGCCATCCGGAGCAGTCGGGGGTCCCGTCGCCCAAGGGGGGGCTGCCCATCACCATTGTCACCGGCGTCCTCATCGTCCCCATCGCTGTTCACCTCTTCGACCTGTACAGCTATCCCACATTCATTGGCCATGTTGTGCAGGATGCAACAGGCCAGGAATAGCCCGCAGGCCTTTGAAGGGCTGTACTGTAGGGCACCGCCGGAGGTGTCCAGGCAACGGAAACGTGCCTTCAGCATCCCGAACACCCGCTCGATGACATTACGTGTGGTGGCATGTGCCTCATTGTAGCATTGATGTGATGGGGTCGCAGGCCGCCGGTAGGGTGTGAGCATCCAGGGACGGAGTGGGCGTCCACTGTCACCTGTGTGTAGAGGGTGGAGGTTAGTTTGGTGATCAGCATCGCCCTGCCCTGGGCCATGTAGGCCACTACCCATGTCGCCTCTGACCATGCCCCCCCAGGCCCTATGATTGTCCGTGTGGTTTGCATAATCACCCATTAGGTGGCCAGTGGGGATATCCCCACTTTCGAATCTGTGGCACAGTGTCAACTGGTGCCAGATGAAGGCATCATGTGCTCCCCCAGGGTGCGTGGCACAGACATTGATTATGCGCCCCTGGCATCGTATACTGCCTGGCAGTTGATGCTAGCATAGCCCTTGCGATTTATATATGCGCCCCCTCGGGGCCAGGTGGTGTGCGGATGGCCACATGGGTTCAGTCTAGTTCCCCTAGCACGCCAGGCATACATGCTACCCTGTGGAACTCCTGTATGTCTGCTGTGCGCTCCACCAGTGTGCTGGGGAAATGGATGTACTCCGCAGCATGTGGCAGCAGTGCGCTGAGGAATTATCTATGCACTGTACCATTTGACCCTGAGCTAACCAGGTCTATCTTGTAAATGAGCTTGCTCAATGATGTTCGCCTGGATAAATAAAGATTTTGATTTGATTTTTTGAAATTACTTGTGTTCAGGGGTAACTTCTCTTGTCAAGTCCCATACACTATAAATGATAATGCCTGATATACAGGTGATAACCATGGTGTAATCACCTGTCGTGTTGCTAGGGCAACAGTAAACCTCTCGAGCCGCACTCTGGAGGTTTACTGATGCCCTAACAACCACTTGAGGTGATTACACCATGGTTATCTTCTGTACATCAGGCATTATCTTCTATATCAGAGAAGGGAATCTAGAGAGAAAGAAGAGCATGTATTCCCGGAGCTAGGCCACAGGCCCTTCACTCCAAATCTTCCCCATGCCCCCCCACAAGCTACACAAGCTGGCCCTGTGCTCCAAACACCCCCCCAAGCCACACCAAGAAGCCCATCTTTCCACCCCCCCAACCAAACCACACTTGCAGGCTGTGCAGTCCCAAGTCAGCACTTCTGGCTGTTGAATTGTAGGGCCGGTGGGGAGGTATGAGCAAACCAGTTTCCACATACAAACTGAGACAAGGATGACAAATGGGACACAAACAAATTAGAAAACAAAGTGTTACACTTCAAATTATTAAAAGCTTATGTTTCAGACAATATTTAGACAACTTATCACTTTTTAAGCACTCTTAAAGAGACTTGGCATTTCCAAAGCCAGACCAGCAGGTTCTTTGCTCCAATCCCCCCTCCCATCCATCACCAGAAGACACAGTACCCTTAGTCTGGAACCAGACTGGGACAAATCAGTTTGTGAGCTGGTGGTCAGCTTGGCCCCTAGCTTTTAAAAACTGCTACCCAAATCAGTACGGTATTTGTTAATGTCCGTCATTTTTAAAGATTCAAAAATCACTTCCATGGGCAGGTAGCCAGTTTGCTGGTAACCTTTGAACTTTTTCATATGTAAAGCGGGCCCCATGGTTCTTTCTAACTCTCTCACTGTTACTGAAAATGATTTTAGAGCTTATGACTAGACTGGGTGGGAGCAGGAGGACAAACAACCATGCCTGAAAGTGAGACATCACATACCTGAGTAAAACAGCAAAGGTGGAGATAGGGGAGATTGTTAATTTATGACAAGTAAGTTCACTCATTGAACCATGTGCAGCCTTCTTGTATCAGGTTAAGCAATGGATGGTTAAGATTTCAAAGGCAGCTGTTAAGATTAATGGATTAAGTTGCAAATGCTGTGGCAGTGATGGACTGCAGACTTAGCAAACAGCTGGGAAGAAAAACAATAGAAATGTGTTTTGATTGCCAGCCACTGAGCAGTACAGGCTGGAACAGTTGTTTGTTATCAGAAGTAAGGGAGCGACGCCCCCTCTCAAAATAAAGTAAGGGGTCACCGCTCCCTCCCAACCCCGCAGGACTACACCCCTGACCTAATGTAAATTGGATTACACCTGCATGCCCAATGTAAATTAGGCCATTTTCTGTCTCAGCAAGCTACCCCTGCACCTGGATCACCACACCATGCTCTCCCCAGCAGGCTACCCCTGCAGCTGGGTCAACACATTTCCTTTAGGCACCTGTTGCCTCAGACCCTCCCCGCCCCATTAGCCAACAGCCCACCTCATGCTTGTCATGGAAGGTGGCCTTCCCCCCGATCTTTCCTACCCTTTCTAAGCCTTAGCCCATTGTTGTCTCGATGGCCTCTCCTATCTGCACATTGAAGATGTGTGTACTAACATCTGATAAATGCACCCCATCCATGTGGCCTATACAACCCTGGGCAGTCCACTGTTATTTCAGGGTGTGACACTACCATAAAATTCCCCATTTGGGCCAGCGACTTTGCGTGCCTGTTCATAGCCTTTCTTGCCAGGTCCAATGCTTTTGGGTCACCCCCGTTCCTCCAAACCTGCCTGGGCATCATAGCTGAGCAGATCACTTTTACTCCGTTTCTATCTCTTGAATGCTGCCAGTGTCCCTCACTATCTGCATGAGGAGTTCTAGCCAATGCATATGTGAAAAGTAATTTCCTCCCAAATGTTTATTTTTATTTATTTGTAGAATTTTATTACCCAGGCAGGCCCATTGGAACTAAGAGTCCCTTTTTTCAGGGGTGACCCGGAATTAATCACGTAGAATACACATAATACTGATTATACAGAGTCAGAATATGCATGAATATGCTACCTAAATATACTGAACCAGATACATTTAAGATATGGATACAGTATTCACAGGAGTACAGGACATTAGTGCACAGCCAAAATCAAATTACAGGTCAAGGCAAGGATACATTATAGTATATCCAGGACAGGCAACCCAGCAGTAAGCTTAGGATACAGATAGCGAAGTACAGTAAGGAGGCATGGTATCACCAAGTACAGACCAGAGGCACTGAGGAAAGACAGCAGCTACAGGTCAGTGATTGCTGGAGTACAGGCTGCTCTTGGGTAGGTGTGCCATGAGCCCTTTTTTAAAACCTCCAAGTGGGGAGCAGTTTTGCAGGGAAGCAGTAGGAATGTTCCATAGAAATGGAGCTGAGCTGGCAAAGGATCTCACCTGGGACTGGACGTAACCTTGGATATTTCTAATAGAGGGCATCCAGAGGACCTAAGCATGCTCTCTACTGGTCTAGGAGACGGGATGCCTTGGAGGCAGGGTGGAGTAGGACCTTTCAATATTTTGTAGGTGGGTCAGAGGAAAAGATATTCTAGCCTGCCCTCCAAGGATGGCCAATTCAGGGGGAGGAAGACACTGCAGTGATGCATCCTAGGTAGGTCACCCAGAGCAAATCGGACATTCTTGTTAGAGTACTTTAAGTTTTATTAGGTTCAGTGCTTCTCAAGAAGTTAAGAGCTAGGGCTCCATGTTGTAAGATGGGGAGCAGCATGCTTTTGGCAATAACCAGTAGAGATTACTTGGTTAGATCATTGCCTAAGTGGCACAGCAAACTAATTTTTTTGGGTGCAGGGATTTAGAGACATAGTTGATATGGGTTCTGAAGAGACTTTTTGGTCCAGGTATACCCCTTGGTATTTAATCGCCTCGACCACCTCTATGTGGTTACCACCTGATGTGGACAGGTCTGGCAGGTGCTGCCTGGGTACATACAATGTCTGGGGCCAATAAGCATGGCTTTAGTCTTTTTGGCATTAAGAACCAATTTATTGGATGAGAACCACCTTTTGAGCATCAATAAGTCCTCGGCAAGAAGATGGTTGATGCGGGTGATATCACAGGAACTCCTGCATAGTATTGCATCATCAGCATAAAGCTGAAGGTGCACCCCTCCACACTGAGCAGGTAAATCATTCACAAATAAAGAGCAATGGACCCAGAAAGGACCCCTGAGGGACACTGTCAGTTATGGGTTGCAGTGTGTATTGTGTGCCTTTCCATTTCACTTTCTGAGATCTGTCAGTCAAGTAATGAGTGAACCACCAGCAAGACAGGCTATCTAGACCAAATCTCCTGAGTATTTCTAGTAGCAGACTGTAATTAACTGGATCAAATACTTAAGTAAGATCTATGAAGATCACATCAGGCATGCACCCCCTGTCCATGTCACTCAAGATGTCAGTGGTCAGTCAAGCCAGAGCGGTGTCAGTGCCATGGAGTTTTCTGAAGCCATGTTTCCAAGGTGATGCTGCTTAAGATATCCTAGAAACTGGTTATATATTAGTTTTTCTTATATTTTAGCAAGGGAGCTAAGTAGAGAGATGAGGCGGTAATTTCCCACAGGATCTTTTGGGCTGCCTTATAGACAGGTATTACAATGGTAACCTTCCAGCTATCAGGGATTCTCCCCTCCTCAATAGACTTGTTGAATAACATAGTAACAGGGGAGGCAATTGCAGGAGCAGCTATTTTTAGCAGCTTAGGCTCCAGTTTGTCTAATCCCTCCCAGATTTCTGCTTTTAGTTGTTTTAGGAGAGTTAGTACCTCTTTCCTGGTTATTTGTTGAAAGTGGAATTTGGGCTTAGGTATCTCATTCTGATATGATGTGTTTCAGAGGGGGTTTTGTCTGGAGGGGTTTCAGAGAAGGAAGTTCTAAATCTATATAGAGCTATGAAAAACTTGTTAAAGGCATTGACAGTTTCCAGAATGTCAGATTCAGAGTGGCTAGGTCAACTTTTTAGAAGGGCATTTATGTGGGACCAGAAATTTTGGGGGTTGGACAAGTTATTGTCTTGCAGGTTCCTAATATATTTTCTCTTGCAAGGTCCGCTTTACAGGTATTCCTGCACTCCCTACACTTTTTCCAGTCAGATATAAGGCCAGTAATTTTGAATACTCCCCACGCTTTGTCTCTCCACTTCAGCTGTTTTCCAAGATCTGCTTCAAGCCATTTGGACTGCTCATCTTTTACCCTAATTTGTTTATATGGGGCATGTAATTTCACAGCAGATAGGAAGTTACTGGTAAAGAGTGTAGGGTGGCATTAATATCAGGGAGAGATTTAATGGATGCCAAGTGTATGCTAGACAGGGATGTTTGGAAGGAAATTGCATCTAATTTTGAGAAATCTCTGGCAAGGAAAATTCAGGGGGGGGGGGGAGCACCATTTTCCCAAATGCAGAATATTGAGGAGTGGTCACTAAAGGAGTCTGCCAAAAACACAGCAACTTATATCCTATCTGTATTGGAGATGAGAGCCGAATCAAGTAGAGTATGATTACCCAATTTATTGTTAAGTCTGGTAGGTTCACAGATAATCTGAGCGAGCTGAGCCTCCAGGACAGTGTCCCTAGGTCCCTACCCCCTTCAGGTCAGAAGTCCAGTTTAAATTGAAGTTTACCAGAAGTATTAATTTACTAAGTGGGTGGTCTTTGAAAGTCTTTAGGAAGGAGATTAGTGCAGGAGACGCTATTCAAGGAGAGTTATAAAGGCAACCTACGTTGAGGGGTTTGTACCACCAAGGAGAATTTTGACAAGCAAGATCTCGCACAATAAAACATTTAATGCAGGGACAGATACTTTAGAGGCATTAAGGGAGGACTTGAAATAAAGAAGTACGCCACCACCCCTTTTTCAGGATGTTCAGCATTTCTCTATTCTTCCCCAGATGCCACAGCTTTGGTAGCAGCTGCACCCAGCTTGTGCCCCTCAACCCAAACCAGCACACTCTCCCTTTGTTGACATCCAGGCCCAACTGCCATCCTCCAGGTCTCACTGCCACTCTTCTTTCCACCCAATACATGAACGACTGTCTACATGCTCACACTTCCTTTGTAGCACCCCCCCACAAGAGAAAAGAACCAAGTCAGTTGTGTTGCAGTGTATGTATCTATGCCCTGTATCAATACTCTGAATGCCTCTGCCTGAAATACCTGCTGCGGCCACCTCTGATGCCACCTCAGTTTTGAAAGAATGTGTATTGAACTCGGCTGGGTTCAAACCCACAAATGCTATTGCCTTCTTTAACACTGCCGCTACCTGGTACCTAGTCACTGGCCCCAAACATGCATCAAGAGCACGCCCTCTACTTCTGACTTGACCTCTAGCAATCACTGAACTGCCCTGAGCAAGCACAGAAGCACCTCTGTGCCTTTGGCTATCTGCACCCGCATCCCCTTTTCCCTTTTGGTCTTTCTTAGATCTTTTACCGTGTATGCTTAGCTCTTCCTCACTGATCTGCACATCTCTCCTCTGTACAATCTGTTCTGTGTCCTGATCTGATGCCACCCTGGCAGCCACCTTGCTAATATGAAATGTCCCAAAGAATAGCAAATTGAATGTGGCGATGACTAGATTAGCCTCATAACCTGTGGAATATACTGAGGGTAGAGCTCCGATTACCTTCTTCATTAAATTAATGGTTATTGACTGCCTTCTATCCTGTTCCCTTGCCCTCAGTCTGTCCCACCCCTTCCACATCCCTTTCACTACCTTGTTCTTTCATGGATCCTGCATGCCCCTAAGATTGCTGATAATTAAAATGGCTGCCAGGTTGGTGGCTATTGTAGACTGCACCATCCTGTTCTCCACTAGCTGCACAATTAATTGCTTTACCTGCTGCACTGGTATAAGCCAACTTACTAGGAACTGAGCCCTCCCCCAAAATTCATGGAATACCCTAAGGGATAACTCGTACAACCTCAGTATACTAGGCGCCCAAGAATTTGTGAAAAAGAACTCAGCTCTTTCAGACCAATCTCCCACAATATGGGCAGTACTGGTGTTCTGTCTGCCTCTGCATAAGGTGCCATGTCCTTGAACTTCTGCAGCTGTAAACGAGGAAGACAATCAGAAACTTTGTTATTGTAACCTGGTATGTGTTTCGCCCTGAATGTAATGTTTAGTTGCAAACACCTTAGGACTGGGATGTGCAGCACCCTCATGACTGAGGGCAACTTGGCCCTTTTCCTGTTCAGAACTCCAACTACTGCTTGATTGTTACACCAAAAATACACCTTCTTATTGGCCCATGCTTCCCACCACATCCCAATGGCTGCCAAAATAGGGAAAACCTCTAACAATGTGATGTCCTTGCACAGGCCTGCATCGTGCCACTGCTTCTGCCATTCTGCTGTCATCCACTTACCTACCCAAAATTGCTGAATTGTTGTATAACTGTAAATCTGTGTTGTACACCTGGTCTGCCTGCCACATGGACCTGTCGTTGAAGTTCTGCACAAAGCAATCCCACACCTTTAGGTCTGACCTAATACTGTTGCTTATTCTGACCCTATGGTGTGGCTGCTGGATTCCTGTTGTGGCCCCCGCTAACCTCCTTGTGAATGGTTGCCCTGACCCAGTGGCCCCACTTTCAAAATTGAGATGCCCTATAAGGCTGTGCATCTTCTTCAATGGTACACATCAGGCCTCCCTACTTTCTTTTATTAACTGCTGCAGTCTTCCCGCCTTTTCTGCTGGGAGTCTGGAGTCCACGGCTATGGAGTCCAATTCTATCCCAAGGAAAGTGATAGTGTTGGTGGGTCCTTCTCTTTTGCTAAGGGCAACCCCAGTAATTTGTACCACCCTTGAAATGCCTCCAGATTGTGTATGCAATCTGTACTTTCTGCTGGTCCCACTATTAAGAACTCATCCAGGTAATGCAGGATGCCCTTGCATCTAGCTGCCTCCTTGTCTGCCCATTCCACCAAACTACTACATTTTTCAGATGTTGCACAGGACGTTGAGCACCCCATGGGCATGGCTTTATCAAAGTAATAACCCTCCTCAGACTTAAAACCTACCAAGTCCTAATGCAGAGGGTATACTGGTAGAACCCTAAAGGCTGACTATCACATTTAGCCAACAGGACCCCTTTTCCTATTGCCCTCATTGACTCTATGGCCTTGTCCACCAAACTATAAGATAGGGTGCACTTTTTCTTGTCTATGTAGTCGTTTACCAATAGGCCTTCTAGACAAGACAAATGGTAGCTAGGAAAATGGGCCTTATACCCTACCAGCTTCTGTCTCCTCCTGAATTTTCTTCCTTGCTATCTCTGATTCTTCACTAGTGACTTCAGGTGTTCTGCCTCCTTTCTGACCCTCAGAGCCTCGTAGTGCAACCTAAAACCTCTTTGAAAACTCTCCTGCAGTGCTTTTGCCTTTTGTCTTTTTGGGTATATTTTCAGCAGTCTATTCAACATTTTAGTTTTTATAGGAGTTTTGACCAGGAATCCCCCCCCCCCCGCCTGGTCCCTGACATCACCTCTCCTCTCCTCTCCTGATCTCCCAAAAAGCTGCTTACATCCGGACTTATCTTGGCCTTCCCTGCACTGCAATATGGACTGGAAACTGCCATACGTGGTGCATGTGTGCTTAAAGTGGCATCCCACTCTTGTGCAGACCCCTTTGTTGTAATACTTTGGGACAGCTGTGTTCCTGGATTCACCGACTTTGTCCCTCCAGAAGTCACCCACATCACCCCCATTACCCCCAGTCAACATCGTGTCTAGTCAAATATCTGCATTTCTTATGTCCCATCTCACATATGATGCCATGCATTGCCTACATTTTTCATTGTATTGTAACCATGCAAACCCACTCCCTTTCTTCTGGGCGTTTTTTATAGTGGTCATGTAGACTAGCATCTGCCTGCCTAACTCTGGTTTCTTTTACAGTACCACAAAGTGTGTCCCATTAGACATAAATCAAAATCTTTTCCTTTGTAACTCTGTTTCAGCAGCCTCCCATTTAATAACAGCAATGTTACCCCAAGGTCACTCTTCCCAGTCTTCTCTTTTTCCTTCGCCCACCTGATGGTGTCTTTGTCAAGTAATGTGAAGACAGCCACAAATTCCCCTCTTCAGATTTTTTCTTTGGTAGCCTGGGTAATGTGATCTGTTATTGCTTTCTTCTGCTCTCCATCTCCGATTCTTTCCCTTGCTGTTCCTCCAACCCCACATTTTCAAACCCTTGCACCCTGGGATTAGAGAGGATCAACAGTCCCAATGCAGAAATCTCCTTCCTGCCCTTCTCTGTTTCCCACTGCAAGAATTCTTGTAATGCTTTCTCTTTATCCCCCCAACCCCATATTTTCTTTTCACATTTCCCATTCTAAAAATTCTTGAAACCTTTTCTCCCTGTCTCTCCCTAAACTCTCTTTCACATACTATTCTGTGCTCTCAGCCACAGTTAGAGGAACATCAATTGGAGTCTTACCTGGCGGGTAGCCAGAAGTTGACTCTTCCCATTCTGCCTGCTTTCTGTCCTACCTATGCTGGTGCTTGGCTCTCCTGGCTGCTCTTTTGTGGCCTTCTTCTCCCTTCTCCACTCATTGTCCACCTTCTCTTCTCGGCCTTCTTCTTTTTCTTCTTCTCCTCTTCATTTGTTTCTCCCCTCATGGCCTGCAGCATCTGGTTCAGCTGCTACATCATTGTTTGTGCCTGCAGGAAAATGGCTGCTGCATTCTGCACCTGCTGGTTTCCCTCTGCTTGCTGCGGAACTTCTTCTTGCACTTGCTGTACCACCTCACTTACTACTGCCTTCACATGCTGTTCTACTGCCATCCTGATGCTTCTTTCTTCTTCTGCCATAGCTTGTCTTACTGTCTTGAAATCAGCTGGAACAAAGAGGCAATCCTTCTATTCTCGCTGGTCTAAATATACCCCCCCCCCACACTTGCTGTTTTTTATAATTTTTTTATTTAAATGTTATGGATTTACAGGATAGGTTCCACGAACAGAAGACTCATTTGCAGAACATCCCGAGACAAAATAATACTGGTACATGGCAAAATTAATGAACATACATAGTAACACATAAACACTTATACAAGATCAAATAAATAATATACAACATAGCTAACAAGCATTTGTCAATGCCGAATGTTCGCCGTGTGCACTGGTGTCATGGGGGTGTGTGTTTGAAAATTGTTTCAGAGAAGGAATCATTTATTAACATTTAAGAGAGCAAAATAGAAGTGATGATGTTGGGCAGAACTGTATTGTTTGCTAATATTTGTGTGCTAAATTTTCAACATATCCTTCTTATGACCCCACCTCATGAACAAGTGCAGAGAACATTTTCAGCTCCTGGCTGAAAGATAATTTCAGGCAGCGACTGTGGAATCACTTTTCGGGATGCAAAAACACATTTTCTCCAGGACCTGAAAAATGACAGTGTCACAATCATGAGGTGGTGCGAAGAAATGGACATGTTGAAAGTTTTGGGTCAAAATATTGAAAATTAGGCCGTCCTGGTAGCGCTGAGGGTTTAGGCACTGGAGGCCACACCTTGCACCACACCAGCGACCTGGGTTCAGGAACAAGCCCGGGTCATCTGGGGTTGGCAGGGGGGGGAGGCCAGGGAGATGGGCTGGGCAGCTGTAAGGCAGCTCTCCCCTCCTGGGTGGGGATCCAGCCACACCTGCTGCCAGGGCTGCCCCCGGGTGGAGGCCCGGAGGTAGTGCAGTTGGGAGTGACTAGAGTAGGGAGGGTGCCACAGGTCAGTGCATGCCCATGCCTCCACACACGTGCGAGCATCCGCAGCAAAGTGGGGGGGGAATGAGCAAAAATGGAGCTGGCAGGCTCTTTGATGGCCCCGCAGTGCCCACACCATCCCCCCAGTGTCTAGATGTTGGTCTCTGGGAGGGGGAAGGAAAGTTGATGCTTTTTGCCCTTGGCCCTGCCACGGGGGAGACACCCATGGGGATTGCCGGTGAGTTGCTGAGGGAAGAAAGGCAGTCCATTAGACTGAGCCTCCGGGGCCACAGCTCCCTGCCAGCTCCACCATGGACCCCCCCCATTGCCAAGTAGGTGGGAGGTGGCGATGGGGGTCAAAAAGCTGGTGCAGCAGACAATGATGGACGGTTTTCTTTTTTTCAGGAAAAAAAATGATGAGGGACAGTTTTCTTTATTTCAGGGAGTTTTCTAGTAATGGAGGACACTGGGGGATTGGGCGCCACCAGTGTCACTGGGAGGGACAGTATTTAAATCATTAAGAACGCTGGGAGATTGGGTACCCCCACTGTCACTGAGTTATGTTTGGGGGGGCCAGCAGACATCGATGGATGGTTTTCTTCTACACTGGGGGATTGAGCACCCCTAGTGTCACTACTGTTTGTGTACGTGTGTGTGTGTTGGGGGGGGCACTGACAGGGAGGGTTGGGTTACGGGAAAGTAAGGGCTGCCAGCAACAGACATTGACGGACAATTTTCTTTGTTGCAGGCAAGCATTACAGGCTGACCATAACAGATCAGTCTGGCTTGCTGAGCTGTGTGGATCAAAGAGACAGCAACTTCTTTTGAAGTTGGTGCCGTCCCCACCCAGCAGGCCAGAAACTCTGTCATAGTTAGCCTGAGTGCTGATTGGTATGGCACTGTGGGACCCCTACAAAACTACTCTACATTGGACGGACAGTGTCACACCCCTCAAAGGCTCACTCTCATACCAATGTGTTCGCTGCGCTTGCATGCACAGCGAACACAATAATCAAACTGAGTTACTCATGAAAAACGGTTACAAATGGATTGTTCCTGTAGTAGCATTTTCTTGAGATTTTGTTTAAAAATATGTAGTGTCCAGGAATTACACAACTCAGGGGAGAGTTTGTTCCAGCATAAAGGGGCATCAGAAGAAAAACTATTTCTTCCAAATTGAGTTTGATATCTAGGTAAGAGTAAGCCCTGATTGTGAACTTCTCTAAGGTTATGGCTATGAGTGGAAACTAGTAATCTATTTGAAAGATAAACTGGGGTTTGATGATTTACTCTTTTACAAATCATTGTGAGCCAGTGATGTAAATGTCTTGATGAGGGGCACAACCAATTTAATTGAGTTAGAAAAGTGCAATGATGTTCATTTTTGGAACTACTTAAAATAAAATGTAATAACTGAAAGTAAACCTTACCAATTAAAGAAAAATGCGTAATGCTGGAATTCCAGTAAATGAAAACGCCATAGTCCAAAATTGGAAGAATCGATTGAGCCACTATGGTTTTCCAATCTTGTAATGACAAACAGTGCCTGGCCCTTCTCAGCTGACCTAGGCATTGTCAAGTTTTTACAGTGGTGTTGTGATTATGAGACTTAAAAGATATAATGGGGTCAAACGTCAAGCCCAAATATTCAAATTCATGAATAAGCAACAAGGGAATATTCTTAAGACTAATAGAAGAGCAAGAACAAGCATTGTTGATAAGAGACTCTGAGCCAAATAACATTTGTTTTTTTTTGACATTTAAAAATAATAAATTGGAAGAAAACCAATCAGCAACTTTACCAAAATCAGTTTGAAGGGTAGAAGTTAGAAATGTTAAGTCTTTATGAGCAAAGAAAAGTGTAGTATCACAGCCGACCCGGTAGTGCTGAGGGTGGAGAAGCTGGACACCACACCTTGCGCCATGCTGGCGACCCAGGTTCGGGAGCGAGCTTGGGCCACCGGGGTCGGCAGGGGAGGGAGAAGATTGAGCGTCTGACAGCTCTCCTCTCCTGGGGATGGGTGAGCACATCATCCTACTCCGTGGCTTCCTCCTGGTGGAGGATGGGTGGCAGCGCCAGATTCCGGGAGACTCAAACTGTAGCTTTATGACACGCACATGTGCTCAAGGCTGCGAGGGGGAAGGACCAGAAAAGAGAGAAAATCTGGCTTCAGGCTTCATGATGTCCTCTCCGGCAGGCCTGTGTAAGGCCTGGGGGTACCTGGGGGCGGTAACCGGGGCATCCGGAGGAGGACATACCTCCGCCTGCAGGCCGTGAAGGATAAACATAAGAATAAAAAGGAAAAATTTAAAAAGAAAAGTGTAGTATCGTCAGCATAAAGCCTAACAGTGCAGTCTTTAATGAAGGTAAAGGATCAACAAATAAATTAAAAAGAATAGGACCCAATATGGAACCCTGGGGTACCCCTGTGTTTATGGGAAGAAAAGATGGTAGACACCCATTCCAAGAAACAGACTTTCTTCTGCCATGTAAATATAATGAAAACCAAGGTACAACTGTTGTAGAAAAACCATGAGAAAGTAAACATTTTAGAACCAAGTGATGGTTTATTACATCAAAAGCCTTGGATAGGTCTATGAAAACTCTCCCAACATATTGACCCTTGTCCGAGGCCTTCGAGATAGAATCATGAAAATCAATTAGGGTTGTCTGAGTGGAATGATAGGGTCGAAAACCAGTCTCAATAGACAAAAGCATGTGATAGTCAAATAGATATTAAGGAATTTGCTGATGGATGATTTTTTTCAAGAAATTTTAAAAGTATGGGTAATAATGAAATAGAGCAATAGTTATCAGCCAAAGATTTATCCTCACCCTTATTTATTTATTTATTTATTTATTTGTACAATCGGATTTGCAACCTTTGAGCCACAGGCTCATTTTCAAAGGTACCTCATCACAGAGAGGACAACAGTGTTACAGTATTGCAGTAGGTTGACATACAGATGTACACAGATTTTACATAGTAGTATACAGACATTGTTACATATATTTTGTACTTTTCATAAAATAGTGGTTACATAAATACAGATATCTGGCAGGGGGAATGATGGAAACCAGGTGGGAGGAGGGGGGGAGGGGCGGAGGAGGCAGTCCGGAGGACTTTGTCGAAGTGCACTTAGTGATATGCGAGCAGCCTGTTAAGGACAGAAACAGCAGCGGGTGTTGAACAGGTGGTTCGAAGAGCAGTTTTGAAGGAGGCAATTTTGGGAGTGTTAGTGATGGTTACAAGGAGAGTGTTAAACCAGGAAGGGGGCCCTGTACCAAAAGGATTTCTGGGCTAGGGAGATCCTAGTTTTGGGTACCAGTAGAGTGGCCTTGTCTGAGCTGCAGGTGGAGACTGTGGGGGAGGTATGTTGGAGGGAGGCAGGTACCCCGGGGGGTAGGGGGAGCCTGAGCAGAATTTTCTTGGCTAGGAGGCAGGTTTGGTAGTGGAGACATTCTTCCAGGTTGAGAAGATTAGCAGTGGAATAGAGATGACGTGTGGGTGAGCCTGGGGGCACTGGCCAGTAGTCTACAGGCCTTGTTCAGAGTGACTTGGATCTTATTGAATGCTGTGTAATGAGTGGCTCCATATACTGGTAGGCCATAATCCACTAGGGACAATACTGAGTATGTGATGGCCAGTCGGAGAGCATTGGGTGGAAGGCAGTCCCTATGGTGGTACAGGAGGCCAATCTGGGTGTTGGTGGCAGACGCGAGGGCATTAATGTGGGCATGAAAAGTGAGGGCAGTGTAAAGGGATGACAACAGGTTGCTTCCAGGCAGCAGGAAAGATTTGGGATATAAGGGACAGATTAAATATATGAGTTAGCAAAGGGGTAATAATGTCAGCACTAGATTTCAATAAAAAAATTATCCAAGTTATCAATACCTTTAGCAGTATCTTCTTTTAAGGATGATAAAAGATCAAAAACCTCTTTGTGGCTAACGTATTTAAAATAAAATCTAGCTCTAGAAGAGAGCGGAGAACCCCGATTCCTAGAAGGTGGACTTGAAGGAGACAATCCAACCCTTTCCAATAACTGACTGGGAGGTTCTACAAAGAATTTATTGAAAAGATCACTAATATTTTCTTTAGAATAAATGGTATGACCACTGTAAGATAAGCTGGAAGTGTTTGAGGCAGATGGGGCTTTCCACATGGAATCCACGAACTGCCAAACATTTTGGGGTTAGACCTAGAGTCTAACAAATTAGTTTTGTAATAAGAAGATTTAGATTTCCTTGTTAAATTAATGCAATGATTGTGAAATTTTTGGAAAGATTGCCAAACTTCCAGGTTGCCCAATCTCCTGGCCTTTTGGTACAATTTGTCACATAGATTTAATTGTGAAATAATGAATGGAGTTACCCATGGGGCATGACGGGACTTAACTCTTTTCTCCAAAAAAGGAGCGTGATAATTTGAAATTAAACTAAAATTCTAATAGGAATAGTCCCAAGCCTGGTGACCCGGGTTCGGGAACGCAACTGGGCCATCAGGGGTCGGCAAGGGAGGGATAGTATTGACTAGCTACAACAGAAGCTGGGCAACTCAGCACGGAGAGCAGAAATAACTACCTTTAAGCTAGGTCATGTTTAAAAAGCAGTTTAATATTAAAACAGCCATTGAAAGATACAAAAGCTCAGCAGCACCCCACGTGCTCACGCAGACGTACGCTTCACGTCAGAGACGCTTTGTCAATGTGCGTCTTCTAGTCCACAGCACCCTCTTATACTGTGCATCTCTTAAAGAGCAAGGCCATAATTATAAAGTGCCAAACATATTTTACACACTACACATCCCTAAACAAAAATAATTTAGTATAAATAAATAGTAATCTATACAACATGACACTCATTAAAATGTCATAGAAAAAACATCCAGTGACTGGTAAAGAATATATGAATCGAAACTTCATTAACTGCGTTTCTACATAAGTTGTCTATGTGGCAGTGTGTCAATTTAAGAGTTTCTATGTTGGAAAGACCAAAAGGAACTTTAAAACTCGCATTGCTGAACACTTACGAAGTATTTCCAACAGGGACTTAAATAATGCCTGGGCGGCACATATGATGGAGAAAGGATGTGGACATACTTTTAAGTTTCAGGGTCTGCAGAAAGTGTTTGGAAACCCCCGGGGGGGTGTACAGAGATAATAAATTATTATAGATCGAAAGCAAATGGCAATGTCTCTTAGGGCCCATAGGGAAAAGGGGCTTAATGCGATGTTCAGTATTGCACCATGTCATAAGGACCAGGGCCATTTCTTTTGCTATGGTTCATGTATTGGTGCTTTCTCAGTATTGCATTATTTTCCTGGGATGAGTGTTTATGACCTATTTAGATTTATAAATTTTGCTCTGATATATTCTCTTTTTTTATCTAAAATGGTTGCTATCTGCAGTATAAATTTATATGTGGTGGAATAAGTGTTTTTTCTATGACATTTTAATGAGTGTTATGTTGTATAGATTACTATATATTTATACTAAATTATTTTTGTTTAGGGATGTGTAGTGTGTAAAATATGTTTGGCACTTTATAATTATGGCCTTGCTCTTTAAGAGATGCACAGTATAAGAGGGTGCTGTGGACTAGAAGACGCACATTGACAAAGCGTCTCTGACATGAAACGTACGTCTGCGTGAGCACGTGGGGTGCTGCTGAGCTTTTGTATCTTTCAATGGCTGTTTTAATATTAAACTGCTTTTTAAATGTGACCTAGCTTAAAGGTTGTTATTTCTGCTCTCCGTGCTGAGTTGCCCAGCTTTTGTTGTAGCTATTCATTGTGGTTTGCCGAGGCACCAGCGCTTTAACAAGCTGACACCTGTATTCCTATTCCTGGGGAGGGATTGGGGTTTCTACCACTCTACAGTGGCCCCCGATGGAGATCGGGAGCTCTGTAGGAATGGTACATTAGTGAGTGGAGTGCAGCGGACATCGGCACGTAGTGCCTCTGACATCATTGCATGTCTGCACTCCAGTGGGGGGGACTGTAAGGAGGAAAATGGATGGGCGCAATTGTGCAGCTTGATGGCCACGCTTGACACTGACCAGGAGGTGTGTCATGGAATCATGCTGGGAGTCTGGTCCCGGCTTGGCACGGGGAGGCATAGGGGGCCACCCCCGGCGTGCTGGGGTGTTGCTGCACCAGATCCCATCATGCAAGTGAGACTGATGGCTCCCATGCGGTGGGAGCCAGCAGCTGGATGCCCCCACCAGTTGAGCCACAGAAGGTGGAGAAAAAGAGCAATTTAAAAGAAAAAAGAAATAGTCCCAAGCCTCATCAACATTAGTAAATAACAATATCTCCCCACAGTCAGCCTTAAATAAGCTTGCATGAACAGCTTCAAGATTAACATTTTACAAGCTTCAAAATTTGATAGTATTAGGAATGAACTTTAGAGGGGAAACATTTAACAGACAATAAATTTATTTATTTATTTATTTATTGAAATGTTTCACCAGGAAAGCACACTGAGCGACAAGTCGCTTGTCACCTGGTGCGACCTGGGGGGAAGGGGTACAATAGAACTGAAACATTAAACATTCAAGTTACAAGATCAACATTAACATACAGTTCTAAGGCAGGTGTTACAAGCAGTGGTACAACAGTGTTGTGCATAATAGGAAGAAAGAGTGGATAATAGTAAGTGCTGGGTCAATAAGTAAACAAGTGCTTACATGAAAGAAAAGGGGGGTGGTGAGAGGGGAAAAGGAGAGGGAGGATTGAGGTGGGGGAAAGGAAAGAATCATGTTCAAGTTGCATTCAAGTTACAAGATCAACATTAACATACAGTTGTAAGGCAGGTGTTACAAACAGTGTTAAAACAGAGTTGTGCATAATATGTGGAAAAAGTGAACAATAATAAGTGCTAGGTTAGTAAGTAAACAAGTGCTTATGTGAAAGAAAAGGGGAAAAGGAGAGGGGGGTGAGGTGGAGGGATGTAGGGGGAAGGGAGTAGATGAGGGATACAAGCCCCTGGGGGAGTAGTAGAGGGATCCATGGAGAGCATTTGGCGTCCCTTATATTCTGTGAGAGATCAAGGGAGGCCAGTAAAGGGGAGCAATTTGGGGGAAGGGGAGGAGAGCTAGAAATGTAGGGGGTGAGAGTGCACAGGGTAAAATGAAGGTGACGGTAGAGGGGTAGGGTTTATCCAGGGCTTAGAGGAGGGAATTAGGGAGGGACATGGCAGGAGCAGCTAGGCACAAGGTAATTTTTAAGGGCAGAGCTGATGGAGTAGGCGGAGGATGAGTGCTGGATTTGAGGGGGGGAGTGAATTTCAAATTTTTGGGAGGTGGTGAGAGTAAGCGGATTTGCTGATTAGGGTGGATCTGCAGGGGTCTACCAGGGTGCGGGAGTTTGTTGATCTAAGGGAATGGGAGGATGGGGGTTGTTATAAAGGAGTAGGTTAGGTAGGAAGGGAGCACACCCAACCAGTGCTTGGAGATGAATTTAGCCCAGTGGGAGAGTCACCTATTTGTAAGAGAGGGGAAGGATAGGGCACGATAAAGATCACAGTGGTGTGTGCGAGGGGTGGCATCCAGGGCAAAGTGGCAGAAGGAATTGAAGAGGGTGTCTAGTCTGGCCAAGGAGGACTTAGGGGCAGCACCATAGACTATGTCACAGTAGTCAAAAATGGGCAGTATCATCTTCTGAACAAGTTCACGCCTAGCCATAGGAGGGATGCAACTACAGTTCCTGAACAGGGCACCAAGCTTGGGGCGCAGTTTATTCTGGATGGCGTCAATATGTCCAGAGGAGTTTAGGTGTTGGTCCAACCAAACACCTAAGTACCTGAAGGAGGATGTGTCCTCAAGTAAAGTCCCATCAAGGGTGTGGAAAGTGGGTAGGGAGGGAAGCCTAGAGAGTTTATGCCTTGTGCCAAAGGTCATGGAGACAGTCTTCTTGGCGTTGAGGAAAAGTTGATGATTAGCAAACCAGAGCTGAACCTTGTTGAAGTCTTGCTGTAAGCTGGTTGTCACCTCAGCAGGACAATAATAGCAATAAATAATAGCATGATCACTGAATAAATTCCTCTGACACCTAGAATCAGTAATTGAGAGAGCAGGTGAAACAAAAATCAGGTCTAAAAGAGAAAAAAAATGGTCTTACTGGATCATGACGCGTTGGTTCAAAGATCAGTTGGGTTAATCCTAGAGGTGCCGTGTGTGATTTCAACTTTAGGCCTTTACTAGAGGACCAATCAGAGTCAACGTTCACTAAGAGAATAGTATGTTGAAAATCCCCAAGGGAACCAATCAGATGTTGTAGGTTTGAGAATCTGGTAGCTTTTAGCTTAGGGGGACAATAAATGCTGCCAATTAATATTTCCTTCCCTGGCAATCTTAGGGAAACAAAAGCTGCATTGATCAAGTCACCCATAGTTTCCGTTTTCACAAGAGAACAAGTAAAAGAGGAGTGAACAAAAATAGTAGCACCACCCCCATGTCTGTTTCTATCAGATCTAAAAGCATTGTAATTTGGAAGGTTAATTTCAGCATCTGTAATAGATGAATCTAACCAAGTTTCTATAATTGCAAAAACCAAAAAGTGATTAGAAGCAACCCACCATTGTACCAAGTCCCTTTTTGGTAAAATACTTTGAATATTGGAATGATAAATGCAAAATTGTGAAAATGTGGACCAGGATTCAGTTTAATGTCACCTGCTACAAAAGGTAGCATGCTCATGGAACAAAGGTAAAACCATAATAAATGATGTTTAGAAAATTTCCTAGGAGAACAAAAACTTTTAAAATAAGGAAATTACATGTTAAAAAAATGAATTTATGCTAGCTCCATGGTGCCAAGTGAAGGGGTTTGCTCGGCATGCTGGCGACCTGGGTTCATGCCCCAAGTCTGGGTATCAGGAGCAGAGACCGGCAGGATGGGGATGCATAAGCATCCATTGGACGCTTTCCTCCCAGGGTTGGGGATGGGAACTGCCTGGGCACCTCTGGGCAGATTGGGTGCGGGCTTGGAGGGCATGATGCATTGACATGCCCCCCCGCATGCCCCTGCTTGAGGACGCCGACATACTCAAGGCTGAGAACTTGATGGGTGGGGCACAGTAAATGGCAAATGGCACCTCGGCTGACTGGATGACGGCTGCCAGACCCTTGCCGCCACGGAGCCCCCTGACAGCCGAAACTGATCCCAGCAGTAGCCAGTGCCAACCAGGAAGCCAATAAGGCATATTCTGTCTAAAAGGAGAGGACCTGCCTGATGGGATACGTTGGGTTACCTTGAGGGGCTGCAGTATGGCGCGTCAGTTGGCGACAGGGGTTGCCTGGGACGAGCAGGTCCTAGGTGGCCTGAAGGAGGCCGGCTGAGATGCAGGGGGAGGCGGACCCCCCCCCAAAACATGAATTTAAGACTTTGTAACATAACAGAATTTGTCAAGGTTATTGAAAACTGTCCAACCAAGATAGAGGAAAGATAAAAACTATTGTAACCTCCCCCCATTGCCCCAGCTTGTTCAACTAGCAGCGCTGCTTCTCTCAAACCAAGGCACCACCGAGAGGGGTGGAGGTTGTCACTACGAACAGTTCTATTGAACCCGTAATTCTACTTCATAGCCTGCCATCCTCAGACAGGCAGACCAAGTGTGGCAACTACCTGGCTGACACCTGGGGGGACCATTTAGCATGGCCATCAACCTGGGTTCCTGGGAGAAAACGTTTGCTCAGCATTATGCTAGGTTTGTACTTCTGACCAGGGGCACCCAAGTAAATCCAGACACTGGAAGCAATAACAATAATGTTCAAACCAAGTTGGGATTCTAGAGTGTGGCTTTTATTCACATCACAGAGAATAAACAAGGCAAAGATGGACCCCCACAGGGCTACTTCCACTGGTAATGCAGGTTACTGAGGTACAGAGCACACACGCACACCACCCCCCACACACACACAGCAAACCCTCAGGTTCTGAACGAATCTGGACACATACAGCCCAAACTGGTACACTTCTCTTCTTTCCCTTGACTTGGCACCCGGCCAGTACTAGGACACTTTTCCATATTGCACGGAGGTTAATGGTGGCTCCCTAAATCACCCACGAGCACATTCCGGTCACAGGGAAATCCAAAATCCCATGTCTGGGTGTTTTCCTCAGGCATTGGCCAGATGCGCTGAGAGAAAACAAAGGTGCCCAAACTGAACCCGGAGAGGTAAACCTGGGTACTCCAGATGGGGGGGGGTCTCCCAACTTTTGCTCCCAAATCTATACTCGGCCATTCATCTGGTTACAACACCTTTCTCTGATACACTCTTGTAGATGCTCTCCTGAAATGTTTTGCACATTTAACATTCTACTTTTCACTCTATGGAGGTGTCCTGAATTTAAAAGTTCTGTATGTGGCTATGTCTTTACTCTAGACCCCCACTTTTGCAGATGCTTTTAACTCATACACAGTCTAAAAGTTCAGTACTTGACAAGTCTCCGTCAGACCCCACAGTAGGCAGACACTTTTACAAGCTATACAGTCTTGGTGAACAGAGTCCCTTTGTCAAAGAAAAACTCACCACAGGAATGCAGGTGCCCCAGGGCTTTTTCCACAGAAAGTCTCATGAACTCACAGAACAAACAACTATAGGCAGCTTCACCACTCTCCAGGCTGGACCAGGGGATTGCCCCTGAATCCTGGAATTCCTCCCCATCCCTCCGGGGATGAGGCACTGGAACAACTTTTTAGGAATGGTCTCTACCACTTCCTTCACTGGTCTTCTGTCTTCTTCTCTAGGGTGAGAACACACAGCCTCTTTTCCTGAGATAGCTCTCTTTCAGAGCGGAGTCTGAGGAGCTGCAATCTGCAGCACTCCTCATTCTTCTGAGTCTCTCTACAGACTGTCTACTGAATCTCCCAATGTTCTACTGCTAACCCCTGCAGCTAGCATTCTATTGTGGCTTATGCTGCTGCGAGAATTCTAAGGTGACATCATCACTCCAGCTCAGCTGAAACTGAAAACAGAGTGTGACAGTGTGAAACCCATTTAATTAGCATCTCACAAGCTGCCTCTCCCTGCCTGCCACTGATTCTAAGTGGGATTCTAGTAACCCCTGGGAACAAGGGGGTTACACTATCAAATCCTTCTGGTAAAGGATAATGATAGGTGTCAGCATGGCTCAGTTGGTAGCACATCCGCCTCTGGACCAGAAAGTCGTGGGTTCTCATCCCACACAGGGATTGAACTTGCACCTAAAAACACTGGCACCCAAGTGCAGTATTAGGGGGGTGCTGTACTGCCAGGGTGTGCCATCCTTCGGATGAGATGTTAAACCGAGGTCCCTTCTACCTATCCTGGTGTTGTCCTGATGGGTGTCCAGGTGGAAGTAAAAGAACCCAGGGCACTCTTTGCAAAAGAGTAGGGGACATTCCCGGTGTCCTGGCCAACATTCCCCTTCACATAAACCAGTTCACGCAATTATCCAGGCTGTGTGTGGGTGTTGATGTGCGATATGGACGCCGCTACATATTTAGTCACTTCACTACCAGTCTAGCATTGCTTGTAAAGCGCTTTGGGATACACTGTGCATGAAAAGCACTATATAAATGCTGATTCTTCTTTTTTTTTTTTAAACTTTATGTTTATTATTTTCTTGTAAAATAGCTTACATACAGATCCCTCATACAGGGTAATAGAGATAGTCCATACAGAATGTTGATAAACATAGTACGACCTCCTGTATTCTGTTACAGTGGGGGGGGGGGATAACCAACATGTTACAAAGAAAATGTCCCAGATTTGTCAGCCTTCTTAGTAGCCTTGGAATGTCCTTTAAAGGGAGAATTACCAAAGGCAGTAAAACGTAGTCATGGAGACTGCTATTAATCCAATTAACAAACTTTAGTAAGAAAAATGAAATATATGCTATTTCTCAAAGAGTGCTACATTCCATAAGGAAAAGAGGCCAATAACAACTGTCAAACGATAAATGTTCTTATGTTACTCTTTCTGAATGTTTAGAACAACGCTGGGTATCAAGACGGTAAGGCAAGAAGACAGTCCAAAGAACAAACAGAGCATTATAGTCGAAATTTGGGAGCAGTAAAGCTACATAGCCTAAGTAGATACACTGGGAAATAATTATGTGAAAGGTGGAATGAACCACCATAAGGATTACAATGACCAGCATCATAAAACCATCCCATATCAATACGTAATGAATCCCCCAGCCATCATGTCAGTTATGAGCCCCAAGAAGAATATACCCCAGAAAAAAGTTCCACTGACCCCGAAGTTCATAACAACGTCTCTCTACATCTAAGCGGACGCAAACTTGCCCATGGTGAAATCAGTCCTCGATCACAGCACCAGTCCTTCCAGCTTCCAACCTCGTCATCTGTCTGGAGACCAAACCCCAGATCTGGGAAACCGCTGCTCCTCCAATAAGCCATCAGGCCCTCCAGAGCCAGAACTAAATGGGGCACTTAGCAAAGCCCAGAGTGAGCACAGTACCAACCATGAAAGAGAGACTCAGGTACACACTCCTTGCATCCTGCACGCGATCTTGTTCCTCCAATAGGATGATTTCTGCAGTCCACTTCTTGCTGCTGCCACATGGCCTTGGTGTTGCACACTGTCTCCGGTCCATCCTGCAATGGTCTCCAAAGCCGCGATAGAGCGTTCAGTAGGTGTCTGCCTCTGTTCAGTTGGAGCCATAGAACTGACTGTGTGCTTCTCCATCCTCAAAAGAGAAGTTTCTAGTTTAGCCCCCATAATATGCAGTAAGGCGAGGAGCTGCTGCCATGGAGAGCTGTGCAGTAATTTCGGCTTATTTGTAGACTCCCCACATGGCGGATCTGCAGCCTTGCTTATGCTCCCAGCTTGTATTTTAATAGTTACTGAAGTAGGATTTCCGCAACGGTCCATCATAATTTTGATGTCAGTCGATAGCCAGTCAGATGAGGAAGTCTAAACTAGTGTTAAATCCGACGTTTGAACAGTTGATGACACTATTTTTAATAAATAATAACAGCTGGAGTGTAGCACGTCATGGAAAAGCTTCCCGCCTGGAGAACGGCTCTCTAGCACCCCCCCCCTTCTTCTTCTTCTTCTTCTTCTTCTTCTTCTTCTTCTTCTTCTTCTTCTTCTTCTAATGTAAATGCTTAATAGAAATGAAACTGAGACCAAAGAACAAATTACAATAAAGGACCAAAATTATTGTTGGGTGGGAGGGGGCTAGAATAAAAACCCATAGCTTCAGATTCCTTAAATCTTGCCTAAGGAGATTGTGAATAATATATAGGAAGTCTAACCATTGGGAAGGCACTCCCATAACCTTGAATAGATGAAAGGTTTAACCCTTGGCTCCCACCCAAGGGTCAAACAACTGATAAATTATGTTAAAAGAACAAATCTAATATACACACTCTAGATGTTCTCCTAAATGAAAAGAGATATGTTAAAATCTCTTGGCTCTCGCACATTAGTTATTAAGCACTGCTAATTTTGCTAATACTTAAGTAATACACCTGGCACTCCTTCTAGCATTTAAAAATGGAAACTATCAGGTATTATACCCACAATGTAAAAATGGGCCAGCAATTAAAATTAAAATAGGCACTTGACTATGCATGGTCTCCATGAATATCTGTAGCCTCCTAAAAAAGTTTGACTCACTACAATGCCTGGCCACATCAATTAACCCTGATGTCATCGCTCTGGTTGAGACTTGGCTGTCGAAATCCTCCCCTGACTCCCTGGTCTCCCTTCCTGGTTTCACCCTCTTCCGGTCCGACCGTGTTGGGAGGCAGGCGGCTCGCCTATTTATGTCAAGGTCTCCCTGTACTAGCCGCCTACTCCAATCCTTGACTCAGGGCCCAGGCGCTTACGCTGAAACTAACCCCTGACCCTTTAAAGGGACCCCTTTATCTGACTACTGCATACGTGCCCCCCCAGGGACCAAACGCAGGCTTTTGCCTCTCTTACAGAATACCTTTCCTCACTACCTCCTTCCACTGATCAAATTCTGGTGGGTGACTTAAATGTCAACTGGCTCAGCCCCTCCTCCTCCTCTACCCATGACTCCTTTTCTGCAATAGACCTAACACAGCTAGTTACCCAACCTACCAGGACTAACCCCAAGAGAGGCTCCAGTACCCTGCTTGATGTGGTACTCACCAACCGCCCTAATCGGATCCCCAATGTACAAGTCCTCCCAGACTCTCTCAGCGATCACTCCCCCATTCTATTCCACTGGTCATCCCAGTCCCCAAACCCATAGCACAGTCCACATGCTGGCGGCATCTAATACCTGGTGGTCTGATAAAACTTAAGGAACTTCTGTCCCAAATTGACTGGTCTCCTATACAGGCAACTCCTGACATTGACACAGCTCTCTCCTTCTTTACCGAGCTTTTAATAATGCCTGTGATATCTTTGCCCCAGTGTGACCCACCGTTCTAAAAGGCAGAATGCCCCTAGGTAACCCCAGCTTTGATCCACCAACTCAAACATAGGGACAACCTATGGCACCGTGCCATTGAGACTGGCCGGCCCAGTGACAGGCAGTTATATGCTGCGAAAACAAGTGCACGGGCCATCAGAAAGGCCAAGTCTGAGCACTATCGGTCCTCACTCCTGCCTCATGGGGAACCCCAGAACCTTCTGGGATAACATTAAACAGTTAAATGGGAGTGCCACTCCCCCCCACCAGATCAACATTAATGGCGTGATCTCTTCAGACCCAGCCCTCATAGCCAACCACCTCAACACCTCATTCACTGACCTTAGCCCTATCCTCCTACAAATTTTTTGACCCTCCTCCCCAGCGCCTGCCGTAAATCTTTCTCGTCCTTATTTTCTCCTCCGCCCGTGTTTCTGCCCAGAACTTAGGCGCACCTTATCCACTGCCCTCCAAGAGTAATATCTGAGGCAGTGACACCCCTGATCCGTGTATCCTCACGGCTGGTCTTAGACACAGCCCTTACCCCGATCACGTGCCTCATCAACCACTCTCTTTGCTTGGGGAAGGTTCCAACTGCCTGGAAAGTCACCACTGTCACCCCTATCTTTAAAGGTGGTGATAGGACTGTGGCTGGAAACTATTGGCCAATCTCCATTCTCTCTCCTCTCTCCAAGGCCTTGGAAAAAGTGGTAGCCTCTCAAATCTCTGACTACCTCTCCACCTACAATGTCCTATGTCCTGAGCAGCATGGCTTCTGAGTGAGCCACAGTACCAACACAGCCCTCCTAGAGTTCTCCAACTTTCTCCACTCCTCCTTAGACACTGGTTC
The DNA here is from genome assembly GCA_016271365.2 of Neoceratodus forsteri. Taxonomy (NCBI): domain Eukaryota; kingdom Metazoa; phylum Chordata; order Ceratodontiformes; family Ceratodontidae; genus Neoceratodus; species Neoceratodus forsteri. Next base: position 1,676,933,330 of record CM057456.1, read on the forward strand.
TCTGGCTGGTGCGGTCTTCATTGACCTCTCTAAAGCTTTCAACACTGTCTCCCACCCCCTCCTTCTTGATGCCCTTAGTCTTTCTGGTTTTGCTGCTGGGTCTATCTCCTGGTGCACCAGTTGTCTGTCTGACCGCCCACAGCGTGTAAAAATTAATGGGACCTACTCAGACATCTGTCCCATCTTTTCTGGGTTCCCCAGGGCTCCATTCTGGACTGCCTCCCTTTACCTTAACACCCTTTGCGCTCTTGGCAGGAACATTCTATTGTACGCTGATGATGCAGTCATCTTTGCCTCAAATCGTAACCCTATTGCCTCAGGACTCGCTGCAGAAGTCCTTCGCTGAAGCCGAGGGCTGGTTCAAGGACATAGATTGGTGATAAATCTAAAAAACAAAAACCATGTTCTTCCTCATCCTCAAAACAAGTCCTGCAACTTCAAACTCCTCATTCACTCTGGGTCCTCTTTCCCACTCGAACAAGTTTGCTCCTATAAATACCTAGGGATCCATTTTGACCCCTCCCTCTCCTTCCATGGACACATAGCTGCCCTTGCCACTGCCACTAATATCCGATTGGGCATCTTACATTGGTATAAACACTGCCTCCCCGGGCTCTTGACTCATGATCACCTCCTCTATCCTGTCCCTAGTGGACTATGGACTGCCGGTGTATGGTGCTGCTGATCAGACCACACTCCATAAAATTTGCACTACTCTGAATAAGGACTGCAGGTTAATTACTGGGGCACCTAGGCTAACACACACCTGTCTACTGTCGCTAAAAGCTGGTACTTGATCTTGACGAGCGCCTCAAATATCTGACCTGTACCCTTACAAAAAGACCCTCCTTGGGCTATCCCGCCAGGGATTGACCACCACCATCCGCTGCTCTGTCCCACTAGTTCATACTCGGACCTCTGGGAAAACCTCTCTTGTTATCCTAGAGCTAGGACCTCTCACGACCAAAGAGCCTTCAGCTTTAGGACCCCTCCTGGTTCAACACACTGCCCCCCTCCATCTCCGAAGCTCCAACTATATCGTGCTTCAAAACGTCCTTACGGAACCACCTTGTTAACACCCGAAGCTGTAATTGCCACTAGTCAAAGCCGTACTCAATACTAATGACAAAGCTTACTACTAAGCTGCTAAGGACAACATAACTCTGGTATTGTTTGCATCAATTCTACCTGTACCAGCTTGTTTGTATCTATGTCTTAAGTTACTGTTACTGTTATACTGTGTTATACTGTGTATTTTCGTTTGTCTTACTGTGACAAGGTACCTTTGTAAATGAGCCTATGGCTCAAAGGTTTTCCAAACTGCTGTCTAAATAAATAATATTAAAATGGTAACATTGACTGAAATTTCTAGAAAAACTATAAGTATAATGAGCTTTCAGAGAAACTATATAGCAGTAATACACAAGCTTTTGTCAATGCCGAATGTCGCGCTGGCATTAGCATTGGCAGTGCCAGAGCTAGAGATGCATAATAGGAATGGCAGTGAAGTATTGAAGTGACGCAAGCCCACCCCCACCCTGTAGAGAGTGACCGGCATTGGGGTGTGCCTTTGTGTCGTCAGCTATAACGCTCATGCCATTGTACCTCACCCTACCCTGTAGACACTGACAAGTGCTGGGGTGTGCTTTGGGGTCTTTGGGCATTATACTTACCCCATTCCATAAGGAAATACACTGATGTGGGTGTAGTATAGGAGCACGGAGTGAACTTTGTGGCCAAACAGTGCAAGGCACGCCACGATGGCTGTCAGTGGTTGCAGGGTGGGGGTGTGGGGGGGTTGGAATGGCATGAGCATTACATCCGATGATCCCAAGTCACACCCCTGATGCCTGTCAGTCTGTACTGGGTGGGGTGCTACAGTTGAGAACCCTAACACCGTAGGCATGTGGTGGTATTTTCACTCCACATTTTCAACATGGGCTGCTTGTCAGGCCACCTCATGAAAAGCGGCACAATCACTTTGTTAGCAGAAAGGTGGTTTTGCACAGCGGCTGTGCCATTTGGCGACAGAAGGACGAAAACACATGTTTGGGCAGGATTTGGAGAATGACAACTGTACTGTTCATGAGGAGGCATAAAAAAATGGCAACGTTGAAAATCTGGAGTGACGATATGAAATATTGGTGAAGCAATGAGCATGCATACAAACTGCGCCCAACACGTCCATGGCAATTATTTTGGGAGTTTGGTAGCCACATTTGTAACATAGGCATTTTGGAACCTCCCTTATGAACAGTGGTGGTGCGATTTTGTTAATCTGTCCCAAAGTTGATTTCCCACAGCAACCACGCCATTGTGCATCACAGGTGCGGAAACACATTTTGGGCAGGATGTGAAAAATGACAGCTGTTCTGTTCATAAGGAGGTGTGAAAAAATGCCAGTGTTGAAAATCTGGCATGAAAATATTGCAAATTTGCGAAGTTACAAGGGTGCGTGGAAACTGCGAAACGCACGCTTGCAACACAGTCATTTTACGGACTTTCGACACCAAATTTTCAGCATAGGTATTTTAGGACCTCTGCTCATGAACGGTGTCACCATCATTTCCTCAAACTATCCCGAAAAGTGATTTCACACAGCGACTGCACTATTCTGCGCTGGGTGTGCAAAAACACATTTTGGGCAGGATATGTAAAATGACAGCTGTACTGTTCATCAGGAGGTGTGGAAAAATGCCAAATTTGAAAATCTGAAGTGAAAATATTACAAATTCATGATGTTACGAGTGTGCGTAGAAACAGCAAGAATATGTTATTCGAGCAATAAGTCATGACAGGGTGTGCATTGTTGTGGGCTAACATATGAACATACATACGAACATATGAAGAAGCCAGCAGAAGAAGGCCATTTGGTCTATCAAGTCTGCTTGTATTGCAGGGTCCACAGCTTGAGCTAGTGTCCCTCCCTCCCCACTCCTCCCATGCCCCCTACCCATGATCCTTACCTTCCCCCATGCCTATCTCAGCCTCTCTTAAAGCTACCCAGTGTCTTCAATGAGACAAACTCTTCTGACAGCGCATTCCAATTGTCCTCCACCCTCTCTGTGAAGAAGTGCTTTCTGACCTCCCTCCTAAACCTCCCACCCTTCAGCTTAAGGCTGTACCCCCTCATATTATGATTGCCACTCAGCTTAAAGAGACTTCTCTTATCAATCTTATTTATCCCTAGTCAAGTACTTGAAGGTCCCAATCATGTCCCCCTCTCTCTCTCTCTCTCTCTCTCTCTCGTCATCCAGGGAGTACATATTCAGTGCCCTCAACAGTGTAGCATAGTGGTTTAAGGCTCTGAGCTGCAAACCTGGAGTCATGGGTTTGAATCCCACAGCCCTCACTTGCATACTGTGTGACCCTGTGCAAGTCACTTATCTTCATTTTGCGCCCATGTCACACCTGTAAACAAACTTTCAGCTTAGTGTGTGTCTCCTGGTAAAAAAAAAAAAAAGAATCTCTCGTCATATGCCTTACCCTGCTGACCCACTATCATCTTTGTAGCCCTCCTCTGGACCTTCTCCAGCAGGTTAATGTCCTTTTTGAGGTGTGGGCACCAGTACTGAACTCCATACTCTAGATGCGGCGTTACCAGTGACCTGTACAAGGGCAGTATTACCTCCTCTCTCCTACTACTGATCCCCCTAGATATGCATCCCAGCATCTTGTTTGCATTTGCTGCTGCTTTCTTGCACTGGGTGGAGTGCTTCAGGTCACTAGTGATCATCACTCCCAGGTCCTTCTCCCTCTCTGATGCAGATACTTGGACTCCACCAAGGTAGTACGCTGTCCTGGGATTCTTGGCTCCAATATGCATAACTCTGCATTTCTAATGGCACACCTTGGGAAGTGAAGCCTGAGGCAAAGCTGTGGGCTTTATGCACCTGAGAAGTGCTGTTATCCCTCAATTACACACACCCTGGAATGTCTTATTGCAACTATAAATTGTCTTCCCTGACTTTTTATTTTTAGGACCAAGTAATGAGGTTCAGAAAGTTAAGCATTTCTGACCTGTGCTGGGATAATGACACAAACATGTGACTGGATTCCACTAATCACAGTACAGTATTTCTCATACCCATTTTATAATTAAGCAATAGCACATGACAGGGTGTGCTTTATCATAGGATATTAGCACGCCTTGGGTGTGTTGTGAGGCATGAGGTGAAGCCAAATGCCTTATGCACCCAAGAAGTGCCGATAGCCTATGATAAAGCACACCCTGGAGTGTCTTATTGTGATTATGCACTGGACCCATACAGTAAAGTAAAAAAAAAGGTGCAAAAACAGGTCTAACAATTAATTTTTCACTGTTTTTAAACTGTGTAATACATTAGTGCATAAAATAGTCCAATGCTGGAGTCATTAATCAGGTAACTGCCCTAACTTTTAAGTGATTAAAATAAGGGTTTTGAGAGGGTTCAGGGATCTGGGTTTCGGTCAGGGGTCTTGTTTTTATCCTTTCCATTGTGAGGGAATATAAGTATGGGTCTGGAATGCTGCTGACCAATCAGCTTCTCAGATTTGTTCTGTCCAGTGCATAATAATTCATATTCCAGGATCAAATGGTGGGGAGGGAGGGACACTACACTGCTATGGATATATTTTGTTGTTTAATCTGTTTTATTAAAAGTTTTCAACATAACATTACAAGACATACTTAACCACAGATGTATTTTTATTGTAAATCAGCACCAGGATTGGGTGAGGGAAGGGGGACCACTTGACTACCAGGGATATGTTATAATTCATATTCTGAGGATGGGTGGGGGGAACACTACAGTTACACTACCACAGATATATTTTTTATTGTAAAGTAGCGCTGGGATTTGGTGAGAGAGGGGGAAAACACTAAACTGCAAGGGATATTTTTCTAATCAGCACCAGCAGTGCCTGCTGTGTGTGTGTGGGGGTGAGGGTGGGGGGCTACACCACTGTGTGTGTTTGTAAAACTAGGGTTTCAGAAGTGCTAAACAGCACTAGGCAAGCAGCCTGTTAGCACTTTAAAAGCCGTTTGAATCTCCCATTGCACGCTATATACATTCCAGCACTCACATCTGTACCTGGCAGTCATTTAGCGCTGCACTCGATGTTCTTTTAAATATGGCACCAGGTGTGCTAACTGCCTGTCCAGCACACAAGGCACAGTTAGTGCCGTGCTTAATCTGTTAACACACTGCTAACTGAATATGGGCCATAAGGTTTTAGCTTGGCATCTTAGTGCCCATTAATGGACTGGGCTTGTTGAAGGATTTTACATTTTTGTTCTAGATCTGGTAGATGGTCATGTGATCCTGAACTTTTGTAGTGCCTATTTTGGATTCTTTTTTAATACGTGTATACAATATAAAGATTACCCTCCAATGTTGTATAAGATTCTGGAGGATACTGTATTCCATGGTTAATGGGCATTACAATACCATGCATGTTAACCCTTATAACTGTTTCCAGATGGAATTTTGTGTTACTGTAAATGCAGTAAAAATTTATTTTTAAAAAATTGTTAAACAATGCTGCTGATTTCTTTGCTTAGGTGGACAGTGGGAGAGGGCATCAGAAGATTGAAGGTTTTCCATCTCCCATTCCCCAAAAGGGCCTTGCTCTGCCACAGATGTTTAAAGGAAAACTATCCAAAACAGTGCAGGCAATTACCAGGGCTGCCAAAGCGCCTGATTAGCACAATCTTTATATTTTAACATGACTGCAGCTAACCTTTGCTGAGTTATTTCTTGTGTTTCTTGCCTGTATGGTGATTTCTTGAACTGTCCCGGAAGCGCCATTTGGAAAGTGCCGCCGCACTGGAAGACAGAGTGTGACCGTGGTACCTCCCTGATCTTCCTGCTGTGTGCCAGAACGCTCGTTCATGATGAGCGAGGCACATTTTCATGGAGTAAAAATAAATAGTGCACCATGTAGAGGTCCTTGAGCTGTACCTCTAGAAATAACCCCCATTTAAAACAGAGCAGTGTAAGGTAGCTAAATTCTTAATGAAAGTTCCAGCTCCGAGTTCGGGCATGCGCAGTAGTTCCTAAGCTCCAAGTTCAGGCATGCACAGTAGCACTAGGCGCTACTGCGCATGTCCGAACTCAGAGCTGGAACTTTAATTAAGAATTTAACTGCCTTACACTGCTCTGTTTTTAATAGCGATTGTTTCTAGAGGTACAGCTCAAAGACCTCTGCATGGCACATTATTTACTTTTACTCTGTGAAAATGTGCCTCGCTCATCATGAACGATCATTCCGGCACACAGCAGGAAGATCAGGGAGGTAATTTGCATAGTAGTTGAGGCTTTGGCTGCTACCCACTGTGAGATGGCGCCACTCACTCTGGAACATAAAATAAGGATTACTAATGAATGACATGCCCTACAAAAGAAACGCCAGTCTCTCAGTGCAAGTTGGCAGGTGAGTGGACACTGGGAAGAAAAGGGGGATTATGACAGTTTTCCTTTAACATTGTTTCTCATTGACTGGTTTGGAACACGAGAGGTGTGATCAGGTCTGTGTGTTTGTTTAAAACAAGTGACTAGCCTGGTGAAACAAAATTCAGATTTTAAAGAGCACCCAACATCTTGGGGAAACGGTTTAAAAAAGATCATATTTAGATACGTTAGCTCATATTTCATGTTTTTCGTATTCATCTTCCCCTTTTTCTTTGTAATTAGAGATACTGGGCTCAAGTCAGAAAGCTCTGAAGTTGGCGCAAGGTGCCTGCATCAAACAGAATTAATGCAAGTGGCACCTTGTGTCACAACTTATGGAGTTACCGATTCAGGAACATTCCCTGTGCCAAACTGGCAGACCCTGTGCACCAGACCGGCCTGCCCATGGTCTGTGCCAAGCGTACAGTTTGACTAGGGCACTGTGGGGCTTGTGACAGAACAAGCTGCCATATCCCCAACAGGGGATTCAAGAAACCCTCCCAGAGGTCACACGGTCTGGGAAATTTAGGCCAGCCAGGTGCAGGTCTAATGCTCCATGCTCCACCCCCAGAGCCATCCCTGTGCAGGAGGGAACATGTGCTGCTACCCCCCCATGGTCTCTGGCAATGTATTTGTCTAGTGCACCCACTCTGTAACCGAGCGACCACCACATACAGACAAAAATAGGGAGACCTTTGTGATGCGGTGCCTGCAACAGCCCCTTCCATGGTGCCCAGCATGCAGTTGTCCCCCAACACACTGGCACCGCAGTAGTCCCCCTGATGCCCCATCAGGGTGCTGTTGCCACCCCTCCCATCAACTATCTGTGAGCTACCAGCCCTCCCCATGCACTGCCCTGCCCCCCCCGTGACCCCAGCAGCCTCCCAGTGGGTCTCCTTTCCTAGCAGCAGATGCCACCTCACTGCCCCACAGCTTGCAGCAAACCTCTCTGGTGCACCGTCTTTTCATCACATGGCCACATTTGCCACAAACTGTGGGACTTCGGCACCGGGACCCTAACTGACTGTGAGTCGGGTGCAGGATCCCTGGTGCACCGGCGAGCAGCTCAATTTGCCATTTAACGCAGCTTGCGACGAGCTTTCTGACTCGGGCCCATTAACTCTAAACCAGGATCAATGTCCCCTGGACTTCCTCTCCTCTGACATCATAATGCTGTGCTTAAAATATCATAGCTTGTTGCTGCACAAATCACTATGATGTCACAAGCAGATGACTGGGATGCTGGGTGTAGACAGCACATCAGAGCAGATCAAGCCTTGGGGACAGAGATTTTATTTTTATATTACTTTCCACAGTTGGTAATAGAAAGTGGAAAATAAATACAGAAAATATATAAACTCTAAACTGAATTGTCTAAAAATAAAAGAACAAAAAAAAAACCAAAACAGTGTTGTATCAACATGTGGGCTTCAATTAAAACAAAAGGATTAGATTTAAAGCAGCAATGTTTGTGGGTCATTATGTGGTTTTATTATAATAAAAATATACACAATTTTAAAGTTTTTAAAACTTCTCACTAAGCATAGCCTGGTGATGTGGAGGGAGAGGTGCTGGGCTACTCACTTTCTGCTGTGTCGGTGACCTGGGATTGGGAATGGACCTGTGTTGCTCAGGGGCTGAAAAGGAAGGGAGGATGAGCATCCGTAGGACAGGTGTCCTCCCTAGGGAAAGGGGGGACTGCCTGTCCACCATGCCTGCCATGTAGAGGAATCTAGGAATCTTGGTGACAGCGATGTGGGACAGCCCGGGAAGGGGACTCCCTGTTCAGATGCCAGGGGCATCTCAGCGGAGGTGGAGCATTTACAATGCATCACTGCATGCACGTGGGCCCTCCTGAGGAGAAAATCAGAGGAAAACCCTCTGATTATTGCATGGTATTGTCCTGGTCTCCTGCACATCCTCCACCAACTGGGGAAACTGGTCCAGATGGGGGCCAGCTAGAGAAACTGAGAAGATAAACAGCTTTATGGGGAAAAAATAATTCCCACTCCTGTGCCATGCCCACCATGAAAAAAAGTAAATGTCTTGGTATAGTGCTGTACGATTTACCCTTAGAAACATGTGGTAGCACCATCCTAATATAGTCACAGTTTGACTCTAGTATGTATATTCAACAGGTAACCTCAGTAAAAATGATTTAAAAAAAATTGTGAATGGTGGCCATCTTTAATGACGTTAGTTATTAATTACAAAATTAGTGATAAAAGCTGTTTTAAAAATATCTGAGAAAATTAGAAATACATTGAGGATGAATCTAAGGCTGTCAGAAATACATGTTTTGTTAAAAAACTATACTATTAAAATTTTTGCCAGCTAACAAATAACTGCTGCTTTAGTGCATGCTGAAAATAGGAAATAAAGTTGGAAGTAACACTTTATATGTATATGGTATACTTTCTGAATTCTTACTTAATGGATATGCTTGGCCCTCTTCCACCATCCACAGCATTTTATTTCCTGACTTCAGTGCTTAAATTACTTCGCATCACTTCTTCTTTAATATCCACCCACCTATTTGTCTTCCTCCTCAGCCGGCCAGGCTGCCTTCTCCTACCCCCTCCCTAAGTTCTGGAACTCCCTTCCTCTCCAAATCCACTCCACCCCTCCCCCCTTCTCTCTATCCTCCATATTGCATAGCTTCTCCTCCCACGCCTGTAACTACAACTGAACTCCCCTACTTCTGTCCTACTGACTTCCACACACACCCTCCCCTACCTCTCTATCCTACTCCCTTCTGTCCACCCCTCCCCTGCTTCTTAAACCATATTCCCTCCTCCTAACTCCCTCTCTCTAGGACTTTCACTTAACTTCCCACCTGTTCCTCTATCCCAGGAGATCTCACATTTTGTCATAGTGAGCCTCCCCCAAGCCTTGGAAAAGATCTTGAGCCTCCCCCTAATATAGAAATAATTTTTGGCCTCCCCATAGTTAGAACAACTTCCATACTTTGCACATTACAGGAAGAATACAATGAAGTGTATGTGAGTAGTTGAGTTTATTCTCATTTTATTGAACTTTTTATTCTCCCTCTCTATAACCCCCCTCCCCAGTTCAGCCTACTCACTCCACACTTCTGACTTTTGGACTCTGTTTACCCCTCATTGCAATACCTCCATGAGTCAGATTGTTTTATTTGTCAGTTTTACCTTGCTCTCACCTTCTCAGGGACCATTTTTCTCCCTCCTGCTCTTGCTCCTAGCATCTCTCTGTTTAGCCTTTGTATTTTTGGTTTTCTGCAGCCAGTATAATGGGTCAGTTGTTACCTTGTTCCTATTCATTTGCGTTGTTTTGAATTTTGTTTTGCACAGTTTCCAATAATTTTATTTCCCCATGTCATACCTGGAAACAAGTGTTTGTTGAGCGTGTCTTTCCTACTAACCATTTTGTACATAAACTTGCATGCCATTATTCGCTTTCACTTTGCTGCATCCTTCACACGAAGCATCCAAAACTTGACATTTAAATATAGTACATTTTAAGGCTTGCTTGAGCTTCCCCTGGAACAGGTTGGGGCCTCACCATTTGAGAAACCCTGCTCTATCCTCTTCTTCTTACCTTACCCCTGTTGTTTGCCCCTGTATGCTAGCTTTCTCCCTCCTACCCCACCCCTCAACATTATTGACCACAAACCAGCCCTGTGCTGGTGTACATGTCTGTTTTATAAATATCTAACTGCTGTTGGGACTGGCCATAGGGTGTTCTCACACTATTGGCTCTTTTATTTATTTTCTTTCTGCATGGGGTATTTTGTATACCCAATTGCTATAAATTGTTGTTTACAAAGTTATTTAAATGCAGTATGTACTGTAGTTTGTGTCTTGCTGTTATCCTACTCTGTTGTAAATTAAAATGTACTCCTCTTTCCCTCCCCCCAAGGAGACATCTGGAAATGACCTTTTATTAGCTCAGTATGCCCTTCCTGATGAAACTTTTCAAATAAATAAATTATACAGGTGCTGTAATCCACATGTGCATTTTGGACTACAATTAATGTCATATACAAACAAAATATTTAAAGTCCTATGGCTCATCTTCTGCTTTGGGCAGGACCTTTCCATGAAGAAAGCTAGGACTGATCTCCTGCTTCCCACCTGTGTGAAGACAGTTATGACTGATCTCCTGCATGAAGAAAGTGTGGAGCAGGCCCTGCACCAAGCAAGCTATACGTCTAGCACTATACTTTCTGAAAAAAGCAAGGACATTCATTGCAAACACATATGCTAATGCATCTATTTGGGTTACAAAGCCACAAAAAGAGGGAAAGGTAGCATCAGGGTTTTCAACTCTAATGCCCACCCCTCCCCTCATGGCCACAAGCCAAGCTACAGGTAGGGGGCCATGCACCACAGGTCTGCTACTTAAAGCTATAGGTCTGGCGCCCTGTGCAAAGAAAGTTTTATTACTGACCTCTGGCTTCATGCAGAGCCCTGCACAGACGTGACTGATCCTTACGAACATACAAAGAAGCCAGCAGAAGAAGGCCATTTGGTCTATCTACTCTGCTCGTATTGCAGGGTACACAGCTTGAGTGACTGTCCCTTTCCTCCCTCCCCACACCTCCCATCCTCCCTACCCATGATCCTTACCTTCCCCCTATGCCCATCACAGCCTCTTTTAAAGCTGCCCACTGTCTTCAACGAGATGACCTCTTCCGGCAGTGCATTCCAAGTGTCCACCACCCTCTCTGTGAAGAAGTGCTTCCCGACCTCCCTCCTAAACCTCCCACCCTCCAGCTTAGACTGTTCCCCCTCGTGTTATGTTTGCAACTCAGTTTAAAGAGACTTTCCTTATCCACCTTATTTATCCCTTTCAAGTACTTGAAGGTCCCAATCATGTCTCCTCTCTCTCTCGCCTGTCTTCCAGGGAGTACATGTTCATCCTGTGGACATCCTGTGGGCCCATGTGGAACAGCACACTTGTAGGGTACGGCTCTGGACCTGTAGCTTGAAGCAACAGACACATGGAGCATGGCTCTGGAACTGTAACTTGGCCTTGGGTCACAAGGGTAGTGGATTGGTGAGGGGCGTGGGCATTAGGGTTGAAAACCCTAACACCAGATTGGCCCTCCTCTTGTGGCTTTATAACCCTAAAATATGTATTAACATAGATTTTTGCAAATATATAAGGTATATTCCACAGCACATACAGAAATAAGACTTTTATTCACTCTGGAATGTTTGCCTATCAAAGAGTAGTAGAGCAAAGTGCCACCCCGAAGCTATAGGCAGCATTGTTTGCAAATTCCAGAGTGAATAAAAAGCTTAATTCTGGATTCCCAATGGAATGTGCTATTTTTATCATGAAACACTGAATGCTATTGTGATGAGGCTACAAGGAAAATAACATAGGATGCAGGGAAAATAAAACATTATTCATCCAGAGATGAATAAGAGGGCTGAATAACTTTTTTTTATTCATCCCTGTTATTTATCCCTCCCATGGTATAAATATGTTTATAAAATGGGTAAGAAAAAATCTGTAAAAATCCTGCTCAGTAATTTGACAAAACACAACTGATGACACAACCTGGGAGGTCTCAAAAACTTGTGTAAAAATTCTTCAGTTAGTCTATTAAAAGGTATTACCACAAAAAATGTGTACTAAATTTTCCTGAGTCTAACAGGGCACCACAAACTTACTACATGATTATGCATTATTTCACAACAAATGTACACTTGCACTTCTTTCCATCCCATGAGAACCTGCTGCTTGCCAGCCCAGACCAGGAGACCACTCCACACCTGACACACAGAAAGTGGCACACACATGGAAACTGGCACACATACATGCCATTTAAATAATAAAACAAACTGTAATTGGACTTCCGGTTCCGGTAATGCTGGGCTAGCAACGCTCGAAGGAGAGCTCCCGCCTAATAATAAAAGAAAGAGCACTTCTACAACTAAAATCCAAGGTATTGACCTACCAACCTATAAAAGAGTTTTCTAAAATCTCACAGCTCTGATGGCCAAACAGTCCTGCAACCGTTTTCTCCCGTCGCCGACATGAACGATTTCGACAACCAATAGTCTGATGGCAAGGCCCAGTCTAAATCGCCAGAAATGCGGAAAGCAAAATCTCAAAACAAAGGCACAAAAAAGAACCAAGAACCGAATGCTGAAATGATCCTTAAAGCCATAACAGAATTTTGAGGGGAGGTGCATGCATCACTCAGAGATCTTAGAAATGAAATTACTCACCTCCAAACACAAGCAACAGAGGATGACTGCCAAATTTCACTTAACACCTCAAAAATAGAACAGATAGAAGACGTGGTCCAGGCCATAGCATCTGAGCAATTAGCGATACCTACCAGGCAGAAAGACACAGAAAATAGAAGCAGAAGGAGAAATCTTAGAATTTTTGGTTTTCCGGAGGGCAAGGAGGGGAACGATCCTCATGCTTTCGCGAACTACTTCCTCTGCTTAACCTTATCCTTGGATCCAGATTTCCAAATCGATGTAGAGTGGGCACACAGAGCACTGGGTCCTAAACCCTCTCAACCAGATGCCCGGCCACGCTCATTCCTGATACGCCTGCTAAGCTTCCAAACCAAGGAGGCAATTTTAAGCAAAGCTTGGCGCAAAGGGAAAGTTATGTGGGGCCAGTCCAGGCTGATTTTTGACAATGACTACGCTCCTTACACGTAAAGGCCGATAAGGGATTACAGTCCTCTATTCCCCTCCTTGCGATCCCAGAAAATAAGGTTCAAAATACCATACCCAGCTAAACTTATCGCACAGCTTCCTTCTGGTCCCCAGAGTTACTCCACAGCATCAGAAGCAGTAACGGATCTCTTAGCCAGGGGCATCAGCACAGAGAAAACCATGGAGACATTCAGATTATGCCACAAGCAGCTGTCCCAGCACGATCGTGTGAACATTCCACAGCAACCACCCTCAATATCAAAGCTTCTTAAACAGCTGCAGCAATTTTGCAATCCATTGACGATTAATGAAGCTCCATGAGGTAGGGGAATTGTATTTAGGGATAAAAGTTTGATCTGGGAGTGTTTCTCTGGGCCAAGGTGAATCTGCTGTTGGGGGAGTGCCGGCTGTCAGGGCACGGAGGCCAATGAGCTCATTCACAACAGGTTAATTAGTTTTTGCTGCGATCTCCTCGATTGTGGGGAATTACCCTAACTGGGGAGAATCGCTTTTAAAATAGTAGGGCTCTATCTGGTCCTGTCTCCTGGTGGGGTGCTTCTCTCACTCCTCACTGCGATCCTGAGCACCCAGAAAGAGACCTCTATGACACTTAAAGCCCTCACGATGGTTTCTCCTAATGATCCACTCTAAGGTAGAAGACGATCCTAACACCCTGGAACTGATACCTTTAGGTCCTAACCCAGGACAAAACAGAAGAGCCTCACTACTCAATCAAGCCTAATACAGAAAGCTAATGTATAGCAACATACAATGCATGATGGGTGCTGCTCTATCCTCAGACATCCCAAAGCATTCTTTACTAACCGGCAATGTGTTTCAAGATACAGCATTGACCTATCCACCTCTCGAAGAAAATAGAAGGTCAATATGGAAGGGGAATTGCACTGTGGGTTGGCTTATCATATTGGGAGAATATCCTGAGACTGGGACAGCCCCTTTATGAGGGGAGGGAGAGGGGGAGCTGACTACGAGGTACAGAGGGCAGTGATCTTCCCAATTGTAGGCAACCTCCTTTACTGGGGAGTATCACGCTCCAAAAGAAAAGCCCTTCTTGATGCCTCTGTGTGTCATGATGCCCCTTCCTCTACTTTTATTGACCCTGGGCCTTTGGGACTGGCTCCTTTGACACTCGCTGCCCTGTCAATTGCTCCCCCCCAAAAAATAAAAAATAAAAGCATCACTCTTAGGCCGAAGCCTAAACCAGTCCTCAAGAACAGAATCTGTTAAAAAAATACAATAAAAACTATCTCAGATCAGCAAACAAAAACTCTGGAGGCACTTGGAAAGCAGTAAAAGCAACGGGCACAGCTGAAGGAAGTGATCACCTTCTAGTAACGCTCCTCTGGATTAATGCTTTTCAGACAGTGGCATCCAAGCCTAACACTGAAGGCTAACATATAGAATCTAACGCAGTGGGTGATCCACAATCCCCTGAACATCCCACAGCATCTTATATTAATCAGCAATGCTTTTCATGCTACCGCATCGACCTATCCACTTCTCGAAGAAAATAGAAGGCAAACATGGAAGGGGAACTGCATGGAGGGTTGGCCGATCATGTTGGGAGAGCATTCTTAGGCTGGGGTAACCCTTTTTGGGGGAGGGGGAGGGGGCATTGACCATGAGGTACAAGTGCAGTGATCTTCCTGATTGTGGGGAATCTCTCTTACTGGGGAGTATCACGCTCCAAAATATAGGCCCTTATTGGTCCCTCTGTGTGTCGTGTTGCCTCTCCCTCATCTTTTATTGACCCTGGGTCTCTGAGACAGGCTCCTCTGATACTCACCACCCTGTCAACAGCTCCCCTAAAAGCTCTACTCTCCAGCCGAAACCAAAACCAGTCCTCAAGAACAGAATCTGTTCACAGTTCACCCAAAGCTACAATAATGACAAATGACATTCTCTGATCAGTAATCATATACACTGGTGGCACTTGGAAAGCAGTATAAGCAACGGCACAGCTGAAGGATGTGAACACCTCATAATAACACCCTTCTCAATCAACGCTTCTCAGGTAGTGAAAGCAAACCCATTTCATCATTCTACAGGAGAAACTTGGTCCTCTCAGTGGGGAACAGAATTAAGGGCATACCAATTGGGTGGGAGGGTGTCCTAAGGCTCAGGTGGTTCCTTGGAGGCACTAGCCAGGGAGAAACGAGGGTCAACAAATTGAACATAGGAAGAATACCTTATACAACTACTCATTCCTGTAGCGATCTTCTAGATGGTGGGGATTTTCCCATATCGAGGAGAATCACATACAACAATACATGGACCTTCGTGGTTCTGCCCCCTGGTGTGGTGCATCTCCTCCCTCTCTCGGGGACCCTAGGCCAGTGGGATAGTTCCCTCAGACTCTCGTTGCCCTGAAGATGTTTCCCCTGTACATATTGTTCCAAGGGACTAATCTATATTAACATTTTGGACTAGAATCATCATATGCCTAACCCAAGGACAAACTAAAGGGCCTTCTTGTACACAAAAGACTAGTTCACCATAAAAACAAGAAGAGGGAGGGAGGAGGGGAGAGAAAGGGGCATTTTTTTTTCTCTCATATGTGTAATAGGGAGGGACGGGTTGATTGAGGTAGTGTGGGGGGTAAGGGGCTAGCCAGATAAAGAATAACCTAAAGATTGGGGTTCCAGATGAGGGAATCCTACTCTTGGTCCCATGATCCCATATTATAGACATTAAATTTCAAACTCGGGGCTCCACGATGCTTCTGAATTGTCTCCTCCTTACTCCTCAATCAGGTTGTCCCACGTAACAGATACCATAAAGATATAAACCTGGAGTTAATCCTCCCTGATCATCCTGTAGGATACAATAACTAGGGGCCCCTCCCCATCTCTGAATTATGTATAGGTTCTAGATGTCTAGTAGTTGAATTTATCCTCCACTGGCAGTCCCCCTTCTTTTTTTTTTCCTTCTTAACCCTAAAGGGCTTTAGATACTCCATAGAAACTAATGAGCCCACCTATTTTACATATGAGCTGAATTCTCCTAACAAAATAGTCTCTTACATCTACCCTAGTACTAATGGAACCACTCCGGAGTGGTTCTTTTACTGACCCTGAGTATGCATTTATTTGGGATCGGATTGGGAACCTCTTACTCTGCTCCTTCTTCGATTGAAGTAGGAGATAAGGTGACTCAGGAGGAGCTCGTTGGGGGCACCTCCCATTTGGAGATCAATTTGTATATAAGTTGGTTAAGTTTGTCAGACTACCAAATCATGGACAAAGGTTTAATTGATGAGGTAGTAAAACCTCAGTTACTCAATTGTACTGTTTTACTTTTATCTAAATCTAATCAACCTATATGTCTAGACCAAGATAATGGTTATATAACTTTCAATATTTGTTTTTTGGGTAATCCTCTCCAGTTTGTATTATCTATTATTGAAATGGGGGGGGAGGGTTAAAAAAACATGCACACAGGACAAAGAAAGTACAACTACAGATTTTATTCAATAATCTCCACAACACTACAGTACCAATGGCTTCTCATCTCAAGAAAAACTTGCAGAGACGCTGGGAGTAGTCTGGGAAAATCTCTCTATCTTCACCCTGGTGGGAAGGAAAGAAGAGAAAGAAAAAAATTAATAACTATAAATAATGGGAGCAATAAACCCAACAAAAATCATGTCCCATAATATTAATGGGTTACATGATCCGATAAAAAGGGCAAGGTTCATGCAACACCTCTCAAGACACCCATCAAACCTGATCTTTCTGCAAGAAACCCACCTTTCAGAGTCAGAACATACCAAACTAAATTGGGGGGGAGATACTGGGTGGTGGCTTCATCGCACCCCAGGGGAAGAAAAAGGTGAACGGCAATTTTAATCCCAAGAAATACTTCCCTAGAGATTCAACAAACACTTATTGACCCCCAGGGCTGATATGTAATACTAAAAGGGATACTATATGGAAAACAAGTTACAATGGCCAGCGTTTACTTTCCCCCACAATCTAATTTCCCTATTTACAGGAGCTTCATAGCCAAACTACTAGACATCTTACAGGGCCAGTTAATTCTGGGAAGAGATCTGAATTTAACTCTGGCCCCTCATATAGACAGTTCAAACCCACAAAAACATAGGAACAATGCCACTACTAAGCTATTAAAAAAAAACTAGAACATTTGGGTTTAGTTGATATATGGAGGCGATTATTTCCCTCTAGCCCAGGTTTTACCTATTATTCCCCCAGATACAAATCCCACTCTAGACTAGACTACATGATCACAACATGTGAACATCTCTCAATGATTCAAGACTTAAATATTGGTCCTAAGATGCTTTCTGACCATCACCCATTGATTCTTACCCTGGACCTGGGAAGAGAGAGGAGGTCTACACTCTGGAGACTCAACCCGTCAATTTTGACTGATGGGGAATTGCTTGAGAGCCTCTCTAAAAGGCTTTCTCTTTTCTTCTCAGAAAACGCTGACCCTGATGTTCCAATTGCAATACAATGGGATGCGATGACAGCCACCATTCATGGTGAATTAATAGCATATTCTTCTCGAAAACACATAGAGAGAGAACATGAATATCAAAAACTTTCAGCTCAACTGGCAAATTATCAGTTGTTATATAGAGAGGGTGATGTTGATTTACAAAAATTAATCAATAACACAAAAACAGAACTACAACGGATCATGGACAATAAGGTTCAGCAGTCCCTCTACTACTTATGACTATCAATTCATGAGGGGGGGTCCCAGAGCAATCAAAAACCTATCCCGTAAATTACGAGCTCGAAAGGGGTCCTCAACAATATTAAGACTTAAAACCCCCACATCTGGTAGAGTATATCACTTGTTAGAACACATCCAACAGTCTTTTATAGAATACTACTCCAAACTCTATTCCTCCTCTCCTTCATTCCTCCATAGTGACTCAACACAATTCCTAAACAGGGCTAAACTTCCCACACTTTATCCTCTTCAAATTAAAAAATTAGAACCCCCCATCTCAATCTTGGAGATTGGAGAATCTATCAAAAAGCTTAATTCAGGGCATTGCCCTGGACCCGACAGATACTCTGCAGAATGGTACAAAAAATTTAATAAAGTATTATCCCCAAAACTACAAAACTTATTCAATGATATCTCCTGAGGTGGTCTGTCTCCCCCCCCCCCATCTTGGGATTACGCCACCATTGCTTCTATTTTGAAACCAAATAAGGACCCCTCAGATCCGAGGTCCTATCGCCCTATATCCATTCTTAACATTGACTATAAAATTTATATGGCTATACTTGCCACTAGACTAGAACAGATATTACTCAAAATCATACATCCAGATCAATCCGGAGTCATCAAAAACAGAAATACTTCTGATAACATACGTTGAGCCCTGAACTTACAGGAATACGTCTGAACTAGATAAATCCCTTCACTATTCCTCAGTCTAGACACAGAAAAGGCGTTCGACCGGGTCTTCTGGCCTTTTCTATGGTACATCCTGAGATGTTTCCAGTTCCCACCACAGTTCATTGATATTTTAACTAATCTATATAAATCCCTGCGAGCATACATTCGGGTTAATGGATCTTTATCTCCCCCACTATCTATGGGAAGAGGAACTAGACAGGGCTGCCCATTATCCCCCTACCTCTTCGCCTTATTTCTAGAACCCCTGGTGGCCCTTCTTCTAAACTCCCCCTTGATCGAAGGAATACCAATTGGACACCAAGAACACAAAATCAGTCTCTTCGCAGACGATATATTGCTAACCCTGTTAACTCCCTCCCAGTCAATCCCTGAGGCCTGGAAGATTCTAACCCAATTTGAAAAAATATCTGACGTCAAACTAAATGTAAATAAAACAGAAATATTGTCATTTAATTATACCCCACCCCAATCACTAAAAAAACTATTTCCATTCAAATGGCAATCAACCAAAATAAAGTATCTGGGACTTCATATTCCAACTGATCTCAGAGTACTTGAGCTCAGTAACTATGAACCTCTCACAACACAAATCCAGGCTGACTTGGAGAGGTGGGATACAGCTTTCCTACCTTTACATCAACGTAGCGCAATCATACAAACCAATATTCTCCCTCGGATTCTATATTTACTTCAAACTATTCCCTACTTCCTCTCGAAATATTACTTTTGATCCTGGAATAAAATGATATCACACTTCATTTGGGGGAAAATTAAGCAGAGAATTAGACTCTCCATCCTAAAACTTCTCCTTTCCCAGGGTGGTTTGAATCTCTCTGACCTGAATTTGTATGCCCAAGCCTCTTTTCTCAGAATAGTGATGCTGTGGCTGACTGAATCATATTCTTCCCCTTGGAAAAGTGTAGAGTTTCATTTAAATGACCTCTTTGATATACAAAAGATTATCTTTTCATCCGAAGGGAGATTTCTTAACCCCTCAGACTTAACTAGTCTTACATCCCAACCCTATAAAATATGGAAAAAAACTGAGGCGCACTGGTACTCTAACAATAGTATACGAATACTGTAAAGTGATATCACAGGACGAAAATTTTGTCCCAATATACATGGATCATACATTTTCTCAATGGAGATCAGTGGGTTTGTCCCATGTTTTTCAATTCCTGGGAAAGGAGGGGATCATCCCTTTTGATGAGCTCCAACTCCAATATCACCTTAACTCCTCTGATAGATTTCATTACTTTCAGTTACGAAACCATATATTACGAAACAAAATCATCCAGCCTTCCCTACCTTCCTCTATGCCAGACCTACTTAAGCTCTTTACAGAAGCTATAAAAGGCATCTTGGGTACGCACTTAATAGGCGCTCTTTACAAAGCCTTAAGTAACAGTCTCACGACATCTACGACTACCATCTTGGATGGATGGAATAGAGACTTAGAAACAGAGATTACCATGACTGACTGGACTTGGTCCTCATTGATCGAAATAAAGTCCGTTATATCCCCCCATTGGAGGGAATTTTCATGGAAATGTCGCTCCAGATATTTTTGATCTCCCTCCATCCTTCAGAAATATCTTCCTGAGAAATATGGGAGGTGTTGGAGAGACAGTGGTTGTATGGGTGCCACCCTGGGGCATATATTTTGGCAATGCCCTCATTTTATGCCATTCTGGATTACATTCCAAAATGAGCTCTCAAAATTATTTGCTGAGTCAATTGAAATTACAGCTGAACAATTTCTAGTGGGGATTTTCCCGGACCACTCCCCCCAGTGGGGACATACAATATTACCAATTTGCTATATTGTTGCAAAGAAAACAGACTTTAGCAAGGCATTTGACACAGTCCCACACAAAAGATTAATATACAAGTTAGCCAGCCTGGGAGTGGGTCCCAAGATGATAGCCTGGGTAAAGAATTGGCTGGAGAATAGGACACAGAGGGTAATAGTAAATGGAGTCCACTCTGAAAAAGGGGGTTACTAGTGGGGTACCGGAGGTTCAGTATTAGGACCAGTCCTCTTCAATGTCTTTATAAGCGCACATTGCAGAGGGACTGAAGGAAAAGTATGTCTCTTGCAGATGACACAAAGATCTGCAACAGAGTTGATGCACAAGGTGGGGTGGAAAGGATGAGAAGGACTTGGCAAGGTTAGAGGAATGGTCAAATGTATGGCAGCTTAGATTCAATGCTAAGAAGTGCAAGGTAATGCACCTGGGAAACAAAACCCAGGGAAGAGTACACAATGGGGTGAGATACTAACAACAACAAAAATGGAAAGGACGGGGTAGTCATATCAGATGACTTAAAGGTGGGCAAGCAGTGTGAGAGAGCAGTAAGGAGGGCTGGGGGGATACTGGGATGCATAGGGAGAGGCATCACCAGTAGAAAACAGGAAGTTGTTATCCCTCTGTACAGACAGCTGGTGAGACCCCATCTGGAGTACTGCGTGCAGTTCTGGAGACCCAGTCTCTGCAAGGACATAGACAGGATGGAAGCTGTCCAGAGGAGGGCAACTAAAATGGTGCAGGGTCTGCACCGGAAGACATATGAAGAGAGACTAAAGGAGCTTAATATGTATAGCCTCGAGGAAAGGAGGGAGAGGGGGGGACATGATAGAAATGTTCAAGTACCTCAAGGGAATCAACAAAGTCCAAGAGGGTAGCATCTTTCAAAAAAAGAGGTGTGCAAGAACAAGGGGGCACAATTTGAAGATGGGGGGGGCGGCTCAGAGGTAATGTAAGGAAGTATTTTTTCACAGAGAGGGTTGTGGATGCATGGAACGGCCTTCTGGAGGAGGTTGTGGAGTCAAAAACAGTGGTTGAATTCAAGCATGTATGGGACAGTCATAAGGCAATTCTAAGGGGGGAGGGTAGAAAGAAGTAGGCTGCTGGTTAACTAGGATCTGCAGCTTATCCATTAGATAGGGAAATGGGCAGACTGTGTGGGCCAAGCGGTCCTTATCTGCCATCAAATTCTATGTTAATTACTAGACATTGGATGATGTCCCTGATTCCAACAATACAAGAATGGAAACAAATAATGTCCGGTATATATAAAGCTGAGACCTTCATCATTGAACATGGGGCGGGGTAAGACAACTGCATCAGTGAAATGGCAAAAATGGGTATATTATGTAACATCCACTGAGCCGGACTCCTGTCCCTAAAAAAATTGCTTCAAAAGGTCTCAACTCAAACTGTCCACAACCTTTTCCTTGATCCTACAACTGAAACACAATTAATGGGACCAGGTCAAACTAATAAATGACTAAGATCAAACAAATCTAAATAAGAACAAATGGGTCTTACAACAAGTTATGAATTCTGACTTTAGAAAATGATGGGTAAGAGAGGTTTAATCTGCTTCTGTCTACCTGTAATATTTTCTGTGTAATAAGTTATCTACTGTCCTGTATGTATGTGTGTAAATGATACAATAAAAAGATATTTAAAAAAAAACCAACCAAACTGTAATTCACTGAAATCCCTTTTTCTAGGATCGTGGATATGTTGTTCATCCACACTCTTTTGTATGTCCCTTTCCCCTTTAAGATCAGCCGGAAGTCTTCAAGCTGGCTCCTCCTACCCATCTGGGTGGTATATACCTTGGCTCCACCCCATGACGCCAGATCTTCCTTTATGCTGAAAGATTCAGGTTGCCTCCCTCGTGCTCACGCATTTCGTAGGCCCTGGCTTTCAAACCTTTGGTTTTACCGAAAATTCGCATTTCTCGAGTTAGCGATCGCAAGTTTGTCACTTCGATCATGGATGACAAGTCTTCCCCCGAATTTCATCAGTGCCCCGGCGGCCAGAAGATGTCGCGCACCGATCCCCACACTGCATGCGTTTACTGCCTCAATGTCGAACATGACACCTCTTTGTGTAGTCTATGTTTGGCTTTCCATCCCAATGTTCTCGACGACTATCTTGCACGCCTGAAGTTGGGGAGGACAGAGAGGAGAAACCCTTCAGTGAAATCCAAAGAGGCCTGGTGGGTGGTTTCCACGGCTGCGGGTTCTGCCAAGCAGTTGGAGCACATGCAAGCGTTTGAGGAGGAAGCAGCTCGTAAGGCGGATTCCTCTTGGAACTTTTTCATTCCACTCAACCTGGGCTTCACCTTCTCGGGTTCCTTCCGGGAGTTGTGCCATTCTCTCCTGACCAAGGGAGAGGTGCCTGCAGGCTCACACTCCTCTCAATCCGTAAGTGGGAGAAGAACCTGGGTGCATCTTCGTCTTGATGGAGACGTTCTTGGGAGTGGGAGAGATCTCGGTCCCGAGAACAAGCTTCTTCAGCCACTGGCTTTTCGACTTTGCTGTCTGGCCTGTTGACCGAATTATCTGTCGATGAGGTTGAGATCATTATCGATCCTATCGATCTGATATCACCAACTCCGGTTGATGATTCCCTGGATTGAACACCTAATCTGGTTTTTCCAGACGACAAGACCCAGCCTGCTGGGTCTCCAGTCGAAGATGTGGTCCCTGATCCCGGGAAATCACCAGTCCCGCCGGTGTCCCCTGAGTGACCAAGTTAGCCCGCCTAATCTCGATCGAGGTCTTGGACTCCCTCAACCAACAGGCCGAGGAAGAGCCAAAAACACTCTAAAAAGAGGTGACGCCATCAGCCATCCTTGTCCTTCTTGGATGAGGAGAAGCTCCAGTGGAAACTCCGTCGGCGCTACGAGGACCTCATGTGGCAGCTGCTGATTTTGACTGCGCACAAACCGACTCTGGCTTCCACCCCAGCCATTACTTGATTTTCACCTCCTATGCCAAAGCTGACTCCATCAGAGCTGATTTTAAAATGGTTCCCTAGCCCGCGGAGCCGGACAAACCTCCAGTTCGACTCAAAATGGCCTCTCCACCAATCGTGCTGGAACCGCCACCCAAACAACCTGTGGGAGGGGCTCCTTCCAAAGGAGACAGACCAGACACCAGTCTTCCTCAGTGATTGTCAGTCACGGTTACCCCGGACCACCCTCGGCGGGTCGAGAGCGACTTGGGCGGCAGGTCCTTATACCCGGATTCTTCGGATTTGGACGTCACTGGCTTGCATTCACATCCGGGGGATTATGAGTCATCCATTGGCATACATATCCTTTGCCTCATCTCTGAATCTACAGGGATGCCCCTGGAGCCAATCCAGAAAAAGGCAGAGCACCCTCTTACAGACATCCTTAACAGAAGGGATACCCTGATGGAGGCTTTTCCTATGCTGAGGCCATTGTTGGCCCAGGTCTAGAACTTTGGCAGCATCCTGCCTGTTGCCCAGCACCTTCTGCCCGCATGGCTCACAAGTATGTGGTACCCATGGGGTTCCTTGCGGGGTTCACAGAGCACCCTTTGGCTGAGAGCCTGGTGACCGCCTCTGTGTTCAGGCACACTGGCAGTTCTGCCAACACTGACCGGCCTCCTGATAAAGAGTCCAAGCTTTGGGCCCATTCAGCCAGGAAGGTCTATGCAGCTTCATCCTTGGGCCATCGTCAGGCAAGTTTGACCATCATCATGGCACACTTCTCTCTGTCACCTTTCTAGGGTTACTAGATGAAGTCCTCCCACATCTCCCCACAAATATGCAGACCACGGTCAAGCAAGTCCGGGATCAGGGCCGAGCTGTCGACAAACAGCAGCCTCAGATGGCCCTAGACATTGGGGATTCTTGTGCCTGTTTGATGGCTGCTGCAGTTGCCTCTCATCGCAGGGCTTGGCTGAGGCTCTCCTCCTTTCCAGTGGATACCCAGCACAAACTAACTGATGTGCCCTTCCTTGGGACTGACTTGTTCGGCCCAGGAGTGGCCGGTCACCTTCATTGCATCGAGCAGTCCCATGCCACCTTGGATGCTACTTCTGTCAAGGGTTCTTCGGGCAAGAAACAACAGAAGAAGAAGAAAAAGTATTTTTTGGCACTCTTCCTCCTGCGGCTTAGCAGTTCTCCTTTCAGGGTAGACAGCAGCACCAGCATCAGCAGCAGGCTGAAGCTTGGTGCCCTGTCCCAAGCCCGGACCCCAACAGGCCCATAAAGGAGGCCGAGGCTCAGGTCCTGGAACCTCCTCCTCCTTCAAGCCTGCTAAGTGACGGGGTGGGGTCTGCCACCCCCTCTCCCATCATGCCAGCTCTGGGTCATCCTGTGGGGGGCTAGCTCCACCACTTACTTTCCACCTGGTCCGTTGTCACTTTGGACAGGTGGGTTCTTGAAGTGGTCGGTCAGGGACTGCCTCTGGAATTCGAGCAGTACCCTCCAAGCTGAGCCCGTGCTCCTTGGGAGGAAAGAGTATCCACTCAGACCCAGTCAGTTCTCTGAGATGACATCGCTCAGCTCCTCCTCAAGGAGGCAGCAGCTCCAGTGGTGGATCCTCCAGCAGAGCCAGGCTTGATCTCCAGGTATTTCCTGGTGCCCAAGCGGACGGGGGTTTGGCGCCCCATTCTAGATCTGCACGACCTGAATCAATATCTCAGTTCAAGCACCTTTCAGATGGTCACTCTGTCCCAGATCATACCATCATTGGAGTGAAACATGTGGTTCTGTTCACTGGATCTGCAGGGCATGTTCTTTCACATCCCAATCCATCCGTCCCATCAGTGGTTCCTCTGCTTCAGGGTCGAAGGGACCCTGTACGAGTTCCAAGCCATGCTATTCAGCCTGTCATCGGCCCCATGGGTCTTCACCAAATGCATTGCAGTGGTGGCGGCCCATCTCTGGCATCGTAGGGTCAGGATTTACCCCTACCTTGAGGACTGGCACCTAGCAGGTTCCACCCAACAGGAGGTGGAGATGTCCAGGGACCTGGTCCTCCAGACATGTTCTCAACTTGGCTTCCTGATCAACGAGGCCAAGTCAGAACTCATGCCTTCTCAAGTGATGGGCTTCATTGGGGCAGAAGTCGACTCTTGTCAAGCCAGAGCTCAGCTCCCAGCGGACAGGGCAGAGGTTCTTTCCTCCTTTGCCCAATCATTTCTGTTGGGGCACTGCCCAGGACTTTCTGCATCTTCTGGGTTATGTGGTGGCGTGCACCTCAGTGGTCCATTAGGCCCAGTTGCACATGCACCCCATCCAATGGGAACTGTCTGCCCAGTGGACTCAGTACCACAGTCATTTTGACCAGCTGATCACTGTGACCCAAAAGATGTGGGACGCTTTCCAATGGTGGACCACCCCAGACCGGTTGCAGGAAGGGATCCCATTTGTCTGCCCTGAGCCGATGGTCGTCCTCACGACCGATGCCTCTCTCATGGGCTGGGGAGCATGCATGGGGGAGAAAAGGGCTCACAGCCTCTGGACCCCTGAGGAGTCCCGATGCCACATCAACCTGTTGGAACTCAGAGCAGTCAGACTGGCACTGTCAGCTTTCACTCCTCAGCTCTGGGGTCAAGTGGTTCTAGTCCAGGTGGACAATACCACTACCATGTACTACCTCAACAAACAGGGTGGCACGTACTCCCGTCTGCTGTGCAAGGAGGCGCTCTGCATCTGGACCCTTGTGAGCAAATTGGAAGCAGATCTCCTAACCATCTGGCGGATGCTCTCAGCTGTTTAGGCCAGACATCCCATGAGTGGTCTCTCCATCCAGAGGTGGCTTAAAGCCTGTTCTCCCACTGGGGCAAACCATTAGTGGACCTGTTTGCTTCCAGGGAAAACACCAAGCTGAGACTGTATCATGCCCACCACCCTAAGCAGGGCTCACTGCAGGGGGATGCCTTCTCGAGGTCGTGGACCTCTGGCCTCCTGTTTTCCTTCCCTCTATTTCTCTTGATCCACAAGGTGCTCCTCAAGGTGAGGAGGGACAAGGTGAAGGTGATCCTAGTAGCCCCAGACTAGCCATGCCAGTTCTGTTCAGTTCACGCCAGATGTGCAGGTATCCAGATCTCCTCAGCCTCAGCTGCAGGCACCCAGAGCGGCTTCCAGCATGCCCGGACCTGATATCACTCAACCAGGGGAAGGTATTCCATCCAGACCTTCAATCCCTGCACCTCACAGCCTGGTACCTGAGTGGCTAGAGTTCCAGGCTTTGGGTCTTTCTGAAGATGTCTACACCATGGTGGAGGCATCCAGAAAGGAATCGACCGGGATATGTTATGCTTTCAAATGGAAAAGGTATTCCATTTGGTGTCAGGGCAAGGGCCTGGACCCTCTGTCCTGTCCAGTGGCTAACATTCTCGACTAGCTTTGGTCTCTTTCCAAAGGGGGTCTGTGGTCATCAACCCCTAGGGTGCACCTGGCAGCCATCTCTGCTTACCGGGCGCGGGCCGGTCAGCCAACAGTCGTGCAGGAGACAGTGGTCAGGCATTTATTTAAAGGCCTGGATCACATATCCCCTGCGGTGTGTGAACCTTTACCTCCATGGGATCTACTGCTCGTACTGGCAAAGCTCATGGGCAAGCCATTCAAACCAATGCACAAGTGTGCCTTGTCACACTTGTCATGGAAGATGGCCTTCCTGGTGGCTATCATGTCTGCCAGAAGGACAGGGGAGCTCCAGGTGCTTTTGGTGGACTTCCCTTATCTGGTCATCCACAGGGACAAGGTTGTCCTGTGCCCCAACCCGAAATTCCTTCCAAAGGTGGTGTCAGAGTTTCACCTTAACCAGGTGTTAACTCTACCAGTATACTACCCTAATTACACCTTGGAGGCCGAGTACAGGCTCCATACCTTGAACCTGAGACATGCTCTCTCCTATTACAAGGAAAGATGGCGGAAATTCGGGGAGAGATTCGCCAGCGGTTTGTCTCCTACACTGAAGCTGCTGCTGGCAGACCTGCAGCAAAATGGATCACTGCAAGGTGGATCACATCATGCATCATCTGTGCTATGAGTTATTTATTTATTTTTATTTCGGAAGAATCAGATATACCTTTGAGTCATAGACTCCTTTACAAAGGTTCTACGTCATATATAACAAATCTATTACACAAGTACAGTTAGTACAGTTTCAGAATACAAATACAGTGATTAAGACAATGAAAGGTTAAGTTACAACTGGAAAGTATAGGCTAGTATGAAGGATCTAAGTGTAGTTTGAGAACGTTTAAAGGAGACTGGAGACTTATCCCTGAAAAAGTGGGGCGGAGAGGAGTAGCAGAGGCAGGCCAGAGGCCATTGTCTGTAGTAGAGGACAGGCACTAGCTCATAGCAGTCACAGTCACTTGAGGAGTGAACATGGGCCCTGAGGTGCGTTTGAAATGGCCACTTCTTTGATCAAGACGCATAAGGAGGAGGGTAGGTTATTCATCCACAAGGGTGCCCTGTAACAAAGGATCTTTGAAATTGAGTGAATGCGGCAGGGAGGGATGGAGAAACAAAGGGTGCAGAGCTCCGGTATGTTTAACTTTAGAGTCCAAGGTGATTAAGGAGGTGAGGGATGCAGGGAAAGGCCAAGGGTAATTTTTTTAGCTAATACACAAGTATGGAATTTGATTCTGTTATCAAGGTTAAGCCAATTTGTGTCCTTATATAGCACACAGGTGTGGGTGAGTCTGTCACATCCTAATATCAGATGACAGGCCTTGTTTAGCACAAGTCTAAGACTATCAAGGGCTGAAGGGCTTGCCCCTCCAAAAGTCAGAAGGCCATAGTCAAGTAGGGAGAGAACCGAGGAGGAGATAGCAAGTTTGAGGGCATCCGGGGTAAGGCAGTGTTTATAGCGGTGCAAGAGCCCTAGTCTGATGTTTAGGGCCTTGGATAGTTGATGTATATGCTTCGTGATAGGTGAGGGCAGTGTCCAAAGTGATGCCCAGGTATTTAAAGGTGTGCACAAATTCTAGGGGGTCAAGGGCGATGATAGTATTTGGGTAAAAAGCCCTTTCCTGGAGTTTTGCGGATGTGCGAAAAGCATACCTTTAGTTTTTTTATAGTTACTAATAAGGCGTTGTGAGGCAAACCAGCTTTCGACAGCGTTGAAAGAGGATTGAAGGGAGTGGTGAAGTTGAGAGGGGTCTGGGCTGGAAGAGAAGATGACCGCATCATCTGCATAGAGTAGTATGTTGGAGGTGCAGGATGCGGGGAGGGAGTTAAGGAAGAGGCTGAAAAGGAGGGGACCCAGAATGGACCCTTGTGGGACCCCTGAGAGGACTGGAGATTTGGGGATAGTGTATTGCCAATTTTAACTTGGAGGGTCCGGTTGGTAAGATAGTCCGAAAACCATCCCACAGCATCCTGTGAGAGACCCAGGGTGAGCAAGGAGGTTATGAGTAGAGAGTGGTGGATGGTATCAAAGGCCTTCATGAGGTCAATGAAGACCGCACCAGTGATGTATCCTTTATCCAAGGCAGAGTGGATGTGTGATGTTAGCTCAAGCAAGGCCATAGTTGTGCTGTGTCCTTTTCTGAAACCATGCTGTTGTTTGCAGAGTAGGTCATATTTATTGAGGTGGTCGGTGAGCTGATCCGAAACTATCCTCTCTAATGCCTTGGAGAGGTGGGAGTATGCAGATAGGCGGTAGTTGTTAACAGAGGAGCGGTCACCTCCTTTAAATATAGTATATAGAGGCGAATTTCCAAATGGTAGGAAATTTACCTAATGATAGGGAGAGGTTTAGAATGTGGGTGAAGGGAACAAGGACTTCCTTAAGGGAGAGCCGAAGAATTCTGAGATCAAGGGAATCGGCGTTGGGAGAGGCATGACTAAGGGCAGCAGTAAGGTATGGTTCAGCTGACTTGGGAGAGATGCGGCAGAAATAAAATGGGGGGGCACAGAGCTGTGGTGCGGGTGCGCTAGGAGCTGGGTATCATAAAAGTTAGGGGGGAGCATGTGGCTAAGGTTGGAGAAGGCATCACTGAAAGCTGCAGCTATGTTTGTAGGGTCAGAGGTCAAGGATCCATTTGACATGACTTGGGAGGGGACCAGGTTGGGGACCTTACCACAAATTTCCTTGATGTTGTTCCAAAACTTGCTGCCAGAACCCCAGGAGGAGGTTAGGGCGGATTTGTAGTAATCCGCCTTGCCCTCTTGAAGTAAGCCCAGGTGCACTGGTTCTGAGCCCTTCTATAACTTTGTCTATCAAGGGGGAAGCCAGATTCAATGGAGAGCTGCCATAGTGAATCTCTGGTTCGCATTAGGGTCTTGAGCCGCTCGGTGAACCATTGTACGTGATTGCCTTTGGCCATTCTTTTCGTGAAAGGTGCATAGAGGTCACATATATTATTGAAGGCCCGGGTAAATAGGTCCAGGGCACTGTCAGCGTTAACCGTGTTTAAAATGAGGGACCAGTCCATGACACTGAGGTGTGTTTTTAGTTGTGCCAACTTACCAGGACCAAGTTTACATTGCACAATAAGTTTGGGAGGAGCCCTAGGGATTTTGAAGGACCAGGAGCAGCTAACTGGGGAGTGGTCACTGAGGGCATTTGGCAGGATGGAAACATCGGTGATCTTACCCGGGCGATTGGAGAAGATGAGGTCCAATAGGGAGGAGGAGCCAGTACGTGGGTCCAATCGAGTGGGGGAAGTGACAGTTGAGTTAGGTCTTGGGCTGTGGCAAGGTCAATGTATGGGGTGGCATCCTTACTTAGCCAGTTGATATTAAAATCCCCAAGTACTAGAAGTTCTGATTGTGATGGTAGAGTGTCCAGGTGAGACAATAATGCCTGGAAAGCTGATTTTTGGTTCCTTGGGGGAATGTATACTGCTGTTATGTATAAAGGGTTTTGGGCTCTTCCCAATGCCAATTTGACTGTTAGGGCCTGAGTGCCAGCCCCCAGTTGAGGGGAGTGGAGAAGGTGCCCTTGTAGGGTATTCTTAGTGTAGAGGGCACAGCC
Source organism: Neoceratodus forsteri (assembly GCA_016271365.2). Taxonomy (NCBI): domain Eukaryota; kingdom Metazoa; phylum Chordata; order Ceratodontiformes; family Ceratodontidae; genus Neoceratodus; species Neoceratodus forsteri. The sequence goes on from CM057456.1 coordinate 1,676,963,628, forward strand.
ACCCCCTCGCTTACCATGCCGATCAGCATGGTAAAGGATATACCCGGGCAGTGATACTGCGGAGTCCGGGGTCCGAGGAGTGAGCCAGGTTTCACACACTGCTATGACATCCGGTTGGTGCTGTAGTACCCAACCCTGGAAGGAATCCCACTTTTTTAGGATGCTACAGATATTGAGAGAAGCAATGTGCAGCAGGCCATGGGTACGCTGGGGAGGCATCAGGTTAATTGATGGTCCAGGATTAGGATGAATATTTCCCGATAGGAGGAGGAGGAGCAGCAGGAACCTAGAGGAGGGGTACCAATAACCCTTCCTTTTAATAGTGAAAGTTAGCAGGGTATGTGGTATAGTGGTGCTGACAGTTGGGATGGGTAGGGCATGGGCCCTAAGGTAGGCATGAAGGAAGTAGCGAAAGTCTATGGATGCCGATGGTACTACAAGTTGAGGTTTCTGAACCCAGTCAGCCCCAGGGGGGGCGGCCAATGTAGAGTGACTAGACAGGCAATCGTAGTGAGAAAGTAGACTGTAATTAGTCTGCCAGTCTCCTATAACAGGGTCATGGGGAGGGCTCAGGTTTACCCAAAATATAACTAGTTGCCAGGCATTCAGACTGCTGCCAATTACAGAGGAGGGGGGAAGGGGTGCTAGGGTATGACAGGGAGGGGAATAGGGCCAGGGGGAGCAAGTGGCAAAGCAGCAGGAGAGAGGTAAACATCCTGTCAAAACGATGAGACAAGAGTACAAGCAGTAGTGCAGCTTCTAGTGGTGGAATAATATAAGCTGCTAATGGAGAACTTGGTTGATTGGTTAAAAATCCCTATAAAAGGGAGTGCTCACCAAGAGTGGTGGTGGGGTGGGGGGAGCCGACGCCCTGCGTCGGCGGGGCCAAGCTGCACAGCACACAATCAGAGCTGGGTCTGGGTCTCAAGCTGAGGAGCAAGTCTAAACTGGAGGCAGCATAGCACATGCGAGACAAAATCTTTAGCTGTAGGAATTACAGCACATTCGGTGATTCGGGCAGAATTCTCCATTGCAAGCCGGGGTGGGGTGGGGAGGGCACCGTTGCAGCCCTCGCGACCTCGGTTCGTTTCTGGCCGGGGTAGGGGTGGGGAGGCGTCGTTGCAGCCCTCGCGACCTCTGGTTTAGCTTCTGGCTTGGGGTGGGGTGGGGAGGCGCCGTTGCAGCCTCCGACCTCGGTTCGGCTTTGAGGAGAAAGGAAGACAGGTAGAGGTTATATGTACTCTTTAGATGGGAAGCCCAACAAGGGGGGGGGGTACAGCAGGGGAGCGAATCAATTGGGCAAGATTTCAGTGAGGTTTTTAAAGATCTTGGAAGGTCGGGATAGCCACTGAGATTTGCAGATGTTGCTGCTATGGTTTTTACAAGTGCTCAGTAATTAAATTAAATGGCGTTGCATTTAAAGTACCCCTTCATTTCTACAGTAAACCCAGGAAAAAATTCTAAATATGCCAGGGCAGGTCTTAAAGTAACACACAGTTTATAGCAGTAACTTAACAAGCCGAGAATAAAAGCCCCTGGGGAGACTATCTCCACTTCTACGCCGACTGTTAAATGGCGCCAAATTCAAATGTTCCAAGCTGCACAGCACACAATCAGAGCTGGGTCTGGGTCTCAAGCTGAGGAGCAAGTCTAAACTGGAGGCAGCATAGCACATGCGGAGCAAAATCTTTAGCTGTAGGAATTACAGCACATTCGGTGATTCCTGAGCAGAATTCTCCGTACCTGGCCGGGGTAGGGGTGGGGAGGGCATCTCGCAGAGCCCTGCGACCTCAGTTCGGTTCTCTGGCTTCCGGGGTGGGGGTGGGGGAGGGCGCCGCTGCAGCCCTCGCGACCTCTGGTTTGGCTTCTGGCTCGGGTGGGGTGGGGAGGCGCTGCCACAGCCCTCGCACCTCCAGTTCGGCTTCTGGCTCGGGTGGGGTGGGGAGGCGCCGTTGCAGCCCTCGCGACCTCCGGTCAGAGGAATTAGTACTCATTCTACCCGCCATACCGCTGCATCAGTGGCCACTTCCAGGGACATCCCTATCTGGGAAATCTGCCAGGCTGCTACCTGGAAGTCAGCAAACACTTTCATCATCCACTACCACATCGACCTTGAGTCACGCCAAGATGCTGGTTTTGGGGCCTCAGTTCTCCAATCTCTGTTCCCTAAGTAGGGGGTCTGCGCCTTACCTCTCTCCTCCCAGAGAACTGCTAGGAGTCTGCCAAAGAGTGTGGATGAATAACATATCCATGACCCTAGAAAAACAGGTTGCTCACCTGTAGCAGTAGTTCTAGGAGTGGTATATGTTGTTCATCCACACGGACCCACCCGACCTCTCCAGCTGTGGACACACACCACTTGGTTTCAAGCAGGCTAAGATCTGGCGTCATGGGGTGGAGCCAAGATATATACCACCCGGCTGGGTGGGAGGAGCCAGTTTGAAGACTTCCGGCTGATCTTAAAGTGGAAAGGAACATGCCAAAGAGTGTGGATGAACAACATATACCACTCCTAGAACTACTGTTACAGGTGAGTAACCTGTTTTTCATTTATGTACCTACCCCAAGAATGAATTAAAACTGCTAATTTTATTGTAAGTTATTCATTGTTAGATCACTTATCTGGTTGATCCTGCAGTTTTGGCTATCCTTGCTCTTTGGTGTTGTTTTTAACGTGGGGTTCACCCTTTGAAAAGCATTAGTGAGAAATTGAATAATATATGCCTTTTTCTAAAAGTAGAAGAAATAAAAGTCTTTTATGCCGAAATAATTTGAAACTACTTAACTGTCGTTGACTCTACAGTGAATGCAAGTGAGTGATTCAACGGCTTTGTAAGCATAAGCACAGTGAAGAACGAGAGAGGGTTGTTGTTTGTTAAGAGAAAGTGAAAGTTAAAAACAAAGCTGAAGGGTGGGGACAACTGAATTGGCAGATTCGACCAGATATGGGTTTTTGAAGTAAATACAACTTTACCAAGGAATCCAAAACTAATTTGTGGCAGACAAGAACTACTTTTTCACCCCAAAAAACCAAGCAAACAAACAAACAAAAAAAAGTCTGGCCAGTTTACAAGACTGACTACACACTTCAAGGTACATGGTAGTGCTCCGATACATGCATACCTTGGGTGGCTGACCACATTACGCCTGTGAGTCATGCCTCTCAGTGGTCCCAAGGTGTTGATATTGCGGAGCAGGACCACACACCCTGTCATGTATTTTGATATTCACCATACATATTATTTATTTATGCAACACATGTGTGCTGAGAAATAGCAAGATAGAAAAAATTTATTGTGACTCAGCATAGCAAGATAACTTTATCTTGCAAAGTAGGGCATGTCACAATGCATACTGAATCAGTCAGAGAAGAACTTTCATAATGCTGATGACATCACAGTAGCTATGTGCAACACTGAAGCCAGCAGTTGAAATCAAACAGAAACAGTAAAATATTCATACAAATAGCAGCTTTAAAAGTGTAACTAGTAAAGTGATGTTGTATAATCAAATTAAAAATGGTTTGAATCAGAATACTCAAAATACGCAGTTTATCATCACCTGTGAGGGAGCAGGACTTTCATAACTCACTTATAGCTCCACAATTTGTTACTTATAATCCTGCTCCCTTACACATGAAGATAAATATCACATTTTGGCTGGCCCAGTGGTGCTGAGGGTTGAGGTGTTGGACGCCACACCTTGTGCCATGCTGGCGACCTGGGGTCAGGAATGGACTCGGGTTGCTTGGGGGTTGGCTGGGGTGAGGAAGGATTGAGTGTCCATAGATGGCTCTCTATCCTTAGGGAGGGGGGTTTAGAGCTGTGCGATCTAGTCTGACACCAAGCGACTTGGTATCAGCATAGGCACACAGCCATGCATGGGGTGGGCCCATGTTCAGGGCACTAGGGTGCCTCCGTGGAGGTGGAGACAGTCACACCACCTATTGCACGTACGTGGACTCAAGGGAAAAATCTGAGGAAAGTGGGAGCAGACAGGACCCATGATGTCCCGGTGCATCCCTCCGAAATGCCACCCCTGACTTCTGGATTTATGCCCTGCCACGGGGGGGGGGATCTGCAGGGGAATCGCAGGGGTCGGCAGAATGGAGGATGACCAGAGCCAGAAGAAGAGCTCTCCAAGGTAGGGTCAGAGCCACCTGTCGGCTCCATGGAGGAGATGGCATAAATTGTAAATTAAAAAAAAAATTAATTTTAAGTCAGCTTATTGTATAACCCCTATCTATCTTGCAAGAAACTTCATTAACGCACCAGTTAGAGTTCAGATTAAAGTGACAAAATAGGGAAATGTGATGTTAGGGTCCCCAACCCTAACACCCCACCCATCTGCAGGCAGCAAATGGAAAAACATGGTTTCACCTCTCCTGAGTCTTCACAAATCAGGCTTGTGATTCCTTGGGGTTGTCAACTTCTAATGCTCACCCCATTCCATCAATAAAGAAGCTGAGATGTGCAGACTGTATAGAGAATGGGTGAGTGTTATGGTTGACAACCCCAAAGGCCTGATTTGTGAAGACTCTGGAGAGGTCAAACTGTAATGGTTTTTCCTTTGCTGCCTGCAAGGTGGTAAAAGTTAGGTTGGGAACCTCATCACCACATTTCCTACTTTTGTCGCTTTTAATCAGAACTAACTGTTGCATCAACAAACTTTTTTGCAAAGAATTTCCTTACTTTTTGAGATAGTAGAATGGTATCCTTATTGTGAACATATCCATTTACTGTACCTGTGGGCCGTGTGCTTCCATCCCTCCACAGATGCATACATCCATGTTGGTGTGGAAGCACAGGGCTCCAAGGGCCCTGAGCTTCCATTTCTCCCCAAAAGGAATTTATTTGCTTGGTTGTATGGCTTGTTGAACTTCCAGTGTTATCCTATGGGAATTTTGATGTTTTAATTTTGATGTTTTTTTATACAGACCTTAAATTGTTTTGGTGGTATTATGTAGTATTCATTAAGACCTTTGTTTTGATATATAGATTTTCCCTTAAGTGCAAATATTGAGGGGAGTTACTGCTTGCTGAAGTTGAAATGTGGGGGGCCCGAGCTTAGCAGTCCAGCAAGCAAGCTGCTTTTTGCAGTGCTTCTCAGCTATGGGCAATTAATGTTGTTCTTTTAAACTTATTTTCTGACACTTTCTTTGGTAAACTAAACATTTTCTGATAGATACCAGCATGCAGTGTACATGTGGAAAGTTTGGTGACTATAGGGCAAGCAAAAACTCTTAAAAAAATGATGGAGCAACACCAGGACCATCCAAGAAGGGAGATCAGTCATTGCAGCCCTTCCTGCAAGATGGAAGCCAGCTTACTGTTGATTCACTGTAGCAAGCCATCGTCACCCTAACATCCTCAAACAACAGAATAGAGGCAAAATTGGACTCCTACACACAGTGGCTGGTGATTGCTGAAAATAAAATTGACAGACTTGCTGGTAGTGTAGCTGAATCGACAACTACCGCTGGGAAGGCATTGGTTACGGTGGCTTCTTTGGTAAAGGAGCAGGGACTCATTAAAACTAATTTGTAACAACTTGAGAATGCCGGCCAAGCCCAAATATCAGAATCCTTGGGATCCCAGAAGGGACAGAAGGTGACGATGTAGTTACCTTCCCTGAGAGATGGCTTCTGGAGGCTTTGAGTTTCGGTCATGCTCCACACATCATGAAAGCATATTGGATTAATCCATGAGGGCCAGGGTGCAGTCGGAGGGCCCACATACTATTCTAATGGTGACTGGCACCATAGGGGAGATCAGTTACTCTGTGCAGTCAGAGTCTATGTTCCCATCCTGGATCACCACAGACTTCTCTTTTTCCTCCGTCTATGCCTATGCCAGGTAAATGCAACACAAGGCCTTTGAGGGAGTTACCTTGAAACTTTGGGAGACAGGTATTTGGTATTGGTATAGCTTCCCCGCATGCCTACAGTTCACAATTCAAAATAAGATGTACTGTTTTATGGACTGTAAGGTGGTGGGTGCTTTTGTGGAGAAACTTAACAATAGACCAGAACCAACAGAAGAGCAGCAGCCAGAGGAAGAAGTGATATGAGGTTTGCAAAGTAATTCCCTGAACTCATTTTAAGAACTTGTTATTGTTCGCTGGGATTTTGCAATCTTTCCTAAGACCTGACCTGCTACATCTGTTTTTCATGCTCAGAGACAGTTTATGGAACAGTGGGGACTCCCCCTATTACTTTGTTTTTCACTTTGTTGTTTCTTATTGGTGCATAGTGAGGAATTAGCCTATATTGGATCTTCCTATAAAAATATGTAGCAAGGATCCAGCTATGGTTTACGGGTGGAGGGTTCAGTGGTAGATTTGAGTGACTTCATTGCTACAGTTTCCTGGCAAGGACAGTGTTTTCATAAGATTTTTCCCTGTTTATCTTTCTTTCTTATCAGGTTTGTTTGTTGAGTGATGCTAAGCACAAGAGCAATGTGAGAAGCCCAATAGTGTACCAATATTTTTGAATTACAGCATATACTGCTTTTTTTGGTGGGTTTTGGTGATATTGAGGAGTATCTTACTTTTTGATATTTACACAGGCACTGTCAGAATTTTGACTCCATGTGTAATATAATTTGTATTTACCTGTAAAGTGGTAGCTCCCTGTTTGAGGTACCAACTAGGAGTGTGCGTCAAATACCCTTCCTGAATGTTTGTGCTTTCTAATTGATGTATATGCCTCTCCTTAGAAAATTCTTTATTGTATATTGTTGATATCATTGGTCCAGTTTTGGCGCAAATAGTCTTATGATCCTTGGAGTCAGGTGAGTTTCCTAGCTCCCTGAAAGAGGCGGTGGTGACACCTCTCTTGAAGAAAGCTTCCTTGGACCCAGACTGTTTTTCTAACTACAGACCCATCTCTAACCTTCCCTTTATTGGGAAGGTTATTGAAAAGGTTGTAGCTGCTCAATTGGATGACCATTTAACCGTCCATAGTATCTACGAATCCTTCCAGTCTGGTTTCCGTAAAAGGCATAGCACCGAGACTGAGCTGGTTCAGGTGCTAAATGATCTTCTGAGGGCGAGGGATCAGAGGAGACGTTCCATCTTGGTTCTCCTTGATCTCTCTTCAGCTTTCGACACTGTGGATCACATGGTGTTGTTAGCATGCCTGAGGCAAATCTGTGGAATGTCAGGAACCGTTCTGCAATGGTTCATGTCATTCCTTACTGGGAGATCACAAAGAGTTGTGTCGGGGAATTTTTCCTCCGGCCCAGTCTCTTTGTTGTGTGGAGTGCCTTAGGGTTCTGTGCTGTCACCCATGTTATTTGCAGCGTATATGCTGCCCCTCAGAAACATTATAAGATGGTATGGGCTGTGGTTTCACTGCTATGCAGATGATACCCAGCTATGCCTGTCTTTTGCACCCAATCAGGATGGAGCTCTCTCGGTGTTTAACAACTGTCTGGGGGAAATCCAAGACTGGATGGATTCTAGTTGGTTAAAGTTGAACTCGGAGAAGCCTGAGGTTTTGGTGGTGGACCTGGGTGGTCAGATTGAGAGGTTGTATACTGGCGCGCCTTCTGGAAGTTTTCTTGGCGGTGTGTCACTACTAACCTCTGAACAAGTGCGTAACCTTGGGGTGATCCTTGATGATAGGCTGACTTTTCAATCTCAGGTGTCAGCCGTCGTCAGGACTTCCTTTTACCATCTTAGGAATATTGCCAGGGTTAAGCACCTTGTTCCATCTGACTCCCTTGCCAATGTTGGTCCACTCCTTTGTGTCCTTGTGCCTAGACTACTGCAATGCCCTTTACTTTGGGCTTTCTGGGGTTGAAATCTGCCGCCTCCAGCTGGTGCAGAACGCTGCAGCCCAGGTTTTGACTGAGACAAGTAGGTCCTGTCATATTACCCCTGTGCTGCACAAACTGCACTGGCTTCCTATACGGTGGCGGATCACCTTCAAAGTCATTTTATTGACTTTTAAAGCCCTTTGCGATCAGGGTCCGTCCTATCTGAAAGACCTACTGGTCCCTTACTGCCCTGGCCGATTGCTCCACTCGGCTGACATGGGGTTGTTGGAGATTCCAAGAGTGAGTTTAAAATCTTCAGGCAGCAGAGCATTTTCTCATGCTGCACCCACTCTGTGGAATTCTCTACCATGCCGGTTACAGGAGTGCACCTCCCGTGGAGATATTTAAGAAAGAATTAAAATCATATTTATGGAAAATGGCCTTCTTGGATAGTTAAGTTAGTCATAATATGATTGGAATTTTATTGTAATTTATTATGTTTTTATGATGTATTTTTATGATGTATTTTTATATGTTTTGATATCTTGTATTGAAATTTGAATTTATGATTTTAACTTGTTCAGCACCTTGATATATGGAAAGGCGCTATATAAATAACATTATTATTATTATATTCATTTATGATTAATGCAATAAAAATAAGAAAAAGAAAAAATTGAATGTTGGAAAAAAATTAAGTCCAACTTATTTTTTTTTCTTATGAAGGCATCCTTTCTTATATGAACAAAAAACAAAATAAAAACATACAAAAAAGGATTCCTTCATATGAAAAAAAATTTTGGAAAAAAAAAATAAGTCCAAATTCTTTTTTCATATAAAGGCATCCTTTCTTGGATGAATGAAAAAAAAACCTAGGAAAAAAGGATCCCTTCATATGAAAAAAGAACAGAAAAAAAACACTGTCCAAATTATTTTTCGTATGAAGGCATGCTTTCTTGTATGAACTAAAAACACATACAAAAAAGGATTCCTTCATATGAAAAAATAATTTGGACTTGTTTTTTTTCTGATTCTTTTTTCATATGAAGAAATCCTTATTGTTTTTTTTTTTTGTTCCTACAAAAAGAAAGCCTTCATAAGAAAAAAAAATCAGAAAAGAAAACTAAGTTCAAATTCTTTTTTCATATGAAGGGATCTTTCTTCATATGGCCCAATTCCTTTTCCATACAAAAAAAAAGGAAATTGAGTCATGAAAAAAAGATTTTAAAATGTCTAACCCCCCCACCCATTATTTCTGGGTAATTTTTCCAAAAAAGTATCTGCAGAATCCACCTAACGGGGTCCTGATTAACAAGATATATGTGTTGATGTCTCTGCAGGATCTCATTTTTATGGGTTCTCAGTTTTTTTTTTGGGGGGGCCAACCCAGAAACAAGATGGCAGCCATATGAAACTGGAATTTTTCCTCATGAAAAAGGATTACCCCTTATGGAAAATCCTTTCTCGTATGGACCAAATTCTTTTTTAGTTTCAAGTAGCAGTCCAAAAGGGACTTCTCTGGATTCTTGGCGGAAGCACTCCAGAGGTCCCTAAGAAACATAGATTGGTCTCCGGTGAGGCACCTAGGGAGCACAGACGATGCAGCGCACTTTTTCCAGAGCACGTTCTCTGCTGTGGCTAATATGCATGCCCCAATTAGAACCAGATGAGCCAAGGGTCATTGCCACAAGTGGATATCACGTGAACTGAAGGCACTGATGACAGCCCGCGACAAAGCCTGGAAAAGAGCAAGGAGCTCCACCTCCCCTGCTGATCACTCTGCCTATAGATCCCTGAGGAATCAGTGCCAAAGAAAGTCCAAGAATGCCAAAAGGGACTACTTAAAATCCATGCAGAGGCAAACTCTAACTGACCCAAAGTCCTTTTGGACAAGTATCAACTCACTGATAAAAGGCACTAAACCGCCTCAGCAGGGTAACATAACACACAATGGAATTTCTCTCGACGATGGAGAGGAGGTCGCTACAGCCTTCAATCACTTTTTTACCTACCTGGGGGCGCTCAGACCCAACACCTCCTGCTGCTCTCAGAGCCCAACGGTCAATGAAATGCAGGACCCAACGATCACCAACTTCCATCTATGAATGGTGCATACCAAAGACGTGCTGACCCTCCTTCAATGTTTAAAACACCATGGGTCTCGGACCTGATGGGCTGGACCAAGGTTGCTTCAGGGCTGCACCGCCATTGGACTTCGCCCGTGACGCGAATTAATAAACAGATCCCTTCAGGAAGGTACAGTCCCTTAATATGGAAAAAGGGCACATGTAGTGCCTATACACAAGGGCGGAGCAAGGGAATCTATAGGAAACTACAGGCCCATCTCCATCCTCTCTGTCACTTGGCCAAAATCCAAGAGTGGCTAGTTTACGGCCAACTCAGAGATTACCTGGAAGCCAGCAGATCACTGGCTCCCACACAACACGGCTTTAGACCAAAGCATGGGACTGATACCGCCCTCATCAAATTCACCTCTGGTGTCCTAACAGCCTGGGAAAGAACCTAAACTGGGGCTGTATTACGTATACCTCTCTAAGGCCTTGACCTGGTGGATCACTCACTCTTGCTATCAAAGCTTAGCCAACTAGGGATGGACAAACACTCCCTCAACTGGTTCTGCAATTACCTCGTGGGCAGTACTCAAAGGTCAAGTGGAAAGGGGCCACTCACAGCCCCTACCCCTAACTGAGGGAGTCCCTCAGGGTTCAATCTTAGGTCCACTTATGTTCTCCCTATTCACAAATGACCTCCATGAGCACTGCGGTGGAAGCTCCCTAGTACAGTATGCAGACGATGCGGTACTCTACAGAATGGGGGATCACCCATCTGTTATAGGACCTGGGCTCCAAAATGACTTCACCAAGGCTGAGACTTGGCTGAGGGAGAATCGCCTTGTTCTCAACCCCACTAAGACCAAGGCCGTGCTGTTTGGGCCAAAATCCCTGGGCCTCTCAGGACCATCTCCTGCCACTCACTACCTTGGCTGGCTACAACATAGAGGTGGTACAATCAGTCAAATACCTTGGTCTCATATTAGACCAGGGCCTCACCCTCAAACCCCAAGTGGATGCTGTAACCAAAAACATACATCAAAAACTGGGCCTTCTCTATCGCCTTAGCCACAACATGATACCAGAGACTAGACTAGCCATCTCACAAACTATCCTTCTCCCGACCTTAACCTATGCTGCTCCCATCTTACTCGGCACCACTAAAGCGGACCGGGGCAGACTTATGACCCTATATCACAAAATAGCTCGCTTTGCTTCAAATTCCTACTCGAGGACCCACCATTGTGATGTCCTCACTGCCCTCAACTGGCCATCCCTGGACAATAGGCTCCAGTACTCCCTACTAAACTGGACCTATAAGCTCCAGTAAGCCCTTCCACCGGCAGGCCTGAATGGACTACTAGCCCCAAAGCCGCTCAGACGCATCGCCTCCTCGAACAAAAACTCCTGGAGACTCCCCGGACCTTTACAGTGGCAGGGAGAAAATCCTTTACTTACCTAGCCCCGGAGTCATGGAACAATCTCCCCTGGCGTCTTCAGGAGGCACCAACACTAGCCATCTTCCAAAAGGGGCTATGCGCTCACATTAACAAATCAAGTCCCTACAACTGCCCCAACAACTAAGACAATCACACTTAATATCAGTCCATACCAACTAGACACTGCTTCCCTATAAGGGCAACAACCAACTTTGGTTTGAGCTGGCCCACTACCCCGTACAGAACTTCCTGTAGACACAGAAGCACTTATTCACCTCCCCACCTGACTCACTGCTGTATTCCACACTACAATGTATTTGTTGCCCAAGGCCCACAGAAACTGTACGGTGTATTCATAACCCCTATTATATGCCCTCAGAAACTGTATGGTGTATTCATAACCCTGTATTATTTGTACTACTATCTGTGCATCAGCTGATCGTTCAAGTACTGCCCTGAATTGCTATATCTTAAAAATTACACTACAATGTATTACTACTGTACCAACTAACACAATGTACCTCATTGCCCTCTTGCACAAATCTGGGATATTGTATACTGTCTTACCAACTCTGTATGATCCGTATGACTCTGTGATACCTGTCTGTATGTTCAACCCTTATGTACCAATTCCCCAGGTCGCCCCTGAAAAAGGGATCTTCGGAGCCCAGCGGGCTTACCCGGTTAACAAAATTTAACAAATAAATAAATAAATAAATAAAAGACTACACTGAGCATGATCAGAACCAGATTTTCACAATCTTATAATTTTGGAAATGGATTAATATTTTTTCACCAAACCAGCAAAAGGCACTACTATGGGCCAAGCCCTTTCTGCTCTGAAAATTTCGGAGCAAAATTACAAACTGGCTGGGTGTGAGATGATGACACAAAAACAGCATCCCCCCCTGATTTTTTCACTTGTTTCACTATCCAGATCTTGGAATCCATGCGTCTGATGGTAACAAAACTTGGCACATCTAGAGATATTGTCTCTGAGACCCCATGTTCAAACTTTTGTGTAAATCTGTTGAATGGTGGCGATGCTATGAAAGTACAAAGTTTGGGGTTTATCATAGAAACCCCTTCTGAACCCAAACTATAGTGGCATTATCATGCCACTATAATAAATACATTCATGATAACACACAACAGGATGTGCAGAGACACTGTGATATACTCAGAGTGCCTACTACCACCCAAGAAGTGTCTGTAACAGAGCTAAAATTAATATATAGGGGAAAAACATGTGATAAAGTTGTAGGCATGAGGTCACTGGGGAATAATGCATGTTCATGTAATGTATTTATACCAATGGCAGGGTAGAATTTTCTTACCCATTTTATAAATATAACAAAATGATTTTTGCCAACCTTGCCAAAACATTAGCACCTAGGGCTGAGACTGAATAACTTGGCAGAAAACACCAGGAGAAAGGACTGCTGTGTGACTGAACTTTTCTGCTGGGACTAAAGTAGAAGAACTTTTGTATTTGGTCCTTTAATTTAGGGTTAAAAAACTAACATACAAAACGAAAAAAAAAAACAGTGTGTGTTTGGGTTAACTGAACTGAATGGGTAACTAAAAAGTCATCTAGGTGTAAATCTCAGGTGACTGAAAGGACTTAACTGCTGTGAGGTTTAAATTACTTGTAGAAAGATCTGGTAAGTAGGGGGAGTGGCTTAGCTAGAAGGAAGCTACATTTAAAGACTGCCTTAGAAAGATTCTGCTAATAGCTTGGCAGAAAACACCGGGAGAAAGGACTGCTGTGTGACTGAATTTCTCTACTGGGACTATATTGCCCTCCTTCCCTCCACCCCCCACCCAAAGCTAGTTCTATTTTTATAGGCACAGGATTTGACTGACAACAGGAACTTCCTGTTTAGGGGCAGGAAGTGAGTGATCACAGAACCACCAAGGACCCACCATCCTAGAAAGGCAAGAGTAGCTCCGCCCTCTAGCTGCTGGAGGTCTGCTCTGAACAAGTAAGTGGTCTACTGAGAAATATAGGTTTCTTGTCTCAGAACAGGACAAGCAGGAGCTTAAAGGAACACAGGCAGAAAGTAAGGAGAGAGAGAAAAAACAGAGGAAAGAGTAAGGATTGCAAACAGTTAAGGAGCCAGAAATAAGACATGATTGGAGTGTGCAGTGCAGTGGCTGTGGAGCAGCAGTCTTCTGGGAGATGTTCTGGAGGATGCGTGTTGTCCCATCTGCAGGCATCTCTCTGGGCTGAGGGAGGAGGTTGCTCATCTCCAGGCTGAGTTGGCCAGGATTTGTGGGACCTCCTCTTCCATCCAGGGACCACCAGTGCCACTGCCGCTAGGCCAGAGGTTGCCAAGAAAGAGGAGCGGTTGGACCACAGGGCTCAGGGAGGGTGAGGGTGGTGGAACAGAGGCACATCCCTCCAGTTGTACCTCTCCACATTCCTATGCCATTCTGGCAAAGTGTGGTTCCTCTATGGAGGCACCTACAGTGGAGACCAAGGAGGATGCTGGGAACCTCCACAAAGGAGACCCACAGGAGGGTGGCAGGGGACCCTGCAGGGGAAGGAAACAACTCCTGGTGGGGGACTCCATTGTTAGGAAGGTAGAACTGGGCAAGGAAGGGGAGAGGGAGGTAAGGTGCCTGCCTGGCGCCATGGCTTGGAGGGACAGGGAGAATCCTCAGGATTGCCGGAGCAGCTGCACAGGGGAGGGAGCTGGATGTCATTGTCCACCTAGGGACAAATGACCTGGCTAAGAAAGGGATTAGAGAAGTGCAGGAAGAGTTTGTGGAATTGGGGAGGGGCCTTAGTCAAGTAGCACGCACGGTAACCTTCTTGGAGGTGCTACCCATCTATGGCATAGGAGAGGCTAGGGTGTTCCGTACCATGGGATTCAATCAGTGGTTGAAAAACTGGTGTGGAGCTCAGGGATTTGGCTTCATTGGGGACTGGGGGTCCACCTGGAGTGATGCAAGCCTATACTGGCATGATGGGCTGCATCTGTCCGGGAGGGGAACCAGGATCCTAGGTGATAGGTTTAAATGCCTCATTGGCAAGCTTTTAAACCAGCCAAGGGGAGGCACTGGAAAGGAGCAGGAAAATCCTAGCCCCCAAACAATCACGTAGTAAGTGTGGCAAACACCAACATGGAGGTGTCGGTAGGGAGAAGGGCAGTGGTAAATGGAGAAAGTGACAAAAGCAAGAAGGACAGGGGCAAAGGGGTAAGGCCATCAGAAATGGAGGGTAATGAGTACCAATGCCCATAGTTTGGGCAACAAGCTCCTGAGCTGGTGGCCTTAATGGAAGAGGGATGCCTGATAGTCGTAGCAGTCACAGAAACATGGTACACAGAGAACCATGACTGGGATGTTAACATACCAGGGTACATAACCTACAGGAGAGACAGGCAGGGGAGAAGAGGGGGAGGAGTAGCTCTCTATGTAAAGGAAGGGATAAAAGCAACTGAACAAAAGAGTAAACAGGGAGGAGAGGAGGCACTGTGGGTCACCTTGGAGACTGGAAAGGGCACCACAATCCGCACAGGGGTTGTGTACAGACCCCCATGTCAGGGGAAGGAATGGACAAGGATTTGATGGAAGGCATTCTTAGAATGGCAGAGAAAGGGAGATACAGTTGATGGGAGACCTGAATATGCCAGATGTTAACTGGAGCACATTTGCTGCAGCCACATCCAAGACAGGGCCATTCTTGACACCCTACAGGTGGCAGGCATTAGACAGCTAGTTTCGAACCCACTGTGAGGGAGCAATCTTAGACCTCGCTCTCAAACGGGGCAGTGAGAGGATCTCAGATCTAGAAGTGGTTGCCATCTGGGGACAAGTGACCATCAAACAGTGTGGTTCACGTTAAACTCAGCTACAGAGTCAAGCCATACAAAAGTGAGGTACTGGACTTAGGAGGGCTGACTTTGGCAAGATGGGAGAGTGCCTCAGAAAAGCACTAGCAAACAGGCTAGAAGGAGGTGTGGAGCAACAATGGGGAATTATCAAACTGCCATCACAGAGGCAACAAGCCTTTGTGTGAAGCAAATAAACAAATCAAAATGAAAGAAAAGCCACTATGGTTCTCAAGAGAGGTGGCTGTGAAAGTCAGGAAGAAAAAGATAGCATTCCAGAAGTATAAGGAAACACAGAAGGAGCAGGACAGAGAGCTGTACCAGTTCAGGCAGAAAGAAGCAGGGAGGGAAGTCAGAATAGAAAAGACCCAAACTGAGGAAAAGATAGCCAACTCAGTTAAGAAGGGGGATAAAACCTTTTATAGGTACATCAGCGAGTGTAGAAAGACAAAGGGAGGGATAGTGAGGCTGAATAGAATGAACGGTGGGTGGGCAGAGGGGGACAGTGAAAAAGCAGGAATACTGAACGAATATTTCTGCTCAGTATTCACAAAAGAGGAGGGAAGTGCCTAATCCAATTAACAGAAGCACTTTGATAGGGGGTCGATCCCAGTCCTTTCACAGAAGAAAGGGTTCTGCAAGAACTCCTAAAACTGAAGGTGGACAAAGCAATGGGTCCTGATGGAATTCACCCCAGAATTCTAAAAGAATTAAGGAAAGGAACTAGTGAAACCACTGGCTACTCTTTTAATAAATCATGGGAAGATGGTGTGGTACCCGAGGACTGGAGGAAGGTGGATGTGATTCCCCTTCACAAAAGTGGGTCCAAGACAGAGGCAGGAAACTATAGACCTGTCAGTCTGACCTCTGTGGTACAGAGGGATGGAGTCACTTCTGAAGGAAAGAATAGTTGAGTACCTAGAGGTCAGTGGAGCACAGGATCCAAGGCAGCATGGGTTCACAGTGGAAGGTCATGTCAGACGAATCTAATAGATTTCTTTGACTGGGTGACCAAAGTAGTAGACCAGGAGGGCTGTGGACATGGCCTACCTAGACTATAGCAAGGCATTTGACACAGTCCCACACAAAGATTATTAGTCAAATTAACCAGCCTGGGAGTGGGTCCCAGGGTGGTAGCCTGGGTAAAACATTGGCTGGACAACAGGACACAGAAGGTAATTGTAAATGGAGTCCACTCTGAAGAAAGGGCGGTTACTAGTGGGGTACCGCAGGGTTCAGTATTGGGTCCAGTCCTTTTTAATGTCTTCATCAATGACATTGCAGAGGGACTGGAAGGAAAAGTATGCCTTTTTGCAGATGACACAAAGATCTGCAACAGGGTTGATACGCAAGGAGGCGTGGAAAGGATGAAAAGGGACTTGGCAAGGTTGGAGGAATGGTCAGACATATGGCAGCTAGGATTCAATGCAAAAAAGTGCAAAATAATGCACCTGGGAAACAAGAACCCAGGGGAAGAATACACAATGGGTGGGAGGTAGTAACAACGACAAAACAGGAAGGGACCTGGGGTAATCATATCAGATGACCTTAAGGTTAGCAAGCAATGTGAGAAGGCAGTAGGAGGGCTGGGGTATACTGGGATGTATAGGAGAGGCATCAGCAGCAGAAAACAGGAAGTTGTTATCCCTCTGTACAGACAGTTGGTGAGACCCCATCTGGAATACTGTGTCCAGTTCTGGAGACCCCATCTCCGCAAGGACATAGACAGGATAGAGGCAGTCCAGAGGAGGGCAACTAAAATGGTGCAGGGTCTGCAAGAGAAGCCGATGGAGGAGACTAAAGGAGCTTAATATGTATACCCTTGAGGAAAGAAGGAGAGGGGGACATGATAGAAACTTTCAGGTACCTCAAGGAATCAACAAAGTCCAAGAGGGTAGCATCTTTTAGAAAAAGAGACTTGCAAGAACAAGGGGACACAATTTAAAGATAGAAAGAGGGCGGTTCAGGGGCAATGTGAGGAAGTATTATTTCACAGAGAGGGTAGTGGATGCATGGAACAGCCTTCCTGAGGAAGTCGTGGGGTCTAAAACTATGGGAGAATTCAAGAATGCATGGGACAGACATAAGGCAATTCTTGTGGGGGGCAGGAAGATATAGGCTGTTGGTTAACTAGGATCTGCGGCCTATCCTGTAGGTAGGGAAATGGGCATACTAGATGGGCCTAGCGGTCCTTATCTGCCGTCAAAGTCTATGTTTCTATGACTGGGCACATCAATTTTTGCAGTCCTAGGGGCTAAGGTCACCAAGATTTAAGTGTTCAAACCCCATGATTTTGACATAAACACTAATAACTCGACCCTAACATACTAGTGTATGGGGGTGTGTGAGAAAATATACCCATGGAGGGGACCTAATGATGTAATAATGCCATAGGCTCAGAGGGCGAGTGGTATTATAACCACTTTAGGCCCCTGAGATGGTATTTTCACCACCATACTGTTTATTTTATATACTACATCAGGATGATTGCTGTGCATTTTCAGTCATTTCTGCGTTTTGCCTTTGTGCTTTTTTGCCCTCCTTTCTTTCCATAATGGAGTTGTGTTTTTGATATCTCCATTATTTTGCCCATTCAGTGTTTCGATAGCATAGGTTCCAACTATAAAAGAAGGTGTGGTTGTGGCAGACTGTCCATTAGTTTTCATATGGTGTCAGTCAGCATGGTGCATAGAAGTGGTGTGTTTTCTGCAGCCAGAAGCAGTTGGAGTTTGTGGTCTGAAGCATTGTGTGTTTCCATTCTGGAACGATGTGGTATCTGCAGTGGGGAACAGTAGCTAAAGGACATTGGAGCTGGAAGTAGCAGCAAGCAGAGCTCGGCATCTGAGGAGAGAGCTGGAGCTTCGAGGGACATGGCTATTTGGTGGGAGATGGGGAGGGAAGTTCCAGGTTACTGTTAGGCTGTAGTTTATATTATTTTTTGTTTGATCAGCAAAATGTTTTTGTAGGTCTGGGAGTCTTTTTTAGTGTGTGCTGTGGTAAGTGTTAACTGGAGTGGGGATTTGTGTAATTGGTGTCTTAGGTGTGTTAATTTATGTGTAGATTTTCTTAATTGGTGATTAACTTGTTTGTTTTGTTCTTTGTAATTTTGTGTTTTAGATATCTTCTTTCAGTAGTATACAGTTTTAATTGGTGAGGTATACAGCTTTGAATACGCAGGCACACAGCTTTAATCACTTGCATTGCAGTTATACAACTTTAACTGTCATGGCATACAGGGAAATAATTGATAATGTATTCTATGGGGGAAAAAGTCATAGCCATGTTTTTATATACAGGCATAGAGGCCTGCATACTAGAGTTCAGTAAGTGTGTATGTCAAAAATGGCTACTGACAACTTATACAGTAGCTCAGCAGTCTTAGCCCCTAAGACCTCGAAATTTGGTGTGCACAGTCTTAGTCCGTGGTTTTTTTTTTTTTTTTAGTATTTGGTAAGTTTGATGAAAATTGGTTTGGCTGTTTAAAAGTTATTCATTAGTTAAATTACATAAAAATCCCAAAATTCTGTTTTTGTTTTTGCCATCAGATGGTCAAAATACCTATAATGATTTAAATTATGAAACTTTTGGTTCATTAGATCTTTCCCAGAAGAGGACCTTGTCATAATTTGGAGATATATATTCATTGCAAAACACTTAATTAATGCACCATTAGGGTTGAACCATTAAAAACAGGGAAATGCAACCTTAGGGTTCCCAAGAATAATGCCCCACTCCCACTGTGCATACAGGAACAGGCATGAGAGGAACTTAGACTTCCCAACCCCAATACCCCACCAACACTCTCAGCTTCCAGTTGTAACACCCCACCCTCACCCTGCATGTAGGAACATGTGTTACGGGCGTACCTTGGCATTTCAAACCCTAATGCTCACCCCATTCTCTTATTCTGTACTCATGTTACCTTACTTAGTCTTGGAATGGGGTGAGCATTAGGGTTTGATAAACTCAGCCATTGTTAAGAGTTTTTTCACTAGATTTTCAACATGGCCTTTTTGGGACCCCACCTCATCAACACTGCCACTGTCATTTTGGTTATTGGTCCCAAAAGGTGATTTCACACAGCAACAGTGCCATTCTGTGTCACAAGTGCAAAAACACTTTTTGGGCAGGATGTAAAGAATGAGAGCTGTACTGTCCATGAGGTGGTATTAAAAAATGTCACTGTTGAAAATTTGGAGTCAAAATATTGTACATCACTAAAATTATGCACCTACATAGAAACTATGCAACACACGCTCATAACCTAGCCATTTTTACAAATCTTTTCACCAGATTTTCAATATAGGCTTTTTGGGACCCCACCTAATGAACACTGGCACTGGGAGTGGGCTCCACAGTGTCTCACAGTGCTTGGGGGTGTACTGTTAAAATCATTTGTGAACACTGGGAGTGGGTTCTCCAGTGTCTACACATCAAAAGTACGTACACTAATTTGTTTCTCTCACTAAGCAGAGAAAGAACATGGCTGCAGCATAATGTGTTCAACCTAGAATCCTGCATCGCAGCTGCTCCTGTGACATGGGATCCTTTGTTGTGCTTGACATCTATTTTTTCCCATAGGAAATAATGGGAAATGCAAAACTGAATAACTTTGGAGTGGATTAATATTTTCCACCAAACCTTCAAAATGCACATCTCTGAGGCCAAGGCTTTCTACCCTGAAAATTTCAGCCCAGAAGCTAAAGCTGTTTCCAAGATAAAGGTGGACCAAAAAAGTGCCAGAAAGCCCCAAACCACCTTTATTTTCAACACTGTATCTCAGAAATGGCTAAAGCTACTGAGACAAAAATTTGCCACATAAAGACACATACCCAGGGTGATTATGCAAGCCAAATTTCATAGAAATCACTTCAACCATTATATATAGGATTAAGTATGAGGTGCTGTGTGTAACGAGAACTTTACACACTCCCAAGTTGTTGGATGCCACATAAACTCCGAGAGTGAAGCTCAAGGGTCTTATACAGGCATCCAACAATGAGGGTGTGTGTAAAATCTGAATTTACACACAGCATGCCATACTTTGTTTTATATAATTACGGGGTCACATTTTTTCACCTGAGCAATTGTAGAGCATGTGAGCCATAGTGTGAATGAAATGAAACAGTCTTATCTTGTGTTTGGTTCTTCAGGTTTTTATTTTGAACAGGAAAGTGCTTTAAGAAGCGAACAAGAAGACTTATAACGTGAAACTGTTAACCGTTAAAAAATAGAACAAACTTTTTAAAAACAGAATAATTACCATGTTGCCGTGTCTTTCGTTTCGTCCTTGCTAGGAGTTTTTTTTCCAATTGTTTAACCAGGAGTGGCACACTAAGTTGAAAGCTTGTTTACAGGTGTGACCTGGGAGCACAGGGAAGTTAAGTGACTTGCTCAGGGCTGCACAGTATGTAAGTGGGGGCTGTAGGATTCAAACCCAGGGCTCCCGATTTGCAGCTCAGAGCTTTAGATCACTGCGTTATACTGCCTCCTGTTGCTTGGAAACTGAAACATATGACCTGTAGAAGGGGGGGGGAGAGAAGAGAAGAAATGAAGAGGAAGTTCAGTTAGGGAGTGTGTGCAATTGACTGCTAGTGAGCAGATTCAGTGTTTAGGAGCATAAATATTTTTAAACTGTGGAATTATTTTGTTTTTAGGTTTTCTTTTGTGGTGAAAACTGGCTCTAGATTTATGTGGAGATGCGGCTTCAGAGGTGAGTTAATTTTCTGTGTGGAAGTTGGTGAAGGAGACAGTTTTGTGTACGTCACGAGGCACTGCTTGGCTCAAGGATTTTTCCCATAAAAAGCTGGCATGTGAATGCTGTAATGAACACTCCTTCATTACGACAATTTACACATGGCTTTTTCTATGGGGAAAAAACATGACCTATTAATTATAAAGTTATTAAGGTCCAAAAATTGCCCTTTAACATTAAACACTCTCATTAACCTTGATATACTGGCGCATTATATATATACACACACATTTTTAATTTTAAGTTCTAAAGTTTTAACATCTTTACATGCGCAGACCACTTAAAAAAATAGCCGAAAAACATGTTTTTTCTGAGTTAAAGATAAGTGCAAAAAAAAAAATTAAAAGCTAAAAACTATACATAACTCCAATGGCTGGCATTTGTATGGTTTATCAAAAGGCAATCTGATAAGATATCTGTCCTTACTTTAAAAACAAACAAATTACTCTTATTTTAATTACAAAAGAAAATGTTTGTGATAGCCTCATTTTGAGAAGGATTTTAATGAACGCAGAATATGCACAACCAGTAGCATGTGCACTTTGTAAGACATGACAAAAAAGTTCCACCCAGATAACAACAGTCACAAAAATGACCAAACATAGAGAAGCACATCAACTTTATGTTTGGGTTTCTGTGTTTTTATGGGAATTGTACAAATGACTATTCTATGCATGTCAGAGGCAGTGGAATATGAATTGCCTTTACCTTTGAAAAAGTGAGTAATTTTCCTGCTTTTTGTCACTTTCTAGCTCAGAAACCACAAGACCACATGTCACCAACATTGGCTGATCAAGGGGCTAGAATTTGTGCTTCCAGAATTTTGTGAATATCTGTTTGGAACAGCCAAGATGCAAGTGGCTGACGTCATGATTTAATATTAAAGTGCCTACTCAACCCTAACTATTGACATCATCATGTCACTGTATGATATATTCATTGCAAAAAAAAAAATACATTAATTCACAAGTTATGGTTTTTAAAGCAACAAAAGTAAGGAAATGTGACATTAGGGTTTTTTGAACCCTTACTCCAGCCACTGTTATGCACTACCCTTTGGAATGTCACTGAATTGAATGTCAAAGCGCAATCCAGACTTCAAACATACGTTTTAACATTAATAAGTAAATAACATAATGAAGTACGAGGACTATATCACATTTCCTTACTTTTGTTGCTTTAAAAACTCCAACTTGTGCATTAACAACATTTTTTGCAAAGAATTCCCTGTAGTTTTAAGATAAGTAGCCATGGTATCTTAGTACTTGCTCTGCATAGGAAGCAGGAAGTCAGTCATAACTGCCTCTCAGTGGGCTAGTGGCTAAGACGCCCTCCCCCACCACCACCTTCCGAGTTCAAGTGAAAAAAGACACTCAGGAGGTCGAGACGGCTAGTGGCTACGGCGCCGTCCCCAAACCCCACCCCCCGATTTCAAGTGAAAAAAGGTACGGGAATAATTAGCAGTGAACCACCGTGCTTGCTGCTACCGTCAAGGACTCTGCTATGCTGCAGCATTTGAATCTTGGCGCCATTTTACTGTCGGCGCATATGTGGAGATAGTCTCCTGCAGGGGTTCATATTAACAGTTTTTCCTGATATTTCTTCACAACTGACTGGTGCCTCAAGACCTGCGCTCTTTGAATTCTTGGTGCCATTTCACAGTAAACCGACTGGTGCTTTAAGACATGCTCCGTGATTTACCTAGGACTTTTTGTATTAATTCACAGTCGGAGCAATAGCGAGTGCCTTAAGCAGCAGTAACTAATTTAAAGTTTGCCTGTTAAGTTTACCAAGTGACCGGTGCCTTAAGACTTGCTCTGTGATTAACTTAGGGCTCTTTTGGTATTAATTCACAGTTGGAGCTAAAGCGATTGTCCTAAGCAGCAGTAACTGGCTCATTTAGTTAATTTTGTGATTCACAGTTTGGAGCAATAGCGAGTGCCCTAGGCTGCAGTTACTGGCTTTTTTAGTTTAATTTTTGTGATTTTAGTGAACTAATCTAGATTAGACCTTTACAGCTTAAGTTTAGTACTGGTGCAGCTAATACGCAAGCCCAATGCACGCTCTCTCACTGTATCCCCCCCCCCTTTGTTCCCCAACAACGACCACATAAAAATCCTTACCTGTCCTTTGCTTTCTCCACAGACGCTCAGGAGGTTGAGAGGGCTAGTGGCTATGGCGCCTCCCCCACTCCCACCCCCACTTCAAGTGAAAAAGGTATGGGAATAATTTGCAGTGAACCACCGTGCTTGCTGCTGCCATCAAGGATTCTGCTGCTGCATTTTGGCCCGCCAACACAGGGCATCGGCTCTCCACCTCCCCACACCACCCCTTGGTGAGCACTTTTATAGGCAGCTTAACCAATTAGCCAAGTTCTTCATTAGCAGCTTATATTGTTCAACCACTAGAGGCTGCTCTACTGCTTGATCTCCTGTTTCACTGGCTACCCTTGAGCTTTCAACTCTTAGTGTCAGGATGGTTACTATAATTCTGCTGCTTTGCCATTTGTTCCCCCCTGCCCAGTTCCCCTCCCTGTCATACCCTGATGCACCCCCACCCCCCTCCTCTGCATTTGGCCGCAATCTGAACGCTTGTCAACTAGTGATATTATGGGTAACCACAAGCCCCCCTCCATGACCCTGTTAAAGGGGCTTGGCATATAGCTTACACTCCTCTTACTCACTATGAATGCCTGTCTAGTCAGTCAACCCTGGCCGCTCCCCCTGGGCTGTCCTGACTCAGAAACCACAACATGTAACACCGTCGGCCACCCTAGACTTTCATTACCTCCTTCAGGCCTACCTTAAGGCACATGTACTACCCATTCCTACCATCTCCACCACTATACCACATACCTTGATATCCCTCTATAATAAGAGGAAGTGTTCCAGTTACCCCTCTTCAAGATTCTTGCTTCTCCTCCTCCTCTTGTCTGGGAATATCCATCCTAATCCTGGACCATCAATTGGCATGATGCCTCCCCAATGTAGCCCGGGTCTGCTGCACATTGCCTCTCTCAATATTTGTAGCATCCTAAAAAAGTGGGACTCCTTCCAGGGCTGGGTACTACAGCACCAACCGGATGTCATAGCAGTGTGTGAAACCTGGCTCACCCCTCAGACCCTGGATTCCTCTGTATCACTGCCCGGGTTTACCCTTTACTGTGCAGATCGACATGGTAAGCGAGGGGGTGGCTGTGCCCTCTACACTAAGGATACCTTGCAAGGTCACCTACTCCACTCCCCTCAATTGGGGGCTGGCACACAGGCCCTCACTGTCAAACTGGCACTGGGAAGAGCCCAAAACCCTCTATACATAACAACAGTATACATTCCCCCAAGGGACCATAAGTCAGCTTTCCAAGCATTACTGTCATATCTGGATACACTACCATCACAGTTGGAACTACTTGTACTTGGCAATTTTAATATCAATTGGCTGAGTAAGGATGCCATCCCACACATTGATCTCACCACAGCCCAAGACCTAACTCAACTGGTCACGTCCTCCACCCATTTAGATCCACGTACTGGATCCTCCTCCCTGTTGGACCTCATTTTCTCCAATCGCCCGGGCAAGATCACCAATGTTTCCGTCCTACCAAATGCCCTCAGCAACCACTCTCCAGTTCTCTGCTCCTGGTCCTGTAAAATCCCAAGATCCCCTCCCAAAATAATTGTGCAATGTAAACTTGGTCCTGGTAAACTGGCACAATTAAAAGCACACCTCAGGGTCGTGGATTGGTCCTTCATTTTGAACACTGTAAACCTAGACAGTGCCTTGGACCTATTTACCCTGTCCTTCAATAATATATGTGACCTCTATGCACCTTTCATGAAAAGAATGGTTAAAGGCAATCACGTACCTTGGTTCACTGAATGGCTCGAGACTTTAATGCGAACCAGAGACTTATTATGGCATCTCTCCATTGAGTCTGGCCTCCCCCATGACAGACAGAATTATAGAATGGCTCAGAACAAGTGCACTGGGCTATTCGCAGGGCAAAAGCAGAATACTATAAATCTACCTTAACCTCGTCCTGGGGCTCCGGCCGCAAGTTCTTGAACAACATTATGGAAATATGCGGTAAGGTCCCCAACCTGGTCCCCTCCCAAGTCATGTCAAATGGGTCTTTGACCTCTGACCCTACTCACATTGCTGCAGTTTTCAGTGATGCCTTCTCCAACCTTAGTCATGTTCTCCCTCCAAACTTCTATGACCCACCAGCTCCTAGCGCACCTGCCCACACCTCGGTGCCCCCCTTTTACCTTCACCGCATCTCTCCTAAGTCAGCTGAACCATACCTTACTGCTGCCCTTAATCACATCTCCTCCAACGCCGACTCCCTTGATCTCAGAATTTTGGCTCTCCTTAAGGAAGTCCTTGCTCCTCTCACCCACATTTTAAACCTCTCCCTCTCACTAGGTAAATTCCCTGCCATTTGGAAATCCGCCTCTATCATGCCCATATTTAAAGGTGGTGACCGCTCCTCTGCTAACAATTACCGCCCTATCTCCATACTCCCCCCTCTCCAAGGCCTTAGAGAGGGTAGTTTCAGATCAGCTCACTGACCACCTCAATAAATATGACCTACTCTGCAAACAACAACATGGTTTCTGCAAAGAACACAGCACGACTACTGCCTTGCTTGAACTAACATCACACATCCATACTGCGTTGAATAAAGGGCACATCACAGGTGCAATCTTCATTGACCTCACTAAGGCCTTTGTTACTGTCCACCACTCACTTCTCCAAACCTCCTTTCTCAACCTGGGTCTCTCTCAGGAAGCAGTGGGATGGTTCACAGACTATCTTGCCAATCTGACCCTTCAAGTTAAAATTGGCAATACCCTATCCTCCAAATCGCCTGTCCTCTCAGGGGTCCCACAAGGGTCCATTTTGGGTCCCCTCCTATTCAGCCTCTTCCTAAACTCCCTCCCCGAATCCTGCACCTCCAACCTATTATTATATGCAGATGATGCTGTCATCTTCTCCTCTAGCCCAGACCCCTCTCAACTCCACCAATCCCTCCAGTCGTCCTTCAATGCTGTCGAAAGCTGGTTCACCTCACAATGCCTTATTATTAACTATAAAAAAAAAACAAATGTATGCTTTTCACACATCCGCAGAATTTCAGAATAGGGCTTTCCCCACAAATACTATCAGCGTCCCAGACTCCCCTGGAATTTGTGCATTCCTTTAAATATCTGGGCATCACTTTGGACACTGGCCTTACCTATCATGAGCATATACATCAATTATCTAAGGCCCTAAACATTAGGCTAGGGCTTTTGCACCGCTATAAACATTGCCTTACCCCGGAGGCCCTTAAGCTTGCTATCTCCTCTTTGGTACTCTCCCTGCTAGACTATGGCCTTCTGACTTTTGGAGGGGCAAGCTCCTCAGCCCTTGATAGTCTTAGACTTGCCCTAAACAAGGCCTGTCGTCTTATATTAGGGTGTGACAGACTCACCCATACCTGTGCACTATATAAGGACACCAACTGGCTTAACCTTGACAACAGAATCAAATTCCACACTTGCGTCTTGGCAAAAAAAAAAAATCACCCTTGACCTCTCCCCCTCAGCACTCACCCCTTTAATCACCACAGACTCAAAGATTAAGCACACCCGTAGCTCTGACACCCATCCTTTCTCCGTCCCTTCCTGTCGCACAGCTCAATTCCAAAGATCCTTTTGCTACAGGGCACCCTTGTGGATGAATAACCTACCCTCTTCCTTGCATTTTGATCAAAGAATTGGTCATTTCAAAACGCACCTTGGGGCCCATCTTTGGTCCACAAGTGACTGGGACTGTACGTGAATCGGTGCCCCTTGTCCCTCTACTACTGACAATGTCCTCCGGCCTGCCTCTCCATACAGCTCTTAACTCTTAAGCTCTTAACTTAACTTAGGAGGCAGTATAGCGCAGTGGTCTAAGGCTCTGAACTGCAAATTTGGAGACATCCAGCAGACCAGACCTGGGTTTGAATCCCACAGCTTCCACTTGCATACTGTGTGACCCTGAGCAAGTCACTTAACCTCCTTGTGCTCCCAGGTCGCTCCTGTAAAAAAGCTTTCAGCTTAGTGTGCTATACCTGGTTAAAACAACTAAATAAAAAACTCCACCATCTCAGGGATGCTAAGTATCCAGTTTTTTTTTAACTGTCTCAAACTGTACTAGTTCCTGAATGTTAGCCTAACTGTTCCTGTTATAACCCTAACTTTACTCTGTAACAAGTACTGTATTGTGTATCTGTACTAACTGTATTGTGTATCTGTATCCATTATATGTGACATGGAACCTTTGTAAAGGAGTCTTTGACTCAAAGGTATTTCTGATCTCTGAAATAAATAAATAAATAAAACAGCTTCAGGATGATGTGCACTGTGTCTTGTATGGAGCAGCTGCATAATGACCTGCAGTTCACCAGATGACAAGTGGCCTGAAGCAGCCCCCCTCCCCATTTTGGTTCCTGGATATGTGCATCTGGACATAGTCTTTAGTTTTTTTCTCTTTTGTACATGCAGTAACTTGATCATTTTGTGCCCAAATTCTCAGGGCGCCCAGGTTGCCATTCCACCTCACAGTCACTTACATTGCACCATGTAAAAGGAACCGGAAATGTGTTTTGGGGGTCAGCCTCTAAAAACACATTTCAGATCAAATCTACAAGGTGCCATGTGGTCCTCAGGTGGGGTGGTTGAAAATCTGAGTACGAAATAGGCAAAAAATGGCAAGGTTATGAGTAAAAGAAAAAAAGTGGAAAAAAAAGTCCCAACATGAATGTATCGCACATGTATGTGTACTTAGTTTCTTTCTCAATTTTTCCTTTTGATTATAACTAGGCCCAACTTTTCAGGGTGCCCAAGATGCCACCTTACATCATAACCACATGAGTGTCGCCTTGTAAATCTGACTCAAAATGTGTTGAGGGGTTGACCCCCAAATTCATATGTTGGGTTGGATTTACAGGGTGCCACTTCTGTGGTTATGAGGTGGGATGGCAACTTACCCATCCTCAACATTTGGGGTCAAAATGTGAGTAAAAGAAAAAAAAAGTGGAAAAGAAACTAGGTCCACACCATGTGCAACTGTCATGTAAGTTCACTTCCTCTCTGCTCTAGGGGTATTCAGGTGACAAAATTGTTTTTAGGGAAGGGACCCACACAAACCATCAATATGCACTTACATAACCTCTCAGGCTGATGCTTGACCTCCAGGGCTCCTCTGACACTTGACAGGGCAACCAGAGCTGCAAAATAAGAGGGCTAGCAGAACTTGGCACAGAATAAACAGTAATATCAAAACTTGGGTCCACAAACAACTAGGATCCTTTTATTCTTCCAAATGTAAGCTCACAGACAAAAAGCAGGTGTTACGTTTCTCTTCGTGCACATTTGCTCTCCTATCTCCTTAGACTGGCACAGTCTTTTTGATGATAACCACGGGGTGAAAAGTCTTGGCATTCCTGGGGTTGCAGACAACCCTGGTAGGGTACAAATAGCCTGGTTAATGGTCCCACTGGAGGCACAAATGTCTCTTTCAATGGAGCTCACATCCCAGGCAGCAGGAATGCAGACGTCCTGGGCTATCTAGTCCATCTTTGCAATTGCTTTCAAATAGGCAGCCTGAAAAACGTCAAAATACTACTGAGATGCAGCACTATTTGTAACTGAGACACACAAATCACTGTGTAGAACTCTGGCTTCTCAGAGTTCCTTTCGCTGGAAAGATTCCGAATATCTTGGCTCTATCTGCCCATCTTCACCATGGGGTTACTTTAATCTGTGCCTAGCTGGGGCCTCACAGAGTCTCTAGGCATAGCATACCCATAGAGAAATGCTCTGGATTATTTGCCTAGGCATAACACAAAACTCTCTTTCTTTTTTTCCAAATGTAATTTGTAGGTTTTTCCCTTTTCTCCCTGACCCGGGACCCCGGCAGACACGTACGTGCTGCACGTGCATGCTGGGTACCAGCTCGGCCCCTTCCACCCCACCCCTGGCTACTGCCGCCACACTGTTCATGCTTATGCTTCCCACTGTACCTCTGTCCAGTTGGAGTGGAACTACGGAGGGTGTGGGCATCCACCCCGGGATGGGAGAGCTGCCTTGAAGCTGCTCATTCCCGCTCCCTTCCTCCTCCCCGTGCCTGCTCCCCGATGATCCAAGGTCATTCCTGAACCCGGGTCACTGGCATGGTGCAAGGAAGGGCGTCCACGCCTCTGCCCTCAGCAGCACCAGGCTGGCTAGAGCTCTCTTTCCGAAAGTATCCTCTGTCCTCACACTGGCTGGTGGGCACAGGCACTTTAAATGTCAAAATGAATAGATATTGCCTCAGTCCCTTTGGTCACAGTCCTCTCCCTTTCTTGTTCATTCAGCAATGCAATAGATCTTTCTTTGTCACTGTTCTTCTGCTGTAGAGGGGGCATCTCCATTTCAAGGGTTCTGTACTAATGGCAGCTGCCACAACTCAGTATTTTTTTTTTTTTTTTTTACACCCGACTCTAATGAGAAACATCAGCACATGGAAGCAGGCATTGTATGCCTGGCCTACACCTCCCACCACCTGCAAATCACCAGCCTATGCTCTTCAGCTCACACTGACTTCTCCCCCTTGAAACACCCAGTCAGATCAGCTGACCCAGTCTTCCAGGGGCATAGACAGTGACATGCCCATAGGTCAATAGAAACTCTTCAAAGGTATGTAGCTCCTGAGTGGGTCTAAACACCCATGTTGGCACTTAGTTTTATTTAAAATATTTTGCTTCTTATAGCAGGTAGTGGAGTGCATCATGGGACACTGAAGAATCACATCAAGGGACATTGAGGATCTGCCATGAGTAACTGGAGGTGGGCACCATTGGGGGGTGGCATTAGGCACTAGATGGTGGGCACATTTTTTTCTACATGGTGGTGGGAGGGGGTACTGATGGTGGGGTTTGGTACCCACCGCCACTGCAGAGCATGGTATTGGGTGGGTGACAGAGGGTATACTAGTGGCAGGATAAATCTTGTAGTCATGTAGGAGAGAGAAGGGGACTACTGGCAGCAGTGTTGAGCACCTGCTACTGGTGTAGATGTTAAGATCATGTGGAGGGGAGGCAGAAGGGTACTGGTAGTGGGGTTGGGCACATTGCCAGTATGGATCTTAAAATCCTGTGGATAGGAAGGAAGGGGTAACAGCAGCAGAGTTGGGCACCTGTGACTGGTGTAGATCTTGAGATCAAGCAGGTGGGAGGGAGAAAGGTACTGACAATGGGACTGGGTAACCATTGCTGGTGTAGATATTAAAATAATTTGGAGGGAGGAGGATACTGGAGGTGGGACTGGGCACCCACTGTGGGTGTTGATGTTGATGTTGATATTATGTGGGTGGGAGGAAGAGCTACTCACTGCTGGGATACTTACAGATCAGGTGGGGGCTACTGGCGGTGAGGTTGGGCACCCACCACTGTAAGCCATAGACAGTGGGCATAGGGCCAGATTCATGACCACTAAAAGTCACAAAAAATGGCCTGCATAAACAAAATTTCAGGTCACAAAAACTGAAGCTACTGTTGATGCAAGAAACAGCTCATAAATAGAATGTTAAAAAAATGTTCTGCCCTTGAGCAAAAATGAGTCTTACTTTTTTTAATTTAAAAACTGACAATTTTTTAGTAAAACCGCATATTGAAGACTCCTCCTTGGGTCAAACTGTAGTGAACCTGAAAGTTTGGGTTTCAAGTGTCAACTGTTTTTGTGCTGCAGTATGGGTGAGCAAAAAAGTCTAAAAAATTTTTTTTTAAATTTATATTTATTCATTTTGTAAAATGAACAAGTTTTACAGCAGCATATTAATGGTACAAGGAATGACACTGGTGAACAAATACATGTAACATTATTTCACACATATTAGCATCAGGATATAAGAAGTCCATTAACTATTTCATACAACTTGTGGGGTACCTCTATTAAGAGTTTTCTTACTGGAATGCACAAACAATAAGACATGATAGGATGTGCAATGTGCCGAGATAACCATACACCCAGAAGTGTTGTAAGGCACATGGCTGCAGGCCGAGTGCCTTCAGCTTCTGGAATTACAGTTATCGCAGCACAATGCACACCCCATCAAGTCTTATTGCTTACTTAATGCCTGGTCAGATGGCAGGTTCTAGCCAATAAGTTTTACAGAATTTTTGTGCCCACTTTATAATTCAGTATAAAAATCCAAGAAAAGCTTACCAGGCTATAACATGTAGGAAATAAAACACATCCAGTAGGTAATCAATTAAAGAATAGTTGAAGTGACTCTGTCTAGTCACTCTTCCCACACGTCTATGCATTTGAAAGGGAGGATTGACTGTTTTAGATCAAAGCACTACCATTTGCAAACATTTTAAAACTACAAGACATTATTTTATAACAGCTATCACATCATAGCATTTACTTGATTTGCCATTGATATAACCTACCGCTAGGTTCTAATCATGAATCCAGGCAGTGTTGGTATTATTATGATAGGCAGACTGCAGGAAAAACAGAGTGCGTGCGCATGTACCATAATAAAAGGATAGGTGACTACACTACTACAGTTTGCACCAGAAGCCCTTCTTCATCAGCAAGGACCTCATGGTGCCATTTTAACAATTCCATGTGACATCTAGCTTGAACATTCATGGCTAGAAAGTTTTAAACCACACATGAGCACTATTCACTCCAGGACTTTATGAGAGGTCGTATATTGAAACATCAAGCCGTATTTAGCAAATACATTAAACACTACCCCTCCCGGGGGGGGGGGGGCGTGGCTTAGCCTGCAACCAAGATGGCAGCATAGTTCTCTAGCTCTGACACTGTGGGTCTGCATCCTTCAACATCCTACTTGTATGGGCTGTTTGTTTTCAGTTGGAGGTACTTACAAAAGCAAAGGAACTTACCTGATGCACTGCTCAGCTCTCTTTTCTTCTTAATTGGTCAGCACAGAGAATCCAGGAGCCTTCTCCCTGTTCTGGGCCTGCAGGATGGCGTCCTGCTCCCCAGCCCAAACTGATCCTGCAAAGATGGAGCAAATGTTTCAACAACTGCTGACACAGATGTCCCAAATGACTCTTGCGCTGAACAACAACACCCAAACTCTGCAAGCAATGGAGACCTGTCTGTTCCATACTGAACGACATGTAAAGGCCCATGACTCTGCCCTGCAAGAACTAACTGCTACTACCAGGGATCAGGCCCGACTCATTCACCTTCTGCAAGACAAAGTGGACAACTTGGAAAACCGCAGTCGCCGGAACAACTTGTGGTTTGTTGGCTTCCTTAAAGGGGCAGGGCAACGGAACACTATTCATTTTCTCCAGGATAACCGCAGATCCTAGGCCTCCCACCTACCACTACTGTCCACATCGAACGGGCTCACCGTCCCCTAGCTCCTCCACCAAAACAAGGGGAACGCCCACGTCCTATTCTAGCCCACTTTATAGATTTCTGACAAAAAGAAATGGTCTCTGCAGCAGCCTGGGAGAAAGGATCTATTTCTTGGAATGGCAATCCCATATCCATCTACCAAGACTGTTCTAGGGAGTTAACCGAAAGGTGCAAGGCATACTTGGCTTGCCAGAAAATTTTGCAAGCCCATCGCATTACTTTCTCCCTCAGATTCCCTGCAACCATGCGGGTGATCGTCAACGGGGCTCCTACTCTCTTTGCGACACCCGACAGCCTCATGGACTTCCTCAGGAAAGAATTACATAGATACATACATAGATACATAGACAGTGTCGGCAGATAAGGGCCTATGGCCCACCCAGTCTGCCCATTTGAGCTTGTAAGTTCAGTTTGTTTTCCTAGAAGTCTGTTGTACCTTACCCCTGACCTCCAGAATTCCTTTATGTCTATCCCATGCATTCTTAAATCCCGTGATTGTTTCAGCCCCCACCACTTCCTCTGGCAGGGTGTTCCACTTGTCCACCACCCGTTCTGTGAAGAAATTCTTTCTCATGTTTCCTCTGAATCGCCCCTCCTCCAACTTCATCCCATGCCCTCTAGTCCTGAAACATCTTTTCACTTAAAAATAGTGTTTTCCTGCACCCTGTTCCTCCTGTAAGATACTTGTATGTCTCTATCATATCCCTCTCTCCTCCCTCTCCTCCAGGGAGTACATGTTCAGTTCCTTCAACCTGTCTTCATAGGACTTGTGATGCAATCCATGCACCAACTTTGTTGCCTCCTCTGAACCTTCTCTACCCCTGTCTACAAGTTCCACGTGAGGTATGGCCTCCAGAACTGTACACTGTACTCCAGGTGGGGCCTCACTAGTGTCTTGTATACGGAATTATGACCTCCTTTTCCCAGCTGGTAATGCCCCTGCCTATACATCCCAGTCCTATTTGCTTTACCTGCTGCCTTGTCACACTGTTTCCCTACCTTGAGGTCATCAGAGATGATAACCCCAAGATCCCTTTCCTGCTTGGTGCATGCTATATCCTCACCCCCCAACTGATATATTGTGCCAGGGTTTTTGTGCCTATATGCATTATCTTGCACTCTCTCTGCATTGAATTTCAACTGCCAAATCCCTGACCATTCTTCAAGTTTCTGCAGGTCCTTCTCATTCTGTCTACACCCTCTGGTGTGTCTACTCTGTTACAGAGCTTTGTGTCATCAGCGAACTGTGAAATTCTACCTTCTAGGTCCCGCGCACGTCACTGATGAAGATGTTGAATAGGACCCGTCCCAGCACTGATCCCTGTGGTACCCCACTGGTCACTCTTCCCTCTGTGGAGTGACAGCCATTTACCACCACCCTCTGTGTCCTGCCACACCCAGCCAGTTACCTACCCACCACACTACTGTCCTGCCCAAACCCATATTCCCCAGTTTGTGTAATAGTCTTCTATGTGGCACAGTGTCAAAGGCCTTGCTGAAGTCCAGATAGGCCATGTCCACTGCCCTCCTGATCCACCTCCCTAGTCACCCAGTCAAAATTCAATGAGGTTGGTCTGACATGACCTCCCTGGTGAAACCATGCCGCCTTGGGTCCTGTAGTCCATTGACAACCAGATGTTCCACCAATCTCCTTCAGTAGTGCTTCCATGATCTTTCCCACTACTGAGGTGAGGCTGACTGGTCTGTAGTTCCCTGCTTCCTCTTTGTTTCCACTTTTGTATAAGGGGACTACATCTGTCCTCCAGTCTTGGGTACCTCCCTGTTTCCAGTGATTGGCTAAACAGGATAGCCAGAGGTTCAGCCACCACCTCTTAGTTCTTATGACCCTGGGGTGCACCCCATCTGGCCCCATTGCTTTATCAACTCTTATTACTTCCAGTTCCTTCAGGACCCTTTCTCGTGTAAAGGACTTGTGTCCATTTCTGCACCATTCTCACCCCTTGTACTCCCCTTCAGACCCATTACCCTCCTCTTCCTCAGTAAAGACTGAGCAGAAATACTGTTCAGTATGTCAGCTTTACTGTTGTCATCCTCCACGCCCCCCATCCTCCCTCTTCAGTCTCACTATCCCTCCTTTGTCTTTCTTTTTCACTTATGTACCTGTAAAAGGTTTTTGTCCTCTACCCACTGATTTTGCAATGTGTTCTTCTGTCTGAGCTTTGGCTTCCTTACTGACCTCCCTGCCTCCCTTTGCTTCTCCTGGTACTTCTCCCATCCCTTCTGCCTGTGTCTTTTGTATTGCCTGAATGCAATATTTTTGCTTTCACTTTCGCTACCTCTTTGGAAAACCATAATGGTCTCCTCTTCCTTTCCTCTTGCTAACCTGCTTAATACATAATTCTGTTGTTCTTGTAATCCCCATTTTAAATACTGCCCACTGTTCCTCAACCCCTGATTCCTGTCCTATTCCCCTTAATGCCTCTTTCAAGTATCTCCCCATTTTCCCAAAGTCTGCCCCCCAATGCCTCTTTCAAGTATCTCCCCAGGAGATACTTTTCAAGGATCTGTTCAGACTCTCCCATGGAACAATGGCTGCCCCCAATCATATGGAAGACTTATATAGCTCCCCTCCACACTCCATGCGGCCTCTGGTCCAACGCTTTGAGGCCTCCCTTCCACCACAGAATAGAAATGAGCAGAGGCAGCATCTGACTTTCTGACAGATGGAGGAGGGGAACCCAGACCTTAGAGAGGAAGGAGACTTGGGCCAATTTCACTCACCAAACAATTTCTCTCCCTTGCTGACCCTATCGGACATGGCCCTACAGGATGAAGTGCCTCAGTCATCCTCCCTACCTGTCATGGCAACAAAATTGTGGGCCTCAGTCGTCGCAATGAATTCACACCAGGTATTGCTGGAAAAACCTTCCCAGGATCCTACCAGCCTCTCCCGACTTCAGGAACCCAGCGCTGCATTTTGGAGCCGCTCACCCTTTCCACAAACCACAGGTGCTCCACCCTGAATCTGCAGCTAAGTGCACAGTGCTTTCTTGATTTTTATTACCTGGTGGGTTAAAACGGGGTCGGGTCTGTTTCATTCCAGGACTGCTGGTTATAACTTGTTCTCTGACATTCTATATGATCGCTCTGGGACTTAGTCTCCGGATTGTCTAAATCGTTGGGGCTCTGGTGTTTACTTGGCTCAGGCACTAGGAGGATCCCAAATGACTCTGCAGTTCTGATGTACTGGCAACAGTATGCGGACTAACTTGGGGTCTATAACCTGCCCCATCTTTGTATTAGAGTAATCTAAGTTGGTGTGTGTCAATCTGGGACTTTCCTTTTCGAGGTGTGCTCTGCTATAAGATCTGTTCTACTTACCACAACTTTGGTTATGGGGCTTGGCAGAACTGTTAATTTTCAATGTTGTGACTGTTTCTGTCCTCAATATTTGTCCCGCCCCCTTGCTTTGAGGCATAGCTGCTTGGGGGTTCCCCACAACACAAACCTTGGGACGCACGTTTGTGCCGAGATGGTGGTGCTAAGGACCCCGCTCCCACTATCATCTACCCCAGGTGCGGGACTTTTCTCCTTCTTCTCTCCCATAGCTCCTAACCCACAGGAGAACGGAGCATTACTATTTGACTTTGGGCACTCGTTGATGAATCTATTATCATGATCAGGCTGCCCATTTCTACTCTCCACCCCATGAAAGGGTGATGGATGGCCCTGGCATCTAGTTTGCCGGCCTGACCGTCCCCATCCAATTATTGAGATGTCTCTCTATATTGTTATTGTTGTACATAGTTTGGTTTTGGGCTGGGCTGTTTGCCCGGTATGTTTGGCTGTTATTTGTGGTGACCAGCTATTTTCTGGTAGTTGGCATGTTACTAGTGTTTCGTGGCTGGTTTACTCTTAATGGCTGGGTGTCTCTGGGACTCTCTTGACAGTAAGGCCAACCCATCTGTCAGCCTCTGTGCATGATTCCTCCATAAAGCATTTATGTGCTATCCTTTCATTATTAGATCATGGCTGATCTGCACGCATACACCTGGAACGTACGGGGTCTTAACACCCTGGTAAAATGTAAACAGGTGTTGTCGTATTTAAAGAGGCTGTGGGCCACGCTGGCCTTCCTGCAAGAGACCAAACTCACAAAGCAGGACCATAATCTGTTGGCTCGAGACTAGGTGGGGCAGGCCTTCTCCTCCTCTTTATCCTCCAAAAAAAGAGGGGTGGCTATTCTCCTCCATAAATCACTTCCCTGGCCACCTACCACGATCCGAATGGACTTACAAGGGTGGTGGGTACTGGTACTGATGTCCACCCCAGAAGGCCCTTTGCTTTTAGGTTGTATTTACACCCCTAACGAAGATGACCCCTCTTTCTTCCACTCAGCCTAGGAACTGAGCTCCCTAGCATCTACTTCTCCGCCCAGCATTTTAGGGGGAGACTTCAATTTGACCTTAATGCTCCAAATGGACCGTAGTGCCCCTACCTCCTTTCAGCACTCTAGGGGCCGCTTAGCTTTGCAACAATTAATGGCAGAGATTCGTCTAACGGATATTTGGAGAACCTTCCACCTGAGGACAAGAGATTATTCATTCACCTCCTCTGTACGTGGGTCGCACAGTTGGCTGGATTTCTGGTTGATGTCTGCGTATATCTGCCAAAATGCAGTTGATGCGGAGATTCTCCCTAAGGTCATTTTGGACCATGCCCCCGTACACCTACATACCCTATGGGGCCCCCTTCTGGCTAAATCAGTCACCTGGAAATTAGACCCTCTTCTCCTTAAAGACCCTGATTTTGTACAATATATAACTTCTGAAGCAGTTTTTTTATGGCAGAAAATTCTCCTCAGGACACCTCTCCAGGTACCACCTGGGAGGCGTTTGAAGCCACTCTCCGCAGGCAATAATGAGATATGCCTCCAGCGCTGGAAGAAATGGGAGCATCTTCTGACCTCCTTAGAAACAAAGCTCAAGAATCTCAAAAATGGGGCCAAACAGGCTCCCCACTTGACACCAGACTCTCCCCTGCACAAAGAAATGCTCGCGGTACGCTTAGAGGTTAATGAATTGCTCTCCAGTAAAGCAGAAATAGTTTACTGTGGCTCCGTCATCAATACTGGGATGGTGGCAAAAAAGCCGGTAGGCTTTTGGCCTACTGGCTATGTAAACAATAGGCCAAGCGCCATATCACTGGGTTAAGTGACCAGACCGGCGTGACCAAAACAGACTCTAACCTCATAAATGGCATCATGAAGCAATTTTATGCAGAACTATACTCCTCTACCAAAACTCAGTCAATTCATACAATAGAGTCCTTTCTTGCTCCACTCCAACTCTCTGTCCTCCCCCATCTCAAGCAGTGCCCCTGGACTTGCCCATTATGCCTGAGGAAGTTGTAGCTGCACTTAAAGCCCTCAGTCCTGGTAAGACTCCTGGAGGGGATGGCTTTCCTAACGAACTGTGGCAGATTCTCGCTCTTCAAATCTCACCCCTTCTCTCTATGGTATATAATGAAGCACTGACCTCTGGCATCCCTCCCCCCACTCTCCAAGAAGTGATTATTATGTTTTTTCCAAAAAAAGGTAAAGATCCCACACTCCCCTCCAGTTACTGCCCAATATCGCTATTAAACTCGGATAGTAAGATCTTTGCCAAAATTCTGGCCGCCAGGCTCGGTCCACTTATCCCCTCTCTTATTCACCCCTCACATGTGGGCTTTGTCCCAGGACTCTCCAGCCATGACCATATCAGATCTTTGATTAATATAATTTATCAAGCCAAGACACTCTCCACCCCTGCAGCCGCAGTTGCAGTGGATTTTGAAAAAGCTTTTGACTGTCTTGAATGGGAATATTTGGAGAAAGTTTTGCAGTTCTTTGGCTTTGGAGCTCCCTTCCAGAATTGGGTGAGGGCATTATATCAACAGGCCATGGCCAGGGTTAAGACTAACTCAACTATATCCACTCCCCTTCCAGCTAGGCAGAGGTACCTGACAAGGCTGCCCCCTTTCCCCCCTTCTGTTTATTCTGGCAGCCGAGCCATTGGCAGCTGCTATCTGACAACACTCTGACATTCATGGGATATCTATTGGAGCGCATGCTTATGCCACACTTATGTATGAGGACGATCTCTTGGTCCTGATGAACGATGTTTCTGTTTCCCTCCCAGCGCTTGTATCTCTTCTGGCAGACTTTGCATTAATATTTGGACTGAAGGTGGATAGTGCTAAAACCGAATTGCTCCCTCTCAGTGCCAGCTGTACTCAGGAGAGGGTCTCTCCTGCAGGGATCAAGTGGACCCCAGATTCCCTAATCTATCTGGGTATTCATATATCTGCAGACCTTCTCTAAAATCTGGGATCTCAATTTAAACCCTTTACTGGCTGAACTCAAGATTGAACTAGAGAGATGGAAGTTGCTCCATCTCACCATAGCCGGTAGGATCGCAGCCCTCAAAATGATTTTAGTCCCTAAACTTCTCTATCCTCTTTCGTATATCCCTCTGGCCCCCACCGTGAAATGGCTCCATGCCGCTGATAGGGTGGTGGGGAATTTTATTTGGGACAACAAAAAGCCCCGATACAGCAGGGGGAAACTTTGCTCTCGCTGGAAGACAGGGGAATGAGGCTTGCTGTGGCTAGAGGGTTATACCTGGGCCTACTGCATAACACAGTCTCTAAAGTGGTTCTCTACCCTGTCTCCTGTCTGCCCACAATGGCTCCATATGGAGAAGGCTACTGCTCAGGTACATAACCTTCCTCTCCTACTCTATAACCCCCTTCCCAAGCCTATGCGGGATCATCCTACCATTGCAACTGCGGTCCAAATTTGGAACAAAGTACACAAGCGGATTAACGCAAACCCCACCCCTCTGCTCTATACCCGTATCTTCCATAACAAGTGTATCTTGATAGACAATAACCCTATATACTGGCCCCGATGGGAGTGCCTATGTATTAGGGTCCTAGCTGCTATATTGGACAAAACATGGCGACAGATTCAACCCTTTACAGAGTTTGTTATGATTAAAGGTCTTGGCAAATCTGATTTTTGGAGATATCTGCAACTGCGTAGCTCCCTAACTGAATTCTGTAAACTATATCTGCCCCCCCCATGACCTCTCCTCAAAAGCTATCTATGTGGCTCAAGATTGCCAGGGGACAGGCCAGCAAAATCTATGCAGACATCCGAGATAGAATCCCCTCGCAATCCATGGACTCTAAACAGAAGTGGGAGAAAGCTTTACAGGTGAGATTAGATGATACTTAATGGGCCCTTTGCTGGAAACTGGCACACTTAAGCTACTCAGATGCACGCAGCAGACTCATTCAGAATAAACTTCTACATCACTGGTACTGAATGTCTGCCGTTCTGTACCAAGCTAAACTCTTGGACAATAAGCTCTGCTGGAGGTGCCAGGCCCAAATTGGAGATTTACACCTTATCATCTGGCAATGTTCATTACTGGCCCCCTTCTGGCAGACAGTGAATCAACTGGCCACGCAAACTCTAGGTGTCGCGACCCAACTGGACCCCCTGGTCTGGATTTTGGGCCTACCACCTGTAGGCTCTCGTCTCAAAACCCATCAACTCTGCTGGATAGCCCTACTTAATATCTCGGCCAAGTGCCTCATACTAAGCCAGTGGCGATCAACCGACATCCTCCCTTCCCTCCTAGAACTTCAACATGCTCTTAGCTATTGGCATCGTTGGATCGCATGACTCATATGGCAGCCAACAGACTTGCACTATATTCTGCATGTTGGGCTCCCTTTCTTGAATACTTGAAGCCTAGGACCGGGATAGGGTGAGCTGTGTGAAAGGTCCTGTTGGAACTCCCTCTAATGTGCTCCCAGTGGTGTAGTTCCTGCCAGGATATCAGTCTTGCCAGCCACTACACTTGTGCACTTTACACAATCATACGTTCATTTGCTATTTTTAACTGCGTCACCTGGTCACCCAGTGTTTGTGAAAGTCTGCATATTTATTGGGCAGAGAATGGAGGGGTTCCCCCCTTCCCTCCCTCTCATATATCCTGGTATGCCTTTTATTACATATAAGTACATATTGAAGTGTATGGATATAACGCTCTGTTGTACTCTTCTCTGCCTTTGATGCTAATGGAGTTTTGTTCATGGATGATGTATATATTGTTTGGAAACTTCAATGAAAAGTATCAACTGAAAAAAAACACTACCCCTCGCCAGTCCCAGCCTTAGCAAATTTTTGTACTTGTAATAAAAGTAAAATTTCAAACCAACAGTTCAGTCTTCAGTCTTCAGCTTTGGTGTCTTCAGCCTCTTCTTGGTCTGTTTGGTTGTTGCTGTGAAAATCATCCACGAGTGTGTCCACTTTTTTCCTTGCTTCCCCCGGATCAGAATACTGGTAGGTTTTATTGCAGTAGGTGATGTGAAGGTGGGCTGAGGAAAGCAAGGAGTACAGTATTCCAAGGCTTTTCAGCTGTTGATAGAGCTGGTCAAAAAACTTTCTTCTGGAGCAGGTCACATACAACCAATCAGAAAACAACTGGATCTCTCATTCCTCCACCATGAGGGGAAAATTAGCTCACGCTCACTGCAGCACAGTGTTCCTGGTCTCTGGTCCCCTCATAAAAACTAGGACAGTTTATGGATTTTCTGTTTGCTTGAGCCCTTCTGAAGTTCACTCTATATGCTTCAAGGATGTCTCTTGACTCAAGAAAGCCCTCAGGCAGTACATCCACCAGTCAGAACCTAATGTAGGCCCTCAAATCCTCCCTCTCAACACCCTTGGGGAGGCCCACTGCCCGGAGTGTCATTGCTTGAGTTGAGTTTTCCAACACCTCCATTCTGGCACTGAGGTGGGTGTTTTCAACAGTTAGTTTGTCCACCGCCACTTGGGTAGACATGGAGCAATCATTTGCTTCTTCTGAAGATGCCACAGCAGTTTCTATTTCAGTGACCCCGGTGCCCTTATGCGTAAATATTCTTTCTATTTTTCTGTCCATTTCCCATACTGTTTGAAGTACGGAGTCACAGGGTGGTAGATCGTCTGCGTTACTCGAGCTGCCAGCTCCATGAGGGCCTGTTTGACTTGTGCTGGCCTGCTGCACTTGTTGCAGCTGTTTTGGTCCTCCTCCTGTAGTGTCTTTCAGTCATCCCATGATAAAAATGATATCCCTCGACTCAGCAGACTGTCGTTAATCAGGTTTGGGCTTCAGAAATTTAAGAAAGTCAATTTAACTTGTGATTTTTGCTATAAATCTGTGATGCTCTGCAGGAGCTGAAGTGAAGTACATCCTGTTCTGAGCTTGTCCCTGTAGTGCCCCCTTAAAACAATATTTTTATGTAATTTCAACCTTCTAGGGCTTTTTATTTATTAAATTTTGGTGACCGGGTTAGCCCACTGGATCCCGGAGGTCCTTTTTCAGGGGTGACCCGGGATTAAATGGCAAAGGTAAAAAACACAGTAACAATGACAATTATACAATATAATACAGATTATACAGTAACGAACAGACAACTGGTTACATATGCTGAGATCGGCCTGATAACACAGTAGAGATGACAAATTAAACAGTATGATACAGACTATACAGTAAGATACAGACAACTGATCAAATATGCTGAGATCGGCCTGAATTTGTGTTGGGTATTGGGGTCGGCAGGGTGGGTGACTAGACGCGGGATGTCAGAGATGGGTGAGCACTATAGTGCAGTTTACTAAGAGGAGTGCATTTTACACAAGGTGGTAATGTTGGGCAATGGTCTTCAGATGGCCATAAGGTGGTCCCTGGAGCTTAGCAGCAGCATTTGGAGGTTGTGATCAGGTGAGCCTTGAGCCTGGTGCGGAAGCTTTTGATTGACGGTGCTTCCTGCACCCCAGGAGGGAGGGAATTCCATAGGGTAGGGGCAGTGTGGGCGAAGGACTTGCCTCCCGCCTTGGTTTTTACTCTGGGGACTGCGAGGAGAGTGCAATCAGTTGAGCGAAGGGGTTGGGGGTTGGTCTTTCTCGCAATGAGTCCAGATAGGCTGGGAGGGGGGGACTGGCTAATTAATTTGAAAGTTTGGCGTAATAGAGGGTACTGGAGACTGGTTTCGAGTGAAGGCCAGTTCAGTTGCGATTGCATGTCGCAGTGGTGATTTCTAGGGTTTGGCTGGGTGGTGAACCTAACCACTTTATTATACAGGGCCTGTAGTCTATTCATCTCAGTCCTTACTACTTCCTGTAGTACTTGGGCTGCATAGGTGATTGTCGGAAGGAGGACGCTGGTGGCGATGGAGACCCTGGCTTCCAGTATCAGCTGGATTTTCAGTCTGTAGAGGGTGCCTAGTTTCCCATGTAAGGATTTTGTAACTTGGTCCACATGGTTCTTGAGTGTGAGGCCTTGGTCTAGGGTGAGGCTGAGGTATTTTAGAGACTCAACTACCTCTAGTCTAGCACCTGACGTGGGGGTGA
Organism: Neoceratodus forsteri; assembly: GCA_016271365.2. NCBI lineage: Eukaryota > Metazoa > Chordata > Ceratodontiformes > Ceratodontidae > Neoceratodus > Neoceratodus forsteri. The sequence continues at coordinate 1,677,006,321 of CM057456.1, forward strand.
TGTGTAGGTGTTGTGTTCTATCATGTCCCAGGGATTTTGGACCAAACAGCATGGCCTTGGTCTTGTCCGTGTTAAGGACCAATCTGTTGTTGACAAACCAGTTCTCGAGGGCACTCAGGTCGTCTTGGAGCAAGGTGCAGAGATCTGGCAGGTTAGTGGAGGGATGGTAGATAACGGTATCATCCGCATACTGGACCACTGAGCTCTCCCCACAGTGGAGGCTCAGTTCATTCGTGAAGAGGGAAAAAAGTAGAGGACCAAATATCGACCCCTGTGACACTCCTTCTTTTAGCGGGAGTGCTTCTGAGATGGAGTCTTTCCATTTAACTTTCTGAGTACGACCAGTAAGGTAGCTTTCGAACCACTTTAGAGAATGGTTGTCAAGCCCTACTTTGCCCAACTTAGTCAGTAGCAGACTGTGATTGGCCAGGTCGAAGGCTTTGGATAAGTCAATGAAGACCGCGCCAGTCGGGGTCCTCTTGTCCAGGTTGCTGAGTACGTCCGTTGAGAATTTGATAAGGGCAGTATCCATCCCATGCTGGGTCCTGAAGCCGTGTTGGGAAGGAGCAAGGAGATTGTAGTGCTCAAGGTAATCACAGAGTTGTCCATAGATCAGCCTCTCCTGTAACTTTGCCAGGGTGCAGAGCAGGGAGATAGACCTGTAGTTGTTTATGGACTCCTGCTGGCCTCCCTTGTGGATGGGGACCACATGGGCCTGTTTCCACTGATCGGGAACTTCCCCCTCTTTTGAAGATCGATTTAAGAGCCAGGTTAGGGGTTTGACCAAGGACGGGGCCCCTTCCTTCAGCAGCCTGGGGTGAATCCCATCGGGTCCCCCGGCACCAGATGTTTTGAGTGTCTTTAATAGAGACAGCATCTCTTTTTGTTTGAACAGTCTGAGTTGGAAGTCTGGGCAGTCAAGGTTGGGAGATGACCTCATTATAGGGTCAGAGTAGAGAGGCGGTAGCCCTGCCTTGTAGGAGTCTAAGTTAGTGAAGTGGCGATTGAGTGACATGGCAGTTTGGGGGTTGTCATGTAGTAGTTGTCCATTGACCTTTTTTTTTTTTTTTTATTTGTTGAAGATCAGTTTTACAACCTTTGAGTCAAAGACTCGTTTACAAAGGTACTTCATCAAAAAAGGTGGGGGAGACGACACATACAGTGGTGTTAGGACAGGGATGACAGACAGGTTAGATACATAAAATATACATTTGGAGAGTGCAGATAGCGAGCTGTACTGGAGCAACTCGTGTAAGGTGCTAACATTGGTAAAACAACAGGAGATACGTTATTCAATTAACAACATGTCGCAAATAATATGTAGAGTAAAAGAGGACCGCAGGCGAGGTGCTTGGAAAGTATTAGGAAAGTATTAAGAGGACCGCACAGTGTGCAGTTACAGACATTTACAGCATCGGTTGTTAATAATAATATGCTGGGCGGAGGGCAATTTTGAAACGCCAATGCCTGGGATCTTGGAGATGGTTTCAGGAAGGCGTTGAACCAGGACGGGCAAGGTGTTGGAAAGATCTTTGGCAGCGGAGGTCCTTGCTCTGGGAATGACGAAAGTGGTGCTGCTGTACCGGTTGGCAGGGATTTAGCAGCCCGCTGCAGAGGTCCAGAGACCCCAGGAGGGCAGAGACCTGCCATGGATTTTTGGCCAGTAGGCAGGTTTGATATTTCAGTCTTTCCTCAAGGGTGAGTATTTTTGTGGCGGAGTAAAGCAGACAGGTGTGGGTTCTGGCCAGGCACCGGTAAGGAGTCTACAGGCTTTGTTGATGGAGGTCTGATTTTAGATAAGGCAGAAGGATCGGCAGCTGCGTAGACCGGAGTCCGTAGTCAGCCAGTGATAATACCGAAGAGGTGATGGCAAGTTTTAAGGCGGGTTCGGGGAGACAGTCTTTGTGGCGGTAGAGAAGACCGATCCTGGAGTTCATTGCAGATGCCAAAGCTTTAAGGTGGGCGTGGAAAGTTAGGCCGGTGTCAAAGGTGATGCCCAGGTACTTGATGGGGCCTAGTTCAGACTTGCCACTTCCTTTTAGTAACCCATTAATGTGGTCCCAGAATAGTTTAGGGTTCCCTAGGTTCTTTTTCTGAAGTAGAGTAATGTATTCTCTTTTTGCCGTTCTTATCTCCACCTTGCACCTGTTTTGGAGGGTTTTGTAGCTAACTAGGTCAGCAGGTTGGGAGGAGATCTTGTACTTTTTCCAGGCCTTATCTCGGTTTATCATTAGGGCCTTCAAAGGGGGGGTAATCCACTTATAGCAACTTCCCTTGGCGCGGAGTTTCTTTATGGGGCAAATAGATTGGCTGCAGTATTGAGTGAGCTCTGGAAGAATGTAACTGCCTCGTCCAGAGAGGGGAGGAGTCTGATTTGGCTCCAGTCAATGCTGGTAAGATAGTTGGAGAGTTGTTCGGTAGCTAGGTGGGTGTAGTCTCGTGCTGCCAGGATTCTCGGGTGGAATCTGGGAGCCTTATTTTTCCAGATACAGAAAATGGGGGAATTGTCACTCAGGGCATCCGCTAGGGTGCCGGCAGCCTTGATATTGCAGGGGTTGGTTACCAGTGCCCAGTCAAGGGTAGAGTGATTCCCTGTTTTGGGGTTCAATCTAGTTGGCCCAGTGATGACCTGTGTGAGATTTGCTTTTTGAATCATACCTTTTAACGACTGGTTTGAATTCGGGACCCAGTTCAGGTTAAAGTCCCCCAGTATGAGAATCTCAGAGGAGGCCTCCCCCCCGAGGTCCTTTAGGACAGACTCAAGGGAATGGAGAGCATTCTTAGTGGGTTGTATACGTACCCTATGGTAAGGTGCTTGCAGAGACCAAGGGTGATGCGAACAAAGACAGATTTACTGTCGTCACTGGTGGTATGCTGCAGTTTGACCTGCACTGAGTTGAGGGTGTCTTTTGCATAGATTAAGACACCACCCCCTCTTTTATTTGCTCTGTTTAAACTGCTAACCTGATCATTACCAAATTTTCAAGATTCAGAGATCCTGGCACCATGAATATGCATGCCAAATTTCAGCCTATTCCGGACATTTTATTAAGGTGCACAGATAGGGGTTTAACATAGAACAGCATTTGCAACCCTAATAATTGGAGTGCTACTGTGCCCCTGTAATATATAAATGCACCCCACAGGCTCCATTCATAGTTGCAACTTGTGGCTGTACAAAAGCAGCATGCAAACAGGCTCCCCATTTTGCCATCAATCGCTAATTGTTTGCTTTACAAAAAACTTTCACTTATTTGTTGGGGGGGGGGGCGGTCTCCCTTGTGACTTAGCCACAATACAACAGGGGCTGCCAAGTATTGTTGAGCTCAACATGGGTTTTCTCCTGCAATCAGACTGATTAGTAACAACACTGGAGACCTGGGAGTGGCACAGTGAGAGTTGCATGATGCTATGTCATGTTCAGAGCTCCAGGGAATGGGCACTAATGACATAAGCTTATATTTATGAGTTTGTTTATTTATCGTTACATATTTAGCTCTTTTATAATGTATTGGCCACATTTAATGTTAAGCTGTGTTTCAAGCTGCTGTGTTTGTTGATTTTTTTGTTAGGTGCCCTGAGCCTGCAGGACAGGGTGTTGACAAATCAAATACTTACATACATAGTCAACCCCCTATCCACCCACCAACTGCCCCATGCCCTCTGGTGGGCTGCAATGGATGCAAATTTTTACTGATCACCAGTATTATCCCTGGTGGTCCAGTGGCCCACACTCTGATCCTGAATCCATCTCTGATATCCAGTGAAACACCCTCCGCAGCCCTGTTCACCTCACAAGACTCGTTGAAGCTTCAGGTCCCATATCGATCTCCAGCTCTCGTCGTATCTCACAGACCCTTTTGCTGTTTTACCATACCCCTACTGCCTGTTTGTAACAGTTCTACAGGCAAGGCTATTGCAAAACTCCACAACAGGGTATGCAAGGACCACTGTGCTCTGAGCAGAGTGCTGCAGGCCATTTGCATGGGTTACCTCTTCCTTACTTCTCCACATGGTTGCTGTGTGTTTAGTGACTGCACAGGGAAGGCTTCTGGGATAAAGGCAGAGGGACTGGCACTAAGCGGACATTGTGACTTCTTGGTGAAATCCCTAGTGGCTGTGTATAAGCCCGTTGCTTCCCCTCCTTCCTCTTCCTCAGTAACCAGTCCTAAGAAGACCTGTGGTCAAAATGTTGATTCTAACATTATTTTCTATTTTCAACATGCATGAAATCTAACAGGTTGGTCTATAATTAAAGTTTTTGTTTCATCTGAGACATCAGGGCTCTTTAAAGCCTGTAATAAACTGGTATGGAAGTCATCAAACAAAATGGGCCATGAAACCCCTGTAACCTCAATTTGTTGACACATGTCACATGACTGTTGATAATTTTCTGGCAATCGCACATCACCTGAGCTACTTTTTTACCACAGAAAAGCCCATTTTGTAAGTAGGATAAAACACTCCAGGGTTTGGGGTCATAAAGGAATAATGCATTTCTTGGGTGGTTGCAGCACTCAGCTATGCCTCATGCCTAACAATCACATGGGGCATGCATTATTACCATATAACTGTACATGTTTTCATATGTTATCCCTTACTTATATGATGAACTTTAGTATTTGGGTGAGACTTAAAATAGTTGACTGCAAAAACCTGTCCTCTTTTCAGTGAGACACTGTTACACAGTTTCCGGCACCCTATTGTTCCTTGTTGCCTCTTACTCTGGTAATAGAACAACTGGCTTAGTGTTTGATTCAGCTAAATCTGTCTTGCAGGCGAATTTTGTTCACATACCCCTATCTAAGAAAAGAAAGTCTCACTCCCAGTACCAAAAATAGTTCCTTCATGTGGTGACTCGGCCTACAGTTTGTTTGTCTGTATATATGACTGAGGAAGTATTAAAAAACCCGCCTGCAGTATGTGGTAAGGAGGAGGACTACACACAAGCATGTTCATTTTTTTTTGTTGCAGTTCCTAGTGGCAGTGTTTCTGTGACTTGGGCACTTGTAGTTTACCTAATCATTTCACCTTACAAGCTGTAATTTTGCTTCATTTATCTTTCGAACTATAGGTCCTGTTTTGCCCTCACATTAGACTGTTATTAGGACATGCCATTGGGAAGCTGTTTATGTCGCCATGACTCCTGTGACATCAGTCAGGTATTATTTTCCCTTCTATTTTGCCTTGAGGAAACTGACCAGATCTTTTTGGCATGTCACATCATCACAAATGCTGTGCTTTGGGCTATAACTCTGATTTGTTGATCTGTGGAGGCTACTGCCTGCTTCGTGAATTATACTGCTTGCCTGCAGCAGACCTGGCCTCCTGCTGAGTGCATCCCTGATTTCATTTGTAAGAACAGTAACTGTAATGCATTGGCGTCTTTGTTCCCTTTTAGTTTGCTACACTGTTGAAGGGCCCCAATAGTTTTTAGTTTTTAAAGCATCAGTCCATATTAAGTTTACTTCATCATGATCTGTGACCTTAATGGTACTTGAAAGCACTATTCAAGCTCTCCTAATGTTTTTAAGTTGGTGTCATTGGATAGTTTGATACTTTTTATTTGACCAACATATGTATTGTACAGATGTTTCAGTGCATAAGCGCCCCAAACTACTCCCCCCTACCTGCTACAATGTCTTTGTCAGGCTGCCGAGGGAACGTCTGGAGGCTTCAGTCATCTGGGGGCACTAGGTACTGGAGGCCATCGTAGGGCTTGGCTGTGTTTTTTATTTTCTGTGGTTACTCCCTGTCCCTGAGAAAGCAGGATCAATGGGAAGACCAAGGAGTGTAAGCACGCAGAATGTGCAGCCACTCCAGAACTCGTCCAGCTTCCCCCCATCCCACGGCATCCCCAAGCTGCAGTTCCACCTGTGGTCACCTAGGTGGTGGCACTGCAGTGGGGACAGCAATCCTCCCACCCTGGAGGAGGAGAGCAATCCCTAGGATGCTCCATCCTCTTCCCCCCGTCAACGTCATGAGCAGTAGCGCTACCACTGCGCCGATGTGCGGGCAGTGCTATAGCTTTTTTGATGGGTTGTTTTAAATGTGATTTAAAAATTGAGTGACTCCAAAGATCTTTGAACAAGTTACATTAATACTAAGCCAAAATGAACAGTTACATTGCCACATAGTAAAGTTTTTTTTTGTGGTGGAAAGTATATAGGGTCTTTCTTGTCTACGTTTTCTAACTCACGGCAGTGACTACCCCAGTCTGAATACACACACATCCAAACTTACAGTTGCTGCTGGACTATTATCCCAACTCATACTGCATAACTTCCACTACCACTGCCCTTCCGGAATCTGTCTAGCCCTGCTCTGAGAGCCTGAATTATGCCACCTCTTACTACCACACTGGATAGGCTATGCCAAATGCAGAGCACCCTCTGTGTGAAGCAATCCTTTCTGATGTTTCCATTTATCCTGCCTCCTCAGTTTGAGTGCATGCTTTCTTGTTCTTTTATTTTTTAATTTATTCTTTTTCCTCATCCTGCCAGCTGCAGTCCCCATCAGCACCCCGGCTACTGCCCATCCTGTCATCTAACCCTGCACCCCAGGGAGTCCCATACCTGCTTCATGAGTGCCCTTCATGGAAGGGCCTTCCGGGCACCACACACCTCTACATAACAGTTTGCATCTTGTGGTAAAGACCACTCATGCTGGGAAGACAGGCAGTGTGAGACCTGAATGTATCAGTATCCACCCCGCAGAGCCAGAATTTTTCATCCTGTTCTTCAACCGCAAGATGCCAGTTGTGAATGGGAATGTCGCATGCACACAATTGGCATGCATGGTGTACTTCAGCCTGAGCATCTCCTTGTCCCATGCTGTCCCTGACAGACTGGCTCTACCTCTGGGTTCCAGGTGGTGCTTTTGCAGGGGGATTGGACAGCCACCCACCCTGAGGAGATGAGTGCCCTGTGATATGCTTACCCCCCCCACAGCTGGCCGTACAGCATCCCTGGCTCAATTGCCAGTGTCGTAGGTGGCAGCCCTGCTATTATGCTGATGGACTGACCCTGCCCTCTAGTACTGTTTCCACTTCCCAGCTGAAATATCTGTGTATGCGTCACCCTGTCTTATACATTAAGGCACAACCAGGGGTTGTATTACCTTCCATTAATCTAATCATTGAGGAATTATGACGTACGAGGCAAAGCTGAGTACATTATGCCCCTAGGGTTAGATTAACAAAGGTAACCCAACTCCTGGTTTGCCGTGATGCTATTAAAGGAATAATGCCCTCCAGGGTGGGTATTATGCTGGGATAACATCCCACCTCAAGTGGTTGGGCCCGATGCCATCGGTCGAGGGTGTCCAACATCCGAGAAGGGATGTTATCCCAGCATAACACCTACCCTGGAGGGCATTATTCCTATTATGCAATAGCTTGCTGTTATATACAGAATAAATAAATAATTTTTAAAGTAGGTTGGTGTGTGTAAAAATATTTTTGTTTCTTAAGAGGAGATGCAAACAATGCAAATCCAAATGGAGACAATCAGCTGTTCCAGGATAACATCCTTGCTGTGGTGGCCAACTGACCAATCAGAAACCAGGATTCTTTCTTGCAATTGTATAATATAAAACAAAATTATTTTTACATTTTTAAAATGAATGTTTGTATAGCTAAAATTCTAATGGTTCTGTTTGTGCATGAAGTTTTTCAGTCACTGACATAACCCTTGTAGAATGCTGTCAGCCATGAAGACTGCTCCATTTCCATCCACTGTTTTATACTATGTAAATATCTCTCCTTTTTAAGTAAACATTTCTTCCCTTTGTCATCTTTCTTTCAAAGGATGTGAAAACAGTGCCACTTGAGATACTAGTCTAAGCATATTTAAGTCGGACTGCGAGGGGCTAGTCTTCTCTCATGAATTTGTTTGTCATTTTGCAGTAGGCCATAAATAGAATCACACGGCTGTAATTCTTTTGAGAGGTTAAGGTGACACCGTAAACCATGAGAGTGAAGCGCGAGTGGTTTATTAATGTCTCCATAAGCCTGAGATAGAATTACGGCTATGATACACAGTTGTCCTAATCATAATTTTTTTATAATTTGTGGATGACAAAATTAAGAGAAAAGGTTAAAACGTCAATAAAATGTTTTATTCAATTACTGCTTTAAATATAGCAAATTAAGGAAATGTCAAATGTTAATAATGTACTTTTTATATTTATGTTTTGATTTTATTTTACTGTTTTATTCAATAAGGCACTTTATCAGTGTTTTTATTATTGATTCTGACTGTAGAACATTGATATCACATTAACATGATGTAAGAAATATTGATATTCTTAGTATTATTAGCAGTAATACTGATAATAGACAGAATACAATGTTTCAACATTTCTCTGTTTTCTTTTATAAGGGATTTGATCTTTAGCCATATATTATACATCTACTTATATGCTTTCTGTTAAAGAGCTGCCAGATCAAGCAAGATACCCTTGTTTTTTTCAAAATCCCTTTTGTGATAAATACTGTGAATGCTTATACCATATTCCGTTGGTACAGTACTGTCCCAGTGCAGTTGGTGATGGATCCCTCAGGCCCCCCATATAAACCAGACAGCACACACTACTGGTGCCACCACCTTTGTTGAACCAGCAAGGTCCACTGTACCTGAGCTTCCAATTCAAGCACTGTGGGCGCGCTAAGCAACAGCCAGAACTGTCTCCATTCTCAGTGGGTTCCGCAAGAAATACTGTATACCTCACACAGCAGACTGAGACAATACAAGGATTTTTGTAAACACCCAAGTTAGCGATGAGTTAATTGTTCTGGACACAGGCTAACATGCATGAGTCCCACAGTGTGACACAGTTTACAACAATAGTCATAGTGGGACCCTCAAGAGACAAGAGATCAGTGTCCAGAAAATGGTTTGGAGTTGCATTATAAAAGCTATAGATTTTGTCTCTTAGGTTACAGAAATTCTTCAGACACCACTACAAACAAAAATGCAAATGAAATCCACCCCCCATGGAGCGTTTTTTCTCCCCAGCCATTTCTGTCAGGGATGTACCCTGTTCTGGCCCTGTTTCTCTCCCCCCCCCAGTCCTTCTCCACAGACATCTCCCAATGGGCCTCCCCTCTATGGCAGGGTCTGCAGGGGGAGGGTTATCCCTTCCCCCGAAGCAGTTCACTGTGTCAATTAGGATACAGTGTTGATGAGCACCAAGACCTAGGGGACACCCATGGGGCACATGCTGTCATATAGATGGGCATGGAGTTTTCCCCTTCTTTTTTTCATTGGTTCCTCCCTCCTCCCTTGGTGAAGGGCATAGCCTATTGAACAGCCTTGGCTGCACACAGTGACATCCTGTGGAAGTAACAAGCTTTGTTGTCCCACTAATCCTTGCAGCACCAGAGCCTAGCACCCTGCTGAGCAGCAGCTACTGCGTTCTGGCCTGCCTCCTGATGTGGTGTCCAGAGTTCACTTACGAACGTGGGTCGCCGGCACAGAAGTGCAGCCTGCTGCCACTTGGCCATCGGGGTGTGCCATGCAAGTGAAATCTTAAACAAGACATCAAACAAATGTGTATTATGTGTAAGCAATAATACCCAACAGGCTGGGCTGTATTGGCCTATACCAAACTGCTCAGGGGCGTAATGAGGCCCAGTGCTACAGGCAGAGGCTTTGTAGCCCCTGGAAGGTGTGGTATAGCTCATACTGTCTGCCCTGGAGGGTATTATTGCACTTAGAAAGTGGGTTAGATGTAATTATATAGGAGTTAAAAAAGAAACCATAAAAAAAATGAATAAAAATCAATTTTAAGTCATTTTGTTTTGTAAAGTAGTCCCTCTAATGGGATACAAGCCTGTAGAGGGCACTGCAGTGTCTGAGAGCTGCTTTTTCTTGTTGTTGTCTAAGTGACAGCTCTTGATTTCCCCCCCCCTCCCGTGGTCCATTTTATCTGCATCCAGTACATTGTAAGTGGTGTGCTCTCCCACTCACAGAAGGAGTAGAGAGAAAAAGTATAACACACAAAATGGTTCCTTCAGATCTACATTTATACTGGCAGTCTGAAAATGCATCTGTCTTTTTTTTTTTTAACCCTTTTTTTCCCCTCCTGTCACCGCTGGCTGGGGCCCCATCGTTGACCTGTCTGTTCCTCTCCTACCTGAGATCCTCCCAGCTGTATCCTCACTCTCTCTACACCCGCAACACCCCTCTGAAGTAACCCCGGTCCACACCCTTTGAGCGGGGCCTCCTTCTGCTCCTCAGCACTCCCTCTTCTGATGCTTCTCAGGCAGAGGTGATTGGTGAGACGAGGTCCCAGTGGGCAGGATCCGGTGTTGGCGGTGGGGGCAGGCGACATCTTCCTCCCAGCCAACGGTGGTTTCCTGTGTTTGTGAGTGTGATTCCCCCCCAGGAGCACGGATGTGCAATGACATCCAGTATGACCGGGCGCGCTCCTTCCCTTCTCAAGAACTCCGTGATCTCAAGTTTCAACTTTTTTATGGTTGGCGCTGAGTCATCAATCCAGTGTCCAAGTACTGTATAATTTGTTTTGACAATTCCTGAAAAACTACAAGAGAACATTTTTTATTTGCAGAACGGTAGTTCATATAGAAATCTCCCAAGCATACAGTTTCTGAGGTTACATAGATACATAGATGTTGTTGGCAGATAAAGGCATTATTTGGCCCACCTAGTTTTCCCATTAGCATTAATTAACAGTGCTTCTTCAAGCTTTAAACATGGAAGTCATACTAAAAGTGGATTCAGCGAAGTCTGGGTTAAGTTCCAGAATGCTGTACTAGTGGGACACGGCTATACATTTATTTATGCGGTTACTTTGTCTCTTATGGTTATAAGTGTGCATTCTCAAGCTCCTTAGGTGAGAAATCTGTGACACAAAGATGAGCAGTTTTGGCACACAGAGGACTTGGGCAGACACTCATAATCATAAGAGATGCAGTACCTGAACAAACAACATATTTCAAATCATGTTAAAGCAGCAGTACTACCAAATCAGGAAGTGAACTATCAAAATTCTGCTTTTTGGTTATAAGCATGCAGCCAAAGTTCCAGTTTCCATACCAGTAAATATTTTTTTCAGTCATCTTCAGTTTTTTAGATATTTGTAATTTATTTGAATTGTTGTGGCGCTACAATAAATATGGCGGCTGACTAATTTTCAGCTGCGCTTTTCCTTCAGGTCACATCACGTCTTTGACTACAGCAGTGGGACCCTCTGCTGACCATTCTCGATGTCCCTGCAAGTCATACACATGTGCAGTTGGCAGCAGAGGGGGTTCCAGTGCAACATGCTTGGTGGCAGAAATGTAAAAAAAAAAAAAGCAGTGGATAATGGAGCAAATTACTTGTTGATAGTACTGTGCCAGTGGGAAGGAGGACCAGGTATATGGTCAGCAGAGCACAGGGAATAAACTGTCAAAAAAGTGCATTTTTTTCATAGTCCTGCTACTTTAAAGACTTGTTTAAAAAAAAAATGGCATCTGAATTTAAAATCAAAACATTTCATTTTGTAGGAATCAAGAGAAACCCCTGTGTGAGAATGGACTATGCCAGTGGAACTTAGAACTTCAGAAATGTGGACCTTTTTACATGAGAGACCCTCTTATGGTTATAAAAATGACTGCTTAGAAATAAACAATCCCAACTTGCTGATACTTATGTAATGGGCTGGCAGTATAGCCTAGAGGTTAGAGGATTGAGGTGTGAACAAGCTTGGTACATCCAGCAGCCCAGACCTGAGTTTGATTCTCACAGCCTCCACTTGCATACTGTGTGACCCTGAACAAGTCACTTACCTGCCCAGTGCTCCCAGGTTGTCTCTGAAAACAGGCACTTGTGCCTAGTGGGCCTTACCTGGTTACCAAAGACTAAAATAAAAAAAAAAAAGATTTATAATGCACTCTACAGATGAGAGGTTCAGCCATACTTAAATAAAGACTTTGATTGATTGATACTTTTATATTTCTAACAACAGGTGATTGACAAAATCCATCTCATTGAATCGGTGGGGAGTCTAGTAAGGCAAGGCAAGTTTATTTACTTCATGCCCAGTCCATAAGGCTTTGTATGATAAATTTCATTCTTTAAGGTATCAAGACAGTATGGCAAAAGAAAATAAATATACAATAGAAGTGAGTTCAACATTTTGAGCTAAAAAGGGCAGCCCTTCTTCAGGTAGAACTTAAGTACTTGAAGAAGAGCTGCCCTTTTTAGCTTGAAATGTGCTAATGTCTAGTATCTTTAGTTTGTTTTGACAAACTGTTTTGATACCATAAATAATAAACTCTACCATACAGGTTCTGCAGTGTGGTAGCACTGCATCTGTTTGGATCCAGTACATGACAGTGTGTACGTGCTTGGGAGTCAGAAACAAAAAAAAAAATGCAGACACAATCCTTAAGGTTTTGGGAGCGGTACAATCAAAAGCAAATGAAAAAAACATTAACAAGCATTTGTCAATGCTGAATGTTTGCCATTGGTATTGCTGTTGTACTGGGTCGTGTTTGTAGACATTTTTACAACATATTTACCCAGGATAGAGCAGATGAGATGCATGATCTCATTTTCAGGGGTGTCCTGCTTTGACACATTGTTAGAATGTAATTACCCAGGATAGGGCAGCTGAGAGCAATATCTACAGTACTTTTAAGTGGGCTTCCTCATTTTGACCCCAAATGTCCAACAGTCTTTTCATGACCTGATGTTATGATTAAGACAGGTGGAATTTTTAAAATCCTATCCTAAAGGTGATTTCACTGTATGACAGGGGAAACTAGTTTCGGAAGGGATTTGAAGAATGACACCTGCCATATTCAGGAGGTGGGGTATCACAAGGGATATGTTGAACATTAGGGGGCCAAAATCCTCGACAAGGCCTTCTGGCTGCACTGTCTCCTGCCCTCGCCCACCTTCCCCTCCGTATCTTTACTCCTGCCCCCACCCCCAATCACCTCCCTTACTCCCCCTTACCCCCTGCACCTCCTACCCCCTCAATCTCCTCACCTCACTTCCTCCCCCACCCCTCCTTCCCTGTCTTGCTCATAGCTCAAGTCTTTATACTGGTTATTACATGTCTGTAAGTCAACGATTATATGTTTGGAACTAAAAATGATGACTGTTGCACACGCTGACGTGGAACCTTTGTGAAAGAACCTCGGCTCAAAGGTATTGTAATCCTAGATTGAAATAAATAAATAAATCTGCATAAAATAAAGCTATGAGTAAATGTTGGAACAATTTATTTCCTCATAACTTAGTTGGTTTTTCATATTTTTACCCCAAATTTTCAACATAAGCTTTTTATGACCACTCCTTCTGAGCATGATAGGTATCATTTATAAAACAATGGCCGAAAAGTCATTTTGTGCCACAAGTGTTTTAGGTAGGATTTGAGAATTTACAGCTGTCACATTCATGAGGTGGTCTAAAAAATGGCTATGTTGAAAAGCTGGGGCCAAAATATTGAAAATTACCACAATTACAAGTGTGCACTGCAAAATTGCAACGTAGACTCATAACTTTGTTGTTTTCTCATATTTTTACCCCAGGCATTCAACGTAGCCTTCTTATGACCCTAGATAGCCTTCTTATGAGCCCACCTCATGAACAAGGGCGGTGAACATTTTCAAATCCTGCCCAAAAGGTGATTTTGTGCCACAAGTGCGAAAACACATTTTGGCCAAGATTTGAAAAATGACAGCTATCACATTCATGAGGTGCTGTGAAGAAATGGCTAAGCTGAAAATTTGGGGTCAAAATATTGAAAATTACTAAAGCTATGAGCCTGTGTTTGTAAAGTTCAACGTAGTCTCATAACTTTGTTGTTTTTTAATATTTTTACCCCAAATGTTTAATATAGCTTTCTTATGACCCCACCTCATGAACACAAGTGGAGAAAATTCTCACTCATGCCTGAAAGGTAATTTCATGCAGCAACCGCAAAATCACCTTTCAGGACGCTAAAACACATTTTGGCCAGGATTTGAAAAATGACAGCTGTCACATTCATGAGGCACTGTGAAGAAATGGCTATGTTGAAAATTTAGGTGCAAAATATTGAAAATTACCAAAGTTGTGTGCCGGCATTCGCAAATTTCAATGCAGGTCCGTAACGTTGTTGTTTTTAAATATTTTTATCTCAAATTTTCAACATTGCCTTCTTATGACCCACCTCATGAACAATGGTAGAGGCAATTTTCAGCTGCCTCCCAAAAGGTGATTTCACACAGCGACTGCGAAATCACCTTTCAGAACAGATTTGCCTAATTTCACTGCTATCATTCATGAAGTGGGGTCCTAAAAATGGCATGTTGAAAATCTAGGGCAAAAATATTCAAAAATGACCGAGTTAGGCCAGTAAGTTCAAAACCTCATTAAAATACATTGAATTGCATACATGGTTTCCTCAGTTTGGGGTCCGGCATTGAAGAGTGAAGACGTGTCTGTGGTCCAGAGAGGATTATGGCGTTGGTCCCCCAGTGGGTAAGTAAGGGCTTGGGGAGCTGGGTGGGTGGGTACTCAGTGGGAGGGTTCGTGAAGGGATAGTAACAGTGGTAATGGACATCGATAGACTGTTTTCCTTTTTACAGGGTTTATGTAAAAAACTATGAGGGACGGTTTTCTTTATTTCAGGTCATAACACTGGGGATTGGGCACCCCGAGTGTCAGTGTTATGTTTGGTAGCAGTGGGGTATCCTTCCTGGTGCTGCAGAAGTAAAACTGGGAGGGTCAGGTAGGGGGATAGTAATGGTAGCAACAGACGTCGATGGACATTTTTCTTTTTTACAGGTTTATTTAAAAAGAAACTGCAAGGGACAGTTTTTTTTATTTCAGGTTGCGACACTCAGGGATTTGGCACTCCCAGTGTCGGTGTTCTATTTGTGGGTGTGTGTGTGTGGGTTGGTGGGTGCTAAGATGGAGGGTCAGGTGGGGGGACAGTTACAGTGGGGGCAGCAACAGACATTGATGGATGGTTTTGTTTGTTACAGGATATATATATATATATAATAAAAACTACGAGGGACAGTTTTCTTTATTTCAGCTGGTGACACTGGGGATTGGACACTCATAGTGTCAGTGTTATGTTTGGGGGGGCGGTGCTGAGTGGAAGGGTTGGGTGGGAGGACAGTAATGGCAGGCAGCAACAGACATTGATGGACGATTTTCTTTATTACAGGGTGTAATTCAGTTTCAGCAAGCTGATCATGACAGATCAGCTGTGCTTGCTGTGCAGCATAGATCAAAGGAAAGAGCTGATCTCATACTGAGGTTCATACTAAGGTGTGTCAGGGAACTGAAGGCAAAAAATGCCCATAGATAGTTCCCATCCCAGAAACTTAACTAGTACAGTGCTCTGTAGCCATTAGCCAGTTGTCCAGCCAATGCTTAAAGATGTGCTTATTTTTACTCATAACTATAGCTAGAGGTAAATTGTTCCAGTCATTTACCACCCTCTGTGTATAGAAAAACTTCCTGATAGTTGTTCTAAATCTAAAGCCATGTAATTGGAGGGGATGACCTCTTGTTCCCTTAGCATCTTGCTTGAATTGAAAACCCATTTCCAGAAACAAGTAAGGGTCATTTAAAATGTCCCAGACAAAGAGGAGGTCACCTCTACGCCTCCTAGCCTCAAGAGACATTAGGTTCAGGGGTACTCAACCTATCACTGTAGTCCAGATTTTTAAGCCCTTTATGCTCTTAGAAAATTTCCTCTGAATCCTTTTGAGCTATCTGATATCCTCTTTCCTATGCAGTGACCAGAACTGTGATCAGTAGTTGATGTGGGGCCTAACATATAGTCTGCAGAGTGGGAGGAGAATGTTATCATCTCTAGATCTTCTATTGCTTTTAATTGTCCATACAATCCTGTTAGCTTTACTGATGGTCTCATTTGTTTGCTTTGAGAAATCTAATTTATCAGTGATGTATACTCCCGGGTCTTTCTCGAGTACTGTTGTGGACAATTTACTATTGTCTAGGTAATAGCCATGCTTATTGTTACTTGGACCAAAATGCATAGCTTTATGTTTCTCCAAATTGAAGCACATCCCCCACTTATCTGCCCATGCAGCAATCTTGTTCAGATCTGCCTCAATAGTTGTGGTCTCTTCTATGGTTTTACATGTCCCTCCTGTTTTCAGAATGTCAGCATATTTAACAGACTCATTCATTAATCCATCTGAGATATCTGTGACACAGATGCAGAAGATGTATGGGTTCAGCACCGAGCCCTGCGGCACACCACTAGTCACCGACCATCCCCCAAGAGGCACCCATTTAGAAGTACCCTCTGCGTTCTACCTTCCAGCCACTTGGAGATCCATAATACATATCTGGCATCTATGTTTCTTTGTGCTAACTTTTTAGAGATAGCATCATGTGGCATGGTGTCAAAGGCTTTTCCAAAGTCTATATATATAACATCGAAGGGAATTTTCTTGTCAAGACTTTTGCTAACTTTCTCATAAAAACAGAGACAGTTTGTAAGGCATGATTTGCCTTTTGCGAAACCATGCTGATGATTATCTATGACTCCAAGCTGTCTTTCAAGTATTTCCTTTATAATTCCTCCAAGATCTTGCCGACTAATGAGGTCAAGCTAATAGGCCTGTAATTTTTTACCTGTTGTTTATCCCCTTTTTTGAATAAGGGCGTTGTGTATGCAGACCTCCAGTTTTTAAGAACCTGTTCTGAATTCAGACTGCTCTTGAATACAGTTTTAAATGAATGTATCAGGTACTGGGCCATAAGTTTTATCATGTTTCCTGTTATACAGTCAAGTCCCGGTGAGCAGTCTGCCCTTATGTGATCTATTCTGGTTCTGATTTCCTCCATTGTGATTGTTATGTTTTCTGAGACTGCTGTGGTATAGGATTTGACTTTACCTTGCAGCCATATACACTAGTAAAGTAATTGTTGAACAGTTTTGCCATTTCATTTACTTCCTGCACAATTTGGTCTTTGTGAAACAACAGTCCTACCTTACATGTTCTTCTTTTCAATGAGTTTACATAAGTGTAAAAGGCTTTGCTGTTGTCTTTAGTAGCATGCTTTGCTGGTGTCTTTAGTAGCATGTTTTGCTGTGTCTTTAATAGCATGTTTTGCTATTGTCTTTAGTAGCAGCATGCTTTGCTGTTGTCCTTAGTAGCATGTTTTGCTGTTGTCTTTAATAGCATGTTTTGCTGTTGTCTTTAGTAGCAGCATGCTTTGCTGTTGTCTTTAGTAGCATGTTTTGCTGTTGTCTTTAGTAGCATGTTTTGCGGTTGTCTTTAGTGGCATGCTTTGCTGTTGTCTTTAGTAGCATGTTTTGCTGTTGTCTTTAGTAGCATGTTTTGCGGTTGTCTTTAGTGGCATGCTTTGCTGTTGTCTTTAGTAGCATGTTTTGCTGTTGTCTTTAGTAGCATGCTTTGCTGTTGTCTTTAGTAGCATGTTTTGCTGTTGTCTTTAGTAGCATGTTTTGCGGTTGTCTTTAGTGGCATGCTTTGCTGTTGTCTTTAGTAGCATGTTTTGCTGTTGTCTTTAGTAGCATGCTTTGCTGTTGTCTTTAGTGGCATGCTTTGTTGTCTTTAGTAGCATGATTTGCTGTTGTCTTTAGTAGCATGCTTTGCTGTTGTCTTTAGTAGCATGTTTTGCTGTTGTCTTTAATAGCATGCTTTGCTGTTGTCTTTAGTAGCATGCTTTGCTGTTGTCTTTAGCAGCATGTTTTGCTGTTGTCTTTAATAGCATGTTTTGCTGTTGTCTTTAGTAGCAGCATGCTTTGCTGTTGTCTTTAGTAGCATACTTTGCTGTTTTCTTTAATAGCATGCTTTGCTGTTGTCTTTAGCAGCATGTTTTGCTGTTGTCTTTAATAGCATGTTTTGCTGTTGTCTTTAGTAGCAGCATGCTTTGCTGTTGTCTTGAATAGCATGCTTTGCTGTTGTCTTTAGTAGCATGTTTTGCGGTTGTCTTTAGTAGCATGTTTTGCTGTTGTCTTTAGTAGCATGTTTTGCTGTTGTCTTCAGTAGCATGCTTTGCTGCTGTCTTTAGTAGCATGCTTTGCTGTTGTCTTCAGTAGCATGTTTTGCTGTTGTCTTTAGTAGCATGTTTTGCTGCTGTCTTTAGTAGCATGTTTTGCTGTTGTCTTAGCATGCTTTGCTGCTGTCTTTAGTAACATGTTTTGCTGTTGCCTTTAGTAGCATGCTTTGCTGTTGTCTTTAGTAGCATGTTTTGCTGTTGCCTTTAGTAGCATGGTCTTTAGTAGCATGTTTTGCTATTGCCTTTAGTAGCATGCTTTGCTGTTGTCTTTAGTAGCATGTTTTGCTGTTGTCTTTAGTAGCATGTTTTGCTGTTGTCTTCAGTAGCATGCTTTGCTGCTGTCTTTAGTAGCATGCTTTGCTGTTGTCTTCAGTAGCATGTTTTGCTGCTGTCTTTAGTAGCATGTTTTGCTGCTGTCTTTAATGTGTATGTTTTGCTGTTGTCTAGCATGCTTTGCTGCTGTCTTTAGTAACATGTTTGCTGTTGCCTTTAGTAGCATGCTTTGCTGTTGTCTTTAGTAGCATGTTTTGCTGTTGCCTTTAGTAGCATGGTCTTTAGTAGCATGTTTTGCTATTGCCTTTAGTAGCATGCTTTGCTGTTGTCTTTAGTAGCATGTTTTGCTGTTGTCTTTAGTAGCATGTTTTGCTGTTGTCTTCAGTAGCATGCTTTGCTGCTGTCTTTAGTAGCATGCTTTGCTGTTGTCTTCAGTAGCATGTTTTGCTGCTGTCTTTAGTAGCATGTTTTGCTGCTGTCTTTAGTAGCATGCTTTGCTATTGTCTGTTGTAGCATGTTTTGCTGAGTATTCCTCTGTGGCCATCTTAGATTTTCTCATTTCTGGTTTGCATTCCTTTAGGACATGTTGATATTTATTCCAGCTCTGGTAAGGGCCTTGCGATATGACTTAAACTTTTTTTGTTGTTTCCTAATTAGTTTATTAATTTTTTGATTTAGCCATCTTGATTTTGACTTATAATTGCCATTTGTTTTTTTTATACTAGGGGATACAGGTGTTACACATTGCAAAGAAGGTCCTTTTTTGTCATTCCCATGTAATTTCAGTGTTGCAGTTTGACAGCAGGGAATCGTAGTCTACAGATAATAGCGTGATTTGTATTTTATCTGTGTCTGCTTTTTTGTAGTTATAGAAATATTTTTTATTATGATGTAAAATGTAAGACAGATTTAAAATGAAACATATTGAGTAGTGATCACTGGTTCCCAATGGTGGACCTATATTACAGTTTGTGATATTTAGACCTGGGGTACCCAGTACGATACTTAAGGTGCTAGTGCCTCTGGTTGGTTTGTTCATGTATTGACGTAACATAAGTTGTTCGCACACTGTTAAGAAAGACTTACTTATATTTGAATTAGTAGTTTGCGTCTGCCAACAATTTCACCCAGGTTCATGTCCCCCAAGAATATGGCGTTGCATATTTCACAAGCCATTTCCATTTCCTTGCTGCTGCATTTAGTAACCTCGACAGATGAGTCAGGAGAACAGTAACCCAGCCCTACAATGAACTTATCTGGTGTGCCTGGGAAGATACACACCTAGATTGTTTCTGTAAAAATGTCCTTCTGTTTTTTGATTTTGCTGTTTGTTATATCTATAGGTCTACAATTATTGTTTCTTTTTGTTTTTCCTACTTGGGTTGAAAACAGTGTATGTGTTTTTCCCCTGCACGATTATCCCTCCACCAGGTTTCTGTCACCCCTATTATATCAGGCTTTTCTTTTTCAATCATCACCACCAGTTCATCAAATTTATTATTCAGACTTCTAGCATTAAACATGCAAAATTTGATTTTATTATTTTTAATCTTGTTACTGGCAGTATTTTTCTCTGTACGTGTGAACACGCGCTTCCCTGAATGAAATTGACTGTTAATTTCTTCCATATTCTTTAGTTTAAAGACAGTTTATTAAATGCAGCCATAAAGCTTTCCTCCAATAGGTTTGCACCTTTCCAATTCAGATGAAGCCAATCTTTTGAATATAAAATGACATTATTCCAAAAAGTTTCCCAATTGTCAACAAATATCATGCTCTCCTGTCTGAACCAGTTGAGGGGTCTGGCAGTGATTCTGGCTGTAGTGTTGCTTTTCTCGAACTGACCTATGATAGGGTCATCTCTCTCCTTTGAAATACACAAAGTTTCTGCCCAGCAAGCCAGAACAGTGTCATGATCAGCCTGGCTGATGATTGGTGTGACACTGACGAGTCTCTTGCTGACCACTCTGAATTGGACTGACAGTGTCACACCCCTCAAAAGCCACTCTTCTAACAAAATGTTCACTGCGCGTGTGTGCACAGCAAACATAAAAAAGGACAATTAGCCTTCCATGTAACATACAGCAGTAGGAGATCAGAGATGGTAAAATGTTACCACATAACCCCAACCAAATTATGAGAAATAAAACTAAGATCTGTAACTCTCCCAACCTAGTTGTCCTCAAAGGTTTCTTTAAAAGATGGAATTAAGAGGCTCGCCTGGTGGCACTGAGGGTTGAGGCACTGGATACCACACCTCACTCTACACTGGCGGCCCATGTTTGGGAGTGAGCATGGGTTGCTAGGGGTCAGCTGAGGGGGAGAAAGATTGAACATCCGAGGGACTGCTCTCCTCTCCTGGTTGGGTGGGTTGCTGCTCCCCACCAAATGACTGCCCCAGGTGGAGGCCTGAGTGGTAGGGTGGGATGGGGGAGGGACTTGAAGGGGTGGCGTTGCGGGTGGCAGCATGTGCATTCCTCCACTTGTGTGCATGCATGCCTGCAGTGAGGGGAGGGGAGAAAAAGCTGGTAGGCTCCATGATGACCTGGATGCGCCCCTGGTACCAGCCTCCCCAACTTCTGGATTGTGCTCAGGGGGGAGGGGAAGGGAGCTTGTACTTCTCCCTTTGACCCCACCATGGGAGGGGTAATCTGTGGGGGAACTACTGGGGCAGGATCAGGGGCAGCTGGGCTCAGAAGATGAGCCCTCTGAGAAAGGGCCGGAGCTGCTTGCCAGCTCTGTGTAGGAGAGAGAAAACAGAATAATAATAATAATAAAAAGAGGGAATTAAGCCACCTCTTAACACCTCCACCAAGGGAGAGCTCCACAAACTAGGTGGTAAGGCAATTCAGATTGATGGAGCCACAACAGGAAAAAGCCCCATTTCCTGACTACCTTAAACAGACTCTAAGGATGGAAAGCAAATTCCCCTTAGTGGAGTGGAGAGGGAAGCCATGACTATATATAAGACTAAGAGATCTTCAAGGTAATCGGGAGTCAGTCCATGCAGAGCTTTGTAAGTTAACAACGCAGACTTAAAGGTGATGCGCCACCTATTTGGCAGCCAATGCGTTTCATATAGGACAGAAGTGATATGCTCAGAAGTCTTAATTCCAGCAGTCAATCTGGCCCCAGTGTTCTCCACCAGTTACATGGGATGTCCTAAACCTGTAGATTGTCCTAGGTATCGAGCATTGCAGTAACTGAGTCTGGATGTAAAGACATGATGTACCAGGAACACCGAGTCATCATGCCCTAAATAGTGCTTGATCCCTGGCAGTATTCCTTTGTTGGAAAATCCATTGTGGACCACATCCATCACATGATGTTCTAGAAAGAGCTTATTATCTATAATGATGCCCAGATCCTTAACCCAATTCATGGCTCATAGAGGCATGCTGTTTAAAGATGGATCCACAGGCAAGTCACCAATTTTTGTTGATCCACTCAGACCTGGTTCCAGTAGCAGCACCTCTGTCTTCTATGGGTTAAGGTTCAGCCAGCTGGCAGCCATCCAGTCAGAGATTTCCTTAAGGCATTCATTTACCACAGGGGTTGCATCAGGCCTGTGGGAAACAAAAGATAGTAAAGAAGGGTGTCATTGGTGCAACAGTGAAACTTCAGCATGTGTTGTTTAGCAACCTCACCCAGCGGCAGCTTGTATAGGGGGAATAACCTGGGTATAGAATTGATCCCTGAAGCACGACACAGCTAATAGCAACAGGAAGAGAGGAATGCATTCTCAAGACAACCTGCTGGATAGGAAAGACTTAAACCACCTTAAAGCTGTCCCTGTGATTCCCCTAGATTGCCTCAGGTGACCAATTAAAACACCATGATTCACAATATCAAACACCGATGAGAGATCGAGAACTACAATAGAGCATTCTCCTCTGTCCCTCATCAGGAGGAACATAGAAGCATATAATTTTTCAGCAGATAAGGGCTGCTTGGCATTTCCACCAAGCTGGTTCGACAGAAAATCTGCTGACCGGCTTTACAGCGATGGCACAATGTTGACCGTGATCGTGGTCCGCATTGTGCCATCAGGAACACAAGTGTGTTTCTGCAGGGAGCTGTACCTGTACCCCCAGAATTGATTAAAATCACCTCCATGGCAGAGGTGTTTTGGGGAGTGGGCGCAAGACCCAGAGAAGCTGGGCTGGGGTCCCGTGCGACCATTACAGTGACCAGTTGTTTTGTCAGTTTTGTAACTGTAAACGATCGGTCGCTGTAATATTTTTGATGAAGTTACATGCTGTGCTGCTTGGCCCACTCAGTCTGACATTTTCCCCTGCCTATACTGCCACCACAGACCCATCTGATCTCCATCTGCCTTCCCCGTGCTTTCCTACCAAGATTCCTTTGTGCCTGTCCCATGTATGCTGGAAGCCCATCACTGTTTTCACCCAATTCAACTCCACAGGAAGAAAGTCATTCAGCACTTTAACAACCCTCTGTTCCATACTGTGATCTGAAACCTGACTGGAAGGGCTCATAAATGTTATATTTCTGAAGATCTAACTCAAGCTGTGTCACCACTACCTTCTCAAGTACAGTACCTTCCACAAAAAGGGAAGGTTTGAGGCAGTCTGTAATTTGCAGAGATGCCCTGGTCCAAAGATAATTTTGTCAGGAGGGGCTTAACCACCATTATTTTTTTTTCATGAACTCTTTGGCCTTACAATCATCACAGATGGGCTTCTCAGCCTGAGTCCACCTCTCCCATGCAACATCCGCATCCCTTAGACTCTCATGACCCAAAGACCTCCATGGATTGCTTCCCGTGATGGGGCCAGGGAAGGGGAGAGACATCCTCTCCCAATCCAGTGTCTCTCATTTAGTGATGGGCCAGAGGTCCAGTTGGTGGTGTGGTCTTGTAGCCTGTGCTGACCTTTTCCAGATTCTCCACTGGTTTCCCTACCACGGTAGCACATACGTGTGTGCTCGTGGAGGCATACACATGCTGTGGAACTATGCCCCTCCTATCTATGTATCTTATAGACACAGAAACATAGACTTTGATGGCAGATAAGGACTGCTTGGCCCACCTAGTCTGCCCATTTTCCTACCTAACAGATAAGCTGCAGATCCTAGTTAACCAACAGCTTACTTTCTCCCCCCCCCCCACTAGGACTGCCTTATGTCTGTCCCATGCATTCTTGAATTCCCCACTGTTCTTGACTCCATGACCTCCTCAGGAAGTCTGTTCCATGCATCCACAACCCTCTCTGTGAAAAATGCTTCCCTCAAATTACCTCTGAGCCTCCCCTCTATCTTCAAATTGTGCCCTCTTGTTCTTGCACATCTCTTTTTCTGAAAGATGCTACCCTCTTGGACTTTGTTGATTCCCTTGAGGTACTTGAAAGTTTCTATCATGTCCCCTCTCTCCCTTCTTTCCTCAAGGGTATACATATTAAGCTCCTTTAGTCTTTCTTCGTATGTCTTCTGGTGCAGACCCTGCACCATTTTGGTTATCCTCCTCTGGACAGCCTCCACTCTGTCTATGTCTTTGCGGAGATGGGATCTCCAGAACTGCACATAGTACTCCAGATGGGGTCTCACCAACTGTCTGTACAGAGGGATAACAACTTCCTGTTTTCTACTATTGATGCCTCTCCCTATGCATCCCAGTATCCCCCCAGCCTTCCTTACTGCCTTCTCACATTGCTTGCCCACCTTAGGTCATCAGATATAATTACCCCAAGTCCCTTTCCATTTTTACTGTTGTCAGTATCTCACTCCCCATTGTGTACTATTCCCCTGGGTTTTTGTTTCCCATGTGCATTACCTTGCACTTCTTTACATTGAATCTGAGTTGCCATACATTTGACCATTCCTCCAACCTTGCTAAGTCCCTTCTCATCCTTTCCACTCCATCTTGTATATCAACCATGTTGCAGATCTTTGTGTCATCTGCAAAGAGACATACTTATCCTTCCAGTTCCTCTGCAGTGTAACTAATAAAGACATTAACTCATCCAGGCCTAGATACACCTGTAGGTGGTGTCTGAAAGCATAGCCACTCAGGCCAATAATGCCCTTTAGACGTACTCAGCTGACTTTCACTCAGGCCAGGAAACGTCTGAAAAAGTCAGCAGTTTTTACCTAAATATTAAACAAACTGAATTGCTTAGAATTGATAGCATAGCACCATTAGAAAGGTAATTTTGTGCTGAACAATTTTTCTGCAGATACTTTGTGTCTATCATATATACTTTAGGAGTTATTTGCATTTGTTTAAGGTATGGTATGCATGGCTGACATTTGTCTCTCAAACCTCACCTAAACACCTTGAATAAATCTGAAAAAAACCCACAGTTGTTTGGTATTTCAGCTAATATAAAATAAAAACTAAATGGATTACAACTGATTGCATAGCACCATTAGAAAGGTAATTCCTTGCTGAACAATTTTGCTGCTGATACTTTGTGTCTACACATATACTTTAGGAGTTATTCACATTTGTTTAAGGTGTGGTGTGCATGGCTGACATTAGTCTCTTGAGCCTCACCTAAGCACCTTGAAAAAATCTGAAAAAAAAAACACAGTTGTTTGGTATTTCAACTAGTGTAAAATAAAAACTGAATTGATTACAATTGATTGCATAGCACCATTGGAAAGGTAATGTCATGCTGAACAACTTTGTACCTTATACTTTGTGTGTAGCCCTTACAGTTCAAGAGGTATTCATGTTTGTTTGTGGCATGCTGATTATGGCTTGATTTTGCTTAGAAAGGCCCAGGATGCAGTGCTAAGAGTATACAGGACACAAGTGGAGGAAGCCTCAAAGAGCTCTTGTGGTGTGAATGAGTTAAAAAGGACCAGTCCCAGTACTGAACCCTGCGGTACCCCACTAGTAACCCTCCTTTCTTCACTGTGGACTCCGTTTACTACTACCCTTTGCGTCCTGTTGTCTAGCCAATTTTTTATCCAGGCTGTCACCTTGGCACCTACTCCCAGGCTGGCTAACTTGTGTATTAATCTTTTGTGTGGGACTGTATCAAATGCCTTGCTAAAATCTAGGTAGGCCATGTCCACAGCCCCTCCCTGGTCTGCTACTTTGATCACCCAGTCAAAGAAATCCATTAGATTCATCTGACATGACCTTCCCATCATGAATCCATGCTGCCTTGGGTCCTGTGTCCCACTGGCCTCTAGGAAACATAGAAACATAGAATTTGACGGCAGATAAGGACTGTTTGGCCCACCCAGTCTGCCCATTTCCCTACCTACTGGATAAGCTGCAGATCCTAGTTAACCAGCAGCCTACTTCTTCCTACCCCCAACCCCCAGAATTGCCTTATGACTATCCCATGCATGCTTGAATTCCCCCACTGATTTTGACTCCACAACCTCCTCTGGAAGGCCGTTCCATGCATCCACAACCCTCTCTGTGAAAAAATACTTCCTTAAATTACCTCTGAGCCGCCCCCCCCTTTATCTTCAAATTGTGCCCTCTTGTTCTTGCACACCTCTTTTTTTGAAAGATGCTACCCTCTTGGACTTTGTTGATTCCCTTGAAGTACTTGAAAGTTTCTATCATGTCCCCCCTCTCCCTCCTTTCCTCGAGGCTGTACATATTAAGCTCCTTAAGTCTCTTTTCATACGACTTCCAGTGCAGACTCTGCACCATTTTAGTTGCCCTCCTCTGGATAGCTTCCATCCTGTCTATGTCTTTGCGGAGACTGGGTCTCCAGAACTGCACACAGTACTCCAGATGGGGTCTCACCAGCTGTCTGTACAGAGGGTTAATAACTTCCTGTTTTCTATTGGTGATGCCTCTCCCTATGCATCCCAGTATCCCCCCAGCCCTCCTTGCTGCCCTCTCACATTGCTTGCCCATCTTTAGGTCTTCTGATATGACTATCCCCAGGTCCCTTTCCATTCTTGTTGTTGTTAGTATCTCACCCCCCATTGTGTACTCTTCCCCTGGGTTTTTGTTTCCCAGGTGCATTACCTTGCACTTCTTAGCATTGAATCTAAGCTGCCATACATTTGACCATTCCTCTAACCTTGCCAAGTCCCTTCTCATCCTTTCCACCCCACCCTGTGCATCAACTCTGTTGCAGATCTTAGTGTCATCTGCAAAGAGACATACTTTTCCTTCCAGTCCTTCTGCAATGTCACTTATAAAGACATTGAAGAGGACCGGTCCTAATACTGAACCCTGCGGTACCCCAATAGTAACCCTCCTTTCTTCTGAGTGGACTCCATTTACTATAACTCTCTGTCCTAGTCTCCAGCCAATTCTTACCCAGGCTGTCATCTTGGGACCCACTCCCAGGCTGGCTAACTTGTATATTAATCTTTGTGTGGGACTGTGTCAAATGCCTTGCTAAAGTCTAGGTAGGCCATGTCCACAGCCCTCCCTGATCTACTACTTTGGTCACCCAGTCAAAGAAATCTATCAGATTCATCTGGCATGACCTTCCCTGTGAATCCATGCTGCCTAGGGTCCTGTGCCCCTCTGGCCACTAGATACTTGACAATTCTTTCCTTTAGAAGTGATTCCATCATTTTCCCTATCACTGAGGTTAAACTAACAGGTCTATAGTTTCCTGCTTCTGCCTTGCTCCCAACTTTGTGAAGGGAATCACATCTGCCCTCCTCCAGTCCTCGGTACCACCCCATCCTCCCATGATTTGTTAAAAGGGTAGTCAGTGGTGTCACTAGTTCTACCCTTA
Organism: Neoceratodus forsteri; assembly: GCA_016271365.2. Lineage (NCBI taxonomy): Eukaryota > Metazoa > Chordata > Ceratodontiformes > Ceratodontidae > Neoceratodus > Neoceratodus forsteri. The sequence goes on from CM057456.1 coordinate 1,677,033,292, forward strand.
GTTCTTTTAGAATTCTGGGATGAATCCATCAGGCCCCATTGCTTTGTCCACCTTCAGTTTTAAGAGCTCTTCAGAACCCTTTCTTCTGTAAATGGGCTGGTATCAACTTCTGTATCCAGAGTGTTACTACTGTTTGTTTTATGTATCTCCCTCTTCCTTCGTAAATACTGAGCAAAATATTTGTTTAGTAGCTCTGCCTTTCACAGTCTCCCTCTGCCCACCCTCCCTCCCTTTATTAAGCCTCACTATCCTCCCTTGGTCTTCCTTTGCTCCTGATGTACCTATAAAAGGTTTTATCCCCTTCTTAACTGAGTTGGCTATCTTTTTCCTTGGTTTGGGCTCTTGCTGTTCTGACTGCCTTTCCAGCCCCTTTGCTTTAACTGATACAGTTCTCTGTCCTGCTCCTTCTGCGATTCCTTGTACTTCCTGAATGCTTTCTTTTTCTCTTGAACCTTCACTGCCACTTCCTTTGAGAACCATAGTGGTTTCTTACATCGTCTTGTTTTGTTTATTTGCTTCACAAAGGCTTGTTACCTCTGTGATGGCAGTTTTATTATTCCCATTGTTCTTCCAACCCTCCTTCCTGCCCATTTGCTAGTGCATTCCTTAGGCACTCACCCATTATGGCAAAGTCAGCCCTCCTAAAGTCCAGTACTTTTGTCTTTATGGCTTGACTCTATTACTGTGTTTATTAGAACTCATACTGTTCGATGGTCGCTAGTTCCCAGATGGCTACCCACTTCTACATCTGTGATCCTCTCTCCATCTCCATTTGAGAGTACCAAGTCTAATATTGCTCCCTCTAGAGTGGGCTGCAGTACTAGTTGTCTAAGGCATGCCCCCTGTAGGACATCTAGAATAACTGCACTCTTCAAAGTGGCAGCTGCAACTGCACTCCAGTTAACATCTGGCATATTCAGATCACCCATCAGCAGTATCTCCCCTTTTTCTGCCATTCTAAGTATACTTTCTATCATTTCCTTGTCCATTTCCTCCCCCTGAGAAGGGGGTCTGTATACAACCCCTGTGCGGATTGTGGTGCCATTGCCTGTCTCCAAATTTACCCACAGTGCTTCTTCTCCTCCCTGTTTACCCTTTTGTCCTGTTGCTTTTATTCCTTCCTTTATGTAAAGAACTACTCCTCCTCCTCTTTTACCCTCCCAACTCAACAGTTCTTTCCTTCAGGAGTGAGTCCATCATTTTTCCTACCACTGAGGTCAAACTAACTGGTCTGTAGTTTCCTGCCTCTGTCCTGCTCCCACTTTTATGAAGAGGAATCACATCCGCCCTCCTCCAGTCCTCAGGTACCACCCCATCCTCCCATGATTTGTTAAAGAGAGTAGTTGGCCGTTTCACTAGTTCTACCCTTAGTTTTTTTTAGAATTCTTGGGTGAATCCCATCAGGCCCCATTGCTTTGTCCACCCCTGTTCTTACTGCCTTTTTCTGCATTTACCTCATCCTGCTCCCTACTGAGTTCTCTACCTTGGTGTTTACCTCTCTAACTACTGTGTTTTGTGGGGGGAGGCTGGGATTTCCCTGCTTTTTTTCAGTGCCTCCCCCTTGGCTAGTTTAAATGCTTGCCAATGAAGCATTTAAATCTATCACTTAGGATCCTGGTTCCCCTCCTGGACAGATGCAGACCATCGCACGAGTATAAGCCTGCATCCCTCCAGATGGCTCCCCAGTCCCCAGTGAAGCCAAAACCCTGAGCTCCACACCAGTTTTTCAACCATTCATTGAATCCCATGGTGCGGAATACCCTATCATCATCCTTGCCATAGACAGGCAGCACCTCCAAGAAGGTAACTGTACATGCTACTTGTCTAAGGCCCCTCCCCAACTCTACAAACTCCTCTTGCACTGCTGTGATCCCATTCACAGCCAGGTCATTTGTCCCTAGGTGGGCAATGACATCCAGTTCCCTCCCTCATGAAGCTTCTTCTGCGATCCTGAGGATTCACTTCCTGTCCCTAGTGCCATGGCGCCAGGCAGGCACCTTACCTCCCTATCCTCTTCCTCCTTCACTTCTACTCCCCTAATGATTGAGTCCCCCACCAGGAGTTGTTTCCTTCCCCTGTGGGGTCTCATGTCACCCTCCTGTGGGTCTCCTTTGTGGAGGTTCCCAGCATCCTCCTTGGTCTCCACTGCAGGTGCCTCCATAGAGGAACCATTCTTCACCAGAACAGCATATGAACTGTGGAGAGGTACAACTGGAAGGATGAACCTCTTTTCCACCACCCTTTCCCTCCCTGAGCCCACCTTGGTCCAACCACTCCTCTTTCTTGGCAACCTTTGAGGTAGCGATGGTGGCCCTGGTGGTCCCTGAGTGGGGAAAGAGGTTTCATGAATCCTAGCCAGCTCAGCCTGGAGATGGGCAGCCTCCTCCCTCAGACCAGAGAGGTGCCTGCAAATAGGGCAGCATCACAGCCTCCAGAATGTCTCCCGGAAAACTGCTGCCCCACAGCCATTGCAGTGCACCACTCCCATCTTGACTTATTTCGTGTCCCCTCTCTTGTTGCTTTGTATGCTTACTGTCTTCTTCCTCTATGTATTTTTACACCTACTTTCCTACTGCCTATGTGCCCTTACAACTCTCACCCTTCCCGTTCTGGGACAGGAACTTCCTGTAGTCTTCAGTAGTCTCCTTCTTCCTTGCTTGGATTCAGACCTCCAGCAGCCGTGGGTGGGGTGGGGAGAAAGAGCTATTTTTTAGGTTCCTTCAAGGTTGATGAAACTAATGTGTTTTAGTGATCCTTCCCTTCCTACTGCCAAACAGGAAGATCCTGTTGTCAGTCAAATCCAGTGGCTATAAAAGTAGAACTGGCTTAGGGTGGGAAGGAGGGCAATTAGTAAGAAAGCTGTAGTTCTAGTCAGTTGTCACTTACTCTGAAAGCAAGATTCTCCTCTGTCATAAACTAACAGTAGGAAGCTGTAATTGGAGACACCTGCTTTTGTACTCCTAAGCCACACCCCCAATTAGCTTCTCCCCTCTGCTCCTGACTCAGCAAATTAAGTTGATACAGGTTCCTTCCTCAAACAGAGAAACACACAGTGACTTTCTTCTTTTTTTTTACTTAAATGAGACCCCCCTGCTTCTAATAAAGTATCTGTTTGCTTAATCCAAGCAGGCACTGACTCCTGCTGAGATAGAAGTGATTTATCAGTAAGAAAGCTGTAGTTCTAGTCAGCTGTTACTTGCTCTGAAAGCAAGATTATCCTCTGTCAAAAACTAAGAGCAGCAAGGAAGTTTAGTGGCTTGTTCATTGTAACAGAATATGCAAGTGGTGGCTGTGGGATTCAAACCCAGTTCTCCAGGTTTGTAGCTCAGTTTTCTTAACCACTACACTATACTGCCTCCCCGTAATTGTCTCCTAATATCCCTTACCTGGCTCTAAATCATATGGTGCATATATTTATTTTTATATGTTCCCTGATTTAGGAAGGGAAGGGATCGTATTTTGGCTCCAAGGAGCTGAGCTCTGCTGATCCCTTCCACTTCCTAGCACCTCCTCCGAGAGTGATCCCCCCCATGCTAGCACATTTTGTGAAGTCAGTATATGGAGAGTGCAGTGGCATGCTCCATAGATATCAATGGGGCTGTTTTTTAAACTTAAATTTTCGTTCTTTAGGTGGCCGTTCAGAACAAATTGTGGCCACCGCTTAACTAACAAGGCCAATTAAGCGATGGCCACAATTTGTTTTAAACGACCATCTAAATTATGAACATTTTCATTTAAAAAACAGCCCCATTGATATCTATGGAGCTCACCTCCTTGCTCTCCATCTAGTGACTTCACAAAATGTGCTAGTGTGGGGGCAGATCGGGGAAGGATCACACTCGGAGAAGGTAAATTTTACATCTGTATAATAAACCCAGTTGGACTTCAATGTTTTTTACAGTATTGTCTACATGGTTAGTATGAGGCAGTAGTCTATGCAAGAAATAATCTACAGCAGAGTGTGCATTATAGGATTTTAATGCACACGCCAGGGGTATGATAAGGCAATAGATGCAACAACCCCAAAGGGGCTTATTACACTTATAAAATGGCTCTATATAAGTTTTTGGTGGAGGAAATTGAGACTGAGCACCTGCCTGTGCATTTATAGAGATTTAATGCATGGTCAGGTGATGTTTGTTTTGTTTCATTTATTTAAAATCTGATAAATCCATGGGCCAAAGACCCGTTTTCATGGATGACCAGAGCAACATTCAAATATAAATCCACAGAACAGACAGTAAATTAAGAATACATAGTAATCATTTCAGCCAACAATTCCAACTAATTGTTAAAACATTTGCAATGACTCATAGAGAACATATTTTCTCAAAACATAACTAGAGCTATGGATAGAGACATTAAAACAATTGAATATAGTCAAAATAGCATTAAAGAATGAAGGTAGGTTATAAAACATAGTTCTTTGGCTAGCCAATGTTTTCATTCTAGGAACACAGAAATGTTGATGAACGGATGTCTCTTAGCCAATGACATTTCTAGAGTTTTTCTTGCCATTTTTATAACCAGATATAGACCTAAGTATTTGCAAGAAATCAATAGCCCAGTTGTATCTCTTGTCACTCACTGTACACATATAAATGTGACACCCTTGACTAATCCTCCTTGAATTTCCAAAGATTATTGATTTAGTCTTTTTCACATTCATGACAAGTTTGCTTTCATTGAACTAATTTTGAGTTCTATTAAAAGTCCTCTTGACGAAGACTTGATAGAGCAGATATAGAATATTTTCTTATAGGAACCACAGCATTGTCAGCATACAGAATTATTTTACAATGTTGACAAACAGAGGGGAGATTATTAAAAAATAAACTAAATAATAATGGCGCCAAAATGGAACCCTGAGGGACCCCTATGCTAACTGGAACTAAAAGTGATGTAAAATCCCTAATTTTAACCTTCTACGTCCTTCCTTCCACATAATTCCCAGACCACCTCCTGACTGCTGATAATAGGCCCATCATAGTCAATCTTTCTGCTAATAACATATGACTTGCCAAGTCAAAGGCCTTGGTTATATCAACATGGATATTCCCTGCCATGTCCCCACTCTTCAAGGCACTATGCAAAAGCTGTAAGTTCATGCAAAGCTGTTGTTGCAGTACATTTTTTTCCTAGACCCATGCTGGGCATCCATCAAAATAGTATTTTTTATATATACTTTACCAAGCCATATACAATTCTTTCCAATACATTGGACAGTGGGGACAGGACATAGCACGGTCTATTAGTGGACACCAATGCTGCATCACATCCCTTATATACTGGTACTATGACAGCCTGTTTCAGTAACATTGGGAACTCCTGTGTAAGTAAGGACAGAGACGCAGGACTCGATTTTCAAATGGGTTAGGATGACCCAAGGGAATTGTGTCAAAAGAGTTTGATGCAAGTGATGACTTGCATCACAACTTGTGTGAAACATGATTTTCTAAAGCAGCCTGCCTGTGATCCAGACACTGCTGCGCCAAAGCCCTCTTGCACCAGGGTTGCATCAAACAACCCAGTGCGCCAGGTTGCAAGGGGAGGATTGAGCCATGGTGGGGCTGCAACATCCCTTTTTGGGGGATTTTGCAAGCCCCACCATGGATGCAGCAAGGGGCACCACTTCCACCAGCCAGTAGGTGGTCTAAGTGGGTTGCACTAGTGTGGTGCAATAGTACAGGGGCAGTAGGGTCACACTAGAGGCATGGGAGGTGGCAGGTGAGGTGTTGGGGCAAAACTGGGCATCAGCCATAGTGCTGTGGCACCTGGTGGGGTGCCATCGCAGTGTGTGGAAATATTAATTATCATGTTTGAAATAAGCCACCCATACTGTACAGTCATTCCTGTTAGTCTACTGCCCCCCAATCCCACCTCTTTACATATCCCTGGTGGTGTAGTGGACCCCCAATTGATCCCCTATCTCCACGAGTATACAGAACCAAGTGCCCCAGTCTTATAGCGCCCAACCCGATCTCATCTGATGATAAATGCATAATAGTCCCTGGTGGTCTAGTGGACCCCCTACCCTCCACACCCTGTCAAGCATTGCCCAGTCACCCTGCTCCCCCGACCCCTGGTATGATTCTGGGACTGATACAGCTCTCCACACACCACCACTGACAGCCACAGAATGCAGTACGTGGTCATTGAAAACGCATTCTGTGGCTGACCGTGGTGGTATGCAGAGGGCTGTGCCAGTTTCAGGATCATAACAGGGATGGGGAGGGGAGCAAGGTTGTTGAGCAATGCCTAATGGGGTGGGGAGGGTGGGGATCTATTAGACCACCAGACTATTATGCATTGTTATCAGGTGACATTGGGTATTGGGGGTGGGCACTAAAGGACCGGGGCACTTGGTTTTGTATACTTGGCAGAGATTGGGGATCAGTGTGGGGAGGTCCACTACACCACTAGGGATATGTAAACAGGGGGGATCGTGGGGGGGGCACCAGACTACCAGGAACGATTGTACAGTATGTGCGGCTCATTTCAAGCATGATAATTAATATTTCCACACACTGCAATGGCAGCCTGCTGTGTGCCAGAGCACTGCAGCTGATGCCCAGCTTTGCCCCAATACCCTACCTGTCACCTCCTCTGCCCCTTAGGCCCCGGCCCCCTCCTGGCATGGTTTTTCCTCCCCCCTACACTATCTCAGCCTCTAAGGTGTTACATCGGGGGGGTGGTCACATCCTTGTGGCAAAGTCCGCTGATGCTCCACCTGTTTGGCACAGCTGCTTTTTGTAAAATTGGGTGAAGGGTCCCTGGTGCACCCAGAGTTTTCTGCAACCCTTAGAGCGATGTGACTTGCATTGCTCTAAGGGTTCTTTGAAAATCAGGTCCTATAATTTATAAGGTAGGTACTTTTTTTTTTGAAATTTTTTTTTAATTTTCACGCATCAACATTTATATATACACACATATACATAGACACTAAACAAAAACAAACCACTAAATACATATCTTAGATTTAAAAGATAATTCAAAATCAATTCTATTGAAGAACATGGGGGATAAGACAAGTATTATAAAGATACTACAACAATTAACAAACAACAGTGGCTTGTATAATTAAACTTTCATTAGTAATTTTATCTCATATCAAATTACTTCTGCTAGATAAGAAAATGACATAACGCATATTTTAATCTATAATTGCTAAAAATTTTATCACCAAATGTTAGCATAAATTCAATAACATTTTTGCCATCTGTTTACAACATCTTTTGTCTCTTTATCCCTCTCTTCTCTTCCTTTTCCTTTAAAGAATCTGTAATTTTTTATATTAATCAATATTCTTCTAACCTCTCTAATTTCTCCCCCCCCCCAGACAGGCTCTACCACATTATATATATCTATATATACATATATATATATTTTTTCTCCTTTGGCTACTATATAGAAGTTATAGGTGGAATATAAAATTCAGTCTCTTTCTACGTGGTTCCAAACAAATCCTCCAAATCTGGTTGAAATTATTTTGCTAATTGTTCCATCAGAAGTGTTTCATTCAATATTGCCCACCATTTATATAAATTAATTTCCCCCCAATTTTTTTCTCTCCACTTTTCCAAAATAATTATATTCATTGCCATGGAAGCTAGTGCCACAATTTTCTGTTGCATAATATTCAAATACATCTGTTGTTAAAAGTTAAATATATATATTTCCATATTACATGGAATATCTACTTGAAACCAGTGGGAAAGTGTTGCATTTATTTTTGTGTCACCAAGATAACATTTTGGGGCATGACCACAGGCAATGGGTTAAATGTGCTCTTAGTTTACATCCATGACAGCACAAATTAGAATATTGTTTATTTATTTTATTAATCTGCACCGGCGTATATTATGCCCGATCATTTATATTACGTTGAATTGATTTATTCTTTGCCGAAACATATATGTTATTCCCACATTGTCTAATTTATTTTATAAGATAGGTACTGCAAATTTGCTAGCTGGCATTTTTAGTAACTTTTTATCTATACTATCAATACCCATTCATGTCTTAAAGAGCTAGTGTACTGCCTAGAATTAATAGTATTTTTTAGATGCAGTCAGCTATCACTTCTTACATCTGAAGTATTTTTTTCTGTTTGCTGATTAGAAGGTTTTCCATCTGGCAGTACTGGTCTGATGTGTAGAGCAGCACTCTGTTTGGAGGCAAAAAAAAAAAGTCAGTTCTGTTCCTCCCACTACATCATCAGAAATGTGACCAAAACACATTGAGGCACCACAACCCTTGTAGCCTGAGCAGTGACTTTCAATTGTTACCAATCAAAATGCAGAAAATTGTGGCATCACTAGTACCCAAGAAGAGTTGGTCCCTGCTGCTTCATGTGAAAAAGAGTAATCTGGCAGTGAGAAATGGTTCTCCTCGGTTACTAGTGATGTTCACAGTCAGTGTGGTCTCAGAGTCGATGATGTGGTGGGAGGAACAGAACTGAGTTTTTTGTTGTTAAGCCTCCAGACAGAGTGCTGCTCCACACATCACCCCAGTGATGCCAGGTAGAAAATCTTCTAATTAGCAAACAGAAAAGAAAAAAAAAATACTTCAGATATAAGAAGTGATAGCTGATCACATCTGAAAGTTACTATTAATTCCAAGCAGTACACTAGCTCTTTAAAGTTTATCGGTCTTGTACATGTAACAAGTTCCTGTTTTGTTACAATGTTAAAATAAAACTGTGTATTTATATCAGTTTTCTGAGTTTCAGTAGTTTAAACACTCTACACTATTTTACCACAGAGAGCTGATCTGAGAAGTCATGTTCATTTTTAGAGGGGAATCAGAGACAAGATGACTTACACCAGGTTACACAGACAGTGAAACAGTGGTTAAGGTGAGATGCAAACCTGTGGTCTCCTGTTTCACAGTTCAGCCCTCTAACCACTAGACCACACTGTCTTCCTATAATTGATGAATGCATAACATAGCAAAGAGCCTTGCATTCTACAAGGTACAATATACAGTACGTGCCGGTGTTTGTTTAATCCAGAGTGCATTCCAGTAGTAGGTATTGCAAAGCAGTTACTTGTCGTAAAACAAAGGCTTATTGAGTCCACAAATAAGGCCTCCAGTTGCTACCAAATTAGTGGCTCTTCTGTAGTATATTCAGAGCATCATCTTAATTCCTGTGACTTTAGTCATTATTTTATACCTTTATATAATTGTACAATGATTTAACAAATGGTGCAGGTTGTCAGAATAAGTTACATCTTCTTTGTTAACATATCAGATAGCACAGTCCATGACATGGTGAACCATTAGCACTTAGAACCCCCATAGTCCCAGCAGGTGTCTCTACTGCATCACCCCCTTATGTTTCAACATAACATGTTGTTCTCTCTCTGTTTGGGCAGATGCTCCTCCAGCCTTTGTCAGGAATCAAACCTGAGACCCTGAGTCTCAAAGGCAGCAACTCTTACCATTTAGCTAAACGGACATTCCCCTTACTGTAGATGGAAGGTTAGAGAGCTATTTGTTTTATAGTGTGATCCTACTGACCACCGTTAGGAGTTAAAATTACTCAGTGCTGCTTGTGACTCCACTGTTCACAGCCTTCGCTACAATGTGGCACTGCTTTGCATAGATGGACTTCTTGTCATCTGTATGACAACATGCATCATCCTCAGAGAGCTGCTCTGAGCAAGAGTCATGTGACATCGAAATGTTTCTCCTTGAAGGTGTATGTTTTGTTAAAACCTTGTTTGGGGACTAAGCAGTAATTGGAGAAATAGGAACTGGGTCTGTCAGGGTATCGGCTAGATTTTGTAACTTTGTTTTAAACTTAATAATTATTTTAAATGAAAATAATTCAACACTCTGAATCGAAGTGCTGGAGTAACTGTGCAGTTGTTTCCAGCACAAATAAAGTATTGAGGTGTAACCCCCCCATAGGGTTTACAAGTAGTATGTCTTTAAGAGTGTTTATGACCTCTACAACGGTGCCAGCCTTTATGCCCTTGGAGGTCCAGGAGAGCCAAACTTCCCTGGACATTCCAAAGGAGAGGAGCCAGAGTTCTCTGCTGGAGAGCAGAGAATGTTCTGAGTCAGTTATTGGGAGACTAGCTCCTGGCACACCGTGCAGCTCCCTCTGTCCTGAACCCTCTTCTCAGAGACTGGTGTCGGAAAAACTACTAGTTCTTGGTGGCAGCAGTTGAGCAAGGACAGTAAAAGGGGAGTGCCCCGCTTCTGTGCAGGAAGCCCAGTTCCAGAGGTCAAGCGGTTCTTTCTGTGAGGAAGGACTGTCAGACTGTAAGCTGAAATGATTGTGAGGTGATAGTTAAGTTATTTGAATGTGAATCCAGTGGCACTCAGCTTTGCCTCAAGTTTCATCCAAGGTGGTAATTTTTAGGATGCCCAATTTCCTGGTAGCAAATGGGAAGGCATCATAGAATGTATTGTTGTGTTCTTCTAGCCTGAGAGTGTTTGTGAAGTGCCTATGTGGGCACCAAAGCCATGCCAGGTTTGGCCGCCGAGTCTGTGATTCTTCTCACAGTGAAGAAATGAGTAGAAAGACTAAAAGAAAGGGTGCACTCTTTGAAAATGGAGTGAATCTTTGGAGAATCCCCACAGGATCTAAAGGGCATCGTGCTGTTGCCATAGCAGGAGCCTGTGATTAATAGCTGAGTGGCTAGTGATTCCTTATCTACCCCGCTGGGGTGGGAATAAAAATGCCTAAGAAATGTATCAGTATTTGAGACATCTAAATGCTCATGTGAAACTCTGACCCCTTGGTCCTGGGATAGCCCAAATGGAAGTATGGACCTAGCCATTACTAACTGACTGTTTTAAAATAAAGGATCCTGGTTGTTTTAAATTTTACTCTTCATTTGGACATTGAATCTGTTTTACATCCAGGTTGCTTAACTCATATTAAATCCACAGCCCAGTCAGCCCTAACGTGTACCAGTGTACACCTGGAGGTCAACCCCAGTGCCTGGAAGGTCAGGTATGCTGGAGTTGTGTTTCTTGATGTGAGACCCCTCCCTGGTGAGTATGCCATCCTTTATACCCTTAGACAAGCAGGGAAGGGACCGTTACAGAGGCATTTGTCTTTCAGCTGTAGTATCTACTTAGTGTTACACACTTTGAAACTTGCTTTCCTGGAGTGATGCTTCCTTGTGTTGCCTTCATCCTGTGGGATTTCATCAGCACTCATTTGGCCCTGCAGCACATGTGTTCTTGTGTTTTTATTCTAGGAGTTACCCTGTCTGCTGCCATCTCTTGCAGACAGCATACTACCTTCACCAACTGGTCTTCTCTACAGACCACTGACTTGGTACCCCTAAAAATTGATCCTCCCAGTATGAGCACCTTCTTCCCAGCTGCTCCTTTCTGACTGCCCCCTCATATAGCAGGTTTATTTGCTACTGTGGTACTAGAGCAGTAGGGTGCCAGAGGCTTGTGGTACTCTACTCTGAACTGTCAGCAGCATGGACTGCAATATGACAGCTGCAGACCAGGTTGAAGTGTATGCCTTGGGTGTCCACTGCCACTCCTCTCCCTCTGCATCTCCCATGGTTATGCAACAGGTAATGTAAGGTATCTGACAACTGGGATAGCCAGAGGATCGCTGCTTCAGGGAAGGGAGAGGGGCCCTGAGATAACAAAGCAAACATTTTTTCTCCTTGAGGGATGTGGTGCTTGCTACTCCCCTGGTCAGGTTAGAGTACCCTGTTTATCCTAGGGCCGCAGTAGCAGAAAAGCCTGCTGTGGGATGGTGCAATCAGAAAGGGGCAGCTGGGAAGAAGATGCTCATAGCTGATTCCTTGCAAGACCTTATATGTCTCAATAATACACCCCCTTTCCCTCTAGGCTTCCAGTGTATACACGTTAAGTCTGTCAAGCATTCCTTGTAGACCTTGCTGTTGTCCCTGGATCCTCTTCATGGCCCTCCATTTTATGGTCTGTGTGTGGTCCTTTGCTTTCCTGAGGTGTGGACTCCAGAACTTTGTGCAGTACTCCAGGGACAGGATCACCTCCTTCCTCCTAGTTTCAAGTCCCCTTCCTATATAGTGGTAGCAGTTGATTCAGCAAGTTATCTTCAAAGACTTTCTGAGATACCCAGAGGAAAAAAAAACCTCTGGGAATGTTTTTTTGCTGCTTTTGCTGTAGGAAATCATATGACATTTCCCCTAGTGATCCCCAGAGTTTTGGAAAATAACTTACCAACTCAGCTGCTACTACTGTACATCCTAGCACCATGTTTGACATCCTATGTGCATTGTTGCAGTGTCCAGCTGCCTTGGGGCTGTCACTAATGAACAAGATCCACAGTCTGCTCCTCTCTTACTCCCCCCATCCAGTAGTCCAGTTTAGGGGTCTTTCTACCAATATGCATCACTGAGTCCATTTTGAGTTGAACTTTAGATGCCATAATCTGGACCACTTATTTAATTTTCCTGCTTTCTTTTCCTCTCTCTATCTTCCCCCTAAGCTTCTACTCTGCTGTAGATCTTCATGCCATCAGCAAAGAGATGTATCATATTCTGGACTCCTTCTCCTATATCACAAACAAAGATATGGAAGAGCACTAGTCCCAGTTAGTCCCAGTACCAATCTCTGTGGTGCCCTCTTCATGACTTCACTGGGCTCTGAGTGAGCCCCACTGAGGACTAGACTACCCTCTTCATCCTGCCCCCGCCCCTGCCAGTTCCTTATCCACCTGGCTTATTTATACTAGCCCAATTTAAAATTTTACATTTCCACCAGTGATTGATCACTTTAAATAAGATCTGGTCATTGACTGCTTCAGTTATAAGCAGTTTCTTTCTTCTTTTTTATTTTTTTATTCTCATTTTATCCCTCGCTGACTGCCCCCTTCCACTGCCCCCTCATCACCGCCACCGAGCTACTTACCGGCCATTGCCTCTTGCCAATTTGAGGCGCCAGTTGACCTGGTGCAGTGGGGAGATCAGCTTCATCCTGCTGGTTGACTTCTTTTCACCTCTGATTTATCCCACCCCGAGCGTGGAGCCAAGGCGTGCAGTGATGCCAATGGCTGAGCGTGCATGATTCTGTATGCGGCATGCCAGGTGTCTAGCTCTGCTCCGCCTCCCCCTTATGTGGGTTCATTGTGCCAGCCCCAGCCACTGCTAGGGGCCAATCAGGCAGTGGACTCCATCCCGACTCCTCCCCAGGAGGGGAGATCTGTCCTCCGGACACTTAATCCTCTCCTTCCCCAGCTGACCCCTGATTACCCACTTGCATCATGAACATGGGTTGCTGGCGTGGCAGGAGGTAAGGCAACACTGCCTCAACTCCCCACAGCACTAGGCTGGCAGTTTTAAGCAGTTTCACCCATAAAATACAGATATTCCGTACAAATGCATTGTGAGTATTTGTAAAAGACTTTTACTTGTTATTTCAGATACCATTTTTTGGATACTCAAAGGTTGGCACCTATGCCAGTTCCTGAAAGCACCACATGCATTACTGTCCTAAAATGATCACCGAATGTGTGGTTTCAAAAACTCTAGATTGCTAGAGAAACAAATGGGTGGATGGACAGATGACAGACAACAGACAGATGCATGCATACATACAGTGGATGGATATAATGTTCCTTCATGAGCTCAATGATGACTATAGTAAATGCTGTACATAATTTGTCATTTACTAACAAGCTAGTAGCTCCCAAAAAAAGTACAAGCAAAACATTGCCAATTTTTTTGTTTGTTTTGTTACTACCATGCCTTCCAGCACCCCTGTCCTTTCACCCCCACATTGCCACCTCTTTTTTGCACTAGACTCATCCCTCTCTAGCGCCCCACTGGGTCATACATCCAGTTCAAACCCCCAGATGTTTTCAAGGGCCGGCTTGTCCCTGTTGGGTGCCTTCCCTGGCCATTGTTGTGGGGAATGCACCTGAGAGCTACTGTTCCATCCCTCCCTATTTGCCATCTTGACCCTACCGGGGGCCATGCCATGACCTAGTGGAGGAGTGTATGTGTGGCGTCCAGAGGGGGTGTGACCGTCGGGTGCATCAAGAAAGAGGATTCAGGCATGGGGAGGGGGTAGAGAAGTCATCATCTGGCATGCTCGAATGGCATGTTCCCCTTTTCTATGTCCTGCCCACCACACACCCCAGTTGCTCGCATGCACACACAGCTGACCTGGGAGGGGGTGCCAGATGACATGAGGTCACCCACACTGTCAACATCCCCTCCACAACCCCCCACCAGGAGCCACTACAGAGCAATGGTGTGAGCTTCTGCCCTGAGGGAGGAGAGTGTCCAAAAGGATGCTCTTTCTTCCTCCCTGTCAGCCTGTGCTCCTGATGTCCTGGGTGCGGGGTGTGAACCCAGGTTGCCAGTGTGCCAGAGCGACCCCCATCAATTGGCACCATAGAGCCAGCTATTGCTGATTTTTGAAAGTAGTGAGGTGTTGCCTTTTATTTCCGAAGTATTTTTCCTTCTGTATGTGCTCATTGAATGATGCTTTACCTGATAGTATAAGGTACTTGGTACTTGGTAGTTTGGACAAAAGAAGGCCGAAGCCCATCGAGGATGTCCTCCACACGATGTGGATCATTGGTAGGTTATGTTCTGTCCAGAAGTCAATTATCAAGTTTGAGTTTAAATGTATTAATATTCTGGCAGTCAACAATTTCCTGTGGCAGAGAATTGCAGATTTTTGGTGCTCTAACAGTCAAAAAACTGCTGTCTTTTGTTTGTTCTTGTTTTCTTGATTCCAGTTTGTTTGTTGTGTATTCTAGCTACTATTTTTCTGGATGTAAAAGATAATCCGCATGAACTCATTAATGTAGCTGATTGTAAGATTTTAAATAGCTGAAGGAGATCTCCCCTTAGTCTTCTAAATTCAAGTGAATACAGCTTTGTTTTATGGAGCCTAGTTTCATAGTTGAAACGAGAAAGATGGGGTATGCTTTTAGTGGCCCTTCTTTGAACTTCTTCTATTTTTGTAATGTCCTTGGCTAAATAGGGACTCCATAAAGGTAAACCATAGTCTAAGTGGGGTCTGACATGGGTTTTATATAAAGCCATAATGCATTCCTCGGTTTTGAGGATGAAAGTATTATTAATCCTACGTAAGAGAGCATTGGCATGATTAACAACCTTATTATAATGATTTGAAAAAGACAAGGTGTGATAAAAAAAGCCTTACTTTACTTGGAGTCTGACATATCTACTTCTATTCCTTTTCATACAGTGCCTCATCAAAATTATGACCTTACTTAGTGTGACATAACAGTTGGCTAATCTGACAGAAGGGGACTGGCTCTTCTTGGTTAGCTGTGGTGTCACAGTCGAAGAGATCAGAGTGCAGAAAATATATGCAAACTTATTTCTAGAGCATTAGCAGAATCTATCAGATTTTGAAACTCAGAAAGCGGCTTTAGAAGGACTGCGTGGTTAAGTGGTCATACAACTGACCTGTGAACAAGGATCACAGGTTTGAATCCCACCACAATCAGAGGCTCATTGTGAGAACTGTATTGAACCTGTAAGTTATTATTTCCTATAGAAACTGTATTTTAAATATGGGTCCACTTTTTTATTGTTCAGTCTTGACTGGCCATTTATAAAAATCAGTAGGTGTTTCTGATTCATGCACTTACATATTTATGACAACTCAACTGTGTAACTTAGAACTCAGTGGTCTCTGTATGCTACGCCTCACTGGTTCTGAACAAATATCTTGCCATACATTGGTGGCACACTCCCTTAGCTCCCAACTTGGTGATCCCATAACTGACGTGCATGTACACTGTTTACATTGTTTTTGCCTTTCTCTGAAATTCATTAACTGTACTCTGATTTTATTGTATGTGTTCATGCACCTGTTGTTGTCACTTTGTTGTTGCTGTTTCACTCCCTGCTGTATCTCTCACTCGGGTGACACCTAGAAACGAGCCCCAGCTCAGTGTTCCTACCCTGGTCACCAAATTTTAACTAAACTAACTAGCTAGCTAATTAACTAACTAAAAACCAAATGAGGTAGTTAATGTCCCCTTCAGCTGCTGACATCTATAGAAGAACACAGGTGCATTATGGAAACAAGGAAAGAGCTAAGCAAGGACATAAACAGCACAATACAGTTCTAAAATTATCCTTACCAGTAGGACATGAATCAGAAACACCCAATGAATTTTCTGAAAGGCTAGTAAAGATGGAGCAAGAAAAGAACATGAACCAGTGTTTGAAAAACAACTTGTATAGAAAAGATAGGCTTGCAGATTAATGCAGTTCTCCTTTAAGGATGTCATTTAAGCTGTGCTTTAGTCATCTCAGTTGAAAACTAGGTCAAAGGAGGGCCCTACTGCAAACAATATTCTGTATCTCAGATGGGCTACCATGGTAAAATAAGTTGTACACACACACACACAGCCTGCAACTTCCCAGAAGCAGTGGTTTTAAATTAATATTGTAGGTTAGGCCGTACTGAACAATATGTAGTTTGTGGTGTAGCAAAGACTATGGGATAGGCATAAGGGAACCTTAGTGGTAAGGCATGGGGGGGTAGAGTTAGAGATCAAGTAGGGTCTGCAGTAATACAGTAGGTAGGGGAAAAACGGGCAGACTTGGTGGGCCAAGCGGTCCTTATCTGCCAACAAATTCTATGTTTCTATCAGTAAAACAGGTAGGAACATATTAATCTAGGCTGCACATAGAGCTCAACTCTCAAAAGCCGTTTGCCTTAAGGTGTGGTTCTCCTAGGGACCTTATTGAAAGCATTTCTGGTAGAAAAGCTGCAGGAAGCACACCCCCCTCCTGGGACTGCCCCTAGTTACCAGGCCCATTTGTTTCACTCATCTCCTTCCCCCTCACTGCCCCCCCTTCTGTCCTTCCTAGCCTCTTCACTCTCTCTCTCTCTCTCTCCTCCCTCCCCCACTCACCTCACCCTCTCCCTCCCCTCTTCCCCTTGTTCCTCACTTTCCTGTCTCCCTCTCTCATTTCCCCTTCCCTCATCTCTTCTCTCCCTAATCCCTCTCCTCCTCCCTTCCCCATTTCCCTCCATACCTGCCCCTAAACCCCCTCTGCCCCTCTCCACCCCTCATTCCCGCTCTTCCTTGATTGATTGATTAAAAGTTTATTTTTTCACAGGAAATTCATTTGTTAGGACAAAGTCCCGTTTACAACAAAGTCCTGCATGTAGATTCTAATACAATTACCAATTAACAGTTGACATTTAACATAACTAATACAAACAAACAAACATAATTGCACTCTACATACATACATTATTTAAAACACATAGATAAAAAATGCAAACTATTAAACAATTCATTTTTAAATTTAAAAGAATCTAAATTTGTTTTCTGTGATTCAGTCAAACCATTCCAACTTAATGCTGCTCTATTCTGGAGCATACTGTCCCCTAGTCTATTAAAGCTTCTATACATTGGGATATTGCTTCATGGATTCCTAGTCTTTATATATGATTCGTTATTTATCTTTCTTTTAATTGCTTATACAAAGGATGGTTATACTTTTTGTGAATTATCTTATGACATATAGTAAGCCAGAGATAGTTTCTTTTTGCTTCAGGTTGAAGCCAATTTAACTTATTATAAGTTATACAATGATGCTCATTTTTAATACTTCCGGAAGCAAATTTACCTATCCTATAATATATTTGATTAACCAAATTTAAAGCAGTTTTAGTCGAATTCATGTAAATTATGGAACCATACTCCAACATGGGTAACAGCATCTGTTTTGCCAATCGCTCCTTTGCCACCAAAGGTAAAGCTCCCGCAACTCTTCTAAGGGCTCCTAATCTTTTATTCACTTTCTTTACCTGAACTGATATATGATTTACATATGTCATTCTAACATCTACTTGAAACCCTAAGTATCTGTATGTTAATACATTTTCAATCTTTGTACCATCTTTTAAATGTAATTGTGGTTTGGGCTCTTTTCCTCTATATGAACCAATTGAAAACAACATACAGTAGTTTGTGTTTTTTTAGCATTCAAAAGAAGACCAGATTTACTGAACCATTATTGCATTTGTAACAAATCACTTTGAAGCGAATCCATCATACCTGTGAGACTGTCAGCAGACGCCACTAAAACAGTGTCGTCTGCGTACAGTCTCACCTCACTATGTTTAATTTCATGAACTAAATTATTAACATAAATATTAAATAATAATGGGCCCAAAATAGAGCCCTGGGGAACACCTCTCTCTAGTTTCCCAGGGGCCAACATCATTATACCACATTGAACACATTGATATCTATTTGTCAAATATGACTTAAGCCATTTTAATATTTGGCCCTTAATCCCTATGGCCCTTAACCTAGTCAAAAGCAAATCATCCTTATCTCCTTTCCTCACTCCCTACCCATGTCCCTCTTCCCTTACCTGTTCACTTAATCCACCCCCCTCCGCACTGACCCCTGACTAAATCCTCAATCATCAATCGCCCTGCATTGGGCCTTTACTTCAACTACCCGCGAGGACTCAGCTGCACTATTACCTTGTATCTTACCTGCGTATGATCGTAAATGCTGTAAATAATTGTTTCTTGTAACAAACGAAACTACTGTTCACTGTATTGTACTGTATATACACTATTATTCTTGTGTCAGTCCCCTCCCACTCCCCCCAGGACGCATCTGGAAACAAGGTAATTCCAAGTTCAGTATGTCTTTCCTGGTGAAACACTTTAATAAATAAATAAATGTCAGTTGTGTACATTTCAGGCATTCAGCAGTTTAGATTGTTTCTTATGCAGTTCACTTGCAGATAGAGTACACAATAGGGCAGATTTTCAAAAGACTCCCCCAAGGAGTCACCCACCACTATTTTTTTATTTATTATTTTATTTAGCATGCTTTATCTCTCCTGTCCGACTGGCCCCCATCGATCTGGACTACCAGTGCTTTGCCACCACACACACTCTCTGGGACTTACCTCCACTTCCAAGCAGCCTGGCTTGCCCCCAGGGTGTGGCCACTGGGGGGGCCCTTCACCTGACAGAGACTGAAAGGTGCAACGGGAGTGAGAGCCTGATCAGCGGTGCTGTATCTGTGGCATGTGTCACTGTCATTTAAAAAATGTATTTTTTTTTCAATATTTACATGTTGTAGGTTTTTTCTCCCAGTTTTTCACCTGCTCACCCATGTGTCCCTGGTGCAAGTGCACACGTGTGGAGGTACGCACATGTCACGCACTACAGGATGCCCCACCCTACAATTCGCCCTTATCCACCTGCGTCACCACCAGACCTCCACCCTTTGATGGTGGGACTATGGGAGGGTGATCACCCATCCCTGGAGAGCTGCTAGGCTTGAACCTGCTACACCCTCCCCCTCTGCCGGCACCCCGATGAGCTTAGATCATTACTGAGCCCAGGTTGCCGGCGTAGCGTGAGGTGTGGCATCCAGCACCTCAACCCTCAGCACCACCAGGCCAACTTAGGGCAGACGCCATTGTGCTTGGTTGGAATCCACATTTTCTACTTTTCTCCCTTGGAGATGCATGGCATGCAGTGACGTTGGGGCATATGCACCAAGTCTCTTACTTGTCTCTGTTGTAACGAGTCCCGGCTGGTGGACCCCCAGCTTCCACAAGTGGTTGATCAAGTACCAGTGACTTCCCCACCCTCCTCTCCAGAGGACTCACCATTATTTTTAAAACCTACATCTGTCCAAAAGTGTTAGATCCGAGTCTGAATATTGTATTCAAAGAAGAACGTAAGTGCTGTAAAAAATGATGCAGGTTGTATCTGTATCTGTTTTGTATCACAAATCTTGACTTTTTGTTGTGTAAGGTCACATATTTTGAAAGTAAAAGCAAGACTGCTTGGATGAAGTTGGTTGGCTGCAGATGCAGGCATAGCATACAGTTGCATCCACATCCAACCCTTTTGAAGTTCCCCTTTCCCCTACAATGTAGCCCTGTACATTTTCATTAGAAATCTCTTGTTGATTCAAGCAGCCTGTATCATTCAAAACCTCTGTCCAGGCATTTGCACTGCAGAATACTTCTCTTGGTGAATGCTAATCACTTTCCCTAAGTAAATCGTGGTAGAAGACACAGCTGGATTCTTTTTTAGAACATATGACAATGTCATCTCCATTGGTCAACGGGGATTATAACTGGAATATGAACCTGTGTAAATAAGTATCGTAACTGCAAAATCATGCTGGGTTCTGAACTTTCTGCAGTCATTAGGTTTTAATGTGGTAATGGGAAGCGGTATCCCAGCAGCCCTTTGCTAGTGAGCTAAGGGGCTTCTTATGTTTCAAAGCTGGGCCAAGAGTAACATTTCACTCCTGATGTCACATCATTCAATGTAGCAATGACTGACTGATACTAAAACTACAGCACAGTACCTAATCCAGTTTTAGAATTAAATGCAATCACACCCTCATACACCAAGAATTAATTTAACAGTGTGCTTTCAAAAGTAGAGTGCCGCTGCCATGCTGGCTGTGCTGCTGTGCTGGCAACGTGAGTTCGTGAGCGTACCTGGGAAGCCACGCCAGGTGATAGGTTGGGCTAGGGCAGCTGCTACGCAGCAGTGCACCTTGGCTGGGAGGGGCTGGCTGCTGAACTCTGGTATCATAGCAACCCCTGTGCCCGGGCTAGGGAGTATGCTCCAACAGCCCAAGGGAGTGCCATAGCATTGATGGGGAGAAAGTGAACTAAAGTAAAGTGTCCTTTTGGCATTGAAACAAGAGGAAATACAAGTTTGCTGTATGTACTCCAAGATTTCTAAAGCGCTATTTCTGGATTATGAGAAAGCATGGGCCAGAAATATTTTTCTGAATCATTATTCAATAGACTGTGCTCCATGTAGCTTAGTTACTTTATTTACAACATCAGTTTCCCTCTCATCGTGAGGATATCTACCTACCCATTCTAAGGCAGAATATTCACCTTTTACCTCTCCTTTTTGGCAAGGGCTTCCTGTTGAAGAAACTGACAGACTGATAGATGTGTGCTAGAGGTGCGTATAGGGTCTGACAAAGGCTTATCAGTCTGTTTTGAATATAGGGGCCGGATATTCATGGTACAGTTATTTGTGATTTAGTTTAATGATTTTATGTGAAGCAATACTTGAACACTGCTTCCTCTTAATTGCCTGTTGTGTACTTTTTATTATTGTTGTTATAATTGTAATTTTATTGCTGTAACTTATTGCTGCACTCTCCTCATCTCCTTCCCCACAAGACACATCTGGAAATGAGCGATTTAGCTCAGTATGTTTTTCCTGATGAAACTCTTGAAATAAATAAATACATGTACATACAGATATATATACATACATACATAATACTGTGATTCAGTTAGGTCCAAAGTTTTCTTTGAAATGTAAGGCTAAAAAGTAGGCTATATTATGTAAATGTATTATATGCTACACAATGCATGCTACTGGGGCTGATGGCCCAGGTGACAGAAGAGAGCTTTTTCCATTTTTGAAAATGTAGACATCATTTTTCTACTACCTTGTAGCAAAATATTTTCTAAACATATTCTTTGTGTCTTTATTTTTCTATCCCTCCCTGTATTTGGGTCCAAAAAACTGATGTTTTGAAGAATGGAGCAAAAAATAATTCTGTTGACTGTACAGAAGATGGTGCCATTCCAGATCCACTACTGCATGAACTATTGCAAAATAATGAAATTAGGTGTTTAAAAAAAGTTTCTGTGGCTAGCTGGATACATTTTTTTTGTAACAAAGTGTGGCTAATATATCAGAGTTTTTTTTATTAAGAAAGTATCTAGATAGCCAGCCCAGTGGTGTAGAGGGCTGAGGATCTGGGCACCTCACCTCCTGCCATGTTGGTAACCTGGGTTTGGAAATGTAGACTGGTCGCTTGGAGTCTGGCTTGGGGTGTGAGGATTGAGCATCCTCAGGACAGTTCTCCTCCTTTGGGGGGGGGTTACAGTATCCCACTGCTTGCTTGCTGCCTGGAGGAATTTGGGTGGCAGCACAGCGGGGTCATGTAGGGGGAGTGACCGCATGCAGGACATCAGGGATGTCTTTGCAGAGGCGGAGTATGCACATTGCATCCATAGCATGTGAGGTGTTCCCTGGGGTAAAAACAGTGGAAAACACCTAGGCATGTGATGATGCCCAACCCACCACAGGCTCCACATCAGTGACTGGGCACCTCCAAGGAGACCCTCTTGCAGAGGGTAAGAAGAAGCAATGTAAGTGGTAAGCCCTGGAGAAGCTGGGTTAAGGGGTGGGCAGGGGTCGATCATATGTGGGCGGCTGGGCAGCCAAAGATGGCCAATCAAAAAATTGAAAAAGAAAAAATGTCTCTAGATATACTATTTGTCCTGCCCTCACATAGTTCTGTAAAAGTGAAGAAGTAATTCAGTTGGAGATCTCATTTCTGTTTTTTATGTTAATGGTTTTAAAAATCGTTTTGCTACTGTCACTTTAATTACGCCATATACCTAGCAGTAGTTGGAAGCAGCATCTGGGGTCTTTGACAAAGCACTAGTGTGCGAAACCGGTCAGGCCGTTTGTGGCATTGGTATTCCATATTACTGCACAGGTCTCAGTGATTTTGCACTGTTCAGCACTACAAGCACTTTAAAGAGCACCTTTCTCAGTGCTTTTAATGAAGAACAGGGAGCTCCCTTACCTGAATAGGAGCTGTGTGTGCTGAAAAAAAGAATAGTCACATACTTACCGTAATAGTAGATCTTTGAGTGAATCTCTTTCATTGGGCCGCATCTTTGGAACTTATGGCCACCAGGCACTAGGACCACACAAAAACTTTTGCAAGCAGTGTGCTAGGAGCCACCCCCAGTGATGGCAGGCATCAGCATATACATCAGCATGTGAGGACCCTTGTCTTCTCAGTTTCCTGCTGGAGATCATGCTTGGAGGACCTCCCTCTAGGGAACCAGGAGGGAACCCAGCACTCCACAAATCAGGTGAGACAGAGAGCTGGAATATGTTGCAATGAAAAAGCAACACGGAAATGCAGTGTTGCAGACCAAAAAACAAGCATTTGTCAATGCCAAGTGTTTTATGCTTGTTAAACAGTTTTTTTGTTTTTAATGTTTTGACCCCAACTTTGAAGAGACTTGTTTTAGGATTCGCCTTATAGGTACGACATGTGCCATTTATAGTATATTGGCCGAAATGCAATGTCTCACCAGAGGTGCAAAAACACATCTCGTGTAGGATTTTTAAAATGACATGCTATGTTTATGAGGTGATGTGTAAAAATTGCTACATTGAAAGTTTGGGGTCAAAATATTGAAAATGAAAAAAAGTTACGAGCCTGCATTCATAAATTCCAACATAGGCTCATAACTTTGTTTGCTAACATTTTTGTCCCAAAATTTCAACACAGCCTTCTTACGCCCCCCCACCTCATGAACAAGTGCAGATAACATTTTTAACTCCTGCCTGAAAGGTAATTTTTTGCAGCGACTGTAAAATCACCTTTTGGGATGTGAAAACACATTTTGGCGATGATTTGAAAAATGACAGTTGTCACATTCATGAGGTGCTATGAAGAAATGGTTATGTAAAAAATCTGGGGAAATATATTGAAAATTACCAATGGCACGAGCCTGGCTTCACAAACTTCAAGGTAGGCTCATAACTTTGTTGTTTTTTAATGTTTTTACACCAAATTCTCAACATAGCCTTCTTATCAAATCAAATAAAATCAGATTTTATTTATAAAAGGTGCCTTTCCAATGACCAGTAGATAAAATCACAAGTCTAAAACAGAGTTCAATTCATAATCCATAAATAAGTAAAGCAGATTCAACTAAATCAGCATTAATATGCATCATGATCAGAGCATGCCAGCCCAAATAGATAAGTCTTTAGTGCTGTTTTAAAACTCTGGACGGTCAGGCTGTCCCTCACCCGACGAGGTAGAGAATTCCACAAGGTGGGGGCTGCAAAAGCAAATGAACGGGCCCCAGATGTCTTCAAACACACCCTGGGAATCTCTAGCAATCCCTCGTCGGTGGATCGGAGTGGCCGGGAAGGGTGGTAGGGACAGAAGAGATCTTACAGGTAGCAAGTTCCCAGGGCATGTAGGGCTTTATAGGTCAGAAAACTGACTTTGAAGAGGATACACCACCGCACTGGCAGCCAGTGCAGTCTGCGGAGCACAGGCATAATATAACTGATTCTGGACATACCAGTCAGTAGCCTGGCAGCCGAATTCTGCACCAGCTGCAGGTGGTGGATATCAGTCCCTGGTTGCCCTAGGTAAAGGGCATTGCAGTAGTCAAGGTGAGTGGTCATGAAGGCATGGACAAGTGTTGGAAGATCTTCAGGAGGGACCAGGTGCTTCATCTGGGCGATATTCCTCAGATGACAGAAAGAGGACTTGACAACGGCTGACACCTGTGACCTAAGGGCCAAGTCGTTGTCAATAATTACGCCAAGGTTACGCACCCAATCTGAAGTGATAAGCTGGGCTCCCCCAAACCAAAGTCCAAATGGTTGTCCAGCTGACACCCCCACCCCCTAATGATCTGGGTCCACCACCAACACCTCAGTCTTCTCCGGATTCAGTCTCAGCCAGCTAGCACTCATCCAGTCCTGGATCTCAGATAAGCAGTTATTAAACACTGAGTGGATATCTCCCTGTTCAGGTTCAAAGGACATGTACAGTTTTTTATTTTTTTTATTTTTCCTTTTACACCTCCTCGACTAGGGGGTGGTCCTGTGGTTCCCCATTTCAGGCATCCTTACCTCAGCTGCTGCCCCGGACCCAGTTAGAGCTCAGACCCTTTTTCACCCTGCCATTCCAGGTCACTTCACAGTGGGGATTTATCCCGCACTCTGCAGAGACCTGGTGGCTGAAGGGGGGCTGACTTAAGTGGGTCCACCATGGCGCCGATGGAGTCTGCCCTCATCGTGCTGGAGGATTGTTTTGTCCCTTAGTCTCCCTCCCCAGTGTGAGCATGCAGTGGCATCAAGCACATTCCTGCACATGCAATCACCCACAGTACGCCCACTGCCTGCCCGCGCTAGTCCACAGTTTGATCCCTGAGCCTGAACTAGCCCCCAGCCACCACCAGGAGCCAGTATCTCAGCGATCCTTTCCACCCTCCCTCCCCAAAGGGGAAGAGCAGTCCATAGGATGCTTGATCCTCCTCCCTCTGGCCCACCCCCGACTCTCGCGTCTGTTCCCGAGCCCGGGTCACCAGCATGGCGTGAGGCATGGTGTTCAGCACCTCAGCCCTCAGCACCACTGGGCTGGCTGGACAGGTACAGTTAAGTATCATCTGCATAGCAGTGAAAACTCAAACTGTTCCATCCAATAATGTCCCCTAATGGCAGCATGTAGACAGTGAACAACATGGGAGCCAAAATGGAGCCCTGCAGTGCCCGGCAGGATAGGGGCAGAGGGTCAGAGGAATAAATTCCTGAGACTATTCTCTGTGTCCTACCCTCGAGGAAGGATCTAAACCATCCGAGGACAGTGCCTGATAGCCCACAGATGGACAGCAGGTGCTTCAATAGCACACCATGATTGACTGTGTCAAATGCTGCTGAGAGATCAAGGAGGGACCAAGATGGAATGGGTCCTCCGATCTCTTGTTATTAGGAGCTCATTTAGCACCTGAACAAGGGCTGTCTTGGTGCTGTTCTTCTTCCTAAATCCGCGCTGGAGAGAATCATAGACACTGTGGGTAGATAAATGATCATCCAGCTGCAGCACAACCAGCTTCTCAATAACCTTGCCAACAAAGGGCAGGTTAGAGACAGGTCTGTAGTTGGCAAAACAGTGTGGGTCAAGGGAGGTTTTTTTCAGGAGCAGTTCTTACAACTGCATGCTTCAGGAGATCTGGAAAGATCCCCCTCTTCAATGACATTAAAACTATCTCTGCCAGGACAGGGCCACTCTCCTCAATACACCCCACTAAGAGGTGTGTTAGGCCTGGGTCCAAACTACAGCTGGTTGGCCGCAAAGTCTGAGTAAGTCTCACAATGTCCATGATATCTGGCTGGCTGAAGTCAGACCAGATAGACCAGGCATCCCTGACCTCCTGCCGACCACTGCAATGTCCCATAGAGGGGGCTGGGTGAATACTAGACCTGATGGTGGCAACCTTATCTGCAAAGAACCGAGCAAACTCATCACATCCTTCTTGTGACAAGGCTCCACCAGACTGTAGACAGATTGGATTGCACAGTCTGTAGACGGTCTGGAAGAGCTGAGCTGGTTGATTCTGCGCAGTGGCAATCTCCCTGGACAGGAATTCTGCCTTCTTATGGGAGATTGTTGATTGATAGAATAATGATCCATCAATCTAAGCTTGTCAACCTCCAGGCCAGACTTCTGCCAAGCCCTCTCTAACCTTCAACCCACTCTTCTCAACTCCTTCAAGGTCCCATCAAACAATGGAGACCTTGGGAAAAGAGTGAGTGGTCGAACACGAACAGGAGCAATAAACATAGAAACATAGAAACATAGAAACATAGAAACATAGAAGTTGACGGCAGATAAGGACCGCAAGGCCCATCCAGTCTGCCCAGAATCCAGGGCATCGGTAACCACCCTATTATAGACAAAAAATAGATACCCATGTCCCTGCATTCACTCGACAGGCCCCACCTCATGAACAATAGTGGGGAAAATTTTCAGCTCCTGCCAGAAAGGTGATTTTGCGCAGTGACTGCGAAATCAATTTTCAGGATGCAAAAACGCATTTTGGCCAGGATTTGAAAAATGACAGCTGTTACATTCATGAGGTGCTGTGAAAAAATGGCTATGTCGAAAGTTTGGAGTCAAAATATTGAAAATTAACGAAGTTACGAGCCTGCGTTTGTAAATTCCAACATAGGCTCATAACTTTATTGTTTTTAACATTTTTTGCCCCAAATTTTTAACATTGCCATCTTATGAGCCAGCCTCATGAACAATAGTAGAGAAAATCTGTGAAATCACCTTTTGGGATGCAAAAATACATTTTGGCCAGGATTTTAAAAAATGACAGCTGTCACATTCACGAGGTACTGTACTGTGAAGAAATGGCTAGTTTGAAAATTTGGGGGCAAAATATTGAAAATTACCAAAGTTACGAGCCTGCATTCGCAAACTTCAATGTAAGCTCATGACTTTATTGTTTTTTAATATTTTTACACCAGATCTCAACATAGCCTTCTTATAACCACACCTCATGAACAATGCTGGAAAATGTTTAACTCCTGTCTGTAAGGTGAGTTTTACTTATAATTCTAAAATCACCTTTAGGAATAATTACTTAACATCACTTGCATTGTTCATGAGGTGGTGTCCCAAAACGTATGTTATAAATTTTGGGCAAAAATATTGAAAAATGGCTAAGTTATGCTACTAAGTTCAAAACCCCTTTGAAATACATTGAATTGTATACAGTACCTGATTTCCTCAGTTCGTGGTCAGGCATGGAAGAGTGAAGATGTGTCTGTAGTCAAGAAAGGAGTACAGCGCCGGACCCCCTATGGGAAAGTACGGACTGTGGGGGGGTGTAGGGTGGTGAGTGCTGAGTGGGAAGGTTGGGTGGGGTGGAATAATGGCGCAACAGGCATCGATTGACGGTTTTCTTTTTTACAGGTTTACAAAACAAAACAAAAAAAATGACAAGGGACAGTTTTCTTTGTCACAGGTAGTGACACTGTGGGTTTGGGAACCCCCAGTGTCACTGTTTTATTTGGCAAGCACCAGGGATGGGGTCCCTGGTGCTGCAGGATAGGGAGTGGCAGCTGACATAGGGGATTGGACACCCTCGTGCCCTAATAATAACGTGAGTTGGCGGGGGGAGGGTTACGGCAGGGGCTGGAACAGATGTTGATGGACTTTTTTTTCCTTTTTACAGGTTTTAAATTATAAAAAAAAAAAAAAAGACAAATGAAGAAGGAGAGAGGGACATTAGGGGATTGGGCAACCCCAGTGTCAGTGTTATATTTGGCAGCACTGGGAGTGGGCTCCCCGGTGCTGCCTAACTAAAATGGGCAGGGTGGGGGTAGCAGCTGCCATGGGGGATTGGGCACTCCCCATGTCATTATAACAACGTGAGTTAGGCTGGGGAGGGGCAGCTACTACTGACCGTTTCATTTTGTACAGGCTGACAGGCTCCGGCCCTGAAAAGCCACTCAGCTGTTTCCTGACCGGCTACATGTAAATCAAAGGACCGAAGCACTCTCTAATTAGAGTGGCTTGGTCCTTTAAAGTACACAAAGTTTCTGCTCACCAGGCAGAGAGTGATGTCAGGACCACAGTGCATGGTCATTAGTGTAGAATGCCGAGTCCATTCTTTCGTGAACTGCAGTGGGCTCAGCAGTGCCTCCCGAATCCCAAGTCACTTCTGACTAAATGTTGGGTGCGCAGTCGTGCATCAAATGTAAATAGGGGGAAGGAGGGTGGGATGGCATGGCCTGATGAAAGAGTCTCTTGAAGATTTACTGTTACAGCAAGTATGCAACTGTTCTGTCTTCTTCAAGGATATCTCTTTCATCGGGCCACACCTTTGGAATGAGTACCAAGCAGTTTCAAAAGCTGACAGTCTGGGTTGCTGGATCCTATAGGAGCTAGGCCAAACCCAGCAAGTCTACAAGAGACAGTGTCCAGATTGCACTGTTTGGTGAAGGTGTGACCAGTACTCCAGGTAGCAGCTGCACAGATTTCTGCAATGGATACAGTCCAGAAACAAGCAACAGAAGTGGCCATGCCTCTGGTGGAATGACCATGAACCACACCAGGAAAGTTCCATGCCGTACTTCCTGTAACAAAAAGTTATACAGTTTGCTAGCCATTTGGACAAGCACTGTTTAGAAACTGGGGCACCCTTTTTCCCAGGGGTGAATGAAACAAAAAGCTGAGAGGACTTCCTGCAGTCCTTTGTACAGTGTGTATAGTACCTGAGTATTCTATGCATATCTAAAGTAGGGAGCAATGCTTCTCCTAGGTTGGCACGCTCTGGATAATACACTTGCAGGTGAATGGTTTGATTTAAAACTAAACTCAGAATCACTTATGCTCTGCAGCAGAGAGGGCAGCTCCTTCAGAATAGGTGGAACAGATGGGACCTCTATGAGCGATTCGATCTATGATACACCTTTCATCCCCAATGGAAGGTTATTTTCCGCCTTCTTACCTGATATTAACTTCTGATCCTTTCCCTGGGAAGTTTCCCACAGGTTTTTAGCCCCCTCAGTGGCAGTGGAAGCAGTTAGTGTGGAAATGAAATATAGCTTAATCATTTAAATGGTAGATGGACTTTGGTGTCTACTAAAGTGAAGTGTGGTTAATTTAGACCTGTATTTTAAATGACATATAATATATACATTTTGGGGACCTTGTTAGCTGGTAGACGAGTTGTGACCCTTATTATTTATTGATTGTAAGATTATTTTATCCCTTATGGTTTTGTTATTGATTATACAATATGTGTTATAGCAATTTTGTTTATGAAGACTTTGTGGTATGGCATTTGTAATAACTGCATTTGAAATTGAACAAAGTCTTGAGAAAAAAAAACAACTGAACTCAGACACCGCCTTGGAGAGAAACTTTGGATTAGTACACAAAGACACCCTGGGCTTGATTTTCAGAGCCCTGAGAATGCCACAAGCCCCTGGCATGCCGATTGCTTGGTGCACAAGGCTTGCGGCATTGTCCTCGCTACCCATCAGGATTTTCAGTCCCTAGGGCTAAATGCTGCATGTTAGACCAGGTTTTCCCTGGGCTGGCAGTATAGCCTAGAGGGTAGAGGAACGAGGTGTGAATGAGCTTGGTACATCTAGCAGACCAGACCTTGGTTTGATTTTCACAACCTCCACTTGCATACTGTGTGACTCTAAGCAAGTCACTTAACTGCCCAGTGCTCCCAGGTCACCCCTGAAAACAGGCACTTGTGCCTAGTGGGCCTTACCTGGTTACCAAAGACTAAAAAAAAAAAAAAAATTACTTGTGCCAATTGGGTGATCATTTTTACAGGGCTTGCGCCAATGTTTGGTGGAAGTTGATTGCAGGAAAATACTCCATGAAGCAAGCTCATTCAGCTGCCGTAAAATGTGAAAACTGTCGTACTGTGCCTGATATACTAAAATCTGGCTCAGTTGTGTCAAAGGAGTTTGGCACAGCAGTGCCGAATAACAGGGTTGACACGGGGCTTCACCCAAGCCCTGTGTCAGCCTTTGAAAATTGAGACCCCTGTCTTGTAAAAAATCAAATACAGAGCCTCACACATTAGAGCCTGTAGCTCCGAATGCCTTCGAGCAGAAGTGATTGCAACTAAAAATAACGGCTTCCAAGAGGGAAGGCATAAGCCAGAAGTTGTGGCTGGCTCAAAAGGAGCCAAAGTGAGCTTTTCCAAAATAAAATTCATAGAAACATAGAATTTGACGGTAGAAAGGATCACTTGGCCCACCTAGTCTGCCCATTTTCCTTATCTGTTTCCATATACCATAGATCCAAAATGATCTGCGGCTTATCCTGTCTTTCCTGTAGCTAGAGTTCCTTTATGTCTGTCCCATGCGGTTTTATATTCCCCTACTATTTTTGTTCCTACAGCCTCTGATGGGAGGCTGTTCCATGAAGTCATGTTTCCATGAAAAAATACTTTCTCACGTTACTACTAAGTATATCCCCCTCTATTTTCATATCATGGCCCCTTGTTCTTGAACATCTCTTTTTTTAGAGAGGCTTTCCTCTTGTACCTTATTTGCCCCCTTGAGGTATTTGAAAGTTTCTGTCATATCCCCCTTTTCTCTTCTCTCCTCCAGGGAATACGTACTGAGATCCTCCAGTCTCCCCTCACATGACTTTTGGTGCAGTCCCTGCACCATTTTTGTCACCCTTCTCTGAACCACTTCTACTCTGTCTATGTCCTTCCAGAGATGTGGCCTCCAGAACTGGACACTGTACTCTAGATGAGGTCTCACCAATGTTCTGTACAGTGATATCACCTCCTTCCTTCTGCTGGAGACACCTCTCCCTATGCACCCCAGCATTCCACTTACTCTCCTCACAGCCTTCTCACATTATTTGGTAACCTTTAGATCATCATATATGATTACTCCCAGGTCCCTTTCCTGTTTTGTGGCCTCAGTACCTCCCCCTCCCATCATGTACTTCATCCCCGTATTTCTGTGTGCCAAGTGTATGATCTTGCACTTCTTTGCATTGAAGCTTAGTTGCCTTACCCTTGACCACTCCTCAAGCTTGCTTTGATCCCTTCTCATTTTCTCTACCCTTCCTGGAGTGTTAACCCTGTTGCAGATCTCCGTGTCATCTGCAAAGAGACACACCTTCCCTTCCAGCCCCTCTGCAGTGTCGTCTATGAAGACATTAAAGAGGACTAGTCCAAGAACTGATCCCTTCGGGACCCAAATGGTCACACCCTCTCTTAAGATTGAATTCCATTCACCAGGTCCCAGATCGGACTGGATTTTGGATAGGAGGCTTTATACAGTATGTGGAGTACCTCTCAAGAATGTGTGGGCTACCTCCAGCTGGGCCACTGTATGAGGCCATCTATAGGTATATGGAAAGCTGATATGGCAGCCATGTGCACTTTTATTGAGGAATACCAGAAAAGCTTATATGTTTCTTTCAATGACACTCAGGTCACCGAAAATCACTACAAAAGTGATTACATAGTGGATATAAAAAAATAAAATGGTGGCTGTAGCAGCAATGTTTCCGCAGTGGTCCGACGAGTCTGGTTGATGTTGGAAAAGAACTGAGAAGAGGAAGGGACACCCATGTTTATGTATATGCTGATGCCTGATACCATTGTGGATGGCTTCTGGCAGATTGCTTGTAAAAACTTCTGTATGGTCCTAGTGCCTGACGGCTATAAATTCCAAAGGTGTGGTTGATGAAAGAGATATCCTTGAAGAAAATAATTTTTTTCCTGCAGCTCCCAAAGGAAGGGAAGGGATCATAATTTGCCCCATAGAGGCTGGCAGCATGATCCCTCTTCACTTCCTACTAGCCTGCACTGTATCCCACCCTCTGACATTTTATGACGTCTGTATAGGGCAAGTGCAGGGACATGCTCCATTCACTTCTATGGAGCATCATTTCTAAAGTGAAGTTACCGATTTTAAATTGGATTTTGGGAAAGATCGATGCCTGGGTTCAACTAACAAGATTGTTAGTTGAAACTTGGCATTGCTCTTTCCTGAAACCCAATTTAAAATTAGTAAACCCACTTTAGAAATTATGTTCCTTAGAAGTGAATGGAGACCGCCCCCACACTCTCCCTATACAGACATCATGAAATGTTTGTGTGCTGGGGTGGAGTGGGCTACTAGGAAGTGGAAAAGGATAATGCTGCCAGCTTCTCAGTGGCAAATTATGATCCCTTCCCTTCCTTTGAGGGCTGCAGGAAAACATTTGTTTTCCAACACACATGCAACCCTATTCAAATAAGAGAGCTCCCTGTTCTTTGTTAAAAGCACACAGAAGTATTAAGAATGATGCTCTTTAATAAAAAGTAGTATTCCAAAATAACTTGGGGGTCTGGTGACGTAATTTTGTGCTGTTCGACAGTAGGTATATACTTTTAACTAGTTTAGGTATATACTTTTGTTTGATTAGTGTAGGTATAGACTTTTGATTAGTGTAGGTATACACTTTTCATTGTTTAACGTAGGTATAGATTTTTAATTAGTGTAAGTATAGACTTTTAATTGTTTGATTAGTGTAGGTATATACTTTTAATTGTTTGATTAGTCTAGGTATAGACTTTTAATTGTTTGATTAGTGTAGGTATATACTTTTCATTGTTTGATTAGCATAGGTATAGACTTTTAATTAGTGTAGGTATTTACTTTTTGTAGTTTGATTAGTGTAGATATAGGCCCAGATATTCAGAAATGTGCCAAAGACCTGTGCAAGTCCAGCTCAGCGCAAATCCAATGCGCCATGGTGCAACAGGAGCCATATTCAGAGGGTGCACAGGCCAAACTGTGCCAGCACAACCTGGCTGAATATGGCACAGTTGCATCATGGCCATGGCACAAGCACAGTTGCGCCATGGTGCAGAAAAAGATGACCCAGAACAACTGTTGGAGCAGAGCAGCACAGCAACGGGGGGGGGGCACGGTACAGAGAACAGACCCAGGGACAGAACCAGGGAAGCACAGTGACAGGCTACAGGAGGCCTCCACCAGCAGGGAAGAGCAGGGCACACACAGGAACCCAGACACTCCTCACCAGAACACAACAGTGGCACAACTAGCAGGCAACACAAGGTGCCAATCACCAATGGAGGGCCACCAAGGGAGCCCCCTCCACAGGCTGCTGGCTGTGCCCCCCCAGACCATAACAGGCCACACCCAGGAGCATGCAGCCAAGCACACACACACACACACACACACAGGCACACAGAAAGCACACAGTAGGCACTGAACATGCCGGGAGGCAGGTAGCATGGCAGACCACATGGGACAGGCTGCACAACACCAAGCAGGGTCCCCAACACAGTGTGCGGCCAGTACCTGACCAATGACCATGACTGTGTGCCACCACCATGGACACACCCGCCACACACCCCTGACAGCTGCTCCATGGGCACCCCAAGGCACAGCCACTGACCGAGGGGAAGAACAACACCACAGTGGGACACACCACAGCACACAGCAGTGAACCATAGAAGCACAACACGCACCCGACACATGCACACCACATGGACAGACACTGGGCCACTGCAGCATGGCTCCTCATGCCACCTGCAAAGCAGACACTGACACAGGCAGGTAAGTCAAAAAATATATATTTACAAAGAAAACTTTACAATACCAAGGGGGTGGGAAAGGGTAGGTAAAGCAAGGGAGGGGGACAGGGAACAAGGACTGTACAGTGGGAAGGGGGACTGTAGGGGGAGGTACAGCAGGGGAAACAGGGGAAAGCTGGGGCCAAACTAATGGTGGCCACATCCTGTCACCCCTTGGTGTACTTGCTGCCTCTGCTACACCAGCAGCAGGTGCCAAACTTGGAAAACGGCCTCCATGGTGGTTGAGGTGATCAGAATCAACTGCCGGAGTAGTCTGCTGTACAAAGGCCTCCTAGGTCTCTGCTGGACACCTATAACAATTGACAGGAGAGATGATCAGTGCAGTGTTCCAAGGAACCATGCCCACCCACAGTGCGCAATGGGTAGTGGGAACACACACCCCTGGAGGGCCAGTACTGGCCACCCACAGGGGGGTGGACCAACACCTGCCAGCAACTCAACACACCACAATATTACACAGAGGTGGTCCCCACCGCACAATGGCCACCCGACTGCGCAATGACAGTCACATGGCACAGTGCACTGGCAGCACCATAGCAACAACAATGGCAGCCGGGCGCACACCCACCCAACCAACAGCTGGCACACATGTCCAATGGATGTGCCACAGTGGCATGCACCACACACAGTGCGACACACACAGCTGCCATGGCACATGGCACAGGCAGCCATGCCCGCACCCACTCCCCTGCCACCCCCCATGTAAAGTGTGAAGGACCACGACAGTGCCTACCTGCCTTCTGCAGCCCTCCCGGTGCCGGTCCCACTCCTCCATGGCCCGCCACAGTCTGGTGTGCTGCTGCTGCTGCTGCCTGTGCCCGGCATCGATCCTCAGGCCCTGGGAATGGAAAGAAGACAGGTACACATCAGGAATCATCCACAGCAGCTGCCCACCACCCCCACCCCTGTGTACAGGGTGAGCCCGCAGTGCCACTCCATGATGTGCATGATGACAGTGTACCCCTCTGCAGGGCATGCCAGGCAGCCTAGCTAACACCACAGTACAGCACCAGAGCACACATGCAGTATGGGCTGACTTACCTGGCTGTGGCACAGCCCCTCACCTGATGTGTGCCTGAAGCCTCCTCAGGCACTCTGAGTCCCACCACATCAGGTCCCTATACCGGTGGTGGCATTGCTCCCCTGTCCTGGCCACCCCGGTCCTCTGCTGCAGCCTGGCAGCAATCTCCTGCCAAACTGTGACCCTTGCCAGCTACAGGGGCACCTGGCCAAATAGTTGGGGGGCGTGGGGCTGGACACAAGCCACCAGGTTAACAGGCTCCACCTGTGAACAGTTTGGCGCATGATTGACACGTCCCTGCACCATTTTACCCACCGCGATCTTGGGGACCAAAATGGCGGCAGGAGTCACACGTGTCCACAACATGTGCCAGATGCGTGATGCGAGGGAACATGTGCAGTGCCCACCCATTGCGCAGTGCCAGAGATGAGTGGCATGGGCATGGCTAAGTGGGGTCACTGGGTCAGGGGAATGACCCAGGGATCAGAGGTCTCCTCAGGGATCAGGGGTCCCCCGCCATTGAGCAGTGCGCGATAGGCCTGATGTATCATGCGCTATGCCACTGCAATGCGCTGTCAGTGCATGGTATGTGATTGACACCATGATACCATTAGGTGCATGTGCACTGCAGGCCTGTGCACCATGCATGCACGTGCATTGCACCGTGACTTGCTCCAGTGCAATCTTATTGCACATGGTGCAACATCGCAATATTCAGAAACCACATGCAAATGAGCTCATCAGCCAATGCATGGCACACTGGGTACATCAGCACATCATTACATTTGCGCCAAACCTCATTTGCATGCGTTGTGCCTTATAAGTGCCACGGAACAGCACAGGCCATGAACCTGTACTGCATCCTTTCGAGGTAAGTTGCGCATGCCATTGCAGCTCACTGGGAGCAGACAGCACAGCAGGGTGGGACGGACCAGGGAGATGCTGCCATTAACACACTGTACTGACCATGTCCACAGGAAGTGAAATGTTGGAACGTGAGGAGGGTGAGGATCGTGGACCTGCTCAGAAGCGCAGGCCCAATTTTACTAAAGCAGAAACAGAGGCCCTGTTCGATGCATACCTGGACAGGGAGTCCATGTTGAGTGGTGCCACAGGCACACCACAGGCCAGGGCTGGGGCCTGGGAGGAGGTGGCGGCATATGTCAACCAGTATGGCAGCCATCAGTGGTCAGCGAAGGAGTGCCATAAGAAGGTGGGCGTGGACAAGAGGCACGTTAAAGAGAAGGTGGCAGACATCCATGTTTCTCGGAATGCCACCGAAGGGGGCCCTGCGCATGCGCCAACACTCATGGCACAGGAGGAGTTGGTGACAGCCACCATGTGCTGCAGCACAGTGGAGAGCATGCCTGGAGGTGGTTTCCAGATGGGTGGCAGCTCATCACTGCATGGTAAGTATGTCAGCCATGCACAGCTGGTGGCTCGAAAGGTGAGTACACGGGCATGCTGGTGTGCATGCGGCTGGCATGCATGTCATGTGCATGTGTGCACACCCACGCGCATGCCATGCGGCAGGACACATGCAGTGGCAGTGTGAGGGGAGCACATGTGGGCACTGCATCACTGACATGCCTCTTTTCTCTTGCAGCACTAGCACGCCTCCGTGCTAATGATGGGGCACCGGCAGCAGCCGTGGATGCTGGTATGGCCAGGGAGGACCAGCCGTCCACCTCCACTGTGATCCTGGGGCCAGACAGGCTACAGCCCAGCACCATGGTGCAGGCAGATGTCCTGGACCTGGGGTTGGATGAGGCCCTGGATGTGATCCTCCAGGATGCCAGCCTTGGCATCCTGTATGGGGAGACACAGATCGGGGCAGGGTCCAACTCCGATATGTACTACACTCAGCTCCTGGACAGCATGGATGACATTGTGGCTGTGTTGCCCCTGCTGGCAGCTGTCACAGGCACCATGCCCAGCACTCTGCCAGTGGCGGAACAGCTGCCAGCCACCACTGTGGGTGCAGCAGTGTGCACTGCCATGGCTGTGCCCTGTGGTGGTGGTGGTGGTGCAGCTGCACAGGTGCTGGGTGGTGTACAGCAGCCGGACAGGTGATGGCAGCAGGCTGCAGGTGCCACTGGGCAGCTGGACACAGGGTCCATTGATGTTGCACCTGCAATGGCCATTCCCCCTGAAGACCCCACTGTGCAGCGTCCACCAGAGATTGGAGTTGTGCAGCATGGCTGGTCACCACATGAGGATCGGTGTCCCTCCCAGGAGCCCCAGGATGCCAACCCACTGGCTGAGCACACCCATCTGCTGTGGGCATCTGTTCAGCAACAGGTTCTGCTTGCCACTGGGATGCATGCACTGTATGCGGAGGTGCGCCAGTTAGCCTAGCAGCAGGAGAGAGGCTCTGTGCAGATCCTGGTGGGGATGCAGCACATGCAGGGAGCCACAACTGCAGCTCTGGATCACATTGCCACTGCAATCACAGATGGCTCCCACAGGACGTGGCTGGGCACAGATGACCCCCCAATGTCCATCCCACAAACCCAGCATCGGGAGACCCCAACACAGTCGACGCCGGGCTCTGATATAGGCATCCCAGGCACACCCGGGGCTGGCCTGTTTGGGCGCTTTCACACCTCCGAGCGGACATGGTCGCGGTCCTGCGGTTCAACCCCTGAGGGGCTGTTGCTCACCCCTCCATGGCTGACATGCAGCCTGTGGCTGCCGATCGGCCCAGGCGCAGCTGCCCCGTGGCTGTGGTGGCCATGGTTTCATGCAGCAGACCTGATGTGCAGGCCACCCCACCTGCAGTTTACAGCTGCTGCCCTGTGTGCACATAGGCGGTGTGTGTGTGTGCCTACCACTGGTGTGGCACCTGTGTGTCATGCCACACTCTGCCTGTGTGTATTCTTGCCCGGCAGCTGGACCATGTGGCATGGGTGTGATGAAGGCAGTCTAGCACCAGTTGCGCCTGTGTAGCGGTGCAATGCATCTGATCCACGCCGCGTACCAACACCTGTGTGTGTGTGTGTGTGTGGTTGTGTGCCACTGACTCCCCTACCCCTGCATCACACCTCTGTGTGTACATGCACGTTGCCATGCACGCCCCTGCATGTGTGCTGTACCTGTTTGTGTGGCCCATGCATATGTATCGCACCACCTACCTATGTGCACCATAGTGCTCCTGTCCTGTGCAATGGTGTCCTGGTGTCATCACACCTGCTGTTGCAGCTGGGCATCCCTCCACCCAGGGGGTGGCTGTCCACCACCCTCCAGCCCATTGCCTCCATTGTCTCCACTACTGTTGCCCTCATCAGCCTCAACAGCTATCCCATGGTCAATGGCAATGTTGTGCAGTATGCAGCAGGCCAGGAATAGGCCACATGCTTTTGAGGGGCTGTACTGTAGGGCACCACCTGACCTATCTAGACAATGGAAACATACTTTCATCATGCCAGAGACATGATTGATGATGTTGCGCATGCTGGCGTGTGCCTCATTGTAGTGTTCCTCTGCTGGGGACTACAGGTGCCGGTAGGGGTGAGCAGCCAGGGCCTCAGTAGATAAGCGATGTCTCCTGTGTGGATAATGACATGGTTAGCCCTCTATTATGCTATGCTGCACCCCTTGCCTGTCCCTGGCACCCATGCCAACATGCACACCCTGCCCTCCCCATCCCAAGGTCTGCTCTGCCCATTGCTATTGCCCGTGCCATACTCAGCCACTATGTGGCCCGTGGGGATGTCCCCACATTCAAACCTGTGGCACAGCACAGAGCTGTGCCAGATGAACGCATCATGTGCACTCCCAGGGTGTGTGGCGCAGACATTGATGATGCACCCCATGGCATTGCACACCACCTGCCAGTTAACACTCAGGCTCCCCTTCCTGTTTATGTGCACCACACCCTCAGGGTCAGGTGGCATGTGGATGCCCACGTGGGTGCAATCAATGGCCCCAGTCATGCTAGGCAGATCTGCAACCCTGTGGAAGTCCTGCATGGTTGCTGTACGCTCGCCTGTGTGCTGGGGAAATGGATGTATTCTGAAGCATGTGGCAGCAGTGCGTTGAGGAACTATGTGAGGAGGCGGGACGTGGCCAACTGGGTTATGCCTGTGGTGTCCCCTGTTGCTCTCTGGAAGGTGCCCATGGCGAGCAGGCACATGACGGCTGTTACCTTCATCTCCACAGACATGGCATGGCTCTGTCTGGTGGGTGCCTACATCTCCTCACTGCACAGCTCACAGAGCTGCCTCAGAATGGTCCTGTTTATTTGGTTCCAGCCCACAATCTCAGTGTCACTGTAATTCTTAAAGGTGATGCTAGCACGGTACCACCTGTGTCAGGCATACCACCAACAGGCCCTTCCTTGGCCACGTTGCTGTTCCTCCTGCCCCCTCACACCCCTCGTTATGGCCTCCATCATGAAAGGTGCACTATCCATGGCCCTTCCTGTCCAATATCCCCCTGGGTGGTTGGCTGCTGCTGGCTGTTTGCTACCCTGGTGCACTGCCGGCAGTGTGTCTGTCTGTCTCTCTCTCTCTCTCTCTCTCTCACTCTCTCTGCCCCTCTCTCCCTCTCCAATGCCACCTCTGTCCCTCTCCCTCTGTGTCTGCCTTGGTCTGTCTGTCTCTCTCTTTGTCTGTCTTTCTTTCTCTTTCTCTCACCTGGTGCAAGTGCTGTCTGTGTGTTTGCGCCCTGTATTTATAGGAACAAGTCTGCTCGGAGCAACTTCAATTTGCTCCACACTTGCGCCATGTTTCATGGTTGAATATACCACTGTGCTGGATATTCATGGGAATGCCCCCTGCACTTGCACCTGCTTTCATTATAGTTACGTGCATGGATTTTTGCTATAATGGCTCCCGCTGAATATGGCTCCTTGGAGCGAGTCTGCACTTACTTTGAATATCCGGGCCATAGACTTTTAATTAGTGTAGGTAAATACTTTTCATTGTTTGATTAGCATAGGTATAGACTTTTAATTAGTGTATATAGACTTTTAATTAGCGTAGGTAAATACTTTTCATTGTTTGATTAGCATAGGTATAGACTTTTAATTAGTGTATATAGACTTTTAATTAGCTTAGGTAAATACTTTTCATTGTTTGATTAGTGTAGGTATAGACTTTTAATTAGTGTAGATATATACGTTTCATTGTTTGATTACAGTAGGTATAGACTTTTAATTAGTGTAGGTAAATACCTTTCATTGTTTGATTAGCATAGGTACAAACTTTTAATTAGTGTAGGTATACAAACAGAAGACAAATGCCAGTAGAGGAAGGCTTAGTGGTCAATCAAATCTGCTCATGTTCTGGATTCCTTAGTGGCTAGTATGTGCTCCATACTCCCTTCCCACCTACTACCTTCCCCTTCATGCCTACCCCTCATGATCCTGACTTGGCCCTTTACCCAGTCCCACCCTTTCTTGAAGCCATCCACTGTCTCCAGGGAGACTACTTCCTCAGGGAGCAATGTGTATATTTGTTTGATTAGAGTAGGTATATACTTTTAATTAATGTAGGTATATCATTTTAACTGTTTGATTAGTGTAGGTATATACTTTTAATTAATGTAGGTATATTTATTTATTTATGTCTTTGGTGACCGGGTAAGTGCACTGATCCAGAGGACTGTTTTCAGTCAAAATGCGTTATATCATTGTAATTGTTTGATTAGTGTAGGTATATAATTTTAATTGTCTGATTGGTGTACGTATATACTTTTGATTGTATTATTAGTGTTGGTATATACTTCTATTTAATGCTCTACTCACAGGTATACAGGGAAATAAATGATATCATTTATGGGGCAGAAGTGAGATCCATATATTTTAAATGAATATATCAACACCTGATGACATATTTTCTGTATACTTTTGTAAGAACACATCTTGACTGCTGTAATGTGTTCTACGTAAGCTTACTGTTCAAAGGAGTTCATTATCTACAGCTGGTGTAGAGCACTGTTGCATGACTGGGTTGGTCATATTACCCTTGTACTGCATAATCTGCTTTGACTGTATGTGAGAAGGTAAATTCATTTCAGGTATTGGTGCTGACTTTCAGGGTACTGGCAGGTACCTGACAAGATCACCTTTCTTCTGATTCCTCACCTTCCAGCCTACTTCCGTCAGGGACTTTGGGACTGCAGCCCCATAGGAATGGATAGGTTGTTCAATCAGATTAGACAGCGACCCTACTGGATATTTATAACAATATTTTGAAAACATGTTTATTTATTTGAATTTTCCATTAATGGATACAGCAGAATGTGGTATGGTTTCTGATGCTGCTTTACTCTTTATTTATGTTTTGTCTTGGTTTATGCAAGGCACTCAGAGTTTTTAGAATGACACCAAATAAATCTTCTTCCTATTTGTTTTTTAGTTTATCTGTTTTTGCTCCTCCTTGCAGGGATGTGACCCCCATCCAGACAAATCCTCCCAGTCCCTTCACTTGGCATCTCGTGGACTGATTGGCTTCTTCTCCTATCTGCTTCCCCTGGTGGTGGGGGACAGCAGGGCCTCAAGTGCCACACATAGATCCGGTTCTGAGGAGGGAAGCATGTCACTGGTTCAGGACCTGGAGAGAGTTGGACCTTCATCCTGCTCCAGGCTTGCTGCCATTTTCCTCATTTCTTCTCCTTCTGAGATGACAGCCTGGGGATGTGACTCAAACAAGCTTGCAGGCTTGCACTGTCCATCATCAGTCAGCATCTCCCCACCTACTGAGGCACTGCAGAGAGCACTACCAGGCGGCAGTCAAGCATTGGAGCAGGCTGCTGTCTCTCCCCGGAGGACGAGGACAGTATCTTTGGGATACTCGATCCTTTTCTCCCCAGCTGCACCAACAACTTGGGCGTGCTTCTAAACCGGGCTCACCAGCATCATGAGCGGCACCTCTACCGCTGCGCTGACAGACTGTCCCATTCTCCCTGTTATTATCACTGTGTGTCAGATATGGTTCGTTCTGCACCCTTAAAGGACTTCTGATGTCACATAAAACACACTGAAAAACCTAATCTTTAGGCAGAATGCAATTTCTAATTCAGATATTTCCTGTAATTACCTTGTCCCCATCCTTTATTAGTGCAAACTGTTGCATGAAATATTTTGTTTTCATTCAGTCTTCATCTGCTGTGAGTGCTTGTCTACAAGTGACATCATGTAGCAGACTGGATGGATTGAGAGGCCTTTTTCTGCTATTATTGTCTATAGTATGTTCCTAGGTTTCTATCATAATCATCTTCTGTGGCATCATAATTTACTACTGCCACTGAGATCACTCTTATGATTGCACTTGCATTTTTAGGGTATGAAAACCGCAAACCAAAGGTGAGCGGCTCTGATACTCTAAGAATGTGAGTCCACTTTTACAATTGTAAGAGTGGTCTCAGTGGGGATATTTACAGTATATTGATTGAGACCAATAGCTAGTATGTTAAAATTGTAAAATCCTTCCCTGAACATGCCTGTTTTCAGGGCAGCTGCACGCGAGACACTCTTAACAGAATAAAAGTGTCACATCTGCAGAGGAAAGGAGAGCTTCAACTGGTCGTGAGTGCTCCATCAGTCTGTAATCATTTCAGCAACCAGTTGTGAGGCCACAGGAGAAGACTACTATTTCACTTGTAGACAAGCATCAAGAGCAGATGAAAACCAAGTGACAGAGATAATGTTTTTATGAAACTTGCATACAACACAACACTGTTAGTGATAAAGTCTGATCGGAAGGTAAGTATTTGTAATATAGATGTGGCAACCTCCCTTCCCTGACTGCCTTTACCTATATCTCCGAATTGCCATGTGCCTCAGGTGGGGGGGCTATACCCCAAGGCTACTTCCTGTCTAGAGGTATTTTGATTGTGTCACTCACTGGAAGCTCCCCACCCCGCAAATATTCTGGTTCTAACTGCCTCCTTCTTCAGTCACATGACCACTGGTGCACTGCCTTTAAATGTCCGAGCCCACCCCAACAAAGCTGCACCCCATTTCTTCACTGAGATCCTCATGGGGAAAAGCACACCCACCTTGAATGTCAGTTCATGCTTCTCTGATTCTTTTTCATTTTCACTGGGGCTCAGTGGTGCCCATGGCTCCACAGAGCCACACTAATCTTGGCCAAAAATAGATTTATTTCCACATCACTGGTACCCTGATCCTCGCAGGGAGAAGAGGATTCCAGCATGCATTTACATGTCTGAAGCAGATAGTTCGGGCATGATTTGTTTACACGTCTCTAGTCCCCTAACATATTTACAGCCATGACATGGGGACACAGGGAAACACAGAGAAGCATGATATTATGAACATAAGAAAGCACCAGCAGATACAGGCCAAGTGGTCTATCGTGTCTGCTCAATTGTGCAGCTCACAGTTTAGTACACTGCTGCTGCCCCCCCACCCTGTGGCCACCCATCATTGTCATTTCTCCCACCTGCTTCCCCCTTCCTGCTCAATTTCCTCCCTACTTGTACCTTACCCCATACCATATCCCATCCCCTTTTAAAGCTCCCTCTGACTTACTTTTGAGATATCACTTCTTCAGGCTGTGCATGCCAACCCACCACCACTGTCTCTGTGAATTAATACCTCCTTATTTCCCTCTTGCACCTACTCCCTCTAACCTCAGACTGTGCCCCCTAGTGGTCCCCTTCCCCTTTAATCGAAACATGTCCCCCAGTACTAACCTTGTTCATGTCCTTTAAGTACTTGAAGGTCTCAATCATGTCACCCCTTTCTTTTTTCTTTTCCAAGGAGTACATGTTGAGCTCCCGCAACCTGTCCTCATAATTTTTCTCCCCATTTCCCTGATCATCTTTGTCATCCTACATGAACCCCCTCTAAAAGCTTGATGTCCTTCTTTAGGTAGGGGCTCCAGAACTGCACACAGTACTCCAAATGAGGCCTCACCAATGATCTGTACAGTGGCAGGATGACTCCCTCCCTCCTAGAGATGATTCCACTAGCAATGCATCCCAGCATGCTATTGGCCTTGGCCGCCGCTTTCCTACATTGAGATGAGTGGTTCATATTCCTTGTGACCATCACCTCCAGATCCTTCTCCTCCACTGGGATGGATAACTGTACCCCTCCCAAATGGTAGCTGTACCCAGGGTTCCTAGCTCCAAAGCTCATGCCCCTGCACTTCTTAGCATTGCAACCCAGCTGCCAAGTGTCTGACCAATGCTCAAGTGTTACCAAATCCTCCTGGAGTCCCTTCCCACCCTCCACACCATCCACCGCTGCACATAAGTTGGTGTTGTCAGTGAATAGGCTGATCCTACTCGTAACCCCTTCCACTATATTGGCTATGGTATCACCCCACCACAATGACTTTTGTACAGCAAATACCACCACAGTGATTCAAGTTCAAGTTCAAGTTTATTGCAGGAAAACTCCATTGAGCAAGCTCATTCACAAGGAGGTCCTGTGACATAAACACTTAA
The DNA here is from genome assembly GCA_016271365.2 of Neoceratodus forsteri. Taxonomy (NCBI): domain Eukaryota; kingdom Metazoa; phylum Chordata; order Ceratodontiformes; family Ceratodontidae; genus Neoceratodus; species Neoceratodus forsteri. The sequence goes on from CM057456.1 coordinate 1,677,077,464, forward strand.
AGTACAAACACAGATAGGTAATAACAGTATATACATGAAATGAACGTTACATGATACAGGCTGGATATACACACAAAGGTACCACATAGGGTGACCACAGGTGGTAAACATTGATATGAGGCAGGGAAGCGACTTACAGGTTGCATACTGATAAATGAAACATGATAACTGGTGTGTGCAATACATATATTTTGGCAGCTAGAACAAACAACAGACTACAACTGATATGGGGAGAGGGGTGATTTGATAGAGTAGCAGTGGAGCGTAAGCATAGATAAAGCCAGGAGTAGAAGGGGAATGGAAAGCAGTTAATATGACAAATCAATTATACCTTACCAGTGGATAAATATGGCACACATGGGGAAGGAAGAGACTTAATGACAGTTACAGGTGTCTTTTATTTTGGCTGAACTTAGCGATTTGTAGAAGTTTATTGAAACTGCTAGTTAGTTTCAGTACGGTTTGCAATTGGTTCCAAATGGAGGGAAGGGCATATGCAATAGCATGTTCACCAAAGGAAGTCCATGTCCTTGGTATGTCAAGCATAATAAAGTCAGATTTTCTTAATGAGTATGCACTATGTGAGATACTAATAAGGGAAGAGAGATAGCTTGGCAATTTCTGCAGGAGCAGTTTAAGAGTTCATAGCCCAGCATGGAGCAGGCGTCTAGTAGTAAGGGATGTCCAACCAACATCTGCATATAAGTCACAGGGGTGCGAACGGTAAGGGGAGTTGGTAATGAACCGTAACGCACGGTGACAAAGGATGTCCAGTTTACTTAGATTTGCAAGAGTGGTGGATGAATAGATTACATCGCCATAGTCGAGTAGGGGAAGAAAAGTGGCCTGTACAAGCTTGTTTCGAGTTTCAAGGGGGAAAAGGGGCCTATTTCTGTAGAAGAAACCTAACCTTGCTTTTAACCTTCTAGACACATCTTCGACATGGTCATTGAAAGATAATTTATTGTTGATCCAGATACCCAGATATTTAAATTTGGTTACAACTTCCAGAGGCTCGTTTAGCGTGGTGACAATGAAGTCTTGGGCAAGGGCATTGGGGGGGCCTGTGACAGCACTGTGGGAGAATATCATCGCTTTAGTCTTCTTAGCATTGAGCAGAAGCTTTGCCTTTATTAGATTATGCTCAAGTTGTGCAAGTCCGCTTGAAGCACTCCTTAACTTCAGATAACGATGAGCCAGAAGTATACAACACAGTATCATCTGCAAAAAGTGCAGATTGGATGTAGATATGTTAGCATCTAAGTCATTAATGTACAAAGAAAACAAGATAGGGCCTAAGATGGATCCTTGGGGACTCCTCTTGCAACTGGCAAGGCAGCAGAAAAAGTCTTCCGCCTTTACTTTTTGGAATCTTCCAGTTAGGTAGCTAGAGAACCACTGGGTGGTATGGTATGTGCACCCAACTTTACAAGGCAATTGACTAATAGTTTGTGATCAACAGTATCAAAGCGTTGCTGAGGTCCAAAAGACTGCACCAGTTACCTTCTTAGCATCTATAGCAGAGATCCAATCATTGGTTACTTTTGCTAGTGCAGTGATTGTGCTATGATTAGCCGGAAGCCAGATTGAGCTGGGTTAATGAGAGAGAAGGTTTCCAAGTGAGATTTTAACTGAATATGGATCAGTTTTTCGAGAACTTTAGAAAGGATAGGCAATATGGAGATAGGCCTATAGTTGTTTACATCGCATGGGTCACCAGATTTAAATAGAGGGAGGTTATGTGCTGATTTCCAGCAGGACGGCACAGTAGCAGATGTAATGGAAAGATTGAAGATGTGGAGAATTGGGGCAGTGAGACAGGTCGAGATTGGTCGCTGTGGTGGTCTGCTGTCTGCCGATGCAGCGATTCCCGGTGTTGCGCCCCCCCCACCCTGAACCAACTCCGACTCAGTGTTGGTTATTTAGAGATGAGGGTGTGGGGGGCAAAGCTCCCCACTGAAAAACACTTTGTGCTGTCTGTTCCTGTCACTGTCAGGGATGTCGATGTATTGACATAGAACCATTGGCTATGAAGGTGTTAAACAGCACTGGCCCCAGCACTGAGCCCTGCAGGACTCCACTGGTGACAGCTATGGGAGTTGAAAGTGTCCCCCCCCACAACTGCTCTCTGATGTCTGTCCCTTAGCCAGTTTCCAACCCACATAATCAGTTTCCCCCCAGCTCCCAGGTTCCTCAGTTTACTAGTCAATCTCCCATGGGGCACTGAATCAAAGTCCTTGCTAAAGTCCAGATACAGTACATCAACTGCCCGACCACCATCGAGTGCTTTTGTCATCCAGTCAAAAAAGTAAATCTGGTTAGTTTGACATGATCTTCCGGAGATGAACTCATGCTGCCTATCATCCAGGAGACCATTTACCTCCAGGAAGATTACCAACCTTTCCTTAAGGACAGTCTCCATTAGCTTACACACAATGGATGTAAGGCTGACTGGCCTATAATTACCAGGTTCACCCTTGGGGACTGTCTTAAGTAGGGGTACCACGTGTGCCATCCTCCAGTCCTGAGGCACACACCCAGTCTGCAGGACGGTATTGAACAAGTCTGCTAGAGGTGCTGCCAGTATATTGGCTAACTCCCTCAGGATTCTGGGATGTAGCCCATCTGGCCCAGATGCCTTGTCAATCATCAAGGACCTTAGGCCTTCCAGCACCCTGTTCTCTGGGATCTCCCTATCCATTATCCCCATCTCCCCTTCCCTACTTCCTTTGCCATTCCCCTGTGGGATGGGTCCATCTCTCTCCCTGGTAAATACCAAACAGAAGTATTCATTGAGTGCCTCTGCCTGCTCAGCTCTCTTCTCGGCCCACTCACCATCTTTCTTGATTCTGTTGATTTGTTCTTTGCAGCTCCTCTTCACCCTAATGTACTTTAAGAAATCGCTTTCACCTTCCTTTATCCCCTGTGCAAGCCTTAACTCCTTTGAAACCTTGGCTACCCTAGCAACCCTGCACACCCCCCTGAATTTCTTTGCATACTCCTCCCTGTCCTCCTCCCTGTTGGACCTCTTCCACCTTCTGTAGGCAATCCTTTCCTTCCTCATGCCATTCTGCACCTCCCTGGACCACCAACTTGGTTTTTTGTCCTTGCCTTCTTACTGTGGCTCTTTTTGCAGGTGTTAGTGGCCTCCACCAGACCCGACTTCAAGATGGCCCATTTCTGGATGGTATCCAAGTCCGGGCTGATGGTAGCTTAGTGCCCCCCAAGGATGTCAGCCATCATGCCGAAGTCAGTCCTTTTGAAATCCACTCCCCTGGTTTTTGTAGATGTCCCCTCCCTATCCAGATCCAGGGAAAGTGCACTGTGGTCACTCTCTGCCAGAGGGTCCTCAACATCTACTGCCCATACCCGGTCACCGTCCACCAGTACAAGATCCAAAATGTTCCCATCATTTGTCAGCTCTTCCACCTGTTGTGATAGAAATGTATCCTGGAAAGCATCTGGAATTACCTGTTCCCTGGTGTTTGCGGTAGACATGGTTTTCCAATTCACCCCTGGCAGATTAAAATCCCTGACCATCACAGTACTGCCCCTGCTACAGTGCTTCTGTATTTGATCTGCCAGTTCTTTGTCAATGTCCTCAGACTGCAAGGGTGGTCTGTACAATGTACCCAATCTAACCCGTCTTCCTTTACTGTTCTGTAGCTGAACCCATAAGGTTTCCACATTACCCTCCTCACCCTCCTCCCTACTACTCACTATCTGCTCCAATACATACAAAGCCACCCCCCATCTCTCCCTTTTGTCCTGTCCCTCTGATACAGTCTGTGTCCTGGTACCATCAGGTCCAAATCCTGGTGTTGGTTGGCTCATGTCTCGTTGATGGCAGCTCCCTGTCTGTCATCAACGCCTGGAGTGCTGGTACCTTGTTTCCCAGACTCCTTGCATTTATAGAAACCACCATCCTTGTCCCTCCTCTCCCTTCTGCCCCCACTCTTTGTGAATGTCCCAACTTCCCATTTTCGCTATCTTGGTGGGAGGGGGGGAGATGCCTGCCCCCCTCTCCTTGTGGCCTGAAACAATCAACCATTTTATTTACACTGCCAACTGCACAGCCCAGATTAAGCATGGAATTACGCAGCCAGAGCCCTGATTGCAACCCTCACTGAGGGCCCAATGCATCATTATTTTTTTTTTCAGTAAATCTTTTTTCCTCCACTTAGTCCCCTGGTACAGCCGGTCACCCCCAGCCACACCAGCCCCATCACCATCACTTTCCTGTGGGACTTACAGCCATGCTTCTGTTGTGTGGCCCAGGTACCCAACAGGTGGGGGATTTGCGAGTGGCTGGAGATGGCCAGCCAGTTGGGAACTGCTGTTTCTCCTCTGGTGTTTCTCTTTAGGGGAGTGGATGTGCATTGCAGCCCAAGATGGCCCTGCACATGTTTCCATGTGTAGGACATCAGCATTCCCATGTCCTGTCTTCTCTGCATAATGGTCCCTGGCTGCCTTCCCTAGCAATCCCTATAGGCCAGGCTTATGCCAGGTGCTGTATTCCCCCCTACCACAGAGAGGAAAGCTGTCCCTTGGATGCTCAATCCTCTCCATCCCCACCAATCCTCAGTGACCCAGGTCTGGTCCTGAACCCATGTTACTGGTGTGGTGGCAGGTGTGGCATTCAGTATCTCAATCCTCTGTGTCACTGGGTGGACAACACAGCATTATTTAAAGGTCCTGAGCCTGAAAGCAGTGGGAACCAATATTTATCAGCATCAGACTTATCTTCCAACACTTTCGCAGGCAAAGCCTGAGAACGCGAGGATGGAATTAGTACTGCTAAAGGAAAGACTGACATTTTTGAAGCACAATTAAGGGCATAAGATGAATGAAAATTAAGTTGAAAACTCAATAGCTACTAATGAAATAATGTATAGTAATACCAACATTCAGAAAAAGTTGAAAATATTTTTATATATTTATTTTGCAGAGACTCCTTTAGGCAGATGCCTATTTTCAAAGGGTTCAGAGTCAGAAACAACATTAATACATAATGCCACAAATATACATCACACAGTCACTGATATACAAAACAGCAAGTGGAAATACAATTTAAGCAACAGTAAACAAAATTACGCAGTTACATTATAACCGAGCAATCCATAATGAAGGGTGCAGTAAACAAAGTTTACTTTGTCAGGCTACAAAGTGATTCATTTGAAGCTTTTTTATTAAAATTATTTTAAACTGCCAGATCGGTGGCGCTGAGGGTTGAGACACTGAACACCACACCTTGCGTCATGCCAGCGACCAGGGTTCGGGAATGAGCCCGGGTCGTTGGGGGTTGGCAAAGGAGGACTAGGATCGAGCATCCGCAGACTACTCTCCTAGTCCTGGGGTGGGATGGGAGGAACCACAGCACTGCAGTGACCTCTGGGGACACCTGGGGGTACTGCTGGTGTCGGTGTATGTAGGGGAGTGCGTTGCGGACACCGACACATTGTGCCTAGACATCATTGCACATCTGCACTTCTGTGGGGCTTAACAGGAGGAAAAATAGCTGAGTGTGACCGTGCAGCTTGATGGCCATGATCTGCGATACCTGGAGGACTGGTGTGGAGTCCCGTCGGGGAGGGTTCAGGGCCTGTCCTGGCTGGCAGGGCATAGGGGGCCCTCCAGCAGGATGGCAAGATGGTCGTCCCAGACCCTCCTGGGTGCGGTATGAACAGTCCAGCTCTCTAGGTGGGCAGAGCCGGCGGCTGGATGCCTCAGCTGGAGAACGCTTCAGCAGGGAGCAAAAATAGCAGCTGTGATAAAAAAAAAAAAAATGTTTAAACTGTCAGGTAATTTTATGTATTTATACAAGAAAATAGTATCAATACAGTATATCAATACAAAAATAGTATTGACAGTATGTATTTACTGTATTTTGGCTGTGTCACAATTAAAAAACGTACTGATAATATACTGAAAAAGCAGGTTCAAATAGTATTGATACATATGGAAAAGTATGAACACATAAAACAGTACTGACAGAGTTTATTCTTAACAGCTGGATTCCAAGCTTTCATTTAAAGGAAAATTAAGTTTCTAACCCCAACAGTTCCAAAGTTAGACTTTCCAAAAGATAATTTCTTTAAAATGGGCTAACTTTGGAACCGTTAGGAACAGAAACTTAATTCATGTTTTAAAATGAAAGCTTAAAGTCAGCTAAGTTGAAATATCAATAAGCTATTGCTACAGTGACCATATAGTAATATAAAAAACATAAAAGGATTCACTACATGTTTAAAATCCTGCTATTTTTAACAATATATTATACTGACGTGTAGAAATGCACTGACATGGGATAACTGTTTTATTAGGATCTATACATGTTGATCAGACTCCAAGATTCATTTAAATAAAACTTAAGTTTCTATGATTAACTGTTCAAATGTTACTGCTTACAAAATATAATTTTGTGGATTATAAAATATGATAATACATTATTTTTGGAAAAGGAAGGAAGATACTAGTGACTGTTCGAAGAATAAATACATTCTTTTCTGCTTTATACTGTCCCCAATCATAGCTGTGAAGGAACTGGGATTAAACACAGGATTTTCCCACACTACATACAGGTCAGCTATACACAGTTAGTTGGCCTTTCTGACAACAGGGTGAGGGATACACCCTCCTACAGTAGTTAGCACAAAACAGCACGCAGGCATGAGCACCACTGGAATGAGATAGAATGGTCTGTCTGCATCTTACTCTACCCTTGGGCCTCAATGTCTCATGGCATCCTTCTGAGTCTCATCAGGTCCAACAATTCGCTCCCTGTTTGGGAGCTTGGTTGATAAGAAACTTGCGGATCATGCTTCAGGACCCCAGAGCAGTTGGTTGTGATTGCCATCAGGCAACCTTCCTTGAGGTTGAGCCACTAACAGGCCCACATTGTCCAGCACCTGGGTTCCTTGCTACAGCCTAACCTTTCTGAGACCCAGCTCAGAGGGGGCCAGTGTCACACCAAACCTGGCACACTGCCACCAACCCGAGCTTGTGGGCCTCCTTCAGCCAGTTGCAACTGGTGTCACTTTGCATCCCCAGGGTGCCAGAGCTCCCTGAGCTTCTCTTGCACTGGAACCCCAGAACTTTAGAACACCTGAATTGAACTTGCAGGGCCAGGGCTTCATGCTTATACTCAGAAGGTGGGTTTCAGAAAGCCCAGGAAAGTAAAGCAAGCAAGCAAGCAAACTTCATTTCTAAAGCACTCATCCCTGAATGCTGTAGGTGCTGAACAATAACATACATCTCTATAAAATACCAACAGCACGTAATAAATTTAACAAAATTGAATTAACGAAACCAAATAGCTAAAAAAATATAAAATTATCTGTAGCCAGTTAGCTTACTATAAGGAAAAAAACTCCTTAAATAGGTGGGACTTCAGACTCCTCTTTAAGGCTTCCAGTGAGGGGACCTCCGTCAAGGACCTTTGGATCGAGTTTCACAGGGTCGGGCCGGCTACTGAAAAAGGGGCAACAAATGCAGGATGTACGCAGCAGTTGACAGCTCCCTGTTGCTGGGGCTGAAAAGCAGTAAACAGGAAACGTTGGGATACATCTTTACATACAGTAGGTCAAGAAACATTAACCCTTAGTGTAAAAATTATACATGAACAGACTGCATAGTAACCCTCACCCGTGTGTGTGTGTGTGTGTGTGTGGCGGGGGTGTACTCTTCAATGCCTAAATATCTGATGTCCTCATCAAGCCTGGTGCCTCAAGCATGGCTCAAAGTAACTTCACAGCTGTAAGCAACACAGGTAGAACAGTAACAGATTCATTATACAAATATTGCACAATGGTCAGCTGCAAAAAGTGTCTACTTTTTAGTCCGTAAACTCCCTATGGGAAGCACAAAGTCTATGTAATAGAAACGCTGAGTCCCTTAGTTCATTGCAGATTACAAAACCTCAAATCCAAGGACTCTAGTTCATAGAAAACATTGCAGTATTGTATCTATGGCAGGACTTAGTTCAAAAATGGTACCCCACACCCTGTGGGGCCGCTCAGAAGCTATTTCACTAATGACACAGTTGTGTTCGAGACTGGACTCAACCTGCAAAATAAAACAGCATATGATACCAGTTTTAGATGAGCAGGTCCTCAAGTGTCACTACAGAACCATAAATGCAGACAACGGATTGCTCCCCTTCCATGACACTGAACAAGGTGATGCTCCCTCCCTGGGACACAGAAACAAAGTAACTTTCCTCTTTTTTTTTGTAGAAGTTTTTATCCTCCGAGCAGGCTGAGCAGCTGTCTCAGCCCTGTCCCATCTCTCACAGCCGTACTGAGTCTCCTCCAGTCTCGGAGACTTGTAACGTCATATGGGACTAGTGAGACTGGGCGGGCTGTCGGGGTGAACAGGAAGAGCTTCTTTAAGCATATCCTCCATTTTTTTTCCTCCTGATTTTTCATCCCTGTAGACTCAGTGAACATGCAGTGAGTGTGGCGTGCATGTTTTTCCTCTGTGGAGGCACCCCCAGCTCTCTGAATGCTGGCCCTTCCATTTTCTATGGGACTCGCATGCACCGCCACCTGGATTACTCCAGGTGGCAGTCAAGTGGCCAGTCATGGGATTGCCTCCTCTTCAAGGGAAGAGAGCAGTCCTGTGAATGCTTAATCTTCCCTCTCCCAGCCGAGCCTCTGAGCAACCAGAGTCCATTCCTGAACCCAGATCACTGGTGTGGTAGCAAGGAGGCATGGATGCCTGCTACACCGCTGTGCTGGCAAGTAGCTCTCCTTTTGAGACACTGGGATACAGAAACAAATTAGCTCCCCTTCTGGGATGCAGAAATGCAAGGTTTAATGCCTCCTCTCCAAAGTGCTGGGTGGAGTACAAGTGGGCACAGCAAAGCCACCAGATGCTGCCCCACTCCACCCACAGTAGTGACCAGGTTCCTCATCAGGTTCAATTGCCACTACAGTTTCAGCAGTTAGACATCAATGATGATGTGAGGGTTATTATGCAGTAAAGTTGCAAACTGTCCTTGCACCCGACCTGCTGGCGCGGCTCCGGTCCAGCTCTTGACCGAATTCTGCAGGAACTATCCACAGATTCGTGGTCTGAAACTTTGTCCCAGGTGCCAGAAAATAAGTCTGCATGCAATTTAGGCATCTTTCTCTACAACAGATCCACCACTGACAATAGGGAAGAAGAATCCAAGCCACATAAGCACTAGCAGAGTCACTGGCACAGGTTTAGAAATTGTGACAGAACACAGCCAGATTCAGAAAGGTTGCAGCAGTAAGGGGTTGACAGCCAGAACCCCTGTCAGATATACAGGTTGATGTACTCTTCGTTCCATTCGGGATTTCCTTACTGTATGTCAGAAAGTGGACGCCCAAAATTAGCAGAGCCTATGGCCCCACATACACTGTCCACACGGTGAGATTTCCCCTCAAAACAACAGATGATTTGGATTGAAACCAGATGTTATCAAGGCATGTTCAGTTTACTTAATTGAAGTTCTAGACCAAGGATCAGGGGCTCATCTCAGAAGGATCTGAGTGTCATCATGGGCCAGCCATGTGCCCTAGTATCCCAAAGTCTCTTTGTCAAGGTCCCAGTACTGACACCAGTCTTTTGGAGAACAGCACCACTTTGCCCCTACAGCTTACATGCTGTTCACATTTTCACAGTATGCAGATCTTCCAAAAAGCCAGTCACAGCACAGAAAAATCTTGGGCAGGCCACCACATTGTGACCCCCTCTGCTTCTTAAATGTATCACCACTGTGCCATGTAAGAGGGGAGGGCAGGCCATAGCCCAGGGAGAACTCCCTTGTCTAGAGATGTATCAATGGTGTCACTCACCACTTCCAAACATTCTGGTTCTTGATGTCTCCTTCAGCTAGACTGCCAAGGTGCCGCCTATAAACATCCTTGCGCCACCTTGGTGGAGCCACTCTCCATTTCTTCATTGAACCCTTCATGGGAAGAAGCATGTTCTCCCCTAATGCCAGTTTGTCCTTCTCTGATTCATTTTCATTTTTTTCTCATCACTGGGGCTCAGTGGCACCCATATCACCATAGAGCCACATCAGTCTTGTTCCAAAAATAGATTTGTTACCACATCAATGCACACCGATCCCTGCAAGGAGAACAGGACTCCAGCATGCATTTACAGATCAGACACAGATAGCTCAAGCATGATTAGTTTACCTGTATCTGGTTCCCTAATGTACACCAGCACTATGTGATAAAGTTGAGGGGGATATGACAATGTCAAGAATGTCACCGTGATGCTGCCGAAGACACAGTTTGCTGCAGAACAATCTCACCATGTTGTGCCTGGGTTATGCTCCCTGTTATCCCATATATACCTTACACTGTATTCCTGGTCTATTATACTGTGATACTGCTACTTTGCACTAAAATTTAGATTTAGGTACCCATCATATAAGTATGAGTGTCAGAAATATGGTTTGCTGCTAATATTTGCTAATGTTTACATCCTTTATAGGATTAGATCATGCTTGATTATTATACCTCACTATAATGCATTATGTTTGTCTTTTACATATATTCCATATATAATCTACCTAATTACTGATATGATGACTCTGAGGGATCATCAGTGATTACTTTATACACTGTATATATATTCTCATATAATCATATGTAGTAGTGGCCAGTCAGCACTTATGTTTTTCTAAGCAAGCTGACAGAGAAAACCCTTGTAATGTCTTATACATAGGAAAGAAATGTCACATGTAATGTAGTTTGAACCCGTCAGCATTTCTTTTGTCCAAGTTTCATGCTAACCAAAGCATAGTCTTTGTCTCACATTATACTCATTATTAATTCTGTCTCCTAAGTCATTATCCAATGGAAAATGTTTTATACAATCTTGTTGATAGTATAAGACTAATATCTAATGTTTCTCATATCCATAACTATGAGGTAATCTCTGTTGCTATACTGTTATCTGTAGTATATAGCTTTGTGTAACCTGACTCCAGGGAGAGAGAGAGAGAGAGAGAACGAGAGATCTTGGAGAGCGCAAGATCTTAGAATTCTGGAGATTATGTACATTCTTCAGGAGAGTGGTGAGAAACCCATCTCCCTTGTGATTTTCTCTGTCACATGCTTGGTGTAAGTAGTATAATAAATGTTTATTAGTACTCCTTTTTGTTTACAACTGTTTCTTGGCAGACACCGAAGACATAAGAATATGTATTATCATTATTATTCAATCTACAAATTGAGATTGTTTTAGATAACAGCCACATGTCAAAATGTTGCAAGGCAGTGAACACCAACCCAGCGGAACAATGCTGGGGGCTCTGCCTCCCGCATCACCTGCACTATATTTAAAGAACTCCAGTCTGCACAGCAGTGGAGAAACAGGAATGTTGCATGTCACACAGCAGTCATATGGGCCATGCAACATTGGCACTGAGGGCTGAGCCGCGATACCTTACCTTGTGCTATACCAGCGACCTGGGTTTGGGAATGACCTTGGGTCATTGGGGTGCTGGCATGGGGGGGACAGAGTGGGAATGAGCTGCCTAACGGCAGCGCTCCTCTCTGGAGGGTGGTTGTTGCCCCCCCATAGTTCCACTGCCACCGGGTGGAGGTCTGGTTGCAGCCTAGGTGGGAGGGGCAGCAAGCAGGGAGGGCATCTTGGAATGCAGCATGTGTGTGCCTCCACACATGCATATGTGCACCCGAGAAGGGACAGGGAGAAAAAAAAGGGCAAAAAAGCAAAAAAAAAATGTAAATAAAAAAAAATAAAGTAGTTAGCAGGTGGCAAGCACCAGGAGTTTACTGATAGCGACTGGCTGCCATTAATAAATAAATGAAATAATGGGGGGGGGGCACACAGAACAAATGGGGATGGACTCCCACATTTCAGTAGTGAAAGCTAGGTGCCATGTTAGTGTGGCAGGGCAGCTGCTTGAGGTGAGAAAACGTTAAGTTGAAATTCCGCGAGGAAATACACAGAAGTTGATTAAATTTAATAAATAAAAGTCACGGTGGGCTAAATGACAGTCTAGAAAACACAAACATGTTCTTTGTTTGCCACACAAATGTTCAGTTATAAAAAATGAAGCTGCTAGAAGCACACTAATGCAGTGGGAACTGAATTAACCTAATTTAAACTGCAGAAAATGAGCAATTTTTTTTACTTTATGCTGCCAAGGCATTTAAAGTCATATTTACACCAGACTTGGCAGAAATGTAAAGAATGGTGTACTCTACTTAGGAAAAATAGTCTTGTTGAAACAAATATTCAGGAAAGGGGGGGTCCCTAACCTGGGAAGGTGGAGTGTTAGTAGTCCAGACTCCATGCTGCAGGGAGACAGGGTGGAGGAGGAGCCAGGAGAGGTGTGTGTGCTCTCAGGCAGGACATGTTACAGATGCCCGTTGGACAGCCCCAGGGTGGAGTTAAGCACACAAAAAATGAATATTTTAATTTCCCTGCTCCAGGCTGGAGGAGGAAAATCTTTTAAAGGGAACTGGCTTATTTTGTGGTAACTTAGTGTGGAAAGTCGCACAAAAAACTGTTATTTTACACAGTGAGAAACTTTGAGCCTTATTGACGCCAGATTCCCATGGCTTGATTTCTTAAAAAAAATATATATTGGAGAATGTTTAGAAAGGGAATTTTCAAGTGGGAAGGGTGTGAAAAGCGCTTAAACTTTGTGTTACAATAATTTATTTGTGCTAAACATTATGTATTAAATACATTGGGAATCCAGGCTGACAGGGCAGGGCAGCCTTGGAATTTTCAGAAAGGCAGTTGAGATTCAAAAGTGGAGATTCCATTGTGGCTTATGCTGCTGCTGCAGAATTCCAAGCTGGAATTAATTTTGATTGGTGCTGAGGTTTGGAACAGGGTTTTGTCCACTCGGTAACCAGGATTTTGTAAAACAGAATGTTCAAAGGGTAAAGAAGGAGTTGCACAGCTCAGTCTTGGGGAGTTTGAGCAGGGAGAGCGACTTGAAGGGACTGGACCTGTCAAGAGGGAGTCCAGCCTGCTAAGGCCTACTAGTTTGATAAGGAGGGGCTAGCCCTCAGTTAAGTGAATAGCCAATGGGGGATCACCTGCATCCCATTGCTAGGGATAGTAGGCAGTAAGTGACAGCAGGGACAATGTAGATTAGCCTGCTGCTTCAAGTGCTTGTTTTCCACAAGTGTCTCAGCTTCTTCTGACCAGAGTGAAACAGCTTCAGGTGTCAAGATCGTCTCCAAGATCAATGCCACCTGATCGCTGCTTACTCCACAAGAGGTCTGGGACTCCCATTTTCTTCAGCCATAAAGGGAAGTGGTACAGTAATATGTTTTTAAATTCATCTCTGGACTAGTTCAAGAAGGACACTTGTCCATAACTGAATTTTGAAATCCTTTTTATTTAAAGGACTACTGTCCAGCTATAGAAGGACTGAAATTTGTGTGTGTGTGTGTGTGTGTGTGTGTGTGTGTGGGGGGGTGCTCTGGAAATGTTATTGAGTAAATGCTATGTGCTGCAAATTACATGCTAATATGAAATGTCTAGAGTTTAACTGCTTAGAGTGTTTGTGATTTAAGGTTAAAATACAGTGTTAGATACCAGGGAAGGGTATCTGGTATAAAGGAGTGAGTGGGCTGACTAGGGTGGGTAAAGGCCTAGTAGGCACTGCATGCTGTTAAGGCAAGATGGTTTATATGTATAGCAACTGAGGCCCGAGGTGTGGCTTAGGGCTGGGTGTAGTTTAATTAGCTGGAGGGCTTGTGGGTGGTGTATTAACCTGCAGTTCCTAGGATAATTGGGTTCAAACCTATGGAAAAAAAATGTTTTATTACTAGAGTTATTTGTTAATGAAAAGCTTTTGCAAAGTGAATGTATTGCAGTTGCTAAAAGTTAGTGCTTTCTCATATGCTAACTGTGGTGTTAAGCTGGCATTTCATTTAGTAAAGCTTACCTTAATTCTTCACTTGAACTCATTTTATTTATTTATTTATTTAGTTAGTTTTTGTTGACCGGGTAAGTGCACTAGACAAATTCTGCCTATTTTCAGGCACGACCCGGGGGAGGGGGATACAGATGAATGCCAACTGATCTTGAACCAGATTAAGCTGTCGGTGGTATTTTTAGTGAATGAGGGAAATTTGGCCTGAACACCGGGGAAAATCCTCTACTCTTCAGAGGGGAATACTCTGTCCAAAATGGCGGACGCTTCTTTGCCTCCTGCAGAGCTGGCTGAGGGGACAGGAGACCTGGTCTCTGCTCCTGTCTCTGACTGTCTGGAGACCATTCCGAATAATGTTGAGGTTGTGAAGGACTCTGTTTTGCTTGTACGTGCCTATCAAGCTGCACCTGCTGCTAAACCTGTTTCTCTTCGAGACCCTGCTGGAATTGCTTGCTCTACTACTCTTGCTACATCGGAGGATGATTTACCTATGGCTTCTACACCAACTGAAGTGGGTGACTGCGCTGTTCATGAGTGCTTGGAAATGACTGATAGCCGTTTTGTGATCTCACGTCTTGGCTTGTGCCAGACATTTCTGAATACGCCGAGTGGCGCGACTGGAGGAGACAGCACCTCTGACTCGCTTCTGAGATGTATGGGGAACCCTGTACCATCCTCTAAGCAGGTGCCCTTGACGGCGAGTCCGGTGCTGTCTGACGTTTGTAACGAGGCTCAGTCTTCTGCACAGCTGCCGCTTGGGCATGCTTCTAAGGACACTGATTTAGTCACAGCTTTCTCCCCTGCTTTGCAGCCTCCCTCATTAACTGTTTCCAGTACTGCAAACCCCATTTCTGCCCCTACCTAGTCGGTGGAATCAGCATTACGAGGTGCAGGGTGGATTCAGGAGTCCAGGATAGGAAAGTGGGTCTCCGGTCCGTCTCCAATTTGGTCCCCCCGTCCAGAGGACTCCCTGGAAGACCGACAGCCGATGCAGGATACTCAGGGCTCTTCTGACCCCTTGAGCTTGCCTGAGGTATTGCACTTTACACAAAATCCAATTTTGGACATCAGGAAGGGGTCTACGTTGGATGCCATCTCTTTTCAGGGTCGTAAGGACACTACTGCTTCAGAGTCTGGAAAGCAGCCTTCAAAACAGGTGGGGCTGACACGTTCATTTTCTTCATTGTTTAAACAACCAGTTCTAGCTGCAAAACAACCAGTTCTAGCTGCTAAACGTCATAACGCTGTACGGCTTATCTATAAGGGGGACTACCTAACCCTCCAGACCGTGTGTATGTGGCCAGGTCTCTGTTGAAGGATTCTTTGAAATTTTTCGACCACGAAATCTATGCCCTGATTCATGTATCAGGCGAAACCACCTTTGATGTGAGTTTTCAGACGCCTGCAGGGATTAGATTGTTTCTGGTCCAGATACTACGCCTCACGGAACAATGCTTTATGGACCCCTTTTCAGGCCATCCCCCTCTCAAAACCTGCCTTCAAGACCATCACGGTTATGTTTCGGAACGAAGGTGTGGAGGTGTCTGATGTTGTGCATTGGTTGAAGCAGTGCTGTACGGTGCAGGGCCATCCTGAAGCTATATTGGACACGGAAAATATTTGGACAGGGGGCTGGAGGTTTCGGGTCGTGTTACACACTAATGACTCTGGTCCAGTGCATTTACCCAATTCCTTTTTTTTAGGCCATGATAGAGGGGTCCTGTTTTACCCGGGTCAGCCTAAGGCCTGTTATAGGTGTGGGGACCCCTCGCACCTAAGTAATGTGTGTGACAAGATGAAATGTCATAACTGTGGTGAGCTGGGTCATGTAGGGATTCATTGCCAGAATGTTAGCAGATGCAATCTTTGTGATGAGATGGGCCATACGTTTCAAACCTGTCAATGGGCTGCCCATGCTCAGTCATCTCATGATGGTGGGGTTGATCAACGCTTTGTGATTACGCAGGTGCAAAAGGCTCGGATTCGTGCCTCCTCAGCTGCTTCTGCTGCTGAGGCGCCGAACCCTGCTCGGCAGGCCCTTGTGCCTGTGCCACCCCAGGTTGCCACTCCTTTGATAGCTGTTAATGTTGAACCCCTTTCCATAGTGGAACCCCAGACATTGATGGATGTGCAGTCTGCTGAGTCAGACCTAGACCAAATCCCGGGTCCCAGTACTATGCCACCACCTAGTGAATCTACTACTGTCATGCGCCGAAGGTCAATGAGGACTGGTCCTCGAACCTCGACGCCTCCTAAGATACCTTTATTGTCTCAGCCCATAGTCCTGTCGAACACCTTTGAGGTGCTTCAGATGACTTCTGATGACACTGAAGGCGAGTCAGACTCCTCCTCCGTGGCGTCCTCCCTCCCTGATGGCACTATTGATTCGGAATTTCAATTGGGTACGGGTCTTTCGCAAAAACGTAAAGTGAAAGTTAGGCTAAAAGGGAAAAATGTGGCTGGGAAACGAAAGTCGTGATGTTCTGTGGTATTTTCTATTTTGTATTATTGCGTAATTTGTTTGCCACACTATCAATGTTAATAGCATGATGCGTGTTGATAAAAGAAGGTTAGTGTTTTCCTTTTTGAGGCTTTTGCCATTAGGTATCTTTCTCTTGCAGGACACAAGACTCCATACAACACATGAGGTTCGGCAAGCAACACGTGACTGGCTTTTGGGCCCTTCGTTTTGGTCAATAGGCCAGGACCCCTGCTCGGGACTTGGC
This sequence comes from Neoceratodus forsteri, assembly GCA_016271365.2. Taxonomy (NCBI): domain Eukaryota; kingdom Metazoa; phylum Chordata; order Ceratodontiformes; family Ceratodontidae; genus Neoceratodus; species Neoceratodus forsteri. Next base: position 1,677,094,096 of record CM057456.1, read on the forward strand.
ATCTTACTCAATGTGCCGGACTTCCGTCTACTGAAACTGGTTGATTTAGCTCCTGGTAGAGCTCTAGTTTTAGATTTTGTTATTGGAAATTGCCCGTAACGGGTGATAAACATCTATGCCCCCCAGATTAAGACGGCCCGTGTTGCCTTACTTTCTTTAATACGCCCTTATCTCCATACTTCATTCCAACTTATATTTTCTGGAGATTTTAACTGTGGCCTAAGTCTGTAAGACAAGAGTTCATTTGCCGCCACCAAGAAACTCTATTGTGATTCCCATGAATTAGGTAAATTGATACGTACTTCGCACTTGACTGATGCTTATCTTTCTTTTACAAAATTGCATACCCCTACATTTCAAAAAGGCAACTTGGCAACACGTAACGATTTTGTTTTTCTATCACGTTCGATACCGATTGACTCCGCTTTGGTTCAAGTGGTAGCTTTCTCTGATCATAAAGTACTTTCTGTTGGTATAGGGTCAGTTGCCCCTTTTTGTAAGGGACCAGGATTATGGAAATGCAACACATCCCTCTTACAGGACAAGCTGTTTCTACGGTCTCTCCTATCTTTTCTTTTGGCTCGTAAGTCTGTGTTTATTTGTTATGAAGACCCAGTACAATGGTGGTTTGATACGAAACATGCTTTAATTATTTTTCTGAAAAATTACAGTCGTAGGAAAATTAGGAGAGACTATTTGGATTATTTAAAGAAAAGAGCACACTTACAATCTCTGCTGTCCATGGCACATACGACTGGGCAGGATTTTTCCCACCAAATTCAAGTAATTTGAAGGATATGTGTATTACTAGTCTCGCATTTATTACTACTAAACTATATCACCAACACAGATTTCATGTGACTGGGACATGGGAAGTTGTCTGCCCTTTTGAATCTAACTCCACAGGTTGCCCAGAAAACAATGCTGTGCCTTGCAAATTCTGCAGGGGCTTTATGTTCCGCACGTACTGATATCCAGCAGATTGTGACGGAACATATGACTGCATTATTCTCCCCCCTCCCAGCTGTTATGGAAGACCCTGCCACCTTATATGAGAATCTTGGTGTTCCATTCCCTTTGAGGCAGAGTGAGGCTGCGGCTTGTACTGCCATATCAGAGTTGGAGTTGACTGCGGCAATTTCCTCATTGCCCTTACGAAAAACTCCTGGTCTGGATGGTCTCCCAGCTGCTTTGTATAAGGTACTAAGTGACCACTTGGTCACTGAACTGACCTCTGTGTATAATTCCCTGCTCTGTAGTGAGTCTATACCATTAGACTTTACGAAAGGTGCTTTAATTTATGTTTACAATCAGAAAGGTGACGTCCACTCTCTGGAGAATTGGCACCCTCTCTGTATGTTAAATACTGACTTTAAGATATTAATGAAAATTCTTGCGAAGCGTTTGATCAGTATTGCAGAAACGGTTTTGCATCTGGCCCAGTCGTGTTCCATACCTACCAGGCGAATCTCGGATCACCTGATTCTCCTACGGGAATTATTTTCCCATGGATTGGTGGGTCTAACCTCAGGTATTATAGTTTCAGTGGATCAGAAGGCGGCATTTGATTCGGTTAACCACAATTTTTTGTGGACAGCGCTTCATTTTTTACGTGTCCGGGATATCATGGTCCAATGGTTGCATAAGTTGTACAGGACGGCCACGGTTGTTCCTGTTGTAAATGGTTGGGTGGGACCTATGATCACTGTTAAAAGAGGTGTTCGTCAGGGTTGTCCTGCGAGTCCTCTACTATATGTCCTGTTTTTAGATGTCCTACTCCGCCATTTGAATGTTCACCCTCAGATCCATACTATCACATGCTCTGCTATGCTTGTACTGTATAAGGCTATAGCATATGCTGATGACATTTGCTTCCTAGTGGCTGATGAAGCCTCGGTGACGGCCTCTTTACAAGAATGCTCCTTGTTCGGAAACTTCTCGGGAGCGTGTATAAACTATGGTAAGAGTTTGGGTATAAGATTGGGATCCGTTGTAACCCAACATAGCTGTATAGGCCCGCTGAGATGGGTGGAAGGCCCTATCCGTATATTGGGGGTATATTTCGGAACTCGGGATTCGGATTTTCACAATTGGGATGCTAAGTTGCAACAGGGTAGAATGAAAGTTGCCTCTTGGAATAGGGGGCAAATTGGAAAAAAGAAAAGGGTTTATCTGATAAAAACTTATTTGATATCTTTGTTTCTTTATTTGAGTTATGTATTTCCTATACCGCAGCGTATGGAAACAGCGATTTTCAGCCTGTTCTTTCAGGCGTTATGGGGGAGTAGGCTGAATCCGATTAAACGGAATATCACTTATTTACCCATTGTGGAGGGTGGTGTGTGTATGGTAAATCCTTTGTTGTTTTTTTCCAGCATTTTTTTCACGGCAAATTTGCGGTCTCTCCTGATCAATTCTCAGAAAGGATGGGAAGCATGGTTTTACGATTCTTGTGGAGTTTGGTTCCACCAATGGGAACATAACTCTTTACGTGTGTTGCGTAACACTAAAGGTGTGCCACTATATGTGAAACATATGTTTCAATGATTAAAGCAATGGCACGTAACACCTCAGATGCTTATTGCTCATACTCATAAAGCTCTATACAAGTTACTTCTTTTCTTCTGTCTGTGGGACTCAGTCCCTTTTGATAAATGTCCGGTCCAACATCTTTCTCCCCTTTTATCTTTGTTACGCTGTAAACGTGTTCCGGCACACATGTGGGACTTTCATTGGCTGTCTTGCCATGAAAGGATTAATGTTAAAGCCAACCATAAGCATAAACAGCTTCAAGACAGATTATGCTCCAGACCTTTATGTAATACTGCACTGGAAACGATACCTCATCTATTTTTTGAATGCACTTTTATTCAACAGTGGTGGAACTTTTTGGCACAAAAGTGGGCTCTTCCAATTTTTGGGTCAGTTTCCTTTCAGACAGTCATGTATGGTGTTTTCTCTCCACAATGGTCCTCTTGGCATTCGGACACTTTAAACCTTATTTTTGTTGTGATTAAGTGGAATGTTTGGATGGCAAGATGTCTGTTCACTCTACAGCAAAGGGACTGTACATATTTGGAACTTGAAATTAAAATTGTGAAAGATTTAAAGGCCATCTGTGAATATGAACGAACATTTCATACGGAGTCTGTGCTGCTTGCCCTATGGAAAGCGCTTCCTTGGATAACTGATTCTGATTCAGCTGTGACTTGATAGATTCTTCCCAGCCTTACTTTTGTATTATCTTTTCCGTTGTGGTTTGGAATTTGTATAGCAATGTATTCCTTTTATGTACTGTTTTTCCTTTTTGGTTCTGTTTTGCTGTACATTGCATAATATCTTGTTCCAATAAAACTTTGCCCTACTCTTTTCAATAAGTGCCATGGGATCTTTAACATCCACCTGAACTACCACCAATCCATGCAGATGGGACCTCAGTTTAACGTTTCATCTGAAAGACGGCATCTCAGAAGTGCAGCACCCCTCTCATGCTGCACTACAGTGTCAGTACTAGGATATTAACCCAAGTGCCAGATGTGGGAACTGAACCCACAGCCCTTTGATCTCCCAGCCTCAGAGGCGAGTATACTACCTAGTGAGCCACTGACACTGCCAGAGTCTTGTTTCAAAGTTGTCTGAGTCTCACATTCCTGTAGTCTCCAGGGTCAGTTCAGTGCAGCCCTCCTCTCTCTCAGACAGATGGTGGTGCAACCCTGTTGATTGTCTGTTTACCTGGTATTGTGACGTAGACAGCCAGCTCTGAGTGCTCTGAATGCTGTATTAATTTTTTTTTATTACATATAAAATATGTGATGGGAAGGTCAGTTTGAGGAAACTACTATCTTGCTGAAATGAAACATAACCCCCTCAGGGATGAGTTCAAAGGTCAGGAGGTATTTTAAACTGCAAATATCTGGGGTGCAATTACCTTGTCAATTTGCTTTGATCCCAGGAAATGAAATTAGCCATTCATGGCATCCCCAGGGAATCCTTTGATTTTGCTCTAGGTGTCATATGGAAAGAGCATACATGGGTTATGAATAACCTTCCAGGAACCAGCTCATTTCATCAAAGAGATTGATAGCTGGGCCAGACAGGATCCAGATGAATTTGGAAGGCCAAATATACATTCCCGGGGAACCGTTGAATTACTTCAAAGAGACCTTTGAGGTGTAGATTCCAAGGCCCAGACAGGATTAAAGAGGCAAATACACTTTTGCTTTGAATACAGTGACTTAGATCAAAGAAACTTTTGAGATGTATGCGTAGCACAGCGCAAACCGGTTTGGTCTGGTTAACCTGAGGGAGGAAAGGCAGTGAGGTCTCCTGTTATGTTTTTTTAAATATTTTATTTGGACATCCTGTGAGATAAAATATAGATGTTGTTACACCAAGGCGGAGTTATGTGACCTCAGAAAGGGCCAGCTCAGAACTGTGTTTAATTGCTGAAAGAACCTTGACAGACACGCAAGACAATATTTCTGACTGAGAGAAGAGAGACCATCAAAGCACTGAAGTAAGGACCTTAGACAAGATTAGTCTGAAGTTATTAATTGTAGGAACTGCACTTTAACCTGTTTGTTTTAAGGCTGTATATGTTGGGATATATATTTGTTCTGTATTTATTGTTCTGTTTTGATATCTTAAAGTAAACAGATTTTACAACGTAAACTGTCTGGAGTGCCTTGACATTTCTTTTTATTTTAAGTGGAGCTTTTAAAGGTTATAAGTAACACTGTGTATGAGCTTATTGTATACCAAACTGGGACATGGATAGAGTTCTCTAAAGTCTTGCATAGAGCTATAAAGGATAATTTGAAAGACCTGGTTGGGTGCCCATAGGCAAAGATATCTGGCTCCCCGAAGACAGAATTATCTGAGCCTGATAATTGGGTACGCTAACAAGAGGTTATCAGTTTGAATCCCTCCAGAGCTTGAGACTAAGGTGACTTGAACCCACAAAACAGACAAGAGGGTTACCTTGTTCTGTTCACTGTATACAAATCATATGCTCAGAGGTTGGCACTTTGGGAGTAGAGGGCTGACCAGCTGAGCGAGTTTGTGACAGGTATTACATATGCGCTGTAATGTATTCTGTGTATTATCATTATATTTTACAGTGTCACACCAGACCTGGAACCCTGCCACTGTCTGGAGCCTGCAAGCTCCCTCTGGCCAGTTGCTGCTGAAGCCAGTTTGCATCTCATGGGTGTTGGAGCTCTTGAACTCCTCTTCCACTGGAACCCCAACTCTAGAACACCTGAACTGAACTTGCAGGGCCAGGGCCCCATACTTATACCCATAAGGTGGGCTTCCAGAAAGCCCAGGAAAGCAAAGAAGCCAATGTTTGCAGGGTGTACTCAGCAGCTGACAACTCATTGTTGCCGGAGCTGAAAAGCAGTAAATGGGAAACATTTGGATACAACTTTGCATACAGTAGATCTAGAAACATTAACCCTTAGTATAAAAAACAAGGGACTAACAGACTGCATAGTAACCCCCCACTCTTTCATATGGGGTTACACAGGCTAAATGTGCGGACAGTACGTACTGTGTTTTTGAAAAGTTGTACCTGTGGTTTCAGAGGATTTAAGTCAAATAACCCCCTTCCAGCCACTCCCGTGGTTCACTTTTCTGAGCTGGTAATGAAGAGCAGTTACTGTCAGCTGAGGTGGTAGTGCTAATCTAGAAAACGTAAGCTTAGCAAAAGTACATGATAGTACATGTGGAATTTCAGAACCTAATTTTTTTGGAGGGGGGGGCCTGGCTAGCTGTCTGGCTGTCTAGATGTAGTTTCAGCAAGCTCCCTGAAAAGCATCCCAAATTTGCAATAATTATATATTTTCTGGTCTGCTGGACTGTCCAAAAACCACCAGAAAGGTTCCAATTGTGGTGCTGACTGGTTCTGGAAAATTTTATTGCAATGGGCCCGAAAACAACTGAGCGAAAAGCCAAGTTCTTTGCTCCTCGTGGTGGGGCCTCTAAAAGCACCATCTACTCCTACAGGCCCTGCCCAGGTGGATTCAGGTATGAACGACTCCCGACCAGCAACTCTGGAGTCCCTGCAATTAGCAGTGCTCAACTTAACTAAGACTGTACAACAGATGGACAAAAAAATGGATTCATACCATGACAGAATGGTCATGGTGGAGCAAAAAATGGATGATTTAGTGAGCACAGCACAGGCGGCAGAGAAATCATCTGAGCAGGCTCAGGCCACGGCAGCAACTTGCGTCAAGGAGCAGGATCTTTTGTGATCCCGACTAGAACATCTTGAAAATATTACAACAGCTGCAAATGTTAGAAATAATTGGTCTGCCGGAAGGTGTTGAGCAGGAAGACCTGCTTACCTTTCTCATTAAATGGATGATGGACACTTATGGCCTGGACCTACAAGATTCCTTGGTTCATGCATATAGGGTCAATCTCCGGAGAGCAAGCGGGCAGTCGGGGGGGAGAGAGAACTATTATGGTGCTAACGGCCTCCACTGTGATCAGAGATCAGATCTTACAAGCCGCTAGGAACAAGAGAGGTGTGGAGATGGAGGGTTCCAGAATCATGTTCTTTCCCGATCTCTCGTATGCCACTCGCACAAAACGCAAAAATTTTGATGCGATTAGATGTCAGTGAGGGAGTTGAAAATTCCAAACAGCATGTTAGTGCCTGCTCATCTACATGTTACGGTGGGCCAGAAAGCATATATCTATACAGATCCCAAAGAAGCCGCAAAGTTGCTGGAGAATTTGGAAGCGGAGAGAGCTGTGAGAGAAGGGGATGCTTCCTCAGATTCAGATGAGGGAGATACCTGAATATCAGCTCATGAGTGACTTTTTTTTTTTGATTATGTTTATTGCCCCTGTGTGCACCCGAACTGCCTCTCCTTCAGGCTTCCAAAGTCCACAGACATTCCCTACTATCCCCCCTTCCACCACCTTACCTCACAATCGCAGCCGTCCACGGAGTAGCCCCGGTGTAACCCTTCACCGGGACTGGCAGGGAGGAAGCACCAGCACACTATTTTCTTTGCGGTCCTGGGAGCTGCTGAGGTAATCTGTGGCTTCTCAGGGAGTCTTTGGGGATGCCTGGGGCCAGCAGCCATCATCCGGCTCGACTTCCGGCACAGATTTTTCAATTTCCTTGGTTCCCTCTTAGTGCACTGCTTCTGTAGTGCCCCTGGTCTCCACTGGGGGCCGCTACATGAGCGAGGCAATCCCAACCCTCCCCAGGATAGGAGAGCAGTCCGTTGGATGCTCAACCCTATCCTCCCCCTGCCGACCTCCGATGACCCAAGCCCATTCCCGAACCCGGGTCACTGGCGTGGGAAGAGGTAAGATGCCAGTGCCTCAACACTCTATGCCACCGGGCTGGCTATGAGTGACTTTTTAAACTTATTCAGAAGGGTCTGTTGGTACATTTTCATTGGACTCTGGACTGTTCTGTAAATCGAAGCTCATATCCCCGAAATGAGACTATAATAGAAAACTTCTCTGTTTATTTTAGAATCTAGGGAGTGCCTCTTGAATAATTTGTGGAGATTTATGCAGGACTAGCAATCTTGGTCTTGAACTTTGTTTTAACTACTGGGGGGTGTTGCTGTGATCAGATGGTGCACACCACTGTTCTAAATATATGTCTCAGTATTACATAGTTTTTTTTTCTCCTCTTATGGGACATTGCATTTACGGCTTGGTTGATCTCACGGGCAGTTATTTTGTTAAAATGATGGGATGCTGAGGGGGAGTAAACTGAAGGTGGAGATGGAGTAAATCATTAGCGTAATTAACACAAAGGCAAGGATATTGGATTTCTGTTTTACTTATGGACTTTCTACTTACAGCTATTAACAGTTTAAAGCCTTGGCAGCAATGGCTAAAATGCATTTTTATGTTGTCTTGCACGCAAGCACAAACAGCATATCGTGGTAGCTTGGAATAGCAGGTTTTGGTGGTGTGGTCAGGTTGTGGCCAATGGCACCACTGCTTTTTCGGGCTGGGCTCTGTGGCATCAATGAAACAGCATGCTGTCTATGACAACTGTGCAAAAGCATGCCACCAACTTGAAACAATTTCGCCGCTGCAATGAGGGAGTGACCCGACATTGCAGGGCATGCCTTGCCTGGTGTAACATTTTAATAAAAATGGCAGCGGCTGTCGCTGTCCACCTCTCACAGTCCTGCCTGAAAGCCAATGTCAGGGTTGCCCAATACGCCTGTCGGCATGCCCCTTCCCCAGTTCATTTGCCGATGGGGAGCCCAATCCCGTTGGTGTAGTGTCCCCCTATTTATTTAATTTGTCTGCTAAGGGGGTGATCAATCCTCCAAGGAATCATGCATCCCCCCCAACACGAACACATTATGTGTGCCGACAGGGGGCCCAATCCCCATTGGCTTCAGTTCCCCTCCCAGAAAAACACAGATGGCACACTGGGGCCCACCCCAGTGTGCCAAACACACCTGTAAAAAAAAAAAAAGTCTCATATGTATGTTTTTTTGCTTTTGTTTTTACCTGTAAAGAGAAACTGGTCCTTTGTCTCTGGTGCCCCTCCCCAACCCGCACCCACCATCTGCATACCCCACCTTCCTGCACCCCCCTCATCCCATACTTACCTCCAGAGCCTGGTGCAACTATCTTCGGTGGAGCAGGAATACGTCTACACTCTTCAAAGCCGACCGCGAACTGAAGAAATGCCGGTAAGCTGTATAATGGCATAAATTGGGGGGGGGGAGTCAACTTAGGTGGATATCTCGGCCATTTTTTTCAACTTTTGGCTCCAAATTTTCAACATAGGGGTTCTTGGGACCCCACCTCATGAACTCAGTCACTGTCATGTTGTTATTCAGTCCCAAAAGGTGATTTCACGGTCACTGCGCGGAATCACCATTCGGAACCGATTAATGAAAAGACAGTGTCACTGTTCATGAGGTGGGCTCCCAAAAAGCCTATGTTGCAAATTTGGTGAAAAAAAAAATTACTGTGTTACAAGCGTGCATTGCGCAGTTTCCATGCACGCTCGTAAGTTCAAAAATGTTTAATATTTTCACTCCAGATTTTCAACATTGCCATTTTTTCACACCTCCTTATGAATAGTAAAGGTGTCATTTTTCACATCCTGCCCAAAATGTGTTTTTGCACATTTGGCACAATGGCGCGTTCGCTGTGAGAAATCAATGTTTGGGACAGATTATGAAAATCACAGTGACACTGTTCATGAGCGGAGGTCCCAAAATGCCTATGTTGGAAATTTGGTGTAACAAAATTCCACAAAATGACTGTTACGAGTATGCATTGCACAGTTTCAACGCATGCTCGTAACTTCGAGAATTTTTAATATTTTCACTCCAGATTTTCAACATTGCCATTTCTTCTCACCTCCTTATGAATGGTACAGCTGTCATTTTTCACATCCTGCTTGAAATGTGTTTTCACACATCTAGCACAGAATGGGGCAGTCAGTGTGGGTAATCAACGTTCGGGACAGATTAACAAAATCACAGTGCCACTGTTCATGAGTGGAGGTCCCAAATGCTTCTATGAGGTGGGGTCACAAAAAGGCCATGTTGAAAATTTGGAGTGCAAATACCAACTAACGCCTGGGGTGTTAAGGTTTCTAACCATAATGTCCCACCCTGTAGAGACTGACAGGCGTCCGGGTGTGCCTTTGGATTGTCGGCTGTAATGCTCATGTCATTCCACCCCACCCGACCTTGTAGCCAGTCACAGACATCAAGGTGTGCCTTGGACTCTTTGGCCCCAGACTTCACCCCATTGTGGTATACTGCACCCATCTCAATGTGCTTCCTTATTGAATGGGGTGAGCGTAAGGCAAGACGACCCTAAGGCACAATGTGACACTTGTCAAAGTCTTCAGGGTAGGGTGAGGTGAAATGGCATGAGCATTATGGCCGTCAGTCTCTGCAGGGTGGGGTGGGGTTGACATCGGTTCCATACTTAACTGCCATTCCTATTATGCATCTCTCTAACTCCTGCACTACCAATGCCAATACCAGCAAGACAACATTCAGCATTGACAAATGCTTGTTTCTTTTGTAGTACTCCATTTTCCATTTCCCTCCTCAGGAAGGCTGTTCCATGTGTCCACTACCTTCTACGTGAAAAAAAATACTTCCTCTCGTTGCCCTTGAGCCATTCCCCCTATATGTTTAAATTGTGCCCCCTTGTTCTTGCACATCTCTTTTTCTGAAAGATGCTACCCTCCTGGACTTTGTTGATTCCCTTGAGGTACTTGAAAGTTTCTATCATGACCCCCCCTCTCCCTCCTTTCCTCGAGGGTATACATATTAAGCTCCTTTAGTCTCTCTTCGAATGGCTTCTGGTGTAGACCTTGCACCATTTTAGGTGCCCTCTTCTGGACTGCCTCCATCCTGCCTATGTCCTTGCGGAGATGGGGTCTCCAGAACTGCACACAGTACTCCAGTTGGGGTCTCACCGAGGGATAACAGCTTCCTGCTTTCCACTGGTGATGCCTCTTCCTATACATCCCAGTATGCCCCCCAGCCCTCCTTACTGCCTTCTCACATTGCATGCTTACCTTTGGGTCATTTGATATGACTACCCTCAGGTCCCTTTCCATTTTTGTTGTTGTTAGTACCTCCCCCCTATTGTGTACTCTTCCTCTGGGTTTTTGTTTCCCAGGTGCATTACTTTGCACTTCTTTGCATTGAATCTAAGCTGCCATACTTCTGACCATTCCTCCAACCTTGCCAGGTCCCTTCTCATCCTTTCCACCTCCTTTTGTGTATCAACCCTGTTGCAGATCTTTGTGTCGTCTGCAAAGAGGCATACTTTTCCTTCCTGTCCCTCTGCAATGTTACTTTATAAAGACATTAAAAAGGACCAGACCCAGTACTGAACCATGCAATACCCCACTAGTAACCCCCTTCTCTTCGGAGTGGATTCCATTTACTATTACCCTCTGTGTTCTGTTGTCCAGCAAATTTTTTAGCCAGGCTACTATCCTGGGACCCACTCCCAGGTAGGCTAATTTGTTTATTAATCTTTTGTGTGGGACTGTGTCAAATGCCTTGCTAAAGTCTAGGTAGATCATGTCCACAGGCCCTCCCTGGTCTACTACTTTGGTCACCCAGTCAAAGAAATCTATTAGATTCGTCTAACATGACCTTCCCACTGTGAATGCATGCTGCCTTCTGGTATATGGGTCCTGTGCCTCGCTGGCCTCTAGGTACTCAACAATTCTTTCTTTCTTTCAGAAGTGAGTCCATCATTTTCCCTACCACTGAGATCAAACTAACAGGTCTGTAGTTTTCTGCCTCTGCTTTGCTCCCACTTTTGTGAAGGGGAATCACATCCACCCTCCTCCAGTCCTTAGGTACCACAGCATCCTCCCATGATTTGTTAAAAAAGGTAGTCAGTGGTGTCACTAGTTCTCCCCTTGGTTCTTTTAGAATTCTGGAGTGAATTCCATCAGGACCCATTGCTTTGTCCCACATTCAGTTTTAGGAGTTCTTTCAGAACCGTTTCTTCTGTGAATGGACTGGTATCGACCTCCCTATCCAAAGTGCTTCTACTAATTGGATTAGGTAACTCCCCCTCCTCTTCTTTCATGAATACTGAGCAGAGGTATTTGTTTAGCATCCCTGCTTTTTCACTGTCACCCTCTGCCCACCGACCCTGCCCTTTATTAAGCCTCAGTATCCCTCCCTTGGTCTTTCTTCACTCCCTAATGTACTTATTTATTTATTTTTTTTAACACGGCTGCTATTTAGTTGCCTACTGGTCAGTCCCCCATCCAACCGATCCCCCCAGCCCTGTCCCCGGAATCACCAGCTCTTACCTTGCCAGGCCGGGAAGCGGCACTTGCTGGGGGTCGGCCTTCATCCTGATGACTGGTATTTTCACCACCAATTTTTTCCTCCTGAAGGCCCCAGGAGTCAGTGCTCATGCATGTGGAGGTGCATGCTCCAACAGCCCCAGTAACAGCCTCCATCCCCCAACCCCTGGCCTACTGCCTAGGCACCCTCTGGCCCAAGCTTCCTCCAGCCTCCACTGGGAGTCGCTATTAGCCAAGGGAAGTTGTGTTTCCTCCCCAGAGAGGAGAGCTTACCTGATGGCAACTCTATCCAGCTCCGCCTTCCCCCCCTTGCCAACCTCCGATGCCCCGGGCTCGTTCCCAAACCTGGGTCGCTGGCATGGATAAAAGGTTTTATCCCCCTTCTTAACCAAGTTGGCTATCTTTTCCTTGGTTTGGGCCTTTGCTATTCTGACTGCCTTCCCCACTTCCTTCTGCTTTACCTGGTACAATTCTCTGTCCTGCTCCTTCTGTGTTTCCTTATACTTCCTGAATGCTATCTTTTTCTCCCTAACCTTCCCACCACCTCTTTTGAGAACCACGGTGTTTTTTTCCTTTGTTTTGATTTGTCAAAGGCTTGTTGCCTCTGTGATGCCAGTTTTGATGTTTCCTCATTGTTCCTCCACCCCTCCTTCCTGCCTCCTTGCTAGTTCTTTTCTGAGACTCTCTCCCATTTTTTCAAAGTCAGCCCTCCTAAAGTCCAGTACCCTCACTTTTCTATGGCTTGACTCTATGGCTGTGTTTATCGTGAACCGCACTGTTTGGTGGTCACTTGTTCCCAGATGGCTACCATTTCTAAAGCTGAGATCCTCTCTCCATCCCCATTTGAGAGTACCAGGTCTAAGATTGCTCCCTCCCGAGTGGGTCCCAACACTAGCTGTCTGAGGCATGCCCCCTGTAGGGCATTGCAAATGACCCTGCTCTTGGATGTAGCTGCAGCAAAGGTGCTCCAGTTAACATCTGGCATATTCAGGTCCCGCATCAACATTATCTCCCCTTTTTCTGCCATCCTAAGGATGCCTTCTATCATTTCCTTGTCCATTTCCTCCCCTTGAGATGGGGGACCGTATACTACACCCTTGTGGATTGTGGTGCCATTTCCTGTCTTCAGGGTGACCCACAGTGCCTCCTTTCCTCCTTGTTTATCCTTTTGTTCCATTGCTTTGATCCCATCCCTTACGTAGAGAGCTACTCCTCCTCCTCTTCTACCCTCCCTGTCCCTCCTGTAGATTGTATATCCTGATATGTTGACATCCCAGTCATGGTTCTCTGTGTACCATGTTTCTGTGACTGCCACAATATCCAGGCAACCCTCTAACCTAAGCAGAAATAAAATATAACATCATGGTACAAAATGTGAGTTTTTGTTGAAATGTGCATCACCCACTGGCACCATCTTAGTTCAAAAGTTGGATATACACTATTAAGTTGGGCCATGATTTTCTCCATATTGTGTCATCTGTTCTCTCCAGTTTTCCAATGAAGGAGGGAGTGGATTCAACTATAATTTAGTTGTAACATTCTTGGCTGTTACCATGGCTACATTAAGCAGTTTACTAGTATTTAAGTCTCCGTGTCCATCAGGCAAATCCAAGAACACTGATTGACTAGTAAGTTGTATATTCCCCGTAAGTATTCTCTTAATTCCTGCTGTAAGGCTAGATAAAATGGCTGAAGGACTGGGAAGGACCATGATGTGTATCCGTGTGTGGCCTTGGATTCGCCACACTGGCACCAACAGTGTGCGCCTTTGGTTGGTTGATATTTAACTTGTCTGTCTGGTGTGATAAAAAACTGAATTACCATTTTCCATGAATACTCTCTCCATATATATGAAGAGATAACACTATGAATATTCTGGAGACAGTTATACCATTGCAGATCTGTAACAACGATATGAAGATCTTTCTCCCACGCCTGTTTTAACATGTTTTGTTGTATAATTTTATTTGTGCCAGCTGGGTCTGATAGATACATGAGACAAGATGTTGAGTATGATCTTGACCTTTGATTGCAGCAATAATCAGTTGTACAGGGGGGGAGGGGGTCTTGCTGTTAGGTGGCAGGAATCACACACAAGTTTGGATGAAGGCCTGAACCTGTAGGTGTTTAAAACAAACTCTGGTCAGAGCCAGTATGGCTGTTCAGAGTGGCGACACAGAGTAAAAGAATACTTGGAGCTCTCACTGCGTCGGATGCTACCATACCCAAGATGGTGGCTGTGACAGAGCTGCACATGCACGATACTCACGCAGGCAAAGTTTGATTCGGTAGCCACCTTAGGCGCAGTGGCCATCACTTCTGCAGTTGCAAATGTAACCCCCTTGCTACTCGGGGTTACTAGAATCCCAGTCAGACCTAGTGGTAGGTAGGGAAGGCAGCTTGTGAAACTCCAGTTAAATGGGTTTCACACTGTCTCACTCTGTTCTCAGTCTCAGCTGAGACTGAGGGATGACATCACCAACAGAACTATCGCAGCTGCATGAGCCACATTGGAACGTGCAGCAAGGGAGTTGGTTAGAACGTTGGGAAGTTTTGAAGTCAGTCTTCAGCTGAGTGTCAGCCAGTTCAGTGTGAAGTTGGGAGCTTGCTGAGAAAGCAGCTCAGTGAAGGCTCTAGGAGACTCAGCCCTGACAGAGGGCTACTTTTAGTTTAAAAGGGTGTGTGTCTCCACCTTAAAGAGAGGCACAGAAGATAATTGAAGTGGTGGAGACCGCTGTTTTCGGGTCTCAGTGCCCTCTCCCTCCGGGGGGGGCAGGAAAGGGTTCCCTGCAGATTCCTGGGGCAACCCCCTAGTTCTGCTTGTAGAGGAAAAGCTGCCTATGTGTTCCAGAGTTTATTTGGGAGAACAAGAAGATTTGTGAGTCGCCTGTGGGGCACCTGCAACGTGAGGGTGAGTGTCTGCTCTTGCTAAAAGGGCCTATGTTTTTCACCCTGGGACTTGTGTGACAATGTGGGGATTGAACTACTAAAAAACAGTGGAAGCCTAGAGTAATGGGCTAAGCAAATTAAAAGTAGGTTCAAGTCCAGAGTTGTTGGGATGCAAATGATATGTAGAGGAGATGTGAGAGACTTCTACCCAGAATCTACATTTGAAAGTTTTCAGTAAAGGAATTGTTCAGTTTCCAGAGAAATGGCCGGGTATGGGCTGTGGGAGCTGGAGGTGGGTGGCCCCCCATCTTTAGTGACCAGGTCCACCTCTACGGATTTCTTCTGTGGATTTCTACTTTACCTCAGGCACTTGGCCAGTGATGAGGGAAGTACCCAGACGTGGGATTGTAAGGAAAATTCTCTCTAGGAATCGAAGACTCTAGTGTGGTTTGGGGAGCCACAACAGGATAATTGGTTCATTCCTCAAATGGACCACGGATCAAGTGGCCGACGGAGGAGCTGGGCAGTGGGGAAAACCCAAGTGTGTACAAGTCGGGCTGTGTACCCAAACCTACGTGCAAATCCAGGCTGTGTGCCTGGTAGGTTTAGAGCCTGAGGGCTGGAAATAGTGATAAAGTGTTCTGTTGTCTCTAATCTGCATTACCAGGAATGTAGCCCCATGGGGGTCCGTCTATGCTTTGTTTGTTCAGCTTGGATGTGAATAAAAGCCACACTGAAGAATCCCATTCCTGGTTCTGGACATTACAGTTATTGCTTCCTGTGTTTGGATTTACTTGGGTGCCCCTGTTCAGAGTAGCCAAACCTAGATCCCCTGTGCCGAGTAACCTCATCCTCCCCGAACCCAGTCCCCACCAGGTACTGCTGTCAGCTTCAACAGCATGCCACCTGTCATTTTGCTAAAAAGGCAGGGGTGAGGGGTTACACAAAAAAAAAAGTAATACCCCATAAAGGGGGTGTGTTATGCGGATGGCAGAGGTAAAGGGCCGCCAAAACACAACTGAGTGGAACTGTGCCACAGCACTGTGGAAGCACGCCTTAGAGCAATCTAGTCACATGCTTCCACAGTGCTCGTAAACAAAATGGTAGCAATACGTCTGCAGAGGTCTGCTCACACAGCCGAAAAAATGAAATCTACACAGGTCAAACGTGTCCCAGAGATCCTCAAAGGTCTAAACTTCCCGGCCCTGCAAACATTGAAAAAATATATTGCAACCCCAGTCATGTCCACACCAGAAATACAGGGTCCAGTATGGATGGGAGAAAAGCTGCTGCATTTGGGAGAGAATAAAGAAAAACCTGCTGGGCGCTATAGTTTTAGTGAACTGTTGAAAATGTTGCTGTGATGGTCTTCGCTGTTTTCCCGTCACTGTGCCGATGTGATACCGGTTTGGGTATACAAACCTTGATACCACACATTTTTTTTTCATACTTTCTTTATTCTCCCCTCTCTGGTCACCCGGACTCTCCCCGGAGGGACACCCGGCCCGACCATATCCCGCCCCATCTGAAGTTCTCAGCCTACCTTGCCAGTAGGAGGAGCCTCCACTCCGCTCACTCTGATCTTCCGACCCCTGGGGCGGTACCACTGACTCCTTCCGATGACCTTTCTGTAATCTGGTTGGTCGACCAGGTGGTGGATGGAGCACCAAAGGCAGGCTGCAGGACCTGGCGCTGGGCGTGGAGTTTGGCCACTCAATCCATCTTTTCCTACCAGGGACCAGGGCACTTTTTCCCATTTCCCGTTGTCCCTGAGGCTTGGACGTGTAATGACGTCCAGTGCACGATAGGTGCGCTCCTGCACCTGCCCGCAGGATGTCCGCTGCAGCCTCTACCCTCTCAACATGTTCTCGCTAATTGCGATGCCCCCAGTCTCCACTGGAAGCCGCAATGATAGCGGGAGCCACAACCCACTCTCCCCCAGGAGAGGAGAGCAGTCCTCCAGTTGCTCAATCGTCTCCTGCCCCTGCCAACCCCCAACAACCTGAGATAGTTCCCGAACCTGGGTCGCTGGCGTGGAACGAGGTGTGGCGTTCAGTGCCTCAACCCTCAGTGCCACCCACCCAACTGATGCTACATATTGAGTGGACTTTGTATATTGGTTGTCTTCTTATATTGGGGAGATACTAGGCAGTGTAGGGGATCGAAATTAGCTTTTGCAGCCACTAGCCAGCAGGGCTAGCGACTGGGAAAATCCACTGGCCCCACAGACATTTCCACTGGCCCAGTTAGTGTACACACTGAAGTGTTGCCTTCTCCAGTACAAGCCTACAGGGCTAGTTAAATGATAATCTTACCAGCCCAATACAAAATCTACCAGCATTTGCCTAGTGGGCTGGTACCAACTTCTACCCCTGCAGTGTAATAAATAGCACTTTGGGTATATTAATCATGTCCCCCTCAATTAATTCTAGTTTTTCCAGTGTGTGTGGTAGCTGGGTACCAGCCAATAAAATACTATCCGGATCTGTGCCGCTGCATGGTATAAGGTTAAGTGGGGAAGAGACAAGCCTCCTTGGGATTTAGGAAGATATAAGACCATAGTCCAGATCCTAGGTTACTTACCCTGCCAAAGATGCTGAGAAATGTGTTTGTCCCAGCTCCCAAAGTAGCTAGGTGGTGGGGTGACAGAAAGCTTTTGTGCTAAATATAACAATCTAGGTAGCAGGTTCATTCTAACGCTGTCCACCCTCTGAATGAGAGGGAGTGGCAAATGAGTCCACACCTCAATATCCTTAGCTAAGGCTTCTGAGATTTGGTCATAATTGAGGGCATGACCATCCTAGATTTGTTAGCCAACAGAATAGCCAGATACTTAAACATTTAAACTGAAAGTGCTCCTTAAAGTCTAAAGAGGGGGTATAGTGAAGCTGAAGCACTTCTATGTTTGCTGTATTTAAATTCTAACCTGCTATCTTCCAAAATGTTGTAAGGTGTCCCAAAGATGTGGGAGACTCCTTTCTGGATTTGTTAAATAAATTAAAAGGTTTTACACATATAAGACTAATTTATGCTCCCTGTCTCCCAGTTGCACTCCAGTAACAGCAGGGTGTTGTCGAATGGTCTGGACTAAGGGTTCTAACTAAAGGGCAAATAAAAGAGGAGACAAGAGGCAACCCTGATGAGTTCCCCTGCCTAGTGGGAAGGAGGAGGAAAGCTGGCAATTAACTTTAACATATTCAGCGGGGGAGTTGTATATGACTTCTGTCATCTCAACATATGTTGATGGCATGCCCAAAGTGCCCCAAAACCTGAACTAAGAATGGCCATGCCACCCAGTCAAAGGCTTCTTCAGCATCCAGACCTGATGAAAGGAATGGGGCCTTTGCTCGGGTGGTGTGGTGGAGAATATTTATTTATTTTTTTCTAGTTTTTGTTTAAACATTTGTTGACCGGGATAGGCTCACTGAGCTGAGGCTCGTTTCCAGGTGTGACCCGGGGGAGGGGGGAGAAGTTACATACAGGATATCATAATACCACAGAAGGCCTTTTAGTTACAAACAGTAGATTCCAGACAGCCAGATCCAGCAGAGATTGACAAACTTTCTTGTCCTATGGTCAAACAATATCAGTTTACAAGTCAAAAGCACAGAAAATGGAAAACCTGGAAAACATTTCCTGAACGAGACAACTGGGAAAACCAGTTTCACAGAATTTAAGTGCACGCCGTGAGGCCTAGATCATTGCAAGTGCTGGGAGTGGTGCTAGGTCACCTGGGACAGTGGCAGGGGGGAGTTGGCAGGAGCTATAGTTGAGTCCGGGAAGTGAGATAAGAGGAGGCATTTCTAATGGAGGGGGCAAGTCTGTTCCATAAGCTGGAGAGCTAGTAGAAGAAGACAGCTTTACCAGATTATGAGAATGGGCGAGGTGTATGAAATTATCTGTCGTTTCTGTGCCTCATTTTGTAAGGGGTGTCTGGGGCCTGGGAGAGGCTATCCACCATGTAGGAGGGTAGCATGTTAGATATAAGGTTGAGAGAGTGACTGTAGCACCGGTGGAACAGCGGGGTTATATCCAGGAGGGAGTATAGAACGCAATGATGAGTTCTAAGGGGTGAGTTGGTATCAAAATGGCAAAAAGAGTTTAGGAAGGAGTCTAGCTTGGATAAGGTGGTTACTGGAGCAGTAGCATAGACCAAATCTGCATAATCAAAAATGGGAAGGATCATTTTAGTTAAGATTTGATGTCTGGCAGGAAATGGGAGGGAGTCTCTGTGCTGGTAGATCACAGCTCAGGGGTGTAGTTTAGAGATGGTTGTATCTACATGAGGTGAGAAAGATAGGTGGGTGTCAAGCCAAACACCAAGGTACTTCTATTTACTGACCTGGTCTAGAGGGGTACTATCTAGGGAGACGATGGGGGGTAGGGGTGGGGAGTATTTGCTGATCTTCCTTGCTGTACCAAATAACATGGATACAGTTGTGGAAATGTTTAGTTTTAGTTGGTTTTGTCTGAACCAGTGTTGAATATTGGTGAAATCACATTGGAGGGTGGCATGAACTATACTTTTAGAAGGGTCTGAGGTAAAAAGGATAGTGTCATCCGCATACATATGTATGCTAGGTTTAGTGCAGGAGGGGGGGACGTCATTTATGAAGAGGGAGAAGAGGATAGGATTAAGGACAGATCCTTGTGATATGCCTGATTTGATGGGGGGGGGATGAGATGTCAGCAATTCTGACGGACTGTGACTTGTTGGAGAGGTATGAGTTGAACCACTGCACAGTGATGGGGCAAGTCCTATTGCTTCAAGTTTTGAAAGGAGGAGGGGGTGGGAAATGGAATCAAAGGCCTTGGCCAGGTCGACGAGGACTGCAGCAGTGAAAAGGCCTTGGTCAGTGGCAGTGTGGATGTGGTTTGTGGCATGCAGGAGAGAGGAGATAGTGGAATGCTGTGTCCTGAAGCCTGATTCTGGTGGAGAAAGGAGGTTATTCGCATCAAGATATTCCACCAGCCTGGAGAGTGCCAGGGATTCTTGTAACTTTGCAAGGGCAGAATATATAATGCTCTTTTTATATGATCCTCCACCTGCCTTGATGTCACAAATCCTGTGGTCTTTGTTAATAAGCAAGGGTAGCAAGGGTTCCAACCATTTTGTCATCAATGTGGTAGACTTTACAATCCACATTGAGGACAGATATTGGTCTATAGGAGGCACAGTAACTTCTTTCTGTTCCTGGCTTCAGAATGGTAGAAACTGTGGCCTGTCACCACACTGGGGAGACAGGATTGCCTTTCAGAATCCCCTCTCCCACATGAAGCAGCAGCGCATTGATGGAGTCCCAAAATGTTTTAAAAAACCTCTCCAGTATATCATTTGGACCCAGACTTTTTTTTTATCACCCCTGTGAGTTAGTCCTATGTCCGTGCAGTCGTCAAAGCTTGCTGCTGGAGTTGCAGTAAAGTGGGCAATTTTAGGGTCCTTAAATATTCAGTAATCACTTCTGGTGTGGGATAGATATCCACCTCATAGAGGCCCTGACAGTAGTGCTGAAAGGCCCGCAGAATTTTGTCTGGGGTCTAGGGTCTTTATCTTTTATTTTCTTGGTGGAGTGTTTAATATACGTCATCATATTGCAATCTGTTCTCTCCCTCATATGGTATGCCAGTATCATTGAGGCTCGAGACCCTCCCTCATAGTACTTTTGCTGAAGGAATCTGAGAGCCATTTCTGTTTTCAGATACACGATTCCTTGAATTTTTTGCCTAACCTGGTTTAAGTGAGGGAGGATAGAATGGTCCCCCTACATGTGAAACCTCAGGAAAGTCTGCAATTCCCATTGTAATGCTTGTAACTGCTTCTCTCTGTTTCTTAAGTCTAGTAGCATAAGCTGTGATGTCCCCTCTAAGGACCACATTCAGAGTATCTCACAGTATGGAGGAGCTCACCCCCTCTCTATCATTATCTGATAGAGAGGGGGTGAGCCCCCTTGGGAATCTGATCTGTACTAGCTAGTATTAGCCTGTCTTGTTAGGGGTTATTTAGAAACTGTGTTAACTTCAGTGTTTGCAGTCTTAAAAAACAACCACCGTGTCACTTTAAGACACGTGTTCACCAGATCTCTTTTCATACTCCCTTTTTTACCTGCCTTCTTCAACTTCACTGTGAGCTCACTGATCGTGGACTTGTACCCCACCCTGTACTTCTGAGTCCCTCATCCTCTGTTCCATCTCTGACTAATCCCTCTTGCCTAGTTTCATCACACTCTACCCTTTGTTTCAACACAACACATCCCCCCCCCCGACAGGCTGCCGCCAGTCACCCGACCCCCTCCTCTTGCCTCTGTCCTGATAAAAACCTAAATGCTACTCTCTTTTCTTACTAGGATCCCAGAAGTGCTCAGGCTCTATGGCTCCTTGGGTGGCAATCATCGGCCATACCTAGAGCCGCCGCCAGCGGAACCCACCGCCAAAAACTCCCCGCCCGCCTGGAACAGCACTCCAGATCCCACAAGCAGGTACTACAGCTGGCTTACCGTTTCTGCACTCTGTACACTGATTGGTGTATTATTTTCACTACTGCTCTCCAATTGGGCCTTACAGCTAAACAGCTGTTCGGATTGGTGCACCTGGTAAGCTTGCTCCTTGGGCGACGCTGTCCTGGCTGCTCACAACAGTAATTCTGCACTTTGGATCGGGACTATACTTTTTCCCGCCCCCTCCATCCACTCTTAGGCCTCCTTTAAATACACTCTTGCCTCTCCTCCTGAGCATGACAAAGTCATCTATTGGAGCTTATAGCTCACTCCGAGCCCCGCCAACCCAGCTGGGTCTGTGCCTCACTCTCCTTAGCCATTGGTCCTAACTCACTCTTTGCTGAGACCCTGAGCTACTAAGCTCCTAAACAGCACAGACTTCTGGAGTCGCACTCTGAAACGCACATCTCAGGGAGCCCTAACTTTTTTCTGCTTTACTTGGTGGGCTGTGACCTGCCACAGTCTGTAATATTGTGTAATTCACTACAGCTCCTGATCGCAGCTGTAATAGGCAGGTTTCATAAATTTCTGCTAACCTTCTCACTACTCGCCATCCCTTGTTTGGACCTTGGCACAGGGTGCCCTGATAGAATTCCTGACCTCTTTTAACCCCAGGTCCTGCACTGGCAAGAAATGAGTGGCATGAGTGGAACAAACCCTGAGCTTATCTGCCCTCCCAACCATTTGGCCACCCCACAGGATTCACTGAAGCAACTCACATACTCCTTCCATCTGACCGCTCTGATTAGCCTCCACTCTAGTATAGTCACCACCATTAGAACCCTCCTCTCTAGGAAAAATGCACATGCTCTTTCTTGATATCAGTATGCCATCTGCTCCACTCATTAGTAGTACTACTACTACTGCTGCTATCTGGGAACGTTCACCCCAACCCTGGTCCCACTTTAAAGAGATTGCCTAAACTAAAAGGACAACTCAGTATTGTCTCCTTGAATATCAACAGTCTTCTTTCCAAATTCACTCAATTCCAGGCTTGGGTGCAGGTAATTAAACCTGACATAATTGCACTCACTGAAACATGGCTCTCCCCAAAGATACTGGATGCATCAATCTCCCTTGAAGGCTACAACTCCTTCCGGCAAGACAGAACAACCAAACGTGGGGGTGGGTGCCTAGTATATATCCGATCTGGAATCAAGGTACAGTCACTGGACTGCGGTCTGCATTCAAAAGAGATCCAGATTCTGAACCTCAGGCTAAGTATAGGACAGCAGAACAAAGTCCTACTGCTCACAACAGCCTACATACTACCTGTGCACCAAACTGCTGGTCTTAACCACTTCATAGCTAATCAACAGCAGTTAGGCAATCAATGGGAGAAGGTCATTATTGGCAATTTCAACATTAACTGGCACTCCCAGAAGGAATCAAAAGCCAGGGACTAATATCCAGCCTATTCCTAACCCAGATGGTCACTGATGACACTCAGCTCAACTACAAAACAGGGAGCAGCACCCTAATTAACTGGCTCCTATCATCACATCCCGAGCATGTCTCCGATGTCACCATCCTGCCAGATAACCTCAGTAACCATTCCCCAATGAAGTGCACCTGGTCTAACTACTTCACCAAAATCCCACCCAACGTGTCCAAAAAATCACTGTTTGAGGCATGGGCTACTCGACCACTTCAGGCTGTATTTGACACAAATAGACTGGTCACCACTGGCAGGGGATATTGATGGAAATGAGGCTCTGATCTACTTTATAATGAAATTCAATTGTGCCTGTGATATTTTTGCACCCTATAAAACAAAAAAGATTAGGGGAACCACTAATCCATGGCTTAACAACTCTCTTATTGGTCTTATGAAGAAAAGAGACAATCAGTAGCACAAAGCTAAAGCAGCCGGAATGCCTGCTACTCATAGTGCCTATAAGGTGGCCAGAAATGTCTGTACCAAACTCGTTCGACAGGCCAAGGCAACTTACTATAAGGAGCTACTAAGCAAAACCTGGGGCTCTGGAAAAGAATTTTGGAATACCATGAAATTCCCCTAAGACACCTCCTGACTTAATAGTCACTGTGGATGATCCCCTACAGGAACCTATTGAAATCGCCAATGAGATCAATAAAGCATTCATGGACCTTTCCAGCGTACTCCCTGGAGACTACCTTAAGGACTTGACGGGTCACCAGCACCATAATGCCCCACAAAATCCCCCAAGGGATGATCTGCCACCTTTCTGTTTCAGAGGAGTCACCATATCCGAAACAATCAAGCACATTAAAGAGGCCCTAAGCAAGACCAGGATGGGAACGTATCTTGTTGACATGAAGCTTGTTGGTTTGCTTCTGAACAAACTTGCCAGTCCAATAACCATGGTGTTTAATGCCTCTCTAAGATCAGGGGTGTTTCTGAATGCATGGAAGTCAGCCATTGTCACACCTGTTTTCAAAGCTGGGGACAAAACACTAATGTCCAACTACAGACCAATATCCATCCTACCCCCACTCTCTAAAGTACTAGAAAGAATGGTCTCAGAGCAGCTAACAGAGTATCTTGATAACTATATGCTACTCTCCCCGCAGCAACATGGCTTCCGTAACAAACATTCCACACCTACTGCCCTTGTTGACTACTCATCCCAGTTATACAATGCCTTAGATAGTGGGCAGGCTGTGGGTTCAATTTTCATTGATCTTACAAAGGCCTTTGACTCTGTGAACCACAATCTTCTCATGAGCTCCCTTCAGTCAACAGGGCTATCTCCTGACTCAGTATTATGGTTTGGCAGCTACCTCTCAAACAGATAACAACGTGTCAAAAAATTGAAGATACTCTTTCAGCATCTAAAGGTGTTTTCTTTGGGGTTCACAGGGTTCCATTCTTGGACCTCTCCTCTTCAGCCTTTTCATCAACCCAGCCCTATCTGTTTGCTCAGCACAGACTGTACTGTATGCGGATGATGCAGTTATATCGGTTGCTGATACAGACTACCACTCCATTACATCTGAACTCCAAAGCAGCTTCCTCCAACTTGAATCCTGGTTCACACACAACAAACTACTTCTAAACTACAAAAAAACTAAGAGCCTGCTTTTCTCTACATCCCAAAGCAAAAAGGAAATATCAACCCATGCTCATACACACCCACAAGGGGAGTTTCTAGACCATGTAACAAAGTTCAAGTACCTCTGCATCACCTTTGATGACACACTCACTTTCTCAAGCCACATAGACTCTGTAGTCAAGTCAGCAAATATAAAGCTTGGGATCCTCTTCTGACACAGGCACTCGATGTCTCCTGAGGTGCTCAAACTTGCTACCAGTAGTTCAGTACTGTCGTCAATTGACTATGGGCTGCCTATCTATGGGGCCGGTACAAAGACTGCCCTTAACAGAGTTAGCACACTCCTCAATAAGGCCTGCTGCCTAACACTGGGGGCCTCTCTCAACACCCACGCCTGCTCCCTCTACATTGAAACTGGGTGGCTCCCTCTCCAGCTTAGAGTACAATACCAAACATGTCTATTCTGTCTGCTTCTTGGGCTTACATCCCCCACTCTGGGCAGCCTCTTTAAACTGGCAGTGCCAAAAAAATACACTAGAAGTGCATCCACCCACAGGCTGGTGATCCTTTTCAAATGGACAAAACTTGCACAGAATTCCATCTTGTACAAAGGACTGAAGTGGTACAATGAACTACCGGCTGACCTCACTGATACACCCAAGATTGGTACTTTCGAATCTGAGCTCAGATCCTTTCTGGACACATCCAAGACCTGTACCTGTCTGCGCTTTTGAGAGTGCTCCTCAGCCTCCCTATTTTCCCTCTACCCCACCTCTCCCCCGTCACTTCTACCCCCTTACTTATTCCCCTGTCCGCTTTCACTCAGATGATGGTTCTCATGGCTGATCACCCCACCCACCCCTCTTTCTATTGGACGAGGCCTTATCTAGGCTGACCACCCTACCATCTTTGTCTTTTTGGTGGATCGACCATCCAGTGATCACTAAGACAGTGTACCCCCCCCCCCCAATCCTTTCTCTGGCACCACTATAATAAGATGTATATAATTGCATGTGTAAATTGGTCCCTGTTTTTCTGTATTTTTTGTCCTGTCTGTAATGTTTTGTCACCACTGACTTGGAACCTTTGAAAACGAGTCCTTGACTCAACGGTATTAATCCTAAACTAAAATAAATAAATAAATAAATAAATAAATCTATCAAAATTGGGGTAATTTTTTCTTTGTTCATGTCCTTAAACTCAGGTGTAGTCAATACAGATTTATTCAGCCTCCAGATATAGCAAGTTCCACACACAATGGGCCATGGTCTAACAACAGTATAGGAAAAATCTTGTATCTCTCAATCATGTGAGTGAGCTCAGCTGATACCATTACTCGGGCTGTTCTGGTGTAAGCTCCATGTAAGGCAGAATAATACATGTAAGACTGGACTGTGAGGTGAATGCCAGGCATCAACCCAGGCCACTTCCCTAAAAAAGGAATGAATATATTTTTGTACTGGTGTGTCTTTAGGGGGTTACTATTAGTTGTATTCTTATCAGATAATATAACATTAAAATCCCCCCCAATAAGGAGCATGCCTGCCTGAAAATCCACAACTTTCCCATACTGCTGCTTGACAAAGGCAGAAGGTTGAACCAGGTGGCAGATATAGATTGACTGAGGTAATTTCTTGATTTAGATAAGTGCCCTTTATCATAGCCAGATGGCCCTGTGCATCTGTAGAGGTGACTTTAACCGAGAAAGGAGTCTGTTTAGGGACAAGGAATGCTGTTCCCCTGCATGTCTCATTTTGGAATGAGGATACCACCACATGAGAAAAAACACATTTGCTAACTTATCATGTTCCTTTGGGACCAGATGCTTTTCCTGCAGCATGGCAAATGTGGGGTGATGTTTCCATATTGCTGCAAGAACCTTAGACCTTTTCATAGGGCGAGTTAAATCATTAACATTATGTGAGTACACCGTCATGGGTATTTTTTTACTTGATTGCGCCATCATGCAGGCAATGCAATAACACCATAAGTCGTACCCCAAGGAGTCTGCCCACCCCCATGCAGATGTGGGAGTGTGGCTAACTTCCTCAAGGTGTCCAGATGCTGTATGCAGATAAAAACAACAGAACAGTATACAGTGTAAGCCTGTATACAAAATTGTAAAACAATGTGCAGCAACATTTAACAAGAACAAGAGACCTACAACACAACAACATTCCCAGTGCTGGATCTGGGGGATCAACAGGAGCAAGTCTATCTTAACAGAGATGACTTGATTTCCAAGGGAGGACTTCTCATGAAGAGGACCTCTGGGAGATGGAAGTGAGTTAAAGGTGGACAGAGAAACCTCTTTCTGGGAGGAACTCTGCTCACGCGGGTGGCCTCCTGGGTACAACTCAGTGTATCAGTAACCCTCCACGCAGAATGGACAACAGATGTGTTGCGGGGGGGTAGAAAAGGACAGTACTGACACTGCAGCTGCTTAGTTGGGCTAAAAACCAGCTAATAAATGATAGAATGTTAGGCAGGGTGTCCACTAACAGCATAAATGTAATGGTTCCCTCTATCTACACACAATACATAAATAAATATCTTATAATGGCGTGGTAACGCCAATATAGTTAGGGTTGAGCAAGTGTTTCTGCGTTAAGCCAGGCACAGAACTCAGGCACCACCCACCATCAAATCAACAATACCACACACTAGAAAGGTTTTTAAAGAAAGCCAATTTATTCAGAAAATTGGCAAGAGTATGCAAAAGGTCTCTTAACAAATTGGAAAGGACATCGGCAGGACCCCAGAACCTCCGACTGGTTTCGCTTAAAGCAACATCAGGGAGACTCCAAATGTTGATATTAAGGTGGGTGGTACCTGAATTCTTTGACTGGCTTGACTTATTCTCTTGAGCACGCCCAGTAGTGGGGCAGCCTTGTTTGTTGTTTGTTTCTATGTTAAAAATCAAAAATTGCTCTTAATATCTTTGCAACCATTCAACAGATTTGCACAAAATTTGGCATGCATGGTCTCAGGGGTAGATCTCTTGATATCCTTTGCTTTGTTCCAGTCAGATGTGTGGATTACGAGATTTGGATAGTGAAAAATGTAAACAAAATCACAGTTTTTTGCTCTTCTTTTGTCATTGCCTTGTGCCCAGATGGTTTGGAATTTTGGTCTGAAATTTTCAGGGTAGAAAGGGCTTGACCCTCAGGTGTGCCTTATGCTAGTTTGGTGAAAAAATATTAACCCATCCCAAAGTTATTACATTTTAAAATTTCTGTTCTGAGCAGGCTCAGTACAGTCTCTTGGATAGCTGCTTGGAATAAAAAAAGAATCATTTTGCCGGCCCGCTGGTACAGCGGTAGTACTACTACTAACGATGCCAGAGATTTGGTTGGAATGAGCCTGGATAGCTGGAGGGTGGCTATGGGGAGGAGGATTGAGCATCCCAGGAATGCTCTCCTCCTCCGGGAGGGAGGGAGGGATGGATGCCACTTCTGTTGCAACACTGCCACCTGGGTGCACACAGATGGAGGTGCAGCTGGGGGCACCATGTGGATGGGGAGCACATTGGAAGGGGTCCGGAGCGGCATTACATCTCTGCATGCACCATCTCCTTGGACCCCACTGCATGCTGCCATTTTCGGGAAGGGGAAAAAATGGACAAAAAGCAAAATGGCTCTGCTTCCGTGCCTGGTACTGGTGCCCGTTATGGGGCGGCCCAACACCAGGGTTGATTGGTGGGGAATAGTTTCCCTTCCCGCATGGAAGTGATCTATGTCCGGGACAACAGAGGCAGCGGGTGTGGGAGGAAGATAACAAGGGGTGGAGCATCTAAAAAAAAAAAACAAAATAAAAAAAAAGGATCCTTTTTCGTATGGGGTCAATCCTTTTTTCATGAGGAAAAAAATCCTTTTTTGTATGACTGCCATTTTCTTCTTATTGTTTAAACCTACAAACATTTAAAGTACATAAAAATAATGTATTTTTGAAAAAACAAAAACCAGAATCTAACTAAACGGGACCATTTAGCTAGATTGTGGTGTTTGTTTTTTTAAGAAGTTGCCAGAAATATGTTTTCTGGGCACCCAAAATCCAGGGTGCCCAGCTTAGCAAGAGGAGCCATTCATCTGTGCTCTCTGTATAAGAACAGTGGGACTTTCTTGAGTTCTACAGCTGCAGCTGGAGCTTGTGCTGCAGACTGCTCTGAGAGCAGTGAGCCACTGTTTCCCTGGTGTCTAGTGGTGCCCCACCATTGATGTCTCTTTATGTATGTAATGTTGCTCTGGTGTCTAGTGGTGCCCCCCCACACTCTGATTGCCATCCCTTTAAGTGTGTTACATTTTCCTAGTGTCTAGTGGCACCCTCCACTCTCTGATTGACATCCCCGTATTTATATTATGTTTCCCTTGTGTCTAGTGGTACCACTTACCCTCCGATTGCCATCCTCATATTTATATTATATTTCCCTGGTGTCTAGTGGCACCCCTCACCCTCCAGTTACCATCCCCATATTTATATTATGTTTCCCTGGTGTCTAGTGGCACCCCCACCCTCCGATTGCTATCCCCATATTTATATTATGTTTCCCTAGTGTCTAGTGGCACCCCTCACCCTCCGATTGACATCCCCATATTTATATTATATTTCCCTGGTGTCTAGTGGCAGCCCTCGCCTTCCGATTGCCATCCTCATATTTATATTATATTTCCCTGGTGTCTATGGCAGCCCCCACCCTCCCATCACCGGCTCCATACTTACATAATTATTCTCTGGCATCTAGTGGCACACCCCCACTCTCCGATTGCCATCCCCTTACTTTTATAATGTTGCTTTAGTGTCTAGTGGTGACCCTCACCCTCTGATCATCATCCCTTAATATATCCCTGGTGTCTAGTGGCACTCCCTCAGCCTCTGATTGCCATCCCCTTATGTATTATGTTTCCTTGTTGTCTAATGGAGCCCCCCACCCTCTGATCACTGTCCCCATATGTATTATCTTTCCCTGGTGTCTAGTGGTGCCCCCCAACCTCCAATCGCCATCGCCTTTCATATTCTGTTTCCTGGTATCTAGTGACCCCCCCACCCACTGATCATCATTCTTGCATGTATTCTGTCTCCCTGGTGTCTAGTGGCATCTCCTCACCCTCCGATCGCCATCCCTTTACTTATTCTGTTTCCCTGGTGTCTAGTGACTCCCCCTACCCTCTGATCACTATCCCCACATTACTCTTCCCTGTTGTAAAGAAAACATCCCTCAATATTTTTTTAATTAAACCTGTAAAAAAGAAAATGGTCCCTCACTGATCCAACCCCCCAACCCCTACCCTGACCTCCCACTGAGCATCCACCACCCTGCACCCTCCCATACCTCCCCACACCCCCTCACTAATCCTGGACATGACCTACGGCAAAGATACATTCTCTGATACAAGACACATCTTATGGCTGGAACCGCTGACTGCTATATGTGAAACTAAGGTAAGTGCGGTTCAATGTATTTCACTGGGGTTTTGAACTTGATGCATAACTTTGTCATTGTTACATATTATGACCCCAAATTTTCAACATGGCCTTTTAGGGACCTCAGCTCATGACCAATGGTAGTGGAATTATGCAAATCAAGCCTGAAAGGGCGATTTCACAGTCGCTTGGTGAAATCACCTTTTGGGTAGGATTAGAAAATTTTCACCACACCTTGTTCATGAGGTGGGGTCATAAGAAGGCTATGTTGACAATTTGGGGTCAAAATATGTAAAAATGGCAAGGTTACGCACATATGTTGAAATTTTATTATGCTCGCTCATAGCTTTGGTAATTTTAAATATTTTGACCCAAAATTTTCAACATAGCCATTTTTTTACACCACCTCATGAACATGACAGCTGTCATTTCTCAAATCCTGGCCAAAGTGTGTTTTCACACCTGTAGTGTGGAATGTTTCAGTTCCACAAAATGATGATGTTTTGGTGGGGATTTGAACTTTTTCACTACTGGGTTCATGAGGTGGGGGTAATAAGAAGGCTATGCTGACAATTTGGTGTACAAATATCGTAAAATACCCAGGTTATGAGTGAACATTGCAGTATTTCAATGTTCACTCATAATTTCACTAATTTTAGCTATTTTGACTCCAAACTTTTTACATATCCATGTTTCCACACCACCTCATAAAACCTCATAAATGTGACTTGTGTCAGTTTAAAAGTCTTGGGTGAGATATGTTTTTGCACTTCTGGTGCGAAATTACATTTTGGCCAGTATACTATAAATGACACATGTCATGTTTATAAGGTGAATGATAAAATGAGTATTTTGAAAATTTGGGGTCAAAATTCAAAAAAACAATATATAATTGCTAAACTTTGTGTGTGATGCCACTCTTGACCCCAATGGGTATGCTTTAGCAAGGCAAGTTTATTTATATGGCGTCCATTCCCAGGGGCTCTTGGTGTCTCACAATAAAATAAATAGATGGTCTTATAAAACACTGAAAGTTAGAAACTTTATATAAACTGTCAGGTAACTGACCAAAGTTATCAGAGCCACTAAAGCAAAACTGCTGTCAAGTTTTTTTGTTCTTGTGTCTTTTTCCCCTCTGTTAAAGACACTGCTAGTATACCTGGTTGTGCAATCACCCAAGGAACCCCCCAAGAAGGTCACCAGAGGAAGTGACAAGAGTACCAGCAAGCAAGGTGTGCTCCAAAGCCCCCACACCCACCAGCAAGTTCCTCAAGTGCATAAGTGAGCTCCAGGCCTGTCAAACACCCTTACCCAGCCCCCACCCCACCAGCACCCCAATGCTCCCAACAGTGATCCTACTCATCCAGCAAATAAATCATTCAAGGGGGCAGATGTATACTGTTCCCTTCCCCGCTTACCAGACAATAATGATAGTCATACATGATGAAAGGGAGCCAACCCCCAGGTCCAGGCTACCATAATTCAAACTGGCATCATCCAGCCACTGCAAATGTATTTGGAACCGATGGTTGAAGAAAGAGTGACCTCTAGCGAGCTGTGCACAACTTTATGTGCTGAAAGACAGTCCCCATCTTAGTAGGCCAAGGAAGAAACCTCTGTACAACAAAAAAGTAGACCAAAGTGCTCACCCATGCATGGTGTCCATTTTCACCAGAAAAACAAACTTAACCACAGCAAAAGGGCATTTTCAGCACAACCGCTGTCCAGGCCACTGCATTTACGTAACTAGTTCTACTGTTCCAATCAAATAGTCTGAGGAGAGGACACCATAGTGGTTTTGTGTCACCCTGAAAAAGATTTAAGAAGGTCCCAGTCTTCTTTCATAGTGATGGTGGCCACTATTCTCCCCTTGTTTCTGATTCATTGCTGCTTCCATAACTGCCATTCTGGAGTCGGAGGAGTCTGCTGCTTCTGCATGTTGCTCATAGGTGGAACATCACAGTCGTTCTCTCGTATGGCCCTGGC
This sequence comes from Neoceratodus forsteri, assembly GCA_016271365.2. NCBI lineage: Eukaryota > Metazoa > Chordata > Ceratodontiformes > Ceratodontidae > Neoceratodus > Neoceratodus forsteri. The sequence continues at coordinate 1,677,125,730 of CM057456.1, forward strand.
TGCCTCCTTGGGTGTATGATAAATGTTTTCTGTAGAGTCCCAGAAAATGCAGAAGCATGCGGGGTAGGGGGTCCTGAAATCTAATGTTATGCTCTTTCAAAACCCACAATATGCCACCATGTGCCTGTTTCTTCCTTAGTACTTCTGGCAGGTAATCCTAATCGAATGTAATTTTAGCAGCATTGTATGCAATGTTTTTTGTTTAGTAGGCTATAAATAGAATTTCTTCCTTACTTTTGTAGGAGTTAAATTTCATTATAATTGATCTCAGTTTGAGCACGGTGTGCTTGTTCTATACGGAAGGACATGGTGGGAGGTAAGGAGAATATATTTTGGAAGAGATCCTTTAGAAAATCTGTGAGGTGCCCTGTCTCTGCGTCTTCAGGGAGCTCATACATCTGTAACTTATCTCTCTGACAGTGCTTCTCATTTTTGCTGTAACTTAACCATTTGCTGTGCCAGGAAGGTTATGGCCCTATGGAGTAGAAAAGTGCCATCTTCTATGTGAGTGACCACTATTCAGCAGTGTCTACACTCTTCTCTAGCACCTCTAGCTGCTTGTGTACTTTCTAAGGCAGAAGGCAGAGCCCTGCAGACCTCTTGTTATCAAAAAAGGACTCCACATTCCTTCTGACCAAATAATCTGCTGGAGTTGCACCACAGTTGCTTCCGTGCCTGTGGAGCACTCCACTCACACTGCACTATTTTTTTATTTAAAAAAAAAATTGCTGCCATCCTGATCACGACACTGGGGGATCAGGCACCCCCAATATAATGCTTATGTTTCTGGGGCGGGGGTAGTGGGTGCTGAGAGGTGGGTCGGGTGGGGATATCTCTAATTTTAAAGAAAAGACAAACAGCTGTCATGGCAGAACCGGCACCTCTGCCATGTCCGAAGATAGCTACTGCACTCTACTGCATGTGCTAGTGGTTGCACATGTGCAGCAGAAGTCAGTGGCCATCTTGGATATGAGTGGAATGTGAGTGTTCTGCCATGACTGCTGTTTGCTTTTCTTTAAATTGGAGTTATCCTCCCCACCTGACCCTCCTCTCAGCAACACCCTCCGAAACATAAGACTGACACTGGAGGTGCCCAGCCCCCCAGTGTCACAATCAAGACAGTGCCAAGTTTTTTAAATTAAATTATACATACCTCCACCCGTCCCTCATGCTCTGCACCCCCCCAGGTACATAAGAGTGACTCTGGGAGTACCTAATCCCCCAGTGTCCCAATCAGGATTTCTCCATTTTTTTTTTTTTACATATTCCCCCACCCGACTCTCCCTCTCAGCACCCACCACCCCATACCTCCCCAGAAACATAAAAGTGACACTGGGGGTACCCATTCCCCCAGTCTTGCAATGGGAATCCTTGGTCCTGTTTTTTTTTTGACACCTGTAAAAAGAAAATTGTCCATTGATGTCTTTTGCTCTATTCTTTACCCTCCCCACCCAGCCCTCTCATTCAGCACCCAGCACCCCACACCCCCAAGCCCTTACTTAGCCATCGGGGGTCCAGTGCCATAATCCTCTCTGGACTGTAGACATGTCTTCACTCTTCAAAGCTGGATGGCGATCTGAAGAAACCCGTATGAGGTTCAATGTATTTCAATGGGGTTTTGAACTTAGTGTCATAACTTTGGCATTTTTGCATACTCTTGGCCAAAATTTTCAACATGCCTTCTTTGGGACTCTACCTTATGAACAATTGAACTGTCATTAGGCAGATCTGTCCTGAAAGCTGATTTCATGCTGGGACCACAAAATCACCTTTTGGGACAGATCTGCCTAATTACAGTTCAATCACATTTCGGGCAGGAGTTGAAAAATTTCTCTGCCCATGTTCATGAGGCGGGATGATAAAAAGGCTATGTTGAAAAATTGGCATAAAAATATTGAAAAACAACAAGGTTATGAGCCTATGTTGAATTTTGAGAACACAGGCTCATATCGATTTGCTATGTTCTCAATTTGGTGTAAAAATATTTAAAAACCAAAAAGTTATCAGGCTATGTTGAATTTTTCAAATGCAGGCTTGTACATTTGGTAATATTCAATATTTTCACCCCAAATTTTCAACATAGCCATTTATTTACAGCACCTCATGAATGTGATAGCTGTCATTTTCCAACTCCTGCCCAAAATGTGTTTTTGTGTCCCAAACATTGATTTTGTAGTCCCTGTGTAAAATCACTTTTCAGGCAGGAGTTGAATATTTGCTCTGCCATTATTCATGAGGTGGAGTCATAAGAAGGCTATATTGAAAATTTGGTGTAAAAATATTGAAAAACAACAAAGTTATGAGCCTGCATTGAATTTTGCGAACACAGGCTTGTAACTTTGGTAATTTTCAATATTGTTACCCCAAATTTACAACATAGCCATATCTTTACAGTATCTCATGAATGTGACAGCTGTTATTTTGCAAATCCTGGCCAAAATGTTTTTTTTTTACATCCGAAAGGTGATTTCGTGGTCTCTGAGCAAAATCACCTTTCGAGCAAGAGTTGAACATTTGCTCTGCCCTTCTTTATGAGGCAGGGTCATAACAAGGCTATGTTGAAAATCTGGTATACAAATATTACAAAACAACAAGTACTGGAGCCTACATTACATTTTGCTATTGATGGCTCGTAAGTTTGGTAATTTTCAATATTTTTACAGCAAATTCCATGCCTGCAGCCCTACCAGCTCTGGCCAGAGTTTGTTTAAATATGGCTTTGTTCTCTGCACGGAAGCCCTTGATTTCTATGATTAGAGCTTCAAATTTGGTGCAGGAAAGCTGCTCAGCCTTGGTGTCTGTATCGTGTCCCAGACTGTCCATATTAGCTGGGGACATGCTTCTGCTTCTGTCTGGAGGTTTGTGAGAGGAACCTTCCTCATCTTTTTGTTTATCTTGGCTACAAACCCTGAATGTGGTCAGCTAATCTCCTCTCTCTTTGTTGGAGGCCATTTAGCTGCATTTTTGTCAATTTTACGCCTGTTTCAAGGAGTTCAATATTTAGAGGGAGCAGGGCCCGAAAGTTCAGGGTGTCATCAGTGCAGTGACATCAACGGAAGCCCACAGATCTTCATTTTAAGTATAAGATCCATTCCTGCATATTTCAGTGGAGAGAAAAAGGCACAATGTGGATTTCTGAGTTCCAGCAGTGGCAGGATATGAAGAGACCAGTCCTCTATGCTTGATATGGGCTTGCAGTCTTTAAAACCACACTCAACCTGACTTTTGATGGGAGGCAAAAGGCCAGGGAGCTTACTCCCTCATGGGTCGGGGGAGAGTGCTTGTGTCAAGCCATAATGGTGTGCACGGCTGCTGGAGGCTACACACTACACTGGAGAGGAGGGTGGGTTCATGAGGTCACCAGAACAAGCAGCCAACGCTGTCTCCATGGGACTTACAATAGGAAAAATCATTCTTGTCACCATGCGGGTGTCGGCTTGGTACTTATCTCAAGCCTCATACCATGAGTTCCCCCTCCCATGCCTCTCAACTGTCCCACATTATGAGGAACAGTTCCTCATTTTACTTCACAAAAGCTCCCTGTTCCACATTGTGAGGACTTGTTCCACATTCAATGTCAACATTTTAAAGCAAAGATCCATAGTAAATGATGCAAAAAATATATTATTTAATTAATAACAGACTTTCTGAACATAAAAGCAGCATTTTAAGTGTGTTCTGAGCTTCTTAGGTAAAGATTTGATTAAGTGTTCCACATTTTGCTCATTTGTTCCACATTTTGACCGGCAATGTTCCACATTTGGGGGACAAAAGGTTGAGAGGTATGCCCCCTCCTACAACTAGGTCCTGGACCTCAAAGTGGGAGAAGAGAGCCTCCACCTTGATAACCCTGTTTCATGGGGCAAACTGTGGGGGCTGATGTAAGGCAAGGCAAGGTAAGTTTTATTTGTCCAGGTGCCCAATCCCAGAGGCTCTGGGTGCCATACACATCAATACAAGGCTTTTAATAAAATACGAAACTAATAGATAAATTACAACAATAATAAATTAAACAGGCCATATAGAAAAAGCAAGACCTGAGCTAAAAGCAGTCACTAAAAAGGGTATATGATAAGTTAGTGGTGATGTGGTAAGGAGTCTGCTGGTTATACTGAAGGCAAGTAACAGGGAGAATATTTACAATAAGGAAAAAAATAATTACAAAAACTGGAGTTTAGGGGAGCATTGCTGAACAGCTGAAGGGAGCGGATGCATGGATTTAGAGCTCCCAAGTTTACTTCTATAGAATAGCTTTTAATACCACTTATTACTTCATTGTAAAGCCTAAAGGAGCAGGAGCCAGCACAGACTTCTTAAAACTGAAAGGAGGGCTGCTTGGACATACCAGAAGTGAAGAGGCTGAGAAAGCAGTGGGCTACAGTGCAGGTGGGGTGCAGGAGGTCGTCCTTGGCTATGGTGAATAAAACCCTGCAACAAATTGTCCAATTGATGCAAGACTGATAAAAGGTAGACGGCATGCTGTGACGGAGGCTTGAAAATATGGAAAATTTACAATAGGCTAAGAATGTGCGCATACTGGGCATCTCTAAGCAGGCAGAAGGAAACAATCTCTGTAGTTTCATCTCCTGATGGCTGGAAGATAATCTTCAGTTATTGGAGGAGATCTTGCTCATTGGCATGGACAAAGTATACAGTGACACCTCACAAAGTACAACAATGCAATGCAGGCCCCGCACCATTCTTGCAGTTTTACAGGGAGTGCATAACAAAGGCCTAGTGTTGTGGGCTGCACGACATAAAGGAACCATTGAATTTCAAGACTCCGCAATCTCAGTCTACCCTGATTTGAGTTACTTGACAAAGCAGAAATGAAGGGCGTTTGACGGGGTTAGATGGATGTTGTGGAAGCTCAAAATACAATATCTGTAGGGGTCTTTTCACCTTGACTCTGGGTGGTAGCAGGCAGACATGAGTACATTTTTTGTGACCCAAGAGATGCTGGCAAATGGGCATGCAGCCTGAGAGCCGATCGCCAAAGAGATTGGGAGGAGGAAGACTCTGATGAGGGCGTTTGAATATGGTTTTATGGGAACTAGCATAGAACAGGTTGCTGGTAAGGTGAACTGAGCAGCAGTGATGGATAAGGTAAGACATGTTCTGTATAATTTATACTCGGAGGCCCTTGTGTTGCTGATTGCCTTTATATTTATTTATCTGAGGGGAGGATTAAGTGTTTGTGTAACATTTATATTGCACCAGCTTGATTACAAAATGGCAGGAGCTCATGACCGAATGTTTAACAAGGGGACGGTATGCTGGAATACTTTCTCGCCCTTGTGGGCTTATCCTCCTCCTCACAAAAACTTTTAGCAGGGCTTCTGAGCACACCAGACTAACTACTGCACCCTCTCTGTTTGCAGGTTGTTTACCCACAATGAACCTTAAAGTCTGTTAAAGCCTTTCTTTTACATAAAGGCAACGTTTGCTATGTTAGAGTACTATCCAGATGTTTATGTTTATCTTTTCATGGGTCACTTGCACAAAGGCATAAACAGCTATAGTATGTGACTGTGTTAGTCTATAAATTGATTAGGTATTACCATACCTTGTCTAGATATTGGAATTCCAAGTTTTGTAGGTATTGTAAGTTTTTTTTCATCTACAGATGGTATCCTGTGAATATAGCGAGTCAGTTTGGACAACGTAAAAATCGTGAGTTCAAAATGGGCTACGTGCTCTTAATAGTGCATGGTAACTTCAGCACTTTTGTTCCTGTATGGAGTGGTCATTTTGTTTATTTATTTTTTTAATTTATATTTTCTGCAGTTTTTGCCCCATTTTCTTCCCTGTTCCCCGTGGCCCCAGCACACAGACGTTGTGCATGCATGGAAGCGCACGCACGCCCTGTGATGCTGGCTCAGTCCCTTCCACCACTTTCCATGGCTATCGCTGGACCTCCCTCAGGTTGGCGCTGCCATCCGTCCTCCACTAGGTGGTGGCCAGTGGATGGAGAGCCTCCAGTCTCTCCCAGGAGGAGAGGGCTGCCTTGCAGTGGCTCGATCTCACTCCTTGCCCCCTTCCCGGCTGACCCCCGACAACCTGGGCTCATTCCCGAACGTGGGTCACCAATGCAGTGTGAGAGGTGTGGCATCCAGTGCCTCAACCCACAGCGCCACCAGGCTGGGAATAGTCATTTTCTAGACTACATAGGACTTTGTCTGTCAGGCAAGTTCCAAGCTGGCCATGTGGTGTAGTGGTTGCAGTCACCACCTCTGTGGCTGGTAGACCCGGGTTCAGGACTAGCTGCAGGGGATACTTTTTCTTTCTTTTTGTTCTTTAATATTTTTTTTTGTTGTTGCGCGCCTGTTTCCCGCCCACCTGACTTTGTTCCCCCCTCCCGCTCATAGATTGCCCTCCCCAACATTCTCCCCCTCCCCACTTGTGTCCTCCACTGGGGTAGCCACCCCTCTAGAGTTTTCCCCTGTCCTACATCATCCCCCTGGTGATTGTTATATAATTTATGAGGGGTATGGGGGGGCATGGGGGCATAGACCTCTGCATAAAATGTAAATTTGCATTGCTTCCCGTAGAGAAACTAAGCTTTTTTCGATGATGTGCACTCACTATTTTTGGTTGACGCCATTTTGCAGGTGCTGCTATCATATAGAACCCTACAGATTAGTAGAAGGCTCTTGAGAGTCAGCTTGCATAGTATTTATGAGTGTATTTTGAGGGGACACATTAGGTTTGTGCCTTTTAGCAGTTTCCACAGTGGTCAATGTAATAATGGTACTTAATGACTCCATGATAGTCCGGTGGCACATAAATCACCTTTGGAAAGAAATGGCATGTATTATAATTAATGTTTCGGGAACCCTTGGTGCTGTAATTATTGAGAGAGTGTCCTGAATTAACTACTAGTTAACTGTTGGTATATATCCTTTGTACTGCTATCTCTCCTATGGTACTTATTGTACATTGTGTGTTGTGTCACACAAACTTCAATAAATACAAAGTTAAAACTGGAGTTTAATTCTGATTACACTGTGTATACAAACATACTGTACAAGCGGAAAATGGTTACGATGTTGCAATCCCACTATATATTTTTTCATAACACCGCAACAGAACCTTTCAGCTATAACTCTGTCTCTGCACTGTGCTGAAACGTCTAGATACCAGTGTCCTTTCCAAATAAGGCTGTCTCCACAGCCAAGGCTACAAAACAGTTTAAGTCACCAGAGGTAAGGAATGCATTTTAACAAGGCAGACGTGCTTACATGAATCATAACAACTATTTTCATTTCACACCCCCAACTATTTTTGTCAGTTTCGTTCGAGCCACAAACGCATTGTTTATTTTACCAGCAAAATTAGAAATACTTCTTCCAGTACCTGTCTAGTGGTAATGTTCAAGTCTATAAGCTATCAAAATGATGAGGGAATTAATGAAATGTGTCTTATTATAACCATGCAGATTCCAAGGTCTTTCCATTTTTTTGTGCCATCTGCTGATTTTTGTGAACATTTAAAACTGTTTAATAATTAGAAGCTAATGGCAGCTGACCTCTCACCTCAGGAAAATCAGTGTCTGTGCCCCATTAAAACAAAAAGCAAATAGCTTGAATGACGTGCATATGAAGACATTGAGAATGAGTTCTACCGTACACGTAAAAAAGAAACAGTCCTGATAAAATAAAGGTGAGCAGGTGCATGTAACAGGATGAGCATAAAGGGCCATTGTAATTAAAATATGATTTGTTAGCTGGCCCTTCGGTGCAGCACCAGAGTTTCCGCTCACAACACCGGTGACCCGGGTTCAGGAAAATGCCTGAGTTGTCAAGGGGAAGGATGATTGAGCATCAGTCCTTGGGGGTGGGGGTGGGGGGCTGCCTCTGCTGTAACACTTGCTATGTTTACATGCACCCAAACTCATTTACTTGGTAACTGATGGCAGGTTTCTGGTTGTAATCAGATTCTGTTTACATGCAACACAGAACTCCGTTACTGAGAGATGAAATACTCAGCAACAGAGTTATGTGGTACATGTAAACAGGGCAGAAAGGGCAAAAAGAACTGCACAAACAAAAATATGCTATTTTCATATGTATAAATGTATGTTTTATTTATTTACACAGGTTTTGGAGATACACCTTTGAGCGAGGCTCTTTTACAAAGGTTCCACGTCAAATTATCCATAGCAAACTATGAGTTGAGACAGAGAAGTTACATAATAATAATGAGCAAACATTTCAATAAAACAGTAGTTAAGCTACAATTAGCTGCAAGAGAAGCACTGTCAGAATAGGCATCAGTACTGTGCAGCAGTCCCATTTGTAAGTTACCAACTACGGAAGAAAAATGTGCATCAGTGTCCTTTATCAATGCACATTAACTGGATTTCAGTTTGGTTTCTGTATCATCTATACCGGCATTTCCATGCACTGAATACTTGATTACTGAGTAATCAATGACTTCATAGTCGAGTTAGTGCATGGAACTGACATCGGCTTGACCATGGGCGGCAGTGCTGTGGAAGTATAGTGGGAGGGAAGACGCTGGTTGGCTTTCACGTTGGCATGCTCAGTGTTACCGCACACCTGAAGCCACTTGCACATGGGTATTATATGGGTTGTAGGAAAGACAGAAAAAGAGAAAGAACTCCAGCGTACTACAGGTGAGCCAGTAATACTCTTGGGCCCCAACCCAGCCACAGACTACTGAGGAGTCTCTGCAAGGGAGCAACAACATCCCAAAGGACTCCCTGCCTCTACGCTGGACCATGATGCATAAGCCCTCTCCCTGTTATAACCAGGGCTCCCCTTATTATAACCGTGGCTTATATCCCACTGTAGAACCAAATCCCGGCGATTCTATCCCTCTCCGATTACCTCTCCAGCCTCCCCCACAAAGAACAGATATTGGTGGGTGATCTCAATGTAAACTGGCTCAGCAGCCCATGCCAAGGACACTTTCGTGGCCCTAGACTTAACTCAATTGGTAACACAACCCACTAGATCTAGCCCCTCAAGCGGCTCACACACCCTGTTGGACATCCTTCTGACCAATCGCCCCCACAGAATCATGGACGTTGTGACCCTCCCTAACTCACTGAGTGACCACTCTCCAATACTCTTCACCTGGTCCTGTCGGCTACCCAAACCACCGCCCAGCTTTGTTTCCCATCACCATCTATGACCTGGCAGCCTTAGCAAGCTCAAATACTACCTAGCCTACTGGGATTGGTCATCCATAAAACTGGCCCAGAACATAGACGAGGCCCTCAACTACTTCATTAACTCCCTCAACAAGGCCTGTTATATATTCACCCCTTTTGTCAAAACCCATACCAAGAAGCGTAATGCACCTTGGGTCACTTTTATGCTTCTTCAGCAACTGCAACTGAGGGACAACTTCTGGCACAAAGCCACCACCTCTGGCAAACAGACAGATAGACAAGCCTATAATACAGAGTGTAACAGATGCACCTGGACCATACGTAAAGCCAAAGCAGAACACTATAGATCCTCTCTGGCTGCCTCCTGGGGGAGCGCCCGCAAGTTCTGGGAGAATATAAAAGAACTTAACGGGAAATCCTGCTCTCCACCCCCATCCCAACTCGACATTAATGGCACCACTTTCACAGACCCAAAAAGCATTGCTGACTGCCTCAACACTGCCTTTTCTGATCTCAGTACAGTCCTCCACGGCAACATTTTCAACCCAGCTCCACCCTGTCTGTCGCCTAATCTCCACCGACCACCATTCCACTTATGGGTCATTAGTCTGCAAGAAGACATGCCTTACTTAACCAAAGCACTCAGTGGCACTATCCCCTGCAATGACCCTCTTGACATGAAACTCCTTTGACTGGTCCTTGACTCCGTCCTTTCCCCGCTCACAGACTTACTCAACTGCTCTCTGTGTCTTGGACAGTTCCCAACCACCTGGAAAATGGCAGTCATTACCACCATACTAAAAGGTGGGGATAGCGCCTCCCCTAACAATTATCGACCAATCTCCATTCTCCCTCCACTCTTCAAAGCTCTCGAAAAAATACTGGCCAATCAACTCACAGAGTTCCTTGACACCCATGGCCTGCCATGCAGGGAGCAGCATGGCTTCCGATCTGCCTACAGCATGATCACTGCCCTCATGGAATTTTCAAACTTCCTCCACTCTGCCCCAGACAAGGGCCACCTCGCCGGTGCCATTTTTATCGACCTCTCCAAGGCCTTTGATATGGTCTCACACCCCCCCTTACTGAACACAATCCACCAACTCGGCTTCTGTCACAGACCCCTCTCCTGGTTCTCTAGCTAGCTCTCCTCAATGTCCCAACGTGTAAAAATTCACACCACCCTCTCCAGTACCCAGCCTGTATGCTCTGGTGTCTCCCAGGGCTCCATCCTGGGCCTGTTGCTCTTTAGTATTTATTTAAACGCCCTGTCCAGCTTCTGTTCAGGCAGGGTTCTTCTTTATGCAGACAATGCAGTCCTCTTCGCCTCCCATTCTGACCCCTCTGCACTCCAGTCCTCCCTCCAGCACTCCTTCAGTCAAATTGAGAACTGGTTCATGGACCGTCGATTTATCATAAATATTAAAAAAAACAAATCTGTGCTTTTTACCCATCGCCAAAGCAAAGCCAAGGACTCCCCCCTCCAGATCCTCTCCAGCTCGCTCCATCCACTGGACCAACTCTTCACCTACAAATACCTGGGCATCACTTTTGACTCTACCCTTTCATTTCACTCTTACATCAATATGCTCACCTTAGCCACCAATGCACGCATTGGCCTCTTACACAGACATAAGGACTGCCTGCCACCCGAAGCCCTCCGCCTGGGAGTCACCTCCTCTGTATTGTCCCTAGTGGACTATGGACTCACAGTATATGCAGCAGCCAATGCCATTGCTCTAAACAAAATCCAAATCTCCATTAACAAGGCATTCCGGCTCCTGTCCAGAGCCAATAAATGGACACATACCTGAACCCTTTATTCCTTAACCAGCATACTCACACTCAAGGAAAGACTTCAATATCACTCTTGCCTCCTTGCCAAAAAAATACAACCGGGTATGTCCCCACCCCCCCCCAGGGTCTTCATTTCCTTCTCCCTGCCACCCCTACTGTTGCCACTCGCAGTGCCTCCAAGACTAAATTGCAGATCCCTAGGGTCAGGACTGCACTAGCACAAAGATCCTTCCCCTTCAGAGCATCTTCCTGGTACAATGCCCTCCCCCACACCATTACCTCTCTCACCAAAATAGGGCCTTTCAAGGTCGCTCTCAAGAATCACATTCCGTACACCCGTAACTGTGAGTGTCCTCTTCCAAAACCACCCTAGGCCTCTAGGTGCCTCTTTTCAGGGGCCAGAGCCTAGCCAGCCTTGACAATGTCTCTCCTGAGACAGCACACTTTATACCTCATAAGAAGTTACTGTGCTTGTACATTAGCAACTGCCTAGCTACTGATTGTATAGGACAACAGCTCATTCTGCTGATGGACATGTTAACAACTGCCTAGCAACTATTTGTATAGGACTGAAGTTCATCTGCTGAATGACACTCTCACCCTGCTAATTGTATTCAATGTTCTCCATCATATGTATTTCCTGTTCCTTTAATTTTCATTACTATCTGTATTTTTCTGTTTGTATCATGACTTGGAGCCTTTGGAAACAAGTCCATGACTCAAAGGGTTGTAATTCCGATGTGCTTATAAATAAATAAATAAATAAATAAATAAATAAATAAATAAATAAAGGGCTTGTTCCCCTGGCCTGCAGGGTACTGCTATGGGGTGGGGGAGGTAAGTTGATGGGAAATGGGCAAGTGAGTGAGAAGCTTGGGGGGTTTTGGGAGGTTGCCCAAGCAGAAAGGAACTGCTTAGGTGCAAAGGAGCATAAAATATAAATAAAATAAAGAAATTAAAAAAGCAATCACTTGTTTCTTTATTTTATATGCTGTACTATGACAACTTATGTAGTAGCAATAGTAAGCAACCTTTATCATTCATAATTTTAGCCATATACTGACGGGACAGTGACACCCCCGTAGTGAAACCCCCACAGCGAAACCCTGATGGCGATGAACATTGTGGCAACGGGGATTCCATGGTGATGGACTGTGCAGCGAAGGGGGGGGGGTAAACACCTAACTCCACTGTCTTTGTGATGTGGAGTTAGTTATCTAAAGTAGGGAGTGTGTGGTGCTGCGCATTGCTGTTGCTGTGTTGCCAGTCAGTGTTGGGATGCATCAGGGACGCGGCAGTATCAGGGATGTCAGCATGCTTGTGGCACTGTGGGGGATGTTGCTGCAGGGGATGTCACTGCGGCATGGTAGATCCAGTTTTAGCAACCCATGCAGTTTGGTAGTTGCAGCATGTACTAGAAAGTTAAAGCAGTGGTTCAATGAAAAAATGTTTTCCAAAAAGCTCGTTTCAGCTAAAATTATTTTCCAAAAAGCTAGTTTCACCATAAATTAATAAAAATAGTGACATATCTGTCAAATATACTTTTCCAGGTACCTTCTATGTAGTGCAATATTATTTATTTTTTATTTTCCTTAATTTTAACCCTTGCCAGATCTACAATGCTGTTTCTAATCCAAATGTGTTGCCGTGGTGGCCAAACCTTTATTTTCCCTTGAGATAAAGCTAAATTATCCCCTGGCAACTATTGCCCCATTTCTTTCCTCTCTACCATGTCAAGCTTCAAGAATACCTTGTCCTCTCCCAGCTCACCTCTTTTCTATCTGACACCTCCTTTTTCACCCCTTTCTAGTCTGGTTTCAGGAAAAAACACTCAACCACCACCTCTCTCCTACAGCTCACTGACTCCATCCTAACTGGGATGGACAATGGCCAAATCACCTCTACCATTTTTGTTGACCTGGCCAAGGCCTTCAATACCGTCTCTCACTCCCATCTCCTCGACTCACTCCCGGCAGCGGGCCTATTTCCCTCCGTCACAAACAGGTTCAAGCCCTACCTTACTGACTGAACTCAATCAGTTAAAATCTTGGATGCCACTTCCCCTCCCCTCGTGATTAGCACTGGCATCCCCCAGGGCTCTGTATTAAGGACCCTACTATTCTCCATCTTCTTAAACGACCTTCCCTGTGTTTGCTCCCCTCCTCTGCTATACATATGTATGCCGATGGTACAGTCCTGTATGCATCTGGCTCCTGTCCTGATGAGGTTACAACTAGCTTACAGCAAGACTTCAACAAGGTTCAGCTCTGATTTGCTAACCATCAACTTTTCCTCAACACCAAGAAGACTTTATCCATGACCTTTGGCACAAGGCAGTGACTCTCTAGGCTTCCCTTCCTACCCACTTTCCACACCCTTGATGGGACTTTACTTGAGGACACATCCTCCTTCAGGTACTTAGGTGTTTGGCTGGATCAACACCTAAACTTCTCTGGACATATTGACGCCATCCAGAAAAAACTGTGCCCCAAGCTTGATGCCCTGTTCTGGATCCGTAGTTGTATCCTTTCTATGGCTAGGCGTGAACTTGTTCAGAAGATAATACTGCCCATTTTTGACTACTGTGACATAGTCTATGGTGCTGCCCCTAAGTCCTCCCTGGCATGACTGGACACCCTCTTCAATTCCTTATGCTGCTTTGCCCTGAATGCCCCCTCTCGCACACACTTCTGCGATCTTTATCGTGGCCCTATCCTTCTCCTCTCTTACAAATAGGCGACTCTCCCACTGTGTTAAGTTCACCTCCAAGCACTGGTTGGGTGAGCTCCCTTCCTACCTCACCTCCTCCAGTGAGCTCCCTTCCTACCTCACCTCCTCCTCTTTATAACACCCACCATCCTCGCACTCCCTTAGATCAACCGACTCCCGCACCCTGGTAGTCCCCTGCAGATCCACCCATATCAGCCAATCCAGTTACTCACACCACCTCCCAAAGATTTGGAATTCCCTCCCCCCTCAAATCCGGCACTCATCCTCCGCCTACTCCATCAGCTCTGCCCTCAATAATTGCCTTGCATCTAGTTGCTCCTGCCATGTCCCTCTCTAATTCCCTCCTATAAGCCCTGGACAAACCCTACCCCTCTACCGGCACCTTCATTTTACCATGTGCACCCTCACCCCTGAAATTTATAGCTCTTCTCCCCTTCTCCCAAATTGCTCCCCTTTACTGGCCTCTCTTGATCTTTCACAGAATGCAAGGGACCCCGAATGCTCTCCATAGGTCCCTCTCCTACTCCCCAAGGGGCTTGTATCTCTCATCTACACCCTTCCCCCACCAGCCCTCCTTTCTCCCTAGACTTGCAATCCTCTTGCAGGGTTCTCAGCATCCTAGGCTTGTCTTCTGTCCTTCCCCCTCCCCATCTACCTGTCCCCCTAGCCTTTGTAGTCCCATTACAGGATTCTCAGCATCCTGAAGGGGCCCTACTGCACCTAGGCATGTCTCCTCTCCTTCCCTTCCCCATTCTACCTTTTCTCCCTAGCCTTCGCAGTCCCCTTGCAGGGTTCTCAGCATCCTGAAGGGTCCTACTGGGCCTAGACTTGTCTCCTCTCCTTCCCCTCCCCCATTTACCTTTCTCTGTAATCTTTGCAGTCCTCCTTGTAGCGTTCCCAACATCCTGAGGGGGTCCTTCTGTGCCTAGCCTTGTCTCCTCTCCTCTCCTTCCCCTTCCCCATCTACTTTTCTCCCTGGCCATCTCAGTCCCCTTGCAGGGTTCTCATCATCCTGAAGAGGTCCAAATGAGCCTAAGTATATCTCCCTTCTTCTAGCCTGAGGATGAGAAGGACCTGGGAATGATGATCACTAATGACCTGAAGCACTCCACGTAGTGCAAGAAAGCAGCAGCAAAGGCAAACAAGATGCTGAGATGCATATCTAGGGGGATCAGTAGTAGGAGAAAGGAGATTATACTGGCCTTGACAGGTCACTGGTAAGGCTGCATCTAGATTATGGAGTTCAGTGATGGTGCCCACATCTCAAAAAGGACATTAACCTGCTGGAGAAGGTCCAGAGGAGGGCTATAAAGATGATAGCTGGTCAGCAGGGTAAGGCATACGAGGAGAGGTTGAGGGCACTGAACATGTACTCACTGGAAGACGAGAGAGAGAGAGGAGACATGATTGGGACCTTCAAGTACTCAAAAGGGATAAATAAGGTTGATAAGGAGAGTCTCTTTAAGCTGAGTGGCAACCATAACATGAGGGGGCATAGTCTTAAGGTGGAGGGTGGGAGGTTGAGGAGGGAGGTCAGGAAGCACTTCTTCACAGAGAGGGTGGTGGACACTTGGAATGCGCTGCCAGAAGAGGGAATCTCAGTGAAGACAGTGGGCAGCTTTAAGAGAGGCTGGGACAGGTATGGGGGAAGGTAAGGGTTTTGGGTATGGAGGAGTGGGGAGAGGGGGCAGGGACAGTAGCTCAAGCTGTGGACACTGCAACATGAGCAGACCTGATAGACCAAATGGCCTTCTTCTGCTGGTTTCTTTGTATGTTTGTATGTTCGTATCTAGCCACTGTCTTGGTGGTTTTCCATGACTACTAGCAGGGTCCAGTGCATCCTGATGGACTATTGATTAGGCCTCATTCCCTCCAATGGTGCGAATTATCTTCCCTTCAAAGGTTCAATTCTTACTTCCTCCCTCCCTCTTCTATCTCTCTCTTAATCCCTATCTACTGACCTTTCCCTACCCCCTGGGTATCCCGCATCCTGAGGGGTCCTCTCTTGGGGTTAGGTCCTATTCCCCCTCCTAGCATTAAGTCACATCTTCTCCTTCTCTCTCTCCTTCCCCTTTAAATCCCTACAGACTTATCCCCCTTTCTATCTAGCCTCACAGCTCTCTTGCAGGGTTCTCCACATCCTGAAGGGGTCTCTCTGGGACACTGCCTTATCCCCTTCTCTCTGGTCCCCCAGTCCCCTTGCAGGGTTCCTCACATCCTGAAGGGGTCTCCAGGGACACTACTCTCCCCCCAACCTCACCCCCTTCCGCTCCTTTCCCCCTTTTCTTTCATGTAAGCACTTACTTACTTATTAACCCTGCACTTATTATTGTCCACTCTTTCTACCTATTATGCACAACAGTGTTTGTAACACCTGCCTTACCACTGTATGTTAATTTTGATCTTGTAACTTAAATCTTTAATGTCTCATTCCTATTGTACCCCTTCCCCCCAGGTCACACCGGGAGACAAGCGACTTGTCGCTCAGTGTGCCTTCCTTGTGAAACATTTCAATAAATAAATAAAAGATTGAAACAGTTATAAAATACTTAAGTTTTGGTGAAACTAGAAAATGTTACCACCAAATAAAACTGGAAGGTTCCAGGAATCTTTTATAGTGAAAAATAAAATGGAAGGCTCAGATTTCTTTCCCCCAGTTTCATTGCACTGCTGATTTAAACAGTACGCATTTAGTTGTGGACTGTTCCAATATTTGTCCCATGCGGAACTATGGCCAACGTGCTGTTTTGTGATAGGAAGCATGACCTAGACATATTTTATGTGTATGTAGGAGATTTTTTTACAACGAGAATTGCTGTAGCTGATATCTCTGATTTAGGTAAAATATTCCTTTGTTTTGTAAGCTGACCTGTGATCCCTTGAGAACTGGCTCATCGAAAACAGAATGGTCCTTAATACGGACAAAACCGAGGCCATGTTGTTTGGTCCAAGATCCCTCGGTCAAGATAGAAAGCAACACCTACATCTTACCTCCACGTCTGGCAACTGCTTAGAACTAGTGCCCTCCCTAAAATACCTCGGCCTCACCCTGGACCAGGGTCTCACCCTTAAGAACCATGTGGACCAAGTCACGAAAACTATACATGGGAAACTAGGCACCCTCTACCGACTGAAAGACCAGCTGGTACCTGAAGCCAGGGTCTCTATCGCCACCAGCATCCTCCTCCTCCTCCTGACACTCACATATGCCGCCCCAGCCGTTCATGGACTGGGAAAGCTTGAGAACAACAGACTCCAAGTACTGTACAATAAGGTGGCTCACTTTCCCTCCCAGACAAACCCAGGAATCACCACTGTGACACCCTATCCCTACTAAGCTGGCACTCACGGGACGCTCGCCTCCAGTACCCTCTGCTATGCCTAGTCTACAAGTTAATCAGCCCGACTCCTTCCCCCCAGTCTCTTCATTGCCCTAAAGGCCAAACCATGGCTCCTCTACACAACAGGCTGAACCCTCCTAGATGTCCCCAGAGTAAGAACCAAGGTGGGCGGCAAGTCATTTGTCCACACTGCTCCCACCCTGTGGAACATACTCCCTCCCGGGGTGCAGGAAGCTCCTTCTATCAAAAGTTTCCGCACAAGGCTTAAAACCCACATGGTGATAACCAGTACTTGCCATTGCATCGGCTCCTGGGACCACCCCACAGATAAATGATTTTCCAAGTCCTAGCCTACCTCTAGTGTGTATCTACTAGGTCAAGTACTACTTATCAGCATCGTGGCTCACCCTATCTACTCCTAATGTACTTTTACATTCCTGAATGCTACCACGACTGTATGTTGCTTGTATTACATGTAATTTTGTGCTGATTGTTTCACACTGTTTATTCACCAATGCTATGTAATCCCAGGTCGCCCCTGAAAAAGGGACCTCCGGGGCTCAGTGGGCTTACCTGGTCACCAAAATTTAATAAATAAATAATAAATAAAATTGTAAGCCTCCTGTTTCGTGAAGGATGGGGGTGGCACCTGGGTATCTGGGGCCCATGGGGATCACATCTTTAGGAGTGAGATCAAGGGCTAATGAATCGACTAAAGGAGAGCCTAATCCACTCAATAAGGAGGGAACAATAGAAAGGGTAACACGGTACTTCCACACCTGACCCACTGGGTAAGGAGGGAACAATAGAAAGGGTAACACAGTACTTCCACATCTGAACCACTGTGTAAAGAGGGAACAATAGAAAGGGTAACATAGTATTTCCACACCTGACCCACTGGGTAAGTAGGGAACAATAGAAAGAGTAACAGAGTACTTCTACACCTGACCCACTGGGTGAGGAGGGAACAAAAGAAAGGGTAACGCAGTACTTTCACTCCTGACCCACTGGGTAAGGAAGGAACAATAGAAAGGGTAACACAGTACTTCCACACCTGACCCACTTGGTGAGGAGGGAACAATAGAAAGGGTAACACAGTACTTCCACACCTGACCCACTGGGTGAGAATGGAAAAATAGACAGGGTAACACAGTACTTCCACACCTGACTCACTGGGTAAGGAGAGAACAATAGAAAGGGTAACACAGTACAGTGCAGCCCACCTAAATGCACATCGGATAAGTGCACATCCCGCTTAAGTGCCCACTTTTTCAATATCCCATTTTTTTTTTCCTATGTTTGCCATGTTAATTTAACTGGTTAAGTACACACTGTATAAGTCCACATTTCGGTTAAGTGCACATTTTTTGGGGAGGAAAGCCTATTAATTTTTATGTCCTGCACCCCCCTAGGTGCACAATTCAATACAATACTGCTGGACATTATATAAAATCCAGCTTTATAAGTCTTCCTTAAACTCTAATTGTCCCCTACTGTATTTAACTAGCTCCTAGTGTGTTGCAACTGTTTCTGTGTGTCTCACTCACTCATCAGGACGGAGCAAGGAAAAAAAGTCAAGGCAGGACTGACATCAGCCAATCCGTCACAGAGAACCAACCCGGAAGAGGACACTGCAGAAATGCCGTCGCAGATTCCGGTCCTACTGGCAGGAATGACAGCATCTGATTTCATAGTGCACCCTATTATAGATGCTGCTGTGGCTACCATAGGTTCAGTCTGTGAGGAAGAGATACATGATGACATCCATAGAGACGCTGCTGACTGGGACCAGGACACAGACGACGAAGAAGATTCAAGCCAGGAAGATGAACCGGTGACTTTTGCTGAAGCGTTACGGAGTATGGAGAAAGTAAGGCAGTATGTTCTGTAAAAAGAGAAAAAGGACTTTAGCATACTTTTTAATTTAAAATCAGCCGAATTTTCAGCCGGAATATCAGACGCAATGCTAGCCGCAATGTCAGCCATATGCTAGGACAAGCTTACTTTTACAGTATCTTTTTAAATCTATCTAAAAATAAAGTAGTAATCAGTGTTCACAATGATTATTGATTGATTATAGTACACAGTACACTACTGGTATGTGAGGACATATGTGTTCCCACAGTACATACGTTATTTATGTTCTGTACTTGCGCTGTGATAAATAAAGCGTCTTTAAAATTTCTCCAATGCCCAGAAAAGCTATTTTTCGGATAAATGCACAGCCCACTTAAGTGCACACTTTTCCAGTATCCTGAGGGTGTGCACTTAAGCTGGCTGCACTGTAGTTACACATCTGACCCACTGGGTAAGGAGGGAACAATAGAAAGGGTAACACGGTACTTCTATACCTGACCCACTGGATAAGGAGGGAACAATAGAAAGGGTAACAGTTCTTACACGCCTGACCCACTAGGTGAGGAGGAAACAATAGAAAGGGTAACAGTATTTACACACTCGACCCACTGGGTGAAGAGGGAACAATAGAAAGAGAAACACAGTACTTACACACCTGACCCACTGGGTAAGAAGGGAACAACAGAAAGGGAAACACAGTACTTACACACCTGACCCACTGGATAAGGAGGGAATAATAGAAAGGGTAACAGTACTTACACACCTGACCCACTGGGTGAGGAGGAAACAATAGAAAGGGTAACAGTACTTACACAGCTGACCCACTGGGTGAGGAGGGAACAATAGAAAGGGAAACACAGTACTTACACACCTGACCCACTGGATAAGGAGGGAATAACAGAAAGGGTAACACAGTACTTACACACCTGACCCACTGGGTAAGGAGGGAACAATAGACAGGGGAAACACAGTACTTACACACCTGACCCAGTGGGTAAGGAGGAAACAACAGAAAGGGTAACACAGTACTTACACACCTGACCCACTGAGTAAGGAGGGAACAACAGAAAGGGAAAAACAGTACTTACACACCTGACCAATTTGGTGAGGAGGGAACAACAGAAAGGGAAACACAGTGCTTACACACCTGATCCACTGGGTAAGATGGGAACAATAGAAAGGATAACACAGTACTTACACACCTGACCCACTGGGTAAGGAAGGAACAATAGAAAGGGTAATACAGTACTTACACACCTGACCCACTGGGTGAGAATGGAAAAATAGACAAGGTAACACAGTACTTCCACACCTGATGCACTGGGTAAGGAGAGAACAATAGAAAAGGGAACAGTACTTACACACCTGACCCACTGGGTGAGGAGGGAATAATATAAAGGGTAACAGTACTTACACACCTGACCCACTGGTTGAGGAGGGAACAATAGATAGGGAAACACAGTACTTACACACTTGACCCACTGGGTAAGGAGGGAACAGTAGAAAGAGTAACAATTCTTACATACCTGATCCACTGGGTGAGGAGGGAACAATAGAAAGGGTAACAGTACTTACACACCTGACCCACTAGGTGAGGAGGGAACAGTAGAAAGAGTAACACAGTACTTACACACCTGACCCACTGGGTAAGGAGGGAACAATAGAAAGGGTAAAAGTACTTACACACCTGACCCACTGGTTGAGTGAGGAGGGAATAATAGAAAGGGTAACAGTACTTACACACCTGACCCACTGAGTGAGGAGGGAACAATAGAAAGGGTAACAGTACTTACACAGCTGACCCACTGGTTGAGGAGGGAACGATAAATAGGGTAACACAGTACTTACACACCTGACCCACTGGGTAAGGAGGGAACAATAGAAAGAGTAATAGTACGTACACAGCTGACCCACTGGGTGAGGAGGGAACAATTGAAAGGGAAACACAGTACTTACACATCTGACCCACTGGGTAAGGAGGGAATGAAAGGGTAACACAGTACTTACACACCTGACCCACTGGGTAAGGAGGGAACAATAGAAAGGGAAACACAGTAATTACACACCTGACCCAGTGGGTAAGGAGGAAACAATAGAAAGGGTAACGCAGTACTTACACACCTGACCCACTGAGTAAGGAGGGAACAACAGAAAGGGAAACACAGTACTTACACACCTGACCAACTTGGTGAGGAGGGAACAACAGAAAGGGAAACACAGTGCTTACACACCTGATCCACTGGGGAAGATGGGAACAATAGAAAGGATAACACAGTATTTACACACCTGACCCACTGGGTGAGAATGGAAAAATAGACAGGGTAACACAGTACTTCCACACCAGATGCACTGGGTAAGGAGAGAACAATAGAAAAGGGAACAGTACTTACACACCTGACCCACTGGGTAAGGAGGGAACAAGAGAAAGAGTAACAATTCTTACACACCTGACCCACTGGGTGAGGAGGGAACAACAGAAAGGGTAACAGTACTTACACACCTGACCCACTGGGTGAGGAGGGAACAATAGAAACAGTAACACGGTACTTACACACCTGACCCACTGGGTAAGGAGGGAACAATAGAAAGGGTAAAAGTACTTACACACCTGACCCACTGGTTGAATGAGGAAAGAATAATAGAAAGGGTAACAGTACTTACACACCTGCCCCTCTGAGTGAGGAGGGAACAATAGAAAGGGTAACAGTTCTTACACATCTGACCCACTGGGTGAGGAGGGAATGATAGATAGGGTAACACAGTACTTATATACCTGATCCACTGGGTGAGGAAGGAACAATAGAAAGGGTAACAGTACTTACACACCTGACCCACTGGGTGAGGAGGGAACAATAGAAAGAGTAACAGTTCTTACACATCTGACCCACTGGGTGAGGAGGGAACAATAGATAGGGTAACACAGTATTTATATACCTGATCCACTGGGTAAGGAGGGAACAATAGAAAGAGTAACAGTACTTACACACCTGACCCACTGGGTGAGGAGGGAACAATAGAAAGGGAAACACAGTACTTACACACCTGACCCAATGGGTAAGGAGGGAATAACAGAAAGGGGAACACAGTACTTACACACCTGATCCACTGGGTAAGGAGGAGACAACAGAAAGGGAAACACAGTACTTACACACCTGACCCAGTAGGTAAGGAGGAAACAATAGAAAGGGCAACACTGTCCTTACACACCTGACCCACTGAGTAAGGAGGGAACAACAGAAAGGGAAACACAGTACTTACACACCTGACCAACTTTTGTGAGGAGGGAACAACAGAAAGGGAAACACAGTGCTTACACACCTGATCCACTGGGTAAGATGGGAACAATAGAAAGGATAACACAGTACTTACACACCTGACCCACTGGGTGAGAATGGAAAAATAGATAGGGTAACACAGTACTTCCACACCAGATGCACCGGGTAAGGAGAGAACAATAGAAAAGGGAACAGTACTTACACACCTGACCCACTGGGTGAGGAGGGAACAATATAAAGGGTAACAGTACTTACACACCTGACCCACTGGTTAAGGAGGGAACAACAGATAGGGAAACACAGTACTTACACACCTGACCCACTGGGTAAGGAGGGAACAATAGAAAGGGAAACACAGTACTTACACACCTGAGCCACTGAATAAGGAGGGAACAACAGAAAGGGAAACACAGTGCTTACACACCTGATCCACTGGGTGAGATGGGAACATTAGAAAGGATAACACAGTTCTTACACACCTGACCCACTGGGTGAGGAGGGAACAATAGAAAGGGTAACATAGTACTTACACACCTGACCCTCTGGGTGAGGAGGGAGCAATAGAAAGGGTAACACAGTACTTCCACACCTGACCCACTGGGTAAAGAAGGAACAATAGAAAGGGTAACACAGTACTACCACACCTGACCCACTGGGTGAGAATGGAAAAATAGTCAGGGTAACACAGTACTTCCACACCTGATGCACTGGGTAAGGAGAGAACAATAGAAAAGGGAACAGTGCTTACACACCTGACCCACTGGGTGAGGAGGGAACAATAGATAGGGAAACACAGTACTTGCACACCTGACCCACTAGGTAAGGAGGGAACAATAGAAAGAGTAACAGTTCTTACACACCTGATCCACTGGGTGAGGAGGGAACAATAGAAAGGTTACAGTACTTACACACCTGACCCACTGGGTGAGGAGGGAACAATAGAAAGAGTAACACAGCACTTACACACCTGACCCACTCGGTAAGGAGGGAACAATAGAAAGGGTAAAAATACTTACACACCTGACTCACTGGTTGAGTGAGGAGGGAACAATAGAAAGGGTAACACAGTACTTACACACCTGATCCACTTGGTGAGGAGGGAACAACAGAAAGGGAAACACAGTACTGACACACCTGATCCACTTGGTGAGGAGGGAACAACAGAAAGGGAAATACAGTGCTTACACACCTGACCCACTGGGTAAGATGGGAACATTAGAAAGGATAACACAGTTCTTACACACCTGACCCACTGGGTGAGGAGGGAACAATAGAAAGGGTAACATAGTACTTACACACCTGACCCTCTGGGTAAGGAGGGAGCAATAGAAAGGGTAACACAGTACTTACACACTTGACCCACTGGGTGAGGAGGGAACAATAGAAAGGGTAACACAGTACTTATACACCTGACCCGCTGGGTGAGGAGGGAGGAATATAAGGGGTAACACAGTACTTACACACCTCACCCACTGGGTGAGGAAGGAACAATAGAAAGGGTAACACAGTACTTATACACCTGACCCACTGGGTGAGGAGGGAGCAATAGAAAGGGTAACACAGTACTTACACACCTGACCCACTGGCTGAGGAGGGAGCAATAGAAAGGGTAACACAATATTTACACACCTGACCCTCTGGGTGAGGAGGGAACAATAGAAAGGGTAACACAGTACTTACACACCTGATGCTCTGGGTAAGGAGGGAGCAATATAAAGTGTAACACAGTACTTATACACCTGACCCACTGGGTGAGGAGGGAACAATAGAAAGGGTAACAATGCTGGCCTGATGGCATGGAGGGCTGAGGTGCTGCAAGCTTCCTACCTCCCTCCATGCCGGCGACCTGTGTTTGGGAATGGATGTGGACTGCAGGGGGATCAGCTTGGGAGGGGGAGGATTGAGCACCTAGAGGATAGCTCTCCTCCCTTGAGGGGGTGGGTGTTTGTGACTTGCCACTTGACCACCACCTGCAGGAATCCAGCTGGTGACATGTGTGAGTCACGCTGTGTGGGAGGCTTCAATCCAAAGCACCAGGGGCGTCCCTGCAGAGGCAGAGCTTGTACAATGTGCACATTGCACATTCATGGAGTCGTGCAGAAAATGGAGGAAAAAAGTGGAGGATGGGCTTCATGAAGCCTTGTCCATTGCGCTGTGACCTATTCTGCTGCTCTGGGTCCAGGGCAAATCTAGATGTGTTGATGGGGGGGGGACAGCCCTCCTCCTCCTCCTCCTCTGGCCCTGTTGTGGGGGGGGGCAACCCATGGGGGATACAGCCCTACGTGCCAGGGGCTGCTGGAGATGGTTGTGGGTGATGGGAACGTGGCTGATTAAAGCTGCCCATCCTGCCAGGAAGAATAAAAACTTACATGGGGGGGAGGGTAACACAATACTTACACGCAAGTCCTTCACCTGACGGAAATCCAGTGTGATGATCACAGTCTCTCATGACTGCTCCCTGCTGACACAGGTGAGGGAGTAATGAGGGCAGGAATGTGCCATTCCAGACTACGATGGGGGTGGGTCTTCCCACTGGCATGATACAGGCACGCTGCATATGATGCAGCGGTGCCACTCAGAATGTAGTAGGTAGGCCTGTTGCAAATTTACTTCTGAGTATTCAGAAGTGTCTCCTATCAGAAGTGTCTCCCATCTTTAGCCACCCCCAAGTGGGGTGAGGAAGGACATAAGAGGCTGAAAAACAGGTGGAAACAATGATGGCACTCCAGTACAGAAATTTGCCATTCTGTTCCTGTCAAGTTGCAGTGCTGGGACCTCTGGGTCCACTGTTCTCCCTCGAAATTGGAAAAGCCTCACTCAGATGTGAGTCTGGGATAGTACTGTATATAGATGGATAGGCAGTGTATAATTGGGACAAGCGGGCATTATGCCAGTAGGAGTGAGATCACAGGCTTTTGTGCATGCTGAATGAGAGGTTTGTTCCCTCTGGGTAAAAAAGGGAAAATAGAATGTAAAACATGTACACAAACACTTCACCTGAATGTAATATTCATCAAACAGTGTGATGATCATAGTCTCAAAATAAAGAGGCACTTTAATATTTGGGGTCTGTTTTGGTCCATTTTTAATGTAACAACTCATTTAAGCAATAATGCCCAAAGAAGCAAGCACTTCCTGGCCATTAATACTCCATTGGGAAATGCTGTTGATTCGAAGCAAAGACAAGGGCTATTAACCCTAGACTGGATGTTAGTGCCCTGCAAATACCAACGTGTAAGTGCATTATTGCGATTATAAATCTAATGTTGTTATTTATTCATTGTTTTAAAAGACATAAGAAAGATACACTTTACACAAGCTCACCATGCTGCTCTGAGCGGTGTCACAGGCCCAGTCCTATAGGGCCAGGTTCACTGGGCTGACAGCGAACTCCCCTAAGTGCAGCCTGTGGTGCTGTGGGTCAGGAAACCCCTTCCCTGTTCTTCTAGGGTGCTTGCTGGATTTACTACTGAATGTCCACCAGAGGATCCTGGGGTTACGTCTCTCTGTGTGAGGGGTGCAAATACAGCCTCAGGTCTGTGTTCCTGGGAGAGAACTCTCATGGCCACTGCACAGTGAGCCAGAAATACCACAGGCATGAATAGGTTTTTGGGGTGCCCTATCTACCCTATATGTGTCTTTTCCTACAGACATGCAGAGACTGGTTTAAACCTCACGGACCACTCCGAGAGACATAGCATATCTCCCCTTTTACCCTCACGGAGTCACTTCTCATATCCGTTCCGGCCTTTTTTTTTTTTTTTTTTTCTTTATCCTCCTCCTACTGCTGCCACTGATCCCTCTGTCAGAGCTCCCCTCACTGATCCCAATTTACAGCCCCAAGGAGTCTGCCCCTAGAGTGCTAACGCTGCCCATGTACCTTCAGGGCCTCGGATCACCCTCCAGGCAGTGCGGCGGAGATCCCCTCATCTCCCCCTGAGCATTTTCGTTGGGTGCATGCACAATGGAGTCTGCTTCTCGATTTCTGCCTGGAACCACTGCTGAGGCCCATCGCCTAGATCAGGGCAGGGTTTTTTCTGGTGTTCTGATGGATCCCTGACATTGGCGTGCAATGAGGAACAAAGCTGCCGGCGTGCGTTGAGACGCACATCGAAACCGGTCCTCTGCCGATGTCTACCCTTGTGCTAGAACACCTCTCAGCTGCATGGACCACCCTGAGGTTCCCCCAACAGGTGGCGATATCGCAGCAGAGAGTGCGGCCCCTCCTCCCTGGAGAAGGGGAGCAGCCATTGGGTGCTCAATCTTTCTCCCTCCTGCCGATCCTGCTGACCTGAGTCCGGCCCCGAACCTGGCCGGGCCAGTGTGGTACGCAGGTGTGGTGTCCAGCACCTCAACCCTCAATGCCACCGGCCGGCTCCTTCTGGCCTTTTAGTATAGATTAGGTGTGGTATTGTTTGAACAAAATCCTCCCAAACTCACACACACAGAACAGACAGTTTCAGAGGTCCTGGAAACTTATGCCAAAAGGTTTTATCAATATCTATAAGATAGTATAATTTAATATAAAAATAGCATTTAAGATTTGGTTACAAGATATAAGAAAATAAAAGTTGGATAAATACACACAAACAGTACACTAACTTTTCTAAACTCTAACTTATAGCTCTATCTTGTTCCAGTGCAGTTGAAGTTAGAGTCCAGAAAAATAAAATGTTCTCGTTACCTGCTTTGTGATGGATTGCAAAACAGGGGTCCCATCTGATCAGCTGTGAATCACATACAGGACTGAGTTCCACAAGCCTCTCCTTGGCTTTTTAAAAGTAGTTTCCAAAATGCTGCCTCTGATTTCCCTACTGTGAGTGGCTGGCCTTTGTCACATGGCTGCCATGAACCAACCAGCAATCAATGTTTTCATTTAAAAATCCAACTGACCAAGTGAGTGGCTGTTTTCATTTTAAAAATGGCTTTTCTCCTCCCCCATCTGGTTAGAAAAAAATCAGATTCACTCCGGCCTTTTTCTGGAGACAGGATGGTGCTATCTCCTGTGGTGAGAGCTGGCCAAGGGTCATTTGTTCTGCAGCTGTTTCCAGAAAAACTGTTCAGAACCCCAAATTACTGGGCTATTTAATCACACTTTCATTTCCTAAAATTGCCCTTTCAGATGCAGAGTTCTGAAACAAAGGACCAGTTCCAGTTAGTTGGGCTTTTGTCCTCCCTTGACTCATATGTAGAAAAGAAAAAACTAGAAATATTCCATGTTAAAACCAGTTATAAAAAAACCAGGTTTGATCAAAACCATACAACACAGGGAATATTACATAATAAAACAGAAATATGTTATGGCGCTATTCTGCCACATACCTCCCTCCTTAAATGGAACCTGAGGAAACATGCCCCTTTTTACTTGCCATGGTTACTCTCAGTTCTGTCCCCTGCTCTGACTGGCGGGATAAGTCATCTGCATTTATGTTTTCAGACCCTGACCTATATGTGATGGTCATGTCATACGCTTGTAATGCAATATTCCATCTTAGGAGCTTCCCATTAGTTTTCCCCATTTGGTGCAGCTATTTTAGAGGGTTGTGGCCTGTTTGTACCTCAAAGCTCCACTCATAGAGGTAAAGCTCTAATTTCTTTACCGACCACACCAGTGCGAGACACTCCTTCTCCACAGTGGAGTATGTCTGCTCACATTGCAGCAACTTTTTACTTAGGTACACAATGGGGTAATCTTTCCCATGCTGGGGTGTCTGGCTAAGGACTGCTCTAATCCCCACATCAGAGTCATCTGTCTGTACCGCAAATGGACAGGAGTAGTCTGGGCTGGTCAGCACCAGGGCACTACACAGAGCAGATTTTAGCTGTGTGAAGGCCCTCTCACATGGTGGTCCCATTTCACTCTCTTAGGCCATTTCTTTTTTAGTAGACCAGATAGAGGAGCTGCCAAGGTGCTGTAGTTGGGTACAAATTTTTTGTACTATCCAGCAGTCCCAAGGAAGCTCCTTACCTGCTTCTGGGTTTCAGGCATGGGCCATGATGCAATTGCTTCTATTTTTGCCTGGTTTGAGCAGAGTTGCCCCAGCCCCACTATATCTATCAAATAGGTCACCTCTGTCATAGCCACCTGGCACTTCTTGGCTTTCACAGTTAGTCCTCTGCCTGTACTCTGCCCAGCACTTCCCTCAGATGGGTCAAGTGATCCTTCCAGCTATGGCTGAATATGGCAATGTTATCTAGGTACACCACTGCATAATCCCCTGTGCCATGCAGCACCTGATTCACCAATCATTGGAAGGTGGCAAGGACGTTCTTCATCCCAGAGGCCATTATCTAAAACTTATATAGGCCTATTGGGGTGATGAATGCTGACTGTCCTACCTGCAAGTATCCCTTGGTCAGGTCTATAATCGTCAGGTAGGTGCCCCCCAGCTTGTGCAGCAACTCAACTGTGTGGGGCATCAGGGTGGGCATCAGACTTCATAATGGTGTTGAGACCACGATAGTCTACACAGAAGCATGCAGTTACATCTGCCTTGGGGATGAGGACTACAGGCAAGGCCCAGGGACTGTGGGATTTCTGGATCACCCCTAGATCCAGCATCTCTTCCACCTCCCTCCTAATATCTTTTAAGACTGCCTCAGATCCTAGTATGCTGTCCAATGTATGGGTGCCTGGGAATTGGTGTCCATGTCATGAACTGCTAGCAAGGTCCACCCAGGCTTGTAGGTGAACAAAGGGGCAAAATCCTGTAAAACTTTTCTTACCTCCTGGGCCTGTTCAGGTGTCAACTGTGGGGACAGCTTGATGGCCTTCACAGATGACTCCTGCTTGCTCTCAGCTAGCAAGTTAAGAAGGGGGTCCTCCTCATCTGTCTCTTCCCCAGGACTGCAAACTGCAAATACCATATCAGCTGTATTGAAATAGGGCTTCATCATATTCACATGGTACATCCTGTGGGTATGTCTCAGGTCAGGTAACTCCACACTGTAATTTACATTGTTTACCTGCTGGACTACCTTGTGTGGTCCCGCCTACTCTGCTTGCAGCTTGTCATTCCGGACTGGGATCAGAACCATGACCTCTTTTCCTATTCTGTATGAGCGAGCTCTGACTCTGCGGTTGTACCAGGTCTTTTGTCTCTGGGCAGCTGACAGGTTACTCTGGGCCACTCCCATAAGCTCCTTCAGCATTTCCCTAAGCTTCAGGACATATTCCACTATTGGAGTCCCCTGGGTAGCATGCTCACCTTCCCAATCCTCCCATATCAAATCTAGGGTTCCCCGCACCCTACGTCCATACAAGAGCTCAAAGGGGGAAATTCTTTTGACTCTTATGGCACTTCCCGGTAGGCAAACAGCAGGTGGGGAAGGTATCTCTCCCAGTTTCACCCATGCTATTCTGTGAATGCCCTCAGCATGGTTTTCACAGTCCCATTAAACCTTGCTACCAGCCTATTCGCCTGTGGGTGGTAAGGCTTCATGTGTCTCTGCAGCACCCCACACCTCTCCCACAAACACTTCATAGGGTCTAACATGAAATTACCACCCCCCCGATCAGAGATAACCTCCTGTGGATATCCTACATGGGAGAAAATCCCTAGCAAGTCGTCAGCTACTTTCCCTGTCTAAATGGAGGACAGGGCAACTGCCTCTGGATATTGTGTGGCATAATCTACCACCACCAGGATATACTTTTTCCCAGAAGAACTTGGGGTA
Source organism: Neoceratodus forsteri (assembly GCA_016271365.2). NCBI lineage: Eukaryota > Metazoa > Chordata > Ceratodontiformes > Ceratodontidae > Neoceratodus > Neoceratodus forsteri. The sequence continues at coordinate 1,677,155,546 of CM057456.1, forward strand.
TTCAAAGGACCCACAACATACATTTCCACCTTTTGGAAAGGCTCCTCCACAATAGGTAAGGGAATTGAAGCAGCTTTTGCTTTCCTCCTGCCTTCCCTATTAGTGGACACTGATGACAGGCTCTACAGTATTCTTTCACCTGCTTGGTAAAGTTGGGCCAATAAAAATTATGAGCTAATCGCTGCATAGTGTGAGCAATGCCTAGATGTCCAGGCATGGGAATATCATGAGCTGTCTTGAGCAATAACTCATGATATCCCTGGGTAACGACAAGCTGCCTGCTCATCACCCCACCCTCTGTCCTCATGTCCTGTGTGTATAACAGGCCATTGCCCCAGAAAACCTTGTTTTATGTCACCCCCTTGTGTCCCATCAGACTCTGCACAGGCCCTCAGCTTCTTTAAGCTGGGGTCATCCTCTGAGCTGCTGGAAAGTCTTCACACTTTCCCAAAGCATGGGGCATTTCCCCTTCAGCTCCCAGATGGAGGTCCATAGCTGCGGTATTTAGGGATTCAGTGTCACAGCACTCCCCATCCTCCTTGCTATATATTACCCCTCTTTCCTCAGTCAACTTCAGTAGCTGTCTGGTGAATGGCTACTTGGGTGAGTTCCATCTCCCCTTTATCACTCTCCCCACAAGGTGCACAGGCTGGTGGGACAGCCTCTTACTGTGTCTGGCGTAAGCTTCTGTGGGGTTGGAGAGATCACATGAGGCCCTAGTTGTCTGCCTCGGGGTAACAACACATACTACTCTCTGCTGAACATCATTCCCTAAAATAACATCCACAGTGAGTGTGTCTGCTACAGCCACCTTTCGCCTTTCGCACCCTTTCTCCTGCATCACCCTAGTCCAGGACAACACTGGCTAGTAGCAGGGTTTTCTCCTCCCTAATGAATCCCTTTACAGACATAAACTGATTTGGCAGGAGTTCCTCAGGCCCAACCAAATTCCCTTTTACCAAGGTAAGAGACACCCCAGTGTCCCTTAACCCTTGGGTGTGTACCCCAATTACTGTAACCGGATTCATGTTCTCCCTCGTATTCACAGGAAAAGTCTCGGAGATACAGTCAGCAACTATTTCAGCTGGAGGAACTCATTTTACACCTTGTGTCTATTTAGAACACTGCCTGGCAATATGCCCTGGCTTTTTATGGAACCAACAATCATCACTTTTCTTTTCCCCCAAATCCCAATTTGGTAAACTGTGGTTCCCCTTTCTCTGCAGAGGAAACAAAGGTTTTAGCTGCCCTAAAGGCAAGTTTTTCCCTCTTGTCTCCGCAGTCCCTGCTCCCCCACTTTCCTTCAGAGCAGGCCTGCTCCTGGCATAGTGGTCAGAAAGCTCAGCAGCTTGTTTTGCTGTCTGAGGGTCCCGGTCCTCTAGCCAGGTTTTCATTTATGCTGGACATGCCCAAAAGAACTGTTCCAACAATATGATTTCCTCAATTGCTTCAACAAAGTTAGCTTTTACCCCCTCCCACCAGCGTTTTAAGAACTGGCATTGTTTTGTGGCGAGTTCATCAAAGCTCATTTTGGGACCCTTCCTGAGCTTCCGAAAATTCACTCTTTAGGCCTCAGGGTTTAAATCATTCTTTTTCAATAAAGTACTTTTGATTTTATCATAGTCCTGTCTGTCAGCATTGTCCATTTGTCCCTGCCTCTCTCACCCCTTCCCAGTAAGCAGCGGGGATAACTGAAAGCTCCAAGCCTCTTTGGATATTTTTGCCTGAATGTAGACCTTTTCAAATGAATTAACAAAAACATCCATGTCCTCCCCCTCTTTAAATTCCCCAATTAATTAAGAATTTAGCTTATATACCAGACCTGGAGTTTCATTTTCACCCCCACCAACTGCCTTCTCTGGTGCTTGTTGTTGAATCCTTAGTTTCTCCATCTCAGGGTCTCTTTGGTGTTGTTTGTCCTGCAGCTCTAATTCCAGCACTCAGTGCTCTAGCTTTTTCTGCTCAAGCTCCCTTTTATGCTGTTTTTATTGAAGCTGCCTTTCATGCTGTTTTACCTGCATGGCAAGCTCCCTTTCACACTATTTTTCTTGCATGGTGAGCTCCAGTTTCTTCATTTCCAATTGAAACCTCATCCTCTCCAGATCAAAATCTGAGGTGGAGTTCCCTTGGTGCTGAGGCTCCTGTCTGTTCTGGTCCCACTTTCTTTTGTGTTGGATCTGGTCACTGTGGTTTCATCTGGCACCTCTATGTCCAAGGTCTGGTCCTCTCCAGTTATTGACTGTGACTCAGATCCCCAGGCTACTGCCTGGTCATTGGCTGCCACAAGGACTCCTATGAGGTGCTTTTTAGTGTGCTCCTCCTAAAGGACCGCTCCCTCCTGGCACAGCTGTTCCACAATATAGTCATTGTAGCTGGAAGCCATCTTCCCTTGCTATACTATCACTTGTCTAACTTACACAGCAAAAAAAAAAAAAAAACAAGGTAGGGAACTATATTCTGTAACTAAATTTCCCCTTTGCCAGTTTCTGCCCTCTTTTGTATGTGGTCTGTTCAAACAGTTCACAATCCCATACACTGGCAACAGTCTGTCATCGGCCCACTCCTATGGGGCCTGGCTCACTGGGTTGACTGCGAACTCCCCTATGTGTAGCCAGTGGTGATGTGGATCAGGAAACCTCTCCCCTGTCTTTCTAGGGCTCTCACTGGATTTACAACTGAACATCCACCAGAGGATCCTGGGGTTACCTCTCTGTGTGTGAGAGGTGAAAATACAGCCTCATGTCTGTGTTCCTGGGAGAGAACCTTCTTGGCCACTGCACAGCAAGCCAGAAAAGCCACTGGCCATGAATAGGTCTTCGGGTGCCGTATTCACCCCATGTGTGTCTTTTTCCAGAGAAATGCAGAGACCGGTTCAAACCCCACAGACCAATCTGAGAGACCTAGCATATCTCCTCCTTTACCCTCACAGAGCCCCTTCTCCTGTCCCTTCTGGCCTTTTAGCATAGATCAGGCATGGCATTGTTTGAACAAACTCCTCCCAAACTCACACACACAACAGACAATGTTAGAGGTCTTGGAAAATTGTGTCAAAAGGCTTTACTAATATCTATTAGATACTATAATTTTACATAAAAATGACATTTAAATATTTGGTTGCAAGATATAAAAAATAACAGTTGGACAATTACACAAAAACAGTACACTAACTCTTCTAAAATCTAACATATAGTTCAACCTTGTTCCAGTTCAGTTGAAGTTAGAGTTCAGAAAAATATAATGTCCTTGTTACCTGCTTTGTGATGGAATGCAAAACAGGGGGTCCCATCTGATCAGTTGTGCATCACATACAGGATTGAATTCCACAAGCCTGTCCTTGGCTTTTTAAAAGTACTGTAGTTTCCAAAATGCTACCTCTGATTTCCATACTGTGAGTGGCTGGCCTTTGTCACATGGCTGCCACGAACCAACCAGCTCTCCATGTTTTCATTTAAAAATCAAACTGACCAACCAGCTGGCCATGTCTTCATTTTCAAAAATTCAACTGTAGAGTTTTTTTTAGCTGGGTTGGTCTCCCCCCCCCCCAAGCTGGTTAGAAAAAAAAAACAGATTCACTCTGGTCTGTCTCTGGAGACAAGATGGTTCTACCTCCTGTGGTGAGAGCTGGCCCAGGGTATTTTGGTTTGCTCCTGTTGCCAGTAAAACTATTCAGAACTCCCAAATTGCTGGGCTGTTAGTTTAATCACTCTCTCATTTTCAAATTACCCTTATAGGCACAGAGATCTGAAACAAAGGAACCAGTTCCAGCTAGTCGGGTTTTTGTTCTCCCTTGACTCAGATGCAGAAAAGAAATCCCCAGAAATATTTCATGTTAAAACAAGTTACAAAAAAACCCCAGATTTGATTAACACCCTACAACACAGGGAATATTACATAATAAAACAACAGAAATATGTCATGGCGCTATTCTGCCACAAGCAGTACCAGATATTTTTAAGAGATTAGCACCAGTACAGCAGCTAAACAGAGTACGTGCTTGCACTATCAATAATTAATTAGATTTCTAGTCTTTAATCATATTTCTATTTTACTTACTTGCCACCCAGCATTTGGTCGGTGTTTTTAGTAAATATTTACATATTATTATAAAATTACTAAGCATCATGGGTAGTAACTGTAAATCGTCAAGTAATTTTGGCTCATTCAGCTTTAAGCAGGACTGTATGGTGTCAAGATGCTTCAAAAACAATCTGCAAAGGTGAAAATGCCGACAACAGGCAGTTGTATTGTCATCGTTAGGACTCATTAGTGTGTTAGGACTCATTAGTGTGTTAGGACTCATTAGTGTGCCATAGCTGTATCCTTGGCCATGAAGCAAGGGGAAAACAACCTCGTATGTCAGTGGTTTAAGGCATGGTAAGTCCAAAATAATGTTGCATTTTTTATTGAAAAACGTTAAACACCAATCATATATAAACATTAGAGACAACAGGAAAACATAGTATCATGTTGTACATGATATAAAATATATAGAGATGGTACATACATGTAATTCATATTCAAGGTGACAGTTGAGAGCACAGTTCATTTAATATCCCAAAAAGCCTAGCTGGAGCTTGCCCGTATCCTGAGGAGGGGGCCCAAATTTTATCATAGGAGGGAGTCTTGCTGTGCGGTAGGAGAGGCATTCAAGGGAAGCCAGTGGGCTTATTGTCTGCAACCATTTGTTGAATGAGGACATGTCTGGTGTCCTCTATCATCATAGGAGGAGTCTTTTGGTGGCAGTAGTGGCAGCTGGTCCCCAGTAAAGTGTTGGGGAAGGACAAGACATTTGAGGAGGAGTGAGCCCCAGTAGGACAGATGGTTCATCTATATGAAAGGGTTGTGGGAGAACTTTCCCACAAAATGTAAAGACTTGTGGACTTCCAGTTCCAGTAATGGCGTGGTGAGAGGGACAACGCGGTGGCTCCCTAATCAAACATTTTTAATCGGTCTCCTACCTCAAAAAAAAAAGTAATCCTCAGGAACAGGACCGTGTCTTCAAAGAGAGGAGGGACCCAAGCAACGCCCGAAACCGTCTCGCGCATCGCACCGCCCACAGACCCAGGTGGCTCGCCAACAACCAATATCCATCGGAGCCCCCCCTGTAGCTCTCCCTGGCAGCGTGGAGGAAGGGCAACTTCTATAGGCCTCATCAGCCGCAATCTTTAGCTACTTACCCTCGGAGGTTCCAAGATACAACACTTGACCTGCCACTCTTCTCCTTCACCCGCCTCCACATCTGGATGTTGGGTAGCTCAGCTCCCTCTATCTCCCGACTTCTCCTGCAGTGCCGGTAGCGCTCAAAAACCGGGAGCCCCCCACCAGCAAAGTTAGACCTCGCGATGTGTGTGTTTTTTTTTTTTCGTGGCTGTAACCCGGCACTGTTGCAGGGCTTCTCGAGCAGACTTTTCATGAAGGGGTGCACCAAAATAGAAGTAGTTCGCTCATAAAGTTAAAAAGAGTTCAACCTGCCTGGACCAGTTCATGGTCAGCTCAGGAGAGCAATTGTTACCCCTTCAAGCATTCTCTGGTAATCTTTACCAGCTCAAAGGCTCTGCACAACTAGAGGAAACTAAATCAATATAAAGGGGAAAATAAAGGAATAACAAACAACAAACTGCAATAATCTCAATAAGGAGGGGGAGAGCAAGAGAAAGGAAAAAAGAGAAAGGAGGGGTGAATGAGGGGGATTAAAGGAGGAAGAGGTAAAGGGTGACAGAAGAAGAAGAAGAAAAAAGGGGATACATACATATTTGCATATAACTACTACTAATAACTAATAACAATATAAAAAATAAAAATAAATAAATAAATACAACAATAACAACTACCCCTGGCAGCTTGGAGGCTGCAACCTATGGAACTTGTTTTGCAAAACAATTTTCCCCGCTTTCAGGCGTAACTATAGAGGAGGGGAACGCAACTCTACCTAAAGTGAACTCAAGAATCAACTGAAGTTGTCCTGCGGCCTTCCTGGTTGACTCATTTCCTTCTCCCTCCACCATAATGGCCACCAAAGGAGGGAAAAGAAGGGGTAACGAACCCCTCACAGTTCAGTCTGCCCTACCGTCCCCTCCTTCAGAACAAAATATTTTGCGGGCCATTTCCGAATTCAGAGAAGAAATGAGGGACTCTCTTAATCAAGTCAAGGCTGACTTGAGATCTCTGCAGACCAGCAAATATCACAAAACACAACAACAATAAAGGCCCTGGAGTCAGCAGTTCTGTCTTTAGTGGAATCCCAGTTGCACTGCTCCCTCAGGCAGGAGGACGCAGAGAACAGAGGACGAAGGAAAAATCTTCAAATTTTTGGCCTGCCAGAGGGCGAAAAAGGTTCTGACCCCTTGGCCTTCATAGACCAATTCTTCAGGTCCGTTCTCGACTTGGGCCCAGATTATCCCCTTGATTTTGAACGTGACCACAGGTCTCTGGGACCTAAACCATTGGCTAAAGATGCTAGACCCAGATCATTTGTGGTAAGGATGCAAAGTTTCCAGACTAAGGAACTACTCCTTAAAAAATCTTGGCAGAAAGGGAAAATAATGTATGGGATTCACCGTATCATCATCGATGACGACTATGCTCCCTTCACCCAAAGTCAGAGAAGGGCCTACACTCCGCTGTTCCCCATTTTAAGATCACAACAGATCAGATTCCGCACCCTCTACCCAGCCAGACTTAGTGTTCTTGCATGAAGGCCCTACCTCATACTCTTCTTCCTCGGAAGCCAAGGAAGACCTGTTTAAAAAAAAAAGGGGTACTCAAGGAACGCCCACTGAACTGACCTGGCTCTTCTAGAACCCTGATTCAAGGACAATCCTCGCTACATGAACCACACCATGCAAACATGAATCTGGATGAGATGCTGCTGAAGATCCAGTCTCTTAGAAATCCAACAATAACATCGGACCAGTAACAAGTCCTGGCGATGGATGAGTCCCTCTAGGCTTTTTCTTGGGGAGGGAGATGTGGGGGTGGCTGGGGGCTCCTTGAGGTACGCCTGCTCTCGGGTCCTGTCCCACCAGTCCAGCATCTTAATGAAGGGATGACCAATAAAATGATTTCCCTCTATCTAGCTGTGATGGGGGAAATGCAGTCCCCCCTCGATGGCGGGCTCTTTGCTTAGCTGAGGGGGGTAACAGGTCCTGTACTAATAAGGCTGCTGGTGTGACCCCCCCGGGGCGACACCTCATCCTTTCCCTCCCTCCCTGGGCCTTGGGAGTCTTCCAGGCTTGCACCATGGGGAGACTCTCTGAGGCTCCCCACCCCTCAACATGCCGTGTCTTTTCTCCAAGGACTGCCCCCCCAGGTGAAAAACAGAAGAAACAAGGGTCCTGAGACAAGGAAAAATATTGCAGACTGGATAGTACTTATATAAACTTTTACTGCCTGGTTCTCTACTTTTGTGTGCACGGATTTAAGTGTACTTGTTAAGCTCTTTGAATGTTTGGATAGCAGGAGCTGGGGGAATCTCCCCCCCTCTCCTTTTTTTTCTTCTTTTCTTTTCTTTCCCCTCTCTTCCTCCTTTTGCATATAAATAATTTCCCCAGTATCAGTCAACCATGGTCTCTCAACCTGAGTTAGGATTTACACAGGGGCCCTTCCCATAGATTAACGAAGGAGCTCATTTTAAAGCTCTGACAAGTTATTGTTAGTGAAATCATCCCCCCAGCCCCAACCCAATGTTTAAGGCCATTGAGGTAGGCGGGAGTTATGTATGGATGCCCTTTCTCCCTCCCCCAATTTGGGGTGAAGGAGGGCAAGGGGGAGGGTGAGGGGGGAAGGGAGAGACGGAGTGTGAAGGAGGAGAGGGGAGAGCATGAGGGTGGTCTGTCTGTCTTTCTTTCTTTCTTTCTTTCTTTCTTTCTTTCTTTCTTTCTTTCTTTCTTTCTTTCTTTCTTTCTTTCTTCTCTTCTTTCTTTTTTTTTGTGTTGGAGCCTTCTGCCCCCATCAGCTGGGGTGGATTTTCCCATCTTTTTCCGAAGATAATCCCCAAAAGAATAGAGGGATGGGTTGTCGGGGGGAGGAGAGGGGTATGGAGTGTCGGCCCTAAAGCTCGGGGGAGGGCCTGGGGGGGCGAAAGATCGGTTTCAGGGCTCCCCCGCTCCTCTCCAACTTTGGAGTGGAGGGGGAACCTGCTTACACAGGGGATTTTGGGAGCCCTTGCTGCCCATTCCAGTGAACCTTAAGGGAGCAGATAGGCACCCCTGGAGGACTCTCTTACTAAAGAGTTCCTCAATCAATGCTGAGTCCCTTTTGGAACCGGCTTGAGATAACGGAAGGGTGGAACTTATTCCCACCCCAACAATGGAAGTACAGAAAAGTTATAGAATGTTAAGATGTTTTAGTAGTTTTAATGTTAAAGTTAATTGGTTAGTTTTTTTTCTCATCTTCAGCAACATAGCTGTAGTTCATGCTAAAGTTAACCTTAATATAAACCCTAAAACTGGAATGAGACGAAGGAGACAGGATACAAAAGTTCAAAATATTGCTTTATTGCAGAAACTTCAGAATACTATGTTTGTGAGGCCTATTGGATGTCCGCGGGGAAACCTGATCTTGATTGACAGACCTCTTCGTGTGTCGAGGCGATCCGGGGTACCTGATCCGGGTTGATCTGAAGAAAAACAAAGAAAAATGTCTGGGTGGCCAAAACTTAAAAAAACCCCGCAGAAAATCAATAGCATACTTAAAATAGCTGAAAACAAAGGAAGGAACAGCAAATCTAAATGGCTTCCCAACTGGTGAAAATATATTCAATAAATGTGAATAGCCTGAACAACCCCATTAAAAGATCGAGAGTAATGCAACACTTAAATAAACAGAAGGCAGACATTATATTTATACAAGAATCCCATCTGTTGGACGCTGAGCATCAGAAACTTAAATGGGGGGCCCGTTACGCCATTCACTCTTCATCTCACCCGAGTGGACGTAAAAGAGGAGTAGCAATCCTGATACCATCAACCACACAATTTAAAATAAACAATATACAATCTGACAGATTAGGACGTTATATTTTAATACAAGGCCACCTATATAATCAAGAAGTTACCCTTGCAAATATATATCTACCACCACAGACCAAATCACCACCAATCCGGCAAATCCTAAACAAAATAATAGACCTTCACAAGGGGCAACTAATAATGGCAGGAGACTTTAATATGACACAAACCCCAAATTTAGACTCCTCTAATCCTAAAGTCTACCGCCAATCTACTCCAGCAAAGTTTCTTAAAATACAACTTGAGAATCTCGGCCTAGTTGACATCTGGAGGAAATTTGTTTTCCTCAGACCCCGGGTATACGTACTACTCGGGAAGATTCAAATCATACTCTAGACTAGATTATTTTTTACCTCTTGTGAACACTTCTCCGCAGTGCGAGATATAACAGTTTGCCCCAAAATAATATCTGACCATCATCCTCTGCTGCTAAAAGTGGACATGGGGAAAAAAAAAAACTCTTTGGAGACTGAACCCCTATCTCCTAAAGGACAGGGAATTTACCGATCAAATCAAAAAAAGAATTCCACAGTTCTTTGAAGAAAATGCACCATCAGTTGCCTCCGAAGCTATATTGTGGGACGCCATGAAGGCCACCATAAGAGGTGAGATCATTGCTTACACCTCCAGGAAAAAAAAGGAAAGAGAGAAAAAATATCAGGAACTCACCAAAACTCTACAAACTTATCAACTACTTTATAGAGAAGGAAACAAGGTAATACAAGCCAATATCAGAGAAATTAAATCAGCACTCCAAAAAATCATGGATGAAAAAATTCAAATGTCCCTCATATATCTAAAACAAACAAATTATGAGGGAGGCTCAAGGAGAACCCGCAGACTGGCACAAAAATTAAGAGCACGAAAAAAACACAGTAACAATACTAAAAATTAAACATCCCCAAACAGGTAGGGTAACTCATAAAGAAGACGAAATTAGACAAACTTTTGCTGATTATTACCAAAGTCTTTACACAACACGTAACACCTCTTCTCAAGAGGACAGACAAATATTTCTATCTCAAACACAGTTACCGAAACTAACACCAGAACAGGTGCAGAAACTGCAAGCCCCTATAACAACTGAGGAAATAGAGATGGCGGTTACTAAACAATCCTGGGGTCGGTGCCCCGGACCGGACGGATACCTTAACAAATGGTATAAAATATTTAATAAAGAATTAACACCAAGACTCCTCAAATTGTTCAGAGAAATGGCCTCAGGCCAAGTACCCCCCATCATGGGATTATGCTACAATTGCAGCTATTCCCAAACCTAATGGAAATAAACTAGACCCCCCTGCCTATCGACCGATTTCAATTTTAAACTTGGACTACAAGATCTTTATGGCCATTTGGGCCAAAAGACTAGAAAAAAATTCTCCCAACAATAATACATCTAGACCAAGCCGGCTTTATAAAACACAGGTCAACAACAGATAATATTAGAAAAACATTAATACTCATGGAATATATTCAAACACGGAAGATACCGTCTGCTTTTTTAAGCCTTGATGCCAAAAAGGCATTCGATAAGTTATACTGGCCCTTTTTATGGGACACGCTAAAAACTTTTGGTTTCCCTGACTCACTGCTGCATTGGTTGACCCAAATATATTCCTCGCCAAAAGCCTATATCAGAATAAACGGGGGACTACCCTCCCCAATCTTAGTAGGTCAGGGTACAAGGCAAGGATGTCCTCTCTCCCCACTATTGTTCGTAATATAGCTTGAACCACTAGCTAGCGCAATCAGAAATTTGAGAAAGGTAGAGGGCATACCAATGCAGCAGTCAGAAAACAAAATCAGTCTTTTCGAGGACGACACATTTCTTTCCCTTCTATCTCCTACGGAATCGATCACAGACGTGGAAAATACTGACCCGATTTGAAGAATTATCCTGTTTTAAATTAAATATATCAAAAACAAAGGCCCTTTTATATAATTATATCCCCCCAACCTCACTAAAACGAAGTCTTACAATAAAATGGCACTTAACCAAAATAAAACATCTGGGAATACATATTCCTCACAACCTTTCTTTAATTGAACTAATCAACTACGAACCTATCTCTATAGAAATTAATAAAGATTTGGACAAATGGATTCATCTCCCATTATCCTTATTTCAACGAATAGAAACTATTAGGATGAAAGTTTTACCTCACCTGCTATACTTATTTCAAAATATACCATACTTCCCATCTCGTTATTTTTTTAAAATCTTGGGACAACATGATATCAAAGTTCATATGAAATAAACAGAAACCATGAATTCGCCTTTCCATATTAAAACTATCATTAGCTCAGGAAGGAACAAATCTCCCGGACCTTACAAAGTATGCAGAGGCAGCCTTTTTAAAAATTCTTTTACTTTGGCTCTCCGATCAGTTTGATTCCCAGTGGAAGAGGCTGGAATTTCATTTGGACGACATGCACGATATAAAAAAAATAATATTTTCATCCTCAGGGAAAACTCCCCCTGTAAAAGATTTCACAGTCACCTCACAGGTCTTAAAAATATGGTTTAAAATGCACGAGAAGGCACCATTCCAATTAACTTACGAATACTGCAAGTTCATTTCACAAGATGAGCTTTTTGCCCTGTCTCACAGTGATTTAGCCTTCTCCCACTGGCACAGATTGGGACTGGAGCAGGTGTTCCAGTTCCTGGGTCCAAACGGTATCCTATCATTTGAAGATTTAAAATCAAAATTTAACCCTCCAGGTCTTGGCCAATTCAGATATTTCCAAATTAGAAATCATCTTCTACGCAATAGAATTATCCAGGTCAAATTGAAGCCTCCCCTTCCTCCTCTTCTAAAACTATTTATTAACCACTCTCAGGGGCAACATTGGAACCATTTAATTGGTAACTTATACAAAATGATGCGAGATCAATCAAAAGAATCAACAAACTCAATTTTAGAAAGTTGGAACAAGGATTTGGACCTAGAAGTCTCTACGAAGATTGGTCCTCCTCATCTCTGAGTGGTCAAAATCACTAAATCACATGTGTGGAGGAATACTCCTGGAAGTGCAGATCAAGATTTTTCAGGTCACCGGCGACCCTGACTAAATATCTTCCAAGAGAATACGGGGCCTGTTGGAGGGAGTATGGAGCAGAATTAGCTGACTTAGCACATATAATGTGGCTTTGTCCATGTTTAATGCCCTTCTGGCTAACTATACAAAATGAAATTAGTGAGGGCCTAGATGAACAAGTTGAGCTTACAGCCGAGATGGTGCTTATGGCCGTATATCCGGATCGCTCCCCCCCTTGGACAAAAACTCTGCCCCCCATTCTGTTATTGGCGGCGAAAAAATCGTTGACAAGGAAATGGATGACAAAAGTTAAACCGAGTATACAAGATTGGAGACTAATTGTGTATGATATACTGTATATCAGATGGAAAACATTACAGTGAAACTAAACAATCAAATGGATGGTTTTGCTGCCCTATGGCGGAGATGGCCGGTCAGTCGGGCAAGAATTGACCCTGATTTCTGCCTTTAGAGAAGGGATGGAGAGGTGGGGGTGGGGGATTGGACAAACTTGATCCTATATCAGCTAAGGAAAGTTTGGCTCTGATCTCAAAGTGTTACCAATGTAAAAGAAATATATGCATTGCCCTCCTGTACAATAACAAACCTGAAGTAATCACAGGAAAAATTTTCTGTTTGTAAAATGTCTCCTGATATACATGTAATAGTAAAGGAAAAACAAAAAAACTTAATAAAAAAAATTGTAAAGACTTGTCCCAGGAGGGGTGGATTGCAAGGCAAGACCACGAGACGTGCGACAGTGAGCTGGTATGTGTGGAGCATCTCCACAGCTGTCCCAGGAAGACACTCCCCCATCTTGTGCAAGTATTGGGGTGTTCTATACCAGTGATGTAAAATCTTAAGCTGAATGAGATGCACTCTGGTATCGCTACGGGCCATGTGTGCTCTAAACTAACATTTCTTCCAATCTTGGTCTGAAATAGGTATGCTTAGCTCATTTTCCCATTCAGCTTTACAGGTGGTGGTGAGTAGGGGGCCAATGTCCCTTAATCATTTAAATGGCGCTGGCCTTGTATTTCTGCATTTTAAGCCAGGTTAGAATGCCCCAGTTGTGAGAGCCAGTTGCATTGTGGGACCTGGCCACAGATAGGGGGTGACTGAGGCCCTGATTTGTAGGTAGCACCAAAAGTCTCTCTGTGGGAGTTTAAACTGGAGGGCCAGGTCTCTGAATGACATAATGTGGGTTTAGCCTGGAAGGAACAGATCCTGGACTGTGAGAGTTCCTGCCTGTATCCAGAATAGTCACTGAAGGGGCTTGTGGTCAATTCTAAACATTCGGTTGCTCCACAAAGATGCATGCAAACTAGGCGGTTGGGAGAGGTGTAGGGATTTCATAATTTTATGCCAGTAGTGAAGGGAGATCTATATTGTGGGGTACCATGAGACTCCTTTTGATGGCTTAATGTACAGCATGTAGCATGGAGATGGGGCACCTATGAAGTGGCCATCCATCGTGACCCATTGGGGGGGATATTGTCCTTGGCAGTGAACCATTTAGTAATCTATGATGTTATGAAGGCCATATGGTAGTGAACAAAGCTGGGTAGCCCCAGCCACCCTCAGACCAGTGCTTCCTTAGCTTATTTCTGCTGAATCTGGGTGGTTTGCCCTCCCAAAGAAAACATCCTATCAGCTTGTTGAGTAAGTTGAACCATTACTCTTGTATATGAAAGGGAGAAGTGAACCAGAAGATGAAAAACCTGGGGAGCAAGCATCATCTTTATGGCCACAATTTTCCCATTAGGGAAAGTTGTAGGGTGCTCAACCAGTCTATACCCTCTCTCAGGGCAGTCAGTAAGAAAGAAAAGTTAGATTAGCAGGTTTCACTGAGCAAGGGTGTGATACGGATGCCCAGATATGTGAAACTGTTTGCAGTCCATTTCCATCTTGTATTTTGGAATGGAAATGCCATGCAGTGTTTATTAAGGGCTAGGACCTCCGACTTGTCATGGTTAACCTTAAGCCCAGACATGGCTGAGGAGGAAGCAAGGATGTTGCAGAGAGGATTTATGGCATTTGGGGCATCAGCTAGGAGAATAAGTAGCTGATCTGCATGGGAGAGAGATATATATTTCCAATAGAAATGCTCTTAATATGCTGATGTGTAAAGAGGGATGCTGTCAGTGGTTCAATAGCTAGTAAGAAGAGCAATGGGCATAGGGGGCAACCCTGATGGGTCCTGTGGGTGAGAGGAAGTGCTTGATAAATATAGCTATTGGTAAGGACCTTAGCTGCAGCGTTAGTGTAGAGAGTTTGAACACTGTTCAGGAATTGAGGACCCACATCCACGTGATGAAGAACAGCAAATGGATACTTCCACTCTACAGAATCAAAGACTTTTTTGAAGTTAGTAACTGCTGCAGAAGGGGTAGGTATGTCCTTTGCAGCACCTCTAAGATTGAAGAAAGTTCTACTGTGACCTGAACTTAGCCTCCCTCACATAAAGCCAACCTGTGAGAGGTGAATAAGGTTTGGGAACACTGTTTCAAGCTGAGATGCTAGCACCTTTGTCAATATCTTGGCATCAACATTAATCAAGGATATAGGCCTATAACTGCCAGGAAAGAGCGGGTCCTTGCCTTGCTTAGGGAGAATTATGATAACAGCCTCTCGCAGTGAAGGGGGTAGAAGTGATTGGAAGAGAGTGAGTGAATACCTGCAAAAAAAGGGGTGTCATGTCATCATGTAGGGCTAGGAAAAAATCTATAGGGAACCTATCTCTCCCTGGAGATTTATTTTTGTTCAGGCTTATTATTGCCTGTTTGATTGCTTCCTGGGATAAGGATCAGACCGGGGCGGTCAGTGTCCTGGGCTTGAGATGGAGTCATTCGTGGGAGGTTAAGAGACTTGAGGAACTGAAGAGTATTACTGATGTTGGGAGGGGAAATGGAATCAGAGTATCGAGTAAAAACATGTCATAGTGTTAGAGATGTCTTTCTGTGAAGTTCAGACTTGCCCTGAGAGTCTTTCAGCCCAGTGTCTGCCATTCTGCTCTGAGTTTGCAGAGTTGGTACAATACCTTGATGGATCTCTTCACCCCTTTCCAATAAGTGTGATGCATTCTAAACAGAGCAAGTTCAGCTTACTGGTGTAATGAGCATTGAGCTTGGCCCTAATATCAAGAATTTCAGAGGGATTAGCCAGAGAGTCAGCCTTATGTTTGCACACCAGGTCCTGTAATTTAGATTCTAGGTTCTTGGCTTCTTGCTCCCTGGTGCACCTTCTATGAATGGCATAGCTGCTGATCCAGCCCCTAAGATAAGCCTTAAGATCCTCCCACAGTGTGCGATCAGTGACATTGTTGTTATCCTGATTGGAAAGATAGTCCTGGTGAGGTGCCCAAGGAATACACTCCTGGTCATGCAGTAACAGGGGTGTAGCTGCCAAGACGAGGATCAGAGGAAAACAATTTAAAAGTCAAGGACCTAAGTTCAAAAACACAGAAGCAAGGGTTACACTGGAAAGGCACTGGCAATAAAGCAACATTTCAAAGAATAACAAAAATGACATATAACCCCTAAATACAAAGCATCATGGGTAGTATATACAAATTACCGTGCAGTAATTGAGGCTGGCTTAGCACTAAGCAGATATGTATGATGTCAAAAGGCCTCACAAACAATCTGCAAAGGCTGAAAACAGCAGACCATTTGCACATGTTTCTTTCCTGTTAGGATTTATCAGTGTGGTATAGCTGTAACCCCAGCCCAGGAGGAGTGGGAACGAGAAATGTAATTTCAAGGGTTTGGAAGCCTTCAGAGAATGGGCACCTGTTGTAGACTGATCCTGTCTCAGAACTTGGTCTGCGGCTGTTATCAGTTTCACAACCCCTCAGATGCCTGAAAGGGTTAACTTGGTATGCTGTCATCACTAATTGTAGCCTCAGAGTATATCTAGGTATGAATTCCACCAGAGTTACTGCTCACACACAGTACAGTGATCCTTATCAAAGGGCAAATGACCCACCCATTCTGTTACCTCTGAGAACAGTTTTACTTTCGATATTGTAACTGCAGCCTGCCTCTTCGGAGACAGAAAACATACTTTTCAATTAAACCCTGGTTATCTTACCTGAAATGACTTGGGTACAGAAAGAATGAAGTACTGTATGTAAAAATAATATTTAATGCTCCAAGAAATTTTCATATGTTACAAAGTAACACACACTAAAGGCTATGGGGAATATAGAACTTCTACAGAGATAAAGATAGACTTCTGAAAAAGATAATGATCACAAAAGAAAAATCTAACTCAAAGCTATCTAAATTCTAAGCAGAGTAGAAGAAGACCAAGTTAAAACAGAGATGCAACTTGGTATAGGCGCTCAATGACAAAACTAGTACAGCTCAGCACATGACATCATGGCACACCCCACACATTTTACTACAAGAAAAAGTCTCAAGCAAGTAGTTCTTTTTCCAAAAAAGTTGTTTTTCAGTTTTATTTTCTCACCACAGGAGTGCAGCCCATTCAGGCTCAGGTACAGGAATGCAGCAGCAAAGCTTTTAACGTTTCACCAGATCCTTGGCTTTTACGAAGATAGTGCCATCTAGTGTTAAATCTCTTTATATAACCACTTTAGGTCATATGTCCTTATTAAAAGTGCTATAAGTGCATATCAAAAATTACATGTTTTATAATGCCCCAGGCATGGGCTACAGTGGAATGTAATTTTCAGTGTCCACCAGACCTCCCCCCTCAGCCGAAACACTTTACAGAGACATTAATCATAATAATAAAACACACACACACACAAAACCTACATTGCAAGTTATCACATTTGTGTCCCCCCTTAAAATGAAAAACATATCTTTTAGTGACACTAAATGATGAATTTTCATGTTAGTAGGTTTGCTCTACCTGCTATGTCCCTAGATTTCTCTAAGTTTTAACAATTCTTTAATTGTTTAAAGCACCTCCTACTGGGCCATCGGTTATTGCCTAGGCAAACCATCTGCACTGCCATGCTGTGATCTGCTACAGTACCTGATATCAGTGTTAGAGGACTTCAGCACCAGGCTCCATCTTAACAATTTGGGGTTTTGCCAGCTGGCCCTATGGAGCCATGTGAGGGGGTTAGGTTTGCAGCTGCTGCAGAGCATAGATGATACCCAGGCACTCTTTCTCAATTGTGGTGTAGGCCTCCTTTCTGGGCAGCAACCTCCTGCTCAGGTACATGACTGGGTGTTCCTTCCTCACATGTGTGACCTAACTCAGAACTGTGCCTAGCCCACGATTGGATGCATCCTTGTGCATAATGAACCTTAGAGAATAGTCAGGGCTCACGAGCACAGATGCCCAACACAGTGTTTCCTTCAACTGATGGAATTCTATTTCATGGCGAGCCGTCCATTGAACATTGTCTGACATTTCCTTCCTTGTGAGATTGGACCATGTTTGGCTATGCTACTGAGATATGGCACAATTGTTAATAGTACTCTGCCTTTCCTAGGAAGGCCCATACTTTTCTCTTTTGTGGGCATGGCCCATCCCTGTATGGCTTCAGTTTTTACTGCAAAGGCTGGATGTACCCTCTTCCTATCCTGTGCCCAAGGTGTGACACCTTGCCATCCCTGTTTGGCACTTCTCTGCCTTGACTGTCAGCCCTATTGCCTTCAGTCAGTGGAGCACCTTGGTCACATGTCTGATGTGATCCTCCCATGTCTAGCTTTAGATGGCAACATTGTCCATGTACACTACAGCAAAGTCTCCTATCCCAGACAGAATGCTGGCCATGAGCCGTTGAAAGGTGGCTGGAGCATTCTTCATCCTGAATGGCATTACTTGAAACTCTAATAGGCCAAATGGAGTAATGAAGGTTAACCTGTCATAGGCTTTAGGGGTCAGGGGACTAGCCAATAACCCTTTGCCATGTGTATGGTGGTCAGGTACATGGCTACCCCTAACCTCTGTAGGACCTCACCTGTCCTGGGCATGGGTTATGTGCCTGACTCTGTCCAGCTGTTGAACTTGTGGTAGTTGACACAGCAGCTCGTGGTCCTGTCCATCTTGGGGATCAGCACCCCTGGGAGACCCAGGGACTACTGGACTCCTGGATTACCCTAAGAGCCAGCATTTCCTTAATCTCCCCCTCAATGTTTCACTCCCTTGGAGACTCTGTAGGGTGGCCCCCTCAGTGGTGCCTGAGACCCTGTATCCACATGGTGCTCTACCAGTGTGGTGTACTTTGGTTTCCCTGTGAACATTTCCTGATTGTGTGCAGCATCCATCAGCAGCTTGGGCTGGTATCAGCTGCTCTGAGAGGGTGACAGCATCTACTGAGGATTCTTCCTAAACAGCTCCCATGAAATCCAGCTGAGAGAGCTAAAGTGTAAACATTTACTAAAAAGGAAGCTGCTGTTGCTTTGGAGAGCAAGTAAGTGTAACCTCCCTAGGTGGGGGGCTTACCTTTAGCTCCTCAAAGCCCACCTTGTCGCTACTGCATTGCTCTCCCTCAGCTCTGCTGGACTTGGACTGCTGTTTAGGGGTCATGGGGAGTGCACCAGAGGAGTTCCAATCTTTTGCCCAGGCTGCACCAGTATAAAGTGGCTCTGGCTGCAATTTTCAGCCATAGCTGACTGCTGCTGATGAGAAAGCAGGTTTCCATGCATGGAGTTGTGGAGACTTTCTCAGCTGATGCCCCAACCACACTGGACACTAACAGCTGCTTCTGCCAGCACAAGAAAAGGGTTAAAACATGTTTTGAGAGTAAGATCCCAGTTAAATAAAAGACCTTGGGATCAGTGCACCTGAGAACTACAGAGACAGCCATCGTCTCCACCTCTGACCCCATCACCATGACAGCAGGGTCAGACAGAAACTGTAACAGCCTGTCAGGTTCCTTGGAAGCTGCAACAGAGCCACCAAAGTTCATGGGATGCTGGAGGGCTCATTAATTTGCTCGGGAGATGGACAGCCTATGGGGCATTGAGAAGCAACTAGTCAACCCCTCTATGGTGACTGACACAGGGGATCAGTCCGTTTGGAGGCTGGGATCCCAAAGAAACAGTCAGGCTGTTCAGGACTTTTGAAAGTCTGCATCAAGCTCTGGCCTGGGAGAGAGTCTATGCCAGATTCTGGCCTGGATACAGCCCAGGGGCAGAAGGCTGCCCAAGCTGTTCAACACCAAAGGCCTACCTTAGGCTCATGAAGTCCAGATTCAGGGGCTACTACTGGGCTCCACAAAAAGCAGTTGAATTGGAAGAGTTGAAAGAAGACCATCCATCTGCATTTGTAGATCCCCATCTGCACTGAACCATTTGAAGAAGTCTACATTGAGAGCTGATAAGGAGGAAACCACAAGGTATGAGGATTTGTATTTTGCAGCCAGAGAATGTAGCAACAGTGTGACCGGGTAAATCACCAACAGTCTTCTCTCTGGTAACCACAGATAGCCTTTTCCTAAACTAATGATGTTGACTGTGGCTTCCCTGTCATGCTAATCAGTGTCTGATTGTCACAGCACATTTGGAATTGCATGGATGGTCCTGCTGGGCAGGTGGATGGAGGCTCATGAACTGAACTGCACAGCTTCTGCAAGAAAGAGAGAGAGAGAGAGAGAGAGAGAGATGGCTTGAGACTCACTGATGACCATGCTGCAGAGAGATAGCGAGAGAGAGAGAGAGAGAGAGATGAAGGGATGGAGCTGGACCTTTTGGTGACCAGGACCACTACAACTTATGCTCCAGCTGCATCAACCGGATGAACATGAGAAGTGAACCAGACATACTGTAGGTGATGATCCTGTTGCTTCAATCTGCATCAGTCTGTATCACCACAGGGTGAAGGCCTGAGTGATCTACAGATCCTTCAATGCCCACCATTTTTAGTTAGCTCGATAGGGCCACAGTGGGGCACCTATGGACCAGACCATCAGGCCCAGAATACAATTTGTTTGCTGTTATGGATATTATTAGTTAAGTTTGCTGCCACCTACAATCATGTGCTACATGACTGGACATCGGGCCTGCAGTGTTTAAACACCTGGGTGCCTAGTGCACTGTGCAGAAGGGAACTCCATAAGGGAAATAGGAGTAAAGCCTGCTGGTACCAGAAGGTAGTGGGCCTACTCAGTACAGTCACACAGGGGCACTGTGATGGGGAAGGACAATTATTATTGGAATCTGGCACCCCATTAATACTGTGATTTTGCCATAACCATTCATTTTCCCTTTCAGAGCCAGATCCTGTTTCCCCAAATAAGCCCTCTTGTTATTTGTTAGGAGCTACTGCATCATGTGCATATTATTTGAAGAAGCATTATGTTAATTATTACTGCATTTTGTGGGTTATGGGTTGGATAATACTTGCTGAGGAGTGTGGGTAACTTACTACATCCCAGGTGGTGGTACTAGACACAATTCCAGGCTCACTATATCTTTTTCTGGGTGGAGGCACCATGCAACTTCTTGACTTTTGGTATATCAAACCCCCATAAGAAGAATTAAGAAACCACGACCCCTCAATCTTAAGAAAAGCTCTTAAGGTAGGAGTAGTGGAGGGCTTGTGGACATCAGTGCCAGACCCCATGAAGACCCTGTCTAAATAAGTAATCTAAAAGTCTTGTTATTCAAGACTGAACTATCACATTAAAGCAGTCCACTTCAAAAAAAACTCATTAGAGAGCTGCAGAAGATAAGCAGTACACTTAGATCCCTGCAAACTGATGTAGCTGAGACATGTTGGGAACAGAAGGAGACTGGTGTGAGAACCAGAGACCTGGAACAAGGTCTAACAGAGGTAGCCGAGCAAGGGGATCACCATAACACCGCATGCTTCATCTCTACTGGCAGGAAAGTGAGATCTTAGAAAAAACAGATTATCTTGAGCAGAGATCAAGGAGAAACAACATACGGCTCCATGGAGTGCCAGAGGGGACTGAGCAGGGGGACATAGAGACTTTTGTGATGACCCTTCTCCTGGAGCTACTGGGCTGGGACAAAAATGCACCTCTATAGACTGAATTGGCACACTGCGCTCTAGCTCCCAAACGCATAGACCCAAGGCCCACTCCTGCTCCATTGTGGCATGATTTGTTAACTGTTCAGTTAAGATGAGAGAGTTCAAGGCGGCCTGGGGAAAGAAAGAGTTAGTGATTGGGGACACAAAACTTTACTTGGAACACAGCTTCACACCCCAGTTATGGACAATTGTGACTGTGGTAAAGGAATTAAGGTACAAGAACAATAAAACCTAACTTATAGCTCCCACCCAAATTAACATTTTCATAGCTGGAGGAGTCAAGTTTTTTGCAGTTTGGAGGAGGCAGACCCCTGTTTTCAGTGATATGAAATCAGGGTATGTCCCTCACTAGAGGAAATGGCACCAGGGGAGCAAGATCTTCAGCAGATCCAGTGGAGCTGACAAGGGCCAAAAGAATGGCAGAACACCTCTCCCTCAACAGCTCGGAGCTGAGACGCAATCAAGCAGAAGAAGGCAGCATGTGCAGTGGATTCTTCTCCCTCGAACTCGCAGAGCATCAGATGAACACAGAGAGTTTCCCTGAGCTTTAGGAATGACAAACCTTTTTTTGTTGCACTCCACTAATTTGTGAAGAGATTAGCCACTTGAAAAATAAAGGGTTCACATAGGCAGTTAATTGTCAGGCTACAGCAGCAGAGAGCCCCTGGTAATATTAGACTATGTTTCTCTGATGACTCCTCAGAGGGGAGCAAAAGTGGTGCTTCCAAGAACTAGACACTGACTCTTTTTTGTACAATTTTGGGGTTCATTTAATTTGGAAGATATTGGGTTTCTTTTCTAATGTTAGGAATGTGGGGGGGGGGCATATGTTAGCCCAGCTAGTGATATGCACTGAAGTTCTAAGGGGGGAGGCTTTGGGAAATGCCATGTGTGGTCTGATGCTTTGCCAGATCCTACCTTATAGGTTTATCCCCCTCACACTTGGGAGGGAGAATGTGGGGCTACTTTGAGACCCTTCCCTCACAGCAAGGTTATGACTTTGCACAGAAGGATTCATCTTCTCAGGCACAGAAAGCTCCTTGGTGGTGGGGGATCACCACTGCTGCCATGTTGCTGAAAGGGGGGGGCACCTATACCACATAGGGGGCTAATAAGCCTGCACTCCTGGGAGGAGGGGCTTCCAGATGTGTTCAATGTTGGGAGAGGGTACAAGGGGGGGCTGAGGGGTCTCTGTCATTGAGGGGTGCCCTATACCTGGCTAGTCAACAACAAAATGGAACACAGTAAGGGAAGGTGGGGGGACGTGTGAGATGCTCACCTATGGATGACAGTCTCTTTTGTATAGAAAACAAGCTGCTATAGAGCTCGGGGGGGAAGGGTTGTGCACCCATACACCTTTGCCTGAGAGGGTTATAGCTATTTTCAATGAGCCGCAGTGCTCAGGGGTCACACCGGATGGCACCCCATGAGCCATACAGGATCAGCTTGAGATTCTATTTGGGACATTGGTTACAGGCGGAATCCTGTTTTGTTCTCCAAGTCTGTAAGGGAGACAAGATTCTGGTTTACATGTCTCTTACAGTTATTTTTGTACTGTTCTATATGTGTGTGTCTTGCAGGAAAGCACTAGGGTGTAAAGTGCTTGTATACAGTATAATGTCTGACTTGAAATTAATTACATACAATGTCAAGGAGTAGCACTCCCCCATCAAAAGAGCACGGATCCTGCAGGAGATGGGAAGATTGACAGCAACTGTTATATTTCTTCAGGAAACCCATTTATCTGAGCTAGAGCACCAGATGCTTACAGTAGATGGGGTTGTGGGGGTGGAGATGGTTTACTCATCCACCTGTGGGGCACATTGTCATAGAAGGGGAGTAGCCATGCTGGTGAGGAAGAGTATGCTTCTGTCTGTGACAGAGGTAACAGAGGATGAAGAGGGAGATTTATTTGAATTTTGGGAAGCTATAGAGGTGTTTCTTGTATATTGTTAAATGTATATGCACCTAATGACAGGGCTGATAGATGGAATTTTTAATAAAAAAAAGCATCAGTTTAGGCCAGCCATGGAGCAAGAAATGATGGTAGTGATGGTGGGGATTTTAACTGCTCTACACATCCACAGTTGGACAAAACAGGAAAGGGGCAGACCCACAGAGGCTTGAAAACGTGATAACTGTAAGATATAGTCCAAAAAGTCCATAAAAGTTTATATTTTTTATTTTGTCTTTACTTCACACCATTGAACTGTAGGCAACAGTTTTGTGGCTTAACATGCCACTTCCTCAGGCTATTCATATCTGACAGTGTTGATACTAAATAGAAAAACATAAATATAATTCTTAAATTTATAATATTTCAAAATTAATTTCTTTTTCATTAAGATACTGAACGGTTATTAATGAACAATACTCTATTTTAATATGGTGCATTAAAATTAGTTTATTTTTTACGAAGTTTACTAATTGCTCTTGATATGAGTCTTATTACTAAAAAAACAGTGTAAATTAATATAAAGCTATATAAATAATCATTTAAATCAATGATTACTTCACTTTACATACCTATTATTTCTGGTAATTAATCATAAAATGTTCTTCCCCTTCTTAAATCAATTTTTAAGTTGCCATCCCTTTTTGAACTTCTTGTTAGACCTTGTTTCCAAATAAATATAATTCAACTCTAACTAGGTTAAAGCAAAAAAAAAAAATCTTTGTTAGATCAAATATTTAAACCTTACTGAAAAGGTATTTTCAATATTGTAGTTATGGTAACTCTTACTTTGAATGTGAATTTCTTCTACAAACTGATTGAAAACATGTTTGTCCTTTAATAGACATTTAAATGCCTTAATGTCACTCGTCCCCTATGGGGAAAAGATTATAATTACTCAGAGAGAACTCTTGTCTTTTAAAATTACTGTAAGGCTTGCAACCACTTAATATGTTATTAAAAGCTCATTTTATAGAGAAATGTACCTTATTATTAAAACGGAGCTCAGTCAGTATAATATTCTTTTAATTTCATTCACTTAAATGTTGAACTCCTTGTTTCTTGACTATAATACGGGAAACCTGGTCATTTAAATGGAGCTCACAGGGTCAGGTACTCCCTTGACTTCATATGCTTAATCATTCAAACTCCTCGTTTTTCAATTAGAGCTGAGGAGAAAAGGGAAAGAAATAGTGTCCATTTACTTAGCTTCAGCTTTTTGTTGAACTTATTATCAATGTTTACATTGATACTCAAAGTGTTTTATAATAAATTTTACCTTGCTCCATGCCATTGGATTGACGACCGTCTTTCAAAAGGAACCGAGCAGTCTGAGCTAAAGGTTTAAATGCGGTTTGAAAAGCCCGCGAAACTGTTGCCTACAGTACAATGGTGTGAAGTGAAGACAAAATAAAAAATATTAACTTTTATGGACTTTTTGGACTATAACTTACAGTTATCACGTTTTCAAGTTTATGTAGCCAAAGTAAGAAGGTCCAGACCTACGATATTTATATTTGGGCATCCAGTATCAGCATTTTTAAAGCAGACCCACAGAGGGACGGGAAGAAACTCAAATGACTACTCATGGAAGCAGGTTTAGTGGATGCATGGTGCCATCTGCATACTGGGGAGAGGAACTACACTTTTGTCTCTCATCCATCTTCTCAGTATTCAGCGATCGACCTCTTCCTGGTCTGTCAAGAATGACTATACATGCTACAGAACAACCAGATTAAACAAATCACAGCCTTGGTTCATGCCTGGTAAGTTGTGACCCGTTCATTGAGCCAGTGGCCAAGAACTCCCTGTGGAGGCTGAATGTGTCCCACCTCAATGATAAAGACTTCATTGAACCATTGAACAGATAAGCCTAGCAATAACCAGGGCCCCTACTTTTCTGCGGCACAGTGGGACCAAGTTCTGCGGCAAGACTACAATTTGCCGCAGAACTTCTGCGGTGGTGGTTTGTAATTTCTGCGGAAGTTCTGCGGCACTAACAAACTACCACATCACAGTGACAGCTTGTCATCCTGACTTTACTTTCATGGCAGTTTTTATAGCAATCAGGATGGTGGAAAGCACAGTAACACTAGTTCAAAAAATAACAGACTTATAAAAATAATTTTATGCCTTAAAAAGCAAAACAGATGTCTCTCCTTAAGGTCCTAGCCTGTTGCATTAATGACATATGCAGAGGGGATCTTATGTGATAAATAAGGTATTTCTATATGCATGTTATCTATCAACTAATAGAGTTTCACTGTCTATCACTTATATATTTGTATGTGCTTTCTACACCACTCAAGAGGTTCCCACTGTGTATCACATATATTTATATGCAATCTGTAACATACATACAAATGTGTGTGTGTGTGTGTGGTGAGAGAGACAGAGATACTGTATGTGTGTGTGCGTGTGTATGTGTGTGTGTCTGTGTGTAAATATATATATATATATATATATAAATATATGTATTTTTTTATTTCCATGAACTTGCATTCTCATTCATACAGGTCCCATTAGAAATGGAATAGAGGAGTTATTGCAAAACTCATTTTTGATGTCAACCTGCTTTCCCTGACACACTGCGTAACACCATCAGGTCATGACATGCATGTGTACCGATTGTGAGATAGAGCTCTCCTGACCAGCACAATGTGTCCACCATGTGATGGAACACTGCACCATACCTTCCCATGCTCCAAGCAGTGATGTGTTCCACCAATCCTTGTGCTGCCCAGTCAGCTCCCAGAGCTAATCTCTGAACCTGAGTTGCCGGCATGGCAACACAGCATGCTACCCTCTGGCCCAACAGCTGTCCCTGCACACAACATTTCTCCATTAATTTTAGGTGAGTCTACCAACCAGTGACAATATGTAATCAATAACCCTGGCAAAAATGCATACAGTGCAATTATTTATTTAACAGGTCTATTCTTTCAACAGGTCTACACATTATTATATTCCTCTTTTCTGGGCATAATTATTTTTCTTAAAAATGACAGTTAAATTCATTTTACCAGTTATTCATTTCAGATGGGATCTCTATACCTTAAAGGCACAAATAGGTTTGAAAAGTAAGGTATGGACTAACAGGTCTGTGCTATTGACAAGGTTTTGTTTAAGTTGGCTAGTACAATAATGTAAGACTGGAAATTGTATTAGGCTGTGTGCAGATTGAGCAAATATCACCATGCATGATGTGCTGTGCCACCGTCTCTGGCAGTGGGAGCTGTGGCAGAT
This sequence comes from Neoceratodus forsteri, assembly GCA_016271365.2. Classification (NCBI taxonomy): domain Eukaryota; kingdom Metazoa; phylum Chordata; order Ceratodontiformes; family Ceratodontidae; genus Neoceratodus; species Neoceratodus forsteri. The sequence goes on from CM057456.1 coordinate 1,677,181,781, forward strand.
AAGTGACTGTTCATTGCTGTGGCAGAATGAGCCACATTCACTGAGCTAATGTATGATGTTATAGCAATGATACCATCACATTCTGAGCATATAGGGGGTTTAGGATATAAAAAGAGGGGAAGGGAACCAGATTCTATGGAAAAACAGAAATATTAATAAAAAATCAACAAGAAAAGTGAATTCTGCGGCACTGCAGAAGTTCTGCGGTAGATTGCAAGTTCTGTGCAAAATTCTGCGGCCGCAGAATTCTAGGGGCCTTGGCAATAACCGACTACTTGATGATCAATGGGGAAGGGGAGCTTCAGACGCCACACGGTGGAATGGGATGAAAGGTACCCATCACAGGCTTGTTTATCAGACATGCATCTGAAAGAAAAGAGGACCAAGAACGATAGAAGTTAGAGTTAGAACAAGAAATATTCAATGTTGAAGCAGAACATAAGATCACACTGGGTCCTAAGCTCAAGAAATAACTGGCTGAATATAGGGATAAATTGACACGGTTATTGGAGAGTAAGACAGAGGGTGGGTTTAGGTACATGAAATAGAGATACTATGAGGGGGAGCTGGGCTGGAGAACTGTTAGCATTGCAGCTCTGCCAACAGGCCATTAGCAGAGCAGTACATTAAATCAGGGAGGTGAGCAGTGGGGAAACGCTGTTATAGTAATCCGGGGGATATCTCCAAGACATTTGCTATATGCTGCACTCATTTGTGTGCAGATACTTGGGGGGAGAGGATCAAGAGGCATTGCCAATATTCCTAGCCTCTACTAACCTAAACAGGTTGTCAGAGGAGAACAAAAATGCATCAGATACCCCAGTCTTTCCAATGAAGATAGCAGATATCATTAAAAATGTTAAAAGAGGCAAAGCCCCTGGGGTGGATGGCCTACCAGCTGTATTTTACAAAAAGTTCAAGGAGCAGCTGGTAGCAGTATTGCAGAAGGTCTATAACAAAGTTTTAGAGGGGGAACCTGCTCCAGTACACTTGGAGACAGGCCCAGATCACAGTCCTACCAAAACCTGGGAAGGACCCTGAACAGTGTAATTCATATGGACCTATCTCCTTTCTCCCTGTGGATATGAATATTTTCACAGTAATCTTGGCCAGTAGACTACAGAGGTACATGTGGGGCCTGGTGAGTCTGGACCAGATGGGTTTGATCAAGGTGAGAAATCTGCAAGACAACATTAGAAGGGTTTTAAACATTTTCTTGACCCAAACAAATGTCAAAGACTTGCAGTTGGCCATCTCATTGGACGCTGAGAAGGCGTTTGATAGAATTAGGTGGAAATATCTGAAGCTGGTCATCCAGGTGATGAACTTTGGTTTGGGCTCACAAGCCAAGCATTGGTGCCCTGTATTGGGACCCCAAAGTGATGGTCAAGGTCAATGGAGTAAATTCTCAGATTCCCACCGGCACGATGTATCAGACATGGGTGCCCCCTGTCTCCTCTCTGTTCACTCTATGCATAGAACCCTTGGTGATTAAAGTAAGAGCTAATGCAGAAATACGAGGAACAGAGGTGGAGGGCGAACAGCATAAAATGTCACTGTATATGGATGATGCCCTTCTTTTTGTCAGCAATACAGAAACATCCATCCCTGCCCTTCAGGACACCTTGACAGGACATGAAATGGTCTTGGGGTACCAAGTCAACTACACTAAATCTGAAACAATCTGCATCATTGGGACATATTCTCAGGCATTAAAAGTTAACTTCCCGTATGCATGGGCAAGGCATAATGCCATTCGCTATCTCGGTGTTAGACTCACCACAAAGCTGTGGGAACTCTTCACACTCAATTATGACAGAATACTAGAGGAGCTCAAGATAAGCAGATTGTCACAACTTCCCTTTTCACTGTTGGTCAGGGTGGGGGTGCTAAAGATGAACGTCTTGCTTAGGTTGTTGTTCCTCTTTCAGGCCTTACAGTCCCAAACCCCAACTCCTTCTGGTCTAAGCTTAACAGCCAGATAAAGAAGTTCCTCTGGGTAGGCAAAAAAGCCTGGGTGGGTTGGAAAGACCTGTCTTTACACAGGAAGGAGGGAAGACTGGGTTTTCTGGTCCTCAAACTTTATTATTTGTCAGAGTAAGCCACTCCCCTAATCACATGGGTGAAGCAACATGCTCAGTCCAAGCAGTAGGGTATGGAGAACCCCAGTTCACTGCCGATCCCTCTGTATACACACTACTGACAACAAAAATTACAATAAAACTTAAAAAAACAAGTGACAAATAGGTGGGTTAAACATTCCCTAAATATTTTACAAAAATGTAGATTTCTCACAAGCACTCCAAATGAAATAAGACCACTCACCTTAATAATTAGAGCTATGGAGTTTGTAGCGGGATGCACGGACCCTGGATTTAAAGAATGGAACAGGCATGCAACAACTAGATTTGAACTACTAATAGAAGGAGGCTACTGCATTTCCTACCCAAAACCTTAGTGAGAAATACCTGATGAATAGCTCTGAGTTCCATAGATTTCTGCAAGTCAGAAGTTATATACTGCACAAAGAGTGGATTAAGCATCTCAACATAGATAGAACCAGGTGAGAAGGATTTCTACACTGGCTAATTAAGGTACAGAACAAAATACATATCTATGCTGTACAGAATATTACTACAGGAGACCTTTAGAAAATTAAGGATAAATGGCAGGCTGAGGTAGAGATGGCAATTTCAGATGCTCAAGTGGACGAGATGACTGGAGGAGGGGTGGAAGGTCTCGGCCTCATAGGGCTGGAGAGCATTCCGCTGGCAAATTTTGCTCAGAGTTTTTTATGTTCCCACAGTCACAAGGCATTTTGGTATTAGGTTTTTGGCTAGGTGCTGGAGGGGCTGTGGAGAACAGGGTACACAAATTATCATATCCTGTGGTCATGCCTAAAGCTACAGCCATTTTGGACAAATATCTGGTGGGAGCTTTTTCAAGAACTTGGGGGAGGAGAAGTCCCAACTGTCTTTCAGCATTTTGCTGGGGACATGGATAGGAGGGAATTGACCTAGGAAAAGGGCAGAAGTATTTCAGTGCATTGCCCTTGCAGCCCTCAAAACACTGACATCACATTGGCCTAGCTCTACAGTGTCAGGGGTGGAGGAGTGGAAAGAGAGTGTGGCCTGTATTTATAAAACGGAACAACTTACAGCTTACCTACACCTCGTGGAAGACAAGTTCAACAAGGCCTGGTAACCCTAGGTTGAATATAACAGTCAAAGTGAGGATCGAGTCCTCACCTCCCCTTTACCTTAGGTGGGGGAGGGGTGGACACAGTTTGCTCCCTGTCGGTACACCTTTGGATGTAGGTTAGGACAGAGACATACACATACACAATGTTTTTATTTTATATATAGTTGCTGTTTAATGCCTTTCCTCTTTGTTTTTTGGAAAAATGAAATATAGCTTGAATCATATACTGGATTGGTAATAGTTTTTAACATATAATAAGACAAAAGCATTCTTTGTAGCTCCTGTGGACTCTGCTATACTAAAGAAAAAATGGGAAAAAATATTTACACACACTGCTGCATCATATAGTCTTTGAGAAAGCTCTTAGGCAGGAAAGAGCAAGGTTAATAATTCAAGATGCCTTGTAAGTGGAAAGAAACCTTTATTAGAAGCTAATCAAAATAGTGCTACTGTATGTCTTGCTTACATGAGTTGAGAAATGAAGTTGATTAAAAATGCCCCTGCTGTGACAGTGTGTCTTCAAAAAAATCTTAGAATCTTTGATTAAAATATTGTTTGCCTTGTAATACAGAAATCATTATTTGTTATTGCTTCTCACCTGGCCTTCTTCAGTCATTTGGGCTCTGCCATTCCCAACTTCCACTGGTGGTGCCACATCCTGGGGCTCTCAATGGCTTTCTGAGAGATTCATACTACTCCGGACTCTATTTCTTCTGAGCAGGACCTCTTCCTCTGGGTGTTCAGGGGAGGAGGAAAGCAGGCTTTATTGGCAAAGGGCAGTCTGTGACATTGAAGAAGGAGATCCCTGTTGAGCATGGACATGACTGACATTGATAAGGTAGGTGACCATCCTCATCCAACATAGGGCTGGCTGCATGTCCCGGTTTCCAGCCCATCCTCCCCCGTGACATGATTCAGTGACATCAACCCATCTCTCCAAGTGCCAGGCAAGCCTCTGCCTTGCATCTCCTTCCTATTCGGAAGCAACACCATGTGACACCTCCTGACTAACACTACGAGGATAATTAACCCCTCCCTCATGGGGAGGAGAGCATCTCCGCAGATACTCAATCCTCTCCATCTGTTCTGTTCCTGATGTCCCAGACTCAGGGCCTGCTGAGTGGTTCTCTATTGCTTGGCACCACAGAACTGGCTCAGATATGATCTTTGATATTCACCTTCCTTTCCAGTTTATTTCTGTAACATGCTTAAATCTTTTACTTCCTTCTGTGAGCAATAATTGTGAGCCGAGTGTTAACAAGTTGGGCTGTCAGTCACTGCAGTCATGAAAAGTCAGTGGAAAAATGTATTGTGGCTCACGGACTACGGATATTCATCATTTGGAAAAGATAATTACATTACAGTACAATTAATTTTATTTTCTACAGCATACTTCCTACACAATTTATCAGAGTATGGCTCAAGGGGAAGTGGCCTAGCCTTGTAGTTAGAGCACAGAGCTGTGAACCTGGAGGAACAACAGACCCAGGTTTGAATTTCACATCTGACCTTACCTGTGACCCTGAGCAAGTCCCTTATCCCTCCCTGTGCTAAGATCTCTCTCCTCTGTATCTGTCTCCCCTGGTTTGTCGTTAACCTTTCTGTGTGCACCTAAATGCAGCTGCCAGCTCTGCATAGACTGTAAAGCACTTTGGGATACAGTGTGCATGTAAGGTGCTGTACAGAACCAAATTTCTTTCCTTGCCTTCGAGTTTTGCAAAAAAAAAAAAAAAAATACAACAGGCAGTTGTCATTATAATACAATTATTGTGATTATTGCATTACACAGATGTAAGTCACGCAGTATTTGCATGAATGGTGAACCATCTGTTTTTACTCTGTAGGTTTACTCTTTAAGAGCAAACATTGACTGTTGCAAAATGTTTCCCTTCATAGGCCTGTCTGAGTGCATGTATAACCTGGGAGTGGCTAACTAAGAAACGTCTGGGATTTTCCCCTGATGCAGTTCAAGTGTCTAGGGAAGATAACTGTTCGTGTAAATAAACGTGCTACTTAGGGAGCTACAGTACAGTGGGCACATGAAATAAAACAATATCAAAATAAAATGGAATTGAAAAGACTGTTAATGAAAAGTTTGCCTCTGTACACTGGTATCTTTAGTTCATGTAAAGAGGACCCCAAAATGAAATGTTCTTTGGAAATCAGTATCTTATAGGACTTCAAATGCACCTTCCCATGTTCAGTGTGTTGCATTCGTAGTTTCTGAGTTGTGAATTAAAATATTTCTTGCAGTCCTTTTTTTTTTTAAATTGAGATAGCGTTAGAAACAGGGGCAATGGTTCTGCCTGAGTAAGAAAGAAAAATAGTTGTGTTGGGAGGGGGAAAATGATTTTAGAGTAATTTCTCAGGAAAGAATATAACTGCAGGATTCAGGGATTAATAGTGCGAGATGAATTGCTCTGCATGTTCCCGGTCGGAATCTTGTTGTTGTCCAGACGCACTAATTAGAATTCAGTTCTTCATCACTGAACAGTATTCTGCAAGCCACATGCAGTTCTGTGCCACTGCCAAATGACATTGTTAAATCAACAGACTCCCCTTTTGTAAACTCCATGACAAACTGTGTTGGAGGAAACTGAAATTTCTTTGAATCATTGCCATTTAGAATAATAATGACTTGTATTTTTATGCCGGGGGTGGTCATCCTCTTTTCTTCCCAACATGTTTAGTTTCTTGGAACCCTACATGGCTAGGATTTATGCGTAGCTTAGTCAACTGGCCCCTGCAGAGCAGTGTGCCCAGTTTCAAGATGCATTAGCATGAGTGGAGACATTCAAGGCTCATGTTTAAGTCATTTATGCATGCACTGATGAAGTAAATACTCAAAGTCACACTATTGATGCCCAATTCCTCTTGTGTTTTCTATTTTCATCTTTTCTATTACTCATTGTACAGTCACGAATGAAACTTGTATATTACAGCATTCCCTTCTGTAGTACATAGTGAAGGGGGAGCAAATATATATATATATATATATATATATATATATATAAAACCCTAGATGGCGCTATCCCAAAGGCTACTACCCTGCCTGCCTGGCTAGTAGCAGGTTAAGGGCCTGGGTACTGAAACGGTGTCTCCACCCAGAGGTCAGGGTTGTTAGTGGTCAAGCTAACCTGGGCACAGCCCTCTGGGACACTGTAACCCCCCTCTTTCCCTTCTAGTGGCCTGAACAATACACAATAATCACTTTCACAATGACCCTTATTCACCATGCAATCACCCACACTGTTTGCACTTACCACCAGGGCTGGTTCCTCTAGTTCGACCCTGGGGACCCCCTATAAACAAGGTTATGCACAGTGAATAGCAACAGTACAGTACTTTTGGCAAAAACTGGAACCACAGTCAGGTTAAATGCAAAAAAGAATTCAATCTGATTTATTCAGGGTACTTGAACAAGGGAGGGGCATAATCAGGTTGATTTGCTTAAAGGCTATATATCAATCAGACAGTTATGCATGCACTTCAGAGTCCCCACACAGTCACACATGCTGGGTACCCAGGTAGGAAGACGGTGGTCTAGCCAGGAACGTTGCCCGGAGTAGGCCGGCGTCGCAGCTGGTTGGGGCCCTGTGATGGAAGAAAGCAACATGCACAACACACACTATTTGTAATCCGGAGCCGGAGGGCTCAGTTCATGGCAGAAAAAGACAACAAAGCAATCGGATGACTACACTTTAGATTTAGCTGTTGTTGCAGGGGAGCTACCCTGATGTTTACTCACGATATCCAATACTGGACACAGGCAGGACGAAATCGAGACTGCAGGTTGTTGAGCTGGAATGCCAGGAGAAGCAAGGTCCACACGAATCACCGAGGCATCACTCCTATTCAAGGCATTGAGCAGGAGGCTGATCCCCAGGCAGGTCTCTCATCGATGACTTTCTCTGTGTAGCGGGTATGCTGGCTGGGCCAGTGTGGCAAAGCCCAGGCCAAATGGAGATGAATACGGATTTCAGTCCGTAGAGCTGGATGCAGCCTCCAGCAAGCAAAACACAGTTCAGACACACAGTGGGGAACAAAATCATGACCCACTATCAGCACACAGCACATTCACATGTAAAGAAATTCCACTGTACCAGGCAAATGGCTCTCCGGTTGCAATTACGGAGCCTCTGCACAATCCTGGAGTTCAGAGGTGGCTGGAAATTCTGACAGGCCAATCACATTCAGCAACTCTTCGGTCTTTTTCAGGTAGAAGCCTGGTCACAATTCAGTGGCTTAACTCGCTCTCGAAATTCAGATTCAGTTCGAAAAAAGGCACAGGTTCCCTCTCAGGGACAGCAGGCAGGCAGGCAGGCAGGCATGCAGGCCAAACTCAGGTCTTTCCACAGTTCTCCCACACGAATCCACACAGGACTGCTGCTCGACTATCTCAAGCTGTTACTCCTTCACTTCCCAACTCAGATCTGAACTGAAACTACAAGTGGTCGGGGACTTTCCCCAGGATCCAAAAGGTTCAGTTGGCTGATTCCTCTGTCAGTCACAACAAGAGCTCCCCCTCCAGGTTCATTTAGGTGCCAAAAGCCCCAAACTACAATTCCTACAGAATTGTGCTCCCATAAAGCCCCTGGGGACAGGCTCCATTTTAGAGTCCCCAAAGGTACTGATTGGCCCATTTCAGTAGTCTAGGACCAAGATGGTGGAGATGAACAGAAATGTCCATGCTGCAAAGAAGGCAGGTTAGACAAACTACAGTATCATTACCACTCTACTAGATATTCAGCAAATAAGTACATATTATAACAGAGCTCCCTCTGCGCAATTAGTGATGGCAGAATGGAGCAATTATCTGGCAGCCCGGGCAGGACTCGAGCATAGAAACACTCAGCCCCCTCCCAGAATAATTATAACTGCAATCTAGGCAGCTCTTAAAGAGACAGTACACAGAGGCTATACAGGCACTCTTTGGCAATACATTTAAACTGCTAAAACGCAGGACACCAGCCTGGCAGTGAGCATTTAGGCAAGCTCAAGGAAGACTTTTCAGGAACCCCCATTTGTAGGGGGGTTATATATATCTATATATATTTATTCTTTGCCAAAAAACATAGTTAATGCACCAGTTAGGGTTCATATTAGAGCGATAAAAGTAGGGAAATATGGTGTTAGGGTTTCCAACCCTAACCCACCACCCCTATCCTGCAGGCAGAAAAAGGAAAAACTATAATGGTTTCACCTCTGCTGAGTCTTTGCAAATCAGACCTGGGGTGTTCTTTGGGGTTTTCAGCCTTAACCCTCACCCCTTTCCATCAGTAAGGAAGCTGAGATGTTAAGACTATATGAGAAAAGCAATTGATTTGCTTGGTTGTACGGCTGGTTAACTTCTAATGTTATCCTATGGGAATTTTGATGTTTTAATTTTGTTAATTTATATGGCCCCTACATTTTTGGGGGGATATTGTGTGTTACATAGAAACATGTAAACATTGAGGTTGTTGGCAGATAAGGATCTCTTGGCCCACCTAGTCTGCCCAATTTTCCCTTCCTACTTTGCCACCACAGACCCTACTCGATCTCCGGTCATCTCCTTCCCTTGCCTTACTACCAAGGTCCCCTTGTATCTGACCCCTGCACAGAAGCGGCGTTCGGCACACATGAAACATGCAGCTGCTTGGGGCACCAGCACAGCCAGGGTGCATGAGCCTGTGGTTCCCCAGTCCCTTGACTGTGTGTGTGTTCATTTTTTTGTTTGTTTCCTTTTTCACTCATGGACCTGAGTGAAAAATAAAGACAGACAAATCTGGTGTCTTTGAGGTTGGGGAGGTGGGTAAAGACTGCTGCGCATCCACTGTCCCAGGGCTGGATTAACCTATATGCCATCCAATTATGCCATGGCCCCCCCCCAGCCCAGGAGTTTGCAGCTGCTGAAGCGCGGCCCCTTTAAGGGCAGGCAAGTGCTGCACAGTGTTAGTGCATGGACGTGGTTACCATGGAGATGGAGCATGCAGGAAGAGACCACTTGTTTGAATGGTGTTGGCAGCAGGATACAAGCCTGTGGTTTTATGGCTGACAGGGTCTATAAACAGGGAGCAAGGGGGTGGAGAGAAGGGGAAGCCTCATTTCAATAGGTGCTCCAGCTTGAGATGGAATGGCTGCCTGTCTCCTACTATATGGTGCGAGGAGTGCTGAAGAAGCATGGTGCATGTGTTTTCTGGTCCCCTCTGCAAGGATTGGGGACCAGACCAGGAATGATGAATGCTGCCCAAATCCAATATTAACTGCTCACCCTTGCTCATTCACAAACTATAAATGGGATTTTTTTTAACATATCATATTTTTCCACCTTGGTCAGAGCATGCCCCCGACCTCCGGCCACTGGCACCCGCACCCCTGGAGTCAGTCAGGAGTGCAAATTTTAGACGCCCTGTCACACTCGTCCAGCTGATATCAGGCTCCCCCCTCACAGGGACCCGCGGCACAGAACTGGTGAAGATGCCACATGACTCCAGGGGCGCAGGGCTGGCCAACAGCTGCTGAGTTGTACCACCGGTTTTTCCTCCATTTTTTTCCCACTTGAGGAGCCAGTCGTGCCATGTAGTCAGCGCACGTACCTGCAGACGTCCACTGCGCTTCTCCCCCCAAGTATGCCCGCATCTGTGGCATGCCTAGCCTCTGCTAGGCATCACAACAGCGTGGTGCATGTCCCATACCCACCCTGAAGGAAGGAGAGCAGTTGCAGGATGCTCAATCCTTCCCTTCCCCTGCCAGCTCCCAGTGGCCCGAATCCATTCCCGAACCCAAGTCGCTGGCGTAGCACGAGGTGTGGCATCCAGCGCCTCAATCCTCAGTGCCACCAGGCCAGCATAAATAGGATTTTAAATGTGGGGTGCTATTGTGTATGGCATACATCAACAGAAACAAGTCAGAGCACCCCCTGACCCCGCACTCCCCACGTAACAATAAACACATACTTTTTCAGCCTGAATTGGCAACTTACTATTCTGATTTCAAAAGGAGTGGGGGTCTCTTAGTATTCACTTCTGACCCTGCTGTGAAGTCACCCAGCTGCCAACACTGAGGTAGACCACCCATCAGCTGGGTCCCTACTCTAAACTGCATCTGCCTCAAATGGCTAACCTTTATAGGGTGCATCAGCCAAAAATTGGCTTAATTAAGGTGTGGGCCCAGCCAATGAGCAGGTAGCTGATGGGGGAGCTAGTTAAATGCAAAAGCCATACTTCTCCATTTACGAACCAAATCCAATATTAACTGCTCACCCTTGCTCGTTCACAAACTATAAATGGGATTTTAAATGAAGGGTGCTACTGTGTATAGCATACATCAACAAAAACAACAAGTCAGAGCACACCCTGACTCCCCCCCCCCCCAATGTAACAATAAACATATATTTTTTCAGCCTGGATTGACAAGTTTCTATATGTTTATTGTTACATGGGGGGGGGGGTGTCATGGTGTACTCTTAATTAAGCCAATTTTGGGCTGATGCACCCTATAAAGGTAAGCCATTTGAGACAGATGCAGTTTAGAGTAGGGACCCAGCTGATGGGTGGTCTACCTCAATGTTGGTTGAAATCAAAATAGTAAGTTGCCAATCCAGGCTGAAAAAATATGTGTTTATTGTTACATGGAGGGGCTGACTTCTTGTTTTTGATGATGAATGCTGGCACAGCTGAGGCGCTGAAAACTTCAGCAGAGACTTGCTCTCTCTCTGTGCCACACAAATGGTAGACCCAGAATATTGACTTTTTTTTCACTACAAAAGATCTAAAGCTGGTGCTCCGTCTTAATTGCAGGTTAATTTCTAAAACCACAAAAACTAAAGCCGGTACACAAGAAAGTCAAAAGAGTCAAGTGGACAGCAGCAATGCAGTTAAGAGAGGACCACTTTATTACTTTTAAAATGTTTTTTTTTCAGCAAATAAAACATGTAACAAGAAAGAATATCTGTAGCCGTGCTGCATTAAGCCTTATAACTGCATGTTCGTATCATCAGTTTCATAGCTGTCTAGATTTGCTACCAAATTTATAAAATGGTTGATACAATTGATGCAATAATCAAATCCCTGAAACTACAGGGGCTGTATTCTTGTCAAGCAGAAAAAGAACTTTGAAGGGGGTGAGCCTGAACGAACTTTGCTATCCATTTGACTTTCTTGAACCAGTCCAACTGATTCATACAATGAGATTCACACCAGTGTTTATACTTAAATTATAAAATTCCATCTCCGGTTAGCATCTGAAAATATAAAAATTTTAATTAGTTCAATATGAACTGTTTGCATTTTCAAACTTTCAAATATTTCCACAGCTCAAATGTTCTTACTTTAAACTATGACTATAGCACCTAACCAAATCCCTGTTCATGGCTCAGCTAAGTTGTAGTGCAAGAAATATTGCAGTGGAATCTAATATAGTAGCAAGAGTGCTTCCTTAACAGTGTATACCTATGGATGACAGCAAGATAACATGTTATATTGGTATGTCTTTACCCATTTTCCTTTTTAAGTGCAATAACACATTCCAGGGATTGCATTAAGCTGTAATTGACACTTGCCCTAGGTGATTTAAAGTACTCGGATGGTGGTCTCATGCTTCACTACACACCCTGGGAGCAGAATGTATACCCTATTGTTATTTCTTGCTTCTTTGGATCTAAAAAAAAATCTACAGTGTAAAAAGTGAAGCTGTATGTGACCATGTCATTCTTTCAATCAAGTTATGTTGTGAAGGGCTAAAATTGTGAGTTAATATGGCTGTGACAGCAGTGCATAACGGATGGCAACTGTTTTAAACTGCACTGCTCCACTTCACTATGGCACCCTGAAAGAGGTAGAAAGAAAGCGAGGAAGTATAAAGTCTGCCTGTCACACAGTTTTCATGCATAAAGTAATACTGCACCGCAGGATAAATGCTAATTCAGCTTTCACATTTTTTGATTTCTGTTTTGTCTTGGCCTTAAGAATGTTGCAGGATGTGTTCCATACAAGGCACAGCTCTCACAGGACTTCATTATACCCAGTCCCTAAAAGGACTTGGATGCTCATCCATTCCTAAAAATGTTGAATTAGTTATAATCTGGTGTTGCTTTTTTGTGAAAACGTTATTTCGAGTAACATTTTGTTTTTGAATTGTACTGTATGTTATTTGTCATTCTCTGATGACCTGTCAAGTCAATCTGTGCATATCCTTGTGCTGTATTTCAGCCGCTGGGCTAATAGAGGGGAATTTAGACCAGCTATGGGCTGCTAAATATTTAATAGCAGGCCCTCCGGAGTGAACAACTGAATCCCTATTCTTTCTCTCCCATTCATTTTAGTGTAAAACCAAAATTTAACCACCACCTCTGTAGAGCCTGGGAGAACCCCCCCCCCCAACACATCACTGGTTCAGTCTACTGATTTCATCAGAGCAGATGGGACAGTCTTCACTGGAAAGTTAGAGTTACCCAGTCTGAAGCCAGGCCACCCTTGGCATTCTGTTTCTAGTTGCATGTGAACACGCACTAAAACAATATAATTGGAGCCTAGCTTGACCATAGCTGTCAAGCATGAACTAACCAATAATAAGGTTGACTAGGATGAAATATATATATTACAGAGGCGCGATAGTGCTTCTATAGTTAGGGTTGAGCAGCAGTTTCTATGTTAAATTAGAAAGTTTGCACTTTAATAACTTTGCAACCGATCAATGGAGTTGCACAAATTTGGTATGCGCTGTCCAGTGGGGTAGATTTCTTGATTTTTCAAGTTTTGTTCCAGTCGGATGTGCGGATTCTGAGATGCAGATAGTGAAAAAAGTAAAAAAAAACAGGCTTTTTTGCAGTTTTTTCCTCATCGCCTTGTGGCCAGCCGGTGTGGAATTTCTGCATGATTTTTGTAGGGTATATAGAACTTTGGTAGCAGAACAGACAGTGAAAACGTGGTGCAATAATGTTAATCTGTTGCAAAGTTATTAAGTTTTGTAGTTCCCATTATATCCCACGGGACTTTTCTCAACATTCCAATCTTTAGGACAGATGTCTTTTTTCGACAAAGGATTTGATCTCATGAAAAAAGGACTGAGTCTCGTGAGAGCATTCCTTTTTCATGAGAGAAAATTCCTTTGTTGTGAGCCGCCATCTTTTCGTCCCCCCCCCAAAAAAATTGAAATTCCACAAAACTGCAGTTCATCAGATACACCAAGCCATGTATCTTGTTCATAGGGACTTCCCTACATGGATTCCATAGAAATTTTATGGTAAAGGAACCTTGGAGGGTGAATTTTTAAGCTTTTATATTTCCTTTTCATGACTTGCTAACTTCCTTTTTTGCAAGTCAATTCCTTTTTCACAAGTCATGAAAAAGGAATATAAACACACCCGCTGAGGTTCCTTTAGTTATTTATTTATATCCCTGGTGTCTAGTGTCACTCCCCAACCTCCAATCGCCATCCACTGCTAGCTTTTTTTTTTTTATATGTTCTGACACCAGAATGCCCACCCTGGTGTCAGATGACTCCACCCTCTGCAGCCCCATTGCTTTAATAACGTGCTGACATTGGGGTGCCCAATCCTTGTGTTGGCATTTAACTCCCCCAACAGTGTGGGACACTGGGTAGCCTACTCCTAGTGTTCTGAAATTTTTTTTGTTTGCCTACATCAGGGGTGCCCAATCTATGTGTTGACACTACAACCACCCCCCTGTGCCAGTGAGAGACACTGGGTAGCCCACTCCCAGTGGCCCCAGTTATTTCCAAGCCATCCCAGTACTGTGGGACACTGGGGAGCCCACCCTCAGTGTCCCAAAATCTTGCTTAATGTCGCTGTAAAAAAAGACAACAGTCCCCTGATGTATTTTTTTTAACTTCCTGCAAAAAAGAAAATGGTTCCTCATCATCCCCACTGCCCCCTTCCCTCTCCCCTCCCACTTAGCATCTCACCACCCCACACCCTCCCTTACCTTATACATACCACTGGAGGTTGAGGACTGTCATCTTCTGTGGACTGGGAAACGTCTGCAGTGTCTCTGGGCCGACCTGTGGAACAGGCTTCCAGCTGCAGTCTGGGAGGCCCCTTCGATTGGTGTGTTTAAGCAGAGGCTTAAGGCCCATATTTTCTGCCAGGCTTTTGGGAATTAAGTCTTCTCCCCCCTACCCTCAGTTATTTACATTTTATATTTTATATTTAGACTTTTAAAATCGCTGTTTTAAAGTTTTTACTACTGCACAAATGTTATTTATGTATTGTGTGTCTTTGTTTTTATTATGTATGGCGCCCAGAGTCTCCGGGATTGGGCGCCTCAGAAATAAAATTGCCTTGCCTTCTGCTCTTCAAAGCCGAACCGCTAACTGAGGAATAAAGATAAGTGCCGTATAATGGCTGTCAATTGCGTTTTGAACTTAGGCTCATAACTTTGCCATTTCTTTGAATTTTTACACCAAATTTTCAACACAGACTTTTTGGGACCCCACCTCATGAACACTGTCACTGTCATCTTGTTAATTGAGGCGGAAGGTGATTTTGCGGTCACTAAACAAAATCCACCTTTCAGGACCAATGAACAAAATAACAGTGCCAATCTTCATGATGTAGAGATCCACTATCGATAATTTGGTCTAAAAAAATGCCCAAGTTATGTGCGTATACTGAGTTTTTCCCTGCATGTGCATAATTTGGTTCTTTTCAATATTTTGCTGCCGAATTTTCAACATAGCCATTTTTTCACACCACCTCATGAACAGTACAGCTGTCATTTTTAACACCCTGCTTGAAATGTGCTTTCGCACCTGTGGCGCGGAATGGAGCGTTCGCTGGGCAAAATCACCTTTTGGGACCAATTAATCAAATGCCAGTGCCAGTGTTCATGAGGTGGGTCCCAAAAAGGTCATGCTGAAAATTTGGTGATAACATTCCTAAAAATGCCCGAGTTATGTGCGTCCATTGAATTTATTCCATGCATGCACACAACTGTGGTACTTTTCAATATTTTGCTGCCAAATTTTCAACATAGGCTTTTTTTCACACCACCTCATGAACAGTACAGCTGTCATTTTTCACATCCTGCCTGAAATGTGTTTTCACACCTGTGGCACAGAATGGCATTCCTTTTGCGCTTAATTATGTTTTGCCTTGCATTTTACAGTTTCTCTGTACTGGGGTACATGAGGTGGGGTAATAAGATGGCTATGCTGACAATTTGATCACTGTTGTTCGACACATGAAAGGTGCATTTATGGGGGGGGGGGGATTGGAGTGCAGGGTCCAGTAAAATAAAGATACTCTTATACTGTATCTCAAAAAGTTAGGAAATAAATTGCAAAACACTTTGTGAATGCATCAGTTAGGGTTAAAGTGACAAAAGTAGGGAAATGTAACATTAGGGTTTCCAGCCCTAAAACCCAACTCCACCCTGCACAGATGAAGATGGATCGGGGGTGGCATCGGCATCTGAAGTCCTAACGCTCATGAGCACCTGGGCTTATCACTACGCCGTGCGCTGTTCTTCACGCGACACTAGCTTGAAGTGCTGCTTTGTAGACTGTATGTGTGTGTGTATGATGGAAAGGGGAGTTTCAAAATAAGAGGCTAACAATCAGAAAATAGCAATACTGTTTATGAAATACACAGGTCCAGAAAACTGTTTTCTTCATGGCAATGTTTCTGTCCCTGGGAGAAAAAATGAACCGTAAATGTTCTAATAGGGATGAAGGAGGTTTTTTTTTCCCAATTCTAGGTCCTTCCACTCACCTCAACATGCCTACATCTAGCACAGTTCAAGGCAATATAAGGCAGTGACCCAATCCAAGGTGGTACCCTTATTTTGTCCCATGGCTCACTACCCCGACACGCACCTGCCCAGGCACTATTGCCTGACAGGTAGTGTCCCGATAGCGATTGTGCAGATGGAGACATGCCCGATGGTGTTAAGGGACGGGATAAGGTAGTGAATGTGACGGCTTGATACCTTACCCCTGAAAACACTGTTGGATCTGGAAGTTGACTGAGCTGCCCCTGTGGTGTGGAGGGCTGGAGCACAGGCAATTCAGCCAGCATGCTCCGTATGACCCAGATTTTGGTCCGGCCACATACTTTTGCTCCCCAACTGTAACTGTTAGTTTTTAACTCTGGAGTCTGCTCCCCATCGGAGTTACTTATTTTAGTTATGGGGAGTGTGGGGGAAGCAGGAGGGCATAGCCCCCCACATTAAAAGAAATGTAATTTGTTGTCATGTTGCCTGACATTAGGATGGGGCAGTGATACCAGGTTTCCAGATAATAGAGTATATCCTCTAAGGGTCTCAGGTATGGCCCAGCATTAATGCCTGGCCTGGTTTCATCCTGGGCATTTGCAGGAATCAAAAAGTTCTTTCCTCCTGTTCATGTGGCACTATTTTCTGTTCTTACATTCCTACTGACAATATTGTATTATATTTCTCCCCTTTGTTATCCTCCCCACAGGATGCAAACAGAAACTAGCAGCTGTTCAATTTGCTTTTCCTTTAAATACATACATACATACTCACTCCATCGCCACCTTTCCAGTTTAAGTAAATTTATTGGAATTAATTGTCATGCTGAATGAACTGTGATCTCTAAAATATTAAAACCTCTTTCTCACTTACATAGAAACATAGAATTTGACAGCATATAAGGACTGCTTGGTTCACCTAGTCTGCTCATTTCTCTACCTAATGGATAAGCTGCAGATCCTAGTTAACCAACAGCCTACTTCCTCCTACCTCCCCACTAGAATTGCCTTATGTCTGTCCCATGCATTCTTGAATTCCCCCACTGTTTTTGACTCCACTACCTCCTCAGGAAGGCCATTCCATGTATCCACAACCCTCTCCATGAAAAAATACTTCCTCACATTAACTCTGAGCTGTCCCCCCCTCTATCTTCAGATTATGTCCCCTTGTTCATGCACATCTCTTTTTCTGAAAGATGCTACCTTCTTGGACTTTGTTGATTCCCTTACTTGAAAGTTTCTATCATGTCCCCCTTCCTTCCTTGAGGATATACATATTAAGCTCCTTCAGTCGCTCTCCGTATGGCTTCTGGTGCAGACCCTGCACAATTTTAGTTGCCCTCCTCTGGACAGCCTCTATCCTGTCTATGTCCTTGCGGAGATGGGGTCTCCAGAACTGCACGCAGTACTCCAGATGGGGTCTCACCAACTGTCTGTACAGAGGTGTAACAACTTCCTGTTTTCTACTGGTGATGCCTCTCCCTATGCATCCCAGTATCCAGCCAGCCCTCCTTACTACTTTCTCACATTGCTTGCTCACCTTTAGGCAATCTGATATGACTACCTCCAGGTCCCTTTCCATTTTTGTTGTTGTTAGTATCTCACCCCTCATTGTGTACTTTTCCACTGGGTTTTTGTTTCCCAGGTGCATTACTTTGCACTTCTTTGCGTTGAGTCTAAGCTGCCATAAATTTGACCATTCCTCCAACCTTGACAAGTCCCTTCTCATCCTTTCCATCCCACCTTCTGTATCGACCCTGTTGCAGATCTTTGTGTTGTCTACAAAGAGGCACGCTTTTCCTTCCAGTCCTTTCGCAATGTCACTTGTAAAGACATTAAAGAGGACCGGTGCCAGTACAGAACCCTTTGGTACCCTGCTAGTAACCCCCCTTTCTTCAGAGTGGACTCCGTTTACTATTACCCTCTGCGTCCTGTTGTCTAGCCAGTTTTTTACCCACGTTACCACCTTGGGATCCACTCCAAGGCTGGCTAACTTGTATATTAATCTTTTGTGTGGGGCTTAGCTCAGAAAGGGTTTCTTCACCCCCATCCAAAAATACCTAGTTGATCCTATGTTTCATTTTAGTTGGTTAATGTATCTCCTTAAACTTAATCTTGTGGTACCAGTCTGTTTTTTTTTGGTTAATCTTGTACCCAGTTCCTACTGGACCCGATGATAAATTAGTACACAGATTTTTTTTTTTTTTTGGGGGTGAGGCAGCTGGATAGAGTGTACAAAACTAAAATTTCTGGCTACACTCCTGATGAGTGAGGCAGTACAGGGCATGGCACATTCAGAGAAAAAAAATATTCTGTTTGCAAACTTGAAATTTCCACTCATTGCAGTTTTCAGGAAGGACAGTTGTACTGTCTGTTTTACCTTATAAGATCTTTAACTATCTTCCACAACACTTTTCACTTAGTATTCCTGCCCAGCTCTGTGACTTGTTCCCTCTGCCAACTCCTTCCAATCCCCACCACAAAGGGGATCGTATGTAAGCAATAAGAAATGACAGTGTGTGGGAATGTCGGTTGATACTCATGAGCCCAGGGCGTAATGAGGCATGATGCTATAGGCAGAGGGCCTTACAGCCCTTGGAAGTGTGGGTATACGCCAATATTGCACACCCTGAAGGGTCTAATTATGTTTAGAAATTGAAACATAGAAACATAGAAGTTGTCGGTAGATAAGGATCTCTTGGCTCACCTAGTCTGCCCTATTTTCCCTACCTACTGTGCCACCACAGACCCTACCAGATCTCCAGTCCAGCTGAAACAAACAAAACATCTCTAAAAGATAGAAAAGACAAAAATATAAAATATTGCTCAGACAATGTCAAATAGTTCTGCTACAGATGTTTCTTTTCTGTCATTCATCTACCACGCCCTACTCCAAGCCATACTTCAGGGGCCACCTACACACACATTCTTCTGCAATGAACAGGATACTCGAGGTATGTGGTTTGTAATACTATGCGTTATGCCACATGACTGAAATCGCGTGCTATTGATAACAAATCTCACTTGATTGAGGAGGCCCCCGAAGTATGGCTTAGAGTAAGGCCCCCATGTCCTTTAATCTGGGCATGCTCTGCCCCCCCCATGTCTATTGGTTCTGGGTTTTGGCGCAGAGTGGTGTAGAATGGAGCAGTTGTTTAGCAGCAGGCAGCACAGTAGCAAGCAAGGTGAATGGAGAGCAGAGAGCAAAGTGCCAAGTTTTGCTAAGACAGAAATAGTCAGAACTGCCCCTTCCTCCACCCCCCATGCCAACATCTAGTCCCCATCCAGTCCCAAAACAGAAAGCCTTCATGTGATTGGTTGGGACTGGGGTAGTCCCAACGAATTGCATGAAAGATTTCTTTTTTTTAACTTTGAAGAGAACGGCATCGTTCATGTGTTCCAGTGAGTGAGTCGGTTTGTCATTGTCAGGATTCAGAAGATTGGAGGATTGGGAGGCCAGACCCAGTCGATACTCGGGAGTCACGGAGATTGGAGAAAAAGTGAGGAGAGAGAGACCTGGGACTCAGACAGAGGTAGGACTACATTCCGGTTGGATGAGAACATACTGAGGAGAGAGTGAGAGTGAGAGTGAGAGTGAGAGTGAGAGTGAGAGTGAGAGTGATGATAGGTGCCACATCAGGAGCAGACCCAAAACTTGCACAAGGAGAAGCACCAATGAGGAGAGATTGAGACTGAGAGCTAGGTGACAGCATGAAAGTAAATGAGGTGGGGGGACTAGGCTAGGAGGTGTATGTGTCACATGAACCACAGTGCAGTTACATGCAGGCAGGGATGTGTTTTCTGATCAGTATGGGACCATTTGCATCTCTTTTTACTACTACACCAATCTTGCAAACCCAGCTTACACACTGCATTTGTAAAGCTAGCACTCCAAAGTAAAAGGAGGCAGAGCAAAGTGTTTAGAATTCATTATTTTCCAAATCAGAAAGGACAAAAAGGGGAGTTTGCAATGGGCACTGACCTGTGTAGGATAAAATGTGGGGCAGTGTGGTGGGTGTCCAAGATGTGTGCTTTTGTTAATAGTTCTCGTAGATCTCCGACCCCCATCCCATCGCAAATGTAGATAGTGGGAAGGTGTGTGAGAGTGAGACAACGTAGGGCATTCTGTACTAATTTTTGTTTGAGTACCTACTACTACAACAAAGTATTGCTTGGGTTCTGTTTAGTAAATTTCTGGATCTGCTGCATGCCCCTCCCCTGCAGGGGACACAATTGCTAACACCAAAAAGTGATGGGATTCAGTTCAGTGATGGTATTTAATCAACCTGGCATTTCAGAGCGCATTTTCTGTGTGTGGTAGTACTGTTATTATTTATTTTTACTGACAAGACAAGAAAGCATGGGAGCGAGCCACAATAGGTAAGTAGGCCAGGGTAGGGTTGGGTAGTGCTGGCCATGCTCAAACTATGAATGGAATATGGCTAAGCAAATCAATCTGCAGTCTCTCTGTGTGTGTGTGTGTGTGTGTGTGTGTATATATATATATATATATATATATATATATATATAAAGACTCCTATTGCTCAGAAATCTCAGTCTTTCTGTGTCTGTCTGGAGGAGATGTCTGGAAACGGAGAGAGTTGCATGTGTCTGAGTCAATCAAAAGTGGCCTGGCAGAGGGCTGGCTGGGGGAGAAGGCTGGAGCATCCCATGACTGCTCACCTTCTTTGGGGAGAGGGAGGGAGCGGACCAAAGCCCGCAGCTTGCCTGACTCCGAGTGGAGGCTCGGGGTACGACAAGTCCTGCAGTTGTAGGAGGGGCAGGTTGCAATGTGTGGTAGACATCAGCGCATAGCATCAGGATGTCAAGGGTTCACACCACAGGTTGAGAGTAAAATGGAAGAAAATTGCCTGCCATTGCTGGGGAGATGGAGTTCCAGGGACGTGACCTCAATGTGCCTTCACCTGCCCGATTGCCCCGGACCGATGAAATGTAAGTTACGGGGTGCTTTGGGCACCTACCTTGTCCCTGCTCAGGGGGTGAGCTGCGGATCCATGGTGATCTGGAGGCTGTTCAGGTAGGGTGAGAGGCAGAGGGATGTTGAGGAGGAGTTTATATAGCGCTTTTCATACACAGTATCCCAAAGCGCTTTACAAGCAATGCTAGACTGGTAGTGAAGTGACTGAATGTGTAGTGGTGGCCATACTGCACATCATCACCCACACACAGCCTGGATAATTGTATGAACCAGTTTATGGGAAGGGGAATGTTGGCCAGGACACTGGGAATATTCCCTGCTCTTTGCAAAGAGTGCCCTGGGTTCTTTTACTTCCACCTGGACACCCACCAGGACAACACCAGGATGGGCAGAAGGAACCTCGGTTTAATGTCTCATCCGAAGGTGATCAGTGCATAGAAGAGCAGCTCAGTCCAGTAGGAGCAAGAAGAGAATGGCACTGGCAATAAAAAGGAGAGCAGACCCTGAGGTTACGGATGATGCGGGGGAGGGCTGAGGATTCTTGGGAGCGGAGCTAGGGTGCACTTTGCTGTGATGGGGCTAGCTGGGGGCTGTGCACTGGAGCAGGTGGTTAGGCTATAGGGAGGGTGGTTCAGGCAACATACTGGACTGTTTGGACTCTGGGGAGGGGGCTAGGATGCAGATTACTGGGCATGGGGAGGGGGTAACAGGGTAGCAAATTCTGTTTCACATGACCCCCAAAATGAGGCAGAATGCTCCAAATTTAAAAAATGTTCTGGGGGCCTAGGCAGCCCACAGACCTCCAGCCTATAGTTTACATTTTTGATCCTTCTATAGTCCCCTCATCTGCATCACTACTGGGGTGCCACAGGTTTGTTCACTTGGGGTGCCATCAAGCTTAACACTGGCCATATCCATGCATGCTTGAATCCAGACACCGTTTTGGCACCCACCACCTCTGCTGGAAGGCTGTTCCAGGTGTTCACCACCTCTCAGTGAAGATGTATTTCTGCACATTTCCTCTGAGCCCCCCCCAAACTTCATAGCATGATGCCTTGTCCTCAAGCTTCTTTTTACACAGAAAATACTCCCTTCCTGTACCGTAATACCCGTGAGGTATTTGAATGTTTCTATCATATCCCCCTTTCCCTCCTGTCATCCAGAGAGTACATATTCAGTTCCTTAAGTCTCTCCTTGTAGGGTTTTTGATGCAGGCCCTGCACCATTTGGTAGTCCTCCTTTGTACCACCTCCATCTTATCCATGTCATTCCGGAGGTGGGGCCTCCAGAACTGGACACGGTACTCGAGGTGGTGTCGTACCAGTGATCTGTACTGGGGTAATATTACCTCCTTCTTCCTATGAGTGATACCCCTCCATATGCACCCAAGCATCCTGCTAGCCTCTCCGCTGCCTTATCACACTGCTTGGCTACCTTCAGGTCATCAGAAATAATTACCCCCAGATCTCGTTCCTGTTTGGTGGTTGCCAGTACTTCTCCTCGCAATTGATACATAGCCTCCAGGTTTCTGTGACCCAAGTGCATAATTTTGCACTTTTTTGCATTAAAACCCAGCTGCCAAACCCTTGACCATTTTCCCAACTTTTTAAAAATCATCCCTCATCCCCCCCCCAACCCGGTGTGTCTCCTCTGTTGCCGATTTTTGTGGCATCCACGAACAGGCATACTTTCCCTTCTAGCCCTTCCACAACGTAGCTAATAAAAACTTTGAAGAGGACCAGGCCTAGTACTGAGCCCTGAGGCACCCCGCTGGTCACCTTGCCTTCTCCAGAGGGGACACCATTTATCACCACCTTCTGACTCTTGTAGCTAAACCAGCTTCTTACCCAGTTTGTAACTTTTTGTCCTACTCCCAGACAGGCCATTTTTTTCACCAGTCTTCTATGTGGAACGGAGTTGAAGGCGTTACTGAAATCCAGGTAGGCCACATCTACCACTCCTCCCTGATCCACTACCCTGGTCACCCAGTTGAAGAATTCGATCAGGTTTGTCTGGCAAGACCTCCCCCTGTGAAGTCATGTTGCCTTGGATCCTGTAATCCACTGGTTACAAGGTATTCCACTATCCCTTCTTTCAGTAGTGTTTCCATTACTTTGCCCACTACTGAAGTCAGGCTGACAGGTCTGTAATTTCCAGCCTGCTCCCTGTTCCCACTTTTGTGACGTGGGATTACATCTATCCTTCTCCAGTCCCACGGAACCTCCCCTGTTTCTAATGATAAGTTGAACGGTGTTGTCAGAGGTGTGGCCAGCACCTCTTTGAGCTCCCTCAGTATCCTGGGGTGTACCCCATAAGGTCTTATTGCCTTGTCTACTTTTAATTGTACTAGTCCCTTGAGGATTTTCTCCACTGTAAAAGGAATGGTGTCCACCTCCCTACCATTTATGCCCTAGTCCCTTATATTTGGCCTGTCACTTACCCCTTCTTCTGTAAATACTGAACAAAAGTATTTGTTCAGTATGTTTGCATCCTTTTGGTCCTCCTCCTTGCAAACCCCTTCTTCCCATTTTATCCTTACTATTCCCCCCCTTTGGTCTTCCTCTTCTTGCTTATATATCTAAAGAAAGTAGTATCCCCTTCTTTTACTGATTGGGCAATATTCTCCTCTGTTTGTGCCTTTGTTCATCTAACTGCCTTTCCTGCCTCCCTTTGCTTCTCCTGGTAGTTTTCCCTATCCTTAGAAACATAAAAACATAAAAGTTGTGGGAAGATAAGGGCCTCCAGGCCCACCCAGTCTGCCCTAATTTCCCTACCTACCTGACACTGCAGGCCCTAAACGGCCTCGGCCCCCCCCCCCATCTTTCAAGATCTCTGTGGGTCTATCCCATACTTTCTTGAATCCTGTAACTGTTTCCGGCCCCCCTACCCCTGTTGGAAATTTGTTCCACTTATCAATAACCCTCTCCATGTAGAAGTACTTCCTCATGTTCCCGCTGAACCTCCCTTTCCAATTTCATATTGTGCCCCCTTGCTCGTGAGCATCTTTTTCTTTGGAAAATGCTACCCTCCTGTACTTTGTTAATCCCCGTGAGGTACTTGAATGTCTCAGTCATATCCCCCTTTCCCTCCTCTCATCCAAGGAGCACATATTTAATTCCCTAAGACTTTCCTCAAGGTTTTGATGCAGTCCCTGCACCATTTTGGTTGTCCTCCTCTGAACTGCCTCAACCCTGTTTATGTCCTTTCAAAGATGGGGTCTCCAGAACTGGACACAGTACTCAAGGTGTGGCCTCACTAATGATCTATATAGAATAATTATTACCTCCTTTCTTCTGCTGGTGATCCTCCTCCTTCTGTGCCTTTTTGTACTTTCTAGTTGCCAGTTTTTTTACTCTTACTTTTTCTGCTACGTCTTTAGAGAACCATAGTGGTCTCTTTTTTCTTTTGCCCTTGTTAACCTGCCTGACACAGAGATTTGTTGCTTTTTAATGCCCCCCTTTATTTTTACCCACAGTTCCTTGATTCCCCCAGATCCTGTATCCCTATTAGGCCATCCCTGAGGCATTCTCCCATTTTCTTGAAATCGGCCCTCCTGAAGTCCAGGATTCTTGTCTTAGTGCATCTCGGTTCTGGTCCAGTTCTTATATTGAACACAACTGTGTGGTGATCTCCGGACCCCAGGTTGTCACCCACCATGTTGTTCCTGTAGTACTCATTAAGACCTTTGTTTCCCTTAAGTACAAATATTGAGGAAGTTATGGCTTGTTGAAGTTGAAATGTGGGGAAAAAAAATAGTCCAAATTCTGTTTCCATATGAAGGCACCCTTCTTCGTATGAACAAAACAAACAGGCAAAAAAAAATACAAGGATTCATTCACATTAAAAAATAATTCAGGAAAAGATTCATTTGCAGAGCATATATACTATGTGTAAACATTTTCTCCAATTAAGTTGGATCTGAAATGTTGAAAGCCTTTAGAGGGACAAAATAAACCTTTTGGGCTTGATTCTCAGAGGGCCCATTCTGACACAAGCTGCAGCAAAAGGCAGCTTGAGTCAAAAAGGCCGGTACACCAGGGACCCTGCACCTGATTCTCTGTTGGGCAGTGTCCCAGCAGCAAAGTCCCTTGGCTTGCGGCAACCCTGGCCATGTACCAAACAGATGGCGCATCTGGAGGGTTTTCCGCAAGCTGTGGGGCAGCTGTGCGCCACTTTAGCTTGTCCCTGGTGGCTAGCAGCACCCACCATCCCTGATTCTCTTTTAAATAAATAATTCCCATCTCTGGTGGTCTAGCAATCCCCCCATCCCTAATCCCCGTATAAATAAATAATTCCTATCCCTGGTGGTCTAGCAGTCCCCCATCCTGATCCCTTTATAAATAAATCATTCTCATCCCTGGTGGTCTAGCAGGCCTCCATCCTGATCCCTTTATAAATAAATCATTCCAGTCCCTGGTGGTCTTGCATTCCCCCCCCCATCTCTGATCCCTTTTTAAATAAATAATTCTCATCCCTGGTGGTCTAGCAGTCCTCCATCCCGATCCCTTTATAAATAAATAATTCCAGTTCCTGGTGGTCTAGCAGTCCCCCATCCTGATCCCTTTATAAATAAATCATTCCAGTCTCTGGTGGTCTTGCATTCCCCCCCCATCCCTGATCTCTTTTTAAATAAATAATTCCCGTTCCTGGTAGTCTAGTGGTCTCCCTTCCCCGATCTCTTTATAAATAAATAATTCCCATCCCTGGTGGTCTAGCAGTCCTCCATCCTGATCCCTTTATAAATAAATAATTCCCATCCCTGGTGGTCTAGCAGTCCCCCATCCTGATCCCTTTATAAATAAATCATTCCCGTTCCTGGTAGTCTAGTGGTCTCCCTTCCCCGATCCCTTTATAAATAAATAATTCCCATCCCTGGTGGTCTAGTGGTCCCCCCCATCCTAATCCCTTTTTAAATAAATTCAGTCCCTGGTGGTCTAGTGGACTCCCACTCCCCCACCCTGATAGGCAGTGTCCTACCACCTTGCTCCCCCTCTCGAAACTGAGCTGGTAACTAGTACAGCCCACTGCTCACCACCATGGCCAGCTGCCGACAGAGCTCTCAATGAGCACATACAATATACAGTATGTGCTCAGTGATTGACAGCCTGTCAGTCACTTAGCACATACTGCATACAATGTGTAATGGGCGAGGGATTGCCGCTGATGCCGACCGCTCTCAAAGTTGCCTGGTCGAGTCAGGGCACTGGTCCAACCCAGCTATAACTTGGAAGGGAAAACACATGGTAATCGCACTACGTCAACCACCCGGAGGTGGATTTATGAGTGACGCCCTGCCAGCGGGTGTCAGGGGAATTTTTGGGGAAGGGGGCCCAAGTTCAAATGCTACTACTGGGAACACAAGGAGAGGCTTGAAGCTGACTCGAATGCAAAGAACAATGTAAAAGTTTATTAAACACACTAACATATTATTACCAAAAAAAGTCTCAATTCTAAAATTCTAAACTGTAAGCTCTAAGAGGTAAAACTGTCTACAAATGACTAACTTATACTGTACCCTACTAAAAAAATCAGCTGTAAGCATTCTATGCCAGCCACCCTTGCATGTCCAAATGGGGAAGGGGAAAAAGCAAGAGGGGGAACCAGCTGCTCAGGGCTGGGGAAAACATATAACAGGACACAGGCCAGGACTATCCCGAGGCGGTGTGGGTCATTGGCACAAAGGTCTCCATAGATCACTGGAAAATGACACCCATCCAGGAAAAAGTCTGACAACTCCACCCAGCCACAGCCCCTACGTGGACTGCCTGGACATGAGGTCACCCAGCCACAGCTCCTACGTGGACTGCTGGGACATAAGGACAAACAAGGACATGGCAGCTGGTCGGGGAAAACAAGATTGGGGCACCTGGAATCACATGCAGGCTGAAGGGTGGCAGCACAATAAACTTTTCTATTACTAAACCTGGTGTCGGTGTATTTATTCCTAGCAAAAGCATTACTTAGTTGGCATGTTACAAAATAAAACAGTTTGTCATTCGATTAAGTAAAATCACAGTGGCACTGTCACTTAATGATCATCATTGGCTGGCAGGCATTAATCCACATACATGCAAACAGTTATTTAATTACAGTTCAACAGAGCCTTGCACTTGCCCCTGCCCCTTTAAATTCAGCAAAAGCCACTTAAAATTCCATCTGGAGGCATTTGCAAAAGTTACCAGTCATTTGAACAGTTCCTGCCCCCCTTTAGACTGGAGGGGCCTGTCGTTACCCTTTAAATCTGGTGGGCCTGTCATTGCCCTTTAAATCTCTCGGACCTGGTTGGGGCCTTGTTGTCAATCTCCCTGGCCTGCCTCGCCCTTGCTCTGCCTTCCCAGTCACAACCAGAGAGCCCTTCCTTAGAACTCCGCCCGAGGGTGGTCCTTTGTTCGGGGCCTTGTCCACCCCCATAGTCACTGCTGGTGCCTGGAGTGCCCAAAGTTTTTATTTTTGTAAAAAAAAAAAAAAAAGATTCTCTTGTGCTGGACAGCAGCCAGCACCTGAACTTAGTGCTGCCATCACTCACCCTGCCACCCTCTCTTCTCTCGGGGCCGGGATATCCACTGGGCTCCATGGGAGGCCTGGACCCACCTCCTCCCACTAACCTCCACAGCTGGTGGAGGGGATGGCCTACCTCTTCTGCTACCACCCCTCCCAGAACACCTCCTGTTTGCTGCTGATATGGAGGGGACGGCCTGGACCTGCCATCCCTCCCAACGGGACACTGTGCTGCTGGCTTGCTGGATGGAGTGGCCGGCCTAATGATGCTGCTGCAGCCCCACCCGTAACACTTTCCACCTCGGGACTAATGGATGGGACAGCCTGGATCTGCTGCCCCACCCGACACCCATCTGTAGAGCTACTGGATGGAGGGGCCGGCTTTTACACCTGCCACCCCTCTTGACGGAACATCATTGCTGCTGACACGGCACCAGGACTGACGGACTACTACTGCTGCTGTCATTGGGGTGCCAGAAGGAGGAGCTGCTGACAAGCTGGACTGTCTGGGACCTGGGAGGGATGCAGGAACTTAAGGTAAGTCCCTCCCCATGCGCTGCCCTGACCAGCCGATCGCACTTCCTCATGCTGCTGCTGCTGCTCCCTTTCTCCTCTCCAACAATGGACTCCCTGCAAATGGCTATTGCCATTCAAATGGGCTGAGGATTCAGTCATGGAATCCTCACAAACCCGACCCTGCCTGCTTGCCCTCGTGACTGGGCACACGCATGCAGGTGCCCGGCATGAGATAACTGGGGGGGTTCTAAGAAAAAGAAACAGGCAGGGAAAACAAACAGGCAGAAAATCTATATTTTTTTTTAAATGGAGCCCAGCTGGGGCTTCACGTTTGGGAGGGGGTTCCTACTGGGACCCAGGGCACCTAACTAAGGGGCACCTCCCTGCCTATCCATCCCCCAGAGCACCTGGATGCCTATTTTTGGAGGGCACCAGGACTCTAGGGCACTACAAGTACATATTCATTGAGAGCTCAGTTGGTGGCTGGCTGTGGTGATGAGCAGTGGGCTGTGTGCAGCTAGCGGTTGGTGCATGCTGCCTTTGAGAATTGCTCCCGGCACATCTTTTGGTGCAAGGGGCACTTTGTGCCATTCCTTGTGACGCAAGCCCCTTGCACTAGTCTTGGAGCTTTGAGAATCGGGCCCTTTTAAATTAAACGCTCTGAGTTGAATCCAGTTCCATTTTTCTTTGTTTATTTTATTCTTCCTCTACCCCTTCTATTTGTCTCATACGCTTCTTGCTTCTTTCCAACAGTCCCCTCATCCTGTCAAAATCTGCCTTTTTAAAGTCCCACTCCCTTACTGTGTTTGCCTCTTTGGCAGTCCCGATCTGGACCTCCAATGCTACTGTTCTGTAGTCTCTGGAACCAGGTGGATCCTGGACTACCACATATCAGACCCTGTCACTCTTGGTGAGTACCGTATCCAACAGAGCCCATTCCTTTGTCAGGCTCTGGACCCATCTGAAGTAGTGACGTCTGCTGGCATGCATCCCCCAGGAGCTGGTTCCTAATATTTGCTGTGATTGGAACTTTCCAGTCCACATCTGGCATACTAAAATCCCCTACAACCACCACCTCCCCTAAATTGACTACATTCCTTAGTGTCTCCCCTGGTTCCCTGTCTGCCCCTTGATGCTGGCAGTAAACAAACACTGGGACTTTGAAAAATTGTTTTATTAATTGAAGCTGTGACCCTTCCTTTGTGGAAATGGCTTCACTTTTTGCTTTGTCTCAAGATTGTAGCTCCCTGCTTACTCATAGTTCATGGAATAAATCCTGCTTTGAGCAAATTAACTTTATTATTGAATTCAGTTCTGTTAGTCCTAGGGTAGCAGGTGCTCTTAAGCATTTTTGGCACGTGCTTGGAGCTGATGAGGATCTTAGGAATTTGATAGACAATGCCCCTATGGTGGTTTACAGGAAGGGTCCTAGTATTACATGTTAGGTGGTTAAGAGACATTTTTTCCCTAATAGAGAGTCTACTCCCCTTTACATGCCTCTAAGACCTGTTGGATCCCTAATATCTGCCAATACATGAACCCGTAGTCCCATTTTACAAATCCAACAAATAGTTATACCTATGAGATATGCCACTTTATTACATGTCATACCCAATTTGTGGTGTACGTACTTTGGTGTATGTGTCCATCTGTTTATATAGGTAGGACGGTTCACACCTTGAAGGAGCACATTCAGGAACATGTCTGTTCTTTCCAGAATGGCCATTGTGACACTCCTGTGGGTAGTCATTGGTCCAGATACCATCGAGGCAATATTAATTCCTTCAAATTTATGAGCATTGATTGCATCAAACCTAATTTGGGGGGAAGGAGGGCATGTAATAGACTTATTACGCTATTACAAAGGGCAAGCAGATTGATTTTCATGACGGGTTGTCAATGTCCAGTTGGACTAAATGATTCCTGGGATTTAATTCCCTATTTGTAATTTTTTCACTCGGAATTTGGTGCCCTCCCCCATTTTATCCCCTGCTGTAGGCCTCTAGGCCTTCATGTTTTCTGCTTGGCTATTAATTTTGATTGCTGTTAATTAGGGGTGTGTGGATACCTTAAATCAAATATTCAGATGGGTATTCGTATTCGGGGCACCAGATATTCATTATTTGGCCCCTCCAGATAAGTGCTTGTTTTTTTCAAAGACATTGTAACACTGCTAAACTCCACTACTTCCTTCCTTTTTGAAGCACACTAGGCAATTCTGCCATAAACACTCCCCAACAGCCTTTCAGGGACCCAAAAAGGCAACAAACTACTGCTCTGGTCAGTGGTCAGGAGACACTCGGTCATCATAGATTGCACAAAGGCCGCAGATGAGGTGACATCTGGTGTCTTGCCTAGGGATACTAAAATAGCACTAGCATAGGTGCATTGGATGTCCACCCTGGAAGAGAGGCGAACGAGATGTGCCATGATAGAGACCTATACAAGTACCTCATGGGGTGAAGAGGGCACATAAGGGGAGTCTCTTTCAAATGAGAAAGAGCTCAAGTACTGGGGCAGTGGGTGCATGTGATGAAGCTAAAGGGGGGGTTCATCAAGGCAGATGTGAAGAAATATTCATGGAAGTAATGGTAGATGACTGACAGGGATTGCAGGCATAAGTGATGGCGCCAAAAACACTGTGGTGCTTCAAGCATGCATGAGATAGGCATAGGGCTGGCTGGGGTGTATTTGAAAACAGGCAGGGAGGCAGCAGAGTTGCTTTAGGGTCTGAGGATGAGACAGATAAGGCAGGGATGGGCAATCTGGGCTAACTGTGTGGGCCCAGCAGTCCTTTTCCAACAGATAATTAGTAACCTAAAGTACACAATAGTAAGGTCAGTAAAGCATGATGCATTTTTTTAAATGTTTTTAGTTTGACAGGGGCCTCATGGTGGTGCTGCAGTTAATGCCAGGGAGTGAAGAATCAGTTACCCTTTTAATTAAATATTTTATGTAACAAAAAAAAAGAAAGGGTGGGTCAAAAAAGTAACATTACATTTTCGTAACATTAGGCAGATTGAGCGCTGTACTGTAGCACCAGTTTTATGTGGGCAGATCATATTTTTAGCCAATTACTGGTAAGTTTAGCTTAAGGAACACTAGCTCTTCAGTGTGTTGAGGGTCTAGCTTAGAACAGTGTGGCTCAACAATGTCACCCGCAGTGCTAAACATCCTCTCAGATGGCACACTTGTAGGAGGGCAACTTAGGTATTTTAATGCAAGTTGTGCCAGGTGAGGAGAGGAACTGATTTTCTGAACCCAGTAGCCCAGTGGATCAACATCAAATGGCTCAATTGATTCTGCAAAGTAGCCATTAAGTAAAATTTTCTGCAGAGAGAGGCTGAGACTATGAGCGTTTGTGTTGCTGTTGATGCAATGATGTGCTGAGTAATGCCCAGTCACTCTCCCCTATACTGCCACTATGCCACCTTTCCCCATCTCCACCAGTATCATCGATTCCAAACCACCACATGCTTGTCTGTCTCCCTCAGGAACATGAGCTGGAGCATTTTCCTCCACTTCCGAGTATCTGATTGCCTGCATGGCACTATTTAACTCTTCACTGAGCTGTTGCCTAAAATGAGTCACCCTGTGGGTGTCCATGGCTATATGAAGGATCTCGCATTTGAACCTAGGGTCAAAATGGTAGCAAACACGTGATGGCAGGTATCCATGACTGTGGCGAACCTTGCATCAAGTTCTGCACTGAGATGATTAACAATGTCAGTGACCTCTTGTGTACCGTGTGTGTTTCAGCCAAAAAACATTGTAATGATCTTTTGAGAATATACACAGCTAGGACAACCTGACTAAGTAAGGCTGTGGAAGCAATTAGATCATGTGTACT
Source organism: Neoceratodus forsteri (assembly GCA_016271365.2). NCBI lineage: Eukaryota > Metazoa > Chordata > Ceratodontiformes > Ceratodontidae > Neoceratodus > Neoceratodus forsteri. The sequence goes on from CM057456.1 coordinate 1,677,213,497, forward strand.
CCTCTCAGATGGTGCAAGAACCTTCACCATGCCTTCAAGAACTAACCAGTCATGATGTCCTAAGACCCTTCCAATGTCTGCCTCCATAGACATTTTGTGTAGTGCCCACTTTTGCCCCAAGAGTCGTGAAAGAATCAGGTATGAAGAATTCCCCCCCTGAGTGCTAACATCTTGTATTACATGATTTTGGGGCAGACCAAGGTGTTCCTGAACTTCTTGTAGTTCGTTAGTGGCTTTTACAGAGTGATGGAAATGGCTGCAGATGGAACAGGACATGGATAATATGTTGTTGGTCCTACTACTGATACGGAGTGCGTGAATCACCACTAAATTTAAAGTGTGTGTGCAAAGAAATGAATACTCACAAAATGGCCATCATTGATGGCTTTCACCATGTTTGTGCCATTGTCGGTAACAAAAAAAGTCAACTTTTAAATTGGTGTTAACACTAGTCCAAGACTGCAACGTGTCTTGCAGGAACTTGAGAATATTATGTGCTCTGTGGTATTCCTCCATGAGTTTGATGTTCAGCAAAGCTGACCTAATGAGACTACCAGATTGTGGGGGGGCCAAGGGTGAGCGACAAGGTGATGCACTGGAAACAGCAGCAGCAGCAAGGTGTTGCACACACCAGTGTGCAGTTAAGGAGAGATAGGCATGCAGGGAGTTATCGCTAGTCCAGATATCTGATATGCAGTGAAAAACACCACCAGCTGCCCCTGCAAGCAGAGCAACAATAGCAGATTACACGCCATCATACAGTCGTGGCAATATAGTTCAAGAACATGTAGTACAAGATGGCATCTGATAATGTGGGTGCAAATAGTTGAGAGCCATCGGAAGCCAGTATCTTCCACAGCTGACATAAGCTGAAGATCCAACGCCATCATCTTAGCAATCAGCTGTGTGATTTGCTGTGCTGTGGGATGTGAGGCATGATACTTTGTTCATGCATGCAGAGCATCCATTATTGGAACTGCCATGGGAAACATTGATGTCGACTGCTTCAACAATGGTGGTGTGCGAATTGCTGATGACTGTCTCTGCCTTGTAGTATTAGTGGAGTCAGAAGTGACCACCAGAGTAAAGGCCGGACTCTGTGTTCGTGAAGGGGAAGGAGTGATGTGACCACTGGGTTGCTCTAAATCAGATCTGTCATCGGTACCACCACCACTGCCAGCTGTGCATGCCTGTTCATTGGAGGGGTTTAGTTTTGGTGAAACCAAGGGTCCCGATCTAGACCTAGATGTGCTTCGATACGCTTGAGGGTGCTTGAGCTTCAAGTGGTTCTGTAATGATGTGGTTAAGTTAGAGAGTGATTTCCCTTGGTTTATAATGGCACTGAAAAAAGAACAGACTGCCTTCTAGCACCACATCCCTCAGTTGTTTTTTCAACAGATATGCCTGTCTTGTCCTGATGTTCTTGGCCTGTGACCACTGCTCCTAATGGTGCCATGCCAGTGCTGCCATCACTTGGCAGTCTTTCAGGGTATGATGGAGCCTGCTGAAGAAATGGCAGTGTTGCTTGTTTGGTCTTCTTAGAGGGAGGGGGACCCTTACCCTTACTGCTACTTCTACTACCCTTGCTAGTAGTGCAACACCTAGAGGCTGCTTTGCCAGCCACCTTTTTCTCCCTCCTCAAAGTACATAGCATATTCTGCCTCATCTTCAAAGTCATTCACATGTGCCTCTGATGAAGAAAATGACGTGTCACTGGGCAGTTCATCACGTGGAGGGAAATACTCAGTGGTGTACAGGCCACCATCTCAGATGGAGGAGTTAGACAGGGAACTAGCGGGACAGATCAGGAGGACCTGCGAGAAGGGTAGTGTGGTGATTGTTCGGGACTTCAACAAGCCGGGAGTGGACTGAAGTACCCCAACAACCAGGAACAGAGGAGAGCAGGTACTGCTGGATGCCTTCCAGGACAGCTTCCTGCTGCAAATGGTCAGTGAACCAACCAGGTTAGGGAATACCCTTGACCTTGTGCTGGCAAATGGGGACTTTGTGAGAGAACTTACAGTGGAGGAACCACTGTCAGGGAGTGACCACCGCTCAGTATGGCTCACATTGGATATGGGCAAGAAAGGAGTGGAATCTGGCACAAGAGTGCTGGACTTCAGGATGGCCGACTTTGGGAGGATGGGGGAAGTGATAAAAGGGTACCTGGCCAGAATTCAATCTAGTATGGACACTAACCAGAGGTGGGAGCTCATAAAGCTGGGGATAGTGGAAGCAAACAAAACCTGCTGCAAGGCCCAGAGCAAGAACGCTAGGGCTAAGAAACCGAGCTGGTTGAGCAAGGAGGTCATGGAAAAGGTAAGGAGGAAAAGAGCTGCCTTTAGGAAGTATAAGAAAACAGGGAGAGGGGAGGACAGGGAGGAGTACTTGACAGAATTGAAGGAGGTGACAAGGTCAGTAAGGGGAGCCAAGGCATCTATGGAACTCAGGCTGGCACAAGGCATTAAGAAGGGGGAGAAGGACTTATTTAGGTACATCAGGGAGAAAAGGAGCTGTAAGGACCACATAGTAAGGATTAGGAAGCAGTGGGGTTGGGTGGAAGCAGGGTGCGATAAGGCAGAAGCACTAAATAAGACTTCTGCTCAGTATTTACTAAAGAGAAGAGGGGGGGTGACACCCAAGGGGGGAGAAATGGCAGAAACAGGGGGGGAAGGGGTGACAGATGGGGAAATCATGGAGGGCAGAGTTCAGGAGGGTTTGAAGGCACTGAGGGTGGATAAGACGCCAGGCCCAGATGGCATCCACTCCAGGGTACTGAAGGAGCTGGCAGAGGTTCTTGCAGGACCCTTGGCAGACCTATTTAATGCCTCACTACATTTGGAGTGTGACCTAAGGACTGGAGGATGGCTCATGTGGTGCCCCTCCACAAGAGTGGCCCCAAGGATGAACCGAGAAACTACAGACCAGTGAGCCTCACATCCATCATGGGTAAGCTAATGGAGACTATCCTGAAGGAGAGGCTGGTGGCCCTCCTAGAGGCCAAAGGACTACAGGACAGCAGACAGCATGGCTTCATATGGGGCAGATCCTGCCAAACCAATCTAGTGGAGTTCTATGACTGGGTAACTAGGCAACTGGACAGGGGCCATGCAGTGGATGTCCTGTATCTGGACTTCAGTAAGGCATTTGACTCGGTGCCGCATGGAAGGCTGGGAAGTAAGTTAGTAGGCACAGGGGCAGGTGCAAAGCTGGTGAGATGGGTAGGGAACTGGCTTCAGGGAAGGCAACAGAGGGTGGTGGTGGTTGGGGAGCTCTCACACCCAAGGGTAGTGACGAGCGGTGTTCCACAGGGCTCAGTGTTAGGACCAGTGTTGTTTGGGATATTCATTGCAGACATATCATTGGACATCAAGAGCAAGATCAGTCTGTTTGCTGATGATACCAAGGTAGGAGCAGTGGTGGATGACCTGGGTGGATGGCAGGGGTTGCAGGATGATCTGGCAAAGCTTGAAACCTGGTCAGACACCTGGCAACTGGGGTTTAATGTCAAAAAGTGCAAGGTGCTGCATTTTGGGATGAAGAACCCAAGGAGGAGTTACCAGCTGGGGGGAGTGCAGCTAGCCCAGACAGAGGAGGAGAAGGATCTGGGGGTGCTCATTAATGGGTCAATGAACAACTCGGCACAATGTAGGAAGGCAGCTGCAAAGGCCAACAAAATGCTGGGTTGTATTACAAAGGGTATATCCTCCAGGTGGGAGGAGATGATTCTGCCACTGTATAGATCATTAGTTAGACCGCATCTGGAGTACTGCGTGCAGTACTGGCACCCGTATCTGAAGAGGGACATTAAGTTACTGGAGGGGGTGCAGTGCAGGGCGACAACGATGATCGAGGGGCTGGGGGACTTATCATACAAGAGGAGGCTGAGGGAGTTGAACATGTACTCAATGGAGGAGAGGAGGGACAGGGGGGACATGATTGAAACCTTTAAGTACATGAAAGGAATAAACAAGACAGGTACAGAGGGGCTGTTCAAAGTAAGGGTGGGGAGGGACACCAGGGGCCATGATATGAGACTGGAGGGAGGAAGGTTCAGGAGGGAGATGAGGAGACACTTTTTTACGGAGAGGGTGGTGGCTGGGTGGAATGCGTTACCTGCAGAAATGGTGTCCAGTAGAACAGTGGACCACTTCAAAAGGGGGATGGGACAGGACAAGGGGGCGGGTCAATGAAGGTGAAGGGTGGAAGGGAGGGGCAGCTGCAGAATAAGGGGTGCTAGCTGCACATTCGAGCAGACTTCATAGACCTCTAGGCCTTTATCTGCTGGCAAATTTCATATGTTCGTATGTTCGTAACCAGATGACTAGCCATCCTCTACAACATTTTCAGGAGTACTGAGAAGCAGGAGGCATAACTGTATCAACTGTAGTGGTCATACTGGTAATATACACTGTGGCAAGGATACCAGACTGTGGTGATAGTGTTACAGTGGTGGCAGGGTTCATAGTGTCAGTAGTGGCTGGTGTGACAGTCACAGTTGCAAGACTGGCTGTAGTAGTCATGCTGCCCATTGTTGTGGAAGAGGAAGACAGGGTCTCTGTAGTGGTGGTGGTGGTAACGACAGATGTCATGGTACTGGTGAGAGATTGGGACACATTGGTAGTTGTGGTGGGAGTTGTGATGGTACTGGTGAGAGATGGGGACACATTGGTACATTGGCCCATTCACTTGTCTACCCTCGGTGCATTCTGTCCCTTCAGCACCCTTTCCTCTGTGATTGAAACCATGCTCCCTCCTGTCCCTAACAGTAGCACCCTTTGCAAACTGTGTGAGAGGCCTTTCGGCACCATGCAATTCTGCTTAAAGTTGGACCAGCATAACATTCTGTGGTGATTTGCATATGCAGCCCATGATGCTTTGCATTGTGGGGGCATGTGTGATTTTGTATTTTCTTGAAACTTGGCTTCCCAGCCAAATGCCCTTTGGGGTAACCCTTGCCTCAGTGTTTATGCACAGAGGTTCTTTGTCCTATCCTGATATGTCTTCCCCCATTTGTAACTAGCTGGACCCATAATGTGCCTATGTACTTGCCCTCGCTACTATCCTTGACCTTCATGTCTTTTGTAACTTACCTTATGTATAGTGCTACCCCACCCCCTTCCCCCCACTTCCTATTCCTCTTAAACAGTGTAAACCCTGAAGTGTAAACCCTGAAGTGGTCAAATCCCCCCCCCCACAAATAGGGGTGCCCGAAAGTCTTCCTTGGGTGTGCCTAAATGCCCACTGCCAGGCTGGTATCCTGTGTCTTAGCATTTTAAAAGTGTTGTATGAGAGTGCCTTAATGCCTCTGTGCCCTGTCTCTTTAAGAGCTGCCTATAACATGGTGCTTATTTAATCTGGGAGGGGGCTCAATGTTTCTAGGCTCGAGTCCCACCCGGGCAGCCAGATAATTGCTCTGTTCTGCCATCGCTATTTGTGCAGAGGGAGCTTTATTGGAATCTGTAACTGTTAGCTGATTGTTTGCTGTAATAGCAATAGTATTGTAGTTTGTCTAACCTGCCTTCTTTGCAGCATGAACTTTCTGCATTGCACCACCATTTTGGTTTAGGACTGCCGGTCAGCACCAATCAGTATCTTTGGGGATTCTAAAATTGGGCCTGTCTCCAGGGGTCTTGTGGGAGCACATTTCTGTAGGAATTGTAGTTTTTACATTTTGGCACCAAAACAGACCTGGAGGGGGAGCACTTGCTTTGACAGACAGATGGATCAACCAATTGAACGTTTTGGATCAGAGGGGAAATTCCCAAGCTGTCTGCAGCAGTGAGGCAGAAGTGAGTTGGAGCTGGAGGGGTGAGCAGCTCGTGCTGCTTGAGCCGCTGCCCTGCGGGGTAGCATGGGGACTTGGCGGGAAGGCTGAGACTGGTCTGCCTGCCTTCAGCTCTCCCGCATGGAGAGATGAGAATCCTTATTTTGGACTACGTCTCTGAGCCATTTCGTTGTGCCTCGATTAATGGGCACGGCGAGCATTCAGTCTGGAGGTAGAGTTTGGAGAGTGAACAGCTCGAGTGATTCGAGCAGCTGCTCCTGCATAGTTCACATGGGAGATTGGTGGAAAGGCTAAGTTTGGCCTGTTGCCTGCTGTCCCTCGAGAGGGAATCCTTTGAAAGGCTTAGCAATCGGACTGAATCCGAATATTGGAGTGTGACAAAACCACTGAAGAGTGACCAGATTTAAACCTGAAGAAGACCAAAGATTTGCTGTACACGATTGGCCTGTCAGGGCATCCAGTTGCCTCAGAATTCTTGGTTTTGCTCAGAGACACTGATATTGCTACCGGACTGCTATCTGCATTGTGGTATGGTGATTGCTTTACTATAAATGTGCTGTTTGCTATTAGTGGGTCGCAATTTGGTTCCCCACTGTTTAATTGTGCCACACTTGCTGGAAGCTGCATCCAGCCTTACTGTACTGATATCCAAACTGTCTTACCTGGCCTGGGCCCGGCCACACTTGCCTAGTCAGCTACTTCAGGCGCAGAGAACACCATCGACAAGAGCCCTGCCTGGGGATCAGCCCCATGCTCAACATCACGAAAAGGAACGACACTGCAGTGAATCATGTGGGCCCTGCTTCTCCTGGCAAACCAGCAAGTCATCCTGCAGTCTCCATTTCATCCATCCTGCGTCCTGTACTGGGTAGCGTGAGTGAACACCAGGGTAGCTCCCTGCAACAACAGCTCAATTAAAGTGTGTCATCAAATTTAATTGTTTTGCCTAATCATCACGAACTGAGCCTCCTGGCTCCAGATTACAAATTGTGTGTGGTTGTGCATGCCTTTTCTTTTCATCACAGGGCCCCTACCAGCTGTGACACCGGCCTACCCCGGGCAATGCATCAGGCTAGCCTATATTACCAACTGAGTACCCAGCGTGCGTGTGTGTCTGTGTTGAGGGACTAAAAAGTGCATGCATAATTGCCTGACTAGATCAGTTATAGAATCAATCAACCTGATTACGCCCCTTCCTTGTTCAAGTCCTCTGAATAAATAAATCAGATCTAACTCTTTTTGCATCTAATTTGACTGTGGTTCTAGTTTGTACCAAAAGCACTGTACTGTTGTTATTTGCTGTGCCTAACCTTGTTTTACAGGGGTCTCCAGGGTTGAACTGGTGGAACCAGCCCTGGTGGTAAGTGCAAACAGTGTGGGGATTTGTATGCTGAATAGGGGCTACTGTGAAAGTGTTTGTTGCATATTGTTTAGGCCACTAGAAGGGAAAGGGGGGGAGGTTACAGTGTCCTGGAGGGCTGTACCCAGGTTAGCCTTGTTACTAACAACCCTGTCCTCCAGGTGGAGGCACCCGTTTCAGTACCCAGGCCCCTTAACCTGCAACTACCCACGCAGGCAGGGGTAGTAGCCCTTGGGATAGTGCCACCTAGGGGTTACAACAGTCATGATGCTATTTGGTCTATGTCTCTAAGATCACTGCCAGGTCCAAGCAGGTTTCTGCCATGACTGCCTTGAGGCCACCAGTTTTGTTCCCCAGGCTGCTAGCATTAGCACACATAGCCCTCCCTGTCTCTTGCTTTCCTATCATCCCTAACTCCCTCTCCTCATTTCCCCACTACCTTCATACTTGGTGCATCAGGCCCTCAAGCTCACCTGTTTGACTGGGTGTGCTCGTCAGTTTGGCCTGCAAGCAAGTGAGGATAGTTGGCTCTCTGCGCTCCCCCCCACTGGGGGTCTCCTCTCATTGCAATTCCCTATTCGCCTGTCCTTTCCTCTTTGCTTCCCACATCTGCCTCCTATACTTGGTTATCGCCTGCACCATCCCTCCCCTATCCTCTAGGTTAAATCCCCTGATTACCCTGTCAATCCCCTTGGCTGATACTCATAATCCCTCCAGGTCTAGGTGCAGTATATCCTGGGTATTAAGGCATCCCTTGCCCAAGAAGGCCCTCCAGTTGGCCAGAAAGACAGAATCCTTCATCTTGCACCAGACCCTTAACCAAGCATTAGCCTGCATAATTCTCCACTGGCACTAATCCTCAGGACTGCAAAGTTATCAGAAAAGATCATACTGGATATGTTTTCCTACAGGAACATGTCCAGCAGCATGAATGGCCTTTTCATATCTTTAGGATTTGTGATTCCTATGACGTTCAGATAAACCTGGATGGTGGTGGCTGCTTCTCCCCCAGCTGCATTTTCTGGCCCTGGATAGCACTCGTTCAACCTGTGATCCAGACAGCACAACACCTCACCTGAGCTACCATATTTGTTCAATAATGCCCCCGCCACCTCTGTCCCAAAAATCAAGTTCCTAGTGACTGACCCCTTGCCTTTTCCTTCTGCTCCTCCTCCTCCTCTGGTAGTAATGATACCTGTTGCTGGTGTCCACTGGTGACAGTGCTCACCATTGATACCTGTTGCCTTCCTTCTCCAATCTGATCCATTCCTCATCCCTTCCACTAGAGATCACAATTCCAGTCACCCTCCTCCCTGCCCCACTCTACACTACTCTACCTACCCTACCCTGCCAACTGCTCCACCCCAGCCTAGTAGCCAAGTCACTAGCCTCCTCTCCTACATCCTCATAAGCTGCCTGCTCACATCCCTGTGCACCTGTAGTGTCTCCATGTGTGACATAAGTCTAGCAGTATAGCTCCTGTCAGTGTCACTCATCCTATAGTGGCCACAGATGTATCCCTCCCCCTCAGTATGCAGGATGGTGTACATTGAACAGCGGTGGCAATGCACAAGATGCTCTTCCCTTTTGGTATCCTGGACACTAATTTGACCACCCCATCCTCAAGCCCCCCACCAGATGCCATCCCTCTTTCCTGTGCCCCTATAGTGCAGCCAGTTGCCATTCTAGACCAGCAACATGCCTCTGTAGTGCAACGACTAGCTCATGGTAACTGCATATTTACCCCTTACTGCTCTCTGCGGCAGATAGGATGGCATATAACATGCAGCCCTGGCAGCACTTCAAGTGTGCATTTATACTCCCTGGAAAGCCACCCACTTGCACTCAGCCCAACTCCAACACTGTTTGCCTCAAGACTGTTCACTGCTGAGGCTCCTCACTGATGACTCATTCAGTGTCTAAGGCACTAAGAACCTGCTGGAATGCACTAAGCCTCTTCAGCTCCTCCCCTAGTGAAACACCTGCTTTACAGGTGGTCACCACTGAGCTTAAAAGAGACTGTGGGATTTTGCCTTGCTAGTTACCCTACACTGTTTACCAAAATTTAAATGTACTGCCACAGCAAATACTCAGAAGAGCTTCTACCCACACACACTTTCACTTTAAATATTAAATGCCTTTTTTCTGTAGTCTAGGTGCTTCTTTCCTGCTCTCTATTACCACTCCCAGGTCATATCCCCTATTTATTTTAAAACAAAATGCAAACATTTTGGTTATTTGTTTAACTTAAATTTTATTGTATTTAAAAGCAAGTAAATACATACTTAGCCATCTAGAATACCACAATAAGTATAAAATGTATGCACCTATAATATTATGGAAGCATGCATTTGCTAACTAGTAGTTGTTACTTCCTATGGAGGTTTCTCCAAATAAGAAAAACATAATAACCACAACTATTCAGGATATCCCTTTTGTGGCCAAGATTGAGAAACGTTCACAAGACTGAGAAAGTGATAGAAGAGACTTCCTCAGTCTAGGTGGGTTAACTGTTCTCACAGTACATGTAGCAAGGAGAAGAGGGACACATTAGACTAGATGGGACATTTTAGTTTAAAGCAGAACTGAGCTGAAACTTGCAGTACATTTTGGTTTAAAGGAAAACTGCACTGAAACTTGCAGTACATTTTAGTTTAAAGGAGAACTGTGCTGAAACTTGTAGTACATTTTAGTTTAAAGGAGAACTGTGCTGAAACTTGAGTACATTTTAGTTTAAAGGAGAACTGCGCTGAAACTTGCAGTACATTTTAGTTTAAAGGAGAACTGTGCTGAAACCTGTAGTACATTTTAGTTTAAAGAACTGTGCTGAAACTTGAAATACATTTTAGTTTAAAAGAGAACTGCGTTGAAACTTGTAGTACATTTTAGTTCAAAGGAGAACTGTGCTGAAACTTGCAGTACATTTTAGTTTAAAGGAAAACTGTGCCGAAACTCGCAGTACATTTTAGTTTAAAGAAAACTGTGCTGAAACTTGCAGTACATTTTAGTTCAAAGGAGAACTGCGCTGAAACTTGCAGTACATTTCAGTTTAAAGGAGAACTGTGCTGAAACCTGCAGTGCATTTTAGTTTAAAGAACTGTGCTGAAACTTGAAATACATTTTAGTTTAAAGGAGAACTGCGTTGAAACTTGTCGTACATTTTAGTTCAAAGGAGAACTGCGCTGAAACTTGTAGTACATTTTAGTTCAAAGGAGAACTGCACTGAAACTTGCAGTACATTTTAGTTTAAAGGAGAACTGTGCTGAAACCTGCAGTGCATTTTAGTTTAAAGGAGAACACTGAAACTTGCAGTACGTTAGTTTAAAGAAAACTGTGCTGAAACTTGCAGTACATTTTAGTTTAAAGAACTCTGCTGAAACTCACAATACATTTTAGTTTAAAGGAGAACTGTGCTGAAACTTGCAGTACATTTTAGTTTTAAAGGAGAACTGTGCTGAAACTTGCAGTACATGTTAGTTTAAAGGAGAACTGTGCTGAAACTTGCAGTACATTTTAGATTAAAGGAGAACTGTGCTGAAACTTGCAGTGCATTTTAGTTTTAAGAACTGTCTGAAAGTAGCTGAACATTTTAGTTTAATGGAGAAATGAGACGAAACTTGCAGTACATTTTAGTTTGAAGGAGAACTATGCTGAAACTTGCAGTACATTTTAGTTTAAAGAACTCTGCTGAAACTCACAATACATTTTAGTTTAAAGGAGAACTGTGCTGAAACTTGCAGTACATTTTAGTTTTAAAGGAGAACTGTGCTGAAACTTGCAGTACATGTTAGTTTAAAGGAGAACTGTGCTGAAACTTGCAGTACATTTTAGATTAAAGGAGAACTGTGCTGAAACTTGCAGTGCATTTTAGTTTTAAGAACTGTCTGAAAGTAGCTGAACATTTTAGTTTAATGGAGAAATGAGACGAAACTTGCAGTACATTTTAGTTTGAAGGAGAACTATGCTGAAACTTGCAGTACATTTTAGTTTAAAGAACTGCTGAAACTCACAATACATTTTAGTTTAAAGGAGAACTGTGCTGAAACTTGCAGTACATTTTAGTTTTAAAGGAGAACTGTGCTGAAACTTGCAGTACATGTTAGTTTAAAGGAGAACTGTGCTGAAACTTGCAGTACATTTTAGATTAAAGGAGAACTGTGCTGAAACTTGCAGTGCATTTTAGTTTTAAGAACTGTCTGAAAGTAGCTGAACATTTTAGTTTAATGGAGAAATGAGACGAAACTTGCAGTACATTTTAGTTTAAAGGAGAACTATGCTGAAACTTGCAGTACATTTTAGTTTAAAGGAGAACTGCACTGAAACTTGCAGTATATTTTAGTTTTAAGGAGAACTGTGCTGAAACTAGCAGTACATTTTAGTTTAATGGAGAACTGAGCTGAAACTTGCAGTGTATTTTAGTTTCAAAGGAGAATTGCACTGAAACTTGCAGTACATTTTAGTTTAAAGGAGAACTGTGCCGAAACTCGCAGTACATTTTAGTTTAAAGAAAACTGTGCTGAAACTTGCAGTACATTTTAGTTTAAAGGAGAACTGCACTGAAACTTGCAGTACATTTTAGTTTAAAGGAGAACTGCACTGAAATCTGCAGTGCATTTTAGTTTCATGGAGAACTGAGTCGAAACTTGGAGTGCATTTTAGTTTAAAGGAGAACTGCACTGAAACTTGCAATACATTTAGTTTAATGGAGAACTGCATTGAAACTCACAGTACATTTTAATTTTAAAGAGAACTGTGTTGAAACTAGCAGTACATTTTAATTTAATGGAGAACTATGCTGAACTTGCAGTACATTTTGGTTTAAAGGAGAACTGCGCTGAAACTCGCAGCACATTTTAGTTCTAAAAGGGAACTGCGCTGAAACTTGCAGTACATTTAAGTTTAAAGGAGAACTACATAGAAACATAGAAAGTGACAGCAGAAGGGGACTGCATGGTCCATCTAGTCTGCCCATAAGCCTAGCCCCCCCTTCCTTAATTGCTATTCAGTGTTCTCATACCTTTGTGCCTATCCCATGCCCTCTTGAATGATCCAACTGACCTAGTCCCCACAACCTCTAGTGGAAGGCCATTCCTCCAAGTATCCACCACCCTCTGGGTAAAGAAGAACTTTCTTGTGTTACTCTTGAACTTGCCTCCTTCCAACTTCATGCCATGCCCCCTCATTCTTGCATGATTCTTGATCTGAAATAGGTCCTGAACCTGGATCTTGTTTATTCCATTCAAGTACTTGAAGGTTTCGATCTTGTCCCTCCTTTCTCTGCGTTGTTCCAGACAGTACATGTTTAGGTCATGCAAACGTTCCTCATATGTCTTGTTGTGGAGTCCAAGTATCATTTTTGTAGCTCCCCTTTGCACCATCTCCAGTCTGTCTATGTCCTTTCTGAGGTGAGGTCTCCAGAACTGCACACTGTACTCCAGGTGAGGCCTTATCATTGATCTGTACAGTGGCATAATCACCTTCCTCTTTCTACTTGTAAGTCCTCTTCCTATGCAGCCTAACATTCTGTTCTCCTTTAATGCTGCTTTTTCACACTGCTTGGATGTTTTCAAGTCATCTGTTAAATAATCACCCCCAGATCCCTTTCCTGCTTTGTGGCTTCCAATTTCACTCCACACAGGAGGTATTCTCACAAGGATTTTTCCTCCCTATATGCATGACCTCACACTTTTTGGCATTGAACTTTAATTGCCAAGTTTTTGTCCACATTTTTAGTCTTTGAAGATCAGCCCTCATCCTTTCCACTCCTGCCGGAGTGTTTACCCTATTACATATCTTTGTGTCATCTGCGAATAGACACACCTTGCCTTCAAGGCCCACAGATATGCCACTGATAAAAATATTGAAGAGGATAGGTCCCAGCACCAATCCCTGTGGCACACCACTAGTTACCTCTCTCTCCTCTGATAGCTGGCCATTCACCAGTACCCTCTGAGTCCTTCCACTAAGCCAGCTCCATACCCAGTTTACCACTTTATGCCCAACTCCCGTACTGGCAACTTTGTTCAATAGTCTTCTATGTGGGATCGAGTCAAAGACTTTGCTGAAGTCTAGGTATATTACACCCACAGCGCTGCCCTGATCTCCTGTCTTTGTTTCCCAATTGAAGAAATCTATTAGGTTTGTCTGGCATAATCTTCCTGTGGTGAAGCCATGCTGTCTTGGGTCCATTATATCATTTTCTTTGAGAAAGGAAATCATTATTTCCATAATTATGGTTTACATCATTGTGCCGACAATTGAGGTCAGGCTTACGTTTACTGGGCGGTAATTGCCAGCACTTTCCTTACTGCTATTTTTATGGAGAGGGACAACTGTAGCCTTCCTCCAGTCCACCGGAACTCCCCCAACCTCAAGTGACAGGTTGAACAGTTCAGTCAGTGGTGCCACCAGGTCTTCCCTAAGTTCCTTCAATATCCTAGGGTGCATTTCATCAGGACCCATGGCCTTGTCAACCCTAAGTTTTTCTAGCTCCTTCGGGAAGCTATCTCTTGTGAAAGTTGCCGATTTCATATTGCTGCTGTCTGCACTTTTTTCTGTCAAGATGGGACCACAATCTTCTTCTTTCTTAGTAAATACTGAGCAAAAGTATCTGTTATGGATTTCTGCTTTGTCCTTGTCATCCTCTGTGCAATCCCCAGTTTCCCTGTTAAGTCTCACTATACCTCCACTAGTTTTCCTTTTCTCCATGATATAACTATAGAATTCTTCTCTCCCTTTTTGACCTCCGAAGCGATCCTTTCTTCTGTTTGCACCTTAGCTGCCCTGATTTGCTTTACTGCTTCCTTTAGTTTCACCTTGTATGTGTCTTTGTCTTTTTCACATCCTGTTTGCTTGTATGTTTTGAAGGCCATCCATTTCTCCCTGACCTTGGCGGCCACTTCCTTGGAGAATCATAGGGGTTTTCTTTTCTTCTGCAGAACTGTGCTGAAACTTGCAGTACATTTTAGTTTAAAGGAGAGCTGCGCTGAAACTTGCAGTACATTTTAGTTTAAAGGAGAACTGCGCTGAAACTTGCAGTACATTTTAGTTTAAAGGAGAACTGTGTTAAAACTTGCAGTATATTTTAGTTTAGAAGCATAGAAACATAAAAGTTGTTGGCAGGTGGGGACTGTATGACCCATCAAGTCTGCCCTTGGCTTCCTACCCCCCTACTTAGCTGCCTGCTTGTGTATCCCACAGTGTCTGTCCCTTGCCTGCTTGAATTCCTCTACTGCCTTGACTCCCACCACCTACTCCGGCAGGCTATTCCATGGTTCCACAACACGCTCTGTGAAGAAGAATTTCCTTGTATTGCTTCTGAACTTTCCTCCCATAAGTCGAAGGTTGTGTTCTCTAGTCCTGCTGTAGTCCTTTATCTGAAAGAGGTCCTACATGTGCACCCTGTTGTTGCGTTAAAGGTATTTGAATGTTTCTATCATGTCCCCATGATTCCTGCATTGTTCTAGGGAGTATAATCTGAGGTAATCCAGTCTTGTCTCATACGGTTTTTGATGCAAGCCCTGCACCATCTTTGTTGCTCTTCTCTGTACTATCTCCAGCCTATCTATGTCCTTCCTGAGGTGTGGCCTCCAGAATTGGACACAGTATTCCAGGTGAGGCCTGACCTGGGACCAATACAGGGGCATGATTACATCATGCCTTCTGCTCATGATGCCCCTTCCTATACATCCCAGGATACCACTAGCCATTAGTGCTGCCTTTTCACATTGTCTACTGACCTTGAGGTCATCTGATTTGATCACCCCTAGGTCTCGCTCCTGCCTGGTAGCCACCAGCTGCTCCCCTCCCATTGAGTAGTTTCCCTGGGTTACACTTTCCCAGGTGCATGACCTTGCATTTTTTGGCAATGAATTTCAATTGCCAGGTTTTGGATCACTCCTCCGGTTTTCAGAGATCAGCTTTCATGCTTCACTGTCCCTATGTTGTGTCTGTCTGTTAGGAACAAGACTGCAATTATTGCAGATCTTGTTGGGACAACAGATCTGGCATGCATCACTGAGACCCGGCTGGATGAAAACACGGGCACCATACTTGAGGCTGTGATTCTGGCCGGGTACTTGGTGATCCACTACCCAAGGTTGGACCACAGGGGAGGGGGGGTTGCAGTCTGTTTCAAGACCGAATTGGGCCTCACAAGTGTACCTGTTGAGAATACTGGGTCATTTGAGTGTACCGTAGTAGCAGGTGTAGGTTGTAGGATAGCCCTCATCCATCATCCACCCAGGGATGAGAGGCGATTCCTTCACTAAGCAGCAGATTTTGTGATCGACATGGCGTTTGAGTTGCCCAGGCTGATGGTCCTGGGTGACTTTGATGTCTGGATCAATGACGAACTCTTGCAATTTGGACAACACTTCCTCCAGTTGATGATATCACTGGGCCTTACACGGATTGTCACCACTGCTACTCACAAACATGGTCACTCCCTTGACCTGGTTTTTCTTCTGAGGATCGATGCCTCCAATTTGGGTGTGGAAACAGTCAGATGGTTTGATCACTACACCGTGAGATTCAATTTTTTGCACCCCCTTCATAGGCCTACACCTGTGAAGATTGCCAGGTACCGCCCTTTAAGGGATGTGAGGTCTGAAGGCGTAGCGGCGGTCCTGAACCTCTTGGAGTTTCCTGTGGCAAGCAGGAATCCAGAGGTCTTGGTTTTGGCCTACAATGAGGTCATTACCACCACCCTGGATTCTATCACTGCAGTCCGTGTTTGCCCTCTCTTCCTTCACCCTCAGTCTCCTTGGTTTGATCGGACTTTGAGGGAGTTGCAGCGATTGGGACAAAGGTTGGAGCATGCTGTGGAAATCCGCCCTGGAAGCCGACCATCTTAGATTGATAGAACATTACCAGCACTATCAATCAACAATCTCCTGTAAGAAGGCAGAATTCTTGTCCGGGGAGATTGCTGCCACCCAGAACCGACTGGCTATGCTCTTTCGAACTGTGGACAGGCTGTGCAACCTGACCTGCCTGCAGGTTTGAAGAGCCTTTTCACTGCTGGAGTGTAAGGAGCTCACTCGGTTCTTTGCAGATAAGATGGCCGACATCAGGGTGGAGATTTGACCAACACACTCTATGGGGGATGTTAGCGATCAGTGCCCGGCCACATTCCCTCACTTCTGGAGTACCTTTGACTGGCTGGAGCTTGTGGATGTAATGCGGATTGTCCGGGATATGCACCCTACATGGTGTAGTTTGGATCTGGGCTCAACTTCCCTGATTATGGGTTGTTGTGATACCATTGGCCTGGTCCTACCTCAGATAGTCTGGTGCTCCCTTGAGTTGGGTGAGTTTCCTAGCTCCCTGAAGGCGGTGGTGGTAACACCCCTCTTGAAGAAAGCTTCTCTGGACCCAGACTGTCCGGCAAACTACAGACCTATCTCTAACTTTCCCTTTGTTGGGAAGGTGATTGAGAAGGTAGTGGCTGTACTGCTGGAGAACCATTTAACCATCCATAGCATCTACAAACCTCTCCAATCCAGTTTTTGAAAGAGGCACAGTACCGAGACTGCTGTGGTTCAGGTGCGTAATGATCTCCTGATGGCAAGAGATCAGAAGCGCTGGCCCATCTTGGTGCTTCTTGATCTCTCCTCAGCTTTTGACACTGTGGATCATGGGGTACTGCTTGAGCACCTGAGGTTCATCTGTGGCCTGACTGGTGCTGTCCTCAGATGGTTTAAATTTTTCCTCACTGGCAGAACTCAGAGGGTGGTGTTGAAGATTTATTCCTCTGACCCTCTCTCTCTCTCTCTCTCTCTGTCATTTGGGGTGCCTCAGGGCTCAGTGCTGTCCCCATGTTGTTTGCAGTGTACATGCTGCCCCTCAGAGACATTGTAAGACAGTATGGGCTGAGGTTTCACTGCTATGCTGATGACACCCAGCTCTACCTGTCTTTTGCAACTGACCAGGATAGTGCTTTCTCGGTCTTTAATAACTGCCGCACTGAAATCCAGGATTGGATGAATTCTAGCTGGCTGAAGTTGAACTCGGGGAAGACTGAGGTGATGGTAGTGTATCCTAGTCACCAGATAGAGGTGTTGGGGGCTGGGCAGCCCACAGGGCTTTTCCTGGGGGGCTTCCAGCTCCTTTCCTCTGAACGGGTGCAAGACCTGGGGGTGGTGCTTCATGATGGGCTGACACTGGAGTTGCAGGTGTCAGCTGTCGTCAAGTCATCCTTTTACTATCTGAGGAACATCACCAGGATCAAGCATCTTGTTTTGTTCAATGACCTACCTACGTTGATCCATGCCTTTGTGATCTCGTGCCTTGATTACTGCAACTCCCGTTGCTTTGGGCTACTGGGGGTTGATATCCGCCACCTGCAGCTAGTGCAGAATGCTGCAGGCCAGTTGTTGATGAGGACTTCCCATGCCTGTCATATTACACCAGTGCTGCGCGAGCTGCACTGGCTGTTGATTCAGTGGCAGATCACCTTTAAAGTCGGATTACTGACTTATAAAGCCCTACACGGTCTTGGCCTGGACTATTTGAAAAAGCTCCTGATCCCTTACTGCCTTGAGCGACTGCCCCATTCGGGCCGACGTGGGGTTGCTAGAGATTCCAAGGGTATCTTCTGGAGTCCGTGCTTTTATGTACGTTGCCCCAGCCCTTTGGAATTCTCTACCACGTTGGCTGCGGGAATGTGTGACTGTGGAGGGTTTTAAACAGGCACGGAATACTTTTTTATGGATGCAGGCATATCCTAACTATTAATGCTGTTTTATTGGATTTTAGTGAATATTTTACAGTATATTGAGTTGTTTTATCTGCTCTTATCTTAGTGTATTTATTGTAATGTGCCTTGATATTTTTGAAAGGCGCAAAAGAAATAAAGATAATTATTATTATTATTACCCTGTTGCCGATTTTGGTGTAATCTGCAAACAGGTGCACCTTTCCCTCCAGTTCATCCGCAATGTCACTGATTACTACGTTGAAGAGGATCTTCCCCAGAACTGAGCCCTGCGGGACCCCGCTAATCACCCTCCCTCCACAGACTGAGTGCCATTTACTAATACTCTCTGAGTTCTCCCATGTAATCAGTTTCTGACCCAGTTTGTAACCTCTAGCCCAATTCCCATGTTCTCCAGTTTTTTGACTAGTCTCCTGTGTTGAACGGAGTCAAAAGCTTCGCTGAAGTCCAGGTAAACTACATCCACTGCCTCACCGTGATCCACTCTCTTGGTGACCCAACTGAAAAAAATCAACCCGTTTTGTCTGGCAGGACCTCCCTGCCATGAAACCGTGTTGATTTTTGTCAAGCTGACCAGTTTGCTCCAAAAAAGCTATGATTCTTTCCTTCAGCAGGGACTCCATCAGTTTTCCCACGACTGACGTTAGACTAACCGGACGATAGTTACCTGACTGTTCCTTGCTTCCGTTCTTGTGGAGTGGTACTACTGTTGCACTCTTCCAATCCTCTGGCACCTCCCCACTCCTTAATGATTTATTGAAGAGCACTGCTAAGGGGGCTGCCAATTCCCTCCCTAGTTCTCTCAGTATTCTTGGGTGTATCCCTGGCCCCGTAGCTTTATCTACCTTTAACTTGTCTATTTCCTCCAGGACCCTTTCCTCTGTGAAGGGACCCATGTCTATTCCTTCAATCGGACACTTCTTTATGCCTATTGTTGGTCTGTTACTGTCTGCTTCCTGTGTGAAAACTGAGCAGAAGTACTCACTTATGGCCTCTGCCTTCTCCCTGTCTTGCTCTGTGGTTTGTTCATCTTTTTTGTGATTCTAACAATGCCTCCTTTGGTCTTCCTTTTTTCACGTATGTACCTGTAGAAGGTTTTGTTACCTATTTACTTCCTGAGCTATCCTAACATCTGTTTGAGCCTTTGCATTTCTTATCACTTTCCCTGTCTCTTTTAGTTCCTGTTTATATTCTATTTTGTCTGCCTCGTTCCGACTCCTTGTACTTTCTGAAGGCTATGCGCTTTTCTCTCACCATGGATGCCACCTCCTTGGAAAACCATAGCAGGTTTTTCCTCCTTTTGTTCTTACTAACCTGACGGGCACACTGTGATGTGACCATGGTTATTGCATCCTTCAGCCTTGTCCAATATTCCTCAATGCTCCCTTCTGTCGAGTTACTAAGGTTGTCTGTTAGGCAGGCCTTCATGTTTGTGAAGTCTGCCCTCCTGAAGTCAAGGACCTTCAGTTTGGAGTGTGTGGCATCTGCAGTCCTTTTTATCCTGAACCATACCATGTTATGATCACTGTTGCCCAGGTGGTTCCCTACTTCGACACCCGTAACCCTATCGCTATTTGTGGATATCAGATCTAGAACCGAATTACCTCTTGTGGGTGATGTCACTAGTTGACTTAGGCCTGCTTCCTGTAGTGTGACTATGTTTAAAGGAGAACTGTGCTGAAACATGTAGTACATTTTAGTTTAAAGGAGAACTGTGTTGAAACTTGCAGTACATTTTAGTTTAAAGGAGAACAGCACTGAATCTGTAAACCATTTCCCCCGTAGCAGCTGTTTTTTTAAGTTCCAGTTCTGTTATTGTTCCTTCTGTACAGACCTTTTAGTGAACACAATGGGTATTTCTATTTTCTCTTTGATGTTAAGTGCCATTTTGGAACTGTATGATGCACTATATGTCCCTCTCAGCCACAGAGTTCTATAACAGAACATGGCTGCATTGTGCCAACAATGGAAGAGCTGAGCAAGGGACATAAACTACATCACGCAGTTATAAAATGGTACTTGCCACTTATATGAATTAGAAACACCCACTAGGATAATATATAATAATAATAATATGCTTTATTTGTTAAGCGCAGTTCTAGAAATCAAAGTGCTGTACATAATTAAAAGCATCATAAAACAGAACAACACAGCTTAAAATTATTTACAATATAATTTAAATAAGTCAGTTAAAATTATCACAAGATACTACATGCTAAATGCTTGCTTAAACAAATAAGTTTTTAGGCCTGCTTTAAAGCTCTCCATGGCCCTGTACTCTCTAATCTGACAATAACTAAAAATCCTGTAGAGGTTTAACAGTAATGGAATTTAAACCAGATGACGATTAGATGTTTAGGCGTAGTATTAGTCACTGCTTTCTTTCTGACTAGAATTTAAACCAGTATTTAAAAACTGGATTTTATAGAGGAAAATGACATACAGGGTCAGCACAGTTCTCCTTTAATAATAACATTAAGGAACCAGTCCAGTGGCGTGGAGGCCTGAGGCACTGGACACCTTATCTCCTCCCATGCCAGTGACCTGGGTTCAGAAATGAGTTTGAGCTGCAAGGGGGAAGGGAAGGAGCTGAACTGAGTGACTGCAAGGCAGTTCTCCTCTTCTGAGGAGGGACATGGGCTTTCCTGGCTCTTGGCTGCCACAAGGTGGAGGCTAGATGGCAGCACCAAGCTGAAAGGGAGCCAGGCATTAGGCTGGATGGGAGGAAGGGGCTGTCACTGGAGCCAAGGAACGCACGACCATGTTCTGGGGTCCCGGGATAATTGAGGGAGGGACGGAAAATAGGACATTTGGGTAGGCTCAATAAGGCCCTAAGAACAGGGTGGATTGAGATCCTCCATGGGAAGATGGAAGCTTCCCTGCCTCAGAGCCCTGAAAGCTATATGGACAAAATAAAAATAACATTAAGACACTCCAGGGGTTGGATTACCTTTGTTAATTTAAACCTAGAGGCATAGGGCCCTCGGCTGTACGTCATGCCTCTTACCCCTCAAGGATCAGATTAATTGAAGTTATCCCAACCCTTGGTCATGCCTTATTACTTAAAGGGGAACAGTCAGCACCTGTGTGCACTTTGTGTGCAAAAACACTTTGTTCTACTTACTGTTTACTATAGTGTAGTACATTTATATCAGACTAGTTTTGCTTATTTGCAGGCTATGTTCTGTAGCTACAAATCCCAGATTCAATTGCCTGTAGTGTGTGTTAGAGTTTATATAAGCTGTGATGTTTTGTTTGCTGGTCCTGCTGTCCTCCTGGGGCTAAGTTCAATCACAGAGGACTGTACTTAGCCCCTGGAGAAAAGCAGAAACAGAAAACATCTGCTCAGAACTTAAAAAAGCTCTAACATGCACTGCAGGTTATTGAATCTCCCACTGCTGCAGTCCTGCTCTGCTGTCAGCTGCAGGGGATTCTGGGACTTGTAGTTACAGAAGATGTCAGGCTAAAAGTAAGCAAAATGAGTCTGATACAATCTATTACAGTAAACAGTAAGTAAAACAAAATGTTTTTGCACACAAAGTGCACATTAGGACAGCCTCACACTTGGGTTGGAGGTCCTTTGGGCTCACTGGTTCCCTTTAATAATGCAAATCTCCTTTATCATATAACACTTGAAGTTGTTCATGTGAAATGTTTATTTAGCCTCTTTGTTAAGGAGATGCATATTTCAAAGTACAAGGCTTTAACAAGGTTTATAAATGGCTGAAGAAACACTTAACTTGTAAAGTTGTTCCAAAATAGAGGAAGAAAGAAAAATATCATGCTACTGTACTATGTGAAAAAGCATGGGTAGCATGTAATTTTGGCGAAAGCAAAAAGGTGAACGTGAAAATGGTGCCGGCTGTACAGTGACTGGAAAGATGGTGACATATGCTTCCCCCCCTCCCTGAGGTGCTATGACCTCGGAGTTGGTATCTTTAGAAAGGTGGGTGTGGGGGGGCAAAGCCCCCTGCAATGGGTGGTGTGAGGGGGCATAGCCCACTGCAAATACAACAGTCGCTGTCAAGCCAGTGCTATTTTCACATTCGCTGTTTTGCTTTTGCCGAAATGACATGGAACCAAAAGCATGCATGCAATGCAAAACGCTGGTCTAGGCATACACATTTTTGCTTATTGCTAATTTGTTGCTGTGTGTTTTTTTTAGCAAATAAAAGACTTTTGCTGAGCTGCTGGAACTCAAGAGTGATCACTGAGTAATAAACAACCTGTCAAGTTGGTGGAGGGGGTAAGTGCACAGTTGTCCCTGTGTTCTACAGTGCCAACTTCACTTTCACTGTACTATACAAAGTAATAGTCCTAAAAATGTATTTTAAAGGGAAGCTACAATAAACATGTCCATTTTGTGCCATAAAAGTGTTTATTTCCTTATCTGCTATGACCAACCCCCATCAGGACCAGTCTCCCAGTCTGTCACTTGGCTTCTCTGAGACTTACCTTCTCTGGTGGGCCCTCCCACAGGACCATGGTCAAAGGTGCCCTGTTGTCAGTGCAGGGCCTGTGAGAAACTGGGCTGTCATAGCAGCTGTGTTTGGTTCTCCCCAATGGGGCCCACATGTGTGCAGTGATACACTGTCCACATTCCGCCTCTACAGGGATGCCTCTGGCATCCAGACATAGTGTGCTGTTCCCTGGCAGTCTGATGGTGCTGCAAAAACAACACTGTATCCCTGATGGAGAAATCAGCACTGCTTGTAGGTTTGTTAAGTGGAGCTGCCTGTTTGGGTTTCTGGACTGAGGATGGGTTGGGCTGCTCTGTGCCAATGAGGCCACCACACAATAGAAGTCCTTTATAAATGTCTTTATTAAATTCAGTAACCCCAATGTTTCTCCAATAAAGCTTCTCCTGGAGAACAGTTTTATGTATTTTTCTTTCTTATCAAGACTTTGTAATCATTCTAGTACTTCTTCTTGTTGTCTCGCAGCACTCCTGTGCCCCGGTGCCAGTGTGTTCTATATCCTCCACTGGGTGACCTGTGGGGTGTCGCCTTCCATCCTACATGCTGTGGCGTGTCCTTGCAGTGGTATCTGCCTAGTGCTGTGTCTGTGGAACTCTGCATTCTGGCCATTCCCTGGTGTACCTTGTGTGCCTATGTTCCATGCTTGGGGTTTAGGGTTGCCCTCCACCCCACATATTGCTCTGCATCCTGGTCCACATGCCTGCATGATGTAGTGCAGGTTGTGCATGTGCGTGCAGTGCCACACGCATACTGCTACACGGCCATGGCCCCAAGCATGCGCATACTATGTGTGACTCGTAGTTAAGTGTCTGCCCTCCCTGTGCAGGGTGCACTGTCATTCCTGGATGCCACTGTGGTGTAACATGCATGGTATACTGTCATATACCATTGCACATGTCACTTACACACCGCACATCTGCAGACGGGGCTTCATGAATAGGCCCTATTTTGAATGATATTAAAAAAGGAAAAGTCAAGTTTCAGCTCAGTTCAAATTTACTCAGTTTAACTGCCCAGTTCTGGAGTCTTCACCTCAGGAAAGATAAAGACAGGCTAGAGATGGTGCAACGAAGGGTGACCAGAATGATTTGGGGCCAGCAGGGCAGATCTTACAAGGATCGACTCAAGGCACTGAGCATATACTCGCTGAAGACCAGATGAGAGCGGGGTTATATGATAAGAGATCTTCAAGTTCCTGAAAGGAATAAACAAGATGAACTGCCAGTAACTATCTAGCATGAGTAACAGTTCAAGGACATGGTGAAATGAGTGGAAAATGATGGGAGGGAGGTTCAAGAGGGATGTGAGAACATTTATTTTATAGAAAGGGTTGTAAAACCATAGAACAGTCTGCTTGCCAAGATGGCAGACACCAAAGCCATAAATGGCTTTAAGGGTATAATGGTTACTCAGGGCAGTATTAGTAGGGAGGGGGACAGGGGGTGGACAGTGTGGGCTACTACCTTGTGCGGACAACAGCTCCCAGGGTTTTGATATGGAACTATGGGCAGACGGATGGACCGTTGGTCTTTTTCTGCCATCATTGTCTATGTTTATAGATTTCTATTCAATTCAGTTTTATTCAGGATAAAAATAAAAAACATTGAGTAGAATGCATTTACAATGATGTCCAGTTAAGGCAGACTTTACCGAGTAATACCGAGTAACAAGCAAATACATTACAGACACAAATACTGATAGATACAAGATATAGCATACATGCATTGTATGGTTTACAGAGGCATGTTATAGTTTAAAGTGCAAGGCTAAAGCATAGTGCAAACAGGATGCAAAGGATGCTGGCTCAAGTTTTTTGTGCTTACTTGTGTTACACTCATTGAATGGTGGCAGATTTAGGTCCCCTTCAAGCTACATGTTCCCTCCAAGGGTGCAAAACAAATGATTCTCTTTTTTGTTTAGTCATAAACGTGGGGGTACAGTATATATACATTGAACAAGCTACCTTTAAGAAATAATGGTTTCAATATTTCCCATTGTTATACTGCTATACTTCCAAATGAGGTAACTTTAAACAAAAAAATAGAAGTGTATTATTCTCAATAACAAATTGCTTGAATAACAGGTCTCGTCATCCTGGGTAAATGGACTATATGAAATTGTTCAGAAGTTTCAGGATCAGAACCATAGGGCTGTAATTACAAAAGATAACAATTACTCATGGTACAATCTCCAGAGAGAAATACCCAGTATAATGTTACAGTAATCTAACCCTGGTGTTTTGCCACGAAATGAGAAAAATAAATAAGTTAAGAATCCCTGCGGTCCCACTAGCTCTTTCCATTCTCAGTGTTGGCCATTAGTTCAGATGTCAGTAATTCACATTTATTTATTTATGTACCTTGAGGATCACTGGGCGTATACTGCAGATTGCTAGGTCATTTTGGGTGGCTTTGGTCGCCTGGATTAAAAATAAAACAGATGGTAAAACTCAGCTATGTGTCTAGGCATCTCATATAGCTGGCTCCAGGTTCAAAGTGAATCCAATGGTTAAGCTGAATCTCACACCAAGGCACTTTCAAGATATATAGATATGTAAAGAAAGCCTCCAGAAGTAAGCTAGAATTTTGAGGGAGCAAGTAGTTTATTTGTATTTCTTTATCTATAATTTGTAACCTGGAAAAGCACACTGAATTGTGATAGCTCATTTCCAGGTGCACTCCAGGATGTGGCTTACATGAACCTGTTTTATTGACAGGGAGAAAGCTGACTATGACACTGAGACAACAAGCATTTGTCAATGCCGAATATTTGCTTGCTGGCATTGGCAGTGGTAGTGTAGAAGTTACAGAGCCGCGTAATAGGAATGGCAGTGAAGTATTGAACTGCAGCCAACCCCACCACCACCCTGCAGAGAGTGACAGGCATCGGGGTGTGCGTTTGGGTTGTCAGGCATAACGGCCACGCCATTTCACCACACCCCACCCTGCAGACACTGACAAGTGTCACGGTGTTCCTTAGGGTCTTTGGTCCTTTGCGCACACCATTTCATTAGGAAATATGGTGAGATGGTGCGATATAGGAGAATAAGGAGTGAAGTTTGGGGCCGAAGAGTCCAAGGCATACCTTGATGCCTCTCACTGACTGCAGAGTGTGGAATGGTATAGGCATCACAGGCAAGAATCCCAAGTCACACCCCTGATGCCTGTCATTCTCTACAGGGTTGGGCGTTATGGTTGAAACCCTAATACCTTAGGCATTCATTGGTATTTCACTCCAAATTTTCAACATGTTTTTTGTGACCCACCTCATGAACAGGGGAATATCAGTTTGTTAGCAAAGCTGCTTATGCACAGTGACTACGGCATTTAGCACCACAGGTGCAAAACATTCGAACAGGACGTAAAAATGACAGCTGTACTGTTCATGGGAGGTAAAAATGGCAATGTTGCAAATCTGTAGTAAAAATATAAAAAAATGGTGAAGTCAAGGACATAGAAACTGTACAACGACACCCGTAATATAATTAGGTTG
Organism: Neoceratodus forsteri; assembly: GCA_016271365.2. NCBI lineage: Eukaryota > Metazoa > Chordata > Ceratodontiformes > Ceratodontidae > Neoceratodus > Neoceratodus forsteri. The sequence continues at coordinate 1,677,239,332 of CM057456.1, forward strand.
GGGATTTTTACAGCAGATTGTCAACTCAGGCATTTTGGTGCCCCGATCATGAACAGTGTCACTGTGATTTTCTTTATCTGTGCCGAACAATGATTTCCCACAGCGACACGCATCTCTCGCTGAAAGTGTGAAACACACTTCAGCCATGTTGTGAAAAATGACAGCTGTACTGTTCATAAGGAAGTGTGGAAAATTGCACTGGTGAAAATCTGGACTGAAAATATTACAAAGTCATGAACTAGCGAGGGTGTGGAAACTGCCAATGCTCACTTGTAACACAGTCATTTTATGGACTTTTGTCACCAAATTTTCAACATAGCCATTTTAAGACCTCTGCTCATGAACAGTGTAACTGTGATTTTCTTAATCTGTCCTAAACATTGCTTTTCACACCAACAGCACCATTGTGTGCTACATGTCTGAAACACATTTTGGGCGACATATGAAAAATTGCAGCTGTACTGTTCATAAGGAAGTGTAATAAAATGGCAATGTTGAAAATCTGGAGTGAAAATATTAAATTTGCAAACTACGAGCATGCATAGGAACTGTGCAACACATGCTTATAACACAGTCATTTTAGAATTTTTCACCAAATTTTCAACATAGCCATTTTGGGCCTCTGCTCATGAACAGTGTCACTGTGATTTTCTTAATTGTCCCGTACATTGATTTACAGCACCGACTGTGCCACTGTACGCTACATGGGCGAAACACGTTTAGGTGAGATGTGAAAAATGACAGCTGTACTACTCATAAGAAGGTGTGGTAAAATGGCAATGTTGAAAATCTGGAGTGAAAATATTGAAAATTCGTGAACTTACGATGCGTAGGAACTGTACAATGCACGCTCGTAAAACAGTCATGTTTTGGAATTTTTCACCAAATTTTCAACATAGCCATTTAAGACCTTTGCTCATGAACAGTGTCACTGTGATTTTCTTAATTTTCCCTTACATTACTAAGACACCGACTGCACCATTGTGTGCTACATGGGCAGAAACACATTTTGTCAGATGTGAAAAATGACAGCTGTACTGCTCATAAGAAGGTGTGGTAAAATGGCAAAGTTGAAAATTTGGAGTAGAAAATATTGAAAATTCCGAACTTACGAGCCTGCGTAGGAACTGCATAATGCATGCTCGTAAACAGTCATTTATGAATTTTACTGCAATTTCAACATGGGGTTTTGGGACCCTTCTCTCATGATTATGTCACTGTCATGGCATTATTCAGGCCGAAGGTGATTTGCACAGTGACTGTGCAGTGACTGCGAAAATCACCCTTTGGGCCTGAATATCTGTAACAATGTTTAACTCGATCATGGAGAAAGTCCCAAACTATATTAATTGAGTGCAAATTCAAAATCGCCTGATATGCAACAAAGTTGAAACCCCCTATCTAGCCCATTATACAGCTTACTGGCATTTCCTCAGTTTTGCGGTGGCTTTGAAGAGTGCAGGCGTGTTCCCGATCCCGCGATGATCGTCGCGCCGAGTCCGGAGGTAGGTATGGGGTGAGGGTGTGGGGAAACTGGGTTTGCAGTGGGTGGTGCGGGTTGTGGGAGGGGCTGGGAGGCGCACCGTGGGACCGTTTTCTTTACAGGTTAAAAAAAAAAAAAACCGATGAGGACATTTGTCACACTGGGGTGGGCTCCCAGCGTGGCACAAAGGCTTTGAGGGGAGGCGGGCAGGGAGCAGCACAGCTGACGAGGATTGGGCACCCGTCGGCTATGCAGTGTGTGTGTGCTGACGGCAGCCTGCAAAGCGTGTGTGTGTGTGTGTGTGTTGGGGCTAGCTGCATGAGCAGGCGATATCTTATCGCTGCTCACTCAAGCATAGCTCCCTTTGAACTGTATGCCACTGCATTTTGGAGCTTGTCATACACAGCTCCAGAATGCATTACTTACAGGCTGCCAATGCTAACACACTGACTGAATGGAAGGAGGAGGTGACACACCTCCGAAATCTCCAATGATGGCACTATGTTTCTTGCACATAAGTGCAAGCAAACATAAAAATCACCACTCTTGGCAGGGGCACTGTTGACGTGCTAGCCAAGGATGAGGATCATAACACAGCAGAGGTGAATGGAGAGCTGTAGCAGATGATGGAGTTATCCTCCCTTCCTGTCCTAGGACTGTGTTCCTGATTCTTACAAATCGGAGAGAATAGAAACTGCCTCATGCATCTATGAATGTGGAGACTGACCTTGATTACTCTGTGCATGTCTAGACGATGGACAGTATAGACAACCTGGCTGCAGAAACATTCCAAGAAGCCAAAATGATTGAGACACTGATATCTCCTCAGAATGATGGTCAAGATAAAGAATGCTACTCAAAAAGGAAAGCATCTCTGAAACTGGGAGAGGGGATTGCACTTACCTACTCCCCAGAACAGGTGCATCAACTCTGATGAAGGCTGCCAGAGGAAACACTGGCCCAGACAGTCATCTTGGTGGCATAGATCAAAGGATCACTGTGACAGTGTGAAACAGGCTTGCTGTGACTTTCACCAAATTTGAATTTCTTTTCAATAAAATTTCCCTAATCTTTTTTGATAATTGCCATGGGATCTTTGACTTTCACCTGGACTGTGACCAGAGATGGGCAGAAGGGACCTTGGTTTAGCGTTTCGTCTGAAGGGCAACATCTCAGCAGTACAGTACCCTCCTCAGACTGCACAGCAGTGTCCATTATGGGTATTACTCCAAGTACTTGGTGCAGGGCTAGAACCCACAACCTGATCTTCCGGCCTTAGTGGTGAGCATGCTACCTATTGAACCAGTGACAGTGACAGAGTAATGAAAACCATATCCCGGGGGGGAGGGGGTTCTAAGTGAAAGGCAAACCTGTTCTATTATAGCACAATCTGCTTAATCAAACCAGGGAATACGATTTCCTTAACTTTGTAATTTAAGTCCTGAACTGTCTCCCACCACCTCCAGGGTTCTAGTCCAGTCCCTGCCTCCAGAAAATGTTTTTTTTTTACATAGAAAATGTAACAGCTTGCCCATTCTCACTGCCATTTGTCTGAAGGGATGTGCAATGTCCTTTCACTTGGTCCATGCATGTCTCAAAGGCTGAAATGTGGGCAGTTAAATTACCTGATTTAAAATTATGTCTGGTTACTGCACCTTGCTGCGGTGCAGATTTTTGACCTTTTATGACAGATTACTTATACGGAATTAATTAAATTTATGGGAATAGCACTATGTTTACTACTGGTTTTATTCAGCAACAAATATAAGCATAACCATACCGCAAGCCCTGTGGGCAAGTCAAATCTGTGAGCTGTAGGAGAGTACTTCATTGCTATAGGAGATGTCAACAGGCCCTTCCCATGGCTATGAGCACAGAAATGGCTGCACTCCCGATATTTGCTGAAATGATTTCACAACTCAGTCCCAAGATATGTGAAAAGTGAAGAAGGCTTCATGTGACGAGTACGCTGTGCTCAGTATGCCAGCATACAGAAAAGCTTCCCATGGCTGTGCATTTTGATGCAGATTGTGTAGTACTTTATGACAAAATTGGGATGAGGGAGATGGTAGAGGGGGTCCTGGTTGTCCATCAGCACATTCTGTTATTGCAGCTAGGGACAACATTCACTGTCGACCCTTTAGGCCTCAAGGTGTCCCTAGTTTAAAAAACACATTATGATTGTTTGCATTCTGTGGAATGTGCTGATGTGGCTGGTAGTTTGATTCTGGGTCATTATTTATTTTTTAAAATTGAAAAACAGACTTCCCACCATACTGGTGTTATCACACCAAAATGTGTTTGTTTACATTCCTTAATCAACTCCCACTGCATTGTTCCTGCACTTGGGAACACCCCCAACACAGACTAGTCACTCAAGAAACAGTGGGAGCAGAGGAGACTACTGTATCATGCGTAACTGCACTGCTTGGGGGTGTTTCTATTGTTCAGGAAGTGAGCAATAAGAGCAGATCAAGGATTTGAAACAAAACAAGAGTGGGTATAATTACACAGTTACCATGCATTTCAGTTGCACCAAGAAAGGAGGCAGATTAAACTGTCAACAACACCAATGAATTATACAGAAGGTAAGCAGTCATAAAACATAGGTTTTCACCTTGAAATAGTATGATGCAAAAAGGGGTGACAGTGTACCTTTAAGCTGCCTGGTGCTGAACTGAGCCCTGGAGAAGATGAAGTAGAAGGGCTAAAAACATTTAATGATAGAGATTCCAGGGTGCCAGGATGGAGTGCAGCAAGACTGGGTTATTGATGACTGTACTCGTAATTGGTGGAGACCAAACTTTGAATCCCCGCATTATCCTCACATTCCAGCTGATATTACGAAACCAGAAGGACACAAGAAGCTCTTTCTGGTACAACTTCAGGTAAGAGCCCTGCTTGTAGTTACAAGAACTATAAAGTGGTAGCTGATCCTTTGTTTGAGTTATATGATAATGCACCGGGATACAGCCCCATCATCTCCATCCTGTCGCAGCTTCTAAGCAGATTTAATTTGATCTAAAATAGAACACGAGCGCCCAAGGAGACTGAGAGTGAAAGAAGCAGTCTCTGCGAGCACAGCTTTAAAGAAGCCCCTGTGGAGATTTTGTATTTTCTATGACCTTAATTTTGTTGTCCTCTTTTTTTGGAGACCCGTAAAGTTTCTGCTGTAAGCATATTAACTGATATAGCTGTACCATTGGAGGCACTGGTAAGAATAGTGGAACAGAATATTCTGTGCTGCAACATTGTTAAAGTTTGTTTAGTGGTTACTTTCTTACATCATTAAACACAAACGAATCTCCACAGAAAAAAAAAAGAAACACAGCTAGGATTCTGGCCACAAGCCATGAAGCTGGGTCTCCTGTGTAGCAAGCAGGCTTGCTAGCCAGTAGGCCATCTGGTAACCAAGTAGTTCATCTTCATCCCACAAACTGCAATGTCCCCCTCATGATTTTCAAAAGAACCATGTTTTGTCATGGTTGGTAGTTTATTTGTGGGCACTATGGAATAGCTCAGTTGAGGGGATGTAGACATAGCTATAGATTTCCTAAGAACTAATTTGTCATGTAAGCCATGAAAATTCATTTCTTTTTTTATATTAACCCAGTATCCTGCTGGGGGAGGTTTTCATTTCAGTTTTATTCACGATAAAAAACACTGAGCAGATATTGTTTACAATGGTGTCTGTTAAAGCAAAACTTCTGATGACACGCAAACATAAACATAACATAGAACTTGTCAGCAGAGAAGGATCACTTGGCCCACCCAGTCTGCCCAGATGGTCCCTGCCTAGTTTGTCTCTGCAAATCCTAACTGGTCTCCGGGCAACCATCCCTCCTCCCCTGACCATTTCCTAATATCCCTTGTGTCTATCCCAGGCATACTTGAAGCCCCCTACTATTTTCACCTCCACCACTTCCACTGACACTGTGTTCCAGGTATTCACCATTTTTTCAGTGAATAGGTACTTCCTTACATCCCCCTACCCCCCCCCCGACAAGCCCTCTGGTTCTGATGCTCCTCCTATTTGAAAAAGACTCCACTCCTGGACACTATTCACCCCATGAGGCACTTGTAGGTCTCTATCATGTCTCTCCTCACTCTCCTGTCTTCCAACGTGTACAAGTTGATATCCCTCAGTTTCTTCTTATAGGGCTTTTGGTGCCACCCCGCATCATTTTAGTTGTCCTCCTCTGGATTGCCTCCATCCTGTCTATGACCTTTCTGAGGTGTGGCCTCCAGAACTGGATACAATACTCCAGGTGGGGTCTCACCAGTCAGAGATATGGTGGCAAGACCACCTCCCTCATCCTGCTGGAGATACCTTTTCCCTATGGATCTCAGCATTCCACTGGCCCTACCCACTGCTTTGTCACACTGCCCTGCCACTTTGAGGTCATCCGATATGATAAATTAAGTCAGTATAACAAGATAAAAGGCTTCTATTAACAGTTGTAGGCAATGTAAGCAGAATAGTTTTAAGCAAGGATTTGAATTGGGTAAGGAATTTGTCAGAAGGCTGAGTTGGGTGGGGGATAGAAATAAAAATTACATACTTACCATAAGTTTTGATCTTCCAGAATATCCTCACCATTGATTCATAATATAGATCAAGGGTTGAACACACCAGAACCCCATGGCAGCCCTCTTCTACAGATTTCCTTCCTTTCTTCCTTCCTTCTTCTTGACATGAATAATAAATCCATCAATGTGTAGCCTACCTTCTAAAATCTAAAAATGTCTACCTCATGCAGTATTAAAGAGAAGGTCCCTTCAGCCTTTTTTTTCTGTTTCCCTGTGTAGTTTGTAGGCATACACAATGGTTGCCTCTATTGCACCCTCCTAATTTCATCAGGATTTGAATGTGAATGAAAGCACTTCAGTCTGGTGTGAAAACCTGTTTAACTCCATCACAAAGGTCATGACCTGATTCATGAAAGGCATCCTGGAATTTTATAATGTTTTGGTGCTAAAGCCTGCATTAGTTACACTGTATTAGTCAGCACTGTTGCTGTCCTCTGAAGTCCTTATGTTCTCGTCTTATGCTAGCTGTGGCTGACCCAGGAATTTACAGAAGGAGACAACACTTGGCCTGGAAAACCAAACCTCTGTGAGGGGGTCGGGGGGCATGCCTTCCAAGGAAATTTTGAAAATGTAATGTGTGAAATGATGCAGTTTGGTGCATTTTAGGCCCAGTTTCAGGAGCAAAGTGTTGATTACCTCCTTAAAAAAATCTCCTAGTTCCTTTTCCATCACAGAGCAGCTGCAAACAATAATGGCTGCCTCACAGGGATATATCGATTTGGAGGGAGATGTCTGGTCCCTCTGCTAGAACAACCAGGCGTGTCCCTCAGCTTTTCTCCCATACCTGCCGAGGCAGCTTGTCACTGCACTGTGATAGAAACTAGGAGATGGGTTCAGTTGAGAAGGACACGAACAGAGAAACGTATGAAAAACTGAAAACAGCAGTTGTTTACAAGTTATATCAATTCAGTGTATTTATGGAAAGCAAGACATTTTTAATTGTTATAGACATATACAGCACTAGATACAGTATACCACTTACAACGCATAACAAAGTTTCAAGTGCAAGTTAAAGCCCAGTGCAGGGTTACACCGCTGGAATGATAGCAGCAAAGTTTATGCCCAGAGGGGCGGAAAAGAACCATTGTGTGAGTTTTGTACTGGAGGACAAGTGGTGGTTTTAACTTTTGAACGCATCAGTCCACCTTCTAATTTGGTATCATCAAAAAATTTAGGCTTTCTTCTCAAAACATAGTAAAAACCTGGGAATCTGAGATGAATTGTAATTGAGTGGGGCTGGAGATAAACATTTTTTAAATAAAAGGAGAGTTTTTTTAATGTTGATCTACCTAGAGGATTAGGAGAAAACACTACTCAACTTCAAAGCTGCATTAAAAGAAAAACAATAGCTTTCATCTTAAAAATAAAATAGGAAGCAGTGCAGCACATTTGGATAATCTTATAAATACTATCCTCTTAAATCGACTTAGAGTAGGTGTAACTCCTTTATGACATAATCCAGGATATTAACATGCTTTGTTAGCAAATGACAAATGGATAATACAAGTTGAAGGTTTATATTCACCATCGCCTGCCAGGTAATAAAAGCTTCTAATACATTTGGTCATTACTAATTCACAAATGCTAACAATATATGAATGTTTATTGTGTTCAGTAGGAGAGGTTATTTATTGTGTTAATGCCTCCGGCATTATTCTTCCTTTAAATTCAGATGCTCATTTGTTCTACTGTTTGCGGAAGAATGATGCCAACAAACCGAATGAGTTCTTGTTCATTCTCTACCATCTTATAAAATGTATTAGTTTGAAAAAAATAGTGGCTCAACAAAGTGAGGTTGTGTGGGCTAATGATTAGTGTAACAGACATCTCAGTTAGGCGCTCATAATAGATGAGGGGCTGAAGAATGCTACGCCTGTGGTCAAGAAGGCCATCGGAATGCTGGGGTGCAGCAAAGGAGGGGGTGTCCAGCAGGACAGGGCAAGTAGTCCTGCCACTTCACAAGGCCGTGGTAAGATTCCTTCTGGAGTACTGTATCCAGTTCTGGACTCCTTTATACAAAAGGACATCAGTAGGGTCAGGAGGGATGCAGGGCTGCCACAATTATCAGGTATATGAGGGGGACAGAAGCTATGAGGAAGGGATGGATGCCCTTAACATGTTCCCCTTGAAGAAAGGGAAGCAGAGAGAGACATGATCTCAGTATTCTGCATCCTCAAAGGTATTGACAAGATTGAAAAAATGGAGATGTTTTGATTGGATTCCTCCAGCCCTGATATGCCCTAAAGCTCAGAGGTAGTCACTTCAGGGGTAACATTAGGAGGCACTTCTTCTCCCAGAGGGTGGTAAACCTATGGAGTAGCTTACCAGCAGTGACAGTGGACATAAAGACAATACAGGTCTTCAAGGTAAGCCTTGACCAGTTTCTTCTAACCAAGGGAATCACAATGTATTATGGGAAGAAGAGTGGGTTAGGACCCCTTTTAAATTAGTACATTTGCACACTATACTTATTCATTCCTGCTTTTAAAGGAAGGGAGGGGCAGTCTTAATGGACCTATAATCCCTTCCAACTTTCAGTTTCTGCATTACTGCTGTATGTGATCCTGGTTTGAAACCCAGGTCAGTCACCGACTGACTGTGTTACACTGGGCAGATCACTTAATTGACTTACACCATTGGCCCTTCAGCTGTAAAAGTGGAAGGAAGTGGGACTCTACTGTATTTCATCTTAGCATGGGTATATTGTGTCATTAAAGGCTTGGCAATAATACTACAGCAGAAATAAAATATTGTTATTATTAAGGGTTAATGCAGTTTTCTGAAGTACTGTATAATTCTGTACTGCCATTAAAAAGATGCTGTCAACACCCACCCACCCCCGGCCTCAGAGTGTCCCTAGTTTAAAAAAACACCTTCTGATTGCTCACCTTCTGTACAGTTTGATGATGTAGCAGGTTGTTTTGTATCTGTTTTCATTTTCTCAACAGGAACATAATCCCTGTTGTTTACATTTTTATTGTAATTGTAAATTTGGGCATGTGTGACATCTATTTAATCCCCCAAGTGTACTGTTTAATGTGTTTGCTACTTTGATATCACTGGGTTCTGCTTCCCTGTAGTCTTCAACCCAACTGATGTCACTGGACTCTGGAACTGCCAAGCGATTAAAAAATGAATACTGTACTGGGTGGGGAAAAAAGCTGCATTAACATGGGGCCCTGAATAAGGAAAAATAGGACTATTAAAACACATGAAATAGTACTTTGGGGTGATTACACAGATTTCGCACATGCTCAAATTTAGTTTTTAGATTAACAAATGCAAACGACATTGTTTATGTTCTGTTCGGTAAAAATCAAAAACTGGCTGCCTGCCATATCAGTGTTACCATACTAAAAGCTGTTTGTTTACGGTCCTTAAAGTACTTGCACTACATACTTCCTGCAACATGGGGACACCCCCACCACAGCATAGCCACTTATGATGTAGTGGGAGGAGACTACTGCATCCTGAGTGACTGGACTGTGTGTGGAATTTTGTCAGGGGCCGTGGAAGGAGCTGAACCAGGATTTAGCCAAAAATGTCCTCTGGGGTTTGGCCCCTTTAAGTTGACTGTGTAGGGAGAGTCTGTTAATGAGTAAGTTTGAATTCTTGTGGTATTTTGAGATTTTTTTTATTTAACTTTTCCACCAATATGTACTGATTGCTGACACAGCATGGCTGCAAAACAACAAGCCTGTGACAAGGTGGACTTAGGAAGAGCATAAAGGAGGGTCTGGAATGCTGAGCATATTTTATGAATCATGAATGCATGGGTCTAATCACACATGAAGGAAGCATTTTAAGAAATACAGAAAAAGAAACTACCATCTGTCCTAATGAACTGGCACAGCCAAGACATGTTTTTTTTTTTTTTTTTTTTTATTTAACCAGGTATAGCACACTAAGCTGAAAGCTTTTTTACAGGAGCGACCTGGGAGCACAAGGAGGTTAAATGACTTGCTCAGGGTCACACAGTATGCAAGTGGAAGCTGTGGGATTCAAACCCAGGTCTGGTCTGCTGGATGTCACCAGATTTGCAGCTCAGAGCCTATGTTGGCAGTCACTGCTGTAATTGGTTCAAGATTTTAATAAAGAAAATATCAAAATACAGCAAGGCATTAAACTAATTCATTTGTAGAGTATCGCTAACCATCCAGACACAGCAAAGTTCATCTGAAGAGAGGTTGGAAAACTAGAATCCATCCCATTCATACATTGCAGTGACACCTAGACCTGTGCTGGGTAGCAGAGGAAGGGGTGGCTTTTCCCTTTTGCATGCTCAGATGTAGAATTGCATGTCTGTATTTTGCACAACTCTGTTATAATATAAGAAATAAAGTATGGGTGCTGATATACAATTAGCCTGTGTTTTAATCCAGGGTTGAGATACCAGTGTATGGACCGCGAGAGCGAAGCTCGAGAGGTCCATGCTGTTATCTCAACCCCGAGATGGGAACATAGGAACAGTTGTATATCAGCGCCCATGCTTTATGTTTTATAGTATGTAGTTGTCCCTGACTTTAAAAATAAAAGTTATTTTTCTGACAGGTTTTAGGGTAACAAGGTTTAGTACCTTATGTTCGTGATCCCCATTGTTATGGGCAGCTCTGTGTGCTGCAAAGTCTGTTGGTGTGGTCGTGTCTTGCCCCTGACCCTCTGAACATTAGTGGCAGCACTTGATTAAGAAAAAAAAACACAAGAAGAAAAAAACTTTCAAATGATGTTGGTTTGGAAACATGGAGCCGACTATGGTGCTCCGTGTCCAACCGTCTCGCTGAAGCATTCACTAAGTGGCACCACCATGTTTGCTACATTGAACAGTGCTGCTTGCTCCAGGCAGGAGTCAAGGAGCGCAGCGCTTAATGAATATTAATGATGGAATGTGCACAATAAGTTTTAGAATGTGCACAACTTTTAGAATGTGCAAAGTAACTTTCAGAATGTGCACAGAAACTTTTGAGTAGCCACTGATTTTTATATATAATAGAGAGAAACCATATACTATTGTAACCCCTAGATGGCGCTATCCCAGGGGCTACTACCCCTGCCTGATTTGCCACTAACAGGTTCAGGGGCCTGGATCCAATGGCGGGTGCCTCCACCCAGAGGTCAGGGTTTGCAATAGTTAAACTTACTTGGTCACAGCCCTCTGGGACACTGCAACCCCCCTTTCTTCCCACTAGTGGCCCACACAATATATCAGAATTACCTTCACAGTATACACTTACCCCCAGGACTAGTTCCGGCACTGGGACCTCCTGTGAAATAAGATACAGTGCAACAATCACAGTACAGTACTTTAACATAGACAAATACCTCAGGCAGTATAACTTTGCTGAAACAAGCAGCTCTGATTTATTTAGGGGATATAACAAGGACAGGGGAAATCAGGTTAATTAGCTTATCACTTTACTATCTACTTCATGGCTCTGTGCACAGGCCTATCCCTACCAGTTACTGTCCCTGGGTACCCAAGCCCTAGTGGCTAGTCCAAACCGTGGCAGCTGGTAGGGGTCCTTTCCCACAGAGAAAAGAAAAATTAGTTTAAACAGTCAGCAGTACAGTGATTCCATTTGGATTTATTGTGGCAATTCAACAGGAAGCGACCCTGAATTAGTACTCACGACCTCCAAACAAGATAGGGTCCTTCAATGTCAGCAGGGCTACTCTTGAGCTCCAGAGTCTCCTCACACAATTTATATGGCAAAAGAAAGTACTATACCAGGCAGGCTGCTTCTCATCCCGATGCAATTACTGCACAATACCGGGAGAACACACAGCAGATTCAGTTCCTGACAGACCGAGTGCAATTCAACAATTTCTCCAGTCTTCTACAGGGTGAGCCTGGTTTCTACTCTTCAGAGATCTTTTGATTCTTTTCACAGGATGGATTCAGTCCTAACAAGCAGTTACACAAGCTGCAGACCGTAACTCTGGGCCTTACACACGGTTTTTGACTGAAACTGTGCACTGAAGGAGCACAGGGTTTCTTTCCCCTTCACTCCAGAGCTAAACTGAAACTCCAACAGACAAAACCAGGCGTTCCTTTGAGTTCCTCCCAGTTCTTGACTGGATTGGCTGTCACTCACAATAGACTGCTGCTGTTGGTCCAAAAAGGCCGAAGTCTAAACTACATCTCCCAGAGTCACTGCCCATACAATCCTCTTGTGGCTGGCTCAGATTATGAGTCAAGTTCTGATTCGTCAAGGCACCATTTTAGAGCTAGCTTACCCCACACTGATTGGTCCAGTTCAGCAGTTCAAAACCAGAATGGGGAACTAGGCAAACACAGTTCTGACTGTAAGAAAGCAGGTTAGACAAACTGTATTTTCATTATTACTCTAAATCATTTCTGGCAAACAGTTACATCTTTCAGATAGGTTCCTTTGTACTCCTAGTGACTGCAGAAATGGAGTGAATTGGCAGCAGCTCAGAGTGGTACTCAAACAGAGAAGCACACAGTCCCCCCATACAAACTAATTATGTCTGCAAGCAGACAGCTCTTAAAGAGACAGTACCAGAGGCTCTAAAAACACTCACTGATAAATGGCTTAAACCCCAAACACCATTCAGGCTTGGAGCATTCAAGCAAGCTCCTGGAAGTCTTTTGGGAACCCCCATTTGCAGGGGGGTTACACCATAAATTATTATTGGTGGCAATTTTTGAGTGTGAGCAGTTTCTTGTTTAAAGAGCAGCTGATGCCATTAGGACAACTTTAACAAAACATAATATTTAGACACAGTTTAGCTTGTATTTCACATTAGTTCTGTATTTCTCTTCCCCATTATTTATTACTGAGGCCATTTGCATGAAAACAGGATCTTTGCTCCTGAAGAGATACAGTACATAGATACATAGATGCTGTTGGCAGATAAGGACTGCTAGGCCCATCCAGTATGCCCATTTAAGCTGCCTAACGAAGCATCCAGTGACCCTATCTGGTCATTGGCTTTAGCTTTTTCTTCCTATCTCTATTATTCCTTTGTTTCTGTCCCATGCATGTTTGAAGCCTGCCATCATACGGGCTGCCACCACCTCCTGGGACAGGCTATTCCATGCATCCACCATCCTTTCCATAAAAAAGAACTTCCTGACATTTCCCCTTATGTGGCCACCCCTCAGTCTCATGTCATGTCCTCTTGTCCTGGCACTACTGTTAATCTGGAATATGTTGTCCCCTTCCACCTTGTTAATGCCCTTGAGTTACTTGAATGTTTCTATCATGTCACCTCTCTCACTCCTTTGTTCCAGCGTGTACAAATTGAGGCCCCTCTCTCTCTCTCCTTGTAAAGCTTGTGATGTAATCCCTTCACCATTTTGGTCACCCTTCTCTGCACTGTTTCTATTTTGTCAGTGTCCTTTCGAAGGTGTGGTCTCCAGAACTGTACACAGTATTCATGGTGAGGTCTCACCAGGGTCTTGTACAGTGGAACTATTACCTCCCTTCTTCTGCTTGTGAGTCCCCTTCCAGTACACCCCAACATCCCATTGGTCTTTCCTACCGCCTTTGCTGTCTGCCTAGCGGCCTTCAAGTCATCTGTGATTATGACCCCTGAGTCCCTCTCCATAGAAACACAGACTTTGATGGCAGATAAGGACCATTTGGCCCACCCGTCTGCCCATTTTCCTACCTTTCAAATAAGCTGCAGATCCTAGTTAATCCACAGCCTACTTCCTCCTACCCCCCCACTAGACTTGCCTTATGTCTGTCCCATACATTCTTAAATTCCCCACTGTTTTTGACCCCACTACCTTCTCTGGAAGGTTGTTCCATGCATCCACCACCGTCTCTGTGAAAAAATACTTCCTTGCATCCCTCCTCTATCTTCAAATTGTTCCCCCCTTGTTCTTACACATCTCTTTTTCCGAAAGATGCTACTGTCTTGGACTTTGTTGATTTCCTTGAGGTACTTGAATTTTTCTATCATGTCCCCCCTCCTTTCCTCTAGGGTATACATATTAAGCTACTTTAGTCTCTCTCCATATGACTTCTAGTGCAAACCCTGCACCATGTAGTTGCCCTCCTCTGACTGCCTCCATCCTGTCTATGTCCTTGTGGAGACGGGGTCTCCAGAACTGCATGCAGTACTCCAGACGGGGTCTCACCAACTGTCTGTACTGAGGGACCACAACTTCATGTGTTCTACTGGTGATGCCTCTCCCTATGCATCCCAGTATCCCCCCAGCCCTTCTTACTACTTTATCACATTGCTTGCTTACCTTTAGGTCATCTGATATGACTACCCCCAGGTCCCATTCCATTTTTGTTGTTGTTAGTACCCCCCCCCCCATTGTGTACTCTTCCCCTGGGTTCTTGTTTCCTGGTGCATTACTTTACACTTCTTTGCATTTAATCTAAACTGCCATACTTTTGACCATTCCTCCAACCTTGCCAAGTCCCTTCTCATCCTTTCCACCCCCCCTCTTGTGTATCAACCCTATTGCAGATCTTTGTGTCATCTGCAAAGAGATATAATTTTCCTTCTAGCCACTCTGCAATGTCACCTATAAAGACATTAAGGAGGACCGGTCCCAGTACTGAACCCTGAGGTATCCCGCTAGTAACCCCCATTTCCTCAGAGTGGACTCCGTTTACTGTTACCCTCTGCGTCCTGTTGTCTAGCCAATGTTTTGCCCAGGCTACCACCCTGGGACCCACTCCCAGGCTGGTTAATTTGTTTATTAATCTTTTGTGTGAAACTGTGTCAAATGCCTTGCTAAAGTTGGTTCCAGGTGTTAATATCACCCACATAATAAAGCAGGACAAAATACCACAGGCATCACATCATGGGCATATAGAATGCCTGGTATAAACATCGAAGTCAATAATACCGTTAGCCTCCTGCCCGTGGTGTGTTGCCAGACCCCACAGACATGGGAGGAGGGAAGTAGACACCCAAAAATGAAGCATGGGGCGGGTACAGCAGGAACACCACAATGGACAACAGATCAGATCCTGGTGCCTACACCCATGACTGCAAGTGCCGCTGGTGCCCCTGTGCCCCCCACCCTGTGGCCCCCAAACACAGCCACCAACACTGACCAACATATAGCCTGCCACATCTAGTCATGGACAATGCTGCCCATTACCGTGGTGCCCCTGCTCCAAGGAGGACACCTACCTGTTACTGGTCCATGTGACAAAATGGATATCCAAGGTCAGTCCTGTAGTGAGCGGCATCCCCAGGTGTTGAGAGCTGGCACAAGCATGGCGACATATAAACATTAGCATCAGAGTGGGCCACAACATTGCCATGGACAGCACTGCATAGATGCCGGTGAAAGGACTATTGGAGTGCGGTGCTGCGAGGGGGGAGGAGCAGGAATGTTTAAACATGAACCATGACAGACTGTACTAGCTGTGCACCTGCAGCCGGGGGCCTCTCCATGCCCTCTATAGACAGCACATGGACACATGAAATGGGGACTGAGGCACAGCAACATGCTGCAAGTAACAGTGGCAGTCAGCCAGAAGCCCATCATGGGCATGCACACAAGCCCCCCTCCAGTGTCCAGCCAGTAGTGCGACTGGCTGCTACCCAGAGCTTGAATGTGCAGTGGGGGGAGTCAAAGGGGTGCAATAGGATGCCATGTAGGAGTGCATGCAGGGATTCTAGCATGCACCTGGCAGCACTAATCCACAGAAATGGGAACAACGTGGAAATGCACAGCCCCCCAACCCCCCTCCTACAGGTGCGTCCAGTTCCAATTAGTGGGGCAGTACAAAAGGGAGGCACACAGCAGTTGCAGCCTGTCCCGACTGCAGCAAGTCACTACCTGTACTGCTACTGACTGAACTGACTGCACCTGTGGGTGCACAGGTGTGCCAGTACCTGCCATGGTGCTGCAGTACGTCAAGAGCCAGAAGGGGAAGGCCCTCCTGCAACACGATGCCCACCTATTCTACCAGGAGAAGAGGTCTGCTGGGAAGACCTACTGGAAGTGTGTAGAGTACTTCAGGGGCAAGTGCAAGTCATGGGTGCACACTGAAGGCAACACTGTGGTTAAGGTCATGAATGCCCACAACCACGTCCCTGAGCATGGAGACATTGTGGCCTGGGAGACGGTGGTGGAGATGAAGGACAGGACAGTTCGCACCCATGAGACCCCCCAGTGGGTCGTTGCTGCCTGCTGCAGCACTGTGGCACCCTCTGTTGGAGGAAAGCTACTCAGTATGGAACTCCTGAGGCGATGGGTGCAGTGTGCCAGGAAGCCAGCCAACCACCCACCCCCGTGCCAATGGCTATCAGTGACCTATCCGTTCCTGAGGAGTACAGGGTGACATTGGCAGGAGAGACTGTTTCTGATGCATGACTGGTGGAGTGGACAGGTGCCTGATCTTCTCTACACAGAAGAACCTCCAGTACATGTCACAGTTTAATGCATGGTTCACGGATGACACATTCAAGGCTGCCCCCCCCATGTTCCTGCAGCTGTATACCATGCATGGGGTGAAATACAGCTGTAGTGAACCCAATGGAGTACATACAGGCTGGCACAAGGCATTAAGAAGGGGGAGAAGGACTTCTTTAGGTACATCAGGGAGAAAAGGAGCTGTAAGGACCACATAGTAAGGATTAGGAAGGAGGGGGGTTGGGTGGAAGCAGGGTGCGATAAGACAGAAGCACTAAATGAGTACTTCTGCTCAGTATTTACTAAAGAGAAGAGGGGGGTGACACCCAAGGGGGGAGAAATGGCAGAAATGGGGGGGAAGGGAAATCATGGCGGGCAGAGTTTGGGAGGGTTTGAAGGCACTGAGGGCGGACTAGGCGCCAGGCCCAGATGGCATCCACTCCAGGGTGCTGAAGGAGCTGGCAGAGGTCCTTGCAGGACCTTTGGCAGACCTGTTTAATGCTCACTACATTCAGGGTGTGTACCTAAGGACTGGAGGATGGATCATGTGGTGCCCCTCCACAAGAGTGGCCCCAAGGATGAACTGGGAAACTACAGACCAGTGAGCCTCACATCCATCGTGGGTAAGCTAATGGAGACTATCCTGAAGGAACGGCTGGTGGCCCTCCTAGAGGCCAAAGAACTACAGGACAGCAGACAGCATGGCTTCATATGGGGCAGATCCTGCCAAACCAATCTGGTGGAGTTCTATGACTGGGTAACTAGGCAACTGGACAGGGGCCATGCAGTGGATGTCCTGTATCTGGACTTCAGTAAGGCATTCGACTCAGTGCCGCATGGAAGGCTGGAAAGTTAGTAGGCACAGAGGCGGGTGCAGAACTGGTGATATGGGTAGGAAACTGGCTTAAGGGAAGGCAACAGAGGGTGGTGGTGGTGGGTGGGGAGCTCTCACACCTAAGGGTAGTGATGAGCGGTGTTCCACAGGGCTTGGTGTTGGGACCAGTGTTGTTTGGGATATTCATTGCAGACATATCATTGGACATCAAGAGCAAGATCAGTCTGTTTGCTGATGATACCAAGGTAGGAGTGGTGGTGGATGACCTAGGGGGATGGCAGGGGTTGCAGGATGATCTGACAAAGCTTGAAACCTGGTCAGACACCTGGCAACTGTGGTTTAATGCCAAAAAGTGCAAGGTGCTGCATTTTGGGATGAAGAACCCAAGGAGAAGTTACCAGCTTGGGGGGGAGTGCAACTAGCCCAGACAGAGGAGGAGAAGGATTTGGGTGTGCTCATTACAGGGTCAATGAACAACTCGGCACAATGTAGGAAGGCAGCTGCAAAGGGCAACAAAATGCTGGGTTGTATTGCAAGGGGTATATGCTCGAGGAAGGAAGAGGTGATTCTGCCACTGTATAGGTCATTAGTTAGACCGCACCTGGGGTACTCCGTGCAGTACTGGCGCCCATATCTGAAGAAGGACATTAAGTTACTGGAGGGGGTGCAGTGCAGGGCGACAAAGATGATCAAGGGGCTGGGGGACTTATCATACAAGAGGAGGCTGAGGGAGTTGAACATGTACTCACTGGAGGAGAGGAGGGACAAGGGGGACATGATAGAAACCTTTAAGTACATGAAAGAATAAACAAGACAGGTACAGAGGGCTGTTCAAAATAGGGAGGGAGGGACACCAGGGTCCATGATATGAGACTGGAGGAGGAAGGTTCAGGAGGAGATGAGGAGACACTTTTTACAGAGAGGTGGTGGCTGGGTGGAATGCGTTACCTGCAGAAGTGGTATCCAGTAGAACAGTGGACTGCTTTAAAAGGGGATGGAACAGGACAAGGGGGAGGGTTAATGAAGCGGAAGGGTGGAAGGGAGGGGCAGTTGCAGAATAAGGGTACTAGCTGCACATTCGAGTAGACTTGATAGACCTCTAGGTCTTTATCTGCTAGCAAATTTTGTATGTTCATATGTTCATATACTGCTGACTGCCAAGACTGGTACTGCCTACACCAAAGCATTCACGGAGCTCCATGGGCTGCAGGAAGACCTCCACCCTGAATCCATTGTGCTTGACTTCAAGCAGGCTGCAATCAAGTCCTTTGGTTCTGTCTTCCCTGGTGCCGGCCTCCACAGTTGTTTCTTCCACCTGTGCCAGGTGGTGTGGCTGAAGGTTCAGGGTGTGACCGCTGTCCATAAGTGTTATGTGGTGGATGAGGAATTCGCGCTGCACATCTGAATGCTGCCAGCTATTGCATTCATGCCTCCTTGCAATGTCTTCAAGGTTTTTGAGGAACTGTGGTCATGGGACTTTAATGTGCAGCATGACGAGCTCCTTGCACCAGTAATTGACTACTTCGAGGACACGTGGGTGGGCCGTCCCATCTGTGGTGTTCTCCGCTGCCGACCCCCCTTTCCCATTGAATTCTGGAACTTCAAGGAATTCTGCAGAGCAGAAAAGGCACGTACCATCAATTTGGTGGAGGGGTGGCACCATGCCTTCAACTCAGTCACTGGTGCCTGTCACCCCACACTGTGACACTTCATAGATTTCCTCAAGAGTGACCAGCGGCTTAAGTGAAATTAAGATTGAACAGTGAGTCTCTGCCTGCCATACCATGGGGGGGGGGGAAGAAATACAAGAACTCATCCCGGCACATACAGGCCATTGTGATGGACTATGGTGCCCAGAGCAATTATGACTTCCTAAGGAGCATCGCATACAACTTCCAGCTCCAGCTGTGATGCTCTGGACTGGTGTGCTGCCATGTCCACTGGCTGTGGGCTGTGACTCTGACAAGTTCATTGGGTGGAGGGGTGTGCTGGGTGTGTGTGTGTGTTGTTGGGGCCCTGGGTTACTGTGTTTACTGAGTAAAGGTGTGCAACTTGGCTGCTGTGTCCTGTGGTCATTTCTAGCCCTGCTGCTTCTGCAGCCCCCCTCCATGTCTCCATAGTTATGTCCTGTGATATTTTGCAGTCACTTTATTTTGCCCACAACATTTTTTACTGAGATATTTTGTTCCACAATATTAACACATGGAACCACTAAAGTCTAGGTAGGCCACATCCACAGCCCCTCCCTGGTCTACTACTTTGGTCACCCAATCAAAGAAATCTATTAGATTCATCTGACATAACCTTCCCACTGTGAATCCATGCTGCCTTGGGTCCTGTACCCCACTGACCTCTAGGTACTCAATAATTCTTTTTTTCAGAAGTGATTCCATCATTTTCCTTACCACTGAGGTCAAACTAACATGTCTATAGTTTCTTGCCTCTGCCTTGCTCCCACTTTTGAGGAGTGTGGGGCTGTGGTTGGTGTTGGTGGGGTTTTCTTGAGAGGGAGGTGATCGCAACGGTGCTTGGGACTGGGAGGGGGGGGACAGCAACATGCCTGAAACTGCATAGGTAGTAGCGGCTTGAGGAAGCATCGGGACTCCCACTGGAGCCATAGAGGGCCACATCAGCGGCAAGAAGAGAACGCTCCAGAGTTTGGATGGTGCCTGGAGGAGCTGCCAATCAAGGGAGGCAGTGCTAAGGGCGTAAGATTTGAATCGCGGCTGGGCTATTTAAGGCAGGCCCAACCGCGTATCAGTAGTGTGGGGCTGTGGTTGGTGTTGGTGGGGTTTTTATGCCTCTCTCGCACCGCACCTCCTCCTTATTAGTTTTGGAACCACTCCCAGTGGTGGTTTCGAGTGAATCAAGTGGGGCTGGAGGCGAGGAGGCGAGGAGTGAGGAAGAGGTGGACACCTGATGAGATGTATGTCAGGGGAGTCTTCAACTGAGGGAAGAGAACCAGAAGGGGGCAGGAGGAGGAGGAGCACATCAGAAGGAGTGGCCCCTGGGCTTGGACTACAAGTTGATGTTAAGACTGTTCTTGAGCATTACTGTCTGTGAGGGACGTGAGAAAAAAGGACAGCATCTCAAGCTGTAGTGGGTAAAAAAAAAAATAGGCAGATGGTACTGTTTTATGCTTCTTGCAGTATACAGTTGGTGTGGTATTTTTCATTTGGTGTTACATTTTAGTTAGGGTTTGGGCTATATGGTAACCAGGTAGATAACCTAAGTTAGGACTGTATTTTCTAGGCCTGTATTTTCTAGTTATAACTATATTTCCTAAATAGTACGGCTGAACAATGGGTACAATGGTGGGCTGCAATGGATGTAGAGCAGTGGTTTGGATGAACATATTGTGGAAGTTAGGAGCGTGTCCAATCTGTCACAGGCTAAGGAGTCTCAAGAAAGAAGTGCTGTGGCTTGGGAAGGAATTGGAGTGGATGGGTGGGTGGAGGGAGGGAACCTAGGGCAAGAGGGCCCTCCCCCAGGGAGAATCATAAGGACACAACATGGGAGGTACATCGAACTGAGGGGGGGTTGGGAAGGGGATTGGAAGCAGAACAAACAAGGGGCCTAGCACTGGAGGGAAGGCTCAAGTCAGGAGGGAGGAACCGAGGTACAGCAGTGCAGAGGGGGCAGGTAGTAGGTTTGCGGTGCTAACAACATTGTTGGAGGTGGAGGGGATGTGGGATACTCAGGAGGGGGCAAGAGAGGGAAGGGGAAGGAACCGCACAAGGGATGGTAGCCAGTCTAAGGGGGTGGCAGGGGTGAGGGGCACAGAAGGAGGGAAGGGCAAATGGAGCAGGGATGTGGGGGGTGGAGCAGGGTGGATAGAGAAGACAGCAGGGGCGTAGCAGCTCTGGCAGGGAATAACACTGTTGGGGAAAGGTAACAGGAACAGATGGGGAATTGTGTGCAGGAGAAGCAGTCGGGAAGGAGAGGAACAGGGGCAGATGGGGGAAATATGTGCTAAAGGGGAAGGGAGGCAAGAGAGAAATGGTAACAGGGACAGATGGGGGGAATTATATGCTGGAGGAGAAGGAGGAGGAGGAGGAGTGAGACAGGAGAGGAATGGGGAAAGAGAAGCAGGCAGATGGAAATATGGGGGTAATACTAGTACTGGCAGATTCAATACTAAGGTGGTAAGGTGGGGCAGCAAGGGGGAAAGACATTGCTGTATGTTGGTGGAGGCTATGCCAGGGATGACAGCTGAAAGAGTGGGACAGTCAGTCCTGAAATATGTTAGAAGGGGAAGGGAGAGACCTCATTTAATTCTACATCTGGGGACAAATGGCCTGGCTGATAATACATTGGAGGTAGTTCAAAAGAGGTTTGAGGAGCTGGGAACGTTATGTGAGGAGGGGAGGGTAGATCAGTAACCTTTTCTGAGGTATTACCAGTGCTCAAGGTGAGCACGGCTAGAAAACAGAGGATCAAGGTTAGGCAGTTGGTGTCACACCAAAGGGTATGGGTTGGTGGGAGGGTGGGGACAGACCTGGGAGGACAGTGGTCTATACGTTAAGGATAGACTTCACCTAAATGAAGTGGTCAAGAAGGTGCTAAAATGGAAGCTTGGGGAGTTTATTGAGGTAGCTGGGCATTTAAACTAGGAGGGGAGGTGGCAGATGGAGAGAGGGCATACAGTTGGCCACAAGATGGGAAGCAGAGCAGGCTTACCCCCAGAACAAGGGTGATGTACTAGGTAGAAGTAATAGAGGGGATGCTGGAAGGGGAGGTCAGAGTGATGGGGAAGGAAAGGTAAAGGGATGGAGGGTGGTCAGCATGATTGTGAGGAGCCTGGGGGATAAAATGAATGACCTACAGGCCCTTAGGCTGGAAAGGGAGGTGGACATGGCAGCAATCATGGAAACAAGGGCCACTAAATACCATGACTGGGACCTGATGGTCCCAGGGTGCAGAATATTCCACAGAGATAGGGAAAACAAGGGGGGTGGTATTATATGTAAGGGAGGTGTTAAAGTGCATTAGGGAGGAGGGGAAGACAGAGTCAATATGGCTGCTAATCCAGGATTCCAGGAATAGGACTCTCCAGATGGGAGTGGTGTACAGGCCACCCTCCCAGACAGAGGAGCTGGTCAGGGAACTTGCGAGGCAAATTAAAAAGGCATGTAAGAAGGGGAGTGCAGTGGTTGTGAGAGACTTCAACCTGCCGGGGGTAGACTGGGGAACCCCAGCCACCAGTAGTAAAAGAGAGCAGGTACTGTTGGACGCCTTTCAGGAAAGCTTCCTGACACAGGTGGTCAGTGAACCAACCATGGAGGGGAACACCCTAGACCTAGTGCTCGCAAATGGGGAATCTGTGAGGAATTGCAAGGTGGACGAACCATTAGCAGAGGTGACCATCACTCAGTATGGTTCAGGCTGGTGATGGACAAAGAGGGGGTGGCATCCAACACGAAGGTGCTGGATTTCATGTGGGTGGATTTCGCAAAGATGGGGAGGTAGTGAGGGGGTACCTGGCAAGGATCCAACCTAGTATGGGCATGGACCAGAGATGGGAGATCATAAAGAAGGGATACTGGAGGCTACCAGTTCCTGTAGCAGGACATGGAGAAAAAAGGCCAGGGCAAAAAAACCAAGCTGGATGTGTGGGGGTGGGGGTTGTGGAAAAGGTGAGGTGAAAAGAGTGGCCTTTAGCAGATGCAGGAAATCGGGGAGGGGGAAGATTGGGAGGACCTGCAGGAGGCAAGAGAGGTGACAAAGGCAGTAAGAAGAGCAAAAGCCACCAAAGAGCTCAGGTTGGCACAAGGCATAAAGGATGGGGAGAAAAGCTGCTGCAGGTACATCAGGGAGAAAAGGAGCTGTAAAGAACAGTTAGTAAGGATTAAGAAGGACTGGGGATGGGTAGAGAAGGGGGGAGAAAAGGCAGAAGCACCCAATGACTAATTCTGCTTGGTATTTATGAAGGGGGGGTGCTACCCAAGGGAAGTGGGGGCAGTAAAGGCTGGGGAGGGAGTAACAGATGGGGAGATCACAGAAACTAGAGTCCTGGAGGGCTTGAGAGCACTGAGGGTGGACAAGGCAGCAGGGCCAGATGGCATTCATCCCAGGGTATTGAAGGAGCTAGCAGAGATCCTGGTGGGGCTCTTGGCAGGCCTATTCAATGCCTCACTAAATTCAGGATGCGTACCCAAGGATTGGAGGTTGGTTCATGTGGTTCCCCTGCATAAGAGTGGCCCCAAAGATGAACCAAGGAGCTATAGACTGGTTAGCTTCACATCCATCATGGGGAAGCTAATGAAAAAGATCCTTAAGGAGAGGCTGGTGTCCCTGCTGGAGTACAGTGGGCTGCAGGACAGTAGGCAGCATGGCTTTGTCACAGGCAGATTTTGCCAAACCAACCTGGTAGAGTACTATGGCTGGGTGACTGGGCAGATGGACAAGGGCCATGCAGTGGATGTTCTGTACCTGGACTTCAGCAAGGCATTCGGTTTGGTGCCACATGGGAGACTTGGAATAAAACTTGAGGCACAGGGGTGGGAACAAAAATGGTGGGATGCATGACAAACTGGCTGAAGGGAAGGCAGCAGGGGGTGGTGGTGGAAGGGGAGCTCTCATTCCCAAGGGTAGTAATGAGCAGGGTTCCACAGGGCTCAGTGCTGGGACCAGTGTTATTTGGGATATTTATTGCAGACATTTCCATGGACATCAAGAACAGGATCAGCCTGTTTGCCAACGATACCAAGATAGGGGAAGTGGTGGATGACATACAGGGATGGCAGGGTCTGCAGGAAGATCTGAATAAGCTGGAGACTTGGTTGGACACTTGGCAGCTGGGGTTCAATGCCAAAAAATGTAATGTAATGCATTTTGGAGCACAAAATCCAAGGAGGAACCTACCAACTGGGTGGGTACAGCTGGCAGAGACTGAGGAGGAGAAGGATCTGGGGATGGTCATCATGGGATCAATGAACAACTCGGCACAGTGTAGGAAGCAGCAGCAATGGCCAACAGAATGCTGGGTTGCATATCATGGGGAATAACGTCAAGGAGGGGGGAGGTGATTCTGCCATGGTATAGATCACTGGTTAGACCTCACCTTGAATAATACATGCAGTACTGGTGCCCTTACCTGAAAAGGGACATCAAATTACTGGAAGGGGTACAGTGCAGAGCAACCAAGATGATCTAGGGGCTGGGGGACTTATTGTATGAGAGTAGGCTAAAGGAGTTAAACATATACTCACTGGAGGAGAGGAGGGACACAGGGAATATGATCAAGACATTCAAGTACATGAGAGGGATAAACAAGCCTGATATGAAGGGGCTATTCAGGGCAAGGGTGGGAAGGGACACTCGAGGCCATGACATGAGATTGGAGGGGGGGGGGAAGGTTCTGGAGGGAAATGAGGAGACACTTTTTTATGGAGAGGGTGGTGGCGAGGTGGAACATGTTACCAGTGGAGGTAGTAGCCTGTAAAATGGTGAGCTGCTTCAAAGGGGCTGGGACAGGGCAAGAAGAAGCATAAAGGGAAGGGGGCAAAGAGGGAGGGGCAGCTGCAGAATAGGGCTGAATACTGAGCAAGATCATTCATTCAGTAACTCCACCTTTTCACTGTCACCCTCTGCCCACCTCCCCTACCCTTTATTAAGCCTCACTATCCCTCCCTTGGTCTTTCTTTGCTCCCTAACGTATCTATAAAAGGTTTTATCCCCCTTCTTAACTGTGCTGGCTATCTTTTCCTCGGTTTGGGCCTTTGCTATTCTGACTCCCTTCCCTTTGCTTTAACTGATACAGTTCTCTGTCCTGCTCCTTCTGTGATTCCTTATACTTCCTGAATGCTATCTTTTTCTCCATAACCTTCCCCACCACCTCTTTTGAGAACCATAGTGTTTTTTTCCTTCATTTTGATTTATTGGTTTCACACAAAAGCTTGTTGCCTCTGTGATAGCAGTTTTGATTTTTCCCCATTGTTCCTCCATCCCTCCTTCCTGCCCATTTTCTAGTGCATTCCTTATGCACACCCCCAATTTTCTGAAGTCAGCCCTCCTAAAGGCCATTACCCTCGCTTTTGTATGACTTGACTCTATGGCTGTGTTTATCGTGATCCACACTGTTTGGTGGTTGCTTGTTCCTAGATGGCTACCCACTTCTAAATCTGAGATCCTCTCTTCATCCCCATTTGAGAGTATCAGATCTAAGATTGCTCCCTCCCAAGTGGGTTCCAACACTAGCTATCTGAGGCATGCCCCCTGTAGGGCATCGAGAAGGACCCTGCTCTTGAATGTGGCTGCAGCAAATGTGCTGCAGGTAACATCCAGCATATTCAGGTCCCCCATCAATAATATCTTCCCTTTTTCTGCCATTCTAAGAATGCCTTCTATTTCCTTGTCCCTTTCTTCCCCCTGAGATGGGGGTCTATATACAACCCCCATGCAGATTGTGGTGCCATTTCCTGTCTCCAAGGTGACCCACAGTGCCTCCTCTCCTCCCTGTTTACCCATTAGTTCCATTGCTTTGATCCGTTCCCTTATGTAAAGAGCTTCTCCTCCTCTTTTACCCTCCCTGTCCCTCCTGTAGATTGTGTACCCTGGTATGTTGACATCCCAGTCATGGTTCTCTGTGTACCATGTTTCTATGACTGCCACAATATCCAGGCATCCCTCTTCCGTCAAGTGTACTAGTTCAGGAAGCTTGATACCCAGACTATGGGCATTGGTACTCATCGTCCTCCATTTTTTGATGGCCTTACCCCTTTTAGCTCCATCCCTGCCCTTACTGCCTTTGCCCTTTTCCTCCTGTCCTGCTTCCTATCGACTTCTTTGCCTTGGTGTTTACTTCATTAACTACCTGTTTTGTGGGGGAAGGCTGGAAATTCCCTGCTCCTTTTCAGTGCCTCCCTCCTTGTCTAGTTTAAAAGCTTTCCTATGAAGTAGTTAAACCTATCACCTAAGACCCTGGTCCCCCTCCTGGACAGATGCAGACCAACGTGCCAGTACAGGCCTATATCCTTCCAGGTGGACCCCCAGTCCCCAATGAAGCCAAAACCCTGTGCTCCACACTAGTTTTTCAACCATTCATTGAATCCTATGGTGCAGAATACCCTAGCCTCACACATGATATAGACAGGCAGCACCTCCGAGAAGGCTACGGTGCATGCTGCTTGTCTAAGGCCCCTCCCCAACTCCACAAACTCCTCCTGCACTGCTCTGATCCCATTTCAAGCTAGGTCATTTGTCCCTAGATGGAAAATGATGTCCCTCTCCCTCTTCTGTGCTGCTGCTTCCACAATACTGAGGATTTGCTTCCTGTCCCTCCAAGCCACGGCGTCAGGCAGGCACCTAACCTCCCTCTCTCTCCCTCCTTCAGTTCTACCCCCTAACAATTGAGTCCCCCACCAGGAGCTGTTTATTTCCCCTGTGGGGTCCCATGCCACACTCCTTTGGGTCTCCCTCTCCTGAAGTATCTACATTGCAAATGAAGGATAAGAGGGTGATCATGTTGTTTGTCCTGTACCTTTTTCTGTTATCAGAATAGGAATATATAATATCTTTATTGGTTTTCTGTGTTTTCTTGGTGCTGTGTTCTTTATAATGGGCAGTCTGATTACCTTGAAAATTCAACCCTATAAGAAGGAATTAATACATACAGTGTTAAGAGAGACATTTAAATCAATATATTTGTGTAAGCTTGATAATTAGCACATATATTTTGAAGTCATTTGTTTTATTAGTATAAATCTCCTATAAACAGCATTAATCAATAGAAATTGTTTTGTGTTAATTTTAACACATGTATGACACTTTTTACCCACTTTCATACTCTGATTTGTACAGTGGGCCACTAGCCCTTTAATTGAGAAATTTGCCAAGGGATACCAGAGTATATTTAAGTTGGGTCAGAAGCTACATAGCTCTGCCCATGATGAAAACTGTGAGGTTGAAGTGCTGGGGCAGTTAGGCTGAGTTCACAGGCTAGTACCTTAACTGGAGACCTGGGGGCACTTTCTTGCATTTCACACATTTGAAAATTTACAATTTTGGAACATGCAGCAGAGACATAGCATTCTGCAAATATGGTGTGCAGTATGCCTCTAATTGTGTTGAGAATAAAAGATTCTTGAAGTTCCAAAAGCTGCTGGGTTCCGGAGACTTCCCTTTAGGAGTGTAATCTGTGTGTGCATGTGTTCTTGTCTCCTGGGAGAGAGCCTGAACTAGCAGTGTAAGGTTGAACAGTGCAGGCTGATGAAGAGAAAGGCACAGTTAGGGCGAGCTTTTTCTGGTGCTGGGAAAGTTCCCCTTAAAACAGAGTACATTGAGAGGGCAGAGTTTGGTGGAATTGCTGCAGGAAGCTGGAGAAAAATTCACTTGAAGTAGGGTAGAAGTGTTTCTCATAGAAACACTGTGAAATAAATACTTGATGTTTTTGAGCTTTGAAATCCAGTCTGACCTATCATTTTTGAAAATCTCCAAGTGACCTAGACTGCCTGAATGCACACTGTCACAGAGCAGAAATACAAATCCTTAATAGAAGGAGGAAAAGTGTGTGTGTGTGTGTGTGTGTGTGTGCGCGCGCGTGTGTAGAACAAACATGATAACATTTAATATCAAACAGTAAAAAGCCAGAAAATATTACAAAAATGAAAGTCTGCTGTGCATTTTATTGTTTGGTGACCTTCTTTTGCTGTTCTGATTACTAATGTGATTTAAAGTGCAGTAGAGAGCAACATATGTACTACAAACTATCAGGGAGTGACTGTTACAACAAAAAAATGGTTCAGATTCCTTTAATACTTCATAATTTGTTATTATATTTTATTGTACAATACATACAATACAAATACTTAAACATCCATCTTGGCCTATATCTGTTCTTGTTTAAAAGTTATTTTTTTAGCACAAGTCTTTCTTTTGTTTCTTTTAGAAGTTTGTGATGATCCTTCTGTTACCAAACAAACTGCCGGAATTAATGTTTGATAATGGAACAGAGAATTGGTTGCCCTGGGTTGTTACTAGTAGGGTGATGGCCTACTAGTAATGTCACTGAAAATTGACTTAAAAGCACCATGAGTATTGTAGCCTGTCACCCTTCAGAAAACTCTTTTTTGAGCATAAATGCCGTTGTGTGTCTCAGTGGAGGGCTATGGGACTGGTATCTGTGATCATATGTATCTAGCACTTTATCCTTTGCAATTTTTGCACAGCAAGTGAGTAAATGAAAAAAGGTTTTATACTCTGTTTTGCTTCTGTAGGTCTTTTGTAGGATACTGGGATTGTGTCAGTGTGGGGGTTGCAGTGAAGCTTTTGTGTGCCTCATTAGTATTAACTATTCATTCAGTGTTGAGGGAGGACGGGGAGCAAGCAGGGAACTCACAGCTACAGGAGACACATCCTCCCTTCCAGTCTAAACAAACAGTATTTGCAACCAATGTGTTATGGAACAAAATAATTAATTTTAATGCATTACTCAGTCACTCCATCTGTTTTGAAATAAAAGCAGTCTGTGGTTAATACTGTGTGTCAATTTTTCCATTTCATGTATCTGTATACATCTTCCCCCTGAGAGACGGTAGGGGCTACCAGCTGCAGCCAGAATATGGTGACTGATTTCTTCACTGCAGTGAGAAGAGTAGTTAATAGATACTTCTGGAGTTTGGGTTCCTTTTAAAGGCAGGGCCTGATATCAAACAGCAGTGAGTTTCAAAGGATGAGGAACACCACCACAATAGCTTCACCTATGAATTTCACCTATGATGGTTGCACTCAAAACAGTCCCATCCTGTGGATCTCCTCCCCCTGACTGGGGTGTATAGGGTCTGGAGATCCCCGAACTACTGGTGGCCCAACTCATTTAGGGCTTTAATTTGTTCCAGCTTCTGAATGGAAGTCAGCAGCCTAACTTTACCATCCTGGACCAGCTGTAGGTGATGAGTTTAACTACCAGAAAACTGTTATACAGTAAAGTAAGTAAAGTAAGTCTTTATTTATATAGCACCTTTCTAAAACCAAGGCACCTTACAATGCACAACAATGCAACATATACATTTAAAAACAATACATAGGCATAAATAAATTATAATATTACAGATACAGCAACTTAGATTAAAAATCATTGGCAAATGCCTAGTTAAAAAGATAGGTTTTAAATTCAGCTTTAAAACTTTCAACAGTCAGGCATTCTCTTAACCGATGAGGTAGAGAATTCCACAGGGTGGGCACCGCAAAAGAAAAAGCTCGGGCACCAGAGGTTTTTAAATGTACCCTAGGAATCTCTAGCAATCCCTCTTTGGTTGATCAGAGAGGATGGAGGGGGCAGTAGGGAATCAGAAGATATTTTAGACAGCTGGGTCCCTGATCATATAGGGCTTTGAAGGTCAGCAAACCGACCTTAAAGGTGATCCACCACTGAACAGGCAGCCAGTGCAGTTCATATAGCACAGGCATAATATGACTGGCCCTAGATGTGCCAGTCAAAAGCCTGGCCACCGCATTCTGCACTAGCGGCAAGTGATGGATATCAACCCATGGAAACCCTAGGTAGAAGGCACTGCAGTAGTCTAGGCAGGTGATAACAAAAGTGTGGACCAAAGTTGGTAGGTCTTCCGGAGGAACCCGGTGTTTCACCCAGGTGATATTCCTCAGGTGGTAAAAAGAGGATTTGACTATGGCGGACACCTGAGATTTCAAAGTCAGCCCGTCATCAAAAATAACACCCAGATTCCTCACCCTGTCTGAGGTAGTGAGCTGGACACCATCAACCCATAAACCTAATGCCTGTCCAGCCCCCAAACCTACCCCAGGCCAACCTGGGTCCACCACCAACACTTCAGTCTTGTCCAGGTTCAATTTCAGCCAGCTGGCACTCATCCAGTCCTTGATCTCAGTGAGACAGTTGTTAAAGACAGAGACTACATCATCCTGTCCAGGTAGAAAGGACATATACAGTTGAGTGTCATCTGCATAGCAGTGAAAATGCAAACTGTATTGCCTGATGATATCTCCTAATGGCAACATATACACTGCAAACAGCATGGGAGACAATATGGAGTCCTGCGGCACCCCACAGGGCAGGGGGAAGGCGTCAGAGGAATAAATTCCAGTGACAACCCTCTGAGACCTGCCCATGAGGAAGGATTGAAACCATTTGAGGACTGCCCCTGACAGTCCACAAAGGAATCGCGGGTGCTCCAAAAGCACACCGTGGTCTACAATGTCAAATGCCACTGAGAGATCAAGAAGGACCACAATGGTACAGATCTTTCGATCACTCACTATTAGGAGGTCATTCAATACTTAGACAAGTGCAGTCTCGGTGCTATGTCTCTTCCTAAATCCAGACTGGAGAGCCTCATAGATACCGTGGGTCCCAAAATGATCATCCAGTTGCAACGCAACCACCTTCTCAATAACCATGCCTACAAAAGGCAGGTTAGAGAGAGGCCTGTAGTTAGCTGGGTGGTTTGGGTCCAAGGAGGTTTCTGAGGAGTGGCCATATGACCACCTCCTTAAGAGGATCTGGAAACCCCCCTCCAAGGAACCCCAAACACTTTCAGCTAGGATTGGGCAGATGACATCTACACAACCCACTAACAGAGGTTTAAGGCCCGGATCCAAACTACAGCTGTTTGAGCACAAAGTGTGGATGATACTCACGATGTCTATGAGTTCCAACCTGCTAAAATCTGAACAGGAAGACCAAGTGTTCATCACCTTCCGTCGACCACCACAATTCCTCATAGGGAGAGCCAGGCTGGTGCTGGACCGGATGCTGACAAGCTTATCTGCAAAGAATCGAGCAAACTCATCACACTTAGCCTGCAAAAAAGCTCTTCCAGGTTGAAGACTGATTGGATTGCACAATCTGTCGACAGTCCGGAAGAGCTGGGCCGGTCGATTCTGCGCAGCAGAAATCTCCCTGGACAGAAACTCTGCCTTCTTATGGGTGATTTCTGATTGATAAGCTCTTAAAATGTTCCATCAATCTAAGCTTGTCAGCATCCAGGCCAGACCTCCGCCAAGCTCTCGCCAGCATTTGACCCACTCTCCTCAACTCCTTCAAGGAACCATCAAACTAAGGGTTCCTTGGGTGAAGAGTGAGTGGTCAAACAAGAACAGGAGCAATCTTGTCCAGGGCATCCCCCACTGCCCTATTATAGGCCAGTACCAGATCCCTTGTACTCATGCATTCACCCAACAAACCTAATAGATCCAGCAATGCCACTGGGCCTTCTGGGATGACCCCCCATTAAAGGGCGGTACTGAACCATCTCGGTGGGGGCAGACCCTTTGGGGGGAGCCCCAAAACTAAACCTTATGTTGTGATGGTCAGATCAACTAACTGGTTCCACCCCCAGATCCATGATCTCCATCCCCAAGAGGCACACCAGATCCAATGAGTGACCCACTATATGGGTAGTGGAGGTAATAACCCATGTGAGGCCCAGCATAGACATAAGCTGGAGGAGATTTTTTCTGAAATGTGAGTTCATTGTCAATCCAGGCATTAAAGTCTCCCAGAATTAGCCATCTAGGGGACTCCAGTGCCACATCGATGATGAAGTCTGCAAACTCCTTCAGGAATTCTCCACCATCACTGGGTGGATGGTAGATGAGGAGTATCCTGAGCCCCACACCCACTCCCAGGATACACTTAAGGGACCTATTGGCTCCCACTAGCACATCCACAAGGCCCAGTTCTGGTTTAAATATAATGGCTACACCCCTGCCCCCATGATCCAGTCTCGGGCAGTGTATCACTGAGAACCTGCCTGCAACAGCAGAAGCCAGTATATGGTCTGCATTTTTATCCAGCCAGGTCTTGGTGATACATGCCAGATCTGTTGTTCCAACAAGATCAGCTAAATAGCTGTTTGTTCTTAATGGATCTGGCATTACATAACACCACCTGAGTAGGATGAGTCATTGAGGAAGATCTCAGCTCCTGCCCACTAACTGTGGAGCCCTTGGCTATGGGGACAAGACAAGAAAAATCTCTGTCCTGGCACCATTTCACCCCAGGGTGTCTCCTGGTCTCTACACCTCAATCCACCCCCTCCCCTCCCCTCCCTTCTCCCACTAGACTTAGTACCACTCTTTTTCCTATGCTTCCTAGCAATACCTAAGGATCAACACTTTATATAAATCTCCGCTGGCAACAGCAGACAATCAAAGGGGCATAATTCCCTATGTCTAGTGGGGGAATATTGCCTGACCATCCGTAAACCTTCCCAATATCTTCTAATTCAACAGCAGTGGGATAGGGTCACTGACCCTATCATGCTATCTTCTGTAACTGAACCCCAC
This sequence comes from Neoceratodus forsteri, assembly GCA_016271365.2. Taxonomy (NCBI): domain Eukaryota; kingdom Metazoa; phylum Chordata; order Ceratodontiformes; family Ceratodontidae; genus Neoceratodus; species Neoceratodus forsteri. The sequence continues at coordinate 1,677,271,864 of CM057456.1, forward strand.
AACATATGGTGGCACTGATGGGATGCCAGAACACACTTTGACAGGGGGAAGTGGGGTTGGTCACATATTAGATGTGCTGGTACTGAAGGAAGAGAGATGTGAAGGAAGCCCCTAGAGCTAAAAGTCTGAACAGTTTGTTGACTGAATAACTGATCATGTGATAATTTTGTAAGAGAAAGTGAAGTCCCTGGTGGAATTGGCAGCAATGAAATGGCAGAATGACCCAGAGGAGACGATGTCTGAGAGAGAGAGAGAGAGATGCTGATGAGTCTCTCAAAGATGGTACAATGGCTGACTCAAAAGTGGCTAGAGGCTGAGGAATGGTGTTCTGTGGCAGAGTGAATCTAGACACTGGAGCAGATGGAAGCTATGACCATTAACCAAGCACTGTTTGGGAACCACGAGGTTGATGGGGAAGGAACAGTGCCATCTAATTCTGCTAAGGAGAATGATGACAATGTCCCAGATGAATAATCCTGTGGTGTTCTCCCTGCAGATTTGTGTGCCGTTTTGGAAAATGTGGAGTTGCCAGAGTTGAATGATGTTCAGAGAGTGCAGGTACAATTGCCTGAACTGACAGCGCTTGAAAGGCAAGAGAGAGAGAGAGAGAGAGAGAGAGAGAGAGAGAGAGCCGAGTCAGCTATGTGAACATTTTAAGGACTTGTGTGCTGACATCCAGAAGAGTCCTGGAAGTTCAACGGATTGAAGGTATGAGGAACCAGTGGTCCTTTTGAGATCAGAAGGGACTGAGTTTTGATGCCTAAAACTAATACTGACTTTCAAATGTGGAGTACGCCCCAAATGAATGATACCTGTGTATGTAGATTATTTGCATTTGTAAAAATGGTTGATAATGTGCCTATTGATATTGAAAGGCTGGATAGTGCTAGACCCTTTTACTTTACAAAGGATGGGATCCTGTAAAGGTGTCACAAGAAATTCTGGGAGAAATATTCTGAAGACCAATTGGTGGTGCACAGGGTACTTCGACTGCAGTGTCTTCAGGCAGCACATTTTGATCCCAAGAAAGGGCATTTGAGATGCCGTGGGATGTCACATCGCATACTATCCTAGTTCTACTGGCCAGGGGTAATTAAACAAGTTGTGAAGTTCTGTAAGACCTGTAAAATGTGATGGCAACCACTAGGGTAGCAGCCAGAACAGTTGCAAGGAATGAAAATGAATTTTCTGGTAGGAGGTGTCAGGATGGGTGGAGTCCTGTATCCATTTGACATTAAGACTGGGGAGAGATTCTTGGAGGTGGAAGTGACTCCTAGATATAGTTTCTTTCTCTAAGCATGATAGGTAATGTGTATTCTGAAGAAACATTTAATCATATTATAATTCTGAGGGAAAAAGATTTAAGATTGAGAGCTGGGATAAAATAATGAATACTTCTAGATAAAAAGCAAAGGAATGTGAGGGTATTAGACTCAAGAGTAGGAAGATGTGGTTAAAGGAATTACCATGTTGTAGAAATTCTCTATTAATAGTACAGTCAGCAGGCTGAGTTGTCATACATAAAGAAAGGTAATGATTCTATTAACAGAGAAAGGGATGCAAACAAAATGGAAGTGGAAAAGCAATTTGTGGGATGGGAAATCCTGCTAATGGTACTAAAACTGGGTTCTGTGAAAGTAAACTCTGAAACTGGGCAGGTGTAGGCATTTTGCTCATCCTCTTTTTGAGGTGGCCCATTTAGAGCTGTTGTGAGATATTGACCTGTTGCAGGTCTGGTGGGGGTCAGCTCCTGTTTATTTGATGGCCCTGATAAAAAAGGTTCCATCTGAGGAGTTGGTACCTGATTAGTTAAATCAATAAAACCTCTGAAGACAGGCATGGAAACTAGTCCTTTGCAGGAACTGGTACCCTTTTAAGCTGGGGGGGGTATATGTGATAGGGTCAGTGACCCCATCCCAGTTGGAAAACTGTAGTGATGGTTAAAGCAGCCCTGCTGCAACAAAGTTTAACCCATGGTGCCAAATTAGGGATATGCAAAATGTAAAGTAATCCCTGGAAGTAAGATAAAGTTGTAGTTACCTTTTCTTTCCTCTATGTAAGCCTGTTGTACTACATATTTGTTATTCATTTCTCTGAACCTTGCTAGCTGGCCACTATCAGGGTAGTCTTTTATTTAGTTTGTGTTCTTTAACCTCCCCACCAAAGAATGTGATATGATGGTCTGCAGAGATTACCATAAGAAGCATTGCATGAGGGCTTTGCTTTTAAACAAAAGTGCAAGAAACAGCCCAATGGGTGTAACCTGCCAGCTAACAAATGAATAAAGCTATCCTTGCTGCAGAAACTCTTGCGTGTGAGCATAGCGTTTTGATTACTAATGGGAGGATGCAACCCCCCCCCCAGTACAAGCATAACATAAAGTTTTGAGTAGTAAATCCAGGCAAATATACCTGTGCCAAATAGTTTGCTGTTTGCAGGTTGCTGCTGATTTTAGGAAACAGCTGAGGCTGTCTTCCTGTGAAGCAAAACATGATATAAGGAAGTATTTGATAGCTTTAGAAAAGGAGATGTGTAAAAACTATACAAACTATAAAATTACATACAGGATAACAGTTAAAATAGGTTGAGTTTTTCTCTAGAAGACTCTATACTTTTTAAAGAGAGTTTGTACCTGGAAGCTGGGAGTTCAGTAGCTCCTGGGTCTGTATTCCTGCTACTGTTACATCAGCAACTGTAGTCATTTAAGAAAGGTGTTCCCTTAGGGAAGGGCTGGCCCTTAATTGCATTAGTATATAGGGAAGGCTTGGGTTTTGTCCTGCCAGACGTGACTAGTTTAGAGGGAGGAACTTTCTGAAAAGGATATTTCTCTATATTTTCTTGTGTTTATGCTTATGAAAGGGATTTAGCATTGTGGAACAATTGCCCCTATATATATATATATATATATATATATATATATATCCTGTATATTTCCTTGAAAAGAATGCAGCTGTGTGAGTTATAAATCTAGTATTCCTCTAATTGTTTAATAGAACATGACTGACAGATCACATGACTCCTGAGCAGTGTATAAGGGCTGCTCAGGTAACCTACAGTCAGTCTACTTTGGGCTGAGGTGTAGTGTGGAGCCAGAGAAGCAGCCAAAAGTGAGAGAGACATGCCAGTGCTAAATTACTGAGATCCTGGTTACCCAAGGTTGAAGGTGAGGCAACTTAAAGTGGAGCTCAGGTTGAATGTCCTGTAAAGCCTAAAAGTAAGGAGGAATCACTGTGGCCTGGGATTGGCCCTGGACCTCCAAAGGTCAGGTTTGGGCTACCTAGATGCTAGAAGCTGCTCACCTAGAATTTCCCAAAGGGAGAGGACTCAGACTGGTGAGAAGCTACAGAGGACTGAGTGTGCAGATATTCAGACTGCAGAGAAACTTGGAGAAACCCAGGGGGTATTGTCAGGGTAACCATACCATGTGATGGGGTCAGTTCCTGGTCTCTAGAGGGCATCGTAAGGTCCACTTGCAGTGCTATAGTGAGAGATCTTCTAGCTAAGCTCCCAGCCCATACTCTTTATTGTTTTTTTTTATAGTATCCTGACAAAAGTCTGTATCTGAAAATACCACCTGTACATGACTGGCAATAAAACAACAATTCAGGGTGTTTTGCACCGTATTTTATGATTCCTTCTGTCTTCTGTAACTGAACCCCATGACAAGCAGAAGCAGACTAAACCACAAATGCATACGACAACCACTCAACCATTCACACTCACACACGTTCACTCCCCATACACACACTACCAACTACCACACATTCCAGACCCAAAATAAATTACATTTCTGTACACAGCAACAGAGACAACAGTCAATAAAACTAGTCCCATATAAATCAGCAGAAGGTATTTTGTATCTGAATATCTCCCACCTCCTCAGAGTTAAACAGTACTTTATGATCACCTCAGGGGTGTCTCTCACACAGCCCCTTTTGGGAAAAATGGTTTAAATGTAAATTATCACTGGGTACTCTCACTACCCACTGTCCAGCAGTAATCAATAACAGACTAAATAAATGATATCATACCATAATTTAACCGGGTGTTCTACTGAGATTTCCTCCACTCAGTCCTGAGGAATAACTGCTCCTCCACTGGCAGGTAATCCTCTGAGTCAAATTATCCTTGTCAACAGGCTATAGGGCCCACTAAATCCCCACAGGGAGCCATACAGCATACTAGGTCAACCTCCAGCAAATCAAAGTCTGTAGCAGTGTGCACAAATTGGCAGGGTGAAGATAGGGGTGCAGTTTGGTGATGTTCTTCAGATTATAAAAACAGCCCCTGGTCATAGGCATCACCTAAGATTCAAATATCAGACATCCATCAAGGATTACTTCCAGACTGCAGATGTCCATAGCTGTCTCAAGCTACACCCCATCAAGGACAGACAGCCCATGTTCACAACACAGTGTCAATAACTGCCTAACAGAGCCAACTAGCAACAGATCTACATTGTCCAGATTAAGAGCCAGCGAGTCAGAGGCCATCCAGGATCTGATATACAACAGGCACTGCTCTAATTTTTTTTTAAAGTTTTGCCACAAATTACATACTGAGCTGGTATCAGCTCATTTCCAGATGCATCCTGGGGGAAGGGGAAGACAAGAGGAGAGAACGTGCAAATATAAAATACAAAATACAGTGTTCAAAAATACAACATAAACATGAGTATAACAAAATGAGCAATAGAAGGCAACGATTCGGAGCAGGAGTTGTACAATGCAACAAACTGCTGAAGAATAACAATAAGATCAGTATGTAGTGTGCAACAAAGCAATAATAAGAGGGGTGGGGTAATGGCTGACAAAAGTCCAACACCTAGTGTCAGGAACAGCTACAGGAGTGAGTAGTGAAATCACAGAGGAGAGCTTTCAGAGCATGAAGGGAAGGAGTAGAGCTGGGGGGTAGTGAGCCCTAGAGTTTAGGGAAGTGAAAGGAAAACAGCTTGACCATCACAGAGATGGGAGAGCGAGAGCCAGAGTTGTAAAAAGAGTGAGGGGTAGTTGGGGGGGAAGAGAGAAGCAAGATAAGAGTGGAGGGGGGAGAGAGACAAACCAACATTTGGAGATAAAGGTGACTCAGCGGGTAAGGTGCTTAACATTGAGGGAGAGGAGAGGGAGGTAACAGATACCAATGTGCAGGGGTTTGTTGAGGGCAAAGCAATAGAAGGAATTAAAGAGGGGGTTCAGTGTGGCTAATGTGGACTTTGGAGCTTCACTATAAATGATGTCACCATAGTGGAACATTTGGAGACTCATCTTCAAGAGGATCTCCCTGCAGGCATGAAGTGGGATGCTTCTTTTTTCTTGTAAAGCGTATCAAGTTTTTGGGTAAAGCTTTTTGTGGATCGTATTGACATGAATAGAGAAACTGAGGTGATGGTCCAGCCAGACCCCAAGGTACTTGAAGGAGGATACATCTCCAGTTGCTACACCATCAAGAGTATGAAAGGAGGGGAGTGGTGTGAGTCTAGCAAGCCTCCGCCTGGTGTCAAAAGTCACAGAGGCCATTTTCATGGTGTTGAGGGAAGCTGGTTTTCATGGAACCAGTGCTGGATGTTGTTAAAGTCCAGTGGAGCTGGGCAGTGAGGTCAAGGGTGGAGGAGCCAGAGGTAAAGAGTACCGTATCATCTGTATACATGTGAATGGACACAGATGAGCGGGCAGTGGAGTGGTTGTTTAGAAAAGTGAAGAAAATAATTGGGGCAGGTGCAGAAAATTAAAACTGAACATGATAGATATTACAAAGAATGGGCTAAAGCTCATTTAGAAAAGACTGAATTTAATAATAGGGAAGTATTGCATAACATCAGGTGATTAAAACAACTGAGATATGTCCAAGGGGACAATCAGGTAAATTATTAGCAGCTCAAGTGAAAAAACAGAGGGACAGCAATCTAATTACAGTATTGGTGGACAATGGGGGCAATCAAGTATATAGTGATGAAGAGATGGATTCACTTATAATTTCAGAATATCAACAAATCTACCAACAAAACTATAATACCAATGAAGAAGAAATAAATAACTATCTTAAAGATAATAATTTATCCAAAGCCTTATGTGATGACACCATATTCACTTCACCTGAGGTTCTCAATACAGTTAAAGCCCTGCCAAAAAATAAGACTCCTGGGTTGGATGGCCTTACAGCTGAATTTTATCAGTGTTTTAGTACGCAACTGGCTCCATATTTGTTACAAATACTAACCAAATTAGAGAGACCTCACTTCCAGTTCCTATCTCAATGCAAGAATCTAAAACAATTTTATTATTAAAGGAAGGGAAAGACCCCAAGAAGGTAGCGAGTTACCAACCAATAGCACTGCTAAATACTGATTACAAACTAGTAGCAAAATGTATAATTAATAGAATAAAAGGTAACTTGCACAAAGTAATTAACCCTGAACAACATGGCTTTATCCAAGGCTGCACCATTTTTCAGGCCACTAGATTAGTACAGGCAACGATGCAGGTAATTAGGGCCCAGAATCAACCATATCATTTAGTTGCAGTGGATGCAACAAAAGTGTTTGATACTTTAAATAGGGAGTTCATGTTTGCATGTGTAAAAGAATTTGGTATATCCGAATCTTTAAACCTGATGATTAAGAAAATTTACGCTAAAACTGCAGTCAGATTCTCAGTAAACAATTACATCACTGATCAAATGGAGATGTGTAATAGTGTAAGACAGGGCTGCCCCTTTGTCACCAATACTGTATATAATGTCTTTGGAACCTTTTTTATTTGATATTAATCTGAATAATAGTATAGAGGGGGTTCAACATTTAGGGGTACACTGGAAAACTAATGTGTTTGCAGATATTTGCAGAATATGCAGAATATTTAAACTAGCAAATGGGGAGAGGGGTGCAGCACCCCATACGTCGAATGGGAAGAACACCCCTCCCCCCTCAGCTAGTGGTCAAACAGGAATTCAGCGCGTTTGCCATTCATTTGCATCACCAGGTAAGAAAAAAGGTTTGTCTCCCCATACGATGCACAGGGGTAATGCCAAACTTCACCCAACAACTAACACACCAAAATCTGGCCAATGGAAAATCATGTATACAAATGCTCACAGCCTGGGAAATAAGATACCAGACCTGCAGGCAATAATGTCAGAGGCTAAACTGGACATAGTAGCAATTAGTGAGATGTGGTTTACCAGTAATCACACTTGGGAGACTCGGTACCTGGCTATGTATTGTTCAGAAGAGACCGAGGTGCAAAAAGGGGGAGGAGTGACCCTGTATGTTAATGAAAATATCAAAGCTACAGAAATTCAGAATCACATAAGGAGCCAGAAGAACTGTGGGTCACCCTGGAAACAGGAAATGGGACAGCCATAAGAACTGGGGTTGTCTACAGGCCCCTAGACCAGAGGAGGACATAGACACATTACTGTTAGAAGATATACAAAACATGACAGCTAAAGGGAGGTTCTGATAATGGGAGACTTCAACATGCCAGATACAGATTGGTCAATACCAGCAGGAACATCTGCCAGAACTAGACTCATAGTGGATTCCTGCAGGGGAGGGCCTCAAACAACTGGTACAGCAACCCACAAGAGACAGGGCTATCCTAGATCTAGTACTGACTAACAAAGAAGGGATCACAGATCTCCAGGTAGAAGGTCACCTGGGGCCAGTGACCATCACATGGTATGGTTCAATTTGGCTACTACATCTAAATCATCCATTCCAAGGCAAAATATGGGACTTCAGAGGAGCTGACTTTGATAAGATGGCCAACAGAGTTAAGCTAGCCCTGGCAAAAAAACACAGGTGAGAAGGTACAGGCAAAGTGGGCAAGCATTAAGGATACAATACGTGAAGCAAACATCCCATTGTGTTAGACAGAAAAGGAAGTGCAAAAGAGAAGGAAACCACTTTGGTTCTCAAATACAGTAGCAGAAAAGGTCAGAGCCAAAAGGCTGGCCTTCAGAAAATATAAGAAACACAGCGGGATGAAGATAGGGAGGCATACCAAACTGCCTAAGGGAAGCAGGTAAGGCAGTAAGGCAGGCAAAGTCCCAAACTGAGGAAACACTAGCACAAACAGTAAAGAAGGTGACAAGACTTTCTATAGATACATTAGTGAAAGGAGAAAGTCCAGAGGGTATTGCTAAGCTAATGGAGAAAGGAGCATGTGAGGAGGAGGACCTGTAAAGGCATCTATCCTAAATAGATACTTTGCTCAGTATTTACTGAAGAGAAGGTAGGGCAGGGCCCACAGCTCAGCATCATGGACACAGGGGGAGGGAGGTGAGCACTACTCCCTTCACAAAAGAAAGGGTCCTACAAGAGCTTGCTAAGCTCAGGTGGATAAGGCAATGGGACCTGATGGCATACATCCCAGGTACTAAAGGAGCTAAAGGAGGAACTAGCAGAGCCATTAGCAGAATTGTTTAGTGAGTCTCTGAGCACAGGAGAGGTCCCAGAAGACTGGAGAAGGGCTCATGTGATCCCTCCACAAAAGTGGTAGCAGGGAGGAGGCGGGGAACTACAGACCGGTCAGTCTTACCTCAGTAGTGGGCAAGATTATGGAGGCACTCCTTAAGGAAAGGATAGTGCAACACCTGGAATCCATAGGGGCACAGGATCCAAGACAGCATGGGTTTACAAAAGGAAGGTCCTGTCAAACTAATCTCATAGATTTCTTTGACTGGGTAACCAGAGTGGTGGACCAAGGGGGAGCAGTTGATGTCGCCTACCTTGACTTCAGCAAAGCTTTTGACACTGTTCCACATAGAAGATTGATAAATAAGCTAGGTAGGCTAGGTGGGTCAGAAGTTGGTCAACTGGGTGGCAAACTGGTTGACTGGCAGAAAACAGAGAGTGGTGGTAAATGGTATACAGTCAGAAGAGATGCAAGTCATAAGTGGGGTACCCCAGGGATCAGTCCTGGGGCCAGTCCTATTCAACATCTTCATTAGTGACCTCGCAGATGGACTAGAGGGTAAGGCTTGTCTGTTTGCAGATGACACCAAGATCTGCAACAGAGTAGATGATCCAGATGGGGTGGGCAGAATGAGAAGAGATCTGGATAAACTAGCAGAATGGTCAGAAGAGTGGCAACTGGGATTTAATGCAAAGAAGTGCAAAATCATGCACATAGGGAAGAGAAACCCTGAAGCCACTTATAGGCTGGGAGGAGTTGCTAGCAGTCACAAAGGAAGAAAGAGACTTGGGCATCATCAGCACTGATGACCTAAAATCATCAAGCAGACCTCTAAAGCAGTAGGTAAGGCTAGGGGTGTTAGGGTGTATTAGTAGGGGTATCACAAGTCGTAGAGGAGGTAATAATCCCTCTGTACAAGACATTGGTTAGGCCCCATCTGGAGTACTGCGTGCAGTATTGGAGGCCACACCTTCACAAGGACATTAACCAAATTGAGGCAGTCCAGAGAAGGGCAACCAAAATGGTGCAGGGACTGCATCAGAAGACATATGAGGACAGATTAACGGAGCTCAATATGTATACCCTTGAGCAAAGGAGGGAGAGAGGTGAATGATCGAAACATTCAAACACCTTAAGGGCATTAACAAGGTGAAAGAGTCTAACATGTTTAAATATAAGAAAAATAGCAGGACAAGAGGACACAGCATGAGATTAGAGGAGGCCGATTAAGGGGAATGTAAGGAAATTCTTTTCACAGAAAGGGTGGTAGATGCATGGAATGGCTTACCACAGAAGTGAGTGGCTATGAATACAGTGCAGGGCTTCAAACAGGCATGGGATAGGCATAAGGGAGCAATACAAATGACTATGAATAGATAGGTCACTGACAGAGCCAAGGCCGATGGCACATTTATAAGGTAGAAAAAGAAATGGGCAGACTGGATGGGCCTTGCGGTCCTTATCTGCCGACAACTTCTATGTTTCTATGTTTCTATGACATTTAATTTTATATTAAAAATATTAATTTAGTGATGCCAATTCTATTGGAAGAGGTAAAAAGATACTCTCAAATCTCTGGATATTGTCTAAATAGGGCTAAATCTGTAATAATGGCAGTTAATGTACCCCAATATATTCTTAATAATGAAATTAAAGTGGATTTCCAAATTAGTAATAGTTTCAAGTATTTAAGAATAACTATCTGTAGTAATCAAGATGAGTTGATAAGGGCAAACTATAATATGGCAAAAGATAAAGTACAAGGTTTATTAGATAACTGGATACATCTTTCCCTATCCTTAGCAGGACATATTGTTGCTATTAAAATGATGGCTATGCCATATATACTTTACATCATTCAGGCTGTTTTTGGGTGCCCTGCTTCTGGTTGGTATGATTCAACTAGAAGGATTTAAAAAAATTTTTTATGGAGGGGAGGAAAACCTCGAATTCCATGGAATCAGTTAATAACACCCAATAAAGCAGGAGGATACAGTTGCCCAGACGCAATGAACTATGAAACAGCTTATCAAATCAAACTGTGGTGGAAGTCAGTGTTTGGGACCCCTGCAACATATTTTATTGACTACCTGTATTGGAAAAATAGAGATAAAACAGGGCATAATTCTTTGTTGTAGGATTCTCTGTTTGGGATGAAAACTTCAGTACTTTTCTGAGCCATTGGTTATAAAATAAAAAGGGAAATATAAAGGTTAAAAACAAATCAGTCTCTTCCCTGGTTAATTTTTAGAACAGACCAGACTGATATTCCTAGGACCTCAGGGAATTCTAGGATAGTAAATACATTAAAAAAGGTTCATATAAGATGGTGTCAATTAGTTACTGTGGAAGGAACTTTTATACCCTTTGGTGAGTTAAAAATAAAACTTGCTGGGGACTCAATTTTATTTTTTTACAATATTTGTCATTAAAAGAGATGTTTGACAAATTTCAAGGTAAAATTCAGAATAATCAGATAAGAAATATCCAAGATAAAGTGCAACAACAATTAAAACTAACCGAGGTATGGGGTAAGAAATTACTCCAAAGTATCTCTAATTTTATAAATATATTTGATAAAGATCCCTGGGAAAAAACACATTTTAAATGGAAACAGGAAAAAGGTATACAGTTAACAAATCAACAATGGATAAATTTGAGAGCCAGAATATATAAGCCGGCACCGGTAAATACAGACCGCTCCAGATGAGGTTCGAATCAGACACAGGGAAGCTCAAACTCTGGGTGCTAAAAGTGCTTCATTTTATTCAAAAAACACCCTGCTTCCACATCCAGCTAAAAGACCACCATCTTCCCAATGTGTTTCATGCTCCCTGGTGCTTAATCATGAGAATACCATCACCATACAATACTGTGCTTATATTTAACCATCTTAAAGTGACAATGACCAAATAAATTAATTCTAAATTATACAGATGAAATACCATAAAAACATGATCTACACACTTAAAAAATGTGCTTTACAACAACAAATGTCACACATTGCATTTTGCCACTATGTTTTAAAGTCCATCTTAGTTTCTCAGGGATCCATTTTCATGCAAGTGGCAACCAGAAATCTACACACTTAAAAATTTACTTTACATATTTCTTATTGAATTCTGCCACTATATTTATGTGCCTTACAGCAACAAATGTCACACATTGCATTTTGCCACTATATTTTAAAGTCTATCTTAATTTCTCAAGGATCCATTTTTCATACAAGTGGCAACCATAAATCTACACACTTAAAAAAATTTTTTGCTTTACAACAACAAGTATTTATTATTGAATTCTGCCACTATATTTTAATGTCCACCTCAATTTCTCAAGGATCCATTTTCCATGCAAGTGGCAAAGATTGAACTCTAAAAGATAAATTGAGCGGATGCAAATTACTTATTAACAGAGGAACTTTGTATAACTAATACAATATCATACTACTTTTAAGAAAGGGTTTTATATCAATTCTTTCGTTCAGTCCTGGCATTTCTGACCCCCATAGCAAAATCCAATACTGCTCTCTTTTTAACAAAATATCATTATAATCTCTGCCTCTAGGGCTTCTCAAGGTTTTTCAACACCAACAAATGACCATATGTGTTCACTAACATTATCAACTTTACCCATATGAATTGCTAATGCATTTTACTGTCACCATTCTTGATGCTCCTTAAATGCTCACCTACCCTCTCCTTGAACTTTCTCTTAGTTTACCAACATAAAAACAACCACAGGTGCAAGAGGCCAAATAAATGACCCCCTCTGTTGCACAGGTAATAAAACCTCTAACCTTGAATGATCTTTTAGTCTTAGGGTTAATGACAGATTTGGTTTTGTACAATACACAGACATAATTTACAATTTCCACACTTAAAACATCCATCATGACATGCTGGCAACCACATCTTTTCTTTTCATATCTAGGTTGTACTGAATGTACCAAAATATCCTCAAACTTTTACCTCTTTTATAGAACAAATCTAGGTTTAACAATTCTAAGATCTTTAAACCATGATCTAAACTCACTAAATGCCAGTGTCTATTAATAATTCCCCAATCTCCTTTGCCTGTGCACTAAATGTGCTCACAAAATTAATTCTAGAATCACAATTTTGTTGCTTTTCCAATTTCTGCATGACCTTTGACCTTTCCAACTTATCTACTTCTTCTCTAGCTTTAGTAACAATAGCAACTGGATATTTCCTTTCATATAAACGCTTTTCTAACTCATCAGCTCTCTTCTTGTACATTAATTCAGTACTACAATTCCTTTTAACTCTAAGAAACTGCCCCTTAGGTATGCCAGCTATGGTGTGGAAAGGGTGACTACTGTCAGCCTGTAACAAAGTATTTCTATCCGTCTTTTTTCTAAATAAGTCTGTAGCAATCCCACCTTCACCATCCTTTTTAATAATCAAATCAAGGAAATTAATATATGTAGTACTAAAAGACAGAGAAAGCATAAGTTTTCATTACTGATTCTAGATATTTTACAAACTCAAACAATTCATCCTCACTACAGTCCAAATCATTATTATATCATCTATAAAACGTCTATACAGATCTATTTTATCCTGAGTGGATTTACTTCTCTATCTCTAATACATTCTTCTTCCCATTTTCCAAGATACAAATTAGCAAAATTAGGAGCAAAAGTTGCTCCCATTGCTATTCCTTGATTTGTACATACTGATCTTCCATAAAAGAAAGTGTTGGATTTCAAAACAAATTCTGCCATTTTACTAGCATTTCTGTAGCTGGTACCTTATTCTCCCTTCTTTCTAAATAAAATTCTAAAACCTCAGACCCCCCTCATGGGGTATGTTAGAATATAAGGATTCTACATCCAAGGTTACAAAAAACTTCTTTCATCAATTTCAGTGTCACCTAAAATCTCAAGTATATCATGTATCCTTAATATAGGAAGGAATACTCTGTGCTATTGGTTTAATAAAAAAGTCAACATACTGAGATAAAGGTTCAGTCAAAGAACCATTTCCTGAAACTATAGGGCGTCCAGGGGGGTTTACCAAACATTTATGTACTTTAGGCAGTATATATAAACATGCTTTCATAGGGTTCTGTACTCTTAAAAAAGAACAAGCTTCATCAGTTAGCCACCCCTTTTCCTTTACTTTTATTAAATAACTATCTATACATTTTTTGTATCCAGGGGTAAGGTCTGAAAGTACTTTTTTATAAAAGGATGTATTACTCAACTGCCTATGTACCTCTGCAATAAACTTTTCTATATCCATAATGACAATTGAGCCACCTTTATCAGCCTTTTTAATAGTTATACTTCTGTCCTTCCTTAATACATCAATAGCAATTTTTTCAGCTTTACTTAGGTTATTCTTAAATCTGTAACCCTCACCCTGAATCTTTCTATCTAAATCCACCAGGTCTCTCTCACAACTCTTAACAAAAGCTTGTACACTTGATGTCAATGGTGGACAGAAAACAGAAGTTGGCTTAAATCTATAATATGGCATATCATTATTTGAAGGAACATTTGATTCACTTACCCCTTGATTTATACAAATACCTTCTTCCTTTCTATTAAAAAAAGATCGCAAGGAGAGATTTCTAGATAATTTATGACAATCCACTATAGTTTCAAACAAATTAAACCTTTGTTGGGGAACAAAAGAAAGTCCTTTATTCAATAAATCCATTTCTGAAATAGTTAATGTCCTCGAAGAGATGTTAATAACATTATTTACTGATAGCCTCTCCTCATCTTCCATCTCATGTTCAACCATTTCTTCCTCTGATAACACCATTCTCCTCTGTTTCCTGCCCCCTCAATTCGTTTTTGACTCTGGTTATAATTCAGACGTTGGCTCCACCTCGGCCTTCAAGGGTTTTCTTATATCTGATGTTATAATTTGTTCTTCTTCCCTAAATATCCATCTTCTAGGCTGCTCAGTTCATCCTCTCACTTCCATCATGCTTATTTAAAATGGATTTTATTGGTGTTTTAAAAAAAGTGCCAGGACTTGAGCGAATGTCAAACTTATTCTTTTACCCCATTCAAAACTTGATTAGTTTCATAGTCATTAGCATCACGTTCAAACTTACGTCCTCTTAATTTCTTGAATTTTTTCATCATATTTAAATAAATTTTGTTTAAAACTCTGGCAATAATCTTCATAGAAAGGATGGTCTTTATGTTTATACAGAGCTTCTTCCTTAAATTTAATTTCATTTTCTGTTTCCAGCTGTATAGCTGCATTTTCTTCAAAATGAGCTCCATATATTGTTTACTGGCTTCATGACTGATTTTATACCATTTTCTAAAATTCTTCTCTCTGCAAACCAAACGAAGGTTTTTTAACAATTCTCAAACCTCGAGGTATGCGGTCCACCTCCAAATAAGCCCTTAATGAAACTCTTTCCCAATAAAGTCTTTTGTCTCTAAATGCTGCCCTTTCAAACTGCTGAAAAGCTTGTTTAATATTTTTTAGGGCTTACCTCAGACTTTCCAGTCTTTTTCAAAAGCTCTGCAAAAGTCAACAATGGATAAATTTGAGAGCCAGAATATATAAGGTCTAAGAATAGCACAATACAAAAAAAGATTGTGACTAGAGCCTACTATACCCCTGAGATCCTACAGCATATGCTTAAATCTGGGTCACATGATTGTTAAAATCAATGTAAAAGCAAGGCAGACCTTACCCACTGTCTTTGGAGTTGTCCTAAAGTAAATACATTACGGGTTAGGACAGCCGAGTGGTTAACTGAAATTATAGGGAAAGAAATACCAAAAGAATTGGAAGTTACGATCCTAAATGACTTGGGAAGGGTTGAGCTTGAATCTCAAGCAGGAAAAAATGTTACACGTAGGGACTATGTGCACCAAAAGACACATACTGGGCAACTGGAATGCACAAGAGATTGAAGCGTTGATAAAAGAGAACTGGAGGTACCAGCTACAAGAATCTTTATTATCTGAGAAACATTTTTTCAAATGTTATTAAAAATTCATGGGAGAACATAAATTTAGGAGAGGGTTTTATATCTTTGTGGGAGATGGAGTAATTTTTTTCAATATTTTAGAGGGGGGTGAATTATGAATATGTATTGTTTTTTGTTATCTTTGTTTTCTTTCCATATGTAAAAAACTCATCAAGTCAACCATATGTATATGTATGTATTTGTATGTATTATAATAAAAAAATATTTGTTAAAAAAACAAGAGGGGATGGAAAGGATGAGAAGGGGCTTGGCGAGGTCGGAGGAATGGTCAAAAGTATGGCAGCTTAGATTCAATGCAAGGAAGGGCAAAGTATTGCACCTGGGAAACAAAAATCCTGGGGAAGAGTACACAATAGGTGTTGGGGGAGGTACTAACAACAACAAAAATGGAACAGGACCTGGAGGAAGTCATATCAGATGACCTAAAGGTGAGCAAGCAATGTGAGAAGGCAGTAAGGAGGGCTGGATGATACTGGGATGTATAGGAAGAGGCAACACCAGTAGAAAACAGGAAGTTGTTATGCCTTTGTACAGACAGTTGGTAAGATCCCATCTGGAGTACTGTGTGCAGTTCTGGAGACCCCATCTCCACAAGGACATAGACAGGATGACGGCAGTCCAGAGGAGGGCAACTAAAATGGTGCAGGTTCTGCACCAGCAGCCATATGGAGAGGGACTAAAGGAGCTTAATATTTATACCCTTGAGGAAATGAGGGAGAGGGGGG
Organism: Neoceratodus forsteri; assembly: GCA_016271365.2. Lineage (NCBI taxonomy): Eukaryota > Metazoa > Chordata > Ceratodontiformes > Ceratodontidae > Neoceratodus > Neoceratodus forsteri. The sequence goes on from CM057456.1 coordinate 1,677,287,990, forward strand.
ACATGATAGAAACTTTCAAGAACCTCAAGGGAATCAACAAAGTCTAGGAGGGTAGCATCTTTCAGAGAAAGAGATGTGCAAGAACAAGGCGGCACAATTTTGAAGATAGAGTGGGGACGACTCAAGGGCAACGTGAGGAAATATTTTTTCAAGGAGAGGGTGGTGGATGCATGGAACGGCCTTCCTGAGGAGGTTGTGGGGTCAAAAATAGTGGGGAAATTCCAGAATTCATGGAACCAACATAAGGCAATTCTAGTGGGGGGGGTAGGAAGAAGTAGGCTGTTGGTTAACTAGGATCTGCAGCTTATCGAATAGGTAGGGAAATGGGCAGACTGGGTGGGCCAAGCGGCCCTTACCTGCCGTCAAAGTCTGTGTTTCTATGTTTCTATATGGTGGTCACTGAGGGCATCAGGGAAGGTACCAGCATCCACAGTATGATGGGGATGTGAGGAGAGGACCCAATCCAAGAGTGAATGATATAGAGATTTGAGATGAAGATGAGTGGGGTCAGAGATGAGTTAAGACAGAAGGAGGGACTTCACGTTCAGCCAGAATTTATGTAGAAAGGGGGAGAACCAAATGAGGTTGAAATTGCCTAAGTAACTTACCAGAAGAGGCATGGAAGGAGATGGTTGTGAGTAGCTCGATGACTGATGGTGGGGACATGCCTGGACAGTAGTAAATGCTGGCAGTAAATACTGGGATAGAGAAGGATATGGAGATTTTGAGAAGAAGCATCTCATTAGCACAGGAGATGAAGGTACAGTGCACAGGCTAAAACTAGATGTTTGAGGGGAGGCACAGTAGATGGCTACTCCACCACCCCTCTTCACTATATCCTGTTGAACAGTGCTGAAACCGGGGATGACAACAGAGGAATCAAGAATCGTAGGGGAGAACCAAACTCCAAGATCATCAACACAGACTTGAGGTTAACCTGAGTGGTTGCAACTGGTCAATTTTAGAGAGAAGGCTGGGGATGTTGACATAAACCACTGTCAGACCTTTGGGTAGAGGGGATAACAGAGCAGGGCCAAGGTTGAGCTCAATATCACCTGCAACTATAAGCAACAAAGAGATGAGAAGCTTGTGACAGTCTAGAGGATGCTTAAGGGAAGAAGACAGTGGTGGAGAGGAGGAGGATGATGGAGGACAAGGGAGATAGAAGGAACAGTGGGACCTATGAGCTTTGAGGTAAAGCCAAAGATGTGAGAGGAGAGTGCAACCAGGATGCCAGGAAGAGAGGGTAAGGGAGGGAGGCTGAAGGAGGGAGGGTGGGTGAGGTGAAGCGAGGAGGAGATTGAAGGAGGAAGGTTGGGATAGGCAGAAGGGGGGAGGGTGTTAAGGGTAAGCAAGAAGGGAAGGAGAGAAAAGGTTAGAAGCAGCATAGTGAAAGAGTATCAAAGCAGTACTCACTCAACAGTTTATACCAAATAAAATAGAAAGGGGTGACAAGCTTCACCCAAATGGAGTGAAAGCTGAGTAAGGGTAATGTGGGCTTACCCAGAAAGGGAGGTGGCCCGAAATTACATTAGAAATTAGAAGGAATATAGGCTTCACCTTGCTAGGAAGTACATTAGTATAATAAACAAATGGGGGAACTATGGACTTTATCCAGATAGGGAGATGGTTGGAATTAAAGAGTTTAGAAATGTGAGGAAAATAATAATTGGCTTTACCCTGATATGGGGAAGCTAGTATAAAAAACAAAAAGTGGAAATTTGGGCTTTAACCAGATAGGGAGGAGGAGGCCAGAATTTCGGAAAAATAGGAATACAGGCTTCATTCTGTTATGGAGGGAGCTGAAATAAACAAATGGGGGTAAATGTGAGCTTCACCCAGTTAGTGAGGCTTCAATTACAGACCTTTAGCAGGTGACAGAAATGTAGGAAACCACAGCAAAGCAAATCAAATTATGTAGTACAGTAAATGTAGTTACATGGATAATGCCATTTTAACACAAGTACAGAGTAAAATACAAACTGGTGCAGGAAACTCAGGACACTAGATTGCTAAACAGATATATATGCAGTGGAATCAACAGAATCTTAGGAAAACAGCAGCTGTAGTACTACAGCCAAGTAAAAAACTGTAATAGCAACATAAACTTAGAGACTCTGGAGCACTATATTAATAAGGAGGACCAACAGAGTACTTACTGGGGCTGGAGCAGGTGTACATGGAATGGTCAGAGTGGTGGCCGACAGCTGACTTCCCAGCTGATGCCCTCAGTGTGGCAGCCTTGTTCTCTGGCCCTTTGACTCTTGACTACAGTGGAGGACTACTTGTAGCAGCAGCCTTACACAGGCCTAGGCCATGCCCCCAAACACAATCCCACCTCCCGACTGGAGGCGCTGGGTGACTGACAGGTCCAGCTGCTGTGGCAATCAAGCAGCAAAAGAAACAGTATCAAGTCCCTGAAGGCCCAACAGGGACTCATAGTAGTACTGAGGCCACCCTATCAGGAGCAATGGACTGATACAACTTGATATCATCTTCATAGGCTGTGACACCCTACACTGGATCTCCCAAAATGTTAACATATGCACCATAAACAACATGGGAAAAACAGAACCTTGCAATTCAGGGCACCTGGGCAGAACTAGCATGAGTCAGTCACAACAGACTGCTTCCTACCCACCAGGAAGAACCATAGCCATTAAAGAACAATCCTCGCTATTCCTAAATATTACTCTGTCCCTCAGGCCTGTCCTCTAATTCCCATTGGTCAGCTCTGTCAAAATAGTAAACAATACTGGATTGGTCAGCTCTGTCAAAATAGTAAACAATACTGAACACAGGCAGCTAATATAAGGGAATCCTCATCCAGAGCCACTGTTGTGAGACAGACAACAGTTCAAACAAAAAGCTGGCTCAGAATGGACACTGGGAATGTACAAAAGACCAGGAACTCGGTCACAGGATTATTTAAGAGCTTATTTCAGTTAAAAATTGCACTCGGGCTAATTAGCAGCTAACTGAAGGTCCGTTTCCTCTAGCTCGGCCGAAATAGCCAATAAATATAGATTAACAAACAGAATTTCCCACCGTGCAAAGAAACGCGGTCGCGGTGGTGGAGGGAGCAATGGATGAGTATCTGACCGATGCCTACCAAAAGTCAGCGGCGACTGGAAAACCGGAAAAAGGGGATGGCGGGCCCAGGAGGAGAAAATGAGCCTGGTTTGCAGCTTTTGGCGGAGAGTGGCGGCTCTGGGAAGGAGCTACAGGGCAAGTAATTGCAGCACTGGAGCTGCGCCTGATAAAGCTAGAGGATAAGTTGGATGGGAAATTGCAGGAGGTCCTGGAGCAGCAGGCGCAACAGAGCACTCGGCTGCCTGAGGCTGAAGAAAGAATTTCTAGACTGGAGGATGAAGTGCTGACAGTCCCAGGCCAAGTTTGTGCTTTACAGGGGGATTTGGAGGAGTTTAAGGAGGCTTATGATTACCAGGAGAACTATCATCGGCGGTTAAACTTGCGACTTAGGGGGCTCCCTGAGGGACTGGAGGGAAAGGATGCTCTTGATTTTTGCAGCAGAGTGTTACCCGAATTGCTGGGGCTGAAAATGAAAAATGGCAAGATCAAACTAGAGCGTGCACATCGAGCTGTAATGCCACGGCCTGCAGTAGATCAGCCCCCACGTCAAATAATTATGCGTTTCCAAAACTTCCAGGACCGAGAAGCTTTGTTGAGGGCCTACAGATCCCAAGATACCTTGAGCTATGAGGGTCATTGATTATTCCTCTTGCAGGACTACTCAGCTCGCTTGTTGAAGAAAAGGAAGGCCTTTAATGGGCTGATGGCACAGCTGAAGAGCCTTAAGGTGGAAAACTTTCTGGTATATCCCGCCACACTCAGAATTAAACATGAGGGTGCGACCTACTCCTTCTGGGAGCTCGAGAAAGCAGAGGAGTTTGTAAAGGGCCTGAAGAGAAGAGTGAGCTGAGTGGTTGTGGGGAGATACAAAGAACTGGAAGGATGACTTTAAGAGGTTTCGATTTAATTGTTCTGATGGAGGATCGATTTTTCTGGTTGTAGTTTTTGGACTGAACTATGTTGAGAGTGTTTCCTGTTCCTGGTTGGTGCCATTGCACCGTTTATACCTGAGGAGGACAGATCCTGGATGAGACAGTTGTTGGGTCAGGCGTGGTGGAAGAACTGTGGACTAGAGGGGCCTGAGAAGCAAGGTGTACGGGCCATGATGTGCGTTCCCTTCTGTTTTCATGGAGGGCTCTCTCTTATTGACTGCTGGTGTATGAGAGCTCAGCTGGAGACCAGAGGGTCGCGGATATGAAGAGAGTTCCTGATACAGGCGAGGTAGGAGCGGGGGAGGGCCTAGTGCGTGTTTTATTGATAGCGCGGCCTAGCCCCCCGCCACCCCTCTGATGCTGTCGGATCCATGATGTGTCCATCTGAGGCTATTAATCAGGGTGTGGGGGTATGGTTACGGGGGTGGGTTAAGGGGAATAAATTGAGTATCTGGCTGGAAGGATGAAGAGAGTCAGGAGGCCTGGGGGGTGAGTTAGAGGAGGGTGAAGTTATGACAGCCTGCAGTGGGGAGGTTTTTCGGTGCGGCTTAAAAGCTTGGGGTTTAGGATCTGGATATGAACCCTCTCCGGGTCATCTAGTGGGGGGGGGGGCATTTGCAGGGATTTTTGAAAGGTGAAGGCCGTGGGGATGGGGGAAGGAATGCAGGAGGGGCGGAGAGTGAATTAGATGGCGCAATAAAGGTGGGTTTTTTCCTTTTCTCTTGGGCCTGGTGAATGTAAACACTGGATGTTGTGCTATATCCATGCTATTAGATGTGGGGTAGGGGATTGGTAGAAAAAGCTGTGGTATAGAGAACGAAGATTGAGTTATAGGTCTCTTTGCTTGGGTAGAGCTGAGGATGGCCCCCCCTCCTCCTCCTCAGGTCCTAATGCATTGGTCTGGGGGGAGGAGGTGGGGGAGGAATGTCCAGGAACAAGTTGGATGAGGAGGTTAGTAGTAGGGGAAGGGGGAGCAGGATGAGACCGGGTAGGGTCGAATAGGAGATAAAGGAGTAGTAATGCAGGGGTTGAGCATGTACAAGGGGGATTTTGGGGTGGGGGACTTATGATAATAGCGGATAACTGAGACAGACGTGGGCCAAGGGGTTGGGTAAAGAGGAGATAAAGGGCGAAACAATTAGATGAGACGTGGAGGTGGATTGGGGGAGGGTGTGGGGGGAACGTCTGAGATAAGAGCGAAGAAGGTGGGATACTGGCCAGGCTCGGGATGGAGATTAATGTAGACTCCGGGAATGGGATAGTTCCGGAAGGGAAAATTTGGCTAGTGGGGGGGCGGGATGCGCATCTCGGTTTTGGTGGAGTCGTGTTGAGTGTTTGTTCTTCATTGTCTTTAAATCTACACTTGTGCTATGTTAGCAATTAGTGTTGTAGGGGAAGGTGGAGGAGAGGTTACAAGGGAAGGGCAAGAGAGGGGGCAGGTTTGGAAGAGGGATTTGGGGGATTAGTTATAAATGATAGAATAGATAGTTCACTTCGTTTTTTTGTTAGTAGGGTAATTACCCGGTTGTATTTCAATTGTGGCAGTCGAGTGTGCAGACACCAAAAAAAGTATATGAAGGTATTGGTGAGTTATATGAAAGTTCGGATATATGTAATGCAATATCAAAAGACAATATCCCTAAAAAATGAAAAGCCTCACGGAGAGAGATGGGTGACCTAGTCAACTTTAACGTGATATCTTGGAATGTTAAGAGTATAGCAAGCCCAGTGAAGAGGACCGCACTTCTAACTGCGCTTAGACGAAAGGGAGCACAGGTGGCAATGCTGCAAGAGACGCACCTGACAGATGTGGACCATGCCAAACTGGTGCGGAATTGGGTTGGGAAATGTTTAGCGGCCTCTTATTCTTCACATAAAAGGGGGTTAGCAATACTCTTACATAAGAATCTGCTCTTCGAGGTGAAAAGAGTAGTGAGAGACCCTAAGGAGGGCAGATACATTTTTGTTACTGGAATATGGCGAGGGGAGACACTTACTTTTGGTTGTGTCTATGCACTGGCAGTGTATGACCCGTTTTTTTATTCTTCTTTGCTGGGCCTGCTTATTAGGGAGCAATTTCCGGGGCTTATTATGGGAGGGGATTTTAATTGGACAATGGATGCGAAGATGGATCATTCTGAGGGTAAGGGGCGGGCGACGGAGGCCTTGGGGCAGTGGAAAATTGGAATCGCAGATATGGACTTAGTGGACGGGTGGAGGGCGGTCAACCCCACTGGTCGGGAGTATACATTCTACTCTAACCCCCATAAGACTTGGTCCCTGTTAGACTATTTTTTTTTACCTAGAAGCTGGGTGGGAAGAATAAAAGAGATAAGCCACAGCCCCATTTTCCTCTCGGACCATGCTATGGTCGTATTGTGCATCGCGTGGGGGTTGAGAGTAGATCTTCAACCTGGAGATTTCCTACATATTTAGCTAAGGACCAAGCGTTCAGGGAATATTTGGCAGAACAATGGAAGCTTTATGAAGAGGTGAACGTTACAGGTGAGGTGTCTAGCACCATTGTATGGGAGGCGGGTAAGGCCTATATGTGGGGGGCTATAATAGCCTATATGGGTAAGATTAAAAAACAGAAAAGGGGTTAAAAGGAAGAATTAGAAAGGCAAGTGAAAGAGCTGGAGAAACGAATAGGTGGAGGGGAAAGGGGAGACCCCCAAGATGTTGGCAGTGGCGAAGGAGGCCCTTAATTCTCTCTTTAGGGAAGAAGCAGGGAGGACATGGTTCTTCTGTCAGAGGAGAGTCTTCGAATGGGGGAACAAGCCTGGACCCATGTTAGTAGGCTGATGAAGGGGGGGCAGATGTCCAACTAGGATCCTGCGGATTAAGGAAGAGGAGGGGCAAATCATTACAAGTTCAAAGGCTATAGCAGAGCGTTTTGGGAGGTTTTATGAAAAGTTGTATAGGGCAGAGCATGAAGGGCAGGAAGAGTGTACCGGGGAATTTTTAAGAGGAGTAGCTTTGCAAAAGGTTACAGATGAGCAGAGGGAGGTACTGAGCCAGCCCATCTCAAGGCAGGGGATCCTGAGCGCCATACAGAAGTTACAGGAGGGAAAAGCCAGTGGATTTCCTGTCGAATTCTACGGGATTTTGGGGGGGCAATTGGCAGATGTGTTGAGGAGGGTATTTGAAAGGGGGGGGAGGAGGACCAGGTCCCGCTATTGCCTGACTCGTGTTATGAGGCTAATATCTGCTTAATACAGAAAGGAGGTCAGGATGAGCTCGAACGTTCCTCCTATCGACCAATCTCCCTTCTCAATGTGGATATGAAAATTCTAGCTAAAGTCCTTTCTACTCGCTAGAGAATATCCTCAGTGGAGGTTCACCAGACCAGACAGGGTTCATCAAGGGGTGGCAGTCCTACCACAATGTTCGGAGGTTGTTAAACATTGTATGGCGGGCTGGAAGGGCTGGCGCCAAGATGGGGGTGATCTCATTGGACGCTGAAAAAGCATTTGACAGAGTGGAATGGGACTTTTTATTTGAGGTGATGACCCTGTTTGGTCTGGGGGACCCATTCATAGGGTGGGTCAGGGCCATGTACCAAAAGCCGAGTGTGCAGGTGATGGTGAATGGATGTCTGTCTGCGAAGTTCAGGCTGGGTAGGGGGACAAGGCAGGGATGTCCTCTATCACCTCTGCTATTTGCCTTGGTAATCGAACCGCTGGCATCAGCGATACGCCAGCATGAGGGCATGGTGGGAGTGAGGGATGGGGAGGGAAGACTGCATAAGGTGGCACTCTATGCTGATGATATGCTATTATTCCTTGGGAATATGAATGGCTCTATGGGATGCCTTATGGATATTATTGAAAAGTTTGCTGGATTGTCTGGGTATAAGATTAATGTGAAAAAATCTGAAGCTATAGGGTTCCCAGAAGTAGGTCCAGAGGTACGGCAGAGGGGATTCAGGGTCGTCAGGTTGGATTTCAAATATCTTGGGGTTCGTATTGGGGGGAGGTGGGAAGAGCTATATAAGTTGAATTATCATTCCTTGATAAATCTGGTATTGGCAGACCTGAAGAGATGGATGCAATTACCAGTATCTTGGATTGGGAGAATAAATCTCATAAAATGAATATTATCTCCGTATTCTATACCCTATGCAAATGTTGCAGTTGAGAACACGAGAGGGATGTGAAACAGTTGGAGAGAGGGTTCACGGACTTCATTTGGCAGGGAAAAAAGCCCAGAATAAGTTTAGTAAGGCTTAAGGCGGATAGAAATAGGGGTGGGCTTAGCTTCCCGGACTTGGGGGCATATTATAAGGCAGTGCAACTCTGAAGTGTAGCAGATTGGGTCCATAAACCTGAGGTGGCTAGCTGGATAGGCCTGGAACAGGAGGGGACGTCTGGGAGACTTACAGCATACCTGCATAGTAGAGGGCTGCGGGCATATAGGGATTGAAGTGGCAACCCATTAGTTAGGGAGACACTGGAGGCCTGGCACCACTTATGGCGACAGAAGGGGGGGACCCAGAGGGAGACTGTCTTGCTTCCAATTGCAAGGAACCCCTTCTTTGTCCCTGGGATGGAGGTCAGAGGGTTCCTGGAATGGGAGAAAGGGGGAGCAGTATGTATGGGGATGCTACTGGAGAAGGGAGAGTTAAGTGAGTTTAATAAGATCAGGAGAGAGATAGGGGTGGGAGCTTCTCATATGTTTCGGTATCTGCAGCTGAAGACATATGTAGGATGATTGGGCATAGGGGGAAGGGGGTGGCTGCAGGCAAATAGAATAGAGCAGATGGTATGTCAGGCCAGGAAAGACATAAAAGGGTTTGTTGGGAAAATAGTTAAACAGGACAAGCAGAGCCTACCAGACCTGACGGGCCCTACGAAGGCCCTCTGGGAAAGGGATCTAGGGTTGCAGATATCGGAAGGAAATTGTGATCTAGTGCTAGGTATGCCGGAAGGAATTATGATATGTAACAAATTTAAGGAGGCCTTCTGTAAGTTTTTGCATAGAATTTATTGGCCCCCAGTGGCAGTACATCGGGCACATCCTGCGGTGTCACCGAACTGTAGAAAGTGCGGTAAGGGATTGGGCACCTTCTTCCATTGCTTCTGGTTGTGCCCAGTCCTGATAAGGTATTGGGGGGGTGATTCAGGAGGTAAATAAGGGTATGGGGGGCAATTGACTCATGACCCTTTAGTCTGCCTATTTGGGGTGGAAAGAATAGAAGGAGAAGAAGAGTGGCAATTATTGCCTAGATGGGTAAGGGTTTCGCTGGTGCTAGCTAGACATTGCATTCAGAATACCTGGGTTACTGGGAATGGGCCCACGCTGATTGACTGGCGAAAGTTAGTTATACGTACACTGGCTTTAGAGAGGCTCACATGGATAGTTAGAGATAGGGAAGAGGTGTTCTTAAGGGACTGGGCCCCTTTTTTGGTGACGTTGAGCCTGTCTGAAAATTTAATGCTCTGCACAGGGTTGAATATCTAAGCCCCAGGGTGCAAGATAGATATAGGGGTACCTCCAGCTGGGGGGATGGCTAAAGGGAAGGCTCAACGGTTGAACCCTGGTTCAGTAAGTTTCCTTTGTGGGGGTCCTAATATTCCAATATAATATAAAGAGCTGAGGGCCAGACGTCTGTTCTATACACTGCATATAATAACGGATAGTCACCCAGGGAGTTTTTTGTATATGTAGAGGAAACAGGGGTATTGCTGCACACTCGACTGCACCTTAATAAATGGAATTTGTATGATGTATTAAAGTATTAACTGGGATTTTTGAGTGTTTGTAAATGTATTTGTCTTTTGTTGTTCGTAGTATGTATAAGCTGTTTGTTTTTTTTTGTGTCCGAAAACTGTTAATAAACAGAATATTCCCCCCCAAAAAATTGCACTCAAACCACTGACCCAGTGCCAGCTTTGTGCAGCCTTGAGAAAACACACAGGGAGGCTACGTGAAATGTTGGTGGCAGTCAGTAGTGTGAGTGCTACTTTTAACTGAAATAAAAACTCCATAGGCCCTAGGCCCTTATCTGCCGACACTGTCTATGTATCTATGTAATTCTACAACCAAAATCCTGGTCTTTTGCATCTTCCCAGTGTGTTTTGAGCTCAACTTTTTGTTTGAACCACACTGTTCAAAGCAGATGACAGGTCAAGGAGAATCAAGATGGATATTTTTCCCTGATTACTCACTAGGTAGGGAACACTGCACACTCTGGCAAGTGTAGGATCCATGCTGTAGAAACCAGACTAAAATTACTCAGTATTCTCCCAGTGATCAACTAGTCTGCTCAGCAACCATTCTCTCAGGAACCTTTGTCAAGAATTGTAGGTTGGAGACGGGTCTATAATTTACGACATTATCAGGATCTAACAACTTCTTGAGCAGTGGCTTCACTGCCACTTGTTTTAGAGGAGATGGTAGGAGGTCTTCACACAATGAAACATTAATGATTTTTTTATTTAGTTTTTGTTCACCGGGTAGGTGCACTAGCCATGAAATGACTATTTTCAGGCACGACCCGGGAGAGTACAACAAAGAACGGTGGAACAACAGCACACATGGTTACAGTAAGTAACAAATAGAGGGGTACAGTAAAAGCTATAATACAAGGGCAACAATAAGTAGGAGTTACAATAAATTGGTAAACATAAGACAAAAGGGCATCAAAGTTTAATAATAAGTGCAGGAGTCTTGGATTCGACCTGATGAGAGACTGGGTTAGGTCTGAAAATAAGGGAAGGTGGGGGGGGAGAGAGAGAGAGGGAGGGAGGGAGAGAGAGAGAGAGAGAGAGAGATGAGGAGATGATCGGCTGTAATATAAGATAGGGAAAAGGAGGTGTTAAATGAGAGAGGAAACAATCAGGGAGTAGGAGGGAAGATGTTAAGAATAATAAAAGTGCTAATTTCAGTTTACAGCAGCTGAGTTGGTGCAGGATTTAAACTACAAGAAGTGCACCACACGCTAGGAACCACCTGGCAAACATCTCTCTCTCTCTCTCTCTTTCTGTCTCCCTCTCTCTCTCTCTCTCTCTCTCTCTTTCTTTCTCTCTCATTCACTTAGCAGTATTCTCTCCAAGGCAACAGACTCTCCTATGACTTTGGTGCTGAACTGCTGCCACCAGTGTATGATTGGCAATGAAAGAAATGTGGTCCTGGATGTCGGCAACCTTGTCCTTGAAGAACCAGGTAAAGCATTTGCACCTCTCCAGGGAAGCAAGTTCCCTGCACCACAGATAGTCTGGTTGTACAAGACTAGCAGTAGTGTAAAAATTATGGTTAGCCTGTTCCTCTTGCCTGCAATAAGCCTAGAACAAATAGCTACTAGGAGGTATGCCTTGATACACAGGATATTTTCCGAGACCTGGGCTAATGCTTCAAAAGAACTCACAAAACTCATGGAGAACCACACTAAGATTCCACAGAGACACTGGGAATCCATTGGTAGGTCTGGTTTTGCTGACTACTCTCAAAAGACTGTTTGCAGCTGCATAGGGCCCCAGAGAAGATCCCTTGAGGGATCCCAGGACTGCCCCCAGCATGGGCATGGCAAGACAGTTTTATTTTTAGGTGCCTTTTCCCTGGGGCTCCGAGCGCAATACAAAGAGACAAGGACCTGAACATACAGGCTGCTGGGTGAAAGATCCTTGTCTTTCCCTACCTGTAGAAAATCTAGGATCAATTGTAAATAGCACGTTAGCCATTGCCCACTTCCAGAATGCTTTATATAACTTGGGAGTGTTGGGCCAAAGACCATAAACTAAGGTTTAAAGGGAAACAATGGAAAAGACACAGCTTTCCTCAGACACTACAGAAACTCTCAATTCGTGCTTTCAGACAGTAACAACTTTTATTAATGATTTAGAACAGCTACCCACAACTTCCACTTTCTGTTGCTGGCAGCAGCCATTTCATGAGCAGTAGTGAGCTTCCTGAGCTCACTGTATGCTAATATGCCTATTTGACCTCAGCTATTGGTTGGCAGGACATATTATCATAAAGTGAGCTCAGGAAGCTCTCTGCTACTCATGAAATGGTGGCTGCCAGCAACAGAAAGTGAAAGTTGAAGGCCACTGTTTAAATCACTAAAAAAGCTATTAGAGTATTTTTTTTTAAAATGTTACTGTCTGAAAGCACTAATCATGAATTTTTGTAGTGCCTGGGTAAAGCTGTGCCTTTTCCAGTGTTTCCCTTTAATGAAGAGAAATGTAAAGTTAGGAATTTCGGTAGCAAAAATAGAATGGCAAAGTACACCCTAAATGGGAAAGAGCTTGAATCCACAGATAAAGAGAGAGACCCTGAAATAATTATTATCAATAAATTCTCATTTGATGATCATACAACAGAAGTTGTGACAAAGGGTGATACATTACTAGGGTGTATATTTAGGCACATAAGAAGTAGAAGCAGCAGTAATAATGCCATTTTTCAACGCATTGATTAGGCCCCATTTGGAGTACTGTGTGCCTTTTTTGGCACCACACAGTAGAGGCAGTATCCACTTATTGGAGAGGGTCCAGAGAAGAGCCACCAAAAGAGTAAGTACTTCAAAATAAATCAGAGATATGAAGAAGGACTAGCTAAACTGAATTTTAATTAGAGTATAGACAATTAAGGGGAGATTTATGCCTAGTGTATAAAGCATTTAAAGAAAATGACTTATGGGTATGTGCAAGATTGGAATGAAATTGACAAATAGAGATACTAGACCACACAAATATCAACTAAAGGAAGAGCTGCATAAAACAAATAAAAGAGGAAGGTGGATTAACCAAGGGGTGGGGGCAACAGGGAATACCCTCCCTGAATCAGTGGTGTGCAGTAAAAATATGGACACATTTAAGAAATCTTTAGATAAATATATGAGCAGTATACATACTAGAAAACTCCACTGAAAAGTGATAAGTCAATTATGGCTAACGCTGTCTGGCTCGGATACCGTATACCATTCATTCAGCAACTTACATTACTGTGAAGACTATTACAGCGACAAAATCTGCAGGTCACTGTAATGGTCCCGGCGGTACATCGACTGTGTTTCCCTGGTGATTGTGCCCCCTTCCTGACACAACTCTGACTCAGAGTTGACTATTTAAAAAGTCGAGGTGCAGAGGCAGAGCCCCCACACATGTAAGGGTGTGGGGGTGAACCCCCACGCAAATACTCATTGTTGCGTGATGGCACAATGTCAACTGTCAGCATTGTGTTGAATGTTGCGGCCTGCCGGGTCGACAAATTTCTTGTCGCGGCATGGTGGAATCCTCGAATACACTCTATGAAATCTATGAATCTATGATTTCTGGATGTTAGAAGAGTGTCTGCTTTCTTTTCCAACTAACTAAAGATGAGGAGTTGGCTCAGGATCCAGATGACTAACCATACCTGAGCTGCTCTTTGGTGGAATACAGGTCCCTGGCTGAGGAGATACTTGTAAAGTGGAAGCCAGTATGGTTCCAGACTTCCAAGATGACTACATTATGGTACCAAGGCTTTCTTGGCCACTCTGGAGCTAACAGGAAATTCACTGTTAGATTTTCTGAGACCTGCTGGGATTAGAGGAATGGTTAGAAAGAGGTAACTGTTCAGAAGTCTCACAGTATAAATAGTGCATCTAGTGCCTCTGCTGCTGGACATCTATATTAGCCGTAAAAACCTTAATTTCTGAAGATTGTATCTGGAGTAAAGAGGACTATGGTTAGGGTATAGTTGAGCTGATGATGAAGCTGAGTTTGATGGACCTGACAAAAGCTGGCATTTTTGACTCCAGTAAAGGGGTACAAAATGTTGTGGCTTCCCTTGGCTCTTAAGCACGTCAGCTTGATGTAGCAGTATTTTACAGGGATCATTGACTGAGCTCTTACAAGCCACAAGTTCTGCAGCAGTCAGTCTATGATACTGAAGTTTGTGATTGTTTCATGATTCACATGTTTCTGCCATTTCCAGCGCTTTCCATAGAGAAAGATGTGTGTGTGTGTGTGTGTGTGTGTGTGTGTTGTGTGTGTGTGTGTGTGTTTGTGCGCACGTGTGTGAGCATGTAGTGAGAGACGGAGTTCTTCAGTTCTTTTGAAAAACAGTTGTTTTGGGTCAAAAATACTTAAATTGTCAGAAAAATATTCATAAATATTATAATTAGCTTGTTAGCTGTAATTTCTGTGCAGGGCAAGCTAGTAGTAATTTGTGTGCTGCCTCAGACTGGAGGGCACACAGTGGGTGGGCACAGTGTGTGCTGCTGCAGACTGGAGAGCTCACAGTGGGTTGGTGCAGTGTGTGCTGCTGCAGACTGGAGAGCACACAGTAGGTGGGCACAGTGTGTGCTGCTGCAGACTGGAGAGCACACAGTGGGTGGGTGCAGTGTGTGCTGCTGCTGCAGACTGGAGAGCTCACAGTGGGTGGGTGCAGTGTGTGCTGCTACAGACTGGAGAGCACACAGTAGGTGGGCTCAGTGTGTGTTTGCTGCAGCTGCAGCTTGTAGCATGGCAGTGAATTGAGATAATTCCAGCAGGGGCAGGGTGGGAGTGGCATTTTCGCAGGCTTTATTTTGCAGTCAATTTTTATTTTACTGACTGCTGGTGATGCAGGCTGCACAATCTATCTTTTTATTTTTTCTACAGAGTGTGAACCAGCTGGTCAGTTACAGAAGTGAACAGTGAGTGAAAGCGAAGTACTATAGGCTGCAGTGGGAGACTTGAGAGAGTGTTAGGTCTCTCAGGGTTATTTTTCTCATTGTGTCCGGCTGTGGGGTTAGGAGGTGTTTTCGCTCTTTGTCTCCCTCTCATAGCTTGCAAGTCACTTGCAAGTCACATAATATGACTGCCGTGTTGTGTTCTAACTGTGGAGATACTGATTATTGTCATCACTGTTTGCACTGTGTCCTGCTACTGTGTTGTAGTATCATCTGTTATATAGAAAATATGGAGATAGCAACAGGGGGAGAAAAGCTATAGTGCAGGAGGAGAAGAGGTGCAGACAACGGTCCCACCAAACCAGTTCCAAGTACAACTTTTGTAACTGGTAGTGGCAGATATGGTCATGGTGAGATGGGGCTGAGAGTCATGGTGCTGTGAGATTTAATGCTGAACATGTGATAATATGGTCAAAGAAACCCTGGTTCAGTAGTCCACAGATGTTCATTGGTTTTACTTCCACTCCTTCTCAGCCTTCCCATGTCTTCCAGTTCATCTTATGATGACACCACTCTACACAGTTATGAAGTACAATGTGGCTTCCTCCTCTTCCTTAAGTGCTGCCAGGTCCAGTTCCACTTCCCCTAAACAAAACAAGACAGAAATCTAAAGCCAAAGATCCAGCCTTGTGGCATGGCATGCTTGCCACATTAGTGACCCAGCTTTGAGAATTGACCACAATTGCTCAGGGACGGCTGTGTGAAGGAGGATTGTGTATTTGTAGATGACTGTCCTCCTTCAGGGAGGTGGGACAGTGAGTACATCTGCTTGGCTGCCTCCTAGTGGAGAGTAGGTGGTGCAGCTCATTGGCCACGTGCAGACATTGAGGTGTGCTCCATCTTCACGTAGTACTGTATATGCATGCCATTGCACATGTGCCGGCCTAAGGTTGGAAAGAAAATGGGAGGAAAAACTTCCACTGACAGAAAGATGACGGTGACCCACAGGTTGTGCACCATGGATCGAGGCACCCACTTACCCATGGAGGTAAGCTCTGGGTGAGGTGGCTGGTGGGGCTAGGGGAGTGCTGTCAGAAGGGGGTCAGTGGGAGGGACTGGATGATAAAAAATTGATGAAAAAAAAAAGATGTAAAACCATGCCCATCCCCTGTCCATCTCATACAATAGCTGTCCCAACTGCCTGTGGTTGGGCTGTGATAATTCTCAGTCCACCTAGAAGCACTATATAGTGCCCTTCCAATATCACATAGAAGCACCACACAGCTCAGTGCCGCTCACTCATCTACATCGTGTGAGGAAGGTGACACTGAGTCTGGCTCTGGCATGGACACTACTGCAATCCTGCCAGTGTAGGAAAACATAGTTATTCATGAGAGAAGGGAAAGGGCACGGATAAGGCTCATCCATGGCAGAAGAAGGTAAGAGAAGATGAGGGAGCAGGGAAAAAGCATCAGAGGAGGAAGAGGCAAAAGGGGAAGAAATACAAGTGTAAGATGGGCATGAGGGAGCACATGCATGAGAGGAGAATGAAAAATGAGAAGAGCTTGCAAGTGTGATGTCAATTATACCACCAATTAGTGGTGATGAGTATGATACTGAGGAGTGGAAGCCATTGTGGGACAAGATGCCAAATTTAATAAAGATATTAGAAAAGAGGCAAGAAAGAAAATAAGATCTTACTTCGAGGAAGGATCTTTCAGCTGGCTGCACCGGTAGGACTAAGCCATCAGGCACCAGGACCACATGGAAGACTTCTTGGTAGCAATCTACCATGGGGGGACTGCCCACCACTGACATCAGCTGCTCACATCAGCCTAGCCTATAAAGGTTGACAGTCCCCTACACCTACCTCAGTTCTTTTCCCACTGTTGACCCACACACTTCGGACTTTAGCGGATGCCACAGCTACAGTTGACTGCCATTACTCGCACTTGCCATGCTTTTGTATTTTCCTTTTTCTTGAGTGTTTAACATTGAATTTTCGGTGTTTTTACCAACAAGTTTATGTCTTCTCCATCAGCCTTATCTTCTGACCACTCCACAAAGTGTGCTTGCGGCAAACAGATTCCTGAAAAAGATGGCCACTCTGCATGTCTTATTTGCAGGAAAGGGATCTTGGAGTTATCATCTCTGATGACCTCAAGGCAGGGAAACAGTGTGACAAGGCAGCAGGTAAAGCAAATAGGATGCTGGGATGCATAGGCAGGGGCATCACCAGCAGGAAAAGGGAGGTCATAATTCCACTATACAAGACACTAGTGAGGCCGCACCTGGAGTACACTGTGCAGTTCTGGAGACCTTACCTACGTAAGGACATAGACAGGGTAGAGAAGGTTCGAGGAGGGCAACAAAATGGTGCATGGATTGCATCACAAGTCCTATGAGGACAGGTTGAAGGCACTGAACATGTACTCCCTGGAGGAGAGGAGGAGAGAGGGATATGATAGAGACATACAAGTATCTTTTACAGGGAGGAACAGGGTGCAGGAATGCACTATTTTTAAGCGAAAAAGATGTTCCAGGACTAGAGGGCATGGGATGAAGTTGGAGGAGGATGATTCAGAGGAAACGTGAGGAAGAATTTCTTCACAGAACGGGTGGTGGACAAGTGGAACACCCTGCCAGAGGAAGTGGTGGGGGCTGAAACAATCACGGGATTTAAGAATGCATGGGATAGACATAAAGGAATTCTGGAGGTCAGGGGTAAGGGGCAACAGACTTCCTGGAAAACATAAACTGAACTTACAAACTTAAATGGGCAGACTGGGTGGGCCATAGGCCCTTATCTGCCGACACTGTCTATGTATCTATGTATCTTAGATTGATGGATCATTATGCTATCTATCAATCGGCAATATCCTGTAAGAAGTCAGAATTCCTGTCCAGGGAGATTGCTGTTGCGCGAAACCGACCAGCTCAACTCTTTCGGACTGTTGACAGATTGTGCAATCCACTCTGTCTACAGTCTGGAAGAGATTTTTCATAAGTAAAGTGTGATGAACTTGCTCGATTTTTCGCAAATAAGATTGCCAGCATTAGGGCGGATCTCAGCCAAGTTCACTCTTCAAGGGTTTGCAGTGATCGGTGAGTGGAAGCAAACACCTGTGTCACCTGGTCTGACTTTGGTAGGCCAGAATTCATGGACATTATGAGGATTGTCCAGACTGTACGTCCAACCAGTTGTAGTTTGGATCTGGGCCCTACGCCACTTTTATTGGGTTGCATAGATATTATCTGCCCGACCATTGCTGAAATTGTCTGGAAATCCTTGGAGCAGGGGATCTTTCCTGAACCCTTAAAGGAGGTGGTCGTTCGACCACTCCTTAAAAAACCTTCATTGAATTCGGACTGTCCAGCTAACTACAGACCTATCTCTAACCTGCCCTTTTTGGGTAAGGTTATTGAAAAGGTGGTTGCACTGCAACTGGATGACCATCTTTCAAACCATAATGTCTATGATACTCTTCAATCGAGTTTAGAAAAGACATAGTACTGAAACTGCTCTTGTCCGGGTTCTAAATGATCTCCTGATAGCGAGGGATCGAAAGGCTCAGTACTATTCTAGTCGTTCTTGATCTCTCTGCAGCTTTTGACACTGTGGACCATGGTGTGCTTTTGGGCAACTCACGGTTCTATTGTGGACTGTCTGAGTACGGTTCTGTAGTTTCAATCATTTCTCATGGGGAGCGGAGACAGAGGGTTGTCACTGGAATTTATTCCTCTGACGCCATCTCTTTGCCTTGTGGGGTTCCCATGAGGTTCCATTTTGGCACCCATGTTGTTCGCTGTCTACATGCTGCCATTGGGAGACATTATTAGGCAATATGGCTTGGGTTTTCACTGCTATGCAGATGATACCCAGCTATATTTGTCCTTTAGTCCCGGGCAAGAAGAGGCAGTCTCAATACTTAACAACTGTCTATCCGAGATCAGTGATTGGATGAGTGCCAGCTGGCTAAGGTTAAACCCGGATAAGACTGAGGTGTTGGTGGTGGACCCAGGTCGTCCTGAAGCGGGTTGTAGGGCTGGTCTTCCTTCGGGCATATGGATCGATGGTGTCCAGCTCTTGACCTCAGACCGGGTGCGTAACCTGGGCGTTATTATTGACGACAGTTTGACGCTGAAATTTCAGGTGTCTTCTGCTGTCAAATCCTCATTTTACCATCTAAGGAATATTGCTCGGGTGAAACACCTTGTTCTTCCGGCCGACCTCCCGACATTAGTCCATGCCTTTGTTACCTCCCGCCTTGATTACTGCAATGCCCTGTACCTAGGGCTGCCGGGGGTTGATATCCGCCGCTTGCAGCTGGTGCAGAACGCAGCAGCCAGGCTATTGACGGGAACATCTATAAGGAATCATATTACGCCTCGCTCGCGCTGCACTGGCTGCGGTTCAATGGCGGATCACCTTCAAGGTCGGTTTACTGACCTATAAAGCCCTACACGAACAGGGACTGCGATATCTTCAAGATCTGCTTGTTCCCTACTGTCCCTCTCGCTCACTCCGCTCCGCCGGCGAGGGATTGCTAGAGGTTCCCAGGGTTCACTTGAAAACGTCAGGAGCACGAGCATTTTCTTATGCTGCTCCTACCCTGTGGAATTCTCTACCTCGTCGGATACGAAACTGCCTGACTGCTGAAAGTTTTAAGTCAGAACTGAAAACTTATTTATTTCAAAGGGCGTATGGGGAATGATTTATTGTGTTTTATTGTAACTATTTTTTGTTGTTGTTGTTGTGTTATATGAATGTGTTTTATATGTATTTAAATTGTTTTGTACAGCGCTTTGATATTGAAAAGCACTTAAAAATAAATTTTTACTTACTTACTTTACTTACTCTATGTATCTATGTATTTGTCTAGGCCCCAGCCACGACATCAAAGCCTGCCAGATTTGCCAAAAATTCAGTCAGGCCACTTGGAGATGTAGTCTTAAAATTCTGGAACGCTATCTCTTCAAGCAGATGTTGGTCATGATGGAAAATGAGCTGCAGACCAGGAGCTCTTCAGCCTCACCGGCACAGTCCTCTGGGGCTTCCTCTTTTTAGAAATCAAGTGGGAAGCACAGGCAGGGGGACAAACACTGGGACTGGTCTGCTTCCCACTCGCAGTCACCCCTCAAACCCTCGACTGTGACAAGGTCATCCTCCCGCGGGGGTGGGGGCATGGCCCCTTCAGCCCCACCAGCCCTCTCTTCTACTGGTCTCTTGGTGACTCAGCTGCCTACCCTCATTGTTATTTTGGGTGGTGGCTCCTGGGTTTTACAGGGGACTTCATCTCCTGCCCCCCAACCCCTGATGCTCAGGCCCATCTCTTCCATGGGTTCTTTGACAGGTGGCTCTGCTGGTGTTGGTTCATTGGGCATCAATTCCTGCACCATCACCCCCCCCGGCCACGGTGCTGCCTTCATTGGTCCCTGTCTCTGGGCCTGATGTCAATCCTTTGAGGCAGCTCCCGCAGCAGGCTACAGCTGCTTCTTCTTTGCCATTACCTCTGCCTTTGCCAGGGTGGTCTCCTTCCACCCAGGAACTTGCTTCTCCAGCTTGGCCAGTGCCAGAAGACCCTTCCCCCAGACACTCCTGGCTGCCGCCTGCTGGGCTGCTGTCAGTACCGCCGCTGCCCCAGCCTGTAGGCCCAATGCTGGTATTGCCACTTCCATGGCCCACACTGCAGCTAAAACCCCTGGCCTGATGCCGGATCCTCAGCTGGCACCAGGCAGCCCTATTTCTGGGTACTCTACACTGGCCCCACCGCCATTGTACCCTTCCTATCCCTACCCACTGGTATATAACCTGCCAACCCTGGTGGACTATAATGCCCTGTTCTCATCTCCTCTCCTCTCCAATTAATTTGTTGTATATTGCTCAATTAATGTAAATAAAATATAAATATGCATAAAAACTAATATTAATGATACTTTTACTATCATATTGTATTATTATCATGGTACTACTTATCACCACCACAAGTCTTCATGATGATACTGTGACTATGATATTATCATCACCAACTTCACAACAAATGATGAATTGTCAAATTAACTGCAAGATATTTAGTAAACATTGTAAAAATCTGTTTAAGGGTTAAAAACAGAGGCGGCAGTAAATTATGTATACATGAGGCACTTTATGTTTTTATAATGTGATATATCGAATAATGTTAGCTGCAATACAATAATACTAGTATTCTTATAATATTTATGGATATCAAGAAGTGCTAGAAATGTTGGCTTTTAACCATACACTGTCAATATGTATTTTTATTTTACACATATTTATACAGAGTTTGGTAAAACCTCGAGGATATTGTATAAAAATATTTAAAGTGATTTTATAAGATGTAATGACTAGTATTTTAATTGTCAAGGTCTTTGACTGAACAATAAACTTAAACCTACCTACCATCACCAACTAGCTTATCATGATGTGTGTCACACAGAGTCTTTATCTGTAAGATCCCACCATGAATGAACATGAGGAGTGAATGTACACTTCACAACTTCTCATTATTCAGTTTGCTACTACTGCACCTCTCTGTCTTTCTCCTTCTCTACAACTGTTGGTTGTGCTGTATTCGTGTAAAAAAAATGCCATTAAAGAATGCTAAAATATTGTGAAGGGCAATATAACACTCTAGTTTGTTTAAATTTGTGTTGTGTGTTTCCAATACATTTTTTAAAGGAGATGGGATATCACTAAATAAAAATCTATGGGTCAGGCAGAATATAGTACCTGGCACTGGGGTAAAACAGAGACTACAGTGGAGTGTATGCCCTGAGGTCCACAAATATGCAATAAGACACAAGGGGGAGTGCATGAGACATTTCTAATGCATGCCAGGGACAAAGTGAGGCATGAGACCGTTGGCTGAGTGCATTCAGCCCCTGGCTGTGCATTAGAAATGTCTAATTCACCCCCCGGAGTGTCTTATTGTGCTTATAAAATGGGAATATGTATTTTACATGTATGTAAAAGTTAAAATCAACTGGTTTACATACTAAAATAATAAGACTTTTGATTAATTTTGATGTAAAATAGTCCCTCCGCCTGTGCAACCCCCCCCCAAATATTTTGTCCTACTGTGACCACCATAAAGTTCTGCAATCTTATTGTTGCAATCCCCCCCATTATGGAATTGCAGATTTAAAAAATGTGTCATTGGGAGTTCATATGAGGTCAAAATAGCAGGTACACCACCAATGGAAGGGGAGCCACAGAAATGTGTCGGCAAGTAGAGTTTAAAAACTCCCATTAGTTTTAAAATGTCCGACAAGAGAGAGACGTAATGTCAGCAGTGCTCAGTCAGTACACAAAATACCTAAAGTGAGCCTTAGCAAGTACACAGTTTTAGTCTACAAAAAATAAACTCTGAAAGCTCACACAATTGAAAGTGCACTGACTGCAGGTACAGCTGGTGCAGCCTGAGCTGTTTGCCACTTAGAAACATAGAATTTGATGGCAGATAAGGACCGCTTGGCCCACCCAGTCTGTCCGTTTCCCTACCTAATGGATAAGCTGCAGATCCTAGTTAACCAGCAGCCTACTTCTTCCTACCCCCAACCCCTAGAATTGCCTTATGACTGTCCCATGCATGCTTGAATACTAATTACTGTTTTGACTCCACAATCCTTTCCTCCTGGAAGGCCGCCCATGCATCCACAACCTCTCTGAAAAAATACTTCCTTAAATTACCTCTGAGCCGCCTCCATCTTCAAATTGTGCCTCTTGTTCTTGCACACC
Source organism: Neoceratodus forsteri (assembly GCA_016271365.2). Lineage (NCBI taxonomy): Eukaryota > Metazoa > Chordata > Ceratodontiformes > Ceratodontidae > Neoceratodus > Neoceratodus forsteri. The sequence continues at coordinate 1,677,310,374 of CM057456.1, forward strand.
TCTTTTGAAAGATGCTACCATCTTGGACTTTGTTGATTCCCTTGAGGTACTTGAAAGTTTCTATCATGTCCCCCTCTCCTCCTTCTCGAGGCTACACAGAATTAAGCTCCTTAAGTCTCTCTTAATATGTCTTCCGGTGCAGACCCTGCACCATTTTAGTTGCCCTCCTCTGGACAGCTTCCATTCTGTCTATGTCTTTGTGGAGATTGGGTCTCCAAAACTGCACGCAGTACTCCAGATGGGGTCGAACCAGCTGTCTGTACAGAGGGATGATAACTTCCTGTTTTCTACTGGTGATGCCTCTCCCTATGCATCCCAGTATCCCCCCAACCCTCCTTGCTGCCCTCTCACATTGTTTGCCCACCTTTAGGTCATCTGATATGATTACCCCCAGGTCCCTTTCCATTTTTGTTGTTGTTAGTATCTCAGCCCCATTGTGTACTCTTCCCAGGGTTTTTGTTTCCAGGTGCATTACCTTGCACTTCTTAGCATTGAATCTAAGCTGCCATACATCTGACCATTCCTCTAACCTTGCCAAGTCCCTTCTCATCCTTTTCACCCCACCTTGTGCATCAACTCTGTTGCAGATCTTTGTGTCATCTGCAAAGAGACATACTTTTCCTTCCAGTCCCTCTGCAATGTCACTTATAAAGACATTAAAGAGGACCGGTCCTAATACTGAACCCTGCGGTACCCTACTAGTAACCCCCCTTTCTTCAGAGTGGACTCCATTTACTATTACCTCTGTGTCCTATTCTCCAGCCAATTCTTTACCCAGGCTGTCATCTTGGGACCCTCCCAGGCTGGCTAACTTGTATATTAATCTTTGTGTGGGACTGTGTCAAATGCCTTGCTAAAGTCTAGGTAGGCCATGTCCACAACCCCTCCCTGATCTACTACTTTGGTCACCCAGTCAAAGAAATCTATCAGATTTGTCTGGCATGACCTTCCCGCTGTGACTCCATGTTGCCTTGGGTCCTGTGCCCCTCTAGCCTCTAGATACTCGACCATTCTTTCCTTCAGAAGTGATTCCATCATTTTCCCTACTACTGAGGTTAAACTAACAGGTCTGTAGTTTCCTGCTTCTGCCTTGCTCCCACTTTTGTGAAGGGGAATCCCATCTGCCTTCCTCCAGTCCTCGGGTACCACCCCATCCTCCCATGATTTGTTAAAGAGGGTAGTCAGTGGTGTCACTAGTTCTACACTTTGTTCTTTTAGAATTCTGGGATGAATCCCATCAGGCCCCATTGCTTTGTCCACCTTCAGTTTTAAGAGTTCTTTCAGTACCCTTTCTTCTGTAAATGGGCTGGTATCAACTTCTGTATGCAGAGTGTCTCTACTGTTTGTTTTAGGTACCTCCCCCTCTTCCTTTGTAAATACTGAGCAAAAATATTTGTTTAGTATCTCTGCTTTTTCACAGTCACCCTCTGCCCACCCTCTCTCCCCTTTATTAAGCCTCACTATCCCTCCCTTGGTCTTCCTTCGCTCCCTGATGTACCTATAAAAGGTTTTATCCCCCTTCTTAACTGAGTTGGCTATCTTTTCCTCGGTTTGGGCCTTTGCTGTTCTGACTGCCTTCCCAGCTTCCTTTTGCTTTAACTGATACAGTTCTCTGTCCTGCTCCTTCTGTGATTCCTTGTATTTCCTGAATGCTTTCTTTTTCTCTCAAACCTTCACTGCCATTTTCTTTGAGAACCATAGTGGTTTCTTACATTGTTTCGTTTTGTTTATTTGCTTCACACAAAGGCTTGTTACCTCTGTGATGGCAGTTTTTATTATTCCCCATTGTTCTTCCACCCCTCCTTCCTGCCCATTTGCTAGTGCATTCCTTAGGCACTCACCCATTTTGGCAAAGTCAGCCTTCCTAAAGTCCAGTACTTTTGCCTTTGTATGGCTTGACTCCATTGCTGTGTTTATTGTGAACCATACTGTTCGATGGTCGCTAGTTCCCAGATGGCTACCCACTTCTACATCTGTGATCCTCTCTTCATCTCCATTTTGAGAGAACCAGGTCTAAGATTGCTTCCTCTCGAGTGGGCTCCAATACTAGTTGTCTAAGGCATGCCCCTGTAGGGCATCTAGAATAGCCCACTCTTGAAGTGGCTGCTGCAACTGCACTCCAGTTAACACCTGGCATATTCAGATCACCCATCAGCAATATCTCCTTTTTCTGCCATTCTAAGTATACTTTCTATCATTTTCTTGTCCATTTCCTCCCCTAAGAAGGGGGTCTCCAACCCCTGTGCGGATTGTGGTGCCATTGCCGGTCTCCAAATTTACCCACAGTGCTTCTTCTCCTCCCTGTTTACCCTTTTGTTCTGTTGCTTTGATTCCTTCCCTTGTGTAAAGAGCTACTCCTCCTCCTCTTTTACCCTCCCTGTTCTTCCTGTAGATAGTGTATCCTGGTATGTTTACATCCCAGTCATGGTTTTGTGTGTACCATGTTTCTGTGACTGCCACGATATCCAGATGTTCCTCCTCCATCAAGGCCACTAATTCAGGAAGCTTGTTACTCAGACTACAGGCATTGGTACTCATTGCTCTCCATTTCTTGATGGCTCTACCTTCTGTTGCAGCATCCCCCACTGACCTTTCTACCTCTGTCTTTTTCTCATTTAGTACCCTGTTTTGTAGGGAGAGGCTGGGATTTTCCTGCTGCTTATCAGTGCCTCCCCCTTGACTAGTTTAAAAGCTTGCCAATGAAGCATTTAAACCAATTGCTCAAAAGACTTGTTCCTTTCCTGGACAGATGCAGACCATCCTGCCAGTATAGGCTGGTGTCCCTTCAGGTGGAACCCCAGTCCCCAATGAAGCCAAACCCCTGTGCTTCATTGGGGACTGGGGTTCTCCTCCCGTTCAGACTCACAAGACATACAGCATCAACTGCAGGAAGGTCTGTGTGTGCTTGAGTGAAGAAATACAGACTTGCTCTGTCTTTCTTCACTCACACACACACAGACCTTCCTGCAGTTGATGCTGTATGGCTTGTGAGTCTGAGCAGGAGGGAGTGCTTGAAGCATGAGCAGGTACGCAATCATTTTAAGTGATTTTATTCAAAATCACCATCCTATATACAAAATGTGACTGCTCTCTTGATTGTCTGTGTGTTTTATGAGATAAAGGGGGTTTACTGTGAACTAGTAAAGGGCTGTATCAAGGAGTGAGGGACAGAGAGCGGGCGGGATGCCGATATGCAAGACTAAAGGAAGTGAAGGTATTGAACAGGACAATCTTCTATCAATACAAACTGTGTGAACAATGAATTTCCTTAGAAAAATGAGCCTCCTGAACTTTGTTACTGCATTCTCACTATGCACTGCTTATTTTTTTACATTTTCTGGCTGGGAAAAATGTTTGCTCTGGCGTTCTTGTACATTCACATATGTTGGCTGGGGGCAGTGAAGAATACGACTTTTCACTAAAACAACGCACATTGTGGGCAGGAAAATAAGTATCCATCTATGATACAGAGAAAAAGGAAGTGAAGGCACTGAAGCAGGACAGTCCTCTAGAGAGACAAACTGTGTGAACAATGAATTACCATACAAACACTCCTTCTTGAGGTTGTGTCTGACTGCATTCTCAGTATACACTGCTTAGTTTTTTTTATTTTTTGCATTATATTTTTTATCCACCCCTGACTGGCCTCTCCTTTGGGCTGCCAGGGACTGCCTCACCTCCCCGGGAACCCCCATCACCAGCTCCCGCCTCATATTGCAGCCAGTCCAGAGTAACCCAATGTATCCCTTCTTCAGATGGGTTCTCTCCTTCTGGGGAGAAAGTGCCTTGTGGCGTACCTTTCTTGGCCCTGAGTGCTGCTGAGGCCGGTCCCGGCTGTCCGGGGGCTCTGTGGTGGTGGCTGCCATCATCTGGTTGATCCGGATGCCATTTTCTTTGGTTTTCTTGGCTCCCCAAGTGTTGGCCACTCCTGTAGTGCTCTCGGTCTCCACCAGGGGCTGCTACAGAGCAAGGCAATCTCCCCAGCCCACCCCAGGAAAGGAGAGCAGTTCTCTACTCAATCCTCTCCTCTCCCTGCTGATCTCCAGTGTCCCGAGTCTGTTACCGAACCCGGGTCACCAGTGTGGCGCGAGGTGTGGCGTCCTGTGCCTTAACCCTCAGTGCTAACGGGCCAGCTCTGTTTAGTTTTTAATAGTTTCTGGTAGGGAAAAATGCTTTCTCTGTACTGTAGACTGATCAGTATTTCACAACAGAAGCGATATGTATTAGAATTAGATTTTTTAACAGACTTTATTGTTAGAAATGATTTAATGATTATGAGTTGCACAGGATTCGAGCACATTTGTGGTTTGCGGTGGGACAAAAATGGCGGTGAATCAAAAATGAACATTCCATTTGGCTTCTTGATACCTAATCTTTTAAATGTGGCTGTGGTTACCTGAACTTGCTGCTAGCCATGCATTAGACACTTCTAATGCATGGCTAGCAACCAATCAAACTACAGGATTTTCCCTACCCATTTCAAATGAATATTAACCTCTACTGTAACTCAGCACGAGGCCATGGCAGTCTGAATGAGTTGAGACCCCATCACAACACCAATAACATTGCAATTCACAGCAGTGGGGTGCCAATATCACCTGTCACAAGGAAGCTAGAGTAATATTCGTTACTGACCTAAAGGCTTTTATTATCCCCCTATTTGTAGTCCTCTTTACCCCATTGGTGCTTTTACACACAGGTTTCTGTAACGGAATGGCTGTTATGGAAACAGTATTCCATTACATCCCTTGTGTGAAAAGTGCATCTGTTTCATTCCCTAGGTGAACGTTCGTCCAAACCGCAATCTCTGCTTATTGCAATTTGCACCGATGTGTTCCATTTCATCTGGCTGTATAAAACAACCATTCGGGTAGCAATGCAGAAACAACCATTACAGAGCAGCAAACTCTGGGGGAGACAAAACAAATGGAGGTGGGGGTTGCCGGAATACTCGCAGGGTGTAGAAAGGAACCAGAACGCAACAGAGTACAACAACGCCACACAGGTAACACTGATGTAAGCATTAATCCACGATGAAGGTGGCATCTAATGGGGAGTTAATGCATGGTTGGGACCGTTGTGGCCCGAGGCCACAGGCCAAGTGCCTACAATGGTCCAACCATGCACTAACTCCCCATTGATTCCACCTCCGAGTGGATTAATGCGCTTGTAACATGGTGTGCACATTACTACAGCTCTGACAGATGACTGTATACTGCTGTAATGAATGAACCATCATACTGTTGAAGTTAGAAAGTAAAGTGTTCTGTTACTTTGAGTGGTTAACGTCATGCTCTGTTAACATACATATATGTCATTTCAATACTTTTGTACCAAGGTCAAGTGATGCATGCCTTAACGAACACGGTGAGTCTTTTCATATTCCTGACGGCTGTTCAACTGTTATGATACTCGGGAGGACCCAGAGTTGCGACTTCTACAGAGTCGGCTTCAGGGTTTTTTCCTCATTTGCATACAGCGTAACCAGCTTACTGTGATTACATCATGCTGTTTACCTGGGACGGTCATTTTGAGACTGGTGCTTCTATTATCAGCATGTGCATTTGCTGCTCCACTTCCTCTCGTCCCTGTCAATCGATAATGCGGCATACTTAGACTTCACGGTTCCATATACCATGAACTAGTCAAAATCTATTGAGGTTCTGGTTTGTCCCTCCCCCCCCGTGTCCTGTGTTCTGTTCTCCGGGCTCTCAATGAGTGCGTTTTGCACTGGTTCCTCATATGGCTCTCTGTGTCCTGGTGCGCCCTCTCTACTTGCTGCTTCTCCGATTTCTGCTCTCGACCCCTTTTGTGCTGTTTCTGGTCTGGAAGGCTCCTGCTGTGCAAAACTCTTCTCCACTTTCTGACCCACTGTCCCTCTCTCTCATACTCAATTTCTCTGTCTTTCTGTGTCCCTGGTACTGTCCCTAGTATCCCTCATGTCTACCTACTTCTTTTCTCAAACCTTGATCGCGCTAGTTTTTGACCTAATTTCTTTTGCTACACTGCTCGTTTCTCACCTCTGGCTACTTTCTGAATTTCACAGGCAACACAGCATTATCGTGCCATAATGCTGTGTTGCTATTGTGCCAGCTGATCCAATTCAACCAATTGTGTTCCTTTTTCGGCATCATCTTATTTTTGCCATGTTATAATCTGTTTTAAAAACCTGTGTGTAAAAGTGCCTCATGTTAATTCCTGGGCTCTGAATCAAAGTCAATCCAAATTGCATACTTCTGTCATCTCTATTCTAGTATCTGGAACTGTTGAGACATACTGTATATGAAACACTTGCTGAATCAGTGGGCACATTCTCAGGTGTACGATACTGTTGAACATAATCAAACAAAAGAGAAGCACACATCAATCTCCTTAAAGGTGCTCCAGCAAGGCTCAAACAGTTGAAAGGAAAATAATGAAGCTAGGCATACACCAATAGATACTTTAAGTGATGGAAAAACTTATTTTATTTTAATCCACTGTTTAAATACATCTACTTGTTTATTGATTTGCTTCACATGTTAGTAACTTAACAATCAGAACAGGGAAATTGTAAGGAAAAATGTGAATTTACATTACAGACACCTAAAAAGCCCCAAAAGTGCAAACAATTCAGTTATAAAATCCGATCAACATTCAGAATGTATACAACTTAAATATGCGGTTTTGAACCTCACTAAGTCGATACAATAATACACATAGTATCAATATATTGATCTTCACAAAAACTAGAACCTTTAATACTTTAACAGGTACATACACTGCTTCAGTTCTTTTAATGCAAGAGTGATGTAAAGAAAACATTTAAAATATTTAAACACCAACATGTGAAAGGATCCAAGTCCCACAAAGGTCCAAAATCATAAGATTCTGTAGAAGTTGAGACATACTAACACTCAGGGCACAAAAGAGCATTACAATACATCAGTTTCTTTTCATTTTATGCCCATTAATTCATTATGCTTGGGGGGCTGAGGAGCATTGGAGTGGCATAGTTACCATGTGACTGGTTTAAGAGTTACTTGTCTGGACGTCCACTAAGGGTGAACTACGAGCGTGCCTTATACAGTATAAAAACAATGGAACAAGGCTTGCCCCAGGGATCAATCCTGAGGGCCCTAATTGTTTTCCTTGTTCGCTGACATTTTACCATCATTACTGACCAACACTGAAACTTTATTTTATGCTGATGACATAATATTATAGAAACATAGACTTTGACGGCAGATAAGGACCACTTGGCCCACCCAGTCTGCCCATTTCCCTTCCTATTGGATAAGCTGCAGATTCTAGTTAACCATCAGCCTACTTCCTGCAACCCCCCACTACAATTTCCTTATGTCTGTCCCATGCATGTTTGAATTCCCCCACTGTTTTAGACCCAACAACCTCCCCAGGAAGGCGGTTCCATGCATCCACCATTCTCTCCGTGAAAAAAATTTCCTCACATACCCTAAGCCATCCCTCTATCTTTAAATTGTGCCCCTTGTTCTTATACATCTCTTTTTCTGAAAGATGCTACCCTCCTGGACTTTGTTGATTCCTGGAGGTACTTGAAAGTTTCTATCATGTCCCCATCCTCCTTTCATCAAGGGTATACATATTAAGCTCTCAGTCTCTTCATATGGTTTCTGGTGCAGACCCTGCACCATTTTAGATGTTCTTCTCTGGACTGCTTCCATCCTGTCTATGTCCTTGCGTAGAATGGGGTCTCCAAAACTGCACACAGTATTCCAGATGGGGTCTCACCAACTATCTGTACAGAGGGATAACCACTTCCTTTTTCTGCTTGTGATGCCTTCCTATGCATCCCAGTATCCCTGGCTCTCCTTACTGACTTCTCACATTGCTTACCCACCTTTAGGTCATTTGATATGACTACCCCAAGTCCCTTTCCATTTTTGTTGCTGTTAGTACTCTCCCCTGCTATTGTGTACTCTTCTCCTGGGTTTTGTTTCCCAGGTGCATTACTTTGCACTTCTCTGCATTGAATCTAAGTTGCCATATGTCTGACCATTCCTCCAACCTTGCCAAGTCCCTTCTCATCCTTTCTACCCCCCCTTGTGTATCAACTGTGTTACAGATCTTTGTGTCATCTGCAAATAGGCATACCTTTTCCTACAGACCCTCTGCAATGTCACCTATAAGATGTTAAAGTGGACTGGTCCCAGTACTGAGTCCTGTGGTACTCCACTAGTAACCCCCCTTTCTTCGGAATGTGTTCCATTCACTATTACCTTCTGTGTCCTGTTGTGCAGCCAGTTTGCTACCCAGACTACCACCCTAGAACCCACTCCCAGGCTGGCTAACTTGATTATTAGTCTTTTGTGCGGGACTATGTCAAATGCCTTGCTAAAGTCTATGTAGGCCATATGCACAGGCCCTCCCTGGTCTATTACTTTGGTCACCCAGTCAAAGAAATCAATTAGATTCATCTGACATGACCTTCCTGCTGTAAATCCATGTTTCTTTGGGTCCTGTGCCCCACTGGCATCTAGGTACTCAACAATTCTTTCTTTCAGAAGTGATTCCATCATTTTCCCTACCACTGAGGTCAAACTTACAGGTCTGTAGTTTCCTGCTTCTGCCTTGCCCCCACTTTTGTGAAGGGGAATCACATCTGCCCTCCTCCAGTCCTCAGGTACCACCCCAACCTCCCAGGATTTGTTAAAAAGTGTGGTCAGTGGTGTCACTAGGTCCTCCCTTCATTCTTTTAGGATTCTGGGGTGAATTCCATCAGGCTCCATTGCTTTGTTCACCTTGAGTTTTAAGAGTTCTTTCAGGACTCTTTCTTCTGTAAATGGACTGGTGTCAACCCCCCCCACTCAGAGTGCTTCTATTGTCTGGTTTAGGTAACTCCTCCTCATCTTCTTTTGTGAATACTGAGCAAAAGTATTCATTCAGTACCTCTGTCTTTTCACTGTCTCCCTCTGCCCACCTCCCCTCTCCTTTATTAATCTTCACTATTCCTCCCTTAACCTTTCTATGCTCCCTAATGTACCTATAAAAGGTTTTATCCCCCTTCTTCACTGAGTTGGCTATTTTTTCCTCGGTTTGGGCCTTTGTTGTTCTGACTGCCTTCCCCACTTCTTTCTGCTTTAATTGATACAGTTCCCTGTCGTGCTCCTTCTGTGATTCCTTAAACTTTTTGAATGCAGCCTTTTTCTCCTTAACCTTCCCTGCCACCTCTTTTGAGAACCATAGTGGCTTTTTACTCTGCTTTGTTTTCTTTATTTGTTTCACACAAAGGCTTGTTGCCTCTATGATAGCAGTTTTGATTTTTCTCCATTGTTCTTCCACCCCTCCTTTTTGGCCATTTGCTAGTGCATTCCTCAGGTATTCACCCATTTTGCCAAAAGTTGGCCCTTCTAAAGTCCAGTATCCTTGTTTTTTATGGCTTGTCTCCATGGTTGTGCTTATTATGAAGCACACTGTGCAGTGGTCACTTGTTCCCAGATGTCTACTGACTTCTAAATTTGTGATCCTCTCTCCATTTGAGAGTACCAGGTCTGGTATTACTTCCTCCCGAGTAGGTTCCAACACTAGCTGTCTAAGGCCTGCCCCCTGCAGGGCATCGAGAATGACCCTGCTCTTGGATGTGGCTGCAGTACATGTCATCCAGTTAACATCTGGCATATTCAGGTCCCCCATCAAATTATATTCCAGTTCTTCACCGGTTGATGCACTAAACCAGTCACTGAATATCAATTTTTCTTTATCGAATGACTGGCTTACAAATCACCATTTGCTGTTGAATAATAAAAAAAGAACAAATGCATATCATTTCGTTCTAAACCAAGACTTGCAAAATGTTCTTCACTTTTTGTATCTGATACAACTGGTGTCCAGCTTGAACAGATTAATCAGTTCAGGTACCTTGGGTTATTATTAGATCCAAACTTAACATTTTTACTACACATTAAATCAATCTGTAGATAAACCAACTAAAAGTTGGGTGCCTTATATAAGTTACAGAGCTGTCTGACTCCTAAGGCCACACTTTCTGTTGCTAATAGCATATTGTTACCTATGCTGAATTATAATTCTTTTATTTTTTCTAGCCTTGCCAGTGCTGAACTATCTTTACTGAATACCGCATTTCATGGGATTTGTAGATTTGCACTAAATTGCCTTTTAAAACACATCATTGTATTCTCTATGACCAATCTGACTGGCTACCACCTAAACTCAATAGTCTACACAATCTAAATGGCGTTGTTGATAACACCCTAAGGCAGAAAATTGATTTTCCTCTTTATTCACTGTTTGAATTCAAAAAGAATGACAGACTATTAATGTCTAATGGCACTAGTAAATTAGTAATTCCAAGCACCTCTACTAATATGGGTAAATGTGAATTCACAGTCTGTGCAGCAAAGAACTGGAATAACCTATGTGGGCTTTTACCTGATGCTCATAGTGCTGACATTTTCAAACAGCAGTTAAAAAACATTTTCAATGTAATTGTTTTTTATAACTTCGTACTGTATTATGATTTTTTTGTATTTGTAACTGTGTAAATTTACTTACCTGTAAACATCTTGGCTGTTTGTAATGTGGCCCTGGGTCGTGCATGAAAAAGGGCCTTGGCTCATTGTACTTACCTGGTGAACAAAAGTTAAATAAATAAATTATGATTATAGAAATGGAGCCCCAAGAAGGATGCAACAAAATTGAAAATGTAAGAATAATTTATTTTTGCATAGTGACCTAAATCATGTGGGAATGGATACCCATAACTTTAAAAACAAAAGTGGCAAATATCAGGAAACCACAATAGGAGTGCAAAAGGCCAAATTCACTAAATTTACTATCAGTGTAAAAAACTGTTATAAATAAGGCTTATAATCAGTTTGATCATTGAATCTAATAGGAATCAAACCTCCCAAAGTAGAGATACATCTTGTTTCATGCCAAAGTAACATATTTACTCAATCTCCACCTCCTACTGGGGGCATGATCAAAGCACAAAAACACAAGCCCCTTGGATTGCTATAGTGTGCCTCCCAGAAATATGCATACAATTAAGGTACCAGTGCTCTCCCCCCGCTTCTTAAAAGCCTGCAATTTATTCAAATAACTCCAGTTTTTTTACTTGTTTTAGATTGTTAGAGAGGTTCTTGGTCTCATCTTTCAGCTGAATTATGATCCAGCCTGACTACCACAATAAGGTGACCACCTCATCATTCAGGAAAAAGCACCATCTTTTACCTTGCCATTCTGAGCTGAGGTTCCCCTGCTTTCTCTCTGTCTTGTGGGGAAACCACTCTCTGGCTTCATTACTTAAATCATGTGCTCTGGCCAATAAGAGGTTCACAGGGGAGCTCACCAGTTAGGTGAAGGCCACAATTCTCCTGCATGCAATTCAATATAAAGGGCTTGACAAACTCAACCCATCACATTTATATTACATCTTTATAAGATTTATAGGGATGCACCTGGTGTGTGACCAAACAAAAGCATGCGGGGAGAAGTACAGTGTTTTCCAAGTGCTGAGTATTTTTACTACTGTGCTTATTACTGTGGGGATTGTGTGGAAATGTACTGATTTTGGGGCAGTTTGTGGGGAAGTTTGTGTTTGGTCTAAGGGAGGAGGGAAGGAGATGGCAGAGGGAGGAAGAGGGAGGGAATGACCCAAGGTGCACCACCTAACTCCATACAGGCCAATTGGGCCATGGAGCTCACTATTTATTACCTGGAGGGCCTAGTGACCCCTCGCATGAGTGACCCCGATGCGTGAGTGCTCCGACACAGGAATGCAGCATCTTGAGTTGTGTCTGCAGGGCATCAGCAGGGAAGACAGCAGGCAGCAAGCCACGCTGGTGAAGGGCAGGCATGGCGAGGAGGTGCAGTAAATCTATAGTGAGGATTCAGCCAGACTACGTAAAGGGAGCCAGTAGCATAGCTAGGAGATACAGGGAGGATGTGAAGGACATGGCAGGGAGGCAGGTGGAGGAATGGGGGGAGATTGGAGGAGTATGGATGACTGGGGTTGGGGTTACAGGGAGGCTGGAAGGATAGTGAGCTGCAATGGCTGTGGAGCAATACTGTTTCTGGGAAGCTGGTGGAAGGTGGGGGCTGTCCAGTGTGCAGGATGTTCAGACAGCTAACGCAGGAAATAGAGTGACTGAAATAGGAACTGGGGGGAGAGGCAGGTATTAGTGGGAGAGGAGGAGATGGGGCACAGGGGCAGGGAGGGCTCTATTTCAGGATAGGCCAGGCTACCACAGGCTGAAAGGGGGCACTCAACCAGGAAAGCCAGGCGGGTCAAGTCCACAGGACCCAGGGAGCATGGAAATGGAGAGGTGGTAGGTGGTAGAGAATGAGACCACAAAGAAAGCAGGGAAGAGGTTCAGGGTAAGCAGAAACAGGGAGGGATTTAAAGGGAGGGCATGGGCAGGGGATTGGAAACAACAAACAGGTATGCAGTGTTGGTTGATGTAATGGAGCAGGAGGATGGGGAAGGCAAAATAGAACACGGGATAGGGGACCATGAGGGAAGAGGGGTGTACAGGGTGCAAGGGGAGTGGGAAGACTGTGAGGTAGAAGCTGGTGGGGGTAGGGAAGCAAGTGGAGTTGGTGTGAACACACTAACAAAAAGAGGAAGCAGGCCAAAACATGCAGGGAAGAGAGGAGAGGGAAGCACAATGAACGGGGTGGTAACAGGATGGACAACTAGTGGAAGGGGGTGGTTGTGCAAGGGAAAGACCACAGAAAGGACAGAGGAGGAACAGAGCAGGTGGAGGTGCAATTGGTGGGGAAGGGAGGGGGGGGAACAGGGTACTGGAGGAGAGGACACCAAGCAAAAAGGGCTCATAGGAGGGCAAACCATGGGGGACGTCCAAGACATGGGGGTTTGGGTACTTGTACTAGGGGATTCTATGCTCAGGGGGGTTAGATGGAGAGGTAAGGGAGCAAGGAAAAGCAGAACCTGGGTGGAGTGTATGCCATGTATGACAGCAGGGAGAGTAGGACAGTTCATTCAGAAATGTGTGAAGAAGGTGGGAAGGAAGCCTCATATTGTACTGCATCTGGGTACAAATGACCTTTTATTTATTTTTAATTTTTATTTAAACGTTTGGTGATCAGGAAAGGCATACTGAGTCAAGGCTCATCTCCAGGTGCGACCCGGCGGACAGGGAGCATGGGATCAAAGTTTACAATACAAAGCATTCAATACAATATTACACAATAGTAAGCATAATAAAACATTTCATGAATACAATACAATAAAACAGGCTACGCAAATAGGTAAATGTACATAGCAAGGAGTATCACAAATCAGTGTAGTTATAACAAAGGACAAACATTTCAAGTACTATGAGGTGTTATGGGAGCAAGTAGGGAAAGGTAGGAGGTGGAGCAGTGATTTGACAGAGGAGTGAGAGGGAGAGTTGTGTAGTAGAGGAGACTGAGTGTTCCACAGAGAGGGGACACAATAGTCAAAAGCAGATTTGCCCATGTTGGAGAATGGAATGGGGAGTGAGAAACAGCGTGATTCCCTAGAGCGTAGGGAATATGTTGAGACTGGGGCAGGAGAGAGGAGGGAAGAGATATAAGAGGGAAGCAGATTGAACCAGAATTTGGAAATAAAGGATATAGAGTGGATGTGACCTAGAGGGCAGTACAGTGGATGAAGTGCAGGAGAGGTTCAAGGAGGTGGGGAGTATCTGCAATTGGGTGGGGAGTTCAGTGACATTCTCTGAGGTACTCCCAGTACCTAGGACTAGCACCACTAGGAAGCTGAGAATACAGGAGTTTAATAGGTGGTTGAAGGGATGGGGTGCGGAAATGGGGTACGGGGTAGTAGGGGAGGGGGGCGAGACTTGGAATAATAAAGGCCTTTATTCCAAGGATAGGCTGTATCTCAACATCGAGGGAACACGGATGTTGATGCAGGGGCTGGAGAATTACATTAGCAACAAAATACATTTAAACTGGGGAGGGCACTGAGTCACACAGCAAGGATGAGTCACCTTCCAAGGGAGACCAGAAGGCCTCCCCCTCCCCCCAAGAGAGGGAGGAGGAGAATGAGGTGAAGTTACTAAGGTGGAAGTGTAGGAGAGGGGGACAGTGTGGGGAGGGGCAGGACATAAGGTGGACTGTTGTATACTTGAATGCAAAGAGCTTGGCAAACAAGGTGGCAGAGTTCCTTGCATTGATGGCAGAAGGGGAGGTAGATGTGCCGCCATCTCAGAAACCTGGGCCACCTAATACTATGACTGGGATCTCACAATCCTGGGATACAAGGTGTACCACAAGGACAGGGCATGAGGGTGTGGGAGAGGGGTGGCTATTTATGTTGAGGAGGGGATAATGTGTACCGGGTGGGGGGTGAAGAGGGGAAGCCAGAAGCCATATGGGTATTGCTCCAAAGCCTCAAAGGTACAAAGCTCAGGATGGGGACGGTGTACAGGCCACCCTCACAAAACAAGGAGGTGGATAGGGAGTTGGGGGAGCAAATCTGAAAGGTCAGTGGCAAAGGGAGTACAGTTATAGTGGGAGACTTCAACCTACCTCAGGTTGACTGGCGGATGGTAACTACACCCCACACCATGGAACATGTATTGCTGGAGGCTATCCAAGACAGCTACTTAGTGCATGGAGTGACAGAGCCTACCAGGGAGGTGAGCATACTGGACATTGTGCTAACAAATGATGACCAAGTCCAGGATGTGGTAGTACAGGTCCCTCTAGCAGCTCAGTGTGGTTCCTCCTCAATACAGGGAGGGAGTTGGCTAAGACCAGGACAAGAGTGTTAAACTTCAGGAAGGCAGATTTTGCCAGAATGGGCAGCATCCTAGAGAGGTATTTAGCTGGAATTAACCCAAGGATGGACGCTGAACAGAAGTGGGCAGTCATTAGGAAGGGACTGAATGAGGTCACGAACACATGTGCCAAATCTCAGAATAAACAGTCCAGGTAAAAAAAAATAGCTAGTTCAGCAAGGAAGTGAAGAGGAAGGTGAGAGAAAAAAAGACTGTCCTTCATTAAGTTCACAAAATCTGGGCATGGGGAGGCCAAGGAGGCGTTCACAAAGGCATCTAGGGAAGGGCAGCAAAGGAGCTGAAATTGATTCAGGGGATCAGAGAGGGGGGAAAGGGGTTCTTTAAATACATAAGGAGAAGAGGAACTATAGGGATGACATTGTTAGACTCAAAAGGGTGGGGGTGGGCAGAAAAGGAGGAGGACCAGGCAGAGGCACTCAACGAGTACTTCTGCTTGGTGTTCACAAAGGAAAGGGATGGCCCAATACCACAAGGGAAAGGAGGCAAGGGTGGGGGGGCAGAGATAATGGATGAGATCATCCAAGAGGATAGAGTTCTGAAGGGCCTTAAAACCTTGCGGTGGACAAAGTACTGGACGGTGTACACCCAAGGGTTCTGAAGGAACTGGCAGAGGTGTTGGCAGGCCCACTGATGAACCTGTTCAGCACCTCTTTGGAGACAGGAAATGTACCCAGTGACTGGAGGATGGCTCACATGGTGCCCCTCCACAAGAGTGGACCCAAGGATGAACCAGGCAATTACAGATCAGTGAGCCTGACCTCTATAGTGGGGAAGTTGATGGAGACCATTCTGAAAGAGAGGTTAATAACCTTTCTTGATAGTAATGGTCTACAGGATGAGAGACAGCATGGGTTTGTCTCAGGAAGATTGTGCCAGGCTAACCTAATTGACTTCTTTGACTGGGTCACTAGGGTGGTTTACGAGCCACGCTGTGGATGTCCTGCATCTGAACTTCAGCAAGGCTTTTGATTCTGTGCCACATGGGAGGTTACTGAGCAAGCTGAGGGACTTGGGGCGGGGGAGAAACTGGTGGGGTGGGTTGAGAGCTGGCTGCAGAGCAAGCAGCAGAGAGTAGTTGTAAGGGGGGAGGCATCCAGGCCAATGCAAGTAACTAGTGGAGTACCGCAGGGTTCAGTGCTGGGCCCTGTTTTGTTCAATGTCTTCATTGGAGAAATTGCAGAGGGGGTTAAGAGTAAGATCAGCCTGTTCAACGATGACACTAAGATTTGTGCAAAAGTGGACAGGGAGGAAGGGAGGCAGGCACTCAGGGAGGATCTAGCTAAAACTGAACACTGGTCAAAGGAGTGGCAGTTGGGGTTTAACACTAAGAAGTGCAAGGTCATGAACCTCAGAGCAGGAAATCCCAGGACCAGCTACTGGCTGGGGGGAGTGCAGGTAGCAGCTTTAGAGGAGAAATGGGACCTGGGAGTACTAGTCACAGGGGACATGATGGTATCAGCACAGTGTAGGAGGGTAGCAGCAAGGGCGAGTCAGATGCTGGGGTGCATTGCCAGAGGGATCACCTCTAGAAAGGAGGTCATCCTGCTCTTGCACAGAGCACTGGTGAGGCCGCACTTAGAGTACTGTGTACAGTTCTGGTGTCCATACCTCAAGAAGGATGTGAGATTACTGGAGGGGGTGCAGTGTAGGGCTACAAAAATGATCATGGGACTGGGGGAGTCTCCTTATGAGGAAAGATTGAGGGTGCTCGACATGTACTCGGTAGAGGAGAGAAGAGAAAGGGGGGACATACTAACATACTAACATACTATTTGCCAGCAGATTAGGCCTTACGGTCTATCGAGTCTGCTCGAACCTTAGATCCTTAGTTG
Organism: Neoceratodus forsteri; assembly: GCA_016271365.2. Taxonomy (NCBI): domain Eukaryota; kingdom Metazoa; phylum Chordata; order Ceratodontiformes; family Ceratodontidae; genus Neoceratodus; species Neoceratodus forsteri. Next base: position 1,677,326,995 of record CM057456.1, read on the forward strand.
GGTGCCGAGACCCTCCCATCCCTTGTGCTCCAGAAACCCGTATCATCCATCCCCACCCCCCTGGGACAGGCCATCATCTGATACATCCACTTTCTGTGTCTGTCCCACCCTCTCTTGAAGCCCTCCACTGTGGATCTCTGAACCAGCTCACCAGGCAGTGCATTCCAAGGGTCCACCACCCTCTCAGTGAAAACCTCCTCCTCTTTTCCCCCTCACCCTTCCACCTTCCAACTTCAAACCATGCCCTCTGGTGATACCTCCCTGCTTTAGTCTAAAGATCCCCTCCATGTTTACCCTATTTATTCCCTTGAGGTACTTGAAGACCTCAATCATGTCCCCAAGTCTCTCCTCTCCTCCAATGAAAACAGGCAGAGCTCCTTAAGTCTGTCCTCATCGTCAAATCCCCTAGCCTCGTGTCATCTTTGTTGCCCTCCTCTGTACCCTCTCCAGGAGCTGTATGTCCCTCTTCAAGTATGGTCTCCAGTACTGTACACAGTACTCAAGGTGTGGTCTAACCAGTCCATTGTACAGCGGCAGAATCACTTCCTTGCTCCAAGAGGTGATCCCCTACGATGTATCCCAACATCCTGTTTTGCTAGCCACTCTCCTGCACTGCTCAGAGTTATTCATACATGCATCCACCATGACCCCTAGGTCTTTTCCTCTATTAGGGCCTCCAGCGCCTCCCTCCCAGGGTGTACCTGTGTTGGGGTTCCCCAACCAAGATGCAACACCTTGCATTTTGGTGATATTGAAATTTAATTTCCATGTGTGAGTCCAGCTTTTCCAGGGTGTCGGGTCCCCTTGCAGGGCCAACCTCCCTCTTCTCCCTCAACTACTGCTCCCATTTTTGAAGTCATCCAGAGAGACTCATTTCACACCTATACCTCCCTGATGTCCGATATGTATGCTTAAACAGGATTGGACCCAGGACTGAGCCCTCTTGGTGCCCACTACCAACCTCTCTAGGGTTGAGAGCTCCCCACAGACCACTACTCTCTGAGTGCGTCCAGCTAGCCAATTTTCAATCCATCTGACCATCAAAGGGCCTACTCCTAATCCCATCAGTTTCTCCACCAGACCATTGTGGGACAGAGTCAACGCCTTGCTGAAGTCCAAGAATAATACATCCACAGGCTTACCCTGTCCAGTTCTGATGTTACCCATTCATAGAACTCCACAAGGTTGGTTTGACATGATCTACCTGGCACAAACCCATGCTGCCGACTATCCAGACCTCCCACCTCCTCCAAGTACACCCCAATCGTTCCTTTAGTATACTCTCCATTAATTTTCCCACCACGAGGTCAAACTGTGGGTCTATAGTTACCTGGTACTTCCCTAGACCCCCTTATGGATTGGTACCACATGTGCCTCTTGCCAATCCTAGGTACCCTCCCTGTCTCAAGTGACCTGCTGAAAAGGTCCGCAAGTGCAGCCAGTATGTCCGCCAATTCCCATAGTACTCTCGGATGAATGCCATCCGGCCCAGGAGATTTGTCTTTCTTTAGGGCCTTGAGGGCTAACCACACCCTTTTGGTGGAGATAGCATCATCCGTCCCCTCCACCTTACTGGCCTTTTTATCCTTACCCAGATGTGACACCCCTGGGGTACCTCTCCCTCCCTCTTGCTCCATTTCTATTGCTCCCCTGATCCCACTTACTGACGTTTCTATCCCCTTCGTGCCTTGCTCTGTAGATATCCCATCCACCTCCCTAGTGAACACAGAGGCAAAGTACTCGTTAAATACCTCTGCCTGGTCCCTCGCCTCTTCCACCTACCCTCCTTCTGATCTCAATCTGCTGAGATGGCCCTTAGTTTTTCTCCGCTCCCCAATGTACCGGAAGAACCCCTTTTCCCCTCCATGTATCCCCTGTGCCAGCCGCTGCTCTTTATTGGACTTTGCTCCCCTCACCATACGGGTGACTTTTCTAGATGCAAGCTGGTACATTTCCTTATCCCTATCCTCTTGTTGTTTTATATTTTTTGTAGGCCGCCTTATTTTCTCTGACTGCTACCTGTACCTCACTGGACCACCAGCATGGTTTATGTGACCTTGCTCCCTTACGTTTCAACTTAGCGCAGATCCTGACTGCCTCATGAAGTCCCCGTTTTATGACCTCCCATCTCCTTTCCACACTTGTCATTGAGGTAATCCCCTTCAAGTGATCCTTGAGAATATTTCCCATGCCCATAAAGTCTGCCCCCTGAAGTCCACTGCCAGTGTCCTAGATCTCCCCCCCGCCATATGCTTGAAACCAGACAGTGTGTGGTGGCTCCCAGTCAGGGGGTCTTGTACAACCATGTCCCTTACCAGATCCCCATCTGCCAGAACCACATCCAGGACATGCCCCTCCCTTGTGGGCTCCATCACATGCTGTGTTAAGAACACATCTTGGAAGCCATCCAGCAGCATCTGCTCCTTGGCCACCTTAGAGGACATGGTTCCCCAGTTTGTATCTGGCATATTAAGGTCCCCCATCAACACCACTCCTTCCCCTTTTGGTCCACACTGGGCAATGATGTTGTCCAGCAAACCATCCTCTAGAACATCACTCATCTCTGGGGGGCCTATATGCTACACCCAGCTTGACCTTATCTCCTGCTGGGGATCGTAAGGTGACCCATAAGGCCTCCACGTTTCCCTTTGCCTCTTCTACCCTAGCAATTTCTATGTCATCTCTAATGAACATAGCCACTCCACCCCCTCTGCCCTCCTTTCTATCCTTCCTTAGCATAGTGTACCCCCGTACGTTTAGGTCCCAGTCATGGTTTTTGTTGGCCCATGTTTCCGTGACTGCAGCCACATCCACCCCCCCTCGAACAGCATGGCCTGGAACTCTGGCAACTTGTTTCCCAAGCTCCTGGCATTTACTAACACCAACCCCACCCCTTATCCTGATCCTCTTTGTGGACCCACCCAGATTCCTTATGCTTCCATCCTCCCTCTGCTCCTCCTGAAACCTCCACCCCCAATCTGTTTCCCCCCTTCCCCTTGGGCTTGAAGGCTACTCCCCTCATCTGGAGGAGAGGACATGATTGAGACCTTTAAGTACTTGAAAGGCATAAACAAAGTCAGAGACGGAGGATTGTTCCGGTTAAAGGAGAGTATGGTCACTAGGGGGCACAGTCTGAAGTTGGAAGGGGGAAGGTTCAGGAGGGGAAATGAAGAGGCACTACTTCACAGACAGAGTGGTGGCAGAATGGAACTCACTGCTGGAGGAGTTAATTGAATTGAGGACAGTGGATAGCTTTAAGCGGGGCTGGGATAGAGTTAGGGGCAGGGTTAGTACAGACAAGAACACAATGGGTGGAGGGACTGCGGAGGGGACAGAGGGAGGGATGGGGTGGGGCAGCTGCAGTAGTATTGGAATGAGAGCTGCACAATTGGGCAGACATGACATATCTGTGAGCCTTTTTCTGCTGGCAATTTCATATACAATTAAGGTACCAGTTCTCTCCCCTCCCCACACTCTGCTGCTTAAAAACCTAAAATGTGCCCCTAGTGTATTCTCCATTTTTATGCTGATGATTGCGTTTACATGTGCCTGTATGCAATTTTTTTAAAGGGTGTATCGTACGTGCAACATACAGCACTTTACACTGGCACCAGGCTGCATATACCATGAAGGAACTCTGACAATATAGATAGCTGTGCAACCCATATTCTTTCCCTGTTCTGGGATGCACAAACTTCTCCCCAGTTTCTACACAGCAGCATGCATTGCAGCATCTGCACCTAAATAATCCCTTTTATGTGGAAATTGGCTTCTTTACACTATTAGAATTTAAGTAGTGGCTAGATGTAAGGATGTCTTTAAGATTAGTACCCCTGCGATAAGATAGCAATAGCAAATCCCCCATGATTGGTCCAATTTCATCATCGGCCTGTATGACTGTCCATTTTTTTTTACCTTATAATTTTTCTTATTTCTGCTGATCTATTATGATAGTCCATTACAAACACCAACCTCCAGTTTCTAATACTTGATTGAATTATTTCACTTTGTTTCTTTTTAGGCACCAGTAGTATTTGTCTATCAGTAGATCTAGCTTTTTCAAGAGCTTTGCCCACTACCTGTCCACTGTATCCCCATTCTCTATAACATTTGCTTGAGAGAACAGTACTGTCGGCTGGGTAAATCTGTCTGGGTAGTCAGTTCCTCTGTTAGATGAATCACCAAAGGTATTTCAGATATTTTATCCCTTTTATAATGCTTACACCTCTGCCAGCATCATTTCACTTCTCATGCTGCCTCTTGTGTTCAGGTAAATGACTGTCCCCACATTCAGACTGTTACTGATCTTCAATTGGTTTGATCTAGGAGTGACTAAACTCCAACAATTGACTCTCCTATCTAGGACATTTACCTGGAGGCTTTTCTCCTCTGGAGCCACAACCCTTGCACTGGAATCTAATCTAATACTGCAGCCCAGCTTGTCAGGCTGGCACCACTCCTCAGAATCACATTGAAAGATCATGACATATACTTCTGGAGGGTCTGTGTTTCCTCCTAACAATCTAGCAGCTTACTATATATGGCATGGGGAATCCATACTGGGACCGGATACTGCTCCAAGACTGGGAACCAGTGAGATAGAAGATGAACCTGAAGGAATCGTATATATAGTGTAGACAAGAGGACATCTCTATAGGACTGTCATCAAGCCCAAAATATGTAGGCATTTATGGAGTGATGCAGTTCTCTGTGTTCTGATCTGATGACTCTCCATTATCAGATTCTGCAATCCCTGCTGAGATAGGAATACTCAAGACAGACCTTTGTGAATATTTGTCCCAAAATGTTCCAGGTTCTGATAGGTTTGTAGGGAACTCTTTTCTATTTTCACTGCCCAGCCATGAGCCTGCAGGATCCGTGGTTTCCTCTGGATAGATATATGACCTAATGATCTTGATAATGCTCTGACAGACGATCATACAGATAGGTTAAACATGATGACCCTCCCTATTGATGAGGGCCTTGATCGTCACTAAGACTTCTTGAAAACCTCCAAGGCTGATTCAGCCTGATGGGTAGAGTCTGGTAGTGAAGGCTGGCCCTGAATCTCAAACCTCAGAAATTTCTGAAGAGAGTGGTGGATCAGAATATGCAAATATTAATTAGACTGGTCACTGACAGAACTGCTCTGAGTACTCCGCCTTGAATCTGATTTGGTCGACAAAAGAATCTTAGGATTTAAGACAAAAAATCAGGTAAAACTCCCAAATTCTTGGGGACTAAGCAGTAAACCATATAGAAACCTTTTTCCCTATTTTAAGGTGGTGCCAGTACTATTGCTTCTATGCTGAGCAGATTAGCCAGTTTCTGGTCCACTGCTTGGTACTATCTGTTGTTTTCTTGATTCTAGAGGTTGCAAAAATGGTCCCTTGAATACAGCAGGGAGAACTCTATCACAGAACCTAACAGAATGATCTCCCATTGAGGTAAGGGCAAACCAATGGGCATTCTGACTACAAACAAGAGTCCAGAAAGGCACAGGTACAGCTGTTGACAATTCAGGCATTAGACAATGACAGAGGCTTCTCTACTGAGGACCAGTGGCATTCCAGGCAGTCAACCACCAGCTGGGTTACTTGGAGAGGAAAACTCTGTACTGTAGTTCAGATGCTGGTTCCAAACAGTTGCATCTTGGCATGGTATCAGGCACACCTGATGATTAGGTGGCTAGAGGTACATCATGCCGTGGCTCCATCCTCAAAGAAGGTTACAGAGTGGATTTTTTTCTCCTTTGAGTGTGTGGCAGTAGTTGGGATCTCAATAAAAAACATTTCAGGAGGAGTGTCACTGCTGAGCTTGCAGAAAAGATCTGCTAGGCACCCACCAAACAAGGTGGAAGGGGGATTCCGTCTTACAGAGATTAGGGCATTCCCTTCATTTTCAGTTGGCACCCCACACAACATTCATGGCATCTCTCGTGCAGGTGGGGAGGCCATGTGCACGGTCTGTGTGATGTCCTTCCTCTAGGCAACAAGTCTCCAAAAAAAGACAAGCATGCACACTCTACTACTTAAGCATTCATATGAGCATGTGCTTCCTGCAGTTGCATTAGAACATCATGTGAGTCTAGTCATGCATTCAGGAGCCAGGAGAACAGTGTAAGCATGCAGCAAAAAAATTACAAGAAGCTTGAGTCATGGGCAAGCAAATAAGTCCCACAGTTGCAGTTTTGTGCACCAAATCTTCTTACAAATCCATGCACTTAAGCTCTTGTTCAGATGTCAAAGTAGAACCTCTGTGTACCTTACCCCCTAAGGGTCATCAGTGACAGCAGGGCCTTCCCATTTGTTGGGAGGGGCCAGCCAGGGTTCTCTACAGGAAACATAGTTCTGGTACATTGAGTGTTAGCATATTAGGCATCGCTAAACACAGGATCAATAAAAGTAATGTATTCACCACTTACGGAGTCTAGCAATCCATTCTTTATGAAAGATTCATAGTCGTGTTTCATATCCATTTTTCTGGACTGTTTAAGTTCTATCACCCCAATGTCGTGGAGGGGAGTCAGAGGACCAGTGAGTTGCTATAACACGGGACCACTGTTTTGCATTGAGTTCTTCACCTCTCTGGCTCCTAAGAGAAAAAAGGCCCACAAGACTGAGTATACATGAGGGATCTACTCTTTTTGTTCTTGGACCTGAAAGCACCACATATTACAGTTTCTTTCCCCTTCCCCTTCGAGCCAAAGCATCTGACTTACAGTTCAGTAATGGGAGCACCAAGGCTCCTAACTGGTATGTGACAACCAAACTACTTATGTGTTCAAGTGCCTGAATTATTTCTGGTTAAATTGGTGATTTACTGTCTGCATAAATGGGGAGGCAGGGTTTGGATATCATGAGGCTGCATTAATCAACTGTGACAAGGGCCTACCCTTTTTCTGGAGATTGTAGGAGCCCAAGAAGCAACCAGGATCTTAACAGGTGCTTACACTATCACTATTGAGAGCCTACTGATGGAGATGGGTTTGTTAGTGATGAATGAGTCAGACATCCTCTCTGGAGATAGTCCAGCAAATGTCTTCACTTTTGTATGCTAAATAATCTCCAAAAGGAAGTTGCCTCCCGGGATCTAGGTTGTCAGATAATATTTCAAGGTAGGCATCACCCAAATTCTAGGTCCAGGTCAGTGTCAGCCACTCAGATGAATTTGGGTACAGTGAAATGATGTCACAGCCTCCTTCAACCAAGGCACTGAGAGGGGAGAAAGAGAGAGAGGCTCACAATCTTGTGCTTCATTACGCCTCTAGGCATGTAGTGATCACACTAGTATCCACACCTTGTTGTGTCTTATTGCTTACATGTCAGACAGGCATCATTTTGGAAAATCTGACAACCTACCTCCATGGGCTGCTGTAATACCATTCTATTGGTGAAAATGTTGCTGTTACAAATGTCAGGCAGACATCATTTTTGGAAACACGATGGCATATCATGTTGACTGTTGCATTATACCTTCTGTACACCTTATGAGGCCAGTATTACATATGCTGCTTTACATGTCAGACAGGCATGAGTTTTAGAAACACTTATGGTTTACCATGTTGGCTGTTGTACAATAACTTCTGTCCATGTCCTGAAGCCAGTGGGCAGGATGAAGGATCACCTGATTGAAAATGTGCATGCAGAACAACTAAAAACAAAGATGGACATGAAAAGGATAGGATCAAAATCCCAGAAAACATGCCCATTTGAAAATGTTTCCAGACCTATGTCTGACACTTCTATGGACACCACCATCTCCTCTAAGGGCCACATTAATAACAGTACCAACTCTTATGGTCAGTGTTATCCCAGGTGGGTATTTAGCACTTTGAGGAATTCGCCATATGTTTTCAGAACATATGGTGGAGACATACAGTATAATGCTGACTCAGAGAACTTGATCATTGATGAGGAGATAGTTCAAATTCAGACATTTATAATGGAGAGGGGGGAATTCATTATTAAAAGAAATGAGATGATGGTGATAATGATAATATCAAAGAGTCCTTTGGCCCATCCACCTAAAATAAACTACTTATGAGCACTGCAAACATCTTCTCCTCAAAGCCCTACACCAATGAAAAAAAGTAAAAGCTGTGCTAAGAAAGCACTGAGCTCACTGTAAAGAAAAGCATTAACTGAAGGACAGCACAGCAAGAGCTAGGACAGCACAGCAAGGGCTACACCAATAAAGGTGAATAAACATAGGAACACATATGTTACCAGCAGATAAAGATCAAGAAGGAGATTTTCAATGAGCCACGTCCGTTTTTTGGGGGGCGCAGCTTGCAAAATCCATCTTGGGAGTTAGACCATGAAAAGGTGGCTTAACTCCTGAGATGGAATTCTGCAGTTGCATCCCAAAAAATGGATGCAATTTCCTCAGTTGTATCAGAAAGTGCCGTAAACTTCAGGAATTGTTGTAAATTTGTGCTGGGATGTTTGTAAATGCACTGCAAGCATCCTGGCACACTTGCCTGGATGCAGTATGCATCTGAAATATGGACAGGAGTGCTGCGTCCGGGGCTTAGACAATCCTGCCCTTAGGATCTATCCAGTCTGTCCAGGAGAATTTTGTATCTCCTTGATCTACTGTCTTAGAGAGGTATTTAATCACAATGCCTACCCTAAACCACCCCCTCACCAGGGATCTGTATGGTGGTAACATTGCCTCCTTCCTCCTCCTATCAAACCCTCTCCCTATGATCCCAGCATCCTTGTTGCTTTGCTGTATACCTTGTTGCACTGACAAGATTGTTTGAGGGAGCTGCTAATGATAGCCCCCAGGTCCATTTCCTCATTGTTGTGTTGCCTACCTAACCCTGCTCATTCAGTACTCTATTCATGGGTTATTTTTGCCAATGTGCATCACTTTGTAGTTTTTGACATTGAATATGAATTGCCATATTTTTGACCATCTCTCCAGCCTCTTCAAGTCTCTCTGTAACTCACTCTCCCCCTCCTCACTGTCCCTCTGCCACATAGGTTTATGTTGTCCACAAAGAGGCCCATCTTGCCCTGGATAACCCCCTCTCATGTTACTACTGAAAATATTGAACAGGACCTGTCCTATGTATAACCCCTGCAGCACTCTACTTGTGACTTCCTCATACTCTGACTAAACCCCATTTATGACCACCCTCTGTTTTCTCTCCACCACCAGTTCCCTTTCTATCTTACTAAATCTTTCCCCACTCACAGATCCCCCAGCTTCTTCAGCAGCCTCCTGTATGGTACGGAATCAAAGACTTTACTGAAGATGTGGTAGAGTAACTCTACCATTTGCCCCATATCTACTGCCTTTGACCCAATCAAAAAATACAAATAGGTTGGTCTGGCATGATCTTCCCAACAAAAATTCATGTTGTTCATGTAATCCTGCAACCCATTAGCCCCTAAATGATCTACTATGCTTTCCTGGATCAGGGTCTCCTTCAGCTTACCCATAATGAATGTGATAATGATTGGTCTGTAGTTTCTTGGGTCTTCCCTGTCCTCCCCTTTAAAGTGGAATCACATCTGTAGACCTCCAATCCCCCGGCAAACACCAGTCTCCAGTGAGCATCTGAACAGGTCAGCCAGGGGCTCAAACAGTTCTGATCCTAATTCTCTGTGCAACTCAGGGTGTAATCCATCCATTCTCAGCGCCTTATCCACCTTAAGGGCTGTAGGCCCCTTCCTCACTTTGTCGATCATGAACACTACCCATCCCATTTCTTGGCCTTCCTTGTGGAAGTCTTTATATTGCTTTCTAGTAGCTTTTATACTGCTTTCTGCTTGTCCTTCAACATGTATACCAAGCAGAAGCAATTGTTCGAAGCATTTACTTGCTGCCCATCTTTCTGCACTACGCTTATTGCCTCAGCTGTCCAAACAATTCTCCCTTTTGTCTTTCCTTTTTCCCTGATATATCTTAAAGTACATTTGTCAAGTATGTCAATTTAGCTTACATAATGAAGGTTTGGAATCTTTGAATGCCTTGGTAATACTTTTTATGTATTTGTTTGTTTCTTTATTTACCTTTTTCCTTATTATCTTTTGTTTGCCAGCTACTAGTAAAAAAGAATCCATTTGAATCCTGATATTATGAAGTCAGAAAATCTTTACTGGCAAAGCAGGTAGTGTATTTAAATAAGGAACTGCAATTTTGTTTGCATATTTCTTTAGAGAAATAAAGCTTTAGTCCCCTAAAACAGTATAGATTTTATACAAATGTGTGATTTTTGATCATCTGTAAGCTTTTTGCTATGTTTTAGCAGGTGATTGTTTCTTCCAAACCAGATTTCACTTAGGAGGAAGAAACCAATGCTATTACTTTTTTTTTTTAAACTGTAAAATCATACAGATGGACCACAATATTACAAGCATATAATCAAGGTACTGATGGTACTGGGCAGTGCCAAGGTTTCAATGGCAGTACATCCATGAACACACATTTGGACATGCGTGCTGGTGCCCTGCTGTTCTAACCAGTATTACAGCCCACTAACCATGCATCTATGTAGACCACACAACTGACACATAGTTGACTCACACAAAAGGTAACATTAATCTTGACAAAATTAACATCAAAGTGGAAACATAGAAACATAGATAAGGATGGCAGAAAAAGACAAATGGTCATCCATTCTGCCCGAGTTCCCTAATTAACCCTGGGACCTACTGTCCATCCAGGGTTCCAGTACTGCACACTAGGTACTGGCACACCCCAAAGAAACTCATTTATGTTATACAGTACACATTTTCATTTTTAATTTAAAATGTATTAACCAGGATAACTCAATGAGCATTAAATGCCCATTTTCAGGGTTGACCCAGACAATAGACTAGAACAATACAATTAATAAAATCCAAGCAATTAAATGAAATGCATTAAGAACACGTACAAGACAATTTTTTCCAAACAATATTTTAGCCATGTTTTTAAAAGACAAATAAGAATTTGCAAAAGGCAGATGAACAGGCAAATTATTCCACTCAGAAATTAAATATATCTGACTTGTTTTACAGTATAGGTAAATGGAGCTCAGGCAATGTCTCTTGGCTAATTAAAAATGTCTGCTCATGACTTCTTAGGGAAGATGAGTGATTCTGGAACCCTAAAAAGTCACAGTAGGATACCTTTAATTAGCCAGGAGACATCTCTGGAGCCCATTTACTTTGTATTATTATTATTTTTTTATTTTATTTATAGACTATATAAGAACAACAACAATAACAATACAAAAAACTGAAGACACAACAACACAATACAATCGAAACAAAACAAACATTGCCCCCCATCCCACCCACCACCCGCCTTCATGAAAGGAGCACAGTACAGCAAATACATACATACGAACTGGCCAGAACCATGAACAATTCATATTATCAAGTAACCTACAAGGCATTCAGCAAATATAACAGAAGATACATTATGGGTGAGACACCACCCCCTTCAATATCCACAAATAATTGCAAAGCAAGAGCTAATAGGATTAAAGACCAGGGGTTAGAAAGCAGAAAGGAGGAGCTTGCTCCAAGGTGATTAAAATGAGTACTGTGTATGCAACCTGCTCCATTTTTTAAAATAAGAACTGAGATCATTATGAACAGTGGCTACCATTTTCTCCAAACACAAATTAAAAAGCAGTTCTTTGCAACCACTCCTGGTAAAAAATGATGTGTTGGCCTTGCAATGCAGAAGGATGTCCTTCTTAACAGACATTGATATCATGGCCATAGAATACTAATGTTCCTTAACAGAAATCCCTTCATAGTCCCCAACAATACACACCTATGGAGTAAATAATTGGTCAATGCCTACAAGTGTGTCAACTTTTGGTCTCATGGCCTCCCATAAAGAATTGATCTTAGGGCATTCCCAAAAAATGTGAAGAAGGTATCATCAGTATTGCCACATCTAACACAGCTTTGGGAGTGAATATAGCCCATTCTGAACAATCTTTAAGGGTCCCCCCATAGGAAATTTCTGGAGGAGGATCCCATGAGAAATGAGATTCTGCATCATAGCTGGGCTACATTGGGTAAATAAACTGCAAAAAAATAAATTGCTAGCAGTCGCTGGCCTTTTAAGCCCCACCACCAGCAGGCAGTGGAAACAGTGACCCAGATATTCAAAAGGGTTGCACATGGTGCAACAGTGTTCCACCATGCACAACCCACTTTTGTGCCCCTGTGCGATATTCAAACGGTAATTGTGCCTGGCACAAATCCCGATGCACTGGAGCGCATCAGTAATGTATGCAGTGCAGGTAGGAGGGGCGTGCCCATGCATACTCTGCACATCCCGCTATTCAGCCCGGGATGTGCTGAGTCCATGCATGTGCAACCCCTACTTGCGCCGCACAAAGTTGATCCCCTCAAAAAAGGAACAACTGCTGGCCACCCACAGGTGAGCTGCTGTATTGCAGGGCACAACATGGCAGCTGCCACCAGTGGGTGGCCAACCGAGCTCTGGCTGCACCTCCGTGGCAGCACCCCCCATGCCTGATCACGGGCATCTGTTAAAAATAACATCCAATATCCCTTGTGATCCAGTGGAACACTCCCAGCCCGATCGTGGGCATGTGTAAAAAAAAAAAAAATAGTTAATCCAATATCCCTGGTGGTCCAGTGGACCGCTCTCAGCCCGATCACGGGCATGTGTAATAAAATAGTTACTCCAATATCCCTGGTAGTCCAGCTGGCCCCCTCCCCACCCACCCAATGATCCCCACCGCCCCGCTCCCCAGTCAGTGGCGGGTGGCAGCACCCACCAGCCTGCTGCCCGCCGCCCACAGACTGACACCTTGGGTAGGGCTGTACCCATTGGTCCTGGCGTGAGCCAATGGGCATGCAACCTGTAACGTCCCCACATTCCAGATATGTGAATAAATCCATTCACATATCTGGAATATCTTTAATGTACAGGTTGCACGCCCGATGGCTCATGCTGGGATCAATGGGCATACACCCTACCTATGTGTCAGTGTGACGGGAGGCGGCAGGCGGTGGGGTGCTGCTGCCACCACTGACTGGGGGAGCAGGGCAGTGAGGATCAGTGGCCGGGTGGGGAGGGGTCCGCTGGACCACGAGGATATTGGATTAATATTTTTACACATGCCCAGCGATTGAGAGCTGAAATCCACTGACCACCAGGACACAAATAATACACATGCCTGCGATCAGGCTGACAGCTGTCCACTGGACCACCAGGGATATTGGATTTTCTTATCTTTACATGCCCGTGATCGGGCTGACAGTGATCCACTGGACCACCAGGGATATAGAGCGCCATTTTATGTTTTGCTGAAGGCCCAGCGGTCAGGCTGTGGCACACATTGCTGCACTGTGTGGGGTGTCGGTTGCTGGCTGCTGCCTGGCGGGTGCCAGGTGCAAGTCGCCAGGATCGGTAGCACCTGCATCTAAATAGAACCATAATGACCTCTAAATGGCCCCATTGCCTACTTGCATACATTATGGCCCCATTGCATGTGCACTTTTGAATATCATGGTTGCTGCGCATGGCGCAACTGAACTTGCCCTAGCGCATCCCCCTGCTCCACTCTGACCACTTGTGCTGGTGCAGTGCAACTGCACCATGTGCACTGCGGGTGGCCAGGGTGCGATATTCAATGATGCTGTGCCATGGTGCAGCTCCATTGAATCTCACCCAGTCAATGCCCCTGTGCAGCCAAGTTGCACTGCGCCCAGGCTTGTGCCACAGCCTGGCGCAGTTTGAATATCTGGGCCAGTGTGTTTTAGTCATAAGAACACATCTGGTAAAGATTGTGTGGGGTATAAAACTGGGTAAGATTAAGTTTGTCACTTGCTATGTAACTATGCAAATCCTGCCAAATACGGATCCAATTAAATTTTCTAGCTGGGAAAACTTTGTCCCAACAAGGACAGTCCCCATTGATGTGAGGGAATACCTGTAGATTAGTAAGAATAAGGTTATAGAGCTGTGATACAGCATGGGGTTGAGAGGCCATTATACTTTGTATTATTTTTTCCAACTCAAATTTGATTCTAATGGGAAGCGTGATCATTTTGGAATAAACAGCAAAAGGAAATACAAAGTTAGATTACAGATACACCTGAAGAGCATGGTCATGTTCACTGATTAACCTCAGTGCTTGGGTTTCATGTTATGTTAATGTTTTAGCCATTTTTATTAAGTATGCAGTTTTTGTGTTTGAAAAAAAAACACAATATTCTGAGTTTCCAATTAAGTAAATGCCCACACCTCACAATACACATGCACTGGAGACTGAGGTCTCCATATTCAGACATGGCCATTTTCCCAATGCAAAACATAGAGCCACATGTGAAATAGCATGTGATCAGCAGAGAGGCATGTTCATAAGGTAATGCATTCTGTTTGGTGCACTGCATGTATGAATATCAGGCTGTGGTAGTGTCACACAAAGTGCATATGCATGGCATACTCTTAGCCCCTGCTGGCAAAAGACAATCAAGAGCAAAAGGAATAGCACATCCCAAGTAGATTGAATACAGCAATGAAGAGCAGAAGTACTAGAGGTCTGCATGCTAATGACCATATACAGAACATCAGGTACTGAAGGGCCATTTGTATGCCATTGTTCGGTCATTAGCAGCTCTTTGCTATGCCCCAGTGTCTATGTATGTATGGAGGAAGTGTGTAGAACTTCAGCCCACACCCTCAGCCAGTCCACATTCACATACAGTATGTATAAATGCTTGTCAGTCTAGTGGTACCCCAATCCACTCTGATCCCTGTTGGGAAATGGAATAACCCTGGTAGCCTAGTGGTACCCCTCTCCTGCCCCAATTCCAGTTATTAAATGAAATGACTGGTAGTCCAGTGGTATCCTTACCACCTTATTCCCATTGTAAAATGATGTCCCCCCATAGGAAATTTCTGGAGGAGGATCCCATGAGAAATGAGATTCTGCATCACAGCTGGGCTATATTGGGTAAATAAATTGTAAAAAAAGAAATTGCTAGCAGTCGCTGGCCTTTTAAGCCCCACCATCAGCAGACAGTGGAGACAGTGTGTTCTAGTCATAAGAACAAAGCTGGGAACCACAGACCACAGCTTCAATCTCTGCTAGACCCACGTACTCACTGTCTGACTCTGATCAAGTAGCTTAACCTCCCAATGTTCTATTCTACCCAGCTGCAAAAATTGGGACAAGCAGGAGCCCACTGAAAGTACAGTGCTGAATCTCAGCTGAACTATCCTGATTAAATACAGTGTAAAAATTGATAAAAGCAGGAAACCAATGGAAATGACATGTTGCATCCTGGCTGGCCTTTCCACTGAGAACAAATGATACCACTAACTAACTAACTAGCTAACTAAATCAGTCAATAAATAAATCAATAACTAAATAAATGCCCCCAGTAGGCTGTAGAGACACTGTGGTCTACTGGTTAGAGCATGGTTGGGAACTGGGGAATCTCAAGATCATACCTTGCTAGGGCCAGATACTCACTGTGTTGTAAGGAAACTGGGGTGTGTTTGGTAAAAATGATCACAAATAATCACACAGGACTCAGGTAGTTGGTACAAGTTTCCTTGTTATGCAGTTAGCCAGTGTAGCAATACAAAGCATAACATAATCTCATAGACCGAAATTATGTAGCAGTTAGTTTACAGAGAATAGGTAATAGGTCCAAATTACCTTTCCCTGGGAGATGGGCACAGGTAAGAGGTCTTCTCAGAATGGTATCTGCATCTCATCTCCCTAGCCCTCTCAGACCTATACTTGTACCCAGCTTCATATATAGTTACGCGACAACATACAAGGACCCTCATGACACTCTGGCATCTCAGCAGAACTTTTCCAAGGCTGTCTGTTGTTCTGTGGCATGTGAGATGCATCTCACACACTGGCCATGGATAATCAGCCTTCTTCTCTTTATCAGTAATGGTCACTAAGCAACACACATTATTCTCTTGCTTGCCTCCTCTCAGGGATAGATAACTGTGTGAATAAGAACGCGTGCCATTTCTCATGGTGAGCATGTTTGCAAGTCTGGCAACCTTGCATCACTAGGTTCCTTGAAACAGGCTGTGTGTGTGTGTGTGTGTGTGTGTGTGTGTGTAAACTGATAATCTAGCTGCCCCAGGAAACTGAGAGAGGCCCAGACTCACAGTGTGCAGCTTGTTCTAATCCCTCTAGTATAAGCCATCTGCATTTCTTATATTCTCATGCAGCAATAACGTAGAGGATAATGTATGGTCTTTGGTTAATAACCACGCTGTAAACACTTCAAGAGGTTGGCATGACATCATTGTAAACCTCAAAAGCACAGCTCATGGCAACCTCAAGATGTGTTTTCAGCACGATTATTAACCAAAGACCATACATTTAAATTTTATAGTGTATGGGCTACCAAGATTGTGTAATCACAGATTGAATTACTTTATAGAACATTGATTGTTGTGAGCATTCCGTTTTATTATACCATTGATATGACATACTCAAGAAGGGTTAACAACAGAGTGATGTCATAACAATGGCATAACAAGGTTGTAATCTGCTTGATGTCAGTTAATAATAAGGGCTCCCCATACATTATAGATCAAATAATCTAATGAGCTATATGTGTACACTCCCCCCTGTTGACACTCTTTGCAAAAATATAAAATAATTTTGTAAAGTGATTTCATGAAGAGAAAATGATATGTCACCTAATTCGGAAAACATGAGCATATTTGAACGTGCTTGATTCCTTATGCTGCTAATGTAAAAGACGTCTAAGGCAGCATAGTAAATACAATAATCACTAAAATAACTTGCAGCACAGTTAACAGTTTAAAGCTAATCTCTATCCAAGTATTTGAAATTAAAAGATCAAAATCAAATTCATGCAATAAAGAAGTCAAAGACTGGTGAGAATGTTGCATACCACTACTAATTCTAATTAATTGGTTCATCTTTATGAATAAGCAAAAACTTCAAGTCTAGAGAAAGTGGAGAAATATGCACATTGAAGGTTGGAGTGGAGTTTGACATAAGTTTGATGACCAGATTTACTGAGAATATATATTGTTTCTCATGAAGTGGCACTAGTAGGATAACCATTTGACCAATGACAGTGCAAGTGGAAGTTTGGAATAGTTATTGGGCATGTTAATGTCCCATAAGTAAAGAATTTATGATTTGTAACTATGCAATACTGACCAGCCATGTTGTTGGTAACTTTGACCATAGGAAGGTGCCATTTGGTGAGCAGTACCGGGCACATGCCATTCTGTACTGATAGGATGCTTATGTTATGCTGAGTACTTACATCAAGGCCACACACAGGTGTTACTACATCAAAGACATCACAGCAACATACATAGCAATGTCTGCTTGCTGAGTAGCAAGCTGTATGTGGAGCCTGCACAGGGTCATAATGGGGTTGTACACTGCTAGGGAAGGTGTGTCCACCCTCTCCTTATAAATGTCACCTTCTGAGTAACCCAGAGAATGGACTGTGACCAGTTTGTCAAAAAGTTTAAAGAAACTGCGAAAGAGATGTACAGAGTATCTTGTTTAGAACAGGACCTACTGTGTAGCAGGTTCCCGGTTGGGATACAAGGTGACATACCCCAAGTTTCTAGCTGTCACTAAAGAAAACTTCTGAAAGATCTCAACTCATCCTATATGGCTGTCTTGCGACCCGGTTACACAGACCATGCAATACAATTGGGTCAAGTAGTTATCTGAGATGAGGCCAGGGGAAATGCTCTTGTTTCTACATCTCCGGATCAAATTACAAATCATTGTGAAAGCATAGTTCACATAGGCTGTGCATATTCTTTCCCTTACCCAAAGGTTTCATCCTATTTCCATTGCTCTCTTCTCCCCCTCCCAGTTCCCTAATCGCCCAGACCTGCCCCCAATTTCTTGGTAGTCAATTTCCTCAGTTCTATGCCCTCCTGTTCTGGACTCCCTACCTCCCTCACCCTCCTTTTCCCATGCCTTCCATTCCCCACCTTCCTTCTTGTCTTGACAAGGCCTTCCACTTAGTGATGCTGCTCCCCACTTCCTACTGGTCTCTCCCTAATCAATCCTGCTTACAGATACTTAACTTTTATTATCCTGCTCAAACATTTATCACTGCCTGTCATATTAAGCAGTCCTACATAACTTTTTCTAATTATTTTCTTGTTTAATTTCATTATATACATTTTTTACTGGAACTCTTGTTTCTTGTATGTATTACTGGTTTTGTGTTCATGACGTGGAACCTTTGTAAAAGAGCTCCTGCTCAAAGGTTGTTTCCGAATCACTAAATAAATAAATACAAATAAATAAATATTACTTCTCTACCTATGTGTTTGTGTTGGGCCTTAAAAGATTGTTCGCAACTAATGCTTTGATCTTAGTTTGTGTTTCAGTAAACAAACATGCAATAGCAAACATATGGTATAAAGTAAAAACTCTCTTTTTCTGCTAGGTTGTCAATCTCATATATTACAGATTTGGTAACTTCGTCTGCATTTTGATGCTCAAAATAATGCATAGTTCTCATTATGGTCTCCATGTCAACCCTATTTCATGTAGCCAAGCCAGATGCAAATAGTCCTGAGATGGTACCAGTAAGTTCTTCCAGATTTTGAACTGTCTGGTACGGAAGACTCCATCTTGGCATCTCCTTTCTTGCATAGCTATAGGATCTTGGGCTCTAGTATGATATGAAGTTAACATATCCAAAAGAAAAGCATTGTATAATAAACATACATTAGTAGACACACAAGAATGACTATGTTCAGTCATGTCCCAATAAGAAAACTTCAAAAATCACAGGAACATGCATAACCTTTCCCAACATAGAACATCAGTGGCTTTTGCCTGATTAGTGGTAATCAAATCTAAAAGTAAAGAAATATAAACAAAGATACATGTGTTCCCACACAAGGACCATGGGTCCGATTCCAAGACGAATGGCGTAACTTGCACGCGGTTGTGAGTTACACCATTCACCGCTCTGCCAGGGACCCTACACTGTATTTGAGGAGTGGTATGGTCCTGGCACTTGCAACATGTGGGATATGGCAGGTGTAGGCCACTGCCACATGCCTGGCATATAGAACCAGCATGTCACAAATTGTGGCCAGCAACAGACAGCTCACCTGAAGCCTCCCCCACCTCGGACCACCTCGGCATACACCAGGGGGCATGGGGGCAGGACAGAAGGCACAGACTTCTGGGGGATGCACCAGAAATGGACCCACAGGGATCCCCGACATTTGGGGATGGGGCTGGGGTATGCCTGTGGGGGCACGGGGAATGGGGCAGGCAGCTGATGGATAGCACTGTCGGCTGTCACTTAGAGCAGCTGTGGGCTGTTGGAGTTTAGCTCCACCAGTGCCCCTTCTAGAATGGCAGTTGTGGGTTATGAGAGCTGCCCTCCTAGAATTGGGTGAAGTTGCTGTTGTAACCCACACTTGCTCCAGGCATTAGGGGCTGCAGCCTAGTGGGTGGCGTAACCAGTGGATGTTGCAGCCCGCATCCACCATGGTGCAAGTTGCCACTTGGAATACCACCGGGTGTAACGCATGGTGTAAGTTGCGGGATACACCATGGGGTTTGGCGTATCTGGCCTTATACTGGCGTAGCCCATCTTGGAATCGGGCCCTATATTACATCATATCCTAAAGTAATAGCAAATTCACAGATTAAAAACATGTTTATGCATAAACCATACATTAGCAGAAAAGGCCAGAGCCAAAAGACTGGGCTTCAGGAAATATAAGGGAATGCAGCAGAATGAAGATTGGGAGGCATACCAAACTTCCCTAAGGGAAGCAGTGAAGGCAGTAAGGCAGGCAAAGGCCCACACCAAGGAAACACTAGCATGAACAGTAAAAGGAGGTGACAAGACTTTCTATAGATACATTAGTGAAAGGAGAAAGTCCAGAGGGAGTATTGCTAAGATCAAAGGGAATAAGGGGGCATGTGAGGAGGAGGACCATGTGAAAGCAACTATCCTAAATAGATACTTCTGCTCTGTATTTACTGAAGAGAAGGTAGGGCAAGGCCCACAGCTCTGCACCATGGACACAGGGGGGAGGGAAGTGTGCACTAGTCCCTTCACAAAAGAAAGGGTCCTACAAGAGCTCAATAAGCTCAGGGTGGACAAAGCAATGGGACCTGATGGCATACATCCCAGGGTACTAAAGGAGCTAAGGGTGGAACTAGCAGAGCCATTATCAGAACAGTGTAATGAGTCTCTGAGCACAGGAGAGGTCCCAGAAGACTGGAGAATGGCTCATGTGATCCCACTCCACAAGAGTGGTAGCAGGGAGGAGGCAGGAAACTACAGACCAGTCAGTCTTACCTCAGTAGTGGGCAAGATTATGGAGGCACTCCTTAAGGAACGGATAGTGCAACACCTGGAATCCATAGGAGCACAGGATCCAAGACAGCATGGGTTTACAACAGGAAGGTCCTGTCAAACTAATCTCATAGATTTCTTTGACTGGGTAACCAGAGTGGTGGACCAAGGGGGAGGAGTTGACGTTGCCTACCTTGACTTCAGCAAAGCTTTCGATACTGTTTCACATAGAAGATTAATTAATAAGCTGGGTAGGCTAAGGGTGGGTCAGATGTTGGTCAACTGGGTGGCAAACTGATTGACGGGCAGAAAACAGAGAGTGGTGGTAAATGGTATACAGTCAGAAGAGATGCAAGTCACAAGTGGGGTACCTCAGGGATCAGTCCTGGGGCCAGTCCTCTTCAATATCTTCATCAGTGACATTGCAGATGGACTGGAGGGTAAGATTTGTCTGTTTGCAGATGACACCAAGATATGTAACAGAGTAGATGATCCAGATGGGGTGGGCAGAATGAGAAGAGATCTGGATAAACTAGCAAAATGGTCAGAAGAGTGGCAACTGTGGTTTAACGCAAAGAAGTGCAAGATCATGCACATAGGGAAGAGAAACCCTGAAGCCATCAATAGGCTGGGAGGGGAGTTGCTGGCAGTCAAAAGGGAAGAGACTTGGGTGTCATCATTGCCGATGACCTGAAATCATCCAAGCAGACCTCTAAAGCAGTAGGTAAGGCTAGAGAGATGTTGGGGTGTATTAGTAGGGGTATCACAAGTCAGAAGAGGGAGGTAATAATCCCTCTTTACAGGACACTGGTTAGGCCCTATATGGAGTACTGTGTGCAGTACTGGAGGCCACACCTTCACAAGGACATTAACCAAACTGAGGCAGTCCAGAGAAATGCAACCAAAATGGTGCAGGGACTGCATCAGAAAACACATGAGGACAGATTAACTGAACTCAGTATATACCCTAGAGCAAAGGAGGGAGACGGGGATATGATTGGAACATTCAAACACCTTAAGGGCATTAACAAGGTGAAAGAGTCTGACATGTTTCAATATAAGGAAAATAGCAGGACAAGAGGACACAGCATGAGATTAAAGGGAGGCCGATTAAGGGGTAATGTGAGGAAGTTCTTTTTCACAGAAAGGGTGGTGGATGCATGGAACGGCCTACCTCAGGAAGTGGTGGATATGAATACAGGGCAGGGCTTCAAACAGGCATGGGATAGGCATAAGGGAGCAATACAGATGAGTATGAATAGATAGGCCGTTGACAGAGCAAAGGCCTATGGCATATTCATAAGATAAAAAAATAAATGGGCAGACTGGATGGGCCTTGCGGTCCTTATCTGCCATCAACTTCTATGTTTCTATGTTTCTATTATTCAATAATGTTCCTGGGTTTAAAGTAGCAGTCAAACCACTGAGTGGGCCCCATCCCACTTTCAGGGCACAGTTCAGTCTCTTCAGAAATTTGGGGCACAGGTGGTGATGTGTCATTAGAAAGTTTCAAAGTTCACTGTAAAACCTTTAAAATGATGCTTCTCACCACCTCAATGCTTGGGTTGCCACTTCCTCTAATTGTCAGTTTATAAATGTCTGTGTCTGAACATTGCACTGGGTCAATCACCAAGGAGGCATTATCTGGAAAAATATGTACTCGACCCATATACAAAAGTCCTGTTGGAGTAGGAAAGATTCTGTCCACATTTGTGCCTTCACCTTCTTGGTTGCATTCCCTTAAGTGAAAGTTTGATGCATCTCTTAGTGAGTCTTTACAAAAAGGTTCAGTAAGACTGTCTATGAGCAGCATGATTATATCATAATCATTAAATAATATTTACCACCACAGTACATGTGAGAAAACAGTGGAATTATAGGTGACAGGCAGCATGGATGGTTCTCCCTCATACACTGCCACCATTTGCTTATGCATCATCACTTGAAGTCCCATGGCCCAGTGCCACAAGGCAATTAGGATCATTGTAAATAGGAACATTGTTGTTAGCTTCTGAAAGACAAAAGAAAACAGAGGATGGGGCTTCAGCACCCCACCTCAATAGTATTTTGGTACTGTATTGACCTTTAAAGCAATGGTGCATTATTTTCATACAGATGTACATGCTTTAGGTAGTGTTGTCCAGTAGAGCTGGCATCTCCTAAATACAAGCTGGCAAGCCACTCATAAAAAAGTTCATGATTGTCCAGCATCTGCTGCCACCATATCAAATGTGCCATGATGGATGGAATATAGATGACAGGTAGCAGAACAGTCTCCTTCATATGCTGACACCACTCACTGGACACTGTCACCTGAAGTCCTGTGGCTGCCAGTTACATATCACTTAATCTCTGAAAGATAAAACAGACAAAGAGAGAAGCGCTTTGGGCCCCTCCTTCATTGGTAGTTTAGTTTTTTTTTAAACCGTTTCAACTGATTTATATGAAATTACTTGTCACAGTGCTCCCAGATTGATTTGACATTTTTCCTGCAACTTCAGGGCAATTTTCTCATGGAAGCCAAATTATTCTGTTTTCCTGTATAACCTATGCAAGTCTGTGGGAAGAATTTTCCTGTAGATCACTCCAAATCCCTGTAAAAAGTACAAAACATGCCATCTGAGGCAGTTAAATTGTCATACAGCCCAGCCTGGTGGTGCTGATGGTTTAGGCGCTGGATGTCACACCTTGTGCCACTCCGGTGACCCAGGTTCAGGAGCGAACTCGGTAGCCGGGGGTTGGTCAGGGAGGAATAGGAGTGAGCATCTGTTCAACTGCTCTCCTCTCCTGGGAGGGAGGGGGTTTTCTGTCCCATGGCACTAGTGGCTCTTGGTGGAGACTAGGGGCACAGCAGCTGGGGGACCATGTAATGGGGGTGACGTCAGGTGGCTGTCATGCAGCGTGGTTGGGCTTGCTCATGTCTCACATGGATGGCATTGCACATCCTGCATCGAGGGGCAGAACAAAGGAAAATCCCTGGCTCAGAGGAGGTGAAGGAGGTGCCCTGTGGACATGCCCACATGCCCAATGCTGGCACAAACCCGATTCAGCTCTCTGTGGTCCTCCGCCTCTCATGGCCCCGAGGAGAGGAAGGGAGCCCAGCATACCTGATTTCCTAGTCAGGCAAGGGTTCAGGTGGGTGGTGGAGGCATGAGACCCCATGGTCCAGTGGAGAGATGCCTCAGAGTCCAGTGTCAGGAGGGAAAAAGAATTTGAAAAAAAATTGTCATACAGCCAGACATAAAAAAAAACCTATGGTATGGAGTAACTAATCAAAGGGCTGGGGTTATCAACAAGTAAATAAAAACAAAAAGTACAAAAATAACTATTTCTAAACTGCTTGTGATTAACGAGCACTATGGTACAAACAACTATTTCTAAACCTCTTATGATTAACAAGCACTATGGTACAAGAAGAAAAACCTGTTGCTTACACAATAGGGGTATCCCAAGTTGGTACTCCCTTTTAACTGAGATGGCACACATGTGCCAGATAATGGAAAAGCTATAAATAATTTCTAATGAGCAAACATTAACAACTGGAGTACCTTCTTGTTTCCTTTATCAAAGAAAAAGCTGGGGATTGGCACGTTTTGCCTACACTACACGGGAAAGTCTTCCTCCATATTGCAATTTATAAAACCAGCCACAGTAGTACAATAATATGATATGCAGAGCAAGGACTCACCAAGATGCAGTAGCTTGTAGCGAAACATCCATAACTTTATTCCATACAAACAAACAATGGTGGTCAATTTCAAGCTCCTCGCTCCCTTGGAGCAGGAAGCTTGAAATTGATCACCATTGTTTGTTTGTATGGAATAAAGTTATGGATATTTTGTTACAGGCTACTGCATCTTGATGAGTCCTTGCTCCACATATCATTATTACAGTCGGCATTGCTTATAGCGGGCACACCAGTGCAGATGCATCATGCCCGCTATAGGCAGTGGTTGCTATATCTTAAGCTGAGATCAGGATGAGAAATCATGCTCCAACAAGTGATGTTTTTGTTTTCACTGCAGTGCAGTTATAAAACAAAGTAAACAGTAAATAATATGTACCACAAGAATCATAACTACTGTACTGTAATAAGTCCAGCATAAGTTCTGCATCACTCAGAACTAAAAGTATTCTGTGATCTTAGCCTGTATTGTGGACTTTACACAGTACAGCTTCCAAACCTTCTCAGCAGTTGAAAGAGCTGTCCAGTCCAGGGCTATCTCCGAGTGTTGTTCCATTGCCCGACGGAGTATGAGTAGAGTGCTTCACACATCCCCTGGTGTGACCCTGTATTGCTCAGCACTGTTCACATCCATAGCATCGTCCTCTTCATCTTTGTCGGCATCCTGTGACACTCGCATGCCTTCCACCACCTGACCCACATCATCCAATGGGGGCGGCACATCTTTGTCACTTAGGTGACAGATTTCTGTAAACTCTGAGGTGTTAATTATGCCACTTAATGTAAGCCACTTATGCCAATTACAGGGAGCAGTCTGGTGCCTGAAGTGCCCGCAATAACAGGTGGACAATGATCACTATAAGTGATGGCATTTAAAAGGAGGAATATGCTGATTGGCTTTTGGTTAGCACTAATTGCCCGCTAAATCTGACTGCCCGTAGTATCTGTGGGCAGTGTAAGTGGAGTGCACTGTATTGTACTACTGTGGCTGATTTTATAAACTGCAATATGGAGGAAAGTTTCCCATGTAGCCTAGGCAAAAGGTGCTGGTCCCCAGCTTTTTCTTTGTTTACATATTTTTGACTTGAGCACAGCCGTTTCGTGGTGCAGTCACACCATGAACTAAACACTGATTGTAGCCAAATGAAGCAGCACTCACCCACATAGTAAGGACATGAACAAAGATTTAAAGTTCAAAACAGAATGTAGTTTATTCACCCATTTGTGCTATACAGCTTAGCTTAGCTGACAGTTCGTACGTTTCGCCGTATGGCTTCATCAGAGAAGTGATCAAATTTAAACTATCATACCTATTTAAGCCAGTTTCTTCATTGAAGTGCCAATTACAAAGTCACCTACATAATTAATTAAACATGTGACTAAAACATATGATTTTTAGCATATTAGAGGTTCCACAGAATAAGGTAAAGAAAGTAATCATATACAATCATTAAATTCAAAATATAAGTGCATTATTGTGGTCACAGCACTTTCTTTTCTTTAATATAAATTCTGCTTTACAGGTTCTCAATTCAGGCTAGCAAGGCATCCCTGGCTATCTCTGTAAAAGAGGACAGAAAAATATTTAGAACACATGCAAAATGGGAATTATGTTTTGTGTGAATAAGCTAAGCATATATATATATATATATATATATATATACACACACACACACACACACACAGTTTTACTAAAAAAGATAATATTTGTATATATACAAACAATGTTTTCATACCTCAAGGTCTATATGTTCTAAGGTGGGGGGGATTTAAATACTAAGGGAGGAACAAAATAAAGGCACAGTGAATCATGTTCATATTACGTATATTTTTTGTTTTCTTTTATATTTCTGGTATGGGAG
The DNA here is from genome assembly GCA_016271365.2 of Neoceratodus forsteri. NCBI lineage: Eukaryota > Metazoa > Chordata > Ceratodontiformes > Ceratodontidae > Neoceratodus > Neoceratodus forsteri. The sequence goes on from CM057456.1 coordinate 1,677,352,851, forward strand.
AGGTTTTTGGGGGGTTGGGGTCGGGGGTTTGTAGACGTTATAGAAAGTCAAGAAACAAATTGCTAATTCATATGCTGACAATCATATGTTTTAGTCACATGTTTGATTAATTATGTATGTGCCTTTGTGATTGGCACTTCAATTAAGAAATTGGTTTAAATAGGTATGGTAATTTGAATTTGATCTCTTCTCTGATGAAGCCATATGGTAAAACATAAGAATTGCTAGCTAAGCTAAGCTGTATAGCACAAATGGGTGAATAAACTATGTTCTGTTTTGAACTTTAAATATTCATTGGTGTCCTTACTACGTGGGTAAGTGCTGCTTCATTTGGCTACATTGATTGATACTAGCTGAGCACCTCCATCCCAGTGCATGTTCTAATAACTTTGTCGTATGGCTTTCCAGTTGAGCATTGCACGGGTTGTACCTGCTAAAAATTCATACAGAAAGGCACAGAATAAAACCTATTTTTTGCTTACAAGATGCATGAGACTGAGAATGGCAACAGCATGTGAGCTGGGAATGACAGACAGCATTTATGGTTCTCTTTTTTGGGAGGATGAAGCAAGTGATCCACTCTGGGCTGAATCTAATTTGAAAACACTACTAAATGCTACTGTGGAGATGGCAGTGGGAGCAAGCAATGCAGGTGATATCACTTCGTCTATCTGTGATGCTTTTTTTGCACTCGAAAAGGTAGCTACACGAGCAAGAAGGCTTCACTGGCAAGAGCGTACTATGCGCACATATATTACAATTAAGCGCATACCACGAGGACTAAGAATTTTAAAACATCCAGCCTTTGGTACTGATAAAAAAACTGTCAGCAATAAATGGGAAGCAATAATGAATGAGGTCTCATTTAAACTGATGGAACTAATAATAGAAGATGGACTGGAAACGACTGACGGGTGAAGTGGCAGCTATGTGAGCGCAAACGAACTGTAGCTGCATTTAAAACTGATCCTGATTACCAGAGGTGTCACACTAAGTTTCAGGAATACCTCAGATTCTATGGTACAATAATCAAGGGCCAAAAACCAAAGAAACTATTGAGGGACTATAATGATTATCGCTTGAACAGGGTGTATAATTGGAAAAAAGGCACAACACCTGCTACTACGCCTCCCATGTTTGAGGAATTAAGACTCAATACGTCTACTGGCTCCAGCAATGAAACAGAAATCAATTTCACAGTGACAACAACTAGATCCCTACCGAAGAAGAACACGGACCGTGTACAACTAGAGTACAGCACTGGGGAAAGCACCTCCGAACCAGAGAAAGGTGAAGGACAGGGTCCTTTTTTAGTGATTACTCCTCCTGGGAATGTTCCCAGGAGGAGCACCCAGCAAACACATTTCCAACTCTCTGTCACTTCAGGAGAACCATGGGAAAGAAACAACAAAAGAGGAAGGGGCGGATGAGGTGCAGCAGGAGGAAGATCAAGGGGACGAGGTGGACTACGCAATACCCCAGTGAATCATTACCAACAGTTAAGAACATTTCTGAGAGGGTACTCTCAGAATTTGAAATACAGGTACTTTCTAAGGGGCTTTCCTTCATTCCAACTTGCACAGTATCTGAATTTGATGCATACGTGGACATTCAATGGTTTGCAAGAAATGTTAATTTAAACATCTTTTTCACTGATAAAGTTGATACAAATAACACAAATTCAGTACAGGGTGAAGGGGGAGAGCCACAGGAAAGTAGCCAGGGAATTAGTGATAGTTACGATAATGGGGATACTATACCACATTTTACACCCTCATCTACCTTCTGCCCCCCCACCCAAGTGTTAGCACTTTTGTTGATTGCACAAGGGATCTAGCAGAGCTTTATAGGGATCCAGTACATATGAATTTTTGTAACATGACTAATGAGGAAAGGAGTGCTTTGTACAAACTGTCACAGAATAACACTACAATGATAAAGCCGCAGATGAGGGAAGGGGTGTGGTTATACAAGACAGGGTTAAATATGTGCAGGAAATATATAAACAACTAGATGAAAAAACATTTTACAAGTGTCTAACATATGATCCTACCAGGCAAACACAAGAAAAAGTTGAGAATTTTCTGCTTGATGGGTTTCATGATGGCATTATTGACACAAATGAGTTATATGATTTATCTGTTGAATGCCCTAAGAAACCTACAATATATATGTTACCAAAGGTTCACAAGGACCCCTTTAACCCCCCAGAAGACCTATTATATCTGGAATAGGCTTGATTACAGAGCCTTTATCATGCTACATTGCTAGCTTTATTTGCCCCCTGGTTTCCAAACTATGTAGTCACCTCAGGGACACCAGCCATTTACTTTCCTTCTTGAATGAAATTGAAATACAGGAAGAATGGCTGTTAGTTACCCTTGATGTGGACTCGTTATACACAAATATCCCCCATGGGGATTTCTGATATTGAACACTACTTGTTAACTCTGACTGATATGCCACAAAGTAAGATTAATTTTCTACTGGGACTTACAGAATTGGTGTTAAAGAATAATGTGTTCATTTTTGAGGGCAAAAACTACAGGCAGGAAAGTGGTATGGTTATGGGGGCTACACTGGCTCCAAGCCTGGTGAATTTATACATGAGCATGTGGGAGGATGAATTTTTTTTGACAGTGAGAAAAATCGATTTTTTGGTAAAATCAAAATCTAGAAAAGATTTATTGACGATTTATTTCTCATTTGGAAACTAGAACTCATGGAATTTGTCATACCTAGAAACTACGAACCTACACCTGAGGTTTAAAGTGAACATTCAGACTACTAGTATAAATTTCTTGGACATCACTATTAACAAACAGTGGGATTGTGCATTATCTACTGACTTGTACAGGAAGCCCACAGACTGGAATAGTCTGCTTTTGGCAACTAGCTGCCACCCTGCACACATCACCTGAAACCTGCCTATGGGGACAATACATTAGGGTCAAGAGGAACTGTGGCACAGATTTCTTGTATAAACAGAGAGCAGAGGAACTAACACTGAGGCTTAAAGAATGGGGGTACCAGGAAAAGAACATTATGAAAGCAATGAATGACATTGACAGAATATCTAGGGATGCCCTCATGAACCCAAAACACACTAAGAAAAAAGAAGACAAACAACTTACCTTTGTAACTTCCTTTGGGGATGGTACTAAGGAGGTGGTGGACATTGTGAGAAGGAACTTGTGAGAAGAAACATGGCCACCTTTAGGGGCACACCACAACTGGATAATTGGATGAAAAAACCATACGGGTCTCATACAGAAGGGGGCACAACTTTAGGGATGTAGTGTTAAACAGTTACCAACCAAGACCTACTGTGCCTACTACTAACACCACTAATTGGGGAAGTAAATCCTGTGGCAATTGTAAAGTATGTAACCTGGCAGATAAACTGAAGTGTTTTACTAACCCTAAAACAGGGGAAGAAATGAGGGTGACAAGTAACATTACTTGTGGCACAAAATGTATACTATATCTGATGACCTGCAGTTGTGGATGTTATTATGTGGGCAGAACCAAATGAATTTTAGACAGCACCTTATAGAACATGTGACTGCAATTAAAAACAAAACCCCAAATATGCCATGGCAGTACATATTAATGCCCAGCAGGATAAAACACAGCATAAAATGAGGGCTATGGGCATTGAGGCTGTCAAAAAAGACATAAGATGTGGGGACATGAATAACATTTTGAATCAAAAAGAACAAAAATGGATCTACACATTAGGATCATTGACAATGCCTGGTCTAAATGGTAAATTTGAATTGAAACCATTTCTGTACAAAAGAAAATAAGTTGTATGGATGTCCTCAGTATGCAAATGTTTTGACAGAACTGTATATATGCGGCTAGATATTGAAAGGGGTTGCACCAGCGCAACCCAAGAACTGTGCCCCAGGACAATATTCAAAGGTGGGAATTGCACAGCGCAATTCCCAATGCACCAGGGTGCAAAGGTAATGTATGTGGCACATCTCAATATTCAGCCCTGGATGTGCGGTGCATCTGCTGGCACAACCCAGAGATGTACCGCACACCTGGGCTCAAAGTTGAGCCTGTAAAATGGTCTCAAGTGCCTGCCACCTACAGGCATGCTGCTGTATTGCAGTGTGCAACACAGTAGCTGCCAACTGTGGGTGGCGACTCTCCCAAACACCATGCACAGTCACCCACATATGTCCCTGGTGGTCCAGTGGAACCCCCACCCCTCCCATAGTGGTGATTGCTGTGTAAGAAATGATGCCCATGTCCCTGGTAGTCTAGTGGAACCCCCCCACCTTCCCGTAGCAGTGATTGCATTGTAAGAAATGATGCCCATGTCCCTGGTAGTCTAGTGGAACCCCCCACCCCTCCCATAGTGGCGATCACTGTGTAAGTATCAATGCCCATGTCCCTGGTAGTCTAATGGTATCCCCTTCCCATCCCGACCTTCCAATCACTGGTGCCATAATGTAATAAATATCCCTGGTGGTCCAGTGGTTCTTCCCCTTCCCAGTGGAATCCCTGATTGCCACTGGAAAAATAAATGACACACCCCTGGTGGTCCAGTGGTACCCCCCCACCCACACAGGATCCCAGCCCACCCAGCTCCCCCCGGTCATTGGTGGGCAGCAGCCCCATCCGCATACCACCACAGCTGCCTGCCGAATGACAGCTTACAGTAGTGACTGCAAGCTCATTGGTCCACACTGTCAATATGTTATCAGTAATTATGTGTACAGTCAAATGTTAAATCCAAATATTTAAAAAAGTAACATTTTCCTAGCAGATATTGTCTTCTGTATTAATTGACAATTGCAAAATTGTTTGATTAGAAGTACAACAGCTAGCAAAAAGCATTAGTTTTGCTTTTTTTGTGTGTCTAAGATGAGACACTATTCTTTAATCCAGGTTTGAAAGAGAATAAAATCTTTCTGCAAACACTCAACAACAATTGCAATATCCTTAGCAGCAGAATATATTACAGCATAATTTGCACATAGTAACAGACGATTTTTTTACAGGTGTCCAGTAAGTCATTAATAAAAAGTGTGAATAGCATATGGGCACAGGATTGAGCCCTGTGGTACCCATATACTAGTCTTCATGTAGGCTTGAAAACATGTCGCCTACCTTTGTTCTGTACTCTGTTCTGCAAGTAGCTCGCAAAGCAGTTCTGGCAGCCCCACAGCTTTTAATTTGGTAAGAAGTAACTTATTATTAGGTAAATTAAATGCTTTTGAAAAATTAACAAAAATGGATGTGACAGAAACCCCAGAATCAATAGATGAATACAAATAGTCTATAACATTCAATTAAGCTGAGCTGATGCTGTAGTGCTGTCTGAACCCATGCTGCTAGAGAGTTAAAATATTATACTTATCTAGGTAGTTCTGCAATTGGTCATGTATGACTCCTTCAAGCAACTGAGAAAGCAGTGCAATGGGTCTATTATTTTCTACAGACATCCTAGATCCCTACTTGTGAATTGGAACAATGTGAACCCTCTTCCATAGGCTGGCACTGTGCCAGTGCACAAGGACTTATTGATAATTTTTGCCAAAGGGATAGCACTTTCTTCCTTGGCCATTTTAACAATACACGTATTAATGCCACGCGACCCAACCCTAATATTGTACTTTAGTTTTTTGGCAGTTTCCTTCTTAGACATTTTAAAAATACATATATGTATGCCATATGGCCCAACCCTAGTACTGTACTTTAGTTGTTGAAGATAGTTCAAATTCGCGAATTTATAGAAATATTCTTAAAGAAAAGCTGGAAGCAGTTTTAGTTAAAATTTCAGGTACAATCAGGTTCCAGGACTCCATATCAGGTATGTCTTTCAGCAAATGCTCATAGTCACCAAAACATTATTAAAACATTCAGCAATGTCAGTTTTCTCAGCCAAAGTTTCCAGGTTTTTGGCTAGCATTTTTGGAATAAATTTATTGTCAGCATTTGTTAAATCACTGACATTTCGAAAATACATGGACCTTTTCTTCCTTGGGCTCTGTTCATCCTTGAAATACTTAGTTTTGGCTAGTTTTACCATGAGCTTACACCTGTTCCTTTTAGTCCCATAACTAGCCAGTAGACCCTCCTCCCTAGAGGTCTTCCAATCCCAATCCCTGTCTTTCATTAGATCAGGAAGATGGTTTGTAATCCAACTATTCTGTTTAGAACCTATTCTTAATTTACAAATAGGAACAACTACATTACTTATTTTTTTAATTTGTGTATGAAAAAATCTAATGCATTGTAATCATGGAGTATGGCATTAATAAATGTTCAATCAGTTTCCTTTGTCTGTGCCCTAAGTGATGTAATATATAGATTTTTTTTTAACTCCTTAAAGAACGCAGTTCAGCCTGGTGCTGTGGGAATTTCCTTAAAGGGAAATGTCCATCTAGGATTAAATTAGTCAATATTGTTACCAATGAAAATTTGCTTTACATAAGCTATTGACCAAACCCGTAACACTTTTAGGGCCAGAATTATACCCATTCAGTTTCCCCTTCCTTTATAGCTGCAGGCATCCATTTTCTAAATCACAGGCACAGGAAGTGACATTACATCAGGGGAAACACATATAGTCGATGAATATTTTAACCAGGAGAGGCACACTAAGATGAAGCTTGAGTCCAGGTGTGACCCGAGAGCACAAGAAAGTTAAGTGACTTGCTCAGGGTCATACAGTAATGCAAGTGGGGATGGCGGGATTCAGACCCACATCTCCAGGTTTGTAGCTCAGAGCCTTAAACCATTGCACTATACTGCCTCCTTGAAGGGCAGAGGAAATGAAACAAAAAATGTTTTTACCCAGTCCATGGAGATGTGAACTTGTCTCTAATCTTGAAGGGGTTACTATAAACAAAAGTTGTGTACTGCCAGTGCCAGCAGTTTCTGAGCTCCTTTGGGGTTTATATTGCTTTGTACAATGTTTTGTGACATTTCAGGTACTAAAATGTTTTGTGCCAGTGTGATTTGCAGAATATCCTGCTACTGTGGTAACACTGTAAATAATTTTTATTCCTGTACCCAATTTAGTTCCAGTATTTGTTAGCACTGAGGTAGCTGTGTGTACATTTTTTTTGCTGGCATCATGTTCTGTCATTTATAAGAGTGTGATCTAGTGGCTAGAGTACAAGCTTGGGGCACAGGAGCTGAGAGTTTCAGACCTCAGTAAAGTCAAATTTATTTATTTATTTATTGAAATTGTTTCATCAAGAAAGGCACACTGAGCAACAAGACGCTCATCTCCCAGTGTAACCTGGGCGGGAGGGGGTACAGAGGATTGGATAACACGCAGGTTATCAAGTGAACATTTAACAGAAGCAAATTACAGCATAAGGATACATTTGCGTGAATATAACAAATACATGACACGTAGCAGCAGTACAAGGGTAATTTAGCACACTGTAGTACGCAGGTATAAACAACAGAAGATGTAGAACACATGTTGGCACAAGACAAAAGGCACAGGGCAAAAAGAGCTTAGGTTGGGGATATATGCCAGCTTCTGTAGCAAAGCTAAGGCCACTGGTCAGGCAGTGGGGAAGGGAGCAATTGGCGCATGACAGATTCAGGTACAGGAGCAATTTGTAGTGAGCAAGTTAGCCAGGGCAGTAGAAAGAGAGTAGGCGGAGGAGGAGTGCCGAATTTGAGGCGGGAGATCATTCCAGAGCTTGGGTAACCGGTGCAAGAATACTCTGCAATGGTACAATACTAACACAGTGACCTTGAGTAAGTCACATAACCTCCAGTGCTCCTGTCCACCTAGCAGCAGAAATGAATAGCAGCAGGACCCCACTGGAAATGAGGTGACACATCTCAGCTGGATTATCCTGGGTAAATAAGTTGTAGAAAAATAATTGCTTTATGTTGGTGTGTGATAGGATAGATGGCTGTCAATACAGAACCCTTTTGAACATAAGTGCCAAAACCTACAGGTGCGTGTGGGGGGTGGACCCCCCCACTGTTACCCATGAGCATTCAAAGTGCCCCTAAATGCATGCTATGTCAGAAGGGAAGGAATCATGGTCTCTTATTACTACAGTGCTCCCCACCCCCCCACACATACATACACACTCACTTTTCCTCATGTTTCAGCACTACTTCTTCTGAAGGCTACAACATAAAAAACAAGCATTTGTCAATGGCGAATGTTTGCTTGCTGGCATTGGCAGTGGTAGTGTAGAAGTCACAGAGCTGCGTAATAGGAATGGCAGTGCAGTATTGAACTGAAGCCAACCCCACCACCACCCTGCAGAGAGTGACAGGCATTGGGGTGTGCCTTTGGGTCATCAGGCATAACGGCCACGCCATTTCACCACACCACACCCTGCAGACACTGACAAGTGTCGCGGTGTGCCTGGGGTTTTTGGCCCTTATGTGCACCCCATTCCATCAGGAAGTACGGTGAGATGGGTGCAGTATAGGAGAATGGGGTGAACTTTGGGGCCGAAGAGTCCAAGGCATACCTCGATGCCTCTCACTGGCTGCAGGATGTGGAATGGTATGAGCATTACAGGCAAGAATCCCAAGTCACATCCCTGATGCCTGTCATTCTCTACAGGCTTGGGCGTTATGGTTGGAAACCCTAATACATCAGACATTCGTTGGTATTTTCACTCCAAATTTTCAACATACGAACATACGAACATACAAAATTTGCTAGCAGATAAAGGCCTAGAGGTCTATCAAGTCTGCTCGAATGTGCAGCTAGCACCCCTTATTCTGCAGCTGCCCCTCCCTTCCACCCTTCCCCTTCATTAACCCTCCCCTTGTCCTGTCCCATCCTCATTTGAAGCAGTCCACTGTTCTACTGCATACCACTTCAGCAAGTAACGCATTCCACCCAGCCACCACCCTCTCTGTAAAAAAGTGTCTCCTCATCTCCCTCCTGGACCTTCCTTGCTCCAGTCTCATATCATGGCCCCTGGTGTCCCTCCCCTCCCTTACTTTGAACAGCCCCTCTGTACCCGTCTTGTTTATTCCTTTCATGTATTTAAAGGTTTCAATCATGTCACCCCTGTCTCTCCTCTCATCCAGTGAGTAGATGTTTGACTCCTTCAACCTCCTCTCGTATGATAAGTCCCCCAGCCCCTTGATCATCTTTGTCACTCTGCACTGTACCCCCTCCAGTAACTTAATGTCCCTCTTCATATACGGACGCCAGTACTGCACGCAGTACTCCAGGTGTGGTCTAACTAATGACCTATACAGTGGCAGAATCACCTCCTCCCTCCTTGAGGATATACCCCTTGCAATACAACCTAGCATTTTGTTGGCCTTTGCAGCTGCCTTCCTACATTGTGCCGAGTTGTTCATTGACCCTGTAATGAGCACACCCAGATCCTTCTCCTCCTGCTCTGTCTGGGCTAGCTGCACTCCCCCTAGCTGGTAACTCCTCCTTGGGTTCTTCATCCCAAAATGCAGCACCTTGCACCTTTTGGCATTAAAGCCCAGTTGCCAGGTGTCTGACCAGGTTTCAAGCTTTGCCAGATCATCCTGCAACCCCTGCCATCCCCTAGGTCATCCACCACCGCGCCTACCTTGGTATCATCAGCAAACAGACTGATCTTGCTCTTGATGTCCCATGATATGTCTGCAATGAATATCTCAAACAACACTGGTCCCAACACCGAGCCCTGTGGAACACCGCTCGTCACTGCCCTTGGGTGTGAGAGCTCCCCACCCACCACCACCCTCTGTTGCCTTCCCTGCAGCCAGTTTCCTACCCATCTCACCAGCTTTGCACCCGCCCCATGCCTACTAACTTCCTTCCCAGCCTTCCATGTGGCACTGAGTCGAATGCCTTACTGAAGTCCAGATACAGGACATCCACTGCATGGCCCCTGTCCAGTTGCCCAATTACCCAGTCATAGAACTCGACCAGGTTGGTTTGGCAGGATCTGCACATATAAACCATGCTGTCTGCTGTCCTGTAGTCCTTTGGCCTCTAGGAGGCCACCAGCCTCTCCTTCAGGATAGTCTCCATTAGCTTACCCACGATGGATGTGAGGTTCACTGGTCTGTAGTTTCCGGTTCATTCTTGGGGCCACTCTTGTGGAGGGCACCACATGAACCATCCTCCAGTCCTGAGGTACACACCCCGAATGTAGTGAGGCATTAAATAGGTCTGCCAAAGGTCCTGCAAGGACCTCTGCCAGCTCCTTCAGTACCCTGGGGTGGATGCCATCTGGGCCTGGTGCCTTGTCCACCCTCAGTGCCTTCAAACCCTCTCGAACTCTGCTCTCCATGATTTCCCCATCTGTCACCACTTCCCACCCTGCTTCTGTCATTTCTCCCACCTTGGGTGTCACCCCCCTCTTCTCTTTAGTAAATACTGAGCAGAAGTACTCATTTAGTGCTTCCGCCTTATCGCACCCTGCTTCCACCAACCCCCTCCTTCCTAATCCTTACTATGTGGTCCTTACAGCTCCTTTTCTCCCTGATGTACTTAAAGAAGTCCTTCTCCCCTTCTTAATGCCTTGTGCCAGCCTGAGTTCCGTAGATGCTTTGGCTCCCCTTACTGCCCTTGTCACCTCCTTCGATTCTGTCAAGTACTCCTCCCCTGTCCTCCCCCCTCCCTGTTTTCTTGTACTTCCTAAAGGCAGCTCTTTTCCTCCTTACCTTTTCCATGACCTCCTTGCTCAACCAGATCGGTTTCTTAGCCCTAGCCTTCTTGCACTGGGCTTTGCAGCAGGTTTTGGTTGCCTCCACTATCCCCAGCTTTATGAGCTCCCACCTCTGGTTAGTGTCCACACTAGATTGAATTCTGGCCAGGTACCCTTTTACCACTTCCCCCATCCTCCCAAAGTCGGCCCTCCTGAAGTCCAGCACTATTGTTCCAGATTCCACTGCTTCCTTGCCCCATATCCAATGTGAGCCATACTGAGTGGTGGTCACTCCCTGACAGCGGTTCCTCCACTGTAAGTTCTCTCACAAAGTCCCCATTTGCCAGCGCAAGGTCAAGGGTATTCCCTAACCTGGTTGGTTCACTGACCATTTGCAGCAGGATGCTGTCCTGGAAGGCATCCAGCAGTACTTGGTCCCTTCTGTTCCTGGTTGTTGGGGTGCTCCAGTCCACTCCTGACATGTTGAAGTCCCCCACAATCACCACACTACCCTTCTCACAGGTCCTCCTGATCTGTCCCGCTAGTTCCCTGTCTAACTCCTCCGTCTGAGATGGTGGCCTGTATACCACTCCCATTCTAAGAATCCTATTCTTGGAATCCTGGATTTGCATCCAAAGTGACTCCATACTACCCTCCTCCCCTTCCTCCCTTACACACTTCAGTCCTTCCTTCACATATAGTGCCACCCCCTCCTTTCCCAATCACCCTGTCCCTACGAAATAACCTGTACCCTGGTACAGACAGGTCCCAGTCATTGTATTGGGTGGCCCATGTTTCCATGATGGCTGCAATGTCCACCTCTCCCTCTGCCATGAGAACCTGTAACTCTGCAGTTTTCCTCCCAAGGCTCCTAGCATTAAGGGTAACCACCTTCCACCCTTTCCCCCCTCCCATCCTGCCCTCCTTTCCTAGCATCACCAACAGTACTTGCCATTTGTCCTTTGTCACTGTTATGGGGGGTAAGCTCATATGGTTTCCCAACCTGTGGTCTCTGCATATCTCTTCCCCAACTGCCACCCCCCACTCCTAGTTTAAATTCCCAACTTCCTCTATGTACTCCTCCATCCTCTGTTTCAACACTTTCTTTCCCTCCTCACTCAAGTGTAGTCTGTCCTTGGCATAGAGACTACTGTCCTCCCAGGTCCCTCCGCACCCCCCCAACAGCCCATACCCTTTAGCACAACACCAGGTTCTTAGCCATCTGTTAAATTCCTCTATTCTCAGCTTTCTTGTTGTGCTTGCCTTTGGCACCGGAAGTATCTCTGAAAAAGTTACTGATCTTCCTGCCCCCTCACATAATCGTGCTAGTTCCTCAAACCTCCTCTGGACTGTATCTACTGTCTTGTCAGCCAGGTCGTTTGTCCCAAGATGTATAATTAAATGAGGCTTGTCCCTACCCCTTCTAGCATATTTCAGAACAGACTGTTCCACCCTTTCCGCTGTCATTCCTGGCATGGCCTCCACCCAAATTCGACTGTGCCTCTCCCCCTTGCTACCCCACCTAACTCCTCTTAGTATTGTTTTTTTTGTGACCCCACCTCATGAACAGTGGCAATATCAGTTTGTTAGCCGAAAGCTGCTTATGCACAGCGACTACGGCATTTAGCACCACAGGTGCAAAAACATTCCGAACAGGATGTAAAAAATGACAGCTGTACTGTTCATGGGGAGGTGTAAAAAATGGCAATGTTGCAAATCTGCAGTAAAAATATTAAAAAAACTGGTGAAGTCACGAGCGTGCATAGAAACTGTGCAGCGTACACCCGTAATGTAATTAGTTTGGGGAATTTTTACAGCAGATTGTCAACACAGGCATTTTGGGACCTCCGATCATGAACAGTGTCACTGTGATTTTCTTTATCTGTTCCGAACAATGAATTCCCACAGCGACCACGCATCTCTGCGCTGAAAGTGTGAAAACACATTTCGACCATAGTGTGAAAAATGACAGCTGTACTGTTCATAAGGAAGTGTGGAAAAATGGCACTGGTGAAAATCTAGGCTGAAAATATTACAAAGTCATGAACTTACGAGGGTGCGTGGAAACTGCGTAATGCTCACTCGTAACACAGTCATTTTATGGACTTTTGTCACCAAATTTTCAACATAGCCATTTTAAGACCTCTGCTCATGAACAGTGTAACTGTGATTTTCTTAATCTGTCCCAAACATTGCTTTCGCACACCGACTGCACCATTGTGAGCTACATGTGCCAAAACACAGTTGAGACAATGTGTGAAAAATGGCAGCTATACTGTTCATAAGGAAGTGTAATAAAATGGCAATGTTGAAAATCTGGAGTGAAAATATTGAAAATTCGCAAACTTATGAGCGTACGTAGGAACTGCGCAACGCACGCTCGTAAAACAGTCATTTTTAGGAATTTTTTCACCAAATTTTCAACATAGCCATTTTAAGACCTCTGCTCATGAACAGTGTCACTGTGATTTTCTTAATTTGTCCCGTACATTGATTTCGCACACCAGCTGCGCCATTGTGCTCTACATGGGCGGAAACACTTTTTGGGTGAGATGTGAAAAATGACAGCTGTACTGTTCATAAGAAGGTGTGGTAAAATTGCAATGTTGAAAATCTGGAGTGAAAATATTGAAAATTCACGAACTTACAAGCCTGCGTAGGAACTGCGCAACACACGCTCGTAAAACAGTCATTTTTTGGAATTTTTCCACCAAATTTTCAAAATAGGCTTTTTGAGAGCCCATCTTATGAACACTGGCAGTGTCGTTTCATTAATCATTCTGGAAAGGTGATTTTGAGCAGTGGCTACGAAATCACCCTTCGAGCCCGAGTAACGCCATGACAGTGACAGCATTCATGAGAAGGGGTCCCAAAAACCCCATGTTGAAAATTTGGTGTAAAAATTCCAAAAAATGCCCGAGATATGCAATAAAGTTGAAAAACCTATCTATCCCATTATACAGCTTACGGCATTTCCTCAGTTGATGATCGGCTTTGAAGTGTGCAGGCGTGTTCCCAGTCCACTGAAGATCGTGCGCTGAGGTCCGGAGTAAGTATGGAGTGAGGGGTGGTGTGGGGAGGCAGGGTGCACAGTGGGTGGTGTGCGGGTTGTGGGAGGGAGCAGGGAGAAGCGCCGAGGGACAGTTTTTATTTACAGGTTTGTTTTTTATCACGATGGCCGGAAATTTGCCATGCTGGGGTGGGCTCCCAGCGTGGCACAAGGATGGCTGGGGGGGCGTGGAGCCGACGGGGAATTGGGCACCCCCGTCGGCCATAGCATCAGTTGCCATGCTGGGGTGGGCTCCAAGTACTCAGCGGGGGGAGGACAGTGGAGCCGATGGGGGATTGGGCACCCCCGTCAGCTATACGGTGATTTGCCATGCTGGGGTGGGCACCCAGCGTGGCATGTGAAAGGCTTTTGGGGAGCACAGCACAGCCGACGGGATTGGGCACCCCGTCGCCAAACAGTGTGTGCTTGGGGGGCAGTAACGCATGCGCATGCAGTGTGTGTGTGTGTAGGGGAGCTGGCGCATGAGCAGGCGATATCTTATCGCTGCTCACTGAGCATAGCTCCCCTTTCAACTATACGCCACTGCATTTTGGAGCTGTCATAGACAGCTCCAGCATGCATTGGCAGACTGGGGCCGTGCCTGCCAACACACTGACTGAATTGGAAGAGGGGGTGACACACTTCTGAAAACTCGGATGATGGCACTATGTTTCTTGCACATGTGTGCAAGCAAACATAAAAATCTTTATATGAACATCATCCAGAAATAGATTTCTTTTCACCAAAGTAAAAGAAAAAAACACAGCAGATTTGTTTTTTCATGTCATGATTCCAATTGTTTCACTCAGTCTTTCCAGCAGAAAATCTCCAGTAGCCCCTTCTTTTTGCGATAAAACCTTTTCACTGCCCTGATGCTCCCAGGTGCAATCACTAAACTATTAAGTGGCTGGTTGTGACAGCTCATCAAGAAGCCTAACTCTTCTTTTTCTTTTACCTCAAAAGAGGCAGTATAGTGCAGTGGTTTAAGGCTCTTCCCACAGGAAGGAGGCAGAGGATGCCACAAGGAAAGGAAGCAGCTCCTGGTGGGGGACTCAATTATTAGGGGGATAGAACTGGGGGGAGCAGGGAAAACTGAAGTAAAGTGCCTGCCTGGTGCCATGGCTTGTAGGGACAGGAAGTGCATCCTCAGGATCATGAGTACACCTGCACAGGAGTCTGAGCTGGATGTCATTGTCCACCTAGGGACAAATGACTTGGCTCAACATGAGCTTAGAGCAGTGCAGAAGGACTTTGTAGAACTGGGGAGAGGCCTAAGACAAGTAGCACACACAGTATCCTTCTCAGAGGTGCTGCCTGTAAATGGCATGAGTGAGGCAAGGGTACTTTACACCATGCAGTTTAATGAGTGGTTGAAAAATGGTGTGGAGCACAGGGTTTGGCTTCATTGGGGACTGGGGTTCCACCTGGAGGGACACCAGCCTATACTGGCAGGATGGTCTGCATCTGTCCAGGAAGGGAACAAGTCTTTTGAGCAATCGGTTTAAATGCTTCATTGGCAAGCTTTTAAACTAGTCAAGGGGGGAGGCACTGATAAGCAGCAGAAAAATCCCAGCCTCTCCCTACAAAACAGGGTACTAAATGGGAAAAAGACCGAGGTAGAAAGGTCAGTGGGGGATGCTGCAACAGAAAGTAAAGCCATCAAAAAATGGAGAGCAATGAGTACCAATGCCAGTAGTCTGAGTAACAAGCTTCCTGAATTAGTGGCCTTGATGGAGGAGAAACATCTGGATATCGTGGCGAGTCACAGAAACATGGTACACACAAAACCATGACTGGGATGTAAACATACCAGGATACACTATCTACAGGAGGGACAGGGAGGGTAAAAGAGAGGAGGAGTAGCTCTTTATATAAGGGAAGGAATCAAAGCAACAGAACAAAAGGGTAAACAGGGAGGAGAAGAAGCACTGTGGGTAAATTTGGAGACCGGCAATGGCACCACAATCCGCACAGGGGTTGTATACAGACCCCCTTCTCAGGGGGAGGAAATGGACAAGGAAATGATAGAAAGTATACTTAGTATGGCAGAAAAAGGGAAGATATTGCTGATGGGTGATCTGAATATGCCAGATGTTAACTGGAGTGCAGTTGCAGCAGCCACTTCTAAGAGTGGGGTTATTCTAGATGCCCTACAGGGGGCATGCCTTAGACAACTAGTATTGGAGCCCACTCGAGAGGGAACAATCTTAGACCTGGTTCTCTCAAATGGAGATGAAGAGAAGATCACAGATGTAGAAGTGGGTAGCCATCTGGGAACTAGCGACCATCAAACAGTATGGTTCACAATAAACACAGCAATAGAGTCAAGCCATACAAAGACAAAGGTACTGGAATTTAGGAGGGCTGACTTTGTCAAAATGGGTGAGTGCCTAAGGAATGCACTAGCAAATGGGCAGGAAGGAGGGGTGGAAGAACAATGGGGAATAATAAAAACTGCCATCACAGAGGTAACAAGCCTTTGTGTAAAGCAAATAAACAAAACGAAACGAGGTAAGAAACCACTATGGTTCTCAAAGGAAGTGGCAGTGAAGGTTCAAGAGAAAAAGAAAGCATTCAGGAAGTACAAGGAATCACAGAAGGAACAGGACAGAGAACTGTATCAGTTAAAGCAAAAGGAAGCTGGGAAGGCAGTCAGAACAGCAAAGGCCCAAACCGAGGAAAAGATAGCCAACTCAGTTAAGAAGGGGGATAAAACCTTTTATAGGTACATCAGGGAGCGAAGGAAGACCAAGGGAGGGATAGTGAGGCTTAATAAAGGGGAGGAGGGTGGGCAGAGGGTGACTGTGAAAAGGCAGAGATACTAAACAAATATTTTTGCTCAGTATTTACAAAGGAAGAGGGGGAGGTACCTAAAACAAACAGTAGAAACATTCTGGATATAGAAGTTGATACCAGCCCATTTACAGAAGAAAGGGTTCTGAAAGAACTCTTAAAACTGAAGGTGGACAAAGCAATGGGGCCTGATGGGATTCATCCCAGAATTCTAAAAGAACTAAGGGTAGAACTAGTGACACCACTGACTACCCTCTTTAACAAATCATGGGAGGATGGGGTGGTACCCGAGGACTGGAGGAGGGCAGATGTGATTCCCTGTCACAAAAGTGGGAGCAAGGCAGAAGCAGGAAACTACAGACCTGTTAGTTTAACCTCAGTGGTAGGGAAAATGATGGAATCACTTCTGAAGGAAAGAATTGTTGAGTATCTAGAGGCCAGAGGGGCACAGGACCCAAGGCAGCATGGATTCACAGCAGGAAGGTCATGCCAGACAAATCTGATAGATTTCTTTGACTGGGTGACCAAAGTAGTTGATCAGGGAGGGGCTGTGGACATGGCCTACCTAGACTTTAGCAAGGCATTTGACACAGTCCCACACAAAAGATTAATATACAAGTTAGCCAGCCTGGGAGTGGGTCCCAAGATGACAGCCTGGGTAAAGAATTGGCTGGAGAATAGGACACAGAGGTAATAGTAAGCGAGTCCACTCTGAAAAAGGGGGGTTAGTAGTGGGGTACATGAGGTTCAGTGGGACAGGTCCTCTTCAATGTCTTTATAAGCGACATTGCAGAGGCCTGGAAGAAAAGTATGTCTCTTTGCAGATGACACAAAGATCTGCAACAGAGTTGATGCACAAGGTGGAGTGGAAAGGATGAGAAGGGACTTGCAAGGTTAGAGGAATGGTCAAATGTATGGCAGCTTAGATTCAATGCTAAGAAGTGCAAGGTAATGCACCTGGGAAACAAAACCCAGGGGAAGAGTACACAATGGGGGGTGAGCTACTAACAACAACAAAAATGGAAAGGGACCTGGGGGTAGTCATATCAGATGACCTAAAGGTGGGCAAGCAATATGAGAGGGCAGCAAGGAGGGCTGGGGGGATACTGGGATGCATAGGAAGAGGCATCACCAGTAGAAAACAGGAAGTTATTATCCCTCTGTACAGGCAGCTAGTGAGACCCCATCTGGAGTACTGCGTGCAGTTCTGGAGACCCAATCTCCAAAAGACATAGACAGGATGGAAGCTGTCCAGAGGAGGCAACTAAAATGGTGCAGGGTCTGCACCGAAGACATATGAAAGAGACTTAAGGAGCTAAATATGTATAGCCTCGAGGAAAGGAGGAGAGGGGAGACATGATAGAAACTTTCAAGTACCTCAAGGGAATCAACAAAGTCCAAGAGGGTAGCATCTTTCAAAAAGAGGTGTGCAAGAACAAGGGCACAATTTGAAGATAGAAGGGGGGCGGCTCAGAGGTAATTTAAGGAAGTATTTTTTCACAGAGAGGGTTGTGGATGTATGGAATGGCCTTCCAGAGGAGGTTGTGGAGTCAAAAACAGTGGTGGAATTCAAGCATGCATGGGACAGTCATAAGGCAATTCTAGGGGGTGGGGGTAGGAAGAAGTAGGCTGCTGGTTAACTAGGACCTGCAGCTTATCCATCAGGTAGGGAAATGGGCAGACTGGGTGGGCCAAGTGGTCCTTATCTGCCATCAAATTCTATGTTTCTATGTTTCTGAGCTGCAAAACTAAAGACCTGGGTTTGAATTCTCCAGTTCCCACTTGCATTACTGTATGATCTTAAGCAAGTCGCTTAACTTTCTTGTGCTCTCAGGTCATACCTGGACTCAAGCTTCAGCTTAATGCGCCTCTTCTGGTTAAAATATTTATTGACTGTATGTGTTTCCCCTGATGTGATGTGGTTTCCTGTGCCTGTGATTTAGAAAATGGATGGCTGCAGCTATAAAGGAGGGGCAACTGAATGGATTATAATGCTGGCACTAAAAGTCTTACAGATTTGGTCAATAGTTTATGTAAAGCAGATTTCCATTGGTAACAATATTGATTAATTTAATCCTAGAGGGATGTTTCCCTTTAATTTACCCTCCCTCAAGAACTAAGTATAACAATTTCATTACAAAATTTGCAAGTAAATGTTGAAGCATAGACACTGTGCTTTTTTTTGTTTTTTTGAGGAGATCTTCAAAGTGAAGGTAGATATCTTCTGCTGTGATTTTAGCCTTTGTTCTGTATATGAGTTCTCAGTGCAGATCCCCGCCCTCCCTTTCCTATTCATACCTACGCAGATGGTATGAAGTTCACCAATTACAAAGACTACAGTTTGTAGTCTAAGTGCTTCCTGCTAGGTTGCATTCAAGTCCCGGCGAGAACTAATTTGGATTGATGGTCTGATGCGCTATAGACTGATCCTGTCACTGATTCTGACATCAGCAAAACTGAATCACTAAGAGTGAATGTAACATCATTCTTTATTAAATGCAGAAGAGAGTACACACGATTGCATGAGGTGCTACAAGCTACACTTGCTGGCATCTAAAAAGAACAATTTGTTGCTCATAGAATTGTCTACTTGTTTTGAAAGATATACATCTATATTTTCTGACAGAAATACATCAGGCTCCTGAGCACTTGGTACCTTCTTTCATCACAATACCAGAACTCTGCTGAATTCCTTTTACCAGCAGTTTAAAAAATATAAAAGTAAACACCCACTAGATTTATTGTTTAAACAAAGAAGTTATTATAAAAGTAGAAAGTAACTACTAGCACATTCAAACACAATAAATACCATAGCTAATTGTTGTCATTATAAGTGAACACATTATCTTCTAAAACTCCTTTTACCCTCCTTTAACACTCTTGGCTAAGTGTAGCTATGAGTCTGCATTTGCTTTCCTGACCAGTCCCTTTGCCTCTTTTAACTTTCTCTGATGTTTATTCCATTCCTTCTCCCTTGCCTTTCTTTGTATTTCTTAAAGACCTTTCTTTTGGCCCTTACCTCCTCCCCACCTCCTTAGAAAACCCTATTGGCTTCTGTAGTTACTCCTTTTGATGACTTTCCTCATACATAAGTCAATTATCTCCAATATGGATTTCTCCTCAACTCCTTTGACCCCCCCCTTCATGTACACCAGTTTATTCCTGACCTTTTTCCTCATTTTGCCAAATGTCTGCCCTTCTAAGGACCAGGACCACAGCTTTAATGATCTACAACTTCCCATGACCAATTTAAAACACACTGACTTGTGGTCCCAGTGACTCCCTCTCTGTTACCCTTTCCACTGCCTCTGAGTTGGAAAGCACCAAAGTACAGATGGTATTCTGCCTTGTGGGTTCCTTGACCCATTGCACCAAGAAGCAGTCCTGCATGATATCTAGCAGTACCTGATATCTGGCGCTCTTTGTTGCTGAAGTAGACCAATCAACATCTGGCATATTCTGTTCACCCACAATCACCCCTTTCCCTTTTGCCACCTCTTCCTAAGTTCTGCCCCTCAGTTCTCCATCCACCCTGCCATCTGTCTTGGTAGTTTGTAGACCACTCCCATCCTTATCTTTTTTTCCTAAGCTGTTCTTAGCTCTACACAGACTCACTCCACCTTCTCCCCTTCCCCTTAATAACACTGTTCTCAGCGCAATCCATGTCCTCCTTAATGTAAAGGGCTACACCTTCCTCTTTACCCTTACCCCATCCCTCCTTAATGGGATATAACCTGGGATAGCCTGATCTCATTAGTTGTTTCCTGATGCCCATGTTTCCATTATTTTATTTATTGATGGTATTTAATGTTTGTTGACCAGGAAAGGTGGGCTAGGCAATTCTGCCGATTTTAGCTTGGTCCGGGGGGGGGGGGGAGGGATACAGATTACAAACAACTAAAATTGAACCAGATTAAGCTGTTGGTGGTATTTTTAATATATTGGAGAAATTTAGACAGAACACTGGGGAAATTTCCTTACTCTTCTGAGGTATGGGGCGGTCTTTGTTTTCTGTTGGAATGTGCGTCACTGTAGGATGGAGGTGGACAAGATGGCGTGGATAAAGGAGCAAACCTCTTCCCCATCTGGAGACTCGCGGGGGTTATGCAAGCAGCTGTTGTGGAAGATATGGAGGCTGAGTTTGTTTCTGGTGAGTCTGGTACAAAGTCCTTGCAGAAGGACCCAGATCTTTATGTCAGCAGATGAGGAACATTTGGAAAAAGAGATGGAGGAGAAGAGGGCTTGTCTGCTAGCCCTTATTGCTGAGGAGGAACAACGCTGTGCAAAGAAAAGAACCATTCTACAGAAGTGCTCTCAGCAAACTGTGACAGCTGCAGTGAAAACTGTCAGTATCACCACTGACAGTCTGCTTCCTGTGTCAGTGCATGGCACTGACTCTTCAAGTTGGGAGGACTTGCCAGCCAGAGAGGATTGAGAACTGTTGGGGCAGAACAAAGCAGGTGGCTGTTTGGCTCTGGTGTCAGGGAATATGGAGGAGCTGACAGCATGATCAAATAGAGTTGCTGCTATGAAAATGACACCAGTGGTAATGGCTGCTGCAGAGAAAGACGGTGCTCTGCAATGTGAAGCTCTGATATAGCACAGCACAATAAAACTACTCCAGTGTTTAACTGCTATGAGGACACTCACAGGACTTGTTCCTGACACAGCACTAATTCAGCATGATTCCTTGGAGGTGCCTGCTTTATCTGTTGAAATACTGAAAGGTAATACTGAATCCCAAATGGAATCTGGGGACAGAGCCTCTGCACCAGAGGGTGTTGTGGGGAAGGTGCAACCAGAAAATTGAAATTAACCTTCTCTCAGCTTCATGGGAAGGTAAGCTGTTTCAGAGTCTACAGAAAGTGAGAAGTCATAAGCACATAAGTGTCTTTTTTGCAGCAATGAAAAAAAACATTACTTATCTGTGGCTAAACCTGACTCCCCTAAACTAGCACAGTGGCAAGACATCATCTGGGAAATATATAAAATATTGAAACTATATTTATTTATTTCTGTATGTATGTATGTCTTTGATGACCAGGTAAGCAAGCTGATCCAGAGGACCATTTTTCGTTATGACCTGGGCAAACCAGAACATCCTATCTTCAAAAAACAAGACATAACACAGAATAAGTGGAGCCCATGGCTACTTTACATAGCCTCCATCAGGTCAGAGTTTGTTCCTTGAGGGTGTGGAGGGGTTACAGATGGGGGGAATGGGATAAGAAAGTGGCTGGACTTTTGGGTCCTATTTATTAGAATTCTGTAGGCTTACTGTTCAGAGAGGGAGGCAACTAGACACACCTGTCATCTTAATTGCTATGTATACGTCATTGATGTGCAAGTACATTTTCTTCCATTCTCTTCATTGTAAGAAATCCTTCATCTTGACTGATGGCTTGTAAACCTGCAATAATTGCCTTTAATAAAAACATAAGTATAAAAAAGTGATAAGGCAAAAGAGGCTGTTCCTATGCATAAGGGCTCTGTTGGGAGAGGGGAAGTTAATGCACATGGTTCACAATATCCCAGATCTGCTAAAGATACTTTTTCACATATTGCTGAAGCTTTCTTAAAGGCCACAGTCAGCGACAACAACACAGTGACCTACATACCTGTCAAAAAAATCAACGGTTCGTCAACAGGTCACCGTGTTGGTGCGCCTGACACTGGTGCACACGGTCTTCCAGTCCTGCACCCCCTTCCCAAATCAACTCCAACTTGACGTTGATAATCTACAGTACAGAGGGTGTGGGGGGCAGAGCCCCTCACATGGGGGGATTCAGGGGGCGATACCTCCCAATGAAAAAATGGACCGGGAGACAATCGGGATTTATGTCAGCTGCAACTTGCGGTCAACATAAATCCTATCACTGTGATGCCAGTCGATGAAAGTGTTGTCAAACCGGCATCATGGGTGAGATCACTTGATGGTTCCCAGCAGCTTGTAAACTGGCCACCAGGAAATGTAAACCTGCAGTTAACGCAGAAGACATTTGGCAGGGGACTGAGGAGACTGGCCCCTCGGGTACCCCAGAACTTTTACAACTGCTGGACTTTTGGTACTTCAGAATCACCCAGATAATCCTTTTCCAGTGCCTGCTGAGGTACCAGAAGATACTGTCTTGGAAACAGAAAATTTTGAACCACCCTTGACCAGAATAATGCCCCAAATCAAGATCCCAGGGAGAAATTGCAGCCGGGGCCCTTGGGATCAGAATCATGTTTCCTCGAATGAATAAGGTGGTACTGGACCTGGTGGGGGTGAGATCAGATGTAGAGAGACAACCCAGATCCCCCAAGGTTTCCAATGGCCAATTTATCTGCCAGAAAAGCAGAGCCAACTAAAAGACAAAAAAAGAAGTACATTTGAAGTATGTGGGAGAAGTGGTTGAGGAACTCCCAGATTGTACTTATGTGGGGTATACACTTCTTAAAGACTCTCTCAAATTTCTTTCATCAGAAATATATGACCTAATTTACATTTCTGTGGAAACTGTGTACGATATTAGTTGTAAGAGCTTGGTTGCCCTAGACCACTTCTGGAAGGAGTACTTGGAGTTAAGAAAACACCCCCTTATGGAGACCCATCATTTTGAGTCCCCTCACAAAGCCCACATTCAAAACAGCCACCATCTTGTTTCTTAATAAAGGAGTGAGTGAGGCAGATGTAGTGTACTGATTGCAACAGAGGTGCGGGGTACAGCCAAGCTACAGCTTACATTTGGCAGCAAATTCTATGGACTGGAGGTTGGAAGTTCAAGATGAAGTTACACCAGATGGATAGAGGGACCTCACATCTGCCAAATAACTTCTTTACTGGAGGGAACTGGGGTATTCTGTTTTAACCAGGACAACTGAAGGTGTGCTATAAATGTGGGCCACAGGCACACTTCAGCAACGCCTGTAACCAGTTACATTGTGGGCTGTGTGGTGGCTTTGGACATAGTATGGGTTGTGAGAATATCATGAAAACTTACTTACAGTATGTGATGAGAGGGGGCATACTTTCCAGAATTGTCCTTAGGCAGCACATACTAGACATGATGGAACAACTAAAATAATCTGTTGGATCATGCCCAGAAAACCAGTGTACAACACCCAGAACCCCCCCCCCCCAAGTTCTAGGAACTTTTTTCTAAATCACACTTTTGACCTGAGACCAAAGTACCCTGCCTCAAGCCAAGGACCCTCTACTTCCAACACTCCATGTGGAGCCCCCAGGAAATAGAACAGCCTGCTTCTCCCTCACAGGTGGATGTGCAAGACCCTCTTGAAAATGCAATACCTGACATGAATAGTGCTTCCAACAGCACTTTGTGGTTTACTTGGTAATGTAGGACAAAAGAAGGCAGAAGCCCATTGAGACTGTCCCTCACATCGTGTGGGCTATTAGACCTGAATTTGATTAGACGATAGCCAAATGTTGAGTCCCTTTTTAAATGAATTGAAATTATTACAGTCTACTAATTCCTGGGGAAGAGAGTTTCATAATCTAGGGGCTTGTAAAGAGAAAAAGTTTTGCCTAGTATTGGTTTTTGCTCTCTTGACCTCGAGCTGTTTATTGTGTAACCTGAGAACAATGTGTTTGGTGGAGTAAGAAAGACCACATTGCTGTATCATTTCAGAGGATTGGAGCATTTTGTAAGTGAAGAGAATATCCCCTCTGCGCCTTCTGTTACATAAAGAGTGAAGGCCTGTTTCTTTTAATCTGTGTAGATAGTTTTTAGAGGCCAGTCTTGGGACCATTTTCGTAGCGCGTCTCTGGATCTGTTCTAGGCACGTTATATCTCCTTTGAGATAGGGGCTCCAGAAAGGGGACTCATAATCAACATATGATCTAATATAGGCCCTGAATAATGGAATTAGACACTGTTCAGTTTTGGTAACAATGTATGTCGGATTTGCCTTAGTAAACCATTTGCTGTATGCGCCACTTCAGTACAGTGGCCAGGGGAGGAAAGTCTGTTATTAACTAGGATACCTAAATCTCGCTCTCTGCAAGATGATTGGAGTGGGGTCTTGTTTAGATGGTAAACATTTTTAGGATTTTTTTTCCCGAAATGCAGGACCGTACATTTAGATGAGCCCATTGTTCGATGGAATTTAGGTCCGAGACAAGTGATGCCATGCTGTAAGGGCTATCCACCCTCCTACCCAGTTTTGAATCATCAGCAAATTTAGACAGCCGATTGTGTGAACTCATTTACGTATCACTGATAAAGATATTGAATGGTGTTGGTCCCAGAAGTGAACCCTGGGGCACCCCACTGGTGATCAGTCCTGATTTAGATAGCGTACCATTAATGCTGACTCTTTGTGACCTGTTAGAAAGCCATTCATTGACCCGTTTAGTTAGACAGGTCAAGAAGCCCAGTGTTCCCAGTTTGTTAATAAATTTCTCATGAGAGATTTTGTCGAATGCCCGACTATAATCCAGTAAGATGATGTCCATGGATGTATTGTTATCCAAGCCTTGGCTTGCATGGTTGTAAAAGGATATTAGGTTAGTTGTACAGTAATAGCCTGGCCTAAATCCATGCTGGGAGTAATCAGAGATGTTAAGCTCTACCATTTCTTGCTGGCCCACCGGCGCAGTGGTTGGAATTTCGCTTGCAATGCTGGTGACCTGGGTTCGGGAATGGACCCGGAGAGTCAGAGGGCTGGCCGGGGGAGAAGGATTGAGCATCCCATGGACTGCTTTCCTTCTCTGGAGGGAAGGGGTAGAGTATCTGGTGCCTGATGGACCCCTGGCAGAGGCTGGGGGAATCACAGGCAACAGATGCCAACATGCAAGAGGGGTTGGGTGGATGCTGGACATCATTGCATGTCTGGGGTTGCCTAGAAAAATGCTGCTGGCCATCCTTGATGAAGCCTGCCCTTGGCTTCAATTAGCTCTCAGGCCAGCTCCCTAACCTATCCTGTTGGATGCAGCACTATGGGCTGGTGCCACAACCCCACCCTAGGGGGAAGCCAGGGGGGTATCAGGGAGTCACAGCCAATATGAGAGTAGAAGCCGAAGGGTCTGTGACTGGCTGAGGTACCAGGTGGCCAGTGGCAGGAAAAAGCATAGTAAATAAATTTAAAAACAAAGATCTACCATTTCCTTTTCTAGGTAAGATTTAATAATCCTTTCCATGAGTTTACAGATGATGGAAGTTAGGTTGATTTGGTGATAATTTTGAACATTGGACCTACTGCCCTTTTTGAATATTGGAGTGACTGTCGCTGTTAGCCAGTCAGATGGGATTTTATTTTCAGTTAAGGATTTGTTGAAAATGATTGATAAGGGGAGGGCTATTGATTCTACTGTTTCAATCAGAAACCTAGGGTGAATTTCATCTGGACCTGGACTAGGTAACTTTTTTAGAGTTTTTAAAACTGAGAATATATCTGAAGTTGTAATAATGTATGCAGAGGTGGGAATTATATCAGAGGGGTTTGAAAAGCTGTGGGTGTCTTTTTTTGAAAAAAACTGAGTAAAAGTATTTAATAAAAGTGGTTGGCTGTGTTTATGTCAGATTGTAGGCTAATAGCATTGTGGATTAATTGACCTATTTTCCTAGTATTGCCCTTTTTACTATTTAAAGGATACTTAAACAACATTTTGACATAAAACTATTCAAAAATCTGACTCCGTAGGTGACTAAAGGAAATGCTGCTGTATTCATTAATGCTAAAACTACATTTACATAATTTAACTAAATGTGGTTCCAGAGCATTTGAAAATTGTAAAATCAGCCTTCCAATTTAAAAAAAAACTGTCTTACCTGCTTCCTAAAATGGCCGCCAAATCTGTTATGTGATGACATCCTTGGAGCCAAAGTCAGAGAGATATATGTCTCTTTATAGCGCTAACTAGTTCTTATTTCTCTTTGTATAGGAATTGTTTCACCCAAATGGTCAAAACCATGTGCATTATTTTATATAATACACGTTAGGCTATGGTTCTGTTCATTTTGTTTACTTTAACATGCTGAAAATGTATTTTAATCCAACCAACTTTCTCTGTGGCAAACGGATCCAGGATGTTACAATGGGGGCGCTGGGGTGGTGTGCATGCTTAATATGCACTTTTTAACATTTTTATTAAACCTTTATATTTTCTGCTATTATTCTTTTCTAGTACGTTTTTGACAGAACCTACAAATGTAATCCATAGTTTGAATGTAAACATTTATACAATCAATAAATCAGACTTCTTCAACAAAGTGAAATACAGCAGCAGCAAGCAAGTATATTACTATGGGGGGTTGCAGCCACACCCTTCACCACCCCCTAGAACCACCACTTTTTTGTAGCAAGGTTCTTGTGCAGTCCAACGTTAGAGTTCATACTTTCTTGAAACTCAAATATATGCTTGTCTCGTCTTCTTTTTCCATGGGAAATAATAATAATAATAATAAGAAAAATCAGCATTTATATAGTGGTTTTCATACACATTACATTCCAAAGTGCTTTACAAGCAATACTAGACTGGTAGTGAAGTGACTGAACGTGTAGTGGCAGCCACTTCGTAGATTAATATCCACACACAGCCTTAAATAATTGCATGAACTGGTTTTGTAGGAAGGGGAATGTTGGCCAGGACAATGGAGTCAGGTAGTGATCAAGGTGCTGGCAACCCCACATCTCATTTCTCACAGCAATCTGCTTATATTTCTCTCCTTCTGCCTTCCTCCTTCCCTGAATACAGCAGTGCCTTGCAAGAGTGGCCTTCTCAGTCCCCCTCAGGTATTCATTCTTCACTATTACTCCTCACACTAAAAACTGGTGAGCTCATCACCCTTCTGCATCATGAATGCAAATAGTACAGTCCCCGGTTTACTTTGACATATCAAATATAAACATATCTTTCCAGTAAGTCAGGCTCATAGCAGCAGGGAACAAGGGGAATGAATGGCTTTCCTATCCTTAAAAGATCTAGGCTACCTTTGATTAGGCACTATTAAATTCTGGTTGAGCACATCATTATGCATGTCATTTAATAGTGCCTAATCATAGGTAACTTAGATCTTATATGGTAGGAAAGCCTATTTTCCACTTGTGCCATGCTGCTATCAACCTAACACCAGAAGATCATGTTTATTATTAATATGTAAATATAACATGGGAGACTGTACTAAACACATTCATGATGCGGAAAGATGAACTCACCAGTTTTTGAGTGGGAGCAGGTGAGAAGAATGAATGCGAGAGGGACTGAAGAGGGACATGCCAGCAGGGTACAGCTATATTTAGGTTAGTTGAAGACATGAAGGAGGACGCTGAGCAGATCACTGTGAGATCTGATATGTGGGGCTGCCAGCATCGTGAACACTACCTGACTGTGGATGAGAGTAGCCAGCAATGACAAATACTCAGAGTGGCAGGGCTGCACCTAAACTGTTACTTGAATTCAGTGTAGGGAGATTACCCTCAGGTGGGGGGATGTTGATGTTTGTTAGGACAGTATTGAGGGAGTTGTATATAGCTCATTCAAGATTTGCAAGGGTGGTAGCCAGCCAACTCGCATTGAGGAGTAGAGCACAGAAGAGTACTGGAGAAGAATTGCAGGGAACTTTCTTGCAGGGTTCTGCAGATCACAGGTAAAGGAGTAGACTGACACTGGAAGTCAGGTGGATTCGCTCAATGTATTAGTATGCCTCTCCTGCTAAGAATATTGTTATCCATTGTAAGTGCAGCCCTTATGAGGGCATGAGCAGCAGTTTTTCTGGTGTGTCATGGTACCTATTGCTTGCCCCTCCAGGATGACCTAGTTGTTGGATAATGAGGTGAGAAAAAAACACAACAGGGAACTGTACATACTACCTTCACTGTGCAGAAGGGTGGTGATCCACTCTGTTTACTGTGGGAGCAGAAGTCAGACATTGAGAATGTGGACTGGAGAGTGATTTGGGAGGCATTTTTAACAGTGCTAGCTGATGATATGTATCAGTATAGGTGTGCACAACTCTCTGAGGTACAAGATTACAATCTGAGGTGTGATGATTCTCTTCATGAGACCGAAAGCTCATATGCGGCCCAGGCAGTACTAAGGACAGGGTATGGATGGTGGGGTGTTCAACAGAAGGCAGACTAGATGCAGGGGGTTCACAAGGAAAAAGAAAGCCTTATTTGTGGATTAACAAGAGAGCATGAGCTTTGAAACCGAACAAGACAGGTATTTTGCTGTGTGACCCTGAGCAAGTCATTAAACTTCCTTGTGCTCCCAGGCCACACCTGTAAACATGCTTTCAGCTTAGTGTGTCTCTCCTGGTTAACAAAAAACAAAATTCAGTTCATCATATAATCACTAGATCATCAGGTATTTGAAGTGTTGTACTGTAATGCAGTTTGCCAAAGAAAAAGTCAGCTGGATTGCAAAACATTTTCTGCAAGTTAAAGTAAACAAAATGAACAAAATCATAGAATAACGTGTACTGATCAAAATAATTAGTTAATACATGGTGTTGATCATTCTGGTGCAACAATTCAAAATAAAGAGGGAAAGAAGAACTAGTTAGCTTTATAAATATATATGTGGATCTCTGTCTCTGGCTCCTATGATGTCATCATGACTCATCACTTAACACACTTGGCAGACATCTTAGGGAGAAATCAAGGCTGTTTTCTGAAAGTGAAAGGCTGATGTTTACATTTTTCAAAAGCAATGAAACTGCATTTATGTTATTTACATAAATGCAGTTTTAGCATGAATGTAAACAGCAGCCTTTACTTTACCTCGATATAAAGCCAGATTTTGGAATTTGCAGTTTTAAAAAACTGCTTGTTTAGGTACCCTTTAAGTAAGAAAATAATGACTTATGACAGTCCTTAGAGTGTGCAAGCTTGAATTCAATTCTACCCTTAGAACGCTTGATCATATGTTTTAAGGTTGTTAAAGTTATTTTGTATTTAGAATAGATAGTGTCTTTGGCCTCCATATCACAAGTTTTAAGCTTTTTGAACAGTTTTTCATTTAATTTGATTAGGGATCTAATTGATTTATTCAGCCATACAGGAATCCTCCCTTTTTGTTATATTTATTTTTGGTTGGAACATAGGTTTCTTCTAGGTCGTGGATGATAGTTTTGAATTCTGTCCAAGCATCGTTCACAGAAAGATGGGACAGGGTACTTTCCCAGGGAATCCTGGTCAGGGAGTTAGCGATTTCTTTAAAGTTCACTTTCTCATAGTTTTTGTAAGTAGATTGCTTTCTTAGGCAGAAGCGTTCATTAGCTGTGTCAGATAGGATGGAGGAGTGGTGCCATTTCCTGAAGAGTCCAAGATTTGTAGGTTGAAAATGTTCTCTTCAATGTTGGTAATAAGAAGATCTAAAATATTATTACCCCTAATGGGCTGGGTCATGAGCTGAGCAAGACCGTCATCAGTAAAGGTTAATACAAGGTGTTTTTCATGCTCACTGCTGCCAGTAAGGGAATTCCAGTCTATACTGGGCATATTAAAGTCCCCTACAATTATACCATCCCCTTTGCCAGAAAAATTGGAAATGTCAAGTAGGAGATTGGTTGTATAATCTAAATCTGCTGATGGAGGCCTGTAGCAGTTTCCTATTGTGATCTGTGGTTGTCCGTTAAACTGCACATTTACCCAAATACTTTCTGAGGTAGATAGGTGGTGAAGTTCATACAGTAGGATGGTATACCCTCTCTTACATATATACAGACCCCACCTCCCTGTTTGTCAGATCTGTCTTTGTGATAATGTCTGTAGTCTGGGATCTACTCAGGAGTTGTCTCCGGCAACAAACTTGGAAGCGGTGCTTGAGAGCTTACTACCTATGGAGCAGGGTGACCAGGAAACAGAAGTGCCCCCTTCGGCACCACTGGAGAAATCATCCACATGCCAGAGGAACAGAAGGCCGTGGTCTGGTGGGAGGCAATCAAAGCCCAAATTTCAGAGGAAAGATCCCTTGGTCCAAAGTAATAAATCTGAACCATTACAGAGGATCTCTAACAGAGGTGATTTGGAGGATGAAGAGTCATATGTGTCATCCTTGATATCCTCACAGCAGAACTTATCCTTGGAAATGGAGGTTATCCTGTCAGAAGCAACAGAGGACACTAGAAGAAATGATGTGAGTACAAGAAGCAGGAGTAGGTCAGTAAGGCGTTAAAAGCTGAGATAAATGACAACTGCTTGGGTATTTGCACTCCTGGTCATCTTACTGGTAGGCTTTAGTTTAAACTGGGTGACTGTTAATACCAACAGTATAAAGAATGGAAAAGAAGGGTGATGCCTTTTGTTGCCGTACAGTCCATTTCATATTTTTTTCTTTTTCAGGATTCCAGGCTAAGATCCCAGGCAGGTGTTGCAGAAACAGTGTGTGCATGTGTGTGCACAAGCGTGTGTGTGTGTGTGTGTGTGTGTGTGTGTGTGTGTGCATGTGCTTGTGTGCGCATGCATGCGTGTGCATGTGTGTGTATGTGTGGTCTTGTTTTGGTCACTGGGGGAAAAATCCTGTTTGGGGGTAGGTACTGGGCTTTTAGGGTTAGCAAAATCTGTTCAAAAGTTGATTGAAGTAGTTCCAGAAAGGGTATTAGTATTAGATGTGATAATTTAGGATCATCAGTTCAGACTTATCAGTGTATATGTCCCTCATCTTAAGTCTAAACAAATAGAATTATTTCAAGTAATACAACCTTACTTATAAACAGTAAGGCATGTGATCTTGGGAGGGGAATTTAACTGTAATATCACTGGGAAACTGGGGGGTTTCAGGAAAAAAATACTGTGATTCTCATTTTCTAAAAAGAGTGATTACTTCAGGAAAATTGTTTGATGTGTACAGGATATTACATAAAACTGGGGGTAACACATTTTTCAAAGGTTCCTTAGCATCTGGCATTGTCTATTTTTTTACGTCTGATAGTCTCCCACTAACTGCTACTGAAACTCTGGCATCCAAATCTTCACATCATTCTCTGGTAGGATGTGCCATTGGGCAACTTAGTCAGAAAATAGGAGGCACATGACTCTGGAAAATGAATGCACAGAGTTTACAGGAGGACAAGATAAGAAGACGATCTTCTGGAGGTGATTTTGCCAGGCAATCAGTCGATTGTGTATACAGCTCATTGGGGAATGGTGGTGGGGGGGGACTTGAAAATTGACATAAAACATTTTCTTCAAAGCAGGAAGAAAGATTGAACAGGGAATATGCAATCATTCGATCATTCAAACATGCTTAGATGACTATCTGTTCAGCTCCGGGAATTAGATGCGCCCCGCAGGTGTGGGGAAGGTGGTCTCGATGGGCTTCTGCCTTTTTCCACCTTTGGAAACTGAGCAATACTAAGTAATCAGAAGAACTTAACTCATTGTGGAAAATTAAATTGTTTGATTTCAGAGATGCATAGTTTAAATGTACAAGTTTCAGACTAAATTAGCAAAATTAAGGATGAGCTGAAGACAGTTCAGTACGATAGGGCTTCACCTCTGACAACTGAGCAGAAACTCAGCACTCAGGAGAAAATACCTTCACTTAACCTTTTGAAAGTTGTGCAAAGCCTGTTTCTCGTAAGTGTTTTTCGGAAATAATGGATGATCAAGGGAAAGGTTATTAGAGGTCAGAAGGCAATGGAACAGCAGGTAACCAGGCATGTCAGGTCCTTCTTTTTTTCCCCTTCTGTTTCTCCCCCCATTGGGGCTGCTGGAAGGCAGTCTTTAACTCTCTCCTCAAGAGAGCTCTTATCTACCCTGCGGGTCACATTGCTCTCTCCTGACTCCAGTCCAGGTCCAAGGAAATTCCCCATGGATTCCCCCCCACCATGGCAGGGCCAGGGAGGGGAAGGGAGGGCTGTCCCCCCTAACCCGGTACACAAATCCAGTTTTGCCAGGGTGGAACCATGGATCAGCAACATGGTCTGGGCATCATGCAGCCTGCCAGCTCTCCCCATTTTCCAATTTCTTCCCCTCCCTCCCTATTGCTGGGATGTGCATGTCTGTGTGCACATGCTGCAGAGTCCTGCAGCACCCTCCCATTGTTGGAGTCCTCGATCCACACTACCCTTAGGCCTTCACCTGGGGGTAGTTATTCAGCAGGACTGCCAAGCCACCCTCCCTGGGAGAGGAGAGCTGCCATTTGGATGGTCAATCCTCTCACTCCCTGGCCGACCCCCAGCAACCTGCATTTGCCACCGAATGTGGGTCACCGGTGTGGCAGGAGGTAAGGTGCAATGCCTCAGCCCTCCATGCCACTGGGCTGGCTCTCAGGTCCTTCTTTGAGGAACCATCCTCACATAATAAGGGTGAGGAATTTTGGGGGTTCTTATGGTGTTCAACATTGAATACACTGTTGGGGTAAGAGCCAGTGAAGGAAATCACAAAGCTGGAAAATAGGAAGGCAGTTTTGTCCTTTTCATCTGGGACAGCTCCAGGGAAGGATGACTTGTGGATTGAATTTTATAAGTCAACAGTAAATTATATTGACCAAGATCTGGAGGACTTTACTATTTTTTTTAAACTATATGATTATTGTTTAAACAATTACATACAGTAAGCAAATACTGACATAGCATTAAGATGAACATATAAAAAACAAAACCACTGAGGGTGCCAATCCTCTTAATACTCACAATAGAAACAGCACTATGTCTATAAGATACATCATATTGGGGATATGATATTATTTTAATAATAAGAAAATGAAAATCGTCCATATGAAAGCTATGTTATTCAGTCCATGAGTGACACAGCATGGAATAAAAAGGGATATAACCAATGTAAGATTGTCCAAATCTGAGTTCTCCTTACTGAGGAGAAACTTTAGAAAGGCTGTGCACTAACGAAGTTGTATACCAATGTGTAAAAAACAATATATAGTCACAAGCTAAACTTTATAGTCAAATTCTTTTTCATATACATACCGTTTTATTTTTTAACCAAAAAGAAAAAGTAAAAGTAATTTTAAACAACAAAAGTTATCATTAAATGTCTGCTGACTGTCTGTAGTGGCCAATATTGTACGTAACAGCAGACTGGAGGGTCAGTTCATTAATTCAGGTTTCTTCATCTGAACTGGTAGCCCTGGTTTCCTTCAGGTCAGGATGCCAGACACCGTTTTTCTGAGCCTAGCGTAGTGCATCAGCAGGATCATTAAAGATAAAGACTCTGATTGGTGGGCTATGCAAAGCCTGGCCGGGAACACCAAACAGTGAGTGATTTATCCTGAAGGACACCTCTTATACCATTAAACTTCTTTTTCTTTTGCCTTGTAGTGTAGCTTAAATTGGGAAAGATCCATATTTGCATCCCATCCTGAAGTAGCACTTTCTTCCTTCATGCTAATGCCAGTAGCCGATCCCTAGATCCTACTCCATCCAGAATCACCACCACTGCTCGAGGGGCATCAGGGTTGACAGTTCTCCCTCTGGGGTAATTCAGTAAGCCTTCTGAATGTTCACCTGGCCACCGAGTTCCTCTTCCCCAAAATGCTACCCGAACCACTCAGCCAAGAACAACAGCATATGATCTCCTTCACAGCCTTCAGGGAGACCAATAATTTGGAGACTGGCCGATGGGGCTTGATTTTCCAGGGTCTCCAACCTGGAGCATAGGTGA
Source organism: Neoceratodus forsteri (assembly GCA_016271365.2). NCBI lineage: Eukaryota > Metazoa > Chordata > Ceratodontiformes > Ceratodontidae > Neoceratodus > Neoceratodus forsteri. The sequence goes on from CM057456.1 coordinate 1,677,386,877, forward strand.
TGATTCTCTTTAATAACATTATCTACTGCTCTCATGGCTGTGTCAGATCTTTTTGTGGCCTCCGTGGTAACAAGCTGTATGGCATCCATATTGGTCTCCAAAGTCGACTCATGATTAATCAGCGTGTCAAACTTATCTGAAAGTCCAGACACCGATTTTATAAGGGTGTTTAATTTCTCACCCAGCGTCTGCAAAGTCTCCATTTCAGGTTCTGTTACTGCTGATGTGGCTGCCCTGTGGCTCTGGGCTGACCTCGTGGTTGGTGCTGTGGGAGTATTTTTACTCATAACTCCATCCTGATGTTGTTTATCCTTGTGAGACTTCCCTGTGTTGAAGCAGAGGTCTTCTGACACCCAAGGACATGCTTTTTAACCGATCACTGAATGTTGAAATAAGGTTGCAAAGCAGAAATTCCAATGTTATATGTAGAGCTTGTAACCTAACCAGCCATTTTGCTTGGGCTGCACAGCACCCCCCCACCGGCAGACTTATATAATGAATGTTTGAAAGTTACTGAAGTACCAAACAGCATGTATGAAGCAGTAATGGCTTTTATTTTTAAAAAGGGGTGCAAAAAATGATTTAAATAATAAGAGACAAGTAAGGCTTTTAAATGTAGACTTTAAGATGCTGTCTAAAATTTTGAGAATGAGATTGGGCATAGTGCTGGAACATTTAATAGATCCCTCACAATTATATGTGGTTCCTAATAGGAAGATCCAGGAACATTTGTTTCTCCTGAATTATTTGAGCAGAAAAAAGGCAAGCAAAGGGCTTTTTATTATCTTTAGCTCAAGATGAAGCCTTCGACTGTTTATTTATTTAAAATTTGTTAACTGGGAAAGGCACACTGAGCCAAGGCTCATTTCCAGGTGCGACCCGGGGGTATGTACACAGGAAAAGGAGGTACAAACAAAAGAAACTTTCATAATCAGACAAAACACAATACATTGGTAAGCACAGTCAAGACAGAGGGATTACTTGGATAAGAAATAACATACAGTAGAAAGTACAGGAGTAATAAAATTAATTGTATCAAGTAATATACTATACACGATAGACCCAAAAACTGCACAAAAGAAACAAATAATCAGTCTGACTGTGTACCGGGACGGTAGGAGAAGGTGCAGAATAATTAATGTTGGAGGAAATTAGTAACTATGGCTATAGCAGAGACAGTGGAATCCCAACGGAATTAGCAGGACAAGCAAGACAAAAGAGAGAGGGACCAAGACCCCTGGGGTGGGGGTCCCATTAAACAGGTGAGGGCTAGGGCATCAGGTTGTCACATGAACATCTGTTTATGGTCTTGAAACAGTACAGCTTTCCAGAAATCTTTATACAATAGATTCATACATGTTATGGTAATGCCACAGTAACTCCCAACGTAAATGATCACATGGGGGAATGAATTAAGATTAGCAGAGGGTGAGACAAGGATGCTTTTTTAGTCCCATTTTATATGTCTTGGGGATAGATCCACTACTATGAAAAAAACTATCAAAATAATAAAATTCAGAATATCAGGGCAATGAAAGACATCATTATCAGCAGTTACATTAATATTGGTATGCTTTTAGCAAACTGTAAAAGTTAAAAATAATAGAGCAAAAAATTATTTTTAACTTCTTCATTCATTTCTAATTGGTGCACTGTCACGTTAAATCACTAACACTATTTATTTGATGCTATGAATGAAAGAGGCCGTCCCTGATGAAACACGCATGCATGAAACTGGTCAGGCCTTCCTTTGATGTGTGGGGAATAGTCGTCACTGCTTTGTTTTTTACCTCCTGCAAACTGTGAGTAATAAACCTTTCAATATTTAGTGGAGGACGGTGCTGTACTTCTTTTGTTCTTGACTTTACTCCTTGTATTTGCATGGTAGTTTTTGGAGCAGCTTCTTTTTGCTTTTGTTTTTTTTAAATGTGAGGAGAGTATAATTTTTGGAAACAGTGGCACCCTACCACGTGGGCCACAGAACCTTCTGTACATCTTATGAAGCCACCATTAAATATGTTACTTACTTAGTATTTTCCTGTATTAGTCATACTTTTTTTTAAATGTGGACAGACAGCTTACCCCATGGGATGCTATATCTTCATTCTGCCAGCAAAAATACATTACTTTTAAAAAATGTCAGACAGGCATAATTGATGGCACATGGTGGTGGTGGTGGCCAGTGACAGTGGAGCATATCAAGTGGTGGGGGCCAGAATTTCATAGGCTAGGATGCAAAGCTATGCAATACCTCAGTCGCAGTCACAGAGAGACAATGTTTTCTTTAACTATACTTCAGTTAACCTACCTGTTTTTTTGTTTTTTTTGAATCCTGAATTTCTTCTTATAAATTAATCTGTGATTATCATTGCAGAACAGTGTCAGGATGTGCACATTTTAGAGTTTTGAGAGATGCAAGGAAGCCCGAGTAACTACATAGTGCAATCCACTTCATAATGAAACAAAATGAGATATAATGTTTTCCACCCGAAAATATACTTTCTGTTGCCTCGATGCCCTCTGAATAGTGAGATCAAAATGTTTAAAAGCAGCCTGCTGCTGTCCCCAGAATTTCATCCAGTCTGATTTCTTTTAAATTAATGCTGCTCTACCGATTGAATTGTGGGGATCCAACTGCATTGGCTGCCCCTGGCTAAAAAAATGAGGGGTCTGCTTACTCCCTATGGTGGCTCCACTGCCCGTGATGGTGGACTATACTCATGGACTGCTGTATGTATCTACATCATCCTGACAACATAACAGCCCCCCAACCTCATTTCACTTCACTTCAAATCACTGCTATCAGTGTTGAGGATGCACAGTCAGTATTTATTAAAAATATCTTTGCTAAAACACCTTTTTAACACCCAAATAATTTCCAAAAATTGCTCATAGGACCTAAATCTAATTATACAATGAGATGAGAAAATCCTGTAACCTCATTGGTCAAAACACATCACATGACCGTTAGTATGTCCTGCAATAACCTACAGCTGAGGAATGGCATTTATAAAAAAAAAAAATTAAACACATGTTAAATTTATTTTACAGATGGGTCCATTGTATAATTGCAATAAGGCACTCCAGGGTGTAGCTTATTAGGGGATTTATCCACTTCTTGTGTGGTTAAGTCACTTGGCTGCACCTTGTGACATACCACACAAGGTGTGGGTAAATCCCCCAATAACCCACGCCCTGTTGTGCCTTATTGCTTAAACACATTAAGTACAATTTTTCTAACTGTTTCTGGCTGATTTTCTTCAAAGTAGAATAGAGATGCATCCATATTTCTTCCCCTAACAGTTTAGGATTACACGTTGTAAGGTGGACCACATGGTTATATCCATGTACTTCCTGCAGCAATGTAACCATGTGACTGGCCATTAGCATAGCATGTGACCTGCCTAGTATTTTGTTCTGTGTGAAGAAGTGTTTACTTTGCTAATATATCACACCCTACATAGTTTCATGACGTGCACTATGCCCCAGAGCTCTTTGTCAAGGGCGAGGTTCATCACTTTGCCATATATTTGTGGGAGCAGCAATAGAGGTGCAGTACTTTGGAAAAAACAGAACAGATTAAATTCCTCTTCATTTTTATAACTAAAAACCATTTCAGATTGGGAACACACTCCAGGCTGTGCATCACTGGAGATAATGCACTCTCGTGCATTTAGTGCACACTTCAGGGTGCAAAGGTACTTAGCAATGCCATGTGCCTTCTTAGCACTGGAGGTGTGCATTAAAATCCCTGGATCATTCAATATTTCTCTGGGATGCACAGCCTGTCATGTGTTAACCCCTTAAGATCATATTGAATCAATAAACTGCCCAGTCAATAACTCTTCTAACAACACTGGCCCTGAGGATAATCATTTTTTTATACAACATGTGCATATTTTCTATGTGACTTGGGAAAATTATGTTTAAAAGCTGCAATAATCTATACAGAAATAAAACCGTGAACTCATACAGTAATTATGTGAGATTTTGTCATAAATTGTGATGATGATGATCTGATAAAAGTTGATATGTACAATTGATGACTGTGGACTAATGTAAATCATTAAGTTCCTGACAAGAGTCCAGAGTATGACCCTGGGAAATACCTGGCTAGACTGGAACCTGGTTAATAATCCTTCCTGAATGCTTTATTGAAAACAGGTTGCTGTATAATGCTAGATGTAGTCATTCTTCACTTTTTGTGTATGGAAGGTGAAACCCATCAAGGCAGCAGCAAAAATAATTGTAGGCCAACATTTTGCAAATTTTAATGCCATGGAGTATTTGCTCAAATTAAAAAAAAAAATTGACTTGTTTTATCTTGAATGCATATCTGATGCTAACCTGGCTCTTGACTTCTTATCTCAAACCATTTTAAAAATATGTAATAAGTTTGCCCCTTTATGGGGACGGGGAAAGGTAAACATGGGATTTAAGGCCTTTGTAATACATGTCTGTTTGTAGTAAGTGCTAGTATAAGTTATGACAGCAGCATTCCCACTTGCCAGGGCCGGCGTCAGGGGGGGTGCAAGGGATGCAACTGCACCAGGGCCCAGAGTGCCAGAGAGGCCCATGGCTCCTGAAGTTTTTAAACCGCAACTGCGCCCCCGCGGCCCCGCCCCACTGCTCCTGACGCCCGACCATTGCCTGAGAGGCTGAGACCCATGGCCGTGGCACTTGGCAGTCCTTCCTAGTTCCGAGTCTGGCGCGTTAAAGAGATCGGCGTCTGAATGCAGAGTGAGTGCTGCAGTGGGCTGGGCTGGCTAGTCATAATTTATAAATCAGATCAGACTAAGAAGTTCACAAATCACTTCTGAGGCTGTGCATGCATGCTGTTGTGGCTGGGCCTGGGTGGGCATTTAAAATTAAAGTTCCCTCTCTGACCTCCGGACCCTCCCCCCGGCTCCTCCTGCACTCAGGGCTCAGCTGTTGTTGTAGCTTGTTACCACGGAATCGGTGGAAGGAGCTGACTGGCAGCAGTGGCAGGCAGCAGACTGAGTCAGCCCCACTAGTCAGCTGCTCAGTCCGCTAGAGCCCCGGGAGCTTGTTGCATCCCACACCCACAGATCCTGTCCTCCTTGTGCTGGTGATCATCAGAGGCTCAGCTGCCAACCTGATAAAGGCAGTCGACAGAGTGCCAGAGCCGCAGACAACTAGAAAGAGCTCCCGCCTGGCCGCTGCCCATGCCATGTTGACTATTCCATCCACTCCCTGAATACAGATCGATTAGAAAACAAAGACAGTCACCTGACCTGTAGTGCTAGTGCTGATGTAGTCATGTGACATGCATGTCACAGTCACAGTGTGGCTCTGTTGTTCTCTCTCTGTGTCTGTCTGTCCACCACTCGTCTCCTGGATCAGATGGTCTGGATCACCCATGCGATGTGCCCAGCCCCGGCCCCTGCTACAGTGCTGCTGCCCGCCTTCAGCTCCTCCTCTTCATTGACGGACGCCCGTCACCCCCCCAAAAGCCCCAACACTTGTTGGCCTGGCATTGCAGCTCAGTGCTTGTCTGAGTGTCTGCAGCTCCTCCCCTGCTCCCGCCCTCCTGATGCCATGAGCAGCTCGGCTGCCTTCTGATTTGCTGGCCCCTGTGCTGCTCAGACTCAGCTGAAACTGGGCAAGTAACGGCTTACGGCATCATTAATATTAATATATAGTGTGACGCGTCGCTTGCTTGCATTTGTTCAGCCAATGCACGGCGGCACGCCACCTCGTGATCTCGGTCCGGACTCGCGTCGTGAGACATTCTTGTTCTGGCGGGAGTTGGGAGATGAGCTTTGAGCTGGCAGCGGAGCGGATGTCTTCTGATACTGTTCTCTGTCACTGAACTTAGAAGAACTACTCATTGATTTGACTTAATTAACAAATTAAATAATAACCTACCGCATCCATTTATTTTACACTGCTGAGCTGAACGAACGAACGAACCAACTGCAGAACACAGTTACTTACACTCAGCTGTAGGAAGGAGTCAGACAGTCAGTCAGTGAATAGTACTATGGCTGGCAGTGTGGCTGGCAGGCCCCCCCTCCAGGCCAGCGGGCAGTGGGGGAGAACGGGAGAAGTTGATAAATCATCATAGGAGTATAAGACACACACTTCAGCTGCTGCTGAGTGTGTTAATTAATAAGCTGGCTGTGGCTTAGTTATTTATTTTCAGAATTTCAGAACTTCTCTGGAAAATAAATTTAGAAATAATAAAGAACAGGCAGATTAGAAGTAAAAAATAACTCTGAGGGGGTATACTGTGTCTTGATTTGACTCACTCTAGTGTCTCTCCGGAGAAGAAGCTGCAAGACAGGCAGGAGGCAGCAGGTTAGTTGGGACTACTGAGTAAAAAACTAAGCTCAATCATTCATCAATGAGTGAGAGAGAGTGGTGAGTGGTTGTAGGTAGTCACTGTACAAGTGCAACACAAATAAAAATCTGAATTCGACTGCTCACTGCTTTGCTTCTGGGGCTGATAGAAATTATTAATAATAAATAAAATATACAGTACACATACACTAGGAGTCTTTTGGCAAAAGAAATTGGCATTGGCAAAAATATATATATCATCTCTGTGTCAGGTCAGGAAGCATAAACTATTAGCAGTAGCTAGCATTTAGCCTAGTTGCACTGTAGACGTTTCTGTTTTTGGCATTAAAATAACAAGATATTATCTGGCTCTGCTGCTGCGGCCTGCCAGTGCCTAGTCTTCCTTAAAGTAAGCCAGCAGCAGGCGCAGCTAGCATTTAGCCTAGTTGCACTGTAGATGTTTCTGTTTTTGGCATTAAAATAACAAGATATTATCTGGCTCTGCTGCTGCGGCCTGCCAGTGCCTAGTCTTCCTTAAAGTAAGCCAGCAGCTGGCGCAGCTAGCATTTAGCATAGTTGCACTGTAGACGTTTCTGTTTTTGGCATTAAAATAACAAGATATTATCTGGCTCTGCTGCTGCGGCCTGCCAGTGCCTAGTCTTCCTTAAAGTAAGCCAGCAGCTGGCGCAGCTAGCATTAGCATAGTTGCACTGTAGACGTTTCTGTTTTGGCATTAAAATAACAAGATATTATCTGGCTCTGCTGCTGCGACCTGCCAGTGCCTAGTCTTCCTTAAAGTAAGCCAGCAGCAGGCGCCAGCATTTAGCCTAGTTGCACTGTAGACGTTTCTGTTTTGGTATTAAAATAACAAGATATTATCTGGCTAGTAGTTTCAGAGTTCAGACTGTGCTGTCTCTCTGTCTGATGTGATTCAGTTATTGATATTCAACAACAGTCTTCCTTCTGTCCCACACAGGAGTCTGCTGTGTGTAAACTTGACTTATAGTGGAAATTCCCCTTAGAAAGCGGAATAGTCTAATTTAATCCTTTATTTCGGACAAGAAAGAGGACAACACATCCAAATTATTTTGCAAAAGAAATACTTTATTTTGCAGAACAGAGCAGTACATTCTCTGGACTGGCTGGCTGGCGTTGATTTTAACTTACTGCCAGCCTGCTTCAAACTTAGCAGCAGCTGCTGCAAGGATAGGACTGAGGAGCAGCACATCTATACATTTTCTACACAATTGTCTGCTAGTGTTAAGTGAACCACCACAGCTCAAGTCATAGGTAGTATAAGTAGTAGACAAAAAGTACATTTTGCATTCATAAAAAAAAAAAAAAACATAAAGACAAACCATTCATAACAGAAAGAAAAAATAAAAATGTCAAATACTGTAGCACTACCAAAGTACAAGTCTGGTTCTGCAAAACGTAAGAACAAAAAGACAGCTAGAATTGAGTCAGAAAGAAGCGAAAATGCTAACAAAATATTTTGTAAGTGGTTACATTGTCCACCAGCAGCAGCAACTGCGACAACAGTGACCGCATCTGGTGAAAGCACCACAAGTGATCAAGAACCATCAACCTCATCACATGAAAATGTAGCTGTAGAGGCAGTAGTAAAGGGGCCGGGGAGACGACTGGGAGGTCAGGGAACCCATGAATCTTACTCTGACTCAGAAAGAAATGTACAGCAAGAAGAAATACAACATATTGAGCTGGAATCAGGTTGTGACATAAACCCTGAACCCAGTCAACCACCTTTCATGTATAATTTTTACGACCCAGCTACCTGGCCTGAAAGTTTTGCTACAGAGTCAGAGCGCCTCAGGGTTGAAATTGTGCAGCATAAGCCCCTGCAGCTGAAGGAAACTGACACTGAGTTCCCTAAAACAGCTGGTCGCCGGTTTACTTCAGCAAACTATGAGCGTAAAGTGGGATCCTCAAAGATTCACAGGCCTTGGTTAATTTACTCCAAGTCTGCTGATGCTGTATTTTGTTTCTGCGGTAAGCTTTTTGGTGAGGATAAGGGTGTGTTTACACAAGGTTTCTCCAACTGGCAAAAGTTATCACAAAGGCTAAGTCAGCATGAAGCTTACCCATCACACATGGAGAATTTCTCAAGTGGAAACATTTAGAGTTAGGGCTACAGAAACAGGCTACAATAGACAGGAGTTTGCAAGAAAAGCTGGATAAGGAAAAGGAACGATGGCATGCTGTGCTTTGTCGAATTTTGGACTGTGTTTTATATTTAGCAGGCCAAAATTTAGCCTTTCGGGGTTCAGTAGACCGTCTGTATGTAGACAACAATGGTAATTTTTTGAAATTGTTGGAACTGTTGTCCAGGTATGACCGTATTATGGCTGATCACTTGGAACGTGTTCAGCGAGGAACAAATGTTCATTATTTAAGCAAAGATAGCCAGAACGAATTTATGCAGATGTTAGCTGAAGCTGTGACTAGTAAGATTAGGGACAAGATACACAATGCTCACTACTATAGTGTGCTGATGGACTGCACTCCAGATATTTCTCACAAGGAGCAGTTATCACTAATGATTCGTTATGTTGAAATCAATGGTGATCAAGTTGAAATGCAGGAGAGCTTCCTGGGTTTCTCCATGTTGAAAATACAACAGGAGAGGCTTTGGCTGAATTATTGCTAAGTCGACTTACTAAACATGGCATTAAAATTGAAGACTACAGGGGCCAGTGTTACGATAATGGAGCTAACATGAGAGGTATCCATCGAGGAGTTCAGCGAGAATCGACAGATGAATGAACATGCACTATACGTGCCTTGCTGTCCTCATAATTGGAACCTTGTGTTAGAACACGCAGCGGAATCATCCTTGGAAGCAAAGAATTTCTTTGGAGTTCTACAGCGAGTTTACAGAATCTTCTCTGGGTCCATCAAACGTTGGGACATCCTTGTCAAGCACATGAAACGATATACCCTCAAGCGACTTTCAGAGACCCGATGGAGTGCCCGTGCTGATGCTGCAAAGGCAGTCTGTGAACAACTGCCTGAATTGTTGGATTCTTTGCTGGAAGTATCAGAAACTGGAAACTGTGACAGTGAAACCCTGTCTGACATCACAGGCCTTGTGAAAACCTGGAATCATTTCCATTTATTGTATCTTTACTTGTGTGGAATGAAGTGCTTAGTGCCATCAATCGGGTGACAGTGATTTTACAGTCACCTGCTTTAAATCTTTCAAATGCCATAGATGTGGTTTCAGCAATCAAGGAACAACTGTTTGACTATCGAAGGCAAGGATTCGGGCGAGTATTAGAGGAAGCAAGCTGCTAGCCCAAACCATGGACATCGAACCAACTTTTCAGAAAAGCGTACCAGGCGTTGGCAGCATGCCAGGAGAGCTTGCGCAGATGAACCCTTGACTGGCCAAGAAAGCTTTGAAGTCAATTTTCAATTGCCTATTGGATAAAGTGTTGATGGAAATTGATGAGCGATTCCAATTTCTCCATGACTTTCAGTCACTTTTGGTTTCTTGTTCAATAAAAACATATGGACATGATGAAAACTTACAAGTAGCATGCAATGAGTTGGCCCAATTTCTTGGGGACGTAGATGGGTCAGACATGTGTAGAGAAATTACCTTGCTGGCTCGTCTGTTACCTGATGATGTGAAATCTCCATTTGAAGTGTTGCAGTACCTGGTACAGAAAGACCTGAGCAGAGGATTTCCAAACACCCAAATTGGACTGCAAATACTGCTTACAATTCCAATTACAGTTGCCAGTGCTGAGCGTTCTTTTAGTAAACTGTCCCTGATAAAGAATTACCTGCGCTCCACAATGTTACAGGAGAGATTGTCTGCATTGGGTGTACTTTCCATTGAAAATAGAGTTGCAAGACAAGTAAATTTTTCTGATGTGATAGAAACATTTGCTGCAGCAAAATCTCGCCGAGTACACCTTTAAGTTCACAAAATGGAATAACAGCAGCGATATTTTTGGGTGACTTGGGAGAACAGGGTGGGGGCACTTTGGGGGGGTGGCGCTGGGGCCCGTGGATGGGGGGGCCACTACAAAGTCTTGCACCAGGGCCCAGTAGATCCTAGAACCGGCCCTGCCACTTGCCATGTACAACCCAAAAATTAAAATTGCACTTTAAAATGTGAGTGCAAAGAAAGGCTATTTCTGCCAACCTTTCAGCCCTGCATCCTGTTTGTGGCACATTACAATGTAAGTGGTTCACCAGCTGTAGCTTATCATTAATTATGCTATTTACACTGTGCTCTCTCCTTGAGGTCTCAACTAACATTTCGCTCACTGGTGTGGCCACACCTAGAATACTGTTTTCGATTTTGGAGACTGCACCTCAGAAAGAACATAGACAGAGTAGAGGTGGTCCAGAGGAGGGCAACCAAAACGGTGCATGGTTTGCATGAGAAGCCCTACAATGAGAGATTGTGTACACCCTGGATGAGTGGACAGAGACAGAGAGAGTGGGGATATAATAGAGACCTACAAGTACCTCAAAGGGGTGAATGAAGTACAGGTGCAGAGTCTCTTTCAAATGAGAACAAGAATCAGGACTGTGGGGATGCAATGAAGTTGGAGTGGGGGAAATTCAAGAGTGGTGGGAGGAGATATTTCTTCATTGAAAGGGTAGTGGATGCCGGGAATAGATTGCCAGTGGAAGTGGCTACAACAGTGTGGGGCTTCAAACATTCATGGGGTAGACATAGGGGTATATTAGCACAAAGGTGGGAGGGTTAGCGGAGACCAGAGAGGGTCTGTGGAGGCATAATAAGCAGGGAACATCTGGGCAGGCTAGCTGGGCTGAGCAGTCTTTTTCTGCCATCAAAAGTTTATATTTCTATGTTTCTAACATAATGATATAACAAGGACAGATAGGTTGTACAATAGCCTCACCTGCTTTATCCTTGATGCACCTTGGAGACAACACCATTGCCTCATGTATTCCGAACTGAGATGGTTAAATTTATATAAAAGAAAGGGTTTCACATAATCAAGTGTATGTATCAATGTTTTAAAAACTGAGTACCAAGATATATTCTAGACAAACTTGAATTTAGAAAAATAAAGGAGGGCTTAAGAGCTGCTCAAGGCATAGAATTTATCTTACCAGAAAAAAAAAAAACGAACTTTGGGAGATCATCCTTTTTCCAGCTTGGCCTGAAAATTTGGAATTCCATACCCTGACAATTGAGACCAGCTAAAGGCCCAACAGTATTTAATAGAATCAAACGATGTTTTTTTTTTGATACTACAAATTTCCCATTACAGTGTTGTCCTAATTTTGATGTCCCATAAATATTTGTTGGCACTGCAACAGGTGATAATTGACATGCCAATTGACATAACCTAGAATATAGAAGAATAACGGTACATCATAAATGGTTGTATAGCCTTAGGGACTTGTGCAATATATTGTATGTTGTATTTTGTAATTTGCACTTTATTCTGCATTTCAAATTTGAAATTTGTATTAAAATTATGTGTTATCTACTGTTTTGATTTTTTGTTTATTATTTGTTTTAGTTGATTTATAACCTTGTATATTTCATGATGTACTGGACCACATTGGAAATGAGCCTCAGCTTAATTGGGTTATTCACATTCATGGAAATGTTATGAATGAATGAAATAAACTACAACTACTAATGTAATCTAGCCAATTTCCCTTTGCAAAAGTGCCATTTCTGACCCTTGTCAATTGTGAAAGACTCATGTTTCCAGTCTAATCTGTATACACTGCTGACAGCATATATGTATGTGTGTGTGTGTGTGGGGGGGGGTGGAGCACAGAACTGCAGGCATTATTTACTTACAGTAAACCTGTAACTTTAATTTGTTTGATGCATGACAAATGGAAATGCTACCATGATGGAGGCAGTATAGCGCAGTAGGTTAAAGCTCTGAGCTGCAGATCTGAAGACCTGGGTTTGAATCCTACAGCCGCCTAGGTGCATTCTGTGAGATCCTAAGCAAGTCACTTAACTTGCTTGTGCTCCCAGGTTGCATCTGGAAATGAGCTTTGGCTTAGTGTGCTACTCCTGGTTAAACAATGTTCCCTTTCCATGATGCATACCACCAGCACCAGCACTGAATACAAACAGCTATGCACTATAGTCCTTAAATACCTTTCCTGCCCCCATTAACGTGATATCAAAAAGGTAAGTGCACTAGGGCCATTACAACACATTTTCAGTCATATCTATCTATCTATCTATCTATCTATCTATCTATCTATCTATCTATCTATCTATCTTCTGTCTATCTATGTCTCTCTCTCGCTCTGTCTACTGTCTATATGTATCTATCTATCTATCTATCTAGTGTTATTACTAACTGTGACATAACACTCGTGACTGCAAGGGGACTACTATAGTACTTCAGTTTTCGCCTGTGCTACATTTCACAGACATTCAGGGATGTACTGTATTTCATTGAACAGTACATCTATAAGCTGCTCCTTTAGAATAGTATCGCTGCCTGACACAAAGCCAGTCACAAAGATTAGCACACATCTGCACACTTGCATGCTGCTGCCTTAAATTATTCAATAGTAGACTGTTTGCAGAACTCCATTTAGAATGACATGGTGATTAATCCCTTTTGCAAATGCAGTACAACTGGGACTGCGTATCTGAAACTTTTAAATACACATACCTACTGTTATATTCACTTAATATAACACTTAGTACATTCTGCATTACTAGGTTGCTCGTATAGATATAGCAAGTTCTTACCTTAGTGGTTACTGACATGTACCTTTGCAGTTCAGCATCAGTTTGATAGACTCAAACACATGCTGACTGCTGCAACAACTGTTAACTTACCTATTCACCTTACATATGCTGACATCACAGAACATAGCTTTTCTGTGAAGTCTATATTCACCATCTACAGGTAAGCTATACAAACCTCACACAGATAATGATGTAGGTGTACAAGATTACTTTAGTAACACACAGTTACCTTGCAGAACACATTGCATACGTGATATAAAGTACTGTGACCACTACATTATACATACATTTGCTACAGGTTTAATTTTCTCTTTAAAAGAAAACATAGCAGTGATTTTATAGCAGACTGAATGACCTCAGTGCTATAACAAGCTTTTATCTCATTTGCTCCAGGTGGCCATTTTGGGTCGGACCCAGCAATGGATGGTTCCGACACCATATGGTGTCTATAGGAACAAAGAATACTGCATGGAGTAAATATAAAGAAATGGGTCAATTATCTGACTGGCAAAATTATAGAAAATAACATAATTGCAAGACACTTATGAAATATGCAACATCTGAGTATAATCAAATGCATCTTAAAAACACATAATTTTGTTACATAGTAACTAAAGTAACTAATAGTAACAAGCATGACATACAGGGTTTTTAATGATAATGCAGAAGTCCTGGATGGACCAGTAATTTGGGATAACTAGTCACTGTTTGAAAAAAAAAAATACATATCCTTATGTTCTTTGAAAATGCTTCATGGAGATGGGGTCCTGAGAAACTTACTTAAAATTAATATGTTGAAAACATCTATCAAACAGCAAACAGTGTAGTAAATCAGTGCTCACCGCGTGTGCAGAGAATGACTGTGTATTCCAGGTGCATCCTTTCTGAGAGAGCTATCTCATCAAGTTTCTAGGTTGTACCTCAGCAGGCCACAAAGGAACCAGCACACAAAAAGGACCAGACATGCAGTTAAATCCAGTTTTGTTACAGTTATTTTATTTTCTGCTGGTCTTCGTTCTTCTTACTCATACATCTGGCTACCATATAAGGAATTGTTGGGTCTCTGTCCAACTCCATTAGTGACTATGCAACTTTTTTGGATTAACCCAAACCTGCTGTTCGTTGGTTTCTTGACTGCTCAAAGCTGATTCTTTTAGAATTTTTAGAAGAACTTTTTAATATTGATTGGTCTCATCTTGATTTAGTGCCAGACGCAGCTCTGTTCAGAGCCTGATTTAGGAGCTTAAATGTTCTCCACCCGCCCACCCCAGCTCCCGACACTCTTTAAATGGTCTTGGCTCAGCCAGATCTGGTCCCTTTTCCTCCAGCAGCCCATGTAGTTCACAAGCTCCCGTCCTTCTAATGAGCTCACAGTGTCTCATAATCTGCAATACCTAACCTCCTCTACTTGCCGTGTGGCATTTGATTAGTCACAAAGCATTTGTTTAGTCTCAAAGCATAAACCCTCTACTATTCTATGGCTGCCTCTCTGTTTCTCTTTTTGTAGTCCTATACTGTACTGGCCCAATTCCTCCTGGTCTTTCTGTACAATCACAACTGCTCATCTCTTCCTTGTTCCCTGCCATGTCCTTAACTATCTACCTAGTACTGCTCTCTCTCTATCCTGGTTCCCTTTCCATGACTCCCCCCCTCACTCGTTCACCCTTCCACCCCTGCCCTCTCAATCTCACTTCCCTGTCCCCTTCCCTCCACTTCCTCGAGCCCTTCTCTTTCCCCTCACCCATGGCCCTTCCTTCATTGCCACCTACCTCAGACCCCCCTCTCCCCTCTCCCCTACCCCTCTTCTTTTATTCACTCTGGGTTACTACCATCCACTCTTCTCAATCCGGAAGCTTTGTATCACCTCACATCCACCATTCCTGGATCTTCCTCTCACACCCACAGAAGGGTAAGGTACCCTGCTCATGTTCCCCTATTTTTAATTCTACTGATACTCTCTGGTGACGTTCATCCCAATCCTGGCTTGATGTCCAACCCCACTACCTTGGACTCTACCCCTGCAGTCTCCAATGTAAACTTTTCTTCCCTGCCTAAAAGACTTGAGACCTTTCACCTAGATGCATGCAGCCTCCTCCCCAAAATTGACCTGCTCAAAGTATGGGTTTCACAATACCCCCCAGATATCCTGTGCATAATCGAAACCTGGCTATTGGCTAAAATACCTGTTTCGGCTATTTGCACACCTGATTTTAATTTATTTCATCAAGGCAGAGGGAAGTGTGGTGGCGGCGTCACCCTGTACATTAGACAGTCTATCTCTTGCTCTGTCATCTTCAAGGAGGCCAGAACCTCCTCCCATGAAGCAATCTTAGCACAGCTATCCATCCCCTCCTCTGCCCCACTCTATATTGGTGCTCTCTATGCCCCACCTAAAACATATCCAGACACCTTAGTGTCCATCATTTCCTCCATCTCCTCCCTCATGTCTAGTGGGGAGCTGCTGTTACTCAGGGATTTCAACCTGGACTGATTGTTTCCCTCCTCAAGGTCCACCATCATCAAAATAGAAGCTCTAAACCTTACTTAACTGATCCAAGATCCCACTCAACTAAATCCCCCCTCCCAGAACCACACACTGCTTGACTGGGTTTTATCCTCTCACCCCCACCATATAACTGCATCTGGAATATTACTTGATGCCATCAGTGATCATTGCATCACCTACTGTATTGGGAAGATTCACTTCCCCGGTGCTGCCCCAAGTACATTTGGTCCCACTCCCTACACAATATAGATATCACTGCCCTTCAACAAGACCTATATGAGGCCGACTGGCCCCCCCATCTACTCTGCATGTGATGTCGACTCTGCCCTATTTAGGTTTGCTGGCAAAGGCACCTAGCTTCACCTGAGCTCTTTTCTTCTAGGTTTGCTTGTAAGGACAGAGCAAGGAACAACATTATCAGAGCAAGGAAAAAGATTAAGGCTTCTTTTTGCTAGGCAGATTTACTGTGTGTTGTTATTTTCTTTTGTGCTCAAAAGATTTGATACTGTTTTTTGCTTACATTTTACTGCTGTAATCTTCTCTGATTCAAATTGCTGTTGCAGGGTATACCTTCTGCTGCATTATTATAGGGTGTGCCTACAGGGTTGTTACTGTTTTGTGCTTACAGATTACTGCTGTAATCTTCTCTGATTCAATTTTTTTTTGCAAGGTATGTCTTCTGTTACCGCTTTATTTTTCTCTGTAGCAAAGTGTTTTTTGCAGGGTATATCTTATGTGAAATTGTTACAGGTGGTGCTTACAGGGTTTACAGTTTTATCTATCATTAGGCTAAGCTTTCAGGGATACTGCATTTGTTGGTTGATTGTTTCTGCTCTTACCTCCTTGTTGTTTTCGTTCATGGTTCTTCTTTTTTGGCAGGGGAAGTGCCCACCACCCACCCCCCATATCCAACCACCCCATGCTACACTCCTTTTATAGAGTAGCACAGTCATGACATTTCCTGTAGCAAAGCAGGAAAGGGAGGATCAGAGGGGTATCCACACAGTGACGTCACTTACAGGGGCACAAGTAATTTAACTTATTATAACAAGTTATACAAAAAAATACAAAATAAAAAAAAAAATTAAATTAGACTTTTGCTTTCATTTTCCTCCTTCTAATTATTCAGACCAGGTTATAAACTCAGCAACTCAAGTGGAATGGATATGATTAACTGTAGGCACTGCAGGACACTTTTCAAAAAGGGCAGTTACACAGGATTTAGGATGCTGTCCTACATGCTGGACCACTGAAGATCTAAGGGCTCAGCTCCAGGCAGCATGGGCAGAGATTGTGCACCTCCAATCACATATTCAGGAGGAAATATATTATAAGAACTGCCTGCCATTTCTCCAACATCCAACAGAAGAACCTCAACTGCAGAGGTAGTTGGTCTGGGAGGTTGGCGGGTGGTTAGGAGGGGCAAATCGGGTGCCCCATCACTCAATGCTCTCCAATGTATCACCTCCACAAACCATATAAAAACTAAAATCAAGTATCTGCCTCTAACTCCAAAATCAAACAAAGAGGCAGAGAACACTGCAGAGCAGAACACTGCAGCATAGGAGCTAGCACAACAAAACTCACCCAAAACAGGGACCAAAACAAAAAAAAAACAAAAAGGAAATCCAGAACACTTCTGATCACAGGAGACTCCATGATTCGGGGAGTTGATACCTCCCTCCAGCCAGGGGTAATGGTCAGATGTCTCCCAGGTACATCAGTGTGCAGAGACACTGACCGTGTTGCTAAAATCATGCAGGAAGCAGGAGAAATCATCGATACATCAAACAGGAAGAACATCCCTCCCCCCTCAGCTAGTGATCAAACAGGAGTTCAGCATGTTTGTAGTTTATTTGCATCACCAGGTAAGGAAAAAGGTCTGGCTCCCCATAAGACACACAGGGGAAACACCAGACCTCGCCCAACAAGTAACGCACCGAAATCTGGCCAGTGGAAAATCATGTACACAAATGCCCGCAGTCTGGGAAACAAGATCCCAGACCTGCAGGCAACAATGACAGAGGCTAAACTGGACATGGTAACCATTAGCGAGACATGGTTCACCAGTAACCACACTTGGGAGACTTCAGTACCCGGCTATGTACTGTTCAGAAGAGACCGAGGTGCAAAAAGGGGGTGAGTAGCCCTTTATGTCAATGAAAATATCAAAGCTACAGAAATTCAGAATACACATAAGGAGCCAGGGAACTGTGGGTCCCCCTTGAAACAGGAAATGGACAGCCATACGAACTGGGGTTGTTTACAGGCCTCCAGACCAAGGAGAGGACATAGACATATTACTGTTAGAGGATATACAACACATGACAGCTAAAGGGGAGGTTCTGATAATGGGAGACTTCAACATTCCAGATACAGATTGGTCAACACCAGCACCAGCAGAAACATCCACCAGAACTAGACTCATGGTGGATTCCCTGCTTGGGGAAGGCCTCAAACAACTGGTACAACAACCCACAAGAGACAGGGCTATCCTAGATCTAGTAATGACTAATGGGGAAAGGATCACAGAACTCCAGGTAGAAGGTCACCAGGGGGCCAGTGACCATCACATGGTATGGTTCAATTTGGCCACTAGAACTAAATCATCCCATTCCAATGCAAAAATATAGGACTTCAGAGGAGCTGACTTTGATAAGCTGACCAACAGAGTTAAGCTAGCCCTGGCAAGAAGAAATACAGGTGAGGGGGTACAGGCAAAGTGGGCAAGCATTAAGGATGCAATACTTGAAGCAACATCCCATTGTATTAGGGAGAAAAGCAAGAGCAAAAGATGGAGGAAACCACTTTGGTTCTCAAAAACAGTAGCAGAAAAGGTCAGAGCCAAAAGACTGGCCTTCAGGAAATATAAGGGAACACAGTGGGACGAAGATAGGGAGGCATACCAAACTTCCCTAAGGGAAGCAGGGAAGGCAGTAAGGCAGGCAAAGGCACAAACCGAGGAAACACTTGCATGAACAGTAAAAGAAGGGGACAAGACTTTCTATAGATACATTAGTGAAACGAGAATGTCCAGAGGGGTTATTGCTAAGATCAAAGGGGATAAGGGGGAGTGTGTGGAGGAGGACCAAGGAAAAACATCTATCCTAAATTGCTACTTCTGCTCAGTATTTACTGAGGAGACGGTAGGGCAGGGCCCACAGCTCAGTACCATAGACACAGGGGGGGAAGGAGGTGTGCACAAGTCCCTTCACCAAAGAAAGGGTCCTGCAAGAGCTTGCTATGCTCTGGGTGGACAAGGCAATAGGACCAGATGGCATACATCCCAGGGTACTAAAGGAGCTAAGGGTGGAACTAGCAGAGCCATTATCAGAACTGTTAAGTGAGTCTCTGAGCACAGGAGATGTACCAGAAGACTGGAGAAGGGCTCATGTGATCCTGCTCCACAAGAGTGGTAGCAGAGAGGAGGCAGGGAACTACAGATCAGTCAGTCTTACCTCAGTAGTGGGCAAGATTATGGAGGCACTCCTTAAGGAAAGGATAGTGCAACACCTGGAATCCATAGGAGCACAGGATCCAAGACAGCATGGGTTTACAACAGGAAGGTCTTGTCAGTGCAACTAACAGGGGTGACAGTGGACAGCCCTGTCTTGTTCCTCTCCCCAGGTGGAACCTGTGCAAGGTAACTCTGTTGATTATGACCATAACCTGGGGGGAGGAGTACAGAGAAACCACTGAATCCTGAAATCTGGGGCCCAACCCCATTTTCTCCAGAGTCCTGTGCAGAAACCCCCCAATCCACCCGATAAAAGGTCTTTTCTGCATCTATGAACAGGGCCAGGGTCGGGGTCCTGGAGCTCTGTTGACACGACACAATGTTCAGCAGCCTTCTGATATTGTCATGGATAAGACAGGTATTAATAAATCCTGTTTTATCCAGGTGGATGAAGGTCCCCACACAGGCCTGGAGTCTACAGGCTAAGATGGAAGTAAATAGTTTTTGGTTGACATTTAGTAAGGATATCGACCTATAAGAGCCAGACAAAGTGGGGTCCTTACCTGGTTTTTGTGTGACAGATATTTGGGCATATTGCCAGGAAGGTGGTGTTGTCTCTCCCTCCTGAACCCCCCCCAAACACTTGTCCCAGGTGTGGAGCAAGCTCCTCTTTAAAGGTCTTGTATCACTCTGATGTTATGCCATCTGGGCTCAGGGCTTTCCCTGTTTTGAACAATGAAATCACATTGCTGACCTCTGCCTGAGATATCGGGGCATCAAGGGCTTCCATCTCTTCTTGGGACAGCTTTTTGAGGTTGACTTTCATGAAAAAGGCATCCATCTTCGTTTGGTGACCCTCATCAGCCTCCTGATGGTACAGGTTCTGACAGAATTTCCAAAATGTTTGGACTATTTCCATTGGGTTGGAGGTGTAGTAGGCAGGGCTCCTGTTCCTTCTTATTTTGAGGACTAATGTGGATGCAGCCTCCCTTCAGAGCTACCATGACAAGAGCCTCCCAGCTCTGTTTCCCACCTCGTAATACCTCTGCCTAGAATATCTAAGTTGCCCCTCTATTTTCTCATCTAATAATTTATTGAGTTCTGCCCTTTGCTCATCTAGTTGAGCCTTGATTGTAGCGTTGAGCACAATTTTGTGCTCTGCCTCTAGGTCCAATATTTTGGACTCCAGGTCTAGCTGTTCTTTCAGCTTGGACTTCCTAAGTCTGGAAATGAACCCTATTACCCTCCCAGTTCCCTTGAATCTATCCCACCACATTGCAGGTGTGGTGTCCTGTAGAGGGTTGGAACAGATATAACTCCCCAGACAGCCCCTAACCATTTCTTTGTATTCCCCCTATATGTAATAGGGAGACATTTAGTCTCCAGGTTGAATTTCCCACATGTGAGGTAGGTTGAAACTTCATTGTAGCCATACCGTGGTCCAAAATTGTCCGAGAGCTGATTTTAGCCTCCTCCACCTTGTGCAGCCAATCAGCTGTGATAAAGAGGAGGTCGGTTTTGGAATATGTTTGGTGGGTTGCAGACCAACAAGTGTAATCCCTCACTTTTGGATGCAGGTGGCATCAGACCTCCACCAGCCCCAATTCCTGGGTAATTGTTTCAAGTCCTTCACTGCCTGAGAACGATGACCTTCAGTGGGGCCCGATCTGTGTAATAATGGGTCTAATGGTGTATTGAAGTCCTCCTGACAATAAATAGCTCCCTTGCTGGAGGTGTCACTTTTAGAATGACTTTCTTTAAAAACTGGGCATTCTCCCTAGCAAGATTAGGTGCATAAATGTTAAGGAGAGTGCAGGGTGTAGACCCATAAATACCCTGTGATAAAAAGGTACCTCCCCTCCGGATCCCCCTTGGAGTCCATGATCTCCAGAGGGCATCCCTTATGTATTAGTGTCACCACCCCTCTCCTATGGGGGTGTTCCAAGTAGGAGGCATAATGTGCTTGTCCGACCCATCCCCATTTTAACTTTCCACTCTCTGCAGGTGTAAGGTGCATTTCCTGTAGGAAAACAATCTCTTCCCTGCATTTATTTAGCTTGTTAGGTACCCTCTTCCTTTTGATGGGGCTAGTCAATCCCCTTACATTATAAGATACTACTGTTGCCACAGCCATTTTGGAGTTTGATGGGACAGACCTCTGACCAATCATAGCACCTCTGCACACCTTGTTAGTGAACCAAAACACTTAAACTAACACGGTAGCCTGGGTAGAAAACTGGCTGCACAACAGGACACAGAAGGTAATAGTGAATGGAACACATTCTGAAGAAAGAGGGGTTACTAGTGGAGTACCTCAGGGCTCAGTACTGGGTCTAGTCCTCTTTAACGTCTTTATAGGTGACATTGCAGAGGGTCTGGAAGGAAAGGTATGCCTCTTTGTGGATGACACAAAGATCTGTAACAGAGTTGATACACAAGGAGGGTAGAAAGGATGAGAAGGGACTTGGCAAGGTTGGAGGAATGGTCAGACATATGGCAACTTAGATTCAATGCAAAGAAGTGCAAAGTAATGCACCTGGGAAATAAAAATCCAGGAGAAGAGTACACAATAGCAGGGGAGGTACTAACAACAACAACAACAATGGAAAGGGATATGGGTGTAGTCATATCAGATGACCTAAAGGTGGGTATGCAATGTGAGAAGTCAGTAGGGAAAGCCGGGGGGATACTGGGATGCATAAGGAGGGGCATCACAAGTAGAAAAAGGGAAGTGGTTCTCCTCTATACAGACATTTGGTGAGACCCCATCTGGAGTACTGCGTGCAGTTTTGGAGACCTCATCTACGAAGGACATAGACAGGATGGAAGCAGTCCAGAGGAGGGCAACTAAAATGGTGCAGGGTCTACATCAGAAACCAAATGAAGAGAGACTGAGAGAGCTTAATATGTATACCCTTGATGAAAGGAGTGACAGGGGGACATGATAGAAACTTTTAAGTACCTCAAGGAATCAAAAGTCCAGGAGGTAGCATCTTTCAAAAAAGAGATGTGTAAGAACAAGGGCACAATTTAAAGTTAGAGGCGGCTCAGGGTAATGAGGAAATTCTTTTCACGGAGAGAGTGGTGGGCGCATGGAACTGCCTTCCTGGAGAGGTTGTGGGGTCTAAAACAGTGGAGGAATTCAAACATGCATGGGACAGACATAAGGCAATTATAGTGGGGGATTGCAGGAAATAGGCTGTTGGTTAACTAGAATCTGCAGCTTATCCAGTAGGTAGGGAAATGGGCAGACTGGGTGGGCCAAGTGGTCCTTATCTGCCATCAAAGTCTATGTTAACTTTATACAAAATTGTTGTACTTCCATGGTCATCTGATCACCCTACAAGCCTTATTGATGGAGCTGAACTGCCAGAGTGAGGCTGCCACTCAATGTGCCTTGCACTGTTCTCATGCTTTTGAGTTACCACTCCTTTCTCCATCAAGGCAATTGTAATTGAATCCCAGCTTCCCTTTACTTCCAGGAGTGTACAGTGGACTTTCTGCCTCCTTCCCCCTGGAGAACGCAATGATCTATTTGGGGGGGAGGCAGTAAGAGCCCATCGTGGAGCCAGGGCCCCCCCCGGGGGCTTCCTCGCCTCCATTCCTCTCCCCTCAACCCCCCCAAGCACCAAGCATGAGCTCAACTATGCCTCCACTGGTCAGCAGGAGGGAGGGAGGAGGGACCGAGAGACCTCCCTTCACCTTCCACTCCCCCACCAGCTCTCCGGCCTCCTTGATTAATTAAAAACTAAGTCCGGGCTTGAGCTCCTGGATCCATTACAAGGGTGATCCCTATAGCCCAGCCCAGGCATCGCTGGCAGTCCATCAGTAGGACATCATCCCTCCCAACCACTGACCCATCAACAAGGACCGTGACCTGCCCCTCTTACTCTCCACCCCCCCTCACTTTCATGTTGGTGTACTGGTAGGTAATAAAAGTCTTAGGGCTAGGGCCCATCTCAGAATCCCGGGGGGGGGGAGCCAACTGTCCATTCAGCCTGCCTTATAGGAGACCAACTCCCTGCCAGGACTCCACAATTTCATGTCCGTTGTGCCAGCCCCCCTTCCCTCCAACACCCCACCCATGTTCCTGCAGCGTAAGACTGAGTAGTGTCCCCTGGCCATGGGAAATAATGTTCCTTCATCATTTTATGGATTGGACCAGCCCAGGATATCACCAGCCCCAGACCCCAGCCAGCTTGTCTGTATCATACAGTATGGTCAAGACCAGGCGGTCCCCATCTCTCCCCCGATCCATGTACTCTTTGATTCAGTTGCCCAAACCTTGTACCACATGCTGCAGGGGCACAGAAATCCACATAATGAATCACAACATGTTCAGTGTCTGTTGGGCAAGGCTTGGCTATCTGTGCTTTGTGCGTTACCTCCCCTTGCAAGCCTTATACTCCTGGTGTGGCCACTGCAGGTTCAGACCCTAACTATGACCCCCTCAATGGATTGGAGCAGGTGTGAGCTCCGGAGGGGAAGAAGAGATTCTGAAACAGCCACATCTGGCTCAGGATAGGGAAATCTGCTCTCTCTATTCTCCCCTGATCCTCCCCCAGGCCACTCTGGCTGCCTATGGGGTTGCGCCATTGGCCATATACTCCCGTGCCTTTGTTCTGCAGTGACCACCCCCAGGAAACCTCATTTCCTAAACTTCAACTCCACCATCCAGGTATTTACCCTTATGTCACCTTACACATTACAATACATTAGTACCACATCAATTTCTGCAGTCGGAGTCACAACATATTTAGTGGTCACTGTCTGAGTCCTGGCTGCATGTATACCCCTTGTTGTGTCTTCGTGCTGCACCCCTAATTCTGATGTGACCACTGTGGGTTCTAGCCCAGACCAAGGCTTGCCCTATCCCCTCCCCACAGCCCATCACTCCCCAGCACCAATTTCCCACTGTAGCCACATCCATGAGACATTGTGGCCCTGGGTCTCCTCTCTACCTGCCTAGTGCATGCCCATCATTTAGTCTCCCATCCTTAGAGTCCTGTCTAACTCACCATTTTATGGCCTTAAAGCACCTGAAAAGAAATGTATGAAGGAGAAAGACTTACCGTTGCTTGGTCCTCGGTACAAGTTATCTCGGCCACTTGAGTTGCACTGCAGACCCTCCTCGCAGCTGTGGTCAAGAAATTGGGCCCACAGGATCTCCTGGTTGAGCCTTCAAGATGATGGCATTCAGGGAGGAAGGGAAGAAGGCTCCCATGGTGTCCATTTGTTGCATGATGTCCCCTCCTCCAAGGAGTTCAAAAGCCCTGCAGGCTCTGCCAAACTTGATCTACCTTGGGCGGAAGGGGCACCATTGCCACATTGGGACCTCCAGTCAGTACCTGGGAGAAATAAAAATGGTCTGAAGAGAAAGGCAGAATGAGCACACAGGGTGAGAAGAAACAGAGAGAAAAAAAAAAACATTTTGCTCTTGAAATGATAAAAAGCTCCCTGTGAGGCCCCCCACCCCACTGCCACATGTCCCCCCACTTAGTAGTAGCCCTGTTCATTCTCCTCCCCCAGCCTGCATGTGAAACATTTCCTATTAGTAAACACTTTCTTATACAGTCCACTTCAAAATGATATGCGGGTGCAAGGGTTTGTAGCCCTCCTCAGTCGATCCCATTGCAACCAAAATGGCATCTTCCCGCTTGAAAGTAATATGTGCCAAAGTTCTCTGGGCATCACAAAAGATTGTCCAACTGTTTTTCCCTCTTCTGTTTCCTCAATTGATCAGAATGTTGCACTGACCAGAAGTTCCTGTTCCCATCTATTGAGTCAGTGAAGCCGATGCTGATAGAGGATCCTTCTGCTGGGAAGTTTGTCGTGCTGGATTGGTTGCTCTGGAGGGTTTCCTAGGATTGAAGACTGTAGCCCATGGCTCCTCTGAAGCTAGGAATTCTGTGTTTGATGAAGTTGGGTGGGGCAGCAAGGATTGTGGGACAGCAAGTTTCTGTAGTTCTGTTTTGGCCTCCGCTAATGTTCTAAAGAAGGCTGGTCCTTCCAGCAGGAAATGTTTTAGGGAGGCTGGAGCAATTAAGTGCATTTTGGTGTTTTTTGTTGCAAGAAATTTTTTAATCTCCAGCAGGGCTCTCCATTTTTGTTGAGTCAGTGGGGTATAGTCATTGCTGAAAAATAGTCTTTTATCCCCAAAGTTAACTTTTTTTGGCCCAAGCAGTCTGCAAGATGTGATTCTTTGTACGGTAATCCAAAACTTTAAAACCACTGACCTAGGAGCTGCTTTGGGGTCCAGTGTTTTTTTAACCAAAGCCCTATGTGCTCTCATTATGTTAAGGGGCAAATTAGATGGCAACCCCATAGTCTCTTGTAAGAAGGATTCTATGAAATTTTCTATGTGACTGTATTCCATGTTTTCAGGGAGGCTGTAAATGCATAAATTGTCCCTGCAAGACCGAAGCTCCAGATCATCTAATTTCTCTGTGAGCTCCCGGTCCCTTTTTGGGAGGAAGAGGATGGCTGAGTCTTATTTTTCAACAGCATTTGCAGTGTCTGAGAGCCCCTCCTTAAAGGTGGCCATTCGTTGGGCCACGTCCAATAAGCTTTTGGTTGTCTCAGTGACAGTTTTTTCTATTTTCTGCATTGTACTACTGAATTTATTTAGCTCTTGGTACAAGCATTTAGATGTAATCGTGAATTCTTCCTCATTTTCTCCCTCACTGTCTTTGTTATGTTGGTTTGTATTAGGCATGGTCTTGCCCTTGTTTTGGGCCCTAGTGTCTCTTTGCTCGTTGCTGGAAGAGGGCTTGAGATATTCCAGTAGCGTGTCCTTAGGGTGGGTTTTTGGAAGCATCCTGTTCTGATAGTTGTCTGTTGCCACTCTGCAGCCAGAGGAGGTAGAGTCCAGAACCCAGGCAGTAATTAAATGCTATTTGAATATCCCGGGGGTCGGAGCCAAAACAAGCTATGTCTGCATGTAGAGAAACCAGACCCAGAAGCCCTCAGCCCCCTGTCTCCTTTATTAATCATGCAATCCCTCCCTTGGTCTTGTTTTTCTCGCTGATATACCTTCAAAATGTTTTGTCCCTCTTTGATACTGTCTGGGCTCTTCTTTCCTCTGCTTGCATTTTCGCGCTCCTTACTATCACCCCTTTACCTTCTGCCACCCCCCCTTGGCTAGTTTAAATGCCCACTGAATTAACACTTAAACCATCTACTGAGGGCTGCCACTCCCTTCCTGGATGGATGCAGGCCATCCCCCCAGTACAAGGTGGCCCCCCAGTCTCCAATGTAGCCATGCTCCTCCTCTCTGCACCATCCCTTCAATCATGAGTTGAAGGCAATAGTGCTGGGCTCCCTCTCCTTCCCCCTGTTGTAGGCAGGTAGCACTTCTGTAAAGGCTATCTGCTTGCTACCTTCCTAAGACTCCTCCCCAGCTCCCTAAACTGCTCCTGCATGGTCCATGTCCCTTCCAGAGTTAGATCATTTGTCCCCAGGTAGACAATGATGTCCAGCTCCCCCTTCTTTCCTATTGCCCCCGCGATCTGCTGGATACACTTTCCATCCCTCTGAGCCAATGCACCAGGTAGGTACGTAACCTTCCTCTCTACCCCCTTTCCTTCTCCAACTCTGTCCCCTTGGTGTAGAGTCCCTTACTAGAAGTTGCTTCCTTCTTCTCTGAGGGTTTCCTCCCCCGGGACTCCATTTGGGTGATCCCCCACATCCTCTCTGTCTACCACCTCAGGTGCCCCTTCATGGGAGTCCCACCTCACCAGAATGGTGTAGGAGTTTCTTAGTGGCACTGGATGAGGAGTGTGCCTGTTACCCACTCCCCCCAGCCTTCCCGATCCTACCACCCCGCCCTTCTTGAGCCCACCTTCCAGCAGAGGTAGTGGGGGCAAAAACAGTGGTGGTGGTTCAGAAATGGTTGGAATCGCCACAAGGGAATCATAAGGGTGGGGGGGGAGATGACATTGTAGATCAGTAGCAGATCTGCAGCAAAAAATGTAGGTGAAAGAAAATGGGCAGATTGGGCCGGCCCAGCTGCCCTTATCTACCGTCACATTCTTTGTTTCTATGTTTTTGGATAATGGAGAGCTCCTGGATCCTAATTGTTTAATATTAAATTTCCAACCAAAACATTTTTTCAGAAACATGGAGCGCCTCTACTTAAGGCATCATGCCACTGTCTCCTTGCCATGTATATACAACATTATTACCTCCAGGAAATGCCTGTAGGTGGCAGACAAATCATCCCCTTTGACCTCCCACAACAACTTCAATCGGCAGCCAAAGACTTCCTGTTTGCCCTGGACCCTTCTCAGGTCATCAGCACTATTTCTCAGTATTACTTACAAACCAAATTGATTAGAATTGACTGCATGGCACTGTTAGAAAGGTAAATTTGTGCTAAACAACTTTGCTGCTGATACTTTGTGTGTATCACATATACTTTAGGAGTTATACACATTTGTTTAAGGTATGGTGTGCATGGCTGACATTTGTCCCTCAAGCCTCACCTAAGCACCTTGAATAAAATGGGAAAAAATACACACTTTATATTAGAAAAATTGCTTTTTAGTATAAAATTACTTTTGTACCTACATCTAGGCCAGGATTTTCAAACCGTGCCCAGAATGGGTCCAAGTGCCTGCGCCACACAACTGAGTAGTGCTAGAGTGCAAACTTGCTATATTCAAATGAGATAGACTACCGTGCATCCCATCTGAACATAGCAAAAGATGCAGGCGGTGCAAAAGGGGTCCACTGGAGATGTTCTGGCGCATCCCCTTGTGTGGTCTGAATACTTGGAATGGGGATGCGTGGCACATCCTCAGGATGTACCAAGTGCAAATTCCAGATATTCAGACTGACAAATGCAAATGGGTCCATTATGCATGCAAGGTGCAAATGGGGCCATTTACATGTCATTATGGCCCCATTTGCACATCTGGGGCAGGAAAGTGCCTGGCGCTCCCATGTTAAAGAAACACACCCCACCCATCCCTGGTAGTCTAGTGTCCCCCCCAGCCTGATCATAAAATAAAAAGTGCAACCCCAGTTGTGAATGAAAGCTTACAGTACTCACTGCAAGCCCATTGGTCAATGATGTTAACCAATGGTACAGCAGTGCTTACTGTAAGCTGTCAGTGCAGTTGGCGGGCAGCCGTGGAGGTGTGTGGGTGGGTTTTGCTGCGTGCTGGCTACACTGTCACTGAATGACAGCTTACAGTAAGCATTGCAGTACCATTGGGATGGGGGAATGGGAAGGGGTGTGGGTGCCTCAGTGGGGGGTCCACTGGACTACCAGGGAAATATTGGGATATGTGTTATGCTATGATTGGAGCAGAGCAGGGGTACCACTAGACTACCAGGGATTTTCAGATGGTGACTATTACTGGGATGGGTTCAGGGAAGGGAGGAGGGGTACCACTGGACTACTAGGGAGTTTTGGACATGTGTTATGCATCATATGGGGGTTCGGATATGGTGGGGGGGCACTTGGCTACCAGGGATGTGTGGGGTTGTGCTTTTTAGTTTATAATTGGGCTGGGGGGACAGTAGACTACCAGGGATGGGTGGGGTTAGACTTTGTAATGTATGATCGGGGCTTGGGGCATAGCCACCCAGGGGCTGGGCTGCTGTGTTGCACTGTGCAGTACAGCAGCCCACCTGTGGGTGGCTATGGCTTAGGCATGGTTTTTCCATGCCCATCTTTGTGTGGCTGCGCTGCACATCTTGGATGAATATGGGGATGTGCTGTATATGCAGGGGAATGTCCCCTTCAGATGCATTCCATGCATTATCTTTGCACTGCTGCACATCCAGACTTGCACGGTGCATCACACCCATTTGAATATAGCCCAAGGGTGCATTTTGGAGCTGCGCAGGCACACCTCAGTTGCATCGAGTGCATCTCCTTTGAATATCTGGGCCATAATGTATGGATGCTTAATTTGCTGTTGATACGTTGCATATTTTCCTACCAAAAATGGTTTATGTTGCCTTTTTATTATTAAAAAAACACTTTTTGTGCTATTTTGACTAGTATAGAAAAAAATAAATTGTTTATAATTAATTGCATAGCACCATTGGAAAGGTAATTTTGTGCTGAACAACTTTGCCACTTGTACTTTGTGTGTAGCACTTACAGTTCATGAGGTATTCACATTTGTGGCATGCTGCTTATGGCTTGACTGTGCTTAGAAAGGCCCAGGGTGCAGTGTTAAGAGTATACAGGATATAGGTGGCGGAACTCTCAAAGACCTCCTGTGGAGAGAATGCCAGTACTGAACAACAAAAATATACACTTGCATTTAAAGCTTTTTACCACAACAGTAGTGTTTTTAAATGTGTATTTTCACTCATTGTTTATTCATATTCATTACATACTTGCTTAATTTGCATGGTCTTTCTAAGCTGCACATGACTATTATTTGCTATGAATATTCGTGAATTGCAATATACATCAACACATGACTGTAGTAGCACTGCCTCAGAGTGTTTTTTTCTTGCCCAAGTCCCATACACACATTGCGAAAGAATGCTTCTCATATGCAGCTCCATTTTCTTGGAATAACTTGTCTCCTCAACTTAGAATTTCACCTACCCTAGGTATATTTAAACATGATTTGAAAAGACTGCTGCTGCAGGAACAATCCATTTGTTATTGTCATTAGCTGATTTTGTGAATATTAGTTTATGTTGTTTTGTTATTATGACTTAGGATGTTCTGTAAAGGAGACTTGCTTCTCATAGAACTCATCCTGTATCTTATACAACTTTTAAATAATAAAAAAATATATATATAAAATACCATTCCCTGATGAAGGTGTGGTGAAGGAGAATGCGCATGGGGTAGCTCTTATCCTTGTGTGTTGTGGCTTGCTCACAATAAATGCTATTGCACTTGCAGTTCTGTGAATGTGTTGAATTCCTTGCAGTTGGGTAAAGGGTTGCTTCTATTGGTCGATCTGGCTCACAGATAAACACAGGTCAATTTCCATTATGTACAATGTCCTGAGACTTTCACAGGGTCATACCTTGGAGGATATAAAAGCACGATGGAAGAAAGAATCCAGCCAAGTGATTATTTATTGAAAAGTTTCACCAGGAAGGGCACACTAACAACAGGTTGCTTGTCTCACGGTGCGTTCTGGGGGAAGGGTACACAGAGGGAAAGTAGCAAACATTCAGTTACAAATGTAAATCCAATAGACATTAGTACAAGTTTGACAGGAAGTGAGAACACCCAGCATCCAATTTGTTGCATAAAGTATGGAGTACAGTATTGAACACAGTAAATATACAATCCATAGGGTGATTGCAACAACAATTAATTCAGATTTAAGCTGAGAACAACATAACAGTTATCAAAGACACTGTGCATGAAGCAATGATTTACATAAGTGCATAAGAGAAGTGCATTAGACTGACAACAGGAGGTACAGCGTAGTGCAAGCCAAATTAAATGACAACTTAGCCATGGGCAAAGGTAGATGAGGGGGCAGAAGGTAGTTGGAACCGGATGGTCAAGGGGAATGGTAGAGGGACTAGCTTCAGGTGCAGTTTACCGAGAGGAAATTGATTCTGGATGTCCAGTAGAAGCAGATCTTAGAGAGAGGCTGGAAGGTTACCTCATCCTGGGGGGGGGGGGAGTACAGGTGGAAAGTCTTAGTGTAGTTTTTTCACCCCTCAGTAATAACAGCACATTTCACTCAGGGAAACTCCGCTCTCTGTTGTAGGGGCTGCCAAGACCAAGGCCCCCACTACCATCTATTCTGGAGCTGCCCCAAGATCTGGGGATACTGGCAACTGCTGATTGCAGAACTCAAAACTATATGGGGTTTCCAAATACCCTTCACTTTCAAGACCCTGATACTGGGGTTAGCACCTACATGACTCAAAAGACAGCAGCAAAGGAAATTGTCACATATCTTTTGACAAATGGCAATTAAGAACCTCACTAGCCACTGGCTGCCTCCAAAGGTACCAACCATTGCTGAATGGCAAGGGAGAATACAACAAACAGCTAACATGGAAAAGAAAAAAACCTAGCAGACCTCACACTCACTAGGGAGAAATACATAGCCAAGTATGAAAAGTGGAAGACGTAGTATAGCCCTTGCTAAGAGGAGGAGACACTGGAAGGTAACCATCATTCATACAGGGTGTGTATAGGCATACAGACAGGAATCACCTTTATTAATTGCTTGTTGCGTTGTCTAAATTGTTGTTTTTATTGAGGAAGGTGCAACATTCCTTCGGCGTGAACTTTGATACGTCTCCCAGAAGGGGGATCAACTGTACTATTAATGGACTTAAAACATCAACTGCGTGTTCCAGCAACATGTATGCTCCAAATTTCTAACAGCGTGGCATCTACTGTATGTTAGAAGTACATGCAAGTAACACGTAATGCTGTATTAGTATAGTTTTTATTACACAAACAAACCCTTTAGGCAGGTGTCTTTTTTTACAAAGGGTTTAGAGTCAGGTACTAACATTAAATGCTAACATATATTGTTCCACAGTATGGTCATTTTATTACATACAGATAATTTCATTGACAGTATAGTACATATATTACACTTAGTATAGGTAATAAACAGGTTGCGGTCAATTTTACATGGGTACAGTATAAAAAGGATACTTTGTCATACATATACTGGAAACAGTGAGTGCAGCAAGCAACGGAGTTTTATTTCTTTTTTAAACTCAACTTTATTAATAATCCATGCAGCATAACAATATCCATCAAAACATTTTTCAAGTGTACGGCAATGCCCAGAGATCAGTTGATAATCTGTATAGCAGTAGAGTTTAGGTGAAGTCCTGCAGAGTTCTTCAACAAAGTCTCTCTGTTAATAAACTACAAAGAGCAGCCTGGCCTCTCCAGACTGCTGAGATATCTCTGGACTCATAAAAACATTACAACTGTGTATACATTCCCAGATTAACTTCATACAAATACTGCTACCTGTCATAATAAATGTCTGCAGTATTCCATAAATGAAATCTATTTAAAAAGGTGAACAACAATTAAACCACATAAACAACTAAAACCGGGCTGTGCAAGTAATTCCTATGGAAAATAAAAAGGAAAACCTTCTTGCTTTTTCCATATAGTCTTCAGGACCTATGCAGTAGCAGCTGAGTTTTAAATGACAAAATAGGGTCTTCCCCTCTTACTGTGTCCGCCAGGTCATTCCAGTGCTTAGCAAATTGGTAGGAGAAGAAGTTTTGTCCCAGCGTGGTTCTCCTCTGAGGTATCAGCAGTGAGTGGTGTGCCATGCATCTTGAAGCATACCTGTTGTTAATCAAGCAGTGGCCTTCATTAATCTGTAACTTGCCATCATAACTTATTAAACAGTATGGAAAATTCAGCCCCATTCATTTCAATGGGGCGCACTCCCTTGCTACATGTCATGACATGCCTGAGGGCAGGGGCATGGAAAACAATACGGAAGTGGAAAGGATCGGCTGGTTCCTTATCGGGGCCAAAATATTATCCCTTTCCACTAAATAAAGGCTAACAATAAAACTTTAAACTTTACACAAAATGACTATTACTGACCTAAGGTATCCTGAAAGTGGTACCTTAAGTCCAAAAAATCACTTTAAAGTCTTGTAAGTCGTAGTGCAGTCATTGTGCTGAAATTCTTCCTGAACCCAATGCGGCTCTTTGGCCAAGAGTCCATGTTGGCTTATGCCCCAGCACCCAGCACTTACAATCAGTCTTTGCACCCCTAGCACCTTACCTGTCATATTCCCTCGACAAGGCCCCCTGGCTGCACCATCTCCCTCCTCGCCCACCTCCCCATTATCTCCTCCTGCCCTGCCCCCAACCACCTCCATACTCCCCACCCCTGCATCTCCTACCCCTCAATCTCCTACCCCACTTCTCCCCACCCATCCCCCTCCTCCCTTGTCTTGCTCATAGCTCAAGTCTTTGTACTGGTTATTACATGTCTGTAAGTCAGTGACTATATGTTTGTAACTAAAAATGATGACTGTTGCACACGCTGATGTGGAACCTTTGTTAAAGAGCCTCGGCTCAAAGGTATTGTAATCCTAGATTGAAATAAATAAAAATAAATAAATAAAAATAAATAAAAGAGGTTTCTCCTGTGTCTATAAAGGAAGCCAGTTCTTGTATTTACTGCCTTTACTAGGTGGTCCACGTGGTTAACAAATTATAGGGCACTGTCCAGGACTGGACCAAGGTATTTGAAGGTTTTTACCTGCTCTAGTATGGCCCTATTTAAGGTAGATATTGATGGGCTAGTGAGAAGGACTACCTTGTTATGATTGCCAAACAACAGACATTTCATTGTCTTCTTATTCATGACTAGATGGTTATTGGAGAACCAGATCTAGACCAAGTTAAAGTCATCCTGGAGCTTCAGTCTCAGGCGGTCCAAGTTCCTGTCACTAGAGAAGATGACAGCATCATCTGCACAGAGGATTATGTTGAAGGATTTGCCAGTAGCCAGTTGGTTATTCACAAATAAGCTAAATAGCAGTTGCCCAAGTACGGAGCCATGGGGGACCCCAGTGCTTACTAGCCTTTCATTCAATAGGTCATCGCTGTGTTTGACACATTGGGATCTACCAGGCAAATAGTCCTTAAAGCAGCTGGCTGTGTTCACCAGTAGTCCCAGATCTAAAAGCTTATGACAGAGGAGAGCATGGTTAACAACATTGAATGGCTTAGTTAGTTCTATGCATATAGATCCAACTAGTTCACCCCAGTCCAGAGCACCATGCACTGACTCAGTGAGCTCCAGTATTGCAGTCATTGTGCTGAAATTCTTCCTGAACCCATGCAGCTCTTTGGCCAAGAGTCCATGTTGGCTAAGGAACTCCACAAGCTGGTCATTCACTATCTTCTCAAGTGTTTTTGGGTAAGGGATGGAGGATAGGGATGGGTTAGTAGATGATGGGCAGGTTAGCATCTGCCCTTAAAAATGGGTACAACATACAGTATGCCTTTTGCCAAATATCTGGAACTTTACCAGTGGCTAGGGATAAGTCGAAGATTTGCTGCAGAGGATAGATGACTAATAGGGAGGGCTGGGGGTATACTGGGATGCATAGGGAGAGGCATCACCAGCAGAAAACAGTAAGTTGTTATCCCTCTGTACAGACAGTTGGTGAGACCCCATCTGGAATGCTGTGTCCAGTTCTGGAGACCCCATCTCTGCAAGGACATAGACAGGATAGAGGTAGTCCAGAGGAGGGCAACTAGAATGGTGCAGGGTCTGCAAGAGAAGCCGTATGAGGAGAGACTAAAGGAGCTTAATATGTATACCCTTGAGGAAAGGGGGACATGATAGAAACTTTAAGTACCTCAGTGGAATCAACAAAGTCCAAGAGGGTAGCATCTTTCAGAAAAAGAGATGTGCAAGAACAAGGGGACACAATTTAAAGATGGGGGGGGCAGTTCAGGGGCAATGTGAGGAAGTATTTTTTCACAGAGAGGGTAGTGGATGCATGGAACAGCCTTCCTGAGGAGGTTGTGGGGTCTAAAACTGTGGGAGAATTCAAGAATGCATGAGACAGACATAAGGCAATTCTTGTGGGGGGGGGTTCGGAAGAAATAAGCTGTTCGTTAACTAGGATCTGCAGCCTATCCTGTAGGTAGGGAAATGGGCAGACTAGGTGGGCCATGCGGTCCTTATCTGCCATCAAAGTCTATGTTTCTATGTTTCTCTGAGGTCATATTTGAGGAGCTTCATGCCTATTTTGTCAAGAGCCAACCTGGTCTTAATTTTTACGTTGGTTGTGCGCATGCGCAAACCAATGTATTGTTGCAATATGGGCTTTTGGGTGTGTGTGTCATTGCCAAGCCCATTGCAGTACACAAAACTAGGGGCTTGCAAAGGGCTCGGCAGTCGGCACTAATGACCACTCGGTGTGGTCCTGACGCAACTCTCTGCTGGGTGGGCTGAACGGTCATGCACTTCAAAGGACTGAAGCTGCTCCAATCAGAGAGGGCTTTGGTCCTTTGATTTGCATTTTCAGTCCTGGCCTCCCCGACCCCAGAGACAGACATGGAGTACTACAACATCACACAGCTGTTGCTCCTTTGCCCAACTGCAAGCCTCCTCAAGCTACGCACCCCTCACTCTCTCTCCCCTCTGGCGATCTCTTTATCTCGGTGGCCATTGCCACCCACACAGCTGCTCCTCTGCCCAACCGCTAGCCTCCTCAAGCTACCTGCCCTGCCCCCTCTGTTCCCTCAGGCAATCCCTTTACCTCAGGGGCTGTTGACAAAGGTATATCCCATATTTAAGAGTAAAATTGCCTGTCCCATATGAAATTCATGTGAAACGCCTATTATACTGTATTTTTGGGTTGCCCCCGGTAGTGCTTAAAAACTTAGTGTCCCAGATTTCCTAGTGGCTGTAGAGCTTTTGTATACATGCATGAGGGACAGTTGCAGTTGGGGGATGTCATCCTAGAGAGAGTGGGAGATGCCTGCTGCTGCTGTGTACAGTTGCTGTGCTTGTGCACTGCTGTGATTCCAAGCTGCATCTGTCTGCAACTTGACTAGGGAGTGGCTGCAACTTGATCGGTGGTGCACACACCAGACTCGCACTCTATGACCATCCCAATTGTGACTTGTGAGTACAGGGAGTTGTTATTTTGTTTGATGTGGGATGGGGACGGGCAAAGGCAGGGGTCCCTTAGGGGCCTGCTGCTGCTGAGAGGATAAGTTGGTGAGTCGCTTAGAGGACTCAGGACTGCTGCACTGCCTTAGACAACAGAGAGAGTCTTTGGGAGGAGGCAAGGAGTGACTACTCGGGCAAGTGAGAGGACAGAGAAGTCAGAACTGAATGCTGATGAACTGAGCAAAAAGTAAGTGCACTCACTGAGTCTAGAAGAGATCATGGCTGGCTGGGCTGGGTGCCTTTCCGAGGGGGTGGGATGCGCGCCTTTCTCCATCCACTCTCCAAGGCTCCAACAGTCTCTGCACTAGTAAGCACTGCTGGTCAGGATGACTGAGGTCAAGGAAAAGATGAACCCAACTCTCCCTCCATAAAAAACTTTTATTTTAAAGTGCAAAAGTAGCCAGCCAAAACATACTGGAACAAGTTAACCCTCACAGTAGAAAACCACTGATGCATTTTGCACCTGTACTGTTGGTGCTTCTCTGCAAGGGAGACTCCCTTGCTGGTCACTTTTGTGCTTTAAAATAAAAGTTTTTTGAACATTACTAAACCATGCATGGTGCTGTTTCAGGCCTGGGTGTGGGGTTTTCATTTTCTTTTTGACTTGCAAGAGCAGGGAAAGTCATTGGAAGCACAGCCTGGGTGACTCAATTGTTTAATTGTTCTGTGCCTAGTAGCAGCCCAACACCAGGCATCTTCTGTGTATTTAGTTTGGACCTTGAAGGACATTGAAGATCAAGTCTACCTTATATGGCCTAACCTCACACCCCCTTTTCCTTCTTAGGACTGAGAGTACCCAAATAAAGCCCTCATTATATTGGTTTTATAGTCAAGTGTTTGGGCATACAACAGCAACATTTGTTGGCAGGAATCGGATGAAAGGCACAAGGCAGCAGCTCGGGCTGGGGGGGCAGGGCGCAGGAAGGGGTGGGGCTAGGGGCAGGGGGTGTTTGTCCCTTATTTTTGAAATCCAGTGTTGGCAGCCCTACACACCACACAGCTGCTCTTCCGCCTGACCAGAAGCCTCCTCATGCTATCCACCCCTCCCCCTCTCTCTCCTCCGGCAATTTCTTTACCTCAGGGGCTGTTGCCACCCATGCAGTTGCTCCTCTGCCCGACCACAAGCCTCCTTGTTTAAAGAGCAACTATCTAGTAAAACTCTGTTTTTAACTTGAGTTAGGAAGATCGGCTGCTTTTTCCTGAATGATGTCCCCAGAGGAGTCATGCCTGCTTGTAAGAGCCCAGACGTCCTTTAATATGCAGAAGCTCCTTTCGGTTTTCTTCCATGGGTCACCAGTGAAGCACAGGTGGGAGCAGTACGTGAGAATCAATGTAGCTGCTGTCTGTCTGTCTCTGTCAGTGATTCTTCTCAGGTCACCAGTGAAGCACAGGCAGGAACAGCACATGAGAATGAGTGAAACTGCTGTCTGCCTCTGTCAGTGACATTGGGCTGAGGCTGAAGCCAAAGAGTTGTAGATAATTCACTGTGGGACAATGTTTGTGCAAAACCCTGTCATTCAAATAAAGTGATCCCACCAATAAGCATGACAACCACCGGTGTAAGACTGTCATTCATAATTAATTACTTTATGTATTTAGACTCTTTACCTAGTTATGCTTTGCAGCGCTTGCTGTCATTGTAGCCTCTCAGTTCAAAACAATGAAGACGGCCGGTCACTGCTGTCATGAGGTGACAGTTGTTTTAATTTATTTTGGCACCTTGTTGTTCTGTTGCTTGTTTGTTAACATTGGGGTTTAGGTCATGATCTGAAATAATTGACACTGTACGCCTTCTGACATAGCTGCTGTTTAACAAGCAACCAGTGTTCGGTATTGATAAATCCTTGTTCTCTTAGGTAGCGATAGACATCAGCCCAGTTAAGCCATTTGAAGTAGAAATTACTTGGACTGTGTTCACCAGGTAAGTCACCTAGTGGAGATGGGGTGGGGGGGGTGAGCGCCTGGTACGTAGGCTGATAGGTTGCTAAATGTTTTATTGAAAACATCAGCTATACATTTGTCGCCATTAACAGTTGAACCACCAAAGGCTATAGTATTAGGCAGTGATTTTTTTGGTGCACCCCTGCAACTCATTTAAACTATGTCGTAACCTCTTGTGGTGTTTAAGTAAGTAACAAGCCTTGAGAGCATGTGCATTAAAGGATTTTAATGCATGCCCAGGGGTATGCAAAAGCATGAGGCATAAGGCCGAGTGTCCTTGAGCCCCTAGGAAGTGCATTAAAATCCTTTAATGCACACCCTGGAGTGGCTCATCACACTTCTGAAATGGCTCAATTGTAATGTTAGAATAAAATTATTTAAAACAAAAACAGTGTGTGTTTTTTGTGTTAAAATAAGTAGAGGAAAAAAGGATTTGAAAGAAGGAAAACTTAAAAAAATAGTACTCTGCAGTACGTAGCTATCAGGTGGTGTTGTACTGTTTAACGTGGTGTGTGTAGTGCAGTATAAGTTAAACTAGTTAGCTTATTTTTATTTTTTTCATAATTTACAGTTTAAGAAATTGTTTCACTTTCACCACCCACCATGCTCACTCAGTTCAGCTCTGATCCGATTCCCCCATCCACCATTGTGCTTAGCTCTGACTTGCTCGCTGTGCTCGAGAATGAGCAGGTGAGAAAATTGCAACCCTGCTGCTACTCTGTGTGCCCTGCTCTTTGAATTGATGGTGGCTCTGTAATAAAAATGGTAAAGTCTGAGTATTATTTTTTATTTTTTGGGGGGTGAATGATGCTCTCCTGTCCCATTTCATGTAACTGGAACAACTGGCTCCATCATGCCCACTCTGCTTGACTCAGCCCATCCATTGAGTTAGGCTTTAATGTTGCCATGTTCAGGTGGGGTAGTATTGGCTGTGCCACTTTGATTTGGTACCCAGCCCCCACAAAATGTAGAAACGTGGCTAGGAAGGACAGGACCAGTCGTTGTTTGCAGTAGGAGCCACATCTTAAGTCAGTGTTCTGGTGAGTTGCTCTCCT
Organism: Neoceratodus forsteri; assembly: GCA_016271365.2. Taxonomy (NCBI): domain Eukaryota; kingdom Metazoa; phylum Chordata; order Ceratodontiformes; family Ceratodontidae; genus Neoceratodus; species Neoceratodus forsteri. The sequence continues at coordinate 1,677,425,524 of CM057456.1, forward strand.
GGCCCCATGTACTGTACAAATGGGGCCATGGAGCTCAGGAGCCACAGTTTAATTTGCCGCTGAAGCTACATCAGTAGTCAGACTGCCACCCCCCCTTCCCGCAGGTTTCAGTTTAGCAGCTCCACTGCTCTCTTTAGCCGTGTTTACACAGTAGTGGCGTTCTTCATTCTCTGCTGCTCCTTGTCCACTGCATTGTGTGCTTCACAAATTAATTCCATTTACACAGCTCACTCTTGCTGTGGTGCAGGTCTCAGTGCAGATGGGGGCTCTACATTCTGAGGGGTGGGTGTGGTCAGCAGGGAGACAGCTTCAGATCGGATCGAGCACAGAAGAGAGTTTACAATGCAGCTTGATGCGCTTGATCCAATAGGTGTCTCCACTTCTGAGTCAGAGCATAAAATGGATCCGAAGCACTCTTAACGTGCTCCAGTAAGTGTCTACACCACCGTGTTTGCAGCGCATCAACCAGTGCGCATGTGTTGATGCGCTGCAAACAGGACGGGGTAAATGAGGCTTTTGACCTAACCTCACCCATGACATGCAGCAGAAGAGAAGAGGTGAGGAACTGTGATTAAAACTAAGTAAAATGGAGCAGTGATAAGGTAGTTTTTTTTTTACATGTTGAAGCAGGTGAAAGTGATTAATTAATGGTGGAATGGTTGAAGTCTGTGCTGTTTTTTGATCAGGCCATAGATTTAATTTTCAACTGGGAGGTAAACTGTTTGATTTACATGTTGGATATGTTTTACCTTGTGCTATAATTGTGGTAGTACATTTTTTTTTTTTTAGAAAAGATTGTGACCAGTTTACAAATACAAATATTAATATATCAGTGTATGGGTGAGATTTTCAAGCTGGTGGCTACAGGTTTCATTTTGGAGTTTAGTGATATGTTTAAGTAAGTGGTTTTTTTGGGGAGAAAAAATAGATTTGGCAGCTGACCGTGTATTTATAGAGATTTTATGCATAGTCAGCAGATGTCTCTCAGCCAATGAAACTTCTAGATTTTTTCTTTCCACCTTATTAGCAGGTTTACCTACTGGGATTCATAATAATCCGCCTTGGCTTCACTGATGCAAATTTTTATTATGTTACATATCTCCTTGTGATTTTGGAGATATTTACAGTGGCCGCTTTCCTTGTAATGGTTCCATGCTCTGTCCCGCTCCCTGGATAGGGACCCTGATGGCTGACATGTACCAGGCTTGAGAGTTTCCTTTCCTAACCATGGGTTTAACTGGTGCAATGATGTTGCAGACCCAATTAAACTGGCAAATAAAGTATTTAAGGGCTGTATTGACATTGCACGTTTGGTTAAGAAGAGACTAGTCAATGTATTGCAGTAAGGCTTGAAAGTAAGGAAGCTGCTGTGTGCAGAACACCCACCTCGTTGTGGAAGTGGGCTCTCTTTTGCAGACCTTGGCAGACCATCTGCAGGTGACAGGGGAGTGGTCACTAAGGAAATTTGGAGAGACATTGCTAGACATATTTTGCTGACATGACCAACCATTACTCGGTCAAGTAGAGCTGCGGCGCCTGTTTTATAATTTACTCTAGCTGACTTGGTAATAACCTGGGTAAAGAAGATACAATATTTGCCAATTTATCCCTGAAGTCCTTACTGTTTCTGGTAAGCCAGCTGCAGTTAAAATTGCCAAAATATTTTTATGCTGTGGGTTTAGCGAAGAAACAGTCTTAATAAAGCAGTCAAAATCACTTTTGACATTTTAGGTGGGATATAGATAATGAGGAGGTTGAGGTTTTTCTCCCCCTTAAGTCCAAGCTTTAGGTTATTGGAAGGAACTCACAGCCAGAAGGTTCCAAACAAAGAGAGAGTCTGCTGAAATTTAGGAATGACTTAATGTACACCAGGCAGCCTCCTCCGTCATTCCTAGCAGCCCTATCAGCTCTAAATAAGGTGTCGTTCATTTCTATTTCTTTGCCCAGTAGTCTGTTAGTGAACTAGGTCTTCATAACAGGTACAGCATCAAACTGATTGTCAGTGACCCATAGTTTATAGTCATTGAATTTGGGCATAAGATTCCCCCCAGGTTGACATGGGCCATTTCAAGATAACCCCTAAAAGATGGTACAGGAGATGCTGGTCCTGGGTTATAATGTACATATTCCCTGAGGTGAGTAGTAGCAGTAACAGTTGTCTAGGGGCATGGTACAGCTTGATTGAGATAGAGGAGGCTTTACGTGTGCCCTTGAGTTTTTGAGTCATTGTACAAGATTGTCTTACAAACTGTAGGAGGGTGTCACCTGACAGTACTAATAGTACTGTACTGATGCAAACTGTTGTGATGTTCATTTGTAGCTTCTAAATAAAACTAAGATACAAAATAAAACTAAGATACAAAACAAAGCTAAATTACAAAACAAAACTAAGATACAAACTAAAACTAAGATAAAAAACAAAACTAAGTCACGAAACAAAACTAAGTTACAAAACAAAACTAAGTTACAAAATAAAATTAAGATACAAAATAAAAATAAATTAACAAAAAAAAGTCACTCTTCACTACATGCCATTTGGATTCCCAAGCCCTGTTGAGCATCTCCACACCTAGGAGTTGAGAGGGGACACCATCAGCCCCCACCACCCTCCTGGATGCTACAGGAGTCAAATTCTCCCATCAGAATTTCTCTTAAAATGCCAAACATTTTTTTGACTAAAGCAAATTTAGCAATGTCTTCGGTGGCTCTGGAGCTGGTAACAAAGGTAACTTTTCTGTTCCACAAATCTGAACAAGGTTACCAATCTGGGGCCCTATATTCAAAGGTGGAATCCTGGGTGGAAAACAGAAATACAAATTAAATTATTTCAAAGAATGGGACGCACATTCTGATGAAAGAGTCTACCATTGGCCATTCCCCACAAGTGGCAGTAAAGCCAGTTTATTTTCACCTCTATATTTGCAATGTTTGATCAGGAAAGGTACACTGAACTATGACAGCCCATGTCCAGGTTCATTCTGGGAGATGATGGGGGTGTTACATGAACCTGTGTTTTTTATTGACAGGTGGAATGATGGAGAGGACACTAGGAGAAAATCTCCATATCTTGTGAAAAGTGTCATAGGATCTTTGACTTCTACTATGATAGCTACCAGAGAAAGGCAGAAGGGACCACTGCTACAGTGTCAGTATACTGTAGGATATTTGCCCAAGTTTTTAGTGTCAGACAAGGGATCATGGCCTTCTGATCTGGTGACAGAGGTGAGCGTGCTGCCCACTGCACCACTGACAGGTGACCAGAACCATTGCAAAAGCAGATGAGCAATACAGTCTCATAGCATGCAGCAGGAAAACTCCAGTGGTAATATGCTACAATTTTTCTGCTGCAGTTTAGCATCTTGTAGCTGTTTGGGACTGTAGCCAGTTTAGCCCCTACTCTTATTTTACTGTGTATTCCATCTTTGCAGAGGTTAGATATCCCAAATGGATGCTAGTATTCATCCCCAGAGTAAGGGCAACACATATACAATATGCCCGCTTTAATGTTTTCCAATACAATATAGTTTGAATATAGTATAGTGTGCATACCTGGTTTGGGTGAAGAAGGAGGTGCCACTAGAGCTTGAGATTTGAAATTTTCATTTACCAGAACTGAATGAGGAAGGGGGACCACTAAAGACAGGGATGTGAAAATTGTAGGTACTGGGAATGGGGGGAGAGGGAATGGCAGAGCCAGGATGTGACAATTTTTTAATTTATCTGCTTCAGGATTAGGGGAGGTTGGCTGCCATGCTGTTTGTGTGGCTTTAAAAGTAGGTTTTTGGAAATGTCAGCTAGCACTGCACAGGTAGCCTGTTAGTGCTTCCAAAAATGGCAGTGCAACCTTTATGAATGCCACTGCCCCTCATTTGTATGTGTACCTGGTGCTGGTTAGTGCTCATGCACTAACAGGCTTGGGCAGCACTAACTGTGCCTTTGAATAGGGCATCTGTTGCAGTGACCCACTTTTGGGTGCACAAATCACAGTTAGCATGGCCCAAAGCCTGTTAGTGTCATGCTGACTGCTTGAATGCTGGGCCCAAGAACCTCAGTGTGAAAACACAGAAGCGAGGATTACACTGGAAGGCCATTAGCAGTAAAGTCAAGTTTCAAAGAATACAAAATTAGTACCCCAGTGCAGAGCATTATGGGTAGTTCAGCAGCTATGCATTCTTGCTGATTTTTTGTGTGGAATTTGTTACCACTTGTGGTAAAACTTTTATATGAGATTTACCGTATGCCAGAAAAAAACATAAATGCCAAAAAAATCCAAGGAAGGCAGTCTCACCTTGTTTTTTGGCTTATTAGCAATGAGGAGTATGCCAGTTTTGCAGAAAAACCTAGTGTAGAATGCTGAATTTCCCAGATACATTTTCTGTAAGATGCCTATTTACTCAAGGTGGACATGAAAAAATGATTTTGCACAGGACTAGTAATTACCATGCAAATTACTGTGTTATAATTACTAATGACCATAAATATCAACCGGATTACTGTTTTGTTAAAAATGCATATCAACCGAATTTTGGGTTATTATGCTCCAAAGGCAGTAATAACCTGAAATCCGATTGACATGACACCTCTTAATAACCTGGTTGCATGGGAATTGGTTGCATGGAAATCTCCTTGCCCAAATGCGGGAGAGAGACAAGTGTTGGGCCCACTTCAAAAGTTCCAGTGATCCCACCACTTTCCAAAAATACAGACACCTTAGAAACACTTGTAAAAAGGCCATTAGGGCTGCTAAAAGTGACTTCTGCAAGTCCGCCCTACTTAGCACCACCAGCAACCCCAGGAGTTTCTGGAGGAATATAAAAACTCTTGTCAACGGATCCTCCCAACCAGGGGTATCCGACATGTTTATCAATGGGGTCTCCTGCACGAACCCCCACACCATTGCCAACTCCCTAAATTCACACTTCACAGATCTCTCTGCCTTCACTGCACTCTTCTCGACCATTAAGAGCTCCCGCCTTCCCCCCTCGGCTCAGAGGGAGGGTCACCCCCCTCGGTTAATGTTTAACCTCAGGGAAGTGTCTGTACTGGACACCCAGAGGCACTTGGCTGGCTTCTCCCAGTACTCCAGTCCTGGCCCAGATAACCTGGAATCAAAGCTCCTCAAGCTTGGCGATGTTCACTTTGCCTATCCAGTAGCCCACATCTTTAACCTATCCCTTGGAAGCGGTACCTTCCCCGATATCTGGAAAGAGGCCAGGATTGTCCCAGTACTGAAGCAGGGCAATCCTAAACTACCGGATAATTATCGCCTGATTGCCATCCTCTCATCCCTTAGTAAGCTCCTTGAAAAGGTAGTGGCCGAACAGATTTCGGAGCACATCCAGTCACAGGAGTTGCTGTCCCCGGCCCAGCATGGTTTTCGCAAGGGTCACAGCACCACTACTGCCCTGATCTTGGTCACATCCAGAATCAGATCAGCCATGCATCAGGGCAAACTCTCCGGAGCCATATTTATTGACCTGTCCAAAGCCTTTGATCTTGTTGACCACACGTTGCTTGGCTCACAGCTGTGGTCACTCGGTCTCTCTCCACTTGCCATGAAATGGCTTATGGGCTACCTGCATGGTAGAATGCAGCGGACCAGTTTCAATAAAGTCCTCTCAGAGTCCCTTCCATTGACCTCCGGTGTCCCTCAGGGTTCAGTACTGGGCCCTCTCCTCTTTTCCCTCTTTATCAACCAGCTACCTGTGGTGACCACCACCTGCAGTGCCACCCTCTATGCTGATGACCTGGTGATCCTGGCACACGTCCGAGATGTTGCTACTCTCAACAAGGCCATGTCCGAAAACTTTAACAAAGTCCAAACCTGGATCACTGAAAACAAACTGGTCCTGAACCTGAAAAAAACACAGGCCATGCTCTTTGGCTCAACAGCTAAACTCAAAGCCTCTCGCTGCATTGTTAAAGATTACCTGTCCTGACGGAGCTCCTCCCTGTAGTGAACTCTGCTAAATACCTAGGGGTCACCCTGACCCCCAACTTGACATGGGTAGTCACATCCAAACATCTGCAGGGCAGTAAACTGCAAGCTGGGCCTGGCCTACAGGGCCAAGTTCAACTTACACCAGCGGCTAGACTAGCTCCTCGCGAGAGGTGTTCTTCTTCCTCTCTGTGCTATGGTCTGCACCTATTCACCGCTCTCCTCAGACTCATCTTACTCGGTGGCACACACTACAACAACATCTGTCACTTTGCCCTTGCTGTCCCCCTGCCTCACCCATCATCATGCAAGAGCACGATAAACTTCGATGGCTCTCCTCAGCTAGGTACCTGGACTTCGGGTGGGCTGTCTCAAGGACAAAGTGATCAGAACTGGCAGCCCCCCCAGAGCTGGCCCTGCTCCTGCCGCAAAACTGACACTACTATCTACCACCTCAGGTCCCAGGCCCCAGGGATGCTCATGGTCCCTCCACCTGCACTTCTAAGGGTGACCGGACTTGCAGCATATGCGCCCAGACTCTGAACTCCTTCCTGTGCATACTCATTTGACCTCTTCCCATCTGTGCTTTTGTAATTCCCTCTGGGGTTTCCTGAAACAAGCCTCAGCGTGTGACTGCCCTAAGCCTCCCTAGAGAATTTCTCAATTGGTTGTCTTTCCAGTTCAAAGTCTGCCTCCCTCAGATGCTACCCGTAACTCCTGCTGTTTTCCATGACTCTACCAATTTACCAGGGTACCCGGCTTGGGCATACTGCCCATGCCAAGGTACCCTGGACATTGCCTTTCTAAATTGCCTCTAATGTGTAAAATGTGTATATGGTTTTGTTAGAACTTGTAGGTGACCTACTCACCCCGGGGGTACATTAACCGTAAAGTTATAAGTTTTATTATGACCTTCCATACCCCTGGACTATGTTACTATTTCCTACATGTTGTCATGATGTACTTACACTTTACTGTAAAAATGTCTGTATTCCTATGTTGTACTCTCCCAGGTCGTTCCTGAAAATAGGCATAATACTTGTCTAGTGTAAACCCGGTCAACAAAAGCTAAAATAAAATAAATAAATAAACCTGAGATACGGTTGATATGATATTCCCCAAAGAAACTGTTGCATTCCATTGTTTCACAAAAAGTATTTCAACTGCAATATTTTCAGCTGTGTTTTATTCATGTACAGTTCAATTTCTTCAAAAATAAAACTGCACTCTAGTTAAAAAAAGTATTTTTCTTTTAAGCTGCTAGAAATACAGTCTAAACCGACACACCAGCAGTTACAAAAAATAAAGGATAGGTTAGTTTGATGTATGGATTTTTTTCACACATCCACGGTGTGTGACGACCACATAAACATCTTGAGCTTTGCTCTCGAGATTTATGGGTCATCACACACCGAGGGTGTGTGGAAAACATCCATAACACACACTTACCTATCCATTATTCTTTATATATAATTACTGGTCACAGCATTCATCAACCTGCAAACTATGTCTGTGGAAAGCTGTAATGACAGGCTTAAATAATATCAACCAGTTACCTGGTTATTACTGAGCTCCGTAATAATAGGTTAACCGATTTATATCACTGAAACACTCTTTTGCTTAGACTGTCCTTTTCGAGCTTCACAATTGTTGTGCAAGTATTCTTAAGTGATACAGGCACACTTTGTACAAGTACAACACCATGTCTGACTCAATATTCTTTTCCACACACTAGATAAAATCCCCCCCTCCTTGCGCTCAAGATAACACAGCAGTTTACATCAAGTCTGTCAAGCCTGTAGCCACTCGCATGTCTCCAGCCACTTGTTCTTCCTCTCAGAGTCATCATTCATTCTTGAGCCAGAAAAAAAAAGACCTGTAATTACCACGTCAGTCCACTACTGAGACATACATCAGAGGCATTTCTAGTGGTAACTTAATAGGTAGCTAATTATTCTGTGCTTTTCAAGAAAACATAATCTTGTGGTGTTGATAACAATGCAACCTGTAAATTACATAAAATAAAACATGTGCAGATGTGTATCATTAATTTTCTTCACACACGCTCAGTGTGGGAGGCGTTTTTAAACCCCTCAAGATTTGCTCTCGGGGTTTTAGTGGCATCACACACTTGGGGTGTGTAAACAAACTCATAATACACATCTTTACATGCATTTTCCTATATAGTACCATAGTATGACATCGGTAATTGTAAATGTTGCACTTAGCATCACAATCAGAATTGGAAAAATGACTCACTCACCAGCAATTAAAATGTATCTGTCAGACAGTAACAGAGTCCTGCAGAGTCACAACAATAAACAGGCTAGATACAGCCATGTCACAGGACAGAATCTGAAAACATCTGGCTCTATGATTTGCAGAATATCATGTCAGATTAAATGAGAGTCAAAAAAATTAGGTTCCTGTCCACTCTGTGGAAGTGGCCAGGTAGTCCATGGATTAGTGTTGTTCAGATAGTGCTTTTGTGGATCCTACCACCCTCCATCAGATCGTGCTTGTATCCTACCAGAAATCCTACCAAAGGCCGATGTAGGATCCGAGGTTAGATAGCGATGGATCCTAGGTTGGATCCAGGGATCCTAGGTCAGATCTAGGGATAGGTCAGATCCAGGGATCCTGGGTCAGCTAGGATCCAGGATCAGATAGCAATGGATAGGATCCAAGGAGCCTAGGTCAGATCCAGGGATCCTTGGTTGGATAGTTAGGATCCAAGCTGGAACTGTTGGTCAGATAGGGCTGGCAGTATAGCCTAGAGGTTAGAGTGATGAGCTGTGAATGAGCTTGGTACATCCAGCAGACCAGACCTTGGTTTGATTCTCACAACCTCCGCTTGCATACTGTGTGACTCTGAGCAAGTCACTTAACCACCCAGTACTCCCAGGTCGCCCCTGAAAACAGGCACTTGTGCCTTACCCGGTTACCAAAGACTAAAATAAAAATAAAAAAATGAATAAAGAACTGGATCTGTTGCTAGGATCCACAAGATCCACAACATTTGTTACTAGGATCCACAATGTTTGTTAAATCAGTACATTGGATCCTAGAGGGTCGGATCCATGGTCAGATAGCACTGCTATCCTATCACAGCAACTATCTGGCCAAATGGGAGGTATCTGTTGGAATCCTAGTTTCTAGGCTACTATCTAAGCAACACTGCCATGGATTGTTGGTGATATAAGAGAACCTATATGTAATCTCATGCAAATAAAAAAAAAATTATTTTGATTGTGAAAATGGGTAAAAGCAAATGGCCCCAGACTTATAAATGTGCGAGTAATAAGCAGAACAACAAAATTCTAGTGGATCTGGTGGAACCAGTGGGTATAAAATCACAAATCCTGGTTGCCTCAAATGGCCTCAAAGGGCAGCCAGCAGAACTGACTAGTGGCCTCTTTCATTTATTTTTTCACTGTAAACGCCCTGATATACATCAGATCCCCAGATATAGCACATTTGTTTTCACACAGTATACGTTAAATCATGCCCCTTCTGTATTTGCACTTGAAATTCATCTCTCGTGTTTAAAGATAAGAAATGGTCCATTCCATCATCTTTGTAATTGGAGCTCTAAAGAGGTCTGTGGCAACAAAACTTGTGTTAGTGGCTGCACACGGCCATGGTGGCCTAATCTGAGAAACACTGGCTAAGAAAGTTGAATTGCTTGCTGGTGAGAGGGTCATTTTTCCAATCATGATTGGACTGTTCTACTTGGGCTGGCTGTAACAGATCCTACCTGGCTGTTGATATTTTCGCTTTGTTTCAGGGTCACACTGGTTCTAATTCATACAAATGGTGCACTGGGTACATCTGTGCAAAGTAAAATAAAGAGAAAGGCCTATCCTAGATTTTTCTCGAACCAGTGTCTTTTTACTTTTCTCGGTGCTGATCACCAAAGATATATAGTAAGCAGTTATTGCACGTCTGCAGACATCATGTCTGTACTATTGTTCTTTAGCAAGGCTTATAGTTCTGTTGAAGTCAAAGGAGCATTTACCCTATATTAGTACAATGCAATTTTATAAAGCATCTTCCATATGAAAGTATCTAGTCACACAGTGTGATTTCTGATAACTGTTGAACCAAGTTAGCCTATTTCTGTTTTGTATATTCTGCTACATTCTGTATTCCTTATATTCTACATATAACTGTCAGAGATTTAATTCCCTGTGAATGTATTCCTTTTGTGAATAATACTCTATGCCTTGTATACCTCTGTATCATGTCTTATTGCCTCTAAACATTATATGATTCTTTGCAGATGACACAAAGATCTGCAACGGGGTTGATACACAAAATGGGGTGGAAAGGATGAGAAGAAACTTGGCAAGGTTGGAGGAATGGTCAAAAGTATGGCAGCTTAGATTCAATGCAAAAAAGTGCAAATTAATGCACCTGGGAAACAAATACCCAGGGGAAGAGTACACAATGTGGGAGGAGGTACTAACAACAACAACAATGGAAAGGGACCTGGGAGTAGTGATGTCAGATGACCTAAAGGTAAGCAAGCAATGTGAGAAGGCAGTAAGGATGGCTTAGGGGATACTGGGATGTATAGGGAGAGGCATCATCAGTAGAAAACAGGAAGTTGTTATTCCCTCTGTACAGACAGTTGGTGAGACCCCATCTGGAATACTGTGTGCAGTTCTGGAGACCCCATCTCCACAAGGACATAGACAGGATGGAGGCAGTCCAGAGGAGGGCAACTAAAATGGTGCAGTGTCTGCACCAGAAGCCATCTGGAGAGAGACTAAAGGAGCTTAATATGTATACCCACAAGTGAAGGAGAGAGAGGGGGGACATGATAAAAACATTTAAGTAGGCCGTTGGTTAACTATGATCTGCTGCTTATCAAATAGGTAGGGAAATGGGCAGACTGGGTGGACCAAGCAGTCCTTGTCTGCTGTCAAAGTCTATGTTTCTATGTTTCTATTCTGTCCTACCTAGGATCTCCTTGTAAATGAGTTTACTTGATGGAGCATTTTCCTGGTGAAATAAATAAATGCAAATACAAAGTACAAATCTCAATTGGGGTGATCCAATATCTTGAAATCCAATCCATTTACATGTGTTTGGATTTTCAGAATATTCAAGTCTAAAATCTGAGTTCGATCCAAGTACTTCAACTTCCAATTTCAACTTCAAATTTTGGATTCAGGAATCATCAGATTTTGGATTTTGGAATTTGAATCCAATCAGACTCTGATCAGAATCCAGTTGATTAGTAATTATGATTTTTGGTAACTAAATCCCAAAAACATAAATCCTAACTTTTAAATTTGATTCCGATGCATCCCAATCCAAAAATCAGAATCCGAGCTATAATCCCTAATCCAAATATACTTTATATACAGTAGGAGAGATACAGTAATACACTAGTCAGGAAAAAGGCATAAACTGTATATAGTATGTAGATACACAAATGGTAGAGAACAGGGAAAGACAGATAAAAAACCAACCCGTGTGCCCTGTTATTTCTACCTAGATTTACTTGATCTTTTCAGAGCTCCTTTTGTCATCTTGCTAGTTCTTAATTAGTGCTTTGTAGCTATTCCATTGGGTTTTGTACCCCAAAATAGTGCCAGCAATAATTGCTTTTCTGAGACATCGTTTCCATTTGTCCCCAACCCTTTCTGTAAAGCATTATTTCCCTAAGTCTTTCTTGGGGTTTCCACCCACTAATATGAGGTTGTGTCCCCTTTTGTCCTGGTGTCAGTCTTAATATGTACCTATATGCATTTGTAAGTTTCTGTCACCGCCCCCCATCTTCAAATGAATATATGTTTAGACTCTCCAACCTCTCCTGAGAGGTTCTGCCTTGCTGATCATGAATAGGTTTTGCTGCCCTCCGCTAGATAATTTCCAGCCTTGCCTTATCCTCTTTCAGGTGAATGTTCTAAACTGCATGCAGTACTGTAGGTGTGGCCTAACTAGTGACTCATACAGTGGCAAGATCACCTCTTGTTATAGCTAGTGAAGCCCCATCTGATACAGTCCAGCATCCTGTTTGCTTTCCCACACGCTTTTTCATGCCGAGATGAAGATTTTACATTGTTGTTTATTATTCCACCCATTTCCTTTTCTTCATTTAAAGGTTCAGCAATGATTCTGTTGCTGCTACAGTACATTCTATCCATGAATTCTTATTGCCTAGATGCCTGCTCCTCTTTCTGTCTGCGTTCCAAGGATTCTCATACCTTTGCCATTCCCCGTCCTCACTCATGTGCTGGGCAGGCTGCTGTCTCCTGACATTTCTCCTCTATGTGGGAATTTCTCCCCTTTCCCCTTTGGCTCCCCCCCCCAATGTCTTAAGACACCATCTAAGGCATACTGCTGTTCCCCTGTACTTGTCACTTCCCCTCTTTAATCTTCTGACTCTCCTCTCCCCCTCCCTCTTATTTCTCCCCTAACAGGGCCACCTGTGATTTTTGCCCCCAGTCCGCTCTCTGATCTATGAGGTGCATGATCTTATGCACTCCAGCATGCTTTGTTTTCAGCAACCATGTAACGAACCTATGTACTGTTGTTTTATTTATAGTTTTATTTATAGCTAGATACCATGTTGTTGGCAGGTCTAGTGGGGGCTCTCCACTTATTTTTACTTTGTTTCAACTGTCAATGTACTTGGCATATGCACTTTGGTTGTTAGTAATCGCTCTGCATGTCTGTATTCCTTTTTCCCCCTCCCCCAGGTTGCACCTGGAAATGAGCCTTGGCTCAGTGTGCCTTTCCCAGTTACCAAATAAATAAATAAATCAATATGCATCATATTATGTTTTTCTTGGCGATGAAGATTAACTGCCATGTTTCAGATCACTGATCAAGTCTATGTCTCTTCGTGTTGTTGATCCCCTCGTAAATGTCTACCATTCTGCAGAGTTTTGCGTTGTCTATGAATAGATTCATCTTAACATGTGATCCCACCCTTATCTCATCAGTGAATAGCCTCGTGTGGACACAGATCAGATGGGGGCAGGTCGAGGAAGGAGCACAAAAGAAAAAAACACAAAATGGAAACATCTCCATAAATGATACAGTTTATTATAACTACATTAAGAACAAAATATAGGAGAATCAAGAACATTTAAATTTTTTATATTGCTACATCTTGCTCCTATTGTAGTTAGTGTAACTCCTTATCATTTTTTTTCAAACATTTATATTTTTTCAAGGTTTTTTAATAGTTACAAAACTATGAGGAAAACAACTCACTCACCAAGAAATAATTCAAAAATTAATAAGTGTGTATTAAATGTAACAATTCCAAGCCGGCCTGTGACCCGAGTTCAGGAATGGATCTGGGAGTTGGAGGGCTGGCTAGGGGGAGAGGACTTGAGCTTCTGACGACTGCTCACCTTCTCCAGGGAGAGAGGGGAGTCTGAGCCTCGATGTCGGCTGGCTCCTGGCAGCGGCCGGAGACACAGCTCCACATCGGGCTCCATTGAGGGAGGGTGCATGACGGACGTCCGCTTAGGCCTTGATGTTGCATGGCATGTCACGCCCCGGACAGAAAACTGAAAAATGGTCCCAGCCTGGCTGGTTGACAGCCGCTCCTCCTCCCACAGGGCTAGTCACCAGAGTGCACCTTCTCCTCTGCCTCTTGTATATGTCCCTGCCCCGGGGGTGCTGTATCCCCAAATTCTCCTCCCTTTCTCCTTGGGGAGGGACCTTCCCAGTAGGGTTAGAGCTGGGACCTCGGGGTGCAGAGCATGCGGGACCATGACCAGAGGAGGGGAGGCAGCAGAGGCGAGACAGCGGGGACAGGGAGTGATGCGGGCCTAAAGGAGTGGCAAGGCTGGGGTCCTGGGAGCATAAAAAACATTTGTAACAATTCCATCCACTAGACCTAACTCCATCAGCCTTCTGTGTATGCGTCACTTCACAAAGAGGGTGGTAGGACATTGCCTGAAAGGCTTTGTTTTTATAAATGTTATCCTGATTATTGCTAGCTGTGTAACTGTAGATAGTGTTTATGAATACAAAACCTTTCAGATGAACTTCTACCACCATCTTTGCTGAAGTGTTTCCCAAAATGTCAATGGGGCCAAGTCTGGTGGACAGAATTGTTACCTTACTTAAGCATTTAGTGACTTTTGAAATATTTCTTGGTGAGCGATTTGCTTTCCTTATAGGTTTGTCCTGGTCATCAGAGATCAGACTTCTCCCTGTTTTTCAGACCAGGATTAAGATTATTGGAAACCCTAAGCACTATGGTCTCACATAACGCAGAATGAGGACTTCTACTGTCCTTGACTTCTTTGCCTGTTCATTTGTTGTCTAAACAAGTTCCCTTTAATTTTTAAGGGCACTTTCTGGTAGCATTCCTCCTGTCTGAAGTCCAGACTCCTATCTTTTTGTCTTAGACTTCCTTTCCTGTTTCTTCTTTATTGAAAAAAAAATGTTTCTGTAACCCTTGTGGAACACATTGAATCTTTACTGCTTCAGTGCCAGTCTTCAAACCCATGTTTATGCCCAGTACACCAGGATGCCCCAACCCCAACTCCAATTTTTTTCATATGGGTTTTTACCCCTCCGGAGACACTACATTCATTCCTATCGCCCCCTGTCTGGCACCCACCTCTCCCAGACCTACCTAGAGTGAGTTCCACACAGCTTTCCCTGATGGTGGGCTTGGAGGGGAAGGGCCATCCTGCCCCCCCAGGTCAACAATCCAGAGTTGCTTCAGTGTGATGGTGGCATGGGCCTGGGAAGATGCACAGACCAGTGGTCCATTTTTGGGTCTCTGTTTCCATTTTCTCCTAGGCTCCCCCCACCATGGCAGCACGTCATGATGTGTATATGGAGGCATGCATGACCTGTGGAACTGCAGCCCCTTCCGTTGACTCACTCATTTGCCTTGTCTACCACCAGGCCTCCATCTGGTGGCAGTTGAAGGCCAAGTCAGCTGTCCACCCCTTCCTGGGAGAGGAGAGCAGTCCCTGGGATCTTAACAATAGGTCTCAGCGAGTAAAAATTGTGGGACACTCTGTAGATGTCTATTACTGAAATAGCTCTGGAACCACCCTACAGCTTTAGTGGCAAGGCCAATAGAGAGAAGTTCAGCAAGTAGTGTTTTATGGTTAACAGTGTCAGAAGCCTTGGTAAAGTTGATGTAAATCATCTCGGCTATTTGACAACTGTCTAAAGCCCTGTGCAGAAATCCTGAGTACTCTAGCAGGGTGGTGGAGTTAATATGCCACTTGCAAAACCAGTGTTGCTGTGGGCATTGGATTCCATACTTATCTAAATAGTCAACAAGTTGGTCAGCAACTGTCCTTTCTAATGCCCTGGGGGGGCAGTATAGCTATTGGATGGTAGTTCACATGTACAGCTCTATCACCACTTTTGTGGACTGGGGTGACCACTGCAGTTTTTGAAAGCAGGGGGAATTGTCTTAGTCAGAGAGAGATATGTTCAAAAGTTTTGTTAGAGGTAGGAGCACTTCTTCAAGGGTAATGGCCAGTAACCTAAGGTCCAGCGAGCCATTGCTGTGTCTGGTTTTGCCTAGAACCTGTGACAGATACTTTCTGGCTTTGAGTACAGTAACTGCTTTAAGGTGGGGGGGGGGCATGATCTGTGTGGTCTTAGGGCCTGGTGTATTATCGACAAATGATGCAGGGAGATCGGTCCACAGTATATTGCTAAGGCCTGTAAAAGTAACATTCAAGGTATTGGCAATGGTGTTAGGGTCCTGGGAAAGGTTTTGCTATTTTTACCATTAAGGGCCTTCATGTTCTCCCAGAATCTTTTGCCATCACTCCAGGAATGGGTGAGGCAGTCTTTAAAATATTGAAATTTTGTGTGTCTGATGTTTCTGGCAGATCTATATTTCTGCATGTCTGCCTTTGTGACAGTAGCCTTGTCTTTATGCCAAAGATAGTCTCTGTTTACCATAAGATGCAGAAGAGAGGGGGTGACCCATGAGTTATGGACTCCCTTAATTTCGTGGTTTTTAATTGGAACATAGATGTCTCAGACATCATTAAACTTAGCAATAAAATAATCCAGTGCCTGGTCAATGTTTACTGTGGAGTATACTGGGGACCAGTCAATGAGCCTAAGGCAAGCCTTGAGCAGGTTCAGCTGCCCACATTTGAGGGTATGACTCAACGCAATATTTTTTTTGGGGGGGCTTAGCAGCCTTGTTGGCCCAGTGGCAAGTAACCGGGGAGTGATCGCTAAGGGTTCTATGTGATAACTGCGATTGCCTGAATGCGGTTGCCCACCCAACAGTGACAGTTCAGCAATGAGGTCCCTTACAGTGACTACGGTGCCATGCCACTGTAGAGAACCTGCTGGAACCTGGCACTGTCTGTCGGGGGTCCTGCCACCCCCAAATCAGCTCCGACTTGGAGTTGATAATGCTTAAGTGGGAGGTGCTGGAGGCAGCAGCATGCACGTGAAGTTTGGGGCAAAGCTCAGACTATCCAGCCTCTGGAAACCGCAGCCGACTGCAAAATGCAGTTGACCTGCTGGTTTCGTTGTCAGTGCGTTCGACGAATATTTTGTCGAACACCCGTCATGGATCCACCTGAATGTACATTGGTGAAAATCAATTTCACCAATGTACACCCCGGCGCATGGCAAAAGGGAGCTGGGGACTTACATTTTTAATGTATATGCTGTGCTCCCTGCACCTCCCTCCGTGCTCATCCTCCTACTAACGGATTCTCAACTCCAGGGGGGGTGCATGTTGGGAGGGTGCAAATTAAAAAAAAAAAGACAAGTTCAGGCCGGGCACAACAAAATATATGCATGCCCAGACCTGAACCCAGCACCCTTGCAGCTGAAGCCTGCAACCCACCCATCATGCAACAGGGCAGCTTGGCCACCCATTGCCGCGACACGCCGCACAAACCCTCCCTTCCCTTCTGCCATGCTCGGCCCCCCCACCCCACGTGCACGTGTATATATAGGGACAGGATGTCGCTATACCTGCAGTCACCGAGCCCATCCAGTAGCCCTTTGATAAGGCACCACTACTGAGTCACCCTTTTTGGTATGTACTCAATAGTGAGTGCTCTTATTACTGGGTACCATCATGAAGCCAGTCTGCAAATACTGTGGGGCTAGAGATCCTGTCAGGTCAGTTCATGATGATCCAGCCAAGTAAGAAACTGGAGCCTGTTCGGTAGTTGATTCTGGTGGTTGAATCGACCATTTGTGAGAGGTTAATACAGGAAAGGGCATCTTTGTATTGGGCAGCTTCATGGGATAACCAGTTTATAAGTCCCCTAGGACTACCACCTTCGAGTTTTGCTTAAGGCCTTTAATGAACTCAACGATTTTGTGAAAACCAGTTGACTGGTCCCAAGGGGGACTGTAAAACGAGGCTATTGTCAGAAACTTGCTTTAAGAACCTAACAGTAACCTTACAGCTAGGGCCTGTGCAGAAGATCCAGTGTCAATTTGAGGGAGGGAGGTCAGGGACTAAATATTTACAGTTACAGTAACTCTTCAACTGTTAAATAGTTTTTATTTATTTATGTATTATGATCTTGGATTACGCCAGTGAGCTGATGCTCATTTATAGGTTCAACGTCAGTTTACAAAAACAATAAGGTACAGCCGGTGGTGGTGGTGGGGGGTTAGCATTTGGTACAGACAGAGTTACAATAAGGTACACACATATTGAAACAGCTTAGGCAGTATAAAAGTTTGCCAGTGCCTGGAGTTTAGAAACACCCTACTAAGTAGCAAACACATAGACACTCTGGGCGGAATATTCAGAAGGGTTGCGCCATGCGCAACCCACTGATGCGCCCCAGCATGATATTCAAAAGGGGAATGAGCCTGGCACAAATCCCAATGCACCAGAGTGCATCAGTAATGTATGCGGCGCAAGTAGGGGGGTGTGCCTATGCATATTCGCACATCCCGATATTCAGCCCGGGATGTGCTGAGCCCATGCATGCGCAACACCTACTTGTGCTGCACACAGGTGAGCCCCCCAAAAAAAGGAGCGACAGCTGGCCACCCACAGGTGAGCTGCCATATTGCAGGGCGCATCACAGCAGCTGCCAGCTGTGGGTGGCCACCCGAGCTCCGACGGCACCTGAGTGGTAGTGACCCCCCATGCCCTATCGGGGGCTTATGTAGTGATATTAACCCTCCCACATCCCTGGTGGTCCAGTGGACCTCTCGCAGCCCAATCACGGGCATATGTTGAAATTTAATAGTCCTATATCCCTGGTGGTCCAGTGGACTGCTCGCAGCCTGATTGCGGGCATCAGTAATGTATTATGACAAACCAATCCAAGCCTGGTGGTCCAGCGGTACCCCTCCCCACCCGCCCACTGAGCCCGCCCCGCTCCCGCGTTAGCGGGTGGCAGCTCTCCCCGCCCTTGCCGCCCGCTGCCCGCTGACAGATTCCATACAGTAGGGCTGACGCCTTTGGTCCACAGCGTGAGCCAATGGGTGTGCAGCCTGTACTATACTACACAGTTCAGATATGTGAATGGATCCATTCATATTTCTGGACTGTGTAGAGCCAGAGAGCTGCACGCCCATTGGCTCATGCTGTGGGACCAAAGGGCGACAGCCATACTGTATGGGAGTCAGTCATGGGTGGCGGGCGGTGCGGTGGGGGAGCTGCTGCCCACCGCCAACCGGGGAGCGGGGCGGTGGGGCTCAGTGCGGTGGGGAGGGGGATACCACTGGACCACCAAGGTTGGATTGTTTTTTCATAATATATTACTGATGCCCGCGATAGGGCTGTGAGTGGTCCACTGGACCACCAGGGATATAGGACTATTCTTTATAACATATGCCCACGATCAGGCTACGAGCGGTCCACTGGACCACCAGGGATATGGGAGGGTAATTTTATTGTATTTCAGCCTGCGATTGGGCTGCGAACGGTCCACTGGACCACCAGGGATATGGGACTATTCTTTATAACATATGCCCGCGATCGGGCAGTGGTGCACTTTACCGCTTGTGCATGGGGCGTCGGTCCCCGACGGCTGCAGCCTGGCAGAACGCCAGGTGCAAGTCACCAGGGATCGGCACACCTGCATGCAAATGGGGCCATAATGACATGCAAATGGCCCCATTTGCGCCTTGCATACATTATGGCCCCATTTGCATGTGCACTTTTAAATATCATGGTAGTTGCACCTATCGCAACGGCACTTGTGCTAGTGCATCCCCCTGCTCCACTCTGGCCACTTGCACTGGCTCAGTGCCAGTGTGCCATGTGCACTGCAGGTGGCCAAGGAGCGATATTCAACGATGCTGTGCCATGGTGCAGCTCCGTTGAATATCACCCTGTCAACGCCCCTGAGCATCCAAGTTGCGCTGCGCCCAGGCTTGCACCACAGCCTGGTGCAATCTAAATATCCCGTCCTCTGACTGAGTGATAACAGTGATCGCCTTTAGACATTTTCCATTATCAGATAGACCCATTTGAGGGGAGTGATGGAGGCACCTAGGTGGGAGGAAGGGTGGTGTTCTGAAGTGCTGCGGCTGGATTGCACCAATGTGTAGTGTTGATGTGGAAGCTAAGTGCTAGTAGGTGACTATAGCTAAAAAGAGGGGTGCTAGTGGTAGTAGCCACAGCTGCTGGTTGTAATAAGGTGCTGTTGAAGTTTGTGTTTGAACCAGCCAATAGTTGCAGCACCAGTAATGTCAAGAGGTAAAGCATTGGTCTAGAGGGGAGCATGGTAGCAGAAAGCTTGTTGTGCCAAGGCAGTGTGGCATCTAGTACTTATCTGAATGGTGGGGTTTCTTGTGAGTCGGGTGGTCGAGTGCAGGGTTAGGAAGTTCGGGACCCCTGCAAGTAGCTGACTGAGAGAGCCTTTCTTGGTGAGTAGGCAGGTTTGGTATTTGGGTCTATCATTCAGTTGGAGCCATCCTATCTGGTTGTAGAGATCACAGGCATGTATTAGTCTTGCAGCACCTGTGAGAAGGCAGCAGGCCTTGTTTAGTGCAATGGAGATGCGGTGGAGAGCCATGTCAGTCACCGACCCATATATTTATTTATTTTAATTTTGGTAATCGGGTAGGCCCGCTGAGCCCCGAAGGTCCTTTTTTCAGGGGCGACCCGGAATTAGTTACAAGCAATCTACATTTTGCATAGCCATTGAGTTGAAGTTACAGATAAATATTTCCACAATTGGAGTTACAGATTAATATTTCCAAACAGGTTGTGTATAGCCAGTCCATAGTCGATGAGGGAGACAATTGAACTGTTGATGGCCAGGTTCAGTGCTTCACATGTTAAACAGTGCTTGTGGCAGTAAAGTATCCCTATTCTTATGTTGATCACCCTTGCTGTATTGTCTGTGTGTTGGACATATGACAGTGTGGAGTCGATTGTAATGCCCAGGTACCTGAAATGCTGGACGTGTTCCAGAGTGTCTCCACTGTCATTCATGATTGTAAGGGAGAAGGTCTTATACTTGCTTTGGGAGCTGGAGTACATTACTGTCTTTGTTTTTTGTAGTTCATGACTAGCCTGTGCTCCTTAAACCCTTTTTCGGCAGATGGAACCCCTCCCCTTTGGAGATCTGCCACCAGATGTTCAGAGTGATGGTTGCTGGTGAATATGACTGTGTCATCCATGTAGAGGAGCATTCAGCATGGGCAGGTGGCTGGCAGTTGGTTTAAGAATAAGCTGAATAGTACAGGTCCTAGAATTGACCCCTGTGAGGCCCTGGAATGGACTAGTCTGCTATCTGAGATGACTTCACCAATTCTGACCTGTTGGGAGTGGATGTGAAGGTAGCTGTTGAACCAGCGCACGGTTTCTGGAGAGAGCCCAGTGGCAGACAACTGCTCCAGAGGAGCGCATGGTGCACCGTATCAAATGCTTTTGGTAGGTCAATGAATGTTGCCCCTACTAGAAGACTTTGGTTTAGTGAGTGGTGGATGAAACCAGTGAATTCAAGTAAGGCCATGATGGTACTGTGTCTGGATCTGAACCCATGTTGTTCAGGACAGAGGAGTTGATACTGGTTCAGATGCTCAACAAGCTGATCTGCCACAATCCACTCTAGAGCTTTGTAGAGTGGAGGGAGTATGGAGATCAGTTTGTAGTTATTGTGTAGAGTCCGGTCCCCATCTTTGTGCACAGGGGTTACTGTTGCAGATGTCCAACATTGGGGAAACAGTAAGAGGCAGAGGGATAGGTTGATTATTTTAGTGAGTGGGCCAAGGACTGCTGCCAGGGCCAGGTTAACAAATTTAAGGTCCAGGGTGTCCCTGCTGTGTCTTGACTTCCCCAGTGCTTTTTCCAGGTACTTTCTAGCTTCAGCTTCTGAGACTTCTTCAAAGTAGAATAGTGGTCAGTTAGAAGATAGTTCCTGGGTCGCAGTAGGATCAGATGGAGTTGGGGGATTGAAACAGTCCAATGATAGCACACTGCTTAGGTCTGTGAATCCATTGTTAAGTGCGTTGGCTATGTGAAGATGGTTCAAGGATGGTACGCCATCAGTCATGAGCATTGATGGGGCAGTTTTGGGATCCTTGACGGTTAAGTCATTGAGGTTGGCTCAGAATGATTTGCTGCTATTCTGGGAGCTGCAGAGGGCTTCCTTATAGAATTTGCTTTTGGCATGTCAGATGGCTTTTGTATACTCATTTCGGGCTTTTTTGTACTGCTGGATATTAGTGGTGGTACCATGCGCTCTTGCTTTTTGCCATAGGTGATCTCTGGCGTGGAGCAGATCCAAGAGGTCCGGGGTAATCCAGGGGTTGCAGTGTCTTTTTTTTGTCTTGTCTTTACAGGGACATGTTTGTCACAGACAGTGTTAAATTTAGTTATGAAGTGGTCGAGGGCTGTATCCACGTCTTTGGCTTCATAAAGGTCTGATCAGTCTCTGCACTGGAGGTCTGCTTTTAGCAGTGCAAAGTGACCTTTCAGTAGTACATGGTTTGTTATAGTTTTGGGAGGTGGTTTGCAGAAATTGTAGGTCCAAGTACATTTAACAGGGGAGTGGTCACTGCATGAATCAGGAGAACAGTAATATGGGTAATGTGAGCAGGCCGGTTAAAGAGTACCCAATCAAGGAGAGTGCTGGTCCCAGTTTTGCAATTGACTTTGGTTGGTGTCTCAACCATTTGGGAGAAGTGGAAGGCTGATAAGGCATCCTTGACTGAGGCAGCAGCAGGGGAGAGCCAGTTGATGTTGATGTGGACTCTTCCAGCATCACAATTTCAGTATTTAGGCTCAGAGTACTCACATAGTCCATCAGGTCATAGGGCCCTGAAACTGCTTTCAAACTTTTGGGGGCATTTGATAAATAAAAATATTTATAAAAAAAAAACATTTATTCTGGCTGTACCAGGACATTGAAGTGAGACACTGTATGGACTGCCTTGAAACTGTGTTAGCAGCCATGTCAGCAACCTTTGACCCTGTTTAAGCCAATCGAAAAGCCAGGATCTTTCAAGAGGACTTATGGGACTGCTTAATAGACTTGTAGGGGAAAATACAGGGACCATTCTTGGGGCCTATTAAAGAGTCAATCAGGTGTCGAAGGAGCCTAATGAAAATAAATTTTTCAGTGAGACAATTGTTTCAGTCAGTTAGGAGCTGCCTAGAGCTCCCAAAACCCAAGGGATTTTGATTCTGAGTCCAGTTTGGTGGGAGCCTCTCCACTGGGGGGGGGTCTCTGGCCCCTTTGCTAAAGAGGTGTGGCTGCAAGGTTTCAAAGTGACTTGCCTGGGGGTTGCCAGCTACCTGTCCCCATAGGGCCTCCATTTACCTGTCCCCATTTTGGAGGAATTTGTTTAAGGCATCCTGATTTGCAACTTCAGCTGTGAAAGAGCTGTAACAATCCTGCCTGCAGTTGTGAGAGAGCTGCAAGTATCTGCAACATTCAGCTGTGAGAGGGATGTGAAAAAGCTACACTTCATTGGTGAGAGTGCTATCTAACATGTAAGTGGGAAAGCCTACTGTGAATCTCAAATGACATGGGGACCTACTTGGGGGCCAAGAAGCCACTATTGCCAAGAGGTGCTCAAATTTTGTTTGCTACCCTGCGTTGCCTCAGTGCCAGAAGGGGGTGGACGTATGTGTGAGAATTTATTGTTACTGTTTCAGTTCTACAGTGGTCATCTGAGATTCTTCTTAGAGAAAGGAAATTCACCAGCGATGCCTATGAGAAACTTGATGTTCTGCTTGGGGCTGCAGAACCATGCCTTTCAGGGGAGTTTGTTTGTGTGTGTTTCAGCTTATGAGATGCTAAAGCATGACAAAGAATTGCAATGATGTAAAAAGTATCTTATCATGGTCAGGAGACTTGCCTTAATCTCAAGTGTGTATCTCCAGAAGAGAGAAGAGAGACACTCTTCTGTTTGTGAGCACCTGCACGGTGAGGAAAGTAATGTCTGTTATGGAACTACTCAAGTAGAAGGTGTGTGCCTTCAGTGCAAAATTTTGGGTCTTCTGTGAAGCCTGTTGTTGTGTTTGAGTCTTATTGAGACTGTGTCCAGATGAAATCCCGAGACTGTGCCCTAATGTAAAAAAGCCATGGTTTTTGTACTGGCAGTGTAGCTGAAATGCAAGGTCTAGCAAAATGCATCTAAATGTCTGAGAGAGAGAGAGAGAGAGAGAGAGAGAGAGAAAGAGACTATCATGAAGGTCAGCATTGGGAATCAGCCTGGTAGTGTCACCAGCTATGCACTGCCATTGTGCCTCCCTCTGAGGGGTCTTGCCTAGACATGGGGGTCAAGGCATGCTTGTTCAGGTTCCTGTGCTGGTCTGTTTCCAGATTGTGACTTCAGCCTTACCAGAGTTTCAACTGCTAAAGGAGCTGAGAAAAGTTTCCAGCCTGCTAAAACCACAAGAGCCTGCTTTTTGGAAGGGGGCCTTCCACGAGCCCTTGTTGTGCTCCTCAGCCAAGTCAAGTTCTACCAATCATGACTACCTCAAATCTGCCTACTACGAGCCTTTTCTACATCTGCAAAAGATTGACTACAACACCGTGAGTAAAAGAAGGAATTGCTCTGCACCCAAAGAACAGTAAATAGTTGCTATCAAGTTTCTGCCAAGTTCAGAGTTAAATTCTAAAAGCTGATAAAGGGTGAAGTTTACCTGCCTTCCTACGGTATCAAGTTCAGCAAAAAAGTTAACGTAACCCAAAGAAAGGTAAAAGTTAAATTTGATTTGTTTTTAGAGCGCCACGTCGGCCAACCAGCTGCACCAATAACAGGCCTGCAACATTAGTACTGGGTACCCAGAGATAGAATTGTGGGGTTCTTATCTGGACTGGGGACTGGCACCAGTTGGGGTGTGTGTTTTCAAGCCTAGGCAGCCAGATAGCTAGAAAGTCATATAAAATCCATCAAGGGTTGGTAGGTGGTTTTAGCCTTAAAATATATTTGAATTTAAAATGTTAAATGATTGCTTCTGACACTTATCGCCAAATGCCAATCTAACTGTTGCCTAACCTCTGCATCAAATTTCCCTTTCATAACCCTGCCTCTTGTAAATAAATTGTTGGTTAACCATTTTTACAAAAATGTGTCATGAGCATAATATTTGTGCCCCATGTGAGTATATTATTAGCTTAAGTCAGAATTTGCAAAGTACTGAAAATCTGGTTTAAGGTTTATGGGATTCCATGTGTGGGAGACTGTAAAGGGTAGTGAGCAGGTACAGCATCCTGGGGGTTGTACTGCTAGGTATCAAACCCACTTGTAATCTTACTCTGGGTGGAGGCACTGTGCTATCTTATTGTATTCTTGGGAAAAACCCTTAGTTGATTAGGAATAGAATCCAGGCCTCTCAACTTTGAGATGGCAAGCAAGGCTGGGGTAGTAGCCCATTGAGAGGGTTACACACAGATCACTCTGCACAGCATCAGAGTGCATCAGTGCTATCTGTGACACTCTCCATGGCATTTACACTGTCTGACCAGTGCCATTTCAAGTCATCTGCACCTCCTGCAATGGTGGAGATCAGGCTGTGTAAAGAGGCCTCTTGTCTCTGGTCACAAATGAAGATACAGTTAGCTCCATCTCCAGTTCAGTCAGGCTGATCACCCCCCCCCCCATAGCACTTTGGAACTTCTTGATGAACTCCTAGTGCACTGTTAATAATTGTGGCTGTAATTAAAATGATGTAAGCCGTGAGTATGGTCAAGCGCAACCACGAGGCTCAAAATAAAGAAATTGCATCCAGCCTTGACTGCCCCCGAAACACCTTTATCAGTACCTTTTGTTGTCACACTCACAAATAACATGCAGCAACAGAGGAAGAAATGAAGGTGCTCTCATAACACAGTCAGGTTAGTAAAATCTCTCACAGAATGGATTCTGACATATTCCAGGCTATTTCTAGCACTGTATTGTACTGAAGACATTAAGGGATTTTGTTTTCCAATTGTTTAACCAGGTGAGACACACTAAGCTGAAGGCTTGTTTACAGGTGCAACCTGGGAGCACAGGGATGTTAAGTGACTTGCTCAGGGTCACACAGTATGCAAGTGGGGACTGTGGGATTCAAACCCAGGTCTCCAGATTTGCAGCTCAGAGCCTTAAACTACTGCGCTATACTGCCTCCCAACCACTGCGCTATACTGCCTCCCTGGATCATACCTTGTAACATGCAAAGCAGCATGGCGTCATTTCTAGAGGACAGCTTTTGGAAACAGGTGACAAATTCACATTCCACTACTTACTCACTGTGTGACCCTGGTCAAGATACTTAACATCTCAGTGCCTCAGTCATCCCAACCTGTAAAAATGGATTCATGCACAGCCCTAACAATAAGATAATGTTAAAGATCTGTGGGGCTGTCCTAGGTAAATCCACACTATTAAACAAAGACTATGACTCACAAATCATGATAATGCTTAAAAAGTCTGGGACAGAACTGAATAAATGGTAATATCAATTCCAGAGGGTGTTGTAGTAGTTGAACAGCATTTGTTGAAAGAGAACTTGACAGAAAGCACCCCTGTGTGGCACAATTTATTGTCACAGTCACCTCTTCAGTGACAGAAATGCCACATTAAGGAGAGTAAGGTGGACTTTTTAAGGCCAAAACTAATACCTCCCTGAAAATGAAGGCCAGTTCAGAAGACCGATCAATGCAAAGTTCCACATCTACAGCAGATACATCAAATTTACATCCCTTTAACTGTAAAAATTAAATAAAAAATGTGAACGTGACACTGCATGGAGTACCAGGGCTTTTTCTCCCAGTTCTGAACTCCTGGGTTAAGGTAGCAGTTGAACAATTGCTGAATGAGTACAGCACTGTTTGGTCATCTTTGCGCTTGTGAACCAAATCCCCAGTTTCAAGTATCTCTTGCAGTGAGGGGAAGAATTTCTTGTGTCTAGGACAGCTTAAAGTGTAGTGAGGCTGACACTCCCAGGGTGAGAGGGGAGAAAGGCCAGGACATAGAGATGAAAAAGAGAAATAAACAGCCGCTTTCCCACATCTGCCCTCAACTGCTGCTCCTCACCACAGTAGGAAAGAAATGTAGCATATGGTTGCCCCTAGTTGTGTATGGAAATCCATATACAACATTTTCTTGTAGTGTATGGTAGAACACTATTCTGCATGAAAATCCATGCCTAGAATATAGAGAATTGTGTATTTTTTTAATATATACATATATATATCTTACAAATATCCAATTCCAAACACATGAAGTTTACAATATAGACTTTTGTACATTCATTTCATTCCCTTATTTTTACTGTACGTCTTATACTCAATCTACTAAAAATATCTTCATCTTTACAACTACCAGTAACATATAACATTTACCCCCTCCCTCCCTGAACTCAGTGAGATTACACTTTTCGAAACAAAAACAAAAAACCAAAAGTACAAGTATTCCCATTTTATTTTATCCTGATTCTATGATACTTTGTATTGGAGGCATTATTTCTTCCAATTCCCTCCAGCCCATTCCTATATGATCTTCTCAGTCTTCATCTACTTCTCCTTACCACAGAAACCACAAGATCTGAAAATAACCTTGTTTGTGTATGAGTTTCTCATACACAATATTCTATAGTGTATGGGCACTCATTCCACTGGGGTGGTGGGTCAGAGTTGTAGTTGATTGTTTCTGGAAGGCATGGGCTTAGTCCCACCCACCCTGCTCCTCACTCCGCCCACCCCAAGTGCATCATTTCCTTTGTATCAGGTGTTCTGACATCACTTCCCCAAAAGTGCACAGGACATACACCTGTTCATATCCTTAAAGGCACAGCACACTGAATAGGGGTAAACGCACTCACACGCTTGCACACACTAAAAAAACAGCAACAAAAAAAATCTTAAACAGGAAGGGAGACAGACATGTGGGGAGTGGTGCAATGCACTGGCTGTAGAGTGGCAGTCTTCAGGGAGATGTTCCAGAGGCTGCGTTGCTGCCCTATTTGCAGGCACCTCTCTGGTCTGAGGGAGGAGGTTGCCCATCTCCATGCTGGCCTGGTGAGGATTCAGGAAACTTCCTCCTCCATCTAGGGACTACCAAGGCCATCACTACAGCCTCAGAGGTTGCCAAGAAAGAGGAGCAGTTGGATCACAGTGGGCTCAGGGAGAGTGAGGGTGGTGGAACAGAGGTGCATCCCTCCAGTTGTGCCTCCCCACAATTCATTCACTATTCTGGTGGAGCAGGGTTCCTCTATGGAGGCACCCACAGTGAAGACCAAGGAGGATGCTGGGAACCTCCACAAAGGAGACTCACAGGAGGGTGGCATGGGATCCTACAGGGGAAGGAAACAACTCCTGATGGGGACTCAGTTATTAGGGGGGTAGAACTGAGGGAGGGAGGGGAGAGGGAGGTAAGGTGCCTGCCTGATGCCATGGCTTGGAGGCACAGGAAGTGAATCCTCAGGATTGTGGGAGCAGCTGCACAGGGGAGGGAGTTGGATATCATTGTCCACCTAGTGACAAATGACCTGGCTGGGAATGGGATCACATCAGTGCAGCAGGTGTTTGTGGAGTTGGGGATGGGCCTTAGACAAGTAGCAAACACGGTAACTTTCTCAGAAGTGCTACCTGTCTATGGCATTGGGTAATGCTAGGGTACTCCGCACCATGGGATTCAATGACTAGTTGAAAATTGAAAAACAGGTGTGGAGCTCAGGGATTTGGCTTCACTGGGGACTGGGGTTCCACCTGGAGGAATACAGGCCTATACTGGCATGATGGTCTGCATCTGTCTGGGAGGGGAACCAGGATCTTAGGTGATAGGTTTAAATGCTTCATTGGCAAGTATTTAAACTAGCCAAGGGGGAGGCACTGAAGAGAAGCAGGGAAATCCAGCCCCCCCCACAAAACAGGATAGTTAGTGAAGTAGACACAAAGGTAGAGAAGTTGATAGGGAGTAGGACAGGGGTAAATCCAGAAAAAAGGCAAAGGCAGTAAGGACAGGGATGGGCCTAAAAGGGGTAAGGCCATCAAAAAATGGAGGGTGATAAGTACCAATGCCCATAGTCTGGGTCACAAGCTCCCTGAACTAGTGGCCTTGATGGAAGAGGGATGCCTGGATATCATAGCAGTCACAGAAACATGGTACACAGTGGACCATGACTGGGATGTCAACATACTAGGGCACACAATCTATAGAAGGGATAGGGAGGGTAAAAGAGGAGGAGGAGTAGCTCTCTAAATAAGGGAAGGAATCAAAGCAACAGAACCAAAGGGTAAACAGGGAGGGGAGGAGGCACTGTGGGTCACCCTGGAGACATGAAGTGGCACCACAATCCACACAGATGTTGTTTACAGACCCCCATCTCAGGGGAGGAGGCAGTGGACAAGGAAATGATAGAAATAATCCTTAGAATGGCAGAAAAAGAAGACATATTGTTGATGCAGGACCTGAATATGCCAGATGTTAAATGGAGCACCTTTACTTCAGCCACATCCAAGAGCAGGGTCATTCTCGATGCCCTACAGGGGGCATGCCTCAGACAGCTAGTGTTGGAACCCACTTGGGAGGGAGCAATCTTAGACCTGATGCTCTCAAATGGGGAAGGAGAGAGGATCTTAGATTTAGAAGTGGGTAACCATCTGGGAACAAGTGACCACCAAACAGTGTGGTTCACAATAAACACAGCTGTAGAGTCAAGCCATACAAAAGCAAGGGTGTTGGAATTTAGGAGGGCTGACTTTGGAAAAATTGGAGAGTGCCTCAGAAAAGCACTAGCAAACAGACAAGAAGGAGGGGTGGAAGAACAATGGGGAAAAATCAAAACTGCCATCACAGAGGCAACAAGACTTTGTGTAAAACACATCAAAAAAACAAAACAATGGAAAAAGCCACTATGGTTCTCAAAAGAGGTGACAGGGAAGGTTAAGGAGAATACCCTCCCAACACACACACTCGATCCCAACCCGCGGAGGAGCACCGTCACTGGATTGGAGCCTGAAACAGTACAGGCTGAACCAGAACACCCCTCCACACTCGCTCCAAACCCACAGACGAGCACCGTTGCTGGATCAGAGCCTGAAAAACAGTGCAGGCTCAACCAGAACAACCCCCTCCCACACTCACTTCCAACCCACAGAGGAGCACTGTTGCTGGATCAGAGCCTGAAACAGTGCAGGCTCAACCAGAACACTCCCCCCACACTTGCTCCCAACCCTTAGAGGAGCACTGTCGCTGGATTGGAACCTGAAACAGTATAGGTACAGGCTTCAGTACAAGCTGCTTTCCACCGGAGAATGAAACAGACTGTTGCTACTGCTTAGGGGTGTTTGCATGATATGTGTAAAACTGTATTTTGTTCAGTCAGGGGAATTTACAGCCATGGTCGGCAGACATAAGGAGATAGTTTATTTCTGGGCAGTATTGTCCTGACTGAAACCAACTGGCTGCTGCTAATTTTAGATGTTACTTTAAGTAGTGATGTTTGTCATCATCATCATCATCATAGTTTATTGTTCTTCCATAAAAACCATATGGACATTACAATCATTAAAAAAAATACATATAAATATATGCACATCTTATAATACTATTTTTTATAAAATTCTATTTCACTATCCATTGCACATAAACAAAATAAAAGGCAGGAATTTCTTATATCAAGATCCCAGCAAGATGTACATTATTAATATAGTATAAAATTACGAAATATCCCAACTAGTATATAGCAGCAATACAATACATAGCTTCACAGTTCACTAACACAATTGCTATTGCTAAACAGGAAGATGTTTTCTTTTAATCTTTATCACTCCATAGAAAAATGTTGCAGCCATTTCTGCATCTTCTATAGTAATAGGGTGGAGAAGAGCAAACAACGGATCATAATCCACCTCTGAATATCTCAGAAGAAAATTATTCAGTATCCTATACTGTGAAGAATTATATAATGGACGTTGTACCGTGAAATGATAAATAGTTTCCAAAAAGCCCTTATTACAACTGCAAAAATCAGTGTTAAGTCCTTCGGAGGTACATCTATTAAAATAAGCATATTTAGAGGATATAATTCCCATCCTAGCCCAAGTGATGTTTTTTTGATGTAAGGGGGTCAGAGGAAGAGTTAAATAATTCTCTATTAGAGAGTCAATTTTATTAGAACCTAACCAGATAGCCTGACGTTGACTTCTAACCTGCTCCATTTGTTTCATTTGAGTGAGCATAATCAACTTCTACTTAACAATCCCCTTAAATAATGGCGAGATTACAATAGATTTATCAAAATCTAACCAGAGATGTTGCATGGAAGTAGTTAGTAAAATATGTTTAAGGGTTTTTAACCACAAAGAAGTATAATTTTGCTTGTACCACGTGAACTTTTCTCTCAGGCAAAGTAAGGGCAGGACATTGCTCTGATTATTAATAAAATTTTAACCAATATCCAACCACTTGTGAATTTATTATTGTAGAAATAGGAACTCTTCCCAGTTCAGCCCTTACTACAGCATTTGACATGGCCATTGGGACCTGTAATAGTGATTTATAGAATATAGAAAGCAGGGTTTCTAGGCATGGGAAGTTATAAGCTCCCCATACCTCAGCACCATATGTGAGAATGGGATTAATTTTGGCTTCTTCTGCCACCAAGACAGGTAGAATCGAATGGCATCCGCATTTAATATTGAAGCGTAAGATGGCTTTGGCTACTAATTTTGCCCTAACGACTTGATCCTTCCAGTGTGCTGTCCATATTCCATTTAATGTGCTGTTTGTCAATGACCAGGAGCTGTATGTTACTGCAGTGTTAGATATTTGGTGCCTAATTCGAATTTACAGCTGGCTTACCTGGAGTTTTTCTATGCTACTGCTCCCATTTTGCATGTGCTGTTCCAGAGCTGCGCAGGACAACCTCCTCCTTGCTTGTTTTCCTTGTTCCTGCCCTGGCTCTAATCCCCTTTGTCCTCTCTCTGTCTCTCTCTCTAGGCTCAACCAGAATACCCCCTCAATCAGAACAATACCTCCTATTCATGTATTTGATATGCTTATTTATGATATGCTTTTTTTTTCTTGGGAATGGGGATACTCTGTATCATGCTCAACTTGTAAGTAGTTTCTCTTTTGCCTATACTTGTAAAATTTCCTTTACCTGGAAACTTGTATTGTACTTCTCTTACTGGCCACCATGGCCTGGGTTGTGCTGAAAACAGTCCTCTAGATCAGTGCACTTACCCGGTTATCAAAGACTAAATAAATAAATAAAAAGGATAGGATTCAGGAAATATAAGGAAACACAGAATGAGCAGGACAGAGAACTATATCAGTTAAAGCAGAAGGAGGCAGGGAAGGCAGTCAGAATAGCAAAGGCCCAGACTGAGGGAAAGATAGCCAACTCTGTTAAGAAGGGGTTAAAACCTTTTATCGGTACGTTAGGGAGTGAAGAAAGATCAAGGGAGTGATACTGAAGCTTAATAAAGGGGAGGGAATATGGGCAGAGGGTGACAGTAAAAAGCAGGGATACTGCAAGAATACTTCTGCTCAGTATTCACAAAAGAAGGGGGGGGGTACCTAAACCAAACAATAGAAGCACTCTGGATAGGGGGGGTTGATACCAGTCCATTCACAGAAGAAAGGGTTCTGAAACAACACTTAAAACTGAAGGTGGACAAAGCAATGGGGCTTGACAAAATTCATCCAAGAATTCTAAAAGAACTAAGGGGAGAACTAGTGACACCACTGACTACCTTCTTTAACAAATCATGGGAGGATGGGGTGGTACCTGAGGACTGGAGGAGGGCAGATGTGATTCCACTTCACAAAAGTGGGAGTAAGGCAGAGGCAGGAAACTACAGACCTGTTAGTTTGACCTCAGTGGTAGAGAAAATGATGGCATCACTTCTGAAGGAAAGAATTGTTCAGTACCTAGGGAGGAGCAGTGGACATGGCCTACCTAGACTTTAGCAAGGCATTTGACACAGTCCAGCACAAAAGATTAATACACAAGTTAGCCAGCCTTGGAGTGGGTCCCAAGGTGGTAGCCTGGGTTGAAAATTGGCTGGACAACAGGATGCAGAGGGTAATTGTAAACGGAGTCCACTCTGAAGAAAGAGGGGTTACTAGTGGGGTACCACAGGGTTCAGTACTGGGACCAGTTCTCTTTAATGTCTTAATACGTGACATTGCAGAGGACTGGAAGGAAAAGTATGTCTCTTTGCAGATGACACTAAGATCTGCAACAGGGTTGATATAAAAGGTGCGGTGGAAAGGATGAGAAGGGGCTTGGCAAGGTTGGAGGAATAGTCAAAAGTATGGCAGCTTATATTCAGCACAAAGAAGTGCAAAGTAATGCACCTGGGAAACAAAAACACAGGGGAAGAGTACACAATGGAGGGTGAGATACTAACAACAACAAAAATGGAAAGGGATCTGGGGGTAGTCATATGAGATGACCTAGAGTTCCTGCATTGTGGCGTGGGGGTGGTGAGGGAGTTCCCTTGCAAGTCGGTGCCCCCCCCCCCGCAACTGCTGGAGTGTTCAACATTTTACATTTTTTTAAGGGGTTGAGGTGCAGGCTCCTAGACACTGGCTGGGTGGTCCTCCCCGCGATCGCCAAGAATTTCTTCCCCTGCCACAAAGCGGGAGCTCGACTGTGATCTGAACATTTATTTATCTCCTCTCCTGCATGGGCAGGAGTTGCTGCAAGTCGATTTAGAAATTTTACTTACTGGGGCTAATTCGCCTGGGGACCGGTGCTGATTTACTGTGGACTTGATTGCTGCAGTGTAAATTTCTGGACTTAAGTGCTCTAATTATCTAGTTATCCTGCCTGACTTTGAATTTTATGCAGTCTGTTTTGGGAGTTTGGGCTCCAATTTTAAATTTGTAGCCCTGCGTCTGATTGGATTTCCCCTGGGCTGTGATGATGCCTCTCCTGGCTACTTAATTGTTGGCATTGAGCCCCGTGGCTCATACCTGCCTGGTTCCTGCATTGTGGTGTGAGGGGTGGTGAAGGAGTCCCCTTGCAAGTGGATGCCCCCCCCCCGCAACTGCTGGAGTGTTCAACATTTTTCATTTTTTTAAGGGGTTGAGGCGCTGGCTCCTAGACGCTGGCCGGGTGGTCCTCCCCGTGATCACCAATAATTTCTTCCCCTGCCACAAATCAGAAGCTCGACTGTGATCTGAACATTTATTTATCTCCTCTCCTGCATGGGCAAGAGTTGCTGCAAGTCGATCTGGAAATTTGACTTGCTGGGGCTAATTTGCCTGGGGACCAGTGCTGATTTATTGTGGACTTGATTGCTGTAGTGTAAATTTTTCCCACCCATCTGCCTTGTACCCTCCTCCCCTTAAATGCCTGTAGACCATGCCCCTGCCTGCTGTTCTCTTTTACTTCCTATATTGTGCCTACCCCTTTAGTCCTTCACTGAACTGACTGCTCTGCTGCTTCTGTCTATTGGTGGGGCGGTAGGCTGGCACTTCATAATTTGGTATCTCCTGCTCCGACTCATTGGTTGGTGGTCCTGTTGATCGGATTGGTGAGCCTTGCTGCAGGTTATACTGTGGGGCTGCCTGTGCAGCTTAACCTTCCAGGTGTACACCATGACTAACTTACACTGAGAATCTTGGTCGGTCAGCATTCTGAACAATTGGAAGCTTAGTGCCTATTTTATTACTGTCTGTTAGCATGGTTAGCTTTTTGTTTACAATTCTACAATGTTAGATTTTTGTTCACTGTTCTGCTATATTAGCTTGCGTAGCTACTGTCTGCTCAAGTTTGCCCTAGTACTCATTCTAGGAGTGTTACTCTTTGCATTTAAGATTTGGTCCCTGCCTCTTGACCGCTGTTGGGGACCCCTTTGTGGTGCTGGATGCTCCTCTGTAGTGGCTATTGCCTTTGTCCTCTATAAAAGGGGTGCTTTCTAATTTGGCTGTCACTGTGTTCTCATCATGGGGTGGGCCCTCTACCGACGGTGGTAGTGGGTTGCAGCTGCTGGACATCCAGTTCTTTCTATTGTGGTTGGCTCCCTGGGCTGCTAAGTTGGGGCCTGGTAGTTGGTATTTATTGGCTTACCCCCAAAAATTTTACCATTGTTCCTTGCCAGATATCCCTGGTATTGACATGGAGGACCCTGAGCATTTTTTGAAGGAAGTGTTGGCCCTTCCACTCATGTGTTCCCTCACCTTTGGTCTTCTCACTGTCCTTAGCATCCCTTTGTTTAGTGGTGACTGTGCTCCTCCTGTGGGGGAACCCTGGGGCACTTATGCCCAGCCCGAAGAGTTGGACTTCCAATTCTCCAACCTTATAGCTGGAGACAGACACCCCCCTGGGTTCTTTGCTGTCTTGACCTCAGGTGCCTCCTGGGTCCGGACCTTGTGGTTAGGCGTTATGGTCGCAAGCTGCCTGCTAGGGATGGCTCCCCTCCCTTAAGGCATCTCCTTTGGCTCCTATTGGTGACTCTAGCTCTTGTGGGTGATATTGAGCATAACCCTGGTCCATCCTGCCAAGTCTTCCCCTCAGTTGTGGGCTGGTTGGCTGGCAAAGGGCTGAAAATAGCTCATCTCAATATCTGCAACCTCCTGCCCAACTTGGCGGAACTTCTTGTTTGGGTCACCTTCCACAGGCCTCATATCCTTGGCATAACTGAAACTTGGCTTAAACCCTCAACTCCAGACTCGGCATGTGCACTTCCTAACTATGACCTCATCAGGCAAGATCATCCAGGGAAAAGGGGGGGGGTGGTAGCATCTTGGTCTATTAAGGAGCCACCTCAACCTGTCAGTTTTGTCCTGTCAACAGCCATTGCAGTCTCCCTGTGAGTTACTACATACAGTACTGTTGCTCAGGAAGTCCAAAAGGTTACATATTATGTTTACTTATAATTCTCCTATAGGGGGCTTAGGGGGCTTGACCTTCCTCCTTGATACCGTTGATTCTGTGACCCGGCATAATGAGTCAATGATTCTGGGTGATCTTAACCTAAACTGGCTTGGTAGTAATACTAAAGCATTTGAGCCATTGTTTGCTGGTCTCTCCTTGTCGCAGCTCATCAAGGATCCTACCAGGTGTTCTCCCAGTGGAGATGTGAGCTCTCTTCTGGATTGGGTTCTGGAAAACAGACGTGAGAGGATCAGCTCATCGGGCATCCTTCCTGATTCCATCTCAGACCACTCCTCTGTGTACTGTGTGTGGAAGATACCCTCCCTGAAAATTCCTCATAAGATCATTCAGATTGGGGACTTCTCCAGGTTTGATCTTGGCTCTTTTCATGATGATCTCCAGCATACTGACTGGTTTGCTGTATGGAATGCCCAGGACTCCTCCTCTGCTGTCAGTCACTTCCTCAGCACCTTCAGGGCTCTGCAGGATAAGCATGCCCCCCTCATCAGATGGAGGGTCAGGGGGTCTGCTACTAAGTGGTTATGTGGGAACCTCTTATCTCTTATGAAGTCTAGAGACAAGTGCTGCGCCAATTTCAAGGCCATGTTGGATCAGGCTGTATTTCAGCAGTACATGAGACTCAGAAATGAGTGTAAAAAAGCAATAAGGGTTGCCAAAAGTGAATTTTGCAAAACTGTGCTGCTGAGTTCCTTTAGGAACTCTAGGAGGTCCTGGAGGAACATTAAAAACATAGTTAGTGGTTCCTAGAGTGATGAGGCCACGGATATGCTTATTGAAGGTGCTAGCTGCAACAACTCACTAACCATTGCAAATGCATTTAACCTGTATTACTCTGACCTGTCTGCTTTCACCTCGCTATTCCCCCTAGTGGAGGTGACAGCTGTGAACAGGTCTCTACCCCTCCATTACCCCACCTGCTTTTTCATTTTAAGCCTGTGATGGTGCAAGAGGTGCAGAGATTGCTCTCTGGCCTCTCCCCCTTCTCCAGCACTGGCCATGATGGTATGGAACCAAAGCTCCTCTGTCTTGGTGCCTCTCATTTTGCCTCCCCGGTGGCCCATATTTTCAATCTGTCCCTGTCATCTGGGGTTATCCCTCACATATGGAAGGTCGCCAGGGTGGTCCCTATCCTTAAACAGGGCAACCCCAAAATGATTGAAAACTACCGTCCAATAGCCATTCTGTAGGCGGTCAGCAAACTTCTTGAGAAAGTTGTGGCAGGGCAACTCTCTGAGTATATTCAGTCGCATGATCTGCTGTCTCCTGTGCAGCATGTCTTTCAGAAAGGGCACAGCACATCCTCTGCCCTTGTCACAGTCTCCTCCTGGATCAGAGCAGCTATGGACCAGAGCAAACCCTCTGGGGCTATTATCATAGCTCTCTCCAAGGCCTTTGACCTTGTTGACCATGCCTTGCTCTGCACTCAGCTCAGGTCATATGGTCTATCACCTGGTGTGATCCATTGATTCTCCAACTATCTTCATGGCAGAGAGCAGCTTGTCAAATATGGTAAGAAGTTCTCGGGCTCTTCTTCTGTATACTCGGGTGTCCCCCAAGGCTCAGTCCTGGGGCCCCTGCTTTTCTACATTTTTGTTAACGATCTTCCCTCTGCCTCTGTCCATTGCAGGCCCATCCTCTATGCGGATAACCTGGTCATCCTCACTCATTCTCGGGACATAGGGGTCATTAACTGCCACCCAAGTGAGGACTTTGGGAACGTTCAGTCCTGGATTACATCCCATAAGTTGGTTCTCAGTCTTAAGAAAACCCAGGCCATGCTCTTTGTGTCCATGGCCAAGATTAAGGCCTCTCCTGCCCTTTTATGTGTCACTGGTCCTGATGGTGTTCTGATCCTTGTCACTCACAACTTTAAATACCTTGGGGTGACACTTGACCTGCAGCTTGACCTTGACCGCCATATTCAGAATGTATGCAAGACTGTTAACTGCAAACTGGGTCGGCCTACAGAGCTAAGAGTTACCTTACTCCAGCTGCCCATCTTGCTCTTGCTAGAGGTGTGCTCCTCCCCTCGCTTTGCTACGGGCTCCTTTTGTTTGCTCACATCTCCAAATCTCACCTTTCTAGGTGGTAAACTGCCTACAATAATGTATGCCATTTTGTTCTGGCTGCCCCTGGTCTCACCCACCATTGTGACCTGTATAGCAAGCTGAATTGGCTCTCCCTATCAAGTCACCTATACTTTGTCCTGGGGTGTCTCATGGGCAAGGTCCTTGGTACTGGCACCCCCCCTTGGCTGGCAGAATTCCTTGTCCCAGCTGTCTCCTCACCCTATTCCCTCAGGTCTCTGGGTCCTACCATCCTTAAGATCCCTGCCACTTGGACTCAAATGGGGGATAGAGATTTTTCTGCATGTGCTCCCAGATTGTGGAACTCCTTTCCTACCCAGGTTCGCTCCTCCCAGTCACATGTGTGCCTTCGATCCTCCCTATGGAATCACCTCAAACTCTCCTTGGCGTGTGGTTGTCCCAAACCACCGTCATCTCTCCTGGTCCTTCACCACACTCCTTTCTCTCGGATGTGTTCTGGACCATTTTGGGTTGCTTGCCATGTATATAATGTATCCTAACCTATGTTTTTGGGTGTTGCTCTAACTGTGGCTCCACTTTCTGGGGCACTTAGCTGCATATAATTTTGTATCTGCTGCATCTCAATTTGTACTTATTGTACTGCTCTTAATTTCTACATGTGTTATTCTGTATAAGATATGCCTTACCTGACTCTGTAAATTGTCTCAATCTGTATCATGTTGTCCTATGTACTTATATCTGTAATTCCTGTACTCTCTCGGGTCGTACCTCACAACAGGCAATTGTCTTGTCTTGTGTACTTACCTGGTCAACAAAAGCTAAATAAATAAATGAAAGTGGGCAAGCAATGTGAGAAGGCAGTAAGGAGGGCTGGGGGATACTGGGATGCATAGGAAGAGGCATCACCAGTAGAAAACAGGAAATTGTTATCCCTCTGTACAGACAGTTGGTGAGATCCCATCTGAAATACTGTGTGCAGTTCTGGAGATCCCATCTCTGCAAGGATATAGACAGGATAGAGTCTGTCTAGAGGAGGGCAACTAAAATGGTGTCGGGTCTGCAACAGAAGACACACAAAGAGAGACTAAAGGAGCTTAATATGTATACCCCTGAGGAAATGAGGGAGAGGGGGGACATGATAGAAACTTTCAAGTACCTCAAAAGAGTCAACAAAGTCCAAGAGGGTAGCATCTTTCTGAAAAAGAGATGTGCAAAAACAAGGGGGAACAATTTGAAGATAGAGGGGGATGGCTCAGAGGTAATGTGAGGAAATATTTTTTCATGGAGAGGGTTGTGGATGCATGGAACAGCCTTCCTGAGGAGGTTGTGGAGTCAAAAACAGTGGGGGAATTCAAGAATGCATGGTACAGACATAAAGCAATTCTAGTGGGTAGTAGCAGGAAGTAGGCTGTTGGTTAACTAGGGTCTGCAGCTCATGCATTAGGTAGGGAAATGGGCAGACTGGGTGGGCCAAGTGGTCCCTATCTGTCATCAAATTCTATGTTTCTATGTTTCTATTCCTGGCAAACAATGTCCCTAAAATAATTTTTAAATTCCTAACTGGTGTGCGTTGCTCTGGCGCCGGTAACTTCCATGTGGTCTTTTACCTCCGCGGCCCCTTCATCGCGCATGCACGACTACTTTCAATGTTGTTATGCTGCACTGGTGATGTACTCAGTGCAGTATAACAACATCATGGTGTAGTCAAGACAGCACAACAACGCTGTTCTGAGCAAGGATTTCCATGCTCAACAACGTTTCACC
This sequence comes from Neoceratodus forsteri, assembly GCA_016271365.2. Classification (NCBI taxonomy): domain Eukaryota; kingdom Metazoa; phylum Chordata; order Ceratodontiformes; family Ceratodontidae; genus Neoceratodus; species Neoceratodus forsteri. Next base: position 1,677,464,534 of record CM057456.1, read on the forward strand.
ATACACTATTGCGTTGTTCTGCTGCACTCACTTTGTCACAGTGGCTGTTGTGCTGCACTCAGTGCATCAGTAGTGCAGCACAACAGAATGGAATGCTGACTCATGCTTCAGTGCCCTTGAGAAGTGATTGCCATTGTCTGCCTTGTCACCTCAGTGTCTGAGCCACTGTGCAAGGAGACAGCAGTAACGGGCAACAGCGTTCAGTTTAGGAAGCATTAATAGTAGAACAGTCAATAAAGCCACAAAGCATCCATTAAAAATGCCATCTGTTTCCAGAAATCAACCAAAATCTGACTGTGAAAAATTCATTGAGAAGCAAGAATACAGCAGAATGCTCAAAAAAACAGAACATGACCTCAGAGTGTTCAAATGTTTCTTAGCTAACAACAGTGAAACTCGCAGCATTTGTGAAATACCAGTGAATGAGCTTGATATCCTGGTAGCCGATTTTGTCTGCAAACTTGAGAGGCTGGATGGGGAGCAGTATGAGCCTAGCACTATACGTGGTATACTGAGAAGCACTGACAGGTACCTTATCAAGAATAAGTAGGGGCGCTCTATTTTTCAAGGCAATCAAGAGGTTTTTAAAGACACACTAGCCACCCTTCTCACCAAACAAAAGTATCTTAAAAAGTTGGGCAGGGGGGAATAAGCCTATGCAGTCTGAGGCACTGTCAGTTGGAGAGATAGACAAGTTGTACTCTAGCAGTGCTCTCAGCCTGAACAACCCCACAAGCCTCCTCAACATGGTTTTCTTCAACAGTAGTTTATATTTTGCTCTAAGGACTGCAGAGTAATAAGCTTTGCATTAGGGTGACCTTCAGCTCTTGGTGGATTCTGATGGCTGAAAGTACATTGTATACAATGAAAGCCTGACCAAGACATGTATTGGTGAGAACCCAAGGGACATTCATACATTGAATCCCAGCATGTACTGAAACCTGACAGATGCTGATCGTGACCCTGTGGCTGCCTATGAAAAGTACAATTCTCAAAGGCCAGGTTCAATGCTTTCCAAGAATCCCCATTCTACTTGTAGCCCGACATAAGTTTCAAGTCTGGGGTCTCCCTGTGGTATCGTTCTACGGCAGTGGGTGAAAACAAAATAAGGGGTATGATATAAAGGATAAAGGCACAAGCAGGACTACCCCAGCAAAAAAGAATAACCAACCATTCTACCCGTAAAACTGCCGTGCAGCGTCTGGTGGACAGTGACATTCCTCTTATAGAGGTCCAGCAAGTGTCTGGCCACCAAACGCTGCAATCAGTTAACAATTACAGCTGACTGCCCAAAGATAAGCAGAAGAGAAACTCAAACATCTGCCAGGAGAAGTCATTTGTCCCATACAGTATGCTCTGCCATGGTTATTACCTCCAGTTAAAAAAAAACAGTGCCTATCCTCTAAGAAAGTGAAATTCCCACTTAGTGAACTGACAAATATCCACCTGTTTGGTGCATACTGCATTTTTCAGCATCCTTTCAGTTTCCAGATTATCAACAACTACGACTGTGCGAACTGGAAGAGACATGTGACAGACCTCTCTGAGCATAAAATCCCTGACGATGAATGAGGTAAAATCCCTTCCTATTCAGCTTCTTGCTTAAAAAAAAAGAGTCCGAAGAATGTTTTCTTTTTTGGTTTTTTGTATCTTCAGTTTTCCATTGTACTGGCAAGTGGGATCGGGAGCAACATTAACTAAAGTGGAAACATTGTTGTGCCTTGGTAGCAGTATTCGCTCAAGTGTCTGCGTTCAACTTGTTTAAAACGCCACTGAAGATTTGTTTGTAGTGCGACCTGTCGAGGGAAAGTTGTGGAGCTGGACAATGGCAGATAAGAATCACAGTCTTCATTTTATTTAATGATTTTCAGGACACTGCCTTATGGACTGTAATTGTCATTTGTTCATTTTTTTTTTTTGTTTTAACAAAAATGTTATGCTGTGTCATCAGTCGACCAGCCGGTTCACTGAAGCTGTTCTATTTTCCAGCAAGTAAAGTTTTCCATTATTCAAATCAAAACATAGCATCTTTTTTCCTTATGAATGTTAGTTACAACTGATCATATACTATAAAAGATTATGTATGATCAGTCATTCACATCCCAAGTTATTCTTGTATCTCGCCATTTCTTTGGTAACAAAAGACCTCTCGAGCTTCATGCTCGAGGTCTTCTGTTACTAAAGAAATGGCTTGATACAAGAATAACCTCGTTGTGTATGATTGGTCACAATCCTCTATGTTGTAGAACAGTTCAGAGGTCATGAAAAGCTGTTGTAGTATTGTTCTGACTTCACAACAATACCACAATAACTTTTCACCTTTTCAAGTGTGTACCTACTGTGTTCTCCTCGTGCCCTGCTTTTCAAATAAATTCACCTTGGTGCCACTCAAACTGTGCTGACACACAGTGAGTTTAAAAAAACAATTTTTAACTGGCTGTTTATTTTTTGAAATGTTCAAACTTTTAATTGACTATGGTGTTCATAAGAGAAGGTGGGTGGACTAGCAAGTGAGTGGGCAGGTGGGGGGAAGGCGAATTGGCAGCCAGACATGCACTGTCATCTGCTCAACAAAAAAATAATTTTAAACTATATACTATATAAAATAATATATGGTCTTCTGCAGGAAACTCAGCTTTCAGAAGTTGAGAATCTAAAATTACGAAGAATGTAGGTGGGTAAGGTGGTAGCAGCCTCTCACCTGATGGAGAAAAAGAATGGTAGAGTCATTTTAATGGAAAGAGGCTTGCCATTTGAGACCACTCATACAGAAACAGATGAAAAAAGAATAGTATTGGTCTCAGGTATGATAAAAGGGGCTACATTGCACTTACTCAATTTATAAGCGTCTAAATCCACAACTTCAACCTTTTTCCAAAATGTGTTTTCTGGAATTGCAAACAAGTTAAATGGTGTGGTAATAATAGACGGTGATGTTAACTGTGTCTTAAACCCCCAAGTAGACAAAACCTCTGGCAAAGCTGCATCCAGTAAAACCCCTAGAACAATAATAAAAAATTTCATGGAGGGACTGGGTCTTATAGTTTTTTGGTGGCAGCAACATGTAGGGGAAAAAGATTATACCTACTTTCCTAATCCCCACCGGGGTTATTCCAGAACCAATTTCTTTTTAATCCTCAAAACCAGTGCACATAGAATTATTAGGAGTAATATTTGTAATATCACTCTCTCAGGCGCTTCCCCAGTTGCTATAGATGTGGATATGGGGTCCAAAAAACATTCACAGACATGGTGGTTTAATACTATTTTACTGAATGACCAAAACTTTTTAGAAATTATACCAAAGGAAATTGACGCTTATTTTGACACTAATGAAGAACAGGAGGTCTCAGTACAAACAACCTGGGATGCTATGAAAGCAGTTTTACTAGGTCAGATTATTAGCTGGGCTTCAGCTAAGAAAAAACAAATTAATGTTCATAGGGTGAACTTGGAAAAAAGGGTAGCAGACTTAGGAAGCGATCATAAAATTACCAGAAACTCACAAATTCACACCAAACGTAAAAGGCTAAAGGGAGAATCATAAGATATCTTGAATAAGAATGTAGAGGGCCATCAAAGGTATACAGCTCACAAATATTGTGACTGAGGAGGTAAGGGCACCAGATTATTAGTTTATAGAATTAGGAAACAGGAGGCAGAATACACTATTTCAGAAATACAGGATACACAGGGAACAGGGCAGTGTTATACATACCCTAAAGATACTGCTGAATGTTTTAGGAATTATTATTCCATATTATATGCAGAGCCTAAAAAGGACCAAACAGTTCAGCTCTGGAATGAGGCATTCCTGTAGGGGCTTAATCTGCCAAAATTATCTGAGGCAGATCAGGCTATGTTGGATGGGTGTGCCGATCGCACATCGAAATCCACACAACGAAATCCCTCACAGCGACAATCTTGACAGGATTGGAAGGTGAAATTTTGCCCTTTCACCATGTTTTGCCCCCTTTCGATTCAACTCTGACTCAGAGTTAAATATATGTAGAAGGGGATGTGTGTGGCCCCCCAGCATGGGGGGTTCGTGGGGCACCTCTCAACATTGTGGATCTCGCTGTGCTGAACTTCGACAACAGTGTTGTCAATTCAGCATAGGTAAACCTGTTGGATGGCTCTGTAAGCACTGCAGAAGCTGATGCTGCCATTCTTTCACTGAAGAGCAATAAGGCACCTGGTCCACTTAGGTTTAACACTGATTTTTATAGGACATTTAGGATGGTACTGACCCCGAGACTATGTAAGGTTTTCAATGAAAGCTGTAGAACAGGTGAGGTCCCAGGTACATGGGCAGAGACAATATTAGCTTTGCTAAAGCCAGGAAAGAACACAGAGGTCTGTATGTCCTATAGGCCCATAAATCAGGATCTCAAAATTTTCATGAAAATGCTGGCTAATAGATTCTGGAAAATTGTCTCTAAATAAGTAGATCCAGATCAAACAGGGTTCAGTCCTGGCTGCCACATAGGAGATAATACCAGATGACTTTTAATTATAATTTCAGAGGGTGCTGCTAGTAAGGAAACACAACTAGCAATTTTAGCAGATGCCGAGAAAGCCTTTGATAGGCTTAACTGGGCACACGTGATAGGGGTTTTGTGGAAAATGGGATTTGGGGACACCTTGCTGGGAATTATCAAAATGATAAATGCAGCACCACTGGTGGCTACTGTTAAAGTGGATGGTACAATGTTGTCCAGTTTTGCCATCAGCAAGTGCATGAGGCAGAGTTGTCTGTTGTCACCCCTGCTTTTTGCACTAAGTATGGAACCTATGGTGGAAAAGATCAGAAAAGCCCTGCTATTCTGGGCATGAAGGTGGGAGGTCAAGAACATCACATTTCTTTATATGGAGATGATGCAGTCTTGTTCCTCTGAGACCCAGAAAAAAAAAATACCCTCACTGTTAAACATATTGGACTCCTTTGGGGCAATATCAGGTTTTAAAATCAATCTGAGTAAAACAGAGGTCATTAAAATTAGTGGGCAGCTCAGCCCCATGCTTAAAAGCAAACGTCCGTGTAACTGGGATCAGGACAGAGTTAGACACCTAAGCATAATGATACCAAATAATATAACACAGCTTTTACCATGCCAATTATGGTAGACTAAAACTGGAAATTTTTTCAGGTCTCAAACGGCAATTGTTGCCCCTCTCATTTATAAACAGAGTAGATACAATACAACTGAATGTTTTATTGAGGTTCCTTTTTTATACCAGACCTTACCATTAACTCATTCTCCCAGTGGCCATTTTGGGTCGAGTTCAGCAATGGATGGTACCAATGCCATATGGCGGCTACGGGACCAAAGGAGTTAAACATACCCTGGAAAAATTGGCAGGAACTCCTGTCTGCAATTTGAAAATTTATCGGGGCAGGGTCTCATGGGATCTACTTCAATTGCAGAAAGAGGTAGGCTGTATGGGACTTCCTCATTTTAAGCATTATTATGAAGTGGCACAGATTACTCCAATAGTCCCTATTTTGAGTAATACAGGAAAGGTGGCTTAGCTACAAGTAGAGAGCAACCAGATGAGAGAGGCCCCCTTGCATATTAAACTGTAGTTGTTGGGCAGTCCGCAGGAAACAGCCAGATTTCAAAACTGTTGGACTCGTTATACCCTGCACATCTGGGCTAAACTCAAGAAGAGATTAGAGATCCTGCCAAGACAACTAGCACCGATTCCACTGTGTTTGCAGCTGGACTTTTTGCCAGGCAAACTAGATGGTAGGTTTCAGATTTGGGAGAGAAAAGGTTTGATTTATTTAACATGATGTTTAGAAGGAGACACAATCACTTCCTTTGCCTCGAAGGAAAAATACCACTTACAGACATCCGACCACTACAGGTATTTACAGGTGTGTTCTCTGGTCAGTACTACCCAGATGACAGTACACCTCACTGCACCACTACCAGCACTACTTGGCCTGGTTAAGGATGCTGCTATGCAATCAGAACTTAAACAACTTATTTCCAAATTACATTTTGAACTTAATAAAGACACAGGAAAAGGTAGCACTTGGTGTCTTTCACAAAAATGGACAGAAGAGGTAGATATTGATATCTCGGATAAGCAGTGGCAGGGGATTTGGCGGTCAGTTCACAAAACAACTTTTTCAGGTAGCTGGAGGGAATTTCATTGTCAAGTTACAGCCAGATATTTCCTAACACCAGATAGGTCAACAGACAGGTGCTGGAGTGCAAGCGGTGTGAAGGGTTTACCCTTTCACATATTTTGGAGTTGCCCTAGAGTAATTGAATTTTGGAAGGAGAGAGGTAGATTAATAAAAACACATTTGAATATTAGCGCAGAGTTGGGGTTCACACAGCTTGTCTTTGGTCTCCATTCTCACGGAGCCCATGAGTGTAATTCCAAATATCTTTATAATATCTTTATAGTCGCAGCACTTAAGACTGTTACACAAAAGTGGCTAGCAGGTATTAATCTATCACTTGGGGATTGGATCAAGATTCTAAAAATAAAATAATGGAACAGATTATAGCTCAGCTTCAGCTGAAACAAGCAAAATTCATAGCGAGATAGCTCCCCTATGGAAATTTGATAGAAGTAGTAGAAGGAATTTCGATCTTAGATCAGTGGGTATTCCTTTAGAATTTTAATACAATAGAAGCAGTCTATTGCAAAGAAGGGCATCAACATATGTTTTGCCACCATTTTTTCTCTCACCTGGGTAAAAGGGTGAAGGATAAACTGAGGCTTTAATATTGTATTCTTTTTTGTTTTTTTCTCTTTCTCCTTTTCCCATTTTTTGTAGGGTTGGGAGGACTGTTTTTCTCCTGCCATCTTCAAGGGATAAAAGATAGCAAATCCATTCACAGGGTACAGATGAAACACAAGGTAATAACATACTGGACACTAGGGATGAATTGATGGGAGTTCATTCACTCTTAAGGGAATTATACTGCACCTCACTAAGTTGTTCATTAAGGTAAGAAGAGGTTGAGGCTGTGATGAGCATTTTTCATGGGCTACAGTGAAATGAAGCTGAGAACAGACTGAGTCAGACTGGAATCGATTGTGGGTTTCTCACAAGGATTGTATTATATTGGTCTAACAGCCCAGCAAATAGAGACAAGTAAAGGTAGAGTTATATACATATGAATTGTCCTTTTGGTACTTTGTATTTGGTGGTGAAGAGGCAACATGCATGCTCTGAGCACTAGACAAGGGGAATGGATTGCGAAGAGGGGAGGAGAATAACATCTAATGAGTCAGTATATAAGAAAACCTCCATGAAGGATAATTTTTGCTGTATCCCCCTACACTGGAAGAGTCGGCAGCTCCCTCTAATAGCAGGGGTATTTGAGGTGGCCTGCAATGCAGACAGTGAAAAGCATGTTTACTAGAATGAATGCCATATGCTATGGATTCTGATAGGTCTCAATGATGTTAATGCAGAGTGTATTTAGAACTGTTAAGGGTGAGGCCAACTGAGGACAGATGTTATGGTCTCCCTAATTATCTTTGTACCTATTAATAGTGTCTATATGGTACAATGTTCTTGACACTTTGTACCCCTGATAAATGTTCAATAAACAATAAGTTTAAAATATATATACTGTATATGGGCAATCGTAGACCAACAAAGACTGTGTTCCCATCTCAGGGTTGGGATGACACTGGGACATCTCGAGCTTCACTCTCAAGGTCCCTATAATATCATTGCAACCACTTGATGGCAACGCACCCTTGTTGTATATGGTTGCCCTTACACTATTCTATATGTTGTAAGAAAGAAGATTGCGCCAATTTCTCAAAAATAGTAATTGATAGCTTAACAACATTGCCAAAAGCCAAACAACTTTTATGCAGCTTAATACCTGAGATAAAGCAGTTCAGTTTGTTGGGAGGTGTAAGTGGTTTTTTTTTATTGTGGGGTAGTTTTCAAGAACTGATTATTTTTTTAAAAGCTGGGGTAATTTAAAAGAAAGGCAGTCTCTCTTCTTAGGCCCGAGGTTCCTAACAGTGTGCTAGGGTTTTAGATAGTTCTGAACCTGGCAAATATTAAACTTTACTTCGGCTCCAGTTATATACAGTAGATGTTTTATTTCTAGTTTGATAATATGCATATCGGGGGATCCAGCATTTTGTGCCATAAACTACTAGCAATCTGAAAAAGCTTTGTGTACAGTACGAATAATATGCACCACAGGACCTGCTCAGAGAGCCTGAAACACATTTCTCTGTTTTTTTTTTCCCTACTGTAGTTTTCAGGACTCTAATTCCCTCGGAACAAATGGATGGATAGATGTAATACTACAGATGGTATCTGGTGAGTGGTGAGCTGACTCAGCCACAGTTTTCCCCAAACCTAATATACCCTATATTATTTTCTGTCTTTACAATCTTTAACTCTTACTGCCACTCATCATGCTGGCAAAGTTGAATGCAACCCACCTCTCTGTGGTCCAAAGGCCAGACTATAAGCTGTTGGTCTTAAAGGTACAGGAACCATTTTCTAAAACTTAACTCGGCTCAAATACCATGCGGCCAGTCATCTTTCGATCATTAGTAAATACTGTGGGCTGGATTTTCAAAGGGCGTGTCTGCAGGTGCATGTATGTGTGATCCACCTGTGGCAGCCCAAATACTAATGCAAGAAATTTTCAAAACAGTAACTCATTTATAGCCACAGCACCAACTTAAAGGGCCAGTGTTGGCCCTTTTTGCATCATATTATTTTTAGCAGAAAACCCACATTTTATGATTGCTTACCTTCCCTAAAAGTCACTGAAGTTGGTTATTTCATTTGCTTCCTTTCTCAGTAGAACTGAAATGCATGCTAGTGGTGCAAATATACGCAACCTTATTTTGCTTCTTATCCTTAATCTACTCTTATTGCATACATCCTAAACATTAGAAACTACCAGAAACAGTGCAGCCACCCATGATGCAATATTCTCCTCTCCCCCTACAGCATCATGAGTGGCTAGATTGTGTTGGGGCATTCCCAAGTCCAGAAAAGATGCAGTGGAAGTCGATCAAAGAATGTCAACAAACATGTTATTGTGTGGGAACACTAGTATGGTGGGCAGTCTGTTTTACACTTTTAAATCAAAAACATGAATCAGAATCAGACTACCAGCTATACCGGCAATCTCTATAGACTGTAAGCAAACATAACGCGAACATTTGAGGCCCAAAAGGGTTGATAGTTTCCTTTTAACAGCAGACTCCAAAAAAACTAACAGAGGACCAAGCACACCTTGCATCTGGAATATTTATTTTGAGGTAACATCAGTGGTTAAATTTGAAATATTTAGGTGGGGAAACTCTCACATCTAGATTTCTAGGTGGTGGACCTGTAATTTCTAGGTGATGGAACTCTTCTATATTAGTCAATGAAGAAAGATGACAGAGGTGGTGGAACTCTCATACTATTTTTTTAGAGGTGGTGGAACTGAGTTCCTTTGGGCTACTGTCAAATTTAACCACTGGTTCAAGTACATAGTCCATCTGACAAAAATAATAAATAGTGTGCACTGAGACCAAAAAGAGAGGAGGCCTGGCTTTTGTGGTATAAACCCCTTCCTCAGGGTGAGTGGCTACCAATGTAAAAACACACCTTTTTTATATGGTGTCATATAGGTGAACATGATTAATTAGCAATACATATAGAATAAATAATGGGTAAGGCAGTATACAAGGATGTATACCCTTTGAGGGGACTAATTAGGGTTATAAGGCTACAAGCCCAAAGGGCAAGTTGCTTTATTGCTATAATTAACCCCAGAAATGGGCATACTTCTGAGTATTCCACCCTTACCCATTGTTTGTTGACTATAATACATTAGGCAAGGCAAGGCACATTTTATTTTTAGGGCACCCAATACCTGAGGATCTGAGTGCCTAACAAAATATAACAAAATAAACAACAATTACAGTCCAAAAATGACAGGGATAAATAAAAATCAAAGCTTAATCGTTAAAATTAACTATAATAATAAAATTAATTGGGTACATATTACTCTGTGAAGGCCAGGCTGAAAAGGTGGTTCTCTAACCTCTGCTTAAAAACACCAATCGAGGGGGCCCCCGGGACTGCAGATGGTAACGCATTCCACAGGGTCAGCCCAGAGACACTGAAAGCTCGATCATCAGATGTCTTGAGCTGAACCCTGGGAACCTCCAGGAGGTCCCTCAAAGGGAAGTGGAGGGAGCGAGCAGAGGTTGCAGGTGTCATGCGCTCCAACAGGTAGCCAAGACCCAGTCCATATAGGGCCTTATAGGTTAGCAAGCCCACCTTGAAAAGGACCCTTCACCTGACTGGCAGCCAGTGCAGAGCATGCAGGACCAGGGTTACATGACAGGACCTAGGCAGGCCCATCAGCAACTGGGCCACCACATTCTGCACCAGCTGCAGCCTGCAGAGGGTCCCTCCCATGACCCTGGAGTAAAGAGTGTTGCAGTAGTCGAGCCTAGCAGTAACAAAGGCATGTACCAGGGTCAGCAGATCCTTGGGCAGAATGAGGCGCTTGATTCTGGCAATGTTCCACAAGTGGTAAAAACCACTCTACCACAGATGATACCTAGTCTTCAAGGGTCAGCCTGTGGTCCAGCATCACACCTAGATTCCACACCCTCGTGGAAGCAACCAATGAAACAGACCCCAGGAAAAGACCTGTGTCTGCTCCAGGTTGTAACCCTTCATGCCTGTGACCCAGCTTGATCACTAGTTCCTCTGTCTTATCCAGGTTAAGTCTTAACCAGCTGGAAGCCATCCAGTCATTGATTTTAGCCAAACAGATATTAAGCTCATCAAAAGCACCAGATGTTCTGGGAACAAATGACAAATACAGCTGTGTGTCATCTGCATAGCAGTGAAACTCCATGCTGTATTGCTGAATTATCTTACCCAGGGGCAGCATGTTCACAGCGAACAGCATCAGTGATAAGATCGAGCCCTGTGGAACTCCACGACAGGCATTGGGGAGGAGGAGAAATTCCCCATCACTACCCACTGCACCCTATTAGACAGATAGGACTGAAACTATCTGATGACAGTACCAGTGAGTCCACAAGACTCACAGAGCTAATCAAGAAGCACAATGTGGTCCATGGTGTCAGATGCTGATGACAAATCAAGGAGTACAAGAACTGACCTGTCTCCTCTGTCTCTAGCCCTGAGTAGGTCATTATGCACCCTAACTAGAGCTGTTTCTGTGCAGTGTCTAGCCCCAAAACCCAACTGAAATGGCTCATAGATGTAAAAGGACACGAGGCGATCCTTGAGCTGATGTGCCACCAATGTCTCGACAACCTTGCTCAAAAAATGCAGGTTGGAGATTGGACGGTAATTCGCCAGGACGTCTGGGTTGAGGGAAGGTTTCTTAAGGAGGGGTCTCACCAGCACTTCTTTCAAAGCCACTGGGAAAACCCCCTCCACCATCGAGCACCTGGCAATCCTTGTGAACACCAGGCCAACAGCATCTGCACTTTCCATTAAGAAACACGTTGGAGCTGGGTCCAGTTTGCAAAATGTGTGCTTCAGCTCTAAGATCATTTCAGTCACTTTAGACACCTCCACTGGCCCAAACTCCTCCCAGACAAGCAGACTGTCTCTGCTCCTACTAGTCCAGCCACTGCAAGGCATTAGCCTCCCTGATGGAATCCCCAACCATACAGATGACATTCTGTCAGAAAAGAACAGAGCAAACTCTTCACATAAGGTGGATGAAAAAGTCTTCTTCGGCTATAGACAGGCAGGATGGGGAAGCCTATCCACAGTCCAAAAAAGCTGAGCAGGTCTGTTCTTCCCTGCCACAATCTCCTTGGACAGGAATTCTGCCTTCTTATGGGAGATTACTTCCTGGTACTCACCGTAGTGGGCACACAGGACCAGTTTGTCGGCCTCCAGCCGGGTCTTCCGCTAGTAATGTTCCAACTTCTGACCCTTGATCTTCATTGCCTTGAGATCCCTATCAAACCAGGGGGATCTCAAGTGAAAGGATCTGGGTCTTATATGGACTGGAGCAATGGCAGCCAGTGCTTCGGACACCACCTTGTTATAGGTGGCCACTGCCTCACCGGTGCCAATCGCACAAGCTGCCTCAACTCTAGATAGGTCAGCCAATGTCAAAAGTTCTTCTGGGTGTAAACCCCTTAAAGAGTGATAGCTGACCATCTCCACAGGGGAAGGACTATTGGGGGGGCCCAAAGATTAACCCCACGGTGCAGTGATTGGACCAAGAGACCCGATTAATCTTGAGGTTGTCAACCCAAGACCCAGCAGGAACACCAGATCAAGTGTGTGGCCATGCTGGTGGGTTACAGAAGCAACTGCTTGTGTCAGACCCAGTGAAGACATTAACTGAAGGAGGTTGTAACTGAACTGCGAGGATTCATTGACCCAAGCATTGAAGTCCCCCAGGATTAAACACCTGGGGCACTCCAACAAGGTCAACAATGAAGTCCACTAGCTCCTGCAGGAATTCTCCTCCCACCCCCGGAGGGCAGTAAATTAGGATGGTTATTGTTATGGAGATCTCATCTGTGATCATGTTATGGCAGCTGACGGTCTCTTGCAGCAAGGAGGGAATGGTGTGTGGTGAGTGCAAGTAGGAGTTTGGGGGATTTCTGGGTTTGGGAGTGTTTTGTATGTCTTTTTCCCAGGTTCTTTTGCAGCTTGTTAATTGGTTTGGCTAGCTTCCTAATGATATGTTAATTGTGTTACTAGTATTGCCCCATTGGGCATAATGTAGTGAAAGTATATAATTGTAATTGTTTGATTAGTGTAGGTACATAGCTGTGATTAGTGTAGATATTTAGCTGTAATTGTTTAATTAGTACAGGTATATACTTATAATTATTGGTGACCCCCTTTAATACACGGGGTCAATCTGTGTTTCAAATGTCATAATAATCAGGTTAACTGGTTATTACGGCGTCTTGTGTCACTCATTTGTAGCATGCCACTTCATTGGCTGTTAGTTTGTGTGTGGGTGGGCTGAACACCTCAATAAATATGGTGGCTCCATTTCTCTGTTACCGAGGACCCACACTAATCATTTGCCTCTCACTCCCCTTACAGGTAACTTGTTAATTGTTTTGAGTATTATCTGGTTGACCTGCTGTTCCAACATAAAAAAATCTATGTGGTTGATCCCACTGTTGGCACGCTTCGGTTTGGGCTTTGGGAGACAGCAACTCTGATCGGAAACAGACCGCAGCTGACTGACTACTCTAATGGTTACTTACTGCGGTTCCTGGGGGAAGTTCCACAATGTAACTTAAAAAGAAAAAAGAAAAGAATGTTTTACTGGAGAAATAGACAGACTCTGTGTGTGTGTGTGTGCGCATGCGTCCATGTGTGTGTGTGTGTGTGTGTGTGTGTGTGTATGTGTGCATGTGTGCATGTGTGTGTGTGTGTGTGTGTGTGTGTGTGTGTGTGTGTGTGTGTGTGTGTGTGTATCTGTCTGACAGAACTGCTTCACTAAGTTTGGCATTCACTACCTGCACCAGTAATTATAAAAAATAAAGGGTAGGCAACTGTGTTCCTATGGACTTCTTTTACACACCCTCGGTGTGTGATGACCTCATAAGCCTCTTGAGCTTCGCTCTCATGGTTTATGGGTCATTACACACCTCAGGTGTGTAAAAAAAATCCATAACTCCCAGTTGCATAGCCATTATTCTCTGTTTAATAGCTAGATTAGTCACAGGTATACAGGGAAATAAATGATGGCCTTTTCTATGGGAAAAGTTCCTACCTGTGTCTTACAGCTTAATAAGGCATCAATTAAAAACAATGTAGGAAAAGTGCAAACATATTATGAAATGTCAGAGAACTCACCCACAACTTGTCTATGGGTTAAGGTTAAAGCTTAGACTGGTGTACAGTATTATGTTTTAGTTCAAACTGGGTGCCATGCATATAGTCAATGTTTTTAATGCTTTTATACAACTTTAAAGTTAAGTACTAATGATATCTGTGTACAGATCTTTTGATTGAAGGTTCGATGTCAGAAACATCACCCTGTGGATGCTGCTATCTAGAGCTCATGCAGGAGTGGAGGCTATTGATTTCTGACAAGAAAGTAAAAATAAATATATGCACTCAGGTGAAAAAAACCCGATGGAAAAAATGTGGGTGACAAAAAATGTTTTCCTTGTGTAAGAACTCCAGATGGCGTTCTTCCCCCCAAGTATGCAGTAGTCTCCCCACTGCCTACTCCACATTGATTGGTGCGCGGTACCATCTTGGAGTTATTTACTGCCTGAGTGTCTGACCACATGGCCCCATCTAGTGTTGGCAGACTGTGCCGAAAGTTTTTGTTTTACTATATCGACTCTGTTTATAGCCTATTTGTATATGGTGCTCTTCAGGTTACTTTAAGAACCCCACTGATACCAGCAATCTCACTGGCTGCATTTGTTAATGCTTTATTCATTAATATCTATGCACTGTTGTTATTTGTGCTTATTTTTACTTCCATATTGTTTCCACTGCATTAGTTTGCCTCTGCTGCCATCATTGCTCATTTTTGTCTAGTTGTTTACTGGAGTTAGAGTGTTATCTCACAACTTATGTCTATGTTTCCTGCTAGGCACTGACCTACATTCAGACTCCCTTGCTGCCTCCCCCTCTCATTTCTTGTTTACGGCCCTTCCCCCCGATCAGGTTACACTCTACCCCCCCCCGCCTAGGAGTCCCACTCACCTGTAATTTTTCTCAGTCCTGCAGCTACTTCAGGCACACAGAAGCATTCTTGCAGCCACTGAAGGGTCATGAGAGCAACTGCTGCTCAGAGCCCTCCCCACTCTACACTTGGATGACACCCTGGATGGAATTCTCCACTCAGGTATGCAGTATGCTCCATGCTGCCTACTCCACATCAATTGGCATGCAGTGCTGCTGCATGGCGCAGCATAAAAATTGCTCGCCCAACCCCCCACCCTCCTGCCCATGATCTGTATTGCTCATTTATACTCTACTCTTACCTCATTACCATCTGCTCCAGAGACTAACACCTGTCCAAATTAACTAGACATCCTGCCCTACCACCCCTGCTACTATTCAATATTCCTTGCTTCTGTATACTATAACGACTTACACTTGTTCAAACTAATTGGACTCCCAGTCTTCATCAGCTTTTACCCATTCCCCTTTGTCCCCATCTGTTGCATCAGTTGACACCTGTCTAAATTACCTAATCTCCCTGTTTTACATTCCCTGTCACATTGAATCAACTACTGATCTTATCCTGATCTTATCCTGATCTTCCCCTTTTATTACCTGAGTGTCTACATTCTTTGTGCAATATGTGCCCCTATTGTTCCTACCTATGTCCCCTGTCAAGCCACTGTCACAAAACAGAGTGGAGAGATTAAGCACTTTTGTTAGTGAAGCTCTCTATGGCACTAGTCACTTTAAGCCTAGGCATTTCCTGTGGACATTAGATAATGTTAAACACGCCCACTATCTGAACAGCTACAGCTTCATGAGTTTCAGTCCCCTTACATTAGTTGCTGCCCAGTCCTTTGCATGCCATAGTGTTACCACAACTTATATAATAACTCATTACCATACCATTTCTGGGTGTAATAAACAGAAATTCCACTTTGTCACTCTTTTACATAAACAATTGATAGTTCTGTTACTGTTTTGCTCAGGTAACGTAGAACTAAACCCTGGCCCATTTTCCACAGTGATAACACCTTCTGACTTTGTTAGTTCAAAGGTCTTGAAATTTATGTCTATCAATATACAGTATGTAGCATGCTCAATTAAATGGACCTTCTCAATTCATGGTTTGCCCATTCAAGCCTAGCTGTATTGTTACTAGTTGCAATGTAGCTTAGTCCTTCTACCCCCATCAATGCGATCTCCTTGCAAAATTATGATGTATACAGACTGGATCCTCAAACATGGGGTGGGGGTGTAGCCCTGTATGTCATAAATAAATTCATATCTACCCTAGTTACCTCCCAGTCCAAGCAGTCTGAGTTTGAATGCATTGTGATTTCATTAACCCTATCTAAGGCAGAGCTGGTCAACATTATAGACCCCCTACTGGTGGCTGAGATCTATTACAATTTTTGTTTGAATTTGACCTCTGTGCATAACAGTGTAACATTCATTTTGGGTGACTTGAACTACGATTGGCTGTCATTACCTGGCCCCTAAAGCAAGTTACTAGAGTTATTAATCAGTTAGCTCCTTATGTAAATCGCTGAGCCAAGAAAAAACTCTCCCCATGGTTTGCCAAGGAAATAAAAGTAGTCCTTGAGGACAGAGATCGGCTTTGAGCCAAAACAAGACTCACCAAATCTGAACAAGACTGGTTACTTTTCAAGCAAAAATGGAACTGGTGCACAAAACTTAGTTGCACAACCAAAACAACTTTCTATAAGACTCTCCTGAGTAAAAATAAATATAACTCCTCTAGTTTCTGGCAAACTGTTAAGGATCATGAAGGGGGCCAGCTCCTCCACCCCTACCAAAACAACTGCAAAGAGGTAATCATTTACTCACAGGTAAGCAACTCATCTTAGAAGAACTGAACCTCCATTTTGCCTCAGCCGGTTATGCCTTTGACACCTCAGCCACTGCCAATATAATTTTCCCATCTCATAGCTTGTTGAGCATTCCACCAAATACCTCAAACCTTTTCAATTTTCACCAGGTTACTTATAGGGAGGTGGAGTAACTAATCCAAACCCTTGACCTCAAAAAGAGTGCAGGGGTGTACAATATTGAACCACTCTTCCTAAAAATAGGTTGCCCAATTAGACAGCCCATCTACAGGCTTCCCGAGCTGCTCCTGTGGCCCTGGCTGTCTCCGAGCAGACCACAGCTAACAGACCACCCGAATGACCCACGGATAGATTCAGGTATGCACCAGACCTCCAAAACTCATGATTTTGAATGCTGCTGTTTTGACTGGATGCCCAGTGGAGGAGCCAGGCACAGATTGGCAACTTTGCTCCTTGGCTGATTTTCCAATGCCTGGCACTTCCTGATCTCAGGGAAATCCCTTTCTGTGCTGTGTTCTGGACTGAATTTTTTTGCTCACCCCCCTCCCCCACCTCCTCACAGTATTAAATAGACCCTTACTCTGCCCCTTTCCTCAGCCTAGCAGCTGATTGGTCACTCCACTGCTGCACATTTTCATGCTATTGGCCTCCCTGTCTTCAATACCTGACTTGACCTACTTTCTCACTGCCCCTTTTTAAAGCAGTCCCACCCACAGGATCACACACATGCTCTTAACTTTTTCTCCAGCCACTCCATCTAACTCCTCTCAGTTACTGCTCTACCTGCCCTATTGTTAGGGACCTCATCCTAATTCGACTATATACCCTTTCAACTATAAACCAGCTAGGCCAGCAACACCAAACAAACTACCACGTGGTGCAGCCACCTACTACTGCTCCTCACTACCTCTTTTGGCATTGCTGGTACCATATACGAATTCGTACCCCTACCTCCTCACTCTGAATCCTCACTGGGTGCAAGCTGGAAGAAAAGCATACACATGGCCACTACCACTTCCGGTAACGATAGGCTCTTTATCCTCCCGCACCTCCCATATACAGTTATCGCCAAGCCAACCTTCCAAACCATAACCTTAACGGTTAGCTTTCCCCCTAATTTAACACAGGCGTATAGACACCTCCCCCACCTGAAGCACAGGTGACGGAAGACACGAGGGAAGATAAACATCACCCTATCTACCAGAATGGTTATCTTTCTGCTACTGCTACTCTCTGGCAATGTTCACCTAAACCCTGGACCAACAACCCTGAGGAGCAGGGGGGTCCATACAGTGAATGACCTGAAGATAGCATCGCTAAACATCTGCAGCCTTACTGCCAAATTCGACCAGCTCCAGGCTTGGATGACCATCCATGCCCCTGACATACTCTGCCTAACTGAAACTGGGTGTCAGGTAGGATCAAAAGATGGTGAGTGGCCATCGACGATTCCAAACATTTCGACTTGATAGAATAGGCAGGAAAGGTGGCGGCTGCCTCCTATATGCCAGAAACTCACTGAGTTGCTCCGTCCTCCCCATCTCTAAAGTTGTGGAGGATTATGAGCTACTAGTGGTAAAAATATAAGTTGGCCTAAAAGGCAAGACCCTTACCATTGCCACAACCTACCTGCCCCCCAAGAAAGCCAAGGAAGGCCTTCCTCTTGTTATGGAAGAAATTAGCGCACTCAGAAAGGGCTCAGAACTCATCTTGACCAGTGACTTTAATATTAACTGGTTATGTAAGGAGGCAACACCCTCCAGAGACCTAATCACCTCCCACAATCTCACGCAACTCGTAACTTACCCCACCAGGCAGAACTACAAGGCTGGTACCAGCACCCTCATTGACTGGGTCTTAGCTAGCTCACCGACTTGATTCTCCGAACTCAGGATTCTTCCAGACGTGCTAAGTGACCACTCCCCAGTCTCCTTTATATGGACCACTAAACTTGCCAAAAGCCTACCCCGCCTCATCAAGAGCAGGGTTCTGCAGAAAGGCAAACTTGGATCCCTCAAATTGGCCCTCTCTGCCTACAACTGGTCCCCCATCAACAAGGCACCTACGCTGGACCAGGCCCTTAGTTTTTTCACTGAGGGCTTCAATTCCATCTGTGATATCTATGCATCATGCACAAAACGGAGAATTCGGGGGGAGGTTGACAGCTGGATTGATGGCAAGCTCCTCTCCTTCCTAAAGGAGAGGGACTGCCTCTGGAAAAAAGCCTTAAACTCAGGTGGCAAGCATGACCTACAGTGCTACAAAATGGCTAGAAATTGGTGCACCAAACTTATCAGGCTCGCAAAAATCAATTTCCATAAGACCCAGCTTAACAATGCATGGGGAGATGGAAAGATGTTTTGGGACAACATCAAGAACATCCTTGGTAAAGATCAAAAGCAGCACCCTAAGATGCTCAACATTAATAATTCATCCTCCTCAGATCTGCTAGCCATTGCTGACGCCTTTAACCAGGCCTCTACAGACTTGTCCTCAGTGCTGCCTCCAGACTACCTTTCTGCCTGTGGAGGACCAAGGTTGCACCAACCTGCTCATAACTAACCACCCAGCCTTCTACTTTAAGAAGGTGATGGTGAAGGAGGCCCTAACGATGGTCAGGAAAGTCCTAGACAAAACCAGATTGGGGAGTGACGGGCTAGACATGAAGTTACTATCTCTCACCCTTGATATTGTTATCATGCCCATAACAATGTTATTTAATAAATCCTTGGCCCTAGCTCAATTTCCAGAGGTATGGAAGCAAGCCCTGATAACTCCTGTGCATAACAATAGTGACAAGGCGCTGGTGTCAAACTACAGGCCAATATCTATCCTCTCCACACTATCCAAAGCTTTGAAAAAAATTGCGGCAAGCCAACTCACAGAGTACTTCAATAAGTACAATCTGCTCTGCCCAAACCAACATGGCTTCAGGCAAAAACACAGTACCACCACGGCACAGCTGGAATACACTGACTATGCGCACAATGCGCTGGATGAAGGCAAATTGGTGGGGTCCATCTTCATTGACCTCACCAAAGCCTTCGACACCATCAACCACCCTCTACTAGTACTCCTGCTCCAAAGATTGGGTGTGGCACCAAACGCCGTGAATTGGTTCAATGACTACCTAACACACAGGAGCCAGCGAGTCAAAATCGGGCAGACATTATCCAGCTCCAGAGATGTACTCCTAGGAGTCCCTCAAGGATCAATTCAAGGGCCCCTGCTTTTCAGCCTCTTTGTAAATGACCTACCCACAGCCTGTGACACCAAACTTATTCTGTATGCGGACGATGCCTTGCTGCTGAGCAGCAGCACCTCTCAGGTTGCCCTACAAACAGAACTACAGAACTCTTTCAATAAACTCGAGGACTGGTTCAGTAGGCAAAAGCTGCTACTAAATTACAAGAAAACCAAGGCCATGCTACAATTCAGCCCCTACAACAAACACAAGCATGCTCCCTCATAATCTGACTAACAAGGCTGGTGAGCAGATTGAGCAGGTGCACTTGTTCAAGTACCTTGAAGTCACCATTGATGACTCTCTCACTTATACGCACCACGTAGACTCCCTTGTCAAAGTGGCAAACACAAAGATTGGGGTCCTCTATATACATAAGAAATCCCTCACCCCGGAAGCACTCTGAATCTCCGTCTCCAGCTCCATACTCTCCACGATAGACTATGGGTTGGTGGCCTATGGAGCTGCTACTGATACAGTGCTCAAAAGGGTCCAAATTGCACTCAATAAGGCATGCCACTCACCCTGTGTGCAAATCACTACACTCATACTTGAGCCCTGTATGAGCGTACAAACTGGCTTAACCTAAAAGACAGGATCAAATACCAAACTTGCCTCCTGAGAAAGAAGGCACTCCTTGGAAAAACCCCACCCTGTATAGGAAACCTACTTGAGGCTTCTCTCTCAACACACATCACCAGAGGGAGGAAGAATGGAGCACTGTCCATACCATTCTGCCGAACCTCACTAGGGCAGTGCACTTTCTCCTGTCGGGCCCCCCTCTGGATAAATGAATTCCTGATGAAATTACAAACAAACAACAGCCTGTCTCAATTCAAAGTAGGCCTCAAACAGCACCTAATGTCTAACTCAAAATGTATCTGCTTCTCAGGCCCCACTTGATAGACAGGCCTACCCCCAAGGTAACACCCAGCAGGGCTACCTAGAGAACCCTGCCTCCATTCCATCCTAGCCAAGGGCTTAAGTAAGCTATCAGTCCTCTTTACACACTTGGTACTGCCCCTCCCAAACCCCCCCCACACACCATACTTGACAAAGCCCTCTGGAGCTGCTCCGCCCATCACAGCCTCCCCGTTTCACTATCCCCCCACCTCTCACTCTCTGAGATTGGTTTCAAACCCAATCCCCATTGTTTCACTGTCACCCAGCCTCTTGCCATCTGGGATAGCGTTAAACCCTATGCAGTTACTCTGCCATAGTCTATCAACGGATTTGGAGGTTTCCAGGGGTGTGCTACCTAGGGCAACCAATTAGAAATAGCTTAGTATTCAATTACAACTGCTCAGTTTTTTTCTCCTATTTATCTAATTGTCATGTAATCACTCTTTAATGCCTAATGATCAGGCCTCTGTAACCACTGAATATGTGTATTGTCTTACTATCTACCTTGACGTGGAACCTTTGTAAAAGAGCTCATGCTCAAAGGTCTTTTCGAAATACTAATTAACAATTAGTGTACCCATCATGCATCTCTTCAACCTTTCAATATGAAGCTATGATGTCCCCTAATTTTAGAAAACTGCACACATAATCCTACTCTTCAAGTCCAGTGATAAAACCTCGGTGCACAGTTATCTACCTATTTCCAGTCTACCTGTGCTGGCTAAACTGTTTGAGAAAGTGATTCATAAACAAATAAAAGATCACCTCAAGATGTATACTCTCATTAACCCCATGCAGTCTGTTTTTTTGGGCTAAGCACAGGACAACCTCTGCTTTGGTAAAAGTCACTAACCATTGATTCACAGCCCTTGACCATAAACATACCACTGCAGCACTCTTCTTAGATTTGAGCAAGGTTTTTGACATTGTAGATCATAACATCCTCTTGAATAAGCTTTTGAGTGTTGAGCTATATCCAAATGTAGTAAACTGGTTCAGATGCTATGTCACAGGCAGGCACCAGCAATTGAAGGATGAAGGCCTAACCTCAACCTGAGTGCTCATTAGTAAAGGTGTGCCGCAAGGTTCTATACTGGGCTCTTTGTTATTAACAATGTATGTCAATGACCTAGGCTGGAACATCACCAACACCAACCTTCATTTTTACACAGACAACACAGTACTTTATACTGCAAGCCCAGACTCAGATTTGTCACTACAGTCCTTACAAGAAGTATTTAATCTATCGTAAATCAATCTCCATGTGTCCAAACTCCTCTTAAATGCAGCCAAAACCAAATACATGTTTTTGTTTGCATAAAAATGACTTCAACCCCCCCCCCGCATCAGGCATCACCACCATTTCTAATGAAACACTCAAACTGGTAGGCCCCTTTAAATACCTAGGCATATGGCTGGACAATAAGCTGACTTTCAATGTACGTATAGAAACCCTCTGTAAGAAGCTATGGCAAAGGCTGGGTTTTTATTTCTGTAACAAATCTTGCCTTATCAGTGATGATAAGAAAGCGCTGGTTCAGACTACGTTCCTTCCCCTGCTAGACTATGGTGACATTATTTATAAAAATGCTGCAGTTTCAAACCTGGCTAGATTAGATGTGTTGTACCACAGAGTGTTCTGCATTATCTTGAGGTCCTTGACCTTACTCACCATTGTCTCCTCTATAAGGAAATAGGCTGTCCATCACTCGATACCAGAAGGCTATGACATTTAAATCTCTGGTCTCTTCAAGCCCTGTGCAGCTCATTACCCACATACATTTCCTCACTCCTCTGTAGGTCCCAAGGCCCATATACACTTAGACTACACAATGTCATTATGCTTGATGTTCCCAGGTACCTCTCAAAATATGGGAAGATGGCCTTTGGCTGGGCTATACCTAAAGCCTGGAATGTTCTCCAGAAACTCCTCAAGTTACCTACACTGGTCAGTCCCCGGTCCTTCCAATCTCTTCCCAATCAACATTGTATAGATAAATGTGTATGCCATTAGTACTTTATCCGCTTGCTGTATCATGAATAGTTCTTGATGCTAAATTTTTCAGTACTGCTCCCAGTTGTAGATTTGTCCCATGTCACTGTATTTATTCCCTACAGCTACGTAATGTATTTATAAACAGCCTTCATTATTCCAACTTGTATGTTTTGTTTTTACAATTAAGTAAGCTTTATTAAAATTTTAACACAAAAACAGATATACAATATATAACAAGCATAACAGTCACCAAATCCAACAACAATAAACATAATACCAGCCATGTTCTTAGAAACATGGATATGGGCAAGGCCACTGGTGCGGCCTTTGTAGATTTATCTAAGGCCTTTGACCTTGTGGATCACCACCTTCTCCACTCCACCCTGCTACACTTTGGTTGCTCCCCTGGCACAGCTGTCTGGATCCATAGCTATCTCTCTAATAGGTCCCAGTTTGTGCTAATTGGTAAAGCTTCCTCTGCTACCCTATCCATACACACCGGGGTCCCACATAGCTCCATTCTTGGCCCTCTTCTTTTTTCTATGTTCATCAAAGCCTTCCTGGATGACAGCCTAAATTGCAAAGCTCTCCTTTATGCAGATGACCTAATCCTCTATCATAGTGTTAAATTCCTGGACTACATCTCTGCCACCCTCACTTGTAACTATGGAGCCGCACATAATTGGTTCCTCTCCAGCAAACTCCTCATTAATGAAAAAAAAAACAAAGCCATGCTCTTTCGCTCTAAGCCCTTTCTTGCCAAGGCTGCCATTTCAAACTCCTCTTTCACTGTCCTCACACCTCAGGCGTACCCCTCGACACTGTCCCCTACTTTAAATATTTAGGTGTGACCCTTGATCCCTCCTTTACCTTCAACAAACATGTAAACCTCACTGTAGGTAGAGTTCACCAAAAGCTCGGTGCTACATACCGCATTAATTAACTCTTGTCTCCTGATGCATGCCTTGCGGTTGCGCAAAGTAACCTTCTGCCTCTGCTTGACTACTGTTCTCCTGTCTTCTCTTTTATGTCCACTTCACTACGCTCTTGCCTATGTACCACTTATAACTCAATCTGTTGATTTGTCCTTCAGTCCCCCTAGTCCATCCACCACTGCACACTGTATCAGTCCCTAGGGTGGCTCCCACTACACGGTTGTTTTGACTATGTTATAGGATGCCTAGTTGATAACTCCCTAAGGAACAACCAGTTAACCCCCTATGCCTCACTCCTCATTGACAGGGCTGTCTTGAGAAGACTTAGGGCCTCTTTCATCACCCCTCTAGTTGTCCCTCTGATCTCCATGGTTATGGGCAGTAAAGCATTCTCGGTCTCTGCCCCCTTCCTTTGGAACCGGCTCCCATCATCCATTCACATGTCTCCCTCCCACCTGTCCTTCAAGACAAACCTTAAAGCCTGGCTCCTGTCTGAGTCAGTATGTAACTGTTTCCCTGGACAATGCTAGGGTCCTAAACCACACTTGCTACTAGGATGTAGCAGTGCACCGCCTGACTTCTGACCATCTCTTGCTCCCCTTTTCTCCACCTTTTTCCCTCCTGTGTGCTATATGCATGCTGCCTGCCTTTCCTCAAACCCTCCAACTCTACAGGGACACAAGACAACTCAGGCCTTCCTCAAACTCTGCCTTCCTCTGTGACTTTCCTATCTCCCTACACCCCAGCACCTCCATGATTATGCTCTTCTATCCCTGCCCTAACCTCCCAGTGTTGAATGAAGCTTTCAAGTCAGAAAATGGATTGCTCCCTCTCCTGTGCTAGTCACTATGTTAGTTCTTGACCTCAGCTTGCTGCTTCTGTATGTTGTGATATTGTTAATGTTTTCTGTTGTAATTTGCCTGATATTATTATTTAGTTCCTACTGCATGTACTGTTAGATCTACTTAGCATGTATTTTGAACCTTCAAGTCGAGGTGCAGCTTGTACCACGCATTGTATCTCTGTTTGACCACACCCTGTATTTGTATTTCTGCTGATGTTTGTTGAATGTATTTTCTGCTGTTGTTTGTTGACTGCCACAATGTGGCCCGGGTCATGACTGAAAATGGTCCTTACCCAGTTACCAAAGAAATAAATAATAAGTAAATAAATAAAAGATAAACACCAACAGTAACAGAACAAGAACAACAATAAGAAATACAATCTTGATAAATAAGAACAAAAACAGAAATAAACATAAACCCCAACCTTAACAACCACACTTAACCTCACCCAAATCCCCCAACCCCAAAGACTATGCAAAGTTTTGCCACATGAATACAATAAGAGTAGGAAAAACACCATTGCAGATATCCTCCAAGCACAGTTTAGGCTTCAGTCTACTTCTATACCTCAAATAAACTATATAGTCCAAACAGAAAAATAACCTAACTATCCATCGCTCACCAAAAAGGAATAAAGGGAGCTCCAGTGAGACTTATATGTATGTATGACATGATGGGAATAAGCTATGGACTGCCCTGTGTTTCGAACATTCAACATCTCCTTAACCCATTTGATGAATGACAAGGGTGAAGAATACTTCCAGTGACAAAGCATAATTAGTTTAGCCACAGCCGATATCATAGCCATACATGCTTTCTCTTCCCTGGTTGGTAAAGTTTCATAAGCACCCAAAATACAAACTTCTGGTGTAAAAATATTCTGAAAGCTCAAACAAGGGTGTAAAAATTTCTGGATAGACTCTCAAAAAACTTTAACTCTAGAGCAGTCACAAAGCTTATGCAGTAATGTACCCTCTGCTTCACCACAGTGAGAACATATGGAAGAGGACAGTTTTCCCATTTGACATAGTTTCTGAGGTGTATAGTATAAATTGTGAAGGATATTAAATTGCAATAACCTAAGCTGGTCCTGTTTAATATACTTATAAAGATCCAGCCATATGTGAGCCCAATAAGTTGCAACATAGACTTTGATGCAGATAAGGACCGCTTGGCCCAGCTAGTCTGCCCATTTCCCTACCTACAGGATAGACCACAGATCCTAGTTTACCAACAGCCTATTTCTTCCTACCCCCCACAAGAATTGCCTTATGTCTGTCCCATGCATTCTTGAATTCTCCCACAGTTTTAGAGCCCACAACCTCCTCAGGAAGGCTGTTCCATGCATCCACTACCCTCTCTGTGAAAAAATACTTCCTCACATTGCTCCAGAACCGCCCCCCTCTGACTTTAAATTGTGTCCCCTTGTTCTTGCACGTCTCTTTTTCTGAAAGATGCTACCCTCTTGGACTTTGTTGATTCCACTGAGGTACTTAAAAGTTTCTATCATGTCCCCCTCTCTCCCTTCTTTCTTCAAGGGTATACATATTAAGCTCCTTTAGCCTCTCCTCGTACGGCTTCTCTTGCAGACCCTGCACCATTTTAGTTGCCCTCCTCTGGACTGCCTCTATCCTGTCTATGTCTTTGTCATGATGGGGTCTCCAGAACTGGACGCAGTACTCCAAATGGGGTCTCACCAGCTGTCTGTACAGAGGGATAGCAACTTCCTGTTTTCTGCTGCTGATGCCTCTCCCTATGCATCCCAGTATACCCCCAGCCCTCCCTACTGCCTTCTCACATTGCTTGCTAACCTTAAGGTCATCTGATATGATTACCTCCAGGTCCCTTTCCTTTTTTGTTGTTGTTACTACCTCCCCCCCATTGTGTAATCTTCCCCTGGGTTCTTGTTTCCCAGGTGCATTATTTTGCACTTCTTTGCATTGAATCCTAGCTGCCATACTTCTGACCATTCCTCCAACTTTGCCAAGTCCCTTATCATCCTTTCCATGCCTTCTTGTGTATCAACCCTGTTGCAGATCTTTGTGTCAGTAATATAGTAATGTAGGTCAAGTAATATTTAACACTTGTGCCCAGTAAAATGCTACCTGGAGGGGTGCCCTTCCCAAATTGTTTGACATAGCATTTTATACGGTGAGAGATGGAACAAGGTTGATAGGAGAGGGCAGACAGTTGTTTAAAAAAACAGTTCAGCTTTATCACACCAAGGTGTGGTCACCTAACAGGCCTTTTGCATAGTGTCTGAATTGACCGTATTGCAAAAAAACACCAGGTGGCATCCCAAATTTAAATTGGAATGACTCAAAAGAAAGTATCATATTATCACAGATTAGGTCCTCTACTCTAGTAATAGGTGACCCTTTCCAAGTTACAAGTGAAATAATCTGGTTACCATTTTGGAACTTTGGATTATGACATAAAGGTTGCCTAATATCTTTCTATAAGAGAAGTGTGAATGTTTACAAAGTTGGGAGTAGGCCTCCATGGACCATGCAGTGGGGGAGTGATATAATGTGCTGGGAAGGCATGATAGGGGATATAAAGTAGAGAAGCAAGTGAGATGTTGTGAGCTCCTCAGAAATCCCTTTCAGCCTGCAACCAGACTGGAATATACCCTACCACATGAGTGGCTTTCAATGGTCAGTTCCATTGAAAATATTTCAAGCCATGTAAAGAAAAACAACAGCCCAATAAAAAAGGAAGTTGCAAACCCCCAAGCTCTTGACGTTGACATAATTTAATAAAAGCACACCTGGGAGTTTTGTTTGGCCACAGAACATTCCAAATTGGGCTTGCAGTCTTACAAACCACTGTTTTGGCAAAACAGCATTTAGTATATGCAGGGAGTATAACTGTTGCAGTAATATATTGATTTTTAAAATATTTGCTCTACTCCAAAGGGATAAGGGCAAGTGCATCAAATGCCACTGGTCAATCTGCTTAACCAAAGGGTCAAGATTAAGGGATTGTAATAATGCAGTATCCTATGAAATGTTAATGCCAAGATATGTGAATGCACGGGACTCCCACTGAAAGCACAGTTTCAAAATCTCTGATTTAGATACATGTAGGAACAAGGGATAAATTACATTTTTATTAAGATTAAGTTTATACCCTGAGAAAGAACCAAAAAGCTGAAGGGTTTCTAAAACTGCAGGCGAAGAATTGAAAGGGCCTGAGTAATGTAACAAAGCATCATTAACAAAAGTAGATGTTTTAAGCTCCTGCCGACCAAGGACTAAACCTTTGATAGAGGGAGAGGAAATTATTTCACAGGTTAGCAGCTCAGTATACAAATTGAAATGACAGGGTGATGAGGACACCCTTTTCAGGTACCCTGAAACAAAATAAAGGAGTCAGATAGAACATTATTACAGAGGTCTCTCACTGATGGATTCTGATGCAAAACTCAGGCTTAACTAACATCGTCATTGGGAATACCATAGTAGGGTACAATGGAAAATAGCCAGAACAAAGATACACAGTCAAAAGCTTTTTCAGCATCCAGGGAGACCAACACTGTATCTGAGTTGGCTCCCTGAGATGCGGAAATAATATGGAAAATCTTCCTAAAATGGTCACTTGAATTTCTGCTGGTCACAAAACCTACCTGCTCTGGTCCCATGAGACCTGACCAGACTTTACTTAAGTGAGTAGCTAAAATCCTGGCTAAAATTTCAACATCAACATTTATTAGAGAAATCAGGCAGTGGTTTTCAGGGCGGGTCTCATTCTTACCAGGTTTGGGAATTAGCACAATATGGGCCTCAAGGAGTGAAGGTTCTCTTAACTCATGACTAAATAAATAATTACAAATCTGTGTTATTAAAGGAGTTAATTCCTCCTTAAAAGTTTTGCAAAAAATAGGAGGAAACCCATCATGATGATACCATAGCTTTGTCAGATGACAGGGCAGAAATTACCTCTACAACTTCAGACTCCCGAATGGGGCCCAAAAGGGTTTCCTGTTGGGGACTCATAAGTTGTGGCAATGATATCCCCCCTCAAAAAAGTAGCAAGCTGAGATGAAGTGTGAGGTACACTAAAATCCTCTGAATATAGGGAAGAGTAATAGTCTTCAAAGATGGAGGCCATCCACCTAGCCTTGTATGTCAAGGCTCCAGAATCAGGATCAAAAAGGGCATTGAACCAATGGGAGGCAGCCTGCTGTTTCAACCGCAGGGTGAGCAACTTATCCACCTTTTCCCCTTGTCCCACATAAGTGGCCTTGGTTTTAATCAAAGCCTGCTCTACCTGCCCTAAAATATGAGCTGTGTATAATGCTCTCAATTGAGCTAAACACAATCAATCATCCTCCAAAGATTTTGGAGACAATCACCTCTCCAACTCCCAGATATCATGCAGCCACGCATTAAGTTTGGATTTCCACTTCTTTTTGTGCACAGTAGCCAGGCTGATGAATTCCCCCTCCAGTGAGACTTTAATGTGCCCCACAAGGTATCCATGGCCAAAATAGAGCCTAGATTATCCCACAAGGATTGGGTTATAAAGGATCTCATGTGATCTACTAATGAAACATCCTTCAACAGTTGTGTATTCAAGGACCAAGAATGCACCTGATCACTAGAGTGGGGAACATCTACGAGCAGAGAAATAGATAAATAGTCAGGCAAGACTCTAGCTTCAATCCGACAAGAAAACAGGAAGGGAGAAATTGGTTATTAGTTAAGAAGTAATCAGATCTAAAAAAGGAATTATGAAGGACTGAATAAAAGGTAGAATCCTGCTCCCCAGGATGGAGAGCCCTCCAAGGGTCCACCAGCCCTAGTTGGTCTGTGAACTCTTGTAGGGATCTCTGCACAGAAGATAGACCAGCTTTCAGCTGGTGAGTATGATCAAGGTCATTAAAATAGACCAAATTCCAATCTCCCCCAAGAAGCAAAGGTAGATGGGTATAAGGGGCTAAAGCAGATGCTAACTGAAAGGAAAAAGGAGGGAGTGTCTTGGTTAGGTCCATATATAGAACCCAGCACTATTTCATTGCAACCTAAGTGCCCATGAATGAAATGTGATGTCCCTCTGAGTCTCCGGTCTCTGCTAAAAAAACAAAGGGAACTTTCTTGGCAATCAATAATGCTACTGCCTGCCGATGGGGACTATTCCCTGCCCCATAAGCCTGACCGGCCCAACTCCTACAAAGACTTTTAATCTGTGAGGAGGGCAAAAATATCTCTTGCAAAAAAGCAAAATGGCACTGTAAGTTCTGAAAATGCTTCAATATACCCTGACGCTTAGCTATGTCATCCCTCTTAATATTCCAAGAGATCAAGTTCCATGGAGTTCCCATAAGGAGTATAAAAGAGAAAAAATATCTAAAAACCATGGCGCCGCGGGAAGCAGGGTTGTCAATGGTCCCCATCCCACCCCACCTCCCACCCCAGAAAACTCAAGAAGACACATAACATGAGATTATAGAAACAACCAGCGAACAAGTTAAAAAAAGCATTACCCCAGGCATTAAAAGCCCCTTCCTCTCTGCATAGTCCATTAAGAGCTGGTGGGTAAGCCACCCCACACATGTTCAAATTCCAAAGAAAAAACAAGTGACCATAGACCCATCTCCATATGCTTTGTTTGCTTGTCTGCTATCCCTAGGTCATATTCATTGTTTCTATATTACCTTCCTAAGTACTATGTACCATCAGATGATACTGCGTCTTGAAATTTTTAATCCCCCTCCTTAGAATTTTCTTTCTTTTTCTTCTCTTTTGTATATCACCTTTTTATATACTATGCATTACCAGTTGATACTGTGTTTGGATATTGTAATTTCCAGTCTGTATTTATTGTTTTTTCTGTGCTACCCAGAACCTCCTTGCAAATAAGCATTGTTCAATGGAGTTTCCTCCTGGTAAAACAAACAATAAATAAATTCCTCCATCCTGTCACTAGTCGACTATGGCCTCCCCATATACGCAGCTGCTAGCCCCACTACCCTCACTAAAGTCCAGACCTCCATCAACAAAGTCTGTCGGCTCCTGGCCGGTGTCCCAAGCGGAACCCACACATGCAAGCTCTACGCCTCCATGAATATACTCAATCTGGAAGAACGCCTGCAATATCACACTGGTATACTAGCAAAAAAGACTCTTCTAGGTCTGTGTCCCCCCTGGTGTCACGGCTCAGCTCCAGCCTGCTTCCCACTCTACCATCACCCGTGCCGCTTGCAAGACTGCCTTCCTGGTGCCTAGAGCCAGGACCTCCCTTGCCCAAAGGTCCTTTTATCACAGGGCAACAACCTGGTACAACTCCCCTCCCCAAGCCCATCGCTAACACCCCTAAAATTGGTCAATTCAAAACTGCCCTGCGCAACCACCTACTTGGCACTCGGAAGTGTATGTGCCTACGGTAAGGCCATCATCTTCTCTCCAGCCTCAATAGCCTGCCCCACTCCATTTCTTCGCTGGAGCTCGCCTGCATGACCTACCAGGCTTTAACAGTGTTCTCCATTCTGTACTATGGCAATCTACCTAATCTTTATGCTATGTATAATTTACTGTGTAAAACACCAATGTCTTATGCTATGTATAATGTATGTACACAACTGTATTGTCTCAGCCTGTCTCGCCTCACTACTTGTTGTCTCCCCCTCCCTGTGACGAGGTGCCCTTTGTAAATGAGTCTATGACTCAAAGGTTGTAAATCCGATTTATGAACTAAATAAAAAATAAATAAAATAAAAAAATAAAAAATAAGCACCTTTTCAAAATTAAAACACATTAAAATAACTACATATTCAGTTAGTGTCACTGGCAAAGCATAACTAAAGGCTTTACAGACATAGACACGTCTTTAATATGCTTCTTTGGCTGAAGTGATGAGGGTGTGAGCTAGAGATAAAAGAAAAATGGAAACCGGATGATGTTATTATGTCTCCCTACAAAATGTGACTATTCACTGCTTTAGTATTAAATGAATGCATCAATAACCCTGGGAGTAAGGGAGGAGTGAAGATAATAACCTATGCCCAAATATCAAAACAGAGATGATATGAAGTATGCATGGGTGTGGGATGAAAATGGAAGAGAAACTCAGAAAACACACACACACACAGAAACACACACACACACTAATTTATAGAACCTTGGGTCATATTGCCATGCATTAAAAGGTCAGTGCCCCATAGAATGCTAATAATATAAATGGAATTAAGTGGTGAAAATAGTACTAAAGGGTACCAAAGAAAATACAGTAAGTTCAATACCAAACTGGGTTCCAAGAGCTCTCAAAACATATTTATTCAGCATGGCCATTCCAGATTGCCTGTAGAATTTCCCGTGAATGTTTATTTCAATTATATTTAATGGTGTAGTTTATTAAGTTTTAAAGTGGTTGGGAATTTTAGATATTATGTGATCTTAAATTGATTGTTTTAAATATGTCTGTGCTTTATTATTCTTGTACAAGCACTTTGGAAAAATTTGGAATTGCACTTTTTACAAATAAAGGTTGATTTGATTTGATATTAGCCAGTGAAATACATAACATAAAATGCGTATCCCCAAAAAACTTTATGGAAACAAATGAATATTCTAAAGGTAAGAAAAAGGATTTTCTTTTTTAAGGGTAAAGGAAATACAGTATCGAACCTGTCTATGGGCCCAGTCAGCTTGAGTGAAACATACTATGCCAGTGACAATTGAAAGAAACATGGTTAAACAAAGTAAAAGGCAGCTTATAGTGCTGAACATACCCGATTATATTAAATAGATTTATACCAAGGTATACATATTAGCATTGATAGTTGGAAGACAGTGACAGTCAGCAGTGTTACCAAACAGTGACACTATTGAATACTTGTCAGGACTTATAAATGCAGATTATTTCTATTCTTTTATAGCAAATTGACTGCTGATTACCACCCATAATGATCTGTAGAGTGAGGATCACCCCATGAAAACTGGAATGGTGATTAATTAATGACATCATGTATAGATGATGGTAAGAGGCAGTGAAGGTGAATACTAGATACCTACCAGTGGTAGAAAACTGTGCTCCAGAAATTGGCTTGTCTGAGTGACCCATGAGAGCTGTGCAGGTAAGTACTGCATAGATGGAGAGGGGGCCATTTATGATGTTAGGGGCTGCTGTCAAAATGTACCACAGGATGTAAATAAAACAATTTAAAATGCAGTCTGTGTTTATTTGTGTTTATGCAGCGTGACTTAATAGATCAGACCCAAAGACATAAAAAAAGAGCAGCTCAACAAAAGCTATCACTGTACGTATCCTTCACTGACACAGTGAAGCGCTGCTCCCACATTACTTAAACTCACATTCCCATAAACAAAACATTCACCATCCCACAGCCACAAACATCTACTTTCTAAATCTATTGTAGTATTTCCAAAAACTCTTTTGAGGGTGGGGACAGAGAGGGGAATGGGTGCCCAGTGGGGAAGGGAGGGGGTTGATGGGGTGGGACAATGAAGTGCTGTGAAGATAGGTGCACCTAGGATTAGGTGGAACACTAAGTGCTACTGCTTTACAGTGGTCCAAATGTAGGAAAGTTGTTTTGGTCATCATGAATGGCCAACGCAGTCACAGTTGTCATCTGTGGAAAGGTGCTGCCTGAGCTTATGCTTGAACGCACCAATGGTTGTGGTATCAGAGATGGTTGAAGGAAGAGCGTTGGTCCAGTGTGGCGCACAGTAGTAGAATGCATATTGACCCTGTGCAGTGTGGCATCTAGGTTCACTGAAAATTTGGCTGTGGGTGCTTCTGGTCAGCCTGGCACTTACATGGCACGTGAGCAGATTCTGGACTCTGGGTGGCATCAGATTTAGTGTGATTTTTTGGCCAGTAGACAGGTATGGTACTTAAATCTGCTCTTCAGCTGGAGTCACCCTGCCCATGAGTAGAGCTCACAGGTGTGTGTAAACCTTGCAGCACCTGTGAGGAGTTGGCAGACCTTATTAAGGGCCAAGGAGATGCGATGGAGCACTGAGTCTGGTACAGAACCATAAACCGCCAGACCATAGTCAACGAGGGTAACAACTGAGCTGGCGATGGCCATGTTAAGTGCTTCACATGTAAGGTTGTGCTTGTGGCAGTGGAGTATCCTTATTCTGAAACTGATGGCCTTGGTTGTGTTGTCTGTATGCTGTGCATAGGACAGGGTATAGTCAAGGGTGATACCCAGGTACTTGAAATGCTGCACATGTGCTTTTGACAGAACTACTGATGCACTGGTGACAAAAAGTGGTAGTGATGTGCAGCAACCTCGAGATGCAGATGATCATATAAAGTCACATCAAATCATATATATATATATATATATATATATATATGTATATATGTATATATATATATATATCTATATATATATATAGAGAGAGAGAGAGAGAGAGAGATATTATAGTGGCACAGTAGTGCCACTATAGTTAGGGTTGAGTAGCCACTTTAATGCAAAACCTTAACATTTTCACCTTAATAACTTTGCCACCATACAACAGATTTGCTTGAGATTTTGCAAGCATGGTCTGCTACCATAGATCTCTGGATCTGGCAAGTTTCATTATGGTCGCATGTACAGTTGCAGAGCTACAGAATGCCAAAAAATGCAAAAAAACTGACTTTTTGGGTGTTTCTTTGCTCAAGCCCACAGCCCGCATGGTTTGTTTGTTTCATCCACAAACATCAGGGAAGATATAGCATTGGTCATCGATGTGCCTTTCAAAGATTTGGTGAAAAAATATTAAACTGTTCAAAAGTTATTCAAAAAACAAATTTCCCATTATAGTCAATGGGAAAAGTTAGCAAAAATCACAACATTTTCATGAGAGGCCATTTTTACTATCGCAAATGGCCCTTTTACTTTCATGATTCAGCCATCTTGTTTTCAGTTAGTGACACAGAAAAATGCCTGCCGTTTAAAATTGGGACCCTCTAGGTAAACACTGATTGTTGTGTTTACCTAGTTGGGTCCTGAGGATGCTAGCCATATCTTTTTTTGGGGTTTAAACCCCCTTAAAATGAGTTTTTAAGCGTTCTCCATAAAATACTTTCACAAGTGCGAAAAGTTTTGTGATTTATTTTGTGAAGCTTTCGTGATTTGCGAAAATATTTTGCAAAGTATGCTCAAAATAACTGCAAATCTTTGCTGGCCTCCTGCAACAAAACAGTTTGGTTTTTGGGCTGAAATTTGCAGGGTGGCAAGCTCTGATCCCACAGATGTGCCTTTTGGTGGCTTGGTTCCAAAACATCACAGGGGTCCAAAGTTACAGCATTCCGAAGTTCAGAAACTTTTTCATAGGATAACATTGTGGCATCTGTGACACTTTTCAGGGCCCATATCTCGAAAACTGTTTGAGATGTAGACTTTTTGTCGCAGGTGGACTAGAAGCTGAAGTAGGCTGGAAAGCCATAAATAACATGACATTTAAATTTTTTTCTTGCCTTGTACGGTTCCTGAGATATTTGTGATTTACTGTTCCAGTTGCTCATTTTCATGTCAGAGGCCCACTATTACACCCACAGAGTTAGCATTCACAGCTGCCCCTATCTCAGGAACAATGCGAGATATGGATTCGGTTGACTTTATGTTGCAAGAACTACTCACTCTCATGATTACAACCACAATTCAATTTTTTTTATTAGCTGCTATGGTTCCCCAGATACTGTATGGGCAAATTAGTGCTACAAGGCTTCCTTAGCCTATAGGGCTGCTGTATGGCTCCGTGCATATGTGTAAGTGGGAGCACAGGGCTCAGAGGGCCCGCGCTCCCACACAGATATCATTATGCTGAAATGGGCAGCTTGGTGGGAGTGTGAGGCCCTTTGCACATACCATTTACTATTTATATTACACTTTCTCAAAAAGAAGGGACATTCATTGCAAAAAACTCTGTTAATGCATCAGTTAAGGTTGTTTCCACAGCAACAAAAGAATGGAAATGCGATGTTAGGGTTACCACCCCACCACCCCACCCCACGCCCCATCCTCAAATCCCTAACTCCGCATTCCCCCCACTCCCCCCACACACACATGCAAGATACATGCAAGATTGTAAGACACTATACCACTCAGTCTCACTTGTAAGCACAATAATCACAAAACTGTACTCCTTTCACATACCACTATGTAATGGAAAACAAATACAGTATGATGTCACATTATTGCTGGCATATCTTTTTCATAAAGTGAAACTTAGTCTGCACAAAAATTCTAAATACTGCCTTTTACTTGTCATAATTCAATGATTGGCTCGCTGCAGGTATCACTGCCACCACATAGGCATGTGGTAGCAGTACAGACACAGTTAACACATACATAGTACTTTCCCCATACTGCTCAGGTATGAAACTAGCACCACCACGTGCTGTAAGACTGCTATGTTAACTGAAAATACTCATTAGCAGCATATTATGGTTAGCTTTGGATGTTACAACTGTTGCTGTCACATGTTACTTGTAAAGTATACTACAAAACATTACTACAGTTATCCAAACTCTCTTTTCCAGTACAGCTATCTATAGGTAACATACTGTGTGTTTCATCATCTTTTAACAATTGAAATATAGGCATCTGCTTAAATCTTGTTACTGATGTTTGTTACAGAGAAATGCTTACTGTGGGCCATCTCCCATGGTTGCCCAGGATGCGTGTGTGCCCACAAGGCTCTCTAATGGCAGCAGAAGTCATACAGTTGCTGGACCATGATGATGGATGTGTCTTGTACTGCTTGCATCTGTGTGTGTACAGGATGCTTAGTACAGTGGGTACAGAATGCTTAGTACAGTGGTAGAGTTGCAGGTTAGCAAACAGTAGACAGCAGGCAGCCTGGGTTCAGTTCCTAGAGTGGAACATTATGTATAGGACACTTAGTACAGTGGTAGAGTTACAGGTTACCAAACAGTAGACAGCAGGCGGCCTGGGTTCAGTCCCTAGAGTGGAACATTATTCTGAGCACAGGAGAGGTCCCAGAAGACTGGAGAAGGGCTCATGTGATCCCGCTCCACAAGAGTGGTAGCAGGGAGGAGGCAGGGAACTACAGACCAGTCAGTCTTACCTCAGTAGTGGGAAAGATTATGGAGACACTCCTTAAGGAAAGGATAGTGCAACACCTGGAATCCATAGGAGCACAGGATCTAAGACAGCATGGGTTTACAAAAGGAAGATCCTGTCAAACTAATCTCATAAATTTCTTTGACTGGGTAACAAGAGTGATGGACCAAGGGGGAGCAGTTGATGTTGCCTACCTTGACTTCAGCAAAGCTTTTGATACTGTTCCACATAGAAGATTGATTAATAAGCTGGGTAGGCTCTGGGTGGGTCAGACATTGGTCAACTGGGTGGCAAACTGGTTGACGGGCAGAAAACAGAATGGTGGTAAATGGTATACAGTCAGAAGAGATGCAAGTTACAAGTGGGGTACCTCAGTGATCAGTCCTGGGGCCAGTCCTCTTCAATATCTTCATCAGTGACATTGCAGATGGACTGGAGGGTAAGGTTTGTCTGTTTGCAGATGACACCAAGATCTGCAGCACAGTAGATGATCCAGCTAGTGTTGGCAGCATTTCTACACTTTTGTCGCTGTGGAAACAACCCTAACTGATGCATTAATGGAGTTTTTTGCAAAAAAAAAAAAAATATATATAGAGAGAGAGAGAGAGAGATAAAATGAGATAGGTGAGAAAAACAAAGAGAGAGTGAGAGAGAGAAAGAGAAAGAGAAAGAGAGGTTAAATAAAAGTATTTGACTCTGAAATTAATGGTAAAATTCAAAGTTATTTACAGTATGGGAGGTATCCATCTTTGATCATAGCCAGTGTGTGAAACAAAATATGTGCTCACTCATGCCACTCTGCCTGTTGATATCCTGTTCCCTCCCAAATGAGCTGGAGGCTGAGGCTGAACACTGGCTTCCAAAATTCCCCCAAACTGTAGTGGAAGTGTGGACTGTGGTACTTTGGTTCAGGCTTCATGAAGCCATGGTCCAGTCTTTATCAGCCAGTTTTAAATATCTATATGCACTGCAGTGGCTGAAGTGAAGTTGCTTGTGTGTGGAGGTGCATGTATGTTAGGGAACCCTGGCTCATTCCACCCTACTTGATGTTCCCTTGTCCCCTCTGGTGGCAGCCAAGAACTGGGAAGCCACACCACCATTGTCCAGGAGAGGAGAGCTAACTAGCAAGTGTTCAATTCTCACCCAACGTAAGCCCCCATATGTGGAGCAGTAATTTTACAGTTTACATGAGGTTGGAGTGTACCCAACACTGCGTTAATGACTCATTATCAATCTTTGACTATGTTTCGGAAGCTCTGGTACAGGTCATAGAGGGGGCATATTCCCTGCATAAATGACTATATGGGCCCCATTGATACTTGCTAGGTGCCCCTCACCAGTCGTCGACAGGGATGACACTCTCTGTCTTATCTTAATCTAGACCAAAGTACTGCAATCTCCCCTTCTGCTACAGTTCAGGGGAAGTATGGAAGAGGGGTACAGGTGTGGGAAGGGATGTAGTGGGAAGATTTTGGCAGGCCTTCCCTCCGTTCAAGCATTGGGTGCAGTACACAGAACACCCCCCCGTCACTTCCACTGGGAGGAGATGAGAAAAAGGATGGTCAACAGTACCAGAAGATGATACTGAACATCATCCTCATCGGCACTGTATAAATAAAGACCTTTAAAGAAACGTAAGTGCAAAAAACTCACTGAAAGTGTATGCTTGAAAATACATATGCCATTTGATTACTTTTTTTAAATGTTGTGAAGTATACACCATGTAAATAAAATAATGGTTCTTTCCTTTATTTGATTATATCACTGTGCTTACCAGTCTTCCAGTAATAATCACGACTATGATTCTTTAACAAAACTTGTTCATTTTCCTTCAGTCAGCACCATCTGATGATCTGACATTCTGAGCTTTGATCGTGTTTATGCAATATGTGTGTGTTTTGTTTTTAATAAAAACTGGCTCCAGTAGTATGAATAGTAGTATTATTTATCAGGGAACTGTGCACTACCTGGTCAGCAGTGCCAAAAACTAAAATTTCAACAGTTTTTGAGTCAGGGACACAGGTTCAGTTCCTGGCTATGGGTATATAACTTCTGTGTCATAAAGCATAACACACATCTTTTATTTTTGGAAATGTATTAGGTACAAAATGTTATCGTATCCAATGATAAAGGAAGTCATTTAATGGAATTAAATTATTGTGGCTGAAGGAATCTATTTGCATTACAAATCACAGTGCTTCAGCACATACTAAAGAGTCATTAACATGGCAGCTACGTAGTAATTTTCTCTTTCTGCTCAAGCATTCAAGTCATCATCGAAAAATACAGTAACAGTCTCCCTTTGTTAAAAAAAGGGATACGTTGTATATTCCTGTCAGCATACATTGCACTATGTATTGTGAAGTATACCGATCACCAACTGCAATACATTGTTTTTTTTTTAATACCAGTGCTAGTTTAAAGAACATGGGTTATATCATACACAGTATAAAAAAGACAGGGAAGCATAAAACAGTCATAGCTAGATATGCTGATTAACTGATTTGCAACTAAAACAGATCACATTCATGACAGACCCAGACTGCCCAATAAACACTTGTTTTAGGATTGCCACATACATCTTGTTAAAATTAATTTTTAAAATGCTTAGACATGCAGAAAATGATGAAAATATTAAATGCTGAGTTTTCTAATGAAATCCTGCCTGTTAGACTGAGAGATATAGAGTGCTGGTGATTGTGGTTTCGGTTGGGTTGTTGGGGGTGTTGAAATGATTGCGTGGCAGCCATTCTAGTCATTAGTGCACACTTTTTTAGAACTGAAAGATATCAGTTATTTAAAGATTTAAAAAAAAGCTGACACGTTTTAATTATATACAAATGACTGTACACACTAGCAATTGCAAGCATCTTGTGCTTGTCAGTTTCAAGCCAGTGTGTTGGCGAGCCTGCAGAGCATTGACACTGAGCACTCTGACTGTAACATCACTCTATGAATGATGTTATTCCCGACCACTGTTAGGGGATTGTGAAGAAAGCAGACCACCAGTTGATGCTGTATCTGCTGTGTATATAGGAGGCGCATCATTTTGTTTTGTTAATGTATGAAAGAAGAACACACACTTGCTT
This sequence comes from Neoceratodus forsteri, assembly GCA_016271365.2. Taxonomy (NCBI): domain Eukaryota; kingdom Metazoa; phylum Chordata; order Ceratodontiformes; family Ceratodontidae; genus Neoceratodus; species Neoceratodus forsteri. The sequence continues at coordinate 1,677,504,113 of CM057456.1, forward strand.
TGCCTGATACAGTATATTTTGTTTGCACCGGATAAACCTGACCCCGATATTGATTAGGACTGCTGTTGCCTCAGTAGCTCACTGCTCTCACTGCTGTCTGCAGAAAGACTTCCAGCTGCAGCTACAGAACTTAGGAAAGTCTCACTGTTCTCATACAGAAAATGCAGGTGAAGGGCTCCTCTTGCTAAGCTGGGCACCCTGGACTTTGGGGTGCCCATAAAAGATAATTCTAGCAAGGTTTTCAAAAAACAAATACCAAAATCTAGTGAAATGTGTCCTGTTTAGTTAGGTTCAGTTGTTTGTTTTTTGAAAATGTATCATGTTTATGTATTTTTAATGTTTGTGAATTTCAAAGAAAAAACAAGATGGCAGAGGGTACGATCAGTATTTTTTCACAGATCAGTATTTTTTCCCTGCATGACAGGTAACTCATGAAAAAAGCACATAGATCTATTTTTAGGTCTGCAATGGGCAAAGCCCTGCAGTCCTTCTGTTTCAGAAAAACAACTCTGCATTCTTTGCATTCTTTCCGATCCAACAACCTGTTGGTCATCCATCACAGTCACCTCAGCATCTGTGCATCTGTAGAGCAGTCTGCTTGCAAAGCACTGTTTTTTCTTGAAAAAAAAAGATGCTAGTCTTGATTGAGACACTGGGGGACTTGGCACCCCCCCAGTGTCACTCTTATGCTTCTGTGGGGTGGTGGTGGTGGATGCTGACAAGGAGGGTCAGGTGGGGAGGAGATATCTGTAATAATCATGAAAAAACAAACACTGGTCATGGCCACCAAACTGCACTGTGCATGCGTGACTCTAGCGCATGTGCAATAGTGTTCAGTGGCCATCTTGGTCATGGCGGATTGCACTGTATTCCACCGTGACTGCTGAAAAAATAATTTATAAATTATTGATATCCCCCTACCCAACCCTCCCTCTCAGCACACACCACCCCACCCCTCCAGAAACATAAGAGTGACTCTGGGGGTGCTAAATCCACCAGTGTCGGAAACGAAATAGTGATCTGTCTCTTAGGCAATAAGTGACTATGGAGTGGATAAAGGCTCTCTGATTATCTTTGCAGTGAAATTCTACAAACTCCCAAAGAATGTGTCCTCTCAGTATTCCATCAAGCCTGATACAGTAATCTCTCCTAATGTTCTATGACTTGCACTGGGGGGGTGCCCAATCCTCTCAGCAAACACCACCCCACTCCCGCTCCTCAAAAAACAAAGTAGTTGCACTGGGTGGGTGCCCAATCCCCCAGTGCAGTAATCTGCTCATTGACTCTGGGGGTGCCTCATCCCCAGTGTCAGGATTTTTTTTCTTTTTTACAGCTATCCCCCCACCCAACCTCCCTCTCAGCAAACACCACCCCACTCCCCCTCCTCAAAAAACAAAGTAGTTGCACTGGGGGGAGGCAGTGCCCCATCCCCTAGTGCAGGAATCTGCTCATTGTTTTTTTAAACCTGTAAACAGAAAACTATCCATTAATGTCTTTTGCAGCTGGCAGAGTCCCCCACCTTCCCCTCCCACTCAGCAACCACCCCCTCTTGCAAATCCTTACTTACCAATTGGGAGCCCAATGCCTTAATCCTATCTGGACTGCAGACATGTCTTCACTCTTCAAAGCTGGACCATGAGCTGAAGAAACAGGTATGCAATTCAATGTATTTCAATGGGGTTTTGAACTTAGTGGCATAACTTGGGCATTTTTGCATATTTTTAGGACACATTTTCAATATGCCTTTTTTGGGACCCCACCTCGTGAACAATTGACCTGACATTAAGCAACTCTGTCCTGAAAGATGATTTGTGGTCCCTGCTTGAAATCACCTTTTAGGCAGGAATTGAACATTTTCTCTGCCCTTGTTCATGAGGTGGGGTCCTAAGAAGGCTATGTTAAACATTAGGTGTAAAAATATTAAAAAAACAAAGTTATGAGCCTACATTGAATGTTTTGAATGTAGGCTCGTAACTTTGGTAATTTTCAATATTTCCCCCCATATTCACAACATAGCTATATCTTTACAGCACCTCATGTATGTGACCGCTGTCATTTTTCAAATCCTGGCCAAAAAGTTTCTTTACATCCCAAAAGGTGATTTCATGGTCCCTGCACGAAATCACCTTTCAGGCAGGAGTTGAAAATTTTCTCTACCTTTGTTCATGAGATGGCATCATAAGAAAGCTATGTTAAAATGCTGGTGTAAAAATATTAAAAAAACAATGCAGTTATGAGCCTAACTTGAATTTTGTGAACACAGGCTCATAACAATGGTAATTTTCAATTTTTTAACCAAATTGACAACATAGTAATATCTTTACAGCACCTCATGAATGTGACAGCTGTCATTGTTCAACTCCTGTCCAAAATGTGTTTCTACATTCCAAAAGTTGTTTTTGCAGTCTCTGCGCAAAATCACTTTTAGGCCAGGAGTTGAACATTCTCTCTTCCCTTCTTCATGAGGCAGCATCATAACAAGGCTATGTTGAAAATTTTTTGTAAAATATCTTACAAAACAAACTTTCAATATTTTTACCCCAAATGCCTCAGCTGCAGCCCTATCAGCTATGGCCAGAGTTTGTTTTCATTTCATGTTCATGTCAGGACGTTAATTCTAAAATCATTATAACTGGGGAACCGTATAATAGTTTTTCAGGAAACCATCCAAAGGCACACCAGTGGCACGGGCCTCTTTAAACCCTAAAAATTTTATGGGAAAATTCTACACCGTCTAGGCTGTAGGTGAGAGAAAAAAATACACAATGTTAAGTATAGGAAAACCAAATGTGTTTTTTGCCCGATTTTGTGATACCCTTTATCATGAAAACAGAACAACATGCCATCACAAAACTTTTCACTTCTTGAGATTTTGGCAGTCAGCCCGCACATGCACAATTTGGGGCTATTTCGTCAAAGGACACCAAAGCTATTTAAGGTACAAAAATTGGGGTTTAACATTAAACAACCCCTTCAGCCCTAACTATAGGGGTGCTACTGCACCTCTATAATAACAGCTGTTGTATTTGGACTGGCAGATAGGCTCTACAGAGCTTGGCTTTCTCATAGGAACATTGTTTTCTTTAAAATTAGCCTTCCTTTAGAAAATACTGTATGCAAGGGCTATTTATTAGTCTGAGCTCTGTGCTCTTCTAATGTGTGCAAGTACATATTTATTAATTGCAAAAAATATATATGTCAATACTCCTATTAGGTTTTAAACACAAAGCATGCAAGGCAAGGAAATCAAAATGTAGGGTTCAAAGTCTCTGCAACCTTGACAAATTGGTTGTGTGGTGTTCCTCGGGGTTTGAATGACCATGACACAGTGCTGGCATTACCCTAATATCTTCCATCTCTGTGCAAGCACTACTGTGTTATTTACTTTGTGTGACAAGATGGTGGCATTAGTGACATCGCATTGCATCATTGCATCACAGTTCGAACCCTGAGAAACACCACCCCCCCAATATAAGAGTTGGGGTGGTCAGGAAGGGATTAGTGGTGGCAGAGTTGAGCACCTGCTACTGGTAATTTAAGAATCTGGGTGGGCAGGAGGTGATACTCTCCATGGAGTTTAGAACTCATTGCCAATTATTTAACAGTTCAGGAGGGCAGGAGGTGGACCAGTGATGGGGTTGGACTCCTGACTGTGGGACAGACTGGAGGGTGGGGATGGGCTCCCAACTTCTGTGAATCTGTAAGGAAAGCAGGGCCATTTTCATGACTCAACACTGTATGAAAATGGAAGTTTTGAGTCATAAAAATGGAGACCCCCTCACAAAATGGAGGTACAGTTCTAGCCATCCTAATCTTCCTCTTTACCACAGAAATGTTTACCATATTGGAGGGGACAGAAAAATTGTTTCAAACATTTAAATACTGAAGTGCAGTGTTATTACTCTTCAAACAAGCTTAACCTGTGTGTTGCTAACAAAATACCTTCTTTATATGTTGAAGACTGTTGCCCTTGTCCCTGCTGTGCATACTGATTAATAACCTTTCTGATAGCTGGAAATCTGACCCAGAAGCTGTAAAAGTAGTGATATCACATGATGTATTATTGTGTGCTTGCCTTTCCAATGCATTATCATCACTGTGTGGGTGTGAGAAAGCTTGATTTCTCCCTCTAAAAGGCTGCGGGCAGTTTTTTTTAGTTTCCCACTGAACTATATTGCCTGCCTTGCCAGTAACAATCTTTTTACATCCCACTTCAAGAATTTCACTGATTTTTTTTTTTTTACTAGAAAATGTGTTTACTAGTAGTTGGCAAAATAAAAAGAGAAGAAATAAGATGAGGAAAGAAACTAAAGCATTTAAGTTATTATTAACACAACCAAAGGCACAACACCCTCACTATTTAAATACATAGCTTTACTAGGCATATGCTCTTTAAAGTGTCAGGAAAACATATATGTTTATGTGGGTGTGCATATTGGGGGCAGAACTGCAAGATAACTACTAAAACATCATTAGCCTGAGTCAAGCAACACTGCTTATGTGTCACAAACAGGATCCATGGCTCAAAGTTTTGCAGAAATGGCCATCTTTGCACTCACAATGTAAACTGCAATATTTATATTTTTGGTACATGGCTAATAGAAATGATTTATCATTTACTTGAATTTTGTTGATCGGGTAGGCCCACTGAGACTAGAAATCCCTTTTTAAGGGGTGACCCCTGGGGAGGGGATACAGATGTAACCAACTGAAATTGAATCAGATTAAACTGCAGCCAGTGTGATGTAGGCTAAATCCCAGTGCCACTGTGATGATAGCCACTGGCACTGGCTACAAACAGACATGCACAACAGGGTCACAAAATCCCATTTTTACTTTTCCTGTTCCCTTTAAGGTACTGCAGTAGAGCCTTTCTCCCTTATGGCAATATTATTCAGAGTACCACATTAGCTGGAGTGTTACCTTATTGTGCTAAGCAATGCTTTATGTAATGCTTGTTAGGGATATATATATATATATATATATATATATATATATATATATATGTCAAGTACCTTTAATTTCCTTTCATTTGTGGATGTTTGCAGTCTTCTGCAATCTAGGCTCTTGATCAAACTGCTACTTAATGGGGTTTGGTTTCTGAATGTTTTGTGGCAGCATAGATTCTATGTTTGGATTAACCTGGTGCTGTATGTACTCTTTCCACTCCTCTGTCTCATTCAAGTTTACTGACAGTAACAGTCATTTTTCCAGCTTTCTCAGTTTTTTGCATTAGTCCATCTTGAAAATACTGCTGATGTTGCATTAAAGCTAATGCCTGGGGAACTAGTTGTGCATTTTCCAGAGCAGCTTTTTCATTTGAGATATTGACTGCAACCCTAGTATTGGTTTTATTTGTTTTTTAAGATTTCGGTCTGGGGAAAATATTAGAATCAGGAGTGGGAAAACAGCTAGTAATGCTTTTACTGCAAAAGTTTTTGAGGACACCCCCTCCATTTTGTTCTGGCTCCATTTTTTGCTCTCTTTTTCTTCTGGGGGTTTAAGAATTTTGGAGCCGGGGTATACTGTGAGACTTGCTTGGCAGCATGTGCCTTCAGTTGTTTTTCTGATATTCTGTAAGACACAATGGGATTTAGTGTACAATGCAACAAAATGCCAGAGGCTTGTGGCAGTTTAAACGCTGACACCAGCAAGTTCCTCACAGGGCGCTTCAGGTAGGAGAAACACCAAGCTTCCAAGTGCTTAACTGCGCATAGGAGATGGATGCTAATCAGTAGGGCAGCAAAGACAAAAGCTCCTCTCCAGATCCTTGTGCCTTGATAAAATAAAGAGAGTAGAGATTGCAAGAGGTTTCTACACATTTCAGAGTTCTTTTACTTTTGTGAGGTGATAGAGGTTTGAATCAGTGGTACCAGGAACAGACACTCGCTCATCACTCGGTTTCTTTGGCGCCATCTTGCCTCAGATGTAAATAAACATTTATAGCAGTGTAATAGTTCTGTTGATAAGGAAGTATCCTAGCAAGAGAGCTATAAATCAGCAGATGTTTACATACGCAAAAAGGGCAGTCTTTAAAATACTAGGTTGTAAATCATCATGGCAATGCAGACACTTTTCCAGAGTAAACAAACTTTTGTGCAAGAGTACGACAGCAGGACAGTAGTGACGTCACTGGCAATTTATATAGAACTAATACTGAAGAACTGGGTTCCAAAAGATGCCACGGTTCAAGATGCAAAACCTGTACACTGGCAGATTAATGCAACAGTGTATATTCCCCACAAACTGAAAACAGGTATTAAATCAGGGATGTGCATAGCTGTGGCAAGAAGAATCTGATATACTTGATCAGTTGTGAAAAGTGCTCACAATGCCTGGCATGTCCTGTACAGTAGGTGAAACCAACCAGACCCCAAGAGCTAGAATGAATTTACAGTACATAGATTAATAACAGAACACTCAGACATGCAGGCACAAGTGGGAGAGAATTTCTCTCTGCAACCACGCAAGAGAATATAGGAAATAACACTCATTACACTGTTCAAAACTAATGAATATGGACTAAACAGAGATATAGGGGGAGTTACCCACTACAATTTGCAGATGTGTAATTTCCAGGATTAAAATTCAGAATTCTAAATTACTTCCTAGTCTTCCTTTCCCAGTCAAAAAAACCTGCCTAACAAACTAACTCATTAACTAACTAACTAACTTCGAAGTCTGCCTTAGGGAAACTATTGCTATATACTATAAATACATAATAAATTGCCTGCTGTCATACTCCTGCATATGTTATTATTTATTTATTTATTGCATATTGGTAACTGGGTAAGCCCTCTGGAACCAGAGGTCCCTTTTCCAGGGGTGACCGGGCATTAATTACAGGCGATATATACAAACAGCTGACTGATACAGTGTTGGCTTAGTTAGAGGCAGATATGCAGACAACAGACAGGTATGGTATGGTGCATAATTCCTACATACTGCATACTCTGGTAAAGGGTTTGCATCTCCATGCTGATTTACAATATAACCCAATATTTCAAAGACAGTCCCTTTTGACAGTACTGGGTGAGTATAGCGTGGACAAAACCATGCATGCAATAACATGCTGTAAGAAGCGCTAATAGCTCTACAGCAACAGGGGTTGTTTCAGCGTGTGGTAAGAACTGCTACCCCTGTCACTGTAGGCTACAATGAGTGGGCATGAAAGATGCTGCTGGGGCAGTGCCTGGCTGAATCATTCCCATGGTGGAGTGGCTAGGGCACCTGCCTCCAGTAGCATCAGGGACCTGGGGCTGCGGTTCAGTTCTCCCCAGGTCCCACTGTAATGCGGCTTTTATTTTTTGTACAAAAAACAAAATTTCCCTGCTCTGACCTTTTCTGTTTCCTTGAAGTCCACAACCTCCCAGAGTTGACTATTATTAAGTCCGGTGTGTGTGTGGAGCAAAGCCCCCCTTAAAAAGAAAGACAGTTGCCTTTTTTTCAATGGTGTGCATTGTAGTTGTTAGTCGGGATTTTGTCCCCATGCTGTTACAGCGCATGCCATTGTGTCTGTTCCATTGGGGTTATGCACAGTTTTCTCCTTGACATTATGACCCCATGCTCTTTTTGTCTATGCAAACATCCAGTGTTTTATAGTTCTCTTACCAACAGAATTGTTACACTCATGTGTAAGTCTGTTTACAGACAAAGTGCTTGAATTTTTGAATCTCTGTATAAAATCCTTTCCCTGTAATAGTTTTATCACAGTGCCTGATGAAGAGGTCTTTGTGGCTTTAAAAGCTTGCATACTAAGTTTTTGTTAGTCAGATACTGAGAAAGGTATTACAACCAACTTTTTTTCTTTTTGCATGAATTGTACAGCTATTGTACTCTAACACAGCAGTACAATTTATCTTTATTTAAAAATAACAAGTTTAGAATTTTAGCCACCAGGTGCCCAGTGCCCTTTGCTTGCTTTTACTGCCCCTTCCCCCAAATTTGAAATATACCCCTCACTCTCACCCACCCTCTAGCACCCATGTCACTCTCCCCCACTGACACCCCAGTATATACTGTTTCATCATCCCCATGGTGAGAGACTGGTACAGCCCTTTGTCCACTTGCAGCTGCTGTCGTGATATCGGTCATGTAGCACCAGTTGAGAACCTGTAAAAAAACAATTCAAATAAAAAGAACACCCTCACCCGTGCCACCCTTCTGCCCCACCCCAACTAAAAAAATCCTCCCCCCTCACCCACCCATTGGCATTCATGCCACCCTCCTCCTCTCCACACGCATGTTAAGAAGAATCTTCCCACCCTCTGCCACCCTCTAGCACACATGCCACCCTTCCCCCCAGTTACCAAAGTACAAACTGTTTTATCAGCCCTATAATGAGTAACTTTCAGAGCCCTCCATGCTTCTTGGATAGTCACCATCTCAATGTCTGTTATGTAGTACCAATTAAGAACATATGTGCAAAGCAATCCATGTGAAAAAGAACTATATTTTGTTAATATAAAAACTACATCTGAATATACATAAATACTGTATATCACAAACATTTTTTAGACGCATGTATATTTTTCCCAGATGTATTTTAGATATTTGTAGAAATCAATGAGACATGGCTGATACCTGGCACATATATATTAAATATTTTTTGCAAAAAACTTTGTTAATGCACCAGTTAGGGTTCATCTTGATGCCACAAAAGTAGGGAAATGTGTCATTAGGGTTTCCAACTTTAACTCCCCAACCCCACCCCCAAGCAGCAAAAGGAAAGAAAATAGGATTTTGGGTCTCTGGAATCTTGGTGAATTAGTGGTGGGGTCTTCCTGTAGTCTCCTGTCTGAAGCACAAGGTACAGCTCCAAGCAAGTGCCTCATAGTGATACATTCTTCAAAGGTAGAGAAGTATGTCTTGCCACATGTTGCCAACACAATCTGTTGTACCTTCCTTCACACAGGGCCCTGTGGGCCCTGAATGAAGAAAGGAGATTATGTCTGATGTTGCTTGCTTTGGGAATACGGTGGGCTTTAGGGTTGATAACCCCAAGGAAGACACCACCACTGATTCGTCAAGACTCGAGACCCAGAACTCTAATGTTTTTACCTTTTGCTGTTTGGGGAGTGAGGGTGGGGAGTTAGGATTGGAAGCCTAATGAAACATTTCCCTACTTTCGTGGCATTAAATTGAGGGCTAACTGTTGCATCAATGAAGCTTTTTGCAAAGAATGTCCTTTCTTTTTGAGATAGTGAAATCATATCCCCATTCACACATGTTTCTTTGGTACCTATGTGAAGGCATGCAGATGTGCACGGGCCTTAGGGCCCTGCACTAAGGGAAGACTCCGTCCACCTACAGAACTTTAGGGCCCTTGTGGATCCTGCACTTCTGTGCAATGACAGATGTCAAGAATTCGTAGTGCTGTCTGGTGGGCTGTGGAAACACAGGGCCATCTGGTCCCTGTGCTTTCATGTGGCTGCAGATACAGATGCATAGGGCAAAGAGTCCATCTGTCAGCCAATGCACAGGGCCTTTTGCCACCCATAGGTGCAGAGGTGCAGGGCCCTATGCCAAGAGGACAGTTGTCTTCACTGTATGGTACCTGGCCCTGTTTGGACAACCCTGCACCTTTCATTCCCTGGCTGTGGGGGGTGTCACATAACAGTACTATCCTCCCCACCCTCTCCCCATCCAGCTCTGTCACTGAGCTTACCCCTAAACTCAGTTCACTGGAACAGAATCACAAAGTATACCCACTGTGGTCAAGAGTGGCACTACACACAAAGCTTTTTAACAAATACATATATATATATATATATATATATATATATTTATTTTAATTCTGACCACAAATTTTCAAGATAGTCATTTCATTACTCCCCTTGTAGACATGACATGTAGCATTTATGGTATAATGGCTGAAATGTTATTTCACACCAGAAGTGTGAAAGCACATCTTGTCCAAAATTTAAAAAAATGACACCAGTCATGTTTATGAGGTGGTGTGGAAAAATAGCTATGTTGAAAATTTGGAGTCAAAATATTGAAAATTATCAAAGCTATGAGTGAAAATAGAAAACTTCAATGTATGCTCATAACATTGCCCTTTTTATATATTTTGACGCCAAATTTTCAACAGTCTTTTTATGACCCCACCTCATGAACAAGGGTGGTGAAAGTTTTCAGATCTCGTCTGAAGGTGATTTCATCAAGCAACCATGAAATCACCTTATGGGCATGATTTGCATAATCCCACTGCCATTGGTCATGAGGTGGAGTCCCAAAAAGGCCATGTTGAAAATTTGGGGTCACAATATGCAAAAATGACAAGATTATGCCTGAAAGTTCAAAACTCCATTGAAATACACTGCCAACAGAAAAAAGAGAACGGCCAGTGATCCGTCCCAGCTTAGGACATTCAAACACTGTGCAACTGTCAGTTTGTGTACACAGTTTCAGTACTCTATGCAGTCTCTTGTGGATTATATGTAGTGCACTAAACAACAAACCTAGGCTCACACACAGTTTTTATTTTACTCAGCCTACCACCTTGGTTGTAGATCTTCCTTATTATGGAGCCATAATTCAACAGACTGCTGCAGGTCACTGAGAATATCTCCCAATATTAATCTAAAATAAACAGGTATTTTTTGCAGGTGTCAGGTGCTACTTTGCCCACTAGGGTAGAGATGGATGCATGCACCACTACGGGCACGTGCATGCATAGCTTATGTTTCAGCCATGCCTTCATCAGAGTTTGCTAGTACTGTTTAATATCTGTTTAATACCACTTATCACATGACTCCCATTGGAATATTTAAACAGATATGTCCAGGGTACTAGCCAGCTCTGAAGAAGATGTGGGCTAAACAAAATAAAAACTGTGTGTGAGCCGGAGTTTGTTGTTTAGTGCACTACATTCAGTCCACAAAACATGGCATAGAGCCTCATTTAAATACACTGAACCACAGTTACCTTAGTTTTTCATATTGCAGTCACTGGTTCCAGTAGCAAGACCTGTCTTTGATGGGAGAGTGGACTTCCACCAGGGGACATGTTCAGATGAGTGAGGGGGTGTGGGGTGGTGGGTGCTAAATGAGAGATCAGGGTGGGGGGTGCAGTACAGCAAGGGACTGTTTTCTTATTTACAGGTTTAACAAGAAAAAAAGTCATTGAGGGGCTATCTTCTTTATTTTAGATCACATCCAACACTGGGGATTGGGTTCTGCAGTGTCGGAATAGTTTTCTGGCAATAGGGGTGGGTGACTTGGTGGGGAGAGGGGCATGAGAAGCATTACTGAGGGTGGGCATCTTGGTCTGCTTGTATTTAATAGTGAGAACAAAAATAAATACTGGGAAGTGTAGGCAGGCAAGCTGGAGGGGTGGGGGAGAAAGAAGCAGTACTGGGGTTAGGCACCCCAGTCTGCTTAAGGAATATAATTAATTAGATAGCTAGATAGACAGACAGACAGATAGATATGCAGACATAGAGAGACAGACAAGGAGAACAGGGGATTGGTGGCTCACTGCTGCCACTGTAGTCCACAGCATGACTTCCAGCTGTGGCTGCAGAACACAAGAAAATCCCAGTGTTCTCATACAGAGAATGTGAACTGCCCAGGGCTGCTGAGGGTTGAGGCACTGGACACCACACCTCACGCCATGCTGGCAACCCGGGTTTGGGAACAGACTCATCCGGTTGCCAGGTAGGTGAGGCAGACCCTCCCCCGGAGGGTGAACTGGGGGGCTGGATGGCTTTGTGGATCTGGAAAGGGAAGTGCTCAGCCATTGTACTCCCAGTGGAAGGGGTTTCAGGCAGGGATTAGAGGTTGAGTCTGTGATGGTACACCCGAGAGATACCCTGGTCCCCCAGTGCTAGAAATAGAGTCTACAAAAAAAAAAATACAGAGAATGTGGGTGAATGGCTCCTTTCACTAAGCTGGGTACCCTGGATTTTGGGGTGCCCAGAAAAGGTGCTTGTGACAACTGTTTTTAAAAACAAACAGCAGAATGTAGCTAAATGGGTTATGTTTAGCTAGGTTCAGGTGTTTTTCTTAAATAGATCAACTTTATGTATTTTCAGTATCTGTGAGTTTAAAAAGAGGAAAAAATGGCAGCTGTCACTATCAGTATGTGTTTCAGCAGGAGAGGTAAAATTGTGAAAATAAGTGCTTGAGAAAGTTTTTTTTTTTATCGGACGAACTTGAACTGTAACTAAAAAATTGTTATAACTCAAAAATGGTACAATATTTTTTCACCAAACCTTTAAAAGGCACCCCTTGACACAGACCCCATGTAATCTGAAGATTTCATGAACAAATTCCACACAGTTTAAGCTGTAGATGAGATAAAACAATATGCAATGTTAAGTATAGGAGTTTTAATTGTTTTTTCGTGTTCCATAGCTCGAAAACCATACAAGATTCTGTAATGAAACTTTTCAAATCTTGAGACCATGTCAGTTTGATTTGCACAACAGGTGCTTGTAGGTGGTGCTAGAAATGATCAAAAAATTACATTAGGAAAAAGTGCAGAATCAAGACTGTGCTTCTGAAAGCATCTCACATCTGCTGGCTTCAGTGCTGCACATGGCTATTGTGATGCCATCAGCACCATTAAAGCTGCTCTCTGACTGGTTCAGTATTCCATTGTTTCACTGTGACCTTTCAACTTGAAAGACAGGACTACTATCATCATAGTAGGCAGTGAGACACCTGTGATATCTTGATATCAGTTTTAACCCATGCCTGTTATATATATATATATATATATATATTATGTGGTAGGGAGCTGTGTGATGCATGATTTATCTGCACAAGGGCAGTCTGACCTCAGGTAACCTCACGAGTGGCAATAGCCACAAGTGATGTGCCTGAGGTCAAACTGCCCAAGTGCAGGTAAATCATGTATCACACAAGCTCTCCATCACATATTTAATTTATGCAATATTGGAAGAGCTTGTGTTTATTATTAAATTGTTGCATCCTTTGTTTTTAAATTAAGCTTTTTTCTTTAGTAGGTGTTTTTTATGTGTTAGTGTGCTCCCGGGATAGCCGTTGCTATGGCCATGATGTCAGGATGTTGGGTCATCCTGGTAATGGTGCTTCTGATTGGTTGAGCAGCCTGAGCTCCGGAAAATATATAAGAAAAAAATGGCAGACCCACTTAGCGGGTAAAATTGAAGGAGGGAGCAGCTTGTAAAAAGCCTTGGGTGTCATAACTGTTTTTTATTTATTTTATTAACCAGTGCATTACTTTCCAATATGTTTTGTCACCTGAAAAGTAAAGTGGGCAGCCATGCAGCGGATGAATGTGAGTGGGACATAGCTATGTTGTGGCAACTTGTGAAGGAACAAGAGGCAGGTCGAGATGACTAAGGGGAAAAAAGGTAACTATAGTTAAGATGTGTCTGCAAGGGAGCCGGTGTTGGAGAGTTGGGTTCTGTTTTTCTTTTAATTTTACATTGGGAAGAGCAGATGAATTTTCAGTGATAGTGGTGGCAGTCAGAGCATGCGGCTGGAGTGGATCAAAAGAGAAAGAGTGGTGGCAGTCGTCGTGTGTGGAGCAGGACTGCAATTAAGTGCCGAGTGTTGCTGTAATGAGTAGTAGTTCTTTCTTTTATTTTTTTGCTCTGCTCTGCTCAGTTTGACTCGTGGATGGTGGTGAGTAGGTTTGAAGAGAAAATTGATTTCGACACCGAGCAGCTGTTGGGGAAACTGGGAAAGTTGGAAGTAGTGCTGGGGGGCGGGGGTGTCATTTTGCAGGTACACTGTTGGTGTGGCCAAACCGATTACGAGTCTACTGTATGTATAAATGGCTGATGACGTGTCTACTATGTGTATAAATGTGTGATTTCACATTTACTGTATACACATCATCATCTGTTTATCACAAGGATAACACCATTTATCAGTGGAGATTTATCTCCACCCCTAAAATATATATATATATATATATATATAGATAGATATATACACAAAATCACACATACCCCCATAATGCAAGGCATCATGAGCTGTATATGCAAATCACTACAAAATATTATGCTGGTTCAGCTTTAAGCAGAAATGCATGGTACCAAAAGGCCTCCTGCACAGTGTGCAAAGGGTGCCACCAGGGCAATAAAAGCAGGTGTCAGTAAAGAACTGCTGATGATGTCATGTAGGGACCTCAAAGTCTAGTAATCCCTGTCAACAAGCTTATAGGACCCATTTCTCCAAAGTTGCAAAGATCATCTGCAATGGTTTTCGCAAGTAAAACAGGCAGCTCCAGTCAGTAAACATTGCTATAAAAACTATATATGTTTCAGGTTTTGTAACAAAGTTGATAAAATTGTATTTTTTAATACTGTTTTGGTGTGGTCTATTTCTCCAGGGTTGCTGGATGCTAAGTCAGCATGCCTCCAAGCTGCTGAAACCATTTGGAGTGCTACTCTAATGTGCCTATTAGGAAATTGTATTTGCTGCCAGTATTGTAATGTTGCTACAGTAATTTCACTACTGTTTTATCATTGTCTGCTTTACAATATGTTTTAATAGTGGCCTTATATATGTTAATTCCTACTATGGCCGGAAGTGTTAGCTCTGGTAAAATGATCATTGTAATTTAGAGTAGAACATAGATGAGTCTGCCCAACCCCCATTGACAAGGGGATGAGATAATTGTTTTAATCAATCAATCAATCAAAATCTTTATTTAACCAGGCGAACACCGTTGAGCAAAAGCTCATTTTTGAGGTGGACCAGGGTGGAACAAGTACAAGAAAAACAGGATAATACACGACAGTTACAGTATACTAATATGAACAGCAAAGGGCATGAACAGCAATAGAGTGAAGTAATGTAGGTTAAGTACAACAATATTATACAATCAGGCAAAATGTTTAGCAAATAATGCAAGAAAACAAGATAATACACAGCAGTTACAGTACACTAGCATGAACAGCGAAGTGCATGAACTGCATTACAGCGAAGTAATGCAGGTCACATACAACAATATTGCACAGTCAAACAAAGTGTGCAAACAAATAGTGTTGCAGATGAATTCTACAACTATGATGCATATGTAGGGGACATAAGACAAAGGGTGAACTATCTGGAACCATAAGAAATGAATCAGAGAATACACTAGGGCAGAAGAAGGATGGGGGATAGGGAGGGGGTATGAAGGAAAGGTAAGGGACAGCGGTTATGGAATGAGAGTGCGTGAATGCAAATTCTGATGTATGCTCTTTTAAGAGGAAGATTCAACAGGGTCATGAGGGAAGGCAAGTACAATACCAGAGCTGATTGGGGAATGGAAAACAGAGGACAAAAGCAGTGAAGGGGGAAAGGGGGGGAGAGGGCCAGGCAGTAGCTGGACCAGCGACCAAGAGGGGCCGAAGCCAAAAATTTGTGTGCAAAAAAATTAAATTGCCATTCTTAGAAGTTGCCTCAAGCAACTGATAGGTGTGAATGAGCTCAGCCTTTCACCATATCAGAAACTTATTCAGTCTGCAAAATCTCTCAACAGTGTGCTATGACCCAGCATTCAGCAACCCAGGAAAAAAGGATCTCAATAAAAAGGCACCCAGACAAAATATCGTCAGTTTTGTTACAAAGCCTGAAACACAAAGTTTTGAAAGCAATGTTTATTAATTTGTGCTGCCTGTTTTACTTATGAAAACCATTGCACATGATCTATACAACTTTAGAGAAACAGGTCCTATAAGCTTGCTGACTGGAAATACTAGACTGTGAGGTCCCTAGTTGACATCAGCAGCAGCTCTTCACTGAAACTGGCTATTTTTGGACAGGTAGTGAAATCATGGTTACAAAATAGCTAATAACTTTAAAATGAAGAAACATAGAAATCTACTTTTTGATATGTGGTTTACTGAGGATATGTTTATTCTAGTTCTGCAATGTAACGCTTTTGGTCAGATGGTGTTAGCAACTCTTTATGCCCTTTTGTCATGCAGGATTTTGTGATATGTCATTACTGCAAGTTACTACACTTCATTGTGGCTGATACATCTTGTATCGCTCTCTCTCTCTCTCTCTCTATATATATATATATATATAGAAAAGGGGCATGGTAGCGCCAGTTAGGGTTGAGTAGGGTGTAAGTTAGCACCATAATAGCTTCACCCCTGTTCATAAGAATTGCACACAAATTTGAATGCATGGTCTGGGGGGCAAGGTCTCTTGATCTGACAAGTTTCGTAAATTGATGGATGTCCAGATTCCGAGATGCAGATAGTGCATAAAGTAGAAAAACTGGGGGTTTTGGCTGTTTCTTTGCTCTCACCTGCAGCCCAAACAGTTTGGAATTGTGTTCTAAAATTTTCAGGGTGGAAAAGGCATGCCTTAAAAATGTCCTCTTCTTGGTTTGGTGAAAAAAAATATTAATCTGTTCCCAAGTTATAAGGATTTAAAATTTCTTACTTCTAAACATGCTCACTAGGGTCTTTTATTTATATGTTTCATACAAAAGAAGAATCTTTCATTGGACAAAATTCTTCTTTTGTGAGGAAAAATTATTTTTTTGTATGGCAGCATCTTGTTTTCTTTTGCTTGTTTCATGACTCTCACAAGAAAGAATGTCAACTCACAAAAGAACTTTGAAAAAACTAAGACTCACCCTCTTCTTTCATGAACTGAGATTTCTTTTTTGTGAGATGGCAGTTTTCTTTCATGAGACTCATGAAATAAAAACTTTGGCTCATGAAATAACTATGAAAAAAACAAAGTCCCACCCACTTCTTTCATGAGCCAAGATTCCTCTTTTGTGAAACGACAAAGTTCTTTCATGAGTCTCATGAGAGAAGAACTTTGACTAAGGAAAGAAGTATGAAAAAAAACTAAGCCCCACTGTTTTCTTTTGTGAGCAGAGATTCCTCTTTTGTGAACCTCAGAAAGAAGACTGTCGACTCATGAAAGAGGAGTCTCAGCTCACGAAACAAGATTTTTGTTTTTGAAAACAAAACCCACTTAAGTTCATGACTCAGCCATTTTTAAAGATTTAAAACCCAAATTTTCAACATGTGTTTTTATGACCCTGCCTCATGAACCATGCTGGTGACATTTTTCAAACCTGATCCATGAGGTGATTTTGCAGTTCATGTTTTGAGTGTGATTTGAAATATGTGTTTTGACTGGTTCATGAGGTGTGGTTATAGAAAAGATATGTTGAGAATTGTGGGAGAAAATAATGATAAACAACAAACATATGAAATAAGAAGACTGTGTGTGTGTGTATTTGTAGGTGCATGATAGTGTAGGATCCAGAGGCCCTTCTGCTTTGACATACAGGTGTATGTCTCTCATGGGTCATGGCACAGGGCTCAGAAAGGCCTGCATGTCTGCATCTGTACCTGTGTGGAAGCACAGGCAGGGCCCTGCACTTCCACTGCTAGCTGGATCCCTAACATGGTGCAGGCACCAGAGGGACCTTTGTATGTGCATTTCTAGCTAAATGGACCCACTCTGACATTTGTATCTGTAGTGACCCACTCACATGGTACAGGGCATGGAGGGCAATGAGCATCTTTGTGTGGAGTGACAGAAGCACAAGGCCCAGTCACATGGTACGTGGCCCCAGGGCTTTGTGCATCTCCATCTGTAGCTGCACAGAATCAAAAAAATCTGTAGGTTACTGTGCTTCTGAAGCCAGATGGTTTCATTCACTCGGTGCAGGACCCAGATGACTCTGCATGTCTGGATCTGGAACTAGGTGCACCCACTCACTCTGAGGAATTTCTGTAAATCAATATGAATGTCAAAATGGTTAGACTTGGGGGTGGGTGTGAATGTTCGTCCTTTCTCAGAACAGATTTTTCTTCATCTGTTAGTACATTTTCTGTGAGATTTATTATTTGTAGTTGTGCTGCTTCTTCCCCCTCAGCTCCCCCCTCTCTGTATTTTCTTATACGTTTTCCTGCCCTTTTCCCCTTCTTGTTTTTCATTTTCTTCTGAGTTGTCTTTCCCCTGCTTCTTTCATCCTAAAAATAGCTGTGTCTTCCCAGTTTTCTTTCTGCTCTTTAACTGTTTATTTGTGTTGTCCTCTTTGTTACCAGGTCTACCTTTTGGTGATAATAACCCCTCACTTTTCCGATTAGCAGATGCATTGAATCTTACTCTTATGAACATACGAACCTATGAAATTGCCAGCAGATAAAGGCCTTATGGTCTATCAAGTCTGCTCAATTTTGCAGCTAGCAGCCCTTATACTGCAGCTGCCCCTCCTTTCCCTCTCCCCTCCAGTGACCTTCCCCCTTACCCTGTCCCATCCCCTTTTGAATCATCTCACTGTTCTACAGGATATCACTTCTTCTGGCTATGCATTCCACCCAGACATCACCCTTTCTGTAAAAAAGTGTCTCCTCATTTCCCTCCTGAACCTTCCCCCTTCCAATCTCAGGTCGTGCCCTCGAGTATCCCTCCGCCTCCTTAATTTGAAAAGCCCCTCTCTGCCTCTCTTATTTATTCCCTCCATGTACTTGAAGGTTTCAGTCATGTCCCCCCATCCCATCTCTCCTCCAGGGACTGCATGTTCAACTCCCTCAGCCTGCTCTCATTGGATAAGTCCCCTAGCCCCTGGATCATTTTTGGTGATCGGTGAAAACTAAACACCCTCAAAGCAACTAGCACTGTAACATATATTAATGTATATATGAAGTATTGGATATTATAGTCTAAATTTAAAAAGTTAAAAAAAAAATCATTACAGCTTCAGTTCATGAAAAATTACGTCAGATTTCTTAAGTGTATTTAATGTGGAGTTGCCGGACCTTAGACCACACCTTCTGAGAAAGGCCCATTCATGAGCTGTAGAGCTGGGGGAAAGGTTGGATCACTGGGCTTGCGGACTGATTGTTTTGTTTTGTTATACTGTATGGTAGAACGCTGTTATATGTAGAAATCTACCTTTTTCTAACAATGTTTTACCATTGATGAGACGTCACAATGTTGTTAACCCATCACTGGTATGTCACATCGATGGGTTAACAACTGGGAACGGTCTGCGCATCTGCACTCCTTTATTTTTTTCATGAACTGATGGCCTTTCAGAAAGGGGCACAGGGTTGAGAGCATGACCTGGAATGGCCATGGTGGAGACTGAAACTTCAAGAGTAAGGAGCCTTCTTCATTTTTCTTGGGAACATAAACTATAACACATTATGTATGGTCCCTCTATCAGTAACTGGTTTGTGCAACATCTCAAGGTTGCCATGGCAATGTAAACCTCTCAAGTTTTGCTCTTGAGGTTTACATGGTCATTCTGGCAACATCTCAATGGTTAACAAACCAGTTACCGATAGAGGACCATACAATATCCTCTGTATTTTCATTGTTGAAAATTTCTATTGTGCTTGAGGCTTTTGAATCTATTTAATAAATCAAATTTAGCCTCAAACTCTCCAGTCTGTGGACCTTCATTTGTGTGCTGTCTCTGGTTTGTTTCTGACAGAGCAAGTCCTGTATGTTCTCAGCAGCAGTAATGTGGTCCTCAAAGTTTTGATTAAGTTCCCTGACATTCCTGTTTAGGACCATGTTGCTGCTATTGAGAGCACACAGTGCCTCATAAGAACTGCAGTTGGGTCCCTCATGGCGGCACATGTTGTCAGATAACTTCTGCTGGGCAGCAAACACTGCTGAGAGGGACCCGGCCAGTGAGCTGACTTGTTGCATCAGATGCCCGAGTTTCTACTCGCTGCTAAAGGCTGGCATTGGAAGTTCTGAAAGGGAAAAAAATTACAAAAAACATAGTCCTGGTTTGTACATATCTATACTTCCCATTTTATTGCTGTGGATACATGAGTTAAGCCGTGAATAGCAGGCAGTTTTAGCAAATTAATATTACATGAACCTATTTATTGGAATTAGGGGCATAGAACAAAGGAAATTTGAAGGATTTAAGAATAGTTAATCTTATCTGAGTAACACTATTCTACACACTGAAAGCAATAAGCATATTTATTTATTAGCTTTTGGTGACCGGGTAAGTGCACTGGGCAAAACACCTGCCTATTTTCAAGCACAACCCAAGAGAGTACAAAATGCAGCCAAACATCTGAGCAAGGTAAGTTAATACTCACAATACAAGTACAAAGTGCATCAACAAATCCACGCAAGGATATACATGGAATATGGATATATATGGAATATACGATGGGCCCAATCCATCCACGCAAGGATGAAGGGAGATTGAACAAAGACAAAAACAATGTAGAACATTCATGAGCATAGCAGAACAAACAGGTAGGCAAGGAGGTTGGGTAAAACTGAAAGCGAACAATAGTTAGCGGCAGTCACAAGTGACAAGTGCGAGGAGGTGAGAAAAAGGGCACTATTGAAGGTAGAGTGGGATTGGGCACTCTTTATGTGGAGAGAAAGGGAACTGAACTAGAGCTAAAGCCACTTGTATGATAGAGCAGGACATTCAGTAGCTATTACAGGACATGCACACATGAATTTGTTAGTAAAGAGTGCATATTTCTACCACAGGAAGAATGCAGTGTGTAACGGTTTGAAGGTTGTGGGGAGGATACCATCACCAGTGGTGTTGGTGACATGACACGTCATGTACGAACATACAAAATTTGCCAGCAGATAAAGGCATAGAGGTCTATCAAGTCTGTTCAAATGTGCAGCTAGCACCTCTTATTCTGCAGCTGCCCCTCCCTTCCACCCTTCCCCTTCATTGACCCTCCCCCTTGTCCTGTCCTATCCCCTTTTGAAGCAGTCCACTGTTCTACTGGATACCACATCTGCATTCCACCCAGCCACCACCCTCTCTGTAAAAAAGTGTCTCCTCATCTCCCTCCTGAACCTTCCTCCCTCCAGTCTCATATCATGGCCCCTGGTGTTCCTCCCCTCCCTTACTTTGAACAGCCCCTCTGTACCTGTCTTGTTTATTCCTTTCATGTACTTAAAGGTTTCAATCATGAGTACATATTTAACTCCCTCAGCCTCCACTCGTATGATAAGTCCCCCAGCCCCTTGATCATCATTGTCGCCCTGTGCTGCACCCCCTCCAGTAACTTAATGTCCCTCTTCAGATACGGGCACCAGTACTGCACACAGTACTCCAGGTGCGGTCTAACTAATGACCTATACAGTGGCAGAATCACCTCCTCCCTCCTTGAGGATATACCCTTGCAATACAACCCAGCATTTTGTTGGCCTTTGCAGCTGCCTTCCTACATTGTGCCGAGTTGTTCATTGACCCTGTAATGAGCACACCCAGATCCTTCTCCTTCTCTGTCTGGGCTAGCTGCACTCCCCCCAGCTGGTAACTCCTCCTTGGGTTCTTCATCCCAAAATGCAGCACCTTGCACTTTTTGGCATTAAACCCCAGTTGCCAGGTGTCTGACCAGGTTTCAAGCTTTGCCAGATCATCCTGCAACCCCTGCCATCCCCCTAGATCATCCACCGCTGCTCCTACCTTGGTATCATCAGCAAACAGACTGATCTTGCTCTTGATGTCCAATGATATGTCTGCAATGAATAGCCCAAACAACACTGGTCCCAACACCGAGCCCTGTGGAGCACCGCTCGTTACTACTCTTGGGTGTGAGAGCTCCCCACCCACCACCACCCTCTGTTGCCTTCTGTGAAGCCAGTTCCCTACCCAGCTCACCAGCTTTGCACCCACCCCTGTGCCTACTAACTTACTTCCCAGCCTTCCATGCGGCACCGAGCTGAATGCCTTACTGAAGTCCAGATACAGGACATCCACTGCATGGCCCCTGTCCAGTTGCCTATTTACCCAGTCATAGAACTCCACCAAGTTGGTTTGGCAGGATCTGCCCCATATGAAGCCATGCTGTCTGCTATCCTGTAGTCCTTTGGCCTCTAGGAGGACCACCAGCCTTTCCTTCAGGATAGTCTCCATTAGCTTACCCACGATGGATGTGAGGCTCACTGGTCTGTAGTTTCCCGGTTCATCCTTGGGGCCACTCTTGTGGAGGGGCACCACATGAGCCATCCTCCAGTCCTGAGATACACACCCTGAATGTAGTGAGGCATTAAATAGGTCTGCCAAAGGTTCTGCAGTTTTCCTCCCAAGGCTCCTTAAGGGTAACCACCTTCCACCCTTCCCCCCCTCCCATCCTGCCCTCCTTTACTAGCATCACCAATAGTACTTACCATTTGTCCTTTGTCACTGTTATGGGGGGTACGCTCATATAGTTTCCCAACCTGTGGTCTTTGCATGTCTCTTGCCCAATTGCCACCCCCCCGCTCCTAGTTTAAATTCCCTACTTCCTCTATGTACTCCTCCATCCTCTGTTTCAACCCTTTCTTCCCTCCTCACTCAAGTGTAGTCTGTCCTTGGCATAGAGACTACTGTTCTCCCAGGTCCCTCCCCACCCCCCAACAGCTCATACACTTTAGCACAACACCAGGTTCTTAGCCATCCGTTAAATTCCTCTATTCTCAGCTTTCTTGTTGTGCTTGCCTTGGGCACTGAGGTATCTCCAAAAAGTTACTGATCTTCCTGCCCCCTCACATAATTGTCCTAGTTCCTCAAACCTCCTCTGGACTATATCTACTGTCTTGTCAGCCAGGTCGTTTGTCCCAAGATATATAATTAAATGAGGCTTGTCCCTAACCTGTCTGTCATTTCAGAACAGATTGTCCCATCCTTTCTGCTGTCATTCCTGGCATGGCCTCCCCCCAAATGCGACTATGCCTCTCCCCCTTGCTATCCCACCTGACTCCTCTTAGTATTGAGTCCCCCAGCACTAAGATTCCACCACTCTTACTCCCTGCTTGCTTCCATTCATCTCCCTCTCTCATTTCCGGCTCCTCTTCTTCCTCCTGCACATTATTTCCCCCTTTTGCCCCTGTTGCAATTCTCCCAGCAGAACTTCCCCTCACTCTGGTTTGGTCCAGGCATTTATTAATTACTCCTCTAATTTCATCATTTCCTCCTCCACCTTCTTCTTCTCTAGCAGTGCAAAACTATTTTCTGAAGACCCTTCACAAATGCCCGCTCCCTCTCTCTTCATAGTAACCTGTTCTCTCCTTTCCACTCCATGACTTTTGCCACTTCTTCACCTTCCCTCACAAGTCCCTATCTCCTCCTTCCATTTGTCTTTTGTCTCCTGACCTGGTTTCCCCGGCAATCGTTCTTCCTGGCCTGGGCCCCCTTGTTCCTGCTTCCCTTCTTCTGACCCTCTCCTCATCACTGTTGGCTTAAATCACCCTCCCTCATCTCCCATTCTTCTTCCCTCCAGTATTGGGCTAAACCCACCCCCAGTCTGCCTTGCCTGTCTTAATTCTTCCTGCAGACCCTTAATCTCCTTTCTGAGTTTCTCTATGTGTTGCACACTAAACATCCTCCCACACTCCAGGCAATTTTTAGAAAGATTGGTGCACCACAGTTGTTGCAGCCTACCACCCTACCCATTGCTGTCGTTGCCCACCAGCAATCCCCCAGACACAGGATACCAAACACTCCCCCAAGTCTCCCCTCTCCCCCCTCTATCAGTGCAAAACATTATTTTCTTAATTTCCCTTACCCCCTTTGTTGTACATGTTTAGATAGATTGAGCAACTGCTTTTTATATTCCTAACCTTCCTATCCAAACTCAAAAAGAGACTTTAAGTAGCCATTGCACAACCTTCTTCAAACTCCTACTGTTCCTTTCCACAATGTAATAGCAATGCAAAAAAGTAACAATGAAAGCTCCTAGATTTGCAGTTACTTCTCTTCCACCACCAAGATAGCAGTCACCTCTTCACTTGCTGCTGTTTCTTTCCTGGATGTCTGCTTTTGCTATGACAGGTGCATATCCTTTGCCCATTTGAGGAAGTGATGTCAGAACCCCTGGTATAAAGAAAATCATGGACCGGGGTGGATGAGGTGAGGGGTTGGGGGGTGGGACCAACCCAAGTCTTCCAGAAACAATCAGGTAGCTGAGGCCCCTGGTCAGACCATTAGTACCCTTCCCCCACTATGCACTAACTTTTGCAGCTAGTGAAGCCAGCAAAAATGAATCACAATTCTACTCAAAGCCCCAAAAATAGGTTTGCTACCAAAAGAAACAGGTCTCCAATTCAAACAGCTTCACCAACAACACATCAATATAGGCTTGAAATGAGAAGATATAGGTCTCTGATTCAAAGAAACAGCCCCAGTTAAATCACACCAAATAGGTTTTAAATCAGAAGAAATAGGCCTCTACAAATGCAGCCTGCTACACAGTGAAACATCAAAAAATGAGCCCACTTATAGCCACCAAAACAGTTTTCAAAATTCCAACAGCCACAAAACAATACCCTGCTAGCCCCCTAGAAGTAGTAAGAAATAAAAGAAATAACCTTTTACCAAGTAAAATCCACAAGAAACAATGTAAAAACAACAAGGAGCTACTGTACTGTAACAAATCTGATCCTTTCCCTTCTAGTTCCTTCTGAGAAGCCAAAGCATGTGACCTACATAAGCATATAATTTCTTTATTGTGGTAGCAAATGTCAAGATACTGTGTAAAGATCTAAAAACTTTAACCGCTATTCAAGTAACACACCATTTAGCACATTAAAAGTGATAAACATATCTTTACTATAACTAGAAGCAGATGCATGATGGAGCAGGCCATGCAGTAGTTATTAGTTGAAATTGGGTTGTGCGGGTTCTCAGTCTTCCGTATTCTTGATGAATGCTGGTTGGATGCTTGTAGAGCTGCAGTGAGAGAGCTTGCCCAGAGCTACTTTGCCACTGCCTTTCTATGATTTTTTAAATTAAATGTGGAGCTTTGATCACAATGGTGGTGATAATGAATATGTTATGCACTTTATTACGTTCCATCCCACCGAGCTACATTTTAACCCTCCTGTATATTGATAAATGTGTCTGCTTGTCTACTGAGGATTAAAATTCTATTTTCCTGAATAGGATATGAGCTTTACAGTGATGTACAACATTTACTTCTGAGTTTGTTGCATTTGTTGAACTAATTTACAATAGGTGTCTTTGAACTCTGAGAGAACTTTGAGAGAAAGGATTGAATTTTAAACAATGCATGGTAGTGTTGAGTGGACTTTGTAAGGACCCTCTCAAAGGAATTTGTCCCTGGGAGAAGCTGATGAGTAATTGTCATGATTTTCTATGCTCAACATTATTCATGGGAGGTATGCTATTATTGCTTATGGGGTGGGTGGGTCTTTAATATTCAAGTTTAACACTATGCTCAGAGGAGTGTTTTCTTTCATTTCTTTCATCATTCCAGTTACTGCATACTAGAATAGGACAGCAGAACAGACCAGACCTGGAGGAGGATGGACTCCTAAATGTTTTTTTTTTTAAATGAGAATTTGAAGTACTTTTCAAGATGCTGTGAATCCATGTTCGCAGGAAGAGACTGCTTATGGCCGTAAAAACCTTTTCATGGTTGCTGATGTTCTGCCATGCAGGTTTGCAAGCCTCAGTAATGTAATATGAATCCTTCTCACAAAGGTACTTTTTAAAGTTTTTAAATGGAATACTTCCGTTGATCAATGCTAAAGGGCCAAACAGATGTTGCCAGACTTTTTGAAAGGACATGTTAAGGTTTTGTTGGACCATGTTAAATGGTCAAATAAAATGCATTAAGAAGCATGCATCACCTGGCCTTGGCAACAGGTAATGTGGAATACTATTGTACTACACAGGATTGGAAAATGAACTCACTAGCCTTGAAAAAGGCCTGGAATTTAAAATTCTATGAGCACCCTTCCATGGTGGCTAAAAGCTGAATTTGATATCTTTGTTTTTTTAATTTTTTTTATTGTCATACTGTGTTTATGTCTTTTATATTTTATACTTTATGGAGGGTGAACACAGTGGCCTAAGTGATGAATTCCTTAAAAAGACACTACTTTGGCAAATATAGGAGTCTGACTATGGGGAGAAGCTTTCCTGAGAGGGTTTGCCTTCTCTATGGAGTTTGATTTGTACTAGACTTACTCTTTGTGCTTGTAATAGCAGATTACAAACTCATAGTGAGAAGCATTTTATTTAATGGAGCTATTTCTATGTTGCATTAATATGTGCTTAAGTTAAAAATTGAACTCCCTTTCATGAAAATAATGTTGTTGATTTGCTTTTATTAATAACATTTATATGAAATAATGTGAATCAGTATATTAATTATCTTTATAATGCTTTGTTATATGTGAAATGTCATTATCCCAAAACCTTTTCTATTAGGAGCTTTGTTTGTTAAGCCCCTTAACATGTATTACGTTACCTAATTGATTGAACATCTGTCTATGATTTAACTCTCTGAAATGTGTTTGCTATTCTTGCATGGGTGAGGCTTATCTTATGTTTGGGGATACCAAGAATTCTGCCTGAAAATTTGGGAGAGATATCTTCTGTACAATACTGTATGTTTCATCGCATTTTTCTCAGTAGGATGAGTATGGGGTAAAGAAATAACTATAACTATGAGTCAAATTTGTGCATGACGGGACAGGACTAATTGTTATCGTACATTTTGCCAGTGTATGAGTGTTTCAGGTTCTTAATTTCAAGTGGTAAAATGAACCTATAGTGTAATTACTCAGTGGCATTCAGTGGGATATAAAATTAGTGGAGCCTTGCAAAGACACAACGGGACTATATGGTAGAATTTACTCCAGAAAATATCCAAAATGCTATAAATGCTGTAGTAACAGGCAGTGGGTTTATGGAAACTCCTTTATCCAGAAATCAGAAGCATTTTTCCTGGGTTAACGTATATGTAGGGCAGGATCTCACTGATGGAAACTATGCCTTGGATTTTCTTTTGCTATGGAAATGGTTTAGTCGGCTATATAGACATTCTCAAACAGTGTACTTGAATATGCATTGCTCCTTTAAACTCCTAACTAGGCTCAACTTACACAGTACATGGTATTATTTTAAGTGATTAAATGGAATTTTAGGCATATACTCTGTATATATTTTGTCACTTGTTGAATGATAAATAATGTATTTTTGTATTATAATGACTCTCAGTCGAATTAATAAACTTAAGCTAAGCAACTAGTGGAAATTTATTTATTTATGTAGTTTTTATTAATCAGGTCGGATGCACTAGACAAGCATTTGCCTATTTTCAGACATAACCTGGGCAAGTACAACCAGTAAAACAATACAATGTATGACAATGACAACTTAGGAAAAATATTACCACAAGGTAAAGTACAATGTGCAAACAAGTGTACAGCCTATAACAAATTATGAACAAAAATGAGAAGTGCAGGTATATGACACACATAGGGAAATCATTAGTTATAGTTCAAGACTACGAACAGGTGCATACTGCCAACTGTTGTAAGTAGGAGTGGTACTGGCTTCTAAATGTGCTGGTAGTGGGACAGAGCCTGATACTGGCAGGTATGGTGTTCCATAGTTTAGGGGCAGAAACAGAGAAAGCTATCATACCTAGCTTGGTCCTGGTCCTAGGTACAACTAGAGGGTCAAGATCAGATAATCTAAGTGGATAGACATTTGAATAGGGGAATAGGAAGGAGGCAAGTGATAGAGGATCCTGATTATAAAAGATGCTATGTATGATACCACCCAGCAAGAGATCATGTTGGGCAGATGGGGGAGAGCCAGCCCAGTTTAGAGGACAGAATGTAGTGATCAGCTAGTTGTTTACTAGTAAGGGTGACACAACAAACATTATTATATACCACATCTCATTGATGCAGCATAGAGGATGAGGCTTCAGAAAAGACAGGCAGGCCATGGGATAATTTGGGGGAGCAGAATAACCTGGGCTATGGTGATACAGGCACTGGGAGAGACGTTACGATTGGTTCGGTAGGCAAGCCCAAGTCTGATGTTGACAGCCTTACAGGTAAACACCATGTGGAGTGAAAAATCAAGTGGGGGGGGGGGAATGTATGGGACAGTGACCAAGGGTGTACCATTTTCACAGACCACCATGAGAGGAGGTTTGATATTTTTTAATTGGGGGCAGATCTGAATAGCATGGCCTGGGATTTGGCTGCATTCATTAAAAGCATATTTTTATAGAACCTGTGTTGGATAGACTGAAGGTCAGATGATAATTTGCTATTGATTACATCCATGTTCTGGTCACTAGAGAAGAACACTAAATCATCAGCATGCAAGGTAGGCGTACTGTTAGAAATGGAGTGGTGAACAGAATTTATGTGGAGGGAGAAAAGCAGGGGTCTGGCCAAAATGAATGAATGAAAACATCTTGCATATTGCTAACCGGGGAAGGATGCAATGGGGGACAGGTTGGAAGGCTGTGAGAGGATACTCTCACCAGTGGTGTTTCTGTCAAGTGATGTGACACATATAAGCACATAAATACCGTTATATTGTACCATACACCAAAAGGTGGTGAGAGAACTGGCAGAGGAGCTTGCAGAGTCATTGGTTGGCCTGTTCAATGGTTCACTGCTGGGATCAGGCATGGTATCACAGGACTGGAGAATGGCACACATTGTGCCCCTCCAGGAAAATGGTCCCAAGGATGACCCAGGGAATTATAAATTGCTCAGTCTGACTTCAATTGTGTGCAAGCTCGTGGAGTCCATACTTAAAGAAAGGTTGCTATAGCATCTAGAGGAGCATGGTCTCCAGGATGTGAGGCAGCATGGGTTTATCGAGGCGGGGGAGGTTGTGTCAAATGAATCTGATTGACTTCTTTGACTGGGTTACTAGAACAGTGGATGGGGGCCAAGTGGTGGACATCCTTTACCTGGACTTTAGCAAGGCCTTTGACTTTGTAGCCCAAAAGAGGTTGATCAGGAAGTTGGTGGATCTTGGAGTTGGAGAGAAGTTGACCACATGAGTGAAAAACTGAGTGAGGAGCAAGAACCAGAGAGTGGAATTGGGGGATGAGCTATCCAGCATCAGGGAGTTTACCAGTGGGGTCCCACAGGGCTCGGTGCTAGGACTGGTGTTGCTCAGCGTCTTCATCAGTGTAATTTGGGGATGACATTAACGGCAAACTATGCCTATTCATGGATGACACCAAGCTGTATGGGAGGGTGGACACAACAGAAGGGATACAGGACCTAAAGGAGGATCTGGAAAATCTTAGAGAGGTGATCTAGAATTTGGTAGCTTGACTTCAATGCACAGAAATGCAAAAATCTTCCTTAAGGATATCTCTTCTCTGGCAGGAAAAGAACTGAGGGGAGATGGGGCTATCCACATTTATGTAGACGCTGACGCATGACATTGTCATGGGTGGTCCCATTTCCCTACCTACAGGATAAGCTGCAGATCCTAGTTAACCAACAGTCTATTTCTTTCTACCCCCCACAAGAATTGCCTTATGTCTGTCCCATGCATTCTTGAATTCTCCCACAGTTTTAGACCCCACAACCTCCTCAGAAAGGCTGGTCCATGCATCAACCACCCTCTCTGTGAAAAAATACTTCCTCACATTGCTCCTGAGTCATCCCCCCGCTATCTTCAAATTGTGTCCCCTTGTTCTTGCACATCTCTTTTTCTGGAAGATGCTACCCTCTTGGACTTTGTTGATTGCACTGAGGTACCTAAAAATTTCTATCATGTCCCCCTCTCCCTCCTTTCCTCAAGGGTATACACATTAATCTCCTTTAGTCTCTTCTCGTATGGCTTCTCTTGCAGACCCTGCACCATTTTAGTTGCCGTCCTCTGGACTGCCTCCATCCTGTCTATGTCCTTGTGGAGATGGGGTCTCCAGAACTGGACGCAGTACTCCAGATGGGGTCTCACCAACTGTCTGTACTGAGGGATAACAACTTCCTGTTTTCTGCTGGTGATGTCTCTCCTTATACATCCCAGTATCTCCCCAGCCCTCCCTACTGCCTTCTCACATTGCTTGCTAACCTTAAGGTCATCTGATATGATTACCCCCAGGTTCCTTTCCATTTCTGTTGTTGTTACTACCTCCCCCCATTGTGTAATCTTCCCCTGGGTTTTTGTTTCCCAGGTGCATTATTCTGTACTTCTTTGCATTGAATCCAAGCTGCCATACTTCTGACCATTCCTCCAACCTTGTCAAGTCCCTTCTCATTCTTTTCACGCCTCCCTGTGTATCAACCTTGTTGCAGATCTTTGTGTCATCTGCAAAGAGGCATACTTTTCCTTCTAGTCCCTCTGCAATGTCACTTATAAAGACATTAAAAAGGACTGGACCCTGCGGTACCCCACTAGTAACCCCTCTTTCTTCAGAGTGGACTCCATTTTCAATTGCCTTCTGTGTCCTGTTGTCCAGCCAATGTTTTATCCAGGCTACCACCCTGGGACCCACTCCCAGACTGGTTAGCTTGATTATTAATCTTTTGTGTGGGACTGTGCCAAATGCATTGCTAAAGTCTAGGTAGGCCATGTCCACAGCCCCTCCCTGGTCTACTACTTTGGTTGCCCAGTCAAAGAAATCAATTAGATTTGTCTGACATGACCTTCCTGCTGTGAACCCATGCTGCCTTGGGTCCCATGCCCCACTGGGCTGTAGCTACTCAACAATTCTTTCCTTCAGAAGTGATTCCATCACTTTCCCTACCACAGAGGTCATCGATGGGTCCAGGCCCATCATCGACTACAGTGGTCATGGACCCTTGGCCGGTCGTCGTCAACACACAGGCAGTACTGGTGTCTATTTTCAGATATGATATGGCCCATACTTCCCGGCTTGCCTATGCAGCCTGTACTGCCACCGATGGGGGTTCCTGAATTGCAGACCCCGTCGACAACATAAGCTGGTATGCAGCAAGCACCTCCTGAGCAGATGTCTGCATCATCACCAGTGAGGTCTTCCATTCCTGTCATTACAGGGATGCCAACAAATTGGAGTAATATAATCCAGACCTCATAATTATTATGAGGAGAAGGAGGGATATGGAGGGGAACATTTTGCCC
Source organism: Neoceratodus forsteri (assembly GCA_016271365.2). Classification (NCBI taxonomy): domain Eukaryota; kingdom Metazoa; phylum Chordata; order Ceratodontiformes; family Ceratodontidae; genus Neoceratodus; species Neoceratodus forsteri. Next base: position 1,677,534,914 of record CM057456.1, read on the forward strand.
CACATTCCAGCTCCATAGTATCTTTTTGCAGTGAGGATTCTGTAGTATGGATTTTGCTAGGGAAGAAGAGGATTCCACAAAAAAGAATTTGATGGATTTCCTGGAGATTCCCTACATTCCATCCATAATTGTCCCTCCAGTTTATTCTGCTTGGTTGGATGCCACATTTGCCGCCTGGTACAGGCCAAATACCATACCAGCTGTACTCAGAAAGGCTGACAAGCAATACTCTTCCCCTGCTGCCAAGCCTTCTTATGCCAACCAGCCTGAAACAGATTTTGTGGTCATAATTGCTACCCATGATAGATTCAGGGCATCAAAACATATAAGTACTCTGCAACTTGATAAGAAATCCAGGAGGCCTGATGTAATAGGCAAGTGAACATACGCTTCTGCCTCATTAGGCCTGCATATTGCAAACTATCAATCTCACATGATTGAGTATCAACAGAGCCTCTGGAAGGCTATCAAAGCTGCACCTCAGGCACTCCCAGAGGGCACTGTCAAGAATGACTTGCTTAAAAATTTGAATGCTGGAACAGTGGTTGGCAAACATCTGCTACTTTCAGCATATGATGTCTCAGATGCCTCTGCCAAGACAGCTGCCATAGGCATCTGTATGAGAAGGTATTCTTGGCTCAGAATGGCTGGGTTTGTGACAGATGTGTAGAAACCAGTTCTGAATGCTCCTTTCAGGGGCACCAAACTATTTAGATACAATGTACAGGAAGCACTAAGAGGCCTACAAGTCTTGAAAATGAGTTTATGGTCAGTTAAATCCTTGTACCACACCACTGGTAGAGGTTGAGGTAAAGGTTCATTTGACCAGCTTGCTGCCAGAAGTGAGCATCCAGCCTACCGTCAGCAAGGCTGAGGTAAGTGTGGTGGTGCCTTGCCAGCTCCCCCTCCCCCAGGAATCCATTCCAAAGCCTCCAAAGCTGGTGGCTCTGCCCCCGCTAGCTCAGCATGACTAATGTCTGCTTCCCCCCAATCCACTTCACCAGCAGGAGGTGGTGGTAGGGGTTCACTTCTCCCTTCATTAAACACAAAAGAGGGAGATCACTACAGATGAGTGGGTCCTGGAGATAATTGCAAAGGGACATGCTCTGGAGATATTATAAACTCCTCCACAGCATCCTGTGTCACCTTCAACATATTCTCTCAGACATCTGTACCTGCTGAAACAGGAACTACAAGCTTTACTAACCAAACGTGTCATAGAGCCTGTACCTTCAAGCCAGAAAGCCATAGGGTTCTTCTCCAGATATTTCCTGATCCCCAAATGGACAGGAGAACTCAGATCTGTGCTAGGGCTGACAGACCTAAACTTCTACAAAGAATATAGGAAATTTTGCATGGCATCCCTGCAAAGTCTGATTCCCCGTTGCAAACAGGGGACTGTATTTTCTCCCTGGACATGTAGGATGCATACCTTCATATGAAGATCAGACAAGCATCACAAAAGTATTTTAGATTTGTCCTGGAAGGGGAGCACTTCCAGTTCTTAGTGTTGCCCTTTGGCTTTTTTTCTGTGCCTCAGGTCTTTATCAAATGCTTGGCTGCAGTAGCAGCAGCCCTTCACAGGGAAGGCCTGTATGTTTTCCCATACCTGGAGATAGGCTATTGAAAGCATGGTGCAGGAGCAAACTCGAACACACCCTATCTGGCACTAGGCAATTGTTAGAAGATCTGGGGGTTACAGTGAATGTACGAAGTCAGTACTGACCCCTTGCCAGAAGCTGCATTATATAGGTTCAGTCCTGGACACAGAACAGGGCAGAGTGTTTCTACCTCTGGACAGAGCAGAATGGCTCAGGGCTCAAGTACAACTGGTGTACAGCAGTCATTACATCCCAGCAAGGACTTTCCTGTGTCTCCTAGGACTTTTGGCAGCAGCCATTGTGACTGTGCTACTGACTTGCTTACATATGCAGATACTACAGTGGATACTCAGAGTTCAATTGGACCACTTGACGGATGACACGGACCAAAAGGTGCTCGTCACATCCCATTTATGCAAGACACTGACGTGGTGGATGGACCACAGTAACCTCTTGAGGGGCATTCCATTCTTAATTCCAAATCTGACTCAGGTTCTCACCTGGTATGCATCAGCATCCAGGTGGGGAGCACATCTGGGCCCTTATCAAACCCAAGGTTCATGGACCAGGTGGAAACCAGATTACACATAAATGTCCTGGAGATGAGAGTTGTCCTTTGCAGTCTCCAGGTCTTCCAGGAACATCTGACTCTAAGTCACCTGCTAGTACAGATGGATAATGTCAGTGTTTTGTATTACATAAACAAACATGGGGGACTCATTCCTATCCCCTGTGTTGAGAAGCAATGAGAGTGTGGTACTGGGTGCTGGAACACAGTCTGGAGTTATAGCCATGCATCTCCCTGGGGTCCAAAACATCTTAGCAGACAGGTTAAGCAGGTCACAGTCCAAGATGCATGAATGGGAACTGCTAGGCTCAGTGGTAGACAACCTCTTTGTAAGGTGGTGTCATCCAGAGTTGGTCCTTTTTGTGTCCCCACACAATGTAAAACTGTCATGTTTCTGCTTGCTCGCTCCAGGGTCTGGAGTTTTTTGGGGAGACATGCTGCCCCTATCTTGAAAAGGGAGCTTTCTGTATGCATTTCATCCCATTCCATTAATATAGAGAGTATTACTGAATATACAGATGGAGAGTGCAACCTTCATCCTCATTGTATCTCTGTGGCCTTGACAAATATGGTTTCTGTTACTGCAACAACTAGCAGTGGAGCCTCCAGTAACCTTGCCTCTGTGCAGAGGTCTGTTGTCATAGGACAAGGGGGCCCTGGTCCATCTGGACCTGAAGTTCCTGCACCTACATGCCTGACTCCTGAAGACACAGCCATTGCATGGTTTGGGGTGTCCTCAAAAGTAGCTGATGTCCTGGTTGTGGCCAGAAAGCCTTCCATCAGACATATGTGTTTCTTGAAGTGGAAATGTTTCACTTTGTGGGCTGGAGTTTTTTTTTATGGTTCTCCCCCTTCCCAACATGCACCCCTGGAGTTAGCAATCATTATTTAGGGGGTGCTGGGGTGACTCCACCTGCAAGGGGGGTGCAGGGAGCGCATTCCCCAGCATAAATAATACAGTACAGAGTATTTTCATCCTACTTGCGTCGCTGGGAGTGTACATCACCGTTTTGGTTTTTCGGCAATGTACGCTTACTGTACCGGCGATCGCTATTTTGTGATCGCTATTATGACATGGAATCCAGAAAGTTCTCTCAGCTTTTTGTTTCATTTGCCCCTGGGAAAGAGGGCATACCTGTTTCAAAAGAGTACTTTTTCAAATGGCTAGCACATTGTATTATGTTCTATTATAGGAAGTATGGTAAGGAACTTCCTAATTGCATTTTGTGGTCATTCCACAAGCGGCATGACCACATCTGTTGCCTGCTTCAGAAATGTATCTGCAGCTGACATCTGTGCTGCAGCCACCTGGAGTACTGTCCACACCATTACTAAGCATTACAGTCGGAACATTGTTTCCTGTAGATGTGCAGGTTTCGGCCTTGCCATTCTACAGGACCTACTGTCATCAACAGATGGCATCAACCTCCCAATTAGCTTTTAGGACTGCTTGGGACTCATTCTAAAGGTGTGGCCTAAGGGAAGATATTTCCTTGAAGAAGTTAGAACAGTTAAATTTTTACTGTAACAGTAGATCTTGGAGCAAAACTCTTCCTTTAGGCCACGCCACCCCTTCCTCTTTCCCCTTTATCAGCTGTAGCGGAATTTGGCATCCAGTTCTGCCTTGGGAATTTTTCATGGCTGCTACAACAGAGTGGACACACCAGGGTGTATGGAAAGAATGAGGGATGATCTGAAAAAGCTGGAAGAATGGTCAAGAGAATGGCAGCTGGGTTTCAATGCAAAAAAAGTGCAACATCATGCACTTGGGGCACAGAAACTCAGGGGCAATGTATCAATTGAGCAGGGAGGTATTAGCAACTACAAAACAGGAAATGGACCTGGGGTAATCACTTCTGATGACCTGAAGGTAGCCAAGCAGTGTGATAAGGCAGTGGGGAAGGCTAGCAGGATTCTCAGGTGCATAAGGAGGGGCATAAGGAGGGGCATCACCAGCAGAAAGAGGGAGGTAGTATTACCCCAGTATAGATCACTGGTAAGACCCCACCTCGAGTACAGTGTCCAGTTCTTGAGGCCCCACATCCAGAAGGGCACAGATAGGGTGGAGGTGGTACAAAGAAGGCTACCAAAATTTTGCAGGGCCTGCATTAAAAACCCTACGAGGAAAGACTCAAGGAACTAAATATGTATTCTCTAGAGGAAAGGAGGGAAAGGAGGGATATGATAGAAACATTCAAATACCTCACAGAAATTGATAAGGTACAGGAAGGTAAAATGTTCCATAGAAAAAGATGTCCCAGGACAAGGGGTCATGCTATGACCGAGGGGAGCTCAGAGGAGATGTGAGAAAATACTTCTTCATGGAGTGAGTGGTGGATGCCTGAAACAGCCTCCCAGCAGAGGTGGCAGGTGCTGAAATGGTAACAGGATTCAAGCATGCATGGGATAGACACAAGGGGACCTTAAAAGTAAGGTGGGGGGGGGGAGAAGACCGGAGAATGAGTAGGATCTGCAGTGGCACAGTAGGTAGGGAATATAGGGCAGACTAGGTGGCCCAAGAGGTCCTTAACTGCTGACAACTTCTATGTTTCTATGCATTGGGATTGTTAGACCACAGTGCTGTAGATACTGCTAACCGCAGGCTACCCTCACCCACTTTAAGTGGTCCTGCCCTCTTCTTGAGTTTTACTGGTCTGCAGTTTAGGCACTGTGTGCGAAGTTCACCCCAGTCCCAGAGGTTAGAGATACTCAGTTGGCACTTCTTGTTCTCCCACCACCAAATACTACCTTGAATCTCACACAGTTGCTCTGGGACAGTGCTGCACTCGCTGCAGACAAGTGAATCAATCAATCAACTAATCAATCAAACTTTATTTAACCAAGCAGTTACATCGTTGAGCAAGCTCATTTGCAAGATGGTCCTGGGCACAGAGGACAAATTCATTTACAGTATTCAACATCATTTCATAACACAGCAGATACTGAAACAGACTATTCTTAAGTACGAGATCATTAGGTAATTGGAGCAAGACTTAGATAATGAGGGATATATACATATACAGGCAATTCATCATATATGGGTTAGGAGACAGTGGAGGACAGAGGGAGGAGAGGATGGCAAAGGCACATGAGGGGAGTGGGGAGGGCAGCCCTGCTAGGATAGAGGCTCCAAAGGGGGTTGCCACCGGGAAGGAGGGAGGTAGCTGGGGGGGTAGATACACTAAAAAGGAATGCCGACCGACAGGGGGAATAAGAAGGCCACAGAAATCCAGGAGCTAGGGGAATATCCAGTCCATATGCCACTGATTACCTGAAGCAATCGCACACAGTCTTCAGGCATCAATAAAGCAGCTGCCTGAATACGTAGGAGCTAGGCAGAAGGGAAAGTTTAAGTGCTTTTTACATGTTGTTCCAAAGTGATGGTAGGAAGGAGCTGATGGCAGTTGTGCCATGATGTGTCCTCAACTGTGGTAGCTTGAGGAGGACAAAGGAGGAGTTCCATAGGCTGTACGCACCTTTAGACCGTTCGAACAGGTTGCAGATACAGGGTGGGAGTTTGTTAGAAATAGCCCTGAAGAACCACATGAGGGCATTTATTAGCCTCCTCATGAAGAGGGACGGCCATGGAGAGGGTTGTAGATGCATGGAACAGCCTTCCTGAGGAGGTTGTGGAGTCAAAAAAATGAGGGAATTCAAGAATGCATGCTTTTTCGCCACTGGAGGACCCCTTTCCTCCTCCTCCAGTTCAGGAGTGGCAAAAGCTCTTAGCTCTCACTGCCTCCTATGACAGGACATCCCATACAGTCACAGACTCCAGACTTACTATGACATACAGTATGGTCTCCTTACTTGAACACCCTCCAGGGAGGTACCTGCAACACCATTCCAGTGAGTGAAATGCTATCCTCTGCTGGCTCTACCTGTCACAAAGATACACAGTAGATCTCCACGTTTGTGGATCTGAACACAGCAGTAGTGTGCTCACTGACCCACATGAGTCCACTCAGTGGCTGGTCAATTAGACCGCTTCCTTTCTGGCTATACCTCAGTCCCTGTTCACTACTTTCCCCAATTCCCTCCTCCCAATATATACCTCTTTTACAAATAGGAGGGACCTCCCTCTCCTTGAGGTGAGGCTACCTCCACTTGTGTCCTCTGTACCTTACTTATGAGGCATTGAATCAGGGAGAAATGGCTGCCAAAGCAGTTATAAATACAGACAATTGTTTGGCTGTAATACTTTATTAACTTGACTAATTATATACCAGGCTGTGGCAGAATGGTACCTCTACACACCAGGCAAGAGGGTATCAGAGTCGGTCCTTGTCCCTCACATTTCACTCTATACATACTTGCTCAGCTACCCTGCTATGTGCTTCTGTCCTGAGTTCCTGACATGTGATCTAACAGCTTACCATAATATGATCAATTCTTTCTTCTAAGTTCCTTGACGTATAGCATAGCATGAGTAACAATACAAAATGTAATGATATAGGATAGGAAGTTTGCTCTTCCATTACCAGTATTGCTGCAAACCTTACTGTAAAACTTTATTTAATGCCATCACCCAAAACCCTAGACTGTTTTGGTTGCCAATCAAAAAAATGCTAGGTCAGCAGGGAAATTACAGAAGGAGCAGGACAGAGAACTGTACCAGTTAAAGCAGAAGAAAGCAGGGAAGGCAGTCAGAATAACAAAGGCCCAAGCCAAGGAAAAGATAGCCAACTCGGTTAAGAAGGGGGATAAAACCTTCTATAGGTACATTAGGGAGTGAAGAAAGACTAAGGCAGGGACACTGAGGCTGAATAAAGAGGAGGGTGGTTGGACAGAGAGGGACAGTGAAAAAGCAGGGATACTGAATGAATAATTCTGCTCAGTAGTCACAAAGGAAGAGGAGGGGAAGGTACCTAATTAAGTCAATAGAAGCACTCTGGATAGAGGGTTTGATATCAGTCCTTTCGAAGAAGAAAGGGTTCTGAAAGAATTTTTAAAATTGAAGGTGGATAAAGCAATGGGGCCTGATGGGATTAACCACAGAATTCTAAAAGAACTAAGGGGAGGACTAGTAACAGCACTGACTACCCTTTTTAACAAATCATAGGTGGATGGTGTGGTACCTGAGGACTGGAGGAGGGCGGATGTGGTTCCCCTTCACAAAAGTGGGAGCAAGACAGAGGCAGGAAACTACAGACCTGTCAGTTTGATCTTAGTGGTAGGGAAAATGATGGAATCACTACTGAAGGAAAGAACTGTTGCGTACCTACAGCCCAGTGGGGCACAGGACCCAAGGCAGCATGGATTCACAGCAGGAAGGTCATGTCAGATGAATCTAATCGATTTCTTTGATTGGATGACCAAAGTAGTAGACCAGGGAGGGGCTGTGGACATGGTCTACCTAGACTTTAGCAAGGTATTTGACACAGTCCCACACAAAAGATTAATAAACAAATTAGCCAACCTGGGAATGGGTCCCAGGGTGGTAGCCTCAGTAAAACATTGGCTGGACAACAGGACACAGAGGGTAATAGTAAATGGAATCCACAGTGAAGAAAGGGGGGTTACTAGTGGGGTATTGCAGGGTTCAGGACTGGGTCTGGTCCATTTTAATGTCTTTATAAGTGACATTGCAGAGGGACTGGAAGGAAAAGTATGTCTCTTTGCAGACGACACAAAGATCTGCAACAGGGTTGATACACAAGGTGGGGTGAAGGATGAGAAGGGACTTGGCAAGGTTGGAGGAATGGTCAAATGTATGACAACTTAGATTCAACACAAAGAAGTGCAAAGTAATACACCTGGGAAACAAAAACCCAGCGGAAGAGTACACAATGGGGGTGAGATACTGACAATAACAAAAATGGAAAGGGACATGGGGTAGTTATATCAGGTGACCTAAAGGTGGGCAAGAAATGTGAGAAGGCAGTAAGGAGGGCAGAGGGGATACTGGGATGCATAGGAAGAGGCATCACCAGTAGAAAACAGGAAGTTGTTATCCCTCTGTACAGACAATTGGTGAGACCACATCTGGAGTACTGCGTGCAGTTCTGGAGACCCCATCTCCGCAAACACATAGACAGGGTGGTGGCTGTCCAGAGGAGGGCAAACAAAATGGTGCAGGGTCTGCACCAGAAGACATATGAAGAAAGACTAAAGGAGCTTAATATGTATATCCTCCAGGAAAGGAAGGAAGGAGAGGGGGACATGATGGAAACTTTCAAGTACCTCAAGGGAATCAACAAAGTCCAAGAGGATAGCATCTTTCAGAAAAAGGGATGTGCAAGAACAAGTGGGCACAATTTGAAGATAGAGGGGGGATGGCTCAGAGGTAATGTGAGGAAGTATATTTTCATGGAGAGGGTTGTAGATGCATGGAACAGCCTTCCTGAGGATGTCATGGAGTCAAAAACAGTGGAAGAATTCAAGACTGCATGGGACAGACAAGGCAATTCTAGTGGGGGGGGTAGGAGGAAGTAGGCTGTTGGTTAACGAGGATCTGCAGCTTATCCATTAGGTAGGGAAATGGGCAGACTAGGTGGGCCAAGTGGTCCTTATCTGCCATCAAATTCTATGTTTCTGTATTTTCTCTGATATGATACTAAATGGTGTGCAGTGCAGCAACAGCACCACCATAGCCAATGCATTAATCACAGTTCTCAGACCTCTCCTCATAGATGTGTGCCTTCTCAAAAGTGCCCTCTTCCAAATTACATGCCAGCACCCTCTCTGGGTCACCACCAACCCTATCATAGCCACACTTTTATTTTATGGGGATCAGTCCTGCTGAGGTTTGCAAACTCCTTCTTCAGATTCCTGTCTCCAAATCTGCAGGCATGGATGGAATTGAACCCAAACTTCAGAAAATTGACGCCAAAGAGTTATCCTCACTAGTAGCAAAACTAATTACTCTATCCCTCACTACTGGTGTAGTGTCTGACACATGGAAAATTGTGCCTGTTGTTTCAGTTTTTAAGAAGGGGGATCACAAAATTCTAAATATTTATAGGCACAGTGTTATTCTCCCTGTTTTAAACGAAATACTGGAAAAAGTAATTGCCTCACGACTCACTAGTTACCTCTCTGCCCATGATCTGCTATCCCATACACAGCACGGTTTCCATAGAGGGCATAGAATCACCACTGCCCTCCTCACCCTTACCAACAGTATCTCCTCAGCAATGGACACTGCAAGCCTCACAGGCACCATCTTTATTGACCCAACAAAAGCTTTTTATCTGGTCGGTCACTCCATGCTCACTAGCAAACTAGCCAACCTGGGTATCTCACAAACTGCTCTCCCCTGGTTTTGCAATTACTTGGCAAACAGAACCCAGAGGGTTATGTATGAGTCCTCACTCTTGGACCCTGCACCAGCTCTGGTGGGTGTTCCCCAAGGCTCCATACCAGGCCCATTGCTGTTTGTATTACACATCAACTCCATAACTCAAAGCTTAACTCCACTGCTCTGCCATCCTCTATGCTAAAAATCTGGTTCTTTATACCTACTCCAGAAATGTTGACCAAATCAACCAGTACCTAACTGCTGACCTATTGTCAGTGTACACCTGGATATCTGAAAACAAACTAATCCTTAACATCATTAGAATGCAATCCATTCTATTTGGCACATCCCCCAAACATAGAGCATGCCCAGCCTCTCTGTCTGTATCATACCAAAATGGTACCTAACCTAGGTCCCCACTACCTCTTTGTTCACATACCCTGGAGTCACACTTGACTCCATGCTTGATTATGCATCCCACGTCATGAGTGTCTGCAAGTTCATGAACTCCATACTCGGTATCTCACACAAAATAGCCCGAGCCCTGACACCACAGGCATGTCTTGCCATCGCCCTGGGGATGCTGTTCCCCAAACTTCCCAATGGTGCCACAGTGCATTTTGCAGCTTCAAAAGCTACTCTCCTCAGGTAGAATGTCACATACAATAGTATTTGCCATTATGTGTCAATGTCTCCCAGACTCACTCACCACTGCTCCATCTATGATAAGTTGGGTTGGCTCCCCCCATCTTTCTTGTATCATCATCACTTTGGAGGTGTGATCTCTAACATAATACTAAATGGTCTGCTTCTGCCTCTTGCTTCTACTTTCCAGATGGTGAGTAATGGCTACCCCTTGAAGTCAAGTGAAAATGCCCTGCTTGCTGTCCCTAGGGTCAGAACTCATGCTCGTGAAGTGTCCTTCACTAATTCAGCTCCATAGTTATGGAACCCCATTCCTCCAGGCATTTGATGCTGCCCTTCTGTACCTGCTTTCCATCTAAAGAATAATACATCTCATTGGCCTGGCACACTGCTTGCGTCATGGTACGTGAACAAGTTCCCTACCTGGCACTCTTTTCATATGATAAATTGTGGATTTGTCAGCATTGTCCCTATACACCTGTTGAAGTAATCTCTTTGTTTATGAATACTGTTTCTATTCTGTTTCCATTTCTGTGATGTGTTTTGTTTAAAATTACTTACTCCTTCCCCTCAGTGGTCATTTAGTACAATGTATCATACTGAATCACTGCAAATTATGCATTTTCTTTATTGATACATTGCTATGTTCATGTTTTTGTTTTCTCTCCATTGTACTTTTGCAACACAGTGTATTTCTACTATCTGTATTTTTGCTTTTAACCTTCCGGGTCACACCTGAAAATAGGTATTCCATTGCCTAGTGTGCTTACCTGGTTAACAACACTAAATAAATAAACTGCCATCTACAAAGTTGCTTGTATTAAGTTGCTCTGTTATCAAATGCTGTTACTACTCTTCAATGAGCAGGAAGTTTCTGCTTTGCTGTGTTACTCTTACTGCCATCGTGACCTCATTACTACCTGAAGGTAAATATGTACAGTATGCCTAAATTGCTACAAAAAAGAGAGAAATCCAATAAACATCTTTATGGGGCAAAAAAGAGAAAGAAGAGAAATATTTATTTGTTTTTTTTGTTAAATGGGTAGTACCTAAGTACCTAGTACTACTAAGCAAAAAGAATGCCCATTTTCAGGTACGACCTTGTCTTAGATCACCCTCATTGCCAGAGCCAGACTCTTCCTCAACAGAGGACAGTGAAACAGAAAGCGAGTCCTTAGAATATGATTAAGAATCTGGCAGGAATATTGGCACTGAGGATCTTGGCTTCTTTATCAAGAATATACTATCCAAGCTGAGCCTAACTCCAACAGACCCCAAGTCAAAGGAGAAAAAAAAAACCTTCATGTTATCACAAATCTTCAATATCAGGAACTACTTTTCCCATCCCAAAAACCATCAAGGCTCTGCTCAAGGAGGAGTGACAAGGATGGGAAAAGAAGTACCCCATGCGGTGACGTGTTAACAGACTAATGAAATTCAACCAGAAACAAGCAGGTACTTGGTAGAGCCTTCCAAAAATAGATCCAATGATATCATCCTTGACTAAGAAAATTATCATTCTAGTGGAATGAGGAGCAATCCTCAGGGATGTGAAGGACTGTAAGGGGGATGACTCCTTAAAGAAATCTTTCCAGACCATGGTAGCGTCAATGAAAGCTGCAACTGTGACCCTGTTCTCACCAGAGCTGTCCTGTCATGAGCCACACACCTGGCATGTAAATTGGTGGAGGAATCAGAGAAGAACAGGTTTCTCCTCCACAAGCTTGAACTCATGGGACTGGCTTCAGTCTACACAGAGGACAGTTTGGAAAAGGCCACAACATGCTCAGCATGAGCCGTTTTCTGTCAAAGCTCAGTGTAACGGAATCACTGGCTGAGAGCCAGGCAGATGGAGGTACCCTCTAAGATTCCCTTAGCTAACTTGGCTTACAAAGCAGGGCTTCTGTTTGGTACCTCACTAAAAGAATGGGTAAAGAATTCAGGAGAGATAGCCAAGGTCTGCTTCCAACAGTTCAAAAGCAGACATGGGACTTTATTCAGACAATTCAAGAGGCCTTTTCGTGGCCAGTCCTCTTACAGCAGATCGGGTCATCAGACCAGGGGTAACAACAAGCAGTGCTCATGGTTCAAATATAGAAACTAACACAACAACTGGGGAGGAGGTAAAAGTAACATCAGCACTAGTGGTCCATCCAGAAAATTCTCACAGTGGGACATTCTGGACCCATCCCTGCATAGGAGGTATGTTATCCAGCCTCTTCAGGGAATGGGTCTATTCCATAACAGACAGATGGGTAAGGGGGATCATAGAAAAGGAATACCTTATAGAATTCAAGTCCAGGTCCCAATCCCCCATGTAGTACCCTCACCGAAGCCTTCCAACTGGTGAAAGGGAATCAATAATGCAAGTCATAAATTAGTTGGCAAAACGTTTGCTCATAATGCTTTTTAGCCAAAATGTATTTCTGACATCCTTAAATTCATCCTCAGTATATTTGTAGTTTTCTCAGATATCTTCTCACATTTTGTAAAACTGGTTTTATAACTTATTTTTTAAATTAATGACTCACATCATTAACTATGGCCGCAACTTGCAATTTTTAAAAATCTCTTCTGCTGAGGTTACCTGTTGAATGTATATGCTAGATTCATACTGTGATTACATTGGAATGGTGCTGCCACATGTTTCTGATGGTAAAGAGAACAACACTGTACCAAGATATGTAATTTTTTCATGGTGGGCATGGCAAAGGAGTGGGAACTTTTAAGAACTTCAAAATCCCATATATTCGTTCAAGAATGAAAGAAAATGAAAATAAAAATAACAAGCATTTGTCTATGCTCAATGTTGCTTGCTTCTATCTGCTGTTTAGGTATCTGGAAGTCATTGGGGTGCAAATATTGAAAATTTGCGAACTTACGAGCATGCGTAGGAACTGCGCAATGCACGCTCATAAAACAGTCATTTTTAGGAATTTTTTCACCAAATTTTCAACATAGCCATTTTAAGACCTCTGCTCATGAACAGTGTCACTGTGATTTTGTTAATGTGTCCCATACATTGAGTTTGCACACTAGACTGCGCCATTGTGCGCTACGTGAGGCGAAACACATTTTGGCGGGATGAAATGACAGCTGTACTGCTCATAAGGGAGGTGTGGTAAAATGGCAATGTTGAAAATCTGGAGTGAAAATATTGAAAATTTGAGAACTTACGAGCATGTGTAGGAACTGCGCAACGCACGCTCTTAAAACAGTCATTTTAAGGAATTTTTTCACCAAATTTTCAACATAGCCATTTTAAGACCTCTGCTCATGAACAGTGTCACTGTGATTTTCTTAATTTGTCCCGTACATTGATTTCGCACACCGACTGCGCCATTCTGCTACATGGGCAGAAACACATTTTGGGTGAGATGTGAAAAATGACAGCTATACTGCTCATAAGAAGGTGTGGTAAAATGGCAATGTTGAAAATCTGGAGTGAAAATATTGAAATTTACGAACTTACAAGCCTGCGTAGGAACTGCGAACGCACGCCAGTAAAACAGTCATTTTGGAATTTTGGCACCAATTTTCAACATGGGGTTTTGGGACCCTTCTCTCATGAATGATGTCACTGTCATGGTGGTATTCAGGCCCAAAGGGTGATTTCACTGTCACTGCACAGTCACTGCGGCGAAATCACCCTTTGGGCCTGAATAACGCCATGTGAAGTTCATCATCCATGAGAAGGGGTCCTAAAACCCCATGTTGAAAATTTGTGCAAAAATTCCCAAAATGCCTGAGATATGCAACAAAGTTGAACCCCCATCTAGCCCATTATACAGCTTACTGGCATTTCCTCAGTTCGCGGTCGGCTTTGAAGAGTGCAGGCGTGTTCCCGGTCCACCAAAGATCGTCGGCGCTTGAGTCCGGAGGTAAGTATGGGGTGAGGGGCATGGGGAGGCTGGAGTGCGCGTGGGTGGGTGCGGGTTGTGGGAGGGGTCGGGAGGCAGCGCCCCAGGACCGTTTCCGTTTTCAGTACAAAAAAAAAAAAAAATTGTAGGACCATTTGCCATGCTGGGGTGGGCTCCCAGCGTGCTACAAGATGTTGAGGGTGTTCAGCTGGCCGGAGTTAGGCACCCCGTCGGCCAAGGACTGACTGCCACGCTGGGGTGGGCTCCCAGCGTGGCACCACCTGCTGGGGGGACAGGCAGCTCAGCCGAAGGGATTGGGCACCCGTCGGCTACACATGTAGTCTGTGGGGCATGCATGCCTGCGTGTGGGGGAGCTACGCTTCTTATCTCTGCTCACTGAAGCGTAGCTCCCCCTTTCAACTGTATGCCACTGCATTTTGGAACGTGTCATAGACAGCTCCAAAATGCATTGGCTTACAGGGGCCGCGCCTGCCAGCTCACTGACTGAATTGGAGGAGGAGGTGACACACCTCCAAAATCTCCGATGATGGCACTATGTTTCTTGCACATGCGTGCAAGCAACATAAAAATGATTAGCTTGATAGTCATGCCAGAAAGATATTATGGCTGAGAAAGCTACATAGTGACTAGCAAATATCACTGCTTAAAAAAGAAGCTATTGGGCCAGTGGCATGCACACACACACACACACACACACACACACACACACACACACACACACCTTAAGTGGAGCCAGAACCTCAATTTTATCTGTTGCAAAGTAAGGGTCAGTGAGTTCTCTGGCAAACTGATGGGAATAGGAGGAGAATTTTCCATGGTCATCAAAGGCACAGCAATAGAAACTCTGAATAGTACTTGATTGTTTTAATTTGTGTATGTGTGTAAGAAGGAGCTCTTGAGTGAAAATAACATTAAATTATTTACTTACTTTATTTAATTTAATGGACTTTTATTTTTAGGGCCTAGTTGAATTTTTTTTTATGTATGAGTAAAGGTTGCAGCCATGTCTGTGATGGAAATTAGGAAGTAAGTGGCTTATGAATTCTGTGAGTTGCCCTGGTTGGCAGGGACTTGTTTTTAGCCATTGGTGGTGCTGTCTTACTGCCATGGATAGAACCAACTCTCAGTCAATCAGCACACAAGGATTTCCTTGCCCATTTTATATTGTACCAAAGTGCATGGGAGGATTCAGACCCATCATAGATCTGAAATTCCTCAATCAGCTCATGAGAAGCATGTCCTTCAAAATGGAAAATGTCTTGTCCATCATCAGGGAAGTAAAATGGGGGAATTACCTGACATTTATAGAGTTATGAGACCCCTATCTGTATACAGTATTCCTATTCAAGAGGCTCAGAGACAGTACCTAAGTTTCAGAGTTAACATTTCAAATTCAAGGCTTTAGTTTTTAGCCTTTATTCCGGCCATAAGGTCTTTTCAAACTTTTAGTGATTGTGACTGCATGCCTTTGGAGTCAAGGGATACAGGCATTTCCCTTCTTCACAACATTCTTATCAGAGTCCCCCATTTGCCATCAGGACCAATAGGCAGTATGTTCTTTCATGAACTGTTTAACATAACGTGGTTTCATAATCAGTCATCAGAAGAGCTCACTGGAACTGTCTCAGATGATTGTGCCCTTGAGAGTGGAATTCAGGGCTCGACAGGGCAAAGTATTCCTGTCAGACACAAACTATCAGGATCTCCTGAGACTCACTCTTTTTTTTTTTTCAACAGACCACACAACAATCAGCCCAGTTGTTAATGCAGCTAATTGGGACAAAGGTGTCATTGGTGGACAGGATACCCTGGGCCATGATACACATGAGACCAGCATAGCCAAATCTACTAAGTCAGTGGTCTCCTCAGAGGGGCAACAGAAATCACAAGGTAAAAATATCACACAGCATGAAATCCTGCCTAACCTGGTGTACCCATCCATGATAGTATATTGCAGGGACGCACCCCGATGAGATGGCCAAAAACTTCTAGGGATTACAACTGATGCCAGTCTAAGAGAATAGGAAGCCAACCTTGATCAAAATTCAATGCTGGACAGGTGGTCCTTATTGGAGTTCTGATTCTGTATCAATGTTCTGGAAATTTAGTCAGTTCCCCTGCCACTGCAGGCCTTCAAGGACTCCATTCCCCACCAGGTTGTGCAGGTTCTCAGAATTCAACACAGGGTAGGTGGTTCTTATAATTTTCTGCACCACTGCAGTTTCTTTTCAGCCTAATAAATTGGCCTGTGGGTAATAGTTTCCATCACATGATGTGGATGGCTGCTGGTGATGTGTAGGAGCAAATTCGTATTTTTTGCACAGAAAATTATGACGGGGTAAACAAATATTAGCTAAGTGGGTCCAGGACAGGGGATGCAATAGGGCCTGTATAAGTAAAGCAGTGGAAAATGTGGAAACAATGGACAGGGTCAGTATGCTACAAACTACTTGAAGGGCATCTAGGGCACTACAAGAGGAGACTCCTCTGATAATCACAAAATAGTATCCCACAAGCATGCAAGATAAGGGAACCGTAAATAACAAGTATTTGTCAATGCCAAATGTTTGCTTGCTGGTATTGAAATTGGTAGTGCAGGAGTTAGAGAGATGCATAATAGGAATGGTAGCCTGTGATGATGGCAACCACGATTGAGCACTTTAAAAAAGGGCGACTCAATCACTGCACCTGTGCACAGGGCTACCAGGCAGGGAGGGTGACCGGATAGGGGGTCGGTGAATATAGCGACAGGATGTCACTATATATAGTGTGTGGGGAGGGGTGAGGAGGACCATGCCGTGCGATGGATGGAAGGAAGGAGGTTTGTGGGGTGTAGTGAGGCAGTGGGCTGGTTGGCCATGTGGCATGGTGGGTTGGTGGCAGGCTAGGGTTGTGAGGGTGCCAGGTTCAGTTCTGGGCACCCTCGTTTTTTATGCCGGTCCGGGATTTAATTTTTTTTTCCTTTGCACCCCCTGACATGCACCCCCTGGAGTTGAGAATGCTTTAGTAGGGGGGTGCAGGAGATAAAAAAAAATCTAAGTCTCTGGCATCCTTTTGCTGTGCGCTGCCAGTGTACATTGCTGAAACTGATTTTCAGCAATGTACACTTGCCCAAACTGTGATCGCCTTTCCGAGATCGCCTTTATCACATGTAACCATAGCAATGGCAGTGAAGTATTGAAGTAACACCAACCCCCACCCCCACCCTGCAGAGGCTGACAGGCATTGGGGTTTGCCTTGCTGTCGCCCACACTGACGCCTTCCATTCTTAATTACCTCATCCTGCAGACACTGACAGGTGTCGTGAGTGTGCCTTTGAGGTCTTCGCCCTTATGCTCACCCCATTCCATAAGAAAATAAGATGAGATGGGTGCAGTATAGGAGAATGGGGTGAATGTTAGGGCTGAAGACACCAAGGCACACCTCGATGCCTATCAGTGGCTGCAGGGTGGGGGTGGAATGGGGTGAACATTACAGCCGACGACCCCAAGTTACATCCCTGATGCCTATCAGTCTGTACAGGGTGGGTGTTATGCCTGGAAACCTTAATGCCCTGGGCATTTCTTGGTATTTTTGCTCCAAATGTTCAACATGGGCTTTTTGGGACCCCACCCCATGAACAGTGGCAGTATCATTTTGTTACTCAATCCCAAAAGGTGATTTCGCACAGTGAGTGTGCCATTCAGCACCACAACACATTTTGAGCAGGATTTGAAAAATTAAAGCTGTACTGTTCATGAGGAGGTGTGAAGAAATGGCAATGTTGAAAATCTGGAGTGAAAATATGAAAAAATGGTGCAGTTACGAGTGTGTGTTGAAACTGTGTAACGCATGCTAGTAACACAGTCATTTTTTGGAATGTTTTCACCAAATGTTCAACATGTCCTTTTTGGGACCTCCCTTCATGAACAGTGGTACTGTGATTTTGTTAATCTGTCCCAAAAGTTGATTTGGCACAGCGACTGTGCCATTCTGCACCACAGGTTCTGTACAAAAACACATTTCAGGAAGGATACAAAAAATGGCAGCTGTACTGTTCATAAGGGGGTGTGAAAAAATTGCAATATTGGAAATTTGGAGAGAAAATATTAAAAATTGATAAGTTATGAGCGTGTATAGAAACTGCACAATGGATGCTTGTAACACATTTTGTGGATTTTTTTCACCAAATTTGCAACAGGGGCATTTGGGACCCCACCTCATGAACAGTGGCACTGTTTTTGTTAATTGATCCTGAAAGGTGATTCCGTGCAGTGACTGTGAAATCACCTTTCGGGACTGAGAAATTAAATAACAGTCCCAGTGTTCATGAGGTGGGGTCCCAAGAACCCCATGTTGACAATTTGGGACCAAAACTCCAAAAATTGGCTGAGATATCAACCTAAATTGAACCCCCCCCATTGATTGCCATTATAGGGCTTACTGTCATTTCTTTAGTTCCCGGTTGGTCTTTGAAGAGTGCAGACATGTTCCCGATCCAGAGAAGATCACTGCTCCTGACCTCTGGAGGTAAGTATGAGTGAGGGGGTACAGGGAGATGGCGTGCGCAGAGGGAGGGTGTGGGTTGGGGGGGCTGGCAAGAACGGTGAGGGACAGTTTTCTTTTTTTTTCAGGTTTAAAAAAATATGTTGTGGGACTTTTTTCCTTTTTACAGGTGAAATATTACAAAACAGATTTTGACACACTGGGGTGGACTCCCAGTGTGCCAGAGTACTGGGGGGATCAATGCCGACCTGGGGACTGGGCATCCCGAGGTCTGCTGAGAACATAGGGACATGGGAGGGCTTGCATCTGACACCAGGAGTGGGCATCCCAGTGTCAGAAACAGTAAATAAGTATTTTATGGCACACTGGGGTGGGCTCCTAGTGTGCCACATTAATGGGAGGAGAGGGGATAAATGCCGACATAGGGATTAAGCACCCCAATGTCAGCAGGGGATGGAGAATGGAGGGTGCAGGGTGGGCAGCAGCAGTGGGAGGGAGCTAATTTGTTGTCCTGCTGTGTGACTGGTTGGGAGGGAGGGAGGACTGCCGCTGCAATGAGAAAACTGTCCCTGATTGCAGTGGCAGATTTTACGGAGGATGCGGGGTGGGCAGCAGCAGCAGTGGGAGGGATCTAATTTGTTGTCCTGCTGTGTGACTGGTTGGGAGGGAGGGGGGACTGCCACTGCAATGACAGAACTGCCCCTGATTGTAGTGGCAAATGTCTTTCAAGTGCAGCACTCACTGTGAAACTACTGTCATCGGCAGCTTCAGCATTAATTGGTGGCCGACAGACGCACCCATTAAAGCATCCACTGGATTGGCCACAACACTGCCACACATCTACAATGCTCTACTACCTCAATATGTTTCTTGTGCCCTGCACATGCAAGAACACATAAAAATGGGCATATTTATCAAACAGAAATGAAGTTGGCAGTAGTAGCCAGGATGAGACCAAGGGTGGTGTACAGGAGAGAAAGAACTTATTGGATAATCTAGTGCATTGTGTACACCACCCTTCTACAAATGCATACCTACCAAAAGCACAGCTCAACAGATTCTGGACCTGTACAAAAGACCAGAGCTTGGTTATAGGATAAAATATAAATTTGACAAACAATTGCAGAGTAGCACTCACCACTGCAAACTCATAAAACATTTTCATACATGTGCTATGCACTTTCTCAAAGCAAAGATTGAGAATGCATTAGGTATGCATGTCAAACAGATGGGTGCAAACCATGCTTTTCTGTTTACAGGAATTGAGAGGGTAAAAATGGGAGTCAGAGGAGGGAATCTGAACTAGCTGCTTAAAGGAGAAATGTACTGGCAGTATAGGTTGCGTGCCCTGCAACCACCTGGACTAAATGAACATTTTCAGCTAAGACCATTTGTAAATGGATGAGTAATGGACTTGATATACTGTTGTGGATTAATATAACTGTTTTGTTCCAGCTGCGTGGCTAGATCACAATTTTTTTTTTGCATTATTTCTTTATCCCCTCCTACATGCCCCAGACCTGCCATTTCCTTCAGGCAGCCATGATCTACGACATCCACCTACTATCCTTCCTTGGAACCCCCTATCTCAGATCACAGCTGACCCTGGGGTAGTACGGTGTAACCCTTCACCGAGGGGGAAGACACCAGTATGGTAGCCAGCACACTCTTTCTCTCAGCCCCCAGGGTGCTGCTGAGGTGGTCAGGCTCCTCAAGAGTTCTTTGGTGGTGTCAGCAGATCGTCTGCCATCATCCTGGCCAATCTGGGATGGTTTTCCATTGTCCTGGCACTCTTGAAGTCACGCTGCATCTTGTAGTGCTCCGGGTCTCCATTGGGGGCTGTTACATAGCAAGGCATCACCCTAACCCACCCCAGGAGAGGAGAGCAGTCCTTTGGATGCTCAATCCTCTCCCACCCCTGCCGATCCCCAGTGACCTGAGTCCGTTCCCGAACCCGGGTTGCCAGTGTGGTTTGAGGTAAAGCGCCAGTGCCTCAGTCCTCTGTGCCACCGGGCCGGCTCATAATTTATTTTGATGAATAGGGAATTTCAACCCTTCCCCGCTGCTTTCCTTTTTCTCCCTTTCCCTCTCTCCCTTTTCTCCTTTGGTTGTTTATCCCTTGCCACATATTTCCCACCTCCCTGCCCCAGCTTGCTCCGTTCCCCTCCTTTTCTTTTTTTACCATTTATATATAAGCATTTATAAAGCTTATGGTGTTGGTAGTTTTGTCTCATTCACATATTACCATTCATTGATACTTATTGAAAAGAAGGACGATCTCTCTGCTTTAAGTCACCAACAGCATAGCCATAAGTGCCTATTGTGGTCATGTGTACTCTTTGTTTTTGTTTTTTTTAGCATTTAGTCAAGTACAAAGGTACATTCAGTGTGAGTGATTTGACTGCATGATATCACTGATGATGTCAGTGATAGGGCTTTTAGGTCTTGGCACAGGGTTTCAAACCTACACAAGCCTAAGTTCAATCCCGAATGTAGAACATTTTTTCTTTCTTACTGCAATGTATGTAGTATGAGAGGAATTGCTAGATGTTATTGCTGATGTTAGTGATATATTTTCAGCAAGGTTGAAGTTCTATATTGCTGATAACTTCCAGCTCAGATGATTTAATTGCAACTTGGGAAACACTGCTTCAAATATACAGACTATTAATTATGAACAGTCACTGTAGATATGTAGGGGAAGTCTGCCCTCACTGCTGGATGTCCTTTCCCACAACATTCATCTCCTGTATAGAAAGTGTATTGCAGTGGTAGAGCTACAAGCTACTAAATAATAGAGGGTACGGGGATTGGGTTTTAACCCCAGAGTGGAATACTTTTTTTCTTTCTTTCTCACTACAAATTGTTAGATGCCATTGCTAATAATAGCGATAGTCTTTCACCAAGGTTTGAAGTTCCAAGTTACTGATGACTTGGAAAGTTCCAGCTCAGACTTTGAGGTTGAAATGCAGCTTGAGAAACACAACTTCAAATGGCCTGTTAATGATGAACATCCACTGCAGCCGTGTGTATGAGTGTGTGTGTGTGTGTGTGTGTGTGGGGGGGGTTCTGCACTCACTGCTGGATGTCCTTTGCGACAGCATTCCTCTCCTCTAGAGGAAGCTTAGTACAGCTGTAAAACATCAGGCTACCAACCAGTAGAGGAAAGGGGGCATGGATTCGATCCCCAGAGTGGAACATTTTTTTCTTTCTCACCACAATTTATGTAGTATGAGAGAAATTGTTAGATAGTATTGCTGATATTAGTGATAGACTTTTAGCAAGGTTTGACGTTTTGTATTGCTGATAACTTGTAAAGTTCCAGCTTATATTTTGAGGTTTAAATGTAACTTGGGAAACATTACTTCAGATAGACAGAACTGTTTATTACAAAAATTCACTGCAACTGTGTGTGTGTGTGTGTGTGTGTGTGTGTGTGTGTGTGCATGTGTGTGTGTGTGTGTGTGTGTTGGGGGGTCTACAGTCATTGCTGCATGTCCTTTGTCACAGTATGCATCTTCTGTCTAGGAAGTTTAGTACAGTGGTAGTGCTACTGGCTACAAAGCAGAATATGGTAAAGGGCCTAGATTCAACCCCCAGAACAAATTTTTGTTTCTTTCTCACTACAACATATGTAGTATAAGAGGAGTTGTTAGAAGTTATTTCTGATTTTGATGATAATCTTTCATCGAGGTTTGACATTCTGTGTTGCTGATAACTTGAAACGTTGCAGCTCAAAGTCTGAGGTTGAAATGCAACTTGAGAAACATTAGACAGACTGTTCATTATGAAATTTCATTGCAACTGTGTGTATATGTGTGTGTGTGTGTGTGGGGGGGTGGTCTGCACTCAGTGCTGGATGTCCTTTGCTGCAGCATATGTTTCCTCTCTAGGAAGCATAGTACAGTGGTAGTGCCACAGGTTACCACGCAGTAGAGGGTGGGGGCCTGGGTTCAATACCAGGAGCAGAACATTTTGTTCTCACTATTACTGATTGACTCTGTGTTTCAGAACCCATCCCCCATGCCATGTCCCTTTTCATTGCCAGGGGGAAGCCTGTCAGCATTCTTTCTACCCACATAATTATTTCATACAGAACTTCTTTGGTGCCTTTAGTACCATTGGTACTTTGGTTAAAGAGCCACCGACACCTTAAGAAGAACTTTGCAGAACATAATATTTGGACAAAAAGCAGCTTATATTTCTCATTAGTTCTGTATTTCTTACCTCCGTTATTTATTACTGAGGTCAGATGCATGAAAACAGAAGAGTTGTTCCCTGAGAGTTCATCAGCTCCTATTGCTTCTTCCCAACCTGATGTCATAATACTGTGCTTGTGACATCACAGTTATTCCCACAGCAAAAGACTGTGATGTCACAACAGAGCATTATGATGTCAAGTAGGGAGTAGGTTACTGAGGCAGATGTGCTCTAAGGGATAAAGTTCCTGTTTTTGTGGAAATTTCTTTAATAACAAATAAAGAAGAGGTGAAATCTGTAGAAGATATGTGAAATACAAGCTGATTTGTGTCCAACTATTATGTTTTCCAAAGTTTTTTCTAAGGCATCAGCAGCTCTTTAAATATGCTGTAACAATATGATAGATATAAAATGTCAAATGAGCACTGTCACTTTAGTCTAAAAGTTTTAAAGTACGGTGATGTGTATTGACATTGCACCTTGACAGCACCCAAGTTATGTGTGAAACATTGATGAGTGGCAATAGCTGTTGCTGCCTCTTCTACTTGCATTTAAATAAATTTGTTTTCATCCTGCAACCCAGAGTAGTGCCGTTTTTGTCAGTAGCTGTGAGCCTAGCTGCAAACTTTGGAGTGTATTAGTACTTTCTTGTACTATGCATTCTCCTATTGCCTCCCCTCCCTCTGGAACCAACTACCTTCCTCTGTCTGTCTCTCCACCTCTTTTCCCTCAATCAGGCACCAGCTAAAACATCTCCCCTCCCCTCTCCCCATGTTCCTGCCAACCCTCTACCTGAATCCTTCCTAATCCTTCCCCTGCAATTCTGCCCTCCCCTTGTCTTTCTCTTCCATCTAACTGCATGGTTTTGGCTATTTCATATGTAGTTTAATCAGTCTGGTTCACTGCTCCCCGCAAGATTAGATCAGTCTCTACTCATTCAGGCATTAAGCACATTGTGATTGTGTCCACTTACACAGCTGATGATTTGTGTACTCATTTATTTGTCCTCTGTTACATGTAACAATCATGCTTCTTGTGTGTTCTGCACTCTTCTATTCTGATTTGCTGTAATCTTTGTTATTGTGTTCCTCCCTCCCACTTCCCTTGGCTACACTTCTAAATGATCCTTGGCTCAGTGTGCCCCTCCCAGTAACCAATTTTTAACTAAATAAATACTTGAATATTAAATTTGTTTTTAAGTGTAAACATTTAATAAACAGAAAATTAAAAAAATTACATTTTTCTAACATAGATATCAAATCTACAGAAATGCTTTTTTTAAAAAACATGATGAAAAACAAATACAACTGAGTTGATTTAAAATAAGTAGGCTACTGCGTGGAAGGTTCAGGCAAGGGCATCATATCTTGTTTAATAGACAAATGTAGCCTTCATTTGGAATGGGATTTTATTTGAAGATGTGTCTGTTTGGTCCATGGGCCATGGTTGCTTAACTTGAATAAGCTGTCACTTCCCTGTTCCCTCTAAGCATGTGATCATCCATTCTATAGAAAAACCATCAAACTCAGAAAGCAGTGGTCTTTGTTAGGAAGACTTTAACTCAAAGACATTTTTTTTCACATCCATATCTCTTTGAAATGTAGCCCAATCCATTCTTGGAGAAAGTAAAACTAAATTTTGTGTGTCATTGGCACTAAAACCCTTGTCTTACTAAACAAGCCTTGTGAGGTCAGACAGAGGCAGAGCTGGCAGTATTACTTTACACTACATACAAAGGGTTAACCAGTCTGTTCTCCTAACTTTAAATCACATTTCTAGTCAGGGATCATAACTTTCTTAGCTAACGAGCCGACTGTAAATACAGTATGTAATTGTTGGTATGATGAAACATGATACTTGGCTTTGCTCCCACTGTGCACATGGCTGGACAGGGATCCACAGTTACATGTCAGATGCAGCTAATGATTTTTGGAACCTGTCTCAGAAATGTTATTATTGTTGTACATTCCCAAAGCATGTGGATGTACCCCTGCTTACTTGGCATTTGCTGCCAAGGATTATCATTTTCTAACCTAACTTAGAACAACTGGGTCAGCATCAAACAGGTCCCCCATGAAAAATTGTCAAATTAATCAGACTGCAGCTAATGCTGTTCTGTGCCTAATCCATCTGTATGAAGTTACACAATTAAATTCCCTCTCCCACGCTACTTGTGTGGGTAGTATTGCAATATTAATTCATCTCATTCAGCAGTTCATAAAATTGGCAACCAGATGCTTCCTCTCTTTTATGTTGTTCATTTCTTATTTCATTGGTTGAGTTGTTTGACAGCAAGGCTCTGCTTTGTACCTATTATTTAAAATGATGTGTTGGTACATTTTATGACAAACTATGTGAAATATATTTATATAAGAATTAGGCATGACAGAGTAGAGATTATATCATAGTATGCTGATGACTGGAAATCACCCCTGAACATATTATGATGTATAATTCCTACTCTGGAATACCTTTTGTACTTATCAATGTCTTTTTTATGATAAACAAATCCTGATGTTTTAAGGAGAGCTTCTATGAAGAAATTGGTTTTTACAAGCTTGGTACTGTGGCTTTAAGAGGTAGGGTTCAGAACAGCTGCCCTACAAGAGGTGGTGTTTACAAAGTGATTTGATTATAAGCATTCCCTTCAGAGCATGAAGAGAATTTGTTAGTTTTGCTTACAGAGGTGGAGCTCACTTCAGGAAATGTGTTGTGTATGACCATTCCTTGCAAAGGTTTAAGGGAGTGATGTCTATGACCACTCTGTTTTTTATCTTAATTTGAAGCTGGAAAGAGCAGCATGTCCGTATGAGTACCAGTATGTTTTGCTTTCTTAAATCATTGTTCGAATTGCTTCATGTCTTTCTGTGTCAGTGTTTGCTCTCAGGCATGGTTTTCATAGTAAGAAGCAGGTATGGATCATGCAGATTTCTAGAAAGCAATTTTAGTGAGTCAGAGTACTATGATTTTTAGCTGTCCTTTGAGCAGTGGGATGGGTAGTTCTTTATTTTGTGTTTCTTGGTGTGTGGCTACAGAATTCGTTTGGTGGAAGCTGAACTGCTCAGCAATCCTTGATGCATTATCATGTTATAGTGTATGGTGAGGGCTTGTTCTGGATGGAAATCCATCCTACGTGAAATGTTGTTGTACCACAGTTTAAAGGTCATGGAACGAGGTAATACCACACTGTGGTACAATGACATTTCAACTGGTTTTGAAAGTGCATGAGCTGAACTGTTCAGTAGAACAGCTGTGGCAACAGAAATGGCAGGATCAACCAGATAGTAAATTGGAGCAGCGGCAGCACTTAAATAAAAGATGCACATGCAGGATCAATCAGATATTAACTTCTAAAAAAAAAAATGCAGGCTCTACCAGATCTTTTAACTACTTACAATACAGGAAACATGATCAGTCACATTAAATCCTCTCACTTAGCAAGAAATATGACATGGCCACGTTTTTTATTTGAAAATCCCGCCCATAGGCAGCTAGCAACCAACGGAAAGCCACACTATAGACAAAGAGGTGTCTTGTCCCTAATGACCACATCAAAGACCCTAGCAACCAGTCTTAAATTACAGAAGGAAACACAGCAGCAGAAATAACTGTTTAAAACAAAACAAAATATTAAACTCTTTTTTATTTTACTTTTAGGGGCAGCATACATTATAAAAAACAGTGGATGGGCAACTCTGATTCCAAGGGATCTCTCTAGCTGATGATGAAGCTCATTTCAATGGATGAAATGTAAAGTGCAGTGCTCACTTAAGAACCACGGATTGTTCTGTTTGGAACACTTTGTGGATGGTTGAATAAAAACCTAAAAAAGGAACGAGTGGAGGACTCCTGCATTATCTGGCTTGAGAGGGGTGAGTGCGGTCTGTTCTATGGATCTACATGGAATCAGAACCCCTCTGTGGCACAACACGCTGATTGTGCATAGTTGCCCATTCACTATTCCCTATAATGTTCATGCATCCATTGCTACTTTAATATATTTCATTAAAATTATCTTCTGTTTCTTGTATACTACAATAATGTAATATTTGATTGTTAATTTGTTTTTTTATGAAACTACTGTAGTATTTAATTTTGTCATCCTGTTTCTTTTGCAGACTCCTGTGGAGTATTTTTATATATAGACTTATGAAAGACAATAAACAAAATAAAATGGCATTGTGACTCTAGTCTCCC
Organism: Neoceratodus forsteri; assembly: GCA_016271365.2. Taxonomy (NCBI): domain Eukaryota; kingdom Metazoa; phylum Chordata; order Ceratodontiformes; family Ceratodontidae; genus Neoceratodus; species Neoceratodus forsteri. Next base: position 1,677,561,731 of record CM057456.1, read on the forward strand.
TCAGAAACCATTTTCCCTAACTCATATTAAAGCATTCATAAATTTGGGCAAAACATGTGAACGTTGGTCATTACTGCTGCTGAAAATTGCAGTTCTGGCTGAGTATGCAATGAGACATGACAGGGTGTTGGCAGTTGTGCCCAATTGCATGCCCCATGGGTGTAGTAATGCATAAGGCCTCAGGCCAAGGGCCTTTTGGATGTGGAATTGCTATCATAGCACAACTACCAACACCCTGGAGTATCTTATTGCACTTATAAAATGGGTAACTTGGTAAATAAAAAATGCAAAATTATACAGTTAAGAACTATTAAAAATATACTGCATTTGTTTAACTTTAATGTAAAATAGTTCCTCTGTCATTGGGAGCCACTAGTGGGAACTGGCAGGTTTATTGTTAGTGTGCTAGTTGTTTGCAGGAAAAAGGACTTCTGCTTAAAACCTAAACATCCTAATGGGTTGCTATCACGTTGTTTTCACCTGCACTGTGTCCATATGGGCAGCACTTTGTATTTTGTTGTTGGGAGTGGTCTCACCATGCATGACTGAGGACCAATCAGGTTACATCATTTTCCCTATCCATTTTAGCTCACTGAGCCAAGCAGCAGTCTGCTTGCTATGTCAAGTACTCTCTACTTGGATAGACACACCTCTGTCTCTTGCTGGAAATCAAACCTGGGAAAATGAGTCCTGAAGGCACCATCTCTAGCCAATTAAAGGAACATTGCACTTAATAAAAGGTTAAGAGTTCCCCTTTCACTTTCACACATTGCAATCTCAAGAGCCACCAACAGAGGTCTTTCTGCTTCTACTATTTCATGCCACTGCCAGACGTAGACCTTTGAAGTTGCTAATATCTAGATGGGGCTGTTTTTCATAGACATTTTTCTCTCATACTGTATATACAGAAGAATCAACCAGTGACATGATGCAGAATATCTAGAGATATCACAATATAGCACAAGAAATCCCTATTCATTTCAGTTAGATTTCTGTGGTATTTCTTGATATGTACAGATAATGTATATAGTGCATCATGCCACTGGCTATCACTGGGACATTGATGTGGGACACAGGGCATAGCTAAATGCCTTTTTAGCCTCAAGCACAACGTTGTAGCAGAGTGGTGTCACAACTGAGTTCTAATGCTAAACAGAAAGGGAACTGACAACCGAGCTGGGTGTTAGCAACAGTGGTAGTTTATTTAAAGGCACATGTGGTTTGTCTCAACACTGATAATTCTATACAGGGCTAAAAGACCTAGCAGAGGATTCTCCACATTGACACTTTGGTGGGGGGATAAATGACCTAGCTGGGTCATCTCTATATTAATGATTTGATCTGATAAGGAGTTAAATGACTAGCTGTGTTGTCTCCACTTTTATAATTTAAAAAAGGATTAAACAATGTAGTTGGCCTGACTCTGCAGTACAAATGATATGTTATTGTACATTTTCTAATAGGATTCACCTGTTTATCTGCTAGTCTTACTGTACAGGGTAGAAATGCAGTTTAAGAAGGATTCTGATGATACGCTATTTGTAGGGACTGTGGAGCACTATTTTTCAGCCAGTGTTTAGAAATCCCAATGCATGTACAATATGTAGGAGAGTTGAAGCACCAAATGGGCAGTTGGATGCTGCATGTGAAGAAATTCAAATGCTGCACAAGCAACTGGATTAGGGTATGCATTCAGCTGTACACGTGCTTTTGCTCAAAGAAAAAATGAATCAAGGGAAATAAGAGTTGTGAGGCGGGGTCTAAAAGGTCAGATCACGGTGCTGTTATATGCTTTGGTGTCAGGACTGAAAATAGCATTGTACTCTTAGTAGAGACACAGTTATCCCCAGAAGAGGGGATCTTTATCAAGGATATTTCCTCCATCGGGCCATACCTTTGGAACTGTAAGACATTGGTGTCAGGACCACTCGGAAACCTTTTTGCTAAGTAGGGGCCGCCCACGATGACATGTAACATCAGCACCTATAAAACATGACCTCATTGCTCTTCATTTCTTTCTTTTGCTGTCAACCACTCATCGGACCACAAACGGAAACAATGCCCCTGTTTCTTCAGTTACTTTTATTTATTTTTTACTGTATTTATCAACATTGCCCCTGCATGCTGCTATCAAAAGAACTTTATTTAACTTTTGTACTTGTGGTTACCAGTGCTATAAGAAAACACCCACATGGTTTTTGTTTGCTGTTTTGTCCAGTCCCACAATATCAGGAGAACTAGGTTTGCTGGCCAAGGCATCTAGCTTCACCTGAACTCTTTCCTTCTAGGTTGCTTGAAAGGACAGAGCAAAGAACCTTACCAGAGCAAGGGAAAGGATTAAGACTTCTTTTGGCTAGGCAGATTTACTGTGTGTTGTTATTTTTATTTTGTACTCACAGGGATTGTTACTGTTTGTTTTTAACATTTTATTGCTTTATTTTTCTCTGATTCAAATTGTTGTTGCTGGGTATACCTTCTGCTGCATTATTAGAAGGTGTGCCTACAGGTGTGTGCTAACAGATTACTGCTGTAATCTTCTGATTCAAATTGTCTTTTGCAAGGTATATCTTCTGTTACTGCGTTATTTTTCTCTGTAGCAAAGTGTTTCTTACAGGGTATATCTTCTGTGAAATTATTACAGATGGTGCTTACATTTTTGTGACTTTTTATCATTAGGCTAAGTAAAATTACTGTTTGCCACTATTTTATTTATTTATTTATTTTTGCTGAAAAGGTTTTTCATCTCAGAGGTGTTGCAGTCTCCTTCTCACATTGAAGGAGCTAACTGCTTTCCTCCCACAGCTCTTCCAGGGGATTAGGTGTGTATCTGGGGGTGTGGTGCTGGCAAACTGTCACTAACTTCAAACAGAAAGAAGGGTTAAAAGGTCAGGTTAGTTGATATCTTGGAGATGGAAGACTAGATTTGCTGGCCAAGGCACCTAGCTTCACCTGATCTCTTTCCTTCTAGGTTGCTTGAAAGGGCAGAGCAAAGAACCTTACCAGAACAAGGGAAAGGATTAAGACTTCTTTTGGCTAGGCAGATTTACTGTGTTGTTATTTTTATTTTATACTTACAGGGATTGTTACTGTTTGTTGCTAACCTTTTATTGCTTTATTTTTCTCTGATTCAAATTGTTATTGCGAGGTATACCTTTCGCTGCATTATTACAAGGTGTATCTACAGGTGTGTGCTAACAGATTACTGCTGTAATCTTCTGATTCAAATTGTCTTTTGCAAGGTATATATTCTGTTACTGTTTTATTTTTCTCTGTAGCAAAGTGTTTCTTACAGGGTATATCTTCTGTGAAATTATTACAGGTGGTGCTTTACAGGTTTTACAGTTTTATCTATCATTAGGATAAGCCTTCAGGGTTACTTCTTTTGTTGCTGATGGATTGTTTCTGCTCTTACCTCCTTGTTTCTTTCATCCATGGTTCTTCTTTTTCAGCAGGGGAAGGGCCCAGCCACCCCCATCCCCAACCACCCCACACTACACTCCTTTTATAGGGTAGCACAGTCCTGTGTCAAAGCAGGAAGGGACGAATCAGTGGGGTATCCATACAGTGACCTCATTTACAGGGGCACTAGTAATTTAACTTGTTATAACAAGTTATACAAAAACAAACAAACAAAACACAAAATCAAACTTTTGATTTCATTTTCTTCCTTCTAAGTAGTCTGACCAAGTTATAAACCCAGTAACTTATCTGGAATTGCTATCATTAACTGCAGGTACCATGGAACACTTTTCAGAAGGGCAGTTTTACAGGATTTAGGACACTGTCCTACATGCTGGGCCATTGGAGATCTTAGGGCTCAGCTCCATGCAACATGGGCAGAGATTGAGCGCCTCAAATTTCATATACAAGAGGAAATATATTATAAGAACCACCCGCCATTTCCCCAACATCCAACAGAAGCACCTCGACTGCAGAGGGAAGTTGGTCTGGGAGGTTGGTAGGTGGTTAGGAGGGGCAAATCAGGTGCTCCATCATTCAGTGCTCTCCAACATATTACCTCCACAAACCATAAAAAAACTACAAACATGTATCTGCCTCTATCTCTGAAATCAAACAAAGGGGCAGAGGTCACTTCAGAGCAGGACACTGCAGCACACAGGAGCTAGCACAACAAAACTTGCCCAAAACAGAAACCAAAACAAAAAAAGCAAAAAGGAAATCCAAAAAACTTCTGATCATAGGAGACTCCATGATTTATTATTAGTATGTTAGTATAGGGCAACAAAGATGATACAAGGGTTAGGGGATTTGACGTATGAGGACAGACTTGAGGAGCTCTGCCTGTTTTCATTGGAGGAGAGGAGAGACAGGGGGGACATGATTGAGGTCTTCAAGTACCTCAAGGGAATAAATAGGGTAAACATGGAGGGGATCTTCAGACTAAAGCAGGGAGGTATCACCAGAGGGCATGGTTTGAAGTTGGAAGGTGGAAGGGTGAGGGGGGAAAAGAGGAGGAGGTTTTTCACTGAGAGGGTGGTGGACTCTTGGACTGCACTGCCTGGTGAGCTGGTTCAGAGATCCACAGTGGAGGGCTTCAAGAGAGGGTGGGACAGACACAGAAAGTGGATGTATCAGATGATGGCCTGTTCCGGCGGGGTGGGGATGGATGATAGGGGTTTCTGGAGCACAAGGGATGGGAGGGTCTCGGCACCCAACTAATGATCTAGGTTCAAGCAGACTCAATAGACTGTAAGGCCTAATCTGCTGGCAAATAGTATGATTTGGGGAGTTGATGTCTATCTCCAGCCATTGGTAATGGTCAGATGTCTCCCAGGTACATCAGCGTGGAGAGTGTGGAGGGGTTGTGGATAACAGATGTACCAGACACTGAACTTCAGGTTCAACACACAATCTCTGTGTGATGTTTATTAAAAATACAAGAAATAAGCTTCTGCAATGCCATATTCCTTCTTCAGTACATCAGTTTGCAGCAACAAACTATGAATGTCCTTTCTCTGCACTTAGCCAGCAACTACTAACACTGATCTCTAATCCAAATCACTAGTTGAGATGTAGCTACCACCCCTATGCAGGCCCCATTTGCTTGTGTAGTGGGGGCTCAAAAAGAAAAAAAAAACAAGCTATAAACAAAGAACCTCAAGGTAGAATCACTGAAAGAAAGGTTACCCCAAAGGGCATTAGCAAAAAATCAAGTTTCAAAGAAATGCAACATCATACATACTTCCATAATGCAATGCATCATGGGCTATATGCAAATCACCATGACATTTCTTACTTAAGTTTACAACAATATACATGCATTTTAAATAACACAACTAGCTTAATTTCTATGATAGTCACCTAGTACTTTTTACCATTATCAAAATCACCTAGTGCCATGGTATTTTCAACATTACAGGTTTCATAAACATAAGGTATGTTATGACATAGTGCTATTACATACTAAATCCAACAACGATTAACACAACCTGTTTTACATACATCTGGAGGTTACCACAATAACCTCCCTGAATGAGGACCTGAGAGGGAAAAGGAAAATTAAAGAGGACACTATAGCATAGTCAAGAAAAGGGAGGGGGAGTGCCCATCAGTGGCCAACCTTATGGACTAGAAATTGTAAAGGACAGAGCAGACTAAGAAATAGAAGAACTGTTGCAACAGATTTAAGAAAAAGTTGGTCCTCAAGAGTGGCAGGAGCTCCCTGTCACAGAGAGACACTGACTGCATTGCTAAAATTGTTCAGGAAGCAGAAGAAAACACTGACATCCTGGTACACATAGGGACTAATGAACTTGCCAGCCGGTAAGCTGTGGAGACTAAGGAACACATGACCAGGCTGGGTGACAAACTATCATCCATTTCATCTGTCATCTCCTTCTCTGAGATTCTGCCAGTCTGGGGGAAGGGTGCAGATGGATGGAAGGTCAGAGAAGAGGAGATAGGGGAGCTAAACATGTGGCTCAAGGGCTGGTGCCAGGAAAAAGGACACAAATTTGTAGGGAACTGGCAACAGTTTTGGGAGCAAAAGTTCTTTAAATCTGATGGACTGCATTTGACTGAGGAGGGAGTCAGTGCATTGGGGCAGAAGTTTGACATCTTTGCAGAATATTTAAACTAGCAAATGGGGACAGGGGTGCCGCACCCCATACGTCGTATTGGAAGAACACCCCTCTCCCCTCAGCTAGTGGTCAAACAGGAGTTCAGCATGTTTGCAGTTTATTTGCATCACCAGGTAAGGAAAAAGGTCTGGCTCCCCATACGACATACAGGGGGAAATGCCAGACCTCACCCAACAACTAACGCACCGAAATCTGGCCAATGGAAAATCATGTACACAAATGCTCACAGTCTGGGAAACAAGATCCCAGACCTGCAGGCAATAATGATAGAGGCTAAGCTGGACATAGTAGCAATTAATGAGACATGGTTTACCAGTAACCACACTTGGGAGACTTCAGTATCTGGCTATGTACTTTTCAGAAGAGACCGAGGTGCAAAAAGGGTGAGGGGGTGGCATGGAGTGGCCCTGTATGTCAATGAAAATATCAAAGCTACAGAAATTCAGAATACACATAAGGAGCCAGAAGAACTGTGGGTCACCCTGGAAACAGGAAATGGGACAGCCATAAGAACTGGGATTGTCTTCAGGCCCCCAGACCAGGGGGAGGACATAGACACATTACTGTTAGAAGATATACAAAACATGACAGCTTAAGGGGAGGTTCTGATAATGGGAGACTTCAACATGCCTGATACAGATTGGTCAATGCCAGCAGGAACATCTGGCAGAACTAGACACATGGTGGATTCCCTGCAGGGGAGGGCCTCAAACAACTGATACAACAACTCACAAGAGACAGGGCTATCCTAGATCTAGTACTGACTAACAGGGAAAGGATCTCTAGGTAGAAGGTCACCTGGGGGCCAGTGACCATCACATGATATGGTTCAATTTGGCCACTACAACTAAATCATCCCATTCCAAGGCAAAACTATGGGACTTCAGAGGAGCTGACATTGAAAAGATGGCCAACAGAGTTAAGCTATCCCTAGCAAAACAAAATACAGGTGAGGGGGGTACAGGCAAAGTGGGAAGCATTAAGGATGCAATACTTCAAGCAACATCCCATTGTTTTATAGAGAAAAGGAAGTGTAAAAGAAGAAGGAAACCACTTCGGTTCTCAACAACAGTAGCAGAAAAGGTCAGAGCCAAAAGGCTGGCCTTCAGGAAATATAAGAGAACACAGCAGGATGAAGATAGGGAGGCATACCAAACTTCCCTAAGGGAAGCAGGGAAGACAGTAAGGCAGGCAAAGGCCCACACTGAGGAAACATTAGCACAAACAGTAAAATGTGACAAGATTTTCTATAGATACATTAGTGAAAGGAGAAAGTATACAGCGGGTATTGCTAAGATCAAAGGATATTAGGAGGCATGTGAGGAGGAGGACCATGTAAAAGCATCTATCCTAAATAGATATTTCTGCTCAGTGTTTACTGAAGAGAAGGCAGGGCAGGACCCACAGCTCAGCACCATGGACACAGTGGGGAGAGAGGTGAGCACTAGTCCCTTCACAAAAGAAAAGTTCCTACAAAAGCTCGATAAGCTCAGGGTGGACAAGGCAATGGGACCTGATGGCATACACCCTTGGGTACTAAAGGAGCTAAGGGTGGAACTAGCAGAGCCATTATCAGAACTGTTTAGTGAGTCTCTGAGCACAGGAGAGGTCCCAGAAGACTGGAGAAGGGCTCATGTGATCCCACTCCACAAGAGTGGTAGCAGGGAGGAGGCAGAAAACTACAGACCAGTCAGTCTTATCTCAGTAGTGGGCAAGATTATGGAGGCACTCCTTAAGGAACGGATAGTGTAACACCTGGAATCCATAGGGCACAGGCTCCCAAGACAGCATGGGTTTACAAAAGGAAGGTCCTGTCAAACTAATCTCATAGATTTCTTTGACTGGGTAACCAGAGTGGTGGACCAAGGGGGAGCAGTTGATGTCACCTACGTTGACTTCAGCAAAGCTTTCGATACTGTTCCACATAGAAGATTGATAAATAAGCTGGGTAGGCTCAGGGTGGGTCAGAAGATGGTCAACTGGGTGGCAAACTGGTTGATGGGCCGAAAACAGAGAGTGGTGGTAAACGGTATACAGTCAGAAGAGATGCAAATCACAAGTGGGGTACCTCAGGGATCAGTCCTGGGGCCAGTCCTCTTCAATATCTTCATCAGTGACATTGCAGATGGACTGGAGATAGAGGTTTGTCTGTTTCCAGATGACACCAAGATCTGCAGCAGAGTAGATTATCCAGATCTCTTCTCATTCTGCCCACCCTATCTGGATCAACTAGCAAAATGGTTGGAAGAGTGGCAACTGGAGTTTAATGCAAAGAAGTGCAAGATCATGCACATAGGGAAGAGAAACCCCGAAGCCACCTATAGGCTGGGATTGGAGTTGCTGGCAGTCACAAGGGAAGAAAGAGACTTGGGCATCATCATTACCAATGATCTGAAATCATCCAAGCAGACCACTAAAGCAGTAGGTAAGGCTAGGGGGATGTTAGGGTGTATTAGTAGGGGTATCACAAGTCATAAGAGGGAGGTAATAATCGCTCTTTACAAGACACTGGTTAGGCCCCATCTGGAGTACTGCGTGCAGTACTGGAGGCCACACTTTCACAAGGATATTAACCAAATTGATGCAGTCCAGAGAAGGGCAACCAAAATGTTTCAGGAACTGCATCAGAAAATATATGAGGACAGATTAACGGAGCTCAATATGTATACCCTAGAGCAAAGGAGGGAGAGAGGTGATATGATCGAAACATTCAAACACCTTAAGGGCATCAACAAGGTGAGAGTCTAACATGTTTCAATATAAGAAAAATAGCAGTACAAGAGGACACAGTATGAGATTAGAGGGAGGCCGCTTAAGGGGTAATGTGAGGAAGTTCTTTTTCACAGAAAGGGTGGTGGATGCATGGAATGGCCTACCTCAGGAAGTGGTGGATATGAAAACAGTGCAGGGCTTCAAACAGGCATAGTGTAGGCATCAGGATGCAATACAGATGAGTATGAATGGGTAGGCCATTGACAGAGCAAAGGCCGATGGCACATTTATTAGGTAGAAAAAGAAATGAGCAGACTGGATGGGCCTTGCGGACCTTATCTGCCACCAGCGTCTATGTTTCTATGTTTCTACCTGCAAGATCTGCCAGAGATTCAACCAGATCACAAGGAAATGCTGAAAGAAGTTTCTTGAAACCTTCATTGTCATTGTGATGGGAAAGGGGACCACAGCCTTGCATTATTTTGATTCATTTATTCTTTCCTGACTAGACATCTGCTTCAGGTCAAAGATGGCTACCAGATCACATGATCAAGTAGTATATGACAGCTTATGTCAGCCAGGGTGGAGGGACTGATGTTCTTGTGGGAAAACTAACAGGAAGACTACGGAGAAGGCAATAAAGCAATAACCCCAGAGAGGTGTCCTTCCTGGAGATGTTCCCATGTCGGACAAAGGACCCAGGTGCATGTCATAATGTTAGCAAGGAGATGCTGAAAGGTGGAGAAACACACACACACACACACACATACTCAAAGGGGATTGGGACAGCACGGAACTGCCACTCAAAGGGAATGAGATCCCGCTCCACAGGAAAAAGAAATACATTGGAGTGCTAGAAGCCAGCACTTTCTCTTGCACTTGGAACATCTGAAGACCAGGAGCCCTGCTATACAAAGACTAGCTGACTGGTAAGACAGCACAGTAAGGACAGTGCTTTTTTTTATAGCTAGGGCAGGTGAAGGATTTTAGGTGAAAATAGCTCAGAATTCTGCTGTACACCAACTGTCTGCTCAACTTGTGTTATTTTATGCTTCTTAGTAAATGTGCAACCCTTTTGTTTTCCTGTAAATACATCCTGTTGTAAATACCTGCAGTCTTTTAGTAAAAAATCATATTTTCATAGAATCAGTGACTGCTTGTTTTATTTAAAAGGGTAATGCTACTATTTCTGCTGGACTCTGTTTGCAGTCCATCTCTGAAGGAGCACTCTACCCACAGTTATTGTGTTTGACCTTCCTGACCTTGTGCAAAGGAGGAGGTAAAAAACAGGTTTCCCTGGGTCTCTGCTGGTAAAACCCCATGGTGGTGGCGGTGAACCTGACGTCCCAGGTGTGGGATTTTTCATCACAGCCATTAAGGCCATGGAAGCTGAAACCAATGCCTCAGGATCCAAACTGTCTTCTCCGTCACATCGAGCCACCAGCGGGAAGGATACTCCCAGGTGGTCAGTGACACTGTTGCTGCCACAGAAAGCGAGGGATTTGGAGTAAAATAAGGAAAAAGAAAAGTTGTTGTCACAGCCTTTCTTCTCTAGCCATCACCACAAGCATAGAAAGAAAACTGCATTGCTGGGGAAGTCAAGGTGTCCTATAAAGGAGGTTAGGTCCTTACTGTCAACCGCTCGGTGGCGTTGACTACAGCCTTTCACCATCATTGAGACACCAAGGTCGGAGTTTGACTATGGCACTGCCACACCTACTAGGGACATTATACTGCCTTCATTGTCAGGTTCTATCCTGTCAATGCCACTAGTCATGAACCCTTTAATGGGTGTCATCAACTCCCAGGCTGTGCTGGCATCATTTTCTGAACTGATACTTTGCCTGTTACCATCACTGCCTATGATGATAACTGCAGTCCCGTTGATTTGGCCTCCCCACCCAGTACCATTGTCAACAGCACATAGAAGCACAGCAGTATTTCTCTATCACAGCAGCTACCTCTGTCATTGGCTTCATCGCTTATCCCCAGCGTCATTCCAGATGATGAAGTGGAATATAATCCTGATCTCCTTAACATGGGGGAGGGTTTGGAGGATGAGGAGAAGGATGAAGAGCCCTATGAAGGGGAGTTATCTCCTAGTTCTACTCTATTTTCTTGCAGTGATGACTCTCTGGTGTATAACCCCAGGTCTTCTCCTAATGTTCCTCCATGCCAGGCCTTGCTCAGACAATAATAATAATAATAATAATAATAAAAAAAAGTTATTTTGCATAAGGGCCTTTCGGGCCATCAAGGCACTTTAAAAAAAGATAAAAACAACCATAAAAAACAGTACACATAATAATAAATAAGCAGCATACAGATATAATAAATAACAGGGAATCAGAATTATATGGAGTTATAGACAAGACTCCATAAAAAGGTTTTCAATGCCTGTTTGAACCCCTCCACAGTCGTGCACTCCCGAAGCTGATGGGGTAGAGCATTCCAAAGGGCTGGGGCCAGGGGGCTGCGTGCATAAATGCACGGGCCCCAGAGGATTTCAGAGACATCCTTGGAATCTCTAGCAACCCCTCATCATCCGACCACAGCTGTCATAGCGGGTGGTAAAGAACAAGAAACTCTTTCAAGTAGTCGGGACTCGTGTAGGGCTTTATAAGTCAGTAAACCAACTTTAAAGGTGATCTGCCACTTAATCGGCAGCCAGTGCCGATTGCGCAGCACGGGGGTAATATGAGATACTCGAGAAGCCCCAGTTAGCAATCATGCTGCTGCATTCTGCATGAACTGCAGGCGGTGGATTTCAACCCCAGAAAGCCCTAAGTACAGAGAGTTACAATAATCGAGGCACGAAGTCACAAAGGCATGGACTAATGTAGGCAAGTCCCCATGTGGAACCAGGTGCTTAATCCTGGAGATATTCCTAAAATGATAAAAGGAAGACTTGACGATGGCTGACACCTGACATCGTAAAGTCAGCCCGTCGTCAAGCACTACCCTCAGGTTTCACACCCATTCAGAGGATAGGAGCTGAGAGCCCCCGAGAAAAATTCCAGAGGGCTGATCAGCCCTAAATCCCTCTATCCGGTGAACTGGGTCCACTACCATCACCTCCGTCTTTCCAGCGTTCAACTTTAAACAGCTTGAGTACATCCAGTCCTGGATTTCAGCGAGGCAGGTATTAAGTACCGAGACAGCTCTATCCTGGTCAGGGGCAAAAGACAGGTAGAGCTGGGTATCATCTGCATAGCAGTGAAACCTCAGCCTGTACCATCTTACAATGTCTCCTAGAGGCAGCATATACACTGTAAACAGCATGGGGGACAGCACTGAACCCTGAGGGACCCCACATGGCAGGGAAAAAGGGTCAGAAGAAAAAATTCCTGACACCACTCTCTGACTCCAGCCAGTGAGGAAAGATGTAAAGCACCTAAGGACCGTACCTGACAGTCTACAGTTGGACCTCAGACATCCAAGCAGCACCCCATGGTCTACAGTGTCAAAAGCTGAAGAGAGATGAAGGAGCACCAAGACAGAATGGTTCCTCTGATCCCTCGCCATCAAGAGATCGTTGAGCACCCGAACCAGTGCCGTCTCAGTACTGTGCCTCTTATGAAAACTGGACTGGAGAGGTTCATAGATGTTATGGATGGTCAAGTGGTCATCCAGCTGTATCGCCACTACTTTCCCAATCACCTTCCCTATAAAGGGAAGGTTTGAGATCAGTCTGTAGTTGGCCAGAGAGTCCGGGTCCAAAGAAGCTTTCTTCAGGAGGGGAATTACCACCACCTCCTTCAGGGAGCTTGGAAACTCACTGGATTCCAAGGAGCATTGGACTATCTGAGCCAGGACTGGGCCGATCGTATCCCAACAACCCATAATCAAGGAAGTTGGGCCCAGATCTAAACTACAGCATGTAGGGTGCACCCAGAAAGTCATCGGCTTTGAGGATGAAAAAGAAGATTCCGGTAAGATAAATTTAATAGAGTTTCTGGAGATTACAGCAGCACCTTCTATTGTGGTGTCTCCTGTATATCCTCCATTGGAGGATGCTACTTTTGCTGCCTGGCATAAGCCTCACACCTTGCCTGCAGTACCTGGAAAGGCTGACAAATGGTACTCTACTCCATCCCTTAAGTGTTATGCTTCCCAGCCTGAAACTGATTTTGTAGTTATCATGGCTGCTCATGATTGCACGAAAATCCTTAGAATCATGCGTGCTTTGCCTCCTGACAAGGAATCCAAGAGGCTGGATGTTATGGGCAAATGAACGTATGCCTCAGCATCCTTAGGCCAAAGAATTGCAAACTACCAGGCATACATGATAAAATATCAGAATAACCCGTGGAAATCTGCCAAGACTACTATTTAGGCTTTGCTTGATAGTTCTGACAAGTCTGAACTGTTTAAAGCTGCTTCAGCTGGTATTGATACTGGAAAGCATCTCTTGCACTCTGCATATGAAGCCTCTGATGCTTCTGCCAGGGCTGCACCCTCTGGCATCTGCCTTCAGAGATGTTCCTGGCTCAGAGTAGCTGGATTTGCTGCTAACATACAACAAGCTCTGCTGAATGCCCAAGTTGGTACCAGTCACAGGTACCGTACATGAGTGGGAACTACTTACTTCCATGGTAAATTACCTATTTGCAAGATGGGGTCATGAAGAGCTGGACCTTTTTTTGCGTCCCCACATAACACCGAACTGATGCATTTCTGCTCACTTGCTACAGGGCCTGGAGTATTTTTTTTTGCTCCTTCCTTCCTTCCCCCTAGCCAACCACTCATTCAGGTCACCTGGACCCTCCGTCTGTTCACCATCCCCGATGCTGGCCGACACCTCACATTGTGACCCCCCCCCAGTAACCTGGCACATCCCTTCACCGGATGGGTCCCCTTCCTCTGAGGGGGAAGGCACTGGTGGGGGTGGCCAGTGCACTCTACAATTGGCCCGGGTGTTGCTGAGGTGGGGTCAGATGTCCAGGGCTTGGCAGCAGCAGGAGCCGGTGACCTTCATCCAGCTGGCCAGAGAGCCATTTCCTGGTTTTCTCCCCAGGGGAGTGATGTGCCACAGACATCAAGGCATACACCAATGTCTGCCAGTCCCCAGTCATCTGGGGCCTGACATCTTGCTGTGCTCCCGGCCTCCACCAGGGGCCAGCAGGTGCCGGGACGCATCCCCACCCTCCCCCCAGAAAAGGCGCGCCATCACTGCACACTCCATCCTTCTCCCCTGGCTGGCCCTCCAGCGACCCGGGTCTGTTCTCGAACCCAGGTCACCAGTGTCACGGATTGAAATCCAACTGCTGCGCCAATGGGCTGGCTGCCTAGAGTTTTTTGGTGAGATGTGTTGTTCCCGTCCTTGAAAGGGAGGTTCCTTTATGCATTCCCTTTGATCTGTCTCATTCAGAGTGTTCTGGTAAAGCTGCAGGCCACCATAATACTAGCGGCTAACTTCAGGCCTCACCAGATATGTTTTCCACTGCTACAGCATCTGGGAGTGGAGTCATCTGTTCAGCTGCCCTTGTGTTGGGTTCTACTGTTGCAGGACAGGGGGGTCCCTGCTCCATCCCGACCCGTGATCCTTACATCTGCACACATGGCTCCTGAAGATGTAGCCATTTCTCATTTCAAAGTTTCTCTCCAGTGGCTGATGTCTTGCTTGCAACTAGAAAATCTTTCACACATATTCTTTGATGTGGAAGTGCTTCTCCATACAGTATGGTGTCTTTTCCATTCAGAGCACCCATTCACATGTACAGTCAATAACTAGGTACTGGCTTACCTTCTATCTCTGTCTGACTTCAGTCTCCAGTACTCATTCATTAAGGTGCACTTGGCTGCATTTTGGCTTTCTGTGCCCCTATTGATGGGCAGATGATGGTGCAGCTAGAAGTGTCCCGTGCTCTCCTAAAGGGTATTTTGCACATGTGTCCCCCCAATTCATAAACAAGTTCTGTCCTAGGACTTTAATTTCATACTTGAGAAATGGACTGTGGCTCCATTTAAGGTTGCTACAAAATTGTGAAATGTGCTTCCTTTCATGGAAGACACTGTTTTTGGTCACCAAAACTTCTGGTAGGATTTACAAGCTTCAGGTTCTCATGCATGAGCATCCTTACCTGTTTTTCCATAAGGACAGGGTGTCCTTACCTACCAGTCCATGCATTTTACCTAATGCAGTCTCTGATTTCACTTTAAATCAGACTATAAATCTTCCTGTGCATACTAAGTGAAGTGAGATATTGTTACATACACTTGATGTGTCTAGAAAGCTGTGCTTCTGTCTTAATTGTGCCGAGGACTGCAGAAAGTCCTCCCAGCAGGTGCAGCTGTTTCTAAACAGTGCCTATACAAATGTTTGGCAAACTATATTGAGTTTTGTTATAGGAAGTACAGTAAGGAACTTCCTTGTTCTGTCCATGGCCACTCTACCCATGGCATGTCCACTTCTGTTTCCTGTTTTCAGAATGTTTCTGCAGCTGACATATGTGCTGCTACCACATGGAGCACTATGCATACTTGCACTAAGCACTACACTCTAGACATTGTCTCTCACAGACATGCTGACTTTGGTCTTGCCTTTCTGGAAGGCCTTCTGTCCTGATTGCATATCAGAATTTGCTGTCCTCCCTGGGTACCTTATATACTGCTTTGGAATCATTTTAAATGTATGGTACAATGGAAGAGATATCCTCAATGAAGATAGAGCAGTTACTTACCAGTAGCAGCAGATCTTCGAGAGAATCTCCTCCATTGGGCCATAGTGCACCCTCCCTCCCTCCTCCTCCTTTCTTTGTTACTGAGGTATTTGCTGGCAGTTGTCCACTGCCATGTCTGCAGCAGTCCATAAGTGTCTTATGATTATTGCCCATTTCCACATCTCTCCCTGTGTGCCCGGTACTGATCTGGTCTCCTGGTTCCTCATAAGTGACCCTCCAAGCTTGTCTTCAGCAAGGAACTGAGGAGCAGTGGGGCCACCCATGTTTTACAGGCAACAACGCTGCACATAATTGTGGTCAGCCCCCAGCTTACAAAAAGTTTCTGAGTGGTCCTGATGCTGATGATTTACAGTTCCAAAGGTATGGCTCAATGGAAGAGATTCTCTCAAAGGTCTACTATTACTAGTATGTAACTGCTCTTCTCTGAGATGGTCATAGTATCAGGTTCACAATCTGATACAACAGGAAATCTTAAGAGGAAAGACAGGCAGAAAGTAAATAGTGTTGACAAACAGTTTCTACCAGTGGGTAATTCTATGATTAGATGTACAGTGAGGTGGTTTTCTAGGGTAAACATACAGTAAGGGTGGCTTAGTTAGATGTTTGCCTGGGGCAACAGCTAGTAGGTTTTGGGCTTAGGAGAGAGAGAGAGAGAATAATTAAAATTATTGGTGCAATGCCAGATGTGCTGATACATTTGGGAACAAATGACATTTTAATCAGGAGGTGGGAAAAGTGAAGGAAAACTTGTATGCTGACCTAGAGAAATTTCGGCTTCACTGGTCTTTTCTGATGTATTATAAGTTTAGGTCAAAGGGGTTGAGATTCAGGCTAAGATAATAACGTTTAACAATTGGCTTAAGGGGTGATGCAAGCAGGAGGGTTTGGGGTTTGTTGAAGACTGGGGAAATTTCTGGAACAGGAGACTATTTAAGTGGGATGGTACCAGTGCGTTTGGTCAACTGTTCGATGTCATTGTGATAGTATGAGGGAGATTTTCTTTAGGGACATCCTAGGAGAAGTAACAAGGGGGAGGGACCTTGCAAGTACTCCCCCACCAAGTATCAAAAAGGGTATGATTGATAACACATGATTAGGTAGTAAGGAGGTTAGTTCACTTGTGAATGAAGGGAATGGGCAGAAGGGGGTCATCATCAATGTAAATAAGACTCATGGGGGATATGGGGGAGATGGTTGTGGGTGTAGGAGAAACAAGTTAAGAAAGCTGGAGGTAGCCAGATGCATTAAAAGTAATAGGTGGCGAGTAATTGAATGCCAGAAGTCAGGGTAATAAAATGTTTGATCTGCAAGCATTGGTAGCAGAGTGAGACTTGACTTTATTTTACAGTAGTAACTGAAAATTGAGCTTCAATAAATAATGAATGGGATCTTGCAATTCCAGGTTACACCACATATAAAAGGGACAGAGTAAAGGGTAAGGGAGGGGAGTGGTATTATATGTGAGAGAAGGTACTGAGGCAAATGGAATACAATTAAGGCTGACTGTGAGGTGGAATCAATTTGGGTTCAAGTAAAAAACACATGTACGTAAAAAGATCCAAGTAAGAGTGGTCTACATAACACCTGAGTGAAGAAGTGGTTAGAAAATTGGGAGAGGAGT
This sequence comes from Neoceratodus forsteri, assembly GCA_016271365.2. NCBI lineage: Eukaryota > Metazoa > Chordata > Ceratodontiformes > Ceratodontidae > Neoceratodus > Neoceratodus forsteri. The sequence continues at coordinate 1,677,578,848 of CM057456.1, forward strand.
TTAGAAGAGGGTCTGAAAGGGTGATATGGTAACAACAGGAGATTTGACTATGCCAGATATAAATTGGAAGGAATTAACATCTGTAAGTTGGTGGAGTCAGGCTCTGTTTGACAACACACATGATTGCTTGTTAAAGGAGTAGGTTATGGGCTCTTACCTAGAAAGAAGCCATTCTTGGCTTGGTACTATCATATACAGAGGTACTGGAGGGATTTGAAATCAGCAGTTGGGGGGGGGGGTGTCACTGAATACCAGTGATCATGCCACAATTTGGTTTGACCTGGAAACAGAGATATTGATCAGGGTCCAAGACAGTGGAAATTGATCTTAAAAGGGTAGGTTATGGGCATATGAGGTAAATGAGTAAGAGCAAACTAGATGAACTGGGTATGGCAACAGGAGTGGAAGACAAATGGAAAAACAGTAAAAGGAACAGTAATGGATGTTATGGACTCCTGTATACATAAGATTGTTAAGCAAAAAAACCCAAAAAAACAATAAAAGCCAATCTGGTTTTCTAAATAGGCGGGTGATGCGGTTAAGGCTAAAAGAGATAACTTTCAGAAGGTATAAGGGTAATAACGGTAAGGAAACGTGGGAGGAGTATTAAAAGAATCTGTAAGAGGTGAAGAAATTAACACGAAAGGCTAAAGCTGAAACAGTTGCGTATAGCAAATGGAGTAAACATGGCTGTAAAGAATTCTTTAGGTACGGTACAAGAAGAAAAAAAGGAAAGGGAATGGAAGGATAATAAGATGTTTTCTGCCAGTCAACCAGTTTGCCACCCAGTTGACCAACTTCTGTCCCACTCTGAGCCTACCCAGCTTATTAGTCAATCTTCTATGTGGAACAGTATCGAAAGCTTTGCTGAAGTCAAGGTAGGCAACATCAGCTGCTCTCCTTGATCCACCACTCTGGTTACCCAGTCAAAGAAATCTATGAGATTAGTTTGACAGGAACTTCCTTTTGTAAACCCATGCTGTCTTGGATCCTGTGCTCCTATGGATTCCAGGTGTTGCACTATCCTTTCCTTAAGGAGTGCCTCCATAATCTTGCCCACTACTGAGGTAAGACTGACTGGTCTATAGTTCCCTGCCTCCTCCCTGCTACCACTCTTGTGGAGCAGGATCACATGAGCCTTTCTGCAGTCTTCTGGGACTTCTCCTGTGCTCAGAGACTCACTAAACAGTTCTGATAATGGCTCTGCTAGTTCCACCCTTAGCTCCTTTAGTACCCTGGGATGTATGCCATCAATTCCCATTGCCTTGTCCACCCTGAGCTTATTGAGCTCTTGTAGGACCCTTTCTTTTGAGAATGGACTAGTGCACACATATAGAAACATAGAAACATAGACTTTGATGGCAGATAAGGACCGCTTGGCCCATCTAGTCTGCCCATTTCCCTACCTACAGGATAGGCCGCAGATCCTAGTTAACCAACAGCCTATTTCTTCCTACCCCCCCCACAAGAATTGCCTTATGTCTGTCCCATGCACTCTTGAATTCTTCCACAGTTTTAGACTATTAATCTGTTGTGTGGGACTGTGTCAAATGCCTTGCTAAAGTCTAGGTAGGCCATGTCCACAGCCCCTCCCTGGTCTACTACTTTGGTCACCCAGTCAAAGAAATCGATTAGATTCGTCTGACATGACCTTCCCACTGTGAACCCATGCTGCCTTGGGTCCTGTGCCCCACTGGCCTCTAGGTACTCAACTATTCTTTCCTTCAGAAGTGACTCCATCACTTTCCCTACCACAGAGGTCAGACTGACAGGTCTGTAGTTTCCTGCCGCTGTCTTGGTCCCACTTCTGTGAAGGGGAATCACATCCGCCTTCCTCCAGTCCTCGGGTACCACACCATCCTCCCATGATTTATTAAAAAGAGTAGCCAGTGGTTTCACTTGTTCCTCCCTTAATTCTTTTAGAATTCTGGGGTGAATTCCATGAGGACCCATTGCTTTGTCCACCTTCAGTTTTAGGAGTTCTTGCAGAACCCTTTCTTCTGTGAATGGACTGGGATTGACCCCCCTATCAAGAGTGCTTCTGTTAATTGGATTAGGCACATCCCCCTCCTCTTTTGTGAATACTGAGCAGAAATATTCATTCAGTATCCCTGCTTTTCACTGTCCCCTCTGCCCACCCACTGTTCATTCTATTCAGCCTCACTATCCCTCCCTTTGTCTTTCTCGCTCGCTGATGTACCTATAAAGGTTTATCCGCTTCTTAACTGAGTTGGCTATCTTTTCCTCAGTTAGGGCCTTTGCTATTCTGACTTCCTCCTGCTTCCTTCTGCCTTAACTGGTACAGCTCTCTGTCCTGCTCCTTCTGTGTTTCCTTATACTTCTGGAATGCTATCTTTTTCTTCTTGACTTTCACAGCCACCTCTTTTGAGAACCATAGTGGCTTTTTCTTTAGTTTTGATTTATTTGCTTCACACAAAGGCTTGTTGCCTCTGTGATGGCAGTTTTGATGATTCCCCATTGTTGCTCCACACCTCCTTCTAGCCTGTTTGCTAGTGCTTTTCTGAGGCACTCTCCCATCTTGCCAAAGTCAGCCCTCCTAAAGTCCAGTACCCTCACTTTTGTAGCAAGCTTGACTCTGTAGCTGAGTTTAACGTGAACCACACTGTTTGATGGTCACTTGTTCCCAGATGGCAACCCACTTCTAGATCTGAGATCCTCTCCTGCCCGTTTGAGAAGTATGAGGTCTAAGATTGCTCCCTCACAGTGGGTTCTGAAACTAGCTGTCTGAGGCCTGCCACCTGTAGGGCATCAAGAATGGCCCTGCTCTTGGATGTGGCTGCAGCAAATGTGCTCCAGTTAACATCTGGCATATTCAGATCTCCCATCAACAGTATCTCCCTTTCTCTGCCATTCTAAGAATGCCTTCTATCATATCCTTATCCATTCCCTCCCCTGACATGGGGTCTGTACACAACCCTGTGTGGATTGTGGTGCCCTTTCAGTCTCCAAGGTGACCCACAGTGCCTCCTCTCCTCCCTGTTTACTCTTTTGCTCAGTTGCTTTTATCCCTTCCTTTACATGAGAGCTACTCCTCCCCTCTTCTCCCTGCCTGTCTCTCCTGTAGGTTATGTACCCTGGTATGTTAACATCCAGTCATGGTTCTCTGTGTACCATGTTTCTGTGACTGCTATGATATCCAGGCATCCCTCTTCCATCAAGGCCACCAGCTCAGGGAGCTTGTTGCCCAGACTATGGGCATTGGTACTCATTACCCTCCATTTCCTGATGGCCTTACTCCTTTTTGCCCCATCCCTGTCCTTTTTTCCCTTTGTCACTTTCTCCATTTACCCCTGCCCTTCTCCCTATCGACACCTCTATGTTTGTGTTTACCGCATTTACTACCGTGATTTTTTTGGGGGGCTAGGATTTCTCTGCTTCTTTCCAGTGCCTCCCCCCTTGGCTAGTTTAAATGCTTGCCAATGAAGCATTTAAACCTATCACCTAGGATCCTGGTTCCCCTCCCGGGCAGATGCAGCCCATCATGCCAGTATAGGCTTGCATCACTCCAGGTGGACCCCCAGTCCCCAATGAAGCCAAATCCCTGAACTCCACACCAGTTTTTCAACCACTGATTGAATCCCATGATGCGGAACACCCTAGCCTCTCCTCTCCACTCTGTGTCCATGGTGCTGAGCTGTGGGCCCTGCCCTACCTTCTCTTCAGTAAATACTGAGCAGAAGTTTCTATTTAGGATAGATACTTTTACATGGTCCTCCTCCTCACATGCCCCCTTATCTCCTTTGATCTTAGCAATACCCCCTCTGGACTTTCTTCTTTCACTAATGTATCTATGGAAAGTCTTGTCACCTTCTTTTACTGTTTGTGCTAGTGTTTCCTCAGTTTGGGCATTTGCCTGCCTTACTGCCTTCCCTGCTTACCTTAGGAAAGTTTGGTATACCTACCTATCATCATCCGACTGCATTCCCTTATATTTCCTGAAGGCCAGCCTTTTGACTCTGACCTTTTCTGCTACTGTTTTTGAGAACCAAAGTGGTTTCCTTCTTTTCTTTTGCACTTCCTTTTCTCTCTAACACAATAGGATGTTGCTTCAAGTATTGCATCCTTAATGCTTGCCCTCTTTGCCTGTACCCCCTCATCTGTATTTCTTTTTGCCAGGGCTAGCTTAACTCTGTTGGCCATCTTATCAAAGTCAGCTCCTCTGAAGTCCCATATTTTTGCCTTGGAATGGGATGATTTAGTTCTAGTGGCCAAATTGAACCATATCATGTGATGGTCACTGTCCCCCAACTGATCTTCTACCGGGAGATCTGTGATCCTTTCCCTATTAGTCAGTATTAGATCTAGGATAGCTCTGTTTCTTGTGGGTTGTTGTACCAGTTGTTTGAGGCCCTCCTCCTGCAGGGAATCCACTATATGTCTAGTTCTGGCAGATGTTCCTGCTGGTATTGACCAATCTGTATCCGGCATGTTGAAGTTTCCCATTATCAGAACCTCCCCTTTAGCTGTCATGTTTTGTATATCTTCTAACAGTAATGTGTCTATGTCCTCCCCCTGGTCTGGGGCCCGTATATAACCCCAGTTCGTATGGCTGTCCCATTTCCAGATTCCAGGGTGACCCACAGTTCTCTGGCTCCTTATGTGTATTATGAATTTCTGTAGCTTTGATATTTTCATTGACATAAAGGGCCACTCCACCCCCCCCTTTTTGCACCTCTGTCTCTTCTGAATGGTACATAGCCAGGTATTGAAGTCTCCCAAGGGTGGTTACTGGAAAAACATGTCTCGCTAATGGCTACTATGTCCAGTTTAGCCTATGTCATTATTGCCTGCAGGTCTGGAATCTTGTTTCCCAGACTGCAAGCATTTGTGTACATGATTTTCTATTGGCCAGATTTCGGTGTGTTAGTTGCTGGGCGAGGTCTGGTATTTCCCCCTGTGCATTGTATGGGGAGCTGGACCTTTTTCCTAACCTGGTGATGCAAATGAACTACAAACATGCTGAACTTCTGTTTGACCACTAGCTGAGGGGGAAGGGGTGTTCTTCCCATTCGACATTTGGGGTGCTGCACCCCTCTCCCCATTTGCTAGTTTAAATATTCTGCAAAGACATCAAACTTCTGCCCCAATGCACTGACTCCCTCCTTAGTCAGATGCAGTCCATCAGATTTAAAGAACTTTCGCTCCCCAAACTGTTGCCAGTTCCCCACAAATTTGTGTCCTTTTTCCTGGCACCAGCCTTCAACCACATGTTTAGCTCCCCTGTCTCCCCTTCTCTGACCTTCCGTCCATCCGCCCCCCTCTCCCAGACTGGCAGGATCTCAGAGAAAGAGATGCCGGATGAAATGGATGATAGTTTGTCACCCAGCCTGGTCAGGTGTTCCTTGGTCTCCACAACTGACCGGCTGGTGAGATCGTTAGTCCCAATGTGTACCAGGACGTCAATGATTTCTCCTGCTTCCTGTACAGTTTTAGCAATGCAGTCAGTGTCTCTCCACGCTGATGCACCTGCGAGACATCCGACCATTACCCCTGGCTAGAGATAGGTATCAACTCCCTGAATCATGGAGTCTCTTATGATCAGAAGTTTTTTGATTGTTTTATTTTGGTTCCTGTTTTGGGCGAGATTGGTTGTGCTAGCTCCTGTGCTGCAGTATCGCCTGCCCCTTTGTTTGATTTCGGAGATAGAGGCAGATACCTGTTCGTAGTTTTTATATGGTTTGTGGAGGTGAAATGTTGGAGAGCACTGAGTGATGGGTCCCCGATTTGCCTCTCCTAACTACCTGCCAACTTCCCGGACCAGCTACCCTCCGCAGTCGAGGTGCTTCTGTTGGATGTTGGGGGAAATGGCGGGCGGTTCTTATAACATATTTCCTCCTGAATATGCGATTTGAGGCACGCAATTTCTGCCCATGCTGCCTGGAGCTGGGCCCTTAGATCTCCAGTGGCCCAGCATGTAGGACAGTGTCCTAAATCCCGTAAAACTGCCCTTCTGAAAAGTGTCCCGCAGTACTTGCAGTTAAAAATATCCATTCCAGATAAGTTGCTGGGTTTATAACCTGGTCAGAGTAATTAGAAGGAGGAAAATGAAAGCAAAAGTTGGATTTTGTGTTTTGTTTGTTTGCTTGTATATAACTTGTTAAAACAAGTTAAATTACTTGTGCCCCTATACATGAGGTCACTGTGTTGATACCCCTCTGATCAGCCCCTTCCTGCTTTGCTACAGGAAATGTTACGACTGTGCTACCCTATAAAAGGAGTGTTGGGTGGTCAGGGATGAGGGTGGGTGGCTGGGCCCTTCCCCTGCTCAAAAAGAAGAACCACGGATGAAAGAAACAAGGAGGTAAGAGCAGAAACAATCAGCCAGCAACAAATGCAGTAGCCCTGAAAGCTTATCCTAATGACAGATAAAACTGTAAAACTTGTAAAGCACCACCTCTAATAATTTCACAGAAAATACACCCTGTAAGAAACACTTTGCTACGGAGAAAAATAAAGCAGTAACTGAAGATATACCTTGCAAGAGACAATTTGAATCAGAAGATTGCAGCAGTAATCTGTAAGCACACACCTGTAGGCACACCGTGTAATAATGCAGCAGAAGGTATACCCAGCAACAACAATTTGAATCAGAGAAAAATAAAGCAATAAAATGTTAGCAACAAACAGTAAAAATCCCTGTGAGGTACAAAAGAAAATAACACACAGTAAATCTGCCTAGCCAAAATAAGCCTTAATCATTTTCCTTGCTCTGGTAAGGTTCCTTGCTCTGTCCTTTCAAGCAACCTAGAAGAAAAGAGCTCAGGTGAAGCTAGGTGCCTTTGCCAGCAAACCTAGTCTTCTAAAGAGCAAAGAAAAAACCCTCTATAGGTCCAATGGACCAAATAAAATGTGAAAAGACTGGTAAAACTCTCTCTGAGATTTTATATAGAATTTTTTGGTGGTTCCATTTCCTGGAAGAGACTTAACCCTAAGACTTGCTTGATATTTGTACAACAATTCACATTTTATCACACCAAATAAGCCAATCTTTATTATCTATTTTAGCATGTGAAGCATTGCTTTGTTAAAATCATGGTGGGGTCATAAGTAGGTTTGCATCATGTGCTTTTGGTGTTTGGAGGGCAAAGCCGAGCTCTGCAGGGGGAACTAAGCAAATCTCACTATTTTTAGGATATTTTATTAAAAACTAACCTTTTTTGCTGACCAGTTTCTTTTCCAGACACAGGAAAAGGAAACTGGGCCATTTTGGGCAAGTTCAAGACCAGGGACCATGTGACTGGGATTAGCCAGTTGGAGCCAAGCAGGAGACTGCTGCTGCTATTAAAAAGAACTAGGGCCCAATTATAGAAGCACCCCATGCATGTTGCAAGGTGTGACATGTGAGGGGTGCAGTTGCAACAAGGACCCTGTGCCCAATTCTGTAAGGGGCAGGGTCCCCGTGGCGAGTCCTGCGACTTGCGACAATCCCACAGGTATGCCAAATGAAGGGCATACCTGAAGGGCTGTGCAAGCTGCAACCCCTGGATGTGAAGGCGAAGTGCCCCCAATGCTCCTGAACCCCAAATTGCGATAATTAAAGCCCTGAAGCTAAGTATGCCCCCAAGCCCGATCCCAAATTGTGATATGTAATGCCCATGAAATTACTTATGCCCCTCAGGCTCTGATAGCCAGCCACCACAATTGACACATCCTGTGAAATAAAATACCATAAACCATTATCCCTGGTAGGCTGGTATTTCCACCCCCACCTGGTGGTGCCAGACCACCCCACACCCCCACCCCTACCCAGCCAGCGACTGGCACAGCTCACCTCTCACCACCGCATCAAGCCACTGACTGAGCTTGTGTGAGCATGTACCCCTGTATATATTATGCCCAATGAATGAACCATCATTCATTCATTCACTGAGCATGTACTATATATAGTACCTGCTCAGGTGGAGCCTCAGTCACTGGCTGCTGTGGTGGTGAGAGGTGAGCTCTGCCAGTCACTGGCTGGGTAGGGGTGGGGAGTGTGGGATGGTCTGGCATTGCTGGGTGGGGGTGGGGAGCTACCTAACCTACCAGGGACACAGGTTAGGTATTTTATTTCACAGGATGTGCCAATTGCAGGCGGCTGGCGATCAAGGCCTGGAGGGGCACAAGTAGCCCTGCAAGGCATTACATATTGCAATTTGGGGATCGGGGCTGGGGGGGACGTATGTCGCAAATGCTGGCATAACTTGCTACTTGCACCATTTATTTTGGCACAAGTCAAGTTATGCCAGGTGTAATCATTTGAGAATTGGGGCCCTACTTTTTAAAATCTGGATGCTTTCTATGTTTGGAGGACAGCGCTGAGTTCTGCTGGAGGAACTAAGCAAATTGTACTGTTTGTAAGATTTTTACTAAAGAAAAACCTAACCTTTTTTGCTGACCACTTTCTTTTCCAGGAACAGGAAAAGGAAATTGTGCCATTTTGGCATGTTCAGGATCAGGGACCATGTGACCGGGATTAGCCAATTGGAGCTAAGCAGGAAGCTCCTACTGCTATAAAACAGAGCTTCTTTTTTTGTAATTAAACATTTTATTGATATTTTCAAACATAATGCCAACATAAGAACACAGTGAACAGTATGGGTCATACCAACATTAAAGAGCATCAATACAAACAGTGCTATGATCAGCATACAGGAGTATGATTAACAAATAAAGAAACCCATACAAACCTCAGTAATTCAGATAACTCTTAAAGGATGCTAAAAAAATACCACTACATCCAACATCACATCACTAAACAAATAAGCAACATTAATCAATAAGCAGCACTAATACAACAGTGTTATATGGATACAGAGAGATATGCATTTACTGTTGACAGTTACGTTTAAAAACAATGAAGATGTTAAAACTAGTGAAGTTAGGGTAATAATTTGCCTGTTGTTAATATCCTGTCCCTGTCTTTGAACGCAGAAATCGAAGGTATGGATGCCACCACTTGTAAAATGCTTCTAATGCATTGGAGGCAAGATGGGACAAATGGTCCAGGGTGGCTGGGTAAGATAAATTATTAAGGATTTCTTGAAAGGAAGGGAAGGAGGGAAGCTGTGTGCCATTTTATAAGGAGGAGCTTTTTGACCAGTATACAAAGTAGAGCGAGTCATCTGTGTTCCTAATAGATAAGATGTGGGGCCTCCAATGTAAGGGCTAGTATAAACAAGGAGGCTGAGTAGGGAAGATTTTTGCAAAGGGTTGTAATGGTAAATTGGTGAACTTGTTGCTAAACTGGCCAAAGAGAGGGGCATGTCCGGCAGAACTTCTTTTTAAAACCTTGGTGCTTTTGGTGTTTGGAGGGCAGTGCCAAGCTGTGCAGGAGGAACTAAAAAAATCAAACTATGATTTTTTTACTGGAAACTAACCATTTTCGCTGACCGCTTTCTTTTCTTGGCAGAATAAAAGGAAACTGCACCATTTGGGGAAGTGCAGGACCAGGGCCCACATGACCAAGATTAGCCAATCGAAGCTAAGCAGAAACATCCTACTGCTATTAAACAGCACTACTTTTTAAAGTCTAGGCATTTTTGGTGTTTAGAAAGCAATGCTGAGCTGTGCAGAGGGAAACTAAGCAAATCACATTGTTTGTATGATTATTTTTTTTTGTACTGAAAACAAACTTTTTTTGATGAACTCTTTCTTTCCAGGCACAGGAAAAGGAAATTGTGCCATTTTGAGCAAGTTCAGGATCAGGGACCACATGACAGGGATTAACCAATCTAAGCTAAACAGGAAGCTCCTACTGCTATAAGACAGAGCTACTTTTTAAATCTGGGCCCTTTTAGTGTTTATTTATTTTACAATTTTTGGCCAGGAGAGACACTCTAGGTTGAGGCTTGTTTCTAGGTGCATCCTGGGAGCACAGGGAAGTTAAGTGACTTGCTCACAGTTCTTCAGGTTTGCAGCTCAATGCTCTTAACCATTACACTATACTAACTTGGAGGGCAGAGCCGAGTTGTGAAGGGGGGAACTAATCAACTCGCACTGTTTGTATGATTTTTTTTTTGTTTTACTGAAAAGTAACCTTTTTTGCTGACCACTTTCTTTCGCAGAAACAGGGAAAGGAAAATGAGCCATTTTGGGAAAGTTCAGGACCAGGTACCATGTGACTGGGATTAGCCAATCAAAGCTAAGCAGGAAGATCCTACTGCGATAAAACTGAGCTGTTTTTAAAATCTTGGTGCTTCTTGTGTTTGGAGGGCTATGCCAAGCTCTGCGGGGGCAGGGGGGATAAGCAAATCACCTGTTTGTATGATTGTTTACTGAAAACTCAGCTTTTTTGCTGACCACTTTCTTTTCCAGGCACAGGAAAAGTAAATCACACCATTTTGGGAAGGCTCAGGACTAGGGACCACATGACCAGGATTAGCCAGTCGGAGCTAAAATGGAAGCTCCTACTGCTATAAAGTCCCTTATCCAGCATGTCCCATCACAGTCATGTCCCAGAGCATGAGTGGAACAGAGCAGGAGTTGAACAGATAACCTAAGGCAACTAAGGCACTGGCAATCATTAGCAGGGGGCATTAGCAGAGAGGCACAAGACAAGGTGAGGTAAGTCAAATCAAATCACTGTGTACACTTACTACTATGGAAGTAAGGTAAACAGCTATAGGTGGGGGTTAAGGGCAAGGAGGGACAATTGTGGGGTATAGGTAAAGGGGGCTGCTAGCAGAGGGAAGGCATGCAGCAACATATCTGGGGTAGGGTGATAAACCTATATCAAAAAGAGAAAGGAAGGTAAGCAAGGAAATGGGTATAGAAAGGAGGGAAAGGGTCAGCTAACAAAAACACTGGTAGAAGGGAAAGCAGGCTGTTACCAATACCAGTAGCAGGGTTCGTATGACACAGTGTGAGTACTCTATCTTACATGTATAGAACAGAACGGAAACGTACTGGCATAGTTCAGGTGGTTGTTATTATTGAATAGTTTTATCACTGAACTAGGTAACAGTACATATGTGCAATCTCTTATTAATAATCAGTTAGTAAACTTATAACAAAAAACATTCCTTTCTTTACCCAGCAAAAGCAAAAAGCAAAAAATAAAATGTATTTCCTTTGCACAGCAATCTTTTGGCCTATAGCACAGACTTCTAATCTGAGATACAAAACAAGTTAGCCTAACTAAACTGCATAACAGTGTTAGCATTCATATTATAAAGCAGTTACCCAAAACTAACCTATGTTATAATATTTGCATGCATGTTAAAAAGCAGCTATCCCATAAAACAGTAGCCATAGTGGCATGTAGCCTGTGGCTACTAGGTTTTGCATTAGAGGTTTGACAAAGCTTGAAACAAGAGCTGTATACATACCTCTCAACCTTTTGTCACTGAAATGAGGGACATGGACATTTTTGGACACTCAAAATGAGGGACAATGAGGGACACAGACCCCTCAGAATGAGGGACACATCCTCAAACATGCAGATATACAGTAAGCTCAGAACACTGTGAAAACCATAGTGTTTACTTGTACAAAGTTTATTTTGGATTTAGTATTTCAGAATACTAAGAGTTTCTGCTTTAAAATCTGAATTTACAGCACATTCTCTGTGTGGGCAGCAACTTTTAGATGAGGGACGGATGAGGGACAGAGCAATTTTAAGGGGCAAAATGAGGGCTGTCCCTCGTAATGAGGGTCACTTGAGAGGTATGGCTGTATATGTCCTCACCCCTTAGTGGCCTGTCAGCACCCTGTAGCCAGTGTCCACTAAGACTGGTACTCTGCAGCCATCTTCCCAGAGCCTGCTCGGACTGTCCTCCTGATTTACTAAACATCTGGGATTTTTATAATCTGTTTGCAGGGACTTTCTAGAGGGGACAACATCTATTGTGGTTTCTGGGAGGCAAAAGAGGAACCCACAACTATTTGTGTATTGCTAAATAACACATACCTGAAAATGGTCACATGATTATTAGCAGCCATAACAACTAGTACATGGTCATGTTTCTATGTTTCTGTTTCCATTTTTATGTTTGCTTGCATGCATGTGCAAGAAACATTGTGCTACCATACAAGTTTTCGTAGATGTGCCACCGCCGCTTACAATGGCCTGATCTTTTTTGCAGGCACGGCCACACCACACCAATGAATGTCCAAGCTGTCTATGACAGCAGTTCAGATGCAGTGGCATACAGTTGAAGGAAAACAACCGCTACATCGGCAGTATGCAAATTGCCTACACGTCACCACCGCTGACTGCAGCGGCCGTCAACGCATATTATTAGTTTTAAACACTAGACCAGGGAGACCTCCCCTACTTAAGAAGTGAGTCACTACTGTGTTTTGCTCACAGCCACAGTATCAATACCCTAAGCAGAAGTTTACTAAAACAAAAAAAAAATCACCCACCTGCTACATAATCGGCTTCCTCAGCCACCCGCTTATACACTCACTCACTTACAATACCAACCACAGCTTCCTTCCCTTGTCTTGTAATAGTCTGCACAGTTAAATTTGTACCTTGACTGCTGGTGCTCTGTAGTCAATCTCCCTTACGCTCCATCAGCTGATCCCTCACTTTAGATTATTCTCCTATAGCCTCTCCTGGCTGCCTGCAGACCCACAGCATAGAACTCGTTTATTAAATAGCTGCTACAAGTCCGGCACGCTGCAGTGACACCTCTGCTGCTCAAGGAACCTTTGCTCCTTGTTTGTAACCACCCGCTAAGGCAGCGCTGTCTGTAAGGCAGCAACTGCAGCACCTCATCATGAACAGGGAATAAAAGTTCCTTGGGCTGTCTGACCCTCTCCGATGGGTGCTGCCAGTCCAGTTCTGTTCAAACTACATTACTCAGAATACCCGACAGAGTCGCTCTCGTGTGATGCGCTGCAGCCACTGAGTCTAAGTAGAATAAGACCAGCGCGGCACTCAGGCGGAAGATGCTGGTGCAAGAGTGGACTTTCTGTGAGGGGCTGGCAGAGTATCATCATGTTGTACAGCTGTAAGATTGGTCCGTCCATCCTCAACAGTGATCTGTCATGTCTGGCGTCCGAGCGTCAACGAATGATGCAGTCGGGGGCTGACTGTCTACATCTTAATGTTATGGATGGGTAAATGAGGCACCAGTACCAAGACTTTGTAACTACCCCGTCCTGCTCTGCTCCTGAGCGCATGCCTCTCCGCTGTCCCCAATTACGAGGGACGTCCCTCATTTTATTCCTCAAAATTGTTCTGTTCCGCATGGCAAAATCTGCTGTCAACACAGAGCATATACTGTAAATTCAGACTAAAGCAAAAATTCTAATACTCTAAGATGCTAAATCAAAAATAAAATTCTATACAAGTAACCGCAATAGTTTTCACACTTTTCTGAGTTTTTATATCCATGTTTGAGGGTATGCTTCTCATTATGAGGGTCATTGTCCCGATTTTGAGTGCCCGTGTCCCTCATTTCGGTGCCAGAAGGTTGAGAGGCAGAGAACTGGAAATAAAAAGCTAGAGTGGCAGCGTCTATTGAGGTCACCGAATGCGAGTACTTAAAGCACCCCACCATATGTGGATGGCAACAGAAGCGGCTTATTGGCATCCACACGTGTCAGCATGCTTAGTTTAAATTGCATATTTTAATGATTTTAAATAAAACAATTCTCAGTTCGTGTATATTGATCTACAGTGGTTTTGTGGATGGATCCTGGATGTAAGATTCCTTGGGCTGTGCAGGGGAACTGGTTGCAGGGGATGGAGTCTATTCTGCAGGTGATTAGCAGTGGGTCACTGGGTCATAGACCTCTCAGCTGCCTCTGACTCTCAGGGATGTTCCTGAGTTTGCCTCAAAAATCTTCTCCCTTCCTCCCTCCTAAATTTGTTATTTCTGTCATTGAAGAGTACCTATCTGAATCACACAATTTTGCCAGCCATTAGTGCCACACATACCTCTCAACCTCTTTCCTCATAAAGCAGGGACAAAGCTTAAGAAACTCGAGGACAAAGACCCCAAATCAGGGCCACATCTGCAGAATTGGTATCATTCATTCAGAAAGCTGATAGAATAAAGGGATTTGTGTGAGATGCATGTTCTGAAGCAAAACAAGCCTGTAATGTTAATGATTGACATTACTTTTTGCTTACAGTCCCCACTGTCCTGTCATGTAAACACATATGTCCCAAGGGACAGAGGAAACTCATGTGGCAAGATCAGGGACAGTTGAGAGGTATAGCCACAGTCTAGTTCTCATTAGCGAAATGCTGTTTATACTAAGCACCATGTTATATGTAGTTCATTGAGGTGCTATTGTTTTTTTATTAGATGTGTCCCAGTTTTTGTCATTTGTCCCTTATGTATGCAGTTACTGATTTGTAATGCAGGAGGTTGAGGGCCACTGCAATGTAGAATGCTGGCTGCACACTCGAGCAGACTTGATAGGCCATAAGGCCTATTTCTGCAGGCAAATTCATATGTATGCATGGTGGGGAAACTGGCTGCAGGGATGCTTACTGGAGCAGCTGGCTGTACTGGGGGTTTCTGTGTTGGATACAGGGGCTGCTGGTGGGGACTGCTGAAGCATGCTGAAACTGGCATGGGCAGAATGTTTGAAATAATTCTATGCTTTCCCTAATGACTCTACTCATTGCACCTTGGGGCCCCTGTACACATTTCTCTCCACTGGGCTAACTAAATGGGCCCTAAGGGGGTCCCCAGGCACCTTATCATGCATTGCTGGGGTCCCCTCTTAAGCCTTTTTTCTGTAATGCCCTGCCCTGTGTCCTTGGGGTCACTGGCAAACCTTTTTTCTGTAGGGCTCCTGCCCCAGGACACTGCTACTTGGGGGCACTACATACTTGTACAAAGTTTATTTTTGATTTAGCATCTTAAAATAGTATGAGTATCTTTTTTTGTAACTTTTTATTCAAACATAAAGTGCACAATATAATGGATTATACAACCATAGTTGCATGTCAACAATACAATACTGTGTAAATCTTTGACAGATAAGAAATTGGCAATATATGGACACATTCCTTCTGGTTCATATAAAGGCAATTAAAATTGCCCCTTCCATCGTATTCATCAATTTATAAGCTTATTATATAAAATAAAATAGTACGAATTTCTACTTTAAAGTTTAAATTTACAACTCATTATTTCTATGTGGCAGCACTTTTTTCCATGTTGGATGGATGAGGGACAGAGCAATTTTGAGGGGGTTAAAGGAGGTAACATAGAAACATAGACTTTGATGGCAGATAAGGACTGCTTGGCCCACCAAGTCTATCCATTTCCCTACCTACAGGATATGCTGCAGATCCTAGTTGACCAACAGCCTATTTCTTCCTACCCCCCACAAGAATTGCTTTATGTCTGTCCCATGCATTCTTAAATTCTCCCATCGTTTTAGACCCCACAACCTTCTCAGGAAGGCAGTTCCATGCGTCCACCACCCTCTCTGTGAAAAAACACTTCCTCACATTGTCCCTGAGCTGTCCCCCCTCTATCTTCAAATTGTGCCTCCTTGTTCTTGCACATCTCTTTTTCTGAAAGATATTACCCTCTTGGACTTTGTTGATTCCACTGAGGTACTTAAAAGTTTCTATCATGTCCCCCCTCTCCCTCCTTTTCTCAAGGGTATACAGTACATATTAAGCTCCTTTAGTCTCTCTCCTCGTATGTTACAAATTGTACTGCAAAAAAACATGTTTCAGTAAGAAATGTCCCAGTCTGGGCTTCTTTGAAGGTGGTAACCCTAGCAATGTCCTGCCAAAAAACATGAAAAATGCTACATGTCCTTATCATTTCAATGTTTTTTTTTTTTTCTCATGGTCATAACTTTCTTAGTTTTTAATATGTTTTTTCTACTTTTTGCTGTCAAGGTCTTATTTAGGTCCCCTCTCAAAAACGCAGGTGTTGTCATTTTTAATATCACCCTATAAATGGGTATTTGCAGACTACACCAGTGCAGCCCACAAACATCCATTTATAGGGTGATGTAAAAAAATGACAACACCTGTGTTTGTGAGAGCACTGAGACATTTACATTCTGAACTGGAGCTATTAAAAGCTCTGTCTGTACAGTAATCCTGTGAAACATCATTCTCGGGACAGCTGCAGAAGGTTGTGGGCGCGCTGGTAGGAACACTGCATTTTAAAATGCTGGCAGGGAGGAACATAGGGTCAACCAGATAAAGTCAATATAAACCAAAGGCACAGTAAGTAAAAAAACAAACAAACAAAAAAAACAAAACAAAAGGCAACTTTTTGTGAAAATGCTAATCGGGCCCTGCCTCACATTGAGGTGGGGCCCAACCATACGTGAGCGTTTCCCTTTAAATTAATTTGTGTTGTTCAGGATCCATGTCTCTGACGTACATATTCATTTTATCCTTTAGAATACCATCTAATATTTTTTCACATACAGATATAAGGCTTATTGGTCTGTAGTTGCTGGGGTCTGATTTTTCCCCTTTTTGTGTTCGCCATGCATGCAGGCACAAGTGAATGTATTGCAGTAGTACTGCTTTTTATGTTTGCTTGCACGTGCAGTGCACAAGAAACATATTGTGGTAGTAGAGCATTGCAGAGGTGTGGCAGTGTTGTGGCCAATCCAGTGGATGCTTTAATGGGCATATCCGTCGGCCACCAATTAATGCTGAAGCTGCCGATGACGACGGTTTCAGAGCGAGCGCCGCACTTGAAAGAAATCTGTTGCTGCAATCAGGGGCAGTTTCGTCATTGCAGCGGCAGTCCTCCCCTCCGTCCCAACCAGTCACACAGCAGGACAAAAAATTGGCTTCCTCCCACTGCTGCTGCCCACCCCACACCCTCCGTTCTCCATCCCCTGCCGACATTGGGGTGCTCAATCTCCATGTCAGCATGTATCCCCCCATTAATGTGGCTCACTGGGAGCCCACTTCAGTGTGCCATAAAATACTTCTTTGATGTTTCTGACACTGGGATGCCCTCCCCCGGTGTTGGATGTACACCCCCACATGCCCCTATGTTCTCAGCTGACCTCAGGGTGCCCAATCCCCAGTTCAGCATTGATCCCCCCTCTCCAGTGCTCTGGCACACTGGGATACCACCCCAGTGTGCTGAAATTCATTTTATAATATGTCACCTGTAAAAAAAAAAAACAGTCACACAGTGTATTTTTTTTAAAACCTGAAAAACAAGAAAACGGTCCCTCGTCTCCGTCGGCCCCCCTCTCCAAACCTGCACCCTCCCTCTGTGCACCCCACCTCCCCAAACTCCCCTCACCTATACCTACCTCCGGAGGTTGGGAGCAGCGATATTCTGTGGATGGGGAACACATCTGCACTCTTCAAAGACCAACTGGGAACTGAAGAAATGACGGTAAGCCCTATAATGGCAGTCAGTGGGGGGTTCAATTTAGGTTGATATCTTTGCCAATATTTGGAGTTTTGGTCCCAAATTTTCAACATGGGGTTCTTGGGACCCCCCTTCATGAATACTGTCACTGTCATTTCGTTTCTCTGCCCTGAAAGATGATTTTGCAGTCACTGCACAGAATCACCTTTCGGGACCAATTAATGAAATATCAGTGCCACTGTTCATGAGGTGGGGTCTTAAAAAGCCCTTGTTGCAAATTTGGTGAAAAAAACTCCCAAAAATGACTGTGTTACGACCATCTGTTGCGCACCTTCTATGCACCCTTGTAACTTCATCAATTTTTAATATTTTCACTCCAAATTTCTAACATCACCATTTATTCATACCCCCTTATGAACAGTACAGCTGTCATTTTTCGCATCCTTCCCGAAATGTGTTTTCGCACCTGTGGCGCAGAATGGTGCAGTCGCTGTGCAAAATCAGCTTTGGAGCAGATTAATGAAATCCCAGTGCTACTGTTCATGAGGGGATATTCCAAAAAGGCCATGTTGAAAATTTGGTGAAAATATTCCAAAAAATTACTGCGTTACTGGTGTGCTTTGCACAGTTTCTATGCATACTCATAACTTCGCTACTTATTCATATTTTCACTCCAGATTTTCAACATTGCCATTTCTTCACACCTCCTCATGAACAGCACAGCTGTCATTTTTTACATCCTGCCGAAAATGTGTTTTCGCACCTGTGACACCGAATGACACACTTGCTGTGCGAAATCACCTTTTGGGACTGAGTAATGAAATGATACTGCCACTGTTTATGAGATGGGGTCCCAAAAAGCCCATGTTAAAACTTTAGAGCAAAAATTCCAACAAATGCCCGGGGCATTAGGGTTTCCAACTACAACATCCACCCTGTACAGACTGACAGGCATCAGGGGTGTGACTTGGGGTTGTCGGCCATAATGCTCACCCCATTCCACACCCACCCCCACCCTGCAGCCACTGACAGGCATCGAGGTGTGCCTTGGGGTCTTTGGCCCTAACATTCACTCCATTCTCCTCTACTGCACCCATCTCAGCTTATTTTCTTATGGAATGGGGTGAGCATAAGGGCCGAAGACCTCAAGGCACACTGCGACACCTGTCGGTGTTTGTAGGGTGGGGTGAGGTAGAATGGCACGAGTGTCATGCCTGACAACTCAAAGGCACACCCCAATGCCTGTCAGTCTCTGCAGGGTGGGGGTGGGGGTTGGCATTACTTCAGTACTTCACTGCCATTCCTATTATGCATCTCTCTAACTCCTGCACTACCAATGCCAGTACCAGTACCAGCAAATAAACATTCGGCATTGACAGATGCTTCTTCTACTTTTGTGGACAGAGAAGATAATACTTTATCACTTTGTGGTTAGAAAAGAAGTTATCTATTCTGCAAAATGGTTCTTGCTACATCACAAGATGCTAAAGTGCTATAGATGCTAATATGCAAAATGCTTTTTATAATTTTCCAGTAGCTGTCCGTAGGTGCTCGCCCTAAGTGAGTCTGTAATATGTTTGCTCCTATGCTTTCATGGCTGTAAATCATAGTGCTCGGTCTTGTCCATTTTCTAGCTCCTCTTTTAACTAGATTTGCTGGACGTGCTTTAGCCTGGCTGGTTTCTATCCAGACTTGAGTCTTTGGAAAAGATGTCCCTGGTTTCAAGGCAACAACCTATCTGTGTTATGGTGATAAATAAAACTCAAAAAATGTAAGGAAGGGAAATAAGGAGATGGCTATAGGAAGGAGGCAGAAGGGGTCAGGTTAGGTTCCATGGGAAAAAGGCAAGCAGGTAGTATTCAGTGGTTCAGAAGGAGAAAGGCTTGGTTCAGTGGTTAAGAAAGGCAAGCTTATAATCGAATATGGGAGTAGTACAGTAGTGTAATGAGTGTGGAGCCGTAGTCTTTCAGTGCATATTCTGGAGACTGAGGTGCTGTCCTATTTGCACTCAGCTCTCTGGGCAGAGGATGGAGGTTGCTGGACTCTTAGCTAAGCTGGCAAGGATGCAGAGGACCTCTTGCACTGGCTTGGGACCACCGAGTCTACCTTCTTTGCCTCAGAGGATGCCTAGACAGTGGAGGGCTGGCTGAACCTTGGTGTGCTCTGGGAGGGTGAGGGTGGTGAGTAGGGTACACAATCCCCCGGCCTATGCCACTATGCAATTCATGTGCTGCTCTGGTGGGATGGGACAGCCAGGAGGAGGCAACTGATGGGGTGGCAAGGGAGGATGTGGAGGTTCTCAGAAGGGGAGGCCCAAAGGTAGGAGAATGAGGCCTTCAACAGAAGAGGAAGCAGCAACTGGTAGGGGACTCTATTGTGAGGGGGATAGACTTGGGAGCAGAAAGGGGAGATGAGAGGGAGTTTAGGTTCCTACTCGGTGCTTCAGTTCAGAGGGATGGAGTATGGAGCCTAAGGATCGTTAGGGGTGGCAGGTTACAGGAGGGAGCTGGATGCCATTATCCATCTAGGGACAAATGACTCGATGAGGGATGGAGTAGGGCTACTGCAGGGACAGTTCAGGGAAATGGGGAGGACCTTAAACAAGTAGTATGAACTGTGGTGCTTGCCAAGGTGCTACCTGTGTATTGTTGAGAGGAGGAGAGGTCACTCTGCACCAGGAACTTCAACAGCTGGTAGAAGGCATGTTGCAGGGAGGAGGGAGTTAGCTGCATTAGGAACTGGGGGCTGACCTGAAAAGATGTGGGCCTATGCAGAGGTGACAGCCTGTATCCTTCTGGGAAGGGAGCTTCAGTCCTTAATAGGAGGTTTAAATGTTACTTGGATGAGCATTTGAACTACCCAGGGGGAGGATGTTTTACCCAGAGAGGCATGAACTGCCCCCTGCAGGCTGAAACAACAAAGAGGGATGGCCTGAGGGGATAAAACTCCCCCAGGGCAGGGGCTCAGGATGAAAGGGGTGTAGACAAAATGGAGGACAAGGGGGACAAAAACAAAGGATGCAGAAAGAGAGGTGCAGAGGAGACAAGAAACAGATGGAGAAGCAAGGGGAAGGGGAAGTCAGGGAATTTTGTGGAGCATCACAGGCAGAAAGGGGGAAGGATGGGGGTTGCAGGCAGGTAGAGAACAAAGTTTGGGGAGCCATGTGTACCAATATAAGGAGTCTAAGAAATAAAATTCCAGACCTGGAAGCCATCGTGCTGGAGGCGGACCTGGACCTGGTGGCCATAACTGAGTCATAGTCCACTGAAAATCATAACTGGAATAATGCCATACAAGGCTACTCTCAATTCAGAATTGATAGGGAAGGGAGGAGGGGAGGCGGGGTTGTTCTGTATGTGAGGGAGGGTATCAGGGCTGTGGATGTGCAAGGGAACCTACAGGTAAAGGAAAGGCTGGAGGTGCTGTAGGTCATCCTGGAGACAAGAACTGGGCACACTATTCGCACTGGGGTGATATAAGACCTCCAACACATGGGGAAGATATGGAAAAGGCGTTAGGGGAAAACATCAGCAGGATGGTTAGTAATGGGGAAGTGTTGCTAGTTAGGGACTTCAACCTGCCAGATGTGGATTAGAGTCTTTCAGCTTCAGCTTTGGCTAGAAGCAGTGCAATCCTTGAATATCTGCAGGGGGTGTTTCTCAGGCACCCAGTCAATGAACCCATGAGGGATGTGGCAATACTGGACCTGGTGCTCACTAACAGAGACGGTATTGCAGACGTCACAATTGGCAGTACTCTGAGGACCAAAATCACTATACTGTGTGGTTCAGCATTAAAATGAGTACCGAGGCAAACAACACGAGGATGAGGATCCTGGACTTTAGGAGGCAGATTTTAATGAAATGGGAGACTACCTTAGAAGCAGCCTAGCAGGGATGTATTGCCAGGGAGGGGTAGAGGAACAGTGGAGAATATTAAGGAAAGGCATAGTGAAGACAACCAACCTCTGCATGAAGGAAGTGAGCAAAAGCAGCAGGAAAAAAGACCACTGTTGTATTCTAGTGAAGTGGCCACAGAATTGAAGGAAAAAAGAGTGCCATTCAGGAGGTAGAAGAAAACACAGAGGGAGGAGGATAGGGAGATGTACCAGGTAAAACAGAGGCAAAGAGAGAGGACAGTGAGCCAAGCAAAGATGCTAACGGGGAAAGGATAGCCATGGAGGTGGCAAAAGGGGGACAAGACTTTCTTCAGGTACACAAGCGAGAAGAGGAATAGAAGGGGAGGAATAATGAGGATAAGGATGGTGGCAGAGGGCAACTGTGCAGAGAAAGATCAGGAAAAAGCAGATGTCCTGAACACATACTTCTACTTAGTCTTCATAATGGAGAGGGAGGGGGACAGGCCACCAAGCAGCAGCAGGAAAACTGGGGGTGGTGGTGGTGGACACAAGTATCAAATATTTAATAAAGAGGATCTTATGGAAGGACTGAACTTGAAATATAGAGCACAGCAAAATGTAAGAGGGCACGAAAAACAAATCCAGCCTAATACTTTTAAAACAATTGAGGAAGAAGTACTGCGCACAAAAGATAGTGGCTATATTGAACAGATTACCTTCAGCGGTGGTGAACAGCAATAACTTTATTGAATACAAGAATAATCTACATAAATACCTGGCAGAGAAGGGTTTAGAATACTATAACTAAGAGGGACAGCTCATATGGGCTTCTTGCCTTCTGCTGTCTCTAGAAATCAAAGTGAAGTCCCCTTATGGAGGAAAGAGTCCTGAAGGGGGCTTGCAAACCAGAACGTATACAAGGCCATGGGACTGGGCAGAATATACCCAAGGGTACTAAGGAAACTCAGAGAGCAGCTTGCTGCACCACTGATGGCCTTATTCAAGGACTCACTGGAAACAGAAGTGGTTCACAACGGGAAGGTCATGTCAGACGAATCTAATAGATTTCTTTGACTGGGTGACCAAAGTAGTAGACCAGGGAGGGGCTGTGGACATGGCCTACCTAGACTTTAGCAAGGCATTTGACACAGTCCCACACAAAAGATTAATAGTCAAATTAACCAGCCTGGGAGTGGGTCCCAGGGTGGTAGCCTGGGTAAAACATTGGCTGCACAACAGGACACAGAAGGTAATTGTAAATGGAGTCCACTCTGAAGAAGGAGAGGTTACTAGTGGGGTACCGCAGGGTTCAGTATTGGGTCCAGTCCTTTTTAATGTCTTCATCAGTGACATTGCAGAGGGACTGGAAGGAAAAGTATGCCTTTTTGCAGATGACACAAAGATCTGCAACAGGGTTGATACACAAAGGAGGCGTGGAAAGGATGAAAAGGGACTTGGCAAGGTTGGAGGAATGGTCAGAAGTATGGCAGCTAGGATTCAATGCAAAGAAGTGCAAAATAATGCACCTGGGAAACAAGAACCCAAGGGAAGAATACACAATGGGTGGGGAGGTAGTAACAACAACAAAAAAGGAAAGGGACCTGGGGGTAATCATATAAGATGACCTTAAGGTTAGCAAGCAATGTGAGAAGGCAGTAGGGAGGGCTGGGGTATACTGGGATGTATAGGGAGAGGCATCAGCAGCAGAAAACAGGAAGTTGTTATCCCTCTGTACAGACAGTTGGTGAGACCCCATCTGGAGTACTGTGTCCAGTTCTGGAGACCCCATCTCCGCAAGGACATAGACAGGATAGAGGTAGTCCAGAGGAGGGCAACTAAAATGGTGCAGGGTCTGCAGGAGAGCCGTATGAGGAGAGACTAAGGAGCTTAATATGTATACCCTTGAGGAAAGAAGGGAGGGGGACATGATAGAAACTTTTAAGTACCTCAGTGGAATCAACAAAGTCTAAGAGGTAGCATCTTTCAGAAAAGAGACTTGCAAGAACAAGGGACACAATTTAAAAGATAGAGGGGGGGCAGTTCAAGGGCAATGTGAGGAAGTATTATTTCACAGAGAGGGTAGTGGATGCATGGAACAGCCTTCCTGAGGAGGTTGTGGGGTCTAAAACTGTGGGAGAATTCAAGAATGCATGGGACAGACATAAGGCAATTCTTGTGGGGGGTAGGAAGAAATAGGCTGTTGGTTAACTAGGATCTACGGCCTATCCTGTAGGTAGGGAAAAGGGCAGACTAGATGGTCCAAGCGGTCCTTATCTGCCATCAAAGTCTATGTTTCTATGTTTCTATGTTCCAGGGGACAGGAGGAGAACTGACATAGTCCCGCTGTATAGCAGCAGCAGCAGGGAGGAGGTAAACAACTACGGATTGGTCAGTCTCATATCAGTGGTGGAGAAATTAATGGAAACCTTGCTAAAAGAAAGGCTAGTGCAATATCTTGAATCCAACGGGCTGCAGGACTAAAGGCAGCATGCATTCACTGGGGTTGGGAGGGGGACTAGTTAGATGAATCTTGATTTGTTTCTTTAACTGGGTAACTAGGGAAATAGTTCAAGGAAGAGCAGTTGATGTGGTCTATTTGGACTTCAGCATGGCCTTCGACACTGTGCCACATTGGAGAATGATAAGGAAATTGGACAGTATAGGGGTGGGATCCAAAGTGGTAAACTGGGTAAAAAACTGGTTAATGGACAGACAGCAGAGGGTGGTGGTAAACAGCACTCACTCTAATGAGGGGAGGTGACAGGTGGGGTGCTGCAGGGCTCAGTACAAGGACCGATCCACTCCATTGTCTTCATGAGTGATGTTGCAGAACAGCTGGAAGGGAAGGTATGCCTTTTTGCAGATTACACCAAAATCTGTAATAGAGTGGCTACCATGGAGGGGGTGGTGTGTATGAGTAGGGACGTTAGAAACCTGAGGGGTGGTCAAGGTATGGCAACTGGGGTTCAATGCCAAAAAGTGCAAAATTGTGCACCTAGGGCATAGAAATCCAGGAGCTGAGTATATAATGGGTGGAGGTACTGACAATCAGCAAGCAGTAACGAGACCTTGAAGTTATATGATGACCTCAAAGTGGTGGGGCTATGTGACAAAGCAGCAGGCAGGGTCAGCGGGATGCTGAGAAGCATAGGGAGAGGTATCATCATTAAGAGGAAGGAGGTGGTGTTACCACTGTATAGGTGGCTGGTGAGACCCCACATGGAGTACTGTGTCCAGTTCTGAAGGCTACACCTCAGAAAGGTCATAGTGTAGAGGCAGTCCACAGGAGGGCCACTAAAATGGTGCAGGAGTTACATGAAAAGCCCTACATGGAGAGATTGAGGGATCTCAACATACACACCCAAGAGAAGAGGAAGAAGAGGGGTACATGATAGAGACCTACAAGTACCTCACAGGGGTGAACAGAGTACATAAGGGGAGTCTGTTTCAAATGAGGAAGTATCATAGGTCATACTGAGCTGCGTGGACTTTCATCCATAGTGCTCACCTTATTACTCAATCCTTGTGGACAAATTCATCCACACGATGTTTAAACACATCCATAGATGGGCTTTCTACTACAGAGCCTGGTAGCTCATTCCATGTAGTAACCACCCTCTGATTAAACCACATCTTTCACTTCCATGTTCTACAGTGTTCCCCGAGAGCTGGAACAAATGAGCTCTTGTGTTGTAACTCTTACACCTGATTGTTAACCCCAACCTCTTGCTCAGGTCATGATCTGTTAAGGATTTGTACAGTAGGCACATATCGCCTTTTAATCTCCTATACTCCAGTGTGAACATATTTAAACTGCTGAGTCTTGTTGGGTAATCTTTTGTTTGCATCCCTTTTATATGTTTCGTGGCCTTTCTTTGTAGACTCTTTAATTTACCTATGTCCTTCTTTTGATATGGAGCACAAACCTGGGCACCATACTCCAGTATGGGTCTTACCAGTGAACTATACAGTGTGATCATGACCGATTTCTCCCTGCTAGCAATGTGCCTCAGAATACAATTAAGTGCACCATTTGCTTTTTTACTGATTTTGTTATGATGGGAGCCAAGTCTGAGGTCTTTTGATATGGATATTCCCAGGTCCCTTTCTTCCGTTGTTTTTTTTAGGTTAGTGTTGCCTAGCTGATAGTTTGCTTTTAGATTTTTGTGGCCAAGGTGCATAACGGTGCATTTTTCAGGGTTTAGGTTTAGTTGGTAGGTGGTGCACCATGTGTTTATGTAATCCAGTGCTTTTTGAAGTGTTATACAATCTCCTTTATCTGTTATTTTTAACCCCAGTCGGCAGTCGTTGGCAAATTTGGTTAGCCAAACCTTCTCATCATTAAATTGCAATGTGGAGACATATATGCTAAACAGGCATGGCCTCAAAACCGACCCCTGTGGCACTCCACTGGGTACCTCTGCCCAATCTGACAATGCCCCTCTTATGCACACTCTCTGTCTCCTCTGTATTAGCCATGATGTCACCCAAGCCACTATGTTTGCTGGGATTCCTATTGACTCCAGTCTGGTTATCAATTGTTTGTGTGGCACTTTATCAAACATCTTTGTAAAGTCCAGGAAGGCTATGTCCACGGAGTTTCCCTCATCCAAGTACTTGCTTGTTTTATTATAAAATTCAAGCAAGTTGGTTTGGCATGACCTCCCCTTCCTGAATCCATGCTGCATGACATCTTCAAGCCCATTTTCTATAAGAAAAGTGGAGATGTAGTCCTTTATTATGCTCTTCAGTATCTTACACACTATGCTGGTTAGGCTTACTGGTCTGTAGTTAGATGGGCATTTCCTGTCCCCTTTTTTAAATACTGTAATGGTATGACTATTGCCTCTTTCCAAGTGGAAATCACTTCCCCTTTGTTTATGGATTGTTGGAATATATAGCTCATTGGTAGTGTTAACTCATGTGCTGCCTCCTTCAGGATTCTGGGATGCAGGTTATCGGGACTAGCTGATTTATTTAAATTAAGTTTCAATAACCTGTCCCTGACCTCGCTGGTTTCAATATTAATGGGACTTTGGTAGGGCTTACTCTGTTCTGGCATTAGCTTTGAGTTAATGTTTTTATTAAAAACCGATGCAAAATATCTGTTATGAATGTCTGCCATCTCTTTATTTGTAGTAGCCAATTTTCCTTCTGTTGTTTTTAAGGGTCCTATGATCTGTCCTGTTTTTTTTGTCATTGATGTAAGCATAAAAGGATTTGAAATTATGTTTTGTTTTATTTGCAAGTATAATGTCATATGATGCTTTGGCTTTCCTAACTTCTTATTTAACTTTGTTTTGTATCTGTTTAAGTTTTATAGAATTTACCTCGGTTTTATGATGTTTCATGCCTTTGAACAGCTTTTGCTTGCTTCTGATCAGTTTTTTTGAGTTTAGAGTTTATCCATACTGGTGTTTTCATGCCCCTCCTATATTTCTTCCTGGTTGGTATATGTTGTATGTGTCCCAGGAGAAAAAGGCCTGCAAAGAAGCTTAAACGAGAGGCATTTAAGAGTGATATGTGGAAATACTACTTCATTGAAAGAGTGGTGGATGCCTGGAATAGTCTGCCAGCAGAGATACTGGGGTAAAATCGATGAGGAGCTTCAAGTACGCATGGGCTAGGCATGGGGGAATAATGATAATAGGAGGGAGGGAGTGGGTCACTGGAGACCAGGCAGGATCTGCGGAGACAGAGTAGGCAAGGAACATCTGGGCAGACTGGGTGGGCCAAGTGGTCATTTTCTGCCAACAAATTCTATATTTCTATAAATTGCACAAAAGAATAACTGTTGGCCTGATTCATGGCTCAGTGGCAGCAACTGTGGGAGACTTGGGTATGGACACAACCTCATGTCTCTAGCTCCTTGGGCTAGTTGTGGCAGGTGTGAGGGGTCAGAAGTGATGCTCCTGCTCTCTGGGATGGATGTCTGAGCTTCACAACTCTCCAGCACCCCCTACTAAAGAAGAATGGCAAGACTAGAAGGGTCTAGAATAAGACTGCAGCCCATGCCAATTGTGAATGAAGGGAAACGTTGCTGTGAATGTGTGGATAGGGAAAAATTGGGGGGAAGAAAACCTGAACAACAGTAAAATGATGTCTACATACTATTAAATAAAACCTTGTTATGTAAGTAAAACTTTGAATGGCTTACATTAACTTTAATCAGGTATTTCACAGATTGACTCATACTGTACCTTGAGTTTCATAAATCCATGCATATTTATTTATTTAAAGTTTTGTTGACTGGGAAAGGCACACTGAGTCGAAAGTTGTTTCCAGATGTGACTTGAGGAGAAAAGGAACAGGAAGAAGATACAAGAAAAAAAACAAAAAAACAGCAATAACATTATACAAGATGTACCTGTACATAATTTATGTAGCAACAACTTCTGTTAAGTTGCAAAATGTATGCAATAGCTTGACGGGTAATAGCAAACAAGACAAACACTAGAGGCTACCAAAAGCAGTATAAACATTGCAACAACTAATAAACATGCCCTACTGTCAGGAAGCTATATGAACATTGGCAGTAGGGCACATTACAGTAAGTAGCCTATCAGGCAGGAAAAGTATGCCTGGTGCAAAACCAGGGTACAAATCAAAGGGAGCCCTGGTCAATCACAGGGGCAGGGCAGGGACAGGGGGAGTTATAGTAGGAGGACTGAGGGTATATGCCCACATATAGTCTGAAGCTTAAGAAGGGGAGAAGGATTAGGGGAATATATTGATTTTATGATAATCAGTGTTCATCAATCACTCAATCACGTGGACTGCTATGATGCCCTGTATATATCAACATTGTACAAAATGGCATTGTATGAAACATAGTAAAACAGTTCTGTATGTGAGTGTTAACTGTGAGTTTTGGGAAATAATGAGGTTTTGACACTGGCCCAGAATATGCTCACAGAAGCCTGGTTTGTCAAATTAGAATATGCTCACAGGAGACTGGTTTATCAAATGAGAATGAATATACTCACAGAAACCTGGTTTATCAAATGGGAATATGCTCATAGAAGCCTAGTTTATCACATTAGAATATGCTCACATAAGCTTGTCTTATCAAAGCAGGGGGTATAAATCAGGGAAGCAGTAGTAATAAAGGAGTAAGGGAGACAGGGAACAGAGAAGGTAAAGGGGGAAGAGGTGAGCCAGGAAGTGCTTCAGGGAGCAGTACTGGCAGGAAGGGGGGGTGGAAGCAGGGAAGCAGGCAGGGAGGGATTAAGGTATGGAGAGTCATGTGCACCAATGCAAGGAGTCTGGGAAATACAATTCTGGATGTGAAAGTCATCATGGCAGAGGCTAGCCTGGATTTGGTGGCCATATTGGAGTCATGATGCAGTGACAGCCATGACCAGAACATGGCCATACTGGCCTACTCTCTTTTCTGGAGAGACCGGGCAGGGAGGAGGGGAGGAAGGGTTACACTATATGTGAGGGAGGGAACCAAGGAAATAGTGGTACGGGGGCACCTGGAAGAAAAGGAAGGACTGGAGGTGTTGTGGGTCATCCTGGAGACAGGCTCTGGGGCTGCTGTCTGCACAGGGGTGATGTACAGACCTCCAGCACTGAAAGAGAAGATGGATGAGACACTTGAGGAAGCCATCATCAGGATGGCAAGAAAGGGGGAGGTACTGCTAGCTGGTGACTTCAATCTGCCAGACTTGGAGTGGAGCCTTCACACTACAACTCTGGCTAGAAGCAGGGCAGCCTTTGACTCCCTGCAGGGGTGTTTCTCAGGCATCTATTCAAGAAAACCACTAGGAACAGGGCAGTGCTGGATCTGGTGCTTACAAACAGGGACAGCATTGCAGACGTCACAGTGGGAAGTACCTCAGTGATCACTATCCAGTGTGATTTAACATTAAGATGGGAACAGAAGCTAACTACACGAGGGTGATGGTCCTGGACTTTAGGAGGGCAGATTTTAAAGAAATGGTAGACTGCCTCAGAAACTTCCTCATGGGGGGGTGGCCAGGGAGGGATAAAGGAACAGTGGGGAATAATAAGGGAGGGCATAATTAAGGCAACCAGCCTCTGCATGAAGGAAGTGAGCAAAAACAGAAGGAAAAAGAGTTATGGTTCCCTAGGGAGTGGTCAAGGTGGTGAAGGAAAAAAGGGTGCCATTCAGGAGGCATAATGAAATGCAGAAGGAGGAGGACAGGGATCTGAACCAAGTAAAACAGAGGTATGCAGGAAAGGCAGTGAAGGGAGTAAAGGTGCAGACAGAGGAAAGAATAGCCAAAGGGGTACTAAAGGGGATAAGACTTTCTTCAAGAACATAAATAAGAAGAGGAAAGCAGGGGAAGAGATAGCGAGGATAACGAGGGTGGCATAAGGAGTCTGCACAGAAGAGGACCAAGAAAAAGTTGCCATCTGAAGAAGTACCTCTGCCGAGTCTTGACAGTGGAGGAGGAAATGAACCATTGGACAGCAGCAGGAATAAACGGGGGATGGGGTGTGGGGGGGGTGAAGAGTAGATATAAGGCCATTTTCAGACAAAAGAGTCCTGAAGGGACTTGGAGCTATGAAGGTGGACAAGGCTATGTAACTGGACAGGATACACCCCAGGGTACTTAAGGAACTCATGGAGGTGCTAACTAGCCACCTAACAACCTTATTCAACAATTCAGTGGAAACAGGCATGGTTTCAAAGGATTGGAGGAGGGCAGACATAGTTCCTTTACATAAGAGTGGCAGCAGGGAGGAAGCTAGCAACTACAGGCTGGTCAGTCTCACATAAGTGGTGGGAAAATAATGCAAACCCTGCTAAAGAAAAGGCTGGTAGAAAATCTTGAATACAAAAGGCTGCAAGACCACAGGCAACATGGATTCACAGTGGGACATCATGCCAGATAAATCTGGTTGATTTTTCAACTGGGTGACCAAGGAAATAGATAAGTGGAGGGCGGTGGATGTGGGCTACCTTGACTTTAGCAGCAACTGTGCCTTACAGGAGACTGATAAAGAAACTGAGCAGCCTAGGGGTGGTATCCACAGTGGTGAATTGTGTTAGAAACTGAGTAATGGATTAGCATTAGAGGATAGTGGTAAATGGCACTCACTCAAATGATACGGGAATAAGCAGCAGGGTGCCACAGGGCTCAGTACTCAGACTGGTCCACCAGCGAGGTGCCACAGGGCTCAGTACTGGGACTGGTCCTCTACAATGTCTTCACAAGTGACATTGCAGAAGAACTGGGAGGGAAGGTATGCCTTTTTGCAGATGATACCAAAATCTGTAATAGGGTGGAGACTCAGGAAGGGGTTTAGAAAGAATGGGCAGAGATCTTGGGGAAACTCAAGGTGTGGTCAAGAGCTTGGCAGTTGAGGATCAATGCCAAAAAGTGCAAAATCCTGCACCTAGGGAATAGGAACCCAGTAGCTGAGTATAGTGTGGAGGGAAGGTGCTGATAGGACAAGGACCTGGGAGTTATCATAACTGATTACTTCAACATGGCAGAGTAGTGTGATAAAGCAGTGGGTAAGGCTGGTGGGATGCTTGGGTACATAGGGAGGTGTTTCTCCAGCAGAAGGAGGAAGGTGGTGTTGCCACTGTATCATTCATTGGTGAGGCCTCACCTGGAATATCGTGTCTAGTTCTGGAGGCCACACTTCAGAAAGGACATAGACGGGGTGGAGGAAGTCCAGAGGATACATAGATACATAGACACTGTCGGCAGATAAGGGCCTATGGCCCACTCATTCTGCCTATTTAATCTTGTAAGTTCACATTGTTTTTCCTAGAAGTCTGTTGCCCCTTATCCCTGACCTCTAGAATTCCCTTATGTCTAACCCATGCATTCTTAAATCCTGTGATTGTTTCAGACCCCACCACTTCCTCTGGCAGGGTGTTCCACTTGTCCACCACCCTTTCTGTGAAGAAATTCTTCTTCACATTTCCTCTGAATCGCCCTTCCTCCAACTTCATCTCATGCCCTGTAGTCCTGGAACATCTTTTTCACTGGAAAATAGTGTATTCCTGCACCCTGTTCCTCCCTGTAAGGTACTTGTATGTCTCTATCATATCCCCTCTCTCCCTCCTCTCCTCCAGAGAGAACATATTTAAGTCCTTCAGCCTGTCCTCATAGGACTTGTGATGCAATCCCTGTACCATCTTTGTTGCCCTCCTCTGAACCTTCTTTACCCTATGTCCTTTCATAGGTAAGGTCTCCAGAACTGTACACTGTACTCCAGGTGGGGCCTCACTAGTGTCTTGTATGGTAAAATTATGACCTCTCTTTTCCTGCTGGTGATGCCCCTGCCTATGCATCCTAGCATTCTATCTACTTTACCTGCTGCCTTGTTGTGCTGTTTCCCTACTTTAAGGTCATCAGAGATGATAACCCCAAGGTCCCGTTCCTGCTTGGTGCATGCTATATCCTCACCCCACCAACTGATATGTTGTTTCAGGGTTTTTGTGCCCCATATGCCTTTGTAACCTCGTGCCTTGATTACTGCAACTCCCTCTACCTAGGGCTACCAGGGGTTGATATCTGCTGCCTACAGCTGGTGCAGAATGCAGCAGCCCGGTTGTTGACAGGGACTTCTGGGATGTGTCATATTACACTGGTGCTGTGCGAACTGCAATGTCTGCCGATTCAGTGGCGGATCACCTTTAAAGTTGGATTACTGACTTATATGCCCTACACGGACTCTGCCCTGACTACGTGAAAGAGCTTCTGTCCCCCTACTGCCCCAGGTGATCACTCTGCTCGGCTGACGAGGGGTTGCTAGAGATTCCAAGGGTATTTTTAAAATCATCTGGGGCCCGTGCATTCGTGTAAGTGGCTCCAACCCTTTGGAATTCTCTACCCTGCCAGCTTCATGAGTGCACAACCTTAGAAGGTTTTAAACAGGCATTAAACATAGAAACATAGACTTTGATGGCAGATAAGGACCGCTTGGCCCACCTAGTCTGCCCATTTCCCTACCTACAGGATAAGCTGCAGATCCTAGATAACCAACAGCCTATTTCTCCCTACCCCCACAAGAATTGCCTTATGTCTGTCCCATGCATTCTTTAATTCTCCCACAGTTTTAGACCCCACAACTTCCTCAGGAAGCATGTTCCATGCATCCACCACCCTCTCTGTGAAAAAATACTTCCTCACATTGCCCCTGAGCCGTCCCCCCTCTATCTTCAAATTGTGTCCCCTTGTTCTTGCACATCTCTTTTTCTGAAAGATGCTACCCCCTTGGACTTTGCTGATTCCACTGAGGTACTTAAAAGTTTCTATCATGTCCACACTCTCCCTCCTTTCCTCAAGGGTATACATATTAAGCTCCTTTAGTCTCTCTCCTCATATGTCTTCTCTTGCAGACCCTGCACCATTTTAGTTGCCCTCCTCTGGACTGCCTCCATCCTGTCTATGTCCTTGTGGAGATGAGGTCTCCAGAACTGGACACAGTACTCCAGATGGGATCTCACCAACTGTCTATACAGAGGGATAACAACTTCTGTTTTCTGCTGGTGATGCCTCTCCCTATACATTCCAGTATCCCCCCAGCCCTCCCTACTGCCTTCTCACATTGCTTGCCAACCTTAAGGTCATCTGATATGATTACCCCCAGGTCCCTTTCCATTTTTGTTGTTGTCACTACCCGCCCCCCCATTGTGTACTCTTCCCCTGGGTTTTTGTTTCCCAGGTGCATTATTTTACACTTCTTTGCACTGAATCTAAGCTGCCATACTTCTGACCATTCCTTCAACCTTGCCAAGTCCCTTCTCATCCTTGCACGCCTCCTTGTGTATCAACTCTGTTGCAGATCTTTGTGTCATCTGCAAAGAGGTATACTTTTCCTTCCAGTCCCTCTACAATGTCACTTATAAAGACAGTAAAAGGACTGGACCAGTACTGAACCCTGCAGTACCCCACTAGTAACCCCTTTCTTCAGAGTGGACTCCATTTACAATACCTTCTGGGTCCTGTTGTCCAGCCAATGTTTTACTCCAGGCTACCACCTTGGGAGCCACCCCAGGCTGGTTAATTTGTTTATTAATTTTGCGTGGACTGTGTCAAATGCCTTACTAAAGTCTAGGTAGGCCATGTCCACAGCCCCTTCCTGGTCTACTACTTTGGTCACCCAGTCAAAGAAATCAATTAGATTCGTCTGACATGACCTTCCCGCTGTGAACCCATGCTGCCTTGGGTCCTGTGCCCTACTGGCCTCTAGGTACTCAACAATTCTTTCCTTCAGAAGCGATTCCATCACTTTCCCTACACAGAGGTCAAACTGACAGGTCAGTGGTTTCCTGCCTCTGTTTTGCTCCCACTTTTATGAAGGGGAATCACATCCGCCTTCCTCCAGTCCTCAGGTACCACACCATCCTCCCATGTGGTCAGTGGTGTCACTAGTTCTCCCCTTAATTCTGTTTGAATTCTGGGGTGAATCCTGTCAGGCCCCATTGCTTTGTCCACCTTCAGTTTTAGGAGTTCTTGCAGAACCTTTTCTTCTGTGAAAGGACTGGGATCAACCCCGCTATCCAGAGTGCTTCAGTCAATTGGATTAGGTACCTCCCCCTCCTCCTCTTTTGTGAATACTGAGCAGAAGTATTCGTTCAGTATCCCTGATTTTTCACTGTCCCTCTCTGCCAACCCACCATCCATTCTGTTCAGCCTCACTATCTCTCCCTTTCTCTTTCTATGCTCCCTGATGTACCTATAAAAGGTTTTATCCCTCTTCTTAACCAAGTTGGCTATCTTTTCCTCAGTTTGGGCCTTTGCTATTCTGACTTCCCTCTCTGCTTCCTTCTGCCTTAACTGGTACAGTTCTCTGTCCTGCTCCTTCTGTGTTTCCTTATACTTCCTAAATGCTATCTTTTTCTCCCTAACCTTCTCTGCCACCTCATTTGAGAACCATAGTGGCTTTTTCTTTCGTTTTGATTTATTTGCTTCACACAAAGGCTTGTTGCCTCTGTGATGGCAGTTTTGATGTTTCCCCACTATTGCTCCACCCCTCCTTCTTGCCTGTTTGCTAGTGCTTTTCTAAGGCACTCTCCCATTTTGCCAAGGTCAGCCCTCCTGAAGTCCAGTACCCTCACTTTTATATGGCTTAACTCTGTAGCTGAGTTTATCATGAACCACACTGTTTGGTGGTCACTTGTCCCCAGATGGCTACCCACTTCTAGATCTGAGATCCTCTCACTGTCCCCATTTGAGAGTATGAGGTCTAAGACTGCTACCTCATGAGTGGGTTCCAAAACTAGCTGTCTGAGGCATGCCCCCTGAAGGGCATCGAGAATGACCCTTCTCTTGGATGTGGCTGCAGCAAAGGTGCTCCAGGTAACATCTGGCATATTCAGGTGCCCCATCAACAGTATCTCCTCTTTCTCTACCATCCTAAGGATGCCTTCTATCATATCCTTATCCATTCCCTCCCCCTGAGATGGGGGTCTGTATACAACAACAAATACAAGACATTTTTGTGGCATCAGGCCTATCCCAATTGAGTTCTCTGATCTTTGATTTTATTAACTATCTGTTTTATATCGCTATACTATTTTATCCTGTATTTATTTGTTGTAAAGCGCCTTGACAGCTGAAAGGTGCTAAATAAATACAAATTATTATTATATTATATGCATTATCTTGCACTTTT
Organism: Neoceratodus forsteri; assembly: GCA_016271365.2. Lineage (NCBI taxonomy): Eukaryota > Metazoa > Chordata > Ceratodontiformes > Ceratodontidae > Neoceratodus > Neoceratodus forsteri. The sequence continues at coordinate 1,677,613,600 of CM057456.1, forward strand.
TTGCATTGAATTTTAACTGCTAAACCCTTGACCATTCTTCAAGCTTCTGCAGGTCCCTCCTCATTATGTCTACACCCCCAGCATATCCACTCTGTTGCAGAGCTTTGTGTCATCAGTGAACAGGGAAATTCTGCCTTCCAGGTCCTGCGAAGTGCCGCTGATGAAGACATTGAATAGGTCTGGTCCCAGCACTGATCCCTGTGGTACCCCAATGGTCACTCTTCCCTCTGTAGCGTGACAGCCATTTACCACCACCCTCTGTGTCTTGCCACCCAGCCAATTATCTACCCACCGCACTACTGTCCTGCCCACTCCCATATTCTCCAGTTTGTTTAATAGCTGTCTATGTGGCACAGTATCAGAGGCCTTGCTGAAGTCCAGATAGGCCATGTCTACTGCCCTCCCCTGATCCACCTCCCTTGTCACCCAGTCAAAAAATTCATTGAGGTTGGTCTGGCATGACCTCCCCCCAGTGAAACCATGCTGCCTTGGGTCCTGCAGTCTGCTGGTAACCAGATGTTCCACCAATCTCTCCTTCAGTAGTGCTTCCATGATGTTCCCCACTACTGAGGTCAGGCTGCCTGGTCTGTAGTTCCCCGCTTCCTCTTTGTTCCAGCATTTGTATAAGGGGACTACATCTGCTGTCCTACAGTCTTTGGGTACCTCCCCTGTTTCCAGTGATCACCAAAACAGGATTGCCAGAGATTCAGCCACCACCTCTCTTAGTTCCTTTAGGACTCTGGGGTGCACCCCATTTGACCCCATTGCTTTATCGACTCTTATTCCTTCCAGTTCCTTTAGGACCCTTTCCCGTGTAAAGGGACTTGTGTCTATTTCTGTGCCATTCCCACCCCTTGTACTCCCTTCGGGCCCATTACCCTCCTCTTCCTCAGTAAAGACTGAGCAGAAATATCTGTTCAGTATGTCAGCTTTACTGTTGTCATCCTCCAGGTGGCCCCCATCCTCCCCCTTCAGTCTCACTATCCCTCCATTTGCCCTTCTTTTTTCCCTTATGTACCTTAAAAGGTTTTGTCCCCTCTACCCACTGATTCTGCGATGCGCTCTTCTGTCTGAGCTTGGGCTTCCCTTACTGACCTCTCTGCCTCCCTTTGCTTCTCCTGGTACTTCTCCCTATCCTCTTCTGCCTGCATCTTTTTGTATTGCCTGAATGTGATCTTTTTGGCTTTCGCTTTCTCCACTACCTCCTTGGAAAACCATAATGGCCTCCTCTTCCTTTTCCCCTTGTTACCCTGCTTAATGCATAATTCTGTTGCTTTTGTAATCCTTGTTTTAAATATTGCCCTCTGTTCCTCAACCCGTGATTCCCTCCCCATTCCCATTAATGTCTCTTTTAAGCATCTCCCCATTTTCCCAAAGTCTGCCCCACTAAAATCCAGGATATGTGTTTTTGTGTGGTTTGGTTCTGCTCCTTCTGTGATTTCAGACTACAGTGACTGGTGGTCACTATTCCCCAGGTGCTGCCCCACTGTTGTGCCCATAACACTGTCCCCGTTTGTTAGCATGAGGTCCAGTATTGCCTTCTGCCGAGTTGGTTCCATGAGCAGTTGCTTTAGAAAGGCACCTTGAAGGGAGTCCAGGATAATCAGGGGAAAGTGACAAAGTGGCTGAAGCGGCCACTCTTGAAACTGCTTAAATATCGTGACAAACTCTGGTCAAAATGGAAATCCTCCTCTTGCCAAGCTGACCTGGATGCCTACCGCTCCCTGTGTGACACATGCAAGAAGGAGGTTCGTATAGCCAAAAGTGACTACTACTACAAACTTCTCAAATCCTCGGCCACAAACCTCAAAAGTTATTGGTCCCAAATTAAAGAGATAATGGGTAACACTAAGTTGCAAATTCCCAATGACCTAATAATTAATGACTCGCTCTTTAACAATCCTAACACCATTGCCAATGCCTTTAATGAGATTTTTATGACGGTTCCCATCACCCCTCCTCTCACATCCCATGGGTCACAATCTCCTCTGTCTCCACAGATTCCACATGTTGCACCTCCTACTTTGATTCTCTCCCTGGTCACCTGTCCTGAGGTCCTAAAACTTCTGAGCACCATTCCTATGCACTGCAGTACAGGGCTGGATGGGCTAGAACCCTATATCCTTTGACTAGCTCTCTATGTAAAGGAAGAGATAAAAGCAACTGAACAAAAGAGTAAACAGGGAAGAGAGGAGGCACTGTGGGTCACCTTGGAGACTGGAAAGGGCACCACAATCTGCACAGGGGTTGTGTATAGACCCCATGTCAGGGGGAGGGAATGGACAAGGATATAATAGAAGGCATTCTTAGAATGGCAGAGAAAGGGGAGATACTGTTGATGGGAGACCTGAATATGCCAGATGTTAACTGGAGCACATTTGCTGCAGCCACATCCAAGAGCAGGGCCATTCTTGCCCTACAGCTGGTAGGTCTCAGACAGCTAGTTTCGGAACCCACTCATGAGGGAGCAATCTTAGACCTCGTACTCTCAAACGGGGGCAGTGAGAGGATCTCAGATCTAGAAGTGGGTTGCCATCTGGGAACAAGTGACCATCAAACAGTGTGGTTCACATTAAACTCAGCTACAGAGTCAAGCCATACAAAAGTGAGGGTACTGGACTTTAGGAGGGCTGACTTTGGCAAGATGGGAGAGTGCCTCAGAAAAGCACTAGCAAACAGGCTAGAAGGAGGTGTGGAGCAACAATGGGGAATCATCAAAATTGCCATAACAGAGGCAACAAGCCTTTGTGTGAAGCATATAAACAAATCAAAATGAAAGAAAAAGCCACTATGGTTCTCAAAAGAGGTGGCTGTGAAAGTCAGGCAGAAAAAGATAGCATTCAGGAAGTATAAGGAAACACAGAAGGAGCAGGACAGAGAGCTGTAAAAGTTAAGGCAGAAGGAAGCAGGGAGGGAAGTCAGAATAGCAAAGGCCCAAACTGAGGAAAAGATAGCCAACTCAGTTAAGAATGGGGATAAAACCTTTTATAGGTATATCAGCGAGTGTAGAAAGACAAAGGGAGGGATAGTGAGGCTGTATAGAATGAACGGTGGGTGGGCGGAGGGGGACAGTGAAAAAGCAGGGATACTGAATGAATATTTCTGCTCAGTATTCACAAAAGAGGAGGGGGAAGTGCCTAATCCAATTAACAGAAGCACTCTTGATATGGGGTTGATCCCAGTCCTTTCACAGAAGAAAGGGTTCTGCAAGAACTCCTAAAACTGAAGGTGGACAAAGCAATGGGTCCTGATGGAATTCACCCCAGAATTCTAAAAGAATTATGGGAGGAACTAGTGAAACCACTGGCTACTCTTTTTAATAAATCATGGGAGGATGGTGTAGTACCCGAGGACTGGAGGAAAGCGGATGTGATTCCCCTTCACAAAAGTGGGACCAAGACAGAGGCTGGAAACTACAGACCTGTCAGTCTGACCTCTGTGGTAGGGAAAGTGATGGAGTCACTTCTGAAGGAAGAATATTTTGAGTACCTAGAGGCCAGTGGGGCTGGGACCCAAGGCAGCATGGGTTCATAGCGGGAAGGTCATGTCAGGCGAATCTAATCGATTTCTTTGACTGGGTGACCAAAGTAGTAGACCAGGAGGGGCTGTGGACATGGCCTTCCTAGACTTTAGCAAGACATTTGACACAGTCCCACACAAAGATTAATAGTCAAATTAACCAGCCTGGGAGTGGGTCCCAGGGTGGTAGCCTGGGTAAATCATTGGCTGGACAACAGGACACAGAAGGTAATTGTAAATGGAGTCCACTCTGAAGAAAGAGGGTTACTAGTGGGGTACCGCAGGTTCAGTATTGGGTCCAGTCCTTTTTAATGTCTTCATCAGTGACATTGCAGAGGGACTGGAAGGAAAAGTATGCCTTTTTGCAGATGACACAAAGATCTGCAACAGGGTTGATACACAAGGAGGTGTGGAAAGGATGAGAAGGGACTTGGCAAGGTTGGAGGAATGGTCAGAAGTATGGCAGCTAGAATTCAGTGCAAAGAAGTGTAAAATAATGCACCTGAGAAACAACAACCCAGGGGAAGAATACACAATGGGGGAGTGGGGAGGTAGTAACAACAACAAAAAAGGAAAGGGACCTGGGGGTAATCATATCAAATGACCTTAAGGTTAGCAAGCAATGTGAGAAGGCAGTAGGGAGGGCTGGGGGTATACTGGGATGCATAGGGAGAGGCATCAGCAGCAGAAAACAGGAAGTTGTTATCCCTCTGTACAGACAGTTGGTGAGACCCCATCTGGAGTACTGCGTCCAGTTCTGGAGACCCCTTCTCCGCAAGGACATAGACAGGATAGAGGCAGTCCAGAGAAGGGCAACTGAAATGGTGCAGGGTCTGCAAGAGAAGCCTATGAGGAGAGACTAAAGGAGCTTAATATGTATACCCTTGAGGAAAGAAGGGAGAGGGGACATGATAGAAACTTAAGTACCTCAGCAGAATCAACAAAGTCCAAGAGGGTAGCATCTTTCAGAAAAAGAGATGTGCAAGAACAAGGGGACACACTTTAAAGATAGAAGGGGGGCGGTTCAGGGGCAATGTGAGGAAGTATTATTTCACAGAGAGGGTGGTGGATGCATGGAACATGCTTCCTGAGGAGGTTGTGGGGTCTAAAACTGTGGGAGAATTCAAGAATGCATGGGACAGACATAAGGCAATTCTTGTGGGGGGTAGGAAGAAATAGACTGTTGGTTAGCTAGGATCTGCGGCCTATCCTGTAGGTAGGGAAATGGGCAGACTAGATGGGCCAAGCGGTCCTTATCTGCCGTCAAAGTCTATGTTTCTATGTAGCTGCCCCACTTCTTGCCACTCCTGTAACTCATCTTTTTAACCTTTCCATTTGCTCCTCTATGGTGCCTTCGGCATGGAAATCTGCTAAGACTATTCCAGTTTTCAAGAAAGTTGACCCCAAATTACTATCTAATTACTGTCCCATTGCACTCCTGCCTATGCTCTGCAAGATACTTGAGAAATTAATACACCGCCAGATATCTGATCACTTACTACAATTCAACCTCCAGTCCCCCGTCCAGCATGGTTTTAGGGCTGGTCATAGTACCACCACTGCTCTTACTCTTTTCACCAGCGAGGTAAAATCTGATGTGGACAAAGGTCTCCTTACTGGTGCTGTGCTCATTGACCTCACCAAGGCATTTGATCTAGTAAATCACACTTTGCTCCTGAATAAACTACATGCCCTTGGGGCCTCTAGATCCACAGTGGCCTGGATTCACAGCTACCTTGACCATAGGTCACAGTCTGTTCTCTTTGGCAAGGTCCTCTCATCTCCTTCCCCCGTCTCCTGCGGAGTCCCTCAGGGCTCCATTCTAGGGCCTTTGCTATTCTCTATATTTGTCAATGATATTCCAATCTCTAATCCACATTGCCACTCTATTATGTATGCTGAGGACTTTGTCCTTTACACTGCCTCCAGTTCAGTTAAGGTCATCAGTGATCACCTATCATCTGCATTCCGGGAACTCCAATCCTGGTTCTCCTTCAACTCCCTATTACTCAATTTACCGAAAACCCAGGCAATGCTATTTGGATCCTCTAAGAAACTCCCTGCTGTGTCATCAGAATTTCAAATGCTTTGCTTGGATGGGTCTATAGTTTCCCCTACTGTCTCTTTTAAATATCTGGGGGTGTTGCTTGATCCTGCACTTAACGTCTCTGCTCAAATAAGTGAGGTGTGCAAATTAGTCAATATCAAGATTGGAGCTTCATATCGTGTGCATCACTCATTAACTCCGTCTGCTAGGATCTCTGTAGCTCAAGGAGTCCTTCTCCCCACTCTACTTTATGCTGTTCCTCTCCTTTCCCATGCAAATGCCACTGGCCTTCACAAATGGGATGTTGCTTATAACAATATTTGCAGATTTGCCCTATCAGCACCTCGCCTATTGCACCACTGCTTGCTTTACTCTGCCTTGCACCGGCTGTCACCTAGCTCCAGACGTTCCTATTCTCTGGGTTGTTTCATTGACTCCTTAACCAGATATCCTCATCCTGCCTCACTTGGTTCAGTGCTCTCCCCCTTGCCTCAGTCCCGTACTCTGAGGTCCTCTGACACCCAGCTGCTCTCCGTCCCACACTATTCCACTAAAATGGGGGAACAAGCTTTCTCTCATTTTGCTCCGAAATTATGGAACTCTCTGCCTTCCCACCTAAAGTGCTCCTTGTCTCACTCCTTCAAAACTGCACTTTTTTCTCACTTATATTCGTTTGATACTTTGGACTGCACCTAACCTTAGTTGTTCTATTGTGTCTTCTCTTTTCCTTTATTGCTGTTATCTATTACAATACTTACTGGCATTGTGCTTGCCTATACCTACTCTGTGCATCCCTGCGTGGATGGTTTGTATGGGCTATTTATGTTGATGTATGGTTGTCTATTGAATGTTTTGCTTATTCTTATTATTGTTGGTAAAATTGTTAAGCTCTGCCTTGTATTGTTTCTATGCTACCTATGACTGACTGTTTGTTTCTATCATGTAATCTCCCGGGTCATGCCTGAAAATGGGCAGGGTTATTGCCCAGTGTACTTACACGGTCATCAAAAGCTAATAAATAAACAAATCTGCTCCTGGTTGATGCTGCTGCTGGGAGGCTCCAGTCCACGTCTGGAATACTGAAGTCTTAAACCAGCACCACCTCACCCTTGTCTGCCATCCTTTTGATGGCTAGCAACATCTCCCTATCTGTTTCGTCCTCCTGGGTTGGTGGTCTGTAGACCACACCAGCACAGATGGCTGACCCCATTTTCCTTTCCAGCTTAACCCACAGTATCTCTCCCCCATTTTGTTCCTCCTGGATCTCTGTGGCTTTTATGCCATCTTTTACATAAAGTACCACTCTTCCTCCCTTCCTGCCTGCTCTGTCTCTTCTGAATATGTTGTAGCCAGGTATGGCCATCTCCCAGTCGTGGTTATTATTACACCAGGGCTCTGTGATGGCCACAACGTTCAGGTCCGACTGCACCATGGCAGCATCCAGAGCCTCTATCTTGTTGCTAAGGCTCCTGGCATTGGCACACATGGCTTTCCATGATGTGAACTCCCTAGACTGTTTAGCTGTTCTACTCCAGCCCCTTCCCTGGTTGTTCTTTATCCCTGGTTATCCCTGCTGTTTCCCCTTTCTTCCTATCCACCTCTTGGGTGCTTATCTCCATCTTTTGCACATTGCTTTGTAGAGATATCCACTCCTGTTCACTGGTTCCACTATTAGCTGTGGGGGGGAGCAATTAGGTACCCTTCCTGCTGGTCTACCACCCCCCCGGGCTAGTTTAAATGCTTGTCCATGTAGCATTTAAACTTATCATTGAGTGCTTGGATTCCCCTCTAGGATGGATGCAGCCTGTCAGGATTGAACAAGCCTTCATCCATTCAGGTGGGTCCCCAGTCACCAATGAATCCAAACCCTTCCTCACAGCATCAGTTCTTCAAACATGAGTTAAAGTTCCTGGTGTGTGTGCCCCTACACTCTCCCATGCCTCTCACAGGTAGTATTTCCGAGAAGGTGACAGAAGTAGCTACTTGCTTGAGACCCCTCCCCAGTTTCCTAAACTCTTCCTGAACTTCCTTAGGCTCCCCATTTGCCAGGTCATTAGTACCTAGGTGGATAATGGCATCCAGCTCACCCTCCCGTCTTGCCTTCCCGGCGATCCCCAGGATCTTCCTCCCATCCCTCCATGCCATGGCACCTGGTAGGCACCTCACCTCCCTGTCCTCCCCCTCCTGTGTTCTTAGCTGGATCCCTCTTAAGATAGAGTCCCCCACCAGGATTCACTTCCTCCTCCTCTGGGGTCCACTGCTCTCCCCACTGAGGTCACCTCCTTGGTTGACCTCCACATCCTTTCCTCCCACTTCTCTGGGTACCTCTGTTTGGTTGTACCCATTTGCCAGTGCAGCATATGAGTTCTGGAATGGAATAGGATTTGAGATGTGCCTCTGCCTGACCGCCCTAACCCTCCTCAAGCCCACTGTCATCCAAGTGCTCCTCGTTCTTGGCATCCTTTGAGGCAGCAGCGTTGGACTGGGTGGTCTCTGGATAGGGGTGAAGGCACTCCTGACCCAGTTTACTTCCGCTCTGAGTCTGGCTACCTCGTCCCACAGTCCAGAGAGATGCCTGCAGATAGGGCAACACCTCAGCATCCAGAAGGTCTGCCTAAATACAGCTGTCCCCCAAGCACTGCATTGCACCACTTCCCACATTATACTGCACTTATACTGCTATTCCAGTACCTGTCTGTTGCTGAAGCTCTCCTTGTAGTTCCCTCTTTATTAATTCACTGTCCTGAAAATCCTGCCACCGAGCCTCAGATACTTTTTTTTTAAAGAAGGAAAACAAAACAACAACAAAAAAAAAGAATCAAAACACTTGTTGTGCCAAGGGCGGGATTCCTCCCCCTTGTGCCCCTCCTACTCCATAACCCCTGCTATTCCCTGTGCTTGGCTCCTGTCAATCAGATTTAACAGGACATATAATTAAGAGTGGGGGGCAGGAGAGGGAAGGTGGGCAGCAAGTAAAGGCAGCAAAGGAAAACAGCATCACTACAAGCACACCAAACTAGGTTTTAAATTTTCAACAGCCCAAAAACAATTATAAGTAAAGACAGCAAAGAAATAACAGTACCACTAAAAGCCCACAAATCTAGGTTTAAAACAACACAGCAATGAGCAATTACTGCACTGCACTAAAATGAATCTGGATCATTCCCCTTCTGGCCTCTTCTGAGAAACCAAAAATCAACTTGCTACCTCAAATCTGACTTAGCCCCACCTCCATTTATAACGTAGATGAGGTCAGAGGTCAGACAATTAGCACTCCTCCCCTAAACTACAGGGCAAGACAGACAAGACAAGACAAAATAACATTTGCAGCAAGTAAAGACAGCAAAGAAAAACAGTACCACTACAAGCACACCAAACTAGGTTTTAAATTTTTAACAACTAAAATGGTGCAGGAGTTGCACCAAAAGCCCTATAAACAGAGACTGAGGGATCTCAACATGTACACCCTGGGGGACCCTCCCAATGAATCTATTTGATCGGACATACCACTTGCCCTACTCGTGGGCTGATGAACCTCTCACATCGAGCCCTCAGCCAGATATGACCCCCCCCGTATTGTATTGTCCCCCATGAATATCCACTGATCTTAATGGAGCGATTGGATACCTGCAGTAGTTCACTGAACAATGAGGAACACTCTTGATGTGTTTATGACATATTATCTTTATTGTTCTGCCTTTATAAATTGATGTGACTATACTTTTGATGGTTGCTACATTATCAAATGGAATGACCTGGTGGAATGTATTAGCTGTACCCATGATTTTCAATAAACTTGAATAAAAAAAAAAAATGTACACCCTGGAAGAGAAAAAAGGGAGCGGGGACATGATAGAGACCAAAAAGTACCTCACAAGGGTGAACAAGGTGCAGGAGGGGAGTCTCTTTTAAATGAGAAAGAACACCAGGACCAGGGGGCATGCGATGAAGCTTGGTGGGGGGGAGGTTAAGAGGGATATGAAGAAGTACAACTTCCCTGAATGGGTGGTAGACAGAGAAACATAGAAAATGACAGCAGATAAAGACCAATGGTCCATCTAGTCTGCCTAAGTTCCCTATTTTGCCCTGGGACCTACTGATCCACCAGGGTGGTGGCCCTCCCATGGTCACCCCACTCTCCTCACCATATCTGATTCCACAAGCTACCATAATACCTTTCATTTTGTCCCAGCTGTGCTTTAAACCTCAATGATTTTTACACCCACCCCCTTGGTTGGTAGCCTATTCCATGGCCTCACCACCCTTTCTGTAAAATAATACTTCCTCATATCCCTCTTGAACCTTCCTCCTGTTAGTTTCCATTTGTGACCGCATGACCATGAGCCCTATTCAAATTAAATTCCCTGCAATTCACCCTGCTAATTCCCTTTAGGAATTTGAAGGTCTCTGTCAACTCTCCCCTCTTTCTTCTTGTTTCCAGTGAGTACATGTTAGGTGCCTTGAGGCACTCTTCATAGGACCTGCCCAGCTGTCCTTGGATCATTTTTGTTACCCAGCGCTGCACTGTCTCCAGCTTGTCCCTATCCTTCCTGAAGTGAAGACTCTAGAAATGGGTGCAGTATTCCAGGTGTGGTCTCACCAAGTATCTATACGGGGTGTTACTTCTTTTTTTCTGCTATCAATATCCTTCCCAGTACAGCCAAGCATCCTACTTGCTTTGCTATATGCCTGTTGCGTTGACTTAACACCTGGAACAGAATGCCACTGGAAGTGGAGGAGGTAAAAATAGTATGGGTCTTCAAGCATACGTGGGATAGACGTAGGAGAATATTAGTTAACTGGCAGGAAAGAGGAAGGGACACCAGAGACCAGTTAGAGTCTGTGGAGACAGATTAGGAAAGAAACTTCTGGGCAGACTAGGTAGGCCAAATGGTCCTTTTCTGCTGACAAATTCTGTTTCTGTGTTTCTAAATCTGGTAGTACATTTTACAAATCCAGGGCCGTGTATTTGCATTTTCCTTTTATACATATTCTGAAGACCTTTGAGCTCAAAGCCCTTTTTCAAAGATGTCCACGTCATAGTACAAGGTACAAGGTAAACAATACAATAGAACAGATAACAAGCAGTGTGCCATATAATAAATAACAAGCAGTGGAATACAAAATAAGTCAGCAGTAGACAATAAATATATCAACCTAACAAAGCATATAAAACAGGTTAGGTGAAGAAGTGGTAAAATGGGTCAGGTTAGTTGCACCTATGTAACATTTTTTCATGAAAGTGAGACCTCAGATGCTTTTTGAAGGAAAATAGGGAAGGAATTTCACAGTAGTTGGTAAGTAGTGAGTTCTACACTTTACTCACCCTGTAAAGGGTAGAACCCTGCCCTAGAACAGTTTTTCTCAACAGTGTTTGATGCCTACCTCTGCATGTTGGATGGGTAGTGTATCTGTTGGATACAATGGTAAAATATTTTTGGATGCCTGTTGGCATGAGTCCCAGTACTCCCTTTCTACAGAGGAGGGCACTCAGATGTAGAAGGGCAACCAGTTTAGAGTAGTGTACAGCACAGTACAGACCATATATGTGGGCATCACACTGAAGTTCAAGTGCAAATTTACAAGCTCCACTGAAAGCCAGGGAGATTGTTCTCAAGGTTACATTTGTTAGTATGACAGGGGTGAATGAGGCTCCCAGCTGTTATGTAGAAAGAGTTTAAATGCAAGGGTCTGTTCTATCCTCTTCCTTTCTGTCTCTTCTCTGTCTGGTTGCACAACCAAATTTTCTTGTGAGACCTAGGAACTGATCACTCAGACGGTTTCACAATTCTCCATCTCTCGCTATCTCTCTGCCTTCACTTGTTGTTTCTGTCTGCCTTCCTCCCCCTTGTATAGCTGTGGGTATAAAAAATATATGTGAATCTTTATCTGGAAATATCACTGATACTGGGATCCCTTTGTTTAAAACTGTATATAGTTATACTGTTGAAATAATTGCAAAAAGCTATTTCGAACTCAAGGGGTTAACCTGAAATGCAGGTTTTAAGCCTTTTGCAGAGCTGTAAACAAGAGGTCAGTTCTGGGTTACTATGTACTTTTTGCTGCACCTGCAAGAACATTAGAAACTTACTAGAACATTGTGTGAGAAGCATGCTGTTTTCTTAACGAGTTTCCCAGGCACAGACTTATAAAAGGAGCAGCAATTCTTGTACAAGAACGAGAGAGACAAAGACTGACATTTAAAACTGAGAAAAAAATCCCTCAGAAAGACTCTTTTCTATGTTTGTACTGCCATTGTAAATAGTGATACTGAATAATTTTTATTTTGTTATTGAGAAAAATGAAAAATTATTTACGAATTTTGAAACTACTCCTGGTTATCCTATGCTTCCTGACCTGTGCCTCGATGACAGTTAGCAGCAGAATAAGCCACCCCAACATTAGTCGATAACTGGAACTATTAGACACTGTATTAACATCAGTTTAACCTCCTTTGTGAATTTATTATGCAAAGCATACGCTAAAGCAGTCATAAGACACAGTATATTTAGGCACAAAAATAGGTGGAATACAACCACTTCTGCCAAGAAGATCACCACTGTTTTTTGGGATAGACCATAAAATGACTTACTGTAAATGGAAGGAAGAGAGATTCAAATCCATTTAATTTTAATTTTAAGAATGGGATGATATTCAGGCCTGAGCCAAAGCTAATTTCCAATGGTATCCCAAGAATACAGTTACAATATGAAAAATGTAGTTTCACATTTATTGTATAAAAGAGAAAACAAGTATACAAGCAATATACATTATGCTTTTACACTCATCATTATAATAAAAAGTGGTTTATTCAGCCTTAGCAGCAGTATTTGTTAGCCAGCAAAAAATGTCGTCATATAGTTTTTTTTTAGCAAAAAATGTATTTCTGGCATCCTTGGATTCATGCTCAGTGCAGTTTTAGTTTTACAGATATTCTTAAAGTGACTTAACAGCTAATTTTGTAATTAACGATTCATGTCATTAAAGATGGCCGCCACTCACAATTTTGTTTTTAAATCTCTTCTGTTGAGGTTACCTTTTGAACGCACATGCTAGATTCATTTGGTGGATGTATAAGGATGGTGTTACCATATGTTTGTGATAGTAAATAGTACAACACTGTACCAGGATATTTACATTTTTCATGGAGTTGGAACTTTTCAAAACTTCAGAATCTCATATCTTGGTTCAGGAATGAAAGAAAACAAAAAGAAAAAAAAAAAAAAGATACCTTGCTATTTTTGCCAGACAAACATTATTGCTGGAAAAAAACGATATGGTGACTAACAAATACTGCTGCCTTAAATGAACATTGAGCGACAGTGGTAGCCTAAGATCAGTGCAGGTATATAGGATATAGCATAGGGAAACCTCGTTCATGTCCATGGGATTTCCTGTTAGATATTCACTAAGACAGTTATGTGACTTCCAATGCAGGGGAGGGATTTAGACCAGATAAACAGCCCAATCCCATTTATTGACCATACTGAAATGCAGCTCACTTATTTAGGACATTACCTCAGTCAAGAATCAACTTTCCAGATATGTCCCATATAACATGATAGGGGGATTTCCCCTTGATGCTAAGTGAAACTACCACCACTGTGACTTGCAGCATCAACTAAACTGGCTTCCCCTGGAATCCTTGGCTAAATGGAGCCCTCATTTACACACGTGACACTATCAGACAAGAGTCTCTCCTGCCTACTCAACCTCTTCACCCTCTCTCACAATCCCAAATTGAACCTGGGGTCACAGGATGAAAAAGTCCTCTGCATCCCACCACTAAACTCAAACTAGGGCCAGAAATCTTACAGATATACTGCAGTGGCAGCATGGAATGATGTACCATCAGAGATACGCAGCATTAGTTCCAGCAAATCATTAACATTCTACTACATAATAAAATACCTCTTCACAAAACTAAACTGCAATTACTATAGCACTTAACATTAATTGTTGTGATGGTACATCATACCTTGTATATCCTTATATGTACCTAACTTATTCTACGTTCTTCACTGCCCTTTCTGTACACTGTATGTATCCTACAAAATACTGTGTACATTTCTGTGTCCCTGCTGCATCCTCCTTTGTACCGTGTACACTTTAGTCAGCATTGTAACCACCTGCATTAGCACTGTTGCACTGGCACCCGGGTCTCTCCCATAAAAAATAACTATAATTTCCTTCTCATAGCTCAGTGTGTCAATTACTCAAACCAACTCATTGGATGGTAAACCAACTAGTTGCTGGCAGAAGCCCATAAAATTGGCCTGGTTTATAGAAAGACAGTCTTACTGTCTTTGCCTTACAGTACTTGGGAACATCATAATTTTCTATGGCTCCCAAAAGGCAATATGAGTTTGTGATACACTTTTTCCTGAAGACGTCTTCATTTTTGTGGAATGCACTGTACAAGAATGCCTGTGGGTTTGAAAATTTCACCAGCAGTTTTACTACATGGACTTAGATAGGAGTCAGTTTTAGCTTGCTTTTGATTTTTGTCACAAATGTGTTTTGAAATCATAAATTGGAACTTGCCAGGGTACAGCCTGAATGGTTAACTATCAGACCAGAAATAAAAGCAATTCACAAACTGCCCATAGCACAGATATGGAAACAATTAAAAATGAAGTATAGTCCTATTTCCCCAGATACTGTTGTGATGACAGAGGACACTTTTTCTGCTGATGTGACAAAGGAGATGAGCTATTAAAATGAATTAACCACAGGATTGCTAGTGTGTCAATTTGTTTATTAACATGACATTTATACAAGTCTCGCCTTCAGCTGTTTAAATGTTAGCCAGCAATCCTTTCATCGCATGCTGTACAATAAAATTAATTGTTTGCATCCCAGTGTTACAGATCCTTAAAGTTAAAATTCAGCCCAATGAGGAGGAGCATGTGCTGGGTGTGTGATAAGGGAGAGGCTTGGAAGCTGTACATCATGTACTCTATTTGCTTAGGGACAGATTTGTTTAAAGCAGTCCATTTTGCTTGGAAATTTCACAAGCTTTCATCAGATTCTTCTGTAGTCTATGTTGCCTTTAGTGTTTAGAATGACTATTTAAAAAGCTGTCTTCTCTGTCAACAGCCACATCACCTACTTTGCCTTACTTTTAATGGCCTGCTCCACTCCTTGGGCACAAGGCTACTCATGTTCTGTTTAACTGCTTTTTCAGTTTTTTTTAATTTTTATTTTATTTAAACATTTGGTAACTGGGTAAAGCACACTGAGACAAGGCTTGTTTTCAGGTGCTACCGGGGAGGGTGGGGAAAGGAAGTTTACAACAGTATAAAATACATAAATAGATACAATACATGACAGTATCATATAAAGTCACTTTCTTTTTTTTTTTACAAGGGAGTTATTACATTTAACTGAATATATACAATTATAATATACAGCACAGAGGATTGGATTTTCAAGCCAAGAATGTTTGGCGATAGGCAGGACCTGGGGCCAGCTAGTTGCAGGTACAAGTGGGGAGAGGGAGTTGACGAAGTTGATATCTTTTTTTTCCAACTTTGTTTATCACTCCTACCTCCTGAACTCTCTCAGGAGAGGTCTCTCAGCACTTGTCTTTATCCCGCCTGCCTGAAGCTCTCTCTCACTCCTCCTGGGCATGGCACTCCATCCTGCTTCCCGGCCACCCAGCCCCTGGCTCTGAGTCCCCCAAGATAGGACCACCAGATTACTCATCCTGGCACTCTATCTAGCATCTAAATAGGTGACCAGGAGCAGAGGAGAACAGAGGAGATGAGAGAGGAGCCTGACATTGGGCGTTGTTGGCCAGCACCCCTGGACCCTCCACCGCCTATCAGGAGGCAGAGGGTTTTTCTACTTTGTTTGATTACACCCTCTCCCCCTTCCTCCCTGCAGAGCCCAAGTGTGCAATGATGCTAGGGACGCCCGGTGTGGCTCTGCGACCCACTTGCTAAGCCCTGAGCATTGCAGTGCCTCCGGTCTCCACCAGGGGCTGCTGCGGTGCTGGGCTAACCCTGGATCCCCCCCCCCCGAGAGAGGAGAGCAGTCCTCTGGATGCTTGATCCTCTCTCTCCCCTGCCGACCCCCGGTGGTCCGGGCTCATTCCCAAACCCGGGTCACCGATGTGGCGTCCTGCACCTCAACCCTCAGCGCCACCGGGCTGGACTCGAAGTTGATATTTGATGGAGTTGTGAGAGGGGAGAGAAGTTATACATGCAGGTACAGGTGGGGAGAGAGAGTTGACAAAGCTGATATTTGATGGAGTTGTTATACATGCAGGTACAGGTGGGGAGAGGGAGTTGACGAGGTTGATATTTGATGGAGTTGTGAGAGGGGAGAGAAGTTATACATGCAGGTACAGGTGGGGAGAGGGAGTTGACGAAGTTGATATTTGATGGAGTTGGGAGAGGGGAGAGAAGTTATAGAAGCAAATGCCTCAAAAATTGCTTATTTACAAAGCAGAGATTTCTACTGTCTGTCAATTCAACATCAAATATTTTTGTCACTTTCTAGAGGCTTATATTCTTATTATTTGTTATACTTTTTTTTCTTTGAATGTTGGTCCAATGGCTCTTATCTATTTTTGCATTACAGTATACAGTATTTTTTCTTTCTCCAGTTTTTGTTTTTGTGTCTCACTCTATCTGTTGTACAACTCACCCTAGCCTTGTCGCCGGCTTGCTTTGGGTCTCTTTGTCCTAACTAAATTTTTGAATTACTTATTTTATGTCAGATTTATTTCTCATTGTCTCCTATTCTTTTCATGTTCTTGCTTATAGTTCTATTCTTTTCACCTTTTCCTTTTTCTTTTCTTCTCACCTCCTTTTTCCTTTTCTGCATCCACACAGCCAATACAGCTCACCATTAACTAACTGTGGCTTTGTATTTCTACCCACATGGAATGACTATATAGAGAATAATGTATGGGGTGTTATACATTTTGAGTTTTTTTGTATGGACTCAAGGTATATAATACCACATAAACCATGAATGAGAAGCATAAGTGGTTTGTGATGGTATTACACACCAAGGGTGTGTGGAAAAAAACTCATAGGGCTTGATTCTCAAAGCTCCCGGCATGGTGCAAGGGGCCTGCACCACAAAGAATGGTGAAAAGTGCCCCTTGCTCCAAAAGATGTGCTGGGAGCAATTCTAAAATACAGTCTGTGTCAGCCACAGGCTACATGCACCAAAGGGTGCTTGTGGTGTCCATGTAGGGCTGTGGCATGGCGCTAAGGGCTTGAGGCAGATGCAGGCTGCCAAATCTCCTAAATTGGATTCTCAAACCTCTCCCAGAGGGCACATTTCTAAGTACCATTACACCAGCCAGGGCTGGTCTAAGGGTGCATAGACATTCACCTTCTGGGAGAGTTGAGCAGTGTGTGGCAATGTGCTATGGTCCCCTTCCCACCCCAAACCCCTGTTACTAAAAAGAGTCCCTGGTGATCTAGTAGCCCTAGAGCTCGATTCCCTATTATGTGTGATCACCCCGGTGATCTGCAGACCCCCAAGCCCCAATCTCCCATTATTAACACATCCCTGGTGGTCTAGTGGATCCACACCCTGGCAGGCAGTGTCCCACCACCCTGCTCCCCTGATCCCCAAACCAAGCCAGTGACTGTCACATCCCACCATTCACCACCATGGCCAGCTGTCGACTGAGCTCTCAATGAGCACTGTACTGTATGCAGTACGCGCTCATTGATTGACAGCTCACTGTCAATCAATGAACCTGTACTGAATACAATATAGTGCTCATTGAGAGCTCAGTTAGCAGCTGGCCATGGTGGTGAACAGTGGCTGTGCCAGTTGCCGGCTCAGTTTTGGGATGGGGGAGTGTGGTGGTGGGACACTGCCTTCCGGGGTGTGGATTCACTAGACCACCAGGGATGTGTTAATATTTCATAATGAGGGGGGCTCAGGGCTTGGGGGGTCAGTCCACTAGATCACCAGGGCAGATTTACTTGCATTAATGGGGGATCAGGGCTTGGTGGGCACTGGATCACCAGAGAATTTTGGCATGCATTAACGGGGGCTTGGGGCTTGGGGATGCTGCTAGATCACCGGGGCAGATTTACTTACATTAACAGGGGATCAGGGCTTGGGGGAGGGTGCTACATCACCAGGGCAGATTTACTTGCATTAGCAGGGGTTGGGGCTTGGGGGGCACTAGATCAACAGGGCAGATTTACATGTAATAACGGGGAATTGGGGCTTGGTGGGGTGGCCACTAGCCACCATGGATGTGCTAGAGTGGTGCATAGCCACCCTACAGCTTGCGGCAAACCCTCTGGATGCGCCACCTGTTTGGCATATGGCCTGGGTTGCCACAAGCCAAGGGACTTTGCTGCTGGGACCCTGCCCAGTACAGAATTGGGCTTAGGGACTCTGGTGCACTGGGCATTGAAGCAAGTTCCCTTTTGGTGCAACTAGTGTCAATCTAAGGATTCTTTGAGAACTGAGACCATAACGTACAACACCCAGTAGTTTATTTGATACAATTGCTGGTTCACAGCTTTCGACTGATGGCTTTCACTCTCACTGCTTGACTTCTGTCAGCTCTACTTCTTTGTTAAAAAAGCCTCTGGGTTTAAATATCACTTTTGAGAAATAATATTAAGCTAAAATGACTTTTAAACAATTAATGTATGATGATGGATTGTGTGTGTGTGTGTGTGTGTGGGTACAAAATGGCTGCTCTCAGTTTCACAGCGCTACTGCTTATTGTCTGGCTGACACCTGTGCTGTAATAACCGGCCTGCTATTATGGATGGAACCTGGTTATTATGGTATCAGAAAGTGGTGTCAGTCCAGTCAATAAATAGCATCACCGGTAATTATATATATTTTTTTGCATTACTACCTATGGTACAGTAGTATTGGATCTAAAGTACTGTATAAAACATAGATATTGATGGCAGAGAGGGACTGCTTGGCCCACATAGTCTGCCCATTTTCCCTACCTACTGTAACACCACAGATCTACATGAGTTTAATACCCCCTTTCCCTACCTCTGAGGTCCCTTATGCCTATCCCATGCATTCTTAAAGCCTGTTACTGCTTTTGCCTCTACCACCTCTGCTGGGAGACTGTTCCATGCAGCCGCCACTCTTTCTGTAAAGAAGAATTTTCTCCCATCTCCCCTGAGTCCCCCTCCTCAGCTTCATTACAGTTCCCCTTATTCTCGAACATCTATTTTTCTGAAAAATGCTTCCCTCTTGGAACCTTATTTATAGCCATGAGGTGTTTGAATATTTTTATCATATTCCCCCTCTCCTTCCTTTCCTCCAGGGCGTACATATTGAGGTCCTTCAGTCTCTTCTCATAGGGCTTGTGATGCAGACCCTGAACCATTTTGGTTGCCCTCCTCTGGACTGCCTCTACCCTGTCTGTCCTTCCGGAGATGAGGTCTCTAGAACTGGACACAGTACTCTAGGTAAGGTCTCACTATTGATTTATATAGCGGTAACACCACCTCTCTCTTTCTGCTGATGATACCCCTCCCTATGCACCTTAGCATCCCACTATCTCTCTCCACTGCCTTGTCACATTGTCTGGCCACATTTAGGTCATCAGATATGATTACCCCCAGGTCTCTTTCCTATTTGGTAGTCGTCAATACCACTCCCCCCCATTTTGTACTCCACCCCTGGGTTTCTGTGCCCCAAGTGCATGATTTTGCACTTCTTCAGATTGAAACTTAGCTGCCCCACCCTTGACCACTCTAATCTATCAGATTTGTTTTGACATGATCTCCCCCTAGTGAATCCATGCTGCCTTGGATCTTGAAGACCACTTGATTCAAGGCATTCCATAGTATCATCCTCTCCTTCAGTAGTGATTCCATTAATTTCCCCACCACTGAAGTTAGGCTGACTGGTCTGTAATTGCTAGCCTCCTCTTTGCTCCCACTTTTGTGATGTGGGACTATATCTGCCCTCCTCCAGTCCTCTGGAACCACTCCCGTCTCCAGCAAGTGGTTGAACAAGGCTGTCAGAGGTGCAGCCAGAACCTCCCGGAGTCCCTCAATATCCTAGGATAATAATAATAATAATAATAATAATAATAATAATAATAATAAACTTTATTTATAATGTGCCTTTCAAAATCAAGGCGCAGTACATAGTTAAAATAATTTCACAATACAACATCATTATAAAACAACCAGACTATTACAGTCAATCCACTTCAGCACCATCCCCATATGCCTTATTCCATAAGTATGCACCCTGTCTGGTCCCCATTGCCTTGTCCACTTTCAGATTTGCAAGTTCCCTCAGGACCCTCTCCTCTGTGAATGGAAAAGTGTCCATCTCCCTTCCTTTGATGCTTCTTGCCCTTATCCGTGGTCCCTCACCTTCCCCTTCCTCTGTGAACACTGAACAAAAGTATTTGTTCAAGACATCCACTTTTTCCTGGTCCCTCTCCATGCACTCCTCTCCTTCCCTGCTAAGCCTTTCTATCCCTCCCCTGGTCTTTCTCTTTTCACTTACATACCTGAAAAATACTGTGTCCCTGTTCCATGCTACCAGGGCTATTTTCTCCTCTGTTTGCGCCTTTGCACTCCGAATTGCCTTCCCTCCCTCCCTCTGTTTTTCCTGATACTCCTCCCTATCTTCCTCTCTCTGTGTCTCCTTATACCTCCTGAATGCTAACTTTTTTGTCCTTACCTTCCCAGCCACCTCTTTTGAGAACCATAGTGGTCTCTTTTTCCTCCTGCTTCTGCTTACTTGTCTGATGCAGGGGTTTGTTGCCTTCTCTATCCCTTCTTTTAGATTTGTCCACTGTTCCTCCATTCCCCCAATTTCTTGCCCCCTGCCAGGACATCCCTGAGGCATTCCCTCATCTTTTTTGAAATTGGTTCTCCTGAAGTCCAGGATTCTCGCCTTTGTATGGTTTGATTCTTCCACGGTACTTATATTGAACCACACTGTACGGTGATCACTGGCCCCTAGGTGGCCACCCATTGTGACATCTGCAACACTGTCCCTGTTGGAGAGTACAAGGTCAAGTATTTCCCCCTCACGAGTGGGCTGTTCTATTAGTTTCCTGAGGAATGCCCCCTGCAGGAAGTCCAGGATGTCCCTGCTCCTAGCTGAAGCTGCAGCTGGGATTCTCCAATCTGCATCAGGCAGATTGAAGTCCCTGACCAGCAGCACGTCTCCCTTGTTTGCCATCTTTTGAATGGCTTCCTCCAGAACCTTATCCAACCCCTTTCCCCCATGCTGGAAGTCTGTAGATCACACCAGTGCGAATAGTGGCTCCCTGACCTGCTTCTAGGGTGACCCACAGTACCTCCACCCCTTCCTGATTTCTCTGTATCTTGGTAGCTTTTATGCTATCCCTCACATAAAGAGCCACTCCTCGCCCTTTTTTTCTCACCCTGTCCTTTCTGAACAGAGTGTAGCCTGGTATGGCTATATCCCAGTCATGGTTCTCATTGCACCATGACTCAGTAATGGTGACAATCTCCAGGTCAGCCTCTGCCATGATTGCCTGTAGGTCTGGGATTTGGTTTCCCAGACTTCGAGCATACGCACACATGGCCTTCCAGAATCTGCTACCACCCTGATTGTGAATCCATCCTTTTCCCTTTTGCCTTCTCTCCTTACCCCTTCTGCTGTCATTCCTATTTCTCCTCACTTCTATAATTTTGTTTCTTTTGTTGTTAGGTACCCTTGGTGATTTCTCTCCCTTTGGATACTCTCTACTGCCTACTTTAGTTTGAAGTGGGGGGGAAGGCAGTTTATATCTCCCAGTTTCCTTCTGCCACTCCCCTTGGCTAGTTTAAATGCTTGTCAATGTAACATTTAAACCATTCATTGAGGACTGTGGTTCCTTTCCCGGAAGGATGCAGGCCATCACTCTGTACAGGCCCCCATCCCTCCACATGGGACCCCAATCTCCAATGTAGCTGAACCTTTCCTCTCTGCACCATTCCTTTAACCATGTGTTGAAGCTCCTGGTGTGGAGTTCCCTATCCTTCCCCCTGTTGTAGACAGGTAGCGGCTCAGAAAAGGCCACTGAGTGTACTAACTGCCTAAGACCCCTCCCCAACTCCCTGAACTCGTCCTGTACTATACTAGTCTAATTTCTAGGCAGGTCATTGGTTCCCAGGTGGACCATGACATCTAGCTCTTCCTCCCACCCTGCTGCCCTAGCAATCCCCAGGATCTGCTTCCCATCCCTCTGAGCCATGGTGCCAGGTAGTCACCTAACCTCCCTCTCCCTCTCCCCTCCCCTTCCTTTCTGTCCCCAAATCTATCCCCCTAACAGTTGAGTCCCCCATCAGGAGTTGCCTCCTCCTCCTCTGAGGTACTCTGCCACCCTTCCTGGGGTCTCCACTATGGAGGACCCCCACATCCTCCCTGGCCACTACTGTGGGTGCCTCCATGTGACAGTACCTCCCTGCCAGAGCAGCGTGGGTATTGCTTAGTGGTATCACATGGGAAATGTGCCTCTGACCCACCACCCTCATCCTTTCTGAGCCCACCATAGTCCAGACGCTCCTCTCCCTTGGCATCCTTTAAGGCAGACTTAGTGGCCCCGGGTAGGGAAGGAGGCACCCTGAATCCTAACCAACTCAGATTGGAGTCTAACAACCTGTCTCCTCTGCCCAGAGAGGTCTATGCAGATGGTGCAGCACTACAGTCTCCAGAAAGTCTTCCTGAAGACTGCCACCCCACAGCCACTGCACCACACCACTCCCAGCATAGCTATGTTCCACCCTGCCTGTTTTGCTTCTGTTAGACTCTTTTATACCTCCTCCCTAGAAAGGCTGTTATACCTATACCCAAATTACTGCTTGACCATAACTTGTCTGTACCCTGCCTGTTTTTACCTTGCTCTCTTTGAATCCTTTTATTTTCCAACCCTAGATAGGGTGTTTCACCTAAACCCAAAACAATTGCTAGACTCTGACTTGTCACTACCATGCCTGTTTTCTTTTCCCCTTTAGTTCCTTTTACTTCTACCTGTACCCTACATATTGCATGTCCCTGACCCTCCTCACTCCCTTGAAATGTGTGTGTAGTTACAGGAGTTTGAGCAGGAGGCTTACCACTGGTGTCTGGTAAAATGCCCTGGTGTCCTGCTTCCTCCTTTCCTTACTCCTTTGTTGATTCCCTGCCTGCCTGTTGAGCTGTAGAGTGTCTGGCCACTGGCTGCCTCACTGGGCTGACTCTGGTGGACAGACTCCACTGTGATGTCCTTGTCTTGGGGGTCCTTAGCCGGAGGGAGGGGGCTGCTTGATGGCCTATTCTTTCAGTAGTCTTCTGCTCTTCTTGGTCTTCCAGCAGCAGCCTTCCAATTCGTTGCCTAGCAGGGAGGGAGGCATGGCTGGGCAGTGATTTGCTGCTTTGCCAAGCCCTGTTCTGTAGCTCCGTGGCAGTTATTTTTATGGCACGAGGGTAGGTGATTCAGTGGCGGAGGGGATGATCCTTACCCTGACCTGCCAAAACAGTTTGTGCTGCTCCTCTTTGTCTCCAAGGGTTATAAGGACAAAATCATTCGCCTATCGGGCATCCAACTGGCTCAACTCTCTTGGCAGTGACATAGCAACCGCTCCAACACTCGGCCTCTTCAAGTCCAAGCTGTGCCTCTCACTGCTTGTATCCTGCGATTGCCCATCTTAACATTTCCACCGTTCCAGCTACACATGCCCCAGCACCCAGCACTTACAATCAGTCTTTGCACCCTAGCAACTTACCGCACATGTTCCTCGACAAGGCCCCTGGCTGCACTGTCTCCCACCCTCACCCACCTCCCCGTATCTCCACTCCTACCCCTCCCAACCACCTCCGCATTCCCCTTACCCCTGCACCTCCCCTCGATCTCCTACCCTCACTTCCCCACCCACCCCTCTTCCCTTGTCTTGCCTCATAGCTCAAGTCTTTGTACTGGTTATTACATGTCTAAGTCAATGACTATATGTTTGTAACTAAAAATGATGACTGTTGCACACGCTGACGTGGAACCTTTGTAAAAGAGCCTCGGCTCAAAGGTATTGTAATCCTAGATTGAAATAAAATAAATAAATAAATAAATAAATAAATAAATAATTTTAAAGCCCCTCTCTCTGTCTGCTCTTTCTGCTTTTCCAGCAGCAGCCTTCCAGTTGGCTGCCTAGCAGTGAGGGAGGTGCAGCCGGGCTCCAATTGGCTGCTTTGCCAAGCCCTGTTGCACAACTCCATGGCAGCTCTTTTTGTGTCTTTTTTTTTATCCCTCCTATCCGCGCCCGGTGTCTACTCCTTCGGGCCATCCAACCACTTCAGACCACCTAATCTTCCTTCAGGATCTGCCCCACTAGAGTGCCTTCTGCTTTCTACCTTGCACATCGGGGTCTGTCCCGAGAAATTGGTGGTGGTCTGAATGGCTCAGGGTGGCTGTCATCTAGGACCGCCGAGAGTTTGTTTCCATTTTTCTGTGTCCCTTGTTGCCTGTCCCCTGAGACGCTGGCACGAGGACATAGTCCAGAGAGGTGATGTGCTGACACACGTCTCTCTCAAGTGCCTAACAGCCCCCCCGACTCTGACGAACGGAGCCGCCAACCCCTCTAGAGCCGGTGCACCCACCGTTCCCTCAGGACGCCAGGTACATACAGCACCCCTGGTATCTCCTCCCGAGGGAGGATAGCATCCATTAGGATGCTTGATCCCTCCCTCCCAATCAATTCTCACGCCGACCTGCAGTCCGCTCCCGAACCAGGTGTCGCTGGCAGCGCAGGTAGCATCCAGTGCCTTAACTCTCAGTGCCACCGGGCCGGCTCTCTTTGTGTCTTGAGGGTCGGCATCAGATGGAGGGGCAATCCTTACCCTGACCCACCAAAATGGTTTTCCCATTATCTATATATGCTTC
The DNA here is from genome assembly GCA_016271365.2 of Neoceratodus forsteri. Classification (NCBI taxonomy): domain Eukaryota; kingdom Metazoa; phylum Chordata; order Ceratodontiformes; family Ceratodontidae; genus Neoceratodus; species Neoceratodus forsteri. The sequence goes on from CM057456.1 coordinate 1,677,638,016, forward strand.
ACATATACAGACATGCTCTGTTTTTAAATATGTGAGACAGCTTTGTTGGCCCCGTGTTCATTACACATATCTGTTTTTGTCATTGGTTTCACCATTTGAATTTTTTCATTCATGCCTGTATTTTTCCCTTTTTTCATATTTTAAGTTCCATATTTTTCTTAGTTTGGCTAATCCAATTAGCTTATTGCTTTGTTTTTCCCCATATACATTTTATGCTTCCATTCACCCCTAGCACATCCCCCAGTCCCATCACCAGGCTTCTCGAGGACTTACTGTACCTTCCCATTGATGTTCTGGCTTCTGACTTGTGGCAAAGTGCTCAGTCACTGGTGCAGGGCCTGTGAGGGACTATAGCCAAGGGGCTTTTTCACCTTGGTTTGTAGGTTTCCCGTAGGGCCTGGACTATGCAATGCATGTGGCGGGCGAGCTCTGCCTCTGCGGAGACATCCTAACATGTCTAACTGTGGCCCTGCCTCCTGATGCACCCAGTCCAGCACTGCCACCTGGACATCTCCAGATGGCAGTGTTGCAGCAGGTCAAGGCAACCCCGCTCTCCTGAGGCAGGAGAGCAGTCTTTCGGATTCTCAATCCTCCCTCCCCTGGCTGACTCCTGAGCAAACTGCATCTGTTCCTGAACCCAGGTCACCAGTGTGGCAGGAGGTAAGGTGCCAGCGCCTCAGCTCTCCACGCAGCGGGGCCAGCTAGCTGATTGCTTTGTTTATCAGAATTTTATCCCCCAGTCCTTTTTTAGTAACCAACAGGCCTTTGACATCTGTGTGCATTTGCCATTGTTTCTCTGGTGTCATCCCCCCTCTTTAGTTGTGCGTCGGTGATCTGTTATTGATTGTATGTTTCCTTATCCATGTTCATGTCACTTTCTTTTTTCTTTTACATTTTTCCTTGTTTTCAAAATTTCTATTCATTTTGTTCCACATATATTTACTCAGTATTATAGTTTGGGCTAGACTTCACTTAAGGGGATGATATTCTGCTCCTGTTCAAACATGTGCTATGTCAGCACTTTCAAGAATATTGACTATTTTTATTCAAATATAATTTGCAATCTTTTGCTGCCATGTGCACTTACTACTGGAATTACAATAAGTGGCACAGCAGTCACTTTTCTGTTAGGACACCAAATGCATTCCTTTACTTCATTATTCTGTTTCTTTAGTTTAAATCACATCACATCACATCAGAAACTTGTTTTGTTTTGATCTGAAGTGATAAATTAATGTTGTGTTTTAACTTTCTCTTTTGGGTTTCCAGGTATGGGCAGTGGAGAGATCGTGGCCTCCGAAATTACTCATCTTTATTACATACTGTTTTTTCGTTATTAAGAGTCTACCTTATATCTCAGTGAACTACTGTCTCCCATGGGAATCACCTTCTACCTTATGTTGAATTCATTGGCAATAATTAATATCACCTGGGAGGTCTGCTACCTTTAACATCTTTCAACAGTCTTCTGTTTTCATAGCCCCACTCCCCTGATGAAGAGGTGTATTGGCCTCAAAGCACTGGGGAGTTTATTCCAAGTTTTAGTCTCTGGCCCATTTTCTCCAAACATTTGCTTTATGAAGTCAATTTTATGTTTAAAGTGAGTCCACGAATTAAACTGCACCTCAAATGGCGGTCTGTGTGAGCGAGAGCTTCATTTGCACGGTTTTCCTTTTTCCTTAACCCCTTCCTGGTGCATCACAATCTGTCTGTTAGCACATCTCTCTTCTGTTGCAGGGCCTCAAATGGTTTACAGGCATGCTTTATTCTTGCTAGTATCACAGGAGAGCAGCACTCACCTCTAATGCAGTGCCACGTGATTGGTACAAAACATTAGGTCAGTTTGTTTCTGTGTCTGTACTGCACTGCATGTTTGCACCCAAGAAATAAAACCATGGAGGATTAAAAATGATCTCTAGATGGTCTGTCTTCCATACAGCAAGGTGGAGGGGAGTGCTCTCTTGTGTGGTATTGGACAGAGCTGACTTTAGAATGAGGCATCATTGAGAAGCGGAATTTTTTTGGGGGGTGTTTGCTTTGCTCTTCCTTGAAATTTCCTTGTAAATATACATTTTAATGGTCTAAAGCATATGACTTGTGGTCTTCTTTTCTTTTTTTTTCTCAACTAAAATATTTTAACTGAGAGGTGAGTGGCCATATCGTTAAGGTAGTATTGATATTTAAAAAATGGGGACCAGGGATCAAATCTCAGTCAGACTTACATTTGAAAGGAGTTAGAGGAGGAGGGAGCCCCCAGTCTGACCAAAGGACCTTTAAAAAGAAATACTGTATGAATGGGAGGAACGCTGCTTCCATAAATGGTGGTACTCAGTTTGAAAAATGAGAGGAACCAGATCTCACACCATTAACATTTCAGAACACTGACTTCTGGGGACATCATCAATGGGTCCAGATACTTGAGCTGGAGCTCTGGTTTTCCAGCCTCCAAAATCTACCTCAGTCCTCAGCGATAACAATGAAAATCAACATTATACAATGGCAAGGAAAAAATCCTAGGCTCTGACTGGTCAGTGCCCACCTTCACCAGTGATGTTATCTCAGTATAACATCACTGTGTGAAGGTCCAGCAGCAAGATAACCTCAATAAACAAAAAAAAAATCATGCACCTCTTCATCTGGAAGCAGTCATGAATCTGGTTCATTTGCCACCACCAGCCAGAACCACACACACACACACTGACAACAAGCTTGTACCCCAACATTATTCCCCGAAACACACAGATCCTTTAAATAAAATAAAATAAAATAAAATAAATAATCTGAAACAGCATTTCAATCAGGGGCTCTGCTGTAGCGTGAGTGCTTTTGAAACAGCCTTGCTCGCTGTTCTGTTCTTGATCAGAGCAGTGCAGGAAGAGTTTGTGGGATCAGAGTAGTGCAGGAAGAGTTTGTGGAATTGGGGAGGGGCCTTAGACAAGTAGCACGCGCGGTAACCTTCTTGGAGGTGCTGCCTGTCTATGGCGTACGAGAGGATAGGGTGCTCCACACCATGGGATTCAATCAGTGGTTGAAAAACTGGTGCAGAGCTCAGAGATTTGGCTTCATTGGGGACTGGGGGTCCACTTGGAGTGATGCAAGCCTATACTGGCATGATGGGCTGCATCTGTCCAGGAGGGGGACCAGGATCCTAGGTGATAGGTTTAAATGTTTCATTGGCAAATATTTAAACTAGCCAAGGGGGAGGCACTGGAAAGAAGCAGAGAAATCCTAGCCCCCCCCAAAAAGTCACGGTAGTAAGTGCAGTAAACACCAACATAGAGATGTCGATAGGGAGAAGGGCAGGGGTAAATGGAGAAAGTAACAAAGGCAAGAAGGACAGGGATGGGGCAAAAAGGAATAATGCCATCAGGAAATGGAGGATAATGAGTACCAATGCCCATAGCCTGGGCAACAAGCTCCCTGAACTGGTGGCCTTGATGGAAGAGGGATGCCTGGATATCGTAGCAGTCACAGAAACATGGTACACAGAGAACCATGACTAGGATGTTAACATACCAGGGTACATAACCTACAGAAGAGACAGGGAGGGGAGAAGAGGGGGAGGAATAGCTCTCTATGTAAAGGAAGGGATAAAAGCAACTGAACAAAAGAGTAAACAGGGAGGGGAGGAGAGGAGGCACTGTGGGTCACCTTGGAGACTGGAAGTGGCACCATAATCCGCACAGAGATTGTATACAGACCCCCAGGTCAGGGGGAGGGAATGGACAAGGATATGATAGAAGGCATTCTTAGGATGGCAGAGAAAGGGGAGATACTGTTGATGGGAGACCTGAATATGCCAGATGTTAACTGGAGCACACTTGCTGCAGCCACATCCAAGAGCAGGGCCATTCTTGATGCCCTACAGGTGGCATGCCTCAGACAGCTAGTTTCAGAACCCACTCATGAGGGAGCAATCTTAGACCTCATACTCTCAAATGGGGACAGTGAGATGATCTCAGATCTAAAAGTGGGTAGCCATCTGGGAACAAGTGACCATCAAACAGTGTGGTTCATGTTAAATTTGGCTACAGAGTCAAGCCATATAAAAGTGAGGGTACTGGACTTCAGGAGGGCTGACTTTGGCAAGATGGGAGAGTGCCTCAGAAAAGCACTAGCAAACAGGCTAGAAGGAGAGGTGGAGCAACAATGGGAAATCATCAAAACTGCCATAACAGAGGCAACAAGCCTTTGTGTGAAGCAAATAAACAAATCAAAATGAAAGAAACAGCCACTATGGTTCTCAAAAGAGGTGGCGGGGAAAGTCAGGGAGAAAAAGATAGCATTCCGGAAGTATAAGGAAACACAGAAGGAGCAGGACAGAGAGATGTGCCAGTTAAGGCAGAAGGAAGCAGGGAAGGAAGTCAGAATAGCAAAGGCCCAAACTGAGGAAAGGATAGCCAACTCAGTTAAGAAGGGGGATAAAACCTTTTATAGGTGCATCAGAGAATGTAGAAAGACAAAGGGAGGGATAGTGAGGCTGAATAGAATGCATGGGTGGGTGGGCAGAGGGATAGTGAAAAAGCAGGATACTGAATGAATATTTCTGCTCAGTATTCACAAAAGAGGAGGGAAGGTGCCTAATCCAATGTAGAAGCACTCTGGATAGGAGGTCAATCCCAGTCCTTTCACAGAAGAAAGAGTTCTGAAAGAACTCCTAAAACTGAAGGAGGACAAAGCAATGGGGCCTGATGGAATTCCTCCAGAATTCTAAAAGAATTAAGGGAGAACAAGTGAAACCACTGACTACCCTTTTAACAAATCATGGGAGGATGGTGTGGTACTTGAGGACTGGAGGAAGCTGATGTGATTCCCTCTCACAAAAGTGGGACCAAGACAGAGGCAGGAAACTATAGACCTGTCAGTTTGACCTCTGTGGTAGGAAAGTGATGGAATCACTTCTGAAGGAAAGAATTGTTGAGTACCTAGAGGCCAGTGGGGCTGGGACCCAAGCGCATGGGTTCACAGCGGAAGGTCATGTCAGATGAATCTAACTGATTTCTTTGACTGGGTGACCAAAGTAGTAGACCAGGAGGGGCTGTGGACATGGCCTACCTAGACTTTGCAAGGCATTTGTCACAGTCCCACACAAAGATTAACAGTCAAATTAACCAGCCTGGGGTGGGTCCCAGGGTGGTAGCCTGGATAAAACATTGACTGGACAACAGGACACAGAAGGTAATTGTAAATGGAGTCCACTCTGAAGAAAGAGGGGTTACTAGTGGGGTACCGCAGGGTTCAGTACTGGGTCCAGTCCTTTTTAATGTCTTTATAAGTGACATTGCAGAGGGACTGGAAGGAAAAGTATGCCTCTTTGCAAATGACACAAAGATCTGCAACAGGGTTGATACACAAGGAGGCGTGGAAAGGATGAGAAGGGACTTGGCAAGGTTGGAGGAATGGTCAGAAGTATGGCAGCTAGGATTCAATGCAAAGAAGTGCAAAATAATGCACCTGGGAAACAAAAACCCAGGAGAAGATTACACAATGGGGGAGGTAGTAACAAAACAAAAAGGAAAGGGACCTGGGGTAATCATATCAAATGACCTTAAGGTTAGCAAGCAATGTGAGAAGGCAGTAGGGAGAGCTGGGGTATACTGGGATGCATAGGGAGAGGCATCACTAGCAGAAAACAAGAAGTTGTTATCCCTCTGTACAGACAGTTAGTGAGACCCCATCTCGAGTACTGCGTCCAGTTCTGGAGACCCCATCTCCGCAAGGACATAGACACAATACAGGCAGTCCAGAGGAGGGCAACTAGAATGGTACAGGGTCTGCAAGAGAAGACATATGAGAAGAGACTAAAAGAGCTTAATATGTATACACTTGAGGAAAGGAGGGAGAGGGGGGACATGATAGAAATGTTTAAGTACCTCAGTAGAATCAACAAAGTCCAAGAGGGTAGCATCTTTCAGAAAAAGAGACATGCAAGAACAAGAGGACACAATTTAAAGATGGGGGGGGGCGGTTCAGGGGCAATGCGAGGAAGTATTTTTTCACAGAGAGGGTAGTGGATGCATGGAACAGCCTTCCTGAGGAGGTTGTGGGGTCTAAAACTGTGGGAGAATTCAAGAATACATGCGACAGACATAAGGCAATTCTTGTGGGGGGTAAGAAGAAAGGCTTTTGGTTAACTAGGATCTGTGGCTTATCCTGTAGGTAGGGAAATGGGCAGACTAGGTGTGCCAAGCGGTCCTTATCTGCCATCAAAGTCTATGTTTCTATGAAAGAAATGGCTGCACTGCTTATGGCCACCTTAACAAAACAACAACTAAAAAAAAGAAAACAATTAAATCAATAAAAAAAAAAACATAAACACAATGCCACACTACACAGACTGAAGGATATTTTGATTGGTACCCCTCATTGCTTCTGAAGTAATGGCTAAAATACCAGAAGTAGGATTGCGGTTCTTGAACTCTTCTGTGATTCCCGATCCTCTTTGTAAACCACCAAAAATAAATAAATACAAAATAACTTCACCCAGTCTCAGGACAGAAAGTGGGACTGCATTAATAAAACAGTTCCCCCGCAATTACAAAAGCGGCAGTGTTGGTGGAGGGGGTGGATACAGGGGAAGACAGCAGTCCGCACACTAAAACAACACCACCAACAAATGAAAAACATTGCAGCAGCACTGTCCTACCCATCTAAAAATTAAATAAAAATACACTTTTAAAGTATTTTTCTCCCTAATTTTTCCTTTATTACTAGAAATGAGCCATTGTATAATAGCAATAATGCACTCCAGGGTGTGTGTTGTACTGGGAATAACATCACTTCTTGAGTGTTGGATGCACTCAGCCTGCAGCCTCATGCCCAACCACCTGAGGTGTGATGTTATCCTAGCACGACACACACCCTATTGTGCATTACTACTTAACTATGAACTGAGGATCGTAAATGTAGGAAGCTGATTGGCCGAGAGGTATTTGAAGCCATGATGATATCGGGCTACATCATCACGGCTTCAAAAAGCCTCCAGTCACCGGCCTCCTCACTGACCATGCAGTATTCCTCGTGTCACACACTGCAGAGTGAGTCAGACCTCCAGTCGGCCGCTAATTAAAAGAAAAGAAATTAACTCCTCACAACTGTACCCACCACAGAAAGCACAATGCAAGCTGCTGGAAAAAGAACCAAGGGCGAACTGCCCACAACATTCTCCACATCCTACCTTTGCATTACCCACACAAATGTTAGGCAGCAGCCAGCAGTCACAGAGCATGTGATGTCTGTCTACAGGACAGAATCGCACAAGTCACGCCATGAACAAGGATTTTGTTTTTGGGTAATCTTTTTCCCCCTCTGTCGCGCACTGGGACCTGCTCCTCCTTCAAGCCACCTAGTACCACCAGTGACCCCTTCCTGCAATTCCCCCAGAGCTGCCTACCTCATATTTGCAGCCTTCCGTCAGATTAGCCCAGCATATCCCTTTGCCAGGAGGGTCCCCCTCCTTCGAGAGGGAAGGCACTGGCCAGGGGACTCCAGCACACTATTTTGTTTCTTGCCTGGGTGCTGCTGACATGGACATTACTCTGCAGGGATTGCTCGAGGGCATCGTCGGGGACGGCCGCCATCATCCGGCCAATCCTAGTGCAGTCTCCGCTTTTTCTGTGGTATTCCCCTTAGTGCGATCCCTCTGCTGTGCTCCCGGTCTCCACCGAGGGCCACTGCAGAGCCACCATGCATCCCCACCCCACCCCAGGGGAGGAGAGCAGTCCCACGGATGCTCAGTCCTACCCCTTCTCCTGCTGACCCCCGGCGCCCAAGTCCGTTCCCGAACCCGGGTCGCCAGCATGGTTTGAGGTGTGATGTCCAGCTCCTCAGCCCTCTGTGCCACTGGGCTGGCATTGAACGAGGATTTAAAAAAAAAAAGTAAATGATCCAAAACCAGCCCACGATTTGTTTTAAAACAGTACTCACAGATGGCCAACCAACAGTTCCAAATCTTCAGTTGACTTAATGTGACATGTTGTCCATTGTTCCCATTCACATTGCTGCTTTGTGCTTACCACAGATAAAGTTTTCAAAAACCCAAAACGACACATTCCTTCCTTCAGGACAACGGGATAGTTCACTTTCTTGCTGCTGAGATGCACACACAGAGTACACCTCCTGCATGAACTCAACTTACAACACTGCCACGTCCTGTCCACAACTCTCCAGGAACTATTTTCTTAAAAGGTACTACTCAAAAAAGTCATTTTCAGAAAGATTTAAACATTTTTTTTTATTTTTTTTACTACTAAAACTTGTATTCTAGTTCATAAGAGCAATAATGCACTCCAGGGTGTGGTATATCATGGGATATCGTCACTTCTCAGGTTGTTGGATGCACTCAGCCTGTGGCCTCATGCCCAACCACCAGAGGCGTGACAATATCTCATGATATACTACACCCTGTCATGCATTATTGCTTAATTATACAATGGGAAGGAAAAAATCCTGGGCTCTGATTGGTCAGTGTCCACCTTTACCAGTGATGTGATCTCAGTATAACATCACTGTATGAAGGTCCAGTAGCAAGACGACCTCACTACACAAAAAAATCACTGCGCTCCTTCATCTGGAAGCCATCATGGGATTCACACCCCCCCCAAGTCTCCAGTGGTCAGTCATGAATCTGGTTTGCTTACCACCACCAGCCAGAACCACACACACATTGGCAACAACCTTCTACTCCCACATTATTCCCTGAAACACGAAAACTTTTTAAATAAAAAAAGAAAAGGAAAAAATGTAACAGAATTACGATTGGGGGCTCTGCTGTAGTGTGAGCACTTTCAAGTAGCCTTGCTCACTGCTTGGTTCCTGAAGGAAATGGCCATTCTGCTTATGGCCATCTTAACAACACAACTACAAAAAAATGAACAAACAAAATTAATTCAATAAAAAACAGCCATAAACACAATGCCACACTACACAGACTGGAGGATATTTTGATTAGTACCTCTCTTCACTTCTGAAGTAATGGCTGAAATATTGGAAGTATGATTGCGGTTCCTGAACTCCTCTGTAGTTCACGATCCTCTTTGTAAACTGCCAGAAGTGAATAAATACAAAAGAACTTCACCCAGTCCCAGGACAGGCAACGGGACTGGGTTAATAAAACAGTTCCCTCACAATCAAAAAAGAGGCAACATTGCGGGTGTATGTGCAGGGGAAGACAGCAGTCCACACACTGAAACAGCACCACCTACAGATGAAAAACATTACAGCAGCACTATTTTATCATTAATCAATTAAAAACACTTTTAACATTTTTTTTCTAATTTTTTCTTTTTACTAGACAAGCCATTGTATAATAGCATTACTGCACTCAAGGTTGTGTGTCGTGCTGGGATAACATCATTTCTTGGGTGTTGGATGCACTCAGCTTGTGGCCTCGTGTTCAACCACCCAAGGCATGACATTATCCCAGCACAATACACATGCTGTCATGCATTATTGCTTTAATTTTAACATACCTGCCATGTGAGAAACATGGGGCTGCAAAAGGTGAAGTTGGATTAGCCATCCGCTCGGTTCAAATCAACAAGGGCAATCACAAGATGCTGGAGCCCAAGTCTCTCTCCCTTGAGGGTCTCAGATGGCTACCTGTGTTTGGGTATGGAGGAAGAGGAAAGCTGCCACAGTTCCAGGGCCTCAGAAAGACTGAACACTGGCAGCATTATGAAAATGCTCCAATGAATCGATGCAAACGTGGCTGAAATGCACAAGGATTTCAAAAAGCTGGAGCGGTAAGCAAGCCCGAGCCACATACATGAGCCACGTGATCCTTTATGTCTGCCAGAAAGAGAGGGATCTGGCATGCTGTGCAGAGGATGTAGAAGCTCGGGCATGCAGAAAGAACGTAAGACTCTTTAGGATCCCCAGAAATGCAGAGGGACCCAATTTATATGTGTTTCTCCTCTCATGGTTGGAATTGAAGCTGGGTCTGAGGAGCAACGTGCCAATTGAAATTGAGAGGGTCCACAGAGCCCTGAGGCAGAAACCACCTCCAGTTAAATCCCTCAGGTCCATTGTAATGAAATTTCTTAAATACCACAGGAAAGAGCACATGCTAAAAGCTGCCTGGGAGAAAAAGACTTAAACTACGATTGTAAGTGGTGGTACCTAGACCAAGATTACTCAACTGGCATGTGTTACAGGAGGAAGGCAGTCCATGGAGTGATCAAGTAATTGAAGGAAAAGCAAATATCTAATATCTAAAAGTAAAAGATCTAACCACTTACATAGCTGGTCCATGAACTCAACATGACAGAACTATTAACTCAGAGACTTGCTCAAACAGAGTCAAGGAATGACTGGGAATCAAGTGGACTGTCTAGGAATCGCAGGGTGATGATCAGTTACATCATCTTCATCTTCCTAAAAATCTGATCCTGACTCAGTGGGAAGCTGGATGTTGGTTTCAAAAAATACTCTGGCTTGGTTAGTGTCTTCAAAGAAAATATATTTTCCCTGAAAAGCTACTTTCAGTCTGGCAGGAACATGAATGACAGCAGGTACACCCGCTTCTTTAAACTTCAACAAAATGGTTAGAAATCTTCTCCTGTGCCGGATTTGAAAAGAGAAATCCTAATAGAACCAATCTCCATTCTATCTTCACTGAAAAAGCTTCTTGAAAATGTTGTCTTTGCACAACTTTAGTTCTATGCAAATTGTCACAGCATCCTCATCCCTAGGCAGCATGGTTTCAGGAAGGGGCACAGCACTAACACTGCCCTAACATACTCACATCTTCTGATCCTGCCCTACAATGGTCCCGTTTTGGTGAGCAGTAGAACTGACCATAAGAGAGATATTCCCTGACTTAGGACCACTGACTCCTGAGACTGCAATTCTCCTACACTTCCCACCTCATTTTAAAAAGAGACAGAGACTTTATCTCTTCAACATTCTTCTAACAGCAGTGAAAAAAGTTCTGACTAGGTTATGGTTACAACGTATCCCCCCAACGAACCTCCCCAGAACCCATCACTATTTCCTGTATTTCTTCCAGTCCTTGCCCTCCCTTGATACCAGGTGCCTTGCTCATTGTGCCACCTTCGTCTCCAAATTGTAGCTGGGCTCCCTATCCCTACTTTTCCTCCCTCCTGTCCTTCCACCTTCTACTCCCTTCACAGCTCTGACACCAGCTCTGTCACTCTCCTCTCTGTTAAATCCTCTGCTGGTCAAGCTGCATTCTCCATCCACTTCCCCAAATGTTGGAGCACCTTCCTTGTTGCTATTCGCAATGCTCCCTCTTTCATGTCACTGAAATCTCTCCTCCATGACTTCACTATTCATTGCTGCAGTTGCCTCCGATTCTAGATTAATCCCACTGCTCCTTCCTCCATAGACTCCCTTTACTGCACTAATTTATTGGTCCACTTTTCCCTTTTGACTAGTCCCTCATTATACTGGCAATCTCCCTTTCCCACCTCATTCTTCCTGCCAGTTGCACTGTGCAGAACTGTTACTATTGATAAGCTATTGATAGGCTATGTTTTGCACTACTTACATTGTGCTTCCTCTCAAATATCTTCTGCATACTTTTTCATGTTTGTAATTATAATTATTGTTTTAGAATTGCAAGCTTTCCCCCAATGCACACCTGGAGTTGAACTGTTAGCTCAGTATGTTTTTCCTAGTGTAACCTCCCTGCAAATAGGGGTTCCTAAAAAGCCTGCTTGAGCGTACCTTAGCCCTGCCACTCTGTTTCTCCTGTTGCTTCTTCTGGGCTTCTGTTTCTGTCAGCAATTTTTTCTGTGCCCCAGGTCCTTTTCTGCCCCTCTGGTGCCCCAGCCTGCAGCCTAAGTCCTAATCCAGCTCCTTGGGGCTCAAAAACGTCCATCGCAATCTCCTGTTTGTTGTTCTTCCCCCAGGGCAGCGGGATCACCTAGTGCCTTTCTTTCATTAGCACCTGTCTGCCCCCAGGGCAGCTGTTCTTGGCTGCAGCTGCGAAAACGAAAAGAAAGTATTTATTTTAAATAGTAACTGCTGCTGCATGTGGGAAATGTAATGTGCATGTGGGGAAAGTATTTAAATTGAAATAAGTGCTTCTTCCTGGCTGTAACCAGGCTTTTGGGACTCAAATTGTCAGCCTGTCTGCTGCTGCAAGGCAGCTTAAATATTTGCAGCAGTGACAGGAGAATGATCAGAGCAATACCCTTTCTCTGTGCAGTGACAGCAAGTACACCCTCTGGGCTACAGAACTGTGGGGCATTGGGGCAAATATCTTTCTACCTCTGATTGCACCAGAACTTTATTTAGGACTGTGCTCATTCTGCTAAAGGGACTGTGGGTTAAGCAACCATTGCAAGCAGCCACAGCCAATTGGAAAGCCAGGAGAACAAAGTCAGGACTTGTGGGACTTTCTCAGAAGCTCATCAGTAAATGCCAAGTGCTCATGGGGCCTTACAGGGACCTATTTGTAGATGCCAAAACACCAGACCAACAGTGCCTCAAGTTCTGTGATTGACAGGTCATCCAGCCAATCAGAGGTCAATCACCGCATCATCTCAGCCAATCAGGAGCCTTGAAAAAAGCCCTATAAGAGATAGTGTAAGCCAGCATTTTGCCAGATCAAAGGAGAGTGAGAGCAGATTCCAGTCTGCAGGGAGCCCCCCACAGGGATGGGGGGCTCAGGCCCCTGCCATACTTCTGGGCCTGGGAAATCCATCTAAGCCCCTCCATCCAGGAGGGGTTGTTGTTGCTTTATTTAAGTTTAAAACCAAAGTAATTTAGTTAGGTCTGTACCTACTAGCCTGCAGGTTGCCAGAGATGTCCTCCAGGTGCTAGTTCTTGCTCCCACGTCTGGGAAAGATGTGGACCGAAGACCAGATGTCACCAAGCAGCAGTGAAAGCGCTGACCAGACCAGAAGACATCATGCTGCAGGGAGAGCACTGACCAGAACCTCAGTCATGAGAGGACTGAAGATGCCAGGATGCCTTCTATAGTGGATGACCACCCATGGAGGACCTGCGTAAGTACCTTTGTACCCCAAGTCTTCAAGTAAATCTATGGGTCTGCTGGCCCTTGTAACTGTTTGTGTCAGAAAACCGAAATAAGTACCCTTGGGGCTGACATGCCCTTTATGTTCTGAATTGTGAGAGACATTAAAAGTAGTCAGTCTGGGCCGCTTTGCCCTCAAGAGACTGTTCCTTCTTGTGTGTACCCCGTTTGCACCTTGCCTGCTGCCCAGATGGTCCAGTGCAGGTGTACTGAATTCTGAGTAGTTAATCATATAAATGTGCTGATATCTATCTGTACCCTCTATCGGTCAAGACTGTCCTGTTGGAGCTGCCAGCCATAGTCACGTTGTCACTTCAGAGGACACGAGGCCCTAGAGTTTTCTATTTCTGAATTACTCGCCTGGAAATGACATAGTTTCACCTTGTCTGATTACGTCTCAGGGTAAAGACGCTTGAGAAAGTATTGGCATATAAATGTACTTGAAGAGACTACATCTCAAAATAGACCTGCTTGAAGAAAGTATTGGTATCTAAATGTACTGGATGTGACCTCGTCTGATAGTAGAGATGTTTGAGAAAAGTATTGGCATGTGAGTGTACTGGATGTGACTACCATCTTCATTGTGCTGAATGTTCAGGATTTGTAATCCAAGAGCTAGCCAAGTTGCCTTTTTCTGAAAGGTTCAGTTCTGCAACAAGCAGGGCAATCCCTGCCTTCCCAAACCCCCTAGCCTATTGTCCAGAGTAATAGGCAGGGGTGTAACTCTAGAGATAGCACCACGTAGGGGTTACACTAGTGAAACTCTTGAACAAACTAACTAACTAAAAATAGTAACCTGCACATCAAATAGCACCAATACAGGTAGTCAGGTGTCCCTGTGCTTCGAACAAGTGGGTCTTCTTCTTCTTCTTTACCCCCGAAAGATATATCCTAGGCCCTCTCCACTACTCCTTATTTATAAACAACCTCCCTCAAGCCTGCAACAACTGCAACACTCTTCTGTATGCCGATGCTCTCATAATTTTTCATAACTCAAAGTCACTGACCATTCTCTCTTTCTCAGAACTTGAATTCCCTCATCAAAATTAGTTCCTGAGAAATAAGATGCTAGTCAATGTCAGAAAGACTAAATCCATGCTGTTTGGCTCAAAACCGAAACTCTCCAACCACTCCTCCCCCATAATCTTGCCTACAGTACTCTGACGGTCAGATCATGGAGCAGGTGCACACTTTCAAATACCTAGGCATCACACCTGACCCCTCTCTCACCTACTCAGACTACACGGATTCTTTGAGTAAATAAATTCACCAAAACCTGGGTCAGGCATACAGACTGAAGAACTCCACAACACCTCAAGTTCACCATACCCTTTCATAAAGAACTGCACTGCTTATACTGGATTATAAAAAAAGGTCTCAGAAATGCTGCAATCTGATTGGCTGTTAGGATTCTAACAGCCTTACATTAATCCATGTTATACTGTCATGTACAGCCTGATCACCGTGGAAGATAGGTTCTTCTTTTCAGCATTTCATCCTCTAGCACTGCTGAATGACTGGAATGCTGCATTCTGATTTTGAACTGGTATTCTTAAACCGTTGGTGGAAGAACTATTTTATTAAAAATCTCCCTCTAAATGAAGAAAACATTCAAAAAGTATACTTTTAACACTTTTCTTTTAAAATCATTTTTTATAATAGCAATAAGGCACTCCCAGGAGTTAGATTAACAGTCAGTTAATCACCCCCTAGAGGCAATATGGCACTTGGCTGCGCCTCGTGCCACATTACACCCCTAGGGAGTGATTAACAGACTGTTAATCTAACCCCTGGTCATGCTGTATTACTTAATTATGCTTCTCCCATTTACTTGCAAGCCACTGCGAAAGACATCTTCCCACTCATCACAATTTACTACAGCATATGCCAATTTGCTTTATTTGCCCCTTTTAGAGCACACCACTTTCACCTTAACAATAACCTTGGCTGGTTCTCTCCACAGGAGCAGAGAGATTTCACCCACTGCTGCCTGATCACTAAGTCAATATGCCCCTCTAACCTCTCCCCCTTGTTGAAGTTCCTAAAGCACAAAACAAAGCCACATGACCCGAGCTCCTCTGATTGATTCTACTTGATATACCATGGGAAGATTCTAACATGGGCAAAATTGCTTTTTCCTCTGCAGGACCATCCCTCTGGGATGCCCTTCCATTGGGAATTAGAACGGCCCCCTTTCACCTGCTATTTAAATCACAGCATCTGGGTTACTTATTGAGTGCATCCCACTGCAGCTGTGCAGCTTTAGATACTGGGTACTGTCTTGTTTAGTTATATGTGCTTTGTCAGCACCGCTTGCGCTCACTATGCTACTGTATATTAACATCAGTATTGCATTCTTACGAAATAAGTTGTTTAACTGATATTTTTTGTGCCACTTTATTGAAATTGTGTCCCAAATGTTTTACTTTGATTTTATCTGCACTTTCAGTTACTCTTGGAAATGTACTTCACAGTGTATTTATAACTGTTTCTCTTCTCTCCACCTTTGTCTTTACCTGCCTAGTCCTGGTATGTTTCTACCTTGGACCAGAGTACTTACCCAGTAACAATATAAATTAACTAACTAACTGACTGACTAAGTGGATAAATAAACTTGCTCCTCTCCCCATCATTTTCACGAACCCCTCATGTATATTCACCCTTCTTGAAACTTGCATCCATCTTGATATTGACCAGCTCTCTTGATAAATGGTTTTACTTCTCTAGCCTTTCTTCACAACCCTTTCAACCCCACCCCCACACCATTTTATAGTTATGGCCCCATGTAGCAGACTGTTTGTTATGCCTTAACAGTTTCTGGCAGTCCACTCCACTTATTTCCTTTAGATTTTTGAAAGTTTCAGTCATGTTCCCTCATCTGAACCGTGGCCTCTTTTCTCTTTTCTTATCTCAATCCCCAGTCTTATATGATAATAGCTTTTTATAAATGGCTAATATTCTTTAATGTTATTGTTAAATCAAATTTTGGTCGGTCCTACTATATCATAAGCCCCGTGTTTCATTCAAATTTTAAAGTGATTCATTTTGTTTATAAGATTTTTGTGATTATCATGTGCAATTTTTAGATTGTTTATTTTTAAATTCTTTGGTTTTGGATTAGTTTCAATGTCCTAACAAATTGAATATAGCAAAAGTAACAACTATTTATCCTTTATATTATCATTAAATCTAAATATAGTTAGGACTTTAGACTGTGTACATTTACCAGCGATGATAAAGACAGAGTAATATTTGTAAAGACATTCCTCCTGTTATACCTTATTTAACACTCTTCATATCCACACAAATGTCTCAAAAAACTGCCCATCTGAAAAATTACGATTTTGCCATGATGTATCATAAATAATCATATTATGTTCCAAGGTCAGTTACAATCTTCACAAACCATCAGTATCCTCATGTGTAACAATGATTAAACATAAATGTTAAATGTTCGCCAATCAAAAGCCATAATGTTCAGAAATGGTGACTGTGATTAATGATGATCTCATATCATCATGATTTTATATGCCTGCCCACGGTGAAGATTACTGCCATAATTAAAAAAAAATATATATATCTTTTTTTCTGTATGTTTGGATTTTATCTTGTTAACTACTGAGACATCTATGTTGAAATCATTTGTTACAATGCATTTTTTTACACAAACCCATAGCTTTTATCTATATGCAGTCTTAGGATTCTTCCTTTCTCTTGAATTGTAAAGCAGCAGTGCAACTAAAATGGGCTAAAATTTGACCCACCTTTTTTTCTTCCTAATTGATGCCAGATGTTTTCCAGTTTATTTTGGTGATAACATTTTCAGTTTTCATTATCATTTAAGAATTTTATAAAAGTTTTAAAGTAATTATTTCTCAGGAAAAAAGATAGTTGCCTCATTTTTGCATAGAATTAATACTGAGGAGCCGAGGAGAGTAAGAATCCAGACAAAAAATGCAAATGTACAGTATACGGCATAGGAAGCATCCAGAAAACCCAAATCAACAGTTCTGCCAATATTTTTCATAACTATAGGAGGAAATTAGTTTTCTGGAATAACTTTTTTCGTTGTACTGCTGCTTTAAAGGCTCAAATCAGTTTATGTACTGTATCTCTAAAAAGTGGTCCCTTTCAGGGTTGTGGTGAAACTCTATAAGTATTTGGTTTGTGGTTAGATCCTTTTCTTACAGTCTACAAACTAATATTGTCAAGCTGAAATATTTTTAAAAATAGAAATAACCATTGCTTTGGTTTATAAACTGTGTATTTGAAATATGCAAATTAGTTATGCAAATGTTTTATTTATTCAGTCTCGGATTACAAAATACCTTTGAGCACTTAAGCTCATTTACAAAGGTTCCACGTAATTGAGGGAGGGTTCACACAGATAGTTAACAACTGAAGTAAACACATACATATAAACATGCATACATCTATACAGTACATTAAACAATGCTAAAAACTTAATAGGAAGCAACAGTGATATTACAGACTAGTGATCGGCAATATTTAAAAGATAACATAAGGTGCGAGGCAGGAAGGAGAGGGGTGGAGGTGAGCAAGATTAAAGGACCAAAGGAGTTGAAATAGCAGCTAGTGGCATTGTCAAGGGTGCTGTGGTGGTGGTAGTGGGGGGGGGGGACCAGGAGCAGAGGAGAAGGTGAGGAGGGCAAGGGAAGGAAAAAGGCCAAGAGTCTTTTCGTAGAGCCCACCATGTATGATGGGGGGATGAAATGTTTCTATCAGCACCCTTACTGGGTGGTACAGTTACAGGAGCTTTCAGATAAGAAAGACTGTCTGAGCATGTGTTTAAATTGACCAAGTCTGGGCAGAGAAGTTAGAACACTGTTCAATCCATTGAACTAGAGTGGGGCTCTGTATGCAAAGGAACGCTGGCCTTGAGTTGTTTGGCACCCAGGGACTAGGATGCATTGTGCGGATGAGGTCCAAGTATAATGGGTCATTTGAGTTTGGTTAAGGAGGTTACCCATCCCCGGAGGCAGAAGTCCAAGGTGAAACTTTTTGGTTAGTAGGCACGTTTGGTATTTAATTCTTCCACTTAATTGCAGCCAACCTGATTGAACATACAGCTCACAAGTGTGGGTGACACGAGCAGCTGCAGTAAGGAGTCTACACGCTTTGTTTAGAGCAACGGTAAGCCTTTTAAGTGATATTGTGGAGGCAGACCCGTATATAACCAGTCCATAATCGATGATAGATAGTATAGAGCTGTGGATGAAAAGCTTGAGAGCTTCCTTTGTCAGACTCTGCCTGTGCCTGTGAAAAAGGCCAATCCTAATGTTGTCTGCCTTGGCAACATTTTCGATGTGCAATGTATATGACAGATAATAAGAATAATAATAATTTTTATTTATATAGCGCTTTTCAATTTTTCAAAGCACTGTACAACTTAAAACACTACAGAATTAGTACTAAATTCAAGTATCAAACATAGATAAAACCATCATATTCAAATACATTCAATTTTCTGTAACAGCCATTTGCCAAAGATGGGTTTTCATACCCCTCTTGAACTCCTCCATGGAGGTGCACTCCTGTAACCGGTGTGGTAGAGAATTCCATAGAGTGGGCGCAGCATAAGAGAATGCCCTGCAGCCAGATGAATTAAGATTCACTCTTGGGATCTCTAGCAACCACTTGTTGGCTGATGGAGCGATCAACCAGGGCAGCAAGGAAGCAGAAGTTCTTTCAGATAGGCTGGACCCTGACTGTGAAGGGCTTTGAAAGTCAGTAAACTGACTTTAAAGGTGATCCGCCACCATATAGGCAGCCAGTGCAGCTCGCACAGGACCGGGGTAATATGACAGGACCTAATAGAGCCTGTCAAAACCTGGGCCGCTGTGTTCTGCACTAGCTGCAGGTGGCGAATTTGAACCCCTGAAAGCCCAAAGTAAAGGGAGTTGCAGTAGTCCAGACGCGAGGACACAAAGGCGTGGACCAACGTTGGAAGGTCATTAGACGGAACCAGGTGCCTAACTCTGGTGATATTCCTAAGATGGTAAAAGGAAGTCCTGATGACAGCCAACACCTGTGACTGTAGTGTCAGTCTGTCATCCAGGACAATCCCCAGGTTACGCACACGTTCAGAGGTCAGAAGTGAGATGCCACCAAGAAAAATTCCTGAGGGCATACTAACAACCGACCCTTCTATCTGATGACCCGGGTCCATAACCAAAGTCTCTGTCTTTTCTGAGTTCAGCTTCAGCAAACTAGAATCCATCCACTCCTGGATTTCTTTCAGACAGTTGTTAAACACCAAGAGCGCTCCATCCTGGTCGGGTGCAAAAGACAGGTATAGCTGGGTATCATCTGCATAGCAGTGAAACCTCGCCCATACCATCTTACAATGTCTCCGAGGGGCAGCATATACACTGTGAATAACATGGGAGACAGCACTGAACCCTGAGGTACCCCACACAACAAGGACATTGAGCCCAAGGAAAAAAACCTGGACACAACTCTTTGTGATCTCCCTGTGAGGCATGAAGTGAACCATCCAAGGACGGTTCCTGATATTCCACAAATATGCCTCAGGCGTGCTATAAACACCATGCGATCCACAGTGTCAAAAGCTGAAGCAAGATCAAGGAGAACCAAGATGGAATGTTTCTTCTGATCTTTCGCTGTCAGAAGATCATTGAGCACCCAAACCAGTGCTGTCTCGGTGCTATGTCTTTTACGAAAACCGGACTTGAGGGGTTCGTAGATGTCATGGATGGTTAAATGGCCCTCCAATTGGGCTGCCACTACCTTCTCAATCACCTTCCCAATAAAGGGTAGGTTAGAGATAGGTCTGTAGTTTGTGAAACAGTCTGGGTCCGAGGTAGCTTTCTTCAAGAGTGGTGTCACCACCACCTCTTTCAGGGAGCTAGGGAATTCACCCAACTCCAAGGAGCACCAGACTATTCGCACAAGGACTGGACCAATGATATCACTACAATCCAAAATTAGGGAAGTCAGTCCAGGGTCCAAACTACAGTATGTAGGGCGCACACTATGGATAATCCTCATGACATCCACGAAATCAGGTTGACTGAAGGAGCTCCAAGAAAACTGAGGTACTGTGAACTTGCACTGTTCAACAGCATCCCCCCTAGAGAGTGCCGGTTGCAGATCCGCCCTGAAGTCAGTCACCTTAGTTGCAAAAACTCGAGCAAGCTCCTCACACTCTAATTGCGAAACGGCTTTCCAAACTTGCAGACAGCCTGGGTTGCACAGTCTGTCTACAGTTCGAAAAAGCTGAGCTGGTCAGTTCCGAGCAACTGCAATCTCCTTGGGCAGGAATTCTGCCTTCTTATGGGTAATTGCAGATTGATAGACTGAATAATGGTCCATCAATCTAAGGTGAGCGGCTTCAAGGGTGGATCTGCGCCAGCGCCGCTCTAACCTTCGCCCATATCTCTGCATCTCCCTCAATGTTCTGTTGAACCAAGGGGACTTGGGGTGAAGGGATAGGGGGTGGACATGGACAGGAGCAGTAGAATCCAGAGCCACCATAATAGCTGCATTATAAGCTAATGCAAGGGTCTCTGGAATATTGCTCGCCAACACTGGGGATGAGAGGTCAAGGACCGCTGTAAGGCCTTGGGGATTAATATCCCATAAAGGGTGGTACCTAACCATCTCCACAGGGGTAGACCTTCTCAGGGGGGTACAAAAACTGAACCTCATGGTGTAGATGGCTGCCTAAGGTTACACTTAGGTACTTAAAGTGCTGCATTTGTTCAAGTGGAGCTCCTAAGTTATTTCTGATGGTAAGGGCATGGTTCCTGTGCTTATTGCATAGCGAGGTGAATAATAATACTTTTATTTTCTTGTAGTTTAGTACCAATTTGTGGCTTCTAAACCATTCCTCAACTTCTGTAAAACTGAGTTGTAGGTTACTTTCTAGAATGTTGGGATCGGGGTGGGACGTGAAGATAACAGTGTCATCCACGTATAGAGGAATCTGTTGCTGGCAGACCATTCATAAAGATACTGAATATGAGGGGGCCAAGGATAGATCCTCAAGGTACTCCAGATCTGACGACCCGCTGTTCAGAGGTGACACTGAAAATTTTCACCCAGTAATATCTGTCATCAAGGTAGCTATTGAACCAGAGCAGTGTGTCAGAGGAAAGACCTATAGTGGCAAGTTGATGGAGAAGAAGTAGATGATTAACCATGTTGAAGGCCTTTGCTAGATCTATGAAAGTGGCCCTGGCAAGATTGCCTTGGTCGATTGATTGCTGGATGAAGCTGGTGAATTCACAAAGTGCTGTGGTGGTGCTGTGCCCTTTTCTAAACCCATGTTGTTGTGGGCACCGGATGGAATATTTATCAAGGTAATCCACAAGCTGGTTTATGACTATGCGTTCAAGAACTTTAGATAATGGAGGGAGGATTGATATAGGCCTATAGTTATTATGCAGGGATCGATCACCTGATTTATGAACAGGTGTAAGCAGGGCCATTTTCCATACATGTGGGAATTGTGACAGGGATAGCAAGAGGTTGAAAATCTTAGTTATGGGTAAGAGTACTTCCTCTAAGGTGAGTGTGATAAGTTTGAGGTCGAGTGAGTCCTCACTGTGCCTAGATTTCCTCAGTACTTTGGACAGGAGTTTTCTAACCTGGTTCGAGGTTACCTTCTTCAAGTAGAAAGGAGGGATTCCGGGGATCTTGTCTTTGTGTAGGCTGGAATTCAGGGAGGTGGTATCATCAAATAAGTCATGAGGTAGCACACTGCTCAGGTTAATAAAGGCTTCGTTAAAGGTGTTTGCAATTTTGGTTGGGTCCATGGTAAGGGCTCCATCAATGCTTAGCATTGCAGGCAATTCCTTTGGGGTCTGAACTGCACAAATGTATGTACTACACCAATTGTAGCATTTACTCTTCCTAAAGGGAATAAAAATAGACTTTACATTATTTATATTACAATTAATTTTCTTTTGCAAATATCTGACACGTATTTTTCATATTAGAAACAAATACAACCTTGTTAAATATTCCTCATGTGACATAAAACTCACATCATTGGAATGGATATAATGATCAATGAATATCACTTGATCATTTATGGATCATTAAAAACCACCATGTTTATTTAAGATTACAAAAAATAATCAATAATTCTCAGTTGGTGATATGAATGTTACATGTCTTTTGAGTAAACCATGATCATCTAGATTATGAAACATAAAAACATAGAAAGTGTAAGCAGGAAAAAGCCATTGGTCCATCCAGTCTGCCATGTTTTTTACCATATTCTACCCTGAGACCTATTGTTTTGTCAGGGTTATTGCCCTTGCATACCCCTTCTACCTTCCTTACTGCTTTCCCCTGTGTAACTATTAAGCCTTTTACTCAGTTTCTACTGTGTTTGAAACCATTAATGATTTTAGATCAAGATCTCCCTTGGTGTCCATATGGCGACATTTGATGACTGATAATTATCAATCCTGACTGGCTTTCAAGAAACTTGAATGGTGATTCACCCATTTACTTGGGTCAACAGATTCATCTCTGTCACTTAATTCTATAAAAAATGTAGTTTTTTGTGTAGCTTCATCTTGAGTGTGGAGCATTAACAACACAACCAGTACAAAGTAGTTTTACAAAACATTTTGCATAGGATTTTCAAAGGTTGTGCATCACTGTTCAGACACAGCCCTACAAGTTGTACTTGGAATTTAGACCATCTAAAGGTGGTCTAAATTTTGGGCACATGTACTGCAACTTGCACCATGATAAATGATACATGCATTAGTTTTTTTACCATAAAGCTAATAAAAATGTCCCAAATCCATCTAAACTATCGGAAATAGCATTCAAAGGTTTTGACCCTTTTGGTATGATGCAGGTTGCAAATGGACTTGGAACTTGCACCTGTGTCATGCCCTTTGAAAATCCTGCCATTTAAGTATAAAGTGCAAGATGTTTAACAGCCAGAAGTTGTACAACACCTACCAAAATGTGTCTGAACTAATAGAAAGACTAGTAAAGGACTTCTGGTTCTGCCTCCAAGCTGATGAGTCCGTGAATCTTGAAGCTCTGACAACCAGGACACATAAATCAACTTCAATCTCTTCTCCTGGTGCACATCTCTACTCCAAAATATACCGAAAAGTAGATCGAGGCAGTGGAAGACATACTGCTGCCAAAAGGAAAAACTAAGGACACACTGCTTGAGTTTTTGAAGTTGACTACAATGCCCAACCCATGAAACACCAGGGACCAGGGAAAAGGCAAGGCCTCTACCACCAATCTACAACCTCTGGATCACAACAAGGAGGAAGCAGAGGAGAAATTTACGATTACCTCCTGTAGATTATGTCAAGAGCTGTATAAAATTAGTGAGATTATACAAAAAATGGAGAACACAGCTATGGAGACCAAGAGAGACCTGGCTGAGGTAGCACAGCACACATTAAACCTTGAGATGGGCCTCACGGAAACGGACACTGTGGTAGAGAGGCACGATGGAACCATATGCTTCCTCCTGAAAAGAGAAAAGGAGTTTGCAGACAAACTTGATGATCTGGAGCTCCGATCCAGGAGGGACAACCTGCGCATTTATGGGGTTCCAGAGGATATGAAGGGGGGAAGAATGGAGGATGTCATTGAATCCTTCCTCAAGGAGACACTGGATTTACCCACTGACCAGCTGCTGAATGTGGTACAGGCTCATTGAGCCCTAGTAAAAAGGTCGATGGGCACACATGCTACTCCGTGATCGATTGTGCTAAAATTCTTTGACTACAGGGTCAAACACACTGTGCTACAGACTGCCTGGGCAAAGAAATCAATCACATTTGGTGATAAATGCCTCTATTTTGACCATGATTTCACCCCAATAACTCAACAGAAGGCGGGCATTACTAGACATTAAAAAATACCTGGCAACCCAAACCATCAAGATGCACTTGATAGCTCCTGCTTAGCTCAAAATCTTCCTGCCAGGAGGCCCACAATTCTATCTCACATTAGCTGAGGCCAGGTCCACCCTGCTAAAATTGGGAGTTCCCCAGACCCTACTTAATAAACCGGGGACCACTCACCTCAGAGATGTTGATGCTGCAGGAGAAGTGATGGACCAGGGCGACTGGATCCAGGAAGAGAGGTCACCCAACTCTCCAACTTTGCCAGACTGGAGACACGAGGTGACCAGAATGAGCCCCAGACCAGCAGAACTCCAGCAGTCCACTGCCAAATTTGATTCCTGAAGACTGCACCATGCGCAGAAGACAAAAAGCCTGCTAGGTCCTAGTTGGAGCCTTTACTGATGCAGTTGAACCGGCGGGTTCAACTAGAAGATTCCTACAAGGGATTTTTGTCAAATGGTGACTGAGGGACTGAGACTAATTTATACCTGTTGCTGATTAATATGCATTACCGACAATTAACCTTCTGAAAGCGGATAGGGTGGGAGGGGAGATTGGGGTACTGGGAAGGGACCAAATGGTACAGGGCTGAGGGGGTAGGGGGGTGTGGTGGTTTAGCGTCCTGTGGGTAAGAATTAATGATTAATCCTCTCTTTCTGTTCTCCCTCCTCCATAGTTTTCCTTGGCATCTGAGGATGGAACAGTGGCCCCCTCCTGCGTGGAACCCACCAGAGACAGCGGATGAGAGCATTAGATTGAGGATCGGAAGCCCAGAGAGGTTGGAGGCCCTGGGGGTGCTCTCTCCCTCCTGCCACTGGACGGATTTGGTTGTCTCTCTGAACCAGACTCCCAGGATCAATGTGGACTCCAGGAGTACCATCGACACCGACAGATTTTTGAGACCAAGGTAAGGGCCGAGTATCGGCCAAGGGGTTTAACTGGTACTCCTGGGGTTCAAGAGATGGGGGGGACTTAAGACAGACAATCTTGGGGGCAGCAGAGATGCAGTTGCAAACTGGGAGACAGGCCTTGAGAGATGGGAGGCAATAAAATAAAACAAAAAAGAAGAAAGGTGGTCGAGATCAGCTTGGAGGCCGGAGGGGTGCGGCCACTGGTCCGGCTCCAACACATGGCGGGAGCAAGTAACAGGCCCATACTGGCCTGGAGGTAGATGTACAGGTAGGGAGGTGGGGTACTGGATTGGCAGCTGGCTGGACCTTCTTCCAACAAAGCCTGGTTCGATGCCTGGGTAGGGGGTCCTCCCCCTGGAAGGGAGAGGGGGGTGCCTTCCCAGGTGAGAGGGAGAAAGCAAACTGTTATCGTTGGAACATTTTATTAATATCAAACAACAAAACAAATGAATAATAATGCGGTGGAGGTGGTGGGGTGCTCTCTCAGTGTAAGTATTTCCACTCAGACAATTCAAGTAATGCAAAAGGCCACAAGCTGGACTCTGAAATTTGAATACAAGCTCTCTGGCTTTTAACAGGGGACCAGTGCCTGGGTGGTGATCTTCTCAAACTGCTCGGGGTTAAAATGTACAATCTCAGAGTCTGTCAAGAGCAATTCATTTGAGTAAGAACCCTGGGAGATCAGTGCACAATTCCAGGGGGTTGCATCCATAACATTCAGTTAAGCACCATCCTGGCGTAAATAATGGACCAGACCTTGAGGCTGGAACCAGCGGCCTTTTGGGAGACTGGAGAAGGTACAGACAGTGTGCACTGGTGGGGTCTCCTGGGCCAGGTGGAGTGGGGGACAGGGGATGGTGGACAGGTCATGCTGCCTCCCTCATGGGGCCTGGCCACAGATGTTCCAGTGTGATCAGGCTGGTAAGAGGGGCAGTAACTGCAGCCACAGGAGGACCACAAGGGATTGGCCCAAAGGAGCAACATTGAGTTGTGAGGTTTGGAAGCCCTGGGCCAAAGGGGGGAGGCATGGCCCCCATACCTAGAAAGAGGTCCCTGTAGGGAGGAGGAGGAGGGAAGGAATAACCTTGGGGAAATCACCAGGCTGAAAAAGACAGGCCATACCACTACCTGCACATGTAGAGAGATTTGATAAAGGGACAGGCTGAGAGGAGGGATAAAAACATAAAACCAATAGCAAAGAGCACTAACCCTTGTCCGTGAGCTTGGGGGGGAGGATCCAGACAAGAAAGGAAAGACCGGGGAGCAGGGGGATAGCTCCATTTGAGAAACCCACTTACACAAGCATAGGACGTGGATTGGCTGGGCGTTGACCACCAAACTCCAGCTGCATAAGCCCTCGGGAGGGAAGAGGACAAACCTGAGACCATTTACAGCCCAGTATAATAGGTGCCAGGTTCACACACTTGGAAGTGAAGACACAGTGGAGAATTGCATTGGCAGGCACATGAAGCCAGGCAATTCAAAAGTGCAGGCTTAGCGCATGGTCCCTGGATAGGGAGCCACACATAACTGGCTCAGAATCAGCTAATGAGCAGACAGGGTGCTTCTTACACATTAGAAGTAGAAACATAGAAACATAGAATTTGATGGCAGATAAGGACCGCTTGGCCTACCTAGTCTGCCCATTTCCCTACCTAACGGATAAGCTGCAGATCCTAGTTAACCAACAGCCTACTTCCTCCTACCCCCCACTAGAATTGTCTTATGTCTGTCCCATGCATCCTTGAATTCTCCCACTGTTTTTGACTCTACGACCTCCTCAGAAAGGCTGTTCCATGTATCCACAACCCTCTCTGTGAAGAAATACTTCCTCACATTACCTCTGAGCCATCTCCCCTCTATCTTCAAATTGTGCCCCTTTGTTTTTGCATATCTTTTCTGAAAGATGCTACCCTCTTTGACTTTGTTGATTCCCTTGAGGTATTTGAAAGTTTCTATCATGTCCCCCCTCTCCCTCCTTTCCTCGAGGCTATACATCTTTAGTTCCTTTAGTCATATGTCTTCTGATGCAGACCCTGCATCATTTTGGTTGCTCTTCTCTGGACAGCCCCCACCCTGTCTATGTCTTTGCAGAGATGGGGTCTTCAGAACTGTACACAGTACTCCAGATGTGGTCTTAAACCAACTGTCTGTACAGAGGGCCAACAACTTCCAGTTTTCTACTGGTGATGCCTCTCCCTACGCATCCCAGTATCCCCCCAGCCCTCTTTACTGCCTTCTCACATTGCTGGCTCACCTTTAGGTCATCTGATATGACTACCCCCAGGTCCCTTTCCATTTTTGTTGGTGTCAGTATCTCACCCCCCATTGTGTACTCTTCCCCTGGGTTTTTGTTTCCCAGGTGCATTACTTGCACTTTTTGCATTGAATCTAAGCTGCCATACATTTAACCATTCCTCCAACCTTGCCAAATCCCTTTTCATTCTTTCCACCCCACCTTGTGTATCAACCCTGTTGCAGATCTTTGTGTCATCTGCAAAGAGACATACTTTCCTTCCAGTCCCACTGCAATGTCACTTATAAAGACATTAAAAGGAACGGCCCTTAGCAACTCCTGTGGTACCCTCACTAGTAACCCTCCTTCTTCACTGTGACTCCATTTACTATTACCCGCTGTGTCCTGTTGTCCAACTAGTGTTTTACCCAGGCTACTACCCTAGGACCCACTCCCAGGCTGGCTAATTTGTTTATTAATCTTGTGCGGGACTATGTCAAATGCCTTGCTAAAGTCTAGGTAGGCCATGTCCACAGCCCCTCCCTGGTCTACTGCTTTGGTCACCCAGTCAAAGAAATCTATTAGATTTGTCTGAAATGACCTTCCCTATGTGAATCCATGTTGCCTTGGGTCCTGTGCCCCACTGGCCTCTATGTACTCAACAATTCTTTCCTTCAGAAGTAATTCCATCATTTTCCCTACTACTGAGGTCAAACTGACAGGTCTGTAGTTTCCTGCCTCTGTCTTGCTCCCACTTTTGTGAAGAGGAATCACATCCACCCTCCTCCAGTCCTCAGGTACCACCCCATCCTCCTATGATTTATTAAAAAGGGTAGTCAGTGGTGTTACTAGTTCTTCCCTTAGTTCTTTTAAAATTCTGGGGTGAATCCTATTAGGCCCCATTGCTTTATCCACCTTCAGTTTTAAGAGTTCTTTCAGAACCCTTTCTTCTGTGAAAGGACTAATATCAACCCCCTATCCAGAGTGCTTCTATTGACTGGATTAGGTATTTCTCCCTGCTTTTCCATTGTGAATACTGAGCAGAAGTATTCGTTCAGTATCCCAGCTTTTTCACTGTTGCTCTCTGCCCATCCACCTTCCACTTTGTTCAGCCTCAGTATCCCTGCCTTAGTCTTTCTTTGCTCCCTAATGTACCTATAAAAGGTTTTATCCCCCCTCTTAACCGAGTTGGCTATCTTTTCCTCAGTTTGGGCCTTTGCTATTCTGACTGCCTTACCCACTTCCTTCTCTTTAACTAGTACAGTTCTCTGTCCTGCTCCTTCTGTGTTTCCTTATACTTCCTGAATGCTATCTTTTTTCCCTTACCTTCCCCGCCACTTCTGTTGAGAACCATAGTGGTTTTTTCCTTTCGTTTTGATTTGTTTATTTGCTTCACACAAAGACTTGTTGCCTCTGTGATGGCGGTTGTGATGTTTCCCCATTGTTGCTTCACCCCACCTTCTTGCCTGTTTGTTAGTGCTTTTCCGAGGCACTCTCCCATTTTGTCAAAATCAGCCCTCCTGAAGTCCAGTACCTTCACTTTTGTGTGGCTTGACTCTACAGCTAAGTTTATCATGAACCACACTGGTGGTCGCTTGTCCCCAGATGGCTACCCACTTCAAGATCAGAGATCCACTCTCCATCCCCATTTGAGAGTACCAGGTATAAGATTGCTCTCTCCCGAGTAGGTTCCAAAACTAGCTGTCTGAGGCATGCCCCCTGTAGGGCATCGAGAATGGCTCTGCTCTTGGATGTGGCTGCAGCAAAGGTGCTCCAGTCAACATCTGGCATATTCAGATCCCCCATCAGCAATATCTCACCTTTCTCTGCCATCCCAAGGATGCCTTCTATCATTTCCTTGTCCATTTCCTCCCCCTGAGACGGGGTCTGTATGCAACCCCTGTGTGGATTGTGGAGCCATTTCCAGTCTCCAGGGTGACCCACAGTGCCTCCTCTCCTTCCTGTTTACCCTTTAGTTCTGTTGCTTTTATCCCTTCTCTTACATAGAGAGCTCCTCCTCCTCCTCTACTTCCCTCCCTGTCCCTCCTGTAGATTGTGTACCCTGGTATGTTGACATCCCAGTCATGGTTCTCTGTGTACCATGCTTCTGTGACTGCCACAATATCCAGGCATCCCTCTTCCATCAAGGTCACCATTTAAGGGAGCTTTTTACCTAGACTACGGGCATTGGTACTCATTACCCTCCATTTTTTTATGGCTTTATTTCTTTTTGCCCCATCCCTGACCCTACTGCCTTTGTCTTTTTCTCCGTTTACCCCTGCCCTTCTCCCTATCGACTGCTCTATTTTGGTGTTTGCCTCACTAGTTACCCTGATTTTTTTGGGGGGGCTAGGATTTCCCTTCTCCTCTTCAGTGCCTCCCCCCCGGCTAGTTTAAATGCTTGCCACTGAAGCATTTAAACCTATCACCTAGGATCCTGGTTCCCCTCCAGGATAGATACAGACCATCATGCCTGTATAGGCCTGCATCCCTCCAGGTGGAGACCCAGTCCCCAGTGAAGCCAAATCCCTGAGCTCTGCACCAGCTTTTTAACCAGTCTTTGAATCCCATGTTGCGGAGTGCCCTAGCCTCATCCATGCCATAGACAGGTAGTACCAGAAAGCTACCGCAGGCATTTGTCTAAGGCCTCCCCCAACTCCACAAACCCTGTTGCACTGCTCTGATCCCATTCTCAGCCAGGTCATTTGTCCGTAGTGGATAATGACATCCAGCTCCTCCCCTGCGCTGCTCCCACGATTCTGAGGATTCGCTTCTGTCCCTCCAAGCCTTGGCGCTTGGGCAGGCACCTTACCTCCTTTTTTCCTCCTCCCCAGTTCTACCCCCCAATACTGAGTCCCCACCAGGAGTTGTTTCCTTCCCTGTGGGGTCCTGGGCCACCCTCCTGTGGGTCTTCATTGTGGAGGTTCCCAGCATCCTCCTTGGTCTCCACTGCAGGTGCCTCCATAGAGGAACCATGCTTCGCCAGAGTGGCTAATGAATTGTGGAGAGGCACAACTGGAGGGATGCGCCTCTGTTCCACCACTCTCACCCTCCCTGAGCCCACCGTGGTCCAACCACTCCTCTTTCTTGGCAACCTCTGAGGTAGTGACCTTAGTGCTGTAGTGAAGTTCGGTTATTGAAAGCTGTTATTTGGCTTGCTACTGTACACTTAGTTTTATAGGTTTGGAGAAACAGCATTGCTCACAGGCAGATATTCGGGGGGAACTGCATTAAATGTGGCTGAGGGTAATATAGCCACCTACAACGTAAGAGAACTGGGTGGTAGCCTGGCAAAGAGTACTAGGGTCCTAAATGGACTTAAGAAGCTCCAGATGGAGATAGCTTTCCTACAGGAAATGCATCTGAGCCTGAAGGAAAGTGCAAAACTAAAAAGAGCATGGGTAGGGCAAGTATACTATGCCTCTTACATTGCACACCGGCATAGGAGGGGGTAGCTACCCTAATACACAAAAATTGCACCTTTCAGCTCACTGACATACAGCAGGATATAGAGGGGAGATATCTGATACTCAAGGGGAGTTACAGGGAGACCCCATGCACACTATTAAACTTGTATGCCCCAAACCAAGACATGGAAAACAGTATATTCCTGAGAGAGAGCCTACTTATAGCAGCACCTACAGCAGGGGAGTTGTTTGTGATAGGGGTGATTTCAATGCTGTCCTGAATCCGGCCCCGGATAAGTTAGGGACTAGGCCAGGACCAATGTCCCATGCAGCTAAGGCTCTAGGCAGGCTGAACCAGGAGCTTGGGCTGGTGAAGGTTTAGTGTCACCTGCTCCCAGGGGAACAGGACCATACCTGTTGGTCGGCACCACACCAGGCGTACTCAAGGCTGGACCTTGTTCTACTGTGAGCATATTGGCTGCATAGAGTAGAGGAAATCAGGATACTTCCTAGAATGATATTAGGCCATTGCCTGGTAACAATAAAGTTATGGTCAGCACCCAAGGCTAAAAACTCCACATGGAGACAGAATGTTTCCCTCCTGAATAAAGAAGATTATAGGGAATTGGTAAAAGGCATGCTATGGGAGTACTCAGAGAATAACCCCATACAAGACACCACAGCAGCCATGTGGTCAGATGGCTTGAAAGTGGTGGTTATGGGCAAAACCATCAGCTATACCTCTAATCTAAAAAAAAAACAACCGGAAGGAGATATTGGACCTACAGTCCAGTCTATTTTCTGCTACTGCTCCAGCTCATTTGTCCTCTTCCTGTTTCTTGCAATCACTGCCCATGCTGCCGCTCATTCACAATCAAGACTTGCTCGCATCTGTACTACACGTCCTTCCTTGTGGAGCCTCCTCGCTCCCTTCTCCGGCTCATAGCTGTAGCTACCTCACGCATACTACGCTATGCCACTGGATTCGGATGACTTCATCGCTTATCACTACTGCTGTTTCTTGGCCATAGCACGGTCAGCATGAATGAATGCTTGATGCACCGATCAACGTGAATCTCTACGCAATGTAGCGTCTCTTCGCATTGCTAGCTTGTAGCGGATATGGCATCTGACAGTTTTGCATACAGTTACATCTACTTCATATTGATACAGACTATGATTTTACTGCCTGGAGATCTTTCATTATCCATTGACTCGTATTGGGCACCTACAGCATCTTTTCAAGGGAGTTTGAATCTATGGGCACCTTCCTTCTGCTGGGTCATGCTGCTTTGCTTTATGCAGCCACTAGAGGCTGCTGTCATTATTCAACATCCTTCAGCCACTAGGCTTGCAAACTTCGATTCCTCCGGTTCTGTAGCGTTTTGCTGAGAGCAGTTTATCTATATGGTATACATATGACATTCCTTACCAGCTGACCTTCGAGGGGTCCGCTGCGCATACTAGCTTACGTGGGGCTAGCTGCTACTCTACTTACCTTACCAAGCTGACTTGTGTACCATCTGACAATTCAGCTCCTCTGGATCCACTGCAGTAGGTCTGGCCTTTGGTCGACTGACATTCCGGCTTGGCCACTTACCTCAGGAACTTATGCATGTCACTGTGGCTTATTTTGCCTTTCTTCTGGGCTTCCTTTTCTATATGTACCCTGGCTACGGGAAGTTCTTCGGTGAGGCCCCTTTTCTTCTACTGGACTACTAGGCAGAGGCTGGGACACATGTTTGGAACAATGTTTTACGTATGCAAGCTGGATCCTTATTGTTTTGCTTCAGCTACATATGGTAAACTGCCACTGCATCATTTTAAGGCTTTATTACTCAAGCTGGATGAACTGCCTGCCATGCTTCGATCCTGCATCGTATTTACTTCTAGTTGCTTACTGCATATGTTCTGCCGCTCTTTCACCTGAGACTCATCTTATTTGTATTCTGCTGTGCATCGTTTCAGCTTCTCAGTCACTCTTCCACATGTCTTTGGGATTTCTTCTGGATCTACGATCCGCCATGCTCACACTATGTATTCTGCTTTACCTATTACTGCCGTTACATGCCTTTGCTACTGCATTCAGCTTATCCCTACTGCCTACTCTGTTGACCTCCGTGTGGTCCAGCCATGCTGGCTCCCTTTTTGGGGTTTAGCTGCCCCTAATTGCTTACCTTATAGCTGACCTATGTGTGGTCCAGCAGCGCATGCTAGCTTACGTGGGGCTAGCAGTCACTCTTACTTATCTTACCAGCTGACCTTTTGGTCCGGCAGCATGATGGACTTGGGTTCAACTACTGCTTCTATTTACTCACCAGTTGACATACTCATTCAATAGTGCCATCTCCGGTTCATCAGCTGACCTACGAGATCTGTCCGCACTTCCTTATCTCGTTGGGCTAGCTCCCTTTTGTTCACTTGGATGCTTCCTACAGAGCTTATTCAGACCTCCCCTTCCAAATATGCTCCCTAAGCTCTGCCTTCCATTGCATTAATTCTGGAACACATCTGATGTTTGCTTCAATCCTCTGATGCTCCTCGCCATGCTACTTCAACTTCTCTGGAGCATCTACTACTATCTCTCCCAGGACTCCCTGCTGACCTTTACTCATATTGTCTTGCTGAATTAACTGCTGCCTCAAACATTAATACAGTTTCAGGATACTCACTACCTCATCAAGCTGACAACTCTTCTGCCACAATCTCTTCACTGCAATCCCTAACATCCTTGATCTTCAGGATCCGTCAGTCTACGGCACCGTTCCATTCTCATGAGTCTGTCAAATAAACTACAGTACTACTCTGAACTAAACTGACTCAGGATGTCGCCGTTCCACTACCAATTGCATTTATTCCTCCTACTTCACTGATTTCTGCATTGCATGCAGTTCAATATTCCCATTATGATTCTACCACTGCTCTGCAACCTGCCTCGCCCCGTCAGGCCGGAGGTTCGCCATCACATTCACCTGACCTGCGCCTCTACGGGCCTGGAGGTCCTTTACTCATATATATTACTGCATCATACTTGCCTACTTCTCTGACCTGCTCTACCCTTCAGGCCAGGGAGTTAACTACTTCTACTCTGCCACCGCACCAGCTCGGGGCCTGGAGATTTGCATATTCTAATATACGCCTACCTACTGCCTCCTCAGCCAGCCCAGCAGCTCTTTAATATGGACTGCATCTGGATGTTTAGTCATTCATCGTCTATTCTTCGAATGCTTCGCCCTGCCGCTTCAGCCATATGAAATTACTGCTGCCACACTCTTACCTGGACACTTGGTTGAGCTTATCCAAAGACCTTCGCCTTCTTGATCAATGCTCTAAGGCTTCTCGGACTCTGTGACTTTGCTACTTCATTAACTCAGATTCAGTTATCACCTTCTAGGATTCCTATGCTTGAGTATTCAGGACTCGTCAGAATATTCTTAACCAATCACTTCTAGCTAAAGTATCATTCTGGCGTTGAAACGTGTATGTCAATATTGTTATGCAACCATCTGGATCCACACAAAGCTCTCCGATTCTCTTGCCAGTACCAGTCTTCATACCCTAGCTTACTGTACATAATCTTGAACTACTACTCCTCAGCTACTACGTCTGCATCATGCAGCTTTACTTAGTCCTCCGACTGACCTATGTACCCATCCACTTATTTACTTTATTTGCTCATACTACCTGCTTCGCCCTTTAAGGGCCTAGAGGACAACATGACTAATTCACTATTACAATCTACTGCGCTCCTTGTGAGCTCGACATACATCTGAACTATGTCTGCTTATTCACTACGATCTACCTACTTCATATACTTGCTTCCCCTCTCCAGACTGGAAGTTCCTACTGCTCCGTTATCCTGATCAAGCAGCATACGCCAATTCTTGTGCTTCATCGCCACAGCCTTCGTTTGCTAACCTTGCTATGTGGAACTTGACCCAACGATCTTCCTTCTGGACATGGATGCTGAGCCTTAATTCCTGGATCTCCTCTGAGCGGTCATCCTCAGATGCTGGAGTGCTTTCCCACCTGCGACTCATCGCTTCAAATTCATATCAACCATGGATTTCACTCTACTTCATTCCGGCCTGCTCATGGATTCTTGAACTTGAAGTTTACTAGATGGATGCTTGCTCTGTTCTCCTGACATGTCATGATTCAATGTGTCTTCAGTTCTCCATTTCTTTGGACTGGGTTCTACAACTTTGGGGTTCAGGTTAGTCGATTAAAATATTTAGGATTACTCTCCTTTAGTATGCCTAGAAGGATGGGCAGGTCAGTAGCCTTTGGTCCTCAGAGGTTTCCCCCCAAGGGGGTTTTTCCTCTTCTACGTGCTACTGTTCACACTCTCCAGAGTTGGAGGAGGTGATCATACTGCTATTCATTTTCTTGGGGGTGTCATCCTACTTGACTCCTTTGACAGCCAGATAGAGAACAATCATTGATATCATTAATTTTTTTTTTGGGGGGGTCTCATAATACTGGACTAAGCATCCATCCTACGGTGGGATACAGAGAAAGGCCAAAAACTATCAAATCATATCAATGACTCATCAGTTCATACATCAAAGCACCTTGCATATACTGTCCAGTTCAAATGTACTATAATCACTGACTTGCTCATGTCTATGCTAAGTACCTAAGCACAAATCATTTCATACTACTAGTACCTTGCAAGCATTATCCTACTTACTGGTCTGGCCTGTGTAGCCAAGCACAACCTACAGCATCCAGCTACAGTATGTAACATAAGCACTGAGCTCTGAACCACAGTTAATGTAGTGTTGTAAAGCTTCACAGTAAATGCAATGTGTGCTGCTCAATCAGAGTCTCTTGTTTTCTTTTAGTAGATAGAAAACACCCTGCACCAGCAATTATAAAAAATACTGGCTATGCCGGGTGTGCGTTAATGGATTTTTTTTTTTTTACACACCCCCATTGTGTGCTGACACTGTAAACCTCTCGAGCTTCGCTGTTGAGGTTTATGGGTCATCATACAACTTGGGTGTGTAAAACAAAATCCATAATGCACACCCGCAAAGCCATTATTCTCTATTTTATGTATTTGTGAAACACTGACTATGTAGCACATTAATGGCACATCATATTTTTGAATATGTCATTATGCTTTGTTCAAGTGGAGTTTTGTGATACCGTCTCTTTAAAATATTGAAATTACCTGATGGGGTATATAAAAAGAATGAGACAGGAGGGGGAACCCACCCTTGAGAAAGCATGTGAGGAAGTGAAATGTTGGGAACATTTTCCCACCAGCTACTTTATTTGTTGGTATTTGGATTCTCACTGAATAAAGGACTGCTTGATGGACAACATCTATGATGCGAGTGCAGTGTATCTCTACTCTTGAACTGGTTGTTATGTTTGTACATTTGCACCATGCTTCCTGGAGTGACCCAGTTCCTGTTTGATTCAGTACTATTGAAAACATGATGGTTTCTAACTGGGGCAGGATTTTTAATGGGCTTGGCATGGCAATTTGAACCAAGAGTTCCAGGATCTCTGACTTTTATGCCAACAGCTTGACCAGACTGCTTTCCATATTTCATATTAAGTTTGCTTGTTATGGTTATCTCTTCCTAACATATTTTGAGCTGCTGCCAGGGCCTCACAAAGGTCCATAATAAGACCCTTACTTTATCTGTTTACATGGTACCTGTAGCCAACAAAATTAAAGGATATGGGTTAGGCATGGACCCAACCTGCTCTGTACAAACAGGAGGTTCTGGGAGAAAGCAGTCTGCCTTGGCTGTCATATCCCCATATAATTGGGAACACATTTTAAAAACAAAAGTAACAAAAAAAAAAAACACACCAAACACACATTGCATCCCTCTAGTCCTCCATGCCATTCCAAAGAACTGGGAGGCAAGGTTGATGGGCTTGTTCAGGTCCTAATGGACACTGGCACCTACCACATCCCAAGGACTTACCTGCAAATGAGTTCGCTGCAGCTTAATGTCCCCTCTGTGCTAAGACAAAATTAATAATTATTGGTATATGAACAATACCCACATTGGTGTTTCAACACTTGATAGGCATTTCAGATTTTGCCACTGCTACTGTATCTTAATTTTGAACCATTTCTTGCCTCAGTGACTACTCTATGGATCTGGTGTCCCAGCTGTGCTCCTGCTCGCACATTAAAAGCCCAATTCACAAAGCCCCTTGGGAGCAAAGAGATCCCATTTATTTTTATTTTTTTCATAATTTATGATGAACAATCTTGTATTTAAGTTTTGTTTCTGTGTCTTTCAAGGTTCTGGAGGAAGGATTATGTTTTCCAGTTTAGGTGACCATAACACAATATTTTAGTTTCCTGATCTGGCCCATTAACTGAAGAACACCCAAAACACTTTTCAAAAGAGGTGCTTTTAAAAAAATTAAAGTAGCACATTTTCATCTTGATTTGAGTCAGATTCCATGGGGAAGGGTTTATTTGATGCCTTATTTGGATCTGGCAGTTAAATGATTTACTGAAACATTTATGAACGTAATTGACAAACATGCCCATACAACAAAATTAAGAAAGATCATCTTCCATGGATAAATGGGAACATTTTTAAGGACAGTCAAATAAAAAGAGTGTGAAAAAAAGCCAGGAAAACCAGGAATGGTTGTAATGCCTAGTCAGTATTCTAGTTTATGAAAAAAATAATTAGACTTTGGATAATAAACCCAGGACAGATCCAATGATGCTGTACCTCAATTTAGATTTTGTATAATCAATAATCAGGAGGTGTATAAATCACTAAACATGAACCCACATCAGTCCTTGGGATGGATGGCATAAATGGCAAATGCCATAGACACATCAAATACTTTTACACCCATAACTTACAGTATTTAACTGTACAGTAGCTTGTAAGAAGGTTGTTTTCTGACATTATGAAAAGTATGAAAAAGAGCCCCAATAGCAAAAGGGGGAGATCCAGCTCTTATAACAAATGATATACTCATTGCTTTGTTATCAATTTTGCCTAAATTAGTGGAGAGAGATGCATTCACAGTTAGGAACATAGGAAAATTCAGATATGAGAAGGCACTTGCCCATCTAACGTGTCTGCGTTATTTAATCGGAGTAACCATTGATGCCCATACTTATTAAATGTTTATCTAGATGTGCCTTAAAACTGTATACAATGTTGCTTTCTACCAGTTTTAAACTGTTCTATATTCTGACCACCTTTTGAGAGAACTATGCTCTTCTCCTTTCTGTCATGAAATGCGAACCCTTTAACTGTAGTTTTATGACCTCTGGTTGTTCTTTTATTATTTATAAATACAATGTTCAAGCTTGACTGCAAATCCTTGTGGTTAGAACCTTAAAAATTAGTATCATATCACTACTGAGTCTCCTCATCTCACATTTATAATGATCCACTTCACAAAAGTGGGAGCAAGACAGAGGCAGGAAACTACAAACCTGTCAGTTTGACTCAGTGGTAGGGAAAATGATGGAATCACTTCTGAAGGAAAGAATTGTTGAGTACCTGGAGGCCAGCGGGGCACAGGACCCAAGGCAGCATGGATTCACGATAGGAAGGTCATGTCAGATGAATCTAATAGATT
Organism: Neoceratodus forsteri; assembly: GCA_016271365.2. Classification (NCBI taxonomy): domain Eukaryota; kingdom Metazoa; phylum Chordata; order Ceratodontiformes; family Ceratodontidae; genus Neoceratodus; species Neoceratodus forsteri. The sequence continues at coordinate 1,677,676,046 of CM057456.1, forward strand.
TTTTTGACTGGGTGACTCAAGTAGTAGACCAGGGAGGGGCTGTAGACATGGCCTACCTAGATTTTAGCAAGGCATTTAACACAGTCCCACACAAAAGATTAATATGCAAGTTATCCAGCCATGGAGTGGGTCCCAAGGTGGTAGCCTGGATAAAAAATTGTCTGGACAACAGGACACAAAGGGTAATAGTAAACGGAATCCACAGTGAAGAAAGGAGGGTTACTAGCGGGGTACCACAGGGTTCAGTACTGGGACCAGTCCTCTTTAATGTCTTTATAAGTGACATTGCAGAGCAACTGAAAGGAAAAGTATGTCTCTTTGCAGATGACACAAAGATCTGCAACAGAGTTGATACACAAGGTGGGGTGGAAAGGACGAGAAGGGACTTGGCAATGCTGGAGGAATGGTCAAATGTATGGCAGCTCAAATTCAATGCAAAAAAGTGCAAGGTAATGCACCTGGGAAACAAAAACTCAGGGGAAGAGTACACAATGGGGGTGAGATACTAACAACAGCAAAAATGGAAAAGGACCTGGGGGTAATTATATCAGATGACCTAAAGGTGGGCCAGCAATGTGAGAAGGCAGTAATAAGGGTTAGGGGGATACTGGGGTACACAGGGAGAGGCATCAACAGTAGAAAACAGGAAGTTGTTATCCCTCTGTACAGACAGTTGGTGAGACCCCATCTGGAGTACTGTGTGCAGTTCTGGAGACCCCATCTCTGCAAAGACATAGACAGAGTGGAGGCTGTCCAGAGGAGGGCAACCGAAATGGTGCAGGGTCTGCACCAGAAGACATATGAAGAGAGACTAAAGGAGCTCAATATGTATACCCTCGAGGAAAGGAGGGAGAGGGGGGACATGATAGAAACTTTCAAGTACCTTAAAGGATTCAACAAAGTCCAAGAGGGTAGCATCTTTCAGAGAAAGAGATGTGCAAGAACAAGGGGACACAATTTGAAGATAGAGAGGAGACGGCTCAGAGGTAATGTGAGGAAGTATTTTTTCACAGAGAGGGTTGTGGATGCATGGAACAGATTTTCTGAGGTGGTTGTGGAGTCAAGAACAGTGGGGGAATTCAAGAATGCATGGGACAGACATAAGGCAATTCTAGGTGGGGGGGTAGGAGGAAGTAGGCTGGTTAACTAGGATCTGCAGCTCATTCATCAGGTAGGGAAATGGACAGACTAGGTGGGCCAAGTGGTCCTTATCTGCTGTCAAATTCTATGTTTCTATGTTTCTATCCCAACTCACCTACTCTTGCCTCACAAATTATCCCCCATCTCATTAAGGATCCTAGTTGTTTTCCTTCTCTGTGTTCCTTCCAGTTTTTGATATTATCTTTATTTAATGGGTTTCATACGGGCCCACAGTACTCCAGGTGTGGATCAATCAATGACCTGTACAACAGCAACACCACTTGTCTCTCTCTACATGTCAGATTCCTTCTTATACATCCTAAGATCTTGTTACATTTTGTCACTCTTTTGTCACAGTGTTTTGAATATTATAAAGTATTTTCTACTATAACCCCAGATCTTTTTCACAGTCAGAATTTTGTAGCATTTTTCCACCCATATAATACCTAGCCTTTTTGTTTTTACTACCACAGTCCATTAACACACACTTGTCTGGGTTGAAGTTCATTTTGCTCACTTCTGATCATGTGTATGGTTTATTTAGATCTTTCTGTAGCATTGTGGCACTATGTTCAGTATCAACAGAGCAGCCCAGTTTTCTGTCATCTGCAGATTTAGCCAGCCATGCTCCCTCACCCACATGCACATTCCTGATATAAATATTGAATGTGTCAGTCCCAAACCTGACCCCTGGGGACCCCCGCTCATCACTTTCGTTTCTGTTGATTCAAAGCCATTTATATTAACTGTCTGCACCCTGTTTTTGAGCCATAAAATATAATCCATTTTACAAATCTAGGGCTAAATTTGTTTCTCAGCAAGTTCTTTACTAACTCAACATGTGGTACCATGTCGAATGTTCTGCTGAGATACAAGAAAATCACATCCACTGGTTTGCCTTCGTTGAGAGTCATACTGACTTTACCAAAAAAGTTCATCAAATTAGTTAGACATGGCCTACCCTGCCTAAACCCATGCTGTGTGTTACAACCCATATGTTATTCTTGTCCATGAATTTGTTAATTCTTTCTCTCACTATTTTTTCAAAAAGCTTTCCCACAATTGAGGTTTGGCTCATAGGTCTGTAATCAGATTTGTCACTCTTCTTCCAATCTAATGGTGCTTGCCCCAGTTCCAGGGAGGTATTAAAGATCTTTGTCAGTGGGTCGGCCAGTGTCATTCCCAGTTCTCTCAATACCTTGGGTGCAAACTGTCCAGCTCTTAAGCTTTAGTCACATTTATTGTCTGCAGCAGTTCTAACACTTCTGCCTTTTCTATTGTAAAAGGAATATAATTCTTAGGAATAACTACCTCGGTTAACTCTGATTTCTGAAAAACTGACCCAAAATATGTGTTCAGGATACCTGCAATATCCCCTTCATCCTCAAATTTCCTGTTATCTTCCACTACTGGCCCTGCGGTTCTATCTCCACACTCTTTCGAACTTATGTGTAGCCAAAACCTTTAGTATTATTTTTAGAGCTTTGTGCCATATCTAGTTCTTTTTTTCCTCTTGGCATTCTTAATGTCTTTCTTATACTGCCTAGCTTCACACTTGTATTACCCCCCACAGCTCAGGGTCATTTGTTAACTTTGTTTTTTTTTTAAACAACATCCTCATTTTATTTATTAGTACTGTGAGGTTTTTAGATATCCATACTGGTATCCTTCCCTTCCTGTTGTATTTGGCCACAACTGGTACAAACCTATCCTCAAGTGATTTCATTTTAGAGACAAGGACTTGCCACATACCATCCATATTTTTCCCTTCCATCTCCTTTGTCCAATCCCATTTTTTGACTCATTGCTGCAAAGTTAGCCCTATTGTTGCATTTCCTTTTTGAGATTCCCATATTTCTCACTCTCTCCGTTTTAATGCTGAATGCTACCAATGAATGGTCACTATCACCAAGAGGCTCGCCAACATTACATTTGAACAATTCTTCACCAAGGTCACTCAGGATGACATCTAAGATGTTTTCACCTCTTGCTGGATGTTGTAGATGTTGCTCCACATTCAGGTTTAACGGGCCCCTAGCTAGTTGTCTATCCTGGTTGCTTCCCCCTTTTGCAGACTCTCAGTCTACACATGGACTGTTTAAATCACTCATGAGAACTAGTTTATTTTTTCCTATAAGTTCTTCAACAATGTTGAGTAATAAATTAACATAACTTATTTTCTAGTTAGGTAGCCTGTAGAGTCAGCCAAGGATTATATAGCTAGACTTTTTATTTCCCACTTTAACCCAGATAGACTCAGTATCATCCAAATCTGTTTTTATTTATGTTTTTATTGAGACAGCGGCAAGATAAATTACATTTGCAATTGGCAAGTACAGACACAGTGGTCGAATAAGTATTACACAGAACAAAAGAATCTGACAATAGGAGTACAATGACCGCAACAACAATAAGACTATTAGAAGTTATAATCTAGCCAGTCCAGAGGCACTGACGGCTGAGGCACTGGATGCCTTACCTTGCGCTATGCCTGTGACCTGTGTTCAGGAATGAGCATGGGCTGCTGGATGTTGGCAGGGTTGGAGAAGGATTGAGCATCCAAGGGACTGCTCTCCTTCTCTGGGAAGGGGGATGCCAGTAATTGGCACTCGACTGGCCACTAGCAGAGGCTGGGGGGGGCAGTGTGCCAACACTGCAGAAGAGGGGCAGAGATGGGTCAGATACCTGGAGGAGCATGTGTGGATGTGTGCATGCTACTTCTGCTGGCGTCACTGCATGCCCCTCTCCACTACAGGGGAGAAAATAGAAAAACAGAGGTCCTCGCCATGGATGATGATTGTTCCCCACACAGCACTGCCGGGAGGGCACCTCCCCTGAACTGGATCCAGTCTGGTGGGTTGAGGGTCTCCCCACCCCCTGCCATGAGGGGCAAGTCATGGAGGCTGAAGGGGAAGGGGTCTCATGCCCAGTTGGTGCGGGGGGGGGAGGTCAGATGGCAGGCAGGAACTCCAGGAAGAAACGGCACCAACAACAAAAAAAAAAGAAGTTATAATCTAAGCACCCACTAGAGTGAAAGTGCCCCTCGACTATAACACTTCCAGGCAGTCTCTCCAATAAGGTGCAGCAAGTACTTTTAATGAAGGAAGGGTGTATTTTACACAGGAAGCATACGAAATGTGTGTGTTTAATTCTTTATTCCAGGTAGTTAAAACTGATTGTGTGGTATCTCCAAGAAATTCCTGGAGGCCTTTATATACATTTTTGAGTAGATGTTACCCTGGATGCCTCTGAATAGTATATATGAATATCTTGAGAAGCAGTGGGAGTGGATTTGGAAGGAATGCTTAAGTCTTTCCTTTTTTGAAGAAGGAACATATGTATTTGTAAATACCTGAAGTGTTCCCTTCCTGTGAGGCCAAAAGTTTTTTGTAGATATTCAGAGGGAACCACTCCATATTGGTCCAGAAGTTGAACAATATACATTAAGCCTAGGTGATGCTATCTATTAAGGTGTGATCCAGATATGCTGGAAGAAAACCGTATTCAACAGATAGAAGTCTGAAATAGTAGAAAAGTGAAGCCAAGGTGGGTAGATTGCGAAGCTTGAACCATTGCTTCAATGTTTGTGCAATAAGTTCTATAAAATCTGCATAAGGTATAGTGTCTTTATGTCCTGAAAACAAAAGTTAGCCTATCTCAAATACATCATTAAGGACAAATTCAATACATTTCCATAATGGAGTATTTTGGAGGTCTAGCCAAATGACAATTGTACTGAGATGTGCTGCCCTAGCATAGTTCAATAAAGTAGGTACATGTACCCCTCCTGATCTGGTTAGGAGATATAAAATGAAAAAAACTGAATTCGAGGATAATAACCCCCCCCCAAATAAATCATGAGATTAATCTATTCCAATGTGTTATATAGTAGGATTCAGGGAACACTGACAGCTTATTTAAAAGATATAAAATGCGTGGTAAAATATTCATATGGACAACTGCCACTCTTGACAAGAAAGAAAGGGGAAGTTGAATCTAGCTAGATACATCTTGGGTTAATATCTGTGTATTAGGTTCGTAATTCAAAAGCGTTAGATTTGGTAAATTATAGAGGAATCTGTATTTCTAAATATTTCAACTTAGTAGTTCTCCATTTAAAAGAAAAGGTTTCTTTTAGAGATGGAGAGGGATAGTAATTAACATAGTAACACAGTGGTTGATGGCAGATAAGGGCTGTTAGGCCCACCTAGTCTGCCAGTAAACAATAATACCTCAGTTTTATTGGTATTTAAAGTAATGCCTTAGCGGTGGCCAGATTAGTATCATCCAATTCTGATTGATCAATTTCCTCTGTGCATAGGTAATTAGCTATGTACATGGCTACACGTCCTTCTTTCTGTCCCTCTGTATCCCTTTTGAATAATTTATACCCAGCTATTTCTTTATTCCAGGGACATGATTTTCAAAAGATTGTGACAGGTGCAAGGGACTTGTGTAAAGGAGAAATCGTGTAAAGGGCTCCTTGTGTCACATCTTGCACCTGTCCCAATTTTGTAAGGAACCCTGCACCACTGGGGAGACTGTCTGCACCGACTGGGCTTGTGCCATCCTTGCAATGGCCACACCTGTGTGCCAAGGTGGAAAGGAGCCTGTACTATGGCTGGGCTGCAGCATCCCCTAATTTGGGATTTTGAAAGCCCTGCCATGGCTGCAGGATGCAACTGTGGTTAAATAAGCCATGAGCTTATCTAACAGCTCTTGTGCTGAAAGTCTGGACTGTGCCTGGTGGGGAAGGGGAGGAACCCTGCAACCCACCTTGGACAGTGCCAGTGGTCTTGTGGGAGCACCATAGTGTATGCTGTGTGACATGGCATGTATTGGCAAGAGGGAATGGTGGCACCAGGCAGGTGTGGCTGCAACAGTCCCACAGACCCATAGACAGGGCACTTCTTCACATGCAAGCACCAGCCCTGTCCCAGACCCCCTGGTGTTGTCAGTCCTACCGGCTGTCCCGTAGCTGTCAAAGTCCCCAACAAGTGGGGAGTGTCCCGGGCTGTGCAGTATACAGTGCAGCTTTTCTGACAGACATGGACCCACAGGGGACTTGATATGCCCCTGCTGCACAGTCTGCTGTGTGCATGAAAACTGCATATACAGGTGCCGTAGTAGCACTGGTAGGTTAGTCGCCACCTGTATATGTAGGTGCCATACATGAGTGTGTGTGACGGAATGACAACGGAACTGCAAGCATGGTTATAGGAGTGGGGAAGCGCCATCCCTGCCGCTGTGCCCTGCCATGTTGGAACTGTGTCAGTGACATGTCAAGTGGGTGAGTGCATACTGTACAACACCCACATTTCTAATGGTGACAGTCCCTGATGGTCAGATCGGAACCACTAGCTCTCCAAACTTCTTGCTAAGGCTTCTTGCATTCAGCAAGATACATACCCATCCCTTTTTATTTATTTTTCCATTACTGTCTGGTTTTGCTTTCCTTTTCCTTATTCGCACCTGGTTGCTATGTGCAATGCCACTCCCTCCCCTATTCCCCTCACCAGTCAGTGTAAACACCCATCTAAACACTTACTCAGGCAGTTACCTAATAGTCTGGCCCCATACTTATTCAAGTGCAGACATCCCTTCTGTACAGGTCAATTTTGTTGTAACATTTGTACCAGTTGTCAGTGAAAATTATTTATTTTCCTTATGGCCCTTGTTCTACCAGACCCTGCTCTGGAAACCGGCAATATTTCTGAGATTATGACTCTGCTTCCTTTTTCCTTTAACTTTTCACCTATGATTTCAAAATCCTTTTTTATGTCATTATTAGGTCTCTGCTCAATTTCATTCAGATCCACATGCAGTGCCATAATATGATTCACCCCACCACTTTTAGCAATCCATATACATTTTCCTTTATATCCATTACTTTTGCTCCAGGTAGACAACTCCCTGAAGTCCTGTCCTTTCTCCCTTTACAGATAATTGTATCCATGTACCTTAATATGGAGTCCCCTATAACCATAATTTCTGGTCCTGGATCTACTCTGCTCTCTACTTGTTCTAAAGATTGTGTTTGTCCTTCAGATTCCACTAGGAACTGGACTCTATTTATCAACTCAATTGGATGATTTTAATCCCCTGTCCTTCCCCTTTTACTGGGTCCCCTCCTCCCTATCGCTGTCCAGGATGGTAAATCATTGGGATCCTTCTCACTGTCATTGTTAGTTGTCTCTCTCTCTCTCTTCCTCTCTTCACCCATGCCTTCATTAATCTTGTCCTGGTTGTTAACTTCTAAGCATTCAACAGCACTGCATGCCCCACTTGTCACCTCTCTAAACATGCTATCAACAAATTGCTCAAGTCTCTGAATACTTTTGGTTCCAGTGTTATTTTCTCTTAGCCCCCTGATTTCTTCCTCTAGTGCTTTGATATAGTTACACTTTGTGCATATAAACTCCATTCTCCTGCTTTCCCTATCCCAAATAAACGTTGTGCTTATCATGCATCCTATTTGGACATTTGGTCCCTCACTACATTCATGTGTTACTTCTGCCATATTACCACTCTTTTTGTTCCTTATCTAAAACAATTTTGAGTTGATTGGCTAGTAGTCACTATTGCTAACTGCATATAACACATTTCCTGGTACTGAATTCAGACCTTAGTATGCTGGCTATATTTCCAAGATGATGCAACCTACCTAATTTACAGTCAGTTCCTTGCTAACCACTGTCTAATACTTAATACTCGGGGAGGTGAAATACAGTCTATAAGATTTAAAAACAGCCTGCACTAGGCTAAGACACATGCACCCACTTGCAGACTAGCCTCTGCCATGTCTGCCTCTGCCCATGCTTGCTGATGCTTGCAGGTGTAAGAGCTGAAATAGCCAGTAACCTGGAAGTGCTACTCCAGGATTACACACACTGCAAGTATGACACACACCCTAAAATGCATTTTTTATGTTGCTTGCACGCATATGCAAGAAACATAGTGCCGTCATCCGAGTTTTCCGAGGTGTGGCAGCCCTCTTCCAATTCAGTCAGTGTGTTTTCAGGTGCGGCTGCGGTTCTCCAATCAAAGCTGCAGCTGCCTGTGACAACAGTTGAAATGCAGTGCCATACAGTTGAAAGGAAGGGCTATGCTTCAGTGAGCAGTGATAAGATTGCATGCTCATGCGCTCACACACACACGCACACACTCACACACACACACACACACTAAAATGAACAGATAACCCATCACTAAATACACTACATACTCGTATCATAAGTGCGCAAATAAAATATTAAACACAATTTTAATACGTATATAGTTTTATAACTGGCAGATTACCAGATAATGATATTTACTCTGTATTACTTTAACTGTAATCAAAGTTAATGAAGTGTTTCTCTGTCTGTGTGCAGCATATACAGACTGTGTTATGTGGAGGAACGTTTTCTTACCCTGGAGGGTCAGACAATGGTAGCGCCTCGGGTCTGTCACGCTATGGGTGGGTGTGCTGCAGACAGGTGGGTGTCCTGGATGTCCCTGCAGGGTGGGACGGGGTGCTGAGACACTCGCTGGCAGTACTGTGCCTCACTGTTTGCAAACTGACTCTTGAGCAGGGGGATAGCAGCCCTAGACGAATGTAGGTGCGAGGTGACGCAGAGGGGACAGATGCAGAAAGTACCGGTCTTGCGGGACGGGCACACGGGAGTGGACACAGACATCATGGTTGGCGGGACTCGGCGAAGTCATGCTGATGGAGAGGAGGAAGTCTTGCCCGTGATGTTCAGTCAGCGGTGGCAGAGCTGGTCTCGACGAGTCTTTGACGATCAAAGAGTCCACGTAGAAAGACCGGGACATTTCCATTTCTTGCTGGACTGTCCCTTGTTGGTTTACTTGCTGCTACTGAGCTGGGGTTGTGCACTGTAGCCCTCTAGAGCAGCGAGGGTGCTTAGGTGTGAAGGATAGACGAAAGGGTACCTGGAGAGGGCTGGCCCTAATGCCCCCCACCTGTGGACCTTGCTGCTTCAGGGTCTTTTAAAACCCTCAGTGAGCCAAAGAACCACGTGATCCCCCCTCCCCCAACCTGCACAACCTCCGGTACTTTAAGGCAGGACATCGAGACACAAGCTGCCCAAGTCCAGACGGAGGCACACAACTTTCCCAACAAAGTTTGTTGTTGGTTAATTCTGCTTACTTCTCCGCTTGACTTATTGTCTCTTGCCCTATGCAGCGGCTTAATTCCATTGCAACAGGAATGTGCGATACTGCTAAAATATCAGACATATGAGGACATTTATAGACAAACTTTTTAGTGAGTCAATAACGCTTGATATAACTCTCGGGTTTAGCCTGCTTTCTACTCGTCTCTAAATATCTAGTTCAGTTTGGGTCTGTAGCCATTCCCTTTCAACCAATATGTCTCTCTCTTGTTTACCAGAAAGATGCACTAGACTGAAATTGTTTCTGTCAAGACCGGGATGCAACGACATGGTAAAAGTGTAACAAGTTTACAGTGGATAAACAAACAATAGACAGGAGTGAAAATGTGATACAAATAGTAGAGTAGCCAAACAATTTATGTATGAAAAGACAAGACGGGTGTGGTGTATCATGCAAGCAATAACACCCAACAAGGTGCCGGTATGTGTTCTGCCACAAGAAAGTTTGGGTGTGTTGTGAGGCACAAGGTGTATGCTGAGTGTCTTCAACCACTGAAGAAGTCTGTATATCAGCACACACCCATACCAGGAAGAGTGTTATTCCACCTCACTGGGATTTCATCACTTATTTGATAAGGTGGTAAAATCACAGGGGTGCGGTGTTTAAGGTGAGGAACAGCTGAGTGCTGTAAACCTTACATGAGAAGCCTGATTATCTCATCATAATTGCACATTCTGGAGTGTCTTCTGGCATTTATAAAATGTCTTTTCAGTATGCCCGACTTAAAATGAATAAAAAATAGGAAGACATTTAAAAAATATACATTTCCTTGAAATATGCTTCAGTTTTAACTCTGAAGACAAGGAAAAAACAGTCTATGTTCGGGTAACTTGGGGAGATGGTAGCTAAAAACAATAAACCACAAGGAAAACCTTGTGTAGCACTCCTTTCTTATAAAAAAAAAACAAAAAAAAAAACACTATTTGCATTTCAGTCATCATGATGACCAGCAAAGAAACAACTGTAATATTGAAAACGATCAGCAGCACTATATGTATTTTAATTTGGATGTGTATGTGAGAAGTGGGTGATGATCAGGAAAACAACATTTAAGTACTGTAATTTGTTTCTGACACAGGAGTGGCAAGACCTTCATAACTAACCAGTTTCTTCACCACTCCTCAGTTATGGGTCTTACCACTCACAAATCTGATTATTATTCTTACATTAAAAAGAAAACAAGAAATAAATCTTAAGGACTGTATTTGCAGAGTGGTCCTTCAGATATTGTGCTTACAAATTCTGAATCAATTACGTAAAAAACAAACAAAAAAAACTCCACCTAAAATAAAAACCTTCCTCGGAGACTGTCCTGACCCCTCCCCTACCGGGCTCCACTCTCTGTGCATCTCACTCTCCCACACCCCACCTCACCCCATACTTACCTCTCTGAGTCTGGCGGCGATGATCTTCGGTGATCGGGAACACGCTTGCACTCTTCAAAGCCGACTCATGAACTGAGGAAATGCCGTAAGCTGTATAATGTAATAAATAGGGTTTTTTCAACTGTAGTGATATGTCAGGCATTTTGGGAATTTGCCACTCAAATTAACATGAGGTTTTGGGACCCCACCATGAATTCTGTCACTGTCATGAGCGCATAGGCCCCGAAGGTGATTTCGCTGTCACTGCATGGAACCACCTTTCGGACTGATTTACAAAATGACAGTGTCACAGTTCGCGAGGTAGGCCCCAAAACCCTATGTTGAAAATTTGTGAAATAATTCCAAAATGACTGTTTTATTTAGCATGTGTTGCACTCTTCATGCACGCCTTAAGTTCACTGAATTTTCAATATTTTCACTCCAGATTTTCAACATTGCCATTTTACCACATCTCCTTATGAGCAGTACAGCTGTCATTTCTCACATCTTGCCCAAAATGTGTTTCTGCAATGTAGTGCACAATGGCGAGTCGTGCAAACTCAATGTAAGGAACACATTAAGAAAATCACAGTGACACTGTTCATGAGCAGAGGTCCTAAAATGGCTATGTTGAAAATTTGGTGGAAAATTCTAAAATGACTGTTTTATGAGTGTGCTATGCAGTTCCTGCCCACGCTGTCATTTCACTTAATTTTTAATATTTGCACTAGATTTTCAACATTGCCATTTTACCACACCTCCTTATGAGCAGTACAGCTGTCAGTTTTCACATGTTGTCCAAAATGTGTTTCCGGGCATGTAGCGCACAACAGCGCAGTCAGTGTGCGTAATCAATGTTTGGGACAGATCAAGAAAATCACAGTGACGCTGTTCATGAGCAGAGGTCTTAAAATGGCTATGTTGAAAATTTGGTGAAAAAATTCCTTTTAGCCACTCTGCAGTGTTACTAATGAAGACATTGAACAGGACTGGCCCCAGGACCGATCCCTGCAGCACCCCACTGGTCACCCCCTCTCCCTAGACTGCACCCCATTTACCACCATTCTCTGCCTCCTGTCTGCTAGCCAGTTTTTAACCCAGTTTACCACACTTTCTCCCATGCCTAGCCTACCCTACCCAGCTAGTTTCTCAGCCTCCTATGTGGGATGGTGTCACTGCCCCACCCTGATTCACTTCCTTTGTCACCCAGTCAAAGAAATCAACCAGATTTGTCTGACATGATGTCCCCACTGTGAATCCATGTTGTCTATGGTTCTGGGTTCCGATGGCTTCTAGATGCCCCACTATCCTTTCTTTAAGCAATGTCTCCATGATCTTCCCCACTACTAAGGTGAGGCTGAACGGCCTATTGTTCCCCGCCTCCTCCCTGCTACCGGACTTGTGTAGAGGGACCACATGTGCCCTCCTCCAATTTACTCATCTTGAATGACTCAGGAACATGGCTGCCAGAGGTACTGTTATCTCCCTTCGCAGTTCTCTTACTATTCTTTGGTGTATGCCATCTGGTTCCATTGCTTTGTCCACCCTTCAATTTAGTGAGCTCCTGCAGGACTCTTTTGCCTTTGAATGGAATATTGTCCACCTCTTCACCCCCTTGGCAACTGCTGTACTGCTGTGGCCCTTTCCCCTCCCACTCTTCTGTGAATACTGAACAGAAAGACACAGTGCATATCTTGGGACGAAGGCATGGAACTATCACTTCCAAATGCCTAAACAACACATACAAGCAAGCAACATTCGGCATTGACAAATGCTTGTTTTAAATGCTCTTGAGTTCTCATAGACACTTTCTGTGCAAAAAAAGTATTCAAAAGTGGTCTTTAGCTATGTTTATAAACCCCCCATGGGAGTCACTTGGACTATGTCCCCAAGCCATAGTACACCAAACACTTTCATGGACTACAGCTCCCAACAGCCCTTGCCTCACTACGGCAGGAGGTGTTTTTGTTTTTTACTTTATTATAGAGGTTTTTAAGAATATTTAGAACTGCAAAAACAGCCTGTATAAGGCTAAGGCACATGCACCCACTTGCAGACTGGTCTCTGTCATGTCCACCTCTGACCGTACTTGCCGACACTTGCAGGGGTCAGAGCTGAAGTGCCCAGTAACCTGGAAGTGCTATCCCAGGGGTTACACTCACTGCAAGTACAACACACACCCTAAAATATATTTTTTTTAAACTAAAGTGTTCCTGAGTCCCCAAATATCCTGGTCTGTGCAAAAAAATGTATTAAAAAGTGGTCTGTAGCTGTGTTTAGAAAACCACAATAGAATAGAAGTCACCCAGAATATGTCCCTAAGCCGTAGTCCACCAAACAGTTCCATGGACTACAGCTCCTAACAGCTCTCATCATGCTATGGTAGGAGATGTTTTTTGTTTTTCAGTTTTTTTGTAGAGGTTTTTGTAAAGGAACATTTAGAACTGTAAAAACAGTCTGTCCAAGGCTAAGACACACACACACACCCACTTGTAGACTGGCCTCTGCCGTGTCCACCTCTGCCCATATCACTGTTTTGATAAATATTTCCAGTCACTGGAACAGGCAGATGGGACCTGAATTTAACATCTCATCTGAAGCATGGCACATCCTAGCAGTACAGTACTCCATAGTACTGAGGTTAGGTGCCAACATTTATGGTATGAACGCAATCCCAGTGCAGGACTAGAATCCGTTATCTTCTGGCTCAGAGGTGGATGTGCTACCAGCTGAGCCATATTAACAAATAACCAGAGCCACCACCCACGATTGGTTTCAAACATTAAACCTTCTGATCTGAAGTCAGATGCCTTATCCATTAAGCCATAAAATCTTTATGAAATTTTCTCCTCTTTTCAAATAAGTTTCAGGCTTGGATTCTCCATAAACATGGCCCTTCTAGACATTGTTAATATTATCAACAAGCAAAAACAGGCAGGTAAGGTATTCCATGCCTGGAGCCCACTAAACATAAATGTAGGCTCCAACACATAAAACGGGGTTAACAGGCACTATTGAGGACAACATACAAACCTGTAGCTTGGTTTGCATTTAAAAACTTTTTATTAAATTGTATATACAGTGTGTGTTATATATATATATATATATATATATATATATATATAGCCACCAGTTCACCTCACTGGCATCCTCCAACATTTTACTTATCACATGGGCTTTCTCAAGATGTGGCCACTGTGGTCAGAAGTATCCTTTTAAACTATTCTCTTAAAGTGATATCACTACTTTATAATAAAAAAATCAGATAAAGTACAACAATATACATTTACACACCGCATGGCTCTTCCAGCAACAAACTAGAATCACCTATTTAAATCCCCCAAACAAAAATTAATGAAAGACAAAAAATGGGTAATGGAAAAAGGGGAGAATGGGGGGGAGTAAACTCAAATAAGGGTATATATTAATAATATTTATATATACAACATATAGAAACGTTTAAGATATTTAAAAATATTCATACATATGTTTTTCCAGAACTGGATCAAAGTTGCATAACAGCACAAGCTCTACCAAAGCATGAAACTTTAGCCGGCCATCTGAGAATGTTGCAGGCAATAGCAGCCAGGTGAATTTCCTCCCCTAGGGCAAAACCCATTCTTCAATGGAATATTTGTTGAAATTAACAAGTAGAAAGTATAGCATTTCATCTGGGGCTGGGCATGCTCAAAGGGCTCTGAGCACCCTAACAATATCTATTTCACTTTTACAGCCTTCTGGCTTGAGAAATCCAGGAAAGAGGTTAGCGAAAACTCCTTGGGTGTTCCCACTCTTGCCCCTATGGCAGTCACATAATATTAATATTCTTACGTTGAATGCAATTGCCCAGTCAGTTGATCTTGTTTTGCAGTGCTGAAATCACTTTCTTGGGTTGCATGGTGAGTACTTCGAGGGGGCCTAGGCTGTCCTTGTTGAGGCTAATTCTATGTTCCATTTGGTTCAAGCGATGGTTGAGGTCTGCAATTTTGTTAGTAAGCTACATTATATTGGTTTGTATGGTTGCTTGCTTTTCATTTACAGAAGAGAACCCCTTTTTCATTTTGGGCAACAGTTCTCCCTGCTGGCTTGTGTTGCTTCCTTGCCTGCCTCCCCATATCTGCTAGCAGTCCCACTCACAGCTGACTGCACCATGGCTGAGGCCTGTGCTGCTGTTGCTGATTTCAGGGGCATTTGCTCTGCTCCCGTGCAGAAATTAACTATCGATTGGAGACCTGCCTTCATTTTTTGTAACTTGCTGGCATTTCTAGTCTCTTTGCATCATTTACTCACCAGGATGGTGCAGGATTAGCTGACTTTGGGTGTGTTAGTTGGCAAATGGGCACAGAGCTCTGTCTAGTGAATGTTCTCTAGATGGTGGTAAATTGAATAAAGGTTTCCTAAGCCTCACCTTTTCTCATTTCTTATCCTATTTAATTTACTGCCAGATTGTTTTGCTGAATGAAAGCATCTTAACAAAAGGAACAGCTGACTCCCAAGCCACTAAGGAGTCCTTAGTAATAATATGGGAGAAAGTAACTCAACAATAATTTCACAGTGGGTACAAGTCATAACATATGTTTACAATGCCAAGACTGGGTTTTGATTATAGAAATAAAATTCAGTTTACCCTTGGATGCCTGCAGGACTTTAGTCAGAAATAACTTCTTACCCCTGCTTGACTATGGGGATTTTGTGTATAGAGGTGCTGCCGCTGGTCAGCTTGCCAAACTGGATGTCCTGTATCATAGAGCACATAGATTCATCATAGGGTTCCCTGCAAGAACCCATCACTACACCCTCTATGCATCTGTTGGTTGGCCTTCCCTTACCACAAGACAACTCAAAAACCGTTATACGTGGTCCTATAAATCTGTTAGGTGTGATGTACCACAATATATGTCTGACTTACTCTGTAAACTCTCTAGTTTATATAACCCGGGAGCATGCAATTATATTTTGCTTAAAAAGCCAAGAATTACTTCCAAATATGGGCAAATGGCATTCAGCTAGCTTGCCCCCACGTACTGGAACAAACTTCAGGCCGCCCTCAAACTGAACTCAATTGTGAGCTTACATGCAGTACCTTCAAATTACTGATTGATCCCTACTGCACTGATAGCTCTATTTGCTCCCAGACATTGTTACTGCTATTGATGGCATTTTTGAGTTCTGTTTTTAATTTTGTTCCAACTATAATCAGCCCTGCTCTTTTATCATTTTATGCCTTATATTATATCTTTTTGCTTAGATCCTGTACCTCTTATTATAACCTAGAAGACTGTACACTATTATAATTTATACTATTCCTCACTCTGTATACATCTCATCACTGTGATTATCTTCTGTACGGAAGCACCAAGTTTTCTCATCAGCATCAATGCTGACCTCCCCCACAGCGACGGCACAATACCGACGCAGGTATTGTGCCGCCTGTTCTATGGGTGTTTTCTGTGGGTGGCTGTGCCCCCTGCACCCCCTGGACTTTAGGATTCCAACTCCAGGTCAGAGTTGGTCCGGGGAAGGGGTGGAATGCTGGAGGAAGGTGAAACATGGAAAAAGGACCATTACCGCGAAAGTCACCATAATGGTCTTTTTACCTGTTTCACCATCTGGGTGTCGACAAAAAGGGATGCACGCTTCTGTACTGTGCTGTCCTAACCATGTTCACCTTGTAAATGAGCTTTGCTCAATGGAGAATTTTTTTTTTTACCAATTATTTTACCAGGTGAGACACACTAAGCTGAAAGCTTGTTTGCAGGTGCAACCTGGGAACACGAGGAAGTTAAGTGACTTGCTCAGGGTCACACAGTATGCACCTAGGGGGCTGTGGGATTCAAACCCAGGTCTCCAGATTTGCAGCTCAGAGCCTTAACCCACTGCGCCATACTGCCTCCTAGTGAAACTGGTGAAACCAATAAAATTAAATTATTTGGACCATAAGAGGCCCTTAATTCCTGAATACAACAAATAGTGGACTATTCATTACTCTGAACCACATACCAAACAGCATGAACTATTTAGATTATTTGCATTTGGGCATGTTAAAAATGTGAATACAATGGGAAATAAAAACCTTTAGTCCTCCCTGGTGGGCTCGGGTTAGTCCTGTGGCCACCCCCTCAAAGTTCTCATACCTCACCCCCTTTTCTGTCCTTCCAATCATATAGTTAATATGCTGGCATCCTGACAGCCACATTCCCTATTACCAGTACTTTCTTTGGATTCCCCACACACCTGTCTAGTCCAGCACTGATAAGCACCAGTCTGGTCTTCTATTACTCTATAGTCTGCCTCGTGCCAGCAAATGATGCTAGGCATTCCGTGATTCACCTTTCCAGAGTGCTGGAGGTGTCAGCTGACAGCTTGCTTTGAGAGTGAGACAGTGCTGTGTGCTGTGGAGTTGGGATGAGGGACCTACTGAGTGGCTGGATTGGGCTTGTACTGTTAACATTCCTTTATAGATCAGGGTTGGGGGTTGGACAACACTTTTCTGCCACGGCCCTTTGGAATTTGGGTGGAGAGTGGGCTGGGAAGGTGGATGGGGAATAATAGTTGGTGTCAGATGGGGGGATAGGCTGGCAGGATGCCAGCAAATTTACTATATAACTGGGAGAAAAGGGGAGGCGGATGAGGTGTGGGATGCCACGTACCTAACCTTGGCCACCTGGAGGAGGGAGAAAGACTTTTTAAAATTTAGTTTAACCAATTTCTGCCTAAATAACAAATATGAATAATGAATACTGGACACTTTACAGCACTGACTACGAGTACTTGGTGAGTATTTGTGAGAAGGTACTTGTAGAACCCTAAATGCATGAGCTGAGCAATTACTGTACATCATATATGCAAATATTCTGAATAGCTGACTGCAGGTTTTTTGCAGCAGAGTTGTAAAATGGTGATCAGCACTCCCGTAGTTTAGCAAAGGCTATGCTAAGTGTATTAATGACAGTCCAGAGGTACTGTGTGTACTGTCACTATGTGCACTAGCGCCAAATAGGTAATAGCTTACAAAAAGGCAGAGCTACAGAGCAGTGACTGATCATCCAGGTATGTTAAGAGGCTTTGGTACAATTGTCATCGTGGTGCCAGATCTGTGTGTGTGTGATAGTACATGGTTATTAAGTGACCATGATGGGGACCGACTCAGTGCTGTAAAGGACAGGGATGAGAAGAGATCATGGATTAGGGTACAGCCAAGTAGGAACTGAAAATGGGGAAGGATGCAGCAGAAACAGTTTACTAGTTTTTCAAGGCTTCTGTTCATTTTTCTACCTGGAGCTCTTTTCGAAGTCCGAGCTTTCCATTGCTTAACCTTGATACAAAATGACCACCCAGGCAAAATTATGTTAATGACTCTCCAGAGTTTATATTAGAGTGGAATACAGGCCCAATGATAGTTATTGTATCTGTGGAAGTGGAAACTAAGAAGCATGTATTCATTTGAAAGGAATTCACCTGCTACACTCATGCCATTTGAACACCAGACACCTGCAGTGGGCAGCAGATACAGTACACTTCTATATCAGTGTGTGCACCACCATTGTAATATCAAAAAGTCTTTCTTCTTTCATTTTGTGCTCATGGCAATTAGTGTTAGGGAACAGGACACTGAGTGTGACTATGGTGGGATGTTTTTACCTATGCCCCATGACAAAACACAACATAATCGCAGCACTATTACAATCCCACTCCTAGGATGCTGTGCTACTCCCCTTGTAATGGAATGTCAGGGGAGCAGCAGACAGCCTGATGGAATGAGGTCATAAAATGCTATGTTCCCCCTGAAGATTGTAATTATTTTTTTTGTTACTTAAAAAAGGATGGGTCAGCAGCAACACAATGTAGGGCTGTCCAATCCTATGGACATGAAGGGGATTTCAGAGGATAGGAGCCACACATTGTTGTGCCTACCAAGTTAACATGATAATTTAAAGATGGGGAGCGGGGCTGGGGCAAAAGAAGGACAGGGAGATGGTTATTTAGTAAGGGGGTACATATGGGGTAAGGGGATCAAGTCTTAATTGGACAGAATGTCAGTGTATATGCAGTATGTACATACAGAACATACAAGTTTCTTAATGTGAAATACTCCTGATATTTTTTTCTATAGGTATGTTATGTTCTTTTCCACCCATTTTCTCTCCATAGTTCCTGGGGTCCTGGCAAACACGGCAGTGCATGCACGTGGAGGTGTATATGCACTCCAGGTGCCAGCTCAGCCACTTCCGCCCCACTCCTGGCTATCAACAGGTTCCCCATAGCCCGAACTGCCAAATGTCCTCCACTGGGTGGCAGCCAAGGGCCGGGGAAACCCCTCATCCCTCCCAGGGAAAGGACAGCAGCCTCACGGTGGTTCAGTCCTGCTCCTCCCCTTCCCCCCCGCTGACCCCCCCACAACCCGGGCTCATTCCCAACCCTGGTCGCCAGTGTAGCCTGAGGTGTGGTATCCAGTGCCTCAACCCTCAGCACCACCAGGCCGGCTGATACTCCTGATATCTGGGGTATTTGAGAAATGCATTTTCATTTCAGCACACCCTAATGGAAGGGTTCCAGTGCACATGTGAGCAATTGCTACATACATAAAAATTTACTGTTCTTACTGCATATATCTTTTGCTGATAATGACATAATGAAGGAACAACTGTGTACAGGGAGAATTGTCATCTTAGGATCAACTGCAGCTGCCAAGAGACACCATCAAGTTTTGCTGTGTTCCCCCACCATTTTGCCGAATGAATGTAGCCCATCTCTGAGGTATGAAAGGTACCCCCAAGGAGAAGTCTACCTTCCCTATTCACTGTCCAGGCTAAAGCCTTAATACTGTTCCAAAGCAATACAGAAAAGCAGCCTTTTTGATCCTAACTCATGTTTACCTCCCACATCCCTCTCATCTACAACACTGCCTACCATCGTGTTTATACAGTAGCATCACTTTCATTTGTCTCTGTCCTGATCCATGGTCTGTAAAAACCCTTAACCATGTCTTCATTTCCTCCCATCATGACCACTGTAGCTCCTTCCAAAATATTTAAGTCCAAAAAAGATTGTGACATCAATGAACCCTTTCTGCTTACTGGGATATTTTATGGGCTTACAGTGGATAATTGTTATGTTTGCTTGCACGCATGTGCAAGAAACAGTGCCATCATCCGAGTTTTCGGAGGTGTGGCAGCCGTCTTCCAATTCAGTCAGTTCTCCAATGAATGATGCAGCTGTCTATGACAGCAGTTGAAAATGCAGTGCTGTACAGTTGAAAGGGAGAGCTCCGCTTCAGTGAGCAGCACTCCCCCCCTTCACACACATATATGTACGCATATTGCATGCTCATGCATTCCCCCACGCCATATTGTATGGGCCGATGGGGATTCCCAATCCCATCGGCTCCACCCCCAAAATAAGCCCAGGTGCCACGCTGGGAGCCTACCCCAGCATGGCACAAGTCCCAGAGGAAGGACGGGGGTGCCCAACTCTGCTGGGTCCAGACCGCCTAAACAGTTTACTGTTGCCACGCTTAGAGCTCACCCCAGCATGGCATAAGTCCCATGTCGCTTGTCCAAGAAAAAACAAAAACCTGTAAACAAAAGTTCCTCAGCGTCTCCCCTGTCCACCCAGCCACCCACTGTGCACTCTGCCTCCCCACAAGCCCTCACCCCATACTTACCTCCGGAGGCGGATGTGATGATCTTCGGTGGACCGGGAACACGTCTGCACTCTTCAAAGCCAACCGTGAACTGAGGAAATGCCGGTAAGCTGTATAATGTAATAATTAGGGTTTTTTCAACTTTAATGCATATCTCAGGCATTTTTTGGAAATTTGGCACCACATTTTCAACATGGGGTTTTTGGGACCCTCCTCATGATTCTTTAATTGTCATGGCATTAATCGGGCCTGAAGGGTGATTTCGTAGTCACTGCGCAAAATCACCTTTCGGGACTGATTAATGAAATGACAGTGCCAGTGTTCATAAGGTGGGCTCTCAAAAAGCCTATGTTGCAAATTTGGTGAAAAAATTCCTAAAAATTACTGTTTTACCTGCGTGCATTGCACAGTTCCTATGCACGCTCATAAGTTCGTGAATTTTTAATATTTGTACTCCAGATTTTCAACATTGCCATTTTACCACACCTCCTTATAAACAGTGCAGCTGTCATTTTTCACATCTCGCCCAAAATGTGTTTCTACGCATGTAGTGCACAATGGCACAGTCGGTGTGCGAAATCAATGTATGGGACACATTAAGAATATCACAGTGACACTATTCATGAACAGAGGTGTTAAAATGGCTATGTTGAAAATTTGGTGAAAAAATTCTAAAATTACTGTTTTACGAGCATGCGTTGCGCAGTTCCTATGCACGCTCGTAAGTTCACAAATTTTTAATATTTGCACTCCAGATTTTCAACATTGCCATTTTACCATACCTCCTTATGAACAGTGCAGCTATCATTTTTCACATGTCGCCCAAAATGTGTTTCCCTGCACGTGACGCACAATGGCGCAGTCGGTGTGCGTAATCAATGTTTGGGACAGATTAAGAAAATCACAGTGACACTGTTCATGAGCAGAGGTCTTAAAATGGCTATGTTGAAAATTTGGTGAACAATTCCCAAAATGACTATTTTAGAGCGATGTTGCGCAGTTCCTGGCAAGACGCCGCAAGTTTGTGAATTTTAATATTTGCACACCAGATTTTTCAACATTGCCATTTTATTACACTTCCTTATGAGCAGTACAGCTGCCATTTTTCACATCTTGCCCAAAATGTGTTTCCGCACATGTAGCGCACAATGGTGCAGTTGGTGTGCGAAAGGAATGTTTGGGACAGATTAAGAAAATCACAGTGACACTGTTCATGAGCAGAGGTCTTAAAATGGCTATGCTGAAAATTTGGTGACAAAAGTCCATAAAATGACTGTGTTATGAGTGAGCATTGCACTGTTTCCACGCATCCTTGTAATTTCATGAATTTTTAATATTTTCAGTCCAGATTTTCACCAGTGACATTTTTCCACACTTCCTTATGAACAGTACAGCTGTCATTTTTCACAACATGGCCAACATGTGTTTTCACACTTTCAGTGCAGAAATGCGTGGTCACAGTGGGAAATCATTGTTCGGGACAGATAAAGAAAATCACAGTGACACTGTTCAAGATCGGAGGTCCCAAAATGCCTGTGTTGACAATCTGCTATAAAAAATCCCCAAACAAATTACATTATGGGTGTGCACTGCACAGTTTCTACGCACGCTTCTGACTTCAGTTTTTTTAAAATTTTCACTGCAGATTTTCAACATTGCCATTTTTTACACCTCCCCATGAACAGTACAGCTGTCATTTTTCACATCCTGTTCAGAATGTGTTTTTGCGCCTGTGGTGCTAAATGCCATAGTCGCTGTGCAAAAGCAGCTTCCAGCTAACAAACTGATATTGCCACTGTTCTTGAGGTGGGGGCCACAAAAAAAATCATGTTGAAAATTTGCAGTGAAAATACCAATGAATGCCTGAGGCGTTAGGGTTTCCAACCATAATGCCCCACCCAGTAGAGAATGACAGGCATCAGGGGTGTGACTTGGGATTCTCGCCTGTAATGCTCATACCATTCCACACTCTACAGCCAGTGAGAGGCATTGAGGTGTGCCTTGGACTCTTTGGCCCCAAAGTTCACCCCATTCTCCTATACCGCACCCATCTCACCGTATTTCCTGATGGAATGGAGTGCGCATAAGGGCCAAAGGCACACCTGTGACACTTGTCGGTGTCTGCAGGGTGGGTGTAGTGAAATGGCATGGCCGTTATGCCTCATGACCCAAAGGCACACCTCAATGCCTGTCACTCTCTGCAGGGTGGTAGTGGGGTTGGCTTCAGTTCAGTACTTCACTGCCATTCCTATTATGAGCTCTGTAACTCGTACACTACCAATGCCAATGCCAGCAAGCAAACATTCAGCATTGACAAATGCTTGTCTAAATTATTTTTTATAACTACTGTATATGGCAAGACCAGCTTTATTGAGTTGTATTGCTTGTTTGTTTGAATGTTGTTGGCTCTGTGCTATGTTCAGCAGTCATGATGTTTAAAAACTTGTACAATACGTACTGTAGCCTTCACATGCCATACATGCTTTAAGTTGTGCATAAGCTGGCTAAACATCTTTATCTTGTTTAACAGCATAGATTATCACCTGCTAGACAACATTTTTATATACAGCAGGTCATCAGGCTTGCGATTTGAAGTATGGAAACAAGTTTCAGCTTGACAAGCTGTGGTCTAAAATGTGGTTTTCCCCTTGATGCTTTGATCTGGTAGAAATATGCTAGGGCATCTAACAGCAATGCAGCTTTCCTAGGTCATCTGATTATTTTGGTATTTTGAAAACAGCATGACGTACAAGGTGAAAAAAGTGGTTACAACCACATTCTTTACCACTGTGACTTGCTGGGGCACTTCATGGAAAAGTGCAGTACTGTATGCACATGCATGCTCTAGAAATTGGAGGCTTCACAATTTGCTGCTGAAACTGAAGTTGTTTTACAAACTTATTGAAATTTTAAACCAAAATAAACTTTAACAAGGGCATTACTGTTGACTTACATTTAGATAATAGGCATCATATATATGTTTGATCTTTTTGCCAAGTCTCATTTGAACATTTAGAGAGACAGTGGCATAAATTAAAGTTGGTTCTGTCACTTACTTCCATGTACAAGAAAGGCTAACCATAGACTAATTGTAAGTTCTAGCTGTGATTTTGTTTCTGCCTTGGACTTTTGCTTTATAAATTACTGGTTTAGGGATGTGCAGCATCACTAAACCAGTATAAAGGGTTTGGCATGCTCAACCCCTGCATTTACAATGCATCTTAGTCAAATTTGTGGGGAGGCACCCGGTGTGTGACCAACCAAAATCATGTAGTTAAGGTACCAGTGCCCACCTCCACCAATCTGCTGCTTTAAAGCCTGCAATTATTTCAAATAACTCCAGTATTCTTACTTGTTATAAATCATTGGAGGGGTTCTTAGTCTCATCATCCAGCTGAATTATGATGAGCTGGGGTGAGCTCCCCAGTATACCTGCAGTTATCAGAGCCTACAGGACTGCTCGCTCCCAGCGAGGTGTCCTGAATGTCTACTTACTGCCAACTGTTATTAATGGCATGATACACTGTTGGCTGCTATTCATGTTTCATATTTAAGGCAGTCCTCTGTTATGTATTTTGTACACAGTTCCACTGCACTTACCTGATTGTTTGTAGCACTGTTATGATTTTGTACTCTGCTGTATTTGACTTAATGTACTCTCCTGGGTCATGCCTGAAAATAGGCAGGTTATGTTGCCTAGCGCACTTACCCAGTTACCAAAAGCAAATAAATAAATAAACACCTGTGAGCCTCTTATTGGCCAGAGCACACTATATAAGTAATAAAGCCAGAGAGTGGTTTCTCCACAAGACAGAGGGAAAGCAGGGGGACCTCAGCTCAGAATGGCAAGATAAAATGTGATGCTTGTTCCTGACCGATGTAGGTGGTCAGCTTGTTGTGGTGGTCAGGCTTGATCATAATTCAGCTGGATGATGAGACTAAGAACCCTTCCAATGATTTATAACAAGTAAGAAAAGTGGAGTTATTTGAAAAGAAAATGCAGGCTTTAAAGCAGCGGGGGCACTGGTACCTTAACTACATGATTTTGTTTGAACACACACCAGGTGCTTCCTCACAAATTTTACTAAGATGCATTGTAATTGCAGGGCTTCCGCTTGACAAACCCTTGATACTGATTTGAATGCAGGAGAATTGTGTCCTTCTTTTAACCGGTGAGCTTCCCAGTAAACACCTGTGAGCCTCTTATTGGCCAGAGCATACTACATAAGTAATAAAGCCAGAGAGTGGTTTCCACACAAGACAAAGAGAAAGCAGGGAAACAGGAAGTTGTTATCCCTCTGTACAGACAGTTGGTGAGACCCCATCTGGGGTACTGTGTCCAGTTCTGGAGACCCCATCTCCACAAGGACATAGACAGGATAGAGGCAGTCCAGAGGAGGGCAACTAAAATGGTGCAGGGTCTGCAAGAGAAGCCATATGAGGAGAGACTAAAGGAGCTTAATATGTATACCCTTGAGGAAAGAAGGGAGAGGGGGGACATGATAGAAACTTTTAAGTACCTCAGTGGAATCAACAAAGTCCAAGAGGTAGCATCTTTCAGAAAAAGACGTGCAAGAACAAGGGACACAATTTAAAGATAGAGGGGGTGTTCAGGGCAATGTGAGGAAGTATTATTTCACAGAGAGGGTAGTGGATGCATGGAACAGCCTTCCTGAGGAGGTTGTGGGGTCTAAAACTGTGGGAGATTTCAAGTATGCATGGGACAGACATAAGGCAATTCTTGTGGAGGTAGGAAGAAATAGGCTGTTGGTTAACTAGGATCTGCGGCCTATCCTGCAGGTAGGGAAATGGGCAGACTAGATGGGCCAAGCGGTCCTTATCTGCTGTCAAAGTCTATGTTTCTATGTTTCTCAGCTCAGAATGGCAAGACAAAATGTGATATTTTTTCCCGACTGATGGTGGTGGTCACCTTGTTATGGTGGTCACACTTGATCATAATTCAGCCTGATAAACGAGACTAAGAACCCCTTCAATGATTTATAACAAGTAAGAACATTGGAAACTGCATGCTTTAAAGCAGCAGAGTGGGAATGGCGCAATGGTACCTTAACCACAGCATCACTAAACCAATAAGGCAGAAACTAAATCACAGATAGAGCTTGAAAATAGTATGTGGTTAACCTTCCTTGTCCATGGAATTAAGTGACAGCTGAAAAGCTGTTGTACCACTGTTCTGTCATCATCTTGCTGTTTTACCATCAATATGACATCGGATTGATAGTACAACAAGCCGGTGACAACTTCGCATGGCACTTTAACAAATACCAACATTCAGTTATTTGTTTTGCTACTTTTGTTATTTGTTTGCTATCTGTTTTCAATTTTTGGACTTCTAATTTTTTCTTTTATATTGAACATTTTTATTGAGGCTTCAGGGTTTACACTGGAGGAAAGAAGGGGGAAGGGAGATATGATAGAGACATTCAAGTACCTTAGGGGAATAATCAGGTTACAGGTGGGAAGCATATTTCAGAGAAGACTCTGCACAAGAACAAGGGGGCATGATATGAGGCTGAAGGGTGGAAGGTTCAGGGGCAATGTTAGGAAGTACTTTTTAACTGAAAGTGTGGTGGAGCCGTGGAACAGCCTTCCAGCAGAAGTGGTGGGGGTAAAAACAATACCGGGGTTCAAGAGTGCATGGGTTAGACATAAGAGTACCCTGGAGATGTGCAGAGCAGGAGAGCTGCAGATCAAATAGGATCTGGGGCTGCAGTAGTGAGTAGGGAACTGGGCAGACTTGGTGGGCTGTATGGTCCTTATCTGCCGACAGATTCTATGTTTCTATGTACAGTAGGTTTACAAAATGAAGCACAAGTTGCACATCACAATAATAAGATATTCGGTATGTAATCACTAGAAATTACAGAACATACTCAGCAGTGATCAGTAGGGAGGAAATCAGCAATAGAGAAAACAGGGTAGAACCAATGATAGCAGAATGGGAGGCCGACGAAATGGCCATTCTCTGATCTCTACATTGAGCCCCAGGACACTCATGGGGCTTCAAAAAATGTCAGATTAAGCTAAAATTACAGTACAAAAGAGGGTCATCTGGTATGGAATTGCTCTAGGTGATCATGGATAGAAGCTGTCAAACACTCCTTGTGATAAATTTCTGAGACTATGGACCATCAACTGACAATTTTCACTGTAGGTAGCTGCATCCAAAGTTGGACAATTGCCTTTTTGGTTGCTAGAATATATACATAAGCTAAAGCCTCGTCCACTCAAATAAGTACCCACAGGGAAAGCAAGTAGTACCACTGTAGGGGAAATCAAATCTTGAGGAAGGGATAAAGCCACAAATTGCTTGGTCATATCCTGTCAAGCCAGTTGCAGCATCAAGCATGACTAAAATATATAGAAGTGATTTTATTTTTTAATTTTATTTATTTTAAAAATTGATAACCGGGTGAGGAAGCACTGGGCCACATGGCCCTTTTAAAGGCTCGACCTGGATACATTAAAACATTGTTTCAATATTAGTATCAAAGTTTGTATACAAAACAGAGTTAATAGATTCTAATGCATTGATTATCTGGGGAGTGACTGCAAAGGCACCTGCACTGTCCAGACTCTAAGGGCAAAAACTGTGCCAGGATCACAAGGGTCAGAAAAAATTGATAATGGCATTTCCATGTGAACTCCCACCACCTAGTGGACAAAGGTACCTTTAATGTCAGCAAGGTGTGGTGAAGTCAAGTGTTGTAAGACAATTCAGTGCCCAACTCAGAGCTGCATTTCAACAGTATGAATTTGGACAAGCCCCCTAGCAGGTCACGTGGTGCCTTATAAAAGTTTCTAATTAGGTGGCCCCAGCATGTGCCCTAAATGGCAATTGTCCATAACATAAGTGACAAGGGGGCAGGATCATGCAGTTTAGTCCTGTCAGTTGTTTTATGTAGAAGATAAGTATGCACCTGCAAATACCAGAAATGCTCCCTCCCAGTGAGGCCACAGGTAGTTTGCAGAGACTCAAAAGCAAGCACTCCTCAGGGGTCCAGGAATTCATGTATCTATAGTTATCTCTCTCTCTCTCTCTCTCTCTCTCTCTCTCTCTCTCTATATATATATATATATATATATATATATATGTATATATGTATACATATGTATATCTTATAGTGGCATGGTAGAAGCACTATAGTTAGGGTTGAGTAGGCATTTTAATGTTAAACCCCAATTTTTGCACTCTAATAACTTCGAAACCGTTGAATAGATTTGCATGAAATTTTGCATGCGTGGTCTTGTGTGGGTAGATCTCTGGATGTGCCAATTTTCGTTCTGGGTATATGTGTGGATTCTAATTTCTGGATAGTGCAAAAAGTAAATTTTTCATAATGGTTTTCCTGTTGGTTTTATAGGTTTTCCATCTGACACCTGTAGCACCTAGATGGTTTGGAATTTTGGTCTGAAATGTTGTGGTAGAAAGGGGATGGTCCACAGATGTGCCTTTTGCTTGTTTGGTGAAAAAATTTTGAAATTTAGAAAAATTGCTTCTGAGCATGCTCAATAAGCATTTCAAAATAGCTCTATGAAATGAAAAAAGAATCTTTTTCATATTGATGTCATCATTTTTCATAAGGGGAAAATCCTTTCTCATTTGCTACCATCTTGTTTTCCATTTTTGTGTAAAAAAAATAAATAAATCAAAACCTGCAAAAAATATATTCTGCTGGCACACAAACACATGTGTCTTACTCATTGGGACTCCGTTGGGTAGATTCTGCAGTTAACTGTGGGAGGAATAACCCCGAAGTGTATTTTTAAAGATCTGAAATCATTTCTTGCAACTTGCTTCTGCTCTTTTCTTGCTAAACTTTTAAGTTGTCTCTGACATAAGGACAGGAATCAGGAGTGAGATGAGTCTCTTTGCCGATGACTCAAAACTGGGGGCGGTGGTGGATGGGGAGGAGGGGAGGGTGGCCCTACAGGGGGATCTGGAGGCTCTGGAAAGATGGTCTAGAAAGTGGAAGCTGAGGTTCAATGCAGGGAAATGCAAGGTACTCCACCTGGGGCCAGAAACCCAGGCCAAGTGTACACCGGGGGAATGCTACAAGTCTCGATGGCTGAGAGGGACCTGGGGTGGTGGTGGATGTCAAGATGAACAACTCGGAGACTTGTAGGAGGGCAGCAGCCAAGGCCAACAGGATGCTGGGATGCATCGCTAGGGGGATCACCTCCAGAAGGAGGGAAGTGATACTCCCTCTGTATAACTGCTTGGTGAGGCCGCACCTGGAGCACTGCGTGCAGTTTTGGAGGCCACACTTAAAGAGGGACATTACTCTCCTGGAGAGGGTCCAGAGGAGGGCAACCAAAATGATTTGGGGCTTGGGGGACAGGACCTATGAGGAGAGGCTCGAAGAGCTAAATATGTACACATTGGAAGAGAGAAGAGACCTGGGGGACATGATAGAGGTCTTCAGGTACATGAAGAGGGTAAATAGGGGAGGAACAGTCAGGGTGCTTCGAAGGAAGGAGGAGGGGGCCACTAGAGGGCATGGGTGGAAGCTGGAGGGGGGAAGATTCAGGGGAGAAAGGAGGAGGTGCTACTTCACTGAGAGGGTGGTGGAGCCATGGAATGCGCTGCCTATGGGGCTGGTGGAGGCAGAGACAGTGGAGGGGTTCAAGAGGGAGTGGGAGAGGTACAGGGGAAGGGTTCTGGAAGCAAAATCCAATGCAGCAAGAATATTCAGAACTGGGAAGGGAGAAGCCAGAGGAGGTGAGGGGGCAGCAAGGTCAGCACCCAGGGTGGAGGCTGACCAAACGAGCAGACACGAAAGACCATTAGGCCTATTCTGCTGGCATTTTAGTATGTTAATATGTAAAATCCAGAAAAATGGCATGCTGGAGTGAGACCAATATATCTGTCTTGGTCATTGGGATTCCATTAGGCAGATTCTGCAATTAACTCTTGAAGGAATGCTCTCTCTTTAGTTTTTACATCCTTTTTCATCACTCGCTTCTTTTTTCATACGAACCATGGAACATCCTTTTTCATTTGCCAACATCTTGTTCTCCATTTTTTGTTAACTAATGACACCTGTAGTGCCCAGATGGTTTGGAAATTTTGGTCTGAAATTTTCATGGTAGAACGGGGCTGGACCACAGATGTGCCTTTTGCTTGTTTGGTGTGCCAGAAGTTAGCAAAAAAAAGGAGAACAAGGAGGCAGCAAACGAAAAAATATTTTTGGCTGATAATACAAAAATAGAAGTGAGTCACAGAAAAGGATGTAAAATATACAAAGAAAAGCCATTTCAGGGGATTTCACCTGTATTCTTGCATGTTCCCTGGTGTCTGGTGGAACCCCCTCCACCCTCCATTTGCTGTCCACATATTTTTAACATTGTTCCCTGGTGTCCAGTGGCACCCCTCACCCTCTGATTGCCCTCCCCATAGTTTTAACATTGTTCCCTGGTGTCTAGTGGCAACCCTCACACTCTAATTGCTTTCCCTGTATTTTAAACATTGTTTCCTGGTATCTAGTGGCACCCCCCACCCTCTGATTGCCATTCTCATATTTTTTAACATTTTCCCTGGTGTCTAGTGGTACCCACACCTGCTGATTACTGTCCCAATAATTGTAATGCTGTAATATAGAAAACTATCCCTCAGTGTCTTTTTTTCCTGTAAAAAAAGTAAATGATCTTCGTCTAAATGATCCTTCCCCAGCCAACCTCCCACTGAGCAACCACTACCCTGCACCCCCCTCCCACATACATTCACTCACCTGAACAGGTCCCAGGGTGAAGATCCACTCTCCGATGGAAGACACATCTTGTTGCTGGAACAGTCGACTCCAATATGATAAACTAAGGTAAGAACAGTTCAATGTGTTTCAACTGGGTTTTAAACTTTGCTTCCTAACTTTACCATTTTTTCATATTTGGACACCAAATTTTCAACATGGCCTTTTTGAGACCCAACCTCATGAACAATGTTGGTGGAATTACACAAATCTGGCCTGAAAGGCAATTTTACAGTTGCCTGGCAAAATCACCTTTGGGCGGGATTAGAACATTTCACCAACCTTGTTTATGAGGTGGGTCATAAGAAGGGGTATGTTGAAAATTTGAGGAAAAATATGAAAAAATGGCAATGTTATGCACATACATTGACATTTTGCTATGCCAGCAATTTACTTTTTTAAAACAGATCTGAAATCCTGCGCATGTGCAAGTGCGACATGAATGAAGATCCTGCACACGTACAAGAGCAGCTTGCTCTTGTGCATGCGCGGGTTTTCGTGGACCCGTTTTTAAAAAAAGTAAATTGCTGGCCTCTTGGTGCTCGGTTTTTGTTTGCACACCCCAACAACAATTCCAATGATCATGATGCTCCAAATGGAACTGATGTTCTACACTGCATGTCCCAAAACCGCATTTCGGGACCGCACTTGTGGCAGTGGCGCGGTCTTGTTCTGCTTATGCTTCCGGGTGGCGGGTGAGTTTCTGTCAGTTCGACTGACAGCCTAATCTTTTGAAAATAAGCAAAACTGGCAAAATTAACTGTGCTTGTGAGGTATTAGGGCATTCTAGACTTAGTCATTGATACATGTGTGCCAAGAGGCACACTACTTGCATTTCGAGAAAAACGGACAAGCAAAGAACGATAGTGCCCCTCTAAGTCCAAATATTGAGGGAGTTATGGCTTGTTGAAGTTCCAATGTTATCCTATGGGAATATATATTTTTTATTGGTTGTTTTTTTTATATTGCCCCTAAATGTTTAGGGAGGGAATATGTGTTATTCTTGTAGTACACATCAATACCTTTGTTTTGATATATAGATTCCCCCTTAAGTCCAAATATTGAGGGTGTTATGACTTGCCGAAGTTCCAGTGTTATCCTATGAGAATTTGTATTTTTTTTTTTACATTGCACATAAATGTTTAAGGGGGAATATGTGATATTCTTGTAGTACCAATTAAAACCTTTGTTTTGATATATAGATTGTCCCATAAGTGCAAATATTGAAGGAGTTATGGATTGTTGAATTTCCAATGTTTTTTTGTGGAAAGTTTAATTTGTTATTGTTTTTTTAACTTTCCCCTAAATGTTTAGGGAGGAATATCTGTTATTCTTGTGGTACACATTAAGTCTTTGTTTTAATATATAGATTGTTCCTGAAGTCCAAATATTAAGGGAGTTATGGCTTGTTGAAGTTCCAATGTTATCCTATGGGAATTTTCATTTGTTATTTTTTTTTATATTGCCCCTAAATGTTTAGGGGGGATATGTACTATTCTTGTACTACTCATTAAGACCTTTGTTTTGGTATATAGATCGTCCCTTAAGTTCAAATACTGTGGGACTTATGGCTTGTTGAAATTCCAAAGTTATCTTATGAGAATTTGTGTTTGTTATTGTTTTTTTATATATTACCCCTAAATGTTTTTTTGGGGGGTCTGTTATTCCTCTAGTACTCATTAAGACATTTGTTTTGATTTTATATATATATATATATATATATATATATATATATATATATATATATGTGTGTGTATTCTACTGGGTTGATATCTGCTGCTTGCAACTGGTGCAGAATGCGGTGGTCAGGCTCATGACTAGTACTTTTAGGATCAGTCACATTACACCTGTGCTCTGTGGACTGCACTGGCTGCCTGTACAGTGGCAGATCACCTTCAAGGTTGGCTTGCTGACCTTCAAAGCCCTACGTGAACAAGGACCCCACTACCTGAAAGATCTCCTTTGTTACTACTGCCCCTCCTGACCACTTCAATCCACCAACAAGGGATTGCTAGAGATTTCCAGGGTGCATTTGAAGACATCTGGGGCTCGTTCCTTTGCTTATGCAGCCCCCTACCCTGTGGAATTCTTTACCTTGTCAGGTGAGGGAGTGCCTGACCATCCAGAGCTTTAAGTCAGCCCTCAAGACTTAATTTATTTAGTCCAGCTTTCCCTGACAGTGCCTGCTGATAGCATTTATTACTTAATGCCATGCCGCTGTTGATAATTATATTAATTGGAATATCTGCTTTTATTTCTGGTTAATGAAATGCTTGAAAATGTGTTATTTATTTGTTTGTGTTTTATTAGAATTTTATGCTCAACACCTTGATCTTTTGGAAAGGAGCTTTATAAATAAAGTATATATATATATGTGTGTGTGTGTGTGTATATGTGTGTGTGTATATATATATATATATATATATACACAGTATATATAATAGTGGCACGGTAGTGCCACTATAGTTGGGATTGAGTACCCCATTTAAGGTTAAATCTGAAATTTGGCAGCTTAATAACTTTGCCACCATATGACAGATTTGCCTGGACTGAAATTTTGCATGCATAGTCTGGTACCATAGATCTCTGGACCTGCCAAGTTTTGTTTCAGTCAGATGTACGGTTGTAGAGCTACAGAATGCTGAAAAATGCACAAATTACGCATTTTTGCGCATTCTTTGCTCGTGCCTACAGGTTGCACTGTTTGCCCAACCGGTCCAAAACCTTCAGGGAACATACAGCTGGGATCCCTAATGTTCCTTTCAAAGATTTTGTGAGCAAATATTAAACGGTTCAAAAGTTATTCAAAAAACAAGTTTCCCATTATAGTCAATGGGAAAAGTTAAAATATGCGAAAGTGTCGCAAATGCACTTTTTACTTTCGCAAAAGACCCTTGTAGTGTCGCAAATTGGCAATCTTGTTTTCAGTTAGTGGTCACAGAAATGCTTGCCATATTTAAATTTGGGACCCTCTAGGTCACTATTCTTGTTGTGTTCACCTAGTCGAGCCCTGAGGATGCTAGCCATGTTTTTTTTTGGGGGGGGGGGGAGTAAAACACCTCAGAAATATGTTTTTTAAATTTTTGTAAAAAGTAGTGTCGTAAAGTACTTTTGCATATGCAACACTTTCATGATTTCATCTGTGAAAGTGTGGTGATTTGCGAAAGTACTTTGTGACACTATGGCCAAAACAATAGGGAATCTTTGCCACCCTGCTGCAAAATAATGGTTTGGTCTTTTGGGCTGAACTTTACAGGGAAGAAGGCCAGGATCCCACAGATGTGCCTTTTGGTGGCTTGGTGACAAAATATTGGAGTGCTGCAAAGTTATGGCATTCTAAAGTTGACAATTTTTCACATAGGCTAACATTATGGCGTCTGCCATGCTTTTTTGGGCCCATATCTCGAAAATGATTCGAGATATGGACTTTTCATCAGAAGAATGCTTAGTCCCCACTAGCGGGCTAAGTGCAAAACTAGCCTGGAAAGTCATAAATAATATGAGATTTTAAATTTTTTTCTTTGTCATACGGTTCCTGAGATACAAGAAATTTAGTATTCCAAGTGCTCATTTTCTGCTGAGGGCCATTATTATGCATACATTCTTTGTATTCACTGTGCTTCTGAATGCACCTTTTTGGGAAACAAAGGGTGTGCATTTGCGTTACTGTTACTATTAGTGTTTCTGCTTGCATATCCATTACCGTTTACATTAGCGTTTTCGTTTACATCACCATGTGCATTACCCTTTGCATTTGCATTTGCGCTTGCATTTGCGTTACTGTTACCATTTGCATTTCCATTACCATTTTTGTTTCATTTACTTTTGCATCACCATGTGCGTTACAAACGCAAATAGAAACACAAACAGTAATGGCAGCAGTGACACAGAAGGAAACAGTTACGTACTCGATACTGAAAACACTACCGATAACACAAACGTTAAGGCCAATGGAAATGCAAATGGTAATGAACACGCAAACAGTAATGGTAACGCAACTGGAAATGCTAACGGTTACAGTAACACCAACGATGACGCCAAAGGAAACAGTAACGCAAACGGAAATGCAAATGCAAGAGTTAGGGACGACGACCACAACGCAACCCTGATGCCTGTTGGTGAGGGCGGGGTGGATGTGGGGTGCAAGGGCTGGCAACCCTAACCCCAAATTTCCTCACTTTTGTCGCTGTGGAACAACCCTAACTGATGCATTAAACAGATTTTTTTGCCATATATATTTATACCATGGGGTGAAAGCGTTCTCAGTAGAATATCCTGTGTTGTTTCCACTGCAGTGAGGATAAATCCTGATGATATCAGCAGAGCGAGGATAAATGCCATTTATCCACTCTCTGCTGATGCCACCAGGTGAGGATATCTTTACTGCAGCTTGCATTCCAAATGAAACTGCTTCAGAAAACAGTTTCTCTTTCTCACTGAAGCTGCAACTTTCTCAATCAGCTTTACAAAACACTCTCACCTGTATCCCATTGTGTTTCTAACACTCCTAGCCCATTACTGTGCTGATCTCAGCTTCAAAACAACCTGAATTCTAAATGAAACTCCTTCACAAAGCAGTTTCTCTTTCTTAGTGCTACATGCAACAGTTTTCCTTTCTCACTGAAGCCTACAACTTACTTAATTAGCTTTGCAAAACACACTGACCTGTATCCCATTGTGTATCTGACTCCCAGTCCATTCAGAACAACTCACAAACACACACACACACACACACACACACACACACACACACACACAATGAGCAAAAAACACACAGAAACAGAAAAAATGTTCCTAAAACTCTCACCCCATGGTATAAATCACACACATGATGTGTAGATTGTGGGATATGGAAAATATTCTCAGTCCTGCAGAATGAGCTGTGCATTCTCACTTGTGCCTTCAGCACTTGTGAGAATACAGAACTCACTCTGCAGGACTAAGAATATTTTCCATATCCCACTCCTGCCCATCATGTATCCTATATATATATATATATATATAGTGTATATATATATATATATATGTATATATTATACATTATCTCTAAAATCCAAATATTGATGGAGTTATGGCTTGTTGAATTTCCTGTGTTATCCTATGGGAATTTCCATTTTTTTAAATACCACCAGTAAATCTTTAGTGGGGGAATATGTATTATTCTTGCAGTACTCATTAATGCCTTTGTTTTGATATATAGATTATCCCTTAAGTTCAAATGTTGAGGGTGTTATGGCTTCTTAAAGTTCCAATGTTATCCTATGAGAAGATTCATTTTTTCATTTTTGGTTTTTATGTGGGCCCTAAATGTTTTTAGGAAGAGTATGCATTATTCTTGTATTTCTCATTAAGACCTTTATTTTGATAGATAGACAATCCCTTAAGTCCAAATATTGAGGGAGAGTTATGGCTTGTTAAAGTTCAAATGTGGGAAAATAACTAAGTTCTAAATCTTTTTTCGTACAGTATGAGGGCATTCTTTTTTCATATGAATGAAAAAATCCATATGAAAAAGAATGCCTTCATATGACAAAAGAATGGGAAAATAGTCCAAATTCTTTTTCATATGAGGGCATTCTTTTTTTGTATGAATGAAAAAAGCATACGAAAAAGGGTGTATTTATATGAAAAAAGAATGGGAAAAATGGTCCCATGTTATAACGATGATCGCCAAATTGCGATCACTGTTACAGCAAGTGTACATTGCTGAAAAACCAAAATGGTGATGTATACTCTCAGTGAGGCAACATCGATGAACACAATTTTCTTATGTGGGGGGGGCTGCGACCTCTGCACCCCACCTCCCCACCCCCACACTCCCGTTACTAAGGATTGTCAACTCCAGGTGGGTGCATGTCGAGGAGGGGTAGAAACTTGTAAAAAAAAAAAAATACTACCACCTGCAAAACACAAAATACTGTGTGCCTCCCCAGTCCGAACCTGGCACCCTCACCACTGTAGCCAGCCACCCTCACCACCACACCACAAGGCCAGATCGGCAGCCTCTCACTGCACTACCTCTCACAAGCCTACCCTCCTCTTCCATTCCCTGTCCTGTGCTTCCAGTCACCTTGCTGTTTGCCCATCACTACATTGTTAGGGTAGCTCTCATACAGTAACGTGCTGTGAACTTGAGTCACTTATATTCGAGTTGCTCAAGTTCAGTCACCATTTTGATGGGTTACCAGAAAAAACTAAGTCCAAATTCTTTTTTTCATATAAGGGCATTATTTTTTAAATCTTATAAAAAAGGATTCCTTCATATGAAAAACGAATGGGAAAAAATGAAGTTCAATTATTTTTTCATATGATGGCATACTTTTTTTGTATGAACAAAAAAACATACGACAAAAGAAAGTTGGTTCACGAAAAAATATTTTAAAATGTAAAAAAGCATTTCTGAGTCATTTTTCCCAGAAACTGAGTGCAGAATCCATCTAACGGGGTCCAGATGAGCAAGATACATCTGTTGGTGTGTGTGTACAAGATGTCATTTTTATGGGTTTTGAATTAAAAAAAAAAAAAGATTACGACCAGGGCTCCAGGTAAGCATTTTTGGTATGAGTACTGTACTCCTCATCTTGAAAGTGAGGTGAGTAAAACCAAATTCAAATGTGTACAACTGTACAATTGTCTTGACAGAATGGAGTGAGGAGTACATTTTAAAAAACTATGTCTTTTGTTTTTTTACAGAAGACTTGACCAAGTGCCAGCAATGCTCCAGATAATGTTGGCAGGTACAGTATGAGTAATTTACTCACCAGTTTTAAAATATAGTGAATGAAATAAAATAGGGATGCAAACGAGTGCTGTAAATCTGGAAAAACTGCTCTTTTCGAATCACCAGTTATGTTATGAAGCACTATTCTTTGGAGTGTGGGTTATTTACAGATGTTGGGTGAGTACTGGTACTCTCTAAAAGCATTTTCTGAAGACTATTTCCTAAAATGAGGTGAGTAAAAGAGGTCGGTACTCCCCCTATTTGGAGCCCTGATTGTGGCCATACTAAAAAGATTTTTTTTGTTATGAAAAAGGATTACCCCCCCATATGAAAAAGGATCCTTATTTTGTATGGACCAAATTATTTATTTCATTATAAGCAGTGATCCAAAATACTGTACTGAGTATGCGCAGAACCAAAATTTCAAAATGTAATAACTTTGGAATAGATTAATATTTTTTCACTAAACCTGCAAAAGGCACATGTGTGGGACAATCCCTTTCTACCCTGAACATTTCAGACAAAAAATCCAAACCATCTGGGTGCTGCGCAATGACAACAAAATAGCAAAAAACTGCGATTTTTAAACTTTTGTCACTATCCACATCTCAGAATCTGCACATCCGACCAATATAAAACTTAGCACATCAAAAAATCTACACACTCCCCCTGAAACCACACATGCAACATTTCTTGCAAATCTTTTTGTTTCTGTCAAACAGTTGCAAAGACATTAAAGTGCAAAGCTTGAGGTGTAACATAGAAACCCCTGCTCAACCCTAACTATAATGACGCTACTGTGCCACTACATGTCAAGCCTAAGAGTCTCCAGTGAGAAAAAGTCTGATTGAAAGGGAAGCAAGTCCTCATCTGTGGCCAAAATTCCACAAAAATGAAAGACTAACATTAATTGCGCTAAGTTCTGAAATTTACCACACTGAAAAAGTGTTTGCCGTAATGGTAGTCAGGTCCACTAAATGTAGTCTTCAGATGTGTGTGGGGGAGAAAAACAGAAAGTGACCAACATCATGCAAATCACTGAGTACATATTCCAACTGTTTCCAAAGAAAGTTAAGTTGTTGGGGGGTCACGTGATGCCGCCGTGAGAGTAGTCGCTCAACCGCTCCACTCCCATCCTACTCATTTATATAGTTCATTTATGCAGCTTTTCTTTGTGTCTCCCACAGTATTTTTGTGTGTTCTTGGGGTGTCTGCTTACCTTTGTGTCTTCATTAGGATGTCTATGCTCTTATCCACTCCAGAATGGATGCTGAAATTCATCAGGCGCCACCACGCCATACTCCCCCGTCAAATCCTGACAAGTTGGCCAAAAGGCCTAAAGTGCAGAGCAGCACTGAAAGCTGGTCCACTGTCTCTATCTTTACCCCAACTCCTCTCACTGAAGAACAATTCATAAAGGAGTTTCTGCCACTCAGAGTTTCAATCAGAGACCTCACTCCAGAGCTGAAGTCGTTGCAGGCTAATTTGGGGGAGTTGACCTGCTGTGTGGGGGGTGCAGAGGCCCGCACATCATCGCTAGAGTGGTGAAAGGATCAGCAGGAACCCAAGATGGCAAAGCTAAGACAGCGGGTCTCCAAGCTTGAAAATAAGTTGGAGGATCTGGAGGGGAGGTCCTGAAGGAATAACTTAGTATTCTTCAGCTTCCCCAAACAAGCAGAAGGCTCTGCTTCGATCCTATTTGTCCAAAACATTTCTGGAGAAAGTCACGGGACCCTCACCCAACAACTCTATGTATATGGTTGAGAGAGCACACTGCTCTCTTCATCCCTGGCCCCTGATGGTTCCTCACCTGCACTGGTCATTTTGAAGCTGCTTAATTATCTTGACCAGCAGCACATTTTGTCTAAATAAAAGAGATTTCCTGGGAGGGAGTTAAACTCTGCATCACTCAAGACCTGCCAGCAGCTATTCACCAGAAAAGGGCTGCCTTCTACACCATTGTGCCCCGCATGGTAGCGGCTGGAATCTGCTTTTGGGTTTTATACCTAGCATGGCTGAAAGTTTTTCTTCAGGACACTTGGCACTCCTTTGATATAGACCAGGCAGCCCAAGGGATGAAAGGCTTGCTGCCTGATTAATTAGGACCGCTGACTGTGTTGACACTGGGTTTCCTTTTGCTGACCAGCCCTATGCAGATGGAGTCTCCTTTGGTTGCTTTTTATACCACTGGTGACGCCTAGTTCATGACTTGGACTTTGAGCGATAGGTTTGCCTGGCTTCCTACTATCTTGTTGGGGAAGTCTTTTACAGTGGCAGCCTGCCTGAAGTGTTTATTTCTTTTAGATGTGGGACCCAGCCTCAACCTAAATTCCTTTTTTGTTGGTTTCTTACTTCCAGATTTTCGGCTGAAGATCAGATGCCCCTACTAGTTGCTGCCCAGTGTTCCTATCTGGGGTCTGTTTCAATATAAGCATAACTTATCATGCTCCTCAGGTTATTCTGTTGTCTCTTGAATTCAAGGGCATGCGAGGTTACTGGAGTCTGGAGCAGCTGTGTATTTTACTTGGACTTGGGAGTCGGAGACAAGGTAAGACCCGGGTCAGCTCCGGTTCGTGATTTGCAGGCCTTTAACCTTATACGGGCCGGGTTCTTGGCTTTACTTCTGGATAACTGCATTTCTGGTGGTTCATCTCTTGGATAGCCATGTGAGTCGCTGTTCAGCTGGACTCTTCTTCAGTAGTGACCATTTGCCCGATCAGGACGTTATTCGAGAGTGTTTTTGAGGCAGCCCTATTTTAATGGTTCTTCTATTTCTACAGATAGCAATAACTTTTCTGTGTTATTACTAGATCTGGATGATGGGCTCCTTCTTGGATTCTTTACCCGGCTTCTACATTTTCTTCCTGGATTAGCAGGACTGTGAGCTCATACTGGTTGCTTCTTACTTAACTGGGCCCTAGTTGTTGTTTTGTGACTGTTTCTTATATGTTATTCAGGGGTGTTACTGTAGAATAGGAAAATAATGCGTCAATTATATTATGCGCTAGCCACAAAGTGGCCATATTTGTTTAAATTTATTTTCACTCTAAACTAAAAGTCTTTCATTTACCTTAATGGAAAAAGTGCTAATTAGTGTAATTTTATTTTCATGCTTCTGAGCATTCCAGCAAATATAGTGAAAATGTATGTACAGTGAATATTTCCTCTTCTACTATTTGTCCCCTTTTGAGCAGAATCTGTTGGAGTCACAAGATTTGATCTGTCAGGTTTTATTCTACTATGTCATATTTACCTTTTCCTGGCTTGTTATTGAGGTGATGGGGGGGGAGGTTTGTATGCTCTGTGCAGGGGATATCGTGACCCAGAATTGGGGGGGGGGGGGTTCTTAACTTTTCAGTATGGTATTTGTCATATTCTTATGGTTTGTTACCACATATCATTTACATGGACTAGTCTCACAGCTGTTTTATACATACTTTATGCTTGTACTTGTTACTCGACACTTGTTTTTCCAGTTACCCATTCATTGTTCTCTAACTTGATCTCAGGGCATTTGTTTACCAATTGTTATGACAGTATCCAATATTTCTACTGAATGGATCTTGTTTCTGTTGCGTTGTATGGATACATATTGTGTGGGATATTATTTTTTGGGGGGAGTTTTAGGTTTTGTTGGGGTTTTGGAGGGGCAGGGATTGTTTGAAGTTTTACTCTTAATACTTCATGTTCTGGTTGCTTGTTCGGGGGTCTTAATGGGGTCTTTTTTCTGGGTGGGGAGATTTGAGGAGGTGGGGTTGACATGGGGGAGATTTGGGGGTGGTGTTGCTCACCTAGAGGGAGGGGTTCTACTTTGTTTATTATGTTATGTCTTGTTCCTGGTTTTGTATTTGTTATATGAACACATCTAATTTACTGAAATATGCTTCTTGGAATGTTAAATGGTCCAGGTCCCCCTCTAAATGTTACCAAATCCTTAAACAGTTGTTGCATTTACAATGTCATATTGCTTTTTTACAGTAAACCCACCTTTTGTCCTCGGATGGTAACTTGCACCGACGGCAAACGGTGGGTCAGATATTTGCATTCGGTTTCACTCATTCTAGTAGGGGTGTAGCCATTCTGATGACTAAATTGGTTAATTTTCATAGTCACCAATGCCTCCTAGACCCCCATGGTGGATATGTCTTTGTTCGGGGGTGTCTTGGATAGATCTGAGGTTACCCTTGACTGTGTATATGGCCCCAATACGCCAGATCCCTCCTTTTTCATGGAACTGACAGGCTTGCTTTCCTCCTTTCTTCCCACCTGTCTTATCATTGGGGGGGACTGGAATTTCTCTCTCAGATCTGATCTTGATAGGTCCGGCAGGCCATCACATGGTTTGTCTCCCATCCAGCGTTCCATTCGTGATATGATGGAGTCTCAGAGGTTATGTGATCCCTGGTGGATTCTTCACCCGTAGGACAGAGTGTGCATTTTTTTCTCCCCTCTACACGGGTCG
Source organism: Neoceratodus forsteri (assembly GCA_016271365.2). Taxonomy (NCBI): domain Eukaryota; kingdom Metazoa; phylum Chordata; order Ceratodontiformes; family Ceratodontidae; genus Neoceratodus; species Neoceratodus forsteri. The sequence continues at coordinate 1,677,717,324 of CM057456.1, forward strand.
TACTCCAGGCTGGATTTTATCTTGATCAGTCAGGCTATTCTGAGTGGGGTGCTGGATAGGGGAGAGTCATCTCGGATCACTCCTTAGTGTCGGTGAGGCTTTCCGTTGCTGCCAATCTATAGAGGGACACAACTTGGAAGCTTAATAATCCACTTCTCAATGACAAGTATGTTGTGGAGTGAGTCAAGGGCCTAATCGCATCATTTGCCCAACATAATGGCTTGAAATGGTCCACTCTTAAATGTTTTTTCAGAGGGGAATTCATCCGGCTTTCATCTAAATGTAAATGCCAGTGCATGCAGGTGGCTGCTGATCTTTTAAAATGTATTACAGATATTGAGCACTCTCTTTCCCCCTTGACTCCAGAGGCTACTCTCCAAGAGCTGATGGTCCTGAGGGATAGGTACGCAGATCTTCTGAGGGAGAGGGATGAGTATTCTATCCTCAGGACATAGTCAAATTAAAATTACATTGACCAAGAGGAGAAAGCAAGTCACCTGCTTGCGCTATGCCTTAAAAAACAGGAAGCCTCCAGGTTAATTACTGTTATCAGGGCCCCTGATGACATTCTGAAATCCCAGCCTAGGGATATTGCTCAGGAATTCACATCTTTTTACAAGGACTTCTATAGTCCCAGACAACAACCACCAACAAGGTCCTTCATCATAGACTACTTGGATAGCATCCCCCCTTCCACAGCTGACCGAGTCCCAGCAGGTGTTTTGTTCCAACCCATTTCTGAGGATGAAATCCAAACTGCTATTTTTAGCCTGTCCTTGGACAAGGCTCCTGGACCTGATGACTTTTCGGCCAATTTTTATAAAACTTTTGCCTCTGAACTGGTCCAGCTGCTCCATCGATTCTACCTTTATGTTTATGACTCTGGGATCTCTGATCCCACTACACTGAAAGTGTTGATAATTCTCCTACTCAAACCTGGTAAACCATCAGATTCTGACTCTAGTTACAGGCCTATTTCCTTATTAAATTATGATATTAAGATTTAAGTAAAGTTCTGGCCTATAGGGTCAACTGGGTTTGGGCTGAGCTTATCAGTCTGAAACAGGTGGGGTTTTGTGTCCACCAGGTCTTCTGTAGATTATCTATGGAAGTTAGCCCACATTTTCTTTGCATTTAAGGATTCTGTTACTCCTATGGTGCTGGTCTCCCTGGACACAGAGAAAGTGTTTGATAGAGTTGGCTGGGATTTTTTGATACTGACTCTTGAAAAATTTGACTTCCTGCAGTTTTTTATTCGTTGGATTCAGGTATTATATTCCTTCCTGACTGCCAGGATGTATTGCAACGGGGTGTTTTCTACCCCTTTTGCTCTATTTTCTGGCACTCATCAGGGCTGTCCCCTTTCCCCTTTTCTTTTCAATTTGTATTTGGAACCCCTTATCCAGAAGTTAAAGTCCTGTCCTGATCTGACTGGTATCCCTGTGGGCCATCATCTTTTACAGCCATCAGCATATGCAGATGACATTTTATTGCATAATGCTCATCCTAGGACCTTGTTGCCTACTGCATTACATATTATTGAAGAATTTTACAGGTTATCTTATTATAAATGAAACCTTACTAAAACAGAAGTCATGACCCTTACTCCAACTGTGGCCAAGGAGGACATCCTCTCTCTTGGTATGAACTGGTCCCCCCGCTGTCTCAAATATCTCGGCCTGTACCTCTTGAGGGATACTGCTTTAATGCGCAAGCTTAACTTGGATGATCTGGTGGTCAAGCTTCAGCAGGATCTTCAGAGGTGGCAGGCCCTCCCCTTGACTCTATGGGGTAGAAATAATATTATTAAAATAAATGTTCTTCCCTCACTTTTTTATCCCTTTAACATGCTAAACTTCTGGCTTCCCCTGGCCTGGTTTCAGTGTGTCCATAGTATGATCTCTGAATTTATCTGGGCAAAGAAAGCCCTGAGGTGCGCTTACAAGAAGCTTGCCGCCTCCAAAAATTTGGGTGGCCTTAAACTCCCTCATTTTGCAAGCCATTTTAATAAGTTTTTTCAGTGGCTTTCCCCTCCCTTTCAAGACTATAATACTCTGTATACACTCATATGGCTAGATCCGGAACTGGATTTACTTAATAGCTTTGGGTTGTCCGTGCTATCTCTGTATTTTCACCCCTTGGAAGTCCCTCCCCTCTGCAGTATGTAATTCGGTCAGGGGTACTTCACTTTTGGTACAGTCCTGATTCTGGTCATTGCTGAAACACCCTATTTCTAAGGACATCTCTCAACCTATACTCCGTAACTGTAATTTTAAGATCGGGGTCACATTATTACCACTGATTGGTTTCCCCTACTGGCTAATGTACGGGTTTATGATTTGTTGTCTGGAGGTCTTTTGTTATCAATGACAGATATACTGGATTCCTTCAGTTGGGGAATAACCATGTCTTTTTAATTTTTCAGCTTAGGCATGTTCTGCTTCTCTGATTTGGAGTAGGCAGTTGGACCACTGACTTCTCAAAGCTTTTAACTACTATTAAAGATTTGATTTTAAAACTGCATGCGTTATCTGCTTTATACTCCCTGCTTTTTTCAATGTTTTCAGAATTGGATGGCTCTCTGCCTTCATGGGGTGCTTTCTCCCCTTACCCCCCATACAATGGCAAATTGTATGGTCAGACCTATATCATTTTGTTGCTCAGGAGAGATTGAGACTTACTCAGTTTAACATATTTAATAATCTTTGTTACACTCCTAAAAACTGGCTAAGATGGGTAGATTGTCTTCTTCTGTCTGCACTAGATGTGGACAGGAGAAGGGTTCTACGTTACATATTTTCTGGAATTGTCCTAAGAGTGCTCCTTTATGGAGCCTTATTGAAGTCAAGGCAGACCCGCTCCTGGGTTTACAGGGTTTATTTAGGCCTGAAATATTTATTTGGGGGGTTTATAGCTCAGTCTCAGTTAGGGAACGTAAATTCTATATGGCTTTAATTTCTCTCTTTGAAGAAAGTGGTCCTGCGGTACTGGCTCAACCAGGTTTCTATCTCTTATCAGGATTGGCTACAGGAATGGTTGTTTTATCTTAGGGTGGGAAGTATGACAGCGAGTCTTCGACACAGGCTTAACCTCTTCGATAAAAGATGAGGTAAGCTCTATACTCGCTATACCATTTAGACCTTTAATGTTGTGATATTGTTACCTGTGATGCTGTATTACATTGTTTTACCTGGCTCCTAGTTTGTTTATACTATAGTTTTTTTTCCCCCTTCCGTTATGTTATCATTTTTGGTTTTGTCCTAAGGTGGCTTCACCAGGGTGGGGGTGTGAGCAGGGGAGGCGGGTAGGCTGGTAGGGTATGCTTTTCTATTTGTTTATTGTTACTTGTATTATGTCTTTTAATTCTTGTTTTCAATAAAGTTTATCTAATTTCAAAACAGAAGGTTAAGTTGTGGATATAACCATCCATAAATAATGTGAAAATGGCAGGCCCTGGCATAATTAACAGAACCACAACTGTGTGGTTTTTGTCTGTGTTTAACCTGGCATAATTAAGGAGGTTTGACAAATTGACCTCACCTTGCTGGGTTGGTAATTGCAAACACTGAAAAGCATGTCCTAGGATGATGCCCATCCCATACAAATCTAGAGATGAATTTGTTCCAAAAATGAAAGTAACAGGGGGAAGGAAGAATGGAGAGGCTTTGCAAGAAATACAGACTGCAAGGAAGAACATCCATGTATGCTGTTTCTATTTTAGAGGAGAACAATAGGGGTAGAAGACTCTGACAAGAAATATCTTCAGTCATTGCCTCTGTCAAGGGTTCATTCTGTATTCCCTAAATCTTTTGGTACCTGAATTGCTAAATATGTAAATTTGGTTCCTCTCTATTTCACTGGGTAAGCTTGTTTAAGGGATGAAGAAGTAAAAGAAGAACTTCCATTTTACAGATGTTTAAAGAAAAGCCAGCTAGTGTTCTGTACTGGTCCAAGGTGAACCTGCTGGCCAAAACAGACTCCTCAGGGTTATGCAAGAATAGAAGAATATCATCAGTGTACAAGGTAAACTTATAGTCCATGCCACCTAATGGGATACCCTCTACCTGGGTATGATGTCAAAGAGCCACTTCCAGTGGCTTAATATAGAGGCAAACAACAGAGGAGACAAAGGGCATTCCTGATGAATGCCATGCTGGAGCCTTACAGATAGGGCATAGCAGCCACTCTCCCCAACACAAGATTGAAGAGTGACACTTAGATTCTGTAGCTAAGAAAAGAAAGCATCCAGGAAGCCAAAGTGTGACAAGGTGCCCCAGAGAAATCCTCAGGACACCTTGGCAAAACCCTTCTTGGCATCAAGACTAAGAAAAGCTATTGGGATGGATCTCTGAGTCACATATTCCATCAGAATAAGAGTTCTTCAGATATTGCCCACTGTTTACTGTTGTCAAATAAAACTGGCTTGCCCAGGATGAATTAATGACAGGAGCATCACTTCCAACTTATGGGCCCATATTGCCATAAATATGCTGTAATCTACATTCAGTATGGATACAGAGCAATAGGAGTAAGGGCAATGGAGAATCTTTCCCAGCTTCAGGATGGTGGATGAAGTGACAAAGCTCCATGGTGGGGGGGGGGGAGCACACCCTCAGCAGTAACTAAAAGTGCCCAGTGTAGATAGAGGAGGGGCTGTTTGTGAACATATATGCAACATTTGACTGGGTAGCCATCTGGTTCTGGGCATTTCTGTGTTTGTTGTGGCTAGAACTAGTTGTAATTCTTCTAACTGTTGAGGGTTTTCTAAAGCAGACTTCTGGGTATCTGAGAGAGTGGCTAAGGAAAGCTGAGAAAGAAAAGTAGAAACAGCAGCTGAATCAAGGAGGTAGGACTCAGGGTAGAGGCCCTAATAATACATCTGAAATATAGAGCTAATTCTCTGACAGTTGTATGTGTTGTGACCAGTGACCAGGTCATGAAGTCGAAGAATACAAGCCTCACATTTATGGGCTCTCAAATGATGGGCCAATAACCAAGTACCCCAGAGCCGCCTCATAATAAGATTGTTTAAGGTAATGGAGGGCCTGTTGTACTCATTCATCCAAGAGTGCCTTAACTCATTTCACTACCCTAATCAGAGCAGCTATTGCCTGGTCACCTTGAGAATTTCAAAGATGTGGAGTGCATAATTTATCTTGAAGGAAGTCATATAATTCTATGTGTTTATACTGTTTGGCACAGGCAAAAACTATGATGTCGAATCGCAATCCCACTTTTAATGTATTTCAAGGTACAATAGTAGCCACAGACATTGCCAGCTATTTCCAGATATTCTGTGACATTTCTAAAGAGCTTCTCTCTGCTGCCCCTACTGTAGTAATGCAGAAAGCAGGACATTTCTCTAGAAAAATCACAGAAATTTTGGCAAATAGCTGGCAATGTCTGTGGCAACTACTGTATAGGCACTGTTACAGGAGCTGTGGTGTTATCAGAGATGACCTGTGAGATTTACTTATGTATCAAAGTGTGGAAATTAGGGTCCTTAAGCAAGGAGGTGTTCAGTCTCCCAAAAGAAGATATGACTTCCTTACCCAAGTCTAGTTTTAGTAGTAAAGAAGAATGATCAAAAAGAATCTGCAGAGAGTAGGTGAGATCTTGGATGGCACTAAATTGTTCACAATACATTAAAAAAAATAATCAAGATGGGCATAACTATTATGCCAGTAAGAAAAATGAGAGTAAGCTCTCCCAGTAGGGAAGAACGTACGCCAAACATCAAGAATACAGGTCCCAGGTGAGCAAAATTGTTCCAAAGGTATTTTTCAGCTGCTGAGGCTTGAAATTTAGCTGGATTGGAAGTGTCATGGTCTGTGGACATTGTAATATTGGAGTCACCTCCTAAAATAAGCTGGCCATCCAGAGTGTCAAAGTCTTTACCATAAACCCACAGAAAACTGCAGTAGAGGAGTTGGGGGAAATAAAGATTAACCAATGTGACCTTCATGCTATACGACCGACCTTGCAAAAGGACCAATCTGCCATGAGGATCCAGGAACTCCTTTCATATAAGGAAGGTGGTAGTGAAGGGAATAAGAATTACATTTTTAATTTTTCTTTGTTTTTATTTTTAACCAGGAAGTGAACTGGGCACAGCCCTTTTTCAGTCATGCATGGCATAGAATGGCCATGCCTTGGTGCTTGAACTTGTGGTAAGAGGAGGAATACACTTTATAAGGCCCCCCTCAGGAAAGCTTTTGATGTTCTAAGGGGTTAAAGCATTTCCAATAAATAGACTACATCCACTGGGTGTTTGTGCAAGGTGTGAAAAATAGAGCTTGTTTTATTGGGTTATTGAGGCTGTTAATGTTCTGGGACAGTACAGTTACTGGTGTTGTAATCATAATAAGCTGAACCTGTGGTATATACCCTACTGAAACCTCATAAAGATTCATATTCATCACTGGTAGCAACAGGGATGCTCCCCCCCCGAGTTCATCCCGCAGGACTTAACACAGCAGGGCACCACATGAGGGGGCAATCCCCATCCACGGAGCAAATAGCATTACTAACAGATCTTTCTACCTTCGATGTCATGAGCAGCATTGTCTGCTCAATACTTTGTACCAGTCTCATTTTTTTATGTAAGAAACTAAATTGAGGGCGAAACATACCCTGTAAAAAAAAAAAGTGATGGCAAGGGGGTCATTGGCCACAACTGATGGTGCACCGATGTCCCAAGCGGGTTAAAAAAAAAACCTTTCAAGAACATGGGAGGAGAAAAAACTATGTACAATGTGGCTTCCAAGGGAAGGGTGGGGCAAGAATTCCACCCTATGTTTTGCAGCTGCCTCAGCTCCAATGAAAGGGAGGCAGTCACAGTGGAGGATAAGCTGGGAAACAAACTGTCTCAGGCCTCCGGGGGAACCTGACAATTCCCAGAAAAGGAGAAGGGAAGGGAGAAAACAGCTAGCCAGATACACAATACCCTAGCAGACAGGGAACAAGGGGGATAAAAGTGAGACATCACAGTCGGAGACCTCAAACAGTCAAGGAACCTCCTCCCACTCTACCCATGACTCCCAAATAATACAAAACAGAAGGTTAAGCCAGGTGAAAAAAGGCGGGGGCTTAACCAGGAAAATGTGGCAAAATAGATGGGGTGAGCCTGCAGTACTAATGCATCTAGTTCAAATAAAATACTGCCTGACAAGGCAGACTACAAAAGCCAAACATCAAATATAATATGTTATGGATATCAGTCTCTGTTAATGAAAGGACGATCCCCCAAACTCAGGGGCGGGCTATAAATAAAGGAGGCAGCTGGAGGTAAACCATCTGAAAGTCCCAGCAGCTCCACAATAGTTTAGTGTCCTGGAAGGTGGCGGGATACACCATCCATTAAAATTAGAAGTCTGGGCAAGACAGGATGCCTCCACTTTCTGTTGGAAATATTAAGTACCCTAGGGGAAAAAGATAGAATGTCTCCATGCCCTGTATCATAGTAAGGCAAAGTATTGTAAGTAAAGTGCAGACTTTTCTAGTTCAGTCTCTCAGGCTTGTATTAAAATGACACCAATGCAAAGGGAATCCAGGTGGGGAGAGGGTGGAGAAGAGATGCAGCAAGTGTAAAGAAAACAGCAGGACCCAAATCTATTGAGCAGGGTATTGTATATTGAGAGACTCATCAACCTAAGTATAACAGGGTATAAAAATGGAGGGGGCAGCAAGAAGGGGCAGGTCCAGGTGCACTGTGTCCCAGCCTTCCTGAGAGGATGTACCTTGGCCTGGGTATACCAGTGGCAGCAGTGCAGCTAAATTTGGGGATTGGAAAGTACTTCCACAGGCCTGCCCAACCAAGGCATCTATGGCTCAGGGTAGAAACACTGACGCTGCCATCAAACTCCCATAAGGACCAAGCCACAGCTTGTGGCCAGCAACAGAAAATACCTGTCATAGCTATAGTGAGGCATTTGGCAACAAGTCCCAATGCCCCAGCCACAACATGTTGTTGTCGAGGTACTGGTCAGGAAGCATAGGCAAACCAGGAGAAGTCATAAAATTTGCAAGCAGTGTTTTATTATTAATAACAATAACATTAAAAAAACTGTGCAGGATAGCTCTTATACAGGCAGTTCAAACAAAATAAATCCTTCATCTGAGGGTATATCTAAATCTAAATTTCAGTTTCTCTCTCCTTCTAACAAAATATTGCCTATGAGCACTGTCCAACCTGGGCGTTGTTATGCAATGCCAGATCCATTAAGAACAAAACTGCAGTGATTGTGGATTTTGTTGGAACAGCGGATCTGATTTACATCACCGAGACCTGGTTGGATGGTAATGCTGCCCCAATTTTGGAGGCAGCTATTCCTCCCGTGTACTCAGTGATACATCGCCCAGGGTCAGATCACAGGGGCGGGGGGGGTTAGCGGTCTGTTTTAAGACCGAATTGGGCCTCACTGGTGTTCCAGTTGAGGAGGCGGAATCATTTCAGTGCACTGTGGTAACTGGTGTGGGGTGCAGGATAGCTCTCATTTACCATCCACCAGGGGAAGAAAAGCTGTTCCTGCTGGAAGTAGCAGACTTCATCACCGACATGGTATTGGAGTCGCACAGATTGATGGTTCTGGGTGACTTCAATGCCTGGATCGATGACGAAGCCTCGCTTTTTGGACAACACTTCCTCCAATTGATGACATCACTGGGCTTCACACAGGTTGTTTCCTCAGCTACCCATAAAGGTGGTCACTCTCTTGATTTGGTCTTCCTCCTGGGGAATGAGGCCTCCAACTTGGGGGTGGAACCTGTTGGTTGGTCTGATCACTACACCGTGAGGTTCAATTTTTTGTGCCCCCCCTGAGTAGGTCTGCCCCTGTGGAGATGGTCAGTTACTGCCCTTTGTGTGATGTGGTCCCTGAAGACCTGGTGGCAGTGATGGACCTCTTGGTGCTCAGTGAGACCAGCACCAATCCAGAGCATTTAGTGGTAGCCTATAATAAGGCTATTACCTCAGCTCTTGATTGGATTGCTCCAATCAGTGTTCATCCCCTTCTGCTTCACCTTCGGACCCCATGGTTTGATGGGTCACTGAGGGAGATGCGGAAGTTGGGTCATAGGTTAGAACATCGTTGGCATAAATCCACTTTGGATACCAACCATCTTATTTTGTTAGAGCATTATCAGCTCTATCAATCAGCGATTTCCCGTAAGAAGGCAGAATTCCTGTCCAGGGAAATCACTGCTGCTGGGAACCGACCAGCTCAGCTCTTCCGAACTGTGGACAGGTTGTGCAACCCAACCTGTCTGCAGCTTTGTCGAGTTTTTCACAAATTGAGTGTGATGAGATCGCTCAATTCTTTGTGAATAAGGTGGCTGATATCAGGCAGGAGATTCTCCTTTCTTGTTCTATGGGTGATATGGTTGGTCGGTGCTCAGTCACTATGCCCGGTGTTTCCTGGAGTGCCTTTGACCTACTGGATTTCATTGATATTATGAGGATTGTCCAGGGGATGCACCCCACATGCTGTAGTTTAGACCCTGGCCCTACTTTCCTAATTTTGGGTTGTAGCGATATTATTGGCCTGGTCTTAGCTCAGATTGTCTGGTGCTCCCTGGAATTGGGTGAGTTTCCTGGCTCCCCGAAGGAGGCAGTGGTGACACCCCTTCTGAAGAAAGCTTCTTTGGACCCAGAGTCTCTGGCTAACTACAGACCTATCTCAAACCTTCCTTTTGTGGGAAAGATTATTGAGAAAGTGGTGGCAATCCAACTGGAGGACCATCTAACCATCCATAATTTATATGAACCTCTCCAGTCGGGCTTCCGTAAGAGGCATAGTACCGAGATGGCTCTGGTTCAGGTGCTCAATGATCTCCTGATGGCGAGAGATTGGAGGAAACATTCTATCCTGGTACTCCTTGATCTCTCCTCAGTTTTTGACACTGTCGACCATGGGGTTCTGCTTGAGTGCCTGAGGTGTATCTGTGGGCTGACGGGTACAGCGTTCAGATGGTTTTCATCCTTCATCACTGGTTGAACTCAGAGAGTTGACTTGGGAATATTTACTTCTGAGTCTTTCTCTCTGCCTTGTGGAGTACCTCAGGGCTTGGTGCTGTCCCCATGTTGTTTGCAGTGTATATGCTGCCCCTCAGAGACATCGTAAGGTGGTATGGGCTGAGGTTTCATTGCTATGCTGATGATACCCAGCTCTACCTGTCTTTTGCACCCGACCAGATGTGTGCCCTCTCAGTATTCAATAGCTGCCTCATTGAAATCCAAGACTGGATGAGTTCCAGTGGGTTAAAGTTGAATGCGGGAAAGACTGAGGTTTTGGTGGTGGACCCTGGTCACAGGATAGAGGGGTTAGGGATGGACTTGCCCTCTGGTTTATTCCTGGGAGGTGAGCAGATCCCTAACTCTGAACGGGTGCATGACCTGGGAGTGATACTTGATGATGGTTTGACCCTCCATCATCAGGTGTCTGCTGTCATCAAGTTAGCCTTTTATCATCTTAGGAACATTGCCAGGATCAAGCACCTTGTTCCATCCAGAGACTTGCCAATTTTGGTCCACGCCTTTGTGACCTCGCGCCTTGACTACTGTAACTCCCTGTACCTAGGGCTTCCTGGGGCTGATATCCACTGCTTGCAGCTAGTGCAGAATGTGGCTGCACGTTTATTGACTGGGGCATCAAGAAGATCTCATATAACCCCAGTGCTGCGCGATCTGCACTGGCTGCCAGTTCAGTGGTAGATCACCTTTAAGATAGGTTTGTTAACTTACAAGGCCCTACACGGACTGGGTCCTGACTACCTGAAAGAACTTCTGATCCCTTACACCCCTGTGTGAGAGCTCCGCTTGGTTGATGAGGGGTTGTTAGAGATTCCGAGGGTTAGATTGAAGTCATCTGGGGCTCGGGCATTTATGTTCACTGCCACATCCCTCTGGAATTCTCTACCTCGTCAGCTACGGGAGTGGAGGACGGTGGGGAGTTTTAAGCAGGCACTGAAGACCTTTCTTTGGGTCAAAGCATTTCCTGATTTTCAATGATTTTATTCTTATTTATTGTTTACTTGTGTTTGTTTTTATCTGTGAAGTGCCTTGATGATTTGAAAGGCGCTATACTAAATAAAATTATTATTATTATTTGTATATAATGTCTTTTCCTGGCAATTAGCTTCTCACCCTGAGCTCATTAAGATACATCTCTTGTTTCTCACAAAATGTATTAGAAGTTTGTTAAGTTTCTTTTCTGTAGGTACAACAAAATTGAACATCATGTCCCAGAACTGATCTCCTATTGGCAACTCTGCAAAATGAGCTTGTGGAGGTCAAATTGCATCTCAAGGTTAACCACCTGAGCTCCAAGTAGCTTTTTGCAATCATTTCAAAATAAAAATTATATACATTTGCAAACCAAGGGATTATAGTTTCACACAAACAGTTTCACACAAAGATACACATATATTTTTTAACCACAGAGAAGTAAGAGTGAGGGAGAAAAGATAGAAAAATCAAGAAACAGCAAGCGAAGGCGGGCAGATAGTGCTGTGTGTGTGGGACCTTAAGAGTGGTTAGTTCCGTAGGTACCACAGGAAAATTTGATTGCACAATCAAACAGGCAAAAGACTAGTGACACAAATAGGAGAAGACAGAGCCTCGTTTTTAACTCTCTCTGTATAACAAACGGGACAGGTCTTATTCAACCCTGTCACATACCCCACTCTTTAAGCAGGAACCTGTTTTTTCTCTTTAAAAAAGTTCCCAAACCCTTTATTTCTCTTTTAACATTACCTTATAACATTTACAGTTCTCTGCCTCTGCAGTATTAATTTTTCTTACCACATTTTACAGCAAACAGTTGAATTTAAGCACACACACACACACACACACACACACACACACACACACACACACACACTTTTTCCAACCTTCTGAGCTCTCTGTTTCTGAACCACATCTTCACACAAAATCTGCATTGACATTCTTTTTTCTGGGTTTGTGCATCAATTTGAATTTAAATGGCTGTAGTGCCATATACCACCTTGTGATTCTGGGATTGTTATCCTTCATTTGATTAAGCCAACAGAGGGGACTGTGATCTGTTATAAGTAAGAAATCAGCTCGTAGCAAATAAAACTTAAGGGACCCCATTATCCTTTTTGCAGCAAGACATTATTTTCCAATAGTGGAGTACTTTTCCTCTCTGTCATTTAATTCCCTTCTGATATACAGAATGGGATATTCCTTCCCATCTATATTCTGACTCAGGACTGCAACTAGGGCTACTTCTGATGCATCTGTCTGTAACAGAAATGATTTCTCAAAGTCTGGACTTCTTAAAACAGGGTCTGAACATAATGCTGCCTTGATGGCCTGAAAAGCTTCATCACTCTTTGGGGAACATTTCACATTATTCAGGTACCATTTACAAATCTCCTGTAGTAACCAGTCAAACCTAAAAATGCACTGACATGTTTGTTTTAGGGACAGGGCTGTTAGCTAGAGCTTCTTTCTTGGAAATCTCTGGCTTGATATCTCCATTTCCCAAAACAGAACTCAAATATCTTGTTTCCTGCATGACATATGCACACTTGGTAGGATTAATGATCAGACGTGCATTTTTGATTGATTGGATAACTGCTTGTAGGTGTTCCAGTTGGCTTTTCCAGTCTGCATTGTACACCACATCATCATCCAGGTACGCAGCACAGTAACCGGTGTGAGGGGATAAAATGACATCCATGTACCGCTGGAATGTAGCAGGTGGGCCATGTAAACCAAACGGCATGGTGGTGAACTGATAAAATACAATTGAAGTGGAAACTGCAGTTTTGTCTCTGGATTCTTTAGCTAGGGGAATTTGCCAGTAACCCTTGGTGAGATCGAGGGAACTAATGTTCTTGGCACTTCCCAGTCTGTCCACCAAATCATCTATCTTGGGCATAGTATTGCTGTCAAATATGGACACTTGATTAAGTTTCCTAAAATCAAGGCAGATTCCTACACCCCCCTTCTTTTTTATTTACAGTCACCACTGGTGATGACCAAGCATTTTGTGATTCTTCTGATACCCAACTCTTTCATCTTTTGCATTTCCTAAAAGATGATTGCTCTTAACCACTCTGGTAATCTATATGTCTTTTGCCTGATAGGGCGACCATGCTCTGTCACTATTATGTGCTCAAACCCTTTTACTTGGCCTAGCGCTGTGGTAAACATGCTTCTAAATATCTTTACCAGGTACAATTTCTATGGTTTGTTCTGGGTAAGGAAACATTTACCTTTACAGCATCAGAAGTTACAGTTTGCTGCAGTCTGTTATGAGGTATATCAGTATCTTCTTTAGCAGTTTCTGATATAACTAACAAAGCAACCTTTGGTGTTTTTCAACCCATTTCTTCAGGAGGTTAGCATGGTATATCTTGATAGGATTTTTCTGTTCAGGGGTCTCAATCTCATAGTTAACTGTGCCAGAACATCTAAGCACATTATAAGGCCCTTGCCACTTCATTAGCACTTTGTTTTCTGTAGTGAGTAACAGTAACAAGACCTTTTCACCTGACTCTAAAACTTTTTCTTTTACCCCATGGTCATAAAAGACCTTCTGCTGTTTCTGGGCCTCTTCCAGGCTACTGTGGGCAATTTTAACATATTTTGCAAGTTTCGTTCTCAGTACACACATATAAGATGTAATAGATTCTTTCTGAGCAAAGGGCAAAAAACCTGTTGATGCTTGTGGCACTTCTTTGTAAGCAAAAAGCAGGTGAGGTAAATGTTGATCCCAGTCTTTCCTTTCCCTTTCACAAACCTTTTTTTAACATGCATTTTAGGGTTTGATTAAAATGTTCAACAAGAGTGTTTGTCTGAGGGTGGTAAGGGGAGGTTCTGATGGCAGTGATACCTAGTAGTCGTTACAGTTCCTTTAGTAACACAGCACCAAAATTACTACCCTGATCAGTAATATTCTTTTTAGGTATGCCCACCCTGCTGAAATGTTTGGCATGCTCTGTGCCACTTTTGGGGCTGTGACAGTATGCATTGGAATAGTCTTTGGGTATTGAGTAGCACAGTCACATACTACCAAAATGAATCAACTGCCCTTTTTACTTTTGTCTAAGGGCCCAACCACATCCATCACAATTCTCACAAAAGGCACATCGATCAAGCGTAGGGGCACCAGGTGCACCTTGTCTTTTTTGGTTACTGGGGCTACTTTCTGACATTCAGCACTAGAACTGCAATAGGTAGCAGCATCCTTATGAATCCCAGGCCATTAAAATCTATACAGCAATCAGTTAAGGATGAAGTCCATCCCTGAGTGATCAGCCATAGGACTATAATGTGCTAACGGTAACAACTCAGTTCTGTATGTCTTTGGTATGCCCAATTGTTGTAACTGTTCCTGCATCTGAGGCTTAACCCATGCTCTGTGCAGTAGCCCATTACAGTTTTTAAACATTGGTACACTGCATGTTTGTTTCACCCAGCTGCTTAAAATAACCTTGGAGAGAAACATCATTAGTTGCTCAGAAACGAAATCATAATCAGTTATTAGTTTAGTTTCATCATTATCATATGAATCCCTTAGGGCCATCAATCTTTTGTTGCCACTATTTTTTCAGGTGCCTTCTTTCTCTTCTGGATTTCCAGATCTTGGAACTGGGCTCAGACAAGTCTGAACCAAAGTCACCAAAAGGAAAAGTTTCCAACATCTTAGATTTTCTTTGCCTGTGCTTTTGTTATTACAGCTGCTGACATAGCGGGATTTTCTCATTCTGTGATTAACTTAACAAATCCTGGAAAGTAATTTCCAACAATCACAGGTTCAGGTAACTTAGGTACTACCCCCACTTTCATTGGGTGTGACACCCCATTAATGTTCAGAACCACTTGGGTGGTGGATAGTGTCGAGTGTACCTGTGGATGCAGATGACACCAGTACCTGGTCATTTTGCATAGCCTCTTTGCAGAGCTTGAGCATGCATGAGAGTCTTTTGGCTTCCTTCACAGTCTTATCCCTCACCTTGACATCTGTTAAGTACATGCTCCAATTTGCTAAGGCAAACTTTGTTCCATTTTACCCTCCTTATTTTAATGGCAGTTTCTTGCAGTAAGGCCTGGCTTATTACAGTTATATCAAATAAAGTCTTTATTACAGTTATAACAAATAACATCTTTGGGTGCAGATGTGTTATCCCCATCAGATTTCTTATCTGATCTGGACTTGAATTGGGAAAAAGAGGGTCTTATTTTTCCATGGCTGTTACTTTGCTGGTGCAACGTCTTTCTGGCCATCTGATAGTCCTCAGCTAAAGTAACAGCCTGTTCCCCACTTTCTGATCAGTGTTCTTTTACTCAGTGCTGCATGTCTGTGGGAAGGATATTAATGAATTGCTCCAATGCAAATATGTTGATGATCTGTGGGACTATTTTGGCCCCCTTATGAAGCCTTAATTAGAAGGTGAAGCACTGGGGAAGCTGTGAAATTTGTCCAGGTATTATTTAGAGCTACAGTGCTCAATAAAATCTGAACTAAGCATAAAAAATACTTTTGAAGAATTTCTTTCTGTGGAGTGCAAAACTTGTTTTGTAACTTGTTAATTTGGGGCTTGCAACCCCCTATTTTGCACCCTGCGGTAGCAACTAAGCACAGGGCTCATTTTGGAACCTACTATTTTGCCTCTGGTTAGAGCCATTTAATGACAAGTTCTCTGAGTCAGGTGAATGCTTCTCAAGGATTGTCGACTGAGTAGTACTTCAGGGACTGGGATCTCTGTCTGAAGGTCTCTCCAGAGATGTCATATCTTTTAAAGATTTCTCTTTTCACTAGGTCATAGTTTTCTGACTGCACAGTGTCCATATTGCTGTAGGCAAATAGGGCTTTACCTGTCAGATAAGGTACCATCCTGATTGTCCATTGCTGTTTTGGCCATTGGCAGACTCCTAGTGACCTTTTCAAAAGTTGTCAGGTATGCTTCAGTATCATTTGAGGGACACAGCTTTGTAAGTTTAATGTCTTTTAAGTTGTTTGTGTTTTATTGATCTGCTGGACCTGTATCAGATTCTCCAGCTTTGATAGCTCGCAAGGCATCCAGCCATCATTGTGTTTGTTCTTTTCTCTGCCACTCTTGTTGTTGCATCTCTTCTTTTCTCTGCTTCTCCATCTCTATTTGTTGCATAGCCCACCATTTGATGAAGGCAGACATGCTTTCTGGTTCTGTTCCTGCCTGTTCTTCTTTTTCCATCACTGGGTCTGGCTGTACAGTCTTAGTTTGGACTTTTGTTTCTACTTCTAGTTTGCCTGCTTTTCTTCTGGTGATCACTCCTGGGTTTGTTGTTGCAGGATCCATACCTTTCTTGCATGCTTCCCTGGTACCAGGTCTAGTAATCATGCACAAAACTCCTGGCATAGAGTATGCACAGTGTAAATATGACTGCTAACACCAACTGTCATTGAGGCACAGGTCAGGAAGCACAGGCAAACCAGGAGAAGTCATAAAATTTACATGCAGTGTTTTATTATTATCAATAACAATAAAATAAAAAAAGTAAATTCTACAGGATAGCTCTCATACAGACAGCTCAAACAAAACAAAGTCCTTCATCTGAGGGTATCTTTAAATCAGAATTTAGTCTCTCTCTCTCTCTCTCTCTCTCTTTCTCTCTAATAAAAGATTGCTCTCTTTACATATAATGTCTTTTTTTGGTAATTAACTTCTGCATCCTGAGCTTGTTAAAATATATCTTCTGTTTCTCACAAAATGCAGTAGAACATTGTCAGTTTATTTCCTGTAGGTGCAACAAAATAGAATATTGTGTCCCAGAATCAGTCTCCTGTTGGCAACTCTGCAAATTAGTTTGTGGAGGTCAAATTGCATCTCAGGGTTAACACCCTGAGTTGCAAATAGCTTTTGGTATTTATTTCAACAATATAACTACATGCATTTGCAAACCAAGGGATCCCAGTTTCAGACAATTATTCATAACTACTTTTTAACCACAGACAAGTAAGGGGGAAGAAAAGATAGAAACAGCAAGAAACAGTAAGTGAAGGCAGGAGGATAGTGTTATGTGTGTGGAACCTTTGGAGTGGGCAGTTCCTTAGGTGGCATAGGAAAATCTGATTGTGCAATCAGAAGGGCAAAAGACAGTGACAGAAACAGGAGAGGACAACAGATCCTTGCTTTTAACTCTCTCTGCATAACAAATGGGACAGGGTCTTATTCAACCCTGTCACACCCCTCTTTCCTACTGCCTCTCAGGCAGTCTCCCCATCCCAAAACACTTACCCCTTCAGTGGACAAAAAATCTCAATGATACACTTATTCAGTACATCATCTGGAAGTGTATTTGTGGAGAGCTTTAAGGGGGTGGAGGCAGGGGTGTAGCCAGGGATTTCAGATCTGCACACCAAGTGGATTCACTGCTACCCCCCCCGTTAGGGTAAGCTACCCTCTCCACCCCCGGGGTGTAGCCAGACAATATACAAATGTACACCAGGACCATGTGTGTTGCTTCATTTGGCACAACAAATATAACTTTTGTATCTCATGGCAGTGGTTGTTGCCATTCATGGGTAAATACAAATGCCATGCATTGTTCCCTAAGATACCCACATACCAGCCCAGAGCCAGTAAAGTTGTATTGTCCTTAGAATGTAAAGATAGTATTAGTGACCAATCCTTCTAATTTCGACTCCTATGAATAAAATTACAGAAAGGTTCAGTATTTTCTTTGTTAGTTTTCATGGAAAAAGGAAACAGTTCAGAGCCTATTTGCTACCCTTCTTAAATAAAATTGCACACCATGGAGAGTTTGGAGTATGCCTGCCTATACCCTTGGGTGGAGGATTTCTGTGATGGTAGACTCCATCTGCTTCCTGCGTTGTTTCACTACCAAGGTAGATGGCTATCTGGGAGGGAGAGGAATCAGTTTTGCCACAGCTGCTGTGTCCATTTTGGATTACAAGTAACCCCAAGCCTGAAGATCTTCCTGAGCTGTAGAAGCAGAGGTGTAAGTCTGCTGACCATCAGAGAATTGAACCACAAGTTTTGCAGGGCTTCTGATGGAGCTATGGGAACAGGGGTAAATACTCCCTACACATTTTCACTGTAGCTGCAGCATAATCATCCTAGAAAAATATTTTAGCGGGGCCATAAAACATTGATTTCTTCTGCCAAGCTTTTAAAAGAATAGGTTGCTTCATGGCATAGCAGGAAAAAATACAGTAAAAGAGTATGGGCAAGTCTCAGGTGATTGTGGCTTTTGGCTGAAGGGTCTATGCATTATCTCTATATCCAGATGGAAATTGGAGTCCAGTTCAAGGGCAGTTTGGAGAAAGCTCTCAAGGAAATCAACAAGATTCGTACCCTCTGATCCCTTGGGGAGCCCATACAATTTAGTATTCTTCCACCAAGCTCAGTTTTCTGACTCTTCTTGCTGTACCATTATTTGAGCCTGGATGTTAAAGAGCTCAGTGATGCACTCCTCCAGTCTGTCCACCCTGGTATCAGTCACCAAGGCCTGGTGCTCCACCATGTCTGTATGTTGTTCCAAGGTGGCTACATTTCATTTGGCATTCTTAAACACATCTTTGAATTTGGCCCCAACATTCTGTATTGCCTGATATATTGTATGCAGTTTAACATTTTTCACTGTTGCTTGCTTAGACTCGATTAGGGGCTCCCTAGCAGGCGGCACCACTCCTGAGGCATGGGAGAGCTCAGACTCAGACAACTCCGTGTGAGATCCTTCAGCATCCATGGTTTGTGCCAGTGCTTTCAGTCAATGTGGCATGACCTGATGTTAAAACACAGACCACAGAATGCTGGGCACTCAAGTGTGAAAGCAATGAAAACTCACTCTTTAATTTAAAATATCATAAGCATTTATTTATCTCCAAAATCTAAAGTGCACACATTCAACTTAAAGGTGGGCTGGTGAAAAAGCACTAGGTACCCTAGTGCTTCAACATCAAGTCTTTGTCAGGGGGTCACAAAGTCAGGGGGTTATGAAGACCTGATATTGAAGTGCTGAGGTGTCAAGTGGTTTATAACCAGCCCACCTTCAATTTGCATGCATGCACTTTAGATTTCAGATATAAATAAATGCTTACTATACTTTGATTAAACAGCGAGTTTTCTTTGCTTTCACACTCAAGTGCCCAGCATGCTGTGGTCTGATTTTCATATAAGCAGGAGTTAGCAGCTCCAGCCCAGCACCAGGATTCCCATTTCTGCCAGAACACACCTTTACTTTTGGACTAATGTTAAAACACCCCTCCTTACTGCAAGTAATGTTGTTACTTTGAAGATTCTCCCTTTTTAATGGGGTTTAGCAGAGCTGGGAGAAGGAGCTGAAAAGCCAAGCAGTCATCCTGGATGTGATGTCACCTGGATGTAAACTTGTAGTTGTTTGTATTTATGAACTGTAATGGATTTAGAGTAACTTCAAACACTAAAATGGATTTGATTACTCAATTGGCAGTGTTTTCGGATTTCCTGTAAATAATTCACTAAATCTTAAACTATAACTTCTTAATAATTTACAGTACTTGAAATTTATGAGTGATTTTAGAGCCCCATACTATATAGTAAATGATTTCCTGTTCACAACAGGAGTAGGATTCCATCTCAAGGTTTTGATGAAATCTCTGACCACTTGAGTTTCGCTCTCATGGTCACTGATTTCATTAAAATCCTTTGATGGAATCCTATGACTGTTGTATATTGGAACCTGTCTACTATTCTATTTACTGTATTGTTCAGGCCCTGATTAAGGACATGTTCTATTCAGAACTCAGTTTGATTTGTATCAAACTAAAACATATATTTGCTGTATGGAGAAGGTGAATACTGTGGTTACAAAGGCCCTCATACAACTCAATTGAACTGTTAGTGCCATCATGCAGTTGCAATGTTTTGCCCATCTCACAGTGTTGTTGCAACCTCCCTCTAGTGTTTTTGTGCTTATAATGTAAGTACATTTTGATTTAGAACTCCACACCAAATTGAGACAAAACTAAATACTTAAAGAGACAAGAACATTTTCAATCACAGTATTTGGCATCATAAATTATACAGAACACCAGATGATGGGGGATACAGAATATTGCTAGCAGTGGGTTTCCATGATATGGTTATAAAGGTAACCCTCTAGAGCTTTATTTTTGAGCGTTACCATGGCAATTGATATTCTTCATGTCCGCACCACCTGGCCCACTACTTTTAAAGAAAGGATCTTCAGTAACGGCATTACAGCAGTGTTTTTACATATTCTTGATTTAAAGAAATGCTCATGTGAATGACATCAATATTACTTTAAGACCTGATTAGGAGAAAAAATTGAATTGTTAATTTTAAATGTTGTATTTTCACATGTGTTTAATGAGACTTAATAGTGTAACAGACTTTGGGTTTGCTCCATTATGTTTGTACTCATGGTGAACTCTGTTTTTATTTTGTATTTTATTTATTGAAATTTTGGATAACACCTTTGAGAACAAGCTCATTTTATGGGTTCCACGTCAGACGAACAATACATATTGGAAAAGTATGAGATGGAGAACAAACAAAACAAGGAATTATACAAGACATTACAAGAGTGTATAACTAAAGAAGTTCCAATACATGTAGCATTATACAATGTGTGCCATGGTGCATATTTGATTAAAACCTGGAATTCAAAGGGTCATACAGTATTAGAGGGTGTGGGGTCTCATGAAATGATCCTTTACAGGAAAATGAGACCAGACTCAGCCTAATATCTAATAATCAACAAGGTAAGGGATGGCATCAGCCCAGGGGCCTTGTAAAGAGGTGAGAAGGTATGGGAAAAAGCATTTTAAGGTGAGCAAGGGAGCTCAGGAGATATAACGGGGGATGGGGGATGGGGAAAGCCATAGAGGGGTGAGGGGAAATAATGGAAGGGATCAAGAGGAAATGTGAAAGGAGAATGATTAGCAACCTAGAACAGTTATTTACATGCTGAGAACAGTAATGCGTAAGGTCAGGATAGCATAAAGTTAGAATAAGTGCTGATCACAAGAAGAAAGGTTATTGGAAGCAGTCACAACTGTAAAATGTTTATATGAGCTGTATAGCCTAGGAATGTCCTTATCACTTTGAGGATGTTGTGCCAAAGATCAAATTAGTTGCAGGTGTGATCTGTGTCTTTGGAGCCAAAGAGTTTTATAACTGTGACAAAAAAGTCAGGTTGATAATTGAGCCTCTCTCTCAGAGAACCCTGTGAAAACATTTGTGTTAGAAGAAATCTGGGTAGTGTGAACTTGGTCAGTAGCCAGGGAAGAACAAAGGCTGACCATTCAAACTAGGTAGAAGAAGCTGTATGCACTTGATCTGTGGAACTGCAGTTTAAAACTGGAAGCTCTGTGAATGGTACCTGTGTTGCAGTGGAGCCAGCCCCAATGCGACACATTAACTTACAGTAAATGACATGCCACAAAATAATGCAGTAAATAGAGGATTAAATTCCATTGATTTACATTGCTCCCTGCAGTGTGCTGCAGTGTTTTGTGACATACTGCAGAATGACACTGTTCCCTGCAGCATACTGCAGCATTTTATGATATACTGTAGCATTACTGTGTTGCATCCTGGCTGGTGCTGCTGTATGTGCATTCACAAGGAGATCTGTATATGTTTGCTGTAAATGAAGTATAGAGATTAATTTTGCATCTGAGACAATTTCTCTGAATGCCTGATTTATTGAATTTATTTATTTATTGAATTTTTCAGGGGACCTCCTGAGTGGTGTTTCATTTATATATACCTGTCTTGGTAAGGTCAAAAGGATCCCCGAAGCTTGTGACCAGCCCTGGTAGTATTGTGAACAGCAGGAAAAGAACCCTAGCGTTATGACTGTAGGTGAGGGGCATGTAAATATGAAGCTGATATCAATGTCTTTAGAAATGTGATGTAAAGTGTGGTGAGTTATGCTTAAGAGAAGAGAGGACCTGTTTGAATTTATTAGTTGTTTTGGGTCACAGCCTGGACCTGATTTAAATTGGAACATAACTGAATGAGATGCTAAATGAAAATAGTTATTAAACTGTAGAGTAACGGCCAATGCTGACTTGATGGCAGATAATGAGTGTTGGCAGATAAAACAAATCAATACTAAAAAATAAAATTATTCGCTATTCAATATATTGGTGAGTGGGTTAGTCCTGTTGTTTTTTTCTAGATTTTCACTGTTGAATTACCCACACAGGACAGAGGCTTCTCCCTGAAACTTAATGTATGCTTACAGGGATACTGTAAGGATCCAGGGAAATCAATAGTGACAATTTTTCTTAAAGGTCACCTAAAACATCTTTTTACACATTTTTTTTAAATGACTCTATAGATTTGTAAAGGAGAGGCTGTTGTTTGCATTTATACTGAAATTGTATTTATTAAAGTAGGATAAATGCAGTTTCATGACATTTGACAATTTTAGACATAGCCTCTCCTGATTCAAAAAACCTGCTCTAAGAATCCTAAAATGGCTTCCTTGATGATGTCAATCATGAGAGAAATGCCAGCTCTGCAGATGTATTCTAACTCTACTAACTGTATTCAAATGCGAATAACTTTAAAATGAAAAATGATAGTATGGGACTGTGCTCATGAAAGTTGTTCAGCACAAACATAACTACAAAATGAGTGGTGTTTCATTTATGGATACCTTTTAGTTAAAAAAAACTAACAAAAAAGCAGCAGCAAGTTCAACTGTTTGTCACTCTTTCAACAAACAGATGCAAATAACTTTAAAACAAAAATGATAGCATGATACTGTGAGCACGAAAGTTGTTCAACACAAAAATAGCTACAAAATGAGTGGTGTTTTATTTATAAAAACCTTTTAGGGTTTTTATAATTAGCAAAAAACGGCAGAAAATTCAAATGTTTCCATTGTTTGCAACAAACAAATGCAAAAAGCTTTAAAATGAAAAACAATAGCATGTTACTTTGAACACAAAAGTTGTTCAGCATGAAAGTATCTACCAAATGAGTGCTGTTTCATTTATAGATACATTTTAGTTTTTTTTATAATCAGCTAAAACAAATGGCAGGAAATTAAATTTTTTTCACTTTTGTGGGAGGGATAACATAAATGGATTATGCTACCTCCCTACTGGAAATATTGTTGATATTTTCTGTTTTCATGCCCTCCTCCAATTAACCAAACTGCAATTTGCTTTTTGAATAGCTCCCCCTCCTGCCTTCTGAATGTGTGTGTGTGTGTGTGTGTGTGTGTGTGTGCATAACTGTTGTACTCATAATGTTTCCATTTCTATTTTCTCTTGTTCTGTCAATGCTGCCTCACTGTGACAGTGTGAGCCACAGATTCTCATATTCCCACTTTACATTATCAGGCAAAGTGACCTACGGCATGCTGTATTTCTCATGCAGCCATCCACCGACACTTCCTTTTCTTCTTGCATTTAGTTAGTGCAGATGAAAACTGCCTTCACCATACCACCCCAGAGCTACATCTCACTCTACACCATTTCCCTATTTTGGTTTCATTTTGTCTCATTCAGCTGTGTGCCATTTAAGTTAGAATGTTACCTTTGTTTTCAGGCAAAGAAGCCAGGTGCTTAGTGCTCCTCAGAGCAGCCTTTTGCTGACTCTCCCACATCCTTAACATGTGCTTTCATGGTAGCAGAGATGCCTTTGTCACTTGAGTGAAGACATAAGCAATTTCCAGGTGGTTGAAGGCACTCAGCTGCACCTTGTACCTCACAACCCACCTGGGGCATGCAGCAATTTAGCCTTGCTATGCACCCTGCCATGTGGTATTTATCACTTAAAATTTACTATGTAATCTAATTCGAATTATATACCACACATTCCAACTGGTTGAAGTCACCCATCTGTGCCTCATGCCTTACAATCCACCTGGGGCACGCAGCAATTTATCATTGCTGCATACCCTGCCTTGTGTTATTGCTTACTTACAATGTGATCCCATGGGAATTTTATATCTCACTTCCCTGGTGGCCAAAGGCACTTGGCTGCACCTCATGCCTCACAACCTACCTGGAACATAAAGTAATTTAGTATTGTTGCACATTCTGCCATGTGTTATTGCTTACTTACAATTTGCAATGTGATCCTATGGGAATCATATACCGCACTTCCTAGGTGGTTGAAGGCATTCTGCTGCACCTCATGCCTCACAACCCACCTTAGGTGTGCAGTAATTTAGCATTGCTGCACATCCTGTCATGTGTTATTCCTTGCTTACAATGTTCAATGTGATCCTATGGGAATTTTTTACCGCACTTCCCAGGTGGTGTGCTAGTGTGCATGTGTATCGATGGCTACAGAAGTGCTGGATCAATGATGATGGATGTCTCTTATGTCATTTGGAAAGAGTTGTACTGTATGTTGTTTGTCTTACCTGATAATTGATGTCTGTTGTTGCTTGTGTTGCCTTCCCCCTTTGGTTGCTTGGGGGGAAGGGGATGCAGAATTAGTGAAGAAAACCCTAACATTGCATTTCCATACTTTTGCCACTTTAATAGCAGCTCAAACTGATGCCTTAATGAAGTTTTTTTTCAAAGCATATACTGTATAAGGCACTGTATATGCCACTCCCCTACTGGAACTATTGTTGATATTTTTTGTTCGAATGCTGATTGACCCAATGACATCACAAGTGGCAGAGCCACAAGTGGTGTCATCAAGTCAACTGGCACAAGAACAAAAAAGTATCAACAATATTTCCAGTAGGGAGGTAGTTGCAGGTATGTGGGTTGTAAAGATAACGCAGGACACAGTTATTGGGTACAACACACCTGCAGTGTTTTATTTTATACAAAAGTATCAAAATTCAGAAATAATAAATAGAAATAAAAGTAGCAGGGAAAACGTTTAGTGAGAGATAGAAAAGACTGATGTACTGTAGGTGGCCAACCTATGCCAGGGGCTGAGAAAGGCAAACTATAGCATAGGAAGATACTGGTGTGCAACAGATTTCAGTCAGAAAAAGAAGAAGATGAAAGGCATTCTTCCAGTTGGGTTATCAGACTGGCAGAATGCAGTTCTGCCACAGAGGTAGCATATTCCATTTATGCCATAGCTCCCAAAAAGTGAAAAAATAATAATTTCTTGCCATTTTTTGATGATTATAAACATTCTAAAAGGTATCTGTAAATGAAACACCACTCCATTTGGTAGATATTTTTGTGCTGAACAATGTTTGTGCTCAAAGTACTACGCTATCATATTTCATTTTAACGTCTTTCGGATGAGACGTTAAACCGAGGTCCCATCTGCCTGGACTGGTGGTAGTTCAGGTGGATGTTAAAGATCCCATGGCACTTATCGAAAAGAGTAGGGGAATTTCCCCGGTGTCCTGGCCAAATTTCCCTCATTCACTAAAAATACCACCAACAGCTTAATCTGGTTTAAGGTCAGTTGGCATTCATCTGTTGTACGGGTTGTACCTGAAAATAGGCAGGATTTGTCTAGTGCACTTACCGGTCAACAAAACTAAATAAATAAATAGGGCTGGCCCGTCGGCAGCGAGTGGGATTTCGCTTACGGCGACCGGGACTTAAACGGACCCAGGTTGTCGGAGGGCTGGCCGGGAAAGGATGGAGCATCCGATGGGCAGCTCTCCTTCTCCGGGGGGAAGGTGGGGACAACACTCGGAGCATGGAGGACCCCTGGTGGAGGCTGGGAGACCTCGCGCTGCTGACATTCAACAAGGGGGGGAGGAGGCGGGGCAGACTCTGGCGTCATTGCACGTCCCCGCCTCCTCTGTGGGAAGAAACCAGGAAAAAGAATGGCGGGCCGGGCCAATGAGAGAAAGAAGCCCTCCCTGGAGGTTCTCGATTCACTGCCATCACTGCGGGACCCCAACTAGACATAGTTCCGTGGCCACGAAGGTGGCCAAGGCCCCGCCCTCCGGGGGGCAAGCCGGGGGTGACCATGGGTCCCTGGCAGCAATAGGCGGCGGTGGAGGTCTCCGGGGGCCATGACCAGGGCAAATAAAGATCGGTGGCCCGGCCAGGAAAAAGAGGAAAATTTTAAATAAATAAATAAAGCTATTCGATTTGTTTGTTGCAAAAAGTAAAAAAAACCCTGAATTTTCTGATGTTTTTTGCTAATTATAAAACAACTAAAACATACATACAGGCCTGATACACAGAGCAGTTGTACATGGTGCAACTGAGTTGTGCCAGCACAAGTACGGAGATGCGCGGAGGAGCGATATTCAGCGGGAGCCATAGTGCAGCGCAAAACCCATTGTGCCAATGCACAACTATAATATATGCAAGTGCAGGGGGCATTCCCATGAATATGTGGTGCAATGGTATATTCAACCATGAAGCTATGGCACAAGTGTGGAGCAACTCAAAGATGCGCCGACCAGACTTGTTCCTATAAAAACATGGCGCAAACACACAGACAGCAGTTATGCCAAGAGTGAGAGTGAGAGTGAGAGGGAGAGATAGTGAGACAGACAGACAGACAGACGCAAGAACAGACAGAGAGGGAGAGAGATAGCGAGGTGGCGTGGGAGAGGGAGAGAGGGGCATAGAGAGAGAGAGGGGGACACCCACACACCCACACACAGCAACAGACACACACACACACACGTGCACACACACGCACCCACCCACCCAGATGTTGGAATGTGGCATGGATCAGACGCATGGCACCGGTGCAGAGGCACAACCGGTGCTAGACTGCCCTCATCATGCCCACACCGCACGGTCCAGTGAACCAGCATGCACACACACAGGCAGCATGTGGTGTGTCACACAGGTGTGCCACCATCGTTATGGTGTACACACACTGCCCATGGGCACACAAGGCATCAGCCACAGACTGTGGTCAGAGCAGCATGCAGATCAGGGCAGCCGCACAGTACCATGGCCACCACAGCCACAGGGGTGGCCGTGCCAGGGCCTATTGGTAGTCAAAGGCTGCGCATCAGCTGGGCGGGTGTCCAGCAGCCCCCAAGGGTGGCAGTATGGGACCATGACTGTGTCCTCACAGGGGTGTACAGGTGCCCAAACAGGCCCACCCCAAGCATGCCTCGGATGCCTACATCCGAGCCCGGCATCAACTGAGATGGGTCAACCAATGCCGGGTCCATGGGGTGGACAGCACACTGCGGGGGATCTCCTGTGTATGGGCACACCCTGTGGCAGCCAGCAACGCAAAGCCATTCGCAATTGCACTGGCAATGTGATCCAAGGACACAGTTGTGGCCTCCTGTATGTGTTGCATCCCCTCCAAGATCTGTGTAGTGCCCCTGTCCTGCTGCTCTGCTAACTGGCACACCCCCGCATGCAGTGCACGCACCCCAGTGGCGAGCAGCACCTGTTGCTGAATGGAAGCCCATAGCAGGTGGGTGTGCTCAGCCAGATGGTCTGCATCCTGGGGCTCCTGGGTGGGACGCCGATCATCTGGGAGTGACCTGCCACACTGCACAGCCCCCCTCTCTGGTGAACGCTGTACAGTGGGGTCTGCAGGGGAATGGGTACAGCAGGTGCACTGGCAGTGGACCCTGTGTTCAACTGCCCAGTGGCATCCAGAGATTGCTGCCTTCGCCCGTCCAGCTACTGTTCACCACCCTGCGCCGGCATGGCCACACCACCACCACCAATGCAGGGCACATCCATGGCACTGCAGACCACCGCACCAGCAGTGGTGGAAGGCAGCTCTTCCGCCACTGGCATTGCAATGGGTGCTGTATCTGGCTGTGCTGCCAGCAGGTGCGACACACCCACAACATCGCCCATGCTGTCCAGGAGGTGTGTGAAGTCATCATTGGAGTTGGACCCCACCCCGATCTGTGTCTCTGCACACAGGATACCAAGGCTGGCATCCTGCAGGATCACATCCAGGACTTCATCTGACCCTAGACCAAGGACACCCATAGGCACTGTGATGCAGATCTGAAGCCTGTCGGGCCCCATGATGATGGTGGAGGTTGATGGTCCACCCTCTGAGGCTGTACTGGCATCCATGGGTGCTGCTGCTGCTGCTGGCACCCCATCCTTTGCTGCTGCAAGAGAAGAATGGCATGTCAGTGATGCATTGCCCACATGTGACCCCGTACAGTGCTGCCACATGTGACCTGCTGCATGTGCGTGGGTGTGCGCATGTGCCCATGACATGCAGGATGGCCACATGCATGCCAGCACACCCGTGTACACACCCTCTGGGTGACTGGCTGTGCATGACTGATGTACATACCATTCAGTGATGGGCTTCCACCCATCTGGAAGTTTTCTCCAGGCACTCCCTCCACCAAGGTACAGTGAATGGTGGCTGCCACCAACTCCTCCATTAGCGTCAGTGTGAGTGCATCTGCTGGCCCTCCTCCGGTGGCATTCTGGGATGCTCTGATGGCTTCCACCTTCTCCTTTATGCACTGCCTGTCTGTTCTGACCTTCTTGCAGCACTCCTGGACTGATGGCTGGTGGCTGCCGTGCTTGTTGAGATAGGTCGCCACCTCCTCTCATGCCACTGCCCTGTCCTGTGGTGTGCCAATGGCACCACTCAGCAGGGCCTCCCTGTCGAGGTAGGCCTCAAACAGGGCATCCATCTCTCCCTTCATGAAGTTGGGCCTGCGCTTCCATGCAAGCCTCTGCTCCTCACCCTCCCTCTGTGCCAACATGTTGCCTCCTATGAAAAAGGACAGCACGGTGTGTCAGTGGCAATGTCTCTCTGGTCTGTCCCACCCTGCAGTGCTGTCTACTCCCAGTGTGCTGCTGTGGCATCCACCACTTACCTATCAAGGCTGCATCACTGGTACATGGCCTGTGCTGTCCAGTGGTGCTTATGAGGTGCAATGCATGCAAATGAGGTTGTGCACAGCGGTAATGATATGCTAATGCACCCCACTGTGCCACGCATTGGCTGATGAGCTCACTTGCATGCAGCATCTGAATATCAAGATATTGCACCATGCACAATGGTATTGCGCCAGAGCAAGCGGTGGCGCAATGTCCACGCATGCGAGGTGCACGGGTCTGCAGTGCACATGTGTGTTGCAGTGTCATGGTGTCAGTCTCGCAAGATGTGCAACCAGCGTGATGTATCGGCACTGTGCAAGGCCAGCTACGTGCATAGTCACTCATGATGGTATGTTCCCTATCGTGCACATGCGCACATTGTGTGGGCCACTGACCTCTGACCCCTGTGTCACCTCTATGACCCTGTGACCCCACTGGGCCATGCCTCCTGTGCATGTCCAGCACAGCGCGATGGCTGGGCACTGTGCATTCTCCCATGTATCGTGCATACAGCACCTGTTGCGGCCACGTTGCCTGTACCTGCCATTTCACCGCCGAACAGAGTGAGCACCATGGTGCAGGGTTGGACATGCTGTGCTTGCAATTGGACAGACATGGAGGTGATCAACCTGGTTGTTTGTGTGGAGCCCTACAGCCCACAGATGTTTGACCAAGTGCCCTTGCAGCAGGCCAGGGGCAGTGTGTGGCAGGACATATCTGTCATCCTGGAGAGGAGGACAGGGATTCCCAGGATGGCTGAGTAGTGTAGGCACCAGTATGATGACCTGATGCGCAGGGACCCTGACCAGCTTTGGAGGCTTCAGGCACACATCATGAGTGATGCAGTACCACAGCCAGGTAAGTCATCCCATGTTGCATGTCTGCCCTGGTGTATACTGTGGTGTTGGCTTTGCTGCCTGGCATGCCCTGCAGTGGGGTACACTGTCATCATGCACATCACTGAGTGGCATTGCCAGCTGCTGCTTGGGTAGCGATGCAGCTGTACTGGTGTGCGGGATGTGTCAGGCAGGGGCACGTCCTGTGCACAGAGGGCTGGGGGGGCAGCTGCTGTGGTCGGGTACTGATGTGCACCTGTCTTCTTTCCATTCCCAGGGCCAGAGGACTGCAGCGGTGCGCAATCAGGTGGTGCACCCTGATGGGGGAAGGACCTACACAAGTGGCACTGCAGGGGGCAGGTAAGCACTGTCATGGTCCTTTTCACTGTATGGGGGGGTGGCAGTGGGTAGTGGGTGTGGGCATGGCTGCCTGTGCCATATGCAGTGGCAGCTGTGTCTGTTGCACTGTGTGTGGTGCATGCCACTGTGGTGAGTCCATTGGACACATGTGTCAGCTGTTTGTGGGGTGGGCATGCGCTGGCTGCCGCCATTGTTGCTGCGGTACTGACGGTGCAGTGTGCCATGTGCCTGTCACTGTGCAGTTGTGTGGCCATTGTGCAGTGGGGACCACCTCTGTGCAATGTCATGGTGCGCCGTGTTGCTGGCTGGCGTTGGCTCACCCCTCCGCTGCTCATTGTGCACTGTGGGTGGACATGGTTCCTTGGGCCATTGCACTGATCACCTGTCCTGTCCCTTGCTATAGGTGTCCGATGTCCGGTGCGGAGAGCGCCATGAAGAATGCTCAGCCAGCTCATGCAGCAGAATTTGCTGGTGGTGTCCAGTATCTTGGAGATCATCATTACCATACAGTGAATGATGGTTTTAGAGCAGAGGGAGTGACAACTTGCTGGGGCAGTCAGACGGGGCTGTCACTGATGTTGCTGATGTTTGCCCCTGTTTCCTCTGTTGCACCTTCCCCTCCAGTGCTCCCTCCCACTGTACAGTCCCTGTTCCCTGTCCCCTTCCTTCGCTGCACCTACCCTTTCCCAGCCCCTGTTATATGTATGAATAGTTCTTTCATATAAATATTTTCTAATATACCTGCCTGTGTCTTCTTCTGCTTTGCAGGAGGCATGTAGAGCCATGCTGCAGTGGCCCAGTGTCTGTCCGTGTTGTGTGCATGAGAGGGGGTGCATGTTGTGCATCCATGGTTCCCTGATGTGTGCTGCGGTGTGTCCCACTGTGGTGGTGTCCAACCCCTGAGTTGGTGGCTGTGCATTGGGGTGCCCATGGGGTGGCAGTCAGGGGTGTGTGGCTGGTGTGTGCCTGGTGTGGCTCACGGCCATGGTTGTTCGGGTACTGTCTGCACACTGTGTTGGGGTCCTGTGCTTGGCATTGTGTGGCCTGTCCCATGTGGTCTGCCACACTGCCTGCATCCTGGCCCATTCAGTGCCCACTGCATGGGCTCCCTGTGTGCCTGTGTGGTGTGTGTGTGCTTGGCTGTATGATCCTGGGTGTGGCCTGCTATGATCTCTTGGGGGGTGCACAGCTGGCAGCCTGCCTGGGGGGATGGGGGCCCCCTTGGTGGCCATCCATTGGTCGTTGGCACCTCCTGTTGCCTGCAATCCATGCCATCATTGTGTTCTGGGGTCCAGTGTCTGGGTGCTTGTGTGTGCCCTGCTGGTGTTGGCCTCCTGTGGCCACTGCCACTGTGCTTCCACGGTTGCGCTGGAGCATCTCTGTTTGCACCATGGCGCACCTCTGTTTGTGCCATAGTGTAACACTGTTTGCACCATGGTGCAACTCTGCCATATTCAGCCGTGTTTGGCCTGCGCAACCCTAGAATATGGCTCCAGTTGCACCATGGCACATAGGATTTGCACTGCGCCAGACTTGTGCAAGTCTTTGGCACATTTCTGAATATCCAGGCCACAGTATAAATGAAACACGACTCATTTTATAGACATTTTTTTGTTTTAAAGTTATTTGCATCTGTTTGTTGAAAAGGTGACAAAAAATATAATTTTCTGCTGCATTTTGTGCTAATTTTTTTTTTTACTAAAAGGCATCTATAATGAAACACCACTCATTTTGTAGATATCAGTGTGCTGAACAACTTTTGTGATCACATTACCATGCTATCATTTTTTATTTTAAAGTTAATTGCATTTGAATATGGTTAATAGAGCTTGAATACATCTGCACAGCTGGCATCTTTCTCATGACTGACATCATCAAGGAAGCCATTTTAGGATTCTTACAGCATGATTTTTGAATCAGAAGAGGCCATGTTTACAATTTTCAAATGCTATGAAATTGCATTTATCCTACTTTAATAAATACAGTTTCAGTATAAATGTAAACAACAACCTCTCTTTTACTGTATAAGCCTATGAAATAATTAAAAACAAACGAAAACAAAATGTGTAAAAAGGATGGTTTAGGTGTCCTTTAAACCTACAACAATACCATTCAGAACTCCCCGCCTTCTCTTATAATCTTTGTTGTTCCTTGTGGGAACATACATTAGTCTTATTTTATTTATCTATGTATTTATTTATTTAATTATTTTGATAAATGGGAAAGAACACTTTAGAGAGGGTCCTTTTTCAGGATCTACAGGATCTACCTGGGCAAAATTGCAATAACAATCTGAAAACAAAATTAACACAATAGCAAAAATACATTAACCAATATTATTTATTTATTTAAGATTCAGATTAATATCTTTGAGCCAGAGGCTAGTTTACAAAGGTTCCAAGTCAGGTGACACAATACAAAGCCATTGAGTTACATCAGTGAAAACATTGTACAGAGAGAGGAACAAGGGTGACACTAGACAACAATAAACATACAAAATTGAAACAGCTGGTGGCTACATACAAAAATACAGGTTACTAAATGCAATGAACAGGTTTATAAGTGCAATTGGGCAGAAACAGGCAGAGCAATTAGAGAGGGCATGACAAAGTAACCACTTGTCTGTGGTAGTGAGGAATTGCCACGTAGGGGAATTAGAGGGTCTAGACAGATCTAGGACAAGGATGATATAAGTTGGGGGGGCAGCCAGGAAGTCATTGTTAGGTGGGGTGGGTGACAGAAGGGGTAGGGGGAGCTGTTCTGGGCAGTATGGGATGCTGGGGAATATGGAAGACCCTCAGGTGGCATTAATAAGGGCTAACAGTTGCAGGTGGTCTCACGTGCCAGCAGGTTGTGTAGTCTGGATTTGATATGGCTGATTTTGCTGGACTCAAGGAGTTCAGTAGGTAGGTCATTAAGCATTTAGGGCCCCTGTAGGAGAGGGATTGTCGTGCGAGTGTGGTATGGTTAAACGGCACTAGGAACACTCCTTTGGTAGCACTTCTGTTGTTCACAATTGGTTTGGTGTAGTTATATAGTCTGGAGGTGGACTCAAGCATAAGGCCAAGCAATGCTTTTTTCCCAAGTAGACAAGTCTGGTATTTGAGTCTGTGATGGAGGGGAAGCCAACCGGTGTCCAAATACAAGGTGCATGTATGCATCTGATAGTCAGCACCCAGGACCAGGCGGCAGGCCTTGTTGAGGAGGGTTATGATCCTCTTCAGGGTGGTGTCAGAGCCAGCACTATAGATCACTAGACCATAGTCAATGGTAGATAACACAGAGTTGCATGTAACCAGTTTATGAGCCTCCAGGGGCATAGAGTGTCAATGTTGGTAGAGAACTCCCAGTTTGGTGTTAGCTGTTTTGACGACGTGTTCAATGTGTGTTGTGAAGGACAGCGTGTCATCAAGGTGTACTCCAAGATATTTGAAGGTGCTGACCTGCTCTAGCAGCTCACCTTTTTGACTGGTTATGTGTAGGGCCCATGCTATTTCCTGTTTTGTGGCACTGTGAAGAGCATACACTTGTTTATTTTGTAGTTGAGTAACAGTTTATGATGGGAGAACCAAGATTCTAGCCATTTAAAACTGGCCTGTAGATCAGTGGTTATAGTTGTGATGTCTCTACCAGATGCAGAAATGACCACATCATCAGCATAAAGCACCATCTTTGCTGGACAGGCAACAGGTAGTGAGTTTATGAATAGACTGAATAAGAGTGGACCCAGTATGGAGCCTTGGCGGACTCCAAGGCTGACCTCCCTAGGCTCAGAGAGAATGTTAAGGATCTTCACACATTGTGTTCTACATGAGAGGTAGCTTTTGAACCAGGTAACAGTGCTAGATGAAAGGCCTATGGAGAGGAGACACTGTAGTAGGAGTTGGTGGTTAACAGTGCTGAATGCCTTGGTGAGGTCAATGAATATAGATCCTAATGCCCTTCCATTATCCAGAGCCTCATAGATCTGTGTAATGTTGTCTATCAGGGCTGTTTGGGTGGAGTGATGTTTACGGAAACTGTACTGCTGCATACTTAGCAGGCTGTATTTCTCTAAATGCTCAGTAAGTTGGTCAGATACTGCACATTCCAGGGCTTCGGAGAGAGGTGGTAAAATGGAGATGGGGTGATAGTTAGAGAAGCAACCTCGGGCTCCAGTTTTGTGGACCAGCATGATGTGCACTGCCTTCCACTTGTCTGGGAATACGCCTGTTCATAGGGATGTGTTAGAGATTTTTGTAAGTGGTCCAGCTAGCTGATTTAGTGTTAGGGCTACTAGCTTCATGTCATTGACGTCATTCCCCATCCTGGTCTTGTCCAGTACCCACTTGACATACTGTCTGGTCTCAGCCTTGGAGAGGTGTCTAAAGTAGAAAGACAGTGGGCCGTTGGGTGTAGTAGGAGTCGGGCTCAAGTTAGGGGGCTATCCAGACTGGGGGGAGGGGAGGTATTCCCTGGGGAGCACAGCATTTAGGTCCATGAAAGCAGTATTAAATGCATTTACAATGTCACTTGGATCCTGGAGTGTAATCACAATTACAATAACTATACAGAGACTGTAAAAATTGTTTTAATATAAAAAAGAGGAAGCAGATCACAATGCATCAAAAAGACCATTCCAAAACTGAGGAGTACTGCAGCATTAGAAAAAACATGAGTACCAGCCTTAGATTTATATAACCTTTCAACTAACAGAACCCCTTTAGCTGATCTCAAGCTAGGAAGCATTGACCTTCACTTTGTTAAGTCTGAAAGAGGCCCACAACCTGAAAAAAAAAACACTTTTAAATACCAAGCAACCAAAAAAATACTGAATTCATAAGGAAGGAGAAAGCCAACCAAGAGAAGAATGTAAAATACAATGGTGAGTACAGGTTGGTGCTAATAAAACAAAACAATAAATATTGTTACATGCAACAAAAAGACTTTGAAAGTCTTTGACCCCAACTAAATAAAAAAGACTTTCAGCATAGTCAAAGTGTAGCAACAGAGGCCCAATGGCAATAGTTTTCCATGTTTTCAAGGAGAAAAAGTTTTTCAATTTATAAAGTATTCCAATTTATCGAGTTATTGTCCTACAAACCATTTTAACATGTTCTGAAAAGGACAACCCTGAATCCAATAGCACACCCAAATACTTAAATTGAGACACTTGCTTGATTTGCTCAATTGAATTACCAAAAATATCCCTTAACTGTAAAGCAGTTGAGATACTAATTAGCCCATGAGAACCAAAAAGCATAGGGCCAGATTTTCAAAGGCCAGAGAGTGACACAGGGTGGTTGCTTCAAAAACAACTGGCGCAAGGAGCAGGATGCATCAAACCTTGCACAAATTCTGATTTTTAAATGGTGCTTGTGTCAAAAACAGGTCTGCATGCACCAGAGTGGCTTGTGCCTTGCTTGCACCAAAACAATGCCTGTGCCATATTGAAAGGGATGCCTGCATCACTGAAATGATGTACTGTCCCCTTATTTGGGATTTTCAAAGAATGCCAATCCTGTTCTTGTGCCTATGATGCATGTCACTGTTAGATCAGCCAACGCTGGTCTAAGGGAAACTAGAGCATATAAAGAGACCCACTGCAGGTAGTCAGACCTGACTATGCCACTATTAAGGGCCAGTATTCTTCTGCAGGACTAGTTTAGAACATTTTTGGAGCTTAATCTTGGCCATTTCATCTGCCATTTTTTTTTACTTAGCTTGCATCATTCTCTTCCTTTGCATAATTTTTTACTCAACTTGCACCATTTTTATGACTCATCTTGCACCATTTTTTGACTCAGCTTGCACCATTTGTTTACTCAGTTTGCACCTTTGTTTACTCAGTTTGCGTCATTTTTGTTCCTTGAGTCATTTTTTGACTTAACTTGCACCATTTTTAACTCAATGTGCACCATTTATTTTGGTGCAGCTTGTGTCATTCTCATCCCTTACGCCATCTTGTTGACGCAGTGGACCTCTTGTATCAGTTTGGGGGACTTTGTCACAGAGAGCGCTTTTCTTGCAAATTATGGTGCACAGTATTTGGTGTACCTAGATCTGACTCAAGCTGGTTGTTTGACACAGCTTGAGTGGATCTAAGGGCCCTTTGAAAATACGGCCCATAGACTTTGTTTTCTTAGAGTTGAGAATTGAAGAATTATTTAAAACCACTTACAAGCAGAAAGAAAATCACATTTCAAATAATTAGAAATGATACCCATATTTGTACCAGAAAAATAAATAATCAGATCATCAGCATACAATAGAGATTCACAATATTTAAAATAAGAAGGCAACGATTTAACAAAGTAAACATTAAAGGGCCAAGAACTGACCCTTGCGGAACCCCTTTATTTTTTGCAAAACAATCAGAGGAAGCTGAACCAATGCCAACAAACTGAGATCTATTAGTTAAATAATCCAAAAACCAGGAAACTGCATTAGAAGAAAAACTCAAACCCAATAACTTATCACAAAGCTTGATATGATCAATTTGATCAAGTGTTTTGGTCATGTCCACAAATGCAGCCCCAACCACATGACCAATGTCCATGGCCCTAAGGACTATGTCTGTGAACCTGACCAAGGCAGTATCAGTACCATATCCTTTGTGAAAGCCATGCTGCTGTGAGCATAATACCCTATATTTGTCTAAATAACTATTAATCTGACTGGCCACAGGTTTTTCAAGCATTGTACTGTTGGGCTTAGAACTGAAATAGGCTGAAAATCTTGAGATACAGCAGCATGCAGTTTTTTAGGCACAGGTACAACCTGAGCACATTTCCAACTCAAAGGAAACTTTGGTGAAATTAAAGCTAAATTAAAAATAACACACAAAGAGGAAACTATAAAAGGAGAAATTAATTTAAAAAAATGCCCACCCAACCCTCCAACACAGTCACTCTGTCTGGAAGAAAAGAAATAAGATGAGCAACTTCCTTCACAATTACTCTCTTAAAATAAAATATAGGAAATGCCAACAAAAGCACACATTTTCAGACAATTTAGGAGAATCAACAGTAGTCAAAATAGAATCATACCTAGATAAATCAGTAAATGTAGAATTTAAAGCATTGGATATATCTAATGGATCACAGAGCATGCTATCATTATCAGATAATGAAGTAATAGGACCGTCATCCCAACCCTTAATTAAACAATTCACATTATTTCAAAAGTATTGAGAATCAAACCAATTAGAATGAAATTGCTTATGCAAGAACTTGGGTTTAGCAGCTCTAAACATATAGGAAACCTTATTTCTAAGGCATCAATAGTAAGACAGAAAGCTAACAGAAGGAAAGGACTTATAATCGGATCAAAAGAATTTATTTGGTTTTGATAATAATAATAAATAGTAATCTTTATTTATATAGCGCTGTTCACTGTGTACCAGAGCACTGTACAATAAACAGACCATAAAATACTAAAATACATTCTCCAGTAAATAAATACAACTCAATATAAAATCCAATCACAAGACAGCACCAAAAGCAAATTCAAATAAATAAGTTTTCAAGGCAGTCTTAAAGCTCTCCACTGTACCCAACAAGAAAAAGAATTCCACAGGGTTGGGGCTGTAAACAAAAATGTCCATGATCCAGATGTTTTTAATTGTACTCTGGGAATTTCAAGCAATCCCTCTTCGGTCGAGCGGAGTGTGGAGGGGGCAGTACGGTTTCAGGAGATCTTGCAGGTAGCTTGGTCCCTGTCTATGCAGGGCTTTATAGGTCAGCAAACTGACCTTGAATGTGATCCGCCACTGAACTGGCAGCCAGTGCAGTTCACGCAGCACAGGCATGATATGACTGGATCGGGATGATCCAGACAACAGCCTGGCCACAGCGTTCTGCACGCAAGTATTTTAAATCTTTGGAAAACCACACATTTGTTGCACCACAAATTGTAACTGTTTTCCTAGGAAAGTATTTCTCCTGAATTGGGAGTAATTGATTAGAAAAAAAATCCAGAGCCAAATCAACATCAGGGATCAAATCAAGATAAGACCAGTCTATCCTAGACAGTTCAAAAAATAATGCATCGGCATTAAATCATTTGAAATTGTTAAAGTGAACCATATGTGGAGGAATGCGGGGCATTTTAAATGTCAAAACACAAAAAGTAGCTAAATGATCGTTAACTGTAGGACCTCTCTAGGGAAAAGGTCCTTCCGTTATCGTGCACCCCCTCTGGCTTAACAGCCTACCGTCCTCCATCTCCCTAGTCCCCAGTCTTGGCCAATTTAAGACTGGTCTCAAGAACCTCCTTCTTGACTCCGTGGCTTGTGGCTGTAATTGATACTCCTTCCCCTCTCTGAATCTCAAAAGGAGGCATACTGTAAACAGTTTCTAGCACTAGTGCAGTGTGAAAACCCGAAGAAGTAATGGACAAAATGTTTTTACTTTATCCCATGACTTCATCCTCAGGTCCTACAATCTCGCTGTATATAAACTCTGGCTCAGGGCTCAGTTAATGACCTTCCGAAACTGTAACCTGCCATATTTCACAACTATGACCCAGGATCTTCTTTAAGATCCTAGATGCTGTAACCCACCAATGTATATACCCCTGTGCTGTATGACCTATGTATAATACTGTTTAATGTTATGTTTGTGCTTTCTTGTACTGACATGGAGCCTTTGCAAAGG
Source organism: Neoceratodus forsteri (assembly GCA_016271365.2). NCBI lineage: Eukaryota > Metazoa > Chordata > Ceratodontiformes > Ceratodontidae > Neoceratodus > Neoceratodus forsteri. The sequence goes on from CM057456.1 coordinate 1,677,755,883, forward strand.
AGTCTATGACTCAAAGGATTGTAATTCCGATTATCTTCAATAAATAAATAAAACTGCATCATGCAAAACACCAACCAATAACACTTTATTTTCTCTTTTAGTAAAAACCAAGTCCAGTAATGAGTGATGCAATTCAATCTAGTAGGAGAAATAAGTAATTGAGACAAACGACAAGATTGTAATAAAGATTCATACTGAGAAAAACAGTCACTAAAACAGTTTAAATTAACATCACCAAATCCCATAAAATAATGTAAAGTAATACAAGACTCAGCAGCCTTAATAAAAATGATCTAAACCCGACAAACCAATTTGAGGAGGATTGTATAAATAACCCAAAAGAACCTGCTTATGCCCACCCAATACCAAGCAAAGAAGATGCCATTCATTTAGAGAATTAGATTTTAGCACTATTAGTAATTAGAGTACCCGCAAATGCTCCTTAAAATAAACAGCAACACCACCCTCTGTTTTCCTACTGACCCCATCCTGTCTGATGACATGGTACCCCAGCAAGCACACAAACTATCAGTAGAGGAAGATTTTAATGAAGATTCAGTAATACCTAAGATATCCAGAAAGTAAAAGTCCACAATATCTTCCAATTCAGTCATCTTAGAAATTAAACTATGAACGTTTAAATGGAGAATTTTTAAACCATGTGCATGGTGCCGGGAACAGGGTCAGCAGAGGGGTGGTGGTCCTGGGTTAGGTTCTACATCCCCTAGTAATAACAACAGACATATCAGCAGACCCTATTCAGTCTCCATCACTATCCCACCTCCCTGCATCCTATCCAGTATATCCCTATGTCTTTCCCATGCTTGCTTGAAGCCCCCCACTGTTCTGGCCTCCACCACTTTCACTGGCCATCTATTCCGGGCATCGACTATCCTTTCATTGAAGATATATTTCCACACATTGGGCTCTATTCACAAAAGAACAAGTTGCTTATGTGCTGCATATCTGAGGTGCATAGACAACCCTAAGTCTGCATGCCATGCAGCAGGGGTCCAGTGGACCCCTGGTGGCATTCACAGCTGGTGTGGGAGCCCAGTGTGCAGTGATCCCCTGGCTGCCCATACAGCTATGTGTGCTAGGGGCATGCCTGCAGACCACACCATTCACTAACGTGCAGAGTTGGAGTGGAGTGCAGGGTGAATGTGAGGAGACATGAGTTATGTGAGGGTGGACCCTGCCATAACTGCTACATGCCCCACAGTGGAAACCCACTGGCTGTGGTGGACCAGGAACCCCTCCACATTGTCATCCCAGCCCACCAGGATGAAGGGGCAAGCTGGGGTGTGGTGTCCAACAATTTGAGTGCTGCACCTTCTCAAGATTCCCTGCATGTGAACAGCAGGGGATCCAATACAGAACGCAGGACAGGCATCCCATTGGATGTCTGCCAGTGCCCCACGATCCACTCCTGTGCGCTGTGTTCCCTCCGTGCAGCTGTGTGCTAGAGGGTAGAGCCATGGACAGGTGCTGCAGGTGCTTGTAGTAGTGAACACCGCACAACTAGAGGCTGTTTGGGGCTACATAACTATGCAGGCATTATATGTACATTTTGTGCATATAACCCACACGTTAATGAATAGGCCCCATTGCTCTTGAATTCCCCTTCTCTAGCTTCATCGTATGCCCCCTGGTCCTGGTGCTCATTCTCATTTGAAAGAGACTCCCCACCTTACCCTATTCCCTCCTTTGAGGTACTGTACTTGTAGGTCTCTATCATATCCCTTCTGTTTCCTTTCTTTTACGGCGTCCATGTTGAGATCACCCAATCTCTCTTCATAGGGCTTCTCATGTTAGCTGTACATTATTTTAGTTGCCCCCTCTGGACTGCTTCTATTATGCCTGTATCCTTTTTCAGGTGCAGTCTCCAAAATTGAACACAGTACTCCAGGCAATCATGGTTGCACCAATGAGAGATATAATGGCAAAACCACTTCCCTCCTCCTGCTGGAGATATTGGTCCTTATGTAATACAGCATGTCACTAGTCTTACCCACTTATTTGTCACACTGCTCTGCCACTTTGAGGTAATCAGATATGATAACTCCTAGGTCCCATTCTTGCTTAATGTTTGTTGGTACTCCCCCATCTTATACTCAGCATAGGGTTTTTATGTCCTAGGTGCATTATCTTGCACTTTCTGGTACTGGACATCAACTGTTATGGTTTTGACCATTCCTTGAGTTTCTCAAGATCGTTGTGCATTTTTCCACCCCCTTCCTGAGTGTCCAGCTTATTGTAGATTTTGGTATCATCTACAAAAAGGCACATCTTCCCTTCCAGCTCTTCCACAATGTTCCCAATAAAGATATTGAAAAGGTCTGATCCCAGTAGTGAGACTTGTGACTCCCCATTTGTCACACTTCCCTCTTTAGAATGTGTGCTATTAACTGCCACCTCTGCTTCCTATCATTTAACCAGTTTCTAACCCAATTTACCGCTATAGAGCCCACTCCTAGGTTGGTTTGATCAGCTTCCTTTTTTTTTTAACTCTATTTTTCACCCCTTACCTCTGAACTCTGTCCAGCAACCTCCTGGACCCACAGTCTCTACCTCCCAACGTGGCTCGGTAGTCACAGGCTCCTCTCCGGCACCGGGCATCCCCTGGGTCTACCCTCCAGGGAAGGGCTGCCCGTACCCAGGGTGCTCTTTCTCTAAGTACTGAGACACTGGGCCGGAGAAGAGAGGGATAGTCTGAGAGCCAAGCCTGTGTCTGGGAATGTGGTCTATGGAGGGAGGCACCTTCACCTGTTGGCGGTGAGGGGTTTTTGTCCTTTTGTGCGCTATGTCCGCTGTTGAGCCCGGCTACCAAGGCAGTGCACACCATGGCTACACCCCCTGGTATATGCCGCGATGCTCAGCTACCCCCAGCCTCCTCCAGAGGTTGCTCGTTGAATGTTCTCTACCCCAACCCTCCCCAGGGAACAGAGAGCAATCATCCGGATGCTCAATCTCTCCCCCCCCGTCGACCCCTGGCCGCCCGGGTCCATTCCCAAACCCATGTCGCTGGTGTGACGCGAGGTGTGGTGTCCAGCGCTTCAACCCTCTGCACCACCGGGCTGATTGATCAGCTTCCTAATCAGTCTTGATCAGCTTTTATAATAACATCAGTCTAAATCTGGATAATGGAATTCCTTCAGATGTTATTTACTTGGACTTCTCCAAGGCTTTTGATAAGGTGCCACACAAAATACTATTAACTAAATTATTGGATCTGGGTATTGATTACTGTCTGATTAAGTGGATCCACTGTTGGCTTACTGACCATTATCAATGTGTCCGTATTAATACTATCTTGTCTAACCAAGGAGAAGTCAGTAGCACTGTCCCCAGGGATCAGTGCTGATGCCCAATATTATTGAATCTTTTAATATCTGACATGGGTAGTCACCTAAAAAATAATATAATGAAGTTTGCAGATGATGCAAAGTTAGGAGGCAAGGTTAACAGCCTTTCCCAGCACTTTTCCTTAGTGGAAGATTTAGGGAAACTTGAATCTTGGACAATGAGAAATGGAATGATTTTCAGCACTAATAAATGTGTGACCATGCAGTTCAGACACAGAAACCCAAAGTACTCTTATAAACTAAATCAAACAATTTTAAGAAATTCTAATCTAGAAAGAGATCTTAGTGTCCTAGTGAACAATAAACTTAACTTGTCTAATCATTACACAGCTGCTTCTAAAACAGCAATGGGACTGATTTCTAGGACTAGGTGCTCCTTCACTACAAGAATTTAGCAATGCATTATCCTTTTATATAGGAGTTATGTTTGTCCCCACTTGGACTATACGTCATAATTTTTGTCTCCTCATTTAATTAAAGACACTGATATGGTGGAGAGACTTCAAAGGTCTATTACTAAAATTATTCCAAGATTAAAACATATGACATACTCCGCTAGACTAACTTCAATTGGACTACACCCTCTCTATATCAGACACCAAAGGAGTGGTCTATTACTTCTGCATAAGATCCTACAGAACCATGATCTTACGAATAACTGGACTCTCTTATGGTACTGTTGGGAGTATTACTAGATCTCATAACAGAAGGTTAATAGTACCACGGGTCAACACTAACAAGTGAGACAACTTTTACTCAGTAAGAATAGCTAAAGTATGGAATAAATTACCACCATTCATTGTTGATATCAAACACTTTAATACCTTTAAAAAAGGCCTAGATGATTACCATTACAATAAGCACATACTGGTGTAATTTTGACCCACTAATGTGGGGGACATTCTCGATGGGCCGTGTGCCTTTTTATGTCCATGCAAACCTAGTAAACCTAATCTTCTATGTTATGACATCCATTTCCTTATTAAGCATGTTTAACAACCATGTTTCTCTTAAAAGCTTCTGCTGATGTACGAAACTCCTTGCCATAGTAATATTGTGCTGGGATTCTTAAAGCAGGTGGATGCTTCCACCTTTACCAACAGAACTGATCTGTTTGGCTGCCCCATCCTGCCTCCCTTATAGCTCCACACAGGAGAGTGCTGATGTCATTGCCTGACATTATGAAGATGCGTTACACAGTGATGTCATTGCACAAACACCATGCACAGAGTGCTCAATTCTGTGTGTCCCTGGCTGTAGGTGTGGCCTCCAGTTACCACATTGCTTCTACGCAATTCATTCAAAATTTTTCATATCCAATACAATCAATAGCAACAAGACCAGGAAAGGATCAATAGATTAAAACAATAAAGATGGTATAAAATTATAAAATAAATCATAATTTAGAGCCATATCTATTTCTCTTATCTAACCCTGATGAAAGAAGAATCATCGCCAGATATCATATGGAATTATACTCAGTCAATTATATTTACTATGATCAAAAAAGGCCAGAGACTGTTGAACGAAATCACAAATGTAAGCTTGGACTAGAAGATGATTTAAAGCACAAAGTCATGCATTGTCCTATATATGAACCCAAAAAGAAAATATGGTTGGGATCTTTATTGGCCTCCCTTGGTCTCCCCTCTAAGGAGATAATAACTTTCCTATTCACCTCAAATGACAAATATATACTTGTTTTATTGTATAAATCCCTGCAAGCGTTAAGACTGTAAATAAGAGGTGCTAGCATTGTAAATCTAGGGCTATGATATGTCATATCATTATAAGTATAGAATAGCAATTTGAATTGTTTTTAGTGGATGTAATTAGAAGTTTTTATAAATTGAACTTGATTTTATTAATATTCAAACTATAGTAGGAGTGGTGGTATGATACAATGTATTATTATACAATGGCAAGAAAAAATTCTGGACTCTGGTTGGTCAGTCTAGGGCTGGACCCATGATGTTATCCCAGTACAACATCACGGGTCTAGTCTCAGCCTCACTGTGAACCTCTAGTTGATTTTTTGCTTTTGCTTGATTTGCTTTGCTTGATTGTTTCCATTGTCTCTTAAAAAACCAAAATATTTTTCAACACAAAAAACATCTTTAAAATGATTTTTTTTCTTCTGTATAACAACGAGCCATTGTATAATAGCAATAATGCCCTCCAGGGTGTTTGTCGTTTGGGATAACGTCACACCTCAGTTGTTGGACGCACTCGACCTGCGGCCTCATGCTCAACCACCTGAGGCATGATGTTATCCCAGCACGACACACAACCTGTCAGTCATTATTGCGTAATTATAAAATGGCTTGGAAAATTCTGAATGCTGATTGGCTGGTTGGTACAATTTACACGTTGTAAATCATACTATCAACCAACAGTAAAGAGTACCAGCCGCCAGTCAGCCGCATAAGGACCCCCCCCCCAAATCACTCCGAGCCCTCTTGAAATGGAAAACCGGTCCACTGACTTGTGATGCTCTCCCTGCCTGTACATCCCCTTAGGAGGCTTACCTTAATCTTCTCCTGACTGTCGGTCCTCCTCCTGTCATCCCCAGTATGTTTACTGCCCGGTCTGAGTCCATTAATTTCCCCCAGGGTCCTCGTGCAGTTTTATATTTGTTGTTGGCCCGGCTGGGCTTACAGAGTAGAATTGTGAGCTGCCAGCATTTCCTGAAGCTGGCTGGTGCTCACATAAGTGCAAGAAAAGTGCTTTGAAGTTAGCGATCACCATTGCAGTCAAAATGGTGGAGTCCCATGGTCCTGGTGCCCCTAGTCAGTTAGTTAGGCACTGGGGACCAGTACAAGGCCACAGGGAGGCCTCTTTCAAAAAAAAAAAGGAGCGCCGGAAAGTGCTGTAGTGGGGCACAGTTTGGGGATAGTAAATAAAAGATGAGCCCCTATACATATTAATCAGGGTTGCTGTCAGTTCTTGGGGGCACACTATTTCGGGGGCAGTGACACACATTATAGTGCTTAAACAAATAAAAGTGGTAACTGGACTATTTTTTTGTGGTGAAAGAATACATTACATAAAAATCATTTAAAATGCCACACAAACAAAATGTTTCTGTATCTGTTTCACACAAAAAATGAAGTGGGACATTGTATAATCACAATATTCCACTCGAGGGTGTGGGTGATGCCAGGATTTACCCACTTCTGACGTGTTGCTTATCTCTCGGCTGCGACTTGTGACCGAACAACACACCAGACGTGGGTAAATCTTGGCATCACCTACACCCTCTTGTGGTATATTGCTTAATTATATGTGTCCTGCTGTTGTATGTATAAAATTGTAATATTGTAAAGACAATTTGTCGATCAATAAATGTTTACCTACCTAAAAAAAAGTCCATTGCTTAACTCCAAGTACTATTCTTTTTCCCAAAAGGCTGTGTTAAAAAAATGCCAAATTAACTAAGAGCATAATCGGGTTCCCGGAGGTTAGGCTAATGGAAGATATGAAGCAATAGATAGTGACCAGTGTTGCTCATGACCACAAGGTTCTCTGGATTTTCATTGCAAAAATAAATAATAAAAAAAAACTAAATAATACAAATGATAGAAAACAACAAAAAAATCATCACAATTTAGTTCAAATCCAATAATAACATAGCAATAAGCATCCATATGTTGGAAGTGTGTGTAGCAGTGGTGGTGGAATGGGGGAGGAAAGAGAAAGGGGCTATGGGAGGAAGATATAAATGGAGGAAGGATTACAGGAAGAAAGGAATGGGTTGTATTAGACTCTAAATGACATACTGTACATTCTGTAATAGAATAGCTCAGGCTTCACCACATGGGTTGCACAGGTTCAAGTCCCTATGGGGTGAGAGATAGGAAAAAGTTCCCACAAAGGAGATCTATCTATAAAATAGGTGACCAATTAATCCATTTGTTTAAGCTGAAGCGATGGTCCAGAGTGCCAGTTCACTAGATCCAAAATGCTTCTCTTTCAAGAAACATTTTCTCCAGATTTCCCCCTCTCCTTGGTAGCTCTACTTTCTCCAGACCAAAAAACTTTTAAGACATAATAGAATCATTTAATGCATTAAAGTGTCTTGCCACACTTCTGGTTTCACCCTTCCTCCTTATAACGAACTTATATTCAGAAATACATACTTGTAACACATCCGTTATGCTTTTCTAATATAAAGCTTTGTTCCACGGACACTTATATGACCAAGCAAGCAGTGCATATTGCCTCTATTTTATTTTCACTCTTTCATTTCTGAATTTATTTGTGACCATTGATCATGTTAGACATTAAAAGTTTTGAATGAATTGTACAGAGGCAATGTGGTAATCAGAGATCATTTCTGCAGCCCAGGGGCACACAGAATTGAGCACGCTTTGCTTAGTGTGTTTGGGCGATGATGTCACCATGCCTCGCATGTTCTGACATCAGGCAGTGATGCAAGCACACTCCTGTGTGGAGCTATAAAGGGAAGCAAAATGGGGCAGCCAAATAGATCAGTTTTGTTGGTGAGGGTGGAGTGCATCCATCAGCACAGTATAACTGTGGAAATAAGTTTTGTACAGCAGCAGAAACTGGTAAGAGAGGTGTTTGTGATGCTCTCTCCTTTAGCTGCTGGGAGACTACTGCCAGCATGGGGCTGTGTTACTGCTGCGCATATTCATGTTGTGCAATGGTGACATGGCCCCATATTCATACAGGCAGCATTCATCCTACAGGGCATGTTGCCTCTAGCAATATGGCACCCTAACATCTACGTACTGTCTCGTGCACACTGCTATTGTTTGTGCAGCACTAGAAGCTGCCTTTCAATATCAAGTGCAGAATGCTGACCACATGTGTATGTAATAAGACACTCCAGGGTGTGTAATTATGGAGAAAGAATTGCACAGCTTGAGAGTGCTGGCAGGCACGAGGGGCTTGTACCAAGTGCCTTTAAACACCCAAGCAAAATTATTCCCTCATAATACACATCCCTGAAGTATCTTAGCACACTTATAACAGGATGAGAAAAATGGATTTCTAATTTTTATGCAAAAAATATAATACACTGTGTTAATGCAAGTAAAACATGGAATTCAAGTGAGATTGATAAAGTAGTCCTGTTCAACATTAAGGGAATCACAGAACTATAAATAGCAGTCTGACTGGAACTTAGGCACTGTGGAGTGCAATAGTTTGATGTGGTACCCAGGCTGTTGAGCAGAACTATTGTGTCTCAGAGATTCTTGCAAATTCTGAGCACATCAAATATCAGTGCATGTTGCACATTGACTGCCCCACAACATTTTGGGTTTAGGAACCTGGTATATGGAAAATGCATACCTGTTAATTTAAGATGAACTGCCTTGTTACACAGTTTACGTTCTGTACAAAAAGGTTGATGGTGTTCTAGATGACATTTAACTTTGCAACAGTAGTTTCTATCATTTCTGTGTTGAGACTGAGCATGGATTCCCTGATTTACCTGTCCTTACTATGTATGAAAGCCTGCAGCTGGCAAATTGATCCTGAGATCTACTCTTATCTCCAATAAAAAGGACTCATACCATGACTATCAGGCCCAATAAGCCTGATACAAGTAGCATGTTGATGGTGTGCTAGCCTTTTCTTACAAGAATGAAACCATATTAATCCCCAAGCCCAGAAGTAACTATTTCATTTTATTGACATGTCCCATGATGCTTTTTTTAAATGTTATAGTTTTGTATTAATTCACTTGTTTGTATATTTTGTTCTGCATTACTCTCTTTCCTGTTTTTCTCATTCCTTGGCTTTAATTTCTGTTTTGTTACTATAGGCAAGCTAGAGCACATGTCTACAGTAGTTGGCAGAGAAACTAGTAGGGCACTTTATTATTATTTTGTTTTGATTATTTATACTTCTGCTCCATGGCCCTTTTCTATCTGGAGGGAGCCCCAGTCCTGTCCCCCGACATCCACCAGCCAATGTCGACTAGCTACCCCGAGGGCTTACCCCCTGGTGGGGTCAGCAGGAGGGGTCCATCCCCACTAAGATAGGATCCAGTACAAGAGCCAGTGTCATGGCTATTTGGGGGCAGGATCTACAAGCTCCTCCTGTCATCTGCTGTGAGCTTCTTCCTCTTGGTTTTCTCCCTTTCAGGGGCAGAGCGTGCAAGACCCAATGACTGCACCTCGCACGCTCCCATGTCTGCACTTTGTCAGGCGTCTGCCCTGCCTCTGACCCAATGTCTGCAGCATCAGTGTGCCAGCTCCCAGCCACCACTAGGGGCCAGGCATATACTGAAAACTGGTCACCCCCCCTTCCCAGAGAAGGAGAGCTGTCCCTGGGATGCTCAATCCTTCTCCTCCCCTTCCTACCCCGGCAGTCCATGCTCATTCCCAAACACAGGTCACTGGCTTGGTGTGAGGTATGGCATCCAGAGCCTCAACCCTCAGCACTACCAGGCCAGCAGTAGAGCACTTTATTGACTCATAGCTGAACAGCTGCTTTGCTGCACCCCATGTGGATTGCAGTTATACAATGGGTAGATATAATCCAGTCTGCAGCTGGCAATCTGATCCTGAGATCTACTCCTTATATCCCATAAATGGGACTCCCACTGTAACTGTCACTATCAGGCCCAAGAAGCCTGATAGAAGTAGCATGTCGATGGTAAGCTAGCCTTTTCTTATAAAAATGAAAACTTATTTATCCCCAAGCCAAGAAGTAACTATTTCATATTGACATTTTCCATTATGTTTCCTTTTCTAGTTATATTTTTGTGTTTTATATTTACTGACACCTAACCGAACAGATGCTTTTCTGCACCCCATGTGGATTACACTTATGCAATGGACAGACATAATCCAGTAATTTGATTGTCTGAGACATCATTTTACCTGTGATTAAATCCCACCACATACTCAAGGGTAAGAAAAAGATCTAGTCAACAGCTTTTTTACCTACTTTGAATCTGTTAACCCACAGTTCACCATAGCCTTCAGAACAGCACCATCACCTATTGGTCAAAACAGAACAGATTCGTACAAATTGTCTTATATGTATACATGCATATAAAAAACAAAATATTTATAGAACTGTGTTATTGTTTGATATATAAATACTGGATACATTGCATAATAGTAATAATCCAATCTAGCCCAAGGCAAGAATTGTGCTGTGCCACCTTATACAATGGAATTAACACCTACAGTAATCTGCACTGGATCTACAACCGGTCGTCAACAAAAATTTTGTCGATCGACTGGACAGCGAAACCATCATGTCGACTGCTTTTGTGGTCAGCATACAGTTTCTAACACACTAACATGTTTTCTTTGGGGGGCTTCGACCGGCTATGCCCCCGCACCCCCCCCCACTAAATATAATCAACTCCAAGTCAGAGATGATTAGGGGAGGGGATGCAAGATCCCCCCGAATACAGTGCCGGGGTCCAGTGCTGACACTACAGTAACCTGGCACTGTAATCGCTGTAGTGTTGGTCGATGTCGAAGTTTCACCGTTGGGAGGGTATACCTTTTGTACTCAACCTGTACCTAGGAATGCATCAGTTAATAACACCTGTAATTTGTAAGTTTTTTTTTAACTGCACCTGTATTTGAAAAAATCTTATCTGAACATTACGAACATCTTGCTGTGAGCTGCAGTCCATTTTCAGCCTGTTTGCAGTATCAAGAGACTCAGAATTAAACTGGGGTCTGTCCCTACAGTGTGTCTCCTAAAACCACAAGTATACTGTTTGCAGTGTTTTTACACATCTTTGCACTATTTTGGTATTTATCAGCTTAAGCCTTTTAGCTGATTGGATACATTCCAATGCAGGGTGAACCTCCACCACATATCTCAGTCGATGCTGAAGCACTTAGCAGCTGATTTTCCTATAGAGCTGTTAGTCTTTTGACTAGTTTGAGAACATGCTGAGTGCCCTTCAGTGGGAGCACACGGCTGTAGTATATTTATTTATTTTGTTTCTTGCTGTCATTCCTTGTAGCTGGTACGTAGCATATACTCAAGAACGATTCTTCAAGGAACATTTTTTTGCAGTCTAATTTCAGTTATACTCCATTCTGAAACCATTTGCACTCAATCCTGTTATTACTATTCCTTTTGCTCACTATCTGTTGAAGTGGGACTTGGTCCAAGCCCCCAAGAGCTGTAAGCTTCTTTTTTTGCACCAAGACTAACACTTTATTTATACTTAAAAAGCACTTTCTTCTCAGTATTATCACTCAAACCTTTGGCTTCAGACTACTTTTTTGCAGAACACTTTGCACTTTAAGTACTACAAAATGGAAGTGAGCCTATGTTGATTTGCACAACATTTTGCATTTCAAGTATTACAAGACTGAACTGTGTTTGTGCTGCTACGGAACCAAGTATCTATTTTTCACACAAATATATTGCACTTTACTGTCATCTTACAATACTTTGTAACAAACATACCTGAACCATATGGGAAATTACACCGTGTACATTCTTCAGCTGCTTGGATATTGGTTATAAAAAAGGTTTGTATTAAGATGTTACAGAACTGAAGGTGAATTACCGTTATGCACAGCAAATGATTGCTGGCAAAGGGAAGCATCTTATACAGTGAACTTGTGAACATGGACATTTCAACACTCATTGCAATTTTTGACAAAAACTCAGAAATGTGTGTGCTCAAAGACACTTTATCTGAGAAGCAGCAAACATTTCTTCTAAACTGAATTACTGCAAATGTGTTGTATGATTGGTTTTCAGTCTGAGAACTATACATGGAAAAGAGAGAAAACACATTTTCCCTGTTTTCTGGGTCTATTTGTTACTGGATGATACCAAACAATGCTTTAAAGCCAGTGAATTAGAACAGTCTTCAACCACCGTGGTGCTGGCCTCACTGAAGGGCTGATGAAGTAGATGGGCCCACGCTGCTTTGCTTGGTTTCCCATTAGGAGCAGTTGCACTGGTTGGCTATACCTGGAAGCTGGAAACAGTTGTTCTCTTTCCATTGAAGCTTTCAGTTATACCAGAAAGCAAAATACATTTAAGGGGTTTGCTGGCATAAACAATAATCTGACTGTTTGGTAGTATTTATGGCTCCGGGCTCCCAGCCATAGATGCATGGGTTTGAGTCCTGCTTACTGCATTATTAGACTGCACTGCTTGACAAGTTGCTTTGTCGTCCTGTTGCCCCTACATAACACGCAGCTCAAATGAGAATGTTTGGGGACTGAGCAAATGGTAAATCATTCTGCCAAAAAAAAAAGTATTCACTCATTTTAGTCAATGCTATTTATTTATTATTTGTAGTGTTTGAACAGGAAAAGCACACTAAGCTATTAGAGCGTGTTTCCCAGTGTGTCCGGGGGGTTGCATGGTCCTATTTTTATTGAACATACAGACATATGAAGATGCCAGCAGACACCAGCCATAACAGCCTGTCAAGTCTGCTCAAGTGTGCAGCTCACAGTAAATTATACTGGAACTGCTCCCCTCCCCTTCCCCTCAGAGTATTCTTCTCCTACCCTTTTTAGCCCCCACCCCTCCTACCTCCAGTTGTGACTCTCCCTTTTACCTTGTCCCACCCTCTCTTAAAACTATCTACTATTCTCAATAAGACCACCTCCTCTAGTAGTTTGTTCCATTTTGACACCACCCTTTTGGGGAAAAAGTGCTTCCTCATTTCCTTTTTAAATCTTCCCCCCACTAATTTCAGGCAATGCCCCCTCATGGCCCTTTCCCTTTCTATATTGAATAAGCCCTCTGTTCCAACCTTGTTGATAGGTTTAGGTACTTTAAGGTTTCTATCATATCCCCTTCTCCCTTCTGTCCTCCTGAGAATAGATATTGAGTTCCCATAGTCTGTGCTCATATGATTTGTTCCCCAGGCCCTAGATCATCTTGGTTGCCCTACACTGCACCCCTTCCAGTAGTCTGATGTTCTTTTTCAAATAAGGGGACCAGAACTGCATGCAGTACTCCAAGTGTGGTCTCACCAATGACTTGTAGAATGACTTCCTCTTTCCTGGAGATGATTCCCCTGGTGATGCATCCCAGCATTTTGCTCGCCTTGCCTGCTGCCTTACAGCACTGTGCTGAGTGTTTCATATCTCCCCTAACTATGACCCCTAGATCCCTTTCCTCCTCTGAACTGGATTCCTGTACTCCCCCAGCCAGTAGCTGTTCCCAGGGTTCCTAGCTCCCAGGTGCATTGCCTTGCACTTCTTGGCATTGAACCCCAGCTGCCAGACACCTGACCAGTTTTTGAGTCTAGCCAGATCCTCCCATTGACATAGGAAATGTTGGCCATGACACCTGGGAAACTCCCCTGCTCTTCTTCGATAACTGCCATGAGACTGGCTACTTCCACCTGGACAATGAGAAAAATGGGCAGAAAGGACCTCGGTTTATTGACTCATCTGAAGGACAGTGGTGGTGGTGGCAGTATGGAAGGGGGGTTGGGTCACTCCACTCCACAGTTCAGCACAGCTTTCAGAGTAGCTCGACCTACTGGTCAAAATAGAACAAAACTGAACAAATTGCTTTGTCCCGGATTCCCCCCTTTTCCCTCACAAAAAGACAGAGACCATTGTTTGTTGTTGTGCTCAGATTGGCAATTAATTTATTTATATTCATAATTCCATATTCCATTTTCCATTTCTTTGTTATCCTATATCCTGAAATTTCATTTATTTCCATCCATATATTAATCTCTGATTATCCCTCCCCCAGGTGAAAACCTGGGTGCCTTCTTCTTCTCCTTTCCCGCTAGGTAACGGTGAAAACCGAGACCTCTTTCTTCTTCATCTTCTTCCTCTTCTTGTGTTATTCCTTTTTTCTTCCCCCCTTCCCTCCTCCCTCCCCCTTTTTCCCCCTGCCATCCACCTTTGGCAGTCCATAACCATATCCATAACCATATTATCACCTGCCATCCACCTCTGGCAGTACAAACTGTCCAACTGGATGCATCTGTCATCCACCTTGACAGACCCACCATACAGTCCCATCTTAAGTGTCTTTCCCTCTTGCTCTGCCTAGTAGGGTGCGTGGGAGGAATCAAAAACTCCAGAAAAAAGTGGCTGGGGCCCCCTTGTGCTGTCCCTTATGTACCTCCCTTCACCCCTCCCTTTCCTGTTACCTGGCCATTGTTCTTGCCCTTAGCCCCTCCCCTTCCTTCCCCCCCTTCCCTCCTGAGCACAACCATTCCATGACAGAGGGAAGGGGTGCACCAGGACAACATGGTCTGCCCCTTAAAGGGCAAACTCCATTATGCACATGAAAAACACATGCACATGAAAAAAAATAAAAATATTTATAAAACCTTTTTTACTTTTAGATACATACATAATAAATCCATTACATAATAGCAGTACTCCTCTAGAACTGTGCTGTGCCACCTTATACAAATTTACATTTTTAGAAAGAAATTCTGAAACCTACACAAGATTATTAAGTGGGTTTCCCATAAGTGAGTTACTTAATGGTATACTACCTTTAATGGGTTAATAATAAAGGGATTGTGAAGGCAGATCATTCCTAATAAATTCCTCATGAATGAAACCGTCATTTTGTAAATTTTCAGTATGCATTCAAAGTTGCTGTCTTCATCTGTTCTTAATGAATGTCTACTTGACAGGTTATTAAGTGTCATAGGAAGTAAGAGTTTATATCAGCTTCAAAGGCTTCACAATGAGCACTGGAATCAAATTCAAAGCTTTTCCCAGAATGAGTAACTGATCAATTGAGTTGTAACACTTATTATGCAGATGACAGTGCTCATATACAACTATAGTTCACAAAGAAAGGTTAACAGGATGAATGTGACAGTTTATGACAGGGTGAGTATCCTCTTTATTGACCTGTCAAAGCTCCCTCCTATTATAAGAAGCATGAGCTGGAACATCGCCAGTGGAGGCTGGGAGGGAACACACTCCAATGCTCAGCAGAGAAGTAAGTACAACTTGGAGCGAAGGCATGGCAGAAGATCATTGGCATTGGGGGAGCAATGGAGGAGGCAAGAAATGGAGCCCAGTTCATAGCCAAGTCCAGGCTCTGCTGAGTCAACATGCTGAAGGGGAATAATCACAGAAAGGCTTATCTAACTCTCCCTCCCCTAGGGTTTGCAGACAGGCTACTTTTTCTCCCTCTCTGAAAATTAAACTTCCAGCTTACCAAACTTACCGGGTGCAAAATATATGTTATGAAAGTCGCATGTGGCTGGGGGAACCTGCTTACTGGGGGCTCTGAGCAGGGACTCATATATATATAAGGGCAATACAGATGTCCTGAACTGCCTTAAAAGAGCCTCTGATGCTGTTTTGACAACTTTGAAAAAATGTAATATTTAGACACAATAAAGCTTATATTTAATGTCTTTTTCTGTGATTCTCACCCTTAGTTATTTATTACTAAGGACATTTGTATGTAAACAGGATTGCTGCCTTATCTGTTCTGGCTGCCTGCCTACACTTGACCTCGCAGTTCTGTTTATGATGTCACTATCTGTTGCTATGGAGATAATTATGATGCCATAAACAGGGGGATTATGATGTCATGTATAGGCAAACAGAAAGAGCAGATAAAGACTAAGGGACAGTAGTCCTCTTTCATACAACTGTCCTCAGTAATAAAGAAAAAAGGGAAAGAATTATAGAAAATATATGAAATATAAACTGGATTGTGTCTAAATCTCGCTATTGTTTCAAGTTTTTCTAATGGTGTCAGGGGCTCTTGAAGTTCTGACATTTACTGAAGATATATATTCTGTTTCATTTTTTGTACTAGGCTTTCTGGGATGGCCTTCTGGTGTGCCACTCTACCAGCTTTAAAGAGTGGGCTGGGGAACTCACTCAGACTGTGTGTATTAATATACTTCCTTTTTTTCACATGCTGTGGAGAGCAGGCTTAAATGGCATAGAGACCACATCATGTTTTTTGTTCAGAACTGTTTAAATGGACTAATGGCCACAGATTATTCTGTGGCAGACAGTTTCTGTTTCTGTTTATTCTTTTAAATTGATTCTGTATTTCCATGGCCATGATTTATATAGGGATTGGGGGTTACAGGAAGCAGAATCTGTTTCTTAAGTTCAAGTTCAAGTTCAAGTTTATTGCAGGAAAACTCCATTGAGCAAGCTCATTCACAAGGAGGTCCTGTGACATAAACACTTAAAGTACAAACACAGATAGGTAATAACAGTATATACATGAATTGCACGTTACATGATACAGGCTGGATATACATACAAGGGTACCACATAGCGTGACCGCAGGTGGTAAACATTGATATGAGACAGGGAAGCTACTTACAGGTTGCATACTGATAAATGAAACATGATGACTGGTGTGCAATACATATACAGTATTTTGGCAGCTAGAACAAACAACAGTCTACAACTGATAAGGGGAGGAGGATTTGATAGAGTAGCAGTGGAGCGTAAGCAAAGATAAAGCCAGGAGTAGAAGGGGAAGGGAAAGCAGTTAATATGACAAATCAATTATACCTTACCAGTGGATAAATATGGCACACATGGGGAAGGAAGAGACTTAATGACAGTTACAGGTGTCTTTTATTTTGGCTGAACTTAGCGATTTGTAAAAGTTTATTGAAACTGTGCTAGTTAGTTTCAGTACGGTTTGTAATTGGTTCCAAATGGAGGGAAGGGCATATGCAATAGCACGTTTACCAAAGGAAGTCCGCGTCCTTGGTATGTCAAGCATAATAAAGTCAGATTTTCTTAACGAGTTTGCACTATGTGAGATACTAATAAGGGAAGAGAGATAGCTTGGCAATTTCTGCAGGAGCAGTTTAAGAGTCCATAGCCCAGCATGGAGCAGGCGTCTAGTAGTAAGGGATGTCCAACCAACAGCTGCATATAAGTCACAGTGGTGCTAACGGTAAGGAGTTGGTAATGAACCGTAACGCACGTGTGATAAAGGATGTCCAGTTTACTTAGATTTGCAAGAGTGGTGGAGGAATAGATTACATCGCCATAGTCGAGTAGGGGAGAAAAGTGGCCTGTACAAGCTTGTTTCGAAGTTTCAAGGGGAAAAGGGCCTATTTCTGTAGAAGAAACCTAACCTTGCTTTTAACCTTCTAGAGACATCTTCGACGTGGTCACTGAAAGATAATTTATTGTCGATCCAGATACCTAGATATTTAAATTTGGTTACAACTCCCAGAGGCTCGTTTAGCATGGTGACAATGAAGTCTTGGGCAAGGGTATTGGGGGGACCTGTGACAGCACTGTGGGAGAATATCATCACTTTAGTCTTCTTAGCATTGAGCAGAAGCTTTGCCTTTATTAGATTATGCTTAAGTTGTGTGAAGTCCGCTTGAAGCACTCCCTTGACTTCAGATAACGATGAGCCAGAAGTATACAACACAGTATCATCTGCAAAAAAGTGCAGATTGGACGTAGATATGTTAGCATCTAAGTCATTAATGTACAGAGAAAACAAGATAGGGCCTAAGATGGATCCTTGGGGACTTCTCTTGCAACTGGCAAGGCAGCAGAAAAAGCCTTCCACCTTTACTTTTGGAATCTTCCAGTTAGGTAGCTAGAGAACCACTGGGTGGTATGGTATGTGGCACCCAACTTTGCAAGGCAATTGACTAATAGTTTGTGATCAACAGTATCAAAAGCTTTGCTTGAGGTCCAAAAGACTGCACCAGTTACCTTCTTAGCATCTATAGCAGAGATCCAATCATTGGTTACTGCTAGTGCAGTGATTGTGCTATGATTAGCCTGGAAGCCAGATTGAGCTGGGTTAATGAGAGAGAAGGTTTCAAGTGAGATTTTAACTGAATATGGATCAGTTTTTCGAGAACTTTAGAAAGGATAGGCAATATGGAGATAGGCCTATAGTTGTTTACATCGCATGGGTCACCAGATTTAAATAGAGGGAGGATATGTGCTGATTTCCAGCAGGACGCACAGTAGCAGATGTAATGGAAAGATTGAAGATGTGGAGAATTGGGGCAGTGAGATGGGCATAGCCTGACCTTAGGAAAAAGGGTTCCAAGCCATCGGCCTCGCGCTTTTTGGTGTCTAAGTTAAAAGAGAATCTTCTACTTTATAAGTTATCTCGCAGTTGGAAGGGGCTGGGTGCAGGATTAGATGTGGCAGGAGGGGTATGCTGGCTCACCGCAGCACCAGCATAAGGTGACAAGTCAGTGTTAATCCAGCTGTGGCAAAGTGGGAGTTAAGTTCCTCCAGGATTAGGGACTTGTTTTCCACAATCTTGCCACTTGCAACTATCTTTGTTGGGACAGAGGGGGCCATGGGCCATCCTTCTATAGCTTTGATAGTCTTCCATATTTTATGAGGGTTACCTTTAGCTTGTTCGAGAGTAGAAATATAATAGTTAGCTTTAGCAGAACGAAGTTTTTTCACACAGTTATTCCTGGCTGTTCTAAAGGCCTGCCAATCCGAAGATTCTTTGGAATGTCTAGCTTTAGCCCAGAGCTTATCTCGAGCTATAAGGGCTGCCTTGAGATCCGAGGTGAACCAGGGGTTGGAATTGTTCTGTACCCTTACTTTGATGAAAGGGGCATGCTTATTTATTATTGTAGTGAGTTTGTCATTAAAGATGCAAGCTGCCTTGTTGACATCTTTGGCTAGGTAAAGATCTTGCCATCTGATCATTTTCAGGTCAGATAGGAAGTTTACTGCACTGAATTTGCGAAAGGATCTTTTTGTTATAAAGATGGGTTGCGGCCGGGCCTTAATTTGAGATCTTATGCAAGCAACAATTCCATGATCGCTCATGTCATTGTGAAACACTGCCAAATGAGATATTTTGTCTTAAAACACTATTGCCTGGGTGACAGACCAATATCATAATCCCACATGGATGCAAGTGTATGATACTACACCACCAGGTATCACAAGGGAGAGGTGACCCCCCATCTTGTCAGCCGAGACATACAAATGCATTCTGGTGGGGCATCTTTACCTTCGCTCCCACAGAACCACACAGAGGAAGTGGGTTGGGATGGCATGTTTGAAGTCATCACAAATTCTTAAGCATGTTATCCCAAAGACACACCCTGGTTCAAGTTTTACAATGTTGAACAGTTTGACCATTGCTTTAAAGTGTTGTTACAATAGTTCTATCAGAGTGGTAGTGTGCCAAACACTTGAAGCTCAGCAGGGTGGAGGAGGATGGGCAAATCCAAGAGAGAAGGATAAAAGTGTCATGATGATGGACTTTAAGATTATATTAAATAATGTGAATGGCATGCATGACCCTATAAAGCAAACCAGGTTATTGCAGGGATCAAACAAAATGAAAGCCAAGTGGTATTCTTACATGAGATCCACCTTAATTCCAAGGAACATGCAAAATTGAAATGATCATGGGTAGAAGAGATTTATGCAGCTTCTTGGGAGGTGCATCCTAACAGAAGGAAAGGAATAGAAAGGGGAAATTGTTGAATTAGGAAAGGTACAGTAAGCTAAAACTTTTTTCCAGGTGCAACCTGGCAGCACAAGGAAGTTAAGAGACTTGCTCAGGGTTACACAGTATGCAAGTGGGGACTGTGGGATTCATACCCATATCTCCAGGTTTGCAGCTCAGTGTCCTAAATCATAGTGCTATACTGCCTCCTAATAGATGGGGAACAGCTGTCTTAATCCATAAAGATGGTCCTTTCCATGTAGACTGGGCACATACAGCCCTGGAAGGTAGATGTGTATGGTTACAGGGACCCTTTGGGGGATACAGCTTGTTCACTACTTAATTTGTATGCACCAATGACAAAAAGATAACAAAGTGTCATTACAATATAAATATAACGATATGAATACAACATACTGTTTAAAAGCAATTGGAAAATAAACTTGTATAGTGGTAACAGAGATAAGGAAAGGATATTATGCAAATGTGGTAATGATGTGGATGATTTAAAACACCTGATGATTTTGTGCCCTATCTATAATGAAGCAAGGATGACATTGTTGGGGCCATATCTAAGTTCATTGGAATATGAGCCTCAAACTATGGTGAATTACCTTTTGAAATCAAATAATGTGCAGATATTGAATGTGGTGGCCACCTTTTTTTAAATTATAGAAAAGAAGGGATTATATCTGAGAAAAACAGAATAATTGAGGACCTGTTTAGGGTACCCTCCTCCAATTTTATTTAGTATTGTGAAACATAATTGTATAAATTATGCTGAATATTGTGGAAGTATAGGAGAATGCGCATATAAACTGTGACAATTTTAATCTATGTGCTGTGGATCTATTTATGTTGTATTCATATTGTTATATTTATAGTGTAATGACTTTAAAAAAAAAAAGCCGAACAATAAAGAAACTTGAACTTGAACTTGAACAAAGTGTCTTTGAAAAAGTTGTTCACAAACGTTAGTGAGAAATAAATGATGTGACCTACTGGGAACTAAACCCAGGCCCCTGGAATACTATCCCAGTGCTCTAATCACTGAGCTACAGGCTCATATGGTTGGACCTGTGGTTCCCGGAAACATTTACTTTTTCTGATATTGCATTATCCTGCAACTAGGGATCATCAAAATGACAATAAAGATGTTTTTATGTGCAGTATTAGCCACTGCTAAGCAATTTAAATCACAATACCCCCAATGTTTTAGGACACTATTATTCATCAGATGGTGTGAGGACATTATGCCACCAAAACAGAGTTGGTATTATGCTTCTTGGGAACAAAAGGGCATCACAAGGTTTATTCAGCTCCTGTAAAGAGACAAATGTATTACATTTGGGGCTTTGAAAGAATGTTTCCAACCACAATACACTGACCATTTTCGCTTTATGCAGGCCAGACACTTTATAGTGTCTGATGGCCACAATATGCAGCTCAGTGGGCCCATGTCCAGTTTGGAAGAATACTTCCTTTTGGTGGTGAAATTAGAGGGAACTCAAGGTATATATTGGGTCTGTATGTATGTAGTGTAGGAAAGTAATCAAGTGATTGCTCAAAAAGACTGGGAGGAAAGGTTAAGGAAAGGTTGAAAATGCCATCTTCTCCAGACTAGAGGTCTTTTTCTGGAAGATTCTTACCTGGTACTTCAGAACTCCAATTTTAACCCAACATTTTAACCTAACCAGCACTGACCGATGTTGGCAACAACATGAGAACAAAGGGACTTATTTTCATATATTTTGGGGTTGCCCCATACTGGTCTCATTCTGGGTGACTGTTGGCCAAGAGGTCATATCCACTACAGGCAGGTGGCTGCAAGATTCATTCTCTAATTGAGTATTAGGGTTCCGATTCCCTCAGTCACTTAATCTTTCTGGGTGGCAGAAGAAATTGATATTGTTGTTTTTAGTCATAGCCTTGAAATGCATCATGGCTCATTGGCTACAGGCTGTGGATAACCAGGGTTGGGATGGTTCAGAGTCTGGAAAGGCTGACTGCCTCCATACATTTACAAGTGGAAAAATTTGTGGCCCTTTGGCAACCATGGGACTCTTGAGGTACACCAGCAACAACATCCTTAGACCTGCTGGAATAGGTCTATAAACTCCTATTTGAGACACAATAGACTGAAAGTAATCTTTTATTTTTTTTTTGTATTTATGGACATTATAATATAGAGGGACTATAGGAATTATATTGATGTTACAGGAAGAATACATTATTATATTCCGTTTGATGTATATGACACAGATACACATTGACCTGACAACAATATTAAAGTAGGCAGATAAAACAGATTAGATTAAGCTCTGTGTCAGATGATTGCTGTATTTATCATTGTAATTCATACATACCGTACCTACTAATATCTATCACTGTCTCTGAGGGGCTCTCCTCTTCTTCCAATGAGCCAAATCATAGAATGAATCAATTATTGGTCCTATGTTTGGATACTTATTCTTACCACTCAACTGTTGTAGATACTTGGTTATGTAATTTGTAGGACAGGGGATGTTTGTTACTGCTTCATTGTTACTGGTCTAAATCATTGTTAACTGTACAGTACTTTGTGGATGTAAGTGTCCAAAGTTTGAATAAAGCTGAGTTAAAAACAAACTCCTTCCTATTCTAAATGTGACCCCACCCCCACATACTGCCACCAGCACCATTTTCCTAACAAAGCTCAGGCTGCAGTGGTGTGCCAAGGGTGTGTTTAGTGATAAATAGAGGGACTTTGAAGGCAAATCATTCCTGATGAATTTCTCATGAAAGAAACTTCATTTTTTTAAATTTTCAGTATATTTTCAAGATAGCTCTTTTCATCTGTTCTTAATAAATGACTACTTGACAAGTTATAAAACAGCAGTAAAACATATTCAAAATGGTGAATACTGTCACAGAGCCACTGGCTGACAACTGGCTTAACACACATCACCAATTCTGCCACCAGCCTGTTGTGAATTCACTACTGGGCTGTTCTGTTTCTTCCCCTTATAGGCACTTGCTCATACCATACAAGACCTTGGGGCATTAGAACCCATATTTGCTTCAGGCTCTCCTAAAGATTTATTTATTTAAAGTCTGGTGACCAGGAGAGGCACACCAAGCTAAGGCTCTTTTCCAGGTGTGACCTGGGGAAAAGGGAGTAGGGAGGTAACAAAACAACTATAAAAGAAAGAATACAAAAGTGCAAGTTCAAAAAAGTACAAGGAAATGTGCTCTCTACTAGTAATACAAAAATACATAATAGTAGTGATACATGGAGCATGGTGGAATGGGATATTACTACACAGCAGTTAACAAGGATGCATAATAAGCTTAAGTAAAGCACAAACTGATTTGAATCAGCAACAGGGGGAGACTAGGCAGGGGAAGGGAGATGGGCATACCTCTCAACTGTCCCTGATTTTCAGGGATGTCCCTGATTTTGCCCCAGAAATTTATTCTGTCCCTCCTAAATTTGGCATTTCTGTCACTGAAAAGTAGGGATTTGAATCACAAAATAATGCCAGCCATTGGTGTTATAGTCTAGTTCTCATTAAGAAAATGCTATTCACACTAAGAAGCATGTTGTACGCAGCTTCTGGAACTAATATTACTATTTTTTCAGATGTGTCCCTGATTTTGGTCATTTGTCCCTGATCATTTTAAGCCTTGTCCCTGATTTTTGATAAGGGAGGTTGAGAGGTATGGAGATGGGTGGTATATACAAGGAAATGAGAGGAGGGGAGCAATAGAGGAGAGGATAGGAAGAGAAGGTTAGAAGAGAGGGGAGGGAGAAGAAATACTGTACCTGGAGTGGGAACTAGAAAGGTGGAAAGCATGTACAGGAGATGGGGAAGGAGTTGGAAAGGGCACTTTTAAAGAAATGAAGTGAGGGTGACAGATGGAGTGAGGAGGGGAGAGAGTTCCAGATATGGGGAAGGCAGTAAGAGAATGCCGCCTGCCTGGAGTTAGAGTGGGGATGGGGAAGGTCATATGTGCGAGAGTCCCTGGAATGAAGATGGTAGGAAGAATGGGAGGATGGGGAATGGAGGGTGGAGAGGTAAAGGGTGAGGAACTCAAACCAGTGTTTGGAAATGAGTGTGGAGGCATGAAGCTGTCAGCAGGAGGAAAGGGAGAAGAGAGAGAGGGAGGAATGAAGGGTGCAGTGGTGAGTGTTGGGGGGTTGGGGCATTGATGGCATAATGGCAGAAGGCATTGAAAAGAGACTCCAACCTGGAGAGGGAGGTGGCGGGGCAGATCTACAGACAATGTCTGCATAGTCAAAAATAGGCAGCATAGTTTTTGTGAGCAGTTCACAGTGGACTGGAAGATGGAGGGCATATTTGTTCTTTTTCATGGCACCAAGCCTCGGGTAGAGCCTTGCGTGGATATAATCTAGGTGGGTTGAATAGTCAAGTTGGCTGTCCAACCAGATGCCTAGGTACTTATAGGCAGAGACTATGTCCAAGGTAGTGTCATCAAGGGTGGAAAATGAGGGGGAGTGTGGAAAGCTTGGAGAGTTTTTGAGAAGTTCCAGAGTTCATGGACACTGTTTTCTTCACATTGACTTTAAGTTGGTTGGATTGGGACCAATGCAAAACACAGGTAAAGTTGCTCTGCAGTTGAGCAGTCACCAAGGAGGCAGAGAGTCTGGAAGTGTAGAGAATGGTATTATTGGCATAAAGGTGAATTTGGGAAGAGGAGCAGACAGAGGGGAGGTCATTAAGGAAGATAGAGAAGAGAATGGGGACAAGGATAGAACCTTGGGGAATGCCAGCCAGAATGGAGGGGGGCATTCCCAGCTAGGACACATTGGGTGTGACAAGACAGATAGGATCTAAACCAGTTTACTGTGGGTGGGGGGAATGAAAGGCCAGGAGATCCGAGCTTGGATAGTAGGAGAGGATGAGACAGAGTCAAAAGCCTTTGCTACTATAAAAACATCTATAAAAATGGTAGAGCTAAGGTGTCCTTGGTCCATTCCAGTAAGGATGACATCAGTGACATGCAGAAGTGAAGATACTGCTAAGTGCTGTTGAGTGTTTTTCTTTTTTGAGGATGCACCCATAGCAGAAGCAATTTCTCATTAATTCCGTACATGATCTCAGAGATGGAACACAGAGTTACCAATAAAACAAGCATTTGTCAGTGCCGAATGTTGCTTGCTTGTATGTGCTGTTTAGGTATTTGGAAGTCATTGGAGTGCAAATATTGAAAATTTGTGAACTTACGAGCGTGCGTAGGAACTGCACAACACACGCTCATAAAACAGTAATTTTTAGGAATTTTTTCACCAAATTTTCAACATAGCCATTTTAAGACCTCTGCTCATGAACAGTGTCACTGTGATTTTCTTAATCTGTCCCAAACATTGATTGCGCACACCGACTGCGCCATTGTGCGCTACATGCAGGGAAACACATTTTGGGTGACATGTGAAAAATGACAGCTGTACTGCTCATAAGGAGGTGTGGTAAAATGGCAATGTTGAAAATCTGGAGTGCAAATATTAAAAATTTGTGAACTTACGAGCGTGCATAGGAACTGCGCAACGCACGCTCGTAAAACAGTCATTTTTAGGAATTTTTTCACCAAATTTTCAACATAGGCTTTTTGAGAACCCACCTTATGAACACTGGCACTGTTGTTTCGTTAATCGGACCCAAAAGGTGATTTCACGCAGTGACCATGAAATCACCCTTCCGGCTCGATTAACACCATGACAGTGCAAGAATTCATGAGGAGGGGTCCCAAAACCCCATGTTGAAAATTTGGGTCTGAAATTCCCAAAATGCCTGAGATATGCAACAAAGTTGAAAAACCCTATTTATTCCATTATACAGCTTATCGGCATTTCTCAGTTCGCTGTCGGCTTTGAAGAGTGCAGACGGTTCCCGGTCCACCAATTATCATCGCTACCGAGCTCTGGAGGTAAGTATGGGGTGGGGGTGGGGAGGCAGGTGCCAGTGGTGGGTGCGGTTTTTGGGGAGCAAAGAGACGGCGAGGGAACTTTTTCTTGGTTGCAGGTTTTTTTTAATTCAGACGACTAGGGACATTTGCCATGCTGGGGTGGGCTCCCCGCGTGGCAGGAAAGGCTGTTTGTGGGGGGCTGTAGCTGATGGGGGATTGGGCACTCCCATCAGCTATAACAGGATTTGCCACATTGGGGTGGGCTCCCAGTGTGGCACCTGGAAAGGTTTTTTTGGGGTGGGCGTGCAGTCGTGAGCCAACGGGGATTGGGCACCCCAGTCAGCTATAACATTTTTTGCCTCGCTGGTGGGCCCCAGTGTGGCACCTGGACAGCTTTTGTGGGGGTGGCGGAGCCGACGGGGATTGGGCACCCCTTCGCCATACAGTGTGTGCGTGGGGAGCATCAGCAAGCGATATGCATGCTTGCATGTGTGTGTGGGGGGAGAGCTCTACTGACTGAAGCGGAGCTCTCCCTTTCAACTGTATGCCACTGCATTTTCCTGCTGTCATAGACAATTGCAGCAGTCATTGGAGAACTGCGGCCGCACCTGCAAACTCACTGACTGAATTGGAGGACGGGGTGCCACACCTCCGAAAACTCAGATGATGGCACTATGTTTCTTGCACATGCATGCAAGCAACATAAAAATTGCCTGTACCTTTCATGAACCGCTTTTATAAAATTGTGGTACAGGCTCAAAGATAAGCAAGTGGTGCTAAATTTGGAAAATAAGAGAAAATTACTCACTATAGTACAGCAATGATGTTTCTTCTCAGGGATCCATCAATGAGCCTTACAAATGGTGTCTTCCTGTTAGAGTATGATGTCCCGGAAATATAACTTTATACTAATTTTAGAACATAGAATGCAAGTTCAAACTCTGCACAGTGGTCATGCTCTCCCAGCTATTCTAAGATCAGGTTTGTTTCTACAGCCAGGGGAGCAGTGATCATTAAAACTAACTAAATGGTTACTAAAAGATTTTTTTGAAATGTTGTATGAAAATGTTGTAAATTCCAACCACACTGAAGTAGAAAACATGGAAACTAAAATGATCATATCTTAACAATTTCTGAGGAACTGCTATAAGTAATGTTCAAGCAACCTCAAGAGAGAATTGATTCTTGCTGGAGTCTATTTTCAAGTTCTAGAAGGGGAGGCAGGGTCAAGGTTTGTAAGACTCATTGATGGAGCCCTGAGAAGAAACAGCACTACTAGGGTGAGTAATGTTTTCTTGGAACAACAGGAATCCATCAATGAGATGCCTTACAAATGGCAGACTACTAGCACCACCTTGGGAGGATGTGTCTAGAACCTATTTAGTAAAAAAGTTCTGCAAGACAGAAGTTCCAAAACTGGCATCCCTTCCAGACTGTAGGTCCAAAGAGTAGTGCTTTGTGAAGGTGTGTACTGTTTTCTAGGTAGCTGCTTTACAGATTTCTTGAAGGGGATGCCCCTTGTGGCTGCTATAGAGGCAGAAGTGCTCCATGTGCAATGTGCCTGTAGGTCTCTTGGAGATATTCCACCAGCTTTTTCGTAACAGAACTGTACGCAGGAGACCATGCAATGAGAGATAGTTTTCCTGCTTGCTGGCTTACCTTTGCCAACCTCTCCATAGGTAACAAAAGCCGTGAGCTGTGGGTCCTGACACCCCTTGTCCATGCCTTGTAGTGATATAGTGCCCTTTTTATTTATTTTATTTTATTTTTTATTTATTTAGTTGTTTAACCAGGTATAGCACACTAAGCTGGAAGCTTTTTTACAGGAGCGACCTGGGAGCACAAGGAGGTTAAGAGACTTGCTTAGGGTCACACAGTATGCAAGTGGAAGCATGGTCTGCTCACACTATCCTGTTAGCACTGTGGTGCTTAATATTTATTTATTTGTTGAATACTATGATGACAAAATACCTTTGCATCAAAGGTTCATTTACAAAGGTTCCATGTTGTAAATATTAAAGCCACCCAGGCAGCTCAGCGAATGGCTCCTTTGTGATTGGCAAACTGGGACTCTGATCTGATCCCCTGAGACCTGGGGGCAGATCCAGCTAGAAGCAATGGTCTGGGAGCTTCCAGAGTGAGAGGATGCTCTGCTGTGTGTTCTGAAGAAAGTTTGGAGGCCTACCTGGGGCTTTTATTTATTTATTTAGCTTTTGTTAACCAGGTAAGCACACTAGACAAACAAATGTCTATTTTCAGGTGCGACCTGGTAGATTACAAGGAATATACAGGCAAGACAAGGATTTAAAGGATTACAGAGAAAAAATACAAACATTACAGGATATCACAAAGAGGCAAGCAAGAACATCACATAACAGCATAAAAACAACACAGTGTGTCAGTCAGGTTAGGAGCCCCAAGCTGGGCTCAAGAAGGGGACCAGACAGCAATTAAAGTGCAATACTTGTAGAAAAAGGGACACTAGTGCCTTAGGTACAGCTACAGACTGAGGAGAGCTTCAGATGATCCCAGAGGGAGTTTCTGAAACAGGTGTGGGAGGAGGAACTGCTAAGTGCTAACAGCCCAGGGAAAGCCTAATTTCCAATATCTGGAAAGCCAGTGAGAAGATATACATTGGTTTGTGATTCTAAGCCTGAGCATTAAAGAGCTTGGAATTTGAAAGACTGATTCCTACTACAGCCTGGTAGGATATTCAGAGACTGTGTTCTTGCGTGCCACAGTTGCCAGCCTGCAGTGTAGATGAAGCCCTTTACAACCTGTGTTCCTGAGCCCCAGAAGAAGATTAACAACTTGAGGACAGTCTAGAAATTGTATGGTCAGCACTAACGTCAGGCAGGGGCAGTTCAAATGGCTTTAATGTGGGGGGGCCAATAAAATTTAGAATAAGGGCCAGGGCTGCCCCCAGAAAATATTACAATTTTTGCAGTGATTTTATGGCATTTCATGTTGTCACACAGTGTTTATTTCCTATAAATAACTTATACAGTTGTAAGATTTACCTTGAGTTGAGCTGTGTATTTCATTCCTTATTACCTTAGGCAATCTAAAAAGACAGACACTGACCAAGCAAGCAGGCTCGTACACGTCATCTGACTCACCAGTCATCACAGTAATCTTTCACTTGCATAATCATCATCATAGTCATTATAATTGTAAAATTTATAATGCATTCTTGATTTATTACATCAGAAATAAACACAGTTACAGCAATGGCATGCATGATGGCAGGTCAGTCTCTCTCTCAGACAATGCTGCCTCTTGGGTGGGAGTCAGGATTCATTGGGAAAACATCGGGACATGGTAGCAATTAGTGTGGAGGTGAGCTGAGTAGACCCCTAGTAACAGCACAACAGCAAGCCAGAAATCATTAGTTACAGGAAGATCCCTGGCTGGCTGCAGAAGAGCATACTTTATTTTGTGTGCACTGCTGTGCTGATTGCACACTGTGGGAAATGGATTCCATGTTCAGTATATTGTTTGCCATCATCCACCATGTTAGCAGAAAGCAGGTTAAAAAACAAACAAACAGGAAACTACCTACGGTCTCCAGTGACAGTCAACCAGCACCCTCCCCTTCCCTCCCATACCTAGAGTACACAAAAGCACAAACCTACTGCTCAAAGGATAGCCCGGGGGTGGGGGAGCAAGCACTCAGGGACCTCGGTGGACTTCAGCTTGCTAGTTGCTGTTGTAGAGGACTTGAAGCATATAATTAAAAAACAGCTTCACAGTCTGTGATACATAGTGCATTTTAAAATTGCAGTGGAAGATGATCGGGTGGCGATAGTGGAATTTATTAGGACCTGGGCCTAAGCTGAGTGAAACAGGAGG
Source organism: Neoceratodus forsteri (assembly GCA_016271365.2). Classification (NCBI taxonomy): domain Eukaryota; kingdom Metazoa; phylum Chordata; order Ceratodontiformes; family Ceratodontidae; genus Neoceratodus; species Neoceratodus forsteri. The sequence continues at coordinate 1,677,785,369 of CM057456.1, forward strand.
ATGATGGGGTGGAGTAAACGATGAAGCAGAGCAGACTAGGAGGAGGAGTGGTGGTGAAGTGTGGCACTGGCAAGACAAACGATGGAGTGAGGCCGGGGGCACATGTTACAACAGAACAGGTGTGTGGCTAAGTCTAAGTCAGTCAGTTACTCTAGTCTGTGTCCCAACTAGGCTGTGAGAATGGAGAGAGGCAAGGGAATGGATCATTATGGATTGTCATCATTGCTGGGTCTGGGATGGGAAGGGAATTTGGGAGTGAGTGCCAGTGGCACAATTTCATTCCGACAGAGGGAGGACTGGAGGATGGACCTAACACCACTCCATTACACAAGTCCACTCACGTCAATCTCGATCCTCAAATAAGTCCACCGCCTGTATCTTGTAAATCAAACAAATAGACTAGGTGGGAGCATGATCACAGTTTGGGAACTGGGACAATCCAATCAGATCTGATTCTTCTGCTTTGTTGGCTGAAGCAATTTACCCTACTCCACACCTGAATACTGGTAATGCGACTGTACATACTGTAAGCAAGGAGATCCTATCCACTACAAGTAAGGAAGATGAAAGGGTTATGATGACAGGATGTCGGAGAAGTATCCACAGGCAGTTCTGCCCAACTTAATAAAAAAAACACCATAGATTTGTTGGACTACGGACCAGAATACACACACACAAACACTCATATCGAACAAACACAGACAGGGTCTAACAAAGAGTTGCTTACAATGAACTCGATCTAAGAAGTGGCTAAGGGACTGAAGGGATTTAAGCTAGCTTTATGTGAAAAGCATTTTTCAGTGTCCACCTACCAACATTGCAAACATTTCTATATTAGCCCCCTTCTTGAAAACAGCACCATACCACACTTAGAGACATTTAGATTTATTTGCATTAAAGCAAACAGATCCCTGGTCAGGAACTCCTTTCACTTGATTGAAATGAAACAAAACTTTGACATATGGATAAACTTACTTCTATTTTAAATTTTTTTCTCCTCAGATGGTTGCCATGCTGAAAATTTCCTGTGACAGGCTGCACACCATAGTAATCACTACTGACTAATGTCTCTTTCTGAGCCCTTAAAAAAAAGGAAAATGACTATCGCGCTCTCAATTTTTAATTGGTCTAAAGATGAAAAAACTCTCTTCTATTGGTTCACCTCTCCCAGTATTACTACGGAGACAAGGGTATTCTGCCAAAGTCACCATAGTAACGCTAAGTAAATAGGAGAACCAATGGAAGGAGAATTCAAGTGCTCATTTCATGGCAGGCAGGCAGGCAGGCAGACAGACTAGCATCAGGCCCAGATTAATGGATGTGGGGGGTCTTACTCCAAGTTATATTTTGAGGCTCGGGGGGCCTCTAAATGCCAACATCCCACTCTTCCTCGGTGCCATGCCAGTAAGGCTGCAACCCATTTTGTTTTTTATTTATTTACTTATTTCAATTCTAGGATTACAATTACCTTTGAGCCCAAGGCTCTTTTACAAAGGTTCCACGTCAAGACATAGGTATCACATGACAATAGACAAAATTGTTACACAAATAAGGGTAAAGGATATCAAATTAATTTCGAACAGACAGGGAGAGGGTAAAGTGGAAAGGAAGAGGACAATGGGGGAGGGGTGGTAGAAAGAAATGGAAGAGGCAAGGAGGGAGGTAAGAAAATGAGAAGAGAGGAGAGGTGGGGGGTAGGTAAGGAAAAGGAAGGGGGGTGGGATGAAGCAGCCAGGAAGGTGGCATTGTCAGGTGCTGTGGAGCATATAGGGCAGAGGCCAAACTAGGGCAAGTGTATTATGTAAAGAGCTAGATATAGGAAGAGCGGTAGTGGAGTGGAGTTGCATAGACATTATCCATGACAGTCGCAGATGCTGGAAGCGACCAGGGTGTTTCGCAGCCTGGATTTGAAGGCCCTTAGCCCAATGGTATTGATAGTATCATTGGCAAGACTATTAAACCAAGTGGGTACCCTGTAGGTGAATGAATGCTGGCCAATGGCTGTGCGGCAGCGAGGAATATGGAAAAGTTGCGGCTTTGATCCCCTGGTAATTCTGGAGCTGGTTTTCATTTGAAGGAGTGAACAGACCCCGGGTGGGGCAGTTCCCAACTGTATTTTCTTGGCAGCCACATAGGTTTGGTACTGAATTCTATTATAAAGTTGAAGCCAGTTAGCTTGTGAGTAGAGGTCACAGGTGTGTGTGAGCCATTCGGCCCCAGTGATGAGTCGACAGGCCTTGTTTAGGGTGGTAGTAATCCCTCTGAGTGCAGTGGTAGTGGCAGTGTCATAGATGACAAGACCATAGTCAATCTGGGAGATGATGGAGCTTTGAACTGTGGCAAAGAGGGCCTCTTTAGTCAGGTGCCAACGAAGCCGGTAGAGTAAGCCCAGTCTAGTATTCACAGTTTTAGCGACATTGGTTATACGGGTTCCAAAGGACAGGTGTGGGTCTAAGGTGATTCCTAGGTATATGAAGGAGTTAACCTGCTCCAGGGAGTCCCCGAGGCAGGTGTTTAAGGAGAGTTGGTGGTGTTTGTGCTTGTTTTGGTGGCTGGTGAAAATCATGGTCTTCGTTTTTTTTCTGGTTAAGGATTAACTTACGTTCTTTGAACCAGCTTTCAACAGAGGTGAAGCCGTGTTTAAGGGTTTGTTGCAGGTGGCTTGGGTCACGATGAGAGGCAAGAATCACCACGTCATCTGCATAGAGTATGACTTGCTGAGAGGTGAAGTCGGGGAGGGAGTTGAGGAACAGGCTGAACAGCAATGGGCTCAGGATGGAGCCTTGGGGGACACAGGAGCAAACCTGTTTAGTGTCGGAGACCACGCCTGATATTTTTACACTTTGGGACCTGTTGTCAAGATAGCTATTGAACCATTTCACTGATGCCACATAGAGGCCAATGTTCAGTAGCTGATGAAGCAGGAGGCAGTGGTGGACAGTGTCAAAAGCCTTTGACAGGTCGATGAATGTAGCTCCGGTTAGGCGACCCTGATCAGGGGAGTTGTGTATAGCTCCCGTAAACTCAAGAAGTGCTGTGGCAGTGCTGTGTCCTTTTCTAAATCCATGTTGCTGCCGGCAAAGGATGTTGTACTTGTCCAGATGATCAGTAAGCTGGTCTGTTACTATCCATTCCAGGGCCTTAGAGAGGGGTGGCAGGATAGAGATAGGTTGGTAGTTCACATGGGAGGTCCGGTCACCACCTTTGTGGATAGGTGTGACAGTCACTGCCTTCCATTTGTCAGGGAACAGACTGAGAGAGAGGGAGAGATTAAAGATCCTGGTGAGAGGCCCCAGAACCTCGTCTAGAGTGAGGGACAGAAGTTTGAGGTCCAGTGTGTCAGCACTTGCTCTAGTGTTTTTGATGGTTTTGGAAATGTATTTCCTGACAGTATTTTTGCTTACTGCTCTGAAGTAGAAAGGGGGACAATTTTTTGGTGATGACTGATGGGCAGGAAGAGGGGGGTCACTGTCGTTGAAAAAGTCAGGAGAGAGGATGCTGCTGAGGTCAGAGAAGGCATCATTAAAGGTGTTGGCTATGACTTTTAGGTCCAGGATAGTATTCCCGTTTATTGTGATTGCAGTAGGGGGTGATTTGGACTCCTTCCCGGTAACACCTTTAATGTTATTCCAGAATGCTCTTGCATTTCCCCAGGTGTCAGCGAGAGCAGTCTTGTAGTATTCAGATTTCTGTTGGTGTATGGATTTGGTGCAATCATTTCTAGCCCTTTTGAAATTTTGGATGTCCGCCTGTTTTCCTGTTTCTCTGGCTAGTTCCCAGAGATGGTCCCTGTGTTTCAGCTTCTTTAAGAGGGAACCAGTGAGCCAAGGATTGCAGAGGGGTTTAATTTTTCACTTTTTTGGTGGGGCAAAGATGTTACAAGCTTCACTGAAAATGCATATGAATTGATCAAGAGCTATATTTGCATCGGGGGCCAGGTTGATGGAACCAGTCTTAATTTAGTAGGTGTGATTTTAGGTGGGTTAGCATCCCACGGGGTAGGACTCTGCTCAGGATGACCTTTGGTGGAGATTTCCAGAATTTGTTTGACCAGGTGCATCTGACGGGGGAGTGGTCACTGAGAGAGTCAGGCAGAACGGCGAAGCTAGTGATCTGGGAGGGGTGAATAGTCAGGATCCAGTCCAGTAAAGTGCTGGTGCCGGTTTTGTAGTTCATTCTAGTTGTGGAGTCCAATATCTGTCTGAGGTTTGCTGATGTGACCATGTCCCTGGTGTCGCCAGCATCAGGTCCCAACCAGTTTGTGTTGAAATCACCCAGTGTGATGACTTTGGAGTCAGGTGGGAGTGATTTGATGTACTCCAGTACTGCATGGAGGCCTGGTCCTTGTTCTTTTGGGGGGATATAAACAATGATGACTTCTTATGTGGGACTGTGAGACAGTGTCGAAGGCCTTGCTGAACTTCAGGTAGGTGACGTCCACACCCCCACCACCCACCAGCTTGCTTCATTCATCACCCAGTCAAAGTTCCTCTTTTAATACTGATAGCAGCCAAATGGCATTGGAGTTCACTCTGCCTGAAACAGTAATCCCTTGAATGCCCAAAATACATGAGGAGCTACAGAAGGTCCAGTGTTCCATCATAATGGGGAGCTACAGTTGGAAAAAACTAAGGTATTATTGGCATAAATCACTGCCTGACCTTTGATCTCCTAGTGCTATAGTAGATTGGTAAGAGTAATAACCTGTAATATGATCCTATGACACTTTGAAACCACATGCAATCCAAACAGAAGGCAGTTCTTTGCTTTCACAGCAGGTTTGTTCCCTATGCTAGAGTGTTGGTCTGCTCTGCATATACTTCTTAGCCGAACTACTATATCTTGGACATGCTAGAGTGCCATACTGTGACTTATTGTGTGCAGCATAACTCATCGTTCTGGCCAACCTTATTTCTATGTATGTACTGCAAACCTATCTGCATAACCTGTATGAAAATGAACCAGCATAGGCTGGGCTACCCTGCAAATACTTTAAAGAAGTATTGTCAGTCAGTTTGTGATAATGACTAAATTACTCTGTAACCCCCACCCAGGTATGCCGTTTCCATCTTGACAGCAATACCAGGTGGGTTGGGTTTGGGGAGAAATATGTCACTCGGCACATTGGCTAGGTTTGGCTACTCTGCAACAGGGGCACCCAAGTAACTCCAGATAAAGGAAGCAATAACTGTAATGTCCAATACCAGACGTGGGATTCTAAAGTGAGGCTTTTATTCACATCCAACAGAATAAACAAAGCAGAGATGGACCCCCACGGGGCTACACTCCTGATAATGCAGATTTATGGAGATCAGAACACATCCTCATTCAGTTTAGCCCTCAGGCTCTGAAACACACTGGGCACACAGCCCACACTTCTACTCTGCTCTGGGTTTTCCCTGGCCTGGCTCCCTTGCCAGCCACTGGGACACTTTCCATATAGCATGGAAATATTTACTGGTGGCTCCCTAAACCACCTATGAGCACTTCTGCTCCATACGGGAATCTTCCTCATCAATCCCACGTCAGGGTACTTTTCTTAGGCACTGGCCAAGTGCTTGAGAGAAAGCAACAGGTGTCCCAAAGTAAACCCATAGAGATGAATTTGGTTACTACTGATGGGGGGTCTCCCACCTCTCGCTCCCATAATTCATACCCGGCCATTTCTCTGGACTGTAACACCTCATCCTTTAAAACACTTTGCTGTGTAGATTCTTTTTAAATGTATTCACATTCAATCTACTGTCTTTACATCCCATTTGCGCTGAACTTGAACATACTTAATAAGTGGCTGTGTCCATTACTCTAGACCTCCCACAGATTTAAGCAGCCCAATCCCCACATCTTCCAAACTGTACTTGGCTGTCTCTTCCTGACCCCACAGTAACAGTCACTTTAGTTTCATCTTGTTTCAGGTGAAAACACATGGCCCTTTAGCAGAGCAAACTCACCCCTTGGTTGCAGGTGCCCCACAGGCATTTTCTCCTCAGAGGAAATCTCATCCAGAACTTCTGGTGCCACAGCACGCACTTAAATCAGGCAGCTTCTTTTCTCCCTAGCCGGACCAGGGGGGTTGCCCCTGGAAGCAGGCTGATTCCTTCCCCCATCCCCGCAGGGATGGGGGCCTGAACCACTAAAAGCGGTCTCTACTACTTCAATGTGTTCTTGTGTTCCTCTTCAGGTGAGAACACATACCTATACCAAAAAATAGCTCTTTGACAGGGCTTAGAGCTCTGAGGGCCTGCTTACAGCAGAGCACCTCTACTACAGACTGCCACAGACTCTTACAGACTGACTTCAAATTCCCCAGCGTTCTACTCTAACCTCCAACTGCAACATTCCAGTGTGGCTTATGAAGCTGCGACAGTTGTAAAATGATGTCATCCCTCAGTCTCAGCTGAGACTGAGAACAGAGTGAGACAGTGTGAAATCCATTTAACTGGAGTTTCACAAGCTGCCTTCCCTGCCTACGACTAGGTCTTACTGGGATTCTAGTAACCCCGGATTACGGGGGGGGGGTTACAACTCTGTAAACAGAGAGTAGAGTTTTGTGTAAACAGTGTGACTTAAAGTGGGTTACCAGCTAAAATACTTCCTCTTGATTTTACTCTAGTGCAGGTGCTGTGTTTTCTGCAGGTATCCCTGTAAAACAGTGGTAGTAGCCTCATGTTTCTGAGGATCACCAGCAGATCAAGTCCCTAGAGGCCAGGGCCCACAAGTCAGTCTGGCAGTTTGCCTCCTGTTAGTTTTGGAAAGCAACCTTATGGGCTCTCCTAGTCCTCCCCTCACCCCCTCCCCAATGCATCTGGAAATGAGCTGTTAGCAGTACAGCGTGCCTTTCTTTGTAAAACTTTTGAAATAAGAAAATAAACAAAAAGAAAACCATGAAAGAGAGAGGGGGGGGGGAGGATTCAGGAAAGAAGGAGGATGGAAGAAAGGAAGAAAGAAAGAAAGAAAGATTGATTTAGATTTTACCAGGGGGAACAAGCTTGCCGTGGCCTGCTGTGGTTGTGTAGGCTTAATCTGTATCCCTTTTATCACCCATGCTAGTAGCCAGGTAATAGCTAGGCCTGGCTTGCCAGGTGGATTTGATTTTATATCCAGCCAGCAGCCAACCACGATTGATTCTCTGACCGCCTGGTCGACTGCTTTGACCCCCTTGTCTTTCTAGTCTTCTTTCTGAAAATAGTGACAGCTAATAATTACTAGACTATATTCATTTTAACACTTCTAGTGTCTTATCATGTCTATAATAATAAATAGTTATAGTTATTATAGTTTTATGCCCCCCCTGTCCACCATGCACCCTTGACTTGTTCTTTTTTCCAGCCTGATATGCTTCTCTTTTTATTTTCTCTTTCTCTAGTCTGTCTGTCTACACCAACCAATAATGCATACCAGGCCCATTGTACTTTAGTTCTCTCTTTTTGAGTCTTAATTTATTTGTAGCAGTAGTAGAACACATACCTTGGCAGCTGCAACTCTCTCGGCCTCCTGTCTAGGTCGACTGTCGTCATCGATCTTGACCCACCCACCCTCAAAATAAGATCACCACCAGGCAGTGCAAGTGCAGGCATGTCCATGTCACAGATGGTGGTGGTACAATGACTCAGGAGGGTGATGGGTTAACTTTTGGACCACTGGGCCCGGCAGCACCGTAGGACTCCTCCTTCACTGCCCGTCTCGACTCCTCAGACCACAGTGAGTCAGCAGCAGCAGCAATACTGCAAAGCAAGCATGCCATGTAGTTCTTTACTTCATCTCAATCATGGATTGAGAGACAGGACCATGGACGACTCATCGTCAAGGTCATGGACCGACCGCCAGACTCCACCGACGAGTGACGATTCAATCAGTTCCTTCCACCACCACCAACAACGACGATCTCATCTGGACTGGTCTATCCAACTCCCTGGCTGATGATCCACTTACAAGCCTGCCGAGAGAAACAAGATGACTTGACTGCACACTACATCATGGACGGCCCGGGCCTGACCATGAATGTGAATGGAACACATGCACACTGACTGCCAGTCTGCAAGCGCCAATTCCTGCTCCTCAGTAGCCACACCTCCAGATGACATAGTCACACACATTGTGACACTCTGATTGGTGTGGTCACAGTGCAGAGGCAGAGCCAGAGCCCGGAAGCTCGCTCGTGGACCGGGGGGGGCTCAGACTGTGGTGGCAGATCTGTGTGCTTGCTTGCTTGGTGCTTTTTGACCATGACATGGTCACACACATAGCATGCAGATTTCCTCTGTCAGTCATGTGTCAGATGTTTACCGCAGGAACTTCCAAAATAAAAATTAATCTTTCATTGCCAGTAGGAAATACGAACGCACACCATTTAAAATCCATACATTATTAAAAAGAAAAAAAGTGTGAAAAAAGTGGGGGGCCAAAATAACTATGTTGCCCACACTGAAATCTAAGTGGGGGGGCCATAGCCTGGCCGGCCCCCCTGGTTTAGCCGCCCCTAATTGTCAGATACTGACTATTGTCTCTCCCTGGGGCTGGATGCCTAGATGGATGGAGGGAGGCGTGTGGCTCTGGTCCTGGCACTGGTCCATCTCAGAGAGCTACAAGACATTCTGGAGAGCTTCAGAGAGGCAGACCCAATTGCATCCCAGCCAAAGAGACCTGCATTTCTTCAAAGAGCCTCTGAAAGCTGCAAGAGATCCTGAATGATGCAAACAGAACAAGGTTCATCTTTCAGCTTGAAAGCCATCTTGACCAGCATCCGCAGGATCATGAGTAAACACAGGGATTGCTCTGACCCTGGGGATTGTAAATAATTTGCCAAACAAGTTACTGTTTTACAATAACTGCTCATCAGTTTTTATCTATGGGCTAACCCAGTTAATATTTGCCGTAATAACTGGCTGGTTATTACGGCATTCACAGGCCTTATCAATCAAACTATGCCGTTCCCTCATTGGCTCTTGTCTTGTTTGTGGGTGGGCTTAACAGTTCCGTAAACATGGCGGCTCCATCTCTTGCTTACTGTGGAGCAGCCACAACATCACCCGTCCATCGTTATTCTCATTGATTTGTTTAAATATATCTGGTTGATCCTACCATTTGCAGCTTTTAAAAGCTGTACCTGGTTGATTCTAATGTTCGTCCGCTTTGTGACGTTGCCAGCATGCGACCACAAACTTTTTTTTCCTGTAAATGTATCAGGTTGATCCTGCCATTCACCTCCCCCCCAAAATAAAAACCTTCTGTCTGGTTGATCCTGCCAATCATCCACTTTGGGACATAGCGAGTGTGACAAGTGAGCCAGAATGGATCCCTGCATTCACTACTGCAAGTAAAAAAAGTAAAAAGGTAAAGAGAAAAAGAAACAAAAATGAAAAAAATCAACTTGGGGACAAAGAGTGACATGTGTGTGTGTGTGTGTCTGTGTGTCTGTGTCTGTGTGTGTGGGTATCTGTGACTCAAATCAGGTTGGAAAAAAATTGCTGCCCAGTTATTATGTAAAATAAAAGATGGGGAGGGTGTGCATATCAGAATTTAATGCACACCCTCATTGTGGGATGCTTTGATAAACCCCTTGGGCTTCGCCCATGGGGTGTATGTAGCATCCCACAACTTGAGTGTGCATTAAATTCTCATATCACACCCTTCCCCATCCTTTATTCTGTATATCTCAAAGTGCACAAACACCAGCCACTGAGCAGCACCTTTTCAGGCCTGCAACGTGTTCACCATCTGTGTACCCAGTCAGGATTTTGGTGGAACACGGTATCCTGTCATATGAGCGAACAAAAATGAGTGATTCATTTTGGTCGCTTTCAGGATGAGCAACAGTGAATGGAGAGTGAGGGGAGGGAATAGCGAGGGAGGAAGAGAAAAACAGCGAGGGGAAGGAATAGAGATGGAAGGGGGAGGATGGGAGGAAGAGGGATGGGCTAAATCGGGATGTGGAGCGTGATGCCACGTAGCTATCCTCCTAGTGTAGCAGGTAGGGACACCGTCTGCAGAGGTGGTGGTCCTGGGTTTGGGACTGCATGCAGGTGTTGTTTGCAGGTGTTTGTTTTTGTTTTTTGTAACATTTTGCCACTGGCAGCCCTCCTCTTTCCTCCATGTGCCCCTCCACATTAAACATTATGTTTCATGTGCGCCGAGTCTGTGTTCAGTGTTTAGTGTGATGTGCTGCATTGGTTTTCACTAGGGTTTACTTGCTCTTTTGTGAGTCATGCAAAATGGTTCACTGTTATGACATGGAACCGGGGAACACTGGTACCAGTGAGGAGGTGGGTCATTCTATGTATTTGCTGCTGGGGATGGGCACTGTTAATGCTTGTTGATTATGTTTTACTACCAGTTACATCAATTATTTATTTTCCTTTTAATTCCTCCTCTACTGCCCTGGCCCACGTTCTTACCAGCTCTTCCAGTCACATGAACCGGCATCTCATGGGCATGCCATCAACTTCATCCTCCACATGTCTTTTTCCCTACCCAGGGTGCTATGGGCTGGGGGGGCAGTGGGCCACGTCTCTCACTGCCCAGACCAGGTCCCAGACTGGAGGAGTGCCACTTCACTGGTGCGGGGTCTGCGAGGAACTGGTATTCATCCTGCTGGGGCCCTGCTTTTTCTTGTTCTGTGTCCCCTCCCACTCAGAAGCTGGCATCGGGGGTGCGAATGTGCATGTATGTGACCATGCCTATTATGCGGCACCTGTCTGCTTCTGTTTCTCTCACTGGCTTCTCCGAGTACACTGCTACCTGTGGTCACCTAGGTGGCAGTGCTACAGCGGAGCCAGCCACCCTTGCTCCTCAGAGGAGGACAGTATCCTTCTGGACGCTTGATCCTCCTCCTCCAGTGCCCTGTGCTCGTTCCCAAATGAGGGTCACCGGCATTGTGATCTGTACTGCTACCACTGCTCCAACAGGTCGGTTACATCAAATATTTCAATAATTTTTATCTTTGCATCCCAGTCCCTTACCCTTTAATAAATTGTTTGGTGTTCTTATTCAAGACTGACTGATGAGCATATTATTAGTGATAGCCATTAATTGCATTCTCAGTAAAGTACTGTATTGCATCTGTTTATGATATTTCATGTGTTGGGTGACTGCAAGGGGAGGTACAGCATCCCAGGAGGTTGTACCAGACAGACAACTAGCCTACTATATTTTGACTCTGGGTGGAGGCACCGCGCTACTAACATTTTTTGGGAAAGAACTTCCTTTTCCATCCAATATAGAGCCCAGACCCCTCAATCTTGTTTGAGCCCACAAGGCAGGGGTGGTAACCGAATGTTAGACGGTGAACTGGTTACACTGTAATGTGCAGTAGAGCACATGGTTTAAAAAAGAAGTTAAGTGCAATAAGAGCAAGCAGTAAAAGCAGGCATTTCAGCCACAGCTATACCAGGGTAGGAGGCAATTGAAGGCAGTCAGGTATGGAGAAAACAAGAGTGGGGGGGAAGGAGTTTCAGCTGGTAAAGGTACTGAAGCAGAAGTAGGATGGGAGTAGGTTCCAGAGTGAAGTGAAATGATAGGAAAAGGTTGATTGCCCAGCAGAGGAGTGGGGATGAGGAATGGCAAAAGTATGATAATCCCTGGAATGCAAGGAGCAGGAGGTAGAGGGGATGAAGAAGAGGAGTAAGGAGAGGTAGGAGGGAAGGGACCCAAACCATTATTTGGATATGAATGAGGAAAAATGGTTCTGGCGATGTAAGGGTAGAGGAAGAATGGAGAAGGAGGAATAGAGTGAGCAATGGTAGATACGAGAGGGGGAGTTGGTAGAAAGACAGCAGAAGGAGTTGCAGAGGGTGTCCAGTTTGGCCAGGGAGGTAGCGAAAGAGAGGTGCCATAGACCACGTCCACATAGTCAAAGCACTGGGAGCACCATTTTGATGACAAGCTCATGGTATATGTGGAGAGACAAGCAGTCTTTATTGTGGTACAAGGCTCCAAGTTTAGGGCAGAGTTTGGTGTGGGTGGTGTCAATGTGGGCAGAGAAGTCAAGTCTGCGGTCTACCCACACATCAAGGTATTTGAATGACTGAATCAATTCAAGAGAGGTTCCATACAAGGTGGACAAAATAAGCAGGGCTGCTAGTCTGGCCAAGGTCATGAACACAGTTTTTTTTTTTGTGTCGGTTAGACTGGAACCAGCTCAGGATATTGTGGAAGTCTTGCTGAAGCACACCTTTGAGGGCTGCAGTGGAGGGACTGGAGGTGTAAATGACTGTGTCATCCACATACATGTGGATATGCAAGTTGGCACAAGTTGTGGGGAGGTCATTAAGGAAGATGGAGAACAGGATGGGCCCCAGGATGGAACCCTGAAGGACCCTGGCCAGTATGGGAAGTGGAGGTGACAGAGCACTACCAACCAGTACTGACTGCAAATGGCCAAAGAAGTAGGAATGGAACCAGTCAACAACAGGATCTGAGAGGCCAGCATAACTCAACATATTCAGAAGGCATGGATGGCATATCAAGTCAAAGGCCTCAGCCAGACTGATGAAAATGGCAGCTGTGATGTAGCCCTGATCCATTGCTGAGGAGATAGAAATCAGTTATACACAGCAGGGAGATGGTGCAGTGATGCTTCTGGAAACCAGAACAGGGAGAGGAAATCACTGGAGGACAGAAAATTGGAAAGTCGAGTGTAGACTAGCTTCCCTTGCAGTTTAGCAGAGGAAGGGAGGAGGGAGATTGTCCAGAAATTACCCAGGAAAGAAGGGCTCCCCTACTTTATGCAGTGAAAGAACTTTGGCCAACTTTCAGGACTGAGGGACAGCGCTAAGGGAGAAGGAAAGGTTGAGTACGTGAGTCAGAGGATATGCAATGGAAGGTGCAGAGATATGGGGTCCGATTTTCAAAAGGCTGTTAGATTGGCATATGTTGTGCAGATTCATGGCTACAGCAGCCTCTGGGTGGATCAGGGACCCAGCGCCCTATTCCAGAACAATGGGGGTCCTTGCGACAAAGTCCTGAGAGCTGCTGCAGTGAATGTGTTGTGGCAGACCTTTGGTGCACTGGAAGGGATTGCTGAAGGGTTCCGTCAAGGCCCCCCAACCCGGAGCAACCCTGGCCCAGACTTGTGATGTTGTGGGGGAGGAGGCTGGGTGGTACATGGCAGTCGGACTGGTGGGGGAGTCCCTAGTGGGTGGCATGGGCACGGCTGAGTGTGGGAGGGTACAGAGGTGGCCCCAGGCTAGTTGTGCCCTGCACTGGACAACAGAGCCTCTGACTGTGCATGGGCTGTGTGCTGGCACAGCCTGTGTCCTAGACCCCCTGATGCCACCAGCCCTGCCAACTGAGCCATATCATGCAACCACCCTGACAGGGGATGACAGTTCATGATGGCATGGGAAGAGGTGCTGTAGTTGGGGAAGGATGTACTACAGGCAGCACCACCTGCGCCAATACACAGCCACAGGTGCCGTACACATGATGGCAGTTGGAACAGGCACCCCAATTGGCAAGTGCCATCATGAGGTTTGGTGGTCAGCATGCCAGGGAGTTTGCATGCTGCAGCTGAGCTGGCAACATCAAGGGTCTGGGACATGAGCAATGCCAGCATACAGCCTATGCCCAGTTGGTGACTCTGTTGTCCAGTGCAGGGAACAACTGCCCTGGTGCCATCTCTGTACCCTCCCACAGCCCGCAGTGCCCATTCCACCCACTACTGGTACCCCACTGGTCTGGCTGCTGTGTACCAGACACCCTCCACCCCAATATGACTTACGACAGATGCCCAGAACAAGGGCTGTTCGACCAGCTTAGTTGCACCCATGGCAGGGCTTCCAAACCCCCAAATAAGGGGATGCTGAAACCCAGCCATATTGCAAGCCCCTTATGACTTGATGCTTTGGCACCTCTGGCACATGGGTGGCATAGGACTACTTCGGAGTTAGGCATCCTGATTTTGACCCAACCTGCATTCGAAATTCGGGATTGCCACAAAATTTGTCACAAGGTACCACTTCCATAAATCCTTTTTGTGCAGGCACCTTGCACCAAGTTGTAGCCTTTGAACATCAGGCCCATGGAGTAGTTTAGGATCCAGTCCATGAGGACTGGATTTACAAAGGTTGTGGGAGGAAAGGGCAGTAAACGTTTCCTGGGTAGTGATAGGGGAAGAGGAAGCTAGTGGAAGGGAGATGACGAACAATATGAGGAGGAGTTGAGGAGGCTGCAGGGTGAGTGGAAGGAACAGCATAAGTAATGAAAAACTGATTGAAATGAGCAGCAACAGAAGAGGGTTCGGACACTGGTGAGCCATTTACTAGAAGGACAGGAGGGGCAAACCAGGTCAGAGTGTCAAAAAGGGAGAGAATTACCTTCTAGAACTTTGAGGGGGCATTAAGGTTGTTCTGAAGGCTGGCCTTGAAATACTGCGATTTTGCAGCCTGGACAACCTTAGTACAGCAGTTCCTGATAGTCCTGTATAAGAGGAGGTCAGGGAGGGAGGGAGATAATTTACAACTATTTTCATTAAATAAATGAAATAAGTATAAAAAAACAAGTGTTATTTGTTCACTCAGGTTCCCTTTATCTAATATTACATTTTGTCTTAAGACCTGAAAACATCCAGTGTGACAAATATGCAATAATAGAGAAAATCAGCAATATGACAAGGCCACCTTGGCTGCTTCCTCAATTTAACCCCTCCCCCTTCCTCTCTAACTTATCTCCTCTGCCTTTAGCTATACGCTAGTCCTGTTTTCTTGGCCTCAGTCTTCAGCTGTTCTTTCTCCCTACCTTCCCCCCAACTCCCCATCTATCAATATTCCTTCCCCCGCCTCACCTGTTTCCTGCTGCCCTGTGTTTCCTCTGACTCTTCTCCCTTGTCATGGTATTCCCTGGTTTACACATACAACTCCCCATCCCAACTGTCACCCCAAGTAATTTTATGGGGTTCCTGGCCTCAAATCTCAAGTTTGCCTAGACAGTGCTTATCTATGTTACAAATTCACATTCCCAATGTCTTCAGTGCCTTTGTATACCAATTCAGTTTTGAAATGCTTATCGCCCTGCATGGTCTGGCATATTTGTACTGTGTCTACTATATATATACTTGCAACTGCTGCTGCACTGTTTTAATTAACGTCTATTAATATGTAAATGCACTTTTTTCATTGTTCTCCTGTTTGTTACGACATGGAGCCTTTGTGAAGGAGTCTCTGACTCAAAGATTTGTAATTCCAAAAATCAATAAATAAAATAAAAAATAAAACAAATAAGCTGCGGCAAACAGCAGCTTGCGTTGAAGTTTGATGTACCAGGGACTCTGCACCAGATTCTGGCGCCTATGTCCCCACACTTGCAGCAACCCCTCCCATGGGACAAACATATGGCACATGGGAGGGGTTTGCTGCAGGCTCTTACAGCAAAGTCAGAAGGTTCCCCCATCCCTGATCCCCGAGTCACATAAATAAAACCCTGGTGTTCTAATGGCCCCTCTCCCCAATCACCAATGTTGTCTCTTATATTAATATTTAATAAATCACCCTTCCCTGGTGTTCTATTGGCCCCCCTCCCTGATTCTGTTTCACCCATTATATTAATATGTCATACATTGCCCTTTTTTAGTGGTCTAATGGTCCCCTCACCCCAGCAGGTAGTGCTCACCACCTCGCTCCCCCCAATCCTGAAACACATTAAAAATATTCAATGAGCACTGTACACATAACAGTATGTGCTCAGTGACAGTTCAGTCAGCAGCCGGTCGTGGAGGTGAGAGGTGGGCTGTGCCAGTTGCCGGCTGTGTTTCGGGACTGGGGGAGGAGCAGGGTGGTGGGTACTACTTGCTGGAGTGGGGGGCCACTAGACTGTCAGGAAAGGGCAACGTATGAAACATTAATATAACGGGCAAAATGGGGATTAGTGAAGGGGGCCACTAGAACACCAGGGAAGAGTGATTTATTCAATATTAATATAAGGGGCAACATCGGGGATCGGGGGCCACTAGACCACCAGGAAAGGGTGATGTATGACATATTAATGTAATGGGTGAAGTGAGGATTGGGGAGGGGAGCCACTAGACCACCAGAAAAAGGTGATGTGTGACATAATAATATAATGGGTGAAATGGGGATCAGGTAGTGGGCCACTAAAACACCAGGGAAGGACAATTTATTCAATATTAATATAAGGGGTGGCATCGAGGATCAGGGAAGGGGGCCTTTAGCACAACAGGGAAGGGGTTTTATTTATGTGACCCTGGGATCGGGATGGGGGGACCTTTTGATTTTGCTGCAGGAGCCTGCAACAAACCCCTCCTATGTGCCATATGTCTAGTGGACCTCCCACCCTCCCCACCCATCAGGCATTGCCAAACACCCCCTCCCCCTGTTCCTTGCTTTGATCCTGCGACAGGCACTGCCTTCTGTACACCACTATGGCCAGCTGCAGAATGCATTATGCACATACTGTATACAGTGACAATGCATTCTGCAGCTGGTCGTGGTGGTGTGTGGAGGACAGTGCCGGTCGCAGGATTGGAGCAGGGAATGGGGAAGAGCAGGCTGGTTTGTCAATGCCTGACAGGGTGGGAGGTCCACTAGACACCAGGGATTATTTCTGAAATTATTTTCAGTGTGATTGGGGACTGAGAGGCACTAGAGCACAGGGGCACTTTTGACTACTTACACAGGAATGATCAGGGATCATGGGGGGTACTATGGGACTGGGGACTATGTGCACAGTGACTGGGGGGGGTGCTAGACTATCATGACAGTTACCGTACAGTAGGAGCACCAGTTTATGATACATTTTATGTTGGCAAATTACAACGGCTTACCGCTGGGTGACACATAGCTGAATCTCTTGCCCATCTGTGCTCCTACATACCCACTGCCTTCTCACTTGAACCTATGGCCATGGCCCCTCTTGGCGCCATATTTTCTCTCCTCTCCACCACCATCACAGCCCCTCTAGTGTTGTGTCAGGTGGTGGTGGGGCCACTGCATGCCTGATGCAAATCACGCAGATGTGGCCAATTCTTTGGTGCATTTTGCAGTCAGTGGCAAACCTGGGAGTTTGGTGCCGAGACCCTGCAGATGATAAAATCTGGCACAAGGTCCCTGGTGCAACTGGCTTTGCTGCAACCCTTAGAGTGACACAAGCTGCGTCGCTCTAAGGGGTGTTTGAAAATCAGGCCCATGGTGTACAGATATTAAAAAATGATGAAGTTTTGAGTAAAAGTTCAAAGTGCATTGAACTACGTTAACTGGACTTACCTTATTTTCTCGTATTGCAGTCATGGTTCCAACAGGAGGGTGGCTTTTCAATTTGAGAGTGGATCTGCAGTTTTACATGCGTGAGAGTGTGTGGGGTGGTGGGTGCTGAGCGGGGGTCATGGTGGGGTGGTGGAGTAGGGGGCTGAGATCAAGGACAGACCATTTTCTTCTTTGCAGGTTAAATTAAAAAAAAAAAAAGATGAAGAAAGGATCATTTTCTTTTGTACAGGGGGACTGTAGCTGACACTGAGGATTGGACACCCAAGTGTTGAGATAGTCTTCGGTGGCACTGGGGGTGGCGACCTCAATTCTGCCACCTATATATTGAGGGGTGCTCTGGAGGGGTGTGGTATAATGCAGTGGTACTGGGGTGGGTGCTGTGGTTCATTTATAATAGATAGATTGAGAGATGTTACAGTAGTTAATTTTTATAGTGAAAGGGTAAGCTATTACACAATGCTAAACACGCAGCATTCAAGACCAACTTGGTAGATAGATAGATAGATAGATAGATAGATAGATAGATAGATAGATAGACAACCAGATAGAGAAAAAGATGTTACAGTAGTTAATTCATATAGCATGAACGTAAGCTATGATACAGTACTAAACACACAACAGTCAAGCCTGGCTTGCTGCAGATATCTAAGCTGGCAGTACGTTTATTTATTTATTTATGTATTTGGTGACCGGGTAGGTGCGCTGATTCAAGGGACCGTTTTCAGGCACTAACCAGGCCATAAACAATGGCACATTTAACAAAGCAGAACACAGTAGGAATAACATGGATGCAATGCAAGTCCTGTTATATTAATCAATCAAACAATCAATCAAAATCTTTATTTAATCAGGCGAACATCATTGAGCATAGCTCATTTACAAGATGGACCTGAGTGGTCAAGAAGTGCAAGTGTTATTACATTGACAAGGGTAGCATAAACAGTAATACAATGACAGGGGTAACATAAACAGTAATACAATGACATAAGTGCTAATATATAACAATATACATATGTACACGGCACATTAAAACTTTTAATCAGTGAGACAGATGGCAATGGGCACATCAGGAGTAATATGTAGATTATAGGACCTAGCAGGCATTTTGAGGGTGAATCTTGGGACTGGAAACGGGAGTTTTATCAGCATATAGGAACACGAAAAAAAAAAAAAAGGGGGGGATAGGTAGGGCCGGGTTTAGGCCTTGTGGAAGCAGTTGCAGAGTTCTGGGAATAGGGTGGTGAATAATCTTTGAAGGATATTAAGGGTAGGAGGTTATTTAGCTTCATGGTTTTTGGAGTGAATTCAAACAATTGCTAGTGAGTAGCTGATAGCAGCCCTCCCAAACTGGGTGCAGGCATTGGGGACCTTAAGAATGATAATTTTGCTGATCCTTAGGTTGTATGGCCTAGAAGTAATTTGAGTAAAACAGTCTGAGATATAGGTAGGTAGCTTGCCTGATAAGGCTTTGAATATCAAATTGCAGCATTCCTGTTTCTTCTGTGTTGTAATGATGTCCAGTTAACTGCCTTATAAAGGAGCAATGATGGGTGCTGAAGGAAGGTCAGTAATGAATCTGATGGACCTGTGGTATAGGGTGACCAGTTTATTTAAGAGGGGGAGACAATGTCCATACAGAAAGTCAGCATAGTCAATGAGGGATAGGAATGAAGCCTGGATTAATCTTTTTGGAGTCTCTGTTGAGGTAGTGCTTTATTCTAAAGAATAAACCAAGCCTTTGTCTCAGTTTCTTTAGTAGCTCCTCAATATGGACAGAATAGTCAAGCTTGTTATCAATCCAGACCTCAAGGTATTTGAAGTTATCAACGAATTCCAGCTTCTCCAAGTAAGGTGGTTAGTTGTAGGGTGGTGGATGGTGGGGTAGTGGCAGAGCAACTCTTTGAGGTAAAGAACATAGCTTTGTTTTTTTTGCATTTAGAAGTAGTTTTTATCCAGTAGGTTGTGTTGTAGGATGGAAAATTCAGATTGTAGCAGTTCAAGGCTTTAGATAATGAAGGATTGCTAACATATAATACAGTATCATCAGCAAACAGATGGATGTTGGATTGAGTGAGGTTAGCATCAATATTATTAATATAGATGGCAAAGAGGATGGGGCCAAGAATAGAGCTCTATGGTACACCTCTTAACAGTGGTTTTAAGGTGGATAGGTAGTTTCCATCTTTTACCAGTTGTGACCTATCTGATAGATAGCACTTGAACCAATTGAGTGAAGGGGAATCCAACCCTAGTGAGCCAAGGAGGTGATTAATGATTCATGATCCACTGTGTCAAATGCTTTGCTCAAATCCAGGAACACAGTACAGGTACTGTTCTTCTTATCCATAGCAATCTGCCAGTCATTGGTTACTTTGGCTAGGGCCGAAATGGTCCTATGCCTTGATCTAAATCCTGATTGTGCTGTATTTAGGAGGTTATTGTTATCCAGGTAGTCCCTTAATTGTGAGTTTACTAACTTTTCGACACATCTCCCAGTTTGGTATCAGAAGTGAGAAAAGTCCCAGCAGTCTCATACTGGAACTGTGGTTTCCTCATTTCTATACCCTGAAGTCTCTTTATTCAATTTCTGATCATATTTTTAAGAAAGAAACACCAGAATCAATCTAAATAGGCCCCATTTAGGTAGGTTCAGGTGTTTTTTCTTAATATGTAATTTTAAGGTATTTACCGTATGTTTTAGTGAAGAAGAAAAAAAACAAAATGGTGGCCATTGTGACCCAAAAAACTGGTTTTCAGGTCAATACAACAAAGTGGTATGAATGCAAAATGCTCTTGTTACCCCAACATTTTTGGGTCCTATCAGAGGGTTATCCAAAAACCATACAAAGCATGCTCAGAAAAGACTTAAAATGTAATTGTGGAACTGATTAATATTTTTTTCATGAAACCTTCCAAAGACGCTACCTTGGCAGAGGCCACTTCTACCCTAAAAGTTTCGGAAAAAAAATTCTTACTGTCTAGGCTATAGGCGAGAGCCAAAAAAATAAAATGTGCAGTAAGTATAGGAAAACACATTCCTTTTCGTTAAAAATCAACATTCAGTATCTCAGAAACAGTATAACCTGCCATCATGAAACTATCACGTCTTGAGAACTTGCCACCAAGACAATGCATGACAAATATTAGGGAATTTCGCTGAACACTGCCAAAGTTATTAAGGTGCAAAACTTGAGTTTTAACATTAAATGCTTTACTTAATCCTAACTATGCCGGCACTAGTGCACCAATATAATATATATTTCTGTAGGAAGGACTCTGTTAAACACATCCCCAAAAAATATGATACAGTATATCTTTGGTGCACTCACAAGATGCTTTTCATGTGTGCAGCAGATCACTGTTCACTAGGCCACACTTCATTTTGGCTTCACCCCATTTCTTTGCTTTGTTACCAGGTCATAAACTCCTACTCTCAGGCCATCTTCCTGTACAGATCATCAGCATAGGAATGTTGTGAGCAGCTGGGATGTCGAATAGTCATGTTATATGACTATAGCACAAGGCTCCGCAACAACAACTTGGAATTCTGCCCACTCATCCTGTGGAGCCATGTTAGGGGATTATGGCTCATGAACAATGTTTATTACTATAGCTTCCAGATACTGCAAATGATGCTGTAATTTTTGGTGTGCCTAGATGATGCATCTATTCTAAATAGATACTTTTGCTCAGTATTTACTGAGGAAAAGGTAGAGCAGGGCCCACAGCTCAGCACCATGGACACAGGGCGGAAGGAGGTGTGCACTAGTTCCTTCACAAAATAAAGGGTCATACAAAAGCTAGCTAAGGTCAGGGTGGACAAGACAATGGGACCTGATGGCATACATCTCAGGGTACTAAAGAAGCTAAGGGTGGAACTAGCAGAGCCATTATCAGAACAGTTTAGTGAGTCTCTGAGCACAGGAGAGGTACCAGAGGACTGGAGAAGGGCTCATGTGATCCCATTCCACAAGAGTGGCAGCAGGGAGGAGGCAGGGACATACAGACCAGTCAGTCTTACCTCAGTACTGGGCAAGATTATGGAGGCATTCCTTAAGGAAAGGATAGTGCAACACCTGGAATCCATAGGAGCACAGGATGCAAGACAGCATGGGTTTACAACAGGAAGGTCCTGTCAAACTAAACTCATAGATTTCTTTGACTGGGTAACCAGAGTGATGGACCAAGGGGAGCAGTTGATGTCGCCTACCTTGACTTCAGCAAAACTTTCGATACTGTTCCACATAGAAGATTAATTAATAAGCTGGATAGGCTCGGGCTGGGTCAGAAGTTGGTCAACAGGGTGACGGGCAGAAAACAGAGAGTGGTGGTAAATGGTATACAGTCAGAAGAGATGCAAGTCACAAGTAGGGTACCTCAGGGATCAGTCCTGGGGCCAGTCCTCTTCAATATCTTCATCAGTGACATTGCAGATGGACTGGAGGGTAAGGTTTGTCTGTTTGCGGATGACACCAAGATCTGCAACAGAGTACATGATCCAGATGGGGTGGGCAGAATGAGAAGAGATCTGAATAAACTGGCAAAATGGTCGGAAGAGTGGCAACTGGGGTTTAATGCAAAGAAGTGCAAGATCATGCACATAGGGAAGAGAAACCCTGAAGCCACCTATAGGTTTGGAGGGGAGTTGCTGGCAATCACAAGGGAAGAAGGAGACTTACGCATCATCATTACAAATGACTTTAAATCATCCAAGCAGACCACTAAAGCAGTATGTAAGGCTAGAGGGATGTTGGGGTGTATTAGTAGGGGTATCATAAGTTGTAAGAGGGAGGTGATAATCCCTCTTTACAAGACACTGGTTAGGCCGCATCTGGAGTACTGCGTGCAGTACTGGAGGCCACACCTTCACAAGGACATTAACCAAACTGAGGCAGTCCAGAGAAGGGGAACCAAAATGGTGCAGGGACTGCATCAGAAAACATATGAGGACAGATTAATGGAGCTCAATATGTATACCTTAGAGCAAAGGAGGGAGAGAGATGATATGATTGAAACATTCAAACATCTTAAGGGCATTAACAAGGTGAAAGAGTCTAACATGTTTCAATATAAGAAAATTAGCAGGACAAGAGGACACAGCATGAGATTAGAGGGAGGCTGATTAAGGGGTAATGTGAGGAAGTTCTTTTTCACATAAAGGGGCGGTGGATGCATGGAATGGCATACCTCAGGAAGTGGTGGACATGAATACAGTGCAGGGCTTCAAACAGGCTTGGGATAGGCATAAGGGAGCAATAAAGATGAGTATGAATAGATGGCATGGGGTCATAAGGTCGCAGGACATCATGCCGCATGGCAAAATCACACTGCCAATACAGCTTGATTCTTGCCATGTGGCATACCTCTTTTTTCTGTGGGGCCACCGCCCCACACCACCCCTTATGGGGGTCTGTGCCCCCGAACCTCCCCCAGTATAGATTCTCAACTCCCGGGGGGGTCAGATCGGGGAGCGCACAAAGTTTAAAAAAAAATTCAAGTTTCTGGGACCAGGAATCAAACCCTGTCCCGGAAGCACTGCCTTGGTTCCCTGCTGCTGTGGCTTAGTCAGTTGAGCCACAGCAGCTGGTCAGTGGAACCCACTCCCAGCAGAGGCCTTATCTTCTGCCTGGAAGAGTGAGAATGCTGCAATACTGCATACAGCAGTATACGCAGTACTGCACCATTAGCTCACTGGTGCAGTGCTGTACTGGGTTAGTCATAATGTCATACGCTATTAAGCGTGCAACATTATGACCCAGTACCTGAATGGGTGGACCATTGACAGAGCACAGGCCTATGGCACATTATAAGGTAGAAAAAATGGGCAGACTGGATGGGCCTTGGAGTCCTTATTTGCCGTCAACTTCTATGTTTCTATGCCTAAACATTCTTTCTCTGTTATGGACTAGGCCTTCTTGGGATGATTTTTCCTGCTTAGGTATATGATTGAGTGTTTTCCTCCTTGAGCACTGCCTGGCTCAGAACAGTACCCAATTTGTGGTGTGCAGCATCCACATACACAAGGTGTTTCAATGTATAGCTGAGGCTAACTAGCATGGCTATCTGACATAATGAGCAAAACAATGGATGGGGCTGTGTGATGGTATTAATGCGGGTACTCTTAAAGAACTAAAACAGAAAGGAAGAGAACTATAGGCAGTCAATATGAGCATGAAGTAGCATGCAAAAAGTTAATTTTCAAATGTGAAAAACACACAAGGCACACACAAGGAAACCCTGGCACTTTGAGATAAAAACTTCTTTATTAGGAAATGTAGCTAGACCATGAGAAACCGACCATAATATATGCTGCATTCCTTAAGGAGCAAAGACAAACACAAACTGAACCAGAAAGTAGGAATGGGACAAACCCATCGTGAAACCAAGTAGCTTTAAACTCACGTGGCTTGGTTTCATCAAGACCCGAACTGAACATTGCTGGTTTGGCTCAGATCTTCAGCTTTCTTTTCTTTTTTTTGTGCTCCCCAGCCTCCCAGCCTGCATGCCTGTCATGTGACTGGTTTGGGAGGCTGAGGGAGAGGTGAAAGGGCACCAGAGCAATGCACACTCTGTTGGTGTACCCTGGTTTTCACATGTGCAGTTCTGGGGTATATAGTATAATGAGACAGTGAGACTGATTTGGCACCATTTAAGGAGAGAGCACCTCAGGTGGGAGCTCGCTAGGTGGCAAGCAGAGCATGGCAGCGGGAGGGGAAAACAGTGGCTTACTGGTTTGCCACAGTTTTACTTAACTGTTGGGTGGCTAGTATGTGATGCAGTTTTCCTGAACAACAGCCTGGACTGAAAACTAAGAAACTAAAATAACAAGCATTTGTCAATGCCGTTGCTTGCTGGCATTGGCATTGGTAGTGTCGGAATTACAGAGCTGCATATTAGGAATGGAGTGAAGTGTTGAACTGAAGCCAACCCCACCACCACCCTGCAGATACTGACAGGCATCGGGGTGTGCCTTTGGGTCGTTAGGCTTAACGGCCACTCCATTTCACCACACCCTACCCTGCAGACACCGACAAGTGTTACGGTGTGTCTTGGGGTCTTTGGCCCTTATGATCACCCCATTCCATAAGGAAATATGGTGAGATGGCTGCTGTATAGGAGAATGGGGTGAACTTTGGGGCCAAAGAGTACAAGGCACACCTTGATGCCTCTCACTGGCTGCAGGGTGTGG
Organism: Neoceratodus forsteri; assembly: GCA_016271365.2. Classification (NCBI taxonomy): domain Eukaryota; kingdom Metazoa; phylum Chordata; order Ceratodontiformes; family Ceratodontidae; genus Neoceratodus; species Neoceratodus forsteri. Next base: position 1,677,809,771 of record CM057456.1, read on the forward strand.
GTGGGTGGGGGTGGAATGGTATGAGCATTACAGGCGACAATCCTAAGTCACACCCCTGATGCCTGTCATTCTCTACAGGGTGGGGCATTATGGTCGGAAACCCTAACACCTCAGGCATTCGTTGGTATTTTCACTCCAAATTTTCAACATGTTTTTTTTGTGACCCCCACCTCATGAACACTGGCAATATCAGTTTGTTAGCCAAAAGCTGCTTTTGCACAGCGACTAAGCCATTTGGCACCACAGGTGCGAAAACACATTTCAAACAGGATGTGAAAAATGACAGCTGTACTGTTCATGAGGAGGTGTAAAAAATAGCAATGTTGAAAATCTGCAGTGAAAATATAAAAAAAACTGGTGAAGTCACGAGCGTCCGTAGAAACTGTGCAGCGGACACCCCTAATATAATTGGTTTGAGGATTTTTTACAGCAGATTGTCAACACAGGCATTTTGGGACCTCCGCTCATGAACAGTGTCACTGTAATTTTCTTAATCTGCCCCAAACGGTGATTTCCCACAGTGACCACGCATTTCTGCGCTGGAAGTGCGAAAACACATTTTGGCCATGGTGTGACAAATGACAGCTGTACTGTTCATAAGGAAGTGTGGAAAAATGCCAGTGGTGAAAATCTGAACTGAAAATATTACAAATTCATGAACTTACCAGGGAGCGTAGGAACTGCGCAATGCTCGCTTGTAACACAGTCATTTTATGGACTTTTGTCAACCAAATTTTCAACATAGCCATTTTAAGACGTCTGCTCATGAACAGTGTCGCTGTGATTTTCTTACTCTGTCCGAAACATTGATTTCGCACACCGACTGCAGCATTGTGCGCTACATGTGCGGAAACACATTTTGGGTGAGATGTGAAAAATGATAGCTGTACTGCTCATAAGGAGGTGTGGTAAAATGGCAATGTTGAAAATCTGGAGTGGAAATATTAAAAATTTGTGAACTTATGAGCGTGTAGGAACTGTGCAACACACGCTCTAAAACAAGGGATTTCTGCACTCAATTTTTCAACATAGGGTTTTTGGGGCCTACCCTTGAATCAGATGTTGTCATTAGTAAATCAATCCTGAAAGGTGGTTCCATGCAGTGACGCAAAATCACCTTCAGGGCTGATTAACACCATGACAGTGCAAGAATTATAAGGAGGGGTCCCAAAAACCCCATGTTGAAAATTTGGTGCCAAAATTCAAAAAATGCCTGAGATATGAATCAAAGTTGAAAAAACCCTGTTTATTCCATTATACAGCTTACCGGCATTTCTTCAGTTCGCGGTCAGCTTTGAAGAATGCAGACGTGTTCCCGGTTCACCCAAGATTGTCTCCGCTTGGCCTCGGAGGTAAGTAAGGGTGGGGGTGTGGGGAGGTGGATGCACAGAGGGTGGCGCGGGTTGGGGGCAAGACAATCAGCGAGGGACCATTTTTACTTTTCAGGTGTTTGTTTTCTTTTTAGGAGGAAGATGCGGGACTTGTGCCATGCTGGGGTGGACTCCCAACATGGCAGTGGCTCATTGTTGGGGGCAGTGGAGCCAAGGGCGATGGCGATGGGACTTGTGCCATGCTAGAGGTGGGCTCCCAGTGTGGCAGCTGGAAGATTTTGTTTGGGGGTAGAGTGGAGCCGGCTGGATTGGGCACCCCTTACCGCCATACAGACATGTGCCACATGGGTCGGCTCAGTGTGGCAACTGGAAGTCTGTTTCTTTGGGGGGGGTTTAATTGAGCCGACAGACAAGCAGGATTGCCGGCAATATGCTAATCAACACTATCTTATTGCTGCTCACTGAAGTGGTGCTCTCCCTTCCAACTGTATGGCACTGCATTTTCAACTGTTGTCATAGACAGCTGCAGCATTCATTGGTGAACTGAGGCCGCGCCTGCAAACACACTGACTGAATTGGAAGACAGGGTGCCACACCTACAAAAACTCGGATGATGACACTATGTTTCTTGCACATGCATGCAAGCAAACATAAAAATGAGAACAGGAAGAAAGCGTAATTTGGGGGGGGGGAAGAGACACATTGTAATTATTTGGGGTGGGGTCCCACAGTGTATATCCACCACCAGCACTAGGAAATGGAGCCAAAAAATGTATTTAAAAAATGTAAACCAAAAATAAGAAAAATCAAGCAAATAAAAAAAGGGAAGAAACAGCGTGGAAGTAGGGTGCTTATGTTGCTATACTTTTACTCCTTGTTCCAGTGACAAGTGGAGGACTGAAAAAAAAAGATATAAATCAAAAATAAAAATAAAGGAAAAGACACGGGAGAGAGACAGTATGGGGTGGGAGGTTTGGGTCTGCCACAGCCTATGCCACAAGAATAAGGAGGACTTAAAAAAAAGCAGTTCTTAAAGACAAGGGAAAGAGACAGTGTAGGAGAAGTAAACGCAAGGGAGCTCACAGATGTGTGGGAATGGGTGGGGGAGGCTGGGTCTTAGCCTGTGCCAGTGCAGCTAGAGCTTGGGGAAAAAGAAAAAACATAAAAAAGACTCACGGATCATCACGCAGTACACTACATAAATAAAGTCAAACAGCAGACTGTGTGTCCTGCTGTTGAAAAACAATTGATCTTGGTCATCCTGCAAAACAAAAGCCCCTTGGCTAGTGTGGCATAAGCCTGCTGGGCTACCTGGCCACTTTTAGTAAAAAGTAAACCCAAGCTAGCACTGCTTTAATAGATATTTTAGCTGGTTCCAAATGGGACTAGCAAATTATTTAATTTGCTTACTTTGCTACATTTTTTTCGATTGGCCTTAAATTTAAGCTTGCTAAATAAGGGCAGGTAGGAGGGGGTCCCATGAGTCATGCTTCATGCCACACACTACGGTTTGACATTTTGCTATGTGGATCTGTCAAAACAAAGAATTTTTAAACAGCAGGATGTGGCATATAGAAACATAGCTAAAGCCGATGACCAACTAGGGTCAACGGCCACTGGTACAGGCAGGGTACATGGGCAGACTGGATGGGCCTAGCAGTCCTTATCTGCTGTCAGCTTTGATGTTTCATAAAATTTATGGCAGATAAGAACCACTTGTCCCACCCAGTCTGCCCACTTTCCCTGTCTACACTGTCACCACAGACTCTACTTGATCTCCAGCTCCCTTCCCCTTCCCCTGCTTACCACCAAGACTGCCTTGTGCCTATCCCATGCATTCTTGAATCCCATCATTGTTTTCACTGCCACCACCTCTGCTGGGAGACTGCGTCAGGTGTCCACCACTCTTCCAGTGAAGAAATACTCTCACACAGTATACTCTGCACTGTCATGCCACCGTCTCTTTCTATTTTGTGGTATTTTTATAAGGAAAATGTCTTTTTTCCACTACTTAGCATATAGGTCCAGATTAGGCAAATCTAAATCCTTTGCAAAACCAAATCTAAACTTGTCTTGGATATGGCAGATCCAAAACCAAATCCAAACCCACCCCAGCTTTGCTCATCCCTATCAAAAAGTAACACCAAAAAGGAGTGCCCATTGAAAATTTCATTAAAAATAAATTGCAAAAAAACAGAATGTGACAAAAAAAAAAAAAACACGGCCCAGTGATGCAGATGGCCAAGACACTGGCGGCATCTCATCTCTTGCCACACTGGTGACCTAGAAATGAGTTTGGGTTGCCATGGGTCAGCTGGGGGGGAGGGCTGGGAGAGAACTGAATGGGTGCTTGGCAGTTCTTCTCTCCTGGATTGGGGTGATGAGCAATTCCAGCTCTTGCCTTCCAGCAGGTGGAGGCCTGGTAGTAGCATCAATGGTCGGATGGCTGATGAAAATTGGGTGGGTGGAAGGGGCTGGTGGTTCCAGAGCACATGTGCACATCCATGTACATACATAATCTCTGTTTGCTGTAGCCTTGGGGAGAAGAAAACCTAGGATGAAAATGGAAGTAGATCTGGCTACATGAAGCCCCACTTGAGGTGCCGTGGCCTGCCCTGCTGCTCCGATAAGGGGACATTTGGATGAAAGTCTCTGGGAGGGGAGTATGGCCCTTGCCCCAGCCTGGCCATGAGGGGAAATCCATGGGAGATGTAACCCTAATACTGAGAGAGGTAGCAGGCTGGCCAGCAGCACCCGGGAACAGGGCTGAACAGCTGCTCTGTCAGCTCAAGGATGATAAAACCCTTTATTATTTGCGAACAGAGAATTTTTTCTCATGAACAGAGATTTTATAAATCCCCTTTCGTGAGCTGACAAAATCCTTGATGGTGAGCCCAATCCCCTTTCGCAAAAAATACATACAAATCTTGGACTGAACTGAGCATGCTCAGAACCCCAAAATTCAAAATTTTTGTGAGGTAGCAAAATCCTTAATTGTGACTTAGGGACCAGATGGCCTTATCTCACAAACAAGGATCGGCTTGCAAATGGGAATTTTATCACCTCATGAAAGGGGATCGGCTCGTGAAAGAGGATTGGGTTTTTGAATCCCCTTTCGCGAGCTGACAAATTCCCCTTTCGCGAGGTGCCAAAATCCACTTTTGTGAGCTGATCCCCTTTCGCAGGCTGGCAAAATCCTTGTTTGTCATTTCACGACCAGATGGCCCTCCTCAGAAATGAGGAGTGACTCATGAATGGGGATTCTGTCACCTCACGAGGGATTGACTCCACTGAAAGGATTTTTCAGCTCATGAAGGGAATTGTTTTAATTTTCTCTTTCATGAGCTGACAAAATCAATTAAATGAGTATCAAAATCCTTCGGCTGTAGCCAACTCTTTCGCAAGTTGACAAAATCCTTGATTGAGAGTTCCAGACTAGATGGCAAAAATCTGACGATCAAGGATTCCTCATGAATGGGGATTTTGACAGCTCACAAATGGGGACTGACCTCGCGAAAGGGGATTTTGTCACCTCATGAACTAGGAATTTAAAAACTTTGCCAGTACACTGTAAATAAAAGGTTTGGTCTTTTGACTTGAAATTTGCAGGGTATAGAGGGGGTGTCCTAGAGATGTGAATTATGCTGTTTATGTGTAAAAAAAGTTATATGGTTCCATAGATATACCATCACGAATTTGAGATTTTTCCCATAGGATAACATTGTGGTGCCCCCAGCGACTTTTGGTGCCCATATCTTGCAAACAATGCCAAATACAGATGTTTCACTAACTGCAGCTTAGTTCAAAGTAAGCACATGTGGAGGTTTCGAAGTCATGATTACAACTGCAGTGGAATTTTTTTCATAACCTGCACATTTACTGACATATTGGCAAATTAGTGTTACAGGGGTTCCTTTTCAGTCCTAATCAGGGTAAACAGGGAGGAGAAGAAGCACTGTGGGTAAATTTGGAGACAGGCAATGGCACCACAATCTGCACAGGGGTTGTATACAGATCCCCTTCTCAGGAGGAGGAAATGGACAAGGAAATGATAGAAAGTATACTTAGAATGGCAGAAAAAGGGGAGATATTGCTGATGGGTGATCTGAATATGCTAGATGTTAACTGGAGTGCAGTTGCAGCAGCCACTTCGAAGAGTGGGGTTATTCTAGATGCCCTACAGGGGGCATGCCTTAGACAACTAGTATTGGAGCCCACTCGAGAGGGAGCAATCTTAGACCTGGTTCTCTCAAATGGAGATGAAGAGAGGATCACAGATGTAGAAGTGGGTAGCCATCTGGGAACTAGCGACCATTGAACAGTATGGTTTACAATAAACACAGCAACAGAGTCAAGCCATACAAAGGCAAAAGTACTGGACTTTAGGAGGGCTGACTTTGCTAAAATGGGTGAGTGCCTAAGGAATGCACTAGCAAATGGGCAGGAAGGAGGGTGGAAGAACAATGGGAATAATAAAACTACCATCACAGAGGTAACAAGCCTTTGTGTGAAGCAAATAAACAAAACAAAACAATGTAAACCACTATGGTTCTCAAAGGAAGTGGCAGTGAAGGTTCAAGAGAAAAGAAAGCATTCAGGAAGTACAAGAAATCGTGAGAAGGAGCAGGACAGAGAACTATATCAGTTAAAGCAAAAGGAAGCTGGGAAGGCAGTCAGAACAGCAAAGGCCCAAACCGAGGAAAAGATAGCCAACTCAGTTAAGAAGGGATAAAACCCTTTATAGGTACATCAGGGGCCGAAGGAAGACCAAGAGAGGATAGTGAGGTTTAATAAAGGGAGGGAGGGTGGGCAGAGGAGACTGTGAAAAGGCAGAGATACTAAACAAATATTTTGCTCAGTATTTACAAATGAAGAGGGGGAGGTACCTAAAACAAACAGTAGAAACACTCTGGATACAGAAGTTGATACCAGCCCATTTACAGAAGAAAGGGTTATGAAAGAACTCTTAAAACTGAAGGTGGACAAAGCAATGGGGCCTGATGGGATTCATCCCAGAATTCTAAAAGAACTAAGGGTAGAACTAGTGACACCACTGACTACCCTCTTTAACAAATCATGGGAGGATGGGGTGGTACCGAGGCCTGGAGGAGGGCAGATGTGATTCCCCTTCACAAAAGTGGGAGCAAGGCAGAAGCAGGAAACTACAGACCTGTTAGTTTAACCTCAGTGATAGGGAAAATGATGGAATCACTTCTGAAGGAAAGAATTGTCGAGTATCTAGAGGCCAGAGGGGCACAGGACCCTAGGCAGCATGGATTCACAGCGGAAGATCATGCCAGACAAATCTGATAGATTTCTTTGACTGGGTGACCAAAGTAGTAGATCAGGGAGGGCTGTGGACATGGCCTACCTAGACTTTAGCAAGGCTTTTGACACAGTCCCACACAAAGATTAATATACAAGTTAGCCAGCCTGGGAGGGTCCCAAGATGACAGCCTGAATAAAGAATTGGATGGAGAATAGGACACAGAGAGTAATAGTAAATGGAGTCCACTCAGAAGAAAGGGGGTTACTAGTGGGGTCACCAGAGGGTTCAGTATTAGGACTGGGTCCTTCAATGTCTTTATGTTACATTGCAGAGGGACTGGAAGGAAAAAGCATGTCTCTTTGCAGATGACACAAAGATCTGCAACAGAGTTGATGCACAAGGTGGGGTGGAAAGGATAAGAAGGGACTTGGCAAGGTTAGAGGAATGGTCAAATGTATGGCAGCTTAGATTCAATGCTAAAAGTGCAAGGTAATGCACCTGGGAAACAAAACCCAGGGAAGAGTACACAATGGGGGTGAGATACTAACAACAACAAAAATGGAAAGGGACCTGAGGGTAGTCATATCAGATGACCTAAAGGTGGCAAGAAATGTGAGGGCAGCAAGGAGGGTTGGGGGATACTGGGATGCAAAGGGAGAGGCATCACCAGTAGAAAACAGGAAGTTATTATCCCTCTGTACAGACAGCTGATCAGACCCCCCATCTGGAGTACTCATGGCAGTTCTGGAGACCCAATCTCCGCAAGGACATAGACAGGATGGAAGCTGTCCAGAGGAGGGCAACTAAAATGGTGCAGGGTCTGCACCAGAAGACATATGAAGAGAGTCTAAATGAGCTTAATATGTATAGCCTCGAGGAAAGGAGGGAGAGGGGACATGATAGAAACGTTCAAGTACCTCAAGGGAATCAACAAAGTCCAAGAGGGTAGCATCTTTCAAAAAAAGAGGTGTGCAAGAACAAGGGGCAGTTTGAAGATAGAGGGGGTGGCTCAGAGGTAATTTGATGCATTTTTCACAGAGAGGGTTGTGGATGCATGGAACGCCTCCGAGGAGGCTGTGGAGTCAAAACAGTGGTGGAATTCAAGCATGCATGGGACAGTCATAAGGCCATTCTAGGGGTGGAGGTAGGAAGAAGTAGGCTGCTGGTTAACTAGGATCTGCAGCTTATCCATTAGGTAGGGAAATGGGCAGACTGGGTAGGCCAAGCGGTCCTTATCTGCCATCAAATTCTGTGTTTCTATGTTTCTATGGGGCTACTGTATGGCTCCGTTGTTATGTGTAAGTGGGCACGCGCTCCCACACGTGCATATTGTTATGCACAAATGGGCAGCTTGGTGGGAGCACAGGGTCCGGAGGGTCCGCACACCAACCAACACATATTAGTTACCAGTTACATTACAGTTTCCCAAAAAAACTTTTTAAAAACGTTGCCAGTGCACTGTAAAGAAATGGTTTGGTCTTTTGGCTTGAAATTTTCAGGGTATAAAGGGGGTGTCCCAGAGATGTGACTTATGTTGTTTAGGTGTAAAAAAATGTTATCGGTTCCACAGATATTTTTTGTTGTTTAACCAGGAGTAGCGCACTAAGCTGAAAGCTGTTTTACAGGTGTGACCTGGGAGCACAGGGAAGTTAAGTGACTTGCTCAGAGTCACACAGTATGCAAGTGGAAGCTGTGGGATTCAAACCCAGGTCTGATCTGCTGGATGTCACCAGATTTGCAGCTCAGAGCCTTAAACCACTGCACTATACTCCCTCCCTTGATATGCCATTGTGAAGTTGAGTTTTTTCCCATAGAATAACATTGCGGCGCCCAAAGCTCTTTTCCGTGCCGGTATCTCAGAAAAGATCTACTGTTATGGTAAGTTCTTACATAACTGTAATATCTTATTTCAAGAGGGTTCCTGTGGTAGGTCTTCACATATAGGACTGAATACCAAGCAGTCAAGAAAAATGATAGTCAGAGACCGAGGCCCGGGAGGTGGAAAGGTCTACCAACAAGGATCCTAACTAGGACAAGAGGCCTTGCAGGACAGCAAGTACAAAATTGGCCCTGCACCTAGAATCGATGTCCAAACTGTAATGCTTGGTGAAAGTATTGACTGTAGTCCAACTGGCCATAGCGCAGATATCAGAAGTGGACACGTTCCAAAAAAAAAATGGCTGTAGAAGTGGCCGTACCACGAGTTGAATGGCCATTCACTTCCTCTGGAAAGGGTTTCTCATACTTCTGATAAATGAACAAGATAGAGTTTATCAACCATTTGGATAGGCACTGCTTAGAAATAGCTGTGCCCTGACATTTTGGTGCAAACGCTACAAACAACTGATCGGACTTGTGCACCTCCTTAGTCCATGAAACATAATATCTCAGAATCCTGTGCACATCTAGCATGTGCAAAAGGTGTTCGCCCTATTGGAATACTCAGGTAATAAACTGGCAGTTGTATATCTTCGTTCAAAATAAATTCAGATACCGCTTTCAATAGAAAAGAGGGGTTAGTCTACAGAGCCACCCTGTCTCTGTGGAAAATTAAATAAGGGTCCTTGCAAATGAGGGCCTGAAGTTCTGAAATCCTTTGAGCTGAAGTAATAGCAACTAAAAAGAGCGCTTTCCAAAACAAATAGTGCATGTCACAACTAGCCGCTGGTTCAAAAGGGGTAAAGTAAGCTTTTCTAAAGCAAAGTTTAAGTCCCGGGGAAACTGGACTACGGACCGGAGGTTTTAAGTGGAGGATCCCCTTGAGAAAAGTTTTATAGACCTCCAACTGTGGAAGGTTTTTGCCATCCACCAGAAGGTGATAGGCAGAAATCACCAAAAGACCTTCAGGGAAGAATAGCTAAGGCCCGAGTCAGATAAATGCAAGAGGTACTCTAGGACCTGAGGCACCAAACAAGAGAAAGGGTCCAGACCTCTGACCATCACTCATATGGAGAATCTCTTTCATTTCATCGTATATGTAGTTCTGGTGGAAGGCTTTCTGGCCTCCACCAGGACTTGGGTGACTCGCGAGGAGACACCAAAATATGAGGCAGCTATGTCCAGATATGCCACATGTGTAAGTGAAGAGATTTGAGGCTCAGATGCGTCAGGCTGCCCTACTCCTGTGTCAGAAGGTCTTGAAGGAGGGGAAGAGGTAATGGGGGTTCCAAAGCCAACTGCTGTAGCAGGGGGAACCAAATCTGCTGAGGCCAGAGTGTAGCAATGAAAATCATGCACGCATCCTCTGCTTGAAGTTTCAGCAGTACCTTCTGCAGAACTGGAAAGGGGGGGGAAGGTGTACAAAAACCTCCCTGTCCAACAAAGAAACAGCACATCTCGCCAAAAAACACCATGCCCGGGAACGAGAGAGCAAAAGTTGGGTAGTTTTGCTTTGGATGGGGAGGCAAAGAGGTCTATGTCTGGCCGACCCCACTGATTGAAAAGATCTTCCACTACCTCCCGCTTTAATTCCCACTCGTGAGCCCGTGCGATGGTGCAGCTGAGACTGTCCACCAGGATGTTGTGAACTCCCAGGACATGGACTGCTGTCAGGAACAGGCCATGCTGGACTGCCCAGTACCACACCCGCATTGCCTCCCTGCAGACGGGGTATGATCAGGTGCCCCCATGTTTGTTTAAGTACCATATCATGGCTGTTTTGTCATTCTGGACCAGGAGTGTCCCTGGGCACGAGAGGGAATGGAATGCCTGAAGAGCATAGAGCACTGCTCTCCTCTCCAGAATGTTTATGTGCAGATGAACTTCTTGCAGGGATCACTTCACCTGGGTTCGGTGTTCCCCCTAGGTGGTTTCCCCAACCTTGACCAAAGGCATCCATTGTGAGGGTCATGGAAGGTGGAGGGGGTGAAAAGAGGTCCCCGAGGACAGGTTGGACATCTCCTGCCACCAGAGAAGATCCCTCTTCATGCTGCTGGAGACCAGGACCCTATGGTCCAGGTCATCCGAGCTTTGATTCCACTGGACCCAGAGTGTCCACTGGGGCACATTAATGTGCAGTCTGACCAATTGAACTGTGGGAATGGCAGCCACCATTAGTCCCAACAGATGGAGAACAGAGTGGACTGTGGTCCAAGAGTTGGCCACAGAAAGGGCTTGCTGTATCAGGGTTTCTGCTCTGTCCTGATGTAAGAAGGCCTTGCCCTGGACCGTGTCCGGCACAGCTCCAATAAATTGGAGGTACTGAGAGGGTGAAAGCTGTGACTTGGAATAGTTCACCATAGTGACAAGATGAGAAAATAGGTCAAGGTTGGTGGAGAGATACTCCAGCAGACTGTCCTGAGATGCGGCTGACAACAGCCAGTCATCCAGGTACGGGAACACATAAATCTCCTTGTGGCGTAAGGCTGCAGCAACTACTGCCAGGCACTTGGTAAAAACCAGAGGTGCTGAAGAGAGGCCAAAAGGGAGGGCCTTGAATTGGTAATGGTTCTCCTGAAAGGTGAACCTGAGGAAACGGTGGTGGGCCTGGAGGATAGGGATGTGCAGGTAAGCATCCGGCATGTCCAGAGAACACAGCCACTGATTCTTTTGAAGCAGGGGTAAGAGTCCCTGGAAGGTTAGCATGTGGAACCTCTTGGACTTGGTGAAGCAGTTCGGCAGCCTGAGATTCAGAGTGGGTGTCAAATCGCCCATCCTTTTGGGCACTAGGAGGAAGTGGGAGTAATACCCCCTTCCTTCATGTGGTGGAGGAACTGTCTTTATGGCTGACTTTGACAGGAGATCCTGGATTTCCTGCTGAATGAGGTGAAGATGGCTTGATGGGTAGTGAGACCGACGTGGAGGGTTGTCTGCGGGTCTTTCCAGGAACTCTGTTGAGTGCCCTCTTGCAATTATCTGTAAGACCCAAGCATCTGTGGTTATCGGCTCCCACTCTCTGAGATGGAGGGTAAATCTTCCCCCTACTGGTTCCACTAGAAGATCTGGAGGAGGCGGAGGGGTCTCCCTGAGTTAGGAGGCAGAAGGGAGGGCTGCCCTATTGCCTCCGGAGGCCTTTTGGGATTTGACCTGAGGAGTCTGGGCCCCAGACCCCATGGCCTGACGCTTGCCCTGATGTCTGGCCTGGGGTTGTTTGTTCCACCTTCACTGTGGATGATGAAAAGGCTGCTTGGGTTTGGGACCAGAGTGGTGCATGGAGTGGACATCACGAAGGAATCTTCTGCCCTCTGGTATTGGTGATAATATCCTTCATGTCGCCACCAAACAGGATGGAGCCCCTGAAGGGTGCATCCAGGATTGTGGTTTGGACATCTTGCACCAGATCCGCTATATGAAGCCATGCCAAATGTCTCAGGCAGATGCCCGAGATGGTACAGTGGGCCACCGAGTCCACAGAATTGTTGGTGGCTCGCAATGTGTGGTGACAAGAAGATTTGGTAAGTCTCACTTTGTCTAGAAGCTTGGTCCTGAGATCCTCGTCAGGCATGGACTGGAGCTCTGACTCTAGATTGGCTAAAGCAGATTTCTGGTAAGAAATCATGTGTGCCATGTAATTGAGAGGCCGTATGGTGCAGGAGGATAGACCTTGTGACCATATTGATCCATTTGCTTGGACTCCTTTTCCGGAGGTGAGGCACTTAGATGTTTTGACTGAGCCGACCTGTCATCGGCCACTGTGATAACAATAGAATTGGCCTTAGGTTGCACAGTGAGGTGGGTGGCCCCTTCTGGGGGGTGGTAGGTCCTGTTGACCTTCTTGGAGACCACAGAGATGGAGGACGGTTGTTGCCATATGGTGGATGTCAGGTCCTCATATGGCCCTGTCCAAGGAGGTATGGGCAAGGGGTCCACATTCATCAAGTCCAGATGCTCTGTGAGCCTCTTCCTTTTGGGATCCAGCTCTTGGGATGCCCAGCCACAAGTCTGCTGGATGGATCGATGGAGCTCCGCAAATGAAGGGTCCTCTGGAGGAGATTTGGGAGATTCCTTTGGTTGAGGTTCCAAGGGAGCACAAGCCCCTGAGCTGGCCGAAGAGTCAGAGTCTGCTTCTGAATCTGAAGACTCCGGTCTACTAGGGAAAGAAACTTTTTCTGAAGCCTCCTCCATGACCATATGTCCAGGAAGGGCCCTAGGTGGACCATATTAGAGTCCCTGTCTGATGACCGATGGTCAACTGGAGAGGGGCTCTTAGGAACCATCCTGGGGGGTCAGAGTAGAGACCATGACTGCTACAGGAGGTCAAGCTCCTGCAGGAGCTGAGATTTAGTGTCTTTCCACCATGCAGGAATTGCCCCTTGAGAGTCAGCCTGTGACCTGTCAGAGGCCAGAGGCTGTAGAGGAGGAGGAGGCAGAGGGGGTGGAGGTGGAGGCGGAGGTGGAGGCTGGAAGCCTGGGTAGTCTGAAAGAGAATATAAGGGGTAGTCAGGAGCCTGGTACCAATAAGGGTAAACTTGGGAATGGTACCCCTGGAACATATGACCCAGTGCTGGGTACTCAGGTGTCAGAGTGTGTGGCAGATAACCTGGCAATGGCCCCCTTGGCACTGGATAAAAGGGAAAATGCAGCAGAGAGTAGCCTGGGGTTGTGCCTGAAGGGCCACATGGCAGAGGAGCTGAAGGCCCTGATGTAGGCAGGGCTGAGGAACTACTGGGAGCAAAGGAGTCCATCATCAGGCCTGTGGGTCCCAGGGTCCTGGCTGGTATGCCAGAGGAGCCAGGCAGGGCTTCAGCATTGGAGCAGGAGGACAGGGCAGGTCGCCTCATTCAGAGGCCATTACTAAGTCACAATTAGCGTCGACCGGTGAGGGGTCGGGCATCGGGAGATTGAAGGCACCCGATGCCTGGTCTGAGGTAGGTGAGAGGGGTACAGGAATGGAAACCCCCATCAACAGGCCTGCTGGAGAAGCAGAGAGTTCAGATAAGAGACCCAATGTAGGGGAGGATATACCCCCTGAGTAGAAGTACTCATATCCCGGAGGTCTGGGGAAAATGAGGGGTCAGACTGAGTCAGAGGAAAGAAGTCCTGGTAGGGAGAATCCTTGAGGGAAGAAAGGGTGCTTGGAAGCTGGCTCTGATTGACATCGGGTGTGTCAGAAACTGACTGACTGGCCTTGACCGAGCGGATGTTGGAGGAGCTGACATCTGACTTATCAGTCATGGTCACGCAGACAACGGAGGAGCTGGAGTCCTGCTTATTGACCAGGGCTGTGTGACCTTTGGGAGAACTGGTGGGTGACTTACCTGCTGGAGAGCTGTCAGCAGGCCCTGCATCAAGGACCTCCTATGAAGAACACCCCTGTCACCCTCTGAGTAAGGCTGGAGGGGGGTCGTGACCGGTCCGCTGGGGTAGATGGAGACCAAGCAGGAGGAGAACTTACCAAGGTTGAAGCCCCACCAGAGGTGACGTTGACAGCCTGATGACACTGGGAAGATGGGGACCGGGCCCAGTCCCGGTACTTCTCCTTCTCCTTTGTCTTTTTCTTTCACTCGGTGGTTGGTGAGGAGGAACGGTCCCACAGCTCCCGAAGCTCTTTTCCCATCGATGCCGGGCATAATTTCAGCAAGTGGGCATCGAGGACTTTCTGGTGCCTGATGTGTGTGGCCTTGTTGAAGGACTGGCAGATGTCGCAGTCATCAACTCAGTGTTTGAGGCCTAAGCAGAGGATGCAGGGGGAGTGTTCGTCCCCGTGTGGGATCTGGGCACTGCACTTAGAGTACTTCTTCTTCGGTCGATGCAACGGAGAAGACATGCAAAAAACAATGGTACTGAATTAGAGAAAGAAAAATAAGAAGAAATATTTATGAAAATTGTGGTCAACTGGAGCAGAGATAACCGCAAGTTCTGACTTGCACAGGTCAATGGCAGGAAAGAATTGGAGGGAGGGTGGGTGTGAGGACCGCCCCCTAGATAATGTCATGCTGATGTCAATCATTTGATGCTAGGGGCGGTCCCCCTCTATGGATTGCTAGCTAGAAGCTTGCTGCGTGGTCCTGATGCCTTGAGGCACAGTTCTATATGTGAAGACCTACTGTGGGAACCCTTTTGAAGTAAGATCTAGAACTCAGCTAAGGTGATTACAACATCATACCCAAAGGTAGGTATAACACTTAAGTAATAATTCCTAAAATAAATTAGGAAAAATTCAGACTAAAGTGGAACGGTATAAACGAAACTAAGAGAAAGCTAAAAGATAAAAATGATACCTAGTGTTCTTTCAGGAGAGAAAGGAGGTGAGGATCATGGGATATCAATACAGGACACAGACTACCACAAACTGTGGTTGTAAAACATTAAATGTGTTTCACTATAAAGTGACACAATGCGTCATATTTACAGATAAGGGGTGCAGTCCAGATCTTCATTTTAAACCAGGTGGCTGAATGGCCCTTCATTTAAAAATCCACTGTGCCTTCTTGTGAAGAATTAGTCTACTATGGCCCCCTTGATGGAATGTAAAGGCCTCAATGCCCATGAGTTTCACCACCCCAGTGTTTTCTCCATGGAGCGGTCTAATCTGCCACTGTATAATAGGTGCAGGCACAATTTTTATACCAAGACAATAAATGCAGTACAAATTATTCAAAAGAGTCACCGACATACTGTAGGTATGAAGGACTGAATGGACATGTACAGTTATTCTGGAACAGTGCAATTAAATAAAAGAAATGTATGTTAATTTTCTGCGTTGTCACACTAGGTGTGAAAGGGGGACACTTTTTACACGTTCTTACCCACATCTTTCTCTGCAAACATAAAACATATGGTAGAGGTTTTAAATAAATATGATTAATCTATTGCTGCTTGCTGCCGCTGATTGTGTACAGCATATTTAAAACAACTGAAAACTCATACACCCAGAAAAAATAATACAATAAACCTACTGGGGCACAGATAGCACTTTGGGGCTGAGGCAGAGCAGGCAGCCTCAGTTTCAGTGGTTTAGATGTAAAAATGCAGTTAATTGAAGCCAGAGAGGTGATGATACACACCAGATTTAAAAATGCAAGAAACACACACTATTCGACTCTGAGAGTAAACATTTCAGTACAGTACTGTGACTGGAAAACTGGTGGTGTAATCATAAGGTACAGAAAAGGCATGTTAATAGTTCAGCCACAATGAAGGTTTTTGCTTAAAAACTGCCAGTGTATGATATGCATGTAAAAATCGAATAAGTTGGTGAGTTCAGCAGCAGTATTGAGTACTGAAGACATCATGGACTTGATTTTCAAACGTGAAACTATGACGTAAGGTGCCTGCACCAAATGGGTATGAAGCTAGTGGCATCTTGCATCATAGTTTGCTGCAATCCCATTTTCAAATGTCAGCTGTTGCAAAATTAGGATTCTGTGTACCCAACCCACCCTGCGTCACCCTTGAGGCAAAAGCGTTCCAGTACCAGGTCATAAGGGGGCTTGTGCAATAGCAGGGTTGCAGCATCCCATTCTGGGGGATTTAGCAAACCCCACCATGGATGCAAGGGGCTCCACATTCGACCAGCCAGGAGGTGGTCTAAGTAAGGTGTACCAGTGGCACACACTGTGGTGAAAGGGGATGGGTTCTGACACTGGGCTACCCGGGGCAGAAGAGGCACTGGAGATGACATGGGGGAGACGGAGGGACAGCTGTCCATGACAGGGAGTGATGTGGCACCTAGCAGGGTGTGTTTGCTTTTGTATTTATTTGTCTAAAGTCTATCAATTCCTATTAGATTACCACTAAGTACTGTACCTATTAATGATACGTGGGAGGGGGGGGTGTCCAGGGACAAGAAAGTGCTGTGTCCACCTGGTGCCGTATCATGTCATGTTCTGTCCCTGGAATTCCTCCCCACAGCATCATTAATAGGTACAGTACATTATGGTAATCTAATGGGAACTGATAGACATTAGACAAATATATACAAGAGCAAACGCTCCCTGATGGGTGCCACATCACTCCCTGTTATGGCCAACTGTCTCCACAACTCCCCCATGTCACCTCCCGTGCCCCTTCTGCCCCGGCCACCTCCTGGCAAGCTGCTTCACCCCCCCAACCATATTGGCCCCTCTTGTGTTGCATTGGGTGGGGGTCCAGATCCCTGCAGCAATTCTCGCAGGTGTGCCAACTGTTTGGGCCAGTTCTCAGCTTGCGACAAACCAGGGGACTTTGGATCCGGGACCCTGAATTTTCTAAAATTGGGTGCAGGGTCTCCTGGCACACCTGGAGTTTGCTGAAGCCCTGGAATGATGCAACTTGCATCACTCTAAGGGCTCTTTGAAAATCAAGCCCCATATGTGAAACATTATTTTAACTATCAGACTGCTACAGAGTTATCAGTTTCACAGAATTCCCTGATGAGGCCTTACTAGGCGAAACGTTAGGATCACAAAAATAAATAAGCTTTGCTGTCAAAATAAAAGAGAGTGAGAATTTTTTGTCCAGAGTAGACCACTTCATAAATTTTGCAGTAAATGATTGTCACAGACTAGCTCATGAAATAAGAGAACTGAACATGTGCTTGCCAGCAGAGGACCTATGAATAGATAGGTCACTGACAGAGCAAAGGCCGATGGCACATTTATAAGGTAGAAAAAGAAATGGGCAGACTGGATGGGCCTTGCGGTCCTTATCTGCCATCAACTTCTATGTTTCTATGTTTCTATGTTACAGGAAGGTTCCTGCTAGGCCTGACCAGTTTTGCTCATACATGTGTCATCAGCTAATGAAGAGAGTGTACATGAAACCAGTCGGTCCTAGCAGGAATCTCAGCATTCTTGTTTGGGCACACTGCCATTCTGAAGTACTCTGTACTTTTGAAAGTCATCTTTCATTTATTCTAACAAAGGACGTTACTGTGGTGGACAGTGTTGTATTTTTGTTTTGCTTCCTTACTTATTCCTTTGAAATACAACGCATTACTGTAGCAGAACTGCCTTGAAATCCAGAAAAGGTTAACTATTGCCTGCTGCATTGAGGTACCTGCATGGCAGTGATGTTTTTCAGGTGGAAGGTCAACAATCTACTTTTCAGGATTCCAGTACAGTGGTCCCAGCAGTATCTGTCTCCAATGATCATCACAACTGGAGGTCCACTGTTAATCTCCAGCTTCAGCAGCAACATCATCAGCTAAGGACTTTGATTTATTGGTCATTTAAAGATGAGACGTTTCCTTAACTGGAGATTTACTTAGAGACATTCATTTTAAGATACCTTTGCTCGAGGGACTCAACAAGCTTAGTGGACTTGGGAGGTTGCCTGGGTACTGGAAATATTGTTAGACTATATAATTTCATGTGAATTTCTTAAATATTTTAAGGTATTTGTGATTACACATGCTTAGTGTAATAAGAGATTACATATAATGTAAAGTATTGTAACATAGAAATAGATATCCAGGTGGGGTATTTGGTAGAAGTCATTGTGCTGGCTTAAAGTGAAACTTCTTAAAATGATCCTCAAAGTTATGACAGGCTTATTTGTTTATAAAAAAAAAAAAAAACTTTTTAAAACCGCTTTTGGTGTAAAAACATGATCACCTAACCTTTCTCATGTTCAGTAAATGTTTATGCTTTTCTTCCAGAACCTAGCTCCAGTCGGTAAAGGTCTGTCAGAGCACTGCAGCCAGTGTTCAGTTTTTCTCTGGGCTGCTGGTGTGTTAGATAAATAAGTGGTATCGAGAGGTTTTCCTAGCTGGATCAAACTTAAAAAGCCTGAAGATATTGAATATATCAAAAATCTGGATGTGTGGTCATAAAACAAGGGAGACAGAATGGGGAAGGTACAATCAAATTAGATAATTTCTTTTAGTTATTCTTACTGGTAATCTAAGTTGTGATTATTCTCCTTGTTATAAGTACTACTGTAGTTACAAAGAGGCTACTCTTTTTTTACTGCTGCTTTTTAGATGGTGTCATTTACAGCAAGCAGTTTATCTCAAGCCTCTTTTAAGGATATGAACTTCTGGCTGAAGTCCATGTGAGTTGTATACTTTAAAAGTATCAAGTAGGGTCTAGGTGCTGTACTGAGTTAATTGGGTAAAATATTTTGCAGAGTTTGCTTTGTATAGTTGTTTTAATTTTTTTTTTTAAGTAATTGTGGCATGATTTTCATTTTTTAAGGAAGCTCTCTACCAAGAGGTGCATTTTATCCTGTGGGTCTGGCCATATGAAACAAAAGCAGGAATATTTGTAGTTTTACTGTTTGAACTTTTCTGTGACCTGTTATGAGAAGAATGACCTGAACACTTTTTGATGTGCTGCTATAATTCTATCAGATTTACTGAAGAACACACTTTTTTACCTTATAAGAATTTTGATTATCAAGGTTATACCTTGGGCTGTGATTTGATCACTGAAAATAAAATTCACATTTCTGCAGTATCATTTACAGTATATCTGGAGAACTGCCTAAATACATTAATAAGAGTATAAAGGCACCCTTTTTAACATACCCTTAAGGCCACGTTGAATGCTTTCATTCAAGAACACTATTCCTTCTGTCTTCTCCTTTCATCTATCTATATATTGAACTTTGTTTAAGGTTATTCTTTTTACTGTGAAGTTGGGAGAAGAATGAGGGGAACTAAGAAGGCTGGAAATAAGGTTCCCCAAAAGGGCACTGGAAAATTAAAGAAAAAACATACTTTCTAAGAGGTACCCTTAGTCTCCATGACTCTGAAAAGTAAGAAACAAGCCACAATTTCCTTTTGGAAGAAATTAAAAGATTAGAGAAATCTGTTGATAAAGACATCATTGTTATAGAAGAAAATGTGTTAGAAAATGCTGTTAACCCTGAGCGGGTAAAGTTAACAGCAAATGAAGTGCTGAATACAGTAAAAGGCAATTGACAGACGCTAATGCAATTATTGCCATTGTTAAGGATACACAAAAAAGGGTAAAGATGTGGAAAATGACATCTGTATGCAAAATAAGGCGGGATAAAGTGATTAAATTAGGTGGTGGAAAAACAAACAACTATCATACCAAAATAGATGTAGGTTCAGAACAGTTGCCATTTAGCAGGGTTGAACATGGAGGGGATAAGTATCTATGTGATTCTGAAAAATGTCTAATGCCTTTTTGGGACAAAACAACATCAGAGACTAATAAGGGAATACATAGTATACTGTACCTTTACTCTAGTCAGATCATTCCTCATCTCTAAAAGGCAGATGACTGGGAAATTTAACTAACTCAAAAGTATTTGAGGGCAGTAATGTAAAGGAAACGCTGACAATGGGAATCAAAATGACTATCTCGTAAACAGACCCAATTTATCACTAGAAAGGATACTGGAACTTTTTGTAATATAGCAACAACAACATGTGCTACTAATGGAAAATTACTGTAATAGGTGTAAACAAAGGGAAGGTGAAACTAGAAGCCTGCACACTACTCCTATGGCTGGCTTGGTTAACATAGAAACATAGAAAATTGTTGGCACTTAAGGACTGCCAGGCCCATCCAGTCTGCCCATAAGCTCTACACTAGTTTGCAGCCTCTGACCTTACCTTGCCATTGGCTTCTCATCCCTCCTTCCCACCTCTGAGGTTCCCTTATGTCTGTCCCAGGCATGTTTAAATCCCTCCACTGTGTTCGCTCCCATCACCTCCTCTGGCAGACTATTCCATGTGTTCACCAACCTCTCTGTGAAGAAAGACTTCTTCACATTTCCCCTTAACCTGCCACCTTCCAATTTCATATCATGCCCTTCATTCTTGCACTCTTCCTATGCTGGAAGATGTCCCATTCCTGCACCTTGTTTATGCCCCTTAAGGTATTTGAATGTTTCTATCGTGTCCCCCTGCTCCCTCCTCACCTTCAGTGAGTACATATTGAGGTTCTTTCTTTTTTTTCTTCTCATTCTTTGCTCACCCCCAGTCCCAGATGCTCATGTGTGTATGTGGAGGCATGCGCGCACTGTGTTACAAGATAATCTGCCGACTTGTTGACCCCTCCTGCCTGCACTGCCACTGGACCTCCACCCAGCGGCAGTGGAACTATGGGGGGGGGGGTGACAGCTGCCCCAGGACAGAAGAGCTGCCATTAGGCATTCATAGATACATAGACAGTGTCAGCAGACAAGGGCCTATGGCCCACCCAGTCTGCCCATTTGAGCTTGTAAGTTCACTTTATGTTTTCCTAGAAGTCTGTTGCACCTTAACCCTGCCCTTCAGAATTCCTTTATGTTTATCCCATGCATTCTTAAATCCTGTCATTGTTTCAGCCCCCACCACTTCCTCTGGCAGGGTGTTCCACTTGTCCACCACCCATTCTGTGAAGAAATTCTTCCTCATGTTTCCTCTGAATCATCCTCCCTGCAACTTCATCCCATGCCCTCTAGTCCTGGAACATCTTTTTGCTTAAAAATAGTGTATTCCTGCACCTGTTCCTCCCTGTAAGATACTTGTATGTCTCTATCATATCCCCTCTCCCTCCTCTCCTCCAGGGAGTACATATTCAATTCCTTCAACCTGTCCTCATAGGACTTGTGATGCAATCCATGTACCATCTTTTTTGCTCTCCTCTGAACCTTCTCTACCCTGTCTATGTCCTTACGTAAGCAAGGTCTCCAGAACTGTACACCGTACTCCAGGTGGGGCCTCACTAGTGTCTTGTATAGTGGATTGATCCTGCTCTGCCCTCCCCCGTGCTGGCACCCAGACAACCCGAGGTCGTTCCTGAACCTGGGTTGCTGGCGTGGTGGCGCAAGGTGTGGCATCCAGTGTCTCAACCCTCAGCACCACTGGGCTGGCCCCTATTGAGTTCCTTTAATCTCTCCTCATATGTTTTCTGGTGCAAGCCTGTACCATCTTAGTCACCCTTCGCTGGATCACCTCCACCCTGCCAATGTCCTAATGAAGGTGTTGCCTCCAGAATTACACACAGTACTGTGTCTGGACCACAGTGAGTGGAGTGAGGAGCTACTGCCAGAGGACTCCTTGGCTGCTTGTTTTTGGACACAGCCTGTGGTGTAGTCCCATCCTTCTACCCCGCAACACACCCATCCCAGGGATCGGCCTATATTTATAGGGTGGGTCCCATAGGGCCTTGCAACATCCTGTATCCATACAGGAAGTAGTGAAGAGAGAAAGCATAACAAAACACAAAAGAAAAAGATATTTGGGAGATAACAAATAGCTGTCTTAAGCAGGCAGTAGATTGAGGAGAGAAACAGACATAATGGGAGTGGTGCAGTATAATGGTTGTGAAACAGCTGTCTTCAGGGAGATGTTCTGGAGGCTGCAATGCTGCCCTATCTGCAGGCACCTCTCTGGGCTGAGAGAAGAGGTTGCCTGTGTCCAAGCAGAGTTGGCCAAGCTGAAGGGCGGCATCCACCCCCACTCAGAGACCACCGGGTCCACAACCTGTACCTTAAAGGATGCCCGGGAAGAGGAGTGATTGGACTACGGTGGGCTCAGGGAGGATGAGGGAGGGGGGGTCAAAAGAATATCCCCAACCAGTCCCGCTAAGTAACTCCTACACTGTTTTGGAGGAATGGGAAAGCCCCACTCAGGAACCCAAGGTTGGGACCAAGGAGGATGGGAGGGTCCTCCGGGAAGGAGCCCCAGGGAGGGAGGGAGGCAGAGGACCCTGGAGGAGGGGGAACCTTCTCCTAGTGGGGGACTCTATTGTCCAGGGAGTGTAGTTAGGGACACCTAGAAGGGGAGAGAGGGAGGTCAAGTGCCTCCCAGGAAGTACTGCATTGAGGGATGGGCAGTGGATCCATAGGATCACTAGGACAATAGCTAGGAGTGAGCAGCTGGATGTCATTGACACCTGGGGACCAATGACCTGGCCAGGACATGGATGGAGTTAGCCAGAGTCCAGGAGGATTTCAGGAAGCTGGGGGGTTAAATTAAAACAGATAGCATGCTCCATTTCATTTTCAGAGGTGCTACCTGTCCAGGGCACAGGGGAAGCTATGGTACTCCACATCCATACCTTCAACTCCTGGTTGAAGTATTGTTGCGGAAGGGAGGGTTTTGGCTTCATAGGGGACTGGGGCCTGACCTGGGCAGATGCGTGCTTATGTAAGGAGGATGGCCTGCATCTGTTTGAGAAGGGGACCTTGGACCTTGGTGAGAAGTTTAAATGCTTCAGCTGAAAGCATTTAAACTGGCCAAGGGGGGAGAGCCAGGAGGGTCAGGAGGCTTAGGAACACCCCTCCCCCATGAAAACATGCAGGAACATAAGTTGACTACAGGAACAGACAAAGCAGGCAGGAGGGGCAGGCAGATGAAGGATGTATAGCAGAGTGAAACAGGGAGACATACAGTACAAGTAACATTAAACTGTTCCTCCAAGGAGTTGTTTTAGCATTTCTGACTGAGTTCATAAGTGTTGCTGGATCCAGCACAAAGCCCTGTACAAATTGTTTCTTTAGATTTAAAACTCAGTTTTGCATTGCATTGTGACAGGACTGCGGATGCATTCCAATTGAGTGGCAAAAACATTTTATAAACATTTCTCTTTAGCTGGTTAAATATCGAAAAGCAATTCAATATGAGTTGCCAATGCATTGCCATCTGTAACAAACAATGCTAGACCAACTCATTGGTGGAACAGTTTAATGTGACTTGTACTGTAGGAAAGGAAATTGGGGTGGGGAAGACACTGGAGAGAGAGAACAAGAACAGAGGGAGGGCAGACTGTAAAACATGGAAGGTCATACTAACGAATACCCGTAGCCGAGGAAATAAGGTTCCAGACCTAGAGGCCTTGATGGCAGATGCAGACCTTCACATAGCAGCAATGACAGAGATGTGGTACTCTGCTAATCATGGATGGGAAGTTAGTGTACCAGGCTACACACTGTTCAGGAGGGATAGGGAGGGCAAATAGGGTGGGGGAGTGGACCTGTACACCAGAGATGGTATAAAGGCTACAGAAGTTCAAGGAAGACAGGGGGGAGGCTGAGGTAATGTGGGTCACTCTGGAGCCAGGGAATGGAACAGCAATACGCACAGGAGTGATCTACAGACCTCCGACACAGAGGGAAGAAATAGACAGGGAACTAATGGAGAACATACATGACATGGCAGCCAAAGGTGAAATCCTGCTACTGGAGGATTTCAATATGCCGGACGTGGATTGGGCCACCCAGGTGGCTGCTTCGGCCAGAAGCACAACCATCCTAGAAACCCTGCAGGTGGCTGGACTCAGGCAGCTGGTGCATGAGTCAACTAGGGACAAGCCGATTCTGGACCTGGTATGGATCAATTGGAACAGAATCAAAGAAATACAGGTGGAAGGGCAGCTGGGGTCCAGTGACCACCACATGGTGTGGCTTAGCATGGAGACATGGACTCAAGCCACACAAGGGCAAGAGTATTAGATTTCAGGAGGGCAGATTTCACTGAAATGGGTAGTTGTATAAAAGCAGTCCTGGGGAAGGAAGGGGTAATACAGGAAGTGGAGGAACGATGGGAGAAACTGAAAGGAGCCATAGTGGAGATAACAAACCAATGCATTAGGATAGTGGCCAAAGGGAAAAGGAAAAGAAAACCACTATGGTTCTCTAAAGAGGTGGGAGACAAAGTTGGGGTTAAAAGGCTGAGTTTCAGGAAATATAAGGGAAGCCAAAGGGAGGAGGACAAGGAGGTGGACCTTGAAGCAGGGAAGGCTGTTAGGAGGGTGAAGGTACAGATAGAAGAGGGTTTAGCATGGTCTGTAAACAAAGGGGATAAGGCATTTTATAGGTGCATCAGTGAAAGAAGAAAAATGGGGGATTGTGAGGCTGAAAGGGGAGAAGGAAGAGTGTAAGGAGGGGGAGCTGGAAAAATACTGAACAAATACTTCTGCTGAATATTCAGTAAGGAGGGGGAGGGTCAGGGACCAGAGTTAGGTTGCAGAGGCAATGGGGGGAGAAGTGGACACCAGTCCATTCATAGTGGAGAGAGTTCTGGAAGAACTCATAAAGCTGAAGGTGGATAAGGCCATGGGGCCAGACAGCATCCACCCGAGGATATTAAGGGAGTTGCGAAGGGAACTAGCAGCGCCTCTGGTGGCCCTGTTCACAGAGTCACTTAACACAGGTGTGGTTCCAGAGGACTGGAGGAGTGCACATGTAGTCCCACTGCACAAAAGTAGCAGTAGGGAGGAGGCAGGGAACTACAGGCCAGTCAGCCTCACCTCAGTGGTGGGAAAGATCATGGAGACACTGCTGAAAGAAAGGATAATGGCACATCTGGAGTCCAGTGGTGCTCAGGATCTGAGGCAACATGGATTCACAGCAGGAAGGTCATGTCAAATGAATCTAATAGATTTTTTTGATTGGTTGACTAGGGAAGTAAATCAGGGAGGGGCGGTAGACATCACCTACCAAAATTTCAGCAAAGCCTTGGACACCATCCTACATAGAAGGCTGATTAACAAGATGGGTAGTCTGGGCATGGGAGACAAGGTGGTGAACTGGGCTAGGAACTGGTTAACAGACAGGAGACAGAGGGTGGTGGTACATGGGGTACAATCTGGGAAAAGGGGGGTGACCACTGGGGTACCACAAGGATCAGTACTAGGGCCAGTCCTGTTCAATGTCTTCATTAGTGACATTGCAGAGGGGCTGGAAGGAAAGGTCTGCCTGTTTGCAGATGAAACTAAGATCTGCAACAGGGTGGATACTCCAGAAGGAGTGCAGAAATAAAGAGGGACCTGGAGAAACTTGAAAGATGGTCGGAGATGCGGCAACTGAGGTTCAATGCAAAGAAGTGTAAAATAATGTGCCTGGGTAGAGGGAACCCTGGGGAGGGCTACAGGTTGGTGCGGGGAGGAGGAGCTGACTGTCACCAAAGAGGAAAGGGACATAGGGGTTATCATCTCTGATGATGTTAAGGGATCAAAGCAGTGCACAAATTTGGCAGGGAGGGCCAGTGGCATGCTGGGGTGCATAGTCAGGGGTATCACTAGCAGGAGGTGGGAGGTGGTGATGCCATTGTATAAAACATTGGTAAGGCCTCACCTGGGGTACTGCATGCAGTTCTGGAGGCCACAGCTGCGCAAGGACATAGATAAGGTGGAGACTATCCAGAGAAGGGCAAAACAAAGATGGTGCAGGGCTTGCACCATGAAACATATGAGGAGAGACTAAGGGACCTCAATATGTTTTCACTGGAGCAGAAAGCAGAGGGACATGATTGAAACTTTCAAGTACCTCAAGGGCACAAACAAGGTGCAGGTGAGGGACCTTTTCCAATGTAGAAAAAGTACTAGAACAAGGTGGCACAATATGAAATTGGCAGGGGGTAGATTAAGAGGAAATGTGAGGAAGTTTTTCTACACAGAAAGGATAGCTGATGCTTGGAATAGTCTGCCACAGGAGGTAGTGTGGGCAAGCACAGTGGAGGGGTTTAAGCATACCTGGGACAGGCACAAGGGAAGCTTGAGAGGGGAGGGAGTGATGAAAAGTCACTGATCACATAGGGTCAGTGGCCACATACAATGTATAGGGCCTACGGGCAGACTTGATGGGCCTAGCAGTCCCTATCTGCTGACAATTTCTATGTTTCCAGATGAGGCCTCACTAGTGTTTTATACAGTGGCATCATCGCGTCCCACCTTCTGCTAGTGATACCTCTGCCTATGCAACCCAGCATGCTACTGGCCCTCCCTGCAGCCTTTGTACTCTGTTTAGACACCTTTAGGTTATCTGAAATTATAACCCCCAGGTTCCTTTCCTCCTTGGTGGTGATCATTAACTCCTCCCCCCCCATTCTATAGCTCTCCCCAGGGTTCCTTCATCCCAGGTGCATTATTTGGCACTTCTTTCAATTGAACCTTAGTTGTCACACCTCCGACCATTTTTCAAGCTTCCACAGGTCCCTCCTCATTCTCTCCACCCTCTCCGGAGTATCCACCCTGTCGCAGATCTTGGTGTTATCTGCAAACAGGGAGACCTTTCCCTCCAGCCCTACTGCAATGTCACTGATGAAGGCATTAAACTGGACTGCCCAAGGACTGATCCCTGTGGCACCCCCACTGGTCACCCCTCTCCCCAGATTGGATCCCATTTACCATCACCCTCTGATTTCTGTCTGTTAGCCAGTTCCTAACCCAGTTTATCACCTTATGCCCCATGCCCAGACTGCCCACCTTGTTCACTAACCCTTTATGTGGGATGGTGTCGAAGTCCTTGCTGAAATCGAGGTAGATGACATTCACTCCCCCCAATTTATTTCTTTTGTAACCTAGGTTACAGTTTTGTACTGTAAGATGCTCATCCCTTAAGTAAGATACTTAAGGAGATTGGAGATAAAGAATTACAAAGAGGTTAACAATCTTTTTAGAAGTTTGTAACTGTAACAAAAGAATAATAAAAGGGATAAAGTCCTACAGGTACAGACAGATTCAAAAGTGAAAAAAACAGAAAAATAAGCCAAAACAAGGGGAAGTTCAGTTCCATGTAAGGGATTCAAGAAGATCTGAAGAAAGTTCTCATGTGTAATGAAAAATGCAGGTAAATCTTGTGGGTGGCACTTCTTATAGAAAAATAAGTTACAGCATGAACTTTTCTGGAAAGAGACAGGTAGTAGTAGTAGTAGTAAATATTTTATTCAAACAAAGTCATATGAATCGAGATTAACTCGATTGAGAATAAACTCATTTACAACGAGGTCCACAGCATAAGAAACAACATCAATTACAATGTTCCAAGTACATTCATGAGACACATACAAAACTTACAAACTAACAAAGCACAAATATAATAAAATAAAATATAATAAATATAATACATAAAAAGCTGCACTATCCTGTCAAATTTATAGAATGGGAGCCACCCTACCAGCTTATTCTGCTGATAAGGCTCACTATCTACCAGAGCAACACTGTCTTAAGTTATCAGTTGCCTCCCTTAGCCAGGACTTAGTTACTTTCCAAGATTTATTCTTTATTAATTCTCTGATATCCATTCTTGGACATTTTTTTTAAAATGAGTGCCTAAACTAAAAATGAAACTAAAGACTCATTGCAACTGATTGTATATAATATATTAAAAAATGTCATGATAGTTGGTGTACAGTGGGAATATATCTTTTCATATAGACAGAAGATTAATCCATATAAAGGATGGGTGTGTCTAGTTATTAACAGTTGGAGAATGAGAGAGAATTCTAGAGAGAAGAAAGGAATGGGAAGTATACAATATATGTGTGAGCAACATTTTAACAGAAAAATCTGGTAGACAGGAGTAGGGACAGTACAATAATTCCGGTAATGGTCAAAATGATGCAATTATGACAGGAAATAAAACTCAAACAGGATGACAACAGAGAATTACTGAATTTATTAACATAGAACCAAAAACACAAACTTGACAATGTGAAGACTTTATCCCTGAAGTATGGATTTGAGGTAAGAGAAAACACTGGACTAGAATTAATAACAGTAAAGTTCTTGAAGATGAACATTCCAGTATTTAAAAGTCATCATGTGATGGGGATGAAGCCTCACTTCACGGCTATTTATTTTCACAAGATAGGTTTGTGGTTTTGGACCAGGATGTTACAACAAACTGACTGTCAGAAAATTATGATTGCAGTACATAAATATTCTTTCATGGACTGTGTATGGACTAGTTGCCAAGCGTAATGATGAGATGTGTTTGGAATTTACAAAATCTCAAGAAATGTTTCTCTTCCAAGAAACCTGGGTAAATGATTTAAACCTAGATAAGTTAAATGGATTTTAGAAATCCACACTTCCTGCATATAGACATAGTAGATATGATAGATTAAAAGGTGGGCTAATTGCAATGGTAGCATCCCATACACATCTTAATTGTGAATATATAAAATGTGGCACCCCTTATTTGCTTCCTTTTGCACTCGTCAATGGCTCTAGTCCTAGTTTCACTATCATAAATGCAAACTGTATATCCCACCAACATTTTTGGAAAGTAAATGTTTGTTTGTGTCAGACTGCTTGAATAACATAGTGGATCAGTTATGGTGACGTTGCCCAGGATGGAATTTGTACAATTATATCAGGGACTTCAGTAGTGGAACAGGTGAAAATACTGTCATTAATTCTCAGGCCTGGAATTTTTATTTTTTAGAATCACAGAATTTAGAAACACAGACAATGACAGCAGAAAAAGATCAAAGGTCCATCCAGTCTGCCTGTGGTTCCATATCTAACCCTGGGATGTATCATCCATACAGGGTTCTAGCGCTCCCTCTCTATCCCCTATTCCACTCCCTGTTACTGTCACCCTGAGCAACAACTATATCTTTCACTCTGTTCCAACAGTGCTTTAAATCATTAAATAGTTTTGGTGCCCACCACTTCCACTGGTAGACTGCTGCACGGTTCCACCACCCTTTCTGTAACATAATACTTTCTCATATCCCTTTTGAACCTTCCTCTGTCAGTTTCCACTCATGTCCTTGTGACCTTGAACCATTACTTATGCTAAATAATTCCCCACAGTACACCTTGTTTATTCCTTTCAGGAACTTGAAGGTCTCTATCGCTGTTTAATAATCCCAGTTAGAAAAATCTTTAGATAACAAAGTGAATAACTATGGTAATATGTTTCTCACTTGGGCAGAGAACCGTAATATAAGGGTCATAAATGGCAGGACTAGAGCTCTAATGGGGAGAATAATGTATCCAACAAAATTTGGTGTTAGGTTTAGACTTTTTTTTTATTTTCCTTTTTATCCTCCTGCCGTCCCTCCGGAGCCCCTCCTTCCGTCCCTTGCTCATGTCCCCCGAGGTCACCTACCTGGGAATCTGCCCCTAGAGTGCCTACTCCTCCTCTCCTTGTCGCACAGTGGGATCTGTCCTGTAGGTGGCCTCCTGGGTGGTACTGGAGCAGACTTCATCTAGGCTACTGGAGGGGTGTTTTTTCTGCATTTCCTCCCTTAGGGACCCTTCCCCCTGAGACACCGTGCGCTAGGACATACGTCCCGAGTGGCGATGTGCTGATGCATGTCAGCCCTCATGCGCCGCAACGTCCCCCCTTCCCCACTCCGCTAAGCGAAGCCGCCTCCATTCCTTCCTTTGGTCGGTGCTTCCACCGGCTATGGAAGGAATGCAGAACGCAGAAGCGTTCTTGATTCCCGAGGAGAGAGAGCATCCATGGGACGTCGATCACCCTCCCCTAACTGACTGCCCGAGTCCGTTCCGAACCCGGGCCGCCGTGTAGTAACGGTGTGGGTGTCCAATGCCTCAACCCTCAGCGCCACCGGGCCGGCACAGTTTTAGACTTAATGTTTTTTGAGGCATATAACTTCAGAAATTTTGAAAACTTCACCATACATAATAGGACAGAAAGTTACCGCTTCCCTATTTCATGTTTTGTGTAAGATTCATATTAAAAACCTTAATATTTGCAAACCAGATCAGCAGAGACTAGAGGAAACTGAACAATGTGTCACAATGATTAGAAGTAGAAGAATTAAATGGTATCCTATAGTGTAAGAGGCATTAAGGCAACTGTAAATTTGGAAATGGTGAACCTTTTTATAATAACATCTGGAAAAATGTGACCACTGATGATGAAATTGTGACAATGTTTTAGAAGTATATAAATCATTACCAGATGAGGTTGTAAGAAAATTAATAGAAACTCCAAGCAATACTCATTTTGTCAGAGTTGTGAACCTAAAATGGTATGATATAAAAGTAGTAAAATCTTTATTTTTATACAGGGTTAGGTCTTACAAACATCATTAGGTCATGAAGAGCCTATTTTTCAGATGGTCCTGTTTCAAAATTTTATACATATCAATATGGTTCCACAATATTTTATTTATTTATTGAATTTTGATGACCGGGTAGGCCCACTGGGCCCATAGAGGTCCCTTTTTCAGGGGCGACCCGGGTGCAACAACAACAAACAGGTAACATTTCAGTACAGACTGGAGAGTGGAATAGTATTTTAAAGTAGGAGTACATATCTTTGCAGGCCTAAAAGAATGGAAAGCATGAAGGTAACAAATAATGAGCACGTTAAGCTTTAAGCATCCTAAATAGTAGATTAGATACCAGGTACACAGGAAATAGTGGGCAGCGTCTGTAGACCTAGGGTTAGCTGATAAATGCGCAGGGTTGGAAGGGGATAAGATAGGGACCTAAGTGCACCCCTTCAAAGAGAAGAGGACCAAATGTCCTGCAAAGATGGCTGATTGGGAGGGCAAGTGAGCTGCTCAAGAGGCTGAGCTAGGTCAGGTACTGTGGCATAGACAAATGCTCCTATTGAGCAGGTATCCCTTCAGCAGCGTCCGGAAGGTAGAAACAGTCTCCGTACAGTACAATAGGTACTGTACAAACATATAACTTTACAAATGCAAAAGCCAACAGTCACATGCATATGAATTTATGCATTTAGAAATAACTAGTTTAATAACTAGACCAGGTATATTTAGAGTGTTTCCCATTCACTCTCTCTTTATCCCTTACACACACAACTAGTTTTCAGTTTGTGTAAAATGTAAAATTAAGAAAAAACTTTGCTAAAAATAACTAATGTTGCTTACAATATATTGTCTCCTGAGAATTTGAAAGCCCTTAAATCAGTTAGATCAGACTACAGAAGTCTTCTTAAAAAATAATTTTGAAAATAATCTTTGTTCAGAATTATTAGATGCTGGTAAAAAAAAATTGGAACATTATAGTATTTCGTGATAATTAAGAAACAGCTGGTATCTTGGTGGCAATTATGGAAGAACAGTGGTTAAGTCACCTTAAGAAAACTAACAAAAATAATACTTGATGACTGGAGAATTTAAATGTTGTGTTTAATAATCATCATGTACCAGACTGGTGCTGGGTTTCCCCTGGAGAAGTCAAACCCTGGAACCTTGTATTATGGCACAAAAAAGGAATAAGGCTCCAGGCCTGGATTTGTTGCCGGTGGAAGTTTTTCAGTCAGTTTCAAATGAATTAATCAGAATTCTATCAACTCCATTTACCATTATAAATCTTCATCTTAATTATCACATGGTTGGGATACTGGGGACATAGTGCCTTTGCTCAAAAGGGCGAACAGTTAGATCCAGGGTGTTATAGACCCGTTTCCCTGCAAATCATTCCATTAAAGATTTACACTACTAGGTAAAACGTTTATTGTTGACAGGTTATGTCACTGCAAAAAGGAATAACATGCAAAAATGCAAATAATCAAACATATACATATTCATATAATACATGCAACATACACATAATTAGCATTTAACCCTTTGAGAACTGAATATGTGTGAACGTATATAGATTCTGGACGTATATATACGTCCACAGTCTTCTAAGGGGTTAAAAACAGGGGATCGATCGCTTAGCCTTCTTATTGCAACCATACTTCTTGTAATCCATAGTTCCCATGAGATTTTCACTTCATTAACCTTTTCTTGCCTATACTTACTTTATTTCAGTATTTTAAGATTTTAAATGTAGTTTCTGTTTTTCCATAATTTTCATACAATGCACTACCTTTTTCCAGAATTCTTGTGGATTCTGAATTTAACAGTCATTTCACCATCTCTTCTGGAATCATCTATAGCTGCCCTAATATTTCTCCTAGAAATTTCAGTTATTCACACTACGTGCATTGTGAGTATTCTAAAATTATGGAAGCAGGAAAGCCATTTTATTTTGGAATTTAGCCCCAACATGTCTACAACTGATCACATTTTCACATTAAATACACTATTGATAAGTATACAAAATCTAAAAATGGTAATTGGTAAGTCATTTCTGCTACTTATTGATCTGCGCAGGGCATTTGACAGTATAAATGAAGAAATGTTGTGATCTATATTGGGTGCTACAATTTTACATAAAAGACTTCTGGAAATAATAAAACTATTGCACAGACAAACAAAAGCTGTGATTAGAACTAAAATATGAAGGATGGAAAGTTATATTGACCAATTGTCATAGAAAAAGGTGTAAACCAGGGATGTTTACTGGCCTTATTCCTTTTTAGTGTTTATATAAACAAATTGGCTGACATCAACATCTATCAGATATTGTGCGTTTCTTAGTATCTGTGATATGAATGTACCAGTTATGTTATATGCTGATGATACTATTCTTCTGTTTCTTACCCCTTTGGGCCTTCAGAATGCTATAACTATTGTTAATAATAGACTCATGAGCTTAAAACCTATGATTTATATGTCCCAAACCAAAATCCTTGTATTTAGAAAACACTTTTCTTCTTCATATTCTTGGAATATAAATAATCAAAACATAGAGGTAGACTATAATTATAAATGTTTTGGTATAACGGTAAATGTAAAAATAACTGAGAAATCCACTGGGATGCATGCAGGAAAACTCAGGTTAAATAGATCTGGGGCCCAATATTCATAAATGGGCAAAGCAGAGCTCAAAATGTTGTGCTGCCCATTGCCCAAGTCCCTGAGGATACTATATTCAGTTGGATAGTGCACGGTGCTATCCAATAGAATATAGGGGCATGTCAGCACAGCGCTAAGCTGAGTAGCACTGCCACAACATGGATGCCACTATTGCAGGGAACAGCAACACCAAACCCAATAGTGCCGGTAGCTCCCAGTGTGATTTGCAGCAAATCCCATGCAGATTGGGCATGCAAGGCATTAAGGGGCCATTTGTATGCCTATTATGGGCACATTTGCATGGGAAGCGGTGGCAGATTTGTGCCCCTGCGACCAGCTCCACCACACCCCAGTTGCCCACTCCCATTCAAAACACGTATTCCCTGGTGTCTAGTGGCAGTCCCCCACAAACCGATCACCAGCTGCATATATTGAAACACTTGCCCTGGTTCTAACAGCACCATATCCAGTCACCAGCCCTGGTGCAATTGTATCCATCCCTGGTGCCTAGTGGTTCCTGCCACCCTCTGATTACCATCCCCGGTATTGTAAAACCCTTTTCCTGGTGTATAGTGGTTCCCTGCCCTCTGCTCACCATCTTCAGTAATGTAAACACCTGTCCCTGGTATCTAGTGGACCCCTGCCCTCTAATTGCCATCCCTGGTACTGTAAAATCCTATCCTTGGTATCTAGTGGTCCCCCACCCTCCAAGCACCACCTCTGGTACTGTAAATACCTGTCCCTGGTGTCTAGTGGTCATCCCGCCCTTGGATCACCATCCTCAGTAAAGTAAACACCTGTCCCTAGAGTCTAGTGGTCCCCTGCCTTCTGATCTCCAGCCCCATAAAGTACAGTATTTTTCCTTGGTTTCCAGTGGTCCACCCACCCTCCAGTCATCAGCCCCCTAGATAGCATTTATTCCCTGGCATCTAGTGGCCCCCCACTCTGCAGGAACTGACAACCCCACCCTGACAACCCACCTTATCTTATGCACCAGTGCAGTAGGTCCCATATGGCGACCGGCATAGCCCTTCTCTTACCCTCCTCGGTTGGCCACCATATGGATAGACAGACAGCATGCATCCAATGTACAGTACAGGGTGCATGTCCTCTGTATTGTAGAGGGAGCATGGCCTGTATACTGTGCAAGAAGCACTCAGAAACACTTGGTTGAAGCATGGAACATGGCCACCTCAGTTGTACCTAACATGTACCAAGGACTCACCTTCACTTGGAAGGCTAAAGCCTGTAGTTCAAGGGGGCGGTGTAACTGATCACACCTCTGTTTGGCCCATTTAAGGGCCAATATCCCCACTACACACACACAAGCATTTT
Organism: Neoceratodus forsteri; assembly: GCA_016271365.2. NCBI lineage: Eukaryota > Metazoa > Chordata > Ceratodontiformes > Ceratodontidae > Neoceratodus > Neoceratodus forsteri. Next base: position 1,677,843,945 of record CM057456.1, read on the forward strand.
TTCCTTGCACCCGGGGGCGCTGCCTGTCCTCATTCCCTTCCTTGTTTCTCCTCTGTTTGGGCTTTTGCCCATGTTTCCACAGCTGCCTCTGGCTCAATCTTCTGCCACCTGGTCCCATCCCCCACTTCTGTTTGCTTCCCCCCATCCTGTCCCCCCCTACCTGCTCTTCTCCATACATTTTCATTCTCCATCCTTGTGATTGCTTGTCTGCTCCACCCGCCAGCTCAGGCTGGCCTCTACTCCTTGCCTCTTCCTTTCTTTGCGGCTTTCTACCCTGTCACCTCCTGGCTGCTGCACCACTCCCCTGGTGCTTCCTGGGTGTGCAGTCACCAGGTCTTGAGCTTCCCTTCCCCATTGGGCTGAGTTTGCTCACTCCCTGCTCCTTCACCTGCTTGTCTCCCTGCCTGCCTCTCTTTGGGTTTCCTCCTCTTCCGAATGACTTCCCTGCTTCTGGATTCCGATGTCCTCCTCCAGGTAAAGAACTCCTGCATTGTTACTATTTTTGTTTACTTCTCTCTCTTAACTCCAGCAGTGCTGCCTGGTGATCTCCCCAAAACCTGTTTAATGGGACACTGGGGATTTCTATACGTTTCCTGTGTTCCACCTCCCTGCTGCCCCTGAGCCTATTTCCCCAGTGCTCATATGTTCTTAAGTATTTGGCCCTGCCTGTATCTTCCCTATTACTAACTTGGATTGTCTGCTATTTACTGTACTCCAGGGCATCTTGGCTTAGCTGCAGCTTCTGGTATTTGTTTGACATATTTAATTAGCTGCTTGGTGTGATGAAGTCCGGTTCGTGGCTTTTTTGTTTTTCCTATGGTGGGGACTGAGTTGTCACAGTGGGCATCATGGCCCCAGGCAGTGGGAGGAGCTTCATAATTGTCATATATTTTATCAGCCACTAGCTCACCTGGCCTCCTATTGCTGTCCCACATAGCCTTTATGGCCCTACACAACCAGCAATTCCTGGCAACTCTCTACCTAAGGGCAACTGGCTTTACCCAACCTTCTACCATCCCTTCCTTACTATTATGCACCTGGTTTACACAGTCATCCCAGCCTTCCTGTCCCTTGCACTACCAGTAACATCCTTCCGCTCCATTACTGGCAGCATATCATGTTTACTCATTTCAAATTCTACCAAGCTTCAGAGTCTCCTCCTCTCCAACCATCGACCCAGGGCTTCACCCAGCCTCGCCATTCTCTCCCTTATAACATACAATTCAATTCACTCCTAATTTTGTTTCCTAATGGACTTGGTTGGCATGCATTCCTGTGGCTGACAAATACTATTTTCCTTAACTAACCCATGAGAGGGTCCACAGCGCTCAGTCTAACCTAAGTACAGGTCTCTCCATTGCTGCTATCACCCTTCCTGACACACACATGGGTCCCATGCTGCATTATGGTTAACTCACACTACATTACATCTACCTTCTCCACCTTTCGGAGACATGCAGACCGTATCCATTACTTCCAGGGCTCAGGGCTATCCCTGCAGCTGATGGTCTCTCTCTGCACTCCGAAGTCTGCATCTTGAGCATGGCTCATAGTTGGGAATGTCCTCGCTCCAGGAGGACTTTCAGTCCTCAACTGTATCGATGGCAATTCTCAATGTAGCATTTAAGACTTCAGTGATGAAGGGGTAGGGTTCTCATGGAAAGGGCCCCTTTAGCTGCCTAAGTGAGTTTAGAGGCACCCTTTAAAGCTATTCTCCTTACAACTGCCTCTGGTTCACATGGTTTATTCTTAGATTGGTAGGCCGGATGAGCACCTCGGTGGCTGCTACTCTACTCCTCCTGCCTTGGAGGTTGACACCGAGATGCCCCATTGTTGCAGAGTTTGCTCACAACCCTCCACGGCATTCCCATTAGAGGTATAGATTATGAGTGTTCCCTGAAACTGCAATCTCCCCTGGATTGGTCTACTACTAAATTGCAGTTGCAGAGCTGTCACTAAACAAAACTGTCCCAAAGCCTGTAGGGAAGGTGACCTAGGCATTAGATCCCCAGAGGTTTCCTCCTCAAGGGGGGTTTTGTTCTCCTCCATGCCAATGGTCATAATACTGGATAGGCGTAGCTGTAGTCCCTAGGTCACTTAGTTAGGTTCCACTGTTGGATGGAGTTGGGGGGCTGCCTCGTAATTGTCCCTTCTTCCCCTTTGGCTGTTCTCTCTCTCTCTCTCTCTCTCTCTCTCTCCTTAGGAAGACAGGCCTTCACGTGTTACAGTCAGACCTCCGAGTGGGTCACTATTCACCTGTCATTTCCTGCCTACTCTACTCAAACAGTGCTACCATAGAAGCATAGACTTTGATGGCAGATAAGGACCGCTTGGCCCACCTAGTCTGCCCATTTCCCTACCTATTAGATAAGCTGCAGATCCTAGTTAACCAACAGCCAACTTCTTTCTACCCCCCACCAGAATTGCCTTATGTCTGTCCCATGCATTCTTGAATTGCCTCACTGTTTTTGACCCATTACCTCCTCAAGAAAGCCATTCCATGCGTCTACCACCCTCTCTGTGAAAAAAATACTTCCTCACATTGCCCCTGAGCCATCCCCACTCTATCTTCAAATTGTGCCCCCTTATTCTTGCACATCTCTTTTTCTGAAAGATGCTACCCTCTTGGACTTTGTTGATTTCCTTGAGATACTTAAAAGTTTCTATCATGTCCCCCCTGCCTCCTTTTCTTGAGGGTATACATGTTAATAACGTATTACCAACTGAACGTATTACCAACTGAACCCATGTTAAAAACTGACCTACGAAAAGGTCTTCAACCCCGATAAGCGTTCACCACCTTGTATGCTTTGCTCAACACTCTTTTTGGGCTTCTTCCTAAGGTACCTTTAGCCAAGGGAATTACTCCTGTGGCACCCCTAGAGGTGGAAACCCTCCTCTAGGGTTCCTTGCCTTCATGCCACTACAGGATGGTATATCCCATGAATAGAGAGGTGAACAGCCAAAGATAATCTATGTTACACAAGCACAAAACCAGTTGCACAGACACAATGAATTGGAAGACTAAAGCCTGTAGTTCAAGGGAGCAGTGCAACTGGCCACACCCCTGTTCAGACCCTTTAAGGGCTGCTCTACTCACTCCACACACGAGTGTTTTTTCCTTGCCCCTCCATCCACCCCTCCTCCTCCAGTGGCATGTCTTTCTGTCCTGTGGGCTTCTTCCTAAGGTACCTTTAGCCAAGTGAATCACTCCCTCAACATCTTTAGGGGTGGAATCCTCCTCTAGGGTTCCTTGCCTTTGTACCCCTACAGGGTGGTATATCTTATGGAGAGAGAGGTGAACAGTCAAAGATTATCTACATAAAACAAGTACGAAACCAGCCGCACAGACACATTGAAGAAGCATTATGCCCTGTACCAGGACATAGCTGGCAGACATAACAAGTATACAGAGGAAGTCAAGGACTCCAATGGGGCTCCCTGCACCAAGTCAGGCCCCAAGTACTACTTCTGAACTACCCAAACTAGTAGTTCATTGGGTACTACCTGAAGAATGTCTATGCTCTCAAGCTGCAAGATTTCAACGCCTCCTAGTTCCTGTTTAATTGCAATGCTCCGTAGTTCCTGGTTAATTGCAACTCTCTCTAATTCCTGTTTAATTACAACACTCCCTAGTAAATGTTTATTGCAATGTTTGCTAGTCCCTGCAGTGATCTCAAATTCCAGATAAAAGAGTGACCCCTTGGGGTACTTGAAGTTCCACACAGCTGCCCCACCTTCCAAATGTGCCCTCACTGGGGCTGGTGTGCCAGAGACTGCCTTAGTTGGGGCTGGTGTGCCAGAGACTGCAATGTGAAGACAGTAGAGTGGATACAGCCTGCACATCAGATGGTGAAGATGACCCTTTTCCCTTATTTAGGTGTGCACTGACTGGTGGGCCCTGTGGTTATTGGATTGAAATGGAACACTGGTGCCAAGGCACTTAACTGTGTTGGTTAGAGACACAAAAAGAAAGATACACCTGTTTTTGAATTTAGGGATACTATCCTTAGATGGACTATTAAGGTCTCCTTTTCTTTGTTTTACATGCAAACAAAATCCTAATTGATAAATATGAGTACTAGAGTATGTTTATGGCTTGTTGCCAATAAAGTAGTGTTTTGCATTTTCTTACAAGTTGTGAGTTTTGCATTTTCTGCTGTTTTCCTTGTATGAGTTTGTTACAGATGCTGTACAGCCGAACATGAATGCTACCTGAGGTAAAGGTACATGCTCGTAGAAGTATGGTAAGAAGGTACACTATGTTGATAGTAGGGTACAGGTTTTAGGTAGTGATACCATTAGGAGCCCCTCAGGTAATGGCTCCTAGGGTTTGGTTATGTTGCCCTATGGTTAGTGCTGATGTGCCACTCCAGGTCACTTGGGCACAGTGCCCTGGGGGACCAGGAGAGTGGGTCTATCAGAGGAGATTTGAGGGTGTAGGACCCCAGAATTCAGGCGATCCCCATTACTTTTGTATTATGGGAATTCTATGCACTACTCCTGTTGTGGCAGCCATGCTTTCCTCAGGGGCTGTATGGACCAGGAGGGATACATCCTTGTCCATGGATGCCTATATGGGAAGGTTGTACCTTGATGCCCTAGGTGCTTGCCGAGCTTGTTGAGTTTCAAAGGGGTGTGTGTGTGTGTGTGTGTGTGTGTGTGTATCCTTTTAAGGAGCTCTGGCTCCTTATGCAGGTCTAACAGACCTCAAAGGGTTAACCTGTCATCTCTATGAGGGCTGGGCCTGCTAGGCTGTTTCAGAATTCCAGGGGTAGGACCAACTGGCTGGAACTGGAGTGCAAGAACTAGCTGGAGTCAGTCTGAGGGAGGTGGTTGCCAGGCATGCAGTTCCTGCTCCCCTGTCTGAACCTCTGTTCCAGTGAGTGTGATCAGGACAAAACTCAGATAACCATGGTGGCTGCCACTTGCTGAAAGCCCCAACAAGGGGGAACCCTCCCATCTCATAGAAATATAGAATTTGATGGCAGATAAGGGCCACTTGGCCGATCCAGTCTGCCCATTTTTTCTGCCCATACTGTCACCACATACTGTACACTACACAGTCTCTGGCACCCTTCCCCACTGCTTTTCACTAAGATTCCCTTGTGCCTATCCCATGAAAGCCTGAAGCCCACCACTGTTTTTGCACTCACCACCTCCTCTGGAAGACTATTCTAGGCATTCATCACTCTTTCAGTGAAAAAGTACTTCCTCTTATTTACCCCCTTCCAGCTTCATTGCATGTCTTCTTGTTCTCATGCATCTTCTTCTCTGAAAAATGAGCCACTCCTGTACCTTATTCACCCCTGTGTGATATTTATATGTCTCTATCATATCCTCATCTCCATTCTCTCTTCCAGGGTGTTCATATTGAGGTCCTTCAGCTTCTTCTCATAGGGGTTCTGATGTACATCTTCACCGTTTTAGTTGCCTTCCTCTGGACTGCCTCCACTCCGTCTATGTCCTTCCCGAAATGTGGTCTCCAGAACCAGACACAGTACTTCAGGTGGAGCATCACCAGTGATCTATACAGTGACAACACAAGCTCCCTTCTGCTGATGATACCCCTCCTTATGCATCCCAACATCCCACAGGCCTTACCCATGGCCTTATCACATTGCTTAGGCACCTTGAGGTCATCAAATATGATTACCCCCAGGTCCCTTTCTTGTTTGGTAACTGCTAATATCTCTACTCCAATTTTGTATTCCACCTCTGGGTTTCTGTGCCCAAAGTGCATGCTTCTGCAATTTTTGTTTTGCATTGCAACCCTGCTACCAATCTCTTGACCACTCTTCAAGTCTCCTCAGGTCTCCACACATATTTTCCACCCTCTCTGGAGTGTCTACCCTATTGTAGATTATTGTATCATCTGCAAAGAGACAGACCTTTCCTTCCAGGTCATCTACAATGTCATTTATAAAGGCATTAGAGAGGACTGGTCCCAGTACTGAGCCCTGTGGCACCCCGCTGGTCACCATCCCTTCCCGAAGTGAACTCCATTTACCACCACTCTGTTATCTATCCCTTAACTAATTTGTTACCCATTTTATCACCCTTTGAGCCACCCCTAAGCTGCCCAGTTCCTTTATGAGCTTCCTATTTGGAATGGTGTTGAAAGCCTTATATAAATCCAAGTAGGCCATGGCCACTGCCCCAACCTGATCGATTTCCCTGGTCACTTAATCAAAGAAGTCTATCAGATTTGTCTGACATGATCTCTTCCCCATCAATTAATGTTACCTCGGGTCTTGTAACCCATTGACTTCAAGATATTTCACATTCCTTTCTTTTAGCAGTGACTCTATTCGCTTACATAGAAGTTGACGGCAGATAAGGACCGCAAAGCCCTTCAAGTCTGCCCACTTCCCAACCACTGATATTAGACTGATTGGCCTGTTGTTGCCTGCCTCCTCCCTGCTACCACTTTTATGAAGCAGGACTGTATATGCCCTCTGCAGTGCTCTGGTATCACCCCTGCTTCCAGTGAGTTAGCAGCTGATGCCTTTGTGAAAACTTTGGAAAACATAATATTTGGACACATCAGCTTGTATTTCATTTACCTTGTATATATTTCTCCTCTCCATTATTTATTCCTGAAGACATTACCACAAAAACAAGATCATTATCCCTCAGAGTTCATCTGCTTCTATAGCTTATTCCCTACCAGAAATCATAATGCCCTGTTATGACATCACAGTCTGTTGCCATGGGAATAACTGTGATGTCACAAGCAGAGTACTATGACATCAGGTTGGGAAGAAGCAATAGGAATTGATGAACCCTCAAGAAATAAGTATCTTGTTTTCCAGGCAGATAACCTCAGTAATAAGTAATGAGGATAAGAAATACACAGCCGATGAGAAACATAAGCTGCTTTGTGTCAAAATATTATGTTTTTGAAAGTTCTTTTTGAGGCATCGGTGGCTCTTTAAGGATTCTCAACTGTAAAGGGGCTTGTGTCTGCCTCCACCTCCAGTGTCCCTATTGCTTTTATTTGGTCTATACCCTCTTCCTTCAACTGTGAAGATTGAACAAAAGTATTTGTTCAGGATATCAGCTTTTTCCTGATCTCCTCTGCACAGTCCCCACCTGCTCTTAACCTCACAATTCCTCCCCAAGTCTTCCTCTTTTCACTTATGCACCTTAAAATGTCTTGCCTCCTTTAGTTACCCCTTGGGCTATTATTTCCTCAGTTTGCACATTTGCACTCCTTACTGCTTTCAATGCCTTCCTCTGTTTCTCCCGATACACCTCTCTTCTTTTTTTCTTTGCATTCCTTTATTTCTGAAGGACACCCTTTTAACCTTAACTTTTCTGCAACTTCCTTCGAGAACCATAGCAGTCTGTTTTTCTCTCCTGTTTTACCCCCTTCCTTTGAACAGATGTTTATTGCCTTCACTATGCCTTCCCTTAGCTTCTTGTTAGGTTGTGCCTGAGGCATTCACCCCTTTATTTAAAATGTGCCCTACTGAAGTCCAGGACTCTCACCCTTGTGTGGTTTGTTTCCAATGCCATTCTTTTTTTTTTTTTCAAACTCTCTTTATATTCCTACCTCAGTGGCCTCTCTCCGGTGAGGATATTTGGTACTCAGTGCTGCTGCCCATCTGAAGTCTCCACCTCTGCACTCCCAACAGGCCTGACCTCCCTCCTGCACCATCCAGCCACTCACTCCCTCCCCCAGCTCTGAGCCCCCTGGGGCAGGGCCGCCATCTCCTACCTGGCACTCTATCTATAATCCAGATGTGCGATCGGAAGGAGGAAGGAGAATGGAAGTGCGCAGTGGCAAAGCCCAACATTGGGCTTGGGACTGAGACCCCTGATCCCACCTTTGCCTACCCCTGAGGCAGGGTTTTTTCTACTTAGTTCCCCAGATGAGAGCCATGCAATGCTGCCCAGCCCATTACACGTGGATACCTGTACATGTCCAGAGGGCAGCCGCTCAACATCATGTTCCCTTGCTAAGTCCCTGCAACTTGTAGTGCACCCAGCCACCCCTGGGTGCTGCTACATGCGCGGGACATTCCTCTGTCCCTCCCCAGGAGATGAGAGCAGTCCTGTGGATGCTCAATCATCTCCTCCCCCATCAACCCCCAACGGCCCGAGCTCGTTCCAGAACCCGGGTTGCCGGTGTGGTGTGAGGTGTGGCGTCCAGCGCCTCAACCCTCAGCACCACCGGGCAGGCCCTTTCACTGGCATCCTTATCTTTAACCACACTGTACATGGTCACTGGTCCCCAAGTGGTCTCCCTCCTTAACATTTGCAACACTGTCCCTTTGGTGAGCACCAGGTCCAGTACTGCCCCATCAGGTGTGGGTTCTCCGACTAGTTGCCTGAAAATTGCCCTCTGGAAAGAGTCCATGATTGTCTGCTTCTAGGTGAAGCTGTGGTTGGGAGGCTGCAATCTACATCTGGCTGACTGAAGTCCCCCAACATCAGCACCTCCCCTTTTCGTGCTATTGTTCCAGTGGCTTCTACCAGTGCCTTATCTAAATTTTCCCTGTGTTGGAGGTCTGTAGATCACACCAGTGTGAATAGTAGCTTTTTTTCCCATCTCCAGGGTGACCCCCAGTTTCTCCAATCCCTTCATTCCCCCCTATATTCCATGGGCTTGATTTTCAAAGAGACCTTAGAGCAACACAAGTTGCATAGCTCCAGGGCCGCAGCAAACTCCAGCTGTGCCAGGGACCCTTGCGCCTGATTTTAGAAAAATCAGCGCCCCAGTGCTAAACTCCCTGGGTTTGCCTCAAGTTGACTGCTGCGCACAACAGTTGGTGCACCTATGGAAATTGCCACAGGGATCCAGGCCCCCCCCACCTGGCACAACACTAGAGTGGCTGGGATGGTGGTGGGGGGGGCGAAGCTGATGGAAAGGAGGGGGCCAGGTGCAGATGTGGCATGGGGGTGACATGGGAGTCGGGAGGACAGCTGGGCATTAAAGAGAATGCTATGGCATCTGGCAGGTTGCCTTTGCTATAGTTGTATACGTGTATTGTACTATACCTATGAACTATACTCTCATGGGGGGGGGGGAGTTCCATGGACAGATTGTGACATAGCACCAGGAGGGCACAGCCCTGGCAGCTGCACATTCTGTTCCTGGACCCCCACCCCGGTACAGTTTAAGTCAAAGGTACAGTAGTTGACGTACTCTAATAGGTATTAATACAAATCACAGTGCCACGGTTCCTCCTCTCTATTCCTGATCTCCCTCATAAATATGTATACATCTTCCCTGGTGGTCTAGTGGACCCCACATCCCTATCCCTGATGTCCCCATATATATGTATATCTCTTCTCTGGTGGTGTAGTGGACCCCCGATCCTCGATCACCCCCAAAACCATTGATATAACATTCCCTGGTGGTCTAGTGACCCCCCCACCCCAGCAGGCAGTGGCCCACCACTCCACCTCCCCAATCCCTTCAATGAGCTGGTGACCTGCACAGCCCTCCATTCTCCACCATGGCCGTCCACCGACTGAGCTGTCAATGAGTGCATACTATATATACACACTCCTTGACAGCTCAGTTGGTGGCTGGCCATGGTGTAGAGCAGAGGTTGTTTGCCACTGGCTCATTGAAGGACAGGGGGAGCGGGGTGGAGGGCCACTGCCTGCCAGGGTGGGGGTCCACTAGACCACCAGGGAATGTTATATCAATGGTTTTAGGGGGAATTGGGGGTTGCTAGACCACCAGGGAAAAGATATACATATATATATGGGGGAGGTTGGGGATAGGGAGGGGGGGTCTGCTAGCCCACCAGGGAGGATGTATACATATTTATGGAGGAGATTGGCGATAGGGTGGGAGGGGTCCACTAGACCATCAGGGAAGATGTATGCATATTTATGGGGGAGATCGGGATAGGCAAGGGGGACTTTGGCACTGTGATTTGTAATACTACCTATTAGAGTATGGCAACTACAGTACCTATGACTTATACTGTATGGGGGGCAGGGCACTGTGCCCTCCTGGTGCCATGTCACATTCTGTCCCTGGACCCCCCCCCACGTACAGTATACTTCATAGATACAGTACAATACACATATACAATGATAGAAAACGCAACCTGCTGGGTGCCACAGCACTCCCTTTACTGCCTGGCTGTTCCCCTGAGTCCCCATATGCAACCTCTTGTGCCCTTTCAGCACCCAGCAGCCCATTGTCAGACCCCGTCCCAGCATACCACTTAGACCACCTTCTGGCTGATCTAAGTGGTGACCCTCGCTGCATCCATGGCGGGGCTTGCAAAATCCCCAAAAAAGGGGTATTGCAGCTCTGCTGTGGTGGATGCCCCTTTGCGACCTGGTGCATTGGGTTATTTGATGAAACCCTGGTGCAAGGGGACTTTGGCGCAGCTGGGTCAGGATTTGATGCAGGCTGCCTTTGAAAATTCCAGTTGCCACAAGTAGTGATGCAAGTCACCCCTTACGTCACAATCTTTTGATGCAAGTCCCTTGTGTGGCTCTAAAGCTTATGAAAATCAGGCCCCATGTGTCTCTGTCGCTTTAACACCCTCCCTTACATATAGCACCACCCCTCCTCCTTTCCTTTCCACTCCATTTTTCCTGAACAGCGTATATTCTGCTATGGAATGTCCCAATTGTGGATTCCTGTGCACCAGGACTCAATAATGGACACAATATCCAGGTCTGCCTTTGCCATGATGGTCTCTAGGTACAGAATTTTATTTCCTTGACTTCTTGTGTTTGCACACATGGCTTTCCACATTTTATTACCTCTCTGCTTGCTACCGCATCTCCTTTTTCACACACTGAGTTTCCCTTTTTCATTTTAAAGGCCATGTTCCCTTCTCCTTTCATGCAGGAGAAACCAGAGGGGAACAGCTGCTTGAAAGGACATTTGAAAACATGCATAGAAATGGACATTAAATCTTCAGTGCAGAGGTGAATGTTATGCTTTTCTAAACAAGAGAATGCTCAAGGCACTCATTAGTGCCCCCCTTCCCTGCACCAGGCATGTGAGGGGCAAGGTATGATTCTGACTTAATTTGGTCAAAGACCCTCTACCCATAAGGGTGTTTGGAGAGGGTGGGAGGCAGCATCTGTAGCAGCCTCAGACTCCCAGGGGTGTCTGCCTCTCATTGCCCTTCTAAACTGGGTTGGTAACCCACAGATATCCTCAGAAGTGGGGACTAAGCCAGAAGATTATGTAATTAGGCCTTGCACTTTCTGCCCATGAGGAGTCAGCACTTGGGAGAGAATGGCAGGTGGCACCAGAGGCAATCTCGGACTCCAAGGGGGGTGTGTACCTCCTCTTGCCAGGCAAACTGTGGGGTTTCCCCACTGGAGTCAGCCTTAATTCTGTGTAAGATTACTTATGGAGCATCCGTAGATCCAAGGGCCTGGAGTCTACTACCCTAAGTCCCCCTTTGGACAGGTAGTGGGTTGACCGTGTACCAGGTCTAGAGGACGGTTGGATGGTGGAATTCCTTGGGCAGCTTCATGGAGCCAAATGCCCCTTGTTGTGTCTTGAGTCTGACACAGTACGGTATGAGCCCAGCTCATACTGTACTCTGTCAGCTCATACTATACTCTGTCATTCCCAACTCCCTATCCCCTCTCACTGCAAATCCCTCCATGCTATACTGCTCCTAGGCACAAAGAAATTACACATAGTGTGTGCCTACAATCCTCCCCAAAGTTGGCTCTTAGGCCTTAATGAACTATTTGACCAAGCTGACATCTGCAGGACGGAATGAGGTCCTCCTCCTTGGTGATCTTAACCTTCTGGCTTGGTAAAGCTAATGAGTCCATCCTATCCACAGTTCAAGTGCATAACTTTTACCCACTCATCAATGACCCCACTAGGGTTGTGTCGTCCTCTAAAACTGGCACACTAATTGACTGAATTCTATCTAATCGCATTGACAGAATCGTGGTATTGGGAATGTTGGCTGATGCCTTAACTGACCACTCACTCATATACTGCATTTTGCACTCTACACCTGTCTCAGCCCCCCCACATAGGTGCATTACCTTGAGGAACTTTGCCAACCTAGATCAAGTTAAATTCTTTAACGACATCTCCCAAATTTACTGGTCCCCCATACACCATGCCAATGATGCTGGGACTGCACCTGACCATTTTATAGTTCTGTTTGGTGTACTACAGGACAAGCACACCCCTTCGTGTATGCATCAAGGTCATCTGCATACATTTGGGATGAGCACAAGTTGGTATGCAGATAGATCTTGTTGATAAAGATGGTGAATAGGAGAGGGCCAAGAATGGCCCCCTGGGGAACATCTATGTTTATGATTGCTGGGTTGGACAATGCAGAGTTGAATTTCACAACCTGTTTCCAGTTAGCTAGGTAGCTGTCAAACCAGTCAACAACTTGTGGTGAGAAGCCCAAAGACAGCAGATTAACAAGAAGAAGATGGTGATCAACAAGATCGAAAGTTTTAGTTAGATCTATGAAGATTGCACCAGTGAGAGAGCCCTTATCCATGGCAGTGAAGACATCATTTGTAAATTTAAGATTAAATTTAAGAAGGACTGTTGTGGTACTATGACCTTTATCGAAACCATGCTGGCTGTCACAGAGAAGGTCATTGTCTAGGAGAAAACTTATGATTTGTATAACTACCAGTTTCTCAAGAATTTTGCCCAGAACAGAGAGAATAGCTATTGGGCGATAATTTGAGATGTCCTTGGGGTCCCCTTTTCTGAAGATTCGAGTGATTCTGGCAGTTTCCCAAATGCTAGGGACTAAGCTATGGTGGAGGGATAGGTTAAAGATCTTAGCCAAGGGGGACACAATAAAGGGGGAAGTAAGTTTTAGTAGCCTTGGATCAAGCCTTGTTAGACTCGGTTAGCTCATTCAAATACCTGGGCATGCTGCTTGATGGATCCTTGAATTTTGATCAACACATCTCTTCTATCTGTAAATTGGTGAATGTCGAAATTGGGGTTGCCCATAAGACCAGTTATGCTCTTACCCCCTCTGCTAGACTGGCTGTTGCATGAGGTATCCTTCTCCCAGCTCTCACTTATGGTACTGTTACTTTCCTAGGCACCTTCAAAACCTCTCTACACAGGTGGGACACAACTTACAATAACATTTGCCACTACACCTCTGCCTCCTCTTGTCGCAAACATTGTCAGTTCTATGCTGACCTAAAATGTCCCTCCCCATCCACTCATCGGCTACTCTATCTTGGCTCTCTGACTGATAGCATTATCAGATCCTGAACTCCTGCATCACTAGCTTCCATGCTTACCTGGCAAGCCACCTCTCATGCATTAAGGTTGGCTGACCAAACTCTCTTGTATATACCAAGGTGTTAAACTGCCAAGGGTGTCCATGCCTTCTCCCATGAGGCCCCTCGCTACTCGAACTCCATTCCTTTGGATGTCTGGCTAGCTCCAAGTCATGACCTCTTTAGAAAATAACACCTGAATTACCTTACCAAACTAGCCTTGTGTACATGCTTCTATGCACCTTAAGCCCCTCCTCTTACACACTGCTGTTGGTTTTCTCCTCCCTACTCTAATCACCCTACCACTAGTTCCTACCCCTGTCCCCCCATCTCCCCATTTGCTTACTCTAATTACCCTCAACCTTGTACATGTTCTTAGTTCCCCTACACTCTCCCTTTGCTCCCCTGCATCCATTTATTGTTCTACCTGCATTCTATGATGGTTCTTTATAATGTTAGCACTTATTACAATTATGTTATAACTATATCTCTGTTACTACAGTATGTGTGCTTTTCTGCCTGTGGTGCTTACTAAACTTGTACTGATTGTTGATCATCTGTATTGTATCCTTTTTATACATTTACTGATTGTTTATTATCTGTATTGTATCTTATCTTTAACCTTGTTTTTTGTACTGATTATCAGTCATTATGTCAGGTACCACCTAGTTGTAATCCTCCTGGGTTGTGTATGAAAATAGGCATTTCTATGTCTAGTACACTTCACCCGGTTACCAAAAACAAATAAATAAAAGTGGTAAAAGATAAAAGGTGCCCCTGTGTTAAGACTCTCTGTGGGACAGAATGATTATCCAAGGAGCTAAACGAGGGTCACTGTAAGACTGTGGACGTATATATACGTCCAGAATCTAGATACGTTCACACACATTCAGTTCTCAAAGGGTTAATTATTATCAGTCAAAGAGTTTTCATAAACACTAGGGAACGGCTGGCTGGGATAGATCCAGTATAGAATCTGAAATGTTGCTAAATAACCCAATAGAGAGTAACAGCAGGTGTACCCCATTAGGATGCTTGCAGCCCTGTCTCAATTTTGGACTGTTTTAAAAAGGGAATTAGAGTGCATGTGAACATTAAAATGTGCCTTTTCAATAGGACTTGTGAGTCATTAAGTGATTCAGTCTGGGGAATGATGTACTAAGTGAATGGAAGCATGCTTACCAACCATCATATGTTCATTGAGCTGGAAGAATAAGAAGGAATCCCTATTTTGAGTATATTTCTGATTAGACGTTCAGTTCTTACCTGGAGTCTTTGTTGCACTAACCCCCTTTTTTTGTAGTCCTGCACTAGCCTGAAGAGCATCTGAGCTGCTGGAGGTCTCCTCAGACCTGGGTGATCAAGTAAATGGCATGTGTGGATACCTCATTGAAAACAAACTTGTGTCATCTAAAACCCCTAGACCGTGGAGGGGCCTACATATTTATTTATTTAAAACATAATAACACTGGGTACTGGTTTGCCCACTGCCCTTCACTCAGCTTTGTCAGTGGTACAGCTCCCCCTCAGTTCTTAGCCACTAGATACATAGATACACAGAAAATGATGGCAGATAAGGACCGTGTGTCCCACCTAGGTCCTAGACTACCTCTTTTCCCTACCTAATGCATTACCACAGACCTTAGTTGATCTGCAGTTTACACTCTCTTTCCTACTGCAAGAGTACCCTTATGTCTATCCCAAGCATTCTTGAATTCCCCTACCATTTTCCCCCACCCTCTCCACAGGGAGCTGTTCCAAGCATCCACTACTCTTTCTGTGAAAAAGTACTTCCTCACATTGCCCCTGAGCCTACCCCCTCTAGCCTCATATCAAACCCCTTTGTTCTTGTACACCTTCTTTTCTGAAAGATGCTACCCTCCTGTATCTTGTTTATACCACTGATGTACTTAAATGTCTCTACCTCCCCCCCCATGGAATACATATTGAGGTCCTCTAGTCTTTCAGGTCTTTCTTCATATGAGTTTGGTGCAGTCCTTGCACAATTTTTGTTGACCTTCTCTGGACTGCCTCTGTTTTGTCTATGTCCTTCCGGAGATGTGGCTTCCAGAGCTGGACACAGTACTCCAGATGAATTTTCACTAGTGATCTGTACAGTAGCATAACCACCTCCTTTTTCTGCTGCTGATACTGCTCCCTATGCACCCTAGCATCCCACTGGCTTGCCCCAAAGCCTTCTCACAGTGGTCCCTATGCACTAATGGGGCAGAGTGGCTATGTGCGAATATCTGAGGTGCGCAATCACTCCGCACCCTGTGCGCTCCCTGTGCGGGATGCACCATGGGGGGTGCACAGCACATACATGCCTGACCTGACCTCCTGGCCACAGAAGGAGCAACACACCGGGAACAGGTGAGGGGTGGGCCAGCACTATGCGCCGCTGGTCATGGGGGTGCATAGGGGCACAGGGTATGACAAGGAGAACTCTGTCGTAAACCCCCTACGCCCCCTGCGCATACCCCAGGACCCAGCAGGCTACAGGTCAAATAGCTCACCCATCCTCTTGGGCCTCTGCATAGGGCTGCTCAGTACCTCTAACCTGCCCCAGCACACAGCAGTGTATTTCCACATGCCACAGCCACATGCTACCACCTGGCGCACCCCACTCCAAATCCACATGGGGCACCAGCACACAGATGCAGCCCCCAGCTCCCCTGATGGCCTGCCAGCATACAACCCCCACCCATCCCACTGCACTGATTGGTACCATCGGAGGGCTGGCAGCATCGCCCCTCCTTCACCTGCCACAGCCGCCAGCCATCGGACTTCTGCAGGGCATGCTACCAATGCGTGCCCCACGGCGCAAATGATCCAGTGTGAGACTCGGTCTGGGCATCTGACTGGGTGCTGGCTGGATCCGCAACCCCGGCCCCTTCCACACTGGGGAGTTCTGTGCACTGGGGCCACAGACAGGTGGCCGGTGGTCATGAATGCCAGTGCTGCGCACCTGTCCACAGATGCAGAGCTCCTTGGGTGGGTAACATGCCTCTAGTGTGTATTACTGGCCCATTAGTGCATAGGGGCCATTATTTGGTTACCTTTAGGTCTTCAGATATGATTATGCCCAGGTCCCTTTCTTAATTGGTGGCTGTCAGTACCTCTCCCCCTATTTTGTACTCCTCTCTTGGATTTCTGTGCCACAAATGCATGATTTTGCTCTTCTTTGCATTGAATCTTATCTGCCACACTCTCGACCACTCCTTAAGCATGTTTAGGTACTTTCTAATTATTTCCATTCCCCCTGGACTGTTGACCCTGTTACAGATCTTAGTGTCATCTGCAAAGAGGCATACCTTCCCCTCCAGTCCCTCTGCAGTATCGCTTGTGAAGACATTAAAGAAGACTGGAACCAGCACAGATCCCTGTGGCACCCCACTGGTCACCCCCCTCTCCTTGAATTGTACACCATTTACCACCACCCTCTGTGTCTTATCACTCAACCAGTTCTGACCCAGTTTACCACCTTGGAGTCCACTCCCAGGCTGCCCAACTTATTTATCAACCTCCTATGTGGGACAGTGTTGAAGGCCTTGTTGCAGTCTAGGTAGGCCACATCCACTTCTCCTCTCTGTCTTAGAATTTTCTAATTCCTGCTCAACTGCATTGCCTGTGAATTGCTCTTTTTTTGTTTTTCCTTAGTACTGCTATATTACTTCTATTTTTGAATGTTGTATTTTGTAATTGCACTATACTCTAGTCTGTCCTTCCCCCTTCCCCAGGACGCATCTGGAAATGAGCTGATACCAGCTCAGTATGTCTTTCCTGGTAAAACTTTTGAACTAACTAACTAACTAACTAACTAACTAACTAACTATTTTATCAGGTGAGCAAGCAGGATCCAGGAAATGCCTGTTCCCAGTTGCGACTTAAGGGGTGAATGGGAGAAGCAGGGAGAGCAATTTACAAATACATGATGTACATAATGTACAGAGTCAGATATACACAAGCAAATATGTATCATACAGTAAGGTTGTGCAGTAAGGACAATTAACAGAAACCTAGAGATGCAGGGAGAATGGTTACACTTTAAGTGCCACTTAACTACACCATAGTTACAGTGCAACTACATGTAACTGTATTGCAATTGCAATGTAGTTGTATACAACAAACATGTGACTACAGTGTAATTACCATGTTGTATGAAATTAATGGTTAGTTACATTGAAACGGACACTTGAAATAAAGTGTAACATGGAGAACAATTACAGTGCACATTATTTTAATAGTATACACAGGGACATAGATAACTGTACCTAAAAAAGAACTGTATAGTAGGGTCAAAATACATGAACCATGTAGCAGTCCAAATACAGAACTGTAAGGATATGACCCAGAACAGAGTAGTAGAATATGTCACTTGTTGGATGTGTGAATAATCTTGGACAGTAAAAGTTTATGTGTGGTAAGAATGAGGTTGAAAATGCTTAAAAATCCAAGATTCTTAAGGTATAGCCTTGAGGTATGACAATATCCGCAGTTATACTGAAGCATGTTTCTGAAGTGGCCAGTGCAGAAGAGTATCCAGAAAATACAAAGTCACTCTAGCCAGTGCAGATGCAATGATGCCGGTCTCGCTAGAAATGGATTGCATCAGTACTGTATGTCAGCTAAACGTTGATTCTGCTCAATAAGCTTGTCTCCTGTACTCTGATAACACATTCTAGTCTTCCTCCAAACTGTCCAAGGAGTACCAACATTCAGTATCCTAAAGCTCTGAAATGACCTTGGTTATCTCAGGATCATCACTGTCCAAGTCTTCTGTGTCATCGTGCTCCTGTCTGGCACTGTCACCATGAAGAGACAACTGAAGAAGAGGAAGAAGCAGTACGACCAGGATGTTGTGCATTCACATTCTTGCCCGTTTCTTCACTGTCCTTGCTGCACCAGCATAAGTGTACACAACTATTTCTGTTTGATAGAGACTATAAATCCAGAGGGAATGAATACATCTTTGCATCTAGATATCCAGTAGTGTTGCTATACCAAATTGGGTTGCCAATCTAATGCTGTCAATCCTGTCCGCAAGTTGTGTCAAGAAACATCTATGCCATTTCTTCAATGAGCAATGTATTCTACTATTGTTCTTGCTGCAATGACTCAGATGAACTAGTGGTGTCACCTCCTCCTCCATCACGATCATCACGGTCACCTTCAGCACCACCTCCAGTATCACTATGGTTACCATCACTGCCAGCCTTTTTCATTGGGTTGCTCTAAAAGATTGTAAATAATGACATTTGTAGCATATAAATTGACTCACCATAGAAAAGACCATGCTATGCAGTGCTGATTTTGCACTGAAAGATTGGGTGGTTTGTTCATGTGGTCACAGATGTGGAGTTTGGAGTTAACTTTGCAGAATGCACCATTACACTCATGACAAATATCTCCACAGGCCATATCCCAGGACACAAGCTTTTGTCCAATTAGTCTTTCCACCATATAAAAGACAGAGTTTCATCGTGTGGAAATATCTTCAATTAAGCTGTGCTGAAGAACATTGTGTGTCTGCTGGTAATTACAGAGGAGCTCAGCATATTTTGGGGAAGAATGGAACCCCTTGGTGATATCCCATACAGTATCATGTGTTTGTTTTAATTGTGCATGATTATCAAGCACATGACTCACCACCAGATTTAGTACTGTACATGTGCAGAACAAGATACATGACAGTAATTCCCACTATGCATTGCCTTTAGCATGTTACTGACAATTTTCATTACAAAAATGTCCAGTTACAGATTGTGAGAGTATTTCAAGATCTAGCGGTGACTGGATGAAGTACAGCAAAGTTTCCACTTTGAGCTTCTCCTGCATGACTGACACGGTAAGTAAGTAGGTAAGTAACTAACTAGTTATCTCCCGGGGGAGGAGCAGTGGTGGAGGCTTTATTCCATTGTGGTTCTATTCAGATTCCTTGGACTGATACTGTATGTACCATAGTTTTATTATATACTGTCACATTTTTGAACTCTGAACATACTGGAATGCATGATCTCATTTGCTTGGGGGTCCTTGACAGATTAAATTACATTGGACAAATATTGCAGTGATTGATGTAAATGATGGTACGTTAGGACACTTGGCTTACATACATAGTGAATATATACTTCCTTCTAACTAGTTATCTTCCCCGGGAGGTGGGGGGTGGAGGTTTTATTCCATTGTGGTTCTATCCAGATTCCTTGGACTGTTACTGTACATATAGTAGTTTGATTATATACTGTCACATTTTTGAACCCTGAACACATAGGATGCATGAACTCATTTATTTGGGGGTCCATGGCTGGTTAAATTCCACTTGGTAAATATTTTAATGATTGGTGTAAATGATGATGTGTTGGGACTCTTGGCTCACTTACATGGTGAGTATACATTTTCTTCTAACTAGTTATCTACCCACAGGGTGGTAGGGTTTAATTTCATTGTGTTTTTATTCAGAGTCCTTAGACTGTCCCTGTACATATAGTAGTTTGATTATATACTGACACATTATTGAACTCTGAACATATCAGGTTGCATGGTCTCATTTACTTGGAGGTCCTTGACAGTTTTTTTTTCAGTTTGGCACTTATACTGACAATTGATATTACCTTGCATAAAGTCCTGTAACAACACTGAAGGTTTTAAGGTTTATGGAATACAATAACTAGTTGAGTGCATAGTTGGAAAAATGTCTCCAGATATGTTTTAAACTGTATAGTGGTGTGTAAAGGTTGCTCACACTAGGTTAACTTTATTTTAAACCCTCTTAATGCCATATACAGAAAAATTCAGTTCTAGTTTTGTTTGTTTTTAACATACAGTGATGTCACATTTTAACATGTACTTAAGTGAGAACTGAATCGAACGATTCATTAAGACTGTATTCACTGCACATGCTGAGACATTTAGAATTTATGATTGTTGAACTTTCTGCTTGGAAGGTTGTTATCTTATTCAGATGACATTTGGCTTTGAAGGCATTTCAGCTAATAGCAAACTGGTGAGGTCTGGTTCAACTGTTTCTAACTTCAGTGATGGTTTAAATGAGTATTTTAAACCAATGAGAAGTCTTTCTTTTTTTTATGTATGATCTTGGTGTTAATAGTATGTGAGTTTCTGAATAACTGTCATAAGCTTCTAAGGAAGGACTTAGTTAGTCTGAAAGCTTAGGCACTTTGTTCTTTTTGTAATACCTATGTTGGTCTAATAAAAGGTGTCAAACCATTTACTTCTGGATCTGTTCTTACAAGGACCAATACAAAGACTAAAACAGTGAGTAAGACAGTTCCTTTACTGTTGTGCATCTCTGCTTCAATATAACTCCCACATGGGCTGGTGGTGGTGGTGGAGACTGGATAGGTATGGTGGTGGTGCTAGACAAACCCAAGAGCAGTAAGGTTCAGGAAGCTTTGGCTTGCACTAGTGCTCCAAATGTTGAAAGTGAAATGCATATAACACCCCTCTGCCTCCTTCAGAAGTGTCACCATCTGGTTGTGTACTGCCTCATACATACTGGGGAATAACATGCTGAGAAAAGTGTAGCATGATGGAATGTGTGATTTGGGCTTCCTTTCATGCAAGAGTCTTCAAAAGCATTTGTCTTCTACCATGGAGACTGGCTAAAGATCTAGGGCTATAATTTCCCCAGTGAGGTGTGTGACTCATACATGACATGAGTGAGTTGGTGACAGTTCAGTACATGCATGTAAGGACCTGTACAATTAACATTTTGTTGCAACACATTCAGGAGCAGTGCTGGTGGTTGTATCATGCTGGACCAGGCCCTGGCTGGTGGCTGATGGACTCATTGTGAAGCAGTGGTGGTACCTGGGGAATGCATCTGTTGGCTGCTGCAGCTGCCATGGTGGCTGTATTATGTGAATGAACCATACTATCCCACCACTTCCCATTACTGACTGCACCTGCTGCAGGCTCATCTGACCTAAGTGGGGACTGGGAATGGGCATGGCTGTTTGGAAAATGCCATGTCATAACATGGGTTCCCAAAGTGTGAATACACAGATCCCAACTTAACACTCTATGACATTGATTTCAACAGGTTTTCAGTGGATGTGTGGTGCCATCTGTAAAATGCTTCCACACTGCAGAGGAGCTCTTTGATTTTGTAGGAATAGTGGACTGGTGGGGGTCAGGAGCATTTTGGGAGGCACTGGGCAGCAGCTACAAGATGATTTTTTTTTTATCACTGCGGAATAATGTGGCTGGAGATGGGGAAGCAGGGCAATAGGAACATAAGAATTGCGTCGGCAGATGGGGACCGCATAATCCATCTAGTCTGCCCCTGTTTCTGCCCACCTCCTTATTTAAGCTGCACCCTGATGCGTCCACAATGACTGTCTCATGTGAATTTGAACTTGTGTACTTCCTTGGATTCCACCACCTCCTGAGATAGGCTGTTCCATGGGTCTATGACCCTTTCTGTAAAGAAGTACTTCCTGAGGTTGCTTTTGAACCTGCCTCCCAACAGACACAAGTTGCGCCCCCTTGTATGCACATCCCTGTTTTGCTGGAAGAGGTCTGCTGCATGTGTTGTGTTGATTCCTTTAACGTGCTTTAAAGTTTCAATCATGCCCCCTCTGTTTCTACTCTGATCAAGGATGTACAGATTTAGTTCCCTGAGTCTTGCCTCGTAGAGTCATATGGCTCATGATGCAGTCCATGCACCATCTTTGTAGCCCTTCTCTGTGCTTTCTCCAGGCAGTCTATGTCTTTTTTGAAGTGGGGCCTCCAAAACTGACTACAGTACACCAAATGTGGCCTCACCAAGGACCTGTAGAGAGGAATCATAACCTCGCTCTTTCTACTTGTAATTCCCCTACCAATGCAGTCAAGGATGCTACAGTAGCACGTGCTACAGTACAGTGGGGTTGATCATGATATAGGGGGCTGGAGGTGGTGCTTGGCTTTAGATGTCCTTGCCTGAAAAACTTGCTTTCATGCTTTTCTCTTTTTTGTTATCTTTTTAAAATTTTGCCATCTCCTCCTGTGATGGCCTCCATTCCTCAGTCACTCATCACTGCTGGTCACTGTTGGAACTAATGTCAGACTTTCAGACTTTCAAGCTTTTCTCATTCTTCATCCTCTTCTTGTGCATGTACTTCCTTGTGACCTCCTCCTCCTGTACTTCTTTCCCCACTTCTGTCCTACTTCTTCCTTCTGTTCCCTCTCTCATACTTTTTGTCTATTTCTCTCTCTCTCTCTCTCTCTCTCTCTCTCTCTCTCCTCCTTCTCTCATGCTACTCCCCCACCCATCTTTCTCCTTATGTGTATCATGTGTTTTCCCCTGACCCTTTGCTTCCTCCTCTCCTCTCATGCTTCCCCCTTCTCTACCACCTCTGTATCATGCCCCTGCTCGGACAAGTCCACATTCATAATTTCCTCACTGGGACTCTCCAGTACAACCTGCTTTGATGGTGTGCTGTTTACTTGCTTTTGTAGAATTGTGGGGTTGTATAACTTATACAGCCCCTACTCCCATCCACAACTGCAGTTTTATTTATTTAGTTTATGTTGACTGGGTAAGTGCACTAGGCAGAATCTGCCTATTTTCTGGCACAACCAGGAGGAAGGGGATACATATGAATGCCAATTTACCTTGAACCAGATTTAGCTGTTGGTGGTATTTTTAGTGAATAGGAGAAATTTGACCAGGACACTGGGGAAATTCCCCTACTCTGCTGCTGCTGCGTTGTGGCCAGTAGGGGGACCGACCATCATGATGGCCACTTGGGGCTCCGACTCAGAGCAGGAGGATGTCCTGGGGATAGTGGAGTTGGGTCTCCGTTCCTATCTCCATTTCACGGGAGACCATTGATACTACACCTGGTGGAAAACCAGGAGAAGCTCTGTTGCATCGAGATACCAAGGCTACTGTTTGTGAAGTTCGTTCCCTTACCTTGGCAGATACTAGAACTGACACCGGAGATGGAATACATCAGGATTTGGCTTTCAATAAGGCTTTGGCTGCTTCTTGTTTGGGTTTGCAGGCTGCTGAACAAGTTTCCACCTTGGATGCATGTATATGGGCTTTTCATGGCTCAGCTTCAGTGAGTGATGTCAGCCACGATGCGATGTGGTCTGACGAGATGCTGTGCTGTATTCTGGAGCCCAGTGGGAACACGGAAGTGCTTGTGGCACCACCTCATGGCGTTTCTCAGTCATTGGGAGCAAGAGGAGACTGGCAGTGGATTGCAGGCTTGCATGTGCCAGGAGTCTCCCCTTAGCTCCTCCACGCCGTCAACAGGATCAGGATCTTTGCCTCCAGAGACAGAGGGAGACGGGATGATGAATGATTTACACTTTGGAGAAGGGATTGTGTCACCAGCTGCTACCACTCTTTCGGGAGAGCCGTCTGTATTGCCAAAAGGTACTGTACTCTCCAACAGGATGACTAATGGTGTTATGGGGTCCTTCCATCCCGTTATGATGAGCCCTGTTGTTCATAGCCTTCCTGGTCGTGGGTTTGATTCCCACCTGTCTGCATCAGGGATTACTATTGCTGCAGCTCTTCGGGGTGCAGGGTGGGAGAAGTCTCCTTTAGATGATTCTTGGACCTCCCCTGCACAACCCAGCCCTGTTCCTAAAGGGGATTTATTGAACATAACAGACCCTCTTGAGGTCCCTTCGAGCTTTAGTCTTTCTCAGGCCCCTTCCTGGCAGGTTGGAGGGGCACAGGGTTCTGCACAGGGGATATTGCAGCATACTGACTTGTCCAGTGTTGGAGCTGTGCCTAAACCCCCTTATTACCCACTGTGGTTGTTCCTTTGTCTCTACCTTCCACGTCTCCTATTGACATGTTGGGGACTGGGAAACGCTCTCTTTCAGCAAAAGTATCTGGTACGACCCCTAGGCCCTCATCTACAACTGCTTCAGATGGGAATAGGAACTCTGACTTTGCCAATTCAGCTTCTGGTCCTTCAGTTGGACCTCAAGGGCCTAAGACTTTTGCTGGTTTATTCCATTCCCCTCCTGAGCAGGCCAAGTGGCGTAATGCTGTCAGGCTTCGTTATAGGGGTGGGCTGGACATATTTCTGGATCGTCTCTATGTAGGAAAAACTTTGATAAAATTCAGTTTGCAATTTTCCCCATCTGAGATTTATGCATTAATACATACATCTGGTGATAATTATTTTGATGTTAGCTTTAAAAATGCTTCAGGTTTGGATACTTTTTGGAACCATTATCAGGCTGTTCGTCATACCCCATTGTGGTCCCCTTGTTTTGCTATTCCCCTTACAAAACCAACTATTAAAAATGTTACCGTTTTGTTCAAATATAAGGGGGTGGCAATAGAGGATATTGTACGGTGGTTATCTTCCAAATGTACTGTTTTAGGTTTGCCTGATCCAATCATTGACTCAGAGTTTTTTTGGACAGGGGGAAGAAATTGCAGGTTAAATTACCTGTTGTTAATGGGACTATTCAGCACTTGCCAAGTTGTTTTTACTTAGGTAGGGATCGGGGTTTTGTATTCTACCTGGGGCAACTAAAATCTTGTTTTCTGTGTGGGGCCCAGACCCATCTCAGTAGTGCTTGTGACCAACTTAAATGTTCATCTTGTCTCAGCTCTGGTCATGTAAGTCTAAACTGCCCACACCCAGCTTAGTGTAATTTGTGTGAGGAAACCTCCCATTCTTTTAAAGATTGTCCATGGGCTTCCCATAATAATCCTGCGAGACCTACTGATTCACAGAATGAGACGGTGACTCATGCCCAAAGGTCAGCTCAGGCTAGGCCCCAGTTTCGGCCTTTTGCTTCTGCAGTGGTACCCCCCCCCTCGTTGAACCTCCTTCGTCCCAGATGGATCTAGGGTTGGAACCGCCACCTCTGATAGTTCCCCCGTCTAGTGCTGGCTTACTGTCTGGGGACTCAAGTTTCCTACCTCCTGCTATTCCTTCTTCTTCAGTGTTGGATGAAGAGCAGCCTCTGGCCCCTAGTACGTTGGCTATACCATATGTTAAGGACAACATGCCACCTCCTGTGGATACCGATTGGGTCCCAGTGGAGAACAGGAGGGTAACGAGGAGCTCTTTGATGAAAGGAGTGCCTCTGCCTTCTGTAGCTCCCCCCGATATGATGGTTACAAATTGGTTTGCCGTTTATCTAAGCAAAGTAGGCTGTGGATACTAAGGATGATTCATATGCCTCCTCTGTTGTGTCTTCCCAAGTTGAGTTATTGACTGATTCTGAGCAAGTTTCTGGGGATGTCCAGCTTAATATGAAAAAACGCTGTAAGTTAAAATCCCCAGGTGAGGGTCGAGGAAGGAAAAAAATCTTGATTTACACTCTCTCTAATATGGGGATATTGTATCTTTTGGGAGCTTAAATGCTAATAGTCTCAAAAATGTTAAACGACGACGGGCCATTTTTTCCTTTCTTTTGTCTCTGCCTTTACATATTATTTTTTTACAAGACACTAGGCTCCATTCTTTGTGAGAGATTGGGCAGACATCTAGGGATTGGAGGGATGGTCTGTCCTTTTGGTCCTTGGCTGAGGATTTGTGTTCTGGAGTACGGATACTGGTACAGGGGGTGGATATTCATGTTACCAGACTGATTGACTTAATTCAGGATTGGGTATTGATCTTAGACATTATTCTCCATCAACAAGAATGGAGGTTTATTAATATTTATAACCCTCAATTCAAAACTCAGAGGATTCACATGTTAAAACAGATTCAGCCATTTCTACATTCCTCCAAATCGGTGATTTTTGGAGGAGATTTTAACTGTATTCTTTCATTATCTGATAAAACTGGACTTACCCAAAAATTATATTCTGATTCCAATTTCCTTAACACTTTGTACATTACTGCTGACTTACAGGATGGGGCCTCTTTTGGTGTCTTACCGTCGGAAAACACTTTTCACCGGGGTAACTTTTCCACAAGGATTGATTATTTTTTTATTTCTCACTGGTTGGCTAATGTAAGGTATTCGGTTCTCCCCTATGAGTTTTCAGATCATTGTTTGTTACTATTGCACATCAGTTGTCCCAAATCCAAACCTGTGACACATACCTTCTGGAAGATGAATATATCTGTTTTGGGGGAGGAAGGTGGGTGGCAGGACCTGTATAGGTTTCTCCCAGACAAGGTTTCCGTATTTTAATTATACGCTAATCCAACCTTTTGGTGGCAAGATACTAAATCTGTTATTACACAATTTTGTAAACGCTTTTCTAAACAAATATCTTTGGAACGCTATTTTCAATATCTTAAGTGTCAATGCCAATTACAAAGACTGCTGTCTTGGCAAACTGAATAGGGCCTAGATTATTCGGCACAAATCCGGCAGGTTAAAACTGAAATGCGTGCTTCTCAGTATGAGAGAATGATGTAATTATTTCTGGAACAAAAATATGGGAGAAAGGGATCTGCTAAAATAGTCAATCCCTATGATAGTAGCCACCAACAGGTTGCATCTAAATATATGTCCTCTTTGGTTTCCCATTCTGGTGCCAAGATTACTGATAACTGGAGTATTTTGGAGGAGGTTTCCTTCCATACTTGGTCATTATATGGTCCGGCTTATGAATCAAATGTCTGGGACAGCTTTTTGGGTTCCTTAGAGGTTCCTCTCCTGTCTCCAGAGTGTATTACGATCTCAAATCAGCCAGTTGCCTGTGCCAAAGTGAACTCAGTTATTAGTCATCTGAAAACTACTGTCACCCCGGTCCTGATGGTATTCCCAACAAATTTTGTAAAAAAGCTAAATCCTTGTTGATACCGTATTTAACGAAGGTCTATAATGTTATTTTGCAGGGCCTCATACCTATTCTCCTCGCATTTTCTGACAGCTACTTAATTTTTTTGTATAAACAGAAAAATGATAAAGATAAGTTGGATAACTGGCATACTATTAGTTTATTGAATTCCGATTGGAAGATTTTGTGTAAAACAGTCTCCAATAGACTCTCTTAGATGGCTGCCCGGGTGATTTACTCTACATAGATGTGTGCAATTCCAGGTCATTCCATGCTCTCCAATTTGAAAATTTTGAGGGAGGTATTTGATGGGAACACCACACAGGGCTATGTTCTTAGTTTGGACCAAACCAAGGCTTTTGACCGGGTTCTGCATAGTTATTTATTTTTGGTGTTGAAAAAATATGGGGTTCCTGCGGCTTTACTTGACTGGATTAAAATCTTGTATCGGTCTGCCTGCACAACGCCGTTGGTTAACAGTTTGCGCGGCCCGCATATCCCTATCAAGAGTGGGGTACGTCAGGGATGTCCTTTAAGTCCCCTGTTGTATGTCTTTTCCATTGATCCTCTACTCTGGAAATTGAATGGTGAGGGGACCATCAGACATATCTCCATCACACCAGATCTTATTTTTCCATGTGCCGTGGCCTATGCAGATGATATTTGCATTCTAGTAGCAGATCCAGCTTCTGGGGAAAGGGCAATTGAGGCCGTCCATTCCTTTTCCCGAATTTCTGGATCTGAATTAAATACCCAAAAAAGTGTGGGGTGTGCTGTACACCTCCCTTCACAGGTGATATCACTGACGATTGGAGGAATTGATATTCATTCCCAGAAGATTTGTATTTTGGGGGTTATTTTTGGTCCACTTCAGGCGGCATGTAATTGGATTTCCGTAATGGACATAGTCGAATCCAAAATTGTCCGATGGAAGCGATTCCCTATGACACGAAGGAAACTGATTTTTTTACTTAAAACTTGTATTTTGCACTTATGTTTACTGATTAGTTATATTTTTCCTCTTCCTTGTTCCCTTGAGGCTCAGCTTTATAATTTGTTTTTCCAGTTGCTTTGGGGGTAGTAGACTGAACCCGGTGAAGAAATCAGTTACCTACTGGCCTATTAAACAGGGCGGTCTTCAGATGGTAAACCCGGTGCTATTTTATTTTTCCATTTTTGTGAATGCCAATATTTTTCTGAGTATAGTTAACTGGACGAATTGTTGGGCCCTTAGTTTTGCTTCCCGTTCCCAATATTTTCTGGATAAATGGCAAGCTCCTGTTTGGAAACCTTTTACCAAAATTCCACCTGGAACATCGGTATACCTTATTGAAATATTTAAAAAATTAAAATATGGAAAGTGTCTTATGCTGTAGATTTATTACAGCATAGAGCATTATACTCCTCTATACTGCAAACCAAGTTCTTGGTGTCGCCATGTTTTACGGTACCCTGTGATTCCCATTGTTTAACTAAACAATTATTGGAAAACAGGATTCCAGAGAAGATGTGGGATGTCTTGTGGTTGTGTTGTCACAACAAATTGAATGTTAAACGAAACCAGATGCATAAACAATTCTCAGAATGGTACTGTGTTCGAGACATGTGTGTATGTCAGCTGGAATCCATGTCGCACCTATTTTTTGATTGCCCATATATTGCCCCACTGTGGTCTCTGCTGAGTCAGTCATGGGGCTTACCTATGTTCTCAGATTTAACATATTCTGAATTAGTTTATGGGGTCTTTGGACCTGGTTGGAAGATTTTTTTTCCAGGAACATTGCGGGTTCTGTTTGCAGTATGCAAATGGTGCATTTGGCACAACCGATGTATGTTTGTGTTACAGCAAAAAAGGGTTGCCTTGACTGTCCTCAGGGAACATATCAGCAGTGAAATTTCTAGTATTTATTGTTCAGAAAAAAAAAAATTACCAGCACCTTAAGTGGCATTTTGGTGGCGAGCATTACCTCTAATTTTGTTTGAAGGGGTTACTTGAATATAGAGAACTGTAATAAAACACAAACCGTTTTTATTTTGTTTGAAAGAGGTATCGGGGGGTGGGGTGCTGTTGATTCTGTACTAAGTCTTTTTTTTGTGCCTTTCTTTTTATTATTTGTTTTCACCTGTACAAATGATATGGTGATTTTTCCTTTCTGTTCCATCTCTATATGTATTATGATGTATGGATATTGTGTTATGTCTTGAGTTTTTGTTTTCTTATTTTGTTTTTCAATAAAAAAAATTCCCTACTTTGCCTGCAGGGGGCCTTGCTTCCTGTGAGCAAGTCTTCCAAGTTGGCCACTCAGAGTGGTGTGGTGGAGAGGATGGATGTTTCTGAAGCAGTGGACCAGGCCTCTTCTCCTGACCTCTTGCTGCAAGAGGCTACCAGTAATGAGACATTTCCAGAAGAAAGTGAAGATAAGGAAATAGGAGAGGAAATATTTCTGTCAATGGAGGACTTAAGTATAAATACTGAAACTGAGCACTGTAAAAATGACAGACAAAATGTGGTTTCTCTGATGGAAGAAAAATGAAAGAAAATTCTGAGAGAATTGGAAGAAGAAGAACGTAGACACACATTGTATATGGCCAAACTGAAAGCCAGACTTGCTAAAGTGCAAGAGGAGCCCTGTTTTGACACTGGATGCAGCCAGACTGACAGAAGTAGCAGTGATGCAGCAACATCAAAGGAGTGTGCCAGGAGGCAAACATCAAACCCTCTTTATGCTACAGCACTTGTTACAGAAATAGCGGCTGGCAGCAGAAATGCACAAGACATGTGCCTAGAGCCACAGGGGTTAGGTTTTGGTAATATACTGAGGGAGAAAGCTAGCACAGTAAACCCAACAAGCCAGAAGGATGAAATGAGTACAAAGAGAGTACAAAGGGAGCAATGAATACAATGAATACAAATACTGAAACGAATGCAAGTATGGAAATGAATGCAAATGTTGAAATGAATGCAAATATTGCTAAACATGATGCCACTAAAGGGGAACCCAACATTATGCAATTAGATAAACAAGCAAGTGGTCAAATGACACCTGGGTGCAAGCAAACACAACCGAAAGAAGGGAAAATAATTTGTCATTCAAAAACCACCCCTCAGGAAGAAGCCACATTTTTTTCTTTCTCAGCAAGAAACCAAGCACAAAAATCTTACTCTAAGGAGGATAAGAAAAACAAAAGGGCTGCTTTCACTTTAGCCAATAGGAATCTAGTACTGGGGCCTTCTGCTAGGCCAAAAGAGCAAACAGGAAACACTGTTCCTAGGCTGGACTGGACACATCAAGCCCTATCAACAACAGATGCTATCCAAAAAGCATTTTCACTGCAACCTAAAAATGTAGATACCTTTGCTACATGGTCCCCTGAAAAAGCCCTTAAGGAAGCAGGATGGAAGAAAATGCCCAGTGGCCAGTGGCTACTGGATCCAGACTGGCAGGATTCTCCTTCCACAAATACTCCAGAATAGCACCCACCAATTCAAATTCAAGTACCTGCAACAACTTCAAAAACTACAGAACCCCATTAGGTACAGCACCAAATGGAGTCTAAAAACCACCCTGTACAGGGAAATAATGCAATAGAAGTTGGTCTGGTGCCCCTCCCAGAGGAGCCACCCCCCCAGAGGGCCTGCAGCATCAGATACAAAGGACACAACCCAACTAAGACTGGATGGACAAACGGGGGGAACTACTCTGGAGATCCTCCCCTACAGAGACCTTTATTATCCAAACTTTTCTCCAGATCAAAAAAGGAGGCAGCCCCTAGGAGGAACTCGGTCAGAATCAGATGCAAAGGGGATTGGACATAAGGCCTGACAGGCAGTATGTTGGGAAGAAACTCCTGAAGGATGCCTTGCACTTCTCGCCGAAAGAGGTGTTCCCTTTTATAAATATATCAGGGGAAGATAACTATGATATAAGTTTTAGATCATCCTACACCCTTGAGATGTTTTTGGCAAAGGTATAATCAAGTCAAATTCTCCCTCCTGTGGTCCCCCTTTTTGGTAAATCCCCTTACAAAGCCACTCATAAAATATGTTACAGTCATGTTCTGAAATGAAGGGGTTCATGTTGAAGATATTACGTATTGGTTGTCGCAAAAATGTGAAGTACTAAGTTCACTTGAAGCACTGTTAGATTCAGAATTTTTCTGGACAGGGGATGGAAGTACAAGGTGAAGTTGAGGCAGACTGAAAATGAAATAGAACATATCCCAAACTCATTTCTTTTGGGCAGGGACAGAGAAGTATGTTTCTACTCAGGGCAACCCCGAGAATGTTATAAGTGCGGAGCTCACACTCACCTCACGAGTGTCTGTGATAGACCAAGATGCGACAACTGCAGAGAGATGGGTCACAACAGAATGCAGTGTGAAAATTTAACTAGGTGTGATTTATGTGAAGAGACAGGACACATATTCCCCGAATGCCCATGGGCAGCAAGGAATATAGCCTCAGTCATCAGCCCAGAACTCCTTATACAGCAGGCTCAAGAAGAAACTACAAAGCCCCCAGATTCAGCAGAGGTAGATCCTGAGGGCAGTACTGTCCCACACCCCGACCCCCACCCCCAAATCCCATACCCCAAGAGCAAGGGAAAAGGGACCCCATCAGAGATAAGTCAGTAGAACACAGGGGAAGGGAAGACCTGGACTCCCCCATGCCTTCTCAGCTTCAGTGGGATGAGTTCCCTCCTGTTTGTTACTCAGATAGCCAGACCAAGGAAGTAGCTGGAGGCATAAACCCCCCCCACACTCCCCACAAAATCCGGCTCCACTTCCAACAAGGAGAGTGACTAGGAATGCAAAACCTCTTCCCGAACCCCTGATAACAGAGGCAACTAACCCCTTTTCAGTCCTAACCTCTGCAGGCGAGGAGTCAGACATGGATCTGGTAGAACCAGAACCCCCCCCACAGGATCTTGAAGGCAGCTCTGATTTAGTGGAGTACAAATGGAAGAAAAAAAGAAAAGGGAAAAAGGACCTTAAAACCGAATTATGGAGATGAACAAATTGGTCTTAGGGTCTTGTAATTGTCATAGTTTATTAAATACTTCCAAAAGACAAGCTCTGTTTCAGGACTTGGTGGATATTAAAGTAAATTTTTGTTTCCTACAAGAAACTTAGATGTTCACCTCAGACCATCTCAGATCTTTTCAGGCTGAATGGCGGTGGGGACCATCAGTTTGGTCCTTTGACAGGGCAGATGGAGTAGGGATAGTTTTCATCTCCTTCTCTTTTAAAATGACTAAACTTACAGATCTAATCCCAGGACATCTGCATATTCTTGATGGTTACTGGGAACAAGTGCCATACAGGTTTATAAATGTCTACAGTCATCAGTCCAAGGCAGACAGAGTGTCCCTAATCTCACAAATTCAGCCTTATCTTTACACGGCATCACACATAGTTTTGGGTGGAGATTTTAACTGTGACCTACCACAGCAAAGTAAATGATTAGTGGGTAAAAAGGCTTATTGCAATGCAAATGCACTAAAAAAAAAGTATAACTGTAGCAGATATGCTAGACTGCGCACAATATCAGTCTCAAGGTCCTAAATATACTTATACGAGAGGCAGATTAAC
Organism: Neoceratodus forsteri; assembly: GCA_016271365.2. NCBI lineage: Eukaryota > Metazoa > Chordata > Ceratodontiformes > Ceratodontidae > Neoceratodus > Neoceratodus forsteri. Next base: position 1,677,876,499 of record CM057456.1, read on the forward strand.
CTCTACCATTGATCACATTTTCATTTCTAAGAACCTACCAACTTCTAGCTTTCAAACCTTTCCCATAGAATTTTCTGACCATCTACTTATACAGATCTCCTTCTAGACCCCCCTCCCAAAGCTAGACAGAATAAGAGATGGCGACTGAATATCTCCACTCTGTCTGACACACATGCACAGCAAGGGATTTTTTCTCTTCTCTTGGCCAGGACCTCGGCAAGTGATCATTATGAGGACCTTGGCGAACGGTGGATGGACACAAAGCAGGACATAGCTAACTGGTTCCAGAATTACGGAAAAAAACACAGAAAGGAGTATGTTTTTTCATTACCTTAAATTATGAACACAGCTACAAAATCTGTATACTCTGAACTCTACTTCTAGACAAGACTTTAATCCACCGATAGAACAACTTAAAGAAGACATGAAAAGATTTCAATACGACAGGGCAAAGACTTTAAATGCAGAATTACAATATGGGACTAAAAAATCCCCAGTGGGAGACCTCTTTGAGGCATGTAAAAAAAGGAAAGATACAGTGGCCTTTCAACAGCTGTTGGACAAGTGGGGAAGGGTAATAGAAAATGTAACAGAACTAAACCAATTGGTTCAATTAATAATGGGATCCAATGAAATGACGCCCCCCCCCCCACCGAGGAGAATATCAGTAGTTATTTGAAAGGATTGCAAATACATTTTTCAGAAGAGGAGCTATCTGAAATAAATTGTCCCCTGACAGTAGAAGAAATAAAATTTGTAATTAAAAACTTGAAACTCAGGACTTCTCCCAGTCCAAATGGGCTTCCTTATGAATTCTATAAAACTTTCTCCAGGGAAATGGCAAGATGTTTTTTGGAAGTTTTTACCTCCTTCTTTCAGAAAGTGTCAATTCCCCCTCAATTCATGTCAGGGCTTTTGATTTTTCTGTACAGATCAGGTAATAGACTAGATATTTCAAATTGGAGACCTATATCCCTATTAAATTCAGATTTCAAAATTCTGTCACAGGCATTAAACAATAGGCTGAGGAAACTGGCATCCAAATTGATACATCTGGTCCTGTTTTGTGGCCTACCAGAGAGAAAAAATACAGCATGCCCTGATGATAATTAGAGACATAATCACCTTTTATGAAGGAAACAAGAAGCCAGGCTGTATTCTGACTTTAGACCAGAGTAAAACTTTTGATAGAGTGTACCATCCCTTCTTATTTCAAACATTACAGCAGTACAGCATCCCTACTGACTTTGTCAACAAAATAAAATTATTGTATTCATGTGCAATGGTATATCCCATTATTAAGGGAAAAGTGACAGAGAGAATCACTATTAGTACAGGAGTCAGGCAAGGGTGTCCCCTCAGCCCTCTGCTATAAATTTTCTCTCTTGACCCATTAGTTAGGACATTGAACAATTCACACTCACGGGAGGGCTTGCAAGGATCCACTGGGCAAGACCTCATAAAGATCCAGGCCTATGCAGACGATATTTGCCTGTTCATGGCAAATCCAGAGCAGATCCCAGCCCTAATCAGACAACTATCAGAATATTCTCAAGTTTCAAATTCAAAATTGAATACAGAAAAAAGTAAGGGTTTGTTTCTGGGTAGTACTAGACTAGACCCAGTAATTATAAACAAAATTCACATCTCCACGGAGCCACAAAATATAGTAGGCATTCATTTTGGACAATGTAATCTACCTCTAGAAAACTGGGAAACAGCACTGCAAGGGGTTGAGTCTAGGGTAAATAGATGGAAGTCCTGGAAGTTATCTAAAATTAAAAGGGTGCACATAATAAAACAGTTTATTATTCCCTCTTTTCTGCATGTAGCAATGATCTCCCCCCCACTACACTTGAAACTAGACTGTACTCATGCTTTTTTCAGATGGTGTGGGGCAGTAGGCTGAATCCGATAAAGAGGTGTTTCACTTATCTACCAAAAGCTCTAGGAGGCATCGGGATGGTTGACCCCATCCCCTTCTTCTTCTTCTCTCTTTTTATATCCCAGAATTTTAAAATAGGACTAGTTCCATCACAGAGTCTTCAGTATTTATGGTTCGACAATAATCTGAAAATTTCCTATCATGGGTTGGAAATAGCCTGCCGAAACTATCCCCTAAACAATACAGAACAGCAGTATTGAAACTCCAGAAATGGGAGTTAACTAGGACACAAATTTGTAACCTATCAGGGCCACGGCTGTATACTTCTATCATGTCTAAAATTTACCCAGCTGAACCAGACTTTAAAAATTGCCCTCCCACCTTAAGAGGAGGTGTTTTGAAACAGTTAAATAACAGCAGGATTCTAGTACATATGTGGGAGATTCTGTGGTTATCAGTATATGGCCGATTAAACCTTCAAGGCAATGCTAAGCAAAAAGCCCAAGAAGAGAGACACTGCCCATATGATGGGTGTCAAAACAGAAGAATCCATGGAACATTTTCTCTTTTCATGCTCGTATGTCAAGCCCTTATGTTCTTTCCTAGCTAACAGATGGAAGTTAGAGTGGCTAACAAACCTGTCTTATGAGATATTAATTTTAGGAAATTGTCCATGTCTTTTAAGTAAATACAACCATGGGACTTTGATGGTATTTTTCTGTTGCATAAAATACAGTATTACCTGTGGCAAGCAAAATGTCAGTGGACTCTACAACATAAATTAATGTCTTATGCTACATATAGCATATTAGTTGAACATGCTATGAATACAGTGCATGTTAAAGATGTCATAAAACACCCTGAAAACATTATAAACAAATGGTGGAAAGGACTTTATAGATTTATGAAGTACAAATAGAGGTCATAGGTGTTAAACAGTAACTCCAATATGAAAGAGAGACTGGGAGGAAAAAGAAAATAAGTTATACTACAAGAAATATGAATGTAATATACTATATTTTCTGATCAATTTTTAAATTTTTTTTCCCATTACCCATTAAGGTTATGTGCAACTGAAAATGATTAATTATGTAATGTATTATTAAGCCAGGTGCTAATATGATTTATTATGATTATTATGATTTACTATGCCGTATTATGTTTTTGTAATGATATGAATTGATGTGTTTTTCAATAAAAAATTCCCCTACTTTTTTTGAGAAGTGCCATGGGATCTTTAACATCCACTTGAACAGGCAGATGGGACCTCGGTTAAACGTCTCATCTGAAAGACGGCACCTCAGGAGTGCAGCACCCCCTCATGCTGCACTACAGTGTCAGTATTGTGATATTAACCCAAGTGCCTGGTTTGGGATTAGAACCCACAGCCTTCTGATCTCCCTGCCTTAGAGGCAAGTGTGCTACCTGCTAAGCCACTGACACTGACACAGTTTTTCCTCTGATAACAAGACAACAGTACTGTCCATACCATAACCAGACTCAGTGTCACAATCCTCCCTTGATGAATGATCAGCAGCATTGGGCAGGGTGGTGCTGCAGCAGATGCATGATTTGGGGGCCAGGGGATCATATAGTGGTTCAAGGTGGACTGGCAATTATTGATGCCAACACACAGGTGGCTGTGCCAGCTGTTGTTGTATTGTTCATACAAACTGGACAGGGGTGGGGGCCTTCCATTACATTTCTGGATGGATCACTTCTATCCAAGGTAGGGGAACTGGAACTGGAAGCAACTGAAGTAGGAAGAGGGGGAAACAGCTGTGCTTCTGGATTGCTAAGGGTGTTTTCATCACCAGATGCATTGAATGACCAACTAGGAAGGCTGCTTGATGTGAGAGTGGAACCAGTGGACTTCAGTGACTAATGAACCATTATTTATTTGCCATTACTATCACAGACCAGAGCTCTGATCCTAATGGCACCACAACTACAACCCGAATCCCTGTCCCACCCTGGCCATCTCCTTCTCCACACCCAGCACTTGAAGATATTGTAGTTGAATGAACTGGCATGAGAACTTCTTTCTTCTCCCTGCATGCCTTCTCCTCTTGTTCCTTTCCTCATATTTTCTACACATCAATGACACTCGCATGACAGATGATGACATGACACAGCCCAGGTTCCAGTTGTCTCAGTGGCACAGCTGGTTAGCGCAATCAGAATGGTATTCCAGGCAGCCTGGGTTCAAGTCCCAGCTGAGGCAATAACTTCTTTCTCACCTCTGTTTGTATGTGTTCCATAAATATGCACACCACACTCCTGTGTGATTGTTACTGACACAGTCACCACCAGATGCTAACTATGATGTTTCACAATAATTATTCATGATTTTTAGATGGCCATATGACATACTCACACTGTATGACTCATGAGGTGACAGAGAATTTAGGAAAATGAGCAAGAGTGACCCAACCAGGCTACACCTCAGACAGGCCCTCATCCCAGTTCACTGAGACAGCTGGCACCTGATTCTCTAAACCAAAAATTCATGCAGCATCTTTGGGTAAGTTTCAAAGAGGCTGGGTCTGCTTCTTGTTCATGGATAAAGATGGGTGAATGCAGCCAGTACAGGGACTACATATGCTTAGACCATTTTTGGGTTTAAACACACTTAGGAGAAAATACCAGCTGCATCCAAAGTTGAATGCATGCTGTTTGAAACCACAGTCAATTGTCATAAATCGACTGTGGTTTCAAAAATAGCACCCATGTGCTGCAATACATGGGACAGATGGGCATGCTGCAATACATAGGCACCACCAAGGCAACTAGAACCTGGGCCGTCCCGGAGCACACATTACTCTTTCCTCACCCCAACAGGCAGTGGTCAACCAGCCCCCTCCCTACCCCAGCACTGTACTGTGACTGGCTAGCCCTCCACATACCACCCTGGCCAGCCACAGAATGTGATTGTAGAGATTGTGTACTGAACATTGTCTGCAATACAGTGCACAGTATGTGCAGAGTGCTTTCTGGGCGGGCCTTGGTGGTGTGCAGAGGGCTGTGCCAGTTGCAGAAGTGTATCGGGGGCAGGGCGCAGGGTGATTGACCGCTGCCTGTTGGGGTGGGGAGGGCAGGGGGGCACTAAACCAGCAAGTACTGTCTTTGGCATGTGTGTGGGCACATTTGAAGAATGGGGGGGCAGACTGGGACCAGGGTGCTTTGGTTATGTGCATCAGGGACGATTGGGAATCATTGATGGTTGGGAGGGCCCACTACACCACCACTGCCCTCTGCATATATTGGGGATAGGAGGAGGTTGCTAGTAGTCTGTCATGGCAAGGGAATATATTGTGGTGGCACTCAGTCACCCTTACTAGACTAGGAGATGGTGCTATGGTGGCAACTCACCTGGTGCCACAGCCTTGCGGGGATGCCCATTCACTGCCCAGGTTTCAAGCTTGGTACTCCTTGGGGCACCTGGGCTGCCCCCTGTGCCCTTGTCTGTGGGTGCATCATGGACTTGCATCAAAGCCTCTGACTGTGCCACTCCTTCAGGTGCAGGACTGCAACTTGCAGCTATTCTAGAATTTGCATATGATGCACCTGCGCCAGACGTAGTCCCCTGCTTTGCCACAATTTGCATCAGGCACAGACTGCCACTAAAACTGGGCTCATTGTTCTGCTGTAGGGATGCAGCAAGAACACACTGCACTTTTTTCTCCTAACCGCCGTAGCAGGACACAATTTCACTTGCCTACCTACCGAAACTACAGTTAAATATTGTTAACTACATACTGTAACTACAGCGCAATGATAATACATGATTCTTTGGTTTTAAGTTTTCTAGATCACAGATTATCTTTTGGCAAAGAAATGAAGAGCTCTCAGGAGACACATCCTCCTCAATTGAGTAAGAGGTGGAAGTGTGCAGTGTAAAGAGTTATCCAGCTTCACTGATTGGCTGCTCTAGGACACGTTGCTTGCAGAAACTTACACAGGTTCAGTGTGCACTCTCTGTAACAAAAAAAATAAATAAATGCTACAGGTGCCCCATGACACTGAAGTGCTGAAATCCTAATGGAAATCTGAGTTCATTTAGATTGGTTTTGCTGGTGTCAACGGTGCTGGTTTCTAATGTTTTCACTAAATGACAATTTGACATCGGCTCACTCTTAGTCTGAAGCCACAAATGCAGCTGAGAGACTATGAGGTGCAACTCAGTCTTCAAATCATCAGTTTAGTCTTATATGTTAGAACTGGTGTGCTTTTGTAAAATCCAGATGTGCACAAGGTAGCTTGTTTCTCGAAAGCCAGCATACTGTTGATAGAGAGGATGAGGCAGAGGAGTTGACGAAAGACACCACACAGTCACTGTTGTGTAGTTGACAGTGTGGCTACTTGTTAACTTATCAGTTGTAATAATATAGGGGCCTAAGCTCCAGCGGGTGAGATTTATGTGCCTGAGGCATGTATCCCACTTGTGGAGCTCCACACCTGAGGTATTCCCCAATGGCTGTGACCTGTCTGTGGGCAGGCACCCCCAGTGTGCAGCACTCCATGGGGTAGCCTGGAGATGCCCATCCTAGGTCTGACAGTGGATCCCTTGCGCGTTGGGGGGTGCAGTGGCAGCAATCTCCGTGGATGTCCACATGGCTAATGGGTGTGGAGGTGTGAGATGGGATGTGCCACCTGCCGTGCGATGCCCCCATACAGATGGGGGGGGAATGTGGGTAGGGGAGGTGGCACAAGGGTGTGTTGGAGGTGAGGGAAGGGGTCCCGCTATGCTTCCCACCACACCATCGGGACAGTGATATGGGTGGGACTGGTGGAGGTGTGCAGGTGGGGCAGCAGTCCAGGGGCCGGTGCCCTCATGCATGTGAGTGTGTGGGGGAGACATGCACGGGGGAGGTGGTCTGCATGGCTGGGTGTGGAGGTGAGTGCCCCCAGGCAGACTGACTCAGTGGCATCTGGGTCCTGGTGACAGAGGCGCGGGTCATGTAATGGGCTTACGGCAGGGATTCCCTGGTATACTGGCTGCCCCCTATGCACCCTGGTACGCAGCTCTATGCAGCTATGTGCATGCCTCCCCACCTGCCCCCTGCACATTTTGATTTGCATGGGTCGGGGATTGCGTGTGTAGGGGCTGTGCCCCCATTTCGATCATTCTGCATGGGGGGGCGCACTGGATGCGGAGTGTCTCGGCGCCTCACATATGCTGCGCAGAGGTGCTAAGCATCTTCAAGCATATTCCCCATTTATTGTAAGAAAGTATGTTAGGATAATGTTTGGTTTGGTGGACAAAGTGCAATTAGTCAGAAAATCCAAAGTTAGGGTCTCTAGGTTGCTAGCTCTAACTGCTCCTCTTCTGCCAATCCCTGCATTTACTGTAGGTTTTTTATCACTGTATGTTACCCAACTATGAAAGCATATTAACTTGCTTACAAAGTATAGGCTGGGTAAGGGTTATTGATCTGAGAACCATAACTTTGGATTTCCTAACTTTTTTCCTTGCAAGCAGTAATGTTTTCTTAATGTACTGTAGGTTTTTTTTTTCAATAAATTTCAATACTTTTTTTTAAAAGCTCACTTGCAAATAATACATTATTTATCCAGTACCAGAAGCCCATTCTCAGTACTGGTATATAACTCCCCCACCACAATGGTTCCCTTCTCCTTCTCCCAGTCCCATTCTGAGCAATCCCTGGAGCCCAGTGGTGTACCCTCCTTCTCCCATTCTTTTGTGAAGTCCTCTCTGGTATACAGTGATAACCTCTCTTCACCCCCATCCAAAACCAAGCACTTCCTGGTGTTCAGTGACACACTTTCTCTCCAACCCATGCCAAGCAATATGTGGTGCTCTCTGCCACTCCCCTATCTTCTCCCTCTTTTGCCAAGCAATCCCTGGTGTTCAGTGGCACCCCCCTTCTCTTACCTGTCTCATCCCAAGGTGTCCCTGATTTTCACTGGCACTCCTCTAGCTTTCCTCTTCTCATGGCAAGCAACCCTGGTGTTCAGTGGCACTCTTCTCTCTTCCCCTTCTTATGCTAAGCAATCGTTGGTGTCTGGTGGCACCCTCTCCATCCCATGCTAGGAAATCCCTGGTGTGCAGTGGTACCCCCTTCTCTTCCCCATCTCATCCTAAGCAGTCCCTGGTGCTCACTGGCACTCTCTTATCTTCATTCATCACATGCCACACAACCCTGGTGTTCCATGGTTCCCTCTCTCTTCACCCATCTTATGCCAATCAATCCCTGGTGTTTTGTGGTGCTCCCCTCACTTCCCCATCTTATCCAAAGCAATCCCTAGTGCCCAGTGGCACTCTTTCCATTCCATGTTAGGCAATTCCTGGTGTTCAGTGGTATCCCTCTCTTACAAATCTCATGCCAAGCAATCCCCGGTGTTCAGTGACACTGTCTCCCTCTCCCTCTCTCTCCATGTCATGCCAAACATCCCTTGATGTTCAGTGATACCCCCATCCCCATCCCATGCCAAGCAATCCCCAGTGTTCAGTGGTATCCCTTTTCTTCCCCATCTCATGCCAAGCAATACCAAGTGCTCAGTGGTACCCCTTCTCTTCCCCATCTCATGCCAAGCAAACCCTGGTGTTCTTTGGAACCCACTTTCTCTCTCCATCGCATGTCAAGAAATCCCTGGTTTTCGGTGCCCCCCCTTTCTTTTTGCCTCATACCAAGCAATCCCTTGTGTTCAGTAGTAACCCCTCACTCTCCATCCTATGCATAGAAACCCTGGTATTCGGTGGCCCCTCTCTTCTCAGCCTATGCCAAGCAACTCCTAGTGTTTAGTGGCATCCTCTCTCTCTCTAGCCCATGCCAAGTAACTTCTGGTGTTCAGTGGCACCCTCTCTCACCAGACCATGCCAAGCAATCCATGGTGTTGAGAAGTACCCCGCTCTCTTCCCCATCTCAAGCCACATACTCCCTGGTGTTCAGTGGCACCCTCTCTCTCTCCAGCTCATGCCAAGTAATCCCTGGTGTTTGGAGGCACTCTCTCTCTCTCTCTCTCTCCAGCTCATTCCATTAATTCCTAGTTTTCAGTGGCACCCTCCCTCTCTCTCCATCTCATGCCAAGTAATCACTAGAGTTCAGTGGCACCCTTTCTCTTGCCATCTCATGCCAAGTAATCCCAGGTGTTCAGTGGCACTCTTCTCTCTTCCACCATTTTATGTCAAGTAATTTCTGGTCTTATGTGGCATCCACTCTCTTCATCCTATACCACAGACTTTTTGGTGTTTAGTGGCACTCTTATCACTTCCCCATCTCATGCCAAACATTTCTTGCTGTATAGCAGCATCCTCTATGCTCTCTGTGTCTCATGCCAAGCATTCTGTGGTGTCCAGTGGCACCCCATCATATTCCCAATCCTGTGCCAAGCAACCCCTGGTGTCCAGTGGCATCGTTTTCCTCTCCTCATCCCATACCAAACACTCAGTGGTGTCCAGTGGCACCCCTCCCTCACCCTCATCCTACACAAAGCCCTCCCTAGCCAGTGGCACCCCATTTCTTCTCCTGGTTCCATGCCAGACACTCATTATTTTCCAGTGGCACCTATCTCTTTTCCCATCCCATGCGGCACATTCCCTGTCCCATGGCAAACACTCCCTGTTACCCAGTGGCATCCCTGCCACTTGTCTGAAATGAAACATTCTCTGCTGTCCAGTAATACCAGCATTATGCACCTATTCTGTCTGTGTCTAGTAGCATGCCCACATTTCACCCCCCCCATGGCACTAGTGTAACCCCCCTTCCCCATGTCTAGGGGTATGCTGATGGAAAATCCATGGGGGGGGGGGACCACAACAGAAACTTCAGAGATGACTAGCATTTGGTTTTTGGGACTGGGGTGCAGGCTTTCTCCATGGGACGCAGGGCTAGAAGGCAAACTTGGTTAGCAAAACAGTAAAACATGGCAGGCAGTAAAAAGTCCAACTGCAATTGAGAACATCAAAGGATTCTTTAATAATGAACCTGATTACTCCCTGGAGTATTTTTTTTAAATGGATAACACAAGATCCAGTTGAGAGAAAGTTAGGGTGATGGACTGAGGGTCCCCACATTAATGCCCAGACATTTTCCATGAGTCCATATATGCAATTTCCATATTAAGTGAGAACAGTAACTCTGACTTCCTTGAATAACAGGGCAGCATACAACTGATCCCTTCTAGGCCTCAAACAGAACAATTCAGGCAGCATCGATTTTCCCATTGGCAGACTCAAACCCAGCTTCCTTCCGCTGGCTACACTCTATCTTTCAGGATCCCACTACATCTACAAAATCACTGGCATCAAATCCCATTACAGAAGTGCAGTCTCAGGCAACAAACTGACCACAATCCACTTGTTACAGGCTGACCACAATCTCCTTTGGTCACTGTGGAGTGACCCCACTCCTCGTAATGCAGCGGCATGTACCCAAGGAGTCATCCTGATTCAGCTGCCCCAAATGCCTTGCAACTGAACCTCTTCATTACCCTGCATCTCCAAATTTAGCAGGCAAGGACAGGTCACTTCCCAGGGGGTCCGTGGTGCCACTGGACAGCTCCTGCCACCTCCTGGCCAGGAATTGACCCCTGTAACCAAGAAGTCCCAGGTCTGAATCACTTCTTCAGCTCTGCAGGGCTCCAATTTGTAGTGGGAAAGAAAGGGTCAGAATCTCTGGGGGGTCCACGGTACCACACAGATCCAGCTCCCCACCCTCACCCAAAAACTGCCCCTGTGGGTGAGGGTCCCAAAGTCAAAATGATCTCAGCTGCCACATTTTGCCCTGTGCCTTCATAATTCCCAGAGGCTTAGTAGTAAGTGGAGTGTTCCACTGTGGATGTGAAGTTTGAACTAGCTTCAATCTTAGGAACATGCCATTCATACTCTCCATGGGTTCAATTCCACTGCCTGATTGTGGCAGATAACTCCTCACTTCTTCCCTCAGGGTCCACACACACCCAAAAGGGGTCTTTTAAGCTATATCCTTGCCAGGTCTCAATTAGACCTCTTATTCACCTGAGAAAACTGTCAGGCACATGCAGAAGCGGGTCATTGCCCCACTCCCGCCCTTAGATTGAATCCTTTGACCTGTGCTCGTCCATGCGGTCCAAACAAAACAACCCTCCAGGGGTACCCCCAACCAATGGCTGACCAGCTTCCCCAGAGGAAGGAAATTTTAACATGTTTTGGGTTCTAAACCTAGGGACCATAAAGGGACAAAGTGCTTCCAGCTAACCCACTGTAGGTTCCCTTCCTACAGGGAGGTCACTCTAGTTTTCACCTGGTATTCTAGTTGCCCTCATACAGTTCCACCAAAATGTTAATTCAATCCACTCCCACTATCAAATTTAAACTCATTTACACTCCCATATAAGTCAGCCTTCTGGGCACAAATGTGTCATAAAATATGGGAAAATGCAGACATTCATTTACTGCAAACCCAATCAGACAGATTTAATGTAACTTGTAACCTGCAACTCAAACATACAAAACATTCCTTCATCTACAGTCAAGCTATGCATTAGAATCAAATACACTCTGACACAACAGGCACAGACAGACATATCAGCACCTTTAGAGGTGCCTTAAGCACTTTTAGAGATCCCTTCACAAATCAACGCCACAATCCAGAAAGACCGTACAATCAGACAGACCTGCAGGACAACAAGAATTCCCAGAACTCACGTAATGGTTAGTTCGCTGCACCCAATGCATAGATCCAGGATGGTTCCCTTTTTCCTAATTAAACATTATGATCAACACCTGTTTTATTGGCCATTACCTTTTCAATATCTGCCGCTTGTAAAGTATATTCTCCACCTTGGGCATTGTCTGTATGTCTTGTCAGTGCATTTGTTTGAGGCTGCTTTGCTACAGCTCTAAGACATTCTCCTAGACTTATTTTTGATTTTCTACATTTTTTTGCCAATAATATGCCCTACATATACATTAAACTAAATAGATCACCCCTTCCATATCGTATTAGGACCAGTCCTCTTTAATGTCTTTATAAGTGACATTGCAGAGGGACTGGAAGGAAAAGTATGTCTCTTTGCAGATGACACAAAGATCTGCAACAGAGTTGATGCACAAGGTGGGGTGGAAAGGATAAGAAGGGACTTGGCAAGGTTAGAGGAATGGTCAAATGTATGGCAGCTTAGATTCAATGCAAAGAAGTGCAAAGTAATGCACCTGGGAAACAAAAACCCAGGGGAAGAGTACACAATGGAGAGTGAGATACTGACAACAACAAAAATGGAAAGGGACCTGGGGGTAGTCATATCAGATGACTTAAAGGTGGGCAAGCAATGTAAAAGGGCAGTAAGGAGGGCTGGGGGGATACTGGGATGCATAGGGAGAGGCATCACCAGTAGAAAACAGGAAGTTGTTATCCCTCTGTACAGATAGTTGGAGAGACCCCATTTGGAGTACTAGGTGCAGTTCTGAGACCAACTCCGTAAGGACATAGACAGGATGGAAGCTGTCCAGAGGAGGGCAACTAAAATGGTGCAGGGTCTGCACCAGAAGACATATGAAGAGAGACTAAAGGAGCTTAATATGTATAGCCCTCGAGGAAAGGAGGAGAGGGGACATGATAGAAACTTTCAAGTACCTCAAGGGAATCAACAAAGTCCAAGAGGGTAGCATCTTTCAAAAAAGAGGTGTGCAAGAACAAGGGGGCACAATTTGAAGATGGGAGGCAGCTCAGAGGTAATGTAAGGAAGTATTTTTTCACAGAGAGGGTTGTGGGTGCATGGAACGGCCTTCCGGAGGAGGTTGTGGAGTCAAAAACAGTGGTTGAATTCAAGCATGCATGGGACAGTCATAAGTCAATTCTAGGGGGTGGGGGTAGAAAGAAGTAGCTGCTGGTTAACTAGGATCTGCAGCTTATCCATTAGGTAGGGAAATGGGCAGACTGGGTGGGCCAAGCGGTCCTTATCTGCCATCAAATTCTATGTTTCTATGTTACCCATGATAAAGCCTTTAATATGGACCTCTGTACCACCACACTACATGCATATTGTGGGAAATAACAAAGTAAAAAGCCAGAAATGATCTGCTGAATACCAAAAAACCAAAGGGATCTGCTGGTGCATTCAGTTCAAGAACTAAATGTGGCAAGTCATTTTTTTTTATTCTTTTGGTAACCAGGTAAGGCCCACTAAGCACGAGTGCCTGTTTTCAGGGGTGACCCGATGATGAGTGGATAACGGGGGGTGGGGGGGGGAGCTGATCCCTCAGCAGTCACTGAGAGGTCTGCTTTGTCCCTTTAGGGTCCCTGTGATTTGCCATCAAATCTCCCAGAAGGCAATCACAAATGTGGCAAATGTAAATTTTGTGGCATCATGAGAAATACCACACAACTTGAGAATCCAAAAAAATGGTACAAAAGCCCATAAAGGAGGTGGCGATTACAATGCTGATTTGGTGTAGTGTACTAGCCAGGCCTTAATAAGAAGTCTGAACTAGCTTGGTTCTTATTTAGTAAATACTTTTAGTAATCACTACTAGTTTTCATTCTTTCTCTTTACATGAGTTAGAATTGTTTTCTCTGAATGGAAAAATACATCTAAAAGGACGAATTCTCCAGAACAAAAGATCTCAACATGTACTCTCTGGAGGAAAGAAGAGAAAGGGGTCACATGACCAAAACCTTCAGGTACCTTAAAGGTTTCAGCAAAGTGAGCTGTAAGAGTCTCTTCAGCTTTAGTGGTAACAGGACCACTAGGGAGCACTGCCTCAAGCTGGTGGGGGCAGATTCAAGAGGGAGATAAAGAGACATTTTTTCACCGAGAGGGTGGTGGCCAAGTGGAATAAACTGCCAGAGAAAATTGTCTCCCTGAAGACTATAGACAGCCTCAAGAGAGGTTGGAACAGAGTAAAGGGGAAGTTGCATGTAGGGGAGAGTGTAGGGGGAGAGAGGGGACATTGACGGTGAGGGAGGAGTGGATAACAATGAGAGGGAGCAGATCCCTCAGTAGTCACTGAGAGATCTGCAAACTTGGGCAGACATGATAGATCACAAGGCCTTTTTCTGCTAGCTCAGTCGTATGTTTGTTTGTTCATAATTAAAACTGGACTGCTAACATTTTGTAAATGTCAGAATGTAAATATGATCAGTATGACTGTTTTGAACAATATGACTGTTTTACACCACTCACTTAAAGGTTTCATTTTTTTGCAAAAGTTATATGTATTTTGAGTGGGGATAACTAACTACAGTTTATGTATTTACTGGATTTATTCCTTTTGCCACTTAACCCTATCCCACATTTCTCTCCCCTTGCATACTCATCGTATGCAGGCATTAAGAAGTATATATTTTTACTTATTATATGAATAGGAATAAAAGTGATCACTTCTTTTATAGTGATTGTAATAGCATGTTTTTGAAAGCTATTGAATCATAAGATGAATATAATGGTATAACTGTTTAAATGGGCAACTTGAAAAGGTGAACCAAGGTAAGCCTCAGGTAGCTCTGAAAAAGCAATGCAAGAGTTGTGACATGTTGGCAGGACAACAGGCATGCATGACCAGGGAACAAGCTGTCTGTATCCTCACTGAAGGTTTTGCACTGAATAAAGGTGACATTTGCACAGTGAAAGCTTTGGCTTTGGCTAAATTTCTGCATGCAGATAATGTGAGTAGTCTTCTTTCTTTGTATACTTCAGATCAACTCTCTCTGCTAAAAGGGTTACCAACAGGTTCACCTTCCAAAAAGGTGTCCAACAGGACTGCCCATTGGCCCCGCTTCTGTTTAACTTGTATATAAATACAATATTACAACAATTAGGAGACTTAGATTTCATTCCCCTTTCTATTTCATTAACCAAGATACTGCGATTAGCATACATGGACAATATTATATTAATATTTACTTCTCTATTAGGGTTGCAGCATAAACAAACTCATGTTTTGGATTTATGTAAACAAAATAATTTAGTTATAAATAGAGACAAAGCAAACTAAGTTATGTTTGGTAATACAAGTAAAACAGAACCATCATTATATGTTGATGAAAGTAAAATGGTCATGACCACTTTCTGTGGTTATCTGGGGTTACAATTTTCACAGTCTCTTTCATGGACTCCCCAAATAAATTTATTAACTCAAAAACCTAACACATCCTTTACTGCTTTTGAAGGATTTGGTGCAAAGATAAGACAATGTACAATTAAAAGTCTCCTGAAAATAATCAATGCAAAGATAAAAACTAGTATTTTATATGCATCTGAATTGTGGAGACCCTTAGATATAAAACCTCTTGAAACTGTAATAAATAAAATAAAAGTCCCATAATCTGTTCCTGCAGAAATACTCAGAAAGTAACTGGGACAAAACACAATTACCATAATGGCAATGTAGAGAAGAATAATATTTATATTGAATCTGTTTCTCCTTCCAGAATATAGATTGCCCAGGATGTGCCTTGAGGAAGAATTAAAATATAATCATATGAACTTTACTTCAAAAACAATTAAAACTATTGGAAAATCTGTCTTTCCCATGGGATTAAAACATTTCCTTTACAAAATATACTGTTCCCCCATGGAGGAGATAGTGGCTCAAGTGAGAACAAGATTAAGGGATAAACTAATTACAAATGATCAGGCAAGATCAATGAATTGAAGCATTATAGATGGTATAAAATTATCAAAGTAAAACATAATCTGGAACTCTATTTGATCATACTAACAAATCCAGATGATTGCCGAATCCTGACTAGGTTCCGTATGGAGTTACATGTATCAAATTACATTTGCCATGATCAGAAAAGAGCAGAATTCAATGATCCAATATGCAAATGTAAAAAGGTGAGGAGGACGATCTTAAGCATATACTGTACTTTAACAATGCCTACTTTTCAAGGTAAAACAGAAAACATGGCTGGGTCCCACATTGGCTACCCTTGGGCTCCGCTCAGTAGAGATAGTCACCATCTTGTTCACATAAATAATTATTGAATACGCTGTATATATAGAATAAAGGATGGGGAAGTGTGTGATATGAGAATTTAATGCACACCTGAGGTGTGGGATGCTACATAAGCCCTGAGGGCAAAACCCGAGGGCTTTATTAAAGCATCCCACACTGAGGGTGTGTATTAAATTCTCACATGCGCACACTTTCACATCTTTTATTTTTTATAATTGCTGGCCAGCGATTTTTCACCAGTCACATTTCTGTGACCATGTGTCACAGACAGACACACACACACACACTCACACACATAGAAGGAGATTAGTCTCACTGTCCCTGTCTAATAGTGCAGTTTCAGTATTTTTTCCTTTTACTCTTTACTCATTGTTGTTTCTTTTTTTGTACTTACAATTTGTCCTTCCAGAACATAATCACACTAGTGGTGGCTGTAAAGCCAGTAAATGAGGCAGACAAGGAGCAGGATCAAACAGAGTTTTTTTTTGTAATCTGGAAGGTAGATCAACCAGTTAGACTTGCAAAAAATAAATAAAAACAAAGAGAGTTTACGCTTGTTGAGGTGGCTCCTCAGATTGTGAGAGTCGGAGCCTCCATGTTTACAAAATGGTTAAGCTCGTCCACACACGGAAGGAGAGCCAATGAGACAGCGCACATTTTGACGGACAGTCCATGTAAATGCCGACATACTCAACTGGTTATTACAGCAAATATCAACTGAGTCAGCCCTTAGTTAAAAATTGCTGACCAGTAGTTATACATTTTTGTCTGCAAAACTGTAGGTCTTTATCATCTGTAATTGACTAATATTGGGTATTATGATTTTTGGGGTGAGCAGACAGCTTATTTACCAGATGTATTAGTTAGGAAATTATAAGATTTTATTAATGTAATGAAGGATAATATGTGTTGTACATGTGGTAATTAATTTATTTCTCAAATTTGATCATCCTATTCCAGTTTTATAAATTGTAATGACTAAATGTTGAACAATAAACTATTTACCTACCTACCTACCTGTACCTTCCAAAAAGGGTGCACTGCTATTTATTTATTTGTACTTTCTTACTAGAAAAGACACACAAAGCTATGATGGATTGATTCTTTGTGTGCCCTGGGGTGGGGCTGCATGAACATGCTTTATTGACAGGGAGAATTGTGGCCATGACACCATGAAACCTCCCCTACTCTTCTTCAAGTGCCATGGAATCTTTAACATCCACCTGAATAGTGACCAGAGATGAGCAGAAGAAGGTCTCTGTTTAACATCTCGTCCACAGTATGGGAACTCAGTAGTGCAGCAACCCCTCCTTGTACTTCAATACAATGTCAGTTTTGGATATTACTCCAAGTACATGTGGGGGGCTAGAAACCACTGTCTTCCAAACTTCCAGTCCAAAAGGTGATTGTGCAGCCTACTGAGCCATATGAAAATGATTCATGTAACATAGGTTCATAGGTGTGTTACAAGTCAAGAGGTTGTAGACCTATAATGACTTGCCACTGTTTTACTCATAATATCTACATTTAGTTGGGCCCATGTGCATGTCTAATACTTTCTTAAATGCTTCCATTGTTTCACATGTAACCACTCCTTCAGGGAGGGAGATCCAGGCTGCCACCACCCTATGTGTAAATCATGTTGTTCTCCTGGTTGCCCTTACTACCTCTCCCTGTATTTGTAGGGTGTGCGTTCTTGTTGTTCTATTGTTTATTTTCCTAGTTAACTCTGTACTCTCCCAAAATAGGGCATCTTTGAATGCTCTAAATACTTGACAGAGATCACTTCTAAGGCCTCTATATTGCATCAAATACAAGCCTAAATCTGTTAGCCTTTCATTATAAGACTTAATTCACTCTGTCTTGGTTCTTTTGGTCATCCTTCTTTGTACCACCTCTATCAATTTAAGCCCCATAATGCTCTTGGGGATACAGAATGCTGAACAATACTCTAAGTGGGATCTCACCAGGGAAGAATATAGCAGAATTATTACTTTACAGTCTCTGCTTTTTATATTTTTAAATATGCTTGCCTGGATCCTGTTACATTTTTTTGACCTTATTTCTAGTTTGAATATCCAATGATAAATTGTTAGCTATAGTAATACCGAAGTCCCTCTCATTTGTTGTTTCCTGTAGTACTGATTTATTTAATACATATTGATTTCTGGGATTGTTTTTCCCAAGATGCATAACTTTATACTTTGATTCATTACATTTTAATCTGGGAGAGTCTGCCCATTGTGCTAAATATGTTAAATCATGTTGTAATTGTGTAATAGATATTTCATTATTCACTATTGCACCTACTTTACTATTGTCGGCATACTTACATAACCAGAAATTTTCTGAGGTCTGCACTGATGAGATGAATATATTAAACAGTTTGGGTCCCAACACTGATCCCTGCAGGTTCCCACTCATCACTTCCCCCCACTTAGAGTAATGCCCCATAATGCCAGCTCTCTACCTTCTTTTGTGTAGCCATTACTATCCAGAAAATTACCTTTGTGGGCAACTGTATATCCCTAAATGTTGCGATCAAGGTATGATGACATACATAGTTGAAGGCTTTTGAAAAATCTTAAAAAAATAATATCCACTGGTAGTCCCTTGTCAAGTGCTGCACTCACATTTTCAAAAAAGTGCAACTGAGGTGTTAGGCATGATCATCCCTGAGTAAATCCATGTTGAATGATATCCCCATAACTCTGTTCTTTAATATGATTTACTATAATATCCTGAAGTATACCCTCCAATAGTTTACCAAGTATTGACGTTAAACTTATCGGGCTGTAATGTTTAACCGCCTTCCTATCCCCAGTTTTGTGAATGGGAGTTATGGTGGCCTCTCTCCACTGTTCTATTGTATTCCCTTCATTAATGGAGGCTGTGAAAAGCATGGCAAGTGGTCCAGCATCATCTGATAACTCAATGAGAAATTTAGGATGCATACCATCTGGCCTGGCCAATTTGTTAGGTTTTAGTTTTTTAATTTTATTCATAACATCTTGCCTAGTTATGTTATTCTCCATTGCTTAAATGGCTCTTCACCTCTTCTATCAGCTAAAGTCTCCTTGGGTTGGAAAGTACTCAGGAAATAATTGTTAAACTCTGGAGATAATTCTTGTTCTTCAGTAATCAACCTGTCTTTAATCTGTAGTGGTCCTAACTTGTGTTAGTTTCCCCTCAGAGATCCAATATAGCTAAAAAACCTTTTCTTGTTGTCTTTTATGTTAGTGGCCAACTTTATTTCCATATCACTTTTAGTTTTCCTGATTATTTTTTTTACCTTTATTAGCTTGTTTCTTTATATTTCTGCCATTTTTCTCGGGTTGTGCTGTTTCTGTACCTTTTATACAGTATTGTTTCTTATTAATGTTTTGCTTTATAACCTTTTCAAACCAGGCAGGTGTCCTTCAAGAGATTTTATATTTTTAATTGCTGGCTTATAAAGATTGATACATTGATCTAGTTTTAGCTTTATAGTGTCTCAGGTTTCTTGCATTCCTATGTCCTTGAATTCATCTTCCCAGTCCCATTCTTTTAGGTACCTTCACATTGCTTCATAATCAGCCATGTGATAACATTTGAATTCAGTAACACCTTTGGCTGTTTTCCAGTGTTCTTTTTAATACTAAAAATAATCATGTTGTGATCACAATCTGACAAGGGTTCGATTATTGCTAAATCCTTTATGTTATCTGGAGAGGTGGCAAAAACTAGATCTAATGTATTATTACCCCTAGTATTGCCCATAACTAATTATTCTAAGTTTATTTTTTGAATAGTTATGTCACTAAATCTATTTTCTATGGCAGTGGTGCCTTCTAGACAACTCCAGTGAATTGTAGGAAACTTAAAGTCTCAGAAGTGTGCGTATTCTCCTTCTATTTCAAACTGTTCTATAGCTGTTATCAATTTAATATTTTTCTTCCACACTAAGACTAGGGGATCTATATCCCACACCCAAGGTTATGTTTTCTGTTGGTAATTGGACTTTCACCCATAGTAATTCAACATCTTCCATACTGTTGTTCTTTGGTGTAATATTCTAGACATTTATATCCTCTTTAGTATATATTGCTATTCCCCCTCCTCACTTCTTATTTTTGTTTTTTTGTGAAACATTATATATCCCAGGATGTTGGTTCCCCTCTCATCTTCTCTGTACCAGGTGTCTGTGACTACACATATAACTATATTTCTCCTTTGCATTTCATACGTAAGTTCCTCTATTTTATTTCTGAAGCTTCTAGCATTAAGCAGCATAATTTGCAACTCTATCTTATTTGTTACGTGCCATCTAGTGTTATTTTTTGATGGTACACCTGTTGTTGGTGTTCGACCAGGAATTGCTTTCTGTTTGTCCAAATACATCCCACCCCCCCAACTTCCTAGTTTAAACTACTTTTAATGTGGACAGAGAATAGATGACCTAATAACTGACTACCTGCTCTGCTGAGGTGCAGTTTGTCTTTGCTGAATAACTGAGTAGTTCTACAAAACTGTCCCCATGTTTTAATACATGACATGTTCTTAATGAGACACCAATGCTTGAGCCAGTTATTTAGTTTGACAGTTTTCCTCTCTGTTGTTTTATTGGCTCTTGGTATAGGTAGTATTTCAGAAAAGATTACTTCACATTTTGATCTCATGATCAGTGAATATATTTCCTTAAGGGCATTAAATATGCCATCCTCTGAGTTACATCTAATGTCATTGGTTCCTATATGAATAAGAAAAAGATAAATGTGTTGGTACTTGTGTCAATAATTCTGGTAGAATTATTAAAATATCTCTTGCCCCTGTGCCAGGGAAATAACCCTACTGGGTCATAATGTCACATGCTTAATAGCATACGACATTATGGCTAACCTGGTACAGTGTAGTATGCTAGCGCTACTGGTGTAATACTGCATATACTGCTGTACATGGTATTGCACCAGTAATGCTTTCCCAGGTAGAGGATAAGACCTCTGCTGGGAGTGGGTTTTGTCAAGCAGCTACCATGGCTCACAGGACTGAGCCACAGCAGTAGGAACCCAGGCACTGCATCTGGGACCAGATTTGATTCCTGGTCCCAGACATTTTATTTTTTTCTGTCATTGTGCGCTCCCCAGGTATCCCCCCCGGAGTTGAGAATCTTTAGTGGGGGGGGGTTCGGGGTGCAGCCCCATAAGGGGGGGAGTGGGGGGCAGAGCCCCCCCATAGAAAAAAGACTTATGCTGCATGGCAGACATCATGCTGTATTGGAAGTGCGATGTTGCCATGCAGCATAATGTCTTGAGACACTATAACCCCGTGCTGGAAACAACTACTGCTTATACTGTATGTTCCTTGCCAAGTTTTGTAGTATAGTGGTCTGTGCATTGAATAATAGAGTCTCCAAGTATGTAAACATTTCTTTTAGCTCATATGTCTAGTACATTGGCCCCTGTGTTTGATCTTACACCCCCTATATCATTCTTGTCTGTATGAAGTTAGTAATATCTTCACAAATACATTCTTCTGCCACTAAAGTCACCGTCTGTGTTTCTGTCTCCCCATCTATGACTAATTCTATTAGATCATTTGTATGGCTTTCAATACTGTTGGTTAATGATAGTAGTGGTGCATATTGATTACTTGTGGGTACTGTGAATTCCATTGTGCATCTTCCTTTTTTGTGTTTATTTGTCTGATCTTTGTACAAAAACCTGTCTTCCTCCTCTAACTCTCTTTGCCTCTTTCCTACCTGCTCACTATTATTTGACGTAATATTTCCTTCATCATTCCTTAACACTAATTCATTATGTGTTCCTGGAAGGCTTTTAAAACATTTTAATTCTAGTTCCAACCCAATTTTTTTTACTTTTAGTTCTTTGCATAGATTGCAAGTATATTGGTTGAATGAAAATTATTCTTCCAGGCTAAATTTATCACAAACGTGTCACTTGACTCCTATTTCCCCTCTTGCTAGAGTCATCACATTAGAATCTATTATCTGGTACTACCTTCCAATTATTTAGTTTTAATTAATTATGTGTAATCTTGTAGCAACAAGTGTACCTCCATTAGTTCTTTTAGAATCTCTATTGTATTACTTCTACCTTGTTCTACACCCCAGTTTACATGGAGCAAAATGAAGCACCATGAACACACAAGGGCTGTCAGACAACTGTAAAGTTTATTAAGGCCAACCATAGAAAACTGCAGATACAGTAATACCAGTTCTACTATAAAAATGCCCAAAATAATAGAGTCAGAAACATTGAAAAATAATTTGATGGCAGAAGGAGGCTGATGTTCCATTGAGTTGCCTTTGCTATGCTGCCTCACTCCACTGACCTACTGCCCTGGTGGGCTGTATCCCTTCCCCCACTACCCCACCCCTCGAACCCTTGCTGCCCCCCCTCATGGACTATGAGTCCCCTTGCCCTGTCCCAGCCATGTTTAAACCTGTTTAGGGTAGCTACCCCACCACTTCCATCAGCAGTCCATTCCACAAATCCACCACCCTCTCAGTAAAGTAGAATGTCTTCAAATTTCTCCTAAATTTGCCTCCACCAACTTCCAGTCATTGTCCCCTACTGGCTACATCCCTCTTTCATACAAATAGGTCCTCATTGTTAACATAGTTATACCTCTGAGAAACTTGTATGTTTTAATCATGCCCCCCCTGCTCCTGCCTGGCCTCCAGTGAATACATGTTTAGGACCTCCAGCTGTTTCTCACAGTATCTGTCCTGCTGGCCCTGGATTATCTTAGTGACCCCTTGCAGTACCAACTCTAGTCTGTTGATGTCCTTCCTCTGGTAAGGGCTCCAGAACTAGGCACAGATATTAACTGGGACATTTCTGCAGCTAGGTGCACCAGAGGTCAGGCCCTGCTATATACTTTGCAGGACTGCCTGCTGGTACCACTGTTTAAGGAACCCGCAAGGCAGGCTTTCATTCTCAATGTGGTGCACACCATTTTGGAAGTGGTAGGAGAAGTGTGGATAGGGGAACCACTAGGGTCCAGCGACCATAACTCTGTATGGTTTGGGTTGGCACTTGGGATCCGTAAGCCCTTATCAAAGGCTGTAGTCCTAGATTTCAGAAAGGCAGACTTCAACCAGAAGAGGGAGCTGGGTCAGGACAGGTTAGTAAGAGTGGACAACATTGAAATTGTGAAGGAAAGCTGGGGGCGAATAAGGAGCACATTCTTGAGGCAACTAAGTCATGCATGAGAACAGGAACCAAAAGAAACAGGTACAAGAGACCAATATGGTTATCTGAAAAGGTCAGAGAAGCAGTGAGAGCCAAAAAGAAAGCCTTCACCAGGTATGAGGAAAAACAAAGGGAGAAAGAATGGGTAGAGTACCAAATGAGAAGAAGGGAAATCAAGAGGGTGGTCAGAGAAGTGAAGGCAGACACAGAGCTGTGTATTGCAGATGGGGTCAAGGGCTGGGAAAAACAGCTCTTCAGATACATTAGGGGAAAAAGACAGAGGGAATGGGGTATTTTTAGGCTATCATGGAACCTTTGTAAAAGAGCCCTCTGGCTCAAAGGTGTTAATTCCGCAATTGAAATAAACAAATAAATAAATAAATAAATAATGTAGTGTAATAGAGAAGGATGAGCACAAAGCAGACATCCTTAATAATTACTTCTGTTCTCTCTTCACAAGGGAAGACATCAGGCCTCTGTCAGAGAGTGGCATTAAGGCAGCTGTAAGGGGACCCCTGAGATAAAGCAGCAAGTATTTGCCAGTGTAAGGGTCCAGACCTAAAGATAGATATGGCCCCAGGGCCAGATGGGATGCATCCAATAGTGCTCAAGAATTGTCATCGAACTAAATGAACCACTGATACTGCCATTCAATAGCTCAATTCAGTCAGGAATAGTTCCAAAAAAACCAAAGGGTAGCAGATGTAGTCCTGCTCCATAAGGGGTGACAAGGAGCAAATGGTTAACTATAGACCTGTAAGTCTTACCTCTATTGTGGGTAAACTGATGGCATCACTAGTCAAAGAGGACCTCGTAAACTACCTGGAGAGCAGGATAATAAACAGCATGGGTTCATGGCAGTGGGGTCTTGTCAAACCAATTTTGTAGTAGTCTTTGACTGGGTAATGAGGGAAGTGGATAAGGCCCATGCTGTGGATTTACTTTACTTTGATTTCAACAAGGCTTTTGAGTTGGTGCCTCATAGAAGGTTGCAGAAGAAGCTAAAGGATCTGGGTGTACCAAAGGACTCAGTTAGATGGGTGGCAAATTGGTAGGATGTGAGACAGCAGAGGGCTGTGATTAATGGAGACATAACAGAAGAGAAGGTGGTCACCAGTGGGGTGCCACAGGGATTGGTCCTGTCCTTTTCAATATTGTTTATCAGTGACATATTAGAAGGAATCCAAGGAAAGATGCATCTCTTCACAGATGATCCTAAGCTCTGTGAGGTTCACCCATGATGATGTTGCATGGTTGAGAATAGTGGTGTTCTTTAGGGTGCTGGCATTGCCATGCAAAATAAGGGTGCAAACCACTGGACACATACACAAGGACATTGCAAGTTAATTGCAAAAACATACCTGGAAAACCTTATCCCCTCTCTAGAAAACAAACCAAGCACCCCACAGTACACAGCAGCACAGAGAAGTTAAACCTACATGTTGCGGGGGCCTATGCCCCCGTCCCCCCAATGTCTGGTGCTTCACCCCCTGCACCCCACAAACATTAATATAAAAAGCTCTAGGTCTGAGCTGTAGTGGACCTATAGTAAATTACAAGGCAAGTGAAGTGAAAGTCAGGATGCGTAATGGTGGTGAGGACATCAGTTTATTATGGTCATGATTTTGGCACACGATGCACACATCAATTTTAGGCAACATTACAGAATTAAATGAAAAATCAGTTGCACACAAAGAAAAAAACAGAATAGCAAAACCCAACCCATCTTGCTATTGGAGGTCAGCTTCACACCTGCAACTGGAAGTTAATAGTTATTCCTTGCAAGTAATCCTTAACACTTTTGCTATCATAGTGTTTTACTATGTCCATTATCTGTTGACTACAATCTTTATACTACAAGCACCATAGGACACACCAGCAACACCTGAGATGCTAGGCGCTCTAAAGACGAGTATCTGTCACAACTTCCAACTGTCACCATGTCAAACTAACACAGCACCCTAAAAACCAACATGACCCAATCACTGATGATCCAGTGCTGTCACCCACATTATGGTGCCCTAATGGCAGCACCATAACAATGGCATACCAGCTCTGTGGTAGGGTAGACAATGAAGAGAGAATCAGAGAGATGCAGAGGGACCTGCAAAGGTTAGAGGTGGTCTAAGGTTTGGAAGTTGAGATTCAATGCCAAAAAGTGCAAGGTGATGCATAGGGAACAAGAACCACAGCACAGAGTACTTGATGGAGGGGTAAAACTGGGCACTACCTCTGTGGAAAGAAATTTAGGGGGTCATCATTACAGACTCCCTAAAACAATCAAACCAGTGTTACAAGGCCTGCAGTAAGGCAGTCAGGATTCTGGGGAGTATAGGAAGGGTTACTGACAGTGGAAGAAAAGAAGTGTTACTACCTCTCTACACATCACTGGTGAGGCTGCACCTGGTGCACTGTGCCCAGTTTTGGAGTCCTCACCTGAAGGAACATAAGGACAAGCTGTTGATGGTGCAATGTAAGGTGACCAAAAGGACTCAGGGCCAGCAGGGCAGATCTTACAAGGATCGGCTCAGGGCACTGAACATGTACTCATTGGAGGTCAGGTGACAGAAGGGGGTTATGATACAGAGCTTCAGGTTCCTGAAAGGAATAAATAAGGTAAGCTGCAAAAATCTATTTAGCAAGAGTAGCGGAAAAAGAACGTGGGGCGTGAACAGTCTTACAGATGATGTGTTGGGTGTCAAAGCCATTAATGTTTTCAAGCACAGCTGGGATAGAGTGAAGGGCTTAGCAATTGCTCAGGGTTGTAGGAACAGGGTGGGGAGCATGTGGGTGAATAGCATGGACTATAACCCTGTTTAGACAAGAGGTCCCAGGGTCTGATAGGGTGTTACAGGAACAATGGATGGACCATTGTCTATGTTTCTGTGTTTCTACAGTACTCCATATGAGGCCTCACTAAGGATCTGTACAGTGCACAATGACTGCTCAGTCACCTGATTGCCCTGGTTCTTCACTTAACAAGTCCATTGTCAGGGGATGTGGTGGTACATTTTTTTATTAGAACTTTTAGCACTTTTCTGTGACCTCATCTGATTAAAGCCAGTTCTTTGAGAGGATATCAACTCTGTGTCATTATCCTCTGCCTCCTCACCCAAGTCTCTCTCAGCTACTGTGAGTTATCCACTCACATTTGAATGATTTCACCGTAGTTGCAGTATCAAAGTTGAAATACCAAGGTTGCTATTTTTTTCTCTGCTCATGACTAAAGAAGGGGAAGAGGAAAATTGTTTAACCAGGAGAGGCACACTAAGCCACAGTGGGGGCTATGAGATTCAGACCCAGGTCTCCAGGTTTGTAACTTAGAGCCTCGAACCACTGCGCTATACTGCCTCCCAACTAAAGAGAAAGAGAAAAAGAATAAACCATTGTACACACTTAATTGTACTTGAAATTATTTTGTAGTTATGTACAATTACTAGTGTTGGTAAGGGGATTTCTAATTCCAACTGCACGCTACAGTGGTTCTGAAAGGCATGATGCATCTTTAGTGAAAGGAAAATTAAAGAAAAAAAGTTTCCCATTTAGCTTTTGAATCTCTGTGAAGAATATACAGTATCTAACAGTCTGGGCAGCTGATGTTTTGAACATGGCAACCAGCTCTAGGAAGGGGAATTCTAAAGCATTAATGCCCTCCAGATGTAGTTTCAGTTCACAGTTTAAAGCTTTGCCATAGTTTTTTAAACAGTTTTTCATCAAGGAGTACTTCTTTATTTGAATAATCCAGCATTCCTGTGCAAGTATAAGTCATCGCAAAAAAGCTTCAGAGAGATGTGAATCTTTACTAGGTCAGCCCTCAGAGCTTCATTCCATTTTATTCAGTTCATTACAATTACGTGGTTATTTATTTCAGTTCATGACCAGGGCTGTGATGTCCTAACACAAGTATTGTTTTCAGTCCTTGCTGTCAGATGGAAGAAGTATGCTACATGCTGTTAGAATAACAATGACCTTACAATCATTGCCTTTGTAGCTTCTTTCTGGTGGAATGAAAACAAAGGGATTTGTTTTGCAAACAGACTAAAATGTCATGGTGTCAACAACATGAATTTAAAGTCTTTGAGCAAAGAGATGCTTGAAAAGACTTAGTCCACACGTTAAGATACTGGTTTTGTATGAACCTAAATTATGGATGGTCATGGCAAAAGTTGTTATAAAGAAAAAACTGGGGAGTTAATAATGACCCTCAAAGGTTGATGGCCACTGGATCAGACATGCAACAAAGGTTGGTGCCCCACTAAGAACTTTGTGAAACAAGCAAGACTCCATATACTGTAATAAATATATTTTAATTTAAATTTCACCTAACGCTTTTTTTTTAATTTTTTTCATAAAGCTTGTTCTCTAGTCTGGTCAACACAATCAGGCTCTCAGTCCTGTCCCCGCCTCCTCAAACCAGGTGCTTACCTCCCCCTAACCACTGAGCCTGAGCTCCCCCATGGATTGCACCCCCCGTGGTGATGTCGGGAAGGGGAGGGCCATCCTCTCCCCACCTGGTGACTCTCATCCAGATGTGGGCCGGTAGCAAGCTGATAGCACGGGATGGAGACAGGCATGCAAGGCTTCATGTAACCTGTGTCAATCAATTTTCCGTTTTCTCCTCTGATGCCCCAAGGCTATGGCAACATGGTAAACGCATGCACACAGAGGTGTGCATGTGCTCCAGAACTGCCAGACATGCTCCACCCACTCGGCATAATGCCAGCCCCCTGAGCATCTGTGCTACCACCAGACCACCACCCTGTGGTAACCAAGAGCTAGGAAGGTTCACCTCCTCACCTCCCCAGTCCAGGAGGGAAGAGCCGTGTGGTGGTGTCTTGATCTTCTCTCAGCCCCCCCCCCGGCCGATCCCTGGTGACTCAAACTTGTTTCTGAACTCAGGTCGACAGTGTGGGAGAGGTTACAGTGCCTCAGCCCTCCGCACCACCAGGCTGGCTTACCTAACACAGTTTTAAAGTAAAACAAATTGACTCAATTGTATGAATGCAGAAAATAGAAAGTAAAGTTAGAATTGACATTTTGACTATAATTCTTCAAGAATTGTACTTAAAGAAAACAGTAAGCATAGCTTGTAATTGTGACATGCAACCCATATTTAAATATCTCTTTGGTTCGTTGCCTATGAATACAAAAATACATCCTGACCAGCTGGGCCAGCTATCTGCAACCATTTTGTGACTCGGTATTAATAGTACTTGCCTCAGACTTCTGCGCTAGTGCTAACAGAAATATAGAAACATAAATAATGACAGCAGAAAAAGACCAAAGGTCCATCTTGTCTGCCCAGAGTTCCCTATCTGCCCTGGGACATATTGTCCATACAGGGTTTTATCCCTCCCGGTCCACCCCCTGATCCCATCCCTACTTCTACTGACGTGAGCAACCACCAAACCCTTCACTCTGTTCCAGACATGCTTGAAACCATTTACACTCTTGGCACCCACCCCCTCTGCTGGCAGACTGTTCCACGGGTCTACTACCTTTTCCATCAAATAGAACTTCCTCACATCTCTCTTAAACCTTCCCCCTGCCAGTTTCCACTCAGGACTTCTGGCCTTGACTCTGTACTCCTGATTAATCTTTCCCTGAATTTCACCTTGTTTATTCCCTTCTGTAACTTGAAGGTCTCCATCATACCCTCCCCCAACCCCTGCCTAGTCTCACACGAAAACTTGTTCAGTGCCTTGAGGCAGTCTCCATAACCTCTGCCCTGTTGGCCATAAATCACGTTGGTCACTGTGCATTGCACCATCTCCAACCTATCGCTGTCCTTCCTTAAGTGAGGATTCCAGAACTGAGGACAGTATTCCAGGTGTCTTCTCACCAGTGACCTGTATAGAGGTAGTAGTACCTCCTTTGTCCTGCTGTCAGTACCCCTTTTGATACACTCCAGCATTCTATTGGCCTTACTATAGGCCTTGTTACACTGGCATTATGTCTGAGGGAGTCACTAATGATGAATCCTACAGTAGGTTCCTTTTCTCTGTTGTGGTGCTGAGTTTAACCTCTCCCATCCAGTACTCTGTCCTGCTTTTTTTTCCCTAGGTGCACGACTTTGCATTTTTTGGCACTGAATTTCAACTAAAACAGCAGGGTAGCTTTATCAACCAGTTAACCATGCTTTACAATTAGATTCAGTTTCACAAATTCATCTTTATTTTCACACTGGCCACCTAATTTGCTTGCCACAACAATTTGGCTGGCCTCTTGCCAGCTTTTTCAAGGAGAGTGGTCCTATGAATTCAAAATATGTACAATATATGTGCAGATAAGAATTCAATATGGTGAATACCTGTTGCACTTTAAAAACAGGTTACCAGAAGTATTTACATTGTTTCACATTTTATCTTATTTCAAAGCATAACGAAAAGGTGCTTACCAACTCGATATGTAGTTTCAGCTTTTATCTCTACCCAGCAGCTCACATGGCTTATAAGCAGCTGTTAAGGGTGCCACAGCCATTACAGTGCAGGATCTGGCTGTGTTCTCCTGCTGGCTAGCTTTTGAAGCTGCCGCCATCTAGAATGTCATGATGTCATGCCCCTACTCTCTGGCAGTGACGTATTGGACGTCCCACTCCAGCTGGAGTGATTATGACAATGAGTGACTAGATTTAAAGTCACAACATCCTGGGGATCCTAGTTGTGGATTTTAAACTTTTATTTTCATGATCACCAGATTATTAAGCATAATATATATATATATATACAGGTAATTGGTTTTCCGGGTGGTCCAGATCAAAAAGTAGCACAAGACTGGGTGAATTAATCCTCAGATAAATGAGGTGTTACAAAAAAAATGTACTCAAGCTTACAGTGCTTCTTAATAAATTCATCTATGTTACAAAAACTATTTGACTAAATCATGAAAACAGTACAAAACTCATAAACAGCCAATAAGTGATGTACAAAAACTGCACAAAAGTTATATGTTAATATGTTCCCAGAGCCACGCGTTGCTGTAAAAGAGTGGTTTCACTGAACAGCGAAGCTGAGTGAGCGATCAATAATATACTAAAAAAAATGTTCCCAGAATGTGGCTCTTTCCAAGGCATCTGCACGTGAGACACTCTTCACAGAATAAGAGTGTCTCATGCGCATGGGAAAGGAGTGCTCTGATTGACCGGGAACGCTTCCTCGAGCTATAATAATAAAAATATAATACCCATCAAATCTCATGTCACTTGTACAACAGAATGTACTGAAAACTAATGGCATACACATCAGTGTTAAATGGGATTTTGATCAATTTTACATCCCACTCACAGCCTTGTGCCTCTAATGTCTAAATTACTTAGAAACACCAAATTTCCATTGTTTAATGTTCAGTGTGATACAACCTTAATACAGTCTCACTTATTTCAGGAATGCTGGCAGAAAACAATATTCTTGTATAGTAATGGTAACCAATCTATTTCTCTGTGGTGACCACGGGTGCCAATCTCTCAGTCCAGTAGCCTCTTTCATCAAAAGTTGTTGCTCTCTTTTCCCTCATCTGCTGTGTGGTTCAACTGTCTCTGGCCCCAGGAGTTTTAGGGGTGTCACCTGATGACTAGCCTCACTGAAGTGCCTGGCCAAGCTAGATGCTGCATCTTTATTGCTAATCATTGATTTATGCTCTGAAATTCTTAATCTTAAAGAGGGACTCTGGCCAAAAGTGCTACATTGCCTAATTAGAATAAGCATATCTCCAATAAACCTCATACCAAACTTTAGGTTTCTGTGTTACTTCATTTTAAAGGTATGGGCTATTTTGTAACCCTGATTTCACTGCCTATTCAAAAAAGTCAGTTCCAGTGAAGAGGTGCTGATGATGTCATCTCCTGAACTCACAGTCTAGCCATCCCTGTCAGCAAGCTTATGGGACCTGTTTCTCCAAAATTAAAAGATCATTCTGCAGTGGTTCTCACAAGTAAAACAGGCAGCACCATTCTAAAACAGTGCTATACAATATATGGATTTTAGGTTTTGTAACAAAGTTGACAAATTTGTATTTTAATGCTTTTCTGGTGTGGTTCATTTCTCCAGAGTTGCAGGATGCTGAGTCAATGTGCCTCCAGGCTGCTGACACCATTTGTGGTGTTACTCTATAGTGTTTGTTAGGAAGTTGTATTGCTACAAGTGTTGCAATGTTGGTAACTGCATTGCTGTTTGTCAGTGTCTGCTTTACAATAAGTTCTAATAGGGGTCTTATATGTATTAATTCCTGCTAGGGGTAAAAGTGATAGCCCTAGTAAAACAATCATTGTAATGTGGAGCACACCGCAGATGAGCCTGAATACAGCTCAAGTAACAGCCTGTTAATGAGAAAACAGAAAATGAGCTTTGCTCAACTGAGCATCCCATTCATTCATACTTTGATGATGAATAAAACATAGATACATAGATACATAGACAGTGTCGGCAGATAAGGGCCTATGGCCCACCCAGTCTGCCCATTTGAGCTTGTAAGTTCAGTTTATGTTTTCCTAGAAGTCTGTTGCCCCTTACCCCTGACCTCTAGAATTCCTTTATGTCTATCCCATGCATTCTTAAATCCCGTGATTGTTTCAGCCCCCACCACTTCCTCTGGCAGGGTGTTCCACTTGTCCACCACCCATTCTGTGAAGAAATTCTTCCTCATGTTTCCTCTGAATCATCCTCCTCCAACTTCATCCCATGCCCTCTAGTCCTGGAACATCTTTTTCGCTTAAAATAGTGTATTCCTGCACCCTGTTCCTCCCTGTAAGATGCTTGTATGTCTCTATCCTATCCCCTCTCTCCTCCCTCTCCTCCAGGAGTACATGTTCAGTTCCTTCAACCTGTCTTCATAGGACTTGTGATGCAATCCATGCACCATCTTTGTTGCCCTCCTCTGAACCTTCTCTACCCTGTCTATGTCCTTACGTAGGTGTGGTCTCCAGAACTGTACACTGTACTCCAGGCGGGGCCTCACTAGTGTCTTGTATAGCGGAATTATGACCTCCCTTTTCCTGCTGGTGATGCCCCTGCCTATACATCCCAGCATCCTATTTGCTTTACCTGCTGCCTTGTCACACTGTTTCCCTACCTTGAGGTCATCAGAGATAATAACCCCAAGATCCTTTTCCTGCTTGGTGCATGCTATATCCTCACCCCCCAAATGATATATTGTGCCAGGGTTTTTGTGCCCCATATGCATTATCTTGCACTTCTTTGCATTGAATTTCAACTGCCAAACCCCTGACCATTCTTCAAGTTTCTGCAGGTCCCTTCTCATTCTGTCTACACCCTCTGGTGTGTCTACTCTGTTACAGAGCTTTGTGTCATCAGCGAACAGTGAAATTCTGCCTTCTAGGTCCTGTGCAATGTCACTGATGAAGATGTTGAATAGGACTGGTCTCAGCACTGATCCCTGTGGTACCCCTGGTCACTCTTCCCTCTGTGGGTGACAGCCATTTACCACCACCCTCTGTGTCCTGCCACCCAGCCAGTTACCTACCCACCACTACTGTCCTGCCCACCCATATTCCCCAGTTTGTGTAATAGTCTTCTATGTGGCACAGTGTCAAAGGCCTTGCTGAAGTCCAGATAGGCAATGTCCACTGCCCTCCCCTGATCCACCTCCCTAGTCACCCAGTCAAAAAATTCAATGGGGTTGGTCTGACATGACCTCCCCCTGGTGAAACCATGCTGCCTTGGGTCCTGTAGTCCATTGACAACCAGATGTTCCACCAATCTCTCCTTCAGTAGTGCTTCCATGATCTTCCCCACTACTGAGGTGAGGCTGACTGGTCTGTAATTCTCTGCTTCCTCTTTGTTCCCACTTTTGTATAAGGGGACTACATCTGCTGTTCTCCAGTCTTTGGGTACCTCCCCTGTTTCCAGTGATTGGCTAAACAGGATAGCCAGAGGTTCAGCCACCACCTCTCTTAGTTCTTTAAGGACCCTGGGGTGCACCCCATCTGGCCCCATTGCTTTATCAACTCTTATTACTTCCAGTTCCTTCAGGACCCTTTCTCATGTAAAGGGACTTGTGTCCATTTCTGCACATCATTCTCACCCCTTGTACTCCCTTCAGACCCATTACCCTCCTCCTCCTTAGTAAAGACTGAGCAGAAATACCTGTTCAATATGTCAGCTTTACTGTTGTCATCCTCCACGGCCCCCATCCTCCCCCTTCAGTCTCACTATCCCTCCCTTTGTCTTTCTTTTTTCACTTATGTACCTGTAAAAGGTTTTGTCCCCTCTACCCACTGATTTTGCCATGTGTTCTTCTGTCTGAGCTTTGGCTTCCCTTACTGACCTCCCTGCCTCCCTTTGCTTCTCCTGGTACTTCTCCCTATCCTCTTCTGCCTGTGTCTTTTTGTATTGCCTGAATGCAATCTTTTTGGCTTTCACTTTCTTTGCTACCTCTTTGGAAAACCATAATGGTCACCTCTTCCTTTTCCTCTTGCTAACATGCTTAATGCATAATTCTGTTGTTCTTGTAATCCCCATTTTAAATACTGCCCACTGTTCCTCAACCCCTGATTCCTGTCCCATTCCCTTAATGCCTCTTTCAAGTATCTCCCCATTTTCCCAAGTCTGCCCCTAAAATCCAGGATCGTGTTTTGTGTGTGGTTTGGTTCTGCTCTTTCTGTGATTTCAAACCACAATGACTGGTGGTCACTGTTCTCCAGGTGCTCCCCACTGTTACCCCCATCACACTGTCCCTGTTTGTGAGCACAAGGTCCAGTATTGCCTTCTGCCGAGTTGGTTCCATGACCAGTTGCTTGAGGAAGGCACCCTGAAGGAGTCCAGGATAAATCTGCTCCTAGTTGATGCTGCTGCTGGGATGCTCCAGTCACGTCTGGAATATTGAAGTCTCCAACCAGTACTACCTCACCCTTGTCTGCCATCCTTTGGATGGCTAGCATCAACTCTATCTGTTTCTTCCTCCTGGGCTGGTGGTCTATAGACCACACCTGTGCAGATGGCTGTCCTCATTTTCCTTTCCAGCTTAACCCACAGTATGTCTCCCCATTTTGTTCCTCCTGGATCTCTGTGGCCCTTATGTCATTTTCACATACAGTGCCACTCCTCCTCCCCCCTTCCTGCCTGCTCTGTCTCTTCTGAATATGTTGTTGCCAGGTATGGCCATCTCCCAGTCGTGGTTATCATTACACCAGGTTTCAGTGATGGCCACAATGTCCAGGTCTGACTGCACCATGACAGCCTCCAGATCTTCCATCTTGTTGCTAAGGCTCCTGGCATTTGCACACATGGCTTTCCATGATTTGACCTCCCTAGACTGTTTCACTGTTCTACTCCAGCCCCTTCCTTGGTTGTCCTTTATCCCTGGTTCTCCTTGCTGTCTGCCCTTCTGCTGAATTTTGCCTCTTTTCTGCCTATCCACCTCTTGGGCACTAATCTCCATCTTTTGCACACTGCTTTGCAGATAGCCACTCCTCTGGTTCACTGGTTCCACTGCTAGCTGTGGGGGGTGAGCAAGTAGGTACCCTCCTTGCTGGCCTGCCACCCCCTTTGCTAGTTTAAATGCTTGTCAATGTAGCATTTAAACTTATCATTGAGTCTTAGATTCCCTCAGGATGGATGCAGGCCGTCAGGCTTGAACAAACCTCCATTTCTCCAGGTGGGTCCCCAGTCACCAATGAATCAAACCCTTCCTCACAGCACCAGTTCTTCAACCATGAGTTAAAGTTCCTGGTGCATGCACCCCTATGCTCTCCCTTGCCTCTCACAGGTAGTACTTCTGAGAAAGTGACAGAAGTAGCTACTTGCTTGAGACCCCTCCCCAATTTCCTAAACTCTTCCTGAACTTCCTTTGGCTCCCGATTTGCCAGGTCATTAGTACCTAGGTGGATAATGACATCCAGCTCACCCTCCCATCTTGCCTTCCCAGTGATCCCCAGGATCTTCCTTCCATCCCTCCATGCCGTGGCACCTGGTAGGCACCTCACCTCCCTGTCCTCTCCCTCCTGTGTTCCTAGCTGGATCCCTCTTATGATGGAGTCCCCCACCAGGATTTGCTTCCTCCTCCTCCTCTGGGGTCCACTGCTTTCCCCGCTGAGGTCACCTCCTTGGCTAACCTCCGCATCTTTTCCTTCCACTTCTCTGGGTACCTCTATTTGGATGTCCCCATTTGCCAGTGTGGAATATGAGTTCTTGAGTGGAATAGGATCTGGGATGTGCCTCTGCCTGACCGCTGTAACCCTCCCTGAGCCCACTGTCATCCAAGTGCTCCTCATTCTTGGCATCCTTTGAGGCAGTTGCATTGGACTGGGTGGTCTCTGGATAGGGGTGATGGTACTCTTGACCCAGTTTACTTCCACTCTGAGTCTGGCTACCTCATCCCACAGTCCAAAGAGATGCATGCAGATAGGGCAGCACCTCAGTGTCCAGAAGGTCTGCCTGAATATGGCTGCCCCACAACCACTGCATTGCACCACTCCCCACATTATACTGCAATTATACTGCTATTCCACTACTTGTCTGCTACTGAAGCTATCCTAGTTACCTTTTTATTAATTTACTGTCCTAAAAATCCTGCCACTGATCCTCAGATAATTTTCTTTAAAAAAAAAAAAAAAAAAAGAGAAATCAATAATTAAATAAATGAGTCAAAACACTTGTGCTGAGGGTGGGCTTCTTCCCCCTTTTGCCCCTCCTACTTCACACCCCTTACTATACCCTGTGTTTAGCTCCTGTCAATCAGATTTAACAGGGCATATAGTTAAGAGTTGGGGGAAGGGGGGGCCAAAATTTGCAGCAATTAAAGACAGCACAGAATTACGCCACCACTACATTTTAAATTTTCAACAGCCCAAAAACAATTCTAAGTAAAGACAACAAAGAAAGTACAGTGTCACTAAAAGCCCACAATCTAAGTTTAAAAGAAAAATAGCAATTACCAGTTACTCTAAAGCACTGAATTGAATATGTTTCCTTCCTTCCCCTTCTGGCTTCTTCTGAGAAAAAAAAAACATTGATTGATTGATTGATTGATTGAGTAATTAAGCATTGAGCTGGCTACTACATAAAAACTCTTAGTAGGGTTTCAAAACAGCACTACCTCTCCCACCCCCATTTACAGGGTGATGGAATAATTGATTTAAAGTGCCATCCTGAGAAATCACATCAATTGAATGATAGGTGTGAATGATCACAGCCTTTTACCACATCAGAGATATCCAGTCTACAAATCTCACATTAGTGTGCTGTGACTTAGCATCTAGCAACCAAGGAGAAAAGGACCACAACAAAAAAAGTCACCAAAAACAAAAAATATGAATTTGTCAACTTTGTTACAAAACCTGAAACACACATAGGTTTTAAACAATGGTTTTTGAATGGTGTTGCCTGTTTTACTGGAGAAAACCATTTGCACATAGTTTTTAAACTTTGGAGAAACAGGTCCTGTAAAGGGTGCTGACAGGAAGGACTAGACTGTGAGTTCAGGAGATGACATCATCAACACCTCTTCACTGAAACTGGCTTCTTTGAACAGGCAGAGAATTTGGGGTTGTAAAATGATTTGTAACTTTTAAACAAAGTAACTTAAGAATCTCAATTTTGGCATTAGGGTGATTGGGGCTATGTTGATGCATATTCTGACTTTATTGATGCCAGTAATTTGTGACCATAGTCCCTCTTTAATTCTCATTTAGTTTGACCTATATAAAGTTTATCACAAATACATATAATCAAATGGACCACATAGATGAAACTACAGGTTATGCATTGTCTGATTTTTATTTTTTCATCCCAGTGAGGGTTGTACACTTACTAGTACTTCATGGGTGTTACCACATTGGGCACAGTGCTCGCAAAAATAGGTCCCAAGGGGTGGTAGTCCAAAAGAGAAACCCATCCCATGTTCTTGTTGTGAAATATAGTCATAGTATACAGGTTTGTCTTTTAGGGTTTGCTCTCTTTCTGCCTCAAATGAAAGAGGATCTTTGAAAATGTGTCCCCTTTTTTCCATTGTTTTTAAAACATGCCAATTTCATTCAATTGTGTGTTTAATTTTCTAAAAGAACTGCTGTATGCAAAGGAGAACACAATACCTGGTGGTGTAGTATTTTTAATAGATGATTGCAAAAGTGTATCTCTTGGCACCTTGGCAGCTCTGTTTTTTTGCCCTATCAGTTATAGTCCTATCATATCCTCTCACCATAAACTTGTGGTATAAGCTGCTGCTTCATAGTCTGAAAAATCAGAGCAATTTCTTTTGATTCTTAAAAAAACTGTCCATATGGGTTGTTATTAATTAAACTTCCAGGATGGTGACTGTCGGGTCTCAATTCACTGGGCTTTCTGTTTAATCTGCTGCCTGATTTCTGGCCTTCCTTATACATTTTTAATTCCAGGAAGGGGATACATTTTTCATTAAACTGTCATATGAACTGGATGTTTGGATTTTGATGATTAAAGTAAACATGAAATAACTTCAGCTATTCAACAGTACCTGTCCATACAAAGAAAAAAAGTTCTCCGTAAGGGTTACTGTCATTCATGATAAAGTCCATTTCAAACTGGTACATGAAAAGATTAACAAATTATGGGGCCACTGTAGACCCCATCACTGTTTCTTCTGTCTGTAGGTAAAACTTGTTGTTAAATCCAAATTTTTTTTCCCAAGTACCATAGAAGCAAGTAATGTTAAATACAGTAGTTTGTGCTGCGTTTTTCATCTGCATTCCTTAGATATAGAATGTTATGCACCACTTTTAAACATTCCTTGTGTGAGATTGAAATATATAAATCCACCACATTCATAGTTACCACAAGGCAATTCTCTAGATGTTTCACATCTCTGTTCAACTATTCCAACAATTTTACAACATCTCTTGAGTCGTGTAAATAAGATGGCATCAACAATACAAAACCCTAAGGTAGTGGTCCGCTAGACATGACAGAGGTTCCAGGATAGACCTAAGTCTAAAAACTATGAGTCTACCTGGGGGTGGTTTCCTCAGGTTTATGTAGCTTGGATAGACAGTAAAAAAATTAGATTTATTTTTTTCATTTTGTCTACCAGTGCTTCAGCTGCTTAGTCTGGTATTCCCCTTTGCTCTACCCCCATCATTTATCTTCCTGAAGGAGGCTGTGAGCTGGATCTTGCTCCAACAGCTTGTAATTCTATGTATTGTTAACTTGTCTCTCACATTTGTTTGCATAGTCATCTATATTCTGAATAACACTACCTCCCCCTTTATCCAGTTGTTTAATAACTATGTACTGGTCTTTTTCAAGACTTTGAATTGCCATAATTTCAGCTCTAATAAGATTTCTTTTTCTAGTCTTAACCCTTTTTAAAAAGTAGTCAACTTCTTTGTCAACACCTTTTATAAAGGTGTCTATCATGTTAGGAGTGGGGCCTTAAGGAACAAATTTAGATGTTCAATGAAATTTCCTTCCGATTTCCTGCTTTTCGAAGTCTGTGTTCGCTGTTCAGTCCAGAAAATGATATTTTAACCTTATTTTTTGGAAAAATCGCTGAAGATCTAATTTAATCTGAAAGGGATCTAGTAAAGTAGTGATGGCAAAAGTTATTTCAGCACTCAGCACACTTTCTTCTAATTCTGTCAATGGCCTTCGTGAAATGTTGAACATGATCCTGTCCTTGATCTGGTGCTCATCTCTCTGATTGCCCCTTCTTCTATCTCTGTTATGGTTTGCTCTTTTTCTCTTTCCTTGTCTTTGATTTTTTGCTGGCCCTGGACTATGCTTTCACCCCTGTTTTCTGTGGTTTTGGTTCTGTCTGATCTGGCCGTCTCACAGAGTATGAACTGGACTTGTGGTCTGTCTCGAAATGTGCTTCGGGGGTTGGGGTTTGTTCTTTCTGAAAATCTTTCTGCTGTTTGCCTAAAAAGGGCCCTCTTGGGGTTGTAATCTTTTGTTGCAATTATCTTCCCCTTCTGAGGATGTCTGGCTGTCTCAGAAGGTAAGATAAGGGCGCACTTTCTTCCCTTAGAAATTGCTCCAATTATTTACACTCCCGTCCCGATAATCAGTTGTGTCCCTTCTACATTTTTTAAGTTTTTTGTTTCTTAACTCTTCTTCAAATTTCTCCAGATCTTTTTGAATTCTTTCTAATGATTTATTCAGTTCATCTATTGATACCAAGGTGTTCAATTGAGTTTGTAGGCTATTAACTTCCAAGTGTAGTCTGTTTCTTCCTCTTGATTTACAACTGCAAAACCATAGATTACCTCTCTAGGCTCTTTAGATCTCTCTGCATCTCCCTGATCCTGTTCTCACTATCTACCCTACAGCAAAGCTTCTCTGTCATCTGCAAAGAGACACAACTTTCTCTGGATGGCCCCTCAAATGTTGCTGATGACCACACAAAAATAACCAGTGGGGTACCACAGGGATAGGTCTTTGGACCATATCTGTTTAATATTCATGTAGCAACATTGATGGTAAAATGGGAGAGGGTATGGCTTACTAAATCTGCAAATGATTGCTGACTGGGGGTAGAACTGGTAGACCAATACGATTGGTATTACAGTAGGTATTGGACCACATTAGCAAATGGTGCAATACTTATCAGTTGCACCTAAATCCTGATAAATGCATGGTAATGCATCTAGGAACAAAAAATAGGGCCACCAAAAATCGCTTAGGAAATATTAACCTCAAAGCTGTAATAGAGGAAAGGGATCTGGGTACCTCAATTACTGATGATCTCCAGTTTTCCACTCATTGTACTAATGTCACCAGAAGGGCTAACAGAGTATTAAACTGTATACTTAAAAACATTTCCAGCAGAGAAAGTGAGATATTGCTGCCCCTCTATGGAGCCCTGGTGAGACCTCTGCTGGAATATGGAACTCAGGTTTGGTCACTCTACCACAAGGGTGAAATTGCAAAATTGGAGAAAGTACAAAGAAAGGTTACATGAGAGGTTAAAGGGATGGATGGAAAGGATTATAGTATGAGATTAGATACACTGAAAATGTTCACACTTGAGTATAGAAGGCTACGAGGGGACATGTGCCTTTTATTCAAAGCCTTTACAGACCATGACCTCTGGAACAAACTAGGTCTAAAGCTCAGAAATAAAATATATAATACCAGGGCACACCCTTTTCAGCTACAAGGGGAAAATTGTAAAACTTGGCACAGAAAGATGTGGTATAACCAGAGAATCATCCCTACTTAGAATGCATTGCCAGTAGAGGTTGTAGAAAGCGCTACTGTGGAAACATTTAAACATCATTTAGATAGGTTGTACAAATGGGCAAACTGTAGAAAACCAACCAGGCAAGCATTATGGACGTAAAGTCCCCTTAGCTCTGTATTAACTTATGTTACCTATGTTACAACAAATGAATAAGCCAGCAGTATAAGGTCATTAGGTCTATTGAGTCTGTACATATTGCAAGATCCTCAGCATCAGTTACTGATCCACACAGTTCTGTCTACCATTGGCTCCCTGACTGTCCTTTTTGCTTCCCTAGTTTTTGTTTGGTATTCTTCCCGTTCCTCCTCCCCCTGCTTTTCCCTGTACCTGGTGAAAGACTTTTCCCAGGCCCTCACTGCTTTTCTAACCCTTTCCAAGAACTGTATTGGTCTCTTGTACCTGTTTCATTTTGTAACCATTCTCATGCATGCTTTTGTTGCCTTGAGAAGTGCCCCCGATTACCCCTATCTTTCCTCTACACCTCCATAACCGTCCACCCTGGTAATTTTGTCTTGGACCAGCTTCCTCATCTGGTTGAAGTCTTCTCTTCTGAAATCTAGGACTTCAGTTTTTGATAGGGGCATTCTGGTCTCAAAGGCCAGCCTAAACCAAACTGAGTTATGGCCACTGGACCCCAGAGGCTCCCCTACCCTCACTCCACCCATCGTCTCCAAGTTGGTGAGCACCAATTTGAAAGTTGCTGCCTGTTTAGTAGGTTCCTTAACCAGCTGTACCAGTAGGCAGCCCTGCATTGTGTCCACCAGGGCCTGACATCTGGTGCACCTGCAGTCAATATCTAACAGGTTCAGATCCCCCACCTCCACCACTTACCCCTTCTTTACTCCCTTTGCCAGCTCTTCCCCTGAGCTCCCTATTTTTCTCTTCTCCCTGCCGTGGTGGTCTACCAATCACCACCACCCATATTTTCTTGCCTAAGGGTGCCATGAGGTGAACCCACAGCAACTCTCTCTCCCCTGATGTGTTCATCCTACACAGCCTCTTTCCCCTCCCTGACATACAGCAGAGCTGCTCATGATGCAACACAGTAACTGCAGTAGGTGACATGTCACAAAATACTGCCTGACAAATGGGATTAATTGCCACTGAATTACACTATTTTCCACAGTATACAGAAGCATGTTGTGATACATTGCAGCATTGCTGCATTACATCCTGGCTGTCGCCACTGTATACAGCTATGCCACCCCCTTTGCCTTTCCTTATAGCCTATCTAAACATTACGTAACCCAGGACTGACTCCTGTTAAATGCTCTATGATATTAAAAGAGACCTGCATTGAAACTGTGTGCCATTTGCCCCAGTAGAAGGTTGTTTTAATACTGTTCCTTTTCTAGCATTGTTTCTTCTTTATGGTCTTTTATCAGATTCCGTGGGTGTTTCTGACCAGCACATTGGTGGTGATAACCATTATATGATGTAATTGATGTTCCTTCCAGACACATAGTTCTATAGTAGAATATAGATGCATTGTGACAACAATGGAAGAGCTTATCAAAGACATAAGCTACTATACAGCAGTAGAGTTCTAAAATGGACCTCACCATCAGTGAATGAATCAAAAACACTTGCTGAATTTACTAAAAGACCAGTACAAAAGGAACAGCACCAGAATT
This sequence comes from Neoceratodus forsteri, assembly GCA_016271365.2. Lineage (NCBI taxonomy): Eukaryota > Metazoa > Chordata > Ceratodontiformes > Ceratodontidae > Neoceratodus > Neoceratodus forsteri. The sequence continues at coordinate 1,677,918,283 of CM057456.1, forward strand.
TGAAGCATTATTCAAAAACAGCTTCTACTGGAAAAATGACTTGGAGGTTCAAAGCTGCTGTCCTTTAAATATGTCTTTATGAACATGGTCGATAGCAGATCTGACAGTAAGAATTAATAAAACTGTCATGTTAAGATAAGATCAATGTATTGCTATAGTGGTAGGCCATGACTTTGTTGTCATAGGTGGCTTCACTGATATGTTATTTTGCTGCATGTTAGATTATGAAAAACATTTGTCTCCATGGAGCTTCAGTACTCAGGCAAAATACCCTGATGCAACTGATGACACAAAAAACTTAGTGTTATACAAAGAGTTCAAAGTTTAGGATAAGTCTTGCCATTTAGATGTTATCAACCCAATAATCGGAAAATAGTGAAATGTTGCTATTGAGCTTGGTGGCAGGGTATGAAGACACAGAGCTCAAGCTGCAACAGCACAATGGCTCACAGTACGTAGAGGAAGTTCACACCTAAATGACTTTTTAAATTCTTACGAGACAGTTAATAAAAACTTGGATGGGGCATACCAGTAGATGCTATTTTCGTAGGTTTTAGTAGAGCGTTCCATAAGATATTACAGAGTGCTGCTTAACAAGCTAAACAGGAAAGGGATCAGTAAGAAGTCAGTAAACAGGATGAGCAGCTAGCTAAATAGAAGGAAACAAAGGGTGAACATAAATGATTTTAAATCTGAAGAGGGCAATGTAACAAGCGGAGTGCCACAGGGACTGGTGAGGGGTCCTCTGCTGTTTATCATTTATATCAAGGAGCTGACTGAAGTAGCAGAAATTTGAGTTATTAAGTTACCAGAGAACACCAAACTTGGAGGTGTAACAGACAGTCAAGAAGGTACTAGAAGAAGTATTCAGTAGGATTTACTGTAGGTAAAGTAGCAGAGTGGGAAAACCGTTGGAACACAAAGTTTAAATGAGAGTAAGTACTCTGAGAATGAGGCTTGAGACTGTGTATTGTTTGGAGAGATTCATAAAAACAAAACCATTTGGATATTTCTTCTCTCCTAGCATCCTTTTACAGATCCCATATACCACTTTCCCTGCAAAGTACCTCTCTAGTATGCTCACTCCGAGTGTTCTAAGTGCACAGTGTTACTTCTAGGAAAGAAAAAAAGGTTCACCTACTGGACTGTTTCAAATGGGGTGGAATAATGATGAAGTTTGATGAAGAAAGTGCCTTGGATTTTATAATATTAGCAGACTTCAAACAATGGCATTAGTGTGAAACAACTTCAAAAAGGATGGCACAAATATTAGCCTGCATAAAGAAAAACTCTGTAAGTAGAAACAGGGAAGCTTTAGCACCCACAGTGTAGAGCGGTTCCATGTCATAGTAGCGATCACAAAATAGCGGATTGCTATAATGGTGAGTGTGTATCGCTGAAAAGCAAATCAGCGATATACACTCTAGGGTAACCTATCATCCGGACTAGGAAACCAGTGTTTTTATGGGGGGCTTTGCTCCCCTGCACCCCTCTAACGGGGGGGATTTGCACCCCACACCCCCCTGAAAATGGATTCTCAACTCCAGGGGAGTGCATGTCAGGGAGGGTGCAATATACCTGCATCAGGATAAAATTAAGTGCTGCAGCCGCAGGCAACGGCAAAGGTTTCCCACACCTGGTCCCAAACTCTGTACCTGCTTCACCTGAGCTAGCCACCCACACCACCACACCACACTGCTAGCTCAGTGGCAGCAGGTACAGCAGTCTCCCAAAACCTCTTCCTTGTCTCTCCCCTTCCCCTCACTATCTCCCCCCTTCCTGTTGTCCTGCAGTACACTCGTGGTCACATAGTATCGCTATCCTTCCAGGGTAGCCCAGGAGGAAAGCGTTGAATATGAGTCACCATTTTGATGATTGCTCATATTCAGTCACCATCCTCACTGGATACTGTGTAGGGTTCAGCTTATGTGGATCCTGAATTGGAATAATTCTGCCAGTTCTGGAATCCATATCACAGGAAGGATATTCTATAGATACATTACAAAAAGTCCAAAGCAGAACAATCAGACTTATGACAGATAAGGGATATGCATCTGTCTTATCTGTACAAAAGCAGTTTGACCTCGGGTGACTTCATGAGTGGCATAAGCCCTGGGTGATGTTCCCAAGATAAAACTGCTCTAATGCAGATACAAAAGCTATTACACAGCTGTCCCCATGCACATTTGATTTATATACAATAGGGAAGTTTTTTTTTTTTACGTATAGGTTTTTATCCTCCTAGCAGGACAGGGAGCTGACCTCTGCTCTGTTCCTATCTGCCATAGCCATCTCCAGTCTCCTCCGCAGTTGGGGGCAGCATCTCCCATGGGTTGCCCCCCCCTTGTAGCAGGGCCAGGACAGAAGGGCCATCCTCCACCCCTAGGCACACACATCCAGATGTGCCCCAAACCTGAAGCAACAGAGCAGGCTGCGGCCTGACAGATAGGCTTCATGAAGCCTGTTCTCCACTTTTTCCTCCATTGTCTCCCTGACCACAATGAATATACAATGAACACGTGTGAGCTCCGCTTCCACAGAGACGCCCCTGGTTCTCTGTACATGGGGCCTCACATATAATGTGACTTGCATGTGCTGCCGGCTGGATTCCTCCAGGTGGTGATCAAGCAGCGAGCCACAGGAACCCGCCCTCCCCAAGGGAGGAGTGCTGTCCTCTGGATGCTTAATCTTCCCTCCCTGGCTGACTTCCAGTGACTCTTGTTCATTTCTGAACATGATTCACTGGTGTGGCAGGAGGAAAGGCACTTTCAGTACCTTAGCCCTCCAAACCACTGGGCTGGCTAATAGGGAACAGTTTTAACAGTTGAAGTAGATGTGTTTTTATTTTATTTATTTATTTATTGAATTTTGATGACCGGTGGAAATTAGAGAGGACTTTATTGTCATTTTCTGTGTATTCTTCCGCTCATTAGACAGATTGCTAGAGGGTTGCTAAGGATACTCTGATGTCCTGATGCCCATGGCACTCCTAATTTGTATTCTGATGAATTCTTTGTGTGGGCTTCAGATACATGTCTCTAAAAAATGGTGACGCCTTTTAGTGAGAAGGCAGGCAGGCAGGCTGTCTGATGGTATTGAGGATTTGTGGTTGTTGTGATTTATGCAGCAGTTTTACTTACTTCCTTTTACCCTTGCTATCTATTTATTTTCATTATATTGTGAGGTTTCACATGGAGTGAGCAGGCATCCCAGCCAGATTTGGGCCATTTGAAAGGAATGAGTGAGTGCCAGTGGAGTATCACCATTAAGGAGGCGTAAGAAGAAAAGTTGAAGTGAAGTCATTGGAGGAGGAATCGAGAACTGTTTCCTTACGGTAATTTTGAAGGGAGTGGTATTGTGCACTGGCCTGGTTTTGGCTGGTAGAAATGAGCAAGGGTACCTTCACTGCCTTGTGTGTGTGAGCAGCAGTTTGGGCTGATAGAAGAAGTGATGAGTAGCTGGTCAGAGAGCAGCAGAGACCGGAGAGTGATAATGAGACAGATAAAGGTATCTGCTTTTAATGGGACACGTGTAGGAGGAAAAAGCTGAATATGTTACAACCGCAGGAGAAAAGAGTTGACAAGCATGTGCAGGTTGTGCAGTGTGTGTGGACAGTGATCACAGCTTGAGGGACAGAGTTGAGTCAGAAGGAGCGGGGCAGTTTGGGGACCAGTGGCAGCTTTTTTTTTTTAAACAAAATGTAGTGACACACAAAAGAAAGTATTTTGTTAAGAGTTGGTTACTGCTGGCTGACTAAGGTTTTTTTTTCCTTAAGCACTTTTAGCCACCGGAAGCCCTGGCAGAGAGCTACATCCCTCCAAATGGAGGGACTCTCTCTCCAGTTCTGCCACTCCCATGCTAGGTGACCCCAGTAGTTTCCCTGCAGATTGCTCCCACAGTGGGGCCAGGAGGAGGTTGCCCACTTTTCCCCCTCGCGGAGACACAATCCAGAAACTGGGGACTGCTCCCACGAGCGTAAGACTATCACTGAACCTGCCAGGCTCATTTTTTCTTTTTTGCCTGGCCCCCTCCTCCCTTCTGACATAAGGACATCGGCTCAAGCCTCTCAACCCATACTGCCCTCTAACCACTGCCAGAGGGCAGTCAGTGAGTGGAATGACTAGTCCCCCTCCCCCTGAGAGAGAAGCGCAGTGCTGTGGATGCTCAATCCTCTCTCCCCCTCCGCCGACCCCCGATGACCCAGGCTTATTCTTGTACCAGGGTCACTGGCATAGTGCAATGTGTGGCAACCAGTGCCTCAGCCCTCAGCACCACCAGGCTGGCTAGACTAAGGGTATTTATAGCAGAATAAAGGGTTGTTAGTGAGGTAAGTGCCGATCTGGAAAGGACTAGGTGGTCAGTGAAAAGAGAAACTGTTAGAAAATAGTGCTGGTGGTTGGGGGTTGTTTATTTATTTATTTTATTTAGTTTTTGTTGACCAGGTAGGTGCGCTAGCCATGAAGATGCCTATTTTCAGGCATGACCTGGGAGGTTACAGGAGCACAGAATGAACAGTACAAGATCAGGAAGTATAATTACAAACAGTACAAAATCAGGAAGTAGATACCAACAGTACAAAAACAAAATGTAGACATATAAGAAGCTTCACGATAAACTACCCAAGGATTACAGGAGCAGGGAGTAAACAGCAAAAAATCAGGAAATATAATACAAACAGCACAAAATCAAAGATTAGATACCAACAGTGCAAAAATAAGATGCAGAGGAATCAGAAGCTTCACAGTAACTGTACACAATGAACGAAGCCAGCTTATCATTAGCTAATAAGCACTTATACAGAAAATTGGTGTAAAAAAAGCAGTTTAATGGGTACATCTGGGCTAAAATAAGATGCAATAAATGAGGAGGGGTGGCGGCAAGGACACATGAGAAGCTGTAGGGTAAGCATGGGAGTAACAGGATTCCAGCAGAAGAAGCAGAAAAAATAGGCAAAACAATGGTAAGTGCAAGTTGCAATGGAAATAGGGGAAATAAACAGGAGAGAAAGTGAGAAACAGTAGTAAGGACATGGCAACAGTGTGGGTAAGCAGACTCATAGAGAAGAGTGAAAGTCTAAGGGGGAGCTAGTCCATAGGCAAGAGTAGGCTAGGGAGGATTAAAACACACACACAGGGGAACAATATGGAAAGGAATTTTAGGAGTTTCTTTTTAAAAATAGCATGTGAAGGCGAATGGCGTATGGCTAGGGGGAGAGAGTTCCAGAGACTTAGGGCAGCATGAGAGAAAGCGCAGGAACCCTTAGAAGTTTTACACCTGGGTACATGTAAGAGAGATTGTTCAATGGAATGAAGGCCATAGGAGGATAGGGGGATAAGCATGGTAGCAAGAGATAAGGGGGTTTGGGATCTGATAACAGAGCCATTAGGGAACCAAGTCAGTAGAGCCTGGGGGGGATGCCCGTTTAAATCAGCAGAAAGCTGGCAGTGGTGTTTGCACCATGTAGAAGATAGGGCATACTGACAAATATTATTACAAGTTATATCCCACTTGCAAAGAGTGGTCTTTGGCACATTAGCATATGCAGCAGAACCGTAGGTAAGAGCCAGAAACAAGATACTTTTAGCGATGGTCAATCTGGCAGATGGTGTTAGAGCATAACTGGTTTTGTAGGCAATCCCTAACTTGATATTAACAGACTTGCAGGTACCCTGGATATGGGGATCAAAATCAAGGGACCCGTCCAGCAGAAACCCCAAGATGTTTGAAGAACTTCATAGTCTCCATTTGGGAGCCATCAGAAGAGCGGACCCTGAGCTGATCTTGACAAGATTTGAGTTTAGAGGCAGAGCCAAAAAGCATGGCTTGAGTTTTCCCCATATTTAGGATGAACTTATGTGCAGAGAGCCATGCCTGAATTTTTGAGAAGGCAGAGGATAGATTATGGTTAATATCGGATATTTTTCTGGAGCTAGCATACAGGACAAGATCTTCAGCATATACTAAAGAAGAGCAGGTAGTGACTTTCTTGGTTATGTTGTTGATGAGAGAGAGAAGAGGAGGGGGCCAAGGATGGATCCCTGAGGGACACTGTCACTAATGGTAGTAGGGTCAGAGAGGGCCGAGTTAAATTTGTCAAGTTGAGTTCTGTTAGATAAATAGCTTTTGTACCAGGTGACAACAGGAGGGGAAAAACCAAAAGAATGGAGATTGTCAAGGAGTAGGTGGTGGTTAACAAGATCAGAAGCCTTCATATGATCAATGAAGACAGCACCTGATAGAAGGCCAGAATCCATGGCAGAGAGAGTATCACTGGTGGATTTAAGTGAAGCTGTAGTGGTGCTGTGGCCCTTACGGAATCCATGTTGCTTATCAGAGAGGAGGTTGTATTTTAGAAGAAACTCAATGGTTTGAGAGGCAACACGCTTTTCGAGGATTTTGTTCAGTATGGACAGAATGGCTATAGGCTGGTAATTTGAAATATCTTTTGCATTACCTTTCTTGAATATAGTGGTAACATGGGCAATTTTCCATATGTCAGGGACTTGACCGTGGCACAGAGACAAAGTGAAAATTCTTGCCAGTGGAGTGGCAATAAAAGGAGCTGCAAATTTTAGTAGCTTTGTTTCAAGGCCATCGGAGCCGGTGCTAGTGCTGTCAGAGATTGAATTAAGTAGATTTAGCACTTCAGCTACGGTTTTGAAATGGAATTGAAGGATCCCTGTACTGGAGTTTAAGGCAGAGTAATGGTTTGCAGGTAGTGATGAGGGAAAAGAGGAGATATATTTGGATAGGTCTGAGAAATGTAGGTTAAAGGAGTTAGCAATATTGGTTGGATCATTATAGTGAACTCCATTTAGTATCATGTCATTAGAGGTGCTGCACAGGTTAGAGCAGAGAAAGGCTTTTATGTGGGACCAGAATTTCCGGGGCTCACCAGCTGCATCCTGGAGTAGCCCTTTACAGTAGGAACTTTCAGCAATCCTAATCTGTTTCCTGCATGGTAACCTGTGAGGTGGGTGCATGAGGAAGGACGTTGTCCATAACGGTGACTCCTTCCCAGCGCAATCCCTCATGGCGATGGCAGGGTAGGGTAACCGGATGAGGGGGTGGGCGAACTGGGCGACAGGATATGGGTATGTGTACGTGGTGCATGGGGGGAGCGAGGCATGGCGAGTATGGGCTGGGAGGGGGAGGAGGGGTGTAGGGGGTGGTGCTATGGTGGATGGGCCAAGCTGCGCCGTGGCATCGGGGTTGTCTAGTGGTTGGGGTGGGTGAGGTGCGGGTTCGGGTCCAGGCGCTGATGTGAATTTATTACCAGCCATAAACTTTATTTTTAATGCTTTCACCCCCAACATGCACCTCCTGGAGTTGAGAATAGAAGTAGGAGGTGTGGCAAAGCCCCCATGAGAGGTGTGTTGGGGGCTGCAGCCCCACAGAAAGCATTAAAAACTGCCCTGGCACCGTTGTCCTGTGCACCGTGGTTCTCAGAGTGCCAAAAATGTTTTCGGCACTCTGACTGTGTGATAATGGTGATTGCCTTTAGGCATTTGCCGTTATCACATAGACCCTTCTTGCATGCATTATGTTGAGCCCTGTAGTTATTAAAATCAGATGGCAGACCAGAGGCCCTATAATGCTTCCAACATGTATCCCTAGCCCAGAGTAGGGATAGGAGGTCCTTATGGAGCCATCTGGTTTGTTTGCCGTGAACTTAGTGGGTGATAAGGGGTGTATGCCTATCCTGCAGAGTGCCAAATATGTCAAGGAAGCAGCTTAGAGCTGATTGAGTGTCATGAGCCCTGTAGAGACAGGACCAGTCAGTGGATGACATCTCTAGTAAGAATTTGCCCTGGTCAAGACCTGTGAAGTTTCTAAAGGTTAAATAACGAGGTGGTATAGAAATGTTAGATGAGGGGTTCCAAATGCAAAAGATAGGGGAGTGGTCACTTATGGTATCAGCAAGTGTGCCAGCAACAGGTATGCTGTCAACATGGTTTGTCAGAATCCAATCAGTCAGAGTAGTGGAGTTTGAGTTTGAGTTGACCCTGGTAGGTTCAGAAATTAGTTGGTGTAGGTTAAAGCTGCTTTGAACCATGGATAGAAGGGAGGATTGTGACTTATCCAGCCAGTTAAGATTAAGGTAACCAAGAATAAGAACTTCAGTGTGACCAACAAGTAGGGCATTCTGATTGAGTAGTTCTTCAAAGCCTGAGGTGCCGCTTTGTGGTGGGTTGTAGGCGCACCTTATTTGATTGACAGGTAGCATTTAGCATACTTATGTGTGATACATTTTGAGTTCTAAAAGTTATCACACATACTGTATGTGGAAATAACATTTCTTATCTCATGGACTTGTGTCCATACCTATTGTATAAATGGAGATATCATGGAATTGTGTTTATTTATGTATATCTGAAACATATTTCACCAGGTAAACAAACAAAGTCCAGATGGGTTTATTTTCACTTGTGACCCGAGGAAGCGGCAAGAGGGAGCATCAGGGAAATTAGATAACAAACAAAAACAGGGTATGCAATAATACAGAACCAAGTGTATACAGAGCCAAAATGAACAATGGATAAGAGCAGTAATAAGGAATACAGAGGGAACTATATATAGTGTTCCTAAGAAGAGACAGTTTAAAGCAACATTGTACAAAAATACAGTGAAGACTTAATAACCTTAACATGTTTAGCTTAGAGTAAAGGTACAGAAGGGAATACATAATTATCCTGTAAAGTTTCTTGAAAGATGCAGAGTTACATACACTACCGGTCAAAAGTTTTAGAACACCCCCATTTTTCCAGTTTTTATTGAAATTTACGCAGGTTAATGTCTCAATGTACTCTGAAATTAAAGCATAGAACAAATAAACAATTGGAGATAAAAAAGAAATCATAGAATCATTTTGTTTAACAAAATTTAATCTAAATTTTTGACTCATCAAAGTAGCCACCTTTTGCAGATATACTGTAACCACAACACACTCTTGGCATTCTTCCTACAATGGACATCAATATTGTTCGGGAAGTTCTTCCCAACACTGTTGCAGAAGTTCCCACAAATGTGTTGCACTTGTAGGTTGCTTTGCTTTCACTCTTCTGTCCAGTTCATCCCAAACCAGCTCGATGGGGTTTAAGTCTGGAGACTGTGCTGGCCATTCCATGATTTGAAGCCTACCATCTTGTTCTTTTCCTCGAAGGTAGTTCTGACATAGCCTGGAGGTATGTTTTGGGTCATTATCTTGCTGTAGGATGAACCCCTGACCAACTAGGTGTAGACCAGAGGTATTGTATGGCTCTGCAAAATGCTGTGGTAGCCCTTTTGGTTCAGGGTGCCAGTCACTCTGTGCTGTTGTCCTGTGAGCCGCCTATCACGCAAGCTGTTGACCTCAGAAACTTGTCTTCTGATTCTGTTGTGGCTTTGGGTCTGCCAGACCTCTTCCTGTCAGAGTTTCCTCCAGTTTCCAAGTGCCTTTTGATGGTGTAGGAAATTGTACTCACTGACACCTTGGCTTTCTTTGCAATTTCTCTACAGCAGTTTTTGCTAATCTAAACTTTTTTTTAACCTCTAGCAGTTTACCGCTTACCTTTGTACCATTTCAGGTTATTCACTGGACTTGATTGCTTAAATTTCAATAAAAACTGGAAAAATGGGGGTGTTCTAAAACTTTTGACTGGTAGTGTATAACTCGTGATTAAATGCTAGACAAAATGAAAGGCATCAGGGGCCATCATAAGGAACTGCAAGAGGAAATGTTCAAGGGTGACAGGGGAAAAAAACTACAAAAAACTACTTCCTGCAGAGAGTGCAGGTTTATGGAATTCACTCCTAAGCACTGAAGTGAACTCAGAAAGGCATTAAACATTTGAGGAAAGATTGGCTATATATTTAAGGGAGGTGAATATAAACAGATACTATTACTGTGAAGTGGGGGCTGGTCTTGATAGGTGACAAGCCTTGTTCTGCCCTCCCTTTCATATTTTCATATGTTTATAATAGTATATGGTCAACCACACACAGCAAGGTAGTGTTTCCATTGAGGGCATGAGATGACATCATAAGGATGTCGAGAGTGAAGCTTGAGAGGTTCCTGATGTCATCTCAACTCTGAGATGAAAACACAGGCTAAAACAAACACAGGTAACAATAGCTCAATGATAAATATTTGTATCTTCAAGCTCAGAGTGCACTTGCCAGGGTATTGCAATATTGTAGACACTGTGCTGGAAACCAGCAGGATGCTCAGCCCTCCATTTTGGCCCAAATAATTCCAAATGTAGTTATAGACAAATGGGCAAGCAGCAAAGTCAGAGAATAATCCAAATGTTGCTATCCAAATAGAAAACGTCAAATAGCAGCAGTATATACAAACACACAAGTAGATGCAGAGTATGCAGAGTGTAGAAAAAAATGCTTTTTCAGAGCTGTGTATATCTTTTCTCACCTTGCTTTTAGCTGGTTTACATCCACTGCATTCTGCAGACTAAAGTGCGACATAGATTTGCTCTAGCTACACCCTGGTCACACCTGAGCTCACCACCTGGCAAGCAAATTTTGAGAGCTGAGGAAAGCTCTGAAAAACCGTTTTTTCTACACTATGTATACTGCTGCCAAACTGCCTGTGTGTTTGTATATACTGCTGCTACTCTATGTTTTCCACTTGGATATTAATATTTGGATTATTCACTGACTTTGCTGCTGACCCATTTGTCTGTAAAATACATTTGGAATTATTTGGGCCAGAATGGAGTGCTGACCTTCCTGCTGGTTTCCAGCCCTGTGTCTACAATGAAAACACAGGCCCCTTTGTGTATGGTTGATCATATACTATTTTGTATAATATGTGGTTAAAAAATATACTAAAAAACAGAAAACATGACATGGAGATTTGTTTGATTTCTCAGACCTATTTCCACCCGCCCGCTTGCTCACCTATGGTTTACTGTGGACTATGTAGTCAGCTTTCTTTCACCAGTTTTTTTTTTTTTTAAGTGACTTACCTCAAGTCCATGTTTAGAAAGCCACAGTGCGGCTTTACTCAGTGGCTCCAGCTGCACTCAGCCTGCAGATCACCCTGCTAAAACTCTAACTAGTCACTTGCAGTGTGGACAGAACATTAGATGCATCAACAGTGGATTGGGCCAGTGGAGAGAGGCACTCCTGTCCTAGCCTCCACCACCTCCCATCGAGCTCCCTTTCAGATCGGGGACCACTGCTCTTGCTGCCACCTCCATGTCTGTCAGTTCATGAAAACTGGCAGCTTCACTGAGGAGTCTCATGGGCGGTTCATAGCAGAGAAATTGTAGTATCGTTGTGACATCAGAACGATACTACAATCAAGTTATTTATTCCAGCACAATGGCGGTAACACCAGTTAAAATTTTTTCTTTAAATATTAGTGGCCTTAACAGTCCCATAAAGAGGTCCCATTTATTTCAGTTTCTTTTTAGGCAAGAGGCTGAAATGTGTTTTCTACAGAAGACACACTTGTCTTCAGATGAACATTTAAAACTATTGGCAGGTGGTCGATTTAGCATATTTGCTTCTTCCTATGGAGGTGATAAAAGACGGGGAGCTGCTATTTTGGTCCCAGGGATCACCCCTTTTGAGGTACACTCAGAGTAAGTACAAGGATCCCTAAGGCTGTTATGTAATCCTTTTTTTTATCGTTTAACACTTTTTACTCCTCCACTGCGGAGTGGGCCACAACAACCACTGGCCGCCGGCAACCGAGCCCCCGGACCAGGTCTGGCGTACGCTGCATGCGCCTGAGTCACACAGGCCTCGATGAAATTAATGGGACCCCCCTCTGGGGGTCCATGACTGGAATCCAGGTGGCCACACCTCTCATGTCCGGGGGCTTGGGGCTTGGCCATGAGCCACTGCGGTCACCCCCCAATTTTCTGCCATTACTGCCCCAGGAAGCCGGATGTGAAATGACATCTGATGCACCTACATGCAGACGTCCACCATGCTCCCTCCCCTCAGAATGCATGCCACTGACAGTGTGCCTAGCCTTCGTTAGGCACCACTGCAGCATGCCACATACCCCATACCCACCCCAGAGGAAGGAGAGTGGTCGTGGGATGCTCAATCTTTCCTCTCCCCTGCCAGCCCCCGGCACCCAGAGTCCATTCCTGAACCCAGGTCACCAGCATGGCGCAAGATGTGGCATCCATTGCCTCAACCCTCAGCACCACTGGGCCAGCTGGCTGTTATGTAATCCTTATGGGGAAGTTATATGAGAAGGAGTCCACAGTAGTCAACCTATATTTCCCCCTTCCTCCCAATCTGCCCCAATTAAGTTTAAGATCTTCTTTAACAAACTTTTGGAACACCAGAGAGGGACTGTGGTGGTGGTGGGGGGGTGATTTAAATGTTACCCTATCCCCTGATTTGGACGCATCATATTCAGAAAGACATAGATTAACCCCAACACAGAGATACCTCAGGGTACTGCTACCAGCTCTAGGTTTGATTGATGTCTGGCGGCATTTTTTTCTGACTACAAAAGTCTATACTTATTACTCTTCGTGGTACCATACCTACTGTTGGTTGGACTGTTTCCTATGTTCTGTTGAACACTAAGATGTTATAAGAGATATAGAGGTAGGTCCCTCTTTTTTATCAAACTACTCTATAATTTTGAAACTAGATTTAGGAAAACAAAACAGGGAAACCTGTTGGAAATTGTAATGCCTGTCTACTGGAAGACACAAATTTCAAGAAACTAATGTCAGATAAAATTAAACAGGTGATACAAGATAACAAAGTGGGGGACATTAAAGACTCCAAACTGTGGGACACTTTAAAGGCAGCACTCTGTGGTGAGATTATCGCCTATGCATCCCATAAGAAAAAACAGGGAAAACAAAAATTTAAAGATCTTCAGATGGAATTGCAGACATTATAAGCTGAACCGGTGGCTAGGTCCCCTAAGGTGAATAATAGAATACGGCAGATAAAAGCGGAAATGCAGGTGATTCTTGATCATAAAATTCAAGGTGCCCTATTTTTTTATTTATTTTTAATAATTTCAAGTGTAGCAATTACAAAAATGAAATACACTCTTGGTTCCAAGTAAAGAAAGAATAATTACCTATACATCTTATAGTTAGTAATAAACATTCACTCTTCATCCAGGGTTACAGCCATTGAGGGGCAAATTATAATTGTCGAATAGCCAATAAGGCCAGTCCTTAAGAAGTCCAGTATTCAGCCCTTGCAACAATGATCATGGACAAAAATATCCATAGAGTTCCAAAGAAATTTATATGTGCTAAAGTGCACTATTCAACACCGCTCCTGGAAGCGTCACTGTGCCATAACAAAAATGAACAATTATCCCAACCATGTTAAGAGCATCCTCACTTGGCACCCTAAGACAGCTACGTGGCTTCTCATTTAATTCTTAGAGAACAGCAGACTAAACAACCTGAGACCATCTCTTGTTCAAAGGTTTGAGATGATAATATTTAAACTACTTTGTCAACATTTCAACTTTTAAAAGAACTCTCTAATTTGAGAGGGAGGCAAGCAACATATAACAAATATAACTTGAGTTATGTGAATCTGGGAAGAATGCAATGTTTTAGTATAACAATTAGCTGCGTACCACAAAAACCCTTCACCAATGCCAAAATAGTGCGGTACTCTACCACCTCATGGAGGTCGCCATGTTGAAACATTCAGCATCCCTACAACTTCAAATGTCCCCCAATGGAGATTTGCCCAATTAAGTTTTTATTACATGTTTCAGAAGGGATGTGATATTGATTCTTAAGATCACAAGTACATAGATTAGCTGGCTGCCCTCAAAAAGAGCAAGCTTAGGTAAAAGTTACCAAAACAAAGACCACCCAGGCTGCAATAAGCACATCACAGGTCCATTTATTTAGTCCTCCTCTCCTTCTGTGGTTGCTTCCCTTTCCCTTTGTAAGAAATCATTTTTTATTATTTCCAGCCTTTTTCCCAGCTTCCATTGGGACTGAGTAAATAAATGTTTTGCCAGAGTAGTTGACTCTGAGTCTAGCAGGGATCTACATGTTGATCTGGATGCATAGATTGGAAGAGATTCTCCCTGCCATTATGCACCCAGATCAATCAGGTTTTGCCCATAATCAGCAGACAATGAATAATGACAGACGAACTATCCGCTTAATATATCATATTAAACAACACTCAATACCAGCAGCATTACTGAGCTTAGATGCTGACAAAGCAATAGTTAGGGTGAGGTGGAAGTTCCTCTGGTTTAAAATGAGAGCCTTTGGTTTTCTGAAAGAGCTCCTGGCCTGACTTTGGAATATTTATTCATCCCCAAAAGCTTACCTTTGAGTTAATGGTAGCCTCTCTTCCCCGATATCCTGGGAATGGGAATGAGGCAGGGATGTCCCCTCTTCCCATTGCTATTTGCTCTATACACAGAACCATTGACAATAGTGATTTGGAAGCCTCAGGATGTGGAGGGGCTTCCCTTGGAAGCTAAAAGCAGGAAATTATCATTATATGCAGATGATGTCTTTTTAACCCTATTAACCCCTGAATGGTCTATCCCAGCGGTATTGACATTGCTTATAAATGTCAGTAAAGTCTCCAATTTTCAACTAAATATAACAAAAACAGAGGCACTGGCATTAAATTATGTTCCTTCTTCTGTCTTATGATCTTCTTATCCACTGAAATGGTGGAGTACTAAAATGAAGTACTTAGGGATCCACTTGCCATAATATTTGGTAAATTTAGAGCTAATAAATTATGACCCGTTAACAGTTATAATAGAAAAGAATTTGCAGAGATGGTCACAATCCAAGCTATCCTCATATAGTCGGATAGAGGTTATCCGTATGAATGTTTTGCCTGTCTTCATTTATTTCAAACACTCCCCCTAACTCCATCTTGGATTTATTTTGCTTCTTGGAACCGAATCCTCTCGAGGTTTGTTTGGGGAGGTAAACACCCGTGAATCAGGTGGAAGCTGATGCATCCACCTTTTGAGAAAGGGGGACTAAATCCCCCTGATTTATCATTATATTTTAAAGCAGTTTCTATTTGTACTGTCTTGTATTAGTTAAATTCTTCATATAGGGCAATTTGAAAACATAGAATCTGTTATAAATGATTTATATAATCCAGGAAAAGTATTATTGAACCCCTTAACGTCGTGTCCCAATCTTAAAGATTATAGCCAGTTTACGGCACAGATATTGAGGGTCTGGTATGCAATCAGATAGCAATCCTCCTTAGCTACACTTTTTTATTACCTCCAGCAGCTAGCTGATGAAACAGAGTTTCTCCCAGCTAGAATTGATATAACTTTCCAGAGGCAGCAACAGTTGTGAGTAATATACATATTCCACTTCCTAGATACTCAGGGAGTTCATCTGTTTGCAGAACTTCAATCACAATATGCCCTGACAGGCAGGGAACATTTTCAGTACCTGCAGGTCTGGACCTTTTTATACTGTACCATAAGGGACAGCATAGAAGTTGCCTCCCAGATCCCATACCTACCCTGCTGAAATTAATACTGGATGTATTAAAGGGAACACAGGGTACTTGTTTGATTGGCTTGGTATATAGAGGGTTGCAAGTGTTCTTGGGGGACACAGCGGCCTCAGTCTTAAGGGCTTGGGAGGGTGAATTGAACTTAACTATACAATATGAAGCGTGGCAGAAGTTTACTGGCCCTTCCATGAAGATGTCCTGGGCGCCTTACTGGAGGGAGTTTTCATGGAAATGCTGTACTAGATACTTTTACATTCCCACTACCCTAGTACAGATCAACTCCCCGCAGATGGGAGTTTGCTGGTGCCAGTATGGGGACCTAAAGGCCACACACTCGCACATATTCTGGTACTGGTCTCAAATTAAGGATCAGATAGTTCAATTGTTGGATTATACTAGCCCATTAATGCCACATCTGGTATTAAAACTCGCCAGGCTTCCACCCTACCAGTATTCTTCTCTGCAGCGAACACCTCCCTTGACAACGTCCCCACTTACAAGTACCTGGGAGTTTGGCTTGATCCCTTCCTTGACTTCTCCTCCCATTTCAGTGTCCTGCACTCAAATTTGCACCCTAAACTTGCGCTATTATACTGTCACAAGGCCAGCCTCACCCTCCTGGTTAGACATGATCTCTTAGTCAAATGGATCCTCCCAGCCTTTGACTATGTTGACATTGTGTACAGTGCTGCCCCTGCCACCCCCCAGCCAGATTCAATGCTCTGTTTAATGCCTTCTGCAGGTTTGCCACTAACTCCCCCTCTTTAACTCACCACTGTGATCTATGCTCCTCACTTTCCCTCCAATCTCTCACACAGAGACGCTCCTCACACTGCTCTACTTTCATAGCCAAATTCTAGTTTTGGACCCTACCACCCTACCTTGCCTCTCCCCTAAATCTGGCCACACCTTTGCCCTACAATGCGAAGACAACCTGCGCCAGCACTTTTTTCCCTCCCACGTGTATGCACCACAGCTGGCAAACTTTCCTTCTCTTATCGACTTTCCTCCCTCTGGAATACTGTTCCCCTCCAAATTCATCTCTCTCCTACCTTCCCTGCCCTCAAGTGCCTCCTCAAGCCAACCCCCACTATTTCTTGTATCTGATCTCTCTCCTAGAACCCATTTATTTCCATCTCTCTCCTACCCTCTTGTTGCATCTTACTACAGTATATATATATATATCCACTTTGATATTGTTTGTACATAGCCATGTATATACTGCGTTGTATATAATTTCTTTGTATTTATTAGTTACTCCTCTATTGAAAATAGCATTCATTGTAATTCTTTAGTATAATCTCTGTACCTTGTCTCAACTCTGATATTTCAATGCCGTATGTTGTTCTTTGTAACCCCCCCCCCAGGGCGCACTTGGAAATGAGCTTCTGCTCATGGTGCCTTTCATGGTCATCAACTTTTAAATAAATAAGTAAATTAATAAATTAGCTATTCCCCCACAGGGCCTGCACAAATCATCTATTCTACTTAATCTGTACATTGTGGCAGCTAAGAAAGCAATAACCCACCTGTGGCATCAGTCAGATGTTCCAACTGTAGAAATTTGGCATAATATAATTAACATGGTTTATAAAATGGAACAAATTACTGCAAAATTAGAAAATCAGGAATCGCAATTTGAAATTGATGGCGCAGTTTGTTTTTTTATAAATCTCAAGAAGACCCTAGTTTTGTCCCATAGACAAGGTGCCAGTGTTTGTCTCCTGGAAACTTCTGTAATGGGAGAATTTTTTTTTTATTATTTTCTGCAAAAGAGGATCTTGGGTAGGAAAGACTGAAGATATTGGAGCATATGCAAGAAGGTGTGTAGTGCCTACACTGCGGCGCGTATGTCTTGGTTTGTCCTCACCCATTGTGCCCCCCATGTGGGATGCACAAAATGAGGCATGCAGCCCCTATGCACTTGCTCCCCCAGGCTGAGTGGACACCAATGTGCCGGGGGCAGGTGAGGGGTGTGCCAGCACTATGCGCCATGCACAAAGGTGCGTAGTGCTTCCCACGGGGAGTGTAACAGTGTGCAGGCTATGGCAGGGTAGACGCTGCCATAACTGCTGTGCATGCCAGCATGCACTAAGATCCCCATCCAGTCCAGGCTTCCAGTTATGGACCCCATGCCCCAGCAGCAATCCCACCCCGTAACGAATGCCAGTCCTCCAACACACATGGCAGTGCCCCATCCCCATCCAGACAGCTGAGGCATATCCCCTGCCACACATGGCTGCTCTGAACCATTGTACTGTGAGCAAAGACCTCCCTCATATGTCTGCACCACCCTGATGTACATTGGGCACCCCCTCTCTATATGCCCTGGCCCTGAGGTATGGGAGGCAACCCTCCCTCCCAACATAGTACAGCCCCATCCCCAAAGTAGTACCTGACTGCCCCTCCAACACACACACACACACACATGGACAGAAGTGCGCAGGCAACACATTGCACCACCAACATGGTACCCCTGCTGCAACAGTTGTGGCCAGCAGACCCCACCTTCCCACCCGAGGCACTGACAACCACCCTTCCCACCCCCGTACCATTCAGATGGTGCTGTGGCCCCAGATGACTGGCAGCACAGCCCATCTCACACCACCACAGCTGCTGGCCATCCAAGTGATGCTGGGAGTGCATCACTATTAATAGTGGCATGCTCACAGCATTGCTTGGATTGCTGGTTACTGAGGAAGTATGCAGAGGGCTGTGCTGCTTGCTTTCTTGAGTGGCATCAACAGGATGGTATGTGGAGGGGGGTGGTTAGTGCCACGGGTTTGCTGTTGGGGTGGGGGGACAAAGGCCACTAATGGTCCTTATGTGGTGTTGGGGTCAGTCAGCTCTTGTCAGAGACAATGTAGTGTGTGTCGGGGGGAGGTACTACACATGGGTCAGGGCTCCTGGTGCTTCAGTCTCACTTCTGGACATAATGGTACCGCTTGTTCTGGGTGGGGGGTACTACACTGTGTCTGGGGCCCCTGCTGCACCGGTGGTACAACGTGCCATACCAATCCATACCATTCTGGGTTGGGGGGTTGTGTTGTTCTACTGGGGTCAGGCTGGCATGTGATAATAGGGTGCCCTGGTTGTTCCATAGCTGGGGCGGTTGTGTGGGGGGGGCATCCTGTAATGGGACTGTGATCCAGCGGGAGGGGAGGACATCTGTGCACCATGTAGGCATGGACACAGGGGCAACGATATACTATAAGATTATTGTGCAAGTTTTATTTAAATTAAAAGGATGCTTTCGAGACAGGTATTGTGTCTGATAAAACTGGCAGTACAGTAGTAGATAGTGTTGCATGGATGCAAGAAAGAACCCAAATGATTGATGTTACATTTCACCTCATGTCTACAAGCTTTTTGTGACTGGAAAAGACCCAGAATATACTGTACCACCAACTGCAAACAAGTGCACTGAACCCCGTACACATGGCAAAAAATGGTCAGAATCAGATTTTTATAGACTAAAATGTAAGGGAGTATATACTATGGTATTCCTAAACTCAGTTTCCTGAGTTTTGGGATACTGAACCCACTGGCCCAAAATGCATCGTGCCGAAACAATCAGATGCCCAAAAATACTATTTCAGGCAGCTGATTGTAAATTACACTCAGAAAATTGGTGGGCTTTGCCCCCGACCCCCCCCATGGGGGGTTCTGCCCCCCACCTGTAACTAAAATATCTAACTCCGAGGGGGAGCTGACCTCGGAGTTAGAAAAAAACACGGGGGTGCAACAGTGCAAAAAGTTGCAGGATGCAGGGCAGGATAGAACTCCCCAAGCATGCTGGCTGAGATGCCAGTGCCTTACCTGTCAACACCACCGGGACAGCTTGGCCAGCCTTCCGATTCCTCCACCATTTCACTGCCATGTGCAGGGATAAGGTAGCAAGCTGTCGCATCCGCTACCTTACCCCTGTAATGTCCGTTAGATTTCCTTACTGTCGGGTTGCTCACTGGCTGGATACTGAACCTGTTGGGCGATACTACCTGGGCAGGTCAGTGTCGGGACAGTGAGCCTTGGCAGAATGTAAGGGTACCGTAAGGAACATGCTGTATGTTTTGGGAATATGACTCTCTTTTCATTTTATTTTCAAATGTATTGATGCTTAGGACATATGAAGAAGTCTGCATCAGTCTGAAGATAAAAGCATTCTAAATAATACTACTCTTGACCTCTGTTAGGTTTCTGGTTTCAGTACAGGAGCTTTTTGTCCTTTCAAACACTAGCAGAGTCCTATGTTTGAAGCTAAAGTTTAAAAAATCCTTTCTACTGCTTGTAGAGAAAACACTACCCCTTACAGTTCTCAGTCCCTCACAAAATCCATGATCTGGCTTTGGCTTCAAAGATCTTATACTGTGGATTTTGTGCCATCATATTGCATGGTTAGACAAAGAGCAACCATGACATGGAACAGCACTACAGAAAGTATTATTTATTTATTTATTTAAAGTGTTTCCAGACAGACATACAGAGATAAACAAACCGTCTCATTTACAGCTGTGATCTGGCAGAGAGGGAGGAGAAACGAGCATGCAGCATACAAATAAACCCAATAAATACAGCATACCAACAATCCAAGAACGTTACAAATTCATCAGAAATATTCAGCGATTGGTGAACATGTATACAACAGTATACCAGAAAAATCAGGTACAATTACAATAGGACACAATGATATTCTTGAAAAGCAATTTACCAGTGGCAGTGTTGGTGGGAGAACCGTTACAGAAAGTATGGTTAGAATTGTAATTCTTAATGATATCTACCTCCCTTCAAAAAGCTCCTGAAACAAGACAACCTACTGGAACTGCGGGAAGCTGCCACTTGCAATGCCAGCAAACTGGGTTTCAGAACAAGGCTGGGGTGCTGAAGGGCTGGCGGAGGTAAAATGTTCAGGCATCCAGTAGGATGCTTGCCTTCCCTGGATTAGAGGATGACCGAGCCCCACAGTGGAAGCAGCACATGGGGGCTACAAGTAAAGTCACACAGGTGGGAATGCATCAGTAAGTAAGATACGAAGGCTTCAAGCACGTTGTTTAGGGTTGGCCCTTAATGCCACAGAAGTAAGGAAATGTAACCTTTTGGTTAAAAAAAAATCCCCCTGCGCCTTGGTGAATCTGTGGCATGGTGTTTCTTGGGTTTGGACAATCATGTGATACAGCTTTGGTGTTGACCTAACTTTGGTACTGTCTTTCCAGGAGCAGAAAAATACACACCAATGCTTAGAGAGAGAGGGTGTCAAAATTAGGGTACTGCCAATGTTGCATTGCACAGTCATTCATAGTCTGAGAAACACCACTTCACAGATCAATCCTATCCGATGCTAAAATATCGTTTTTGCAATGAATCTCCTTACTTTTAGAAAGGAAATTTAATAACAGTTATACACTACTTTGTATTGATAATGGTGGCTGAATAATTTTAATGGCAAGCAGTTACCTCTCACAGTATCACTCCTTGCCCTAACCCCCCCCAAGCAAAACAGTCCTAGTAGTACACTGGAACACTCGCCTTCATACTTCTCCAGTAGCAAGGAGTCCCTGGTGTTCACTGGTGCACCCCTTCATCACCCACCCTGTTTGAAGCAATCCCTGGTGTTCACGGGTGCACCTCTTTATCACCCACCCTGTACCAAGCAGTCCCTGGTTTTCACTGGTGCACCCCTTCATCACCCACCCTGTATCAAGCAGTCCCTGGTGTTCACTGGTTCACCCCTTTTCATCACCCACCCTGTACCAAGCAGTCCCTAGTGTTCACTGGTGCACCCCTTCATCACCCATCCTGTACCAAGCAGCCCCTGGTGTTCACTGGTGCACTCCTTCATTATACACCCTGTACCAAGCAACCCCTGGTGTTCACTGGTGCACCCCTTTTCATTACCCACCCTTGTACCAAGCAGTCTCTAGTGTTCACTGGTGAACCCCTTCATCACCCATCCTGTACCAAGCAGCCCCTGGTGTTCACTGGTGCACCCCTTCATCACCCATCCTGTACCAAGCAGCCCCTGGTGTTCACTGGTGCACCCCTTTTCATCACCCACCCTGTACCAAACAGCCCCTGGTGTTCACTGGTGCACTCCTTCATTATACACCCTGTACTAAGCAGTCCCTGGTGTTCACTGGTGCAGCCCTTCATCATCCAGCCTATAAAAAGCAGTCCCTGGTGTCCAGTGGCATCCCCTCACATACCTTGTTCCATTCCAAGTATCCCTATTGTCCAGTGGCACCCACATTCTCCACCCTGCCCCATGTTCAGGAATCCCTGGCATCCAGTGGTACCTCCTCAGCATACAGCCAGATTTTGTAAGTCACCAAGCATTTTTTGCAGAACAAATTGAGCTGCTGCCTAATGTTCCACTGCTTCATGCTTACATAGCACGTCTTCAGGTGAACAGCTGATCACACTTCCATTCATTCAGCTAGAGGTCAGCCTAGGCAGTGAGAGGAGCGCTGTGTTGGTTGCCATTGTTTATTTACAGTTTATTCATGGGTGGCATGGGGAAAAAGGGTGGTGATGGGTGCTAGTGTGCTGGGGGTCTACTGATGTGTGATGGGAAGAGGGAAGAGCATGGGCTAGGTGCTAGTGGGTGAGGGGAATGGAAATTACTTCATAATGTATTAAATAACTCTTTCCAACACCCAGTTTGGGTACCTGGTGTTGGAATTGGAATAATGTGTGTGTGTGTGTGTGTGCTTTAGGCAGCAGAGTTGGGCTCCCAGCTTCTGTATATATATATATATATATATATATATATATATATTATATATGTATGCGTATATATATGTATGTATATGTATATATATATATATATTTATATGGGATATGCAATGGGGACCTGTGTGACGCATTCTTTATCTACACAAGAGCAGTTTAACCTCTGGTAGCCTTATGAGTAGTGTAAGCCTTGAGTGATGTGTCCAAGGTTAAACTGCTCAAGTGCACATAAATAATGTATCACACAGGTCCCCATTGCATATCCTGTTTATACAATAGGCTGGCAGGTCGGTGTGAGAGGTGATGATTGACAGGCAGTGTTTAGCCAACATATGCGGGATAATTTCTGGGTTCTAAAATTTATCACGCATATGAGGAGATAACATTTTTTATGATATTGATCTTGTGTCCAGGAATATTGTATGCATTTTTTTAGTACATATATCCAGCACTGGGGTTAGGCACTGGGTGTTGAAATTGTGGGTGTCTTCAGTGGCATAGGGTTTGGAACCCTGGTGACCTCTTTATTTAAATGAGTTGATTACCTCAGACACTTGATTCATTTTGCCTGGAATGTAATTCATTTTATATGTTTGTCAAAGAAAAAGCATTTTGCATAATTTAAATGCACCTGTCATGATGAACATTACAACAGTAGTTCATTATTAATTCTGTGTTTTGTTGTCTGTCATGTTTGTACACTGTTTGTCAGATGTGACTAAAAAAAGGGCTATGAACACCTTCTGTAAAAAATATAAAATGAAACTGAAAATAAACTCGGGTGGGTGGGGCACCCAGTGTCAGAATCAAAGGTAGGGGAGACAAGCATGCCACTGAGGATTGGCTCCTGGTGAATACATAATTTCCATTTGTTTTTAGCTTTGTTCCCCAGACCAGAAAGTACTGGTGGGTTTGCAAATGCAAATGCATTGCTACTTCCTGTGCCACAGATTGCTGTCAATATGACTCTTTCTGTGCTTGAGCCTGTGAAAGTGGGAACTGCATAGTGCATGAATTGGCCTTACCCAACTTCGGGCTGATTTTTTTTGGTCTGAGCCTTCACATGACTTTTTTTTTGTTTTATTTATATTTTTTTCTAAACTTTTTCATTTTCAAAATACCAAAAGTATCATCCTCAGGATAACATCTAACCTACCTGCAAGCTTCATGTTTCAAATTCCAGTCATTTTTTTATGTTTGTTTGCATGCATGTGCAAGAAACATAGTGCCATCATTTTGTAGGTGTGGCACCCTGTCTTCCAATTCAGTCAGAGTGTTTGCGGGCACGGCCACAGTTCACCAATGAATGCTGCAGCTGTCTATGACAGCAGTTGAAAATGCAGAGCCATACAGCTGAAAGGGAGAGCTCTGCTTCAGTAAGCAGCGATAAGATAGTGCGTGCTCATGCGCCCCCCCCACACACACACGCATATTGTGTGCTCATGTGTCCCCCCCCACACACATACTGTATGGCCAATGGGGGTGCCCAATCCCCCATCGGCAGAGTTTCAGGTGCCACACTGGGAGCCCACCTCAGCATGGCAGCAGTCCAGAGTGGCTGGACAGGGTGCCCAATCCCCATCGCTCCACTTTTCACCCCAAGAGACTACCGCATGCCACGCTGGAGCCCACTCCAGCGCGGCAACAGTCCATATGGCCGACAGGGTGACCAATCCCGTCGGCTCCACTGCCCCCCCAAACAACCTTCCAGCTGCCACGCTGGAAGCCCACCCTAGCATGGCACAAGTCCCGCATCGTCTAAGGAAAGAAAAAAACCTGCAAGAAAAAACCTTCCCTCGCTGACTGTCCTGACCCCCCTCCCCCCAACCGCGCTCATCCTCTGCGCACCCTGCCTTCCCACACCCCCACCCCACCCCATACTTACCTCCGGAGTCCGGCGCGATGATCTTCTGTGGACTGGGAACACGTCTGCACTCTTCAAAGCCGACCGCAAACTGAGGAAATGTCGGTAAGCTGTATATTAGAATATATAGGGTTTTTTCAACTTTGATGAATATCTCATGCATTTTTAGGAATTTTTTCACCAAATTTTCAACCTGGGGTTTTTGGGACCCCACCTTATGAATTCTGTCACTGTAATTTTGTTAATCGGGCCCGAGAGGTGATTTTGAGGTCACTGTGCAGAACCACCTTTCAGGACCAATTTATGAAACAACAGTGTCACAGTTCATGAGGTAAGCCCCCCAAAACCCTATGTTGAAAATTTGGTGAAAAAATTCCCAAAAATGACTGTTTTATGAACATGCGCTGCGCTGTTCCTATGCACGCTCGTAAGTTCACGAATTTTCAATATTTTCACTCCAGATTTTCAACATTGCCATTTTACTACACCTCCTTATGAGCAGTACAGCTGTCATTTTTCACATCTCACCCAAAATGTGTTTCCACACATGTAGCGCACAGTGGCGCAGTCGGTGTGCGAAATCAATGTTCAGGACAGATTAAGAAAACCACAATGACACTGTTCATGAGCAAAGGTGTTAAAATGGCTATGTTGACAATTTTGTGAAAAAATTCCCAAAAATGACTGTTTTACGAGCATGCATTGTGCTGTTCCTATGCACGCTCGTAAGTTCGCATATTTTCAATATTTCCATTCCAGATTTTCAACATTGCCATTTTACCACACCTCCTTATGAGCAATATAGCTGTCATTTTTCACATACTGCCCAAAATGTGTTTCCGTGCATGTAGCACACAATGGCGCAGGTGGTGTGCGAAATCAATGTTCGGGACAGATTAAGAAAATCACAGTGACACTGTTCATGAGCAGAGGTGTGAAAATGGCTATGTTAAAAATTTGGTGAAAAAAGTCCATAAAATGACTGTGTTACGAGCGACCATTGCGCAGTTTCCACGCACCCTCATAAGTTCATGGATTTCTAATATTTTCAGTCCAGATTTTCACCACTGGCATTTGCCACACTTCCTTACGAACAGTACAGCTGTCATTTTTCACACCATGGCCAAAATGTGTTTTTGCACTTTCAGCACAGAAATGTGTGGTCGCTGTGGGAAATCACTGTTCGGGATAGATTAAGACAATCACAGTGACACTGTTCATGAGTGGAGGTTCCAAAATGCCTGTGTTGACAATCTGCTGTAAAAAATTCCCAAACTAATTGCATTATAGGTGTGCGTTGCTCATTTTCTATGCACGCTCGTGACTTCACCAGTTTTTAAAATATTTTCACTGCAGATTTTCAACATTGCCATTTTTTGCACCTCCACATGAACAGCACAGCTGTCATTGGTTGCTGTGCAAAATCAGCTTTCGGCTAAGGAACTGATATTGCCACTGTTCATAAGGTGGGGGGGTCACAAAAAACCCATGTTGAAAATTTGGAGTGAAAATGCCAATGAACGCCTGAGGCATTAGGGTTTCCGACCATAATGCCTCACCCTGTAGAGATTGACAGGCATCAGGGGTGTGACTTGGGATTCTCGCCTGTAATGCTCATACCATTCCACACCCTGCAGCCAGTGAGAGGCATCAAGGTGCCTTGGACTCTTTGGCCCCAAAGTTCACCCCATTCTCCTATACAGCATCCATCTCACCATATTTCCTGATGGAACGAGGTGAGCATAAGGACCAAAGACCCCAAGGCACACCGTGACACTTGTCAGAGTCTGCAGGGTAGGGTGTGGTGAAATGGCGTGGCTGTTATGCCTGACGACCCAAAGGCACACCCCAGTGCCTGTCAGTCTCTGCAGGGTGGTGGTGGGGTTGACTTCAGTTCAATACTTCAGTGCCATTCCTATTATGCAGCTCTCTAACTCCTACACTACCAATGCCAATGCCAGCAAGCAAACATTCGGCATTGACAAATGCTTATTGGTTATTGATGAGCAACAAAAACAACAAAAGGCTCTATTTCAAATATCTTACATGTTTTGCCACTTTATAGCACAAAGACAGCTTAATCAGATTTCACCAAAATTGGAAAGCCCTGAGATCCTGGGCCAGAATGAGTGTCTTATAAATCTCATGTTTGAACATCAAGAGACGGCAAATATGTCCCAGCTGAAAGATGATGTTTTTATAATAATATATAGATAATCATTATCTATTACAGTATGTTCAAAGATCATGTTCAGTCTGCAAAAAACATTATTGTGATCATGACTAACAATGATTAAACATAAACATGATATGGCTGCAAATCAAAAACCATGATGTTGTGGAACTAATGATTGTAATTAACGATGAGCTCAAATCATCATGATTTTTCATGATTACACATAGTCATGATCACTGCAATAAATTCATGAAAAATCAATGTATCCTTTTTCTGTACTTTTAGAATTTATCTTGTCTTCTGTTTAGACGTCTTATTTGGAGTAATCAGTAATAATGCAGTGTTTGTCCAAACACATGACACTGCATTAATTTACACTTTCCCTTACACCTAACCCAGCTGTAGCTATCCTTTGCCCCTGGGACATCCAATGTGGTGGACGTACTTAACAACTGCCTGGCCAAGATTAATGACTGGATGGCCTCCTGCTGGTTGTGACTGAACCCCGATAAGACGGAGGCACTGGTGGTGTAGTCGAACAGGATGCTTGATAGGTTGGCCTCTGGCATAGAGACTGGATTGTTCCTGGGATCTGTGCCATTGAAGGCCTCCTCTTGGGTGCATGACCTCGGTGTTGTTCTCAACAGCGGATTGACATTTGAATCTCAGGTGTCATCCGTTGTCCAGTCCAGCTTTTTCCATCTGAGGAATATTGCGAGAATCAAGCACCTGGTTCTGCTCCTGGACCTCCCCACCTTAGTGCATGCATTCGTGACATTTAGGCTTGACTACTGTAATGCGCTCTACCTCAAAGTCTCGGGAGGTACTCTCCAAAGACTGCAGCTGGTGCAGAATGCAGCTGCCAGGTTGCTGACTGGACAGTCTAGGAACTGTCACGTCACTCTGGTGCTGCATGATCTGCACTGGCTACTGGTTCAATGGAGAGTTCTCTTTAAGGTGGGCTTGTTTACCTTTAAGGCCCTACATGAACTGGGCCCTGGCTACCTGTTGGACTTTCTTACACCTGCTGCCCCAGTCCGCTCCCTCTGATCCTCCTCTAGGGGCCTCCTGGTGATTCCCAAGACTAGGTTAAGATCTGCAGGTGACAGAGCTTTTAGTGTCACTGGCTCTGTCCTGTGGAATTCACTTCCTCTATCAGTAAGGGAGGTCCTCTCAGTGGAGGTGTTCAAGTCCCGCCTCAGGGCTTTCATGTTTAGCTGGGCATTCCCAGACACTGTTCTGTAGATAATGTATGTGTTATCTATTTATTAGTATTAAAGCTTGCCAACAATCTAGACCTTTTAATTGATGTGATATGAAGTTTTAATTGAATATTGATTATTTATAACGTTTAAATTTTGTTGTTTTTATTGTACGGCGCCCAGAGCCTCTGGGATTGGGCGCAAAGTTGCCTTGCCTTGCCTAACTTCATATTCACGTTAAGCCTCAAACTGGTTCATAGATAGATAAATAAACCAACAGCTAGCTAGATATTTTAGTTTTGTACCACCTTTCCTGGACTCAGGTCACTTAACAGTAAAATACAGAAACAACTTTTACAGGATAAAAAACATAGACCATGTACTTTATAAAACATTTTTGCCTACAATCACAACAATATCACATTTCTAAAACTATACTGCTCACTACAAATCATCATCGGTCACTTGAGTAAGCTATACCAATATGAGTGGTTTTCAATTTTGATTTAAAAACTTCTACTGAGGAAGTAGTATAGATAGATCTAGGGAAGGCATTTCAGAGCCCTGGGGCAGCAACTGAGAAAGCATGGTCTCTGGCAGCTTTCAGCTTTGAAGAAGGGATCTTTAAAAGCCCCCGAGTATCTGGGCAGAGGACTCTGCCACCCTCAAAATCTTCCTGATTGGCACCAGTGGCTCTAGGATGTAGAGTGGGCTCAGTTAGCTCATGGCCTCATACACCGGCAGTAATATTTTCAATTCTGCTCACCATTTTACCAGCAACCAGTGTAGCTCACAAAGAGTTGGAGCAATATGTTCATATTTTGTTACTCCAGTTAATAACCTGGCTGCCTTATTTTGAATAAGCCGAAGTCGGTGAAGCTGAATAGCTGGAAGGCCATAATAGAGCGTGTTGCAGTAGTCAACCTGAGCAGTGATGACAACTAGCACAAGTGTGCACATATCACCCTGGTCATGGAAATGATGAAAGCCACCTTGGCTGAAGGCCCATGCTTTGCAAAGTCATGGTCAGCTTGCCATCAAAGATAACTTCCAAGTTACAAAACTCTTCCCTAATCTGAAACTTTGACCTGTCAATGATAAGAAACTGAAA
This sequence comes from Neoceratodus forsteri, assembly GCA_016271365.2. NCBI lineage: Eukaryota > Metazoa > Chordata > Ceratodontiformes > Ceratodontidae > Neoceratodus > Neoceratodus forsteri. The sequence continues at coordinate 1,677,946,833 of CM057456.1, forward strand.
GTGTTCTCCAGCAACAGACACCAAGGACTTGATACTGAAATATGGGCAAATGCAAAGCACAAAGTTTTGCACTGCGCTGGCCCATGTGCTCAACCCTGAGGTGGCTATATTCAGTTGGATAGAGCACTGTCATTATCCGACTGAATATACTGTAGGGCCATGTTAGGGCAGTGCAAAGACAAGCAATGCTGCTTTGACATGGACCTGGGCTGCATGCAGCCCATTGGGAAGTGCAGGGAACAACTGTGCCCCCAGACTTGATAGTACCAGGCCCCCAGTGCGATATTCAGCTGGCAACATGCAAATGAGCCCATTGGGCATGCAAGGTAATAAGGGCCATAAGCATACCCATTATGGGCCCATTTGCATTAGATGTGACTGCAGGTTTATGTCTATCCTGTTGCCACCTGCCACATCAGGTGTGGCAGTAAGTGCCCCTGCCATACACCCCATCGGCCTGTCCACACAGGGGATATGTCCACCCTGGTGTCCAGTGGCACCCCCTGCCCTCTGATCCCCATCCCTGACAATATATCATTATTCCCGGGTATTTAGTGGCACCACCCACCCTCCGATCCCTGCCCCCACTAATGCATCATTATTCCCTGGTGTCTAGTGGCACCCCGGCCCTCTGATTCCCATCCCCATCACTGTATTGGTAATTCCTGGTGTCTACTGGCACCCCACACCCTCAATCCCTGTCCATGGCAATGTATCATTATTCTCTGGTGTCTAGGGGCACCCCACCCTCTGATTACTTGCCACTGTGATAATAAAGAAGTTCCTGGTGTCTAGTGGCACCCCCACCCACTGATTGCCCACCACTGTAATACTGGAGAGGTCCCTGGTGTCCAGAGGACCACCCACCATCCTATCAGTCACTGCTGCCTACACATGGTATTCCATGATGTCCAGTGGAACCCTCTGACCCACAAGCACTGGTCCCAGAAGAGGGCCCATATTCCCTTGTGGCTATCAGCCCCCTGCACGAGCCACACTGGGCACACCACCATGCCAACCCCCTTTATCTTACTCACTGGTGCCACATGGCTCTGATATAGCGACCAGCACAGCCCTCCTCTCACCACCACATCAAGCAGCAATATATAATGACAGGGAGTGCACATACTGTCAACAGTTTATACTATACTACAGCCAGTACACATGCTCCCTGTTAGTGCATACAGTGGCTAGCCAAGTGGTGAGAGGAGGGCTGTGCTGGTTGCAGTATCAGAGCTGCATGGATCTAGCGATTAAGGTAAGAGGGGGTGGCAGGGTAGGCCCAGTAAAATAGTGTGTGGGGGTTAGATGCCAGGGAATACAGGTTCTTTCTGGGATGGGTGCTCAGGGGCAGGCAGGAGGGGTTCCAGTGGACATCAGGGAATACCTTGTGGAGGTGGTGGTGACTGACTGGAGGGTGGTGGGTCTATTGGATAGCAGGCACCTCCGCAGTATTACAGCAGTGGGTGATCAGTAAGTGGGGGTACTAGTAGACAAGCGGGACTATGTCACTTAGGATGGGGATCAAAGGGTTAGGGTGCCACTAGACACCAGGGACTTCTTTATTATCACAGCAGCATGTGATCAGAGGGTGGGGAGTGTCACTAGACATCAGGGCATAATGATACAGTGCCAGGGATGGGGAGTGGAGGGTGGGGGGGGTGCCACTAGGCACCAGGAAATTCTTTTGTATTACAGCAGTGGGTGATCGGGGGGGAGGTGCCACTGAATACGAGGGAAGTCATTGATTCAACAGACTTTGGCAGGTGGCTGCAGTCCCTTTGCCTACCACCAGGACCCCATGCTCTATCAAGTCTGGGTTTGCAAAGGTGGTAACTTGCGACAGTTCAGGTGGCATTTACCACCTATGCAAACCTCTCAATATCCTGCTGTGCCCTTATGCAAGGGAGGACCTCCTCATTTACATGTGAGCAGTGATAACTTAGCACTCAGGAGCTAATGAGCTTTGCCCATGCTGTGGGGGTGTCTGAATATAGAGCCCACCCACAAATAAGTCACAAACCCTAGTTAGCATGGTCAAACACCACTTAGCATCTGGGCTAAGTTTTGAATATGTGGCCCCAGGAAAATCTGGGACCACAAGTGTTAAAGTGGTATATTTCATGGTTATGGTGAGTCCCTACAAGTACTTCAGTTGTGCTCAAAACCTTTCCTTACTGTCTGCAAACTAATACAGTCAGGTCAAAATTATTTAAAAAAATGAAATTACCATTATTTTGGTCCATAAACTGTGCTTTTATGTTTGCAAATGTCTATCCCATACTAAACCTAGCACATACTCTTCCTAAAGGAATTAAACATTGACTTCACCTGATTTATTTAATAGTTTTCTTTTGCAGATATTTGACACGTTCATATATTAGCGACAAATAAAACGTTGTTTAATAAGGCTCACGTTACTTACAATCTTACATCACAGAACTGATATTTTCAACAATGACTGTCACTTGATCATTTACAGATCATCAAAAACCATCATGCTGATTTACGCTTAACATAAATAATCAATAATTTTCAGTTGGTGATTTGAAAGCTACATTTTTGATAATTAAATCATGATCTAGATGACAACCTTAGATCATGATCTCCCTCGATAATCATATGGTGACATTTGATGATTAACAATGATCATTTATGACTGACCTTCAAAAAACATGAATGATGATTTACCAATTTGTTTGGCATAAGTGGCAAAAAATGGTGATTTGACATAGACTTGCATTCTCAACCCAAACTATAGTGGCAGTACTGTACCACTCTAATTCTCTGCAATTAGCTCAACCTCATTCTTTATTACCATGCATATTTGCAAAAGAATAGGGTTTTTGCCATTTGATTTTAACTGCTCTTACTGCTTGTCTACATATGTGGCTGGATCCTCTACTTGCAACATGTTGTAGGAGCATAGTGTCTGTGAGACAAAATCAGAACAAGGGAACATGCAGTTTGCCCCTGGCCTCATGGCAGTTGCAGCCAAGCTATTACAAAATTTCACCAACAACTGTGCCCTCTCCGTGATTGTTTAAATGTTAAATCCAGTGATAGTCTGCTCTAATAAAAGCTTATTTTGCCTAAAATACCCACACTCCTTGCTTCAGGTACTGTGTCTTGCAGCCCAATACACAAGCTCACCACCCTTTTTGTTAAATATTAATGTTTTATTTTCTGTTTCCTCTTATTTTTCTTGTAATCCATATAGTTGAAAAAGCTTACCCTGGTGCACCCTATCAGTCCCCTTCAAAATGCTAAATATTGCGATCACGCAATTGCCTGCCTTCTTTTCAATGTGCTCCAATATATCATACTGTAGCTCAGTTCAGCCCTTCTAACCGTATAATAATTTGTGTAGTTCTATGCTTCACCCTCTTTGTCTGCTATCTTTTTGTACTGCGGTAACAAAAGCTGCATACATTATTCTAAATATGACCTCAATAAAATGCTGTGTAGTTGTGATATCACTTAATTTGCCCTATTTGCCACGTCTTTTTATATAGTTACCCCCAGTTCTCTTAGCTACTTGGTAGCTGTCAATACCACTTCCCCATTTTGTACTCTGTTCCTGGGTTTCTGTACCCTAAGTGCATTATTTTGCACTTTTTCACATTTAAACCCAGCTGCCATACCCTTGACCACTCCTCAAGTTTTTTCAGGTAACTGCTCATCTTTTCCACCTCTTCCTCCAACCCCGGAAAGTCCACCCTGCTGCAGATTTTGGTGTCATCTGCAGAGGCAGACCTTCCCTTCCAGCTCCTCTGTGATGTCACTTATAAAGACATTAAAAAGGAGTGGTCCCAGCACAGATCCCTGCATTACCCTGCTGATCACTCTCCCATCCTCAGTGTGAATTCCTTTTACCACCACCCTCTGTTGCCTGTCTCCTAACCAATTTATTACCCAGTTTACCACCTTTGGTCCCACTGCTAAACTACCCATGCTTGCTAACTAGTCTCTTATGTGGAATGATGTTGAAATTCTTATTGAAATCTATGTAGACCACATCCACCACTCCACCCTGATCTAATTCCTTAATCACCCAGTCAAAGAAATCTATCAGATTTGTATGACATACCTCCCCCACCCTGTGAATCCACGCTGCCTCTGGTCTTGTAACCTGTTGGATTCAAGATATTCCACAATCCTTTTCTTTGCCAATGTTTATATTAACTTTTCATTCACCAATCTCGGCTGACTGTTCTATAATTACCAGCTTCCTCCTACCAGTTTTGTGAAGTGAGACTACATCTTCCCCCTCTCCAGTAATATGGATCCACTTCAGTTTAAAGTGATTTGTTAAACAGGACCATTAGAGGTGCAGCCAGTACCTCCCTGAGCTCCTTCAACACCCTTGGATGCATCTTATGTAACCCCATTGCTTTGTCTACTTTCAGATTTGTGAGTCCCTTCAGGACTCTCTCCTCCAAACAAGGACCGATGTCCAATTCCCCTTGCTGGCTCCTGTTACTTTTTGTGGTTCCTCCCCTTCCCCTTCATCTGTGAACACTGAGCAGACGTACTTGTTCAATATGCCTGCCTTTTTCTGGTGCCCCTCTTCCCAGCCCCCCTTCCCTTTTCAACCTTACAATCTCTTCCTTAGTCTTCTTTTCACTTACATACCTTAAAAATGTCTTGTCACCTTTTGTTATCACCTTGGCTATTCTTTTCTTAGTATGTGCCTTCATGCTCCTTACTGCTTTCCTTGCTTCCCTCTGTTTTCCCTGATACACCTCCCTATCCTCATCCCTCTGCGTCATCGTGTACCTTCTGAATGCAACCCTTTTAGCCTTTACATTTTCCGCCACCTCTTTTGAGAACCATAATGGTCTCTTATTCTTTTTAGTTTTGTTCACTTGCTTGACACAGAGGTTTGTTGCCTTCATAGAAACACAGAAACACAGAATTTGATGGCAGATAAGGACCATTTGACCCATCCAGTCTACCCATTTCTCCCTACCTACACTATTACATCAGACCATGCCCCATCTACAGCTTTTTCTCCCTCCCCCTTACTTTCCACTATGATTCCTTTGTGCTTATCCTATTCATTCTTGCACCCCACCACTGTTTTTTGCCCCACCACCTCCATGGGAAGGCTGTTCCAGAAATCCACCATTCTTTCTGTGTAGAAGTACTTCCTCACATCTCTCCTGAATCTACCCCCCTCCAGCTCCATAGCATATCCCATTGTTCTTGAGCACCTTTTCTTCTGACCCACTATGCCCGTTTTAGATTTGCCCTCTGTTTCTCCACCCCACCACCCCAGTCATTTCCCCCTGCCAGATCATCCTTGATGCATTCAGTCATCTTTATAAAATCTGCCATCCTGAAGTCCAGGATCCTCCCTCATGTGTGGTTTGTTTCTGCAGCTGTCCTTATATTGAGCCGCACAGTATGGTGATTGCTGGTCTCCAGATGGCCTTGAACCTTGACGTCTGCAACACTGTCCCTCTTAGTGAGTACCAGGTCCAGTACTACCCCATCGCGAGTGGGTTCACTGACTAGTTGCTTGAGGAATTCTACCTACAGTAAGTCTAGGATTTCCCTGCTTTTGGCTGACACCATAGCTGAGTGGCTCCAATCTACTGTACATCTGGCAGACTAAAGTCCCCCACCAGCAGCACCTCCCACTTTTCTGGCATTTTGCTAACTGCCTCCACTAATACCTTATCTAACTCTTCCCCCCTCTGTTGAAGGTCTGTAGATCATACTAGTGTGAATAATGGCTCAGTTCCTTGTCTCCAGAATGACCCACAGTACCTCTGCCCCTTCTGGGTGTTTCCTGTATCTCCATAACTTTTGTTTTCCCTCACATAAAATACCATGCCCCCTACTTTCCTTCCCACCATGTCTTTCTTGAACAGAGTATAGCCTGGTATGGCCATGTCCCAGTCATGGTTTTCAGTGAACCGTGACTCGGTCATTGCCACAATATCCAGGTTAGCCTCTGCCATGATGGCCTCTAGGTCTGAAATCTTATTTACTTGACTTCTAGCATTAGCACACATGGCCTTTCAGATTTTGTAAGCACTCTGCTTATTAACCCCCCTTTTCCTTTGTTTCCCTCTTATCCACTCTCTCTTTTGATGTTCTTTTTCCCATTCTCCCCTGTTTCTGTCACCCTGCTTCCTTTATTTGTTTGCAGCTGGGGGGGTTCCTCTCCACTTGTGTTCTCCCTACACTCTACTTCAGCCTATGGGGAGCAGTTTCTGCCTCCCCAATTTTTACTACCACCCCCTCAGCTAGTTTAAATGTTTGGCAAAGTAATATTTAAACTGTCTACTTAAGGAATGTGGTTCCCCTTCCAGATGGATGCAGACCATCACCCCTGTATAGGCCCTCATTCTCCCAGGTGGATCCCAAGTCCCCAGTGAAACTGAACCCCTCCTCTCTGAACCATTCCTTCAGCCATGAGTTAAAGCTCCTGCTGTGGAGAACCCTCCCCCCCTGTTATAGACAGGCAGCACTTCAGAGAAAGCAACCAAGCATGCTACCAGTCTAGGACCACTCCCCAGCTCCCTAAACTCTTCCTGCACTAACTCACCTCATCCCTAGCCAGGTCATTAGTCTCCAGGTGGACAATGACATCCTCCTCCTTCTTCTTTCCTGCTGCCCTTGCAATCCTCAGGATTCACTTCCCATCCCTTTGGGCCATGGCACCACCTAGGCACCTGACCCCCCTCTCTGCCCCCTTTCGTATTCCCAAATCTATCCCCTTTCTCAGCCAGGCATCTGCCAATTTCTCCAATGTGGATAGCTTCACACTTTCTGCAAAGAATACAATATGTCACATTGCTGAAAATGCACGAGAACTTCTTGATGATGTGAAAACACCTGTGAGACCTTGAATTTTGGTGACACTGGAAATAAATTTGCAGCTATAACAGCAGGTTCTGTTGCAAGTTTTGGTACCAGGCAGGAAGGAATCGTTAGAAGTATGGAGACTTCTGTGTACCAGTTTCTTAGACTTCACAGGTTATGCAGTGAAGATGATAATTTTGCAGAGCAGACTCAAATATCGCATAGTTTTTTTTTTTTTATTAACAGGTGATAAACAGAAAGCACAGTGGACAGAGAACTCCCCCAGGTCAGTAATATGCCCTGTAACCTTGACCCTCGCAGGAGGGATACTCTTACACAACAACAATGCATTTCACTGGTGGTTATCTTCCATTCTAAGACCCCTTCTTTCCACAGCACTGTCTCTAGGAACTTTCCTATTCTGCAAACTGACCCTAATATTGAAGCTTCTTTTACAGTGCCACTAATTATTTCTTTCCCGCAGATCACCCAATCTGTGGAATCTCCTGGTATGTAACAGCCTCCTCACAATTCATTCCTACCAGGCACCAAAGCTCTCAACAGAATAGGAGGTAGATGTGGATAGCACAATACTGGTTGCATTAGATGTGAAAGGTCTGTATATCTATATTCCTCACAGTGAAGGAGTCAGGGCCATGGCTCTCTGCCTTGAGCAGACTAAATGATTTGACAGGACTCCAGACAACTCATATTAAAAATGGCTGAAATGGTACTGACAAAGAACTTTTTAAAACTTGAACAAAGACATTACTGGCAAATAAAAGGGGTGAGTTCTCGATTGCCTCAAGCCATGCCAGTATATTTATGGCAGAATTTGAGAGAGAAATAGTGTACTCAGAAAGTAACAGGTTTTTACACCATATTAAAAAATGGATGCACTTTATTGATGTATTGTCATGATATGGCCAGGTACTGAGTATGAGCTCCTCCACTTTGTAGAATATTTAAATACTGCAAAATGATTACTAAGTTGTACATTAACTTATGAAAAGAACCAAGTGACATTTTTTGGGATCTGTTGACTTTCAAGGAACAGAATAATCTTCTCACTAAACTGTGCAGGAAAGATACTGACATAAATACTTTGTTGCATAATTTGAGCTTTCACCATCAGCATCATAAACAAAACATCCGATATGGACAGTTCTTGACACTAAAGAGCATTGAAGGAGGAGGATTACAGTATAAAGCACTGGCCAAATATCTGGAAGGAAGACTACTAGAGAGGGAATATGAAGATGAGATCAAACAAGCAAGACAAAAAAGCAACTAGAAAGAAAGGAAAGACATTCTAAAACCAAAACTAAGAACAATACAAGAAGAAATAATTGTCTTTTCAGCAAATTTTTGTGATGAACTGGGATTCCTAAAAAGAATCATGTATAAACACTGGCATATCCTACAGTGAATTAAAGCTGGAGAGGAGGTGCTTAAAACAAAACCACAGGTAGTGGCTAAAAAGTGAAAAACTTAGCAGACAGACTGACTCATTCAGCACACCCAATACCTAAACTTAGACACGAGGAACTACCTTGGGCATCTCAGGTTAGGGGCAGTTACCCTTGCAGTGATTGCATTAACTGCTATAATACAAGGTGAATAAAAACCCTTACAAATGTATATAGAAACATCAAGAGGTCCTCATAAAGTGGCTCATTACATGCGAAACACAAAGGTTCGTTTACTGTTCAGAATGCTCCTGTGATCTGACGTACATTGGGAAGATGTCCAGAGAGTTGAGACATTGACTGACTGAACAGAAAAGTGAAGTAAGAATAGGGGACAGAAGGTCCCAAGTTGCTAGCCACTTTGAGGACAAAAAAATCCTAAATTGTTTTGATAGAATGGATTCAAGCACCCCCAAGGGTGAATAATGTGAACCTGATTTTACTATGGAGAGAAGTGTATTGGGTTAAAGAGCTGGGAGCTCTTAATGTAAAATATGGGATGAACAAGGCCACAGACTGGATTAGTGTCCTGTAACCCTAGTTCCAATTGACCGTTTATGTTGGACTGATCGTAGCCTCTTTCTGATGGATTTTGGGGCTATGGCCACTTTCCAGTGGGTCAGAAAGGAAGGGATGTTTCTGGTGGCCTATGCTGGTCTCCCTGATTCAGTCCCCTGTTTAAGAAATCCCCCTTTTTCCCTTCTCTCCCATAAAGAAGTTTTGTAGCTATGGTAGTTTGTGTTGATTCGGAAGGAAAGTTTTCTTTCTTGTTCAAAAGGGATGTTTTATATTCAAAAGGTGTGTTAGAATAAAAATATCATATGTCTATGCTTTGAATAATAGAAGCTAAAATGTAGCTAGAGTTAAAATAAACCCAAACTAACTGGAAGTTCCTCCTGTAAATTAAGACCAGCTATCAACTTTAGTTATGAACAATGGATATAAAAATGATAGTAAGTAGAGACAAAGAACAGTAATGGAATAGGTAAATTGTAACTCATGGCACTCTCACCAAGTTTCTTAGACAGCCTCATGCATGAGATTCTACACATAAACATGATAGTGTTAACTTGTTAAATAAAGTCCATTGTCGTAATGAAGATCTGACTTGGTTACTTAAAAAAGGAATGACTAATTTTACAATGCATAGAGAATACAGGCCTCTCAATCATGCTGAACCAGTGTGTTCAGCCACAGAGGAGTTTATGATTCCATGCAACCTCGAGAGTGAAGCTCAAGAGGTCCGATGGACTCATAAACCCTGAGGTGGCTGAAAACACACTGGTTTAGAGAGATTGAGAAGCCAGAGTTTTTTTATAGTGTATGGTGACCCTTTTGAGAACAATACAAAGACTTCTTTGATGTTTTACAGTGAAATATTAAATGAAGGATGAAGTCAGCACAATACAATTACCATTTTAAACTGTGCAGCATTTTTTAAAATGAAAATACAACAGCATGACTTCCAACAGAACTTGGGAAATGGCAGTTCATACAGATACAAGTTTTAAATGTGGCACTCACGTCGGCTGATTTTTGTTTACTAAGATAAACTGCTCCCTTGCCGTAATTTCTTTTGAGAAAACTGCCATGGCCATGTTGTTGTTTTAACTGCTAATTTCAAATGTTGATGGTTCACGGCGGTTCCTTGTGGTGTGGCTTTCATTACAAGCTCGAGCTTCTCATTCTAAATTAATGAATGGAACACTGTTTGGCAAGTACGGTCAGTACAGTGTTCCATTCATTTTATTTTTAATTTTTATTTTATTTTAGCTTTTGTTGACCGGGTAAGTGCACTAGACAAATCCTGCCTATTTTCAGGCACGACCTGGGGGAGGGGGGGATACAGACGAATGGCAACTGACCTTGAACCAGATTAAGCTGTTGGTGGTATTTTTAGCGAATGAGGGAAATTTGGCCAGGGCATTGTTTGGTGTGTAGCTGAATGAAGATTTGATGAGGCTGAAAATCACACTTGTACAGCGTTCCACCATAAATAAATATACACTTAATACATTGCTACTGGATTAGCATACATAGTGATTTTTACCACATGGTATCACTGTTGGAAAGAAACAGCAGATGTGTTGTTTATTAAGTGGAAAGAGATATATAGAAATTATATTAGAGCTCTCCAAGGCACAGCATGGTTAGTCACCCCGGTATTTTTGCTAATGTGGAGTTTTTAAAAAGAAGTTAACTTGAATATCATAATAATGACACACATTTTAAAGTGCTTGTAAAAAGTTTTGCCCAGTTGATTGTTCATATAGGGGAATCATAAGATGTTTTGAAAGAAAATTCAGAGACGAAGGTATCCTGGTTTAACAGCACTGAAAGTAAGGTAAGCAAGCTGTTTTCTTTCTAACTATATATGACACAGATTTCATTTAATACAATTCTAAAAAGTGAGTTTGGAAAATAACCATGGTCAATTGACTGGCTATAAAGTAGTTGATGTTTTGTGTCTTAGTTTCAATTAATATAATGGGCATTAAAAAACTGATGTGTTTTAGTAAAAATAGAAAAGAACTTGGAGTATAACAACAATGTTTGTCTTCTGTTAAAATTTGCTAATATTGAGGCTGACAGTAGCATTTCATAAACTGAGGTGGTTTCTTGCAAATAATTGTATGGCCATTAGATGGTCAGGGTTTTTTAAGACACAATGAAAGGAATTATATGAAAAGTTTTTTTTTAACCATTTATATTTGAATATGTCTGCAGGCTGCCCTGATGAAGTGATGGGTTCATTAACACAGGCACTAGGAGCCTACAATATATACAGTGCTCATTCATTTTTCTACAAAATAAAATACACAGTTATCTTCTTCTGGTAAGTGGGTCTGTCTGTTTGAATTTCTTTAACTAGGACATCTCAGCTGAGATGCAATATCTCATGTCCAATGGAGTCCTGCTGCCACCCATTTCCCCAACTGGGTCAGCAGGAGCACTGTGTTTTGCCCAAAGTCACACAGTGAGTCTTTAGTTTTACTAAGGTTTGAACCTGTGATCTCCTGGATCCCATGCTGGTGCTCTAACCACTAGACCACACTGTCTCCTGTGCTATAATTCTAATTATAGCATTTCCATTTATGATACTGTAATTTGATTAGTTAGAATCAGAATTTTAGCCTTACATTAATCTTTAATAAGTAGTCAAGTAGAGGCTGTTCACATGCCCCAATACTTCCAGATTAAGTCCCTGCAAGAATTTAAAACTTAGCTCTCCCTGCTGTATTCCAATCCATCTCTCACCATCACAAATTATCTCCTAATTAACATGATCTCAGTCATGATCCTGACAGTTAATTTCTTGCTTTAAAAAAAAAAGGCAGAAAACATCAGCAACTCGTTCAAGAGATAATATATATTTTTTTTAATTTAAAATACATTTTAATACTCACTCATAGGTCATGGTCCTCACATGATCATCTTGCTACTATCCGTGGAAGTGTGGTGATCAAGCATGGTCTTATATCACAATGAAGCTGATATCGATATCATTGTGACTTGCCAGTGCCTTTTGGACTCCTTTACTTTCCTGGCTACTTGACAACAAGCTGCTTGGAATAGGGCAAAGGCCATGTTTGGCTCTGAATCCAGGCTCTGTGCAGGTACCCCTTGTTTCTTTGTTACATATGCTGATAGCTCCCTCCCAGTGAAAGTTGCCAGTTTTAAATACTTAGAGGTTACCCATGATCCATCAGTGGACTTCACTCCTCATATCTTGTCAATAAGCAGGTTGTCAATTCTTTTTTTTTAAATTTAATATACTTTATTGAGGCTGTCAATTCTAAAGGCACAGGGTCATAATGTTGCAAGACAGTACGCTGCATGCAAAAACTGCACTGCCAATACAGCATGATTTCTTGCATGCAGTTTAATTCTTTTTTGGGGGGGCTCCATCCCTGCACCCCCCATTACAGGGGGCTATGCCCCTCCTGAACCTCCCAAAAAAGGATTCTCAACTCGGGGGTTCAACACGAAATTGCACAAAGTGTGAAAAAAAAAAAGTTTCTGGGACTGGGAATCAAACCCGGTCCCAGGAGCAGCAACTGGGTTCCTTGCTGCAGTGGCTCAGTCTGTTGAGCCACAGCAGCTGCTCAGTAGAACCCCATCCCAGCAGAGGTCTTATTCTCTGCCTGTGATAGTGCAAGTGGTGCAATACCGCGTACAGCAGCATTTAGCACTAATGTCGTACATTATTAAGCGTATGACATTATGACCTGGTAGGATTCTAAACTGAGCTTTGCCCATGGAGTAAAACACTGCCTCTTTCCAAAGCCAGCCTCTCCATAGCTTAAAGCAGCAGTATTTGTTAGATGGCAAAACATTTCATCAACTTGTGTTTTAGCAAAAAAGGGAGTGTTGACATCCTCAGATTCATGATCAGTGTAGTTTTAATTTTCTGTGATAGCCTTAAAGCAGCTGTTATAACTAGCCTTGTGATGAATGACTCAAGTCATTGAAGATGGCCACCACAAGCCATCCCAGTACCAAAGCGATAGCATTTCCACTTGCTATGTCAGCAACCTACATAATAGCATTTCCACTTGCTATGTCAGCAACCTACATTAGGGAATGAGCGTCAATCATCATGAGCTGGATGGGGGAGGAAGAATTGAGTGTCCCAGGGTCTGCTCACCTTCCTGGGAGAGGAGAGAACGCTGCTCCCAGTGCATGACTGCCAACTGATGGAGACTAATCAGTAGCACAGATGGGGAGCACCAGAAGGGGAAGGGTCACTGCTGGATGCTGGCACACATGTGTGGCAATACACACATCGGTGATTGCGTCATTGTACACCAACTTCCCAGGGAGAAAACTGGAGCAGGAGGAAAAAGCTGGGCTTTCCCAGGCCAGCACCCCCTTGCATGCTCTCACATGACCAAAATGATTGACCACGCACCACACTGTGGTTTTGAGTAAGTAGTAGATAATGAACAAGTCTGTGAAAAGTCAATGATCGAGTTGTGGGGTTGCCAGCAGGCAAACCTGGGACAAGAAAAAGCTTGATTCAACAATACATTTTAAAAAAAAGATGGCCACTACTCACAGTTTTTACCGTTGAGGTTATTTTTGACTGTACATATTATAGATTCATACTGTGGCTGTATTAGGATGCAACTGACACGTTTGTGATGGTAAGCAGCATGCAGACACATAAAGATATTTATGTTTTTATGGTAGATGTAGCAAGGCAGTGGGAAATTTTACACACTTTAAAATACAATCTCCGTTCAGGAATGAAAGAAAATGAAAAGAAAAAAGTGGGTATATTAATGTTTTTGTCAGAAAAATTTTGCTATTGAAACAAAACTACTTGCAATCAACAAATAGTGTTGCTTTAAGGTGTGCTGCTAGCAAGCCTCACATACAGTATGGGCTTTTTTCCTACACTAGCACTGCTAAATCTAATTGCACTAAGTGAGGTGTGGCTTTCAATAACATCTGTCATTTTGCTCTTGCTACCCCTCAACTCACCCACCACTGCCTTCTTGGGGCTAAGCTGGCACTCTCTGGCTGGTCTGTGCTCCTACCTCCTTGGCTTTTTCACTGACAAACTGCTCAGATCTGGATCCCATGTTGTCCTGGCAGACCTTCTGCAGTATTCTGCAGCATCTGACAGCCTGAGGTCTATCAAATCCTTAGTTCTTCTACGGCATAGCTAGGCCACACACTTTGGCCAACTTGCGTTTGCCCATTAGGACTCCTAGGACTTGTAACTCCCTCCCCCTTTCATGTGGAATTCTACTTGTTATCTGTAATTCCATAAATCCCTAAGAGTACTGCTGTCAGACCCCTTCTCCTGCACTTGATCTAATGCTCCCTGTGCTTATGTCAGTCTATCTGCTCAGCCAATCCATTGCTACTTCTCTGCTGTCTCTTGTCGGGAACTGCTGTTTTATACTGCAGTTATCTGCACTACTTTTTTTTCTTTGTGGATAATTCCTGAAAAAGATCAACGGTCAAAATGTTGATTCTAACTCTATATTCTATTTTCAGGGTGCATTTATTGTTACCTCTTTGTTTTGTTTTCAGCCCACATCCTGACACAGCACCTTGTTTTTTGTATTTGCACTGCTTTCTATGTAGCTGATCCACCCCAAGCAGCCTGCTGGATGAACTATCTCTTGGAACTAATTCCATGTGATAAGGGCGAATTTGGAATGCCGAATGCCCTTATCGCAACTCCACATTGCTCCACATGTAACATATGTGGAATCCCGATGCCAGCGAAAGTGGCGTAAAACAACTATTTTTATTGCTGTGCCCCCTGCAACCCCCTAAATTAAGATTCTCAACTCCGGGGAGGGTGCATGTCGGGGGGGATGCATAACACATACAAAAATTAAAAACACTGTCTTGGGCCGGGCACAATAAAAACTACCAGCATCCAGTCTCGAACCCTGCATCCCCACCACACCACGATGTCAGCTCAATGGCAACCCATGGCACCACCCCTCACAAACCCTCCCACCCCACATTCGGTGGGCTCGCCCCCCCCCATGCACATATATACGCACGATGTCCTGTTGCCAACCCCACACCCTCACCGTTGGGGTAGTCGCCACAAATGGGTCACCATTTCGGCAGGTGCCCACTTGCCCATATCACAGGATACCCTCGGAATCCATATCCAAGATTTTCCAGTGTAAGTCCTCACTTTAAAAAAAGCTCGAAAAGAAAGCCTCCTACCATTGTAACACATGATAAACTTCACCTTGAAACAAATGTTTATCCACTTTTGCCTGCAGCCCATTCACCTCCCTGCCACGTCATGTCTGCAACTCACCAAACTGAATAGCCTAAAAAATCTTATGGCTCCTTTTGTCTGATATTGACCAGGCTCTATTTGGGTTAGCGCTGTTTGTAACCCACTCTCCAAAAATGTACAGGGGACCGGGCATTATCCTAACTGCGCTTTTGTTCCATACACTACCAGGCTCTATCCAGACCTCTACTGTTAGTATCCTTTCTTATTGAATGTAACGTTGACCAGGCTCTTCTTGAGGCAGACTGCATATCCTAAATGTATCTTAACCACAACTGATGTGGAACTTTTGGAAATGAGCACTTGTGATCAAAGGTGTTTTTCTGAAAACCTAATAAATCAATAAATATATGGACTATTTGATTTTGTTTTCCCTTGCACTGATTTAAATTGCAAGACACTTGTAACTGTTCAGTTTGCACAGCGTAACTCGTAATACCTGATTATGCATACAATCTTCTCTCTTACCAACTCATTGCATCTTGTAACCTCCTAGCTGTAATTATTTATTCACTGTGCAATGCTCTGCAACTCTTTCAGATCATGCCTGAAAATCGACATCCATTTGCATGGTCACTTACTGTACCTGATAAACAAAAATGAAGAAATACATCTACCATGAATGTGTACACCGAACAACAATGAATCAAAGGAAACCTTACTTTTGCAGCTCCTTGTGTACTGATGTGAAATACAGTCTACAGCACAGCAACAAACCCCAATCCCTTCACATGCCCACCGCCATGGAAACCTCTATTCTCGGGGGGGGGGGTCAAAGATGGCCCCAGTAAAGAACCACATTTGTTTAGAGCTCTGAGAGATCCTGTGATTTCTATGCAAAACTCAAATACAGAAGGCTGCCTGCTCTCTTTAGCAAAGGAAAATAAAACAGAATTCTTCTTCTATGTCTTCATCTTCCAAGGCCAGCACACTGCTTAAAAAAGAAAGCTCTAATTATGAAATTTCTGTCTGCAGCCTCAACAGGCCTGGGACAAGCCACGAAGCCTGGTGCTGAGTAGTGGCCCTCCAGTACAGCACGAGCACCTGGAAGCCCCGGGTCAGACCAACCCAAATGCTTCTTTGCAAAGTGATCCTGGACTGGCTGGGCAAAGCAGCCTATAGATCAGAATTGCTCAAAGCCTCCAAACTCTCTAATGTACCTGAAAGCAAATCAATAAACATGTAAGTATAGAAAAATGAAACCTCTAGTTTCATTGAGAACAGCAAGCAAGCAGTCGAGTGTGCTTGTGCCTAGTGCTCTGCCTTGCACCACACGTCCATTCATCCCAAATCAAAACCCCAGGGGACATGCGTCCTTTGAGCTTCTTTATGCCACATGTTTGTATATTTGCTCTCAAAAACTCAGCAAGGGAAACCATGCAGAGTGAAGCTTTTTCTGGCATTACAGTGTTTGGTGGTTCAATGGCTCAATCCAAATCAGAACACACAGATGGGAGATGGGATGTTTAGTGTGAAACAAAATAAAAATTAGAGCAAAACAAATCATATGATACTAAGGTATGTAGCAGAAAGTTATATATTGCTATTATAGCAGTAAGGTGCTCCCAGAGGTTACATTAACCATTATTTAATCACCCCCAGGGGCATGTGGCACTCCTCTGTACCTTGTGCCACACAGCACCCCTAGGAGGTAAGTAACAGATAGTTAATGTAACCCCTCATCATATCTTACTGCTTAGCTGTTTATTAGACTTAGAGAACATGCATGGTATATATGCTGAATTCTGTCTATTTTTTGTCAAAGTTTTCTCTTTGAGGGCTAAGGTTCTTTAATGGACTACCAGCACAATTAAAGTGTATTGGAATTATGAACTGATACATCAGTTTGTGGCACAGCAAAGGTTGATTTGTCTTTTGAGCTGTTGATCTGTGTCTTCTCCCATAGAATGCCATGTAGTAGTTAATGTACTGTATACTAGGGTGTTTTCAGAATTTTCCTATTTTCTGTAACAGTTTAGTAATTATCACAGTTATGCTTTTAAGGGTATGTGAGTAGTCTGTATGAAAATTATTGCTGAGAGATTCAGAAGTTCTAATAAAGAGACTTGGTAGTACTTTATAGCCTGTGTAGTGAATATGTGCATTTGGAATACTGGACTAGACAGGTGACGGGCATGTGGAGTTCTAACACTGCAGTGACACTGACATATCTAGTCTTGTTTCAATTCATGGATTAAATAACTAAGGCATAACTAGACTGTGATTTTATCTATAACACATGATTAGGCCTTTTCTTCCATAGGAAAATTGCAGGCCTATCACCACACAACTGACAGCAATTAAAAAATGGTGACATCAATTAAAAACACTTTCATAATTGGAATGACTTAAAGGTTTAGGACTTGTAATTATGTTGGCTTAAAGGTGTATGACTTTTTGATTACACCTAATTGCACATTTACATCACTTTTCCAAATACTGTTTGACCTTTCATAACTCACCAGATCACCCACTGCTGCAGCCCATTCAGCTGAGAAAATAAGTAAAAAGCAGGATTCCAGTGAAAATAAGATCTTACATCTCAGTAGGGATATCATAACATGAAATATAACATTGTAAAATCATGACAACATGTATTATAAACAGTTTAAATTCCAGCCCCCCCCCAACAACAAAACTTCATAATTTATTTATTTATTTATTTATTTAAGAGTTTAACCAGACAGGCATGCTGAGTGCAGAGACACTCGTTTCCAGATGTGGCCTGGGGGAAGGTAGGGTACAGTGAGCAGAGACTGGTATATACATATATACATATAGTACAATATATACAGCAAAGATAACAGACCATTCTAAGCAGTGATGCTTCTAAATAGTGCGGCAGGAAATTATACATTGACTATCAAGTGTAGGGCACCGCCACATGATATTTACATGCAGTACAGGTTAAGCAGTTCAGTGAGAGCAGACAGATTAGTAGAGTTGCCAGGGGGAGCAACGGCAGCATATGGTACCATAAGAAGACAATTTGCAAACAGTGCAGGCTATACTCATATTGAGAGCAAGCAGAATTACATAGAGATGCCTGGGTAGCAACATCATAGATTGGGTAACGGCTGCCCAGCACACCAGGACAATAGGGGTTTGGGCTAGGAACAGGTGCATGTGGAGGTGAAATGTGCCCGGAGGAGTGTGTTGAGTTGCCTGGGGTTTGTGGCGCACGTGATGTCGGCAGGCAAGCCATTCCATAATTTGGGCATACAGTATTTGAAGGCTGATTGGCCTTTGGATGTGTGCATGAATGGGACTTTCAGAAGCCTGGAGTCAGGGCTTCTGAGGGAGTAGGCAGGGGGAGGCAGAGCTGATATGGAGGAACTGAGATAAGGGGGCAGAGACTGGGACCAGAATTTGGCAATGACTCTGGAACAGTGGATCTGTCTATGGGCCAGGAGTGAGGGCAGGGCTAGGGAGCTATATAGGTCACAATGGTTGGTCATTTGTGGGCAATACAGGATGAAGTGACAGGAGTGGAAAAGTGTGTCCAGGCTGGCCAGGGTGGAAGGGGGTGCAGTGCCATAGACAACATCACCATAGTCGAGTAGTGGAAGGATAATCTTTTGTACTATCTCCTTCCGGACCGGTGTGGGCATGCATCCTTTTTGTTGAGATAAAGAGCCCCAAGTTTGGGATGGAGCTTCTTGTGTAAGAATTGATATGCGTGGAGAAATCAAGGTTTTGGTCAAGCCAGCCCTTAAGTATCTGAATAAGGTGCAGGACTCAAGGGGTCCGTTCAGGGTTAGGAGCGGAGGTTGCCATGCTTGCTTTTTTTATGCTTTAGGAATAGTTGGTTGGACCCAAAACCAGTGCTGCCACTGGTTGAAGTCCTGCTGTAGCACATTTGTCACTACACCAGTGGATGGGCCTGAGGCGTAGAGTACGGTGTCGTTCGCGTACATATGGATAGATGAATGTGTGCAGGCCGACGGGAGGTCGTTCAGGAATATTGAGAACAGTAGCAGGCCCAGGACCGAGCCTTGGGGGATCCCCATAGTGACTGGGAGCAGGTTAGAGATGTGGGAGCCGATTTTCACTGATTGGTGTCTGCCTACCAAGTAGGCATGAAACCAACTTGTGGCATAGGTGGAGAGGCCGGCATCATTAGTTTGGATAGTAGCATAGGGTGGGAGATGGTGTTGAAGGCCTCGGCCAGATCTATGAATATGGCCGAGGTGATCTGCCCTTTATCCATTCCTGTGAGGATGCCATTGGTGAGCCTTAATAGGGAGGTGATGGTAGAGTGTGAATTTCGGAAACTAGACCGATAGGGGGTGAAGAAGGAGGATGCGTCTAGGTATTGGGAGAGTTGGGCAAGGGTAAGGTGTTCCTGTATTTTGGCTAGAATTGGGAGTAGGGAGATGGGGCGGTAATTGCCTGGTGTGGAGGGGTCACCACCCTTAGGGAGGGGGTTAACAATCGCCTCCTTCCATGTGGCTGGAAATTTGGCCAGAGAAAAGGAGAGGTTGAGGAGGTTGGCTAGTGGAGCGGCTATGGCAGGGGAAGATAAGTGTAGCATTTTGGCATCCAGTCTAGAGGGGCATTTGCCTTTGTTGGGGTTGAGAGCCCTCAGTGCTTGGAATACTTCGGCCGGGGTGACTGGACGAAAAGAGAACCTGGTGGACTGGGAGGGGTTCTGAGATTTTGGAGAGTTATAGGTGTTTGTGTGGGGGTGGGGGGTGGGAGACTGGATAGGAGAGAAGCTGCACAGCTGGTGAAGAAGGTATTGAAGGCAGAAGCCACTTCTCCAGGATCTGTGACAGTCTAGCCTTGGATGGATAGGGTCAGGGTTGGTGGTTGGGCAGGAGGGGAGAGGAGGGATTTGATAGTTTTCCAAAAGTTAGTGGAGTGGTTAAGGTTTGAGTTCAGAGCCGACGTGAAGTAGTTCTGTTTGGCCTGGCATATAAATTTTGTGCAGGAGTTGCGGAGGGTATGGTAGCTTTGTAGGGATCCTTGGGAACCTGTTACCTTATGTTTTTTCCATGCCAGGTCCCTGGTACGGCATGGGCTAATGATGTCTGTGGAAATTCAGGGGAGGTGGGATCCCCTTACTCTTGTACTTCTTAGAGGTGCATGGGAGTCCCATACTGCGAGAAAGCTAGCCCTGAAGGTTTCAAAAGCATAGTCAATGGAAGGTGCCTTTGGTATGAAGGACCAGTCAATGTGAGCCAGGTCATGCAGGAGAGAAGGTAGAAATAGAGATTTGTATGATCTTGTGAGAATCATCCTAGGGGGGATTCTGTGGGTCTGTATACTTTCCTGATCATGTATATCATGTGGTGGTCGCTGAGGGAGTCAGGGAGAAGGCTAGCATTTATAATCCTGTGTGGGTGGGAAGTGAGGGCCCAGTCCAGGAGGGAGTGGTTTAGTGTTTTAGGGTTTAAACGGGTTGGTTGGGAGATTAGTTGGGAGAGATTTAGGGCATTTATTTTGGTGTGTAGTTTGGAGCAGTCTTTGACGAGCCAATTGAACTTGAAATTGCCGAGGATATGGAGCTCACCAGCTGTAACAGACGACTTTAGTGTGGTCAGGTTGTCTAGGATGCTGGGCAGGGGGGTGCTGGGGCACAGTAGGAACCCACAACATAGACAGGGATGGAGTAAGGGAGTGCTAGTTTGATTAGTAAGGACTCTATGTCTGGTGAAGGTGTGGGGATTTGAACTGGGGTGAACTGTAGCCTGGTGGAGATAAACATGGCAATGCCACCGCCTCTTTTGCCCTGGCGGTCTTGCCTGATCAACGAGTAGCCAGGAATGGTTAAAGCTGAATCTGCATGGTGTGGCTTTAGCCAAGTCTCCGATATTATGAGGACGTCTGGTCGTAGAGATAGGGCAGTAAGTTGCAATACTGGTATTTTATTCAGGATGCTGCAGATGTTGAGGTGCAGTAGTCTGAGGCCCTTGGAGAGGGTCAGTGGGACGGGGGGATTGGGAGAGGTAGGACCAGGGTTGGCTTCGATATCCCCTGCCAGGAGAAGAAGCAGTATTAGAAGTTGTTTGGTTTTGTACCAGGAAGGTCTAGTCATATGTCAGGAGATGGGTTTGTGAAGGGTGGGTGCAGTGACAACAGTGGCAATGTTCTGTAGGACAGATTGTCCTGGGAGAAAGGAAGGAGGTAGGATGGATGCACCAAGTACCCAATTATGAACGGGGCCGTGTGGCAGTTGTTGTAGGAAGGTGGCTGAGGGTAGGGACAGGGGAGTTGTGAAGACGTAACAGGGAGGGCAGTTTGGGTGCCGATGTGGTTGGGTTGCTGGGGGGGGGAGGAAGGCTAGGGGAAATGATAGGAAGAATAGTGGGAGGAGAAGCAGTAACATTATGCCTATTATTGTAGCAAGCAGGGGCTGGGTGTAGCGGCCACTAGTGGTGACAGCAGATAAGCTGCTAATGGAAGAGTGGGCTGATTGGTTCTGGCGCTCCGATCTTGAACAGTCACGTGTCACAGTCACGTGTCAAGTAGTATAAATCTGAAAGCCGACCAAGGGTGGTGGTGGTGGCAGGTGAGGGACTGGCACGCAGTGCTGGTGGGCAGCAAGCACGCCGACTCTAAAAGATGGCGTTGTTCCTGAGAGCGCATCCTGCATCTTTGCTCGGCCTGGGGGGTGTGAGGTGATTGCTCTGGTTGGAGAGGGCAGGCAGTTGAAGGCCCTGATGACCCCTCGTAGTCCTTCTGGGGAGGGCTGGCATCTCCAGGCCCTCTTGACCCCTTCAGCTGAGAGACAAGGAAGAAGGGGAGAAAATTTATAAGCAGACAGAAAGGTGGGGCAACTCTACAGGAATGAACCAATAATCATGCTAGGCCTGAAATTTTACCTGCGCAGTAAACTTTAAACTGTGCAATACTTAGTAAACTGTGCAATACTTAGTAAAAGCAATGCACAGATTTCTGTACAATACGGATGGCTATGTGGTCTATGTAGTCTTCAGCAATTCAATACAAAATAAAAGCAGTAGTCTTAAGGTATCACAGAGATTACTGTAAGATACTGGTGGCTATACAGACTTTAAGCAGGAGAGCTATACAGACTTTAAGCAGACTTTAAGCAGGAGAGCTATACAGACTTTAAGCAGACTCTAAGCAGGAGATTACTGTAAGATACTGGTGGCTATACAGACTTTAAGCAGACTTTAAGCAGGGCATTACTAGATAAAGCAGTTGTCTTAAGGTAATGCAGAGATTTCAGTAATTACTGGTGCTATGAGGGCGATAGCATAAGTAAAAAAAACTATCTATAGTGCTAAGCCGACATAAAGGAGGCAAAGTTCGTTTTTGAATTTGGTATGTTTGGTGCCAAAAGCACACGCCGACTTCTAAAAGATGGCGCTGGTCCTGAGAGCGCATCCCGTACCTTGCTCGCTTCGGGGGTGTGTGTGTGTGTGTGAGGCGATTGCTCCGGTTGGGGAGAACAGGCAGTTGGAGGCCCTCGCGACCCCTCGTAGTTCTGCTGGGGAGGGCTGGCATCTCCAGGGGTCTCTTGACCTCTTCAGCTTGCTTTCGTCGGAGATGTGTAGGCGATTGTTCGGTTGGGAGGGCAGGCAGTTGGAGGCCCTAGCGACCTCGTAGTCCTTCTGGGAGGGCTGGCATATCAGAGCACTCTTGGCCCTTCAGCTTGCTCGCTCCGGGGGGTGTGTGTGAGGTGATTGCTCCGGTTGGGGAGGGCAGGCAGTTGGAGGCCCTTGTGACCCTTCGTAGTCCTTCTGGGGAGGGCTGGCATCTCCAGGCCCTCTCGACCCCTTCAGCTTGCTCACTCTGGGGGGGGTGTGAGGCGATTGCTCCAGTTGGGGAGAGCAGGCAGTTGGAGGCCTTTGCAACCCCTCGTAGTCCTTCTGGGGAGGGCTAGCATCTCCAGGCCCTCTCGACCCCTTCAGCTTGCTCACTCTGGGGGGGGTGTAAGGTGATTGCTCTGGTTTGGGATGGCAGGCAGTTGGAGGCCCTCGTGACCCCTCATAGTCCTTCTGGGGAGGGCTGGCATATCCAGGCACTCTTGACCCCTTCAGCTTGCTCGCTCCAGGGGTGTGAGTGAGGTGATTGCTCCATTTGGGGAGGGCAGGCAGTTGGAGGCCCTCGTGACCCTTCGTAGTCCTTCTGGGGAGGGCTGACGTCTCCAGGCCCTCTCGACCCCATCATCTTGCTTGCTCCGGTGGGGGTGTGAGGCAATTGCTCCAGTTGGGGAGGGTAGGCAGTTGGAGGCCCTCGCGACCCCTCTTAGTCCTTCTGGGGAGGGCTGGCGTCTCCAGGCCCTCTCGACCCCTTCAGCTTGCTTGCTCTGGGGGGGGGGGTGTGTGTGTGTGAGGCGATTACTCCAGTTAGGGAGGGCAGGCAGTTGCAGGCCCTCACGACCCCTTGTAGTCCTTCTGGGGAGGGCTGGCATCTCCAGGCCCTCTTGACCCCTTCAGGCATCTCCAGGCCCTCTCGACCCCTAATGAAGTTGAACATCATGTCATCACAGCACTTGATTTAAATCAGTAGTACTTGTAAATGCAAATGTTATTTTTAACAATCATTATGTCAGACAAGCCCTATAATTAATAAAACTTTAATCCTTTCAATTATTTTGGTTTCCATTATATTATTTGTTTTTTCTAACAGTTTTGCACAGGCCATTGCCAGACACACCACACTGGATGCTTCCTTTGCCTGCTGAGTATTCATAGAAACAAACAATGTAAACAAAGGGTGAAAAAACAGGAAATTTAATTTGTTTTTAATGTATTTATTTTACCAGGAGAGACACACTAAGCTGAAAGCTTGTTTACAGGTGTGACCTGGGAGCACAAGGAAGTTAAGTGACTTGCTCAGGGTCACACAGTATGCAAGCGGGGGTTGTAGGATTCATTTACTATGGGGGCTGCCATATGTTCCTGTGGATCCATTATAAATGTATTAAAAATAAAATAATTAGTTTAGTTGCCGTATTGGTCCTTGTAAGAACAGATCCAGAAGCAAATGGTTTGATACCTTTATTTTTTCACTTTCTTTTTATCCCTCCTTACTGCCCACTCAGTCCACTCCTTCAGACCGATCAATCCTATAATCCCTCCCATGGCATCTGCCCCTAGAGTGCCAGACTTACTCTGTTGTCTCCCTACCTTGCTCCTCTTCCTCCGGAGAGATGCCACAGTGGGGTCTGCCCATGGGTAGGTGATTGGGGCTGGGGTCGGTCTTCATCCTGGCCCGAGAGGGGTGTGCTCCGCTTTTCTTCCCCTTAGTCCCTCCTCCCCTGAGGGTATCGGCACAGAGGATGGACATCAGACGGCTAATGCCGACACATGCCATCTTCAGATGCCCACAATGTTCTCCCCACCCCGACTCTGGAGAGCCATCTAGTGCCCCGATGCCCATGCTTACACCAGAGCCGCTGCGTCAGGTGCTCAAAGCACCCCAGAAACCCACCCCAGGAGGAGGAGAGCATCTGTTGAGATGTTCAATCCTCCTCCTCCCCTCTGACCCCTGCAACCCCAATCCATTCCCAAACCTTGGCTGCAGGCATAGCACGAGGTGTGGCGTTCAGTGCCTTAACCCTCAGCACCACCAGGCCAGCCGGTTTGATACCTTTTATTGAACCAACACAGATGTTACAAAAAGAACACAGGAATAGTAATCACCTGAGCCACACAAAACAATCTGCTATGTATAGTCAAGCACTTTGGTATCACCATATCTGTTCAAATGAGGAAGAACATTTGGATATGTTGAAAAAACCTTTATTGAGCAGTGACACTCTTCTAGAGAAATAGAGCAGTAGAACGTGCAACACAGGTACCATGGGAACAACTATTTCAGTATAAGAAAGGACCACTACCAACAGATTACCCTTTGTACAGTAGTCACATATCATCCTGAACTTGAACTTCTAAGTAAGATTATTAAGGACCTCCTGCCAATATTTAGTGAAGATGAGACTCTAAATTGTATTTCTCAAGAACTACTACTACTATCTTTTAAACAACCACCTAATTTAGCCAACCTGATTGTTAGGCGTAAACTTGCACCAGAACAGAATACCATGACACTGAATGGTACACGACCCTGTAATCAACCCAGATGTAGGACTTGTGAGCTCATTTTGACTTTGGATTGTGTGGTTACATCACAAAACAGACAATTCAGGATACAGGGGAATTATACATGTGCATCACGGAATGTTGTTTATTTCATTCAATGCAAGAGATGTCCACAAACAAGGTATGTTGGAGAGACAAGCCAACCTCTCTGCACCAGAATGAACTCACACGTACTATTAATATGAAGATGACTGGCAAACCAGTGTGGCAACACTTCAATCAGACTTATCACTTCATCTCAGATATGTCAGTAATAGTCTTAAAAGGACATTTCAAAAATATTCAACAGAGACAGGCTTTTGAGCTCAGGCATATTTTACTTCTCAATATGGTAGCAGATGGCATGAACATTGATTTGGGTTTTATGACACATCACGCTACTTAAACTTACACACACCTTTACTTTAAAGGATGGACATTTAACAATACTTCAGAGTGTTGTTGCTGTTTTTATTTTCATAGAGTCCATTTTAACTGATTATCTACAGGTTGGTTTCTTGCCTCAAAAATGTGTGTCTGTGTGTGGGGGATCGTTGATGGTGGGTTGTCTTGTGGTGGGGGTTGTGTATGTATGTAGTTATGGAGTAACTTTGTTTGCATGTTGGGGGTAGGAGGATGGTGTGTTGTGTTTTGTGGGGAGGGGGTTGTGTGTGTGGGGGGGAAGGGAGTGGGGAAATAAAGTGGGGGGTTGGGGTTGTGGTTATA
The DNA here is from genome assembly GCA_016271365.2 of Neoceratodus forsteri. Lineage (NCBI taxonomy): Eukaryota > Metazoa > Chordata > Ceratodontiformes > Ceratodontidae > Neoceratodus > Neoceratodus forsteri. The sequence goes on from CM057456.1 coordinate 1,677,972,680, forward strand.
TTGAGGAAAGGCGTATATTCAAGTGCATCTGTGTTAGAACTCAGTTCACATTCATAGTGAGTATAAACTTCTTTCTACTAGTTATCTTTTCCCTTGGGGAGGGTTTAATTCCACTGGGTTTTTATTGAGATTCCTAAGACTGTTACTGTACATATAGCAATTTGATTATATACAAACATATTATTGAACTCTGAACATTTTAGGGGGCATGAACTCATTTTCTAGGGGGTCCTTGAGACATTTGTTTTTTATTTGGCACTACTTCTGATAATTGATATTATCCTGTAAAAAATATTGTTACAGCACTGAAAGTCTTAATGTTTATGGAGTTTGTTAACTGGTTGAGAGTATAGTTTAGAAAATGGCTAAAGATAGGTTTAATACTGTATAAATGTGTGAAACAAATGTTCATGCAAGGGAATTTTTCTTTATACCCTCATATTGAGGGTACCATAGTAGCAAGTGTAGGCTGTAGGATCGCCCTCATCTACTGTCCACCCAGAGACGAGAAGCGATTCCTTCAGGAAGTGGCAGACTTCGTCATTGACATGGCTTTTGAATCACCCAGACTGATGGTTCTGGGTGATTTTAATGCCTGGGTCAATGACAAACTCTCACAGTTTGGACAGCACTTTCTCCAGTTGATGTCATCCCTGGGGCTTACACAGATAGTTACCACTGCTACTCACAAACATGGTCACTCTCTTGACCTAGTATTTCTCCTGGGGATCGAGGCCTCTGATTTGGGGTTGGAACCAGTTGGGTGGTCCGATCACTATACTGTGGGGTTTAGTTTTAGTGCCCCCCTTCATAGGCCTACCCCTGTGGAAATGGTCAGCTATCGCCCTTTACGAGATGTTAGTTTGGAAGGCCTGATGATGGTATTTGACCTATCGTCCTTTCCAGTAGCAAACAATGACCCTGATGCCCTCGTGGTAGCCTATAATATGGCTATCTCAGCGGCTCTTGATGTCATTGCTCCTGTCCGTGTTCGCCCTCTCCCCCATTGCCTTCGGTCCCCTTGGTTTGATGGGACTTTGAGGGAGATGCGGCGACTTAGGCATGGTTAGCAGCATAGATCCTCTCTGATGCCGCATCGCCTTAGATTGATGGAGACATCCGACCTATCAATCTGCAATCACCTGTAAGAAGGCAGAGTTTCTGTCTGGGAGATTGCAGGTGCTCAGAATCGACCAGCTCAGCTTTTCCATACTGTGGACAGGCTGTGCAACCCAGCCTGTCTACAGCTGCGAAGGGCTTTTTCGCAAAAAGAGTGTGATGAACTTGCTCGATTCTTTGCTACTAAGGTGGCTGACATTAGAGAGGCGCTTCAACCAGCACACTCTGGTAATGCTTTGGATCAGTGTGAGGCTGCTGTCCCTCAGTTTTCCTGGAGTTCCTTCGACCGACTGGAACTCATGGATATCATGCGGATTGTCTGGAGTGCATGCCCTACATGCTGTAGTTTGGATCCAGGACCAACTTCCCTGATTTTGGGTTGTATCGATTCTATTGGTCCGGTCCTCGCATGGATAGTCTGGTGCTCCTTGGAAACAGGTGAGTTTCTGAGCTCCCTGAAGGAGGCTGTGGTAACACCCCTCCTGAAGAAAGTTTCTTTGGACCCTGACTGCCATGCAAACTACAGACCAATCTCTAACCTTCCCTTTTTAGGGAAGGTGATTGAGAAGGTAGTGGCTATACAATTGGAGAACCATTTAACCATCCATGATATCTATGAACCCCTCCAGTCTGGTTTTCGGAAAAGGCATAGTACTGAGACAGCACTGGTTCAGGTGCTCAATTATCTCCTGATGGCTAGGGATCAGAGGAACTGTTCTATTTTGGTTCTTTTAGATCTCTCATCAGTCTTTGACACTGTGGACCATGGGGTTCTTCTTGAGCATCTGAGGTTTGTCTGTGGACTATCGTATATAGTCCTTAGATGGTTTACATCTTACCTCACAGGAAGAACTCAGAGGGTGGTCTCTGGGGTTTACTCCTCTGACCCTATTTCTCTGTCATGTGGGATTCTTCAGGGCTCGGTGTTGTCCCCCATGTTGTTTGCAGTGTATATGCTACCTCTTGGAGACATTGTATGAAGGTATGGGCTGAGGTTTCACTGTTATGCTGATGATACCCAGCTCTACCTTTCTTTTGCACCCGATCAGGATGGAGCTCTCTCAGTCTTTAATAACTGCCTTAGTGAAATCCAGGAGTGGATGGCTTTGAGTTGGTTGAAGTTGAACCTGGAAAAGGTGGAGGTGTTGATAGTGGATCCGGGTCACCAGATCGGGGGGCCAGGGGTTGGTTCACCCTCTGGACTTTATCTTGGGGGTGTTTCACTCCCGGCCTCTGAATGGGTGCGTAACCTAGGGGTAATTCTTGGTGATGGATTGACACTGCATTCGCAGGTGTCTGCCGTCGACAAGTCCTCATTTTATCATCTGAGGAATATCTCCAGGATTAGGCACCTTGTTCCATCCGGCGATCTTCCGATGCTGGTCCACACCTTTGTGTCCTCACATCTGGACTATTGCAATTCCCTTTATCTAGGGCTTCCTGGGGTTGAAATCCGCCACTTGCAGCTGGTGCAGAATGCTGCGGCCCGGCTTTTGACTGGTACCTCACGGTCCAGCCATATTACGCTGGTGTTGCACGGACTGCACTGGTTGCCAGTACAGTGGTGGATCACCTTTAAAGTCAGTCTTTTGACTTATAAAGCCCTACATAGACTTGGCCTGGACTACCTGAAAGAGCTCCTGGTCCCTTATTGCCCTGGGCGGTTGCTCTGCTCAGCTGGCAAAAGGTTGTTAGAGATCCCGAGGGTGTCTTTGACATTTTCTGGGGCTCGTACATTTATGTATGTGGCCCCTACCCTCTGGAACTCTCTACCTCACCAGCTACAGGAGTGCATGACCATGGAGGGATTTAGAAAAGGCCTTAAATCGTATTTGTGGATGGGTGCATTTGGAGTCTGAGTATATATTTTGGGCTGTTGTAATTTATGGAATTTTAAATGTTTTTACTTTGTACGGCACCTTGGTTTTATGAAAGAGCGCCTTAAAAATAAAGTTTTATTATTTATTATTTATATTTCTATATATAGAAAATTTTTATTTCATATTTTTTTAACATACAATACTGTCAAACTGTAACATGCGCATATTGGGTATTAAATCTTAAGGTCTTGCTTTTAATTAAGAATGTATTCACATAACTCATTCATTCATTCGTTCATTCATTCATTCATTCATTCATTCATTATTTAAGACAGTGGGGCTTTCTGCTCAAGGATGCATGTTATCTGCTTCTGCTGACATTTGACCTTGGAAGGCTTCTCAGCAGTAGCAGACTGGTAGAATCTGGTTCCTTCATTTCAATGTCTGCTGTTTTTTAAAAAAGGTATTTTAAACCAATGAAAATTCTTTCTGTTTTTTTATGTATGATCTGGGAGTTAATAGAATGTGATTCTCTAAACAACTGGCATACACTTCCGAGGAAGGACTTGGTTGGTCCGAAAGCTTAGGCACTGCTTTCCTTTTGTAACATCTATGCTGGTCCAATAAAATGTATCAAACCATGTGTTTCTGGATCTGTTAAAATAAAAGAAAACAATTAGCAGAAAATGGTAAAGAACAGCAAAAGTAAAATCAGAATGTTTAAACTACCTGGCAAAGCAAAAATCTGGGAAGTGCTGAATATTCACTGGCTAATTAGTACTGCTGCTTTAAAACACATAAAATGCAGGAACTACAACAACTTAGGAAATGGGTAAAAATCAAGACACAAACAAATTGCATCACACTCACTGAGCTTTAAATTGATTACTTTAAAACATTGTCAAAACGAAAAAGAACCATTTAAACTCAGTAGAAGTAATGTTTTATTTATTTATGTAGCTTTTGTTGACAAGAGACAAGGGTCAGGAAAAAACTTCCTGTTTTTAGCTTTGTTCTAGTAGGAGAGGGATACAGATGCAAACTGACTGATTAAATCAGGTTAAGATGTTGGTGGTTTTAGTGAATGGAGGGAATTTGGCCAGGACATCGATGAAGTTTCCCTACTCTTTTCAAGAACTGAACAGACAGACAGGACCTTATTCATTGTCTCATTTGAAAGACGGCACCTCTGGCTGTGCAGTGTCCACCAAACACCATGCTGAGGCATTGGTATGGTTACTTTTTTTTCAGTTGGTCATTTCTCTCCCCACTGTTATGGCACTCATCCTACTGGCCTCCCCCGCTCCATCACCCTGACTTCTCTAGGACTATCCAGACCTTGCTCTTGTGGCTTACCCCCGCCTGCAGCAGGGTGGTGGGGAGTGTGCTCAACCTGCTGGGTCAAGGATCCAGTGGCCATGCTGGAGTGTCTGGGTGAAGGGCCTTGTGATCATCCTGCCATTCATGATGTTTTTGCTTTTTTCTCATTCCCACCTCCTCCCCTGTGACATGGAGGAGTGGAGTGTAATCACATTAATGATGGCACCGCACACGTTCCCTCTCACTTCACTGCCTGGTGTACTGTCTCCCAGCCTCTTCTAGGGTACAATCAAGCCCTGGGTGCCACTCCACTCCCTCTCCAGAAGAGGAGAGCAGTTTCTTGGATGCTCAATCCTCCCCGGCTGACCCTCTGATGACTTGAGCTCATTCCTGAACTTGGTCATCAGCAGCTGCAAGCGGTGTTACCAGCTGAGCAGTGACCACCATGGTATGGTTACTTTTAAACAAGGGAAGAGTGCCCCTGAAGAATTTCCAATACCACTTACTGCAACACCTGGTGTTAACTGACCATCTCCCCCATCTCCATACTGACCAGGGCCAGCCCAGCTTAAGTCATTTATTTACTGATGTTGCTAATCAGGTAAGTTCACTAGAGTACAGGCTCCATTTACATGAATGCCTGGGAGTTCACACTGAAATACAATAGGTAAGCAACCTCTGAGTGCTTACTAGTTAAATTGTGTTGCTAGGCATAGCTAGAGAGAGAAAGAGAACTTGGTGCCATTTGGTCTGGGATACTGGGTCTGTTTGCTGGCAGCAGGTGGCCCCATATCATAAGGAGTAGATATAGAGAGGGTTTTGGGTGCCAAAGGAGAGAGAGAGAGAGAGAGAGAGAGAGAGAGAGACGGGGGAGAGAAGAGTCCAAGGGTCAGCCTGTTAACTTGCCAGAGGGCTGCAGCGGGCTTTGTAGGCTGCTTGCCACCCCGTCCCTCCTCCCTCAAAGACCCATATTATGAGAAGTGCAGCAGTTAGGGCCATGAAAGTGAAGAGGAAAGAGCTGGAGCTGAAGGATGGGGCCTGTTGGTGCAATTGGGAGCTGAAGCCTGAGGACAAGGAAGATTTATGGAAGCCTGCCAAGTGAACGTCAGCACCTTGGTATAGAGTAAGCATAGATGGGGCCCTTCTAATTTAAGTAGTTTCACCCATGGGCGAGTGCAGAGCATGGAGTCAGAGTGTGTCCTGTGGGCGGGCCTGCTATGGCAATTTGGGCCTGGGGCGTGGTTCAGAGGTGGCAGCTGAGACTGCTGTGGGTGTAGTGGTGGCAGCACTATTGTTTTCCTCCAGCCAGTGGCCTCCACAGAGTTGAGACTTCCAAGCTGGGCAGCCTGTGGAGGCAAGGAAAGGTCTATGTGGGGAATGGTTGGCTGGGACCCCGGTGGGGTGACAGACTGTCTGGGTGCTCCATGTGGCACGGCAATTAGTCCCCTGGGAAAAGAGAGTCCTGAAATTGGAATCACTGCAGGAGCAGAAAGTGCCGGGAGTTACTGGGAAAAGCCAGAGGTATGTAAGACATCCTGGATAGGGCCCAGCTGCTGTGCACTAGCCTCAGTGATTGGGTGTCCAGAAGGTCTTTGGTGGTTCTGTTCTTGCTAAAGAACACCAATTTTGACTGATATAAGACCTTGAAGTGAAGGAAATGCTCCATAAAGTGAAAGGTACCCCCTGGTGGAGAAAGTGTGTGGGAAGGCCAAGTTAGAAAGAGGGATTGGGACAGTAGAAATGTCTCATGCTGTCATAGTCCCTAGGGAATGTCTGGTGTTTGAGAATTAAGGAATGGAACATGAGCCAGAGAGGCCTGATTAAAGATTCGGAATGAGAGAAGGGAATTGAAATGAAATGCTGCTAAGTATGAGCTACCTCTGTGAGTGTGGCCTGTTTCAGCCCTCTGTATTGCTGCTGCCAGGAATGTAGCCATGTTGGCTTGAGGGATGAGTGCATAAAATAATTCAGTCTGCTGGCAAAAGAGACTGCTGCAGGAAACTCTGGTGTCTGCCTGTGGATGCCCCCACCATATGTGTTACCCCCACGCTCCATGGGGTGGCTAATTAGCTTTCTTATTTATTAAACCTGTTTGTGGCATCATTTATTCTGAAGTGAACAGTGGATTTAAACAATTTGAACTGTGTATGTTGTGCCTCCTAACCACCCTTGCCCCTGCAGCTCACCGGTTACATATATGAAGCGCTCTTGCTCCCTCCAAAGTGGGGTCCACCAGCTGCCATCAGAACAATCAGGTAATGAGCACATTTCTACTGTCTTTTAACTGTGTTGCTTGGGTTGTACAGTGCCCCCTCCCACCAATTTACCATTCTGATACCCCTAGACGTGGAAGGGGGGGGCTTACAACATGGGGGCTCCTCCTGGATTTGAAGGAGTGTTTAGGGGAGCAAGCTTTGGCCTGGACTGATTTTTGGTGGCTGCGGGGGGGGATCCCAAACTGTGTGGAGGCCATCATAAACTTGTGCCCTAGCATGCCTCATAGCAGTGCCATTTTGCAACATGAATTGTTTAGTATCCACTTAATGTATGTAGAGTGTTGGAATCCCCTGCTGATTGGTTGGAGGTGGTCGAGCTGGGACTGGGGGTCACACTGCATAAAGCAGGGAGTGCCATCTTTGTTGAGCCCCATTTAAACTGTGCCACACTTGTACCAATAAGGGAGAGAGGCTGAGTGCTTGGGGCTTTTAGCAACCATTGAAGTACTCTTACATAAATTTTGATAAAATGTTAACATGGCTGAGGCTGCAGGAGATGGAAGCCGAATGGTTCTTGTGCCAGCATCAGTGTTATCGTGGCTGTGGGATGTGGCTCAGAAGGGAGGAATACAAGAAAAGTTTGTGATTTGTCATCAATCGGGTGGTGTGGTGAAGGTCCTATTGGTGTGTCTGAACTGTGCTGGTGGTGGTGCCATTATTCCAGCTCACCTTGCTATTGAGTACCAACCCACCTGGAGTTTGGCTACCACCTCTGCTTTACCAAGTGCTGCCTTGTCTAGTTTGGAGAATTGGGAGCATTTTTGGGGTGGCTGCAAGGGAAGTGACTCATGGGGAGAGGGGCGCTAGCCATTTGTCCAGCCCTTCTCCTCCTGTGGTGCCTGACTCTCCCCATGGCAGAGGGAGAGGTCATGGGGTGGTATGTAGGACTGAGCCATTTGAGTCCTCTGCGTTGGGCCCATACCCTGCTGCAGCAGGTACTGTGAAGAGATCTCGAGGACCCTTCACTGTGGCTGGAGAGGCCCTTGTTAGACCACGTCCTGATGTGGTGGTAGAAGAAGTAATTTCAGAGAAAGACTCCAGTATGGGAAAAGAGCAGGAGTATATTGTGCCCCCTCCTCCTGGTGCATCGTATAAGGCCTATACATTTGATGACCAAATATGGAAATGGGACATTTCCAAGCTGTATTGTTTTCCTTGCAAAAGGTTTCCTGATACCATTCCTGGCTGCACCAGGTTTGCATGCAGCACCGAAAAGACACGGACACTATCCATTCCTCTGATTCTCAGTACCTAAAGTATACTTCAGAAGTCTGGTTGTTAAAAGGTACTGCCCCCAGAACCAGTATGCAAAGCATTCCAGACTGGTTGCAAGCTGAGCACTGTGTTTGTCGGCATTCTGAAAATAATATCCTGGAGTAAGTTACCCCTATATAACTGAGCATATCTGGGATGTGATTGAGGAGAAAAGGGAGGACTGGGTGTATCAGGCTGCTCTGGAGAAAGTTAAGACCAAGAGTCATGGAAGTGCACTAGAGCAGGGTGGACATGAGCAGGAAGCCATTAGGAAAGCTAAGCAAATGTTTCTGTCTGCAGTATGGACCAGTGTGACTCTGTTTAAGACCTTTGCAATTGTCCTGGATGTGGAAGGTCGAAGAACTAAATATCATGTCATCTGAGAAGATGCCTTTGATGATGAGTACACCCAGCCAGACCTCAAGTTGCATTTTACCTAAAGTATGCCCTATGGCATTGTCTGCTCCTACCCAAAGAAACTAAGGATTGTTTAGATATGTCTTCTGGTGTTGGTCATGCATCTGAAAAACAATTACTGGATCAATCAAGCTGGAACTCCCACTTTCTAGGTGAGATCAACCCCTTTTAGTTTTTGTTTAAAAAAATGTTTGAGGAGTTTGACTGTTCCCTTGATTTGACGGTGACATTTTTCTTGTAATTTAATGTTTAGTGGTTTTAGGAAAAACAGATGAGAAGAAAACAAAAACACATTATAATAATGTTGATTATTGCAAAATGCTTATTATCTTACAATGTTAGTGGTAGGAAAAGTGTGCATGACGAGTGCCTGCTAGTGGTATGGACTCAAGAGCAACTGGAGGTGAGCATGAGTGTGAATGGTTGCAGATGTTTGGGAGTTAGGAAATGTTTAAACGTTGTTTAATATTGTTGCAAAAAACTGGTATATTGTAATTTGCTAATGTTTGGATTACGGGTTATGATATCAAGTTTAAGTGATGCTCGGGGAGAAATTCTAATATTTTTGTACAATTTTTGGCAGCAGTTTTTTCAATTTAATTTTAGAAATAAAAGTTTAGTGAGGGTAGTGTTAAGAAGTTATAGTAATGGGGGGGGAGTGGGATGCCTCTGCTGCAGTACCTGGCTGGAGTCTGTGAGAACCAGCGGTGGGTCACCATTTAGCCTTAGTAGACGTAGTGAAATTATAAAGTGTCAAGAGCGAAGGGATTTTAAAGTTCATGAATTTCCACCGTTATGGCGGTGCAACTGGCTTAGTGCCCTGACTCTTGGGGGAGGGAGAGTGGCATATCTCTCCTTTCAGGGGTCAGTAAGTGTGGCCTGGTTAAGCGTTCACCAGGGGGTGAATGTTTTGTGTGGGGGGGAGTTTAAGCACCCTCTGGGTGCTTACTAGTTAAATTGTATTGCTAGGCATAGCTAGGTAGAGAAAGAGAGCTTGGTGCCACTTGGTCTGGGATGTTGGGCCTGTTTGTTGGCAGCAGGAGGCCCCATCCACAAAGGGTTTTATATATAGAGAGGGTTTTTGTCACCAAAAGGGGAAAGAGAGACAGAAAGAGAGAAACAGAGAGACTTCCAGTGACGTCAGCAGACTAATGGCCACTTAGTTATTGGGCTCCAGTTCCCCTCTGACAACAACCTCTCTGCATCAGCCATAAAGAAGATGTCATCACCACCAAAAGGCAAGAGAAACAAGCCAGGGAAGCCACCAGTCACGCTGGCCCAAAAATTGAGAAGTCTGATAGACATAGAAAGAGCAGGAGGCAGAGATGATACTGAGACGTCCGAAGCTCCGGTGCCGACAAGGCCACATCCAGCATGCCCCTACTCAGACTTAACTGAAATGACTCTTCAAACAGCCAGAATGGTCTCCAAAATCGACCAAACCCTCAATGAATTTAGAGCGGACCTGAATAGAGTCGAACACAAAATGGAACAACTAGAACTGTGTATGACCCAGGTCGCAGATCAGGGAGATAGGCATGACAGGCTGTTACTATACCTGTTGGCCCAAGATCGAGAATTAACACATCGTCTGGATGATCTAGAGGGTAGGAGTAGGCGGCAGAATGTGAGGATCTATGGGGTCCCCGAGGGCACAGAAGACAAGCACCCCAATGTTCAGTATTAGGACCGGTCCTCTTCAATGTCTTTATAAGCGACATTGCAGAAGGACTGGAAGGAAAAGTATGTCTCTTTGCAGATGACACTAAGATCTGCAACAGAGTTGATGCACAGGGTGGGGTGGAAAGGATGAGAAGGGACTTGGCAAAGTTAGAGGAATGGTCAAATGTATGGCAGCTTAGATTCAATGCTAAGAAGTGCAAGGTAATGCACCTGGGAAACAAAAACCCAAGGGAAGAGTACACAGTGGGGGTGAGATACTAACAACAACAACAAAAATGGAAAGGGACCTGAGGGTAGTCATATCAGATTACCTAAGATGGGCAGGCAATGTGAGAGGGCAGCAAGGAGGGTTGGGGGATACTGGGATGCATAGGAGAGGCATCACCAGTAGAAAACAGGAAGTTATTATCCCTCTGTACAGACAGCTGGTGAGACCCCATCTGGAGTACTGTGTGCAGTTCTGGAGACCCAATCTCCCAAAGACATAGACAGGATGGAAGCTGTCAGAGGAGGGCAACTAAAATGGTGCAGGGTCTGCACTGGAAGACATATGAAGAGAGACTTAAGGAGCTTAATATGTATAGCCTCGGGAAAGAAGGGAGAGGGGGACATGATAGAAACTTTCAAGTACCTCAAGGGAATCAACAAAGTCCAAGGGGTAGCATCTTTCAAAAGAGGTGTGCAAGAACAAGAGGGCACAATTTGAAGATGGGGGCGGCTCAGAGGTAATTTAAGGAAGTATTTTTCACAGAGAGGGTTGTGGATGCATGGAGCAGCCTTCCGGAGGAGGTTGTGGAGTCAAAATCAGTGGTGGAATTCAAGCATGCATGGGATAGTCATAAGGCAATTCTGGGGGGTGGGGGTAGGAAGAAGTAGGCTGCTGGTTAACTAGGATCTGCAGCTTATCCAGTAGGTAGGGAAATGGGCAGACTGGGTGGGCCAAGCGGTCCTTATCTGCTGTCAAATTCTATGTTTCTATGTAATGTCATCTCCTTCTTGCAGGACTTGTTACAGTCTGCCCTTGTGCTCCCTCAGGACTTTAACTTGGAAATGGATCACTCCCATAGATCCCTGGGGCCTAGACCTCATAGCACCAAAGCACGACCACGATCAATTATCGCTCGACTCACCTTCTACCAGTCTAAATAGGAGATTTTATGCAATGCCTGGCAGCAGGGGAACCTACTGTTTGAGGGTCAGAGGATAAATATTGACAACGATCACACAACTGCAGTGCAGGAAGCCAGGAGAGTATTGTGGCCGATACCTAAACAACTTAGGGTTCAACACATTAAAGCCCAGCTCCTGCACCCAGCCAGATTGAAGATTACCTCAGATCAAGGCACAAAAATATACTAGGATCTGCTGTCAGCCACTCCTTACCTCCAGTCTATGGGAATTACTGTTCCTCCTCTAATGAAAGAAAAGCTAGAAAAGGACCTCGTCTCTTCCGCATGGACCGTCACCCAAAAAGGAACTTCCAAGTTGGACTCTACTCAAAAGCTCCTGAACACTAACCTGCGAGCAGATGTCTCAGCCTTAATCCAGAGATATGGAGCATCGTCACGTACAGACAAATGAGCATTGCACCTTCAGGAGGAGGCTGAGGGCTCACTGCGATCAGTGACTCTACAACAGAGCAGGAAACTTGATGCAGCCAGTGTGGAATCATCCCATCTTGATCCCTTAAAATGGTGATCCATTTTTGAGATGCTCCCCATTGCCCTTGTGACCTTGCTTTCACCAGATCCCTTCTTGGACATTGAGACCGTGCCTCCTGAACACCTACGGCTGTCCACCCAAAGATCGGAGGGTGAAGAAAAATAGGCATGATTTACTCCATGCAACTTTCTGTGAGTACTGTCCCATGGATGGCAAAACTAGGACCCTAACTTGCGTAGAGTTGTAGAACCGGGTGGGGGGTCGGGCGGTTGAGTGGGGGGGGATGCTCACATCGAGACCCAGCAAAAATAGAGATCGTCGTATTGCAGACCCAGCGAACCTTCATGCTGATCCCTCTGGGGACCTGTGAGACTGTGTTGCAGTATTATATTGAGTGGTAATCGCCCCACTAGCAGCAACATTACGCCAATGTACTGAGACTGTGATTGCTTGCTTGCGCCTCCTTTGTTCCTTGAGTCAAATTGGGCCTCTAGGCCACTGGGGGGGTTATATGATGGGGGCTATGTGGATTAGAAGCAGTAACTCCTCACTCCTAAAGGGCCACCATCAACCCAAAAGCTGGTGACTCAGAGGGAGCCTTACCTGTAGGGGCATTTTAACCATGGGTCTTAGATATGCTGCTTTCTTTAAGTAACTAAGGGCTTGACCACTGATCATCATTTATATGATAAGAAAGTTGGGACTGCTCCAATACTGTTTATCAAATGTTAATGCTTTTCCTGTTAAAAACGGTTGCTCAAATGTATGTAGGATTTTTCATGTAGAACTTTCTAAGGCTTTTTGTCTTCTATTAGTATTGTTACGAAATTTGCATCTGATGCTTAATATAGTTAGATATACCTTACAGGGTGATCGCAACAGATATATGGGAATAGAGTGAGGGGTTTGTGGGGTGCATGTTTACATGTCAACCATATCTACTGCTGAACAAAGAGCTAGCCTGATAGGGTGTACAACTCGAAGGCCTGAGGGATTACTCACAATTTTTGTGAGTGCCCTCTTCCTGCTCATTTATGAGAATGCCCTATGGCTGGATAAGATGCACCAGCCTCACCTTGGAAGCAAAGAGTTCTCTGCATTGCATGGGATGCCTCGAGATATGAGACTTCTGATGCACTGTGCAGTCTGTAATTTGTTGGCCCTACTTATTGGGCCTAAATGTCGGTTGTATGTTTATCTTATAATGTACGCCCTGGTACAAGAAATGTACATAGGTTATTTGTTGATGTTTGTGAATTTAAAGTTATATGGGTACTGCTTTTTGGAAAAATACTGGGGTCTTCAGAGAGGACAAGGTAATTTACTCCCACCACATCTGTTAGAAGGCTTAATCTTGAGGAACCCCAATGGCTAATCAATATGCTAAAGTGCTCTCCTTTAACATTAATGGCTGCTCCAACTCTATAAAATTGAAACAAGTCTTGAAATTTATTTCCACGCAATGATGTGAGGTGAATTTCCTGCAGGAAACTCACCTTTCTCCTTCTGAAGTGTTAAAGCTCAAGTCAAAGACCCATCCCCACTTGTTTCACTCCTCGTTGTATTCGGGTAGGAAGAGGGGTGTAGCAATACTAATGGCTGCCTCCCTTTCCTTTGTACAGGAGGAGGTGATTGTGGACCCGGGGGCCAGGTATATTTTGGTGGTGGGCAGGATACAGGATGAATGGGTGACCCTGGTTAATGTTTATGCCCCACCCGGATCTCCTATCTCATTTTACTCATCCCTATTCTGGCTTGTGGCGGAGAAGACTAAGGGGACTCTAATAATGGGGGGAACTGGAACCTGATCCTAGATAGAACATTAGATACTACCTCCCATGTCCAGAACCTGGACTTTCGAAAGGCTAGGGCCCTTATAAAGGTCTTAGGTCAGCTGGGCATGGTGGATATTTGGAGGGTAAGATATCCTAAAGCAAGAGAGTATATATGCTACTCCCCCAGATTCAAAATTTTCTCCCATTTGGACACATACTTTACTTTTTCCATGGGTCTCTCCAGTTTCCCCTCTATGTGGATAGGCACATCCACTGTTTCTGATCATAGCCCGGTTTTTCTTGAGGTCGCTCTTTCCCTACCTAAAAAGACTACACATTGGAGGCTAAATACTTCATTACTGAGAGATAAGGAGGTACTAAAACAACTTAAAAAACAAATTAAGGACACCATAGCTGATAATACAACACCAGGGGTTATACCCCAAATCTTGTGGGACACCCTCAAAGCCACTATCGGGGGAGACTGATTGCACTAGCATCTCAAAAGAAAAAAGCCCGTATGCTTCAACAATAAACCTTGACAACACAAATAAGGGAGCTGGAAACCTCGCAGAAAATAAAGTGGGAGGGACATAAAGACTCCAAGATAAAGGAACTCAGGGAAGCTCTGCAGAAGCTTCAAAAAGAAGAAATAGAGCGATCTTTGTTTTACTTGAAACAAAAGTACTACGAAGACGGCCCAAGGGCCACCAGAATCTTAACGTTTCGCCTCCTGCAACAGGCAGCAAGGGCCACTATCACCAAGGTAACTTCCCCACTCACTGGTCGCCTGGTAAGTCAGTCTGAACAAATTACAGATGCCTTCATCCGTTACTGCTCCAGGCTCTATAGCCCCCAAAATGACTCCACTACAGAGGACAAACTGAAGTACTTGGGTGCTCTCTCCCTCTCCACTCTCTCCCCTGAGAAGGGCTGGGCGCTGACCAGACCAGTCTCACAAAAAGAGATTCTGGACACCATTAGAGACCTCAAAACAGAGAAGTGCCCAGGACCAGATGGCTTTAGTGCTGAATTTTATAAAACCTTTCAGTTGGAGGTAGTCCCTCTGCTCTCAGACATGTTCTCTGAAGTTTGGAGAGAAGGAAACTCGCCCCCCCCATCATGGCAATACGCCACTATAGCCTTAATACACAAAGAGAATTAAGACCCTGTTCGCTGTGAATCCTATTGCCCCATCTCTCTCCTGAACTCAGACTATAAGATATTTATTTCTAGTATAGCTTCCAGATTAATTTCGTTGCACTGTATCTGATTAGACAAGATCAAACCGGTTTTGTTTCTTCCAGGCAGGCTTCGGACAGTGTCCGATCTGCAGAAAATATTATTGACACCATCCACCGCACCCACCTTCCATCGTGCCTCATGAGTCTAGATGCAGAAAAAGCCTTTGATCGGGTCTCCTGGGCCTTTCTGTTCTTGGTGCTCGAACGAATGGGCTTTCCCCAAACCTTTATAAATAGTATTAAGAGACTCTATAGCAGCCCACAGGCCTATGTCAGGGTCAACGAAGGTCTTTCATCTAGATTTAGTCTATACAGGGGCACCCAGCAGGGATGTCCCCTCTCCCTGCTGCTTTTTGCCTTGTATATCAAGCCCCTAGTGGAGGCCATACGTGCCTCAGACGCCATCAGTGGAATTGAGATGGGAGGCCAACAGAGAAAGGTGTCCCTGTATGCAGACGACATTTTGCTTTATCTTTCTTGCCTTGAGCGGTCGACACCTAGTGTGTGGTCGACCCTGATGGAGTTTGGGAAGCATTCTGGGTATCTACTTAACAAGACCAAAACGGAGCTTCTTAGCTTTCACTACTCACCATCCCAATCAATTCTAGACTTCTTACCCCTAAATTGGAAAGCAGAAAAGATGAAATATTTGGGTATTTGGCTTGCAAAAAACAATTCCCAACTCTTTAAAATAAATGATACCCCACTTACGAACCAAATTAAAAAAGACTTTGATAAGTGGGACCTGATAAACTTGCCCAGTTACTCTAGGATCCAGACGATTACCATGAATAACCTCCCTAGATTTCTCTACCTTTTTCAGTGCCTCCCCCTCTTCATTTGTAAATCGCATTTCCAATCTTGGCAGAAACTAATTTCTCAGTTTGTCTGGAGCAACAAAAAACCCAGGGTGAATATGAGGGTTTTATAGACAAATAAATCCAAAGGGGGAAGATCCCTCCCAGATTTGGAGGACTATTATCTAGCTACCCAGTTGAAGATGGCTCTGCACTGGGCTACCCCAACATTCACCTCTAATTGGAAGGAAATGGAGAGAGAGGAAGAGGAGGCTCAGGGTGTGCTTCTGGAGACTAGACTGCTGAATCCCACTAACATAGCCATAACTCACCCGCCCAAACTATTTATGGTAATAAAAACAATAAAAGCTACTCACAGGGTTTGGCAAAAATACAGGATGAGAGCAGCCCTTTGGCCACTATACCGACCGGCTAGAGACCCCACTGTTTCCCCATCTTTACTTGATCACACTTTCAGGACTTGGGAGAAACTGGGCCTAGCATACATAAAACAGTTCTTTCAGGGGGACACACTTCAGAGCTTCGTGGACCTTAAGAATAAATATGGTCTGCGGGACTCTGATCACTACAGATATCTACAGATACGAACTTATATTCGTAAATACCAGATGGTGGACTCGAGCCCACCTAGGCGCATACAGTCTGTGGACTGTTTATGGTCGATTCTCTCCTCACAAATCACCAAGGGCCTAGTTTCAGCAATTCATAAAACCCTAGCGGGTTTAAAGAAAGACCAGCTAGAAAAAATTAAAGAGGGCTGGCAGAGAGAGGATGACTTGGTTCAGAGGGATATTAACTGGACTGCAGTATTTCGGGTTGTCACAAAGACTACTTGTTCCCCCCTCTGGAAAGAATTCAGCCGGAAGGTTAGGGTTCGCTACTTCCTTACTCCTCAAATATTAAATAAAAAAGACCCTACTAGACACCCAGCGTGCTGGAGGCAATGTGGGGCAGATGTGGTGAGCCATTTACACATTTTCTGGCATGGAAAAAGAACACATCATAAATATTACATCAGGAGGGTATACTAGGACACATATAATAATATCAACATTGATCAAGGTGCAATGGGTGCCATACAGTAACAATTGTTTGGTACCATTACAGCAGCAGTGAGCTAGGCCAATGAGATGTTTGCGATACCTATGTCAGAAAGTATGCACCTCAACGCATGGCCGGTTCTCACTGGTTTGAGAGAGGTAGCAAGGGATAGAGGCTGACCATTTCACATTATACTATAGATCACTCCTCCAAAACTATGATTTTATTTTTATACTTTTATGCCATTTACAGTACAGAAATTCACTCGGAACAGTGCAGTACATCAGACATACAAAAAATGTTGATATTAGGATAAGTGAGTCACTGTAGCCTTGGGTACAAGATAAGGGGGGAATAGCAGTTTATATTTAACAAGAATCAGTTCATATGGTTATTGCTGCTAATGCCTTAAACTGTTATTTACTTTAAAAAACGATAACTGGAGTTAATAAAAACGGCTGTGTAGCCTTTATGGTTATGTCACAAACATTAAACAAACATTCCCTCTCAGTACACTCCCCGTCATTCGATTAAACATAATGATCTGTCACTCAAATTATAACATTTAACCCTAGAGCATTAGGCATGTACTAAGGCTATAATTACTAGTGTGACACCAAAAAATTAGGGAGGATTATTTACAGGTGCCAGTCAGTGGGACACCCACCCTTGACCACTAATAGGTTCCATGGGGGACACTGATCATTGCCAAACCAAAAAGAACTACAGAGCCAATGGCCAAGCAGCGGGAAATAATGTCCCATTAGAGACAATGAGACAGGGCTTCTGACGCTGTCTTGCCACAACCTAGAAACACATGGAATGAGAAATCTCCACTAACCTCTCCCAACAACAATTAGAATAACAGGTGAAAATAACAAACTAGTACTCTACCAAGGTAACAACATAATTATAAACAGTACATCAACACAGTTTAAGTAAATTTAATTGTCCAGTAATGGTATCTCTACCGAATGTCCACACCATAAGCAGGCTTTTTTGGGGATTGATTGCCTCCAAAACTATGATCACATAAGGAGGACGGGGGAAGCCAACCCAGCTTATCATAAAGGGAGCAGTGGTGAGTGAATCTAGCAGATGCTGATAGAAAATGGCAAATACTATTGTAGGTGACATCCCACTTAAGGAGAGTAGCTATAGAGGCTGCCAGGTACTCTGGGGCATGATACAGAAGCTTAGGGATGAGCATCCCCTGGGTGATGGCAAGGTGTGCCTGTGGTGATAGGTCCCGTGCCACTTTGTACGCTACACACAGCATGTAATTCACAATCTTGTATACATTTGTTATATGGGATGAGTAGACAAGCACTGGGTCCAGTGTAACTCTGAGGTACAGTATTTGAAAGAGGAGGTGGTGGGGACAAGGGTACCATCTTGATATACTACAGATAGGAGAGTCTGGCATGCTCTAAGTTTGGAGAATGTACCGAATAGCATGGATTGCATCTTGTTTGTATTTAGGCTAGGTTTATTATTTGATAACCAGGTGTAAACTGATTGTAGGTCAGCTGTCAGATACTGGTTGATTTGGTCAATATTACTATAGCTGGTATATAGAACTAGATCATCAGCATGTAGGATGGTGGAGCAGTGTGTCAGGCTTTGAGTTAGGGAACTGATATGTAGGGCAAACAGTAGGGGGCATAGTTTGGAGCTTTGGGGAACACCTACCTGGTTAGGGCCAGGGTCTGAGAGGGAGGACACATACATGATCCTCTGGGTTCTGTCTGCTTAGTAGTTGCGGAACCAGGGGATAGCGGTTTGTGAGATACTCAGATTGATAAGCTTGTTTATAAGCAGGGAGTGATCAACCAGATTGAATGCTTTTGTTAGATCAATAAAGACAGCTTCTGTGAGGCATCCAGTATCCACTGCTGAGGAGATAGAGTTTGTGAGGGTTAGGAGGGCTGTGGTGGTGCTATGCCCATTACAGAAACCATGTTGAGTGTGGGATAGCAAGTCATAAGTTGAGAGGTAGTTAATGATTTGTGAGGCCACTACTTTATCAAGTAGTTTGTATAAGGCAGGGAGGATGGCAATGGGTCTATAGTTCAAGTTTTTCGCGATCCTCCTTCTTAACAACTGGAACCATTCATGAGGTCTTCCAAATGTCAGGCACCATGCCAGTAATAAGGGAGAGATTTAATGATTTAGCAGCTGGGGAGGTTAACTCTTTGGCAGCAATTTTCAGAAGTTTGGGTGCAGTGCCGTCCATACCTGCATGTCTGGAGACATGAATCTGCATAAAGAATTTGCAAACCTCAGCTGGGCTGATCCATTTAAAATAGAAAGGTGGCTGTTTACAGTATGTATGGGGACCTAGAAAGGGGATTAGCATTTGGTTGAGAACTTGCTGAGGCAGGGAAGGCATGCATGTAAGCAGAGGGGTCTGAGAAGTGCAAGTTAAATGTGTTGGCTACTGTGTTGCTATTGTTGCAGTGCACCCCATTTAGTATCATGTCAGGGGAAGACTGACATCCCTGCTGTCCAAGTAGTTTTTTAATTTGCATCCTGAACAGTCTTGGATCTTGGGCAGTGACATTAACTAGTGTTTTGCAGTTAAGGTTTTTGGTTTTCCTGACTTCACTTTTGTAGCTGTTCATAGTGTTCTTTAGGTTGATCAGTCCAAGGAGGATGAGAAGGCCTTATAATCCTCCCATTTTCTATCACATTCTATGAACTTGGCTACCAGTGTGTGGTCTAGCCATTCAGTAATGGGGGCACGCATTCTCGTTTAGTAAGCACAACAAATTTGTCTTGCAGTTTAGTGAATTCAGAGGTAAAGTAATTTGCTGCTGAATTAACATCAGTGGCCTCGTGTAAGTAGGACCAGTCAGTATTAGATACAGGCAGTATAAAAAGCTTGGGATTCAGGTTAGCGTAATTCCTGTAGTGCACCATCCTTTGAGGGGCTTTAGGTATTTTGGCATGACATACACAGAAAACGGGGGCATGATCACTAATGGCATCCAACAACACACCTGAGATTTTAATTCTGTCTGGCCTGGGTGTGAGTATACAGTCAATTAAGGTATGCGTATTGCTGTTGGTTGAGCTCCTAGTAGGCTCAGAGATGATCTGTGTAAGGTTTAGCATACTAAGGGCTTGCATCACAGTACTGTTGCAGCCACTGGGTCAATTTATGTTAAAAACCCCAAATACGATGAATTTGTTGTTTCTGATTAATGAACTGATGGACTTGGCCTGGTACAGGAGTAAAGTCAAATTCCCTGTAGGGGGATGGTAGATACAGAAGAAATGAAGCTTTTATGTACCACCTAATATGAGTTTATCATAGCAGTATTCTAAAGGGAATTCTAGAGGGAAACAGTGAGAAGGAGCCACTAATTGAAGGTGGGATCTATAATAAATGAGCGTGCCATCCCCTTTCTTGGGCCAGGTCAATCACTGTAGATCAGACCATATCCTGAAAGCACACTCAATGCCTGGCTTCAGTCAAGTTTCAGATAAGCCAAAGGTATCTGGTTGGTAGTGTGTGGCCTAGGCTAAGAGTTCATCTAGTTTGGGGAGTGGGCTCCTTATGCTGATATGGGCTATTTTGAGGCCTTTGATATTTTGCCATGGTACAGGATTGATGGAGGGTTTAGCAGAGATGGGACCTGGATTTAGTTCAACATAGTTTGAAGATGAGAGGCAGATGAGAGCTAAGTAGATGAGGGGGCTATACCTAAGGTATGAGACAGAGAAATGACAACACCAGCACCATTTATTAGGAAATACAAAACAATACAACAACATAATACTGCACAAATATGCAGCATTTTGAAGACATTTTCTACTAACCAACCTTATTATATAAAAAATAAAAGATAGGGAACGGGTAGTACTTTTGTATAATAATTCCATCTCATGGTTAAACACCTTGGGGGGACGTTTAACAGGGATGTGAGGAAACACTTCTTCACAGAGTGGGTGGCGGACACCTGGAACAGCCTGCCAGAAGAGGTGGTGGGTATGACGACAGTAGGGAGCTTCAAACATGTGTAGGACAGGCACATGGGTGTAATAAGTAGAGGAAAGGGAGGAGGGAGGGAGGGACACCTGGAATAGCCTGCTAGAAGAGGTGGTGGGGGTGAAGACAGTAGGGAGCTTTAAACATGTGTAGGACAGGCACAAGGGTGTAATAAGTAGAGGAAGGGGGGGGCACCTGAGACTGAATAGGGTCCAGGGTTTAGTGATAGGTAAGGAAATAGGGCTTACTAGATGGGCTTACTGCTCTAGTTCTGCTGACAAATTCTATGCTTCTGTGTTTCTAAACAAGCTATAGGATCATTCAACCTTCGGCTTCATTGTTTATTAATCTGCTTGACCACTGGATGGAATTATTTTACTCATACACTGCTGGTTTTCCTGTCTCCTGGCGGCTGGTATGGCCCAGTGAATGTCTAGCTGGTTTAGATCTCCTACTACTACTAGACCCTCCCCTTTTGCCACCCCCTTTTGTACTTGTGCTTTTAGTTCCTTATCTCTCTCTCCTCTCTGTGCCATGGTGGCTTGTAAACTACCCCAAGGGAAGTTTCCTACCTGATGACTCTGTAGCTATACCCACAGTGATTCTACCTCCCTTTACCCACTAATGGATACATCCTATACTGTTTCTATTCCTTTCCGTATGTAAATGGCCACCCCTCCACCTCTACCTATCCCTCCATCATGCCTATATACAGTGTATCCAGGGATAGCCAGGTCCCAGTCATTGTTCTAGTTGGCCCAAGTTTCTATAATGGCCACAAGATCTGGCCCAGATTCTGTCATCAATACCTGGAGTTCACTAATTGTATTACCCAGATTCCTGGCATTGAGGCATACCACCCTCTATCTTACGCTCTCACCCCTCTTGATTGTTCTTTCCACACTACCAACTTACACCAAGAAGTGAAAAAATGGAATGATAAAAGATTCAACAACTAACACCTAGATTTCCACTGCCAGCAGAAGCTGAATCCTGTAAGATGTTGCTTCTCCCAACTGCTTCCGATTGGCTATTCCTGGTCTTGTAATCCCTAAGATTGCTGGCTTCAGCTTCCTGGTCCACCTAACCACCTGCAAACATAGAAACATGGCACAAAAGTAAGTTTTCAGCAAAAATTAAGGTACTGAAACTTAAACAGGCTCCTGATCTTGGCTCTGTCTCCTGACTGCAAAAAAGCACCTTGGTTACCTCCCATTTCCACTACTGTCTGCTTTATGCTTCTCTAAGTAGTTTCAAAAATGTAACAGAATGATCATGTTTGGGTCTAGTGGTTAGATCACCAGCTTGGGAGCCAGCAAGTTCCACTTCGAATCCCACAGGAGTCACTTACTCACTGTTATCCTGAGCAAGCTGCATTAGCTCAGTGCAAGTGTAGGGTTCATGAGATATCGGGAATTACTACAGTATTATGCAACAGGTTAAACATGACCACAATGGCACACCCCCTTCCACCACAAGTTAAGGACTATCATTTCCCCCCCATATTGCACACAGAAGTCTACCAGGCACTCATGTCCTTGAACCCGGTGAAATCCAGCCCTGATGGACTCCACCCAAAACTGCATCTCAGCCCCAGCCATTGCCTATCTCCTTGCCGACCTCCTAAACCTTTCTCTTTCATTTGGCACAGTACCCCAGGAATGGAAACTTGCTAAAGTAATACCTCTCCACAAAGGTGTGCATCTGACCTCACCCACCAACTACAGGCTGATTCTATGTCAAAATGGCAATCACGGAAGGCTGATCACAATTTGGGTGAGTGTACATCACTGAAAATGAATTACGGTGCTGTACACTTGCAGCAACTAGAAAACCAGTGACCGGTTTTCCGCACCTCTGTACTTAAGGATTCTTAGCCCCCAGGGGGGTGCATGTTGAGGTGTGTAAAACTTAAAAAAGAAAAGAAATCAACAATGCAAAAAAGCGATTGACGTCGCACCCCGAACGAACTCAGCACCCTACCAACTCCTGCCTACCACCTACCCACTATGCCCCATGGCCAGTTCAGCAGCTGACCGCCACACTACACCTGACATACCTTCCCTCCCCTTCCACCCGTTGTGTAGCATGGTCCCCCCCCCCGTGCACATGTATATATAGTGACATCCTGTCGCTGTATTCCCCTACCCCTGTATCTAGTAGCTACCCTGCCAGGTAGCCCAGAACACAGGTGCCATGATTGAGTCACCCTTTTTTGAAAGCACTCAATCGCAGTCACTGTGTTCACTGGATACCCTGCAGGCTCATCTATCTCTTGCCCTCTCTTGCCAGGTTGCAAGAAACACTGATATACTCCAGGCTCCTGGACCATCTAATGGCTTCTGGTACTCTCTCCCCATACCAGTCAGATTTAAGGAAGCACCACTCCACTATAACCTGTCTGCTACAAGTCACTGACCATATCTACTCTGCAATGGATCTAGGACATGTCACCTCTGCCATCTTTGTGGATCTGGCAAAGGCTTTTGATTCCGTGTCTGTTCACCTTCTGATCCACAAACTACACTCATCTGGGCTGTCTCAATACTCAACAGATAGCAATCGGTCCAATTGGAAATGCCCTCTCCTCACCCCTACCCATCCAAGCCGGCGTACCACAAGGTTCTGTACTTGGTCCCATTCTGTTCTCACTCTTTATTAATGATCTCCCCACTGTTTGCTCCACTCCCACATACAGGTGTCAGCATGGCTCAGTTGGTAGCACATCCACCTCTGAACCAGAAGGTTGTGGGTTCTTGTCTCACACTGGGATTGGACTCGTACCTAAAAACGCTGGCACCCGAGTGCAGTATTGGGGGGGTACTGTACTGCTGGGGTGTGCTGTCCTTTGGATAAGACATTAAATCAAGATAATTTCTACCCATCCTAGTGCTGTCCTGGTGGATGTCCAGGTGGAAGTAAAGGAACCCAAGGCATTCTTCACAAAGAGTAGGGGACATTCTTGGTATCTTGGTCAACATTCCCCTTTCCATAAAACTAGTTCATGCAATTGTCCAGGCTGTGTGTGGGTGTTGATGTGTGATATGGCCACCACTACACATCCAGTCACTTCACTACCAGTCTAGCATTGCTTACAAAGTGCTTTGGGATACATTGTGTATGAAAAACGCTATATAAATGCTGATTCTTCTTCTTCTTTAGATGACACCGTGATCTACTCCTCTGGGTCCCCCTCTGACAATGTATTTTCCCCCCTTGAACAAGACTTTGCCAATGTTCAGTGCTGGTTTCAGAAAAAAAACAGCTGAAGCTTAATAAAAAAAAACATCTCAATGGTTTTCAGCACTAGACAGAGCCTGACTCATCTTCAGTCCTCCCCTAAGTTCATCACTATGGACGGCTCCTCCCTTGAGATGGTCAACACCTTCAAATACTTAGGTGTTTGGTTGGACAGCCATCTAAATTTTTCCTCCCATTTAGATGCCATTTGCACTAAACTTTGTCTTAAACTTGGTATCCTATACTGTAACAGAGACTGTCTCCCTTTAACTACTCACCATGACCTGGTTACAAAAACAATCCTGCCCGTATTTGATTATGCCGATGTATACACCTCTGCTCCTGAAACCTCCCTCTCTAGACTTGATACACTCCTAAACTCATTCTGTCGCTTTGCTACCTCCTCCCCTCCCCTTACTCACCACTGCCTCCTCTACTCCTTCCTCTAAATCCCCCCTCTTTCCCACAGATGGAATCTCCACTGCCTCTCCTTCATTGCCAAATACTTGCTCAGGTCCCTTCCCCCATCTCCTCTCCCACTTATCTTCTGCTCACCCTTCTACTTACACCTTCCGCTCTAGAGATTCTCATTAATTCTACCTCCCCCCACACTATCTCTAGGGTGGGGCTGTCTGCATTCTTCTATCGCCTCCCTCTTCTCTGGAACCAGCTCCCCCTGGCTACTCACCACTCCCCCATGCTTGCCACCTTAAAGTCCAATCTTTGTCACCTTCCTAATTCCAATGACTGCTGCCCCTCCTCCTCCCCCCTCCACCTCCCTCCTAGCCTATTTTTCCTCTCCCTTTACCTAGCACTTCCTTCCTGCAGTAACATTGCCTCCATTTGCACTTCTCCCTTCTTCCGTAGCAATTAAGTGTCAACATAGCTGGGTACTCTTAATGGGCCCTATGCACTATGCCTATGCGTGGAAACCGGGCACATAGGCATAGATACGCATGAACGCCATGCAGTGCGGGTCTTGTGGACACTGTGTAGCATTCCCAAATGGGGAACAATAGGTAATACCTCTGCCGGGGGTGTTCTGGGGCATGCCCGCACTATGTGGCATGCACAAAGCCAAGTAGTGCAGAACGCCGGGGCACATAGGAGGGTGACCATTATGCCAGGGTGCACCCTGCTGTAAGTCCCCTATGTGCACTCCCCTATGCACACCAGCCAAGAGAACATCCCCACAGCACATGGGCATCCCCCACAGAGTGGGCCAGCCCTGTCCCCGTACCCCAGAGGCAGACCCCCCACACACAAATGGTGCATCCCCAGCCACCCAATGTAGCACCCCCACCCCAGGGCAGCACGATGGTGCCCATGCTACCCACAGCTCGACATGGTGCCTCCACACACAGCACCCCCCAAATAGCTGCACCCATCCCTGGCCAGCTTTATCCCCCACACATACCTGTGGCACTGACATCACCCTCCCGCATGGTCCACCAGTGCCAAGTCTTGGGATGGCCAGTGGTACTGCCCACAACACACCTCCATGGCTGCCAGCTGTCTATCATCTGCAGGGGTGCACAGCCAACATAAGGCCACATAAGGGATCCACTGTAGGACCCGGGCTGGGCATCCGATTGGATGCCCGCCCGGGTCTGTGACTCTGACCCAGGTGCCCTATGCAACCCTGTGAACCAGGGGGCGTGGCTGTGGATAGACACCCCATGGGTGCATGCAGTTATGCATACTGCATACCCTGTGCCTGTCTGGGGCCAAGTAGGTACATGGGCGAGGTATGTGCCTCAGGCACATACTTCCCACCCGTTAGTGCATAGCCCACAATATGCAGAATTGTCCTGCTACTAATTTTGCTTGTATAACTTAAGATTGTTTTTCATCCAGCACCAACCTAGGGCTGTACTCAGACTCTGTTGTAATGTAATTGTCCTGTTTGTATTTCTGATTGTATTTTTAATCTTGTAACTCCTACTTGATTGATTTCCCCCCTGTCGCACCAGGAAATGAGCTCCAGCTCAGTGTGCCTTTCCCAGTCACAAACTTTTAAATAAAAAAATAAATAAAATAACATTGTAGTTTACTCTGCTTCTATTAAAATGCAGGTGCTGAAGTGCACTTTCCCAACAAAACTATTGCACTCACTTTTTTATCCTTGTTTTGCTCCTCCTGCACTGCCACTGATTTCAGCAGAAGACACTGTGTATAACAATGTTGATCTAGTTTGGCCTGTTCTGATGGAGAGATGTGGCAACAGTGTTAGTCCAGTCTATGATGTAGAAGAAAGAAAATATGTTACTGAACTAACAAAATAGTTTTTTTTTTACACTAACTTTCGAGAGTTAAGTGTCCAATAAAAGGTATCATTCAACTTTGACATACAGTATGTGTTGTTTGTTTCCTCTATTCTGATGCAAAGCAGTGTAATTATTTGTATGGTCTTGAATTGGTAAAGTTCATTGTTAAAAGGGTCTAACATAGTTATAAAGTGGTAAAGTACCTTGGTGATCAGATAGATAGCAGTGGAATTAGAACTCAGATTTTATCACTCCCTGCTTACCTATCTATGTAAATTAGAGTCATTATCAGCCTACCCTGACAAGCCTGTCATTGTTTCTGTTATGTTGATCAACATTAGTTAATGAGAGAATTGTTCTTCAGTCACTTACACTTGTCCATGCTTTAAGTATTGTGTGTATTCAGCGGCATTCTTTCAGTTGCAGAGATGACATAGAAAACAGAAAAAAAGTGCCATAACCAAAGACTAATGAATAAAGTAGATCTGGATAGAGGAAGGGGAGGGAAGGGGGATAGGGGCACCAATCGCCGAAGAAGAGCAGCATCTCATGCATACCAATGAGATGATGAGATGCCACTGTGGAAGTAGAAGCTAATGCATGCTAGTTCCTGTTCCTGTCTGCCCTTCTCCCTCTCCTCTTGTTAGCAATATGTTGCATAGCTAATGCTATGCAGCCATAACAATTTGGTGTGCTCCCAGCAAGTTTAGCAGTAAACATGGACTAAGTAGCTTAATCACAGATTGATCTCTACAGTGTACGAAAGGGGCTATGTAAACTAGTAAATGCTATTCTAGTCTGTGAGACAAATAGAACATAATGATATAGTTAGTAGATAAGCAGCAGGAGCAGATTAAGTCCAAGCGACAGCAATTGGGGCCCATTTCACAGCCACAAAGTGTGGAGGTGTAAAGTGGGGTACAAACAGCCACTCTGTTGTGCCTCCACACATTGGCGCTATACACAAAAGGGTTTTTTAGTTGAAGGGGGACAGGTCCCGCTGTGCTATGCTGCAATGCAAATGAGTTCCTCTGATGTTAGTAGACATAAGTGTAGTTTGCACACACTAGCATACTGGTTAGTGACACTCACTGGGGTCTCAGCATGGTATATTGCCAGTTGCATGGTACCATGTCATGCAGAGAGACTTTGGAACAATTCCTGCTGCTGAAAGTGTCCTTCCAATCAACTGCTCCATACCTGAATGCCTGCTTACTAGCTGATTAAGTTCTGGGATGGACAATCAGTCCCTGCCATCTCCAGCACCTCTTGGCCCTTACTGTCACTTAGGTCAAGTTAACCCATCCAGTTTTGTTTCCCTGTGATGTTATGTGTACATCAGTGATGTTCCATGATAAGCTCAGTCCCCTGTTGGAACTCTGAGGCTCCTCACAACATAGCAGCACCTTTGACATCTACCAGTAACAGTTTGGTAGGCAGGGGATGTTAAAGTTTGCAGCTCAGTTTGGGAGGTCTGCCATGCCTTGTGTATGACCCAGTGACCATTTGTATGCAAACTGTCCACCTCTACCCCACATAGTCTCACTGTGTTTTTCAGCAACACAGGGAAGTGCTGCAACCCCCCATCATATGTGGCACAATGGGATCACTAAGCTGTGACGGTCCCAGTGATCTTGTGATCACTTAGCAACTGTCCCTAATGACTAAGAATCAGGATCCATGTTTTTGGCCTGGCCCATGGGTGCAGCAGCAGTGAATCACGCTGCCACCTGGGAGACCAGCATTCTTGTCCATGTTCTGGAGTCGCACACTGAAGCTGGCTTGAAGATGGGTGCATTATGGAGGAATAGCACTCTGGTTCTTGAGCGAGAACATCTTGTCCCAGTTGATGAAGCAGCAATACTGGCTGCATGCAAACCATGATGGGTGAATCCTGTTGACCTTGATTGCTGGTATCAGAACAGAGTGACAAACAGGGAGAAATGGGGAAAACAGACAAAAAAAAGTATAACATCATGTTTCTAGGCAAAGGTACTTGATTGTGGCCAGTATTCACTGTACACATTTGTTTCCTAATCTGCATGCAGTTTAGACCCACTTTGATGATACAGTATCACGCAACAGCTACTTGAACACTGCACCCATGGTGCTAGATACCAGTGTTCACAACAATAGTTCTGCTGCTGCTGCTGCTGTCTCACTCAGTCCAGTCATGCCATGATGAGGTCATTTCATGAGGGAAGTTCATACAGTGCATGCAGATATCCTCATTATAGTAAACAGTGGACCCTTATTGTGTATGGAAAATGATACAGCCTCAAAAGCTGTTGTGCCACAGGTCAAAGGTCAAAAAGTCATTTTAGTGTAGTAGCTACATCACTACGATGCTACAGTACAACAACGTTTTCATTGTTTGTGTCAGGCTACTGTACTACTTGAGTACCAGAGCCAAGCAGTTTCAAAGCCCTGCCAGATTTTCTCTGCTCCTAGCACAGAAAGTGCACCAGTCATCATGGATGCTTCAATGTTCTCAAAACCTGTAAGTGACCAACAAACCTTATAGCTGAGCAAGAAAATCAGTAGACAAACCCAAAAGCCACAGCTGATTAAAACAATTTTAGCCAACTATTTAGAGGAGTTTGATGAACAATGTACTGGTGTCAGTGTCAGAATGTTTACTCAGATCAAACCGTCATTTGCCATTTCATTTTCCATGCACAATAAGGGCTCACTATCTACTACAGTATATAAAATAACAGCAAGGTAAATGAGAACAAACAAGGCTGAGTTTCTATTTCGAGGATTCTATGACATCATAGACCTCTCGAGCTTTGCTCTTGAGGTCTATGATATCAGAGAATCCCCTCAATAGAAACAAAGCCTTGTTTTGCACACTTACCTATATCTATGTATTCCCTATGAAATTTATATCTGTATTTACAGTAGGTTTAAAGTTTCTTTCTCATAGAATATTTTTTCAAAATGCACCCCATCCTGAGACCTACTTATTTATTATAGAGAGGTGTCTGTTTAATGTTATGATGTCAAAAAAATAGTTTTTTGCATCCTTGAAAATGCAGTGCCATTACTGTAATGAGTGTCTGCTCTCATCATGCTGTGTCATGTGTTGGTATTTAAAGGAGCAAGAAACATCATTGCATACAACATGTTTCAGTATCGATTGACGCAGTACCAGGAAGAAAACCTGGGAACAGAATTTCCAAGTGTCTTGAGCTTGCTGCAAAAGGGGTGAAAGCTCAGGTACTAATCAAGTTGGGGGCCTCAGAAAGTCAATTGGCCATGAACATTCTGAAGCTCTAATGTTTATTACAGTTTGGGCAGTTTTGCAAGTCTTAAAAACTGCAATAAATAATAAAGTTTATTTTATTTTCAAATACATGATCTTTTTTGTTTTTGAACTTTTCATGGTTGTATTGGGGGGGTTGGGATTGACTGGGGAGAGCAAGGAAGTGGCTGCCAGTGCACAAATGGCATGTCTTTGCAGCAGGTAGGGAGTGTGCTACACTGGGTAGCTTGTATCCTCCATCCCTAGGGCCATATGCCTCACCTCCATTTCAGCTAAGCAGTTTTAAACTAGGGAAAAGAGAGTGCAGGGCTTGAGAAGGGGTGCATGGAGGTACAGTAGAGTTAAGGGTTTGTACAATCTGCTAGGATCCTGCAGGGCCTCCCCTGACACATAGTAGGGAAGGAACTACACTGACAACACATACCCACAATACTACATGTAAGGCACCAGTAACCACTGCTTGAGTTACAGTAACTGAGTAATGAGCTAGGGAGGAACCAGGTTGGAACAGGGGTGGACATCACAGCAGATGGGGTAAGGCGGCGTCAACAGTTGGATCTACCCTGGAGGGGAAGGGGGGGGTAAATTACCAGGAAATGAGGGGGAGCATGGTATCTGGGGGAGGGAGGATAGTTGGTTATAATAGCTGTGAAGCTGCTGTTTTCATGAGCACTCTGTGGAAACTTGGGGAATGCCCTATCTGTCAAAAACTGAGGAGGATAGAGAGCGAGTTGGTAAGGTTAAAGAAGGATATCACGAGGAGAGACAGGGAAGGGCATGGATGAGAGGTTGGAGGGAGGGGGATCAGGAAAGAAAACTGAGAGGGAAGAGGAGGGAACAAGATGGTGGGGGGATTGAGGGGCCAGAGTAGGCAGGGGGCAAAGAGTCTATGGGTAGAGAGGCAATGGGGAAAAGGAACTCAAAAAAAGTTATACAGTGGAGTCAAACAGGTACTGGCCCCTGGCTGAGATAAGGGAAAAGGAGGAAGTAAAGGGAAAAAGGACAGAGAGTCCAGGAGGGCCATGCCAGGGTGGGGGAAAAGAGGGAGGCAAAAGTGAGGGACACATAGGGAGAGCACAAAGAAGGACAAGTGAGGGGTGGCACACATACAGGGGATACAGTCAAGGAGGATTGAGGAGGATGCACAGTATGAATGAAGAATGGAGTGGAGGGCCTGGGACAAAGTAAGGTGTTGGATGGAGGGAGGCAGGATATGAGAGCCGGGGCCCAGATGGGGGAAGAGGGTCCAAAGGGGACAGGGAGGATGGCTGGCAGAAAGGAAAAGAGGGGCAAAAAAGAGGGGGCAGTCAAGTCAAGGAGGTCAGAGAGCAGAGGAAAGCAGCTTGCCAAGCTGTTTAATCTATCCCTCGAATGGGGAAGGGACCCAGGGGACTGGAAGAATGCAGAGGTAGTACCACGTTACAAGGGGGGAGGAAGGAAGATCCTGGAAATTACCACCCAATCAGCCTCACCTCAGTGGTAGGCAAGCTGATGGAAGCTGCTTATAAAGAAGAGATTGGTAATACACCTTGAGGAGGAAGGGCTAAGTGATGACAACCAACATGGGTTTACAGGCCCTGCTCACGAAAAGAAAAATTTGGGGGCAGACAAATGGCTGGATTGATGGGGAGCTCCTCTCCCCACCTGAAAGGAAGGGACATACTCTGGGAGAAGGCCAGAAACACAGGTAGCAAGCATGACTACCAGTGTTACAGAATGGCTAGGAACCGCTGAACCAAGCTAATCCGGCTCGCCAAAGCCAACTATCATAAGGCCCAGCTTTGCAATTCTTGGGGTGATGGGAAAAGATTCTGGGACAACATCAAAAGCATCCTTGGAAAGGAGGACAAGAAGCACCCTCAGATGCACATTATCAGTAACACCCCCACTACAGACCCTCTAGCTACTGCAGAAGCCTTCAATAAGGCCTTCATGGATCTTACCCCAGTGCTCCCACCTGCCTATTTTTAACCTGGTTTGAACCATTCAAGCAACATATCTACTGAGTGTTCTCACCCAACCTTCTGCTTTAAAAGGGTGATGGTGAAGGAGGCCCTAACTATGGTCAAGAAAGTACCAGGTAAGACCAGACTGGCCAGTGACGGGATAGACATGAAACTTCTTTCCCTCACCCTGGACGTTCTTAAAGTGCCCATTATGATGCTGTACAATAAGTCCCTGGCCCTTGCCCAATTCCCAGTGGTTTGGAAGCAGGCCCTAGTTACGCCAGTGCATAAAAAAGGTGACAAGTCTCTAGTAGCCAACTACAGACCCATCTCGATCCTCTCCCCCCATCCATGGCACTGGAAAAGATTGTGGCAGGTCAACTCATCGACTACCTCAATAAGTATAATTTACTATGCCCCAACCAGCATGGCTTCAGATAAAATCAGTACCACCACTGCCCTGCTGGACTACATGGACTATGCACATAAGGCCCTGGATGTGGGGTCTGTCTTTATTGACCTCACCAAAGCCTTTCATACAGTCAACCACCCCCTATTACTGACTCAACTGCAAAACATGGGTGTGACACCCAATACCCTTTGCTGGTTCCAAGACTACCTGATACAGAGAAATCAATGTGTCAAAATTGGGCAAACAGTATCCAGCCAAGAGAGGTATCATTAGGGGTACCCCAGGGATTAATACTGGGGCCCCTACTCTTCAGCCTCTTCTTAAATGAACTTCACACAGCCTGCAACACCAAACTCATACTATATGCAGATGATGCTGTGCTCCTGAGCAGCAGCAACACGTCTCAGGCTGCCCTACAATCTGAGCTGCAAAACTCCTTCTCCAAACTCGAGGACTGGTTCTGTAGTCATAAGTTGCTACTAAACTACAAGAATACCAAGGCCATGCTTATATCCAGCCCCCACAACAAAAATAAGCAACACCCCTCATCATCTCCAACTCATGCAGTGAGCCACTGGAACAAGTCCACTTGTTTAAGTATCTGGGGGGTCATAATAGATGATACCCTCATGTTTGCACACCATATTGACTCTCTGGTCAAGACAGTCAATACCAAGATTGGTGCCCTGTACAGGCACAGGCAGTACCTTGCTCCGGGGGCCCTCCACCTCTCAGTCCACAGTTCCATTATATCTACTATTGACTATGTACTAGTGGTCTATGGGGCGGCAATGGATACAGAGCTCAGTAGGGTTCAGGCTGTACTCAACAAAGCCTGCAGACTCACCCTGTATGCTGAGCATGGCACTCACACCTGCACTCTGTACGAATGTGCAAATTGGCTGTGATTAAATTCCAGACTTGCATCCTAGGGAAGAAGGCTCTATTGGGTAAAACACCACCTTGTTGAGGCAATTTGATCAAGGTGGCCAACTTATTACAGGTCACCAAGGGGAGGACTAGAGAGACCCTGGCTATCCCCTACCATCGCACCTTGCTTGGGCAATGTGCATTTGCCTACCGGGCCCCCCTGTGGATGAATAAACTTCCCGGGCACCTCTTGGCCACCAGTTGTCTGGCCCAATTCAAAACTGCCTCAAACAGCACCTAATAACACTCTCTAAGTGCACCTGCCCCTAAGTCCAGCCACACCTGCTCTCTCTGCCCCCCCCAGCAAGCACTAGGCAGGTCTCAGGTACCCCCTTCCTCTGTTCCTTCTCATGACTTGCCTCGCAATCAGTTCACATCATGCTCCTTCAGCATCCACCACCCCACCTTCCCCCTTCCCCAACTTCCAGTCCCATGAGTTTCCCTAACAGTCACTACTAATGCAAGCTGCCTGACCATGCCCCCTCACACCCCACCATTTACTCTAGCATGTCTTCTCTGCTCAGCGTCCCCTCACCCCCATTTCTCCCTATACCTTATCACCCTTCTTCCCCCACCCTTCACCTCCACTGCAGTACCTACCTCTCTCTCATATCCACTTTCTTCACCTCACTGCCAGCTATCCCCATCCCTCTGAACTACTGACAAGGCACTTTGTGGCTGCTTATTCCCCCCCCACCCTCATAAAGTGTTTTTCTTGTTATTTTAACTTGTACCTATGTTTTGAGTTATCCTGTAAGTTCTGAATCCAAGCTGTATCATTCATTATGATGTACCTTTGATTTCTCCTGTTGTACTTTGTTTTGCGATCTATGACGTGGAACCTTTGTAAAATAACTTGTGCTCAAAGGTCTTTTCTGAATCACTAAATAAAAACAAATAAAAACAGGTGGTAGATCTTGTCAGACCAACCTAACAGAATTCTTCAAGGGTGTAACGGAGGTGTATGATCGGGGGGAGAGGTGGATGTGGCCTACCTGGATTTCAGGAAAGCGTTTGACTCCGTCCCACATAGAA
Organism: Neoceratodus forsteri; assembly: GCA_016271365.2. Lineage (NCBI taxonomy): Eukaryota > Metazoa > Chordata > Ceratodontiformes > Ceratodontidae > Neoceratodus > Neoceratodus forsteri. Next base: position 1,678,006,201 of record CM057456.1, read on the forward strand.
GGTTACTAAACAAGTTAACCAGCTTGGGTGTGGGGGCTAAGCTTTCAAAGTAGGTGGAGAACTGGCTGGGAAGAAGGACTCAGAGAGTGGTGGTCAATTGGAAGCACTCCAGGGAACTAGGGGTGATGAGCGGGGTATCACAGGGATCGGTGATGGGCCCCGTATTGTTCAATGTGTACGTGGGGATTTAGCAGAGGGTCTAAATGGAAAGGCGTGTCTGTTTGCAGATGACATGAAAATTTATAACAGGGTGGTTGCACCGGGTGGGGTCAAGAAAATAAGGCAGCATCTAGCCAGGATGGAGGAGTGGGCGGAAAGGTGGCAATTGCAATTCAATGTGAAAAAGTGCAAAATACTGCACATAGGGCAAAATAATCCAAGAGCTAATTACATCCTAGGGGGTGAGTCACTGCAGGTCAGGGAGTAAGAAAAGAACCTGGGAATTTGTATCACTGACACCTTAAAGGTTAGAAACCAGTGTGAAAGAGCAGCGGGTAAGGCAACAAGAATGTTGGCGTGCATTGGGAGGGTCTTCACAAGTAGAAGTAGGGAGGTAATCATGCCACTGTATAAAACACTGGTCAGACCACAGCTGGAGTACAGAGTTCAATTCTGGAGTCCCCATTTGCAAGGTGACAAGGATAGGCTGGAAAGGGTCCAGAGAAGGGCAACCAAGATGATCCAAAGGATGCAAGGGAGGCCATATGGGGAGAGGCTGGAGGAGCTTGCTCTATATACACTGGAGGTGAGAAGGGAAAGGGGGACATGGTGGAAACCTTCAAATATATGAAGGGAATAAATAAGGTTAAAAGGGCTAGCATCTTCACATTGAGCAAAAACAAAACCACCAGCGGTCATGCACTCAAACTGGAGGGGGGCAGATTTCAGGGAGATGTAAGAGGGAGATTCTTCTCACAAAGGGTGGTAGGGCCATGGAAAAGGTTGCTGGAATGGGTAGTGGAGGTGGATACAGTGGAGAAATTCAAAAGGACATGGGATAACTACATGGGACTAGGCAGGTGTGGAGAGAACGGGCAATCGGGAGGGGGTAAAAGGGCAGGAGAGGTGGGCTATCACTTTTGGGCAGACTCGATTGGCTGAATGGTCCTTTTCTGCTGGCAGGTTTCTGTGATTCTATCCAAATAAGCAGAAAAGTCCTCATGGAAGATATTTCATGCTAAGTAACTTGTGGAGCATCTGTAACAAAATGGATGAACTACTGGCAATAGCAACAGCAGCAGTAGTAGCAGCAGCAGCAGAAAAACAAGACATCATTACACTAACTGAGACATGGGCCACTCAGGAACACAGCTGGGACCTAGATGTCCCAGGCTGCACATTAGTCAGAAGGGATAGAGAAACACCCACAGGAAGAGAGGGGTATCAATATAAGTTTTAGGGGTATTAAAGTAATAGAAGACAGGTCAATCCTAGAGGGGAGGGCGTAGAGTCTGTGTTTCCAACAAACAGATGGTCTGGGAAGGGAGTACACAACTGGAGTGCTCTATTGACCACTCAGCCATTAAGAGGCTAGTTATGAAACAGTGGGTGGAAATATTTTGAAATTAGCAGGCCAAGACAGAACGGTGATCACGTGCGACTTTAATCTCTTAGACATGGGTTAACAAAACAATGTTGTGAGCAGCCAAAAGCAAGGGAATTATTAAAACGGTACAGCATGGTTTCCTCACCCAGTGGGTACAGACTCCAACAAAAGGGGAGGCAATGGTTGACTTAGTTTTGAGTAATCAAGACATGATCAAGAATATTAGAAACGAAACACCAATAGGACTATAGCTTCATTACATTCAGAACAATGCTTAAAATGAACATAAACCCAGGACTGTAGTTACTAGAACTTGGGAAAGTTAACTATGACATTAGGTCGTATAGTAGATATACATCTAGAGGGCTTGCACAAGATGGAAAGATCATAAAATAAGTGGGCAAGAACACAAAAGTGATAAAACAGGCCACTCAGCTTGGTCAAGAGGCATAAGAAACCACTCTGGTTTAATAATAAGGTAAAAATGCCAGGTAATGACAAGAATGCATTCAGGGAGGACAAGAAGGACCAAACTAAGACTAACTGGGCCACATACAAGGAGAAACTCTCCGCTAGCAAGAGCAACATTAAAAGGGCTAAAGCAGACACAGAACTGGGGATTGCAGAGGGATTAAAGAGTAATTACAAAACTGTCTTTAGTTACAGTACACAAGAGAGAAGACAAACACAAAGGGCAGCATAAAGAGGCTCTAAAAGATGAAATATACTTTGAGGAGGATGGGGACTCAGCTGATATACTGAATAACTATTTTATCTCAGTATTCACATTTGTAATGAGAGGGCCCTGAAAAGACTTCAGGAACTAAATATGACCAAATTCCCAGGGCAAGATGAAATACACTGAAGGGTGCTATAGGAGTTAAGCAGGTCACTGGTGGTACCTCTAGCACAGAGTCAAACCATGTGGTGAAAGTACAGTATCAGCAAACAGTAGAACTGCAAAATGTGTTACGCAGGCACGAGTGGAGATAAGGACATCCCTGGCAACTGTCACTCAGTAAGCCAGCTATGGAAACTGTTGGAAGCCATTATCAAGGAAAGGACTTTTTAGAGTAAAATGGACTTACAGACAAGCACCAGCGTTGCTTTATAAGAGGAAAAGTATATCACACTAGCCCGATAAACTTCTTCAACAGGGTGACACAGGTGGTAGACAAAAATGAGGCAGTGGATACTCTTTATCAAGATTTTAGCAAGGCTTTCTATTCAGTGCCATACAGGAAGATTATCCAGAAAATAAGACAAATGGGCTAGAAGAGAAACTAACAAGATGGTTAGGCAACTGTCTATCAGACAAGACAAGCTCGATAATTTTGTACAATCACTTGGGGAGATTTATATACTTTTTTAACTTGCTATTTTTCCCCCCCTGTATCCCAGTCAAGCTACCACCAACCTGACTCAATCCGCGATCCACCAGTCGGACCCCCATGTAGACTTGTCTATGCCCTGCAGGCGGGGTTTGGGTGAGGGATTTCCCCCCAGTCTTCTTGTTGGGTTGGGTCCCCACTGAGGGCTCACGGGTCAATCAATGAGGGACTCCTCTGCCAATGGTGCTCTGCCAGGATTCATTTTTCCCCTTTTTGTCCCCTGGAGTCATGGCTGTGTCAGGACATCAAGGTGCATACTGACATCTCGCCACATTCCTCCTCTCTTGTGCGGCACCAGCCAGCTGTGCCACTGGCTTCCACCAGAGGCCAAACCAGCACTGAGCCTTTATCCCCCCTTCCTTCCAGGGGAAGTGAGCTGTCCATCAGTTGCTCGAACTTCCCCTCCCTGGCCAGCTCTCCAGTTTCCAGGGTTCACTCCTGAACCCGGGTCGCTGGCGTCGCAAGCAGTAGAGCTACCGCTGCGCTGGCGGGCTGGCTTGGTGAGATTTATATTAGATTCCCTTTCCAATATCAACCTCTGTACACTTTTAGGAACCTGGATTGGTTATCCCTTTCAAAGTAGTGTGCTTTGCACAAATTGCACTTTGGTTTAAAGTGTGTTAAGGTCTCTGGCCCTACCCTTTGTACTTTCCCAGTGCACCCACCTTTAAAGTCTTAGATCTGCTGATTGTAAGAATGAAGGTTGTTGCATTTGTCATTTGTGGCTGACTGGAATATTGTTATGTAACCCTGTGAGATAGTTTGTGAAATGACAGCATTGTAAATGAACTGTCAGCTCAATGGGTCTATCCTGACAATAAGACTGAAATTAAATTGACTCTCCCCTAGAAGGTCAGGGTGATCAGAGCACAAAAAGTTGACTAGAGGAATTACCCTGTTTTAGGATGCTGATTGCCACTGCCAGAAAAACTGCCTGAATTGAGTAATGATCATGATGACAGAGTTGATGTAGAGGCAGGGTGAATAACGGCTGATTGATAGACTCTAACCTGGGAATGGACAATCAGTTCATAGTATCTGTCTCATTGGTTTCCCAGATACACACACACACTCAATGTCCCTGAACTGTGTTTAGAACCGTGGCCAACTCCTTCCAACTCGTAGGAATGCCTCTTACTAAGTGACTACCATCAGCTGGTAAGGTGGCCTTACATAAATCATGGACTCAGAGTCCACAGCAAGTGTTTGGTTTCAGTGGAGCTTCAGCCTGGGTCTGCTGTCTCCCAGGCCTATGCATTAACAACAGAGATTCACTGAAATAACTTTGATGGATGCAATGATGCCAAAGAAGACAGTGTCATGAATAAAGTCATCATACTGAGATTCCGTAGCAGAGGGCAGAGGATATTGTAGGGACAGCTGTACCTGCACTAGAAGCAAAGTATGTCTCACAGTACCAAAAAAAAAATGTTTCCTCTGATGCACTTTAAGATTATATAAATAGAGTCCAATAAATTGCACAGCTTCCCCGAGAAAGCAATAGTATTACAGTTCTACAGTATTATTTTCTACTGCATGGTAACTTAACTTGAGTGCATTGACATTTCATGATATTCTACTGAAGATTTGAAGGTGAAGGGTTGCAGGTTATGATGAGCAACCATGTGAAAACCATAACTATAATAACTTGGAAATGCATAGGAAATCAAAGGTCTACACATACATTTAAACTAGCCAAGGGTGGTGGTGGAAAGAACCAGGCAGTCAGAAACTGCCCTCCACAGGCTGAAGTAGAGAGTAAGGAGAACCTGAGGGGAGATGAATCCCACAGGGTACAAATTAATAAAGGAGGCAGGGTGGTAGAAATAAGGGGGGAAGGAATGGGAGCATTAAAAAGAGAGAAGGTAAGGAGGGAGGGCAAAAAGGAAAAAAGGGTGGCAACAAGCAGAGTGGAAACAAAATCTGGAAGGCCATGTGTATGAATGCTAGAAGTTTTGTAAATAAGATTCTGGACCTAGAGAAATTATGGCAGAGACCGACCTGGATAGTGTGACCATTACCAGGTCATGATGCACTGAAAACCATGACTGGGACATGGCTGTACCAGGCTATACTCTGTTCAGGAAGGGCCAGGTAAGAAGGGGGGTGCTTTACGTAATGGAAAGCATCAAAGTGACAGAGATACAGGGAATTCTGGGGGAGGCAGATGTACTGTGGCTCACCTTGGAGATGGAGAATGTTTGCATTGGAGTGATCTACAGACCTCCAGCTCTGGGGGAGAAATTAGATAAGGTACTGGTGGAAACCATTGGCAAAAGGGCAGAAAAGGGGGTGGTGCTGCTGGTGGGTGACTTCCACCTGCCTGATGTAGACTGAAGCCTCTCAGCAGCAGCTTCGGCTAGAAGCAGGGATATCCTCGACTCTCTGCAGGGGGTGTTCCTCAGGCAACTAGTCAGTGAACCAACTTGTGATGAGGCAATACTGAATCTGGTGTTCACTAATAGGACAATGTTACAGATGGGATCCATATGAAATCCAAACTCTTAGAATCCCAACAAGCAAAAGCTCAACTCCAAAATCTCATCACATTCTGAATCCCATCTAATATAAAAATAATAATATAAAAAACATGTAGATAGAACCTGCCCTTCCTTCAAGTACCCTTAAAAAGATCGGGATTATCCTCTGAAGCAGACGTCCTCCTGGCATAATCAATCTGGGAACTCCTGGCATAATCAAAAGTGTATCCCCGTAGGCTACAGCGGAATTACAAATGTCAGTAAAATGTATGGTGTGGTTCAATATAAGGACAGCTGCAGAATTGAACCACACAAGGGCAAAGGTCCTGGACTTCAGGAGGGCAGATTTTGTAAAGCTAGGTGAATGCCTCAGAGATGACCTGGCTTGGGGGATGGCCTGGATGGGGTGGAAGAACAATAAGCAAAGGTAAAAGGGAGCATGGTAAAGGCAACAGATCTTTGTGTCAAACAAGTGAGCAAAAACAAGAGGGAAAAGAGACCACCATGGTTCTCAAAAGAGGTAGTTGGATAGCTAAAGGCTAAAAGGGTAGCATTCAGAAGGTATGAGGAGACACAGAAGGAGGAGGACAGGGAGGTGTATCAGGGAAAACAGAGGAAAGCAGGGAATGCAAAAAGGAGCAAAAAGCACAAACTGAAGAAAGAATAGCCCAGGAGGTAATGAAAGGGGGCAATATATTTGTTAGGTATGTAAGTGAAAAAAGGAAGACCAGGGGTGGGATTGTAAGGTTGGGGGGGGGACTGTGCAGAAGGGGACTGGGAAAGGCAGACATACTGAACAAATGCTTTTGTTTAGTGTTCACAGGAAAGGAAAAGGGAAGGGCCACAAAAAGTAGCAGAAGCTGTGGGGGGGGGGGAGGGGGTTGGACACTAGTCCATTTTTGGAGGTGAGAGTCCTGAAGGGACTTGCTAATCTGAAGGTGGACAAAGCAATGTGGCCAGATGGGGTGCATCCAAGGGTATTGAGGGAGCTAGAAACACTGGCTGCAACTCTGACAGTTCTATTTAACAGCTCACTGGAAACAGGAGTGGTTCTGGAGGACTGGAGGAGGGAGGATGTAGTCCCACTACATAAATGTGGTAGCAGGGAGGAAGCTAGCAATTTTAGGTCAGTCAGCCTGACATCAGTGGGGGGAAAGTTAATGGAATCACTGCTGAAGGAAAGGATTGTGGAATAATGAATCCAGTGGGCTACATGACCTGAGGCAGCATGGTTTCATAGGGGAGGTCATGTCAAAAGAATCTGTCAGATTTCTTTGACTGGGTGACAAACTAGATCAAGGTGGAGCAATGAATGTAGCCTACCTAGATTTCAGTAAGGCTTTCAATTCTGTTCCACATAGGAGACTTGTAAGCAAGCTGCATAGCTTAGGAGTGGGTCCAAAGGTGGTAAACTGGGTACGAAACTTGTTAGAGGATAGGTGACAGAGGGTGGTGGCAAATGGAGCTCACTCTGAGTAAGGGAGGGTGACCAGTGGGGTGCCTCAGGGATCAGTGCTGAGACCAGTCCTCTTCAATGTCTTTATAAGTGACATTGTAGAAGAGCTGGAATAAAACATTTGTCTCTTTGTGGATGACACCAGAATCGGCAATAGGGTGGACACTCGGGGGGAGGGGAGGGTGTGTGCGTGTGTGGAAAGAATAAGATGAGACCTTAGAAATCTAGAGGAGTGGTCAAGAGTATGGCAGCTGGGTTTCAATGCATAAAGTGCAAAATAATGCACTTAGGGCACAGAAACCCAGGGTAGGAGTACAAAATGGATGGAGTGGTATTGACAACCACCAATCAGGAAAAGAGACCTGGGTAATCATGTTGGATGGCCTGAAGGTGGCCAGGCAGTGTGACAAGGCAGTTGGATGGCTAGTGGGATGCTGGGGTGCATTGGGAGGGGTATCACCTACAGAGAGAGGGTGGTGGTGTTGCATCTGTATAGATCACTGGTAAGATCATCCCACCTAGAGTACTCTGGCCAGTTCTGGAGACCACATCTCCAGAAGCACATAGACAGAGTGAGGTGTTCCAGAGGAGGGCAACTAAAATGGTGCAGGCCAGGGTCTGCATCAAAAACCCTATGAGGTGAGACTAAAGGACCTCAATGTGTACTCCCTGGAAAAGAGGAGGGAGGGGGAGATATGACAGAGACCTTTAACTACCTCACGAGGATAAATAAGGTACAGGAGGGAAGTATTTTTCAGAAGAAAAGGTGCTCAAGAACAAGCTATGAACCTGGCGGGGGTAGTTTCAGGAGAGATGTGAGGAAGTAATTTTTTCACAGAAATAGTGGTGGATTCCTGGAATAGCCTTCTAGTGGAGGTGGTGGGGGTGAAAACAGGTGGGGTTCAAGAATGGATGGGATAAGCAGAAAGGAATCATAGTGGAAAGGAAGGGGGGAGGAAGAAAGAGCCATAGATCAGACACGGTTTGCAATAATAGTGTAGGTAGGGAGAAAAGGGCAGACTGGATGGGCCAAGCATTCCTTATCTGCCATCAAATTCTATATTTCTATGTACAAGTGGTAGGATCTTACCTTTGCAATATATCTGAAATGTTTAAAATATAAAGGCTCACATGAGCTTTGTGCATTTTAGTAGCAACAAGTGTCTATACTATTCATAAGGCTTTAGCCTGGGGATTTGGCAGGGCAACAGGCAACTCACACTACACCCCCACATGGAATGCTACTTAAGAGTGCCTACCCTTGGGGAGGGGTGGTGGTGGGAGCCAGCAGTCAAGGGGTTCAGATGCTCTGAGGGGAGCTCACCACTGAACTCAACAAAAGCACCTTGGTGCTTCAAACCTAATTTACGTAGCATAGGTAAATAGCTACTGTCATTAAGTTTATCTTGGTGTAAAATACTTAAAATTTGGCTATGGGAAAACTGAAGAACAATACTCCTTCAGAGACCAGCAAGACATGCTCAGGCAAGCCACTGGAGCAGACAGGTGGGGCCCGTGAAAGCCATGTGGCCAATTGGGAAGGAAAGCCCACAAATGAAGCTCTTCTAAAGGACATCAGAGACTCTTACAAAATGGTAAATGCTCTGAGTAATCATTTTGCTATGAAGTAACTGTTCCAGCTAATCTAGCAATTGAGACAGCTAACAGTGCCACAACTGTGGTGACTGGACTAATCGCAGAGAATAAGTTGCTCAGGTTCTGCCTGGAGTACATAGAAAATAACATCTGGATGGTTAATCTAAGAGTGCTGAGAGTAACAGGCACTTTGGAGAGGACTGACCTAAAGACTTATTTGTTAGAACTTTTTTAACAATTATTGGACTTGGACATTACAGAGCAAATTTGAAAATGCTACAGAATTACACTGCACAAAGGGAGGCAACGCTAGAGCAACTACGGACCAGACTGACAGTCCTGAGCAAGCCACATGTTAGAAACATTGCGCTGGATGCAGCAAAAAACAAAGGTCAGCTCAGCTTGGATGACAGTAGACAAATGGGTCCAAGACAACTAACAAAGTAAATGCCAAGAAAATAGTATCCATGACTTTCAGCACTCCCAAAAACTTTCCAGACTTTCCCCACACCCCTTTTTCACTACCCTCGATGGCACCACATGGGATACTGTCTTTGCCTACAAGTACTTAGGCATCTGGCTGGGCACCTGCATAGACTACACAACTCACATCAACTACATCCATTTTAAGCTCTGCCCAAAGTTCAGTGCTCTTTACAGAAATAAAGATGCCCTCTACCCACCAGTCCGCCACATATTACTCACAAAAACAATCTTACCTACCTTTGACTACGCTGATGTCATCTATGGGTCCACCTCCTCCTCCACCCTCTCCAGACTGGACTCTCTATTCAATGCCATTGCTGTTTTTCCATAAATGCTCCCCCTAGGACTCACCACTGCACCCTTTAATCCTCTCTCTCTCTCTCTCTCTCTCTCTCTCTCCCCCCCACCCCGTCCTCCCACCGCTAGCACCACACCTCCACTATCACAGCTAAATAGTAGTTTGGCTCACCCCCTACCTCGCCTCCCTCCTTTCCCCCACCTCCCACCCATCCTACCACCTCCACTCCAGAGACCCTTGCACTTTTGCCCTTGGCCGTCCCTACTCAAACTCTGGTGAGGCCGCTTTCTCCTACCACTTCCCTCAGAACTGGAACTCCCTTCCATCATCACTCCACCTGCTACCCTCGTTAAACCTCTTTAAACTTACCCTCTTATGCCCTCAACCTCCCTCCTGTTCTTGTTACCAGCCAGGCTAACTCCCCTGCTTTCTATCACACTACTGCGGACCTACTAGCTCATATTCTTGCCAATTGCCTAACTACAGTACGTGCTCTTACTGGATGTACTGCTTAATACCACCTATGTTCACTATGCTTACCCAGATTTTTGTTTTTACTCTTATACTTTTGTATTACATGTGTTACCTGCAGACTGGATTTGTATTTTTATTTCTACCCAGGCTACTGTAACCAGCCTGTCTCAATGTTTACACTTATCTCCTGTATCATATGTGTTACTTGTATATTGGACTTGTATTTTGTTGTTAATTGCCTCCCTGTCCCCCTTCCCCAGGTCACACCTAGAAATGAGCCTCGGCTCAGTGTACATCTCCTGGTCACCAAACTTTAAATAAATAAATAAATACATACATACATACTTGTATACATAAATAAAAATCTACTGTTTCCCAGATATCAGCTTTGCAACTTGCCAGAGGCCCAGGGCTTTCGAGGGGGTGAGGAATGGCACACTCTGGGAGTTGCTCATACCTTCCAGTTTCCCACATGCCTCAGGATTACATATGTTGGCAAGATGTTTCTGTATACAGATCCAGTCGAGGCTGCAGAATGCTTGGAAGCCATCAAAATAGCCTTTACTTGTTAACAAATGGCAAAAGACTCTTTAGAAGATGGAAACTGAAGATAATTTCTCGACTTCTGTGGCAAGTTTACTTCTGAATTAACTCATTATGGGACTTTCTCTTTTTAACGGACACTGGCTAGTTAAAAATTTAAATGTATTTCTTCTTTTTTAAGTCAGGTGCCGTTTTGAGCAGGTTGCTAAACAGATGTTTGGAGGATGTGGTTCAAACTTTTTTTTTATTTATTTACTCTTTATGCCCCCTTACTCTCCACACCATCAGCCTTTCTTTGGGGAGCCCTAGGCTGTGCACGGTCCCTAGGTAACTCCTCCAGGGTACCAGTGGACCATCCCCATCCTGCTGCAGTTCCCCCCCCAGGCAGGAGGGAAGGAACCCTCCTAATGTTTCCCCCAGTCCATGAGTGTGCTTCAGGTGGTCCGAACGGCCCCCGAGGAGCCTGGTTATGGAGTCTCAGGACAGCCAGGTCCCGTCTACAGGCAGCTGGTGTGGGGTTTTCCACTTTTCTGGTTCCACCCCCACTGATCTCGGCACTCATGGGGATCCAAGGATGTGGAGCATGTTGAGACGTGCTTCCACTCTGGATCCCGGATGACATCCTCCCACCCAGATTCCTGCTGTCCTGCTGCACCTCCACTCATGGTCACCCAGGTGGCGGTAAAGTGGCGGGACACACAACCCACCCTCCCCGGAGCAGGAGAACAGTCCATTGGGCACTCAGTCTTCCTCCCCCTGGCCAGTGCTCCCAGGTCACTGGCGTCACAAGTGGTAGCACTACCGCTGCACCGGCAGGCCAGCTGATGCAGTTCAAACTTAATAAAATTTTTAAAATTTGGTTTGTCTCTGGGATCAACAGTTGGGCACTCGGCAAGCCTAACTCTGCAATATGGCTGATGCCATGAGGCACTACAGAGACATGAGCAGGCTATATGCCTGCAACCATAACCCCACGCATACAGCCCTTTGATACCTTCTTCTGTTAGCCAAGCCCATAAGTGAAGTTCTGGAACAGAGCTATTGTTTTGGTACAATGATGTTAGGAATCTGCTTTTCTCTGCTGCCTGCAGGGCAGAGTAATGTGGAGGCCTGGACTGTTGGCTTGTTTCTGTTGGGTGCTTGCTTGCTATGCTCTCTACTGTCCTTCCTGGCTCCTGCCTACCACACAGCTGCTTACCCTGCTCCCTGTTGTTTGTGTCTTCTTCATTTTTTGCTGTGGCTCCCCTGTGGAGCTGCTTATGTTCAGCTTCTGGTCTCAGCTCTCCTGGAAGTCTGCTGTGGCTGGTGTCTGCTCAGGCCATACTTCCCTCCTGGAATTTGGGCCTTCAAACCTCTGCTTCTACTTCCTGTCTAGTAATGTTCTCTAGACTGCTGAGGTAACCATCCAGCTTGTTTCTATGAGGCTCAACACTCATATCTTTCTACTCTTATATGGCTACATCCTCCACCACTGTACTATCATGTTGTCTTACTTTCGTGCACACATCACAGTGACTGTCAGGCACACATCCCAGTAACTACTGGGCCCCCACCACTGATTTACATCCTTTTTCCAATGATTACTGGGCTCTTGCCCCAACAATAACACTGGCCTTAAAGAGCTGCTGTCATGTTTTGTTGTGTGGGGCAAGCAACTTATGTTCAGTAACTTGTTTGCCCCAGGGCCCAAAGCAGCCACAGTTTTAATTTTTCTGTGCTAGCAATATTTAGATTTTTAACATAATAGAAGCACAATCACACTTCCTGGTTCTTCTGAAGCCACCAAGTGCCTGCTACAACCCTGCCCAGAAAATGGTGTTTTGATGACGTGAAGTAGGGAAGGGGCTGCAGGGCTGTAGATAGCATTAGAATGCTATTGGGGCAGCTGTGGCCTTTTGGTGTAACTTTTTCTTAAGACAGGCACATGTACATATTAAGGGGGTGGTGGATCACATGTACTACCTCCCCTTAACATGTACAAGTGCCTGTCTTAAGCAAAAGTTATACCTAAAGGCTGCTTTGCCCTCGAGAGCATTATAATACTATCTTAAGCCCTGCAGCCTCTTCCCTACTTTGCATCATCAAAATGCTATTTTCTGGGCGGGGCTGCAGTGGGTGCTTGGCTGCTTCAGAGGAACCAGGAAGTGCGATTGTACTTTTATTATATTAAAAATCTAAATATTGCTAACACAAAATAATTAAAATGGTGGCTACTTTGGGTCCTGGGGCAGGCTGCTACTAGACATGAGTTGCCAGCCCCGAAGTGTCAGCAGCTCTTTAAGGGTTCCATTGTGTTTCTGAGTCTTGTCCCTTAAGGGCTTATTCCCAACATTTCCACCTATAGGCCTTGTACTTTAGAGGAGAGAACCTGCATAACCAAGCATGAAGCAGCTGTTGTGTAAGTCATCTTTATTTTCTGGTAGTACAGTATAGGACTGTGAAGTTCTTTTAGCTTTCAGGCATGGCCTTACATTCTCCTCCAAGACTGGAGTCCTTACAAGCAGTAGAGGGACTCCTTTGGTTGCCTTGTCAAGTTCTGTAGCACCCTGGTGAGGATAGAAGTCTCACTGTGACGCAATGAAATGACAAGTTACTGCTATATATACTGTATAGTTGAAGCATCATGTTAAAGGTTCAACATCCTCCTGGGAGCTGGGGGGGGTGGAGCCAGCTGCTCAGGTGACCAGACATGCTCTCTGATGCCCCTGTCTGGGTTTATCTGATATAAAATATTCTGCTTGAAAATAACTTGGATTTCTTTTAACATCAGTATCCCTCTAGATCCTGTGCTGGTGGAACTTCTTGGTGAGTTTGGTAATAGTTTTACTATGAGAAAGTTGTATTCCTTGCAAACTTTTTTAAGCCTAAAGCTACAGGCATGGAAGCAAGTAGGACAATTTGTGGATACAAAGGACCCTGTTGAAATGGAGGTAACACTTGTATCCCTGCACAGCACTACAGAAGATGCATGTCTATCAAATACTGTAGCTCAGCAACAAGTTCAACACATTCTTACAGCATTTACGGGCTGTTGAGCAGGGGACTAAGATCCAGTGTGGATTTTGTCGCTGCAACAAACATGGCATGTTGAGCACTCTCTGTAACAGCAGGCCTGGTAAAAGAAAATGGCTTGCTGGTATCATGGCTGGAATATGTGGAAAATCAACCCTGGGGCAAAATATTCATATAAATAGCTTGCCAGATGGGTGTGAAGGAGATCACGCAGCAGAAGCTGTTCTGACATGGCTGAGTGAGGCACTTGAACTGGATGTGCTCCTTGAATACTGCATGCAGTTTTGGCGTCCACACTTAAAGAAAGACATTGCACTCCTGGAGTGGGTTCAGAGGAGGGCAACCAGAATGATATGGGGTCTAGGGGATAGGTCATATGAGGAGAGAAGAGGAGCTCAGACTGTACTCACTGGAGGAGAGGTGAGACGAGGGGACATGATTGAGGTCTTCAAGTATCTAAAAGGGGTAAATGAGGTAAACCTAAATGGGGTCTTTCATAGGAAGGTGGGAGGGGCCACCATGGGGCACAGTTGGAGGCTGGAGGGTGGGAGACTCAGGTGGGAGAGAAGGAGGCGATACTTTATTGAGAGGGTGGTGGAACCATAGAATGCACTGCCCAAGGTGCTGGTGGAGGTATCTATGGTGGAAGGGTTCAAGAGAGGCTTGGACAGGTACAGGAAGAGGGTGAAGCTGAGGAATGTCATCTCTGGGGGTGGAACTCTGGTGGGGGACCGGGGGATTGTGGGGGGGCCTGGAGGGTGGTAACGGTACCCATTTAGGGTACTGACTCTCTAGCAGACTCGATAGACCATGAGGCCTACTCTGCTAGCATTTTAGTGTGTTAGTATATAATTTCACTCCCAGGAAGGCAAATGACACAGCACCCCACACTGTGCTGCTCCGACTAAACTCAGTTCGACATCAGGATGAAATTTTAAATGGCTGCATGGAGAGTGACAGAGATGCTAACAGAAACAGGGTAACATTTTCCCCCAATTTAAGCTTCCCTACATTTTATTTATTTATTTAATTAAGTCTTTGGTAACCGGGTAAGTGCACTAATCCAGGGGACCATTTTCAGGCATGACCCGGGCCACACAGGCGGCAGTTACAGAGGTAGTGACAAGTTACACAATGAGTACAAGCCATGTGGATATACAGACATCACTGGTGAACAAAGTGGATATACAGACATCATTGGGGAACAGAGAAAGTGACATAGGAAAGTAAAATTAATGAGAGGCTGAAAAAAAAACAATTGCTACATCATGATAAGCAACAATTATTATACAATTATTAACCAAGGATAAGTGGCCAGTGCAAATTAATGCATGATGTTAAAAAACAAACAAACAAAAAAACATACAAGACAATAGCCAAGTGGGAGAACCCAAGAGGAATGTAAGACAGGAGTCCAAAGAAATGAGAGAGGGCAGGGGAGACCAAAGCAGCCCAAGAGGAAAAGTCAGAAAGGTGGGTGGGGGGCTTATCCAAGCTAGCAATGGCATGTGGCCTCATTAAGTAGCCAGCACTTGAGATGTGTCTTGAAAGTGGCACGGGAGTCCAGAGAGTGGATGGGCATGGGGATTCTGTTCCACAGAATGGGAACAGCTACAGATAATGCTCTGCTACCCATAGCCAAGGAGAATTTTGGGATATCTGGGGGGGCAGGATGAATGCAGACACCTCGAGGGAGTTCTGGTCTTGAGGAGAGACCTATAAGGGGAGGCTACGCCATGCCTGATGGCACTGTCCAGGAGGCAGCCAAGCCCATAATCAAATCTGCATTGTAGTGGGAGCCAGCCAAGGATCTGGTAGAGGTGGCAGTGGTGAATGGAATATGATGCCAGAAGAGTGAAATGACATATGTTGTTGTACATGGAGCAGAGGCATGCACACAAGGCAGAGGATGTGTGTGAGTAAACAGGGGAGCAGTAGTCAATCAAGGGAAGCAGACTCCCTTGGGCAATGGCTAAACAGGCTTCCCTGGTCAAGAGTGACTTTATCCAATAAGCCGCACCAAGTTTTGAGTTAATACGGTGGATAACAGAGGAGATATGATCGGAAAAGTACCAAGTAAAAACATTTTGAAGGATGGAAATGAAAGCTTCAGGTGCTGAATATACCATTCAACTCAATTTCCCTGGCTAGACTTTGGGTTCAGAACAAGGACCAACCAAATGTTTTCAGCAACCTGAAAGACTTGGAAAAATTAATTGAGAACTGTGAGTCATAAGCTAGGTGCTGAATGACTGAAGAAGAAGAAGAATCAGATGGGGATGACAGAACCTGAACTTTTGACTAAGACTACTTTCTTAGTTTGTTTTCCGGATTGCCTTAGGACATCATAAGAATCGAGAAGCATTGCTCTATCATCATCTACAGTTGGTGGACTTATCAATTACCTCTTGGTCAGAGGTGAAAAAAAAAAGACTTGTGACTTTGAGGTTTGTGTGTTTAATTGTTAAGAATATTCTGAGGGTTTACACTGTTAAGAGGGGGTCTGGCCAAAAGTGCTACATTGCAGAATTAGAATAAGCATACCCCCAATAAATCTCATACCAAAAATTAGGTTACTACGTTACTTCATTTTAAAGTTATGAGCTATTTTGTAACCCTGATTTCACTACCTATTCAAAAAATTCAGTTTCAGTGAAGAGCCACTGATGATGTCATAACCTGAACTCACAGTCTAGTCCTTCCTCTCAGCACCCTTTACAGGACCTGTTTCTCCAAAGTTTAAGAAACTGTAGCAGTAGTGATCATCCAAAAGAAAACAGACATAGGGTTGGCTGCAGTGCTTGCATTTCTAGAATGTTCATATGCATGGTACTATACTTTAAAATGCATCTGGAGATGGTTTTGGAATGCAGCGGTGAACCAATGTAAAAAATGTCAAGGTGGTGCACAATTTAAAAATGTTGGAGGGGGGACATGCAATCTCCGAATGTGGCAGGGATGTGCCGTCTCAAAATGTGGAACACTCAATCTCAGCATACAGCAGGAACACACACTGAGGAATTTGGCAGGGACTGACAGTTTCAGAATATAATGGGGATGCCCACTGTAGGAATGTGACAGAACACACTATTTATTTTGAAATTGCTTGTAGCAGCCAAATTCCAGAATTGTATGCACCTTCCACATTTCAAAATTGTGCATCACATCCCCACCACATTCCAACATTGTGCATCCCAGCCACATTCTAAAATTACGCATCCCTGTCACATTCTGAAATTGCACATCCCAACCAAATTCCAAAATTGCACATCCCTGCCACATTCTGAAGTTTTGATTCAATGACACATTCTGAAATTGTGTCACAACTGCATTCCAAATTGTGCATCACTGCCACATTCAGAAAATGTGTCAATGCCACATTCCAAAATTGTATGTTACTGCCACATTCCAAAACTGTGTGTCACTGCCACAATCTAAAAGTGTGCATCACCACCACATTCCTGAAACTGTGCATCACCTCTACACTCTGAAACTGTGTGTCACTGCCACATTCTGAAACTATGTCACTGCCATATTCTGAAAATGTGCATCACTGCTACATTCCAAAATTCTACGTCACCATTACATTCTGAAATTGTGCGTCACTATCACATTCCAAAATCGTGCATCACTGCCACATTCTGAAATCGTGCATCACTGCCACATTCTGAAATTGTGCATCACCGCTACTTTCTGAAACTGCAGATTACCGCCACATTCTGAAATTGTGCGTCACTGCCACATTCCGAAACTGTGCATCACTGCCACATTCAGAAAGTGAGTCACTGCCACATTCCAAAATTGTGTGTCACTGCCACATTCTGAAACTGTGTGTCACTGCCACATTCTGAAACTATGTCAGCACCATATTCCAAAATTGTGTGTTAGTGCCACATTCTGAAACTGTGTGTCACTGCCACATTCTGAAACTATGTCACCACCACATTCTGAAACTGTGAGTCACTGCCACATTCCAAAATTGTGCTTCACTGGCACATTCTAAAATTGTTTGTCACCATCACAGTCCAAAACTGTGCATCACCACCACATTCTAAGATTGTACCTTCCTGCCACATTCTGAAATTCTTTGCAAACTTCCATATTCCAAAAGTGCATGTCATTGTCACATTCTTAAAATGTGCATCCCCACCATTTTCCAAAATTGTACATTTCCACTACATTCTGAAAATGAGTGTCACTGCCACATTCTGTTATTTCACATCCAAGTCACATTCTAAAATCATACATCCCTGTGTCATTCTGAAATTGCATGTGACTATTACATTATACAACTATGTCACTGCCGCATTCTGTGATTCCTTGTCTATGCCACATTGTGAAATTTCATGTTGCCACAACAATCTGAAATCAAACATCCCAACCGCATTTTGAAATTGTCACCACCACATGCCAAATTTATGCATCCATGACACATTACAAATTACGTATTCCTGCCACCTTCTGCAACTATGTGTCCCCCACATTTCAAAACTGTGTATCTCTGCCACATTCTAAAAATATATGACACCACCACATTATGAATTTTAGTGTCCCTGACACATTCCAAAATTATGTGTCCCAGCTACTGAGACTGTGTCATTGCTGCATTCCACAGCTGCAACCTGGTAACATTTTGAAATATCACACCTGCAGTATTCTAAAAATTACACACAACTTTTTCATTCTAAAGCCAGGTTTTCCGAAGTACCATACCTTACATCCGCACATAATGGGAATGCATACACTGACCCACCCAGTGTCAGTTTTCCTTTTCACATGTTTACTATTACTGCAGTTTATTTAACATGGGAGAACTAAGACATATAAGGTGGCTTGCAGGGAGGACTAGGCTGTGAGCTCAGGTTATGACATCATTAGTAGCTCTTCTCTGAAACTGGCTTTTTATGTTGGCTGCACTTGCGCACCCAATGATTTGTGCTAAGAAGAGTGGATTTCAGGGGTGGATCACTGCCGAGCCCATTGCAGTCACAAATACATGGGCTCAGCAATCTATACCAATGATCATGCACTGTGGTCCTGACATCACTCTCTGCTTGGTGGGCTGAAGCTTCATGTACTTCAAAGGACTGAAGGAGCTCCAATCAGAGAGGACTTCTGTCCTATGATTTGCATGAAGCCGGTCTGCAAACAGCTGAGCGGCTTTTAACCTCAGCAGCCTGTCAGTCTGTAAAAAAGGAAAAACATCCATCGATGTTTGTTGCTGGCCCCCTGTAACTGTCCTCCTTCCATCCAGCCCTTCCTTTCAGGACCCACTGTCCCACACTCCCCCCAAACATAACAGTGACACTGGGGTGCCCAATCCCCCAGTGTCACAATACCTCACAACCATCATCCCAACACCGCCTAATGATTTGTGAAATACTGCTGTATAGTAGTACTTTGGTTCTACAAATAAAAATTGGAAAACTACGATATTTCAGAACATGAGCATGAAAGGCTTATAGAGACCCTGTTCTGCCTCCTCAGTGAGGTGTTGTGTGTGTGTGTATATATATATATATATATATATATATATTTCCCTGAAATTCAGGCTGTATTTAAAGTTTTTTTCCCTATCAAATTCATCTCCTGAAATTTTACATAAAGAACTCAAGTTGCTTCACTGCCCACAGCCTCCAAAGCTCCATGGAACGAGCAACCTATTAGCAAGGGTGTAGACAGGCATGCTCACTGTACACATTTGTGTACAGTTTTGTTGAGTGCCTGTCAGAAACCATAAGCCTCTGTTAATATTATCCTTCTAATCTGTAGTATTTGGGTTAGTGTAGGCCACTGAGGAGTGTCCAATACACGTATAACCTCTTTAGAGAGTAGAGGAATCATATGACAACAATCTGACTTGTTTGGAAGGGCGTGCCATTTGCAAAATGATGCGTACATTTCTTAATGGGGGCGGGTAACTGTTGGAGATTGTGTACAAAACAGAAATTTCTGGCTACACCCCTGCCTATTAGTGAAACAGAAATGGAGGGAACCACTGGGAGAAAATACATTAATCAGAATGGCAATCTTCGGCTGCAGTTTGCTAACCTGTCCAACACAGAATGCATTTCTTCTTCTGCTAACCAGACTTCCCTGTGTTCTATTTTTACTATCCCAAACATCCCTCAGGCACAGTGGAACTAATCAAAATAATATTAGACTTTGCTGTGTTACAACTTGCACTGTCATTCTAAGTCTACAGTGTTAAATACATAAGTATTGAACAAGTAGATTTTATTCTGCCCTAAGTATCCCTGAACTGTAATTGTAATGGCCCTGGTTATCACCTGGGTGTGGTTCAGAATAGTATAGAATATAATTCTGTTTGATACCACACAGCTGACAAGGGAATATGTGTAGAGCACCATAAAGAAGACCTCCAGAACAACCTCATACCCTGTTGTAATTCTGCAGTTGACTCCCGTTTGAGCCCCGGCCCCAACCCAGTCCACACATGCATCCAGTCTGGCAGTTCCTCCATCGCTGACACTGCTGAGGTCTGCTGTTTCAGTTCATACAATACCTCCTAACCTTTTTGGCCATGAAATTTGGGGGACACTCTGTTATACTGGCCCTCATAATGCGAGGCACCATGAAACATGGAGATAAAATCTCAGAATAATGAAAAAAAATGAACTGTGTTAGAATTGTATGATTGTTCTGCTTTCAAATCTTAATTTGAAGCCATTTTCCTGTGTGGGCAGAACCATGTCCATGCAGGATGGCTGTGGGGAAGAGCAATTTGCCTTTTCTGTCTATACTGTCTGAATCTCAAAAAAAAAAAAAAAAAATTAAAGAAGGGAGGCACTGCTAAACCGCACAAAGATCATAACATTTTGCAAAAATGAATGCATTCATTTAGTGCTCACAAGTAAAATACCAGCCTCCTCCTTGCTTTGGTCTCCCATGTGTCGGGGGGGGGGGGTGCTTTCCAGAAACAGGCACTTTAAATATTCCAAATCACTGCTATCTGTAATTTATTTCTTGTACCATTCAGACTTAGGGACTAACCAAAAGTTATGAAGAACATGGTAAAAGTGCACCCTATGAGGGAATCCCTATTAAAAATCCATTTTGGCTCAAGTGTCCTAAGTTTAACAGTATGGTCTAAAATAACAGATGTGTCTATCATTGACCGACATGGCACAATATTATTGTTGCTTCTTAACATAAGATACACCTGCTGGGATCCTGCTTTTACCCATTTCCACAACCGGGTGGATTGGGGCATTGAGATGTTAGGTGACTGATACAGACATGGTCAAACAGCGAGTACTGTATTTGGCTTTTGTGGGTTTGAACTTGCGTCTCACTGTGATCTATCCATTTTTTCCTATTGTGAGCAGTGGGCTTTTTTAATTTTATTTATTAGTTTCTGTATTTTTCTATCAAACCATAGTGTCTTTCCCCCCTCTTCTGTAGTATAGCCGTCTTCTGGGCATACACACCTCCTGGATCTCAAGTATTTTTTTTCTCAGCTATTCTTTTGCTATCTCCACACCTTTATACACCATATCTCTCTGCCACTTCTATTTTCTAATGCTAACTCTTTTCCATCTCTCTCTCTCTCTCTCTCTCTCTCTCTCTGTTGGTTAATGAGCCAAGAATGAACTTGGTACATCCAGCAATCCCAGGTTTGGTTCCTACACCATCTTCTTGCACACTTTGTCACCATGAGCAAATCCTGCCCCTGAACCTTTGGCCCAGTGGTCCCTATTTGTCATAAGTTTCGATGTTTCTATCAAGTAGGGTTTGCAGAGTTACAATAGGTAGGTAAAATGAGCAGACTAGATGGACCAAGTGGTTCTTATCTCCCGACAGTTTCTATGTTTCTGTAAGAAGGCATTGATCCCAGCGGGACTTTTCTGGTTACTAAAAAATACAATGACACATGGTTTTCCAGTCATTTCTTTGTTTCTTTATGTCTGCTCATATCTACAGAGAAGACAATTTTCTTGTTATCATTGCCAGCAAATTGCATTACTCACAGTTTCTTTTTAATATTTCTTCTGTGCTTAGGAATAAATCAAGAATTTTAACCTACTGGTATTTTCTGAAAACAACTTGTGATAGTCCATTTCTTTCCAGCTCCCGTATGAATTGTTTTTCTAATATATTATTTCCTATCATTTTGACCCAGTCTGTAACTGGAAAGTTGAAATCTCCAAGTATAGTTACTCTTTTCCATCCAGTTATTGCACCAATTTCTTTCTCTAGTGTCATATCCAGATTGTCCACACTTTTGGGGGGACTATACCCCCATCATGATCTCCTGATTTGTTCCATCCTTAACACACAGAGATTCAAGTTAATGCCCACTTTCCTCATATTGGTCTTGGATATCCTTTCTTACTTCTGAGTAAGATAGATAAGCTCCACCCCTCCTACTCGGTCCATTTCTTCTGTATAGTTTATAGCCAGGTAGTTCCTTATTCCACTGGTTATTTTCATCCGACCAAGTTCTGTTATTGCTATTAGGTCAGGTTTATTCTCATACATCAGTAGTTCTATTTTCTACATTTTGGTGCATGGGCTCCTCGCATTTATTAGTATTCCTGTGCATATATTTTAAATTTTTATTTTATATTTTCTTGGAAGAGACCTCTGAGCACAGGTGCTCTTGTACAAAGGTTCTGCATCAGAAAAATATACACTGAAAACAGTACATGTAATACATTGAATAACATAACATAGCAGACAAGTGCAGAAATTAATATCAAAGTGCAGCCCAGCTCTTCTTCCTTGCTCCCTGAGATGCCACCTGATTAGCTGGCTCAGTGGCTGAGGTCGGATCTGGGAATGCTGCAGGACTGAATGGCAGCTGAGGCTTGTAGTCAGGGAGAGGGGCAGTCCAGGGGACACAGCTTTGTAACTTTGATAATTTACAATATTTTGACCCCAAATTTTCAACAAAGCCATTTCTTCACAGCACCTCATGAATGTGATGGCTGCCATTTTTCAAATCCTGGCCAAAATGTGTTTTTGTACCTGTGCCACGGAATGATGTTTTGCTGGGGATTTGAACATTTACACCTGCTGCATTCATTAGGTGTGGTAATAAGAAAGTGATGCTGAAAATTTGGTGTACAAATATAGTAGAATGCCAGGTTATGACTGATCATTACACTATTTCAATGTTCACTCATAACTTCACTAATTTTCAATATTTTGACTCTAATTTTTCAACATAGCCATTTTTCTACAACACCTCATAAATGTGATGTGTCATTTTTAAAACCATGGAGGAGATGTGTTTTCACATCTCTGGTGTGAAATGACATTTTGGACAATGAGCTATAAATGGCACATGTTATGTCTATAAGGCGAATCCTAAAACAATCCAAGAAAGCAAATGCCAGCACCATCAATCCAATGGAAAACAAGTTTTATTTCAGTGCAGTTACAGCCATAGCAGCTTGGACAACAGTTCCTCTAATTGCTTCGCAGTGAAAACCATGTCATCAGGGGGATCAAAGGCACCTGTCTACCCATCATCTTAAAGGCTGCTTCTTAAAGTGACAGTGCATAATTTACAATATATATTTA
Source organism: Neoceratodus forsteri (assembly GCA_016271365.2). Taxonomy (NCBI): domain Eukaryota; kingdom Metazoa; phylum Chordata; order Ceratodontiformes; family Ceratodontidae; genus Neoceratodus; species Neoceratodus forsteri. The sequence continues at coordinate 1,678,029,032 of CM057456.1, forward strand.
AAAAATAGGTATATATATTTAATTAACCACCACCACCAATAAAAAACATTTTATACAGGACCTACATTTAGTCTATTATACTTAACATATTTTTACTGTAAAAACAGCTTTAGGGGTGAGGTAATACATTAATGTGAATCCTTAAATCCCCAGGCTTCATTTTAAATCTGCAGTACTGGCTTCCATGTTTTGGAATTTCACCAATCAAAGCGATACCTGTGGAAAAAAGGGTTAAGGAGCCATAAGTTAACACAAGAATATCTAAAGTTACATATATAAATTCAAAAACCATTCAAAACATCGCATAAAACTCTAGATCCCATACTTAGACATCTGTACTGCTACATATTAACAGATGCTACTTTAATTACAATTTGTTTTTTCTTTATCAATAATAAAGTCACTTTAAGAAGCAGCCTTTAAGAGGATGGGCAGACGTGTTCCCTTGATCCTCCTGATGATATGTTTTTCACTGTGAAACCAATAGAGGAACTTTTGTCTGAGCTGCTACGGCTGTATTCTCACTGAAATAAAGTGTGTTTTCCACTGGATTGGTGGTGCTGTCATTTGCTTTCTTGGATTGTTTGTACTGTTTGCTGAGCATGCCAGGCAGATTGTGGTGGGATTTGCTTTGGGATCCTGAATCCTAAAACAAGTATACTCAAAATTTGGGGTCAGAATTGCAAAAAACAAATTGTTTAACAAGCAGCCAACGTTCAGCATTGACAAATGCTTGTTTGAAGAGGCAGTGAATGTAGGGCTACAAAATGACTTGTAACTTTTAAACAAAGTAACTTAGAGATCTCATTTTGGCATGAGGCTGATTGGGGATACGCCAATCCAAATTCTGTATTTATTGTTGCCAGAAATTTTGGCAGGACTCCCTCTTTAAAGGTTATTGTGCATTTGATAATATTTAAATGGCCATTTCATAAGGAAGGGATGGTGCAAACTCACTGGAGGGTATGATATTGTTTTCCTTCTCAGTTTTTGTTGCCTTGGTATATCAAGAAGTGCATGGGAAGCATCATAATTATCCACATGCCCCTGGGTTTGCATTTCTGCATGAAAGGAAAGACATGCCTACAACAAGTAAGTAAAGTATTTATGGCTTGAGATTTTAAGTAAGATATGAGTAGGACGCTCAGCTGCAGGAAGGGAGGTTCTGTACCCTTCCTGTATATACTAAATAGTGACACCCTTCTATTTTCTGCATATGCTTACCTTTCTACTATGTATTCTGCAATACCAGAGTTATTTTGAACTATATGGGAAATGCAGTACATAAAATCAGATTCTGGGGTCTTTTAGTATACATATGCACTGCTGCTGTCTAGTGATGCCATAAACTGGTGCAATTTTCTCAGTTCTGAATAGTAATTCAATTTTTTTTAATCTAGTGTGTTCAGATATCATCAGTGTAGTTCAAGGGTTTGATCTTCTATGCCTTTGCCAACTCTAAGTTTTAACTGTAGCAAGCAGGACTAGAATAGTCACTCCACCATGGGAAATGATGGTGGTGCTATCAGTTCAAAAGTAGTAAAATGAGCACTGGGACAAATGGTGCAACCACCTACCCCTTATGTCACGTAATGTTTGCCATAAAAACAGCTAAAAAAATTGTGTTCAGTATAAGATAATTTATTTCATACCACTTTCCCTAACACATTCCATACACAATATAAAAAGTATTTGATACACAAGAGTTCAGCTGATGACAGACGTACAAAGACACAGCAGAGGTATACTCTGCAAATGTAATATGCTATGCATCTGTGAATATAATAGCTTGATGTAACATTTAAGTTTGGATGCATTTTCAGTGATTTTAAAGATCATTGTACTCTTTTTGTTAGTGTTAGTCTGAGCCCTGCTACAAATTCAGGAAGCAGGAAGAGGGGTGCTGTAGTTTTCATTAGCTTGCTAGTGAACTACAGCACTCAATTTAAACACAGTTCCTGAAGCCCCTCATAATTTTGGACATATTCTAAGTCTAAATAGCATTGAAATACTTCAAAACAGTGATTTTAAACTTTAAATTGTGAACTTTGTTCTCGAGGGCTCCGTGACCCCGAACAATACTTCTGGGTTAAATCACAAGCATTTAAGAAGCTCTGCTGTGAGCAGGGTGAGCACGTGCAGGATGTGCGGGTTCGCATGCAGAGATGCATGCAGAGACACACAGGTCTGCGCTTGTTATGCATGTTGTGTGAGGGAGGAGGCAAAACTTAAAATACCAAACAAAACCAGATCAGACCAGAGATATTTTTCCAGTAAGTACTACTAGTCAAAAGTAACTCAGTCTCTAAAGATGGAGGGTTGTTTGGAATTAGATGACATCCTTAAAAAACATAATGGGGTACAATGTACAGGATGTGAAATATACTTATTTTCTAAAGTACCAATTGTTGATCCACCCATTGTTTGTCTAAAATGTATCCAAAATGGTGATATGCAAAGAGAAATTTCTCTTTTTAATACAAGATTGAAGGCATTAGAAATCAGCCAGGAGGTGCTACTTAACAAAACTGAGCATGCAGAATCTAGTACAGGTCAGGGTACTTTATGTACTGATGAAAAGCAAGATACCCATGGCCATAATCCCACAAGTTATACAAATCCCTCCCCTGGGATTCTGAATGAACAAATAACTGAATCTAACACTACTAATTGTTGAAATGATTCTAGCAATCTTACTGATTTAAATGCTGGTGTGCGTTCAGACTTAGTGTTAAATAGAAAAAGAGCCAGGAACAACAATACCCAGGAGTCATTAGATGCAGACTGGTATGAGGTTCAATCTAGAAGACCATCTAAAAGAAAAAGGGGGAGAAAAGCAGAAGCATTTAACCTTAACCTCTTTAACAGTTTTAATCCCTTAACTGAAGATGAGAGTACTATGTCTTCTGGTCCCACTGTTGTAATTCCACCGAATAGAGTTGCTGAAACACAGCATAGTGATAGGATCACTAACGACACCTCATTAAATTTAACCCCCCCATTACATTGCAGACCGAATCTGAATATGTGAACCTATGTCAAACTAATATTTCAGCCCAATCTGTATGTATTAACGAAGGTCTGATAATTGATGAGCATATTTCAAATCCCATCATTCCTTCAGTACATAATCAAGATGGTTTAGAGCAATTTTTCATATTGGGGAGTTCTATCACAAGATTTATGGAGAGATATTCTACAAGGGGAAACAAAGAGAATGTAACTAGCTGTAGTTACAGTGGGGTGACAATTAAGCACATCACACAATTACTTCCAGGAATTTTACAAAATATTACTGAACCAAAAACTGTTCTGCTACATGTTGGTATGAATAACTTTGGAAGGCAAGACGTGGGAGAAATAGTTCAGGAAATGGAAACAGCAGAAAAAACTCTCCATGATTTTAATGCAACTCCAATATTATCAGATGTTCTTCCAGTACCAAGGGCAAGTTATAAAAGAACATGCCAAATCAAGTGCTACAACAACTGGTTACGTAGATGGTGCTTATCAAATAACATCCAGTTAGAAGACTTGGTTTGCTGGCCAAGGCACCTAGCTTCACCTGAGCTCTTTCCTTCTAAGACTGCTTGAAAGGCAGAATAGAGAAACTTACCAGAGCAAAGGAAAAGGATTAAGACTTATTTTAGCTAAGCAGATTTACTGTGTGGTGTTGTTTTTATTTTTTACTCACAGGGATTGCTACTGTTTGTTGCTAACATTTCATTGCTTTATTTTTCTCTGTAGCAAAGTGTTTCTTACAGCGTATATCTTCTCTGAAATTATTACAGGTGGTGCTTTACAGGTTTTACAGTTTTATCTAACATTAGGATAAGCTTTCAGGGTTACTGAATTTGTTGTTGACTGATTGTTTCTGCTCTTACCTCCTTGTTCTTTCATCCGTGGTTCTTCTTTTTCGGCAGGAGAAGGGCCCAGCCACCCACCCCCATCCCCAACCACCCCACAATACACTCCTTTCATAGGGTACCACAGTTGTGACATTTTCTGTGGCAGAGCAGGAAGGGGTGGATCAGTGGGGCCTCTACAAGGTGAGCTCATTTACAGGGGCACTAGTAATTTAACTTGTTATAACAAGTTAAACAAAACACAATCAAACCATTACTTGCATTTTTTTCCCTTTTTTTTTCCTTCTAATTACTCTGATTAGGTTATAAACCCAGCAACTTATCTGGAATGGATATCATTAACTGCAGGTACTTTGAAACAATTTTCAGAAGAACAGTCTTACAGGATTTAGGACACTGTCCTACATGCTGGACCTTTGGAGATCTTAGGGCTCAGCTCCGGGCAGCATGGGCAGAGATTGTATGCCTCAAATTTCATATTCAACAGGAAATACATTATAAGAACCACCCCGCCATTTCCCCAGCATCCAACAGAAAAATCTCATCAAGAGAGGGTAATTGGTCCAGGAGGTTGGCAGGTTAGGAGGGGCAAATCGGTGCCCCATCACTCTCTGCTCTCCAACATATTACCTCCAAAAACCATATAAACACTACAAACAGGTATCTGCCTCTATCTCTGAAATCAAACAAAGAGGCAGAAGACACTGCAGAGCAGGACACTGCAGCACAGGAGCTAGCACAACAAAACTCACCCAAATCAGGAACCAAAACAAAAAAAGCAAAAAGGAAATCCAAAAAACTTCTCATCATAGGAGACTCCATGGTTCAGGGAGTTGATACCCATCTCCAGCCAGGGGTAATGGTCAGATGTCTCCCAGGTACATCAGCATGAAGAAACACTGACCGCATTGCTAAAATTGTTCACAAAGCAGGAGAAAACATTGATGTCCTAGTACACATAGGGACTAATGATCTTGCCAGCTGGTCAGTTGTGGAGACCAAGGAACACCTGACCAGGCTGGGTGACAAACTATCATCTACTTCATCCGGCAACTCCTTCTCTGAGATCCTGCCAGTCTGGGAGAGGGGAGCAGATGGACGGAAGGTCAGAGAAGGGGAGATAGGGGAGCTAAACACATGGCTCAAGGGCTGGTGCCAGGAAAAAGGACACAGATTTGTAGGGAACTGGCAACAGTTCTGGCAGCAAAAGTTCTTAAAATTTGATGGTCTGCATCTGACTAAGGAGGGAGTCAGTGCATTGGGGCAGAAGTTTGATGTCTTTACAGAATATTTAAACTAGGAAATGGGGAGAGGGGTGCAGTAACCCATACGTCGAATGGGAAGAACACCCCTTCCCCCTCAGCTAGTGGTCAAACAGGGATTCAGCATGTTTGCAGTTCATTTGCACCACCAGGTAAGAAAAAAGGTTTGTCTCCCCATACGATGCACAGGGGTAATGCCAAACCTCACCCAACAACTAACATACCAAAATCTGGCCAATGGAAAATCATGTACACAAATGCTCACAGCCTGGGAAATAAGATCCCAGACCTGCAGGCAATAATGTCAGAGGCTAAACTGGACATAGTAGCAATTAGTGAGACATGGTTTACCAGTAACCACACTTGGGAGACTTAGTACCTGGCTATGTATTGTTCAGAAGAGACCGATGTGCAAAAGGGGGAGGAGTGGCCTGTATGTCAATGAAAATATCAAAGCTACAGAAATTCAGAATACACATAAGGAGCCAGAAGAACTGTGGGTCACCCTGGAAACAGGAAATGGGACAGCCACAAGAACTGGGGTTGTCTACAGGCCCCCCCAGGGGGAGGACATAGACACATTACTGTTAGAAGATATACAAAACATGACAGCTAAAGGGGAGGTTCTGATAATGGGAGACCTCAACATGCCAGACACAGATTGGTCAATACCAGTAGGAACATCTGCTAGAGCTAGACACATAGTGGATTCCTTGCAGGAGGAGGGCCTCAAACAACTGGTACAGCAACCCACATGAGACAGGGCTATTCTAGATCTACTACTGACTAACAAGGAAGGGATCACAGATCTCCAGGTAGAAGGTCACCTGGGGGCCAGTGACCATCACATGGTATGGTTCAATTTGGCTACTACATCTAAATCATTCCATTCCAAGGCAAAAATATGGGACTTCAGAGGAGCTGACTTTGATAAGATGGCCAACAGAGTTAAGCTAGCCCTGGCAAAAGAAACACAGGTGAGGGGTACAGGCAAAGTGGGCAAGCATTAAGGATGCAATACTTGAAGCAACATCCCATTGTGTTAGACAGAAAAGGAAGTGCAAAGAAGAAGAAACCACTTTGGTTCTCAAATACAGTAGCAAAAAGGTCAGAGCCAAAAGGCTGGCCTTCAGGAAATATAAGGAACACAGCGGGATGAAGATAGGGAGGCATACCAAACTGCCTAAGGGAAGCAGGGAAGGCAGTAAGGCAGGCAAAGTCCCAAACTGAGGAAACACTAGCATGAACAGTAAAGAAGGTGACAAGACTTTCTATAGATACATTAGTGAAAGGAGAAAGTCCAGAGGGGTATTGCTAAGCTTAATGGAGAAAAGGGAGCATGTGAGAGGAGGACCCTGTAAAGGCATCTATCCTAAATAGATACTTTTGCTCAGTATTTACTGAAGAGAAGGTAGGGCAGGGTCCCACAGCTCAGCATCATGGACACAGGGGGGAGGGAGGTGAGCACTACTCCCTTCACAAAAGAAAGGGTCCTACAAGAGTTTGCTAAGCTCAGGGTGGATAAGGCAATGGGACCTGATGGCATACATCCCAGGGTACTTAAGAGCTAAAGGTGGAACTAGCAGAGCCATTAGCATAACTGTTTAGTGAGTCTCTGAGCACAGGAGAGGTCCCAGAATACTGGAGAAGGGCTCATGTGATCCTGCTCCACAAGAGTGGTGGCAGGGAGGAGGCAGGGAACTACAGACCAGTCAGTCTTACCTCAGTAGTGGGCAAGATTATGGAGGCACTCCTTAAGGAAAGGATAGTGCAACACCTGGAATCCATAGGGGCACAGGAGACAGCCAGAGGGTGCTGTGCTGAAGATGGCTGCTTGATTCTTCATCTCCCTGGATTCACCAGATATCATCATCCATCCTACAGATTCCAGACTTCCTACCTTCACCAACATCTGAGATCTTACTATATGTACATCGCAGAACAGCTCTGGTACAGTATTTTTATTGCCTCATAATTACTGAACGAGTTATCTACAGCTTTTCAATTTCTCTATTAAGGCCTACAATAATGGCAGACCAATCTCCACATAACAGTTCTCTTAATAGAGTGGAGGCAATGTTTCAGCAACTAATAAGTGAAATCAATGTATTAAAATTGCATCTCAACAAAATATCAATAATATGCAGGCACTTGATCAAAAATCAGCGCTACTGATGTTAAAGCATCTCAAAATGAAGATTCCATTAACACATTACAGGCTACCATCAGGGAGCAGGACAGAGTTATTAGGAACCTTCAGGACAAAATAGATGATATTGAAAATAGAAACAGACGTAACAACCTTAGATTTCGGATTTCTGAAGGTGTTGAACTAGGAAACACCAGTGCCCTCTAACTCATGTACTTCCTTCTTTGCTTAAATTACCAGCTGGCCAAGATCTAATCATCAGAGATCTCACCGCACCTTAATCCGAGGCCTGGACCCCGACCAGAAACCCAGGCACATCATTGCCAGATTTCTAAACCACGCACATACTGAACTGATTCTTCAAAAAACGAGGCAATTAGGTGCACTTACTTGGCGAGAAAACAGAATCCTAATTTTCAGAGACTATTCTAAAGAATTATCTAACAAATGAAAAGCTTACAACCCCATTAAAACAATCCTTCATCAGCGTGGAATTAAATTTGTACTGCGTTACCCTGCAACAATGCGTCTTTTTTTGAATGATTCTACCAGAGATTTCAGTACCCCAGAATCTCTCTGAATTTCTGAATTGGACACAGCCTGCACTTACATTGCCTTGCGATGCTAATGCAGCTCGTTCCTGCTCCAGCACAAGCACTTCGCAATTACAATGTCTTGCCCTTCCTGCTGAAACTGTCCTTCAGGTCCCTGAGAAATCTGCAGCCATCATATCTGCCACTGTAGCTCCTGCTAGAAGCTCCGCATGCATACAAGAAAAAAAAGCATCTGGTTCTTCTCTAAATAATAATACCTGCTGTTTAAATAATATTTCCACCTCTCCAGCTTCCCATGTGGAACGTCACATCAGTTTTTCTACTCCTCTTACCTTGTCTAACAAATTCTCCCACTCCAAGAAGATCTGCTCCAAGAAGATCTGCACTCATCTCGGAGGATCTGAGACAGACTGTATCCGACCCTTTACTCAAGACCAGAAGAAGCTCTCAATGGGTAATAACTCTCGATTCTTCCTGGGTTGATCTTGTGTCCAGCTCTCCCTTTAAATCATCTGAACCACCCAAAAAGAAAAGGAGAATAAAATTGAAGAGCAAGGCTACCTGAGGCTTTTCCCACTAAAAAAAAAAAAAAAAAAAAAATTTGTAATAAATACTATGGCCCATAATTAGATGTGATATAGCAGTTTCTCACCAGAATCCCTCCTCTTCACACCACCTCACTCGATTCCTTTGGTACATTTACCGCAAAGCGCAGTCTCTATCGCACCCAACAGGTTTGGAGCACTTAAATGCAGTAAATCGTTATCGCTGCTGAGAAGCCTGTATCTGTCTGTGGGAGGTGAGCCAATTGACACTGGAGGTATTTAGTCCATGCGGGAGTTACTCTCAATGTATTCAATGTAAAAAAAAAATAAATGAGAGAAAGAATAAATATTACAATGTTTGTAAGATCTCTTCTAATTAATCTTTATGTGGTGCCAGACATTCGTATATATAATTGCTATTTACACTCTAATTTTTCATAAGCTTTAGCGCCACCATGTGGTCAGGCGCATACATACATATATAGAGTTCTGTATTTCATATCAGTGTGCCCTTAGCCCCTACTATTACAGCATTTTTCCACATAAATCCTATCATTTGGAATGTGGAGGATGATTAGACAAATACTCTAAAATCATTTACTTATTTAATATTTATTTTGCATCACTTCTGGTATGTAGTTCATCAGGTGCATTCCCATTATATCTCACAGATTTTGCACCAAAGTATGCTTCCAATTGTATTTCTATACATTGAGTTTTTCCGCCTTTTCACATTATTCTTCATCCCATTTTCTTCCAAATCATTGGAACTTATAAAAATGTTTCCACAATACACTGATGCACTATGAACCTATAGGCCCGGATATTCAAACTGCGCCATTCTGAGGCGCAAGCCCTTGCGCTGCTCAAAATAGTTGCGCAGGGGTGTGGCCGGGGCGATATTCAAAGGAGTTGTGCTATTGAGCAACCTTTGAATATCACCCCAGCCACAGCCACTGTGCATAGTGCAGTGGAACTTCGCCACCGCAGTTGTCAGAGTTGAGCATTAAACTTGCAATGGCACAAGTACCATTGCGCCATGCGAATTTCTGATATTCAAAAGGTGACATGCAAATGGGGCCATAATTCATGCAAGGCACGGGGGGGGGCCATTTGCATGTGATTATGGCCCCATTTGCATGCCATTAGCATGTAGGTGCACCCATCCCCGAGGACTTGCGCCTGGCCGCCTTGCTGTGGCAGCAGCCGTCAGACCGGTCACACCCTGCAGCCCGATCACCGCAGGCAGTATGTATGCAGACAACACCCCCAAACATCTCCTGATGCCCGATCGCGGGCAGTATATATGAGACAACACCCCAAACGGCTCCCAATGCCCGATCGTGGGCGGTATGTATCAGACAACCCCAGTGCCGATCGCGGGCAGAATGTAAAAGCCCCAACCGAATATCTCCTGGTGGTCCAGTGGACGTAATGCCCATCCACCGCTGCCGCCCTGCCGCTCGCTGATCTGATCTGAGCCAGGGCTGCACGCCCATTGGTGCAGAGCTAGAGCCACGGGCATGCAGCCCATACTGCATATGACAGTCCAGATTTGTGAATGACGGCGGGCGCGGGGCGGCAGGCGGGTGGGATGTATGCTGCCGCCGCTGCCGGGGACGGGGTGGAGGGGCTTCATGGGTGGGTGGGTGGGACACTAGACACCAGGGAGATGTTTTGGGGGTTGTCACTAGACATTCTGCCCACGATTGGCATTACGGTCCACTGGACCTCCAGGGAGATATTCGGGTTGGGGGCTTTTACATTCTGCCCGTGATCGGGCACTGGAGGGTTGTTTCACGCTCTGCCCATGATCGGGCACTGGGGGTGTCTGATACATACTGCCCGCGATCAGGCTGGTGGGGGCACAGGACTGAGTTAGGGCCAGCCACCGTGGCAGCTGCTGTGTTGTGCCCTGCAATACAGCAGCTCACCTGTGGTGGCCTCAACTTGATCCTTTTTTGGCTCAGTTGTGCAGGCGCAGGTTGGGGTTGCGCCTGCACAACTCCCGCACAGCCAGACTGAATATCGGGTTGTGCAGTTTATGCATGGTTCCTCCCCCTCATGTTGAGCATGCATTCATTTGCATTGCGCTGTTGCTCAGCCTGTTTTCAGTGGCGCAACTGCCCCTGCTGAATATCGCAGAATGGCGCAATGTAGGACTTGCGCATGTGCAACCCTTTTGCACATGGAGCAACCCTTTTGAATATCTGGGCCATAGTATATACTGCATTCCCTAACCTAGCTTATGTGGATTAATACACGTCGGGCATCCTTTTATCTGGCTCACACTGTTTCAGCATTATCTGCCATCATGTTGGTATACTTTATTTAATATTGGACTTATTGCTAGGTCCAAGCTAATTCATTATGTTTGGAATTTAACACTATTACATAATTATCCTTTTTTATTTGGTAGAATGATGTTTTGTTTTTTTCCAGGGCAATGCTTTAATTACCTCAGCACAAATCTCAATTACATTTCTTTAATATACTGTTATATAAAGTTTAGTATCTTAAGATTATAGGGTAAACCGTATCTTGAGATTCACTAATTACTCTACACGCCTAGTAGTGTAGAGTGAGAGTCCTGGTATATTTACTGACTCTTATTGCTCTGCATTTCATAAAAGTTTCAAATTAATATTCTTGTTACTGAGTTTATACTAACGTTTGTTGGTTCTAATGTTTAATTACTTGATATTCCTATCTCTATACTCTCCTCTGCAGACAAAATGAATACAAATACTCAATCATCTCGAACCCTATAAGTTAAGGGCCCTGCATACATTTGTTTATTATATATATTTACCTTTGAATCTGTGACATCCTCCAAATTAATGGTATTGAGTCCCTCATTCCTATTTGTAACTAATTACCTTATATCCTAGTACCATTAGTGATCTAATCTTACATTCATGGAATGTCAAGGGACTCAACTCACCTTGTAAACGTAAACAAGTACTTACCTATCTTAAAAAGCATAAAACACATATTGCTTTCTTACAAGAAACTAAACTTTTATAAGAGGATGTTGACAGACTTAAAAGGGACTGGGTCAGTCAAGTATATGCATCATCTTCTCCATCCAAAAAACATGGGGTTGCTACCTTAATACATAAATCTCTTAATTGGCCCCCCATAAAAATCATTAGAGACCTGGATGGTAGGTGGATTATAACCCTATTAAACACCACAGCAGGTCCGCTTATGTTTGTGAATGTATATGCACCCAACTTTAATTCACCCATTTTCTTCCATAGTCTATCCAAACAAATTATGACTAATAATAAAAATATTTCACCTATTCTTATTGGTGGTGACTTTAACTTAGCACTACAAGCATATTTAGACAGAAGTAATTCATCACATGATGCCCACACCCATAGTATTAATGCTCTATCAATGCTTATGAAGGATTTAGGTCTCTCTGACATTTGGAGACTACATCATCCCAGACAATGAGATTACACCTTTTATTCCTCTTTACATAAATCATATAGTAGGATTGATTATTGGTTCTCTTCTCCCCTCATTACTGAAAAAAATATTGATACATCGATTCTCCCTATTGTTATATCTGATCATTCCCCTATCAGTTTGCATTTACTCTGGGGTCCACCTTCTTCTAAATCCCCATCTTGGCATTTAGACCCACATTTAATCAGAGACCCTGAATTCACTCCTTGGATTAAAACCCAGATTCAAGATTTTCTTTCTATTAACGATACTCCAGATATGTCTCAAGGTACTATCTGGGAAGCATTAAAAGCCACTATTAGAGGTAAAATTATTAGTTATGCAGTGCATAGAAAGAAATTAAGAGAACAACAATTAGCTAATTTAGAAAAATCTCTTAAAGAAAAAGAAACCCAATACTATAAATTAAATAAACCCAATCATGATTCACAGCTTCATCTGGAAATTCTACACTTAAGAATTAAAATTAACGAGTTGATATCCAGGAAAGCTGAACTTGCCCTTTTTAGGATTAAACACGGTTATTGGGAACAAGGGGATAAATGCGGAAAGTTGCTCTCTTACCAGCTAAAAACTCAACAGATGCAGAGACATATAGCAGGTCTAAAAGATCCATCAGGTCAGACACACACATACAACCTTTCAATCAATCGTATTATGCAATCCTTACCATCAACTATACTCGCAACCTAATACTACAAATCCCAATCTAATACAACATTTTCTGGAAAATTGAATCTACCCCATCTATCCCCTCAGGACAAAGCTGTGCTTGATAAACCAATCACTTTACAGGAAATCCAAACTGCTTTATCATCATTAAAAAATGGTAAAGCACCTGGCAGTGATGGGTTCCCTATTGATTTTTATAAAACCCTATCTGACACTCTTTGTCCTGTATTAGTCAATGTATTCCAAGAAGCAACCTTAATAAAGAAACTCCCATGCACAATGACCGAAGCCATCATAACAGTCTTACCAAAAAAAGACAAAGACCCTTTACTTCCTTCAAACCACAGACCGATCTCACTTCTTAACACTGATGGAAAAATCTTTGCCAAATTATTAACTCTCCGCTTAGAATCTTTAATGACTAAACTCATCCATACTTCTCAATCAGGATTTATCAAAAATAGAAACAGTTCCGATCATCTTCGCTCATTACTCAATTTAATTCACAAAGCAAAAACTCTTAAAACCCCTGCAGCTGCAATAGCCATTGACTTTGAGAAAGCATTTGACTCTCTCAATCAGGTGCTATCTCATTTTGGCTTTACAAATAATTTTTGTGCTTGGATTCAATTATTGTATACCTCCCCTTCAGCTCGAGTTCTCACGAACTCTATTTTGTCCCCCTCCTTTTACTTAGCAAGAGGCACCAGACAAGGATGCCCCTTATCGTCTTCATTGTTTATACTTGCCATGGAACCTCTTTCTGCATCCCTACATCAATCCGGTACAATTAAAGGCATTACTATTGGTAACTCTCACTATACTTCACTCTCATATGCAGATGATCTCCTTATTTTACTTGAAAACCTCGAAAGTTCTGGGCAACCTTTAGTTAAACTACTGAATGACTTCACCTCCCACTCCGGACTAGCTCTAAACCTTAACAAATCTGAAATGCTACCACTGAATACCCTTTGTAGTCCCCTCATGAATAATTCATTAGGCTTTCATTGGGCCCCCCAAGGCATATTTTATCTTGGCATTCGGATCACCCCGACATTGAATAAATTATGGGATGCTAATCTTTCCCCTCTGTTAACCAGTATCCAAACAACACTTGATGGATGGAAGCTACTTAAACTTTCTTTTAATGGTAAAATTTCCGCCATTAAAATGTCAATAACTCCTAAAATATTATACCTATTTTCCAATATCCCTTTGATGCTTCCCTCTAGTTTTCTTACCAAAAGAGACAAAATTATCGGCAGCTTCATTTGGGAAGGCAAAATACCTAGATTTAGTCATAATAAACTTAGATCCCATTGGTCAAATGGTAGCTTTGGCCTTCCTTGGTTCCAAGCCTACTTATGGGCTTTCCGTACATCTCAAACAATTAAATGGTTTAACAAAACCAACATCCAGTCTCCTTTATGGGTCAATATGGAAACATCCTTATGTCCTGGTAATGTGGTGACTTCTTTCCTTTATAACACCCTTACCTCTTCTTTAAAGTCTCACCCTACCATAGCTGCTTCTATATTCTATTGGAAAATCATTCACAAGCATATTAAATCTAACCCCAAACCATTAGCTTACACCCCCATCTGGGGTAACCACCATATATCTCTTGATAATCACTCCATTTTTTGTCGTACCTGGAAAAATAAGGGTATTCTCTTTTTGCAGGATATACTTGAACCCAAGTCATTAAAGTTAAAATCTTACACTGACCTACGAGGCATATGGAATCTTCTCTATCAGGATTTTTGGAAATATCTACAACTTCGTACCGCATGCAACTCTTACCTCACACCCTCCTCTATCAATTCTCTGTATGATAAGCACATCTCTAAATGGATAAAAACAACATCCAATTTAAATAGCACTGTTTACAAAGATATTTGTGATATCCTTCCTGACTACTCTGTCAATGCTAAAAACAGATGCAGTACTTTGCTACAATATAATATCACCAATGCACAATGGTCCAGTTGTTTTAATGATAAACGCAGTTCCCTCATTCAAACCAAGATCCTTCATTTGTGGTACAGAACTCCTGTTGTATTACAAAAAATGGGTTTATTGAACAATAACAATTGCTGGCACTGCAGTTCCCCCAATGGGGATTTATTGCATATCTTATGGCACTGTCCTCTCATACAAAAGATTTGGCACTGTACTCACAGATCTGCAATGAAAGTGGTAGGTCAACCTTTTACACTAGACCCTAAACATTGCATTCTTGGTATTTTTAATCACTGTTCTTATAAAATTTCATATTCACAGAGCAGATGGTTAATATACTCTTCCTTCAAGTTAAATGCACAATCCTCATGCATTGGAGATCCAACATAATCCCTACCCTTCCCGGTATCATTAACCAACTATTGCAATATACCTCTATGGACCATATGACATATATCTTGTCTGACCGACTCATGTTATATAACAATTGTTGGCAGGGCTTTTTTAATTTTTTGGAATCAACTAAATCTTCCAACAGCAATGTATGGACTTAATATATATGGATTTTCCCCTTTTACTGATACATCATTGTAGTCTCGCTTTTTTCCCCTTTTTTCATAGTTTCCTCTCTCCTTAACTTTCTTTATATATCTTTTCTTTCCTATGCTCTGTTCTCAATCATTCTTTATTACTCCACAATCCTTTACTTAATGTACTTTTTCCCTTTGCAGCATCATATATAATTATGTAACATTTTAATATAAACCGTATCTAATCATACTATCCTCTTTAAGTTCACTACAAATGTCAAGTATATGTTAATTACATGACCTGTATTGTTTACTATATTTTAAACCAAAAGCTCCTTGTATTATTGTAGCAATGTTCTTATTATATGCTGCCTCAATTTCTTTAAAAAAAAAAAATCCTCACATTGTACTGTACTGTAAGAGGTTTGTCTGTATATCTTATGAAAAATTAATAAAAAAGTTTAACTGAATAGGGGCACAGGATCAAAGACAGCATGGGTTTACAAAAGGAAGGTTCTGTCAAACTAATCTCATAGATTTCTTTGACTGGGTAACCAGAGTGGTGGACCAAGGGGGAGCAGTTGATGTCGCCTACCTTGCCTTGACTTCAGCAAAGCTTTTGACACTGTTCCACATAGAAGATTGATAAATAAGCTAGGTAGGCTCGGGGTGGGTCAGAAGTTAGTCAACTGGGTGGCAAACTGGTGATGGGCAGAAAACAGAGAGTGGTGGTAAATGGTATACAGTCAGAAGAGATGCAAATCACAAGTGGGGTACCTCAGGGATCAGTCCTGGGGCCAGTCCTCTTCAACATCTTCATTAGTGACCTTGCAGATGGACTAGAGGGTAAGGCTTGTCTGTTTGCAGATGACACCAAGATCTGCAACAGAGTAGATGATCCAGATGGGGTGGGCAGAATGAGAAGAGATCTGGATAAACTAGCAAAATGGTCAGAAGAGTGGCAACTGGGATTTAATGCAAAGAAGAGCAAAATCATGCACATAGGGAAGAGAAACCCTGAAGCCACCTATAGGCTGGGAGGGGAGTTGCTAGCAGTCACAAAGGAAGAAAGAGACTTGGGCATCATCATCACTGATAACCTGAAATCATCCAAGTAGATCTATAAAGCAGTAGGTAAGGCTAGGGGGGTGTTAGGGTGTATTAGTAGGGGTATCACAAGTCATAAGAGGGAGGTAATAATCCCTTTTTACAAGACACTGGTTAGGCCCCATCTGGAGTACTGCGTGCAGTATTGGAGGCCACACCTTCACAAGGACATTAACCAAATTGAGGCAGTCCACAGAAGGGCAACCAAAATGGTGCAGGGACTGCATCAGAAGACATAGTGACGGATTAACAGAGCTCAATATGTATACCTTGAGCAAAGGAGGGAGAGAGGTGATATGATCGAGGTCATCAAATACCTTAAGGGCATTAACAAGGTGAAAGAGTCTAACATGTTTAAATATAAGAAAAATAGCAGCACAAGAGGACACAGCATGAGATTAGAGGGGCAGATTAAGGGGAATGTGAGGAAATTCTTTTTCAGAAAGGGTGGTGGATGCATGGAATGGCTTACCACAAGAAGTGGTGGCTATGAATATAGTGCAGGGCTTCAAACAGGCATGGGATAGGCATAAGGGAGCAATACAAATGACTATGAATAGATAGGCCACTGACAGAGCAAAGGCCGATGGCACATTTATAAGGTAGAAAAAGAAATGGGCAGACTGGATGGGCCTTGAGGTCCTTATCTGCCGTCAACGTCTATGTTTCTATGTTTCTATGTCTATGAACCTGGGAAATATTTGCAAATAACCAGCCATTATTTGGGTACGACGGATTACACCTAAGCAGACAGGGATCAAGGTTACTTGGTTGTGTTATGCACAATGTACTACACCAAACAAAAAACTAAACAAACTGGGGCAAAGGGATTCCCCACCACTGTTCTTAAATCCGCAAGCAGCATTCAGTATTTCTTTAGGCAATATCAAAAAAACAACAAAATAAATCTGGGTTAACTTTTCTTCTTAGCAATGTTGGGAGTTTAAATAAAGAAAAGATGGACGAACTTCAAATTCTATTATTGAAAGATAAAATTGACATAGTTGCAATAATGGAAACATGGTGGAATGAAAAAACTGAATGGAATATTAGCATACCCGGATATGTAACGCACTACTGAAATAGAAAGGGAAAAGTGTGTGTGTGGGGGGGTATTGTACTTTTTATTAAAGACGAAATTAAATTCAACCCACTTCCTGAAACACCTGATAATAACCAGACTGAATTTATTTGAGTAGAGTTACTAGGTGATAGGCAACCAAAATATCTTATTGGTCTTTGTTATAGACCACCGAACACAGATCCAGTGAGTAATCAAGCTATAATTAATGGCATAAATAATAAATCCAAATACAAAGAAACTATAATAATGGCCGACTTTAACTTTCCTGGAATTAATTGGCATCGCTTTACAGGAAACCAATATCCAGGAAAATCAATTTCTGGGTTGCTGTTCATCTAATGGTCTACATCAATTAATCAATGTAGCAACAAGGAACAAGGGTATTCTTGACCTATTGTTAACCGATAATACTGATAACATAACCAACATCAAGGTCAAATCTCCAATACATAACAGCGACCATAATACTATAAGTTTTGACTATGGAATGCAGATTAAACATAATGTAGGGAAAACCATTTTCA
Source organism: Neoceratodus forsteri (assembly GCA_016271365.2). NCBI lineage: Eukaryota > Metazoa > Chordata > Ceratodontiformes > Ceratodontidae > Neoceratodus > Neoceratodus forsteri. Next base: position 1,678,046,770 of record CM057456.1, read on the forward strand.
AGGTTTACAATAATGCTCATTTGGCTGAGTTAAAATACAAACTTTACAATTGGGATGGTGGTACCGAGTTTACTTCACCAGATGATCTTTGGATCTCAATCAAGAACAAAATACTAGATTTCAAAGCTAAATAAGTCCCTAACAAAACAGTATATAATAATAAAGGAAAGATTCCGCCCTGAATAACCCCTACTGTAATAAAACTAATTAAACAAAAAAAAAACAGGCTTACAAACTAATGAAACATCATGGGAGTGATTTCAACAAATGGAAGTACAGATCTGCCTTAAAAAAATGCAAAAACAAATTAGCCCTAGGAAAAAAAGAAATTTGAAAATGGACTGGCATATAGGAAGGATGGAGGGAAAAGTTGTTATACATATATAAACAAAAAGAAACAAACATCTCAGACAATAGGTTCAATTATATTGAATACACAAGAGATATCAGCTCCACAACAATTGGCAGAGGTATTTAATGAATACTTCTCATCTGCATTCAATACCAAAAATAAAGAACCAGTTGTAATTTCAACCATTTCTGATATTAATGATCTTACTTTTACCAAAGATGAGATTAAGATCCAACTTAATAGAATTAACATTAATAAATCACCAGGGCCAGATAAGTTACATCCAAGATTACTTAAAGAAATTAAAGATTGGTTATTACATCCCCTATACATACTATTTAATATGTCTCTCACAAGCAACATAATTGTAACACTAATTTACAAAAAAGGAGATCATTCCGATGTTTCTAATTACAGACCAATCAACCTAACTTGCATTACTGGTAAAATCTCTGAGACCTTATTAAAAAATAAACTCGAACAAGATTTAGAAATAAAAGGGCTAAGAGACAAATTACAGCATGGTTTAAAAAAAATAGATCATGCTTAACTGGTAATCTGTTATTCTATGAATACATAAGTGAGAACCTTGATAATAACGTACCAATGGATATTATCTTTCTTGATTTCCAAAAGGCCTTTGACAAGGTGCCCCATGACCTTCTGGTAAATAAAATGAAAACACTATGTATAAATGGTAAAATCACCGATTGGGTAGAGGAGTGGATAAAAGAACGGACCCAACGTATCTGTATTAGAGGCCACCTATCTGACCCTTGCCCAGTTACTAGTGGAGTGCCACAGGGATTGGTTTTGGGCCCATTATTATTTGATATCTTTATATCTGATTTAACCACTGATATAAACAGTTTCTCCATTAAATTTGCCGACAATACAAAAATAGCAGCATTGGTTAAAACTGTGGAAGATGTAGTAACACTCAATAATGATCTCAGGAAAATTGAGATATGGGCAGATAATAACTGTATGTCCTTTAACATTGACAAATGTGTAACCATGCATTTTAGCATGACCAATACACTAAACAAATACACACTTAATGGGCACACATTAACTTCTGTGGTCCAACATAATGACTTAGGGTTAATTATCAATTCTGTACTCACTTCTGGTAGTCATTGCAACTTTATCATAAACAGAGCGAACAGATTAATTGGTTGCATTAAAAGGAGTTTTACCTCACGCGATAGGGGCTGTATCCTGCCATTATACAGGACATATGTGAGGCCTCACCTAGACTACTGTTCTCCCCTCTGGAGTCCGTACCTTAGGAGAGACATTGGTAGACAAGAGGGAGTCCAGAGGAGACTAACTAAGATAGTCACTAACATGAAGAACAAGAATTATGAGACTAGGTTACAGGAACTGAACATGTACCCACTAGAATTAAGAAGAAAGAGAGGTGATCTCTTTCTAATGCATAAAATACACACTGACACTGAACTTCTGTTTCAATTAAATATGATCAACAACAACTGGGATCGCATCCTACATAGCCATCCCCACCAACTCACACTCACATTCCCTAGAACCAATAAAAGAAGAGCTTATTGCACTCAAAGAATTATTCCACTATGGAATTTTATCCCTAATTCCCTATTCGACTGCAATACTCAAGCTACATTTAAACATAATCTCGATTGTTATCTGTTGTAAACTAAGGGATCCTATACCAGCTGTGCTGGAGACATACACTTATGGGCATTAGCCTTCTATATGCCTACCTATTCCTAGTATATATAGTTGCTTTAGCAGTCCATTTGTGGAAACTAAACACTAAGTGGTTTCTACAAATGGACTGCTAAATCTATATATATATATATATATATATATATATATATATATATATTTATACACATATATACACATATATATATATATATATATATATATATATATATATATATGCCATGTATTTGTATGTCTGTCAGCAGCTGAAATCATATATATATATCAAATACTGTTAATATTTTTTTATGGAATGTGTTAGGAAAAGTGGTATGAAATAAATTATCTTATACTAAGCACACATTTTGAGCTGTTTTTTAATGCCAAACATTACATGCCATAAAGGGTAGATGGGTGGATCATTTGTTCCAGTGCTCCTTTTAAGTTTTAATTGTAAATAGATCTTTTTACATTTAATTGTACATAGCTAAGATTGGAAGGGATTTTTATTGATGATACCTGCAGAGGGAGGTTTGTTTGGTTGAGAAAATGAAACTATCAGGGGGATATGCTTGATATGGGGCAGCTGCAGCTGCATGGGGAGCTTCCTAAGGCCAGGTAAACTCATAGCCATTGAGCAGCCAGACATCACTATGTTCTCTAGATAAGGGAGCTAAAATGACCACCCAATAAACATGACATTTTCAGCGTGGCTAAAACTCGGCATTCTCAAAACTGAAATACCAAGCTAAGTATTACATTTTCATCTGTAGTCTATGCTATTTTATGCCTAAATGATGACTGCACTAAAATATTTTCAGATTTGGTGCTTCAGGATGGTGTAACTTGTTATTATGTGGCTGTGGCTAGAGGTTCGCATAATACAGCCAGTTTAATTTGGAAGCATAGCTGAAATTTAACATCATGTGGGTCATTTTAAAAGGCAGCTACTGTATATAAAAAAAGAAGTTGTTATGCAAAGTGAATAGCTGGATATTTGTTTTAGCAAGCAAATTCTTCATTTATGTGGAAATTTAATCTTAATCTGGCTGGACTGGTTCCTGTAATAGCCGTCTGATTTTCACCTTGCCTTCCCAATTGGGCACAGAAAAGATGGAATTGGAGAGTTGGGCACTGGAGTTTTGGGCTTGAGAAAGTTTGGAATTGGAAAGTGTGGCGCAGGAAGCTTAGTCACAAGTGAGTGTGGATATTTTGTTATGGCTGTTGTAGTGCTTTCCTGTAGTTTGACTCACCCTCCCAGAGTTGTTGGTTGAAGTCAACAAGTGTGCACCATTAAAGTGTGGTGGCAGCATAGTGTAGAGGTTAGAGTCAAAAGCTGTAAATGGGCTTGTTATAGCCAGCAGACCTAGGTTCGATTCTGACAACCTCTGTGTATTTGAGGTTGTTGGTTTAATTTTTTTTGTTATGAGCAAATTAAATTGTGCCCCCCAAGTTGCATCTCCCTGGAGTTTAGACTAGTAAATTCCCCCCACCTTATCCCCCTTCCCGAGTTGCATTACCCCAGAGTTTAAAATAGTAAATCTCCCTCCCAACTTTCTCCCCACCTGAGTTGCATCCCTCCCATTTAGAATAGTAAACCCCCCAACTTTCTTCTCCCCTGAGTTGCATCCCCCTGGACAATAAATCACCTACGCCCTTTGCATGGTCAGTAGTTCGAGCTGAATTGGTGACATGCGATTGTTGCTGTCAGTGTTTTGTCTGTACTTGAATTGACTGTGGCATTTTTGGTTTTGTGGTTTTGTTGTGAACCCCACTTAATTGTTATTTTAGTGGGCAGGAGTAAATGTCCATGTTAGATAAACACATTCACAAGAATGGGTACAGCATCAGCTTTCCTGGCAAGGACACCACAGCATATGTTTAGTGCCTACATGTTTTAAAAACCAGCATACTAACATGTGTACTTGATACATTTCAGATAGAAATTACCCTTTATCAAAAGCTAAAGAAAAGTTTGAGGAATTTACAATAACTTTACACACAATGAACATTAATATAGCTATTGTCACAGAGTCATGGTGGAATAGCACAGACGAATGACACAGAAATGTGGAAGGATCTAATCTATTTAGTGTATCAAGGACCTCTAGAAGAGGGGAAGAGGTAGCCATATACATTAGTGAAGCTATCCCATGTGAGGAATTGGAAATCAACAAAGGCGATCTAGAAGTATTATGAGTTAAACTGCTGCCTAGAAATTCAGCAAAAATTATTTTAGGTGCACTATACAGATCATTATCCTTAAACATTGAAAGTGACACATTATTAAGAAATCATCTAACTAACTTAAATCCAGCTGATAAAATCATCATAGCAGGATACTTTAGCCTCCCAGGTATCAATTGGAAAACATACACGAGATCCACAAAATTAGAGAGAGAATACGTAGGTCTCTTCGATCAAATAGGGTTGTCCCAGAAAGTACAAGTAACAACCAGAGGAGAGAATATATTGGAACTAATCTTCACTAATATGGGTCACTCAGTGGGTAACATTAAAACTTCAGTGCCACTGGGGAGTAGTGATCACAAATCTGTCTTATTCAACATAATGGAAGAGTATGCTATAGACAATGGAATTACAACAGTACTGAGTCTAGGAAAAGCTGATTTTCAAAAAATGAGGGACAATTTAGAAAACTGGGGTTGGGTAACAGACTTTGATCATAAAACTCTCAATGAAATGTAGAAACTGTTTACATCCAAACTTCAAAGAGAAATAGAAATAAATATCCCACAAAAAACAAAGTAAAATAGGAAAGGTAGCATTCCTAATTGGTTAAAACCAAATATCAAAAAATTAATTAACAAAAAGAACAAACTTTATAAAAAAATCAAAAAGAGAAAAAATACAGAGATCACCATCAAATATAGAAGGGTAGTAAAGAAGGTGAAACTAGAAATAAAAACATCAAAAGCAGAATTTGAGCTGAACTTAGCTAAAAACACAGGATAATTACAAATCTTTTTATTGTTATATAAACAGTAAAAAAAGCTCCAAAAATTATCAATCCATTCAAAGAGCACAACCAGACAGTGACCGATTTGAAACAAATAGTAAACATCCAAAATTCATATTTTCTATCAGTTTTTAATGATAAATCTGTTAGATAGTCCCCAGACCTTGTGTCAAATTCTATAGAAGGGAAAATCATAATATGAAACATAGAAGTTCAAGGCAGATTGAGTAAATTAAATATCAGTAAATCATCAGGGCCTGATGGATTGCATCCTAGGATACTATCAGAACTGGCAACCCAAATAGCACCACCACTTGCAGCTATTTTTCAATTCTCCCTGGATAGAGAGAAGGTTGTAGATTGCAGGAAAGTAGCAATAGTAACACTTCTGCACAAAAAAGGACCCAAAACAAACCCAGAAAATTTTAGACCAATAAGCCTAACTTCAATTGTATGCAAATTATTAGAAGGGATTCTCAAAGAACATATACAGTATTAGAACTCCTTGTGGCTAATAATTTATTAGACCAAACGCAACACAGTTTCACAAAGACTTAATTCTGCCAGACCAATATGCTGAAATTTTATGAGAAAACCAGCTGAACGATAGATCTAGGTGAAGCAGTATATGTTATATTTTTAGGTTTTGCAAAAGCGTTCCATAAATTACCACACTATGAGTTAATAACAAAACTAAGGGACATCGGTTTAGATACTAACTTAGTGAAACTAGATCAGGGCATGGCGTACTGGTAGAAAACAGAGGGTTTCAGTCAATGGTGTTATGTCAGACTGGGCAGAGGTAACCTGTGGGATGCCTCAAAGGTCAGTCTTAGGTCCCTGTTTGTTTAACATTTATGTACCTTCTCTTCAGTATAACCAGGATGGTATTTGGATCACTAAATTTTCAGATGACTGTAGGCTGGGGTGAAAATAAGGACCCAAAAAGACAACGATAATCCCCAAGATGTCTTAAATCATATTGAATTGTGGACTACCAGCCACAAGCTTCCACCCAATGCTAATAAATGTGTAGTCATGCACATGGGGCATAATAATCATGGGTATAGTTATACCATAAATGATCAACCCCTTAAATGTGTCACAGAAGAAAGAAACCTAGGCATTATGATGGCACAAGACCTTCAGTTTACATCACCAACCTGGTTGAGTGGTGGACTTTGATCTGACTGAAGCTGAGGGTTGAAGGTGGAGGTTGTACTGCACCATGCTCTTTGTCTTGTGGAATTAAGACAGAGAAGCAGGAGAGCAACACTTGTTTTATTTTTATAAAAGGTAAACCACTGTTGCCTTAGTGTTTTGCTCTCTTACCAGTATTTCTTATATGCACCACACCAGGTTTCTCCAAGGAGTTTGTTTGTTTGTTCTCTAGCAGGACTCAGTGGTGGACAAGGAATTGAAGAAAAAACTGATGAGAAGTGGAGGAGTAAAGTGAGAGGTGAGGGTGATCCTCCTCCTGTGGAAAGTGAGAAGAGAGAATGGGGGTGAAAAAGTAAAGAAAGAAAGAAAGTAGGAAAAGGCAAGAAAAAGTGCAGCGTGTTGAGGAGAATAAGGAGAAGAAAAAGAAATGTGAATTAGTAGAAGATGTGGATTGGTAGAAAACCTGCTGGGAGACGGATGGTCATTTGGGATGACCTAAGCAAGCAAACTGAGGAATAACCCATTGAATAAGTGGATTGTTTCTACCTTCAGTACTGTTTTGAAGGGCCGATGGATTTTTTTTGCAGGATTTCAAGTTTAATCATATTTTGTTTATAAGTTTTTAAATGTGTATTAATGTGTGTTAATGTTCACTGAATATCATGAAGGAGGTGCAATATTTGTTGTATCTGTTGTATTGATACAATATCTGTTGCATTTGTTGTATTTGTTATATTGGTTGTATACATATGTATAGCATATATAGTATTTGGCATTCAATTCAATTATAAAAAATACAAGCCAGAGAAGGGTTAAAACTAGTATTATATGGGGGTATGATAGACAATTAACTGAAATTACTAACTAAATCACTAGAATAATTAAAACAGTTTGAAAATAAGGTTCAAAGGTCTGAAGGTCTGACGACTGAATAGCTGATAAAATAAGCCAAGACATAAACCTGACAGATTGTTAGAATCAGCCACTATCAAGTGGAAGAGACTGAATTGATAACTAATTAACTAATAATAATTAATTAACAACAGTGGAAACTGAGAAGGGCGCCTAGCTGGGAAGATTATTGGTGATAAACGAGCTAAGGGCAGTGGTCAATTAGTATTATTGAGAGTTATTTGGAGTTATTGAGTGCGTATGTTTTTTTCTATTAAAATTAAAAACACCTAGTAGACCCAGGCAGTGACTAATTGGTTGCAGCCTCACATAAGTAGAAGGACCCTAGGTGATTTAATTAGATGCGAGTGGTGGATTAAGAACACCAAGCCATTCAAGCACACTGTAGCTAGTCATAGTGAGAAGCAGCAAGAAGTGAGCGGTGAAGCTGTAGGAGTTAATTGTAAGCTATAATTGTACATTATCACTAAAGCCAAAAGAAGCTGAAGCTAATAGAGCTAGTGCTTTTAATATTTGTTTTTAATACTTGCTTTTAATACTTGTGATTGAGTGCAACTACAGAATAGATATAAACTAATACAGCTGATGGTGTTGTTGCAATGGAAGATTGGGCTAAGTGTTTCTACGATATGCGTTGCTAAAAGTTGAAATGCCACTAAACTTAATTCTTCCTGACTTGTGGCTCCCAATAAGTTATCAGCTGGCATAGCTGAGAGCAAGTTTAATGCCAAATTCTGTAGTGAATGAATGGTGGACCCCCCAATGGATTTCAGTGGAAAATCCTGGTATCTGATAACCGGACAGCTTTCAATTCTTAGTCCTAGATAGCCACATATTGGATACTGGCATTGGAAATATTATGCTAGAAAGTAAGTTGGCTGGAAATTATCTATATTGGAACTATTACATACTAGAACAACCAGTACCACTAGCAGTTATTATATCCTTTATATGATAATAGGTGATAAACTAGGGACATTTTTAAAGAGTAAAATACATAATTTTTAAGACAAAGGACTAATGATTAAGACTTTAGTAACTAGCAATAACTAGGTTATTCAGAGAGCAAAATCAAGTGCTGCTCTCTGTTATTATTTGTATTGATTGTTCATTTTTATTATTGATTATATTCTGTTTTTGAGCTTTTACAAAAGTATAGTGGAATTTGTGAAATTTTAGATTTTTTATAATGAGTTTCTCCTGATATAAGGAATGTAAATTATAAACTATATGCAATAACAAAACATAGCTTTTATTTGGTTTTTATGATATTTTTTTAGTGGATGTTCATTTTAGAATCAAAACATCTACATTTACATCTACAAATCTACTGAAGAGAAACTTTGAGAAGGCCAACAGCTACGGAAGTAGCTATTTTACAGTTTGAGACTTGTTTCTGGATTTGTGTTCTATCCATATTTCTCCACTATCAATCAAACAGAGGAAACTTCTATTCTTGGTGGTGACTTATTCTATTCAATCAACTATTGTTAACTAGTTGCTATCAGTTATTACCAGTTATTGTCTACTATTAAGAACTTTTGGGAATACCTGTACTGTGGAAGTGGAAATCTGGAATTTTTTGTGGACAAACAAGGAAACAGAAAACCAGTTTGAGTGAATAGAAGGACAATTACTGGTGTCTGTGTAAAATAAAGATCTTTGTAAAAAATTAATACTGCCCAATTGTTACAAATATTATATATTGTATTTGATTTTATTGAATCTACCGAATCATAATTGCACCATAGAGATTGCTGTTTTAGCTTAAAGGCAGGAAGTAATATTGATATTTTTTGAGCAATCTTGGGTGTCAGTGGATTAATTAAGCTAATAAATTACTAAGTGCTCATATATGAGAAGCTTTATTGAAACAAGAATGCCTGCAATAACAAGAAGTAAAAAAGAAGCAAATTCTACAGATACTATAGTAAATAACAAGTTAGAACAGAAAGAAGGGAAACAAATTAGAACTAGTTACTCATTGAAACAACCTGTGAAAAAGATGGTAAATAAATTAATGATCAGAAAAATATTGGGTAACTTAAAACAGAAAAGAGAAGAAATGGGTCATATAATAAGTACTGAGTAAGTTGTACACACATCTACACCAAATGGGGACATTACATAGTTTTTAAGTGTAATAAGAATAGACACAAGCAAAAGGGAAAAAGAGACTGAGGCAGGAGATCATTATACTACTGTTGAAAGTGTTGATGCACCCTCTGGATTAAGAGATATTGGAAAGAAGGAAACAGGGATATATATAGGAATTTAATATATCAAGAAGGGGTAAACAAGAGAATTAAAGGAGGCAATACAAAAGAGGCAGAAGTAGGAATCACAACTGTGAATGGAATAGATTTTTCAAACACAATTTATAATTTACAAATTGCAAATACAACTATTAAGAATATTACAGCATTGATTAAGTATGATTCCACTTTCCAAGAACATATGAAACCTTTAGCATTGGATGAGTCAGTGGGAATATTGGATGGTCCAAGAAATTGGGTTGGAGGAGAACAATCATGGTCCCTTAGTTCTAAGAGTCCTTCATATATGGATTTAGATCTGGATGGTATAACAGAAGAAGTTGGGAGGATACTTAGAAACCCAATCCAATCCAATATTCTGATATATCAACAACTAACAGAAATTAAAAAAGACTTTAGTATTTCTAAAAGGTATAAACATTGAAAATAAAAGATTTGATTATTTAGTTGAAAAACAAGATAATGAAAATAATTATGTAACAAAGCAGAATACAATGATGAAATCAAGAGAGGAAGTTGAAGAGAGTAGAAGACACAATTGTTATGAGATAAATACAAGGGAAGACTCAATAGAATATGTGATGCTACCTGATAAAATGTTTAGGGATGATAGCATTTGCATAGACTTAAAGAATAGATTCACTGGCCTGTGGAAAAAGGGAGAACAGCAGGAGATAGAAAGAAATATTAATGCAAATAAGGAAGGGAAAAAGAAACTAGTTTTGTATACAACAAGATAAGAGAAGTTACTTTGATGGGAGAAGGAATCATAGGGGGTAATGATAACAGTATGAAGACAAAAACAGGGACTAAGGTCAAAAAGATAAACACTAAAATTAGACAATCAGAAAAAGTAATAACAGTGAAAAAGGTAGAGGCAAAAAATGAAAAAGAAACTAAGAAAACCAAAAAAGGTAGAGTACTGAAAGAAACAAAAAAATCCAAGAAAAGGACATTAAACAAAAATAATAAAAAGAATGAGGAGAGAGACAGGAAATGAACAGACAGAAAGTTTACAACTGGATAAGAAACAATTAGAACAGGAAACACTAGTGGATCCCCACAGTAAAAACAAAAATATCACTCAAAAAGAGGAGAGAGTGGGAAAAGGGAGTCAAAACAGAAGAGAAGAAATGGAAGGTATAGATAAAGAACAAGAAGAAAGATTTAGTCAAGTTTTAATAAAAACATCAAAGATGGATTATGTTTTACCACTCCATAAAATGACGTGTCTGCCCAATGAAACAAATGAAAGCTTGTCTAAAATTATCAAGAATTTGCTTGATATAGCAATGAATGGTTGCAGAAATGTACTAAATGGTGTTAGTATTATTAGGCCAATTATGGATTTGGAATTGGTATTGGTGGTTACAAACCAATATTATATTTTAAAAGAGAGAGACAATAAAGCAAAGGAGATAAGGAGAATGGGAATACAGATGGGAGAAATAGTCACATTGAGAGATTTATTCTCAGAATATTATGACACAAGGGATAAAGGAGGGGAAGAAAGAGATATTATTATAGATAGTATAAAATGACTAAAGAAAATAAGTCACATTTTAAGAACAAAATGGCTGATTTACTAAATGTACTATTGGGCACAGAGCACTGCACCCATGAACTAAAACAGGCTTTCCAATGTGAAACAGATGGCCAAATTTTGGCCAAGATGAAAAAAGGAAATATTTTTGAGTTATTACTTCAGAAATGATCATTGTTAGATGGGCTAGGCATTTATATTCATATGGTGTTTGAGGAAAATGTACACGGTGTCCAAGGATTTAATGACAAAAAGACATGGAAAGTAATGATAGAAACAGCAAACAAATATGCGTTATTAACAAATCTTGAACAGTGACAGTTAATTGAGGAACAAGAAATGGAGGCCACAGAATAATGAGAGTAACAAGGGAGGATATGAGATCATGTGAAGGAAAGAATCGAGTGGGAACAAACTAAATGTAAAAAATAAAATAAGTGTTCTTTCTTGGAACTCCTCAGGGCTCAAGGATAGGTTAGGAGATCCAGACGTAGTAAAATACTTGGACATTTTTGAATATATATGTATCCAGGAAACTTTGATGACAAGTGATGACCACTTGATGGACATGTTTCATATGGAAAAAAAAGCTGAAAGGCTGAAAAAATTTGGTAGAAATGCGGGGGGGGGGGTTGTCCACATTTTGCAAATTAAATGACAAAGTGAAAACAAAAGAAGTGCAAATTGATAGAAAAAGTATATTACTATTACAAATATCTAGGGTAGGGGAGGATGACTTATTCCTGATAAATATACATGCGCCACCATCTAATAGTAATTTTGGAGATAAAGACTGGCTCCCAAAATTATCAAGGAAAATAGATAAATTACAAGTTGAACATCCTAATGGTAAAATATTAGTAGTTGGAGACTTTAATGCAAGATTAGGTAATTTACAAGGAATAACAGAATATATTTTAATAGATGGATGTTCAATTTAATAGGTCTGTAAAGCATACAAAAAAAATCCGGTAATAGCCTCAAAGGTTCAATGATAATACTATTGTCAATCACTGGTAATAGTATTGTCAATCACTGGTAATACTATTGTTTTGTGCTGATAATAGTATTGTTCCAAGTTTCCAAAAAGATATCTCTTGCCTCCACGTCGTAAGTGTGCCTCCTCATTGGCCGATTTTCCTGTGTGGGCAGGCAGAACAGATGAAAAAACATGGCGGTGCTTCTCTCGCTTACCGAGAGTGAACTCGGTCATCGCGCTTCTCCATTTTTATTTACTTCCCCCCATCAGCAAATGAAAATATCTGGTTGATCCTGCTGATCCAGTGATGAAGAGCAGGTAGGATCTAAATAAAAAAAAAAACAGGCAGAGGCCGTGAACAGTCAGGAGCGAGCAGACAGCTCAACACACAATGCGAGACAGTGTGGTGGTTCGCCATGACCCAGACAGTCCTTAACTGAATTGGTGAACTGCTCATCTCAAAAGACCCCAAAACACACTTGGATCCATATATTAAAAAAAACAATGTATGGTTCTGTGTGTATTACCGGTCAGCAATACCATCTCATGGTTCTGGACATGTAGGAACCTCTCGATGGTATTACTGACCGGTAATACATACAGAACTATACATTATTCTCTTTATATATTTTATATCTAATATGGAGGAGGAATACTTGGTGGTAGGAAGGAATACGAAGGATAACACAGTAAGTAATACAGGAATAAATATACATAAAGCACTGTATGATAAGAACCTTCTTCTATTAAATGGAAGGATCATGGGTGATATACCAGGTAATTATACAAATCAAGGGGGAAGGGTGTCATCTATAGTAGATTAAGTATGGCCTAATTTGAATATGATACCAAATTGTGTAAATATGAGGGTAAGGATTACTATAGAAAGTCAGCATGCAGCAATAAAACTAGGAATAGAAATAGAACTAGGACATTTGACTAAAAAAACAAATGGAAATGGCAACAATAAAGTTAATAAAAAAGAGTGTTATAGGTTGGAATATTATTGATAGTGGAGAACTAACACGAATTTTGGATGATAGATATATCTTGGACAATCTAAATAATTGTATTGATTCTAATGATATTACAACACTTATAACATAATTTAACATCACTATGGCAAATGGAAGGAATATAATAATGAGAGGACAAACAATTAATAAAAAAAGTGTTATGCATGGTATAATAAAGATTGTAAAAATGCTAAAAGGAAATTCAGTAGATCATTGAGAATGCTAAAAGGGAATTTTTCAATAAATAACAATAAATAAATAAATTAAGGAAGGAGTATAAACAGGTAGTAAAGTTAAATAAAGAAAGATACCAAGCTAAACTGTGGATGGAATTTGAAGAGGCTGTAAGAATAAATAATCCCCAAAATTTTTGGAACATAGCTAACAAAGGTACACTAAATTACAATAATAAAATAAATAACTTGATAGAATGGGATAAATGGGTCCAATACTATAAAAGTTTGTTCTTCCAATTAGATGGAAAGAACCAAAACAAACAGAGCTGGGAAGATCAGCAGAGCAAGGACGGTATGTGTATCATTCAAGAATACCCTAATAATAACCCAATCATGGAAAAATAAATTTGAGAAGTACTGGATTAATTTAAAAAACATAAAGTGCCTTGTCCGGATGGGGTACCTTTTGATATTATTTCCAACACAGCTGCAAACAGTTCATTTTTTAACATTGTTATTTAATAAGATTTGGGAAAGTAGAGTGATCCCTGCAAGTTGAAAACTAAACAATATAGTGCATATTTTTAAAAAAGAAGAGGAAAAAAAGGCCAGAATGCTATAGACCAATCAGTCTATTAGACAGTACAGATAAGATATTTACAAATATAATTAATAATAGACTAACATCATGGGTGGAAGAAAAGGAAATTATTTATATGGCGCAAGCAGGATTTAAAAATGGCCAATCAACACTAGATCAATGTTGGACCTTAATACATTTAGCCTTTAAATATAATAAGGTTAAAAAACCAAAACTATATTGCATATATGTGGATTTAAAAACAGCATTCGATCGAGTACATTGAACTAAGTTATGGGAAAGGTTAGAGGAATTGGGAATGGACAAGGACAGTATATGTATGATTAGACATTTATATCAGGATAATTACAGTAGAGTGCATTATTCCATAAATGGACAATTAACAGAATGGTTTCAAACTAATATAGGGGTGAAAGAGGGTTGCACGTTATTGCCCCTGTTATTTAACTTATATTTTCAAACAGTATTAAGTAAATTATATGATCCAGAATACCATTTACCTAAAATAGGAGAAAGGTATTGTGCCTATTTAGCTTTTGCAGATGATGTGGCATTAATTTCAACTAGTTTTGTAGATATTAAAAGGATGTTAAAGAGATTTGTAGAAGAATGTAAAAGGGCAGATTTAACATTGAACTATGAAAAAAACAAAGTAATGTTTTTTGGAGGGAATAAGAAAAACTATCAATATATAATTGATGGTCATAAATTGGAGGTAGTTAACTTTTGCTATCTAACAGTAACTATATCACAGGATGGAATATGGAGTAAGCATGTCAAGGATATAGGAGATAATGTAATAGGTTTATGCTGATCTTGAATACATTTGCATATAAGTATGGAGGACATTCAATAAAGGGAATATTAAGAGCCCTAAATGCTAAAGTTAGATCTCAATTACTTTATGGGGCAGAATTATGGGGACTACATGATATACCCAAATGAGAAACTATTTTAAACAAATTCTATAAGAAAATTTTAGGTCTTCCTAATGAAACCCCTTCAGCTCCGGTGAGGGCTGAATTAGGCCAATTACCACTAGAATATGAAATTAAAAAAAGACAATTGAGCTATTGGCTAAATGTATATAATATGAGTAATCAAAATTTGCCTAGGGTATATATGGATGAGGCAATAAAGTATCACAAGCAACACATTTTATTACTAAGCATGGGAATAGTGGAGAAGTTAATAAAACCATTAGGCCTGCTGGGAATAATTCTGGAAAGTATGATATCTTCATGCAAACAACTCAGCTAAAAATCAATGAAAGAATCAGAGATATCTATATTCAATCAGAGCTGGCTTTTTGTAAGCAATTGAAAACAAATAAATGGATGTCAAAAAATAAAATATCACAAAAGTTAGAATACTATTTGCAGAAAGTGAACAACCCCAACTATAGGAAATTGTTAATTAGATCCAGATTTGAATGTGTAACAAGTAATTGAAAAAAAATGTTTACAGCAAAGGGAAAAACAAAGGGGAAATATGTAAATGTGGTAGGGATATAGATACCCTTAAACACTTAATGGTATTATGCCCTTTATAGGAAAAGGATAGATATCAGATTCTAGGGGGACTACTTAGTGAATTAAAGTTTGAACCAGGAACAATAATCGTTTATTTATTAAAATCTCATAACCTTAAAATATTATATGCTGTGGCCTCCTTTCTTAAAAAAAATTGAACAGAAAAAGCTCCATATGAGGATTAATTAAAGATTAAAGGGTCAGGATAAATCCCTTACTGGCTAAAATTTGATTGAATTTGAAGCTATACTTATTATAAATATGGTCACATGCTGTACATATGTATGTAATAATTGTACAAGTAATATTGTATGTGTAATGATATTTTAGACATTCCATCAAGGAATTTTATATAGATGTGCAAATGAATTGAATTTAAACTATGTATTTTTATAATTGTAATGACTTATATAAGTCGATGAATAACATTTTACTACTACTATATCACACTGTCATACAGTAACCCAAAAAGTGAATAGAACATTAAATTGCATTTTAAGACATATAGATAGTAGAAGAAGGGAGGTTTTGTTGCCACTGTATGGTGCATTGGTGAGGCCCTTGATGGAGTATTATTCCCAGGTCTGGGCACCATACAAAAAAGGGGAAATTGATAAATAGGAGAGGGTTCAGAGAAGAGCAACTAAATCTATAACCGAAAAGTCTAACATGATTTATGGGGATAGATTGTTGGAATTAAATTTGTTTTTCCTGGTGTACAGGAGGTGTAGAGGAGATTTATGTCTACTTTATAGAGCATTTACAGACTATTCATTGTGGAGAAGTCTACCCTTAGAATTAAAATTTCAGGATCATAATTTGAGATCACATGGGCTTCAGTTGAAAACTAGTAGACATAATTCAGTAAAAAGACAAAATTGGTATACACAGAGAGTAGTACCAATTTGGAACTCCCTATCCCAAGAGGTTGTGGCTAGTTCTTCAGTGACAGCATTTAAGAACAATTTAGACAAATATTACAAACTTAAAGGGGGGGGGTTGTTTTGACAACATTAGGTGAACATAATGGACCCAAGTCCAGTTAAGCTCTGTATTTTCCAATGAATCCTATGAATGTTAGATATTGTGCCTAATTTTCCAGTTCCATGATGTACAGTACTGAACTTTCTTGGGATGAAGTTTCTGGTGCCGGACTTTGCAGTTCTGTCTTTTCCTACACTCCTTTCTTTAAAAAAAAAATGTATTTCTTATTTTTGTGTCAGCTCCCCAATCTCCCTGCAGGGACTCAGCTTCCACCCTTGCTGCCTCCCCATACCCAGGCTTATCACCTCTGGGTGGGGCCACTGGGCGGGCAACCCCCAAGGTCAATGATAACTTGCCTTGGCTTACCCCCCATGGTGGGGCCATGGGAGCAGGGCCCACCTGGCGGACACAGTAGGCAGTGGAGGTGGTGAAGCAGAGTTCATGCTTCAGGACTGGCACTTTTTTGTATGCTGTATCAGGAGCAGGGACATACAGTGATGGCCAGCGTCCATCCCGCCCTCCACTGATATGGTGCTGGCACTGTGGTTCCCCTGGCCTCCATTAGGAGTCCAAAGTGTGCCAAACACACAATCCTGCACCCCCTGGAGAAGGAAAACAGTCCCAAGGATGCTCAATCCTTCTCCCCTGGCCTGCCCTCTGACATCCTGAGTCCGTTCCTGAACCCGGGTAGTCAGCATCACTGACGGACACCCTTCCTCTGTGCTGGTGGGCCTCCTACATCCCTTCCTGATAAGTTCTCAATGCTTTCAGTGAAAAGTCATACTGAACAGCTCAAATTATATTAAGTTGGTGGTTGCATTTTTCTTTCTGCACTTTACAACTAAACTACCAAAAACAATTGCATCTCACAAAGTAAAAAAAATAGTTGTTATACAAAGTGAATAGCTGGATGTTTGTTTTAACTACAAAATTCTTCAATTACATGAAAACTGAATTGTAATCTGGCTGGACCAGCTCTAAAATCCCACCCCTTCCCAATTTATGCCTTATCTACCCGATGACTTCTGAAGGCTTTCAGTGAAAGTCATACTGAACAGCTTAAATTATATTAAGTTGGTGGTCGAGTTTTTCTTTCTGCACATTACAACTAAACTACCAAACAAAATTGCAAAATTGTTTCTCACAAAGCATACATACACAGCTTATAACTACAATCCTCCACTCTGGTTAATAGGAGCACAGCCTGTCTACAAGTGGAGACATACAGTAGTACAGAACTGCATAGTCTCTAGATTCCCTTTTGGCTTGATACTTCCTTTGAATATAACAGCCTGCAAAGTGTCTATAATACTCTGAAACACTATATATTACTTTGTATCAATTAACATAGGACTATAATAGAGCTTGTTGAAATTTGATCCTCAATCTTAAAGAGCCACTGACAGTATTAGCAAAACTTTGAAAAAAGTAAGATTTATATTCAGCTCCATCCCATTTTTTTTAGTACTTCATATGTTTTCAGTAATGAATTCTCCATTTTCTTTATTACTGAAAACAGTTGCATAAAAACAAGTTCTCTGTTCCCTAGACTCTACCTACTCTGGCTGCTTCTCTACACATGACATTGCAATCTCCTGTTTGTGACATCATACTTATCTCCACAGCAACATATTTTGATGACATAAACAGAATTACGATGTTAGGACTAGGCAGGTAGCCAGAGCTCAGAGAGTAGAGATACTGTACTGATGAAAATACCCCTAGAATAAGGAAATAAGGGTGAGAATTAGAGAATAAAATACCAAATATAAGCTACAGTTAAGTCTGAATATTACATTTTTTCAAAGTTTTCTCAACTGTGTCAGGAGCTCTTTAAAGGAGCCAATCTGGGCATGCTCTGTCTTTTTCATCTCCCTGCTTTCTTAAATGATAAAAAATTTCCATAGAGTTGTTGAATTAAAAGAATGCCTCTCTACATCTAGTTCTCCTTCACATCCAACTACAAATCAGGGAGCAAGTTACAAGATGAATGGGGTGTATTTCTAACAAAAAAGTACCTGTCGCAAAGAGATGCTGAATTTTTGAAGAACAGTAGAGGGAGAAAAAAGAGCCGTGCCTTTTAATGCTAGCAGGAAAGGCATTGCATCTCTAGTTGGCTGATACACTCATCTGAATATGCTAATTCCTTCATATATTCCAGAAATAGTTATAAGACCTCCTCTGAAACCACTTCACTGTAATTCACAAATAACTAAAGCAGAAGGTACTGTAATATAGAAAACTATCAACTATTTGCTACACAGCTGCTTCTCTGAGTAATTAAGATTCAGATCCAGATTTGTATTTTGCTGAAGATACTTTAAGCTATCAAGAAGCTGATGCAGGAGTCTTTTACAATAAAAAATATCATGGCTGGGGGCAAAGCTAAAAATAAATCAAATCAGAAAAGTGATCCAAAATCTGATTAAAAAAACAGATAGAAAGGAAGGGAAGGGAGGGGAAAGATTTACAGAACTCAGCTCCAGAGACTGATGCCAAGACACAGGAAAAATAAGTAAACATAATAGAGAAAAATATTCAAAGGGGAAGTCAGGATGTTCCATGAATTCAGACATCTGAAGATCAAGTTAGCTGCTCCCAAATCCTCACAGAATTGAGAGCAGGCTTCTCAAAGGTAGATCAAGCCTTAAACATTCTCTCAGAGTCTATGACTTCCCTTTTGGGGAAAATGGAATCCTTGTCCATTCACGAGATGATACTGAAGGGAGAAGAAGAGCACAAGAAGACAAAGTAAAACCCCTGACTGGTGCCGTGGAAAGACATTCTAAGGAGCTAGCTGAATTGAGAGCAAAGTTGGAAAATCTCTAAATTTGGAAGAGAAAAGGCAATTTAAAAATGTGCTTGTATGGCTGAAGGAATGGGGGATCAAATCCACTTAATTTGTTTCAGTAATTGATCTCTGAAGCACTTCACAGTGACAAAGCAGTAGGGTTGGATAGAGCACACATAGAGCTGCACCAAATCCTAATGATCATGGAAAACATCTGAGATTTGTATATATTAAACCACACCACTTGCAGGACAAGGAAAAAATTACAAGTAAATCTCGAACCGAGAAAGGTCCTCATGTAAAAGGTCTTACATTGCAAATCTATCCTGATTTTGGCCCAGAAGTGATGAATAAATGGCAGGCTTTCAACTCTACTGTGAATATACTTGGAGAACACCAGATCCGCTTTGACCTGCTTCCACCGACAAAGATATGGGTGTATTATCAAGGGTTCATTTATTTATTTATTTCACCCAGAGAAGCAGAAAATACTATGAAGAGGTTACTAGCCAGAAATGAAGATGGCAAATCATAGTCAAGCTCAACCGGTCCAAGAGAATCATCATCACATCAGGATGAATTGTCTCTGTCTAATCCACCTTCGTCTTCTTCTACCGAACAAGTCACTCAAGAAGACCGGGAAAACAGGGTTCATAAAGAAACTCAAATCTCAAGATTACAGATGCCCCAGGAATAAGGAAAGTCTTGAGAGAGAATCCAGCAGTGAGATATGGAGAATGAAATCTTTAATTTGGTAAAAGAAAAAAAAAAGGTGGGAAGGTGGGGTCCAAAATTCCTTTTATGAGGAGGGGTGAGTGGAAAGGTTCTATGTGATAAAGGTGAGTCTGAAAGACTGCCTATCACATAGAGTGAACAAACTTGACCCCGCGGTCAAAAGAGCGATGGATATTGTAGCTAACGTCGCAAATAGAGATGGTCGCTACAATACTTAAAAAAAAAGACATACAGAACTCTTTTTTTTATGCAGGGGAAAGCCCCCCACACCCCCAAAACTTAAATAATCAACTCCAAGGGGGGTGCGGACCATGGGGCAAGTTATTGGATACTGAAAAAAAAAATTATTCTGCCTCTAGCCAGACCCGAACCCAGGGCTGCTTGCATTGCAAGCGGTAGTGTACACAACTATGCTATGCAAGCAGCTCGGTTGGAATTGGCTTTAAAGATTACTTCATATCCTGCAATAGCGAGTACAGCTCCTTGCTGTACTCGCTATACAGGATATAGTGCCATATTGCACCACTCGCTCTCTTGTAGAGCGCTATTATTGAGTGGCTCAAAAGTGCAGTGCTCGATAATCAACACTCTACATTGGTGCTACTGAGTGGAAAGGGAGCAGTTGTATATTTCCTTTGAGACAAATGCATATAATATTGCATAAAAGTAGTAACTATTCACAAATATAGAACTTTCATAGTAGAATGCTGCTTGAGCTCTGGGACATCAACTGCCACATCTAGTCGCAGCAGTGCTGGGCTGTCTTTGTGGATTTACATTAGGGAAGGGGGTTGGATTTGGGGAAAATGTTATTGAGTCTCAATATCTAAGACAGTCTATGTATCACAAGGGGTGGTGGTGGGATAACTTTACAATTCAGATTTATGATGAGAAAGGAATGGAGTTGGTTACAGAGGGGTGGGGTATTCTTGATTAAATTGGGATGGCTATGCAGAGAGTAAAAGCTCTTGTTCAAATGAACTTGTTAGGGGAAAATACAGGCTCTGATCAGAAATTTATCCTAAAAAGAAAAAGAATTTTGTTGATAAAACATAAAGCTCTATATGGTGGCAGGACGATGACAACAACAAGATGCTCTTTTTTCAGTCCTTATTATCATCTTATTCTTTTGACTTTTTGGTTTGCCCTTGGAAAGTTGAAAGGGCAAGAGACAGAGTCTTATTTTTTCTCCTTTTTTAAAAAGAATCATGATGGTGACACTAAATTGTATGAGTTGGAATGTTAAGAGGACATGAGACAGTGTAGAAAGGAAAAAGATAAAGGTTCCTAGAGAAAATCCTGTAAACTGCCTATTAATACAAGAAACACACTTCACAGAGGCAGATTTTAAATATTTCATGAATTTATGCAAGGGGACAGGGGTATATGCTTTATATTCAAACAAGGCAAGAGGTGTAGCTATCATGCTCAAGAAATCATGATATATTGAAATTGTAGAACATCTTAATGATCCAGTAGGAAGGTTAATTATTTTGAATTCAAGAACTTTAATATGCTGTTTTCATTAATTAATATCAATGCACCAAATGAAGAAGATCCAGATTTTTTGTGGACTTTTAAAAAAAAAACAGTACAGTTCCCTGCTCCCTCAACTGTGATTGGAGACTTTAACATTACTTTAAAAGATGTAGATTGTCTTTATTGTAAGGAATGGAAAATCAAAACTGTAAACATAATTGCAGATGTTATTATGGATATAGTTCTGATAGACCCTTTTCTTATAAAATTTCAGAGTCTCTGAAAATACTCATATTACTCACCAGTACACAATACTTACTCTAGAAATTATGTTGTATTAATTAGTGACAATCTCCTATATTATGATAAGAGAGTAGAATATGATTCTATTATAATACCGGGTCACACTCCATCTTATTTATCTATAGAATTAGCAGAGATCAAAACAGACTTTACAGTAAACTCCTGATTTTATAAATGCACTTGAGGAAATCCAAAACATCTAGATAATTGCGATTTCATAAAATTGGGGGTCTCATTAAATTAATTGAAATCAGCCATTAAGTTCATTATTTACTAGTTTATTCAGAAATGAAACATAAAACTTCATGAGTGCACTACATTCCAGTTATTGTAGCTGAATATTAAAGCACTCTAATGCTTAAAAAATCTTTGATACTTAGCTGCTTCTTGTTTTCATTACTTTCCTTCAGTGCTTTCAGTCTCAGTTGCTGCAGTAGCAGCGTATGTAAGTAGTCATTGTTGGGCTGGCTTTCAAGCCAGGAAAGGCAGGTTTGAATGTGTCAACAGCTTCAGCAGCAATAGGTGCCTTGACCTCCTGACTATCATCATCTATGAAATTGGGGGTCAACTCATCCTGTATGGTCATCTTGTTCATCATTATGGTGACTATGTTATCATCTGTGAGGTCTCCATAGCCCTCATCCTTGTCATCACATGCCACCCAATCCTCCAGTATCTTATGATGAAAGTCCAGGGGAGCAACAAGTTCGTGGATGACCTGGCTGACCTCTTCTTGCTGTGGGATGGGGGGGCACTGTTCGCAGATGAGGCAGTCAAAACTGCTGATTTTTCCCAGCATCATGCTATGGTGTCCTGGCATACTTCAGACCATGCCTCAGCCAATATGTAGCAGGCATCTTTTACAGTAAGTTTTTTTAATTAAATCTTGGAGGGGAAGTTTACTGTTCTCCTCAGCCAGCATAGCTGAAAGTAACTTGATTCAGGTAAATGCACTTTAGAGTAGCTAGGATGCCCTGGTCCATAGGTTGTAGTTTTGATGTTGTATTGGCGGGTAGAAAGAGACACCGTACTGTGGAATCTCTGTTTTTTAAAACATTACAATCCGGGTGGGCACCAGCATTATAGAGCAGTAAAATTGCTCTTGGTTGCAGCTTAAAGGACCAAAGATGTGTTCTAACTGCTGGCACAAAGTCCTGGAAGAACAAGTGCTTAAAAAATGTGGGAGTCACACTGTGTCCTGTATGTTACTGGCAGTTGCTCCAAACTGATGTGCTTAAAGCACCAGGGTTTCAATGATTAGCAATTTTAGTTTATGGCTCCCCTTGGCGTTACTGCACCCTAACACAGTTAAGCACTCTTTGTTTTTCTTAAAGTTGAAGCACACTTCTCAGTGTTGGCAGCCAATGTTTTCTCAACCAAAAGCTTCCAATAAATTCCTGTTTCATCCACATTTAAAATTTGTGAGGCTGACAGCCCCTCCAGTGCCATGATCTTGGTTATCTTAGTGTGGAATGGGGCAATTATTTTGTGGGTTGAAGATAGCAGCTCACCGGCAATTGACAGCTCCCTTACCTGTGCTGCTGTTTAAAATGATTCAGCCAGATGAATCCATCATCCTCCAAATTTAGATTTCGATGGAACCACAGGGCTTTTTCTTTTAAAATCAGTCCTGAGATTGGTGTTCCACAGACACAGTTCTGGATGAACCACAGGTACAGGACTCTGTCTAGCTGGTTATCTCAACATCCTGTCATTGTTTTCCTTTTGTTTGGAGTGGCACTGCAGTCAAGAGCAGCTGCAAAGTCCCTTATTTTTTCTTTTGCTTCCCAAATGCTGCATACTGTTGAGTTACCAATACCGAATTTATGGATGACATCTACAGCTTTCATTCCGCTTTCTAGACACTCGAGGATCTGCAGCTTCTGAGAGATATCGATAGCCGTGTGTTTTCATTTTGCCATGGTCTCTAACAAACTTTTGCCAGCAGGGGTGGGTATTTATTATGGACTAATTGACTTGTTGATTTTTATTTATTTGAAAGTTTGTGACCGGGAGAGGCACACTGAGCCACGGCTCATTTTCAGGTGTGACCTGGGGGCAAGGGAAGGGAAATATTTGTACAGATGTAAACTGATTTACAGAACCAGATTAAGCTGTTGGTGGCATTTTTAGTGAATGGGGGGAATTTGGCCAAGACACCAGGGAATTCCCCTACTCTAGGGGAAGTTCCACTACTCGCCCTTCTGGTCAGCAGCTGGTGGTGGTGGAGGATGTGACCCAGGAGTTTCGAGCCCAGAAAGAACTGTATTGAATTTTGTTAGTTTGATGGAGATTCCTGAAGCAGATGAGTTACCTGTTATGGAGATGGAGAATCGGTAGTAGACTACTTTGCAAGTTCCTTTGTTGATGGATATAACAGCTGATATGGCAGATACAGCTGTTTCTGCCACTCCAGCAACTTTGACTGTCAATGTGTTGCTAGGCCACACTGCTTGGTGAACCTGGCTACTGCAGCAACTTCAAAAGGAAGAAATGGAGCATCGACAGCAAGATGCATGCAGCATGGTAAATCTTCTGGATTAGTTGAATGCTGGCAGTCAGTGGGAAGATTTAGTCCTGAAGCCATCTCTGGATTTACCAGATCAGTCCCAGAATGTTTGGAAAGGCTCTTCATCTCCTGGGGAAGGTGATATTGACTGCCATATGGCAGCGTTCTATGGATGGACTTGCCTGGCTTCCTGGTATAGTACTGATAGCAGCTACTATTATCTCAGACTACAAAAGGGATTTGTGGACACATCATAAAGCCTCAGTGAATAGTCATACAGATGGAGGTAATTCACAATTGCCAATGGCTACCATGTCAGCACTTGCTATGGACTCAGTACAGATGGGTATCAAGCTACATGGCCAGATGAGCACTGAAACTCAAGGTAATCTTGCTTGTTTCTCAGTTTTGAAGGATACCATGTTGTTAGAAGTTACTGTTTTTTATAAAGACATGGGGGATTGTACTGACAGAACTGTATTAACTCAGGTTCCAGTTGCTCAGCATACTGTTTGCTTGGTGGAGCATACAGAGCAGGGGGATACAGCCCAAAATCCATTAGTCATTGAACAGTCAGCCCAGGAGACTTCCTCTGCCTCTTGGGCTGACATAATGGACTCTTCACATTCTGAGGCTGTACTAGTAAATGATTTGAATCCAGTACCATCTATTGAACAAACTCGGCCACCTCAAACCCTGAACCCTCTGCCTCATAATTTGGAGCAAACTAAGAAACACTCCACATTTAAATTATCTGATTTATTTACTAATCTTGGAAAACCTACCATGAGGAGAAATGCAGTTCACATAAAATGTAAAGGGGATCTGGACCTCCCTCCAGACCGAGTTTATGTTGCCAGGAAACTCCTTAAAGAATCTATGCATTTAACGGCCTCTGATGTTTTTGCCATTATTCATATATTAGGAGGCACTGTCTTAGATGTTAGTTTTAATACCAAAGTTCAGCTGGAAAGACTTTGGCGTAAGTATTCTTAACTCAAAAATTTTCCTTTCTGGGTCCCTTTTTTGTGATTTCTTTAACTTGTCCCACCATAAAAACTATTACAATATTATTATGAAATGAAAGTGTTCATATTTCTGATATTTTACATTGGGTGAAACAGAAAGCTGAGGTCTTGGACATACTTATGCTGATTTTGGACAGCGAGAACATTTGGATAGGGGGGCTAGAAAATAAAATCAAACTTAGAATGTCTGATACAGGACCCCTACATTTACCAAGCTGTTTCTACTTCAGCCAGGATTGTGGTTTTTGCTTTTACTCAGGGCAGCCTAAAACCTGTGACAGATGTGGCTCATTATCCCATTTAAGTAATGCCTGTGATGCTAAGATTTGTAGTTTTTGCCTTCAGATTGGTCATGCCAATAACTTTTGCCCAAATCATCTTAAGTGCGATCTCTGTGAGAAGCTAGGGCATCTTTTTCTACAATGTCCCTGGGCTGTGCATACAGTAACAGAGGTACATCTATTAAGCAGGATGATATAGTACATATGGCTCAAGGCAAACAACTTGGACAACAACAAAACCAAATTGACTTGGCTCCACTGAATGTGGCAACTGACAACCAATCAATTCTTCACAGGCCTTTGGCAGAACATTCAGAGCAGGCATTAACTTCAGCTGTACCTGACACCACATTACATATGGCAGATAATTCTGCAATGGGTACTTTTCAACCCTCACATGAAGGAGGGGTGCTGGCTTCAGAGCTTCCTATGGACACCTCTGTTCAATTGCCATACCTACAGGTGCCTGTCATAGCCCCCCCCAAGGAGGCATATCAAATAGTCAAAGGGAAAATACACTCTTCCAGGATAGCCCCAAAATCTAAGTTGCCAAAAACTGATTTGCAGAACAAATATACAGTATTACAGGACCTGGCCATGGATGATGAGGAAGATTCAGACACTTCTTCTATCAAATCTTCTCAAAAAGAAACATCGGATGTTGATGGTGATTTTTCTGATAAACCAAAGTATTGGATAAAAACTAGGAAAAAATTGTAGTCATTTTTCTATGTACTGTATTCTCTTGACTTTTTCCTGCAATGTGTATAGCTTCTGGGGATATTGCTAAGATAGCATCTCTCAATACTAATAGTATTAAAAATCATAAGAGGATAGATATTACTTTTAGTGCCTTATAGCAGACTAATGCACACATCATATTGTTGCAGGACACTAGATTAAAAACCACATATGACATTTATTTAGCACAAAAGGCTTGGCAATGGGGTACCTCTGTATGGTCCATTGGTGAAGAACCTTGTTCTGGTGTGGGTTTCTTATTTACTTGTCCAATTCAATCTTTAAAGGTAATGGACATTGTTCGTGGTAGGGCTCTTTTTATAGATGGTTATATGTACAGACAGGCTGTCAGAATAGGGGTTATATATGCCCCACAAACAAAAATCTCTAGAATCCAACTCTTTATAGAGTATGTCAACCCTATTTATATACTATGAAGAAATTATTTTGGGCGGTGACTTTAACTATCCCTTGGAGATGAAGAATAGTATTGGGAGTACTCCAAAACTTTATTGTGATTCTAATACTTTAAAACAAATACTAACAATGGAAAATTTAAAAGATGCATATAGGATTCTATGGTACACTGGTGAACATACTTACCACAGAAGGCCTTTGTCCTCTAGAACTGATTTTATATTTTTGTCCCAGCATTGGCTTATACATAAGACTACCACTGCACCTACAGCTACCTCTGACCACGTAGAAGTACATATCACTGTCAGCACTTTACAAAAAAATAATATTGGTTCTGAGTACTGGAGAATCAACAATTCCATGTTAGAGGACCCCAAGATTAAAAATCAAACTGAAGAATATCTTAAAGCCCGAGCTATGATAGCCCCTTGGTATGACTCCCTGAGACATTAGTGGGTAGATGCCAAAACTGGGATAAAAAACATGTTTTTGTCTTTTGGCAAAACTGCTGGTAGAGACACTTTTTCAAATTCTTGCAGCTTAGGAGGCATCTATATAAAGCAATCTTGTTACAAAAATACTGAATACTCAAATTACACTGCCCAAATAAAAATGATTAAAACTGAAATGAAAAGTATCTCTATGATAGGGCTAAATATTTAAAGGAAGAGCAATCATTTAGTACTCAAGGTACTAAATATTCTTTAGATATATTTAAGGAGTGCCAAAACAGGGTCAATATCAAATTATGGACAGCAGTTCAGGACTTAGTGGGTAGCATCCATAGTGAATTTACAGAAATTACCAAGGTAGATAATTTCAAAAATTTTATAATCTACATTTGGGACCCCTATGGAAACAACAGGCATGATAGCTAACTTCTTGCCTCACCCAGAAATTGATCACTTGTCGGTTAGGGAACAAATGGACATAAGTAAACCTAAACAACCTTTAGAAATTCAAGAGGCTATAACAAAGCTTAAGTCAATCACTGTCCCTGGGCTGGATGGCCTTAGTTCTATTTTTTATAAAATGTTTTTGGATCTTCTTACCCCTATATTATTGGAGATTTACAATAATATTTTAGAAAATCTAAGTTTATCTGAAGATATGTCAAAGGCATTATTGATTTTGCTATATAAAAAGGGGGATAAACTAGATGTCAAAAACTGGAGACCAGTCTCTTAACTGAACATGGATATGACAATATTAACTATAATATTATGTCATCAATTAAGTAGCATAGCAGGTAAAGTAATAGCTTCTTCTCAGACCTGTGCTACTCCAGGTAGAAGTATGAAAGATAATTTAATTTGTATAAGAGAAGTCTTTTCTACAGGTAATTTGAACAGGTTGCATGGCTTTGTCTTATTTTCATATCAAGAGAAGGGTTTTGATGTAGTACTTTATAGATTTCTTTTCCAGTCTTTGGCATATCATGGCATCCCCAGTAAATTTATACAATAGTTACAGTTACTGTATTTCTGTGCTCATTTTCATCCTTTGATTAATGGGTACATAGGACCAAAAATGTTCATTAAAAGGGGAGTACATCAGGGCTGTCCACTAAGCCCTTTATTATATGTCTTCTGTATAGATATTTTAATAAGAAAAATACACACCTAGTATAATTGGTTTACACCTCTCGCAAGATACTTTACCAATACAAATGATGGCATATGCTGGTGACATTTGCCTCAGAGACTGTGTGTCATCAGGTTTGGGACATACTAACACAATATACGTCAGTGTCAGGGGCCAAAATTAATATACAAAAAACATTAGAGTATTTGTATTGGCAATATTTCAAATTTGGGTTTAAAGCACTTAGAAGGTATACCACTAGTATCTGAGATTACTATCTTGGGAATTCTTTTTGACACCTTTAATACAGAGAAGGTGAACTGGGAGTGAAAACTCATTGACTGTGAGAAACAAATTCGTTCTTGCAGAACTATTCAAATCTTTAAATTAAAGAATCTATTTAATAACAAATTTTATAATTGCTATTTTACTCCATTTGAGTATAATTTTTCCACCCTTTTAGAGTTAGAAACCAAATTGTACATCATGTTTTCAGAGTAATTTGGGGTAGTAGACTTAATCCAATTAAGAAGCAAATCACATATCTTCCAGTACATCAGGGTGGACTAGGGATAGTGAACCCTGTAGTCTTTTTCTATGCTATATTCTAGGTTTTTAATTGTATTCCATTATTAAAAGGATTAGACACCATATTCCATTATTAAAATGATTAGACACCATATGGAATAAGTGGAATAAGGAATGGCTTTCACCTATATTTTCCATTTGGTCAAACTCTAAGTGGATTTTTAAGTTACAAAAAGGAATTTCCCCACAATATGTACAGTGAAGCCTGCCCAGATGAAGTGCAGTGTCCCAGGTTTCCTGCATGACAAAAAGGATTAACTCCCATTGAAACTGCATTTTTTTTGCTGCAGTAACTCTACTGCAGAATTCTGCAGAGTTTTGCTTCATCCTGGTGGGCTTCACTGTATATTCATCTTTACAAAAGATTCATACTTGGAAATTTACTATAAATTATTTACAAACTACTACCTGTAAAGCTCTGTATATTCATATTATAACAAATGTTTTTATGGAGCAGTTCACCTTTCCAAAAGGTACTCTATATAATTTTCTGGATACTATAAAACAATTAGCAGGTACTAGAATGCCTAGGTATTTATGGGATACTATTTGGCTAACAAGTCATGGGAAATTAGGGGTGAGGAACAACCATAAACATAAATCTTTGCTTGAGAGATACTGCCCAAGAGATACCTGCAACATGACTTTAGAAACCCAGAATCATTTGTTTTTGGATTGTCCACATGTCAAACAGTTTTGGACTCTCTTAGCACAAGGGGTTAATAGCCCAGAATTTTGTACTATTACCTATGAGTACTTATATTAGGTGTATATACTTGCACTTGGAAAAAGTTTCATTCTAGCACTTTGCAACTTATATGTGGTGTACTTAAATATCAGATATGGCAAGCATGCTGTCAACTACTGCTACAACAGAATTATATAGACCAGGTGGAACGTATTCGAATAGTTACACTACGGGAGAAGAACATTTTTCAACATGAAGAAGCCTTTTGTAATCTTAATATGTTAAAGTATTTTTTGGAAACATTGTTTTTTTTTTTGAAATTATATCTCTTTACTATTTTAAAGAAAGGTATGATGTCTGAGCAAATAATACAGGGATTACACACTATGACAGATGGCATAAAATACTTGATGGCTGCAGTGTGACAATTTTCGGCATTCTGCAGGAATCCCTGATTCTGGTAACACATTGAGAAATTTTTTGGAAACATTGTGATGCATGGTTCAGATAGCAATTTAGCCAGGAATTATGTACTTCTTATTGCTATCATACTCTGTATAAGCTGGAGCACTATTTCCTTTTGCCTGTGCTTTTGTTTTGATTCTTCCAATTTTAGTGTCTATGGATTTTTTTAGTGGTTTTTAGTTTGTGGTGAAATGTGTCCCTATGTATTGTTTGATTTCTCACAATAAATCTTCCCCTACTATTATCAAGGAGTTCTATGGGATCTTTATCATCCACCTGAACAACCACCAGAACAGTCAGACGGGACCTCGGTTTAACGTCTCATCTGAAAGATGGCACCTCCGGAGTGCAGCACCCCACCCTTGATGCACTACATTTGGGATTTATCCCATGTTCCCAGTGTGGAGCTAGAACCCACCACTTTCTGATCGTTCAGCCTCAGAGGCAAGTGTGCTACCCACTGAGCCACTGACACTGACTTGTTGATGAGCAGCAATTAGCACAATAATCTTTTAAGAAGCTCTGAAATGAACAATCAGTTTTGATTGAAATCACTGTGAAAACATCATGAAACCTGTGGGTGACATGAAGCAAATTTGGATTATCTGGAGTTCAGGATAATCAGAGTTTGTAAAATCAGGGTTATATTGTATTTGAGAAAAATTACTTATTTCTACATCTTTCATAGATAAAATAAATGCAGAAATACAGATGTTTTGGGAGCAGAATATAAACTCTGGGTTATCACTTAACATGGTATGGGACATTTTAATGGCCTACCCTAGAGGCTGCTTTACTTCATAGGCTTCATATAAAAAAATGCAAATTTAAGAAAATGGATGACTTAAAAGAAAAATTAATAAAAAGTGAAGAAAAACATTCAAATTCTGGAATGCAGGATCATTTAGTCAGATTGCTGTATATTAGAAAACTTTATAATAAAGAACAAATGAGGAGGTTGAGAAGGGAATAATCAGGGCTAGATCTAAATATTACTTCTTCAGCAACAAACTGGAGAAACTACTAGCATACCAACTTAGATGTGAACAAAGTTCAACTAGAATATGAAAAATTAAAGATAGAAATGGACAAACACAATAAGATCTGGAACAAATAAATGATTTTATTTGCTAATTTTTATTAAGATCTATACACAGCAGACACAGAAAATGAAGAAACAGAACTACAACTATTTTTTTTTTAAATATAACCTTCCATGGATCACAGAATGAGATATGATTATGTTAAATCAGGAAATCTATGAGGTAGAGATAGCAGAGGTGATAAGGGACTACCTAATGGCAAATCCCCTGGTCCTGATGACTTTATTGCTGAATTCTACAAAACTTTCCTAAATAAAATGGTCCCAATATTGTACACTGTCTTTAACCAATTTCATATGCAACAATCCATTCACTCTTCATTTAATCACACTTTCATTACACGTATCCTGGAAAAAGATAAAGAACTGTCTCATTGTGGTTCTCACTGACCCATTTCACTTTTAAACAATGACTATACAATATTTACAAAAATATTAGCAAAAAGAGTTAGTAAAATCATTGACAAAATCATTGACTGTGATCAAACAAGATTCATATTGGGGAGAAGACTAACACGTAATATCAGAAGAACTTTAAATATTATCCAATGGAAATATCTTAAGGATATTAGACTCCTTGCCTTCGATGCCTAAAAAAGCATTTTTTTTCTGGTCAATTTACTGACTGGATAGATTAAATTTATAACACTCCAGAGGCTAGAATCAAGACTAATGGTAAACTCTCACATAAAATGCAGTTATCTAGAGGGACGAGACGGGGTGTCTCCTGTTTCTTCTGCTATTTGCCATTTATACAGAGCTGTTAACTATAGCAATTTGAGAATCACAAACTATAAAATGTGTTGTAATCAATTGTATAAATCATATAGTATCCTTATACAAAGATTATATTCTATTTGCAAGATAGAGCAAACTCTGTACCTATCCTTCTGAAGTTAATCAACAAGTTTAGCAATATTTTAGGTTATAGAATCGATTGGCAGAAGTGTGAAGCAATACCCCAGAACCCAGACCAAGACATGAATAGGCCAATCCATGATTCAACTGGAAAGCCACAAATCAACATCCATTCTTTAGGTGTTACCTTAAACCATGATACAGGGAAATTATTCAGACAAAATCTTGCTTCACTACTGGAAAAAAATGTATGCAGACCTAAATAAATGGTCTTTACTCACGGTTTCCTTGATGGGTCATGTCAATATTATAAAAATGAATGTGCTACCAAGAATTCTCTTTTAATTTCAAGCTCTCCCCATTGAAATAGAAAAAACAGTCTTTAAAGAATATGAAAAAAGACTTAGAGAATTCCTCCGGCTGAAAAGGAGACCCAGACTTTCTTTAGAGAAGTTATAGTTATCACAAGAATGGGGTGGGGTGGGGGATAAGCCTACCGAACATATATTGGTATTACTGAGCTGCACAAGTCAATGTGGTATGTTTATGGTTAAAATCTTCAGCTAGACTGCCATCTTAAATTTCACAGGAATAAGCCCATCTAGTTCCCTGTAAATCCTTAATCACTGTACTAGAACTTGATTTTAAGAAGACGGGGCAACATCAAAGAGTGTCAACCTTTACTAAAGTCACTGAGCTAGCATGGCAATGAATAAATGTGCTATTAGGTCACAATACTAAAATACAGAATCTATCACCGATTTTCTTCAAGCCACACTTTTCAGTCACAACTATTCCAAAGTTTTGGTTACAGGAAAATGTTATATTAATAAAAGATCCATTTAGAGATAAAAGGCTCAATTTTCAAAGGCTCCGATTGCCGCAAGCCCCAGGTACACCAAATATATGGCACACGGGGCTTGCAGCAATTAACCAGCTAGTGAGTGGGAGTTTCAACCATGTGCCAGGCATAGCACCCCTTGTGGTCGACACCCCAAAGGCAAAACACAGAAAAAGACCATTATGGCGACATTCGCGGTAATGGTCCTTTTTCTGTGTTTCGCCTTCCCCCAGTGTTCTGCCCCCTCCCCAGACCAACTCTGACCTGGAGTTGGAATCCTAGAGTTCAGGGGGTGTGGGGTGTGTGGGGGGCACAGCCTCCTACAGAAAACAACGATAGAAGAGTCGGTATTGTGCCGTCGCTGTGGGGGAGGTCGGCATTCTCACCGATGAGCTATCTTGGTGCTTCCTGTGCCAGGTGCCACAAGTTAGACTGGCTCTTTCTGGTCTAGCTTGTGGCATTTCTGGGAGCTGTTCTTATGGAGCTTGCACCAGATATTTGGTGCAAGCTGCCATAAAATGTGGAAACTGTTACAATTGCACCTGAGATTCAAGAACTGGGCACAGTTGCAGCAAAAGGTTCAGCACACCACCAGAACCTAAGTGTCATGGTCCAGGGCTTGGTGGCAGCCTTGTGCCATGCTTTAAAAATCGAGACTCAGAAGTTAATAATGTTTGAATCCTTTAAGAATTTGTTAAAATCTTCCAGTAGGTAGTTTTATAAAATATCTTCATCTTGGAGAAATTACTAAATTTGCCATTGGGAATTTAGACCTTCTTCCATGTAACCCTCTTGAGCATTTTTTTTGATGATTTACTCTTCAGAGAAACTAATAGGAAAATGATATACTCTAGTCAGAAATAGTATGGCCATTGAAAAATACCTGAGAACTAGATCTAGGTATAAGATTCTTGGAGTAACAATGCACCACAAAATCTAAAATTAAGACAAATTCAATTCAATGTGACCCACAGAATTTACTATACACCTGCAAGATTAAATAAAGTTAATGCATCAATATCAGAGTTATGTCTGAGATGTTGTGGAACCAGAGGTACTATCCTTCACTTGTTTGCTACATGTACATGACTTTCTCAGTATTGGGGAAAATAAATTTAGGTTGGTGTCCAACACACTTAAAAGGAATTACCCTTTGACACTGGAAATATTATGGTGGGCTTTATAGGGGATATAGATTTAAATCAATATTCATATAAACTGCTTTTACTTGATATGATAATTGCAAAGAAGGTAATATTACAACAGAGGAAAGACCTCGATCATCCCACCATTGAAAATGCATGAATATGACAGTGGATGTCTCAAAACAGAACAAACTCACTATTTGATGATTAGAGAGAAGGAAACATTTGAAAAAATGTGGAAACCTTTTTTAGAAGCATTACAAAAAATCTAGGCTTCTCTAGATAATTTCATTGCTCTGTCTAAATCCCCCTTTATTTTTTCAGTTATTCTTTTTTTCTTCTCTCCATTTCCTGGCCCTCTCTCTCTCTCTCACGCAACATTTTCTGTTTATGGATGTTGTCACTGCTGCTGCTGCCTATTTGGGTAAATGATGAGAGTGTCTGGTGATACTGAAAAGGGCCTTGCTTGGGAAGGGAATTCCTTTCTAATAGGACAGGCCCAACATGAGGAAGACACCCCCCCCCAAGAAATTCCTCTAGATAAGGCCAACAGGATTTGTCTGTCAGGATAATTTTTTTTTTTTTTACTGTTAATCATTTTATTGAGTAGAACTTTACAATTGTTCTTGTTTCTCGTTATAAGCAAAAAGAAACAACAGGCTGAATCATTGCAATGACATGCAGGTGTTCTACAACCAGGAGTAATCACACTTGAATACTTAGTTACATACATAGTCCAAAAGAAAAGGAAATAACAAAAAGGTGAAAGAGATAACATGAACTTACCACAGTCTATAAGCTTCACACAGCTGAACATATTGTTATATCAAACACAGGTCTAGGGAGGGGGTCACTTCCTCTCCTCTTGTACACCTTATGGGCTCAAGCAGTAAGCTACTTTTCTTGGGTCCAGGTACCTAGGAAGACAGATTCAAGACCAAACCATCTAGCCACATCTAATGTGCGATTATAAGGGCCTAAAGGCATCTTTGGAGAATTTACTGGTACTTGCCTAGTGTTGGAAATATATTTTAAATAAGGGATCCAAATGGTGTCATACTTATGCAAGCTCCCTCTGTTATAGTGTGATATCCTTGTATGGGAGGCAACAGTTTCCATAGCAGAAAGTCATTCCCCAAGTGTTGGTATCTCTGTGGTCCTCCAGCATTTCAGATTAGTCTTTGTGCCTCATCCAAGGCTTGTAAAGACCTGGCCCTGAAAGGCTGGTAGGTTGCGGGGGGGGGGGGGGATCCAGCAACCACGAGCTAGGATCCAAGGGTCAGTGTTTGGAGCCTTACTCCTCCAACAGCTGTCCATGGGAGATAAACCCATCCTTTTAAGCTGTGAGGGAGTCCAACACCAGAGACGTAACACTTTATTTTGAATTAATAGGCTCCTCTGGTCCTTACAGGCCTGATGTGCCCTTGCCCAGCATTGTGACCATTGAACTTCTGTGATGCAGCTCCCCAATTTAGGTTCCAATGTAACCTTGGCAGGGAGGGAGGGGTCAGAGGCATTATCCCTCATAAGACATTGAATCTTGCCTGCCAGACCTTTGCGATGCCTTAACCAGATATCAATGGGAAGGGACTGGGGTACCTTATTTTTATACCTGGAACACATTGTACATGGACATTTCAGTTTACACCAAGAAGTATACACACTCCTAAGTTTCAGGTATTTCCAAAAATCTTTCTGAGGAATGCTGTATCTTTCTCTCAGACCTTGGAAAGAGTCTAATGTTGAGCCCTCCAGAGTTTCTAGGTCTCTTAGGTAATTAATGGAACAAGTCATCCATTCTGACTACACAATCTGCTGATGATCTATACACAAAGGGGGACTGTTTCATATTGGTGTGTGGTATTCTGGGTTGAGGCAGCATTTGGCCTTCTGGCCCACCTTTAGCCAAGTCCTATATGAGTGTTTAATTGTAAGCCACTGTTGGTGTTGCATGGGGAGGGTGTGGCCTAGGTATGCAGCTAAGGGGGTACCTTGCAATAGCTCGATTTCAATACTTATCCAAATGGGGGTACAAATTCAGATTGCTGAAAACACCTCAACGTTTTGGCTGTAATGTATGCTAATGAATACTGGGTGAAGTCAGGAAGGTTCCATCCTCTCTTCACCAGGAAGCCCTTAACTTAGCCCTGCTGTACTGGGGAGGAGCCCCACAGGAAAGTGCTCACTACATGATTTAATTTATGTGCCCATTTATCTGGGAGAATGTAAATAAATGTGAGAGTAGACAGAACACTTTGGTGGTTACCATTAGTTTAACTGCTGTTATCTTACCTGCCAGGGATAAACCAAGGTGTTCCCACCTCACCTTGCCTCTTTGAATTGCATCCACCAGAGGCTTAAAATTTACATCTGCCATCATCCCTAGTTTGAGAGAGATCTGAACCCTCAGATATTTAATTCCTTTATGCGCCCATGCCAGTCCTGCATTACCTAATGAGGAGGGAAGAGTTAGCTTATTGAGGGGGTAGGATTTCTGACTTAGATATATTGATTTTCAAGCCTGAGAGTTGCCCCAAAGGCATCCAGTGTGTTCAGAATGTGGGGAAGAGACTGAGGGAGCTTACTTGTCAGGATCAGACAATTGTTGGCATAGAGCTTAGTGTGATATTGTTCACTGCCTACCACTATCTCAGTTATAAGAGGGTGAGCTCTTATGGCTGTGGCTAGGGGTTCCATGGCAAGGATGAACAACCGGAGGGACAGGAGACACCATTGCCTGGTGCCTCTAAATAGTTTGAAAGGGTCAGACAAGTAGCTATTGGTGAGCACTCTTGCCTTGGGGGAGTTATATAGTGTATTTATCCAATTTGCAAAATGTGGGCCAAAATTATAACTTTCAAGGACCACGTGGAGATACTCCCACTCCACTGAGTCAAAAGCCTTGTCAAAATCTATTTTGATAACTGCTGCTGCTTTTGGGAGAGAGGCTACAGCTTGCATTTGGGAGAACAGGGCTTGAATATGGTCAGAGCTTATCCTGCCCTTCACAAACCCCACTTGGGAAGGGTGGGTGATGTCGGGGAGGCTTTTCTCCAGTTGTAGAGCCAAGATTTTTGCCAGAATTTTGGTGTCTGCATTGATCAATGTAATTGGCCTGTAACGGGCTGGGAGCGAGTGGTCTTTTCCTGCCTTCGCCTTAGGGAGAACTCTTATAATGACTTCTGCCAAAGTGCTAGGAAGCTCCCTTTTAGTATGTGCTTCTTGTAATGTTTAGAATTGGCGAGGCTATCCTACTTTGGACAGAACCCATCCCCCCCAGGGGACCTGTGAGGTGCCATAAGAGAGATTGCCTGGTTGACCTCCACACCCAAGACGGGGCCTCCAGTGTCTCCTTTTGTACTGGTGACAATTTAGGGAAGGGAAGATTTTTTACAAAGCTTTATATTGTTCAATATCCCACTTAGTTTGTGACGTGTACAGAGTTTCATAAAAGTCAGTTATTATCCGATTGATAACTTTGGGGTTTGCAGAGATTTTCCATGACCTGTCTTTTAGCTGTGGAATAGACCTTTCAGCCTGTCTCTATTTAAGTTGGAATGCTAGGAGTTTACTAGCCTTTGCCCCTTCAGCCCAATATTTAAGTTGAGTTCTGTGAAGGTATAGTTCCGCCTTTCTGGTAGCTAGACACTTAAGCTGCAATCTTAGTGCTGTTATTTCTGAGACCTACTTTGGGTTCTTTAGGACTAAGGGGTTGGCTTTGTACTTGTTCTCCAATTGCTGTAATTGGGCCTCAAGCTGGGATTGTTTCTTTTCCCTCTGTTTCCGCCTATGCATCACAAAACTAATAATTTTACTCCTGATTGTGGCCTTATATACCTCTCATACCATAGTGGCTGATGCTGATCCAACAGGTTTATCCCCAAAGTACAGATCTGTTTCTTTCTGGGGACAAGGTACAAAGTCCTTGTCCTGTAAGAGAAGTAGGTCTAACCACCACAGCAGGGATTTGGGAGATTGCGCCCCCACTGCATGTTAAAAACCACTGGGGTATGGTCAGAAAGGTATAGGGGCAGGATATTTATACCAATCATGGCACCTGTCAGGTTGGGAGTGGTAAGCCAATGATCTAACCTACTTGCCATAGCTAGGGGAGCTGAAAAGTAGGTATAGTCCTTGCCCGTGGGGTGGGACAGCCTCCGAGTGTTGACTAGCTGATGTAGGGCCATCATGTCTTTTAATGCTTGGAGTGCTTGAACATGCAGTTCTTGTTTTGCATTAGATCTATCAAGTATAAAGTCCATCATGAGGTTAAGGTCCCCTCCTAATAGAATATCTGGGTTGTCAAATGAGATGTCCATAAGTTTTTGAGAGATTGTATCAAAAAATTGGGGGGCATTCTCATTGGGGGCATATAGGTTGGCTAGAACCACTGACCCCTTGAGGGTGTCCATCTTTGCTGTTATCCACCTACCCTCAGTATCTTTATGCATCTCTAAAGAGCACCATTGCAGTTTGCAAAGTAACAAGATCAAGGCACCTTTCTTGGCTGACACGGGGCACTGTGTGCTTCTCAACCCACCCAATCCCACACCAGTTTTCTTGCCTCTTTCATACTCAGTTTGTTTCTTGCAAAAATGCAATCTGTGCCCCCAGTTTCTTTAACCTAGACAGGATTGTTTTCCTTTTTACTGGTGAGTTTAAGCCCTTTACATTCCAAGATGTAGCTATCACATCTTGGGTGTTAGCCATTGTCTAGGTGTTTCAATCTTGCATAATTACACATGGTCAGTAGACTCCATCATACCTGTAAACCTATTTCATAGCAGCCCTTTCCTTCATATGTACCTTGATAT
Source organism: Neoceratodus forsteri (assembly GCA_016271365.2). NCBI lineage: Eukaryota > Metazoa > Chordata > Ceratodontiformes > Ceratodontidae > Neoceratodus > Neoceratodus forsteri. The sequence goes on from CM057456.1 coordinate 1,678,085,340, forward strand.
ACTGTAAATCTGTGGCTAGCATTAGTCTATCTAGTATCCTTCTGTCAATGCATGTAACCACTTGTCCTGTCTGTTTATGCAGCTAACTACTCTATTTTCATTCTTAAACAGTAAAATTCCAAAAAAATGGGAGGGACTCCCCATACAGCATGCTAATAACACATACAATAACATTGTAAACTCATTTAGGGGTGTCCCATGCTGTAGAATCGAAGCCAGTATGGCTAAGGCCCCATACAGCCAACATGCAACATATAGATAAAAGTGGCAAAACATGCCCTCTGGAGTTGAAACAAACCAGTGAGGAATGGCTCCCTGTCTCTGCCAGGAGAGTGAGAAACTCAGCCACTCTCCAATGGCCAGGTCACACACCTCTGGGGATTTATTATTTTTATTTAGTTTTTGTTGACCGGGTAAGTGCATTAGACAAATCCTGCCTATTTTCAGGCACGACCCGGGGGAGGGGGATACAGATGAATGCCAACTGACCTCGAATCAGATTAAGCTGTTGGTGGGATTTTTAGTGAATGAAGGAAATTTGGCCAAGAGCACCGAGAAATTCCTGCTCTTTTCAATAAGTGCCATGGGATCTTTAACATCCACCTGAACTACCACCAATCCAGACAGATGGGACCTCGGTTTAACGTCTCATCCAAAAGACGGCACCTCAGAAGTGCAGCACCCCTCTCATGCTGCACTACAGTGTCAGTACTGGGATATTAACCCAAGTGCCAGATGTGGGAACTGAACCCACAGCCCTCTGATCTCCCGGCCTCAGAGGCGAGTGTGCTACCTACTGAGCCACTGACACTACTGTGATAAGGTGCATATGCACCCGGAATTCTGTGTGTCCTTACTTCAAAGGACTGTGTCGAGTCAATTTCTCTAAGTGGGGTAGGGAGATTCTAGGAACACCTGTGGGATATAGTGCTCAAACCTTTCCACTTATTTTTTTTCCCAATGCCCCTTGATGTGGGGGCTGAGTGGAGGGCGAGGGGGCCCTCATAGACATGTGCAAACAAATTTTAAGAGGGAGAAAAAGGAGAAGAAAAAGAGATTTGGGAGCAGATAATAGGTGTTCTTGATCAGTTCTATATTTAAGGCAAGTGTTTTCCAAGGAGTACCCCTTGGGCCGCTGGAAAACTGGTACCGCATGGGTGTGGTATGACAGGGTAAAACCCCTATAATCCTCCATGGCAATCCTGAGAAAGATTCATGCTTCTGATTTGTTGCCCCTTCCCACTCTCCCTGGTGTTTCAATTGGAGCTATCCCTGGTGAAGATTGCCCTTGTCTGAGCAAGGGAGCAGCCACTGAACACATCATTGTGCATTTAAGTTGGCCGTAGTTCAGAAAATACTGGCATAGTACCTGAAACATGTTTAGTGGGTAAAAGGTAAAACACCACCTTAAAATGGGTAGTTAAGCAAGTTATAAAGAGCTGAAACTCATGGAGGAAGACAACCATTACACATGCTCACATTGCGTGTTTCCTGGAGAAGCCACAATACAGGGAAGCAGCACGGATGTGTGGCAGTGTGCCGCAATGAAACTGCCATTACCCCAGTATGCCTAAAGGACCTTACAAGGGCAAATAGCCCAACTATACATATGGTCCAGAACCATAAAAAAAAACACATTTACCCCTCTCGAGTGTAGCTGCTCCCCCATGTCACTGTCTGGGACCAAAACAGCATCCATGGTCATGGGACCGTAGCCCCATTGTAAGGCTGCAAACTCCCATCCCTCAGCTTATAAAAAACATAATACCCCAAGCCCAAAGAGAACAATTTGTAGGGATGTTACCAGAAAGTGGACTTGGGAGGTTGAGGGAGGGAGCAGCTACTCGATTAAATACCTGATCCAGTCCACAGGGCCTTCAGTCAGCAGGAGCGCTGGCTTTTGGTGGCATTGTGGTTTGGGACTGGTTCTCCTGGTGCACCTCGATGCTGTTGGCCCAGTCTCTACAGATGGAAAACCCAGGCTCCATCGATGGGATCCACAGTAAATACATTATCCGTCAGATTGCTGAGGAGCACCGGGTCAGAAAAATTCAAAGCAGCCAAATGGAGGTCTCAAAGTGGCTCATATCTGTTTGAGACTTTTACCGAGGTGTTTGCAGGGGACGATGTGCTTCCTTCAGAGAAATGGGCCTTCCGCTGTCGACTTTAGGATTCGGCTCTGTGGGATCTTGCTCTGCAAGTGGGTGATTGTTTCCCTGGTTGCTGGGTTTGATGTTTCCTTTTTGGGCATCTGCATTGAACCTGGTGTCATTCTCCTATGCTCTTCAGGACAGAATTGATGTCAGGATGCCGCTGCACTGCTTCAGAAGAGTCTGCAGCTGTATTCATTGCTGGAGGAGACTCACCATAAGGAGGGCACGGTGGCAGTCTCAGCTGTCGGCTTTCCCCCTTGATGTCTGCCAATAATTGCTCTACTTCTTGTGGGGAGTTGAAGGTAAGAAATTCTCCCCAGAATAAAACTCTCAGCAGGGAGGCTTACAAGTTAAACCATTAGAGTCTCTGCTTGACTGGACCATAGGATCTCCTTTTTTTTGACAGCTCGAAGGAGACATCCTGGTAGAGCTGGATGGGGTAACTTTCACAATTCAGTTGTTAATGCTCCCTGGCAGCCTTAAGGTACATTTCTTTTCTGGGTATCTTGTAAGTTTGCGGAGAATTGGGCATGGGCATTCCCCTTGTCCAGGTCGGGGTGGCAAGGAGCAGTGGGCTTTCTCCAGGTCCAGTGAGGCACAGTTATTTAATTTGAGCATCGCAGGGAGAGCACTACACAGAAAGGTTATCATGTCCTTGCCCTCAGCCCCCTCCAGTACCCTGATGATTCAGATGTTTTTGCATCTTGCCCGATTCTCAAGATCATCAACCTTGGACAGCAAATATTATAATTGATTATGCTGATATTGAAGCTGGCAGTGATGGTCATGGAGGATGCCATCCTGTCTTTTAATTGTAGTTTCAGAGGTGGTTGTGATGATAGTCGTCTGCTTGTTATTATTTGTATCATAGATATAAATATATGTTTTAGACGTCTGCTTGGAAAAGAGGCCAAGCAGCAAAACCTAATGGGACCTGGGATTTTAAAAGTGAGGAAAGGAGAGTGCACTCTCAGTGACCCAGTGGAAACACTAATTAAGAGCTTCCTTTAGACACCAGGTTGTAAAATAACAACTGCTTTGAACCTAGGAAACTGGCTATAACATATTGCATTTTATGACCAATAAGAAGGAAAGCAAATTCTGACAGATACCTGTGAAAATCCTCACACAGATAGGAAAAATAACTTTCAGGATGTTCTTCTGAAGATCAAAGGGGTAATTCTGACCTATCATAATTCCTGCTCTGTCAGGCTCACTAATTAAAAGTATATACATATATATATATATATATATATATATATATATATATATATATATATATTTAAGTGGGATGTTTAGCAATGTGCAAATGAAAGAACAATATAATAAACTGTCTGCAGAAGCCTCAGAAAGTCAGCTATTATTTACTCGTAGCCAATATTATGTCTAAGCTGATAAGACAGTATAAACTCTTTAAATTTCAGTTTTATTGCTATCTACAAAGCAGAGATTTCATTAATAAAAATATAACATGTCAAGCTGGAGGTGTTATGTTTTTTAAAAGCTGAGGGATGGGAGTTTGCTGCCTTACAATGAGGCTACGGCAATACTAGGTTAAGACAGCTGGAAAGTATTTTTACATCAACACAAAGATTCAAACTAATTTCACAGATTTATCAGCCTTTGGCCTTACAAGGTTCAGATGAATCAATTTGATTGAAATCTATATGGGAGGATAAACTGAACCAGATTATTCTTCTATCTCTCTGGAAGCAAATCATTAATTCAAAACACTGGGGTTTTAAATCTTCAAAATTTATACAGACTCAATTTAACATTCTACACCGTATGTACTATACATCCCATGGTTTAAATCTCATGAATTCTACTGTCCCTAATACCTGTCCCAGATGCCATTCTGAAATTGGAACCTTGGAACATATGCTTGTTTTATACCCCATATTAGACTCCTTTTGGGTGGCTATCTTGTGACTCTTGTCATGTATGGTAGGAAGACCCTTTGTTAAGGATCCATTCTGGATGTTGTTATGTCTTGGAGGTCTTATGTGTCAGATATCTCTCCACAATTGATATCTGATAAATATCTGTATCATCAATGCTTTCAAACTGATTTTAATAAAATGGAAGGATCGGGATCCTCCACTATTCATGGTATGGATTAATAAAATGATCTCTATGCATCATATACAGTAGAAAAAAAATCATTAGATAAACAGATCTCAAAATTTAACTTAATTTGGACTCCATTTGTGAATACTCTAAATCTATGATCACGTGACCTTTAAATTTTCATTAGGTTATATACTCCACATTCCGAGAACTAGTAATGGTCTTAAAAATTGAACTATATTTGATGGATTCTTATTTTTATTAATCTATAACATGTTGTTACTGTAAATTGATTTCTTACTTTAAAATGTATATGCATATTTTTCTCTTTCTTTATTTCTTTATTGTTTTTCATGGTTAGAATGAAATGATATATTACTGTATTAGCTAAACAGCTATTGTTTCAATGCACTGACTGCTACCTGCCGGTACAGCTGATATGAACTATTATATAATAATGCTATGTACTGTATGTATGTTAAGTTTCTTATTATATCTTCTTTTCTTATCTGCATAATAATAAAAAAATAAAATTAAAAGTGGGATGCTTAGCAATGTGCAGATGCATGTGACTAATTCAATATGCAGGAATGACAGTGACCTCTCAGCTAGCATCACCACAGAGCTGTGACCTCACAAGCTGGGTGGGACCCTTTTTCCCCTCATGATATTGTCAAGGCTGAGAGGGACATGGTACTTTTTTACTTTTGGGCTCCTGAGAGGATACACTCTTGTTCCAACTTTACAAGACTTTGTATACTTGTGTTTGGACTCTTAAGAAGCACTTCTACTAAAATTAGGTAATTTCAGCACCACTATTTACTAACTGAAACTGGGATAGGATTAGCTAGTCAGTATAAGGTGGTTTGTGTACAATTGTCCATTTATTTTTACTGTATGACTGTACCATTAATGTTATATGTTCTGTAGTTTTGTATTTTATTTATGATTTTTAATTCTGGTAAACTTGGTTTTCTTTGAAATCCTGCCTGAGCAATTTTCTCATTTTGAGTGTGAATGCTGATGTTGATAATTCTGACAGAACTGTTAAGTGCTTATAGTGTGTTACCATATGCACCAAGGTAAGGAAATACCTAGGTCTTAATTGAGTCAGAAGGAGGATTGTGAACCAGGTTGTGTGCCAGCTGGGTTAAGTATTACACTGCATTCCCTGAAGAGAGTGTGATATTTGGGACTGTTATCGGGGCGTGCTAGCGAAAAAGGGTTCATATTTTACCCCAGGACTTGAGACTGGTAGTGGCTCGGACCAAAAACAGACAGGAGGGTTACCCTGTTTGTCTCCTGTTCACATCTTGCACTTTGAGATTGGGCACTGTGGGAGCAGAGGACCTGACCCCTGGAGTGCATTTACATAGAAACATACACTTTGATGGCAGATAAGGACTGCTTGGCCCACCTAGTCTGCCCATTTCCCTACCTACTGGATAAACTGCAGATCTTAGTTAACCAACAGTCTATTTCTTCCTACCCCCACAAGAATTCCCTTATGTCTGTCACATGCATTCTTGAATTCACCCACTGTTTTTGACCCCACAACCTCTTCAGGAAGGCCATTCCATACACCCACCACCCTCTCTGTGAAAAAAATACTTCCTCACATTGCCCCTGAGCCGTCCCCTCTCTGTCTTCAAACTGTGTCCCCTTATTCTTGCACATCTCATTTTCTGAAGGATGCCACCCTCTTGGACTTTGTTGATTCCCTTGAGGTACTTAAAGGTTTCTATCATGCCCCCCCTCCCTCCTTTCCTCAAGGGTATACATGTTAAGCTCCTTTAGTCTCTCTTCATGTGGATTCTGTTGCAGACCCTGCACCATTTTAGTTGCCCTCCTCTGGGCTGCCTCCATCCTGCCTATGTCCTATGGAGATGGGGTCTCAAGAACTGCACGCAGTACTCCAGATAGGGTCTCAACAGCCATCTGTACAGAGGGATAACAACTTCCTGTTTTCTGCTGGTGATGCCACTCCCTATACATCCCAGTATCCCCCCATCCATCCCGACTGCCTTCTCACACTGCTAGCTAACCTTTAGGTCATCTGATATGACTACCCCCGGTCCCTTTCCATTTTTGTTGTTGTTACTACCTCCCTGCTGATTGTGTACTCTTTTCCTGGGTTTTTGTTTCCCTGGTGCAATACTTTGCACTTCTTTGCATTGAATCTAAGCTGCCATACTTTTGACCATTCCTCCTACCCTACCCTGCCAAGTCCCTTCTTACCCTTTTCACCCCCCCATAACAGTGGTTACTCTGGAGGTTCATTGAGAGAGCTCTGCTATTGTGCTGCCAGTGGTTTCCTTAAATTTGGCTGTGTCCATCAGCACTTTATTTAGCATGGCTGTAATGTTGGTCAATTGATGCTCCATGTCCAGAGAGGCAGCTTGGGCCATTCTGAAACCAGCCTCTGGATTTTCACCACTGGATGTTGCTTTCAGGCTGGCATGAAACTGGCACCCTAGTGGTTTGTCAGTGTCTCACAGGCCAGATGAAACTACCACTGCAGCAGTCAGTAAAAGTCCCTTTTCCTACACTCCTGATATTCCAGCTGTGGCAATATTGGCATCAATCAATAGGAAATGGGCTCATGATTTGTAATACACCAGTTGTTTGTGGAAAGGAGGGATTGTTCTTGCTGGATGTGTCCAGATAGGTGTTCCTTACTCTGCAGCTAGTCAATTACACACCTTCCATCTTGGTTGACTAGCTCTGCCCTCCATAATTTTTTGTTTTAATGGAAGAGGCCCAACCAGCCACTATAGTTGCAGGCTTGTCAAATTCTGACTGACTAGCTTTTATTTTTATATCCTTCCTCACTGGCAGCATTATGTTTCCAATCTGATAAAATTTATGATAATTGATAGGTTCCTTCATGTGCAGTATAGGATCTATGAGGTATGCCTCTTTGATATACTGTACCAATGGAAAGCCAATTGAAAATTCTAGGATATCGATACAATGTGTGTGTAATGTGGTATTGCTTTCCTAAATATGTACTTTGCAGTAGCGTGCAGAAAAAAAGGATACATTTACAACAGTAAAATCTTAAGTCCATAATAAAATATGAAGTTTGGAGGGATGGTGAACTAAGCCCTTGGATCCCCAGAGGATTATTCCACAAAAGGGGGGCCCTCCTCAGTGGTGAAGGTCATAGATAATATTGTAATAATAATGCAAATTTTGCAATTTGAGTTGGAGTCAGGATAGTGGTTTTGTCTGTCTATACATCTTAATTTGCTTCTTCAAAGTTCTGCTCCAGCTGCCTTTCCTTCTCTCCTTATAGAAAGTCATGTGCTGACAGTTCTATTCATTGCTTTCAATTCTGTGGTTTGGGGCATATTCCCTAACATACTGCTCTTTGGGTCATTGGCACCTCTAGGGGTGGAACCCACCTCAAGAATGTTCCTCTGCCCTGCCCATTAAGGGACTTAGCCTAATGAAATGATGTTTGGCTGAGGTAGAAGTGGCCAAGTGGTCTTGGTCTTCTTGGAATTTGAAGATCATGGGTATCCCCCTGGATTATTATTTTTTATTTCTTTTACTATCCTGCCTCTAGATCTCCACAGTCTGTCGGTGGGGGTGGGGGATACAATGATCTAAAACATTTTTGAATGTGATTGTTCTGGCGATCTACCAAACTGCCAGTCCTTATTTGTAGATATAATTATGTTATATATATATTTTTGGTGTAATTCTGTGTATATTTACATGTCACAAGAATGCCAGTGTTAATTCATGGGGAAACAGAGAAAATAGATTTTTAAAAATGTGTGATGTTCCTTAGACCTAAAGGTCAGCATGCTTGCCAGTAAACTAAGAAGTACTTGACATAAAGCTTGTGGATAGCTGATCAAAGGGTATTTCCCATAGTTAACTAACCAACAGAGGTAAATAAAATGTTCAGGAGATAGCCCTCTTTCACTTCATAAACAGGATGCTGTGTTCCAAGGAAACTGTCATGGTATTGCCTTTGATGAGATGAAAGAAAAAACAGAAACATCCTTCCTAGCAGACCTGTGTGAGATTGTAATTACAGGTGTTATAAATGTAAAGCTGGGTGACATCACCAGGCAGCTAGAAAATTGTGTTGGGATTTTGGAAACAGCTGAACAGTGACATCTTCTGGCCAAATGGAATAGTTGTTCTGGGGAAATAGACCAATTTTTTTTTAGAATTGGGATAATTGATGACACTGCAAGTTACAGAAGATATTTAAAGCCCAAGCTCAGGGCATTTGCACACACTTTTCATTTGGACTCCACCTGGCACACGAAAACCCAAACTGCTGAGACTGAGTGGCTGCACTCACACTTTTCATTTTGACTTCGCCTGACACATGAGGAGCAAAACTGCTGCCAAGACCAATGAAAATGAACTTTCATTTATTGTTCTGGACTTCAAGTTTCTACAAATCTGGGTAGACTTCAGCTATCAGTTATAGTGCATTTTCATGTATATTTTTCCATTTTGTTTCTGTATTCTGTGACCAAATTAATGTTCTTTTTATCATAACTGTATGATTATTATTTAAGTATTTTAGTAAAAACATTTGTTTTTCTAAAGAAAATCTGCCTGAGTGAAATTTGTGTAATTGTGTGTGAATTGTGGGACATTATTAATAACCTGTGACAAACTGTTATTGCTAAGTAGTTGTCACCATCAGCAACCACATTGAAAAAGGGGTCTGCAAGGGATCTGGAAGGAAAAGGAGAATACCAGAGTCTGCAGGGAATTTGAACCAGTCTGTTGCATGTCCGGTAGGGAGAAGGCCAAATCAGGTTTTCTGCTGCTACCCCTGAAGATAGTGTGATGCCTGGGTCTTACCCCTTTGTGTAATAGCCATGGAGAGGTTCATATCTGGCTACAAGAGTTGAGACTGGTATTGTGCCCTTATCCAGAGTTTAGAGGGATGCCCTGGGTCCTCGTGGCAGAGGTGCAGCCATGACCTCAGCAAGCAGTCTAAAAAGACATGAGGAGGGTAGCCCTGTTCCCCATCACTGATTGCACTTAGTGGTGGGCACTATGAGCTCAGTGGACCTGATCCCCAGGGGTGGGTTCATGACAGATCTGGTGTTTAGCATTGGAATCTGAAAGATTTGGTTGCAGAGTGTTGTGATTTGAGAGATATTGGTGGCACAGGCATAACAGTTGGATTTGAGCCCAGTGTATCAGATTGATAAACTGAAAGAATCCACACACACTCGAGGCAGAGATTTGAAAAAAATAATTTGGTTACAGTATAAAGTTCCCTACCTGTTTTCTTTTTCCTTTTGTGTAAGCTAGTGTAGTAATAATAGGAAGAAGATGGTTTCTAACTATAACAAATGCACTGCAGACCACCTAAGGCAGTTGTGTCAGGAAAGAGGGGTACAGTACGAGGGGTGAACCAAAAAGCACCTCGTGGAGGCTCTTGTGGCAGCCAATGACCTAGCAGCTGCCCTGAACCTCGAGTAATGGCCAGTGACTTAAAAGCACCAGAGCCTGGGCGTGGGAGTGCCAGGGTCTATCACAGAGTCTAGTCCCAGGTAGGCAGACTGCATGACCAGAAAGGATGCAGAGCCACAGTAGCAGAAGAAGGTCACCACAGGGCTGGAGCCAGAAGGGATCAGGCTGCAGCTGGAGTTGAGGAAACTGGAGCTGGCATTTGAGAAGAGGAAGTTTGAGATGGAGTTGCAGGAAAAGCAGTGGCAGCGAGAGGCTGAGGAAAGAGAAAAACAGCTTTAGAGAGAGGCAGAGGAAAGAGTAAAACAGCTTCAGACAGAGGCCAAGGAAAGATAAAAACAGAGACAGAGGGAGTTTGAAGTGGAAAAGCTATGACCCCAATGACCCACACCAGAGGAGGTAAGTAGCATGGGTGAACCTGAAACTCCAGGGTTGGGTATAAGCTAAATTCAAAATTAATAGCTGAATTTAAAGAAGGAGAGAATATGGATGCATTTTGAATTTGTTTGAAAAGGTCTGTATTCAGGCAAAAATACCCAGGGAGTCCTGGAGCTTTCAGCTATCCCTGTTACTTTCTGGGAAAGGGCATGAGGCGCTAGGCCAAATGGACAATCAGGACAGTAGCGATTATGAGAAACTTAAAACTGCTTTACTTAAAAAGTATGAACTAACTCCTGAAGCATACAGGGTTAAGTTCTGTAAGCTCCGGAGAAGCCCTGACATGAGCTATGAGGAACTCACCACAAAGCAACGTCAGTTTTTGAAATGTTGGTGGGAGGGAGTAGAAGCAAATTCTGAGGAAAAAAATTGAGATTATGCTGCTTGTGCAGTTTTTTTGGGCTTGCCCAGCAGAGCTAAAGACCTGGTTAGAGGACCGAGACCCCAAGACAGCATAGCAGGCTGCTGAGCTCTTGGATCGCTATGCCAGGAGCAGACCTGCTCTGAAAAGGAGTAGGTCAGGTGTGGCAGTGCAGAAGGGGAAAAGCCACCTTTAGGGCAGCTAAAACTCTCACTGCTTCCACAGAAACGGGGAATCCCCAGGTTACAAAAAAAGGATTTATCGGATAAAAGAAATTATTTTTGGTTTTGCAAACAGCCACGGTAGCTTGCTAGACAGTGCCCTAAAAAGGCACAGAGTGGACAAAGTGGTGCTCAAACAGAGTTGAGTGCACTGTGTGTCCCTGAAAGCATGCCTATAAACATGAGGGAGCACATACACCGAGTTACTGTAAATGGGGTGCAGATCCATGGATTAAGGGCAAGGCCCCTAGAATTCTGTGGCCACAGAACTTTGCGCAGAACTTGCAATCTACCGCAGAACTTCTGCGGTGCCACAGAATTCACTCTTCTTGGTGATTTTTTATTAATATTTCTGTTTATACATAGACTCTGGTTCCCTTCCCCTCTTTTTATATCCAAAACCCCCTATATGTTCAGAATGTGATGTTTTCATTGCTATAACATCATACATTAGCTAATGAAATGGCTGCATTCTGCAACAGAAATAAACAGTCACTTATCTACCACAGCTCTCACTGCCACAGAGTGTGGCACAGTGCATCATGCATGGTGATATTTGCTCAACCTGCAGTACAGCCTAATACAATTTTCAGTCTTACATTGTTGCACTATGGCCAACTTAAACCAAACCTTGTCAATAGCACAGACCTGTTACGTCCATACCTCACTTTATACAAACCTATTTGTGCCTTTAAGGTATAGAGACACTATCTGAAATAAATAACTGGTAAAATGAATTTAACTGTCTAAATTTTTAAGAAAAATAAAGTAATTATGCCCAGAAAAGTGAAATATAATAATGTGTAGACCTGTTGAAAGAATAGACCTGTTAAATAAATAATTGCACTGTAAGCATTTTTGCTGGGGTTATTGATTACATATTGTCATTGGTTGATAGAATCACCTAAAAGTTATTGAGAAATGTTGTGTGCAGGGACAGCTGTTGGGCCAGAGGGTAGCATGCTGTGTTTCCATGCCGGCAACTCAGGTTCAGAGATTAACTCTGTGAGCTGGCTGGGCAGCACAAGGATTGGTGGAACACATCACTGCTCAGAGCCTGGGAAGGTATGATGCAGTGTTCTGTCACATGGTGAACACACTGTGATGGACCAGAGAGCTGTATCTCACAATTGGTTCACATGCATGTCATGGCCTGATGGTGTTAGGCAGTGTGTCAGGGAAAGCAGGGTGACATGAAAAATGAGTTTTGCAATAACTCCTCTATTCCATTTCCAATGGAACCTGTATGAATGAGGATGCAAGTTCATGGAAATTAAAAAAAAACAATTATATATATATATATATATATATATATATATATATATATATACACACACACAGACATACAGTATCTCTGTCTCTCTCACCACACATGCACACACATGCATATTTGTATGTATGTTACAGATTGCATATAAATATACAAGTGATACACAGTGGGAACCTCATGAGTGGTGTAGAAAGCACATACAAATATATAAGTGATAGACAGTGGAAACCTCATTAGTGGGATAGATAGCATGCATATAGAAATACCTTATTTATCACATAAAATTCCCTCTGCCTGTGTCATTTATGCAACAGGCTAGGACCTTAAGGGAGAGACATTTGTTTTGCCTTTTTAGGCATACAATTATTTTATAAGTCTGTTATTTTTGAACTAGTGTTACTGTGCTTTCCACCATCCTGATTGCTATAACCGCTGCCATGAAAGTGAAGTCAGGATGACAAGCTGACACTGTGATGTGGTAGTTTGTTGGTGCCGCAGAATTTCTGCAGAAATTACAAACCACCGCCACAGAAGTTCTGTGGCAAATGGTAATCTTGCCACAGAACTTGGTCCTACTGTGCCGCAGAAAAGTAGGGGCCCTGATTAAGGGACACGGGGTGTGTCTTACCTTTTAGTAAAAGGGGATTTGGTTGAGCCTGAACAGCTTATACCTAATCAGTTTGTAACACTGAGGGGATTTACTGGGGAGGAGACAACTCTGTCACTAGCTAGTGTTGTCCTGGACTGGGGTGAGACAGGAGAGAGGGTGCAAAAGGTGGCAGTGGCAGACAACCTCACCCTAGATGTGATTATAGGGAACAATGTGTGTGGGTACCCGCAGCCAGATGGCAAAGGGTGATTGTAGTTCCCTGGACCTCATAGAAGCCCCTGTGGAAAACAATGGGAGGCTGGTTCCCCAGCCTGTGTCTCCTGAAATGGAGAGTAGTGAAAGGGAGGTAGGACTTCCCCAAGTAGCAGTTCACAAAACAACTACAGAAGGTTACTCTGAGGAGGGAGGGGTAACCAGTGGTCAGAAGGTTAGGGATGGCAGTGACCCTGAATGCCCTGATGCTAGAGCTATGGACCCCAGTTTAGGAACTGAAGGGGATATGTCCCATGCCTTGGGAAAGTGTAAAGAATTTGCAGCTGCTCAGAGGACTGATCCTAGTTTGGAGAAGCTGAGAGCTTGTGCAGAATCTGATTAGACACAGGGAGGTGATGTGAGACATAGAGTATTTTGGGACAATGGACAGAGGGAAGGGTGATGGACAGGCAGCTTGTCATTCCCTAGTGATACTGTGAGTGGTTTCTCAAGATTGCTCATGATATCCCCATGTCTGGACATCTGGGAATTGCATGCACCATGCAGTGATTGGCGCAGAATGTCTATTGGCCCAACTTTATCCAGCAGGTGAAGGAATATTGCAGGTCTTGTCACTGGTGCCAAGAAACAGGGAAGGCAGGTAGTAAAACCAAAGTCACCCTAATTCCCTTGCCCATTGTGGAGGAGCCATTCCAGAGGGTAGGAATGAATATTGTGGGACCTTTGAGTACCCCAAGCTCCTCTTGGAAGAGGTTTATCCTGATGATGGTAGATTATGCCACCCGATACCCAGAGGCAGTTGCCCTCTCCTCACTTAGGAAAAACAAAGTGGCATATGCCATTGCTAGGGATTTTCTCCCTTGTTGGGTTTCTGCAGGGGGTCATCACTGATTGAGGAGGTACTTCATGTCAGATCTGATGAAGTGTTTGTGGGAGAAATGTGGGGTGGTGCAGAGATGCATGTGACACCTCATCACCCATAAGCCAATGAGCTGGAGGAAAGGTTTAATAGTACCGTAAAATCAATGCTCCAAGAGTTTGCTGAACAGCATGAGAGGGACTGGGAGAAATACCTTCCCCACATGTTGTTCGCATACAAGGAGGTACCCCAAGAGTTGACAGGGTTCTCCCCCCTTTGAATTCTTATATGAATGCAGGGTGCATGGGCCCCTAGACTTGATCTGGGAAGACTGGAAAGTCAAGCATGCCACCCAAGGAACTCCCATAGTGGAGAATGTCCTAAAGTTTAGGGAAAAGCTGAAGGAGCTTATGGGAACAACCAAGAGCAATCTGTCAGCCGCCCAGCAGAAGCAAAAGGTTTGGTACAACTGCCAGAGCTCACTCATTCAGTGTAGGTCAGAAAGTCATGGTCCTAATCCTGGTCTGGAACGATAAGTTGCAGGCCAAGTGGGTGGGACCATGCAAGGTAGTCTGACAGGTAAATGACATGAACTATATTGTAGAACTACCTGACAGGAGACATACCCATAGAATGTACCATGTCAACATAATAAAGCCATATGCAAATAGGGCTGACATGGTATTGGCAGTGTGTAGTCCTGGGGAAGGGATGGATGAAGAGACCTCCTACTGGACTTGCTAGAGGAAAGCAAGTGGGAGTCCTCTGTTAGGGAAGTCAAGCTGTCACCCCAGTTGATGCCAGAACAGTCCCAGAAAGTAAGGGAGGTTTTAGTGGACTTTGCCCCTTTGTTTAGGGCCAAGCCAGGATGTACCCCCTTATCAACACATGACTTAGATACCGGAATGCAAACACCCATCTGACGGACAGTCTACTGGGTGTCTGAGGCCATCTTAAAGGACATTAGGAGGGAGGTGGAGGAAATGTTGAATTTACAGGTAATCCAGAAATTCCACAGCCCCTGGGCCTCACCCATAGTCCTCATTCCCAAGACGGATCACTCTACTCACTTTTGTGAGGACTATTGTGGACTCAGTGCAGTCACAAAGTCTGATACCCACCCAATGCCACAGATGAACTACTGGACAAGTTGGGAAGGGTGACATACCTTACCAGCATTGACTTGACAAAAGGGTACTGACAGGTGGAGTTAACTGCCAGAGCTAGGGTGGGGGTCATCCTTCATCACTCCAATAGGATTATTCGAGTTCAGGGTAATGCCTTTTGGAATGAAGAATGCTCCTGCCACCTTCTAAAGATTGGTCAACCAGGTGTTACATGGTACAGAAGAGTACGCAGTGACATATCTGGATGATATTGCCATCTTCAGTACCAGTTGGAAGGAGCACCTGTTCCACCTGAAGGAAGTGTTGGGCAGGATACAGAGGTCAGGGCTCACTGTCAAGGCTGAAAAGTGCCAGGTGGCCATAGAGGAGGTGGCATTCCTAGGACATGTAGTGGGGCGGGGGCAGCTTTGTCCCAGTCAAGCAAAGAATTAGGTGATAGAGGTGTGGCCCAGGCCTGAAACCCAGAAGCAGGTTAGGCATTTTCTAGGGACTGTCGGGTACTCTCGAAAGTTTGTACTGAATTACAGTACCCTGGCAGCTCCCCTATCTGGCCTGCTAAAGAAAAGAATGCCCAAAAAGGTAATGTGGGAGCCAGCCTGTGAATGAGCCTTTACATGGCAAAAGGAGGCACTGTGCAGTGCCCCTCTGTTGGCCAGTCCAGATTACAGTAAGTCATTTGTAGTCCAGACAGATGCTTCAGATGTGGGGATTGTGCCAGTCCTCAGACAGACCTCTAATTGGTAAAAAGATCACCTAATGGTGTACCTTAGCAAAATGTTACTTCCCTGGAAGCAGGCATATTTCACAGTTGAAAAGGAATGCCTCGCGCTGGTATGGGCCCTGAAGAAATTAGAGCCATACCTCTATAGAAGGCACTCCAAGGTACAGACCTGTCATAATCCTCTGGTGTGGCTAGCTCAGATGAGTAAAACAAATGGTCTTCTCTTAAGGTGGAGTATTGCCCTACAGGCCTATGATATGACCATTACCCAGAGGGCCAGATCTGCCAATGCCAATGCAGAAGGGCTATCTCACCAGTTAGAACAGTAGCTGAATTTGTGAAAACCTTACCATGTATTAGGGGGGCATGTTCCCACAAATTCAGTCTCGGAAGGAGAGATGTGTCAGCTACCCAACTGCCAGTCCTTATTTGTAGATATAATTCTAATATATATATATATATATATATTTTTTTTTATGTAATTCTGTGTATTTTTACCTACCACAAGAAGGCCAGTGTGAATTCAAGGGGACATAGACTGGATTTTTAAAAATATGTGATCTTCCTTTGACCTGAAGGTCAGCTGGCTTGCCAGGAAACTGAGAAGTGCTTGTCAAAAAGCTTGTGGATACCTGATCAAAGGGTATTTCCCATAGTTAACTAACCAAGGGAAACAGAGGTAAATAAAATGTTCAGGAGCTAGCCTTCTTTCACTTCAAAAGCAGGATTCTGTGATCTAAGGAAACTGTTATGGTATTGCCTTTGATGAGATGAAAGAAAAAACAGGAACAACCACCCTAGCAGACATGTGTGAGATCCTAATTACAGGTGTTATAAATGTAAGGCTGGGTGACATCACCAGGCAGCTAGAAAATTGTGTTGGGATTTTGGAAACAATGGAACAGTGACATCTCTGGCCAAATGGAGTAGTTTCTCTAGGGAAAGAGACCATATTTTTTTTTAGAATTGGGATAATTGATGACACTGCAAATTACAGAAGGTATTTAAAGCACCAGCTCAGGGTATTTGCAAACACTTTTTATTTGGACTCCACCTCACATACAAGAAGCCAAACTGCTGAGACTGAGTGGCTGCACTGACACTTTTCATTTGGACTTCACCTGACACACAAGGAACAAAACTGCTGCCAAGACCAATGAAAATGAACTTTCATTTATTGTTCTGAACTTCAAGTTTCTACAAATTTCAGGTAGACTTCAGCTATCAGTCATAATGCATTTTCATGTATATTTTTTCATTTATTTCTGTATTCTGTTACCAAATTAATGTTATTTTTTTAGTTGTAACTGTATGATTATTATTTAAGTATTTTAATAAAAACATTTGTTTTTCTAAAGAAAATCTGCCTGAGGGAGATTTCTATAATTGTGTGTGAATTGTGGGACATTATTAATAATCTGTGACAAACTGTTATTGCTAAGGGATTGTTGCTATCAGCAACTAAATTGAAAAAGGGGGCTGTAAGGGATCTAGAAGGATAGGGAGAATACCAGAGTCTGCAGGGATTTTGAACCAGGCTGTTGCATGTCCTGTAGGGAGAAGGCCAAATTTCTGCTGCTACCGAAGAGAGTGTGATGCCTAGGTCTTCCCCCTTTGTGTAAAGCCAAGGAGGAGTTCGTATTTGGCTACAAGACTCAAGACTGGTATTATGCCCTTATCTAGAGTTTAGAGGGATGCTCTGGGTCCTTGTGGCAGAGGTGCAGTAGTGACCTCGGGGAGCAGTCTAAAAAGACATGAGGAGGGTAGCCCTGTCCCCCCATCATGGATTGTACTTAGGGGTGGGAACTGTGAGCTCAGTGGACCTTACCTCCAGGGGTGGGTTCATGAGAATTGTTACACAGTACTTGGACACATTAACAATGTTCTCGGGCATTCCTATTGGTTTTTCCAGTGGCTTGGGGTTCTGGTTTGGTTTTTACACTAGCCTAAGATATATAGTGGTCTATCCACTAGGCTCTCACCCAAGCCTACTACTGAGCCCCTTTTCAGAAAGGCCTAGCTTGCTTCACAGTGCAAGCAACACAGCGAATCAGGTGTAATCTGCCTTCCTAGGGGTAGGCAGACTTCTACACACCTATGGAGTACCATGTTTGAAATGCTTATTGTGTGTTACCTATCTATGTATATAGTTGCAACTGTTGTGCATTTTTATGGCTTACAGTGTTTTTTCTCTCTATCTTGTTTTATTTTTGGGGTGACACTTCTGAAGTATATACTATCTGGGATATGGTGGAGATGCACACAATGTATACCTATGGAGAATGGTATAGCTGTAGGAATCGTGGTGATTTTTTAATTTTATAATAAATGGGGACACTAAATTTAGTTTCCTTAAATATACAGGGAATTAATCAGTGGTGAAGAGGATGAAGACTCTCACACATCGTAAACAACTTAATTGTGATACAGAATTTTTACAGGAGACCAGACTCTCAGATACTGAACATTTAAAACTCCACAGGATGTGTGTGGATCAACTGATTTCAGCATCCCATGATTGGGGTAAATTGGTAGGGGTAGCCATTCTGCTTTGGAGGAATATCCCTTTAGATATTTTGCATATTGAAGAATTAGAAAATGGTAGTGTAGTCATAGATTCTGGAGAGATTTTTGGTGATAACATACACCTTATAAATGCATATGCAATAAATGTAGATACCCAGCCTTTTTTAAATGGCTTTTCCAAAGGGTAGCATCTCTTGGGGTGGGTACAGTAATAATACGGGGTAATAACAATTGTGTTACACACTCACAGGTAGATCATGCTTCAGGTTGCATGACCACAAACAGATTAATGAGTAGAATGGTTTGGACTGGTATGAAGGAATTGGCACTGGTGGATATATGGCGAGAACTGAACCCTCACCAACAAGATTATACTTTTTATTCTGCTGTGCATAATATCTATTCCCATCTGGCTTTTTTTTCAGTTGTAAAACAGATCTCCACAAATTTAAGAATTGTATCATCCATCCTAGGGTCCTTTCCGATCATGCACCAATTTCCACAGTTTTACAGCTGGGGGATTGGACCAGAACAACTTTCTGGCACATGACCTCTTCTTTACTTAATAATGCACAGTTCAAATGATTAATAGAAGAAATTATATCAGGTTATCTCTAGAGATCATCAAACTTCAGATGCTAAAATAAAATGGTTTTGGGATGCCCTAAAGGCTACCCTAAGGAGGAAAATAATTTCTTATGCTTCCCAGTTAAAAAAATGCTTCTTTGAGAAGCAATTCAAACTTGAAACAAAGGTACCAGAATTAGAAGAGAAACATAAAAAAGAGGGAGCCACAGAAGTTCTAAACCAACTTAATGATGTCAGAAGGGAACGACAATCCCTGCTGGACATTAAAGTTGAAGGCAAACTTGTATATATTAATCAAATCTACTACGAACATAGCAATGGGACAGGCCATCTCCTAGCCTTCAGTCTACGGAAGCAACAAGCTGATAGGTATGTCAAAAAACTTCATCATCATGTCCACAAACAAGCTGCCTTTACACCAAAAGATATAGCCTTAGATTTCAACCGCTATTACCAAAGGTTATATAAAGCTCCAGATAATCCCCCTACAAAGCTAAGATGTATACAAGAGTTCCTTAGTAACATAGATCTCCCATGTCTCACTGAGGAACAAATGATGATCTTACAGTGACCCATTTCATCACAAGAGATGGATCAAGTTATATTAGACCTGAAGACAGGTAAGTCTCCAGGTCCAGATGGTTTTAACGCAGAATGTTTTAAAACTTTCAAGCAGCATCTGACCCCCTTTTAACTAAAGTATTCAATGCTGCAGAAATCCCTGTGGACTTGCCTGATTCTTGGCAACAAACGTTTATCACAGCGATACCCAAACCAGCAAACCAATGGATAAAGCTGATTCCTACCATCCTATAACTCTACTTAATGTAGACTCAAAAATATTTACAAAAATGTTGGTGAACAGGATAAATAAATGCTTGCCCGGGCTGATGCACCCTGACCAATCTTGCTTTATCACCCAGAGACACCTTATAGACAATATTTGAAGATACTCAAACATTTTTCATGCTAGTAAGAAAATGTTAGAACCACAAGTGGCAAACATGATTGATGCTAAAAATGCCTATGATAGGCTAGACTGTGATTTTTTATTTGCCACTTTAAATTTGGTTTTGGAAGCACATGTCTCACCTGGTTTCATGGTATCTATCGCTCTCCAACAGCTTGAATCAAAGTTAATGGTACAGTATCTGACCCCTTCATTATTGGCAGGGGGACCAGACAGGGTTGACCCCTCACACCCATCTTATATACCCTGAGTGTAACACCCTTAGCAGCATTGGTTAGGGGGTACCACCACTTGGAGGGGGTAAAAGTGGGAGGGAAAGAGAACTGAATTTCTCTTTATGCTGATGTTACGATGTTGTATTTGAGTGATGCAGTTACATAGAAACATAGAAGTTGACGACAGATAAGGACCGCTAGGCCCATCTAGTCTGCCCATATACCCTACCTATATCAGCTGTACCAGTTCATACCTTTCCTGTGCTGCAACAAATTCTGATGGAATATAGCATGGTCTCAAGTTTCAAAGTAATAAAAGTAAAACTGAGGTAGTTCTCCTTAGCGAAAAACAAACCCCGGAGCTCCGTACTCTGATTCCGTACAAATGGCTCACCACACAGATTCATTATCTTGGTATTTACTGTATATACTGGTAGGATTACACAGGTTATATCAAGCTAATTACAGTAAATTGATTACAGAAGTTAATACCGATCTTAATCATTGTGAATTGCTACCACTGTCTTTATTCGGGAAAAGAGACACAATTTTAATGAACATGTTACCATGATTTTTATTCCTCTTTCAAACTCTGCCTCTAAAGGTCCCCAGTACAGGCTGGAAGAAAATCAATGAAGCCCTTCACCACTTTATCTGGGGTAATGAAAAAGCATGTATTGAAAGGAGTGACATGCAGAGGCCAAAGTCGAATGGTGGGGCAGAACGCCCAAACTTAAAACTGTATTATCAGATAGCACAACTCTTGCCCCAGATAGAATATAAAAAGTATGTAAACAATGGAGTATGGACCATTATGAAAATTGGTAATAATGTTGGAACATCCCTTATAGAGATCTTTGATGCTCCTTTACAAAAGAACAACAGCACAGGTGGCCTCAAACCCATGGCTTAAACAAGCTGGTCGAGTCACCAGACTTAGGCTTAGAGATTCCCAGTTTCTCATCTCTTCTAAAGTGAAAAATCATGGCATTGTGCTGGATAGCAGCTTAACACTTAACTCTCAGTTGTCGGCCATAGTCCAGAGTGTTTTTTATCATCTTAGAAACATTGCCAGTGTAACCCCCTTGTTATCCGGGATTACTAGAATCCCAGTAAGACCTAGTGGTAGGCAGGAAAGGCAGCTTGTGAAACTCCAGTTACATGGGTTTCACACTGTCTCACTCTGTTCTCAGTCTCAGCTGAGACTGAGGGATGACATCACCAATAGAACTTTCACAGCTGCATGAGCCACATTGGAATCTGCAGCAAAGGGAGTTAGATAGAACGTTGGTAGTTTTGAAGTCAGTCTGCAGTTAGTCTTCAAGGAGTGAGTGTGCAGTAGGGAGCTTGCTGGTAAATCAGCTCAGAAAAGGCTCTAGGAGCCTCAGCCCTGACAGAGGGCTACTTTTAAGTAATAGGGTGTGTGTCTCCACCTTAAAGAGAGACACAGAAGAGTACTGAAGTGGTGGAGACCGCTGTTTCGGGTCTCAGTGCCCCCTCCCTCCGGGGGGGGGGATGAGAAGGATTCCCTGCAGATTCCTGGGGCAAACCCCCCCAGTTCTGCTTGTGGAGGAAAAGCTGCCTATATGTTCCAGTATTTATTTGGGAGAAAAGAAGATTTGTGAGTTGCCTGGGGGCACCTGCAACGTAAGGGTGAGTGTCTGCTCTGGCTAAAAGGGCCTATGTTTTCACCCTGGGACTTGTGTGACAATGTGGGGATTGAACTACTAAATATTGGGAAGCCTAGAGAAATGGGCTAAGCATAGTAAAAGTAGTTTCAAGTTCCAGAGTTTGTTGGGATGCAAATAATATGCAAAGGTGATGTGACAGACGTCTACCCTTAATCTACATTTGGAAGTTCAGTAAAGGAATTGTTCAGTTTCCAGAGAAATGGCCGGGGTATGGGCTTTGGAAGCTGGAGGTGGGTGGCCCCCCCATCTTTTGTGACCAGGTCCACCTCTACAGATTTCTTCTGTGGATTTCTACTTTGCCTCAGGCACTTGGCCAGTGGTGGGGGAAGTACCCAGATGTGGGATTGTAAGGAAAATTCTCTCTAGGAGTCACAGACTCTAGTTTGGTTTGGGGAGCCACAACAGGATAATTGGTTCATTCCTCAAATGGACTGCAGATCGAGAGGCCAGCGGGGGAGCCGGACCAGTGGGGAAAACCCAAGTGTGTACAAGTCGGGCTGTGTACCCAAAGCTGCGTTGCAAGCCCGGGCTGTGTGCCTGGTGGGTTTAGAGCCTGAGGGCTGGAAATAGTGCTAAAGTGTTCTGTAGTTTCTAATCTGCATTACCAGGAAATGTAGCCCCATGGGGGTCCGTCTATGCTTTGTTTGTTCAGCTTGGATGTGAATAAAAGCCACACTGAAGAATCCCATTCCTGGTTCTGGACATTACAGTTATTGTTTCCTGTGTTCGGATTTACTTGGGTGCCCCTGTTCAGAGTAGCCAAAACCTAGGTTCCCTGTGCTGAGTAACCTCATCCTCCCCCAACCCAGTCCCCATCAGGTACTGCTGTCAGCTTCAACAGCATGCCACCTGTCATTTTGCTAAAAAGGCAGGGGTGAGGGGTTACACCAGGATTAAACACCTGATTCCCTCAGGTGATCTGCCATCATTAGCCCATGACTTTGTGATATCATGGCTTGATTACTGCAATACCCTTTACCTAGGGATATCGGAGGTTGATCTTTGCCACCTACAGCTAGTGCAGAATGCAGCAGTGAGGTTGTTGACTTGCCTTTCGAGGTCAAGCCACATTAGGCCTGTGCTGCATTCTGCTTGAGAAAACTTTGCTAAGAGAAAACAGGAGACGTACAATGACGTCTGAATAAAAAATCATTTATTTTCCAGCAAATGCAACAAATGGGACTATCATGACTACATGTAAGGTAAAAGATATGAGAAACTACATCTCTAGGTAAATTCTTAAGATTTAGACACATAACCTAGCCTATTGGCCAGAATGGGTGAGTCAGAAAAAGATTAGCAAATGCGGTGGAGCAGGATCCTCTCACTGGGTGGGGCACTGAGTGCTGTAATGGGTACTCCTATAATCACCTTTACCAGGTGAGTAAACTCCCATTATACAATGAGGTCTTATAGTCCACCACTCTGATTGGCTAACTGGCACCTTTCAAGAGTTGTAAAATCTAGCATTACCAACGCAAAAAGATGCCAGTCAGCTACATGTGCCCAAATCAATCTGACCCCAAAAACGCAAACAAAAAGACGCCATTGTTCCATCCCGCTAAAGTGCGGCAACATAAATACTTAGTCTGTTAAAAATCACCTCACAGTCACCAAACCCAAACCTGACCTCGCCTCCTTCCAGCTTCTGGGCTGTAGACGCTCCTCCTTGATAATGACTCCTCCGTCAAACTTAAACTCCTCAAAGAACTTAATAACCGCAATCACACAGTGGCCACTCACAGCAACAGGCAGCCCTTTACAGCTTTTTCATTTAAACTGTCACCTCCCTAATAAAAGTAAATGCTCCCATGCCTTGCAGTTAAAATGCAATTAATTGAAATAAAAAAAAAAAACTGCCTGCCACGCGGAACCTCCTCACCGCCAACTGTTCCAGCCTCCTCGTTACTGCTCATCGAGACGCCGGAGCTGATTTCCATATTCGTAATCAGCCTCCCATCTAGTTAGCGCTTCAAACTTCCACACACTTAAAAAAAAAAAAAAAACAGTACGTGAACCTGGTGTGACTGCTCATGTTCCAGCCTCCTCGTTACTGCTCATTGGGATGCCGGAGCTGATTTCAATATTCGTAAGCAGCCTCCCATCTAGTTAGCGCTTTAAACTTCTGCACACTTAAAAAAAAAACAGTACATAAACCTGGTGTGACTGCTCAGGCTGTCAGGCAACGACCCAGTCTTTGCTATCAGAAGGCTGTCAGTGAGGTTTGACGCACCCAGGAAAAACATATATATTAAAAAGAACGGTGTGTGTGCCTGTGTGTTTTAGTACTTCAAGTGACAGATACCTTTCACCATGTTCTACCTTACAACAGGAACTATTTTTCTAAGGAGGAAGGATATCAAGCTAAAACCAAAAACCCTACTATTTTTAAAATCAAAACTGTTTACTATTTTGCTTTAAACTTTGACTTACTGCCCATTGATAATAGCAATAAACCACTTCAGGGTTTGGTACGTGGTTTACGCCAGCTGAAGTTTAGCCACTGCCTGCGGCCTCATGACCAAACCACGCCAGGCGTGGGTAAAACCAGCATCACCAACACCCTGTCATGGTTTATTGCTTAATTATCCAATTTTACCCTTTACAGCACTCCGTGATGTCACAATAGGTAGCTAAGAAACAGTGCCCACCAGAGAAAGGGCAGGTCGAGGGGTACCTGGCTCTATTGCAGCACATAAAACACAGATTCCAAAGGAGGGCATATCTGCATCGAAGACTTCAGTACAATAGTGCCTGCTAAAAGTATGAACAGAGGCCCAAGTGGTTCCCATTCTTTGAAGGCACAGCATAGCTGTGGCCAGACCTTTGTTAAAAGCATCTTGTAGAAAGTCTAAAATCTGTGGGATGGTGCATTTTAAAGGGAAGCTTCCCTCAGCCTTTTATTCTGTTTACCTGTATAGTTTGTGGGCATGAACAGTGATTGCCTCTATTGTACCCTCCTAATTTCATCAGGATATAAATGTAAATGTATTTATTTATTTATTTTTATTTATTTATGTCTAGGATTACAAGTACCTTTAAGCCAATGCTCTTTTACAAAGGTTCCACATCAGTTACAGTACAGTACAGGAAATATGAACAAAATAACAACATTGTAAATAAACAGGACAAACAATCAGATAACATGTAATTGAGTATAAACACATTAGTGAAAACCAAGACAGAGGCAAATAGATGAGGAGAGGAGAGAAGGGGGACCAAAGGGAAGGGAGAACACATAGGAAGGTTGGAGCAGCCAGTGGCATTGTCAATATAACAGGGAGAAGTGCAGACGTTGGGGGGAGGCAGGTGAGGGGGGAGGGGCAGTGGGAGAATAAAGGTAGATAAGAAAATAAGTGCTATGTAGGAGGAGCATGGAAGAGGCTTGGGTAGTGTTAAATGGGGCCGATTAGATGAGGCAGTCACGGGAGCTAGAAGCAGTAAGATGAAGGCAGAGCCTGGATTTGAATGTGCCACGTTTGGGAATGGAGGAGATGTCATAGCTGAGACCATTCAGTCAGCTTGGTGCCCTATGAGCAAAAGATCTTTGACCCTGAGTGGTACGACAGCAGGGAATCTGCAAGAGCTGAGATTCGGAACCTCTGGTTTTGCAAGGATTTATGCTTGGGTGCAGGACAGCTTGGACTCCAGGAAGAGCGAGGCCCATGGTTATTTATTTTGCCATAGTGCAGGTTAGATATTTAATACAGTTGGAGAGTTGAAGCCATCCAGTTTGAGCATAACGGTCGCACGTATGTGTGAGATGGTGGGCTCCTGTGATGAGCCGACAGGCCTTTTTGAGGGATGTAGTTAAGCGTTTGAGAGCAGTAGCAGAGGCAGAGCCGTAGATGATCAAGACATAGTCAATAATGGAGACCACAGAGCTCTGGACAGTGGCCTTCAAGGCTTCCGGGGTAAGATGTTGCCTGTGCTGGAAAAGTAGGCCTAGTCGAATATTAGCAGCTTTGGCGACATTATCAATGTGGGCCCCATAGGATAGATTAGGGTCAGGTGAGATCCCAAGGTATTTAAAGGATTGCACCTACTCAAGGGCATTTCCAAGGCTGGTTGTAATGGTAAGGGGGTGTAGCCTATGCTTGTTTTGGGAGCTGCTGAAGAGCATTGACTTGTTTAATTTAGGACCAGCTTATGTTTAGTAAACCAGTTTTCAACAGACGTGAAACCTAGCCACAGATTGTGTTGTAGGGGTTTGGGGTCCTTGTGGGAAGTGAGAATTACAGCGTCATCAGCATAGAGGATGATTTGTTCAGAGCAAGATTGCAGAAGGGTGTTCAGGAAAAAGCTGAAAAGTAGTGGGCCCCATATGGATCCCTGGGGGACACCTGAGTGGACAGGTTTAGCATCAGAGAGGACATCAGCAATTTTTACACTTTGTGATCGATTTTCCAAGTAACTTTTAAACCAGGCTGTAGAGTCAGGAGAGAGCCCAGCATTCAGAAGCTGCTCAATCAGTAGATGATGGTGGACAGTATCGAACGCCATAGTCAAATCGATAAAGACAGACCCAGTTAGATGACCTTTGTCCAGCATGCTGTGCAGGGCTTCAGTGAATTCCAGGAGGGTGGATAAGGTGCTATGTCCTTTTCTGAACTCATGTTTTTGCATGCACAAGACATTGCATTTGTCCAGGAAGTCAGTAATCTGGTCTGCTACTATGCGTTCAAGGGCCTTGGAGAGGGGAGGTAATAAGAAGATCGGAAGATAGATCCCATGGATGGCCTTATCACCACTTTTATGGACTGGAGTAACAGTAGCAGATTTCCATTTGTCAAGGAACTGGCTGAGGCTGTGAGAGAGGTTGAAAATCCTTGTTAATGGACCTAGAGCCTCTTCAAGGGTGAGGGACAGCAGTTTGAGGTTCAGTGATTCACCAGTAGTTCTGGTCTTAGAGATTGCTTTGGTAATGTATTTGCAGACTTCATTCATCTTGACTGCTTTGAAGTAGAAAGGCAGGTACTTAGAAGGGGTGGGAGAGCTTGAGTAGGGGGCAGGAGAGTCATTTTCCTTGAAAAAGTCAATGGGGAGAACACTCCTGAGGTCAGTGAACACAGCATTGAAGGTATTAGCGATGATCTTTGAGTCAAGTGTAGAAGCCCCATTAACATTTAGTATAGTAGGTGAGGATTTGGGCTGCTTCCCTGTGACTTCCTTAATATTGTTCCAGAACGCACTCCCATTTCCCCAGGTGTCAGTGAGAGCTTCCTTATAGTATGTACTTTTCTTTAGTCGGATACATTTTGTGCAGTTGTTTCGGGCATGTTTGTAGTTCTGTATGTTGGATTGCGCATCAGAGGCCCTTGCCAACACCTTGATTTTAGCTGGGCTAGAAGCTCTACGGAGAACTATGGGTTGCAAAGTGCTTTGACTTTGCCCTTTTTGACTGGAGCGTAGGAGTCACAGGCCGCATTGAAGGTGTTGACGAAGTAGTCAAGGGCCACGTCAACATCTGTTGAAGTTACTTACTTGCTGAACTCCATTGCAAAGGTCAAGATCCAGCTCATGAAAGGCATCCTGGAATTTTATGATGTTTTATTGCTAAAGCCGGCAGTAGTTATCTGCAGTCCCTATAGTCTTGTCTTATGCTGGCCATAAAACTTTTCAAGGTATTGTAAGCGCATTGCTGTTTCTGTGGTTTGAAGTGTATATGCATTAGAAAAAAATGCTTTTAGAGAATACAGGGATTTGTAACAGAACTGACTGAAATTATAACTTTTGCTGACTTGTGCAGGTACGCATCATCAACTCCCATGATGCCCTGCATGAATGGGGCCATGAACTTTGCAACAGAATAAAACAGCTTTTCACACCAGGGCAGAAAAGAGTGAAACAACCTCATTTGTGTTTAAATTAGGATGAAATTAGGGGGATGCAAGAGAGAGACTCATTGTTATTGCCTACAATCTGCAAAGGTATACAGAAAATAGGTTGAGGTGACTTTCCCTTTAAAGAGTCGAGATGGCAGTTAGCACACCAGCTGTTGAAAATGTACCACTTTCTGTTGTAAGTAGAATAACGCTGAGGCATGTCTGGCTTGGAAGATGGTATCTGCCACCTTTGCAGAAAAATCCATTGTCTAGCTGTCTCTGCCTGTGAGTAGCCATGAGGTTGAGACTGTGTGTCTGTGAGTGTCTTGGGGGTCCCTGTGTAAGCAGGGCAAGGGTGACTCTCAGCTTCACTGGATTGTCCATCAGGATTTTTATCAAGGGGGTTTACCACATTCCACTGGGCCAATCTGGGGCTATGAGTACCACTACTGATTTCATCCTCTGAACCTTATTGAGTACCTGGGGGATGAGAGGGATTAGCAGAAATATGTAAGCTATGTTGAGTGTCCATGGGAGCAATTGTGCATCTATTCCTACTCAGTGTTGCTCCTTGACCTTAAGTAGTTCAATTCAGTTCTTTATTTAATCAACCATTGGTCAAATTGACAAATAGTACTCACATTAATAATTTACAGACGTATACACCAGAATAAAAATCAGGTTTAACAATAAATTGTGCAAAATCTATGAAGTAGAGAGAGGCATACAGTACATGAAAGATCTTCAGGCTATAACAAATTGTTTTCATTTGCCTCAACATAGTATTAAAAAAGCAAATTAGTTTCTAACCCCTATTACATTCATTACGTTCAATAAGATTCCCCTGCAGTCAGATGAAGAGTAACTATACAATTTAATACTGTCTATAAGGCAATTTAGTCTCCATTTTCATACAGAGGGCACTGGACTAGGATATGGAAAAGGTTTGCTTCATGGCCTTTTCTACAAAAATATTCAATGTCATCTAGTTTATTGGGGTTATTGAACCTTGAATTAACATTGGGAGTTGTGTGTTGTGTCCTGTGGCCATTAAGTCCATGTCAAATGTTCCCTCCTTTTTGAGATCTGGCTGAAGACTTTTGAATTGAGCTGCCACTTGCCTGGATTTAGTGTCTGTTGGCTGAGTGTTGTGCTCTTCTGCCAGATGGACTGCTGGGAGGGTCTTGACATTTTTCTTTATCCAGTTGAGGAGTACTGACACCTTACAGAACATCTGTGTGCTTCTTGTTCCACCTTGTTTGTTTATGTATGCCATGGCCACTCTGTCATCCATTCTGATGTGGGCATGTTGCCTGAATACCAGCCAATAGAAGTATAGGAGAGCCAGACAAATAGGTCTGGTCTTTAGAATATTAATTAGTAACTTGGCTTCCTCTGGTGACTATTTTCCATAAACTGTGTGATCCCCTTGGCTACATGTCAATTCATTCTGGGCAATTTGCCATGCAACAATGCACTCTGTCGCATTAGCTCCGGCATCAATCGATCCCTATGAAAATTTTTCCATGGACATTTCACACTCCACATAAATAATATAAAATAAAATACAGGTGGGCACAATTCACCCACCACATGAGACAATGTGCTTGAAGGTAGTAGAAGTGGAAGTTGTACTGTACGACATCTAGTGGGAGTGAACTGTCCAGGAATGAATTGTCATAGGGAATGATTAATTAATTAATTAATTTATTAAATTTTGGTGACCGGGTGGGCCCACTGAGCCCTGAAGGTTCCTTTTTCAGGGGCAACCCGGAAAAGGTAATTTATATCGTAGTGCAGTGCTTTAACCACTAGGCCACACAGTCAGCCAGAGCAAATGCAATGGAGTACATTGTCATGCATTGAAGAGCCCAGGACAAATTGATGTATCCCCAGTCCCCAGTCCCCTAGGACAGTGCACTAGTCCAAGAGGTGTCCATCCATCTCCAATGTTATTGTGGCCTACTGATCAAGATATGCCCCTTGTTCGAGATTGTTTTGGACTGTCCACCACAGGATGGAGATCCTCTTGGTTGCTGGTAGAATCAGGCACTCCTGATAGTTCTGGCAAGTGTGGTTCCATTTCTTCAGAAGGAATTGCTGGACAGGTTTCATGTGCCATTGTGCCCAGGTGTGTAGAGCTATGCTGGATGGCATGAGTCTCAGGAGCTGCATAAGGTTCCATATTGCTGCTCATGACTTTTTTAGAGTTGCTTTACATTGAATCATGATGCTGAGCCATCCCCTTCATTGTGTTGAATATAGCTTAGGTGTTCCAATGAGCCTGTTGCATTAAGGTTGCTCTTTATTTGGTTGATGATCCATCTGTGTTGTATCAAAGACTGCTGTACCTTGTCTGCTGCTCCAACTATGCATCTGACCTGGTTCGTGTTCTTATAAGCCAGTCATCAAGGTAGGTGATCACATTTATCTCCTCCCTGTGAAGGTCTGCTGCTAATGCAGCCATGATCTTTGTGAACACCCATGGTACTGATGCCAGTCTGAAGGGGGAGACACTGGTACTGGAAGTGATTTCCAGTATGTGGAAGTGGAGGAATTTGTAGTGAGATGGACATGTTGGGATGTGGAGGTAGGTGTCCTTCAAGTCCACTGATGTGAGGAAGTCACCTTGTCTGACCACAGCTATGGTCGACTTTAAGATTTCTATTTTGAATCATCTGTATTTCACAAACTGATTTAGAAACTTGAGGTCCAAGATGGAGCTCAGATCGTTTGTCTTTTGAGGCACTAGAAAGAATGTGAAGTAAATACCCTGGCCTCGCTCATTCTGGGGTAGTGGAGCTATTGCCATGTCCATTTCCAGTTGGTTTAGTGGAGCTCTGATTTGATGGAGAGGTGTACTTGAATGAGAGGTTTGTGAAGGAATAAGTCAGTTGTTTTTTGTTGAACTCTATGGGGTATCCAGAGCATACTACCCCGAGAATGCATTTGTCCTTCACTGTTGTGGCCTAGGCACTGGTGAAGACCAGTAATCTGCCACCCACAGGAATATTGCACTCCTCAGCTTCCTTTGTCTCATGCATGCTGATTCCTGTAGTTCCTATTATATCTGGCTCCACATCTGGCTCAGGATCCTGAGGAGCAGAAGAGATTGTTGGAATCACATCTTTTATTGAAAAGGTTGGGCTTAAAACCAAATTTCTGGTTGTTTGCTGGTTGTTTGCGTTCAGGTAATAACTGCTTTTTCATCCCCTCTGAGAATTGTTTCAAAGCCTGTTTCTGATATTGGACAGAAACGGCAACCTGCCAGAGTTGTGCTTAGTGAGGTCATTCCCTTGTCCTTTGAGTTTGATATATTTATCAAGACCTGGCCCAAATATGACATTTCCTTGACACTGAAGCTTCATGAGCATAGCCTTAGAGTCATTGCTGCCTGTCAAAAATTAAGCCAGAGCTGGCGGCATACTGTATTAAATGTAGATGTTGCTCTAACTGACATTTTTAATGTGTCTACTACAGTACACGTTTCTGTGACATGGCAGATTGCCTAAATGGCGTAAGATAACATGGAGATGTGTTTGCTGGTTTTTGGCATATCCTACTGGATGTTTTCTAACCATCTAATGATTGCCATGGTGGTATATATGGATGCTTTTGATATCCTAGTATTCATCAAGAGCATCTTGTGAAACATTTTAACTACTGTACAAGATATAAATTTCACTATCATTTTATTTTCGCTATATTCACTGATGGAATAAGTCAGTGAAAATAAAATGGAAGCGAAATTTAACTTATCTTTGCCTTGCTCATGATGCTTTTTCACGTCATTCCCCATGTTTCCCAGTCCCCTGTTTCCTCAGAGCAACATTGCAATCAACACCAGAAGACTTTCATTGCTGCGAAAAATACTTTAATGTTTAATCAAAAAAAGCAATTGATGGCTGTTTTGATCAGCAGTTCCTCATATCTTGTCGGAAACGTCAGACACGTGGTCACATTCTTCACCCGTCTCCATGGATGCGTCTTTCGGCATGATGACATCAGGCGATACGGACACCTTCGTTGAGGGAATCGAGAAGAAAACAAATCAGAAATGGGATAATCGATGTGAATTTCTGTGAGTAAATCATTAAACCTACCAAGTTCAAGCTGTTATTGTGGGCATTTAGTATCCCAGCTTCAGAAAACCCATGGATACAATCTTGTTGTCGCAAAGATAGCTCTGCGAAGCTGGCCTCTAGCCAGGCGGCATGACGTTCCTTCAAGTGATGCTGCTTGAAGTCGATGTTGTACTCTTCACTACCCTTGGCCAGATTGTCTGCTATTATTCCAGCATACCAAGCAGTAAACTGCTTTCGCAGACTGTCCTTAAACAGCTTATTCACAGCAATATCCAAGGGCTGCAGTAGGTCAGTGCAAAAGGCTGGGATGAATATAGGCACGATATTGTTTAACTCTAGTACCTTCAGGACTTCAGGCACAGTATGAGCTCTAAAAAGATCCAGGAGCAGGAGAGCTTTTTGTTCGCTGGGCAGTTCAAGTTTCTCTTTAATACACTCAAAGTAAGGGACAATAATATTTGAAATGTATTGCAGGGTGGTGGTTTCATTGGCCCAGTGATTAGGTGACTGTGTAATATCCCAGGCCCGAGGGAATCTGTATGCTGGGTTGCATGCATGGGTTTTACCCTTGTAGATTACCTGTGGTGGTAAATAGAAACCTGTTAATGTGCATGCCAACATCATGGAGACTTGACGCTTGTCTCCAAGTCCTGCTACAGATACCTGTTTTGAGCCGGTAGCAGCCATGGTCCACTCAGAAACAGGCACCATACTGACACCGGTCTCATCTAGGTTAATGACTAGCTCCGCTGGAATAAGTTCTTGGGCCACACAATTTGCTATACACGTCAAAAATGATGCTTTTAAATGTGGGAAATCAGATGGTGTCTTACGGGCTGTTTTGGTACCTTTTCGTTTACTATAGCCCATTCGATTAAGAAACTGGGAAGCCCATTTCATGGACAGTTCAACAGTGCCACTGTTTGCTTTCAGGAGGTGTGGGGCATCAGACTTAACAATCCCCTGGGCAACAGCAAGTAACACACGGGCATTAACAACAGCACCCTCGCTTCTCAGCATTACCACAATCTTCTGCAGCTTGACTATGACATCTGACATTAAAAGTGCAGGTCTGCCTCGAGCTTTGCGTGGCAAGGCAGGGGACAGCTGAGAGGGGTCAGGCATTTTCTTTAGCTGTTCCATGTAATCTTTTTTAAATTTCCTGACAGTGCTCTCTTTAATTTCAGTCTGACTTTTCTGGCGGTAATACCTGACCGCAGACATTACACCATGCTGAGTTGCATATTGCCCCAATTCAAACCTCAGCTCGGGGGTGTAATGAGCATAAGTATTTGGCCGCTTCTTTTTTGCTGGTGGAGGGTTGGACAGCTCCTTAGCAACTGCTGATGCTACTTGCGGTTCTACATCTGAGGTCTGAGCGAGCGCCTCGGGGTTCACATTGGACACCTCGAGTGGGTACTCAGTCTTCATTGCCTTATGTTGCAACCAGGATAGAAGTGACATTGTGTGAGGTAAAGATCAAAAATCTGCAGAAAAGAATTGTGAAGAAATGACAGTCTTTTATTCATTGTAATCGTGCTAATTTATTCTGACGCGAATACATAAGCGGGATTACTATCGCGAAATTTTTCTGCGGCGAATTCAAAGTCTTATACAATATTTTCCTCCACCATTCTGTTGGCTTGCTATTTTAAGGCAGTGGAGCAATCAGATTGAACCACTGTACATTGGCTCAAGGCAGCAATTTGTGGGCCCACCTTAGTAGGCCCCCCCAGCCCCAAACTTTTGACTTATCTTCTGGCAGAGGGTATCTTTATTTGAAAGATTTTTTCTATCTAGTTCTTGCCAGATCTATTGTGTACCACTCATTATGTAGTATGTCCTCTAGGGCTTTACATATTGGGAAGAAAGCCTCTGATTTGGTGCATTCTCTAATCACAGGGTCCAGTTTTTGTTCTGTGGATGTGGTCATGGGTTCTAATTTGAGAGTCTCCTGGACCATCCGGATGTTTTCTGGGATAGTGTCATAGAGGCACAGCTTGGTGGATAGATCCACTCTCTCTCTCTCTGTCTTCTTCCTCCTCTGACTCTTTGGAATCTAAGCCCTCACTGTTTAGGTCATCTGGAACTGGCTCCTTTTGAGGTCTTTTAGCCTAGGGGGCCTTGTTTTGCTGTTGGGCCCCGTGCCCTTGCTGGTATGTTTGTTAGTAGCCAGAGCATTGATGCGGTCTATTAGCATCTGAAAAATGTCTGCCATAGCTGCTGGAGTGAAGGTATTGTTAGAGTTTCCCACATTGCCCTCTTGTAAAGTGGATTTCTCTAGTGAATCTTCCTTGTTGTCTGAATCTATTAGACATAGTGAGCAAAGATCGCCATTCTCATTGGTAAGGAGGACATAAGGGCACTTTCTTCAGCATTTCTTGTTGTGACCTATGATATTTTGCTTGAGCACTGACCTGGTGGTGGGACAAGGATAGGGCAAGTGGGGATTAAGGCAAAATATGTGGGCCATGTGTCTGCTGGAGTACAGAGACATGGGCGACAAAAATTAGACAAATAGAAATCAGCCAGACTATAAACCAGTAAAGACCTGTGAAAAGATGGTCAGAGTAATGTAGTGGTTCATCTACATGTGTAGTAGTTTTCAGCAAGAGAAAGAAAGTGGTGATCACCATAAAAACCGTAATCAATTCATGTGGTACATATAATATGGCTGCCAATTGAGTGCATCAACAAAATGGCTGCTAAACAAAATGACCACCATGCAAATGTGCAGCTGGCTGGCAGCAGACTCAAAATGTCTGTAGTTGAAAGGACACAGAGCATTAAAATAGGCACAAAATAGCTGTGCACATGCATGGTTGGCTTGGTCATCAGGAAAATAGCCAGTAGTGAGACATGGCAACATAGTATCTTCTGCATGCAGGGTAAAACCACCATGTGCATGTGTGGGCGGCTACAAGAACAAATATGGATGCATCAGGAAATGATGCAGCACAGTGAGAGGCTGTTCCCAAAGTGGCCATGGGGAGCCCAAAATGGCCTTGGTGCTTACAGAAATCCCGGTATGATGTGGGTTGCTGTGAGGAATGCCATGTCCGATATGGTGAGTGGAACTTCACTACATAGTAGACAGGAGCAAATGAAGACATATAAAATGGGCTGAAGAAGTATAAAAATGAGTGGTGATGTGGCAGGTGAGATCAGCACTGCTTCAACTAAGTCTTTCGTAGCTGTGACATCAACAAACAAAGGGTAATGAAGCCACTTGTCTAGAGTGCCTACTCCCCCAAGAATAATGCAAGGTCAGAGGTGTGTGGACCATACACAACTCCGTAGTCAATCCACTGGTCGAGAGACCATGGGGGCATGGAGTGGACTATCCCATTACAGCCAGTGAAATCAGGCTGTAAGGCTGGCCAGGTTAGGAACTTTTAGTGTGCCAATCCTATGCAGGTGGGGGGAGTAAACTGCACGCCATAACAGAAAGGACCACAGAGAACAAGCAATGAGAAGTTTAACTGGAAAAGGCCAAAAATGATCAGTGCCAGCCAAACAAAAAATGGGGAACAGCCACATAGTGAGCATCTCACAGATGATGGTGGTACTGGTGGTGGGCTGAAATGCTTTGTAAGATGCCACCAAATAGGTAAAGAAAAAACAATAAAAAAAGCACTAACTTTCCAGCAAAACTTGTCTCATATTCAAAACAAATGATTACTATAGAAAGCAATCTGGAACTGGATGGCTCAATGGATTGGTAGCAGTGTTTTGGAGACTTTCACCTCTAAGTGACTGGTTCAGATCCAGCACAGATTGTTAGTGGCTGAAAGCCATTATCTCCTGAGGGCTGTTCAGTGGCTTATGCAAAATGAGATATAGTGGTCTCAGTCCAGTTCTCAGTGGCATATGTCCATATCACAAAAACCACCAACACAATTGGCATCCTTCGTACCCTCACATGAGAGGCCAAGGATTGAATGGACCTGGAGTCTGAACTGTCTACTCACCATATGGAGTCCCTACATGCCAGGATTAAGACACATTGGCAGGACAGTGTGGAGAAACTTGCACTGTCATTGTCAGTGCTATACCTGTGTGGATAAGTAGAGAATTTCATGTTCCAGTGCTGTCAATCTAGCACCTTTCAAAAGAACTAAATTTACATACACACACACACACACACACACGAATGCAATCTGGAAAACAACAGCAGGAAAGGGAGGAGTCAAGATCGAGGTCCTGATAATATTTTAAAGTTTGTGCATTAGCCTATCAGAAGACACTTACATCATCCTGTTGTGGCATCATGGAGTGCTGTAAAGGGTACAGATGGATTATTTCTTTTTCACAAACCAACGAAACTCACTAGCAACATGAAAATGTTTAACAGTATAATAGACATAGCTGGGAGTGGGGTCCTGGGTATCCAGAACCCTTCCCAAGCTTGCTTCCATTATTTTTGCATAAAACATTTGCATACACAGAGCTCAAGTAATAGGATTTTGTTTGTGGATACCTCTGGTGTCAAATTCTGACTGCACAAGGTAATGTGACTGCATCGATCAATGGAAGAACATGTGTGCAACCTATAATGATACTGCTGTGTAGAACACCACCAGTTTTGGCCAATCAGAAGCCTTGATTTTTGTCTTCAGTTGTATAATATGCTCTTGCCCAAAGAAATTTACACTCTTGTGAGAGAAGGTACAGCTAACACAGCTAACTCCATGTTCATTCAAGTCGGGGTCTCTTTTGAACATGACTACTTGTTCATGCTGGATTGTACCATATTGTACAGAATGATTTTGTAAAATTGCTATCTGTTGTACACCTACAGTACCTGGTATTATCCAGCTCACTGAATTTGTAACCTAAGCTGGAATTTGAACTAGGGTCTTCTGCTATGGAAGGTCAGTAAACTGACTAGTGATCAGTAGTTATCACTGTTGCGAAAGTGCAGTTACTACAGCATCGCTATAGCAACCCATTGATGTTGTGAAGGCAATGTTAGTGTTACTGAAGCCCTGGTAAATTGTGACATCTGCTATCTTCTGTCTGTCTGTCAGTCAGTCTGTCTGTCTATCTATCTATATATAATTATTTATTTATTTATTTCAAACATTTACCAAAAATGACATACTGAGCTGGCAGCAGCTAGTTTCCAGATGTGTCCAGTGGAAGGGGAGAGTAAAGTGCAATCACAAAAATATAATGATTAGAAAATATTGTAATATGATCAGTAATTACAACAAAATGAGCAAATTCACAAGCAATGCTTCTGAGTAGAAAATATACAATAACGTACAGAAGAAGAACAATATGCAGTGTGCAACTATGCAATACTAAGTACAGGGTGGGGGAATAGCTGAAAACTGGGAGAGGGTGTGAAGGGGGGCTGTATTAATGTAAGTGCAGGGTGGAAGGGGAGCAGGGGGATAGAGACCAGTGGACAAAGTCCAGGGCTCTGTGTTAGGGCCAACTGTAGGTTTGAGTAGTCAAATTGTGGAGGAGAGATTACAGAACAGGAATGGAAGGATCAGAATGGATGGAAAGGAAGAGAAAGGCCAAGAGTTTAGGGAAGTGGAAGCAGAAGGCAGTTTGACCAACAGAGGATTTCATAGCACGGAGAGTGAGAGGGCAAGAGCAAAACCCACCGTTGCTTAACCCGCCTTTCTGCTTCAAAAAAGTCTCACTCACAAAGTCCAAAAAATATCTTCTTAGGGTACTCGGCAAGGCCCTCTTTAGTAGTGACTCACTGGACCTAAAGCTCCTGCACCTCACACTAGATGCTATGCTTCTGTCTCTCACAAAAAGTCTAAGCATGTCACTGTGCCTTAGTCAATTCCTCATGTTATTGAAAACGGCATTAGTGACCCCTATTCATAAATCTGGGGACAGAGCAGCTCCCTTAAACTATTGCCCAATTTCCATTCTCCCTCCACTCTCCAAAGTATTTGAACGTACAGTCACAGACCAGTTCACTGACTACCTTTCCAAGTATAACATCCAATGTCCTGAACAGCATGGCTTCAGAAAAGTCCATAGTACCACATCTGCCCTCCTCCAGTGCACAGATTTCATACCCCAGGCAACTGATCATGGGCACTTAGTGGGGTCAGTGTACATTGACCTCACTAAGGCGTTTAATACTGTTAATCATCCCCTCCTACTCAGTTCCCTTCTTGATATTGGTTTATTGATGGATGCAGTAGCTTGGTTTAAAAGCTATCTAGCCGGAAGTTCCCAGCAGGTCAAAATAGGTGTCACCCTCTCAGACAGACGACCAGTTCTCTCCGGTGTTCCCCAAGGCTCCATACTGGGGGCGCTGCTTTTCAGCCTCTTTCTAAACTCCCTCTCACTTGTCTGCACCAATAATCTCCTACTATATGCAGATGACACTGTTATGTTCTCCAGCCACTCAGATCCACTCCAATTAGCCGATAACCTACAACACGATTTCACAACTGTGGAGACCTGGTTCTCCAAGAACAAGTTAGTTATGAATTACAAAAAAACAAACTCTTACAATTTTCACCAGCCCTCATAATAAACAAAAATCTACACCACTAATCTTACGGAACAGCCTTGATGTCCCTATAGAGCAGGTCTGTATGCTTAAGTACCTTGGAATAACCCTTGACAGTATCTTATCTTTTTGTGAGCATATCAGTAATGTCTGCAAGGTGGTTAACTCAAGACTAGGGATCCTTTACAGGCACAGACAGAGCATGACCCCTGATGCCCTTTGACTTGCTGTTACTAGCTCTATGCTCTCCATAATAGATTACGACCTAGTTATTTATGGCTCAGCCTCTGAGACATCTCTTAAAAGCATACACATGGCCCTCAGCAATCCCTGCCATCTAGTCTCAAGTGCACCCAGACGCACACTTACTTGCGACCTCTACACCCTCACCAAATGGCTGAACCTCAGTGGTAGGACTACTTATCATACCTATCTGCTCACTAAGAAAATCTCACTGGGGCTGACCCCCCATCCTCTTGGCAGTTCATCCTGCATGCTCCCAACCATTGTGGCACAAGGAGTGCCTCCAGGCACACTTACCTGACCCCTTTCTGTTGGACCACGCAAGCCCAACAGTCCTTCAGGTATTGTGCTCCTAACCGGATAAATAAACTCCCCATTAACATCCTAGAAGAACCTAAACTGGGCCCATTCAAACAGAAACTTAGATAACACCTCACTTCTATTAGCAGCTGTGATTGACACACTTAGGCTCTTTTTGGCCTGTTGCCTTCTCCCTGTACCCACACCATCCTGACCGCCCCCTGTCCATTGTCCCACCCCTTCTCCCCCTCTCTGTTTTCCTGTTCCTGCTACGTGTCCCTCTTCTCCCTTCCCCTCCCTGTCTCTACCTTCCCTTCTCCCTTCCTGTGCTCCCTCCTCTCCTTGCACTTCCTTTCAAAACACGGCTCACAGACCCCTGCCTGCCCTTTCTCCCCTACCCCCACTGTCCTATTCTCACCTCTGCCTCCCCTTCCATCACCCACTACACTCCCGACCAACCCACTATCCTCCCTTTCATCTCCCAATTCTCCACCTGACAATGTCAAATCCTGACAGCATCCTTCCCTTCTCTCTCTTCTTCTTCACTCCTATGACAACGTCAGATTCCTGACAACATCCCTCTCCGCCCTTCCCCCTGTGTACCTCCTTAAGTCCCAAAACCTACTGCACTTCTTACTGAAACTGGAATGTAAAGGTTTAACCAGATTGTAAGTCTTGCTGTAACCTGAATTGTTACCTGCTTACCAGTCCGTACATTTTATGAATGAATATACCCGACTCCATGTATCATGTATTCTGCTTATCTTGTATTTAGTTCTTTGTTGTGTTGTCTTTACTCTGATGTGGGACCGTTCTAAAACAGTCTTTGACTCAAAGGTACTTTAATCCGAAGCATGAATAAATAAATAAATAAATAAATAAATAAATAAATAGACAAAATTTGTGAAGAAAGAGGTCGTAGGGGAGTGAGGCAAGGTTAGTGGGGAGGGAATCAAGCCAGCATTTGGAGATAAAAGAGGCAAAGTGGGCAAGACATCTGGCATCAAGGGAGGGCAACGGAGGTGTACAAAGAGCAGTGGTGAGTGTATGGGGGACTATCCAGAGCAACTTAAAAGAAGGTGTGAATGATGGGGCCCAGTCTGACAAGGGTGGACTTGGGAGCAGCACTTCAAACAATATCACCATAGAAGAACAGGAGGAGGAGTATCATCTTCAAGACAATTTCTCTGTGGGCAGGAAGTGGGATACTCACATATTCCTGTAAAGTGCACCAACTTTGGGGTGGAGTTCCTGGTGGATGGCGCCCATGTGAACAGAGAAATGGAGGAGATGGTACAACCCAGCTGCAAGGTAACTGAAGGAGGAAACATCCTCAAGCGATATACTATCAAGGGTATGAAAGAAGGGGAAAGGAGTGAGTCTAGCAAGCCTAAGCTTAATGCAAACTGTCACAGAGACCTTTTTCTTGCATTGACAGTCAGCTGGTTGGCTATGAGCCAGTGTTGGACATTGTTAAAGTCTAGTTGGGGCCAGGCCATGAGATCAGAGGCAGAGGAGCCAGAGACAAAGATTACTGTATCACCTGCATACATGTGAATGGATGCAAAGAAGCAGGTAGGGGAGAGGTCATTCAAAAAAAAAAAAATGAAGAGAATAACTGGTCCAAGGATGGACCCTTGGGGGAAGCCTGAGCAGATTGGGAGTAGGGGTAGAGGGAATCTCCAATTCAGACAGCTTGAGACCTGCCCTCAGGGTAGAAGCATAATGACTAAACTGAGGAGTCAGAGTCCAGTAGCCTTAAGTTTGTTAAGGAGAATGGTGTAGGCCAGAGTGTGAAAGGCTTTGGCCAAGCTGACAAAGATGGCGGAGGTGACCAGGTCCTGATCCATGTTAGAGAGGATGGTGTCAGAACTGGAGGAGGAGGGAGATGGAGGTGGAATGAAACTTTTTGAAGCCAGACTGGAAAGGAGTGAAGAATGAGGATAAGTCAAAGAGAGGGGAGATTTGGGAGAGAGCAAGGTGTTCCTGTAGTTTAACTAAGGTAAGAAGGAGGAAAAGGCGGTAGTTTCCAGGGGAAGAGGGATCGCCCAGTTTGGGAAAGTGGATGACTGTAGCCAGCTTCAATGAGTTAGGAACAGAGGATAAGGAGAAGGAGAGGCTGAGTAGGTACGTAGGTGATAGGGAGAGCAATGGCATGAGCAGAGAGATATACATAGGAGCTTGGAGTCAAGACCATCAGGGCTCCCTCCATTGTGGGGGCTTATAACACAGAGGGCCTTAAGAGAAGCAGCAGGAGTGGTGGGAGAGAAGGAGAAAAGGGAGGGAAGGGAAGTAAGGGTGTAGAGGAGAGGAGTGAGAGGGAGGGGAGGAGGAAGGGAGGAGAGAGTGGGCACAGGAAGAGAAAAAGCAGTTAAATTAGTAGGCTATTGCATGACTAATAACTATGAAAACTAGACTTGGTCAATAACACACTAGAAAACAGGAACGCTTGTAAAATCAGTGGTTAAGTAAAGGAAGTTTCCTAACATAGATGGTCAAAGACACAAACATTTTGTGCAAAATATATTACAGCATAATGGTGTGTATAAAAGAAGCTTAACATATCATGCCATGTAAAAGGAATGGATTCAGAGCAATAAGTAATAGTGGTCTCCAAGCTTTTTGCGGTTTGGATGATTCATCACTGGGACCTTGAAAGTATGTTGTGTACTGTGCCAAAGAGGAGATTCATAATATTTTGTTTGTGTGGGGGTTAGATGGTAGCTGACTTTGTTCTCTTCTAAACTGACTTTAGATCAGCATTCCTAAACTGTCAGACCTGATCCAGGACTGGGAACAGAAAGCACTGAAATGGATTTTCTGTAAGGATTTCATGATGTATGAATGTTGCTAAATTAACTAAACACTAGCAAAGTACAATATTTATTCTCATGCAAATGGAACTATATTTATTTGTCAGACAGTGAAATAAAGTGATTAGTAGGATTTGTATGGTTACTAGAATGGATTAGCAATGACTCACATTTGAACAAGCATTGGATGATGCCGGATGTTCGCTACTGCTATAGAAACCCTGGAGTACTAGATGCGGTATGGTGCATTGTGTGGGTTATGTATTGCCAAAGTTAGTAGCCTATGTTTGTAAATTTCAATGCAGGCTTATAACTTTGTTATGTTTTAACATTTGTGCCCTACATTGTAAACATGGCCTTTTTATGACCCCCACCTCATGAAAAAGAAATGGCTATGTTGAAAATTTGGGATGAAAATATTGAAAATTACCAAAGTTACGAGCCTGCGGTCACAAAATTAGATGCTCGTTCATAACTTCTTTGTTTTTATGTTGGCGCGCTTGCGCAGCCAACATCTTGCAGTAGTGCAGGTTTGGAGGCTTGGTCACTGTTGGGCAAATGCAGGGCATGCATCAATAGGTGCGTCCCTCATTCCCCAATCAGCCTGCATGCCGGCGCCACACCATGCATACATAATGTGGTGAGCACTTCTACTAAGGAAAGGCCCACTGCAATGCGAGCAAAGCTCGTCACACGCAGCGGACCTCCTGACGTGCTTCCCCGGCAACAGAAACATGGTGGCACACTGCCCACAAAACTACTGACTTTGGGGGTGCCCAGTCCCCCTGTCAGCTTACCCTGCCCCAATGTATGTGCCAACGGGGGAGCCCACTCCCTGTCAGCATAAAGAACCCCCACATTTGTTATATGCCAAGGGGGTGCCCAATCCCCCTTGGCTCTTGCCCCCCACTTTCCTGGGGTGCCAATGGGGTGCCCAATCCTCCATCAGCTACAGTTGCCCCCAAAAGACTTGGTTGGCTGGGAGCCCACCCAGCGTCCCCTGTGAAAACAAAACAGTCCTCCAATGTTTTTTTCCTTTCCTGTAAAAAGGAATGGTCCTTGGTGGGCTCCTGCCCCTCCCACAACCCACGCCCACCCACTGCGCACCCTAGCTCCCCACACCCCCCACTCCATACTTACCTCCGGAGTCTGGCGCGACGATCTTCGGTGGACTGGGAACACATCTGCACTCTTCAAAGCTGACCGCAATGGGGAGGAAATGCCGGTAAGCTGTATAATGGAATAAATAGGGTTTTTCCAACTTTGATGCATATCTCAAGCATTTTTTGGGATTGTGGCACCAAATTTTCAACATGGGGTTTTTGGGACCCTACTCATGATTTCTGGCACTGTCATGGCGTTATTTGGTCCTGAAAGGTGATTTCACGGTCACTTTGCAGAATCACCTTTTGGGACCAAGTAATGACACAACAGTGACACTGTTCATGAGGGGGGCTCTCAAAAATCCTATGTTGCAAATTTGGTGACAAAACTCCCAAAAATGGCTGTTTTACGAGTGTGCATTGTGCTGTTTCTACGCAGGCTCATAACACCATGAATTTGTAATATTTTCATTCCAGATTTTCAAAATTGGCATTTTTCCACACCTCTTAATGAACAGTACAGCTGTCATTTTACATATCCTGCCCGAAATATGTTTTCGCACGTCCAGTGCAGAATAGTGCAGTCGCTGTGCAAAATCATGTTTCAGGACAATTTGAGGACATGATGGTGACACTGTTTATAAGCAGATGTCCTAAAATGCCTATGTTGAAAATCTGATGCCGACAGTCCATAAAATAACTGTGTTGCAAGTGTGCATTGCGCAGTTTCCATGCACCGTTGTAACTTCACAAATCTGCAATATTTCCATGCCAGATTTTCAACACTGGCATTTTTGCACACCTCCTTATGAACAGTACAGCTGTCATTTTTCACATCTTGCCCAAAATGTGTTTCTGCACCTGTGACGCACAA
This sequence comes from Neoceratodus forsteri, assembly GCA_016271365.2. Taxonomy (NCBI): domain Eukaryota; kingdom Metazoa; phylum Chordata; order Ceratodontiformes; family Ceratodontidae; genus Neoceratodus; species Neoceratodus forsteri. The sequence continues at coordinate 1,678,128,563 of CM057456.1, forward strand.
TGGCATGGTCGCTGTGGGAAATCAACTTTTGGGACAGATTAACAAAATCACAGCACCACTGTTTATAAGGGGAGATCCCAAAATGCCTATGTTACAAATGTGGCTACCAAACTGCAAAAAATAATTAGGTTACAGACGTTTGTTGCGCAGTTTGTATGCATGCTCATTGCTTCACCAATATTTCATATTGTCACTCCAGATTTTCAACATTGCCATTTTTTTACAAATCCTCATGAACAATACAGTTGTCATTCTCCACATCCTGCACAAAAATGTTTTTTGTCCCTCTGTTGCCAAATGCCACAGCTGCTGTGCAAAACCACCTTTCAGTTAACAAAGTGATTGTGGCACTTTTCATGAGGTGGCCTGACAAGAAGCCCATGTTGAAAATGTGGAGTGAAACTACCACCACACGCCTATGGTGTTAGGGTTTCCAACTGTAGCACCCCACCTGGTACAGACTGACAGGCATCAGGGGTGTGACTTGGGCTCATCGGATGTAATGCTAATGCCATTCCACCCCCGCCCCCACCCTGCAGCCACTGACAGGCATTGTGGTGTGCCTTGCACTGTTCGGCCACAAAGTTCACCCCATGCTCCTACACTGCACCCACGTCTGCATATTTCCTTATGGAATGGGATAAGTATAATGCCCAAAGACCCCAAAGCACACCAAGACACTTGTCAGTGTCTACAGGGTAATGTGAGGTGCAATGGCATGAGCGTTATAGCTGATTACCCAAAGACACACTCCAATGCCTCTCACTCACTACAGGGTGGGGTTGGTGTCACTTCAGTACTTCACTGCCATTCCTATTATGCATGTCTAGCTCTGGCACTGCCAATTCCAATGCCAGTGTGACAACATTCGGCATTGACAAATGCTTGTTTAAATATTTGTATGCCAAATTTTCAACATAGCCTTCTTAAGACCCTGCCATATGAACAAGAGCACAGAAAATGTTGAATTCCGCCCAAAAGGTGATTTCAAGCAGGGACCACAAAATCACCTTTTAGGATATAAAAACACATTTTGGCCAGGATTTAAAAAATGACAGCTATCACAATCATGAGGTGCTGTAATGAAATGGCTATGCTGTAAGTTTGGGGTAAAAATATTGACAATTATCAAAGTTATGAGCCTACGTTTCAATGAAGGCTCATAACTTTGTTGTTTTTTTAATATTTTTACACCAAATTTTTAACATAATCTGCTTATGACCCCGCCTCATGAACAAGGGCAGAGAAAATTCTCAACTCCTTGTCGAAAGGTGATTTTCACACAGGGACTGCAAAATCACATTTTGGGAGAGATTTGCCTAATGTCAGTGCAATTGTTCATGAGGTGGGGTCCCAAAGAAGGCATGTTGAAAATTTGGGGCCAAAATATGCAAAGATGGCCAAGTTATGCAACTAAGTTCAGAACCCCTTTGAGTGAAGATGTGTCTGTGGTCCACAGAGGATTATGGTGCTGGACCCTCCCATAGGTAAGCAAGGGTTTGGGGGTATGTGAGGTGGTGTATGCTGAGTGGGAGGGTTGGGTGGGGTAGGCAATAATGGCCACAATAGACATTAATGGACGTTTTTCTTTTTACAGATTTTCTTAAAAAAAAATAAAACTTTGGGTGAAGGTTTTCTTTCTTTCCGGTCATGACACCGGGGGATTGGGCAACCCCAGTGTCAGTGTTAAGTTTGTGAGAGTATGTGGGGTGGTGGGTGCTGAGAGGGAGGATTGTGTGGGCAGGAGAGTTACAGGGGAGCAACAACAGAGAGCAACAGTGACCCTGGTAGATTGGGCACCCCCAGTGTCAGGGTAAAAAAAAAGAAACTGCAAGAGAAGGTTTTCTTTATTTCGGGTTGGACACTGGGGGATTGGGCACACCCAGTGTCAGTGTTATGTTTGTGGGGGGGGCCGGTGCTAAGAGGGAAGGTCGGGTTGGCGGGACAGTTACAGGATGTGACCATGCACTGGGAGTGGTGTGGTAGTGGACTGGGGTTTTGCTTACAACATGGCGGCGACACTGGGGGATTGGGCACCCCCAGTGTCAGTGTTGTATTTGGGGGGAGAGGTGCTGAGAAGGAGGATCAAGTGTAGGGGACACTAACAGGGGCAGCGGTGCCAGTAACAGACATTGATGGATGGTTTGCTGTTACAGCTGCCATGAGCCCCTGCATGTTTCACATTCCAGCCATTCCAGGCTGATAGATGATGGCTTAGCTTGCTTGTTGGGCAGTGTAGATGAAAAGGAAGAGCCGACCCATGATTGGGTTGGCTGTTTCTTTTCAAGTTCCTGGCATCTCCACCCAGCAAGCCAAAACTTCATCATACTGAGCTAGCCTGTTGATTGATGTGGCACTGTTGCGCCTCTAAAACACAGCTCTGCTTTGGACGACAGTGCCACACCTCTCAACACCCACTATCATATCAAAATGTTCACTGCATGTCCACACACATGGCGAACATAAAAAGACACTATTCCAGCTCACTCTCTCTCTCTCTCTCTCTCTCTTTCTCTTAATATCACTGGCAACTTAGAGTATATCTCATTTTATTGATTTATTACCTTCATGTTCCAATAATAAAACATCATTTTAATTTACAACATATTGTACAGAATGGGGGGTTAGAACATTTTTATTATTGCCCCTTTTCTAATTATTCAGATCTACAACATTTCAAAAATGTATCTTTAGCCATTAGACTACAATTATTTTACACTCAATACATTTGTTTGCTATAATGACTTATAAATGTATAGTGACAGAATTCAGTTTCATTATACCGAGTGGTTTAAATATGTCTGTTTTTAGCAGGAGGAAAACTTTTCATGCAAAAACACACTGAATGATGCACACTGGTATGTAAGTAAAGACTGCAATCCAAAATAATTAAATAGCAGAACAGATTATTAGAGCCAGGAAGAAAGACCCAGCTTCAAAACCCCCGGTGCTTCAAGTCATAATATGACTCTTCAATGGGGCGCCAAAACTCTTGGTAAATAAAATGACATCATGCTGCTTCTCATAGAATGCTAGAGTTCAGAGACCTAAATTATTTTGTTACAAAGGTAGAAAAAAACACACTTTACCTTGTCAGTGATCTTTGAGGGCATGTTTAAACAGATGAAAGAATTACTTAGAATTTGATTTTAAACAAGACTGTCACATTCAAAAGCGGAGCTGGCTTTCACAGAATATGGTCTACAGAACAGAGGAAGATGCATGTATGATGACTGATGCTTGGATCAGTGGTTTAAACAGCAAAAGAAAAAAATATGCTTAACTCAAAGCTAAAGTTACTGTATCATCAGTAAAAGATGAACCTTCCTCCAGTCTCTGCGCCTTCCCATATACTTTCCTATGTGCTCTTAGTTTGCGCCTGGAACTGGTTTTGGCTCAGTGTGCATTTCCCAGCCATAAATGCTATAGAAATAAATAACAGACTTACTGTATAGTAGTGACAACATAAACAATTTACCCCTGGCTCCCACCAAACACAAATATCAAGCATGATTTTTTCAGTTTCAAGTTATTAAAGTTGGACTTTAATGCTCACAACCATATTGACACTTTATTTGGCTGCATAAACCCAGGACTTTCGGTTATTTATACAGTATGAATGTTTTCCCAGGATTATCAGCACTCATACAGTACATGTATACACCTTAAATACCATCTTTTTATAATACATGGGGCCAGTTCTTAGATGCCCTTGAATCCACCAGATGGTGGGGCAAAAAGTGTGCCCCACGGTACCAGCATATAACAGTGCTATTTTAAAAACAAAGGATCTGTGTTGGGGACAGAGACCCTCCCACGGTGCACAACTTAAATAATACGTAAATGAAGGTACCCTGATATTACTGTCATGTCCTCAGAATGTTGCTAGAGATATGTACGCATGTGGCACAGTGTCATGCATTAAGATGTATGTAATGGGGCATGAACAAAGTACACCCCCACTCCCCAACCTGTACCCTCAGGCCACATCTGATCCTCTACCAATTTGCTGCATGATGTCCCCTGACATTCTCCCTGGTAGTCCAGTGGAGCACGCAAAAACAACAAACTGTACAGCACCTCACACTCTGAGAAAAAAACAATAGCCAAAAAATGATTCTCAAAACATTTATTCCCAAACTAGTAAAGAACAACACAGTACCCCATGCAAACTCCACCCCTTCCACACACCTGTGTGTTTCAATGTGCGCTGACAGAGAGCAGCCCATCTGTCTCCTCTGAGCACAACATGAGGGAGTTGTAAGCAAGGAAATTGCCCTAAATCATTTTGCAATGGTTTTGCCAATCCTTTAGGACCAAGAATTGAATCTATAGGGCCTGATTCTAGAAGAGTTACACTTGGCGTAACTGCACTTGTGCCAAAAAGAATGGCACAAGTAGCACGTTAAGCCAGCAGTTGTGACATGTGGTATTCTACAAAGTGGCTTGCAACATGCCACAGGCCACTTGCGCCAAAGTTGACTTATGCCAGCACATATGTCCTAAACCCCCTGTGACATGGCACTAGGGGGTTTACGGCATCAGTTGTGCCCTATTCTAGAAGGGCAGCAACAAAGTCCCCAATGTCGGGATTCTACAAGAACCCCCAGAGGAGAACTGTCAATGTAAGTTACACCAGCATTTTCCTGGCTTAACTATATGTACACCCTCTGGGAGTCCTGTAGACCCGCCAGCAGCCCAGCACCCACTTCATGTGCCCTTCCCCCATGCCCAGAACACCTCAATTGTTGCCCCACTGGGCATGTCACACCCCCACCCCGATCCCCTCCACTGTACATGCTCCCCAATCCCCTAAACATTAAAAGCCCCGCAGGGCTGCCCACACACCTCATGCCCCTGAACTCCCACCGCTAAAGGCCTCGCAGGGTAGTCCTGTCAACCGCTCCACCCATGCCTAGACCCTGAGACAATGCCGCAAATGGTAATTACTGCACAACAATCTTGGTAGTCTATTGGCCCCCCCACCCAGCAGTGCCAATCCACCCAGCACCCCCCCAACTGTCCCCAGCTGAGGACTGGCACAGCCCACCTCTCACCTCCACGGCCAGCCACCGACTGAGTTCTGTAGGAGTGCTTACTGTATAGATGTGCTCAGAAATGAATGAGTATTCACAATGTAGTGGAGGGATTCAAGCAGACAATAAAGACATACTTGTGGTACCAGGCATTTGGTGACTGATTTCTTTTTCAGCTGTATTACTTGTTTTATTTTTAAAATGTTTGGACTGTTTGATATGTTATTTTATATTTGTTAGTCACCTTGGTTTTTGAAAGGCGCCATAAAAATAAAGAATATTATTATTATTATTATATTCATTGCAAAGAACACTCCAAACAATTAGATAAATCCTATTAGGAAGGAATACTTTTCTTGTTTTTATGTAGGTCTTGTTTTATTTCATTAAAATACCCTGATGGCTAGTCCAAAACAATATAAACTGTGGTTCACGTAAAAAAACACAATATTTTAAACATACTGTCAATTTGTGTTTCTAACCTGTTTTAAATGATTTGGCACATGCACTGATGTGGTGGCTGGCAGTAAGCTGAGATGAAAGCCTATGAATGGAATCCAGTCTGCAGTGTAGGCAGAGAGAGTACATCCATGACCTTTTGCTCCTCGCTTTGTCAGCAGCTTCAGCCACCATTAGGTTCTGTGGTACACTACTATTTCCATCTCTAATTTAATCTCTTTGCCATTAAATTGCAGTTCATGTACTTTTTAAATTGGGGGTGTCAAAACAGAAGACAGTGAAAGATAATTGTAAAACAGCAGAGGAGAGCTTCACACATGACCTTTAGCTATGCTCATGCAACCATGAAACATAATAAAATCCATAAACTGCTTATCTTCTGAATTAGTTATCTGCAGCAGCCAGGCTGGGTCTGAAATTTACAGCTCTAACCTTTCCTTTATGCAGATTAAAATGGCAGAGGTTAAGGTGTCAAGAAACTGGACTTGGCAACAAACTCTGATCTAGCGTCAGTACCCATGTTGCATATGGAGTCATGTGCCCTTCTATTAATAAAGGCTCAAAGAACAAGTCCAAGTGGCTCCTCCGACCTTCTATTAAAGGCAGCATGATGTTCTCAAGGGTTCCTTGTGGAGGAACTTTAAATGAACTGTAGCATAAAGGAATGGTTTAGAAGCAGCATGATTATATGTTAATATGTCCCCCAGAGCCACTTGTTGCTATATAAAAGTGGTTTCACGTGCCTTCAGCTGGAGCGAGAACAACGAAATGCAGCTGAGCTGTTCTGGTTCAAGCTGAAGGCAAATGAAACCACTCTAATACAGGAATGAGTGGCGATGGGGGACGTATTAATATATTATTTATCGAGAGCAATGAACAATATATTTAAAAAAAAGCTGTTCTTCAGCATGCCTGTTTCCAGGGCATCTGTGCGTGAGATGCTCTTCAAAGAATAAGAGTCTCATGCACAGAGGAAAGGAGCACTCCAATTGGTTGGGAGCACTTCCTCACTCTATAATACAAGATGATGTAACCTGTTTCTGCACAGGTTAGCTGTAGATAACACAAGATTTTTGACTTGTGTTGGGAGGGTTATTTTCCAGCTTGGAAAATGGTCCTTAGATATAAGTGCCACTGAGGCTACACATGCTTTGTGGTTTTCCAGGGCCTCATTTTTTCGAGCTGATGGGTGCCCTCCACTGATTCGAATTGTATGAGCGGGTTGCTTCTGTGCATTTTAATCATTAAAATCAGTTGTGTTCTTATTGTTCTCCTTGTGGAGCAGCTCATAAAAAGTATCATCTCCTGCTGTGCGCATCTGTAGTACTGTACGCATCTTTAAAGACACCAATGAGTGTACAGTTTCTGGTTAGTGCTGACTATTAATGTGTTTTGAAACATAACCACCATCAAAAATGTTACGGAAAGAACTCCACTCTTTTGCACTGCAGCACAGCAGGATAATATTAGGCACATTTTGCATATTTTCTAAGCTGAGAAACAAGTTCCTGTGAGATGTACGTAATGAAATGTTCCATGTTTATCTAGTCTGCAGACTCCATATGAAAGTAATGAACTGTGATTATCCACACTGTGGTATACATTGAGTGGAATCTGTAAAGTTCTCCTGTGACTAAAATCAGATTCCTCTCCAAGGACTGACTGTTATGCTTGAAAAATAATTAGCAACAGGGAATTACTTTTTTGAATCTCAACCCAGCTAAGAATGTAGAGATTTGGACTCACAATTCATGAATAAGTCATGTAGGTTGTATCTGTAAAGACAGGCCTGGCCAGTTGAATGGTGTCAGCACTAAGAGCACTCATGTAGAAGACCCAGGTCTGTGAACGAACTGAGCCTCCCAGGAGCCCTGTTTCCTGAGTTGGTGGAGGATAGGTGCATCCTAATAATGTTTTGGGGGAGGCACTAGTCTCTGGATCTGTGAGCATCTCCTGTTGGCAGTCCATCGGGTAGCTCTGGCTGCAGGCAGTTGCTTATTTGACCTTCTATGTGGAGAACTGATGTGCCCACGTTGGCATAGAAATAAAGAACAGATCAACCCGGGGCAAAAATAGGAATAAAAAATTGTACTACTATCACTACCAGTACTACTGACATTACAAAGGCTAGTAAATATAATCTATTCCTCAGATATTACTGGTGCATTTTCCTGGAGCAGAAAGAACGTCATCTCATCGTCCTATTGTCTTCCAATGCTCTGTAACCAGCTCCCCTCTTCCCTCTGCCATTCCACCACCTCAAGCTCATTCAAGCACCTGCTGACCCCCCCACTTGCACTTGTTTTTTGTAGGAGGCTTTCCCTGTTTTGACCTAGTAGCACAAGGTCCAGTTCTTCTCATACAACCTATTTCTGTGCCCTAGTGCACTTGCGTTTATGGTGCTATATTTAATGTCTTATCTTGCATTAGCATTTTGGGAAGCTTTTGTCTGAAAGCTGCACTTTAATTTTGCACCTGCTATATACCTATGAAGTATTTACTATGATTTAGTTTCTGGTCCTTATTTTTATGTCTGGATAACTGGACTTTTAAATCGCATTACAACTGCCAGGTTGATATTTTGCATTACAAACGGGTGGTTGTAATCACTGCTTGTCAATCAAAGTCACGCTTCAAAACCTCATTGGCTGATAAACTATGTGTGGCCTGGCTGAACGTCTAATCCAACATGGCAGCCCCGTTCTTCCGATGCCCAGTAATGCACTCATCATTTTCCTCACACCCTCACAGCCCGAAGGTACAATTTTTAAAATTTTTTTAGATATATCTGGTTGATTCTGCCTCCAGAATTGCCTCCCCTCACCTTTCTAAATCCCCACTGTAGCAAGAGATGGTAGGAGCTGCCAGACAGTAAAGCCACATGGGGTTGGGTGTGGAGGGAGAGAGAGAGAGAGAGAGCGAGAGAGAGAGAGAGACTGACTGGAGGAAGGCAGCAATAAGCATGGTGCTATAACCAAACCGCGACTGTTGTCAACATGGAAATTTCCATTATAATAATAAAAAAAAAGAAATGAATGTCTCTACTGGAAAGAGAGACAGAGAGTGTGTGTGTGTGTGTGTGTGTGTGTGTGTGTGTGTGTGTGTCTGTGCGTGAGTGTGTGTCTATGTGTGTGTGTGTCTCTCTCATAAAAATAAGGACCAGTAATTAAATAAAATAAGATGTGGGTGGGTGGGAGGAGGGAGAAAAACCAGAATTTTACATACAAACTTGGTGTCGAATGCTTATAAACTCCTTGGGCTTCGCCATTGGGGTTTATGTAGCATCCCACACCTCGGGTTGTGTAAAATACTGGTTACACACACACACACCCATGTATTATTCCATATGTAATTTATGCCTGCACTTTTTTCTGTACAGCCATATGTTTTTTATTATGTGTGTTCTATTTTCCCTTCCCCTGGGTCACACCTGGACACACGCCTCAGCACAATGTGCCTTTCCAGGTCACCAATTTTCAAATAAATAAATAATATTTAAAACAGTTCCACTGCCTTAAGCATAGATGTGATAAGTATAATGATGGATGTAACATATATTTTGTTTAAGAGATATTGTAGTTACAAACTCTGTGCTGATCTTCTGTGACATGATACTCTAGTACATATTTGTACACAACACAGTCAAAGCAAACAAAAACCTTTTAAAAATAAGATGAGGAAAATCCAGAGGATCAATATGATTTTGTCATAGCCTAAGAACAGTTTATAATGCCTATCCACTCAAAAAAAAGCTGCTGCCGCTCTGGGGAGTCACCCTTGTATTTAAAGTGTCAACATTCAAAAATAACCTGTTTTACTGCATATCTGAAATCCAAGCCAAAGGGCAGTGTTGGCATTCAAACTCAAGCTTACTATCACACTAAAGGTGACAAATCCTCATGACAACAGTGACAAATATTTTAAGTTTGGTGTTTGGTCTGCCAGTTTAGGTTGCAGAGAAATTGTAAGAGATTATGGAAACAATTATGCAAGCAATTATGGTGGAGCCAGCCAGGATGATACACAATACCTTGCAGTAAATGACATGTCACAAAATATTGCATGACAAAATGGCTTGCTTGCCACTGAATTGCACTATTCCTTGCAGCATACTGCAGAACTATGCAGTAATAGTGCAAGATGCTGCACTGAATCCTGGCTGTCTCCATTGTACATCTCTTTCATCTCCTTGTGTAGTTCCTGCTGACTGACAATTGTTAAGAAACAGATCTGTAATGTATTAATGGGTTTGTAAGGACTGGAGGCTGGTAGTAAAGAAGTGAAATATGAGCAAGGAAAACATATTACAGTAAAAATTAGGCTTCAAGGGAAAGCCACATCAGCAGAATTATTTAATGTCTGCATCTTTATATTTTCAACATACAGTATTTTGACTCTAGCCTCTGCTCCTGTTAATTACTGCCTTTATGGAAACTGGACTACAGTACTGACTCTTTATATTTCATCTGTGGCCAATACTATCCACAGTTCCTGCCAATTCTAAGTTCTCCAGCTTTCAAGAGGTATTTGGTCTGAAACAACATGGATCCAAGTTGTTCTTTCTAGACGGATCATTTCCATATTAGGCATACTTATTTATTTATTTAAATCTCGGATTACAAATACCTTTGAGCTAGGGGCAGCTCATTTACAAAGGTTCCACATCTAAGGAAAGGGTTACAATAAGGTTGGGAGGTATAGACAACATTCATGGTATCAACGGTGGTACAGACAACATTCATGGTATCATCGGAGCACAGCAAGTCAACTGGTAACTAAGTGGGAACAGTGCTACACACTCAAGATTACAAGCAAGCATAGAAAACCATAAGGTACATTTGAAGCAACATTGCTAATCAGAGGTGGGGGGGGAAGAGGAAGAGTAAGGAAGAGGCAAGGGAGATGAGAGGGCAGAGTCCAGATAGAGAAGGAAAAGAAACTATGGCAGCCAGAGGCCTTGTCATAAGGTGAGAGGGAGGGGATGCTAAGGTGGGAGAAGGGGTAAAAGAGGGGAAAAGGAGGGCAGATGAAGGGGGAGAAGATAAGGGAGAGTGGGGACCAGAGGGCCTGGATGGGTCCAGGAAGGGGGGGGGTCAGTGGGATAAGAGCAAGGAGGGGGTGAGGTAAGGGAGAAGGTGTCAAGGGGAAAGGGCAAATTGTTCTGTCAGGAGAGTTGAAACAAAACATGAAGCCAAGTAAGAGCCTCAGAGAGTGAAAAAAAGTGGTATAAGGGTGTCTGCAGAAGTGGGAAACTAGGTGTAACAATCACAAGTGCTTTTGGTTAGGAGATGCTGATGAAGCATAAGTTTAAATTGGGACAGACTAGAAAGACTGCTCAGTTGGTTGCTTAGATTATTAAACAACAGGGGGGCTCTGTATTGAAAGGATCACTGGTATTGAGCAGTCTGACAGTGGGGTACTAGAAGGAGCTCAGAAACTGAGGTACATGTGTGTTGGGTCTTAGGCAATTTGTTTAGCAGGCAACCAATGCTCCGGGGTAGTAATCCAAGTAGGGCTTTTTTGGACAGGAGGCAGGTTTGATATTTGATCCTGTTATTTAGTTGGAGCCAGCCAGACTGAGCATATAACTCACAGCTATGAGTGAGGCGCGCAGCACCCATAATTAACCTACAGGCTTTGTTCAGGGCCACCGTGAGTCATTTAAGAGATGTGGAGGTTGCAGCACAGTATATGATTAGACCATAATCGATGATCGAGAGGACCGAGCTGTGAACTGCAATGTTCAGGGCTTCTTGGGTAAGACTTCGTCTGTGTCTGAAAAGGAGCCCAGTTCTGGTATTAACATCTCTGGCTACATTTTCAGTGTGAGGCACAAAGGTAAGGTGACTATCCAGGGTTAGACCTAGGTATTTGAAAAGCTGAGTTTGTTCAAGAGCATCTCCGTGGTTGTAGGCGATAGTGAGCTGATGGGCCTTAAAGCGATTTACCAAGTTCGGATATATGAACACATACACTGCAAGGTGACTGCATATAGAACTGATTTGCAATGTATTTTGATAGATGCATAGCCTATTTTAGCAAATTAAATCAGGTTTTCACCCTCACAAACCAGTAAGTGTCATTTTGTGTATTGGAGTCTGTATTTGGTGACCTTTGACACTCATTACCTTTGCAATGTCACCACAAGAAGATCTGTACTCTGCAATTAAAATTAGTTCTTGGTCACAGCAATTCTGTCTTGATAACAGAGCTCTTGGTCGCAGCATGCAGCATGACAATGGCAATGTCAAACAGTTCATTTTCAGGGTCCGATGATGAAAGCATTATGTTGTCCTGCACTATCAGTGATCTTTCGGACACTGACATAGTGCCACAATTTGACAGCCACTGCATAGTAGAACCCCATAGGGATGACCCTATGGCAGCAGTGAGAATGATGTGGGCAGTAGCTCAGGCAGTCACAGCAGTAGTCCCGATCCATTGCAGTACAGCAGCGAGAGCAGACTTAGCAACACGGACTGTTAATATTATATTTTGCTACTTAGTGCTACGGTTTGGTTCCCTTCATTGCTGTCATTTTACTGTGCAAAATTGAGGTATGGTGTGTGTTCTGTTACTTCCAGCATCAATCTACCCACACAAATGCTAGTGATAGTACCCTGGGTTTTTATATTTTTTTGGGGAAAGGCTTCCTATGCGAATGAGTTGTTGGCCACCCAGCTTGACACTGAGAGCATGGTTCGATCTGGCTGCATTGCTTGGAGCAGGATAATGGTTCACAATTTGTCCAAATCAATTTGTCCAAATTCTCACCTGGTACTAGTTAGTAGTGACCTCCGCCAATTGATTTATCAGTCACTCACTCTGATGGAGCACAGGGTGGAAATTACAAGCAGGCACCTTGTACCCCAACCACTCCAAACCCCCCAGCTGCACACATACACTTAGAAAAATGCTGCAGCAAAGAACTTTTATTTTCTGTGAATTATTTATACTGTTTGGGTCTGTCTTTGCCCTAGTGCCAACTGGTCAACGCTATAGCTTTCTTCTCTGTGTATGTGTGTATTTGGGGGTTGGAGGCCTGCTTGTACTTTCCCCTTTAGAGGTATCAGTGATTGAGTAATGTGTTGAGGTCACCGGCTCCCCTGTTTACGGCATGTTATAAATTTAAAACTACAAATTATTGCATCGGCTTTGTGTTACCTCTAAGCACTCAGGAACTATACAGACTGCAGCTGTCATTAGTGTCTGCGTAAGCATCTGTAATACCATCCTGGCATTGGCTTATTGCCGCTACATGTGTGCCTCCAGGTGCACTATGAATTGAGCAAAAAATACACAGTACAGTCGGTGATCGTCCCCCACACTCCAAGGTTAAAAATGACACTGCCAATACCCTTCTCATGGAGAAAGAGACTGCATTTATGTTTAGATAACCTAAGTACCATTTGATTGGTCCACTACAAAAAGGGACATATTCTTGTGGTAGGTACTCAAGTGTTAGACTGCATTTGAACCACCCTTCCTCACCTATGTCACCATACTTCATTACCACTTCGGTCTGTGTCAAGCCATTTGTGTTTCCCATTTTTTCCATTACAGTGGATCTCTGATGCACATGCGTAAAGTGTTCAGCAAATACAACAGATGCTGCGCTATACTGTCTCCCATGCCTTCCTGAAGTCATGGTGCATTGTGTAGACTCCCTGAATTAATTGCTGTGTAGCCCATATTTTGGTTCAGACTTTATTCCCTAAGTATGCCGAACTGACTAGCACACTTTGCAATATAACACCATAGAAGCCATACATTGGTACCACAGTGTTGGGAGAGGATGGCAACTGCAGTCTCTTCTTTTGCTGATGCTCCGGAGCACGTACAATGATGCTATAATCCTAATTATAAATAAAGACTGTATGTTAAAATGTTAAAAAACTAAGTGTTTAATTTTGAGATACACTGTAAACAATGTAAAGTATAACTATGTACAGTATATAACTGATTTTATTGCATTCATTTATAAACTTAGCGAGGGGCTGGCAAGGTGGAGAAACAATTCAGTGCACAATGTCCCTTTATTCATGCACATCTAAGCATTCTTTGGTGATCAGTGTTATGGTGCTTGCATGAGAACACCAAATGAGCCCAAGAAAACACAGGAGCACAGGAAAAAATATAAACTGTCTATAATGATGGTGACAATCAGAAATGCAATAGCAAAGGCAGTTTACTGAGGCAATCACACTGGAAGCAGCACCTGCCAAAATACACAGTTTATTGCACTGTTCTCCTGGGATTGGACTGTGGAGCTCAGTGCTTATACTCTTACTGCACATTACAGTTCTTAACTGTTGAAAAAGTCATCCATTTAACACAGACCTCTATGTACCAATATTGAAAAGCTGACTGCAATTTATAGATCTGCCCAGTTCAAAAGTCGTCCTTTTGTGTCCCAATACGCTACAGATTACAGCTCCACTCAGTTAAAAAAATTTATTTTTTATACAGACTTATTATAATTATGTACTTGCAGCACTTACTAAAACTGTAACACTGTACTCATGCAATGTAGATTGTGATGTTCCTAGAACCGATGGACCTAGGACACAGAGCTCAGTCAGATGAATAAAATTGAAAATCAGGAGAAATTACCACTTCTGCAATCCCAAAAGCAAGTATCCGCCTCAGCTGCCAATATAACAAACAGTTTCAGTCATCAGTGCTGTAATTTTGCCAGTTCAGTTTTGGATCTGCACTCACTGAGGCTGGGTTCAGGAAAGATGAATGAACAAGCAGTGAGAAAGGTGCAGTGGGAACACCTTCCCTGTGCTGATGTCACTCATGCATGTGGATGCACTGCTCATGTGCGAACTTCAAACAAAGAAAAAAAACATGCAGAGACAACTGTGGCACAAAAATGTTAAAAAACTAAGCATCTGAATATATTTAATACTTAACTTCAGGGCAGCTGAGCTTTGCATCACTCAATGAAGGGAAGGTGATCTGCAAACATGACATCGGGGGAAATTGATAAGTCACTTTAAACTTATTCCGTGAGGACGAAAACAGCTGGACTTTATTTTTTTTGTAGTTTAGCACTAGTTTGTGATTATTAAACCATCTCTCTGCTTCTGTGAAGCCTTGTTGAAGACTGTTTTCAAGAGCATTGGGATCCAGGTGGCTAGTAAAGATGACCACGTCATCTGCGTAGAGAAGAGTATGCTGGTTGCAGACAGCTGGAAGGTCATTCAGGAAAATACTGAACAATAAGGCAACCAGGACTGAGCCTTGAGGTACCCTGATTGGACAGCCCTCTGCTCCGAAACTACATTTGATATCTTCACCCTCTGCAGTCTATCACTGAGGTAGCTTCCGAACCATTTCAGGGTGTTTGGGGCAACACCAGTTTTAGAGAGTTGGCCAAGCAACAGTGTGTAATTCACTGTGTCAAAGGCTTTTGTACTACTGTACTTATTTGTTTTGAAATTTATATTTTACTGTATTTTCCATTTAATCAGCATTCCATCCATTACATCCAAGCATATTACTAGCTAGATCACCTGCAGGGTTGTCCTTCGAGATACAGTGTAGGTGCCCAGGATGCCCTACTGACCCACAAGGGCAATACATTCTATACAGCAGCCATTCCAGTAGTTCCGCTTTGTTGAACAAAGCATAGTACATGAGTGTACAGTGTTTAGAAAAATGGCAGCAAATTCAGTAACATGTAAGATACAGGATGTAGCTTCTAGGAGTGCTGCAAGCTAAGAGCAGACACAGAGCAATTCTGGAAGCAGGGACTTTTAGTTAAGTAATAAAGTGTTATAAAAGAAGATGTGATGTCTGTGGTCTTGTTTTTAGGTAAACTACAGAAAACAGTACATTCAGTACAACTGGTTAGCTTTACTGTATACCGTAATCAAATGGGAAGTGAAACTATAAACCAGTGTAGACCAGTCATCCCTTGTACCCATTTTCTAGGGGTGAGGAACATACCTTCTCCCCATTCCTTAAGGTGAGTAGTGTGGTTATGGAGCAGGTGCTTCCCTGGTTGAGGTTTCCCCATGTGTTGTTCCCCTCAACTGCCCCCTGCTTACCCCATATTGAAGGAAAGTTCTCCAGATTTTATTAAACTGTGGCTCCTTGTTCTACACAATATAGCTCATGCGTTCATGGCCAGCAGTCTCATAGAGTCCAACTGGTTAATCTCCTACTGCTAGTATTGCATGAGTTCTCTATTGCCTCAGTAGGAGCTTCTTGGCTTCAACCAGCACCACTGCCACTGCTAGTCACTTACTAAGTTTGTGGTCCAATCGTGGCAGGCAGCCAGTGTTCTCTAACAGAAAGTCTGCCAAACACTGCAGCAGATGTCGTCTTGTCTGTGTCCCCTTCCCTATAACCTGGCTTTAGGCAGGCAGGTAGGGTCCCACCCATAGCAGTGGGAGTAGCCCTGGCACTACCCCCAGGGGAGGAACCACTGGGCTGCCCACAGGGCAGGGAGTAGCTGGAGGGGGCATAGAGTGTGTGGTTATTAAAGTGATGTAGTCAGCAGATCTCTCTCACTCTCTTACTCTCTTCAAGTAAAGTGAGGGTTAATCTCATCACACTGAATGCTGTATGGGCAGGTTATTAACTGTATGTCCTTTCCCAAGTATAACCCACCCACCAGCACCGTACCTGGTTGTGGTGGAGGCTCAACTTTCTGTGCAGTAGTAATTCTTTTGAGATGCTATGTTACCATTTTGGTTTTTATAAAGATGGCCTTCAGAGGCATTTTTTTATGTAGCATTTCAGTTAAAACCTCTTTCAAGAGCTTTGGGGAATGTTACCAGCCTTTTTGGACCTTTTTGTTCAAATCCCTTTCTTATTGGGAGAGAGCAGCGCTATTGGAGTGGTGAACATACAGGACTTGCCCTGTGGCTGCATGGCTTAGGTTGGTTATGATTCAAGCCTGCTTCTTTGATGCAAATTAAGACTTAAAATGCTGGCTCAAAGTTAAACGTGTTCTATTAAAATATATATACATATAGATTATTTATATTATAAAAAATGATGAGGGGGCATATGGGGTGGTTTATAGTCTTAAGTTATTACCAAATCACCCTTATTATTCATAATATAACCCCCAGATGTAGTACTGCCATGGCAAATAAAATGGTGCTTATGCAGGGGTTTAGGTCACAATTTATTTAAATCTAGTAAACCAACCCCTCTAGGCATCAATGATTCATAGGCAGACATTGCTCTTGAAGCTGTAGCACCATCTTTAATAGAGTGTGGCTGTCCATTATTACCCCTCAGCTACAGTTGCGGAAGTTTTTACAGATGATTAAATAGGTCAGAACTAGGCATATAAAATGTAAAAAAAAAAACAAAATAAAGACTGGTTTTATAAGGAAGGTCTTGACAGCAAATGGGGGTGCATTAGTGGGAAGCTTGGCTGCACGGGGGAGGAGTCCAGAGTATAATGTTGCAATGTATGTTATTAAACACTGGGTTTTGATAAAGCAATGACATTATTTTCCTTTCAGGGGCATTAGTTCTTGTCACTGCAGCTGATACAGTTTGAGATATCCAGCAGGAAGACTAAGGATAGATCCAGGAAGGTGGTTGCAAGCACAGCAGTCGAAATCCAGCTGAGGGCCATTTACACTGAGAAAGGCTACACATGGCTGAATGCTTCCCAGAATGGGACCACCACTCCAAAAGGGAACCAGGCACTGGCAATTGCCAGGAAAGTAGGAGGTAAGACTAATTCAGGGGTTGCTGAGTTGTAGAATGATGAATTTAAAAAGATGTCAATGCAGGTCTTCAGTGGAGCACCTCCAGTCATGCTTCCTATGGCTAGGCTCAATACTAGAGTCAAAAAAATCCTCTGGCCATAAGGATCCGGAGCCAGATGTGGAGGAGGTTGGGGAATCCCAAACATCAATGCTGGAACTGGCATAGGAGGACCTGGTCCTGCCAACCTCCCCCTAGAAGCAACCAGACCCCAGAAAGCCTCCAACCAGTGACAAGAAGCTGGATAGGATCATGGAGGTGATGGTGGGCCTCAAAGCATCAATCCAGACTCAGCAGAAGGAGGGCAGGGCTCAGGTGACCCAGGGGGCAGGAGGCAGGAGGCAGTGGGCTTGTGCAAGCAGCAGTACTGCTGGCCCTGGGGCATTATGTCAGCATGGTAAAGTCAGTGGGTTTCCACTTATTTATTTATTTATGAGATTTACCAGGAAAGCATACTGAGCTAAAAGCTCGATTCCAGATGCGACCTGGGGGCCGAGACCCAATAACAATACATGGAATATATACAATAAGCAGAACATTTTGGGAAGCCAAGGCTTTCCTATAAACATTTGTTTAGAGAATACAGACAGGGGTTCATATATACATTGTACAGTGCGAGAAGGTCAATATACATTACATATACTCTTGTAGTACAACAAGCATAATAATTTGAGAAGTTAGTTATAACAGAAGAAGCTGGAAGAGAAATGGGTTCTAAGTAGAGGTTTGCGTTGGTAGGTGTTCTGTGCATGTCTTATGGAGGCCGGCAGAGCATTCCAAATCTGTGGGATTCGGGTAACTAAAGGCATCCTGGCCTTTAGTAGTACGCATAAATGGGATGTGCAGCAGTCTGGGGTCTGCATTCCTGAGGGAGTACGCAGGAGGGGATTGTTGGGAGAGGGTAGAGGCCAGATAAGGGGGAAGGGAGTGGGACCAGAATTTTGCAGTGAATCTAAAGCAGTTTATTTGTCTACGATCATGGAGGGACGGGCAGGGTAGCAGAGCTGTATAGGTTGCAATGGTGAGTGGATTGTGGACAATCTAGAATGAACCAGCAGAAAGAGTGGAACATGGTGTCTAGGCTGGCCAGAGCGGACGCGTGGGCAATGGAGTAGACTATGTCGCCGTAGTCGAAAACAGGGAGAATCATTTTTTGGACAATGGTGTGCCTAGTTTGTGTAGGGAGGCATTTTTTGTTGCGGAATACAGCACCTAGCTTGGGGAGTAGTCTCTGTGTAGTGAGTCGATATGAGAGGTAAAATCTAGGTGCTGGTCTAGCCAGATACCTAGATATCTGAAGGAAGTACAATTGTCCAGGGGGGTCCCATCCGAGGTTTTGAAAGGGGGGCAGGGGGTTTGGTGTGAGAGTCTTTGTTGGGATCCGAATATTTGTGATACTGTTTTTTTGGGGTTTAGGAATAGCTGGTTAGTCCTCAACCAGCACTGGATAGCATAGAAATCCTCCTGGAGTAGGGTTGCTACACTTTGTGCGGTAGGACTGGAGGCATACAGGACAGTGTTGTCCGCATACATTTGGATAGATGAGTGGGAACATGCTGATGGGAGGTCATTTAAAAAAATAGAAAAAAGTAGTGGGCCTAGGACAGATCCTTGTGGGACACTGGTAGTGGCTGGCAGGGGGTTTAAGGTGTGAGAGGCCAGTTTGACTGTTTGTTTCCTGTACGCTAGATAGTCATGGAACCAACCAATGGCTGACTCAGAGAGCCCTGCATTGGAGAGTTTTGAGAGGAGTAGGGAATGAGAGACGGTATCAAAAGCCTTGGCTAGGTCTATGAAGATGGCTGAGGTGATGTGACCTTTGTCCATGCCAGTGAGAGCGTCACCAGTGACACGTAGCAGGGAGGTGGTGGTGGAGTGGGATTTACTGAATCCTGATTGGAACGGAGTAAAAAAGGAGGAGGCTTCTAGGTAGGGGGTGAGCTGGGATATGACTAGCCGTTCCCGTAATTTGGCCAAAATTGGGAGCAGGGAGATGGGTCTGTAGTTATCTGGGGAGGAGGGGTCTCCACCTTTTGGCAGGGGTATGACTGTAGCCATTTTCCAGGCTGGTGGTAACTTGCCCAGAGAGAAAGAGAGGTTGAAAAGGGCAGTGAGAGGGGCAGCTATGGCTGGGGCAGACAGGAAGAGCATCTTTGCGTCCAGGGACGTTGGGCACTTGCCTTTGTTTGGGTTCAGGGCCCGTAGTGAGCGGAGTACTTCCACATGGGTTACTGGATGGAAAGAGAAGGCAGGACTGGGGGGGGCTTTGGGGGCATGAGCTGTGGGGGTCCGGGGGGAGTGGGTTCGGGAGGAGGATAGGAGTTTGGCTGTGCAACTGGATAAATATGTATTAAAGGCTTCAGCTACACAGATAGGGTCGGAGATGTGGAAGCCCTGGTCTGATAGTGTAGGGGATAGGGGTATGGTGGGGGGGAGAGCAGGGATTTGAGTGATTTCCAGACATCAGTCGGGTGGTTAATGTTCTTACTAAAAGCCGACAGAAAGTATGTCTTTTTTGCTTGTTGGATGGAGTTTGTGCATGCATTGTGGAATTTTCTATATGTGGAGAGGGTTGTCTGTGTTCCTGTTCTCTTATAATTTTTCCAGGCTCGGTCTCTGGTGTGGCAATTCCTGATTATGTCAGCTGAGATCCAGTGGAGATGCGCAACTCTAACTCTCTTTGTCCGTAGTGGGGCATGTCTGTCCCAGATTTTTAGGAAGCGGATTTTGAAACCTGCAAAAGCTGCGTCAATGGAGGGAGACTCGGGTATGAAGGACCAATTTTCGTGTCCTAAGTCTGACAAGAGAGATGCTAAAATGAGTGAGTTGTAGGACCTGGTGTGCAGTGTCTTTGGGGGGGGCTGGGGGGCTATGCACCTTCCTAATCAGGAAGATCATGTGATGATCACTTGCAGAATCGGGTAATAGGCCTGCACTTAGGATCCTGTGGGGGTGGGAGGTGAGAACCCAGTCTAGAAGAGAATGGTTCTGTGTCTTGTGGTTTAGTCTTGTGGGATCAGTAATGAGTTGTGTTAGGTTCAGAGCCTTTATTTTGGTCTTCAAATGGGTTTTATCTGTACCTAACCAGTTTGTGTTAAAATCACCGGTGGCGTATAGCTCGCCCCCGGCAGCTAGGGATTGAAGGGAGCTTAGGTGGGAGAGGATTCCGCGAGGGGTGTGCAGGGGGGCAGTATGAGCCTGCTATGTAGATGGGGGAGGAACAGGGGAGAGATAGTTTAATGAGAATAGAGTTTATGTTTGCAGGGGTTGAGGTGATGTCCACTATAGAGAAAAGGTGGCTGTTGGCGATATACATTGCCATGCCACCACCACGCTTTTTGCCTGGTCGGTCATGTCTGATTATAGTGTAGCCTGGTATGGAGACTTCCGCATCTGAGTGATGGGGTTTTAACCAGGTTTCTGAGATGACCAGGATGTCAGGGTGTTGTGTTAGTGCAATAGGTTGTAGTATAGAGATTTTGGATAAAAGGCTGCAGGTGTTTAGGTGTAAGATGCGGAGGCCTTTGGGAAAGGAGAAAGGGGAGTGGGAATTTGTGTGGTTTGGACCAGGGTTTATCTCTATGTCCCCTGACAGGAGTAGAAGTATGGAGATGAGATGCTTTATTTTTGTCCGAGAGAGGTATGGGTAGGATGTGGAGGACCAGGTGTTTGAGAAAGATTGGGGGCAGCGACGGGTTGGGGTGTGCAAGACCACATGCCCCTGGTGAAAGGATGGTGGAATAATGTTGGCACTAATACTTGCGTAATGGTTTTGGGCCAGGGCGTGGGCAGGTGCATGTGAGGATACAGTGTGGCAGGACTGGGGGGGTAAGCTGAGGGGGTAGGGGCAGTGGGGGTTCTCTGTTTTGGAGGGTGGCGGGGGGCAGGGAAGAGAGAGTGGCCAGAGAGAGAAGAAATAAGGATGATAGCAGCATCCTTGCCTAATTCGTATAGGTAACTGTAATGTTTAGAGTTGAGCCCTCTGGTGGTGGCAGCTGATAAGCTGCAAATGGAGAAATAGGCTGATAGGTTTTAACAATCATGTGACCTCAGCCTATAAAAGGAGGAGCTCACCAAGGGTGGTGGTGGGGGTGGTGGGGAGCCGGCGCACAGTGCCGGTGGGGCAGAAGCTCACAGACACAGAGAATCACTGTGCAGACTTTTCTGAGGCAGCAGTTCTGGGGATTCAAAAATGGTGCCAGAAACACGGCTTTCTTTTTTTCTGTTTCTTCAGATTTACCTGGGTGCTTCGGGGGTGGGGTCGGTGAGCAGGAGTGTCCAGGGGAGGGCTGGGCAACCCTCACGACCCGTTCTGTGGCCCAAACATCTGTCTGGGTGCTTCGGGGGTGGGGGTCGGTGAGCAGGAGCGTCCAGAGAAGGGCTGGGCAACCCTCACGACCCATTCTGTGGCCCAAGCATCTGTCTGGGTGCTTCTGGGGTGGGGTCGGCAAGTAGGAGCATCCAGGGGAGGGCTGAGCAACCCTCACAACCCCTCTGTGGCCCAAGCATCTGTCTGGGTGCTTTGGGGGTGGGGGTCGGTGAGCAGGAACATCCAGGGGAGGGCTGGGCAACCCTCACAACCCATTCTGTGGCCCAAGTGTCTGTCTGGGTGCTTCGGGGCTGGGGGTCGGCGAGCAGGAGCATCCAGGGGAGGGCTGGGCAACCCTCACAACCCGTTCTTTGGCCCAAGCGTCTGTCTGGGTGCTTCGGGGGTGGGGGTCGGCGAGTAGGAGCGTCCACGGGAGGGTTGGGCAACCCTCATGACCCATTCTGTTGCCCAAGCGTCTGTCCGGTCTGCTTGCAGATTCGTGGGCGGGAAAATGTAGATATGTTTTCCTTGCTAAATTACCCTAAGGAGCAGAAGAAAAGAAGGGCAAAAAAGAGGACACAGACAAAAAGAAGGTCAGAGTGGAAAAGATATTTGATAACTGGCTGGCAGGCTTTATAGTCTTTACCAATACAATATGTCAGACTGTGCCTGGAAAGTGTGTTGACCTGTTCATTTACTTGAACAGGATCATGTTAGCCCATAGGCATAAGGGTGGGGGGGGAGGCTGTCTGGGATATCTTGAGAAGTTCACACACTGCTTGCAATGTGACCTATCTATGGACTGGGGTGTCCTGGACATGCTCTTGCTTATTGAGATTATGCACGAGGGATGGGTCCTCCATACAGACAGTGGGTTCCCCATAAAGACATCAGAGTCGCAAAATCCCAAGGCCACAATTCCCCCTAAGCAGGTCTGCTTCAATTTCAATAAGGGGAGCTGAAACAGGAGCTCATGTAGGTTTTTTTTTGTTATGTTTTTTAACTCCTTGGCCACCTGGTCTGCTCCCCATGTAGACACATCCTCTGCTGGGAAGTTCCAGCCACTGTCCGCCTCTACCGTATCTGTCCGGCACCGAACTCCTACGGCTTACCCCCCGCAGCAGGGCTATAGGGAGTCCCCAACTCCCCACGGAACTTGGATCCAGATAGGTGCTGCACTTCCACAATGAAACTGCACAGACGGCTATCAAGTCTCATGATACAGGCACAATCCCTTTTTCAGTTAGAACTACCTCAGAGCTAAGGACGTGCAGTGACATCAATGGAGGGGAGCGCACACACGTCCGCACATACTCCCTCCAGATGTCTGCCACCTCTGCCAGGAGGCAATCATGCACCGACTGTAGGTGCCCCCCTCCCTGCAGATGGAAAGCAGTCCCTCGGATGCTCAATCCACCTCCTACCCTGCTGACCCCTGGCAATCCATGCTCATTCCCGAATGCAGGTCCCTGACATGGCACAAGGTGCGGTGACCAGCCCCTCAGCCCTCAGCGCCATCGGGCCAGCTAGCTCATGTAGGTTTTGACATGAGTACTTTTGTTGGGGTCAGCAACACCACTTTAATCAAATCATACCTAACAAACCTCCACAGAGTGGCAACCAGCCCTTCTGGAGGAAGCAAAGCAAACCTTATGCAGGTAAGATTGCCCATTCCAGTAAGGGTGAACCAGTTTAGGCCCTGGCTAGAGCATTACCTGGACAGTGAGGTGGCCATCCTGCTAGAAGAAGGCTTCATGGGTGGTTTTAAGATTCTGTATGAAGGCTTCCAGTGGGGTACAAAGGCAAGAATCTCAAATCCACAAAGGAGAGGCTGTAAGGGGTCTGAGACAAGCTCCAAATAGAGCTGGGCTTGGGGAGGGTGAGTGACCCTTACCTCTCTCTCACTTTTCCTAGTCTGATGGTTTATCCCATTGGCCTGGTTCCCAAGAAGGCCCTGAGTAAATTCTGCATAATCAACCACCTCTTATACCTCAAGAGCAACTCAGTAAATGACCACACTGACCCATGCCACATGGCAGTTCAATATGTGTCATTTGATACAGCAGTTGAACTAGTGTGTGCAGCAGATCCAAAGGCCATAATGGCCAAGGCAGATATTGAATCAGCATTCCTACTGCTGCCGGTCCACCCAACTGATTAAGATTTGTTGGGGATGAAGTTTGAGGGGCAATGTTACCTGGATAATTGCATATCTATGGGTTGTTCAGTGACTTGTGCAGTGTTTGCATGCTTCAGTTCCTTGCACTGAGCAACTGCTCAAGAAGCAGGGAGACAGGGGAATGTTCACTATTTGGATGATTTTCTGTTCAACCCACTCCCCTGTCTGCTGGCAGACTCTGGACAGTTTTCTACACCTGTTTCACAACTTTGGTCCATGTCAAAGTTGAGCCTCTGAACTCAGTCGCTACATTCCTGGGCATCTAGATAGATATTGGGGCACAGGAATGCTGCTTGCCACAGAACAAGATTGAGGCTCTAAGGACCCTTCTGAGCTACGCAATAGGAGTCAGGAAGGTTACCCTGAAGGAACTTTAACAGTTACTGGGCCACTCAAACTTTGCCTGACGGGTTCTTCCCATGGGTAGGACATTTTTACAGCAGATTAAATTGGGGACTGGTGCCCAGAAGCCCCACCACCAGATATGGGTGATGGAGGGCTTCAGGTAAGATCTGCAAGTGTTGTCTACCTTCATCTTCCACCTTAACGGTGTTCCAATATGCCAGTGCATAGTACATGCGCTAACACTCAAAACAGACCTATGGAGGAATGACCCTCGGCATACACCCTATAAGCCATTTATTGGCCTTTGAATGAATCTTCAAAGATACTGGAGTTGGCTTTTGCCAAACTGACTGAACTCCATACGAAATCTGATGTCCTTAAAGAAATGTTCACAATGGTCAGTAACCTGGCTGAATCAAACACAAAACTGATTAATGAGAACACTGACCAACTTATTTTTGTAAAAATAAAATTGCAACATTTAATGCCAATAAGGACGCTTTAATAAGTGACACTACCACTGCAAATCACAAAACAGAACAAATAGAGAACTTGTCAAGGGAGCGTAAGGTGTGCATTTTGGGATTCCAATTAAACTTTGGTTCAGATAACTTGCTAAATGCCTTAAATATATTGCTAATCTAACTGCTTGAAGGAACCCTGTTGGTTACTAAATTATTTACACTTTCGCAGAGAGAAAAAAGCTAATTTAATATCAGCAGCTACCCCACAAGTCTCCAGGAAACTTTTTTCTGAAACTCCTACAATTATAGCCACAATGGCCACAGTGGAAAAAAAACACAGCTGATTGTAAAGGTCAGAATAAAAAAAAAATGTTGAAGCTGCTGGAAAAAAGATTACATATTTTCCAGATTTTGCTAGGGAGAGGCAACATAGGAGAAAGTGCCTCCTACGTTTTAGAACCAGCCTTTTGTAAACTGAAACACAATTTGTCCTGCAAGATCCAGCGAGAACAGAAGTTACCTTAATGAGACATATTTATTACTAATGGCAGTTCAGGCCTTTATTGTCTCAAAAATTGGTTATGTGAGAAGAGAAGAGACAAAGAACTTCAAGACCCTGACCCAGATATATCAGACATTTCGGGACATACTGACTATTTGCCTGTGACTCCTGCAAGAATAACATAAAAACTTATTGTGCTTGGTTGGTAGTATAGTCTGACAAATTATGTATTTGTTAATAATTCCCTTGATGAAAATTATATTACTTTTCTTTTATTTAATTACACTTTAGGTTTGTTTTTGGTACAATGTTAATTTTTTTGTTTATTTTTAGAAAGGCAATGATCTTATATTTATGAGCTAAA
Source organism: Neoceratodus forsteri (assembly GCA_016271365.2). Classification (NCBI taxonomy): domain Eukaryota; kingdom Metazoa; phylum Chordata; order Ceratodontiformes; family Ceratodontidae; genus Neoceratodus; species Neoceratodus forsteri. The sequence continues at coordinate 1,678,153,963 of CM057456.1, forward strand.
CACTATAGAACTATGTTTATCAATGATAAATATTTTATTTTTTATTTTTTTTGCAACCTATTAACTCTCATGGTCTAGAATAACGAGTTTACCGAATAGTATTAGTTTCTTCCTCCCCTCAGTTAGAGGGCACTGTACTAAATAATTATAGCGGTATTGATAATTTGTGCAGTAAACATTCTATTTGGTTCTTATTTTCTTAATGTTATACTTATTACATATTGCCAATATATTGATTATGTTTAAAATACTACAATGCAATAAAATATAAATTACAAAAAAGAACATTAATTGGTTAGAACAAATGTTGTATCCTGATTGACTAAAGAGCTCTTTGTGTTATATAAGTATTACAGCACAAATTATGATTAGAAGGCATCTTGAGAATTAATTTTATTTTCACAATAGTTATTTTTTTTAAACTGTTTTTCACATTCTTAACCCATTTTATCTCTGCATTAACAAATGTCAGTGCTTGTGGGTTGTGCTGTAATAATCACACATCTCTTGCTGGTTGAACGTATAAGGCTTTCATCTTGTACCTCATAACCCACTCAGGGCATATAATTATCACAGCACAATCCATGCCCTGTAATGTGATATTGCATACATGTACCCTTGTATGCTCAAATGCATTCTTTCTTTAGTAGTCCTTTATGCTGCAGTGCTTGTTATCAAGGTGTACCTATGCATTTTACTGCCACTGTTGGCTATTCTATTTGTAATGCACCTTTATGGATGCATATTATTAAGTCTTATCCCCCCATAGGAAGTACCTGGATAAATGTGGCTTTTGATGCTCCATGTTTCTTTCTAGGCTAAATATTTAAAAAAAAATAAATAAATAACAAATGTTTGACACACAGAACATCAGATGCAATGCACACTGGGAGATCACTGAATGAATATGGGTATTGATTCCACACAATAAATATATACCAATGAGAAATGTTAAACCATATTGCCCATATCCGTTCATCTCCTCTATGACTGTTTACAATTGACACACAAACCACTTAGGGTCTACACTGTCAGCTGTAGTATGACATGATACCACCCATGAAGATCTTTTGGTTTTGTAACCTAGCATTTGTGTAATGAGCCCAACAAATGTAATACCATTTGTAAGCTTACTGCGGCATACATGCAGAGACTGTTGTTGGATGTGGTCACGGTGTTGGTTTTTAGGTCTGCTGATGCAGCCAGCATGTTATGGAATCAATTTATGTGTCTGTCACTCTGTTTTTCTTGTGGTTATTGTAGAAGTTGTGTTTTGGGGCAGGATTTGCTCGAAACATCATACAAACATGACTTGGGTTAGCATAGGAGAAGGTAAAAAAAGACCTTTTTACTGATTAGGAACATTTTTTCTCCCAACAGAAATAAGGAAATGCAGTTAATTTTTGTTGTTAAGTTGGGAGTGAACAAAGGGATTTAAATTCAGCTTGCTACAGTAAATGCTGCTAACAGAGGCATGTAGAAACAGAATCCTAAAAAAAAATGGCAGAAAAAGACCATCAGTTCATCTATTGGGCCTAGATGTCATGGCCATTATTGAGTCGTAGTGCACAGGAAACCATGACTAGGACATAGCCATGCCCAGCTACTATGTAATCAGTTCAGAAAAGATAGGGTGGGAAGGAAAGGAGAAGTGGGTGGTGCTGTATGTAAGGTAGGGTATCAGAGCAACAGAGACACAAGGAATCCAGAGGGAAGGGTGGGGTTGGAGATACTGTGGGTCACCCTGGAGATGGGAAATGAAGCCACTATTCACACTGGCATGAACTACAGCCCTTCAGCACAGGGGGAGAATTTAGATAAGGCACTGGTGGAAGCCACTGGCACAATGGCAGAATTAGGGGATGTGCTGCTAGTGGTAGACTTCAATCTTCAGGATGTAACTTGGAGCACTGCAGCCACAGTTTCATCTAGAAGTAGGGACATCCTGGACTCCCTGCAGGGGGTGTTTCTCAGGCAGCTGTTCAGGGATCCCACTCATGATGGGTCAGTACTGGACCTGGTGCTCATTAACATGGACAGTATTGCAGATGTCAGGATGGGAGGCCACCTGGGATGATCCAGTGATCATCGTACAGTGTGGTTCAACATAAGGAGAGTGGCCAAAGTAAGCCACACAGAGATGAGGGTCCTGCACTTCAGGAGGGCAGATATAAAGGAAAAGAAAACATGAGTGAATGCCTCAGAGATTACTCTGCAGGGGTGATGGCCTGGATGTGGTGGAGGAACAGTGGGCTATGCTAAGGGAAGGCACAGTGAAGGAAACAAACTTCTGTGCAAAGGAAGTGAGCAAAACCATGAGGAAAAAATAGATCCAAAATGTTGCACTCCAACCAAACCTCCACACAAAGCTCAGATATACACTTAATATTGTCTTTAATGTGGGGATGATCGGCCCTCTGGGAGACAACATCTGCCTTGTTGGTCTGAGTTTCAGCTGGTCTTGGCAGAGGAGGTTCTTCGGGTTCTCACTAGTTTGCATCCCATCACTTGTGTCTTGGATCCAGGTCTGACGTGGCTTGGCCTCAGTAGCGTGGACTGGTCGGGTCCTGTATTTGTTGAGATCATCCAAGGGTCATTAAGGCCAGGGAGTTTTTTTTCCCATGACTCTAAAACCCCTCCTTAAGAAACCTTCTCTTGACCCTAATGATCTTGCAAATTATAGGCCTTATAGGCCTGTCTCTAATCTTCCCTTTTTGGGTAAGATTATTGAGAAAGTGTTGGTTGGCCAACTGGTGGAGTGCCTGGAATCACTCTCTATCTTTGAACCTCTCCAGTCAGGTTTTCAGCCTCACCACAGCACTGAGATGGCTCTGGTTCGGGTAGCACATGATCTCTTCATGGCGAGGTACTGGGGGCATTATACTGTTCTTGTGCTCTTGGACCTTTCTTCTGCACTTGACATGGTTGATCATGAGGTGCTGCTGGATTGACTGTGGGACTATGTGGGCTCCACTGGCACAGTGTTGTGCTGGTTTCACTTCTTCCTTACTGGTAGATTGCAACATGTGGTTCTCGGGAATTTTTCCTCAAGTTCTTTTGTGCTGTCTTGTGGGGTCCTGCAGGGGTCCATTTCAGCACCTTTGTTGTTCTCCGTGTTTATGCTTCCACTTGGAGAGATCATTAGACAGTACAACTTGAGTTTTCACTGCTATGCAGATAATACCCAGTGGTACCTGTCCTGTGCTCCCAATGATCTTTCTGCCTCGGATACACTAAGTCATTGTTTAGCCAAAATCAATGACTGGATGTCTGCTAACTGGCTATGTTTCATCCTATGCAAGACTTAGGCTATGGTAATTGAACTGGGTCATGGGGGTGTTCTTACTGATGGGAGGTTGCCTCCCCTTACAGTTGATGGCCATCCTGTCTCAGTGACTGGGATGGTAAAGGATCTGGTGTCATTCTTGATGACTGGTTGGATCTGCAAAAACAGGTTGCTTTGGTCATCAGGGTTTGCTTTTTTCATCTTCAAAACATCACCAGGATCCTCTCATTCCTATCCCCTTCAGACCTGGCTGCAGTTATCCATGCCTTTGTTACCAGTCATCTTGATTATGGTAATGCCCTATACTTAGGGTTATCTGGAGGTTTGATATGGTGCCTGCAGCTAGAGCAGAATGCTGCAGCTAGGTTGTTGACTGGTACCTCTATGAGGGGCCATGTCACTCCTGTTCTGTGTTCATTGCACTGGCTGCCTGTGAGTGTGCAGATCACCTTCAAGATTGGCTTGTTAACTTACAAGGCCCTATGTGGTTTGGGACCTGACTACCTAAAAGAGCTCCTGATTCTGTACTTCCCGGTCCATACCCCTATGCTCCGCTGATGCTGTTTGTTCCATCTTCACACTTAACAAGATCTAGTGACAAGGCCTTTGGAGTGGCTGCCCCACTCCTTTGGAATTCCCTCCCTTCCCACATTAAGGTGGCCAGCTCGGTGGGAGGCCTTCAAAGCCACTCTTAAAACTTATCTGTGTGAGAAGGTTTTTGATCTAATCTGATTTTATGCTGAGTTTGTTTTAGTTATTTATAGTCTTTTACTTTATTGTTTAATGTAAAGCACTCAGAGCCTTTGAATAGGGTGCTATATAAAATAAATTTACCTTGCCTTAATATTGTCTTTAATACAGACAATCTCTTGTAATACAGCTTTTGTATTTCACCAAGTGGAATACCCCCAGCACTGCGCCTAGCAACAAAGCTTCCAAAGGGGGCAATGAGTTGAAAACGTACAGACCCTTATATATTCCCCACCAGTGACATCACAAAAAAGTGCTCACATACGTGTGATTAAAACAACAAATAGATGGTGAGTGTTTAAACAAAACATAAAACATAAAAAAGTATGAAATTAAACAATACAATACACCATTGACTAAAAATACTACCAACAGCTTAATCTGGTTCAAGCTCAGTTGGCATTCATCTGTATTCCCCTGGCCCGGGTGGTGCCTGAAAATAGGCAAGAATTTGTCTAGTGCACTTACCCGGTCAACAAAAACTAAATAAATAAATACTTGAAAACAACACACATTCTGTAATATTAGTTATTCTGATTTATAACATTGTCATTATAACTTTACAAATTATGAGTTTATTGCTACATACTATACAGGTGCCATTCTGCCTAGTTAGCAGTTTTTTAGAACTTAATTTACAACATTTAGCAACGGAGGTTGGCTGCTGTTATGCTCATAGTACCACTGCATTTCTGATTGGATTGTGAATGCTTCGATCATGCCTTAATTTTCAAGGTAAATTCTAAGGCTCTCTATGAAAAATAGAATATCTAAGCCCTTGTCAAACATTGCAAGAGCATTAGAGTATATAACGGTCTGTGATCCCTCCCCCCACCCCACCATACAAAAAAGTTATAGATTATAGAACCAACTAATGAATAGCTAGAATGTAATAAAAGTTAGTATGTATGTGTTGGAACAGAATTTTTGTGTGGAATAATCAATTTGCTTTCTGTTTTTATCTCTCAGCCAGGTGTTTCCTCTCAACCCTAAAGGGAGGTGGATGCCGATAGTGAAATGCGCCATCAGATCCCCAGGCAGAGCCTTGAAAATTAAAGTGGTGATCGAAGCATTCACAATCCAATTGGAAATCCAGTGACACTAAAAGCATAATACTAGCCAACCTCCGTCACTAAGCGTTGTAAATTGAGTTCTTAAAAACTGTGAACTAGGCAGAATGGCACCTGTATAGGACGTGGCAATAAAAGCATAATTTCTAAAGTTATTATGACAGTATCATAAATCAGAATAACTAGTACTACAGAAAGTGTTGTTTTCAAGTATTGTTTAATTTCATATTTATTTATGTTTTTTATTTTGTTTAAACACTCACTCATCCTGGGGTTAGGCTTCCCTTTCTCTTTCGCCTTCATTCACCCCTACTGGTCTTCCCTGCCCCCTTGCAGAGTTCTCAGCATCCTGAAGAGTTCCTCTGGGTTGGTCCTATTCCTCTCTTAGTTACTAACCCACACTTCTCTCCCTCTCTCCCTACCCTCTCTAAAGTCCTTTTGCTATTTTCCCTCCTTTTCACTTTAGCCCTTTCAGCCCTGTTGCAGGGTTTCTCCACATCCTAAAGGGGTCTCTCAGGGACTAGGACTCTCCCTCCCTCCCTCCTCAACTCACCCTTTTCCTCCTTGCATCTGCACTTCTTTGTGTACTTCTGTTCCCTAATTAACAAATTGTTTTGCTCACACACAGTTAATTCCACCTGCCCCCCTTGCACTTATTCCCTGTAATATCTCCAATTGTTGCCTCTCCCTGCTCTGTCCTTCTTTCCTTTTATGTATTAGCTAAACTTCTTCTTTCTTTGCTTTTTACTCCATGTACGCCCATGTCCGTGTTGACCCTTCCCCCTACCTTCCCTAGCACTTTTGACTGATTCTCTCAAATTACCTTATTGTATGGTTCACAGTATGTAGCACCTGTCTTATGCAAATGCCTGCTCTATCATTGCACCTTATTGCACTGTATACTGTATATTACACCTGTCTTATACATATGTATGTAAATGCTGACTTATGTAACTTGAATGTATGTATTACTGCTCCATCCTCACTGTACCCCCCTCCCCAGGTCACACCGGGAGAGGAGCAACTTGTTGCTCAGTGTGCCTACCTGGTGAAACATTTCAATAAATAAATAAATAAATCTATTTGTCATTTTAATCACATGTAAGTGAGCCCTTTTTTCGTGATACCACTGATGGGGAGTATATAAGGGTCTATATGTTTTCAACTCATTGCCCCCTTAGGAACTCTTGTTGATAGGTACAGCGCTGGGGTCAATCCACTTGGTGAAACACAGACACTGTATTACAAGAGACTGTCTGTATTAAAGACAATATTAAGTGTATATCTGAGCTTCGTGTGGTGATTTGGTCAGAGTGCAACATTGTGATCTCTGTGTTTCTGGGTTAGCCGCCCTTGTTGCACCCCCTTGGTAAACACAGGAGCACGCATTCAGTTGTGGATTGTCCTCAGGAAGAAAGAGAGACTGCTATGGTTCTCGGAGGAAGTGGCTGAAAAGGTAAAAGCTTAAAGGGTAGCTTTCATTTTTTTTGTATAATTTATTTTTATTCAGAGAGATATCAAAACAGATAAAAAGAAAAAAACATCATGAAGTATTACTTCTCGAAATAACAGAGTATCCCTTTCCTAAGTATTGAACAAAAAATACTGTATTTTTTATTTTTGGGGGGATAAAAGATAATATACTATATTTAATTCACATTGGAGAGTTATTATCAGAAAATCAGTATAACATATTTCAATCATTGTATGCTCCAAGCTATTACTTCCATTAATAATATGTTAATAAAAAATAAACTTTATGCTAAAGCATATCCAAAACATGATGGTGAAGCAAAAAAAAAAGAAAAGAAGAGGAAACATATGACACTCAATATATATCAGTGGCTACCTAATGTTCCCAGAAGAGCAGGAGTTTTTCTTTTAATGAGAATGTCCTTTTTTGTTTTAAATTTTTTTCTTCAGCAAAAAGGTAACTTTCAGGAGGTATAAAGCAACACAGAGGGAAGAGGAGAGGGAGGTGCAGCAGGAGAAGCGGGGGGGGGGAGGTAGGAAAAGCAGTGAGGAGTGCAAAGTCGTAAACTGAGAAAAGAACAGCCCAGGGGGTAACGAAAGAGGACAACACATTTTTTAGGTACATAAGTGAAAAGAGGAAGACTAGGTGAGGGATTGTGAGGTTAAGAAGGGCAGGTGGGGACTGTGCAGAGGAGGATCGGGAAAAAGCAGATATCTTGACAAATGCTTTTGCTCAGTCTTCACAAAGGAAGAGGAAGGGGATGGGCCACATAAACGTAACAGGGGCACTGAAGGGGCAGAGGTAGACATAAGTCCCTTTACAGAGGAGAGACTCCTGAAAGGACTTGCAAATCTCAACGTGGACAACGCTATGGGGCCAGACGGGGTACACCCAAGGATACCGAGCGAGCTCAGGGAGGTACTGGCTGACCCTCTGGCAGTCCTGTTCAACAACTCACTGGCAACAGGAGTGGTTCCACAGGATTAGAGGAGTGTAGATGTAGTCCCGCTTCACAAAAGTGGTAGCAGGAGGAGGTTGGCAACTATAGGCCAGTCAGCCTGGCATCGGTGTCAGGGAAGCTAATGGAGTCACTGTTTAAGGAATGGATTGTGGAGTATCTTGAACCCAATGGGTTAGAAGACCAGAGGCAACACGGATTCATGCCAGACAAATTTTGATAGATTTCTTTTACTGGGTGACCAGAGAAATAGGTCAGAGTTGGGGAGTGGACGTGGCCTACTGAGATTTCAGTAAGGCTTTCAACACTGTTCCACACAGGAGGCTCATAAGGAGACTGGGCAGCTTTGGGGGGGGGATCCGAAGGTGGTAAACTGGTAACAAATTGATCAAGGGATAGGTGATAAAGGGTGGTGGTAAATGGACTTCATCCTGGGGAAGGGAGGGTGACTGGTGGGGTGCCACAAGGCTCAGTATTGGGACCACTCCTCTAATGTTTTTATAAGTGACTCTACAGATGAGCTTGAAGGGAAGGTATGCCTCTTTGTGGATGACATGAAAATCTGGAAAAGGGTGGACACTGCAGAGGGGTGGAGAGAATATACAGAGACCTGAAAAAACTTGAGGAGTGATCAAGGGCATGGCTGCTGGGTTTTAATGCAAAAGAAGTTCAAAACCATGCTCTTGGGGCACAGAAATCCAGAGGAGGAGTACAAAATGGGGGAAGAGGTATTGGCAGTCACCAAACAGGAAAGGGACATGGGAGTAATCATATTTGAGGACCTCAAGCTGGCAAGACAGTGCAACAAGGGAGTGGGTAGGGCCAGTGACATGTTTTTGTGCATAGGGAGGAGTATCACCAGCCGAAGGAGGGAAGTGGTGTTGCCAATGTATAGATTGCTGGTAAGACCCCATCTGGAGTGCTGTGTCCAGTTCTGGAGACCACATCTCAGAAAATACAAAGACAAAGTGGAGGCAGTCCAGAGGAGGGCAACTCGAATGGTGGAGGGTCTGCATTAGAAGCCCTATGAGGACAGACTGAAGGACCTCAGTATGTATATCCTGGAAGAGAGAAAGGGGACTAAAACAGAGACCTATAAATACCTCATGGGGTAAATAAGCTACAGGAGGGGAATATTTTTCAGAGAAAAAGATGCACACAAACAAGAGGATGTGCAGTGAAGCTAGAAGAGGGTAAATTCAAGAGAGATGTGAGGAAATAATACTTCACTGAAAGAGTGGTGAATGCCTGGAACAGACTTCCAGCAGAGGTGGTGGAAGTGAAAACAGTGGTGGGCTTCAGGCATGCATGGGAGAGGCACAAGGGAATCTTAGAGGGAAGTGTGGGGGGGAGCCAGATATTGAGTAGGGTAGACTGAATGAGACAAGCAGCCCTTATCTGCCCTCAAATTCTCTGTTTCTATGTCCCAGTCTACCTGTAATACCCTATCTTACCCTTAGATCTGTTGTCTATACAGAATTTTTGTCCATACTATCTGTCCCCATGTTCCCTGCCTTCCGGTTACCTCCCTGAGTAACTACTAAGCCCTTAACTGTAGAGACGGTGCAAAGTTTTAATTCACTTGCATAGTTCTAATGAATTCAACAACTGTGCCTTTGGGAATCAGTTCACAAATTGTTGTCATTTGCTAGGAAATTCACCTTTAGCAACTTTGCCTGGAAACTTTACCTTTAGGGCACATTTGGGGGAAGTTTGTTCAGATCAGGGCTTCTGGTAAACAAGTGCCTGTAGGTCACATGGTAACAGCTCCTGTAGGTCAGGTGCTACATGTCTGTATACAGACTGATCTTCAATTTAATTTTGCAGTCTGAGTAAATTAGTGGATGTAGTCAGATCTGCTGCTATTTGAGCCTTCTAAAATCTTATAAAAAAACCTTTTAGTCCTTTTTTGTCTGTCATCATATCTTTACTTAGACGTTTGTCAGGATTTATTTGGCTGTTGTTTTGATGTAGATTTCTTTATATTCTCCACTTTTGTTTGTTCTAGTTTTCTTCCTTTTGCTCTGTTTTTTTTTCTAATTAAAATGAGTAGAACCAGCAAAAAGGAGACTGGAAGGATTGGGGCTGGGAGGAGTCACAGCAATGAGAGGGTCCTTGGATGGAACCATACCACATGTCATGGTTTGTTGTGGTAGAGACAATGTGGATGTAAGGTATAAGGTAAATATAAGGTAAATCAGTCTGTATTTTTGTTTAGTATTTTTTTGTTTTTAGTACAGTATGCGCCACTTCAAACTTCCGCACACAAATCAGACAGCTGCTTATAATGGACGGTTTCTTATTTCCAAAAGACGTTTTCTATACTCCCGTCTAATAAACTTTACAATATACTGAATGTGGGCCATCACCTATACTGGCTGCCAGAGAATGAATGAAGCGCTACTCTGTTAAGCATGTGTATGCTCAGAGCACTTAACTACTGTAGGTGCAAATTAGTGTAAATTGCCTTGGCTGATAGCTGTTAAAAGTGATAATCAAGAAGCAGTCTGCTTCATTTCTTCAGTTTTTGTTGCTTACCAGGATGTCAGCAAAGAGATATGGTCTCACTCTAACTCAAAAAGTTTCCATTCTGGAGGAGCTGGATAAGCTACCTAAACCTAACCTTTGGTATCTGGCAGTGCACTTTGGGATCCTGAACTCCACCCTGAGCAATCTTATAAAAGTAAAGGCTTGCATACTGCCTGAGAGGCATTCAAATCAAAATCCTGAGCATAAGAGAAAGTGGGAGGGAAAGTTTTCCAATTCTTTCAGTGCGCATGGCAATGTGTCTTCATGGAGACCATAGTGAGGTGCTCCATGAAAGGGGGATTTGCACGTGAACAGGAGTCAATGAGTCAAGAGCAGAAGACAGCAAAGACACAGCACCCCCTTCCCCAGGTCTCACCCTTGAGGAATTCGATGACCTCTGTAATCTCAGTAGTGTAAATCAACCAACATAGAAGGCAACAATATCACCGAAGACATGCAAGGCATCAAGGTAGAGCCCGAAGGTCTTGAGGAACTGGGGGATAATGAGGATGATACTGCTGCGCTGGAGGAGATGATCATCTGTACCACAGATGTCTGTAATATCATCCTGACCCTCAGATGAGGCATGGATCAACAGGACAACATCCAATATGACAAGTGCGTTTTTCTGAAACTGAAAACAAATGAGAGAAATACACACAGAAACAGAAGACCCAAAGCAAGATCACTTCCTACATGGGCCAGAGCATGTAATAAAAAACAGGACAGTACACAAACATTTTGTTGATTCTGTAAGAATTTTGTTTATTACTTTGCCATTCAAATAAAGTGCAAGCAACAACCCAAACAAAATCAAACAACAAAATCAGAGAAAGAGCTGTAATCACAATTAGCGCTTCAGATAACATTGGTATTCAAGAGTAATGAACTCACCATTTTTGTTACTAGGTGAGTAAAATATAATTTTGATGAGTAAAAGTGCTTAAAACTTGGGGGAAATGGTTCAGTCTGAAGTATCTTTTGGGCATTTCTAAGGGTTGGGATGAGTATCAGTACTCACTACTCGTCAACATTTTTTAAAGAATATTTCTTATAATATGGTGAGTAAAATAGGCCAGTACATGCTTTATGTGGAGCATGGATCGCAATCACAGTCACCGAATGCTAATCACTTTTTTGCTTAGCAGGTTTTTTTTTTGTTTAAACATTAAAATGAACACCAGTTATGATGGACACAATACTATATACTGCATGGGCTCAATTTTCTAAAGAAAAACTTTGACGCAAGGTGCCTGCGCAAAACAGGTATGACATATGTGGCATCTTGCATCATAGTTTGCAGCTATTCTGATTTTCAAATGCCAGCTGCAATAAAATTTGGATGTTGTGCAGCAAAGCCCCTCTGCACCACTCTTGCAACAAAAGCACTTGTGCACCAGGTTGCAAGAATGGTTGGCCACAGCGGGCCTGCAGCATCCCCTTTTTTCTTATTCCAAAAGCCGTGCCATGGTTGCAAGAGGGGTCTGCCCTTACAGCAGCCAGGAGGTGGTCTAGGAGCCCTGTGCCACTGCCTGGCAGGGTGGTGATTGGGGGGGACCTGGAAGGAAGGGACTGAGGGCCAATGTAGCCTGGGTAGTGCCATGGGGGATGAGGGGGGCACAGTGTCACTGGGGGGACATAAGGAGCACCTAGTGGTGGTGCCATGGAGTTGGCACAGAATGGATCAGGCTGGGTGGTGTGGGCATGGCCAGACCAGCATGACTTGGACCCCAGTACATAGCAGCCCTGACACCATCCCACCAGGACCCACAGCCCCGTACATGCAGTGGGTGGCAGTGGGTGACACTTGAAGGGTGCATTTGGTGGCCAGGGACATGCCCTAGGCACCAGGATTGTCTCTTGGTACTGCATCCCCCATGTGGAGGTGGACTTCCACCCTTCCACTGTGGTGGGTACTGGTGCACCTATGGGGCAGGTGCCAGGTTGTGGGCAGCTGAGGCCAGGTCATGGCCTATCCCTGGCAACACCCCTCTACCCCGGCCAATCAGCTCACTGCACCTGCATATGGCACCCCTGCTGGGTGTCACCCACCACCCTGACATTGCCCCTGTGCCCCCCTTGCTCCTTAGGGCACCCCATGCTCCTTTTTCCCCTCTCTCCTCCTTGTTGGCATAGTTCCCCCTCAACTTTCATGGCCTCTGTTGGACTCCACTGGGATGGGGGGGTAATGGATCCCTTCATCAATACCTGCAAGTGCACCACATATTTGGTGCAACCATGCAGCTGCGGCAGCTCCCAGGTCTGTGACGTAGGGACCTCCATTTTTACAAAATATGGCACAGTGTCTGTCATGAGGGTTCAGGTATGGAAGACAGCAGGAGTCATAAAATATGGTGCAAAACACTCTGAGGTGTTGTTTTATTGCCAGTTATGTACAGATAATATTTTCAGATGCAGACTTTTGTCAGGATATTAATAAAAAAAATGAAGAGAATGGGCTGGGAGCTTAGCTAGGAGACCTCTCACTATAGCACTGCAGGTAGACCTTACAATGCCCTCTAGAGACCAGGAACTAACCCCATCACATGGTATGGCCACCCCCACCAATACCCCCAGGGTTTCTCCAAGTTTCCCTGCAGCCCGAGTATTTGCACACTCAGGCCTTTGCAGCTTTTCACAAGTCTGAGTCCTATCTCTTAGTAGTGACTTATTGGTGAGCAGTCTGTAGCAACCAGGTAGCCCAAACCTGACCTTTGGAGGTCCAGGGCCAATCTCAGGTCACGGTGATTCCTCCTTCCTTTTAGGCTTTACAGGACTTTCAGCCTGAGCATCACCTTAAGCTTGCCTCACCTTCACCCCTTCAGTAACCAGGAACTCAATAGCACAGCACTGGCATGTCTCTCACCCCTTGGCTAGCTGCTTCTCTGGCCCCATGCTGCTTTTCCCTGAGCTTCCTCTGTGCTCCTCAGCCCAAAGTAGACTGATAGTTACCTCAGCAGCCCTGACATACTGCTTAGGTGTCATGTGATCTGTCAGTCATGTTATATGAAACAAACAATTAGAGGAATACTAAGTTTACAAGTAAGCAATAATACCCTCCAGGGTGGGCAGTATTGGGAAATACCGTACTACCGAGGGGTGTAATGAGGCCCAACGCCGCAGGGGGATGGCCATATAGCCTCTGGAAGGTCTGGTATTTCCCAATACCGCCCACCCTGGAGGGTATTATTGCGCTTAGAAAATGGGCTCTGTAAAGAAAAGTAGGTTTGTTAAAAAATGTGTTAATGAAAAAAACTTAGATAAAGTTTTGTAATTAAATAGTTCCTCTGCTTGTATTGTGTTGAAGGAATTTTGTCCTAATGGAGACTTCATAGTTAAAAAAAAGCTACTGGAATGCCCCCCCCCCCATCATGAAATACTTTTTCCCCATTCCTCTGCACTTCATTTTTGTTTAATTTTTTTCCAAGAGTAGCTGTTGCTGTGGCTTTTTTTTATACTGGACCCAGGAGCTGCTATCAGGTTGCATGGCATGCTGCAGTGCTTGTGATGAGATGGGTCGCCATTGGGAGTAACGAAGTACACAGAAGCTGGGGAGTTTTAATCACAACAACAGCCTCCAAGAATCCACAAGATATTTAAAAAATTGCTAACGTCCGAGAGTAGCTGTTGTTTTGGCTTTTGCTTTTTATACTGGAGTCAGGCGCTGTTATCGGGTTGAATGGCATGCTGCAGAGCTTGTGATAAGGAGGGTTGACATCGGGACCAGTAAAGCAGACCTAAGCTGAATGTGTTAATAGCACCAACAGCCTCCAAGATATTTTAAAAATGCAAAAGAACTGTTTGAACTGGTGGAATTGCCTTTGTTTATGAATGAGTTGGGAGGGAGGGGGGCAGAACGGAGCGCCGTGGTTCCGCAGCCTGCTTCTATGACACTTTTAAACTAGATTTTCAAAGGAATATAAGTCCTTGAGGGAAAATGCTTTTACTTTAAATGCCTCCGTTTGTTTTACTGGAGTTTTTCATTCATTTTAATAAATATGCCCCATCTACATTTACTGAGTTTCGGACGGCAGAGAGTGTGACAGGCTGACAGCTGACCGGGCCGGGCGGCAGCATCAGAACCACCGCCAGTGCTCCGTGTGTGGTGTGGTGTAAAATACACACCACAGCTGATTTTTTTTTAGAAATCATATCTTGTTCTTCCTTTACTTATATTAGGTAACTGCCGAGTGCAGTAACTGTTATTTCGTGGTGGTGGGACATACTCGCTTGCTAACTGATATAAAAAAAAATGGTGGCAGTTTGAAATTTTGTGCCCAGTGGTCCAGCCAATGAGGAAGCAGGCTGGGCACAAGGATACTTGGCTGAACATGAGGCAGGTTTGGGCTGGCACTTTTTATTTGCTGGGCATCCATTGAAAGTTAATGTACCCTTGTAGAATGGGTACTGGCCAATCAGATGCCAGCAAATAAAAAGCACATTTTCTAAGCCTCATACAGTAGCTGCATTCTTTTCAAGAAGACATACAGTATATATAGGGGCAATTATTACACAATGCTAAACCCCTTCCATAAGCATAAACATAAGAAATACAGAAAAATATCCTTTTCAGAAAGTTCTTCCCTCTAGACTAGTCACTTCCTGACAGGACAAGACCCAAGCCTTCCCTATATACTAATGCAATTATGGGCCAGCCCTTCCCTAAGGAACACCTTTCAACAAGCATTTGTCAATGCCGAGTGTTTTCTTGCTGGCATTGGCATTGGTAGTGTAGGAGTTAGAGAGCTGCACAATAGGAATGGCAGTGAAGTATTAAACTGAAGCCAACCCCACCACCGTGCAGAGACTGACAGGCATTGGGGTGTGCCTTTGGGTCGTCATGCATAATGGCCATGCCATTTCACCACACCCTACCCTTCAGACACTGACAAGTGTCACGGTGTCCCTTGAGGTCTTTGGCCCTTATGCTCACCCCATTCCATCAGGAAATATGGTGAGATGGGTCCTGTATAGGAGAATGGGGTGAACTTTGGAGCCGAAGAGTCCAAGGCACACCTCAATGCCTCTCACTGGCTGCAGGATGTGGAATGGTGTGAGCATTACAGGCGAGAATCCCAAGTCACGACCCTGATGCCTGTCAATCTCTACAGGGTGGGCATTATGGTCAGAAACCCTAACACCTCAGGCGTTCGTTGGCATTTTCACTCCAAATTTTCAACATGGGTTTTTTGTGACCCCCACCTTATGAACAGTGGCAATATCAATTTGTTAGCCGAAAGCTGATTTCGCACAGCGATCACGCCATTTGGCACCACAGGTGCGAAAACACATTTCGAACAGGATGTGAAAAATGACAGTTGTACTGTTCATGGGGAGGTGCAAAAAATGGCAATGTTGAAAATCTGCAGTGAAAATATTAAAAAAACTGGTGAAGTCTGCAGTGTACGTGAAAATGTGCAAAGCACACCCGTAATGCAATTAGTTTGGGGATTTTTTTATAGCAGATTGTCAACACAGGGAATTTTGAACCTCTGCTCATGAACAGTGTCACTGTGATTTTCTTAATCTGTCCCGAACAGTGATTTCCCACAGTGACCATGCATTTCTGCGCTGGAAGTGCAAAAACACATTTCGGCCATGGTGTGAAAAATAACAGCTGTACTGTTCATAAGGAAGTGTGGAAAAATGCCAGTGGTGAAAATCTGGACTGACAATATTAGAAAACCATGAACTTAGGGTGCGTGGAAACTGTGCAATGCTCGCTCGTAACACAGTCATTTTACGGACTTTTTTCACCAAATTTTTAACATAGCCATTTTAACACCTCTGCTTATGAACAGTGTCACTGTGATTTTCTTAATCTGTCCTGAACTTTGATTTCGCACACCGACTGCGCCATTGTGCGCTACATGGGCGGAAACATGTTTTGGGTGAGATATGAAAAATGACAGCTGTACTGCTCATAACGAGGTGTGGTAAAATGGCAATGTTGAAAATCTGGAGTGAAAATATTGAAAATTTGCAAACTTACAAGAGTGCATAGGAACAGCGCAACTCATGCTCGTAAAACAGTCATTTTGGGGAATTTTTACCAAATTTTTAACATAGCCATTTTAACACCTCTGCTCAAGAACAGTGTCACTGTGATTTTCTTAATCTGTCCCGAACATTGATTTCGCACACCGACTGCGCCATTCTGCACTACATGTGTGGAAACACATTTTAGATACATAGATACATAGATAGTGTCAGCAGATAAAGGCCTATGGCCCACCTAGTCTGTCCATTTGAGCTTGTAAGTTCAGTTTATGTTTTCCTAGAAGTTTGTTGCCCCTTACCCCTGACCTCCAGAATTCCTTTATGTCTATCCCATGCATTCTTAAATCTCGTGATTGTTTCAGCCCCCACCACTTCCTCTGGCAGGGTGTTCCACTTGTCCACTACCCGTTCTGTGAAGAAATTCTTCCTCACGTTTCCTCTGAATCATCCTCCCTCCAACTTCATCCCATGCCCTCTAGTCATGGAACATCTTTTATTACTTAAAAATAGTGTATTCCTGCGCCCTGTTCCTCCCTGTAAGATACTTGCATGTCTCTATCATATCCCCTCTCTCCCTCCTCTCCTCCAGGGAGTACATGTTCTGTTCTTTCAACCTGTCCTCATAGGACTTGTGATGCAATCCATGTATCATCTTTGTTGCCCTCCTCTGAACCTTCTCTACCTTGTCTATGTCCTTACGTAGGTAAAGTCTCCAGAACTGTACACTGTATTCCAGATGGGGCCTCACTAGCGTCTTGTATAGTGGAATTAGGACCTCCCTTTTCCTGCTGGTGATGCCCCTGCCTATGCATCCCAGCATCCTATTTTCTGCGAGATGTGAGAAATGACAGCTGTACTGCTCATAGGGAGGTGTGGTAAAATGGCAATATTGAAAATCTGGAGTGAACATATTGAAAATTAGTGAACTTACGAGCGTGCGTAGGAACAGCGCAACGCATGCTCGTAAAACAGTCATTTTTGGGAATTTTTTCACCAAATTTTCAATATAGGGTTTTTGGGGGCCTACCTCATGAACTCTGACACAGTCATTTTGTAAATCGGCCCCGATAGGTGGTTCCGTGCAGTGACCACGAAATCACCTTTCCGGCCCGATTAATAAAATGACAGTGACAGAAATCATGAGGTGGGGTCCCAAAAACCCCTTGTTGAAATTTTGCTGAACAAATTCCCAAAATGCCCAAGATATGCACCCCAAGTTGAAAATACCCTATTTATCACATTATACAGCTTACTGGCATTTCCTCAGTTCGCGGTCAGCTTTAAAGAGTGCAGGCGTGTTCCTGGTCCACGAAGATCATCGTGCCGGCCTCGGAGATAAGTATGGGGTGAGGTGTGGGTATGGGGAGCAGGATGCAGAGGGTGGGCATGGGGGTGGCTGGGGTCAGACAGACAGTGAGGGAAGGTTTTTCTTTCAGGTTTTTTTTTATCTTGACGATCGGGACATTTGCCATGTTGGGGTGGGATCCCAGAATGGCAGCTGGAAGGCTGTTTTGGGGGGCAGTGGAGCCGACGGGGGATTGGGCATCCCCGTCGGCCATACAAACTGTTGCCATGCTGGGGTGGGCTCCCAGCAAGGCACCTGGAACTCTGCTGGGGGGGGGGAGCGCAGCAGAGCCGATGGGGATTGGGCACCCCTGTCAGCTACACAGTGTGTGCTTGGGGGGGCGAAGCATGAACATGCAATACGTGTGTGTGTGTGTGTGTGTGTGTGTGTGTGTGTGTGTGTGTGGAGGGGAGAGCACACATGAGCACACAATATCTTATCGCTGCTCACTGAAGTGTAGCTCTCCCTTTGAACTGTAGGGCACTGCATTTTCAAATGCTGTCATAGACAGCTGCAGCATTCATTGGGGAACTGTGGCTGCACCTGCAAACACACTGATTGCATTGGAAGACAGGGTGTCACACCTCCAAAAACTCTGATGATGGCACTATGTTTCTTGCACATGCGTGCAAGCAAATGTAAAAAATGGCTGCAGCAGGAGTACATACCCAGGAGCTTCTGGACTCCCATCTTGTAGGTAAAAACTCCCTTTAAAAAGCATATATTCTTCTAGAGAAAATTCCAACCTGTTTTAACTGTTATCCTCTATGTAGTCTTATAGTGTATACAGTTTTTACACATCTCCTTTTCTAAAGCTATCAAATGTTTCCTTATATCATGTTTTATTTCACAGAAAGACAACCTCAGCTGTCTTCTAAAATCAGCAACCACATGCAAACAGCAAACTATTTGGCAAAGGTGTGTTTGTCAGGATTTACTACTTAAAACCTTATCTTATACTTGTACGGGGGGGGGAAGGGGCTGCATCCTCCCGTTAGTAACCAAACTGCCAATCTCACACTCAGAGTTTCTGCAGCAAAAATAACTTTATTCATTGGCTGGCTGGCAGGTTACAACCCTTGGGCTGTTTCTTCTACCCTTGTTTAAAAGCAAAACCCTAATGTAATGCTTGTTTTGGTGGTCTGTGCAGATTAGCATGTCTGTTACATTCTGTGGGGGCGGGGCACAGAAGAAAACTAGATAGAAGAAGAAGAAAAACACCCTGATAGTGGCCAGCTAGCAAGGCTCAGAAAAATCCCAAAGGACAGAATGTGTAGTACAAGACTTACACATGGGAAAGAAAAGGTAAATAAATATATTTATTTTACTTCCAGGGATTACTATGCCTTAGATATCCCTAATTTCACACCATGTGGAAAGCTTTGTCATAGCAGGGTTACTTAAAGGAGAAGTCCACCCAAAACTTGAAAAAATATATGTTGTGCAGAGTGTTTTAATTTGTTTGTGAAGTTCTAGTGTTTCCTTCCCTCTAACTGGTATTAGGGCCCAGATATTCAAAAGGGTTGCGCCATGCGCAACAGGGTTGCGCCATGCGCAAGTCCAAAATGCGCCATTCTGCGATATTCAGCAGGAGGCAGTTACGCCACTGGCACCAGGTTGCGCAAGAGAGCAATGCAAATGAATGCATGCTCAACAGGAGGGGGAGGATCCATGCATAACCTGCGCAACCCGATATTCAGTCAGGTTGCGCAGAGTTGTGCATGCGCAACCCCCAACCTGCGCCCGCACAAGCTTGAGCCAAAAAAAAAGGCTTAAGTCGAGGGCCACCCACAGGTGAGCTGCTGCATTGCAGGGCGCAACACAGCAGCTGCCACCCCTGGCTGGCCCCCAACTCACTCCCTGTGCCCCCCACCAGCCCGAGCACGCCCATTGGCTGTAGCTCTGCACCAATGGGGCATGCAGCCTCTACAGGACAGTCAGTGGATGGGCGGCGGGCCGCAGGCGGTGGGATGCTGTCGCTCGCGCCGCGGGGAGCGGTGGAGGGGCTCGTGGGTGGGTGGGGGACACTGACACCAGGGAGATGTTTGGGGGTTCTGCTAGACATTCTGCCCGCGATCGGGCTTTACGTCCACTGACCACCAGGGAGTTATTTGGGTTGGGGGAGGGGTACATCTCTGCCCGCCGATCGGGCACTGGGGAGTTTATACAGGTTCTGCCCACGATCGGGCACTGGGGGGTGTACAGGTTCTGCCTCGATCGGGCTGTGGAGTGTGGGGGCATGTAACTGTGATGCCCGCGACTGGAGTTGCAGTGGTGCGCGGTCCTCGATGGCTGCTGCCTGGCAGGGTGGCCAGGAGCAAGTCCTCGGGATCGGCGCACTACATGCAAATGGCATGCAAATGGGGCCATAAAGAGATGCAAATGGCCCCCTGCGCCTTTGCATAAATTATGGCCCCATTTGCATGTCACCTTTGAATATCGGAATTTGGCATGGCGCAATGGTACTTGCGCCACCGCAAGTTGAATGCTCAACTCTGGCAACTTGCGGTGGCGCAAGTTTCCACTGCGCCATCTTTGCAAGTGTTGTAGCAAGGGCGATATTCAAAGGGTTGCTCAACAGCGCAACTCCTTTGAATATCACCTGCCACACCCGCAACTATTTTGAGCAGCGCGAGGGCTTGGCGCCTCAGACTGGCGCAGTTTGAATATCTGGGCCTAGGAGTTTTTCCTAAATTAGCCTGCTGCTTTATACTAGTTTTACTACCCCTGGGGATCTTCATCCTTGATAGCTTAATTGTATTTCTTGCTTCCACAGTGCATCTTGTCTCATGTGACAGTGATGTAAGAGAGACCCAACATTCAGCACACACATGCCAAACAAACTAAATATCTTGGAAGCTTTACAAGCTGCACAAAAATTACCAGCAGCAAAATTTTTCAGGACAGTAAGACATTAACGATGAGGGTGGTCACCAAGCTGAATTCTACAAATTTTAAAATATAGCCATCTCTATTGTTGTGAACTGATTGTAAAGCAATGCTTTCTGCTGGATTTATGAGCTCTGCTACATCACCATCACATGAAACAAGGTGCATTGTAGGAGAAAGAAATACAATTAAGCTGTTTGATATGGAGATCTCCAGGAGTGATAAAACTTCTCTAAAGCTAGCAGGCTAATTTAGGAAAAACTCCTATTACCAGTCAGAGGGAAGGAGACACTAGAACTTCACATACAAATTAAAACACTCTGCACAACATATATTTTTTCAAGTTTTGGGTGGACTTCTCCTTTAACCATCAATGCAGTTTTTTTAACTCGGATAGGGTCCCTGGGGAAAGGCTTCCCTGGTAACAGGGGGGCCTGACTGAAATCATTCAGACTGATGAGTCAGGTAAGAATCCTCATTAATATTGTTAATACAGTATGTGTTAGCAATAACCCACGACAGGGTGTGGGGTTATAGGCATTTAATCCATGCCTGGGGTGCGTTGTGAGGCAGAAGGCTGTAGGCTGAGTGTCCTCACAGCACCCCAGGCGCAGATTAAATGCCTAAATACCCCACACCCTGGAGTGGGTTATTGCACTTATAACATGGGTTGCATGAAGAATACAAATAATGCTCAGAAAGGGTGATTTTAAGGCTGGAAAAGACAATTTCTATTGTGCATCCTTCCATCAGAAAAAATAGTTCCACATGTATACTGAGGATAACATTTTATGGTTAACTTAGAAGTTTCTGTAAAGTACAAAAGCATTGTTACACACATTAGTGCTAATACTCACATATAAACCGAGTGAAACTCAACATGTAGAAAATACAACGGTGCACCGGCAGGCTTATTGTGGATTGCACAATTCTGTGAGAAATTTGTTCTATTTTTAATCAATAACTGTATAACACGTTTTCTAACATATGCTCTTGCTTCATGCAGTATATGAGTAGAGTGTTGTCTATTTATATTGTAGTGACATAAATACTTTAATACTTCCTTTTAGGGTTCAAAACACAGGAGAACAAAGTAACACAGATCCTTTCCTAAAGTAATCAGTAAGGCATGTTAGAACATCTGTTTTACTTGCTTTTTACCAAGTATGAGAATACATTACTTTCATGACTTGCAAGCTCTGCATCATGGGCATGTAAATAATATGGGTTATGCAATAGCTCTGTCATTCCCTGAGAAATAAACTTTTAAACAGTATCTCACATACCCATGATCCAGTATTTGCAACTGATGGAAATAATGTATTCTCATACATGGTAAAAAACAAGTAAAACAGATGTTCTAACATGTTCATATACGCATTGATTACTTTAGGAAAGGGGCCGTGTTACCTTGCTTTCCCGTCTTTTGAACACTAACAATTAAAAGTATTAAAGTATTTTGGTCATTACAATATAAATAAACAAGACTACTCCTATACTCCAGGAAGCTGTGTGGGTAGGAATATGCTTTCATTGAGATAATCACAGTACTTGGTTTGCTGGAAGTAGTCTCGTGCTCAGTGAATGAAATGTCATTCAGTGAGTGCGTACTGTATACAGTAGTACATTCTCAGTGGAAGCTCAGTCAGCAGCTGGCTGTGGAGGTGAGAGATGGGATGTGCCAGTCACTGACTGGGAACAAGTGTGGGGTTGGGGTGGTGTTGGACTGGCACCGCTGGGTTGGGGACTGCTAGACTATCAGGGATTACAGGCAGGCAATATTAATATTACCAGTGTGCTGGTGATTGGGGCTTGGGGCTTGGGGATGGGGGGACATGATCAGCCCTGCGGGCACTTCTTGAGGATGGGTGGACATGATCAGTCCTATGAGAAATTACTAGGGGACTGGGGCTTGGGGCGGGGGCTTGTGCCCTGTCCGTGGGCTTTACTGTGGCTTGCAACACCCTCTTGAGGTACACCCTCCCTTTGGCACAACAGTTGGGGTGCTGCAAGTCATGGACATAGCCGCCGGGGATCCTGGCTGTCCTGGAATTGGGTGCAGGGTCCCTGGCACATTGGCATTTGGTGCAAGTCGCAATTGTTGGCAACTTGCGCCATGCCTTCTGGAATCTGGATTTTTGTAGAACCATTTCATAATGTGGAGGGTAATGTATGGGCGCTCATGCACAGCAAACCTGTGTCGTCATCAAGAGGTTACTATGGTAACCAGGAACCTCGACAGTGAAGTTCAAGAGGTTTCCTGGTTGTCATAGAAAACTTGCAATCAAGACACAGGGTTGTCTGTGTAAGGATGCCCATACATTATATGTTTATATGTACAGTTACTATATCCTTGTGATTATAAAAGTGCATTCTCAAGTTCTTTGGGTGAGAGATCTGAGAAGCAAGCAAGCAGTTCTGGTGTACAAATCACTTGGGAATGCACTCATAACCACAATAGACACATGAACTGTACATAGAAGCATATTATATTATAAATCATGTTGAAGATGTCTGATTAAAGACTGAATTTGAATTTACATTCAGAATGTTTTGTCTTGTAGAAAATAATAGAAACCCCTGTGTGTGAAATGGACTATGCCAATTGAACTTAGAACTTCAGAATGTTAGAAGTATGTGAATAAAGCAACCTGTTGTTGTTATAAGAGTACATGGAATGTTTAGAAATAAACAATCCTGATTGGCTAAGACTTTTGATTTATGCAACAGGCATCAGGATAAAAAGCTGTGCATAAACACATTTATTTAAGACACTGCACAAATAAAAGACCATGATGTAATCACTATAAGAATAACTTGAAGTTATCCGCATAGTGATTACATCATCATCCATTTATCCACACAGTGTCTACATCACCAAATGCCGCCCCCCTGCCAGCAATACTTCCTATACCACAAAATGCAAGTGCACACCAGCTCCTCAGTGATAACTTCTTCCCCCACGCACATACACTTCGTGAAATTCAAGTACCCAGCAAAAACATTAAGCTGTTCTCTTTTCCTCTCACTCTAAACATTTTTTCTTTCATAAATACGCGTTATA
Source organism: Neoceratodus forsteri (assembly GCA_016271365.2). Classification (NCBI taxonomy): domain Eukaryota; kingdom Metazoa; phylum Chordata; order Ceratodontiformes; family Ceratodontidae; genus Neoceratodus; species Neoceratodus forsteri. The sequence goes on from CM057456.1 coordinate 1,678,177,328, forward strand.
GAAGTAGCTTCTTCACTAACAACCGCCCCCATACTTTCTCCCTCTTGCACTCTCTCTTCCCTTCATAATGCAAACCTGCCATCTCTTTCGAGGACCCCCAACCAGCTGCAAACCGTGAAGAAAGCAACAACAGCAGCAGCAATAATTTCCCTACTTTCCTGCTTTTTCCAGTAGCATTTCAGTCTCAGTTTCCATTCTCAGATGTACCTTCTGCACTACGTACCAGAGTCTATGAAGCAGCTCCTCCCGATTCAACTCCAACACATCCTGCTGGTACTCCAACAGTTCCTCAAAACCCTATTATGTCTTTCAAAAATCCCAAAGTGTTTTTTTCTCCTTAATAAACAAAAACAAAAGAAAGAAATGGCACAAAAAAAAAACACCCCCACAAGTTCTAAATGAGATCTTGCTTAGTGGATCCGCCATTTTCTGTTACAATTTTTTAAAACCTCTACCATTCACCAGTCAGCACAGATGTTGTGATGTCATTAAGATGTCCAAACACCAACAATGGACTCAGCAACCAGGCAGGGGCGGGCGGATGGGGTTGACTCTGAAACCAAGAGTTTAAAAAAAAAACTCAAGTTTCACCACATTTTTAACAAACTGGGAGCATAAAAAACAGAGAAACACCTGTTGCATATATCTAATATGCGGGGGAGGGAGCCTATTGGATAACGACGTTATCTGTACAATAGCCTGTGACCACTCGTGGCTTCCCCACTCGTGAGATTACTCAAGGTCACAGGCTACTGTACAAATAATGCCGATATCCAACAGGTGTCCCCACATATCCCTCATATCTTTTACAGTATAAGGGCACTTATGCACATTTCAGACACTCTGCTTCCTTTCAGTGAACTGGCGGTTGGGGATGGGGCATGGGAGACACTTGAGGGTTGGTACTGAGCTCAAATTACTGACTAAAATGTGGTTAATAAGTGCAGGTGGAGCTGTTTCTCTAAGTTCAAGTTTAACAACATTCTAGCTTGATTGGCTAGGGGAAAGCAGTCATGTGGCTGCATTTTAGGTTGTGTTTCAGTAGTGATATTAGTACTGCAGCACAACATATTGCTGTCACCACTGCAGTACAAAAATCCTCTTCTAGGCATGGATTTCCATGCAGAACAACTTCTACCATACACTATAAACAGTTAATAGAAATAATTAAGTGATCATAGACTATCAATGGGCATAGCGCTAGGGTTTGACATATTTTTAGGGTTCTAGTTCGGTTCGGGTTTAGCAGGGTATAGTTCGAGTTTGGTTTAGTTAAGTTTGATAAGTAGAAGTTTGGGTTTGAGTTCAGTTTGGTTAGAGGTTTTTATTGTGTAATTTATTGGTTTGAGTTTGAGTTCTAATGAATTCGCCCTACTGCCTCAATGTGGGTTCTCCTAATCTCACATGGTCTAAAACATAGAAACATAGAATATGTCAGCAGATACGGACCATACAGACCACTTAGTCTGTCCATGTCTGTTTGGGTTTGGTTCAGGTTCATCTGTTTTTTTTTTTTTAGGGTTCAAGTTTGGTTCGGATTGGGCAAAAATTGAATAGTTTGGGTTCTATTCAGGTTTGGTTCTCTGACGAACCCTGGCTCTAGGCATAAGCACTGTAAGTCTTGTTGTATGAGTGGAGGTGGGGAAGGGGGTCAATGCATAATTAGAAAGCCTGTGAAGTTAAAAGAAATCATTCAACACCAAGTACATTGGTTTATAACAAGACAAGCACTCCTCCAAGATGTCTTATGATAATAAAACCCTATTCTTCTGACACATACCAGCAATGGATTCCACTGTTTTAAAAAATTCTGAATATTGCCAGCACAATTGTTCTCATCAACATCATACCTGTAGTATTTTTTTTTCCTGTGGATGTATGAGTGTGTGTGTGGGGGGTGGATGTAGGTTGTTAATACGTTCATATGGTTTTCACAATATTAATAGCATTCTGCAGTCAATGATGTGTGTGTGGGGGTTAAGGGGGAATACAATACGCAACACATGAATTACGAAGAAAACTGTTATATTACTTATTCCATTATGAGGCCTGAAAGATTGCCCATGTTACCCAGGTCTCTGAGTGGAGACCAGAACAATGTCTCAAACTACAGGCCTTTCTCCATCCATAGAAACATAGTTGGGGCAATCTTTATATACTTAATGACGGCCTTTGACTTTGTAAATCACAGTCACCTGTTGGGAAAACTACTTAAATCTGTCAGAGGATACCATATCCTGGTTTAAGGACTATCAGCCTGAACTTCAACAAAAAGCAAAAATTGATGGCCTCTACTCTAAACTTAAGCCTGTCTCTGTTGGAGTGCCCCAAGGCTCAACTTGGGCCTTTTATTATTTAGCTTATACTATAAGAATGATTTCTTTCAACTTCACAGTAGTTAGCTATACTCCTCTATGCTGTCATTTACACTAGGTACTCTAACACAGATATTCTACCCATTACACTGCAGCAGGACTTTAAATGAGTACTACAATCAGAATTTCAAAATCATATGTTGTGCAGAGTGTTTTGATTTGTGTGTGTAGTTCTAGTGTGTCATTCCCTTTGTTTGCTATAAGGAGTTTTTCTAAATTTGCCTCCTAGTTATCTGGCCCCATGGATCTCCATGTTTGGATTTTTATGGCTCTTCCTTTTCCTACAGTGCCTTCTCTTCCATGTGACAGTGACGTGTCCAGGACAATGGATTCAGCAAAAGTTGGTGTAGAGTCAATTTTGTAACAGTAGAGCTGTGCTTTTCAGTAACTTTCCTTATCCTGTGACACTAAAGGTTACATTTACAGTTTAGCAAATACTTGAGGGCTAATTGAGCAGGTTATTCTGCAAGAAAACAACTGGTCTTTACTAATTATATCATTATAGCATTGATGACCTGGCTTGGTTTGTGTGCTTTTTGTGCCTGTGTGTAGTTTAAAGAAATGTAAAGCTTTAAAAGCAAAACATTTACTCCTGCTGACTAGACCTAGAAATAGAAAACAAAAATATTGAATTAGAGTTATTTAGCTGAGGCCAGAACATCAGGCCCCTATCTGCAGATTACTGCTGCAGTATTTTCCTTCACTGAATCATTGATCCAGGATGCATCATTGTCACATGAGACAGGAGGCATTGCAGAAGGAAGAACAATAACCAATACTAACATAGAGATTCCCAGGGGCCATATGACTAGTAGGCAAATTTAGAAAAAAAAATAAACTTTTAGTAGCAAACAAAGGGAAAGACACACCAGGACTACCACATAAATCAAAACACTCTGCACAATTTATGTTTTTGAAAATCTTGATTGTAGTATTCTTTTAAGAGTCTAGAGAAGTGGTTTACCCCAAATAACTTGGTTCTCAATTATAACAAACAAAAAAAGCAAAACAAAACAACAAAAAAAAAACCAACAACTAAAACTATGCTCTTTGGGAGTAACAATACAATTCAGAAAGCCTTCACGCTCAATATATCTGATAAAAATGAAGCGATACTTGAGCAAATAAATACCTTCAAATACCCGGGCATTCACTTGGACAGCACCCTGACAGTTGTGCCTTATGTGGACTGCCTGCTGGAGAAGATAAATCAAAGACTGGGGAGTTCTGTATCAGAAGCAACATTACTTCACCCAGGAGGCTAAGCATCTTATAGTGGCCAGTTCTATCCCATCCTTCATAAACTATGGATTGACAATTTATTCATCTGCATATGAAACTGTTTTGAATAGGGTAAAAAATTGTTCTGAATAAAAGCTGCAGACTTGAATTCTTGAATTGGTAGTACACACACACACACACACACACACACACACACACACACACCTGTCAACTGTACCAACAGACCAGCTGGCTTCCACTGCAACAAAGAGTAAGGTAACAGATCTGCTTGCTAGACATCACTAGGCAACACGTCAATAAATTTAACAAAGTACTTCCAGTTGGTAGATAATCACTGCACCAGAAACATGGGCAAGTACAAGCTGGTGAACGTTTTTTGTAAATCCTTATTGGGGCAATGCTCCTTCTGATTTTGGGCTTGTGAGAACCTGAATGAATTACACCTAACCTTGTACAAAAGAGTCACCTGGGTCACCGAGAACTGCTATAGAACTCTTTTGCACACAACTGTGTCACATGTATATAATGTTCCTTCTCTGTACTCACAACACTACATGTATCATATTATCTTGTCTCTTGACATGGAACCTTTGAAAATGGGCAGCTTTGCTTAAAGGTAGTTTCCTAATAATAAATACATACATACATACATACATGCATGCATACATACATGACAAACATATTTGAAGGTAATACTTTTGTAATGCAAAGCATTAACTTATGACAATATGCACCCAGTATTATTCATTTAAAGTAATATTTTATAACAGCGTACCATGTACAACTAGTAAATGCTGTAAGACCAGTAAATGTGCATCTGAACATATATACAGAGTATAATCAGTAATAAATGTTATCTTATATTTAATTAAAACAGATTGCAATAAAGAAAATATACCTGTGTATACCACAGAACAGTGGGAATAGCAAGATCTTGTAGGCCCTTATAAGTATACGTTACATACATATTAATGTGACGATAACAAATAACAATTATACCACTGGTTCTTTCCTGTATACCATTGAAGAGCTGATGAGGATTTGGGTTTACTTGGGTGTTTGGGTTGGTAGAAGGGGAAGAATTGTTTGTGATCCATCTTTACATACAAGGTACTCAACTGCTAATATACTGTAACACTTACATGTAGTTCTTTTGAAATATTTGTAATGCTGCAAATTCAGTATAATGCAAAGTACTAATAATGGTAACAACCAATCAGATTATATAAATTGTGGCATAATTTTGGGATAATAATATTTTTAATTTGCCATGTGATTGAAAGTAAGCTACTGGTGTGCGAATAACAAGTATATTAATATAATGCGTTAAGTAAATACACCTAAGTAATACCTTTCCAGTGCTCATGATTATTTTACTGTAGAGAAAATGCAAAGTCTTTCTATTGTATGTTTTCAGAAAAGTGAAACATATTCCTTACCATATTTGTTTTTACACAAAAAGTTAAATAAAATGAAACTACTTCTAGATATTCACAGAACATTATTACAGTACGTAAATAATATTGAATTATATGTGTTACCAAATAAAGTATTATTTTCTATTAAGTAAACATATACTTTTTCATTCTTAGAAAGGTGAACAGCATCAAGCTCCATTGCCTGGTTTTTACTATATGATACCTCCTGGTCTTCAACTGGGGATCATCATGACCATAGCAAGTGTCGTAAATTTTACAACAGATGTTATTAACACATATCTATACATATCTAGGAAATTATTTATTTTATTCATTTGTAAGTTTTGACCAGGAGAAGTACAGTAAGCTAATATAGCTTGTTTCCAGGTATGTCCTGTGGGTGGGTTACATGGAGCTCTTTTATTGATGGGGGGAATGTTGGCCATGACACTGGGCAAATTCCCCTACTTTTTGAGCAAGGGGGGTGCTGCGGTCTAGCTCTCCAAGATGGCAGAGCCAGAGACTGCTATGGTGCAGGAGGATCTGGTGGGGGATGTCTGGACCTCTGCCCTTCTACTTTGCAACCCAGTGCTGTGTTGAGACCGGCTCTTGATAAGGCTGATATTCACAATGCTGTGTCTGCCACAGGTCTGCCTCAGGACATGAATGTTTGGATTTCACAATGTGTACAGGAAGCCAATATGAAATTGCAGGATGCCTTAAAGTCAAAGAAATGGTACCTTTTGAACTTGCTGGTTAAAGAGGATGAGTTGTATTGATGAGAGAAAGAATGCTTATTCTCTCTACAGGACAAGACTCCTTTGTTACAACTGCAGCCCGAGGTGAGTGGTTCAGGTGCAATGTTTGTTTCCAAATGTGCTGCTGTTTCAGCTGGGACTTCCTCACAGACTGGCATTGCTCCACCTGCGCAGTCCTTTCCCAAGATTGTTGCTCCTATTGTGTGTACCCCACTGGCCATCTTACTGGCCATCTCTAACTTTTTGGGATCCTCTGAGCAACCAGTACTCCTGCAATGTTTCACAGTGACTGCTTCCCCTTCTGTACTTTTGACTGTAGGTTTGCTGAATATCCAAGCTACGATGGCACACCCATGCTTATCTGTGCAGTTCACTGAGTCTCCCTGTGCTAATCCAGTGAGGCTCTGGAACAGGGAAACAGCAAGGCCAAGTTTTCCTCCACTAGAATGGTCTCCAGTTCGAACCCTGCAGGAGGCTGGCTGGACTAGAGACTCAATTGGCCAGTGGCACTCCACCTCACTGACTGGGCCAATGACATCCATTTTTTTCTTCTGATGTGCCCTCTCGTGCCTTCCCTCCTGCTTTGCTAACCAGCTCTACTTGTGACCCTACATCTGGGGAAGTGCTCTCCCCCTCGGGCTGCTCTCCATCTTCCAATTATGGTCACCCCTACCCCTGGAGATATTGAGACACAGGTGCAGACCCAATTGCCTGTTCCACCAGCTACCTGGGACCCGGTTCACCTGGTACTCCCAGAATCAAGAACATTACACTCAGTAAGTGATGACACTGCTGTCCTACCTTGTGGGGTGGGGCTCAATACCCCCCTACCTGCCTTTCACTAGACCAGCCTCTCCTGCCATCAAATGGAAAAAGCACCACAGAGGTCCCACTGCAAAACTCAGAGCTCTTGACTTTGGCAGATAGGACAGACTTGGAGAACCCTATCCCCTCACAGTCTTCTTCCTTGCCCTCTGGGCCATTTGGGGAACAAACTCCGGCATAAAAGACAGTCTAATTTTTGGAAATCAGACACATTTTCTATGGCCCCAGTGCCCGCTCAAAGAAGGAATGCGGCCCTTTTGTTATATAAGGGGGTTAGGAGTCACATGATGCCCCGTGCCGTGTAGGCAGGTTGGAATGTCTACTCTGCTCCTCTCCTCCACTTTTACATATTTATCTTTATTTTCAACAAGTGTCTCCCCTCTCTTTTTGCTTACCTAATCTGTTGAAGGATCTAGGATTGCTCTGCTTTTAAATTCCCAACCCATGATGGATGCAGAGATGAAAAATGCAGCAATACACCACACACCACTGAGTACACCTGGGAGGGATAAGGGATCAAAAAGATCCAAGGCCCAGGCCCCAGCATCTGCTCATCCTGCTGTTTCATTGGTGGCTTTAAAGAGCCACTGATGCCAAAAGTGCTACATTGCAGAATCCAAATAAGCATACCCCCCAGTAAATCTCATACCAAAAACTAGATTTTTACGTTACTTCATTTTAAAGTTATTAGCCATTTTGTAACCCTGATTGCACTATCTGTGCAATACAAGCAGGTGTCAGTGAAGAGCTGATGATGATGTCGAGGTGATCTCATAGTCTAGTATTTCCTGTCAGCAAGCTTATAGGACCCATTTCACTAAAGTTGTAAAGATCATGTGCAATGGTTTTCACAAGTAAAACAGGCAGCACCAGTCAGTAAACATTGCTATAAAAACTATATATGTTTTAGATTTGTAACAAAGTTGACAAAACTGTATTATTTAATGCTCTTTTGGTGTGGTCCATTTCTCCAGGGTTGCTGGATGCTAAGTCAACATGCCTCCAGGCCGCTCAAGCCATTTGGAGTGTTAATTTACTGTGCCTTTTGGGAAGCTGTATTGCTGCTAGTATTGTAATATTGTTAACTTCACTGCTGTTTGTCATTGTCTAGTTTACAATATGTTTTAATAGGGGCCTTACGTGTGTTAATTCCTACTAGGAGTGGAAGTGTTAGCTCTGGTAAAATGATCATTGCAATGTAGAGTAAAACATAGATGAGTCTGCCCCACCCCCATTGACAAGGAGATGGAATACTTATTTTAAAGTGCCATTCTTAGAAATCACCTCAATTGAATGATAGGTGTGAATGATCTCAGCCTTTCATCACATCAGAGACTTATTCAGTCTGAAAACCTCACAACAGTGTGCTATGACCCAGCATCTAGCAATCCGGGAACAAAGGACCACAACAAAAAGGCACCCAGACAAAATATTGTGAGTTTTGTTACAAAATCTGAAACACACAATGTTTTTAAAGCAATGTTTACAGACTCGTGCTGCCTTTTTTACTTGTAAAAACCATTGTACATGATCTTTGCAACTTTAGAGAAATGGGTCCTATAAACTTGCTGACAGGGAATACAAGAATGTGAGGTCCCTAGATGACATCATCAGCAGCTCTTCACTGAAACAGACTTTTTTTGAACTTGTAGTGAAATCAGGGTTACAAAATGGCTAATAACTTTAAAATGAAGTAACACAGAAATCTACTTTTTGGTATGAGATTTATTGGGGATATGCTTATTCTAATTCTGGAATGTGGCACTTTTGACCAGATGGTGTCAGATGCTCTTTAACTGAAGAGCGGGGTTTTACAAGAATTCTTGCCATTAAAAGTGCCCTGCAAGCTATTACCGATGACCTAAAAAGTATCTGTTTGACTAGTGAGGCCTTTAGCCAGTGAGTGGGAGATGCTGAGGCAAGAATTAGCTCACTAGAGGATTGGCGAGGACGTGTTGACCCCAAGACTACTTCCCTGCATCATAAGATAGCCTGAATGGAGAAGCAGCTTGAAGATTTGGAGGAGATAATCTGCAGAAATAATATCATTGTGATTGGCTTGCCAGAGGGAGTTGAGGGGCCAAACACAATTTTATTTGTGCAGAAGATGCGTGAAAAAATAGCTGGCCCATCTCCTAATACCCCAACCTACATTGTTGAGCGTGCCCACAGAGCCCTCCAGCCAAATCCACCTCCCGGAGCAACTCCCCAATCTCTAATATTTAAGGTTCTTAATTATTTACACAGGCAACACATCCTTACTAAAACAAGAGGGCTGCAAGAAATAACTTGGGAGGGCAGTAAGATATGAATTGTTCAAGACCTCCCCCAATCTGTGAGACTTAAGACAGCAGCATATGGTCCATTTATTTCTAAGTTGCTGGCTGCCCAGATTCAGTTTTGAATGCACTACCCAGTGTGGCTGCAAGTGGAGTATAAAAGGTAATTTACCACTTTGAATCTGAAGATCAAGCCTGACAGGAACTCCCCCAAATGTTTCCTGACCTTTTTAAACCCCAAACCCGAAAGTATACAGAGATGGCCCTTACTTCTAATGGACACATTACAGGAAACAGCAGATTGTTAAATTTCCCCTCAGAGATCACTTTCTTTTGGGAACTGTGCGGGGAATTGGAGATCCATTTTGGTTTGTGGAGAGCCTGTATTTCTACTCAGACTTTTCAGGACGCAATGCTGGAGTGAATACTTTCACTTTTATAGCAGACATAGGTTCTGTATTCTTCCTTCTTTTTCCTCTCTGCTCTTAGTAAAGTGTTCCTTATTTATCTACTGGATGGGCTACTGGTTAATGGTTAACAGTGTCCCAGGGTTGCACACAGCTCTTCAATTGCATTTCTCACAGCCTTTTATCTGATCCTCCCCTTTGCACCATGCCCAGGTTAGACTATTAGAGAGGATCCCGGAGACTGCACACGATTATTTTGTTCTTGGTGTGGTACGTTTATTTAGTGATTATGGGAAGAAAGTTCTCTAGTTTCTTTTTATTTTATGTGCATGAGTGATTCTATTGTCAGCACTGTTAACAGAGGGACAGTCTCCTACTAGAATATAGTATTAACTCTGATGTTGTTATTGAACTGCAGATGATGGATTACTTTTTGGCTTCCTCTTCTAGTTTGTACTGTAATATGCCAGTACAGTACTTTTGATTTACAAGTCCAGTAGCCAGGATAAAGACTTCTATTTTGATTCTTTTTTTTTTGTATACACCAGATTAAGACAGTGATGGTTCAACCCCTTGTTTTGTTTGCTATAGACTGACAAGCGTATTAGCATCATGCCCCTTAACTACATTTATTTGTGTTATATCTGTGTTATGGACCATAATGCTGGCTCCTTGAGTTGATAATATAATGAAACAAGGAATCTGAATTGTCCTTAGAATTGTTTTTGGGACACACATGACAACTTCTTCATAAGTTAGTTTATATCAGTTACTCTGATTTATACATTTTCTGTATGGCAAGTTTTGAATTCTGAGGCCATAAATGTTTGTGATTTGTCCCCATATTTATCTGTTAAATGAAGACTGTTGCTTACACTTCTTGTCATTTTCTACAGAGTTTTGGATCTTTGTATAGGCATAATTACTGTCTTCCTATTTTGGTGGGGATGCTTTTCTTTTTTTTTTATTTACTAAACTTTATTAAGTTTTAAGCAGCACACAGTACAAGGCACAACAGGAGAATGACAGGAGGCTGCATATACATATAATTAAACAAATGAACAAACAAACAATCCCCCTTTCTTCCTCCCTCTCCTCTAATCTCTCCACCCCTATGTCTGCACCTCAGTCAGGGAGAAGAAGGGCAATAAAGAAACCAGCTAGGGAAGGTAACTGGCTCGTGGCTTCCAGAGGGAGAGCAGAGTCAGTAGGGGCTCCCAGATGGCCTGGAAGGAATGAAGTCTGTGTTGCATACTTGCTATATGTTTCTCCAGCTGGATTGCAAGCAAGGTCTTGCAGTACCACTCCAGTACTGAGGGGAGGGAGTCCTCTTTCTAGTGCCATAACATTACTAATTTTGCTGTGGAAGCCACAAGGGCAAGGTGAGCTTTCCTTATTCTTGGCATTCTGGGAGGGAACAGGGTTAAAAGGCAATATTCTGGAGTGAATAGAGGTTCCAGGCCCAGAAGAGGATCCAACACCTGCATTATGGAGTTCCAGAAAGATTGGAACTTAGGGCAGCTCCAGAGCAGGCGACATAAGGACCCGGGGTGTCCCCACAGTGGAAGCATAAGAGGGATATGAGCTTACCTATTTTGTGTAATTTTAGCAGGGTATAGTATAGATTATGCATGAAGTTAAACTAGATCAAGCGGAGCCTATCTTGTTTGATAAATTTTTAGACAGTACTCCAGGCTTTCTTCCAGGAAACAACCTCTGCTGGGAAAGACAATTCTTGGACCCAGTAGTAGTAGATTCCAGAGGGGAGATGTGGATCCAGGGATTGTAAGTGTTTATAAGCTCTGGAAACTACATGTGGCTGGTCTGCAACTTTAAATATGGAGGATAAGTCCTCCAAGGGCAGGGAGGTCCAAGGCTTGGATCCCAGGAAAGAGAATATTGCATTTTTCACTTGTAGGAATTTGAATAGGTCCTTGTTGTGAAGTTGGAGCCGGGTTTGAAGAACTGGAAAAGGGACCAGCTCCTCTCCCTGGAGGAAGTCAGCGAGAGTAGAGCTCCTCAAGTGGGGCCAAAAGGAGAGTGGGATGGATCGATGACCAATATGAAAGTGAGGGTTGTTTAGTATGGGTTGAGCAGGTGACCTGTGCCAACTCAATGATAAATGGGACTGTATTTGGTGCCGGTCTCTGAGTGACCAGCCAATTGGAGAGTTCCTCAGAGGCCATGAAAGTTGAGAGGGAAGCAGGTACACCAAGGAAGATAGGAAGCAGTTTGATTTATTTGCAAGGGCCTCTCAATTTCTAACCAAATAGGGGTACAAGTGTTGGGACCCTCCATCCAAAGGGCACGCTTACTGATGTGTTGGGCCCCATAGTATGCAAAGAAGGAGGGGAGAGCTAGGCCACCTTGTGATTTTGGGGCAGTAAGTTTGCCATAAGCCCTTTGCACTACCTTATTCCTCCATAGGAATGCATTTAGCATTTTTTGAAGTTGAGTAAACCTTAGCTAAGGGAAGAAAAAATCCAACATGCCCAATGGGTAGAGTAGGAGAGGTAAGACATTCATTTTAAGAATGCTAATCTGGCCCCAAAGGGATAAAGGAATATCCCCGTCTGTCCAAGTCATATTTCAGAGTTAGTAATAATTTGGTGACGTTTTCTTTGATCATAGTTGGGATGTATCGAGAAACTTTAATACCCAAATATGTTAGAGTTTTGGGTTCCCAAGAGCAGCCCAGGTCACTAAAATCTGCCCTGACAAGCTGGTTATTGAGGGGAAATATCTTTGTCTTGGAAAGGTTTAGCTTATGGAGACTTTGGAAAATCCATCCAGTTCCACCAGCAGGGTGGGGATAGTGACGCCTGGGTCTTCTCTATGTAGAAGCAGGTCATCATGCTGAAAGAGTATATCTTTTCCTCTCTAATTGGATACCTTTCAGGGTGGGAGAATTAACTAATCTATGTATCAGTGGTTCAAGACAGAAATTAAAGAGGAGGGGAGAAAGTGGGCAGCCTTGACGGGTGCCTCGTTGAAGGGGGAAGGGCTTAGACAGACAGCCGTTGCACCAGATCCGAGCTTTGGGAAAGGAATACAAGAGTTTGACTCATTTAATAAAGTGAATGGGTACACCAAAGTGATGAAGGGAAGCAAATAGGAATTCATAAGAGACCCAATCGAACGCTTTCTCGTCATCAAGGGAAACCAAGGCCGCAGGTACCCCAGACTCCCCTGATGCCGAGATCAAGTGAAGAAGCTTCCCCATATGATCCCCTGAAGTCCGCTCTGACATAAAACCTTCCTGTTCTTGTCCAACCTCTCCCATGACAGGGGCCATGCGATTAGCCAAAATGTTTGCCAGGGTTTTCACATTCGAATTCAGTAGGGAGATAGGATGGTAGTTTTCAGAATATAGAGAGTCTTTGTCAAGTTTTGTAAGGAGAGTGATCAGGGCCTCCAGAAAGGTAGGGTCTCCCATGCCATCCACAAACCAAGAGTTAAAAACCTCTACCAAAAGGGGCGCTAGTTGGGGGAGGCAAGCTTTATACAAGTTATTGGGAAGACCGTTTGGGCCAGGGGCCTTGTTCTTGGGTAATTGTTCAATGGCTTGTTCTACTCACTAAGTGAAATCAGGGAAGCCAGGTGCCCAGTGGAGGAAGGGGATTGGGTTGGAACGGTAACGGAGTTCAAGTACGCTGTGATGACTTGAGCAGATGGACTGGATGCCTCATCCACTGAGTAAAACCTTTGAAAATACCCCCCGAAGAGTGAGGCTATTTCTCTGGGATCTGAGACTACGTCCTCCTCTGGGGATAGGCGCAGGCCCAGTATGAATTTTGCAGTCTCAGCCTGTCTTAGCCAGAGAGCTAGGAGCTTGCCGGCTCATTCCCCTGATTCCAGATATTTAAATTTAGTGTGGTGCAGAGCAAGTTCGGCTTTCTGTGTCATGACATCTGCAAATTGGGATCGCAAGCTGTGCAACTTGGCCCACTTAGAGTCAGGGGAGGAACACTTGAGGGAGTGTTCCAGTTGGTGAATTTCACCTAAAAGAGCATCTAATTGTTCTCTACTTTAATGGGATCAATTTGCTGAGAGACAAATGAATTCACCTCGAAGGGTGCACTTAAGTGCAGCCCATACGATATCCACTCTATCCATTGAACCTTTGTTGGCATCTAAGAAAGTGGAGATAAAATTTTGGGTGTGGGTCAGTGAGGTGGGAGCCTGCAAGAGCTGGGTGTTAAGGTGCCAGAGGGAATCCCATCAAATCCCTGGGTCCAGCAGGTATGAAATGCTGATTGGGGAGTGGTTAGACAACACCCTGGGGTGGATGGTGGTGGTTAAAATACCAGGGAGACAAAAGGAGCTAGCGAGAAAGTAATCAGTTCAGGATAAAGTATTGTAGTGTGGAGAGAAATAGGTGTATTGCCGTTCTGTAGGATTCAAAGTGCACCAGACATCTACTGTCCCAGTACCACTCATAAGGTCTCTCAAGGCCCTTTGAGCTGGATTCCAGACTCCTCCCAAAACAGTTGGAATAGGAGGGTTGAAAGCTAGCATTAATAATATGTGGGAGAAAAATTGTGGTGAGTCCATGTTTGGACCATATACTGAACCCAGAATGACTGGGAAGGATTCTAGAGTATCCTGGAGGATAATATAACACCCAGAGAGTCCCACCGCTCATGTGTCATAGTAAAGGGAACCGGTTTGGCAATCAAAATTGCAGTACCTCCTCATCTGGAAGAGGTGTCAGAGCCAAAAACTTGCCCTACCCAGCTTCTCTGGAAGAGGGAGATGTCCTCTCTATGAAGATGGGTCTCTTGTAAGTAGACTATCCTTGCCCTGAGGTGTTGGAGGTGGTGTAAAATTACTAGTATTTTACGCCTGTCTTGGGCCACTTTGATATTCCAGCTAACAAAGGTATATGGACTTCTCATTTGGTTTGGACAGTATAGGTTTAGAGAGGTACATTAAAGGGTCAGGCACCTCCTACCGCCTTCTTCTCCATGTTTTGTGCTGAAAGAACCCAGGTACCATTAAGGTGCAAACCTTTCCCACCCTCCCACCCCCCAAGATGCCAACTATGCACTGAAACATATTGGTACACCCAAACAGCCAGAACCACCCTGAACCCCAACATCCCCCATGCATACCAAACCCCAACAAACCCAATAACATTCAGAACACAAAAACTTAACAACACTACCCCAGTTCTAATAACTGCACTACCTACTACACTTTGGCATGTGGTTTTCTTACAGCTACTCTAAGAGAAAATACATTCTTAACCCCCTCCACATCCCCCTGCAAACTGCACTGGAACAGTCAACTAATTAAACATTTGACTAATATTAATAAACAAACTCAGATTAGTTGTAATGACAGGAAAACTGCCTAGCGTGATTAATGAGCCCACTCATGGGGCATAGCATTGTCAAGTATGGCTAAGGCAGTATAGCACAGTGGGTTAAGGCTCTGAGCTGCAGATCTGGAGACCTGGGTTTGAATCCCACAGCCACCTAGGTGCATACTGTGTGATCCTGAGCAAGTCACTTAACTTCCTTGTGCTCCCAGGTCACATCTGGAAACAAGCTTCGGCTTAGTGTGCTACTCCTGGTTAAACAATGTTCCCTTCCCTTTCTTCCCTTCCCAATGCCCGCAGTTCAAATGAGTGACCCCCAGATTCAACATTAGCCTACGGTGGAAAATAGCTAGCTCAGTCCATAAGTCCATTTTTGCTAATACCCGGGGTGATTAAACTGCAGAGGCCAAAATAGAGAATTTCAGACCCCCCCCCCCAAGAATGCTGTACCAGACTGGTAGTTGGGAGTACAAACACGCAATAGCCCCAAATGTCTGGTTCTGAAAGTAAAAGTCTAGGTTCACAAAGAAGGGTCCACAAATCCAGAGCGATGAGCACTGCACTGTGGTGTGAGCCAATGCCATGGCCCAGGTGAGAAAAATGTCCGTGATAACCCATAAAGTCCCGGTGAGCCCATCCAGCTGACTGTAAATAGGGACAAATACAGTAAGTAGGCCTAGCCCAGGGTGGTGTTCAGAAGAGTGCAGAAAAGAGACTCCTGGAGCATGCAAGGCCAATGCAAAAGGGGCTGTGATTGATTACTCACAACACCATTCCAGGCAGGAGATGAGGTGGGGTATTTAACCAGAACCGAGGCCTCAGTCCAAGCTAAGGGGGATAGGTGACGGGGTCTCATGAGTTGAGAAAAAAATATAGCAGACCATCAACTGCTTGGGAAACTAACATAAGTACTCACTGTGTCATTTAAAGACAAGCTTCTAGGTATCACAGGTACAGGAATTAAGGATACTGTCACTTGAAAAGCTCTGGTAAGAGAATCTTGAGCTCTGCTGCTACCTGTGCCAGTGTCTCATATGAAATACACTGATCAACGTGATTGACTTGCAGCATGGCGGGGTATCAAACCCTGAAAGGCTTCCCTGCTGCAATCAGCTTAGCGACTGTAGGGTGAAGTTCCTGTCTTTTTGCTCGCACTGATTGTGGGAGATCTTGAGAGATCTGCAGTCTGTGTCCTTCCCATTGCAGCTCCTGGATTTCTTTGACTTAAGCCAGGATATGCTGTTTATCTTGGACGTTAAGCAGCTTGAAAATCACAAATTGAGGGATGACCCAAGCGGCGGGGGGAGGGGGCAGTGAGCGGTGAGCTCGCTTGATTACATAGGTGGTGCTGTTGGAGAGGGGCCCACGTTTTCTCAAAACTTTTGAATAAAGTTCACAGGATTGTTGCCCTCTTCTCTCTCCAGGAGGCCAACAATAAATAAATTATTGTGTTGACTACCCCCCTCTAAATCCTCCAGCTTTTCTTCCAGGCGTCTGAGCTTTTGTCACATAACAGTGGAGTCTTGGTCTATTTTCCCCTTCCATTTCTCCATGGATGTGATCCTGGCTTTGGAGTCACCGACTCTGATGGAGAGGCAATCGACAGAGGAGCTGATTTTCTGAAGATCTGCTGAGGTTGCAGAGATAGTCTCTTGCATAGGTTGCATTATTTCTAGAAAGCGCTCCTCCGAGAGCATGGTACCAGCAGTCGAGACTTGTTCGAGCTGGCGGACTGTTGCTTAGGCCTTTTTGTGACCTCGTCCTTCTCAGATGTTGGCGGGGGTGAGTGGCACGGCGACACATTTTTCATTTCAATTTCCATTCTCCCCTTACAAAAACGTGAACAGTGGGGTCCCATTAGAAGGAATTAGGGAACCAAATTGCAAACAAGAATTCGAAGGCTGTCAAAAATGAGTTTTAACTGTGGGAGTGGTGAGGAGCAGCGGAAGTAAGCAGTTCTCTCCTAAGCAGCCTTCACGTGACCACTTCCGGGGATGCTTTTCTTCATGATGGGGTGGAGGGGGGAGCTCGTGGCAGGGACTGATACCTCATCATGGACCTAGGTATTTTTGTGGAACAGTCGTTAGGACTGGGGTGGGTATTCGCTTTACATCTTATGCTTTGTTGGTGTTTGTCAATGGAGGTACTTCAATCTATACAACCCCCTACCTTGGGTCCCGAAGGAGGGCAGGAAATATCTTCCAAATATGTTACAGAGATATATGGTATTAGGAGGCTACTTCAAGAAACCGAGGTTAAACTAGATGAGTGGATCACTAAATTATTTCACATTACATATCCATTGGCAAGAATTAGTGTACTCAGGCCCCCAAATGCCAACCAGCAACATTGTGTTTTGGTTTACTGTTCCACCTCTGCACTAGCTGATATACTGTGGCAACAGGAGAACTTGAAGAAAAGAAAACACATGTATGCTTCCCCCATATGAGGTTCCTGCTGCATCCCAGGGGCTACTTAGCTACCCATGGGTGCAGGTACAACCTCAAACAGGCATAGATGATATATTAGAGGTTATTTCTGGCCATAATAATTTAAAGGTACAGGCCTGGGGGAATAAAACATTAACTCTGTTTGGATGGAAGATGTCCAAAACTTCGATAGGGAAAAAAAATTATGAGATAGCTGCATTTCTCAGCTAAATTTTAGATTTCCTGATTAATAGAAGTAACACTGAATGGCTTAAAATGCATAATTCTGATTCTTCCTTCCCACAATTGGATATAACCTTTGTTAATTCAAACTATGTAGAGGCAATTCAATAGAAGATGTATATCCTTGATGCATTGGGACTGTATGTAGTACCATCTAAAGTCCTACGAGAAAGTTACAGGGAAAAACAGCAGCACATCCCACTTGAAAGTAGGAATAACTCTGAGCCCTTGTATGGACTCTCTATGGACTGACAAATAGCACCACAAGTTCAGTTAAATGCATTGTCAGAAGATTCTCCTATTTCGGTCCTTTCATGAATATAGAGGGCCTATCACTTAAGTTAGCTGACCCTGAGTGTTGGAAGTTTCTTGAGAGTCACGACATATTATGCTTTCAAGAGACATGGTGTGGGGAACAGACCACACTATTAATCCCAAGTTATGCAGGCTACTACAAGCCAGCAGATCGTCCAAATAAATTTGCTCGATATAAAGCTGGGCTTACAATTTATGTTAAAATAGCTTTAAATTTTAAATTAACACAGCTTATTTGTGATTTAAATACTGTCCTTCCCATTTTGACTGAGAAAACTGAATGTAAAGCTATAATATTGAATATCTATATTCCACCATACACTAAAAGGGATCCCTCCCCTCAGGACTGGGGGAAAATGTATACAATTTCTGGAAGAAATAAATAATAATTACAGTATATATTATACCCATTTCTAGTGATGGGTGATTTTAATGCAAGAATTTCCCCTAGATTTATGACAGACTATGAATGTTCTGCTTTGTCCCCCTTCCGCCCCGAATGCCAATATCAATCCTAATATAAGAATAATTAGGCGGTCAAAAGATAGTAAAACAAATAAACATGGTAGATTACTAGTACAAACCATGTCAAATATGAATTTTAGTCTTATGAATGGTAGAGTTACAGGTGACCCAGAAGGAGCATTTACGTATACTGGTCCTCTGGGCTCTTCTGTTATAGACCTGCTCTGGGTGAATACTAATGCAACAGTGAAACTTAAAACTTTTAGCATTTCTGATCACCCAAAATCAGCGCATTTTCCCATAGTATTGGAATATGATATGATAAGGATTAAAAACTCTCAAGAGAACATTCTTTTGGCAGCAGGATGTGAAGTTCGGAATTCTTGTAGGATAAAATGGACACTGACTCTGAATAATGCATTGATAGGAATCCTGGAATCTGATTGCCTTTAAAAAATGGAGACAAGATATTATAGAAATGGATAATAACCTAGATCAAATTAGGTCTCCATATACAATTTTGAACTATATTAAACCATTTTTATATCAAATGGATAGACCAAATAAAGTAGGATCTTGGTTTAATAGAACATGTAAGGATACAAAAAAAAAAACAATTAAACAAAATGGCATGCTGTGTGAAGCATAACCCAAGTAGGGATCACAAAAGACAGTTAAGCAAAGCAAGGAAAAATTACAAGACAATACTCGAGGAAGAAAAGGAAATTTCAGACTAGAAGCTGGAATAAATTGAGACAGACGATGTATGAAAGGGATAATAAAAAATTCTGGCTGCTAGTCAGCCAAGGCTATCATGAGTCTTCTCTAGGAATAGAAGCTTTTGTTACCTCTGATTCCTGGATGTCCTACTTTGCATTGCTCTACTATTCTTCTAATGAAGTAGTAGATATTGCCCATGAAGAGGTACAATATTATCCTAGACCAATTTACATTAACAATTACAACATTTTCTATGCATTATCCCATTTAAAGGTTAATAAAGCACTGGGTCCAGATGGTATAGTGGCTGAGCTGTACAAATACCTCTTTAAATGATGGCTTCCTCTCCTTCATGTTTTTTTTGATAAAATTATTCAGGGAACTGATATTCTGCCTAACTGGAAGGGCAGTATTTTTTGCCCAATAAAGAAAAGAGGAAGTCCAACTGACCCCTCAATCTACAGCCTATTAGCCTTATTGATACTCTACAAAACGTTTTTTGTAGGATAATTTTGGATAGACTCCAACTGTGGGAAGCGGAGGCTGGCAATATTAATGAATTCCAGAATGGCTTCAGGGCCCATAGATCAACAGTGCAACATTGTTATGCTTTATCTTATCTGATCTGGAAATATACTAAAGTCAAGAAATCAAGGTTGTACTGCTGTTTTGTGGACCTGAAGTCTGCATTTGATTCCATTAGTCATGTACTATTATGGGAAAAGTTACGCCTATATAAAATGGATCCTGTACTATTGGATACCTTGATTAGAGTACCAATTATTTTACTTTTTTTTACCAGGTGAGACACACTAAGCTAAAAGCTTGTTTGCAGGTGCAACCTGGGAGCACAAGGAAGTTAAATGACTTGCTCAGGGTCACACAGTATGCACCTAGGGGGCTGTGGGATTCGAACCCAGGTCTCCAGATTTGCAGCTCAGAGCCTTAACCCACTGCGCCATACTGCCTGCCTATTACATAGAGATGCTTGGCAAAAGGCTAAAATTAATCAAAATGAAGATCTTACTTCTGAAATAAAAACAAACCTTGGTGTAAGACAGGATTGCCTTTTGGCTCTGTTTCTATTTATTCTATA
Organism: Neoceratodus forsteri; assembly: GCA_016271365.2. Lineage (NCBI taxonomy): Eukaryota > Metazoa > Chordata > Ceratodontiformes > Ceratodontidae > Neoceratodus > Neoceratodus forsteri. The sequence continues at coordinate 1,678,197,223 of CM057456.1, forward strand.
CATTAATACGATTATAGTTCAGTTAGAACATTCTGATTTCCATTCGCCTGCCATTAAAAATCAAAAGATTCTGCTTCTGGCTTTTGCGGATGATCTTGTTCTTCTTTCAACATCATTCCTGGGTCTGCAGCAGAAAGTAACTTTTTTCTCAGCACTATGCAAAGAAAATGAATTGGTAATTAATATAAGTAAAACTCAGATGGTAATATTTAGGAATAGACAAAAGAGAACGCTCTTTATTAATAAATCAAAGATTGAGATAGTCAAATTGTACTCTTACTTAGGTGTGTACTTCTCCCAATGTACTAGATGGACTAAATACCAAGGGCCAGATATTCAAAGGGATTGCACCTGGTGCAACAGAGTTGCACTCGTGCAACCCCAGAAATGCACTCCAGTACAATATTCAAAAGAGGAACTAGCGCAGCGCAAGTCCTGATGCGTCGGGGTGGAATGATAATGGTATGCAATGCAACTCCAGGGGGCATGCCCATACATATGCGGTGCATCCTGATATTCAGCCCAGGATGTATGGCTCATATGCTGCCACAACCCTGAGGTGCACTGCATACCTGGTCACAAAGTTGAGCCCGAAATAAGAGGCTTAAGTACCAGCCACCCACAGGTGTGCTGCTGTACTGCAATGCACAACACAGGAGCCACCAGCCATGGGTGGTAAACACCCCCAACACCATGCAGAAGCACCCACTGATGTCCCTGGTAGTCTAGTGGCACCCCCCTTCCTCCCTGTAGCCACAATCACCGAAATGATCTATTCATCCCTGGTAGTCTAGTGGGATCCCCCACCCTGCCCATAGCTGCGATTGTCGACATAACTGTATATTCCCCCTGGTGGTCCAGTGGCACCCCCCCCCCACCCACACAGGACCCCCTGCCCAGCTCCCACCGGTCATCAGCTGGCAGCACAAACCCACCTGTCATACTGCCTGGCTGCCTGCCGAATGGCAGCTACAGTAGCAGTTAGGAGTCTATTGGTCCACACCATGGACCAATGGGCTTGCAGTGCATACTGTAACAGATTTCACAAACCCCATTCACGGTTTTGGAATGACTGTTACAGTATGCACTGTAAGCCCATTGGTCCACGGTGGACTACCGTTTACAGCTGCTACCGTAAGCCGCCATTTGGTGGGCAACCGGTGATATGGATGGGGCCGGTGCTGCCCATCATGACGGAGAGAGAGCTGGGTGGGCAGGGGGTCCTGTATGGGTGGGGATGCCACTGGACCACCGGGGGAAATATACAGTTATGTCAGTGATTACGGCTATGGGTGGGGTGTGGGGATCCCACTAGACTACCAGGGATGAATAGATCATTTTCGTGATCATGGTTATGAGGAGGGAGGGGGCTACCACTAGACTACCAGGGATGATTTAAACATCTTATAAGAGGTGTGGGGCATTGGGAGGGAGGGAGGTACCACTGGACTGCCAGGGATTGCACTGTTACATTCTGGTCATTGCTGCTATGGGGGGGGTTCCTCATGTCATCCTCTGGGGGCACCACAATCTGTGCAGGGTGCCAGGCGCAGTCACTGGCCTGCCCTGCACAATGCTTGCAAATGGGCCATAATGACATGCAAATGGCCCCACCTGTGCTTTGCATACATTATGGCCCAATTTGCATACTGATGGCTGAATATCAGGAATTTGCACACAGCGTAAATCTGTTACACTGGTGCAGTTCCCATTCCTGGTATTCGGCCCTGTCTGGGGCGATGCACCAGTGCATGGTAGTTGCACAGTGCGCATTATCTGTTATATTCAGAGGAGCTGCACCATTGCACATCTTCTTTGAATATATCTCTGAGCTGCACCAGTGCAGTACAGTTGCGCTGTGCCACCACATGCGCCATTGCCAGGCGAAATTCTGAATATCGGGGCCCTAGACTACAATAAGCATAAAGCAATTACAGTCCTTAATGCTTTTCAAAAGATTTTCAGCCCAAATGGGAAATGGAACAGTTGAAGGCCTCCTGAAGGTAGCTGAAGCTAAAATACATGCTAGTATACTCTATGCTTCAGAGGTTTGGGCAATAACAGACTTTAAACAATTAGAAATATTATTAAACAAATTGTATAGATTTATTCTCAAAATACCAAAATCTGTTCCTGCTGCAATTGCTAGAACTGAATTAGGACAATTCTATAGAGGCTTACATAATAGAAAGGAAAATCTTATTTCTACTTAATTTGTTCCTCTGCCCAGAACATAGGATACCTAGGATGTGTCTGGAGGAGATAGATAGATTACACACTTTTGGGTTTTAGATCACCAATTATAGAATGTGTGGCAATATACAGTATCTCTATCCAGTGGGGTTGGGACACCTTTTATATTAAATATACTGTATTCCTTTCAAAGAAATTGAACTCCAGGTTAAGGAGAGAATTAGAGATATTTATAACAGTAAAGACGTGTTTTCAATTTCTGCAGAAATGGTCTTTTTCCAGGGCAGAGGGGGCTCCGTGAGTTGATAGATTGCCTAGGCATCGTCAATCCATGGCGCCTCCTCCACCTTTTGGAGAAACAATTTACTTTTTACTCCCCCCCATAATAGTTTTTCCAGAATAGATTTCTTTCTTATCAGTCAGGAGAGTTTAGTTGGCCTACTACCCTCCAAGATACATTCGCCTGTCATATCGGATCTCGCCCCAGTGAGTGAGATAAAGACATATAAAAATGTCAAGTGGTACAAAACATTGGAATCAGGTAATAATTTGGAACCCTATCTAACAATACTAGTCTGTCCAGATTTAAGGAGAAGAATATTGAGATATAGATTGGAACTCTACAACTGTCACTGAGTATATTATGCCCAAAAAAGAGTGGGTGTGGAAAGTGACAAATGTGTCTGTAGTTTAAATATGGTGGATGATTTAAAACATGTCACTTTGATTTGTCCACTATATGAGAAACATAGACATTTCTGTTTGGGTCCTATTATACAGAACCTTGGTCTCCCCATGGATCAGATAATAATAGAGTTATATAATTCTAGTGATAAGCAGGTATTAACAAGACTTGCACATTTCTTAAACACTATTAAACTATAGAGTATGTGTTATACAGGGAGTACTGAATTATAAAGAATTTGATTGTACTTGATGTATCTACTCGAGCAATATTGTGTACATTTTAACGTGTATAATGAGATGTAATTATTTGATATGCTAGAGTTTATATTTTAATGTTATTACTATGTTTTATTTATTTATTGTAATGGCTTTGTGCTGAACAAATAAATCATTTGATTGACTGGTGTTTGTTCTTTTCATGTCAGGGGTTGGAGAGGGATACTGTGAGTGTACTTTCTTATTGGTTATTTGTGGGGTAATTGGTTGGGGGAGGGGTGTTTTTTTTAGCTCAGCGAACCCTTTAAGTTCTTATTTATATTATAGTGAGGATGAAGATGGTTATCCTAACCCATTTTTGACTGCAGAAGTATGGCAGATCCTTATAAGATTTTAACCTGGAATATTAAAGGGGCTCAGGACAGGTACAAGTGTCACACGGTGCTTTATCACCTTAAGCAACTTCAGATGAGTATTGTCTGTCTGCAGGAAATCCACCTCAAGCGAGAGAACATACAGTTTTTCAGACGAGTATGGGTGGGTCAAGTTTACGGAGTGGGTAATAGTGCCAGACCGGGTGGCGTAGCCATTCTAATAGCTCAGAATGTCCCTTTCCAGCTGATTAAAGAATACTGGGATCCAGAAGCATATCACATACTTCTGCATGGTAAGCTTGGGTTGTCCCAAATTATACTAGGTTCCATTTATGGACCAAATTTCGACTATCCTAATTTTTTACCCAACTGGCCCCTCTCCCAACTCTCTAACTTATTCTATTTTTCTGGGGGAGATTGGAACATAATTTACCAATCTGATATGGCAAGTCAGATTCCTGCAGAAATGGTCTTTTTCCAGGGCAGAGGGGGCGCCATGAGTTGATAGATTGCCTAGGCATCGTCAATCCATGGCGCCTCCTCCACCTTTTGGAGAAACAATTTACTTTTTACTCCCCCCCCATAATAGTTTTTCCAGAATAGATTTCTTTCTTATCAGCCATACAAAAGTGAGGGTACTGGACTTTAGGAGGGCTGACTTTGGCAAAATGGGAGAGTGCCTCAGAAAAGCACTAGCAAACAGGCTAGAAGGAGATATGGAGCACCAATGGGGAAATCATCAAAACTGCCATCACAGAGGCAACAAGCCTTTGTGTGAAGCAAATAAACAAATCAAAATGAAAGAAAAAGCCACTGTGGTTCTCAAAAGAGGTGGCTGTGAAAGTCAGGAAGAAAAAAATAGCATTCCAGAAGTATAAGAAAACACAGAAGGAGCAGGACAGAGAGCTGTACCAGTTAAGGCAGAAGGAAGCAGGGAGGGAAGTCAGAATAGCAAAGGCCCAAACTGAGGAAAAGATAGCCAACTCAGTTGAGAAGGGATAAAACCTTTATAGGTACATCAGCTGATAGAAAGACAAAGGGAGATAGTGAGGCTGAATAGAATGAACGTGGTGGTGGGCAGAGGGGGGACAGAAAAGCAGGGATATTGAATGAATATTTCTGCTCAGTATTCACAAAAGAGGAGGGGAAGTGCCTAATCCAATTAACAGAATCATTCTTGATAGGGGGTCGATCCCAGTCCTTCCACAGAAGAAAGGGTTCTACAAGAACTCCTAAAACTGAAGGTGGACAAAGCAATGGGTCCTGATGGAATTCACCCCAGAATTCTAAAAATTAAGGGAGGAACTAGTGAAACCACTGGCTACTCTTTTTAATAAATCATGGGAGGATGGTGTGGTACCCGAGGACTGGAGGAAGGTGGATGTGATTCCCCTTCACAAAAGTGGGACCAAGACAGAGGCAGGAAACTACAGATCTGTCAGTCTGACCTCTGGGTAGGGAAGGTGATGGAGTCACTTCTGAAGGAAAGAATAGTTGAGTACCTAGAGGCCAGTGGAGCACAGGACCCAAGGCAGCATGGGTTCACAGTGGGAAGGTCATGTCAGACAAATCTAATAGATTTCTTTGACTGGGTGACCAAAGTAGTAGACCAGGGAGGGGCTGTGGACATGGCCTACCTAGACTTTAGCAAGGCATTTGACACAGTCCCACACAAAAGATTAATAGTCAAATTAACCAGCCTGGGAGTGGGTCCCAGGGTGGTAGCCTAAGTAAAACATTGCTGCACAACAGGACACAGAAGGTAATTGTAAATGGAGTCCACTCTGAAGAAAGAGGGGTTACTAGTGGGGTACTGCAGGGTTCAGTATTGGGTCCAGTCCTTTTAATGTCTTCATCAGTGACATTGCAGAGGGACTGGAAGGAAAAGTATGCCTTTTGCAGATGACACAAAGATCTGCAATGGTGTTGATACACAAGGAGGCATGGAAAGGATGAAAAGGGACTTGGAAAGGTTGGAGGAATGGTCAAGTATGGCAGCTAGGATTCAATAAAGAAGTGCAAAATAATGCACCTGGGAAACAAGAACCCAGGGAAGAATACACAATGGTGGGAGGTAGCAACAACAACAAAAAAGGAAAGGGACCTGGGGTAATCATATCAGATGACCTTAAGGTTAGCAAGCAATGTGAGAAGGCAGTAGGAGGGCTGGGGGGATACTGGGATGCATAGGGAGAGGCATCAGCAGCAGAAAACAGGAAGTTGTTATCCCTCTGTACAGACAGTTGGTGAGACCCCATCTGGAGTACTGCGTCCAGTTCTGGAAACCCCATCTCCCAAGGACATAGGCAGGATAGAGGCAGTCCAGAGGAGGGCAACTAACATGGTGCAGGGTCTGCAAGAGAAGCCGTATGAGGAGAGACTAAAGAGCTTAATATGTATACCTGAGGAAAGAAGGAAGAGGGGACATGATAGAAACTTTAAGTACCTCAGTGGAATCAACAAAGTCCAAGAGGGTAGCATCTTTCAGAAAAAGAGATGTGCAAGAACAAGGGGACACAATTTAAAGATAGAACAAGGGCGGTTCAGGGGCAATGTAAGGAAGTATTATTTCATAGAGAGGGTAGTGGATGCATGGAACAGCCTTCCTGAGGAGGTTGTGGGGTCTAAAACTGTGGGAGAATTCAAGAATGCATGGGACAGGCATAAGGCAATTCTTGTGGGGGGTAGGAAGAAATAGGCTGTTGGTTAACTAGGATCTGCGGCCTATCCTGTAGGTAGGGAAATGGGCGGACTAGATGGGCCAAGCGGTCCTTATCTGCCGTCAAAGTCTATGTTTCTATGTTTCAGTCAGGAGAGTTTAGTTGGCCTATTCCGAGACACATTCACCTGTCATATCGGATCTCGCCCCAGTGAGTGGACCACATACCTTGTAGGATGAGGACAGCATGATTCAGTGTGGTGTCTTATTTCCCAGCTTTTACAGAACCTGGACAATCTTGCTTAGATAAAAGAGTTTTTAAGTAATTTTTTTTTCTACAAAACAAAGGGTCCGTACCTGCAGTAGATACTCTTTGGGGAGCAGCAAAATGTGCCCTAAGAGAAGAGTGCATAAGATTAGCCTCTATATGTTCCAAGAAATATAAGATGACTTTAGAGCAGCTTCTGAAGGATAGCAGATGTTTAGAGCATACCCTTAGTAGGAGTAACCCAGCGGCTGATTGGTGTAAACTAGTATGCAGATCTCTTAGCTCATAAAGCTGAACAAGTTTGCACCGTACCAAGCTAAGATACCTGAAGTCAGGTGAGAGAGCCGGGAAATTGCTGGCACTTCGCCTTCATCAGATAGATGCATCTAAAAACATCCTTGGAATCTGACCCAGCCTGGATGCAAATATTGAGACCCAACCCTGGAAGACTGATGCAATATTTCATTCCTTTTATATGGAACCATACTCAGATGAGTTTTCTGATCAACCCGTTGAGACCAGAATTTCATCCTATTTAGATACCCTTCCTCTTCCAGCCCTTGACCTAACTCAGAAGGAATTGCTTAGCCAGCCGGTCTCTCAATGAGGTTCAGTAGGCTATAAAGCACTTGCCCCTAGACAGCCCCAGGCCCTGATGGTTTCATGAACAATTTTTATGTGGCTTGCCTCCCAGAGGTGGCCCCTCTCCTAACATGACTATACAGTTATTGGTATTCTTCGGGTATTACGGACATCTCCTTTCTGGAAGCCTGGATTACTCTTATTAAAAAATCTGACAAGGATGAATTACAACTGGGTAGCTATCGTCCGATCTCTCCACTTAATACTGATTTAAAAATTCTTTCTAAAATTCTAGGTAATTGACTAGCCTTGGTTTGGGACTCTTTGATCAGTTCAGAACAGGTGGGTTTCATGAAGGGCAGATTGCCCAGTGATCACCTCCAGAAACCTCACCGTCTCATTTCATAACATACAGGGAGGGCTGGAATCCTCTGCCCTGGTCTCCCCAGATGTGGAAAAGGTCTTTGATTGAGTCTCGTGGCCCTATCTCTTCTCAGTATTATTGAAATTTGGCCTTCTCCCAGAATTTATCCACTGGATTCAAATACTCTACAGTGGCTCTACTGCCCAAATTTAGTGCAACAGCATCCTATCTGATACTTCCCCCCTTCATTGTGGAACACTGCATGGCTGCCCCCCTTCCCCACTACTGTTTAACTTATATTTGGAACCTTTGATTTGTAGCTTGCGTAGAAACCAAAGGATTAAAGGTATCTCTGTAGGGGGGAAATGGTACCTACTGTTGGCCTATGCTGCCGATTTATTATCACATGGGAAGGACCCCTCTGCTACAATCCCAGTTGCTTTGGAAGAAATAAACAGTTTCTCAGAGATCTCCTGCTACTGTATAAACTTAATGTGAGCAAGACAAAGGTTTTACCCTTAAATAATATAGTCAACAAACATGATATCACTAGCCTGGGACTTACTTGGGAACCCCGCTGTCAGGAGGTCCAAACCTCACTCTCAGGTTCTTGACAATAATGGGCATGCAAGGAATCACAGACACGTTGCATAAGAGTAACAAAACTTGTTTATTACTACCAAAAGGAAAATCACAGTTGCCCTAAGCAGTTCTTACCTTTAGGAACTGGGAGCCAATGCTAAGCATTCCCTATACCTCAAGGAATTTCCGTGTCTCCTGGGGTCTCGGAGGTAGAAGATGTAATGTCTTACATTATATACCTAAGATAATTACCATGGTTACTGTAAGATAGAAACATTTCTAGTTACACAGATGAGCCCTCTTGGCTAAATTAGAGGTGGCTCCTCAGTCCAAGATAACATTATGCAATTTTGTTATAGTCATCGCTTTGTGGAAACAAAGAGGTACAGTTTGTACATAGCTGTGTAGTAATATAAATCATCAGAAGATGACAATGCCAACTTATATATCATAATCATTATAAGGACACAAGTGTCCTAACATCTTGTAAGCAAGAAAGATATGTGTATATTGGAAAGTAAAGTGTATAACAATTATATGCATACATACCTGACATCTACGTTTATACGGTAGATGCCCTTAGCCCTATATGTGAGTATAACAAATACCTAAATGCTAGCTGCCTGTAATGTACCTCTGGGGGTACCAATTAGGGTGCAGGGACCTTGTGTAACATTTCCCCCCTTGTTGCCTCAAAAGGGGCAACACAAGCAAGAGTAAGGAAGTGGAGAGAAAGCAGGGGCTATTTACCGACCCGATGCATGAGCCTTGTAAAGGAACTCCAGCTGCTCACAGTGTTGACATAATGTGCACCGTAGGCAGCAAAGAATAACAGTAAGAAAAAATATCAAAAATGCTTGTAAAATAACAAAACCTTTAAAGGTAATCTCTAACCATGTGTTAGTAAGTGAGCTATTTAACTCAGCATCGTTAATAAGAGCGTAGACTGCTTCATTAGCTTTGGAAATATTATTGTTGATGTGGATGAGATGAGTATCCTTCCTGTCTAAAAGTGTTATTAATGTCAAAGTTAAAGGATCAATGTGTATATTAAAATAGGGTAGGTACTCTGAAAGAGTAAGCAGATAATCAGGGTTACCATCAATGATATCAGGTTCCACAAGGGGAACAAGGGTAATAACTGTGTGCCCAATAATGTTAGTTTGATGAGGTATGAAACAAAAGTTAGAATCATACATAAATTGTCTAAAATTTGTTACCACACAAAATTCACCATCTGCATTATATTGCATTTTAACAGTACGTAATCTCCATTTTTGTAGTTGTACTGGGCAAGTATAAGTCTGTTTGGAAATCCGTGTTGACAGGCGGTGAACCTCCTTCTGATAAGACTAATACATCTGGGAATTGTCTGGAGCAGATGTTGAGTCCTGGTATTCTGTGCCATTGGTGGTGATGTCATCGTCCATGGAAAAGGACCAATCAGTACTGTCTGGGGAATATCCACATACAGGTTTAATAACATCAAATACGTCACATTGACACAAATAAATAAACTCTTTCTTTGCACAACAATCCGTGTGCAGAGTGACCCATGTGTCCAGAAGAGGATTGAAAACCAGTAGAGGAGGCAAGTCAAGGTGTTCTCTGTAGATGTCATCATTAAGGTGCCCAATGGAGTGAACAGATGCTAGTTTATCAAATATAGCTGTAGTATCAAAACATGGTAAAGAAACAGTAAAAGACACAAACATAGTATCCTTAATAGAACATTTCTTAGAAGTGAAACAAGGACCAGTATTATGGTGCCTGGTCACGAATTCTAAATTTCTAGCAGTAGAAATAGGACTAGTCAGAGACTGTAACATATACATGGCAACGCAGTTAGGGGATTTGCAGAGAGGACAATAAAATTTGGAGATGCATCTGTCATGTATGGTCTCAGGGATTCTTCTGAATTCTAGATCACGGAAGAGATTGTTGATGGTAATGATAATATATGAGCCATAGGCAGAACATAAGATTTCTCAGTCATGTAGTGCTTATCTGCTTCCTTATTGTTCTGGGCAATAAGGACATTAATCTTATCTTTAGAATCTGTAAATACCTTAGCAATGTCATGCATATTGTAAACAGTGTATCTTTCTTCCTGACTGAGGCCATCCGCACCATGCAATAATGGGGTATGATGTCATTGATCATACCAGTTTGAAACTTCTGTGAATGTGCTTTGATAGTTGCAATGTCTGCTTTATTCCAGATAGACATTGCAGTGTCAAAGACACCAGTGATGGTACCCATGGCACCAGTGACATCAGATGTGTCATGAGTATTTCTTTTATGACTTTGACCATCTGGTTTAGGTTTTCTCCTAAAATTGCCTCTGTGATTGATGGTATGTACCCTGGCAATAGGGTCTTGGTTACGAATCTGAAAAGCTGCTAGGCTATCAAGTAACAAAGTACTATATAACAGTGATGTATAGTAGTATGACACATACCAAATTCTTTCATATTCCAGTAAGTCAAGTTAAACAAAACAGATATACGCATATATTGTAAGTTGTTAATTAATGAGCCAGGTAAAGCAGTGGCTGTGAGACCACTATGAGGACTAGGGGTCTGTTTTGGACATTCCAAAAGCTGTTTCTCAGTAGGGGGTAACACAGATAGGTATATGGCAACTGATGCCATGTTGTGTACAACACAAGATTTCCTGGCAGTGTCTTTAGACAATGAATCACAAAATGAGGGGTCAATTAAAGCAGTGATATTGTATAAACCAGAATGTCTAAGAGGGGTTTGGTGCAAGGACAAAGTACCATTTGGGGATAATTTAGCATTGGGCCATCCATGGAAAGTTCGCTTGGAAAGTTTGGCCACGGGGAGTATTTGTCCTTGAGACTTGGTTTGCCACGCAATTTGTAGGGTAGATTTATCAGGAGCAATAACCGAGGCAGTGAAGTAGGCATCGGAACCTTCCTGGACAGTAGTCAAATTGTTAGGAATATTGATGGAGACTCCCTCTGGGGTAGTTGCAGGTTGATCAAGGTGAGGAAGGAGTTGCTTTACCGTGTCTCGGATGCAGGGGATAACTCCTGAGATGAGGAGAAAATGGAAGAAGATAGCCATCTTGTCAGTATCTGAAAAGGAAAATCAAACATTAGCAAATTAGTACTATTCCACCCAATGGGGTGAGGAAAAGTAATTATACTCCTTTATACAGTTTCAACTGTTTGTATGTAACCATTTGTCAGTCAGTTTGTTGTTTTGCATGAGTCTAACCTGATAGACTGCTGGACTGAGCTTGTTGGCAATTGGGTAGGGTAATTCCCACTTATTGGAGAAGGAATGTGTTGGATACACAAATCTGAGAACCATTACCTGATCCCCAACTTGCCAATCCACTTCTTGGCCATGTTTATCAAACTGATTTTGGACTGTTGCTGGGCCTTGCCCATGCAATTTGCAGCATACAAATGAATATGTATGTGGTCTTATCTGAGTTTTTCCACATATTGGTCCACTGAGACATGGTCTGCAGTGGGGGTGTGCAGGTCAAACAACAGGTGTTCCGGTAATCTCATGTTTCTACAGTCATCACCTCAAAGGGTGTTAACTGGGTGGTGGCTGAGGGCGTGCCCCTAATTGCCATAAGGAGTAATGGCAGTAGGGAATCCCAATCTTTGGGATTGTCCTCAATGACTTTGGAAAGCATTTGTTTAATCCATCTGTTGGCCCTCTCTACTTGACCTGATGATTGTGGGTGATATGGCATGTAGAACTTCTGATGAACTCCAAGGAGTTCAAGGGCTTCTTTCATCAACTCACCTGTAAAGCTGGTTCCTTTGTCAGAATCTACCTTGAGAGGTAGGCCCCACCTGGAGAAAATCTATTCCATCAGGGTTTTGGCAGTGGTTTTTGCAGTACATGGGGAAAGCTTCAACCCACTTCGAAAAGAGATCAGTTACCACAAGGGCGTATTTGTTATTTCTGCTGGTATTAGTTAGGGGACCAATAAAATCAATCTGTATGGCTTGCCAAGGGTCAGAATGCCATTATGGTAGTAGTTTGGCATTTTGTTTGGTGGGGATGGGGTTGTTTTGTGCACAAACAAGGCAGTTGTCTTTGTACTGTTTAACATTTTTGGTGGCACCAGGCCACCAGGCGGTGGTCTTGTGTCTCTGGAGTGTGTTCTCTACTCCTTGGTGTCCACCAGTGGGGACATCATGCACTTGGTGCAAAAATTCAGATCTAAGATGATGGGGGACCACCCACAATTTGATGGGGGTGTCATCTGGTCGATACCACATGAGCTTATCATCTGGGGGTAGGTGTAGCTTACCTTCATGCCTTTGGTAGGGGTTGTGGGTAGGTAAAATTTCCTCAGTACCTTTATCTAGGAATCTGAACACATCTTTGAAATCAGAGTCAGCATATTGGGCTTCTGACAAATCCAAGGGGGAGAAGGGTTCAGGTTTCTTTCTAACTGCTGTGATGTGCACAGCTGCTCTGGCCTCTGGATGGTCCATCATCCAGGTGTCCCCCCCTTGGGCCCCTTCCTTCACAAGGGTGTCAGCAGTGTCATTGAAGGGATGATAGGGATCACGTATAGAGTGGGCCTTAACATTGTGTACATAGAGTCTGTGTGCAAATTTCTGTGCCAATGAATGAATGTATATTACCAATTCCTTGTGTTTCACAGGGGTGCCATCAGAAGAGGTAAAGGACTTCTTCTGCCAGAAAGGAAGGAATTCTGTAAGAAAGCAATGGTGCTTGTTAGTGGCAAATGCCTCCAGATGCCTTTGTAGGATTGGAAGGAGCTTTGGGAAAAGCTCATGGTTCTTAAACAAATCTATGATGTCATACTCTTTGTTGTTTGTGGAAATTGTTGCAACCACATGTGAGTCAGGGATCATGATGGTGTGATATTGTCCTTGAATTTGTATCAGTAGCATGTTGGCTAGGTCCACCACTCAGCTGTGTGGTACCAGAAAGTCAATTCCGATTATACTAGGATGATCATGCAATACCATCAGCTGAAAGGTGTGATATGCCTTCAGGTGTCCCAGTGTCACAGGTAGTGGAAGGGAGCGGTATGCAGGTAACCTAGTTCTGTCTACCCCAGACATATTGGTCCTCCATCCAGTAGACCAAGGTGATGTGCCTGTGCTGTCATCCTGTAATACAGACACAACCATGCCTGTATCCAGTAGTACTGTCAGTAGGTGGCCCCCAACCTCGTCCTCAGAGCAGGGCCTTTCATTTGTATCCAAGACCAGCTTGTTTGTAATATGGACTGTGACCTGTAATTGTCAAGCCATACCAGTGGAAGCATGGGGGAGCTCTTGAAAGAGAGTCTGGGCCTGGTTCCTGTGAACCATCTCACCATGCTGTGCTGATGCTATATAGGGAGCCGCTTCTGGGTTCAGGCCTGCAGGGGCCTGAGAGCCTGGACTTCCCATATCCCCACAGCCTGTGGAGGCCTGCTCTCCTGGTTGCATTGCAGCAAGGGCCCGTACTGGAATAGTGTCCTCTACAGACTGCACTTTTCCAAGGAGGTCTCGGAGACTCCGGGTCTTATCGGTTATTTCCCTATATGAAGGGCCTGGTCTCTGTTGTTTACCCTTCTTATTCTTGTGGTGTTTTTTATTCTTATGGTAGTTCTGGCTCCCACCCCAAGCTTGTTGTTGTTGTTGTTGTTTGGCCTGTTGGGGGTATTGGTTATCTGCAGGGAAGGGCTGTTTCTCTTGGGCCTGCCCATTCGCCGTGTAGTGTGTTGTGACCTCCGGGATGGCTTCCATGACAGCTACTTTCTTGGAACCGGAGCCTGAACACTGTATGTAGAGTTAATAAACTCTCTCTGTTTTCCAAAGAATATTGGCAATCCTCTCTGTGTTAGGATAGGTGGTTGGGTCTACCTTTCCCTTACTTCAGGGATCATGTTCCTAAGGAACAAGATCTTGTATTCAATGAGGTCCGCATCCACGGCTTCTCCTGCAAGATGCTTCCCTGCTTGGTAGGCCATCCAAAGCCTCTGGTGGAAGGTCGCTGGACTTTTCTTCACATTCTGTTTCACAGGGTATGCGAGCATCACTCCTACCACACCTGGGTTGTGTGCAGTGATGAGTTCAGATGCGACTTCACCAAAGGTGGTGTGGCCATCCTGGTGGACAGTCTCGGGGAGTTTCGCCCATAGGCCAGGATTGATGGTCTGGTGTAGGATCTGGACCAGGTAGTCTGCAGCGAGACTAAGCATTTCACATCTAGCACAACTTCTCCAAGTGGCAACTGAGGTTGTCGGATGAGTTCATCCGACCAATGCTGTCAGCTATTTGCTGAACAGAGTGGGCCATTTGTAGGAAATTGTTGGGACAATCAAGCAGACATAGATTACCTCGGGCACCCTGCAGGACTGCCTGAGCTGTGGCTTCTGCCAGAGTACAGACCATTCCCTCCTTAGTACCAGCTTCCTGTAGGAGCTGCTTAATCTGAGTCTGTAGGGCCTGTTTGTTTCTCTCAGAGATGGCCACATCACCTAAGGCAATCTCAGTCATTTTCTCCATCTCCTGCCTATCTTCTACATTAATAACTGCAGTCAGTGGTACCATTGGGAATAGGCCTGGGCCTACTCCCCCCCATCATGGGGGTCACCATTTTGGCGTCACCCATAATGAGTGTCATGCCGTCAATGACATAGGCAATGGGTGTCATGTGACGAGGGTCCAGCATGTTGTGGATGGCTGGGAGGGGTGTCTGGGTCCTAGTAGGGGTGTGACTGGGTGTTGCACTGGGAGATGTTGTCCTCTGACTCCTCCTCTTCAGATGTCGTCTACAAGGCAGTGGCTACACCTTACATTGCCTTGACGTGACCAGCCAGCACCTCTCACAATCCTTATGACTCACTTTTGCAACATTCTGATCCACATCATCCTGCATCTGCTTCTGTAACACTCTATATGTGGAGCTCAATTTGTGGTTGTCCCTAGTAGTGACCCCAAGTTATTATGTACCTGGTTTATCACATCCTATAACTCTCTCAACTCCTCATGCACCTGATCATTCATTCTACTTAACAAGTCATTCATTTGCAAAGTCTGCCCCTTATTCTGTCTCAGACTTTCACACTCCTGCTTCAACATACAATTTTCCTGCTCACTTGCTTGAGCAGAATGATGCAAAAGGGAATCCATTTCATTCTGCAGCATTTGGAGCTCAGACTCCAAATCCTGCTCATGTCTTACATATTCAGTTTCCTGCAATCCTAGCTCCTGCTGAAGAGATGAGATTTGCAGTTCAAGGGTTCGAAACCTCACTTCAGAGGCTTCAAAAGCAGCATAGAGAGCCATGACCAACAGCCCTTTAGCTTCTTGCTTTCTGACTGTTTGTCTCATCTCTGAGTACTGGGTTGAAATACCCCAGTACGGGGTTTTTGGATTGACTTGCATCCGGCGTGAGGTCAGACCATCCTCCATGGGAGACAAGGAAGTTTGAGACATCGAGTCTCAGGTCTGTGCAGATATTTGGTACTGTGGCCATTGTGTGGGAGGGAATGAAAAATCAAACTGTGAAAAGGCACCTTGCTGTGTCTCGATCCACAACAGGTGCACTAGTTCACAGGCGGGCTACTGTGCACTTGTAAGCTTGCAATTCAAAACTGCCGTGGGGTGAAGTGAGTCGGCATCAACCACACCCAGTAAGCAGCCAGACTTTGCAAGTGATTACAAAGTGGGTGAAAAATGGGAGAGGCGATGAGGGAGTGCACACCTACTGTCCCCGTTGGGAAGGGAAAGTTGTAGCAACAAGTGAAAACTTTGCAAACTCCAAATATTGCCTGCTGGCAGTCATCAATTGTCAGGAGGTCTAAACTTTGCTCTCAGGTTCTTGGCAATAATGGGCATGCAAGGAATCATAGACACGTTGCATAAGAGTAATAACACTTGTTTATTACTACCAAAAGGAAAATCACAGTTGCCCTAAGCAGTTCTTACCATTAGGAAATGGAAGCCAATGCTAAGCATTCCCTATACCTCGAGGAATCTCCGTGTCTCCTGGGGTCTCCAAGGTAAAAGATGTAATGTCTTACATTATATACCTAAGATAATTACCATGGTGACTGTAAGATAGAAACATTTCCAGTTACAGAGATGAGCCATATTGGCTAAATTAGAGGTGGCTCCTCAGTCCAAGATAACATTATACAATTTTGTTATAGTCATCACTTTGTGGAAACAAAGAGGTACAGTTTGTACATAGCTGTGTAGTAATATAAATCATCAGAAGATGGCAATACTGGCTTATATATCATAATCATTACAAGGACACAAGTGTTCTAACATCTTGTAAGCAAGAAATACGTGTGTACATTGGAAAGTAAAGTGTATAACAATTATACGCATACATATCCTGACATCTACTCTTATACGGTAGATGCCCTTAGCCCTATATGTTAGTATAACACATACCTAAATGCTAGCTGTCTGCGGTGTTCCTCTGGGGGTACCAATTAGGGTACAGGGACCTCGTGTAACACTGCATACTGAATTATTTTGGGGTATGTCTCTCCTATTTTGTCTCAACTGTGACCAAGGAAAACCTTACCTCCTTGTTGCACACTTTAAAGTTGGACCTGCAGAAATGGTTTATCTTTACCCGTCTCCTTATGGGGTTGGGCTGGCATAGTCAAGATGAATGTTTCGCCCAGCCTACTCTGTGCCTTGGGAATGTTGGGTGTTTTTTCTCCCCAAATACTGATTTACTCGATTACAGAGTATACTCGATCATTTACTGTGGAAGGGACTACCCATACACAGGTCATATTTTAAATTAACAGACCCAAATTTAATGGTGATCTGCTTTTACCAAATATATGTTTGTATTATTGTGCTCTCCACAGCAGCAAATTCTTTCAATGGGGTCACTCTGAAGGTGTGCAACCAAATAATACTTATACACCTCTATGGCTAGAAATTGAGCAATCCCCTTTGCTATAAATATGGGCTTCAACTCCATAGTCTGCTCTACACTAAAATATCACAAGTTCCTGCAGTGCTACATGCCACACCTATCGGTTGGTCTTTAAAAGCTCATCGGCAACTTGAGCATTATTTGGGGCTGATTGGACCAAGGGCTTGGCACAACCTATAATAGGTAATTTTAGTTTTAAAATTGTTGGACATCCTATACCTATAGCCTTCAGTTCTCAGCTCAGGGATGTGTTGATTTCCTCCCTATTGGACGGGGATAAGTTGGTGCCCTTCCAGTTTGTTCATGACTGCCTTTCAACTTCCTGAAACCTTTCAGTTCAAAAACTTACAAATTACCCATGCTCTTTTATCTTATCTAGGCCCCAAACCTTGGACATTCATGGACCAATCGTCTTCAGAGCCCTTTTTTACAGCTGTGGCACAGCAATATTCTGTATGGGGTTTGCAGATGACACCAGGATCTGCAACAGAGTAGATGATACAGATGGGGTGAACAGAATGAGAAGAGATCTGGAAGAACTGGAAAAATGGTCTGAAGAGTGGCAACTGGGGTTTAACACAAAGAAGTGCAAGATCATACACATAGGGAAGAGAAACCTTAAAGCTACCTATAGGTTGGGAGGGGAGTTGCTGGCAATCACAAGGGAAGAAATAGACTTGGGTATTATCATCACAGATGGTCTGAAATCATCCAAGCAGACCACTAAAGCAGTAGGTAAGGCTAGAGGGATGTTGGGATGCATTAGTAGGGGTATCACAAGTCGTAAGAGGGAAGTAATAATCCCTCTTTACAAGACACTGGTTAGGCCCCATCTGGAGTACTGCATACAGTACTGGAGGCTGCATCTGCACAAGAACATTAACCAAATGGAGGCAGTCCAGAGAAAGGCAACCAAAATGGTGGAGGGACTGCATCAGAAAACATATGAGGACAGATTAATGGAGCTTAATATGTATACCCTAGAGCAAAGGAGGGAGAAAGGTGATACGATCGAAACATTCAAATATCTTAAGCGCATTAACAAGGTGAAAGAGTCTATGTTTCAATACAAGAAAAATAGCAGGACAAGAGGACACAGCATGAGATTAGAGGGAGGATGATTAAGGGGTAATGTGAGGAAGTTCCTTTTCACAGAAAGGGTGGTGGATGCATGGAGCAGCCTACTTCAGGAAGTGGTGTATATGAATACAGTGCAGGGCTTCAAACAGGCATGGGATAGGCAGAAGGGAGCAATACAGATGAGTATGAATAAATAGGCCATTGACAGAATAAAGGTCTCTGGCACATTCATAAGGTAGACAAAATGGGCAGACTGGATGGGCCTTGTGGTCCTTATCTGCCGTCAACTTCTATGTTTCTATGTTTACAAGATCTTTCAATTTTGGATGCTACCACCTTTTTTGAGGTCTGTTACTATTGAGCACAAGCTTTAGGAATCCCTGATAATCACAAAGTATGGCACTCAGTTTGGCAGAGTTTGTATAAATGTATTAAACAAGATACAGAAGACTAAGCTTGATCCAGTTTCAAGTTCTTCAAAACCTATGCTATACCCCATCTAAATTGTACAAAATGGGTAAACTCTTGTCCCCTACTTGCTCTGGATGGAACCTCACAGAAGGTCACCTCATGTATATCTTATGGGATTGTGAAAAGGTAACACCCTTTTGGAATGCCATAAAGAACTTGCTAGATCAACTTTCGAGGTTAGATAATCTTTTCACTCCTTCCATCTGCCTTGTGGGTCTTTTTCCTCAAGATTTAATTGAACTTCACAAGCCCCTCATAGCATTAATTTTGGTCACAGCAAAAATGATTGTACTTTGTCATTGGAAGGATGACTCGGTTCCTTCTTATAAAAAGTGGCACCAAGAAATGTTGACTGTGCTCATGGTCTAGAAGCATATTGCTTCTTTAAGAAAATGCCCTCATCTATTCCATCGTAGCTAGGAATCTCAGCATACTCTCTTATCTATTGCTTCGTGAGGTCACTGTCTTGAGCCCAACACTCTGATCTACCTATCTGCGCTCCTACTTTTGCAGGAACTGCTCTTGCTGCCTATTTCCCACTTCTCTAGGGTTCGCTGAGCTATGGGGCGGGGGGAGGTTTGTATGCATTTTGTTGTTTGTTTTATATCCTTGTGATTGTAGTTTTTTCCTGTGTGTTGTATGTTTTGTAATCTTGTTTCTTTCCTTTGGAGAAAAACTAGTAAAGTACCATCTATTAAATAAAAAAAAAATATATATATATATATATATATATTACAGGCAAAAAGTTTAATGTATCAGTTAGAGTTGTTCCACAGTGACAGCAGGAAATTCGATGTTAGTTGAACCCCTCAATTACCCACCCCACCCTGTTCCCCAGCTAGCATCAGGGTGTGCATTAGTCATTGGCCCTAACTCTCACCCCATCACATGTGTAAAGAAGCTGAAGTGGTGAACTATAGGAGAATGGAGAGAGTTAGGACTGATGACCCCAACACACACCCTGATGCCGGCTGGGGGGCAGGGTGGGGTGGTGGAAGGGGGGTTTCAACCATAACATCGAATTTCCTCACTTTCATTGCTGTGGAACAACCCTAACTGATGCATTAAATGGAGTTTTTTACCTCTAATTTCCCTTCTTTTTGAGAATGCCCAGTAGAAGTAGTGTATGCAATGTGGTGGTGGGAGTGCGAGGTCCTTTGGGCCCTGCGCTCCCACCACGTGATGTTTTCTGACATAGTAACGGTAAGTGCAAGGGAAATGCAAGCACTAATGGTTGTGCACATGGTGACAGAAATGTAAATGGTAAAGCAAACGTTAATAGAAACGCAAGCGCAAAGGGACGCCAAACCGAACAGTGACGCAAAAGGGAGATGCAACCATGTAAGGAAAAGCAAACCATGATGTGCATGGTCATGGTATGGCAATTGTAAATGCAAATGGTAATGTTAACAGCATAAATAATGCCAAAGGGAACGGAAATGGGAACGCAAGCGCATACGGAAACGTAAACCGTAACGCACACGGTCACGGTACCATAATTATAAATGCAAATGGTAAAGTTAACATGAACAATAACACCAAGGGAAACAGGAATGGAAGCATGTACAGAAATGAAAACTGTAAAACACACAGTCACGTTACCGCAGTTGTAAATGCAAATGGTAACGGTAACAGCAACAATAACGCCAAAGGAAACAGAAATGCAAAAGCAAATGGAAGCGCATACAGAAACGCAAACCATAATGCTCATGGGCACAGTAACGCAATTGGAAATGCAAATGGTAACAACAACTGCAACGAAGGCGTAAACCGAAAGAGAAATGCAAACGTAAATGAAAGGGGTGCCGGAAATGCAAACCGAAATGTAAACAGAAACAGTAGTGGAAATGCAAATGGTAACAGTAATGCAACCACAAGCGCAAATGAGAAAGCAGAGGGTAACACAGCGGTGTACACAGGAACGGTAACACAAACGGGTAAGGAAATGCAAGTGGAAATGCTAACTGTTACAGTAACGGAAACGTACACCCTGTTTTTGCCCAACATCTGCATACAGAAACACAGTGTGTACAAAGAATGTATGCATAATAATGGGCCTTGAAGCAGAAAATTAGGTGTTTGAATACTAAATTGCTTATATCTCAGGAACCGTGCGACATAGAAAAAAAATTTAAATTTCACATGATTCATGAGTTTCCTGGCTAGGTTTTCATGCATTGTTGTGTGAAAATTCCGTATTTCGCACCATTTCTGAGATGCGAGCCCCGAAATGCATGGCGAACGCCACCATGTTACTCTATGGGAAAAAAAGTCAACTTCAGAGTACTGTAACTTGGCATCCGTGCAATATTTTGTCACCAAACCACAAAAGGCACAACTGAGAGATGTTGGCTACATTCCCTCCAAATTTCAGCTCAAAAGACCAAACTGTTCTTTTGCAGCAGGGTGGCAAAGAACTCCTGTCATTTTGGCCATAGTCTGGAAAAGTAGTGTCACAATTTGCGAAAGCTTTCGCAAAATTTTGCAAAAACAAATGTAAGCGCATACGGAAACGCAAACCATAATGCACATGGGCACAGTAATGCAGTATAGGTGCAGGTATATATATATATATATATATATATATACAGGTATATATGGCTTGATGAGCCACCAGATCATCCCAATGTGGAGAGATTCCTCCTCAAAGAATCTCTTCAAGTGACACCACTGTATGTTTTGTTGCATGCCTCTGCAGATCTGCGGATGGCTACTTTGACCTCAAGCTTTAAGATTCTGGCATATCTGAACAGATTTTGGATGGGTATATACAGTATCTGTAAAAGATACGCCTCTCTGCTTGCCTTTTTGGGTGACATCTTTGACGAAACTGATGGTGCGCACCCTTACTGTCATGCTACGAAATGAAGGGGTCAATGTCCAGGATGTTCTTTATTGACTGTCCAAGAGGTGTGACATTCTGGTTGATCCTGAACCTGTCCTGTACACAGAAAGCTTTTGGACCAGATAATGGTGCTTTAAGGTGAAGCGCAGGCACACTTCATTTGGATTGCAGCATAAAGTGTGTTTTACCTGGGCCGGGACACAGCTCAGTGTTTTTATCCTGGACAACCCAAGACCTGCTTTCACTGTGGCTTGGACTCCCTCCTGAGTAATGCTTGTGACACTCTTTGGTGCAGTTTGTGCCTTGCCCTGGGTCACTCCAGCTCTCACTGTACCAATGCTGTATGTTGTAATCTTTGCAAATAGTCTGGCCATCCTTACCATAATTGCCACTGGGCTACACATAATAAAGATGACGATAACACACAGGACACTTTACTGGAGTGTGCACTACAGCCTGTCCAACAGAAACACTGGAGGGACCTGGCTGTGGTTCTCACCCATCAAGAGGATTCCAACACCCCTTCTTGCTTTACTACACCAAGTCAAGACCCAGCCTTTGTGCCACCTGCTGTGGAAATGTTTCAGTTGCATTCTCCAAATACTGTACTTCCTGCTGTGACTCCAGATTTGCAACCTCTGCCATCCACATCTATGTCCAGCTCGATTCCCTTGGCTGATGCCTTCCAGGATGCTAGAGGGATGCCCCCTTCTGATATGACATTGGTGAACTGGAAGAGGTCGCTCCTCTCTCACAAGGTGTGGACGCCTTCCCTTCAGCCCTCTTCCATGAGCATTCCCACTCCTTTCAGCAACAAATTTGACATTTTGTTACCTGATTCTGTCAACAAGGACCATGACTTGGCTTCAGACACTTCCTCTTGCACGTCCTCGAAAGTTTTGGTGAACTTAGATACTGAAGAAGATGCTGCTCCCCTGATGACAAAAAAGAAGCAAAGAAAGAAGCTTAAGATGCTTACCTGGAGTGTTGTCATCAAGGATATGGACTGTACCTAGTGGTGTGATTTCCCCCTCTCCTTTTAATCTGCCTTATGGTCCCTTCATTCCACATTGCCCCCCTGAATATGAACAATATCAAAAATGCTGCTAGGAGGACACCGGTTTTTGCTCTCCTGAAGAACTTGGCCCTGGATATAATTTTCTTTCAGGAAACCAGACTTGCTACCACTGTGCATATCTCCCAGGCCAGTAAGCACTGGTGCTGGGATCCATCCTTTTGGTCTATTGGACAGGACAGGTGTGATGGGGTGGGGATCTTGTTTCATAACTGTTTATTACAGGTGTAATGTCTAGTAGACATTGATCTGGGAAGAGCTCTGTTGCTGGATGTTCTTTATCAGGGGTTCCCATTACAGCTTATTAACACTTATGCCCCACAGATGAAGAAAGCTAGGGTTGACCTCATTCGAGCTATTCAGCCGCATCTTCACATGTCACAACACCTTGTCTTTGGGGTAATTTTAATTGGTGCCTTACCAGAACCAAAAGGGGTGCAAAAACCTCTAAACTTTTCTGCGACACAAACACCTTAGTCAAGATGGTGAATGAGGCATCTCTGGTGGATGCGTAGAGAAGCTGATATCCTATTGGAGGAATACATATTATAAAAATGTCCTCGCCACTAGAATTGATTTTCGGTTTGTGTCCTCCCACTTACTTCCGCAGATGGTGCAGTTGGTTCCAGTTGAAATATCAGACCACCTGTTAATGGGGGCCACTTTCCATGTGGCTCCTTCGTTTAGCACTGGCAAGGGATATTGGAGGTTGAATAACTCTTTGCTGAAGGATTTGTGAAACAATGAGAACTTGGACTTTATTTGGACTCGTCTGTCCCTAGCCAGCATGGAGGATGATCTCAGAGTATGGTGGCCTGCTACCGAATCTGAGGTCTCTGCCCTATGTACCCAATTGTCATGGACTAAACAGAGAACTATTTATATGGAGTATCTTCCCTTGTGTTCTCACTTACTACAGACCATTTCTCTACTGAATTCGGGTAAGGGGGATTATGGCCCATTGGTGGAGAATTTGAAGACAAAAATGAAGGCTCTCCAATATGATAGGGGCTGGTCCCTTCTCTTAGAACACCAACATGGGACACAGGGATCCTGGTGTACTGGTGACCCCTTTGATAGTTTCAAAACTGGAGTCCGACATCAGAATATTTCCATACTTTCCACACCAGCCAGTGTCTTTCTTACTGATAGGGTAGGTATCATGTCCCAGATTCAGATGTATTTGCAGGACATGTCTGGCACTCCAGGTCCCACTGGGTCACTAGACATTTTCTTGTCCACAGTCTAAGTCCCAGTAGTTCCAAAACAGGACTTACTGAATATGACCAGGCCTATTGCTCCCTTGGAGGTGCAAAGGGCTGTCACAAAACTTCATCCTCGCACTGCCCAAGGCCCTGATGGTCTGATGATTGAGTTTTATAAATGTTTCTTGGAACCTTTGGTGGACATCTTGACTGTTCTCTTCAATGAGATATTGAGGGATGGAGAGGTTCTGACTGATTTTGCTAAGGCCCTCCAAATTTTCCTTTAGAAGAAGGGCCTAGCCACTGATCTGAATAATTGGAAACTTCTGTGCATCTTAAACAATTATTTGAAATTGTTAATGATCATCCTTATGGATAGGTTGGCCGTGCTATCCACAACGGTTATATCCCCCATGCAGACTTGTGTGGCTCTGGGTAGACACATTGCAGATCACCTGATTCTGTTGTGTGAGGTTGTGGGAAGGCATGATATGGAGAGCCTAGTTGGGTTCATACTGTCGCTCAATCAGGATTAGACATTCATCCGGGTGTCCCATCATTTCCTGTTCATGGTCCTTGTGCATTATGATGTCCCTGAAGTTTTTTGTACCTGGCTCTGGATGCTGTTTACTACGGCTTCCATCCTCCCACTAGTCAATGGGCATCTGGGTCATATGATCCATCTGTTGCAGGGTGTGAGACAGGACTGCCCCTTGAGTCCATTGCTGTACATGTTTTGTATAGATCTTGTTATCTGGAAAATACAGCAACATCATGTTATTCACAGTATTCCGAATGCTACAGGGACTGGTAACATAAAGATTATAGCTTATGCAGATTATGTCATCTTATATGTGTAGGATGTGACATCGGGTTGTCTTGTGCTTGATCTTTTTCACACCTTCACCCCTATTTCGGTGGCATGGTTTAATTTGGGGAAGTGCCAAAAAATGGCCACAAGGACCCAGAGAGACCTGGTGAGAGTTATAGGGGGTATCAATGTCACTGCAACTTCTCTGAAAGTTCTGGGCATCATCTTTGGTGTAGGGGATATGGCTTTGATGAATTTGGAAGAGATGACTGCTGCATGCATGGCCAAAGTTCATGGCACTGGGTCATAATGTCGCAGTCAAAACCATGCACATCAACAATGCCACACACAAGGATCACGTGATGAGCCGAGCCTGAACAGACGTCTTCTGTGCTGCTCTGAAGCCCTAATATAGATGAAGGGCAATAAAAACTCTGGGACCTAACAAAAGAATTGGCAATCATGTATTTTCAGCTGGTGAGGTGCTGGGAACTTGTTTTCTGGCGATTGTGCAGTGTGTTTGAGAGAAAAAGGAAGTGAAGAGTTCACACGGACAGTGCGCTCAGGGCCGTAGTGACAGGCCACTTTGTAACACCGAGATGGAAGTAGGTGCTGTGGAGCCCCTTGTGGCGTGATCTCCAGCAACTAAGAGACCGAAGCCCCAGTCCCATACCCCTGATCAGCAGGAGGATGAGCTAGAAAACGAAGGGGGTGCCTGCAAAACAACCGAGGACTTACAAGAAATTAAACAAATGCTGCAAGGGTTGGTGGTGGATTTTGCAGCAGTGAAGCCGGTATTGCAATCGCCGGCACAGAGAATGGGAGATGCAGAAGTTCGGATCTCCTCACAGGAAAGGAAAGTCTCTACGATTGAGCAGGAGTTGGTGGCTGTCAGGAAACAAGTTAAGAAACTCGAAGAGAGAATGGAAGATCAAGAATCAAGGAGTCGAAGGAATAATTTGATTTTAGCAGGGCTACCAGAGAGAGTGGAAGGGTCAGCCTGTGTTTCCTTCATGCAAGACTTACTGCTTAAATTGCTGGGCCCTACTCCATATGGGGAGGCCTATAATCTGGAGAGAGCGCATAGGGCATTAAGAGAGATGCCGACACCAGGGGCAAGACCCCGGGTGATAATCATGCGATTTCTTAATTATAAAGAAAAATCACATGTATTGTTTACTGCTCGACAAAATAAGTCTTTACAGTGGAATGGGGCATCTTTATGGTTGTTTCAGGATCAAACTCCATCGATCAGGGAGAAGCAGAAGGAATACACAGAGATCAAGAAAAAGTTATATCTTGCAGGAATTAAATTCCGTCTACAATATCCAGCAACGCTGATGGTGCAACTGCAAGCTAGGGAGAAGAGGTTCTTAACTGCACGTGATGCTTTAGAAGGCCTACGATTGGAGTTACCTGAGTTATTCAAGCCGCCGACTTGAGTGTACCTGGACAAGAAGGGAGCTGTTTTATGTTGGAAAGCTGGGACTATGGAGAATGAAAGGACAAGATAAGCTTATAGTGATATTTGGGGTCTTTAAATAGATGTTATAAGGGGTGGACTTAAAAGTATAATAAGTTTTAATAAGTTACAATAAGTCTGTCTAGTTATGGAGGGACAAAATTGGGAAGTGGGGAGTGGGAGTCGAAATAAGGACCAAAGGGGCTTAACCAGGCTGAAGATAAAAGTTAGACAAGGGCAGTTAGTTTTCTACTTCCTTCCTTTTCCCTTTTAGTTTTGGGCTTTTATTAGCCCCGAACAAGGTCCTAGGAGAGGCTTATTAAATGGAGAGGGCTGGAGGGGAAGCATGGTAGGGGGTTCATCCATGATTCGATTTCTGACAGGAGGACGATCTAGGGATTGGGGGCAGGGGGGGAGCGGAGGGTGGTTAAGGGGATCTGGAAAGAGAGAGAGTCTAATAAAGGGAACGAGAGGGATCCAGACCTTGAGAGGGTACAATGCAATGGTTTAAACACAGTATTATTGCTGTTTGAAAATGTCATGTGTTAAAATAATTTCGTGGAACATTAAAGAACTGCGGGGTAGGTGTAAAAGAATAGTAATTTGAGACATATTGCCCAAATGGGGGCTCACATTGTTGCTTTACAGGAGACTCATTTACTGACAGACAATTGAGTTGTCTTAGCGGTTATGGGTGGGGCAAGTTTTTGGGGTAGGTAGAGAGCGACCGGGGGGGGTGCGATTCTAATTAAAAAACCTGCCCGTACAAGATAGAGAGAGTGAATGCAAGGGAAAACAGTAGAGGGATTTATCTCTCTGGCACTCTATTTGGTAAGGGAATTTCTGTTGCTTCAATCTATGGACCAACACCCTCAGACCTGGATTTTTTTGCCACAGTAGAAAGAGATATAATGGGGTTTTCCACACATTCTCTTATCTTGGCAGGGGACTGGAACACATATTGTAACAATCAGGAGGATAGGATACCACCATCCAGAGGCCCTTGTCTGGGCTCAGATTGCCCTAAACAGACTATTGGAGGTCACAGCGTTAACAGATCCGATTAGGATCTGTTCTACAGGGGCAATAATATGACATTCTACTCATGCCCATAAGAGTCAATCTCATATTGACTTTTTCTAGTAAATAGAGAGGCTTAGGGAGGTTAGGGAGGTGGCAACAGGCGGTAGAATTTTTCTGATCACTCCCTGTCCAGCTGATGGGAACCAACCCTGTCCCCCGAGACCATATAGGTGGAGGCTGAATGATTCATATTGCTAGAGACCTCAGTGCAGGAAGAATTGGAGGAGGCCCTTACCGAGATTATGCAACAACAACTACCCACGTTACAAAATCAAATATTGGGTAGCCAACTTGTAAGGTGTTATCTTGGAGGCAGTGCAGAGACTGGCAGCACAGCGAATAGATTGAGAAGGCAAAGAAGACTTTATTTTGGGGGCAATTGAAAAGTTGACTCACAGGAAGGGGTTGTCAGGGAGATTGACGCTGAACTCAAAAACTTGAGAGGGAATGGGCGGATATCTCAGTATGGCAAGGTGGAATTTTGGTTAGAGAAGATTAAAGCCAAATATTTATTGCAAGGAGATGTACCGGGGCGTCTATTAGCGGCCAGGGTCAAGGAATGGGAAGCGAATAGGACAGTTACCTCTATTCAATATGAGGGAAAGACTTTAACAGACCCCCAGGAGATGACGGATGCATTTTTGTCCTGCTTCAAAGAAATATATCAATTAAGAAATTTGGCGAGGGAGGAGGAAATTGGGACATTTCTGGAGGGAATCCCGCTCCCAGTATTAGACTCAGTACAAGCAATGGAGCTAGCGGCTCCCATAAGAGCTGCTGTGATAATTGAGGTGGTGCAGTCTCTGCCTGCCGGTAAAACTCTGGGGCCGGATGGTCTCACAGCTAAGTTTTATCAGACACATTTACAGATGATACTCCCCATTCTTTTGTGATTTTTTGATACGCTAATGCAGGAGGGGGTGAATCATCCTCCACTCTTCCAGGCATATATCACACTGGTTCCCAAACCAGATAAGCCTAGAGATCTGCCTGGCAGCTACAGGCCTATAGCATTAATGAATCAAGATATCAAGATACTCACAAGAATTTTAGCTAATAGAATCTTGAGAGTGGCACCGAGCTTGATTAGTCAGGAACAGGTGGGATTTATGCCAGGGAGGGGGGCACAGGATGCCCTCCGTAAACTACATCATATATTAAGTTATGCACCTGATTCTCAGCTGCCCCTAGTTCTGATATCTTTAGATGCAGAAAAGGCCTTTGACAGGGTCTCCCACCCCTATCTTTTTGCTACAATAGAGAAGATGGGCTTTCCGCAGGCTTTGCTCAGAGGGCTTAAAAACTTATATGCAGCTCCAACGGCTAGGGTATTATGTAATGGTTATGTTTCGCAAGAAATACAGCTGGAAAAAGGGACCCGACAGGGATGCCCTCTCTCACCGATCTTGTTTAATATATACTTAGAGCCCCTGTTGAGAGTTATTAAGATGGATGAATATATAAAGGGGGTTAAGATAGGGGGAAGGAGCTAAAGTTTTCAGTTTTTGCTGATGATGTGCTTCTACACTTACAAGACCCTGGCTCAAGCTTTGAGAGAGCAGCAGAGTTAATAGAGTGATTTTCCGCAGTTTCAAACTATAAATTAAATTTAACCAAGACTCAGATCCTACCATTAACACCATATGTTTATAGGGCGGATTTTACACCATTACGGTTACAATGGAGGGCAGATAAGATCAAATACTTGGGTATTTGGATTACTGCGAATAGTGAGGCGGGGGCTGACACCAATATGGAGGGGGTCATAATGGCAATTAAAGGGGATATATTGAGATGGAACAAATTGCCTTTGAATTTTACAGCTAGATTGGGTCTTATAAAAATGAATCTGCTCCCTCGGTTGCTATATATAGTGCACCTAGTACCTTATAGTATACCTAAAAATTGGTTTGGTAGAATTAGGAAGTTAATCTCTGAGTTTCTGTGGAATGCTAAACCTCCGAGGAAAAAGCCACGATTTTAGCTTACGCCAACAATGGGGAATGAAATTGCCGGATTCCAAATATACTATGTTGCAGGACAGTTGGGTCACATGAGTCGATGGGTTAGGAATTTGGATGGGAGACCTATATACCAACGTGGCTGCAACTGGAGAGGCAAAGGCTAAAAGACTCTAACCTCTCTCTGGAGGCATTGTTGTATGCTGATGTGGGAAAAGGTCCTAAAAAAATATGGGGGACTCCAATGGAGAAGTCAGCAGAGGCTTGGTGGTCATTTCTTACCCTGGCACAGAGAAAGAACCAAATGAAAGCCAGGGACCAACCTATGCTGGGTAATCCTAACTTCGTAATTGGGGGTCAGGTAATTAATAGGTGGTGGGCTAAGCAATTGGAGGGTCTGAAGGCAGGAGATCTTATTCAGGGCAATAGAGTGGCGCTGACGACGGGGTGTGAAGGAATGTCCTCTTTTAACAGACTGCAGCTTACACGAATGATGGAGGGAGTACAGAAAAGGCTCAGAGGTTTCACAGATAACTCTTTTACTTGGGACAAGCTAAACGAAGTTGACTTGAAATCTCACTCTCTATCACAAGTATATAAGGTGCTACTAGATTATATTGGTCCGAATTCTCCTGTAAGAGTGTCTTATTGGGACAACAAGATGGCTCCTCAGAGTCTGGCTTGGAATAATGTCTGGAAATGTAGCAAGTATATACTGTATCTATACCCAAATACAAGAGTATGCAATATTTCATTGTCTCTAACTTGTACTTTACCCTGTAAGACTGTGATAGAAAACTTAGACAGACAGACCTGTGTTTCAGGAGTGAGAGGGGAATAGGCGACCTCTTGCATGTGATGTGGGAATGTAATAAAATATCGCCTCTTTGGGGAGAAATTAAACGACATATGGACCCATTGCTGGACTACTCGGAATACATAATACCAGAAATATGTGTGCTAGGGGACTTTACAAGAATAGCCGGCGTTACACCTAAATATCGTGTTGCTTTGATGGCAGCGGTTGCTAAAGCCTTCCTGATTACAACATTGGAAGGATGATCATGTTTATGCTTATGGTAATTGGGTGAGGGATATGATGGTGACTCTGAGTAGAATAAAGAGGCATTTATATATAGAGGGGAGGAAAAGGTTATATTTTAAGAGGTGGGCAACACTAGAGGCGATCTATTCACTACAGGATATAACCGTCCAAACACAGATCTGTCTGTCAGATTGTGAGTAGCAAAAGAATGTTATGCTGTTGCAAGAAGTAGGTGCAAGTGGTATAAGGTTGATGGGTGGCAATACATTAACAAATGTTGTCCAGATGTTGGGGTTTAACCATAAGAGTGAAGAATAATGAACAAGGTCTGCCAAGATATATGGGGGGATCGGGACACTCTCTCTCTCTCTTTCCAGGGGATTTACTAGGGACCCACCTTATAGAGGGAATGTTTTAAGAATGGAACCGAGGGCGTAGGCCAATCAATGGATGGTAGGTGCAAAGGTAAGGAGGTTATGTTAATCTGGAGTAAGTTGGCCGGTTAACATAGGGATGTCATATATCAGAGGGTCTGGAAATAATGTATTGGCTGGAGAGTTGGTTCCATTTGAAGTGTGTGAATTTTGGTGGGATGTATATAGTTCATGCAGTCAGTTTGGGACTGCGTATCCTGGGTTGACCAGGTATATGTCTATATGTCTAACATTGAAAAATGAATAAAGCTTTATTTAAAAAAACCAAAAAAACAATGCCACACACAAAGCAGTGTGCAGCAAAATAACGTTGGTACAACACGTCAACACCACAAACAAAGTGCACATTGGAGGAATATCTTAGTCTCCTGCACCACCCCGATGTGGGGGGCTTTGCCCCCATACACCCCAGACTAACAATAATCAACTTTAGGAGGTTGTGGACTTCAGGGGGGAAAAAAAATCAGGACCGGAAATTTAAAAAAAAAAATGAAGCCACAGCAGAGTGGGACCTGGGGAGAACCGAACCACTGCCCTAGCCATTCCACCATGGGAGCAGCTCAGCCAGGCACTGCCCTGGCAGCATCCTTTACCTTCATCTTCCTTACAGCAACAGGGGTAGCAGTTCTTACCACAGGCTGAAAAAAAACTGTCATTGTAGAATCATTAGTCCTTCTTACTGCGTTGTATTTCATGCGCGGTTCTCGTCACGCTGTAGTGACCCGGTACTAAAGTTGATCCTTGGAAGTCATGGCGACAATCGAAATTGAAAAAGGGGACTGTTGTGAAGACTTTTCTTTTGCCCACATTTGCACACCTCAGTATGATGTTCTCCGTCCCCAGATCCTTGGAGGCACGCTTTAATAGTTTTTTTTTCAATTCATTTGTGGTAGCTGGCTGAATCCTTTAAAATGTAATGTCCTTTACCTCCCTGTACATCATGGGGGCCTCAATATGATTAACCCTCTGGTTTTTGCATTTTGCCATTTTTTGACTTGGAACTTTATCTCGTATCTTGGTACTTCTTACAAGTTCTGGGCCCTGTGGGTAGCACACTGGGTGGATCCAGTCCTCACTGGTTGGAATGTGGGGACTTTCCCACTTCCTTGACCCAGACTGCCAGCAATTTTGTCTGAATTGTGGTTGATGAACTTAAAAGATGGAAACTGAATCCTTCACTTTTATGGAACCTGGTACCCCGTGGCTTGTACTCATCCATTATGGCTATGCATTGTACTGAAAGACCAGTTTACCTCAACATGGCTTTCACGTCACAGATGGAAGTCCTTGCATCCTTAAGGGACCAGAGAACTCCCCCAAATATGTATAATGTGATTTGATTGAATTTTCACAGTTGGCTGAGTGTAAAAGCCAATGCGAAGCATTACAACATCCAGGAACAATATTGCCCCTGGGTAGGTTGTGGCCTTGTCTTGGAAACTATGATGCATTATTTTAAAAGCTTGCCTTTATGTTGCAGCCTGTTGGACAATTCTAGCACATCAGTGTGGAAACCCTTGCTGGTCACACCTTTCCCTCAGTGATATTATTGTTGGCAGCTCGCAGACCACCTGATAATATGAGAATGGCACTGTATGACTCGTCCTGACCACTTCCAAATTCTATTTATGGCACTTGAGGTGTGCCTTTTTGTTTCAGCAGAATGACATACAACCTGCATCTCTAGTCTGGCTTGTGGAGTCTGACTTAGCAGCTAGCTATTGGGCTGACAGTCAGAAGCACTTACCGATGAACCTGAATGCTCACTGGTGGGGTCACAGTGGCTTCTTGCTATCTAGTTAGATTACCCCATGCTCCCCTCCTGACTTTGTGCTCCTCACAGTTTTACTGTGCACCATATTTTTCTTTTTTCTTTTTCCTTTGCTTTCCCTTCCTTTAAATATTTCCTTTTCCTAAGCCTGATTTATGGATGTATAGATGATGCCTTTTAGTACTTTTGCTTAGACTGTACCAGTGTTTTGGCAGTTTATTTTTTGTTTTCCTTTTTTCCCCTCATCCGACACACTGTGTTTTCATTGTTTATATGAAATGTGGGCTAACCTCTTTATTTTCCCCTCCCTGCATTGGACTCTTATGTACTTTTTTGGGGGGACTTTCATTGTTACTGTACATTGCCTTTTCCTGCCATTGCCCACCTTGTTTTCTTATCTTTTTGCTGTGCTATATGCCATGCCAGTTGTTTATACATTATGTATGTTTTCTAACCCTGCTCTTCATCTATAAGTGCCATGGGATCTTTTACCTCCACCTGGACAGTGACCACAGAGGGACAGAAGGGACCCTAGTTTAACATTTCATCCAAAGGATGGCACATCACCTGTGAAGTACCCTTCCCATACTTCACTACAATGTCAGTTATGAGTATTAGCCCAAGTGCTTGGTGTTGGGCTAGAACCCACGAAAATCCAATAATCTGGCCCCAGAGGCATGTGTGGGCATATGTGTGTGTGTGTGTGTGTGTGTGTGTGTGTGTGTGTGTGTGTGTGTGTGTGTAAGTACAGTTCAGAGCAGTATTAAGATACTTGCAATAATGTAAGTTAACACATATGACATTGGTATGTATTGATACCTATGCCATACCTGCAAGGACCAAAAGTGGCAAATATCATTGACATTTTGTTGACACTTTGCACCTAGAATACAAGTATCAGTGATAGTCTCCCTTTAAGTCCAATTTTCTTACTCCCTAGAAAGAATAGAGTTGCAAAAATCTGATATACCATGAACTTAATGAAAATAGCCCAGGTTACTTGTGATATCATAAACTCAAACTGCACTTGTGACATTTTCATAACTGTATTACATACCTATCACATTTATAAAAAAGACATGTCACATATCTATATAAAAAAAAATACCTGTTTTAGTAGATCTAACTTATTCTGCACTGTTTTGTTACTGTATGGCATTACTTAATCTTCGTATCTAACGCATGTTGAGTTTGCCTTGACTGTATTCCACTGAAATTGATGAAGATGTTCTACTGTTTTATTTAACAATATTTGATGTGGAAAATTTGTAAATGAGCACTTGTGCTCAAAGGTACTCTCTGAATAAATAAATAAAATAAACAAAAATTGTAAACATGTAGCAGATATAGTATAGACTGTAGCAGTGTGTAAAGAAATATTCATTTTTGTTTTCAGTATAGAAAAATCCATTGTTCCTAGACACATTCCTGAACAGTGTGCATTGTGATACATGCATGAATTTATCACATAGTGTAAAACAAGAATTGCACATATATCAGCCAGTCTGTTGGCGCAGCGAGAGTTCTACCACTAGTGACGCTGGTGACCCAGGTTGGGGAATGAGGACGGGTCATCAGGGACCGGCTTGGGGGAGAAGGACTGAGTGTCCCACAGGATGCTCACCTTTTCTGGGAGAGAGGGTTGTCACATTACCCCATTGCCGCCGTCTGCGGATGAACGGATGGCGACACAGGAGTCATGGTGCTGGGAGGGGAGGATGCCATTAGGCGTTTGGCTGAGACATGCGTCTGCATGTCTGCAGCCTGGAGTTATGTCCTTCATGCTGGTGTTCTCAGAGACAGGGCTTTGAGGAAAGCAACATAAGGGTCAAAAGCCCCCACTGCCACACAGTATGATCCCCGTCAGCTGGGGGGGATGGAGCACAGATGGGCAGTATATTCACCATCAAGCCCGCTGGCACTGGGAGATAAACTAAGTTAAAAAAAAATTGCACATATATCTGTGAATGTTATTTACATGGTTTGCATCCTTTATGACACAGTTATGATAATATAATAAAGAGCATGGCTATGTTATGTTAATATGGAATATACAGTATATACATACAGTATATGGACAGCTATGTTCATCAATGGCCTGGTCATATCGAGTGATATACATATGAAATAATATGAAGAGAATAAATACATCTGCACAGCTTCATGTTTTGATATCGACATCAACATTCCAGACAGACCAATTTCTGTGTGTGTGCCTATGTTTTGGTCAACAATGTGTGTAATGCTGACTCAAGACAGACTCTGTGATATTGTTCTGTACAATGCTGCAGACAGTTGCTTTTCCTTTTTTAGTCAGTTGAAGCTTGCTGTGCCTCCACAGTGCTCACTTTGAAGTGTGTTACCTCTGTACAAAATGAGTAAATGTAAATATTTTTAAGAAAGCAGAAAAAATATGTATTTCTTTTCAACTAGGTATCACAGTATCTTTTGTTAAACATTGCTACTAATAAGTAGAAAAGAAAAAAATGGTGGACACACAGTAGTGGATTGACTTTGGGTGGGATTTTCAGAGCTTTGGACGTAGCACTTGTGTACGTATTTTGGATGCATGCTGTGTCCAGACAAATGTGTTGGGATGCTTGCTGCAACTCCCCCCTGTACCATTCGCTTCCTCTGCCACTGCTCCGCCACCTGACTCCTGACAGTCCCCCAGCCCAGCTGGCCAACCTGCCCACACTCAACTCCTATGCAGAAGCTGAAGACTCCCACACTGGACTGGATTATTACTTCCTGATACATCAGGTTAGTTCACTGCTGCTGGTCTCTCTGGAATCCATCTGTTTCAGTTGCTAGCAGGCAGATGCCGATGGTCACAGTGCTTGCTCATACTAAGTCTAACATGAAGGAAGGAGCAAGGAAGGTGCTTACGGTACTCCCGCTGATACTGACCTGGGTACTTGCCATCTGATTTGCAAGTCGTGCTTTATGATACTGCACAAATAAAACCCTACAAAACTCACTCCAACTCATATGATAGTAATAGCATTCAATGAGTTGGAGTATACTCGCAATAACTGGCTGGTGTGGGCCATTAAACACTGAGGTTGCATTAAACACCTATATCAATCAGTTATTGCTTCGTATACTCCAGCTCATTGAATGATATCACTTAAATATCCCGACACATCTGCAACAGCTCCCCCAGGTTATGGCAATTTCTGCCACAACTGCAGAATTTGCATCATAACTGTGGAATTCTGTCTTGGGAGTTAGATCAGCTGTTAGTGGTCTAACTCATGGAATGGATTCCAGCAATCTTACCTGAAAAATGGACGTGGATCATTGAACTGCCCCCCCCACCACCATTAGTATTTAAACTGGAACCAAATCACCATCCCATCTGATGAAGCCTTCTGTGAAAGGCAATACATAGGGGTGTTTGGCCATGGTGATATAGTACCCATTAAAACGTTAAGTCTAATTTAGTCTGCCCTCAATGATAGCACCTTCAGAGGAGGTTGGAGTGCATGATGTTTAGTGTGTGTACATGTTGCTACTAATAAGTAATCAATCCCTAGCTGTCAAACAGTTGTCTGTACAGATAGTTAATTGACTGAAGGGTTTTTAACCATAGACTCCATTAATTGCTGCCCACAGCTAAAATACATAAAAATAAATTGCCATTGCCCCTATTTCAAGTATAGAATTGAACTTACTCTGTATTATGTATACAATTTACAAAAGGTATTGTTTATTTTAATAGCATCTCAGAACACTTCTGTTTACTAGTTGAAAATGACTTAACTTTGTATGACATGTCTGCTATGACATTCAAGGAAAACAGAAAATAAGGATATATATCAGTAATAATCACAAAAAGCTGAAATGAAATAGGAGGCAGCATAGCGTAATGGTTAAGGACACTGAGCTGCAAATCTGGAGACCTGGGTTGGAATCCCATCAGCTCCCACTTACATACTGTGTGACCCTGAGCAAGTCTCTTAACTTCCTTGTGCTCCCAGGTCATACCTGGAAACAAGCTCTGGCTTAGTGTGCTTTTCATAGTTAAACTTTTTGGGATCACACTATAGCCTAGTGGTTAGAGTAATGAGCTGTGAATGAGCTTGGTACATCCAGCAGACCTAGGTTTGATTCCTGCCACCTCCTCTTGCATACTGTGTGACTCCGAGCAAGTCACTTAACCTCCCCAGTGCTCCCAGGTTACTCCTGAAAATGGGCACTTCTGCCTAGTGAGCCTTACCTGGTTACCAAAAGAATAAAAAAAAAAATGAAGATAGTGCCATAATACAGTAAGAACAACAGGTGATAACGCATGCAAGAAGAACTGTGAGTGGCTCACATTATTGAAAACCATGAAATTGTTATCATGAAGATATACTCAAAAGGCTACTTAAAATCGATCAAAATAAATCCCAAGGTCCGGATGGAATTCATCCAAGAATAATTAAAGAACTGGCAGACCTTTTGGCGGGAACCCTGACAGTAATCTTTCAAACCTCACCGAGAAAGGGGATGGTTTTGGAGGCTTGGAGACAGGCAAGTGTGGTTCCCATACATAAGAAGGAATAAACATGATGTATCCAACTACAGACCCATTAGTCTGCGTCAGTCCTGGGAAAAATATTTGAAGGTATCCTAAAAGAGTATTATGGAACACATCAAGGAGACATACTTGGTAGACCCGTCCAGCATGGTTTCACCACTGGAAGGTCCTGCCAGACCAACCTCCTGGAATTTTATGGAAGGGTCAGCAGGGCATTGGGAGAGGGGCAGCCTGTGGATGTGGTATATCTCGACTTCTCAAAATCCTTTGATAAGGTCCCTCATGGTGAGCTCATCGATGCATTAATATTGCATGGCCTACCAGGAACAATAACAAAATGGGTGGATGCGTGGCTTACCTCTAGGAAACAATCAGTCAACATAAATGGGGCCAACTCAGCATGGGCCGAAGTGACGAGCGGGATTCCCCAGAGATCTGTCTTGGGGCCTTGTTTATTCAGTACATACATTGCCTCATTGAAGGTCAGTAATGGGGTTTGGGTTTCCAAGTTTGCTGATGACACCAGGGTTGGATTTCCAATTAATAACCAAAACGACACTATAGCACTACAAGAGGCATTGGATACACTGGAACTTTGGGCACTAGAGAAAAAACTAACGTTTAATGTAGACAAGTGTTGCGTTATGAATTTTGGCTAGGCAAACAAGCAGTTACTCTATATACTTGGTGGTAAAATACTTAGTATTGTTGATCAACAGAGCGACTTGGGAATTATGATTACGAAAGACCTATCATTTAAGATGCACTGTAATGCAGTTATTAAAAAATCGAGCAGTATTCTACACTGTATCAACAAGCATATCACATCAAGAAGTAGGGATGTTCTCCTGCCCCTGTATACGTCCTTGGTGAGGCCTCACCTGGATTACTGTGTGCAGTTCTGGTCACCCATGGGTAAGACTGAAATAGTGGCACTCGAGAGAGTCCAAAGGAGAACCACCAGGTATATACAAGAGGTCAAAGGCTTAGATTACACAACAAGGTTAAACAGTTTAGGTCTGTACTCCTTGGAATATAGACGCTTAAGGGGAGATATGTGTTTAATATATAAAGCAATTATCAATCCAGATTTATGGGAACTACTTGGCTTGAAATACAGGGAACCTATATATAATACCAGATCTCACCCACTACAACTTTTTGTTGAATGTCCAAAAACGAATAAAAGGAATACCTGGCTCACGCTGAGGGCCACCAATATTTGGAATAGAGTACCCTTGGAAGTAGTAGCTAGTGATACTATGAACACATTTAAAAACAGATTGGATAGCTTTCTATTCAAATACAATATCTGGGGTTACTAACTAAATGGCAAGCAAAAGGACTAACGTCTATATGGCTCTGTATTTACCTATGAGACCTATGTACTGTGATGTAATTACCTGTTTTATCCATTTACCACCTTTAGTCGAACAAATGAATCCCTGGTTGATGCCCTAGAGTGACGCTGTATGGAGGCTATGAAAGAGGCCTGGGCCAGCACCCAATTGCTGCAGCATATCAGATTCGATATGCACAGCAAGCTACAGACCAGGCAGGCAGGCAGAAATTCATAATCTAGCAAGCAAGCTAGATTTTGTGGATCCAAAATTGGAGTTCATTGACAAATATCTCACATCAGTGAACCAAAATCTATCTTGTTTACTAAAGAATTTAAAGGGCATCAGTCCGGGGAAACTTGCTGGCAAGGAAAACCAACCTGAACAACCAGATGATGATTACAACCAGCCAGGACCATCTGACCACTACTGTTATCTTCTCCTCCTCCAGCTATAGCTGGTGTCATGTCATATGGCAGCTTTCACCTCAGTGTAAGCCATTATTATTATTTTTTTTTGCCTGGTCAGGTTCCACTATTGTGATCTGTTAATGTTCTGTACCAAGAAACCAGTCATCAGCTTGTTATGACTGCCCCCCCCAAAAAAAACACATTAGTAAACACCTGTTTTTTCAGATCTTACCTTTTCATCGTATTTTTTATTTCTTGTTCTTGATTTTGTTTAGGTAAAAATAATATGATATGATTTTATTTTTTTTATTTCTTATTTACAGATAGGTGTACCTCCCTCCTGAGATGGGAAGTCACATATAACAACATATGCCGATATGTGTCCTCATCCTCGCAACTAAAACACTGCTGTCAACTTTATGAAGACTTGGGCTGGCTCTCCCCTTCTGCGATCAGTCAATACTATCTTGGCTTCCTCACATACTCTGTTGTCAGGCTAAATACCCCAATATCTCTGGCTGAGCTTCTAATTCCTCACTCCTCCTCTAGTGGACTGAGATCAGCTGACAAATCTCTCTTAATTGTGCCCAGGTGTCACACCTCAAAAGGCTCTGGTGCTTTCAAACATGTGGATCCTCAGTTTTGGAATACACTTCCCCTAGAACTTAGGCAGGCTGGATCCCACCAACACTTTAAAAAAGATCTACGGTGGTATCTAATGCATACTGACCCTTGCACTTGCTTTATCCCCACCTAATGGTCCGGAAGCTTGCCTGCCCCTATTGGCCTTTGCCTTTCTAATCTGAGCACTTGTCCTGTCCTCTTCTTATGGATCTGCCTGCCCTATAAGACATTTACTGGTTTCCACCAATCTTCTCCCCCTTTCCTGTCTCCATACATTTCTCTTTTCTGTTACTCTCCCCCTTTCTTGTCTTTTGCCCTTGCCTCCCGTTCTTCTCTCCTCCTGTCTATATTTACCTCAACTTACATCAGCTCATCTCTGCTCTACCTCTCCCACCAAACTGTTGTTCCTCTATGCTACCTTATTGTAGCCCTCCTGCCCACCTCTTGCTTTTCACATTTTTTTATATCCCACAGCATATATGCATGCTAGTTGTGTCTCCTATTATTGTTGCTCTGTATTATTATTTCATGCTTAACCTATTTACATTTGCTACTTGTTTTCTTTCTTGCTATAGGTTTGCATATGTTATGTTTCCAGTTTCCTTATTTTGTACTATTTTTGTTAACTGCTTTGCTCCAAGAAAAGTGTAAAATGTTATGTTTCTTCTTTATTGTTCTGCATTCACTGTACAATACCCTCCTTTCATGTAAAGTGTATGGTGTGCTCTGTACCGGCTTGAAATATTCATGTATTTGCTTCACCATTGTCCTGTACTCTCCTGGGTCGTGCCTGAAAATAGTCATGTTGTTGGCTAGTGCACCTACCCGGTAAACAAAAACTAAATAAATAAAATAAATATCAAGTCAATATACAGTTTATTTTCATTTTTTAATGTATATAGTATAAACAGTTTCTGTTTCTTTTAATGACTTTAAAAAAAAAAGTATGGCTCACTCCCCTGAGTGGCCATGGTTTCTGCTGATGAGGGGAACCCACAAGGGCTCCAAGCCTGTTTCTGTCTCCCCCCCCCAACACTTTATGTTGCCCACCTCTCGATCACTTCCCTGGTGCCCCTTTCTGTAACAACATACTCCCTCCCACTGCCAGTTATCCCACTCAACTCCACATCACTTCCCCCATTCCCGGTCCATAAAACAAACTCCCTTCCACTGCCAGTTGTATCACCCACCTCACAATCGCTTCCTCGGTGTCCCATTCATAAAACAAACTCCCTTCCTCCCTCCTACTGCCAATTATCCCCCAAACTCCTGATCTCTTCCACATGTCCTGTCCTGTCCATTAAAAAACATCGTCCAGCTACCAATAATCCTGTCCACCTCCTGATCACTTCCCATGGTGTTCCATCTGTAAACCAAACTCCATCCAACTGTAATTATCGTGACCATCTCTCCGTCACTTCTCCCATTGCTCCATCTGTAAACAAACTCCTTCCCATTACCAATTTTCCTGCCCACCTCCCATCACTTCCCTGAGCCCTATCTGTAAGAAGAACTTCCCGCTGTCTGCCAATTTTCCCCCCCACCTCCTGATGGTAGTCCGTCAATACCACAACTGCCGAATGGCAACCCGTGACAACCACAAGGGCATCATGGTGCTGACACCTTTACACAGCTGATGGTTCCCCCCCATACCCGAGTGGTGCTCTCCAGAGTTGGAACCTAAAAGGATGGGGGGGCAAAGCCCCCTCAAAGGGGGTACAGGGGTGAAGCCTCCCACAAAACAAGTCATTTCCCAAACTGGTTGTGCTGTTGGTTTGGCTCCCTTGTCACGGGTCACCATTCCGCAGTCACAGTTTTGACATGGAACCCCTCCTGATCATTTCCCCGACTGCCCCATCCATGTAAAAAACTAACTCCCACTGCCAGTTACCCACCTATCTCCCGATCACTTCTGCTATGGCCCATCTATAAAACAAACTTCCTCTCACTGCCAATTATCCTACCCACCCCCTGATCGCTTTTTCCTGTGCCTCATCCATACAACAAACCTCCTCCAACTGCCAGTTTGCCCGTCCACCTTGTGATCACTTCTCCAGTACCCTACACTGTAAAAGTAGATAATGGTACAGCAATGACTTCTGCCCCCCACACCCTCAACTCAACCTCCCTCTTAACACCCACCACCCCACACTCCCCACTGCACCCCTTGCTTGCCTATCCAGACCACCAGAACATCCTGCTTCATCCAACACCGATCAGGAACTGAAAGAAAATAAGGTAAGTTTAGTCAATTGCTTTTTAATAGGTTTTGAACTTTTTATTACGGCTTTGTCATTTTTTTAAATATTTGTGCCCCAAATTGTCAAGACAGCCTTTTTTTACCCAACTTCATGAACAAGATAGGTGAAAATGTTAAATCCCACCCTAAATGTGTGTTCACAGTCTAGATGTGAAATCACATTTTGGACAGGATTAAAAAAAAATCCCACCCATCTTGATCATAAGGTGGGATAATAAAAAGACTATGATGAAAATCTGGGGTCAAAATCTCAAAAAAAAACAATCAAAGTTATGAAGAAACATTGAAATTCTTTAATGTTACTCATAACTTTGCTATTTTGGGGGGGATTCTGTCACCAAATTTACAACATAGTCTTGTTTTTACCCAACTCATAAACCAGGCAGGTGAAATTTTCAAATCCCCCAAACTTATTCTCATAGACGCTCTGTGAAATCATGTTTCAGGTGGGATTTAAAACGTTCCACTTGTCTCAATCATAAGGTAAGGTAATAAAAAGACTATGTTGAAAATTTAGGGTCAAAATCTTAAAAAACAATGGCACTATAATGAAACAGTGACATTATTCAACATTTTTTTCATAATTTTGCTATTTTTCCAAATTCTGACCCCAAATTTTCAACATATTCTTTTGTTTTTCCCCACCTTATGAACAACACAGGTGTAAATTTTTTTAAATCTTTTCTGAAACATGTTTTCACATTTGCTCCATGACATCATCTTTTGGGTGGGATTTAAAACATTTCACATGTGTTGATCATAAAGTTCAGTAATAAAAAGATTCTGTTTAGAATGTTGGGTCAAAATCCTGAAAAACAACAAAGTTATTATGAAGTATTAACATTCTTCAATGTTAACTCTTAGCTTTGCTACTGTGTTTTACCAGATTTTGATCGCACATTTCAATATAGCCACTTTTGTACCCCACCTCATGAACGTGACATATGTCATTATTTAAATCCTACCCAAAATGTGTTTTCATACTTGTTCTGTAAAATGATATTTTGGACAAGATTTCATAAATGAGACCTGTCATGTTCATAAGATCACGCAATAAAAAAGACTATGTTGAATAGTTGGGGTCTAAACAGAAAAAAAAATGACAAACATTAACGTTTTACAATGTTTACTCATAACATTGCAATATTTTTACTTTTTGAATCCACATTTTTAACATACTCATGTTTTTACCCCCCCCCGAAATGAACATAGCAGGTGTCTTTATCAAATCCCCCACCAAAACCTATTTTTTAAATATATATTTTGTAGCGCTTTTCCTGTTTTTCTCCCCGTAACCTGTCCCCATACCTCAGATGTGTGCATGCATGTGGAAGCACACACACGCTGCATCTCGAGGCGCCTTCCAAGTACATGTTGCCCCCTCTGCCTATGCCGACCACTGAACCTCCATCCGGTGGCAGCAGGGGGTCTATGCGGGATGGCAACCACCCTGGGAGAGGAAAGCTGCCTTCCGGCTGCTTAATCCTGCTGCCACCCTCCCCTCTGCCCATGCCAGCTCCCTGATGACCTGAGTCCGTTACTGAAACTGGGTTGCTGGCG
Organism: Neoceratodus forsteri; assembly: GCA_016271365.2. Classification (NCBI taxonomy): domain Eukaryota; kingdom Metazoa; phylum Chordata; order Ceratodontiformes; family Ceratodontidae; genus Neoceratodus; species Neoceratodus forsteri. The sequence goes on from CM057456.1 coordinate 1,678,240,037, forward strand.
TGGCGTGAGGTAAGACGTCCAGCACCTCAGCCCTCTGTGCCACTGAGCCAGCTACCAAAACCTGTTTTTTGTGGTTGTTCCACAAAACAGTGTTTCAGGTCGCATTTCATAAATGACACCTGCCATGTTAATATGCTGGGGCAATAAAAACGAGTATTTTGAAAATTCAAAGTCACAGTTTAAGAAAAGAACGTTATGTCTGAACCTCTTCATTTTCCAGTGAAAATTTTCATGAAAATTTCACTATTATAACTTGAGTTATTGGTTTGTTAATTTTAGCCTCTGAATCTTCAATGCCAAACACCTACACAGAAAATAGAAGCAATCATACATTCAGCTTCGACAAATGCTTGTTTAACTCTATAAACAGATATATAATGGGCCCTATGCACTAAAGGGTTGGTTATAAGTGCCTGAGGTACGTAGCCCACCAGTGTACCTATGCAGCCCTGGACAGGCGCAAGGTGTGCAGCAAGAATTACCGCATGCACCCATGGGGCGCCTGTCCATGGCCATGCCCCCTTTGTGTGCAGGGTCATGTGGGCTGGTGGGGGTTGAGTTGAGGACCTGGGTTGGCATCTAATCAGATGCCCATACCAGGTCCCTCAGTGGATCCCTTGTGCCCATGTGGCAGGTGCACAGTCATGGAGTATGCCATGTAATGTGGCAACAGTAGACTACCTGCTGGGCAGTCACCTGAGCTGCTGCCCCAGCCCTCCCCTGCAGCCTAGTGGGCTGGAGAGAGAGATGGAGGTCCATAGCCCTGTACCAATGAGCCCAGCAGATGAGGAACATGGGGGGTGCATATGGGGTTACACCTGATCCTGGCTGACATAGCCAGAACCCCCTGAGCCTAGCACTATGCGGCTTAGTGAATGCTGTGTAGTGCAGGCATGCCCTCCAACACCCCCCCCACATGGTGCTCCTCAAGTGTCTTGGGAGGAAGGCGCATAAGTGCCTTGCATACCATTAGTGAATGCTGCTGGGGTCCATGGGACCCCCGCTGCATGGCATTCACACTTAAGGTTGCCTACACACCTCGGATATGTAGCACATAGGCAACTATTTCATTCATGTAGAGGGCCCATTATTTGTAAATGTTACATATTTTTACCAGTAAACTCTGTATACATTAAACTACTTTGTGTCTGTCTCTTTTTTTAGGTTTGTAACCATAGATAATTCTCAATTTTGTCTATAGTATGTTATTAATATTATGCACATTTGGAATCTAGACATTTAGTTTTATACTGTATACATATTCATCTTATAAAGATGACATCTGATACTGAATGAGTATGCCACATTATTGTAGTAACTGATTATTAATAACCCAAATGGCACATTCTCATTTGTGTCTGATACTTGAAAATAACTTAAAGTAAGAACACATACTGTATTACTGGGAGTATTGTTTAATGAAAACTAAGTGAGACTGTCAGTAATCAAATTTCATAAGTTACTGGAAAATTGCATGATATGAAAGAAACAGGTATAGTAAAATGCTTATGTCTTTTCACAATTGCTACCTACTTTAGTAACACCATGAGTGCTCACTAGCACATTACATAAATGTAAATGTTGAGAATGTTAGGTACTATGACAATCACAAAAAGAAGGCAAACTCATTGCAAAAAAATTACGTTAATGCAGACATTAGGGTGAAGAACACCAATTGAACAAGGTAAGGCTATGAAAAAACAGGTGTTGGATTCAGAGGACATTGACTAATTCAGATGTGTTGTGTTCATTGTGTTTCTCAACCCAAATGCTCATCCCCTCATGCTGAAGCACCTAGACTCATGACCCAAGCTCAGATTATGGGTCCAAGGTATGTCTGACAAACTTTTACCTGGGTGCAGAACTCATATCGCTATGTGTTGTAATGAGTGACTTCTATATGTGGGGGCCTTTGCTTCTGTAGCCAGAAATAGGAATCTTTGTCTATGTGTATCTGTGGCTGCAGAAGCAGTGGCAGACAGACAAAGAAAACTGGTGCTCACATGCTGACCAGAATGCTAGTGCAACTATTTATAAAAGTGTGTAATGCAAACAGACACCGAGGTGCAAAAAAGTTTCAGCCCCATTTGCACCTCTGTGTATGTCTTGCAGTGCGCATGCGTCCCGGTGGCTGCACAAGTGCTTGCTCCACTGGGACTTGCACTTCTGTGGCCATAAGTGAATGTGTGTCTTGCAGAGTGGACTTGTATCTGATCACTGGCCCAAAGGGATCTGCATTTCTGCAGCCAGAAATAGTGTTGTGAGTATCATGTATTTATACCTGCAGCTGCAGAAGGGCTGACCCCACAGGGACCTCTGATTCTGCAGCCAGAACTGGGTGTGTATGTCTTGCAAGTGTTCTTGTGTGTTCAGAGCTGCAGAAGTTCTGGCCTCACAAGTGGCTGTGTATGTATTGCACAGTACACATATATCTGTTGCTCCATAAGCACTGTCCCAAAGGGATTTGAACTTCTGCTGCCAAAAGTAAATTCAGGTGTTGTGTATTTGTAACTGCAGCTGCAGAAGCAGTGGCTCTGCAGGTATTATTGTTTCAAATATATAAAACATTCATTAAAACACATATTTATTTATTTAGTTAGTTAGATTTTGTTGCCTGGGTAAGTGCACTAGACAATGCACTGCCTATTTTCAGGCATGACCCAGGAGATTACAGAACTGTAGGACAACAGCAGAACAGTCAGCAGAAAACAATACAGTTACAGGAAGGATGAGGTACAAAGCATAACATTTTGAGCATTGTCTGAGTCAATGAGTACAAATAATGATGGTGAAACAATCAAGAGAAGACTAAGGAATATATTTGTTCAGCCAGGAGAAATTAGAGGTAGGGAACACTTATTACAATGAGAACACTAGAGGAGTTTGAAATTAGTGAGAAAAAATAACAGTGGGAGCAATGAGATGAAGAGCAGTGGGACTCAGTTGCAAGAGCAGATGTTAGAGTTGCTTAAGAATTTGTAAAGTGCTGTTTTGTAACAGTAGTGGGACTGAGTGACTCAGAGGTGAGGTGGGAGGGCATTCCAAATGATGGGAGCAAAAGTGGCAGAGGCCTGCTCATCCATTTTAGCGGAGCATCTAGGTACCGTTAGTAGGGATTGGCTGCAGGAACGAAAGGGGTTGGACTTGTTGTGGGGAGTTAACAAGGCTGCGAGAGCAGCAGATTGGATGGACCAGATAACATTATCGATCAGGCAGTCAAGTGTAAATATGCAATGAGATGGAAAGGATAGCCAGCCTTGTTTTGTACAGTGTACAAGGCCCCTAGAATTCTGCTGTCACAAAATTTTGCGCAGAACTTACAACCTACCGCAGAACATCTGCAGTGCCACATAATTCACTGTTCTTGGTGATTCTTTATTAATATTTCCATTTATCCATAGAACATGGTTCTCTTCCCCTCTTTTTATATCCAAAATGCCTCTATACTCAGAATGTAATGTTATCAGTACCATACATCATACATTAGCTAATGAAATGGCTGCATTATGTCACAGAAATGAATAGTCACTTATCTACCACAGCTCCCACTGCCAGGGTGGTGGCACAGCAAATCAGGCACGATGATATTTGCTCAACCTGCACTATATTACTGAAACTTACTAAAAACAGCATCGAAAAACACCCCCATAGACTTGTGCCCTAGCCTCCCCTGCTGAAATATCACAAAAATCTCTAAGTGCGGGGAGCAGGCAAACGTAAAGTTGGAAGGATCACTGACTGTGGTCGGAGGCAGGTATGATCCCTTCCCACACTAAATAGACACGCTTAAAAATTGTACTTTTAGCTGAAATCAGCTAATGCTGGCATTAGGTATTGGGCTATGAAGCCCAATACCTTAAACAGAAACATTCCTTTAACCAACATTGTTTCTAGTGAGGTCACAGTGCTGCATTCCAGCCTTTTTGTCTGTTTAAGGTTTATGTCTTATTTTGTTATAATATGTTCTGTTCTTTTTTAATTATTTAAGAAAGACATAAACAGCTGAATTGGGTCAGACAGCCACAACAAACATTGCTAGCTCTGAATAGGGAATACAAAACTACAGTAGACATTCAGAATTGTTAAAATAAGTATATTTTAATAACAGTAAAGGGAAATTAAACATATCATTCCTTACCTGGTGATTAAGAAAAAATATCAATATCCAAAGCAGCAGTTCACATGTGAATTACAGATTCAGACCATGGTGAAAGTTCAGTAGTATTTACAAAAGCACATTACTTATCTGTACCCAGTCCATCAGTAGGCAAAGACATTTTATCATTTAATAACGGTTTCATCCCTGCCAATTCTATATTTGTAGGTGTTTGCACAGGCAACTGTTGATATACAGTGTCGAGTTCGGAGGTATTTGGAGAAACTCGGACATCTGCGCCCATAGCTGTGTTCTCTTAGACAGTTTTACTGGCCACACCAGTGCTTCAGAGAGAGGGGATGAAGAGAAACGGCCACTAAGTGGAAGTAGCTTTACCACCTGCACCGTTATTTTTAAAAGGAAGGGGGGCTGTTAACTGGAACTGCTGGTGTTCTCGGGTGGGTGGGAAAGCTGCTGTAAACTGCACTGCCAGTCAGTGTTCTTGGATGGTCACACACAAGCAAGTTCCACAGAGAACAACTAAAGCCCACTTCCTTTAGCCCTAGTTTCATTAAGGAATGTAGTTGGACTGTGTTACAACACTTTACAGGGAACACTAGATCCATGAGCAAAGGGGAGTAGTTTCACATAGTGTCATAGTGCAGCTGAACTACTGATGCAAAGGGTACCTTAAACTTGACCAAATGCAAAAAAGAGTACGCATGACCACAGCAGGCACTGTTGGTGACTAGAAAGCATTGCCTAATCATATGCTATCTTTTTTTTCTTTCTTGATATACAGTATGCAGTAATTGTAATCATGTTTTTTAATACCCCATGCCATTTGCAACCAACTGCTAAACTATTTTAACATGTTTACTTACTATATTATTCCGCAGATCTACCCAAGCTTTTTCTTTATTAAATAACCTTTTTTTTCTCTAACTAAATGCCTTATATCATGTTCTCTGTAAATCTCAATTCTTGAAGTTGATCCAGGATGCACTTACTCTTGTTTCTTGGATTTTTATAGTTCGTTACACTTTTTTTTCCTTCTTGCAGTCAATATCAAACCTTTCTGTCTGGACTTGCCTGCATCTGATCCTTCGCTTCTTGTAAATTAGAGGAATACATTTCAAGATCAAATTAATGAAGAGATTAAAGAGGTACAATGTATGTTATTTTTTCTCCTTCAGGAGCAGTTTTTTCTATAAACAGTAGGGGGGTCCCTATATCATATCAACAATTGCTTGTTACTCTATTTGACCTACCAACTCTTTTCTTTTAAATTATTTCTTTTTCTTTTCTTTTCTTTTCTTTTCTTTTCTTTTCTTTTCTTTTCTTTTTCAGTTCTCTTGTCTCTAATTCATAATTACATCCCTCTGTATGAGGTGATTTAGAATTTGCAGGTTCTAGAATTGCAGGGATGTGGCTCCTTTTTGTTTCATCTGCTACTTAGGGGTTAAATCACAAAAGTGAATCTTGTGATTTGTGCACAGTTCTGCCACTTAGGGCTTAAATCACAAAAGTGAATCTTGTGATATGTGCATACTTTGGTTGTGAGATTCCAACCCACTGTTCTGGATCTCCAGTTCAAAGCTTTGCTATGGTAGATGTGCCAGTTGGGGTCACTAGATCCTTCAAATGTATCATGGACACAGGTGTGGGTTGCAGGATACTTCTCGTCTACCGTCCACCTGGTAGTAAGAAGGAGTTCCTACAGGAAGTCATGGACTTCATCACCGAGACGGTGTTGGAGGCCCCAAGGTGGTTGGTGCTGGGGAAATTCAATGCCTGGGTCAACGATGAACTCTCGCAATTTGGATAAGACTTCCTCCAACTGATGGTTTAATTGGGGCTTATACAAGTGATTACCTCTGTGACCCACATATAGGGTCATTCGCTGGATCTGGTGTTCTTGCTAGGGATGGAGATCTCGGACACGGTGGTGGAACCTATTAGATGGTCTGATCAACACACTATTGGGTTCAGTTTCATGGCTCCCCCTAGTAGATCTGCCACTATGGAAATGGTCCAGTACTGCCCTTTATGGGGAGTGACCCCAGACGATCTGAAGGTGATTCTGGAGAGATCGGGTAGTGTGAGTGTTAGCAGGGATCCAGAAAGTCTGCTATGAGCCTATAATAAGGTGGTGGGAGATGCCCTGGATGCCATTGCACCGGTCTGTGTTCGCCCACTCACCTTTCGCACTTGGTCCCCATGGTTTGATGGGACCTTGAGGGAGCTGAGGAGAGTGGGAAGAAGGTTGGAGTATTGCTGGTAGAAATCAGGCCTGAATGATGAGAAACTTAAATTGATATCCCATTGTAAGGAATATCAATCTGCGGTCTCCTGTAAGAAGGCAGAATTTCTGTTTGGGGAGATTGCAGCTGCACGAAATAGACCGGCTCAGCTCTTCCGTACTGTGGACAGGCTGTGCAATTCAGTCTGTCTCCACAATTGGAGATCCTTATCACAGGAGTAGTGTGAGGAGTTTGCTTGATTTTCATGGATAAGATTGCAACCATCAGGTCTTAGATCCATGCAGCTCACTTAAATGGGCAGAGCGTAGCTCGGTGTTGGATCACTAGCACCCAGTTGGTCTGGTCGGACTTTGTCCAGTTGGCGATTGATGATGTTATGAAGATTGTCCAGGGCTTGCGATCGATTTATTGCAATTTGGATCCAGGTCCGATGTGCCTCCTAGTGGGATGCATGGAAGCAACAGGACCAGTCCTTGCTGAAATATATTGTTAGGTGTTCATTAGAGACTGAGGCATTTCTGGACACCCTGAAGGAGGTGATAGTTCACCCCCTCCTGAAAAAGTCTTCTGTGGACCCTGATTGTCTCACAAACTACAGGTCTATCTCTAACCTGCCTTTTGTAGGTAAGGTTATTGAGAAGGCAGTCACATTGCAGTTTGAGGGACATCTGACCACCCATGACATCTATGATCCTCTCCAGTCCAGTTTCAGGAAGAGATATGGTACTGAGACTGCACTGGTCCAGGTACTTAATGATCTCCTGATAGAGCAGAATCGGAGGAGCTGTTCCATCTTGGTCCTTCTTGATCTGTCGGCAGCATTCGACACCGTGGACCATGGGATGCTGCTAGAGCATCTGCAGATTTTCTGCGAGCTGACTGGTACAGTCCTCAGGGGTTTCCATTCATGCCTCATGGGCAAGACACAAGGAGTGAAGTCTGGGGTGTTTTCCTCTGCCCCTCTTCCCCTGCCACATGGGGTGCCGCAGAGCTCTGTGCTTTCCTCCATGTTGTTTGCGGTGTATATGCTGCCATTGGGAGACATTATTAGACAGTATGTGTTGAGTTTTCACTGTTACACAGATGATACTCAACTGTACTTGTCCTTTGTGCCCAGGCAAAGTGATGCTGTTTCAGTATTTAACAACTGCCTCTCTGAGATTCCGGATTGGATGAGTGCCAGCTGGCATACGCTAAATCTGGATAAGACTGAGGTGTTGGTTGTGGACCCAGGTCACTGGGTGGATGGGTCATTGGCTGGCAGCTATCTGGGCTTTGGCTGGGGGGCAACCAACTGATGACCTCTGACTGGGTGCAGAATCTGGGCGTCATGCTTGATAGTGGGCTGACACTTAAGACTCAGATGTTGGCCATTGTCAAGACCTCATTTTATCATCTGAGGAATGTCACTCAGATAAAGCACCTGGTACCACCTAATGATCTTCCGATGCTGATCCACGCCTTGGTGACCTCGCGCCTTGATTACTACAATGCCCTATATCCAGGGCTACCAGGGGGTGGACCGCCATTGTCTGCAGCTGGTGCAGAATGCAGCTGCCAGATTGTTGACAGGTTTATATGGAGCTGACCATGTCACACCTGTGCTCCGCACCCTGCATTAGCTGCCAGTACAGTGGATGATCACCTTCAAGGTCGGAATATTGACCTATAAGGCCCTACATGGACAGGGACCATGGTACCTGCAAGAGCTCCTATGTCCCTACTGCCCCTTTCTCCCTCTCCATTCGGCCAGTGAGGGATTGCTGGAGATTCCCAGGGTTTGTCTGACAACTTCAGGAGCTAGATCATTTGCTTTTGCTGCTCCAACCCTGTGAAATTCTCTACCTCATTGGGTAAGGGAATGCCCGTCCATTGAGGCCTTTAAATCGGCCTTAAAAACTTATTTATTTGAACTGGCTTGTGCTGATATTTAACTTCCTGCTTTGATGATTTTTTAGAAATGTGGTTCTGTTTTAAATTGTTTTATTGTGTTATGTAAAATGCTATGATCCACTCTGGAATAGCGTTCCATAAATAAAGTTTGGTTTGGTTTGGTTCTCTACCCACTAGGCTATACTGTCTCCCTAACGTTTCCCTAATGTGCAGGTAGATGGGAAGAAGACATCTGTCATATTTATGCACACATGGTAGGGGAGGTGAATGGAGGGTGCATGCAGCAGGTGACAGTGCACGTATACTAATAGAAATACATCCAAAATGGAATGTAAATACACCCTGCTGACATGATCCTTGTCAGAAATGTATTTCCATGTGATGGCACTTCCCCCACCATGACATAAAGCTGAAATAAAGAACACTGTCAGATTACAGTATTGTATGTTGTATATTTATTAAACCATGGTGATGTTGCACAGAACTGCACAGGTGATACCACATGATAAGTGTAATGCAGGTCATGTAGTAAGCAGTCCAATTATCAATATTAAAGGCAATTCAGTATAGCGTAACTGATATACATTTGACATATAATCGGACATACGTATACTTCAGGCACTGTACACAGAAGTGTGATACAGTTTCAGTTGGGCAGGGCCACAGAGATGAAAAAGTTATCTACTGGAGATGGCACGACATGGCAAATATGAATGCATAATCTCAGCATCTTCAGGCCTATCCAGTCGGATGGGCATAACTATGCACACAGAGTGGCAGCAGGTGTGTATATATATATATATATATATATATATATATATAGTACAGTAGTAGTTTTCAGGCTTGTTTTTCACCATAACCCAAACAGAAAATATACTGTATTAATACATTTACAAATAAATAACTTACACTATTGCATAGATATTTATATAATATTCAGTGCAAAAAAATATGTTAATGCAGACATTAGGACTGAAGAATACAAACTGGAAAAATTAAGAAAATGAGATATAAATCTGGTGTATGCTGGACAGACTCTTACCTGGGTGAAGGACCCATGTCGCTATCATATATATATATATATATATATATATATATAAATATCAGCCCACTGCTGCATGGCTCTACACGCCAGCTGCAAAGCAGACATGGACACAGATGAATAACCATATAAAAGTGTATTGCAACAGGTATAAAACAACTATGTATAAATATACAGGTAACAGGGTAATGGGAACAGGGAATGGGGAGGCCACAAACAAACAGGGAGGCCTGGGAAGGGGGACAGGGGTAATGGCTGAACAAGGGAACAAGGGAGGGCAAGGGAGGGGGGTCAGGGAAGGGGAACTGAAGCAGGCCAATGGGCCCTATGGCTGTCCTCGCCCCACTGGAGCCTGACGCCAGCATCGGCACTGCCACCTGTGCAGTGACTGTTCCACTTGCCACCTGTAGCATGGCAGTAGTGACCCGCAGGAGCCGACACAGGAACCTGGTGTTGACATCAGGAACATGGACACCTAGGACAAAGGAGGGAACTCAGTAGGAGTGCAGGTCCAAAGCACTGTAGCCCACCCACCGTGTGCAGCAGACATCAGTGACATGCGCCCCTGGGATGTCACCCAGCCACCCACAGTGTGGGTGCCCACATGAGCTGCCACCCGGCGATCCACAGCCATGCAAACATTGCACACCAACACCACCCATGCACTGCACATCACTGCCATGGCAGGCAGGCGACATGGCTAAGCAGCAGGATGACAGTGGCACGGCCTGGACCTGGGTGCACCCACAGCCCACCTACAGCAACCACACACATGTGCAATTGCCACAGCATGGTGCAATGGTCACCATGGGCAGTGCACAGCTGAAGTGGCCATGCACACAGAGGGCTGTGTCTCATCCCTACCCCTGCTGCCCACCCTGCACAACAATGTAGCATGAAACTGTGCCTACCTGCATGCTGTGGTGCACCATGTGCCTGTCCGGCAGCACTGCCCATGCGGCCTGCACACGGGCCCCTGCGGTGGCCCTCCCTGGCCCAGCCGCAGAGCCGGCCAGTCGCGCTCTCCTCCGATCCTCAGGGCCTAGGACAGAAACATGGATAAAGACACATCAGTACCTGGCAACACCACATGCCCCCCCAGCCTCCAGCACAGTGTGCCACCCTGCCCAGCATGGCATTGGCGTGGTGGCACAGGGCGCCCATGGTGCACCACCACAGCCAACAGGACATGCAGCCCCAGCCTCCCCCAGGCAGCATGGTGTGACAACATGACTGCCCCATGGACCACTGGTTGGGCATGGACATGGGCATAGTGCACTTACCTGACCGTGGCACGGCATCCCTCTAGACACATGTCTGTAGAGACCAGAGCCACTCTGGGTCCCTCCGCTGCAGGTCCCCATAGCAGTACCTGCATTGCTCACCATTGCGCTGTGCACCTATGGCCTCCTCCAGCCCATCGGCGACCTACTGCCACACCTCCATCCATGGCATGTTCAGGGGCATCTGGCCAAACAAACACCCAGCATGTGGCACCACAAGGGCCACAAGGTTCACCAGCTCCACCTGTGTCCAGTTAGGAGCCCTGGCACTGCTATGGCATGGCATGGCTGTATCTCGGTCGGGAACTCAAAATGGCACCCAGTAGCGCATGTGCCACATGTGCTGTGGATGCATGCCTCGCACAGCGATGCATTGCCAATGCCAACTGCGCAGCCATGGAGATGCATGATATGGTCAACGCAGCACTGGCATGTGCTGCAGAACTCCCAGAAGTGCAAAGGGAAACTGTGGAGTCAAGGGTCGGCATGTGCACCAAGTGCGACAGCGCCGTTGGGCCCGCCATGCATGGTGCATGGTAGGGGCATGTGGGCATCATGGTGCATGGCCTAATAGCTCACATGTGCCAGGGCACCCATAGCGCAGGAGCACCATCAGCAACATGGCACCACAGTGCCATCGGCACTATGGCACCTGGGCACCATAGGCCATACAGAGCATGAGCACCACATGTACAACAGCAGCCGAGCGCTGTAATGCCTACCACGCATTGTGCATAGGTTGCGCTGGTGGCATACGTGATGGCAGTGTGCACATGCATACTGCAGGGCCTGTTGCGCATGTCACAATGTTGCACCACGACTTGTGCATGAGCAACTCCATTGCACAATGTGCAACTTCATGATATTCAACTGGCATATGTAGGTTAGTCTATTAGCATATCCACGGCACATCAGAGGTATTTTCATGTTATTACAGTTGTGCAAGCCCTCATTTGCATGCGATGCTCTAATAAGGCACCCTGGGACTGCACAGGGTATGGACCGGTATTGCATCCTACAGAGGTAAGAGGCACGCTGTGGGCCTGTTGGGATGGTGGAATGGGAAGGTGGTGTGGGTATCAGCAGACATGTAACACATGTCTATCTCCACAGGACTGAGCATGACTGATCGTGAGGAGGTTGAGGAGCATGGGCCTGCACGCAAGCGCAGGCCCAACTTCACCAGGGCAGAGACAGTTGCCCTATTCGAGGCATACCTGGAACAGGATCCTCTACTGAGTGGCTCAATAGGCACTGCACAGACCTGGGCAACAGCATGGGAGGGTGTGGCCCATGCTGTGAACCAGCAGGGCACCCATCAAAGGTCTGTGCAGAAGTGCAAGAAAAAGGTTGTCACAGACAGGAGGAGGATTAAAGAGAAAGTGGCAGCCATCCAGGCAACACGTGCCACCACAGGCGGTGGACAGTCTGTCATGCCCCAACTGACACTGCAGGATGAGTTGGTGGCAGCTACCATGCTGTGCAGCACCCTTGAGGGTGTGCCCGGCGGAGGCTTCCAGACAGGAGGCAGCCCATCACTGCATGGTAGGTATGGCAGCGATGGGGGCAGGGGAGCAGGGGTGGGTGACAGCGGCACTAATGCAATTGTGTTCCCTTTCAGCTCCTGAGTGCCTGCATGCAGTGGCTGAGGTGGGGGTGTCTGCTGTGGGAGCGGTCCTGGGCCCAGAGGACCGTCTGTCCACCTCCACTGGTGTCTGGGGACTGGATCGCATGCAGCCTAGCACCGCTATCCATCCAGATGCCCGTGGCGTGGTTGCAGATGAGGCCCTGGTTGTGTTTCAGCACGACGCCAGACATGGCATCCAGTGTGCCAAGACACAGATCGGGGCTTGGTCTGGGACCAATGACAACAAGATCATCATCCTGGAGAGCGCTGTTGAGGTTGTGGGGGAGGCACCCATACCACACAACCACCACAGCAGTGCAGGCAGTGCCCTGGAGGCATTTGCCTGCCCTCCGGCCACCGCTCCCAATGTCGCCGTGTGTGCCACTGGTGTGGCACAGGCTGACAGTGGTGGTGCTGGTGGTGGCAGTGCAGCCACACCTTGTGCCTGTGCACAACGGCTGGAGGGGAAGCAGCAGCAGTTGGACAGTGTTGAAGGGGGGCCGGGTGCAGTGTCCGCTGATGGTGCACCGCATAATGAGCAGCCCCAAGAGGGCCCTGCTGTGCAGCACCCACCTTCGTGGGGGACTGGGCCATGGGGTCGGGCACCACCTGTGGGTCGGCACACTGCCCTTGCTTCCCAGGGCACCGACCCCTGGCCGAGCACACCCATCTGCTTCGGGCCTCCATTGAGCAACAGGCAATGGTGGTGGCAGGGGTGTGAGTGCTCTGCGCAGAGCTGCACCAGGCAGCAGAGTGGCATGATGGGGACTTTGCCCAGCTCCTGGCAGAGAACACACGAATGCGGGTGGACACGACTGCAGCCATGGATCTGCTCACCGCTGCAGTCACAGCTGGCCTGGCACCACTGGCCTCCCTGGTGCATCACCGTCCACCGCATACCCCGCAGAGTGCATTCTCCACCCCTCGGTAACAGCGTTGAGCGACTCCCTCTGTGTCAACTCCGGGATCTGCTGTGGGCATTTTGAGCATCCCTGGAGTGAGCATGTTTGGGAGCCTGCAGACGCCTGCGAGGATCCGGTTGCGTTCCCTCAGTGAGACTCCTGAGGGAACGTCACAGACACCCCCTGTGGCCGTTGCACAGCCTGAGTCCACTGGGCAGTGACAGCGGGGCTGTCCATGTGTCTGTGGTGGCCGTGCAACTGTGCGGTGTTCCTGAACCGCCCACCTCCCTGTCCGCTTTCTGCTGCTTCCCCGTGTGCACATTGGTGTGGCGTGTGCGTCCCTTGGACGTGGCAGCCATGGTTGACGCCGCACATAGGCCTTGTGCACACCCTCCTAGCTGCTGGCCACTGTGGTGTATGGATGATGATGCCAGCAAAGTGCTGACTGCCACTGTGCACTGGTGCTCAGTGCCTGACACACGCCCAGTGCCCACCTCTGGGCGGGGGCATGATGGGTCCTGTGTGCATGTGCATGTGTGTGTGCGGGTGTGTGTGTGGGTGTGTGTGTGTGGTGTGTGTGGGGCTGTGCTGTGTGCATCCATGGTGTCCGGTCCCACATCTGTCCGCACTCCCCTCCTGCTGTCCCTGTCACAGGGCCCACCCATGCATGCCTGTATGCTGTGCTGTTGACCCCGGGACATGCATGTGGACATGGTCACCTACCTGCATGCACCATAGTGCTCCTCTGCAATTGTGTCACAGTGCTGCTGGGCCATCCTGGTCAGCCGCTGCTTCCTTCACCCAGGGGGGGCTGCCCACCACCACCAGGCCCGGCCGCCGCATCGTCCCCACTGCTGTTCCACTCGTCAACTTTGACAGCTATCTCACAGTCAGTGGCCATGTTGTGTAGTATACAGCAGGCCGGGAATAGGCCACAGGCCTTTGAGGGGCCATACTGTAGGGCACCGCCAGACCTGTCCAGGCAATGGAGCCATGCCTTCAGCAGCCCAAACACTCACTTGATGATATTCTGTGCGCTGGCGTGTGCCACATTGTATTGCTCCTGTGCTGGGGTCGATAGGCACCGGTATGGGGTGAGAAGCCAGGGCCGGAGTGGATAGCCACTGTCACCTGTGTGTAGAGATGTCTGGTTAGCATGGTGGACTGTGTCGCTGCACCCCCCCACCATCCCGGCCACACCCCCTAGCACCCCTGCCCTAGCATCCCCCACACCCTGCCCTGTTGTGCCCAGCTTTCCGTTTCCACAGCATACTGACCTACTAGGTGGCCAGTGGAGATGTCCCCACTCTCAAACCTGTGGCACAGTGCTGACTGGTGCCAGATGAAGTCATCATGTGCTCCACCAGGGTGTGTGGCACAGACATTGATTATGCACCCCCTGGCATCACACACCACCTGGCAGTTGACACTGGGGTAGCCCTTCCTGTTGATGTATGCTACCCCCTCCAGTCCAGGTGGTGTGTGGATGCCAACATTGATGCAGTTGATGGCCCCCAGCATGCCAGGCATATGTGCCACCCTGTGGAACTCCTGCACGCTTGCTGTATGCTCTGCCTGTGTGCTGGGGAAATGGGTGTATTCCACAGCATTGGCAGCAGTGCGCTGAGAAATTGTGTGAGGAGCCATGACGTGGCCAACTGGATTATGCCTGTGGAGTCTCCTGTTGGTCTCTGAAAGGTACCAGTGGTGAGCAGGCACATGACAGCCATGACTTTTGTTTCCACCGACAGTGCGTGGCTCCGTTTTGTGGGTGCCTGTATCTCCTCACTGCACAGCTCACAGAGCTGCCTCAGAATTGCTCGGTTTAGGCGGTACTGGCCCACAATCTCTGTGTCACTGTACTGTTCGAACACGGACACGGACACGGTACCACCTGTTCCGGGCATACTGCCGATGGGCCCTTCCACGGCCGCTCCAGTCTGCAAGCTGCCTCCTCACACCCCTCATCACTGCCTCCATCTGGAAGATGGCACTGGCTTTGGCCTGGGTTGTTCTTCCCCCCTGGGTGGCTGTCTCTCTAGGACCCCCCAGCTGTGTGCTGCTGACTATGCCCCTGCACTGGGTGCACATCTGTGTTCTGGCTTCCTGGCTGGTAGACTGTGGGCTGTGGCCTCTGCCTCCCACCTGTCTGGGCCCCTAGGCAGCCCCTCCTGTGCTGGGTGTCACAGGCACTTGCTGTGGATGTTGCCTCCAACCCTGTCTCATGCACACACACACACACACACACACACACACACACACGGGTTCACACTCACAGCCTCTGTCAGTGTCACACACCCTGGCCTACACTGTGTGCCACTCCCAGCCTGCCTCTGTCTCTCTGTGGCTCCCCTCCTGCTGCATAGCCTTCCTACTCATTCTCCCTCAGTCTGGCTCCCCTCTGGCACAAGCCTCCTTCCCTCACTTGCTCCCTCTTTTTATGGGCTCAAGTCTTATCCACGCAAGTTCCATTTGCTCCTCGCTTGCGCCGTTTGCCTGCTGTTGAATATCGCACTGTGCCGCATATTCATGGCTATGCCCCCTGCACTTGCCGTGCATTCATTACCATTGCGCATTGGGACTTGCGCTGCACAACTGCTGCTGCTGAATATCGCTCTCCGGCACATTGGTGCAGTTGCGCCGATGCATCCCTGTCGCGCATTGCGCAACTGCTTTGAATATCCCATCTCCTGTGTTTATGGTCCTGCTTGGTCCCAGTAGCTTGCTTATGGTCCTGCTCAGTTGACTTTGAAGTTGTTTCACTCTCGTGTCCTGCTCTGCTGTTTAAAAAAAAAAAAAAACTTTTGTTTTGAGTGCCACTCTGCTGCTGACCCTACAAACATTGTTGGTGGCACTCATTTAACAAAACAAAACAAAAAAAGGATAAATTAGTTGAGACCATTCTGTGAAGTGCTCGTTAGGTGGCGCTGCCTTGTTGGGTTAAATTTTTTACTGCAGAACACTGTTTCCACCAATCAGGTGGCAGATCAAGGGGGAAAAATTATCTTTGAAAATGGGCTTAAAAATATAAGAACTCTCATTGACTGCAAGAGGTATATTAACTTGCAGTGAGAGCCCACTTAAAAACAAGTGCATATTCGGGGTGCCCCATTACTTAGTATATCCTTGAGCACCCCAAATTTTCAAATGGAACTGCCACCATTTTTTCCCACTTGCTAAGCAGGACTTAAACTACCACCTGATCTTCCTCTGTATCTAAGACCAGAAAAAACAGAATGAGCCCCACTACACATGCACACACATGTGACTGTTACATACAGTCCCCAGGCAATTTTTTATTTTTTTTTTAAATATAGCACCATTGTACGTTATGTCAGGTACGCTCCTGTCAAAACCCTCCTGCTCCATGTGGCTGTCCTCCAGCTCCACTCCTCTGAGCCCCCCCCCCCATCGGTAACTGCTACTCTAGTACTCCACAGCATTTAAACAGATTTTCAAACAAATAAATGAACAGCAGGACAGCAGTACAGTCGATGCTGACTGCTGGCATTACTTTACCTCTTCCACTCCATTCTGCTTCCGATACCTTCAGGAACCTCCTTTTCCCAGTGCCGGTTCTGATGTCTGTGTTGCTGCCAAGTTCCGCTCGCATACAGAGCACCTGCCAGTTCCGACCCAATTGCAAATGAGTGCAAAGGAGCTTCAAAAAATGAAACGGAAGCCCCAACTTTTACGTTACAATTTAAGAAAAAAAAAAAAGCCCTCCTCCCATTTTCTCACTGATACTTCCTGGTAACATACCATATACTCAACAGCAAGATAACGGCTGCATGTAACATGAACCCATGGAAACAACTGCAAATGGCACCAGTGTCCTCTACTGGCAAGCATGCCAAGTAAAGTAGCGGAGGAACTAGACTACTTTACAAAAAAAGAAAAATAGTGCAAGTCCTTTTAACCAGTGTTTTTAATTATTTTTTTAATGTTTTCATTATTTTCTAAAAATGTTACCTATAGCCCATTTTCTAAGTGCAATAATACTCACCAGGGTGGGTGGTATGGGCAATACTGGACCTTCCAGGGGCTATAAGTCTCCCACCTGCAGTGTTGGGCCTCATTATGCCCTTGTGTGGTCCAGTATTGCCCAATACTGCCTGCTCTGTCGGGTATTATTGCTTGTGTAGTATTGTTGTGATATCAGAACGATACTACAACAACTTTCCGTGACCTTTGAACTTCCCTACAACAAGTTTCTGAAACCCACAGATTTCCATTCATAATAAGCCCTAACCATATACTATGTTATATTTTAAAATGTTTTCTTTGATATTAAAAAATTCCTTTACAGAGCAAGGGCAGGATTTTTTTAAAAGGATCTGCTCAGGATGCATCTGTTGCTATTTTCAAAGCACAAATGTACCAAAGCCTGTTACAGCATTTATTAGATTGCTTAACATCATCCAAAGGTCACATCCCGAAACAGATGGAACTGCATCCATGCTGGATGGAACTCACAGCTGTGTCCATTGTCTGTCACAAACTGTGACTTTTTGTTGTAAACGGATGCAGCTTCTACAAGTAGTAGCAGGGCTTCCTGGACACAACTGGATAGATGCAGGTGCAGCAAGCATTTGCCATTGCATCCAACCCTTTTGAAAATCCACCCACCTAAATTTTGTTATCTGTAACTAATTTGTTGTTCATCTTAATGTGGTGTGATTGTCATTCCTGAGTCTTGGACCACATGCTATTGTTTGCAAAGCTGTGTGTGTGTGTGTGTGTGTGTGTGTGTGTGTGTATGAGTGTGAGTGCATGTGCGCATGCGTGTGTGTATGTAGTTGCATGCTAAGCTCAGTGGGAATGTGCAGGCATGGTCTGTATTTTTCAGTAGTCATTTATTTGGTGTGTTAGTCCTCAGTCTCACTGGGCTGTTAGTAAAAATGCCTACCGCCCTGACACTCAGCCTGCCTCCTCACCACAGTACCCAATACAGTATAGTGCATGTTCCTGCTCTGCTGTACTGGAGGTGCTATCCTTTCTCCACTGGCACTAGTGTTTTCCCCTTAACAGCTTTAAAATGAGCTCCCAAAAATTACTTGGGTACCTAGTCGCTGAACTGGTGTAGACTCACTGGTGTTCCATGTTGGTGACCAGCGGTGGTGAACTTTAAGTAAAGAATAAGCAATTTAGTGGAACTGTGAATCCCCCAAATCCAAAGGCCACATAATTGCAAATAGAAACCCCCCAAAACTTCACACAGCCGTATTTGTAACTACCAGCCAGCTGGCTCAATCCAGTAAATGCGTTCCCAACAATTAATGTGGATTCTCCATTAAAGAGGTAAGTCCCATGTCACTCATAGTTCCATTGTACTGGGATCTCCCTTGCTATGAAGGGTTCCAGTGATATGGTTTGAACTGATTTCCTCCAGCAATTGGCCTGTGGGTCTCTCACTCTCACTCCCTCTCTTTTGGTTTCTCACTAAGCATCTGTACTGATGATGTCATATGGAGGGGTGGCTAATCTCTGGGGATTTGGGCCACTGTGACTCCCCACTGACCCTCACTTTTAGGCATCCAGATTCCCAGATGGTAATAGCCCAGGACTGGGCTATGGTACCCACTGGGGGATCCTGCAGCAGTTGTGGGTGGTAGTTCGCCTCTCTCTCTCTCTCTGGCTTTGTGCTAGTGATGCTAAGTGATAATGGCTTGAGACTACTGTACCTCTCTTTATTGAAAACATCTATTGCATGCACTCACAGACACAGACCAATGCTGAACTCCAACAGTGGCACAACCAAAAACACAAAAGAATCACACTCACAGGGATGATAGAAGACTCAGGCAAATACCAAAATGCTGCACAAAAATCATATTTAATGGAAAATATTACAAATGAGAGTAGACCACAAAAACTCTGGCACTTCGTGTTTCTAGCATGACATCTCATACGGGGCCAATAAATATTATTTTTTGCCATATTTTGGTATTTGCCTGTTTTTCTCTTTAGTTGAGCAGGGAATCTTCTTCCAGTGGCCATTTCATCCTTGCAAAAATATACTCTTTTGCAGCACAGCTAAAACACTCCAGAGACATGGTTCAGATGAGATCTCACACCAGTTTGCCATGAGGGCATCTCAGCCTCTGTACTTGATGAGGCAATGACAAACCTGATTGATCCATTTGGGATGTCAATCTGGAAGGGCAGTCCTGGAGGTCTGTTACATGACAGGTGATTGGCCAAAACAAAGGTACCTGAATTAATTTTGCCCACCTGTATTCCATGAGCCATTGTGGCTTCCTGAGCCAATAAACATCCCTGATTGGTGGGCACAGCACTATCTGACCCTATTACCATGCCAGAGGGGTCAAAGGGCAACAACATAACTGTTGATTTCCAGTCCTAATGGCAGTTTCCAAAAGGTCTCAATTTACAGAAAGCACACAATTCAAGCACTGGATCACCCCCCAAGCCAGTCTTGTAGGGGGTTGCAACAAACGATCCCACCCACGCCTTAGCCAATGCTTCTCTCACACCTGGCTGCTGAAAAACCTCCACCCTGGTTCATCCAGTACAGTGTCCTGCCCCTACACTCAGCTCTCTGGGAAGGGGGCACACCTGAGACACCTGGCATCTTTCAGCCAAGTCACCATTCCCCCTATATCAAGCCAAAGCAGACTGCTCAAGCCCTAGATGGAATGTGGGTTTGTTTTATCAAACTTTACCCAGATCATTTCTCTGTGTCAAGATGGATTATGTTTCTCAGATTACTTAAAATAGGTTACAGAGTCCCTTCAGAATGAAGGCTATCTAAGAGGTTCACAACACTACCTTCTTATAAGTACACCACCAATCAATATATTATGATAAATAAAAGACTACTTTATTTACACAATATATTAAGCACTCACAGGAATTTAAATGAAAGTGCTTACAAGAGAAAACATGCAAAAGAAAATATTTTATACAGAAATGTTTAACTGAGCGTTCCTCCTGGTAGGTGCTCTCTTTGGTGAAAGCAACAAATGGTGCAGTCTTTCAGCATGTTACTAAAAAATGATCCTTTGCCTTTTGAAGTTTCTGACCATGACAGGGTCCTCCCCTTCCATCTCATATGCTGCCAGCCTGTACATTAAAAAACTGGCCACACTGTCACTATTAGACTCAGGAAAGGCCAGCCTTTTTTATACCCAGTCTTGGTCTCATGAAACATCTGGGAAAACAAAGAATTGTATGCTCAGAACAGACTCCATCTGAGCAGTGAAGGAACTAGGATCCTAAAACAAAAACTGGGAGAATTTATCAAAAAGGTATATCATTTAAACTAGAACAGGGGGAAGGGACAGTCCTGGAATTCAACCTAAGGTAAAGGACAAGGGAGAGTTGATGCCCCCCCCAAATGGTACTATAAGAAAGGAACGAAACTCAGAAAAAGAGGGGGGTAGGGGGAATGACGGGCAAGGGGGAAAAACTTTAGGGTGGTATTCCTAAATGCTAGGAGCTTAGGAATTAAGATTCCAGAACTCCAGGGAATGATGGCAGATAGGATGGTGGACATAGCTGCCATTACAGATACCTGGGCAAACCAGAACTGGGAGCTAAATATCCCAGGGTATACCTTATACAGAAAGGATAGAGTTGGGAGGAAAGGTGGTGGGCTAGCGGTCTACATTAAGGAGGGAATAGTATGCAATCAGGAGGAAGGGGAGGAGGGGAGGGCAGAGATCCTGTGGGTAAACATCCACAATGGAAGTGGGGGAAAAAATGAGACTAGGAGTTGTATACCAGCCTTCTTACCAGGCAGAGAACATAGACAATGAACTGGTGACAAACATCACAGAGCATTGCTGAAAGGGCAGGGCAGTGGTGGTTGGTCACTTCAGTCTCCTGGGGGTGGACTGTAGTATAACAACCTTCACTAGCTCTAGAGAACAGGTCCTATTGGATGGGTTCCAGGATGCATTCCTCATGCAGAGGGTAAATGAAGCGACCAGGGAGGGATGCATCCTAGACTCTTTATCAGATGGGTACCAAATACAAGACATAACAGTACAAGACCCCCTGGAAGGGAGTGATCACAATATAGTCTGGTTCACCCTGGACATGGGAAAGGAGGTGATTAGGAACATAACCAAGGTAATGGATTTCTGGAAGGCTGATTTTGGCAGGATGGCAGACAGAGTGAAGGAGCATGTAGCCACAATAAGAGTGGATATTGATGCCCAGTAAAAGTGGGAAATTGTTAAGCTAGGCCTGTTGGAGGCAACGAACACATGCACCACTAGTGCCAGCAAGAAAGCAAAGTCCAAAAAGCCCAGTTGCTGGACTAAGGTAGTGCAGAAGACAGTAAGGGAGAAGAGAGCAGCTTTCAGGACATATACAAGGACTGGAAAGGAGGCAGATAGGGAGGAACTTCTCACTGGATCTAGGGAGGTGACCAGGATTGTGAGAGCAGCCAAGGCCTTAAAAGAACTGAGGCTCGTACAGGGGATAAGAAAGGATGAGAAAGAATTTTTTAGGTATATTAGGGAGAAAAGAAATGTAAGGCAGCAGATAACTAGAATCAGGAATGGAGGAGGGTGGACAGAAAAGGGTGCTGAACAGGCTGTGGTACTAAATGAGTACTTCTGTTCGGTTTTTATAAGGGAAAGTGATGGCTCAATCCCACAGACAAAGAGAAGGATGGGGGGGTGAAGGGATGACTGATTGTGACATCCCAGTAGATAGGGTACTTCAGGGCCTGAAATCAATATGGACAGATAAGGCACCTGGGCCAGATGGATTACACCCTAGGGTGCTGAGGGAGCTTGCAGAGGTACTGGCAATACTCCTGATGGATATTTTCAACTTTTCCCTTAGGACAGGATGTGTTCCAATGGATTGGAGGATGGCTCATGTGGTACCAATTCGTAAGAGTGGACCCTGAGATGAACTGGGGAATTACAGGCCAGTCAGCCTCACATCCATTGTGTCTAAACTGATGGAAACGATCATAAAAGAGAGTTAGTAACATTCATGTGGGAGAATGGTCTACAGGATAACCAGCAGCATGGGTTCATCCAAGGGAGATCCTGCCAGACAAACCTGATAGGTTTCTTCGATTGGGTCACTAGGGCACTGGATGGAGGCCAGGCGGTTGATGTCTTGTACCTCGACTTCAGCAAGGCCTTTGACTCAGTACCACATGGAATACTGGTGAGCAAATTTGGATCCCTGGGGCTGGGAAAAGGTTGACTGGGTGGATAGCAAGATGGCTGAAGAACAGGCAACAGAAAGTGGTGGTCAGAGGAGAACTCTTGACACTGCGTGCAGTCATAAGTGGGGTACCACAAGGCTTGGTTTTAGGGCCGGTACTCTTTAACATCTTCATCGCTGATATAGCAGAGGGGGTTGAGAGCAATTTGAGCCTGTTCATGGATGATACCAAAATTGGTGCAGTAATGAACGAGAAGGAGGAGGAGGTGAAGGCACTCCAAAAAGATTTGGACACACTGGATAAGTGGTCAAAAACATGGCAGCTGGGATTCAAGGTGGGAAAGTGCAAAGTCATGCACTTAGGTCAAAGAACCCCAAGTACAGCTACCATTTAGGTGGTGAAAGGTTGAAGGTCACCAAGAAAGAAAAGGATCTTGGGGTAATGGTAACAGGGAACATGAATCACACAGTTCAGTGCAGAAGGGCAGCTGCTAAGGCAATCAAGTAGTTGGGAGTGTATAGAAAGATCAATCACCTCAAGGAGTGAGGAAGTGATCCTGCCACTGTACAGATCACTGGTGAGACCGCACTTGGAGTACTGTGTGCAGTTTTGGCGTCCCTATTTGAAAAGGGACTTCAAACTCCTAGAGGGGGTCTAGAGAAAGGCAACCAAAATGATTAATGGAGTGAAGGAGAAGATCTACGAGAATAGACTGAGTGAGCTTAACATGTACTCCCTGGAGGACAGACGGGACAGGGGGGATATGATTGAGACCTTTAGATACCTAAGAGGTATAAATACTACTGGTACAAAGGGTATGTTCCAGCTAAAAGGGGAAGGGGTCACAAGAGGACACTGTATTAAATTGGAGGGGGGGTTCAGAATGGTGATGAGGAGACACTACTTCAGTTTACCATGATTTCCTCTTTCCCTGCTCCACAAAACAGAGAAACCGTTCTCAAATTCATACCAAGCCTCTGAATATAAAAACATGATTTCTTTATAACGAACATCACAAAAACATAATAGCAAGATAGTGCTCCTATTTGGAGTTATACACTATTGCAGGCCGGGTACATGCAATTTGTACATACCCAGCCTGCATAGATATGCACCAGGGGACAGGTGCAGAGTGCACAGTATTCAAAACCAAGCGGTCCTGCCGTCCTGATGTGCATGATTCTGGGGTGTGGTTCAAGGGTCACAGACAGGCATTCAATTGGGTTCCCTAGTAGATCTCATGCTCCACGTGAGCAGGGGATTCTGGGTAGGTGTGGGTCCTGTTACTATTAAATGTATGTGCGTGTGCCCTACTGGATGCCCCCAGCCCTTCCATTCAGCAGCGGGCATCATTGGGGAGGGTACATAAAACATACAGCATGGTCTCCGCTGCTGTCTCTTGTACCCCTCTTTCCCAGCATCTGTGCCTTTATGAATGGTGTAGAGTGTGAGTACACTCCCAGACATGCCCCCTGGACTGACCATGGTGCATAGCTGCACGATAGACTGGGGGATCATGTGCACAAGCTCCTCTGGAGCCCTGGTTCATGACATTCTGACTTAGAGTTTGCTTATGTGCTGCAGATGTGTGGCAGGTAGGCAATCCATCCCATAACTGAGTAGAAACCATTTGCTTTTGAGACATAGAGTATTCATACCATTTCAATACATTCAGCAGGATTTTCAAAGGGCTCAGATCACCACAAGCCAAGGGTGCACCAGCCATACGACACATGGAGCTTGCAGTGATCTAATGGGATTTTCTATCCCATGAGGCAATTGCCACAAGTTGTGGCAATATGGTTTGGCACACTGCCAGAACCTAAGTGTCAAGGCACAGGGCTTGGTGCAAGCCCTGTGCGATACTTTGCAAATCTGGCTCATTTTCACTAAGTCTGAAGGGCTTTCTTTTTTTCACTGACATCAAATTTATCATCAGGACCTGCCTGGCTTCTGTTTGCTCCTTGTTTGTTTTTTACTGAAGTTTATTGAATGCCTTCATTTTCAGCCACTTGCAGACTGTATTGTATTTAGCTGGTGACTGAAAATAAGCCAACTGGAGGAAATTCTAGCCATGCTATGAGCTAGGCTCTGGCAAGACTATGTAGTGGAGGGAAGACTGGGTCTATCCCTGAATGCACAAGAGAGGTTGTGTGAAGCTTACAACTTTAGTGCCCAACTACTGGCCACAGCATTGCACTGCGGAAAGAGAGCAGAGCGGAGTGGAGTGGGGTGGGGGAGACTCTATATAGTGATGGATGGAGTCATGATGTGAGGAGGCATAACTATTGCTGCTGCTGCCGGACTGAAAAGCATGATTAGTTTTAAGACTTTTTAAATGGGATGAGATCCTTGTTCTCTTAATAGGGGATCCTAGACCTTTAACATTTCAGGTAATAATATTCAACGGGGCCATGACAAATGAGCTTTAAATTCTGTTAGGATAAGTTCGTA
This sequence comes from Neoceratodus forsteri, assembly GCA_016271365.2. Lineage (NCBI taxonomy): Eukaryota > Metazoa > Chordata > Ceratodontiformes > Ceratodontidae > Neoceratodus > Neoceratodus forsteri. The sequence continues at coordinate 1,678,264,755 of CM057456.1, forward strand.
AAGAATTATGCACCAGGGGTTGTTTATAAAACAAATGGAAAAAAAATCTCAATATTCTGCCTTAGAATATTATAGAAAAAGAAATTTGTAGCAATCAACAACAGTTCAACAAGTATTAGCTTGTATAAGTACAGACCAACAATTAAAAATAGTAACAGTCTTTATAAGCAACATTGCAGAGGGACTGGAAGGGAAAGTATGCCTGTTCGCAGATGACACCAAGATCTGCAACAGAGTTGACACACAGGAGGGGCTAGCTAAAAGGAGAAACAACCTAAGACTACTTGAGGAATGATCCAAGGTTTGGCAGTTGGGTTTCAATGCGAAGAAGTGCAGGATAATGCACCTGGGCACAGAACCCAAGAGAGGAATACAGGATGGGGGGGCGCAGGTTCTAGCCCCCACAGGTCAGGAGAGAGACCTAGGGGTTATCATATCCGATGACCTGAAGTTGTCCAAACAATGTGAAAAAGCAGTGGGGAAAGCGAACAGAATGCTGGGGTGCATAGGAAGGGACATAATCAGTAGGAGGAGCAAAGTAGTGATGCCACCGTATAGATCACTGGTGAGGCCTCATCTGGAATACTGTGTCCAGTTTCTGGAGACGGCATCTCAGGAAGGACATAAACAGAATGGAAGCAGTCCAGAGAAGTGAAACAAAAACAATACATGCACTGCACCACAATCCTTATGAGGAAAGACTCAAGGAACTTAACATCTGTTCACTGGAAGAGAGATTGGAGAGAGGGGATATGATAGAGACTTTCAAATACCTTAGAGGAATAAACAGGGTACAGGAGGGGAGCATATTTCAGAGAAGAAAGTACACAAAGACAAGGGGACATAACATGAGGCTGGAGGGGGGCTTAGTGGTACTGAACTGGAGCATAATAGAGAATATAGATATTTTATCTCTGTCAGATTTTACAACCCATTAGTGGTTTTCATGAAATTATATCTATGCTAGTTTTCAGAGAGGGAAATACCCCTGTACTACTAACAGGTAACAGCACACAATACTTAAACACAGTTATAAAATAAGAAACTTTAATTTGGAAAATGAAATCATGTTTTCTAACTATAAATATTAGCTATGTAATACAATAATCAATTAAGCTGTTCCAGAGAGGAAACAGCTACAGAGAAATTACTCCTATTTAGGTAACAGATCATAAGAATAAATCAAACTGTTTCTTTAAGAAATTCAAAATGTAAAAAGTTCCCCATTCAGGTGTTAACTTGAGCTGTTGGGGGGGGGGGTTCTGTAGCTACAGCAGTATCCATGGGAATAGGCATGGAAGTGACTTCATCACTATCTTGTGAGGGGTCAACTGAATCAACAGATTTTCTGCTTGCTGTGCTACGACTTCTGGCCCTAGACTTGGCTGCTGGTTCATCAGAGAGAATATGCAGCAGTTTGTTTTTAGATCTCATAATGCTATAAATTTTCTGAGCACTCTGTACCATCCAGTGTCTGATCTTTGAGATTTTGGAGCTGTCACAGCATGAAATTTAAACTTAGCTCCTCTGGAGTGCTGTGATTGCCAACTAGGAGAGTGGCTTTCTGGGCCTAGTTTGTTCAACTGAGGCTGATCAGATGAACAGATGTTTTCTCTGTTATGTGCCTTAGAATTTTAGAACTGTTTGCATAACATATATCATTGTGATAATTATTTTGCACAAAATCCCAGGCTTTATAACCATCAGTAAAGGAGACGGGAGTCTTCCATTTAATGAAATGAAAAATGTAGCTGAGTATTTAAAGTAGTAGTACCCCTTGCTTTTGCTCAGTAGCTGTGGAGCATCATGGAGAAATGGGGTAGAGGGAGTGCTCTGTGAAGGAAGTCGGCACTCTCCCCCTGCACTGACCTGTTGTTTTTTGACTTAATTCAATTTATTTGATTTAATTCACGGCACCGCTGACGGAGCTGAAAGTCAGTCCTTATGGGGGCTGAGGGTCGTTATTCATTTAATTTTAACCCAAGACCATCAACAACAGACAGAAAAGACTGCCTTGGGGTTGCAAACCCTAATGCTCATGCCATTGTCCTATACTGTACCCATCTTACCTTACTTAGTCATGGAAAGGGGTGAGCATTAGGGTTCACAACCCCAAGGCACACCCCTCACACTTGTTCCTGCATGCAGGGTGGGGGTTGGGTCTTGGCTTGGCAACCCTAAGGTCGTATTTCCCTACTTTTGATGCATCAGCCCTAATGGTGCATTAACAAAGTTTTTTCAATTTATTTCCGTATTTTTTGAGATAATATAATAGTATCCTTATTTTATGGTGGGACCCAGCGCTACCATCCCTCTGTAGAAGCATATATGTATGTAGCTGTGGAAGCACAGGGATCTCCGGCCCCTGTACTTCCAGTCATAGCACAACAGTCACCAAATTGTCACCATAGCCATGTTCTTACCCCACCTCATGTTCCCGGCACAGAAAGTTTTTCAGTCCCTGAGAAAAATTAAACTCTGTGCAAGCACAATGCCAATTTGCAGTACAGGTGCAAAAACACATTTTGGACAGGATTTGAAAAATGACAGCTGTGATATACATGAGGTGGTGTAATAAGAAGGCTATGTTGAAAATTTGGGCTCAAAATATTCAAAATTCCCAAAGTTACAATCAGGTGTAACAAAATTGTGACAAATAGTCAAAACTATACAATTTTTAACAATTTTGACCCAATATTTTCAACATACCCTTCTTATGAGCTCACTGCACGTACCAAGTACAGAACATTTTTGAATCCCCACCAAAACATAATTGCATGCAACTGCAGTGCCATTCTGCACCACAAGTGAGAAAACACATTGTGGCCAGGATTTGACAAATGACAGCTGTCACATAAATGAGGTGGGATAATAACAAGGCTATATTGAAAATATGGGGTAAAAATATTGCAAATTTCCAAAGTTACGAGTGTGCATAGCGAGATTGCAACAAATGATCATAACAGTCATTTTTTGAAATTTTTGACACCAAATTTTCTACATATGGCCCCACCTCATGAGCAATATGAGTGTCGTTGCACAAATCCCATCAGAAAGGAGATTTCGCCGACTGACCGTGAAATCACCTTTCCAGCAGGAGTTGCCTAATGACAGTTATATTGTTCATGAGGAGGGGTCCCCAAAACACTATGTTGAAAATTTGGGGTCAAAAGGATGAAGAATGGATGAGTTATGTCAACGTTACCCCCCCAATGAAATACATTGAAGCACATTTACCTTAGTTCATATTATGGTCACCAGCTTCAGCAGCAAGATGTATCTTCCATTGGCGGAGTGGGCCTCGAACCTGGGACCTCCATAGGTGAGTGGCAGTCCGTGGGAACATCACGGGTGGTGTGGAGAAGTGGATGCACAGTGGGGGGTTGAGTGGGGGCTACAGGCTACATTGTCGATGGATTTTTTTTTTTACAGCTCACAAATGAGCAAAAGACAATGAGGGATGTTTTTTCCTTTTCAGGGATGAAAAATAAAGAAGGGGACTGTAAGGTGAGATACCTCCACTGCCACCACTGATGGCAGGGGCATAGGAGGGTTGGGGGTACCACTGGACACCAGGGAAAAGGATTGGGACCTTTGTGACCCCCCCAAAAAGTGGATGGAGATGCAGCAAAATTATTTTAAAAATGAATAAATTAAAGGGACAAGGTCAACCCCCTTAGGCCTCAAAGTGTCCCTAGTTTAAAAATACATTTTATGATTGTTCACATTCTATAGAGACTGCTGATGTAGCAGGTAGTTTGATTCAGACCCCATTTTTCTTTTAAAAAGTGAAAAATGGACTGCCCACCACACTGGTGTTACCACACCAAAACATGTTTGCTTACATTTCTTGACCAGCTCCCACTGCATCTTTCCTGGACTCAGGAATGCCCCCAAACACAATCAGGACACTTGATATGCAGTGGGAGTAGAGGAGACTATTGTATCATGAGTGGCTGCACTAGTTGAAGGTGTTTCTAATGTTCAGGAAGTTTTCACTAAGAGTAGTTCAATGATTTAATGCAAAACAAAGCTGGGCATAGCTATATATTACCATGCATTTAAGTACTAATAAGCAAGGAGGCAGATAAAACAACCAGTAACATCAATGAATTTTAGAGAATGTAAGTAATCATAAAATGTGGGGTTTTACCTAAAAGTAATATGAAGCAAAAAATGTTGACGGTGTCCCTTTAAATAAATAAAAAAAAAATATATATATATCCATATAACACAGGGTTGGGGTGCCACTAGACACCAGGGTTTTTTCCCGTGGGGGGGGTTACATCTCCAAAAATTAATAAAAAAAGGCAAAATGTAATATATATATATATAACTATAGCAAAGGATTGTTTTTCACCAGGTGGAATCCTTTTCCACCAGGCGAAATCCCTTTCGCCAAAGGTTTCCTGTAGTGGTGGAAAAGGATTCCGTCTGGCGAAAAATGATCCTTTTTACCAACCAGATGGCTGTGATTTTGGGGACCAGAGCTCCAGAAACCAAATTTTCATGACCAGATGGGAGTCTTAAAATCCTTTTTTCACCACTCAGATTCCTTTATTGGCATCCTTTTTCGTCATGGCCATAAAAGGAAATCGGCTGATGAACAAGGATTCCCGAACTGTCCATCTGGTTGTGAAATTTTCATGACCAGATGGTCCTCTTAAAATCCTTTTTTGCCATTCCTTTTTCATCATGGCGAAAAAAGTAAATCGGCTGGCGAACAAGGATTCCTGGTCTAGCCATCTGGTTATGAAAATTTCATGACCAGATGGCCAGACTAAGGAATCCTTGTTCAACCAATTTCCTTTCACCATGACAAAAGGAATGGCAAAAAGGAAGAGAGTGACGAACAAGGATTTAAAATTATAAAAAGATCTAGGGTACACGGATGTGGAAACCACAAAGAACTGCTCATCAACTCCCAATGAGCAAGAAGCATACTTAGATGTCTCAGACAGACATCCTTGGGCAGAGTTTTGACCACTTTTTTAGGACAAAATGAAAACACAAGATGGCAGCTTGCAAAAAATGAATTTTGTCTGGCGAGCAAAGATTGGCTCCTATCGAACAGGGAAAGCCCCCTCATGTACAAAGATCCTCTTTTGTTTCGCGCAGCTATCCTGAAAAATGCAAATCTCATTGAAAATAATGGGAAATGAAAAATGATATAACCTTTGAACGGATTAATATTTTTTCACCAAATAAATGCTGGCCTGTTCTGTCACCCAAGCTTTTTCTACCATAAACATTTCAGGCCAAATTCAATACCATCTCTATGCAGCACGATGAGGAAAAAAAATCTGAAAAAAGGGCAAATTGTAATTTTATTACACTATCTGTATCTCAGAATCTGCAAATTCAAGCAGAACGAAATTTGGCACATAAAGAGATCTACCTCAGGAGAAAGTGCTTGATTAATTTTGTGCAAATCCGTTGAATGGTTGCAAAGTTATTAAAGAGCAAACCTGAAGTTTAACATTAAAGTGCCTGCTAAACCTTAATATACTGTATGGGCGCTACCATGCCCCTATAATGCTTGTATATATTAGGGCCCACAAACGTAGGACCCTCTTCCCCCTGCCTAGGTCATTAGCCAAAATCTTTTCGAGTCTAAAGTTATTAGTTGGGGGTGATATAGAGTTGAACCCTGGCACTCCTTGTGCAAATATTCAGGTTGCATCACCCAATAAGTCTAATTAGTATACCACAAGAGGGTTGAAAATAACCCCCATGAATATTAACTGTCTTAGGCCTAAGATGGAAGTCTAATTGGAAGTCTGAGTGAGTTTGTATTCCCCAGATGTTATTGGTATTTCCAAAACCTGGCTCAAGCCACATATTCTAGCACATGAGTTTGAAATGAATGGTTTTAAGACTTTTAGGCGTGACAAGAATGATAAAAAGGGCGAAGGTGTTTTAATCTATGTCAAGTCCTAGTGACAATACCTGCCCTGGACAACTCGGATAGCGAAGCTGTGTTCACAACACTGCTGCTGTCTGGGACTAAGCCTTTGGTGATAGGATGTGTTTATAACCCCCCAAAGGTAGCACTTGAGGCCTAAAAGTCTCTAATAGCTGCTCTACCTAATCTGCCCAAGGAACAGAAGGTGATACAAGGAGACTTCAATATACATTGGGGGCCGCATACCAATGGAGAAATAAAATCTATCTTGCAAGAGGCAGATCTAACCCAGATAATTCAAGAGCCTACTAGACTGCCGGTCTGGTGGTACTGAGGGTTGAGGCACTGGACACTACACCTCACACTACGCCGGTGACCTGGGTTTGGGAACGAGTCTAGGATGTTGGGGGGTCTGTAGGGGAGAAGGCTGGGAGATAGATTGAGTGGCCATAGGCAGCTCTCCTCTCCTGGGTAGGGGACCCAGTCGTGCCTACTACAAGGCTGCCACCAAGTGGAGACCCGAGGGTAGTGCAGACGGGATCAGCTAGCATAGGGACGGTGCCACAGATTGCTGTGTAGGCATGCCTCCACACGCGCATGAGCAACCGAGGCAAGGGGAGGGGCAGAAAAGCAGAAAATGGAGCTGGCAGGCTCCATGATGGCCCACAGCACCCGCACCCACCCCCTGGAGTCTATATGGTCTCCGGGGGAGGGGGGGAAGTCGATTTCCTACACCATCGGCCCTGTCATGGGGGGTAACCTGTGGGGGATTGCTTGGAGAGTCAGACGCAGGAGACTCAGGGACCAGAGAGTGAGCCCCTCCATGGGAGGGGCCGGAGGCGCCTGCCAGCTCCGCAGGGAGCATAAAATGTGTATAGAAAAGAGCATACTAGATTAAATACTAAAACAGGCAACCACACCATGCTGGACTGGGTCCTTGCATCTAAATCCAAGAGATTCAAATTGGCAGAAACATTTGCTGACTCCATAAGTGACCACTCAGCCACTTTTGGGATATGAAAAAACAACTTCCCAACCCCTCCCCCCAGAATCTTCTGGGCCGGGACTACTCAATCCTTGATACAGGTTCCTTTCTTGGAACGCTATCTGAGGTGAACTGGAAACAAATAAAACTCTCCCCCAGCTTTCATGTAGCCCTAGATTTCTTTATTAATAATTTTCTGTCAGCTGCAAATAAACATGCCCCTTTAAAATAACTCAGGGTTAAAGGATAGGAATCTAGATGGCTATCTTGTCTAAAAAAACTAATGAGAGAGAGAGAGAGAGACACATAGGGCTTGGGGTACCTTCAAATCCACAGATCAGTCCAAAGACTGGCAGAAATTCAGAGAGCTAAGAAACAAATGCAAAAAAAGAGTTAAAACTAGCTAAAAAAACAGTACCTCAGAGATCTATGGAAAAATAAACTCAACAACTTCAAAAATGTTTTGGACCCAAATTAATATTCTCTTGAAGGGGCATCACACTCAGTATGAAAGTGACATCTTAGCCAATGGTGTTCGCCATAAGAACCCCGAGGACACCGCCAAGGCAATAAATTCAGTCTTTACAGATCTAGATAAGTTTAAGACTCATCACCCGGGGCACCCCCCCGGCCCCACAGAATAGTTCTAATGTCACTCCCCTTTCTCCTAACTTCCATTTCAAGCTAGTAACAAAAAAAAAGGTCCTAAAACTACTTAAGAAAATTAAAACCACTGGATCGGCTGGGTATGACAAACTGGAACCCAGATTACTTAACATCACAGCACCGGTTATTGCTTCCCCTATCACTTGGCTTTTTAATAGATCCCACCTTGAAGGAAAAATCCCAGCACTATGGAAAATGGCCTTGGTCACCCCTATCCACAAAGGTGGGCTGCGTGAGCAAGTGGAAAACTATAGGCCCATATCACTCCTCTGCATCCTAAGCAAAGTGCTTGATAGGATCGTGTATAACCAGGTAATGGACTATGTCGAGTAGCACAAACTATTAATGACTTGGCAGCATGGCTTCAGGAAAAACCATGGAACAAACACAGCTCTCTAGTCAGCCTCACCACTGATATCTACTCAGCTTTTGATAAGGGCCTGCTAACTGGTATGGTCTTTATCAACCTCACCAAGGCCTTTGACTTGGTAAACCATCAACTGCCATAATGAAATTGAAATCCCTAGGCCTTGATTGCTTGACCTTACAATGGTTTTCAGACTACCTTCATGGCAGGTCACAACTCATCAGATGGCATGGTGCCTTATCTGATAAATGTCTGATCCTAGATGGGGCCCCCCAGAGGTCCATCCAGGGGCCTTTATTATTTTCCCTATTTGTAAATGAAATGCCAAAATATTGTGGAGGGGCAAATTTGATACTATATGCAGATGACGCAGTATTATACAGGACCTCCCATGACGTTGACCGATTGAATGACACACTTGAGAAAGACCTACTATTACTTGAAGGCTAGCTGGAAACCAATAAACTAGTTCTAAATGGCAAAAAGACAAAGGTGGTATTATCTGGCCCTAAAAGTCTAGGATCTGACAGTTCACAATATTTAACAACTACTCTCTCAAATGGCGCAAGGGTGGAGGTTGTGGATTCCATTAAGTACTTAGGGGTTACTATTGATCATGACTGCACCTTCAAGGCACATACTGATCAGCTGACCAAGTCTCTGAACCAGAAATTAGGTTTATTACATCAGTTAAGCCCTTTCCTTACAAATGACTACCGATTAAAGGTAGCAACTGGCACCCTCTTGCCCACTTTGTTATATGGTTTCCCTGTTCTATACTCAGTAAAAGGTGCAGAGAAGGAGAGGCTTAGAACAATGTACCATAGGATAAGTCAATTCGCAGCAGGTACCCCACCCCTGGAGCATCATTGTCAAGTGCTGCATTCCTTAAACTGGCCCTCTTTAGAAGGCAAACTAACATATCCTTCTCTGTGCCTAGCCTATAAACTTAGGTTTGAACCCCCCACCAAGCCTGGTTGCTATGGTAACCACTGAACAAAACAGTAGAAGACTTAAATCCTCCAACTGTCAGCTTCTTCAAGTACCTTAAGTAAGGTCCTCCCAAAGGGTCAAGTTCATTTGCAGCCTACATCCCACCCCTCTGGAATGCACTGACAAGTAAACTCCAGGAATGCAACTCTCTTGGGGGATTTAAGAGGGGACTAAAGGCTCACTTGTTGGAGCTGAACCAATGCACTTGGTACAGCTGAAACTGGTCTAAATAGCTGTGTACATAAACATTGTAACGCATGATGACCAACTCTTCTATCCTGTTCACAACTTGTCATTGATGATTTTCCGCTCTTATGGTGTACCCTACTGCTGTAACCCAGAAGTGTCTTGCTTGGACTAACTGATGTCAATTACTGTCGTATGTAGTAATATGAAAAAATTGCTTTGTCTGATGTTTTAAACTGTTTTAATTGTAATTAATCCCGGATTTCCCCTGAAAATGGGATTTTAATAGTCTCAGTGGGTCTACCAGTTAACAATATTAATTAAATAAAATAAATAAATAAATTCCAATATGACTGAATTAAATTCTCTCCAATGTATACAATTTCAGAGGAAAATCCTGGAAAGGAAATTTCTTATGGCTATTCCGTGGGAGATTTTTTTGTCTGTCTAGCTAGCTTTGGGATTTGTTCTTTGACAGAGAATCTTAGGAAATAATTTAAAATTGTTCTGGGCTTTTCATGTAATTTAGGTCTGGGGGCAAGATACCAGTGTGCTCTTTCAGTTTCCAAAGGAAAGGGCCAATTGCAGTTTTGAAATTGTAGGCAGCAGATTTTGTGGAAAAGATATGATGTCTTTGCCCTCAGAACCTTCAGGGATCCCAACTAACCACAGATTGTTGCAGCATCCCTGATTTTCCAAATCGTCTGATTTGTTCCATATTGTATTGAGTTGTTCTTTTAAGAAATCAGATGATTCCTATGAATGTAAAAGTGTGTCTTCAGTATGCTCAATCGTGCTTTCAGCTTCACTGGGTCTATTAGCTGTATCTGCATTTGCAGCTGGACTCTCAACTGAAATTTTAAGTGCGGTAATGTCATTCTGTACATTATTTAGCATAGTTATACTAGCAGAAAGTTTAGCATTTGTGGTGGAAATAGCAGTTTTCAGATTATTAGAGCCAGATCCTGGTTTCCCAGTCCCCTTTACCCTCTGTGGTGTTTGAACTGATGACATTGCGGTCAGCACAAGGGCAATGTCCGTTTATGAAGAAAAACAAAGAAACACTGCTAAAATAAAATATAAGAAGTAGAAACTGCTGCAACATTCTCTGTCGAGAACTACAACCTCCTGATGTAGGCTGGTCGAGGATTTGTCAGTTGTCAGTGTTTTGTTCAGTAGATATCAAGAGATGCTGTTGTGTGGTGATTCAGTGACTAAGTCAGGTTTCGGTCACGTTCAGTGCGCCCTGAATTGCTGTTTCAGAGGTGAGAAATAAAAACACTGACAAAATAAAAAACTAGGTGGCAATGAAATGACATAGTACAGAAATCTCCCACACCTGCTGTTTTTAAAATGATTTATGGCTTTTTCATCTTTTGATTTTTTAAGAAAAAGAATGTATGCTGTTAGTTGTTTACAACTGTAGAATTTTTTACTACACAGCATGTCAGAGACGGTGTCAAAATCCCCCTCCTCCATACTCTCTGCTCACCACCTATGGACAAATGTGTTAAGTGGCAGCCAACAAGATTTACTGTGCTGTCTGCTGGGGCATAAGGTCAGAGAAAACCTTACCCCTGGAGACTCCCTCAGAATGGTGTCAAACATCTGGGAACACACACTAGGAAAGCATTGTCCATTGCTAAGCAACAAGACAGCAGAGCACCATCACCATAGCCAGAAAAGAAATTATCTGGCCAGAGGGAGCACACTTTACACCCCATGCCCTAGCAGAAAGTGTAATAATTCTTAAAGGCATGGATTCATCAATTAAAACTTCTGATCGGAGGAGTGATTGCTTAATGCAAATAAGCTTATACATATTGAAAATAACCTACTGTTTAGTTATGTCTAAGGTAAGCCCTGTGTTCTGTCTTATGGTGGCAAAACCTAAATGATAAATGATAAATGCATTAAGTCTGTCCTCCTATGCTGATACTTCGGTTGTACTATATGACCACATGTTGAACAATTATTGAAGGGGTGTTGCATCGCCGTACACTAATGGTTATACAAATATTAATGTAAAGCGCTCATCACTCACTGTGATTCTAAGTTTCTACTCAATAACTTATGCCCTCAGGGTGTAAGATTCCCATCCAATGTCCCATAAAACAGTAACAGTCATAATCAAGAGCATAAAGATTCCCCTCTGATGTCCCATAGAACGGTAACAGCTATAATCCAAAGCACATATATATATATATATATATATATATATACTGTATGTATATATCTATATATATCTTAGAGGCAAAAAACTCCGTTTAATGCATCAGTTAGGGTTGTTCCACAGCGACAAAAGTAAGGAAATTTGGTGTAAGGGTTGAAATCCCCGAACACCTCCAACCCACCCAACCAGCATTGGGTGCACATTGGGGTCATCGGCCCTAACTCTCACCCCATCACGTGTGAAAGAAGCAGAGGTATGGGAGATGGGCGAGAGTTGGGACCGTGACTGTCCGCGCAGATGCGCGATTGAAGAACACGCTGGAGGTGTCCGGGGGTTTCAACCCAACACCAACTTCCTTACTTTTGTGGCTGTGTAACAACTAACTGATGCATTAAAGTAGTTTTGCCTCTAATTCTTTTGAGAATAATGACAAGAAATACTGAATGGCCGTACGCAGGGGCTGGGCCCCGCGCTCCTGCCACATGATGTCTTGTGACATAGTAACAGGAACAGCAATGCAAACACAAGGTGGAAATGCAAATGGTAACAGTAACAGAAACACAAGGGCAAATGACAACGCAATGGGTAACACACATGGTGGCGCACATGGGAACGGTAACACTAACAGGTACATAAACGCAAGGGGAAACAGTAACTGTAACAGTAACAGTAACAGAAGTGCATACCCTGTTTTTGCTGGACAACTGCATAGAGAAACACAGTGTGTACAAAGAATGTATGCATTGTAGTGGCAACGGAAGCTTAAAACGAGCATTGGAAGTACTTAATTGCACATATCTCAGCAACCGTACGACGTAGACAAAAAATTAAAATTTCACAGAAATCATTGTTTTCCTGGCTGCCATTTTATATTACATACAGGACTATGTAATTTGTAATGAAAAATCTGTATCTCGCACCGTTTTCGAGATACGAGCCCCGAAAGACACGGCATACACCACCATGTTAGTCTATGGGAAAAGCATCAAATTCGGAGTACCGCAACTTTGGAGCCATACGATATTTTTTCACTGAACCACCAAAAGGCACATCAGTCACATGTTGGCTGCCTTCCCTCCAAATTTCAGGCCAAAAGACCTAACTGTTCTTTTGCAGCAAGGTGCCAAAGAACTCCTGTCATTTTGGCCATAGTGTTGCAAAGTACTTTTGTGATTTGCGAAAGCTTATGCACAGATTTGCGAAAGTGTCATGCGTGCGAAAGTACTTTGTGAAAATACTTTTTCCAGAAAGTTGAAAAACATACTTCTGGGGCATTTAACCCCAAAATAAAGACATGGCTAGCATCCCCAGGCTCCGACTAGGTAAACACAAAACCAATTGTGTCCCTAGATGGTCCCAATTTTAAATGCCAAGCATTTTTCTGATCACTAACTGAAAACAAAATGGTGGATTTGTGAAAGTAGTAGGGGCATTTGTGAAAGTAAAAAGTGCGTTTGTGAAAGTGTTGAACTTTTTGTTAACTTTTCCCATTGACTTATAATGGAAACTTGTTTTCTGAATAACTTTTGAACCATTTAATATTTTTTCATGAAATCTTCTAAAGGCACATTGGGCACATGTTCCTTGAAGATTTTGGACCACTGGCGCAAAATATGCGACCTGTAGGCAACGGCAAAGAATTCACCAAATAGTGTAAACGTGTGCGCAGATCATACTTAATAACTCTGCAGCCGTGTATCTGACCAGTACGACACTTGACAGATCTCAAGATGTATGGTTATTGATTGTGCATTCCAAATTTCAGGAACATTTGTTAAACAGTGCCAAAGTTATTAAGGTGAACAGTTTGACCCTTTAACCTTAAAAGGGCTTCTCAACCCTAACTATGGTAGCACTACCATGGTACCAATATATATATATATATATATACATATATACATATATATATATATATATATATATATATATAATATATATATATATTTACCACAGGGTGGGAGCTCCAAGATGAGGAATAAATGGTGTTATTTTCACTGCAGTGAAATAAATTAACTGACGTCAGCAGAGTTAAAATAAATACCGTCAATACCTACCCTGCTGATGCCAACTTCCTCCCTCTTTCTATACCCATTATGGTCACTAACTATGCCTGTCTTTTCACTGCCTGTAATACAAAAATATGTTCAAGTGCCATAGTACAGATCACAAATAGGACTTAAAACAACCTATACAAAACATGAAACGAAAGATCTGCATCCCACTACATTTTAAAACTGCTCTACCACAACTCGTACAAGCGGTCTGAAAACTCTGGACAAGTCTCGTTTGAATCAGAACCAAACAGCAACCATTTGGAACAACTCTCACAGCATAGAACACTATTAATGTTCTCCTTTACCTGAAATCAGTACAAACAATATTGTCTACCTACGTTTCCTCGTTTTCTGTCACTCGCCATTACAGACCACAGACACGAAACTTAAACCTCATACAAAAACGTACATCAGCGCATAGCAACACCCAGAAACAAAAGCGAAGTGGACTTTCTGAACATAAATACTAAAAGCGAAGTAGACCACATAAAACGTTCAGAAAAACAATTACAAATCACCACAAAACACCAGCAAAGTCACTAAACAAATAAAAAGTATACCTAAGTAATGCAGCTCACAGTCCTGCTCTTCCCAAACCTAACAGACATTCCCACCCTCACAAACAAAAGACCCAATCACACACCACACTACAAACAACAGCATCCAATCAGCACTCACACAAACACCAAATGACCAATTACAGTTCTAACACACACCATTCATACCTAGTCACTCACACAGACAATACAAATGAACAGACCCAAAAATAGCACAAATGATGTGCAGATCGTGGAATATGAAAAATATTTTCACTCCTGCATCATGAGCTCTGGATATTTCACTAGTGCCTTCGGCACACGTGAAATATCTAGAGCTCACTCTGCAGAAGTGAAAATATTTTCCATATTCCACTCCTGCCCATCATGTATCCCATATATATATATATATGTATATATATATATATATATATATATATAAAAAATGGTAACAGCTATAATCAATATATATATATATAGATATATATATCTATATATATATATTTGTATAGTCCCATAGAACAGTAACAGCTATAATCAAAAGTATATATATATATATTTATATTTATGACTTAGAAACTACTGAGATATAAATGAAGGTAGTGTGCTACTGAAGCATAGATTGTAATCTTACTTAAAAAAATGCAGCGGGGACAGGGAGAGGAAAGGAGTCGCCTATCGTGTCAGGGATTGCCAGCAGTGGGTCAGAAGGAAGCAAAAAGTGCAGGAGGGGAGGCATAGAGAGAGAGAGGGGAGGAGAAGAGACAGAGATGAAGAGAGCCAACATCTGAGCACAGGAGATGCGGGGTGGAGCTTTCTCTCTCACACAGGCACAGAAGGAGATATAGCCAGGATGGAGAAGGAGGAAGGGAGAGACTTCACTGACAAAGTTCTATAGAAAATAGTGCAGCGAGGGAAAGAGGGAGGGGGAGGAGGGGAAGGGGGAGGAAGCACAGTTTACTGAATGCAGCTACCGAATGGAGACAGCGGAGTGTTTCAACTAGTGGAGTGATTGTGCTTTAACTCCAACATTTTGTGTTGTTTGTTTGGATCCGGTGAGGTGAGCTGCTTTTCTGTGATAACAAAACATCTGCAGAGCTCCACCCTGCAGCTGTAAAAAAATGATATGCCCTTGTATGCCATAAATGTACTCTCAGGTCTGATGCAGTCATTTGGTAGATGGGACAATTCTCATTCCAGGTACTGTCACAGCAACATCACCTCTGTTGGTGGTGAATGCCTTTGATGCATATGCAAGCAAAGGAGTATTATAGGCATAGTAACCCACAAGGGTGTTACATAAGATTTTTGATCTGCAAGCCCTGGTGGCTGAGGCCCAGTTAGACTTTGTGGATGTGATGAAGACATGGGCTATACAGCACCAAGACTGGGAACTACTCATGCCAGGATATTCCATTTTCATGAGAGAGAGAGAGAGAGAGAGAGAGGAGGCAGTGGAAAGGGGAGGATTGCCTCTGTATGTGAAGGAGGGCATAAGAGCTGTAGAAGAAAAAGGCATGGAGGCAGTCATACATACAGAAGCATTGTGTGTATAAGTAGTCATAAATAACGTGAAGATTCTTAGGGTTGGAGAAGCATATAGACCACCATCTCAAAAGGAAGAAGTGAACAAGGAGTAGAGAGAGGTCATAAAGAGAGCAGCAGAGCAAGGTGAGATGATGCTAACTGGGAATTTCAATATGCCAGTTGTGGGCTGTAGTAACCAAGCAGCAGCAAGGTCAAGAACCCAAAGCTGACAGAGGTCCTACAGGATGCATTCTTGGCACAGAAGGTAGAGGAAACCACAAGTCAGAGGGCTATTCTGTATTTGGTACTCACAAAGAGGGACAGCATGGAGAGGTCTCAGTAAAGCAATCTATGGGAGCCCACAATAATTTGACTGTGTAGTCTGAGGTAAAACTAGAGCCAGAAAGGAGGAGGCAGTGAGGGAGAACATGAATATTGTCAATAACTACAAGGCCAGCCAGCCAGAAGTGTACCAGACCAAGATGACAGACATCAACAAAAGGGTTAGGAAGGTAAAGTCAGAAGCAGAGGCGAGGATAGTGGAAGGGGTAAAGAAGAGGAGGATAATGTATTCTTCTGCTACACTGGAGAGAAGCACAATTCCAAGGGGGGGGGGAAGGATGGAGGAGGAGGATAATGTGAAAGCAGTAATATTAAATGAGTAGTTTTGCTTGATATTCATGAGAGAGGACAAACATTCACTATCTGAATGTTGTCTCAAGGTCAAAAGGGCAGGGGTGTCACATATAACATGAAGCCAATCACTGTGGAGCAGGTGCTGAGGGGTGTAAGTACACTAGAGATTTACAAATCAAATACGCCAGATGGGCTGCACCCTTGAGTACTAAAAGGAAAGCAGCAGGAGCTGGCCGCTGCACTGGCAGACTCCGTCAACTGTTTACTGGAAATGGGAGTGGTGCCAGTGAGTTGAAGGACAGCTGATGAACCTCTGCAAAAGTGTGGGAGCAGTGATGAGCCAGGGTACTATAGATCAGTTATTCAGATGTCTATAGCTGGCAAGTTACATGACATTACTGTTATTAAGAACAGACTGCTAGCGTTTCCAAGTACCAATGGATTGTAGGACAAAACAACATGGATTTATAACGAGGAGATTGTGTCAGTCAAATCTAAACAATGCCTTTGTATAGGTCATGAAGGTAGCAGACATAGGACAGGCATTGGATGCACTTTGTTTGGACTTAAGCAAAACCTTTGACTCAGTTCTACATGGGAGAATGGCTAAGAAATTAGAGGACCTGGTGGGAAGGGACCAGATTACAGGATGGGTCAGGAACTGGCTGGGTAGCAGAACAGAAAGCGTAAGAAAAGTCACCAGTGGCGTTCCCCTGGGATCTGTCTTTTTTTTTCAATTTTATTTCACTCAGGTTGCGGCCCGAGGAACCTCCCTCAGGCATCCTGCCCGTATTCCACCCACCTGAGGCTCCCCAGAACTGTACCTCCTCTCTCCCCCACTCCCTGTAGCCAGCACCCCCAGTTTAACCCATCCGGGGTGGGTTGCCCCTCCTCTTGGGCACTCTTCTTCTAAAGAAGTCTCTGGCTGCAGACGAAGGCTGGCAGGAGGAACTGGAAGGTCAGTCTAAGTGAGTCTGGCAGAGGGCATGGGGGACAGGTGCCATCGCCTGTTCCTTGGAGCTGGTGTTTTTCCCTGTTCTTAGCAGACCCCCTCCTTACATGGGCATGTCTGATGCAATGGCGCATGGCAACCCTGCTAGCATCAGCCATGCTGTGTAATGTGCAGCCTGTGCACTGCAGCACTCCTGATCTCCACTGGGAGCCGCTGGTGTGCCGGGCTATCCCTAACCCACCTGCCCAGAGAGGAGAGCTGCTCATTGGTCGCTCCATCCTCTACCATCCCCTGCTGACCCTCAGCTCCCGAGCTCGTTCCTGAACTTGGGTTGCCGGTGTGGCACGAGGAGTGTCGTCCAGTGCCTCAACCCTCAGTACCACTGGACTGGCCCCCCCAGGATCTGTCTTAAGCCTACTATTTTTCAACATCTTTATCTGAGACATCAGGGAAGGGATCCTAGGGAAGATGTGGCTACTTGCAGATGATGCAAAAATCTGTGATTGAGTGGAAAGCGTTGAGGGGATCAGGACATTTAGGGAAGATCTTAAGAGACTGGAGAAATGGTCAAGAATCTGTTAACTAAAATTTAATGGGAAAAAGTGCAAAGGTATGCACATAAAGGTCAGAAACCCAGATGCAGAATGGGGCAAGTAGTGTCAGAAAAAATAACAGAGAAGGACCTCAGGGTCTTAATAGCAGACAACATAAACTGGTCAGCACAGTGCAACAGAGCCCTGGGGAAGACACATAGGATGCTGAGGTACACATACAGAGGGTCATCAGCAGAAGGAAGGAGGTGATCCTGACCCTGTACAGATCCCTGGTGTAGCCACAGTTGGAGTACTGCATGCAGTTTTGAAGTCCACAATCAAAACAGGAGAAGGGTAGGGATAAGGAGGTAAAGAGGAGGGCAACAACAATGTTTCAGGGTCGGTAAGAGAAGTCCTACATGGAGAGGCTTGAGGACCTAAACACGTATACACTGGAGACCAGGAGGAAGAAGAGGATATGACTGAAACATTCACGTTTCTCCATGGGATGAACAAAGTACACATCAGGAATTGTTCACAATAAGGGAAACACAGGAACAAGGGGGAACTGTAAGAAATGGGTGGAAGGGAGGTTCAGGAAGGACATCAGTATTTGTTTACAAAGAGGTTGGTGGAAAAGTTGAACAGGCTGCCAGAGAGGTTGGTCTTCACCAAATCAGTAAAAGGATTCAAGTGAGAGTGGGATGGGGAGGGTGAGGGGAAGTGGTGATATTTATTTATTTAGTTTTTTATTACTGGGTAAGTGCTCCAGACAAAGAAATTGCCTATTTTCAGTCACAACCAGGGAGAGTTACAGACATAGGTAAAAGCACATCACATCACACTGGTTACTATTATACAATACAGACTTGGGTCAAACACATTATAGTATAGACAGGCACGGTGATACCTACTGTACAGGAGACATTAGACATTACACTAGACTATCCATAGATACAGGGGAATACAAATACAGCTTCAAGGAAATAGACCATATGATATAAGTAAATAGAGAAACTATTCCAGACAGACTCGCTGTGGGATACCTCACAGCCTGTCCTTGCCTGCTATTTAAAAGCGGGCGAGAAAGATAAGTGCCTGCATATGTGTTGAAGGGACATGCAAAGGAAGCCTAATTAGGTGTCCTCCCCAGGGGCTGAGTCACAAGTGCACATGTCAGAGGCCAGAAGGCAGGCATGGAGCTCATTTTTAAAGATCAAGTGTGTAGTGGAGTGCCTCACAGTTGAAGGCAAAGAGTTCCATAGCTTTGGGGCAGAAACCGCAAATGCCTGATCACCCATCCTAGTGGCACATTTGGGTTTATTAAGGAGTGACTTTTCGGTAGCTCTCAGTGAGTACGTCTGATGGACCGGGTTCATCAAGCATGCAAGGGACACTGGTTTTCCATTTCAGATGATACTGTCAATTGTGCATCTTGTGGTATAGACTCAGTAAGAGACGGGAGAGAGCCAGCCCAGACTGGAGTAAAGTAAGCAATGGTGGGTGTGCCTAGGTACTGATAGTGCAAAGCGACAGATACTATTACAGTAGGTGTCCCACTTCTGCAATAGTCCCTTGTTCGCGTCTTTATAGGAAGTGATTCCATAAGTCAGGCTGTCTCACAGTATACCCTGTGCGTTCACTGATTTTGCCTTAGAGTTTAAGGATGCTTTGACTTTGTAGGACAGCCCCAACTTGATATTGACCACCTTACAGGTGTTAGTGATATGGAGGCTGAAATCCAACGAAGGGTCGAGGGTTATATCCAGGTATCTGAAAGAGTCCACCAAATCCAGGAGTGAGCCGTCCGAGCCATGTATAGCCAGTGTTGCAGAGCTGGCTTTGGCCCTTGGTGCTGATACAAACAGCATTGCCACCATTTTTTTGGTATTCAGAAGAAGTGTGTTTTGAACTAGCCACTCACGTAGACAGGCAAAGTCCGACTCAAGTATGGTATTAATGGAGGCAATGTATTTGGCGCTGGTGTATAACACCATATCATCCATGTATAAGATGGTAGAGGTAGTGCTCGACATTTGAGGCAGCCTATTCACAAACAGTGAGAAGAGTAGTGGTCCTAGAATTGAGCCTTGTGGTACACGAATGCTAGTAGGAGAGAAATCAGATTTGCAATTGTCAATGTGAACAAACTGTGTCCGCCCAGATAGGTAACTGCTGAAACATGTTGTGCAGGCTTGGGAGAATCCAAGTGTGGCCAGCTTATCTAGTAGCAATGTGTGATTCACCAGGTTGAATGCTTTAGTTAAATCCATGAAATTGCTCCAGTGTATAGCCCTTTATCCATCGATAGCTTGATGTCATTAGTGAGTTTGATAGGCGCCGTGACCATACTGTGCCCCTTCCTGAAGCCATGCTGGGCAGGGGTGAGATGGTTGTTTGTTGATTGTGACCTGGTCGGCTATTAGTTTTTCAAGAATTTTGTTTTGTGCTGATAATATTGCAATTGGGCAATAGTTGTTCTTGCCTTTTGTGTCCCCTTTCTTATGGATGGGGTCAACTCGCGCTATCTTCCAGAGAGATGGTACCACCTGCATATTGATGGAAAGGTTGTAGATCCTGGCAACTGGTGCCACTATAACATGGGCCACTAGTTTAAGGAATCTTGGTAGTAGGCCATCTGAGCCCACTGATCCATGTTCAGGTAGTTTCCTCAAAAGTCTGAGAACCTCAAGCGTGGCTACCTGCTTAAAACTAAGTGATGTGGAGGCCTGGGCTGGGGACACAGTTGGAGAGACAGAAGGTTGACTGGACAGCCTCTCTTAGTATGAGAGGTTGGACAAGTGAATGTTTAGGGCATTCACAATGGTATGGATGTTATTGCAGTTGGCACAATTAACTGTCGTATCAGTGATTGTTGAGCATCCACCTCGTCCCAAGAAAGTCTTACTATGGTTCCAGAAATCACACGCATCACTTGCTGATTTCTGTAATAGCTTAAGAGAGTAACCCCTTTTTGCTGCTCAGATTTCTCTCTTGCATGTGTTCCTCTACCTACTATATTCATCCCAGTCAGCTTGTTGGCTGCTTTTCTTTGCAGCAACCTAGATCTTGTCCCTGCTCCTCATGCTGGTCAGGATATCATTATTCACCCATCTTGTGGCTGTACCTCGGATCCTCCTTCTTTTCATGAGAAGGTGCTTATTCTGAGATTCCTGTAGGGTGGTTACAAGGTACGACAGAGCAATGTCGACATCATCTGCCTGGTAAATTGGGGACCAATCAGTGTGGTGGAGATCCGCATGTAGTTTGCAGATGTTAATTTTGGAAAAGTCCCAAAAGTGTATTTCTTTTGTGGGAGGCTTTTGGATGTGTGCCCTCCATATGCAATAAACTGGGGTGTGGTCACTGATAGCATCAGGTAGAGTGCCCGAGCCTTGAATATGGTCAGCTCTGTCTGTGGCAATCCAGTCCAGGAGGGAGTTGCGGCTTCCCCGTTGTGATGGCCTCGTTGGACATTTTATTAGCTGAGTCAGGTGCTACTTGCTTAGCGTGGCATCATACAATCCCAGGTATTTCCCAGTCCAGTCCAGGTTGAAATCCCCCATGAGGAGGAGGAGTTCTCCATTACCTTACGTGATGCCAGGTGATCTATAAGGTTAGTTAAGCCAGTGATGCTGCTTTTGGGTGGGTTGTAGATACATATCAGATTTTATTTTGGTGATAACTAGGGTATTCGCATCACACCATAAGTAGGGCAGGCAGACTAGACGGGTCAGTGGGCCTTTTCCTGCTGTCAGTTTCTATATTTCCATGTTTAATCTGCTTAAGTCTGTCTGTTTTTCCTGGAAAAAAGAAGGCTGAGAGGTGACACAATTTCAGTGTTTATAAATGTTTAAGGTGGATCAGAGGAATCTTTTTCAGGGCAGTACAACTGGAAGGCATTCCATATGTTCTTAAGGATGAATAGAGTTAGGGGTAATGAGAAGAAACATTTTCTCACTCACAGAGTGGTTAACCTGTGGAACAAGATCTCAAAAGAAGTACTACAAGTGGAAAGTGCTGAATCTTTGAAACACAAGCTGGAGCAGTTCCTCATAGAGAACAACATTTTTGAGTATGGCATTTAATTAACTGGGAAACTGAGGGCTCCCAGATGTTTCCAGTGCGTTTTACCTAATATTGAATGGTACAGCTGCCTGGATGGCATTAAATGTATGTTAATACTACCACAGAGACCACTCTCACAATCATGAGTGGTGTCACCTGCATTCTTAGCGTATGAGAATTGTGAACTGAAGGGGAGCAGTTTTGATACCCAAAAAGATGTGAGACCACTCTTACAGCCATGAGGTGGTCTCTGCTGGGGTATTAGTATATTATTGATCCAGAACAAGAAATGATATATTAACATTTTAAAAACTTTCCCTTTTCCATAGCAGCTACACTTGAGGCACTTTTCACACAATAAGAATGTCTCACACACAGAGGAAAGCAGCACTCCAATTGAACAGGAGCATTTCCTCAATCTATAATAAACACAGTGGGCCTTTGGTCTTTTTACTATCAGCATTGCCTGTGTTTCTACTGTATATGACTCTAAGCAAATAAATTTTGAGTTTGAGCATGTGAAATCACTGTCTTATTCTTGTGACATCATATGCTGATGAGAAAGTCATCACCAGAATTATGGCATCACATGTAGACCTGCAGTGTGAGTAGACGAAGTTCATGGGACAAATATTGTGTTTTCATTCACATGGATTTACTAAGCAAGAGGAAGAGAGATGCAGAAAATGCAGGCAGTATGAGGTGAATTGCCATGATTTAAAATTTGAATTCAGACAAACCTCATATGACTCATCTTGCTGCAGTAGGCACTAGTATTTCACTTTATTGCATTATTTGTTTTGTGTGTATGTTGCTTCTCTTTGGGCCTTGGGTCCCAGGTCATTTCTGAACAGGGCCTTTGGCTCAGTGTACTCATTCTCCTAGTTAAAACAATAACAAATGAAATATTAAAATGTTTTGATTTTCAGAGTTTTATTATTGGGTCAAAAGCTCTTCCAACTCAGCCAGCCCAGTGGCATGGAGGGTTGAGCTGATTGCACATCACCTGTTGCCACGCCAGTGACCCGGGTTCGGGAGCAGACCTGGGTCACCAGGAGTTGGCTAGGGTTGGAGAGGATAGTGAGTCTGGTGGACTGCTCTTCTCTCTCAGGGAAGGAGGGTTACAGCGTCTGACATTAGCCTTGTCCTAGTGTTGGCTATGGATATGGCAGCGAGGGACTATCAGGATAAGAAAGGAAGTGAACTGGTGGCTGCAGATGTTCCACGTAAGGTAACGTGCATGGGGATGCCTGGGCAGCACTGCATACCCACTCTTCCTCAGGCATTGAAGGAAAGCTGGGGAAGAATGGACTCCTGGTTGGCCACTGACTTCCAGCTACCTGCAAGCCCTGTACGTGAAAAGCAGCCAGGCCACACTGCCATTGTGTGATGGTATGTCTCGGTGGAAAACTGGGGAGACAGGGCTAGGGTGGATGGTGTCCAGAGGACTGCTCGGAGTCACGGGAGTAAAAGCATTAATTACAAAAGAAAAAAGTTATTTAAACTTAGAATTCAATTATGTTTAAAGAGCTGCTGATGCCTTTGGAAAAACATTGGAAAACGTAATAGACACAATTGCTTCTATCATAACCTACCTATACAATTGGAGCTTGAGTAGCTCCACTGTTCCCGAAATATGAAAAATAGGGAAAGTTATACCCATTTTTAAAGGTGGAGACAATATCGCCCTTTCAAACTATAGGCTAATAGCCCTTTTACCAATTTTGTCAAAAATATTAGAACGGAGAGTACATTCTCCACTTAGTCTTTATCTAGAAACAAATGGTATATTAACAGAGAAATAAATTTTTTTTAGAAAAGGAAGATCCACAAGCACCACCCTGATGGACTTCAGTGATTTGGTGGTATCATCTTTAAACCAAGGAAGGAGCACCGGGGCGGTGTTCGTGGATCTTAGTAAATCTTTTGATTTGGTTCAACATGAAATACTCTTAGTGAGGTTAGGTGAGGTGGGGGTTCAGGAGGTACCACTTCGATGGATGAAGTCATATTTGACTAATCGTAGACAATGCGTAGTGTGTGGACTGTCAGTATCGAGCCTTGGGGAACTGAAAAGGGGTGTTCCCCAGGGCTTGATCCTGGGTCCACTACTGTTTAACATTTACGTAAACAGCCTTGTTCATGCTGTAAAATATAATGAAATAAGGCCATACACTGATGATGCAGTATTGGTGACTTCTGCAAACAATTTGAAAACTATGAAATTTAGAATTCAGACTGATTTAATGCAGATGGAGAAGTCGATGTGTAGCTCAGGCCTACAGTACTCCTCAATGCAAAGAAGACACAGAGTATGTTATTTTCAGTGGGTTGTACTGGGTGGAGTGGGCATGAGATGCAACTCCACCTACAAGATGAAACTCTTATAAATAACATATCTAGTTATAGGTACTTGGGTTTATAGGTAGATTTTAAGATGACACACGTTGAGCACATATCTGTGCAGATAAAAAAAAGTAAATCAGAGACTTGGGGCACTCAGAAGAGTAGCTGGTAGTCTATCTTTAGTTGTTAGAGAATGATTAGCTAAGCAAATGCTTTTTCCAGTGTTGGAATATGGTTCTATTATTTATATGAACTCAACCCAGTCAGCATTAAAAAAAGATAAATCAAACTTACTATAGAATTGGTAAATTTACTACTGGTAGTACAAAGAAGCCTCACCATTGTGCAGTTTATAAAAATTTGAATTGGCTTCAACCAGAGGCTCAAAGAAGATAAATATGGCTTGTTACATGTCACAAAATATGGCATAAAAAATATAATCATCCATTATTTAATCAGGTGAAAAGAGAAACCCTGTGGGCCGGATATTCAAAGGTGTTGCGCATGGTGCAACAGTGTTGCACTAGGCGAAACCCACTGATGCGCCCCAGTGCGATATTCAGAAGGGGATGTTGCACTGCCAAAATCCTGATGCGCCGGGGTGCATCAGTAGTATATGCGGCGCAAGTATAGGGGGCGTGCCCATGCATACTCGGCACATCCCGATAGTCAGCCCGGGATGTGCTGAGCATATGCTGGTGCAACCCCTACTTGCACTGCACACTGGTGCTCAAAGTTGAGCCAAAAAAAAATGGAGCAAGGGCTGGCCACTCACAGGTGAGCTGCCATATTGCAGGGCGCAACACGGCAGCCACCAGCTATGGGTGGCCACCCGAGCTCTGGAGCCAGGGTCTGTTGGCATAGGGCCCCCCCATGCCCGGTCGCGGGCATTGTAATAGAAAAGATATCCCTGGTGGTCCGCTTCCAGCCCGGTCGTGGGCATATGTATACTAAAACATATTTTAAAGTATCCCTGGCAGTCCAGTGGACTGCTTCCAGCCTGATCGCGGGCATACAGTATGTATAATATAACATATTTTAAAGTATCCCTGGTGGTCCAGTGGACCGCTTCTAGACCAGTCATGGGCATTGTAATAAATGATATATCCCTGGTGGTCCAGTGGACTTTATCCAGCCCAATCGCGGGCTTTGTATGTGGAAAAACCCTGGTGGTCCAGCGGTACCCCCCACCCACCCACCCTCAGACCTGCCATCCCGCTCCGCCCCCAGTCAGCAGTGGGTGGCAGGTACTACCTACAAGCCGCCCAGCCACCTGCCGACTGACTGCATACAGTACAGCTGGGTGCCCATTGGTCATTCACATATCTGGACTGTGTAGTATGGTACAGTGTGCACGCCCACTGACCCACGCTGTGGACCAATGGGTGTACAGCCGTACTGTACACAGTCAGTTGGTGGGCAGCCGGGAGACTTGTGGGTGGGAAGCTGCCGCTTACCGCTGACCGGGGGGAAGGGTTGCGGGTCTGAGTGGGTGAGTGGGGAGGTGGTACGGTTGGACTACCATGGTTTTTCCACATACAAAGCCGGTGATCGGGCTGGATACGGTCCACTGGACCACCAGGGATATATCATTTATTACAATGCCCACGATCGGGCTGGAAGAGGTCCACTGGACCACCAGGGATAATTTAAATATCTATATTATACATATGCCTGTGATCAGGCTGAAAGTGGTCCACTGGACCACCGGGGATAATTTAAATGTCTTTATTATACATATGCCCACGAATGGGCATTGGGGCACTTTGCTGCGATGTGCAGGGGGCGTCTGTCCCCGACGGCTGCAGCCTGGCAGGTGCCAAGCACAAATCGCAGGGGATCAGCACACCTGCATGCAAATGGGGCCATAATGACATGCTAATGGCCCCAGTTGCACCTTGCATGCATTATGGCCCCATTTGCATATCCACTGCTGAATATCATGGTTCCTGCGCCTAGCACAACTGTACTTGCGCTAGCGCATCCCCCTGCTCCTCTCTTGCCACTTGCACTGGTGCAGTGCCACTGTGCTATGTGCAATGCAGGCGGCCACGTTGCCATATTCAATGGTGCTGAGCCATGGTGCAGCACCGTTGAATATCGCACAGCACACTCCCTGGTGCATCCCAGTTGGGCTGCGCCCAGGCTTGCGCCCCTGCCTGGTGCAGTCTGAATATCTGGGCCAATGTGAGCAACATATTGAGACAAGAAATTCATTAAACCGAATCCCTATGCACAGAAGTTTTAACAGGTGAGGAGACAGAACACTTCAAAACAGTATAGCGTGTAGCTAGAACAAGTTGTCAGATGAACTGAAGACTGTTACAAGCCTTTATAGATTTAAAGCTATTTTGTTTAATTATTTGATGACATCTTGTACATGTTTTTTAGGTAAGTGTTGTTATAGGGTCCACTGTAAGTTATTTATTTGAGTTGTCATGTAATGTTACAATGTATGTTTTTTTATATGATGCAATTACAGGACTTTGTTGCAAATAAGACTTTCATACCAACAAATGTTTTTGTGTGTAAAAATAATTTTTTATCAAATCAAATCAATTCAGCTTGTGTTTCATGTATCTTCTATAGATTTCTCCTCTCCATTATTTATTACTGAAGAAATTGCCACAAAAACAAGATGTTTATCCCCTTTGAGTTCATTTGTCTCCATAGCTTATTCCCTACTTGAAATCACAATGCTATGTTGTGACATCACAGGTTGTTGCTATGGGAATAACTGTGATGTCACAAGCAGAGTATTATGACATCAGTTTGGGAAGAAGAAATAGGAGCTGATAAACCCTCAGCGGAACAACTCTTCTGTTTTCATGCATATGATCTCAGTAACACATAATGGAGATAAGAAATGCAGAGCTAATGAGAATTACACAATAGCAAGAAAATTTCCTGGGCTCTGATTGGTCAGTGTGTGGCTGGGACAGTGAGGTTATCTGAGTATAACCTCACTATTTGAACTCCAGGCACACACATGACTGCAGCAGATAAACATGAAATCACTCCCCGCCCCCACACACAAACAAAAGCTGTCATCAAGTTTACAATACAGCTCCAGGAACTGCAAGCAAAGCACTTCAGCCCCACCCCCCCACCAACAATGTTAGCATGCCGTTCTCGTCCTTGTCTTCTCCTCTCCGACTCTCCTCATTCCTACCTATTTAAAAAACTGAGGACACATAACTCTGCTTTGAAAATTTACACAAGGTGACAAACAGTGCCTTTCAGTGCCTGGAAGTACCGGATCTACGGCTGTTGTACCTCATGCCCAGAACTGTGCCACGCTCCTCATTCACCTGCAAATACCTGTGCTGCAAAACTTTAAAAAACACATCTTTTGAGTACAATAAAATGAAAACAAAGCCATACCTATAATCGGCTTTGTCCCCCACAACAGCACAGTGGCAGCTTCACTGTCAGATCATGTCAGCGGCACACAATAGCAGCGGTAGCTCCATCTGTGATCGGCTTTGCAATAATGCACCTTCCTTCATAAAACAAGGGGCTCTATTTTAAACAGCAAGAAAATCAAGAAAAAAAAGACCATCATGTCCTATGCCAGTGTGACACAGAGTCACATCTGTGTGTGTGGTAAGCTGCAGTGAGGAAAACATAATGCAGCACATGCTCTCAGTACCATCTACTGCCCAAAGCAGGAACTATGCACTTTTTTTTGAAAACATATACCTCCACACACCAAAAATGAGAAAACAAAAGCAAAAAATATATGTATTTTTTCTATTTTCTTTTTTTATTACAAAATGAGCCATTGTATAATAGCAATAATGCACTCTAGGGTGTGGGTAGTGCTGGGATAACCTCACTTCTCGAGTGTTGGATGCACTCAGCCTTTGGCCTCATGCCCAACCACCCAAGGTGTGAGGTTATCCCAGCATGATCCACACCCTGCCATGCATTACTGCTTAAATATAAGCAGCTTTTGTGTCCAGATATTGGTGCCTATGCATGAACGTGCGTAAAGTGCACACAAAACTGTCTGATCTGCGGTGCTCAGCTACGTGGTGTGTAAGACACCCTCGATACATGGTATGCATGAAAGTCCATGTGAGACGCGTGGACCCAGGAGGTGAGATGACATGGACATGTAGCATGATGTGCGGCGCACACAGGCATGCCAAGGATACATGACCCTTTTCTTGACCCCACCATATAAGGACATGATCACAAGGAGGGGAATCCAAGCACTCAATGATAAGTTTAAATGCTACATTGACAAGCATTTAAACTAGCAAAGAGGGGTGGCAGGCCAGCAAGGATGGTACCTACTTGCTCACCCCCCACAGCTAGTAGTGGAACTAGTGAACCAGAGGA
Organism: Neoceratodus forsteri; assembly: GCA_016271365.2. NCBI lineage: Eukaryota > Metazoa > Chordata > Ceratodontiformes > Ceratodontidae > Neoceratodus > Neoceratodus forsteri. The sequence continues at coordinate 1,678,293,029 of CM057456.1, forward strand.
GTGGCTATCTCTGCAAAGCAGTGTGCAAAAGATGGAGATTAGTGTCCAAAAGGTGGATAAGCAGAAAGGGCAAAATTCAGCAGAAGGGCAAACAGCAAGGAGAACCAGGGATAAATGACAACCAAGGAAGGGCTGGAGTAGAACAGTGAAGCAGTCTAGGGAGGTCAAATCATGGAAAGCCATGTGTGCAAATGCCAGAGCCTTAGCAACAAGATGGAAGATCTGGAGGCTGTCATGGTACAGTCAGACCTGGACATTGTGGCCATCACTGAAACCTGGTGTAATGATAACCATGACTGGGAGATGGCCACACCTGGCTACAACATATTCAGAAGAGACAGAGCAGGCAGGAAGGGAGGAGGAGTGGCCTGTATGTGAAAAATGACATAAGGGCCACACAGATCCAGGAGGAACAAAATGGGAGAGATACTGTGGGTTAGCTGGAAAGGAAAATGGGGCCAGCCATCCGCGGGTGTGGAATATAGACCACCAGCCCAGGAGGAAGAAACAGATAGGGAGCTGATGCTAGCCATCCAAAGGATGGCAGACAAAGGTGAGTAGTACTGGTTGGAGACTTCAATATACCAGACGTGGACTGGAGCATCCAGCAGCAGCATCAACTAGGAGCAGATTTATCCTGGACTCCCTTCAGGGTGCCTTCCTCAAGCAACTGGTCATGGAACCAACTTGGCAGAAGGCAGTACTGGACCTTGTGCTCACAAACAGGGACAGTGTGATGGGGGTAACAGTGGGGGAGCACCTGGGTAACAGTGACCACCAGTCATTGTGGTTTGAAATCACAGAAAGACCACACAAAAACATGTATCCTGGATTTTAGGGGGGCAGACTTTGGGAAAATGGGGAGATACTTGAAAGAGGCATTAAGGGGAATGGGACAGGAATCAGGGGTTGAGGAACAGTGGGCAGTATTTAAAATGGGGATTATAAGAACAACAGAATTATGCATTAAGCAGGTTAGCAAGAGGAAAAGGAAGAGGAGACCATTATGGTTTTCCAAAGAGGTAGCAAAGAAAGTGAAAGCCAAAAAGATTGCATTCAGGCAATACAAAAAGACACAGGCAGAAGGGGATAGGAGAAGTACCAGGAGAAACAAAGGGAGGCAGGGAAGTCAGTAAGGGAAGCCAAAGCTCAGACAGAAGAACACATTGCAAAATCAGTGGGTAAAGGGGACAAAACCTTTTACAGGTACATAAGTGAAAAAAGAAAGACAAAGGGAGGGATAGTGAGACTGAAGGGGGAGGATGAGAGCCACGTGGAGGATGACAACAATAAAGCTGACATATTGAACAGGTATTTCTGCTCAGTCTTTACTAAGGAAGAGGGGGGTAATGGGTCTGAAGGGAGTACAAGGGGTGAGAATGGTGCAGGAATGGACACAGGTCCCTTTACACCAGAAAGGGTCCTGAAGGAACTGGAAGTAATAAGAGCTGATAAAGCAATGGGGCCAGATGGGGTGCACCCCAGGGTCCTTAAAGAACTAAGAGAGTGGTGGCTGAACCTCTGCCTATCCTGTCAGCCAATCACTGGAAACAGGGGAGGTACCCAAAGACTGGAGGACACAGATGTAGTCCCTTATACAAAAGTGGGAACAAAGAGGAAGCAGGAACTACAGACCAGTCAGCCTCACCTCGGTAGTGGGAAAGATCATGGAAGCACTACTGAAGGAGAGATTGTGGAACATCTGGTTGTCAATGGACTACAGGACCCAAAGGCAGCATGGTTTCACCAGGGGAGGTCTGTCAGACCAACCTCATTGAATTTTTTGACTGGGTGACTAGGGAGGTGGATCAGGGGAGGGCAGTGGACATGGCTATCTGGACTTCAGCAAGGCCTTTGACACTGTGCCACATAGAAGACTATTACACAAACTGGGGAATATGGGTGTGGGCAGGACAGTAGTGTGGTGGGTAGGTAACTGGCTGGGTGGCAGGACACAGAGGGTGGTGGTAAATGGCTGTCACTCCACAGAGGGAAGAGTAACCAGTGGGGTACCACAGGGATCAGTGCTGGGACCGGTCCTATTCAACATCTTCATCAGTGACGTTGCACAGGATCTAGAAGGCAGAATTTCACTGTTCACTGATGACACAAAGCTCTGTAACAGAGTAGACACACCAGAGGGTGTAGATAGAATGAGAAGGACCTGCAGAAACTTGAAGAATGGTCAAGGGTTTGGCAGTTGAAATTCAATGCAAGAGTGCAAGATAATGCATATAGGGCACAAAAACCCTGGCACAATATATCAGTTGGGGTGAGGATATAGCATGCACCAAGCAGGAAAGGGATCTTGGGGTTGTCATCTCTGATGACCTCAAGTAGGAAACAGTGTGACAAGGCATCAGGTAAAGCAAATAGGATGCTGGGATGTATAGGCAGAGGGCATCACCAGCAGGAAAAGGAGAGTCATAATTCGCTATACAAGACACTAGTGAGGCCCCACCTGGAGTACAGTGTACAGTTCTGGAGACCATACCTATGTAAGGACATAGACAGGGTAGAGAAGGTTCAGAGGAGGGCAACAAAGATGGTGCATGGGTTGCATCACAAGTCCTATGAAGACAGGTTGAAGGAACTGAACATGTACTCCCTGGAGGAGAGGAGGAGAGGGGATATGATAGAGACATACAAAGTATCTTACAGGAGGAACAGGGTGCAGGAAAACACTATTTTTAAGTGAAAAAGATGTTTCAGGACTAGAGGGCATGGGATGAGGTTGGAGGGAGGACGATTCAGAGGAAACATGAGAAAGAATTTCTTCATAGAACGGGTGGTGGACAAGTGGAACACCCTGCCAGAGGAAGTGGTGGGGGCTGAAACAATCACGGGATTAAAGAATGCATGGGATAGACATAAAGGAATTCTAGAGGGCAGGGGTAAGGGGAAACAGACTTCTAGGAAAACAAACTGAACTTACAAGCTCAAATGGGCAGACTAGGTGGGCCATAGGCCCTTATCTGCCGACACTGTCTATGTATCTATGTATCTATGTAACCCCATACAACGGCATGGAAGTGAATGCCATGTATGAGTCAAATCTGGAGATAATGGTGGAGAATGACAGAGGGGCAGAAGGGCTCTCCCCACCACCAGCACAGCCTGAATGGGCAGCCCATGCAGGCGGACAGTGTCAGAGCCATGTCCGGACATGAAGTGGAGCACATCCCCATGCACAAAACTTCACTGGTGGCCAGGTGGTGTCCATGGTCATTGACATCTGGATGCACTACAGCAAGCTTTATGGGGCACAGTCCCTGTCCACTGCCCTGGAGGTAAAGGCACAACTGTGGCTGGACATCCAGGCTGGCATGAATGCCACTGGTCTGGAAGCCTGGACACTGTTGGCCATTAAGCACAAGTGGCTAGACATGCATGCCCCAGTGAAAAAGAAAGTTGCCATGGGTGAACGGGCACACCAGAGCACCAGAGGCGGCCCACCAAGCATTGATAGCCAGCTGACACTGGTGGAGAGGATGGTGGTGGACACACTCACAGACATCACTGTCCATGGTGAGGTGGAAGGTGAAGACACCATGGAAGGTATGCATGCACTGGCAGGGCACAGGCACCCCAGGGATGCCACAGCATACATGTACTTACAGCTGTGTGTTCCACCCACAGCCACTGATGGGTACATGACAGCTGGTGCAACAATGCACAGCCAGGACTCGCGGCACTGCAGAAAGGACATGAAGAAACCAGGCAGGAGGAGGAAGAAGGCACAGGTGGGTAACCAGTGCACATGCACCCCTGCAATGGGCAACAGCGAGAGACAACCACAGTCAGACTAACAACCCCATATCCCCCACAGGTACCGAGCTGGAAATAGAGACACAGCTGGAGTCTGAGACAGACTTGGAAAGCACACTGGCAGCACTGGATGAGGGAACATAGGAGCCTGGCGAGGTGCCAGATGGAGGTCTTGCCATCCATGTGCACCAGCACACCCCAGGACAACAGGCACAGACCAGCACTGATGGGATGGTCACTAGCACCACAGCAACTGGACCAGAACAGCCGAGTTGGGATGGCATGGCAAGGGGAGGAAGGGCACCACCATGCCTTGTGGATAGTGGTAACGAAGGCCCATCATCAGGGCTGGCAGGACACACACAATCAGCACACAGCCATGCCTTCATGGTGGCAGAGTACAGGGAGCTGTGGCAGTTGGAGCTGGAAAGACTGGAGGCTCAATGCCACAACACAGAGGCACTGGTGGCCCTTGACTGGTGAGGTGTGGGACATGAGGCATGGGGTCAACAGTCTACAGATGCCCATGAGAGGCTTGTGGATCATCTATTTGGATGTGATGTGCCACATTGATGGCCTGCCTACATACCCCCCCACATGGCACACGCCCACACACAGGTGTCCCTTGGCATAGCAGCCCAAGAGCAGGATGTGGACACACAACCATGGGACATGGACAGCACACTGGTGGATGTGCCACAGGATGCAGGCAAGCACACATGTGCCTCACCGGTCTACATAGCATTAAGGTGCTGGCAGACAGTACACAGGAGGACATATATGGCCACAACAACAGCCACAGCCCTGCAACTGAGGATGCTATGGAGGGTCAGCACACAGAGCAGTCCCATGCCAGCAGGCACCAGTGGAGTTCCCCCTCCACATGCACTGGTCAGGAGACTGGGTACATGGTCCTTAGCACACCTAGAGATGAAGACCTATGATCCATGAGGGCAGTGACACTGCACAAGCACTACTCACCACACATGTATAACATAAACACGTTATGAACACACCCTGCCCACTGTACATGCCCCACACATTCAGTGACACCACAGTTCAGCCCCTGCCACACACCCCACATGGCATACGCCACCACACATACACAGTCATCACATGTTGCAATGCGGTACACTGGCTACCCCCAGTGCAGCAACCACAACGTGGCCACCAGTGCATGTCACCTGACCTGGCATGCCCACCCAACCACATTGCACCTGACACCATGAGCTGCTCACCTACCTGTGCTGGACATGCATGCCCCCATGACCGCCTTCTCCGGATGGGTGCACTCAGTATGTGGTGTCATCATTGTTCACCCACCACCCATGACGGATGGGGCACACACACGACATGACGTATTGATGTCCACAATAGCTGCATACATGGATGCCCCTGCATTGGGGACACACACATAACAGTGCCACCACACATTGCATACATCTGTCCATCCAGCGGCCATGCCCGTTTACTCCACTACCACTGGAATGTGCCCTGTAAAAGGGCATTGCATGCCGCATAGCCACCCACTGTCTCCTGCTCCCTGCATGGCTCCCCCACCACCACCTCTGGTGGTATGTCCTGCTGGTGGTCCTCTGGCATGGGCACATTGCATCACTGGGCCATATTATGGAGCATGGCACAGGCCGTGAACACCTTGCACACCCTTCTGGGAGACAACATCATTGTCTCCTTGGTATGGACCAGACAATGGATATTTATCTTCAATAGGCTGATAGTCTTCTCCATGATGTTCTGTGTCTTCCTGTGGGCATGGTTGTAGGCCTCAGTTCTTCTGCACTGTTCAGCACCAGGATTGGTGTCATCAGGTATGGGCACAGTGGGTACTGCTTTTACCTGTGGAGGGGACAGAGCATAATGTCACTGACATGCATGCAGCGTTATGGGATGCAGTGCAACACACCGTGCCACCCCTATACTCATCCAACAGTCATCTGTTCAGCTGACTGGTGCATAGCAGGGCTCCTAAGTGTGATGCGTCTAGTATGTATGCATCACAGCATGAGCCGAGGTACTTGGTACAAACATTCATGAACATACCACCCACGTCACACACCACCTGACAGTTGACACTGTGGAATCTCTTTCTGTTCCTGTATGCCTCCTCATGCACGGATGGTGACAGTATCTCAATATGGTTGCAGTCTATTGTGCCGTATACATTTGGCATACTGTGCATGGCACTAAATGCCTGATTCATTGTGTAGACATTGGCATCTGCCATTGGGAACCTGGTGTGTTCCTGCACATGTGCCACCAGGGCATCCATCACCTACGCTACTGCCCATGACACAGAGGACTGACATATGCCCATGGCATTGCTGACATCCGCTGTAATGATCCTGTTGCATAGTATGACAGGGTGCATAACACCTTGGTCTCCACTGTCATTGCCCTGGACCACCAAGTCCGTGGAGCAATGTCATTGTGGACCATGTCACACAGCTGTGCCATCATGGCCAGGGAAAAAAAATCTTTAAATGTTGTGTGTGTCCCTCAGCGTGGCAGCATCCAGCCATGGTCTGAAGACCCTGGAACATATTCTTGCATGCCTACACTGCTCCATTGCTGCGTTGAGCAAGTGCATGTTCATTATTAGCCTGGGACACATCCTCCTCTACCATTATGGGTCCCTTTTGTAACTGGGTAATAAAACTATCATTCTCAGATTCTTGTTGGAACGGCACAAAAGGAAGAGACAACAAACAAGTGGTGTCCAGATAATAAATGTAATTTATTACTGGGAAATAAGGATAATATAGGCTTACAGCCAACAGTGTAATCACTGGGAGAGTATCCAGTTTCCTTACCTATAGGTGCAATCAGGTCTCTCTGAGAGAAAATACGTGATGCAAGGGGTCTTATGGCTTATAATTACTATAGCAACAGCAAAAGAAGATACATAAAATGCATATAATTGGCCAAAAACAGGTGGCCAGAGTAACTATCCTAACTTACATGAGAAGTTGCTTAGCTATCAGAGGATACAGTGAACAACAAGGTCTGTGATGCTTCCAAGGTCACTTGCAGTTACAGTTGTGCACAAGCACTAAAGATGGCATTGTTGCCTAACTAATAATTATACAATAAGAATATAATGGAAAACATCTCCCAGTGGTACAATATACTGTGAGAATATAGTGACGTATAATATGCATTGCAAAAGTACAGTAGAACTCAGATCCTGACACTTATGCTTATACCATAAGTGTATGTGCCCTAAGATTAGTACCTATACCTACATATGTGTTGCTGTCCACGAGATGAGGATACAATCAGGGGTGCTGGTCTGTGGATAACATTCCCCCCCTCGTTGCCTCAAAAGGGGCAACAATCCCAGGTAAGTAGTGGAATGAAGATAAAAAAGTTGTTTACAAGCCCAAGGCACAAGTCTTGTAAAGGAATTTGAGTTGTTCTCGGTGTTGTCTTAGAGTACATTGCAGACAGCAGAGGGTTAGTATCAGAAAAACAATCAGAAATGCTTGAATAATAACAAAAGCTTTAAAAGTGAGTGCTAACCAGGTATTGGATAGAGCAGTACTTAAATCACCATCATGAATAAGAGCATTAAGGGCCTCGCCAGCTTGAGAAATATTATTACTGATATATATCAAATGTGAATTCTTTCTAGCTAACAGGGATTTCAAAGAAAGTGTCAAAGGGTCAATGTGTACGTTAAACATGGGCAAATATTGAGACAAGGCAAGCAAGTATTGCGGATCGGTATCAATAACATCTGGTTCAGGGAGAGGAATGGGAGTGATGACAGTTTGACCCATGACTGTTTTCTGCTGTGGAGTAAAACAGAAGTTAGGCATTTCAATAACACAAGATTTTTGACCATAAGCAAAGGTGTGGTGATTTGTCACTACACAATACTGCCCGTCGGAATTATAGGTAACCCGTACAGTTGGTACCCTCCGTCACTCACAATACTGCCCATCGGAATTATAGGTAACCCGTACAGTTGGTACCCTCCATCACTGTAGATGTATTGGACAGGAGAAAGACTGGTTGGTGAGCCATGGAGTTGTGCGATGTACCTCTTCCAGGTAGCTTTGGGATTTGGCTGTTTTGGCATCAGGCGCAGAAGATGCAGCTCATGCAGATTTGGATTCATCATCCTCACCAACATCAGTCAGGTTCAACAACAATTCATTACCCAAGGTAAAGGCCTAGTCAAGGTGTTCAGGGGAATAACCACACACTGGTTTCACAATATCGAAAACATCACAGTGGCATAGGTAGTAATATCCTTTCTTGGCACAACAGTGGTGTGGGGTGCCACCCAGGCTTGGAGCACAGAATGGTAGATGAGTAATGGAGGTAATTCCATTCTTTCATGATAGATGTCATTATCAAGATGTCCGATGGAATTAATTGCAGCCAATTTATCAAAGACAGATGTTACAGGATCAAAGCGAGGTAGTGACACAGTGAAAGTGACAAACATGTTATCATGCATTGAACAAGTCCTAGCAAAGTAGCAAGGTGCTTGTTTTTGATATCTGGAGACATACCCAAGGTTTCTAGCTGTGGACATAGAAATGTTAACATTGTTTGCTAAACAAATAGTAATGTAATCATTAGATTTGCAATAAGGACAATACCATTTACCCATTCATCTGTCATGGATGAGATCTGGGATGTGGCCTGTTTCCAAGTCTCTGAAGAGATTGTTAACAGTGGAAATTACATAAGAGCCATAAGCAGAGCATAAAAATTCACTGGCAATATATTGCTTGTCTGCCTCCTTACTGTTTTGAAAAATCAGCTCATTAATCTTATCTTTAGTATCACTGAACCCTTTGGCAATTTCCTGCATGTTATATACGGTGAAGCATTCTTCCTTACTTAAATCATCTACACCATGTAACAGTGGGGGTAGGATATCATTCTTAGCTTGCTGAAAATTTAGAGTTTGTGCTTTAATAGCTACTATGTCTGCTCTATTCCAAATAGACATGCCTGTGCCAAAAAGGCCTGAAATGGTGCCTGTTGCATCGGTAACATCTGCAGTGTCATGCGTAGTGCGTGGTCTACATTTAGCATTAGGTGCGGGTCGAAAGACCCCAACGTGATCAGTGGTATGGGGGCCACTGACAGTATCATTAGTGCGTGTTTGATAAGCAGATACAATATCTGTAAGCATCATACTGAAAAATTTAGAAGTGTTGGTCGTGTGACAAAGACCAATCTCAGCCATATTCCAATGTATAAGATTGAAAATAACTGGTACATGCATAAATTGGACATTATTAATATGGGCTCCTGGAAGGGAAGTGGCAGTCAAACCACTAGGAGGACCTTTCTCCTGGGGAGGGCAGTTAGTCATTTCTTCTTCAGTGGGTGGGACCACAGAAAGAAAAAGAGCTTCAGTAGCTACATAGTTATGAAGGCAGAAAGCACGTTACTCCTCAGAGGTGAAGCAGTCACACCAAGCAGGATTTATGAGAGCAGTAAGGTTATAACGACCAGAGTGTTGGGGGGGGGGGAGTCTGTCGGATAGAAAGAGTACCATTTCTGGATATGTCAGTGTTAGGCTACCCGTGGAATGTACCTTTGGATAGGTGAGCTATAGGGAGTGTGTAGCCATTGATGTCAGTTTCCCATTGAGTGAAAAGGGTAGATCTGTCTTGAGCTACTACCATGGCATCAAGATAGGCATCTGAGCCTTCTTTAACAGTAATCATTTTGTTGGGTACATTAATATGAACTCCCATTGGGGCTGTATGTTCAAGTTTGCTAAGCAACTGTTGGACTCGTTGTATGTGTGTTGACAGGGGTTTATTCTGGGATTCTGTCAGGGGAAGTCGTAGTAGTATTCTCACCAAGGTGAGAAGCTGCAAGATAGCCATCTTGCCAGTGTATCTGTAAGAAAACAGAAAAGGATTGTTAAGTGTGGGGTACTATTCCACCCTAAGTGGGTTGGGAAAAGTAAGTTTAGTCACCTTTGTACAACTTGAGCTGATTAGCATGAAACCACTTGTCAATGGTCTTCTTTTGCTGGTGAACTTGGGCCTGATACACAGCAGGACTGAGTTTGTTGACAATGGAGTATGGACCTTCCCATTTACTGGCAAAAGAATGAGTTGGTTGTCTGTACTGGAGAAGAATAACTTGGTCTCCTACTTGCCAGCTGACTTCTTTGACATGCTTATCAAAATGAACTTTAGCTTGTTGTTGAGTCTTACCCAATTGATTGGCAGCGAACAGATGTGTCTTCATGATGTCATCATGAAGCTTTTCTATGTACTTGTCTACAGATACTCGATCTGCAGTAGGGGTGTGGAGATCAATCAACAGGTACTCGGGTAAATACATGGCTCTACCAGTCATAACCTCATAAGGCGTGCACTGAGTAGTGGTTGCAGGAGTGCCTCTGATTGCTATCAGGAGTAGTGGCAAGAGGGAATCCCAGTCCTGGGATTGTCACTGATGAATTTGCATAACATCTGTTTGATTTTTCTGTTGGCTCTTTCTATCTGGCCTGAGGATTGAGGCTGGTAAGGGATGTGGAATTTCTGATCTACTCCAAGTAACTGCAGTGTCTGCTTCATCAGATCTGCTGTAAAACTGGTTCCCTGGTCTGTGTCTACCTTTAAGGGTAGGCTCCACCTGGAGAACAATTGATCCACCAGGATCTTGGCAGTTGTCTTAGCCATGTTTGTCTTAGTGGGAAATGCTTCTACACACTTATAGAACAGATCAATGTCAACAAGTGCATACTTGTTCTTCCTGGAGTGTGTAAGGGGGCCAATTAAATCAATTTGTATCACATTCCATGGTCCAGTTTGCATTTGTGGCAACAATTTGGCATTTCTTTTCACTGAAATTGGATTATTCTGGGCACACACTATGCAGTTGTCCACATAGTGCTCTATATCTTTAGCCATGCCAGGCCACCAGACAACAATTTTAAGTTTCTGGAGGGTATTTTCTGCCCCTTGGTGTCCACCAGTATGGGTATCATGAACCATATGGATGAATTTGGTTCACAGGGATTGTGGTGCAACCCACAATTTGTCACCTGTATCCTATTTTCGATACCAGATGAGCTTCTGATCACTGGGCAAGTGTATGTTGTCAGAGTGTCTCTTGTATGGACTACACACAGGTAGTGGCTGTTCAACTCCTTTGTCCAAATATTTGAACACATCTTTTAATTCTGGGTCTTATTTCTGTGCAGCAGAATGGTCCAGTGGAGGTTCTGGTGCTGGTTTCTACCTGGTGTTAGCAGGTACTATAGCTGCTACAGCTATTATATGAGTCATTGTCCATGTCTCCCCCCCTTGAGCGCCTCCTTTGGCAAGTAAGTCTGCTTGATCATTGAATTCATGGTAAGGGTCAGATTTACAATAAGCCTTTACTTTGTGGAGGTACAGTTTGTGAGTAAACTGTTGTGTCAGGGTGTATATGTACATAAACAGATCCCTGTATTTGACAGGTGTGCCATCAGATGATGTAAAGTTATTTTTCTCCCAGAATGGTAAACATTCAGTAAGGGATGAACAGACCCAATTAGAGTCTGCAAAGATGATGGCATCCTTGTCACCATGGGGCATGACCTCCAGTGCACAGGCCACAGCTGCCAGTTTGGCATATTGTGAGGAGATAGTGCATTTTCTGGAAATGCACCTGAAATTGCCTTGTCTAAAATGAGCACTCCAAATCCTGCCACCTGCTCTCCATCCACATAGGAGGCGGAGCCATCTGTAAAGATATGATACATGGTTGTATCTTCCAGAACATCTGGTGTAGCCGTTAAGAATGGTACCTGTTCAGGTAAGTCAGGGGGTTGGAAAGCACAGTCATGGGGTGTACCTGTGTAAAGTAGACCATGGGCCAAGATTAAGGGCATTTTGGCAGGCAGTACTCTGATGTCCCTGTCCTGCAAAAACAAAGACAAGTGGGTTACTCTGGTATTGGAGACTGAACCATATTTTACTTTATCTGAAAGTAAAATGTTAGTTGGAGTGTGGCAGGTATGCAAGACAATAGGAGCATACCCAATGATGTACAGAAAGTGCTTTACAGCCCAATAGGTTGCCAAGAGTGTCCTTTCACAGATACTGTATTTTCTCTCTACTGGGGATAGCATCTGAGATGCATAGGCAATGGGCCTGTGGTACCCATTGTATTTTTGGGACAGCACTGCAGACATGGCCACATCAGAAGTGGCAGTTTCCAAATGAAATGGAAGGTTTGGGTTGGGATTGATCAGTGCTGGGGCTGAGGCTAAGGCCTGTTTAAGCTGTGTCACAACTTAAGAGTGGATGGGGACCCATGTCCATGAGACATCCTTTTTCAGAAGTTCACACAAGGGAGCAGCCTTCAAGGCAAAATCAAGGTTAAAATCCCTAGAGTAGTTTACCATTCCTAAAAAGCATCTGAGTGTTGCCACGCTAGTAGGAAGTGGCAGATCTTGTGAGCCTTGGGTCTTTTTGACAGCTGGGCTTCTGCCTTGGTCTGTAATGCATAGGTCAAGGAATATGATCTCTTTTTTGCACAATTGTGCCTTAGAGGGATTGCACTTGAGGCCTGTTCTCTTGAGGAGAGACAATCGTTCATCTAGGAGTGCCAAATGATCTTCTTTTGTGGTGGTTGTCAGAAGCAAGTCATCCACATACTGCAGGAGGCACTGAGGTGTGGCAAACCCCTGCAGGGCATCCATCATGTGGAGATGGAAGAGGGAAGGGCTGTTATGGAAGCCCTGGGGAAGACAGGTCCATGTGTACTGGCGCCTATCAAAGGTGAAAGCAAATTTGTACAGACTTATCTGTGCTAATGGGAGTGACCAGAACCTATTAGAGATGTCAAGGGATGAGAACCACTTTTTGTCAGGTGTCAGCAGCTTGAGTACATCAGATGCTGATGCTACTGTTGGGGCACAACTGGGGATGACTTGATTAAGTTTCCTGTAATCAGTTATGAGTCTCCAAGCTCCATTTGGCTTTTTCACAGGCCAAATAGGCAAATTGACAGTAGAGACACAAGTTCTAATCACTCCTTGCTGTAGTAGTGATTGGATGGTCTCCCCCAGTGATGGAAAGGCTTCAGCAGGGAATGGATACTGCTTCTGCCTCACAGGGTAAGGTTCTGGGATCTCAATGGTGGTGTGCATCCTACCACAATCATGCATGTTGGTAGCAAACACATCAAGGTGTTTTTGCAGCAAAGGTGCAACTTCAGAAAACAGGTCATGACTTTTGAACAAAGTCATGATGTCATACTCCTTGTTGTTATGGGAGATGGGTGCACCACGTGTGAGTCTGGGATGGTGACAGCATGGCATTGTCCTTTGATCTGAAGGAGTAGCCTGTTGGCTAGGTCCACTACACAGCCATGCAGTACAAGAAAGTCAACTCCCAGTATGCTGGGGTGATGATATAATACCATGAGGTCAAAGGCAAAATCAGTCCTGAGATGACCTACCACCACAGACAAAGACACAGATCAGTAGGTGTGTAGCTGAGTACCGTCTACACCCTGTGCACTGGTCTTCCAGCTGGTAGAGCAGTCAGACATGGCTGGGTTCTTATCATGGAGAACAGACGTGGCTGCTCCTGTATCCTGAAGCATGTTCATTTGGTGGGCCCTGACCATGGCCTTTACACAAGGCCGTCCATTTGTGTCAACAAGCAGGTCACTCACAATCCAGACTGGGGCCTGTAATTGTCAATCCATACATTTAGAGTTGTCTTGATCCTCCTGGTCCTGAAATTTAAGGCCCACAGGATCTTTCTGGGCCTCCTGTATGTCTTGCATGGGATACAGATGTGCCCATGAAGTCACATGCATGACTGCAGTCGATTCCTCCTTGATCGTCGCATTGGCCTGGCCAGTAGTCAATGCCACAAAGGGATTCTTTCCTTGGCTGCTCAGTTGCTCAGTAGCCAAGGGCAGGAATGGATTTCCCTGGCTGCATGGCAGTCCTGCAGCCGGGGCAAGGGCTGCTATGGTACGCGTAGACTTAGCCTCTTTTTCAGCACTGGCCTCCTCCAGCATTTTGGGGAGGGTCTTGTTCTTGTCTTTGAGGCTTCAATAGCTTGGCCTGTTATGGTACCTGCTATCAGGTTGGGCATTTGGATTTTTCCAATTGCTCCTGTCCTTGTTTCTGTTGTTCTTCCAGTTCCGATCCCCCCCTTGTGTGACTGCTTGTTGTTAGAAGAAGTATTGTTCTTCTCGTTGTTACCTTCCACAGTATAGTGGGTAGGTGGGTAGGAGGTAGGCTGTACTGCAGCAACCTGAGCTGCCGGAGTTTGAATGGCGGCAGCTTTGTTGTTTTTACCGGAAGCCAAATTATGGAGATATACCTGGAAGGCACACTCCGTTTTGGTAAGGATTTCCGAAAAAGTGTCGGTCTCTGGGTAAACGTTGAGTTCAACCTTTTCCCGAAGGCCCAGAGTCATGTTCTGGATGTACAGATCCTTGTACTCAATTTGGTCTTTCTGTGCGATCTTGCCACCAGGTCTTTGCCAGCCTTGTAAGCAAGCCACAACCATTGATGGTAAGCCATGGGGCTTTCCTTCACACTCTGCTTAACCTTGTAGGCCAAGTAGGCTCCAACAACACCTGGGGCATTAGCAGCAAGGATCGCCACCAAGATCTTGTTGTAAGCAAGCGTCTCACAGTTGTGGACGGTATCTGGGAGTTTGGCCCAAAGGGTAGGTTCGATCATCTGTCACAAGACTTGAACCTGATACTCAGATTGGAGAGAAAGCTTCTTGCAGAGGGAGTACACCTTCTACAAATGGCAACTGAAATTGTAAAGTTGGGCCCATCTGTCCAATACTTTGGGCAATTTGCTGGACAGAGTGAGCGACTTGCAGGTGATTGGAAGTATGAGGAATCATGTTCCGCTCATTACATTCCATAACCGTGAAGGGCAGCTTCCACTGCCACATCAGCGACTGCTTTGAGTGCATGGTCCTGGGCGACAGTGTTTCAAATGTTCTGTCAATTTGATCCTGGATGGCTCTCTGGTGGTCATCTGCTGCCATAATGTTGGTAATGGCCTCTTGAATTAGGCTGTGCATTTCAGTATTGTCCTCCCTAGAGAGGGGGGAAAGTGGTGGCACACCACAGAATACAGGCCATCTGTCTGTGTCATGGGGGCCACCATCTTGCCATTGTATGTTGCTTCCACCATGTTTGTCAAGGTGTGGCTACATAGAGGGCGTGTATACATAGGCGCCGTCTTGGGGATGGCTGGAGAAAATGACAGCCCTATGGGGGCTGGACTTTTGTGTGATGTGGTATGCCTCATCATCAAAGTCAGAGTCATCATCACCAGATGATGCAGTGTCAATGGGTATATACTGGAACCCATTCATAGCTTTAACATGGCCAGCGAGAACCTCTCGCTGATGGCGTAGCTTCACCATCTTTGTTCTGCACTTCTTGGGACAAACTCCTGCAGTGCCCTGCTCAATATCCTTCTCAACCTCACTCTGCAATACTCTGTATGTGTCACCCAATTCAACGTTTTCCCTAAGTTCTTTGTCTAGCTCACGATTCACTCTTTCATTCTCCTCTTTCAACTCAGCATTATCTTCTCACAAACCTTCATTCGTATCACTCAGAATATTGTTCAAATATGCTGTTTCTTATCACATTTCAACCTTTCACAATCATCTCTCAACAGACAAATTTCTTGCTCAGAGTCTTGAGCATTACAGTGCAACAGTCTGTTATAGGCATCATGGAGTGACTGTGTCTCCTCCTCTAGCTTCTGTTCCCTCTTCTGCAACTTTGATGCCTGCAAGCCAATCTCTTTTTTAGAGATGCATTTTGCAGTTCAAGGGAGGCACACTTCTCCGTGAGACTCTCAACAGTGGCATATACAGCTGCAACCAAGAGACCTTTAAGGCTGTATTTCTTGGCTGTTTGTTTGGACTCTAGATAGTGCTCTAAAATTAGCAGCAATGGGTTTTCTGCAGACTTTGCATCCAGCACGAAATCTGTCCATCCTGTATGGAAGGTGAGGTAGTTTGAGACATCCAGTCTTAGTTCCGTGCAAAGTTCAGGCATGACAAACAAGGGGTAGACAAACAAACAAAGAAGCAGTCAGAAAACTGGATAAAATCCTTGACGCCATCACCTAACGGCTTTCTGGTCCCCCATGGGAAACAGTGGTGCCAAGGTGGTACGTGGCCACTCACAGAGGGAGTGTATAAAGGTCCAGAGAGGGAGTGCCACAACCTAGACCAGGACAGAGGGTGTCTGTCACGATAACAACCACTGTAAGTATGAGTAGGTCCAAGTAGCAAAAAACGTACTACACTACTCGACATTCAAAATTAATTGAATGGAATCTTCACTTTGTGCATTCCAACTTGCACAAGGTTGCCAAATGTAACTTAGTAATAAAATTACCTTTCTCAGATTATTGTTGGAACTAAACAAAATGAAGAGATGACAGACAAGTGGTGTCCAGATAATAAATGTAATGTATTACTGGTAACTAAGAATAATACAGGCTTACAACCAACAGTGTAATCACTGGGAGAGTATCCAGTTTCCTTTCCTATAGGTGCAGTCAAGTTTCTCTGAGAGAAAATACGTGGTGCAAGGGGGTCTTATACTCCGATAATTATTATAGCAACAGCTAAAGAAAATACATAAAATATAGAATAATACATGTGGTTGTGTGTTTAACAAGTTTTTACACACACCCCCGAAGTGCTGGATGCTACAAAAACCCTGAGAGCGAAGCTCGAGGGGTTTATTTAAGCATCCGACACTGAGGGGTGTGTGTAAAAACTCAAGTTAAACACACAACCCCATGTTTATTTTTTATAATTGCTGGGGAGCGTTTTCTCACCACGGCAATTATATAAAATAAAACAGCCAGCAGTTCTGGTCCGGATGAAGCCTGTCTGTGGTTGGCAGCAAAGCAGCTGCAGAAAGCTTTTCTTTGTTGGTGTTTCTCCATCACCTCACACAGCCATTTAAACATAGGATTACCTGCTGAGGAAAAGGAAAGGTTTTCATATTTTTTTTCATTTACCACAGAACACCAATGCCGATTGATGGTGGCACCACAGTGCTAGGTGAGAGGAGAGTGGAGGGAGACGCATGCGTAGAGCGAGGAACTCTGACGCTTGTTGTCCATTATAATAATAATAATAATAATATTTTTATTTATTTTGCACCTTTCAAATATCAAGGCACATTCCAATAAGATAAATAAGATAAAAATACAGAAATACAAAAATCAATATTTTAAAAACAGACAAAAACATATCAATGAACAGTAAAACCATAGGCCTTTTCCCACAGGAAGGATTTCAAAGCCTGTTTAAAACTCCCCACAGTCGTGCAATCCCTGGTCCAACGGGGTAGAGAATTCTAAAGGGAAGGGGCCGCAAACATAAAAGCACTGGCCCCAGCAGATTTTAACATCACCTTTGGAATCTCTAGAACCCCTCATCGGCTGAGCAGAGCGATCTCACAGGTCGATAAGGAATCAGGAGTTCTTTCAAGTAATCAGGGCCCAGATCATGCAGGGCTTTAAAAGTCAGTAATCCGACTTTGAAGGTGATCCGCCACTGAACTGGTAGCCAGTGCAATTCCCACAGCACCGGTGTAATATATGAAGATCTAGGGGTACCCATCAACATCTGAGCTGCAGAATTCTGCACCAGCTGCAAGCAGCTGATATCAACCCCCGGAATCCCAAAGTAAAGTGAGTTACAGTAGTCTGGGTGCGAGGCATGGATCAGAATTGGCAGATCACCAGATGGAACAAGGTGCTTGATCCTAGCGATGTTTCTTAGATGGTAGAAGGATGACTTAACCATTGCTGACACCTGGGACCGAAGAGTCAGCCCTGCATCTAATATCACCCCCAGGTCTCACACCCATTCAGAGACCTGTAGCTCGACATCCCCAAAAAACAATCCAGATGGGGTACCGGCTCCAGGTACCCCTATCCGGCGATCCGGATCCAATACCAACACCTCCATCTTTCCAGAGTTCAACTTCAGCCAGCTGGACCTCATCCAGTCCTGGATTTCATTTAAGCAGCTGTTAAATACCGAGACAGCTCCTTCCTGGTCGGGTGCAAAGGACAGGTATAGCTGGGTATCATCTGCATAACAATGAAACCTCAGCCCATACCGTCTCACAATGTCTCTGAGGGGAAGCATGTACACCACAAACAACCAGGGCTCCCTATGGGAGAAAATGTTCCCCAGTTATTATATGCATATAATTGTCCAAAAACAGGTGGCCATAGTGACTATCCTAACTAACATGAGAAGTTGCTTAGCTAGCGGAAGATAAAGTGAACAATAAGTTCTGTGATGCTTCCAAGGTCACTTGCAGTTACAGTTGTGCAAAAGCACTAAAGATGGCACTGTTGCCTAACTAATAAGTATACAATATATAGAATAGTGGATGGAAGTTAATTATCCATGCAAAATGGTGCTATGTTTCAGGAGATGATGACATCATGAAAGAGACCTCGTA
Organism: Neoceratodus forsteri; assembly: GCA_016271365.2. Taxonomy (NCBI): domain Eukaryota; kingdom Metazoa; phylum Chordata; order Ceratodontiformes; family Ceratodontidae; genus Neoceratodus; species Neoceratodus forsteri. Next base: position 1,678,311,293 of record CM057456.1, read on the forward strand.
GAGGGAAACAGCCTTAGTTGTGGATGGGCGTTTTATATAGTATATGGTTAGGGCTTATTGTTGATTTTTTTTTCAGTTGCTGGCTTGTTTTACCTCATGCTGCTCACTCAGGCATCTCCCCGCTCCCACTCGCTTCAAATTTGTCCCACTCTTGCTGCCACTCACACCTGCTTCTCCCTGCTCCCGCTGCCGCTTGTTCAGCTTGTTGCTACTTCTGCTCCCTCCGGCATCGGCATTAGTACTTTTAAAAATAAAATAAAAAAATTCACTTTTGTGACACGGGGCAATGGTAGCTCTTTGTGTCAAAACAGGCAGGGTCCTCTACTCATCACTCACTAATCGGCAGCCACCATGTTTGCAGCATTTCTTCCATTGAGCTTGGTGGATTGAGCTAATCAGAAGGCAGTTCAAAGCTAAAAAGTTGTTGTGCTATCGACGTGATGTCAGAATGATAGTGCAACAACTTTTTTTACTTTTGACCTGCCCTACAACAAGATTTAGAAAGCCACTGATTTTCATCAACAAATAAGCCCTAACCATATACTATAAGAATATAATGGAAAACATCTCCCAGTGGTACAATACATTATGAGAAAATAGTGAAGCATAATATGCACTGCAAAAGTACAGTAGAACTCAGATCCTGACACTTATACGATAAGTGCCTGTAACCTAAGATTAGTACATATACCTACATGTGTTGCTATCCATGAGGTGGAGGTACAATCAGGGGTGCTGGTCCATGGATAACACTGTCTACCTGTACACATAATGCCACATCCCCTTTATCTGCCCTGGCTCACCTGTGTGTACCTTTAAGTGGGTGTGGCAGGGGACATGTGCACGCCAATGTTACCTGTGCAGGTGTGATGTGCACACACACTTCATCATGGTGTTGTAGAGATGGCTGCTGCTCAGGGTTGCACTGCAAAGGCTGTGCCACAGGTTGGGTGTGTGAAGAAGTACCCCCACAGACTTTGGAGGATGTCTCAGAATGCCTACACTGACCACCACAGTGGCAGTACCTTGTGGAGGCTGCAGGGACATATTTGGGTAAGTACCTCACATGCAGGGTGTGCTGTGGAGCTATGTGGGGTGAGGTCACTGCCCGTGGTGCTAGCTGTATGTTTTCTTTCTCGTCCCTCACAGGACCACATGGGCCTGCCACAAAAGCTAGAGCTGACCAGGGTAGAGCAGCCAAATGGGGCACCCTGCATAATGTGGACACTGCCACAACAGAGGTGCTGGCAGCTGAAGAACCCTGGTTACCTGTCCCTGAGGGTGTGATGATGAGATCGTCTACAGATCAGACACCTGTGTGATGTGGCGTGTGGCAGTGCCATTGAAGGTGGGTTCTGCATACTGTGTGATGTCTCTGTTGTGCACCCTTGCCATGATAGTCAGTGTTCCATATCCCTGCCATGCAGATTGTCACTGTATTTCATTTCCCTTACCGCACTACAGAGGACCAATCCACCACCTCATGCTGCTGCCACTCAGGTGTATAGATTCATCAACATCCAGCGACAGTGGGGACAGCCAGGAGGACGATGCCTGAAGGGACATGTGCCTCTGGTTGGGCCCAGGTGCGTCAATCACCTGTGACCATGTTGCCCTTGCATGGGGGTGGACTTTTGTCACCTGGATGTTGGGGCATTGCGGTTTATATGTTCCACTCTGTTTATGCTGTTGTTGATCGTGGTTACTGTTTTGTTGTTATTGTGTTGCCATTGAATGCACAGTTTTACTTTTGTATATTAAAGGTTTTATGAACATTCACCTGTTACTGTTTCCTGAACTGCGGGTTGGGGTGGTATGGTGGTTCCTGGGGGTGGCGGCAGGTGGGCCATCATGGGGGTAGGCAGCAAGGGAGCTGGTGTGGGTGTTCCACATGTGAGCCATGTGTGGCATGGCAGGTGCTCCCTTACAGGGTCATCTGTTGGCAGGTGTTGTGCATTGCTGGGGGGGGCACTGTGCCATTGGCGGCATGCATGCACCTGGGTCACTGCGCACCATTCCTGTGTTGCACGTTGGGGCCATTGTGCACTGTACCTTCTTTGTGACACTGGCACTGTCTGTCAAGGCAGTGTCTTGGCCATGCCATCCCACTGCATGGCAGTGTGCCCAGGGGGTATTCCGGGTCTGTGGGTCCACCAGCACCCATGGTGTTGGCATCCCTCTGCAGGGTGTGCATCATGCAGCCTTATGTGGGGTGTGGGGGTACCATGGCACGTATGGTGCCACAGGCATCATCATCCATGCCCCTGAGATTTTCCCATTCATACATGCACACCGGCCTGTACTGCCAGTTGGCCATGGCCAGCCCCGCACTCATGCTCAGCACATTACAGATGGTGTGTTTGCCTGGCTAGATACCGGGACTGGTGTGCATGACATGGGGTCAGTGTTGTGGTGATCTTGGCCATCCTCTCCAGCTGCATACACTACTGCACCTTGGCATGCACACTCCTGATCACATATTCTCCCTTGTGTCCCCCTTGTGTGCTTTGGCACATGTGCACAAGTGCTTGTCCTGGTGTCTGGGTCGGAGGTATCCAGTGATGATAGTGACCGTAAATGAGTGATTACAAAAATAGTGGCTCATTTTCAGTGTTATAATTTTGGGTTTAGGTAGGGGTGTGTGTCTGCTACAGCAGAGCCAGCCCTGTGGTGTGTTGGTGAGGGTGGCTGGCTCTGGTGCAGTAGGCACTAGGTTTGGGATGGAGCAGGGGAAAGAATTTTGCGGCTGCTTACAGCTGCTTTATTTTTTCTGTTCCCATGCTAGAGTGTTGCCCCCTCCTTGACATGCACCCCCCTGAAGTTGGTAATCCAAAATCATGGGGTGAGGTGGGTGGGCTGCAAGCATTAAGTTTTTCCCGGAAGTGTGGTTGCCAAGAAGTGCTTATCACTGATTTGCTTTTGGGTGATATGCACTCGCTATAATAGTGATCACTGTTTTGTGATCGCTACTATGACATGGAACCTGGGTCGGACAGGTGCAGGTTGTTACTGCAATGGGGTCCAGAGTATGGCCATGTAGCCCAGTGTGCTTGGCTGCTAGCTACTCTGTGTGGACATCTACAGTAGCCCTCCACCTGCCATCCGTGTACATGCCTATCACTGCACGCCTGGCTGTCGTACTTGATGTTGTGCATGCACACTTGGCGTTGCTGCACATGGCACTAACGCCCATGCCTCCTGCATACTTGCCACTTGTTGGGGTAGTGATGATGTGAGTGGTTTGCCAGTGGGGGCTCCCACGTGAGCTTTGTGCATGCCTTACTGCTGTGCTGTGTGTGGGGGGTTCTCATGTAGACACCTACGCATGCTTCCTATGCACCCCTGCGCATGCCATGTTGTTGCTGTGCATAGGTACCATTATGTTTTTCAAAGTTATTCTTGAGGTGTCAGTGGCTGTTTAATACATTGTCTCACCCTCTACTCACATTTAAAAGGTACGCCTTTCCCAATGGAAGTGGATTTTGACCATTTCAGCCCACCAACATATCAGAAGACATTTCATTTTTAATAATAATAATAATATTGACTATTATAGCTAAATGTGATAACATTAACAATGTGGCTTTGTTCTCACTGTATGCCACAAGCCTTCTGATTTGCTGCTGCCAGTTGCAAAGTCACTCTTCCCTTTAGTCTCACCTCAGTTTGTGCAACATCTGTGAGTACAGTTGCAGTACTATTCTCTTGCAGACCCAGTTCGGTCAAAATCCAGGACTTCTACAGAAAAATCTCATTCATTTTCACAGTGAAGGATTATCTTAAAAGCTTTGGATGTCTGAACATGCAGTTTCCCCAAGGAAAATAATACCCTTCAGCAACATACCATAATTTCTTTGCTAAAACAGAAGTGACACTGTATGTTTACATGGCTAGTTAGATGATACCGTACATCTTGTTATATATTGCATGACACAATCATAGTAATTTGTTCCTCAGGATGTGGGTAGCATGTAAGCTGCATTTCCAGCTAGTTATTTTTAATGCATAGGCAAGGCAGGAAGCTTAAAGCTGAATTTTATGTTTTGGACACAATTAGACATTTAAATGAGTGACCACCCACTCTTATAATATAAAAACATCATTATAGTTCTATAAGGGGACAAATAAGGTCTGTCCAGAAGTGCTTTCCATAGTTTTTATGCGAAAATTTTCTTGTAAACAAATTCTGCCTCCTACACAAAACAAAGGCAATGTAACAAATCATTCCTCTGAAGCTTCCTGTAATGGACATGCTATTGGAGTGGAAAAGAGTTCTTTCTAAGCGATAACAAATGTAGCAGTCTTCAAGACTTGTTCTGTATGCCCTGTGCATACCATGTGTTTGTTTATTGTTTATTAATTTATTTATTTAACAGACTTTAGGATTACAACCTTTGAGTCAGGGACTCATTTACAAAGGCTCTGCATCAGAAAAAAACAAATACAAACACTTAATACATATAGACAGAATTGCAGCTAAAGGTTACAGTTTTTTTCAGTTATACCATATTACAGAGTCAAGATCAGCTATACATTGCATTGAACGTGTTACCGAGAGCTGTATTTTACAGTTGTGTCAGTTTTTGTTGCTGGATTCTAAAACAGACATGTTTTGCTTGGAACCAGAAGCATGTGAAAGATGGAAAGACTGGATATTCTGAGTGATTATATGGTTATATACAGTGCAGATTCACTTTTGTTGGCCAAATGCCTGCTTTTCCTGGATTTCCAAGGGGATACCAATGGTTGGCTGTCGGGGGGTACTTGGACACCAGATGCTTGTACTGTCCTCCCCTACCTGGCAGCCAAGTGCCTCTATTCACAGACATTCCTGGTCTATTGCTGGTCCCATGGTTGTGTTTCTGAGGCCGCTTATTTCTTCTGGGTGGCAGCATGCAGCTGGCCATCAAGCACCAATTTTTAATAATTGAACATCTGTTTTTAAAGATATTTTATAATTTATTCTAGCTCATGGAGGTAATTGCACATGTTGTATAACTGCATGCATGATAATATCTGGACTGAAACTTAGGAAAAGAAAGTTATGGAGTAATGAAACTTGGGTGGTCAGGTCACTTGGATGAATGCCCAACTTTCTACATTTTGATTATGCAGATTAAAGCCTACATTGTGTATTTTATGATATAGCAGTGGCCAGCATCGCCCATGTAGGACTCAAAGATTTATGCAGTGAAAGCATTGCTACTTTATTCTACATAATAATATTTGACATAAAAGAATGCTGTCCTAATACTAGACTCCCCACCCTCCAAAGCCTTGAAATAGAACCGTGCAGCGTGCACCACTTTGCAGAATCCCAGACTTAAAAAAAAATACTGTAAGTAAAAACACCTGAAAAAAGGTGTTTTCTTTGCGAAACCCCTAATCGGGAGGTAAGGCTTTGGGGGGTGGGGAGCCTAGTATTAGGACAGCTTTCCTTTAAAAATCAAAACACAGTTCTCAGAGTCCTTATACTACTACCCCATCTCCTCTAGTGCACATTGATGTATATGTTAATTCTGAACTGTTGTGGTCTGAGTCTTGGATCCAGAGTCAGGGATGCAAATCATGATTTTCCTCTAGTGCTGTAATTTTTAAGCAGCATATTGATTGACTTTATGACTTGGCTTGCCTACCTGACTTGCATCTGAGAATAAACAATGTTTCCCGTAGTCTTTCATTAGTGTCCGATAAGATCATTGGCACTTCTTTTAAAGCTCTTATGAGTCCCATTGCAGTACCATGACAGCAAATTTGGAACCTCTTCAGGAATGACAAATGCCTCTTTGATCAGTGTCCCATACTGCTGGTCAGATGCTAGGTCAGTCAGTAGTTTATTAGCTTGTAACCCATTTTGAAGAACTTTTTGTTAAATGGGTTTGGCTCTGGCCAAAGTGGATGCTTGTTTGGTTGCTTATGTTTTATATCAGAAGCTTTCTCTTATTGCTGTGTTGTAATACACAATGCTTTAAAGAGCCCCTGACACCACTGTAACATCTTTGAAAAACTATAATATTTAGACATGATTCAGCTTATATTTAATATTTTTCTGTAATTCTCACGCTCACAACTTTATAATTAAGGACTTTAGCATGTAAACAGGATCACTACTTATTTTAGCTGCTTGCCCACATCTGACATCACAGTTCTGTTTATGACATCACAATCTGTTACTGTGGAGATAATTATGATGCCATAAAGAGGGCATTATTATGTCAGGTGTAGGCAGGCAGATAAAGTCTAAGGTACAGTAATCCTCTCTCACTCAACTTTCCTCAGCAATAAAGAAAAAAATGGGACAGAATTATAGACAATATATGAAATATAAACTGAACTGTGTCTAAATCTCATCTTTTTTCAAGGTTTTCTAATGGGGTCAGGGGCTCTTTAAAGCTCATTTCTGGTAGCTGCCCAGATGGGGACTTTGGCTCAAACTGTTGTATATGTGAAAACAGTCTATGAGCACTGCCATGTACATTAGATGTGCAATGCAGCAATAACAGAGTCCAGTAGTGATGAAAAATGGTAGCTGCAGCACCCTCTGCATGTGGGAGGCTGGTGTAGTGAGATGTTAACAGCACAGCCTTATCAGCACAAAAGGAAAAGGCAAGTTGACCTACAATATCTTAGCAGATTATTTGGGCTCGTAAGCCAGGGATTTTTCAGTGGATCTCAGAAAATAATCATGCAAGGAATATTAAAGAAATTCAAATAAGCAAGTGGAGCATGAGAGACTATCAAGTTTTGAACGACACAACCTATAAGTAACAAACATTTGGCAGAAGGAGACAATCGGCACAGGCCAGGATAGAATCAACAGTGCTGGGTGAGGACAAGACATAGCGACATACACAAGCAATAACTGACAAAAGGGCATGGATTTCTTGAGAATGGATGCACACCCTTGGTGCATTGTGAGGCAAGAGGCAGAAGAAGCTTGAGTGCCTTTCAGTGCACCCTTGAAGTACATTCATTCTCAAGATCCCCATACCCTGGAGTGGGTTATTAAAGTCCCACACCAAGACTATGGATGAGTAAAGATACAGAGCACCATCTTAGGCACGTGACACCGGTGCTCAAGGTGGTTCTCTGGTATCTTTGTTCATCCATAGTCTTGGTGTGGGCCAGTTTTTAATTTGATATAGGTGGTCAGTTAAGAGTTACCGTTACTAGTTGTATTGCTAGAAAATGATGGCATAATGAATGTCTGCAAAGTCTGATTAAAGAGACTGTTTAAACTTTCAGGGTGTGATGATTCCACATTTGGTCTAGTTGGGCTGGTTTCCTTTGCTAAAACTGCCTGTGCCAGTGTCAGGTCTGGCCACGGTTGAGGTATCAACTGCACGAGGATGGTGGTGGGGAGCCTTTCAATGCTGAGCATAGGCTCATGTGCATGCACTGGCAGCATGGCCAGCTGATGCAAGGCCTGCCTACTGCTGTCAGCTACCATCAGGGTCACGGAGCCTGCATACCACAGTAGGTGTGCAGTGCCCAGAAATGCGATGCAGGCAGCTGATGCATGGCCTGCCTACTGCTGTCAGCTACCATCAGGGTCATGGAGCCTGCATACCACAGTATGAGAGGATTAAGGAATTCAATGTTTGGCTGGAGGAGTGGTGTAGATCAGAAGGGTATGGGTGAGTGGGGGGATGGGGACAGATCTGGGACAATAATGAACTATATGCAAGGGATAGGCTGCACCTACGTGGGGAGGGAAAGGGGGTATTAAAGGAGAAGCTGCAAAGGTGTATAGCAAAAAAAGTGAGTTTAAACTACTTGGGGGGTGGCAAGGAGTCAGACGGTAGGCAAGGTACCCAGGGACCGTGTGAGTCTAACCCCAAAGCTAGTAAGAAAGTACTTGGGGATTTAGTATAGAAGGAGCAAAGAGGGGAAGGGGATCTGGAAAAGGTTGGGAAGGTGACAGGATGTAGGGTTGTTTCTGTGACTGTGAGAAGCCTAGGCAACAAGGCTGCAGAGCTGCAAGCGCTGTTGGATGTAGGGAGGGTGGACATCATGGCCATCACAGAGACATGAGCCACAGTGCACGGGACTGGGATCTGAACATCCCAGGATTGAGACTGTACAGAAAGGACCATGGGGAAGGGAGGGAGGGAGGGGAGGGGTGGCTGTCTATGTGAGGGAGGGGATCAAATATACAAATGATGAAAGGGAAGAGGAGGGAACAGAGGCAATGTGGATACAGCTCCTGGACTCCAGGGGAAGGAAGGAAGCTGAGGTTGGGGGTAGCGTAGAGGTTGCCATCCCAGACAGTGGAAAGGGACAAGGAACTGGAGGACCAAATCAGTAAGGTATGTAGGAGGGGGAAGGTGGTCATAGTGGGGGATTTCAACCTGCCGGGGGTGGACTGAACTGTGTTGGTCACCTCCAGCACTAGGAAGAGGGTCCTCCTGGATGTGCTCCAGGGGAGGTTCCTGACACAGCTGGTTGCTGAATCCGCTAGACTGGGGAACTTGCTGGACCTGGTACTATCTAACAGTGAGACAGTGAGAGCATAAGGGTGGAGGATCAACGATCACCAAACAGTGTGGTTTAACATCACAATGAGCAGGGAGCTGGAGGGATCAGCAACAAAGGTGGTGGATTTCAGGAGGGTGGACTTCAGGAGAATGAGGGAATTGCTGAAGGGAAGACTCGAAGGAGTAAAGCGGGGGATGGAGACAGCACAGAAATGGGACATAATAAAGCAAGGTATCATACAGGTGACAGAAAGGTTCACCAGGCTACAGAGTAAGAAGAATAGGGTAAAGAGACCATGCTGGCTGAACAGGGAGATGATAGAAGGGATGAGGGCAAGCAGAGTGGCATACCTGAAGTTCGGAAGGATGGGGAAGGAAGAGGACAGGGAGGAGTACACCAAATGGTCTAAGGAGGTGACCAAGAGGGTAAGGGGTTCAAAAGCCACAAAGGAATTCAGGTTAGCGCAAGGAATAAAAGGAGAGGAGAAAGACTCTTTTATATGTCAGGGAGAAAAGGAAGTGCAGGGACTCTATAGTGAGGATAAAAAGGGAGGAGGAGTGGGAGGAAAAGGGGAAGGAACAAGCGGAAGCACTGAATGAGTACTTCTGCTCACTGTACACAAGGGAGGAGGAGGAGGGGGTCCATTATCACCCTGGTCAGGAAGGAGGGGGGATTAAGGGTGTGAGGTAATGGACAGCAGGATAGAGCATAGCAGAGTTTTGGATGGGCTGAGGGCACTAAAGGTGAATAAAGCACCAGGGCCAGATGGTATGTACCCCAGGGTGCTGCGGGAGATGGCAAAGGTTCATGTGGAACCACTGGTGGACCTGTTCAGCACCTCCCTGGAAACAGGGGAGGCATCTCAGGACTGGAGGATGGCCCATGTGGTACCATTGCATAAAAGTGGTCCAAGGGACAAGCCAGGGAACTATAGACCAGTCAGTCTGATGTCCATAGCGGGAAAGCTCATGGAGATGATACTAAAAGAAAGGCTGGTGGCATTCCTGGAGGCCAACGACCTGCAGGACAGGAGGCAGCACAGGTTAATTTGAGGGAGATCCTGCCAAACCAATCTTATACAGTACTATGTCTGAGTGATAAGGGAGCTAGATAGGGGCCATGCTGTGGATGTGCTGTACTTGAATTTCAGCAAGGCCTTTGATTCAGTGCCCCATGGGCGACTAGGGGTGAAGTCATCCAGGGTGGGAGTGGGGACAAAGATGGCAAGCTGGATCTCAAACTGGCTAAGGGGTAGGCTACAAAGGGTGGTGGTGGTGGCCGGGAGTCTCAGAGCCTAGATCTGTGATAAGTGGGGTGCCACAGGGCTTGAAGCTGGGTCCAGTGCTATTCAGGCTATTCATCTCAGACATTGCACAGGGGGAGATGAGCAGGATTAACCGTTCGCAGATGACACCAAAATGGGTGCAGTAATAGATGATGAAGAGGGATGGATGCAACTACAGAGGGACTTGACCAAGATGGAGGAATGGTCAGGGAAGTGGCAGCTGGGGTTCAATGCAAAAAAATGCAAGGTATTGCATTTTGGGGATAGGAACCCAAGGACAGAATACTGGCTAGGGGAGATCAAGCTGGGGATCACAGAGGAGGAAAAGGATTGGGGGTATAGATAACAGCAAGCATGAACAATACTTCCCAATGCAGGAGAGCAGCGGTGAAATCAAACAAGATGCTAGAGTCCATAGCATGGGGATTCACACCCAGGCACAGGGAGGTGATCTTGCCCCTCTACAGGGCACTGGTCAGGCTGCACTTGGAGTACTGTGTTCAGTTCCGGAGGCCGTACCTGAGACAGGATATCAAGCTGCTACAGGGAGTGCAGCAGAGGACGATGAGGATGATTCAGGGGATGGAAGGAATGGACTATGAGATGAGGATAAAGGAACTTTATATGTCCACTCTGGAAGAGAGGTGGGAGAGGGGGGACATGATCGAGACCTTCAAGTACCTGAAGGATATCAATGAGGGGGGGCAGAAGGGGTGTTGGAACTAAGAAGCGGGAGGGAAACTAGGGAGCAGGGGCTAAGAATAGAGGGAGGGAGATTCAGGAGGGAGATGAGGAGGCATTACTTCACAGAAAGAGTAGTTGTGAGGTGGAATGCACTACCAGAAGAGGTGATATAAAGCAAAAATGTGGTTGGCTTTAAGAACGCTTGATACAGCTTCCAGGGGTAGGTAAGGGTGGGTGAGGAGGACAACAATGGGAGGTCAAAGGGGATGGGGGTGTAGCAGTTGCCTGCTAGGGAGCTAACTGCACAATCAAGCAGATTTTGATAGACCAGTAGGTCTGTTCTGCTGACATCTTCATATGTTCTTATGTTCACACGTAGAAGCAAAACTCTAGGGTCCACAACAGCACTTTAAGTTATTTCAGTGCACCTTGTGCATAATTTACTGTTTTAAAGCATTGAACAGATGGTATACAGATACTTTCTTTTATCATCAAATTTCTTAGTAGTTCTTAATTTCCATCACCCTACAGTACTATCTACCCATCTCTTCCATAGCTCCTTTCTTCCCCTACGTGACTGGCATCTCTCTACTGCACCCTTGTTCTGACAGGGGGTTGCCACTTTCTCCACCTAGTAAAACTCCTATGCCTCCCCACATCATGTGGATTTCAAGGAAGAGAGAGATCCAGGTTGTGGCCTGGGAGATGTGTCAGTACCAGGCCTATGCATGATGAGATCCATCCCCTGACGAAAACACAGATTGGGTTGAAGCGCCGGGGTATTATGATTTTTGCTGGCAGTCCTCACTATTTGCCACAATAAAATGTACTACGTATTTCTGATCTGTTGCACAGTTATTGCTTGAGTGCTGAACTTATTCATTTATGTGACAAGCTGGCTGCCTTTTTACAGCACCACTCCCTGAGCTCGAGCGCGGCTTCTTAGTTTTTGTACTATGCGTGATGTTGGCTGTGAGGTGCAGGCTGTGGACTGCCTGAATAATTCGCACCAATGTTACACCTAGCAATAAAGCTAAGGGCTTAGAAAGTGAGGTATTTCCCTGATTGACTCCCCCTAGGCCACCAAGTGGCAACTGCTGTGAATCCTCCCCGAAGGTATTGTGTATCCACTGGAGATTGCAGTAAGCCTCCATATGAACAAACTGAATCGTTGGTACAGAATGTAAACCCAGGTTCCCTGTGTGGTAAACCAGGAGTGTTTACCACTAAGTTATTGGGCCAGCCAGCCTCATATTTGTATACTTAGCTGACTGCAGGGGGATGTGCAGATAATCTGCTGGAACAATTAGCGCAGAGTGTGCCCATCGCTAGGCCTAAAGTAATTGTGTATGACTGTGTAAGAATTTGCTTTGAGCATTAATTTTGTTCCATTTATTTCCAGACAATCACTACTCCACCAGTACGTACAACTATTCACTGTTTTGTGAAGCACTTTGAAAGACTTTATTGTATGAAAGACTATGGAAAATCCAAATTCTGTTCGACATTACTCATAATATACTGTTTTATTTTTCTCCTCATATCCTGTTCTATTCCTAGAAGTTTTGCTGGTTTGTAATAACACTAAAATTCTTTTTGAACCTCAGCTGCCTCGCTGTTGTTCTTGGAGTGTATAGGGAATTCAACTTTACAAGTAAATTGGATGAAAATGATAGATAGTGTTAAAACCAGATGTTCAGTTCTCAAGGAACTGGCACATCAGCATTAACTAAATTATATGAAGACAAACAATATGGGCAGTATAAACCACTGTGGCTTTTATGACTTTTATTTATACCATTCTATGGACTCAGCACTCAAGAGAGATTGTAAATAGAATTAACATGACATTTTACTTGAAACTTAGCAATGTTTTATATTTAGCCACTTGACAAAGGCATTTGGCCCAGATGATTGTCCCCGAATGTTAATGTGTATAAGCCCTTTGAGTGGTATCTATTTATTTGAAATGTTTGATCAGAAGAGAACACACTGAGCTGTGAACAGCTAATTTACAGGTGTGCCATGGGGGTAGGGTACGAAGGAGAAAAGCATGCATTAGATACAGAAAGAACTGTATGACAGAAAATAACTGACAGTAGAAAAATAGCTGGCAATAAAAGCATATTTGCCAAAAAAGCAGGGAATCAAACAAAAACTGGATATGCAGTAACTGATAACAAATTTAACAAGAAGAAATAGGCTGAGGGAACACACCAGCATGGGAGGCTGTGTCAGTTGTGGTTGTAGAATCTGTGTCAGTCATGGTTATAGAGGCTGTGCCAGTCATGGTTGTAGAGGCTGTGGAGATTTGACAGCAGTTTGTACCACAAAAAACAGCTACTTCTGTGTTGTGAAAGTTCAAGCTTCATATATGGAAATTACTTTAAAAATGCAATTGACAGTGTGTCAGAAATGTACTGTACTTCTTTAGTCTTATATCTGTTGTCGATCCCAGGTTTGGACAGCAGAAAATGGAGATGTGTGTGTGTGTCTGGTGAAGGGAAGCATAATAACCATTGTCCATGCTACCTCTTTTAAAGCAATCGAAACTGTGCACTACCTTTCAGAACAGCATGGTAGTTGGAATCATGATGGCACACATCCAGTACTGTATGTGCTGCACTGTACTACTGTTGTGAACTTAGCTAATGAGAAACCTCAGTTTCCTGATATGGTATAATCACTAGACAACGTCAGGCACTCCATAAATGACACAATGCATCTCTTCTTCAGTGAGTAGAAACAGGTATGTACAGTGCAAACAAAGTAATATAGTAACTTAAAGAGAACCTTTCTCTACCAGTAAAACAACAGAAAGAAAGCTCCCTTACTTCAGTAGGAGTTCCTCTGTGGCATGTCTTTAATTTTTTTAAACATTCCCCAAAAGGAAGGTAAGGTATTGTAATTTGCCTCTGAGGAGCTACCACGTGATCCCTTTTGACTTCCTAGTAGCCTACTCAGCCCTCGTGCTCCCACATTTTATGACGTCTGTAACAATAATTTTGTACATTTTTCTGTTTTTTTTTAATTACCGCTATCTGCTGAGGGGACAAAGATAGGTTGGGGAAATGAGATTGAAATTGTTGCTAGAGGCAGAAGCAGCTGCCCGTGAGAAGTAGTCATAATCAGTGGCAATTCAGAGGTAGCTTAGGTGCTGTAAATGAGAACTGTTGCGTGTAGACAAATCTTGTATTTCTTCAGAAGCTCAGCTCCCAGACAGGCATCAAACACACTAGAGATCAGTTATAGGATTAATAAGTTTTTTTTTATTAATGAAAGGATCACCCATCAGTGCAATTCCACTAGCAGGCAATATTTCAAGTTCAAATAATGCTTTTTCCTTGAAAAAGCATTATTCAAATGTGAAACATTTTTATTAATCCTACAACTGAACTCACTGTGTCTGATGCCTGTGAGCTGAGCTTCTGAAGAAATACGAGTAATTAAAATCCACTTTGTCCTATAATGACAAGGACTCCCTGGTCAGTTAATGAGGGAGCTTCAAAGAGCCTAAGGTCTTTCATGTCAAGAAACTGTACTGGCCATGAAGCCACCCCCTGCAGGGGCAGACATGACTCAGAACAATGACAGGTGTCTGTGATTCTGCAGAACCCAAGGTTCCAGTTTAGGGCAGCTTTCCAGAGAGGTGGTACCCATTGAAGACAAAGAAAGTACCAAATCCATGATGTCAGAGTGACATATTTGATGATGTGGCATGGGTGCTAGCAGCTGAAGGCTTTTGAGGTCTTGTGAGACCCAAGCAAGTCATTCAGTATTGGAACTTTACACTTAACACCATCAAAGAGTTGAAGTTTACCATAGCTCACTGTTTCATTTGTGGTAAGAGTCTCTCTAATCCGTTAGTTTTAAGAAGCAATAGGAAGTTTTTTTTTATGTTTTTCTGCTGCTGTGTGCAAATCATTTTCTTTTAATTTCTGTAGTAACCTGTAAGTTGGATAGTCTTTGTGTATGTGTGATATCCCAAACTCACCGTCCATCTCTGAAGAAGGCTGCTACAATTACTATTTTCTAAGATGTGAAGTGTTTTCTCAGGAGTGAGTGAAAGGGGAAGGATGTTTGCCCATAGCCAAAAAAAACACTGTACTGTGTGGGCAGTGGCTCTGGTGGAAGTAAGATTGAGAAAGTCCCTAGGTAAGAGAATCACTTCTGAGTGGTGGCAGCTACTAAGGTACACTTCCAGGTGTAGAGAGTTGACAGATTTGGCAACCTGGAACAGACTGTGTCTTGAGTGTGGACAAGTTCGACATCATCTGTATAGTGAGAGTACAGGGGCATGATCCATTGACGTCCAGGGAGCATCATTTTTCAAACACTACTTTTGGTCATTTACATGGACATTGATTAAAATCAGAGCTAGCAATCAACTAACGAGCCTTGCTAGTTGACCTCTTGCACCAATTTTACCTAATGTCCACTTAAACAGTCAAAACAGTGTTTGATCATGATGCTCAATAAACTTCAATGGATCCCCCCCCTTCCCAGCACTCTCCCTATACAGACAACATAAAACGTTGGAGCATGGGTGTGGCTTGTAGGAAGGGAAAAGGGATTGCGCGGCTAGTACCTCAATGGCAAATTATGATCCCCTTCCCTTGCTTGGGGGGGGTGCTGTTTTAAAAACTTAAGGAAGTGCCACAGAGGTAAGGAAGCTTCCAGTTTGTTGTTTTAAAATTAAAAAAACAAACAAACAAACAAGAAAAGTTGGGACACTAGGTCCATCATCTCCCCCCCCCCCACACTTCATAAGCAGGGTAGAAATAAGTATGCCGTGCAAACCCATACAACTTTATTGGGATTACCCACCCACTTTACTTCTCAGTATATCTAGTGATTCAGTTGGTAAGCAAAAGCTTGTCCAGGCTTACCAGGTTTACCCCATTAAAAAAATCACAACTATAACACCACCCAGCATATTTCATAACTAGGACTGCCTGCGTTTTAACCTACAGTTTCATCCCCCCTCAAATCTCCACCTTCTATCCCTATTCTTATTCCTAATTATCCAGACCCACATTTCAAATCTGCCTCACAAATACACCACAACATTGCTCATTAATATCACCAAATCAACACCCATCCAATCATATCTCTTCTAACCTACCTAACTTCTTATTCTATGCACCCAAACATCAAACCCATCCACTTTTCCAACAGCTAGCCACTCCCTGACCCCACAATGCATATCATGCCCATTTGCTTACTTGCAATAGCCATCTTCCCCCTTTACTCTCCCTTCCCATTCTGCATACCCCTCCACCCCATATTCCCTACCCCCACCAGTCCACATACAGCACTCCTCACATCACTCCTTCTTCATTACACCATTGACAACTACCCAACACTCCCATCCACAACCAGCTCTCCCCCTCCACACAACACCCACCCTCACGCACTTCCCTCTCCATTCCTCTAACTAGCCTCATACTAACCCCCTCTCTCAACATGGAGCTCATCCACAGGCTTCACCTCTCCTCCAAACCCACTCACAAACTCATACATTACACTCAGTCCAAACTACACAAATCCACTACCAAACTTTTCTTCTTCTTCTATCTACTCCTTCTACTAGCTGGTGACATCCAACCAAACCCTGGCCCAACCTCACAATTTTCCCTACCCCCAAAAGGCCTTACCCTCAACTACCTCAATACTATAAGCCTACTCCCTAACACAGACCTCCTCAGAGTTTGGGTAGCACAACAGTCACCTGAAGTCCTCTGCATCACTGAATCATGGCTGTCACACAGAATTTCTGACTCCCAGCTCTCCTTACCTGGCTACCATCTTCTCCATCAAGACTGCTCCAAGCGTGGTGGTGAGGTAGCCATCTGCTACCATCAACACCTACCAAACTCACTCATTACAAGTGAGACAGTTCCTAGAGCTTACAAACTCCTTCTCATTAAACTACTACCCCCTGCTCTCTCTCTCCATCTTCACTGGTGTACTCTACTCCTTCCCGAAACATCCCCCTTCTCCATGGTCAACACTATCTCCTCAATTTCATCCATCACCTCCTCAGGCAAACTCATCCTACTCGGTGATTTCAATTTGAACTTGGACTCCCCTACACAAAAACCCACTACATAACAAATAGAGTCATTAAACCTCCACAAGCTCATAAATGAACCTAACAGATGCAACCCACACACCCATAACCACACCCTCCTGGATTGGATTCTGGCCTCACCCCCCCCATTGAATCTTCTCCCCAGTACACACCCTGACATATTCAACGTCTATCTCATGACATACTGCATATGCAAACTACAACTACCTCGCTCCTCCCTTACATACCGCTGGGTTTGTTCCTTATGCTCCCTTAACACCACCAATCTCCTCCATGATCTGGCTTCCTCCAATTTTGTCACAGATGCCAGGTTTTCAATTATTACTGATTTTGCCATCAGAAGTTCTAAGAGCTCTAGCTTCACTTAACCCTTCTAAGTCAAGGCCCGATGGCCTGCATCCTTGGCTCCTCAAAATCTCAGACTCCTCTATTGTTACCCCTTTAACCTTCATCTTAAATCTTTCTCTCTCCACAGCTACTGTTTCCATAGCTTGGAAGTCTGCCACAGTCCTCCCCCTTTTCAAAGGTGGCAACCCCACTATCCCTGGAGATTATCACTCCATTTCCCTTCTTCCCTCCCTCACCAAAGTCCAAGAGTCCCTTATTCTCTCAAGGCTCAATTAATTCCTTCTTGCTTCCAACATCCTCTCCCCATGCCAATCAGGCTTTAGGAAATTTCACTCTACCACCTCCTTCCTCTTATGCTTTATTGATGTGATTCATTCTGTTATGGCCCTTGGCCAGATCACCTCTGCTATTTTCATTGACCTGGCCAAGGCCTTTGATGCTGTTTCCCATCCTCTTCTACTAAATAAACTATGCCTTGCTGGCCTTTCCCCTTCCTCCATGTCCTGGTTCAGCTCCTACTTTACTGGCCATTCCCAGTCGGTCTCTGTTAACAATGTCCTATCCCTCTCCCTCCCCATCCTCACAGGTGTGCCTCAGGGATCTATTCTTGGGCCTGTTCTTTTCTCCCTCTTTATTATCAATCTCACCCCAGTCTGCACCCATGCCAATATTCACATGTATGCAGATGATACCGTACTTTTTCTGTCTGGCCCATCCATCCAAGCCATCTACCCCCCCTCAAAGTGATCTCACAGTGGTCACAGCCTGGTTCCATGCCAACTGCCTAAAACTAAACATGAAAAAAACCCATAGCCTTTGGATCTAAACAAAAACTTGCCAGGCTTCTCACCCTCCCAGTCTCCTTCTGTGCTGCCAACACCCCTCTAGACAACGTCCCCAACTACTAGTACCTAGGGGTCTGGATCAATCCCTTCCTTGACTTCTCTTCCTACTTTAGTGCTCTACACTCCAAGCTGTATCCTAAACTTGGGTTAATTTACTACCATAAAGCCAGTCTGTCCCTCCCTGTAAGAAGCAATCTCATGGTTAAATGGATCCTCCCAGTTTTTCACTATGGGGACACAGTTTACAGTGCTGCCCCAGCCACCTCCCTTGCCAAACTTAATGTCCTGTTTCATGCCTTCAGTAGGTTCATTTCTAACGATCTCTCCTTAACTCACAGCTGTGACCTATAGTCCTCCCTTTCCCTCCAATCCCTCGCTCAGAGATGCTTCTCACACTGTTCCACCTTTATCTATAAATATTGGTTTGAAACCCTTCCACCCTACCTCACCTCCCTTTTTAATCCAGCTAACCCCTCACCTTATAACTCATGGTCGAACAGCACATGCACCTTTTCCCTCCCATGTGTACACACATCAGTGGGCAAACTTATTTTCTGTTATAGACTTCCTTTCTTCTGGAGTAGTGTTCCCCCCCAAATCCATCTTTCTCCCTCCTTCCCTGTCCTCAAGCACCTACTCAAACCAACCCCTACTACTTCCTATATCTGCTCTCCTTCCTAGTACTAACTTACTTCTGCTTCTTTGTCCCCTTCTCCACTTGCTGCAATTTATTGTATATAATCAATGTAAACATTGTTTTGTATATACAAGATATTTCTTCAATGTATAAAGTATTCTTTTTTATTATGTTAATTTCCTGCTTTGTGTAACAACTTTGCTATCAATGTTGTATTATCAATTGCTGTATTTTAGTACTCTGTACCCCTCCCCTGGGTCAAATCTAGGAATGAGCTTCTGCTTATGTTGCCTTTCCCAGTCACCAACTTTAAAATTAAAAAAAAAAGAAATAAATTGGTCCCTTTTGTACTCTTCTACTGATATCAGCACTGCACTCTCCCTCTTTTCCACATACTGTATTACATGATGTCTGGAACACTCATGCCCTCTCATGTTGCTGCAGAATGAGTCACTTCTACCACCCTTGGATATCTCCCTAAATGGCCTCTCTACCTACCACACTCTGAGAAACACATGTAACAAAGAAATTAGAACAGCTAAAGTGCACCACTTCAAAAACACTCTACAGAAAAGCATTAACTCACCACTGTAATTTGAATAATAAATTACCATTCTCAGGTTCTAGGTGGAATGGCACAAAAGGAAGAGACACCAGACAAGTGGTACTCATGTAATAAATGGAATTTATTACAGATCAGTAATGCAGGCTTACTACCATATCAGTGTGGTCACTGGGAGAATACCGGTTTTCCTTACCTAGGTAAATGCAGTCTCTCATCTAGTCTTTTCTCAGAGAAGTGATGTGATATACAGGGTCTTATACCCTGATAAATGCTATGGTTACTACTAAGGAAGATGCATAAAAAGTATATAATTGGCCAAAAAAGGTGGCCTGAGTAACTATCCTAACTAATACGAGAAGTTGCTTAGCTTGCATCGATAATGTTATACAATAGGGCTTCTATAAGTCCCAAGGTCAGTTGCAGTTACAGTGATGCACAAGCACTAAAGATGGCACTTTTGCCTTACTTATGAGAATGCAGTAAAAATAAGAGTGAAAAGCATCTCTTATAACTAAGATATAACAGAAAAACATAATGGAGCATAATATGCATTAGTAAAATACAGTAGAACACAGATCCTGACACTTAAGCTTATACAGCAAGTGCCTTCGCCCTAAAGTTAGTACATGTACCTGCATATATGTTGCTGTCTGCAAGGTGGGGGAACAATCAGGGGTGCTGGACCATGGATAACATTCCCCCTCTTGTTGCCTTCAAAAGAAAAGGCAAAAACCACAGGAAAGTAGTGGGATAGAATTACAAAAGTCTTTTACAAGTCTGACACATGAGTCTTGTAAAGAAAATCAAGTTGTTCTCAGTGTTGTCTTAGAGTATGTTGCAGTCAGCAAAGGGGTGGTATCAGAAAAACAATCGAAAATGCTTGGATAATAACAAAAGCTTTAAAAGTCATTTCTAACCATGTATTAGGTAGAGCAGTGCTTAAATTACCATCATGAATAAGTTCATTAAGAGCACCACCAGCTTTAGAAATATTATTGCTAATAATGTCAGTGGCTCAGCAGATAGCACACTCACCTCTGAGGCTTAACAATCAGAAGGCTGTGGGTTCTATCCCCACACCAGGCACTTGGACTACATCCCAATACTGACACTGTAGTGCAGCATGAGAGGGGTGTTGTACTCCTGCGGTGCTGTCTTTCGGATGAGACGTTAAACCGAGGTCCCATCTGCCTGTTCTGCTGGTAGTTCAGGTGGATGTTAAAGATCCCATGGCACTTTTCAAAAAGAATAGGGGAATTTCCCCGGTGCCTTGGCCGAATTTGGCCCCATTCACTAAAAAATACCACCAACAGCTTAATCTGGTTCAAGGTCAGTTGGCATTCATCTGTATCCCTCTGCCCCGGGGTCATGCCTGAAAATAGGCAGAATTTGTCTAGTGCACTTACCCGGTCAACAAAAACTAAATAAATAAAATAAATAAAAATGCAAGTCTTTCTTAGCTAATAGAGATTTCAAGGAATGAGTCAAAGGGTCAATGTGCACATTAAACATGGGTAAATACTGAGACAAGGCAAGTAAGTATTGCGGATCGGTATCAATAACATTTGGTTCAGGGAGAGGAACAGGAGTGATCACAGTGTGAACAATAACTGTTTTCTGCTGCGGAGTAAAACAGAAGTTAGGAGCTGAAAAAGCACATGTTTTGGCACCATAAGCAAATGATTGATGATTTGTCACTACACAATACTGCCCATCAAAATTTTAGGTAACTCATACAGTTGGAACCCTTCATTGCTGTAGACATATGGGACAGGCAAAAGACTGGTTGGTGAGCCATGAAGTGAGCGATGTACCTCTTAGAGGTAGCTTTGGGATGCAGCTGTTTCGTCATCAGGCACTGAAGATGCAGCTTGCGGAGATTCGGATTCATCAGTGTCAGTCAGGTTGGAGGGCAGATCATCACCCAAAGAGTAGGACCAGTCAAGATATTCGGTGAGTATCCACATACAGGTTTCACAATGTCAAAGATGTCACAGCGGCACAGGTAATCATATCCCTTTTTGGCACAGCAGTTGGTACGTGGTGCCACCCAGGCTTGTAGAATGGAGTGATAGACAAGCAGAGGGCAAATCAGTTCGTTCTCATAGATGTTGTCATCAAGATGTCTGATGGAATTTATAGCAGCCAGTTTGTCAAAGACAGAAGTTTGTGGATTGAAGTGTGGTAGTGACACAATAAAAGTAATGTACATGTTGTAATAGATTGAGCATTTCTTAATAAAGTAACATGGTGCTTGGTTTGGATATCATGAATCATACCTAAGATTTCTAGCATTAGACATAGAAATATTAACAGAATTTGACATACACATTGTAATGCATGCATTAGACTTGCAATGAGGACAGTACCATTTAGACATTCTTCTATCATGAATATCAGGAATGCGTCCTGTTTCCAGATCCCTGAAGAGATTGTTAACAGTGGCCACAACATATGACCCATAGGCGGAACATAAAAGTTCAAGGGGCAATATATTTCTTGTCTGCCTCCTTGTTTTTTTGAAAAATCAGTTAATTAATCTTATTCTTAATATCATTGAACCCATTGGCAATTTTCTGAATGTTATATATAGTAAAACGTTCTTCTTAACTTAAACCATCTACACCATATAACAATGGGGGTAGGATATCATTTTTAACAGCTTGCTGAAAATTAAGTGTTTGTGCTTTAATAGCAGCTATGTCTGCTCTATTCCAGATAGACATGCCTGAACCAAAAAGGCCAGAAATGGTGCCTGCTGCACCGGTAACATCTTCAGTGTCATGCCTAGTGCATGGTCTAGTTTCAGCATTAGGTGCGGGTCTAAAAACTCCTACATGATCAGTGGCATGACGTCCACTAACTGGAACATTTGTGCATGTTTGGTAAGCAGCTACAGTGTCTAGCAGCATCATATTGAAAAATTTAGAAATGTTGGTCATGTGACAGAGACCAAACTCAACCATATTCCAATGTGTCACAGCAAAGTAAAACAGCTCAACAGGGTGCAGAGTGTCCAGCAACAAAAAGGTCAATAGATGGCAGCAAGGAACCGCACCACTTGGAGTAACTTCAAAATAGCAGCTTTAATGAAAAAAGATTATAAAAACACTGCCTAAAGTGAAAAATTCATCAGGGACACAGCTACAACCCTCTATTGGTTTTGCATTCAAACATGTGCCATCAGGAGGATAGCGAATCAGACATATGGACCTTTTTTATACATGAATCATAGTGAATTTAAAGTAGCAGTGTATGAAAAAGACATACATTTCACATTTATATTGTATGAATCCACAACCATTTAAAACAATAAGTATCATATAATGCAGGAGAACAATACCAAATTTTATTAGCAGATCTGAAAGTGTGTTACATTGTTATAATTACTGGTGACCCCCTTTAGCAACCTGATTTCAGATACCCTTGAAATGCCGTAATAACCCAAAATCGAGTTATTACAGTGTTTGAGTAGCTCTAAGTCACTTCTCACTTACACTGTCCATGAAGATCACTTTCACTTTTCTCTGACATGGAAGCATGGCCGGGCGGTGTTCATTTTGTTAAATTATATGCCCCAAAATCCACACAAAGAGAAGTGCTTTGTATAAAAAAAGTGTCACCTGTAGGTGCTACACTAATGTTTTCTTAGTTTTGAGATACAGAAGCCGCTGAGTGTAGATTGAGGAGAGTGAGTGACTTGGTGGCTTCAGAAGGCAAGATTCAAGCATGAATGTTACTATAACAACACTCATCCATGCTTGAATCTGTGCCTTCTGTGCCGCCGAGTCACCTTCTCCCACTCAGTCTACACTGGCGGCTTCTGTATCTCAAAACTAAGGAAAATTAGCGAAAATCTACAGGTGACAATTTTTATGCAAGGTACTTCTCTTTGTGTGGATTTTGGGGCATATAATTTACTGAAACGAACACCGTTCGGCCAGGCTCTCTCTCTCTCTCTCTCTCTCTCACCCAAGTATTTTTTCATACAAAGTCCATGCACCAGTAATTATAAAAAATAACAGATAGGCAAGTGGTGCCTATGAATATTTTTTTCACACCCTCGATGTATGATGACCACATAAACCTCTCGAGGTTCGATCACAAGGTTTATGGGTCACCACACACCTCAGGTGTGAAAAAAATATTCATAACACACACTTGCCTAGCCATTATTCTCTATTTAACCCTTAATACCTAAAATGTCAAGCACAGACATGAAAGCTGTTTAAGGACCTATGCATTAATATATAGTATTTATCCATAACTTCACCATTTAAACAATAGTGTTTTTTATATATATTATGGAACTTATCTATTAACATTACCACATCACTTTTCACATGAGTTCTATGATTTTTCAGATAGAAAAAGTGGTGTTGTATGCTTGCAGATAGCAAATAGTCCTGCACCCTAGAAAGAAGCACACATAAAGAAACCAGAATGAGACATTAGCAAAATAAAGGAAACACAATTGAACCTAAGAGAGACAAAACAGAAGTTATTTATATCCTTCTCTTGATGCATGGTAGCAATTCAGTTCTATCATTGAGCCCAGGTGATTCAAGTTTCCCTAATGTAAAAATCCAAAAGGACTCACACTGAAGTCATTTGGCATCAAGATTGCTACCATGTGGTCCTAGAGTAACCCTCGCCAGAGCACAAAACTTTAAAAAAGTGTTAAACATTCCTACTGTTGTTAACATGACATGCTAAAGCATTTTCTGCATCTCTATTGGAGATAGAATGAAGATGCTCCCCATTCTTATCTTCATAGGTCTGCTCAGAACTAACACCTTCACTACATGTAATAATACTAAATTGTTCAAAATTAGGGAATTTTTCAACTGCAGCAGTGATAATGTTATCTATCTTGCTACGCGTGAGTGCGACTCTTTTTACATAGGCAAAACCAGCAGACCTATGAAGATTAGAATTCTGGTTTGTATTGGAGAGGCATGACTTGATCTCCAACTTGCCAGATGCCTTCTTTGGCTTTGCTTATCAAAATGGGCTTTCACTTGTTGTTGAGTCTTATCCATATGATTGGCAGCGAACAGGTGTGTCTTCATGATGTCATCACAAAGTTTTTCAACATACTTGTCTACAGATACTCTATCTGCAGTAGGGGTGTAAAGGTCAATCAACAGGTGCTCAGGTAATCTCATGGCTCTACCAGTCATAACCTCATAGGGTGTGCACTGGGTAGTTGTTGCAGGCGTGCCCCTGTTTGCCATCAGTAGTAATGGCAATAGGAATCCCAATCCTTGGGATTGTCATTGATGAAGCTGCACAGCATCTGTTTGATTCTTCTGTTTGCTCTTTCTGCCTGACCTCAGGATTGAGGATGGTATGGGATATGACATTTTTGATCTACTCCAAGTAGTTGAAGTGTCTGCTTCATCAGCTTAGCTGTAAAATTGGTTCCCTGGTCTGAGTCTGCCTTAAGGGGTAGGCCCTACCTGGAGAACAATTGATTCACCAGGATCTTGGCTGTTGTCTTTGCCATGTAATTCTTAGTGGGGAATGCCTCCAGCCACTTAGAAAACAAATCTGTGACAACTAGACAACAGGACGCAAAGGGTAGTAGTAAATGGAGTCCACAGTGAAGAAAGGAGGGTTACTAGCGGGGTACCACAGGGTTCAGTACTGGAACCGGTCCTTTTTAATGTCTTTATAAGTGACATTGCAGAGGAACTGGAAGGAAAAGTATGTCTCTTTGCAGATGACACAAAGATCTGCAACAGGGTTGATACACCAGATGGAGTGGAAAGGATGAGAAGGGACTTGGCATGGTTGGAGGAATAGTCAAATGTATGGCAGCTCAGATTCAATGCAAAGAAGTGCAAGGTAATGCACCTGGGAAACAAAAACCCAGGGCAAGAGTACACAATGGGGGGTGAGATACTGACAACAGTAAAAATGGAAAGGGACCTGGGGGTAATTATATAAGATGACCTTAAGGTGGGCAAGCAATGTGAGAAGGCAGTAAGGAAGGCTGGGGGATACTGGGATGCATAGGGAGAGGTATCAATAGTAGAAAACAGGAAGTTGTTATCCTTCTGTACAGACAGTTAGTGAGACCCCATCTGGAGTACTGTGTGCAGTTCTGGAGACCCCATCTCTGCAAAGACATAGACAGAGTGGAGGCTGTCCAGAGGGCAACAAAATGGTGCAGGGTCTGCACCAGAAGACATCTGAAGAAAGACTAAAGGAGCTTAATATGTATACCCTTGAGGAAAGGAGGGAGAGAGGGGACATGATAGAAACTTTCACGTGCCTCAAGGGAATCAACAAAGTCCAAGAGGGTAGCATCTTTCAGAAAAAGAGATGTGCAAGAACAAGGGGGCACAATTTGAAGATAGAGGGGGGATGGCTCAGAGGTAATGTGAGGAAGTATTTTTTCACACAGAGGGTTGTGGATGCATGGAACAGCCTCCCTGAGGAGGTCGTGGAGTCAAGAACAGTGGGGGAACTCAAGAATGCATGGGACAGACATAAGGCAGTCCTAGTGGGGGGTAGGAGGAAGTAAGCTGTTGGTTAATTAGGATCTGCAGCTTATCTGTTAGGTAGGAAAATGGGCAGACTAGGTGGGCCAAGCGGTCCTTATCTGCCGTCTCATTCTATGTCTATGTTTAAGTGCATACTTGTTTTGCCAGTGTTGGTCAAGGGGGCCAATGAAATTGATTTGTATTACATTCCATGTTCCAGCTTGCCTTTGTGGCAATAATCTGGTGTTTCTTTTCACTGAAATTGGTTTATTCTGGGAACACACTATGCAGTTGTCCGCATAGTGTTCTACATCTTTGGCCATGCCAGGCCACCAGACAACAGTTTTAAGTATCTGGAGGGTATTGTCTGCCCCCTAGTGTCCACCAGTGGGGGTGTCATGAACCATATGGATGAATTTGGCTCACAAAAATTGTGGCACAACCCACAATTTATCACCTGTATCTTCTTTTTGATACTAGATGAGTTTCTGATCACTAGACAAGTGTATATTGTCAGAGTGTCTCTTGTATGGACGACCAGTAGGTAGTTCCTGTTCAGTTTCTTTGTCTAGAAATTTGAACACATCCTTTAGCTCTGGGTCAGATTTCTGTGCAGCAGAAAGAGCCTGTGGAGGTTCTGGTACTGGTTTCTGCCTGGTGTTAGCAGCTAAGAAAATAGCTACCATAGCTAGTGGGTGAGTCATTGACCATACCTCCCCCCTCGAGGACCTACTTTGGTAATTGAGTCCACTCAATCGTTAAATTCATGGTAAGGGTCAGATTTACGGTGAGCCTTTACTTTGTGGATGTACAGTTTGTGAGTAAACTGTTGTGTCTGGGTGTGTATATACACAAACAGATCTCTGTACTTGACAGGTGTGGCATCAGAGGATGTAAAGTTATTTTTCTCCCAGAATGGTAGAAACTCAGTAAGGGATGAGCAGACCCAATTGGAATCTGAAAAGATGATGACATCCTTGTCACCATGGGGCATGACCTCTAAAGCACTGGCCACAGCTGCCAATTTGGCATACTGTGAGGAGATAACAGTGCATTTCCTGGAGCTGTGCCTGAAATTGCCATCTTGATCTAATATGAGCACACCAAATCCTGCTACCTGCTCTCCATCCACATAGGAGGCGGAGCCATCTGTAAAGTTGTGATACATGCTAGTATCCTCTAAAACATCTGGTGTAGCCGGTAAAAATGGTCCTGCCTCAGGTAAGTTAGGAGGTTGGAGTGCACAGTCATGGGGCTTACCTGTGTAGAGTAGGCCATGGGCCAGGATGGATGGATGGCATTTTTTCAGGTGCAGTAGTACTTTGATCCTGCAAAAGCAAAGACCAGTAGGTGAGTCTGGTGTTGGAAACTGAACCATCTTTTACTTTGTCTGGAAGTAAGAAGTTGATTGGGATGTGGCAGATATGCAAAACAATAGGTTCATACCCAATGATGTACATGAAATGTTTCACAGCCCAATAGGTTGCCAAGAGTGTTCTTTCACAGAGACTATATTTCCATAGCATCTGGGATGCATAGGCAATGGGCCTGAAGCACCCATTGTACTTTTCTGACAGCACTGCAGACATGGCCACATTAGATGTGGCAGTTTATAAATGGAATGGGAGATTTGGGTTAGGATTGATAAGTGCTGGGGCTGAGGCTAAGGCCTGCTTGAGCTGTGTGACAGCTTCAGTATGAGTGGGGCCCCATGTCCATGGGACATCCTTTTTCAGAAGTTCATACAAGGGAGCGGCCTTCAAGGCAAAGTCAAGGATAAAATCCCTGGAGTAGTTTACTATTCTTAAGAAGCGTCTGAGTGTTGCCACGCTAGTAGGAAGTGGCATATCTTGCAAGCCCTGGATCTTTTTGACAGCTGGGCTTCTGCCTTGGTCTGTAATGCATAGGCCAAGGAAGATTACCTCTTTTTCACACAATTGTGCCTCAGAGGGGTTGCACTTGAGGCCTGCTGTCTTGAGGAGAGACAGAAGTTAATCTAGAAGGGCCAAATGATCTTCTTTCAAGGTGGTTACTAGAAGCAAATCATCCACATACTGCAGGAGACACTGGGGTGTATAGAACCCCTTCAGGGCATCCATCATGTAAAGATAGAAGAGGGAAGAGCTGTTGTGAAAGCCCTGGGGAAGACAGGTCCAGGTGTACTGACGTCCATCAAAGGTGAAAGCAAATTTGTATTGGCTTTTCTGTGCTAATGGGAGTGACCAGAACCCATTAGAGATGTCAAGAGTTGTGAACCACGTTTTGTCAGGTGTCAACAGCTTGAGCACATCAGGAGCTGATGCTACTGTTGGGGCGCAACTGGGGGTAACTTGATTAAGTTTTCTGTAGTCAATTGTGAGTCTTCAAGCTCCATTTGGCTTTTTCACAGCCAAATAGGTGAATTAACAGTGGAAACACAAGCCCTAATCACTCCTTGTTGTAGCAGTGATTGAATGGTCTCCCTCAGTGATGGCAGGGCTTCATCAGGAAATGGGTACTGCTTTTGCCTCACAGGGTCAGGCCCTGTGATTTCAATGGTAGTGTGCATCCTACCACAGTCATGCTTGTTGGTGGCAAACACATCAAGGTGTTTTTGCAGCAAAGGCGCAAGCTCAGAAAACAGGCCATGACTTTTGAACAAAGCCATGACATCATTCTCTTTGTTGTGAGAGATGATTGCCACCATGTGTGAGTCTGGAATGGTGACAGCATGACATTGTCCTTTGATATGAAGGAGTAGCCTATTGTCTAGATCCACTACACAGCCATGTAGTGCTAGGAAGTCAATTCCCAATATGCTGGGGTGATGACGTAAAACCATGAGGTCAAAAGGAAAATTAGTCCTGAGGTGGCCTACCACCACAGGCAGAGGAACAGATAGATAGGTGTATAGCTGGGTACCATCTGCACCCTGGACACTGGTCTTCCAGCTGGTAGACCAGTCAGATGAGACTGGATCCTCATCATGGAAGACTGACATGGCTGCTCTGGTATTCAGAAGCATGGTAAGTTGGTGGCCCTGACCATGGCATTTACAAAAGGCCATCTGTTTGTGTGAACAATCAAGTCACTCACAATCCAGACTGGGGCCTGTAATTGTCGATCGGTATTTTCAGAATCAGCATCGTCATCCTGTTCCTGAAACCTGAGGCCTGCAGGATCTTTCAAGGCCTCCTGTATGTCTTGCACTGGGTACAAGAGTACTTGTGATGTCACAGGCATTGCGATGGCCTGCACACATGGTTCTTCCTTAGTTGTCACATCGGCCTGGCCAGTAACTGGTGCCACAAAAGGATTCTTCCCTCGGCAGTTAGTTTTTTGAACAGTCGGGGCTAGAAAAGGATTTCCTCGGCTCCTTACCCAATCAGCGATCAGAGCTAGGGCCACTACTTTTCATGTAGCCTTAGCTTCTCTCTCAGCATGGATCTCCTCCAACAGCTTGCGGAGGGTCTCATTCTCCTCTTTGATCTGTTGATAGCTAGGACCATTATGGTTCTGGCTATTTTGATGGGCATTTGGATTTTTCCAATTGTTTTTGTCTCTGTTCTTGTTGTTTCTATAATCCCATCTCCCCCACCTTGTGCAATTGCTTATCAGAAGGGGCATGATTTTTCTGGTTGTTGCCCTCCACAGTGTAGTGGGTCAGGGCCTCGAGGGTGGGCTTTATTGCAGCCATCTTGTTGGATTTGCAGGAAGCAATGGTATGGAGGTAGACCCGATAGGCACTCTCTGTTTTAGTGAGAATAGCTGCAAACATATTGGTACTCTGGTAAACATTGAGCACAACCTTTTCCCACAAGGCTGGAGTCATGTTCTGGAGGTACAAATCCTTGTACTCAGTTTGATCTCTGCATGCAAGTTTGTTTGCTAGGCCTTTGCCAGTGCTGTATGCAAGTTATAACCATTGTGGTAGGCAGCGGGATTTTCTTTAGTGTTCTGCTTAACCTTGTAGTCCAAGCCAGCTCCCACAATACCCAGGGAATTGGCTGCTATAAGGGCAGCAGCAATGTCATCAAAGGCAAGGGTGTAGGAGTTGCATACTGTCTCTGAGAGCTTGGATGAGTAGGTAGGTTCAATCGTCTGTTACAAGACTTGAACCTGGTACTTGGATTGAAGAGAAAGCTTCTTGCAAAGGGAGCACACTTTCTCCAAGTAGCAACTGAGATTGTCAGTTGGGCCCATCTGTCCGATGCTCTGTGCAATTTGCTGGACAGAGTGAATGACTTGTAGGATGTTGGAGGTGTGCGTAGTTGCATGGAGTTCATCATGGTCCAGAGCCCCATGAAGCGCAGCTTCCACTGCCGCATTGGCAATAGCCCTGTACGTGCGGTCTTGGCTGACTGATTCTCTGAGCATTTTCTCAGTTTGGTCCTGGATGACTCTCTTTTGATCCTCCAGGACAGTGAATCTGCTAATCGCTTCTGTGATCATGCTGATGATCTTCACCTCATCTCCCCTGGTGAGAGGAATGAGTGGAGGTGCATTACAGAATACAGGCCCTCTGTCTGTGTCATGGGGGCCCCGGCTTGGCATTGCATGTGGCATCCACCATGTTTGTGTAGATGTGACAATGCAGAGTGCATGCCGATGTAGGTGCCATCTTGTGAATGGCTGGTGGAAGTTGCTCCACCATGGGGTTAGACTTTGGTTGTGACATGGCATGCCTCATCATCAAATTTAGAGTCGTCATCGTTGGACGATGCCATCTCAATGGGCGTATTCTGAAACCCATTCACGGCCTTAACATGGCCAGCAAGAACCTCTTGTTGATGGTGCAGCTTCGCCATCTTTTCTCAACACTTCTTGTGACAAGCTCTTGCAGTGCCCTTCTCAATACCTTTTTCAACCTCACGCTGCAACACTCTATATGCAACACCCAATTCAACGTTTTCCCTAAGATCTTTCTCCAACTCATAATTCTCTTTCAACTCAGCATTCTCTTCTCTCTAAAACCTTCATTCATATCACTCAAAATATCATTCAAATATGCTCTTTCTTACCACATTTCAACCTTTCACAATCATCTCTCAACATGCAAATTTTTCGCTCAGTGTCTAGAGCAGTACAGTGCAACAGTTTGTTATTGGCATCACGGAGTTACTGCGTCTCCTCCACTAGTTTCTGTTCCTTTTTCTGTAGCTCAGATGCCTGCAAGCCCATCTCTTTTTTTAGAGGTGCATTTTGCAGTTCAAGGGAGGCACACCTTGCTGTGGGACTCTCAACAGCAGTATGTAGAGCCACAACCAAGAGACCTTTAAGGTTGCATTTCTTCGCTGTTTGTTTGGACTCTAAGTAATGGTCAGATATTATCAGCAATGGCTTGTCTGCAGATTTTGGATCCAGTGTGAAATCTGTCCATCAACCATGGGAAGTGAGGTAGTTTGAGATATTGAGTCTCAGTTCTGTGCACAGATCAGGCATGACAAATAAGGGGTAGACAAACAAAGAAGCAGTTGGAAAACTCGTCAAAAACCCTCAGCACCATCACCAACCTCTTTGTGGTCCCTGCTGGGTGAACGGTGATGCCAAGGTGGTATGCTGTCACTCGCAGAGGGAGTGTAAGGGGGTTCGGTGTGGGTCTGCCATGCCCAAGTCCAAGATGGTGTGGGTCCACCACAACTGTTACCACTGTAAGAACGAGTAGGTCCAAGTAGGTGAAAAGCACACTTCACTACTTGACATTCAATAAATTGAATGGAATCTTCTTTTGTACCTTCCAATCTGCCCACAGTCACCAAAATGTAATTTGAGTAATAAATTACCCTTCTCAGGTTCTTGGTGAAACGGCACAAATGGAAAAGACAACAGAAAAGTGGTACTCATACAACAAATTGAATTTATTACAGATCAGTAATACAGGCTTACTACCATGACAGTGTGATCACTGGGAGAATACCAGTTTCCTTACCTAGGTAAATGCAGTCTCTTGTCTATTCTATTCTCAGAGAAGCAACATGCTACACAGGGTCTTATACCCTGATAATTGATATGGTTACTACTAAGGAAGATACATAAAAAGTATATAACTGGCCAAAAACAGGTGTCCTGAGTAACTGTCCTAACTAACATGAGAAGTTGCTTAGCTTGCATAGATATATAAATTAGTGTATGGTTGACCATCCACAACAAGGCTGTGTTTCCATCGAGGGAGCTGATGGCATCATAGAGACCTCGAGAGTGAAGCTCGAGAGGTCTCACTGATGTCATCAACTCCTGAGATGTAAACACAGCCTTAGTTGTGGATGATCACCCATCCACTATTTTTTATAGTATATGGTTAGAGATTATTGTCCATTATTTTTCTTTTCCAGTGCCTTAGTCACAGCTTTTTTTACCTTCTGCATTATTTGTTGTTCCTACTCCCACTTCTCCCTGCTGCCACTCGCTCCGGCTTCTCTCCACTCTCCCTGAATCTGGCTTCTCCCTGCTCTCTCTGACTTTCTGTTACCGACAGTGTTTATTTTTAAAACTATTAGAAAAAGAATTAATTTTTATGACACAAAGCTGTGTGAGGCTACTGTGTCAAAAGTAGGAAGATCCACTTTTTGTCACTCACTTAACTGTGACGCCATGTTTTCCCTATTTTTTCTCCATTAGTAGTTGAGTGAACCAGTCAGGAGGCAGTACAAGGCTGAAAAGTTGTTGTACTATCGATGTGATGTCAGAACGATAGTACAACAACTATTTTGACCTTTAAACTGCCCTACAACAAGATTTGGAAAGCCACTGATTTCTATTGACAATAAGCCCTAACCATATACTATAATGTAATACAATAGGGCTTCTATAAGTCCAAAGATCAGTTGCAGTTATAACGATGCACAAGCACTACAGATGGCACTGTTGCCCTACTTACGAGAATACAGTAAAAATAAGAGTGAAAAGCATCTGTTATAGCTAAGATATATCCATAAAACTTAATGGAGCATAATATGCATTAGTAAAATACAACAGAACACAGATCCTGACACTTATGCTTATGCGATAAGTGTTTTCGCTCTAAGGTTAGTACATGTACCTACATATATGTTGCTGTCCACGAGGTGGGGGTACAATCAGGGGTGCTGGACCATGGATAACACCATATAAATTTGGGCATACACTCTCCCTTTTTTAACCCCCCATCAAACTCTTCCTCCCCCTCCTTTCTCATTGGCAACAAACTAGTTTCAAACCCCCTCACTGTTGCATCCAACCTAAACACCATTTTTCACAACCTGCGTCCTACCCTCCACTACTGTAAGCCCCCCCACTTCCTTGCACACTCCACCATCCCCAAATGCTTTTCATCTATCGCATATTACAGCCCATGAGGTGCTTTGAGTCCTTCAATCTCTAAATCCTCATGAATCCATCTGGGATGGACTTGACCCACTCCTACTTCAGATCTCTGCCCCAGCCATTTCCTATCCCCTGTCCCATCTACTAAAACTTTCTTTTTCCCATAGCACAGTACCAAAGGCATGGAAATCTGCAAAAGTGATCCCACTTCACAAAGGTGGGGTCCACTCCTTCCTAGGGAGTTACCACCCCATCTCCCTCCTCCCTGTACTAGCCAAGCTCCACGAGTCCCTAGTCCTAACCAGACTCACCCACTTCCTCACCTCCACAAAGTTCCTGTCTCCCTACCAGTCTGGCTTTTGGAAACATCATTCAACTGTCTCCTCCCTCCTCCCTGTCACAGATGCCATTCTGTCAGGCATGTACAAAGGCCATCTTACCTCATTCATAGACTGAGCCAAGGCTTTAGATTCCATCTTCCATCTCGCCTTCCTCGCTAAACTAGAATATGCTGGCCTTTCCCCTCCCTCAGTCAAATGGTTCTGATCCTACCTCTGTGGTGGCACCCAATGTGTCCAAGTTGGAGATGTCATTCCCTGTTTCCCCATACTAGCAGGGGTTCTCCAAGGATCTATTCTAGGCCCCATCCTCTTTTCCATCTTCCTAAGTGATCTCCCTCTTGTATGATCTTCCTCCCAAATACACCTTTATGCAGACAACATCACTCTACACTTCTCGCCCCTCTGCCCCCATAGTGACCACACAGCAGCAAAATAACTTCAGTCATGTCCTGGAATGGTTTCAAGACAACCAACTAAAAGTAAATGTTACAAAACAGTATCAATGACCTTCAGCACCCTCAAAAACAATCCAAACTCCCCACAACTCCCTCCTTCTCCACCCTGAATGGCACCATATTGGATACAGTCCCCATCTATAAGTATCTAGGAGTCTGACCAGACAGCCACCTTGACATCAGAACCAATGTCAACTACATGCATTCTAAACTCTGCCCTAAGCTTGGTGCACTCTATAGAAATAAAGATGTCCTCTCCACCTCCATCTGCCATATACTCCTCACCAAAATGATCCTACCACTCTTCAGTTAAGCCAATGTTGTATATCTGCCTCCAACTCCACCCTCTCCAGGCTGGACTCTCTTTTCAATGCCTTTTGTAGAGTCACCTTAAATGACCCCCTCAGGACCCACCACTGCACCCTCTACACCTCTCTATCACTCCCATCCCTACTTTCCCACTGCATTCACCACACCTCCATTATCTCAACCAAATACTGGTTTGGCTCCCTCACCCCCTACCTTGTCTCTCTCCTTTCCCCTCCCCTACACTTCCTACCATCTCTGCACACAAGATCCTTGTACATTTTCCCTTCCCCATCCACACTCAAATTCTGGAAAGGCTACTTTCTTCTTCCACTTCCCTTACATATGGAACTCTCTTCCTACCTCACTCTGTATGTTACCATCATTAAATCACTTTAAACGTACCCTCTCCCACTCTCTACCTGCTGCCTGTTCTTGCTTCCAACCTGCCTAATCCCTTGCTGTGCATTTTAATGCTATGCCTCAATGTCTCAAGTTTATAACATGCTAGCCCCAAAAATTGCTGTTACTAAATATGAACTGCACAGAAGTCACCCTTTCTTACTTCACCTACTCCTGTTCATCTTCAGTGTTTCTGATCATCATGATCTGTATTGTATGTACCATTTACTGCTGTACTTGCACACTGATTGTACTTTGCTTTAACTTGCCAAATACACTGGTCACTTGTAATCTAGTCTGACCGTCCTGTATTCTGGTACTGTATATATACCCTGTATATTAACCTGTAATTCTAGTCTTACCCAGGCAACTTTGTAGCCTGCCTGACACTGATGTATTTTATGTAACTACTTCCTCCTTTTCTTCCCCTCCCCCGCGTTGCACCTGGAACCGAGCCTTAGCTCTGTGTGTCTCTCCTGGTTACCAAACTGTTAATTAATTAATTAATTAATTAATTAATTAATTAATTAGATAGATATAGATAGATAGATAGATAGATAGCTAGATAGATAGATAGATTCTTTATTTCTAAAGCACCCTTTCTGAGAACTTGGGGCGCTGTACAATACAGAACAGTACAATTCTTAAAATCATACAAAATAAATAAATTGACTGGGAGTAAGCAGATCATCTATCTATCCCACTTTAAAACATTACAGTACATATTTTAGTCATTAAAAGCCTGTTGGCATAGATAGGTCTTCAGACCCTTTTTAAAGGCTTCTACTGAGGGAGCCTCCTTCAAATAACCAGGTAATGAGTTCCACAAGGTAGGCACGGCCACTGAGAATGCCCAGTCCTCTGAGTGCCATAACCTAACCCTGGGAACTCCAAGGAGGCCTCCGCGGCAGAACAGAGTGCCCAGGGTGGCCAGTAGGGGGCAAGGAGATCTTGTAGATAGATCGGTCCCCTTTCATGCAGGGTCTTATAGGTCAGGAGCCCTATCTTGAAGACAGTCCTCCACCTGACCAGCAGACAGTGCAGTTCATGAAGGACTGGGGTGTTATGATCACACCTTTTCATACCCATCAATAATCTTGCCACTGCATTCTGCACCAGCTGCAGCCTGTGGAGGTTGTCTCCAGATAACCCTAGGTACAAGGCATTACAGTAGTCCAACCTGGACATGAAGAAAGCATGCAGCAGCGTGGTCAGGTCCTCATGTGGGATCAGGGCTCAAATCCAGGTAATGTTCCTAAGATGGTAAAATCCACTTTTGACCACGGCCGACACTTGAGCATCAAGTGTCAGGTCATCATCTAGTATCACACTGAAATCCTTCACCTGTCTAGATGGGCAATGGGAATCCCCCCTGCACTAAGCCAGGGGGTATCCCCTCACCCCCCTTTCGCCCCGATGACCCGGATCCACTACCAGTACCTCAGTCTTGTCTGGGTTAAGCTTAAGTCAGTTTTGAGTCATTCAAGCCTGGATTTCCTTGAGGTAGCTGTTAAATACAGAGGCTGCAATCTGGGTATCAGGTGCACAGGACAGGTATAGCTGGGTATCATCTGCATAACAGTGAAAACCCAGCCCATTCTGCCTGATAATATCTCCCAACGACAGTATATACACCGTGAACAACAAGGGCGACAAGACTGAACCCTGCAGAACCCCACAGCACAGAGGCTTCATGTTAGATGAGGCTAACCCCATCATCAACCTTTGTACTCTGTCTATCTAAGTGTGAACTGAATCAGTCGATGACATTACCAGACAGGCCACACCAGAACCGCAGGCGATCAAGCAACACCTCATGATCCACAGTGTCAAATGCTGCAGAGAGGTCCAGGAGGACCAAGATGGTACGGGCTCTCCTGTCCCTCGCCATCAGGAGATCATTTAGCATCCTCACCAGGGCAGTTTCCATACTATGCCCCTCTTGGAACCCAGACTAAAAAGATTCATAGGTGGAAGAAGAGGCAAGATGCCTCTCGAGCTGAACGGCCACCACCTTTGGTGTTCACCTGGTTAAATAAAGATTTTGATTGCTTGATTGACCTTTTCTATAACCTTCCTTAAAAATGGAAGGTTAGATACTGGCCTGTAGTTGCCGAGGCAGTTCGGGTCCAAAGAGGGCTTCTTCAAAAGGGGTCTAACCAAGGCATCTTTCAAGGCCAAAGAAAAGACCCCACTCCTCAAAGAACTCAACCTCTGCAACAGGTCCAATCAGGTCCAAACATCCATTCTGAAGGTGGGTCCAGATCACATTGTGTTGGTCACAGCTTCGAGACTATCTCCACCACCTCCTCCACCCCAACTAACTCAAACTCATCCCAGACTGGAGGACTGTTTCGACACAGCTCAGGATGGACCCCACATCCCTTTTGAGAGATGCTTGATGGGACACTTTGTCAGTAAAGAACAGAGCAAGCTCCTTGCACCTAGTGCTGGAACCTGCCCCACCAGCACGGAGACAGGCAGGATGTAAAAGCCTGTCTACCATGCAGAAGAGCTGAGCTAGTCTACTCCTTGCCACAGCAATCTCCCTGGACTGAAAGCCTTTACTGTCTCCACTGGTAGGTTGTTCCATAGGCTCATCACACATTGTGAGAAAAAGGGCCTCCTAACATTACCCCAGAATTTACCACCCCGGCACTTCAGAGTGTGTCCCTTCCAGCATACTGCTGCAGGACTCAAGGTAAGGCAGCTTGCTCTTGTTGACACCCTTGCACATGCATATGACTGACATCATGTCCCTGATCAGCCTCTTTTTCTTCAGTAAGAACATTTTAAGGGCTTCTAGACTCTCCTCATAGCTTTTGTCCCCAATTAAACTTATTTTGGTGGCCCTGTGTTGCACCCTCTCAATGGTTACTAGTCCTGTAATAGGGCACATTTATGTTATTACATTTATTATTTATTTATTTAGTTTGTGAGTACCAGGTAGGTGTGCTAGACAAATACAATGCATATGTTTAGGCCTGACCCGCAGGAAGAACAAACAGTAAACTGGGTTCACGGAAGAGAGAGAACCAAGATGGCAGCCACGCTTGGCTGCTGTTTGGAGAGGCTCTAGTTGAGCTTGGTTTTCTTCCTTGTGGATTCATGTGTTTCTTATATTTTCATCGAATATAGACTGGATTGATGACGAAAATAGGCTAGACTAGGCAATAGGAGTAGGGTCATTAGTGTAAGAAAGGTCCATTTTTAAATAAGTTAGAGGGAGGAGGTAGCTTTTTTATTTTTTAGTTAAGGAGCCTGAGAGTTGAATTCCCCTGCCCCCATTGAATTGGGTTGTTTCTGTGGCAGTTTTGTGGCAGAAGGGGATTCGTTTGGAACAACTTTATGCAAACAATTTTAATGTAAGCAACTGCTTACCTTTCTCTGTGGCCTGACGAATCCAGGAGTTCCAGGTTCGAGGAGATCTGTGTGTGAGTGGAGATAGCGTGGAGGAACGATAGACTGAGTGGTGGATTCCGGCTTAGGTGAGATCCCAGTTGGACCGACTTGCAGGAAGTGGTCGGTTGCTGTGTGGGACAGGACCAGTGGAAGGAACTCCGAGAAGGAAGCATGTGAGGGAGAAAGAAGATCTTCCTTGTTTGGATTGTGATGGAGGCTGCCTTGTGGTCTTAAGGGGTCCGCCGTGCTGGGGCAGTGGTTGAGCGGTGTGGGTAACCGGCGGGCAGATGGAGGGAACTCCGCTGCCTCTCGGGAGAACCGTACCTGTCACCCGTGGCCAAGAGCTGAAGACTCTGTGTAGCAGATTCTGGGCTGGAGAAGGGGCCTGCAATGCTGACGACTGAATGTGTTCTGGGATTTGTTGTGGCACTGTGCTTTGGACCACAGCATGGAGGAGTTAAGTTGAGAAGGGACAGGTGGAACTGCTCTGGATTTCTGGACTGCAGTGAATAGACCCCTGAAGAACTGGTATAGTAGCTGCAAAAGTTGACAACTGCCTTTTTCAGAGTTGTGGATCTATCTGATATGAAGGGATTATTCTAGCTTTTTTGCTAGGTCTGGATTTTTTTGCTGCTAAGTATTTGATTGCTCATGGGCTAATTCATTTTGTGGATTGGCTGAGTCAAATAGTTTAATATTTTAGGTTCTGATTTTGTTATTGTATAGTTATATATAGGGGTGGGGGGTTGGTTGTTGTTTTTAGTGGGGATATTCTGTTTGGTTGTGGTTATTTGGGAGGTGGGGAGGAGGTTTGATGCTAATAGAGTGTATAGATTGTAATAAAGAATTAGTGTATGACTGATGAGCTAAAGGGGGGAATATTTGTGTGACAGGACAGATAAATATGTGTCGGGTGGCTGATAAATGGGGGTGGGCTAGAATCATATACGGGGTGTCCCAGCTTTATGACCTGTGGCCCTTTACCATCCCCCCAGTTTCGGATACTACAGCTTGCCGGTGCCTGGAGGTAGGACTTGGAAGGAGACGGATGGGTAGAAGCTGGAAGGGGGTCCCGTACACAGGGGAGGGAATAGGATTGAAGTAGTTGGGTACAGAAGGTGCCCTGGGAAACAATGGGGTTTGGAGAGAGGTCAGATGGAGTTAATTCCTATTCCCAGGGTTTCTATGAGACCTAGTGGGCAGGTGGCTAAAAGGGCTGCACTGTCTACCAATCCCCTGAGGGTGGTGCTATGCAGTGCCAGGTCGATCAATAATAAGACTGCAATTATTGCAGATCTGATTTCATCGGTCGACTTGGCTTGTATTACAGAGACCTGGTTGAGGGATGATGCTGGGCCAGTGTTAGAGGCCGCTGTCCCCCCTGGGTTACTCCATTGTGCACTGCCCCAGAGTGGAACGCAGGGGCACAGGAGTGGCTATCTGTTTTAGAGCTGAGCAAGGCTTCACCATGCACCCAGTGAGAACACCGGGTTCATTTGAATATGTGTCCATTCGTGGGGGGTCCAGGCGCAGGATGTAGGATTCTCCTGATATACCACCTTCCTGGGGTGGGAGGGGAATTCCTGCAGGAAGAGGGTGACTTTGTGGTCGGGGAGACACTGGAGTCCTCCAGATGTTTAGTTCTGGGGACATCAATGTATGGGCTGGCAACGAGTCATCCAGGTTGGGTTATCACTTCCTCCAGTTGATGACATCACTGGGCCTAGTACAGGCAGTTACCACTTCGACCCACCAGGGCGGTCACATGTTGGACCTGTTTTTTTCTCTGGAGTTTGAGATTGAGAATCTCAGGACTGATTGGGTCATTTGGTCTGATCATTGCGCGGTGGAGTTCTGGCTCAGGGTACCCCCCCGAGATCCTTCCCCCTGCAGAGATGGTGAGCTACTGCCCATTGAGGGGATTGACCCCGGAGGGTTTTCTGGCGGTGGTGAACCTATCTAGTGTAGACAGTGCATGCAGGGGAGGTGTGGGTGAGGCAGTTGATGCCTATAACAGGGCAGTGACTGATGCACTCGACTCCCTTGCACCAGTCCATGCATGACCCAGATCTTCTCACTTGAGGTCCCCATGATTTGATGGGGAGCTCAAGGTGTTGAAGATCAAGGGTAGGAGGTTGGAGCACTGCTGGCAGAGATCCGGTTTGGAGGCAGACAAACTGTCTCTACGTGCACACTGCAGTGTGTACCAGAGGGCAATCAACCGTAAGAAGGCAGTGTTTCTGTCCAGGGAGATTGCTGCTGGCAGAAACTGACCAGCAATGCTTTTTTGGACTGTGGACAGGCTATTACATCCTACCTGTCTACAGCTGAAAATAGCAGTTTCTGAAGCCTTGTGCAATGAGTTTGCTTGTTTTTTCTCAGACAGGGTGTCTGCCATCAGGCAGGGAGTTCTGCCAGTGAGCCGTATTATGGCCAACAGTGGTCACCTGGATTGTCAACAAAGCCCCCGCCCGGTTGGGGGGAGTTTAAACCAGTAGAGGTGGCTGATGTCATTGAGGTGATCTCAAAGCTGAAGCACACATACTGTGAACTGGATCTGGCGCCGACTCATTTCCTAGTGGGATGTGTCGACGCTGTTGGTCCAGTGTTTGCTTTGATTGTCCGGTGTTCCTTATCTGAGGGGGTCGTCCCAGATGCCTTGAAGGAAGCGTTGGTGAGACCCCTTTGGTGAGACCCCTTCTGAAGAAGGCATCTTTGGACCCTGACATCAAGGCGAATTATCGACAGTCTCCAACCTTCCATTTTTGGGAAAGATTGTGCAGAAGATTGTGGTGCAACAGCTGCGGAGATCACCTCGTGACATTTGATATCTATGAGCCACTCCAGTCGGGGTTTCGTGCAGGGCACTCAACAGAAACCACATTAGTTCGGGTGCATAATGATCTCCTCAGGGCGAGGGATCAAGGGGAAGGGACAGTTCTCATTCTTCTCGATCTCTCCTCAGCTTTTGACATGATGGATCATCAGATGTTACTTGATCACCTGAGGGGCTTCTGTGGACTCACCAGCTCTGTCATTCACTGATTTGAGTCCTTTTTGACAAACAGAAGACAGAAGGTAGTGATGGAGAATTTTTCCTCCTCTCTGAGCCTCCTCACTTGTGGGGTACCTCAGGGTTCAGTGTTACCACCGATGTTATTCACCATGTACATGCTGCCCCTGGGAAAGATCATTAGGAAGTACAGCTTGGGGTTTCATTGTTATGCTGATGTTACCCAGCTGTATTTATCCTTTGGCCCTTGAACATCCAATGCGGTGGAAGTATTAAATGACTGTCTGGCAGAGATCAATGACTGGATGGCCTCTAGCTGGTTGTGACTGAACTCCGATAAGATGGAGATACTGGTGGTGGAGTTGAACAGGAGGTGTGAGGGGTTGCCCTCTGGGACAGATTCTGGACTGGTTCTTGGGTCTGTCCCATTGATGGCTTCCTCTAAGGTGCATAATCTTGGCGTGATATTTGACAACGGTTTGACAATGGAATAGCAGGTGTCTGCCATTGTCAAGGTGAGTTATTTCCATCTGAGAACTATCACCAGGATTAGGCACCTGATTCCGCCCCTGGACCTCCCCACCTTGGTACATGCATTTGTAACATCTAGGCTTGACTACTGTAATGCGCTCTACCTTGGGGTCTCTGGAGGTACCTTCCATCGACTGCAGCTGGAGCAGAATGCAGCCACCAGATTGCTGACTGGGTTGTCAAAATACTGCCATGTTACCCCGGTGCTGCTGGAACTGCACTGGCTGCCGGTTTGATGGAAGGTGCTTTTTAAGGTGGGACTGCTCACTTATAAGACCCTACATGGACTGGGCCCTTGCTAACTGGCTGACCTTCTTACTCCCACTGCCTTGATACATCCTCTCTGGTCCTCTTCGAGGGACCTCTTGGCGATTCCCAGGACAAGATTGAAAATGGCCGGCGGTCGAGCTTTTGGTGTCACGGCCCTGTTTTGTGGAATTTGCTTCCACCATCGGCGAGAGAGGCCCCATTGATAGAGGTTTTTAAGGCCCGTCTTAAGTTCTATTTGTTCAGACAAGCCTTTGTAGATGCTGTATGACATCATTAATTCCACTGATACTATTGTTATCAGTCCTGTGTAAACTATAGTAGGGTGTATTTATATGTGCAATTGAGTGTGTTTTTTATATTTGTATTTATAAATTAAATGTTCATGTTTTGTATGGCGCCCAGAGCCTCTGGGATTGGGCACCAGAAAAATAAAATTTGTCTTGCCTAAACACTGGCACAAAGTCGCACAAGTACAGAAAACAATCAATACATATAACAACAAGGAATGTACAAAAATGAAACATCATGAGTTTCACTTTAACAGGCATACAGAAGGCACAATATAAGTGACAGTACAAGATATCAGTAACAAGAGCACTTATGCAATGTCAGGAGAAACTTACAAAGCTCATTCTTGAAAACTAGGTGTGACTGAGAGTTCCTGAGATTAGGTAGAAATTAGTTCCAGAGCGTAGGGGCAAAAAGACTGAAGAAGTCTGCTCTCCCATTTTTGCTTTGCATTTAGGTACTGCCAGATGTGACATATCATTAGGTCATAGGGGGTAGGCCAGACCAATTCTTTTGAGCATACTAGGAAGGGCAACAGGTGTACCAGAACTGAGAATTTTATCAGTGGTACAGCCAATGGTGAAGAGGCAATGTGAAACTGGAAAAAACACAGCCTAGGCTCGAATAGAGTGAGCAGTGTATAGTCAGCCTGGGCACAGAGAGGGGCAAAGCAACAGATATTATTGTAGCAGGAATTCCATGTGTTTATATTACATTTACAGTATTTGGCTCAGAGTAAGGTACCAGACTATAAGTGAGTCCAGGCAACAAAACACCATATGCTATAATCAGCTTGGTGGCTGCAGTCAGGGCATGTCTGACTTGATAAGCAAGTCCTAGCTTCGAATTAACAAGCTTTCAGGCTGTTGATATGTGCAGACTAAAATTTATGGCCAGGGTCAAAGTATTTAAAAGAATCTGCTGTAGTAAGGGAAGAGCCATCAGAGCAGTAAATAGTTAAAATGGGGAACATAATGTATAGATACATTAATGAAAGTAGAAAGTCTAGAGGAGGTATTGCTAAGATCAATGAGGATAAGAGGGCATGTGAAGAGGAGGACCATGTAAAAGCATCTGTCCTAAATAGATACTTCTGCTCAGTATTTACTGAAGAGAAGGTAGGGCAGGGCCCACAGCTCTGCACCATGAACACAGCGGGGAGGGAGGTGTGCACTAGTCACTTCACAAAAGAAAGGGTTCTTCAAGAGCTCGATAAGCTCAGGGTGGACAAGGCAATGGGACCTGATGGCATACATCCCAGGGTACTAAAGGAGCTAAGGGTGGAAATAGCAAAGCCATTATCAGAACTGTTTAGTGAGTCTCTGAACATGGGAGAGGTCCCAGAAGACTGAAGAAGGGCTCATGTAATCCCACTCCACAAGAGTAGTATCAGGGAGGAAGCAGGGAACTACAGACCAGTCAGTCTTACCTCTGTAGTGGGCAAGATTATGGAGGCACTCCTTAAGGAAAGGATAGTGCAACACCTGGAATCCATAGGATCCCAGGATCCAAGACAGTGTGGGTTTACAACAGGAAGGTCCTGTCAAGCTAATCTCATAGATTTCTTTGACTGGGTAACCAGAGTGGTGGACCAAGGGGGAGCAGCTGATGTCACCTACCTTGACTTCAGCAAAGCTTTCAATACTGTTCCACATAGAAGATTGATTAATAAGCTGGGTAGGCTCGAGCTGGGTCAGAAGTTGATCAACTGGGTGGTAAACTGGTTGACAGGTAGAAAACAGAGAGCGGTAGTAAACGGTATACAGTCAGAAGAGATGCAAGTCACAAGTGGGGTACCCTAGGGATCAGTCCTGTGGCCAGTCCTCTTCAATATCTTCATCAGTGACATTGCAGATGGACTGGAGGGTAAGGTTTGTCTGTTTGCAGATGACACCAAGATCTGCAACAGAGTAGATGATCCAGGTGGGGTGAGCAGAATAAGAAGAGACCTGGAAGAACTGGCAAAATGCTCTGAAGAGTGGCAACTGGGGTTTAACGCAAAGAAATGCAATATCATACACATAGGGAAGAGAAATCTTGAAGCTACCTATAGGTTGGGAGGGGAGTTGCTGGCAATCACAATGGAAGAAAAAGACTTGGGCATCTTCATCACAGATGAACTGAAATCATCCAAGCAGACCACTAAAGCAGTAGGTAAGGCTATAGGGATGTTGGGGTGTATTAGCAGGGGTATCACAAGTAATAATACCTCTTTACAAGACACTGGTTAGGCCCCATCTGGAGTACTGCGTGTAGTACTGGAGGCCACACATTCACAAGGACATTAACCACATTGAGGCAGTCCAGAGAAGGGTAACCAAAATGGTGCAGGGACTGCATCAGAAAACATATGAGGACAGATTAATGGAGCTCAATCAATCAATCAATCAATCAATCAATCAAGTCTTTATCCAGGTGAACGCCATTGAGCAGGCTCATTTACAAGGTGGAAATAAACACAAGTGAGTGCACTTGCCAGAACAAGCGGGTGGTAAAACATAAGAAAATGGACAAAAGAGCACAAAAAGCAAGCACACGGACCAAAATAACCACACCAAAAAGTTCAATGCAGTAAGGGAGCAGGTAACTGCAGCACTATACCCCAGTGCTACACCCCAGCGCTTCGTGTCCTCTCCGGGACACTCATCAGGAGGCAGGGTTCTGATGCTCAGTATTGCCCATTTATTCAAACCATTTAAAGTGATATAGAAAAAATATTTTTTTTAAGTTAATACATATACCAAGCATTGCAAAAAGGCAAGGAAAGAATGCAGCAACATGCACGTGCAATTCTTAAATTGGAACCTGATACACCTATAGGTGTTCATTTTGCCATTCATCACAATAGCAAATTGGACAGTTTTTCTTTTGTGGGCCTTGAACATATACATCCTATCACCAGAGGAGGGGATAGACTAAATAAATTACATCAGAAGGAATCCAGATGGATTTATACTCATAAATCTATGTCTCCCTTAGGTTTGAACGAGTGCCTTGATATTCTGCCATCTTTATAATGCATTTGCATTTTTTTGGAGATGAAGCTATGTATAATGTAGGGGCATTTCACAAATT
Organism: Neoceratodus forsteri; assembly: GCA_016271365.2. Classification (NCBI taxonomy): domain Eukaryota; kingdom Metazoa; phylum Chordata; order Ceratodontiformes; family Ceratodontidae; genus Neoceratodus; species Neoceratodus forsteri. The sequence continues at coordinate 1,678,356,084 of CM057456.1, forward strand.
ATTGTGCTCTTATGCTGAATTTTTGGCAGTAGAGATGAAATAGGAGTAAAAGAGCTCTACATTTTTTTATTATAAAGGAATTTGGATTTAAAATCTATAGTCCTTAATTTGACCTTTTGCCTTAGTTTCTTGACCTCCTTGATTTTGGCATTGGAAAGAAGGAAAGAGCCTGTCAGAACATACATGGAGGCTCGGCCCAGTGGCACTGAGGGTTGAGGTGCTGGATGCCACACCTCGCGCTACGCCGGCGACCCGGGTTTGGGAACACACTCAGTTCGCTGGGGTCAGTGGGAGTGAGGAGGATTGAGCATCCTTATGGATGCTCTCCTCCCTCTGGGGTGCGGATACTAGGTGCTGTCAAGATTCGATGCCCTGAAGCGCGTGGATGCACGGGCTTCTGGGGCAATGGCGACTCTACTGGAGTCAGGGAGGAGGGACACTGTTACACGTGTGGCTGTCGGTGTGCATCAGCACATCAGCAAGCCTGGATGTATGTCCTAAGCACTGGCGTCCCAGGGGAATGGGAGAAAAACAGGGAAAAATGTAACACCCCTGGCCCTATGAGTGGATGAAACTGGGGATGGGATGCCGTGGGGATTGCCCTGGCAGATGGAGTAGGAGGAGGAGGTACGAGGCCTCCTCTGAAAGCCATGAGAGCCAGGCAAATAACAAAAAAAAAAAAAGAACATACATGGCACTCATTTTTAAACCCTCTTTTTAAGGATATAAAAGTACCTTCTATGTTGATTAATAAGCTATGATATTTGTTTTCTGTGATATGCTCTGTTTTGAACGTCTTGACCTTTTGCACACATTCATGACCTCCCACTAACATGTTGCCTAAAACACTCTGTTTCAAATTTCAGTATTATATTTAAATGAATATGATGTACTTCATAAGGAATTTAGGTGTTGTTTTTTGAGGGGATTTTTTGCAATGCTTGGTATATGTATTAACTTAAAAAATATTTTTTTCTATGTCACTTTAAATGGTTTGAATAAATGGGCAATACCGAGCATCAGAACCCTGCCTCCTGACTAAGTGTCCCGGAGAGGACACGAAGAGCTGGAGTGTAGTGCTGCGGTTACCTGCTCCCTTACTGCATTGAACTTCTTGGTGTGGTTATTTCGGTCTGTGTGCTTGCTTTTTGTGCTCTTTTTTCATTTACAAGGTGGACCTGCATTACATAAGGTCAAGAATAACACTTTTATGTACAGATAATGAATAGACATAATTATACAGAAATAGAAAAAAAAATACACAGAGCAATAACAAGTATTTCAGGTATAGGGTTAACAAGGTTAGGAAGAATGGTATGAGAAGGGGAATTAAAACATTCTGAAACAGCCAGCATATTAAAACATTTTCAAACAGCACGGCATATCATTGGTCAGGACATATACAAACTTAAGGGGCAGATATGGAGGGATGGGGTACAGGACTGCAGCTGTTCTAGGAGGGGTGCTATGGTAGATGGGCTGGGGACATATATGTTAGGAGTCTGAGGGTAAGAAAGGTAGTGGATTAGCAGAAAAAAAGGGGATTATAGGTGGAGACAATCAAGGGGCTGGGCTAGGTAGAGATGTAGTGGGCAGGTAAGCAGTAGGTACCCTAACACGCTAAGCATGTGGGAAACAGCTGCATAGCTCCTTAGCAGCCTTGGCATACAAGGTCTTGAAGGTGGTAAGACTAACAGAGAGACTCAGTTTCATAGTTTTCTGTAGTTTTTTCCAGAGTGAGGGCAACACAAAGCCTATGGCTGCTCTCCCAAAGTATATATTGGCCCTAGGTACCTTCAGTGGAAGCAGAGAATAGCTTCTCAGTGCGTAGTTGCCTACCACATATAATGGCAAACAGTCAGAAATGTATTGGGGTAATTTGTTGGTAATAGCTCAGTAAGTCCAGAGATTTCCAGATTTATATTCCTTCTGTACTGAAGGGAGGTCCACCCCACAGCTGCATATAAGGAGCAGTGGTTGGTGATGATAAGTAGGCCAGTTATGAATCTCAAGGCTCTGTGGTATAAGGTGTCCAGTTTAATAAGAGAGGAGGCATTACACTGACTATAAATGAAATTGGCATAATCAATTAGGGATAGAAACGTGGATTGAACTAACTGCATCTTGGCATCTTTGGACTGGAGGCGGTTTATTCTAAAGAAGAGACCAAGCCTCTGCCTCAACTTTTCCAGCAGATCCTCGATATCCTCTACGAAGGAGAGTCTGTGGTCTAGCCAGACACCTAGGTACTTGAATTTCATAACAAATTCCAACCTCTCTCCTAGTAAAGTGTTTATGGGAGGTAAGGAGCCAGAGATAGCAGGGTTCATCGAATGACTAGCTGGAGAGAACAGCATAGCTTTTGTTTTTCTGGCATTGTGTAAGAGTTTTTTTATTCAGGAGCTGATTCTGCAACAAGTTGAATTCTGTTTGTAAATCTCCACAGGCGGCTTCCGGAGTTGGGCGGCTTAGGTACAACACCGTATCATCAGCTAAAAGGAGAATATTGGCCTCCTTGATGCCAACATCAGTATTGTTGATATAAATGGCAAACAATAGAGGCCCCAGGATAGATCCCTGTGGAACGCCTCTTTTTAATGGTTTGAGTGGAGAGAGCTCCCTTTCGGCCTTGACCTGCTGAAGCCTATCTGTAAGGTAATTATTGAACCAACACAGAGAGATTGGGTCCAGACCTATCACTTTTAGGGTGGAAAGAAACAGGCAATGGTCGACAGTGCTGAAGGCCTTGCTAAGGTCCAGGAACACGGCACACACAAAGCTCAATATGTATACCCTAGTGCAAAGGAGGGAGAGAGGTGATATAATCGAAACATTCAAACACCTTAAGGACATTAACAAGGTGAAAGAATCTAATATGTTTCAATATAAGAAAAATAGCAGGACAAGAGGACACATCATTAGATTAGAGGGAGGCCAATTATGGGGTAATGTGAGGAAGTTCTTTTTCACAGAAAGGGTGGTGGATGCATGGAACAGCCTACCTCAGGAAGTGATGGATATGAATACAGTGCAGGGCTTCAAACAGGCATGGGATAGGCATAAGGGAGCAATACAGATGAGTATAAATAAATAGGCCATTGACAGACCAAAGGTCGATGGCACATTCATAAGGTAGAAAAAGAAATGGGCAGACTAGATGGACCTTGTGGTGCTTATCTGCTGTCAACTGATATGTTTCTATGTTTCTATGTAACATGCCCTGAGTTGGGATACGGAATCAAAAAGTATAGAATGGTTTTTACTAGAGTTCAGGGAAAGCCTGTTATGAGTTAGCCATGATTGTACACTCCCAAAGTCAGCATTAAGCCGACTGCTGATTTCAAATGTGTTTTTGGAACTTCTGTACAACACCATAGCATCTGCATAAAGAAAGAAGGAGCAAGAGGCAGTGGATCCAGGCAAATTATTAATAAAAAGGGTGAAGAGCAGCAGACCACATACAGACCCTTGTGGAACACCAATGTTAATGATGGAGAGGTCAGATCTGGCTTGGTTAATATTTACAAATTGCTGTCTCTCACTAAGGTAGCTCGAGAATTGGGTAACAGCAGAAATCAAAAAAACAAGGGTGTACAATTGTATGTGAGCAGGGAGTGGTCCAGAAGATTAAAGGCCTTGGTTAAGCCAATGAAGATAGCCCCAGTGAGCATTCCTCTACCCATGGCAAATGAGACATCATTGGTAAATCGGATAATGGCTCTGCCTGTGTTTTTGAAGATACTCAGTTACCTGAGTGGCCACAAGTTTCTCCAACAATGTATGGAGCACAGACAGGATTGCAATGTGAAGGTAGTTAGCCACGCACTTTGGGTCACCTTTTTTATTTTTATTATCACCCTTTGCTACTGTTCACTTACACTGTATGTGAATGTGGAACATTTGTTTGGACAATGACAGTCCACTGGGCCCCTGATGAAACTGAGATACTGCATATCATTAAGATATCCTAGTTATCAAAATACTAACTATGGCAGGCCTGATAAGGGTCAACACCTCAGGGGAAAAAAAAAAATCAGATTTTTTAAAAAAGGTTGTAAAAACAGCCTACATGTATGTAATGAGCCACATTGTGATAATCACGCTTATCCCTATTGCTAAATAAGGAATCATCCACAGTTGGTGTCAGCCAGTATTGCAAATACCAAATTACTGGGGGGGGGGGGATTGTGAGGCAGGAGGTGCAGTTGAGGGCCTTCAACTACGCAGGAAGTGAGGTTATAGCAACATTGCTGCATACCCAGAATGGATTATTATACTTATAAAGTTTATAAAAATTTAACTTTCATAAAAATGTCAGAAGCATTATAAGACATAAATCACTTGTGGCTTTGCCTCTTGGGAACTATGGGTTTTATCCTTACATTTGAAGATAACTGTGATTATCACAATGCAGCCCATTCCATTTATATAAAATGAGCTCAGTATGAGGAAAAAATCATTCTTTCACAATATGTTTACGTTTCAACTTTTCTTAAAGGGCCAAGGCAGAACTAATTAGAGACTTTCGCTAAATTATGTCATCAGAATCTTGGGGGTCTTAGAACTCAAGAAAGAGATTGTAATAAAAAAGTTGGTTCAAACACATGGCAAGGAAGAACTACATGTTATTTATTAAAAACATTATTGTAGGGTAGACAGATCTATGATTATAGCAGCAGAACAATATGTATACTACATAGAAGAAGAATCAGCATTTATATAGCGCTTTTCATAACAATGTATCCCCTTTACAAGCAATGCTAGACTGGTAGTGAAGTGACTGAATGTGTAGAGGCAGCCATATCTCACATCAACACCCACACTCAGCCTGGCCAATTGCATGAACCAGTTTTATGGAAAGGGAAATGTTAGCCAGGACACTGAAAATGTCCCCTACTCTTTGCGAAGAATGCCTTGGGTTCTTTTACTTCCACCTGGACACCCACCAGGACAGCACCAGGATGGATAGAAGGGACCTCAGTTTAATGTCTCATCTGAAGGACGGCACACCCCAACAGTACAGTACCCCCCTCATACTGCACTCGGGTACCAGCATTTTAGGTATGTGTCAAATCCCGGTGTGGGATGAGAACCCACAGTCTTCTGGTCTACAGACGGATGTGCTACCAACTGAGCCATACTGAATAGCCTGAACATAAAGCAGTAACAAGAAATAAATTGGGATTTCATGGGTCTGAATGCAGAAAAGGCCTTTGATAGGGTGTTCTGGATGCTTATAAATGTAGTAGTGGTAGCAGTAGTACTAGTAGTAGTAATGGTGCAAGGTTATTTAAGAAATGATCACTTGGGCTGGCCAGTCAGTGCAACATTAGCACTACCACTTGCCATGTTGACAGCCTGGGGTCTGAGATGAACCTGGAGCACTGGAGGGCCAGTTGGGGGGAAGAGGCAGAGTGCCTGGTGTACAGCTCACTTCCTCTGGTTTGGGGAGGGTGACTGTACCTGGCATAATACTGACCCCTGCTTGAGGCCAGGTGGAAGTGAGCTTGGGTCCTCACATGTGCAAGGAATTTGATGATGCAGTGGACGTCGATACATCATGCATGGGAGAGTGTGTGATATGTCGGGATGTCATTGCACATCAGATACTCCAAGGGAAACCACACTATGAAAAATTCCCTTCAGGCCGCACAGCCTGACCCCAAGGCCCTTCCTCTCCCTGTCTGCCTAAAGCCTAGAATGACCAGCCAGGAATCTGGGCAATCTCAGTCTCTCCTCTCTCCCCTCATCCCAAGGGTGAGCCCTGCTATGGGGAGCCAAGTCATCATAGGACAAGACTTGAGCAAGTAGGCCTGGGGGAATGCGGGTTGGGGTGGTTGGGGGAGTCTCACAGAGAGCAGATATGGAGGTACATCCTCGTTGACTTGGAAAGGAGCATAAGGAGAGTTTACAAAAAAAAAATGACCATTGAACTGAGGGCTGATTTTTGTTTGCTTGTGCACACAGTGCACAAGAAACATATTGAGGTTAGTAGAGCATTGCAGAGGCCTGGCAGTGTTGTGACCAATGCAGGGGATGCTTTAATGGGCGTGTTCCTCAGCCACCAATTAACAGGGAAGCTGCAGATGATGGCACTTTCAGAGTAAGCGCTGGACTTGAAAGAAATCTGCTGCTCCAATCACGGACAATTTTGTCATTGCAGTGGCAGCAGATCTCTTCTCCCCAACAACCAGGCACATTCCAGTCATGCATATTACAGTGCACAGTGATGCACATGGCTGCACTTACAAGCAACTCGTTTGCTTACTGTGCCTTTCCCGCTGAACATATCTTTTGCTGACAATGGGGTGCCCAATCCCCTTGTCGGCATGCCCCCCAAGCCCGAACATATCTGTTGCTGACAATGGGGTGCCCAATCCCTGTGTCAGCATGCCCCCCAACCCCACTATTGTGGCATACTGGAAGCCCACCCCAGTGTGCCAAAGTAATTCTTCATATTTTCTGACACTGGGATGCCCACTCCCGGTATCAGATGCACCCCCACACCCCCCTTTTTTTCAGCCGGGCTCAGGGTGCCCAATCCTTAGGTCGGCATTGATCCCTCCTCCACTAGTCTGGCACACTGGGAGCCCACCCCAGTGTGCCAAAATTTATTTTTTATACTATTTCACCTGTAAAAAAGAAACTGTCCCCGAGGCCTTTTTTTTTTTTAAACCTGAAGAAAACGAAAACGGTCCCTTGTTGTCCTCACCACCCCTCCCCCATCCCGACCCTCCCTCTGTGCACCCACCTCCCTGCACACCCCTCACCCATACTTGCATCCAGAGGTCTGGCACTGTGATCTTCTGTGGACTGGGAACAAGTCTGCACTCTTCAAAAGCCAACCGCAAACTGAAGAAAATCACGGTAAGCCCGGTAATGGCAATCAATGGGGGATTTCAACTGAGGTTGATATCTCAGCCATTTTTGGGAGTTTTGGTCCCAAATTTTCACCATGGGGTTCTTGGGACCCCACCTCATGAACACCGACACTATCATTTAATTTCTTGATCCCAAAACTTGATTTTGCAGTTGGTGCACGGAATCACCTTTTGGGACTGATTCACACAATGACAGTGCCACTGTTCATAAGGTGGCGTCCCCAAAAGCCTCTGTGGCAAATTTGGTGAAAAACTCCCAAAATGACTTATTCAGCGTGCATTGCGCAGTTTGTATGCACACTCGTAACTTCATCAATTTTTAATATTTTAACTCCAAATTTCCAACATTGCCATTTTTTCACACCCCCTCATGAACAGTACAGCTGTCATTTTTTGCATCCTTGCTGAAATGTGTTTTTGCACCTGTGGTGCAGAATGGTGCATATCTCTGTGTGAAATCAATTTTTGGGACAGATTAATGAAATACCAGTGCCACTGTTTATGAAGAGAGGTCCCAAAAATGCCATTTTGAAAATGTGGTGAAAACATTCCAAACAAGCATTTGTCAATGCCGAACGTTCACTTGCAGGTATGTGCAGGGGTGTTTGGCATGTATGGTGCTTTACCCCAATACCCTGTACGATTGCTGGTATTTACACAATAAATTGTCAGCATGATCTTTTTGTTACCCCCATTGTGCGCTACATAGGCGGAAACACGTTTTGGGCAGGATGTGAAAAATGACAGCTGTACTGCTCATAAGGAAGTGTGGTAAAATGCCAATGTTGAAAATCTGGAGTGGAAATATTGAAAATTCGCAAACCTACGAACGTGCGTGGGAACTGTGCAACGCACGCTTGTAAAACAGTCATTTTTAGGAATTTTTCACCAAATTTTCAACATTGCCATTTTAAAACCTGTGCTAATGAACAGTGTCACTGTGATTTTCTTACTGTGTCCCATACATTGATTCCGCACACCGACTGCGCCATTGCGCACTACATGGGGGAAAGACGTTTTGGGCAGGATATGAAAAATGACAGCTGTACTGCTCATGAGGAGGTGTGGTAAAATGGCAATGTTGAAAATCTGGAGTGCAAATATTGAAAATTCGCGAAACGATTTGAAGGCATGTGAGAACTGCGCAATGCACGCCGTGAAACAGCTGGCTTTAGGAATTTTTCACCAAATTTTCAACATAGCCATTTTAAGACCTCTGCTTATGAACAGTATCACTGTGATTTTCTTAATGTTCCATACATTGATTTTGCACACCGACTGCGCCATTGTGCGCTACATGGGTGGAAACACATTTTGGGTGAGATGTGAAAAATGACAGCTGTACAGCTCATAAGAAGGTGTGATAAAATGGCAATGTTGAAAATCTGGAGTGAAAATATTGAAAATTCGCGAACTTACGAGCCTGCGTAGGAACTGCGCAATGCACGCTCGTAAAACAGTCATTTTTTGGAATTTTTGCACCAAATTCTCAACATGGGGTTTTTGGGACCCCTTCTCATGAATGATGTCACTGTCATGGCATTATCCAAGGCTGAAGGGTGATTTCACGCAGTGACTGCGCAGTGCCTCGAAATCACTTTCGGCCTGAATAATGCCATGGCAGTGACATCATTCATGAGAAGGGGTCCCAAAACCCCATGTTGAAAATTTGGTGCAAAAAATTCCAAAATGACTGAGATATGCATACAGTTGAACTCCCTATGTAGCCCATTATACAGCTTACTGGTATTTCCTCAGTTCAGGGTCTGCTTTGAAGAGTGCAGACGTTCCCGGTCCACCGAGATCGCGCGCTAGAGTCCGGAGGTAAGTATAGAGGTGGGGGGGTGGGGAGGCTGGGTGCGCAGTGGGTGGGTGCGGGTTGTGGGAGGGGTTGGGAGACACGCCGGGGGAGACCGCTTTTGTTTTACAGGAAAAAAAAGACTGACGAGGACGTTTGCCACACTGGGGTGGGCTCAGCGTGGCAGAAGATGTGGTCGGGGCCGAGGAGCTGACGGGGATTGGGCACCCCGCCGGCAACCTACGCGAGGAGGCCGAAGAGCTGACGGGGATTGGGCACCCCGTCAGCAAAACAAACAATGGTTTGCCACGCTGGGGTGGGCTCCAGCATGGTGGCAGGATGGCTTAGGGGGCCGTGGAGCTGACGGGGATTGGGCACCCCGTCGGCAAAACAAACAACTTTGCCATGCTGGGGTGGGTCTCAGCGTGGCAGGAAAGCTTTAAGGGCGTGACGCTGGGGAAGCAGACAGAGGGCGGCGCGCTTTGCATGGCAGCAGTGTTTTCCTTGAAGCAGAGGAACACCGCTATCATATTGAGCTCCTGCACCCATTGGTGCAGGACCACCGCTACTCAAGGGAGCAGTGCATTGGCTGGGAGAGGCACACCTCCAAGTGTGTTACTCTCCCAAAACTTTCCTTGCGCATGCGCGCAAGTGAACGTAAAAATGATTGCATTATGAGTGTGCATTGCACAGTTTCTACACACACATTGATAACTTCACCACTTTTTGATATTTTCACTCCAGATTTTCAACATTGCCATTTCTTCACACCTCATCATGAACAATACAGCTGTCATTTTTCACATCCTGCCCAAAATGTGGTTTTGCACCTGTGGCACGAATGGCACACTTGCTGTGCAAAATCACCTTTTGGGACTGAGTAACAAAATGATGCTGCCACTGCTCATGAGGTGGGGTCCCAACAAGCCCATGTTGCAAATTTGGAATGAAAATACCAACAAACGCCCAGTGCATTAGGGTTTCCATCCATAATGCCCCACCCTGTACAGACTGACAGGCATCGGGGGGTGGCTTGGGGTCATCGGCCATAATGCTCATGCCATTCCACCCCCACCCTGCAGCCACTGACAGGCATCGAGGTGTGCCTTGGGGTCTTCAGCCCTAATGTTCACCCCATTCTCCTATACTGCATCCATTTCATCTTATTTCCTTATGGAATGGGGTGAGCATAAGGGCCAAAGACCCCAAGGCAAAACTTGACACCTGTCAGTGTCTGCAGGGTGGGGTGAGGTGGAATGGCATGAGCCTTATGGCTGATAACCCAAAGGTACACCCCAACACCTGTCAATCTGTGCAGGGTGGGGGTAGGGGGTTGGCGTTAGTTCAATACTTCACTGCCATTCCTGTTATGCATCTCTCTAACTCCTGCAGTACCAATGCCAATGTCAGCAAGTAACATTCAGCATTGACAACTGCTTGTTAAAATGTCCTACAGAGAGCTCCATAAAAGTTGCCATAACAATCAGCTTTAAAAAAATACATTTATCATATCAATTACATATAAATTAGAATAGGTGAATATACAGACTTCAGTAATGTCATCAGGGGAATGGCAGCATAGGAGCTGAGCTACCTTCATTTACACTCACAACTACCCTGTACAGAGAACGTTTCAGCTGGCAAAACTTTTGGGGTACTTACATCAATGTCAAAAGTCATTAAGCACTTCCACAGCCCCCCATGCAGGATGGAGGAGGATTACAGGACTACAGTTAAGATTTTGAGCAATCAAAGGCTTACAGTGTCAGCAGCCTATGGAGATAGCTTGCTGAAAAGTGATAAAACCCACCCAAAAGGCAAAAAATGGATATGATCCTGAAGGAAGGAATTTCAGATGGACATAAAAGATGAGGGTCATTACAAAATTGGAGGACAGAGCAGCCGTGGCCGAGTGGCAAATGATGACTACCGATATTTAGGTAGACAAACTAGAGGCAGTGGTCTTTACCCTGGTAAACATGCAGAAACAAATCATGGATGATCAAGAAGATTTAGAAAATAGAGCCCAACGTAAGAACATTCATGTCAATGGCATCCTTGAGGACTCCAAAGGGCATAATATCTTGGAGTTTCTGGATAATTTTCTGCATGCATCCCTAGAATTGATAGAGGATTTGCAAATGGAAATTTAATTTAAAGTACTCACCATGCTTTAGGTACAAAGCCATGGTCACCAGATGTCTGGACCCACTCCATCATAGTCTGATTTTCAAAATATCCATTGAAAACCTTAGTGCTCCAAACTGCATGAAAGAAGACTGTGCACTATGGCACCACCCATGTCTTCTTTGACAATGTCTTTCCCCCACTGTGATGTAGCAGCAAAGGGCCTATATTCTGATTCTGCAAGCTCTATGCAAACAACAGCTGAATTTTAGGATGCCCTACCCTGTGCGGCTCATAGTTCAGTTTTTTTCACTTACTATGCTTTAGCAAGGACAGCTTCCCCCTGTCAGCTCTGCCACTGCACACGCATCCACCATAGCAGTGGCACCAAGACCACCCCTACGTGGTTCATCCCCCCTGGCTGTACCCCCAAGGGTGGGGCATCTGGAGTTCCACCTTAGCCCTTCAGAACTTTGGTATCTGGTTCTGGGAAGAGAGCACCAGGCCTGCTACGTGGGGGCTGCTGCACAACAGGAGTGTCATTAGGCACATCCTACGGGGTGTTTTTCTGCTATGGTGGGAGGTGGGGCGTGCAGTGATGCTGTAGCACAACCATGCCATGCATCTGGCACACATCCAGTGGTCAACTCTAGCTGGGTTGCTGGTGACAAGACATCCTATGTTCACCCAGGAGCCCTGCACTGGATGACATACCCCCTTCCCCCCCAGAGGTGGAGAGTGTGCTTATGCCCCTCAATCCACCCCTCTGGCTGGCCTTCCAGCCACCCTGGTCTGCTCCTGAACCTGGGTCATCAGCATCATGAGTGGTAGCTCTACCGCTGCATTGGTGGATAGTCCAGTTTCCAGATGGACAGCAGACTTGCACATCGGGCAGCAGAGGTGGCACATGACCTGAAGAAGAGAGACTTTTCTGGAGATCTAGAACAATTTCAGCTGCACTCTCAGAAGACTGATACAGAGCAGTGGCATCCAATGGAAGGGGCTTGACAGAGGAAGCTGCATGTGGTGGATACCATGGCAAGTATTGGTAAACAACTGAAGAAGCTCCACTGGACAACTGATGCTTCCTGAACTAGGACTGTTGAACAATTTTTTGTTAAAATGGGTGCGGTCTTAAAGCACTTTACCAGGTATTTGGGGGGGAGGCTGGGTGGGTCCTGTTTTATGTGATGGAGCACAGCTGATAATGGTGGGGAGTTGGGGAGCAGGTTCTGCAGCAGTGCCCCAACACCTCCAAAGAATTAGAATTGGCATGGCAATGGCTGCATGGCAGCAAACATGTTACTGGAGATAGTGGTTAGCAGTTTAGTTCAAGGAGCCAAATGAAGACTTGGAACCTTGAACCTCATGTCCTTGGAAACAAGAAGATAAAGGGTTGAGCTACTTTTCATGTGGGAAATATATAGGATAGTGCATGGGGAATGGTTGACAACAGGGCTATTCTTTCACTGAGTTGGCACTATGACAACGGATTATCTCGAGAGCGCAGCTCGAGAGGTAATCCCTTGTCATAGTTCCAACGAGGTGAAAGATGCCCTGTGTCAACTGTTCCCCATGCACTTTTCTTTATAGTGTATGGAGGAACGTCGTTTTTTTGGGGGAAAAAAAAAACAGTTATTAGAAGGAAAAAAGAATTTACATTGTGAACGCTTTCACACTAACCATTAATACTGCCCCCGATATTGCTGCTTTCGCCATGTGTCCTGTCTATGGAGTGAGCCCTAACTGTCAAATGCTGCGCGAGGACACAGTGTGACGTTCGCAGTACAGTAGAAAACATCATTCTGTTGTACTGCGAACGTCAGTAGTGTGTGACTACAAGGTTTCGAAAACTATCGATTTCGGTGGAGAACGACGTTCCACCATACACTATAATAAATTACCCTTACTTATTCAATGAAATGGGTTTCGCTTTTAAACAAGACATAATAGAAACCAGAGGTCATCCATTTTAATAACACTGTTTTAGATATAGGACTAATATAAGGTTTTATTACACACAGAGACTTGTGAATGTATGGAATAAACTCCCCCTTGATATAGTTACCAGTGAAAATAAATCCATCTACAAATGAGAGCTAGATACATGGATCTTGCAAAAAGAAGATCATCACCGCTAAGGGTTCCGAGATGGAAGCTGTTCATGGGCATTACGCCTCTAGCTCCCTGTCTTGCCTTAGTATGAACCTTAGTATAAGCAAGCCTGATTCCAGCTCCATATATTACTGTTGTGCTTTCATGGTCACCTTGCAGAATGGTGGCTGGGTATATCCCAAGAATAGGGAGGTGAGTATGGATGAGGGAGGGGTCTGACAGCTTCTACCTGTCCTGCGACACACACCTCTGCTTGGGTCTTAGATTACATTACATAGACTACAGCACTGTAGAGATGTCTCTATGAGCAGGTGCACTGCTATTGTTACAAGGGTTTGTTGGTTTTCTATGCAATATACACATATTATAGTGGCACGGTTGCACCACCATAGTTACAACTGAGCTGTGGTTTCTACAGCATGTTAAACCTTAAATGTTGCATTTTAATATATTTGCAACTGTTCGACAGATTTGTACAAAATTTTACATTTGCAGTGTCATGAGGAAGATCTCTTGACATATTAAGTTTCGTTCTGGTCAGATTTGTGGATTCTGAGCTGTGCATAGTGAGAAAACATTAAACATCACTGTTTTTTTTGTGCTTTTGTTATTGTGCTGCACCCAGAGGGTTTAGAATTTTGGTCTGACATTTTCAGGGTAGAAACGGCTTGCCCAACAGAAGTGGCTTTTGCTGGTTTGGTGAACAAATATTAATCTGTTCCAAAGTTATTTTAATTTTAAAGTTTTGAGTTCTGAGCATGCTCAGTACTGTCTTTTGGACTGCTTCCTGGAATGGCAAAAGAAGTTTGCCAAATGAAAAAGGATTCTTTTTTGTGAGGGGCCAATCCCTTTTTTTTTTTTACCAAAAAAATCATTTTTTGTTTTCTGCCATCTTGGTTTTTTTTTTTTGAAAGAAAAAACTCCCCAAAATGATGTCTTGCAGAGATACCAAAACACGTATCTTGCTCACCGGGACTCCATTAGGTGGATTCTGCACTTGCTTTTTGGGAAAATGACCCCAGAACATTTAGTTTTTATTCCAGTATTTTAAATCCTTTTTTGTGACACGCTAATAACCTGTGTCATGAGTCCTTTTTCATTCAAATGTAAAAGGATCATGTCTCACTAAAAAGGATTTCGGGAAAAACAAAGTCCAAAATCGATTTTTGTGAGACGTGATTCTTTTTTGTGTGAATGAAAAAGGACTCACGATAAAGGATCCTTTCTCATGAAAAAGGATTTGAAAAAAAAAAAAAAAGTCCCAAATCCTTTTTTGTGAGAAGAGATCCTTTTGCAAGAGAATGAAAAAAGCTGACAAAAAATAATTTATTTTCACAAAAAAGGATCTAAAAACCCCCCCGTCTGAAACACTTTTTTGTACGAAGAGATCTTTTTTTGAGAGAACAAAAAAAGGTGACGAAAATAATTTATCGGGATAAAAAAGAATTAGAAAAAAATGAAGTCTTAAATCCTTTTTTGTGCTAAGGGATCCTCTTTTGTTTGAATGGAAAAGGCTCAAGAAAAAGGATCCCTTGACACAAAAAAGGATTTGGGACTTATTTTTCCCCCATAATTTTTCATGCCAATAAATCCTTTTTCTTTCCATAGAGCAGATGATTTCTGGTCACGAAAAAGGATCTCTTTTGCCTTCCTGTCTTGTTTCTTTATTTACCCTGTTGTCCAGTGGTATCCCCCACCCTTGGTTTTTGTCCCGATCCCTGTACATATATTATATGTTTCCATGGTGTCTAGTGGCACCCCTACACTCTCCAATTTCCCTGTTTGTACATTGCTTTGCTATCTCTGGTGTCCAGTGGTGCACCCCACCCTCCTGTGCCTGACCCTGTAAAAGTAAAGTTGATCGCTGGTGTCTCCCCACCCTCTAAAGACTATTGTCATTGATGGTTAGCATTGCCCTGGTGTCTATTGGTAACCCCCCACCCTCCCACATGCTTTGCATCCTGAAAATAAGAAAACTGTCCCTTGATGTCTTTTTTTTTATCAGTTAAAAAAAAAGTCCACCGGTGATGCTCACCTGCACCCCACCCAACCTTTCACTGTGCACCTACCCCACTGCGCCCACCTAGACCCCCACACACAGACCCTCACTGACCTGAACTGCTCCCACTGTGAAGATACACTCTACAATCGAAGACACATCTTGCTGCTGGAACAGGTGACTGCTGTATCAGAAATAAGGTAACTGCATTTGAAAATCCCACTGAAATACATTGAACCACAGTTATCTTATTTCTCATACAGCAGTCGTCAGTTCCAGCAACAAGACATGTCTGAAATCGGATAGTGGATCTTCACAGTGGGACCAGTTCAGGTTGGTGAGGGTCTGTGGGAGAGTCTAGGAGGGTGCAGGATGGTGGGTGTACAGTAGGAGGTTGGGTGGGGGTACAGGTGAGCATCACCAGTGGATTTTGTTTTAAAGATAAAAAAAACATCGAGGGAATGTTTTCTTATTTTCGAAATGCAAAACACCTGGGAGGGTGGGGGGTTACCACTAGACACCAGGGCACTGCTAACCATAAACCAACAACAGCCTTCGGAGGGTGGGGGAGCAGCACTAGACACCAAAGATCAACTTTACTTTTACATTGTCGGGCAAGGTGGGTGCCAGTGGACACCAGGGATTCCAAACAGAAAGGAAACGTGCTGCTTGAGCAGTGTTTGGTATTGAAGTGCTCAATTTAAATTGCCATATTTTGCAAACTGAATTGGCAGAGACAATCTTATTTTCCTGAACAGCATCTATTCCTAGTCATTTATGTGTGCTCCCACAGTAGTACATTATGCTGCCAGAGAACTAATGCCCTTCCTTGTGCCACAGCTAAGCTAGAAGGTTATGGCCTGCAGATTTCATGCTAGGAATTTGGGCACATATCCAGAGATGACAATGCACATTAATTTATATATTTTTACTTTTTGGCTAGGAAAGATGCACTGACCTGCAGGCAGCTTGTTTCTGGGTATGCCTTGGGTCCAGGTACTGGGGGTGGGGGTTTGCTTCTCTGTTGGAGTTGTTCCCTTCAGATGAGATATTAGAGTCCCATCTGCCTGTCTCTACTGCTAGTCCAGATGGAAGGCACTGTAAGGGACCTATGTTACTCTTTGGAAAAATGGATTGCCCTGCATCTCCATTCAACATTCCCTCTTTTCATAAAACAGCTGTCTTCTGCAGTTCTCTGTAGTTCTACATGGTACACAGATATTTTATGGGAGAAAAAGACCAATAGTCTGTCCCATCCATCTTGCACACTGTAGTAGCAGTTGTATCTTGCAACATAATTTATTTCTGGGAATGCCTCCAGTTTTTGTGTTAGGGCCTTTCGGTGAACATTTGAAAAGTTTCACTACTGGGGAGTACAGTTCTCCTGGGCCATGCACTCCCACAGGTAAATAATGATACTGTTACAGTATGTGATAAATTATGTATGCATGCAACCAAATACGAATACGATTATATTACTGTAACTCAGAAAGTAAGGAACTAAATTGCAAACTTCTGAGCGTTAGGCTTGAGAACCCCAAGGCATACCCCATATCTGCTGTGCTGCCTGGGGGGTGATGGGGTGTTAGGATTGGAAATCCTAAAGCCACATTTCCCCACTTTTGTCACTTTAACCATAACTAGTGCATTAATGAAGTTTTTTGCAAATATACTGTATACATATATATATATATATATATATATATATACACACACACACACACACACACAGTGCAAGCCACTTACAGCATCCCCTGTTATCACAGACAATCATTTTTTTTGTACAATGATGGTGTGCCAAAACCACAGTGTATAGCTTTCAATGTTATTGGTGCCATATATCTCTTACAGTGGCATGGTAACACCACTATTGTTAGGGTTGAGTAGTCTTTTAACGTTAAACCCCTAGTTGCACTATAAAAGATTCACTCCTGTTAAACAGATTTGTATGAAATTTTGCATTTGTGGTCTGGGGGGCAAAATCTCTTCAAGTGCCAAGTTTCATTCCAGTCGGATATGCTGCAAATTGTGAGATCTGTATAGTGTGTTTTTAGGAAAAAAACGGGAGTTTTTTGCTTTTTCTTCGTCAGTGCCTAGTGCCCAGATGGTTTGGAACTTTGGTCTGAAATGTTCAAGGCAGAAAGGGCGTGCCCCAAAATAGTGCCTTTCATTTGTTTGGTGAAAAAATACTAATCCGTATCCAAGTCATAAGGATTTGAAATTTCAGTTCTGAGCATGCTCAGTAAGGTCTTTTGAATAGATATTTGATACCCTATTGAGCATGTTCAGAACTAAAATTTCAATTATTTTCCTAACTTGGGAATGGATTAATAATTTTTCACCAAATCAATGAAAGGCACCATTCTGGGGCATGCACTTTTTACCAGGAAAATTTCAGACAAAAATTCCAAACCGCCTGTGTTGTATATATATTATAGTGGCACAGTAGAGGCACTATAGTTAGGGCTGAGTAGGCTGTTTAATGTTAAACTCCTAATTTTGCACTTTAATAACTTCATCGCATTCAATGGATTTGCATAAAATTTTGCATGCGCGGTCTTGGGGGCAAAGTCTTTTGACATGCCAAGTTTTTTTCTGGTGGCATGTGCATATTCCAAAATCTGTATAGTGCCATTTTAGGAACAATTGAGTTTTTTTTTTGCTTTTTTTTTGTCATCACTTCGCACCTAGATGGCTTGGAATTTTGGTCTCAAATTTTCTGGGAGAAAGGACTTTCCTCAGAATGATGCCTTTTATTGGTTTGGTGAAAAAATATTAATCTGTTCCAATGTTATAAGGGTTTGAAGTTCCGGTTTTGAGCATGCTCAGTAGAGTATTGCATTTTATATCCTACTGAGCATGCTCAGAACCCAAATTTCAAATCCTTATACCCTGGGAATGGATTAATATTTTTTCAGCAAACCAATGAAAGGCACCATTCTGGGGCAAGCCCTTTCTACCCTGAAAATTTCAGACCAAAACACTGTTGCCATCTATTCAATTTTAGACTGGACAATCTGTTTTTTAAGGTCTGTATCTGGTCATCTGGTTTTACTGAAAGGTAGTCCTATTTTTGGACTATTTTGAGTGCTCACATACTCTTAAGACTGATTGTATAAAAATCATTCACTCTTTTGGCTGCATGTCCAAGTTACAATGAAGTTCTGATGTCACAGACCTTTGTAAGACCAGTCAGTCGGAGGTGTAAAGTATGAGCATTAAGACCATTGGCAGTAAATCAACTTAATCTTTTTAACTCTGAATTTTAAGTATGGTCTTTTACTGCTATAATAGGAAACAATTTTTATACCTTTGTATGATCTCACGTGTTCTTTTTTGTTTGTCCTACTATATATTCTGATGTGTTTTAGATCCAGTTTTGTTAAATTCACTAATTTTTATCTTTATCACCACATTGATCCCCTCTCTCCTGAGTCTTCAGCAGCTACTCTTCCAATTTTTCGTACTCCCGAACATTCTGTGATATTAGTTGCACCATTACAGGCCATTCAGATGAATAGTCTGGAATAGTGTGTCTGAACTTGTGGAATGTCTTAGAATCATGGCAAGAAACAGCAGAAGTTGATGAGTTAAAGAGAACACAACACAGAATTGAGGGTATCACAAATACTGATGATTAATTTAGCAAAAACTGGTCAAAGCTTATCAGATTACATGACTGATATGGAGAGGAAAATGGGAGGGTGTTAACCAGAGGTTAGAGCAATGAGCTGTGGATGAGCTTGGTACATCCAGAAGACCTGGATTTGATTCCCACAGCTTCTACTTGCATACTGTGTGACCTTGAGCAAGATACATAACTTCCCTGTGCTCCGGGGTCACCTCTGTAAATGAACCTTGTGCCCAATGGGCCATACCTGGTTACCAAACAATAAAAGTAGATAAACAAAAAATAACACTACAAAAATTATTTCTCATCACTTTTAAAGGCTTCTCTGACATTACAAATGGCTTTGGAGGAGAAGCAATATACTTATCTGTCATAAAAAGGGGTGGAGCTGGAGGCAAAGTTTTGGGTGTGGTTTAGCATCTGGTTTTCACCTCTTCCAAAGGTGGCAACCCTAGACCAAAATTCCAAAATGTCTGGGCTGTGTATATATTATAGCGGCACGGTATAACCATTATAGTTAAGGTTGAGTAGGCTTCTTAATGTTAAACCCCCAATGTTGCACTTTAATAGCTTTGCCACTGTTCAACAGATTTGCATGAAACTTTGCATGCATAGTCTAGGGAGCAAAGTCTCTTGATGGTGCTAAGTTTTGTTCCAGTCAAATGTGTAGATTCTGAGATCCATATAGTGTGTTTTTAGGAAACATCAGTGTTTTTTGTTGTTGTTTTTGTCATCACCTAGCACACAGATGGTTTGGAATTTTGATCTGAAATTTTCGGGGTAGAAAGGGCTTGCCCCAGAATGGCACCTTTCAAATATAAATCTGTTCCCAAGTTGTAAGGATTTGAAATGTTGGTTCTAAGCATGCTCAGTAGGGTCTTTTGGATAGATGTTTGATACCCTACTGAGCATGCTCAGTACTAAACACATCATGACCAGTGGTGGTTAATTAGGCAAATCATACTCAAAAGGCAATTTCGCAGTTACATGGTGAAATTACCTCTCAAGCCAGATTTGAAAATTTTTACTACCATTGTTCATAAGGTGGGGTCATATGAAGGCTATATTGAAGATTTGGGGTCAAAATATGTAACAATAACAAAGTTATGAGCATACATTGAAATTTTTCTACACTTATTCATACTTTCAAGTCATTTTAAATATTTTGACCCCAAATTTGAAACACTGCCATTTTTTCATACCACCTCATCAAGGTGATAGCTGCCATTTTTCAAATCCTGGCCAAAATGCGTTCACACCTGTGGTGCTAAATGATGTTTTGGTGGTGCCAAATGATGTTTTGATGGGGATTTAAAAATGTTCACCTACCTGGTTCATGAGGTGAGGTAATAAGAAGGATATGCTGAAAATTTTGTGTACAAATATGGTAAATTGCCCAGGTTATGACTGAACATTGCAGTATTTCAACCTTCACTAATAACTTTGCTAATTTTCAGTATTTTGACACCAAAGTTTCAACACAACCATTTTTCCATACTATCTCATAAAAGTGACAGATGTCATTTCTTAAATCCTGGACAAGGCATCTTTTTGCACTTCTGGTGAGAAATAACATTTCGGCCAATATACTATAAATGTTACATGTCGTGTCTATGAGGGCAGTCATAAAATGACTGTCTTAAAAACATGGGGACAAAATTAAATAAAAAAAAGTGAATGTGTGAAGAGTGAATATGTTTCAAGAGTGAATGTGCCAGGCCCAGAACTTCTGAAGGTGTATGGAGCTTTCCCATGGTGCATGGCCCAAAAGGGCTCTGCACATCTGTACCTGTTTACCCAGGTCCCAAAGGGACTTGTGTGAATGAGGATATGATTCCACTATTTTAAAAAGAAAGGGAATTCTTTACAAAAAAACTTTGTTAATGCACCAGTTAAGGTAACTTTACGCCACAAATGTAGGGAAATGTTGGGTTAGGGTTTCCAACCTTAACTCACCACCCCCACTCCCCTAGCAGCTAAAGGAAAAAATATTAGGGTTTTGGGTCTCCAGAGTCTTGGCGAATCAGTACTGGGAACTTCTTTGGGGTTGTCTACCCTAATAATAACCCCATTCCCTGAGCAAACAGGTCATACATGATCTCCTTTCTTCTGGCCCTACATGAAGAAAGTTGCAAGAAATTGTGTTGGCAACATGTGGTGAGACACACTTCTCTACCTTTCAAAAGCATAACACTATGAGACACTGGCTTGGATCTGCACCTTGTGCTTCAGACTGGAGCCTGCAGGCTGTGGGTGAGGGGTGAGCATTAGGGTTGACAACCCCAAGGAAGACCCCACCGCTGATTCACCAAGACTCTGGAAACCCCAAACCATGATGTTTTTTCCTTTTGTTGCATGGGGGGCAGTCTTGGCAAAGCAGTAGTGGGGTCTTCTTTGGGGTTGTCTGCCCTAATGCCAACCCTGTTCCCTGAGCAAACAGGTCACATATGATCTTTCAGTTAGGGTTGGAAACCTTAATGCTACATTTTCCTACTTCTGTGATGTTAAGTTACCCTAACTGGTGCATTAATGAAAATTTTTGGAACAAAATAAACAAACAACTATTTCATTTTTATGTTTGCTTGCACGCATGTGCAAGAAACATAGTGCCATCATCTGAGTTTTCCAGAGGTGTGTCAGCCTCTTCCAATTCAGTCAGTGTGTTTGCAGGCGCGGTCGCAGTGTACCAATCACTGCTCCAGCTGTCTATGACAGCAGTTGAAAATGCAGTGGCATACAGTTGAAAGGGAGAGCTCCACTTCAGTGAGCAGAGCTACCCTCAACACGCATGCATGCATATTGCATGCTGACGTGCTCCCCCCACGCACATATTGTATAACCGACCGGGGTGCCCAATGCCCCATCGGATCCACGCCACCCCCCAAAAAGCTTTCCTGGTGCCATGCTGGGAGACCACTCCAGCGTGGCACACGTCCATATGGCCGACAGGGGTGCCCAATCCCCCGTTTGCTCCAGCGCCCCCAAACAGCCTTACAGCTACCACGCTGGGAGCCCACCCCAGCATGGCACAAGCCCGTATGGCCGATGGGGGTGCCCAATCCCCCATCAGCTCCAGCTCCCCCAAACAGCCTTTCCAGCTGCCATGCTGGGAGCTCACCCCAGTGTGGCAAATGTCCCGTGTCGTCTTAATAATAATAATAAAAAGAAACCTGTAAATTAAACAACAGTCCCTCGCAGTCTCCCTGCCCCCACCCGAACCCACCCACTGCACACCCTGCCTCCCCACACCCCTCACCCCATACTTACCTCCGGAGTCTGGCGCGATGATCTTCCGTGGACCGGGAACACGTCTGCATGCTTCAAAGACGACCGTGAACTGAGGAAATGCCGGTAAGCTGTATAATGTAATAGATAGGGTTTTCTCAACTTTGCTGCATATCTCGGGCACTTTTTGGAATTTTTGCACCAAATTTTCAACATGGGGTTTTTGGGACCCCTTCTCATGAATCCTGTCACTGTCATGGCGTTAATCAGGCCCGAAGGGTGATTTCACAGTCACTGCACGGAATCACCTTTTGGGACCGATTAACAAAACAACACTGCCAGTGTTCATAAGGTGGGCTCTCAAAAAGCCTATTTTGAAAATTTGGTGGAAAAATTCCTAAAAATGACTGTTTTATGAGCGTGAGTTGCGCAGTTCCTACGCAGGCTCGTAAGTTCGTGAATTTTCAATATTTTCACTCCAGATTTTCAACATTGCCATTTTACCACACCTTCTTATGAGCAGTATAGCTGTCATTTTCACATCTCACCCAAATGTGTTTCCGCACATGTAGTGCACAATGGTACAGTCGGTTTGCAAAAACAATGTTTGGGACAGATTAAGAAAATCACAGTGACACTGGTCATGAGCAGAGGTCTTAAATGGCTATGTTGAAAATTTGGTGACAAAACTCCATAATGACTGTTACGAGTGAGCATTATGGAGTTTCCACGCACCGTAAATTGTGAATTTGTAATGTTTTCAGTCCAGATTTTCATCAGTGGCATTTTTCCACACCTCCGTATGAACAGTACAGCTGTCATTTTCCACAACATGGCCGAAATGTGTTTTCACACTTTCAGCGCAGAAATGCGTGATCGCTGTGCAAAATCATTGTTCGGGACAGAAAGAAAATCACACTGACACTGTTCATGATTGGAGGTCCCAAAATGCCTGTGTTAACAATCTGCTGTAAAAAAATCCCCAAACTAGCTACATTACGGGTGTGCGTTGCACAGTTTCTACACATGCTCTTGACTTCACCAGTTTTTTTAAGATTTTCACAGCAGATTTTCAACATTGCCATTTTTTACACCTCCCCATGAACAGTACCACTGTCATTTTTCACATCCTGTTCAGAATGTGTTTTTGCACCTGTGGTGCCAAATGTCGTAGTCGCTGTGCAAAAGCAGTTTTTGGCTAACAAACTGATATTGCCACTGTTCATGAGATGGGGGACACAAAAAAACCATGTTGAAAATTTGGAGTGAAAATACCAACGAATTCCTGAGGCGTTAGGGTTTCTGACCGTAACGCCCCACCCTGTACAGAATGACAGGCATCAGGGGTGTGACTTGGGATTCTTGCCTGTAATGCTCATACCATTCCACCCTCACCCACACCCTGCAGCCAGTGAGAGGCATCAAGGTGTGCCTCGGACACTTCGGGCCCAAACTTCACCCCATTCTTCTATACCGCACCCATCTCACCGTATTTCCTGATGGAATGGGGTGCGTGATAATGGCCAAAAGACCCTGGTTGGCACACCATGATACCTTGTCAGTGTCTGCAAGGTAGGGTGTGGTGAAATGGCATGGTCGTTATGCCTGACGACCCAAAGGCACACCCCAATGCCTGTCACTCTCTGCAGGGTGGTGGTGGGGTTGGCATCAGTTCAATACTTCGCTGCCATTCCTATTATGCAGCTCTGTAACTTCTACACTACCAATGCCAATGCCAGCAAGCAAACATTCGGCATTGACAAATGCTTGTTTACTTTTTGGTTTATAATGTGAACTAAGGATACTGGGAAGAACTTTTCTGAACTGGCTTTGAATAACCCTGGATACTTCAGAGTATGTTGAGAACTTACCACTAATGGACACTTCAGTATGATAAATGCTACTGTCTTTCTTTTATATTGTATGGGGGAAATATGAAGCTGTCATGTGGGTGAGTAACTATACAGAGAATGTAACTGACAATTTTCTTTTGTTTTGAAGTGGAGCTTCTGAAATGAGAGACAAATGTTCCTGCTAGTATACTGTAGTTAGTTGGAGACCAATACTGCTAGTTGCTCCCTGGATAATGATGGGCTACCTAGACAGAACAGTCATGGTATTTTATCTATGGCACAGGTAATGTGTGGACAATTAGTTTTGAGTCCTGCCTACAACTAAATGATGTTTTGTTACCCTTATCTCGTGTGGCAGTTGCCAACCTCCCCTATTGTTTTGTCCCTCCTTAGGTCTTTTCCTTCTGTATGAGACTCTTTGTATCCCCAGAGAGACACAGAGTCACAGAAATACCTCTTACTTGGGGGACTCAGGGTCTCCAGCCAACAGCACCTACAAGCGACCAGGGAAGGTAAGCTGGCCTTCCCCAGCCTCGCAAATCACCTCTCAGGGGTTGACTCTCTTGAGAAGTTAAGTTGTTTCTATTTGGAACTTAATTTGTTGTTGGGACCTTCCATTTCACTGGCCCACTGAAGAGTATACCCAGTTGGAATCATCGGAGGGCATCACGTTGTTTCAATTTATTTATTTTTTTAATTTTTATTTATTTAATTTTTGTTTACCGAGTAGGGTACACTAAACAAGTAAATGCCTATTTACAGGTATGACCTGGGAGGGCACAAGGTATCAGAATATGCAAGCTATCCAAATACAGAGGACAATAAGTACCTGGGGATCTGGCAAACAATGTGACATGAAAACAAGAGACAGAGTATAATACAGCTACAAATAACAAAAGGGGGAAGGTTTCACTAGAGAAATGCCTTGCATGAGAATACAGTTACATATGACAAAAGGAGTAAGGCTCCATTAGAGCAGTGGTTTAAGTACACAGTACCTTCTAACAACCTACATCAGAAGAGATAAAACCTGTTATAAAGTGCAAGAGAAGTACATGGATATTAATGTGGGCAGGAGCAAGTGGAGGGACCCTTCAGGTGTTTCCAGAGTGCTCCTTTGAAGAGCTTATGAGAAAGGAGGCAGCAGATACCAAGTAGAAGGAAGTTCCAAAACTTCGGGGCATATATGGAGAAGGCCCACTCTGCCATTGTGGTGGAGCATTTGGGAATGAGGAGGAGGAATGCAGTTGAGGAACTGAGAGTACATGATTGGCAAGGCATATAGCAGAGTGTAGAATGGGGATGAGGCTCTTAAAAGATTGCCAGTTAAGCACACTAGGGAGTATGACTGGGAAGCTGCTGGAGAGAACCAGTCCAGAGATGCACAGGGGGAGCAATGGTGGATAAGGTGAGGAGAAGCCAGCAAGAAATGACAGACATTGTTGTCGGTCATCTCCCACTTGTAGAGGGCAGTTTTGGGGGCTTGTGGAACACCCTGTTGGCCATAAGGCAGACTAAAGAGATAGATTCACTGGGAGATGGCTAGTCTAGCCTTTAGTTTCAGTATGTGTCAGGCTCAGTAAGCAAGCCCAAGTCTGGAGTTAATGGCTTTACAGGCCAGGGAGAAGTGGCAAGAGAAGTCGAAGACTGGATTTAGGGTGATACCCAGATATTTAAAATCAAAAATGGTGGAGAGTGGGGAGCCATTCAGGCAATTAATTTGAAGGGGTCGAGTGTAGGCTTTATGTCTAGCCTATGACCTGAGTAACATGGCTTGGGTCTCTGAGGAACATAGCACAAACATATTTTCAGTGAGCCATGTCTGAACTTAGGAGAAGTTCTGCTGAAGCTGGGCATTGACTTAGGAAATGGGGGAGCTAAGGTACAACATGCTGTCATCCACATACATAATTGAGAAGCAGTGAGATGGGGTGGAGGGAAGTCTGCTGATGAAGTGGAGAAGAGCATGGGGATCAAGAATAGATCCTTGTGGGATTACAAGTTTAGTGAAAGTTAAAGAGCAACTGACACCATTCTGTCCAAAAGTGCTGCATTGCAGAATTAGAATAAGCATACCCCCAGTAAATCTCATACCAAAAACTAGATTTCTGCATTACTTCATTTTAAAGTCATGAGCTATTTTGTAATCCTGATTTCATCACCTGTTCAAAAAAACCTATTTCAGTGAAGAGCTGCTGCTGATGTCATCTCAGGAACTCACAGACTAGTACTCCCCGTCAGCAAGCTTATATGACATGTTTCTCCAAAGTTGTAAAGTTCATATGCAATGGTTTTCACAAGTAAAACAGGCAGTACCATTCAATAAACATTGCTTTAAAAACTATGTGAGTTTCAGGTTTTGTAACAAAGCTGACAATATTTTGTGGGGTGCCTTTTTGTTGTGGACCTTTTTTCCAGGGTTGCTGGATGCTGGGTCATAGCACACTGTTGTGAGGTTTGCAGACTGAATACGTTTCTGCTGAGATCATTCACACCTATCATTCAACTGAGGCGATGTGTATGGATGGCACTTCAGAACAGTTATGCCATCTCCTTGTCAATGGGGGTGGGAGAGACAATGTTGCTTTGAAACCTTATTAGGAGTTTCTAATTTAGCCAGCCCAATGTGTTCTCCCTGTCAGGCTGTTTTGACCTACAGTCAGTGGATCCAGGGTTGATGGATGCTAAGTCAGCATGCCTCAAGGCTATGGATGCCATTTGGACTCTACTGTGCCTGTTAGGAAGTTGTATTGCTGCTAGTATTGTAATGTTGGTAACTTCAATGCTGTTTGTCAGTGTCTGCTTTACAATAAGCTTTAATAAGGACCTTATATGTGTTAATTCCTACTAGGGGTGGAAATGTTAGCTCTGGTAAAATTAACATTTTAAATTTAGAGTTGAACATAGATCAGGCTGAATGTAGGTAAAAAAAAAAAAAAAAAAACACCCTGACAGGGAGAAAACATTGGGTTGGCTATATTAGAAACTCCTAGTAAAGTTTCAAAACAGCATTACCTCTCCCACCCTATTGACAATGAGATGGAATAATTGTTTTAAAGGGCCATCCTTAGAAATCACCTCAATTGAATGATAGGTGTGAATGATCGCAGCCTTTCACCACATCAGAAATGTATTCAGTCTGCAAACCTCATAACAGTGTGCTATGACACAGCATCCAGCAATTCTAGAAAAGGGACCTCAACAAAAAGGAAACCTCAAAGAAATTGTCAGCTTTGTTACAAAACCTGAAACACACATAGTTTTTAAAGAAATGTTTATTGAATGGTGCTGCCTGTTTTACTTGTGAAAACCATTGCACATGATCTTTAGCATTTTGGAGACACAGGTCCTATAAGCTTGCTGACAGGGAGCACTAGACTGTGAGTTCCTGAGCTGATGTCAGCAGCAGCTCTTCACTGACACAGACTTTTTTGAACAGGTAATGAAATCAAGATTACAAAATAGCTCATACCTTTAAAATGAAGTAATGCAAAAATCTAGTTTTTGGTATGAGATTTACAGGGGGTATGTTTATTCAAATTCTGCAGTGTAGCAGAAGTGGTGTCAGTTGCTCTTTAAAGGAGAGACAGCATTACTGAAGTTAACATACTGCCAACCTGTTAGTAGGGTAGTTCTGGAACTAGTAGGCAGCATGTTGGGACAGGCCAGTTGAGATTAGCCTAGATGGAGAAGAGAGTGGTTGACAGAGATGAAAGCTTTAAATACAGTAGTTCACCGAAGATGGCCCCAGTAAGGGAGCCCTTATCCACAGTGTACTTGATGTTATTGGTAATTTGAATCAGTGCAGTGGTGGTGTGTTTCTTCTGAAAATCATGCTGGTTAGGGGAAAGGTGATTATTGGTCTTAAGGAATTCAGTCGGTTGGGAGACAATGACCCAGTCCAGCAGCTTTCTCAGAGTTGGAAGAAGTACTATCGGCCTGTGATTGTTAATCAGCTTGGGGTCATCCTTTTTAAAGACTTTGGAAATCTACCAGTTGTCAGGGACTACACCTGAGGCAAGGGATAAATTAAAAATGTGTGAGATGGGTAAGGCTAGGACGGGTGCCCCGATACAAGAGTCTGGCTAGGATCCTGACACGGCAAATGCTGCCACCATTTAATAGGGTATTCAATAATTTAAAGACTTTTCCAGGGGATACTAGTCTTAGTTAATGATATGTGGGGATGTGGGGGGCAGCTTGGAACTAGAAACTGAGGGAACAGAAGAATCTGCAAAGTGGGCATTGAAGAAGTTGACAATTGTTGTGGGGTTGTTGTAATGGACTCCATTGAGTAGTAGATCATTGTTTGTTTCTTAGCTGGGCAGCCTAAGAGGTCTCTGATATGGCCCCAGAAATGTCCAGGGTTCTTGGCAGCAGTAGTTAGTTGTTCGCAGAAATCACTTTTTGCAAGGCAGGTGGCTCTTTTGTATTGGTTCCAAAAGTGTCTATAGGCACACCAGACTGCTGGGCTGAAGAAATTTTGAAATCCTGTCAGAGTTTGATTTAAATAGGGAGAGTAGATCCTGATGTAGTCAGTGGGTGAGGATGCCTGTGACCCTTTTTTTGTATGGGGGAAAGCCTATCCTACATCTGAGATAGGCAGCTTTGAAAGAGTCTAAGGGCTGCATTGACATTGTACAAGGACAGAACAGGAGCCCAGACAATTTGTGACAGTTCAGCATAGAGAATTTGGGAATCAGGGTGTGATTGGTCCCACAATGTATGAATTTGGAGGGGGGATAACAGACAGGGCATGGGGAAACAGGGTCTTGTTGCTACAGTCTCGAGTAGTTAGTAATACCTGGATTTACTTACATATTCTGCAGAAGGTAAATACATACACCAATTACTGAGGGTTTGTTGTAGGATCCCACAAAGCAATTATCCTATATGGAGAGTAGGAGTACTGTACATGTTATATTTCATCTATTAGACAATGCAAGTGGCTCACTTTAAGGTTATCTTACAAAATATATAGAGAAACACAGAATTTGTTGGCAGGTAAGGACTGCAGATATGGACCGTTTGGGCCACCTAGTTTGCCCTTTTTTCCCTTGCCTATACTTCACTGTAGACCCTAACTGATCTTGGCATTCTGTTAATGGAGCAACATCATTAGGTTGATGGCCATTGGTGTGCTGCAAGCAGTTCGGCAGTCACAGTGGTGAACTGGTTGTCAGAGCACCGTGCACCAAGCCCACAGCATGGGTGTTGTATTCTCTCCCCAATAAACCTCCCTGTGCAGATGATTGTATCATTTTTTCGGGGGGTGTGGGGTGCAAAGACCCCCCAAACAGCCTGGATGTGCCCCTGTGCTTTGTGCATGATGGCAGTCAAGTGGCACAATTGCCTGGTGACATGATCACTGTTGGCATTTTGTGTCGCCCTAATCATGGTCGCCCTTTCATATTTTGCACTAACGTGAGTAAACCACTGATCTCTGGCTATGCCCCCACTTCCCTACTAAGATTTTCTTGTGCCTATCCCATGCATGCTTTTTTTTTTAAATTTAATAAACTTTATTATTTCCCCCCCCAAAAACACACATCAACAACAGGCATGTAACAGGAAAAATATAACATGACAGTTGAACATAACTCTTCACAACCCATCCTGTGCCACCCCACAGAGTGTTCCAGATGTGTTAGATTAAGTTCCTACAAGTAAGGAAGATAACGGGAAGGGAGCAAAAGTGGAATGGGAGCTGAAAATAATTTAGTATACAGGGTATGGAGTTTACCCCATTTCTTATCGAAGAGGGACGGTTTATGTCATATGCTAGCAGTCATACGCTCAAGCCTTAAGTTAAACAAGAACTCTTGAAGCCATTCCTGATAGGAAAGAATGGTTTGGTCCAGCCAGTGTCTAAGAATAACTTTTTTAACTGCTAGGGAAATGAAAGAGATATAGTATCGCCTTTCCTTTACCGGGATTGCACTACTGTTCCCTAAAATGCATGTTTCTGGTGTGAAAAGCCCCTCTAGACCTAGTAAGGGATCATATGAACATATGAAATTTGCCAGCAGATAAAGGCCTAGAGGTCTATCAAGTCTGCTCGAATGTGCTGCTAGCATCCCTTATTCTGCAGCGGCCCCTCTCTTCTACCCTTCCCCTCCATTGACCCTCCCCCTTGTCCTGTCCTATCCCCTTTTGAAGCAGTCCACTGTTCTACTGGATACCACTTCTGCAGGTAATGCATTCCACCCAGCTACCACCCTCTCTGTAAAAAACTGTCTCCTCATCTCCCTCCTGAGCCTTCCTCCCTCCAGTCTCATATCATGGCCCCTGGTGTCCCTCCCCTCCCTTACTTTTAACAGCCCCTTGGTACCTGTCTTGTTTATTCCTTTCATGTACTTAAAGGTTTCAGTCATGTCCCCTGTCCCTCCTCTCCTCCAGCGAGTACATGTTCAGCTCCCTCAGCCTCCTCTCATATGATAAGTCCCCCAGCCCCTTGATCATCTTTGTCACCCTGCACTGCACCCTCCAGTAACTTAATGTCCCTCTTCAGATATGGGCGCCAGTACTGCACGCAGATTTCCAGGTGCGCCCAACTAATGACCTATACAGTGGCAGAATCACCTCCTCCTCCCGAGGATATACCCCTTGCAATGCAACCCAGCATTTTGTTGGCCTTTGCAGCTGCCTTACTACATTGTGCTGAGTTGTTCATTGACCCTGTAAGGAGCACCCCCAGATCCTTCTCCTTCTCTGTCTGGGCTAGCTGCACTCCCCACAGCTGGTAACTCCTCTTTGGGTTCTTCACCCCAAAATGCAGCATCTTGCACTTTTTGGCATTGGATTAAATGAGGGTCCAGAGAGGGGACACTTTAGGGTAGGACCAGAAGATGTGAAGGAGAGTACCTACTTCTTGGCCACATCTAATGCATGTGGAGGAAGAAATTTGACCCATTTTAAACAGTTTCACAGGAATATAGTAAAGGTTGTGTAAAATATGAAATTGGGTAAGCCTAAGCCTGTCCTGAGGTGTGTAGATGCAAAGGTCCCGCCATATATTGTTCCAGTTAAGATTGGAAGAAGGGAGGAGGGTATCCCAGGTTGTTGGGTGGCCCAGTCTATTTGGAGGGGCCTTAGAGAGGGTGTATGGTCGTTTGGTCCCCGGACATAAGGTCGCAGTCATAAAACCATGGTCATTATGTCGCGGGAACACATAGGAACTGTCTATTTTGTCACTGACAAGATACGTTTCTGGATGCAATGTTGCCGCATATTAGGGGGACCAGACAACTTGTCACCACTGTATCATTACAGTACCACCCCATATTAGATCCACTTCACTTACTTTAATCAAAGCCCAAAGACGTAAAAGTTCCAGCTTATCTAGGTAGCCCCATTAGGAATGGAGACACCTGGCACCAAACTTTTCAAGCATTACAGATGAAAAGCCCATATTACCAGGCATTAAAAAGATAGAGCAGTATTAGGAAGTAAATTTTGGATACTCCATGTGGTATAAAAGCCAATTCTTTCAGAGAGCCAAGGAGTTCTGATTGGTTGGTGATCTCAGGGGTGGAGTCTAGCAACTGTACGAGAAGGTATCTTAGTTGAAGGACCTTGAAGATATGGGAAGTGCCTAATTGGAATTTCTGCAGTATAGAGGGTGATGAGAGTAGTGTACACTGTGTGCACAAGTCTGCAATGGAGACATTAGATGGGGATGGTAGCCAGGAGGAGGTGAATACCTGCCTACCAATTTTCAAATTGTTATTGTATAAGAAGAGGTTGGGAGATATCTTTAGAAGGTTGATAATGAAAACTGGAGCAGAACTGGGAAAATACTCTGAGAGAAACACCAATCACGGAGTCCTTCAGTGAAGAGGGTAGAGATTTCCCGGGCGTAAAAAAGAGTGAGGGTGCGGACAGATCAGACTTATTGATTAAGTCAAGCTATAATTGAAGCCAGATAGGGAAGTAATTGGAAGCTTGGTGAGCATGATGCAGAGAGAGACATTTGAAAGATTTGTGGAGGTGGCTCGCCCAATAATAAAATAGAAAGTTAGATAATTTGAGTTCACCTGCTGTCTGGGGTGTGGAGAGCTTCATGTAGGACCTCCTTGGGGTTTTACCTAGCCAGATAAACTTGGTGACTAAGGCATGTATACGTTTGAAAAAGGAGATGGGCAACCAGAGATTTAACATATTTAAGGGTAAAATAATCTTGGAAGAACATTCATCTTAATTATATTAATCCTGCCCCGAAGGGAGAGAGAGAGTAATCTCCATCTGGATAGATCTTGTTGGACAACTGTGATGAGATCCTCTAGATTATGCTTTTTCATACCAGAAGCATTCTGGGACAGGTAGTTGCCTGGATACTTAATATAACGAGGGGCCCCAATGCATACCAAAATGAGCTAAGTCAGATTTATGTGTACAACGTTAAGAGGCAGGATTTTGGTTTTATCAAGATTGGGTTTATAGTTTGAGAAAGTCCCAAACGTTTTAATGGTGTTTAGGACTTTGGCAATGGAGTTGGCTGGGTATGCGAGATGCAGGAGTAAAGGATTTGGACAGTGTCTCCTATGGGAATACCTGATATGCTAGGGTTGAGTTTGATGTGCCTAATTAAAGGTTCCAGGTAAATATTAAAGAGAAGAGGGGATAGGGGATAACCTTGATGGGTTCCAGTGAATAGGGGAAAACCGGAGGAAAATACCCTGTTACAATAGATTTTGCAGTAGGTGAGGAGTAAATTACCTGGACCCAACGTAGGAAGGCCTGGGGAAATCCAAATCTCTGTATGGTAGTTAAAAGAAAGGACCAGTCTACCCGGTCAAAGGTTTTCTCCGCATCTAAGGATACCAAAGCCATCGAGGAAGGGGAGTCTGTAGCGGCCGAGATTATATGTACTAGTTTACGTAAATTATCAGACAATGAGCGGGCCGGGACAAAGCCAACTTGTTCTGGGCTGAGTAGGGTAGACCAGACACTATTAATTCTAGAAACTAATATTTTGGTAAGGATTTTGAGGTCATAGTTTAGTAAAGAGATGGGACGATAACTGGATACCTGATTGGGGGGTTTATCAGGTTTTAATAACAGTACTATCAAGGCCTCGAGGATAGATGGGTCCAGAGTATCAGCTTTGTACAAGTATTGGAAAACATGGAGATGTAAAAGGGCTAATTCTTTGGAGAATGTTTTGTAAAAGTTCGAGGAGAAACCATCAGGGCCAGGGGACTTGTCCAGGGCAAGACTATTAATTGCAGAAAGGAGCTTCAGGATTGAAATGGGTTGGAATAGTATGGCCCGCTGGTCATCTGACAGTTGGAGTAAGGAAACTGGATCCAGGTAATTATTAATGTCCGCACTGCGTGCGAGGGTAGTTCTAGGTCCATAGAGGATTCTATAATAGTTTTCGAATTTGGAAGCTATGTCGCGGGGTGTTGTTTTGAGCAGACCATCTCCGGAGATTATGGCAGGACTAAACCTGGAGGCCTCACTCTTCTTTAGGCAGAGAGCCAAAAGCCGGCCTGCTTTTTCACCCTGTTCAATATATTTCGACCGGGTTTTTAAGATTGCATACTCAGCTTTGTCTCTTAGCAAGTCAGCATATTTATCTCTGAGGCATGTGAGGAATTTCAGTATCTCAGGGAGGAGGAAGAGGAGGAGGAGGAGGGAGAAACTGAATTCCTCAATTCCTTGATACGGTGCAGGAGATCTTTCGCTTCTTGCTCTCTGACTTTTTTCCACTTGGAAGCAAGGCAGTGAAATTCACCTCTAAGGAGACATATAAGGGCACACCATTCATGGTCACCTCTGGAAACTGAGTTAAGGTTAGTCTCTGTGTAGGTTTGGGTAAGGGCCTTGATCCTGGTGATAGTATGGTCCTCTTTGAGAAGCCGATTACTTAACTTCCAAGAGGTGTCTCTCTGCATGTTTGGTGATAAAGTAAGTGTTATCCATGGCAGAGTATGATCTGAGAGGACCACCGGGGCTAAGCCACTGTCCACCACACCTCTCATCTCCAAGTGACTGATAAGAATGAAGTCAAGATGGGAGGAGGAGTGATGTACAGAGGAATGAAAGGTGAATTCACGTGTTTGAGGATGAGGATCCTCCAGGGATCACAGAGCCCATAGAGTCCATCATGTCTCTAATGGCGCATTGGGGAGGGGAAAGTGGGATTAAGGGTCGACTTGAGCTGTCCAAGTCTTGGATAATGGTAGTGTCTCAGTCACCACCAATGATTATAGGAGCCAGCAGAAGAGAGGTTAGTTTGTCTGCCAGTTCCAAGAAGAATTCCGGGACACTGCCATTAGGGCCATAGAAGCTACCCAGTATAACTTCAGTCCAATCAAGCCTACCCTTAATTAGTATATAGCACCCCTGGGGATCAGAAAGTGTGTGGAAGCATTGAAAGTTAACATTCCTAGTGAGCAGAATGACAACCCCTCTGCTCAAGGAATTGTATCCTGCAGCAAAGACCTGTCCTATAGATTGTTTGCAGAACCACGTAGCATCTTCTGACAGCAAGTGGGTTTCCTGCAGGAATGTTATGCCACCTTGTAGGAGTGAGATGTGTTTGAAGATTTGATACCTCTTGAGTTGGGATTTTGTTCCTCTAATATTCCATGTTGCAAATTTAAGGAGGGAGTTATCCCTGGTCCAAACCAAAGGGAGTTAACTGTGATGGGAAGAA
Source organism: Neoceratodus forsteri (assembly GCA_016271365.2). NCBI lineage: Eukaryota > Metazoa > Chordata > Ceratodontiformes > Ceratodontidae > Neoceratodus > Neoceratodus forsteri. The sequence goes on from CM057456.1 coordinate 1,678,390,376, forward strand.
CCCCAGAAAGAACATTCCATTGCCCACCCCCCCCACTAAGTAACGAGTTCCATTAACCTTAGTGTAGACACTAGCATCAAACAATGAGAACATTGAAAACAGCCAAAACTTTGAAAGTGAGGAAAACCCCTAATAAACCCCATATAGACCCACCCCCAGACAATATAACAGTAAAGAATCTTGTCAAACAAAAACAGTCAAATCCCCTCCCGAAAAGTTCTGATTAAAGAAGTATATACAAAACCCATCCCATTCCAGAAGTCTATCAAAAAACAACCTGAACCAATGATTGAACAACCCACAAAACCCCTGTGCCTTAATCCTGTGGCAGTGTAGCGAGGTAGTGAAGGAGGGCAAAATGTGAGGTTCCAAAGGGGGGCAGGACTTGCAAACACTTTTTGTGTAGGTAGTGCCCAGAACAAGTGGAAGGTGGGAAGTGTGTGTGAAAGAGGAACCTCCAGCTCTCTCTCCTCTCAGATAGAAGTAGTGTCATCATGAGGCTGATAAATAATGGGCGTGTATAATAGCTGAATAAAGAAATTGATTTTAAAAGTATTAAGGCACCCCCTGTTATTAACCTAATTGCAATGCACTCCAGCTTAGGGGCTGAGCTGTGCTCCGGTTAATCCCCCCACCCCCACCCAGCTCAAATACAAGGAAGCATAGTGCTGTGTAAGTGACTTAAAATAGAGTGTAGAAAAACAAACTGGGGCAGTATAGGGTTGGGAAATATTGTAGCCGAAGAGCAGCAAAGAAAATGGAGTAACGTCAGCTCTGCTGCGATGGGTGGTATAGGCTATGAATTCTTAGGGGTTGCTGCATTGAAACCGGGCAGAAGCAAGAGGGGCAAGGAGTTGTAACTGGTTGCAGCACTAAATATAGGGGGAAGAAAATGAGCATCCACCCATGTACCTGTAGGAAGGTATCAGATCTAATGCCAGTAGAGGTAGAAAAAGTGTATGTGATAACCCTGCAAAAACCTGCAGGAAAAAAGAGTTAAGCATTAAGACAGGTAAGGCTGCAGCTGAAACATAATAACAATATAGAAACACTCCACATGCAAAAACATTAACAGCACCCTGTAGCTGGAAGGGGAAGGAGTAAAGCAGTGCACCAGTGCCCCGCTATTATTGTCCCTTTAGCTTAACAACAACAGTTCCGAGTCGGGACCATTGCGAATATGCGAGTGGAAGGCCAAAAGGTGGTAGCACAGATCTCCCCCTTCCACACCCGGATACTGTGCCACCAAGCCGTTCATCAGGAGAGCAGGCTGGACAGTGTGGCGACCAAAGGAATGTTCAGGTGCAGAACCGGGCACCAAGAAAGGCAAACCAGAATACAGAACTTCAGAAATAGCTGCTGCCACATATAGGAAACTCCATGAAATAGGTAGGTGATGACATGGCACAGAGCTGCCCAGATAAAGATACCACAGCCATTCAGGGGGATTTGAAGAGATCCAGTAGGAGAGCCGTAAGATCTTGGAAGGCCTGTTTGGACATATCAAAGGAGTGCCAGTGTCCGTTGAGATGGACCTGGAGGCGGGGGGTACCCCATCCTAAACTTGATAGTGGCCACAATCAGTTTATCCATGATGGAGTGGAAGGCTGCATGCTTCTGTCTCGTTTCTCCAGGGAGGTCCTCTGTGATCCTTAAGGAGTGGCCCTGCCAAGTGATAGATTGTAAGTCTCTGGATTTCTGAAGTACAAATTGTTTCTCAAGGTAACTTAAAAACTTGAATATGAAGGGTCTCGGGGGGGAGGATCCGGTTGGAGGTTTCTGGTGGAGGGAATGGTGGGACCTCTCTATTAGGCCCTCTGTTGCTGCATCTTGAGTGGCTTTTCCCCTGGCTAATTCTTCCTGATGCCACAATTGCTCCTTATACTTAAAATTACTGTTTTCTGTTTTGTTTTTTGTTTTTTTTAAGTGGCTAGTTTTCCATTAGCAGGTTATACAGATCTGCCACTAGAGAGATTTTGTCCTTTCATTTAAAGAGGTCTACGCTCTTAAAGTCACAGTTGCTTTACTTACTATATACCCTCCTTGTACTGCCTCCCTACTAAGTCCTATTTTACCTCACTTGATTCCTCTCCTGCCCAATGGTATCACAAAGTGTGAAATTATTTCTGGTGCTTTTCTGCACACTTTGGGTGCCACTCTCATTAGGATGGCACCCCATATCTCATACCCCTGTTCTCCCTACCACAGAGCTTCCTCTCATCACACTTGGCATGGTCACCAGTGTCAATGTAACATACTGCACCCTTTTCTTCCCATGGAAGCTGCACCAGAGCAGGCTGCACATGAAACATGGAAGTTGTCTGTCCTCTATTTGCCCCACTGTTGTTGTGCTACTTAAAAAAGTCTCTCTGTTCCTATGGGCCCTGTTAAAGTATGTCTAAAGAGGAAATCTCATCCCCTCACACTCTATTTACTAAAACAACTCCTGAAACACCTCATTCTTCTTCTTCTCCTTATTTCTGGGAGCGTACAACCTAATCCAGGCCCTCCTTCATATGGAGTCAATGGCAAAAAAAAAACAGGGTACCATTGTCCTGGCCAGTATGAACATCTGTAGTCTGTTAAAAAAAATTTGATGCCCTCACTGCTTTGGTTGTAGTACACGATCCCGACATCTTGTCAGTCGTCAAAACATGGCTGTCACCATCTACCCCTGACTCGGCCATCATCCTAACAGGCTACTTACTTTTCAGACAGGACAGACTGTCTAGAAGAGAAGGTGGCTGTGCCATATACTTAAAGGAGTCATTGTTGGCCTATCCACTTTCCCTCCCTGAACCAGCTATGGATATTCAAATCCTTGCTGTTAAGGTTATGCTCGGTGCACAGAACAAGGTCCTCAACATTGGCTCAGTCTATATTCTCCCAGACCTTGCTGAACAGGGCTTAAAACCCCTAATGAACTGCGTCATGAGTCTAAAACAAGACACAGAAACCATCCTGTTAGGTGACTTTAATGTCAACTGGCTCTCGTCAGGTGCCAGAAGGCATAGGGATGAGTTAACAGGCCTGAACTTTATCCAGTTAATAACAACTCCAACCATGATATACTATAAGACTGGGACTAGCACACTCCTGGACTGGGTCCTAACGAATCGTCCAACACATATCTCCCATTCTGAAGTATTGCCCGACACTATCAGCGATCACTCTCCTACCAAGTGTTATTGGTCAAACAAATTTATCAAGCCCCCTGCCAGAACAATCACAAGTAGAGTGCTCTTTTGTGGCCACCTGCAGCCACTAAAGTCTCTCCTTTGACAACAAGACTGGTCTTACATTGAAACCACACCTGATAATGACTCAGTTCTACAATACTTCATTGAACATTTCAATGAAGCCTGTGTCATCCACGCCCCTTTTAGGACATGTAGGATCAGGGGACTTGATAATCCCTGGATCTCTTTTAGCCTTCTGGCTCAAATGAAAGATTGTGATCACCTCTGGCATAGGGCCAGGACATCTGGCAGTCAACCTGACATACAGGCCTGTAAGATGGCCAGGAACGCATGTACTAAGGCTATCCATGAGCACAAAGCGCGTTACTATAAGGACACCCTTGCCAAGACCTGGGCTGATGGGAAAAAAATTCTAGGAAAACCTCTCAGAAATCACTGGGAAAGCATCCAAACAGGCTCCAACTATGTTAAATGTTGATGGGTCTATCACCCATGACCCCGTGTTAATTGCCAACACATTTAATTCATCCTTCACAGACCTTAGCCAAACTCTGTCCCCAAATTTCTTTGAACCACCCAGCACAGCTCCTACATCAACCAAATCAGAAGAGGCCTCTACCCACCCATGTTTCTACTTCAAAGCTATCTCGGAAAGCAAGACCAAGACCTACTTACGTAAAGTTCTAGGAGGAACTAGGACAAGCAGTGATTCTCTCGACCAAAAACTTCTTACTCTAACTCTAGATGAAGTCCTATCCCCCTCACCAAGCTTCTCAATCGCTCCCTCATACTTTCACAATTCTCCCAGATCTAGAAATCTGCTCTGGTTACACCAGTTTTTAAGAGTGGGGACAGAATACTACCTGGGAATTATAGGCCAGTATCTATTCTTCCTCCGCTGCCCAAAGCACTTGAAAGGATTGTTGCTGAGCAGTTTGAGGAGTACCTGGAAAAATACAACCTACAATGTGTCCAACAACATGGTTTTCGGAAAGGGCACAGCACATCTACAGCCCTACTGGAATTCATAGGTTTCAGTCACCATACTCTTGATCAGGGTCAACTTGTTGGTGCAACCTTTATTGACCTGTATAAAGCATTTGACACGGTTAATCACCATTTGCTGATACATCAACTTGCTGGGCTTGGTATATCTTCAGAGGCCCTAAAGTGGTTCACCAGCTACCTAGCAAACCACACACAGCAGGTGAGAATAGGGTCTGCCCTTTCTGCTAAACTGCCTGTCTGCTCTGGGGTTCCTCAAGGGTCGATACTGGTACCCCTTCTATTTAGCACCTTCCTCAATAATCTTCCAGCATCCTGTTCTGAACCAGTACTCCTCCACACGGATGATGCAGTCATTTTCTCAAAGACTGCTGACCCTACCCTCCTTCAGGCCCAAGTTCAGAAAAGTTTTACTGAAGCTGAGTCCTGATTCATCTCTCATAAGTTGATGCTTAACTACAAAAAAACTAAGATCATGCTCTTCCATGGTACCCACAGCAAGCACAAAGCCTAACAATTGATGATTAACAGTGCAGGTGTTATCCTTGATCAGACTCAATCTTTTAAATACCTAGGAGTTACTCTGGATAGTACGCTCTCCTACACCAACCATGTTGAGAATGTTGCCAAGGTAGTTAACATTCACCTAGGCTTTCTACACAGCCATAAACACTACCTTACTACTGACGCCCTCAGATTGGCTACCAAAGTTCAGTCATGTCTATTATTGACTATGGAGTGGTCATTTATGGTTCTGCCACAGACACAGCCCTACGTTTGCTCACCATGGCTCTGAATAAGGTATGCCGTCTACTAACTGGTGTAGCATATCGTACTCACACTTGTGACCTTTACGAACAAGCAAACTGGCTTCAACTCCAGGCTGGCATTGAATATCAAGACTGCCTTTTGGCTAAGAATGCAGATCTTGGTCTCCTACCACCAGGTTCCCTTCAGCTTTTCAGTCCCTTCCGGGGCACTCTGAGCACACGAAGTTCTGTGAGCCAAACATTTACTGTCCCTCGCTGTCAAACCTTGCTCCGACAGCGCTCCATTACAGTTAGAGCTGCTAATTTATTTAATTCCCTTCCTCCTGAGATTGCGACGACTGCAACCTTGGGACCATTTAAGCAGAAGCTGCATCAATTCGTAGTTTCCAGAGCATCTTGTGACTGCTATACCTAATCTCTGCTGACAGCTAAATGCACTGGGACCTCCCTCTTTTACCATTTGCCCCTGTATAACCCTATGCTGATACTGCACTATTCCACTCATAGCACTTCCTCCCTTATCCCTTTCCCATTCCTGACCTCTTTTCATCCCACCTCATCCCCCTTCCTTACCCCTCCACCCCACTTCCCCCCTCTCCTCTCCTCACTTTGTTCTCTCCTCTACCTCCTGCCCTGGGGTCTTTCCTGCTCAAGCCTCATTGTGGAATCTCCTTCTTGCTCTTTTTGCTCCTTCCACCCCCAATTCACCCCCAAACTTTCTCTCCTTGAAGCCCTTTCACCCTCTTCAGACAAGGCCACTGGCTGCACCTGACACAATATTTATCTTGCCATATTGTTCTTTTGTTTAAGTAATTACTTTCCTCATATGTACTACTTACTGAAACCATTGTAATTTGCTAATCTTGAGACTTGATGTGGAACCTCTGTAAAAGAGCCCTTGGCTCAAAGGTCTTTCCGATTTCTTAAATAAATAAATAAATAAATAAATAAATAAATAAAATAAGGCGATGGACCCACAAGTTTAGTGAGCAGCTTTTGAGTGAAGAGGACTGGGGAGGATCCTTCGGCCGCTTCAGGAAGCCTGAAAATCAAGAGGTTGTTCCGGCGGCTTCTCCCCTCTAAATCCTCAAGTCTTCTCTTGTAGTTTTTTTACTTGCTGCCATAGTCGGTTAACTTCAGGGTCTACTCTTTCCTTTCAGAGCTCTGTTGAGTGAGTGCGAGCCTCTGTATCCCCCTCGCTGGCCGAGGTCACCCAAGTCTGCCCACAGGGATTTCAGCTCTGATGTGATATCATGAAGGGCTTCACGAAAGGGCTTCAGTTCTTGAAGAAAATGATCCTCCATGAGAAGTTCCACCAGTGTAGAAGAGGACGGCTGGCAATTTGATTGCTGTTCCTGGGCCATGGCTTTCTTGGCGGCCTTCTCGGGAGTGGTGGGTGGAGTGTGTCTCGGTGGGACCTGTTTCACATCGGCTTCCATCTCTGAAAACTGGTGATGTTACAGTGGCTTCCTGGAGGTAATTAGAAGTCCAAGGTAGGCAGGAGATGGTCTAAATGCTTCTTTATGTTTAGTAAAGCTTTAAAGTAGCAAAATGAGCTAGATGAAGGTACAGAGAGGAGGGAGCCCAGAAACAGAGCTACTTTCCAAGCCCAGGCATCACATGATCTTGCCATCCCATGCATGCTTAAAGCCCACCACTGTTTTCACCCCCACAATCTCCACTGGAAGACTGTTCCAGGCATCCACTACTCTTTCAGTGAAGAAGTTCTTCATCACATCCTTCCTAAATTCCACCCTTCCAGCTTCATTGTATGTCTCCTAGTTCTTATGCACCCTCTCCTCTGAAAAATACTCCCTTCCTGTACCTTATTCAATTCTGTGAGGTTTTTATAGGTCTCTATCATGTCCCTCCGTTCCCTCCTCTCTTCCAGAGTGTATATATGGAGATCCCGCTCTCCTAATAGGGCTTCTAGTGCAGCCGCTGCACCATTTTAGTTGCCCTCCTCTTCTGCAGCCTCCATCCTGCCTATGTCCTTCCTGAGATGTGATCTCCAGAACTGGACATAGTACTGTAGGTGGAGCCCCACCAACAATCTGTACAGTGATAACACCATCTCCCTCCTTCTTCTGGTGATACATCTCCCTTATGCACCCCAGCATCCTGCTGGTCCTACCCACTGCCACGTTGCACTGCCTCTCCACCTAGAGGTCATCCAATATATGCCTTTCCTATTTGGTGGCAGTCAAAACCTCTTCTCCCATTTTATTCTATACTCCTTCCCTGGGTTTCTGTGCCCTAGGTGTCTGATTTTACACTTTTTTGCATTGAAACCCAGCTACCATACCTTTAACCATGCCTCAAGTTCTCAGGTCTCTGCTCATTCCCTCCACCCCCACTGGAGTATCTACCCTGTGCAGATTTTGGTGTAATCTGCAACAATACATATCTTCCTTTCCAGCTGTTCTGCAATGTCACTTATAAAGACATTGAAGAGGACTGCCCCCAATAACGAGCCTTGAGGTACCCTGCTGGTCACTCTCACCTCCCTCAAGTCAGTGCCTTTACCATTACCCTCTGTCTCCTATCCATCAACCAATTCAGCACCCAGTTTACCCACCTCCAGACTGCCTAGTTTACTTATGAGCCTCCTGTGGATTGCAGTAAGGTGTTCAAGGCCTTTCTGAGGTCTAAGTAGGCTATGTCCGCCACCCCACCCTGATCTTTTTCCTGGGTCACCTAATTGAAGAAATCAATCAGGTTCATCTGACATGGCCTCCCCCCACCCCCAAGGTGAATCTGTGCTGTCTTGGGTCTTGTAACCTGCTGGATACAAGATACTCCCAAAGACTTTTCTTTAAAAGGGTCTCCATTAACTTCTCCACCACTGATGTCTGACTGGTTTATAGTTGCCAGCCTCCTCCCTGCTAACACTTTTATGAACCAGGACCACATCTACCCTCCTCCAGCCCACTGGAATCACTCCTGTTTCCAGTGAATTGTTGAACAGGGCTGTCAGACGTACAACCAGTACCTTCCTGAACTCCCTCAGCACCCCATCTCTGGCCTCATAGCTCTGATCACTTTCAGTTTTGCAAGTCCTTTCAGGACCCTTCTCTGTGAATGGACTAGTGTCTTCCCCGCTCCCACCACTGTTTCTGCTGATTTTATGTGGTGTACCCCCCTCTCCTTCTACTGTGAAGACTGAACAAAAGTATTTGTTCAGGATACTTTCTTTTTCTTGATCCTCCTCTGCACAGCCCCCCTTTGCCCTTCTTAACCTTACAGTCCCTTCCTGTGTCTTCCTTTTTTCACTTATATACCTAAAAAGATCTTGCCCCCCCCTTAGTTACCCCTTTGGCTATCTTTTCCTCAGTTTGCACCTTTGCACCCCACACCACTTTATTGGCTTCCCTCTGCTTCTCCTGATACACTTCCTATCCTCCTCCTTCTTTGTACTTCCTGAATGCTACCTTTTTAATCTTAACCTTTGCAACCACTTCCCTTGAGACTGAAGCAGTCTCTTTTTTCCCTGTTTTTGCTCACTTCTTTTGGACAGAGGTTTGTTGCCTTCACTATACTATCCCTTAAAGAGCAGGTCTGCACTTTCCAGTAGCTGCCCCCCACCAACATGTATGATTCCTCTCTTCGACCAGAGTTGATGGCTATAAGTAATTTCCTTTAGCCATCTCCCTTTATTTCCTTTGTTTTAAAAAGTTATACTGCTCGTAATTTTGTCCTCAGCAAAAATGGAGCCACTTCCCTAAACTACCAACACACCCTCATGCAGGCACACCCAGCCCTGTTTTGTTATGTCATAAAATGAAGACTGTGTGTACGTGTTCCATTGAGATGAATGGGGTGATTTTTCTATACATTTTAATACCATTTAGTGCCGCGATTTTAATAAATCAAAGTGACCGCTCGACTAACGAGGTCCCTGTCAAAGAAAAGTTGCTTTGACTTCAGCATCGAAAATGTCATCAAACTTGTAATAACAGCAAATAGAAGTTATCATTTGTAAGTGTGAATAAGGGATGCATAAATGAATTTTCGATGCTGAAGTAACCAGAAGGATTACATAGTAAATGCAAGTCACTTTTAGTAGCTGTAATGAAACGATGTACCATGACAATGTGCATATAAAACAAATAAATGCTAGAACATAAAATACTACTCTGAAATGTGGGTTACAGTTAAATGACTTGTTAATAATGTGAAATTCGCTTCTGATAATACATGAATGGTGTAATGAGAAGGCGAAATTCACCTGATAAACAAAGTAATAGTAAGTTGAATACTGAAAATAGTATGTTTACTTAGGAAAAACAATTCAGAAAAACTTATTATGGCATCAAAGAGGATACATGCAACTAGAAAATAAACGACTCCAGAATCACAGGTAATTAGATAGGTCAGTTACAACTAAGTGCTCAGAGCGAAATTCAGTTGTAGATGGTGGTCATTCACCGCCTTGTTTTGATTTAAGCTGTAAATACTAATAATGAATTTAGTTTTCTACAATCATAAGGAAAAATGTAAGTAGTTCATGAATAGTTCATGAATTGTGATAGGAAGTGCGCCACAAATGCAATGTTGGTTTAACTTGGAAAAAAGTCTTTTGGAAAATTAATGGTAAAAAAATCATGTTTAGAAATTAAAACTGTAATTATATATTTATGATAGATCCTGGTCCCTGAGGAAGCCCAATGTGGGTGAAACATTGGGCAAGCACAGAGGATCGTTGATTCTAAGAAATACTTAAAAAAAAAAAAAAAATCAGCTTTTAAGAAAATATTGAGTGGCTGGCTTTCTTCATTTTCTGAACATCCAATCTACAACTGGCAGACTGAAGTCCCTCCCCCCCCAGCAGCATCTCCACTTTTTCTACCATTGTGCTACTGGCTTCCCTCAGAGTCTTATCCAGTTCCTCCCCCATGTTGGAGGTCTATATATTACTCCAGTACAAATACTGATCCACAGTTGTTACACCCCCTCCTTTCCCCCCTGACTCCCTTGCGTTTCAGTCACTTCGATACCCTCCGTTATGTACTGTATAGTATAACCCCATTTCCCTTCCTTACCAACCTGTCTTTCCTGAACTGAGTGTAGCCTGGTATGGCAATGTCCCAGGCAAGGTTGCCTGTGCACCATAACTCAGGAATGGCCTCAATATCCAGGTCCACCTCTGCAATGATGGTCTCTAGGTTTGGAATTTTATTTCCAAGACTCCTTGCATTTGCACACATGGCCCTCCACAACTTGTTCCCACTTTGTCTGCAAACACCCTTCCTCCCCTTGTGTCCAGTGTCCTTTTCCATTTTCTTTTTGCAACTTTATTTTCAATCCCCCCCCACTTCCATTCTGTTTCCTTTATCCTGTTCCTAGGGGATACTCCTCTTCTTGGGCCTCCCTTCCTACTCCTTTATTCTGTGGGGAGGAGGGGGCAGATGTTTATGCCTCCTTTTTTCCTTCTGCTACCCCCCCTCAACTAGTTTAAATGTTCATTAAAGTAACATCTAAACCATCCACCGAGGACTGCAGTTCCCTTCCTAGACAGATGCAGGCCATCTCCTCTGTTTAGACCCATATCTCCCCAGGTTGGTCCCCAGTCCCCATTGTAGCTGAACTCCTCTTCCCCGCACACTCTTTCAGCCACAAGTTAAAGTACCCTATCCTTCCCCCCAGATTATAGACAGGCAGCACCTTGATGAAGGCCACAATGTGTGCTACTTGCCTAAGACCCTTCCACACTCCGGAACTCCCCCTGCACAACCCCAGCCCCGTCCCTCGCTAGGCTACTAGACACCAAGAGGACAATGACATTCAGCTCCCCCGCTCTGCTGCTCTATCGATCCTTATCATTTGCTGTTCATCCCTCCGAAATGTGGCACTGAGTAAGCACCTTATCTCACTTTCTCCCCACCTTCCTATTCCTAAATCTATCCCCTAATAATTGAGTCCTCTACCAGAAGCTGCTTCTTTCTCTGCTGAGGTTCTCTTCCTCCCACCTTAGAGCCTCCCTACAGAGGACCCCCACATCCTCATTTGCCAATACTATGGATGCCTCCTCCAGTAGTCCCATCACCCCAGAATGGTGAAGGAATTGTGTAGTGGCATAGACTGAGGAATGTCCCTCTGACCTACCATCCCCACCCTTCTGGAGCTAACAACAGTCCAGCCAACCCTCCTTCTTGTAAGTAGCCTCTGAGGAATAGTGGTAGACTTGGTGGCCCCTGTGTGAGGGAAGAGGTCCTCTGGACCATTGCCAGCTCAGTCCAGAGACCAGTGACCTCCTCCATCAACTCAGAGAGGTGCATGCAGATGGGGCAGCATCTCAGTCTCCAGGAAGTCTCCCAAAAAACTGAAGTTTCACAGCCATTGCACTGCTCCACTCCCATAACTGTCCTTAAGTTTCACTATCTAGTACTACTACTACCAGCTGTGCCTTTACCCTATTGCACCCTTGCTGTTGCTTTGGTCCCTTCTCACCTACACCTTATGTACTGTATGTATGCATGCATAAAATTCATAACTCCCCTGTTGGGGGCTTACCTGTGAGCCCCCGAAAAAGGCATGTTCCCAGGGGTTTTGCTTCCACTGCCATTCTTTTTTCTGGTTTTCCTGGCTTTGCCCCTGTGTTTTCTGTCTCTCTTGCCAGCCCTCTCATGGCATCGTAGAGAGAGCGGGGATGTAGGAGCAAGACTGTGGAGCCGCCGGTCATGGAATTGGCACTGCGGTGCCAGCGAGCTCCACACATCCACGCATGCTGCTGTAGCTGAGAGAGAGAGAGAGAGAGAGAGCAGCCACCAGCTTCCTTAAAGCAAGTAGATGACTTAATAGAGTACACTGAATTGCATTCTTAATTCTGGGGCCTGTGTAAGTAAGTACAAGTCAGTGTTTTGGTTCTCTGTTATTGGGGTAAACTTTTCTTAGTGTAACTTTTATTCGCCAGGGAGGAAATCTATCTGGGAGAATGTTTGCAGTTATTTGTGACTAGACCTGTAGCTGAGAGAGAGAGAGAGACAGACACAGAGAGAGAGACAGAGAACAGCCACCAACTTCCTTAAAGCAAGGAGATCATTTAATAGAGTACACTGAATTGAATTCTTAATTTTGGGGCCTGTGTAAGTTAGTAGGAGTCAGTGTTTTGGTTCGCTGTTTTTTGGGGATGACTTTTCTTAGTTTAACTTTTATTTGTCATGGAGGAAATCTAGCTAGGAGAATATCTGCAATCATTTGTGACTAGACCTGTTACCTAAACTTTGTGAAATAGGTGTTTGATAAGGGGAGGAGCTGAAAGGGGCCCGAGGAACTGTGGATCCAAAACCGGAGTTGTTTGTGGACTCTGTCTGCTGTAGCTGAGAGAGAGAGAGAGAGAGAGAGAGAGAGAGCAGCCACCAGCTTTCTTAAAGCAAGGAGGTGATTTAATAGAGTACACTGAATTGAATTGAATTTTTAATTTTGGGGCTGTGCAAGTAAGTAGGAGTCAGTGTTTTGGTTCTCTGTTTTTCGGGTTGACTTTTCTTAGTGTAACTTTTATTTGCCAGGGAGGAAATCTAGCTGGGAGAATATTTGCTGTCATTTGTGACTAGACCTGTTACTTAAACTCTGTGAAGTAGGTGTCTGAAAGGAAGGAAGGCACTCACCGGGGTGGTGGGTCATAGTTATAGTTGATTGTTTCTGGATGGCACAGGCTTAGTTACAGAAATATGGTACACAGAGACCCATGACTGGGATGTCAACATACCAGGGTACACAATCTACAGGAGGGACAGGGAGGGTAAAAGAGGAGGAGGAGGAGTAGCTCTCTATGTAAGGGAAGGAATCAAAGCAACAGAACTAAAGGGTAAACAGGGAGGGGAGGAAGCACTGTGGGTCACCCTGGAGACAGGAAATGGCACCACAATCCACACAGGGGTTGTATACAGACCCCTGTCTCAGGTGGAGGCAATGGACATGGAAATGATAGAAGGAATCCCTAGAATGGCAGAAAAAGGAGAGATATTGTTGATGGGGGACCTGACTATGCCAGATGTTAAGTGGAGCACCTTTACTACAGCCTCTTCCAAGAGCAGGGTCATTCTCGATGCTCTACAGGGGGCATGCCTCAAACAGCTAGCATTAGAACCCACTCAGAAGGGAGCAATCTTAAACCTGGTACTCTCAAACGGGGATGGAGAGAGGATCTCGGATTTAGAAGTGGGTAGCCATCTGGGAACAAGCAACCAACAAACCAACAAACAGTGTGGTTCACAGTAAAGACAGCTGTAGAGTCAAGCCATACAAAAGCAAAAGCATTGGACTTTAGGATGGCTGACTTTGGCAAAATGGGAAAGGGTCTCAGAAAAGCACTAGCAAACAGGCAAGAAAGAGGGGTTGAGGAACAATGGGGAAAAATCAAAATTGCCATCTCAGAGGCAACAAGCCTTTGTGTAAAGCAAATCAACAAAACAAAATGAAGGAAAAAGCCACTATGGTCTTCGAAAGAGGTGGCAGGGAAGGTTAAGGAAAAAAGGATAGCATTCATGAAATATAAGGAAACACAGAAGGAACAGGACAGAGAACTATATCAGTTAAAGCAGAAGGAGGCAGGGAAGGCAGTCAGAATAGCAAAGGCCCAAACTGAGGAAAAGATAGCCAACTCTGTTAAGAAGGGGGATAAAACCTTTTATAGGTACATTAGGGAGTGAAGAAAGACCAACTGAGGGATACTGAGGCTTAAAAAGGGGAGGAAATGTGGGCAGAGGGTGACAGCAAAAAAGCAGGGATATGGAACGAATACTTCTGTTCAGTATTCACAAAAGAAGAGGAGGGGGAGGTGCCTAAACCAAAGAATAGAAACACCTGGATGGGGGGTCGATACCAGTCCATTCACAGAAGAAAGGGTTCTGAAAGAACTCTTAAAACTGAAGGTGGAAAAAGCAATGGGGCCTTACAGGATTCACCCCAGAATTCTAAAAAACCTAAGGGTAGAACTAGTGATACCACTGACTACCCTCTTTAACAAATCATGGGAAGATGGGGTGGTACCTGAGGACTGGAGGAGGGTGGATGTGATTCTACTTCACAAAAATGGGAGCAAGGCAGAGGCAGGAAACTACAGACCTGTTAGTTTGGCCTCAGTGGTAGGGAAAATGATGGAATCACTTCTGAAGGAAAGAATTGTTGAGTACCTAGAGCCCAGTGAGGCACAGGACCAAAGCCAGCATGGATTCACAGTGGGAAGGTCATGTCAGATGAATCTAATAGATTTCTTTGACTGGGTGACCAAAGTAGTAGACCAGGGAGGGGCTGTCAACATGGCCTACCTAGACTTTAGCAAGGCATTTGACATAGTCCCGCGAAAAAGATTTATATACAAGTTAGCCAGCCTTGGAGTGGGTCCCAAGGTGGTAGCCTGGGCCTGAGTAAAAAATTGGATGGACAACAGGATGTAGAGGGTAATAGTAAATGGAGACCATTCTAAAGAAAGAGGGGTTACTAGCGGGGTACCGCAGGGTTCAGTACTGGGACCGGTTCTCTTTAATGTCTTTATAAGTGACATTGCAGAGGGACTGGAAGGAAAAGCATGTCTCTTTGCAGACGACACAAAGATCTGCAACAGGGTTGATACACAAGGTGGGGTGGAAGGGATGAGAAGGGACTTGGCAAGGCTGGAGGAATGATCAAATGTATGGCAGCTTAGATTCAATACAAAGAAGTGCAAAGTAATGCACCTGGGAAACAAAAACCCAGGGGAAAAGTACACAATGGAGGGTGAGATACTAACAACAACAAAAATGGAAAGGGACCTGTGGGTAGTTATATCAGATGATGTAAAGGTAGGCAAGTGTCAGAGGGTGATCTGTTTGCCCTGAATTTATGTGGTCAGACATTGTGTTGTTAGCCAGAACCCCCCCCCCAAATGTCTCTGTAATGTCTTTACATTGTCTTTGTTTTTTTTGTTTTAGCATAGACTGGCCACCTATGCAAATAGTTTTTGTTTTGTGTGTAGTTGTTCATTTCTATGTTCTTCTGGCTGACCAACATCTTGTTTGCCCATGTTATAGCATTAGGTAGTATATTTAAATGGCGTGGCCCTTTAAGAAGCCATAATGGGTTCAGGAACTGTTTTAATCTCTTTCTTGCATAAAACCGAAGTTTTATGCTAAATTTAAATATTTTCAACATATTCCTTAGGTTGAGACTCTTAAAAACTGCTCACTTGTAAGCGCCCTTCATGATTTACGCTGGCCATGTTGCATCTAACGGGCGCACTTTCTCGCGGCAGCTCGCGCAGAAACACCGCGAATGATATAAAAGATGTTTTATCTCTGAAATGTGTCAGAGAGGCTGCAGCACTGAATTATTGTGGCAATAAGTGCTGCCTCTCTGACTAGGTGCAACAAACAGCCAAATATTAAAACCCTTTCCAGTGCAAACAACTAAGGGGGTAATACAGGCAGCCACAGAGTGTTATCTAAAACCTTTTATAAGGTCTCTGGGGTAGTTTCTTCTATTTCCCAAAACTAGAAACTGCAGTAGACATTTAAAATTAACCAAAGCAACTGAATATCAGAGGATATTGAAATGTTATCTACCTGGTAGATACTGAAGCATGAGGAGGCTCTGTTGAATGGTGTGTATGCCTTCTTTCTAAAGGGCTCCGACCATTGTGTTAGTCCTTTTATACAATGAAGGAGGGACTAACAGTATAAACTTAACTCTAAGGAGTCTAAATAAAATAATAATGCTATCACAACCTGTATATATGTTTGAATAGGATTATAGTGAGCTCCTGTATAACTAAAAGATGTAAACAATTGTGTTATACAAAAAATATTTGTTTTACACTTGATTGATGGCTAATTCAGTCAATGAGAAGTCAGTCTAGGGTATATATTGCCAGCAGTTCAAGCTGAAAGTTAGTAGCAGTCAGGATGGTGAAGTGAACGCTTCTGTACTAGTGCTCTAGTTAAATATGAAGGGCTGCTATTCACGTTTGCCTTTATGCCTTTTATGGTTTTGCCTATTCATTTTGGTCGAAACAAACCCGCTTTATTTTTATTTTGTAACTCTGGTTGGAAAATTCTACAAATAAATTGTTTGAAGCTGAACAAGAAGAGAGCCTCCGTTGAAGTTCTTCTGTCATACACTTTTCCCCGCCACAGCAAGTAATGTGAGAAGGCAGTACAGAGGGATAGGGGGATACTGGGATGCATAGGGAGAGGCATCACCAGTAGAAAACAGGAAGTTGTTATCCCTCTGTACAGACAGTTGGTGAGACCCCTGCTGGAGTACTGCATGCAGTTGTGGAGACCCCATGTCCGCAAGGACATAGACAGGATGGAGGCTGTCCAGAGGAGGGCAACTAAAATGGTGCAGGGTCTGCACCGGAAGACATATGAAGAAAGACTAAAGGAGCTTAATATGTATATCCTTGAGGAAAGAAAGGAGAGTGGGGACGTGATAGAAACTTTCAAGTGCATCAAGGGAATCAACAAAGTTCAAGAGGGTAGCATCTTTCAGAAAAAGAGATGTACAAGAACAAGGGGGCACAATTTGAAGATAGAGGGGGAAAGGCTCAGAGGTAATGTGAGGAAGTATTTTTTCATGGAGAGGGTTGTGGATACATGGAACAGCCTTCCTGAGGAGGTCGTGGAGTCAACAATAGTGGGGAAATTAAAGAATGGGTCAGACATAAGGCAATTCTAGTGGGGGTGGGAGGAAGTAGGCTGTTGGTTAACTAGGATCTGCAGCTTATCCAACAGGTAGGGAAATGGGCAGACTAGGTGGGCCAAGTGGTCCTTATCTGCCATCAAATTCTGTGTTTCTATGTTTCTGTGTTAGAAGTGCAATTTCATTTTGGCTGTTCACAATCATTTTGGCTGACCTCTCCTGTGGTCCCGGTCTCAGGGAAGCTAAGAGAGGGACTGGGACTGGTGGCAGAACCGGAGAGGCAGTGGGGGAGAAAACAGAGCAGTTTTTGTGAGAGCCAATTGCGCTAACGGGATCGGGAGCTACCTCATTAATATTCATGAGGTGGCATTCCTTTGAAGAGCCAGGAGCCTGTCTAGTGCTAGGGGAAAAGTTTTAAGTGGTAGTGACAGGCAGGAATCAAAGTAAAAAATAATAAATAACAAAAGGGGCCAATAAGAAAAATTGTGGCTACATGTTCTGTGGGGGATAAAGTAAAAAAAATGTATACACAGACTGCAGCCAGGGAATAAAATGGGGCTATGTGTGTAAGCTGCCTAGGAGCTATACAGAAAGGCATCAGCAACTGAGAAAGGGTAAAGTGAAGCTGTTCAGGAGTGCAGTCACTTTAGAGGGCACGGGGTGGCTACAGTTGTGTGGGGAAAAGGTATAATAAAAGTAAAGAGTTTGGCTGCAGGGACACTTTGATTTTGGGACACTATATAAACTGTGGACACTGTTTACATCCAGCCACCATGTTGGGCAGCCTTGTGACACCAGCCAGCCAACCACCGAGCCAGGATTTTTGCCATGGACTCTTGTACTGATTGAAAGGACTTTTGGGGGAAAATACTGAGGAATGTTTAGGTGCCTTTTTCTGCACCATTGAGGCATTGAGGGAGCCTCATACATATTAATGTTTGCCTAAGAACAGTGGCTCCAGCCAAAGGGGAGTGAGGAAATGGCTCCCAATAAAGCAAGGACAGTTGGAGTGTGAGTCAGTTTGGTGGGAGCTCCTCCGGGGGGGGCTTCTGCACCTGGACAGACTGGAGCTGCAGGATGGGGCTGCCTGGGGGCTACCAGCAATTTGTCCTCCAGGACAGGGAGTGCTTGCTCTATCAGGAAAGGAGAAGCTGGAGAGAGAGAGAAAAGAAGTTAAGGAAGCAGCTTGGCAGAGATTAAAGGAAAGCTGCAGGATGTTGAATGTTCTGTGTTGCTCTGTAATTGCACCACAGCTGTGAGATAAAGCAGAAGAGAGAAGAGGGTGCATCCAGAAGCTGGAAAAAGGGCAAAAATTGTGTCTTGATCCTGCAAAAAGAAAAAAGTTGCGTTCTGAGCCTGGAAAAAGAATGATGGTTGTGTCCTGAGCCGGGTAAAAGGACAAAGGTTGTGTCTAAGCCTGGAAAAAGATGGAATACAGAGGAGTGATGAGGAATGAGAGACTATAAATGTGCTGAGAAAAGGAAAGGTAGAGTGAGCCTCTTCATTTAGAGAATTGCTTTGTACCTGCATGGTGAGAAAAGGGACTTTGAGTGCAGGTGATATATATGAGCCAGAGTGAGAATGTGGCTGTGTTGAAGTCAAGAAAGTGTGAAAGCAGAAGGATGGACAGGTGCCTTACCGGGTTGGGTTCCTGTGTTCTGCTCCTGAGATACAGCAAGGAAATGAGAGAAACAGATTGCTGTGGCTGCACACCATTGCAGGAAAGAGAAAGACAGAAAAGCAGAAGAGAATGTGCTGAATGTTTCTGCTGACACCCAGGGCCAGGCAGGGAACTCGCTAGCCCCCATCATGTGGGGTCTGCCACTGCAGGGGATCATGGGTCTTGTACCTGAGTGCTAGGAAGCTCTGATCACAGGAAGCCGGGCTGTGGGGCCACTCCTGGGTCTGGGTCCTCTGTAGTGGGTAGATTTTGTGCACATGTTCTGCAACAGGTCCTGTAATGGGCTGAAGGGGACAAGCTGCAAGATCTGCAGAGAACAAGCTGTAGCCTCTGTGCTCCTGGTTCAAGCATTGTGCTTGGTTCTGCCTGTGTTGCCATCCATCCCCAGGACTTCAGCAAACTGTGCCATCCAAGGACTGATTCTGCAGACCCGTGAGTAAATCGCAGGAACTGCTCTGCACCTGGGACTGTAAATAGTTTAAGCATGCATGTCAGAGCTGGAGATAGAGCTGAGGTTTAAACCAGAGGGAGAAATGTAAAAAAGTTGTTTAATTCTTCAAGCACACCAATGCCGGCTACCAGCTGCAACTCAGGCCTGTAACTTAAATCTGGGTACCCAGTTACTTGACTTTGGGGTTAAATGGACTGGGACCTGTGGGTCTGGGTTTGAGTACATCTGCAGCAGTTAATTAGATGGATAGACCCGGTGGCTGCAATGATTAAAATATGGGATTGAATCAGAAAGGGGGAATGTGATTCTGGGGAAATGCAAATATTAAAAAATGCTTAAACTCTATTCCACTTACCCCATCCTAAACCCTCCCCCTGTAAATACACCACAAAGTTATTGTTTTGCAGCAGAGATGAATCCAGAGCCTAATTTTAGTGAGCCTGTCTATTGTCTGAAATGGAAAATTTAAATGGTGTAACGGAATGTGGGAAGGTTCGAACCTGGTAAGTCCATGTTGGGATAACTGTTGGGGAGGTGGGTTGGTACGACATCCCAGGGGGTTGTACTGCAGGTAATCGGATCCACTGATATGTACTCTGGGTGGAGGTACCGCCATTTTGTTTTGGCTTTTGAGAAAGAACCCCTGTTTATGTTAGCTATGGGAACCCAGACCCCTTAACCAGGTGGCCACCCAGGTAGGGCTACACATGGAGGCACCACTGGGATCTCCTATGCCAGTCATGCCCAGCATGGACCCTTCCCAGCTCGCCAAAATCTGGGACCCTTGCAAGTGATGGGAAATGGTAAAGAGGTCATGAAAAGTATTGGAGAAGTGATTTTGGTGCCAAAAGTTGTCTTGGGCTGATTTCATTGCTGGATAATGGAAAATGTAGGGGGACACCCCCCAGTGATTGAAGGTGGGCGTTGCACCAAAAATTGTGCCACTTAGAAAATGAAGGTGCCAAGTGGAGAACTCGCTAACCCTCATCAAGTGAGATTAGCCACTGCAGGGGATCATGGGTCTTGTACCCGAGTGCTAGGATGCTCTGATCAGAGGAAGCTGGGCCATGGGGCCACTCCCGGGTCTGGGTCCTCTGTAGTTGGTAGGCCTTGCACATGTGTTCTGCAGTGTGGCATGTAATGGGATGAAGGGGACAAGCTGCAAGATCTGCAAGCAAGAAAAAGAGAAAGCAAGCTGCAGCCTCTGTGCCCCTGGTTCAAGCGTTGTGTCCGGTTCTGCCTGTGTTGTCATTCATCCCCAGGACTTCAGTGAACTGTGCCATCCAAGGACTGATTCTGCAGAACCGTGAGTAAATCGCAGGAATTGCCCTGCACCTGGGAAACAGCAAGAGAAAAGAGGTGCTGTTAGAACTTTACTACTTTACTGGGACTTAAGAACTAGAACTCTACTACTGTGACCTTCAATTTTGGGTAAAAAAAAAAACAAAAAAAAAGAGTTAGTGTGTTTGTCAGAATTGGGTGAAGGGAACTGTTATATGTGCAGTTAGCTAGGTGAAGAAGGGAACTGTAAATTAGAGGGAGTGGCTTAGGTAGCAGGAAGCCAGGTGTTTAGATTTAAAACTGCCCTAGATAGCTCTTAGCAGAGAACAGTAAGAGGAAGGAGGGCACTGTTAGAACTGTACTACTCTACTGGGACTTAAGAACTAGAACTCTACTACTGGGACCTTCAATTTAGGGTAAAAACAAACAAACATAAAAAACCAAAGTTAGTGTGTTTGAGTTGGGTGAAGGTAACTGTTATCTGTGCAGTTAGCTAGGTGAAGAAGGGAACTGTGAATTAGGGGGAGTGGTTTAGGTAGCAGGAAGCCAGGTGTTTAGATTTAAACTACCCTAGATAGCTTTTGGCAGAGAACAGCAAGAGGAAGGAGGTGCTGTTAGAACTTAACTACTCTACTGGGACTATATAGCCATCCCTCCCCTCCACCCCCCAACACTTAGCCAGTTTCATTTTTATAGGCACAGGATTTGACTGACACCAGGAACATCCTGTTTGGGAGCAGGAAGGGAGTGATCACAGAGGCACAAAAGACTCTCCATCCTAGAAGGAAAATAGTAGCTCTCCATCCCCCCAGCTGCTGCAGGTCTGACTCTGAGCAAGTAAGAAGGAGACTATTGAGGAATATAGGAACTTGCTGTCCCAGAACAGGAAGAGCAGAAGCTTTAAGGGCACCAAGACAGTAGGAAAGGGAGAAAAAAATAAAATAATAATAAAAAAAAAAAACAGAGAGAAGAAAGAGTAAGCATTCAAAACAACAGTTGAGGGGCCACAAATAAGACATGATGGGAGTAGTGCAATGCAGTGGCTGTGGAGTGGCAGTCTTCCGGGAGATGTTCTGGAGGATGTGGTATTGTCCCATTTGCAGGCACCTCTCTGGGCTAAGGGAGGAGGTTGCTCATCTCCAGGCTGAGTTGGGCAGGATTTGGGGGACCTCCTCTCCCACCCAGGGACCACCAGGGCCACTGCTGCTGCCTCAGAGGTTGCCAAGAAAGAGGAGCAGTTGGGCCACTGTGGGCTCAGGGAGGGTGAGGATGGTGGAACAGAGGGGTATTCCTCCAGTTTTACCTCTCCACAATTTGTATGCTGCTCTGGTGGAGTGTGGTTCCTCTATGGAGGCACCCACAGTGGAGACCAAGGAGGATGCTGGGAACCTCCACAAAGGAAACCCACAGGAGGGTGGCATGGGACCCCACAGGGGATGGAAACAACTCCTGGTGAGGGACTCCATTGTTAGGAGGGTAGAACTGGGGTGGGGGAGAGGGAGGTAAGGTGCCTGCGTGGCACAATGGCTTGGAGGGACAGGGATCGAATCCTCAGGATCGTTGCAGCAGCTACACGGGGGAGGGAGCTGGATGTCATTGTCCACCTAGGGACAAATGAACTAGCTGGGAAAGAGATCAGAGCAGTGTGGGAGGAATTTGTGGAGTTGGGGAAAGGCCTTAGACAAGTAGCATAAACGGTAACCTTCTTGGAGGTGCTGCCTGTCAATGGCATGGGTGAGGCTAGTGTGCTCCGCACCATGAGTTTCAATCAATGGTTGAAAAACTGGTGCAGAGCTCAGGGATTTGGCATCACTGGGGACTGGGGTTCCACTTGGAGGGATGCAGGCCTATACTGGTGCGATGGTCTGCATATATCCAGGAGGGGAACAGGATCCTAGGTGATAAGTTTAAATGCTTCATTGGCAAGCATTTAAACTAGCCAAGGCACTGAAAAGGAGCAGGGAAATCCTAGCCCGTCCCCCAAAAATCAGGGTCGTTAATGAGGTAAATACTAAGAGAAGTTAATAGGGAGAAGAGCAGGAGTAAATGGAGAAAAAGGCAAAGACAATAGGAACAAGGATGGGTCAAAAAGGGGTAAGGCCATCAAAAAATAGAGGATAATGAGTACTGATGCCCGTAGTCTAGGCAACAAGCTCCCTGAACTAGTGGCCTTGATGGAAAAGGGACACCTGGATATCATGGCAGTCACAGAAACATGGTACACAGAGAAATATGACTGGGATGTCAACATATCAGGGGACACAATCTACAGGGTAGACCGTGACATGCACGACTGCGATTGAGCAAACTGCAAAATGGCGACTCAATTGTGGTGCATGTCGTGGGGGCTACTGATGAGGTAGGGTGACCAGATGGGGTGAGTTCGTGCATATAGCGACAGGATGTCGCTACACATATGCATGCAGGGGGTGGGAGTGAGTATGCTCTGCTAAGGGTGGGAGGGTTTTTATGGGGTGGTGCCATGGTGGGCTGCCGAGCTGGCCCCATGGTGTTGTTGGTGGGTTTGTGGCTTGGGTTGACATCATGCTGGGTTCAGGTCTGGGAGCAATTATGTTTTTGTTGCGCCCCGCCAGAATTTTTTTTAACGTCTTGCACCTCCCCGACCTGCACCCACCTGTAATTGAGAATCCTTAAGAGTAGGGCACAGACCCTCACATAAAACATTTTAATTGTAAGTCCTGGTGCCATTTTACTGTGTGCTGGGGAGTCACATCGCTGAAACTGATTTTCGGTGATGTGATTTTGCTGTAATGGTGATCGCCTTTCAGCGGTCGCCGTTATGACATAGAATCATCTACAGGAGAGACAGGGATTGTAGAAGAGGAGGAGGAGGAGTAGCTCTCTACGTAAGGGAAGGTTTCAAAGCAGCAGAACTAAAGGGTAAACAGGGAGGAGAAGAGGCACTATGGGTCACCCTGGAGACTGGAAATGGCACCACAATCTGCACAGGGGTTGTATAAAGACCCCAGTTTTCAGAGGGAGGAAATGGACAAGGAAATGATAGAAGGCATCCTTAGGATGGCAGAAAAAAGGGAGATATTGTTGATGGGGGACCTGAATATGCTAGATGCTAATTGGAGCACCTTTGCTGCAGCCACATCCAAGAGCAGGGTCATTCTCGATGCCCTACAGGGGGCACGCCTCTGACAGCTAGTGTTGGAACCCACTCGGGAGGGAGCAATCTTAAACCTGGTACTCTCAAACAGGGATGGAGAGGATCTCAGATCTAGAAGCGGGTAACCATCTGGGAACAAGTGACCACCAAACAGTGTGGTTCATGATAAACGCAGCCGCAGAGTCAAGCCATACAAAAGTGAGAGTACTGGACTTCAGGAGGGCTGACTTTGTCAAAATGGAAGAGTGCTTCAGAAAAGCACTAGCAAACTGGCAAGAAGGAGGGGTGGAGAAACTATGGGGAAATATCAAAACTGCCATCACAGAGGCAACAAGCCTTTGTGTGAAGCAAATAAACAAATCAAAATGAAAGAAAAAAACAGTATGGTTCTCAAAAGAGGTGGTGAGGAAGGTTAGGGAGAAAAAATAGCATTCAAGAAGTATAAGGAAATGCAGAAGGAGCAGGACAGAGAACTGTACCAGTTAAAGCAGTAGGAAGCAGGGAAGACAGTCAGAATAGCAAAGGCCCAAACTGAGGAAAAGATAGCCAACTCGGTTAAGAAGGGAGATAAAACCTTTTATAGTTACATTAGGGAGTGAAGAAAGACCAAGGGAGGGATAATGAGGCTTAATAAAGGGTAGGGTGGGCAGAGAGGGACAGTGAAAAAGCAGGGATACCGAACAAATGCTTCTGCTCAGTATTCACAAAAGAAGAAGAGGGGGAGGTACCTAATCCAATCAATAGAAGCACTCTGGATAGAGGGGTTGATGCCAGTCATTTCACAGAAGAAAGGGTTCTGAAAGAACTAAAACTGAATGTGGACAAAGCAATGGGGCCTGACGGGATTCACCCCAGAATTCTAAAAGAACTAAGGGGAGAACTAGTGACACCACTGACTACCCTTTTTAACAAATCATGGGAGGATGGTGTGGTACCTTAGGACTGGAGGAAGGAGGATGTGATTCCCCTTCACAAAAGTGGGAGCAAAGCAGAGGCAGGAAACTATAGACCTGTTAGCTTGACCTCAGTGGTTGGGAAAATGGTGGAATCACTTCTGAAAGAAAGAATTGTTGAGTACCTAGAGGCCAGTGAGGCACAGGACTCAAGGCAACATGGATTCACAATGGGAAGGTCATGTCAGAGGAATCTAATAGATTTTGTTGATGGGGTGACCAAAGTAGTAGACCAGGGAGGGGCTGTCTACGTGGCCTACCTAGACTTTAGCAAGGCATTTCACACAGTCCTACACAAAAGATTAATTAACAAATTAGCCAGCCTGGGAGTATGTCCCACGGCGGTAGCCTGGGTAAACAATTGGTTGGACAACAGGACACAGAGGATAATAGTAAACAGAGTCAATTCCAAAGAAAGGGGGATTACTAGCGGGGTACAGCAAGGTTCTGTACTGGGTCTGGTCCTTTTTAATGTCTTTATAAGTGACATTGCAGAGGGACTGGAAGGAAAAGAATGCTCTTTGCAGATGACGCAAAGATCTGCAACAGGGTTGATACACAAGGTGGGGAGGAAAGGATGAGAAGGGACTTGGCAAGGTTGGAGGAATGGTCAAAAGTATGGCAGCTTAAATTCAATGCAAAGAAGTGCAAAGTAATGCACCTGGGAAACAAAAACCCAGGGGAAGTGTACACAGTGTGGGGGGATATTAACAACAACAAAAATGGAAAGGGACCTGGGGTTAGTCATATCAGATGACCTAAAGGTAAGCAAGCAATGTGAGAAGGCAGTAAGGATGGCTAAGGGATACTGGCACGTGTAGGGAGAGGCATCAGCAATAGAAAACAGGAAGTTGTCATCCCTCTGTACAGACAGTTGGTGAGACCCCAGCTGGAGTACTGCATGCAGTTCTGGAGACCCCATCTCCACAAGGACATAGACAGGATGGAGGTAGTCCAGAGGAGGGCAGCTAAAATGGTGCAGGGTCTGCAACAGAAGCCATACGAAGAGAGACTAAAGGAGCTTAATATGTATACCCTTGAGGAAAGGAGGGAGAGTGGGGACATGATAGAAACTTTGAAGTACCTCAAGGAAATCAACAAAGTCCAAGAGGGTAGCATCTTTCAGAAAAAGAGATGTGCAAGAACAAGGAGACACAATTTGAAGATAGAGGGGAGACAGCTCAGGGGCAATGTGAGGAAGTATTTTTCACAGAGAGGGTGGTGGATGCATGGAACAGCCTTCCTGAGGAGGTTGTGAGGTCAAAAACGGTGGGGGGAATTCAAGAATGCATGGGACAGACATAAGGCAATTCTGGTGGGAGGTAGGAAGAAGTAGGCTGTTGGTTAACTTGGATCTGCAGCTTATTCAATAGGTAGGGAAATGAGCAGACTAGGTGGGCCAAGTGGTCCTTATCTGCCATCAAAATCTATGTTTCTATGTTTGTAAGCACACACGCCAGGGCTAGAGATAGAGTCGAGATTTATTCCAGAGAGAGAAATGTAAAAAATGTGTTTAATCTTTCAAGCATGCCAATGCCATCTACCAGCTGCAACTCAGGCCTGCAACTTATATATGGGTACCCAGGTACAGGTCTTTGGGGGTTAAACGGACTGGGACCTGTGGGTCTGGGTTGAGTACATCTGCAGCAGTTAGTTAGTTGGGTAGACCCAGTGGCTGCAGTGATTAAAATATGGGATTGAATCAGAAAGGAGAATGTGATTCTGGGGAAATGCAAATACTAAAAAATGCTTAAAGAGCAGCTGACACCTTCTGGAGAATTTTAACAAAACAAAATATTTAGATAAAGTCCAGCTTGTATTTCACATTAGTTCTTTATTCCTTCCCCCCATTGTTTATTGCTGAGGTCATTTGCATGAAAACAGGATTTTTGCTCCTGAAGAGTTCATCTATTTCTGTTGCTGTCTCTCTACCTGAGGTCATAATGCACTGCTTGTGGCATCACAGTTACTCTCATGGCACCAGATTGTGATGTCACAACAGAACATTATGACTTGAATTAGAGAGTAAGCTATAGAGGCAGATGAACTTTAAAGTAACTGTAAGGGATAACAATCTTATTCATGCACATTTCCTTAGTAATAATGTGGAGGAGAAATCTAAAATACATATATGGAATACAAGCAGAATTTTACCTAATTATTATGTTTTTCAAAGTTTTTGTTTTGCAGCAGAGATGAATGCAGAGCCAAATGTTAGTGAGCCTATCTGTTGTCTGAAATGGAAAATGTAAATGGGGTAACAGAATGTGGGGAGGTTCGAACCCGGTAAGTCCATGTTGGGGTAACTGTTGGGGAGGTGGGTTGCTACGACATCCCAGGGGGTTGTACTGCAGGTAATCAGACCCATTGATATGTACTCTGGGTGGAGGCACCACCATTTTGGTTTAGCTTTTGGGAAAGAACCCCTGTTTATGTTAGCTATGAGAACCCAGACCCCTTAACCTGGCTAGTGGTCACCCAGGAAGGGGTAGTGGCCCTCTCCCGGACGGCACAGGAGAGGGGCTACATATTTATTTATTTATTTCAAAAGTTTTATCAGGAAAGATGTACTGAACTGCTAACAGCCCATTTCAAGATATGTTCTGGGGGCAGGGGGTGTGGAATGTAATATACAGCAAACACAATATAACACAAGCATAATAAAAGAAAATTGAAAGCAAACAGTATAAAAGATATAGAAACAGAATTTGACGGCAGATAAGGATCACTTGGCCCACCTAGTCTGCCCATTTTCCTACCTGACAGATAAGCTGCAGATCCTAGTTAACCAACAGCTTACTTCCTCCTACCCCCCACAAGGACTGCCTTATGTCTGTCCCATGCATTCTTGAATTCCCCCACTGTTCTTGACTCCATGACCTCCTCAGGGAGGCTGTTCCATGCATCCACAACCCTCTCCGTGAAAAAATACTTCCTCACATTACCTCTGAGCCGTCCCCACCTCTGTCTTCAAATTGTGCCCCCTTGTTCTTGCACATCTCTTTTTCTGAAAGATGCTACCCTCTTGGACTTTGATTCCCTTGAGGTACTTGAAAGTTTCTATCTTGTCCCCTCTCTCCCTTCTTTCCTCAGGGGTATACATATTAAGCTCCTTTAGTCTTTCTTCAGTATGTCTTCTGGTGCAGACCCTGCACCATTTGGTTGCCCTCCTCTGGATAGCCTCCACTCTGTCTATGTCTTTGCGGAGATGGGGTCTCCAGAACTGCACACAGAACTCCAGATGGGGTCTCACCAACTGTCTTTACAGAGGATAACAACTTCTGTTTTCTACTATTGATGCCTCTCCCTATGCATCTCAGTATCCCCCAGCCTTCCTTACTGCCTTCTCACATTGCTTGCCCACCTTTAGGTCATCTGATATAATTACCCCAGATCTCTTTCCATTTTACTGTTGTCAGTATCTCACCCCCATTGTGTACTTCTTCCCTGGTTTTGTTTCCCAGGTGCATTACCTTGCACCTCTTTGCATTGAATCTGAGCTGCCATACATTTGATCATTCCTCCAACCTTGCCAAGTCCCTTCTCATCCTTTCCACTCCATCTTGTGCATCAACCGTGTTACAGATCTTTGTGTCTTCTGCAAAGAGACATACTTTTCCTTCCAGTTCCTCTGCAATGTCACTTATAAAGACATTAAAAAGGACCGGTCCCAGTACTGAACCCTGCGGTACCCCGCTAGTAACCCTCCTTTCTTCACTGTGGACTCCGTTTACTACTACCCTTTGCGTCCTGTTGTCTATCAAATTTTTTATCCAGGCTACCAGCTTGGGACCAACTCCAAGGCTGGCTAACTTGTATATTAATCTTTTGTGTGGTACTGTATCAAATGCCTTGCTAAAATCTAGGTAGGCCATGTCCACAGCCCCTCCCTGGTCTACTGCTTTGGTCACTCAGTCAAAGAAGTCAATTAGATTTGTCTGACATGACCTTCCCACTGTGAATCCATGCTACCTTGGGTCCTGTGCCCCACTGGCCTCTAGGTACTCAACAATTCTTTCCTTCAGAAGTGATTCCATCATTTTCCCTACCACTGAGGTATGTGCATTAGGTGCAATTGCTGTAATATAAGGAATGGAATTACTTTTTAAGTATAGAAGCAGTGAACAGGAATGAGGGACACAAACTACAAGGGCAATATGGGGGAGTTAGGAAGAGGGACATGGATAGTTGCAGTATGGAGAAAAAAATCATGAATAAGAGACTTTAAAGAGAAAGCAGAAGAAGCAGAGCTAATTGATAGGGGAAGAGGGGATCAGAGTTTAGGAAAGTGATAAGAGAAAGCAGACTGACCAGCAGTAGATTTTCTAGAAAGAAGAGAGAGGGAACAAGAAGTAGCATAGTGGAGGGGGTAGTTGGAAGAAGGGGGAGAGGATAAGAGGGATGAAAGCTAGGAGGGAAGGGACCCAAACCAGAATTTAGAAATTAAGGAGGCACAATGATAAAGGTGTCCGGCATCAAGGGAGGGGGAGAAAGAGCAGAGTAGAGTGAGCAATTGTGGGTATGGGGAGAACAATCTACAGCAAAATGACAGAATGAGTGAAAGAGGGGGTTGAGTCTGACTAGGAAGGATTTGGGAACTCCTCTATAGACTATGTAACCATAATCAAAAATAGAGAAAATCATTTTTATTACAATTTCTCAATGAACAGGTAGCGGAATACATGCTTTGTTCCCCTACAATGCACCTAGCTTAGGGTGGAGCTTTTGGTGTATTGCATCAATATGAACTGAGAAGTCAAGGGGACAGTCAGCCCATACCCTGAGGTACTTAAAAGAGGATACATCATCAACCATAGCACCATCTAGGGTTTGAAATAAAGGGAGAGAGGTGAAGCTGGTAAGCCTCTGACAAGGGCCAAAAGTCATGAAGACTATTTTTCTGGCATTGAGAGTTAGTTGATTAGGCTGGAACCAGCACTGAATGAATGGAAAGAGGATTCAGGTGCAAAAAAAACTGTATCATCATCAGCATACATGTGAATAGATGCAGAAGAACAGAGGGAAGATCATTCAAGACTATAGAAAAGAGAACAGGACACAAGACAGACCATTGAAAGACCCCTGAACAGAGAGGGAGTGGTGAAGAAATTGAGCTACAGAACCTATCCGGGTAGCTTGAGACCTACCCTCAAGGTAAGAATGAAACCAGCTGATTGTAGAGTCAGAAAGACCTCCTGCTTTAAGCTTGAACAGAAGGAGGGGATGAGACACTGTGTCAAAAGCTTTAGCAAGATCAACAAAAATGGCAGATGTGATTTGACCCTTATCCATACCTGATAGTATAGAAATCTTCTACTGGTATTTCCCTTGTCACCTTACCCTAGATAGGGCACTTCTTGTTTTCCCCTTTTTCATTTGCTTTACCCTTTACTTGCTTTTATATCTCCCCTTTACCCCTCTGCCTGCATACTACTCTACCTTCCCCTTCCTGTCCTTACTTAACAATTTCTGTACCCCTACCCTAGAAAAGGTGTTTCCTAGGCAAAGGCACTAACCAGTACTAACTTCCGGTGCCACTTACCCCATCTCCAGTAACTTTCTACACAGGCAACAACAAGCAACAACAAGGTTACAGGTAATGTACCTCATCAGACTGGCAGTATCCCCTGCATGTCTGTTGTCACCTGCGGACAGCTGCTGATGCCTAAGATGACAATCACTTCACCTGTTCCACTCCTGCGCTGTTTCAATAAAGCACTGTGACAGCATGATAGGACATTCTGGATGAATTTTTTTTTTATACTCCCCTGAGGACTTCCTGGTCAGCCTTGATTGGTCACAAACACTGCCATTATCCTCGCTGTATTCTGCCTCCTGTTTCAACCCCCTACCCTGTCTTGCTCCCCTTCTGAGCAAAAGAAAATACAACAGAACTTAACTCAAGTTAGTTAATGTGATTTAACAGGTTTTCCCTCTTCTAGCAGAGTGGCACTGGCTCACTTGTGAAAAGCGTGTCTGATATCTGAGATTGGAGTCTTTTAGATCCCTTGAGGGCTTCCTGGAGAGTCCTGATTGGTCACGAGAACTCCCATGACCCTCGCTCCATACTGCCTCCTGTTTCAACCTCCAAGCTGCTCCTGCTGCCCTCCTGAACAAAAGAAAAGAAAACAGCACTTTTAGTTATGTGATTTTACAGCTTTTTTCCCTTCTTGCAGAGCAGTGCTGGCTCCCTTGTGAAAAGGACTACTAACCCTGTTAAGAGGTCAAGGTCAAAGGTGATAGCATCTCTTAAAAGGCTAAAACAATACTTATTTCTCCTCCAGGAAACTCATTTGCTGACAGCTGAGCACTAGAAATGTTTGAAATGTGATTTCACTCAGATTGTGGAATCAGACTACTAACACAGTAGATGTAGAAGGGAGATTATATACTACTCCCATGTAGTTCTCTATTCATTATAGAATCTACAAACAGCATGTATATAAGGAAGAGAGGCTGGCTCTGGTGGTGGGTTCTTCACAAAGCAAACCATTAACTGTGGGTAGTGTGCACCTTACACCGAGAATGCTTTCGCCATACTAAAATTGATGACAGAAATAATAGAGCTACAGAAAGGAGTGCTTTTTTTGGGAGGGGGGACGCTGATTTTCTAATGGATCCAGAAAAAAATATCACAAACCTGACCATGACCAGATCTACCTGAGGTCAAAAACATTTGAGGCATTTATTAAAAGATATGGGGATGGTAGACATTTGACTAAGCCTTAACCCAGAACTTTTTTTTTTTCCATCCCCATAACCACTTTTCTCATCTGGATTACATTTTTGTCAGTAAGGAACATTTGGAATGGGTCAAGGGAGTAGAAATAGACAAAAAAAGTTATGGTGGGGGCACAATAAATCAGTATCAGGTATTTTTTTATTTGCAGATATATTTATTTATCATATTACCGCGTATGCCCTGCACACTGCCTATAGAAACAGAGAATTGGTTGGCAGAAAAGGACAGGTTGCCCCATCGAGCCTGCCCTATTTTCCCTGCCTATTTTGACACCCTGGACCCTATCTGGTCTCTCGTGTCCCTCCCACCTCCATTTCCTCTACCTATTATACTTGTGTGCCTATTACATGCATGCTTGAAACCCCCTACTGTTTTCACTTCCACCACCTCTTCTGGCTGTTCCAGGCATTCACCACCCTTTTGGTGAAGACATATTTCCTCACATCCCTCTTAGACTTCCCCTACTCTATAGTTTCATTGCATGCCCCTGTGTTCTGGTGCTTTTCCTTCTCTGAGAGACTCCCCACTTGCACCCTGTTCATCCCTATGGGGTACTTATAGGTCTCAATTATGTTCCCTCTCACTCTCCTCTCCTCCTGGGAGTACCTATTGAGTCCCCCCAGCCTCTCCTCTTATGGCTTCTTGTGCAACCCCTGCACCATTGTGGTAGCCCTCTTCTGGACTGCTTCCACCCTGTCAATGTCCTTTCAGAGATGCAGCCTCCAGAACTGGACACAGTACTCTAGGTGAGGTTTCACTAGTGAGTGATAAAGTGGCAACACTGCCCTTCTCCTCCTGCTTGAAATCCCTCTCCCTATGCACCCCACCATCCCACTAGCCCTGCCTACTGCCTTGTCACACTGCCCTGCAGCCAGGAGATTATCAAATGTGATTACCTTTAGGTTTCTTTCTTGCTTGGTAGCTGTCAGTATCCCCCCATCTTATACACAGCTCCCAGGTTTCACCCCAGGTGCAAGACTTTGCTCATTTTGGCATTGAAACTCAGTTGTCATGCCCTAGACAATGTTTCTAGTTTCCCCAGATCCCTTTGGATTCTCTCCACTCCTTCCTGAGTGTCCACCCTGTTACAGATTTTTGTGTCACTTGCAAAGAGACACACCTTCATCTCCAGTTCCTCAGCAACGTAACTCATGAAGGCATTGCAGAGGACCAATCCCAGTACTGATCCCTGTGGCACTCCACTAGTCACTCTTCTATCCCCTGAGTGTTAGCCATTTACCACCACCCTTTGCCTTCTATTCTTCAATCAGTTTGATGATAGCCAACTTACCACTTTATCCCCAAACCCTAGGCTGCTTTGTTTCTTTACTAGCCTCCTGTGCGGCACAGTGTTAAAGGCTTTGCTGAAGTCCAGATAGGCCACATCCACTGCCTTCCCCTGATCCACCTTCCTAGTCACCAAGTCAAAGAAATCTATGTGAACTGTTTGCATTGACTTCCAAATTTTATAACTTAATAATGTTGGCAGAACCACCCACCATTTCCCCAGCATCCAACAGAAAAACCTCGACCGCAGAGGGTAGTTGGTCCAGGAGGTTGGCAGGTGGTTAGGAGGGGCAAGTCGGGTGCCCCATCACTCTCTGCTCTCCAACATATTACCTCCAAAAACCATATAAACACTACAAACAGGTATCTGCCTCTATCTCTGAAATCAAACAAAGAGGCAGAAGACACTGCAGAGCAGGACACTGCAGCACAGGTGCTATCACAACAAAACTCACCCAAATCAGGAACCAAAACAAAAAAAGCAAAAAGGAAATCCAAAAAACTTCTGATCATAGGAGACTCCATGATTCGGGGAGTTGATACCCATCTCCAGCCAGGGGTAATGGTCAGATGTCTCCCAAGTACATCAGCATGGAGAGACACTGACCGCATTGCTAAAATTGTTCACAAAGCAGGAGAAAACATTGATGTCCTAGTACACATAGGGACTAATGATCTTGCCAGCCGGTCAATTGTGGAGACCAAGGAACACCTGACCAGGCTGGGTGACAAACTATCATCTATTTCGTCCGGCATCTCCTTCTCTGAGATCCTGCCAGTCTGGGAGAGGTGAGCAGATGGACGGAAGGTCAGAGAAGGGGAGATAGGGGAGCTAAACACGTGGCTGAAGGGCCGGTGCCAGGAAAAAGGACACAGATTTGTAGGGAACTGGCAACAGTTCTGGGAGCGAAAGTTCTTTAAATTTGATGGACTGCATCTGACTAAGGAGGAAGTCAGTGCATTGGGGCAGAAGTTTGATGTCTTTGCAGAATATTTAAACTAGCAAATGGGGAGAGGGGTGCAGCACCCCATCGTCGAATGGAAGAACACCCTCCCCCTCAGCTAGTGATCAAACAGGGATTCAGCATGTTTGCAGTTCATTTGCATCACCAGGTAAGAAAAAAGGTTTGTCTCCCCATACGACGCACAGGGGTAATGCCAAACCTCACCCAACAACTAACACACCAAAATCTGGCCAATGGAAAATCATGTACACAAATACTCACAGCCTGGGAAATAAGATCCCAGACCTGCAGGCAATAATGTCAGAGGCTAAACTGGACATAGTAGCAATTAGTGAGACATGGTTTACCAGTAACCACACTTGGGAGACTTCAGTACCTGGCTATGTATTGTTCAGAAGAGACCGAGGTGCAAAAGGGGGGGGGGAGTGGCCCTGTATGTCAATGAAAATATCAAAGCTACAGAAATTCAGAATACACATAAGGAGCCAGAAGAACTGTGGGTCACACTGGAAACAGGAAATGGGACAGCCATAAGAACTGGGGTTGTCTACAGGCCCCCAGACCAGGGGGAGGACATAGACACATTACTGTTAGAAGATATACAAAACATGACAGCTAAAGGGGAGGTTCTGATAATTGGAGACTTCAACATGCCAGATACAGATTGGTCAATACCAGCAGGAACATCTGCCAGAACTAGACACATAGTGGATTCTCTGCAGGGAGGGCCTCAAACAACTGGTACAGCAACCCACAAGAGACAGGGCTATCCTAGATCTAGTACTGACTAACAAGGAAGGGATCACAGATCTCCAGGTAGAAGGTCACCTGGGGGCCAGTGACCATCACATGGTATGGTTCAATTTGGCTACTGCATCTAAATCATCCCATTCCAAGGCAAAAATATGGGACTTCAGAGGAGCTGACTTGATAAGATGGCCAACAGAGTTAAAGGAGAAGACTCCTGTATATGTATGATTTGGATATATCTGATGTATTTATTATACATTACATCAAGTACTGTACATATGTCAATAAGAGATCAGCCATTTCTTCTGTTGCAACACATATATAGAGTTTGAGGCTCTGATACAAAGTAGTAAAATGTCAAGCAAGCCTCCATTTACATGCAAATGAGGTACCTGTAATACAGCCCCTCCCATTCCTTGATGTCACTGCAGCAACAGTGCAGAACAAAACATAAGGTGTCAATGCTGTCTAGCCTGATTTTAGTTTAAGTTTGCAATGGCTTAAGGCAGTTCTGTCATGCTACCCGTTACAAGGGAGTAGTACCTGTAGCCTTAATACTGTATGTAAAGCAAATAATACATCTAATAGTATTTTATTCACAGGACACAAAAGCTGTTTCTTTGCACTGCTCATTTCTCTCTGTGAGACAGTTGTAACATGTTGTGGAAAGCAGTAGACTGAATCAGTCAATCAACCAATCAATCAATCGAACAGTCAATCAGTCACTCTGTATTGAACCAGGTGAGCACCCTTAAGAAGATTTGTTACAAGATGAGCCTGGGCAGTTTACCAAAGGATCACACAAGACTGACTTATACCAGTGGTGCAAGTGGTAGACAAGAAGTACAGGAACTCAGGCATTGGCAAATGTGAAATGCAGAATGAAGATCCTCAATCTGAAGGATAGCTGTGTCATGACATAGCTATCTGTTTAGACACTAGTAGATTCAGTTAGAGATACTGAACTATTTCTAGGAAAACAGCATTGTTGTACAAGTCAATTGTTGTTATGGAAACCCTGATTTCAGGTCACAGGCCCAGAAACTGTTATTATGTTGCTGGTTTAAGAATTTCAGTTCCAGTGTCAGTGGGAATAAGTACAGGAACTCTGTTCCTGCTGCAAAAAGGTACAGGGACTGAGTTCCTGTGCATTCTGTTCACTTTCATCACTGACTTGTACACATCCCCTTTCAGCATCCTGAAAGTGGAGAGCTAGATTGTTTACTTTATAAAGTGTATTGTTTTACATTTCAAATGCTCCTTAAATCTGAGTTTCTGACTGGAAATACCAAGACACAGAATGCATATGACATGGGAGAAATGAGCTAAGCAAATACAGAGCACTACAAACAGAAACTGATTAGTGTCTTTACCTACAACAGCTGAGGTGTAGCATCTGATTTGTGAGGGGCATC
Organism: Neoceratodus forsteri; assembly: GCA_016271365.2. Taxonomy (NCBI): domain Eukaryota; kingdom Metazoa; phylum Chordata; order Ceratodontiformes; family Ceratodontidae; genus Neoceratodus; species Neoceratodus forsteri. The sequence continues at coordinate 1,678,425,631 of CM057456.1, forward strand.
CTACTTCAAATGCTGGCATTACAAAGTGTGGGGGCTGCCACAGCTTATCCTTAGTACCTTGAAAGTGAAGTGCTGTAGCTCTCACATCACTGCTAATGATTTATAATGGGAATTGGGGCACTTTTAAACCATGGACCTGTGGGGCCATCACAGTTTCTAAAGAGGTTAGGGGAACTTCTTAAGGGTTAGAGGGTAAGGCACTCTAGTAGGATTTGAACCAGAGTCCCCCAGTGCTTGTGTCTGTGCTCTCCTGGTAACTCTATTCCTTGCCATAGCTGAATTCTTTATTGCCTTATAGCAGCCATCCAATCACTGACTGCCTAGTTACAAAGGGAAAGGGCCTATTTGCAAGATTGTTTCTCACTGCTGGTGTCAATCAAACAGAGAATGTTAACACACACCATAATACAACAGCTGCATAATACCACTTAAAACTCTTGTACCCAGAGTCATTTATTGGGTAAACTGTTTTTGCTAACAGAAACAGTAACACAACGCATACAGGCTCTTCCTTACATGAATACTATATATACACCTCAAATCAGTGCTGCATCACACTCACATGGTCCTAGTCCCTATTAGACCTGCACTTCAGGATGTGAACAACACTTAAAGGGTTCCTCCATTACTCAAGTGGGGAACCAAACATTGTGGGTTTGGTCTACTGGTGGAACTGCATTTAGTGCAGTACCATTATCTGTTGCTCTGATGACATCATCCTTCAGCAACATTGATGGTAAAATGGAGGACAAACACTTTGATAACTTTGGGGGGCTGTATAGTTTTATTTATAATCTAGATCTGGACAGCAATAGGACTGCTGGCAACTGGAGGAGGCACACAACAGTTACACATAAGGAGTTGGGAAAATACTGGTGTGGAACTATGGGAGACTTCCCCTTTAAGCTAGCTCTGGCAAAAAGAAACACAGGTGAGGGGGTACAGCAAAGTGGGCAAGCATTAAGGATGCAATACTTGAAGCAACATCCCATTGTGTTAGACAGAAAAGGAAGTGCAAAGAAGAAGGAAACCACTTTGGTTCTCAAATACAGTAGCAGAAAAGATCAGAGCCAAAAGGCTGGCCTTCAGGAAATATAAGGGAACACAGCGGGATGAAGATAGGAGGCATAGCAAACTGCCCTAAGGGAAGCAGGGAAGGCAGTAAGGCAGGCAAAGTCCCAAACTGAGGAAACACTAGCACGAACAGTAAAGAAGGTGACAAGACTTTCTATAGACACATTAGTGAAAGGAGAAAGTCCAGAGTGGGTATTGCTAAGCTAATGGAGAAATGGGAGCATGTGAGGAGGAGGACCCTGTAAAGGCATCTATCCTAAATAGATACTTTTGCTCAGTATTTACTGAAGAGAAGGTAGGCAGGGCCCACAGCTCAGCATCATGGACACAGGGGAGGGAGGTGAGCACTACTCCTTCACAAAGAAAGGGTCCTACAAGAGCTTGCTAAGCTTAGGGTGGATAAGGCAATGGGACCTGATGGCATACATCCCGGGTACTTAAGAGCTAAAGGTGGAACTAGCAGAGCCATTAGCAGAACTGTTTAGTGAGTCTCTGAGCACAGGAGAGGTCCCAGAAGACTGGAGAAGGGCTCATGTGATCCCGCTCCACAAGAGTGGTAGCAGGGAGGAGGCGGGGAACTACAGACCAGTCAGTCTTACCTCAGTAGTGGGCAAGATTATGGAGGCGCTCCTTATGGAAAGGATAGTGCAACACCTGGAATCCATAGGGGCACAGGAGCCAAGACAGCATGGGTTTACAAAAGGAAGGTCCTGTCAAACTAATCTCATAGATTTCTTTGACTGGGTAACCAGAGTGCTGGATCAAGGGGGAGCAGTTGATGTCGCCTACCTTGACTTCAGCAAAGCTTTTGACACTGTTCCACATAGAAGATTGATAAATAAGCTGGGTAGGCTCAGGGTGGGTCAGAAGTTGGTCAACTGGGTGGCAAACTGGTTGACGGGCAGAAAACAGAGAGTGGTGGTAAATGGTATACAGTCAGAAGAGATGCAAGTCACAAGTGGGGTACCTCAGGGATCAGTCCTCGGCCAGTCCTCTTCAACATCTTCATTAGCAACCTTGCAGATGGACTAGAGGGTAAGGCTTGTCTGTTTGCAGATGACACCAAGATCTGCAACAGAGTAGATGATCCAGATGGGGTGGGCAGAATGAGAAGAGATCTGGATAAACTAGCAAAATGGTCAGAAGAGTGGCAACTGGGATTTAATGCAAAGAAGTGCAAAATCATGCACATAGGGAAGAGAAACCCTGAAGCCACTTATAGGCTGGGTGGGAGTTGCTAGCAGTCACAAAGGAAGAAAGAGACTTGGGCATCATCATCACTGATGACCTGAAATCATCCAAACAGACCTCTAAAGCAGTAGGTAAGGCTAGGGGTGTTAGGTGTATTAGTAGGGGTATCACAAGTCGTAAGAGGAGTAATAATCCCTCTTTACAAGACACTGGTTAGGCCCCATCTGGAGTACTGCGTGCAGTATTGGAGGCCACACCTTCACAAGGACATTAACCAAATTGAGGCAGTCCAGAGAAGAGGCAACCAAAATGGTGCAGGGACTGCATCAGAAGACATATGAGAACAGATTAACAGAGCTCAATATGTATACCCTTGAGAAAGGAGGGAGAGAGGATGATATGATGTGACATTCAAACACCTTAAGGGCATTAACAAGGTGAAAGAGTCTAACATATTTAAATATAAGAAAAATAGCAGGACAAGAGGACACAGCATGAGATTAGAGGGGGGCCGATTAAGGGGGAATGTGAGGAAATTCTTTTTCACAGAAAGGGTGGTGGCTGCATGGAATAGCTTACCACTAGAAGTGGTGGCTATGAATACAGTGCAGGGCTTCAAACAGGCATGGGATAGGCATAAGGGAGCAATACAAATGACTATGAATAGATAGGCCACTGACAGAGCAAAGGCCGATGGCACATTTATAAGGCAGAAAAATAAATGGGCAGACGGGATGGACCTTGCGGTCCTTATCTGCCGTCAACTTCTATGTTTCTATGTTCTATGTTTCTATTTTTTCGTGAAATATCCTGAAATTTGGCATGTGTGATTGCCCTGTAAATATCTAAAAATTTGAAAACTTTCATGATGGCATCTTGTGTGGTTTTTGAGCTATAAAATGGTACAAAACAGAAAGAAAAACACCGTTTTCCATAGGTTTGCTTGGGATTTTTTGCTCTGGTCTATAGATCAGAGGGAATAAAAGTTTTACCAGAAATTTTCAGGGATGATGGGGACAATTCCAGAAGTGTGCCCATTAGATAGTTTGGCGAAAAGAAATGTCACCATTTTTGAATTATAATGAATTTTGTGATAGCCGACAGACAGGCAGGTTATTGAAAACCATTCAAACTGTTAGTTGTTAAGGATTTACTGGTAGAACCTTAGAGAAACACTGTTTTGTGCTTCCACCATCTTTTTTTTTTTCCCTCTTTAAAAATTGGATTTCTAAGGAAATCCTACATGGTTTGGGATGACCAAGACCTGTATTTAGGTCTCAGTCACATGCATAACAACACTATTTAATTATTATTAAAAAAAAATACTGGTGAACTATGTGTTATTGGGGAAAGAATCATTTTGCCCATCACTCACTTTGTAATGATCAATCAATTGGAAAACAACCGTTCAAAGTTCCTTACAGTTCAGACTTTATTGTTCGAACTGTAAAGACTTCTAACAGTAAATTTTATTATGCTTACTAAAATGTACAAACTTCAAAGCAATAAACACTTACTATATGTTTATGATCAAATTCAATAAGAGACCTAAAAGCCTACTGCGTCCATGACCAACACCAAGCCACATACCCTCACCTCAATAAAGCTTATGCTCACTGTTAATCATAGCCAAGTGAAGTCTCTCTGAATCATGCCATTCTTCGGCTTCCTTAGCACAGTATTCAAAGCTTAGCTACAATTAACAGTGAGCCCAAGCTTACTGAGGTGGTGTATCAACAACAGTATCTTGCGGCAACTATTAGAAATATATTATTTTTTATTCAAAAGAACCGCATTGTCCACAGCTGCCTACATCATCAAGAGTCAGAGCTGGGACCAGTGCCAGGGTACAAATTTGGTTTAGGGACTGGGGAGATGTTTTGCCATACCGATCACTGCTAGCAGAAGAGGGACTCACTCACACCAGCAGTGCCACAGAGAAAACTGAAGCAAGAGGTGGGAAAATGGGAGAATCAGAGAGCACTTCAGAAAATCAGATCATCTAGTAAAAAAAAAACACAAGTTAGTGGCAACCCTTTGTATTAGTGGCCCCTGTCTGTTGGTGGTTTTGATCATTGCACTGGGCACTCTTGTACAATTCCCCTATTGTCCCCAGTCTCCATGGTCAGCTTCACCCACTGAAGTTTAGACCCCTTTTCCCTCCCTGGCATCTAGCGGCCCTCATCTTCTCCCAAGTCTCAACTGCAGTGTCCTGTGAATCCTCCTCCTCCCCACCTCTCCCTATTCTTGATTATGACTGAAAGCTTTAGCACTCCACAGTGTGGTAAAGTTACTTTTCTGCACAGCAGAAAAATAACCATTTTAAGTTCTTTATAATTCTAAGTTTACTGTTTGAACTGTAAAGCTTCAGATGTGTCTGGTAGTCTAGTGGTCCCATCCCTGTTGTCCAATTGCCCTCTAATATTTATTATTTTTATTTATCATATTCCCTGGCAGTCTAGTGGTCTCTCCTCAATTCTCAGATCCCCCTGCTGATGTTTCCTTGGTGTCTAGTGGCACCCTCATCCTTCCGATTGCTGTCCCCATTAAAAAACATATTCCCTGGTGTCTATTGGCAATCCTCACACTTCTGATCACTGTTCCCCATTAAAAAAATTAGTCCCCAGTGTCTAGTGGTACACTCCACTGTTCCGATCACCGTCTCGATTTAAAAAATGATTCCCTGGTGGCATCCTCCATCTTTACGATCGCTGTTCCCATTTAAAAAAATATGATTCCCTGGCATCTAATGGCACCCCCACCCTTCTGATCGCTGTCCCTCTTTAAAAATGTATTCCATGGAGTCTAGTGGCACCCCCCACACTCCCATTGCAGGCCAAAGCTAAAATAAAGAAAACTGTCCCTCAATGCCATTTTTAATTTTTTACACCTGTTAAAAAAAATTGTCCATCACTGATCATACCCGTGCCCCCACCCCACCTCCCACTGTGTGCACCCAACCCTCCACACACCCCTTGACACCCCACATACCCTCACTCACCTGAAGAGGTCTCAGGTTCAAGATCTGCTCTCCCAATCAAAGACACATCTTGCTGCTGGAACAGGTGACTGCAATATGAGAAACTAAGGTAAATGCATTCAATGTATTTCAATGGAGGTTTCAATTTTAATTCACAATTCAGCCAATTTTTGAGATTTGTAGCCCAAATTTTCAACATAGCCTGTTGGGGACCCCACCTCATGAACAATATGACTGTCAGTATGCAACTCCCACCTGAAAGGTGATTTTGCAGTCACTTGGTGAAATTCACCTTTTGGGCAGGATTTGCATAATGACAGTCATATTGTTCATGAGGTGGGGTCATAAGAAGGCTATATTGAAAATGTGGGCTCATAATATGTAAATATGGCAAAGTTATGACCATTTCTAGCAATTACACTATGCACACTCATAACTAAGTAAATTGTTAATATTTTGACATACAATTTTCAGCATACACAGCTGATTATCCAAATTCATGTATGTTACAGCTGTCATTTTTCTAATCCTGGCCAAAATATGTTTTCACACCTGTGGCACAGAATGGCATTGCAGTTATGTGAATTTACATTTTGGCATGGATTTGAAAAATGTTCTGTACTGGGCATATGAGGTGGAGTATTAAGATGGCTATGTTAAAAATTTTGGGTCAAAATATGTTACAATGGCAGAGTTATGCCCATTCATTGCAATTTTGCTTTGCACACTCGTAACATTATAAATTTAAAATATTTTGACTCTAGATTTTCAACATAGACTTATTATTACCCTACCCCTGTCATGACTGTCATTTTTCAAAACCTGAACAAAATGTGTTTTTATACCTGTAGCACAGAATGTCACTGGAGTTGAGTGGAATTATGTTTTTGGCAGGGATTAAAATATTTTCTTTATCAGGTACATGAGGTGGGATAATAAGGTGCTATGCTGTCAATCTGGTCACTAATCTCCTATAAGTGAAAGTGCTGGGCCCTTCCACAGCTACATATTCTTATATACAGTATGTGTGTGTGTGTGTGTGTGTGTGTATATATATGTGTATATATATATATATATATATATATATATATATATTATATTATATTATAGGGGCACAACCTTGCCCCTATAGTTAGGATTGAGTAAGCACTTTAATGTTAAACCTCAATTTTTGCATGTTAATAACTTTGCAACCGTTCAACAGATTTGCACAAAATTTGGAATGTGTGGTCTGGTATGGTAGATCTCTTGATTTGCCAAGTTACATTTCAGTCAGACTTACGGTTTTAGCGCAGCAAAGCACTGTAAAATGCATTTTTCACCAGTTTTGACGTGATTTTGCCCATGGTGCTGTGACCACAATGTGTTGCCGTTTGGTTCTTTCCATTTGGAACATAGAAAGAATGTGGGTCAAAGAGCAATCCAGTGTTGGTTAGGTTAAAAAATATTAATCCTTTCCAAAATTATTTAATTTAAAATTTTGGGGTTCTAAGCATGCTCAGTTCACTCCGAGATTTATATGTATGTTTTGCAAAAGAGGATTAGGCTCATAGTCAAGAATTTTGTCAGCTCATGAATGAGGATTTAAAAAAATCCTGGCCCAACAGAAATATTCCTTGTCCGTGACCTGCCATCTTGTTTTCATTTTTTCCACAAAACAAAATGTTGTAGCCTCTTATACGGGTGACTTTTTGTTGAAATAAGGCATGGGTGGGTTTGTTCAGGGTGATGCCCTCTACAAATCCATGCCTTTGGTTTGCTGCATTTTGTCCAAAAAATGTCAGTTCGAAATTTAAAAATTCTTTTACCGCGACTCGCTAACAATCCTCTTTTGTGAGCTGACAAAATCCTGGTCTGTGAGCCAATCCTCTTTCGTGAAGCTGCAAAATCCTTGTCCGTCACATTGTGACCAGATAGTCCTTCTTGTGGATGAGGATTAAGGTGACGGTTAAGGATTTTGCTACCTCGCAAAAGAGGATTGGCTCACAGACTGGGATTTTGTCAGCTTGTGAAAGGGGATTGGGTTTTTGAATCCTCTTTCGTAAGGTGACAAAACTGCAGTCTGCGAGCTGTCAAAATCCCAGTCCATGAGCCGATATTCTTTCATGAAGTAGCAAAATCCATGACAATCACTTTGTGTCCAAATGGCCCTTCTCACAGATGAGGATTGACTGACGTCAAGGATTTTGCTACCTCACGAAACAGGATCAGCTAGTGGACTGGGATTTTGTCAGCTCATGAAAGGGGATTAGGTTTTTGAATTCTCTTTCATGAGGTGATAAAATTGCAGTCTGCGAGGTGCCAAAATCGTAGTTCACCACCCGATCCTCTTTCATGAGGTAACAAAATCCTTGACTGTCAGTTAGGGACCAGATGACCAAAATCTGACATAAAGAATTTCTTGTGGATGGTGATTTTGACAGCTTGTGGACGAGGATTGATCTGACGGTTGGGGATTTTGCTACCTCATGAATTAGGAATTGTTTAACCTTTGAAAGCTTTACCACTGCATTGTAAATTAAGGGTTTGGGCTTTTTACTTGTAATTTACAGGGTATTAAGAGGATGTCATAGAGATGTGAATTATACTATTTAGGTGTTGAAAAGCTAATTGATTACATAGATATGCCATCATGAAGTAGAGCTTTTTAGCATAGGATAACATTGTGGGACTACTGTATGGATCTGTAGTTATGTGCAAGCTGGAGCACTGGGTCCTGAGGGCACGTGCTCCCAGAGATGCATATTGCTATGGTCACATGGGCGGGCTGGTGGGAGTGCAGGGCTGAGACATGCTATGCACTAGTTAAATTACACTATTTTCAAAAAATAAATTTTTTTTTCTTGTACTGATAGGGTCTATGCAATATTGGCAAACTTCTGGTACAAGGGTTCATTGCCCTTTGGGGCTGCTACATGGATCTGTAGTTATGTGTAAGTGGGAGCACACAGCCTGGATGGCATGCACTCTCACAGACACATATTGTGATGCTCTCACCAACACTTGGTATTTAGTTGTTATATTACACCTTTTAAAAAAACTCAGGTAATTCATAGTAGGAAACTTTGGTTAATGCATTTGTTGGGGTGCATGGGAAAAAAGTGGTAAGATGAGACATTAGGGTTCAGTGGCTAAGCAACAGATGCTTTGTACTAGCTATCTTACACTTTTTCAAAAAATAAGTTTAAAAAAAAAAAGCCTGATAGGGTCTATGCAATATTGACAAATTACTGCTGCAGGGGTTCATTGCCATATGGGGCTACTGTATGGATCTGTTGTTATGTGTAAGTGGGAGCACAGGGCCAGGAGGGCTCACCCCCCGACACATATTGTTATGTTTGGTTTGTACCCCCAGCAATACATGCTGTTTAATTGTTATATTATGTTTTTTTTTAAATATGGAAAGGTTTTTTTAGTAGTTTGTTGGGTTTCTGAGATATTGGACAGTTACTGTTGCAAGGGTTCATTGTGGTATGAGGGTTGTTGCTTACCCCTGGATCTATGTGTACATGAGTGCGCAGTTCCCAGAGGGCCCACGCTCCCACAGACACCTATTGTTATGCTGAAAAAGGCAGGTTGGTGGGAGTGTGGGGTCTAAAGGGCCCTGCACTCCCACCAACACATAGTATTTAGCTGTTATATTACACCTTTTCAAAAAACTCAGAAAATTCATTGTAGGAAACTTTGGTTACTGCATTTGTTGGGGGCGTATGGGACAAAAAAAAGTGGTAAGATGATACATTAGGGTTGAGTGGAGTGGCTTAGCAACACATGCTATGTAGTAGTTATCTTACACTTTTTCTTTTCTTTTTTTTTTTTAATTCTCTTTTTTTTCCGGGCAGGACCCCGTATTACTTTGGCCCTGGTCACGGCACCCCGGAGACCTCCACCACTGCCTATGGCTGCCGAGATCCCTCGGTCACCCCCAGCTTGCCCCCCAGAGGGCGGGGCCATGGCCACCTTCACTGGCAACCCACGGGACTTATGGCTGGTCGGGGATCCGCAATGATGGTGGTGTCTTGAGGTCTTCCGGGGAGGGCATCATGTGTACATTGCCCTTGCCTCTGCTTTTCCTCCTTATGGAGGTGGGGACGTGCAATGATGTAAAGCGTCTGCCCCGCTTCCCAGAACTGGCTCCGTTGGTCGCCTGGGGGCCCCTAACCTCTGCTAGGAGCCCTCAGTGCGCCGATCGCTTCCCTCGCCCTCCCTCCAGAGAAGGAGAGTAGTCCTTAGGACACTCTATCCTTCTCCCCCCGGCTGGCCCTCTGATGATCCGGGTCCGTTCCTGAACCCGGGTTGCCGGCGTCGTGAGCGGAAACCCCACCACTGCGCCAAGGGGCCGGCATCTTACACTTTTTCAAAAAATACATTTTTTTTTAAACTGTTAGGGTTTATGCGATGTTGATAAATTAATGCTTCAAGGGTTGGTTGCCCTATGGGGCTACTATATGGACCTGTTATGTGTAAGTGGGAGCACAGGGTCTGGAGGGCCTGCGATTCCACGGATGCATATTGCAATGGTTGGTGACCCACCAATAGATGCTGTTTATTTTATAGCTCTTCGAAAAACTTAGGAAATTCATTGTAGGAAACTTTAGTTAATGCATTTGTTGGGGTGTACATGACAAAGCAAAAGTGGTAGAATGAGACATTAGGATTGAGGCGGTTAAGCGGTGAATGCAACCCTCATAGTACACAGACTGAGAGATGCTGGGGTGTGCAAATGGATCATGGTACCTGTCGCATCATTTTTGTTAACTCTAGTGTGTCAACCTGTTGACATATGGAATGGGGTAAGAATTAGGGTCACCTATCTTTTGATCCCCAACCCTTCTTTTTGAAAACTGTGGAAATTGATAACAGATGATAATGTCTTCAATATAGAGATGCAGCGAATTATAAATCCGCCTGCAAAGGGGACTCGAAGTGTCCACTTCGCGTCTGCGGAGCACAACGTGAAGTGGACCCTGTAAAGTGCTTACTTTGCATTATCATTACCACTTTGTGTTCTCATTATGCCTTAACGTGAAGTGAGGCGAAGTGGGAAGAAAATAGGCACATCACATGGCCTGCAGTACTGTAAGTCACATGCTTTAGCCAGGCAGGAAGGAAGTGAGTCAGAGAAGCAGTTTCATTTTCTCCTTTGCATTTGTACAGCGAGAAAGCAAAATTGTGAGAGGAGAGGAGTTTGCTTGACTCTCTGAGTCATTTCTTGTTACTGCCATAACAATCAAACAGCTTTTTTAAAAGCTATTTTATTTAGTGTTTGTATTGTCTTACTGTTTTTTTGGTTAGTGAATTTTTTTGTATAAGTTTTTGGTTTTGTTTTGTGTGTGTGACTGACTGTGTGTGTGTGTGTGTGTATATATATACGTGTGTGTCCACTGTGTGTGTGTGTTATCCCGTGGACCCAGGAGGATGGAGGGTCATGTTGGAGTTGGAGAAGGTGAGTCACTGGCATGTGGAAGCATTAGGAGGGAGGAGTGTGGACCCGTGGGGGGCAGGACGGTTGTGTTATGTTGGACCACTCCAGACTCCTGGCCAGTATTGCTTCCCCCGCGGAAGCAACAGGAGCAGCAGCAGCACCAATGCCACCGGTGGCTGTTGCTCATTCACCTTCTCCACCACCACCACTAGCAGAAGCTGTTGGGGCTCCAGCAGCACCCCCTCCACCACCTCCACAGCCACAGGAGATGGCCCCGGCAATTGTGGGTGGTGGTGGGACTCGTGCCCGACAAGTGTGTACTGTTTCTGCCCCCCCCCGCACAGCTCCCCAGTGTGGAAGTTTTTTAATTGTGTGGGAGGAGACAGTACAGTGATGCGGTGCCGTGTGTGTGGTGTGCTGGTGCGGTGTGGGCCTCCTGGGACACATTTGGGGAATGGTGGCCAGCGCACCCACATGATGAATCACCACAGGGCAGAGTGGCAGGCTGCAACAGAAGGGGCCATGCGTTCACCTGCTGGCCTTTCCATGGCAGTGGCCGAGGATGCTGCTGGGGTGGGAGATGTGCCTCGCAGCAGTCACCACCACAGCAGGAGGAGGAGGGCTACATCAGGTGCTCTGCCACCACCACCACCACCACCGCCACCACAGCCACCAGCACCACCCTGTCCACCACCAGCCCTACTACCTGGATTACCCACTGCAGTGGACCCCGGCACAGTCCCTGTTAGCCAGTCTGACCTCTTCCTGGTGTGGGTAGCACTGGAGGAAAACAACAAGCATTTCAATGCTTTGGAGCAGTAGGTTACCAGAGTGGAAGCACAGCAGCAGCACATACTTTCAGTGGTGCACCTGCTGTTGGACCACCACGGCATCCCATAGCCACAGTGAGTCAGGGTATTGTTTTCTGCCACCCCACACCCACCCCCCACCCCTGACCCCACCCCACTACTGTGTTGTACTTTGTTGTGTGTTTTTTGTTGTTATTATTAAATCATACACATTTTTCCTTCCAGGGGAATCTTTCTTGCACCACATAGTGCAATACATTTTTTTGAAAACCAGGCGTAAATGCATTACAGTGAGTCACGTGATGGAGGCATTCCTATTCTGAAAATCTGCCCACATTCTGCCTCCCTTCTCAGCAGCATTAGGACATGATGGCAGGGAGAGCGTGTGTGCATGCTCCGCTCCTTACAGTGAATATCAGAATGTGCAGGTTTGCGAATGTTTCTTTATGTTAATGGTCAATTTGTTGTGAAATGTGTGGCCACGTTTCCAGCAAAAAGAGTCTTGCTAGTGGAAACATCCCACATTTCACCACAAAGTGAACTTTATAACATTAGGAAACATTGCTTGGGATAGCTGCTGGACATTCAGTATAGTGGAGCATGCACCTTCGCTCCCCCTGCCATCACGTCTTAACTTTGCTGAGAAAGTGTGGCACAAATGTGGGTTGCTTTTCAGATTGTTAATTCCTCCATCATGTGACTGACTGTAATAAAATTATGGGTGGTTTTCACAGACATATATTGCACTCTGTGGAGCAAGAAATATTCCAGCGGGAGTAATGCCCCCACATATTAGTTTATGTGCATCACCATAACTATCTAATGTGGTGACTGCCTGTAAAGCAGCAGTGCAACAATGTTGATAACACTGACCTATATTTTTTAATGCTATGTTACAACTTCCTGTACTTACATCCTAACTAACTGGAATGATACAAGAATTTGCAGTAGTTGAGTGTGCTGTACTACCTTTTTTAAGTGTGAAATAATGAAAGGAGCATTCCTTTTAAATTAGTGCTGCTGACAGTGAGTGTGACCAGGTCTTTGTCATTATTTTCCTCTGCTTTTCTCCATCACATCAAGTAGTTGTCATATATCACTTCTGTTGTTAACTAACAGTTATGCATCAGTCAGTGTTTTACATGACACCATGGAACAATAGTTATTGAAAAGCAGCTGCAAATAAATACAAAGCTGGTCAGAACAATATTGGAAGACGTGCTCATTTTGTTTTCATACATGAAAAAAGTAGGAGTAAGAGAAGCAGACATAAATTGTGAGAATCGTATCATTCAAGTCACTGACGACTCGGACGTAAGTAGTGGTTGCTGTGGCAATTTAAAGTAGCATAAAAAAGTACAGTTCAGAACTGTGAGGGCATTCTTGCAATGCTGCTTTAATTGTAAAAATGTCACTATGACATCATGACTATGAGCTCACAGCAACAATCACAGAACACACAAAAGTGGCACAGAGTCCCATATTTTTTCTGCAGGCCCACAATGCATCCTCCTTGTGTGCAGAAAATTGACAAGCGGTAACGAAGTGAAATGAGACTGTTTCAGCACATACAAAGTCCCCCAGAATTAATGGCATACTCAGTCATGCATGCAGTGGTGGCACAGAGTCCCCAGATTTTTTCTGCAGGACCACAATGCGTCCTCCTTGTGTGCAGAAAACTGACATGTGGTAATACAATGAAAATAGACTATTTCAGCACATACCCCAGTATAAAATGATGACTATGAGGTTTATGTTGCTGGTCCAATGTGTTGTGCGAGACGATTCCACCAAATGAAATGTGATCATCTCAACTGGATTGAAAGGTGCCCTTTGAATGTACACTAATAGTAACCTTGGTGAATAGATATATATGTATATATCTATATATAGATATATATATATATATATATATATATATATCTATATATATCTATATATATATATATATATATCTATATATATATATATATATAGATATATGGTTGTGCATTTTGTAGGTGATGATGATGGAGGTTGAGCTTGACATGAACATGTACTCATGCTATTGTTCTGCATCACACAGGTGACTCATAAACTGTTGGTGTGCACATTCCAGTGCTCAATGAGAATTTTTTACACTTAAATGGAAATGGATAACTCTCAAGCACATGAAGGTAAGTATTTCTTTTTTTTGGGGGGGGGGATCATATTTTCAGTTTTGTCAGTAATGGTTTCTTATTTTTTTACTTCTTCGCAGATTTCATCAGCATTCTTCTGGAGTCTGGTTGTTAATGATGGTCATGGTCATCTAATGAAATGACTTTTGCGTGTTGCATGTGTGCCCAAGCTCGGGGGAAGGGTGTGCCAGATGTTAAAGAACTATTTTTGGATAAGGCCACTTTGACAGAACAACAAAGCATCTCGAAGTTTTCTAAAAAAAGAAATGAATGACTTCTTACAAGTTACAACTTCATTGTTACGTGTCCCTCCCTGGTTCTCAAATCTCAATCCCTGTTGTCAACTTACATTTCAGAGACACATCTTGTCAACTACTAAGACAATCTGTTGTGTGCAATATTTGCAGCAGTCTTTACAAAGCAATGAAATGGATGAAATAAAATCTTCATACTTACCACAATGGATTTCACATGGACATTACATCAGTTCCTCTCTATACGGTATAGCTACAGCATCTTTCCCAACGAGTATTAGCGATGGAGCCTGTTTTTGTTCTCCTGTAAAAGAAACAAAAGAAGTGTACTGTATGTGTTTTGCCACTGTGGCTCTGAAAAGCTACAGAAAACAAAACATACAACTTAAGGAAGTGAGACAGCATAACAAACATGAGTGCACATACTCACTTTATGGTTTAAATATTAAGAAGCTGGTGGTGGTGGTGCACTGGTGGACTGATGGTCTGTGGGGGGCAGACAGACTCATGGTGGCAGACTTGCATAACATCAATCTCAGTGGTGGTGGTGGTCCATGGGGGGCAGACAGACTCATAGTGGCAGACTTGCATAACATCAGTCCCGGTGGTGGTGGTGGTCCGTGGGGAGCAGACAGACTCATGGTGGCAGACTTGCATAACATCAGTCCCGGTGGTGGTGGTGGTCCGTGGGGAGCAGACAGACTCATGGTGGCAGACTTGCATAACATCAGTCCCAGTGGTGGTGGTGGTGGTGGTCCGTGGGGGGCAGACAGACTCATGGTGGCAGACTTGCATAACGTCAGTCCTGGTGGTGATGGTGGTCCGTGGGAGCCAGGCAGACTCATGGTGGCAGACTTGCATAACGTCAGTCCCGGTGGTGGTGGTCCATGGGGGGCAGACAGACTCATGGTGGCAGACATGCATAATATCAGTCCTAGTGGTGGTGGTGGTCTGGGATGGGGGGGCACACCGCCTTTTAAGTACTACAGTTAAAACCTGCCAACATTAATCACATCATCATCCTCATAAAGAAAACTGCCCTCACAGTCATCGATGTCTGAAGTCTGACCACTGGGAAATTCTTTCTCCATTGTGTCATCATCTACATCAGTGGTGGACCGTTTCAGGCAGCCACTGCCAGTGTCACCAGGATGCTCCATTTCCACATTAGCAAGACCACCATGACTAGGCAAGGGTACGAATATCAAGGTTGCAGTCTGTGCTGGTATGTGCCTCATTCATTTTAATGAATGTTAGCAACTAACATTTGCAGGAGACAGGTTTGTCCGACGATCCCTGACTATTGCACCTGCTGAGCTGAATACCCTCTCAACGCTTACACTGGAGGGTGGGCATGTGAGGTACTTCAGTGCCACTGTGGTCAGCTCTGGCCATTCACTGACCTTTCCACTCCAGTACAAAAGAGGATCTTCACTTATTGTCAGATGCCTGTTTTCAGACAAATATGACTCAATCATTCTCTGTGCCACACTAAGTCCAATTGTTGATGCACCAGCCTGTTCTCCGGAATCATTTATTTCACAAATACCCACTTGGGACAAAGCCTCCCAAAGCAGGTTGATGCCATCCACTTTGGATGACAGACCACCTGGAACTACAGTCCCCTTACCCTTGTATGATATGCTTGCTGGTCCTCCAGCTACACCTTCAGCTGGATTATGCTGCTGAGGTTTGCAAACCTTGGCACGTGACTTCTGTGCCCCACGAACCAAGCAAACCAGTTGACCACTGATATTTTTTACCTGTTCAGGCCCTCCCTCCAGTACTAATGCAATTCCATGTTTGTATCGTGGGTCAGCATTGTTGCCATGGCAAAGTTGTCACTACACTGAATGCTCACAATGTGACGATTCTGGTTGAATACTGTCAGCATGTGTTGCAGCAACATACTGCTACCACCATCTCCGGCAGCATCAAGGCTATGCTGTACATTCACCAATGTCTGCCTCAGCACCCACAGCAGTGGAATTGATTGGCTAATGGAGGCAGACTCGCCACTCACTGCCTGTGTGGCATGTTCAAAAGGCCACAAAATTGTTATTACAGAGTCCATGAGGCACCACTGTTCAGTCATCATAGACATGGAGGCCCCAGAACTGTCACAGCTAATGTGCATAAGAAGATATTCTGAGATGGCTTTGTATTGTTCATACAACCTCTCTGCCATGTATAACGTGGAGTTCCATCGGGGTGACAACTTCCAGCTTCAAGTGGTGCTGAGGCAGGATGTTTTGTATCTGAACTGCTGCAGTTGGGCCTTTCCAGATCTTGAAAAGTGAGAGCAGATACGTCGTGCAATGGTCAGCATTTCCTTCATGTCAGGGTGCTGCAGAAACTCCTGAACCACAAGATTTAAACAGTGGGCCATGCATGGAACATGAAAAAAAAAAACACCATTCATGATGCATTTCACCACATTTGACCTATTGTCACTTGCTATGAACCCAGCTCTCAGGGACAGAGGGTTTAGCCATCTGTCAATTTCAGTCAATACCATGTTCAACATGTTCTCACCAGTGTGTGAACAGGTCACACTGCGCATAGCAATTGTTGTATGCTGGCGAATTCCAGGAAGATTGCTACCATGACAATCCACCTTACTGCACTGATTATTCACACTACCAACATCACAAACAACCCCTGGCACCTGCACCCAGTGTGCAGTTATACACAGATATGAACTCCCTGCTGTTTTTCCACTTGTCCACATATCCATACTTAAATGGATGAATGGAGAGGAGGAATGTTGAAGGGCATGTCTTACTGAGTCTGAGACAGTGCAGAGCAACTCGGGAACAGCATGGGTAGAAAAGTATGTCCTGGATGGGACTTTCCATTTTGGACAGGCATGGGCGGCAAACTGCCGGAACCCAGAATTCTCCACAAAGGAGAAGGGCAAAAGATCAATTGCCAGCATTTCCACTACAGCAGCATTAAGTTCATGTGACACTGTATGATTGGGGGGGTACTTCAGCTTATGTGCAAAAACACTCTGTGACATGGGCTGACAAACTTTTTACACGGGGTGTGTTGTTGGTCACAAATGGTTGTGCTCTGCGATGAATGGCATTGGCAGGGAGTGAAGTGTGGACATTTGATGAAGACGGTTGCACAGGTGATGATGACAAACCCAGAAATGATGTTATTTTTCCAGATTTGCCAACCGGAGTTGATGTACCACTTACACTAGACATACTGCATTCACCACCACCACAAAAACTGCTACTCTCACCAGCACTGGACAACATTTCACAGTCATTATGGTCCTCCACCTCATCATGCCTGTAGTAATCCTCAGCTCTTATTACCACACTACTGCACACGTTTAATTTCCTACTTGGCTTAACAGTCATGGAAGAGGATAACATGCTGGCTATGGTTACCGGTGGTATGGGGGAATGCCCCAGTCTGATATTAGCTGCCAGCTTGTGCTGGGTCCACAGAGCCAAGTGCCTATTCTTAAGATGCGTATGCTGTCCTCCTGTCCCAGGATGGCTCCCTTTTTTACCTTGACTCACGCGCACATGACAAACCTGGCAGATTGCAACTGAATCATCATTTGCATCTTGAACAAAAAAATCCCAAACAAAGGAGTGTGATGCTCTGCTTTTAACATGTCCATGATGATGTGGCTTATTTAAGTCTGTTATTTTAAGCACTGAAGTGGGGGGGGAGGCACGTAATGTTTCTGGCACTGCACACCTGGACTGCAACTGACCACCACGGCTACCTATCATATTGATTACTGGGTCGTCATCATCATCATCATCATCAACTAAAACCAGTAAATCACAAGTTTTTACGGGGGGGGTATTCCTGCAAACAGATTCAGACACAGCCACTTTTAATTTCTTTTTCTCCGGTTCCCAAATGGGGTCAATTAAATCATCATCATATTCGTCAATGTCACTGCCACACACATCTGCATCTTCTGCTTGGATGCTAACATGTGGACTGAATGTTGTAACAACATCAACATCATCAGCAACAGCATCATCACATTCATCATCAACATCTACTCCACCATCACATGATATTTTTTCACCACACTGTGAATCACTGCACGGAAAATGCATGACGTTAAGTGCCACGGTGGATGGAATATCACATTGTATGCTATTGTTGACATGATCATCAGAATCAGGTTCAGTTAATGGGATGTTACTGGGAAGTATGACATCATCTATGCTGTCACTTACTTGCACTGCTTCACACTCAATATGTTTGGATACGGTACACTGGTCGGAATTAGAACTTGATGCAACAATGTTAATACCACCTCTACCACCACTAATACCAGTTACACTAACACCACCGGCTGGGAAAACATCATCTTCTCCAACTATGACTGAAGCTACTGATTGGGCTGTAAAAAACATTGCAGGAGAAATACCTTTCCTCACATCAGCAATGCACTTCTCCATCCACGTAATACTACCACACCCACAGACCCTCTTACTACCAACATTGCCATGGCCAGAAACAGCTTTACTTACATGTTTCTTTGCAGGCATTTTGGGGGATCAACCACAAATATTATTACCAAATTCGGATTTTGATACATTCACTTTCTGACTAGAGGGATGCTGGCTGAATGTGAAGCAAAATAAACAACTGTGGCTTCAGCAACAGATAAGAGACTACTGTGTTGTGACACTGTCACATAATTAAAACAGCTTCAGTAACCAGTGGTACTGATGGGGTCACAAAAACAATCCAGTCTGATAAAAAATACCTTTTCAATGTGGGGATGGGGGGGGCACTGAATACAGACAGTGCTGATTTTTACGGCACTACAAGCAGCAAAACTAAGAACAGAGAACACGATCGCAGTACAAAATCAGGCAGCTGCAGTGGATAGCAGGTTCACACTGCTGCACTTAGTTGCACTTACACTAGTCTGTGTCACAAATTTTAAAAGGTGTATTATATTTAATGCACGCAATATTGCACACACAACACAGAACAGTTTGTGTACAGTGCTGAATGCGGAATGCGATGCAAATGCAAAAGTTCAGTGTACTGCCACATAATGTAAATTTGTAATTTAAACAACCTGACCTTGTGAAATGCTGCACCACATTCACACAACAAACAGCAAGAAAATTTGTACTATTACTGACAATTTTACTATGTGTACAGTAACACAGTCATAACAAAAATATAACCAAAACACAAAGAAATCACTAGTTCTCCAACTTAAATCTACCTACACACAGATACACCCCTTCCCCACACAGCACACTTCACTGTCTTTCACCACACACACTCAATGTTGTAAATTAACATTCCAAACCCACACACAAACAAAAACGCTCGAAGATGTGAGCACAGGAGGGGTTCCAGGGTTCCTACAATTGGTGAACTACAGTTGGATCCCCCCCAAAAAAGCAAAAATGCTTTTTGAACAGCTTTTAAGAGATTCCTACAGACAGCTATCAGAGCACACTGTCTCCTACTCCTTCCTATAAATACTACCCTGAACTGAGGCTGTGCAGATCAATATAGAGCCCATGTGACCTAAACTCCCATGAATCACTGCAAAATCCACTTTGGAGCTCAAAAACAAGACGAAGTGAGGCGCAGTGAACTGCCACCAATGTATTTTGCCTTAAAAATTGAAAGAGTAGTGATCAGTGGAGGCGGAGTAACGCGAAGTTGCTGTTTCTAATGCACTTCACATTCCTCATTATAACATGAAGTACTCCGCTTTGCATTGCAGAGCACTCCGCTAATCTGCCTCTGCTTCATGTAAACATTTTATGAGTGGATTGAGTGCCCACTTTGCCCACCGCTACTTCAATATAGTACTTAAGGTGGGGTGACTAAAGGTGGGGGTTGGGATGTTACAGGTGAGGGTCTAAGTCTTAAAACTACTTCTACTGTGTCTCCTTTTGGAGACAACGGATTACAGCAGTACTTTTTTTTTGTACATTTTTAACAATGCATGACATTTGTAAGTCATTAGTCCCTTCCCCTCCCCGTTCCATCTACTCCCCCTGACACCCTTTCAGCTTCTGCAAGTGCCGCCCTTCCCATTGTCACTCCTTTCCTTGCTTATACATATTTATGGAATTGTAGTTGCTTAGTGTTCCAAAGGAGACAGGAGACATTTATTGAATTTGCAATCTTTTTTTTTTCTCCTCATTTGTAGTTCATCAAATTTTTGACATTTTTACATTCAACACACAAAAAAATACAAAATAAATAACATATCGTGTGATAGTTTCTCACTTTTAACTTATATTACATATATGTGACAACAAAAAAAGAATAAACAAAAAACTATCATCAAGAGACAATATGAATGTGTTATCTTCACACATGGGTGGAGGAGTAGCTGATTTAGTAAAAGTTAAAACAAAAAATATATAATATGGTGGCAATGCGGTGGTGCAAATTAAATAAGGATAATATTAAGAGGAAGAGAACAAAACAGAGAAATATTTATTTACTTAATGTATGATTTGTTATTTTCTATTTACAAGGCTCATTATGTTAATCTTAATTATTTACAGACTATTTACATGCCAAAGCAAAAAAAAAAAAAAATAAAAATAAGTTAAAACCGTTTAAGGTGGCCTGCAAAAAAGTTGCATGGCCTGCCCACATCCCTACATAGTTCTTAATGTTGCTGTGGGAGTCTGGTGCTGCAACCATCACTGTTTCATGTGTTGTGTTCAAATGTTGAACAATTGGTGGCAGCGGTGAGTAAATAGTGAGTTGTAACACAGCACTGATCAAATGGAGCAAGTGGTCATGTGTGCTGCACCTGGTGTTCAGGAGTGTGTAAGGCATCATTGCTTTTTATGTTGTTACATGAGAACAGTGGTGCCTGACATGCTCCTGAATGGGTGCAGCACTCATGGCAATTTTGCCTATTTGATCTGGACTGAGTTGTTGGGAATACTTCATTTACAAGGTTTTCCAGTTGTTCAACATTTGCAACTCACAAATGATATAGTGAGGGTTGCAGCACGGGACTCCTACTGCAACACTGAGTGCCATGTGTTGATGGGGGCTGGCTGTGCAGCTTCTTTGCAGGCCACACATGAATTTGTGCTTTGTTCACATGGAGGGGGGAGTAAGATAAAGAAAAACCAAAAATCAAAATAGGTTTTGACTAAATGAGAAGAGAAAAAAAAGCCATTCCCTGGTCTGCTTTTGGGGGATGTGCTAGCCCTCGTTCTGTGATGAGGGTGCCTTGGGAGAGGTGGAGGAAGTGGAAGGATCCACAGGAGGATGTGGTGTTATGAGGAGTTGGTGCCCCTCCACTTCAGATGTTGCAGTGGGAGCGGAACTTTCAAGAGGCTCCTGCTCCTGCTGAGGGTGGTGAAGGGGCAGGTCCTGTTCCTGGTGCTGCTGCAGGTCCTGGTGGATTAGTTGGTGGATAGCTTCTGTGGCCTCCAACTGATTCACAGCCAGCCGCACCATGAGGCTGTGAATGGTTTCTTAGGCAGCAACACTGACCTCTTCCTGCTCACGCAGCTGGTTAATAGCATGAGCAAGGCCTCTGTTGCTGTCCTTGAGACCACGGACAGCAACCATAGCTGCATGCCCAACATGGCCCTATCGCTGCAGCAAATCAATTATATGATCTTGTTTTTGTATTAATTTTTCTTGATTTGATGCACCGACACAGCCACACTGGGCTGCAGCTTTGGTTGTCTTCCTCCACTGCCTCAAGCAGCCAGCTGAGAGTGTTCTGTGTGTTCTTCACCTGTTGCACGCACTCTGTAAAGAAAAAAAATTAGCATGTGGGTAATATGTTGAATGGTGTTCCTTTTTTTTTGTTGTTGAAACACACTTTGGTAGTTGTGGTGGTTAGTTGTTTACGATTTCTACTGTGTGACACTGAGCAATCATGTTGATTATGAAGAACATGTTAGGCTTCTTAATGTTAAACCTGCTGTGAAATGAGTTGCATGGATGTTAATCATCATGCTAAATGTATGCTTTTTCGGGATGCATCACTATTATGTTTCCTGTTGGTTGATGCTTTGTGTGTTAACATTGTTGATTGGTTACAAAGGACATGCTTGATATTTCAGGTGGCATTAACTGGAACCTGCGCTGGTTTTATGAAAACTTATATTGGTGAGCATACAGAGTGTTCTATTACAAATATTTGACTGTGATTAAATACGTTCTATATAGCATGTAATTAGGTTGAGTGATACATTGTGCCAGAAGATAGAGCATGAGCAGTGAGGAGAGACATGCATTAGCTTAGAGCATTCAACTATTTAGCGGACTATTGGATCAGCCCAAAGCCCTACGACATAGCAGTGACAGCTTATTGCTTAGTTACAGACAGTTTACTGTTTTTTTTTCTCTTGACACAGAGTAGCATTGTGGAAGCAAACAAGAAAAAAATGTTATTGCAACATGTTGTTTTATTTTCAAACTTTATAAGTTTTTTGTTTGAAGTAATGTCATAGAAGAGTTCTAAGTTCACAAGTTTTATAATGGTGTTATGAGGAGTTGGTGCCCCTCCACTTCAGATGTTGCAGTGGGAGCGGAATTCACTAAAATTACCACCAACAGCTTAATCTGGTTCAAGGTCAGTTGGCATTCATCTGTATCCCCCTCCCCCGGGTCGTGCCTGAAAATAGGCAGGATTTGTCTAGTGTGTTTACCCGGTCAACAAGAACTAAATAAATAAATAAATAAAATAATGGAATACTGTGCTACTTCAGCAGATTTAAGAGCTGTGGAATTTGTTTAAGCTACTATGACTGTGATAAGAAATAGAAGTCAGATATTCATTATTGAAAGACTACCGTGGAGTATTGAAGATTATACAATGGGATGAAAAATGCTGTTCTCATTGTTCAAAAGACGGTACATGATCGTGACTATATTGTGCAGTAACCAACAGCTGAGGGGTGGCATTTGTAAAAAAACATGATTAAGCACAGTCCTGGCTGTGGGTTATTGGTGGATATATGCACGTACTTTGTTTGGTGAAGCCCAGATTCTGCACCTGCTAAGAGGTAAATGGCTGGCTACCACCAAGCAAAATCCGACAGGCATAGGGCAGATGCCAGCCCCTCTAGTTGTTGGCATGGGTCCACTGGCAGAACCTTGGACTTATGTGAATCCAACCACAAGCAACTGACATTGCTCAAGTCCTGGATCTTGGTGAGGCAGTTGTTAAACATCGAGACTGCACAATCTTACTCAGGCACAAAGGACAGATAAAGTCGGGTATCATCTGCATAGTGGTGAAAACCCAATCTATACCACCTTACAATGTCTCCCAAGGGCAACATGCACACCATGAATAGCATATGTGCACAGCACAAAACACTGTGGGATCCCACACAGCAGAAAAATTAGTCAGAGTAAAAGATCTTGGACAACACCCTCTGAGATCTGCTGCTGAGAAAAGAATGGAACCATCTGAGGACTGTGTCAGACAGGCCACAGAACATCAGTAGTTGCTCCTTCAGCAGCAAATGGTCCAATGTGTCAAATGCTGCAGAGAGATGTAGGAGAACCAAGATCGAATGGCTCTTGCGATCCCTCACTATCAGGAGATCACTGAGTGCCTGAACAAGGGCAGTCTCCATCCTATGCCTTTTCTGAAATTCTGACTGAAGAGGATCATAGATATCATGGATGATAAGATGATTCTACAGCTGCAGTGCAACTGCCTTCTCAATAACCTTACCCTAAAAGGGGAGGTTAGAGACTGTCCTGTAGTTGGTAGGATAATCCTGGTCTATAAAAGGTTTCTTAAGGAGGAAGAGTACCATCTCTTCCTTCAGGGAGTACGGAAACTCACCTGTCTCAAACAAACACTGGATGATCTCTGCTAGGACTGGGCTGATGACTTCAACACACCCTACAAGGAGGTCGGTTGGGCCCGGGTCCAAACCACAGTAGTTTGACTGCATAGTATGGATAATCTGCATAACATGTACAATCTGCAACCGGCCAAAGTCAGATTACTCAAACCAAGGGACTGTAACCTCCCACTGATGACTGCCACCCTCATTGAAGCTAGCCAGCTGAATATCGGACCTGATGTCAGTCAGCTTATCAGCAACTAATTGAGCAAACACATCACACTTTTCCTGTGAGAATGCTCTCCTGATGTGCAGAAAGGCTGGATTGTACAGTCTGTTTAGAGTTCAGAAGAGCTTGGATGGTCGACTCTGTGCTGCTGCTATGTTCCTGGGCAGGAAGTCTTCCTCCTTATTAGAGATAGTCGATTGATATTCACTTTGATGACCCATCAATCGAAGTGTATCAGCATCAAGGACCGATTTTGGCCAGTGATGTTCCAACCTTTGTTCCACTTGCCACAACTGCCTCAAAGTCATATCAAACCAGGGGGGACTGAGGACAAAGGGTGAGGGGATGAACACGGACAGGGGGCGATGGAATCCAGAGCCTCTGTCATAGCCCTGTTATAGGCCACAAACAGATTATCTTGTCCAATGGTTGCATTCAGTGATCCCGATAGATCCAGCACCATCATCAGCCCATCAGGTGCCAAACCTCTCAAAGAATGATACCGTATCATCTCCACAGGGGGAGGTCTATTTAGGGTAGTCTGGAAATTGAATCTTATTGTATGATGGTCAGACCACTCGACTGGCTCTAGCACCATATTGGAGATCTCTATACCCAGTAGGAAGACCAGGTCCAATGACTGACCACAGTTACATGTTGCAGAGGCAGCCACCTCTGTGAGGCCTAATGAATTTATAAGTTGGAGGAAATTCTGTCCAAAACTGTGAGAATTTGTTGTTGACCCAGGCGCTGAAATCACCCAGAATCATTAATCAGGGGGCTCTCAATACCGTGTTGATAATGCAGAGTGTGACTTCCTAAAACATTTTTTCTCATCCCCTGGTGGGGCAGTAGATGAGAAGAATCCTGCACACTAGGCCTGTGAGAACAGTAAACTCAAAGGATCAAATCTCCCCCACTGCAACATTTACAAGAACAAATTCTGTTCTAAAACAGACTGCTTATACTCCCTCCCCTGCTATACAACCTTGGGTGGTGTATCACCGAGAATCCGGGTGGAATAGGTGACTATAAAATGGGGCCAGAAATTACATCCAGACAGGTCTCGGTGATGCAAATCAGGTCTTCTGACCCAACAAGATCAAGAATAATAGCTGTCTTGTTTTTGACGGACCTGGCATTCCAAAACACTGTTTGAAGTGGATAATAGAATGAGTGCACCTGAGCCACTGCACAGTAAATGTGGAGCCCATGGGTATGGGTATCAGGCACGGTGAAGTGCATTCTAAGACCCATTTTGCTGGACTCTACAATGGCAATGCAGCCACTTTGCTCCCCCATCCCCCGGCTCCAGAGCCCCCCCCCCCGTGTTGTACTTTACTGCTTAACTTCAGGTCGATTGTGGTTTTAGGAACAATTCAAATGATGGCTTACCTATAACTTTATAGTTATTTGCTTGGCTTAGGTTAATAACAGTATGATGAGTACAGAAACAAATAGTGAATAACAGGCTGTCATGTTGATCTATTTGGACTATTTGATAATGGAAGTGGCTGTCTATTCATCTGTGTACTCTCCTCCTTCAGTTACCTCTGTTTACCTTGCACTGTACTATGTTTCAACACAAGATATCAGAGTGTGGTCAAATACTCAGAAAATGCATACTGTGAGGTCTTGTCATCCCATACTCTCTTGCAAAGCGGAATCAAACTAGAAAAGGAAATTGCCTTAAGGACAAAAACAACCTTTGTATGAACAGAGAGGCTGTAAACCTAACAAACTGACCAAGTATGTAGAGAACAACATGCAAAAGAATTGTACGACATAAAACTAATATAAGAAAACTGTACCCAAAAAAGTTATGCTATTTCTTGTTTTGTTTCCTGTATGATATGATAACAGGAAATAAATTCATTGAGCAGTTCTTACCTTCTAGAAGAGATACGCTTTTTGGACACACAGCGCACTGTTCTGTAGAAAATGACAGATAGAATCATAATTTAATGCTTTGTTTAATGCTTATTGTTGTACTGTCAGTTGAATACATTTACTTAGCTATGCTAACTGCACAGGCATATGATATGGGCATAGAGATGTGTTGCTTGAATCTGAGTAGTCAGTACATTCAGGGCTGTGAAATCTATGGGCTTCAATTGGCGGATTGTTCTGCCAAGGTGGGCATCTATTAGACAACAGAGGCTGAGTTATGAAAAGTACCAATCTGAAGTGATCACAACACAGGAATCAGGAGCCAGTCAGAATGTTCAAATATGATTTGCCACCATTTGTTTCCCACTCACTACATGAGCTGTGCACTGCATGGACCAAACAAAATAACAGTTTCCAGACTTACCGCTCCATAACCCATTTGCTCGCCCCTGCTGAAAAAAAAAAAACAGATTCTAAAATTTATATTCACCCTTGTGGCCCTGCTCAACAAAGCCTCACACCAGAATATTCCTTCCTTGCTATGAGCTCTGCTGTCATCGATTTCCACTCGGCTCCACAGCAGACTAGACTGCGATGTGAGTGACCAACCCCACCCCGGCACTGTATACATAATTGTCTCAGTCAGACTGTGACACGCTGACAGTGCCTCTCCTCTTCTTCGGTACAGACAAAAAAATACACTTTTTTTTATCAAACTTTACTCTTTTATTTCTTGGTGCCAGCTCAGTCAACTGTCTCTAGTTCTGTAGCTTCTAACCTTACGTGCCTACAGATCATGCTTGCAGTACATCTACCAACTGCATCTCATACTACACTATTGCTGTGCAGTAAAATAAAAATAATAGTAAGCATGCAACTGGGGGGGGCGGTTGACAGACTTTTACCAAGTAAGTATGGTGATTCGCAACCCCCCCACCCCAATACTTTTGGGTCATGCTGTCACCTGGGAACTGCATTTGAAAACAAACACATCAAAATGTTTTACTATACACACATATTACTGACACTACTTAGAAGCCGCAGTAGTAAATTTTCTGTCTTTCCTGCTTAGAGACAGTGAAAAATAAACTTGATCATTTGTTGTGGAGGTAAAGGGGGTTAGGAGGGCAGATCGGCTCTATCACCTCTGTGTGCATATGCTTATTGTGGTGGGCACAACAGAAGATGGCACAGCAGAGAAATTAAGGGACTACTTTATTAAGAAAGTTTTTTTGGGGGGTATTTCTATTTATTTTCAAAGTGATATTCTTTATTATTTTATTGCTTAATAAAAATGTACATACTAGCCCATTTTCTACGTGCAATAATACCCTCCAGGGTGGGTGGTATTGTGCTATGTTGGACCTTCCAGGGCCTATAAGGCCCTCCACCTGTGCCGTCGGGATTCATTATGCCCCTGAGTGGTCTGGTATAGGACAATACCACCCATGCTGGAGGGTATTATTGCTTAATTAACTGCTGCTTGGTTACACTGAGGTGCTGTCAAGGTACTGATTGGTTGTTCTGTGCAATTATTAAAGTGGTCCCAGAAATGGTAATAGCTGATTTTCCGTGAGGGTTCTGTCAGCCTCACATCAATTTATGCAAAAACTGTCATGAGCATCTTGATAATGTGCGAAATGGATTGTTGTTAACATTTCCATCCTGTGTTAACACTGAGTGAGTAGAGCACATTTTGAAGAAGCACTCTTGCACCATTGGTGAAAGAAGTATTTCACTAAAAAATATCACCCTAGATGAGTAAAAGATTCACATATTATGCTTTTTACACTTTTTGTTTGGAATAATTTTGAATAATACCAGATCTCCAGGTAGAAGGCCACCTGGGGCCCAGTGACCATCACATGGTATGGTTCAATTTAGCCACTAGAAATAATCATTCCATTCCAAGGCAAAAATATGGGACTTCAGAGGTGCTGACTTTGATAAGATGGCCAACAGAGTTAAGCTAGCCCTGGCAAAAAGAAATACAGGTGAGGGGCCACAGGCAAAGTGGGCAAGCATTAAGGATGCAACACTTGAAGCAACATCCCATTGTGTTAGAGAGAAAAGGAAATGCAAAAGAAGAAGGAAACCACTTTGGTTCTCAAAAACAGTAGCAGAAAAAGTCAGAGCCAAAAGGCTGGCCTTCAGAAAATATAAGGGAACACAGCAGGATGAAGATAGGGAGGCATATCAAAATTCCCTAAGGGAAGCAGGGAATGCAGTAAGGAAGGCAAAGGCCCAAACAGAGGAAACACTAGCACAAACAGTAAAAGAAGGTGACAAGACTTTCTATAGATACATTAGTGAAAGGAGAAAGTCCAGAGGGGGTATTGCTAAGATCAAACAGGATAAGGAGGCATGTGAGGAGAGGACCATGTAAAAGCATCTATCCTAAATAGATACTTCTGCTCAGTATTTACTGAAAAGAAGGTAGAGCAGGGACCACAGCTCAGCACCATGGACACAGGGGGGAGGGAGTTGAGCACTACTCCCTTCACAAAAGAAAGGGTCCTACAAGAGCTCAATAAGCTCAGGGTAGAGAAGGCAATGGGATCTGATGGCATACATCCCAGGGTACTAAAGGAGCTAAGGGTGGAACTAACAGAGCCATTATCAGAATTGTTAGTGAGTCTCTAAACACAGGAGAGGTCCCAGAAAACTGGAGAAGGGCTCATGTGATCCCACTCCATAAGAGTGGTGGCACGGAGGAGGCAGGGAACTACAGACCACTCAGTCTTACCTCAGTAGTGGGCAAGATTAGGGAGGCACTCCTTAAGGAAAGGATAGTGCAACACCTGGAATCCATAGGAGCACAGGATCCAAGACAGCATGGGTTTACAAAAGGAAGGTCCTGTCAAACTAATCTCATAGATTTCTTTCACTGGGTAACCAGAGTGCTGGACTAAGGGGGAGCAATTGATGTCACCTACCTTGACTTCAGCAAAGCTTTCGATACTGTTCCACATAGAAGATTGATTAATAAGCAGGGTAGGCTCAGGGTGGGTCAGAAGTTGG
Organism: Neoceratodus forsteri; assembly: GCA_016271365.2. NCBI lineage: Eukaryota > Metazoa > Chordata > Ceratodontiformes > Ceratodontidae > Neoceratodus > Neoceratodus forsteri. Next base: position 1,678,454,478 of record CM057456.1, read on the forward strand.
TCAACTGGGTGGCAAACTGATTGACGGGCAGAAAACAGAGAGTGGTGGTAAATGATATACAGTCAGAAGAGATGCAAGTCACAAGTGGAGTACCTCAGGGATCAGTCCTGGGGCCAGTCCTCTTCAATATCTTCATCAGTGACATTGCAGATGGACTGGAGGGTAAGGTTTGTCTGTTTGCAGATGACACCAAGATCTGCAACAGAGTAAATGATCCAGATGGGTTGGGCAGAATGAGAAGAGATCTGGATAAACTAGCAAAATGGTTGGAAGAGTGACAACTGGGGTTTAACGCAAAGCAGTGCAAGATCATGCACATAGGAAAGAGAAACCCTGAAGCCACCTATAGGCTGGAAAGGGAGTTGCTGGCAGTCACAAGGGAAGAAAGAGACTTGGGCATCATCATCACTGATGAGATGAAATCATCCAAGCAGACCACTAAAGCTGTAGGTAAGGCTAGGGGGATGTTGGGCTGTATTAGTAGGGGTATCACAAGTCGGAAGAGGGAGGTAATAATCCCTCTTTACAAGACACTGGTTAGGCCCCATCTGGAGTACTGCGTGCAGTACAGGAGGCCACACTTTCACAAGGACATTAACCAAATTGAGAAAGTCTAGGGAAGGGCAGCCAAAATGGTGCAGAGACTGCATCAGAAAACACATGCGAACAGAGTAACGGAGCTCAACATGTATACCCTAGAGCAAAGGAGGGAGAGAGGTGACATGATCAAAACATTCAAACACCTTAAGGGTATTAACAAGGTGAAACAGTCTAACATGTTTCAGTATAAGAAAAATAGCAGGACAAGAGGACACAGCATGAGATTAGCGGGAGGCCGATTAAGGGGTAACGTGAGGAAATTCTTTTTCATAGAAAGGGTGGTGGATGCATGGAACGGCCTACCTCAAGAAGTGGTGGATATGAATACAGTGCAGGGCTTCAAACAGGCATGGGACAGGCATAAGGGAGCAATACAGATGAATATGATTAGATAGGCCATTGACAGAGCAAAAGCTGATGGCACATTCATAAGGTAGAAAAAGAAATGGGCAGACTGGATGGGCCTTGCGGTCCTTATTTGCCGTCAGCTTCTATATTTCTAGGTTTCTATGAGGCACTCACAGGACTGATAGTAACACTCAGTAAATTATCCCCTAGGGAGAATGTGGCACTAGGCTGCAATTTTTGCCATTTTACAACACAAGGGGGTGATTAACAGAGTGTAAATCTAAGCCCTGGTCATAGTTTATTGTATAATTATACTTACGTTCCCCAGTTGGAGGCCTGTTAGGACCTGCAGCTTGTTTGGATGGACCCGGGTGGGGCTCTGATGTTTCTGTGCCCTCACCTGCTGCTGAGGCTGTTGCTTCAGCCACAGAGGGCTCCAAGATCATGACATTACCCTCTGTGGCCTGTTCTTCACCCCCAGCAGCCCCCTCCAGCTGATCTTCTTCCTCTGTAAAAGATAAAATGAAAAAGAAGTTTTGAGTATTTTCTATCTGTCACAGTTTGGTGGTCTCTTTCTTCTGTTGCTGTGGGGGATTTGGGTGGAGCGGGGAATGAGAATGTGTTTGTGTGTAAGGTGAAGTTGAAAACAAATATAGAAGAAGAGTGTGCATGGCTGTGTGTGTGAAAGATGGATGGAGGGAAAGAGTAGAGAACAGATGACATGTATGTGGGGATTGATTGTTCAGTCATAGAGCATGTGAATGCAGATGAAGTGGGCCATGGTTCAATTACGAGTCACCTCAGTGGTGTAATTCACTACTGTCACTGGATGAGTAGGTTGTATACTTAATTATATAGTTAACATGGCTGTCTGCTTGGGAGATTGTTGGGCTGTTTTGTTCAGTCTCTATACTACCAGAACAGCAGTTAGTAGATTATGTTCAAAGTACTAAACAACAATATTTTTGTTTACTTTTTTCATTGGAGAAAATGTTGCCATTTTATTACCACAAAAAAAACCAAAACAAGCAAACAAACAAACAAACAAAAAAAAAGAGGGTGTGACTTAATGTGAGGTGTGTCATTGGTGGTCACCATTTATTTGGACTGTGCTTGTCTGGTCAAAGTATGCCTGCCATGGTAAATCTCATTATAACCCCTACCCAGTTGTACTCAGTTGATTGCTCATACAATGTGAGAGAAGCAAAACACAGGAATTGTGTAGTGTGACTGATTGGGTGGCACCTTTACAGTGTCATAGATCCACCAGTGGAACTAGTGTGACAATTGTAAGTCGAGTGAACCTCCTGCCACTGTGACAGATATCAGTTCTACTGGCATACATCTAAACAATGTGTCGTTATTTGTTTTCACTACTAATAGAATGTAGTGACAGTGAATTAAAACAGAATGAACATTTGTTCAAACTATGACATTTCAATGAGCTAGAAAATAAGTACCATTATAAAATGATATGCATTTACCACTTCTGGTGTGGTTAAATCAGTTGGACTATAAACTTTTGAGTAAAATACACCAGGCTTGGTAAGTTTACCAATATTCTCACACCCTGTTGCGAGATATTTGAGCAGTGATGCATGACCGAGCATGTGATGTTGTTGGTTTTACAGAAGTAATGTATTGTGTGTCATGAAGTGCGACTCAATGACTTTAACCACACTATAACTGTATGCAAATCCCACTACTGCACATGTTCAGAACTGTATTTATGTTTTCTGTGATCATATAATGAATCTGCTATAACAGATCACAATCAAAATAAATTGTGTTGAAAGAAAGTTCATATTTGAGTACTGTTATCTTTAGCAGTTATATGTTGCAGGATTTATACATTGTCATGTGACATGCTACAAGTCTCGATGGTTGACAGGGACCTGGGGGTGGTGGTGGATGTCAAGATGAACAACTCGGAGAGTTGTAGGAGGGCAGCAGCCAAGGCCAACAGAATGCTGGGATGCATCGCTAGGGGGATCACCTCCAGAAGGAGGGAAGTGATACTCCCTCCGTATAACTGCTTGGTGAGGCCGCACCTCGAGTACTGCATGCAGTTTTGGAGGCCACACTTAAGAGGGACATTAAACTCCTGGAGAGGTTCCAGGAGGCAGCAAAATGATTTGGGGCTTGGGGACAGGACCTATGAGGAGGCTCGAAGAGCTAATCATTACATTGGAAGAAAAGGGACCGGGGGACATGATAGAGGTCTTCAGGTACATGAAGGGGGTAAATAGGGGAGGAGCAGTCAGGGTGCTTCGAAGGAAGGAGGAGGGGGCCTACTAGAAGGCATGGGTGGAAGCTGGAGGGGGGAAGATTCAGGGGAGAAAGGAGGAGGTGCTACTTCACTGAGAGGGTGGTGGAGCCATGGAATGCACTGCCTAGGGGGCTGGTGGAGGCAGAGACGGTGGAGGGGTTCAAAAGGGGGTGGGACAGGTACAGGGGAAGGGTTCTGGAAGCAAAATCCAATGCAATGAGAATTTCCAGAACTGGGAAGGGAAAAGCCAGAAAAGGCGAGGGGGGCAGCAAGGTCAGCTCCCAGGGTGGGGGCTGACCAAACGAGCAGATGCAAAAGACCATTAGGCCTATTCTGCTGACATTTTAGTATGTTAGTATGCTTGTGACCTACGAGAATACAACATTTTTCTAAACCCATTTTTTTTGTGTGTAGAATAGTTAATTATACAAAGGTGTATGAAAAGCATGTTACCTCACTGGTAAAAACATGTCATATGCCCCTGGGTAAGTCCTGGATAACTGATGGATGAGGACTGCAATTTATACAGTAGAAAATACTAAATTTAAGACATCTTGAGTGTATTTAAACAATGTTACATTGTATGACTGAAATAAGATACTTGATGGTGTGAGAGAGATTGGGTGATTTAACCAGTTCTTGTTTGGTGAAGTCACTTGCCGTCACCTTGTGACACACCACAGAAGCTGTGGGTGAATGCTAATAAGTAACACTTTTCTATGTCTTACTGCTTAAAGATCTCGTGCTGTGTGTTGTAATTGCCTTTACAGTTAGAGAGCTGGATTGTGTCACTCCTTGCTGGTTAGTTAAATGTGGCTTTGTTTAAGAACTATTACTTTTATTTACCAGCAGAGTCAATCACAAGGAACTAGCTGACTGCAGGACCCTCCTTCTCCTCACCTTGTGGGAGTAGTATGAGATGCAGCCTTCGTTGTTTGGCAGGGAGTCTTTCTTGTGCTGTTTGTGGATTAAGAAAAAGGAACGATTAGACTGAGCTTAAAAGGAATGACATTTCTAACACAGTGTAACACAAAAGAAAATAATAAATGTTATTTTAGCTGACAAAATGGCCAAAAAAAATAAATCCATTGCCATGATTGGCTAGTACATCATCTGAACTGTGGTCTTATCAGATGCTATAGTCGTCAACCAGAAATACCTTCCAGTCCTGAGCCCCACAACACCACAGAATTAGTGAGGTGTATCAGTTGAAACAAGAGAAACAGAAGCTGGCACAGATAACAGCACAAAATCCCTGTGTATGACCTCCAATCTGTCCACCCCCTCCTCTTTCACATGCAATAACACAGCCACCCCCGTACAGCTGATCCACCTCATCCTGCCCAAACTGCAGTCAACACAGATTTATCAGGCCTTCAAATCCAATTATTGATGTATTTATTTGTTTCGGAACTGCCCCATTCTGCTTTAAACCACTTTCATTTTGTTTACGCTAGTTATTCCCAGTGCTTTTCATTTTGTCTTGTGCCGTTCACTCTCCCTTAATATTATTGCAAAGTGCCAGGTAGCCACAATTTTTTAATAAATAATTTCAAATGAACAGGGTGAAACAGCAAATAGAAAGGCTTTGGCGGCATCCTACTTGTGCTCAGACTGCAGAGCCATAATAGCGTGTGGTTGAAATGCGGTTACAATGGTAACTGCAGTGGACCTGGTCACTTGCAGTGTAACTGTTCAGTCACCCTGAAAATATAGATCTCCAGTTACAGAACCTGTTCACCAAAGCAAAAAGAAAATAAACAGCACATAAAATGTTAAAAGAAAAAAGAAACGTACAAGCACAAAACAAAAAGAAAGAGTTTCTGTGTGTGTGTGTCGGGGGCAGAACAGGTACAGATACAATGGGACACAGAAACTGGCAATAGTGAAAAGACATATAGTGAAGTAAATAGGAATAAATAAACATATATGAGTAAATGACAGTGTGTGCACACTGGGGGTGTACAGGGGAAAACAGATGTACAGATCACACTGTACAGTAAAAGGGACTATCATCTTTAAAACTCTACAAAACCAGAAAGTAATGTCATTTTACTTTTAGAATTTTAGTAACTTTGTCAGAATCATTTTTTATAAATGTTCTGCCTGTTTTAAAAGCATGATAACACACTCCGAAGTGTGGGTTATCTTCTGAGCTGCGTGCAGTGACTATGCCAATATTTTAAACCACATCCCTACGTGCATTTACTGGAACAAGCCGCTTCCTGTGGTGAATAAGGCACATATGAAAAGCCAACATTCAAATCTGAGAGTTAGCATGACAGTGACATTAATCCATATGTACCCCCCACCTATGAAAGTACATTTGACCTCTCACCCCCCTGTCCCTGCACCTATTCAGGCAGTTGATAGCCACCTTGTTCCCTCCCAGTGAGGTTGTAGGGAGGTTTGGTGGACAGGTCAAAAACTGCTGCATAGGTCCATAGGTGCCTGCTGACAATGCTGTTTGTGAATGACAGCTATTGTGCAGTTGTAAGCCTATTGTTGGATGTTATCGAGCAATGAGCTTGTAATGTGTACTGCACTGTGTCATTGACTGAGTTGTGAATGACACATTATAGTGCAGACTGCAATCATATTGGTGGCCAGGGTCAACCAGTGGAATAACAGTTCTGGAGTTGCTGTTATTTACTGAGAACAATGTTGGCAGGGAGATGTGGCGGGTATGTGGATCAGTTGAGCTGTACACTATGGTTCCCTACATGCTGGTATGGAGGCAGTACTTAGTGCATGTGATGTCTGAGTGGATGTTTGTGAGGTGGGAGGGGTATTTGTGCTTCACTACTGTGGGGGATGGTGTCTTTTAGTGTTCTGTTGCTGGTGTATTCATATAGGGCTGCAGTGTGAGGGTTGAGCCTCAACTACAGTATCACTAGAGGGAGTGGTTTATATATGTTGATGCAGGGGATCTGTGTGTTGTTAGCAAATGGTGTTGACTGGAGCAGTATAAGGTAAATGTGGTCAGGGAGATTGGGTCAGCACTGGTTGCGTAGTGACAAACCTATGTGTGATGCTCAGCACATAGCTGTTGCAGGGTGGACTGGTGCAATATGCTGTCCATTTTCCAGGTATGGTAATGTAAGATGGTTCATTATGGTATGCAAATGGACCCATGGCAACTTGCATGCCTAATGGCCCTATTGATATGCCTATGGGCTGTGAATGGCAGCTTTTGGGGCAGTGTATTGGGAGATGTACTACTCCATTGTGCACCATGTATGGTGGGAGAGTTGTGTTGGCACGTAATTGGTGCATCTGTGGCATGTGGTATTTATAGATGGTGTGTGCTAGGCCCCCTCTTTCCGCCCACCCACCTCATGGTACATCTTATGTGCATAACATGATTTGCAGTCACTGCATTTCATCTTCTGTGGGGCATATGAGATGTAATGAGTGCAACTCCTTTGCTGATACTGTCCAACATGTTAAATAAGTAGTCACTTTTGATAAGCTGGTATTTTGTGGATATAAATGAGGTAATGAAAATGGTAAACAGTGAAAGTAAAGAAATCACAATGTGTCCTGATTGAGTTAGACTTGGTTCTAGCCAGTGTTGTAAGATAGTACACAACTTGCAGAAGTGAATCTGTGGCAGGCACAGCAAGCAAATGAATTAACTTCTGATTTATTTAGTAGCTGCTATGCGAAGTATCACAATATTGTTTAATGATATATAAGAAAAAAACAAGCATTATGTTGAAATAAAAGTTAACAGAACTAGGTATGTGTGTGTTACTTGCAATACTGAGCCCTTGCCTCACAATGCCGATACAAAATTTTAATAATAAATATATTTTGTGAAATTCCATAACTGTCATTCTTTTGATTGGCTTAAATACTTTTTAACATATCTGTGACAGTTTGTCAGGAAAGAAAACTATAGATTGTCTCTTAATTGATACAATTGAGACTGTACCTAATTTTTGTTTTTTTACATTTATAATGTAAATCAGTGTGTGCATATGTTCATGGTGGTGGTCACCAAACTAAGGCTTCCCTGCCTGTTCCTACATCTGGTACACTATATCATATTGCTCCTGGTACCGCCTGCAGATGTCACCCACCACCTTGCTTTTGTAGAATGACTGGCAGGTGAACTTTCACTTCCTCCGGCATTCATCAGGACTTTTTATGATACCTTGCTCCCCCAAGGCATGGCCAACTTGTGGATGAAATAAAAAAAGTCACTTTCAGGATATCTGTATGTGAAATTTTGGGGTGGAATGAGTGCTAACATGATAATTGACTAGTAAGCTTATCTATTTAAGTATATGTCCACATAAATGGTTGGGTATCTTGTCATGATGTGGTCATTCTTAGCATATGACTGACTATGCAAATAAATGGGTTGTGATGTCACGAGCTTGAGAATAACTTGAAGTTATTAACATGATCATTACACCAACTGCTACTCTTTTACTGGCTATCACTACATAAGTTATGGACATTGCATGTACTGTGTCCTCAGCAGTACCGCATGCTAGCTTCAGTTGTAATTTGCCACAGTGGAATTGTTAAGACAAACTATGCAAGCTGAAGAGATTTTTATAATACAGACCTACTGCAATGTACTCACCTCCCCCATTTTCCCCCATGAAACAAAAAAGACTAGAACCACATTTTTCATTGAAAATACTGTTATGTAAAATAGAAAAAAATTAGATTTAGTATCTTTAAAAGCATTGCAACCATTTAATCTAAACACAACAAATGTAAGAGAAATGGTATGAAAATGAAGTTACTAAAAAAAATGAAATAGAACAACCCGAAGGATTCATGTTGAAGAATAGAATATGAGTATGTTGGTTGTGGAATTGTAAAGTTATTTGTGCACTTCACAGTGGCCACTTTTAAGATTCAGTGTTGTTCGTGTTACGTACAGGGTCAGTGAAGTTTACAGGCAAGAGGAGATATTACTACTTAGACACACATATGACCTTGTGTATAGCATTGATATCAAGCTGAATGGAGAGTTATGTGCTTGGTGGCTTTATATATGATGTCATACAGGACTGTTATAGTACAGCCACATATTTTACACAGGTTACATAAGTTATGCTCTATGTGTTATTGAGTGTTATTGTGCATTGTGATAATTAGAGATGTGCTACAGTAACACAGTGTTTATTTAGGTTCTTAGCATGTGTGCTCTGCAAAGAGTTTAGCAGATAAACACAATTTTTTTTGTTTCTTACCTTACTCCATGTCCGTGACAGCATAAGGTTGGTCACCCTCATCATGATGGCAGGGATTGCATGCCATTACACCGCCTGAACGAGGGCTAGCACATCTGCATCAGACCAGGTTTTTGGGATTTTTGAAGACTGGCTGAATGTTTCTGTGGAAATAATGGTAAGGAACATAACATGAGTAACATGTCAGTCACTTTTAAAGAAGAGATATCAGATATAGAATGGTATAGGTGTCTCAAGTAACTGATTATGTCATATATGGAAATAGAGGCTACATTTCTTCACCAGCATAGAGCCTCCCCCTCCACCCCCAACACCCCCATCTGCTCTGTTGGATACAAATAAAGGTTCAACTGATTCAGGATCATTATGGCTCTCACAGCTGGCTGTCTGGATGCCCACAATGAAGCTATAGTGGTGTAGTGGTCCACCTTCCTTCCCAAATTCCTCATGATATGCCACAGACTGCAATGGAACACACCATAAAGAACCCTTGTGGGTCAGTGGATTCTCTGCCCACACAGGTAAGCCTGTTCTACCCTACTACTTCCATGGCAGCATGGTGTTAAGGTTTCTGGGCAGCTCATATCCACCTGTGTGGTGCCACAGCCTGCTGCTGAGACAGCCGTGTGTGAGTGACACCTACAGTGCATCTAGAAGTCCATTGGTAGAGCTTGCTGAGCAAAGGCATTGCAGTCTGTACTTTACATGGTCATTCTGAATGTTCATGTACAGTGTGGACTACAGGTGCATTGTTTGGCTGGGTTCTTCAATGAACTCCTAGGTGTACAATAGCTGTAATTCACAGTTCATTCTATTGTCAGGTGGCCATGTGGTTTGTGGGTGGCTTATGGCTGCCTGATTAGCTTGGGGCTATGCTGGGGGTAGAGGATAAGTGGGGGTAGGATAGGGGTGCCTGTGTGGGTGGAACCCACTGTACCACCAGGGTACTCTGGGCTGTGCAGGTACCTTGTAATTGGGTTGTTGGGGAATGTGGGGGGTTTGCACTTTGTGCTATACTGCCACACTATGCACCATTACATCATGGAGTTGTGAATGAGGTGGGGGGGTGCTACTGTCTGTTGCACCACAGTGTACATGGTGACAGCTTGCTGTTGGGCATGAGATGGGTTTAATGGCAAAATAATTACTTTGCCTTTTTTTAAATGCACTAATTACAAAACACACACTGTTGCATGACTTGAAACGGTATCTGTATGCATTTTGTGTTGTGTATGTAAAGTTTGTCTATTTTTTGACCAAGTTGTGTGGCTCTTAAAAGAACCATTTGATTATTGTAGTTGGTATTCACTGCAGATACATAGAGGTACTGTACACATTCAGAGAAGTGCCAGGATGCCATCTTGGAGGTTCTGAACAAAATATGTATTGCCAGCGTTTGGGAGATGCACACCATCTTTTAGGTATAGCCAATGTTTAAAATGACAAATTTTGGGGTGACTTATAGTGTACATTCCCATAACATGAAGGAATCCAGATATTTGGATGTTTACCTTACGTCATGACCTTTCAAGTGCAGGACCGTACTCCTTACCTCTCCAGATCATCTGATGTGTAATATCTGAATACAGAATTTTACAAGTAGGTAACATCTCCATGAGACACTGCAACATTAAGTGTGCAGCCTCAGTCAAATCTACTGCCCTTTTATAACCCAAATCATTACCTCCAAGGTAGATGAGGGGTATGTCTGGTTCAGGGTGTGTCTGTAGTAGGTGGCACATGGTTGGCATAAGCTGCTCCCACCTCATGCCACCCTTGCCAAACCAAGACACACTGCAATTTGGTAGCTGCAAGTTATTGCCAAAATAGCTTGCTCTACTAAATGCAGCTGCCCTTCTCACCAGGCTGCTCCCCCACAATCCAAATACTGACTCTGGATCTTTCTGCCATTCTGAATATGAAGCAGTACTCCTACAGATGCAGAAATATCAGAAATGTGTCTCTGTCTCTGAACAATCCTGAAGCAAATGACTTCTGTTAGAATAGCATAAGACAGATAGTGGGGAAAAAGTGCTGTGTCAGGTAGCAACATATAGTGTGCACACAGACCATTGGTTGGTACTACTCAATGCTACTTGTTGTGTCTACAAAATCATTTGCTAGTGGCCTTTGGTTTATAAAACATTCTTTTTGTTTTGGTGGGATAATCCTGATTGATTGGCCATCTGCTGTGACATGTCAATATGGAACATTTCTATAGTTCAGAGCTATTCTCTATACTGTGAGACCATGCCTGTGTTCCTTCTCTTTTTGAACTGTCATTCTGAGTGGTAAGATAAACTCTAGCTATACTTGGTTAAATGATGCTGCAGAGAGGTTGTGACTGTGTGATTTTAAATATGTTGCTGAACTTGCTTAGTCTTAATATTTTATACAGCTATAGTTAGTACACAACCTTTTGTTACACTTAAGCTAGATAAATAGAATGAGTAGAATGTGTGATGAGCTGAAGTGCTTAGGTGTGCTACTCAGAAGTACTGTGCATTTAAACATGCACTGATAGGTAGCTTTCTTATGAAGATCAGGTAGGAACATAGATTTTTGAATACTGACTGACTGCAAAGATTTAGTTTGCTAAATGAGGTCTTAAGATTTTGTAAAGTTGTCCATGTGTACAGTGTTTAACTGGCTTGAGAAAAATTCATAAGACTTATGTAGTTTTGACATGTTTGTGTTTAAACTACTGTACACTCTAAATGTACAGTGTGCTATGCTAAGCTAAGCTAAGTACATATCTGGCAGAGCACAGAGTTAATGATTTGTATATTAACTTTTAATAAAGGATCAACCATTTGGTTATACTTTAAGTGATCTGTTATGTCTGCTGTGCATGAAAAGAAAATAAATTACATGGCAACAAAATGACAAGACATGCTTGCTTGTTAAGTGCTTTTCCTGCCTGAATGCTAAGTACCAGAGAATTATGCTGAATAGCATTTAAATGAAAAGAAAATCTGATATTGAAATATGCTAATTTTGTGCTGGAATAAAATATATAACTCTTGCAATTATATAATATTTAAAAAGGTTTAGTTACATTTTGTACTGGTGATTCGTGTGGTTTGGAGTCTAGGATCCAAGGTGGCCAACTTTCTGTTGTTTTCTGTGTTCCTATTGGTCTAGGAAGCCTATTTCCTGTTGTTTTCCAAATCTTGTTTCACGACCATGCAAAATCCTGATCCACAACTTATGCGGACATGGATTCTGCTCCGCGAGCCATCAAAATCCTTGACAGTGAGGTTATCATTCAAAATGGGTGCTAGGAGTTATATGTTTTTAAATTTTTTTTACTGTGGATGTGAAATTAAGATGTTTTATGGTACATGGTGTTGTCTGTCATTTTTGTGACACAGAAGTAATTAGGCAATTTTTTTTCATATTTGAAGGGGGATAAGAAATGTTGATTATCTGTCATGTGCATTCAAAATCCTTAAACGTGACTTGTGCAGACTTGGTTCCCCTTTTGTGAGGTAGCAAAATACCTGACCGTGAGGTTTTTGTGGAGAATGAGGCTGTGAAAGTTATTTAAAAAAAAAATGAAACCAGCTGTTGTGTTCCATTTAAGTCTTGCATAAGTGGTTATTTTATACTTTTTAGTACGATTTGTGTTTTTTAAATATTGACGATCCTTTTTCATGAGCATGCAAAATCCTTGACTGCGACTCATACACATTGATCCTGTTTTGCGAGCCAACAAATATTTGACTTCAAGATTATCGCGGGAAATAGAACTGTCAGATGCGTTTTTTTTTTAAATTGCTTAAAAATATTTGTAAAATTAAGAAAATTTGTTTTGTGAAGTATTGTGTGGGCTCTTAGCAGCGCAAAACTCATTTTTCATATTTTTAATAACATTTTTTTAAAAATAAATGGCACTTGACAATTGTCTTTCGCGAGCATGCAAAATCCTTGACTGTGAGTCGTGTGGACAAGAATCCTGTTTTGTGAGCTAGCAAAATCCTTGTCCATGGGATTTAAAAAAAAATAGTTTTGAGATATTTTGTTTAGTATGTTTCAATGAGGTATGAGATTAAGATGTGGAAAGCATCATTATATGTATATAGTGAGTGTATTGTGACAATGTTAACTCAAAAATGACATTAAAAAGTGGTCATAATGTTAATAATTATTATTTGTCTATTTTAAGTGCTGCGGAGAAGCATGTAAGTGAGAAAAGAATTTCTATGCTGTGACTTGTGATGCTGGCATACTCTGTGAGTTGCTGACTATATTCTTATTAGTGATTTAGTGCAAAGAAGTACTTAGTATGGAAGATGCATTGTGTTGTAATTTACATATCTGGTTTTGGATTTATTCTAATTGTTTTTTCTTTTCCTTCAGTGTAACTTTGAAAAGAGAAGAGTGAATAGTTCAAGAAGCCTTAAAGTTATGACTATTGTACGCAAAGTGTAGCCATGTCCAAAGCAGAGTAGGTATATCGGTGGCTATATGTCATGTCATGATGAGAAATCCATTATTTCTTGCACAGTGAACATTGCTGACTGTTCCTCATCTTGTGCAGTTTCAAAAAAAATGCACACATATGAAGAAATGTGTGCACTGTGGTAAACTGCCATTGAGGAATGGTAAGGAAAAAACTGTGTCACACAAAAGACCTGTACTTCAGCCTCATGAAGTAATTAATTGTAGGTCTGTTAGAGACAACACGAATGGTGTCAGTGACAGTTGTGGCACTGATGTTACACCAAAGCGAAATTCTTTAAAAGAATAGTACATGCTGCTAAGATTGAGGGTATCATCTCAACAGTTATGAGGTGCAAAGATAAAGTTAAGAACAAAGTTTCTCTCATGAAACTGTGTTTGAGAGCAAGACGCTTTGTCAATATGGGTATGACTATGCACTCTCAGTTTTGGGCTGTCATGATGTCAGCTATAGATAAATTGACTGCAAAAATTGAAGATATGAGGAACAGACTATTTGCATTTGAACACTTAAACAGAAAAAATCTTTGTGCAGTGTTTGAAGGGAATTGGATGCACTCTGAACATTCTGAAGCATTTTCTGGACGGAAACATACAATGTTCACAGTGCGAATGTTACTTTGACATTGGATGTATGTGGAAAAGTTCAGAGTGTTTTACTTGTATCAAACGATAACAATGTGATGGATAAGGAGAATGTCACTTGTGAAAATGTAAGACAGCGGAAGTCACATGCCAAGAAATGGCCTTGTGATACCCTGTGCAATGTCAGGGAAGAATCAATGCTTGTAATTGATAATTTTCTACTGACATTCTTAGGCACAAAAAGATGTGGAAGACACAAACTGTTTGACAGTATTGATAAGAGTGATATTAGACCTCACACTGGGCTAAGGGAACATTCACTTGCTTGTTTGCAAAGTGGAGCTTATGACAGCATATTCCATCACTTTTGCATGATGGTTGTGCACCACTCTGGTATGCATAGATCTGTGCAACAACTGTATCATGTGAGATCCACTGTGCAAGACTTTACTCGCTTTGAGTCTTTACTAAATGATGGAGATGTTGATGGACTCATTGACTTTGCTAAAGAGTTGTAACACAGACATAAATTGAGGAGAACTAGTGATACTGATGATAGTACAGATGTGATACAGATTGGCACAGTGCAGGAGTCACAGGTGCTAATGAAGTTTGGAACTGAGATTGCTAAATTTGAAATTAGCAAAACTCAGAAATTCAACATTGTGTATCCTGTGAATGACTGTTTTACAAATAACAGTGTCACTGTAGACCTGCATAATATTACACTTAGGAATGAGATGTGGGGTCATTTTGTTGCATATCTGCTTTTAAAGATAGGCTTTACTTTGCTGGACACAGTGTAACTATGCGCATACTGTTATTGAAAGATAAAGTGTGGCAGTTTGCCACCTCAGTCTATACTAAATGGTATGGAAGTTCATACAACCCCTGTGGAGATTGCTGGCTTGAATTTGTTTGAGAGAATTTTAATCCTAACAATGAAGCCATTTCAAACCATAGTGAGACTAAACACAAAAATGAAAGATTTGACAAAAAAAGAGCTGATTTGATCACTAAAGGGCTTCATTATGTACCTACCTCTGCCATTGCAAGAGAATGTAAATAACTATTTCTAGGGAGAATAGTATTGTCATTTTGGTTAATGGTGTGCCAACTAAGGCCAAAACAATATGGCAAGACATAGTGGATGTTGAAAAGGTGAAGCATGCATTGCGATGCCTAAAACAGCATAATCTTTTCTATACTGACATTGACGTAGTCACATTTGCTGATGTTCAGACAGAAGTTGATATGTCTGACTGTCCAAAGGCTATGCTTGAAAAGGTGGAAATTGTCACAAAAGAGAATGTGTATGAATAGTACGCTATCCACCCCTTGCATGGGAAGGATCCTGTTGTGGATAACATTGAATTGTACCAGATAAAACGGGTAGAGGGTAATCCTGTCAGCATTTGGGAGAGTACACTTAAGGCTCATTGCTTTCCAGATCTCTTTCTATGTGGTACAGGTGTGCACTTGAACAATCGTGAATTTCAGGTTCCTGGAGCTGAGTATAGAACTTCAAGACTTCTGCATTCAGATGGGAAATTTCATAGAGACATATCATACTTGTTCCATATTCTATGGGAGAGTGAACTGAGCATTCTATCTGCAAGCATTGCGCACACATTGTGACTCGGCACAGAATTCACAAAAATGATAACTGCACAGTTGATACAGAAATTGGAGAAGAAAAACAAAATACTACAAGCTAGTCTTTTTTCAGTTCTGTCCAGTATGCATGGTACTAAAGAATACTGGTACAGATGACACTCTGAGATTATGTGTATGCTAAGGGAGTTTGGTCCAACAACATGGTTCATCACACTCAGCTGTGCAGAATACTACTGGGATGACTTGGTTGACTTTCTTAGATGAGCAAATTCTGATGTTGATGGCATACAGACCATGACTCTTGGTGAAATGTGTTCTCTGGATCCAGTGTTAGTGTCATGATATCTTTAGCACCAGTTCCAGGCACTCTTAAGATTTATACTATCCAAAACTAATCCACCTCCTGGGCTTGTTGAACATTATTTTTGGATGCTGGAGTACCAAGCTCATGGAGCATCACACATACACATGTTACTGTGGATAAAAGATGCTCCACAAATTGGTGACAGTGATGCAGCTGATATTCTGAACTTCATCATGAGATATGTAACATGCCAAATTCCTGATAAGTGAGATAGTGCAACACTCTGGAAGTTGGTAGAGAATTTTCAGCGACATTTGCGTGCCAAATACTGTTGCAGGAAGGTGAAAAACAGAGGGAACTGCTACACAAGGTGCCGTTTTGGATTTCCAAGATGAGTCTGCATGTCTGCATCTCTGAATGATGTCATCTCTACTATGCAGCATCATCTAAAGGTCAAGTCCACAAAACAGATGTACTAACTGCCTCGCAAAGAGTCAGAAGTCTACATCAATGACTACAGCCCTTCTCTGTTGTTGATGTGGCAGGCGAACATTGACGTTCAGTATGTTGCTGACAATTCGATGGCTTTGATGAAATATGTCACTTCATATATAACTAAGCATGAGCAGAGATACTTACAAGAACTGTAGAAAGACTTGTCCAATTGCAATAGGTCTATTTCTTCTAGACTCTGGTCACTTGGATTGAGAACTATGTGAGTGTGGAGCATACAAAGCTAGTGACCACCTTATGGGTATGTGTCTGTATGGCAAGTCTGAGTCGATTCGCTATCTGAATGTTAACTACAAAGAGAAGAGATGTTGTGTGCTTAAAAGCCATGATGAGATTGAAGACCTTGCTGCTACAAGGCCAACATCTACAAATATAATGAAAAGTAATTGATTGATTACTATCAACAGTGCCATGATGCAATGGATGATCTATGTTTGTTTGAAGTTGCTTAATGGTATGACTACAAATGGGGTGTTACTTCAGACCCTGAGAAGAACATATACAAGGTGTCAGGTCTAGATGGGTCTCTGGTGAAGAAGCATAAACCTTGGTTGATTGATCACTGTAAACTGACCTTGACAACAACAGAAAGTAAAGAACACTACAATTTTGCTCTCCTACTTCTGTTTAAGTCTTGGAGAGAAGAGAGCAGTTTGAAAGGCACATCTGACCGTTATGAGGAGCAGTTCAATTTGACTTACAATTCCTTCAAAAGTGAATGGTCAACCAAATATATACAGAGACTGGAGCTTGAGAAAGTTCAGCTTGAGAAAGTAAGGCAACAATTGGAAGATGATACTCCAGGTAACTCTCAGGATATGGTTGGTCCTGAGGGTGAAGGAACAGTCGGTGCTCCATTGCCTGCAAATGACCCAGCTGTGATAATGTCAGAGGTGGAAAGTGCTATGCAGCAAAGCATGCACTTCACAGAGAAATCTGTTAACACTGTTGATGAATTGAATAGTCATCAACAAGTTGTGTATGCCACAGCGATGCATGCCATTGAACATGGTATGAAACACAGTAAAAAGGAATGTTCCTGTGACAAACATGTAGCAGTTGGGATGTTTGCCAGTGGTGCTACTGGCACAGGGAAAAGCTTTCTGATTGAAGCAATGAGTGCAGGTGTATGTAGACTTAGTGATACACCAACATCTGCCATTGTATCTGCTCCAACTTGTCTAGCAGCTTACAACATACTGTAGGTGGTGTCACTCTCCATAGGCTGTTCATGCTACCAGTGCTGGAGAGTACAGGAACTTGTCTTTTGAAGTTGCTAGTGAGCTGAGGTCAATGTTTGACAAGATGGAGCTACTAATCATAGATGAAATCAGTTTGGTTTCCAACATTCTCCTTACATACATTCACCTATGCCTACAGGAGATAGTGGGAAGTGATGATGATGTACCATTTGGTGGTAAAAGCATTCTTGTCTTTGGAGATCTTCACCGGTTGGCTCCTGTTAATGGCCAACATGTCTTCTCCACTCTTTCAGTGGAAGAAGCTAGCAAAACAATTGAATGCATAGGTGGAATGAATCTCTGGGAGGTCTTCTCTTATGTTGAGCAATTCCAGAATATGAGACAGAGATGATATGTTTTACAAAGTGTTACTTGATGAAGCTCGAATTGGTAGCTTATCAGCCTCTCATCTACAAATGTTAAGGCAGCATGTTATCAGTACAAGAGAGATATCTATTCAGGATGCATGTAACCTGCTTGCACAGGTACAGAGCAGTGGTCAACGCATTGTCTGTTTGTTGCCAAGACTGAAACAGTGTGCTGAGTTCAACCAGATTATGCTACAAAGAGAACAACAACCTATTGTCACTTTTACATCACTAGATGCTATTGATGGTATTAGTCTAACGCGTACAATGGTAACAAGAATGGCTGAGCACCTGAAAGAGCTCACAAGTGATGTGTCATGTAGTGCTGGCTTGGAAGTTGTATTAGCACTATACAAGAATGCACGTGTTATGCTGTGAAGAAATCTTGATGTTGATTGTAGATTGGTGAATGAAGCAATGGGCTACATTCTAGACTTTCAGTACAATGTGCAGAACACATTTGCTGAATTTGTTACAGTCAAATTTGACAATTGTGGCACTCCTTTTCCGATAGACAGAACCGCTGTAAAATTTCAGATTGTGAAGGATTTCTATGTGACACGTAAGCAGTTTCTGCTGTGTCTTGCTCATGCTGTGTCCATTCACAAATCATAAGGACTTAGCCTTTATACTGCCATTGTTGACATAGGAAATGGAATCTGCAAGGATGGCATGTCATATGTTGCTTGGTCATGAGTGAGATCGCTTTCTGGTCTGCATATACTAAGCCTTGCAGACGATAAGGTGTGTGCTGATGTTAAATGTATTGTGGAATACAGTCAGCTATGTACACTGTACCAACCCACTGCTTCTCTGATTCTTGTTACAAGATACATGCCTGTGTGAGATGTGCCAATGGACACAGCACACAAGCTGAAATGGAAATGGAGTAAGAGAACAGTTTCTTAACCTTCTGCTGTACATGATAATCAGCCACTTGCTGATCAGCTGAGGTCACCACCTGCAAAGAGATGTATTGGCGTTAAGAGACTACCGATCTTTGACATTAGCACTGGAGTGAACAGCCATGCCAATGCTGCTATGCAAGCTCTTCTGCATATGTCAGAGTTCATTCATGTATTGTCTGCTGCAAAGTATACACCTCTTTCTGATGCATTGAAAATAGTTATAAGAGGTAGTCTACAGCAAGCACCTAGCTTGCAGAGTTTGACTCCTCTACGACTTACTCTGTCCAACTATGCTGGACCAAGGATGTTTGCTGATAATGCCCAGCAGGATGTGACTGAGTTCATGATGGGTATGATGAATAGCCTGGTAGATGATGGCATTCAACTTAGACAGCACTTTACTGTTCATTATGTGTGCAAGTACACTTGCTTGTCATGTGGACACATAGAGTCTCAGGCAACTAATGACATGCTATGGCTATCTGTCTATATTCCTGAAGAAATATCTGTTAGGTTCAGCAGATTATTTAGGAATGCTGCCAATGGTTGACAGTGTCGCAGATGTGGACAAAGTACCGTCTGTTCTTTGAGAGTGACTTACTTTACTTCATACATTACGATTGTACTGCAGCGATTCAGCTCTCAAGGCATGAAAGTCACAACACCTATCACTGATTTCATTGCTGGGAGAACCATGTTCTCAGGTACTCAGTTTGACACACATGCTATCATTTTCCATCATGAACCTTCCGTTCAGTCAGGCCATTATGTCACATGGCATAAATGTAGAAGTGGATGGGTAGAGTGCAATGATACAGTGTGTACCATGAGAGAACGGTTACTGAGAAATCTAAAAGATGCATTTGTGATCATTCTCCGCAACACAGATAATGCTCAATGTACTGAGGAGTAATTTTGTAAGCCAGACCTGCTGAGCACTACCATGTGATATGCAGTGGGCTACATAATATGGCTTGTGAGTCTTTCTTACCCCCCAAAAAATTGTTATACTTTTGTTGTGATCTTTTTAAAGATCAAACACACATATTCCATAAAAAAGCTTCAATCCACTTGAATACACATCCTTGTGTCTTGATGAGTGTTTCCTGAAAATATAATGCAGTTTAGTTTTGTGGTTTTCTTTAAATCAGCATCTGTCAATGTGCTCTGCAGTAACTGAAAACAGTGAAGATGTTTCTGTCCCTGTCAGTGAGCAATGACATCATACCTGTCCTTCCTGCTGCTTCTGCAATCAAGTCCCTGATTGCTAAATAAGCTGTTGTAGTCCCTAGTTAGAGTAGTCTGTAGAGCTAATTGTTTTTCACTCAGAGTTTGTTATTAACCCATCTGGTTTGTGTTTAAAGAGATATGCTTAAAATATATCTATCTGTTCTCTTAAAAAGTTGATCACTTGGGGTTCAGTGCTGAATTGAAGTGTTATGAATGAATTTGTGAGAAATAAGTATCACAGCTCTCAGTTCTCTGTCATCAAAACTTTGCATTCTATTCTGGCTGTATAATGGATACAAAATAAACTACATTCCATTAATTCATAGAAGCAGTGTGTATTTAATGTAGCCTCAATAAAATATGTTCATGTGATAATTTTGTTTTAATGTCAGATTGACAAATGTGTGTCTGCCATGCTCTGTTATTTCAGGAACATGTACTATATGAACTCATAAAATTCAGTTCTTAGAGGGTTTCTGTGTGAAAATACATCATGTTTATTTATAACTAGAAATATTCTATGGCATCCTGATGCCCCTGTCTCCTGCTCAACAGTTTAGGCAGCAGCTCTCTGCTTTCCCCTTTCCCCTGTCCCCTGCCCCCAATTCCCCCTGTCTCCTTCCCCCATTTGAGGCTGCTGCAGCTCACTGCTCACTGTCTTCTCCACACAGTCTGGACTGCTGCACCCTGCTGCCACCTGCACAAACAGTTGAGGCTGCTGCACCCTGCTACCTTCTGTCTCCCATGCTAACATAAGATGAAAGTATTATTTTTTTCTTTCAAGTAGTTTCTACAGTGTACCAAGATCTGACTCTAGTGGCAGGGAGCAGCACAGTGCAACAACTCTAAGTGTGCAGGCAAGAGGCTGTATGGTGCAACAGGACACAGTGGTGTCAGGGGACAGAGAACAGCATGATGCAGAAGCCTTGACTGTGGTGCAGGACACAATAGGGCATCAGGGAACAGCAGCCCTGACTGTATGCTGGGGTGCATGTGGTGTAGTGGCCCTGTCCATTTGGGGTAATGGAAGTGGGTAGCAGGGTGCAGCAAAAGCCCCACCTTTGATGGCCTGGGGCAGCATGGTGCAGCAGCCCAAACTGTGGAGGCAGAGACCCTGGGACTCTATGGCTTAGCAGAGCATATCAGCCCTGTCTGTGGAGACAGGAAAAGAGGGCAACAGAGTGCATTGGCACTGACTGGGGGGGGGACAGAGGGAAGCAGGGTGCAGCAGCCTCAACTGAGAGACAGAAGATAGGAGTATCAGGATGCCATATAGTATTTCTGGTTATACATATACATGATGTATTTCCGCATTAAAAATCTTAAAGAACTGAATGTTAGGAGTTCATACAGTTCATGTTCCTGAAATAGCAGAGTGTGGCAGACACACATTTGTCAATCTGACATGGAAACAAAATTATCACATGAACATGAACATATTTATTGAGGCTTCATTAAATACACGTTGCTCCTATGAATTAATGGAATGTTGTTTATTTTATATCCATTAAACAACCCTGTGTCATATAGCCAGAATGGAATGCAGAGTTGTGATGACAGAGAACTGAAGGCTGTCATACAGAAAATGTTATTTTTCACTGATTCATTCATACCACTTCAGTTCAGCACTGAACCCCAAATGAGCAGCTTTTTACAAGAACAGAAATATATATTTCTAAGTACATCTCTCTAAACACAAACCAGTTGGGTTAGTAACAAACTCTGAGTGAAAACAATTAGCTTTACAGACTGCTCTAACTAGG
Organism: Neoceratodus forsteri; assembly: GCA_016271365.2. Taxonomy (NCBI): domain Eukaryota; kingdom Metazoa; phylum Chordata; order Ceratodontiformes; family Ceratodontidae; genus Neoceratodus; species Neoceratodus forsteri. The sequence continues at coordinate 1,678,475,904 of CM057456.1, forward strand.
GACTTAATTGCAGAAACAGCAGGCAGGACAGGTATGATGTCATTGCTCACTGACAGGGACTGTTTCTTCAGTTTTCAGTTACTGCAGAGCACATTAACAGATGTTGGTTTAAAGAAAACCATAAAACCAAACAGCATGATATTTTCAGGAAACACTACTCATGACACGGGGATGTGAATTCAAGAGAATTCACGCTTTTTATGAAATAGGTGTGCACTTGATCTTCAACTGTTGAGATCACTATGTGTTTTCCTTAGCATGCAGTCTGTTGTTGCCTGCAAGTACTACTGTGAAATTTTTACTGACTATGTTCCAGTTGCTATGAAGCATGTCACATTTGCTATGATTGGTTATGGTGCTATTACATGAACACAAAAAAGACAGTTAATTTTTGTTGATTGCATGGTCTGTGGTTCATACAGATTTGACACTTATTTATGTACATTGCAAACTCATTTTGCTAATTGGCAACAATAAATGCTGGTATATCTTTTACTGTTACATTCTACATATGTAACTTTGATGTGCTTACTAATATGACTGCCATTAGTACAGTCAAAGTAGACTTGAGGTTGCTGGGCAGTACTCGTTTGACAGCCAGTCAGTAATGTCTTTGTGCATGTGTTTGAAAGATGTTGGTTTGTTTGAAATGTTTTTGTCTTTCAAAAACACCTGTCTGGTAACTGCAACTGCAAACTTAGTTGACAACTGGCATACTTCTGAGTCTCCATGTGAAATGTGGCAGGAATCCATCACCAGGGAAAATAGTGATTACACTTCTACATTTGTTTTTTCCCTTCTTGATTAGAAAAAAAAATAAATGCATTCCTGGAACATAAACTGTGCTGCGAGATGCAACACTGTTTTGTAATGTCACAAGACAAAGGAAGGGTGAGTGTGTCCCATTCGCTAGCATATGCCTATATGTGTGCATGTTTATTTTAACCTTTCTTGTTACAATATTTATAAATTGTAGTTATTGATTAATATGAATGCTATTAGTTAATTGAGTGGTTTTATTTCTTTAAATTGGAGCAGACAAGGCTATGAAAGGATGTCTATGTATCTTCCATATCACAGTGAATGGGGTGCACTCACAAAGACTTTGGTTTGTCACACTGTTAAGAGACGGTCCCATGGCTTGCCATGGGTCATGGTTTCTGAAGTGGGATATTGCTCATTTTGCCAGTGTCTGAAGGAATATACAAATTTACAATGAGAAATAATTTTTTCCCTGCAAGGGTGGATTTGTCACAGATTACATTTGGAGACTAAGACAATTTTGCTGGTGCCTATTTGTTAACTAATTAGCTGCTGTCTAACACTCATGTGTCTTGAAAGTTATTTTTGTGACTACTTCTTATCTATGTTCAGGCAAACTAGATTAATGCAACTGATTAAGTACGTGGTGCTCTTTATGTATCACTGTGACACCTTGTCATATGGATTCACATTGTGATACTGTATTTCAGAATTTGACTTGAGTGTACTGTTACATTCAGCTGAACAATGGACAGTAGGACTCTGCTTGCACATCTGAGTTGTTATTAAGTGACATGGCAAAATGTTATCTGTTCATAGCAAATAGCTTTGGAAGTTGGTAGCAGGTTAAGCTGTTATGTCTTTTCCTGTTATACTCCACTTGATTGGCCTTGATGGTTTGACTTACAAGATTGACATTAGCACAATCCAAGCAGACTTGAGGGAGCTGGATAGCACTTATTTATACTTGGTATTTATACTTGGATTAGAACAGTAGGAGACTGCTTGGTCCATATAAACTGTTCCTCACCTTAGTAGGCTCATAGTAAACCATTTTCCATAAACAGTCTATCAATCTTTTCCTTGAATAATATTGATGTTTTGCTGTTTACTACTTCCACTGGCAATGCATTCCACATTATCCCTGTTCTATTTACAAATGAATAATATACCCCATTCTTTTTTACTGTTTTTAACTTTATTTGTTTCTCATGCATTCTCAACTCTTTTGCATCTCCAGCCCCATTTCTCTTGCCAATTCCTTATCATTTATCATTTTAAACAACATCAATAGATCTCCTCTTTCCCTTGTTTCTAAAGAAAACAATCTTGTCCTTCTTAATCTTTCATTATATTCATATTTATTTAAAGCTTCTGTCATCTTAGTATATCTTCTCTACACTCCCTTCCTCTATTCTTTTTTTCTCCTTTTCAAGTACGGATTCCATAATTGTGATCCATAGTCCAAGTAAGGCCTAACATATGACCCATAAATTGGTACCATACATCCTACAGATCTATTCATAAAACTCCTTTTTATATTTCTCACCATGCTGTTTGCCTTTTGTATTGCCATGGTCCATTGTTTATTGTATTTTAATTTATTGTCAATTACAAACCCACAATCATGTTCCTCATCTACCTCCTTCAATTCCTTTCCATCCAATGTATATTTACCTTTCATCCTATTTCTCCTTCCTAAATACATTACTCCCAGTTTCTCAGCACTAAATTTCATCTTATTCTCATTTGCCCACATTTCATTTTTTTCCAAATCCTTTTTAAGAATTTGTTGTTGCTCTAATGTTCCTACTGGTCCCTCCTCCTTAATGTCATCAGCAGACTTCACCACCTGATTAACAATACCCTGATGCAAGTCACTAGTGTATAGAGAAAACAGAACTGACCCCAGTACAGATTCCTGAGGGACACCACTTTCCACTCTAATTTGCTTTGATAATTCACCTGTTACTCTCATTCTCTGGGTTCTGTCACTCAGCCAATTTCTCACCCATACAACAATATGACTGTCCAATCCCATTTTAGCTAATTTTATAATTAGCTTGTCATGTGGGACTTTGTCAAAGGCCTTCTGGAAGTCTAAAAATACTATAGGCTGGATATTCAAAAGGGTTGCGCAATGCGCGATAGGGTTGTGCCAGTGCAAGTCAGAAAATGTGCCATTCTGTGATATTCAGCAGGAGGCAGTTGCGCCACTGAAAACATGCTGAGCAACAGCGCAATGATAATGAAGGCATGCACAACAGAAGGGGGTGGAACCATACATAAAGTGCGCAGTGCGATGTTCAAAGACTTGCACAATGCGCAACAGTGAAGCAGGTGGAAGTTGCGCCATAGCGGAAATGAGCCAAAATAAAAAGGAGCAAGGAAGAGGTGCAAGAACGCTACAGGGAAGCCACATGTGTCAGCGACAGGCACAGAGAAATAGGGAGAAAGAGGGCAGGCCAGGGAAACCACAACACAGAAGAGGGACAAGGGAAGGTGTGTGGGGCCACAGAGTGCAGAGGCCAGTAGGTGTACCTGGTGCAGGGGAGGTAGCAGTCAGGATAGCAGAAGGAACAAAGCAACATCAGCTGGGGGTGGAACACAAGCCAGGGACATGGACAGTGCCACCTTCCACATCGAAGCCGTAATGAGGGGGGTGAGAAGGCGTGCTGCAGAGGGACATGGCCGTGGAAGGGCCCGTCGGTGGTATGCCCCCAACAGGCAGTACTGAGCCCGCACCAGCTTTGAGCTATACACAGATGTTGAGATTGTGGGCCAGTACCACCTGAACAAGGCAATACTGAGGCAGCTCTGTGAGCTGTGCAGTGATGTGATGCAGGCACCCACACAACGGAGTCATGCTCTGTCAGTGGAGACAAAGGTAACAGCCTGCATGTGCTTGCTTGCCACGGGTACCTTCCAGAGACCAACAGGGGATACCACAGGCATAACACAGTTGGCCACATCATGCATCCTCACCCAATTCCTCAGCGAACTGCTGCCACATGCTGCGGAGTACATCCATTTCCCCAGCACCGTGGCAGAGCACACAGCAAACATACAGAGTTCCACAGGGTAGCACATATGCCTGGCATGCTAGGGGCGATAGACTGCACCCATGTGGCCATTCACACACCACCTGGCCCTGATGGGGCCACCTACATGAATCGGAAGAGATATGCCAGTGTCAACTGCCAGGTGGTGTGTGTGATGCCAGTGGGTGCATCATCAATGTCTGTGCCACGCACCCTGGGGGAGCACATGATTCCTTCATCTGGTACCAGTCAGCACTGTGCCATCAATTCGAGAGTGGGGACATCCCCACAGGTCATCTAGTGGGTGAGTATTTATGCAGAACTGACAAATCATGGGCAAGGGGGGGTAAGCCAGAGGTGCCATGGGTGTGGCCCACAGGGTTTGGGGCAGTCTGAGCCTGAACAAGACACTAACCTCCACTATCTCCACACAGGTGACAGTGGATACCCACTCTGTCCCTAGCTGCTCACACCCTTCTGGCGGCCCACGACCTCATCGCAGCAATGCTTCAATGAGGCACATGCCACCACACGCAACGTCATTGAGCGGGTGTTTGGGATGCTGAAGGCGCATTTCCATTGCCTGGACACCTCTGGTGGTGCCCTACATATAGCCCCTCAAAGGCCTGTGGGATATTCCTGGCCTGTTGTATCCTGCACAACATGGCCAAAGACTGTGGGATAGCCGTACAGGTCGAAGAGGGGGACAGCGATGGGGACGACGGTGACGCCAGTGACGATGGTGATGGGCAGCCCCCCTTGGCTGACAGGACCCCCGACTGATCCGGCTGGCACAGCTGCACTGGGACATCATCACAGAGGAGCACTTCAGCCAACACAGGTAAGTCATGGGGCCATGTGCAACCACCAGTGGCTAGGGCACAAACCCACATACACACATGGAAACACACCAGGGGTGCATGCTGGCAAGGGATGTGGCAGGGCATAGAAGCACACACATACAACCAGGGAAGGGTGAACAGTAACACGCCACATGGACGGACACACACACACACACACACGCACACACAATAGGCACAAAGTGCACAGGGGTCAGGTGCAAAACAGAGCCGGAACACAAACACTAGCAACACATATGTCCACAGGCCACCATGTCCACTGACTGTCTATGTGCATATGTCAGATTCTGGGCACCATCGCACTTTGGTGTATAGCGCAATGCAGGCATCATCATGCACACGTACCTGTGGACAGCAGTCAGGAGGGTGTGCAGGTGGACCGTGTGTCTGCGTGTAGGGCTGGGCACCCACCAGTGCACTGCCCACCAGAACACACAATGCACACAGGGCAGCACCAGACAGTGCCCACACTGGGAGACAGGTCAGTCTTGTGGCACAGTGCCACGTCCACGTCAGATGCATGGGCGGCCCCGCCGAGACCCAGCAGCACTGGCAGGCTGACCACGGGCCTCATGGGGTGGCACCAATGGTCCACCAGGGGTTCCACTGTGCGAATGTGACCGTGCCCACACAGGGGTCTGTAGCACACCAAACATACCTGCACCAGGAGTGCTCGGGATGCCCACAGCTGAACCCGGCGTCAACAGGGTGGGTGGTGCACAACGCTGGGAATGGGGAGTGGATAGTGAACTGCACAGTGTGAGCAACACATAGGCACCTGACTGTGTGCCCATTGTGGCCATGACAGCGACCAATGCCTGTGTTTGCCTGTCAATGGCAGTGGTCACATCCTCCCACAACTGGACAATCTGTGACAGGATCCTATTGGTGTCCCTGCTATGTTGCTCCTCAACCCACTTCAGAGCCACACACAGTGCCTCCATGGACGTTGTAAGCCGCATCTGCTGCTGTACTGATGCCTGCAGTAGGCAGGTGTGCTCGTCAAAGAGGTCATCTGCCACCTCGGCATCCTGTCCCTCAGGGTATGGAAGGGCCTGATGTTCAGCACCCTTGAGGGTGGGCGCTGCTCACAAGGACCAGGTATGGGCAAGTCCACAGGTGGTGCACAGATGCCACCGCTGAACCCTGAACCCCCAGTCCCAGTGGGCGACTGCTGCCCCTCTGCCTGCTGTGCCCAAGGGATCAGTTGTTCCGCCGCTGTGGCTGCAACAGTGCCACTGACCAGACCAGCCACCAGTGCTGCCCCACTGGTGCTGACAGACACAGCCTGGGACTGTGCTGACACGCTGGCACACACATGGGCATGAGCTGGCCTGCTGTGTGTCCATTCCATGACACATACACATGTCACTGCCCATAACGGTCGTTGCATCATCAATGGCGCATGTCTGTGCCACAGCCACAGCCACAGCATGCTGGCATCCTTGGATGCCAGACCGCTGAGACACAGGAAGGGCCTCCCCCACACCTGTCTCAATGACATCAGTGTTGACAGCCAGGCGGACCCACTGTTGCAATGCTCGCCGGCTACCTACAGAGGTGGATGGTCCCTCCTCCAACTCCAGATGACTGTCCACAGTGGACAGGCCCTCCACCGCTGACCTCTGCAGACACGCAGGATCTGTAACAGAAAGTAAGGACACGTTAGTGCATGTGATCTACCTTCCCTCCCCGACAGACCATGACGTACCATGCAGTGATGGGCTACCACCTGTCTGGAAGCCACCTCCTGGAACGCCCTCAATGGCACTGTACTGCATGCTTGCAGCAAGCCTGTCCTCTGCCGGTGTCAGCTGCACCACCTCCGGCTGGCCCCCGCCTGTTGCAGCACATGCCGCCCTGATGGCAACCACCTTCTCCTTCACCCTCCTCCTGTTGGTACCCATCTTCTTCTTACACTCCTGCACAGAGCGCTGGTGGCTGCCGTGCAGGTTGACGGCACGTGCCACCCCCTCCCATACAGCAGCACGGGCCTGAGGGGTGAGCCGCCGTCCACTGAGCAGTGGCTCCTGATTGATGTAGGCCTCGAAGAGTGCCTCCATCTCGGCCTTGGTGAAATTGGGCCTCCTCTTCTGCCCACCATCGTTGTCCTCATCACCCAGTCCTCGCTCGGTCATTATTCAGCCTGTATGGATGACAGTGGTTACCTGTGATTGTCCAGTCTCTCCAGTACAAAGCAAGTCCCTGATACCACAGTCCAGAACACCACACAGCATGCAACTCACCAATAAACTGCAGTAACCGAATATGGCCACTGCAGAACAGTGTCGCATTTTTATAGCACAATCCATGCAAATTAGGTGAGGAGCAACTTTAATGAGATGCAGATCACGCTGCTGTGCCATTGCATGGCTGATCGGATGATTTGTATATGACGGCTGAATATCGCGCTTTTGCACTTTGCGTAATTGTGTTGAACGTGCTGAGCCAATGGTGCAGTTCTGTGGCATGCATAGTACACTGCACTGCACTTGCCCAGGTAGCTTACGCAGGTGTCTGCCGTGCTGATGACATGCTGTGCACGGTAGGCAATTCAGGGCATGGCCACCATTGTGCCAGTGGTGCTATGGCGAGGGTCACTACATGGCGCTGAGGCACAACTGTGCAATAGTTCGCTGGATGATGGCACACAGGCAACCAATCGCTGCAGATGCATAGACGTCCGATGGCACTGTGCGTGGCCTTGCGCCAGAGACCCATGACCCTGTGCCCGACCTTTGCCCCCTTGGAGCTATATATCCGGCATGGCTGTATCTCTATCACGCTGTTCAGTGACAGCGTGATAGGGAATGGTGGCGCTGTACCACGTAGCACTTCCACGTGGGGTGCCGGGCTGCAGAGCGCCATATTGCCTACTATAGCGTTAGAGATGGCATGCAGGAGAGCCCCTCAGTGGAGTGCCCTTGAGCTGGTCAATCTTGTGGCCATTGTGGAGCCACACTATGGCCCACTCTTTGGTGAGGAGGCACTAGACAGGACCAGGACCCAGGTCTGGCAAGAGGTGGCCACTAACCTGGAGGCAGCCACTGGCCGCAGGAGAATGGCGGAACAGTGCAGGCACCGGTATGGGGACCTTAGAAGGAGGGAGCCGGAGCAACTTGCACATCTGTGGTCGCATGCCAGGAGGGGCGTGGTGCCTCGTCCAGGTGGGTGATACGTCTACACACTTGTATGGTCCATATGGGTAACACTGTCTTATGTGTCCAGCACATAGGGGAGGGATAGTCTAGGGTTGGCTGTGGTGGTGTTTACAGGGTATGGGGTGGGTGGTTCTGGCTGGATGGGTGGGCACACACATTGGGGCAGGGGGAATTTGCTTTGGGTTTGTACTGATGTGTTTCTCTCCTTTTGTCTCCCACAGGCATGGCTGAGCAGAGGAGGATGGTGGAGCAGCAGCAGAGGGAGGAGGACGCTGCACAGGGGCATGTCGGGGACCAACCCCAATGCCATCAACGTCCCGATGAAGGTGAGTGCCATGACACCATGATTGCTATTGTATGCTGTGTGACAGGGTGGGAAGCATGGCATGGCCACCATCCATGGACACCACTGCCATGCACGTGACATGTGATAGTCAGCACTGTCCAGTGGCACTGCATGTCTGGGAGTGCGTCAATGGTGGTCCATGAGTGCACTGGGCACATGGCTGTGGCACTGCCTGCACACTGCATAGCCACGTTATCGTATGGCCTTGGTTGTGCTGTGCTGGACATGGGCGGTGGGTGTGTGCAGTGGTACAAATGGCTGTTGCTGCCTGGTTGGGCATGTCTTGTGGACACGGTCACTGTGGGTGGGTGCACACCATCACAGGAGCGTAGCACATGGCTGTATGCCATGCATAATGGGTGGGCTGCAGGGGGATGGACATTCACACCTATTGACTCTGATCCCTTGTCCTAGGTGTGTGGATACTCCTGCAGATCCAGCAGGCCATCCAGGAGCTTCTGCAGGTGGCGCAAGACTCCATCTCCATATTGAGGGACTTACAGCAGCATGGGGTGAGGAGGAGGAGGAGGCAGTCCAGGCAACAGCTCCAGGCAGCGGAGGACCAGGCTGGACACTGACAGCTGCACGAGCAGCCTGTGACTACCCTCCTTTGTTCAACCCTCACACCCCACCTACCCTCTCCCATATGTTCACCCCTGCCCCTTACCCACCCCCACCTTGTTCCTGCCTCTCCCCCCATGTTTGTACAAAGTTGTATATAGTTAATTTTGATATGTTTTTGAATACAGATATTTTGATATGAATACTGTGGTGGTCTCTGATTTGCAGCTGGCTATACGTGCTCAGTTGTAGTGGTGTGCATGGCATCTGGGGTGGTTCAGTCGTGGGTATGTTTGTGCGTGGGGAAGTGTCTCTGGTGTGGGAGTGGCTATCAGTCGGTGTCTGTGGTATGTGTGTGTTGTTCCCTGTGCATTGCATTACTGTGTGCAGTGGTCCATGGTGCATGCTCTGTGTCCATTGTGTCCCTGTCAACCCGTCCTTGGCCTGTGCAGCTGACACCCTTGCATGTCTGTGGCCTGCGAGGTCTGCTGCCTTGTCAGTGGTGGCTGTCCCTGCAGGTCAGCCACTGTGACCGTCACAATGCTGGGTTGCCTCCTGTCACTGGTGTGGTGCATGTTTGCCTCGGGTGACACTGTGGCCTCCGCAGTTGCTGTCCCACCTCTATGCTGTGGCTTGTGTGTGTTGCAGGGGCTGTGCACCACTGTCTGTGACTTGTGCTTCAGGCATATGCTGGTGGTGTACAGGGCCACAGTTCATGCACAGGGTGGGTGTCACCCCTGTGCCATGGAGGACTGCAGGCTGTGTGTGCACAGTTTTCATGGGCCCACACTGGGGGCTTGGTTGCCACACTACTGCATCCCTGCGTTAGTGTCCCGTGGGTATGGGTGTGTTTGCCCCTGCATTGTGTTGCATCCAGTGTGCTGCATGCTTCCACGCACCACTGTGGGTGTCTGTGCTGGCTGCTGTGGCTCGTGGTGGGTCGGGATGTGACACTTGTCTACTGTGCAGGGTGCTGTATCAATGGTGGTGGTGTCAGGGGCATGCCCTTTCCCGTGTGGGGTACCTCTTGTGCTGACACATGTTCGGTCTCTCAGCTGTGCCTCAGGGTGATTGTGCATGTTGGCACTGTGTCTGCCATTGTTGCATTGCCATGTGCTGCCACCCACTGCTGGGTGCTCATGGTGGGTCTGGCTTGTATGGTTCTGTGGTACACGAGGTTGCAGTGTGGTAGTGGGGGTGGTGGTATGCATGGGGTTTCCTGCAGTGGTGGTCACTGCTCATGGGGTGTCTTGGGGTCACGGTGGTGTGCTGTACGGGGGCTGGTGGCATGGGTGGTCCGCCTCCTTGTGTGGTAGTCTTAGCTTGCCGGGTGGGTGTGCTGGGGCACCATGGCCCAGCTGTGCTTTGTTTACTTGTCCCCATGGGCCGGTGGATATTCCAGCCCTTCCCCAGTTGTGCTGTGCTTAGGGTGTGGGGGTGCATTGTCAGTTCTGCTGTGTGTTCCTGTGCCCATCTGTGGCATGGGTGGTGGGCCCCTACCTACCTACCTCCCTGGTTGTGCAGTTACATCGCTGTGCTGCTGGGGGGCTCCCTGCTTGCGCTATGGTGCCTCTGGGCTGCTCAGCTGGGCAGCCCTTGTTGCGCCATAGCGCATCGTATCTGCTCAGCTTCCCCTTCCTAGTTGCGCTATGGCGTAAGTTGTGCAATATTCAGACGTTGGTTGTTGGCGTAATTTGGCTTGCTCCTTTTTTGAATATCGCGTCTATTGCGCAGGGGTGCAATGGACTTGTGCTTGCTCCTGCTATTGCGCACTTTTTGGGCGCAGTTTGAATATCCGGACCTATATCTATTGGTATATTATTATTTACTTTTTCATTTATTCTTTCATAGAAACACAAGTGATTAGTACAACATGCTCTATTCTTTTTAAACGCATGATGCTTTTCATTCGTATATCCCAATATATCTAAACATTCCTCAATTTTTATTTTTAGTATACTCTCTGCCACTTTACCCAGTATTGCTGTAAGGCTTACAGGTCTATAATTAGAAACTACTGATGTATCACCCTTCTTAAATAAAGGTACCATGAAAGCCTGTCTCCAATCCTTCGGTATCTCCCCTGTATTAAATGATTTATTAAAAATCCATACTAATACTTCTGATATCAATGGTATCACCTCTTTAATATATCTATGATGTAACAAATCGGGTCCAGCAGATTTATATATCTTTACTTTATATGTCAGGATGTAAGTTATGCCTTGGCACATGTAGTTATATAATTCTTCATTACTCTATGACCTTGTCTTAGATAATGTCATGGGTTCATACTAAAATGCAATGATAATACCATTGATGGCTGTATGATATCTTCCTTTAATGGAAATATCATTGATTCACTGGACATGACTGCACAAACCACCAAAATATGACTCAGTGTTATATATATGTATATACTGCTGGAACTGAGCTTAGTAGTGTCATAGTGATGCTGCTTTCATTCCTATTTTGTTTCTTTAAAAAAAAGTTACTGTTATTGTGCATGTGTTTATGTTAATGTTGTGTTATGTCAGTATCCATGCATTTAATGTCATTGCATTACATTAAGTGCTCTCCAGCATATTTATGTTGTCAATATGTATGTATGTGCATATACAGAGATGTATATTCATTGCTGTATATGAATGTATAGATGTATATATGCGTAGATTTGAACAATTACTACTTTTTGAGTTTTACGAAGTGATAGTTGTGCACATGTATGCCACAATGCAAACTATCAGTATGTTCCTGCTCTTTTATTCACGAGCGAGCAATTTCTTTGATTGCGAGCATGCAAATACTTTGACTGCGAGATTCTTTGATCGAGATCGTGTATTGCGAGTGAGGGATGAGATGGCCAGATGAAAAAATCTATTTTCCTCAGCCCAGGGGTGTCGTAGAAAGTCACACAAGGGTGTGTTTTACTCAGGGGGCTTTGTTCCGATGAACCATGGTGGTGATTTACCGCGATTCTGTATATTTTTTAAATTACAAGAGTTTAAATTATTTGATCATGACCCTACAAATTCTTTGATTGTGAGCCTGCAAATTCTTTGATCGTGAGATTCTTTGCTTGCCATCTTTGATCGCGAAAGAAGGACAAGATGGCCAGCTTTTTTATAATGGAATAGATAGGGAAATTTTAGTAATCTTTCATATTGAATATCTTCGAGAACGGTTTGGTCTTTTTACTTGAAATTTGGAGGGTGTTTATGGCACGTCCTGTAGATGTGAATTATAGTGTTTATGTGTCAGAGAAACATTTTTGGCGGAGATATTGCGTGACGCACTTTAAGTGTTGCGGACAGTGTTTTGCTTGTGGTGGTGACTTGAAATTGATAGGATACCTAGCCTTAGTGTCATGGATGTAGTTTTCAGTTGTTGTGTGTGTTAAATGTCAACAGGTGTGGAACTCTGCCACTCTGACGAATGAAAATTTCAAATTTTGATATGTCATATCTTGGACACGGTTTGGTGTTTTTACTTGAAATTTGGAGGGTGTTGATGGCATGTCCTGTAGATGTTAATATAGGTGTTTACATGTCAGAAAATATATTTTTTATGGACATATTGTGTGGCGCAGTTTACATTTTGTGGACAGCGCTTTCTATTGTTCTACTAGATTAACATTTGTTTGGTGGCTGACCTTGCTGTTGTGAATGCACTTTTTAGTCATTGGGTGTGTAATGTGACCTGACACTTACAAGTTGGTGGGAGCGGCCCTTTGGGCCATGCCTCCCACCAACTTGTCAACTTTCTACTTATCTATTCTTTCTTAAACAGTAAGTAAATTTATGAAAACATTGTTAATCATCGTTACAGTCAGCCAGCCACAAAGTAGGAAATTTCATTTTGGTTCCCATCTCGTAGCACCCACTCCAGCCCACTCACCAACAGGCATCAGGGTGTGCTTTGGGGTCTTGGCCCTAACTCTCACCCCATTCTCCTACACTGCACCACCTCAGCTTGTTTACACATGGGATGGGGTGAGTTAGACCTAAGGACCCCAACACACATCCTGATGCCTGTTGGTGAGGGGCGGCTAGGGTGGGTTGCAAGGGTGGGAACCCTAAAATTGAATTTCTTCACTTTTTGCTGTAGAAGAACCCTAACTGATGCATTAATGAAGTTTTTGCATAGAATATACATATATTCGTGGCAAAATGAATGATAATCGCATCACAGTGGATTTCAGTGCAAAGTGTGTGGAAATTCAACATTAGAGCTACTAATTCTACTACCACACACCCCCTCATCCTCCACACTAACAGATGTTAGTGTGCCATGGGGTTGGGGAAGTACCAACCTCACCCCATTCTCTGTATAAGCAAGCTGAGATGCTACAGTATAGGAGAATGGGGTGAGAGTTAGGACTGATGACCCCATGGTGCACCCCGATGTCTGTTGATGTGTGGAGGTGGGGTGGTAACCCTGACACTGAATTTCCACTCTTCTGTCACTGTGGAAACAACCCTAACTGATGCATTAATAATGCTGTTTGCAAAGAATGTCCTTTCTTTTTAAAAAAGTGTAATATAAATAGTAAATTGTGTGTGTTGCTGGGAGCGCAGGGCCCTTTGGACCACAGGCTCCCAGCAAGCTGCCCATTTCTGCATAATGATATGTGTCTGTGGGAGCATGGGCCCTCCGGGCCCTACGCTCCCACTTACACATATCTATGGAGCCATACAGCAGCCCTATAGGGCAAGGAACCCTTGTAACACTAATTTGCCCATATCTCGGGAACTGTAGCAGCTAGAAATAAAAATGCAAGTGTGGTTGTAATCATGACAGTGAGAAGTCCACGCGACATAAATCAATCAAATCCGTATCTCACACTGTTTATGAGATATGGGCACCAAAAAGAACTGTGAATGCCAACTCTTTGTGCATAATAGTGGCCCATGGACATGAAAATGAGCAACTGGAACACTAATTCCCAAATATCTTAGTTACCGTACAAGGTAGAAAAGAATTCAAATTTCATGGTATTCACGGCTTTCTAACCTACTTCTGTACCTAGTCCCTCTATAAGAGGACTAAGTTTTACGACAAAAAATCCATATCTCAAACTGTTTTTGAGATACGGGCACCGCAATGTTATCCTAGGGGAAAATTTCTGAACTTCAGAATGATGTAACTATGGGCCTGTTCAATGTTATTGTACCAAACCACCAAAATGCACATATGTTGTACTAGGGTTTGCCACCCTGTTAATTTCAGGCCAATAGCACAATCCTCCTTGCCACAATGTAGTGACAAAGAAAACAACACATTTAAAAATGTGTTCATGCAGTGTTACAGCGATTATTTTAAATGTTTTTGTGACACTCCTATCTCTATAATGAGAATGTGACTGTGAAGACAACAAATATTGCTACGGTTATTTTTCTTATGATTGCGATTATTTTTGCAGTAACATAAAATATTGCCACAAACAAAACATGGCCAAATGGTGAGAAAAATTTGGAAAACACATTTCCAGATCAGCTGGTGAAAAACTAACGCCAGGGTCATGTTCCTCAGGGCCTTGTTAGGTAAACACAATTGTTGGTGTTTACCAAAGTGCACTATTTTTTGAATTATAATGTTTTTTCTCTCTCGCTAACTAAAAACAAGATGGCAGCAGCACAAAAAGAATTTCAGGCAGCTCAATAACAAAAAAACATGATCGTGAAAATGATCGCAGTGCACATATACATTTTCCCATAGGCTATACTGGGACATGAAAAAATGAAATAATTTTTGAATGGAGCAATATTTTTTCACCAGATCTTCAAAAGGCACCAGTTCAACCCAGGACACATGTAGACAAACAAATCTGAACCCACTCAAATGCATTCTTCAGTCCATTATGGCTTACCGGAAAATTCGCTAAAAGTGTAATTTTTCACTTTTTGAGTATCCCTCGGTTCTGTAACCATACATCTCACTGGAACAAAACTTACTAGATCCACTACCTTACCCCGTTGGGAAGAATACCGTCAGGTTCACTACCATCAGGATATATCTGCAACCGGGCAATGGTAGTGGATGTCGAGATAGTGAGCTTCAGGATCACGTAAGTATATCATATATGTATGTATGTGTGTGTGTGTATATATATATATATATATATATATATAGATAGATATATGTGTGTGTATATGTGTATATATATATATATATGTATCTATGTACATATATATATATATATATAAAAAAAACTCTGTTTAATGCATCAGTTAAGGTTGTTCCACAGCGACAAAAGTGAGGAAATTCGGAGTTAGGCTGAAAAGCCTAACTCCACATTCCCCACCCCCACCCCCAGCACCACCCACACACACACACACACACACACACACACACACACACACACACACACACACACACACATAGTGGGGAGGACCAAGACAACGCAACCAATCACAGACAACCAGCAGCAGGTGACAGAAATAACATACAACTGTCTAAATGTACTACAAGACACATCCATCATCATGGGCCACTAAGTGTACAAGTTCTACTGCCATCCAAGTGACTTGGTGCTATACATGGGTACTGGCCATTAGTTGTTTCTCTATCACATTAAACATTTTTTTATGTGTAATAGAGTTATCTCTTCTGAATGACAGTATATCAGTAACCATCATTCTAATAACATGCCAATATCTACCAGTGCTTTTAGTGGCATTTGTTAATGTCTCCTGATGTTACCCCTGAATAAGACAATTATGTGTCAGCACACTATTATGTGCACAGTATTGCTGTACCATTATTTTACATTGTAGAATTGCAGATCTGTGTGGAACTGTCAGACCCAATAATTCACATGGCCACACTACACGATACCTGAGTTCTGAAAAGTTTCTCATTTTAAACAGGTAAGTCTGTTTCTACATTATTTGATATATTGCTGCTAGCATAGTGTTTAAAGACCCTATGTTCACATGTTTGTGCTTATGACTGTCTAGTACCACAGATCACTGCAACACAGTTTAATATGTTTAGGTACCCACTGATCTTACCATGGCATAAGAAAAAATTGGATCATTACAGTATTTTCTACAAAGTCCTTCTCTACTATTATTTTAAGCTGCACAGCTGTATTTGGGACTGTGTCAGGCAAACTATTCCATTATACCACTTCACTCTCTTTTGGCTTGCTGTGAGTTTGTAAGTGCAAATGTCTGTTTCTGTTTGTATACAAATTCCTACCTATTAGGTAACATGGGTGACCAAACTCACCATTCTACCACTTCTGTACCTATGAATGGATAATATTAGACACCATTTACACCAAACTTTCATCTGCATAAGTGGATCCTAATGTTTCACTAACAGTAGCACATACTGTATCACAATACAAGTATATACACTATGATGATGCACTGTTATCTAACCCTAAACAGTTCAGCAGCTATGTGGCACTGTAGGTCACAAACTGTCAAATATCATCATGGCCCATGGTTGACATTATTATACAAATCATTTCACAGATTTACATAAATATGACTATTACCATAGGCTGGAAACATCATACAGCATTCATACCACTGTTACTTCTGTTAGTGGTTGTACATGTGGCAGTAAAATAATCAAATATACATTCTGCATACTATATTGAATTGTTAATAACAGAACTGTCATAAAATTATTGACCACTGCATGTATCAATAAATTTGTGATCAGAACTCATTATTCATACAACATGTCTGTGTCAATGTGACCATGTCCATTTTGATTTGAGCAGTTGTACATTGGATAGTACATATTACTGAAAGGATCCCATACTGTCATTTTTATGTTGCTTGCATGCATGTGCAAGAAACATAGTGCCATCATCTGAGTTTTCGGAGGTGTGGCACCCATCTTCCAATTCAGTCAGTGTGTTTACAGGGGTGGCCCCAGTTCCCCAATCACTGCTGCAACTGTCTATGACAGCAGTTGAAAATGTATTGGTCATATAGTTGAAAGGGAGAGCTCTTCTTCAGTGAACAGAGCCCCCCCCACACACACACACATGCAAGCATGCATACTGTGTGCTGATGCGCTCCCTCCCCCCCACACACACACTGTATGGCTGATAGGGGTGTCCAATCCCCCATCGGCTCCATGCTCCCCCACAAAAGCTGTCCAGGTGTCATGCTGGGATCCTACCCGAGCATGGCAAAAACTGTTATAGCTGACGGGGGTACTCAATCCCCCGCTGGCTCCATGGCTGCATGCCCCCCCAAAAGCTTTACAGATGCCACGCTAGGAGCCCACCCCAGCATGGCAAAGCATGTTATGGCTGATGGGGGTGCCCAATTCCCTGTTGGCTCCAGCCCCAAACAGCCTTTCCAGCTGCCATGCTGGGAGCCCACCCCAGTGTGGTAAACGGCCCGCCTAATAAAAAACTGTAAACCAAAATGTCCCTCGAGTCTCCTTGCCCTCACAATCAGCACCCACCCACTGCACAAACTGCCTCCCACAACCCTCACCCCATACTTACCTGCAGAGTCTGGCGTGACGATCTTCGGTGGACCGGGAACACGTCTGCACTCTTCAAAGCCGACTGTGAACTGAGGAAATGCCGGTAAGCTGTATAATGGAATAAATAGGTTTTTTTCAACTTTGTTGCATATCTCAGGCATTTTTGGGAATTTTGGGCCCAAATTTTCAACACAAGGTTTTTAGGACCCCTCCTCATGAATTCTTGCACTGTCATGGCATTAATCAGGCTCAAAGGGTGATTTCACGGTCACTGCATGAAATCACCTTTTGGGACCAGTCAATGAAATGAGACTGCCAGTGTTCATAAGGTGGGCTCTCAAAAAGTCTAGGTTGAAAATTTGGTGAAAAAATACATAAAAATGACTGTTTTACGAGGGTGCATTTCACAGTTCCTACATACGCTCGTAAGTTTGCGAATTTTCAATGTTTTCACTCCAGATTTTCAACACTACCATTTTACCACACCTCCTTTTGAGCAGTACAGCTGTCATTTTTCACATCTCACCCAAAATGTTTTTCCACCCATGTAGCGCACAATGGTGCAATCAGTGTGCGAAATCAATGTTTGGGACAGATTAAGAAAATCACAGTGACACTGTTCATGATCAGAGGTCTTAAAATGACTATGTTGAAAATTTGGTGAAAAAATTCCCTTCAGCCATTCTGCAATGTTACTAATGAAACATAGAAACATAGAAACATAGACTTTGACGGCAGATAAGGACCACTTGGCCCACCCAGTCTGCCCATTTCCCTACCTACTGGATAAGCTGCAGATTCTAGTTAACCAACAGCCTATTTCCTGCAACCCCCACTATAACTGCTTTATGTCTGTCCCATGCATGTTTGAATTCCCCACTGTTTTAGACCCCACAACCTCTCCAGGAAGGTGGTTCCATGCGTCCACCACTCTCTCCGTGAAAAAGAATTTCCTCATTACCCCTGAGCCGCCCCCTCTAACTTTAAATTAGGCCGTTTTGTTCTTACACATCTCTTTTTCTGAAAGATGCTACCTCCTGGACTTTGTTGATTCCCTTGAGGTACTTAAAAGTTTCTATCATGTCCCCTGTCCCTCCTTTCATCAAGGGTATACATATTAAGCTCTCTCAGTCTCTCTTCATATGGTTTCTGATGTAGACCCTGCACCATTTTAGTTGCCCTCCTCTGGACTGCTTCCATCCTGTCTATGTCCTTGCGTGATGAGGTCTCCAAACTGCACGCAGTACTCCAGATGGGGTCTCACCAACTGTCTGTATAGAGGGATAAACTACTTCCATTTTCTACTTGTGATGCCCCTCCCTATGCATCCCAGTATCCCCTGGCTCTCTTTACTGACTTCTCACATTGCTTACCCACCTTTAGGTCATCTGATATGACTACACCCAGATCCCTTTCCATTATTGTTGTTGTTAGTACCCCCCTGCTATTGTGTACTCTTCTCCTGGATTTTTATTTCCCAGGTGCATTACTTTGCACTTCTTTGCATTGAATCTAAGTTGCCATATGTCTGACCATTCCTCCAACCTTGCCAAGTCCCTTCTCATCCTTTCTACCCCCTTGTGTATCAACTCTGTTACAGATCTTTGTGTCATCCGCAAAGAGGCATACCTTCCTTCCAGACCCTCTGCAATGTCACCTATAAAGATGTTAAAGGACTGGACCCAGTACTGAGCCCTGAGGTACTCCACTAGTAACCCCTTCTTCAGAATGTGTTCCATTCACTATTACCTTCTGTGTCCTGTTGTGCAGCCAGTTTTCTACTCCAGGCTACCACCCTGGGACCCACTCCCAGGCTGGCTAACTTGATTATTAATCTTTGTGTGAGACTGTGTCAAATGCCTTGCTAAAGTCTAGGTAGGCCATATCCACAGCCCCTCCCTGGTCTATTACTTTGGTCACCCAGTCAAAGAAATCGATTAGATTTGTCTGACATGACCTTCCTGCTGTGAATCCATGCTGCTTTGGGTCCAGTGCCCTTTAGCCTCTAGGTACTCAACAATTCTTTCTTTCAGAAGTGATTCCATCATTTTCCCCACCACTGAGGTTCAAACTAACAGGTCTGTAGTTTCCTGCTTCTGCCTTGCTCCCACTTTTGTGAAGGGAATCACATCTGTCCTCCTCCAGTCCTCAGGTACCACCCCATCTTCCCATGATTTGTTAAAAGTGTGGTTAGTGGTGTCACTAGGTCCTCCCTTAGCTCTTTTAGGATTCTAGGGTGAATCCCTCAGGCCCCATTGCTTTGTCCACCTTGAGTTTTATAAGTTCTTTCAGTACTCTTTCTTCTTTAAATGGACTGGTATCAACCGCACTATCCAGAGTGCTTCTACTGTTTGGTTTAGGTAACTCCTCCTCTTCTTCTTTTTTTTTTTTGTTTTTTTTTTTTTTACTCCCCCTCTCCCCTGCGGTTCCCCTCTCTTCGGGGGTCACTTTTACGGCCTTTTCAGCCCTCACTTACCTGCCTGTAGACCAGAGCAGTCCATCCCCCATGGAGCCTTGGTTTACCCCCAGGTGGGTACGGGGTGGGGCCCTATACACCCGAGACTCAGAATTTCGTTGGGATGCTGTCTCTGGGCAGGCAGGGCATTGAGGTCGGGGCCTAGTGTCCGCTGCCACGGAGACCGCAAGGTGCTTTCCGGTGTTCTTTCTCGTGACGTGCATGTCCCTGATGTCAAGGCGCTGAGCACCGACGCCTGGCACGCCGCCTCTTCTTTCTCTCTGCCATCGCTTCATACACCTCGGGTCTCCACCAGGTCAGTCAGAGCCAGGCTCTGGTTCCCCTCCCCCAAGAGAGGACGAGCAGTCCCTAGGATGCTCAATCCTCTCCGGCCGGCCCTCCAGCTTCCCGGGCTCGTTCCCGAACCCGGGTCGCTGGCATCGCAAGCGGAAATCCAACCGCTGCGCTGGCGGGCCAGCTCTCTTCTTCTTTTGTGAATACTGAGCAAAAGTATTCATTCATTATCTCTGCCTTTTCACTGTCTCCCTCTGCCCACCTCCCCTCTCCTTTATTAATCTTCCCTATCCCTCCCTTAACCTTTCTATGTTCCCTAATGTACCTATAAAAGGTTTTATCCCCTTCTAACTGAGTTGGCTATCCTTTCCTCAGTTTGGGCCTTTGCTTTTCTGATTGCCTTCCCCACTTCTTTCTGCTTTAATTGATACAGTTCCCTGTCGTGCTCTGTCTGTGATTCCTTATACTTTTTGAATGCAGCCTTTTTCTCCTTAACCTTCCCTGACACCTCTTTTGAGAACCATAGTGGTTTTTTATTCCGCTTTGTTTTCTTTATTTGTTTCACACAAAGACTCGTTGCCTCCATGATGGCAGTTTTGATTTTTCTCCATTGTTCTTCCACCCCTCCTTTCTGGCCATTTGCTAATGCATACCTCAGGTATTCACCCATTTTGCCAAAGTCAGCTCTTCTAAAGTCCAGTATCCTTGTATTTGTATGGCTTGTCTCCATGGTTGTGTTTATTGTGAAGCACACTGTGCAGTGGTAGCTTGTTCCCAGGTGTCTACTGACTTCTAAGTTTGTGATCCTCTCTCCATTTGAGAGTACCAGGTCTAATATTGCTCCCTCCGAGTGGGTTCCACCACTAGCTGTCTAAGGCATGCTCCCTGTAGGGCATCGAGAATGACCCTGCTCTGGATGTGGCTGCAGTCCATGTTGCCCAGTTAACATCTGCATATTCAGGTCCCCATCAACAGTATTCCCTTTTCAGCCATTTTGAGAATGCCTCTATCATTTTCTTGTCCATTTCCTCCCTTGAGATGTGGGTCTGTATACAACCCCTGTGTGGATTGTGATGCCATTCCCTGTCTCCAATGTGACCCAGAGTTCCTCTTGTCCTCCCTTTTACCTTTTAGTTCTGTTACTTTGATCCCTCCCTTATGTAGAGAGCTACCACCTCCTCTTTTACCCTCCCTGTCCCTTCTGTAGATTGTGTACTCCTGGTATGTTGACATCCCAGTCATGGTTCTCCGTGTACCATGTTTCTGTGATCACACAATATCCAAGTGTTCCACTTCCATCAGGGCTACTAGCTCTGGAAGCTTGTTTCAAGACTACGGCATTGGTACTCATTGCCCTCCATTTAATGTTGGCTTATCCTTTCTTACCCCATCCCTGCTCTTATTGCCCTTGTCCATTTTTCCATTTACCCCTGTCCTGCCCTCTGTCAAGCTCTGTACCTCAGTGTTTACCCTACTACCTGCCATGCTTTTGGGGGAGGCTTGAACTTCCTGTTGCCTATCAGCACCTCCCCTTGGCTAGTTTTAAAAGCTTGCCAAGGAAGCTTTAAACCTGTCACCTAGAGCGTTTCCTTCCTGGACAGATGCAGACCATCATCTCCAGGTGGACCCCCAGTCCCCAATGAAGCTAAAGCCCTGTGCTCTGCACCAGTTTGCAACCATTCATTAAACCACATGGTGCAGTACCCTAGCCTCACCCCTGCCATGGACTGGCAGCACCTCTGGAGAAGTTACCGTGCTTGCTACCTGTCTGATGCCCTCCCCAACTCCACAAATTCATCCTGCACTGCACTGATCTCATGCCTAGCTAGGTCATTTGTCCCAAGGTGGACAATGGTATCTAGTTTCCTCCCTGTGATGCCGCTCTGCAATCCTGAGGATTCGCTTCCTGTCCCTCCAAGTCATGGCACCAGGCAGGTACCTTACTTCCCTCTCCTCTCCCTTCCCCAGGTCTACACCCCTAACAGTTGAGTCCCCTATCAGAAGCCGTTTCTTTCCCTTGTGTTGTTGCAGCACCCCACTGGTCACCCCCTTTTCCCTAGACTGCACCCCTTTTACCACCACTCTCTGCCTCCTGTCTGTTAGCCAGTTTCTAACCCAGTTTACCACACTTTCCCCCATGTCCAGCCTACCCAGCCAGTTTATCAGCCTCCTATGTGGGATGGTGTCAAAGGCTTTGCTGAAATCAAGGTAAGTGTTGTCCACTGCCCCACCCTGATTCACTTCCCTTGTCACCCAGTCAAAGAAATCAATGAGATTTGTCTGACATGATGTCCCCACTGTGAATCCATGTTGTCTATGGTCCTGGGTTCCGATGGCTTCTAGATTCCCCACTGTCCTTTCTTTAAGCAATGCCTCCATGACCTTCCTCACTACTGAGGTGAGGCTGAATGGCCTATTGTTCCCTGCCTCCTTTCTGCTGCTGCATATGTGTAGAGGGACCACATGTGCCCTCCTCCAATTCACTCATGTTGAATGACTCACTGAACATGGCTGCCAGAGGTACTGCTATCTCCCTTTGCAGTTCTCTTAATATTCTTGGGTGTATGCCATCTGGTTCCATTGCTTTGTCCACCTTCAATTTAGTGAGCTCCTGCAGGACCCTTTTGCCTTTGAATGGACTATTGTCCACCTCTTCACCCCCTTTGCAACTGCTGTACTGCTGTGGCCCTTGCCTCTCCCACTCTTCTGTGAATACTGAGTGGAAAGACACAGTGGATGACTTGGGAGGAAGGCATGGAACTATCACTTCCAAATACCTAAACAGCACATACAAGCAAGCAACATTCGGCATTGACAAATTCTTGTTTCTTCTGCCTATGTTCACATTGTATAATGTATCATTTTATACATGTTTTCTTCTATGTTGACACCTCATGATATTATCACACCATAACCAAACTATGCATACCATAGGAATTCTGTATAGAGTACTTTTGTCCTGCCATGTGACCCTCTGAAGATGTCTACAACACTGTGTACAACCATAACTGCTGGAATGCTACAGTTGGTGGCCCATGATGATGGATGTGTCTTGCAGTACGTTTAGACAGTTGTATATTATTTCTGTCACCTGCTGGTGGTTGTCTGTGATTGGTCGTGTTGCCTTGGTCCTCCCTCCTACTTGCATATGTGTGAGTGTGTGTGTATGAGTGTGTGTGGTGCTGGGGGTGTGAATTCGGAGTTAGGGTTTTCAACCCTAACACCGAATTTCCTCACTTTTGTCGCTGTGGAACAACCCTAACTGATGCATTAAGCAGAGTTTTTTGCCATGAATATATATATATATATATATATATATATACACACACAGTATATATATATATATATATATACACACACACTCATATACATTATATATGGCATGATAGTGCCTCTAGAGTTAGAGTTGAGCAGCAGTTGCTATGTTAAACCTGAAATTTTGCACTTTAATAACTTTGCAACTGATGAATGGATTTGCACAAACTGTGGTATTCACTGTCTTGTGGGGGTAGATCTCTTGATGTGGAAAGTTTTGTTCTGGTTGGATGTGCAGATTTGGAGATCTGGATAGTGAAAAAAAGTAAAAAAAACGCCCTTTTTGCAGTTTTTTCCTCATTGCCTTGCAGCCAGATAGTGTGGAATTTCTGCATGATTTCTGTAGGGTATAAAGAACTTTGGTAGCAGAACAGACAGTGAAAATGTGGTGCAATTATATTAATCTGTTGCAAAGTTATTACGTTTTTGAGTTCCCATTATATCCTACAGGACTTTTCTCAACATTCCATTCTTTAGGATAGATGTCTCTTTTTCTAGAAGGGATTTGATTTCATGAAAAAGGATTGAGTCTCTGGAGAGCACTCCTTTTTCATGAGAACACAAATCCTTTTTCGTGAGAGAAAATTCCTTTGTAGTGAAATGCCATCTTATTTTCTGTTTAAAAAAAAATTGAAAACCCACAAAAATGAAGTTAATAAGATACACCAAGACATGTATCTTGCTCATCTGGACTCCCTTACATGGATTTTGCAGTTGTTTTATGTGTAAGCAACCTCAGAGGGTGTTTTTAAACAGATTTACCTGTATATTCCTTTTTTGTGATTTGCTAACTTCCTTTTTGGTGAGCCAATTCCATTTTCATGAGTTAGCGAGTCACAAAAAAGGAATTTAAATCCACTTAAAAACATCCTCCCAGGTTGCTGACACATTTAGACTTTTTTTTAGTTGACATCAGGGTGCCCAATCCCTGTGTCAGTAGTAGAAACCTCTCCCCGCCAGTGTGGGACACTGGGGAGCCCACTCCCAGTATCCCAGATAGACACCCACCCCATGCCAGCGTGAGACACTGGGGAGCCCACTCCCAGTGTCCTCTGATGCCCCCATCCTACTTGTGTGGGACACTGGGTAGCCTATTCCCTCCCAGTGTCTTGTAATATTGATAGTTAAAAAATATGTGTTTTTTTGCTGATATCGGGTGCCCAATCCCCATGTTGGCACTAGAACCATCACCCCCTCACCAGTGCGGGACACTGGGTAGCCCACTCCCAGTGTCCCCAGTTATGTCCAACCTCCCCCACAGTACAATGGAACATTGGGGAGCTTACCCACAGTGTCCCAAAATATTGTTTGTCTCCTGTAAAAAGGAAAAAGCAGTCCCCCAATATCTTGTTTTGTGCTACATCCTACAAAAAAGAAATTGGTCCCTTGTCCTCTCCTCCATCCTTCTCCCCATCCCAACCCTCCCACTAAGCAACCTACCACCTCACATCCCCCTTGCCCTATACTTCCCACTGGAGACCATCAGTGTAAAATTCTGTGGACTGGGACATGTCTGCACTCTTCAAAGCTGAACCATGAACTGAAGAATCTAGGTAACTGCCGTATACTTGCTGTCAATGGTGTTTTGAACTTATGTTGATATTTCTGCCATTTCTGGGTATATTAAGATACTAACATGCTAAAATGCCAGCAAAGTAGGCTCAAAGGTCTATCAAGTCTGCTCAAAATTATTTGCAACAAATTTCAACATGGGCTTTTCGGAACACCATCTCATGAACACTGGCACTGTAATTTCGTTACTCAGTCCGAAAAGGTGATTTCTCAGTCATTGTGCAGAATCACCTTTTGGGACTAGTTAATGAAATGACAGTGCCAGTGTTCATGAGGTGGGATCTCAAAAAGCCAATGTTGAAAATTTGGTGCAAAAATACCAAATAATGGCAGAGTTATGCACGGTTGTTGAAATGTTTCTACGCACACATGTAACTTTGGCAATTTGTAATATTTTAACTCCAAATTTTCTTCATAGCAATTTTGTCACATCACCTCATGAATGGTACAGCTGTCATTTTTGACATTCTGCCTAAAACATATTTTCTCACCTGTGGCATGGAATGGTGCGTTTGCTGCACGAAATCATCTTTTCGGATGGAATAATGAACTGACAGTGCCAGTGTTTATGAGGTGGGATTCCAAAAAGGCCATGTTGAAATTTGGTGAAAAAACACCAAAAAATGCCTGAGTTATGTGTGTCCATTGAATTTATTCTATGCACGTGCATAACTTTGGTACTTTTTAATATTTTGCCACCAAATTTTTCACACTACCTCATGAACAGTACAGCTGTCATTTTTCAAATGCTGCCTGAAATGTGTTTTCACACCTGTGGCACAGAATGGTGTTGCAGTTGCACATAATTATGTTTTGCCTTGCATTTCACATTTTCTCTGTACTGGGGTACATGAGTTGGGGTAATAAGATGGCTATGCTGATAATTTGGTCACTGTTGCTACACACATGGAAGCACAGGGCCCAGAGGTCCCTGCCCTTCCACACCTATGTACATATGCACATTTACAGGGGACTGGAGCACGGAGTCTGAAGGACCCCGCGCTCCGACAGTAAAATAAAGATACTATTACACTATCTCAAAAAGTAAGAAAATAAATTGCAAAAAACTTTGTTAATGCATTGGTTAGGGTTAAAGCAACAAAAGTAGGGAAATGTGGTGTTAGTGTTTACAGCCCACCCCCACCCTGCACAGACGAAGATGGATCGGGGTGGCATTGGCATCTTCAGCCCTAATGCTCACCCCATTCCATTAGAAAATATGCTGGGTGGGCAGAGTACAGGAGAATGGTGTGAGTGTTAGCACTGAAGATGCCAATGCCACCCCGATCCCTCTTAATCTCTGCAGGGTGGGGGGTTGTATTAGGGTTGTAAACCCTATCACCACATTTCCCAACTTTTGTCTCTTTCAATCAATCAATTAAACTTTATTTAACCAGGTGGAACATCATTGAGAAAAACTAATTTTCAAGATGGGCCTGGACAATTACATATATGAATACAAGAGACAAAATATATACAGGACTAAGTAAATACAGGCAAAACATACAATAATACAATCAATGCATGGACTTTCTAACTGAAAATTCAGTAATTAATGCAAAAAAAGATACAGTAGCAAGAGTCAACACAAACCTTTGTGCAATGGCTGCTAGGGAGGACACAAGCAATAGGATGGAGCAAAAAGGAGACTGTATGGGGCCAGGGGTATAGGAAAGAGCAAGGAGCCAGAAACTTGGAGGAGGGGAGGTAATTGGGGAGGTGGATGCATAGCTTGGAGTAGAAATAAAAAGTGCAAGTAAAAGGTGCAGAGCATAGCCAGAGAAGCATTGTCGGAGTCTTAGGATAATTGCTGATTAAGCACAGTCAGCGAATGCAGCTACAGTTTCCATGAACAAATGTTAGTTCAGGGATTTAAAGAAGCTCAGTTTCACTGGGATTGATAATGTTAAGGTTTTTTGTATGGCGTTTCAAATGACCAGAAGAGCGTGACTAATTGCCGATTTCCCATGCCTGGTTCTCACCTTAAGTAACTGGGGTGAGATGTAAGATAGGCTTCTCAATGTATAATTTCCAGCACTGCAAGTGGGCAGGCAGCTCACAATATATTGCAGGAGCTTGTTGATGATGGCTCTGGAGATCCAAAGCACTGTGTTTTTTTGACGTCTGAAGCTGGGCGAGCTCCACCCTATTTTAGCATAAAGTTCACAGTGGTGGGTGGAGTATGGTAGGCCAGTAAT
This sequence comes from Neoceratodus forsteri, assembly GCA_016271365.2. NCBI lineage: Eukaryota > Metazoa > Chordata > Ceratodontiformes > Ceratodontidae > Neoceratodus > Neoceratodus forsteri. The sequence continues at coordinate 1,678,502,929 of CM057456.1, forward strand.
AAATCTAATGGCTCAATGATAGAGAGTATCCTGCTTAGAGAGGGAAAACACATATCTTGAAATGAACTGCACACGGGCCACATAAAAAATGATGCTAGCCAAGGAAATTTTATTAAATGGACTTTTATTCCACAACTTGGCAACAGCCATGGCAAAGACAAACACAATTAGACTGCATTGAATGGATTATAACATTATGCTATTATTATAATAAGGTTATAGAACATCCACTAGTGTGTATTCTATTTATTTAGTTTTTGTTGACTGGGTAAGTGCACTAGACAAATTCTGCCTATTTTCAGGCACGACCAGGGGAAGGGGATACAGATGAATGCCAACTGACCAGATTAAGCTGTTGGTGGTATTTCTGTGAATGGGGTGGGGGGGGGATTTGGCCAGGGCACAGGGGAAATTCCCCTACTCTTTTCAAGGAGTGCCATGGGATCTTTAACATCCACCTGCACAGGCAGATGGGACCTCGGTTTAACATCTCATCTGAAAGACGGCACCTCAGGAGTGCAGCACCCCTCTCATGCTGCACTACAGTGTCAGTATTGGGATATTAACCCAAGTGTCCGATGTGGGGATAGAACCCACAGCCTTCTGATCTCCCAGCCTCAGAGGCAAGTGTGCTACCTGCTGAGCCACTGACACTTTAATTTATTATTTTTGTAGACCAAACTTGTTTGTAGTGTGCATTTATAGAATATAGATTATTTTGTTCTGGTCTTAATAGCTAGGAGGTCCCAACATTTAAAATAAGAGCATTGTCTTGAAAATATGAAAAAGGTGCTTTAATATATAATGTAGTTTGGGTACCTTTCTTTTGTTCTAAATTCTTTATTTAGATTACGTTGAATATATTACGTTATAGCAAGATCATAAGACATTTATTATTGTGTATTTAGTTTTGCAGATTTATGTTGGAAAACGACTTATAGTATGCACTTATAGAATATTATTACAATGTGTGGTTTAAAAGTCTTTTCTGCTTGAGATTACAGAGATTCTCTTTGGTGCCATCTAGTGGTGCAAGTTAGAATTTTAGTTTTGAATTTAAATGAGCACGTATTTGTAATTGATTTGCAATTGATTTCACATGCTGTATGCATATATAAACTATGTCCTCACTGTGAGCTCCACCCCCTGAGGAAGATTCTTGTTTGAATAGAAGCGCTGGGGAGCTTGTGTTTGTCTTTACCATGGCCGTTGTCAAGGTGTGGAATAAAAGTCCACTTAATAAAAATTTATTTGGCTAGCATCATTTTTTATGTGGCCCGAGTGCAGTTTTTTTCAAAATATGTGCTTAATGTGAAGAGCAGGTCACCCTTTTGAACTGCACCAGTCTAAATATATGGAGATAGCAAGTTGCAGCACTATTCTCATTTTGCTTTAGAGAGGGAAAAGTCTGGGCCTTGGCCATATAGAAAATCAGCATAGTCCAGAAGGAGCACGAATGTGGTCATAACCAGCCTTATTTTTGTTTCTGGTGTGAATAGATTTTTTATTCGAAAGAAGAGTCCAAGTCTCTGTTTTAATTTTTTAGTGCGCTCATCAATGTGGTCAATGAAGGACATTTTTTTATCTTTCCAAAATCCAAGGTACTTAAATTTCTCCATGAATTCCAGAGACTCACTCAGGATTGTAGATACATGGGGAGCTAATCCAAGGGAACAACATTTAGTTGCATAGGTGGAAGGGGAAAGTAGCATGGCATTAGTTTTTTTTAACATTTAGGAGGAGCTTTAACTGTAGTATATTTTTCTGCAGGTAGTCAAAGTCCCATTGAAGGTACCCACAGGCTAGATCTGGAGTAGGCCTGGCTGTGTATAGTACAGTATCATCAGCAAACAGGTGGATGTTTGCAGAACTGATACCATTATCACATATAACCTAGGAGGTGAAAGACTGGTGGCCTCAAACCAGGAACGAGATCTGGGAATCATAATTTCAGATGACTTGAAAGTTAGTAAGCAGTGTGAGAAGGCAACATTGAAGGCCAACAGAATGCTGGGCTGCACTGGGAGGGAATCATGAGCAGGAGAGAGAGGTGGTACTTCCACTGTATAGATTGCTGGTCAGACCTCACCTGGAATATGGAGTTCAATTCTGGAGGCCTTACCTTAGGAAGGACATTGACTAGGTGGAAACAGTACAGAGACAGGCGACAAAAATGATTCAGCGTCTGCAGTTCATGTCCTACGAGAAAAGACTTAGGAAACTGAATATGTGCTCCCTGGAGCAGAGAAGAGAGAGAGAGGGGACATGATTGAAACATTCAAGTACATAAAAGGCATTAACAAGGTACAGGCGTAGGAACTTTTTCACTTCAAGAAGGGCTCCATAACCAGGGGACATGACCTCAGGCTGCAAGGAGGAAGGTTCTCTACCAACACCAGGAAGTTTTTCTTCACAGAAAGAGTGGTGGATGCTTGGAACAGCCTTCCCCAAGAGGTTGTGGGGGTCAACACTGCGGGGGGATTCAAGAATGCATGGGATAGACACAAGGGAGCCCTGACTACAAAGGACAACTAGAGTGCCAAAATGGGTCTAAAACAAATACACAAACATACGAAGAAGCCAGCAGAAGAAGACCATTTGGTCTATCAAGTCTGCTCATATTGCAGGGTCCACAGCTTGAGCTAATGTCCCTGCCCTCCCTCCCCACTCCTCCCATCCTCTCTACCCATGATCCTTACCTTCCCCATGCCTATCCCAGCCTCTCTTAAAGCCACCCACTATTTTCAATGAGATGACCTCCTCTGGCAGTGCATTTCAAGTGTCCACCACTCTCTCTGTGAAGAAGTGCTTCCCGACCTCCTTCCTAAACCTCCCATCCTCCTGCTTAAGACCGTGCCCCCTCGTGTTATGGTTGCCACTCAGCTTAAAGAGACTCTCCTTATCAACCCAATTTGTTCATTTCAAGTACTTGAAGGTCCCAGTCATGTCCTCTCTATCCTGTCTTCCAAGGAGTACATGTTCGGTGCCCTCAGTCACTCCTCATGTGCCTCACCCTGTTGACCCATTATCATCTTTGTAACCCTCCTCTGAACCTTCTCCAGCAGGTTAATATCCTTTTTTGAGGTGTGGGCACCAGTAATGAACTCCATACTCTAAATATGGCCTTACCAGTGACCTGTACAAGGGCAGCATAACCTCCTCACTCCTACTACTGATCCCCCTAGATATGCATCCCAGCATGTTGTTTGCCTTTGCCGCTGCTTTCCTGCACTGCGTGGAGTGCTTCAAGTCACTAGTGATCATCACTCCCAGGTCCTTCTCCTCCTCTCTGATGCAGATACTCTGACTCCATTGAGGTAGTACTCTGTCTTGGGATTCTGGGCTCCCATATGAATAATTTTGCATTTCTTGGCATTGAAGCCAAGCTGCCAGATCCTAGACCACTTCCCCAGCTTTTCCAGATCTTTCTGTAGGTCCTGTATCCCTTCAGCTGAGTCCACTCTTCCTCAGAGCTTAGCATCATCAGTGAATAGGCACATTTTGCCCTTAATGCCATCTCCAATGTCATTGATGAAGACATTGAACAACACCAGCCCCAGCACCAAGCCCTGTGAGACCCCACTGATTACCTCTTTAGTGCCAGATAACTCTCTCTCCACGACCACCCTCTGGGTTCTGTCCCTCAGCCAGCTTTCCACCCATCTGGCCATCTTTTTCCTAACCCCGAGATCCACCAACTTCCTGATCAACCTTTTGTGGGGCACAGAGTCAAAGACCTTGCTGAAATCAAGATAGAGGATGTCTACCACTTGGCCCCTCTCTTCTGTCTTAGTGACACAGACAAATAGGTCAGTCAGGTTTGTTTGACACAGTCTCCCCCCTATGAATCCATGCTGTCTCGCATCCTGAAGACCATGTTCCTCTAGATATTCCACCAACCTTTCCTTTAGTATGGTCTCCATGAGCTTGCCTACAATGGAGGTCAGACTGACTGGTCTGTAATTCCCTGCATCATCCTTGGGATGTTTTTGTGGAGGTGCACTACATGTGCTGTTCTCCAGTCCTGCGGTACCACTCCTGACTCTAGTGAACTATTAAATAGGTCTGCCAGTGGCCCTGCCAGATCCTCAGCCAGTTCCTCTAGTACCCTTGGATGTACTCTGTCAGGTCCTGGTAATATGTCCACCTTCAATGCCAGCAGCTCCTCCCTCGCTCTATCCTCCTCTATCACTACATCTGTGTTCCCCTCACCCCTCCTCTTTTCCTTCCTGAAGGCACTGGTCCAGCCTTCTCCCTGTCGAAGACAGAAGAGAAGTATTTATTTAGTATCTCTGCTTTCCCCCATTATCCTCCACTCACTCTACTCTTTCTTAAGCCTAACAATTCCTTCTTTCTTGTCCCTTTTCTAAATTATATATCAAAAGAAAGCCTTCTCCCCTTCTTAATTCCTTCAGCTATCTGCAGCTCCTTCTGTGCCTTTGCTCTCTGGACTTCCTTACTTGACTTATTAGCTAGCCTTAGGTAATTTTCCCTATCCACCTCTCTATTGGTCTTTCTGAATTTTCTATAGGCCAACCTCTTTTCCCTTACTGCCTGGGCAAACCCAGAACTGAACCAGCTGGGCACTTTGGCCCTTGTGTTCTTCCCCCTGAGCCTAATGCACTCAACTGTGGCAACCAGTATTCCTTCCTTAATGACAGACCACCTTTGGTCCACCCCCATATCTGCTCTGATGCCCGCCAGATGGCTCCTTAGGACTTCGCCCATTTTCATGAAGTCTGCCTCCTGAAATCCAAGATTTTGGTCTTAGTCAGGATGCTTTCCCTGCCCATATCCAACTGGAACCACACTGTGCAATGGTCACTTCCACCCAGTGGCTCCCTGACCAATATTTTCTGTACATGATCCCCATTTGTGAGCACCAGATCAAGAATTGCCTCAGCTCTTGTTGGTTCAGAGATGCCCTGAGTCAGAAACCCACTCTGCACTCCGTCCAGGATCACCTGACTCACATGTTGTGGATAGTATGCTCCAGTCCACCTTGGCAGGTTGAAGTCCCCTACAATTTCCACCTCTCCTTTCCCTGCAGCTTCCAATATTTGTGAGTTCAGTTCCCTGTCCCTCTCCTCATCCTGACTGGGTGGTCTGTAAACCACCCCCAACCTCCCCTTTCTCCTTCTATTGGACCTTAACTGAACCCATCATGCCTCCACCTCCCCTTCCTCCGACTCCTCCCTTGTGCCAGTTATTCTGTCCCTGATATAAACTGCCACCCCTTCCTGACTACCCTGTCCCTCCTGTACAGTTTATATTCAGGGATCGCAAGGTCACAGTCATGGTGTGATGTTGCCCAAGTCTTAGTTACTGCAGCTATGTCCACCCTCCTCTCTGTTAATAGTGCCTGCAGGTCATCCATCTTGTTTCCAAGACTCTGCGCACTCAGAGACACCACCCTCCACCTAGAACCTGAACTTCTTTCTCTTCCCTCTATTCTTCTAGTCACATTTATCCCCTCTCTGTTCAAGCCCATGCCCTCCAGAAACAATCAGCTACAGCTCTGACCCACCACCCCACACTCCTCTGTTCCACTGCTTCCCAGTGATTAAGCTAGCAAAGCTTGCTCCTGCTAGTTTCTCCTCCCTACTCCCAAAGCAAACTGATCTGTAGTTTCCTGTCTCAACTACACAGCTCAGAATTTCAAACAGTAACAGCTCCCAGTATCCCAAACAGAACTAATTAAATATTCCAGCACTAAATGACTCTCAATAACAGTTCCATACCACAGCACTAATTAATTTCACCGCCACCTTTTACCCTCACAGTGCATACTATTCCAATATCAAAGTGAAAAGGCAGTATAGCCTAGAGGTTAGAGGAACAGGGTGTGAACAAGGTGTGAATGAGCTTGGTACTTCCAACAGACCAGATCTGAGTTTGATTCTCACAGCCTCCACTTGCATACTGTGTGACTCTGAGCAAGTCACTTAACCACTCAGTGATCCCAGGTTGCCCCTGAAAACAGGCACTTGTGGCTAGCAGACCTTACCCAGTTACCAAAGACTAAAATAAAATAAAATAAAAAGAAATCAACACTTCCCTAATGTTGTTGCTTCTCAGGTCCACTGCTTCCCAGTGATTCAGCTAACAAAGCTGGCTCCTGCTAGTTTCTCCTCCCTACTCCCAAAGCCAACTGATCTGTAGTTTCCTGACTCAACTACACAGCATAGAATTTCAAACAGTGACAGCAGACTATACAGAAATGGGCAGACTAAATGGACCTAGCGATCTCCTTCTGCCGACAACGTCTGTGTTTTTATGTTTCACTATTAATGTTGTTAATATAAATTGAAAAAGTAAAGGGCCTAAAATAGACCCTTGGGGGACATCTCTTAACTGAGTTTTTTGGGGGAGAGAATCCCCCATCCACCCTAACCAGCTGATGCCATTCTGTGAGGTAGCTAGTAAACCATTTCATGGCCAAATGATCCACACCAATGTTTTTTAGTGTGAACAGGAGTATGTCATGGTCCACAGTACTGAATGCTTTGCTCAGGTCATGAAACAAAGCACACACATAATTTTTTGTATCCAAGGCAATCTGCCAATTGCTGGTGACCTCAGCCATTGCAGATATAGTGCTGTGGCATGGCCTGAAGCCTGACTGAACTGGATTGAGCAGGTTGAATGACTCAAGCTACCTCCTGAGTTGCTCATTGACAACCTTTTTGAGTAATTTGGACAAGATGGGCAAAAGGGAAATCAGTTGGTAGTTATTTAAATCACTGGGTTTGTGGATTTAAACAGGGGAATGACATGCTCTATTTTACAGATTGGGGGGAGTTCACCTCTGCAAGGGACATGTTAAATAGGTGAGTGATGGGGGGAGACTAAATGTATAACCCAGTTTTAAGTAATATGGTTTGATAAGGTCTGCACCAGATAACTTTATAATGTCTAGGCTCAGTAATAGGTCCTCCACGTGCTTCAAAGTAACTGGGATGAAGGAGAATGCTCCCACATGAGTATTGGCAGTTGGAGTTTGGCATTCAGGGTCCTGGCAGCTCAGCTGTAAACAAAGCTTGCACACTGGTGATTTGTCAAATGCCAGACCAGCCATCTCAAAATGGTTATTGAGTAATTCAAGAATCTCATTTTTGTCTGTTGTGGAAATGCCACCAGGTGTGATTTTTGGTGGAAGCGAGCTGGCTGGGTGGAAGCCTTCTAGGTCCTTAAGCATTTTCCAAAAATGAGTTGAACAGTTGAATGAGGATTCAAGTTTAGTACGGAAGTAATTAGCTTTCTCAGTCCTAATTAGCTTAATGCACTGGTTTCTAGCAGCTCTGAAGGCTGCCCAGTCCACTGGCTGTTTAGATTTTCTTGCCCTTTTCCATAAGTCATCCCTATTTAACAGTGCAGATTTAAGGTTAGCCATGAACCAAGGACAGGACTTCTTTTTGGTGCATATTTTAATCAGTGATGCATGTCTGTCTATGGTGTCAAGACCTATGATTTGGAAAATCTCAAAAGCTTTGGCTACTATATTGACCAGATAGAAATCTTGCCAGTTTGTGACTTGAAGATTGGTGAGGAAGGTGTTAGGATCAAAGTTCCGATGACACCTCTTGAAGACATACCTAGAAGTAGATATTACGTTGGGGCCGATCTCACACAGGCAATGGCACAATGATCACTAAAGTCATTAAAAAGAGCACCATAGTGAGAGACAAGGTGCAGTCTATTCACTAAGATTAGATCAAGCAGTGTGCTGCTTTCTGGGTTTCTAAGACTGGGATGGGTGGGTTCCTGGATAAACTGGATAAGCCCAAACAAATTGCAAACTTCCTTTAGAAGATTAGAGACAGCTGATGACCAATTCATGTTGAGGTCACCCATAATAATTAATTACAAAGCCACAGTAGTTAAGATCTCACTCAGGTAGTTCAGTATTTTATACCCTGTGGAGGGAGGCCTGTAACATCCAAGTATGTGAAGAGAGGCAGTCTAAGAGAGTTAAACTTTAATGGTAACACTTTCAAATTCATTGGGCAGTGAGGTGGAATCTACTAAGAGATGCTGTAAATTTGTTATCAATGTAAATGGCTACCCCCCCATTTGATCTGTCGGCCCTGGAGATATTATAGGACAGAATATTAACCTCATGGTCCTGGATAGAGGGTTTCAGCCACGATTCAGTGACCATCAAGACATCTGGTTGTGAGTGGCAAATCCGAAATGCTTTAGCAAGTTACATGCATTTATATGTATGAAACCCATACCCTTTAGATTTGCCAGGTCTGATGGAGCTGAGATAGGTAGAATAGGGCCAAGATTTCATTTAACGTTGCCTGCACCAATAAGTAGCAAAAGAAGAATTTTTTTGATGGCAATTAGGATTAATCTTCGGAGGTGCGTCCTTCCCATTTTGTGTGTACCGATACGAGATGGAGACTGAGGTGCACAGGCCCAACCAGGCCCAGTAAGGTGGATAACAACACATTTACAGGGATATTGTAATTGGGCATGATACAGCATGAGGGAATAACTTGATCAGTGGGGCCACCAAAGTAGGTTGTTCTGGTGCCGTACAGTGCAAAGTGATTAATGTTGTCATCAAGAAAAGGTAATGTAACAGGCATGAAATTGTTGTGGCAGGGTGTGTGTAAAGCTGTGCTTGTCAAAGTAACTGCAGTTAGTGAAGCAAGGCATGGAAGTAGGGCACAAAAGAGCATACCTACTTGGTATAAATGGGCTGAAGGTATGCGAGACATATTAGGAGTCAGTTCCAAAAAATAACCCTCCCTAATATCTGGTTATACTATGCAGTCCCGGCAGAAGAGCAGAATCTGATTCACAGGAGTGAAGTCCAGTTAAGAATATAGATGTATCCTAATGATGAGGGAGAAAGCAGAGTAAAGAATAGGCCATCTTGATAATGGTCAGGTGATCAGGGTCCAACAAGAATGCTGCAGAAGGGAAATAAACAGTCAGCAAAAGGAAGGTAGAGGTGCAGCTAGCAGCAACACATGGAACTATTTTGATAGGCTTTAGTCCTGCAGAGTGGTTATGGTATTGGCTAGAAGGAGCTTGTCAACAACAGAGGGGTATTAGCAAGTTGGTGAGAGGCTGTGGAAGCAGAAGGATATAGCAGGCCAATAAGAGAATAGAGGAGGGACAGAGGGATGGGCTTAGGAGGGGCTTAGGTGGATTTCCTGCCCCTAAGACCTCCATCTCAGGGGGAGGAAATGGACATGGAAATGATAGAAGGTATCCTTAGAATGGCAGAAAAAGGGGAGATATTGTTGATGGAGGATCTGAATATGCCAGATTTTAGCTGGGGTGCATTTGCAGCAGCCACTTCCAAGAGTGGTGTCATTCTAGATGCCCTACAGGGGGCATGCCTTAGACAACTAGTATTGGAATCCACTTGAGAGGGAGCAGTCTTAGACCTGGTACTCTCAAATGGAGATGGAGAGAGGATCATAGATTTAGAAGTGGGTAGCCATCTGGGAACTAGCGACCATTGAACAGTATGGTTTACAATAAACACAGCAGTAGAGTCAAGCTCTACAAAGACAAAGGTACTGGACTTTAGGAGGGCTGTCTTTGCCAAAATGGGTGAGTGCCTAAGGAATGCACTAGCAAATGGGCAGGAAGGAGGGGTGGAAAAACAAGGGGGAATAATCAAAACTGCCATCACAGAGGCAACAAGCTTTTGCGTGAAGCAAATAAACAAAACAAAATGATGTGAGAAACCACTATGGTTCTCAAAGGAGATGGCAGTGAATGTTAGGGAGAAAAAGAAAGCATTAAGGAAGTAAAAGGAATCACAGAAGTTGCAGGAGAGAGAACTGTATTAGTTAAAGCAAAAGGAAGCAGGGAAGGCATCCAGAACAGCAAAGGCCCAAACCAAGGAAAAGATAGCCAACACAGTTAAGAAGGGGGATACAACTTTTTATAGGTACATCAGGGAGTGAAGGAAGACCAAGGGAGGGACAGTGAGGCTTAATAAAAGGGAAGGGGTGGTCAGAGGGTGACTGTGAAAAGACAGAGATACTAAACAAATATTTTTGCTCAGTATTCACAAATGAAGAGGGGGAGGTACCTAAACCAAATAATAGAAACACTCTGGATAAGGGGGTTGATACCAGCCCATTCACAGAAGAAAGAGTTCTGAAAGAACTCTTAAAACTGAAGGTGGACAAAGCAATGGGGCCTGATGGAATTCATCCCAGAATTCTAAAAGAACTAAGGGTAGAACTAGTGAAACCACTGACTACCCTCTTTAACAAATCATGGGAGGATGGGGTGGTACCTGAGGACTGGAGGAGGGCAGATGTTATTCCACTTCACAAAAGTTAGAGGAGGGCAGAAGCAGGAAACTACAGACCTGTTAGTTTAACCTCGGTGATAGGGAAAATGATGGAATCACTTCACTGCTGAAGGAAAGAATTGTTGAGTACTTAGAGGCCAGAGGGGCACAGGACCCAAGGCAGCATGGATTCACAGCGGGAAGGTCATGTCAGATGAATCTAAATAGATTTCTTCGACTGGGTGACCAAAGTAGAAGATCAGGGAGGGGCTGTGGACATGGCCTACCTAGACTTTAGCAAGGCATTTGACACAGTCCCACACAAAATATTAATATACCAGTTAGCCAGCCTTGGGGTGGGTCCCAAGATGGTAGCCTGGGTAAAGAATTAGCTGGAGAACAGGACATAGAGGGTGATAGTAAACGGAGTCCACTCTGAAGAAAGGGGGGTTACTAGTGGGGTACCTCAGGGTCCAGTACTAGGACCGGTCCTCTTCAATGTCTTCATAAGTGACATTGCAGAGGGACTGGAAGGAAAAGTATGTCTCTTTGCAGATGACACAAAGATCTACAACAGAGTTGATACACAAGGTAGGGTGGAAAGGATGAGAAGGGACTTGGCAAGGTTGGAGGAATGGTCAACTGTACGGCAGCTCAGATTCAATGCTAAGAAGTGCAAAGTAATGCACCTGAGAAACAAAAACCCAGGGGAAGAGTACACAATAGGGGAAGGGTGAGATACTAACAACACAAATGGAAAGGTACCTGGGGGTAGTCATATCAGATGTAGCCCATGATGCTTTGCATTGTGGGGGCATGTGTGATTTTGTATTTTCTTGAAACTTGGCTTCCCAGCCAAATGCCCTTTGGGGTAACCCTTGCCTCAGTGTTTGCGCACAGAGGTTCTTTGTCTTTTAAATGTTTTTTTATTTTAATGGGTTCACCACAATATATCCCAAGCACACTGCCTTAGGGGTAGCTGGTCCATTCCACTGGGGTGTCAAACAGACGAGGCATACTGATGAGTCCTGGGTAGGACGCAAACATCTGTTCATGTCTTCTGTTAGCACCCTTTGCAAACTGTGTGGAGAGGCCTTTCGCACCATGCAATTCTGCTTAAAGTTGGACCAACATAACATTCTGTGGTGATTTGCATATGTAGCCCATGATGCTTTGCATTGTGGGGGCATGTGTGATTTTGTATTTTCTTGAAACTTGGCTTCCCAGCCAAATGCCCTTTGGGGTAACCCTTGCCTCAGTGTTTGCGCACAGAGGTTCTTTGTCTTTTAAATGGTTTTTTATTTTAACGGGTTCACCACAATATATCCCAAGCACACTGCCTTAGGGGTTGCTGGTCCATTCCACTGGGGTGTCAAACAGACGAGGCATACTGATGAGTCCTGGTAGGACGAAACACGTGTCTATGTCTTCTGTTAGCACCCTTTGCAAACTGTGTGAGAGGCCTTTCGGCACCATGCAATTCTGCTTAAAGTTGGACCAACATAACATTCTGTGGTGATTTGCATATGTAGCCCATGATGCTTTGCATTGTGGGGGCATGTGTGATTTTGTATTTTCTTGAAACTTGGCTTCCCAGCCAAATGCCCTTTGGGGTAACCCTTGCCTCAGTGTTTGCGCACAGAGGTTCTTTGTCTTTTAAATGGTTTTTTATTTTAATGGGTTCACCACAATATATCCCAAGCACACTGCCTTGGGGTAGCTGGTCCATTCCACTGGGGTATCAAACAGACGAGGCATACTGATGAGTCCTGGTAGGACGAAACACATGTCTATGTCTTCTGTTAGCACCCTTTGCAAACTGTGTGAGAGGCCTTTCCGCACCATGCAATTCTGCTTAAAGTTGGACCAACATAACATTCTGTGGTGATTTGCATATGTAGCCCATGATGCTTTGCATTGTGGGGGCATGTGTGATTTTGTATTTTCTTGAAACTTGGCTTCCCAGCCAAATGCCCTTTGGGGTAACCCTTGCCTCAGTGTTTGCGCACAGAGGTTCTTTGTCATATCAGATGACCTAAAGGTGGGCAAGCAATGTGAGAGGGCAGTAAGGAGGGCTGGGGGGATACTGAGATGCATAGGGAGAGGCATCACCAGTAGAAAACTGGAAGTTATTATCCCTCTGTACAGACAGCTGGTGAGACCCCATCTGGAGTACTGCATACAGTTCTGGAGACCCAGTCTCTGCAAAGACATATACAGGATGGAGGCAGTCCAGATGAGGGCAACTGAAATGGTGCAGGGTCTGCACCAGAAGACATATGAAGAGAGACTTAAGGAGCTTAATATGTATAGCCCCAAGGAAAGGGGGGGGACATGATAGAAACTTTCAAGTACCTCAAGGCAATCAACAAAGTACAAGAGGGTAGCATCTTTCAGAAAAAGAGGTGTGCGAGAACAAGGGGGCACAATTTGAAGATAGAAGGGGGACGGCTCAGAGGTAATGTGAGGAAGTATTTTTTCACAGAGAGTGTTGTGGATGCATGGAACAGCCTTCCTGAGTAGGTTGTGGAGTCAAAAACAGTGGTGGAATTCAAGAATGCATTGGACAGTCATAAGGCAATTCTAGGGAGTTGGGGTAGGAGGAAGTAGGCTGTTGGTTAACTAGAATCTGCAGCTTATCCCTTAGGTAGGGAAATGGGCAGACTGGGTGGGCCAAGTGGTTCTTATCTGCAGTCAAATTCTATGTTTCTATGTTAACAGAGGTCAGGGCCGTGGAGGGTGGGTCGGAAAAATTTCAGGGGTATAGGATACCCAGGGAAGAGAATTTGCTGAAGCCACTGAAGACTGCACTTGCCCAGAGACCAAGGTTCAATTTATGTAAGGCTTAAGGCACTAACCAATGGTGAGGCTGGGTTTTGCAAACAGACCAATTAGAAGGTCCTTGTCCATTCAGAAAGTCAATGGAAGGAAAAGCCATAGCCGGGGCTCAGGCTGGTGCTGTATTTATTTTTATTTAGTTTTTGTTGACCGGGTAAGTGCTCTAGACAAATCCTGCCTATTTTCAGGCACGACCCGGGGGAAGGGAATACAGATGAATGCCAACTGACCTTGAACCAGATTAAGCTGTTGGTAGTATTTTTAGTGAATGAGGGAAATTTGGCCAGGACACCGGGGAAATTCTCCTACTCTTTCTCAATAAGTGCCATGGGATCTTTAACAGCCACCTGAACTACCACCAATCCAGGCAGATGGGACCTCAGTTTAACGTCTTAACCCGAAAGACGGCACCTCAGAAGTGCAGCACCCCTCTCATGCTACACTACAGTGTCAGTACTGGGATATTAACCCAAGTGCCAGATGTGGGAACTGAACCCATAGCCCTCTGATCTCCTGGCCTCAGAAGTGAGTGTGCTACCTACTGAGCCACTGACACTGCACTGTATCACAGAGAGAAGCCTACCTTGTGGGCTGGAGTGCCAGTGAGAATGGCGGCTGGAGTGGCACCACATCCCAAGATGGCTGGGGTGCTGCTTCTGGCCCCAGAAACACCCACTCAGGTGAGGATTTCTGAAAGGGAAGGGACAGCAAAAGGCCAGTTAATTTAAGCCACTGTCAGTGTGCTAAGTAGTGGGCGGAGGGCAGGAAAAGAGGTGCAAAATGGTGGGTGGGGTAACCAGGAGGAGACAGAAAGCCAGCAGGGGCTCAGCAGCAAACAGTGGTACAGAGCAGAGGATTAACAAGTGGCAAGGAAGGAGGTGCTTACCTCAGGTAGTGAGGCAGTGAGAAGGGGTGGAAAAAGGAGCCGGGGAAGGGGTGGGGTGGGAAGATGAGAGAGAGAGAGAGAGAGAGAGTGAGCAAGAAACAGAAAGCAAAGGGTAGGCAGGGGAATAGTGCAGCTTCCAACTCTAAATTTCAGCAGTACAATTTCAATGAAGGGCTGTAATACACTAGTACGCTATGATTTAGCAAGCAGTACATAGTTGAGCTAACACTAACAGCAAATATTATTGCTATGTCTAAACAGAGCAGGCATAATTACACAAACATTAAGGCTGAAAGCCGCATAAAGAGATTATAGCCCAAGCTGACAAATTTCAGGGTAGAGACACCGGGAAGAAAATTTGCCGAAGCCGTTGAAGACTGCACCCACCCGGAGACCAAGGTTTAGTTTCTGTTTTAACCCTAACTTACGCATTAAAGAAGTTTTTTTGCAATTTAATATACTGTATATATAATATTTAGAGTATATTAATAGAATAATAGATACATAATTATCTATTACAAGGCAATAATCCCATCGAGAGGTTTTGGGGACTTGGAACTTCGAGAGCGAAGCTCAAGAGGTTCCCAAAGTCCCCAAAACTTTGAGATGGGATTACAGCCTTGAAATACATACTTAGGTATTTGTTATTTTTATTAATATATGGATCCAATTTTATTTGGAAGCGGTGGTCGGCCACTGTTGTGAAGACTCCATCCTGGCCGACCGCCACACTGTCTCACTTTTCTCACCTGCCGCAGTGTTTCAGTTCTGTAAACTCCTCCCACCTTCTCTCCTCCTTGGTGTTCCTCTTGGTCTCAAGTGCAAATGCTTTGTTTGTTTTTTGAAAAGACAGTCCTACCTTTTGACTGGTGAAAGATCGCAGGATCAGCCAGATAAATCCATTTTGATGGATTAGGAAGATAAAAAAAAAAGTCTGGGAAGACTCATCGCAAGATAATCTCTTGCTTAGCAAGAGATGGCCACCATACTTTTCAAAACGTTCTGCACACCCACAAAGAGACAGTGGCCAATCATGAACCGCGATTCATTGATTGACACTGTAACCACAGTATGTGGTAGGAGACTTCTTGTGCCCTTTAGTTTTATTGATAATAGTATCATTTATAGCTCTGAGCGATAGAATTACGGGCTCTGAACGATACTATTATCACTTAAGAACAGTAGTATTATCACTTTTGGGACTACTGTATTATGAGATAATTTTTGTATGCTTTAGTGTGGTATTATTTTGGAAATCCATATATTAAATATCTGTCTGTCTGTCTATCTATCTATCTAACTATCTATCCCTATCTAGCTATCTCTCTCTCTCACTTATGTATGTGTATATATATATAGATATATATATATATATATATATATATATCTATATATATATATTTGTGCAAGAAACTGCATTAATGCATCAGTTAGGGTGGACATGACAAAATATGGAACTGAGACATTAGGGTTGAGCTCCCCTAACCCCCACACTACTACCCTTAATTTTATCTCTTCCTTATATTACATCGGGGTATGCCATGGAGTCGTTATGCCTATCACCCCATTCTCCTATACTATACCATGTCAGCCAGTTTACACATGGAATGGAGTGAGAGTTGAGCCTAACGACCCCATGGCACACCCTGATGCCTGTTGGTGTGTGGAAGTGTGGAGGATAGGGAGTGGGATGGTAGGGTAGGAGGGTTAGGGGCTCAACCCTAACATCTCATTTCTATATTTTTGTCACTTCAACCCTAACTGATGCATTAACAAAGTGTTTTACAATCAGTATATATATATATATATATATCACAAAAATATCTGAAAAGATGTCTTGTGCTTCATCGACTTTCCTAAAAACAAACTATTTTCAATAAAAAAAATCACTGACGAGTCTGTCACTATGTAAAAAACTGCCAAATTCTTTAAATAAAATTATTCAATGAAAAGACAGACTTAATTAAAAATTGTTATATAAGTTCTAGAGTATAAAGAAGTCTAGCAATCCCTTGGGCAAATTTATTGATTTGACAAGATGCTTGTAGACTACTTTACTCAATATTGGCATAATGCTAAATACTGCCGAAAAACCATCCACTATGGGACGATATTTATAATACCTCATTGTATGTACTTTAATGTTAGTGCTTCAATAGTTATCGAAGATTACCAACTCTTCAGGGGTGTAGGTAACCAGGTCAGAACCCTACCTGTGTCTGGTTTCCTTCATGGGGTATAGCAGGACAGTAGCTAATAAGGGATTCTTATGGGCCCCATTAAGGGCATGATAATTTATTCCTATAAAAAACTAAGGAGAAACTCAATCATGGGAACTAAACTTTGAACAGTGCTTTAATGTTCAGCTGTTTCAGGCACCATGTCAATGTACTGCATTGTGATGCAAATAGCAATGATTTTAACATTTGTATTGCAGTATTAGTGTCTGTATCCTTCTTTTGATGTAAATGTGTAAACAATTTTTTTTTGTATTCTATTGTATGAAACTGTCATAAAAGCTTTTTATGTGAATGACCTAAGGAAACTGTCTGAACTGAGAAAGTGGTATCAAAAATCTGGGTTTGAAAAATGGCAATATCCCCTTTTTGATAGTGATCCCCTAACTACATGTGTACCTCAGCATCCTATTTGCTTTCCCCACATTGCATTGTGCTGCTGCCTTTAAAGTACCCATGATCATTACCCCAGATGTATTTCATCCAGGGGTGTCGGCAGGCATACGCACTGTACTCAGCAGAGTACAGTAAAAAATAATCAGACAGGGGCAACAAATCAGGCAGGGGCAACAAAAAGAGGAAAGCAAGGACATTGTGAGTCACATTGCATCTGTGTCGTACTGAGACCTTTTGCCTTTGTTGTTCACTATAGTGCACTGATGCCACCAGCCAAATACACAAACAAGAACAACTTACCAGGCAGGCAGAAAACAAAAGAAGGAGGATTACAGGAAGAAACTGCCTACTTGAACTCAGACATGACAAATGGGAGGGCAGGCCTATTGTTGGTGTAGTGTGGCAGCACATATTTTAGTTTATGTTTACATAATGGGGGGCAACAGTGCATCAGTTTTGAGTACAAGTTTAAAATTCCTGGCTATACCCCTGATTTCATCCACTGTGCTGTCTACTTCCACCTCCACCCCTGCCCATTCTGTATTTTAGTTTCAGTTTTCTAGCCCCTATGTGCATGCTTTTACACTTCTTTTATTCTTATGGGTCCCATTAAGGGCATGATAATTTATTCCTATAAAAAAATAAGGAAAAACTCAATCATGGGAACTAAACTTTGAACAGTGCTTTAATGCTCGGCTGTTTCAGGCACCATGTCAATGTACTGTCTTGTGATGCAGATAGCCATGCTTTTTTATAGCCTAGAGGTTAGAGGAATGAGGTGTGAACGAGCTTGATACATCCAGAAGACCAGACCTGAGTTTGATTCTCACAGCCTCCACTTGCATATTGTGTGACTCTGAACAAGTCACTTAACCACCCAGTGCTCCCAGATTGCTCCTGAAAACAGGCACTTGTGCCTAGTGGGCCTTACCCGGTTACCAAAGACTAAAATAAAAAAACCAAAAAATAAATACATTTCAGTTGTGACACTTCCCATACCTCTTCTGTTGCTACAGCACCTGTAGTCCATGCTTCTGCAGATCATGGTGTCACCTGTGAATAGGCTTAGAGTATCTTCCCTTGAATAACTACCCATGTGTCACAAATGAACATAATGAAGAGAACAGGTCCCAAGACCTACCCCAGTGGCACCCTGTTAGTGACTTCCCTGATCATGATGACTCCCCATTCCTACCCTTTGTGTTCTCCCACTCAGCCAGCTTTATACCCACCTGGTTACTTTATCCCCAATCCCCAAATCACCCTGTTTCTTCATTAACCTTCCATGAAGGACTGAGTCAAAAGCTTTTCTAAAATTCAGGTATAACAGTATTAATAGTAGCAGTAGCAGATTTTATTTCTTTTGGGCACCCTTCCTCAAAGACTTAGGGTGCCCTTACAAAATATAAAAAAAATTGACAAGCAGCATATAAATATAGATAAACAATCATATAAATAAGAATAAACAAAAATAAATAACACCCACTAATATATAAATAATTCTTATCAGTGAAACACAAAACTGCTTATCACATTCAATAATTTCTCAGACTCCAAAGGCTTGGTGAAAGAAGAAAGATTATAATTTCCTTTTAAATTTCTCTAAGAGGGGCACTTCCCGTAGGGACCCTGGCAAAGAATTCCATAGGATTGGAGTGGCCACTTCAAAAACCTGATCCCCGGAAGATTTTAACCTTGCTCTGGGGACTTCCTGGAGGGCATCTCCCGCAGACTGGAGAAAGCAACCTGGGGTTTAGGGATGCAGTAGCTCCTTCAGGTAACACAGACCCAGACTGTGCAGGGCCTTCTAGGTCAGCAGACCTATTTTTAAGGATGCAGGAGCTCCTTCGGGTAACACAGACCCAGACTGTGCAGGGCCTTCTAGGTCAGCAGGCCTATTTTGAAGGAGATGCACCAGTGCACTGGCAGCCAGTGCAGTTCAAGCAACACCGGCATAATATGACAAGACCGCAAAAGGCCCATCAATTGCTGGGCTGTAGCATTCTGTAGCAGCTGCAGGTGTCGCATCACACCCCTTCTGACCCAGAGGTAGAGTGTGTTGTTGTAGTTGAACCTTGAGGTAACAAATGCATATATCAGTGTGTCCAGATCATCCGGGGGAGATAAGGGATTTAATTTGGGAGATATTACATAGATGGTAAAAAACATTTTGTACAGCAGCAGACACCTGAGCATCAAGTGTCAGCTCACTGTCCAGAATGACACTCAAATTTCTCAGTTTAGTGGAGGCATCCAGTATGGTCGAGCCAATAAAAAGCCCTAAATCCTCTCGAGGGGCCTCCACTCCCCCCTTTGACCCAGCTCAACCACCAATACGTTAGTCTTCCCCAGGCTGAGCCTTAATCAGTTTGATGACATCCATGCCCAGATCTCAGACAAGCACTTGTTGAACATGTCAACCGCATCAGATCTTCCCGGTGTGAAAGAGAGGTAGAGCTAGGTGTCATCAGCATAGCAATGAAATCCCAGCTCATACCATCTTATGACCTCACCCAAGGGCAGCATATACAGTGCGAATAACATGGGGGGAGGAAAGAACCTTGGGGCACTCCACAGGACAGGGCCATTGGGCTTAAGGAATAATTCCCCAAAACCATCCTCTGGAACCTGTCCTGGAGAAAGAACTCAAAGGAAGGACTCAAATCAGCTGATAAGCTTGCTTATGAGTCCAACATACTCCCTCGGCCTGTCCAACAACACCCCATGATACACAGTGTCAAATACCGATGAGAGATCTAGAATGGGAATCGATTGCTCTCCCCATCCCTTGTCCTGAGCAGGTCATTCAACACCCGTATCGGCCTCCCTCGGATCACATCCCCTATAAAACCTCCCACCCTTCCAGCTCTTCTCACATTTCCCAACTCCCTACACCACTGATGGACTGTGGCCAAAAGGGGTGGGTTGTTGAAGGGGTGCATGGCCTTTGGTGAGAAGGTGTACAACCTGAACCCATGTCCACCACTGTTCTCACCCAATCAAAGAAGTGGATCAGGTTGGTCTGGCATAACCTCCCACTTGTAAAATCAAGTTTCCTGGGATTGTGCAGCTCTTTTGCCTCCAGAAATTTCACAATCCTCTCCTTTATAATGATTTATAATCTTTCTCACTATAGACATTTTGGTGACTGATCTATATAGTTACCTGGCTCCTCTCTTCTCCCACTTGTATGTGATAACTGGTGACAGTGCAGCTCTATATATCTAATTATTCACATGTACTAGCCCTATGCAGAGCAGACAAAAAAGGCACAAACATAAAATGGCTGAATATATTAAGTTTTATTAACTTACATTAAGTGCAAAAAAGTGCATATGCCTGGTGTAAAATATTACCAATGTGCTGCTGCAGCCTGCTTTTATTTGCTTTGATATTCCTCAGGCATAGCTAGAGACCCATGAAATTCTTTTTATTTTTTATTATTTTTGTTTTTATTTTTCTGGAATTTCTTGTTATTTCTTTTTATTCATTGAAAATTTAGTTTTATTTCTTGTTATCACATTTACATTCGTAAACTACCTCAAAATGACCTCATACACACTAGAAATCACATTCCTAGTATACTAAATTGTATTAAGCAACATTATGCTATGGTCTTGCAAGGTTTTGTGACTGAAACAATTCCACTGTTGCTTCCTTGTGGACCGTCTCTGTGGTAACAACGGAGCCTAAACAACAACTGCTGCAAGCATTTATTTAGATTTTGACTGCCAAAATGCAGTTTGTTTCACTTTATTCATGTGTTTTTTTCATTTTATTCCTTTTATATGGTGAATTTATTGCTATTTTTGTTATACCTTGAATTTCTTGTTATACCTTGAATTTCTTGTTATTTCTTGCTATTTCTTATTTAAAAAAACATGGGTCTCTAGGCATAGCATTGAAGAGGTTGCTGTGCTGGATATTTTTGTTTTGTTTCTCTAGCCCTATGTTGAACCTGACAGTTTGACAATTGACTTTTTTATTTATCTCTTTTTTGATATAGCTAGTCTTTCTGTGAAAGCCTTTTTCTGATGTTATCCCTTTTGGGAGTTAAATATTTCCTCTCCCCTCATTTTAAAAGTTTTAACCTTAGCTTTTGAAGTCAAAAACTTTCAAAATAGAGTTAACGTAAGCTATGATTATAAGCATACATGATGTACATCTAGGGGAGACTGTCTTCACCCCTGTGAGACAAAGCCCTTGACAGATGTGCTTAAAATTATTTTTCTGTTACGGATTATGAGTTTTTCCTTCTGTGTTAACCCTTGCAAACTAACTTTAAGGTAATAATTCTGAGTTATGTTAAATAGATTTGACAACTACTGCAGATCTTTGTAAATATGGCAGGTTACTGTAAGTACCCTGAGACTGTTTAACGGTGAGAAGTTTTTAATCATTTGTTTTGGTTCGATAGCTGTGGAGATGAGTAGTCTAAGACAAC
The DNA here is from genome assembly GCA_016271365.2 of Neoceratodus forsteri. Lineage (NCBI taxonomy): Eukaryota > Metazoa > Chordata > Ceratodontiformes > Ceratodontidae > Neoceratodus > Neoceratodus forsteri. The sequence continues at coordinate 1,678,524,000 of CM057456.1, forward strand.
AGGGAGATACAACAGGCTTCAGCAAGAGAAACCCACCTTCTGTTCAAATTTGAATTGAATATGTGACTATAGGAATATTTAGCATATACCTTTCCCTCTAGGAGGTTCCTGGGGCTAACCATTTTCTTCTTTGAAGACGGGTGTGTTACAGAAAATAGACTGAATCACTACTGGGAATGCTAGGAAACTCTAGACCCAGTATATCTGTAGGTGCAGAGGATCATAGCTCTTCTTCTTCCTCACTGACAGAAAGAACTGTGCATACTCTATACAGCTGTAGCCATCAAGCTGTCTGGATATTTCCAGATATTTCACAATATTCCTGAAGGAAACCTCCCTTGAAGTCCTGAAGTGGTTCTGCAGTCAGGCAGAAAATTTCTCTAGAGATGTCACAGACATTTCAAGAAATATCAAGGCATGCCAGTAGCTGCAACTGTAAGTCAGGCGGCTCCAAATGCTGCCGGTGCTCTTTTGTGGAGGAAGCAAAAAGGAAAACCAGTTTTAGTGCTGCGTGATCTCTAGGAAAGTGTCCATGTATGGAACATTATTTTTTCAACAAAAGCTGTGTGGTGAGACATTCTGAGCTTCAGTTTCATTTTGATGTGTCAGTTCTTTGTAATTCTCTTGTTTATTAGGATTTGTTTTTATTTCTCTAGTGTTTAAGGCTTGATTTAGTAGTTGCCGTATTGGTCCTTGCAAGAATAGATCCAGAAGCAAATGATTTGATACCTTTTAATGGACCAACATAGATGTAACAACAAGAACAAAGTGCTCTAGCTTTCGGACCAACCAGTCCTTCTTCAGAAGCTCATGGCAGTTGTTTAGAAAATACAATACTTATAACAGCTAGATAATGCAGAAAAACAGAAAAATCCCCATTGGTTTAAAATACTCATTTAAAAAAAAAAAAAAAAAACAGAAGATGATGTCAGAGAAGTTAAACAGTACAATACTGCCTCAGTCCGAATGAACCTTAAGTTAAGATGTGCTTGGTGCAACAAACATAAAGAATCCTACTGCACATAAATTTAATTGACATAAGATAACACTGCTGAAGCAGATAACTCCCAAATCAAGCCATGAGTGTCACAGTCAGTATAAGGATGTGATTACTGAAAGGCAACCCCACCCAGCTTAAAGACAAACTAAGATAGTTATAGGGCTCATGAAATTACAATGCATGCATTAAAGACAAGAATACCAGTAAAGTTGTCTAAAAACATCAGTGCACACTGTGTGATGTGTAAACCTAGCTAGACATGTAACCCAGCTGTGTTCTCAAGCTAAATAAAAGGCCCAAGAAATTACAAAAACCTCAGGACTATATAAATGATAATATAAATATAAATTGATAATATTAGTGTTAAACAAAAAACTCTAGTAGAGGAACCTCAAGGAATTCAGACCATGCATCCTGATATGTACTGATGTCAATATATACTGAGAATGTAGCAACTACATGTACCACAAGTGTCTAGGGAATCTGAAAAAGAGATAAAAAAGTAATTTATCTCCTCCTGCTCATACAAACAGTACAACCTAACCCACCCCACATCACAATAATGTGGGTGGGGGAGATACATAGCTTAAACGAGATGTTGTCTCTCTCTCTCTCCCCTCCTTTTCTCTCTCTCTCTCTGCCCCCCACACACACACACACACATATACACACTCTCAATCTCTCTCCTAGTGAACCTATATTAACTTCAGTCACTGTAATTGTTCCCCAAAGGAATACAACTTGTAATGAAATTCTGAGTAAATTACTACAATATTAGCCTAATGTAAAAAGATATGTGCAAGACCCCCAAGCAAATGAGATCACACATCCCAATATGTACAGAGTTACAAAAATTATATATAACAGTATAAGATAACACTCCTGTATGTACACACACTAGCAGGCTGGGTAAACTGAATATGGTGCAATGGAATCAAACCCCCCCCCACACACAGGCAAAGATAAAAAGTAAGGAGAAATTTGTTGTATGTGAAATGAAAATAGTAACACATTATACCTCCATATAGCTAAATAGAGACTTACTTCAATGTGACAGCAAGCCCCACATCTATTATATCACATACCTCACAGCACATACCCACACACATACATACATACACACACGCATCCACATCTCACACATGCTGAAGTCCTATAATATGTCAGCTTGAAGAAGAAAAGGTCTGTGGATGTTAATTTCTGTAGTGTTCCATAAAGCCAATATCCAAGTTCATCCCATCTGCTACCATATTGAGATGTAAAATAAGTTTAATCTCAAAAGCTCGTCTCTGTTGTGTGTTTTGAGATTTCCTTTTAAGACCATTACTGACATATCTGAGACTGAGTGGTCAGGCTGGGAGAAGTGATGCCCCACTGGTTTTTCAGTCTTCCTTGCTGTAATAGTATGCCTGTGTGAGTTCATCCTAGTGCGGAGCTGTTGGCGTGTCTCTCCTACATAACCCGTTTCTGGACATCTCTTGCACTGAATGAAATAAACAACATATCGTGACATGCATGTATAACTCCCATGCACCTGGAATTGTCTGTTTTGTGATGTAACCACACAGTCTGAGGTAGAAATTAGCCCACAAGTCTTGCAGGGGCGTTGATTGCAGGGTTGTGTGCCATTGCGTGACATGGTATTCTGTTCCGGTGAAAGTTTGCTCCTAATAATTAGGCTGGATAAATTGGTCCGAAAGCTAGAGCACTTTGTTCTTGTTGTTACATCTATGTTGGTCCATTAAAAGGTATCAAATCATTTGCTTCTGGATCTATTCTTGCAAGGAACAATACGGCAACTACTAAATCAAGATTTCAACATGGAAGATACCGGAATTTGCCGTAGAATATGGCAGTTACATAACATCAAGAAGAAATTGGCACGGCTAGACAGTGACATCTATTTTCTAACCCAGTGCAAGAGGAGAAACATTATCCCTAAAGGTCTTACTATTTGGAATCCATTAAGAAATACAAACAATTCTACTTATGCAGAACATCTTTGTCATAGGACCTCTGAGAAACTGAGAAATCACAGTATTCGCATGTCATATGCCCAAAAAGTTGTTCTTAACAAAAAGTTTGCTGGAATTGTAACCACTCTGGAAAGGGTGTCTGGGGAACCTATTCAAGACATCTTGCGAGAGATACACATTAACTACCAAAGGACCTTAAGAAAAGCCATGCTTGTGAAAAATAGGAAATTAGATGACCTTCAACATACCATACTTCCTAACAACCATGAAGCACATAATGGAGTCACTGAACAACAACACAATACTGATGGGCACCTTTCAGTTGTTAATTTGTCCAACCACACACTGACTACTGGAGAACTGAATGTACTTTCAAAGGGCCTCACTTTCTGCCCAACAAAACCACTGGATAACATACTGTTTTGTGGTGAACTAGAGGAGTACTTTCCGTAGATTGAGACTTAAAGAATTTTTTCATGGCAGGGAAGAAATCACTGGTAGTGAAGACAGTGCAAACAGCAATAATGTAATGGATAAGAAAAAGGAATCTGATTTTACCCTCAAGTGGGCGTAACAAAAACTAGACAATTATATTAATTGTTTCCGCCAACAAGTCAGTGGTCAGATCCTTACCAGGCAAAAACAAACCCATTATAACCCTCTCCACTGGAACGGAGAGCTATAGGGACACTGAAATCAAACCACAACATTGTCATCAAAAAGCTGATAAAGGTTCTGCAGTGGTGATTTTAAACAGAGAAGACTATATTACTGAAGCTAATAGACAGCTAACAGATCTTACATACTACAGAGAACTGGAGAGTGACCCCACTACAAGATATAAAGATGAACTATGTGACTCAACTAAAACTTTTCCTGACCATGTCCGAAGAAACTAGCTCACCTCATTCCTGCTGAACCAAAGCCAGGGACATTCTACATGCTGCCTAAAATACATAAACCTGCAAATCCAGGGAGACCCATAGTCTCTGGTAATGGTACCTTGACTGAGGGGATCTCAGGGTTTGTAGAGACCATTTTGAAACCGCTGGTTATGGAAAGAGACAGTTATATCCAGGACACTACGCACTTGTTGCGTGTACTTTCTGGTTATAAGGATTTACCACCTGATACCATTTTAGTGACAATGGATGTAACATCCTCTATACTAATATTCCACACACAGATGGCATTGCAGCATGCCTTAAATACATACTGAGAAAGGACCTGACCAAAACATCAACCCTGGAGTGGTGGGGGAACTTATGGAATTCATTTTGACACATAACAACTTCAACTTCAATGGTAAACATTATGTTCAAACTATGGGAACAGCAATGGGCACCAAAATGGCTCCACAGTATGCTAACCTCTTTATGGCTGACTTGGAGGAGGATTTTTTAAGGCAGTATCCCCACAAACCACTGGCTTATTTCCATTACATTGATGATTTGTTTATCATCTGGACGGAAGGCACAGATGCACTCAAAGATTTTCATCACAAACTTAACAATCTCCATCCTACTATAAAGCTTACCTTGGAGTACTCTACCACCAAGGTTAACTTTCTGGACACCACAGTCATCATTAAAGATGGAACCTTACATACATGTATTTACAGGAAGCCAACAGACAGACAGAGATACCTGCACAGGAAAAGTAACCACCCTAATCATACAAAAAATCTGTCATATACAGTCAAGCACTTCGTTGTCAACGATTTGCTCAAATGAGGATGACAGAGATACACATTTGGCTATGTTGAAAACACCTTTATGGAGCAGGGACACTCTTCCAGGAAATTGACAGGATAACAGAACGGGCAACGCAAGTACCAAGACAACAACTACTTCAATATAAAGAAAAGACAGCTACAGAAAGAATACCCTTGGTAGTCACATATCATCCAGACCTTGAACGTCTGCGTAAGATTATTAAAGATCTCCACCCAATATTTAGTGAGGATGACACCCTTAATTGTATTTTTAGGAACTCCACTACTATCTTTTAAACAACCGCCAAATTTATCCAGCCTAACTATTAGGAGCAAACTTTCACCGAACAGAATACCATGTCACACAATGGCACACGACTCCTGCAATCAACGCCCCTGCAAGACTTGTGGGCTAATTTCTACCTCAGACTGTGTGGTTACATCACAAAACAGACAATTCCAGGTGCATGGGAGTTATACATGCATGTCACGATATGTTGTTTATTTCATTCAGTGCAAGAGATGTCCAGAAACAGGTTATGTAGGAGAGACACGCCAACAGCTCCGCACTAGGATGAACTCACACAGGCATACTATTACAGCAAGGAAGACTGAAAAACCAGTGGGGCATCACTTCTCCCAGCCTGACCACTCAGTCTCAGATATGTCAGTAATGGTCTTAAAAGGAAATCTCAAAAACACACAACAGAGACGAGCTTTTGAGATTAAACTTATTTTACATCTCAATATGGTAGCAGATGGGATGAACTTGGATATTGGCTTTATGGGACACTACAGAAATTAACATCCACAGACCTTTTCTTCTTCAAGCTGACATATTATAGGACTTCAGCATGTGTGAGATGTGGATGCGTGTGTGTATGTATGTGTGGTATGTGCTGTGAGGTATGTGATATAATAGATGTGGGGCTTGCTGTCACATTGAGGTAAGTCTCTATTTAGCTATATGGAGGTATAATGTGTTACTATTTTCATTTCACACACAACAAATTTCTCCTTACTTTTTATCTTTGCCTGTGTGTGTGGGGGATTGATTCCATTGCATCATATTCAGTTTACCCAGCCTGCTAGTGTACATACAGGAGTGTTATCTTATACTGTTATATATAATTTTTGTAACTCTGTACATATTGGGATGTGTGATCTCATTTGCTTGGGGGTCCTGCACATATCTTTTTACATTAGGCTAATATTGTAGTAATTTACTCAGAATTTCATCACAAGTTGTATTCCTTTGGGGAACAATTACAGTGACTGAAGTTAATATAGGTTCATTAGGAGAGAGATTGAGAGTGTGTATGTGTGTGTGTGTGTGTGTGTGTGTGTGGGGACAGAGAGAGAGAGAGAAAAGGAGGGGGGAGAGAGAGAGAGACAACATCTCGTTTAAGCTATGTATCTCCCCCACCCACATTATTGTGATGTGGATTGGATTAGGTTGTACTGTTTGTATGAGCAGGAGGAGATAAATTACTTTTTTATCTCTTTTTCAGATTCCTAGACACTTGTGGTACATGTAGTTGCTACATTCTCAGTATATATTGACATCAGTACATATCAGGATGCATGGTCTGAATTCCTTGAGGTTCCTCTACTAGAGTTTTTGTTTAACACTAATATTATCAATTTATATTTATATTATCATTTATATAGTCCTGAGGTTTTGTAATTTCTTGGGCCTTTTATTTAGCTTGAGAATACAGCTGGGTAACATGTCTATCTAGGTTTTACACATCACACAGTGTGCACTGATGTTTTTAGACAACTTTACTGGTATTCTTGTCTTTAATGCATACATTGTAATTTCATGAGCCCTATAACTATCTTAGTTTGTCTTTAAGCTGGGTGGGGTTGCCTTTCAGTAATCACATCCTTATACTGACTGTGACACTCATGGCTTGATTTGGGAGTTATCTGCTTCAGCAGTGTTATCTTATGTCAATTAAATTTATGTGCAGTAGGATTCTTTATGTTTGTTGCACCAAGCACATCTTAACCCAAGGTTCATTCGGACTGAGGGCAGTATTGTACTGTTTAACTTCTCTGACATCATCTTCTGTTTTTTTTTTTTTTTTTTAAATGAGTATTTTAAACCAATGGGGATTTTTTTCTGTTTTTCTCTGCATTATCTAGCTGTTATAAGTATTGTATTTTCTAAACAACTGCCATGAGCTTCTGAAGAAGGACTGGTTGGTCCGAAAGCTAGAGCACTTTGTTCTTGTTGTTACATCTATGTTGGTCCATTAAAAGGTATCAAATCATTTGCTTCTGGATCTAGTGTTTAAGGTTATCTCCAGATATTATTTGTATACACTATCTCATAAATTATGTAGATATGATTAAATATTTTATTTTTAATCCTCCTGTGACTCTGTGTGTTTTAAAAGGTACAGGTAACTTATTTTATTGGCCGCTATGTGTTCTGCCTTTAAGAGCACATTACCAAGTCAAAGTAAGGCCCCTTCAATTGCACAAGTAGGGTCAGGAATGTCTTAGGGGAACAGAGGTTCCTATGGCAAGGCCGGGTACTGTGTGGGCCACAGTGTAAGTAGGACAAGAAGGGAACAGCCCAGTATGAGTTCATAACACACTTGTTACAGTGAAAGTGCAATGTCTCAGCCTGCTGGTAGCAAGTGAACGGAGTGACGAACACCTCTCCCCTTGTGCCAGAGAGTGAGAGCATGTGAAAGCCTGCTGTTGTGGCAGGGCTCAGTATCAACTGAAGATACTTGAGTAGAAGGTAGGAGCTTTGACTCTTCTGTACTGGGTTGGAATCTAAGAAGCCCTCTTCCTTCCCAACCATTGAGGCAGAATTTCCCTTGGAGAAATAATGAGTGCCACCTGCATTTCTACATGTTCATGACCTATGGGACTGTTTTACTGTAAATAGCAAATGTTTCCTTGTACGGTGATTATTCACTGCAATTGTCAAACCTTTTTAGCTGTTGCAGACTTCTACTTGATATGTACTGCATAATATGTTTCTATTTGTGGCTAGTCCTTGCTTGAAGGAAATTTCCAAGTAGAGTGATAGTCTTCTTCCTAAACAGAGTGAATTTAATTCAAATGTTTAATCCTCAGAAACTTAGGGAGTTGCTCTCCTACTGAGATATGTGAACGTCTACAGGCCCTCACTGCTTAAGATTAAATGAATTATTGTTTAATTGTGGAATACATTATGACAGTGTAGTTTGTGGAATGCACCAGACCATTCAGCTATGAATAATCTGCACCTGTGACTCTGACAATCTTTGATAAGAATATGATTAGTTAGGGTAAAAAGAATATAAATATCTACATGGATGCTAGTCTAAGACAGAGCTCTATAGAGATGTAAAGGACCTACAATGAACATTTAGAAGATGTCTGCCCTTGGTATGTCTTTATGCATTGTATGTTATTCTACTGATATGTCTTAACAAAGGTTATGGAGAATAACTGTCACTTGTCCTGGACTGGATCCATACATATTCATATTAATGCAAAGTCAGTTTGGCAACAGGACTAAATAGAAATGGAGGTACCTCAGTTTGCAGATTCTGAGCATGAATTCTGGAAACCTCCTCTCTTCCCAATCTAATGGCGATACATCAGTCTAGGCATGTGAGTCCCTTACCCATTACTTCAGTGCAGATAAACCTATCTCTTATCTGTGCTAAAACCTTTGGGAGATTCCAAAGATCACCCCCTTTAAGAAAGAGGCTGTGATAATGCATAAAGGCTCACCTACCCCTGCCCAGCCACCTACCTCAATCACTCGGTACAGATCAAATGGATACAGTGTAAAATTATTAATATAATGTAAAATTATTATTATATGTGTAATGTCGATACTGTAAACTGTGTGGGCACACATAATTCATATTGTACTATGCTACACAGACATGGTAATAAGATGGGCAATAATATATGCATTGAGCAAGGGAGAAAACAACCAAGGGGAATACATGTGAAGCAATATACTACTCACAGAGTGGTAACACCATGATAGGTACATACTGTATGAAGTTATTGTATTATGATGGTACCCAACCATATAACAATGTTGAGTTAGCTATAGTATGGGATTTTATTTACTGATTTTTTTTTTATAATCCAGACATTGTCTACACAGTAATGACACATAGCCAAGGATGCTCCTCACAATTTGCGACCTTGGTTTTTTTGTTTTTGTTTTTTACCACTTTATTCATTTTTGGGGATTTGACCTGCATTTTCAAGTGACAAGAAGATATTAGGTCAGGAGTGGATTCAGGCCTTAATGTTGACAGTACTGCACTACTGTTCAGCCAGTTAACTTTTGGTTTACCTATGCATGCCTTTTACAAGAGATTACTGTGTGTAGTAATGGCAGTGGTGTAATGTTACCCTTAGGACAGGTTGTGGTATGCATTTGAATGGATGTACAAATTGTGTCATTGCGCTATACATCAAAGAAACAATGGTGTCCCTGATTTTGACCATTTTTCCCCGATTTTAATGGCAGTTGTCCCTCATTTTGGTCATGGAAGGGTGAGAAGTATGCATTCCAAATTTAATGCAAATCTGTTCAACAGTTGCAAAGTTATTAAAGCGCAAAATTTTGAGTTTAACATTGAAGTGCCTACTAAACCCTAACTATAGGAGTGCAACCACATCCCTAAAATATAAAATATATTTTATACTAGCAAATGCCCCTTCTGAATAAACCTGTTTTTTCCACATTTTTTTTAAAAGGTACAACAACAAAATAAGTGTTCCCAACTGGGATCAAACCACTGACCTTTTGCTTGTAAGGCCAAGACACATCCACTGTACCACATGTTCAAAATACTGTTCTAATCCTTTTACAGCAAGTAACTTGTTATACAGTACCTACAGTGTAGGAATGAATATGGCAAAGGAGCTGGTCACTGGTAAAACCATGGGTATCACCACTGCATAAAGTTGTGAGTGTTGCTGATTGAAGGCAGAACTTGCATTTGGGGGATTGGAAGTGGGACATCTATGTGGAGTGATTAGAGGTAGCACTTCTATGTGAGAATTGGGGGTGAGGCTTTTATGTGAGTGGTGGGGACTGAGGGCAGGGCTTACATGTGGTGATATTGGAGGTGGGGCTCACATGGGGTGATATTGGAGGCAGGGCTTACATTGGGTGATATTGGAGGTGAGGCTTACATGGGGTGATATTGAGTTGGGGATTATATTGATTGATATTGGAGGTGGGGCTTACATGGGGTGATATTGGTGGTGAGGCTAACATGGGATGATATTGAAGGTGGGGCTTACATGGGGTGAGATTGGATTCAGGGTTTGCTAAGGGTGATACAAGAGGCAAGACTTGTATTGGTTTATATTGGAGGTGGGGCTTACATGGGGCGAGATTGGAGGCTGGGCTCACATACGGTGATATTGGAGGTGGGGCTTACATGGGATGATATTGGAGATGGGGTTTAAATGTGATGATATTGGAGATGGGGCTTACATGGGGTGAGATTTCAGGTGGGGTTACATAGGATGATAGTGGAGGCGAGGCTTACATGGGGTAATATTAGAGGTGCGGTTACATGGATTGATATTGGTGGTGAGGCTTACATGTGGCGATATTTTAGGTGGGGCTCATATAGAGTGAGTTTAGAGGTGGGGTTGACATGGTATGAGATTGGAGGCGGGGCTTACAATAGGGTGATATTGGAGGCGGGACTTATATTGGGTGATATTGGAGGTGGGGCTTACATGGGGTCAGATTTGAGGCAGGGTATACATAGGGTGATATTGGAGGAGGAGCTTACAGTGGTAGTTATCTAAAAGTTTCCTACCTTGAGGTACCACAGAGGTACAACTGAGGCAATTTGCATTGACTGTAATTTGATACTGCCTCATTCTGCCTCAGTATAACCAGGTATACCTCAGTACTGAGAAACTTTTCTATGACTACCAGTGTACATGGGGTGAGATTGGAGGCTGGGCTTACATAGGGTGATATTGGAGGTGTTGCTTACATAGGGTGATATTGGAGGTGGGGCATATATTATGTGATATTGGAGATGGGGTTTACATGGGGTGATATTGGAGGCAGGGCTTAGATAGGGTGATATTGGAGACGGGGCTTACATGGGGTGATACTGGAGGTGGGGCTTACATGGGGTGAGATTGGAGGTGGGGCTTACATGGGTGAGATAGGAGGTGGGGTTCACACAGGGTGATATTGAAGATGGGGTTTACATGAGGTTATATTGGAGGTGGGGTTACATGAGTTGACATAGTAGGCAGGGCTTACATGGGGTGATGTTGAAATTGAGGATTTTATGGGGTGATATTTGAGGCAAGGCTTATATGGGGTGAGATTGGAGGCAGGGTTACATAGGGTGATATTGGAGGTGGGGCTTAAATGGGGTGATATTGGAGGTGGGGCTTTCATGCTGACCATGAGGCAAAATCAGATGCTTTGACATGTGCCGTGGCAGGTTTAGGGGTAATGTACATGTGTAGTTTGTTCAATTCAAACCTAGAACTATGAGGTCTTTTGGTTTGTAACTCAGTGCTCTAACCTCTGCGCTACATTACAGACTCTATTAAGCAGCCACATTTTTTTTTTAAGTAATCGTTGGGGTCTAAGTATAAACAGTAAAGGAAGTAAAAATTGGAAGGGCATGGTAAAACCAAGATAATAGAGTGCATAATTCTTGAGTGTCCTTGATAAGGCAGTATACAAGTGCTCTTATGTAAAATCAAACCCCTGACCCTTTGCTTTCAAAGCCAAGCCACATCCACTGCACCACCTGAGGAGCTGGTCTAGTCTTTAGGAGCATGTAGTCTGGTAATAAGTGCATATTGCATATGATGTTTTAAGGGGAAGGGGCTGCTAGCTGTTAAAAGCATGAGTATAACCACAGCACAATATCTGAGTATTGCTCATTTATAATTTGACCAGAATTCTGGATAGCCTGGGTTCAAATCCTAGTCAATGCACTGATTTTTTTTGGTTCTTCTGTTTTTCTCGGTACCACTAAAGATGCATATCATTTGTACAAGAGTCACCTTAGTTGCCTGCATTGTTCTTTTTTTTATCAGCCCACGTTCCCATCTGCAGTTTATCGGCACCACACAATAGAGGGTGTCACATTTTCTGTTCTAGATATGATTGATATTCATTGCAAAAACTTCATTAATGCATCAGTTAGGGTTAAAAAGACAAAAGTGGGAAAATAAGACATTAGGGTAGAGCCCCTAAAATTCCCACCATCCCACCACCCATCCTCCACAGACCGATAGATGCCGGGGAGTGCCATGGGGTTGCAAGGCCCAACTCTCGACCCATTCCATGTGTAAACAGGTTGACATGCTACAATAAAGGAGAATGGGGGGAGAGTTAGGCCTCAGAACCCCATAGCACACTCTGGCATCTGTCGGTCTGTGAAGGATGGGAGGGTGGGGTCATCAGGGGGGTTAGGAGCTCTACTCTAACATCTCATTTCCCAGCTTTTGTCTCTTGAAACCAAACTGATGCATTAATGAAGTTTTTTGCAATGAATTTCCTTACATCATGTGTTGGTGGGCCCTGCACTGCCACCAAGCTGCCCATTTCTGCATAATGATGCATCTGTGAGAGTGCATGCCCTCCTAGCTCTGCCCTCCCACTTACACATAACTATGGAGCCATACAGCAGCCTTATAGGGCAAAGAACACTTGTAACACTAATCTGTCAATATCTCAGCAACTGCAGTAGTTATGAAAACAATTCAAGTGTAGTAATAATGACAGCGAGACCTCCACATGAGACATGGTCGATGAAATCTGTATCTCGCATCATTTTCGAGTTACAGGCACCATGGGCACCACAATTCAATGGGCATTTTTAGGATTTTTTCCACCCACTTTTCAACATAGTATTTTGGGGAACCCACCTCATGAAGAATGTCACTGTCATTTCATTAATCTGTCCCGAAAGTTGAGTTTGTACAGCGAATGTGCAATTCAGCACCACAGGTGAAAAATCATGTTTTGAGAAGGACGTGAAAAATGACAGCTGTATACTATTCATGAGGAGGTGTGGAAAAAGGTAATGTTGAAAACCAGGAGGGAAAATATGAAAAATTGGCGAAGTTATGAGCAAGCACAGAAAGTGCACAATGCACGCTCGTAACTTGGCCATTTTATGGAACTATTTTAACCACATTTTTAACATGAGCTTTTTGGGATATCTCCTGATAAACACTGGCACTGTGATTTTGTTAATCTATCCCGAAAGTTTATTTCGCACAGTGATGTGCCATTCTGTGGCAGAGGTATGAAAACCCATTTCCAACAGAATGTGAGAAATGACAGCTGTACTGTTCATGAGGAGGTGTGAAAAAATTAAAATGTTGAAAATTTGGAGTGAAAGTATAAAAAATTGGTAAAGTTATAAGGTTGGTAGAAATCATAATGCATGCTTGTAAAGCGGCTGTTTTGATTTGTTACAGACCATATTAATATAGTTTTTAGACCTCCTCATGAAGACTAGGTCTGACATTTCATTAATCAGTCCTGAAAGGTGATTTCATGACCCAAAAGTTAATTCTGGCCAGCCACTGTGAAATCCCTATTGTGGATGGAGTAATGAGATGACAGTGACATAGTTCATGAGGTGCAGTCCCAAAATGCCTATGATGAAAAGCTGGTGGGAAAATACCAAAAAATAGTTGAGATGTGAGAACTGGGGATCAGGCTTTTATGTGAGGGGGGGAACTGAGGGCAGGGCTTGCATGTGGTGATATTGAAGGTGGGGCTTTCATGGGGAGCTATTGGAGGCGGTGCTTACATGGGGTGATATTGGAAGTGAGGCTTATATGGGGTGATATTGGAGGCGGGGCTTAGATGGGGTGAGATTGGAGGTGGGGCTTATAGGTGGTGGTATTGGAGGTGGGGCTTATATGGGGTGATATTGGAGGCAAAGTTTATATGTGGTGATACTGGAGGTGGGGATTACATGGGGTGAGAATGGAGGTGGGTTTTACATAGGGTAAAATTGGAGGCAGGGCTTACATGAAGTGACATTGAAGGCGGGGCTTATATGAGGTGATATTGGAGGCAGGGCTAATATGGGGTGATATTGGAGGTGTGGCTTACACGGGGTGAGATTGGAGGTGGGGCTTGCATGCTGACTATGAGGCAAAATCTGATGCTGTGACATTTGCAGTGGCTGATTCAGGGGCAATGTATATCTGGTAGTTGAGGGATTCATACCTAGGACTATGAGGTCTTTTGGTTTGTAACTTAGTGCTCTAACCTCTGTGCTATATTACAGACCATATCAAGGAGCCAATTTTTTTTTTAAGTAATCGTTGAGGTCTAAATATAAACAGTACAGGAAGTATAAACAGAGCATGGTGAATGCATGATATAAGTGACTGCATCATTTTTGAGTGTCCTTGATAAGGCAGCACACAAGTCCTCTCACATAGGATGAAACTCCTGACCCTTTCCATGTATGGCCAAGACACATCCAGTGCACCACCAGAGGATGGCTATTTATTTATTTTTTTTAGTTGTTTAACCAGGAATAGCACACTAAGCTGAAAGCTTTTTTACAGGAGCAACCTGGGAGCACAAGGAAGTTAAGTGACTTGCTCAGGGTCACACAGTATGCAAGTGCAAGCTGTGGGATTCAAACCCAGGTCTGGTCTGCTGGATGTTACCAGATTTTTCAGCTCAGAGCCTTAGACCACTGCACTATACTGCCTCCTACCTGTTCCTGCAGGAGATTGCGGACTTTGTCATCGATATGATATTGGAGTTTCCCAGATGGATAATTCTGGGGGGATTTCAATGCCTGGGTTGATGATGATGAACTTTCGCAGTTTGATCAAAATCTCCTCCAGTTAATGGCAATGCTAGGCCTCACACAGGTTGTTACCACCTCTACCCATATAGCAGGCCACTCATTAGATCTGCTGTTCCTCCTGGGGATGGAGATCACTGATTTGGTGGTGGAACCAGTCAGTTGGTCTGACTATCACACCATAGGGTTCAGTTTTGGGGCTCCCCCAAATGGACCTTCCCCTGTGGAGATGGTCTGGTACTGCCATTTGAAGGGAGTTACCCCAGATGGTCTATCGGCATTGCTGGCCAATCGGGATTGCTGGGTGAAAGCACAAGTCCAGGGGACCTTGTACTAGCCTATAATGAGGCAGTGGGAAATGCTCTGGGCTTGATTGCTCCTGTTAATGTTTGACCACTCACTCTTTGCCCAAGATCCCTGTGGTATGATGGGTACTTGAAGGAGTTGAAGGCTGGAGAGAGCATGGTGGAAATCCGGCCTGGATGCTGACAGGCTTTGATTGATGGAATATTATAATGGCTATCAATCAGAAATCACCCATAAGAAGGCAGAGTTCCTGTCCAGGGAGATTTCTACTGTGCAGAACCGACCGGCACAACTCTTTCATACTGTCAACAGATTGTGCAATCCAATCTGTCTGCAGTCTGGAAGAGCTTTTTCTCAAATTAAGTGTGATGAGCTTGCTTGGTTCTTCACAGATAAGGTTGCCAGCATCAGGTCCGGAATCGGTCAAGCTCTCTCCATGAGGTGTTGTGGAGGTTGACAGGAGGTGATGAGTGCTCGGTGTGTCTGGATGGATTTCAGCCGACCGGAACTCATGGACATTGTGAAGATTGTCCACACCTTGAGCCCAACTTGTTGTAGTTTGGATCCGGGCCCTACCTCCCTGCTGGTGGGATGTGTAGACGTTATCTGCCCAATCCTAACTGAAATTGTATGGAGATCTTTGGAGAGGGGAACCTTTCTGGACCCCTTAAAGGAGGCGGTCATTCGACCACTCCTTAAAAAAACCTTCCTTGGATCCCGACGATCCAGCTAACTACCGACCTGTTTCTAACCTTCCTTTTGTTGGGAAGGTTGCTGAGAAGGTGGTTGTGGTGCAATTGGTCAATCACTTGGTAACTCACGGTGTCTATGAGGCTCTCCAGTCTGGTTTTAGGAAGAGGCATAGCACGGAGACTGCCCTTGTTCAGGTATTAAATGATCTCCTAATGGCGAGAGATCGAAAGGCTTGTGCCATCTTGGTTCTTCTCAATCTCTCAGCAGCTTTCAACACTGTGGGCCATGAGGTGCTTTTGAAGACCCTGCAGCTTCTTTGTGGACTATCAGGTACAGTCCTCAAATGGTTTTGATCTTTTCTGCTAGGCAGGTCTCAGAGGGTGGTCACAGGAATTTATTCCTCTGATGTCCTCCCCCTGCCTTGCTGGGTGCCTCAGGGCTCCATATTGGCACCCATGTTGTTCGCAGTGTATATGCTGCCCTTAGGAGATGTCATCAGGTGATATACGGCTTGAGTTTTCACTGCTATGCAGATGATACTCAGCTGTATATGTCCTTTGTGCCTGGACAGGTTGATGCGGTCTCTGAGCTAAACAGTTGCCTCTCTGAGATCAAAGACTGGATGAGCTCTAGTTGGCTGAGACTGAATCTGGATAAGACTGAGGAGCTTGTTGTGAAACCGGGTCACCTGGGGGCGGGTGTTGGTGCTGGGCAAATGTCAGGCCTTTGGCTTGATGGTGCACAGCTCGCCACCTCAGATCCGGTGCGAAACCTGGGCCTTATTTTTGATGATGGCTTGACCCTGAAGCCTCAGGTGTCAGCTGTGGTCAAATCCACATTTTTCCATCTGAGGAATACTGTCTGGGTGAAACACCTGATTCCCCCAGGTGACCTTCCAACATTGGTCCATGCCTTCATTACTACCAGTCTTGACTACTGCAATGCCTTCTACCTGGGGCTGTCAGGGCTTGATATCTGCCACTTGCAGCTGGTGCAGAATGCTGCAGCCAGGTTGTTGACTGGTACCTCTAGGTCCAGTCATATTACACCTGTCCTACGTGAACTGCACTGGCTGCCAGTTCAGTGGCCGATCACCTATAAGTAGGCTTGCTTACCTTTAAAGCCCTACATGAACAGGGACCCAACTACCTTAAAGATCTCCTGACTCCCTACTCCCCCAATTGTCTGCTCTGATCCACCGATGAGGGATTGCTGGAGATTTCCAGGGTTCATCTGAAAACATCTGGCGCTCATGCTTTTTCATTTGCTGCACCAACCCTGTGGAATTATCTACCTAGTCAGCTAAGAGAATGCCTGAACATCAGTAGTTTTAAAACAATGTTAACAACATATTTGTTTTCATTGGCCTTCCCGGACTAATTGACTTGGATTATAATGATTTGACTTTTAAATATTGTTATATTGTCTGTTTTTATTGTATTTTATTGTATTTATAATCTGTAGAGAGCCTTGGTTTTGAAAGGTGCTACAGAAATAAAGATTGATTTGATTAGTATTTAAGAGGATGTAGTTCGGTAATAAATACATATAGCACAGGACATTATAAGGGGAAGGGGCTGCTATCTAGTAAAAGCATGAGTACAACCACAGCACAAGGTTCAAATCCTAGCCAATGCAAACATTTTTTTTGTCTGTTCTATTTTCTAGGGTTCCACTAAAGATGCATATCATTTATATTAGAGTCACCTTCGTTGCCTGCATTCTTTTTTTTTCAGTCAGCCCTCTTTCCCATATGCAGTTTCTCGGCAGCACACACTAAAGGGTGTCCCATCTTCATGTTATATATATAATTGATATTCATTGCAAAAAACTTTGTTAATGCATCAGTTAGGGTTAAATTGACAAAGGTGGGGAAATGAGATGTTAGGATAGAGCCCCTAACCCTCCACCACCCATCCTTCACAGACCGACAGATGCTGGGGTGTGAAATGGGGTTGCAAGACCCAACTCTCACCCCATTCCATGCATTAACAGGTTGACGTGTTACAGTAAAGGAGAATGGGGTGAGAGTTAGGCCTCACGACCCCAAGGTACACTTCAGTGTCTGTTGGTCTGAGGAGGATGTGGGGTGGGGTGGTGGGGCTTTGGGGCTCTACCCTAACATCTCACTTCCCCACTTTTGTAGATTGAACCCTAACTGATGATTAATGAAGTTTTTTTGCAATGAATTGTCTTACTTTTTGGAAAAATATAATATAACTAGTAAATAGCATGTGTTGATGTGCAATGCTCTCCCACCAAGCTGTCCATTTCTACATAATGATATGCGTCTGTGGGAGTACGGGCCCTCCTAGCTCTGTGCTCCCACATGCACATAGCCATGGAGCCATACAGCATCCCTATAGGGCAAAGAACCCTTGTAACATTAATTTACCAATATCTCAGCAACTGTAGCAGCTATGAAAACAATTCAAGTGTTGTAATCATGACAGCGAGACCTCCACATGAGACATGGGCAACAAAATCTGTATCTTGCATTGTTTTTGAGTTACAGGCACAGCAGATGCCACATATTCAATGGGCATTTGTAGGATTTTTTCCACCCAAGTTTCAACATGGTATTTTGGAGACCCCACCTCATGAACAATGTCACTTCTGTCCCGAACATTGAGTTGGCACAGCGAATGTGTCATTCTGTACCACAGGTGCAAAATCATGTTTTGGGCAGAATGTGAAAAATGACAGCTGTATACTGTTCATGAGGAGGTGTGGAAAAGGGTAATGTTGAAAACCAGGAGGGAAAATATAAAAAATTGGCGAAGTTATGAGCGAGCGTAGAAATGGCAACACACATGCTCATAATGTGGCCAGTTTGGGGAATTTTTTAACCAAATTTTCAAGATGACCTTTTTGGGAAATCCCCTCATAAACACTGGCACTGTAAGTTTGTTAATCCATCCTGAAAGCTGATTTCGCACAGTGATATGCCATTCTGTGGCAGAGGTGCAAAAATACATTTCTGGCAGGATGTGAGAAATGACAGCTGTACTGCTCATGAGGATGTGTGAGAAAATGGCAATGCTGAAAATGTGGAGTGAAAATATAAAAAATTGGCAAAGTTCGAGCGTTCTTAGAAACTGCGCAATGCACGCTTGTAACACGGCTATTTTTGGAATTTATTGCTCCAAATTTTCAACATAGGCTTTTTGGGACCAATCTTCATGAAGACTGGGTCTGTCATTTCTTTAATTAGTCCCAAAAGGTGATTTCATGTCCTGAAAGCTGGTTCCTGCCAGCAAGCATGAAATTAGCATTCTGGGTGTAGTAACGAGATGACAGTGACAGTGTTCATGAGGTGCGGTCCCAAAATACCTTTGTTGAAAATTTGGTGAGAAAATACAAAAAAATTGCTGAGATGTGAGAAATGGGGGTGAGGCTTTTATGTGAGCGGAGGGAGTGAGGGCAGGGCTTGCATGTGGTGATATTAGAGGTGTGGCTTACATGGGGTGATGTTGGAGGCGGGGATATATATGGGGTGACATTGGAGGTGGGGCTTACATGGAGCAAGATTGGACGTGGAGCTTACATAGGGTGATATTGGAGGTGGGTCTTATATTGGGTGATATTGGAGATGGGGCTTCAATGGGGTGATATTGGAGGTGAGGCTTATATATGGTGATATTGGAGATGGGGCTTACATGGGGAGATATTGGAGGTGGGGTTTATATGTGATGATATTGGTGGTGGGGCTTACATGGGGGGAAATTGGAGTTGGGGCATACATGGGGTGATATTGAGGCCAGGGCTTACATGAGGTAATATTGGAGGCGGGGCTTATATGTGGTGATATTGGGAGGTGAGGCTTATATGTGGTGATATTGGAGGTGGGGCTTACATGAGGTGATATTGGAGGCAGGGTTTATATGTGGTGATATTGGAGGCAGGACTTACATGGGGAGAGATTGGAGTTGGGGCATACATAGGGTGATATTGAAGCCAGGGCTTACATTAGATGATATTGGAGGTGGCGCATATATGGGGAGATATTGGAAGTGGGGGTTTCATGCTGACTATGAGGCAAAATGAGATGCTCTGATATGTGCAGTGGCTGGTTCAGAGACAATGTATATCAGGTGGTTGTGGGATTCAAACCTAGGATTATGAGGTCTTTTGGTTCGTAATTCAGTGCTCTAACCTCTACGCTATATTACAGACCCTGTCAAGTAGCTAATTTTTTTTTTCTTTAAGTAATCATTGGGGTCTAAGAATAAACAGTAAAGGAACTAAAAACAAGAAGAGCTTGGTGAAACCAAGCTATAAGTGACTGTATAATTTTTGAGTGTCCTTGATAAGGCAGTATACAAGTGCTCTCACATAGGATCAAACCCCTCACCCTTTGCTTGTAAAGCCAAGACACAACCAGTGCACCACCAGAGGAGCTTGGAAAAGTAGTTCTTCTAGTCTTTAAGAGCATGTAGTTTGGTAATAAGTACATATAGTATTGGACGTCACAAGTGGAAGGGGCTGCCATCTGTTAAAAGCATGAGTATAACCAAAGCACAATATTTAAGTATTGCTCGTTTATTTATTTGAACAGAATTCTGGGTAGCATGGGTTCAAATCCTAGCTAATGCACTGATTTTTTTTCTCTCTTTCTGTTTCTCTGGATTCCACTAAAGATGTGTATCATTTGTATTAGAATCACCTTAGTTGCCTGCATTTATTTTTCAATCAGCCCACTTTCCCATCTGCAGTTTCTCGGCACCACACACTAGAGGGTTCCCCATCTTCACGTTCTATATATAATTGATATTCATGGTAAAAAAATGGCATTAATGCATCAGTTAGGGTTAAACCAACAAAAGTGGGAAAATTATACATTAGGGTAGAGCCCCTAACCTCCCACCACCCCACCACCCATCATCCACAGACCAACAGACACTGGCATGTGCAATGGAGTCATGAGGCCCAACTCTCACCCCACTCCATGTGTAAACAGGTTGACATGCTACAGTAAAGGAGAATGGGTTAAGAGTTAGGGCCTCACAACCCTATGGCACACCCTGGCATCTGTCGGTCTGTGGAGGATGGGGGGTGGTGTGGTGGTGGGGGTTAGGTGCTCTACCCTAAGGTCTGATTTCCCCACTTTTGTTGACTTGAACTCTAACTGATGCACTAACAAAGTTTTTTTGCAATGAATTTCCTTACTTTTCAAAAAAGTGGAATATGACTAGTAAATAGCATGTGTTGGTGTGCCCTGCACTCCCACCAGACTTCCCACTTCTACATAACAATGTGTGTCTGTGGGAGTGCAGGCCCTTCTAGCTGTGTACTGCAACTTGCACATAGCTACGGAGCGATACAGCATCCCTGTACGGCAAGGAACACTTGTAATACAAATTTGTCAATATCTCGGCAACCATAGCAGCTATGAAAACAATTCAAGTGTCGTTGTAATCATGACAGTGAGACCTCCACGTGAGACATGTTCAAAGAAATCTGTTTTCTCACATTGTCTTCGAGTTACAGGCACAGCAGGTGCCACAATTCAATTGGCATTTTTAGGATTTTTTTCCACCCAAATTTCAGCATGGTATTGTGGGGACCCCACCTCATGAACAATGTCATTATCATTTCATTAATCTGTCCCGAAAGTTGAGTTTGCACAGTGAATGCGCCATTCTGTGCCACAGGTGGAAAATTATGTTTAGGGCAGGATGTGAAAAATGACTGCTGTATACTGTTCATGAGAAGGAGTGGAAAAGGATAATATTGAAAACTAGGAGGGAAAATATGAAAAATTGGCGAAGTTATGAGCATGCGTAGAAACTTCAAAACGCGCGCTTGTAATGTGGCCATTTTGTGGAAATTTTTAACCAGATTTTCAACATGAGCTTTTTGGGAAATCCCCTCATAAACACTGGCACTGTGATTTTGTTAATCCATCCCAAAAGTTGATTATGCACAGTGACATGCCATTCTATGGCAGAGGTGCAAAAACACATTTCTGGCAGGATGTGAGAAATGACAGCTGTACTGCTCATGAGAAGGTGTCAAAAAATGGCAATGTTAAAAATCTGGAATGAGAGTATTAAAAATTGGTGAAGTTACAAGTGTACATAGAAACTGTGCAATGCACGCTTGTAACACTGCCATTTTTGGAATTTGTTGCACGAAATTTACAACATAAGCATTTTCAGACCTCCCCTCATGAAGACTGGGTCTGTTACTTTGTTAATCAGTCCCAAAAAGTTATTTTATGTCCTGAAAGTTGATTCCAGACAACGACCATGAAATCACCATTCTGGCTGGAGTAACAAGATAACAGTGACAGTGTCATGAGCTGCAGTCCCAAAATACCTATATTGAAATTTTGGTGAGAAAATAAAAAAAAAATGGCTGAGATGTGAGAATTGGGGGTCAGGCTTTTATGTGAGTGGGGGGATGGAGGGCAGGAGTTGCATCTAGTGATATTGGAGGTGGGGCTTACATGGGATAATATTGGAGGTGGGGCTTACATGGGGTGACATTGGAGTGGGGCTTACATGGGGTGAGATTGGAGGTGGGCCTTACATTCTGTGATATTGGATGCAGGGTTATATTGGTTGATATTTAAGGTGGGGCTTACATGGAGCAAGATTGGAGGTGGGGCTTACAGCATCCCTGTAGGGCAAGGAACACTTGTAACACTAATTTGCCAATATCTCTGTAACTGTAGCAGCTATGAAAACAATTCAGATTTCATTGTGATCATGACAGCGAGACCTCCATGCGAGACTTGTCAATGAAATCTGCATCTTGCATCATTTTCAAGTTACAGGCACTGCAGGCACCACAATTCAACGGGCATTTTTAGGATTTTCCACCCCAAGTTTTAGCATGGTATTTTGGGGACCCCACCTCATGAACAATGTCACTGTCATTTCATTAATCTGTCGCGAAAGTTGAGTTACACAGCGAATGCACCATTCTGAGCCACAGGTGCAAAATCATGTTTTGGGCAGGATGTGAAAAATGACTGCTGTATACTGTTCATGAGGAGATGTGGAAAAGGGTAATGTTGAAAACCAGGAGGGAAAATATGAGAAATTGACTGTTATGAGCACGGTTAGAAACTGCACAACGCACGCTCGTAACGTGGCCAGTTTTTGGAATTTTTTTAACCAAATTTTCAACATGAGCTTTTTGGGAAATCCTCTCATAAACACTGGCACTGTGAATTTGTTAGTCCATCAAGAAAGTTGATTTTGCACAGTGATGCACCATTCTGTGGCAGAGGTGCAAAAACAAATTAGCAGGATGTGAGAAATGACAGTTGTACTGTTCACAAGGAGGTGTGAAAAAATGACAGTGTTAAAAATCTGGAGTGAAAATATTAAAAATTTGCAAAATTACAAGTGTGCATAGAAACTGCACAGTGCACACTTGTAATATGGCCATTTTTGGGATTTGTTGCACCAAATTTTCAACATAGGCTTGTTGGATTCTCCCGTCATGAAATCTGGAACTATCATTTCATTACTCAGTCCTGAAAGGTGATTTTATGTCCCAAAAGTTGATTCCATGCATTGACTGTGAAATCACCATTCTGGAATGAGTAACTAAATGACAGTGACATTGTCCATGAGGTGGGGTTCCAAAATGCCTATGCTGAAAATTTGGTGAGAAAATACCAAAAATACTTGAGATATCTCACATTTCCCTACTTTTGTGGCTGTGACCCTAACTACAGCATTAAAGCAGTTTTTTTCAATTTATGTCTTTACTTTTTAGACAGTATAATCATATTCTTATTTTTATGTGGAAGCACAGGGCTCTCTGGACCCTGCGCTTCCATTTATAGGACAACAGTGACCAAATTGTCAACATAGCCATCTTATTACCCCACCTCATGTACCCAGTACAGAAAATTGTTGAATCCCAGCCAAAACATAATTCTGTGCAACAGCAACACCATTCTGCACCACAGGTGTGAAAACACAGTTTAGGCAGGATTTAAAAAATGACAGCTGTGACATATATGAGGTGGGGTAATAAGAAGGCTATGTTGAAAATCTGGGGTCAAAATATTTTAAACTTCTAAAGTTGTGAGCATGCATGGTGAAATTGCAGTGAATGGTCATAACTTTGGCATTCTTACATATTTTGACCCATACTTTTTAACTTATTCTTCTCATGACTTCACCTCATAAACCCATAGGTGAAAAAATTCAAATCCATGCCAAAACTCCAGTCCACCCCACAGATGTGAAAACACGTCAGACAGGATGTGAAAAATTACAGCTGTACTGTTCATGAGATAGTGTGAAAAAATGGCTATGTTTAAAATCTGGAGTCAAAATATTGAAAATTACCAAAGTTATGTGAGTACATAGAAAAATGTTAATGAACGCACATAACTTAGCCATTTTTAGGAATGCTTTCACCAAATTTTTAACATGGCCTTTTTTTGGACCCCACCTCATGAACACTAATGGTGAAATGTTTTTATTCGGTCTCGAAAGGTGATTTCACACAGTGATTATAAAATGCCTTTCCAGGCCCAATAAATGAAATGACAGTGCCAGAGTTCATGAGGTGGGGTACCAAAAATGCCATGTAGAAAATCTGGTGAAAAAAATTCCTAAAAATGACAATGTTATGAACATAAGTACAAAATGCCATTGAAATACATTATATGGCACTTACAATATCATAATTTCTCAGTTCACGGTTCGGTTTTGAAGAGTGAAGACGTGTCTCAGTCCACAGAAGATGACAGCCTATGACCTATGACCTCCAGTGGTAAGTATAGGGTAAGGGGGTGTGGGGTGGTGGGTGCTCAGTGGAAGGATTGGGATAGAGGAAGGGGGATGGAGGAGATGATGAGAGAGCATTTTCTTTTTTCAGGTAAAAAAAAGATGTCGGGGGACTGTTTTCCTTTTAAAGGCCTAAGTAAATACCAGTAATATTTTGGGACATTGGGAGTGAGCTCCCCAGTGTCCTACACTGGCATTACGCTGACTCAGGGATTTGATCCCCCTGATGTCAACACACTGAATAAAACAACAGGCTGGGGGGCACAACGTGGACTTTATTGATTCCATAGCCGTCAGTATCTGCCTCCCTGTATTCCCAGTCTCTCAGAGCTGACAGCTTACTGTTGTTTTCTCATATAATGCAGATGCTCTACATTTACACTAAAGTCTCAGGAATTTACCTTTAGGTAAATTCCTGATTGTACGTAGAGTATGGCAACTACTTGTTAAAAGCAGACTGCTACCATCAGATCCAACTTAAAATTTAAAATGACAGCTGATCTAGTCTATTAAATGTTTGGATATAACTATCCAGAAATTACCTGATGGTACATTACTAATTGACTTGTATAAGACACCTACTGATTTTAGCAGTTTACTTTTAGCCAGTAGTTGCCATCCTGCACATACCATCAGGAATTTTCAAAAAGGTCACTTTATGAGACTTAAGCGTAAATGTGGAATGTCTGCATTATATGAAAAAAGAGTCAGTGAGCTGTCAGTTAGACTAAGGGATCGAGAATACAGGGAGGCAGATACTGACAGGACTATGGAATCAGTAAAGTCCATGGACAGAGATTCTTTGTTGTGTCCAAAAAGACAGAATAAGAAAGGTGAATCACAGCTTACTTTTGTGACAACTTTTGGAGGAGGGGCTTGAGAGGTAGCCAACATTGTATGGAAAAAACTGAGCATTCTCACTGGTGTACCAGAACTTAACTAGCTGTCTGGCTAGCACTGTGCAACAACAGCAGTTCAGATGAAACAGTTCAACTCTTCCTTCTCACCTTGATAGATCCTCTTGGGATAGCAGGCAGTGCCACACACAAAATCACCAGTAAATACACCAGGATGATGTGAACTTCACTTGTGTACATGGACTTACAGATAATGAACTGCAAACAGATTTCCTAACAGTGACAGGGAAGGTGATGTCAATCCAGCTCTACCACAGCAGATCACAGCCTAACAGGAGACTGAAGTGCATGAACTTCAAAGCTCGCTGCTTTATTGCTCAGCTTTCAAAAAATGGCAATGCTGTCATGGACAGAATAAAAATGCCTGTATCTAGTTAAACACATACTTTTTTTTTATTTTATTTGGCAAAGCTAAACTAGTCAAAGGGGGAGGCACTGACAAGCAGCAGGAAAATCCCAGCCTCTCCCTTCAAAACAGGGTACTAAATGAGAAAAAGACCGAGGTAGAACGGTCAGTGGGGGATGCTGCAACAGAAGGTAAAGCCATCAAAAAATGGAGAGCAATGAGTACCAATGCCCGTAGTCTGGGTAACAAGCTTCCTGAATTAGAGGTCTTGATGGAGGAGGAACATCTGGATATCATGGCAGTCACAGAAACATGGTACACACAAAATCATGACTGGGACGTAAACATACCAGGATACACTATCTACAGGAGGAACAGGGAGGGTAAAAGAGGAGGAGGAGTAGCTCTTTACATAAGGGAAGGAATAAAAGCAACAGAACAAAAGGGTAAACAGGGAGGAGAAGAAGCACTGTGGGTAAATTTGGAGACAGGCAATGGCACCACAATCCGCACAGGGTTTTATAAGACCTTCTCAGGGGAGGAAATGGACAAGGAAATGATAGAAAGTATACTTAGAATGGCAGAAAAAGGGGAGATATTGCTGATGGGTGATCTGAATATGCCAGATGTTAACTGGAGTGCAGTTGCAGCTGCCACTTCGAAGAGTGGAGTTATTCTAGATGCCCTACAGGGAGCATGCCTTAGACAACTAGTACTGGAGCCCACTTGAGAGGGAGCAATATTAGACTTGATTCTCTCAAATGGAGATGGAGAGAGGATCACAGATGTAGAAGTGGGTAGCCATCTGGGAACTAGCGACCATCGAACAGTATGGTTCACAATAAACACAGCAATAGAGTCAAGCCATACAAAGACAAAAGTACTGGACTTTAGGAGGGCTGACTTTGCCAAAATGGGTGAGTGCCTAAGGAATGCACTAGCAAATGGGCAGGAAGGAGGGTGGAAGAACAATGGGGAATAATAAAACTGCCATCACAGAGGTAACGAGCCTTTGTGTGAAGCAAATAAACAAAACAAAACGATGTAAGAAACCACTATGGTTCTCAAAGGAAGTGGCAGTGAAGGTTCAAGAGAAAAAGAAAGCATTCAGGAAGTACAAGGAATCGCAGAAGGAGCAGGACAGAGAACTGTATCAGTTAAAGCAAAAGGTGGCTGGGAAGACAGTCAGAACAGCAAAGGCCCAAACCAAGGACAAGATAGCCAACTCGGTTAAGAAGGGGGATAAAACCTTTTATAGGTACATCAGGAAGCTAAGGAAGACCAAGGGAGGGATAGTGAGGCTTAATAAAGGGGAGGGAGGGTGGGCAGAGGAGACTGTGAAAGGCAGAGATACTAAACAAATATTTTTGCTCAGTATTTACAAATGAAGAGGGGGAGGTACATAAAACAAACAGTAGAAACACTCTGGATACAGAAGTTGATACCAGCCCATTTACAGAAGAAAGGGTTCTGAAAGAACTCTTAAAACTGAAGGTGGACAAAGCAATGGGGCCTGATGGGATTCATCCCAGAATTCTAAAAGAACTAAGGGTAGAACTAGTGACACCACTGACTACCCTTTTAACAAATCATGGGAGGATGGAGTGGTACCCGAGGACTGGAGGAGGGCAGAGTGATTCCCTCACAAAAGTGGGAGCAAGGCAGAAGCAGAAAACTACAGACCTGTTAGTTTAACCTCAGTGATAGGGAAAATGATAGAATCACTCTGAAGGAAAGAATTGTCGAGTATCTAGAGGCCAGAGGGGCACAGGACCCTAGGCAGCATGGATTCACAGTGGAAGGTCATGCCAGACGAATCTGATAGATTTCTTTGACTGGGTGACCAAAGTAGTAGATCAGGGAGGCTGTGGACATGGCCTACCTAGACTTTAGCAAGGCATTTGACACAGTCCCACACAAAAGATTAATATACCAGTTAGCCAGCCTGGGAGTGGGTCCCAAGATGACAGCCTGTAAAGAATTGGCTGGAGAATAGGACACAGAGAGTAATAGTAAATGGAGTCCACCAGAAGAAAGGAGGGTTAATAGTGGGCACCGTAGGGTTCAGTATAGGACCGGCCCTCTTCAATATCTTTATGTTTACATTGCAGAAGGACTGGAAGGAAAGTATGTCTCTTGCAGATGACACAAAGATCTGCAACAGAGTTGATGCACAGGGTGGGGTGGAAAGGATGAGAAGGACTTGGCAAGGTTAGAGGAATGGTCAAATGTATGGCAGCTCAGATTCAATGCTAAGAAGTGCAAGGTAATGCACCTGGGAAACAAAACCCAGGGAAGAGTACACAATGGGGGTGAAATACTAACAACAACAAAATGGAAAGGGACCTGGGGGTAGTCATATCAGATGACCTAAAGGTGGCAAGCAATGTGAGAGGGCAGCAAGGAGGGTTGGGGGATACTGGGATGCATAGGAGAGGCATCACCAGTAGAAACAGGAAGTTATTATCCTCTGTACAGACAGCTGGTGAGACCCCATCTGAGTACTGTGTGCAGTTCTGAGACCCATTCTCTGCAAAGACATAGACAGGATGGAAGCTGTCCAGAGGAGGGCAACTAAATGGTGCAGGGTCTGCACGGAAGACATATGAAGAGAGACGAAAGGAGCTTAATATGTATAGCCTCGAGGAAAGGAGGGAGAGGGGACATGATAGAAATGTTCAAGTACCTCAAGGGAATCAACAAAGTCCAAGAGGGTAGCATCTTTCAAAAAGAGGTGTGCAAGAACAAGAGGGCACAATTTGAAGATGGGGGCAGCTTAGAGGTAATTTAAGGAAGTATTTTTTCACAGAGAGGGTTGTGGATCCATGGAACAGCCTTCCGGAGGAGGTTGTGGAGTCTAAATCAGTGGTGGAATTCAAGCATGCATGGGACAGTCATAAGGCAATTCTAGGGTGTGGGGGTAGGAAGAAGTAGGCTGCTGGTTAACTAGGATCTGCAGCTTATTCAGTAGGTAGGGAAATGGGCAGACTGGGTGGGCCAAGCGGTCCTTATCTGCCGTCAAATTCTATGTTTCTATGTTTCTATGTTTATAAAGCAACACTCTCCAGTCATGCCTAATTCATAAAATAGCCCCACAATACCATCTCTTTAATAATTGTGGACATGGATAAAATAAATGGTTCTTTAATTCTGATCTCAAAACAAAGGTGGGGGGGCATATTCCATACATAAAGTGATAGTAATGGAGACAGAGCACCACTAAACACCAGGGAAATGGTGGCTCACTGCTCCAACTGCAGCAAGCAGCATGAGTTCAGCTGCAGCTGCAGAAGTGAAGAAATTCCCACTGTTCTCATACAGAGAACATGAGAAAAGCATTCCTCTTGCTAAGCTGGGCACTCAAGATTTTGAGTGCCCAGAAAAAGTATTTTTAGGCAGTATACTTAAAAACAAACAAAAGGATCCCGTTTAGCTAGGTTCTGATGTTTATTAAAATCATAGCATTTTTGTGTAATTTCCATGTTTGTTGGTTTGTGGAAATAATCAACAAAATGGCGGTTGGCATGGCATAAAAAAAGTTTGGTGCCATGCCAAACAAGTGGCATGAAAGTAAAACGTGCATTTGCGGCATCAAATATTTACTTTGGCTGAGGAACGTTACCTCAGAAACCCTACTGCATATGCGCAAGTCAGGAAACACTAACATTTTAAAGTCTTATAACTCTGGAACCCCTTGATATCTTTTCACCAGACCTGTCAAAGGACTACCTTGTGACAAGACACATGTCCCCTGCCAGTTTGGGGCAAACATTTCTTTCCATGTAGGCTGTAGGCGAGAGCAAAGAAAACAAAACAATATTAAGTAAAGGAAAAAAGTGTTTTTTTTAAAATGACACATGCAGATCTCAGAAAATGCACAAAGTGCAGTCACAGAAATTTCCACACATCAAGACCTTGCCTCCTAGACAACACGTATAAAATTTCAGCTCATTTTGTTAAAGAGAGCCAAAGATATTAATGTGCAAAATTTGAGGTTTATCATTAAATAGGCTACTCAACCCTAAATATAGGGGTGCTACCACACCCTATAAGATAGATATATAGCAAGATAGATAGATAGATCGATAGACAGACAGACAGAGAGATAGACAAATAGCTATATATATATATATATAGAGAGAGAGAGAGAGAGAGAAAATTCAAAATCACACATGCCCACACAATGCAAGGCATCATGGGCTGCATATGCAAATACCACAGAATGTTATGCTGGTTCAACTTTAAGCAGATTGCATGGTGCGAAAGGCCTCTTACACAGTTTGCAAACTGTGCTATCTGTTAGCACCCTTTGCAAACTGTGTGAGAGGCCTTTCGGCACCATGCAATTCTGCTTAAAGTTGAACCAGCATAACATTCTGTGGTGATTTGCATATGCAGCCCATGATGCTTTGCATTGTGTGGGCATGTGGGATTTTGTATTTTCTTGAAACTTGGCTTCCCAGCCAAATGCCCTTTGGGGTAACCCTTGCCTCAGTGTTTGTGCACAGAGGTTCTTTGTCATATATATATATATGTATCAGATATCTATCTAGCTATCTATCAAAATGGCATGGTTGTGCCACTATATTTAGGTTTGAGTAGAGTGTTTAATGTTAAACCCCAATTTATGCACTCTAATAACTTTGCAACTGTTCAATGGATTTACATGAAATTTTGCATGCATAGTCTCATGCGATAGTTCTCTTGATGTGCCAAGTTTTGTTCTGGTCATATGTGCGAATTCCTAGATCAGGTTTACAAAAAAAGTAATTTTTGGGGGAAGGGGTTGCTGTTTTTTCTCAGCCCCCTAGCACCCAG
This sequence comes from Neoceratodus forsteri, assembly GCA_016271365.2. Classification (NCBI taxonomy): domain Eukaryota; kingdom Metazoa; phylum Chordata; order Ceratodontiformes; family Ceratodontidae; genus Neoceratodus; species Neoceratodus forsteri. The sequence continues at coordinate 1,678,554,350 of CM057456.1, forward strand.
ATGGTTTGGAATTTTGGTCTGAAATGTTGAGGGTTGAAAGGACCTGGCCCATAGTAGTGCCTTCAATGGTTTGATAAAAAAATACTAATCTGTTCCAGAGTTATTAGTTTTTAAATTTCAGGTTCTGAGCAAGCTCAGTAAGCACATCAGGATAGTTGTTTGGAACAGAAAAAAGGATTTAGACATATGAATCAGGATTCTGTTTTATGTAGCGGTTAATCCTTTTTCTTATGAAAAAAATCCTGATTCGTACAATGCCATCTTGTTTTCCATTTAAAAAAACAAATTCAAAATGCACAAAAATGACATGCTGCAGAGAGGCCAATATATGTATCTTGCGCATGAGGACCACATAGCTGAACTCTGCATTTAAATTTTGTAAAAATGACCCCAAATGTGTTTTTTTTTAATTTTTACATCCTTTTTTATGACTCACTTTCACATGTTTCATATGGGTTTTTTAATTGTTCATTCAAAGAAGGATCCCATCATGTGGAAAATAATTTTGGACTTAGTTTTTTTTGTTTACACAGTTACACGTCAACGAGTCATAAATCGCTTAATATTTACACTTAAAGGTGATTGGAAAGATTTAATCATTATGATTTATCAATAAATAATCATGTCCATATTTCCCTTTAATAGTGAGTTATTTTTTTATATTTTGGGAGGGACAGTTAAAGATTGTATAGTCCTTTTATATGCATACAAAAGTAATCACTGTCTCCATTTTTCCATTTCAGCTCTGTGGTTGAGGCTTGAAGAATTGATTCTAAAAGGTGACCTCAACAACTCCTTGAATCCCATGTTGCCACCATCCACACACAACAGCAGAATTTGACATTTGTGGACCTTAAGATAAAATTTAATTTTGATTTTTTTAAGAGTTATTGGTTCCTGCAAGCTGTGAAGGTACTGTTGCTTAGAGGAAAAAAAGAACACGTTACATGTACTGAGCTTTCACAGTAATGTGACAATTCAACTCAGTGTCATCTTTTTACTGTGTAAAGTTGTTTAAATGTTTTAGATCACAGTCTGTTAGTTGTGAGTTTTACCATGTGTAATGTAATTCCAATTAAGTCAGACAGCTAAGATCAAAGTAATGTTTTGGTAATTACATATGTCAAATTGCTTGATCCTGACATGTAGACTTTTATTCTTTTTCCCCTCTTGAAAAGGTTTAGACTTCTGTACTAGGAGTATAATATTGTTTTCAACCTAATTATTCTTTTGTGGTAAATTAGGAATTACTGCTTAAATCAGTTTGTAATGTATCATCTGGTGTTCTATTGGAATTTCCAGTGTTGCAATGTTTGCTTATGAAGATTCATGAACTTATTTACATATCTGCTTTTATCAGTTGTTTTGACCCACATTGACTATAAAAATATTTTGCGCACTTTTAGAAATATTTTTTTCACACAAGTACCTATGTCTATTTGCTTTGAAAAATAAGATGAGCAGTTTACAGTGTGCATTTCAGTATTTAGAATGCTAGTGTGTACTCAGCTCATAAATAATTATGAACTTATATGCATACCCATTTTTACAGTTTGTGGAAGCTGAAATTTGGCTGGAAATCTACAAGCTATTTCAATTCTGGTATACATAATTATGATATAATTACTGGCAACCCCCTTTAACAAACGGTTTTCAAGCACCTTAAAATGCCGTAATAACTCAAAAACGAGTTATTACGGCATTTGCAAAACCACCTGTCTCCTTTGTGTGTCACTCATCTGTATTCTGTCTTTTCATTGGTTCGCGCTCTGTGAGTGGGCGGGCTGAATAGCTTTAAAAAAATGGCGGCTCGTTTTCTCGCTTGCCGACGAGCCGCTTTTATTTACTACCCTCCCATCTCTATTTGATTTTTAAATGTTTTATCTGGTTGATCCCACCTTCCAAATAGAAAAGGACTATCTGGTTGATCCCGCCGTGTCTCCGGATCCGGAGATGCGCCACTGAAAAAGGTCGGTCTGAAGAGAAAGTGTGTGTGTGTGTGTGTGTGTGTGTGAGAGAGAAAGACAGCGTGTGTGTGAGAGAGAGAGAGAGAGACACAGTGTGTGTGTGTGTGTGTGTGTGTGAAAGACAGCGTGTGTGTGTGAAAGAGAGAGAGAGACACAGTGTGTGTGTGAGAGAGTGTGTGTGTGTGTGTGTTTGTAAATAGCAGATACTCTGCATTTTTATAAAGGGGTTGCCAGTAATTATAAAAATAAAATAAGCAAGTGTGTGTGGATTTTTTAACACACCCTTGGTGTGATTACCTCATAAACCTCTCGAGCTTCGCTCTCGAGGTTTATGGGTTATCACACACCTTGGGTGTGTAAAAAAAATCCATAACACACAGTTGCCTATCTATTATTCTCTATTTAACAAGCATAACAGACCCTGCTGTTGCTTATGGCGTGTTTGAGGGATGTCCTCTATTTACTTTTCTATGCAGCAGTTTCCCAGCACCCTGACACATTATATGCTATGCATGATTAGCCAGCAGGGTTGGAACCCACATCCCAGGACATGCCAGATTGAAACTGACATTAGCAGTCAGCTAATATCACTCATACTACTATTACCATCTAGCTGCCGACACAGTTTAGATGTTTTATGTTTTTTAACAAAAATGTTTTTTGGTCATTAGTCTTGGTAAGCCATATACGACTTTCTGCTGTTACCTTAGTTATATTTCTGCCACTAAACAGTTATGAGAAGTGGAGTGTTACTGCCATCTTCTTAAAGATGTTGTGATAAAGCTTTGCTGGCAGTAAATGAACAATTATTGGTTACCATGGCTGACAGAAGCCTCACTTTTGCTGGGTTCTGTAATTTTGGTGGTAAAATTATTATTGTGTAATACAGTCTTATGAAGGATCATTGGGTGCTGAGCCATACTTATTCCTTGTGGCAGTCAGCTAAATTCTTGGAACACTTCTTAAATGCAAGCTCCTAAAAAATATAGTTGTTTAGAAAAACATAAGTAATCAATCTTTTAGTTTAATTAACTGTTTTACTATGCAGCTAGCTTCTGGGTTGCTGTTGACAGTTGCTTAGCAACTAGAAGCTGCCTCTGACTGACGGAACCCAGATGTACTGACATCAACACGACGTTAATCCCTGGTGCTGGGTGATTGGGGACAGAAGTCCCAGCTTTGCTGAACCATGCTATTTAAACAGTGACAGAACCATCAGACAGTGTAGTTTGTTCTGTCAGCTGCCATGCACGCTTTGCTACCTGTTTTAACAGTGAGTTGCCTTTTAGGTAAAAAATTATGTAACACGTTTTAAGCACTACATAGGTGCTTTGTTAGACAGATAAAGAACTGGCTGATGCTTATGGGATGCTCTGATTCAATGCAGGGAGATTATCTAAACTTATGGGACACAACATGAAATATCTTTCCTTATAAGATGTGTGTGCATTCCTACAGGTTTATATTGATACTATGCTTTAGAATTTATAGAGAATGTACATTGTAAATAACGGAATACAGAGGTTACACTCAATTGTTTTTGGAACTGACTTATTTTATCAACTTTGCTCTGGAGCTGGCTTATAACATTTATTAGAATTAATATAATACATTGAAGTTCATGATTTGGAACTTGTGAACACATTGTAGAACAAAATGTATTAATGTATATATTTATTTAAAAGTTTCACCAGGAAGGGCATACTGAGCAGTGAATGCTCATTTCCAAATGCGTTCTGGGGGAGAGGGGATGGGGACGACAGTAAGGATATATGCAGCAAAAATAAAAATACAGTATGATAAACTGATAAGAGATACAATCAGCAAAATAGGATGACAAAATTGTTAACAGTCATTTCAACAATCCAGAAAAGTACTAGAAAATTATATTAAAAATCAGTTGCACGTGTAACATAGAATAAGTTCTATTCTGCATAAAAGAGCAATGAGGCAAATATTGGGAGGGCGGTAATTAAGCACATCTGCAGGAAGTGGAGAAAAGGTCCTTTAGGAAGGAGGTGAGGACACGAGGGAAGGCAGTATGATGGATGGGCAGGGGGAAGGAGTTCCATATTTTTGAGAAGTGGTGGGAGAATCCTGCCTAGCCTGCTGAGGTGGACCTGGTGGGATGGCTAGGGTTTGGGAATCAAGGTTTCTAAGGGCGTGACAGGAAGGCGGCTTGAGGGAAATAGAAGAGGAGAGAGATAGGGGAGAGAGTAGAATTAGAATCTAGCTAGAAAGTTGGCGCAGTGGACATGGCGCCTGTCCCCTTGGGATAAAAGGGAGAGAGACTGGTAAAGGTCATAGTGATGGGTGCGGGGAGGACAGTCAGGAGCAAAATGGAAGAAAGAATGGAAGAGAGTGTCCAGCCTGGTTAGGAAAGATTTGGGAGTGGCACTGTAGACTACATCCCTGTAGTCAAAAATAAGAAGGATCATCTTCTGGACCAGTGCGCGGAAGGCTGGCAATGGAATACACCTATGATTTCTGTATAGGGCACTCAGTTTGGGGTTCAACTTTTTGTGGATGGCATCCATGTGCCCATAAAAGTCAAGGTTCTGGTCAAACCAGACCCAGAGGTATCTAAAGGAGGTATTGTCCTCTAGCAAGGTCCCATCTAGGGTGTGGAAGGAGGGGAAGGATGAAAGTCAAGAGTCTGCCTCGTGCCAAAGGTCATGAAGACTGTCTTCTTGTTGTTCAAGAACAACTGATTTGAGTGAAACTAGAGCTGAACTGTATCAAAGTCATGCTGAAGTCTGGATGCTACAACAGTGGGGGAGGGACCGGATGTATACAGGACAGTATTGTCTGCATACATGTGGATGGAGGCGAAAGGACAGGCAGTGGGAAGATCATTAAGGAAGACAAAAAATAGCAGCAGGCCCAACACAGAACCCTGAGGTACTACAATGTTGATGGAAAGGGAAGGGATATTGTATCACTAATCCAAATGGATTGTGTTCTTCCCACTAGGTATGAATGGAACCAGCTGGTGGCTGCATTTAAGAGCCCCACAGCAGTGAGTTTGACAAGCAGGACAGGGTGGGAGACAGTGTCAATAGCCTTGGAAAGATTGAGAAAGATAGCAGAGGTGGTGAGTCCCTGGTCCATGCCAGTAAGTATAGAGTCAATGAGCCTAAGGAAAAGGAGACGGTGGAGTGAAACATCTGGAAACCAGACTGGTAAGGGGTGAAGAAGGAGGAGGAATCAAGGTAGGAGGAGAGTTGAGATAACACTAAGCACTCCTGTACCTTAGCAAGAATGGGGAGCAAAGAAATAGGCTGGTAGTTACCAGGGGAGGAGGAATCTCTATCTTTTGTGAGGGGGGATAACAGCAACATGTTTCCAATCAGATGGTACAGATGCAAGAGAGGAGAGATTTAGGAGAGAAGCAAGGGAGATATTAATAGCAGGAGCAGACAAGCATAGGATTTTGGAGTCAAGTCCGGAAGGGCACTTCCCTTAGAGGGGTTAAGGGCAAGCAGAGCATTGAGGGCATCAACAGGGGATATAGGACAGAAAGAGAAGGAGGAGGAGGAGGATGAGGGGCAGCCCATTTGAAAGGGCTTAAGTGAGGAGAACAGTGACGAGGAAGAAGGGACAGTAGAGAGAAATGAGGTGAAGAATGTGTTAAGCTCTGTGGCCACAGAGAGGGGATCAGATAGGGAGACATCATCCGTTTTGATAACTGATAGCAGGAGCTGGGATGGAGGGGAGAACAGGGATTAAACCACCTTCCAAATTTGGATGAGTAATATATGCTTGATTGAAAAGTGTCTGTGAAGTATTCAGCCTTGGCCAGTCTAATTGCCCTAGTGCAAGCATTTCTGAGAGTACGGGACTTCTGGATGGCAATAGGGGAACTGGTGGATTTGTGCAGCTTTCATGCCTGATCCCTGGCACAGAGGCAAGCTATCAGTTTGGCAGTGACCCAGGGGAGGTGGGAGCCCTGCACCCGGGTCTGTCTTAGAGGGGCATAGTGGTCCTAGAGAGTGAGTAGTTTTGAACTGAAATATTCCAATGCAGAGTCACTATAGGAAGCAAGGGGGATGGGAGACCAACTAGAGTTTGATAGGTCATTGAGTATGGGTGCCAGATCCAAGCATTTGTACGAGTGAATTAGTAAGATTTTGGATGGGGCTTTTGGGTGGTGGAGTTTGCAAACAGTGTAGATCAAGTGGTGGTCACTTATGGCATCTGGTAGGATACCAGCTGTGATAATCCAATGTGGGTGGGAGGTGAGGGCCCAGTCAATTAAGAAGTGATTCTAAGATTTTGCGTTTAGTCAAGTGGGTTTGCTTATTAACTGGGTCAGGTTTAGGGAAGCTATCTCATTCTGAGTTTTAGTGTGAGTGAGGGAGAGACAGTTCACATTAAATTCTCCCAGGATATGAAGTTCACCTGTAGAAGAGTGAGACTGAAGGGTAGTTAATATGTCTGTGATGGAAGAAGGTGAAGGACTAGGGCAACAGTATGTGCCAGAGATAAAAATGGGCAAGGAGAATGGGAGGAAGATCTTTACCAGAAATAACTCATAGGCCTGCGGGAGGGATGTCATGATCACAGGTGCAAATTTGATGGATGAGGCAATATACATGGCAATGCCAAATCCTCTGCAGGTGCAGTCCTGGTGGATGAGGGATGTGTAAGAACAAGGGGACACAATTTAAAGATAGAGGGGGGACGGCTCAGGGGTAATGTGAGGAAATCTTTTTTCACGGAGAAAGTGGTGGATGCGTGGAACTGCCTTCCTGGGGAGGTTGTTGGGGCTAAAACAGTGGGGGAATTCAAACATGCATGGGACAGACACAAGACAATTGTAGTGGGGGGTGGCAGGAAGTAGGCTGTTGGTTAACTAGAATCTGCAGCTTATCCAGTAGGTAGGGAAATGGGCAGACTGGGTGGGCCAAGTGGTCCTTATCTGCCGTCAAAATCTATGTTTCTATGTAGCCAGGAATTGAGACACTTGTTTCGGTAATGTTAGATTTTAGCCATGTTTCAGCCATAATTCGTATGTCAGGGCTGAAGTCTAAGGCTAGGGGTTGAAGCAAAGAAATTTTGGGAAGAATGCTCCTGATGTTTAGATAGGCTATTTTTAGCCCACAAGGAACTTGGAAGAAGAGAGAGGGGGGCAAAGCCAGGGTTAAGTTTGATGTCCCCTGCTAACAGTAGCATCAAGATAATTAGGAGTTTGGTAGTGACGGTCATATACTTCAGGCTCAGGAATGTGGATGGGGGTAGATGAGGTGTGTGGGGGAGGGGGGAGTGTGCTTAAAAGCAAGCAGAATGGCTGCTTGGAAGCAAGGGGGTTAGTATAGATGGCCCAGGAGACCAGGGGTTGTGGGTCACTGTGGGGGGAGCCAGGGGAGAGGTAATGGAGGAAGTGGGAGATTGTGTGTGCTCAGGAAGGGAATATAGAGGGAGGATATAAGGGGAGGAATGGGAGAAGGGAGGCTATGCAGAAGAGGAGGGGGAGAATACATAGGAGTCTGTAGAACATGACTTGGAGTGGGAACAGGGCTGACTCAGAGGACAGCAAGTGCAAGGATTGTAAATTGAGCCAATATAGAGTGACTCCAGCAAGGGTTAATATCAAAATATAGCAATAAAACTCAGGGTCTTTATATAAATGTTTTTTGTTGTTGTTTATTTACCTTTTAAGCAAGTGAGTAGGATTTGGCTAAGTGACTGAAAAATATGAAGATGTTGAGAAAAGAGCTACACTATAACACACATGGAGAGACAATGTGAATGACAAGATTAGGTTCTGGCTGGGAGGAGCCAAAAGTAAGGGGATGGGGGAGCAGAGTAGGAGGGAAGGAACCAATGCACCAGGTAAACTGGGGGGGGAGCTGATTGGTTCACAGGCCAGCCAAGCACCATAACATGAACACCAGCTTAGGGTGGGAGGGTGACTGGGGAGGGTGGGCAGGAAGCAGTAAGCTGTGCTGTGTAAAGTGCAACGCCGGACTGCAGGAGCTGAGGAGCAGAAGGGAGTCCAGTGTACCTGTCAGCTGCCTTGTTTGAGAAGACTTCAGTGCTGTTTCTGTGAGCTGTGGTGAGGGGAGGAGGGTGCTGAGACCTTGGCCCTCATGACCCAGAGACTGCAGATCACCAAAGCTGCCTGCAGGTAAAAAGGGAGAGGATTAAGTGGTCAAGTTAGAGTGAACAAAGGGACAGCAGAAGTCAAGGTGGGAAATGGGAAAATGAGACTGGAGAGACCAGAGGAGGGGGCAGGAGCGAGAGAGATAGAGAGGGCTGGCTAATGAAACAAAGACAAATCCCACAGTTTAACAGAAGCAGGGCTCCAGTAATCACACTAGAACTGGCAGAAACATTGATACAATCACTCAGGACAGAGCAGCTAGCAGTCAGAGAATAGTATAGGCAGTCTGACTAAATGTTCAGATGGAAATACATTAATCAGTACAACACATGATATAAAACTCAGAGGAAATTAACGCTGTATGCACAACACTACTGCTTTAAAGCCTGGTAAATGAACATGTTCTATGCATTACACTGTGCTGCCTGTGAGCTGCCTTGTTTGAGAAGGTTCTAGTGCTGATTCTGTGAGCTGTGGTGAGGGGGGAAGGGGCACAGAGACATTGGCCCTCATGACCCAAAGACTGTGGGACACCAAAGCTGTCTGTGAGCTACCTTGTTTAAGAAGGCTCTGGTGCTGTTTCTGTGAGCTGCAGAGAGGGGTGGGAGGGAGCCAAGACCTTGGCCCTCAGGACCCAGAGACTGCGGAACACCAAAGCTGCCTGTGAGCTGCCTTGTTTAAGAAGGCTCTGGTGCTCTTTCTGTGAGCTGCAGTGAGGGGGGGGGTGCCAAGACCTTGGCCCTCACGATCTGGAGACTGCACCAAAGCTGCCTGTGAGCTGCCTTGTTTGAAAATAAACTTTGATAAGATTATTAGATGATAATTAGAGGATGCTAGATTAAACCATCAGGTCTGAATATTATTTTTCTTAATAAGCTTAATTTACAAATGTGAAGTCCTCTTAAGGACTGGTGAAAGTTTTGGCATTGGAGAACATAGGTAGGATCATTGTGCACACTACTGAATATAGATGCAAGATGATAATTATACTGAAATTTATTGATTGACTTGATTTTTATTGTGTTTTTAAATAATTCCTTATAATACAATGGGAAATGTTTATGGTGTGTGGTTTTCCACCTTATTCACCATGGTGATTCACTGATTTCCATACTTAGAAAATGTAGCATTGATACTATATACAGTATTATACACTAATATAAAAGGCTAATATTTAGGGTGTTCCTAACACTTCCTCTTTTGCAGGACGTAAAAGAACCAGGGAATGTATATGGACTACTTTTTTTGTGACAGTCTCTAACATTATTATATATTTTTACATGTAGATCCTTATCTCTGAAGAAGCCCATGAGGGGTGAAACATTAGGCTCTAATGGGGATCTGTAGCTGAATACTATTATAAACAATGGATTAAATTAACTACATATGGACTGTGGTGTGGCTGATCTCTAGACTTTCATATTTGGATTTTTCACATTTTCAGCCCCCTAACTACACGGAGCCTGAAAAATACATAGAAGGGGGCCCTACCGGGACTGCTTCTTGTTGGTTACTGCTACAATAACACATTATCCCCCCAAAAAAGAAACAATATGAAGGGGCTATATAAAACAGCACAAACATTAAATATTGCAAAGTCTTATAAGACAACATAAGAGGTTTAACAAGCCATAACTCCTTCTTTTTCCTTGATGTGTAGTGGCACACCCCACCCTCCAATTGCTGTCCCCATTATATGCTTTCTGTCCCTGGTGTCTAGTGGCACCCCCCACCCTCCAACTGCCAACCCCTTAGTGTTCTTATATTTTCTTGTCTGGTAGCACCCTCCCTCCAATTGCCATCCCCTTAATGTCTTCATTTTTTCCTGGTGTCTAGTAGCAGCCCCCCCACCCTTTGATCACTGTCTCTGTAATGTTATTTATTTCCCTGGTGTGTAGTGGCACCCCCTCCCCTGATTGCTGTCCCCATATTTTTTAATTTTTCCTTGGTGTCTAGTGGCACCCCCCACACAACTCCAATCACTGTCCCCATATTTTTACATTTTTTACTGTTGTCTAGTGGCACCGCCACCCTCTGATCGCTGTCCCTGTATTTAATATAACCTGTAATAAGGAAAACCATTCCTTGATGTCTTTTTTTCACCTGTAAAAAAGAAAATGGTTCCTCGCTGATCTGACCCCACACCCCTACATCCCACTGAGCACCCCTACCCTGCACCCCTCACACACCCTCACTCACCTGAACAGGTCCCAGGGCAAAGATCCACTTTCTGATAGAAGACACAATTTGCTGCTGGAACCACCAACTACAATATGAGAAACTAAGGTAAAAGCGGTTCAATGTATTTCAATGGGATTTTGAAATTTAATGCATAACTTTGTAATTTTTGCAAATTTTGACCCCAAATTTTCAACATGGCCTTTTTGGGAGCCCACCTCATGACTAATGGTGGTGGAATTTTGCAAATCAAGTCTGAAAGGCGATTTCATAGTTGGTTAGCAAAATCACATTTCAGGTGGGATTTGAACATTTGCACAACCCTTGTTCTTGAGGTGGGGTAATAAGAAGGTGATGTTGGAAATCTGGGGTAAAAATATGTAAAAATGGCAAAGTTATGTGCATCCATTGAAATTCTGATATGCTCACTCATAACTTTGGTAATTTTAACTACTTTGACCCCAAATTTTCAACAAAGCCATATTTTTGCACCACCTCATGAATGTGCAAGATGTCATTTTTCAAATCCTGGCCAAACTGTGTTTTTGCACCAGTGGCACAGAATGATGTTGCAATGGTGCAGAATAATGTTTTGGCAGGGATTTGAACATTTTCTGTAATGGGTTCATAAGGAGGGGTAATAACAAGGCTATGCTGACAATTTGATTGCTGTTTTGCTACAAATGCAAGCACAGGGCCTGAAAGGCCCGATTCTTCCACAGCAACATAAATGTATGCATCTATGGAGGGATAAGAATGCAGGGCACAGAGGGCCCTGCGCTCCCACAGGCAAATGAGGATATGATTATATTATTTCAAAAAGTAAGGAAATTATTTGCACAAAAAAAACCTGTGTTAATGCAACATTTAGGGTTTAGCCTACAGAGACAAAAGTAGGGCAATGTGGTTTTAGGGTTTCCAACCTTAAAACCCCACCCCCACCCATGAAGCAAATCAGGGGTTCAGTCTTCCTTGGGGTTGTCAACCCTAAAGCTCACCCCATTCTATACATTCCTGAAATATATACACCTGTGTCCATCACATCTGCGCTTTCTTGATACTGCAATGGGGTGAACTTTAGGGTTGTCAATTTCAAGGAAGACTGTACCCCTGATTTGCTTCAGGGGTGGGGGTGGAGTTTTAGGGTTGGAAAATTTAAAACCACATTTCTGTACTTTTGTCACGGTAGGTTGAACCCTAAATGTTGCATTAATGCAGTTTTTTGCAAAAAATGTATATATAGTCAAACCCACTTAAACGCATAGCCATGGGACTTGGGACAATTATGTGTTTAAGCAGGTTATGCAGTTATGCGGTCTTGTTGTTCCGATGCCTCACAGTGGCCCGGTAAATACCAGGCAACGGATTCCTACACTCTTGACACTCTCCTCACCCCAATATTAAGATAATGCCTTCTCTCAATCTTAAAGCAATTGCTGCCCTAAACTGACTTTTCTGCAGCTGCCCAACATCCCACAGTTTTATTTTTCACCAGCACTGAACTTCGCCTACTTCTCCCCTGCTGCACTGCAGTCCTGACATCACCCTAGCAACCATAGTCACATGATCCCATGGACTGGTAGTCTGTTTGAGGTTGGAAACCTGTATGGGATCTGACAGGGTTAACAGGTACTGTGGGGGTATTTAAGCAGTATGATTTCATTTTTGTGGATTTGTGTGATCTGTCCCTGTTAACAGGTACTGCTAGGATATTGGGTCAGTGTGATTTGATTTTGGGAACGGACACTGTAACTTTATGTTGTGATGCTTGAAGTCACTTTGACATTTTCATTTATGGGTGTTTGAACTGTGACGTGATAGGGCAGACAGTTTAAAAACAGATAAACTTTATTAGTCTGTGGCAAAAGGTTTAAAATGATCAGTAACCTTCGACTTGACGTGTTCACTCTTTCATAGCTTGGTTGCAGACATTCTCTATCTCATCGAATTATTAAGGCAGAAAAACACTTCACAGAAGTGCATTTTCTCCTCTCCTGCTACTGTGTTGCTGCTGCTATACTATGGTTTTGTGAGTACTTTTGTATAATAAATAATTTTTATGCAACCGATTTCTGGTGCCCAGCTTTTTTACCTTGCAATCTATCTCATTGAATGCCTTGTGATCTTCCTTGCTGTTGGCATTCTATTCAATATAGTGGTGTATGTTAAGGAGAGACTGAAAGACATCTTTAACGGTTAGGGCTGGCTTAGTTGACTCCTCTTCTCCCTCCTCCTCCTCATCATCGTCATACCTGGTACCATCACCATCTGCCACAGATGCTGCGATCTCCTCATCTGTGAGCATACCAGTGAACTGCAGATTGTCATCCTGTGCCACAAAGGGGTCAAAAATAGACTGTGGGATGTTATCTGGTGCTGCTACAGATTCCGCCTCCTCCTCTTCATCAGCCGTATCCATGCATTCCCTCAAAAAGCCAGGTTTTATTAAATAATTCTGTATGGTCTGCACCTTTACTTTAGACCAAGCCTAGCTAAGCATATGTATGGCATCCAACATGGACAACTTCCACGTTAGATCAGTGGCTGAAACAGCAGTGCCATCATCAGATACTGTAATCACAGTTTCTGGCATTTGTTGATGATACAGGCACTTCAAATTTCAGATGATTCCCTGATCCATTGGCTGGATCATGGAGGTTGTGTCAGGGGGAAAAAAATAGCTTTACATGGGAGAGATCAATGTGAGGGTGTGTTGCGCAGTTGTCAATAAGGAGCAAGGTGTGCTTCCTCCTCCTCATATCCTTGTTAAAATCTTCTGCCCATTCCGTGAAGAGCTCAGCAGTCACCCAGGTGTTGTGGTTGGCTTGGTAGGTCACAGGCAACTATTGAAGATTAACTCCCTTAAAACATCTAGGGTTTCTGTTTTTGCTGATAATAAGCAGTTTACATTTGTGGAAGCCATCCATGTTAGCACACGTTAATACTGTGAGGTGATCTTTTTTCCTTCTTGCTACTGGAGATGTTATCAGACTTAAAGGTGAGTGTGCCGTCAAGGTTGCCCAATAATAAATTCTGGTTTCATCTGCATTATAAATGCAGTCGGGGGGTAATCAGACAGCAGAATGGGCAAGACTGAATGGACCCAGTTTTCAGCAGAGGTTGTGTCTGCATCCTCCTCCCCATGCAGCCATATGAAAACAATGTTGTGCCTTACCTTGAAACGGCACAACCAACCATTGTTCAGTTCTTCCCCATGGCATCGACTAGTTTCTGAGCCTTTTCCTGAAATAGTGGGCCAGAAAAAGGCATATCAGAGGCACGGGCATGCACAAACCAGTGAAGAAGAGCGTCTTTAGTTCCTGTGTCCTTGCCCTCCCATTTGCATTTCTGTCCAAGGTTTCCATTCATTTGGTCGTGCCCCTATAGCTAGGGTTGAGTAGGCACTTCAATGTTAAACCCAAAATTTTGCACTTTAATTACTTTGCAACCGTTCAATGTATTTGTCTTAAAATGTGCATGCCCTATCTTCCATAGCAGTTCTCTGGATGTGGCAAGTTACGTTCTGGTTGGATGTGTGGTTTCTGAGTTCTGGAGAGGTGAATGAAGCAAATTTTCACTCATTGACTTTGCTGGGATTTTTCTTTGAATTTGCGTACAGCCCAGATGGTTAGGAATCTTGGTCTGAAATTTTCAGGGCAGAAAGGGACTTGCTCACTGATGTGCCTTATGCTAGTCTGGTGAAAAAATAATCAGTTCCGAAGTCATTTAATTTTTAAATTTTGAAAAAAACATTTCTGAGCATTCTTAGTAAGCACTTCATGATAGCTGCATGAAACAAAAAAGGAATGCTGTTTCGCATTACAATATTCCTTTTTTGTTTGCCGCCATCTTGTTTCCATTTTTAAAAAAACCTTAAAAAGCTATTAAACTGAAATCATTGAGAGGCACCAACACATCCTTCTGAGTCATCAGGATACCCTTAGGTGTAATCTACACTTCACAGTGGCAGACATGCCCTAGAAATGTGTTTTTTTTTTACTATTAGGAATCTTTTTTCGTGACCTTGTGATATGAAAAAAAATCCTTTTTTGTATCATGAGTCATGAAAAAGTATCCTTTTTTGTGAAGGCAGAATCTTCTAATTCAATTCTACTGCTGTCTCCTGTGCTCTGGTATATTTCCATGGTGTCTAGTGGCACCCCCACCACCTGATCTCCATCTCCTTTCTCCCTGTAGTCTCCCTGGTGTCTAGTGGTGCCCTCCCACCTGCCAATCATCTTCCCCTGACAAAAAATATTTTTCCCTAGTGTCTAGTGGCACCCCGACCTGCCAATCGCTGTTCCTACATGTATTTTTATATTCCCTCATGTCTAGTGGAACCCTCAACCCCAATCACTGTCCCCTTGTAGTTTTATATTCCCTGCCATCTAGTGAAACCTCCCCACCCACAGATTGCTGACCAATTACCTGTAATGAAGAAAACAGTCCTCAATATTTTTTTTTAAAGATAAAACTTTCTCTCACTGATAAAAGAAACTAAGATAAATGTAGTTCAATGTATTTCAATGGGGGTGTCAGCTTTTATGCATAAATTAGCCATTTTTTAATATTCTGACCCCAAATTTTCATCATGGCCTTTTGGGGACCCCATCTCATGAACAATATGACAGTCATTATGCAACTGCCACCTGAAAGGTGATCTCATGGTCACTTGTTGAATTCACCTTTCAGGTGGGATTTGAAACATTTTCCTGAACTTGTTCATGAGGTGGGGTCATAAAAAGGCTATTTTGAAAATCTGGGGTCAAAATACACATAAATTCCAAAGTTATGACCATTCATTGCAGTTTCACTACACACACTCATAACTTTGGAAATTTTAATGACTTTGACCCCAAATATTCAAAATAGACTTCTTACCGGTGTTGTGTAAGCTGCACTGGCTGCCGATCAGGTGGAGGATCCTCTTTAAGGTGGGTTTTCTCACTTATAAGGCCCTACATGGTCAGGGCCCTGGTTATCTGTCAGACCTTCTTGCACCTGCTCTCTCTGTTCACCTCTCTGCTCCTCCTTTGGAGGTCCCCTGGCAATTCCTAGGATGAGGTTGAGATTGGCGGGTGACAGGGCATTTAGTGTTGTTGCCCCTGTCCTATGGAATTCATTGCCCCCTGGGGTTAAAGAGGCCCCCACTCTGGAGGTATTTAAAGCTTGCCTTAAGGCCCTCCTATTTGCTCAGGCATTCTTGGACTAAATTATAACTTTTTCATTTTGATTTGTTTAAGATAGTTAAGTAACATATTATCACTCTGGGTTTTATTGTCTTGTATTTGCATGTAATCCTCTAAAGAAGTGTTTATTTATTTGTGCAGTGCCCAGAGCCTCTGGGATTAGGCATTTTTAAATACATTTTGCCTTGCCTTGCCTTATTACCCCACCTCATGCATATCACAGCTGCCATTTTTCAAATCCTAGTTAAAATGTGTTTTTTGCACCTGTGGCACAAAATGGCATTGCAGTTGTTCAGATTTATATTTTGGCAGGGATTCAAAAATTTTCTGCACTGGGTACATGAGGTGTAGTAATAAGATTGCCATGCTGACAATTTGTTCACTGTTGTCTTATAAATCGAAGTGTAGTGCCCTTCCACATCTACATACATATTTGCATCTATGGAGGGATGGGAGTGCAGGACCCAAAGGGCAAATGAGGCTACGGTTACACTGTCTCATAAAGTAAGGAAATTCTTCACAAAAACAAAGTTTATGCATCAGTTAGGATTGATATCAAACTGTAAAAAGGAGGGAAATATGATGTTAAGGTTTGAATCCAAACACCCCACTTCCACCCTGCACACACCAAAAAGCTTTGGGGGTGTGCCTTGGGATCTTCAGCCATAATGCTCACCCCATTCTTCTATACTGTACCCATCCCAGCTTATTTACTTACGGAATGGGGTAGCACTATGGCTGACAACTCCAAGGCACTCCCCAGATTTGTACCCACAATTCCTAAACCATTGGGAGTTAAATGTAAACCCAAATTTATGTTACTCTTTGGGGTGATCCCCATAGACTGGAGGGGTCAAAGCCCCACTCCTACCCTTTCCTGAATGTAGACACTTCCCTTAACCATAACATTAACCCTAACCCTAATTCCTAAACTACCGGGTGTTAAAAATCAGTTAACACAATGTTATTCTGTGCATCAAGCCACACAAAGTGGAGGGGGCAAGTCCCCCTCCTAAGCTTTCTTGAATGTATACATTTCCCTTAATCCACCATCATTTTTTTAAGACATTGTAATTGTATCCCTATTTCCCTGTGGGAGCACAGGGTCCTTCACTCCCATCACTCTATACTCCTCAGTGTATTTGTGTGTGGGAGTGCAGGGTGCTGCTATCTATACATTAGTCCCTAGTAGTATCTGTATTTCTCTTTGGGAGTACAGGGCACTTAATAGTGTCTGTATTTGTGTGTAGGAGTGCAGGGCCTTCTGGGCCCCATGCACGAAATGAAAAAGAAATACTTGCGTACACCTCACAATGCAATATTATCCTTTGGGAAATTTAGCAAAATGTAAAGCCACAGAACTCCAGAGAAAAGTAATATATTTTCACCAAACCAGCAAAAGGCACATCTGTGAGGCAAACCTTTAGTACCCTGAAAATTTCAGAGCAAAATTGCAAACCGTTTCTTAACACCATAGTGACAAAGAAATGTCTCAGTAAACCTCCCAGTACAATGTTATCCTGTGGAAAATCAACCAAATTTCAAATCCCTAGAACTCCAAGCCAAAGTAGTGTCAGTGGCTCAGTAGATAGCACACTTACCTCTGAGGCTGGGAGATCAGCAGGCTGTGGGCACAGTTCCCATACCTGACACTTGGGTTAATATCCCAATACTGACTCTAGTGCAGCATGGGGGGCTGCTGCACTTCCGAGGTGCCATTTTTCAGATAAGATATGAAACTGAAGTCCCATCTGCCTTGATTGGTGGTAGTTCAGGTGGATGTTAAAGATCCCATGGCACTTATCAAAAAAGTAGGGGAGTTTTTTATTAGGACAAATTTCTCTTACAAGATACACAAATCAAACCAAACAATACATCAAAAAACATCAATAGGAATGAAAAAGGGTATGAACTAAAAAGGAAAACAGGAAATAAAAATAACAAAAAGCCTTAAGGGATATATGGTACAAGGAATAAATTAAGGAGGATCAAACCACCAATTCTCACAATTCTTCCATAGAGATGTCAGTCCATTATGAGAAACACAACCTAAATCTCAAGCACGTAGATGTTTTAATTGTGTTAAAACAAGATGAATGACTTCTGATTGAGTCAAAAGAATCTGCTGGAAAATCCATTTACATCTTGTCAACCAGAGATAATATTTTAAGATACCAGTAAAAACACCTAATGTAGTAGGGTGGTAATTTATCCAAGGACCTGAATATTTCCCCAAGACAAGGGTATCATAATCAATGTGGCAAAATTCAGTCTTACCTAAAGTCTGCGCTAATACTTTCCAAAAAGTAACAGCAAAAGGGCATTCTAAAAATAAATGTGACTGAGTTTCCAGTAAGGTGTTACAAGTGTCTCTGGGACAGTATCTCTCACTCAACTGTTTATGCTTATGGGAACTATGAACACCAAGTCTACCATGACTGGATAGCCAAGTTGTCTCCCACATATACTCAGGCAGTCTAGGATCTGTTAATAATTTAATAGTGAGATCAGCAGTGTCCTGAGTCCCAAGGGGAAAAATTAAAGGTTCCAAAAAATTTCTATCAAGAAGGTTCTGATAAAACTCCTTCTTGTTAAAAAGAACAACCACTTCTCTAGTAACACTCCATTGTTTAAATTTCTTAAAAGCAATAATCATATAAGGTGGAACAAGTCCTTTTTTCCAGATAGTCTGAAAATATGACTTCCCATTTTTCCATAAGGTAAGTAAAGCTAAAAGATAAGTGTGAATCCAAATATGCCATGTTTTGGTAAGAGGTCCGAGGAGGGGTCTGATGTTATAAAAAATAAAATGAGTCATAAGGAAAGCTACTGGATTCACCATCCCCAGGCCTGCTTTGTCACTATGGAGATAAGTAAAATTTCTCTTAACAGGATTTAACCTGCTGCCCCAGAGGGCTTGAAAAAAAAGGCTATAAAGTCTAGTCTCCATATCCCAAGGCAATGGAAAAACTGCACCAAGGTAAAGAAATAATGGCAAAAGTAAAGTCTTGTTCAAAAGGATCCTTATCTTTTTTGAGAATTGCATGTTTTTCCATTGATTAACCAGAGCAAAACCTTCATTAATTTTTAAGGATCAATTGAATTTTTCCTATGTCCGGTTGCCCAAAATGAATACCCAAAAGTTTAAGACATCCTGTTACAACAGGGATTCCTGCCACCAAATCCAAATATGGGAGAAAAGTCCCGAGTTGTACAGCTTTACTTTTGTGGACATTAATTTTAGCAGAAGATGCTGGGGAGAAATCCTGGAATAAGTGCTGTAAATGTAACCCAGACTGTAAATCTGCCAAAAATAAACAAAGATCGTCGGCATAAGTCAAAACTTTCACAGGGGAGTAGCATCTGACATATGAAGCCCAATAATAGCAAAAGAAAAATTAATTTTCTGAATCAATATATAAATACCAAATATATATATGTATAAAATATGGCTAGGTGGGCACCCTTGTCTGACACCTCTTGTTTGTTTTATGATGTTACCCTGATAGCCATTAATCATAATTCTAAATGTGGCATTCTGATAAAGCAATCTGATCCATGAAACAAAATTCTCAGGTAACCCGTGATGCCTCAGAGCCTGATAAATAAAATTATGGGACATGCGGTCGAAAGCTTTCTCCTGATCAATAGAAAGCAAAAAAGCAGATGACCCACCAATAGAAGCATTGTAAAAAATTTCTCTAAGCTGTATGAGGTTGTCAGTAATATTCCTCTGCGGAATGGGACATGTTTGAGAAGGGGGATATAAGTCTAGGTGTAGGGGCATTAAGACGTTTAGTCAATATTTTAGTCAAGAATTTTTGATCTGAATTTAATAAGGAAATTTATCTCCAATTATTCAAATCAGTGGGATCACCTTTCTTAAATAATAGTATCATACAAGCTTGGAGCCATTCACAACTAAGGGTATGTTTCTCAATAATTTCATTAAATAATTCAGTCAAAATAATTGTGAGAATATGCTGGAAGGATTTATAAAATTCAGAATTAATGCCATCAGGACCAGGAACCTTATGAAGAGGGAGGACTTGGATGGCCTCGACTACTTCTTGCGTAGTTATGGGTCAAATTAAAAAGGGTTCTTCAGTAGTAGTCAAAGTAGCCCATGGCAAATTATCAAAACAATTATGATAATTTGAAGTAGAATCAGAGGAAACAAAGGATTCAAAAACTTGTTCCACATAGTGTAAGATCGGATTACTTTGTTGTAAAAGAATACCCTGGTCATTTTTCAAGCCTGCAATAATTTTAGTTTTATTAATTTCTTGGTTATATTTAAAGGGTACCTAAACAAGCAGTTTTTTAGAATTACAAACTCCAAAATTTGGCTTCATAGCAATGTAAAGTAAAGGCTGCTGTTTACATTTATGCTAAAACTGCATTTATGTAAATAACATAAATGCAGTTTCATAGCTTTTGAAAAATGTAAACATCAGCCTTTCACTTTCCAAAAACAGCCTTGGTTTCTCCCTAAGATGTCTGCCAAGTGTGTTAAGTGATGAGTCATGATGACATCTTCAGAGCCAGAGCCAGAGATCCACATAGATATCTATAGTGCTAACTAGTTCTTCTTTCCCTCTTTATTTTGAATTGTTGTACCAAAATGATCAACACCATGTATTACCTCATGGATTATTTTGATCAGTACACATGTTAGGCTGTGATTTTGTTCATTTTGTTTACTTTAACTTGTGGAAAATGTTTTGCAATCTAGCTGACTTTTTCTTTGGCAAACTGCATTACAGTACAACACTTCAAATACTTGATGATCTAGTGGTTATACGATGCACTGAATTTTGTTTTTTGTTAACCAGGAGAGACACACTAAACTGAAAGCTTGTTTACAAGTGTGACCAGGGAGCACAAGGAAGTTTAGTGACTTGCTCAGGGTCCCACAAGTAAGGCTTTCTTTTTCCATGTGAACACCCTGCACCTAGCCTGCCTTCTGTTGAACACCCCACCATCCATACCCTGTCCTTAGTACTGCCTGGGGCCACATATGAGCTTGCAGTCTCATGAAGAGAATTATCACACCTCAGATTGTAATCTTGTAACTCAGAGAGTTGTGCACACTTACACTGATATGCATCATCAGCTGACACTGTTAAAAATGCCTCCCAAATCACTCTCCAGTCCACATTCTCAATGTCTGACTTCTGCTCCCACAGTAAATATTGTGTGGATCACCACCCTTCTGCACAGTGAAGGTAGTATGTACAGTTTCCTGTTGTGTTTTTTCCCCCACCTCACTAACCAACAATTAGGTCTTCCTGGAGGGCCAAGCAATAAGCATCATGACCCACCAGAAAAACTGCTGTTCATGCCCTCATAAGGGACTTACAATGGATAACAATAGTATTAGCAGGAGAAGCATACTAATACCTTAAGCGAATCCACCTGACTACCAGTGTCAGTCTACTCCTTTACCTGTGCTCTGCAGAACCCCACAGGACAGTTCACAGCAATTCTTCTCCAGTACTTTTCTGTGCTGTACTCCACAATGCGAGTTGGCTGGCTACCACCCTTCCAAATCTTGAATGAGCTATACACAACTCCCTCAATACTGTCCTAACAAACGTCAACACCCCCCCTACCCAAGGGTAATCTCCCTTCACTGAATTCAAGTAACAGTTTTGGTGCAGCCCTGCCACTCTGAGTATTTGTCATCACTGGCTACTCTCATCCACAGTCAGGTAGTGATCACAATGCTGGCAGCCCCACATTTCAGATCTCACAGTGATCTGCTCAATGTAGTCCTTCATGTCTTCAGCTAACCTGAATATAGCTGTACCCTGCTGGAATGGCCTCTTCAGTCTATCTCTGGCATTCATTCTTCTCACCTGCTCCCCACACAAAAAACTGGCGAGTTCACTAGCCTTCCGCATCATGAATGTGGTTAGTACACTCTCCCATGTTACATTTATATATTAATAATAAACATGATCTTCTGGTAAGCCAGGCTGATAGCAGCATGGCACAAGTGGAAAAATAGGCTTTCCTACCCATATAAGATCTAAGCCACCTATGATTAGAAACTATTAAATGACATGCCTAATGATGTGCACACCCATGATTTAATAGTGCCTAATCAAAGGTAGCCTAGATCTTTTAAGGATAGGAAAGCCTGTCATTCCCCTTGTTCCCTGCTGGTATGAGCCTGATGTACTGGAAAGATATGTTTATATTTGATAGTCAAAATAAAACCGGGACTGTACTACTTGCATTCATGATGCAGATGGGTGATGAACTCACCAGTTTTCATTGTGAGGAGTAATAGTGAAGAATGAATGCCAGAGGGTGACTGAGAAGGTTACTCTTGCAAGGTACTGCTATATTCAGGGAAGGGGGAAGACAGAAGGAGAGGAATATGAGCAGATTACTGTGTGAAATGAGATGTGGGGCTGCCAGCACTTTGATCACTACCTGACCCCATTGTCCTGGCCAACATTCCCCCTTCCCATAAAAGCAGTTCATGCAATTGTCCAAGGCTGTATGTGGATATTAATGTGTGAAATGGCTTTCACTACACATGCAGTCACTTCACTGCCAGTCTAATATTGCCTGTAAAACACTTTGGAATACAATGCATATGAAAACCACTATATAAATGCTGATTATCATCGTTATCATTTTCCTGGTGCCAGGAAAAAGGACACAGATTTGTAGGGAACTGGCAACAGTTCTGGGAGCGAAAGTTCTTTAAATTTGATGGACTGCATTTGACTAAGGAGGGAGTCAGTGCATTGGGGCAGAAGTTTGATGTCTTTGCAGAATATTTAAACTAGCAAAATGGGAGAGGGGTGCAGCACCCCATACGTCGAATGGGAAGAACACCCTCCCCTCAGCTAGTGGTCAAACAGGGATTCAGCATGTTTGCAGTTCATTTGTATCACCAGAAGAAAAAGGTTTGTCTCCCCATACGACGCGACGGGTAATGCCAAACTTCACCCAACAACTAACACACCAAAATCTGGCCAATGGAAAATCATGTACACAATGCCTGCCAGCCTGGGAAATAAGATCCCAGACCTGCAGGCAATAATGTCAGAGGCTAAACTGGACATAGTAGCATTAGTGAGACGTGGTTCTACAGTAACCACTTGGGAGACTTCAGTACCTGGCTATGTATTGTTCAGAAGAGACTGAGGTGCAAAAGGGGGAGAAGTGGTCCTTGTATGTCAATGAAAATATCAAAGCTACAGAAATTCAGAATACACATAAGGAGCCAGAAGAACTGTGGGTCACCCTGAAAACAGGAAATGGGACAAGCCATAAGAACTGGGTTATCTCACAGGCCCCCAGACCAGGGGAGGACATAGACACATTACTGTTAGAAGATATACAAAACATGACAGCTAAAGGGGAGGTTCTGATAATGGGAGACTTCAACATGCCGGATACAGATTGGTCAATACCAGCAGGAACATCTGCCAGAACTAGACACATAGTGGATTCCCTGGAGGGGGAGGGCCTCAAACAACTGGTACAGCAACCCACAAGAGACAGGGCTATCCTAGATCTAGTACTGACTAACAAGGAAGGGATCACAGATCTCCAGGTAGAAGGTCACCTGGGGGTCAGTGACCATCACATGGTATGGTTCAGTTTGGCTACTACATCTAAATCATCCCATTCCAAGGCAAAAATATGGGACTTCAGAGGAGCTGACTTTGATAAGATGGCCAACAGAGTTAAGCTAGCCCTGGCAAAAAAGAAACACAGGTGAGGGGGTACAGGCAAAGTGGGCAAGCATTAAGGATGCAATACTTGAAGCAACATCCCATTGTGTTAGACAGAAAAGGAAGTGCAAAAGAAGAAGGAAATCATTTTGGGTTCCTCAAATACAGTAGCAGAAAAGGTCAGAGCCAAAAGGCTGGCCTTCAGGAAATATAAGGGAACACAGCGGGATGAAGATAGGGAGGCATACCAAACTGCCCTGAGGGAAGCAGGGAAGGCAGTAAGGCAGGCAAAGTCCCAAACTGAGGAAACACTAGCACTAACAGTAAAAGAAGGTGACAAGACTTTCTATAGATACATTAGCGAAAGGAGAAAGTCCAGAGGGTATTGCTAGCTTAATGGAGAAAAGGAGGCATGTGAGGAGGAGGACCCTGTAAAGGCATCTATCCTAAATAGATACTTTTGCTCAGTATTTACTGAAGAGAAGGTAGAGCAGGGCCCACAGCTCAGCATCATGGACACAGGGGGGAGGGAGGTGAGCACTACTCCCTTCACAAAAGAAAGGATCCTACAAGAGCTTGCTAAGCTCAGGGTGGATAAGGCAATGGGACCTGATGGCACACATCCCAGGGTACTTAAGGAGCTAAAGGTGGAACTAGCAGAGCCATTAGCAGAACTGTTTAGTGAGTCTCTGAGCACAGGAGAGGTCCCAGAAGACTGGAGAAGGGCTCATGTGATCCCACCCACAAGAGGTGATAGCAAGGAGGAGGTGGGGAACTACAGACCAGTCAGTCTTACCTCAGTAGTGGGCAGATTATGGAGGCACCCTTAAAGAAAGGATAGTGCAACACCTGGAATCCATAGGGCACAGGATCCAAGACAGCATGGGTTTACAAAGGAAGGTCCTGTCAAACTAATCTCATAGATTTCTTTGACTGGGTAACCAGAGTGGTGGACCAAGGGGAGCAGTTGATGTCGCCTACCTTGACTTCAGCAAAGCTTGACACTGTTCCATCATAGAAGATTGATAAACAAGCTGGTAGGCTTGGGGTGGGTCAGAAGTTGGTCAACTGGGTGGCAAACTGGTTGACGGGCAGAAAACAAACAGTGGTGGTAAATGGTATACATTCAGAAGAGATGCAAGTCACAAGTGGGGTACCTCAGGGATCAGTCCTGGGGCCAGTCCTCTTCAACATCTTCATTAGTGACCTTGCAGATGGACTAGAGGGTAAGGCTTGTCTGTTTGCAGATGACACCAAGATCTGCAACAGAGTAGATGATCCAGATGGGGTGGGCAGAATGAGAAGAGATCTGGATAAACTAGCAAAATGGTCAGAAGAGTGGCAACTGGGATTTAATGCAAAGAAGTGCAAAATCATGCATATAGGGAAGAGAAACCCTGAAGCCACCTATAGGCTGGGAGGGGAGCTGCTAGCAGTCACAAAGGAAGAAAGAGACTTGGGCATCATCATCACTGATGACCTGAAATCATCCAAGCAGACCTCTAAAGCAGTAGGTAAGGCTAGGGGTGTTAGAGTGTATTAGTAGGGTTATCACAAGTCATAAGAGGGAGGTAATAATCCCTCTTTACAAGACACTGGTTAGGCCCCATCTGGAGTACTGCATGCAGTATTGGAGGCCACACCTTCACAAGGACATAAACCAAATTGAGGCAGTCCAGAGAAGAGCAACCAAAATGGTGCAGGGACTGCATCAGAAGACATATGAGGACAGATTAACAGAGCTCAATATGTATACCCTTGAGCAAAGGAGGGAGAGAGGTGATATGATCGAGGCATTCAAACACCTTAAGGGCATTAACAAGGTGAAAGAGTCTAACATGTTTAAATATAAGAAAAGTAGCAGGACAAGAGGACACAGCATGAGATTAGAGGGGGCGGATTAAGGGGATGTGAGGAATTCTTTTCACAGAAAGGGTGGTGAATGCATGGAATGGCTTACCACAAGAAGTGGTGGCTATGAATACAGTACAGGGCTTCACACAGGCATGGGATAGGCATAAGGTAGCAATACAAATGACTATGAATAGATAGGCCACTGACAGAGCGAAGGCCGATGGCACATTTCTAAGGTAGAAAAAGAAATGGGCAGACTGGATGGGCCTTGCAGTCCTTTTCTGCAGTCAACTTCTATGTTTCTATGTTATTATTGTTTCCAATGGAAAAAGAAGATAAGACAAGCGAATATTTGAGTTTCAAGAAAGTATGAACTCTAACATTGGACTGCACAATAACTTTGCTACAAAAAAGTGGTGGCTCTAGGGGTTGGGGAAGGGTGGGTCTGCAACCCCCCCCACATAGTAATATACTTGCATGCTCCTGCTGCTGCATTTCACTTTGTTGAAAAAGTTTGATTTATTGATTGTACAAATGTTTGAATTCAGATTATGGATTACATTTGTAGGTTCTGTAAAAATGTGCTAGAAATGAATAATGGCAGAAAATATGCAGATTTAATAAAAATGTTAAAACGTGCATATTAAGCATGCATACCACCTCAGCACCACCACTGCAGCATGCATCCTTGATCCACCATAACCACTAGATCACCAGGTTATTCAAGATTTGTACTGCACTGTGGTTTGCCACAGAGAAAGTCGATTAGATTAAAACACATTTTCAGCATGTTAAAGCAAACAAAATGAACAGAACCATAGCCTAACATGTGCATTATACAAAATGATGCACATGGTGTTGACCATTTGGGTGAAACAGTTCTATACAAAGGGAAAAAAGAAATAGTTAGCACTATAGAGAACCATCTATCTCTCTGGCTTTGGCTGCAATGATGTCATCACATAACACATTTGGCAGCCATTTTAGGAGCCAGGTAAGACAGTTTTTTGAAATTGGAAGGCTTAGTTTACAATTTTCAAATGCTCTGGAACCACATTTAGGTAAATTATGTAACTGTAGTTTTAGCATTAATGAATACAGCAGCCTTTCCTTTAGTCACCTACGGAGTCAGATATTTGAATAGTTTGTTGTCAAAATGTTGTTTAGGTATCCTTTAAAAATATCCACAAAACCTTTTTTTAAATAGGTACCGAACCTCTGCTCAGTCAGTAAAGTTTTAGACCTGTCATAAAGGTAGTTCTTCATATCTGACCGAATGCAGTCTATTTGCCACTTAAAGGATTGTTTAGTAGATGATTCTAAAGAAATAAGCCTAAATAATTGTGCTCTTAGTTGTAAGTAATGTATATATGTCTGATTACCCTTTTTTTTCCTTTAAAGGAGAAAAAAATTTGACGGTCCCTTTGGTGCCCATCCACAATTCCAATATCGTATCAAAGAAGGGCAGAATAGAAATCCTAGCATACAACAACTCAGTACAATCCTGACATATGGCAACATCCTGTAACAGGGAAATGTTCAGTTTCCAGTAACCATGTTTCAGTTGTCTGGTGTTCAGAAGGTTTAAAGATATATGGACTTCGACATGATCCGAAAGTGCATTAGGGTGGGTTTTAGCTTCTTGAAATGTACCTCTACCAGAAATAAAAATGAAATCAATTCTGGTGGAGATAGAGCCTTGAAAATAAGTATGGCCACCTTTAGAATAAATCTGGTGAAAGGAATCAACCATACCAGCAGTCTGTAAAATAGACTTCACCGCATTAGTGTCACAAAATAACTTCGATGTAAGACCTGTCTTATCAGTTAAGTCAAGGAGGCAATTAAAGTCACCACCTATGACAGTAAAATTAGCCGTATGTAAATAAGGCTGCAAAAGTTTAAATAAGGCAATACAGTCACATTTAGATTGGGGGGCATTAATGGTACCTAATCTAAGTAACATACCACCCAAAAGAACATCCAAGAGGAGAAGTCTCCCGGGCTCAATATCTAGAACTTTCAAAACTTTAACATGAAGAGATTTAAATAAAATCCCGACACCTGAGCAGGGTTCTATACCCAGGGACCAAAAGGACGGCCCCCATGGCCAGGATTTCTGAGCTTGGAGGAGATCATGTGTAGTCCTAAACCTGGTATCCCGTAGGAAAAAATGTGAGCATTAGCTAATTGTTGCACCTGCAAATAAGCTTTCAGCTTAGTGTGTCTCACCTGGTAAAATAATTGGTAAAAAAAAAAAAAAGAGGAAAATATTGCATGTCTATGCTTCACATTGCTAAGACCATTAGTATTTAGAGAACAAAAATGTAAAGCAGTAAGTGGCAGAATGAAGTAAACAGACTAAGAGGATTTTTTCTTTTGAGTTCTTTTGTGAGTTTTCTCCTGCTGCACAGGTACTTCTTCCAGATCAGAGACATCTTTGAAAGAGGAAGCTACTGAGGATAGGTCAGATTCTTCGCCCTCATCCTCAGTGTTGGTTTGTAGGGCAGCGTAGCTGTTCCTGGTTTTGATGGCATCC
The DNA here is from genome assembly GCA_016271365.2 of Neoceratodus forsteri. Classification (NCBI taxonomy): domain Eukaryota; kingdom Metazoa; phylum Chordata; order Ceratodontiformes; family Ceratodontidae; genus Neoceratodus; species Neoceratodus forsteri. The sequence continues at coordinate 1,678,581,883 of CM057456.1, forward strand.
TGCCTGGATATTGTGGGTTTAGGCTGTTTGTCTTGTTTCCTTTTGCCTCCCACAATGATAAAATCATCGGGGGGGGGCAGCCGGGGCTGGCATCTCAGATAATACTAAAGTGGATGAAGGAACAGCAATAGGGTGTGGTCTCTGAAATGGTTCTGGTGGAACGGGGGGTGGGTGTTCAGACTGAGAAGGAATACCTGTCACCTGTATGGTACCTGAATAGGTATTTTGAGCTGTAATTGGAATAAAAGATTGATGCTGTTCTTCCCGTTGTTGAGCTTCCAGAACCATGATATCCTGGTCATAAAAGGAGCCTTTGTTATGAGCTACCCAGGGGCACATTCTGTAAGAGTGGCCCTTTTCATCGCACAGATTACAACAAACAGAATGAGTGCAGTAGGGTTAGAATGTTCAGTTTCCAGGCAAAAGTCACAAACCTGTACATCGCAGGTTTCACTTAAAGAGAGAGAGAGAGAGAGAGAGAGAGAGACACACAATGGTGACAGGATTTTGGCTGGCCAGGATAAAAACCAAAATCTCTGTCTCTACCAATACGGAAACTGCTTGGCAAGTGTTGGATTCCAGAGTCCGAAGTTTTGAGTTTAACCTTGATTCACCAACCCCCAGTCCAAATGTTTTCAGAGTCTAGAATAGGTTGGGGTCTATCCATAGCTGCTACCCTCTGCTTAATCCAGTGGAGAATTTCTGAGATTTCCACCCCCTTGTTCTTGAAAAGAACATTAATGATCTTCCAGGTAGACTTAGTCAAGGGAATAACAATGAAGGGTGACCATGCAGGGAAACATTTGATAGAGTTATATTTCAGCCAAAATTTATCCAGTAAAATGGAGGTTCTGAAACTGACACTGAATTAGGTGTCTCCAGAAGTGTGCATGAGTGCAAAAACTTCAGTTGCAGTAAAGTGCATTGTCTCTTTCAAGAGCGACCTAGCGACATAAGCCCGGTCAGGTGGAACTTCTAAACCCCCAACATATTTCAGATGGACAGCGTTTCTCCATTTAGCTGCTTCCCCCAAATTAGAAAATAAGTCTAACAGCTTGAAAGTACATGGTGGGATATGTTGGGTTTTCTGACCATCGTCAGCCTTAGCAGTGGAGAGGGGGGACAAGAGAGAGGACACAATAGATTGCTCTTCCATAATCACAGCCCAAGATGTGGAAGGGAGGGCTGAATTATCTCTAAGAGAATCAAGCAATGTTACAGGAATATTAGGCGTAACTGGAGAAGCTGAAAAAGTAGGAGTAACCGCAGACTGAACTTTAACAGAAGAAACAGAAGCTGCACTTACTGAACAAGAAACTGACTGGTCTGGAACCTCCATGGGTGCAGAATCCTGTTGTAGGGTTGAGTGTTGCTGAGAACAGGGCTGTTTCGAAACAGGCTGGGCATTGGGTGCGGTCATAACAGTGCCGACATTAGAGGTCTCTTTTACACCATTTACAGTGTCCTGGCAATGAGTCTGCTGTTGCAAAAGGTCAGGATCCTCTGTGAGAGGTGCTAAGATGACTAAATTCTGAATATCTTTAGCTGTAGGAATCAAGTCAGAACACCAGGAAGCTCCGTCTACAATTGGCTTCCAGCCAGCAGCCTGGAGAGCTCGGTCGGGTGTCCATTGTTGCATAGGAACAGAAGGAGCAGCAGTATGACCTGGAGATGAACACATAGAAACATCTGTAGGTAGGGTTTCAAAAGGTGCAGACTGAACATTACCCTCTGTGTGTTCCAGGTGTTGCAAATTTTCCTCTTCTTGCTTCAACAATTGCAGAAGTTTGGCTTGATGATTCTTTGCTTCCAAGATTTTCTGTGTTGAAGGAATTGTAGTAGTTCTACTTGTGGCTGTTAAGGGATCTATCAAACATTTAGTGGTAGCAAGAGCTTCAGCTGTCCCAGTCTGAAATGCTATAATCTCAGGGTGCAAGTGTCCATCAGGAGTATTAAGCATCTCCAAAGGCTGCGATATTCCAGAAGTCAGATATTTCCATTTATGTTCCATCAGTATCAGGTATATTAACACACAGAGCATCTTGAAAATCTGAATCAACAACACTGTCCTCTCCCCCAGAACATCCAGCTCCCTGGTCAGCCATCTTGTCAACCAAGAAACGGACAAGGGTTCCCCTACTGGAGAGTAGGGGAATTTCCCCGGTGTCCTGGCCAAATTTCCCCCATTCACTGGCAATACCACAAACAGCTTAATCTGGTTCAGTCTTACTTGGCATTCATCTGTGTGAGATTGTGAAGGTGGGAGGGGCAGCTGCAAAAAAGTGGGGTGCTAGCTGTACACTTGAGCAGACTTGTAAGACCATGTGGCCTGTATCTGCTGGTAAGTAGTAAGTAAGTACAGTCATACATTTTCACAAAACCAGCAAAAGATACATCTGTTCAAAATACCAAACTTTCTTTGCTATGAGGTGACAAAGAAACAACTATATAATTTTTTTTTTTTTGCAAATTGTGATCAAGAATCCTGTTTCATGATCAAAAATCCTGTTTTGTGATCAAGAATCCTGTTTCGCGATAAAAGAATCCTGTTTCGAGCCTCACATCTAAATTTTCCCATAGGAAATAATGGCAAATTTTGAAATTTAATGACTTTGGCATGGATTAATATTTTTTTCACCAAACCTTCAAAAGGCACCACTGTGACCCAAAACCTATATACCCTAAACATTTCAGACCAAAATTCCATACCATTTTTGTGCAACGTGGTGACAAAGATTTGACAAAAAAATGGTAATTTTTACACATTCTTTGAGACTCCATATCTCCGCACCCGCACATCCAACTGGAATGAAACTTGTCACATTAAGAGATATTTGGTCTCTGATGGTACATGCCACATTTCATGAAGATCGCTTGAATGCATGTGAAGTTATTAGTGCAAATTATGACCAAAAATCCTGTTTCATAATCAAGAATCCTGTTTCAAGCCTCACATCTAACATTTCCTATAGAAAATAATGGGACACTTTAAGATTTAATAACTTTGGAATGGATTAAAATTTTTTCACTAAACCTTCAAAAGACACAACTGTGACCAAAGACCTAATCATATCTGATGACCTAAAGGTGGCCTGGCAGTGCAACAAGGCAGTGAGGAAGGCTAGTGGGATGCTGGAGTGCATAGGAGGGGTATTATCAGCAGAAAGAGGGAGGTTGTGTTTCCTTTGTATAGATCACTGGTGAGACACCACCTAGGATACTGTGTCCAGTTTTGGAGATCACAGGGGCTGATTCCAGGATGAATGTCACAACTCACAGGGGTATGCGAGTTGTGACATTTGCTCCTACGCTGGGGACCTTGTGCCGTATTCTAAGAGTGGCAGGGTCCCGGCACTTATGACATGTGACTTGCGACATGCGTAGGCTAACTCCGCTGGCATGGCATAAAAGCCCTGCATGTTGCAAGTTACAGCCCACTGCAGATTGGCCCCCCTGGAGCCCCCCCCCAGAACACCACGGCATGCACCGGGGGGTATTGGGGGGCTGGACAGGTGGCACAGGTGTCCAGGGGGGCACATGAGAAAATTGACCCTCTGGGTTCCTCGACATTTGGGGAAAGGGGGCATGGACATGTTTGCGGGGCATAGGAAGCACTTCAGGACCTTTGCCATGGTGCTGTGAAGTGGGCATCCGTCGACTGGCACTGATGGATGCCCCTTAGAGCATCTCCAAGATGTTCTAACTTCACTCCACCATTGTGGCTCCTGGAATTGCATAAGTGGGTTATGGCAGCTGCCATTTTGGAATAGGGTGCAGTTGCTGCTGTAACCCACCCTTGCACCATGTCATTGTGGGTTGCAGTGTAGTGGATGGCATAACCCACATTTGGTGTAACCTGCATATGACCTGGCGCAAGGCACCTTTTGAAATCGCAGTCGACGTAATGCATGGCACAAGTTATGATTTACACCATGGGGTTTGGCATATGTTGGCTTGCACCGGTGTACGCCATCTTGGAATTGGGCCCCACATCTCTGGAAGGACATACGCAGAATGGAGGCGGTCCAGAGGAAGGCCACTAAAATGGTGCAGGGTCTGCATCAAAAGGCCTATGAGAACAGACTAAAGAGCCTCAATATGTACACTCTGGAAGAGAAGAGGGAGCAGGGACATATGATAGAGACCTTTAATTACCTCACAGGGGTAAATTAAGGACAGGAAGGAAGTATTTTTCAGAAGAAAAGGTGCTCAAGAACAATGGGACATGCTATGAAGTTGGATGGGGTAGATTCAGCAGAGATGTGAGGAAGTACTTCTTCACAGAAAGAGTAGTGGATTCCTGGGACAACTTTCCAGCAGATGTGGTGGGGGCCAAAACAGTGGTGGGGTTCAAGAATGCATGGGATAGGCACAAGAGAATCACAGAGGAGTGCGGGGGGGGAGAAAGTTGTAAATCAATTATGGCCTGCAGTAATATTGTAAGTAGAGAAGAATGGGCAGACTGGGTGGGCCAAGTGGTCTATATCTGTCGTCAAAGTCTATGTTTCTGTTTTCATTCAGTAAAAAGACTATCATCACAAGTATGTGATTGTCATATCCCCATTACAGATTTCACAGTTGAGCTTCGATTTCACAGTCAATGCACAACAGTCACACTGAGATATGTCTTTCCTCACTACACTTAGAAAAGCTGTGGTTTGTGCAAAAAAAGCTCTACTTTTTTTAGAGTTGTGTTGTACAATACAGTCCAGTACAGAAGAAAGGGTCTGGCCACCAGCAAATAAATATGGGCTATAAAATACACTGAGTCAAAATACGCAATTTATCTTCACATGTGAGTTAGGGCATTATATATTTGACTTATACAATATCAGTTCACTAGTTATACCTTTTAACTCTAGTGTTTGTATAAAGACGTAGCTGTTTCTGTTTGACTTCCACTGCTGGCTTCAGTGCTGCACATGGCTTTTGTGATGTCATCAGCATTGCAAAAGCTGCTCTTTGATTGTCTTATTATGCACTGCAATATACCCTATTTTGCCAGATATTATCTTGTTATGCTGGGTCAAGATAACACTTTTTATGTTGCTATTTATCAGTCCACATGTGTTGCATAATAAGAGCTATGCAACAAGGCAGTATTGGATAAATGTTTTATCTAGTGCTGGGCCAATATCTTTTCACGAATATTTGATATTCGGGTCCCAGGTATTCAGGTATTTATTCGGTATTCAGCAAGGAAACGTGTTTTTTTTAAAAAGTACTGTAACAACACTCCCCTTTGACTCTGGTGTACCATATAAACCTCAACAACACTTCAACAACCAACATAGAGCTGTCACTAATGCAACACAAGCTACTTGTGGTACACTAAGTCCACCACACCACACACCTAGCACTGCAAAAATGACATCAAGCACTGCATTGGGTCAACACTCTAGGATGTTAATGGTCACAAGTCACATGGTCACAGTCACAGGGGCAATAGGTGCTGTGGCAATGGGCAAAGGAATACAGCCCACAGTGGCTACAGTGCTAGTGACAGTAGAAAGGGTGACTGCTGCAAGAATGGCACTTGTGATGGTGGGTAGCACACTGGCTGTGGAAGTAGCAGCCGTAATGGTAGCAGTGGCAGCACTGGTGGTGGTGGCTTCTGCTTCCCGCACAAGGCATGTAAGCTTTAATGCCCTTCTACTACTGGCATAGAAGGATGTAACAGTAAATGTGCAGATGGAGCAGGTGGCGACACTAGTAGTAGTAGTAGTGGTGTTGGTACTAGTGGTAGTACTATTCCCAATGCTACCAGAACCAGAACACTTGCTTGGGGAGAAAAATATCATCAAATACAGAAAGACGCCAGTCTATCATGGTTTGTGTATTCTATCTCACCCTCTTCTCTGGAATTGGATTATGTACCAGTAATATACAGGAGTGCAAGACAGGATACAATGCAATACTTTGCAGTAAATGGCATGTCACAAAATATTGCATGACTAGAGGGTTTAACTGCTGTTGAATTACACTACTCCCTGCAGCATACTGCAGCATTTTGCAGTAACTCTGGAAATTATTGCATTGCATACTGACGCCAGTGTATGAACTGATTGTATGATATTTTGTAATCTTGATGCAGTATTTCATCCTTGAGAATATGACTTTTGGATTGTTTTGTCAGAAGGGCATCTCAGTCTCATGTATTTTAACTTGTGTTTGTATGTTGCTGACATGCACCCTAACAAAAAACAGGTTTTAGTCAAAGAACTAGGACTCTGTCAGCATCCTCCAGCTTCAACACAAATAAAGGTATTAGCAACTTTATTCTCCACTAATTATTGTGTTTTGTTACTGACCCCTCCCCCAAGTGCTTCCTTTGTTCTGCATAGATTGTTTTGGGGTTTGGTAGCCCAGGGATGGCACTGGCAGTACTCTCCTTTACGTGCTGTACAATTTAGGTCTATCACCCTGCCTCTCACAACTTGGGACTGGCAGTGCAGATGCTTTTCTGGAGCTGGACCAAGCATGTTTGTGAGGTTGCTAAGCCATGAGGGATCAGGTCACTAGTAGTTACTGTGTAAAACACAAACTATTACTAGGCAGTGCCTGTGTGTGATGCGTTACTTAGTGTTGTGGAACAAAAATAATACACACGCTTACCCTAACAAGTATACTGCGCCATGAAATGCAGTAGCACATAGAATAAGCACTGCTGCTATGAAGGGGGAAGAAGAGGACAACCTTTTCAGTTGAATGTGGAACCAAGCAAGAAACCAGAAGATGACACATGCACACAGTTCAGTGAGTCAGTCCTGACCCTGTGAGAACTGCAGAAGTTAAATAAAAAAAAATACACACAGCCATGCACACACAAGGCTCAGACACATGAAAAAATACATTCAGCCGACACACTCCTCAGCTGAACATGGATCTAAGCCTGGAACCAGAAGACTAACACCAACAATTCAGTGAGTCAATTCTGACTCAGTAAAAATTGCAGCAGTTCAATAAAAATATAAAATAAACATGCACACAGCCATGCACTCACAGGGCACAGACTCACGAAAAAGTATATTTCACATCCACAGGTTAATCATGCACAGTGAGCAGCAAAACGGGGTCAACTGACACACTCTTCAGTTGTACAGGGGTCTAAGCCTGGAACCAGAAGACTAACAACAACAATTCGGTGAGTCAAGTCTGACCAACTAGGAAATGCAAATCAATTCAGAAACTGTCTGCAGACAACTGTACACATGCAGGGTGCATCCTCATAAACTCAAATATTATGCACACACAGGCAAGTCATGTGCAGTGAGCTAAAGGATGGGGAGTTAGCAGACACCCTCCTCAGTCATCAGGAAACTGAGCCTGCAACCAGACAACAGCAAAAAAAAAACCCACTATAATAAAATGTGCTTTACCAAAAACTCACACTGGAGCTGTGTGTCAGAGAGCAGTAGAGAAGGGGTGCCAGTAGACAGCCCTCCTGGTCCCTGTAACTGAGCACAGCAGCAAGGTCAAAAATACCCTGTCAGAAAGCCAAACCTAACTTTTCTGACACTGATCAAACAAGTAACACTGACCCAGAAAAGCTTATGGAGCAAAAAAGTATTTCTTTTTTGGCAAGTTTAAGGTCTCAAAAGTACTGCAGAGCTAGCTCTCAGAAACAACTATTTCCTGTCCTCTCCCAGCTCAGAGTGAAGAAGTCACATGGTGTGCTCACCTATGAGCTCCAGAAACAGCCTTTGATTGGCTAATGAAGCTCTGTGAGACTTGGAAATCTCACCGACTAGTTATTCCCAAACAGTGGTCGAATAGTGAACTATTCGGGAAGGGCATCCGAATATTCGTGAAGCATACTATTTGTGGTATTCGGGAAAAACTATTTGGCCCAAGCACTGCCCTAGTTTTATCCATACAAGTTGAAGTGACCTTGGATGACCTCACAAGTGGCAGAGTGAAGCGTACCCACAAATGAGGTGGTCTCCAACATCAACAAAACGAGTATGGTTGAAAAATGTATCCAAACCCCTGCCCTTGATCTATACCATATTTGGTTTATGTAATGCTGTTTATTAATTCAGGTATTGAGCAATTTATTTAAGAATATGTATTAGTGATGATTTAAAAAAAAATCCATGGAACCATCTTGTTAATTTGTCAGTGTTGCACTGCTGTTTACAACTGTTATTGGAGGCATGAAGAGCTTTCTGTTTGGCCCGTGTAACGTTGGAATCTGGCCGTGATCCAACAGCTGCTTCAGGGAAGGGAGGGTAGTGATGTGTTAAGTGTGTGGCTAAATTTACACTGCAAGAGTAAACTGTTTATACTCATTTAGATTGCAGAATCTGGCCAGATAAATTATTTACATTGCATTTTTTCTCACACATATATTACATACATCTGGGTGTTGTGTTGTGCTGTTCTCCATCAGAAATGAATGTTAGAACCCTCTTGAAACAGTACATCCACAGTATGAATCCAGCATGCAAAGCCAAAAAGTAACCCTGAGGGAAGGAAAATTGCTAGTGGCAGCCATCTTTTTTTTTGTTAACTGTTTTTATTGAAAAGCAACAGATACAACATTTCATACAATACAAATACATACTGGTATTTAAGAACAAAAAGTAAGGACCAGCAGATACATGTACATATGGATTTAAAATCCATATCAAGCAGAGTGAATTACAGTCACAGTTCTGAGAGTAGTATGAAGGTATATACTTAAATTATTAGACACCAAGCCACATCTGATTGTGATTGAGCCACAACAATCAGTTAGAGGAGTTAAAGGATTGCATGGGCCACCACTTACAGGGGAGCTCAGGTGGGTATACCCTTGAAGGTACTGCACTAGGAGGGAAACAAGTCACCCTCGACAGCCTCTACCAAAGGCCTCCATATAGACGGAAAAGACTCAATGCTCCATTGGCTGTCAACTGAATCCTCTCCAGGGTCATGCATTGCTTTAAGTTATTTGCCCATTGCTGGATTGACGGTGCATTGGGAGACATCCATGCCTGAGCTATAGTCTTCTTGGCTGTAACCATGGCGAGTGACCAGAATGGCTTCACCATCCTACCCTGTAGGTGTAAGGAATCTACTCCTAGCTGCAACTCCAAAGGTAACTTGGAGGGAGCATACACCAAAGCACCACACGTTATTCTGTGCAGCTCATACCAAAAAGCTGTAACCTTGCAACAGGTTAGGGCTAGATGTAGAAAATTACCATCCTCTGAGGTGCTTTTGGGGCACTCACTGGAATTTTCTGAGTTGATGGAGTGGAGTCATTCTGAGGTGATGTAAGCCTTTAAGCTATAAGGTTTAGGTGCACCTGCCTTAACTTATTGTTGTGGGAGCAGGTGAGAAAATGTTTAATAGCCAACTCCTAGGTAGCTGGGTTTCAAACAGCAAGATCATGCTCCCATTTAACCTTTATTGTGGCAGCAGCTGAATCCTCCTTCCCCTGCAGGGTTTGGTAATAGGTCGCCAAGGGTTTGCTGCCCAGCTGTGGTTTATATAACTCCTCCCAAAATGAGATTGTTGAGCCCCTCCACTGGCAGAATCCAGTGAGTCCCCCATCCTACTTTGAACTGTAAGGTGTACAAAGAAGTCCCCCAGGTCCAGATGCCAAGTCTGTCGCATGGTTGAAAAGTCATCCATTCTACCCCATTGTAGAGCTGAACCACATAATGAAAGCCCAAGTGTTGCCACCTCAGCAGGCTCTGGTGCAGCTGTGCTGAACAGGGACCCTTCCGTTGCATAGCAGTAATAAGGTCAGTATGTGGAGAAGGTGTAGGAGGAAGGTTGATAAGTTTGTGTGAAGTTGTGCATGCTTTTAGGGTGTATGCAGCAAAGGGATTGGGCATTACCAGATGGGAAGGAGCCCACAGGGATCCCGAGAGGAATTCGTGCTTTAGGGCACCTCCTAACTCCTCTTCTTCCAGCAGCAGCCAGGAGGGTATAGGTGTGGCCTTCCCCACAGGCAAAAATGCCAACTGTGAATCACAATAATAAAAAGAAAATTCAGGAGTCCCACCGTCCCTAGAGCGGCAGGGAGTTGAAGGATATCCAGCTTTATACGTGCTGACTTGCCTATCCATAAGAATTTATGAACAATGGAGTTAAGATGTCTGACATGGACTAAGGGGACATGAATAGGCAGGGATTGCTAAAGGTACTGGCACCTAGGTAAGATGGTCATCTTGATCATGTTGATACGTCCCAACAGGGATATTGGCAGCAATTGCCATTTCTCACATTCCTCCAATAGCCTAGAAAGGAGTGGTTTGAAGTTAAGCGCATACAAGGTGCTTAGTTTAGCCAATATATATGTAGCCCCAGATATTTCTTGTTGTTAATGCTTTTTATTTTTCAAAACTTATATTACAACAAAAAACAAACACATTAATTGTACAGTAAGTACTGGTGTATGTGAAACATAACTGCATACAGGCTGAGGAGATAAGTATCTCAACTAAGACTGCTTAGCGTGTTGGTGCAGATGGGCAAAACATATGAAATGGCATACACCTACCAGGAACAAAGCTGACGTCACCTCTAAGAGGTGGGTCCATCACAGTATAATTCAGGGACCTAGTGGGTGTGATTTCTCTCTACCTGCAGAAAGAGGAGTGATACCACCAAGAACCAGAGTACAACCAGAACAATGAGTGTGTTTCCAGTGACTACACAATAAGGCATGTACCAGGGGAATGAGGATGGGTGCTCTACTTCTCGGTGGGAGGCTGTTTCAAGGGAGTAGGATATCAGTGTTTAGAAGGGCTGAGGGTCTCTAAGGGCGCCCTTCAGCCAATATCTGTGCTAGGCTTCAGATAGGTTATGAAAGGTCACCAGCAGGAGTAGTAAGTGCTTAAAGTGTTTGTCACCACATGTGACATACGACACAGAGTGGCTACTTGGGCTAGAGAATTCAGTACCTCGGATATGGCTGGGATCTCACTCATTCTCCATTTGCATAACACAAGTCTCTTAACCTGGAGGCTCAGAAGAGCCAGTCATTTTTTCTGATGAGGTGTAAGTTTGTGGGTCCTTGGGGGAATTCCCAAAATCCAGAGAGCAGGGTCTAGTGGGAGAGAAGTGCTCAGGATTTCAACTAGCAGTTCCTTCGTTTTGATCCACAAGGGTTGTATTAGGGGACAATCCAATAGAATGTGCTTTAGGTCACCTATGTGGGTTGTACATCTCCAACATGTGTTGCTATCCAGCAGTTTGGCTTTGTGCAGTACAGCTGGGGTCCTGTACCAGTGGTGATAATTTTATTTTGGATAAGTCTGCTTTTGGCATCTGGATAGACAAAGTGAGCCTGTTTCCAACAGACCTGCCATTGCTGATCAGAGATGCTGATGCCCATGGCCTGTTCCCATTTGATTTTGGAGGTGTTAGACTGGGAAGGGATCACCCTCTAAGTGTTGCATATATGCGACTGGCTATCCCCTTATTGAGGGAAAGCCAGCTGGGGAGTATATCCTCTCCTGTAGGGGGAGATTGGCTCCTTAGGTAGGCCACCACTGCACTGTGCAGCTGCAGGTACCTCCAGACGTCATTCTGGGGGGTCCCTTTATCTTGTTTTAGGGTTTGTAAATCTACCATGATTTTGGGGCTCCCCATCAAGACATTCATCAACAACAAGATCCCTTGTGCTTCCCAGTGGGGCCAGTGGATAGATGTATGATCAATTCTGAGATTGCCATTGCCCAAATGGGGGTCATAGCCATTGGAAGAGGAGTAGTCTTGAGCTTCCAAAACACTTTGGACCAATACTTAATTGAAGGGCCTATTGTAAGGTGGCTCTTGGCCACCTGGTGGGGGGGGGGGATCAATTGTAGAGGAGTAAGGTCAGGTTCTGCGCTTTGGCTTTGTTTTTTTCCATGTAAAGCCATTGTGGGGAGGAAGGCATAAGAAGGAGGAACCAGTTGAGTGTCTGTGTGGTTATAAAGGCCAATTTGTATTCTTTCATCCACGGAAGACACCAACCACCCTCTTTCCAATGAGCCTGGAGTTTATTCCGGCTATATCTTGGTTTTTTACCTTCCCATATGAAATTGCCAAATAGTGTGTCTATTACTGTGAACCATTTGGAGGGGAAGTACATTGGTATGTGCAAAAGCACATACGGCAGTTTGGAGGCAGAGATAATTCTGATTGCCAATATTTTGCCTGTTAGGGTAAGGTGCAGGCATTTCCATCTTTCTAGTTCTGTTTTTATGTCCACCAGCAAGGGTTTCAGGTTTATTTCCCATATTTTAGCTAGATCAGGGGTTATTGGATGCCAAGGTACGTCAGGTCTGTTGGCGCCCATCTGAGGCCATATGGGGTGATAAGGGAGGGGGTATACTGAGAATTCAGGGGAAGGACCTGTTTTCCCGTGGTTCATGCTCAGGCCAGAATATGCCTTAAAGTCAGAGAGCAGAGACAGCAGAGAAGGAAGGGAGTTTTTAACATTGGGGGACCAGTAGTTCATCAGCATACATAAGTATAGTACTGTATACTGTTTTTCTCCCACTGTGATGCCCTGGATATTAGGATGTTGTCTGATGGCCATGGCCAGGGGTTCCACCGCCAGTACAAACAATAGCAGGGATAGAGGGCAGCCCTGTCTCGTGCCCCTTCCCAATAGGAAGGGATTAGAGAGGATCGAGTTGGTTAGAATTTTAGTCACTGGCTGGTTGTATAGGGCTGACACCCTGCCTAGAAAGTTTTCTCCAAAGCCCAGATGTTTAAGGACTTCTGTTAGGTAGTCCCACTCCAGGGAGTCAAAAGTCTTTTCAAAGTCAATGGCAACTGCAGCCGCTGGAGTGGGAAGGGGCCTAGTCAGGGTAATTAAATGAATCAGAGACCTGATGTGGTCAGCACTATAGTGACTGGAGACAAAGCCCACATGAGAGGGGATGGATTAGTGTGGAAAGGAGGGGGTTCAATCTGGCTGACATAATTTTGGCAAAAACCTTGCTGTCCACACTAATGAGGGAGACTGGTCTGTAGCTAGAGGGGAGGGTGGGATCCTTCCCTTTTTTTGGAAGGATTGTGATGTCAGCTTCCCTCAGGATAGGAGAAAAGCTACCTGTGGCAAGCGTGTCATTATAAACCCTACAAAGCAGTGGACAGATGACATCTGATAATGACTGACAGAGCTCTATTGGGACTCTATCTCCCCTTGGTGCTTTGCCAGATTTCATGACTTTTATGGCTGATTCAATCTGTGCTGTGGTGAGTGGTGCTTCCAGGGGAGCAGCTTATATAGCAGTGAGCTTGGAAGGACAAGGGATGACAGAAACCTTTCAACTAGGACACCATCCATTTGTCTAGTGGATGTATAGAGCTTAGCATAAAATACTTTCATAATGTTATTTATACTTTGTGCATTGGTTTGTGTCTTCCCAGTGTTATCCTTCAGCCTTGCAATTTGGCATTCTGCCTCTTGCTTCCTAAGTCTATATGCCAGTATCTTGCCTCCCTTTTCCCCTCCATCCCAATATTTGTGCCTCAGTCTTAGTATTGCTACTTCTGCTTTCCTGGATAGCAGCTCATTAATCTCTGTATGGAGGCTGAGAAGTGTGTGGTCTACTGCTGGGTCTTGATTGTGTGTGTGTGTGGGGGGGGCAGTTTTAGCAGATTTTTCTGCACTCCTGAGCTGTGTCTCCAGTTGTTTGAGATGTTGCTCCCTTTTCCTACACTGTCTAGTGGCAAATCCCATTATTTCACCCCTAAGGGTGGCCTTAAGGGCCTCCCATGTGGTGCCTGCAGATGTGTCAGAAATGGGGTTCTCTTTCAGAAAAAGGGCAGTTCGGTTGGTGATCCAGGGTATGAAATCCAGGTCTCTAAGGAGTAGGGGATCCAGCCACCATGTCATGAAGGGCGTAAGCCTGGGTCCCCACAGAATATGTTGATGCACCGGGGTGTGATCCGATATGACTGTAGTGAGGATCTCAGATCCCAGGGAGAGGTCGGAGATGTAATCCAGATGGCTGTATGTCCCATGGACTGGTGAGTGAAAGGTATAATCTCTCACCTGTGGGTGGAAAACCCTCCATATGTCTGACAGCGCTGTGTCCACCATCATTTGTCGCATAGAGAGCCATGCCTTTGGGTGAGAATCCTGTCCATATGGGCTATGGTCTATTTTGGGGTTAGTACCAGGTTAAAGTCCCCTCCTAGAAGGATTGGGGTATTTATGTCAGTCATTTCTCCCAGTACCTGAACTACCTCTTGGAAGAAGGCAGGACTGTCCTCATTAGGGGCATAAATATTGCCTAAGAGGAGGGGCCATCTGGGGTGTCAATGAGGGCTAAAACCCATCTACGCTGCCCATTCCTTTTGGTCTGCTTAAGGATCCATTTAAGAGTCTTGTGCACCAGAATAGTCACTCCATGCTTCTTTGTGGGGGCAGAGGATGAGAATGTCTGTCCGAGCCAGTCCCTAAGCAGCATGTCCTGGTCAAGAGATTTCAGTTTGGTCTCCTGGAGGAAGGCCAGGTTGGCTTGTAGCTTTTTTAAGTGAGACAAAACCTGTTTACATTTTACTGGGGTATTTAGGCCCTGAACGTTCCAGGTATTGCAGTTTAGGTCACCCATTATCTTTGTGGGGTTTATGTGTGCAGCCAGGGGGCTGAGCATATGAATCTCCTAAAGCTGTAGTCCATTCTGGTCCTTCCCATCCATGGCAGGACATCCTTGTTACCCCTTTCCCCATAAAACAACTCTGAGAAAGACTTATATAGTCAACCTGGTAACCAAAGAGTGTATAGTCTAGCATCCTGTTAATAAACAAACAAAACAAAAACATGTCTAACATAACCATACAACTTTTTACAGCTACAATTGCCATAGAATCTTTGGTGTGGTATGTTGTAGGGACATGGGATTTCAGTTCACACAAACATGCTTTTATGAGTTTTTTAAGCACCTAACATTTTGTCTGCCTGTTTGTGTGAAATTCCATGTCCCTACAACATGGTGCAGGTGGTTGGTCGGCACTCAGGGTGCCGTGGGCTCTCCTGACCACTCCTGGGGGTGGGAAGTAGCCTTTGCTGTCCGAGGTAAGGCTGTGATAAATTCAGGAAAGCTGTTAGCAAGTTGGCACATGAGAGTTGGAGGTAGCATCCAGCCACTGGGGTGTCTCCATGGGGAGCAGTAGGAGTGTTAGCAAGGTTTTGATAGGGAAGAAATACAGATTGAGGGGAGAGAGGTAATACCCCTTCTGGTGTTGGAGCGGGAGTCATTATACAATGGGAAGCAACTACCCCCGAACTGCGGCATTAACCAAGTGTTTAAATCAGCCTGGCACCCAGGTCGTAGTAGAGCATTTATGCCCTACGGCTGTGGGGCAGTGCCTGTGCATAGTTGCCTTAAGGCAAGCACGTGCCCATCTCTTGTCCATGCAGGTTTATGACACTAATGGGCTACCAGGGACTACCTTTACACTATCAGTGATACTCTCTCACTAGTCATTCAGCAAATATCCTGGAGCACCAAAGTGTCTATAGGGCTGATGCAGAGCAGTTCTGCCATAAACTCTGCTGGAGAGGTTCAGGTCTCGCAGCCAGTGATCAGGGTCTCATTGACCACTGAGGCAGCATACAGCTTTGGCAGGAGTTGGTAGAGGATTTTTGCTGTATGGCCACATTAATCCTCTGGTCACTTTGGGTGAAAGCTGTGAGGTGGGTACGGGGTTTCAGGGGAGAGGGGGAGGGACAAGGACACCATGACAGCAACACCTTGACCTGGCATCTACAGGCGGTTATCAAATTTAACACCAGTGTCTCCCCTGCCCAAAACATCAACCCAAAGTCCATACCCAAAGGTGCAAGTACTTATCTGATGTCAGCTCTGCAATCATCCTGAGCCAGTCAGTGAGGCCAGTTGTTGTGATGCTCTCAGTGGTAGTGCTGGGGGTCCTGGTGTTCCCGTTTCGGCAGTCATGGGAAGAAACACTGCTGCTGATGTCTCGGCCCTCACAGATTTGTGGCCCTCTTTCAGGGGTGGTGGGGTGGGTTTTTTGTCGGCCTGCAGTTCTGTGTGTAGCACTGGTGGTTCTGGGCTCAGTCCATGGAGCAGAGCATACTTATTTGGAGAGTGGAAGACTGTGAAATCAGTTTCTGCATCACACCTCCTGGCACCATCATCCATAATGTACCATTGTGTCCTGGGAGTTGGGGCCTTGTTTCTCTGGGGGACCCTCTAGGGTTACGGAGTTCCCAAAGGAAATGTTTTCCTGAGGAAGTCCATGACATTTTCCTGGTGTGAGAACAGCAAGGGCAACCCATTATGAATGAACCACATAGTCATAGGGTAGTGGGTCAAGAAAGACAAGTTCAGAGCATGCAGCAGCCTGTGACATTCTGTGTAGGTCTGCTGGCGATTGGAGAGGTTCTTTGAGTAATCCAGGTAAATCTGGATTCTATGGCTTCTCCATGTGAGTTGACCTTTGTTGTGGGCTGTGGTGGTGACTATTTCGTTTTGCCAAAAGTTCAGAAATCTAGTCAGCAGCGGTTGGGGCCTCTCACTCAGCCTAGGCGAGGGGGGGGGGCAGAGAGCGATGTGCATGCTTGATGTTTAATGAGGTATCCGGGGTTAAGTCTAGCATAGCAGGGAGGGCACCCTGTAGGAACTGGATTGCATCTTTCTGCTTGGTGCCCTTGGGGAAGTCTAGGAACTGCAGATTGTTCCTACGACTCTAGTTCTCTAGGCCATCCAATTTTTCTGGCATAGCATGCATGGTCCTGCCCTGATCCCTGAGGGTGTGTTGAAGTTCCTGCATCACAACCTCCTGAGCGCTGATCCTCCATTCTGTTTGGGACAAGCAAGTTTCAATCACTTGTGCTGTTTGAGTGTTGTGGCTAGTGGCCATTGTCATCTGTGCTAGCTGTCCCAAATATTTGTGTAAGCATTGTTTCTATTCTCGCAGGATCCCAACCACTGCCGAGGATGGAGGCCATGCTTCTTGCATCAGATTTCAGACGGAGCACTGCTAGGATGGATTCTGGGAAGTAAGCAGTTGAATTTCCCCAAAGTTCCTTTAAATATATTGCCTCTTAGTATTCTGGAGACTAGACTTTGCAGTTTTGAGCAGTTCTATGTTCCAATGTTGGATTGTGCCGGATTTGTTACCTAGTCGTTATTGGAACTAATCCATTAAGCTGCCATCTTGCTTTAAGGCAAAGCCACACCCCTATCCCCAGATATTTCAATCATTCTACCAATTGTAACCCACCTAGGTTGTAGATAAGTTGGGCTCAGTCCAGCCTGCCTATAGGAACGAGCTTGCTCTTAGTCCAATTAACTGTGCCCGGAGAGAGAGTCATATTCTCTTAATAGAGAATGAACCTCAAGCAGGTCATTAGCCGGGTCTTGCAGATATTAAAGGAGGTCATCAACATACATGGCAACCTTGTGTTTACCATCCCCTACCTGAAAACCCCAGATTCCTGTGTGACAATGGATGGCAGCCACAAATGGTTCTAGTCAGAGGACGTACAGAAGGGGGACAGCAGGCATCCCAGTCTGATGCCATGCCCCAGTGTAAAGGGGAGTGTAGGCTCTCCATTGATCACAATCTAGACCATATGGGAAGAGTACAGTGTCCTCAACCACCTAATAAATTGCGGTCCCATACCCAAGCACCCAAAGGTCTCAAACATGTACCCTCACTCCAAGCAGTTGAAGGCCTTCTCAGCATCAAGAGCAAGGATGGCAGCCCCATGTTGCACCAACATCCTCCACCATGAATGGACAATATTGAGGATCCTATGGATATTGTGCTTCCCCTGGCACCCCTGGACAAAACCAACCTGGTCTAGATGAACCAAAGATGAAAGCAGTGGGTCGAGGTGGGCTGCAAGGGTCTTAGCTAGGATTTTATAGTCTGCTGCTAGCAGTAAGATAGGGTGGTAGGACGCACGCTGCATAGGGTCCTTGCCTGGCTTCTGGAGTACAGTTATCATGGCAAACCGTGTGGAGGGGCCAGTAGACCCAGTTCCAAACTCTCGAATAACGTGTCATACAAGAGGTCAATCAGTACAGGGGAGAATGTTTTGAAGAAATCAATGGGTAGGCCATCTGGGTCCAGAGCCTCCCTCCCAATGTCTTAATTGCTAGGTTATCTCCCCCTAGGTAAATAGAGTGTCAAGTTTTTCTGCCTCTTTGAGGTCAAGAGATGGCACTGGTGCCCTCTCAAAGAAATCATTCAATTGTTGGGAAGATGGGGCTCTTTCTGATGTATAGAGAGTTTTATAGAATGTCCCAAAGGCTGCCACTATAGAGGAGGTATCAGAGGTTAGTGCACCAGTGCCATCCTGGATTGGCCAATGGTTCTCTCCCCCTCATGGTGGTGCAACTGCCATGCCAGGTATTTGCCCCCCTTATCCCTATCAAAGTAGACTGCTGCCTGTGCCAATAGGATGGAGCACTCTATAAGCGCACTGCTCAGCATATTAAAGCATCATTTTAATTTTTGCACCACCCTGTAAAGTGCCAGTTTAGGCCTACACATGTGGGTCTCCTCACAGGCAGCTATCTTAATGCATAGTTGTATCAGTTCCCTCTTTGGCACTTTTTTACTATGGGCTGGGTATGCTATGACCAGGCCTCTAATGTTTTTTATTTATTTATTTTATTTATTAAATTCTCGGATTACAAATACCTTTGAGCAGAAACTGCTCGTTTACAAAGGTTCCACGTCAAAGGATGAGGGTCAACATACATACAGAGGTAGTAAAAGAATGCACAATAAACAACCAAAACAGCTAAAAAAAAAATAAAGATACTTAGTTATAACATACTTTGAGATAATATTCATAAAACGAGCAGCTTGAGTAGGCAGCTGGCTGCGGTAACAATAAGAGATAGAGGGCACCATAGTCAGTTAGCATTGCAGGCATGCGACCGGGAGAGGAAGTTGGCAGGCTAATGGGCCACTGTCCGATGGTGGTGGAAAATGTCTTGTACCAGTGGAGATGCGAAGCAGGAAAGGAGTAATGTAGGCTTTTAAGGCCTCCCACTGACATCTATGCAGAGTGCCCCCCCCCCATTATATAATAGGAACTATTTTATGCTATTGTCCATTAAGGCAGTAAAATTATGATTTCATCTAATTTATTTTGGAATTGCAGGTAAGTACTCTAAAATTTACATTCTGTTTTCAGATATGACCTCAAGTCAAGTAAAGGTACAACATACAAATATACATATTTTAACAATATACAAAATACAGAAATGACAATAATACAATACATTAATTTTCATGCACATTCATTTAGACTTTTAAAATGATTAACAACTGCCTTGTTGGAGGTATTAACAGATGTAGATTGCTTAACATTGAGAGGTAAAGTGT
Organism: Neoceratodus forsteri; assembly: GCA_016271365.2. Classification (NCBI taxonomy): domain Eukaryota; kingdom Metazoa; phylum Chordata; order Ceratodontiformes; family Ceratodontidae; genus Neoceratodus; species Neoceratodus forsteri. Next base: position 1,678,601,194 of record CM057456.1, read on the forward strand.
TCCAGAAAGAAGCAGCACAGTAAGCAAAAGTTCTCTTGCCTGCGTTTGATCGTATGAGGGGCAAGCAAATTGAAACTTTGTAGATGATCATGATTCGTAAATGGAAGACTATTTGGTAAGTGAATTTTGTAAAGTGACTGAAATTCTAATATTTATTATTTTAAATGTAAAACGGGATGTTGCAAACCTATAATTATTCTGTACAGAAAAACAATTGAGTTGATTTAATATTTAGCAGTGGTGTGTGTGATAGGGAGCCAAGAGTGCAAACTTCCTTATATTTTGTAGTGATGTTTCTTTTCTAGACACAGTACGAGCAGGAGCAGTATCAATAATCAATGATGCATAGTTCAATATTGGGAGGAGATTTTGCTGACCAATACCAAGATGTGTTTCTTTTGTTAAGAAATTTCATAATCTGTATAATGTTCCTATCTTTGCATGTATCTTGGAAGTTACTTTGTCCATAGGAATATGATCTTAAAGAAGCAAGGGGTCCAGATGCCAGGGATGGCACATAGGAGGGGATCCCACTGCAGACAAAGCCACAGTTAGACAGGCATGGTCAGATAGCAATATAGCGGAGTATGTAGCAGAGTGCATAAAGGAGATGAGAGAAGAGCTTCTCAACAATCTGTCCAGGTGAGCATAGGAGTGGTGGGCATGAAAAAAGAAGCTGTAGTCCCGGCCAGTGGGATTGAGGTGATGCCATACATCCACCAACTTGAATACAGCTTCAACCTCCCTCACAGCCTTCACTTTTTTTGACATGTGAATGGGGGTAGGGTTAGACCTGTCCATTACAGTATCCAGCACACAATTGTAGTCACCCCCACTATCCATGGACCTGGGAGGGAGGCCATATCCACAGCCAGCTTTTGAAAAACTCAGGGTCTTCTATGTTTGGGGCATACACTGTCCCCAGGGAGATCGTCCCCACTCCAGCTAACACTACTTTTACCAGTATGTATCTCTCTGCAGGATCAACCACTTTATCTAAGATGATGACCTGCACCCCCCATGGGAACCATATAGCTGTCCCCCTGGCCTTGGCCGAAAAACATGAAGTTACCCATGTCCCACCCAGGCTGTTACTGGTTTTGTGTGCTTCAGTGGCAGACATATGGGTTTCTTGCGGAAGAACAGCGTGAGGTTTTGACTTCTTCACCTCAGAGGATGTGCGTCTCCTCTTAATGACTGATTTCAGTCCATTAACATTTCAAGTGGTTATTTTAACAGAATTAGCCATTTTTAATATGTAACCATAGCCTCTCAATCACTGGAGATGTGCACCAGCTAAGTCTCCATCTACTACTCTGTGGTCCTTGTGAAAGTTTACCCAGTATAACATGCCAGTATACAAATTTAACTTTTTCCCAACAAACCCTTCCTCCCTCCCAACCTTCCAGTGACCATCAGACAGTAACAGGTAAAAACAGAATAACCCTTCTAAACTCTGAACCCGGTGGGTCCCAACAACTGTGAGATCCAACCCCCCCACACCCACCGGGTATACAGTACCCCGGTTAAGCAGCCCTTGAAAACTAGTGGCGGTAAGCAGTCTAAGAATTAGAAGTAACATTGTGAAAGTACTGTGGGCACAGTTTATAAGTCACCTAAAACATTGATGCCCAGACAGCAAACCCTATAATAATATAGGAGGAGTGTTGGGCCAAATTCGGACCCCTCCCCCACTCAACGGAATGGAGGTATCCAGATTAAGTGCATCTCAAACAGAACATACACACATTGTACTACAGGAAAGTTGAAAGTTTCAAATTCCAGATCCAACTGACTGAATTTGTTTCAACCTGTGCATTTGTGAGGGATGCAAACATGGGACTCAGAACTTCTTTAGCCAATCAGGAAAGCAGGAAATGTCCAACCCATTTTATAATATCACAATAGAAACACAGCTCAATACAATTCTTCTAACATCTCCCAACAAGCATTTACCATAGACAGTGATGTGCTGAAAGGGCTGCCACAGACTTAATAAATTGTGAGCACTGAGTTCACCAACCAGTGTCAAAATTTAATTACATGTGGGGAATTGTGCAAGTTCTGAAAAGGTGTACTGTTCCACTTTATCAGGATAGGGGTAGGGGTTAATTAGTAAAATAAAATTGCTAAAAACAGTTGTTACATTTATATGTATTTTGTAACTTGAACAATTTACATCATTTTAACATGGATATTTCCACAGGAATGTCATCTCAAGTGTCCTTTTGGTGCAGAACTGCTTCACTTTTGTTTTTCAGTCCTCTCACCAAAAGGACTTCTGAGGCAGCACTTTTGTTGAAAAGTCTAGATTTGCTTTGGTATCTGTATTAGCATAGAACTTGGTTAGTGTTAAATTTCTCCCCCCATTAAAACAGTTGGGAAAGGAGGATGAAGAGCCTGTTGTTAAATAATCAGTGCCTAATCTTGTGAAGATGCTTGGCAACACATTACTAACCACAGTGACTTTACTGTAACCCCAAGCTTATATTATATACCACCTCTCGTGTTTATTGAGTACCTCTGAACACTTGTAACAGCTGGTTGTAATCCCTGCACTGACAACTGTTCAAAGCAATGTTTACATCCTGAGTACAAAACAAAGGCTCTTTGTGCACTGCAACATCTGTACATACAGGAAACCAGTGTACTTAACAGTACCTGAAAAAACATTCTGCGGCTGCCATTGCATTGCTTTTCTTCGCCATTATATTTCTCAAGGTTGTATTATAAGTGACAGCAGATTTTGCAGAGTAATTTACATCTAACTTGACCACTGTGCCAAAAATCTTTTTTTCCTAGTCAGATTAATGTGGATATTGGTTTTCTCCCTATTCATTTTGCCAGTAAAGGTTCAAATCTAACCTAAAACCTGTATTTAAAAAACAATTCTGACAAAAAAATGATTCTACAAATGTTCAGTTTTTCAGTATTTTCTTTATTTCTTTAAATTCAAAATTAGACCTTGGGAACAAATTTTGCATCCTGAGTGGAAGTCCCATATATACTATATGCTCCTGACACCTGTGACCTCTGCTCACTTCCTCTGCTCCTCTTTGAGGGGCCTCCTGGATGTTTCCAGGGTTCAGCTCAAGACATCTGGTGATCGGGCTTTCAGTGACTCTGGGCCGACCATGTGGAACACACTTCCATCTGCAGTCTGGGAGGCCCTTTCGATTGGTGTTTTCAAGCAGAAGCTAAAGGCCCACCTCTTCAGTCTGGCCTTCACAGAGTAACCAGCACTATTATAGTGAATTTTACTAATTGAATTCTGACTTTTATTTATTTATTATTTCTGGATTTTAAAATAGTTGTTTTATTTTGTAATACCTTGTTAGGTGCCAAAAGCCTCCAGGATTGGGTGCCATAAAAATAAAATTTGCCTTGCCTTGCCTTCAAGAACTGACCCAAGTAACGAGAAGAAAAAAGTATGACAGGGCATTCCCACTGATTTGGCGAGAAGGAACAGGATGGCTGACTAAAGGTCTGCTTTCCTACCTAATGCCGCATGAGCTACATGCATGTGTATCTATAACAACCCCCTTCCTACAGCAGGGGGCATGATTATTACTAGCAGTGTCCATCAGAGCAATGGGTGCATTGGCACCATTGTTCTTTGCTCAGTGGAGCAGAAGATGCTTAGGATTCAGAGAAAAGGTGGGTTTTTGATAGGGAGGGAGAGGGAGGGAGAGGGAGGGAGAGAGAGAGAGAGAGAGAGACCGCAACTGAGACCAGTGTTGTGTGAGATGGATTCACCATCCAAGGGTGGGTAGCCTTGGATCTCAGTACCTAGGGGGTTTAGGGCATGGCCTACTCAGGGAGCTCTGATCCTGTGCTATGGGTAATGGGTTAGCCAGGTGCTCTGCACTGGGGTATGGAGTAGGGATTTCCATGCAGTTATTGACTGCTTAAATGATGGGTGCCAATGGAAGCTGGGTGTGCCTGAGGGGCAGGCACATGAGGTGTTCCACCATGTGAATAGATGCAGGAGTCAATCCAGGATGGCATGGTTCCCTGCTGTAGGACTCTCACCTGAGGGACAGGTTCCACACCATCCTCAATGCTGAAGGGTGACACAGGATCTTGAGTGGTGAGTGGTGGGGCCCTGGGCATGAGGGTTATTCCAGTTTTTCCCAAGAGGACAGGGTACTGGGCTGGGTGCATTCAACAGGCAGACAGGCCAAAGGGAGCCTGTCAGCTCAGGATGGTGGCAAGATTCCAGGTATGATGTGGCTCTGGCTTCCTTTGGTAGGGTCTCTGGAGGTGCAGATTTAAACCCAGGTCTTAGGTTGGGACAACATGGGCCTGTTGGTAGTCCCAGCACTTCGATGGAGCTTTGCATCACACACAATGGAGACAAGAGGGAATAAGCTTATTCTTGATAAGTATTTAACTTTATTAACATCAACATTAAAATCAATTAAAGCAGCAGCAGTAAAGGCCACAGACCACCTCACACACATAAACATTTTGCACAGTTCTCATGCTTTTTCAAAACTATTTGCAGTCCACCCTTAAGGAAGGTGGCTGATAGCGACTGAGGAAAGAGTCCCGGGGTTCAGGAGTATTTGGAGGAAGACTTTAGGAAGGGGCATTATCAATTGGTTATGACAGCGTAAGGATAGTGGTGAAGTGCCACCTGAGATATTTAAGGGGCAGGTGAAGAGTAGGTTTCAGGAAAAAGGTTAGCTTATGGTACACATGGTAGGGCTGGCTGAGATGTCATGCTGCCAGGTGCAAGATTCTAGGGGTGGAACTACGAGTCCAGTACCCCATCCTAGAGGATCTGGCTGAGGCTGCCCCATGACAGAAGAGTGAGGTGTCATGGTCCCTAGGTTACAAGGGGATGGCTAGGGAATGCCAGTATGGTGGGCCATACCGTATCAATAGTAACTGTGGACTTTAAGGCACCATGCTGTAATGCCATTCAGCCTCAGATTATAACAAATGTTTCCAGGTGCATGCAGTGCCACAAGTAGATTAGTGTATTTAGGGGATTAAGGACAGCCCTGAATTGATATTGGAAGCCATGTGATGGCAGAGTCCACTATTCCTGTCATTGGTTCAGGACTGCTAGGTGGCAGGAAAACTGAGGCTGAATGCACATGCAGCTTCTTGAAGTCCATAAACAGTGATGAAATGCTAAGCCTTTGTGACCTGTTGGGAACCAACCAATGTGTACTCGAAGGAAGTTGACCAGTGACATGCCAGTAAATAAAACAGAGGAGCTGCACCTCTGGGCACTGTGTGATCATTTATGAATGTTGTGGACATTCTGGAACAGTTTTGAAATTATTTCAAGTTGTACCATACTGAGTCCTGTACCAGAGAAATAAACAGTGACTGTGGCACCACTGCCTGAACTGTTTGCAAGGGGCTCCAGCAAGCTCCTTATACCCCTAGATGCAACAGTCGCCCTAGGCCATGCCCACCCCATCAGGGCATAGTGCAGAGTTGGTCAGCAGGCTGGAGGGGTGAATTTGGACATTGCACAAAACAGTACTTGAGTCCTTACTTGCTTCACATAGAGTCCCTCAGGACAGGAGATGAGTCCTAAGTTGCTTCACACAAGGCTCAGAAACCAGGGTGCACAACCCTTTGGACCCTGTGCAAAATAAAACTTGGCTCCTAACTTGCGGTTCACCCTCAAAACACATTTTAAGGCACAGAAACAAAAATCTCACTCACGTGTTCGTGAGGTTGGGTGGTGATGTGCCTACCCTGAAAATCTGGTGTCAGTCTGACCTCAAATGGTCAAATTTATGGCCAAAAATAAAACAATTCCATGAGAAGTGCATTTATAATCCTACCTATAGGGAAACTACAGTGCCCCTCGAATATATCTTTCAAATTAAGGCCATCCGTGTCTTCAGCCTCCAAACAAGGTACATCTGAATTTTTCTGCAAAATGTTGATTTCTACTACGTGACAGCAATTACTAGTTGGCTTATAGATGGCAGGGCTACAGCTCACATTAGTTGCCAATACCCCATATACCTGGTTTGTGTTGATAGCAAGGTCACTGCAAGTCTTTTGGTAAGCTGACTGGGGCTGTTATTATTAACTGAAGGAGGTTCAACATGTGCAAAAAGATTACTCTGTACCAGCTATGCAGCACAGGTGATTCATGATCTGGTGTTTATGATCATGCTTGTTGCTGAGAAAGCATTCAGTAAGTTCCAGTGGGGAAATCTTTTTTTTCTGGACCAATATAAATTAGGTTTCACAAAGAAATGTCATACTGGATCACACTTTCTAATGAGCAAAAGGAAAAAGAAAAATATTTCAGAAATAAAAGTTACAATTACTTCCTAAAATTTGTATTATTTTCCTGTCTGCCTGTTTTGGTTCCACTAGTTCTTTAATGGAAGTTGCAGGACACGTTTAGATCTGCAAACTCAAAACAAAGCTGTGCAAATGGAACACTCACAGTATGATGGGAGAGTAAACCAGTTCAATCAATCAATCATTTTATTGTTTGATATAATAATGCCATTACAATTTAAAATCATTTTGCTTTCATTATTGAGTTTTTGCATAATGATTGAGTAAGCCAGTTGCTAAACGAAACATGCAGTACTGTATGTGCCTAGCATTTGGGAACCCATTGTAAATGAGATTGTGTTCAATGGTGTTTACTCACATGTTTGTAAGAAACACATATTACTGAAACACATGCTACTACTACTACTATTATAATTTTAGATGCCAGTTCAGATTTTTGACACATTCTTTTGATCGTTGTGAGTATTGACATTATGAAGATTTAATGGAACATTTGGCAGACTCTGATTTCTGCAGTTGCCTGCTGGAATCATTTCAGCAACAGGAGTATTTCACAAAAAGATTCAAGAGAATTTTCAGGGAATTACTGAAGAACAGGTACACTGTACTGTATATTGGTAATGTGCTAGTTTTGGGATTATGCACCCGAGAAGCCAGGTTTCAAATCTATGCAACTGTTGCCATGACCAAGAAAGCTAAATTTGAAGAAACACAAGTGACAGTTATAAGGGACAACATTTATGGAGCAGCCTGGGTTGTGTTAAACACTTCACCTCTTTTAAGCTGCTTGACACCCCCCCCCCATATTTTGTTTTCTTGCTGCCACTATTTTAGCACAGCCCAGTAATAGGAATATAGTCAACAATGTTAAGTTAAAAGAAAAATGTGAATGATAAAATTGGAGAAATTAGCAATGGGCAGCAAACGCTGACACTATTGACCTTCAGTCCCCTCAGTGACAGTGCTTGTGCGTACTTTCATTACAAGCAATGGGATGGGTACAAGAACAATCAGGTGTTGAGGGATTAAAGGGTAACAGAGTCAATGTTTGCTGCCAGCCATCATGTTGCATTAATTGTATGAAAGGCACTGTCATTTCGTAAGTTGACAGTTGTAACTATATTGCTGCCAACAAATTGCAAATAATTGTGGCTTCAGGATTCTGATTTCAAGGGGAAACGAACAACTAAGAAAACAAATTCTGGTCAAAGACACAACAGCTGCTAATGCATTAACCTGGTGGGAGATATAAAAGTAACGAGAGTCTTATATTGTAATTTACTTGCCTTATTGTGATGTAATATAATCCCATAGTTAAATTACAATAAAAGAACAAAAAATAAAACCTTTTACATCAAGACAATGCAGAAGCAGCTGTTTCTGGCCACACACACACACACACTCTGACACTCACATATCTATATCAATAGAACTATAGTTATAGCTAGTATATATTATTCTTTGCTCCCATGAACTCCTATTAGCAAATCTAGCATTTCCATCTTTCTTACCCCTTTTTGTGGAGGGTTTATACGCCTCCTCGAAAATTCCCCCCTCATCCCTCATCTCCCACATTTCTGCAGTATCTGCCCTTGCATCTGCAGGTGAACTAATCCTTCTTGGTGACTTTAATCTCAACTGACTCTCCCCCCCTTGTCATTTAATTCTAGTCACCAGATCAAAGCTAAACTAGGGCTATTCTACCGCCACAAGACCAGTCTCCCCCTCCCTGTAAGACGTGATCTCTTAGTTAAATGGATCCTCCCTTCTCTTGACTGCACAGACATACTGTAGTTTACAATGCTGTTCCAGCCACCCCCTTGCCAAACTCGATGTTCTGTTTCATGCCTTCTGTAGGTTCACCTCTAACTCCCCCTCTTTAACGCACCACAGTGACCTATACTCCTCCCTTTCACTCCAATCCCTCACTCAAAAGCACTTATCACACTGTTCCACCTTCATCACTAAATACTGGTTTGGAACCCTTCCGCCATATCTCGCCACCCTCCTTAATCTACCTAACCCCTGCCCTACAACCCACTGTTGAATTACACTTGCAATTTTTCCCTCCCACATGTACACACATCAGCCAGCAAACTTTCCTTCACCTATAGACTTCCTTCCCTCTGGAACAGCGTTCCCCTCCAAATCCACCTTTCTTCCTCTTTCTCTGCCCTCAAGCGCCTACTCAAACCATCCCCTACCACTTCCTGTATCTGTTCTTCCTAGTACCCACTCACCTCAGTTTCATTGTTTCCCTGGTCCCCTTGCTGCATTCTCATTGTATATAACAATGTAAATAATATTTTTGTATTTATTAGTTTCTCTATTGTAAAAAAAACCCAAAACATATTTTTTATTATGTATAATTTCTTCATTTTCATTACAACTCTGTTGTCAATTGTACCCCCTTCCCCAGGTCAAAACCTGGAAATGAGACCTGCTCACAGTGCCTTTCCCAGTTACCAACTTTAAAAAAAAAAAAAAAATATTACACTATAGTTAGGGTCAAATGGACACCATCAACCTCTTGGGCCTTAAATAGTCCCTAGTTTCAAAAACACATTTTATGATTTTTCATATTCAGTTGACATTGTTGATGTAGCTGGTAATTTGATTCAGATTCCTTTTTTTCTTTTAAAAAGTGCAAAACAGACTGCCCCCCCATACTAGTGTTACCACACAAGAACATGTTTCCATTCCTTGAGCAACTCCTAATTCATCTTTCCTGGACTTGAGAACTCCCCCAGTACAGTCTAGATACTCAAGTTGCAGTAGGAGAAGAGTAGATGAGACCATTGCATCATGAGAGTTTGGAGGTCTTCCTAATGTCCAGGAAGTATCCAATAACAGTAGATCAAGGATTTAAAACAAAACAAGGTCGGGTTCTACTAAGTAAGAAAGCCAATAAACCACCAGCAACATCGATGAATTTTAGAGAAGGTAAGCAGTCATAAAATGTGTTTTCAACTAGAAATAGTATGATGAAAAAGGGGTTGACAGTGTCCCTTTAAGTAGGCACCTTTATGTTAAACCCCTATTTTTCCGGCTTCCCAGGGGACAAAAGCCAGCTCCCCAGGGGAAAAAAGAACAGTGGAAACATGGCAGGGTGATCTCATGGCTGATGGCCGTGCCCTGTGCCCCCGAAAAATGAGAGGCGCCTTGTCCAGTGGGGGCGACCCCGTGGCATGAGGCGATTATCCGCGTGCCAGACCTGGTTCGGAGGTGCAGGTGCCAGCAGGAGAAAAAACTGTTAAATGATAAAAAAAAATAATAATAAACTCCTATTTTCATCAACCTGTAACTTGGCATTCTTGAACCTTTGGGATTTGAATGTTGGCATGCACACCCTTTGTGGAAGGAACTCAAAACTGTCAACATTTAGTAAATACAGACTGAGAGTTTTTTGAGATGCAGCATTGCATTATTGTTTGGACCCATAGGAACACCGCACCACCAGGCTGCCAAGGTTTCAGGGACTTTTTACTCTAATTTTTCATTTCCCTGCTTTGTGTACTTTGCTCTTCAACCCTAATGCCAGCATTAACACAGTTTGTTTGCAATTAATGTCCTTACTTGTTGAAAACCATGCATCAACTGACATCTTTAGCTTTCACCTTTCTTCTATCCCATGATGAGCGCTGTATAGTGATGTTCACTGTGCCAGACCTGGAGCTTGCTTCATGAGTGTAAGCAGCTGCATAATGATGTCTCACTGTGGCAGGCCTCTGTCTCATAAAGCAGCTGTATTGTAATGCTCACTGCACTGGACCTGTAGCTTGCTTCATGAGTGACCCTGCTACAGGCAGGCCACTCATAAAGCAGCTGCATATGCATCAGACTTTAGCTGCATGTTTACAGATATGGTGCTACAAAGCCCTTTTGATTTTTCTTAATTTGTGACTGTCACAAAAGTTAGGTCGCATCTAATGAAAGGGGTTCTGCAAGTCACAAAAGCATGTTCATGAGTTACCAAACCAGGGCCAGTTTTTGTGACACACTTCAGCCTACCATAATTTCATCAATATTTAAAAACAAATCTTTTTAACAAACAAAAAACACTTTAAAAAATCAGCCTTACACCCTACACTGTCGATACCACAAGTTTCTGACTTAGGGCTTGATCCATATTGGTGACAGGAATACACTCGAATTGGATTCATCCTAGTCTCAGCTCTGTGCAGCTTTGATGTTTGTCCAACCTAGTCAGAATCCACAGCCCTCTCCTGCTGCACCCTGTTATCGTGGAGAAGCTCATTGGGGCAAGGGGTGGCAGGAGTGAGTGGAGCTGTACAGACTATGGAATCCAGTTGGATGCTCATGACAAGCACTCAGTGGATCCCTGCCTGCACAGAGTGCAGGGTTTGATGGGATACAGTGGTCATCCTAGGATGCCATATCCCCATCAGAATGCTGGTAAAAAGTGAAAGTCTGCTGCAGCATTTCTGGCCAGTGCAGTACTGCCTCCATTCCATTGTGGAGTCTCCTAGGGCTTGGGGATGGTAAATGGGGGGCCGATCAGGCTCCAGAAAAGATAATGTGACTGTGCAGGTGAGGTGCACAGGCATTAATGGAGCCCCTAGGCAGACATTGAGGTCGGCCCCTCCACCAGTGCTCTCCACTGTGGAGATTGTGTTAAGAATGCAGCTTATGTACACACCAACCCTCTACCTTGTCCCCATCCTGGCCACTCATGTAGCCTCAGGCATGACTTAGAATCATGTGCTGTGGGGTACATAGTCATTGCTGGGGATGCATGGAGGTCTCTACATGTGAGGGTAAGGATGTCTATGCATCTCTGGCTGGTGTTGGCACTTATTCACAGCACATATCCCTCTGTGCATTGAGCTCTTACCTTCCAGCAGATTGTCTTGTTTTTGTTGCACAAAGTTTTATGTTCTTTTCTCCAGTTTTATGACAACTGAGACTCACAAAATATGAGTTTGTGGATCATGAAAGCAGGTTCATGATGCACAAAAGCAGGGCCTGTTTGCATGAGACACAACTGCCTAATTTCATAAAATATTTTAATAATTACTTTTTGTTTTACAAAAAAAACGCAACAAACCGGAAGAATCAGTTTTCACACCTTACACTATTGACAACACAAGTTTCAGACTTAAATTCCAACATTTTTGATGCACAAATGTTTATCTTATGTTTCCCACTTCTGTGACTGCTAAGGCTCACAAAACCATGAGTTGTATCTCACAAAAGTAAATGGGTTGCAGCTCAGAAAAGGGACAGGTGTTAGTTTCATAAACATACAGTTAAGAGAATTTTGTAAAAAAATAAACTGTGCATGCACTAAAATGGCATTTTATTTCCATAATAATTTAAAGCCTACTCATGTTTCACTAAAGCTACCCGTCAAAGGATCATCCTTGCTTGGGTTAAACTACAACAATACTGAAAGTTTCAGGTTTCAATTCACAGCCATTTTTAGGCTATTAGTGGGCAAATAAATGTCTTGCAAATCATTGGCCCTATACATCAATGTTCTGCAGCCCTACATACCATGATATACATCATATAGGGCCAGGATATGCTTATCCCAGGTGTCCAAAGGACATCCAAGAATGCAGAGAAGCACTGTCTCTACTGTATGTTCCTCATAGGGCCTGACAACACCTATACTCATGCAAGTGAGTGGCTGGTAAGGGCACAGGGTGAGGAGTGGGCATGCCAGCAATGGGCCAGCAGAGTGTGGCATGCAAAATGCCATTTATACTCTGCCAGACTGGTGTAAGGGGATGCTGGCTACATACACATATATGTAATGGGTGTAACCCCTCCACAGGTATCGAGGAGAACCAATACTGTATGCCTTGCTGAGCCACAGACCCCAGCCCTTCCTCTTGCTAGAGATGATTAAGAAGGGAGATGGCTGTGGGGTACAGTTGCAATGAATGGAAAAAACAACCTCTGAAGTACAGGGCAACATGGTAGTCCTTTCAGAGACTGTCATAGCCCCTGATCCCCTGTTCACATGGAGTGGGGACCTACTGTGGGTCAAGACAAGGCTTCTGAGTGGAAGTCCAGGGTGCATCCCCCAGCTGGCCCCACACCATGTGCAGAACTATGTGGCCAGGTATCCAGCCAGATGATGATATTGAATCTAAGCCCTGGGTACCTTCCTGGGGTGGGGGTACAACACAGAGTTGCACAGATCCTTACTCACCTTTTCAGGCAATTACTGAGCCCCATCATTGTGGGGCCTCATGTTTGCATTTTCAACCTTCTAGAACTTTTAAGCCATTGAACTGACATTACTAAATTTCTAGGATCCAGAGGTTCTAGAACCAACTATGGACATGCTAAATTTCAACTGTTTTGATATTACTGTATTTATATTACTTTTTTGATTTTGCTGTGACACCAAGCTTTCTCTTAAAAAATAAGTTTTGAGCCCTGGCAGTTCCAAAGTTAAACCTATGAAACAGTTTATTTGAAAAGGTTAACTTTGGAAATATTAGTGCTAGAAATATACATCAATTAGCTTATCAAATTAATGATCATTTAAATTATTGCTAATTAAAAAACGTATCAATAGAGCTGTTTTATTATGTTGTCCTGTCTTCAAATTTTCATTTAAACAGTGTTTAGTTTCTAGACCTAATGGTTCCAAAGTTAACCTCTTCAGAAGATAATTTCTCTGACAAAGGCTAACTTTTGAAATGTAAGAGATGAAAATACAGTATATATCAATACACATAAAACTACTGAAAATTTTAATTAATCATTTACACTTTATCGTCATAACTCATCTATAATGTTACTTTGTCTCAAAGCTATTATTTAAAAAATTTAGATGCTAGTCCTAATGATTCCAAAGTTAGAACTTTCTAAAGGAAATTGCTTTGAAAAAGGTCTCTTTGGAACTGTAAATGCTAAAAAAGTATTTTTTTGTGTTAAAATATAAGCTTTGAGTTATGTTTATCATAAAATTCATCAAAACATTTCACAATTATCAATACTTTAAAATAAATACTATCAGTTCATTTTAACGTCTATAAAAGTATTGATTATACTGATATTTTAAAATATTAATGAATAAAACTGTAAATAAGGAACTTATCTATGCTTACCAGACTTCAAGTTTATGATTTATAAAAATATATATATTTATGGCCCTTACACTTTCAAAATTAATCCAAAAGGTATACTGGAATATTAGCCCACTCACCCAAAACACAACACACAATTTGTTAACTTTAATTGATTTAATATTTAACATCCAGTAAATCAAACAAATTCCAACGTTTTGGGATTCCCATTTCACAGGAAAAACTGGTTTACCTAAATAAACAAATTTAATACATAAAAATATTACTTAACTCAGTTAAAGCCTTCGAATATCTTTTAAACGATGAGAAGTTATAACCACGGCCCCTTAAATGTAAATACCTTTGCTAGATTTCTCTTCAATATTTCAATAATTTCTTTTAGTTTTTTGGTTGACTCCCATCTTCAAATTAAGCATAAAGCAACCCATTAATTACAGCTCTCCTTGGAATCAAAACACATACTAAACAATATACAAAATTTGTAACTAACCTTATTGTGAAATTACATCTCATGTATTCAGCCAGCTAAGTCATAACCTATCCTGTTAAATATAAAAAACGTTTTTTTTTACATTTGTTATGAGCTTCTTGTACACACAACATCAGGCTAAAACCCCCTTATAGCTTCTCCCAATATTGTTAACATGCTGACCTTTTATCAGGCTTCTTATTTTTTTATGACCTGAATTCAGCTGAAGCCGTTCACTTGCAAATACTGCAAGAGATCATAGTTCTTGTCACCATTTCTATTTTTTAAAAGCATTTCTCAACTTATTAATTCTCAAAAGCATTAAAGACAAGCTATTACCTGCTGTACAGTGTTGCCTCCACGTCCTAAGGTGAGAGTGATGCATGGGGCCAACTGCTACCCTTTTTCTAACCCTGGAGCTCCACCCCTGAATCTGAATCTGATACATGACGCTGAGCATCTACACAAGCATGGCCCTTTCGTATGCAAATTTATTTATGAACTATTTTGAAGAAAAATTTGTGTGTATGACTAATCCCTTTTCAAGATTCATTGTACAGTGGAAATACTTTATAGATGATATTTTGATTATTTGGAGTGGAACATAAAAAGAATTGGAGGATTTCCACATGTATTTGGATAATTGTACAAATTACCTTAAATTTACATTAAACAAGGATGCAAATGAAATTTCTTCCCTTGATTTATTGATTTTCAAAAAAGATGGTGTATTTTGTGCAAAGATTTTTAGAAAGGCAATGGACAGAAATACGATGTTGAGTGCAGATAGCTTCTATGCAAAGACACTGATAGAACTGATCCCTTACAGACAATTTTTAAGGGTTAAGAGACACTGCACTTTGGCAGAGGATTCAGATTTGTATCTTGATGAAATGAAAACAAGATTTAAGGAAAAGTGTTACAGGGAACCTGTTTTAAAAGAAGCAAGAAGTAAAGTAACACATTTAGATAGACTGCTTACAAATAAGGACAATGAAAGAGGCATAGAAATACAGAGAAAAAATCATGTTGTCTTTAAAATATAGTGACATTTTATATGATATTAAAAAAAAATATAAACATTGGCATGTTCTCAGATCTACAAACATGGGAGAGAAAGCATTCCAGTCAGGACCACAGATCGTAGCAAAAAAGTAAGATCTTTGTCAGCTAGGCTTGTCCATACAAACCATAAAATGCCTCAGCAGCAAACTCAGGGACTATTCACAAGAGAAGATTTGAGAGGTAACTTTAGTTGTGGCAGGTGTGTTCATTGTCACAACACCTACAAAATTAAGAAGGTGAGAGATAATAGTAACATAGAAACATACATTTTGACGGCAGATAAGGACCGCTTGGCCCACCCAGTCTGCTCATTTCCCTACCTAATGGATAAGCTGCAGATCCTAGTTAACCAGCAGCCTACTTCTTCCTACCCCCAACCCCTAGAATTGCCTTATGACTGTCCCATGCATGTTTGAATTCCACCACTGTTTTTGACTCCACAACCTCCGAAGGCCGTTCCATGCATCCACAACCCTCTCTGTGAAAAATACTTCTTTAAATTACCTCTGAGCCGCCCCCTTCTATCTTCAAATTGTGCCCCTTGTTCTTGCACACCTCTTTTTGAAAGATGCTACCTCTTGGACTTTGTTGATTCCTTGAGGTACTTGAAAGTTTCTATCATGTCCCCTCTCCCTCCCTTTCCTCGAGGCTATACATATTCAGCTCCTAAGTCTCTCTTCATATGTCTTCGGTGCAGACCCTGCACCATTTTAATTGCCCTCCTCTGGACAGCCTCCATCCTGTCTATGTCTTTGCGGAGACTGGGTCTCCAGAACTGCACGCAGTACTCCAGATGGGGTCTCACCAACTGTCTGTACAGAGGGATAATAACTTCCTGTTTTCTACTGGTGACACCTCTCCAAATGTATCCCAGTATCCCCCCAGCCCTCCTTGCTGCCCTCTCACATTGCTTGCCCACCTTTAGGTCATCTGATATGACTACCCCCAGGTCCCTTTCCATTTTTGTTATTGTTAGTATCTCACCCCCCACTGTGTACGCTTCCCCTGGGTTTTTGTTTCCCAGGTGCACTACCTTGCACTTCTTAGCATTGAATCTAAGCTGCCATACATTTGACCATTCCTTTAACCTTGCCAAGTCCCTTCTCATCCTTTCCACCCCACCTTGTGCATCAACTCTGTTGCAGATCTTTGTGTCATCTGCAAAGAGACATACTTTTCCTTCCAGTCCCTCTGCAATGTAAACATAAAGACATTGAAGAGGACCAGTCTAATACTGAACCCTCACGGTACCCCACTAGTAACCCCCTTTCTTCAGAGTGGACTCCATTTACTATTACTCTCTGTGTCCTGTTCTCCAGCCAATTCTTTACCCAGGCTGTCATCTTGGGACCCACTCCCAGGCTGGCTAACTTGTATATTAATCTTTCATGTGGGACTGTGTCAAATGCCTTGCTAAAGTCTAGGTAGGCCATGTCCACAGCCCCTCCCTGATCTACTACTTTGGTCACCCAGTCAAAGAAATCTATCAGATTCATCTGGCATGATCTTCCTGCTGTGAATCCATGCTGCCTTGGGTCCTGAGCCCCTCTGGCCTCTAGATACTCAACAGTTCTTTCCTTCAAGTGATTCCACACTGAGGTTAAATTAACAGGTCTGTAGTTTCCTCGTCTGCCTTGCTCCCACTTTTGTGAAGGGAATCACATCTGCCCTTCTCCAGTCCTCGGGTACCACCCCATCCTCCCATGATTTGTTAAAGAGGGTAGTCAGTGGTGTCACTAGTTCTACCCTTAGTTCTTTTAGAATTCTGGGATGAATTCCATCAGGCCCCATTGCTTTGTCCACCTTCAGTTTTAAGAGTTCTTTCAGAACCCTTTCTTCTGTAAATGGGCTGGTATCAACTTCTGTATCCAGAATGTTTCTACTGTTTATTTTCGGTACCTCCCCCACTTCCTTTGTAAATACTGAGCAAAAATATTTGTTTAGTATCTCAGCCTTTTCACAGTCACCCTCTGCCCACCCTCCCTCCTCTTTATTAAGCCTCACTAACCCTCCCTTGGTCTTCCTTCACTCCCTGATGTACCTATAAAAGGTTTTATCCTCCTTCTTAACTGAGTTGGCTATCTTTTCCTCGGTTTGGGCCTTTGCTGTTCTGACTGCCTTCCCAGCTTCCTTTTGCTTTAACTGATACAGTTCTCTGTCCTGCTCCTTCTGTGATTCCTTGTACTTCCTGAATGCTTTCTTTTTCTCTTGAACCTTCACTGCCACTTCCTTTGAGAACCATAGTGGTTTCTTACATCTTTTGTTTTGTTTATTTGCTTCACACAAAGGCTTGTTACCTCTGTGATGGCAGTTTTTATTATTCCCCATTGTTCTTCCACCCCTCCTTCCTGCCCATTTGCTAGTGCATTCCTTAGGCACGCACCCATTTTGGCAAAGTCAGCCCTCCTAAAGTCCAGTACTTTTGCCTTTGTATGGCTTGACTCAATTGCTGTGTTTATTGTGAACCATACTGCTCGATGGTCGCTAGTTCCCAGATGGCTACCCACTTCTACATCTGTGATCCTCTCTTCATCTCCATTTGAGAGAACCAGGTCTAAGATTGCCCTCTCAAGTGGACTCCAATACTAGTTGTTAAGGCATGCCCCTGTAGGGCATCTAGAATAACCCCACTCTTTGAAGTGGCTGCTGCAGTGCACTCCAGTTAACATCTGGCATATTCAGATCACCCATCAGCAATATCTCCCCTTTTTCTGCCATTCTAAGTATTCTTTCTATCATTTCCTTGTCCATTTCCTCCCCCTGAGAAGGGGGTCTGTATACAACCCCTGTGCAGATTGTGGTGCCATTGCCAGTCTCCAAATTTACCCACAGTGCTTCTTCTCCTCCCTGTTTTCCCTTTTGTTCTGTTGCTTTGATTCCTTCCCTTATGTAAAGAGCTACTCCTCCACCTCTTTTACCCTCCCTGTCCCTCCTGTAGATAATGTATCCTGGTATGTTTATGTCCCAGTCATGGTTTTGTGTGTACCATGTTTCTGTGACTGCCACGATATCCAGATGTTCCTCCTCCATCAAGGCCACTAATTCAGGAAGCTTGTTACTCAGACTATGGGCATTGGTACTCATTGTTCTCCATTTTTTGATGGCTTTACCTTCTTTTGCAGCATCCCCCACTGACCTGTCTACCTCGGGCTTTTTCTCATTTAGTACCCTGTTTTGTAGGGAGAGGCTGGGATTTTCCTGCTGCTTATCAGTGCCTCCCCCTTGACTAGTTTAAAAGCTTGCCAATGAATGAGGATTTCGTAATAAAAGATTTCATAAATTGCTAAACAGAAGGGGTGATTTATGGAATAAATGTCCCTGTGACCTTATGTATATAGGGAAAATGAAAAGGACATTGAAACAGAGAGTAGGAGAACATAAGGGGTACATCAGAAATAAAGATGAAACATCATCTATTGCAAGGCATTTTATGGAACGAGGACACCAAGTGCCCTCTCTTAGATTCTTTGGTACTGAAAAAGTACACAGAGACAAGAGAGGTGGCAATTATAATAATAAACTGTTACTGAGGGAAGCTTTCTTTATAAATTATTTTCAAATGATCAGTCCGAGCTTTGGCCTTAATGAATGTATAGATTGGCACCAATTCTATAAAAAATGGGTAAATCTAATAATACTATAGACCAGGAGTGAGGATCATTTGATGCACATCTAAGGATTGGCCTGAAAATATGACGCCCTTAAGGTTGCATAAAGTATGCATAGCTTTAAAAGCTTTAAGATAAAAATCCAGGTAATGAAATAGTTAATAGTAGTTAGTATCTCTGACACCTAGTATACTTCTAGGTGCTGCCAGAGGGCAGGTCCAGCATACAGGCAAGCACTGAGTGCTTGCGTAGACGCTCAGCGTCATGTGTTGGATTTGGGGGTGAAGCTCCAGGGATAGAAAAAGGGTAGCAGTAGGCCCCGCACATCACTCTCACCTTAGGTTGTACAGCAGGTAAACACTTGTCTTTAATGCTGGAGAGAATTAATAAGTTGAGAAATGCTTTTAAAAAATAGAAATGGTGACAAGAACTATGATCTCTTGCTGTATTTGCAAGTGAACGGCTTCAGCTGAATTCAGGTCGTAAAAAAATAAGAAGCCTGATTAAAGGTCAGCATGTTTACAATATTGGGAAAAGCTATAAGGGTGTTTGGCCTGATGTTGTGTATACAAGATGTTCATAACAAATATAAAAAAGTGTTTTTTATATTTAACAGGATAGGTTACAACTTAGCTGGCTGAATACATGAGATGTAATTTTATAATAAGGTTAGCTATGAATTTTGTATATTGTTTAGTATGTGTTTTGATTCCAAGGAGAGCTGTAATTAATGGGTTGCTTTATGCTTGATTTGAAGGTGGGAGTCAACCAAAAAACTAAAATAAATTATTGAAATATTGAAGAGAAATCTTGCAAAGGTATTTACATTTAAGGGGCCGTGGTTATAACTTCTACTCATTTAAAAGATATTTGAAGGTTTTAACTGAGTTAAGTAATATTTTTATGTATTAAATTTGTTTATTTAGATAAAACAGTCTTTCCTGAGAAAAGGAAACCCTGAAATGTTGGAATTTGTTTGATTTACTGGATGTCAAATATTAAATCAATTGAAGTTAACAAATTGTGTGTTGTGTTTTGGGTGAGTGGGCCAATATTCCAGTATACCTTTTGGATTAAGCGACAGCCATTACTGGTTTGTGCCTCTCCCTATTTGGTACATATTAACATATTAATACACATTTTAATTTTTTTCAGGACTGGCTGTACTGGAACATTCCTTTTTGGATTACTTTCAAAATTTTGCAGTTTATTGAGAGTGTTTATGAAATGCAAACTGTAAAACCATTAGGGCTAGAAGCTTAATTTTTTTTAAATAAATGGAGTGATGTTGCCATGTTTTTTTTTGTCGGTAGTTTGACACATATCAACGAGGAAATAAAACATAACAAGGTGTGTATTGTGTGGTATAACATCAGGCCTTGGGTGTGTTATGAGGCCAAAGGCTTTGCCAAGGGCCTCCAACCACACAAGAAGCACTGTTATATCACTACAAAGCTCATGCTTGAGTATCTTATTTTGTTATAGATGGGGTCAATGTAGCAATAATACATGAACAGTTTTAGGTTAAAATATTTTTATAGTTATTTTAAAATGTATTCTTCTACCACACAGGAAATACCCCTCTAATGTTCTATAAGTGTAATTCACCTGCAAAAGATGGATGCCATGGAATACAGGAATTCAATATCCTGCTCAGTAGTTCCACTGGCAAAATGTAACACACACACACACACACACACACACACATATATACACATACACATGGTGCACATGCACACAAAACAGAATGTCTCATTTCTAGCCCGGGTCTCAAGTTTATCTGTGACAAGTTAAGTAGCAGTGATTTTCCAAGCATACTGGTAAACAGAGGAGAGGACAGGGATTTGTCATGGCCACTAAAGAAGTATTAGAAGATAAAAGTAGGGATAGTGTTTCATTTGTTTAGTGTGCGTGTGTGTGTAAGTGTGCAAGTAGGGTATCATGAGTGGAAGGAACTTTCAGCAATGCATTTATTTTTCAATATACAGTAAGTGTATTACTTTTTAGTGCCAAGTTGATGTTTCTCAGTGAGTAAAAGTGGCAGCCATGTTATTGATGGAAATCTGGGATGTGTGAAGTGGCTCACACATTCTGCATGTGATTTGCCTCTATTCCAAATTCCACTGCCTTAACTTTTGTCCAACTCTGCATTCATTGGAGATTTAGGCATGGGTCTCAGAACCTATTAAGCCAATCAGGATGCAGTACATTAATAAACTTCTAAGCACAGCAGTATGTTTACAGGTGTACTGATGTATTATATTGATGTAATTATCCTTACGAAGTTGATACTGCAACTGTGCTACATTGCTCAAACTTTTCATGATCCTTTGCCAAACATTTGAGAGTGACAATTCTATAAATAGTTGTGTCAGGTATGAAGAAGACGCTATTACTGTAGAGATATTTTTGTAGGAGAACTTTTGCTTTGTTTTCACAGATGATGCAGCAAATCAATTCATTTTAAATAAGGTTAAGCATAGAATGCATTGACTCAGAGATGTATATTATAGTGGCAAGATAGTGCCATTATAGTTAAGGTTGAGCAGGGGTTTCTATTTTAAACCTCAAATGTTACTTTTTAATAACTTTGCAACTATTCAACCAGTGTGCACAAATGTTTGCATGCACAGTCTTGAGTGGTAAATCACTTGATGTGCCTACAAACATACGAACATATGAAATTTGCCAGCAGATAAAGGCCTAGAGGTCTATCAAGTCTGCTCGAATGTGCAGCTAGCACCCCTTATTCTGCAGCTGCCCCTCCCTTCCACCCTTCCCCTTCATTAACCCTCCCCCTTGTCCTGTCCCATCCCCTTTTGAAGCAGTCCACTGTTCTACTGCATACCACTTCTGCAGGTAACACATTCCACCCAGCCACCACCCTCTCTGTAAAAAGTGTCTCCTCATCTCCCTCCTGAACCTTCCTCCTCCCTCCCTCCAGTCTCATATCATGGCCCCTGGTGGTCCTCCCCTCCCTTACTTTGAACAGCCCCTCTGTACCCGTCTTGTTTATTTCTTTCATGTATTTAAAGGTTTCAATCATGTCACCCCTGTCCCTCCTCTCCTCCAGTGAGTACATGTTCAACTCCTTCAACCTCCTCTCGTATGATAAGTCCCCCAGCCCCTTGATCATCTTTGTGGCCCTGCGCTGCACCCCCTCCAGTAACTTAATGTCCCTCTTCAGATACAGGTGCCAGTACTGCACGAGTACTCCAGGTATGGTCTAACTAATGACCCATACAGTGGCAGAATCACCTCCTCCTCCTCGAGGATATACCCCTTGCAATATAACCCAGCATTTTGTTGGCCTTTTCAGCTGCCTTTCTACATTGTGCTGAGTTGTTCATTGACCCTGTAATGAGCACACCCAGATCCTTCTCCTCCTCCTCTGTCTGGGCTAGCTGCACTCCCCCCAGCTGGTAACTCCTCCTTGGATTCTTCATCCCAAAATGTAGCACCTTGCACTTTTTGGCATTAAACCCCAGTTGCCAGGTGTCTTACCAGGTTTCAAGCTTTGCCAGATCATCCTGCAACCCGTGCCATCCCCCTAGGTCATCCACCACCGCGCCTACCTTGGTATCATCAGCAAACAGACTGATCTTGCTCTTGATGTCCCATGAAATGTCTGCAATGAACATCCCAAACAACACTGGTCCCAACACCGAGCCCTGTGGAACACCGCTCGTCACTGCCCTTGGGTGTGAGAGCTCCCCACCCACCACCACCCTCTGTTGCCTTCCCTGAAGCCAGTTCCCTACCCAGCTCACCAGCTTTGCACCCGCCCCTGTGTCTACTAACTTCCTTCCCAGCCTTCCATGTGGCACTGAGTCAAATGCCTTACTGAAGTCCAGATACAGGACATCCACTGCATGGCCCCTGTCCAGTTGCCTAGTTACCCAGTCATAGAACTCGACCAGGATGGTTTGGCAGGATCTGCCACGTATGAAGCCATGCTGTCTGCTGTCCTGTAGTCCTTTGTCCTCTAGGAGGGCCACCAGCCTCTCCTTCAGGATAGTCTCCATTAGCTTACCCACAATGGATGTGAGGCTCACTGGTCTGTAGTTTCCTGGTTCATCCTTGGGGCCAGTCTTGTGGAGGGGCACCATGAGCCATCCTCCAGTCCTGAGGTACACCACCCATGTAGTGAGGCATTAAATAGGTCTGCCAAAGGTCCTGCAAGGACCTCTGCCAGCTCCTTCAGTACCCTGGGGTGGATGCCATCTGGGCCTGGTGCCTTGTCCACCCTCAGTGCCTTCAAACCCTCTCGAACTCTGCCCTCCATGATTTCCCCATCTGTCACCACTTCCCCCTGCTTCTGCCATTTCTCCCATCTTGGGTGTCACTCCCCTCTTCTCTTTAGTAAATACTGAGCAGAAGTACTCATTTAGTGCTTCTGCCTTATTGCACCCTGCTTCCACCCAACCCCCCTCCTTCCTTATCCTTACTATGTGGTCCTTACAGCTCCTTTTCTCCCTGATGTACTTAAAGAAGTCCTTCTCCCCCTTCTTAATGCCTTGTGCCAGCCTGAATTCCGTAGATGCTTTGGCTCCCCTTACTGCCCTTGTCACCTCCTTCAATTCTGTCAAGTACTCTGCCCTGTCCTCCCCCCTCCCTGTTTTCTTGTACTTCCTAAAGGCAGCTCTTTTCCTCCTTACCTTTTCCATGACCTCCTTGCTCAACCAGCTCAGTTTCTTAGCCCTAGCCTTCTTGCTCTGGGCTTTACAACAGATTTTGGTTGCCTCCACTATCCCTAGCTTTATGAGCTGCCACCTCTGGTTAGTGTCCATACTAGATTGAATTCTGGCCAGGTACCCTTTTACCACTTCCCCCATCCTCCCAAAGTCGGCCATCCTGAAGTCCAGCACTCTTGTGCCAGATTCCACTCCTTCCTTGCCCATATCCAATGTGAGCCATACTGAGTGGTGGTCACTCCCTGACAGCGGTTCCTCCACGTAAGTTCTCTCACAAAGTCCCCATTTGCCAGCACAAGGTCAAGGGTATTCCCTAACCTGGTTGGTTCACTGACTATTTGCAGCAGGAAGCTGTCCTGGAAGGCATCCAGCAGTATCTGCTCCCTTCTGTTCCTAGTTGTTGTTGTGCTCCAGTCCACTCTTGGCATGTTGAAGTCCCCCACAATCACCACATTACCCTTCTCGCAGGTCCTCCTGATCTGTCCTGCTAGTTCCCTGTCTAACTCCTCCGTCTGAGATGGTGGCCTGTACACCACTCCCATTCTAAGAATCCTATTCTTGGAATCCTGGATTTGCACCCAAAGTGACTCTGTACTACCCTCCTCCCCTTCCTCCCTTACACACTTCAGTCCTTCCTTCACATATAGTGCCACCCTCCTCCTTTCCCAATCACCCTGTCCCTCATTTAAATAACCTGTACCCTGGTACAGACAGGTCCTAGTCATTGTATTGGGTGGCCCATGTTTCTGTGATGGCTGCAATGTCCACCTCTCCCTCTGCCATGAGAACCTGTAAGTCTGCAGTTTTCCTCCCAAGGCTCCTAGCATTAAGGGTAACCACCTTCCACCCTTTTCCCCTCCTCCCATCCTGCCCTCCTTTCCTAGCATCACCAATAGTACTTGCCATTTGTCCTTTGTCACTGTTATGGGGGGTAAGCTCATATGGTTTCCCAACCTGTGGTCTCTGCATATCTCTTCCCCAACTGCTACCCCCTACTCCTAGTTTAAATTCCCAACTTCCTCTATGTACTCCTCCATCCTCTGTTTCAACACTTTCTTTCCCTCCTCACTCAAGTGTAGTCTGTCCTTGGCATAGAGACTACTGTCCTCCCAGGTCCCTCCCCACCCCTCCAACAGCCCATACCCTTTAGCACAACACCAGGTTCTTAGCCATCTGTTAAATTCTTCTATTCTCAGCTTTCTTGTTGTGCTTGCCTTTGGCACCGGAAGTATCTCTGAAAAAGTTACTGATCTTCCTGCCCCCTCACATAATTGTGCTAGTTCCTCAAACCTCGTCTGGACTATATCTACTGTCTTGTCAGCCAGGTCGTTTGTCCCAAGATGTATAATTAAATGCGGCTTGTCCCTACCCCTTCTAGCATATTTCAGTTTTGTTTTATTTGGATTTGCAGATTCTGAATTGTGCATAGTGCTATAACAGTAAAAATTGCTGTTTTTGTGTTTTTTTTGTCATATCGCAGGGCCCAGATGATTTGGAATTTTGGTTTGACATAGTCAGGGTAGAAAGGACTTGCCTCACAGAAATGCCTTCCACTAGTTTGGTGAAAAAATATTAATCCGTTGCAAGATTATTTAATTTTAAAGTTTCAAGTTCTGAGCATGCTTAGTTCAGTCTTTTAGATCACTTTCTGGAACAGCAAAAGAATGTAGTCTCATGAAAAATATTTTTTTTTGTGAGGGACCAATCCTTTTTTGTGAAAAAAAAAATCATTTTTTGGGAGATGCCATCTTTGCACTTCAATCTTTTTGCAACCATTCAATGGATTTGCACAAAATGCTGCATGCACAATCTCAGAGGGTAGAGCTCTTGACTTATCAAGTTTCCTTGTGGCTGCATGTGCAGATTCTGATGTACAGATAGCAAACAAAGTTTAAAAAAAAATCACAATTTCTTTGCTGTTTTTTGTTATCATCTAGTGCCCAAATGGTTTGGAATTTGGTCTGAAACTTTCAGGGTAGAAAGGATTTGACCCACAAATGTGCCTTTCACTGGTTTGGTGAAGAAATATTAATCTGTTGCCAAGTTATAAGAGTTTGACATTTCAGTTCTGAGTAGGCGCAGTAGGATTTATTGGATAGACATTTGATACCCTACTGAGCATGCTCAGAACCAAAATTTCAAATGCTTATAACTTGGGAATGGATTAATATTTTTTCACCAAGTCAATGAAAGACACCATTCTGTAGCATGCCCTTTCTTCCCAAAAAAACGTCAGACCAAAATCCCAAACCATCTGTGCTGTAGGTGATGACAAAAAAACAGCAAACAAACCTAATGTTTCCTAAAAATTCACTAACCAGAGCTTGGAATCAGCACATCCGACTTGAACAAAACTTGGCAAATCAAGAAACATTGCCCCCCCCCCCCATTACTGTGCATGCAAAATTTAGTGCAATTCCATTGTATGAGGGCAAAGCTATTAATATATTTATATACCGTGTATATCTATAGTATATACAGGATATATTAGAATGGTGTGGTAGCGCCACTATAGTTAGGGTTGAGTAGGGGTTTCTATGTTAAACCTTCATAACTGTTCAATAGATTTACACAAACTTTGCTTGCATGGTATCAGAGTGTGGTTCTCTTGAGTTGCCATGTTTCTTTTTTGTCGGATGTGCAAATTCCAAGAACTGGATAGTGAAAAAAATTTTTTTTTTTTAAATCCCCATTTTTTGCTGTTTCTTTGTCATCATCTAGCACCAGACAGTTTGGAATTTTGGTTTGAAATGTTTAGGGTTGGAAGGGCTTGTTCAATAGATGTCCCTTTCACTTGTTTGGTGAAAAATAACCCATTCCAAGGTTATAAGGATGTGAAATTTTGGTTCTGAGCATGCTCTGTAGAGTCTTTTGGATAGACGTTTGATACCCTACTGAGCATGCTCAGAATTAAAATTTAAAATGCTTATAACTTGTGAATGGATTATTATTGTTTTTTAACAAACCAATGAAAGGCACCATTCTGGGGCCTACTCTTTCACCCTGAAAATTTCAAACCAAAATTACAAACTGTCTGGGCTGTAGGTGATGACAAAATAGCAGAAATAAAACCCAATTTCTTCGTAAAAACTTACTACCCCGATTCAGGAATCAGCACATCAGACTGGAACAAAACTTGGCAAATTAAGACAAATTGCCCCCAGGCTGTGCATGCTAAATTTAGTGCAATTCTGTTGAACTGGGGCAAAGCTGTTACTATATTGTGATTGTTGATGTGTCTTATTGTTTGTTATTATTGTTTGTAGTTTGCTCTGGGTTGGACCTGAAAAAGGACATTGTCCAGTGTCTCTACCCAGTTATCAAATTTTTAAATAAATAAAAAAATTAAATATGCCATGTATGTAGTTTAGTTTAGTTAGCTTTTGTTGACCTGGTAAGTGCACTAGACAAATCCTGCTTATTTTCAGGCATGACCCGGAGGAGGGGGATACAGATGAATGCCAACTGACCTTGAACCAGATTAAGCTGTTGGTGATATTTTTAGTGAATGAGGGAAATTTGGCCAGGACACCGGGGAAATTCCCCTGCTCGTCGGTAGGGGGACCCTTGGCCTTATTGATGGGGGTCTCCAGTTCTTTCTGGCATGGAGATGGATGTGGTTGCGGAGGAGGTACAGCGGAAAATCTTACCTAGTGTCTCTGCTTCAGTTGTTTACTTGAAACAATCTGAGGACTTAATGCATGGAACAGGGGATGCAACTGTGCTCCCTGAAGGTATAGACACGATACTATCCATGAAGTCGCCGGAACATACAGCTATGAGTGTACCGGTAACGGTCATTTTAGACAAGGAGCTTGCTACTGGAGGAGTTCTCCCTGCTTTATTCCAGAGGGAGGGTGAGTCTTTTGCTGCGGCACCAGAGCCGCTTCCGGGAGAAGATTCCACCAGTGCATCTGACAACAGGCTGGATTCCACGTCGCAGTTGGTGTGACAACAGTTTGGTGTCGGGACCTCTATGGCTTCCCAACAGGCTACCTGGACTGCTTCTGATGTGTTGGTGCATGCCGGGTAGAAGCATACTGCTGTGGGTATTTGGACTCCTGACGCCTCTTGGGATGAGGAGCAGCACGGTGTTTTGAGCACAGCTAACAGGCCTGCAATGGGACTTCTGAGCTCAGACAAGGTACGATGATTTGCTATTCAGGATTCTTGACAACAGCCTGAGGGTCGACAGCGGAATGCAGACTGGGGGGATGTTATTGAGCAAAGTGACTGTGGAAAACATGATGCACTTTCTGTGGATTCACAGTCTGTCAGGCAATCTCACGATATACCTGGCATCTCTGTTTCAGGGAAGGATTCATTGGGGCTTGCTGTTAAGTTAGTATCTTCTGGGTCTGAAGCTAAGGTACTATTGCTCCAACTCCTGTGAAGGGGACTACAGGTAGTGGGGGACAACAGTCTGCTCCTCCCCCAGATGATCAGGGGGAGGAAACCTCTGGTGTACAGTATACCTCGGGGGGGAGTTCCTGGTAAAGGGCCTACTCTTTCTGATTTATTTAAAAACAAACTTCAGTAGGCCCCTAGAAGGAATGCTGTGTGCCTTCACTATAAGGGGGGCCTCTCTGAACACCCAGATAGGTATTATGTAGCCAGACAGTTGTTGAAAAATTCCATTCATTTTCAGGCTGCTAACATTTATGCCCTCCTACATGGAGGCTTGGACTGTTCTTCAGAATAAATCGCCTCCTGACCGCAGATGCCAAAAGACAGCTCGTCCAATCCACGTTCCTCTCACTAATTGACTATACTGACTTCATATATGGCCAGTGCCCAGCCTCACACCTTGCTAAATTGGACGTACTGTATCATAGAGCTCTGAGCTTTATAACAGACCTCCCCTTTTCCACCCACCACTGTTCACTATATGCAGCTGTGGGTTGGCCCTCCCTTCAACACAGGTGGTATAAAAATGCAGCCCTCTGGATGCTCCGAGCCATCACCAAAAAACTCCAGCAATACATTGCTGACTGTCTCCCACTAAGCCTGATTGGGAATTACGCCTTGAGAAGACACTCACTGGTTTCCCTAAAAGTACCTAGGGTTGGTACCCACTTTGGAAGAGCAGCCATAAGCTTTGTCCTGCCCACGCTTTGGAATAGGATACAGAAATCGCTGAGACTTAGCTCCCCTGTTAGTCTTGCTATGTTCAAGACCCTGTATACCAAAACATTTGTGGAGCTCTGTAACTGTTTCCACCATTCCTAGTTGTCTAGCTGACAGTTCTGCTCAATCTAAGTTCTTCCTGTTCAAACTAAGTGTTCCCTTACCAAGATGACTCCCCCCTCAGTCCATTCTAGTCCCACTGGTACTACCGGTTCACCTCAGTCCATTTTAGTCCCACCGGTACTACGTACTCACTGCAAAACCCCCCCATCACCCACTTTTATGCCCTGATACCACCTGCTTACTATCCCAGAATCTTTCTGCCAGCATTCCTGCCTCCTACGCATGCACTTTTCCATATCCCAGGGACTCCTTTACAGGCTATGAACATGTTATTGATGGATAGGATTATAAAGGCATCTCTGTATATATTATTTGCCTTTATTTCTACACTGTATATATTTTGTTGTATATGTCTTGCTACTGTTGCTTTATGTATATTTTACTTGTACTCTGTTCTGTACCCTCGTCCTTGCAAACTGCGGGTCCACTTTGTAAATGAGCTTGCTCAATGGTGATCGCCTGGGTAAATAAAGATTTTGATTGATTGATTGATTGATTGATACATGTTTCAGGTGAGGACACATTTGATGTCAGTTTTAAAATGAATGTTGGGCTTGAGAAATTCTGGCAACAGTATGGTACTTTGAAACAAACCTCTTTATTGACCCCTTTTCATGTGATTGTCTTGACTAAACCAGCTATCTGGACAGTTACTATTATATTTTAGAAAATGGGCAAAGACAATTCTCTCTCCTGATTGGCTGAGACACTTATTTAGGTGGGCAGCTATCAGACAATAGATGCCCAGCTAAAAATAAGAGCCAGTCCAAGTGCCCCTTCACTGAGCACCATGGTCCAGTGGTGCCCAGCTTGCTTTGTAATTGGCTGAAAGCACCCCAGAAAACTTCAAATGCCCGCCATGTTTTTTCTCTTGCTTAGTGATAACTACAGACCCCCCCCCAACACTTCTTACTTGCTTCTTCTAAAAAAGAAGAAAGCACACTGATTCTGTGGTCAGGAGAGTGAAGAAATTCTCACTACCATATACTCTATGGCACCACTCTCCCAACCGTGATCTCACATTGCCATGCTAACAAAAATGAAACAAAAGCTGTTGCTCCTATTGGCTTCATGGTGCGATGCCCCCCTCCCCCCACTTCTTCTCTGCTTCTTTTTGAAAGAAAGTACAGTGATTCTGTGGTCAGGAGAGTGACAAAATACTCATAGCCATATTCTCTACTATGGCACCACTCTCCTAACCGCGATCTCACAGTGCCATGCTGACAAAAAGTAAATGAAAGCCGTTGGTCCTGTCGGCTTCGTTCTGTGAAGCTTCCCTTCCCCACTTGCTTACATCAGCCACCAAAAGTTCACAAATGTACCTGCTTTTTGCAGTTTTAATTTCTCTTTCACCTCACTCGACCTCCTCCCACAAAATCCATGTACAGTACCTACCGCGATGTCTGTACTCGGCTGATGTACAGCGTTATTGCTGCCTGCCCGCCACCTCAGCTCCTCTCCCGAATCCCCGATGTACATTTCCATACAGAAAGACACGCGTTCCACTCCGGTTCTGCGCCCCATTTTAAATGCTGCTGCACAATAAAAGAAAGAAACTTTCCTCTCCTTCTGCAGACAGTTTTATCTATGTAAGCCAAAACATTCTCTCTAACCCTATTTGTACTCATTTTTTTTATTTAACTGAATTGCTACAGCCGTGCATGGTTTCATCACAGCAGTCACATGGTGCTAACCTGCACAGTACAGAGCTCTTTTCAATCGTAAACCACTTGATTATCACAACTTAACAAAACAACTGAGTGGCTCATAGCATGCTCCCAAAAGCACAAAGCAGGATAACAAACAAAACAAAAGATTAATAGCTCAATCAAAGGTACAGAGAGAAGAGACTATGGGATGCTGAAATTTCTCTCTCTTCTCTCACTCTCTCACTCTCTTGCTGTCCGTGATCCTGTGAAAACAGCACAGTACCAGTTTTACAAGAAACACAAAAACTTTCTTTAGCACTACAACCATGGGAGAAACTACTAGAAAGCTCATGTCTTCTTCTGTAGGTGGATGGGGAATACAAGAGAATGGATCTGTGGGGAGGGGAGCAACAAGAGATGGAACAGCTCAGGACAACTTTACAATAAATAAACTTTAACTTAATTCTTACTCTAATTTTTTATTTTTTTATTTATTTTTTAAATCCTATGTAAAATGCTACAGGTACCCATTTTCTAAGCACAATAATACCCTCAGGGTGGGTGGTATAGGCAATACTGGACCATCCAGGGGCTATAAGGCCCCTCCGCCTGTGGCGTCAGACTCGTGTGCCCCTGGGCAGTCTGACTTGACCTTTACCGCCCACCCTGTTGGGTATTATTGTTTACCCAGAATGAGGGGGTCAGCATTAGTGATATTTATCATTGGCTCCAAAATTGATGTGGTATTTTGTCCCCTCCTGATGCACTTATTGATTCTGAAGGCTTATGGATAGGGGGGGTTGGAAATTTAAAGTTAAACTTTTCCAGGTTAACTCTGAGAATGTGCATCTTCCTAATAGCTTTTTTCTCGGCAAAGATAGAGGGGTCTGCTTTTATGGGGGGCAACCTAGAGCCTGCTACAAGTGTGGGGCCCATACTCATTTAAGTAGTACCTGTGATCTTTTAAAATGCAGTCTCTGTGAGGGTTATGGTCACCCTAGTGTGAATTGTGATAATATATATCAATGTAATTTGTGTGATGAGAAAGGTTACGCATATCACCAGTGTCCCTGGGCTAGTAGGAATAGGACTGAGGGGTGGAATCAGGAAAAGTTGGTTCAGAAGGCACAAGATGAACAGGATAGGTCTGAAGTTACAAGTCTTCCCCTCAGGTAGATGCCATCTTAAATGCTGAACAAACTAAGGTAGATGAGGGTTCCATGCCAGATGATATTGAAGTACAGATTACTGATGTAGTTGTGTCTCTTCCTGAGGTTCAGCAGCAACAGGATTTTCAGACTGTGGGTGCATCACAAATCACATCTGAGGTTTCATCCCTGAATAGGAGAGTCACAAGGGCTGCGGCTCATAAAACTCAAGTGGTCTGTGAAGTTCACACTGATAATGCTTTTGAATTGTTGTGGGGGGGGGACTCGGATTTAGACAAAGAAGCTTCTGTCCCACACACTGATGATGAGGTCCCTGTTAATAGGCTTCCAAATACAGTTAAAAAGAAAAAGGATAAGAAGAAGGGAGGGAAGAAACGAAAGAATATGGCTACACAGGATGACAGTGGTTGATCTACTTTCGCGCGGTTATGGCTTTGCTCCATATCTCCCCCCTAAATATATGCAGCTTCAAAAATTACAAGAAGCAGACAGCCTTTTTTAATCATATAGCATCTTTAAATGCCGACATTGTTCTTTTACAAGAGACAAGACTTAAATCCCTTTTTGAAATTAGGCAGGTTCAGAGGAGTTGGATGTGGGGGCCCTCATATTGAACTTTTGGGGAGGAGACCGCTGATGGTCTTGGAATCCTATTTAAATCTACTTTGTTTTCTGTTTCTAGAGTTATTGATATCTGACCGGGTAGGGCTTTGATTCTTGATTGTAGGATTAGGGATTTCTCTTATCATATATTGAACATTTATGCTCCACAATCTAAGGCGGCTAGAGTGGAACTCTTTAATTTAATTAAGCCTTTCTTATGTACTAGGAAACATATCATATGGGGTGGAGATTTTAACTGCAGTCTAGATATTTACTGTAGGACGGAGGTGGGGAAAAAAATATATTGCGACTCTTTTGCTTCAAAGAACCTGATTAGGGACGCAGATTTCACTGATGCTTATAGACAGTTGCACTCTGGCACTGGGGCAACCTACCATATACATATTTATGACACCCGAATTGATAATCTTTTTTCTTCCAAATATTGTAGTCCAGTACAAGTTTTAGTGCAACCGAGTGAATACTTGGATCATCATATGCTATCAGGAGTGTTTAGTATGGTGTCTACACCCCCCATATTTCATTTACAAGAGAATTTATGGAGGCTAAATGGTTCTCTTCTTACTCATGCCAATTTTTTACAACAAGTGACATCATTATTTACTGCTAGGGAGTCAGTACGTTGTGTTTATGACTCTGCATGGGAATGGTGGAAGGACACAAAAACTGATTTGAAGTTTTCATTTATGAGCTTAGGAAAACCAAAGGTACGTGATGAGTATATACAGTATCTTGAGTACAGGAACCAATTATATAAACTTATGTCTTTACCTGTCTCATCTCATCTACACTATAATGCTCAAATTGCAGAACTCAAGACATATATGTTTGCCTAGCAACATAACAGGGCGAAGTCTTTGGGAATAGAAATGCAATTTGGTACTACACAGTCCCCTTCGGTAGATCCTTTTATGGCATGCAAAACTAGATTGCGTGCTACATTAATGTCAGGTCTATATAGTTCAGATGGTTCTGTCAATAG
Source organism: Neoceratodus forsteri (assembly GCA_016271365.2). NCBI lineage: Eukaryota > Metazoa > Chordata > Ceratodontiformes > Ceratodontidae > Neoceratodus > Neoceratodus forsteri. The sequence goes on from CM057456.1 coordinate 1,678,634,056, forward strand.
GTCAGTTACTGGTATGCAACGTATAGCACAGGCACATTTGAGTCAGGAATTTGGTACTGCCCTTGCTTTGGATGTCTCACTGGATGAGATTTTCACAGCGCCAGCTCCACAGTTATTTCATAATGCAGCTACTGCCATGATTGCCCCGATATCGAGGGAGGAGGTTGTTGCGGCCATAACACAGTTAAGATTAGGGGTTGTCCCTGGTTTAGACAGGCTTACACATGAATTTTATAAAACATTTTCTGATGACCTTAGTGAATTTTTGCCTATGGTATATACTGTTATTCTTCAAGATTCAGAAGTTAGTCAGGATTTTGAGATTGCTGTTTTAAAGTATATATATAAAAAGGGTGATGTTTTTTCTTTAGATAATTGGAGGCCTCTTAACCTTCTCAACACGGATTATAAGATACTTGCTAAGATACTCAGTGTTAGATTGCAGAGGGTGGCTCAAGAGGTAGTTGACACTTCCCAGACATGTGCTATTTCAGGCAGATCTATTCAACACAATTTATATCTTTTATGAGAAATTTTTGAGGCAAAATATGCAAATAGGATCAAGGGTTTTGTACTTTCTTTAGATCAGGCCAAGGCCTTTGTTAAAGTATTACATCATTACTTATTTCAGGTATTGAGATATTATGGGATTCCTCCTGTTTACATTGGTTGGCTTCATACTTTGTATACTGTAGCTGGTTTTTGACCACAGATAAATGGATGTTTAGGGGATTTTATTTCTCAACTAAAGGGTATCAGACAAGGCTGTCCATTAAGCCCTTTGTTATACACCTTTGCACTAGGCCCTATTGTTAGACAGATTAAATGGGTTGCTCAGATTATTGGCCTGGCCCCATATAAAGATTTGAGTCCTGTGAAGATATCAGCCTATGCTGATGATGTGCTTTTATTTGTACATGATAAGGCTGCTGGGGACAGGGCGGTTCAGATTTTTCACAGTTTCCCTATCCCTGGCTGACTGGTTCCTAATTGACCTACTACCGGATGTAGATTCTGCTTTGAAATACTTCAACACCTTTAACTCTGTAATCAACCTCAATGTCCCTTTCATTAAATGGAGAGTTATGGCGGATCATGCCCAGTGGCAGTGGCTCTCTAAGAAGCTCAGAGACTTCATGGCTTCCCAGGATGCCACCTGGAACCTTTATAAAACCTCCAGCCTACCTGCTGATTGGCAGGCTTATAGGCTATTGTGCAACCAATGTAAGAGTAAGCTGCATTCTGCCAAATGCTTATTCCTCCTCTCCCTCCAAACTAGTAACCTCTCCAACCCCAAAGAATTCTGGGAAAAAATAAACTCACTTCTGAAGGGTAAATCCTCGTGCTTACCCAACACCATGCATTGTAACGATGCTGAGTTCTCCAACCCCACAGCTTTTGTCTCTGAGTTTAACTAGGCCTTCACAGACCTCTCCAAATGTAATGCCTGCCTCCTGGCCCTTGAACCTTCTCTCCCCTTCCCTTCTTCCACTTTTGCTAGCCCCTCCTTTCATCTTAAATTGACCACTTGGAAAGAGGTACTGCGTCATCTTACGAGCATCAAGGAAACCTCCTCACCTGGATTTGACTCCCTTGAACCCCACTTACTAAAACTCCGGGCTACAGCCATTGCTTCTCCTGTATGTGACCAAATTATCAAATCTTTCTGTTCTAGCACTCTGCCTAGCAAGTGGAAGACTGCCATAGTTGTTCCTAGTCATAAGAGTGGCCAAAGCTCTGCATTTGAGAATTACTGGCCCATCTCCATACTTTGTCCCCTTGCCAAAATATGAGAATAAAGTCTTCATGCTCAACTTCAATCCTAGCTGGAAATTAATTGTTGGCTTTCCATGAACCAGCATGGATTTCATAAATCCCACTGTACCCACACTGACCTCATTAAGGTTACATCCGACATCCTCTCTGCTATGGATAAGGGCCTTGTCATTGGTTGCTCTACCACCTCTTGCTCTACCTTACACACTCTCCTTCTAACTGGCCATAGCTTCTTCCACATTGCTTCTGCTTATCTCCTATGGAGCTCCCATGCTCCACTCCACTTCACTCAGGTCACCCCTCTTGACAAACTCAAGCAAACCTACCACAAGGTCACACGCTTTGCCCTCAGCGCTAATGCTAGGATGCACCACTGTTCAGCCCTGGCCTCCCTAGGCTGGCATTCCTTTGGAGCCAGACTACAATACCCCACCCTCTGCTTTACCTACAACTATGTTTATAAATTCACTCCTCCCTGCCTCATAGACATTTTCCAATGTAAACCCATGATGAGATCCCTAAGGTCATTCGACCTTTCCTCTTCTCTCCATTCCAAAACCCCACCTGGCTGCAGGTCAACGCGAATTTGCCTTTTCCAGGCCCTCCCTCTGGAACTCCCTACCAGCTGCAGCTCTAACATGCTCCTCCATCCACTCTTTCAAGAGTTCTCTTAAATACCACCTTGCCTCCTCTCAGCCTTGCACCTGTGCTTAAGTTATCCCACCTTGGCTTCCAACTTATTCCCTTGTCCCTTCCTGTCTCTCTGTCTTGCTCAACCCTGTTGTGCCATTCCTGCTGAGCTGTGTTCAGACTCTGAGCTGTTTCACTCCCACTTCAGCTGTGATCCAGTGTTATTGAATTATCTGCCTTTGTACCGGCATCTACTGTTTTATCTGTAAAACTGACTGTATGAACAATAAAAATCTCTGCCCTTGCACCTTGATTATCTATGTTAAATTACTACCACTGTACTTGTTTATTCTGTATAATTTTGTAAATACTGTACATGCATCTTATAGTTTGTATATTTATTGTATTCTACCGTCTATGGTAAAGTGCTGTTGTGTGCTTATCTGTTGCTGTTATGTATTGTTTCTCTGTATCTCCCCTTTTACCCTCCCCCAGGTCAGCCCTGAAAAAGGGACATTCTGTCTCAGTGGGACTACCCGATTATCAAAATTCAAATAAATAAATACATTTTGTTGTGTTTTCTATAAGATAACGTTGCAATGTGCAGTGTTTGTTTTACACTGCACACTTCTGGATAGGAGTGCAGGGCCCTGAGCTCCAACAAGCAAATAAAGATACCACAACACTATCTCAAAAATTGTGTATGGATGTTTTGTGGACTGATGGAAGCACAGGGAAATAGTGATACAATCAGGGAAATAGGGATACAATTACAATATCTCAGAAACTATGGATGGATGGCACTGTTGCTCCCACATACAAATATGAATACCATTATGGAGTGATAGGAGCGTAGGCCTTTTGGATGGATGGCAGCATAGGGCGCGGAGGGCACTGCTCTGCCACATGCAAATATCCATAGCATTATGGAGTGATGGGAGTACATGGCCAAGAGGGCCCTGTGCTTCCACAGGAAAATAAGAATACAATTACAATCTCTCAAAAATTATGGATGGATGGGAGGGCCCTGTGCTCCCATAAGCAAATAAGGTTACGATTATACTATCTCAAAAAGTTAGGAAATTCATTGCAAAAAGCTTCATTAATGCATCAGTTAGGTTGCAGTGACAAAATTTGGGAAATGTGGTGTTAGCGTTTCCAACCCTAACACCCCAACCCCACCCTGCATGCAACAACAGGTGTGGGTGTGTGTCTTGGGGTTGTCAGCCCTAATGCTCACCTCATTCTCCTATGCTGTACCCATCCCAGCTTATTTACTCATGGAATGGGGTGATCATTAGTGTTGACAACCCCAAGACACCCCCCCATGCCTGTTGCTGTGTGTAGGGTGTATATGTATGCTCAGGGAGGGAATGTGTTAATAAAGTGCTTTCCTCTCTAATTTGTACTAAAACTTCTATCTCTTTCCTCATGCATGCTGAACCAAACAATGCACCATCTGAGCATGTTTACAATAAAACAAGGTCAACTTCAAGTGTAACAATGAGGACCTAGAAATGTCTTCTATGCTCTGTATTTACAACTCTCTGAACATCCATTCCAGTTGTCATGCAATGGAGGGGGACCATTTTCCCTCTGTAGCTGTTCCATCACTAAATTGTGCCAACAGTCACTCACTCACTCTGTGATAGCCTCTAGGGCTAACACAACTTAACAGAAACTTGTCTGGATGTAGGGATAATTGTCTGGGGAAAGAACTCTGGTGGAGTAGTATTTTAAGAGCTCTGAGAATATGGTCTTTTTTTAATGAATTCATTTCCATTCTTTTTCTTTGAAGTAATAGTGTTACTATGTGGACTAATATCTCCTGAATGGTATGTTGTAGGAAGGCATACTATACTATACATTATTGATGGATAGTTTAAAGTCTAAACTTTCTACAGTATGTCTTCATACTCTAAGATATAGCATAATGATGAATTAATCCTAAAAGTAACATTGTGTCACAAAATTATCTAACTCATTGCCACTTTTTGTGAGAATAGTAAAAAGCATAGACGATAATGCATGGGCAACAATGAACAACAATGCTGTGTTCACTTTGAGTGGTTGTCATGACCACCTCAAGAAGTGAACTCAGCATTGTTGTTCACTGTTGCCTGTCCATTTTTTTATAGTGCATGGGCAATAGTGCAACAATTGAGCATTTCTTGAGAAATTACTTAACTACAATCTAACTTAACTTTTGTTGTTACAAACATTCCCCATCCCCCCATGATCAAGCCCCACTCCATTCTCTACTGATCAAGTCCCACTCCAATCCCCACTGACACAGACTCAGTTTTTTTAAAGAAATCAGAATGAGTCTCCTTAAGGCGATTTTCCTTCCCAGGAGTCCACAATGTCTCTCTGAGTCTTCCTTGGGACATCTCTCCCAGTTCTTAGCCCACAAGCCAGGTTCGGGGGTAATCGGGTGCCATACAATGCATTTTAAAGGCTGTTTGAACAGTGGAACTGCAATCAGAAATGGAAGCAGCAGCACACGTGAGTGTTCAATGTTGTCTTACCATCGTAGTGACGTACTCAGGAGGGTTCAACAACCTCTTGATATCACAATGATGGTACAGCAACACTGGGATTCTGCTGATTTCTATATGAAATATTGCTCTCCCATACACTATAATATACATTATCATTTAAACACATTTATAGCCATATTTCCCTATTTCTCTAACCTACTGTATACATAGTTTTGCAAGATATATATTGCTTTGGAGATACTGTACTTGTATTAACTCCAGACATAATACAATGTGTCCTAAAAGGTGGCAATTAAAAGAAAGTCTTCGACAGTTGTAGGAGCAATTAGAACATTGGGGGTGCTTCAGGCCCCCAAAATGATCTAGCTCTGCCACTGGCTCCCAGCCTGCAAGCCTTTAAGGCTTAGTTTATTTTCCCAGCTGAGAACACTGTGCAGCTGCTTTTAACCTGGAACCAGCTCACCAAGGCCTTGAATTTAACAAACAGTATGTTGTGTTCCTCCGGTGTTCTGATACATGTTTTCTTATGCTATGCTATCCTATTTGTGGGCCTCTGTATATATTCGTTCTTGTATTTATGTACTGTACTGTACTTTGTCCTGGTTTGTATCTCTTCCATTTGCATGTTATCTGCTATTGGAACTTTGCTGTTCTACTGTCTGTTATCCTCCCATGGACTCCCAGGAAAAATAAGATGCTACATCTCATATGGTTATCCTGCTGGGGCAATTTTAACTAGCTAACTGAATGAATGAATGAATGAATGAATGAGTGAGCGAATGAATGAATGAATGAAGGAATGAATTAATGAATGAATGGATGAGTGAGTGAGTGAATGAATGAATGACTGAATGACTGAATGAATGAATGAATGAATGAATGAATGAATGAAAGAATGAATGAATTGGGAAGGTAAGTGTGACAGGTCCCTCAAATTCTGAAAGCTCATGAAATACCTTTCAAACTACACATTGGGCTTACCTGTGAGTATCAGCAGTTCAAAGGCATAAATAATAAATAATGTACAGAATCATCTGTACATTAATTCAAGGGAGTGGCCATTTCTTAGAATCTTGAGAAAGTGATGTCCCTGAGTGGGAAGCTGTATGTTGTTAAGCGCAGCTTACTCTCAGTGACATCTGATTCTGTTTCAGGATTCATGAAATAGCTGCTACCTTGATTTAAATGACAAATGATTTAGTTATTTATATCTCAGGACTGCTGACACCTACAGATAAGCCCACTATCTCATGCAAGGCTCCTGAAGGGTCACATCCTCCCTCTTGCCTTACTGGTTGGGGCACCACTACCTTAAACCACCACTGGGTCATTGTAGATGTTTTAGTGGCTCCTGGGTCCTTTTTGTTCCTTCTCTAGTGAGGGAGCTTCTATCCAGGTAGTAGAAATAGTTTCCAAAAAAGAGAAGAATTTAAGTGGGCCTGGTGACTGGTCTGAACAACCCTCAAAGATGCTGTACCTGCCCATCACCCCACTGTGGTCAACCATCCCGCAGACCCCCAAAAATTGCAAACAGTTTCCTGAATTAGCATGCGCTGTTCCTAAGTAAGCAATACTGAGACATTGCTTCAACAAAAACACAATGTTATTTTAGGGATGCACCTTAAAATAGAAAAGGGGGTTAATGCAGGTGAAGGCAAGGATGGGCAGTCCTTTGGTATTTTATGCAAGCTTGGCCTAAACCACTGGTTAACTGTGGCCATTACATGCCCTGAGCAGGCATGGCCAAATAAACTGTTTTCTAGGCTGCCACCAAAAAAATCACCAAGGCACACCCCATTGCTTGCCCACCCTCATTCAGCTATGCACAGTACAGACTTGAGTTGATACCTTCTGTACTGGAGGCCACTACCCTCTCCCACCTGGTAACAGTATTTCCCTCTAAAACCTTAAAAAGCTCCCGTATAACAGTTCCTCAGTACCCAGTGCTAAATCGATGTAGGCCAGGTGATGTTGCCATAAGCTGGTGTGTGGTGGTCCAGTTTAAATTAACAGTTAGCAACTGCTCAGTTCAACCCCCAAAACAAAAATGCCATGCAGTTGCTCAAATAGCAGTTTGAAACCTCCACCCCACCCCCAGTATTTGTACAGTTCCTGGCAAGGTGGACACACACACACACACACACACACACACACACACACACACATACACACACCCACACAAATAACAGTTCACTTCCCTTGAAGCAGGGCAAGCCCTGATCTTAGTCATGGTTCTCAACCAGATGGATCATCCTTCATTCTGCAGGGCCTCTGGATCTCCACTCTCCAAGGTCTTTCTTGATCAGCTGGGTTACCTGTCCACTCTCTGGCTTCACTCCCTTGCAGGCATTGGCTTCACTGATTGTGTCCAAAGGTTTGGCTGACTCTGTCTCTGACCATTGTGTGCCCATACTAGTCCACATGTCAATGCCTCTGAACCCTCAGGATGGTTGCAGCATGTCACTTGGCTATAGTGCATCCTCCATGCTGGCTAGCATGCAAATAACACCTTTTATTCCTCACCAGGGAAAGGACTTTACTCACAGTTTGTCTCGTACAGATGCACAGTCTGCCACAGCTCAGCTCCAGAATGCATAGAAAGCAGTCCTTCTTCAGCAATATCTCCAGCAGATCGGCTCAAGTGTCAGCACAGCCCCTGCACTTCTCCATGAGTCAGTCCAGCCCCCCTTGTCTGTTATGGCTGTCAATCATGTCCAGGCAGTCCAGGAGGTCTGTGCCATATGAGTCCATGGCCAGCAAAAAGGAGCTTGAATTAATGAGTCCCTTTGTAGCCCTCAAGTCTCTGGCCCCCTTGTATAGTTGAAAAGGCAGGTTCAGTGGGAACAAATATGGTGGTGGCCATACTTTGCAGGAGCACTGGCTCCACTTTTCATTTTAAATGGTGCTTCTGCCTTTGCAATATCCACTGTGCCCCAGTTCATCCATGTGCGGTTGTGCCTAGTTTAGTTATGGATTAGGGTGCTGGCTGTAGAAATCCCAGCTTGTACAACTATGTCACTGTATTCATTATGTCTGTGTGGGCTGGCTGCCTTTGATGTGAGGCATGGAGACACAATTTCAAGATGATCCAAGAGGTACTGGAGAACCATATCCCCTTTCCATCCTACAGTGCCGCTTCCGTCTTCCATGCATGTAGTCCCAGTTATTGGGGACCAGAGGGCAGAGTAACAGCAGAAGCAGTCAAGTAGCAGCTCAGTGGAGCTTAAGGTAAGCCCTATATATATGTGTGTGTGTGTGTGTGTGTGTGTGTGTGTGGCGAGGTGGGAGGGTAGGTATCTTGCTTGAAAGATCTTATCACGGAATTTCAGAATCTGAGGCACTCAACACATGTACTTTCACCATTAGTTTAGTAAGTTAATTAATTAATTAATACAATTCTATGATATAATAATATTAAAAAACAGTAAGAAGAAACTTAAAAGAAATTATTATTGTTGATGGTCATGCCTGCAAACTTGGAAGTCACCTAATTTTCATTTGGGAGTGACGTGCTTTCTCCCACTTTTTTTTTTCGAAATTTTTGTCTTATTTTAGTGTAACCACCTCCTAAAGAGGACTGACCTTACAGTCCCTCCTGGGAGCATAACTGCTGCCTCCCACAGAAATTGATCCTGGAGTAGTAGCTCTTCTCTGCCCCTGGTTCCTTCCCAATCTGCTGCAGTGGGACTTGATGGCAGACATCAGACTCCCACCTCATCTACTGGCACAAGTTGCACCCATTTCTTCATGACCAGTGAGCCACATGGCCTTGCTTCTGCTCCTGGCCACACAGACTGTGGCAATGGGACCAGGGAAGGTAAACACACAGCTGCTCCTTTTCTCAATGCATGAAGCACCCAATTATCATGTCCAGAGCTGTATTACACTGCTTTCACCCTCCTGACCTCATGGACTGGCAATTGGGGCCATGAAGTGATGAAGGGGAGATGCTGCCTTGCTGACTTGTGATGCAGAAGCTGCACGGAGCCAACTTAGTAAACAGGGTGGTACTTTTTTATTTCACTTTAGGTTTAAGGACAGCAGGATGCACAAATGGCTGTACTTTGCACACTGAACACTTTGAACATTAATATGGAGAAGCTGGTGATCATGCAACTTCATTTAAATTATTTAAAAAATAAAGAGGCATGTACAGCCGCAGTTTGCTATGACCAGCAATATTAGCAAAGTTGTCAAAATGGCACACCTGCTCCATATGTGTTGATGAAAGCAGGCGTATGCCACTGTTATCAATTATTTAAACTCCGCAACAGTTTAAAGCAGCTGTGACTATTTTCCACGTTGACCTTCTAGTCTGTTTCATAAATTGGTCACCTCTTTGTTTGAGGAATCCCTAATTACTACAGTTTGGAAACTGTTGAATCCTTTTTTTGTGGTTGTACTGGAAATCCAGAAGTTCCTGTCGTATTTATTTATAGCTTGGTGACAGGGATAGGCACACTGAGCTGGAGCTCTGTACAGATGTGACCCGGGGGAGGGGATACAGCAAGGAATGATACATCAGTAGCAAATAAAGTGACAACAATGGGTGCATTACCATGAAATATAAAAGCAAGGTACAAAAGAAGTAAATCCCAGACAAAGAAAAGAAAACAATGCCAAAAGTGTGCAAAGTGCACAGGTTATGGGAGTAGCAAGGATGAGAGCTAGGGGGAGAGTGTTGTCAATGTGTGGCAAGATATTTGTAACAGAACCATGCTGATGTAAAAACTCAACACAGAGCTGGCCCAGTGGTGCTGAGGGTTGAGGCACTGGATGCCACACCTCGCTGTACGCCGGCGACCTGGGTTCGGGAGTGAGCCAGGGTTGCTGGGGGTCGGCAGGGGAGGAGAAGGATTGAGCATCCATAGGACTGCTCTCCTTCTCTGGGGAGGGGGGTGTACCGCTGCTGGTGCTCGGGCGGCCCCTGGCGACAGCTGAGGATTGCTGGTGCACTGGCAGGATCTGTGGGGATGTACTGTGGCAGATGCCAGGATCAGGGGGCGTTGTGGACGCACGCGCATTCAGGTCCATGGGGCATCATTGCACACCACAGATGTTGGGGAATGGGGGGGAGAAAAGTGGAAAAGGGTGAGCATCAGACGTGGCGACTTGATGGCCATCTCAAGCAGGGAGACCGGTTTGACTCTGTAGATGTGCGGTGCACTGGATCCTGGTACCAGGGGGTTGAGCTACGGGACGAGCTCCCCTCCACCCCGCCACGGGGATAAACTGCGGGACCACAATAGGAGGAGCTGGTGGATTCCCGGAGATGGCGGCTGGAGACCTGAGGGAGATGCCTGATGAGATAAGGTAGGCAGTCTGGTGGCTCAAGGTAGATAAAGTATAGAAAAAAAAAACTCAACACAATACACAGAGTTGTGCACTATACAACAGTGGAAGTGACAACATTGGTAATAACAGAGGGGGTGAAGAGGCATGGTTTGCTGCAATGAAGAGGCGCAGGCAGTTACAATGTGGAGAGAAGAGGAAGATGGCCAACTGCAGGTGCATGCTTATGATAAGGGTGCTAGTAATGGTTTGAGAGCGAGTGCAGGGAGTATGAGACCAACAGATGTGGAAAGGGTGGTTGTTCTTCTGTGATGGAAGGCAGGTAGAGAAAAGCAGACTGGCCTGCTACAGATTTACAGTAATGGATAAGAAAAGAACAAGCACTAGACATATTTAGAGAAGGGTTCAGCCTTTGTGAAATGAAAGAACCGATTACAACAGGTGAAATGGGCACTGGCAACTTTGTTAGGACCTATTATGGTGTTTTCTCAAAAACATATTGCAGTCTGTGTTTACCTTCTTGAAAAAGACATACAACAACAAGTTTAACAATCTGATCCACCTCCACTTCTATAGGTTTTCATGACTAACAGGATGCTTAGTCAGTTGTTGATTAGAACATCTCTGATGCAGCCAAGCAAAACTTCCAGAAAACAGTATTCTTAAAGATGTTCACAGATTCATTTTTGTAAAATAACAGGGATTTACATCTGTATTTTAGTTTAAAGGAAGCACAAACTTGCACTAATTCTGTTACACAGCCTATTCTTTCCTGTTTGCACAGTTTTCCTCAATATTTGCAGAATTGCTCCGAAAAACACCATAGCACTCGAAACAAAAACCATGAGGTTTGTTATTTTAGAATGCAAAGCCAGCGCTTTATTAAACACTCCTCGTGGCAGTATTAAAGTGACATACAAACAGACAGCTCGAGCTGCTGCCAGCAAGCTCCAGTGCTTCAGCTATCCCAGCCTTCCCAACCTTTTTCAGGGGACATGGCAAGAGAGGAATACATCATGATTTAAATAGCCAGGCTGTGAATATTACATCATAAATAGTGATGAGGTGCAAGCGTGTGGAATCTACTAACTTACAGACACTAGATTAATATTACTAAGTACAAGATAACAAAAACACAAAAAACAGTCACATGTATTACATTATAGTGCATATTGAGCTCTTGTGTTACATTTAAATTAGTATTCATAAAGTTAACTACAGGATAAAATTCCAGCAGCACTATGCATTATTACAGCCAACAAGCCTCTGTAAACTGCTAGAACTGAGGCTAATCTGAATCTAGTGGAGTACATTAAGTCCTAATGAATCAGTTTTTTACATAAAGTTCCAACAGTACTAATTAATGATGCCTGAAAAGATAAAATCTGGTAAAGTTCACATGATCACCCCATATCTCATGTTTCAGTCAACTCAATTTCTAGGCAAAGGGGATCAACATGGAGTGCATCCAGTTTGCAGAGAAGAGAAGAGTGTCCCCCAATTTTTGGCAGAATAACATATTTTGGACCCATAGATGTAAGGTTCTCAGGATTTGGCTATTTTTATCATAGAAGTGCCAACTGACAGGTGTATCTTGCCTGTTATTTACAATAGATCTAATATGCTCCTCTATTCTAGTTTTCATATTGCACACTGTCTGTCTCACATACATTTTATTACACAGGCACCACAGAGTATACACTACAAAAGTGGTGTTGCAAGTAATATATTTCCTAATGACAAAGAACCTCTGTGCGCAAACACTGAGGCAATGGTTATCCCAAAGGGCATTTGGCTGGGAAGCCAAGTTTCAAGGAAATACAAAATCACACATGCCCACACAATGCAAAGCATCATGGGCTGCATATGCAAATATGTTTCCTAATGTCCACTTTTTTATGTGGATTACCTGGATGGACAAAGGTGTTACCATGTTCTGAGAATCTGCAAATATTAAATTTATGGCATTTAAAGAAACCCTTAGGTTTTTTAGGGAGCTAGTTCAAATATTCTCTGGGGTCAGCGGTATGGGGTAATCTGCTATGGACAAGTCTGTCCCTTAAATTAGCAGCACAACTAAATGTTATATGTGGCTTTTCACCTACTGCATTGATGACTGCGTGATTCCCCTGTTAAGATGGACCAGTTTTGGAAAATGACATGTCCTGTTTTTCCTGACCATTCATGATACTCTGTAACAAACGTAATAGAACCAAATCCTGTTCCTTTTGTTCAGTTTTCCCTTTTAAGAGATCCCCCTATCAGTTGCTATTGCTTTTTCTTTAGATCTAGTCAGAAGATTCTTATCATAACCCATTGCACTGAACCTGGATTCCAGTGCATCAGCTTGTTGTTTAAACATGAGTCGGGGGTGGGGGGGGCTAATGAGCAGCTAAGTGAATGGATGTGGTCTTTCAGAGCTTCGTCTTATTCACCAGAATTCCTATTTTTTTTTTTGTTAGTCCTTTTTACCTGTCAGGCACCTCCGGTCTGCATTTCATGTCCTGGCAGCCGTCCTTTCTCTGGCCGCCATCCAGTTCTGCCTCAGGCCCCAATGAAGCCCCCAATGCCCAATTACCCCCGTGGCTTGCCCCCCCATGGCAGGGCAGCAGAAAGCCCCCCTCACTCCCCACTGAACCAGGATCCAGTACTCTGCAGTGGTGCCCCCCAAGGCCAGGCATCCCCAACACGCCCATCAAGCTGCCGCGGCCGAGCGCCATATTTTCCCTGTTTTTCTTGGCCAGCGTGACAGGGGCATGCAAGGACACCAAGGGAGAAGCATGCATGCGTCCGAACGTGCTCCCTCCTGCATCATGCCCCAGCATCACCCCTTGCAGTGCAGTGCCAGCTCACTGCCCCTAGCCTTCGTCATAGGTTGCAAGCGAGCTGACAACTGCTATCCCCCCTCCCTGGAGAGGGAGAGCAGTCCCACAGATGCCCAATTCCTCTCCACCCCTGCCGATCCCCGGTGACCTGAGTCTGTTCCTGAACCCAGGTTGCCGGCGTGGAGCGAGGTGTGGCATCCAGTGCCTCAACCCTCAGCACCACCGGGCCAGCACACCAGAATTCCTATTTAAAACTACAGTTTTGGAGCTGCAATTATTAAAAAAACAACTCAAATCACCTGCAGAATTGCTATGGAGGAGTATCTACTGAACACCGAAGTGAAGCCACAAAGGGGAGCTGCTAAAGGAGGCAAGAAAGTTCCGAGCAGGCAGCAGCCAGTAGGGCCTGACACAGTCACGCTATCTGCGATGGAGATGTCCATCCTGGACCACATGGTCACAGAACAAGTGTTTGCTGCACTATCCTCGAAGCAGGATACTTTAACGGGAACCAAACTGCTGGACAAGCAAAATGGCTGAGTGAGGTTGAGGAGAGAGTTTCACAGCTGGAGGACATGCATGGAGGCCTGCATGAAACAGTGGCGCCCTTTGAGTGGGAGCTGCTTGCATTTACAGAGCAATTTGAATACCAAGAGAACTAGAATTGTCAGACTAGCCTACAGATTTGTTGATCACCTGAAGGAAAGGAAGGAGACAGTGTCCTCAAATTCTGTTTGGTAATCCTTCCTAAACTCCTGGGAATGCTGATTAAAAGCATGGGTCTCAAGGTGGAGCGAGCCCATCAGGCACTGGCGCCCTGCCCATCATCAGCCCAGCCACCTCACCAGATTATTTTCTGATTACACCACTTCATGGACAGGCAAGTGATATTGGTGGCCTATAGAGCCAAGAAGGAACTCATGTAGCCACCTGTATATGTATCAGGATTTCTCTTCCCCACTTCGTATGAACATACGAAATGCCAGCAGAAACAGGTCTCACGGTCTATCAAGTCTGCTCAATTATGCAGCTAGCCCCTCAACTTGCAGCTGTCCCACCCTTCCCTCCCCTTCTCATAACCACCCCCCTCACTCTGTCCCACCCTCTCTTAAATCCTCCCACTGTTCTATACAATATCACCTCCTCAGGCACAGTGTTCCACTTATCTACTACCCTTTCCATGAAAAAGTGTCTCCTGATTTCCTTCTCGAATCCCCCCCCCAATCTCAGCTGATGCCCTCTCATGTCCCTCCCCCTTCTGATCTGAAGAATCCCTTCTGTATTAAACATGTTAATACCCTTTAGGTACTTAAAGGTTTCAATCATATCCCCCTTATCCCTCCTCTCTTCCAGGGAATACATTTGCAGCTCTCCTAGCCTCTTCTCATAGGATTTTCCCTCAAGTCCCAGTATCATCTTCGTTGCCCTATGCTGTACCCCCTTCAGCAGTCTGATATCCCTCTTCAGGAATGGATGCCAGTACTGCACACAGTATTCCAGGTGTGGCCTGACAAGTGACCTGTACAGGGGCAGGATCACTTCTCTGTGCCTGGAGGAGATTCCTCTCGCTATGCACCCCAGCATCTTGTTTGCCTTTGCAGCCACCTTCCTGCACTGAGCTGAGTGATTCATACTCCCCGTTATTAGTACCCCTAGATCCTTTTCCTCCACTGTGCTTTTCAACTGTACCCCTACAAACTGATATTTCCTCTCCTGGTTCCTTACTCCAAAGTGCAGTACCTTGCACTTCTTGGCATTGAACCCCAACTGCCATGTCTCCGACCATTTCTGTAGTTTGGTCAGGTCTTCCTGCAGGCCCTTCCACCCCTCTATGTCATCTACCACTGCACCAATCTTACTATCATCTGCAAACAGACTGATCCTGCTCCAGATCCCATTTGAGATATCGGCTATGAATATCCTGAACAGCACCAGTCCCAGTACTGAACCTTGGGGCACCCCACTCGTAACATCCCTTGGTGATGAGCGTTCCCCCCACCACCACCCTTTGCCACCTACTCCTCAGCCAGTTGGTGATCCATTTGACCATTTTTGTCCCCACCCCAATGTATTTCATTTTTCCCCCAGCCTCCCATGCGGCACCAAGTCAAAGGCCTTGCTGAAGTCCAAATATAGGACATCTACTGCATGGCCCCTGCCCAGTTCCCTGGTAACTCAGTTGTAGTACTCAACTAGGTTTGTCTGGCAGGATCTGCCCGATACAAAACCATGCTGATGACCATCTTGGAGCCCACTGTCTTCCAGAAAGTTCACCAGCCTCTCTTTTAGGATTGACTCCATGAGTTTCCCCACAATTGAAGTGAGACTCACTGGTCTGTAATTGCCTGGATCATCCTTCAGGCCACTTTTATGAATGGGCACCACAAGGGCCATCCCCCAGTCCTATGACATGCATCCTGTGTCCAGTGATGTACTGAACAGGTCTACCAGTGGGCCCGCCAGGATCTCCACTAGCTCCCTAAGTACCCTAGGGTTATTGCCATCCAACCCGGCGCCTTGTCCACCCTCAGTGCCCTTAGTCCCTCCAGCACCCTGTCCTGTATGATTCTGATATCAGTCATCCCATCTCCCCCTCTGCCCACTCCACCATTCACATGGGGTATCTGCCCCCCTCTTTCCTTCGTGAGCACAGAGCAGAAGTACTCATTCAGTGCCTCTGCCTGGTCCTTCCCCTTCTCCACACACACACACCATCTTTCTTAATCCTCACAATCTGGTCTTTGTTTCTTCTTCTCTCACCAATGTATCTGAAGAAGTCCTTTTCCCCTTCCTTGATTCCCTCTGCCAGTTTCAGCTCTCTGGAAACCTTGGCCACTCTGACTAGCCTGGTAACCTCCCTGGACTTCTTCGTGTACGTGTCTTTGTCCCTTTGCCCTCCCAATTTCCTAAGCCTCCAGAATGTTTTTCTCTTGGCCCTCACCCCTTCCATTACCTCCTGAGTCAGCCAGCTTGGCTTCTTTGCTCTCCCTTTCTTGCTCCATATACTGGTGCAGGTCTCAGTAGCCTCTATCAGCCCTTTCTTAATGATATTCCATTTTTGGCTGGCACTCATGCATGTCTGAATTCCCACCAGATGCTCAACCAAAATTTCCCCCATTCTTTTAAAGTCTGCTCCCTTAAAATCGATCACCCTGGTACCTGTTCCCCCTGTTCCCCTTCCCATATTGATTGTGAACCATGAACCACACTGTATGATGGTCGCTCCCAGCCAGGGGGTCCTCCAATCCCACATTACTTACAGCCTTCCCATTTGTTAATACCAGGTCCAGAGTCCTACCCTCTCTAGTTGGCTTGCGGACCAATTGCACCAGGAAGCAGTCCTGAAGTGCATTTAATAATCCCTGCTCCTTTGCACATGTGGCAGTTGGGGTGTTCCAGTCCACCCCAGGGAGGTTGAAGTCCCCCACCACTATGGTGTCCCCCTTCCTACAGACTCTTCTAATCTGCTTGGCCAACTCCCTATCCAGGTCATCCCCTGAGCTGGTGGCCTGTACACTACCTCCACCTTCAGTGTCTTTCTTTTAGAGTCTTGAAACTGCATCCATAGGGCCTCTGTCCTGCCCTCCACCCCCTCCTCTCTCATACACCTTATCCCCTTCCTCGTATAGATTGCCACACTCCTCCTTTCCCCCCTAGTTCAAGCCCATGTCTCCATGATGGCTACAATGTCCACCCTCCCCACAGCCAAGAGAGCCTGTAGTTAGGCTGATTTGTTACCTAAGCTTCTTGCATTCAGCGAGACCACCCTTCAACCTGTGTCTTTCTCCCCCCCACCCTGGTTTCCCCTCTCCAATCCTTCCTTGTGTCTCCACCTCAAATACCTCTTTGATAGTTTGGGGGGGTAGGCACGCTTAGCTCCCCCCTCTGGGATCCCTGCCTACTAGCTGTCCTTCCACCACCCCCACCTAGTTTAAATCTATCCTTGTTGCTATGTACCCCTCAAACCTCTGCTTTAATACTCCTTTCCTCTCCCTATTCAGGTGCAGCCTATCCCCTGCATGTAGACCCTTATTTTCCCAGGTACTGCCTCAGTCTCCCACTAAACCATACCCCTCAGATTGACACCATGCCCTCAGCTATTTGCTGAACTCCTCAATCCTCCCTTTCCTTTCCGTACTAGCGCAGGGTACCAGGAGCACCTCTAAAAAGGCCACTGATTCCCCCAGTTCCTCACATAGCCCTCCTAATTCCTCAAACCTCCTCCTCAATATACTTCCACCGTCTCCTCCACCAGGTCATTAGTGCCCACATGTACTACTACATGCGGTTTCTTCCTGCTCCTCCTTGTGCACTTAAGAACCGCCTGCCCTGACCTGTCCACCGTTAGCCCAGATATAGCCTCCACCCATATTCTATTCTGCCTTTCCTCCCTGCTGCCCCATCTGATCCCTTTAAGTATGGAATCACCCAACACTGGTACACATCCTTCCTCATTCCTTGTCCCTGCCCCCACCCCTTTCCCAGGGTATCCAATCTCAGAGCATGCCAGCTCACTAACTCCACCCTTCCTTCCTACTTCTTTCTCCTGCTTCTCCCCCACCCTTTTCCCTGCCCCATTCACTGCTACCTCCTTATCCCCTACATCTCTCCCCTCCACCCTGGCCCCCCTTCTCTACTTTGCCCTTATTGTCTACCCCACCAGCAGTGCTTCTCTCCCCTTCACCCCTGTCACCCTCCTCTGACTGACTCCTGCCCCTTGTGGGTTTCCCTCTTCTTCCCTCTCTTGCTCTCCCCTAGAGATCACCCCCCCTCCACCAGTGTCGCCAGTGCAGCAAACCTATTTCCTGCCCATCCTGCCTGGCTGGGCTTCTGCTCCCTCCCCCCAAATCTAGCCTTCCCACTAATGCTAGGCCCCTTGTTTAGTTCGCTCCTGCAATCCCCCCCATCACTTCCCTTAAGCCACTGTTTCTCCCTGCAGTGTCCTCATGTTATTTCC
The DNA here is from genome assembly GCA_016271365.2 of Neoceratodus forsteri. Taxonomy (NCBI): domain Eukaryota; kingdom Metazoa; phylum Chordata; order Ceratodontiformes; family Ceratodontidae; genus Neoceratodus; species Neoceratodus forsteri. The sequence goes on from CM057456.1 coordinate 1,678,652,037, forward strand.
TGGATGTGACCATCCTGCCTCCAGGCCGCTTCCCCCTTCCCTCATCCTCTCTAGCTCTCTACCAAGCTACAGCACTTCCTACTCCAGCCTCCACAGCCGGATACAGATTGGACACCCTCCTAGCCTCCATAATATGTTAAAGGAGTAGTTCACCCAGAATTTGCAAAAAACATATGTTATGCAGAGTGTTTTGATATGTATGTTAAGTCCTGGTGTGTTCTTACCTCTGTCTGCTATTAGGAGTTTTTCCTAAATTAGCCTGCTAGCTGTATGGTAGTTTTACGACCCCTGGGGATCTCCATCACAAATAGGTTTATTGGCTTTCTTTCTCCTATAATGCACCCTGTCTCATGTGACAGTGATGTAGCCAGGCCCTTAGATTTAGCATGTGCACTGCTTTAAAATCAGTTCACAACAACAGAGCTTTGTAACTATTCTTATCCAAGGTGCACTAATAGCAAAAGTTACAGTTTAGCAGATATGTGAGAGCAAGCTAACTGCGGTTTCTGTAAGACAACAGCTACTAAATAGCTCTAATTCACTATTTTTGTTTTCTATATGCATCAGGTCTAGCTAGCAGGAGTGTTTTAATTTTAAAACTTTTAATTTTATCAAACTATACACAACCATAAAAGCATAGAAACTGCCCGGATCATCAATGCTATAATTAATACTCTAGCTGTTTTCTTACAGAACCCCAATTCAGTTAGATGTCAAGTATTTGCTAAACTGTAAATGTAGGTATCAACATTCTATTAGCAGTTAGTGCTGATTTTGCTCTGTGACAAGATTTTCATTTTTTTTTACACAAATGAAGTATATGGTATGAAGCTGCAGCCTAGAAACTGCAAAATACTTTGAAGTCAGCTTTTCTCCTTCCTGTGGTATGGTATGAAAGCAACATGATGGCAGTGACTATTTCAGCTACACATTTGATTCCATTTTACAATAGTTCATTGCACTACACATTTAGGGCCAGATATTCAAAACTTTGCCCCGGGACAAAATTAGCACTGCCCGGCGGGCAAACTTAGCCCGGAGCATAGAGCAAGCTATATTCAAAAGGAATAGCCCAGGGCAAACAGCTACCGAATATAGCATGGCAATGAGGCCATGCAAACTGGGCTGGGAGTGCAGGGCAAACATAGCCCTGGAATAAGACAGCACTGAATAAAGCAACCAGGAAGTGCAACCCACAACAACAACACAGTGCACAGCAATGTGAGGGCAGGTACAGATGAACTACGTGGCCAATGTGTGTGCCAGCAAACGCATGGACCCAGTACATCTGCAGGAAGCAGCAGATGTAAAAGAACAGTGATCAAAACTGTATAATATTCCCCGTACCATTAGCGCTGTGCTAACACATTAGCGCGGCATTAGCGTGGAACTAAGCAGTTAGCCTGGTGCAAACACGTTTGCCCGGAGCTAAAATGTGCCATATTCAAAAGTGCCATGCAAATGAGCCTACTTAGGTAGTATCTGGGCAAACAACCAGATTAGTATCTCATTATACCCTGATTTGCATGCAGTTTGCCCAGCGTTACTGCAGGGTCCCACAGAGCCACCTGTAGGTCAGTCTGGAAGTACAGGGGCTGACCAGGTCCAACCGCAGCTCCACCTGTAGGTCAGTCTGGCAGTGCACGATGATAGCTGCAGGCTACATGTAAACAGTACAGCATAGCATAGCATATTGCACCCAGGGGACAAGACAGCATAGGCACAGGTGGGTGGTGGTGCTGCATGCAACTAACACACTGTAGGGCATGCTACAGTGCACAGCAGAAACTACAGTAGCAAGGGGGCCAGTAGTGTGTGGACACAGCAATGCCTATGGTGTGTAGGGCAGTGGTGATGATGACTGCACTATACACAGTGAGAGGCCCAACCTGCGGGTGTTTACTGACACTGGACATTACTGTTACGCTGTTGTGTGACCCACAGATGCTGCACCTGTGGCATGGCTGCTCACAGTGACATGTACATTTCTGGCTTTGTGTGCTATGGCAGTTGTACAGCTGTGCGGTATGTGGCCGGGGGGGGCATATATTATCCGAAAGGCACACTGGTTTTGGAATATTCCCAATACTGGCCCATGTACACTGCATGATGTGTCCCAGCCTTGTGGCCACACCTGGTCCATAGCACAGCCTCACCACCCATACATGCTCCCCTCAACATCCTTCATGCCCACAGTGCTGGCATCTGTTGGTGTCCACAGAAGTGCGGTCCGCAGGTATGTGCTGTATGGCCACACTGCCATGCTGTCCACTGGTGGCAGGGTCACCACTTACTGCCTGGCATGGCTGGGACTGGTGGCAGATGATGGCATTATTGTGATGCCATCAGTTAGCAGCATGCTTCCTCTATGTTTGGCTTTATCTATGTGTCGTATTTATTTGTTAGGGTCGTTGCAAAACCTGCGCTAAACCTGCGCAAACACCGCGCAAAGCCATAGTGTCGCACAAAGCTGATTGCCCAGGGTTAAGACAAGCTTTTCCTGGGCCGTAATGTGCACCACGCTAAGTGTCGCACTAAGTCGCGCAAAACCACTTAGCGCGGCACTAGTCGCTGAATATAGCATTGCGCCTGTATTCATGTCAGTTTGCCCCTTGCATACATTATAATTTTGCCCGGCGCTAATGCAGTTTGCCCACGCTATTTGGCCTTTTGAATATAGCAGATCCACGCAAATCCCGCGCTAAACCTGCGCAAACGTTTTTTGCCCGGCGCAAAGTTTTGAATATCTGGCCCTTAGTGTTTCACACTTTTTTCAAATAATAAAACAAATATTCTCCAAACTAAATAACTCACACATACATATTTTTGTACTTTATTAAAAATACACTTCACATTTGGAACAAAAAAATAAATAAATGAAAGTCTTGTCATAGAGCAAAATCAGCCCTAACTCCCTGTTCCTTCTAGTAGAATGATGGTACCTTCATTTACGGTTTAGCAAATACTTGAGAGCTGAGTACTGTAGGTGTTCAGTAGAAGACAGCTATAGTCTTTACTAATTCTAGCATAGATGATCTTGGGCAATTTATGTGCTTTTTATTGTTGTGTGTAGTTTGATGAAATAACATTTTAAAATGAAAACACTTACTACTGCTAGCTAGACCTGACACACACCGAAAACACAAATAATGAATTAGAGCTATTTAGCAGCTGTTTTCTTACATAACCTGCAGTTAGCTTGCCCTCAGGTATCTGCTAAACTATAACTTTTGCCATTTGTACTCCCTGGATAAGAACAGTTACAAAGCTCTGCTGTTGTGAACTGATTTTAAAGCAGTGCATATGCTAAATCTAAGGGCCTGTCTACATCACTGTCACATGAGACAGGGTGCATTGTAGGAGAAAGAAAGTCAATAAATCTGTTTGTGATGGAGATCCCCAGGGGTCGTAAAACTACTATACAGCTAGCACGCTAATTTAGGAAAAACTCCTAATAGCAGACAGAGGGAAGGACACACTAGGACTTAACATACATATCAAAACACTCTGCATAACGTATGTTTTTTTGCAAATTCTGGGTGGACTACTCCTTTAATCAAAACTGCTGCCCCACATCCATTACAGCCCACTATCCTACCCATGATGCCAGTTCTAACTACAAAATACAGTTCTATCTAGAATTTTCTAGCCAGTCCAGTCCCTACTTAAAAATACAATACCAGTTCCAGTAACAGAGTTCCTATTTAAAAATACAATACCAACTCCAGTAGCAGAGAAGCATAAAACACTACTAACTATGATACCATAGCATCCATGTTTCCCAGCAGAATACAGCTTGAGGTGCTACACCTAAGTACAAAACACAGTACTATCTATACGTTTTTAACTTTTACCTCTTTAACCAGAGCTACATATCACTCTATAACATTACAAAGAACAATCCCCTCTGTTAGGGCATGTTAGTGGATGCACCTGGTAGTGCTTTCCACCAGTCCCAATGCAGCACCGCCCCAATAAGTGTGGGCAAGCTGGGGGACGGTGGGATTAGGGCCCACTGGCACTCCCGTGTGAGTCATTCAGCCTCTTACATTCTTACTAAGATGGTGTCTGCTGTATATTCCCTGTTCCCCTCTCACCAGGCCAAACTACAGCTTCCTGTCTGAGCTCCACGTGAGTTAATCTCACCAGTAACAGCTCCATCAATTCAAACAGCACATATTAAATATCACAGCCTAGAATTTCACTCAGAAACAGTTAGAATTCACAGCACTGATTTAAATCCCCACCAATTTATCCCCTCACAACAACAAACAATTCCAATATCAAAATAAACTGGAAAAAAAAGAAAAAGAAAACAATGCACTTCCTGATCTGCAAACCTGCTTCAGTTTCTCCCTAGTTTCTCAGAAAAAAAGGAGAACCTTCCCCCAGTGCTAGATGCCATTATAGAGCAACAGCTGGATTTCATAATTGCCTACTGAGCGGTGGTCCAGGTGAAGGTAGAAAGGGTGACCTACACTTTTTATGAACCAGAGAAGGCTCGGTGGTTCCGTGACAACTGGAACAAGAAGCATGTCTGAGAGGATTAGCATAAGACTGATCTACGGCTAATGGAGGTGTTTTGTGTGTTTCCCCTGTCTAGATCATGGACTAGAGAGGGTGTAATCACCCCCTGGAACTTGGACTGATCACTAACACATCAGAGATGCTAAATGGGGGCTTTACTGGCATAATGGACTACAACTTAATGACTTTGCACCCAGTGCCTTTCTTGCCCTTTCAGTATTTTAAATTAAGAATGCCTGTGGACCGCTAGACATATTTTTTGACCTGGAAATGCTGTTGCCAAGCTGCATGCCAAGGTACAGATATAGGCAGCAAGATGGCGGCAGCCATGTGTGCCTCAGCTCGGAGATGGCAGCAGAGTGAATCCGGCCCGACTTCTACTCTGAGCAACTGTGGACTCTAACACATACTTAGGTGATGGCTTATATAGGTTGGGGATTATGTTTGTCTGTAAATGTTAACTGCAAGGTGTGATGGTCGGCATACGCTCCTACCCATACATAGTGCTGTGCAACTCTCTAAGCTACAGTGCATACAGAAAGCTATAATCTTGTTCAGAAGGGTGGGTTTTTGGGTTGTGGAGTGGGAGTTTTTTTCTTGGCTGGGAGTTGGGGGATGGGGAAGCAGGGCAGAGATGGTCTGCGTTGGTTCTACGTGGGCCTATATCTCCCACAATGGGGGTGCCACTGTTCGGCCAGAAATAGTAACCTGGGTACTATGATCAGTTTGTGGCTTCTTGCCCACTCTGCATCAGACCACTTGGAGCAGCATGATGCTGGTATGTGATACAACTCTATGGCTCTTCTTTGCATTCCTGGGTAGTGGGGGGGGGGAGACTCAGAGCCTGGTTGCAACAGGACATCACACAGGGGCATTCTTCTCCATGGATGGATGGTGACTGTGGGGGGGGGGTTGTGTGAGCAGCAGAGAGCGCTTGGATACTGGTGTGCTTTTGCAGGGAGGCCCCTCTCTCTAGAAGCTCACTGCTCAGTGGTTGATTGCCCATTATACAGGGTTCCATCCCACAGAGAAGAATTTGAGGCTTTATTTAGATTATTTTTATTTGTTTCAACTTTGGTAACCGGGTAAGTGCACTGGCAAAGGAGGCCTTTTCAGGCATGTCCCTTTTGCAAAAGCACAGACAATGTATGCAACAACAAATTTACAGGGCATGAATAAGCAAGTGCAAATTGCAGTAAATAGTGCATACATGCATACAGTGTGAATGCAGTACAGGTAGTGTTGGTTACAATAAAATGATACTGACAGTACAGTAAATTGCATATGTAGAGGGGAGACAAGGGAAAGATTAGCCAAAGCAATCACAGACATTGAGTGTAGAGTAATAGTCTTTCAGTTTCTTTGTAATGACAGAGACTGTTGAGTTTTTTTGATGGGGTGTGGTATTGAGTTCCAGAGTTAGGCAGCTTGATAGATAAATGTGCATTGTCCAGTGTTTGTGCGAAACAGCAGAGTTGCAATATTATTTTTTGTGGCTGATCAGGAGGAAGGCATATCAATGAACATGATCTGTACAGCTAAGTAAGTGGGGCACTTGTATGGATGATTCTTTTGAGGAACCTAGCAAGTGTTAGGCTGGCTTTGAGCTCTGGAAGGAGCCAGTTTAAGGTGTGCAGTGAGGGGCAATGATGCATTTTGGTATTGCTACTAGATGCAAATTTGGTGATTTTGTAATAAAGGTTATTCTTTTTCTGCAGCACAGTTTTGTTAGCAGTGTCAATGATCAGCGAGCTGGGGGGTGAGGGATAGGGCATTGGGGAAGGAAATGCCTAGCAGGGTTTGGGACTCTGTGATCCAGACAGAGGGGAGGCATGAAAGCATGGTGGTACAGGCACTGGAGGTTGGGTGTGTGTGCTTGTAACTGGGGACGTTCCCAGGTAGTGGGGGTCCTCATGCTGGTGGAACTCCACTATGGGTGTGGTGCACCTCATACTGGTTATTCTGGGCTGTACTGTATGGGTTGCATGGGATGTGATGACTTTTGGCAATAACACGCTACGCTCAATGTGCAGGGGGTGACTACTTGCTGTTGCTGGTAGTGTTGGGAATTTACAAGGTATTCTGGCAACCTATAAGGTGGGGGGGCAGAAAATGGGGGACCATACACAGGAAGAGGATATGGAAGCTAATTGTTGCTATGAAGAAGAGAGAGCTGGCAGTTTGCATACCAGGGTTGTATTATTTCTTATTTCAAATAAAACGGGGTGTTCTTGTATTTGTTTGTCTTCCAATGTTTTCATATCTTGATGTTATTGGAATTTCTTTTGTAGTTATACACAGGTTGTTTATGATTACTAGACACACGCTGGACAGCTGCGCTTTTGTGCAGAAGAGTATTTCAGAGGATTTTGCCCTGTGGCATGGTCCGCTGGAATGTTTGAGGCTCTGTAGTCTGTGTTTGGCTAGGGGATGCCAGCCCTCAGAGACTGCTAGGGAGTGGTTTATGGAGCTTTGGATAAATTGTCTGTTTGTACCTGGAATGTCCAGGGTATTTCTTCTCCTATCAAACAAAAAATGTACACTGTGTTGAAGAGACATGGTGTTAGAGTGGCAATGCTACAAGAAACCGACCTTACCCCGGTGGAACATGACAAATTGATACATGGATGGCTAGGGCAATGCTATGCTGTGTCCTTTAATGGGCACAGGTGTGGAGTAGCAATCCTCCAGCATAAAGGCCTTTCATTTGTTAAGGAGTGGCTGGTGGCTGACCCCATTAATGCTAGATAGGTCTTAGTGTCCGGACATCTGTGGGAGAGGCTGTCATCTTTGGCAATTTTATGCACCAGCAGAAAGAGACCCTGGGCTTGATATTCAAAGAGCCTTGCAATTGCTTCAGTTTGTGGTGATCCAGGGCTGTGGCAAACTTTGGGTACATCAGAGACCCTGCACCTTCTTTTGTAAAAATAGGGATCCCTGTACTGAAGACATGGGAGTTGCAACAGCTGCAAGGTTGCCCCACACATTTGGCACACCTGTGGTTTTGGACTGAGGGATCCATTACTCCCATGCCTAGTGTAATCACTGATGACCCATGGAGGTTGGGGGAAAACAATTCCTGGAAGGTGGAGACCAGGGTCCGATGGAGCCCTGGTGGTGCCATGGGGGTGAGGGGAGCACAGCAGCAGTGGGAAGGACACGTGGAGGCACCTTGGGAGCTACCATGCTTGTTGCCACACAGCCATTTAGACCAGCTGGGAGGGCGCGTCAGGACCAGCATGTTCCATACCCCTGTGGATAGCAGCCCTGGCACCTGCTCCACAGGACACTAAAGGTGGCAAGAGGCAGTGGGTGCAGATTGCGGGGTGCATGTGGTGGGTGAGGACATGCCTAGGGCACTACAACATGACCCATGTAGAGAGCCCCCCCTGTGGTGGCCGGCAGATGGGCAACTACAATTTAAGGGACTGTGAATCCTGTGGGGGCAGGTGACAGGGCTGCTGTCCACTGGGGTATGAAACATGCTGGTCCTGCCATGCCCCCCAACCTGGCCCGATTGGCTGTGTGATAACTTGCAAGGCAGATCCCCTGGGTGCCTCCACATGTCCTTCCAACTGCTGCCATGCTCCCCCTTGCTCCCCATGGCACCACCAGGGCTCCATCAGCCCTTGGTCCCCACCTTCCAGGTCCCCCCAAATTGCTGTCCTGCCAGGCAGCAGTGCAGGGCCCTTAGACCACCTGCTGGATGGTCTAAAGTCAGCCCCCTGTTGTGACCATGGTAGGACATCTGGAAAAGCAAAAAATAAAATGGTGCATCCCTGCCAAAGGTGCAACTACCCTTAACATGGTGCTTCTAATGCTAAGGTGGTGCAGAAGTGGCTATGGTATATAGCATCTAGTTTCACAGGTTGGCATTCAAAAATCAGGATAGCCACAAGCTATGATGCAAGGTGCCACTTGCGTCATATATGTTTGGCGCAGGCACCTTGCATCACTGTTTTAGTTTTGAAATTCGAGCCCCCTGTGTTTTATGATCAATTATTAACCCTCCTCCAGAAAGAGAATTTTCCAGGTTTAGTTTTTTGGGGGGGAGTGGGACTTTAACTGTGTCTTTGATCCACTTTTGGACCGGTCCACAGCTTTCCACAGGCTGGACCCGGTTATTGAATGATGGGGCGGGGGGGGGCTTGACTGAGTTAGACCCTGTGGATACATGGAGAGAGAGATGAATCTGGGAGCCAGAGAGTTTATGTTTTTCTCTAACCCCTACCACTCCTAGTCTCATACTGACTATGTAATGGTGCCTTGGAGGTGGTACAGAAGGATATGTTATATGTCCATTAGTCCCATCATGATTTCTGATCATGCCAGGGTTCTTGTTAGATAGATACATAAACAGTGTCGGCAGATAAGGGCATATGGCCCACCCAGTCTGCCCATTTGAACTTATAAATTCCCATTATGTTTTTCTAGAAGTCTGTTGCCCCTTACCCCTGACCTCTAGAATTCCTTTATGTCTATCCCATGCATTCTTAAATCCTGTGATTGTTTCAGCCCCCACCACTTCCTCTGGCAGGGTGTTCCACTTGTCCACCATTAAAGCTAGGGCAAAAGCAAGTTACTGCTAAGGCCTCAAAATGTCCTACTTACATGCTAACTAACCAGAAATTCTGGGAACACCTAGCTAAGAGCTGGATATTCTATTTGAACACTAACATGCCCACAGCCCCTTCTAAAATGACCCTTTGGGAAGCAGGAAAAGCCTATATGAGAGGGGTAGTGGTGGCATATATGGCTGCCATGCATAAACAAAAAAGGGATAGGTTGTGGCTTCTTAAGGATATGGCAAAAAAGTTGGAGTTATCAGCCTTCTGGGACCCCATGACACAACTTTATGTGAACATAACCTGGCATGGGAGGCACTCAATACAATATTGACAGGAGGTGCAAACAGGGCTCTTATTTATGCCAATCAAAGATTCTACGAATGGGGCAACATGCCTAGCCTTCTCCTGGCATTTCTCACTAGGGGCAGATATATAAGTCCAACTGGGTCACAGCAGTGAGAAATGGGGGGTAGATTGACTTCTGACAGCAGGCAGATACAGAAGAGTTTTGTTGAGTTCTACTCAAACCTGTACAAGACTGGGGGGGGGGGTGCTGAGAATATGCGATTAATGAATTCCTGGGGCATATGAACTTTCCAGAGCTCATTGCAGATCAAACTGGGGTCTTAAACAAACCCTTGACACAAGGGGTACTTAGGCAGGCAGCCTTCTGTTTAGTGAAGAGGAAAGCAGCGGGCCCAGATGGGCTCCCTATTGAACTTTATAAGTCTTTGGATGATACCGAGTGTGCCCACATGCTTAATATATTTGAAGAGGCAAGGGAGGAAGGGAGATTGCTACATGCTTGAAGCCTGGCCACTATTACCCTTATTCACAAGGAAGGTAAGGACCATGCACAGTGTTCAGCCTACAGGCCTAACTCCCTTTTAAACAGCGACATCAAGACATTGGCCAAGTGGTTGAAGGATGTCTTGCCCCTCATTGTGAAGGATGACCAGACTGGATTTGTTAAAATCAACAGTCATATCACAATGTTAGATTGCTGCTGGGGGTGGTGGATACTGTGGTTCGGTGCGGGGAGCATGCGTGCTTTCTCCAGATGCTGAAAAGCCTTCGATATGATGGAATGAGGATATTTGTTCAGGATTCTGGAATGGTTTGGATTAGGGGAACAGTATATCAAATATATGAGGCTTTTGCATAGTGACCCCATGGCAAATATCCTGGTGAATGGGGAGACCAACAGAGTCTTCCGGTTATACAGAGGCACTCGGCAGGGATGCCCCCTTTTGCTTCTTCTTTTTGCATTGGTGACTGAGCCATTGGCAGAGGCAATCAGGCAGGCTGAAGAGATCAGGGGGTACAGGTGGCTTGGGACAGGCAACACAAGATTTCTTTTTATGCAGATAATGTTCTGCTATATCTTATCCAGACAGGTTTCCCTTCTATCGCTGACTCTCTGATAGGAGTTCTCTGCATACTTAGGATATGAAATTAATTATGAAAAATCTGAACTATTATGTGTGGGTAACACTGGCATTAGAAGTTTGGGTAGATTCCAATATTGCTTAGTAACCTCTCATACTAAGTATTTGGGAATCCAGGTGGGACAAACCTTGGACTCTTTCTATAAGCTCAACTATATTCCCCTCCTTAAAAATAAGTCCTTGGGGACCTGCAGAGATAGCAGGGCTTACTTATTTCCTAGCTGGGTCAGATAAATCTTATGAAAATGAATGTTCTCTCTAGGCTTCTGTACCCAATTCAAATGATCCCAGTAGGATTCCACAGAAATGATCTTCAAACAATAGAAACGGCCTGTACTCAATTCATTTGGCAGCATAAGTAGTCCAGAATTAACTTGCAAAGACTTAAAAACACCACAACTAAGGTCAGGTTGTGCTTTCTGGACTTTGGGTTGTATCATATGTCTGTGCAGGTTAGACTTCTTACTGACTGGATGAGGAGACGAGGGGTGCACATTGAGCATCTTTGGATCGGGGAGGAGGACCATAGAGTTACTGCCTACTTGACCCTTGGAGGGTTGAGGGCCTATAGGTCAGGGTAGCCTAAGAATATGTTGGTGGACAAGTTTCTGGAGGTCTGGGAGAGGATGCAATGACTGCTGGGAGATGAGAAGAGCAGCACCCTACTGGCCCCCATCTTCTCAAACCCAGAGTTCCTCCCTGGACTGGAGGACCTAGGCTTTGAGCTGGGAGAGGTGGGGAGCATCCAGTGTGTGGGAGATTTATTCTGCTTGCAGGGGTTTAAGTCCTTCAAGGAGGTGGTGGAAGAGTTGGGGATCCCACAATCGCACTTATGCAGATATTTTCTGGTTTGGAATTGGGCCCGAGGGGTGGGCCATCTTTGCCAACAGGATTCCTTGCTTCAAAGCTTGGAGTGCACCATCTTGCAGGCACAAGGGGACCCTAGGAGACTGCATGCCAAGACCTATAGTTGCCTCCACGAGATGATACCTGACCACTCACTTAAAGCAAAGTCTCAGTGGGAACGTGATTTGGGCTGTGCTACCTGAGAAGACATGGAGGGAACTATGCAAATCGCATATGGGACTTACTGTATGTAACTGTCATAAAGAGAGCAGCACAAATGTTTGCATCGCTTGTATCTCCCTCCTGCTGTACTGAATATGTTTAACCCCAGGTGTCCCACCATTATGCGGGAGGTGTGGCATTGAGAGGGGTACGTATCTGCACTGCTTTTGGCAGTGTCAGGAGCTCCAACCAGTTTGGGCTGAAATAGCACAGTGCATCTCACAGACAATGCAGATTAAGGTTATAGTGCAGCCATGGGTTATGTTGCTTGGGATAGAATCTAGAGGGGTAGAGGAATGAGAGTTTTACCCAAGGGTGGTTGGGATAATGCTAATAACAGCAAGAAAGTGTATACAAAACACCTGGGTATCACACGCTCGCCCTTTGCTCCAGACGTGGAAAGATTTACTTCTTAGCATGATACAGCTGGAGTATCTGTCATGTGACCTGAAGAGTTGGACAGACAGATCTGAGCTACAGTGGAGCCAGTACATTGCTTCCCTCTCTCCTATGGAACAGGCCATAGTTATGCTAGGGTAGGAATGGGGATTGGCTCTGCTCAGACAGTGGGCTGGAAGCCCTCCACACCATGTAGGTTCCCTCTTTCCCTTGAGGGTGACCTCAGCGGTGCCCACTGGATAGTTACAGTAGTTCAACACTGGTGAATGTTGGGGCACATCATGCCTTTCTGATGCTGCTGCTGCTAGGTGTGATGTGTCCATGGGACTGGTTGTGCACCTGTGTGTCCAGTCATGTTTGTATGATGATTTGGTTGTTTGTTGTATCCGCATTGTATGCTGGAACTTTATTTTGATTATTGACTGTAGCTCATCCTTTATTTGTATGTATTGCAAAGGATGTTATCACTTCTTGGTACTGATCTGCTGATACTGTTTCATGTTATTCACATATGTTGGTGTTTTATAACCAAAATCTTTCAATAAAAATATATTTTTTAAAAGAGTCAAATCCATAAAACCTTAAATTTATGGGTCTAGAATATGTTGCTCCTTCCAAAAATGGAGGAGACAGACAGTCTGCAGATGACACCAAGATCTGCAACACAGTAGATGATCCAGATGGGGTGGGCAGAATGAGAAGAGATCTGGATAAACTAGCAAAATGGTAGGAAGAATGGCAACTGGGGTTTAATGCAAAGAAGTGCAAGATCATGCACATAGGGAAGAGAAACCCGGAAGCCACCTATAGGCTGGGAGGGGAGTTGCTGGCAGTCACAAGGGAAGAAAGAGACTGGGGCATCATCATCACTGATGACCTGAAATCATCCAAGCAGACCACTAAAGCAGTAGGTAAAGCTAGGGGGATGTTGGAGTGTATAAATAGGGGTATCACAAGTCAGAAGAGGGAGGTAATAATCCCTCTTTACAAGACACTGGTTAGGCCCCATCTGGAGTGCTGATGCAGTACTGAAGGCCACACCTTCACAAGGACATTAACCAAATTGAGGCAGTCCAGAGAAGGGCAACCAAAATGGTGCAGGGACTGCATCAGAAAACGTATGAGGACTGATTAACAGAGCTCAATATATATACCCTAGAGCAAAGGAGGGAGAGAGGTGATATGATCGAAACATTCAAACACCTTAAGGGCATTAACAAGGTTTAAGAGTCTAACATATTTCAATATAAGAAAAATAGCAGGACAAGAGGACACAGAATATGACTAGAGGAAGGCCGATTAAAGGGTAATGTGAGGAAGTTCTTTTTCACAGAAAGGGTGGTGGATGCATGGAATGGCCTACCTCAGGAAGTGGTGGATATGAATACAGTGCAGGGCTTCAAACAGGCATGGGATAGGCTTAAGGGAGCAATACAGATGAGTATGAATATATAGTCCATTGACAGAGCAAAGGCCGATGGCACATTTATACAGTAGAAAAAGAAATGGGCAGACTGGATGGGCCTTGTGGTCCTTATCTGCCGTCAACTTCTATGTTTCTATGTTTCTAATACCAGTTACTTAACAGAGAGAGCTTCTGATATATACAAACATATGAATGTGCCAGCAGAAACAGACCATCTGGTCTATCTAAGTCTGCTCGAGTGTGCAGCTAGCACCCCTAGTTTGCAGCTGCCCCACCCCTCCCTTTGTCATCCCTGCCACTACCACCTTCCCCACCCTCACTCTCCCCTGTTCCCTGTCCCATGCCCTTTTGAAGCTGCTCACAGATTTACATGGTACCACCCATTCTGGTAGTGCATTCCATTTTGCTACCACCTTCTCTGTGAAATAGTGTCTCCTCATTTCCCTCCTAAATCTTCCCCCCTCTATTCATAGCCCATGCCCCCTGGTGTTCCTACCCCTCCTTAACTTAAAGCCTCCATCTGCCCCATCCTTATTGATTCCCCTCAGATACTTGAATGTCTCTATCATCGAGAGGATCATGTTGGCAAACGTGGGGGAGGCTGTGCAATTTATACCAGGGACTCACTTACTGGGCTAGCACTCCCTGCCCCTGTTCTTGTAAACAGGGCTCAGGCCCTCACCCTTAAACTTACACCTAACCCCACCAGGGGCCCCCTATATCTCACTACGGCATACATTCCACCAAAGCACCAAACTCCGGCGATGTTATCCTTAACCGATTATTTCGCTACCCTCCAACACAAGGTTGATCACATCCTTGTGGGGGACCTAAACGTGAACTGGCTCAGTGCCTCCTCTTCCACCACCTGAGATACCTTCGCAGCTATGGATCTGATGCAACTCGTTTCCCAACCCACAAGAGTAAACTCCAAGAGCGGTACCAATACCCTTCTAGATGTAATCATCACAAACCGCCCCCAAAAAATCCAAGATATCTGGGTCCTCCCAGACTCACTCAGTGATCACTTCCCGATCCTATTCCGCTGGTCGACCCCCACCCCCCCTACTTAAAGCCCAACCCACACTCCGCAGGTGCCTCAGACCTGGTGGGCTAAAAAGTCTCAAATGACTTCTTGCCCAGATTAACTGGTCACCTATACAGCATGCTCCTGACATAGACACAGCTCTCACCTTCTTTTCCCAGACTTTCAACAAAGCCTGTTAACTCTACGCACCCCTTACCAGAACATGTACCAAAAAGCTCAGTGCGCCCTGGGTTACCTCTGCCCTACGTCAACTGCTCTAGCACAGGGATAACTTATGGCACCTTGCCACTGAAACAGGCCGGGTAGCTGACAGACAGGCTTATAATGCAGCACGGAACAAGTGCACCTGGGCTATCTGTAAAGCAAAGGCCTACCATTACCAGGCTATGCTCACCTCCTCCTGGGGGTGTGTGAAAACCTTCTGGGACATTGTTAAACAATTGAATGGGAGTGCCTGCACTCCCCCCAAGCCCAGATCACCATGGACAGAACTACCTCGACTGACCCGGCCTGCATAGCCAAATTCCTAAACATTAGCTTCACGGACCTTAGCTCGATCCTCCCCAGTAATTTCTTTGACCCTCTCCCCTCCTGGCCGGCCCCTGTCATCCAACGCCCTTGTTTTCATCTATGCAGGGTAACTGACCAGGAAGCCAGACCGCACCTGCTCAAAGCTTTAAAGAGCAATAGTCCCGGCAGCGACTCCCTGGACCCCAGCATTCTCCATCAGGTGCTGGACCAGGTACTTGCTCCGCTCACCACCCTACTCAACATATCCCTCTGCCTGGGGCAATTCCCAACTGCATGGCAAACGGCCATAGTTACGCCCATCCACAAAGGCGGTGACAGGTCTAATGCAGGGAACTACAGACCTATCTCCATTCTCCCACCCCTCTCCAAAGCCCTTGAAAAGCTGGTGGACTCTCAAATCACTGAGTACCTAACCAAGTACAACATCCTCTGTCCAGAACAGCACGGCTTCTGGGCAGGGCACAGTACCAGAATGGCTCTAATTGAGTTTTCAAATTTCATACACTCCTCCCTGGA
Organism: Neoceratodus forsteri; assembly: GCA_016271365.2. NCBI lineage: Eukaryota > Metazoa > Chordata > Ceratodontiformes > Ceratodontidae > Neoceratodus > Neoceratodus forsteri. The sequence goes on from CM057456.1 coordinate 1,678,667,568, forward strand.
TGCTGGCGCCCTAGCTGGTGCAGTGTTTGTAGATCTCTCAAAGGCTTTCTACACGGTCTCTCACCCCCTCCTACTGGAAGCCCTCTCCCATACTGGCCTATCTGCTGGGCCAATATCTTGGTGCACAAGCTACCCATCTGACCACCTCCAACGTGTCAAAATCAACGGGACACTTTCTACAACCTGTCCCATCCGCTCAGGTGTCCCCCAGGGCTCCATCCTGGGACCGCTACTCTTCTCAATCTACCTAAACACCCTACCCAGTGCATGCACTGGTAGAATTCTGTTATATGCAGATGATGCCATCCTCTTTGCCACCCACCGCAACCCCAATGCCCTCCAGGACTCCCTACAACTCGCCTTCGATGATGCAGAAACCTGGTTCAAAGAGCACCAACTTGTCATCAGTCTCAAAAAAACCAAATCGATGCTCTTTGCTCACCCTCAAAACAAAGCCAGTAACTTCCCACTACACATCCTCCCCAGCTCCAAGCAACTCCTTGAACTAGTCCGCTCATACAAGTACCTTGGGATCAGCTTCGACACTGCCCTCTTCTTCCACACCCATATTGAGGCACTTGCCTCTGCTACTAATGTGCGGCTAGGTATCCTCTACCGCCATGAAAACTGTCTCCCCCCGTTGCCCTCCGACTAGCAGTTACATCCTCGATACTGTCCCTGGTGGACTATGGCCTACCTGTTTACGGTGCGGCTGACGTGACCGCCCTCAACAAAATCCGCATTGTCCTGAATAAGGCATGTAAGGCTATTGCAGGAGACCCCAGGTTCACTCACCGTCAACTATATGACTATGAACTACTAAATCTGGACAGCGACTTCAATGCAAACCAGCCTCATTACAGAAAAAACCTTCTCAGGCTATCCCCCGGGCTGACAGGCTCCATCTGCCAAGCCAAACCCTTGATTAATACCCAACCTCCTGCAAAATCACCTTCTGATCCCTAGAACCAGGACAAGCCATGGACAGAGATGTTTCTGTTATAGAGCCCCAGCCTGGTTTAACGCTGCCTCCCACCAGCCATCTCTGACACCACTACTATCTCCACCTTCAAAACCGCACTGCGGAACCAGCTAGTTAATGCACATAATTGCACCTGTCACTAGTTGTGACTTAGTCCACCACATACTGACAATGCTTGCATGAGCAGCACCACTGTAACTAGAATGGTTCCTTCGCTCTACAAATATCTGTAAATATACATGGCTGTCAATTTAATTGGTTGTCATTTTATTACAACTTGAAACTCTGTGATGTAACAATGAGCCTGTAATATAATGTATTTGTCCTCAATGTGATGTAACAACGAGCCTGTAATGCAATGTAATGTATTTGTCCTCAATGTGACGAGGTACCTTTGGAAATGAGCCTCTGGCTCAAAGGTTGTAAACTGATGCTCAAATAAATAAATAAATGTCCCCCCCGTCCCTTCTATCCTCCAGAGTGTACATATTCAGATCTCCCAGCCTGCTCTTAGTCTCTCCCCTTCAATCCACATATCATCTTTGTTGCCCTCCTCTGCACCCCCTCCAGTAGGCTGATATCATGCTTTAGGTATGGGCTCCAAAACTGCACACAATACTCTAAGTGCGGCCTTACCAGCGACCTGTAGAGGGGCCAGATCACCTCTCTTCACCTGGACAAAACCCCCCTCGCTATGCACCTCAACATTTTGTTCGCTTTTGCAGCCACTCTCCTGCACTGGGCAGTGTTGTTCATGGTCCCTGTTATCATTACCCCTAGGTCCTTCTCCTCCTCAGTGATCCCCGGCTTATCCCCCCCCCAGCCAGTATTCTCTCCTTGGGTTCTTTTTTTATCATGTGACACTTTACTCGCCTCCGATCTGGAGCAGGCCACAACAACCGCCGGCCACTGGCACCCACGCCCCGGACCAGGTCTGGCGTATGCTGCTGTGCCTGACACACACAGGCCCCAATGAAATTAACAGGACACTGCCCCCTTTGGAGGGCCTGTGACCGGGAACCAGGTGGCCACACCTCTCATGTCCGGAGCTCAGAGCTCGGCTATAAGCCACTGCGGTCGCCCTGCATTTTTCCGCCTTTTACTTCCCCAGTGGGAGCCAGACGTGCAATGATGCCTGATGCACCTACGTGCAGGCACCCGCCACGCTCCCTCCCCCTTTATGTGCTCGCCACTGACAGTACGCCTAGCCTCCGCTAGGCGCTGCTGCAGCACAACACATGCCCCGAACCCACCCCAGAGGTAGGAGAGCAGTCATGGGATGCTCAATCCTACCTCTCCCCTGCCAGCCCCCGGCAGCCCGAGTTCATTCCCAAACCCAGGTCGCCGTCGTGGCACGAGGTGTGGCGTCCAGCGCCTCAACCCTCAGTGCCACTGGGCCGGACCTCTCCTTGGGTTCTACACCCCAAAGTGCATAACCTTACACTTCTTTGCATTGAACCCCAGCTGCCACCTCTGTGACCAGTCCTCTAGCTTGCTTAGGTTCCCCAGCAGCTGCTTCCATCCCTTCCCTCCATCCACCACTGCTCCGATTTTGGTGTCATCAGCGAACAGACTTACGTTGCTCACCACCCCATGTGCAATGTCTGATATGAAGAGCCCAAATAATACTGGTCCCAGCACAGAACCATGTGGCACCCCATTTGTCACTGGCCTTGGAGTTGAGAACTCCCCTCTCACCACCACCCGTTGTAGCCTCCCACTCAGCCAGCTTGTAATCCAGTTCATCATTTTTGCCCCTACCCCTACACCAGTTAGCTTTCCCCCAAGCCACCCATGAGGCACCAAATTGAAGGCCTTTCTGAAGTCCAAGTAAAGAACATCCACCGCATGACTCTTATCCACCTCACCTGTCACCCAGTCATAATATTGTATCAAGTTGGTTTGACAAGACTTCACTGAAATGAATCCATGCTGTCTCACATCCTGGAGGCCATTGTCCTCCAGGTACAACACCAGTCTTTCCTTTAGTATCATTGCCATGAGTTTACACACTAGGGAGGTGAGACTTAGCGGACGATAATTACCCGCTTCATCCCTTGGCCCGCTCTTGTGTAATGGTACTACATGTGCCATCCTCCAGTCCAGTGGCACACATCCCGACTCCAGTGAGGTGCTGTACAGATCTGTCAGTGGCTCCGCCAACACCTCAGCCATCTCCCTCAGCTCCCTGGGGTGGATATCATCTGGCCCTGGTGCCTTGTCTACTTTCAGTGCCCTCAGTCCCTCTAGGATTCTACTTGCCTCAATTCTTCCATCTGTCACCTCCTCTCCCTTGTCCCCACCCTCCCAGCCCATGGTGGTGGCAGTGCCCTTTTCTTCCAATGAACACTGAGAAAAGTATTCATCCAGAGCTTCTGCCTGCTCCTCCCCCTTTTCCGTCCACTCCTCACCCCTTTTTATTCTCACTATTGTCTCCTTGCACTTCCTTTTCTCCCTGATGTATCTAAAAAAGTCTTTCTCCCCCCTGTTAATTCCCTCCACTAATCTCCGCTCCCTCTGGGCCTTGGCTTCTCTCACTTTTCTGGTCACCTCTCTGGACCATCTTGCATATTCCTCCCTGTCCACTTCCTTCCTTCCCCATCCTCCTGTACCTCTGGTGCGCCACTCGTTTTCCCTCACCACCTCCACAACCTCGCTGTTCAACCAGCATGGTTTTCTTGCTCTGTTCCTCTTACTCTTTGTCTTGGTGCAGGCTTCTGTTGCCTCTGTAATTCCCCGTTTAATAATATCCCATTTCTGCTCCACGTCCATCTCCTGCCTTATGCCCTCCAGTTTCCCTTTCAGTACTTCCTGCATCCTCCCAAAGTCCGCCCCCCTGAAGTTTACCAACCGAGTAACTGATTTCTCTGGCTCCCCATACATCGTGATATTAAACCACACCATTTGGTGATCGCTGACGGCTAGTGGGTCCTCCACCTTTATTTCTGTTACTGCCTCCTCATTTGACAACACCAGATCTAAAGTATTCTTTAGCCTAGTATGTACACTAACCAACTGCGTCAGGAGACCCTCCTGGATCACATCCAGGAGCACTTGTTCCCTATCACTGGAGGTGACCGGAATGCTCCAGTCAACCCCCGGCAAGTTGAAATCCCCCACGATGACCACCTTCCCTTTTCTACATACCTTTCTGATTTGTCCTGCTAATTCCCTGTCAAGCTCCTCAGACTGGGATGGTGGCCTGTATATCACCCCAAACCTCAGTTTTTCTACCCCTTGAGTCTAGGAGCTGCAGCCAGATTGCCTCTGTTCACCTTTCTTCCCCCTAGTCCCTTGTGCTTTGATCCCGTCCCTCACATAGACTGCCACCCCACCCCCTCCCCTCTGTACGGTCCTTCCTGTATAATTTGTATCCTGGGATTGCCAGATCACAGTCCCGGTGCTCAGTTACCCACGTTTCTGTGACAGCTGCAATCTCCACCCTCCTCACTGCTAAGAGTGCCTGTAGCTCAGCTGATTTGTTTCCTAAGCTTCTTGCATTCAACGAGACAACCCTCTATCCTGCCCCCTTCCCTTCACTGGCCTCCATCTCCTCCCTTCTACTCCCTCCTTTTTTGGCCGCCCTGAGTCCTTCCCTACTAGCCTGGGAGGTAGGCTGTGACACCACTCTATCGGATCCCTGCCTACCTGCTGTCCACTTACCACCCCCAATCTAGTTTAAATCCACCTTCGACACAAATATACAAAGTTTTAAACCTGAGCATCTAAGTGAACAATGGACCTCAAACCCTTCTTATTATAATGATCACTCTTTAGTTAATGTTTTTCTTCCATTCTCCCAACAGGTACCTCCTTCTATCTTTTGTCTATTCTCTGCAAACTGGATGGACTCTGTGTTGATCTTATTTGCCTAGAAATCGAGTTGACTGGAACATGAGATATGGGGTGATCACGTGAGCTTTACAGGATTCTATCTTTTCAGGGACCAATAATTAGTATTGCTGTAACTTTATGAAAAAAACAATCTATTAGGACTTAATGTACTTAATAGAGATAGACTAATCCACTAGATTCAGGTAAATCCACTAGATTCAGATTAGCCTTAGTTCCAGCAGTTTAAAGAGGCTTGTTGGCTATAATAATGCACAGTGCTGCTGGAAATTTATCCTGTAATTAGCTTTATTGAATACTAATTTAAATGTAACACCAGCACTTAATACGCATTAAAATGTAATATACAGTATGTAATTTTTTTTGTGTGTTTTTGTATTGTGTATCTTGGGGACATATTCAGAGCCAGAGAATTGCACTGCACAACATGATGCACCACGCAATGAGATGCACAATAGGAAAACAATGCAATATTCAGCAGAAGTGCATTGAAGCACAGTGAAATGTGATTGCGCATATGCAGCTGAATATAGCAATGATGTGCCATCGTGCAGATGGCACAGCATGAAGCAGCAGGCCAGGACTGAATATGGAGAGCCCAGGAGTGGAAAAGGTGAGCCAAGCACAGAGGTGAACACAAAGGACACCCACACAGAACACCAGTGGAACAGCCAAGGCATGAATATGAGACAGCAACACTGCCCACACAGCCACAGCCGAATGCCCAGAAGCTGCGGCGGTTGAGGGGAAACACAGACAGGGCATATATGCAGCACACATAGCTGGATATCCCAGCACCCACACATGACAAACGTGAACACAGGGACTGGAACAAGCAGTGCCCAACACCCATGAACAGGAACATGCAAATGACCCTGACCCAGCACATGCACAGCACAGCAATGAATGAACAGGCAGCAGGCAAAAAACGTTGCATCAAAGTCATTTATGGAAATGTAAAAGAAACAGAACAACAATCAGAAACCTACAATGGCAGGAACAACTGGAACCAACAGCATAAATGAAAAAGGAACAGGTACTAGGGCAAAAACATCACAGGAAACAGGGATCAGGGAAAAGGTGTAACTGAGAACAGGGTAAGAAAGGGTCAAAAGGTGAGTGGGGCAGATGGGCAGAGACAAATATAAAGGACTATGTACAAAGTCCAAGGACCACATGCATCCACAATGGCCATGGCAGGCCCGAGTCCACATTATTGGACCGTCCTACGGTCCCTCATGGTCCGTGGTTCGCCCTCCACACAACAATGGCCTGAATCACATCGGCAGCACCCTGCCGCACTGCCGCCATATTGTCCCTCACTGCAAGAAGATAGTCCATAGGATGGGTACCACTTGCTGTCTAGGTCCCAGAACAGGACTCCATCCAGAGGTCCTCCCATGAGGAGCAGGTTGAGACTGGCGTGAGCCTGCAAAGCAAAACATACACTCAGGAGAGCAGCTCAGGGAGGTGCACAACACCAATCCCCCCCAGCAACAGGAAAGGCACACATGTGCATGCACATTATGGCAACCGTTACTGCACCACCGAGCACCACCGGCAAGGCAGTGGTATGCATAGCGTGCACATGGTGCACACACAGGCCAGCAGTGCAACTTAGATCGGCAGTGCCACAGCGTTCTCCCCCAGTGACATGGACACCCACCAAGCACCATAGCACATGAAGGCAGCACAAGCCATGTGCTGCACAGCACACCGCTGACACAGAATGTGCCCAGCCCAGCATGACAGGTGTGCAATGTGCAGGCAGAGAGTGCAAAGGCATGCACGATGCAGCATGGGCATAATGACACACAACCCAATAGCCTGTGCAGTACGCGGGACAGTGGTGCCTGGACATGCACACCAGCATGACCATTGCAAGCACACCATCTGGGTAATGCTGCCACACACATGGGTGTGTCAGCAGCCAATACACCCAGAACAGAGACCACAGCTGGCAAAACATCAATGTGTACACGTCAGCATAGCTCACAGGACATGGCAAGGGCAATGCAGCACAACATGCAGATGCAGCAACAGGGAGCAAACGACATGAGGACAACGTGCACCATGCCATGTGCCTCCATCCATGCCACTGGGCATGACATGGAAACCTGTGTGTGGCCCCACATGCAACACAGCATGCCACACTGCAGAGACCAGGACCAGATACCCCCACCCACCACCCACCTCCGACACAGGCAAACACAAGGCTGTCAATGGACACCGCAGACATGTACAGTGACGCTCGCCAGGATGAAACACAAGTGAGCAGCAGTGGGCAGCATGCAGCACCATGCTGCAGCAGAGCTACTGTGGAAAAAAATGTACTAACAATGACAACTACTCCCATGTGGCATGCAGGACACTGTGACAGTCACATCATAGAAACATAGAAACATAGAATTTGATGGCAGTTAAGGACCGCTTGGCCCACCTAGTCTGCCCATTTCCTCTACCTAACGGATAAGCTGCAGATCCAAGTTAACCAACAGTCTACTTCCTCCTACCCCCCACTAGAATTGCCTTATGTCTGCCCCATGCATTCTTGAATTCCCCCACTGTTTTTGACTCTATAACCTCCTCAGGAAGGCCCTTCCATGCATCTACAACCCTCTCTGTGAAGAAATACTTCCTCACATTACCTCTGAGCCATCCCCCCTCTATCTTCAAATTGTGCCCCCTTGTTCTTTCACATCTCTTTTTCTGAAAGATGCTACCCTCTTGGACTTTGTTGATTCCCTTGAGGTATTTGAAAGTTTCTATCATGTCCCCCCTCTCCCTCCTTTCCTCAAGGCTATACATCTTAAGCTCCTTTAGTCTTTCTTCATATGTCTTCTGGTGCAGACCCTGCACCATTTTGGTTGCCCTACTCTGGACAGACTCCACCCTGTCTATGTCTTTGTGGAGATGGGGTCTCCAGAACTGTACACAGTACTCCAGATGTGGTCTTACCAACTGTCTGTATAGAAGGCCAACAACTTCCTACATGTGATGCCTCTCCCTACGCATCCCAGTATTCCTCCAGCCCTCCTTACTGCCTTCTCACATTGCTGGCCCACCTTTAGGTCATCTGATGTGACTACCCCCAGGTCTCTTTCCATTTTTGTTGTTGTCAGTATCTCACCCCCCATTGTGTACTCTTCCACCGGGTTTTTGTTTTCCAGGTGTATTACTTTGTACTTCTTTGCGGTGAATCTAAGCTGACATACATTTGACCATTCCTCTAACCTTGCCAAGTCCCTTTTCATCCTTTCCACCCCACCTTGAGTAACAACCCTGTTGCACATCTTTGTGTCATCTGCAAAGAGACATACTTTCCCTTCCAGTCCCTCTGCAATGTCACTTATAAAGACATTAAAAAGGACCGGCCCCAGTACTGAACCCTGCGGTACCCCACTAGTAACCCCACTTTCTTCACTGTGGACTCCATTTACTATTACCTGCTGTGTCCTGTTGTCCAGCCAGTGTTTTACCCAGGCTACCATCCTGGGACCCACTCCCAGGCTGGCTAATTTGTTTATTAATCTTTTGTGCGGGACTGTGTCAAATGCCTTGCTAAAGTCTAGGTAGGCCATGTCCACAGCCCCTTCCTGTTCTACTACTTTGGACACCCAGTCAAAGAAATCAATTAGATTTGTCTGATATGACCTTCCCACTGTGAATCCATGCTGCCTTGGGTCCTGTGCCCCACTGGTCTCTAGGTACTCAACAAGTCTTTCCTTCAGAAGTGATTCCATCATTTTCCCTACCACTGAGGTCAAACTGACAGGTCTGTAGTTTCCTGCCTCTGTCTTGCTCCCACTTTTGTGAAGGAGAATCACATCCGCCCTCCTCCAGTCCTCAGGTACCACACCATCCTCCCATGATTTATTAAAAAGAGTAGTCAGTGGTGTTACTAGTTCTTCCTTTAGTTCTTTTAGAATTCTGGGGTGAATCCCATCAGGCCCCATTGCTTTATCCACCTTTAGAAAATGGCAACAATCAATTCTTAAACCTGATTGGCTGAGACAGGCTCCAAGCTGGGCATTTATTTTTCAATAGATGCCCAGCTAAAAATAAGAGCCAGTCCAAGTGCCTCTTCACAGAGTAACATTTTCCGATGGGCCATTTTCTAAGCGCAATAATACCCTCCAGGGTGGGCATTATTGGGAAATACCGGACCTTCCAGGGGCTATAAGGCCTTCCGCCTGTGGCGTTGGGCCTCATTACGCCCCTGGGTGGTTTGGTGTTCCCCATAATACCCCTGTCAAATAATACTTACTCAGTTTAAAGTTCTTTCAGAACCCTTTCTTCTGTGAAAGGACTAATATCAACCCCCTATCAGAGTGCTTCTATTGACTGGATTAGGTATCTCCCCCTGCTTTTCCATTGTGAATACTGAGCAGAAGTATTCGTTCAGTATCCCTGCTTTTTCACTGTCACTCTCTGCCCAACCACCTTCCTCTTTATTCAACCTCAGTATCCCTGCTTTAGTCTTTCTTTGCTCCCTAATGTACCTATAAAAGGTTTTATCCCCCTTCTTAACTGAGTTGGCTATCTTTTCCTTGGTTTGGGTCTTTGCTATTCTGACTGCCTTCCCCGCTTCCTTCTGCTTTAACTGGTACAGTTCTCTGTCTTGCTCCTTCTGTGTTTCCTTATACTTCCAGAATGCTATCTTTTTCTCCCTTACCTTCTCCGCCATTTCTTTTGAGAACCACAGTGTTTTTTTTTTGTTTTGATTTGTTTATTTGCTTCCCACAAAGGCTTGTTGCCTCTGTGATGGTGGTTTTGATGTTTCCCCATTGTTGCTCCACCCCATCTTCTTGCCTGTTTGCTAGTGCTTTTCTGAGGCACTCTCCCAGTTTGACAAAATCAGCCCTCCTGAAGTCCAGTACCTTTGCTTTTGTATGGCTTGACTCTACAGCTAAGTTTATCATGAACCACACTGTTTGGTGGTCGATTGTTCCCAGATGGCTACCCACTTCAAGATCAGAGATCCTCTCTCTGTCCCCATTTGAGAGTACGAGGTCTAAGATTGCTCCCTGACAAGTGGGTTCCAAAACTAGCTGTCTGAGGCATGCCCCCTGTAGGGCATCAAGAATGGTCCTGCTCTTGGATGTGGCTGCAGCAAATGTGCTCCAGTTAACATCTGGCATATTCAGGTCTCCTATCAACAGTATCTTCCCTTTCTCTGCTATCCTAAGGATGCCTTCTATCATATCCTTATCCATGCCCTCCCCTGAGATGGAGGTCTGTATACAACCCCTGTGCAGATTGTGGTGCCATTTCCAGTTTCTAAGGTGACCCACAGCGCCTCCTTTCCTCCGTTTACTCTCTTATTCCATTGCTTTTATCCCTTCCCTTAGAGAGCTCCTCCTCTCCCTCTTCTCTCCCCCCGTCTCTCCTGTAGATAACTTGTGTACCCTGGTATGTTAACCTCCCAGTCATGGTTCTCTGGGAACCATGTTTCTGTGACTGCCATGATATCCAGGCATCCCTCTTCCATCAAGGCCACTAGTTCAGGTAGCTTTTTTCCCAGACTACAGGTATTGGTACTCATTACCCTACATTTCTTGATGGCCTTACACCTTTTTGCCCCATCCCTGTCCTTATCGCCTTTGTTGTTTTCTCCATTTACCCCTGCCCTTCTCCCTATTGATGTCTCTATCTTGGTGTTTACCCCACTTACTACCCTGATTTTTTTTTGGGGGGCTAGGAGTTCCCTGCTCCTTTCCAGTGCCTCCCCCTTGGCTAGTTTAAATATTTGCCAATGAAACATTTAAACCTACCACCTAGGATCCTGGTTCCCGTCCTGGACAGATGCAGACCATCGCACCAGTATAGGCCTGCATCACTCCAGGTGGACCCTCAGTCCCCAATGAAGCCAAATCCCTGAGCTCTGCACCAGTTTTTCAACCACTGATTGAATCCCATGGCATGGAGCACCCTAGCCTCACCCATGCCATAGACAGGCAGCACCTCTGAGAAGGTTACCGTGCGTGCTACTTGTCTAAGGCCCCTCCCCAAGTCCACAAACTCTTCCTGCACTGTTCTGATCTCTTTCTCAGCCAGGTCATTTGTCCCTAGGTGGACAATGACATCCAGCTCCCTCCCCTGTGAAGCTGCTCCTGCGATCCTGAGGATTCACTCCCTGTCCCTCCAAGTCATGGTGTCAGGCAGGTACCTTACCTCCCTCTCCCTCCCCTTCCTTCCCCAGTTCTACCTTCCTAACAATGGAGTCCCCCACCAGGAGTTGTTTCCTTCCCCTGTGGTGTCCCGTGCCACCCTCCTGTAGGTCTTCTTTGTGGAGGTTCCCAGCATCCTCCTTGGTCTTCACTGTAGGTGCCTCCATAGAGGAGCCACACTTTGCCAGGATGGCATATGAATTGTGGAGAGGTATAACTGGAGGGAGCACCTCTGTTTCACCACCCTCACCCACTCTGAGCCCACTGTGGTCCAACCGCTCCTCTTTCTTGGCAACCTCTGAGGCAATGGCAGTGGCCCCGGTGGTCCCTGGGTAGGAGAGGAGATCCTCAAATCCTGGCCAACTCAGCCTAGAGATGAGCAACCTCCTCCCTCAGCCCAGAGAGATGCCTGCAGATGGGATAACACCACATCCTCCAGAACATCTCCCGAAAGACTGCTGCTCCACAGCCACTGCACTGCACCACTCCCATCACATCTTATTTCTGGCCCCTTAATTGTTGTTTTTGATACTTACTCTTTCCTCTGTTTATTTATTTTTCCTCCCTACTTACTTACTGCCTCTGTGCCCTTTAAGCTCCTGATCTTCCTGTTCTGAGACAAGAAGTTCCTATATTTCTCAGTAGTCTCCTTACTTGCGCAGAGTCAGACTTCCAGCAGCTGGGGGATGGAGAGCTACTCTTCCTTCTAGGATGGAGAGTCTTTTGTGCCTCTGTGATCACTCACTTCCTGCTCCCAAACAGGAAGTTCCTGTTGTCAGTCAAATTCTGTGCCTATAAAAGTAGATCTGGCTTAGAGTGGAGGGATGGAGGGCAATATAGTCCCAGTAGAGAAGTATAGTTATAACAGCAGCTCCTTCCTCGTGCTGTTCTCTGCCTGTTCTCTGACAGAAGTTATCTAGGGCAGTTTTTAAATCTGGCTTTAACTTGGCTTCCTTCTAGCAAAGCCACTCCCCCTACTTTACAGCTCTTTCTACACCTAGTTAATTGCACAGATAACAATTCCCTTCAGCCAACTAAAACAAACACCTAGATAACTGCACAGATAACAATTCACTTCAGCCAACTCAGACATACACACTAACTTTTTTTTTACCCTAAATTGAAGGTCCCAGTAGTAGAGTTCTAGTTCTTTAGTCCCAGTAGAGAAGTATAGTTATAACAGCAGCTCCTTCCTCTTGATGTTCTCTGCCTTACTCAGTTCTTTTAGAACTCTTGAGTGAATCCCGCCTGGCCCTAACACCTTGTTTTCCTTTAAGGCTTCCAATCCCCTTTGGACTCTCCTCCAAAAATGGACTTGTGTCCAATCCCCCTCCCCCGATGGCTTCTGATACATGTTGGTACATCCCCCTAACTGTGAAGACTGAGCAGAAGTACTTATTTAAAGTGCAGTCAATGCAACTTCTGTGCCTTTTGGATGTGTGCACATTTTGCTTGAGTGCACAAAATCCTGTGGTCCTGATTCATAGTTTCATAGTTTGTGTTTTAACTTCTATCAACCATAGGCCATAAACGGACTTGCCACATCAATGGAGATGATCCCATTTTCTTCCTGCATATATTCGTCAAGCATACGCTTGAAATTTTCCATTGTAGTAGCTCCCACAACATCAAGTGGTAAACTATTCCACTCTCTAACCACACTTTGGTTATACCATCTCCCCCTTCTCTGCATTCTGTAGTTCTCTCCTAGTAACTGGTATGGATGTAATCTAGTTGCCCTATCTAGTACATCTTTTTTTCTTAATCCAGCACACCCCCATAGCATTTCATCGTGGAAGCATCTGTATGTGTAACATAGGTCTCCTCTCAAATAGTGGTAGGACATGGAATAGAGGCCTAGTTTACACAATCTGTCCTTATAATCCATGTCCTTAACAACACCAGTCTTCTTCGTATATCTGCGCTGCACTCTTTCAACTAATTTACCAGTACCTATTTCCTGTGGGACAGTTAGGGGTACTCCATACTCAAATATTGGCCTTACCAGAGATCTGTAAAGCGGCAACATAACTCCTTCGTGCCTACTCTTAATATTTCTCAGAATATTTCCCATTAATCTATTAGCTTTTTTAACCATTTCTGAGTTGTGTTTGTTGAATGTTAACGTATCAGATATTATGACCCCCAGATCTCTTTCAGATTTGGTACTAGCAATTGTTACATTGTTCAATTTGTATTCAGCTCTTTCATTGTTAGCCCCAAAGTGCATCACCTTACACTTGTCCACATTAAAACTCAAATGGTGCTTAACAGCCCAGAGTTCCAGTTTGGTCAGTTGGTCCTGGAGACTGACTATTGCTTCCTGGTTATTAACCACTGCTCCCACTTTTGTATCATCCGAAAATTTACAAATCCATGCACCATCAGAGACCTACATGGAAACAACAAACAATTTAAATAATAGGGGACCCAGGACAGAGCCCTGAGGAATCTCACTTGTCACTCTTCCCCAATCTGAAAGAAACCCCCTGAGTTGGACCCTCTGAGTCCTCTCACTAAGCCATGCTTTTATCCATAGACTTAACTGCCAATGTACTCCTAGGTCCATTAGGGTCTGCATCAATATTCAATGTGAGACAGAGTCAAAAGCCTTGGCATAGTCTAAGTAGAGGACATCCACAGGGAGACCACTGTCCAAGGCCTGGCTGACTGATTCGAAAAAATGCAGCATATTGCTAGTACATGATTTACCAGCTTCCAATCCATGCTGACTGATATCTGTTACCCGGAGATGTCTTAAATCCTGCTCCAAGAGATCCTTTACACAACTTTCCATCACTTTCCCCACCACCAAAGTTATACTGATGGGCCTGTAGTTATTAAGTTGTATCTTATTCCCAGCCTTAAATATGGGTGTAATATGTGCAGATATCCACTCCTCAAGTACTCTACCCTCTCTTAGTGACCTATTAAACCACACACACAGTGGTCCAGTCAGTTCATTCACTAAGGTCTTCAGGAACAGCGGATGGCATCCATCTGGTCCATATGATTTAGAAGTCTTTAGTTCATTTAACTTCTCTCTGATTTGTATTTCTGTAATTTCTAAATCTAAATGTTCCTTCAATCTTTCTGCCTGCCCTAGATCAAAGTCCCTACCAGGTGGACCTGGCCTGAATACTCCCATAAAGTATTCATTAAAGGTTTTAACTATTTCATCTTTCACCAGAATTCTATCACCCACCATTGTATTAGTTATTTGGTTGTTACTTTTCTTCAAACCCTCTATGTAACAGTTAAAACTCTTATGATTATCTTTGTTACACTGTGCCAATTTCAGCTTCGCTTTTGCCCTAGCTTTTCTTATGTGTAGTTTGTACTTCTTTGATATCTGTATGAATTTTAATTTCCTACTTTCCGAGGGATCTGCCCTAAACGTTTTGTACACTCTCTCTCTTTTTTTTTTACCAGTCTACGTACACTTTTGTTAAATCATGTGGGTATACAGCGTTTACCATTGTATTTAACCACTTCAAGTGCAAATGTTTTTATGCAGTCCTGCACTTTTGTATTTATTCTATCCTAGGTTTCTTCCAGGTCCAACAATTCTAAGTCTGCTTCCCAATTCCATGCCTGCAAAAACAGCTTTATTCCAGAGTAATCAACATTAGAATAGTTCAAGATTGTTGTTGTACCCACTATTCTATCAACCTTTGTCTTTATATTACAACTGACCATGCTGTGGTCACTATTCACCAGAGTTGGGGCTATCCTAACTTTCTCTATTAGACTATCACTACTTCCCAATATAAAATCTAGGATATGGCTTCCCCTTGTTGGTTCACATACATATTGGTGTAACCTATTAATAAGGCATAAATCCAAAAATCTCTTATCAGCACAACTTTTTCCCTGATTTGTTGTCCAATCAATACTGGGCATGTTAAAGTCACCCATTAATATAGTGTTTTTTTTTCTTTTGGGTCTTCTCCTTAATCAAACTGAAAAGTTCTCATTTTCAATATCGGACAGACTAGGTGCTCGATAGCATTCACCTAATTTGTAAGTCTCATTCTTTATTTGAAATCTTACCCACAACTGTTCCTGGTCTACCACATCATTATCATGTTTCTTGTAAAGGTACACTTTCAAGTGGCTAGTAATTTGATATCTATTCAAATACATGAAAAAAAAATTAAGTGCATGTGTTTTTGGTTGTTTGCACAGTTTTAGCAGCTTACCTCAGCTCAGGACCCATGACTCAGAATGTGTAAAGTGCTAATAAGGTCATTAGCAGGCCATTAGCAGACCATTATAAATGCCCTTAGGTGACCAACTGCTTCTGAATCAAACAAAATGCGCTCATATTGGAGCAGAAAGTTAAGTCTCCTTGACTATTCTGCTGCTGTTGCAGGGTTTTCACCTAAAGATGGAATTCAAAGTCAATGTTTCTTGTGTCAGCCATATTCTCCACAAGTGGGAGGCTATCCTGTCCAATTGGTGTGGTGGCTGTAACAAGGGCCATAAGGGAAGAGGGATGGGAAAGACTCCGGAGTCGAGGATGCCCTCTTGTTGTGGTTCATATCAGCCCATGATCATAGTGTATCTCTCTCCAGTCACTTGCTGACCAGAAAAGCCAGGCATTTGTCTAAGTGCATGGGGATGGAGTTAACGAGTGGGAGCAAGGCAGAGGCAGGAAACTACAGACCTGTTAGTTTGACCTCAGTGGTAGGGAAAATGATGGAATCACTTCTGAAAGAAAGAATTGCCAAGTACCTAGAGGCCAGTGGGGCACAGGACACAAGGCAGCATGGATTCATAGCGGGAAGGTCATGTCAAACAAATCTAATAGCTTTCTTTGACTTGGTGACCAAAGCAGTAGACCAAGGAGGGGCTGTAGATATGGGCAACTTATACTTTAGCAAGGCATTTGACACAGTACCACACAAAAGATTAATAAACACATTGGCCAGCCTGGGAGTGGGTCCCAGGGTGGTAGCCTGATTAACAAATTGGCTGGATAACAGGACGCAGAGGATAATAGTAAATGGAGCACACTTTGGAGAAAGGAGAGTTACTAGTGGGGTACCACAGGGTTCAGTACTGGGACCGGTACTCTTTAACGTCTTTCTAGGTGACATTGCAGAGGGGCTGGAAGGAAATGTATGCCTCATTGCAGATGAAAAAGATCTGTAACAGGGTTGATACACAAGGAGGGGTGGAGAGGATGAAAAGGGACTTAGCAAGGTTAGACCAATGGTCAAGAGTATGGCAGCTTAGTTTTAATGCAAAGACATGTAAAGTAATGCACCTGGGAAACAAAATCCCAGGGGAAGAAAACACAATGGGGGGGGGGTACTAACAACAACAAAAATGGAAAAGGACCTGGGGGTACTCATATCAGATGACCTTAAGGTATGCAGGCAATGTGAGAAGGCAGTAAGGAGGGCTGGTGGGATTCTGGGATGCATAGGGAGAGGCATCACCAATAGAAGGCAGGAAGTTGTTATCCCACTGTACAGACAATTGGTGAGACCCCATCTGGAGTACTGCGTACAGTTCTGGAGACCCCATTTCTACAAGGACATAGACAGGATGGAGGCAGTCCAGAGGAGGGCAACCAAAATGGTGCAGGGTCTGCACCAGAAGTCATACAAAGAGAGACTAAAATAGCTTAATATGTATACCCTTGAGGAAAGAAGGGAGAGGGGAGACATGATAGCAACCTTCAAGTACCTCAAGGGAATCAACAAAGTCCAAGAGGGTAGCATATTTCAGAAAAAGATATGCACAAGAACAAGGGGGTACAATTTGAAGACAGAGGGGGCAGATGGCTCAGGGCAATGTGAGGAAGAATTTTTTCATGGAGAGGGTGGTGCATGCATGGAACAGCCTTCCTGAGGAGGTTGTGGATTCAAAAACGTGGGGGAATCCAAGAATACATGGGACTGACATAAGGCAATTATAGTGGAGGGTAGGAGGGGGTAGGAGGGGGGAAAGGAGAAAGTAGGCTGCTGGTTGACTAGAATCTGCAGCTTATCCAATGGGTAGGGAAATGGGCAGATTAGGTGGGCCAAGCAGTTCTTAACTGCCATCCAAGTCTATGTTTCTATAAGAAGATGTCTGTGTGGCTGTCAAAGCAGAAGGAGTGCCACTGTATAGGATACAAATGCTTACACAGGGGGAAAAAACTGAGTCTGATCAGCTGGCTTCAGAGGACTGGGTACACAATGTGCTTCCCACCATTGGAAATCAGTACCCCCTCCCCCCTGCTGACATCTACAATGGGGACAAAACAGCCCTTTTTTAGAGCTACACCTCATGGGACACTCTCTTTCAAAAAACACAAAATTTCAGGGCACAAAAAGGCAAAAGAGAGAGTGTCCATCATGATGTGCTCTAATGCCACTGGCAGAGACAATTTGCTCCTTCTGATAATTAAGAAGTCAAAATGGCCACAGTGTTTTAAAGGTGTAACTCTACAAGCCCTACCAGCCCAACGCACAGCGAACAGTAAATGCCTGGATGATTTCTGACATTTTTCATGAATGGCTAAAACACACTGACAAACAAATGTAGCTGAAACATAGGAAGATTGCCATGCTTGTATATAGTTGTCCATTACACAAAACAGTGAACACAGAAATGTTAAACTGGTGTTCTTACCCCTAAGTTGTACAGCTTTAATACAGCCCATGGACAAAGGGGTCATAAATTGTCTTAAGCAGCACTACAGAAAAAAAATTGTGGGCAAAATCTTTGGTGATCTTGAGGACAGATCAGGACTTTGCCAGTATTGCCAAGTCTATTTCAGTCCTTGCTGTAATTCACTTAATCCATGCAGCCTGGGAAGAAGTGATGCCAGAGTGTATAAAAAGCGTTTGAGAAAGCCAGCACTATTAATGCTCCATTGCTGGCCTTACCTGACCTCCATCCTTCACCTGGAATGATGCCAGAAAATTCAGACAGAACACGGAAGTGGACAGCTTTGAATCTATGTCTGGAGAGCTCGCAAATCAGGAGATCTGTAGTGCCATAGTAGGAGAAACTCTGATGGAGGAGGATGCAGCAGAGCTGGAGGTCACGACCCCCAGCACATCTAAGGTTTGGAGCATGGTCCAAAGAAACAGGCAGTATGTGGCCACAAGGAAGCAGCACGACTTTGGGTGGTTTTACACCTTTGAGAAAAGGTTAGAGACTTTAGTAGTAAAAAACAGCAGAAAAAGAATATAAAGCAGTTTAAAAAAAAACATAAAGCCTTGCAGTGCAGTAAGTGCTTTAATGTAATGCACTGTGGTAAGCACTTCAACACAGTTTTTAAGATGTGTTTACTGTTATTTTTTAAAGTTTTAACAGTGTTCAACAGCTTTTAAATGTGTGTGCTTTGTAACGTGTAATAAACTTACTAAACCCCCTGAATGCCATACCGTTTCCTGTATGTAGCCAAGGCGCCATGTGCCAGTGGGCTACTACCCTGCCTGTTGAGTACCACACAGGTTAAGGGGCCTGGGTTCTGTTATGGTGGTGAATGGGGGTTCTATCCCAGATTGGTAAGAAAGTAGCATGGCGCCTCCACCCAGAGTAAACTAACAATGGGCCAGGTGTTTATTTAGTACAACCCCCTGGGATGCTGTACATACCCACCTCTCCTTCCAGTCACCCCACACACTGGATACCACATTGTGCATCAAAACTGTAAAACACATATACTTAACGGCTAATACTGATAAAATGCCCACAACACAGGAATTGCAACAAACAAACCACAGCTTTATTTTAGCGGGGAGGGCTAGGAAAAAGAGCACCGGGAACAGGATTGCTATCGAACAGACGATTAGGTTAAGGTGGTTAACAAGTCCCATGGGGGGGGCGTGGCTTGGCTCTAATTGCAATGGCTGCCTAGAAAGAATGCTCTCTGTTACCCCGGGTATTTCTCTGTTATTTACATCGCCTAACTCAGCCCAATATAGTGGCATAGCAGAAGATACATAATTGGACCTGCCGGGAACGTTTTCTCCTATTCTATTTTTTTTCCCCTCGCATCTATTGGCACGGTTCACACCGTAAAATCTGGAGCAACAGAATGGCGCAATACAGACAGCCTGAGGCCTCTATGGACTCAACTATGCAGCAAATGAATGAAATGTTCATGGCCTTACTTAAACAAATGGCCGAAATTACACTGGCCTCTAATAAAGCTACACTTGCCATTCAACAGCTAGAATCCAGAATCGGCCATACAGAGGTTAAAACGGACAAGAATACAGCTGCAATAGAAACACTTACAGCTATAACCAGGGAGCAGTACAGAGTGATTCAATCCCTACAGAGCAAACAGGAGCCATTCAGAATAACCTCCGTCTCTTAGGCTTCCCTGAGGGTGTGGATCACAGCAATACTCTCGATTTTCTTTATGATACATTATCTGAGCTGTTACGGCATGAACTTCCACTGGGGCTTACGATCAAATGGGCACACAGAACACTCAGCCCAATACCGAAGGTCAGGGAAAGACCTAGACCTATTATGGCTCGCATTCTGAATTTTGTGGATAAAGAGTGGATCCTTGCGAGAGCTCAAGAACTCGGAGTCCTCTCTTGGCAGGGCCACAGAATCTTAATCTTTCAGGACTACTCTCATGAGTTGGCTGCCACATGGAAGGAATATACAGAAGCCCGCAAAAGGATGCATTCACTCAATATCAGATTCTCCTTGCGTTATCCAGCAATTATGCGACTAGAGGTAAATAGCACATATGTGTCTTTCTCCACCCCAGACAGCCTCATGCAATACTTGCATACTAACTGGCCATCTCAATCCACTCCGAAACCTAACAGCACCTGGCAGACAGTAAGAGAACATAAAACATCTGAGTCAGCTGCTATTGATCATAAGAGAGCTTATGCGGCACCTCCACCACCTATTTTCCAATTTTCAAGACAGGTGACCGGGCCTCCTGGCTCAAATACACAAGCGGCGGAAATCTGGACACCACCCAAAGCAGGATCACCCCCAAGACCGGATCGAAGAGGCTCTTCTGTCACCCTCAGTTTCCCCCAATGACATTGTGGCACAATTCTCTACCCCGAACTGCTTTGCCATCTTAACACCCGCAGATTCAGACAACACCACTACTGTCCTTCCTGCATATCCAGAGGAGGAGATGGTGCAGAATGTTGCTAGGACTAAGGCCTACACTCAGGACTCGATTACAACTACAGCTGCAGACATGGCCTCCCCTTTGACTGACTCAATACTATTCCTCGCAACCCAGACATCCAAGAAGTCTGCAGATGAATGGTCACAACAAGCACCCTCAGATGTGGACTTGCTACATGCGATGGATCAACGGAATCAGCTTTAGATAAGTGTCTATGTTTTCTTTCCATTTTTTTCTCTTCTATAATATACACTGCCTAGTACTGACCCTGGGAAGGTGACTCCCAGTTTACAGTAGCTCCCGGGATAAACTTAAAAGCAGCTTAGGTAGCGCTTCCTTTTTTTTTTTTCTTCCCTTGACAGAGCCTGTGGCCTATTCATAGTTGCTACGGCCGCTCTTGTTACAGAAAGAATTCAGGGCACTACCATGTAAAAATGTTGTACCTCATACTAGCTGCTATCATAAGGTACTGTAATGTTTACTGTTACACCAGATGAAGCAGAGTATGCAAAGTTCTAAGATGCTAGTCTCTCCTTTTCCTCTGTCTTTTACTGAAAAGGAATGGGGGGGATTAGAGAGGCAACTGCACTAACCATCTGGTGCTGCAAGCTGGATCACACAGCTAATGCTATTTTAATGTTTTCCCACAATCCCTATGCGAGTTGCATGGTAAACAGGCTTTAGACAGGCTACCCCCTGCTATTCCTGGGGGAGTGCGTCTCTCTTTCTGGGCTTGCCCAATCGCTTTGGAATCAAAGGTTCCACCCCGCCTGCCTGGCTAAGTGGGTGGGCTGCAGAGGATGCTGAGACCTCGGCCCAAATTACCCACTCGTATCACCACACAGTGTTGCGCATTATATGTAAATAGTTTAGGCAAACTGTGTCTCCTTATAGTAAAACTGTCATTCTTGTATATTTTGCTATTTTCTAAGGACTGTATGCATGGAAGTAAGCTTAGACTAATGTCTGACTTGTCAACCAACACCTCTAATAATATGAGACCTAAAGTAATGTATGTCTCGTTGCACTGCCACTCACCTAACACTGTTTTCCCCTATTTTACCACTCCAGTTACCCAGTTCCACTGCTGGTCTGACTATGGCTGAAACCTCCTTTATAACGTGGAATGACGGGGGTCTTAACTCTCCTTCAAAAAGAAAACAAGTCCTAACCCACTTGAAAAGGTTAAAAACCCAGATTGCCTTCTTACAAGAGACTAAACTGACCAAGCAGGATCACAAATACCTGATGAAGGACTGGGTGGGGACAGAAATTCATGCTTGCGCTGCCACAAAAAAGAGAGGCATAGTTATTTTAATTCACAGATCTCTCCCCTGGTCAATCCTGCATAGCAAAGTTGACCCTCAGGGCAGATGGGTGATTGGCCTACTGGACACTCCACATGGCCAAATTTTAGTAGCCAACATATATGCACCAAATGAGGATAATCCCTCCTTTTTTCTGGATCTTAATGCTCAGCTGGGGACAATGACAAATCCAGGTACACCTATATTGGTGTGGGGAGGGGGGGATTTCAACTCAACCTTTGTCCCTACCCTGGATAGAAGTGACCAAGGGAAAGAATATCATACATGAGGAGTATAGGCCATATTAAATCTTAGCTCCGAATAACAGCTGGTAGACATCTGGCGCCTTGTTCATCCCTCAGACAGGGATTATACTTTTCAATTGGGGGTACATGGATCCCTTAGCAGACTTGATTTTTAGCTAATATCCCAGTCTATTACACAATTTGTCCTAGGAACTACCGTCCTTTCCATGGTTATATCTGATCATGCCCCAGTGCAGCTGACTCTGCTCTGGGGACCACCCACCCCCACGGTCCACTTCCTGGAGACTAGAGCCCCTTCTCATGCTCAACCTAAAATTCATTGAATGGGCTAAATCTCAAACACAGCTTTTCTTACAAGAAAACCCCATATCAAAGACTTCAGCTCAAATCACCTGGGAGGCATACAAAGCCACTATGCGAGGCAAAATTATTGGTTATGCTGCCTACAGAAGGAAATGTAAAGAAAAAGAACTTACTCTACTCGAAAATGAGCTTGCTACTGTAGAGCAGGAACATAAGGCTTTAACCCATCCCTCCCCCCATTCCATGTCTGGTAGAAAAGTCCTACACCTGCGTATTAAACTTAACGAATTACTATCTAGAAAAGCTGACCTAGCCCTCCTTAAAATCCGTCCATATGTACTGGGAAGGGGGGACAAAAATGGGAAGGTTCTGGCATACCAACTCCGTAAACAACAATCTCATAGATATATAGGTGGGTTAAAAAATCCAATCTCTGGAACTGTTCAAACTAACCCTCAAAGTGTGAATGAAATCATGGCAGCTTTTTATTCTGTTATACACCTCTTCCAGACCCGAAACTATCTCTGAAACTCAAGCCTTCCTTCACTCTATTAAGCTACCTAAACACCCCCCTCCATATTGCTACCCTAGAAGACCCTCTCACACCACAGGAAGTCTCTATAGCCTTGATGGCTCTCAAAACAGGGAAGGCACCTGGAGGAGACAGATACCCTGCAGAATATCTCCAGGCAATGTCCCCTATGATTACCCCCTATTATGCCAATTATTTATAGAATCTGAGGCTAAGGGTATTTTACCCCAAACTCTACAAGAGGCTGCTATTACTGTCCTCCCTCAAAAAGGGAAAGCCCCCGAAGAACCGGGCAGCTGTTGTCCCATCTCCCTGATTAATGTTGACAGCAAGGTATACGCTAGGGTATTGGCTTTTTTTTTTTTTAACTCTATTTATCACCCACCACTACTGAACTCTCTCTGGTGACCTTCCTGCTGCATTCTCTACCTCCTTGTGTTGCTCGGTATCCTCTCCACTCCTCTCCAGTGCCAGGCATCCTCTGGGTCTGCCCTCCAGGGAAGGGTCACCCCCACTCAGGGTGCTCTATCTTTTAGGTTTGAGCAACCGGGCTGGAGAGGGGGAGGAAGCAGAGGGGACCTGGTCTGACTCCAGGAGTGTGGACTACGAAGGAAGGTGCCATCGCCTATCAGCAGTGGAGGGGGTTTTCCTTGTTTTTTCTCCCCTGTGGAGCCCAGCTGCCAAGGCAACGCATGCCATGGCTCCACCCTCTGACATACGCCACGACGCTCGTTTGGCTACCCCCGGCCTCTGTCAGAGGTCACTCGTTGAGTGTTCACCACCCCAACCCTCCCCAGGGAAGAGAGAGCAGTCCTCAGGATGCTCAATCTCTTCCACCCCTGCTGACCCCCAGCTGCCCGGGTCTATTCCCAAACCCGGGTCACCGGTGTGACATGAGGTGTGGTGTCTAGCACCTCAACCCTCTGCGCCACCAGGCTGGTCTAGGGTATTGTCTAACAGACTAAACCCTATACTCTCATATCTAATACACCCCTCCCAAGTGGGATTTGTGAAAGGTAGGTACAGCTCAGATCACCTTCGAACCCTTCTCAATCTCATTCATATAGCAAAATCTGCTCCAACACCCATGGCCATGCTGGCAATTGATTTTGAGAAGGCGTTTGACTCTGTGGAATGGGACTAAATTCACACCATTCTCCAACACTTTGGATTTGGACCCCACTTTCAAGCAGCTGTAACAACTCTTTACACATCTCCCCTTGCTAAGGTACTCACTAACTCTACAATATCAGACCCATTCCAGCTGTACAGAGGTACCAGACAGGGTTGCCCCTTATCTTCCCTCCTGTTTCTGCTAGCGGTTGAAACGATGGCTGCCACAATCAGACAACATCCCCTTATACAAGGTATTTCTACAGCACACTCACGGCCTTCAACCCTTATGTATGTGGATGACCTATTGGTTATCCTAGGAGATTCCCCAAAATCTATTCCACTTCTTCTTACTCTGTTAGACCATCTCTCCTACATCTCTGGGCTCAAAATCAATCAAGCTAAAACAGAGATCCTCCCAATTGACTCCAAGTGCCTTCCTCATACTGTGCCTCATTATGGGCTTAAATGGTCTCATCATACTATTACATGTCTGGGAATCAAAGTAGGAACTAATGTTGGGAAATGGTGGGATGACAACTTGGGCCCCCTAATATCTATTGCAAACTGAGCTGGACCGATGGTCTCATCTTAATCTCACACTAGCTGGTAAAATAGCAGCCTATAAGATGTCTATTGCACCCAGATTTTTCCATTTACTGTCCCATATCCCCTTATTTTTGTCTACAGTATGGATCCAAAAAGTCAATAAGATTATTGGCTCTTTTCTATGGGGGAAAATTAAACCTCGATTTGGTAAAAATACACTTTGAGCGCACTGGGGACTTGGAGGATGGGGTCTGCCCTGGATGGAGGGCTATAAGATAGCACACCAGTGTTCACAGACCCTGAAATGGTTTCATTCACATTCTGAGGACTCTCTCCAATGGTTTATGATTGAACAGACTCTAAGTGGTTCTCCTATTACAGCTACCTTACTTTGGCCTGGGGCTCCTCAGGAACTCCTATTTCACCCTACTATAGGTCCCTTAATAAGGTATTGGCGCCTCCTCCACAAAAAAACTAAATATCTCTGCTCTCCCCATTCTATACACCCCTGTGTGGAACAATCTCACTATCACCATAAGTGGTCTGTCAGTGTCCTGGCCCACATAGCAAAAAAAAGTATCTTTTTTGTAAAATACCTTTTGGTCAACATTTTTTTGCTGGTGGATACATTCCAACAATTACAGAACAAATGGAATCTACATAGCTCTGATTTCTGGAAGTTTCTTCAAATCAGGGATGCCCTAAAACATTTGCTTCACCAAGGGACTATATCAACTGACCTCATACCTCCAATACACAAGTGGCTTACCCTACAAAAAGGGACGGCTTGGGGCCCTGTATGCCCTAATCAGAGATATCTTGCCCACCCCAACCAGTCCTCGAAGGCTAAATGGGAGAAAGCTCTTCAAATAATACTTACTGACCAACAATGGATGCAGTGTTGGCAGGTGGGGCATAATGTCTACACAGATGCTATGAGTAGACTTATTCATAACAAAATAATGCATTCATGGTATAGAACCTCCACAATGTTAAAGAAAATGCAAGTGCTCCCACATGATAAATGTTGGAGATGTCACCGACCAGGTGGAGACCTCTGTCATGTCTTATGGCTTTGCCCTCTGATTACAGACATCTGGGAGTCTGTCCGTAAAGCTGCAAACACAATTTTACATTGTACTGCCCCCTTCCCATGCTCCCCTTATGCTCCTTGGCCTTAAATCCAAAGCCACAAATCTTAGTTGCCATGAATTCAGATGGTTAATGTTGCTAAGTATGCAACTGAAACGTTCTGTCATTAAAAATTGGAGAAACCCTACTATTCCCGATATAACAGAGATATTGTCAGCACTGACTTATATATCTGAATTAGATAGACATTCTCACTTGATGAAAGGACAACAGCCACTCTTTTATCTATGCTGGGCCCCCTACATGGCGTATCTGGCTTCCCGAGCTGGTGTCAATTGACTTATTTCATAATACTTTTATGGTCTTTCCTCCTATGAATGTATTGCATGGCTAGACTACTGAAGCCACACCCAAATAAATATTTGCTGTCCTTTTATTTCTACCGTACTGTAAGATGACAGTAATGTAAACAGTTTTTGATATATACACTGTTAATGTTCTGTTTATGGTTTTTCTTTTAATGGTTATGTTCATAGACGGTACGATACAAAGTTATACATTAGCACCTCTTATTTCTAAAATTATTACCATTTATTCTTAGTTACTTTGTGGTACCCTATCCATCTCTTTTTTAGAGGTCCCCTCAGATTCGACCATTAGAAGGTACATCTACCGAACTACATGAAGCCATGTCTAATTAGCAGTAGTACCTCCTTATGGTTTCAGATTTTTGGCAAAGATCTAAGGTAGTTGTCCTTATTATAGAGTATACTTGTTATTTTTTATACCTCTCATATCATCACTTTACATTATTCAAAAGATGCTCTAATAACCCCTTTTAAATATTATGGCTTAACTAGTATCTGTATTAACCCTATAAGTCATTGTATGTATCTGTACTATACGATGTCACAAATCAAATGTTGTTGGGTGTTTCCAACTTTTGTATGTTTTAAAAATAATAAAAAACTTTTAACTGGAACAAGGCCCATAGGCCAAACACACTCAATGCCCATCCCACTGGTACCAGTGCAAGCACCTATGTACTGTCAGTCCAAGCTGGGTACCCAGACTTAGCTCAGGCCAGCTAGATGCTGCGGGCTGGCCGGCATTGAGGCCCTTGAAGTAAACCTTCCTAGGATACTTACTGTTTTAGGCCCTGTTCAGACTAGGGTATTTAAAATGGTTTGAGGAGCTTAAACAATTTTAAAGTGCCCTAGCACGGTTTGCGTTCACACCTAACACCCTTGGTAGTCCGATTT
This sequence comes from Neoceratodus forsteri, assembly GCA_016271365.2. Lineage (NCBI taxonomy): Eukaryota > Metazoa > Chordata > Ceratodontiformes > Ceratodontidae > Neoceratodus > Neoceratodus forsteri. Next base: position 1,678,694,117 of record CM057456.1, read on the forward strand.
TTAAAAACGTATTTAAACTCTGATATGACCTAGGCTTAAACACAGTTTTAAAAACATTTCAACTTACCTGCAGTGCAGATGGTCAGGCACGGTTCCCTTTCATGAAGTTGGATGTCCCTGAATGGGAACCAGTTGCTAGTTAATCTGGTCCCGAGGCAGTAGTGTGGATACTGTAAACCATTTTTAATAATGGTTTACAATACGCAAGTGACAGTGTGGACACTACAACATGGATGCTACAGCACAATAATTAATCCGTATTTAAAAACATTTTAAATTACCGTGCTGCACTGTGAACAAGGCCTTAAAGTTACTCCCACGTTTTGTCAGGGCAAGCCCTGGATTACTCATGGTTCTGTCACACTGGAGTTTGACTACTGGCATAGTAGGTTTAGGCAGTTCAGGATCAACTGAGGTGAGAGGCAGCAAACAAATGGGCAGAGAAATACTGGTCTGGACAATGCAGCAATAGCTAAAAACTGGTCGACCTTGGCCTTGCTTGAAGACTCTTGCAGCTTGTCACCTTCTGACTTGCTTTAAGATTCTTGCAGTTTGTCACCTTCAGCCCAACCAAGGGCCAGTTTGCAGAGCACCCATGCAAGGCCTACAAGGCTACAAGGCTACAAGGAACCCAGACCCAGGAGTGACCCCACAGCCTGGCTCCCCTAATGGGTCCAGAGTGCCCTAGCACTCAGGCATGCATCTGTGGCCCCTGCTGTCCAGTCTGCCTCACTCAGTAGGGTTTAGCAAGTTCACTACCTGGCTCTGAGTTGCAGCTGCACAGATTTTCAGATTTCACCTCTCTCCTGGGAAGGAACAACAGCTCCAGTGTGAACAACAAGCTCTCCGAATTTCCACCTCTGCAGTGGCTTGGCTAGTGACTTGCAGTCTCTGGATTTGAATTTTGTTCTTTCACAACTGGCTTTCCACCTAAACAACAGGCTCTCAAACTCTGGATACCTGCAAACCTTTTCTTGCCAATGTCCTCAGGTACAAGCTGATATGCTCACTATAGCTCTGGCACTCACAGTTCCAGTTTCCCTTTTCAAAGCTTAGGGTCACTCACAGTTTCCATTGTTCCTTTTAGCAGTGAAGGGTCACTCACAGTTCCACATTGATGCAGGCTCGGTGCAACACTAGAGCTTTTACCAGATACCTTGAATGTTCACCTGCAACACCACAGTTCTTTTCATCAGAAACAAAATCTGCTATTCCAAGCCTCAGACAGTTCCTTCAACCAGGAAAATCTGTTATTCCAATCCTCAGACAATTCACCATTTGACCATTTGAGTCCTGTGAAAGGCCTCCAGTTTTTGCAACACATGGCACTGGGTCCCTCTTGACTCAATCAGAGCCTAGATCAGAATTGTCCAGAGTGCCCAAAATTCCTGAGGTTTCAGTAGGAAATCCCAGCCTTTGATTAGTTGAATTGCGCTGCCCATCACTAAAATTGTTAAACATTAGCCCACTTTAAGTACTGATTGGTTATTGATTTGGTGTCCAAATTAAGGTTTACACCCCTACCAGGAATCATTTCTCTTAGATTTGAGCAGCTTAGTCTATGATTGGCTGTTTTTAGGGGTCAAAGTATCACCACGTGGCTGCTGAACAAACAGTCCCACTGCAGTCTAGATATTGTCCCAACTTTAACATCTCAAAACAGCCAGAATGAATATCTTTATTAAACAGTAGCCCCACAGTCCTGTAGCCATCTTTTTCCCTTATTATCCGGCTACAGAATTTAATAGATCTATTTTGCCCCCTGCCTGTTGCTAGGGCTGATTCAGTCTGCCCCCAGGTGCTAGGCAGGCTCCTCATTAATATTTATGAGGCAGTCCCCCGATTCCTTAGCGCTCATAGGCGCTCCTTACCAAAACACTGTTCCAGCTCCTTAAGTGCATTCTCCAGGTCTCTGGTCCCTGATTGACTGAATTTTGGGAACGGGACCACTGGAGAGGCATCCATTCAGCTGTTGGAATGGCCGCAAAACCAGCACGTGCCACGGCACATACGCAGACTGCCGGACTGCACCAAAATGCAGAAACAACACAGTGGCTCTGTGCTTTACTCCTCTGGTCCCATTCAGAGTTAAAATACAATGCCAGGGTTGGACAGAGACTACAGGAGCAAATAGGAACCCAGGCCAACAGCGGGCCACAAGTGGAGGAAATGGGACACCGGCTGCAGCCATAAGTAGCAAGCAGGTAAGCACCCATGGGGGGGTTATATGTACATTACTGTGGGTGTTAATAGCAACAATGTTAGTAGTAAATTGCTTAAAACATTTTTTTTGGTTATGTGTCGTTTCAGATGTATACACAAAATCTTTATTCCCCAGCCTTGTGTGCACATCTGAAATTGACTGTACTCATTTAAAACATTTAGCTTTTCCTTGATCTTCTGCACAGACCCCTACTCTCCTGATCCTCACTGTCCCACCCTTTGCTTTTCTCTTTTCACTCATGTACCTGAAAAAAGTCTTATCCCCTTTTTTGATCTCCTTGGCAGTCCTCTCCTCTGTTTGTGCCTTAGCTGCCCTCACCCTCCTTCCTTTCTTCATACAGATATTCTTCCCTTTCCACCTCCGTCAGGGTCTCCTTGTACCTCCTAAAAGCTGTTTTATTCTCACTTATCACCTTAGCCACCTCCTTCAAGAACCATAGTGGCCTCTTCCTCCTCCTACCCTTGCTTACTTCCTTGAAGCAGCATGCCATTACCTTAGCTATCCCCTCCCTGATCTTTTCCAATTGGGCTCCACTCCCCCTTCATCCCTTCCTTCACTATATTTACTGAGGCAGGTTCCTATTTCATTGAAATATGCCTTCCTGAAATCCAGGACCCTCACCTTAGTGTGTTTATTTTTTTGCCCAATCTGTATGCAAAACCACATTATACAGTGATCGCTTGTTCTCAGAGGATTACCCACTGTGACATCTGCAATGCTGTTCCGGTTCATAATTACCAAGTTCAGCACTGCCCTATCTCTACTGGGTTCCATTACCAGCTGTGGGAGAAATTTCCCCATAGGGAGATAAAGATGGTCCTGCTCCTTGTTGCAGCTGTGACCAGAATACTCCAGTCTACCTCTGGCAGATTGAAGTCCCTCATAATCATTATCTCCCCTTTGCTTGCTATTCTGCCAGTGGCCTCCCCCAAAACCTTGTCCAACGCCTCCCCTATGTCAGTAGTCTGTATACCACCCCCATGCAGATAAGAGCCATGGATCTGGTCTCTAAGATGACCCACAGAACCTTCAGCCCTCCCTTATTCCCTTGGTGTCCCTGTATCTTCGTGGCATTTCCACCTTCCCTCACACATAAACAACCACCCCCCCTTATAATTTGTTTTCACAAATATTTTATAACTTGAACTGTCTCATTTAAACTGTACTTATAACAGTCGCTATGTGCTAAATGCACCACATAGAACACATCATTGTACATTATACAATTCACTTGGTTGGATGAGCCTGGGACAGCACAGATTGTCTAATTGATAAGACTATGAGACTGAATATTGATTCACCTGTGTCATCCTTGCTAAATTTTAAGAAAACTGTAAGAAATCTCAGATCTGTTGCTACTTGTTTACTCTCTGTGCCCAAAGTTAGTACATTAATGGGTCAGCGTGCACTCTCATTTCATGACTTTATGTGTTGGAATGATCTCCCTATTGACATTCATAACGTGCAATATTCATGCAATTTTTGAAGTTAGATTGAAACGGTATATACTTTCAAATATTTTATGTACTTGTTGAAAATTCTTTCACATTGAACATTTTTTTTTTCTTTTACTTTTTCTGTACCTGCATATTACGAGTGTAACCTTTTATATTTATTGCTTTGATTGCCATGTTTTCCATCTGTTAACTGCTTGTTTGCCATTCCAGGCCGCATCTGAAAAGGGCCTTTGGCTCAGTGTGCCAGACTGGTTAACAAATAAATAAATTAAAATAAATTAATATAAATATATGGGCTATGCAATGGGCTGACTCAAAATATGCAATTTATCTTCAGGTGTGAGGGGGCATGACCAAAACTCATGAGTGGCAGAGTCACAAGTGAGTTACGAAAGTCCTGCCCACTCCCAAATGATGATAAATTGCTTATTTTGAATCAAGCTATTGTATATTGATATATGCAAAAGTAGTTTACAAGCTGTAGTTTTTAAATCTGCAGTTTGTTTGTAGATTTTGATGTTTTTCCTTGATTTTAACAGCTGGCTTCAGCACTGCACTAGGTACTGTGATGTCATCAGCATTGTGGAAGCTGCTCTCTGATTGGTTCAGTATTCCACTGTGATGACAGCAACCTTTAAAATATCCATTGTGACAACAATAACAACATAGAGGTTTGTCTACTCTTCGAGTAGACTGCACACTATCAAATGACCTTTACTACCCCCACCTTGGAGAATGTATGCTATCCTATCTTGCACTTTTGGGCTCCACTTTTTCTGGTGGTCTCAAATGAGGTCTCCTCAATACAGTGAGCTATCCTCCCTCATCCTCTCCCCCACCCCACTTCCCCTACCCTTGTATAATCATCTCTCATCCCCTTCCCTCCCCTTCTCCTGTACATTCACTCTATTTCAACATCTAACTTATGAATCCACTCTTGCTGTCCTCTGGTCCGATTCAGGTCTACTGTGTAAATATTTTCTATATCTACGGAAATGCTTATTTTTTTTGGTCCTTTGGCTGTTGATGATGTTCTATGCCTTCTTGCTCTTACTGTTAATCTTATTGTTAATTGTACTGTCTCCAGCTAAATTTTGCATTAGTTGGTATTGCTGTAACCTCTGTGTCCTATAATGTATTTTGTTTAATGTCCAGGTCCATCTTGAAAATTAGCTTGCTCAATGATGCTCGCCTGGTTAATTAAAGATTTTGATTGATTGATTGAATGATTGTATGAGCGATCATACACAACAATGCTATTTTTTGATCGAGACATTTCTGTGGTAACAAGAGACTTCGAGAACGCAGCTTGAGAGGTCTCATTGCCATTGAAAGATCGAGATAAAAAAATTGCATTATTTGTGTATGATTGCTCATACACAATCTTTTATAGTGTATGGTCGATCATCAGTCAACTCTGGAGTCCAAAACAAGATCCCCCTAGTAGTAAGATTGCCTTACTTTACCGTCGGCTGTTGCAGTTCTCCCCAGAGTCGCTCATTTTCTTGGCCTGCTCTCACTGCCTGTGTCCCCTTCATCACACATGAGTAACGATGGTCAAGGTTGTTGTGCTGCACTAGTGATGTACTCAGTGCAGCACAACATCGTGATGCACTCAGGACAGCACAACAACGCTGTTCTAAGCATGGATTTCCATGCAGAACACCATTCTACCATACACTATAATATTGTTTTATATGTTGCTGTTACTGATGTCACTAGCTAAGATATCTTTTTTATCTCATCATTTTTACTCTCACTCCTGTTGTATATAAAAATGGGACAAAGTAAGGAAATAATTAAAAAAAATATATCAGGGGTTGGAGTCATAGTACTTTGGCTAATTCAGTTGCTGTGATGCATCTCATCCTATGGCTGTTCAGCTATATGATCTGAGCTGTGTTGGACTCGATACCCTTTCTGGTGGACAGGTGTCTGCATCCCAAAATCATCAACACAATGTACTCAAATTGACACCTTTGTTGACAGTCTCCTATGAGATGCTAAGAACTGAACAGACATGGAGTTTGCATTACCCTCTCAGTGCAGGTAGACTGTGCCCTAGACATTGGATCATTTTACTTATCCAGGGGGCAATGCTTGTATAGTCTGAGATAGCTGTATGTCTTAGACATGTCCTTCCAGCCATGATCAACCTGGGTGCATGAACACATAAACTGTGCAACACATGGCTTTCAGGTTCGTGGGGGAGCTCCATTCTGGGCCCTACCCATAGATTTTGTTTGTTACCACTGCCCAATCCTTACCACGATCTGTTGCAATTAAACATGATGCAAAATGCAGAGAACAAAGTGGTGCCATAATCTTCTTGCACAGCACTCACTAGTCACTTTCTGAAGGGCACCATGGGGTACACAAGGGGTCTGGGCAACAAATGCGACTATGTATATATCTGAGAGGGTGCCCAAAGAGCAGTCCAAGTGAGTCCCGGCTGACGTAGTTTCCAAGCTACAGTACTGATGCCCAACAGCAGCAAGTGAGGCTTAGTCATTAGACCACAAGGCAGTGAAGAGCCAGGAGAGGTTGGCAAACACTGATTTGTCAGATTCCCTTTGTGATGTTTTAAAACAATAAGGATTTTTTTTGCATGAACAGGTGCTCCTCATTGTTTGAGAGATGCAGCTTTTTTATTTTGTAAATGCAGATAGTAAGCACTTATGACACCTTTTTAATTTTTACCCATGCAGTTTAGTAGCCCCAGAAAATTTTGAAACCCCTTTTTGTCAGAAAATTGCCAGCCGGGATGCATCCCCATAATTTACAAGAGCTCTAGAGTCTGGTGAGATCCCAGGAGGCTCCAGACAACCTGTTTTTCAGCCCCCTCCCCCCAAAGAAAGTGCTGTAAAATATGCTTGAAGCAATCAAATTGCTTCTTTTGTAAATAGTTTGAAAATTTGGCCAATGGGACACCCGCTTGACAAGAGGAGCTTGAGGACCTGGGATCTTGACGGCCAGGTCTGAGGAGTGCTGCTGAGTGCAGCAAGAGCCTGCCCAGGGAGGGAGAAAGCTGGGATCCACAATCACAGAAGCCCCTCCGTGTGGGCCAGGGTTTCCATTCCTTGGGGCGAGGGGTGGCATTGCAACAGATAAGGTCAATGCAAGGCAGATCCAGCATCAGGGGAGGTGGGGTAGAAGGATAAAATGAGGGAGGAAACCCACACCAATGTAGTGATGATGGCTGAAACAGTCTCAGGCCTTGTGTTGTACATCATTCCACTATAACTTTGGCACTGTAGGTGGGAATCAGCAAATGTTGGGGCTGGGGTGGTTGCACTCTGGGCCAAGGACATGGAGGACGGTGGTGGAGGCCACAAAGCTCTATAAAAAATGTGGCCTCAATATTTTTCAGTAGAACATTTTCATATTAGTTCTTTTAAAGGACTGCAAAAATATGTAGTTTTCCAAGAACTGTTGAATGCTAATTCCAGTCTTTAGTGAACTGCAGAGCAATGCTACTAATGACTGAGCATGCCCCTGTCATTAAAGATGAGGTTTGCTACATTACTGCTTGTCCTTCCAAGCACTGTACTGTAAGTTTCCCCCTGAGTAATTAGCATTTTACTCTCTGTTGCACCATGTGTATAAATACAAGCTTTGCCAGCACAACAAATCATTGCTTTGCGACAGCTCCACCTGCTGGATGACTGGCGTAAGTTACAAGACATCCAAAAGTGACACCACAGTGAATTTATTTAAAGAATTAAGAATGTCAGAAAATACAGGAACTGCAGAGAGCAGTTTGGCTCGATAGATCTATTCGTTTTGGTTGGTCTTTGTCCCATCATCATGCTTTCTCACTTTATTAATCTGTCTTAGCTTTCTCAGAAATGCACTGATTTGTTTTGTAAAACCAACTGACATTATTTGAGTCAATGTTGCCATCCTCTGGCAACTGATTCTGCATGGTTATTATCCTTCAAGTGAAGAAATACTGCCTAAATTCTGAATATTCTCCCATTTGGTAATTTTTAGATGACCCCCACCTGAGGCATAGCCAGGATTTGGAAATGTGTATTTCCTGTTTCCAATAAGGAAATTCCATTATTTAGTCCTGGTGTACCAAAAACTTTTTTTAAAACATAATTGAAGCAAGATGGGAGAGGGATTCTGGGCACCATGCCACCCACAGCTGCACCTATTCCCCCTCCAATTTTTGGAGCATTTATAAGAGTAAACTATTTGCATTTAACAGCTTTATCAATCTCTTTCATGATGTAAAAAAAAATTCTGTGGACAATTCTTAAATATACTAGTGATAATTTAGGAGTATAAATATAATTTAATTCTTTGTAAAAAAAAAAAGTCATTAATTCACCAGTTAGAGTAACTGAATCCCACAAAAATATGAAAATGTAATGTTAGGGTTTCTAACCCTAACTCCCCCCCCCCCCAAGCTGCAAAATGAAAAAACTAATTACATTTTTGGCTGTCCTGAGTCATGGCGAATCAGGGGTGGGGTCTTCCTTGGTGTTTTCAACCCTAGTAATATGAACAATGAACCCTTAACTGTAACTTGCTATGAGAAAAACCTTGGAGTAACTATATGCCCAGACCTTAAATTCAACACACATCGCAGGGGGCAAGTAAAAAAAGCCAACCAAATATTAAATTGCATTTTTAGGCACATTTCCAGCCGAGCAAGTGAAGTCACATTCCCTCTTTACATCGCTCTGGTCAGGCCCCATCTGGAGTACTGTGTCCAGCTATGGTCCCCTTATAGTAAGGAAAATATTAATAGGGTTGAGGCAGTGCAGAATGATTAGGTCTATTACTGGCTTAAAAGAGAAATGTTATATCAACAAAGATTGGAAACACTCAATTTATATTGACTTCAATACAGAAGGTACAGGGGTGGTTTATGTATGCTTTTTAAAGCATTGCAGGACAACACTCTTAGAACAGAACTTGGCTTACAGTATAACCAAGGCAGGTTTAGTAACAGGAGCCACCGTAAACAACTCCTTCTGGAAAAATGGAATTTATTACTTAGAAAAAAACTGGTATAGTTTAAGAGCAAGTGCATACTGGAATTGTCTACAATCAGAAGTAATTCAAAGTAAAGCTATGAATGCTTTTAAAAACAATTTGGATAAGGTTATGGGTAATGAGGTTAAATTTGGGGTTGATTACCTTGGTTAAATTAATGTATAGAACAACTAAAAGGCAAGCATAAAGGACTTAAGTCTATTACAGCTTGATTTGACCTATGAAACCTATGAAACCTATAATGTTCTCCTAATTCTGATATAGTGTTTAAACATACAGAACTGCGTCTCTCCACATGTTGCCAACAACCTGTAGGCCCTGACTGAAGAAAACAAATCACATCTGATCTTAATTGCACATGGAATGGGATGAGCGTTAGGGTTAAAAACCCAAAGGAAGACCCCCCCTCCTGATTCATCAAGACTAAGGACAGCCAAAACAGTAATGATTTGTTCCTTTTGCTGCTTGTGAGATGGGGGTGAGGAGTTAAGGTTGGAAACCCTAACGCCACATTTCCCTACTTTTGTGGCATTAAATTACCCTAACTGGTGCATTAACTAAGTTTTTTGCAAAGAATTTCCTTTCTTTTTGAGAACGTGGAATTGTATTCTTAGTCATGCAGATCCCTTTGGGACCTATGTGAACAAGTACAAATGTTCAGGGCCCTTTCGTCCTTGAGCAATGGGAAGAATCTGTCCTCCTACAGAAGTGCAGGGCCTGGCACATTCACTCTTTAAAGATTCACTCAACACATTCACTTTTAACACATTCACTCTTCACACATTCATTCTTCTCACATTTCACTCTTTATTTATTTTTTTTGTTTTAATTTTGACCCAAAATGTTTTTTATGACTGCCCTTATAAACATGACATGTAGCATTTATAGTATATTGGTCAAAATGTCATTTTGCACCGGAAGTGTGGAAAGACATCTTGTCCAGGGTTTAAAAAATAACTCCTGTATTGTTTATGAGGTAGTGTAGAAAAATTGCTATGTTGAAATTTTGGAGTCAAAATATTGAAAATTAGCCAAGTTATGAGTGAACGCTGAAATACTGAAATGTTCAGTCATAACCTGGGCATTTTACCATATTTGTATACCAAAATTTTAGCATAGCCATTTTGTTATGAATGTGGTAGGTGAACATTTTCAAATCTCTGATGAAATGTGATTCCATACCACTGAAACATCATTCTACGCCACTGGTGTGAAAACAAATTTTGGTCAGAATTTGAAAAATGATAGCTGTCATGTTCATGAGGTATCATACAGTAGGTATATCCATATCAAAGTAGACACTGGTGTCCGTTGTGCTTGCCATTAGTTTATAGGTACCCCGAGATATTGTTGTTTTTACAGTAAGAGTCAAGCTTTCCCTTAAACTCATTCTTTGTCATGCTCCCCACAATATCCTCAGGCAAGGAATTCCAAATAGTCATCACTCTCTGACTGAACCAAAATTTCCTCTTCCTAGAGCAACACAATTCCCCTTTTAGCTGTAGTGCATGACAGCATGTCCTGTAACTGAAGGGTCTTAGTTCTAGTCTTAATTGTTCCCATAGATCATCATCGGTCAGAGCACAATAAAGTAAGTACATGTCCCCACGTAATCTTCTATACCCCAGTGAGTGGAGTCCCAGTTCCTTTCTCCTTGCTGCATATGTGAGATTTTTGATGTCCCTAATAACATTAGTAGCCCTCCTTTGCACCCCCTCGATTGCTCTTGTTTCTCTTTTGGTACTGGGTGCCCAAAACCGAGCACAATATTCCAAGTGTGGTCTAACGAGTGCACCATAGAGTGGCACTATCACCTCTCTACTTCTAGATGTTATGTACCTCAATCCACTACTCAATACTGCTCTAGCCCTATTTGCTATCAAATGGCAATGGTGTGGACAATGGCTATGCTGAAAATCTGTGGTCAAAATATTTATAATTACCGAAATTATGACGGAGCATAGAAACATTTTAACAAATTCTCATAACTTTGCCATTTGTGCATATTTTTACCCTAAATTTTCAACACAGTAATAAAGGCACTGAAAATTTTCAAATCCCATCTAAAAGGTGATTTAGCCAAATGACTGCAAAATTGCCTTTTAGTCCTGATTGGTATGATTCCACTTCCATTGGTCATAAGGTGGGCCCCAAAAAGGCCATGTTGAAAATCTGGGGTATAAATATGCAAAAATGACAAAGCTATGCATCAGATTTAAAACCCCATTGAAATACATTGAACCACATTAGTTTCTCTTATTGCAGTTGGCAGTTCCAGGCACAGCAACAAGATGTGTCTTTGATTGGGTAGTAGATCTTCGCCCTGGGACATATTCAGGTGAGTGAGTGAGTGTGTGTGTGGGGGGGGAAGGGTGTAGTGGTGGTGTTAGGTGGTGTCAGGTGGAGAGTGCTGAGTGGGAGGTTGGGGTGACAGGGTCAGCTTTGCTAGGGACTGTTTTCTTTTTACAGGTTAAAAAAACACACCAATGGATGGTTTTCTTTATTATACTGTAGCTATTTATTTATTTTAACCAGGAGTAGCACACTAAGCTGAAAGCTTTTTTACAGAAGCGACCTGGGAGCACAGGGAAGTTAAGTGACTTGCTCAGGGTCACACAGTCTGCAAGTGGAAGCTGTGGGATTCAAACCCAGGTCTGGTCTGCTGGATGTCATCAGATTTGCAGCTCAGAGCCTTAAACCACTGCGCTATACTGCCTCCCTAACATGGCTAACATGGGGACGGTGATCAGAGGGTGGGGGCATGCCACTAGACACCAGGGAAACATAATAGACATGATGGGATGGTGATCAGAAGGTGGAGGGAGGGTGCCACCAAACACCAAGTAAACATAATGCATATGAGGGGATGACAGTTAAAGGCGGGTGTCACTAGACACCAGGGAAACATAATACACATTAGAGGATGGCAATTGAAGGGTGGGGGGTGCCACTAGACCCCAGGGAAACATAATGCACATGAGGGGACGGTGACTGGAGGGTAGTGGGTGCCACTAGACACCAGGGAAACATAATGCACATGAGGGGATGGTGGCTGGAGGGTAGTAGGTGCCACTAGACACCAGGGAAACATAATGCACATGAGGGAATGATGACTGGCGGGTGGAGGGTGCCACGAAACACCAGGGAAACATAATGCACATGAGGGGATGGCAATCAGAGGGTGGGGAGGTACCACTAGACACCGTGGAACCATAATGCACATAAAGGGATAGTGATCAGAGGGTGGGGACACCACTAGACACCAGGGAAACATAATGCAGATGAGGGGGACAGTGATCAGAGCTGTGGAGCACCATTAGACACAAGGGAAATGGAAACTCACTACTCTTGGAGCAGCCTGCAGCACGAGTTCCAGCTGTGGCTGCAGAATTCAATAATGTCCCTATGTTCTCATACAGAGAATGTGGATCAACAGGTCCTCTCATTAATCTGGCACCCAGGATTATGGGATGCCCAGAAATAGTATTTCTAGCCATTAATTTAAGAAACAAACATCAGAATCTAGCTAAACAGGTCCTGTTTAGCTAGATTCTGGTGTTTTTTTTTTAAATGAGGACATTTTTATATATTTTCCCTGCTTATTGGTTTGAGGAGAAAAGAAACAAGATGACAGTTCTCACAGCACAAAAAATGTTTCCTGCTGTGAGAAGCAAGTGGTGAGAACCAAAAACAGTCTTGCAAAACAGAATTTTTGGTGTTATATCAAGACGTTATCCAAAGAACCCTTCTGAGCATGCTCAGAACAGAAAAACACAAAACTTCAGAGCATTATAACTCTGGAGCTATTTATTATTTTTTCATTAATCCTTTCAAATTAACTACCTTACGATATCACGCCTATAACCTGAAAGTTTGGGGGGAAAAAATCCATTCCATGTAGACTGCAGGTGAGAGCAAAAAAAAAAATCTAATATTAAATATAAGAAAACAATCAGATATCTACAGAAAAATGACATATGCAGATCTCAGAAATTGCATAAAATGCCATCACAAAACTTTCCATAGATTTAGATCTTACCTCCTACACTACACATGCAATATTTCAACTGATTTTGTCAAATGCTGCCAAAGCTATTAAGGTACAAATTTGGGGGTTTAATATTGAACACCCAGCCCGGCCCGGTGGCACTGAGGGTTGAGGCGCTGGATGCCACACCTTGCGCCATGCTGGCGACCCGAGTTCGAGAGTGAGCTCAGGTGCTGGGGGTTGGCAGGCGAGGATCCAGATAGAGCGCCCGGTGGGCAGCTCTCCTGTCCTGGGGGGAGGGTACTGGGATGTCTGATGCTCCAGTGGCTCCTCGTGGAGACCGGGGGTGATGCAGAAGCACAGACAGCATGTTACAGCATGCCTGATGGTTGCTGTGCGCCAAGCGTCGGGGGGTGTGCATGCAAGGGAGGGTGGGGAAGTTCCATTCTAGCCCCCATGTTGTTCCATTCTAGCCCCCCATGTTGTTTGCAGTGTATATGCTGCCATTGGGAGATACCAAGATGATACTCAGCTGTATTTGTCCTTTCTGCCCAGACAAGATGATGCACTCTCTGTGCTAAATAACTGCCTTGCTGAGATCAGACTTTGGATGAGTTCCAGCTGGCTGAGACTGAATCTGGATAAGACTGAGGTGCTGGTAGTGGACCCAGGTCATCTGGGGGCGGGTTTGGGGGCTGGAAAACAATCAGGCTTATTACTAGGTGGTATGTCGCTCACTACCTCCGATCAGGTGCGTAACCTGGGTGTTATTTTTGGCGATGCTCTGACCCTTAAATCTCAGGTATGAGCTGTCGTCAAATCGTCTTTTTACCATCTGAGGAATATCGCCCGGGTGAAACACCTGGTTCCTCCGGGTGATCTTCCAACATTGGTCCATGCCTTTGTCACTACCCATCTTGATTACTGCAACTCCCTCTACCTAGGGCTACCTGGGGTTGATATCCTCTGCCTGCAGCTGGTGCAGAATGTGGCAGCCAGGCTTTTAACTGGGACTTCTAGAACCAGTCATATTACACCTGTGCTCCGCGAATTGCACTGGCTGGCTATTTGGTGGCGGATCACCTTTAAGGTTGGTTTACTAATCTTTAAAGCCCTACATGATCAGGGACCCGGTTACCTGAAAGATCTCCTGGTACCCTACTGCCCCCTCCATCTTCTCCGTTCCATCAACGAGGGATTGCTGGAGATTCCCAGGGTTTGATTAAAGACATCAGGATCTCGTGCCTTCACTTTTTCAGCACCAGCCCTGTGGAATTCTCTACTTCGTTGGTTGAGAGAATGCCCAACTGTCGATAGATTCAAAATGGAGTTGAAGACTTATTTATTTAGTTTAGCTTTTCCTAACTATGGATGATTTGTTTTAATGCTTGTTTTAAAATGTTATCTTTATGTGTATGGTTTTTATGTATGGTGCCTTGGTTTTGAAAGGCACTATAAAAATAAAGATGATTTGATTTGAGAAAAGAGGAAACACCCAGCTTGTGGGGATAGGCGATGGCACCATTCCTCCATGTCCAGCGCCGGATCTGACTGGGCCTAGCCTCATCGCTTCTCCACCTGGGCCCCGCCCGCTTGCCAGAGTCTGTCTCTTAAGGAGCCCAAGTAAGTGGTTGGACTACCCTTCCTCGACGGGTCAAACTGGGGTTGCTAGCAGCGGGTAAGAGGGGGAGAGAGAAGGGCACAAGACCGCAGTGGATCTCAGGCGGGCAGGCACAGGGAAAGGATGCCTGAGAGAGTTCCCCCAAGCCATAACAGGAAGAAATAATGTCAAAAAAAATATATATTGAACACCCTACTCAACCCTAACTATATGGACACCACCACACACCTATAATACAATATGAACATTACAATGAGCTGTATGTCAGAAATAATTCTTGCCCCCTTAAAACTACATACCACATCAGTAGTGAAAAAACTGGGTGAATAAATCATGTAATTCATGGTTATAAAATGGGCAAGGAATTTTCTGCATCCTGATTGGTTGAGAAGGTTCTGAAGCCATGTACTGTAGTTTAGAAAAGAAAATCAATAGCTTTGCACTTCATTCGGAAACTGGGATGCAGTGTACTCAGAGCATCAATGCTTATTTGAAAAGTTGGTAAAAAAATCTTTGTTAGCCATGTAAATAAAGTAAAAATGTTACTCCCATCAGGTTTGTCATTACTAAAAAGAAAACATAATAAATGTAATCTTTCATCAAGCAGTAAACCCACACCCGGGAAGCCAGAGGGCCAGCCAGGGGGAAAAGGCTTGAGCATCAGATGACTACTCACCTTCTCTGGGGGGGGGGTCTGGCACATACTGGCTCCTGGTGGAGGCTGGGAGAACAGCAGCATGTTGGATCCCACTGACTGGGGGGGTGTGGTGGACGTCAGGGTGAAGCCATGCCCCTGGGGAGAAAAGCAGGAAGAGCTCCCCGTTCAACTGGATGACAGCCACCCTGTCTCCCATTGCCACAGAAGCCCCAGTTAGACCTGGTGACCACCACTGCAGCAGCACCCAGGTGTGGCCAATGAAGGAGAGCACTGGCCAGCCCCCACTGGCACCTTTCCCCTTGAGGGGGACCCACCCGGTGAAGGGTTACACTGGGTTACCCCCCCAGGGTGGCTGCAATCTGCGGTGGTGGTGGTGGAGCTGGCTAGTAGCAGAGGCAGAGTAAGCTGTGGGGCCCATTGGCAGCTGCTGGAAAGGCCAATGGGGAGGGGTGGAGGAAAAAACAAAAAAAAACCACAACCACCCAATTGATAAGTAACCTTGCAAACATAGGGCCCGATGCACAAAAGGTCAGGTTGTCTATGCACAGATGCAGTGGCAACCCTAAGTTGGAATGCCACACAGTGAGGGTTCAATGGATCTCCAGCGGTATTCATGACTGGTGCACCAGCCCCCTGCACACTCGATACCACAGCCGCTGGTGCAGCCATACACCACGGGTGGTCCAGGAGGAGTGCAAGGGGCATGCCTGCACTCTGTGCCATTCACTAAAGCATGGAAGGCTGGGCATGGGGGTGGCACAAGATACAGCAGGGAGGACCCTGCCATGAAGGCTATGCACCCCCCTGCAATGGATAGCCTCCAGCTGGGATGGGACAGGAACACCCCAACCCTGCAGCCCCAGCCCACTGAGCTGAAAAGGAGGGCTGGGGGTAGCTTGTCAGCACTCTCCCATAGTGAAATGAGCAGTGGTAGATATAATAATAAAATGTTTGCTTCCACAGCTGTCATCAGTGGCAGTGGAATGGATATTATTGCTGACACATGAATATGTATGTCTACTGTGTTATTTTCTAGCTTAAATATCATATTTGTGGCACAGTAGGTGTCATTCATAAAAAATGGTAGTTCTGAGTTATGTCCCCCTGAGTCAGCTCCAAAGAGACAGCCTCTGATATTGTTGACGGAGTGATGTTTTTCAAGCAAGCGTGTGTCAGTCTCATGCTTGTACAGCAAACTCTACACTCTTGAACAGTGAGTGCTATAGTATTTGAGACTGGATGAGTGACTGCGATACTCCCCCACCCTGAGTCAGGTTTGTTTCAAATATGACAGACAGTATGATCAGTGTCAGTATTGTGCCATCACTGATGGGGACATTGGGAATTTTACTGTCACAATCACTTGGTGCTTCCCCCTTCCAAAATGTCGGAAGCTGTTATATCAGAGCTGAGTTTGGGGACAAAACTCAGAACTGCCATGTCTTATGAATGACACCTACTGTGTCACAGACTTGTTATTTACAGTAGAAAACACCACATGAGGCATATTTATTTCTTTTAAACAGTAGTGTGTATTACATTGCCATTATTGAAAGCTGTGTGAGCAAACATTTTATTATTATGCGTGCTGCAATTGCCTTTGGTCTTTATGCCACAACTGGTCCCACGCCTTAGCATAAGCCCCTGCTTGTACAGCAGGAAATCCATTTCGGGACCCAGGAGGGGGCATCTGCCCCCCTTCAGCTGCATGTCAGGTTGGAGAAGGCTTGCGGACAGGTGGCCAGTGACAGTAAATGCCAGCTGGTGTGCACCTGTCCACAGGTGCGGAGCTGCGCATGTCTGTACGCACCTCTCACACATGCCATAGAAATGAATGATCCTGCAGCTGCGACTCTCTCCTGATTCTGACCATGCTGTTGCCAGACAATTCTGTACTTCTGACTGCTGCTCTCCCATCACAATCAATGGTTTCGGAGACTACTGGAAAAAATAAAATAACAGAAAGTGCTAAGATTATCCACCAGTTGTTTCACAGTGAAATTATTTTAAGAATTCTCGGCTTGACATAAGCACTCATGCTCAATGACCAAAGCGCTGATGGCAACAACCAGAAAGACTTGCTCCATCTTGACATGTCAAGACAAAACAATTATTTTTTTAAATCATTCAAAGGTATGGTAGGTGCACCCATTTTGCCAACTGGACACAATTGGCAAAGTGGGTGCACCTACCATACCTTTGAATGATTTAAAAAAAATGATAATTTCCCCTTATTATGCTGCGTGATTATAGCTGTGCCAAAAAATACATCTTTTCTCCCCTTCTGCAGTAAGTAGTAACAAAGTCACACTTGCGCAGCGCCAGCCACCAGCAACATTTAACTGTCTCAGCTGCTCCTACTGGCTCCCAGCACACATGGCCATAGGTATAGGAAGGCATACTCCATGTAATCCACGGTGTACAATTTTATTTTAGGGGGGCAACAACAAGGCTCTGTACTGCTACCATTATTCCATAAAACACAACACAGAAAAAGCTTATCTTTTCTGTAATTTCATTCATGGGACTCAAAACTAGAGTAGAGTGATTCTCCACTGAGATTATCTTTGCATCCCATGTACCATGTACCATATAACATTACAGGATTTGAGGTGATTTTTTGGTGTCTGAGGGAGCCATGCATGGCAACTGTAGTTACCAGTGCATGAGTGGGGGCAACAATCGGTGCCATGCTGTACAAAAGGTGTTTATTGTGCCACATGGAGCAACAAGCATGGCCCTGGTGTACACATTATTATTGTCTGGCTGCACCCTGTACTCGACTGGAATGTCCATTCTTGCTCCGAACCAAGCCACATCTACAATAAGAATAAATACAGTAATATAATAATAATAACTGGGTTAGGCTTTTTCCCATAGGGAAACTGTGGCATAATTTGCCATTATAAAGAAGTGTTTATAACGGCAAACATGCACACGGTTTCCCTCGATATGTGCATGCCCAACCTACAGCTCTTCCGGGTTTTCACCTCTCACCACCAGATTTCTTCGTCGCTGGAAACTGCACTACCGCCACTATTTCTAGGCGGTAAGTAACTATTTAAAAAAACTTCCTAACAAAAATCACACTGTAAAGGGGACGACAAAACAAGAAAAAGTAAACTGCTGCTAAGCGACTGAGGACTCAGCTAAACATCATCCAGACCGCAGCCGCACCAGACCATTTATTTTATATAATTGGCTGTGGTGAAAAAGCCTAACCCAGCAATTATATAAAATAAAATATGGGGTGGTGTGTGTAAACTTGAATTTTACACACACCCCTGGGGTTAGATGCCTGGATAAACCCCTTGAGCTTCGCTCTCTGGGTTTATATGCCATCCAACCCCTCGGGTGTGTGTAAAATCTTGTTACACATACCACCCCATACTTTATTCTCTATATTATAAAGATTGGTTACAAAATCTAACCATGCTTGTCTCTGACAGTCATGGGGTGGGGGTGGCAGAGAGCTGTGATCCCTGCAGACTCCGCCAGCTGCTGAACACTGCAATCCTGCTCCAATCAGTTAACTTCTCTACCCACTGCAGCCTTGGCCTCAACACCCAAATCCCACACTGTGAAACTTTGGAAAAATTATAGGTCAGACTTCTTAGCCTGTGTTCAGCTCCAACCATGGCAGCAACTGACTCAGATTCTTTACCGAACACACAATCTGCTGGCAGGCAGTGTAACTCAAGAAGCTACAAGGTGTTATCCTCTCTGTATCAAATTACAACATACCTGGGGATTTAAAAAGAAAATGGCTGTAAACTCCTGATTCAGCTTTTTGCCATGTTAGCGAATGAGAAACAGAATGGGGGGGGGCGCTGCTGCTGGGCCAGCTTTAAAACAATCAGTGTTGCTTAGCAACCCTCCTCAATAATGGTTGAGCACTGCATTTCAAAGGGACTGTTTTTTTCCCACCAAATTCATTTACTATTTCATAAATAAGCTTAATATTTAATTTGAAATTGCAAAGGATGTGTCCTGGTTTATAAATATTTGATCCATTTTATAAGCACAAAAAGACACTTCAGGGTGTTGGTTAATTTACATTATACCATGGACATAAGTTAACATCCAATGAAATCATCAGACTGGCAGTTTACCACCGGTGTAAATCCTCTGATAATCAATGGCTGTTGATGAGACTATCCAATAAATCATCTGCACCACAGGAATACATAGAATAAATTTACATAAACCACACCTGTAGGTGGATGAAGGCACTCGGTGCAAACGCCTCATGCCTCAGAACACACCTGGGTGTGGGGTTTATGAAAATAAATCAACACCCTGTCATTTATTATTGCGTACATAAATAATATTTTTCACTAACATGTTTCTTTTGTTTAGAATCTGGAAACAAAAAAACGTAGAACAATGGATCAGATAGAGAGTTTACAATGAAAAAAAGCTTTAACTAAAACTAGGTGAAACAGTAATATCAAAAACATGAACAATAGTGTAATATACATCAAATAAAAAATATGTTGCAGAGGAATAACACATCTGTCTACACATGAGTGGTAAGACCTTCATAACTAACGTGTAGGTTCACCACTTGTGAGTTATGGGTCTTACTGAAGCACTCAGTAGTAGAAATGTATTTATTTAGTTTTTGTTGACCAGGTAAGTACACTAGATAAATTCTGCCTATTTTCAGGCATGAGGGGGATACAGATGAATGTCAACTGACCTTGAACCAGATTAAGCTGTAGGTGGTATTTTTAATAAATGTGTTATGCCACTGAAACCTATAATTTATTCCCTAAGTACCTAAATAAATGTTCAAAGTGTAAACTGTATTTTTTGTTGTATTCTTTGTATGAGCAACATTCTGTATAGTTCTCATCATCGAGCAATGAAGTTGGAGTTTTTGCTATGCAGTATTTGAGTATGCAGTGTTAAGGAGGGATAGAGAGAGGTGGGGAGGGGTTTGATTATGTGTAAGGGAGATTATAAAGACTACTGAGATCAAAGATATGGGGAAAAACAAGTACACGGAGACAAGATAGGTAAAGCTAGTAACAGAAGAGAGGGAGAAGCATCAGGATGGGGTTTGTAGAGCACCACCTCAAAAGGAGGAATCTGACAGGGAGCTGGGAGAGGAGATTAAAAGGGTACCAAGGCAGGGCACAGTATTGCTACTGGGTGACTTCAACATGCCTGATGTGGACTGGAGGATCCCAGTAGCAGCAAGTGCAAGAAGTCAACATCTGGTAGAGAGTTTTCATGGAGCATTCCTAGTACAGAGTAGGGTTGCTCAAAATTTGTCCAATGGAATTGGATACTTCAGATTTGGGGCTTTCTTCTGGAAATTCAGATTTTCATTATTGAGAGCCCTAAATTTGAAATCCAGAAAAGTTCAGAATTGGAATCTCACTCCAAGTCCACATCTAACTACAGTAGCAAAATATTCAAAACCTCCCCCCCAGTTCCCACCTGGTGAAATGATAGTGAATAAATTATCTGGGAGTGACCCTGAACAAGTCTCCCTCCTTCTGCTACCCTTATTCCCCACCGTACTTTGAGTGAGTGTGACATTGAGACTTGGTGTTGTTCTGTGTTGTTGCCATCTCCTGGAGGGTCCACTTTGCACTATTTCCTGGCATCATCTGGTGTGGTGTGGGCCACTAGCCTGGTAACAGAGAGGAGTCTCTTCCGTGCCCCCCCCCAAACTGTGATACTGCTAACCCTAACTATCCCTCCTAGGTCCCATAAAATCAGCTGCTGGAAGCCTTTTTTTCCTTTTATCTAACTGCCTGCAACACAGTTTCTTGTTTATCTAACAATTGCTCCTAGCCCTGACCTGGATTCCTGCTGTGACCCTCATCCCCAGCCACCCCATTAGTCCTCCTATTATTTATTTATTTAAAATATTGGCAACTGGGAAAGGCACACTGAGCCAAGACTTGTTTCCAGGTGTGACCTGGATTAACTCAAAGTGCTTTTACATGACTTGTACCTGAATTGGTTCCGGTACAGAGGTGCTCCATTTCATCTTGCAGCACTCACCGCATTTATTCACACTCTGCGTGTGTTCCATTGCAATGGGCAGTTTGCATTCCTACATGTTCATTCAGTTCTGGCACACAGAGCTGGGAGAATGAGTCAGTATGTAGCGCTCAGATTGTTTGGCAGCTTTTACACACCCATTTGAAACAGCACACGCACGTTTGAAACAGCACACATAAAGATGAACCACAGGAACCTGGGACCGCGTTTTGAGTGAATGATGTATCCTGAGTTGGAACACAGTGTGTTTATATGAAAAGCAATATTTCAGCACACTCACTCAGAGCTGTTTGCACTGATACAGAATACTTTGTGTAAAAAGGCTATCAGTCTGTGGGTTGGAAGGGAGGTGGCACTGACCAGGCCAACCCACACCTGTTTTTGAGTTAGCATCTATTGAGCTGGTAGCAAGGTGTACTGATGGCTGGATAGGTAGGCACAGGGTTTGGTGCATGTTGGCCAGCCGCATTTTTCAGCAGGCACAAGGAGGTCTTGATTGGTCTTGGAAGAGTCCATGAATCATGATGATGGCTGGACTAGTCAGCTCAGAGCTATGGGTGCTGCATGTTATCTGTGCTCTCTGGGACAGGGAGATGTGATATGTAGCTCCAGTTGGGATGGGTCAGGTGACGGTGATTGGTTGTTGTTGGTGGTGGGGGGGTTAAGTCACTGGACTCTACAGGGGCTAACATTGGGTCAAGAGACAAGGAGGATGAGAGGAGCTGTCAGGCCCTACTGCCACCAGTGTGACCACCATGACCAGGGCCATAAGAAGAAGCAGAAGACACAGGAAGGATTCCCCAGGCCAGCTGACAAAAGGTGGGGGGGGACACAAGGATGGGGGAAGGGACGTCAGAAGCAAGGTGGCTACAAATCGTATTTTTTTATGTACTGGGGTGGGGGGATATTTTATTTTAAGTCCAAAATGTACCTGCAAACAAACGGACATGATGTGGTGCAAACCCAGGAGCAGACTAGCCCAAAACAAACAACCAATTATCCCAATAGGTTGCACGCCACTGAAAGAATTCAGCACTCACTCTGAATTTAACTTTGCAGGCTTTCTTGCACAATATAGAGTGGTGAGAGCTAACAGATGTATGGAGACCACTACTTGCCCTGGCACTTCTGGTACTCTAACCCTTCATCAAGAGGCGTGAAGATTTTATTTTGCAGGTTGTTCAGATGCAGAATTGGAAATACTGATTCTGTTTCTGATTCTGTTCCGGTGCCATCATCTAAATCAGATCAGAACTGGACTCAGAATCAGAAGTTCAAGTAAAAATACAGCAGATCCAAATGGAACGAACACCCCTAATACAGAGAGTAGAGGAGCCTACAATGTAAGCAGCCATCCTTGACTTAGTCCTTTCAAATAGGGGCAGTGTAGGTGAGGTCACAGTGCCGAACCAGCTGGGAGCCAGCGGTAAA
Organism: Neoceratodus forsteri; assembly: GCA_016271365.2. Taxonomy (NCBI): domain Eukaryota; kingdom Metazoa; phylum Chordata; order Ceratodontiformes; family Ceratodontidae; genus Neoceratodus; species Neoceratodus forsteri. Next base: position 1,678,716,524 of record CM057456.1, read on the forward strand.
TCCAGCCAGCAAGGTCTGACATCAGACCTGAAGTGGAGAGAAATCAGTCTCAGACTAAAGTTTTGGATTTCAGGAGGGCTGATTTTGATAGCTTGAGGGAGCTGTTGAAGAGGAAACCAGACGGTGAAAGAGCAGCAAAGGGTGGAATCTAAGTGGGAAGTGTTTTTTTTTTTTTTGGTGCGTGCTTTTTGACACCAGCAGCCCAACTGCCTCAGTCCCCTGCCTCCACAGATGGACCCCAGGATGACCCACCACAGTGCCCCCTGGATTACCCCCCAGGGCAGAGCCTCCGGAGCCCTCTTCCCATAAAGCTCTGTTGGATCTAGATCTTGGGTACGACGGAGACCCAGGACCACCACAGGGCGGGGGACGTCACTGGGCTCACCAGGGAGGATTTTTCTTAGTGTTTTTTGGGGGGTGGTCTAGTGCATGCTGCAGCATAAAGACACCATGCATCTAACACACCCTCCCAAACAGCACTAGTTTGGTGTTCCAGCACACCCTGGGATCACCGGGAAACTACCAGATTGGAGTCACTCTACCCCCTTGGAGTTGGAGAGCATGCTATCACCGCTCAACCCACCTCTGCCTGGCCGACCCGAGTCTGGTCCTGAACCCAGGTTGCCCACACTGCAGCAGTAAATCTTTCTGGTGCACTGGCGGGCCGGCCTAAGTGGGAAGTGTTAAAAAAGGGGCTAGCTAGTGCAACCACTTGTGATGCCAACAACTGGCCTGGGTAGTTGGAGGGCCAGCCAGGGAAGGAGGATTGAGCATCCTACAGACTGCCATCGTCCTCCACCGGAGGGGTCACCAATGCTTGGGTGACCCCATGTGGCAGCCCAGGGTCCCTCAGCTGGGACTATATTTGTATGGGAGGTGTGTCAGATGTTTGGTGAGCCAGCCCCAACATCATTGCACAACACAACTTCTGGGGAGAAAATGGAGGTTCCCCTGCTGCAGGATGGCATTTACACCAATGTTGTGGACGCCGTGCCGCTGACTGAGCTCCTGCTCCTGTGCTACCGACCAGTCTCTGTTGGGGGAAAGGTTCCCCCCGGGAGCCCTGCCCCAGGGGCTAAGCTGGGGGTGTCTGGGAGTGGGGTATGTCCTGGAGCATGTGGTGGAGTGGGGTGAGGCATGAGCTGCACCGATTGGGGCTGGCGGATGAAGGAGCAACAACAAAAAAAGGGGATATCAGAGGTCAGGTCACTAATCTCTGTGTAAGTGTAATAGGGAAGAATAAGAGGGGGAAGAAACAATTGTGGTTCACAAGAGAGGCAGGGATAGCTGTGAGGGAAAATAAAAACACATAAAATAAAAAAAACAACTACAGGGGAGGTGGTAGGGTTGAGTTTTATACCAAGATGAAAGTGGCCAGCAGGGCTGTGAGGAAGGCTAAGGCTGGCATGGAGTTAAAGATAGCGCAGGATGTGAGAAAAGGAGACAAGACCGTCTTTTGTTACTTATGGGAGAAGAAAAAAAACAAGTAGCCCATAGTTAGACTGCAGAAGGGAGACGAGTGAGCAGTGCAGGAGAGCAGCTAGCAAGGCAAACAGGATGTTGGGATGCATCGTAAGGGGCATCACCTCTAGGAGCAAGGAAGTGATTCTGCCGCTGTACAATGGACTGGTTAGACCACACCTTGAGTACTGTGTACAGTACTGGAGACCACACTTGAAGAGGGACATACAGCTCCTGGAGAGGGTACAGAGGAGGGCAACAAGTGATCACGAGGGCTAAGGTTTGACTTACGAGACAGACTTGAGGAGCTCTGCCTGTTTTCATTGGAGGAGAGGAGACAGGGGGACATGATTGAGGTCTTCAAGTACCTCAAGGAATAAATAGGGTAAACATGGAGGATCTTTAGACTAAAGCAGGGAGGCATCACCAGAGGCATGGTTTGAAGTTGGAAGGTGGAAGGGTGAGGGGAAAAGAGGAGGTTTTTCACTGAGAGGGTGGTGGACCCTTGGAATGCTCTGCCTGGTGAGCTGGTTCAGAGATCCACAGTGGAGGGCTTTAAGAGAGGTGGGACAGACACAGAAAGTGGATGTATCAGATGATGGCCTGTCCCGGGGGGGTGGGGATGGATGATAGGGGTTTCTGGAGCACAAGGGATGGGAGGGTCTCGGCACCCAACTAAGGATCTAGGTTCGAGCAGACTCGATAGACCATAAGGCCTAATCTGCTGGCAAATAGTATGTTAGTATGTTAGATGAGGAGGACAAAGAAAAGACAGACATGGTGAACAAATATTTCTGTTCAGCATTCGCAGTAGAGGAGAAGGTGCCAGTGACTGACCATGCCTTCTGGGCAAGGGAGTAGTGTTTTTAATGAGAGTCCAATTGCAGTGAAATGGGTACTATAATGCTAAAGCATGCCAAACTGAATAAGTCTACTGGCCTGGATTGGCCGCATCTTGATGTGCTAAAGGCGATGTGGCAATTCCTAGCTGACTGAGCTCTTCAGTAGCTCACTGGAGCAGGATAGTACCTAGTGATTGGAGGACGGCTGAAATTCAATGCCAAAAAAGTGCAAGGTGATGCACATAGGGAACAAGAACCCCAGGAAGGAATACTGGATGGGAGGGGTTAAGCTGGCTATTACTTCCAAAGAAAGAGACCTTATAAAAAAACCTGCCCGTACCCTGCTTTCACCTACCTGGGTGATGGAGTCCAGCTAGCTGCAAGGAAGGTTAGTTACAAGGCTGGCAGATATTAATTGGGGTAAAAAAAAAAATAACAATGATGACAGTGCTGTAGGAAATACCACAAGGCAGTAATCTCTTTCAAAATTAGAGCCAGTTTATTTAGCAGACTATAAATAACTGTTTTTTTCTTATTTCGAAATATCAATGGCTCTATCAATGACAAGGTAAATGGCTAAGAACATGGCTGCACAGCCTAAACAGTGAACAACATTTGCACAAATGAATATCAGTTTCTTTTCCTTGACAAATCATCTAGAACTTTTTCTACCACACATTTTTCACCCCCAACCCTCCGAGATGAACAGTAAATGTCCTGGACACATTTCAGTCTATTTTGTAGCCACAGTTCGTAGTACCTCAACCTAAAAAGGTGAAATTCATGAGGATAATGTAGTTCCTCACTATGATGTGCTGCCCTGGCAAGGGATTGATGAGGTGTTGTCTTCCTGAAGTCCCGCTGCACTCTTGGTCCTCTTCAGTCCTGGTCAAATGGTGACCCCTCCCTATACTTTAACTATAAAATAACAAAGTCTCTTCAGGTGTCTTGATTTAACTGAAATAATTTACTGAAACTTCCTCTCACTCCTCCATTGGTTGTTCTGGCAAGGTCCAACAGCTCTGTCAATACTTGAATTAACTTACTTTTCCTGACTAAAACTTGTTTCTAACTAGGCAAGGATAGCCCCTAGCTGTCTACCCTGTCACTTTAAACTTTTTCTATGTTTTCTTTTTCTTCTTTCTTCAGGGGAGTTGCCTGTGGCAGAACCCTCCCACAGCACTCCAGTCAGCTTCTTGAGGAGGAGAGAAAGCCTCTCGAGCTACTCCTCCTCAGCCTTTTAGCCCACCCTATTCGGCACCTGATTGGTGCTTTTAGCTGCCCAAGGCCTCTGGCAGCTAATCTGGAGAGAGCTCGAGCTCTCCTAGAGGTGGGAGCATCTTGAGCCGCTCCTCCCAACTGCTGCCTTTGCCCAATTTGAAGCCACTTGTTAACCCTGTTCTGCCATGGTACTGTGCAAATATGATGTGGGTAGATAGGGCTGGTGATTCCCCAACTACCCAACTTCACACTTTTTTAATTGAAATTGTTGTTTTCCCATCAGAAGCCGCCAAAATGCAGCCCCCTACTCACTTTTATTTCAAAAGCTGGCTGATTCTGCCTCCTATGCTGATGTCAGGACGTCCTAACAACATTCTCGTCAGCCAGCATGCTCCCATAAACATGCCCTGCCTGATGCTACCTGGAGGACTGCTGCCTTCTGCCCCCAGGTAGCCACTTATTAAATATATATTTATTTATTGTATGTTTATTTAGCCCCTCTGGGCTTTGCTTTTGCTGGTGCCACTGCTGCACTATTTGTGTGGGCTGTTCCCTAGCCCAAATGCTCTGCGTCTGTTTTCCTCTGTTTCTGCTGTGTACCCCCCCCCAGTTTACAATTACAGCCCCTCGAGGCTCCCACACCAGTCGCCGTGCGGCTCTTTCATTATTTTCTTTTCTGAGGGAGCACTCAGCCCTTCATTGCCTGTGCCCTGCAGGTGCTTATTTTATATTTAACCACTGGTCCCTTGGCCATTCATCCAGCCACGGTGCAGCTTTTAACCTTTTGTGGCATCCGCTGCTCTCTCACTCCTTCTTAACTCCCCCCCCCCCCAGCTTTGCATTTATGCCACAGTGTGGCGTTACTTCTAGCAGCCCTGCCGCCCTGCACTCTCCAGCAACCCCCCCCAACTCTCTCCAATGCCGCAGAGTGGCCTCACTAAATAGCAGCTACCTTGCTGCTTTCTCGCTGCTTCTTCTGCCTCTGACTTGAGCCCCGCAGGGCATAATTAATGAAAATTACTGCTGCTGGAGCAGTGATTGGGAAGGTGGAGGGGGGCACTTTCCCTACTTCTCCTCCACCTCCCGTTGTCTTCACATCTGCCCCCCGATTCTCACCCATGCAGAGTAGGCCACAGCCTGTGCTCTGTGTGGGTTAGGAGTGCTGCAGTACCCGCAGGCACCCTCTATAGTGTGGTCGCGCTACGGGCTGGCTGCCACTTGCAGCCCACACTTGCTCCTTCTGTTCCCTGCCATCAACTTAGTGCCCACAATGCTAAAAGGACTCAGGAAAGCCCCACTAGACCCCAGGGAAGGGTTTTTAACTTTTATTTTAAACAAATACTGGCCCCCTGCACAGGTGGCAGCCCACTAGACTACCAGGGTTATCTGTTATTTAAAATTGGCCTCCCCAGGGCATTTTCAAGACCACAGGACCACCAATGCCACATTTATTTCTCCACAAGGGCTACTAGCCCCCACTAGCCAACTTTGCTACTAACTAAACTATTGGCTACTAGGCCACCACTAGGGGCAAAAAGGGTTTTGCTGAGCCCCCTTCCCTAACTTCTCTCTCTTCCTGCTTTTTTTTCTTCTTACTGTTTCCTTTACCTTTCTAACCTTTTTCCTCTTTTTATTCCACAGATCTGACAGGATGAGGGCCCCTACCTATCAGATAAGCATCATTTTTTACGTCTATCCTGTCCCTTCTGCCCTGCTGGACCTCCTTAAGAACTGTGGATCATTTGTGACCCCTTTTCTATCTTTATTTTTGCAGGTACACTGGCATCACCCCTTCGGACTCCTATCCTGGCACCCTGCAGCAGGTAAGTCCCTCTAATCTACTATTTATTTTGGGTGGGTTGACTGTAATGGGTGGCCTTGCCCATTACAACCTGGTTGGTCCTCATACGTGACTCCCTAAAACAAACTAGCAAATGTAACAAGGCCCACAGCACAGCAATCAGAGTGATGGGGTGTACTGGAAAGGGTTTCAGTAGCAGGAGTAGAGAGGTAATATTACCCCTTCATAGATCACTGGTGTTTCACCATCTGGAGTGCTGTGCTGGAGTTCTGGAGTACTCACTTGAGGAAAGAAAGAAACAGAATGTACACAGTGCAGTGTAGCATAACTAAAATGGTTCAGGACAACAGGGCAGGTCCTATGAGGATGGACTTAGGGTACTGAACATGTACAAGCTGGAGTCCAGAAGAGAGAGGGGGGCATGACAGAGGCCCTCAAGTTCCTAAAAGGAATAAACAAGGTAAACAGCAAGGAATTATTTAGCACGAGAATGTTGGGGGTGGTAGCAGATAGCACAATAGAGGAAAAGGACTTAGGAGTAATAATTATAGACAGTCTGAAGACAACTGCACAATGTAATAGGGAAGTGCAAAGTGCAAATAGGATGGTGCAGTGCAAGGGTGAGGGGACAGCAGCCAGAGAAGAGAGATGCTTCTGCCGCTGTATTGGTTACTGGTTCATCCTCACCAGGTATACTGTGTGTAGTTTTGGTGACTGCGGTTAAATATGGAGAGGGACAGATTGGAGGCAGTACAGAGGAGAGTAACCAAGATCATCCAGAGGTATACACTGGAGTTGAAAAGAGACAGAGGTGACATGATTCAAGCATACAAATGCCTCCATGAGGTAAACCATTTGGATGGTAGGGAATGTTTTAGACTGAGTGGGAATACAAGACCATGGGTAACTTCATACAGATTGTATTCAGGTACAGTTAAATCTGGACCTTTTGAGAGTATGAATATAATTTACGAAAATAGGAAAATGACTAGCAGCTGTGAATTCACACTGAGTTCATGTGCACTTTGACATGTGCACTTTAACTTATATTCTTCAGAGCTGTTATTATCTTGGTTGCCCTACACTGCACCCTGTCCATGACATATAAATAAGGAATAAGACACAACGAGGAATGTATTGCTGATACAACTGCACATTCAGGGGTGTAGTGAGGTATGAGGCCACAGGCCAAGTGCCTTCAGTCTCTGGAAGTCTATATGAACAATTTCCCTGTAGGCTATACCATTTCCATTTAAAGTACTGTACAGATGTACCTATAGATCTGGAAGCTATCACAGTACCTGATAGAGTAAGAATACAGCTTCTTTTGATTTATAGTTGATTCCTGTGCTCCAGAAACCTGCTACCTTGTTTGCATTTTTTACTGCAGCCATGCACTGGGATGAAGATTGCCAGGATTTTCCCACAAAACTCCTTTGACATTTTCCTGCCCATTACAGTGCTCAGCAAGTGAGGTACTTATGGCAATAACCACACAAGGTTGAGGGTCTTGGACTTCAGGGGGTAGATTGTATAAAGGCAGGTGAATGCTTCAGGAATGACCCGGCGGGGGAGGGGGGCTCAGTGGGGTGGAGGAACAGTGGGTGAAGATAAAAGGGAGCATAGTAAAGGCAACAAACTTCTGCATCAGACAAGTGAGCAAAAGCAAGAGGAACAAGAGACCGCTATGGTTCTCAAAAGAAATGTTTGAAAAGGTAAAGGTTCAAAGTAGGGTTGGGAGGACTCAAAAAGGTCCTGACCCCATCAGGATCCAGGCCAAAGTTTTTATTAGTTCTGATTTTAAATCAGAATCTTTTGTAAAATGTGAGGAGAATTGAAAATCTGCCATACAATTGCATAAAACGACACAGAGATCGATGACATACACATAGAATTTTAAACAGCATTTCAGGAAATGGAAACTGAAATGTGCTGGTCAATTCTAAATACATGGCAACATGCATTTTTTTATTAATGCCTACAAGGCAAGAAACAGGTCGTGTCAAAGAATGAGACTAGGCCCCCCCCCCCCCGCAGTTCTTTTTTTAATTTTTTATAGAACTGGGTATTTTAATGAAGTACTAAATAAATGCCTACCTGACTTCAATTGTCTTCCTCCTCCTCCCCTGCCCCTTTTGGCTCAAACTCAGAGGCATCTTGGCAAGGATTAAGGGACAAGCAAGAAGGCAAATTAGGTATTTAGAAAATCCTTTTGTTCCTCTGTCCAAATCTCCACACAGTCACACAAGTACTACTGCACTTGTATTAAGTATTACTTTTTGATAGTAACACTCAGACTGGAGGCCAGATTTTAAGAGCAATGGCAGAGTTTTTTTTTTTTTTTTGTGGGGACTGAAGGGCTGGCTTAGGCTTTTCCCACACTTGCACACTCTCTCTCTCTCTCTCTCTCTCTCTCTCTCTGTCTCTCTGTCTCTCTCACTCTCACTCTCAAGAATAGTCTCAGCAGAGTAAGCACATAGATTTTAGTGCCCAACGCTTGGTGCAAGGTTGCCAACTGCCAATGCCAAAAACATGTAATTTATTTTTTAGAGCTCCCTGTAATCTCTCCTGTCAGTTGCCGTTCAGACTGTGAATGGACCTCCTGATTTGGACTACATCCAGCAGAATACCTTTTCTTTTGTTTCTGTTTGCATTTATAATTTTTAGAGTGCCTTGTAGTTTAACTGTAGCAAAGCACATTTAAAGTGTGCCTTTTAGCCAAACGTAATACTGGGCATTTATTTCAGGGGTTTGGTTGCTGGTTATGGTGCCCTATTTTATAATATATTTATGTATGTTAGCTCATTTTAATTCGCTATTCTCTTTCCACTCTTAATGATACTGGTGACTTTTACAATGCATGTTAGCTTTGTTATCACAATGAGCTTCGTCTGAATTTTTCTGTCTTCAGGATTTGTGGAGAAGTTGGGGTAATTGTCTGTTCTGTAGCTGGAGGGGATAATGTAGACTATGGGTGGGATATTCAAAGGTGTTGCGCATGGCGCAACAGGGTTCTTGTCATGCAACCACCAATGCTCCCAGTGATAGTCAATTGGGCAGGTTCGCAGCTCCTGTAATGTATGTGGTGCAAGAGTGGGGGGCGTACCCATGCATATGCGGCACATCTCGATATTCAGCCCAGGATGTGCAGTGCATATGCAGGCACAACCCCGCCTTGCGCTGCTCAGGGGGGCACAACGTTGAGTCCATTCAAACTGGGAACAAGTCAGGGACACCCACAGGTGGGCTGCCATATTGCTGGGCACAACACAGCTGCCGCCCACCATGGGTGGCCACCCAACCTCCCATAACAGTGGCCCCATGCCCCCTGCCCAGGGAGCATTGTGCCCCCCTGCTCCGTCGCCCGCTCACGGGCATGTATTGTAACAATCCCTGGTGCTCCAGTGGACCACACTCCCTTGTCCAATCATGGGCATGTGAAGAAATATTCCCTGGTGGTCCAGTAGACCACACTCTCTTGCCCGATCGTGGGCATGTAGCAAAATATTCCCTGGTGGTCCAGTGGACCACATTCCCTTGCCCGATCATGGGCATGTAATGAATTATTCCCTGGTGATCCAGTGGACCGCAATTCCTTGCCCGATCATGGGCGTGTAAAGATATATTCCCTGGTGGTCCAGTGGACCGCTCTCCATTGGCCGCTCACGGGCATTGGTCAAACACCCTGGTGGTCCAGTGGTACCCCCCTCCCCACTCACCCACTTAGTCACCCTGCACCCCTCTCGGTCATTCACAATTCGGGACTGTGTAGTACAGTATGGGCTACACGCCCAGTGTCCCATACAGTGGACCAATAGGTATACAGCCCTACTGTATGCTGTCAGCCGGTGGGGAGCTGCCACCCGGCGCTGACCGGGGGGGATTCAGGGTGGCGGGGGACTAAGTGGGTGGGTGGGGAGGTGGTACCACTGGACCACCAGATGTTGATCAATGCCATGAGCAGCGATGGAGATTGGTCCACTGGACCACCGGAAATCTCTCCATGCCCAGGATGGCAAGGGAATGCAGTCCACTGGACCACCAGGGAATATTTCTCTACATGCCCATGATTGGGCAGGGGAATGTGGTCCACTGGACCACCAGGGAATATTTCTGTACATGCCCATGATGGAGCAGGGAATAGCGGTCCACTGGACCACCAGGGAGAATTCCAATACATGCCCACGATTGGGCAATGGGGTTTGGTCCACTGGACCACCAGGGCTTCACCTTTCACATGTCCACGATTGGGCGAATGGGTACGGAGCCCGCCGAGGGGCAGGGGACGTCAGTCTCCGACGGCTGCAGCCTGGCAGGACACCAGGCGCAAGTCACCGGGAATCGGTGCACAACATGCAAATGGGGCCATAATGACATGCAAATGGCCTCATTTGCGCCTTGCATGCATAATGACCTCATTTGCATGCCCAGTAATGAATATCACAACCGCACGTGTGCTGGTGCATCCCCCTGCTCCCCTTCTGCCACATGCACTGGCGCAGTGCCACTGTGCCGTGTGCAGTGCGTGCACCCTCAGTGCCATACTCAACGGTGCTGAGCCATGGCGCATCACCGTTGAATATTGCCTGGACCTTGTCCTGGCTCATCCCAGTTGCACTGCACCCAGGCTTGTGCCCCTGCCTGGCACAGCCTGAATATCTAGCCTTATAAGTCTTGATGTTAAATGGGCATTCTTTACTGCATATTTTTTGCTTGGGAATTCCAGTTCACTTATTATTCCCTTGGCTGCATGCAATACTTGGAATTTAATATCTAAAGTTAGTTAAACTTTTACCTCCCCCCATGTAGTAACTAATGGGGAGGTGTCTATCCAATTTCCTTTGTAAGTATGTAGTGTTTTTGGAATTTGGCATAGTGCTGTCCTCCTATGTATGCTTTTTTGTATGAACGATGCAAAAAGGATAAATAAAATGTTAAAAAAACTCCCTCCCAGTCTCTCTCTTTTTTTTCTAAATCTCTGCTTCACTCTGCAGCAGCAGCAGCAGCAGCTACAGGCTTTAATTAATGTGCACGCTCTGTTGCCATCTTTTTGCTGTCTCTCTCATGAACAGCCGTCAGCTGTCCTCCCTGAGAAGCCAGATATTCCTGCCATTTTTTTTACCACACACTAGAGTAAACAGTAAAGTAAGACAAGTGACTTTTAAGTGCTTTTATTTAGTCTCCAACTCTACTGTCTCACTTTTAATCATGCCACCCACCTCTCTCTGTCTCTCTCTCTCTCTCGGCAGCAGACCAGTGGTGCAGTGCATATTGGGCTTTGGCTTTCATAGCCTGCTTGATGTTAATGATGCTTTCTGCCACTGGCCCAATGGAACTGGTCAGCAGGTAATGGGCATTGGTGGTTAGGTAACCCATTAATTGTGTGGGCTGGGACCGAGGATTGCATCATTGTGGAGGGGTCGGACTGGAGGCTGAGGTCGAGAGTGGCCACTGGCCAGTAAAATGATGCTGGCAGGGAGGGACAAGGAGACAGTGGGAAACGGAAAGTGGGAACTAGTTTTTCCTTTTAAAGAAACCTGCAGCAGTGGACCAAGACACGGTGGGCCAGATATTCAAAAGGGTTGCGCCATGCGCAATAGGGTTGCACCTGCGCAAGTCCGAAATTGCTCCATTCTGCGATATTCAGCAGGAGGCAGTTGTGCCACTGAAAACATTCTGAGCAACAGCGCAATGCAACTGAATGCATGCTGAACTGGAGGGGGAGGAACCATGCATAAACTGCACAGCCCGATATTCAGACGGGCTGTGCAGAGTTGTGCAGGTGCAACCCCAACCTGCCCTGCACAACTTTGAGCCAAAAAAAGGCTCAAGTCAAGGGCCACCCACAGGTGAGCTGCTGCATTGCAGGGTGCAACACAGCAGCTGCCACCTGTGGCTGGCCTCAACTCCTGTGCCCCCACCAGCCCGATCGCGGGCAAGCAATATCTCCCCAACACATCCCTGGTGGTCCAGTGGACCAATAATCCCGATCAGCGGGATGGAGTAAGTAAACACAGCCCCTCCCCGAATATATCCCTGGTGGTCAGTGGACAGATAAGCCCGATCGTGGGCATGGCAGTGTAACTACCCCCCTCTCCCGAGTACATCCCTGGTGGTCCAGTGGACCGATAAGCCCGATCGCGGGCTGTATCAGTGTAAACACTACCCCCTCCTGAATACATCCCTGGTGGTCCAGTGGACGAAAAGCCCGATCGCCAGCTAGAGTGAAGCACCCCCGAACATATCCCTGGTGACCTAGTGTCCCCCACCCCACCACCCACGAGCCCCCACCACCCTGCTTCCCCGCAGCGGCAGGCGGCCAGCATCCACCCGCCTGCCGCCCCGCCGCCCGCCCGACTGACTGCCGGTAGAGCCTGCACCCATTGGTGCAGAGCAAGGGCCAATGGGCGTGCAGCCCATACCGTACAAGGCAGTCCAGGTTTGTGAATGAATGAAAAGGCTGAGTTTTAAACCTCCTACCCAGCCTTTATTTTATGTAATTGCTGGGTCACGTTTTTTCGCCACAGCAGTTATATAAAATAAAATTGCATTCCTGTTCAGCCGTGGTCCTGTCTGGCTTAAGTGAGGTCCATGGCTGGTGAGACTTTTTGTTTTGCTTTTAGTAGGGCTCTTGGCAAACAGGAATGAGGTATAGAGTGTGGAGGGTGGAGATGGTTGCTGTCAATACCTATAACAATACCTATAACATTTGTGTGTGCGGGGGTGGGAGGGCTGCATCTTCCTGGTACTTGCACCTGATAGAAAAAAAAACAGCCTGCTGTCAGGATCCACAAAATCATAAAGTCGCTGAGCTGCTTGCTGGCTGGCTTTATGCAAATGAAAGGATGGAGACACTCTCTCATTGGAGTGCTTCAGTCCTTTCAGCTACATGAAGTTTCTGCCCATAAACTATGAACACTGTCATACTCAGCTTGCTTGCTCATTGGTCTGTCAGGGATGAGCCCAATGCAGCTTGACCTGCATTGGACATGATACTAACACACCTTTGAAAAGCCGTTTATTGTAATAAAATGTTTCTTGCACAAGGCGAGCAAACATAAAAAGTGGTAGCAGGTAGAGGCTGACAATTGCAGGCCAGTCAGCCTGACATCTGTAACGGGAAAGTTAATGGAATCACTGCTGAAGGAAAGGATTGTGGAATATCATGAATACAGTGGGTTAGCAGACCGGAGGCAGCATGGGTTCACAGTGGGGAGGTCATGTCACATTAATCTGATAGATTTCTTTGACTGGGTGTCAAAGGAATTAGATCAGGCTGGAGTGGTAAATGCAGCCTACCTAGATTTCAGTAAGGCTTTCAACACCATACCACATAGGAGACTATTAAGCAAGCTGGATTGCATAGGAGTGGGTCCAAAGGTGGTAAACTGGATAAGAAATTGGTTAGGGAATGGGTGACAGAGGGTGGTGGTAAAGGCAGTTCACTCCAAGGAAGGGAGAGTGACCAGCGTGGTACCTTGGGGATCAGTGCTGGGACCAGTCCTCTACTATCTTTTTAAGTGACACTGCAGATGAGCTGGAAGGGAAGGTCTGCCTCTTTGCAGATGACTCCAAAATCTGCAATAGTGTGGAAACCCTGCGGGGTGGAAAGAATGAGCAGAGACCTAAGAAAATTAGAGGAGTGATCAAGGGTATGGCAGCTGGGTTTCAATGTGAAATATTGCAAAATAATGCCCTTAGGGCACAGAAATCCAGGGGCAGACCACAAAATAGGAGGAGTGGTATTGATGACTACCAAGCAGGAAAGAGACCTGAGGGGTAATCATATCTGTGAGCTAAAGCTGGCCAGGCAGCACAACAAGGCAGTCAGCAGGGCTAGTGGGATGCTGGGGTTCATAGAGAGGGGGATCATCAGCAGAAAAAGGTAGGTGTTGTTGCCTCTGTATAGATCCCTGGGAAGACCCAACCTACAGTACTGTGTCCAGTTTTGGAGACCACATCTCTGGAAGGACATATACAGAGTGGAGGCAGTCAGAGGAGAACGACTAAAATGGTACAGGGTGGAAACATATAGAATTTTTCATAAATGATTTGCATGATCCAGGGAGAATATTATTTGTTCCATTGACGGAACTTCTAAATCTTAGGGATTTTAGCCAATACACAGCGCATACTCTTCAGGTCTGGTTTCACCTACGCTCCCTCCCTTCTATAACACTGATGTTTTAATTTAACTACATTAATTAGCAGCAGAATCTGAATTTCTTCCATCCTGGATTGATCACACATTTCACAGATGGCAGCAGCTGGGCCTGTCATATGTTTTTCAATTTTGGACACTCGAGTAGTCTGATCTTTTGCAGTTCTACAATCGAGCTATAATTTAACCAATAAAGAACACTCTTGTTATTTACAGGTTTGGTCCTTTTTGTTGCACAAGGGTCCTCAGAGAAGTTGCCTCCCAGAACTCCTCCCTGTAATTCCTAAGATATTACTAGACATTATAAAGGTGATACAGAGGCCTCATCTGATTAGATTAGTATATAAAAGATTAGAGGAATATCTTGGAGACTACTCAGTTGGTATTAAAGGCGTGGAATACTGAATTATTGTCAAATACCTCTTATGAGGCTTGGTTAAAATATGCTACCCTGTCTATCAAGGTCTCCTCAGTGCCATACTGGTGAGAGTTTTACTGGAAATGCAGGAACAGGTATTTTAATACCCCTGTGACACTTGCCAACTATTTCTCCTCCCACCTGGGACAATGCTGGAGGCAGTGTGAAAATACTAATGCCACCCATGCACATATTTTCTGAACCTGCCCAGCCCTTACTACTTATTGGCAGCAGATTGGAGATAGGATTATGAGATTGCTAGGGATGGACAGGTGGTTTACTCCAGAAATGGTTCTTCTTGCTACCCCCCCCCCCCAAGGAACTCGAGCTTCGTCTAAATCTATGATATATGTTTATATCTTTCTGTCTGGGACCTCTTCTTTTCTCACTTTTTATCAATAACATAGATGATGTTTTTCTCTCATGCCCATCTATTCTTTATGCAGATGATCTTGTACTTTATTCAAGCTCTGACAAGGTCAACAGCATAAATGCATCCCTTTCTTCAGATTTCACAAATATCCAAAATTGGCTTTCTGCGCATAAGCTTGTACTTAATGCTAAGAAAACCCAAGCAACATTACTTGGATCTGCCCCTAAACTTAAGACATGCCAAACTCCCCTGTTGGTGCAAGACCGCAGTGGCACACAAATAGAATGCATTACATCTTTTAAGTACCTGGTAATTCTTCTGGACCAATCCCTGGACTTCAGCCTGCATATACAATCTGCCTGCAAGGCAGTGAATGCTAAACTGGGGGTCACTTACAAGTCCAGTTTCATACTGACTCCCTCTGCAAAACTTGCTATTGCCAGAGGCATATTACTCCCTGCCCTCACCTACTGCACACCGACATTTGCTGCCACGCTCAAAATCATCCTTCATCAATGGGATGTCACTTATAACAATATCTGTCGATATGCCTCCTCATCACCACAGCTTAAGCACCACTGCTAACTGTACAGGGACCTCGGCTGGTTATCCCCTTCAGCTTGCCATCAATACTGTCTTGGCTCCCTGATTGACTCTATACTCAGAAACCAGACCCCATCAGCGCTCGCAATATTGCTGGTACCTCAAACCTCCTCCTATAGACTGCGCTTGGTAGATATATCCCTGATGAATGTACCTAGATGTAAAACATCAAAAGACTCTGTTGCCTTCAATCACTCTGCTCCTAAGCTCTAGAATTCTCTCTTCCAGGCACTTCGAATATCAGGATCCCATGGCAGCTTCAAAAAGGAGCTACGCCTACATCTATCTCCTGCTGATCTCTGCACTTGTTTTAATCCTCCTTAATCCACTCACCTGCCAGATGCTTCCTCGACTATCTTTCACCTCCCTACCTCATAGCGTTCCTACCCTTACTATCTCCTTGAGGGCTAATCTCCCCCCAGCACACACCTGAGTCTTGTCTTAGAGGCCGTGATAATGCATCCTGCCCAGTCAGGAATTTGCCCTTGCCTTGTTTTGCTGCCAAATTGAACCTTCATTGTTGTGATTAATTTGAACAATATTTCTTTGCTGCTATGTTGTGGTATTTCCTACTAGACTGTGTAGGTTTTTAATGCCTAACATTCTATGTGAATTTCATTAATTGCTATTGTCCTGGCTGCTTGTATTCATTACTACTGACTGTTTTGACCTATACTATTGTAATTTTATTGTACTCATGCTATGTACCTGTCTTTGATTGTTGTACTCTCCTAGTTCATGCTTGAAAATAGTCATTTCATGGCTAGTGCACCTATCCGGTTAACAAAAACTAAATAAATAAAATATCTTTACCCGCAAAAAAAGCAATAACTCATTTATGGCATCAGGCACGCCCCCTTTGATGACAAGGTGGCACAACATTATTAATAATATATATAATATGGAACGACTTCACAGCAAATCAGCTGGTAAAGGACTCACAGTTTGAACTAAAATGATGTAGTTGGATTTTCTATATTTCATTAGAAGATGAGGCCTTTGTTCCTTAGCTATTGGGAGAGCCTGCTTGGCGGGAACTCTTTAGAGATTAGTGGCCAGTTATGGTGGTGGAGTTGGAGTAGCCTGGGCCTCAGGGCCTTGATTGAGACTGAATTTGGGACATGCTCATTCCCTTGGAAAATAGTGAAATTGAATTGCAGGAAATAAATCCCAGAATATAGTATTGGCTTTATAATACTGCCAAGGTCAATGATATGGTAGGTTATAGTTTATGTTAAGATGCTATATAGAGAATAATGGATGGGTAGTGGGTAATAACGAGGATTTTACCCCTCAATGGGTGGGATGCCACATAAACCCTGAGAGCAAAGCATGAGGGGTTTATTAAGGCATCCCACCACGAGGGTGTGTGTAAAATCTGAGTTTTAAACCTCCTACCCAGCCTTTATTTTATGTAATTGCTGGGTCACGTTTTTTCGCCACAGCAGTTATATAAAATAAAATTGCATTCCTGTTCAGCCGTGGTCCTGTCTGGCTTAAGTGAGGTCCATGGCTGGTGAGACCTTTTGTTTTGCTTTTTTTTATTTGTAAGGCACCTTTGCACTCCTAAAGGAACTGTGGGGATCCAGGGTTACAGTTGTTTTTCTTTATTTAAAAAATTACCACCGAGAGCAAGTGGTAGTCAGTGTAGTGGTGAAGTGATCAGTGGGAGGATGGTCCACTGGTGCATGCGTGGAGCGAGGAAAACCCGGCACATATTTGCAAATGTAACCAGCTGGTTATAACAGCAAAATTATAACCGGGTTTCCCTATGGGAAAAAACGTGACCAGGTAATTATATATCTGTATATCTTCTGGTAGTGCTGTCGACTGTACTACACTGTAAATCTTAAATAAGGTTAAAAAAAAAAAAGATGGTTCCAGTTCTTGTGCGGTACTTCACTCC
The DNA here is from genome assembly GCA_016271365.2 of Neoceratodus forsteri. Lineage (NCBI taxonomy): Eukaryota > Metazoa > Chordata > Ceratodontiformes > Ceratodontidae > Neoceratodus > Neoceratodus forsteri. Next base: position 1,678,733,310 of record CM057456.1, read on the forward strand.
TGTCAGTGGCATTCAAATGAAGTTACTGGAGTTCACAGATCTGCCAGAGGAAACAGCAGAAACACTTGTGGATTTCCTCATCACAGCACTGAGGAAGGAAAACACTGAGAAGAAGTACATAGCCTTCTGTGCAGATAACACCAACACAAACTTTGCAGGGGCTGCTTAAACTGAAAAAAGGCAATGTTTGGTACAAGATGAAAGCTGTCACAGGACAAGAGATTCATGGCATTGGTTGTACTGCTCATATAGCAGGGGATTCTCCAAGGGGCAGGAAGTATGAGCCAAAGACACGTATCATACCCATGTAGCCCCACACCCACAGAACGATGCGCGGTGGCTGTATTCACATCCACTGGCCACCGTGCAGTGTCATTCCATGGCCCCACCCCCTGGCACGCAGGTGAGTGGGGGGGCTGTCCAGTGACCATGGGCGGGCATCCAATGGGATGCCCGGACTCAGTCCACCACTGGATCCCTTGTGCCACATGGCACCATGGCAGCAGAGATGGGTGGTGGGGCTACAAACGCTAGGCGTGAGTCTGGGTGGCCACCCCCAGTCCTCACAGTGGTTCAGACAGACTGGGACGACATGTCAGAGGGGTTCTACGGTGTTTGCCACTGTTGGCTGCATACTGTTGGGGGGGTGTGCAATGTCTATGACTGCCACTGGATCATGTAGCCTACAACCCCACTTGCCCAGTACTCCGCACTTACGGAAATAGCACAGAGTGCGGGCACACCCCCAGCACTTCCCCCAGACCACCCCCTCATGAAGATCACTGGCCAGCCAGGGCCTCAGGTGTGTGACAGCCCCACAACCCTGTGGAGCATTGAGTGCAGGGTACTCAGTGGCTACAGAGTGTCTACACACCGCAGATATGTGACACGTAGTCACTCTGCGCTTTGGAGAATAGGGCCCACAGTGCACAATGCCATGCAAACTGCTATTGACAAGTTGCCCGTTGATGTGGAATGCATAGTCTTGAAAATTTATAAGTATTTTCATGTGTACACTGTCCGAGTGCAAGAACAGAAGGAGTTTTGGAACTTCATTCAAGTTTGCTATAAGGATGTCCTGGGACATAGCAACACTTGTTGGCTATCGCTGCTTCTGTTTGTTAAATGCATCCTGCAAATTTACGAGTGTCTGAAGTCATACTTCATGTCACAAGAAAAGTGCCCTACAACCCAGCAAAAGTTCTTTGAGGAGCCAGCTTCTGAGCTTTGGCTGTAGTTTCTGCATGGTCAGCTGACACTGTTCAACTCAGTCACCCAGAGAGTGTAACAAGAAAACTGTGCAATTGTTGAGGCTGCCAAAAAGCTGCAAAGTCTCAGAAACAAACTGCAAGAAGAAAGACAAGCACGCTTCATTGGGCTCAAGGTGAAGGGAATGTTGAATAAGTTATCCCAGTTATACTGTGATGCATAGGGAGATGCATCACCAGTAGAAAACAAGAAGTTGTTATCCCTCTGTACAGACAGTTGGTGAGACTCCATCTGGAGTACTGTGTGCAGTTCTGGAGATCCCATCTCTGAAAGGACATAGACATGATGGAGGCTGTCCAGAGTAGGGCAACTAAAGTGGTACAGGGTCTGCACCAGAAGACATATGAAGAGAGATTAAAGGAGCTTAATATGTATACCCTTGAGGAAAGGAAGGAGAGTGGGGCTATGATAGAAACTTTAAAATACCTCAAGGGAATCAACAAAGTTCAAGAGGGTAGCATCTTTCAGAAAAAGAGGTGTGCAAGAACAAGATGGCACAATTTGAAGATTGAGGGGGGATGGCTCTGAGGTAATGTGAGGAGGTATTTTTCACGGAGAGGGTTGTGGATACATGAAATGGCCTCCCTGAGGAGGTAGTGAAGTCAAAAACATTGGGGGAATTCAAGAATGCATGGGACAGTCATATGCCAAATCTAGTGGGTGGTAGGATGAAGTAGGCTGTTGGTTAACTAGGATCTGCAGCTTATCCATTAGGTAGGGAAAAGGGCAGACTAGGTAGGCCAAGCATTCCTTATCTGCCAACAAATTATATGTTTCTATCTGACGAAGGGTTTATGGACACCACCGAATTCCTCAACCATGTGGATGATTTTTATGACACCTATGTGAAGTATTTGGAGAAATGGGACTCACTGAAGCAGTGTGGAATTTTCTCCTGGGTCCTCATGAAGCAAACTCCAGACTGGGCATCTGTGGAGGAGTGCCTCTCCTCGTCACTTCGCAAACAAACCTGCCTCTTGATGATGGTGCTTTATTTGATGAACTGTCATGTATTACATTCTACGCTAATCCTACCAAAGTCTTTGAATGAAACAGCAACTAGACTGAGCCATCGTCAAGATGGTTGGAGATCTCTGAGTACTTCAGAACAAAAGACGTCTCATATAAAAACATTTTAGCTGTAGCTGAGCTCGAATTATCTCTACCTGGAACCAATGCTCCGGTAGAGAGAGCATTCTGTCTCTTGCCAACAAGTTGTGGACAGTAGAGAAGACAAATCTCAAAGTGTCGATCCTTAAAGCAATGTTGATGCTTAACGTGAATTTTAAGACTCCTGTTCTCATTTTTATGACAAACTGCAGAAGAACAGAGATATCCTTCATAAAATATGTGCATCTGAAAAATATCCCTTCAAAGGGACTTCAACTAGTACAACTGAGCAACCCACACTGTCTACATCTCAGACTCAGTAACGTCGATCATATGTGTTTGTTGCTCAGTTTCGGTCTGTAAACATGTTTGCTCAGTCTCAGGTCCATGAGTTTATGTCATTTGTCCTACTCCTAGTGCATTTGTTTGGATGGATTTTTTCCTGTTGATGTTGAATAGAGCAGTTACAAAAGAACTGACATCTTCTGTGTTAACCAGTGTCTCTAAAAAAATGTATTTCCAAATTATGGCATGTCCCAGTTTTAGGCTTTGGAAAGTTGGTAGCTTTAACCCAGGCAAGAAATGCTTGTCTGTATAATTTATTAGAAAACAGACACAGTGGCAATGCTAATAGTGAACAATACACAGATCCACCAACATACAGGTGCCCCAGTGCTTTACTCAGGTGGAGCTTCATCAGGGGGCTTCGCCCTTGTGTGGTTCAATTCTATAGCTGTCCTTATACTGAACCACATGTACAGTGATTACTGGTCCTCAGGTGGCCTTTCACCTTGACATCTGTAACATTGTCCCTGTTAATGAGTATCAGGTCCAGTATTATCCCGTCATGAGTGGGTTCACTGACTAGTTGTCTGAAGAATGCTCTCTGCAGAGAGTCCAGCATGTCCCTGCTTTTAGCTGTAGCCACTGCTGAGAGGCTCCAATCTACATCTGGCAGGTTGAAGTCCCCCACCAGAAACACCTCCCCCTTTTCTGCAGTCCTGCCAGTGGCTTCCACCAGTACCTTATCTAATTCCTCCCCTTGTGCTGGAGGTCTATAGAACATTCCAGTGAGAATAGCAGCTCCATACCCCACCACCAGGTTGACCCACAGTACTGCTGCCTCCCCCTGTATTCCCTGGGTCTCTGTGGCATTCATGCTTTCCCTCACATAAAGCACCACACCACCTCCTTTCCTTCCCTTCTCAGCCTTCCTGAACAGAGTATAGCTGCTTATGGTCATGTCCCAGTCATGATTTTCAGTGCACCATGACTCGGTGATGGCCACGGTATCCAAGATGGCCTCAGCCATAATGGCCTCTAGGTGCAGAATCTTTTTTCTTGGACTTCAAGCATTCACACACATGGTCTTCAAGATTTTGTTACCACTCTGCTTGTAACCACCCCTTTTCTCTTTTTGTCCTCCCCCACACTTGTTTTAATGTTTCTGTTCCCTTCCCCTTTTGTATTTAACACCTGCTTCCTTTATTATTTTGCACACTGGGCAATTCCTCTTACCTTAGGTTCTCCCTAATCTCCACTTCAGCCTGTGGGGGAGTATTTTCTGCCTCACAGATGCCTTCCACTACTCCCTTCAGCTAGTTTAAGTGTTAATAAAAACATAGAAAAAATGATGGCAGGAGACAAATGGTCCCTCTTGTCTGCCCATGAGTTCCTGAGACTGTCTCAGATACCAGGCCCTAACCACCTTTCTGCTTTATACTCCCAACTGCTCCCATGGCATTCACATGTGCTTTAGCTCTGTCTTACCTCAATTTGAATGATGTCACAGCCTTTGCTTCCACCACCTCAGTGGGCAGCCTATTCCATGGTTCCATAACTCTTTCTGCAAAATAGTGTTTCCTAAGCTCCTTCTTGAACCCCCCCAACTTCTACTTGTGACCTCTAGTGTTGGATTCAGCAATTCTGTTGAACAGGTTTGAGAAGGTCACCTTACTTATTCCTCTCAGGAACTTCTGTGTTTCAGTCATGTCCCCTCTCTTACTCCTAGCCTCCAGCAAGAACATATTGTTATGCTTGGTCCCCACACCCTTATTGGCAACCCACTGTGCACCACTGACCATATCTATTATGTTATATGTATAATCAGTACTGATATTTAGGGCGTTGGTACTTAACCATATACAAGGCCCCTGGAATTCTGCATTTCTACGGTAGCCAAATTTGCCGCAGAATTTGCATCATGCCACAGAATATATATAGTGCTGCAGAATTCATTGTTTTTGATTAATTTTCATATAAATATACTGTTTTTTCATAGAGTCAGGCTTTCTTTCTCACCTCGTTTATCCTGAAGCCCCTCCTCTATGCTCAGCATATGATGTTATCGATGACATCACATCATATTTAGCCAATGACAGGACTGCATTCTGCCAGAGAAATGAATAAATCATGCTGCAGAGATCAGAAAATGCTGCTGCAGAAGTCAAGGAGCCCCGACACAAAAATCAGAAAATTCTGCCGCAGAACACCAGGGGCCCTGACCATATAGGAGTAAGTTAGCAGGGACATTACTGTGATCATTGCTAGTAACGCATAAGTAACGTGCCGAGAATTCATGTCTGTTCTTTGTATATTCTTCTGAGAAGTCATTGTATAGCCTACGCTGCCATCATGTGGATTTATGTAGCACCGCACTTATTTTCTGCTTTATGTATAAGTCTTTGTTCCCATTTTAGCTGATTTTACACATTTTGTATTTCTATAGATAACACTGTGGAGCCACCTAATGTTTGGCCTATTAGGCTTGTTTTATGTATCTAACTCACCTACAAAAGTAATAGTTACCATGGGGATTATCACCATATATAACTTGCTGTATTACGTTTTCCCACTAAGACTGTCTTCATACCATGAGGTACTGAGAAACCTTGGCTCTCAGTGTCTATTTGGTAAGACCTGTTTTTAGGGCATAAGTCTGCTTTTTTGTGTAATAAACTGCATATGCTGCTTGTTTGTTGTTGTTTTTGCTGGCTTATTACCACCAACAACCTGAGAAGGGCTTGACACCCTGACATTATTGGCGATCATGTGTAGGTGGTCTAAACTGGTGAAGATTCACTGTTTGCTGGCTTTTCTCTTGTGGGTAGTAAGTAGCTGTACACATCTATACCACCTCACCCGTGTTTTTCACTCAGTAGCATCTTGTAAAGTCTGGCTCCTTACTGGGCAAGGTTGATGCCATCTCACATTTTTCAATGGCAGTTTTGAGTTGCAGGATTGCGTGAGTGCAGACACCCGACTGTCTGTTTGGTTCAACCACTGTGGATCAATACACAGCAGGGTAATCACTGATGGATCCATTTGGATTTCCCAACCTTTTCTGTCATGTCCAATATCTGTGCAGATCTGAAACTCGATGTCTCTAACTTTCTCATTTCCCATGGAGGCTGGAGCGACTTCACACTCAATGTGAAAAACTCCAATAACCCCATACTGGGGATCTCAACTCAGTACTCAGAGGTGAGACAAACAGCCAAAATGCATGATTCTAAAGGGCTGTTAGTCACGGCTCTCTATGCTGCTATAGAAGCCTCTGAGGTGAGGATGTGTTCACCTTGAACTGCAACACTCAGTTCTTAAGGAAAAGTTGGGATTGCAGGCATCTGAATATTTTAGGAAAGAGCAGGGACTGGAAGAAAAACTTCAGTCTCTGCATAGGAAGAATAAGACTCTTTTGCATTGTACTGTGCAGAATAATGATCGAGAGTTATGTATGTTGAGAGAAGATTGTGCTAGGTTGAAGCAGGATAAAAAGCATGTTTTGCAGATGAATGATTTGTAGAGTGAGGTGAATGAGTCTCTGCGAGAGGAGAAAAAGGAGTTACAAGAGGACCTGAAATGGGTAAGTCATGAGTTGGATAGAGAGCTTAGTAACAACTGCGAATTGAGCGCTGCATTTAGAGTGTTACAGAAAGAGGTTTTGAAAGGTGTTGGGCAGAACAATGCAAAAGTTAGTTACACGCAGTGCAGAGCTAAGATGGTGAAACTGCGTCATCAGAGAGAGATACTGGCTGGTCACGTCAAAGTGATGGGCGGGTTTCATTACACACCCATCAACCTTCAGTCATCCATAGATGATAAATCTGGTAATGACAGCAGCCAAGATGGTGGCCAGCCACACCCTCAATATGGCACTTCCCCCAACCGCCACCCACAAGATGGCATCACCCTAGCTGTACCAGCATGACCCTACATCATGAGAAATATGACGAGTGTCATGTGTGATGCCAAGATGGTGACCCACATGATGGGGGAAGGGTCAAGTCCTAGCCCCTCTGATTGCCATCCTGAAAAAGCAGGATAGAATGGAGATCAATCAGATGATCAAGACTGCCTTCTCTAGGACACAGATGACTGAGGAGCAAAGACAGTTCTTTTGGGAACACATGGAAAACATGTTGAAGGAAGCCACTACTCAGCAGTCGCTTGTCCGCTCTGTGGCCGATGCTGCAGTGGAGGCCGACCTTCACTGCACACAATCCCACAACCCTTTCCCTGATCAGCATCCCATAATTCAGACTAGTTGACTAGTTTCCTTTAGGTGGCTCACTCTGTACAGCAGATCACTGACAGTATAAGCCATATGACCCCCAATGACAATCTCAGCTGCCATTTGGAAAAAGTTTGTTCCAAATGCAAGATGCTCAGTCTACTGGCAGGCTACCAAGTACAGATCCTCCAGCTGATCATAGACCCCAGCATCTGGGCAAAACTCTCGAGGACATTCACCAAGCCATGGATGCTACTTTTAACGATGTTGCTGCAGAGCTCATTGCCACACACTCCCCAGGTGTGGTTGGCATTTTGTTGGCCAATCCTGTTAAACATTATGCCAAGGAAAGTCTGATGTAATACCATCAGAGGTTATGGTTGGCCTACTGTACTTGCAAGGTGCTATCACAAGAGATAGCAGACAGAGACCAAACTGAGTATGAAACCTTGTTTATTCGGAACATGATTCTGGCCATGTGTGACAAGGTTGAGCCCCTAGTTTTCCCCAGGACTGACAAATTCTTAGACAGCCTCACAAGAATGGAGCGTGTCTACCAGCGCTACCTCTGAGATCTGAATTCTGGCTCAAAAGCCAAGGTGGCCGTGGTATAATCTACCAGCAAGCCCACAACCCACTACATGGTGGCGGGCAAGGCCCAGGACAACAAGGCCGAGCTCTCTGATGACAAACAGACCTACAAGATGGGGGGAAAACTGCAATAAAAATAGGAACAGGCAAAGAAATTGGAATAACCCTACTTCTGACCAGAATGACAACAGGGGTAATTGAAATTATCAACAAGGCCCTTCTTACCATGATGTAATGGTGGAGAATAATAACTTCTGCACACCCCTTGGGAAGGTCCAATCAGTGGCTGAAGCCATCCCAAGGCAGACCATTGCAGCATTAGCTCCGGTAACCCAGTCTCTACTAGGCCAAGGAGACACAGGAACCTCCTCTGGCCAGGCTGCAGCAGGCCCAAATCCTGAGGCCAAAACACACAAGTACTCTGTGCATACACTAATTTACGAGCAGGTGCCAAGTCCAGAAAAAAGAACACAGGTAAAGCACAAAGGGCAGCAAAGCACTCAGAAGCCAGAAATAAAGCACACAATATTAGCATATGGGAGCAGAATAAGCCACACAGCAAACTACCCCTGCACTTCATGTCCACTCCAGGACATTTCTTCAGGAGGTGGGGTTCTAGTGCTCAGGATCTACCTTTTATTGATAATCAATCTTAAAGTGACAGTACAAAAGAATATATTTGATATATCAAATACAGGCTAAAATAGCAATATACATTTCCCAAGCATGAACCAGTGAACTAAACACCATAATAAAATAATTGTGGTAATATAAAGAAAGATTTTTAAATAAAAAAGATTTAAAGTTTAAGAAAGACAAAAAACAGATGGGAGGTCAAACATTACTGCAAAAGTTCAAATGTACCAAAACTGCATAAAAAAAAGTAATATGTAAAGCAATATAGACTCTATTGTCAAATAGCTGTACTGACAATTAATTAAATAAGCAAATTCAGTATAAACAAATCCTGAGGCCTTGTCTATTGCAGCTACTACTATTATCCAGACTTCCCTGTATCCTCTCCAGGATCTGGAAGATGCCAAGCGAGATCTGCTGGCATGCATTTTCAGGAACCACCTGAAGATGCCAGTACTAGTTCAGATTGACAATTACAGGCCCTAGTCCATATTGTGAGTGATATTACTACTGACACAAATGGAAGGCCTTGTACTCAGGCCATGGTCGGGGGCCGCCAAATTGTTATATTGCTTAACACCGGCATGGTTGTGTCTGTACTACATGATGAGGATCCATCAAATTGCTCTTGGTTCACTGGATGATGGACCAGTGCTCAAGGTGTGGATGGCACTGGATTGTCTACCTACCATTCTATTGTACTCTCCATGGTGTTGGGTACCCTCAACACGAATCACACTTCTGACCTCATAGTATTGCGTCATCACCAGGGGCACTGGAAAATTGTGGAAAAATCATGGCCAAATTGCAGGGATTTTTCAGATTTATTGCCGGGAAATTGCGGGGCCCTTGACATCGTAGTTGTGTAGTTTCCAGATATATAATATTTAGTACAACACCAAAAAAAATAAGACATAATGCAAAATAAGCAAACTTTAATGAAAGCTATATATGGCAATCAATTACATAATTGAAAATAAAATCAGAATACCAATTTTCTAACAATGCCCAAACTTTATTTAACAATATAGCTAGACTATAAAGGCCAGCAATATAGATAATTAAAACATTTTAAATATCAATTTCCTACAAATTGCAGATACTGCAATTTTATTCCTTACATACACTCATACGCACTCTCCTTTCAGTGCCACTCAGAAACCACTCTAAAAATCTCTATATAGTTTTATTGTACTTCAACATTAAAAGCAGTTTTACATTGTCCTTTGTTAAAGTCCATCAGTTGTCCTTCAGCAGGTCTGAGTACACTGAAAATGTTCGTTCTACATTGGCTGTGCTCACTGGAAGCCAGATTGTATTGCTTGGCAATGGCAGCGAGCTCTGGCAGTGCAACATGCTGTGTCTCCCACCATTCTGACAGGTTGAAGTCAGATGGAATTGTCTGGGCTACAGCCATGTATGCATGCAATTCCATGTTTGAGACCTTGTGCAGTCCAGGGATCAGTTCAGTGTAATCAGTTTTATTCTTCTCCACTGTTGGTAGCTGCTGGGGATCGAAGACTCTTGCTGCTTCAAAAATGTTCAAGGAGGGGGTGGTGGCTTACAAAGTTTGTCATTTTCTCACTGCTCTGCAGCATCAGAGTCTGAAAAAGAGTGGTACAAGCCTCACGTTCCTGTACTTGGCATCTGGATAACCATTCCACAGTCTGGGGCCTGTACTCCTGAGCACCAGCTGTTGTGCAAAAGTCTAAAAAGAAATGAACAGTTTGCAATTTTGAATAAATGTTGTGCCCATGTGGCTTGCAGTTGGACTGTAGCTCTTTGATGAGCCTAACCAACTCTACTGAATGTTCTGTGACAAATGTTGCTTGCGTCATCAACTCTGTTAATCTGTCCTTCAGCAGGTCCTTCAGCCTTTTGAGGGTCACTGCACCAGATGTTTCACTTTGTAGAAATTCAGCAATGATGGGCATGTATTCAGCTAAATAGTCCACAGCACTGACCCACGAGCACCATCTTGTCAGGACCGAATATACCCGGCATCTTTGGAGTCACATTATCTTTCGACTCCATAAAAGACAGGAACTGGTGGCGGCGCATTGGGCTCTGACAAAACACCTTCTTAACAAGCGCTACCACGCTGTTCAGATCTTGTAAGATGTCTGCCCAGATTTCCAGAATAAGATTGAGAAGATGTGCCACACAGGTCACATGCACAGCATTTGGTAGTACTCCAGAGAGAACTGAACCAAATGCTTTGTGCATGTAACTTACACTGTCTGAAACAACTGCAAGTACTTTGTCGAAGTTCACAGAGTTGGAATTTAAAACTCTCAGCAGAGCCTGTGATATTGTTGAATGGTTAACACGCTGCAGGAACTCCACACCAATCGGAATGGGCTGTTTTCCAACTTTATTCAAAGGCTGAGCCAAAACTGCTAACACGCTGCGTCCACAGGAGTCTGTGGTTTCATCCAGAAAGATATAAACGTTGGCATCCTCCACTTCTTTCTTTACGTTAGCTTCATGTTGTGGGCGTAGTTCTTGCAGATACGTGCTGCGCAGTTGTGCTGGTCCAGGAAGTGTTCCTCCTTGTTTGGTGTATTTCTGAAGAAACTCTTGTAAAGCTGGAGCCTTTTCCAGAGGAATATCTGCTCGTGTCAGACATTGAATAAAGTCCAGCACAAACTCCTTTCGTTCCAATGAGGACGCAGTTGCTCTGGCAAGACATGTTGTGAGAGCTTGTTGTCACTGACGACTGGCAGCACCTGGGAGACACAAAAAACTATTTAGATATCATTTTTATGCAGTTTGCACATAGTCACTAGTCAAACATTCCACAACCAGCACTTAAAGGAAAACAAAATATTAAGCAGGTGGAACAGAACAGTTTGAGCCAGCCTGGTGGCACAGAGGGCCGAGGCATCTCATCTTACCTCAGGCCATGCCAGCAGCCCAGGTTCAGGAAGCTCTGATGTCGGTGGGAGGGAGGGTAAGCAGGATTGCACATCCTGGCCAGCCCACTGGTGCAGTGGTTGGATTTCTGCTTATGCCACCAGCGATCCAGATTCAGGAACAGACCCGGGGTGGAGGGCTGGCCAGAGGGAGAAGGATGGAGTGTTCAGAGGAATGCTGTCCTTCTCCGAGGGGAGGGAGGGGAGAGTGTCTGGTGCTTGATGGACCCTGGTAGAGGCTGGTAGTACTGCCGTGACAGATGCCTGAATGTTCAGGGGGGCAGGGCGGATGCTGGACATCATTGAACATCCATGCCCCAGGAAAGAAAATACCAGCCCCCAACATGATGCTCAACAACTCGTTCCTCCACCCCCTACCAATGCCCCATGGGAGGGTCCCACTCTCATGGTAGCCTGACCTGGGGTAATCTAGGTCTTGTCTACAATGTCTGTTAGGGTGGGAAGCCCCTCAGCAGCCCAGCCCAGGGGGTAAGCCTGAGCATGGGGGTGGAGAATGGACAAGACTCTGGGTAGAGGGACAGCTAGTAGTAGAGGGTGTCCCGCAGTTCATCCCTCCACAAGGATGAGTGAGTGGGCTGGGGAAAACAGGAAAAAGCAATAAACGCAAAATTAATAAAGGAATAGAACAGTGCTTTTACCTTTGTTTCTTCTCTTTATTTCTGCTTTCCGGTCCAGGTGTCTCTGTGACTTCATATGGATGTCAACGGTATGCTTCTGGAGAAAGTCGATCGTGTGGCAGAAAAATCGGCAGAACAAGTGGCCTCCATCCTCATAAAGATCTTCTGGATACATCTTTACACGATCCTTGGCCTGGATACAATACGAAACATGGCGTGCTTTGGCTTCTTCCCGCGAGAACCGTGGACGCTTTGCTTGTGGTGCGGACATGCTTGCGAGCTCGACTGGAAATGTACAATGCTGATTTTTCATGAGGACGAATTTTTAATGTTTGAATACTACTACATTTTTATGTATATATCTATGAAATTGTGTAATTGTATTGCTCTCCCTTTGTATTCAAATTAAATAAAAATATATAAACACACACACGAAAGCTGAGTATGTTGTTTTATTTAACACTTCCACAATAGGTACATACCTTCTATCCTACGCCAAGAAATCTGTCGTTGATGGTCAGGACTGTCCCCACAGACTGGTATACATGTTGGAAAACAAATTCTTCTGGCCACTGCTGATGGATAGATAGAGGAGGGAAGGGAGGAAGTAGAGGCAAGACAAGAGGCACAGAACAGTTTGTTTTCCAACATGTGTACCAGTCTGTGAGGTCCGTCCCGACTATCAATGAAGGCCCACATGAAACAGCGCACAGTACATGAAGGATCGCTTCAATCACATAATTAAATTAATAGTACAATTGTACAAGAACAACTTTTTTTTTTCTGCATGTGTGTAGGCCCAGTCCAGGCCCGACCCTCCACCGACCATCAACAACAAGCCACTGGAGCTTGGCATGGACCTGCCGGACTGGCACACATGCAGAAAAAATTGTTCTGGGCCAGCCTGCTAATCACTTCATACCCACCATCACTGAGGCCAGAACAACTTTTTTCTGCATGTAGGCCAGTCCGCCAGGCCCGACCCTGCACCACCATCAACAACAAGCGACTGAGCTGGCATCACCTGCAGGGATTGGCACATGCAGAAAAATTGTTCTGGGGCCAGCCTGCCTGGCCCACCGAGCGCCCACCATCACCCGAGGCCAGAACAACTTTTTTTCTGCATGTGGGCCAGTCCGCCAGGCCCGACCCTCCACCGACCATCAACAACAAGCGACTGGGCCAGCGCGAGGACCTGCGGGCTGGCACACATGAAAAAATTGTTCTGGGCCAGCCTGCTTGTCCGCCCCATGCCTACCATCACCTGAGGCCAGAACAACTTTTTTCTGCATGTGGGCCAGTCCGCCAGGCCCGACCCTCCACCGACCATCAACAACAAGCGACTGGAGCTTGGCATGGACCTGCCGGACTGGCACACATGCAGAAAAAAATTGTTCTGGGCCAGTCTGCTCGTCTGCCCCATGCCCACCATCACCCGAGGCCAGAACAACTTTTTTTTCTGCATCTGGGCCAGTCCGCCAGGCCCGACCCTCCACCGACCATCAACAACAAGTGACTGGAGCTTGGCACGGACCTGCTGGACTGGCACACATGCAGAAAAAAATTGTTCTGGGCCAGCCTGCTCGTCCGCCCCATGCCCACCATCACTTGAGGCCAGAACAACTTTTTTTCCTGCATGTGGGCCAGTCCGCCAGGCCTGACCCTCCACCGACCATCAACAACAAGCGACTGGAGCTTGGCACGGACCTGCCGGACTGGCACACATGCAGAAAAAAATTGTTCTGGGCCAGCCTGCTCGTCCGCCCCAGGAAATTAGCCCCTCCAGCCCCTTGTACAAAAAAATAAAAATACATAATTTCACTACCATACCATCCCCAAACTCCACATGCCAAACAAAACAACAGTGTTTCTTTCCTTAAGTTTTACCACTCCAGGCTCAGTCAGGCACTCTGGGCAGTCCTTCAGTTGCAGGAAGGGCAATTTACAGGTTCAAGCAACACACAAAAAAAAAGCGATACACGGCTCTTTTTGGAAATTTTTTTCTTGCTTCTTGCATCCACTACTCCCACTCCTCACTCGCTTGTTCTCCTCACTCGTCGGAGGTGGTCTGTTGCTCTGGTGGTCTGGGTCGCTCACTCTGACGTCCCTCCTCATCTCAAAAATGCCGCGGTCCTTACTGGCTTGCTCCCCTCACTCCTCGGTGGTGGTCTGGGTCCTCGATGGTGGTCTGAGTCACCCGCTGCGGTCAGTCTTCAGTGAAATACCTGCCCCCCCAAGCAAGCCGCATTTCAAGGGCTTGCGCGAACCTGAGTGGGGACAGGAAAAAAAAAAGGCCCGAAGGGTTCTATCTGCATCGAGGTGTTCCGCCCCCTTTGTGACATCAATGGGCAGGGCGGAACAACCTCGGGGGTGGAACAGGCACACAAAGGAGAGAGCCAGTAGCCTCTCAAGTGCCAACGAAATGACAGAGCCATGCTGCAGCAGGGAGCAGGGATAAGAGAGAAGCCTACCTCCCACTACCAAAATCGTCTGCAATATCACACTGGGGTCGCAGGGGGGGCCCCGAATTGCGGAAATAGCACGAAAATCGCACCTGCAATTTTCCAGTGCTCCTGGTCATCACCCCAGCATCCTAGGAATTGATTTCCTAGCACTACATGGCTGTGTAGTAAATTTAGCCAATCGGTTCTTGATCCAGATCAGAAGATACTACCATACAGTCATGATTCCTGATTCCCACTTGATTACCGCCATTGCGGTCAATGATAAGGAATATGATGTCATAGCTCTAGTCCAGATACATGAATTCTTTAAAGAACTGTTACCCATTCTGCAGAAGCACCTTGATGTTTTCACCACACACAAACATGACTGTGGAGAATGCAAACCATCATTGAAGTGCCAGGCCCTGAACATTAGGCAAAGGCAATATCCTTTTCCTACAGAGGCCTTACCATCACTCAGAGAAACTATTCAGTCACTTCTTCAGCAATGTGTGATCAGGCCTTGTGTCTCATCTGCTAACTTGCCCATCTGGCCAGTGAAAAAGTCCAACAACTCTTGGAGACTCACTATTGACTCTAGGAGACTTAATCAGGTCACTCCTAACTTGTCCCCTACAATAGCCTCAGCACCAGTTGTGCTCAGATTGCTAACACCAGATTGTAAGTGGTTAATTTCCCTTGATATCTCCAATGGGTTTTGGTCACTGCCACTTGCTCAGGAAAGCCAATACAAGTTTGCTGTCACCTTTGAGGGTTGTCAGTGCACTTGGACCTGCCTACTGCAGGGCTTGCACAACAGCCCCTCCCTCTTCCATCTACATATGATGGATGCCTTGCAGGGTTTCTGTGCCCCACAATGCCTTCTGCAGTATGTGGATGACTTACTCCTGACAACCGCCACTAAGGATCAACACTTTGACCTCCTTGAAGAGTTACTGACTCTTTACAGAGAACAGGCCTCAAGTACAACCCTGAAAAAGCACAATTATGCCAGAAGGAGGTGTTCTTCCTTGGTCTGCACATCATGTAACAAGGCAGCAGCCCAGCCTGGAAGAAGAGCCAAGGCCTACAAGATTTGCTACTTGCTACCAGTGTGGCAACACTCAGACATTTCCTGGGAATGGTCGCTTTGACCTCTGCTCCAGCACTGGTTAACCCCATTCCAGCCTTACCCTTCCATCTGGAATCTGCTACTTCAGACATTGCCATGTCTGCAGTACTTGCTCAAAAGGTTAATGGCATTCTGAGACCTATTACCTATGCTTTCCAGATGCTGTCCCCAGTGGAGCAGAAGTGCAGTCTTTGTGAAAGATGCCTTCTGTCCACCTGCTGGGCTGTAAAGCACTTTCTGTATATCATTGGGTATTCACCCATCATTTTTCACACCAATCACACCCCCAAAAACTTTCTGCTGTCAGACAGAGTGAAGGATGGCTCTGTGTCTAATACCAGACTGACTCACTGGTCTCTTCTTCTCTAGGACCATGACATGCAGGTCCAGACTGCCAAAATGCTCTCAATTTTAGCCCACGGTCTTCTGTACCAAGGAGTCCCACATGATTGTTCTCTCCAGCCTCCTGATTTGCCTGACCCAGGACTGTTTCTTCCCACTACTCCAAAACTCCTTGCTGACACTTCCCTTTGTCATGTTTTTGCTGTTTTTACTGATGGCTCTGCCTCATACTACCAAGGAGAACAGATAGCTGGATTTGGAGTGCTCATCATGCACCCTAATGTTAACACTGTCCATGCAGCCAAACGCTGAAGTGTTGCATCTTCTCAGTATGCAGAACTGGCAGCTGTGGCCTGTGCTTTTGAACTGATACACCATGGTACCACAGATACCATCATCTTCATAAACTCTAACTGGATCTGTTGCACTCTAACTGAATTCTTATCGTTCTGGGAGAAGAACTCCTTCACATCTTCTGATGTCACGCCTGTGAAATACAGTACAAAGCACTTTTTGTATACCTTCACAATCTGACTCAAAAGTTTAAACAGAAGCTGTTCTATCACAAGGTGAAGGCCCACTCAAAATCTGATCCATATTTTGTCTTCAACGACCAAGCAGACACTCTTGTGAAAGAGGATGCTCGGGGGGGGGGGGATGGGATAAACTGTTGCTGTGGCAGCTGTACAAATAGCTGCCATGAGAAAGAAGAAAAATGAATCTTTTGTGCCACTGGACTTGTCCACAGCACAAAAATCTGATCATCAGCTGAAAGAAGAGTTCAGATTTCTAGACAAAGGAATGGAACAAGAACTACCGACCAACAAACCCTGCAAAAGACATGGAGACAAACTGCATCTATCACATGACATCAAGTTGATATGTTATTAATCTGACAGCCTGAACCACAGGTTGTGGATAGTTTCTGAATCATTGCAATCCAAGATCATCCATCAGGTCCATGACACCCCAACTGGTGGACACCAGGGGGTGGAAAATACACTCCAGAGACTGAAATCTGTGGGTTGGTGGCCTGGCATCACTAAAGATGTTAAATATTGCATCCAAAACTGTTTAGTTTGTGCACAGACATTCCTGCCCCAACCAAAAGAAATGCTAAGTTACTTCCCCAGAGACAATCTGGTCCCTGGCATGCAATCCAAATTGATTTCAGTGTCCCTCTGACCACCACCAGCAGGAACAACAAGTACGCACTTGTGGTCACTGACCTATTCTCCAAATGGGTTGAGGGTTTTCCCACTCGACATTGCACAGCAAAGGCAACTGCAAGGATCCTTGTAGAACAATTGTTCTCCAGGTGGGGCCTACCCCTTAAGGTAGACTCTGATCAAGGAACAAGCTTTACAGGTGAGTTGATGCAAAAAACACTCAAACTTCTTGGTGCACACTAGAAGTTTCATATTCCTTACCACTCTCAATCCTCAGTCCAGGCAGAAAGAGCCAACAGATGGATAAAGCAAATGCTATCCAAATTTATCAAGGACAATCCCAGGGATTGCGATTCCCTTTTGCCTTTACACCTTATGGCAATTAGGGGTACTCCTTCAGCTACCACCCAGTGCACACCCTTTGAGGTGATGACTGGTAGAATCATGAGATTACCTGAGCACCTGTTGATTGATCTGAACACACCTGCTGCAGACAGAGTGTCCGTGGACACATATGTTGCAAAACTGAGTGATAACATCATCAAGATCCACTTGTACGTTGCACATCACATAGGCAAAGTCCATAGCAATCCAAGATTCACTTTGACAAACACGCACAAGGTGTGGATTGGCAAGTTGGAGATCAGGTAATGGTACTTAGATTTGCACACCCTACTCATCCCCTCTCCAATAAGTGGGAAGGACCCTACCCCATCATTAACAAACTCAGTTCCACAGTCTACTAAGTTAGACTCATCCATCAGAAGAAACTTACTGATAAATGGGTGCATGCTAATCAGCTCAAATTGTACAAAAGAGAATCATTATTTTTCCTAACCTCATTGGGCAGAATTGTATGTACTGACCTTTTTCCTTTTTCCTTACAGGTACTCACGCGGGATGGCTATCTTACATTTCATCCTCCTTCTATGGCAAGGAAATGAAAACTATATCTGACTACAACACACATCTAAGGTGACTCCTTTGACTTCTTGATCATCCTGAGGGAAGACATATGACCCCACAAAACAAACCCACCACCATCCCTGAAGGAGTCAGCATAGATGCTCCCAACAAATTAATCACTGTTCAAGAAGGCACAGACACCTACCTGACACCCATGGTTGTGGCACCTGACAAATCATCCCTCCAAATTGAATGGCAAACTTACAATCATGGACAGATACTTCCTGTTGCCTGCCTTTAAAAAGGCACTTTCCAAGCCTGGCCTAATACCAGAATCACCCCAAATGGTGCCCTGTCCTTCCAGCAAGCTAATTACAGACATATACAATCTTACTGTTTTGATTGATCCCACCTTTTGTGATAAATACCCAGAAGACTCTGCAAGAGACTTTGGTGTTCACAATTACATGGCTACAGCAGCTATGTTTCTGTCTGTAGTACCCTCTTCTAAAGCAGAACTTACTGACTGTCCCACATAGGAACCTGGCCCACCTAATGGTCTCACTGCCACCTCCCTTCCAGGAACATTTGTGGACAATGTGCAATTTATACACATTCCTGTCATTTTTAATTTCACACACTAATATGACTGAATTTGGTATGTTTTCTAAAACTAATACGTCTAGGTTTTTCAGCGCTATGTTATTAAATAGTCTTGCAGCATATCAGACATGCATACAAGACCCTGTGGTTGGTCCACATACTACTGAACACTTAGGATTATTTAGGTTTAGACCTGATCCCAATAATAAGAAAACCTTCTCATCATGCAGGAGTCGTGCCACTGATGTCACTGGTGCAACTGGCACCATATCCAGACCCTTCGGATCCAGCATGTCCATCTGGAAGAGGGCAGACATTGCTGCCATTAAAAGCCAAACAGTTACATTCCAGACTGGCATGAAGAATGATGTTTTACCACCTTTATTGCATGGTGTAGATGGGTTTAGACAGGAAGAGTGATACACTGTTTACAACATGCATGACATTGCCAAAAGTTTTGATGCCATTAAAAATAAAACCAATGAACTTGTCTTCCAGAATAATGAGGCAGACAAGTGATATATTGTCAGGGAATGTTTATGCTCTACTTATGGCTCTTATGTCATAACCATGATCAATAATCTCTTCCAGGATTTGACATCTGGATGTATTCCAGATATTATCCATGATAGGAGACTTGCTAAATGGTATTGTCCACATTGTTGGTCCGCTGCTTGTATTACAATGTGTCTGTCCAGATCTGTATCTATACCAGTGTCTACTGCTAGAAATCTAGGTTATGTCACACATCATCCAACAGGGGCCCATGTTACACTGCCAACCACTGCACCATCCATGACACCATGTTCATTACCTTCACTGTATCTTTGCCACACTTTGCTCCAGGAACTGCCATTTTCAACAGACTGGCCTCCATCCACTCAATTGGGCATCTCAATGAGGACATCTACAGAGAGAGGATCAACCTTCCACCTCTTCTGGTTTTTCATCCCACCCTGGATGCTTGGGTGGTGCTTCATACAGACTGTTGTGCCCAAAAGGGATACCACTACTTATGTTGCTGTGATGTATTCAACATCATCAAGTCAGTTTGTGGATACTCACTGGACAGCAGTGATTGGTCTTTTACTTTAAACTTGGACATTTCTTCAAATGAAACTAGTACCCCTAGGGCAACAGCATCTTCAGCTTCAGCTACATCACCACCAGTGGGCAACACTGGACATCTCTACCAGAACTTTGCAGAACAGGGTCATCGCTTCACTACAAGACTCACAAATCAATCTTTCACCTGCCCAATTCGACTGCATAAATGGAGGATTCCTGCAGTGAGAGTGTCATATAATTCTGATGGCCAGTATTGTGTTGTTACTAATCACAAATCATTTTTGTACAAGTCTAAAACCTGTGACATACAGTTTCCTAATTTATTTTTTTTTATAATTTAAACTTTATTGATACATTTCCTTTTATAAAGGGCAGTTACAGCAAATCAAGGTGTGACATAGCACATGCACAATAAGAACTGCCCAGCCCTCCCCTCCCACTGCACCCCCCTTTACAGCAGCAACAAGACTATATCACCCTAAAGTGCAGTGAATATTTCTGTTGAACGTATGAGTAAGACTAAGGTGTGGTATAATCCTCAGTGAGATAACGAGAGTAAGGAATAGAGGGGATCCCATATTTTACCATTCGCTGCTAGTCTGTTATGAAGACTTGCAATCGCCCTCTCTGTTTGGAGATTAGCAATGATTTCATGTAGCCATTCCTGGAAAGAAGGGGTGGATTTGTCCCTCCAATGATGTAGAGTGAGTTTTTAACAGAGAGAGCAACCATGGAAATATGGTATTTCCTGATTCTAACTCTAACCAGGGACATGTCCCCTAGAAGACAAACCTCAGGAGTAAAATATCCTGAAGGCCCAGTAGGGGGTCGAGAGACATCTTAATTGAATTCCATAGAGAGAAAACTTTGGGACAGGACCAGAACATATGAAGGAGCATTCCTTCTTCTTGCAAACACTTAGTACATGTACTAGAGTTCGAGAAACCCCATTTTTTTAATTTAATGGGGGTACAATACATATTATGTAAAATATGGAATTGCATGAGATGCAATCTATCTTGGGAAACATACTTATGACAGGATCTCCATAGGGATTGCCAATCCAACTGGTAATGAGGGAGGAGTGAGTTCCAGAAACTAGTAGGTCTGAAGGAGTCTCCATATTTTTTATAGTATAACACCCTGTATAACTTGGATACGATGCCTGAGGATCCAGACAATAGGGAAATTTCGGGAATCAAGGCTGACACTTTCTGAGAAAGGGGAAAATTCCCCAGGACTAAAGTAAGAAGGTGTCTTAACTACATGACCTTAAAGTGAGATGAGACTGAAATGAGAAACTTATCAATAATTCCACCTGGGGACAGCTAGTGCCCTTCCCCATCTACCAAGGAAAGCAGTTTTCCATCGCCTAATTGGGGCAACCACTTGCAGGGAATCTGATTTCCGTTAATAGTAAAAGATGGGAAGTTCCAAATAGACTGAGCTAAATCAGTCTGAGGAGAATAATGAAGAAATAAACATAACTGTGCGTAAACTCTTAAAGAGATACCTATTGTGATGCAGTCAGCCATCCTTACATGGGACAATTTGAGGTAAAATAAAGTTAAGGGATCCAGGCATTTAGATTTAATTGCATCTAACTCAATCTTAAGCCATACTGGTTGTGCCATTTCAGGGCCTGGGGATATCCATCTCACACATTTTGCTAGATGACTGGCCCAGTAGTATAATGCCATATGGGGAATCCTCAGCTCCCCTCCCCCTCAAGTTTTGGGGCAGCTAGCTTGTAATAAGCCAAATGGGGATATTTATCAGCCCAGATATTTCTAGTAAATATACCGTGCAATTTCTTAAACCAGCGTATAGGAATAAAAGAGTTGAGATGGGATAAGGGGTAGAAAATTCTAGGAAATACATTCATCTTAATAATGTTAATCCTTCCCCATAATGATATCGGAAGTTTGGACCATCTGTCAATGTCGTGAATAACAACCTGTGAGAGACAGTCCAGGTTATCTTTAACCCACGCTAAGGGGTTACGGGATAACTTAATGCCCAAGTACTTAAGCGATCTAGGAGTCCAACCTAAGCCTAGGGGACAAATATCATCCTTAAATACCTTGTGATTTAATGGGAAAAATAAGGATTTACTAGCATTCAACTTGTAGTTGGATAGCTCGCTAAATCTGGCTATTTCATTCAGTAAGGGTGGTATTGATGAAACTGGATGGGAGAGATGTATCAGCAAATCATCTGCATATGCAGTAAGTTTAATTTCATGACGCCCAACCCAGATACCTCGTATAGAAATATTTTGGAGGATGTTTTGAATGAGAGGTTCCAGGTATAAGTTAAACAACAGAGGCGATAGGGGGCAACCCTGCCTAGTACCTGAATAGAGTGGGAAGAAATTAGAGAAGGCCCCATTAGCTGAGATTCTTGCTGTAGGGGATTTATATAATGCAACAACCCAGGATATGAATACCAGAGGAAATTTAAAGGCACTCAATACCTTAAACAGGAAGCTCCAATTCACCCAGTCAAACGCCTTCTCGGCATCCAAAGAGACCAGGCCTGCAGGGAATTCAGCATCTCTGGTAGCCGAGAAGATGTGGGATAACATACGCAAATGATCCGCCGGAGAGCGTCCCTTCATAAATCTTACCTGATTCATACTTATTAACTCAGGGAGTACCACGGATAAACTGTTAGCTAAAATCTTAGAGAGGATTGTAATATCCTGATTTAGGAGGGATATAGGCC
Source organism: Neoceratodus forsteri (assembly GCA_016271365.2). Lineage (NCBI taxonomy): Eukaryota > Metazoa > Chordata > Ceratodontiformes > Ceratodontidae > Neoceratodus > Neoceratodus forsteri. The sequence continues at coordinate 1,678,755,373 of CM057456.1, forward strand.
TATAACTCTGAACGAGTTCAGGGTCCCTGTCTGGCTGGGGGAGAAGCACTATCAAGGCTTCAAAGAGATGGCTGTCAACCTCCGTCCTGGATAGGATATGCTGAAATAATCTATTAAGTATTGGTAATAAAAGTTCTCGAAAAGTTTTATACAAAAGGGAAGAAAATCCATCAGGCCCAGGAGTTTTATCTGAGGGTAAACCATTAATAACCTCAGCGATATCTTTCTGAGTTATAGGAGAGACCAGAGAGTCTATGTAATGTGCTGGGAGGGAGGGCAGATGTGAATCCGTCAGATACTTCTCCACGCTTACAGGGCTGGGGGGTGCTCCATGTCCCTGTACAGCGTTTTGTAGTATGCTGTGAACTCTTGAACTATCTCAGTAGGAGATATTTTCAGAGACCCATCTACAGATGCCCTGATAGAAGGGATAAATCTCACTGATTCTTGTTGCTTAATACGGAGTGCCAATAGGCGCCCGGCCTTCTCATCTTGATCGGTATAACTAGCTTTAGTGCATATGATAGCTAACTCTGCCTTTTCCCGGAGTAATTCTAAATATTTATCTCTCAACACTAGGAGCTTCGCCTTATCCTCTTCTGGGGAGTTAACTGAGACATAGGATTCGAGAACCCGAATTTGGGATAACAAGGATAATAATTCTCTTTCCTTAACTCTTTTCCTGGCCACCGAGAGGCTAATAAGAATGCCTCTCATGTAGGCCTTAAAAGCCCCCCATGTAATATCTGGTTTTGCACTATTTAAAGGGTTGGACATAAAAAAGGCCTCAATGTGCCCCCTTATGATTTTGCAATATTTAGAGTCTTTAAGCAGTTGGTCATTAAGCTTCCATCTTGTTTCTCTCTTTGACACATCCTGGATTGTCAGTTCACACAACACCAAGGAGTGGTCGGAGACAGGGCCAGGCTGTATCGATGAGGACCTAACCCCAGGCAGGAGGGTCTGAGAAATGAATATGTAGTCAATACAGGACTGCGAGCCGTGTGCTAAAGACCTGTATGTGAACTCCTTGGAATCCGGATTTAGGACTCGTCAGACATCACAGAGCCCGCACTGATCCAGTAGGTCTCTAAAAGCCCTCTGACCTGGGGAGACCCCCCCCCCGATCCACCACCTGACCTGTCAAGGTTTAGGTCTACAGCTTGATTAAAGTCACCCCCCAGGATAATCCTTATGGGTAGGAAAGGTAGGATTACATTTATAAGTCTCATAAAATAGCCAGGGTCATCTGCATTAGGACCGTATATGCTACCCAATAACAGTGGTATTGACCAGAGAGTACCTATAACTAAAACAAACCTACCCTCAGGGTCCCTGATAATTTGAGTTGAAACAAAGGGAATGCTCCTGTTAATAATAAGCATAACCCCACAGCTATTCGAGGAGCCTTGCGCCTCATACACCATCCCCACTTGTTTTGAGGCTTCCGCTTCTAATAAGTGCGATTCCTGTAGGAAAGTAATCTGAGTACGTAGTAGGCTTAAGTGTTTGAGAACCTGATATTGCTTAGATTTTTTCCTGATCCCCTTAACGTTCCACATTGCAAAAGTCACCTCCTTAGCCATCTACTAAAGACTACTAAAAGTAATAGATTCGGCTCTGCACTCAGGGTGTATAACACTAATAATCTAACCCCTCCCGTTACTGCTGTAAGGCCCTCCCACCACCCCAACTCCCCCACCAAGAGCCCAAATTTAAACCCCCCAGTACACCCCCACCCCCCCAAAAAGAACACATAGCACTCGCCCCCCTCCCAACCTCCCAAACTGTCACAAGCAATGCTTAGCACAGCACTGGATCATATCCTCCCCCTCCCGCCCCCTGAACCTATCCCCTGCTAATGATCACCCTCATATCTCTAGATATAAAGCAGTTAATAAATTGCATTAATGAGGCCTTAATGTCTAAAGAGCGGTCTCGGACTTCCAGAGCCTGTGAACATATATTAATGAATCCATTAGTTATCGAGAGAGGAAAATGAAACTGGATGTCATAAATGTGAATATGGCAGGTCACCACAAGGGTGTAGAGTGAGAGTTGAGAAATGCTTGTCCCCCATGGGGAACTACATCGTGAACCAGAGCCAGAGGAAAACTGATATGGAGGGGTAAGCCCATTATCGAGATGAGAACATGAGGAGGCAAGAAGCCGGGTGAGAGCTGAAACGGGATCCTGAGATGGGAAAACAATAGGAGTAATTACCCAGGGGTTACTGACCCCTAGTTCCGAATCCCGCCCCTGCAAAACCAGGACGACATAGTGATTGAAAGAAGTCCCTCTCGAGGCAAAATGACCGGGCCTGCGTTACATGGGCGAACCACGCCCTCTTGTGGTCATAACCTAATCCAACCGACCTGCCAAAAGCACCCTGAAAGCCTGAAACCGCTCAGAAATCTGAAATCCCAACATATAAAAACTGATCAGAAGGCATAACCGAAAACCTTCCCCTGTGTGCTCCCCCTAGAAACTAAACATGTAATATTATCCCGGATGCAGTCTGAAGCAAGCCCTCCGGAGGCCCCCCCAAGGATTCTCCCTGTGGCACTATTCACACCAACAGGCCTGGGCCTGAAAAAAGTAAGAGTCAGGCCGTATACTAGTAGCCCAGTTCTTTTAGAGAGCATAGACTCGACTGAATTCCGTCGTTAGAAGGAGCGTTCTCCACACAAAAAAAAATGACTAACAGTTCACTCAGAAGTTCCCGGTGAATCCCGAAGGTCAGGAGGCCCTCTCAGGTCGTCCGGAACAAATCTGGCAACGCCAATTTAAGGCTTAGTAGCGCAACTTCAGGATCCTCAAAATTGAGCTATGAGCCATTTACTGAGACTTGTAACTTCGCTGGGTACCCCATCCTGAACTTTAATCCCGCCGCTATGATCTTAGATACAATCAGTTGGAAGGTTTTCCATTTCAATCGGACCGAGCCAGGGATGTCTTGAGCAATTCTCAGCTTCGCCTTCTCCCATCTGACTTCTTGCAGGGCCTTGACTTTCTGTAAGAAATGCTGCTTTTCTAGGTAGTTCAGAAAATGGCAAATGATGGGGCGAGGAGGGGCATCAGGTGGGGGTTATGGTCGCAGAGACCGGTAAGCCCGTTCTATCATATATGTTGGGCCAAAGGGAGAGGGACCAGCGACCCTTTCTACCAGCTTCTGGACAAAGACTACCGTATTCTGGCCTTCTTCCCCTTCAGGGAGCCCGAGAATTACCACATTGTTTCTCCGACCACGGCCTTCCAAATCTTCCGAGTTTAGCTTCTAGACGAGATAGCTTTTGTTTTGTTAATAGGAGCTCAGGATCCAGACCTTCCAATTTTCTCTCGATCAAAACTATTGGGGCAGTGTTGTCCGAAACTGTTGTGGAGACTTTCTCTAACTTTCTGGAGAGGGATTTCAAATCAGTTGCCATATCTTTCATCTCTTCCCAGAATGGTTTAAATTCCTTCAAGAATCTGTTGAGAGTTAAGGGTTCTTGATCCCCAGCTTGACACGAAGGATCCGGTTTGTCTGGGCCACTCGAGGCTCGGGATTTCTTTGAGGCCTTCTCAGGAGTGGCGGGGGGGGGGTATGTTTCTGTGGGGCTTTCTTCATATAAGCCTTCATTTACCACACAGATACCCAAAACAGGAGCACAAGCTGTTTAGACACAAGGAGAACTCATAGGCAGAGGAATTAGTTGAGGTTTAACATTATTAAATTACGAGTTTATATTCGGGAGACAGGAGCTTAGCGGAGGAGCTTCTACTCGGCACTCTGCATCACGTGATCCTCCCAGTTTCCTAATTTCTGTTTTATTCCTCATCAAATTACTGTGATTGGTCATGCAGTAATTACTCCTGTTCCCATCCCGGAACCAGACGTTATTGATACTGACCCTAAATATTTGCTTGCTCTATCTCAGTATTTACCCATTTTCAGTGTCCATACTGATCCCTTGACCTTGTCTCTTAAGACACTTTTAGATAGAAAGGACACCCATTTCATCTACATCAGCAATAATATCTCCAAAGCTGGAGAAGCCCTTAACACCCTCATCCATGATGGTGATTTAAGCACCGTGCTTTCCAATACCTGGTTAGAGTTAACTTTTAAAGGTTTTGTTATTGTACAACTGTTTTTGATTATCTTTTTGATATTAACTCTTTGCTGTCTACGGCGCATTCTAAAAGAACACGATGAACAACTCAAATTCCTTTACAAGGTTTGTGTGTTGGGTCTGTAAACGATGGATTTTGTACCCACTTCTTACCCATAGTGTTGTTGCCTTTTCAGTGAGGAAACAGGGGGGAGGATTGTTATGCTTGGTCCCCACACCCTTATTGGCAACTCACTGTGCACCGCTGACAATATTTGTTATGTTATATACATAATCAGTACTGATATTTAGGGCACTGGTACTTACCATATAAGAATATGTTACCAGGGACATTATTACTGTGATTATTGCTAGTAACACATCAATAACATGCTGAGAATACGTCTATGTTCTTTGTTTATTCTTCTGAGAAGTCATTGTATAGCCTACACTGCCATCATGCGGATTTAGGTAACACCTCACTTATTTTCTGTTTTATGTACAAGTCTATGTTCTCATTTTAGCTGATTTTATACATTTCGCATACCTATAGATAACACTGTAGAGCCACCTAACGTTTGGAAAGTAGGGCTTGTTTTATGTATCTAACTCACCTACGAAAGTAATAGTTACCATGGGGATTATCACCATATTTAACTTGCTGTATTACGTTTTCCCACTAAGACTGTCTTCATACCCTGGAGTATTGGGAAACTCTGGCTCCCAGTGTCTATTTGGTAAGACCTGTTTTTAGGGCATAAGTCTGCTTTTGTGTAATAAACAAGTTTATTACCACATATGCCACTTGTCTGTTATTTCTTCTGCTGGTTTATTACCACCAAGAATCTGAGAAGGACTTGACACCCTGACAATATGTTTCTTCTGCTGGTTTATTACCACCAAGAACCTGAGAAGGACTTGACATCCTGACAATATTCAACACTTCTAGATGCCCCTCATACAAGAGCCCTTGGAGGCCCTGAATCATCTTAGTTGCCCTTTGCTGGATGGTCCCCAGCCTATTCTCGTCCTTCTTAAGATGTGGACTCCAAAACTGGACACAGTACTCCAGATGGGGCCTTACCAGGGACCTATAGAGTGGGAGTATTCCATCCCTGCTTCTGCTATTGACTCCCCCTCCTTGTGCACCCTAGCATTCTGCTGGCCTTGCCTTACGTTGGCTGGTCTGTTTAAGGGTGTTGCAAATGATGACTCCTAGGTCCCTTTCTTCTTGTGAAGCACTGAGCTGGACCCCATTTAACCAGTATGCAGTCTTCGGGTCCTCTTTACCCAGATGCATCGCCTTGCAATTTTTTGCATTGAACCTCAGTTGCCAGTTGTTAGACCATCTTTCCAGCATCTGTATGTCTTTTTGTAGGTCCCTAACTGTCTCCACGCAGTTCACCCTTCCACCTAACTTTGTATCATCCATGAATAGTGCACATTTGTCCTGTATGTCTACGTCAATGTCACTGATAAACACATTAAACAGGACTGGCCCTAACACTGAGCCTTGGGGCACACCACTAGTGACCTCACCTTCCTCTAACCTCTCCACATTGACTACCACTCTCTGTTTTCTATCCTTAAGCTAGTTTCCTACCCACTCGACTATGCTCTTGGCTGCACTCAGGTCCTCCAACTTTGTCAGCAGGTAGTTGTGCGGCACCGACTCAAAGGTCTTACTGATGTCAGAGTAGAGGAGGTCCACTGGGTGGTCTCTGTCCAATGCTGTAGTCACTCAGTCTAAAAATGTAATTAGGTTCATCTGGCATGACCTGCCCACTATGAACCCATGTTGCCTGACATCCTGCAGATCATTTGTAGAGTACCTTTTTTTTTTTTTGGACTTTTTATTTATTTATTTTTTATCGCATTATTTATACCACCTCCATTGACCTGGCAGGGGCCGTAACCCCCCCCAGAGGGGTACATCTTCCAGCCCATCGGGGCCATCATGGGTCCTGCCAGGTCCCAGCATTTTTCCTCTGTTTTCTCCCCGCACCCTGGCCCATGCAATGGGTGCAGCAGTTGTCTCCACCTCCGTGGAGGCAGCCAAGCACCCTGGGCATAGACCGAACCCCTCTAGTTGTGCTGATGCACGCAGCACAAACCCCTCAACCCCGAGGAAGGAGAGCAGTCCTCCAGATGCTCAATCCTTACCTCCCCGGCTGACCCACCAAATGACCCGAGTCCATTCCTGAACCAGAGTTGCCAGCGTGATGCAAGGTGTGGAGTCCAATGCCTACACCCTCAGCCCCACCGGGCCAGCGTACTTTTTATTTATTGAGTTTGCAAATAAAACACAGAGGAGACATACACAGGAGGATGGCAAACTATACATTAAACCATACATTCTCTTAAAAAGAATTGGTGAAGGACCCCTCCCTGTTCAGTACATCATAGGGGGAATACCAATATAAAAATACATTTCATATAACTACACGATTGCATGCAGCCATAAAAGGTTGACACTTTCATTAGCTTCTCCACCACTAACATAAGGCTAACTGGTCAGTAGTTGCCGGCCTCCTCCCAGCTCCCTCCCTCCCTTGTGCAGAGGTACCATATCTGCTCTTCTCCAGTCTCTCAACACTATTCCCAAATGAAGTGAACTGTTGAACAAACGTGCCAAGGGATCTGCCTACTCTCCTGACAATTTGTTTAGCACCCTCGGTTGTATTCCATCTGGCCCTGGTGATTTGTCCTCCCTGAGTTGCTCCTGGGCCTCTCTGACTCTGCTAGTGGTGACTGATGGTATTTCCATTTGTGGGACCACTTTGTTAGCAGCCTTGATGCCACTTTCTGGTATGGGGCTAATGTGTTCCTTGGTGAACACAGAGCAGAAAAAGTGTCTTGGGAAGGGTGATATAGCTGGAAGTTGTGGCCCGTTTTTGGTTACATTAGAGTATGTCCCACACATGGCCTGACTAAGGTATTTAGTTTGGGGGGGGGAGGGGGTTGCACACCATGACTCTTGTTGCTGGAAGGTTACTTTGGTCTTCATTTTTTTTTTTTTTTAGGTTTCCAGTCTTTCTCTCTTTCTCTTGTAATTAAACAGACTAAATGGTGGCACGGTTACCTGGATTTGAGGCTCGCCTGACAGATATTACTGTTCATCCAGAATTCTTTACTGTAACTATATCAGAGGTGTTTCTTTTTAACATTAGTATTTTATCTATGCCTCCATAAAGTGTAGCCAATGTTTGAGGCCCAGTTAGGCACATTCCATTTGTGTGAACTGTATAAGCTGGCTATTTCCTATGTTTAGCAGATATTCAATCTTAAGTATTAAACCAATAAAGGTGTTCATGAGTTAAAAAAAGAAAAGTGGCCTTCTGCTATCCTCCTCCACAATTCTGTCACCATCATTAACTATTCCTCCCTTTTTCTTCCTTTTTTCTTGTGTATATCGAAAAAGTGTTTATTCCCTGCTTTAACCCCATCAACCAGCCAAAACTCTGTTGAGGCTTTGGCTGATCTCACCATAATCTTCGCTTCTTTGTTCTTGTAAATGTAAACTTATTATCTCCCTGTTTTTTTATAGTTTCTGAAAGCCTCCCTTTTGGCCCTTATCGCTGTCCTGACTTGGTTAGTGAACCATGTGTGTTTATTCATGTTTGTTCTTTTTTGTCACTGTCCTTACACACATCTTTGTAGCCTCCAATATAGCTAGCTTAACCAGCCCCCATGGTTCCATGTCATAATTGCGACTACGGAATGGTGACCTGTGAAAAGGACACTGAACCCGCAATGAGACCAGTTTGGTTTCTAAGTTTTTTTGAAGGGGGCTTTGTCCCCTGAACCACACCTTCTTTGGGATTCTTACTCCAGGTGAGCATCACTCATGGATGGGGGTACCATTGGTAGTGCAAAGGTGTCGGTGCCGTGATTCCCTTGCGGTTGTTGCGGGCCTCCGTTCCGCAGTAGCGATATTGATGGGTTACCACTCCCATATGTCTTCTACCTCTATATGCTTGTGGAATCTTGACAGTTTGCTCCTGATTACTTCTCTCACTTTGTCAAAATTAGCTCCTCTAAAGTTTAAAACGTCTGTCCTGGATTAAGAGTTTACTACCCCTAAGAACAACTCAAGCCACACAGAGTTATGGTCACTGTTGGCCTGTGGCTCCCCAACCCCAGTAACACTTACTACCTCTGAAGACCACATCCAGGATAGTATGCAGCCTAGTCAGAGCATTAACTAGTTGTGTAAGTAGGCAGTCTTGTAGGGTATCAACAGCTTTTTGACTTCTACAAGAACCAGCCACTGGGATGCCCCAGTCAACATCAGGTATGTTCTGATCTCCTACCACCACTGTGTCCCTTTTTGTGTTACACCTCTGAATTTCCCTAGGAGTGCTTCATCTCTGCCCTCAGTCTGCCCCAGAGGCCAGTATACTACTCCTATGAAGATCCTCTTCCCCGTTGCTAAGCTGAGTTGCACCCACAGGGATTCCACACCTTCCTTTTTGTTGATATCGGATGAGATAGCATTAATCCCATCCCTTACATATAATACGACCCCTTCCCCATCTTCCCTTCTATCCTGTCTGAATAGGGTGTAGCCTGGGATTGAGAGGTCCCAGTCATTTTTCTCTGAGGCCCAAGTCTCCATAATGGCCACCAGGTCCACTCGGGACTCTGCCATCAATGCCTGCAGGTCACTTGATTTGTTACCCTGACTTCTGGCGTTGATGCACACCCCTGTCCATTGTCTGATATCTTTGCTTTTTCTACCTACTTTTGATTCTGCCTTGGGGTCCGTGGCTGTATGGCCCCCTGTTTGGTCCCTTGTAGTCTCCTTCTGTTCCCTACATGTTCTGTTAGGTCGTGGAAGAGAAATTCCTTTGAAGTAACATTTAAAACAACTACTGAGTAATGCAGTTCCCCTTCAGGATGGATACAGGCCAATACCCCTGTAAAGGCCCTTGTCCTCCCTGGTGGGTCCCCAGTCCCAATGTAGCTGAAAGTCCTATCTGCACCTTTCTTTCATCCATGAGTTAAAGCTCCTGGTGTTGAGATCCCTCCCCTTATTACAGTCGTAGACAGGCAACACCTCAGCAAATGCCACTGAGTGCACTACCTAAGACCTCTCCCTAGCTCCCTAAACATTCCATGCATTATCCCAGCCCTGTCTTTAGCCAGGTCATTAGTCCCCAGGTGGACAATGACATCCAGCTCTCTCTCCTGTCCTGCTGCCCTAACTATCCCCAGGATATGCTTCCCATCCCTCTGGGCTGTGGCACTGTGTATACACCTATCCTGCCTCTCCCCCCCTTCCAATTCTCAAATGTATCCCCCTCGCAATCAAGTCCCCCACCAGAAGCTGTTTCCTGCTCCTCTGGGGTCCTCTACCACCCACATTGGGATCTCCACTATGCAGGGCAACACATTCTCCCTGGTCACTACTGTGGGCGCCTCCTCTCATCAGTTCCAACCTGCCATAGTGGTGTAGGAATTATGTAGTGGCACTGACTGAGGAATGTGTCCCCATCCCTCCACTCCGACCCTTCCAGAGCGCACTATAGTCCAGCCATTCCTCCTCCCTGGCATCCTCTGAGGTAACAGTGGCAGATTTGGTAGCCTATGGGTGGGGGAAGAGGTCCTCTGAATTGTAGTCAACTTGGCCTGGAGTCTAGGAACCTCCTCCCTCAATCCAGAGAGGTGCACGCAGATGAGGCAGCACTGCAGTCTCCAGAACGTCTCTCTGAAGACTGCCACCCCACATCCACTGCGCTGCACCACTCCCATCATCAGGCCCTGTGAGAGGAATTCTGGGCCCAGGGAAAAGTTCAGACTCTGGGGCACCTCTTCAGTTGTATACAGTAGTATGCCAGGTGGCCTGAGCCCCACTTTGGTGCCGTACCCCAGGAATGATCCCATGCTCCCCTACCCTCTCAAGGGCCCTGTCCATCATTCTCAAATCTTCTTCGCCTGTTACTTGAAAATGAATTTATACCCTTACCCCAAATAGGGTGTTTCTTTACTTCCCTTTCTTGTCTGGATTACTGCCTGTTACTATACCCTAGTTACATACTTCTTTACTTCCCTGTTAAATTTCTAACTAGACTTTTAGTACCTTTTTCTGTTTGTAGCCTGACCCCAGATAGGGTGTTTGTAGATTCTGTTAAACTCCCCCTAAATCCTTTTGTATTCCTACCCCAGTTAGGTGTTGTACCTGTTCCATGTTTTAGCCTCACCTTTACCTTCCACCTGTCCCTGTAGTGAAAGCAACAACAGGAGCAAACAGGTACCTTACCTTTGTTGACCGACAGAGTCACCCACTTCCCTGCTTCCTCCTACAGGTGCCTGTTGATGCCTGAGATGCCAGTCTTACACCTGTTCCACTCCTTCACTGGAATACGTTAGAGATGGTGCCTTTTATACTTCCCTTGCCACTTCCTGCCTCACTAGGATTGGTCTGTGTGTATCTCGTAATGCTCCCTGATACATCTGGCTGGACTCCAAAAAGAACCTGGAGAGAGAGAGAGAGATAAATCCTTACGACAAAAGCAGGTTTGCTTTTAAACAAAGTTGGTTGAAGTGTTGTATCTTCCTCTGCTCCAAGTTCCCCAAACAAGTTCCATTTTGTTTGTGCTAACTTGTACTGCAAAAGCCTAGTTATAGATGTTAAACATTAAATCATTCCTTTGTTTACATAACAAAACCACAGTTTTGGTCAGTTGTTTTAAACACTACTGGTGTAGTGTGGCCTTATTGATGCTAAATTCTGTTATCGATATCCCCCAAGCACTAGAGCAATTCAAACAACAAACTTACTGCTCCAACTTATATAACACACTCCCCTAAATCAAGTCACTCCTCTAGCACAGTTGTCTAAGTGGCTGGCACTAGCCTGATCCATTGAAATGTGCACCAAAACCAAGCTGCAGCTGCTTTTTATGTTGGCTTGGGCATGCACACGCAACATCTTGCGGTAGTAGCACTTTCAGAGGTGTATCAGTGTTGTGGCCAATGCAGGGGATGCTTTAGTGGGTGCATCCCTCAGCCACCAATCAGTGAGTATGCTGGAGATGACAGCAGTTTCAAAGAGAGCCACGAAGTTGAAAGAAATCTGCCGCTCCAGTGAGGTGCAGTTTCCTCACTGGCGCGTCAGATGACAAGGCTCCATTACATGTCTTTCCTGGTGAAACATTCCAATAAATATGGCGTCTCCTGCTGCCCACCACACTGTCCCCACAAAGTCGACACTGGGGATGCACAATCCCCATGTCTGCATGTCCCCCTTCCCCCAGTTCAATTTGTTTGCCGACGGGGGTGCCCAATCCCTATCGGCATCATGCCCCCCCCACACACATACTTTCTTTGCTGACAGGGGTGCCCAGTCCCCATCGGCATCATGTCCCCCTCTCCAAACTCGTGGCACACTGGGAGCCCACTCCAGTGTGCCCCAAATCATTTTTTTACCTGTAAATAAGAAAACCTTCTCCCAAAATCTGTTTTTTTGACCTGTAAAAAAAAATGGTCCTTCGTCGTCCCCCCATGCCCATTCCCCCAACCTGCACCCACCCTCTGCGCACCTTACCTCCCTGCACCCCCCTTACCCATACTTACCTCCAGAGGGCAGGTGCTGCGATCTTCTGTGGAGCGGGAACACATCTGAACTCTTCAAAAGCCGACCGGGAACTGAACAAAATGTGGTAAGCTTTATAATGGCAGGCAATGGGGGGGGGGGGGTTCAACTTAGGTGGATATCTCAGCCATTTTTGGGAATTTTGGTGCCAGATTTTCAACATGGGGTTCTGGGACCCCACCTCATGAACACATGCACTGCCATCTTGTTACTCAGTCCCAAAAGGTGATTTCACAGTCGCTGACGGAATCACCTTTCGGGACTGATTAACAAAATGACAGTGCCACTGTCCATGATGTGGGGTCCCAAAAGCCCGTGTTGCAAATCTGGTAAAAAATTCAAAAATGACTGCATATGAGCATGCATATGCAGTTTCCACACACGCTCGTAACTTCAACAATTTATTATATTTTCACTCCAGATTTTCAACATTGTCATTTTTTCTCATCTCCTTATGAACAGTACAGCTGTCATTTTTCACATCCTGCCCAAAATGTGTTTTTGCACCTGTGGCGCACAATGGCACGGTCGCTGTGGGAAATCAACTTTCAGGACAGATTGACAAAATCACAGTGCCACTGTTCATGAGGGGAGGTCCCAAAATGCCTATGTTGAAAATGTGGTTAAAAAATCCCTAAAATAGTTGCGTTACGGGTGTGCATTGTGCAGTTTCTACGCACGATCGTGATTTCACCAATTTTTCATATTTTCACTCCAGATGTTCAACATTGTCATTTTTTTACACCTCCTCATGAACAGTACAGTTGCCATTTTTCACATCCTGCTCGAAATGTGTTTTCACACCTGTGACCCTAATGGCGCAGTCGCTGTGCAAAATCACCTTTCCGCTAATGAACTGATAGTGCCACTGTTCGTGAGGTGGGGTCACAAAGACCATGTTGAAAATCTGGAGTGAAAATACCAACAAACACCTTGGGCGTAAGGGTTTCCAACTGTAACACCCCACCCTGTAGAAACTGATAGGTGTCAGGAGTGTGACTTGGGATTGTCGGCTGTAATGCTCATGCCATTCCACCCCCACCCCCACCCTGCTGCCAGTGACAGGCATTGAGGTGTGCCTTGGAGTCTTCGGCCCCAAAGTTCACCCCATTCTCCTATACTGTACCCATCTCATTTCCTTGTGGAATGGGGTGAACGTAAGGCCCGAAGACCCCAAGGCATACCGCAACACTTGCCAGTGTCTGCAGGGTAGGGTGAGGTGAAATGGCGTGACCCAAAGGCACACTCCAACACCTGTCATCTCTCCCTGCAGGTTGAGTGGTTTGCGCAGTTCAATACTTCACTGCCATTCCTATTATGCATCTCTCTAACTCCTGCACTAGCAATGCCAATGCCAGCAAGCCAGCATTCGGCATTGACAATTGCTTGTTTAAAACTCCCCCTGCCTCACTGGGATTGGTTCATGTGTATCACGTGACCCCACCTGTTGCTGCTAGCTGTACTCTAAAAAGAATCTAGAGATAGAGAGAGAGAGATATGAAATGCTGCAACAAAAGCAGGTTGGCTTTTAAATGAAGTTGAGCTGAACTGTTGTAGTTTCCACTGCTCTAAGTCCCACAGATTGATTTTATTTCATCCGTGCTAGCTTGTACAGTAAAAGCTCAGTTATAGACGTTAAAATGTTACAGCTGCTGTCTTGTTTATGTGACAAAACCCCAGGTTTGTTCAGTTGTTTAAAACACTACTGATGCAGCCTTATTAATGTTAAATTCTGTTATCGGTATCCCGAAGCGCTACAGCAACTCAAACAACAAACTTACTGCTCCAACTTAAATAACAGACTCCCCCAAATCATGTTGCTCTTCTAGCTTAGTTGCCCATGTGGCTGGCACTAGCCCGATCCATTGAAGTACCTGGGTGTCTGCTTCAATACTCAGCTTAACTTCACCAGACGTACTGACACATCCACTCGGAACTCCTCCTCAAACTGGGTGCGTTGTACAGGAACAAATCCTATATCCCTCTTTCAACTTGTCATAAGATTGCTCTCAAAATGATCCACCTCTTAATCTTTCCTGGCTCAGCAGGACCCCCTCTTTTATTCTTTCTGCTGTTTTGCACTGGAATGTCCCCCTCCCCCAACCACCACTGTTTTCTTTATTCTGAACTTTCATTTCCTTCTCTTTCTGGCAGGCTTCGAGGTCACAGAGAATCAGTACCCTTTCCGTGGCACAACACACTGGTTATGCATAATTGCCCATTCACTATCCTATATGTCTTCATAGCCAAGTTCTGGTTATCCCTGTCCCCTAATATTCTCCTCCCTCCACTCTTCTCCAGTCCTATTCCCTCAGGAACTCTGACTCTCCATGTCTTCCTCTCCCTTTTTTCAATATTTCTGCTGGACAAGCCTCTATCTCCTACAGACTCTTCTCACTCTGTAACAAACTCCCACACTCACTTCACTTCACTCAGTCTCTTCTCTTTTCTGTTTAAAACACCTGGTTTGGGACCATACAGCCCATTCTTGTCCTTCTTGCTAAACTCATTCCCCAGAGTGTATGTTATGGCTATTTAGCTGTAACCCTCTCATTGGGAGGGGGCTTACCTGGACTGCTGCTGTGCCGCCACTAGAGCCCTACCCCTTGGACTTCCAGCTCGCTCTGCCCTCAGGACTGCCACTTTAAGGGGACCAGAGGACTGATATCGCTTGAAACCAGTGCACGTTCATGCAGGGAATGTGTGCACCTTTGAGCCTGCTTGAATGTGCGAGTTGACCTAACAGCTCGACTGTTTTTTGGTGCTGGGAGCACCCGCCAGCCCCTGGAGTTTAAAGCCACATTGGCAGCAAACCACAGCACCTCCACTAGTGTGCTCCAGCCCCAGAGACAGCAGTGGGCATCAGGGGGCTTGGAGGCACTATTAGGAGGAGGAAAAAGGATGGTACTTGGCGAATTGGTACTCTGTGCCTTTAAGAGAATGGGAGAGATTACCAGCCACCCGGAGACTGCCTGTGTGGATGGGGAACAGAGAATGGAGTTCCTGAGAGGGAGCACAAGAGCCCAGCTAACTTCACACTACCACCGGATAACGGCCCATGGGGGCTGCAACCAAATCCAGGGAGAGCACACTATGGGGGGGGGGGCAAAACTAAATAAAATAAAAGAAAGCCTTTGGAGCACTGGGCTCCATTCAATTGAGGGGGTAGCCATCTTTATGACCCCTGAACTGGACAAACTCCCAGTCAGCACCCATCAAACCAAATGCAATGAACTGTGGGAGGTGGGTGCCATAAGGACCCTCCCAAATGGACTGGTGTTTTTTTTTTGAGGCAATCAGAGGGCAGGACTGGGAGAAGAACTGATAGCCCAGTTTTCCCAATTAGAGACTGAATGGAGGGAATAGATGGCCAGGCTTTGGAGGAGCAAAGGGCAGTCAGAGAGAGAGAGAGAGTGAGAATGGTGCAAACCTGCTGCTGGTAAGAGAAAGCAAGGGACCTAGCCAAGCCAATAACTCCTGTGGCTGTCTCCAGGATTCCATCAGAAAACCCCTTGTGGATGCTTTCCCTGAGTTCATCAAAGTCAGAGACTGTTCTAGAGAGCACTATGTGAAGAAATAGCTGAAAGTGTGAACCAGTGGGACACTGCTGCATCTAGAAGTTTCTGAGGTGATCGGAATGGAGACAGATACCTGCATTTTTGCTTAGTCTGCTTTGGAGCCAGGTAAGTGGCCTGCTAGCCTTTACCCAATGGGGTGGATCGGGGAACAGGGTGTCATAGGCACATGCCTGAGTATAACTGTACTCTCAATCCATTGGGGAGTTGGACCGTGAGGTTGCTCCAGGGATCTTGGCTCCTTGGGAACCAGGCAGCCGCTACCTAGTGCTCCTGCATCCCATGTGTTGAGCCAGAAGGGCTGTTCCGGAGAAGTTGGGCCAGAAGGGCTGTAGCCAGAGAAGTGTGAGCCAGAAGTGCTGAGCTGTTGTTGCCTATTTGAAAGAATCCAAAGCTCCTGATTCGTGTGGATCCTGCTCCTGTATGCTGCTTCCCTCCATGTCTGAACTACTGCTTCCAGAGGTCACGTAAGTGCTGGCATTGCTGGTTGGAGTTTTGCATTTCTCTCTGTTTGGCTTACAATTGGGGTTTTAAGCCTTTCGAGAATTTAAGTGAGTCTTTTGGAATCTCAGGTTTTTTGTACTTTTTTTTTTTTTTTATTTTATTTTAGTTGTTTAACCAGGTATAGCACACTAAGCTGAAAGCTTTTTTACAGGAGCTACCTGGGAGCACAAGGAGGTTAAGTGACTTGCTCAGGGTCACACAGTATGCAAGTGGAAGCTGTGGGATTCAAACCCAGGTCTGGTCTGCTGGATGTCACCAGATTTGCAGCTCAGAGCCTTAGACCACTGCGCTATACCTCCTCCTACTAGCACACTATGGCCTGTTTTTGGGGAGGGGTGTAAAATGCAAGTTTGTTAACGTTCCTCAAGTGCACCACTGAAAGAACCTGGGCAATGTAACAACCAGGCCTGCACTGGGACTTTAGTATAACTCTTGGGTACCTATCTATTTAGTAGTTGTGTTATACTTGAATCTATAGTTCTACTACTGGTACTAGTTAAAGAGTATACAGCACCCGGTGTAATTCAATTCATCTTAGTGGCCCCTTGCTTGGGCAGGTGTACTTGGCTTGTGGTGTACTGATATATGGGGAACTGTTGATTGGTGACATGCAATTGATTAACCCAGTTTTTCTTCTCCAGCTACCCAGGCCTGTGTTATCAAATAAAAGCATTGTTCATTGTTTGAATTTCACCCTAGTGTGTGCCCTCAGTCTGTACAGTCTGTATCTGAATTATTGTTTGGCAAAAGTGATAATTATTGGTGGTTCTCAGGAGTAGTCTTGTCCAGCATAGGAAGGTGGGTAAGTACTGGATCCCAGAGGGTGGTACTACACACAACATCTGGCCCACTATTCTCTTTGGGTGGAGGCACCATGCTATGTATTATTTTGGTATAACCCCCCCTACTGTAGGAGAACAAACAAACTCAACTGCCTCAACCAGGTGTGCCCCTTTACAGTCTCCAGGCAGGGGTGTGAACCCGGTCTCTGCACCAACGGGGGAGGGTCACATAGCCAATTCTATTTCTGGTGACCCTCAGAGGTTCTTTTTTTTTGCAACATGCTGTTCCAGCTATTACAAGCATATGGCACCTTAAGAAGCTATGTTGTATACAAAATATACAGTACTACACACTGTCTCATGCATGGTTGCACCTTGTTTATTATTTTGTATATATATATATATATATATATATATGTACTGTACTGTAGTTGCTGAGTGTTACTATTTGCTCTTTGTTTATCATTTATTCATCTCTCTGTCTCATTTTGCACCATGGCACCTTATAGAATGTTTGCTATTAGGCTGGCCCATCAATGCAGTGATTGGATTTCCACTTGTGACGCTGGCGACCCGGGTTCAGGAACGGATCCAGATTGTCAGAGGGCTGGCCAGGGGAGAAGGATTGAGCGTCCCCAGGACTGCTCTCCTTCTCCGGAGGGAGGGAGGGGGCACTGTGATTGGTGCAGGAGTGACACCTGGCAGAGGCCGGGTTGACGCCATGCACTGACGCACAGAAAACACTTCTGGGGCAGGACAACTGAGAACGTCATTGCACATCACTGCCCCAGCTTAAAAAGGGGAGAAAAATTCTGCCCCAAACATCTCCATGAAGCCATGCCCCTGGCCTCAATTAGCCATCCAGCCGGCTCTCCCAACTAAATACTAGGATCGCGGCACCGGTGCCCTTATGGTGCCACGACCCTGCCCTCTGAGGGGCAAGTCAGAGGTAACTGGGAAGAGTGCCGGTAATATGGGTGGTGGAGGTACAGGGGTGCCGTGACCAAGGCAGAGCCCAGACATTCAGTGGCAGGCAAAAAATATAAATAAAAAAAAGACTGTTTGCTATTACTACAGATGGCTGTTCTTTTTGTAATTCTCCCTGGGGATACACCTGGAAATGAGCTTCCGCTCAGTGTGCCTTTCCCGGTCAGTATTTTTTAAATCAATAAATAAAAGCCTGAATATTTACTTCCAGAGGTCATGTTTTTATGAGCTCTGCATACATCTCTTTACTTCTCACCACCCCTAAGCTTGCTGAGCATCTGCAGGCATTGCCTTTGAAAGCATCATAACATAATAAACGTGAACAGTCCTAAGACCTGCTTCTGTGACACCCCACTCAGATCAGAACCTCTTTCCATTTAGAAAGGCTCTTGTTTCTAGATACTTATCTCTTATTTTTATTTACTTTGTATTTTTCCCCTCCTTGCCCAGTGGGTCAACCTTTTCTTCAGCCTCTCCTTCAGCCCTTCCACAAGCCCTTGATCCCCGGTCTATGAGGGTGGTCAGTCAGTTGCCCCTGCTAGCAGATGCACATTGCCTGTCTCCTCATATACTCTCAGATTTACCCCTCTGACTGGAAAAAAAGCTAACAAGAAATCCCTTAATCTGGGGAGGAGGGGTGGGACCAAGAGGTCCATCAACTGCAGCTGGGCAGTGGGAGACTGTGGCAATATGCTCTGTTTAAGAGCTACTGTTGTTTCCACCTGTTTCATCCCCTATGTCCCACTAGCTTCACCCCACTTTCATGTAGCTTGTAATGGTAGATCATTCCGGTCAGCCAAAAGCAGGATGAGATCAGGCCACCTTGCCACACTTGGACACCTTCACTTGCGGTCAGAGGAGTGGGTATATGACATCACTGCATCATGTAGTGTGTTAGTTTCCTACATCATACCAGGATTTTACCTCTCTGTCTGAAACAGCATAATTTTGTTCGCTCAACTCCCTCCTGTTGGACTACCAGATAGTAGCCATACAATGGCCAGAGCCACCCTCCCTCCCTGAGGCAGAAGGCATCCAAGACTGTCAAATTATCTGAAAACATCTGTAATTAGTAAGGCATGATACTGTGGGATGTGCCATTAGTGATTGATAACCCAGTCCAATGGAGCTGTCTTTCCTCTGTTGGGAAAGGCAATTGGGTGTTTTAGGTGTTTCAGCTTATTTTTAGTTAAAAAACATAACATACTGGCCAGCCTGTTGGTTCAGTGGTAGCGCTACCACTTGTGATGCTGATGACCTGGGTTCAGGACTGAACCCAGGGCTGTCAGAGGGACTGCCGGAGGGGGGAAGAAAGCATCCATTGGACTGCTCACCTTCTCTGGGGAAGGAAGGGATCTGGCACCCAGTATCTACCGATCCATAGTGATGGCTAGAGGTTGGTGAACCTGGGACCAATACTGAGGCCAAATTGATGGAGGCAGAAGACGTTTGCACGTCATGGGTGGGAGCATGCCAGCCATGTGCTGAAGTCATTGCACACACACATCCATCAAGAGGGGTAATGGGGGAAACCACAAACAGAAAAAACACTTGGATGATGGGCAGCTTGAAGTCCGGGATCCTTGCAGGGATGCAGACATCCAATATGGGGTATATCCCCTACCCCCCCCCCCGAGGAGACTAAACAGAGTCAAATAGAAAAAGAGAAATTACTAGCAGCTCCCCTATTTGTAACCCTGCACAACCCAACAGCAGGGAGTGCACTACCCATGTGGATACTATAAGGTATGCAATGTGTCCCAGCCAATCAGAAGGCTCGATTTTCTGATAGTGTTTTATAATTGCCAATAAATGTGTTTAGTTGTAGGGTGTCATAGTCCACATGCAATGATAAATAAACTATGTTTCTGTAATAATTTTATGAATGATTGATATTTTAAAGTATGTGCCATCCTACCCCAAGATACAACTGTAAAAGAGCATCCAATGTGTATGTGTTATCTGTCCTGGTTAAAAATGTTGATAAATCAGCGCTACTTCTGCTGCCCAGTGTTTAACAGCCTGGTCTCAGCATTTGAACCTGGGTTATTGGAACAGTAGGCCACAGCAATCACCAATAGACCATCGTGTGGCTATTATTTCCTATCTCTGAACTACTTTTCTGTCTGTGAAGCTATGTTCATTCCTGTTCCATAAGATAATCTCTGACGTAGAAACTTATCGATTGCTTTTTGGAAATCCAGTTATCTGTAGATAATGTTCACTTCTTTTTTCTTTATCTATTCTGGTAGTTAGCATATATCTTCAAGCAAACTTCAATCAGCTGTTTAATCATACGAACATATGAAGAAGCCAGCAGAAGAAGGCCATTTGGTCTATCAAGTCTGCTCAGTTGCAGGGTCCACAGCTTGAGCTAATATCCTGCCCTCCCTCCCTCCCTCCCCACTCCTCCCATCCTCTCTGCCCATGATCCTTACCTTCTCCATATGCCTATCCCAGCCTCTCTTAAAGCTGCCCACTGTCTTCAACGAGATGACCTCTTCCGGCAGTGCATTCCAAGTGTCCACCACCTTCTCTATGAAGAAGAGCTTCCTTACCTCCCTCCTAAACCTCCCACCCTCCAGCTTAAGACTGTGCCCCTTCATGTTATGGTTGCCTCTCAGCTTAAAGAGACTCTCCTTATCAACCTTATTTATCCCTTTCAAGTACTTGAAGGTCCCAGTCATGTCCCCCATCTCTCTCTCCTGTCTTCCAGGGAGTACATGTTCACTCCCTCAATCTCTCCTCGTATGCCTTACCCTGCTGACCTGCTATCATCTTTGTAGCTCTCCTCTGGACCTTCTCCAGCAGGTTAATGTCCTTTTTGAGGTGTGGGCACCAGTACTGAACTCCATACTCTAGATGTGGCCTTACCAGTGACCTGTACAAGGGCAGTATAACCTCCTCTCTCGTACTACTGATCCCCTATATATGCATCACAGCATCTTGTTTGCCTTTGCTGCTGCTTTCTTGCACTGTATGGAGTACTTCAGGTCACTAGTGATCATCACGCCAGGTCCTTCTCCTCCTCTGATGCAGATACTCAGACTCCACCCAGGTAGTTATAGATAGTAATCAACATCATCATCATCATCACCATCAACATCATGATAAAATGTTTATTTTCATATAGGTACTGAACATGTGATTAGGATACAAATCCTATTTACAACTGTAGACCTGCATTTGTACAAGAGACAGGAAAATACAGTATGCACAAGAAATACAATGAACACAAGATACGAGAACTACAATCTTAAACGCCTTTAGTCATGGCCTTCCCTTCATGAAAATGTCCTAGCTGCGGTTAATCAAGTGTTGTTTTCAAGGTGTTCCCTCACCAAATCCCATTTCTTCATTGTCAGTACTTGTCTATGAATTTGAGTTAAACGAATGGGTCTAGACTTCCCTGGTTTGCCTCATGACACTGCTATTCCAGTAACCACTTTTCAGGCTTCAGGAGCATGAGTTAAAATTATTGAGCTTTGGACTGTATCTGTTAAGATTTCACTGTTTGCACCACTACTTCCTTTAAAACACTTGGGTGAATGCTGTCAGGAGAATCTGTCTCTCTCATCTTCACTGGGTACCCAGCCATGGAAAAGTAGCAGGCTTGATGATGTTGCCCAAGGTTGGCTGCTGGCGGTGCACTTAAACACATGCATGCAATGCTTTTTTACAACTTAAAACCCCAAACTCAAATGCTCTTAAACCCACAAGAAGTATTTGTAAATCCTGGCAGGATGGCCTGGTCTAGTAAATGCTTCCCCAACAATGATACAAAAAGAGGCAGGTGAAGGGAAAGCCTTAGTTTTACTCATGATTCTCCCAGACCAGGGGATCTCCTGCGATGAACAGGGATGATGGCACAGTTTGCAGTGAGTCTGTCTTCAGCTGATTTCACTCTCTCTTTCCTTTCTGAAGGCCTCTGGTATCAGCTAGTACAACAGCTGTTTCTCTGGTCCAGGTCAGTCCTCTCTAGACTTCAATATTAATATTATTAGCTGGTGCACACAGGTCAGCTGAGTCTACCTGCTGAACACATCACATACTAGCATTCAGACTCTAGTGTGTGGCAGTAAAAAGCACCGGGTAGAGGTACTGGCTGGGTAGCTTCCCAGACTAGCTGCAGTCACAGTTCTGTTTCTTTGGCTGAAGCACATCAAAGGCCTATCATTCAGTTGTTTCAGCCTTCAGCTTTAGTTTGCGCTGAGATAGCATGAGAGTACCTTCTTTTTATGACTGTGGGCGGAGCCAACAGGAGTATTGCATGTACAAAAGGAGTGATGTCATGTTTTCTGTCTGTGGAACTGGCTGAAGGTGTAAATAGTCTCCTCCGCCTTACCCTCCTCCAAGAAATGTTTTTCGACCTCAAATAAATACACTTTCATGTTAGTCAATGGTTGCAGGGTACTATTTTCTTTCATAAATGGGTGGTACAAGAACTGGTACCTGAGTAGTGGGAGGCAGCATTGTTTTTCTGGGGGAAGTAAGATCCAATCCACCTCCACCAAGAAGCTCCTAAAAATCCAGCCCACCTTTTTTTATTCATGTGGGAGGGGCATGAGGTGGATCCTATTATGCTGAAAGAAGAGTCACTAGTTTGGTATCTGACCAAGGAACAGAACAAATCTGTGCAGTCCCTGCATTTTGTTAATGACTAGGAAAACAGACAATACTTAATGCATTCAAACTGACTTAAAAACCCTTGGAACAAATGATTATCAGAGTCACCTGATGTATCAAAAGGAAAGACTAAGCTTCGGGTATTTCTTAAACATTTATATACTAAAAACAAAGTTCAGTTTTTGGGATTAACAATATTTGTTTACCATATTTTATCTATCTATATATAGTTTGTCTTTTTAGAAGTTTCAGACCTTGAAAGCATTGGTTTCAGTAATGCATTTAGAAATACATTTTTAATTGTCTTTACAGATAAATCATGCAGGTTCATGTACTTGGTGTAAACAGTCTGTGATGAAATGTATTTTACTTTTTTCCTGGCTCAGTTTCTATTAGTGAAAAGAAAGACTGGAACAACTATCAGAGCTGCCATCCCCCTAACATTACTGCTGAGTTTATACTCCTTGGAACCTATTATTCCAGTTTCTGTGCCTGTGTGTAGTACATAGGAAGCTTTAGAGCACTATTTTTCTTCTGGCTTGAGGAGTTAATTGAGACCACAGAAAGTTAAAGGAGTAGTCCACCAAGAATGTGCAAAAAACATATGTTATGTAGAGTGTTTTGATATGTATGTTAAATCCTAGTGTGTCCTTCCCTCTGTCTGCTGTTAGGAGTTTTTCCTAAATTAGCTTGCTAGCTGTATGGTAGTTTTACGACCCCTGGGGATCTCCATAACAAATAATTTTATTGGCTTTCTTTCTCCTATGATGCCACCTGTCTCATGTGACAGTGATGTAGCCATGCCCTTAGATTTAGCATGTGTACTGCTTTAAAATTAGTGTATGCAACAGCCTTCATGTGAACGCTCTGGGCTTCTCTTTGACTCCTGATGTCTATTTGCTTTAGCTATTGTATATTGTTTGAACTGCTTTGGTCTTTTTGATGTGGTGCCTGTGTAAATGAGTATCTGACTCAAAGGTTTATAAATCTGATATTTTTTAAATAAATAAATAAATGTTTATGTTTAAGCCCATTAAACACCCTTATCTAGTTAATGCATTCACAGTCATAGCGGCTCTGCCTGATCTTGTTTTGTATAGCAGGAGTTCGACTTCTCACTGCTCCCGCTGTCTGTGGCAGATACAAAGTTTGTCTCTGCAACAGAACAGCAGCAGCAAGCAGTCTTTCTCAGTAGCACACAGGCACCAGTCTCTTTAGGATCTCATGCAGATCTGCATGAAGTCTCAAATAGCCCGTACTGTTCACTGGGGAGCTGTACATCCAGATTGGTTATTTGAGCTGTCAGTCATTATACTCTGGACTGGAGGCCTGTCACTCAATAGTCAATTGCCTTCTGCAAAGGTGCCTGAATTAATGAAACCCACTATAAGCCCATAAGCCTTTGTAGTTCTCCCTATAAGCATTCTATCCTTGATTGGTTGTCCAGTCACCCTCTGACCTTGTCTCCATGCCAGCTTGGGTCACAGATCACAAAAACGGCTGCCAGATTGTAGTCCAAAAGAAAATATCTTCCAAATGTCCTTATCTGAGCAGTGTTTGACAGTTTAACAATTGTTCAGGCCCCAAACTAGTCCTTCCCAAGTAAGTTTACATATTGGGTTTGATCAGGACAGCTATCAGTAAAGCCCTAACTCAGTAGGAAGCACTGATGAAGTGCCTCTGTCATTGCCGGCCAGTGCCTTTGCTGTGCGATTGCAGAGAGCTTTAAAGATAAAGCGTGAATGGGGAAGTGCTACACTTACCAAATGTGCATTCCTATTTATAAATAAAATTGAAAAAAAAAACTACAGAAAATACTGTTTGAAATGTAGAAGTGAAGCAATTCCCTTATTGTTGGTTGCACTGCTGAAACGTTCCTTACTGTGGGTTGTGCTTTTATAATTACACTGAGCCTAACTTACTTTGACAAATTAGATCGCTAGATTCTTAGAATTAATGTTATAGTATTATTTACAAAAGGACCAATAGGTTCATTTACCTGCTATTTGCTATGAATACATTTAGAAAGCTCTTTAGCTTTACTTGAGTTATTTGGCTTTTTCACATTTATTATTCAATTTTTGGCATATCTGATTCTTTTGTTTGTTTTACTGTTTAACTGGGAAAAGCACACTAGGTGCACGTGTCTGTTTTCTGGGCTGACCTGGGAGCACTGGGGAGGTTAAGGGACTTTCTTCGAGTCTGACAGTATGGAAGTGGAGGTTGTGGGAATCAAACCCAGGTCTGCTGGATGTACAAGGCTCATTCTCAGTTTGTTACTCTAACCACTGGCTACACTGGTTCTGAGATTGGTATCTCCTTCCACCCCCACCCCATCAAGTCTCTCCCCTTGATTTTCTTTGTAACAATCTGTTTATTTTCAACTAAATTGTATTTCCAAATCTATAGTATCCTTACAGAAATCTTGAAGTTAGTCGTACAATAGCAAGGACAATCCAGATAGAAGACTAATCATCAAGCAAAAGTTAGTAAGTGATGTTGTAAAAGTGTATAATAAATAATCTCTCTAGTTAAACAGTAGGTACTGTTCCCATGTGTGGCCTAGCCCCATTCCAAGTATTGCCATTAGAACTTTACAGATATGCTTTCCTTACATTTTGCTTTAAACATTTTCAGCCATAGCTGAGAGGAACCATCTCCCCCTCCTTCTATGCACTTCTTAGAGCAAGCTGACAAGGTCACTGCAACAGGCTTTGATCTTCTTTGCATCCAATCAGAGATAGCTGGAAAAATCAAAGCTGATCCAAGTGAGTTCTAAGCTAGACTCTCAGTGGCACTGTTGCAGGCAAGAAGGCGCCAACATAAAAGCTTAATAAAAGTAAGAAAAATAAATATTTCTTTGGCTAATAACAATGAGTCAGCTGGATCTGGGGTAGTACAGAAACAATGCTGGCTCCTTTACCAGTGAAAGCAGTGTACTGTAGTCATTTTTTGGAAAGCGCCTATGAACTATTGTATATGCTGTAGCATTCTGCTTACATGTCAACCTTATTGTATAGTGACTGCTGAACTACTTTTAGCAAATCTTGCGTCTGTTATGAAGCTCACTCAGCTTCTCAGCCAATCAGATTTGAGACTGCCCCACCCAGTTGCATTTGTAACCATCCTTTTGGATCACACTCAATTAATGCTGTTATCTACCACATTGATTTGATCAGCTTTTACCATTTTATACACTGCATGATTCCACTGTTTGGAGCAAAGGGAGCTTTTTAAGTTAAATATGTTGATGGGCTTGAGGTTGTCTCCCTAGTGAAAACCAATCTCCATTTAATTAACAGCAGGGGTTAAATTGGGGGATATACTATGGTATCCCTAAACTCAATAACCTGAGTCTCGGGACACCGACCTCACTGGCCCGAAATCCAGCCTACCGAATCAATCAGATGCCCGAAAATACAATTTCAGGTATCTGATTGAATAATCATTAAGCATATAGGGGGCTTTGCCCCCTGAACTCCCCATGTGGGGGGCTCTGCCCTCACACCCCCAGTAACTAAAATATCTAACTCTGAGGGGGAGCTGACCTCAGAGTTAGAAATAAAAACATTACCGGGGTAGGACCACTAAAATATATGCTGCCTGCAGTGTGGATAGAACCCGTGCCTACACAGCATGCTAGCCGAGCTGCCATGGTGTAGTCCACAACACCAGTGGGGCAGCTCAGCCAGCCTTTCGATTTTTCCTCCCTTTGAATGCTAGGGGTAGGGATAAGGTAGCAAGCCATCACATCCGCTACCTTACCCCTGTCCATGTCCCTCAGGATCCATCATGCTGGGATGCTCACTGTCCAGATACTGAACCTGTCAGGCAATACTGCCCGGGCAGGTCAGTGTTGGGATAGTGAGCCTCGGTACTTCATAAGGGTACCAAATTGGGCAGGAGCCCACAAGAACTCAGTTCTAACATCTCTTGAAATTTGTATGAGAATTCCACTGCCTCTGTCATCTTCCTCCACTAATTACTGTAGTAGAGTTACACCACTTAGAAATTACAGTTCTACCACTTAGAAATCCAGATGCAAGAGTTGACCAGGCACTTACACATTTTCAGTTTAATTGCCAATAAACAGAATGATTAGGATAATACCAGCTTCTTTGGAAGGGTTTAAATTTACAAGTGCTTTTTTGTGATGTTAACCATCCCAATGTTTGATCATATATTTGGGTATAATTCAGTGTATTGTGGATATCCCCCTCTAGACATAACATTAGAAGTTGGACAAAAGTAATCTAAATTACTGCACAGATCCAGAAGCAAATGGTTTGATACCTTTTATTGGACCAACATAGATGTTACAAAAAGAACAAAGTGCTTTAGTTTTCAGACCAACCAAGTCCTTCCTTGGAAGCTTATGATAGTCACCCAGAAAATCACATACTATTAACACCCAGATCATGCAAAAAAACCCCAGAAATAATTCTCATTGGTTTAAAATACTCATTTAAACCATAACTGAAGTTTGCATCAGAAAAACTAGATAGCACCAGTTTGCCTTTAGCTGAGGAGCCTTTCAAGGTCAAATGTCACCAGCATAAGATAAAAACACTTTGAGCAGAGAGCTCCACTGACATAAATTCAGAATGGCTCAGTGTGTTTTGAGAATCCAGTCTAATGAAAAGTGTTCTTATCTTATTCTGGTAACATTTAACCTTGAAATGCTCCTTAGATAAACATGTATTTAAGTGAGTATTGAATCCAAAGGTTTTGCTTTTCATTAGATTGGATTCTCAAAACACACTGAAACATTCAGAATTTATGTTAGTGGAGCTCTCTGCTTGAAGTGTCTTTATCTTATTCTGGTGACTTTTGACCTTGAAAGGCTCCTCAGCTAAAGGCAAACTGGTGCTATCCAGTTTCTCTGATGCAAACTTCAGTTATGGTTTAAATGAGTATTAAAAACCAATGAGAATTATTTCTGTTTTTTTATGCATGATCTGGGTGTTAATAGTATGTGATTTTCTGGGTGACTGTCATAAGCTTCCAAGGAAAGACTTGGTTGCTCCGAAAGCTAAAGCACTTTGTTCTTTTTGTAACATCTATCTTGGTTCAATAAAAGGTATCAAATCATTTACTCCTGGATCTGCTCTTACAAGGACCAATATGACAACTAAATTACCGTACTAACTGTATATATGAAAACCACAAGTATTGCCTTCACTGAGAAACCATTCTTGTACTGTGTTATTTTTAAATAATAAAAGTTATAAAAAAAAGATTTTAGAAGCTGTGTTCATTATCTCACAACGTATGGCTGCTGGAATGTAGAACACAGAATGTTTGGGCACTACTGAATGGTGCAGCAGTAATCTGCTAACCCCTTAAACTGTTTTAGTATCTCTGCACTACAGATGCCACCAACTACATAGTCTAAATATTTGCACTTGCAATTTGGCTGATCCAGCAAATTTCAACACTCCTTTTTTCAGGGCAGAATAGTGACTTTTGAGAATCTCCATGGCCATCAGCAGAATGTATGTCAGATATAAGCTCTGGTGATGTCCCTGGAGAGGCTCAGTAGTCACTCATTTGTCCAAAAGGGGTCATACATTTGCAGGAGCCACAAACTGGCATGTGCAAATGTCTGTCTGGTCCCATTTTTGTATTTTTCAACTCTCTTCATGTTCCTTATCCCCTCCCCCTACATTTTTTATTTTTTTCCCTCCAATTTGTTTAACCAGGATCACCCCACTAAATGCAACATGTTATTTCCAGTGGGATACTGTTTCTGCCCTTTTCTACAGCTGAGTGGAGTGGAGCACTGGGAGATTCAGTGACTTGCCCAAGATCACACACTGAGTATATGACTCTAGTAAGGTTTGAACCTGTGCTCTCTTGGTTTCAAAGCTGGTGCTCTAATGGTTAGATTACAATGCCCCTTACCATATACACACACACCTATTATGGTACGTTCATTTTCTTTTTGATTCAGACCATTTCCATTTTCAGTTTTCTACTTTTTTAAAATGCTCGCCCATCAGTCTGTGTCTTCTTGCACATCCATATGAATGCAGATGACACAGAGCTCTTTGCTTCTGGGGCATTGGTCCCTGACCTGGAATTGTCACTTCAGAAAGAATTTGACAATGTCCAGTACTGGTTCCACTCAAACCAACTGTTGCTTAATGCCAAGAAGACTGTCTCTAGGAAATTAGAAAGCAGAAGGTAGCTAGAACCCCTGAGGTAGAGTTATTGTGATTCCAAGCACTCAAATGGGTTGGTGGTTTGTTCTCACTTTAATAAAGTAGGTTTTTTTTGGTACTGTACTTTTGATATAGAAGTTGTTCTCCTGTAGTGCACAGTCCTATGTCTTTTGCATGTTGGCTTTGCTCTCAATACACCCAACCTGCTGTACTTGTGTGTTCAGCTTCTGTTTTTCTCCAACATACCAATCTTCAGGGTTCTAAATGTTGCCCCACTTGAAGTTGTACCTCACTTTAAGTATTTTAATGGACCTGCTCTGACGGGTCCACCCCTGCACTCAGAAACCTTGCAAGGGAAGGGACTCCTGGCAGTTTCTGTGAAAAGGAGGGGCATTAGATTCTGATGCCTTTTGGGTGTCCTGTGGGCTGTTGAGTTTCTAAAGTGGCAGCCCCAGGCACAAATCGAGACATATTGTGAGCAGGTAAAGGCAGGACTGTGCTGGAGGAGGGCAGATCAGGTGGAAAGGTCTGCAGTGCTGGGAGTGGGTACAAGATGTGCCATCCCGGGCCTCAAAAGTGGACAGCAAACTGTGAACAGAGCTGCTGAGTTCTGAAGGGGAAGAGAGTGGCAACTCCACACAAGCCAGCACATGGGTGACGCTGAAGATATAGCATGGAGAGAAAGACCAAGGGCTGCTGATCTAGGTTCTGTAGCAGGCACTGCAGCATGGTGCTGGGCTGCCTCTGACCTGGGGATTTGGAAGCTGGGAAGTGTGAGGGTCAAAATTAGGGCCTCCGCAGTGTGGAACAAGTGAATGAAGGTCAGAAAAGCCTGCGGCCAGCGTCCAAGGAAGCCAGTTCAGCATGGAGCAGAAGGAAAATGCCTACCTGCATCATAGACACCCTGGAAGAGCAGCGATCCTGTGGCCTGCTGCACCAGGAGGGGGTCATCCAGGTCTAGAAACTATGTGTATGCCTCATTGTGGCATTGTTTCAAGGTACAGCAGCTGCTGGTTCACTATGTTTCACAATAGGGATTACAATTACCCTGTGTTGAGGACTGTTTCTGCCATTTAAGCAATTGCATGGCTTGTGGGTTCAGGAAACTGAGCACTGCTCTGTTTAAAGTGCAACAATGCCGGCCAACCTGCGGCAACATCTACGGGCCTATAGTGATTCAACTCCTGTAGTACCCAGGGACTGAATTAAGACAGGTCTCAGTGGGATCTGTTTAAAACTTAGTAGCAGATGGGAAGCGGTAGATCTGACCTGCCTAAAAGGGCACCTAAGAAGGCAATGTTAAAAGCTGACATTTTCAGTAACCCTCTTTCTTGCAGGTGGTCAACTGTTAATAAAGCTGTGTTATTCTGCTAAATTTGGGCTGATTATTGACTCCCTCATGGTAGAGAAATTAATGGTTTCCCTACTGAGCTCACCAACTGCCAAATCCATGGCTTGGTTGATCTCTAGCACATACACCTGAATCACAGTTTATCAGACCGCCCTGGTTTACCAAAGGTGGAGGCAGCACTACGTTTATGGCCTGCGCACACCTAGCCAAGGGGCCCATCATAGACTGATGGTAGCAGTGGGATTCACTGCAAACAAGTTTGGCAGGTAAAAGAAAAACTGTCTCTGTGTAAACATTTTGTGTTGCAGCTGAAAGTAAACATGTCCCAACCAGAGGGAGCTGCTAGCCCACAGGTACCTTGGGCAGGGGGAGTTGTGAGATGACCTGCCTTAATGCCTGATTCCTTCAATGGAGAGAAATGGGAGTGGACTGATTGGTTGGAGCAATTTGAGCTTGCAGCTGTGCTGAATGAATGGAATGCCGCAGCTAAGGAAACATTTACAGGACTTTAGCTAGTGGCCATGAAACAGTCCCTTGAGCCTGCTGAATGAACTGATTGAGAAAGAACTGTCCTTTTCAATTGAAGAAGAGAAAAGGAGGAAATGAATCGAGAGTTTGGAAGAGCCCTGTGGAGCCTGGTAGTCAAGTCCTTTCCAGATACTGGCTTAGCCACCCAAGACCTGCTGGCCTGAGCCTACTTCACACTGCTCACGTGGAGAGTGGACAGCTTTGTTTCCAGCTACCGTATTTCGTTGATTAGAAACCGTGGCTTCCATTGCACTTTGTTATTTTCAGCCATGGCTTCTAATTGACGGTGGCTTGTAAATAAGCGTGGCTTGTATTTAAAAGGGAACTCTCATCCTTTGGATTTCTTAGTGTCTAAAAGCCCATAAAAAGCTATTTTGAGTAAGCGTGTGTGCTGATCTCAAAGTCTTAACAGTCCAGTATGTAACAGGATTACAGTACTAGAAAGAGACCTCTTCCTTTGTTTCAAAGTCTGTTGCAACAGCACTGCTTTTCTGTCCCTTTCTACTCTTTTTGCATTCCCCATTAGGCAGGAAGGCCACCTACCTAATGTCCTTACTGTCCCTTTTTGTGGTCTCTTTCCCCGAACGACTGTAATTCCCATTACATGCGCTCCTCGATCGTGCGCACGTTCGCCTACACGACTATGCACACATCATCCTACGCGAATGTGCAATTTATGCTGTAGCGAGCCCGCAAATATAACATAATAACGAAGTCCTGCTAAATCCTGCTAAATTAATTGTTACCCCCTTTGGAAAATGTGTCTTAACTCTGGAATACATGTCCCTGCAGTTCCCTTGCAGAAATGAGCAGCCTTTCCCTATTTTGATGCAGGTTAATGAAATGGCTGAGTTCAAATAAGGCTAGCCCTAGCCTAATGTCCCGTAGAATATCGGAGCGAAATGTGAATGTTATTCCCCCAAATTATAGCTTATTTCTACACCCCCCCCTCCTCTCAGAGCACTGAAAAGAAAAATGACAAAACCGAAATTTGCGAGCAGCTTCTCTTTCTCTGTAGCATCTCAACTCAGTCCAAAGAGTTGGATAAACGTAAAACACACTTCGTTTTGGCATTGCTATTGGGGACAGGAAAGGCAGAATGCAGAGCTGTACCTTTGCAACAGGCTTGCTGCGCTGTGCTGACGCTGTGGCATTCATTCCCCCAATTCCTAAGCTCTCTCTGTGTATCTCTGGCGTACTATAGAGCCGGCCGGCTGAATGTCTACCAAATTTATTTTGGAATTAAAGGGGAGGAGTCTGGGGGTGACTGGCAGTTCATCTTTTCACCAGATATTTGTTTAGCCCAAACAATAATAGGTTTTAGGACCTCTAATGTTTTGAGTATGTTTCTCTCTAATATTCAATAATAGAAGAATGTAATAAAATATAGTGAATATAGAGTTTTTGTTGTAATTATGTAAGAAGGGGAGGAGAATCCTGTATTATATGATGCCATAGCACTATAAATGAATGGAAAATACTATGACTAGTTAGTTCGCTCTAGGGCTCAGCAAGGAGCTGTACCCTGTATCCCACTGGTTCCTTCCAGTGGTTATTTTCTTTTGTATGGCGCTTTGTGAAGTTATATTCTTTATGTTTATTTGGATGCATAAGTCCAGTTTATTTTCTTTGTCGTACAGTACGCTTAAAACCATTTCTGTTGGATTTGCTGAATAAAAGCTGATTTATTTTTGTACTTCAACTGGTGTCTACGTTTGAATCCCACTCTTCTACTACACAGTAATTAAGGGCTGGGGCAGCCACGTGTTAGGCTTCTGACAGTCAATGATATCACTGCAGTCTTGTCCCTGCTTTTTCTGCAGGTAATCCAGCAGGTTAAATAGGAAGCTGGATATTTTATCAAGTGTGTTTTAATGTGTTATTACAACAGTTTCTACATTTATAATAATTGTTTTATATGCGCATTGAAACTAGTTAGTTATCATCACCTTTACATTTCAAACTGTTAGGAAAAACAATCCAATAGAATTCTGGTATCATTATGTTAGAAAATCTCATTCAGTCCAAAGTATTTCAGTAAGAAACTGTTATACTTTTAACTTTATCAAAAGAAGTGAAATACTCTTTTAATAACACATTTCAAGTTATACACGTTTTAACACTGCTGTCCATCTATGTGTTTTTGCAATTAACAAACAGTAATTGTGTCTCTTTTTCTTTTCAAGTCACATCTGGATAGAAAGAGAAAAACATTTGCAGAATCATAACACATGCTCAGACTGTTTTTAGATCTTTGTCCAGAAAAGGAACACTGAGCTACAGTGTGTTTCTGGGTGTGTTTTGGGAGAACAGGGAGGTTAAGTGACTTGCTCTGGGTCACACAATGTGCAAGTAGAGCATGTTGGAATCAAAACCCATTCTGCTGGATGAACAGCTCTTTGTTTTAGCCTCCAAGCTATACTGCCAGCTAATCAAAGCTATACTGCCCGCTAATCAAAGCTATACTGCCAGCTAATCAAAGCTATACTGCCCGCTAATCATCAAAAACTACACATTTCAAGGCTGGTCCCATGGTGCCAGGCCAGGAGGTATGTAGCCACATTTGCATCTTGTAGACCTGAGTTCACACCCGAAACCCATGATTGTAGGAGAACAGGCTGTAAGAAAGGGGCTGAAACAAGAACATTAGAAGGTGGAGCTGTGACAGACCCAGAAATCTGAACTGACTTGAACACTGCCAGGGTCCAGAAATCCTGATATGGGGCTCTATACCTACTGGCACCATAGAACCAGCCTTGAAATGTATGGTTTTTAATGATCATCTGTCAGGATAGCCTATAGGTTACAGCAGTGACCTGTGAACAAGGTTAGTTCATCCATAAGAACTGGTTTTGATTCCAGCATGCTCTGACTGCTTATTGTGTGACCCTGAGCAGGTCACTTAATCTCCCTGTGCTCCTAAAACACTCCTGGAAACAAGTTTCAGCTTAGTGTTTCTTTCCTGGACAAAGACTGTAACAAAAAAAAATCTGGAAACATTTGTTATGATTCTGCTAATATTATTCTCTTTCTAGCCAGATTTTACTTGAACTGAAAAAGCTAGGTCACAATTATTTATTAATTGCAAAAACACATAGACGGACAACAACATTAAAACATGCATAACTTGAAATGTGTTATTAAAAAAGTATCTTATTTCTTTTGATAAAGTTAAAAGTATGACAGATTCTTACTGAAATATTCTGGACTGACTAGTTATGGTATGTTCTGACATAACAGTACCAGAATTCTATCGGTTTATTTTTACTAGCAGTTTGAAATGTAAAGGCGATAACTCATTTGTTTCAGTGCACGTGCAAAATAATTACTATATCGGCCCAGGCGCCATATGCCAGTGAGCTACTTGCCCTGCCTGTTCACACAGGTTAAAGGGCCTGAGTGCTGCTACAGTGGTATTCAGGGGTTCCGTCCCAGAAAAATAAATGAAATAGTGTGGTGTCTCTACCCAGAGTAAGTTGCAGTGGGCCAGATGTGTCACTGGTACAATCCCTGGGATGCTGTATCTACCCACTTCCCCTGCCAACCACCACACACACACTGGATACCAAACAGTTTCCCAATACCATATACCACATACACTTTACAATTGATTCCCACAAAACACCCTTCTCACAGCAATTTCAAACAACAAAACACAGCTTTATTATGGGGAAGGGCTAGGGTCAGGGTACCTGGGAAAATGATAGCTGTGAAGGCAAAAATGGTTAAAAATTTGGTTCAGAACAATTAATAACATACTGGCCCATAGGCAAGACCACCCCAGTTGCCCACTCCCACTGGTACCAGTGACTATCCTCTGTCCTTTCTGGGTACCTAGTAGTTCGCAGGCCTGCTCGCTGCAGTGGGTTGGTCAGCGTTGGGGCCCTAGGAACAGTGCAACTGACTGTAACGATTAAACAATTTCTTCCCTTGAATTCAAGGGCAAACCCTGAGAACTCATGGTCCTGGAGCTTTAGAGTGTTTCTGGCACAGAGGGCTTTCAACGGTTCAATCTCAAGGGAGTTCAGATTGGAAAGGGCAAAATGAAGGAGTAGCAGAAGATATTCTGAAGACTTGATCTTGATTGAAGGTCTGGCCGTTTGTCCCCTTGATTGAAAATCTAGCTGCTTGTCACCTTCAGCCTATTCAGGCCCATTTCAGAGCTCCCATGCAAAGGTCCACCAAACTACAGAGGACCCAGACTTAGGAGTGGCTCCACATCATGGCTCCCTCACAAGGCATGGGGTGCCCTAGCTCCCCCAGCATGCGCTGGTGGCCCCCTGTAGCTAGCAGCCCCCACTTGGTGGGGGTTAGCAAGTTTCCCATCTGGCTCTGAATTATGCTGGGACTTTCTTAATTTTTCCTTCCTCTCAGCAGGGAACAGCTCCGCAGTGCAACCAGAACAGTTTCTCCAACATGTTTGCTTTTCAAGCCTTTTAGCAGAAACTCCAGCTCCTGATCAACAGAGTCTGTCCTCAGCTGGATTTCAGCAACAGCCCCAGGTCTCTGAAGCAAAGGGCACCTGCTCATCTTTTCTCTCTCAAAGTCTCTTTGCTTTAAATCACCATCCAGCTTTTCTTTGGCTTACTCATGGTTTCTGGCAAACCTCTTTCCCAGCTCAGATTTGCTCTCTCAGTCCCAAACTGTTGCAGGATGGCTGCAGCAGAAGTCTCCGATTAAAACGATAAGCTCCAACCAGAAGCCTGGAATGATTAGTTTAAAATGCACAGCTTCTCCAAACAACAAGAACACTTCTCCACTTTTCCTTTGGCAAACTCCGCTTTACTCGATTTAAGCCCTGTGGAAGGCCTTAAAAGATTTCTCATGCAGCACAGAGCCCTTCTGACTTGATCAGAGCCCAGCCACAGACTGACTTCACTGCCCAAAGTCTCTTGGATTGCTCCAGAAAATCCTGTCCTCTGATTGGTTGGTTTCAGTCATGAAGCACAATATTGAGCCCGTTTGATTATTGATTTGTTAGGTCTCTTGGTGCCTGAAAATAGTTAACATCTCCCTATCAGCCCTTTCAAACAGTCTTTGGGTGCTCAAGTACTTGATTGGCTGTCTTTAGGGGGTCAAAGTATCAGAATCATGGAGGCTTACTTTACAGTCCCACTCAGTCTATATGAAGTTGCCACTTTTGGGTCTGTTTGCAGCCAAAGTATACAGTTTTAAAATACAGTGTCCCAGGATCTTGTAGCAGTCCTTGGCCCCTGTCAAGTGGCTGCAAAATTAGAATTTACCAGCCCTCCTTGAACCTTCTGCTGATCGCTAGCTCCGTTGTCAACTGCTCCACCCCTAAGCAGTGATCGGGCTCATTAATATTCATGAGTCCATGCATAAGCAATCCCCCATTTCTACATTGAGTGGCCACTCCTCTCATGCCTCTCCCAGGTGTCCGACCCCATTCAGCTGAGCAAGGGCGTTGAGAGCACCAGGGAGGTAATTAGATGGCAACTGGACCAACCAAAACACCAGGTGCTTCTGCACATGTGCAGACCGGCGGATCTCTTTAAAGCACACATTCCGGTCACTGGACCCACAATTAGACCCCCGGCAGCCCATTTGTGACAGAAACAGTGCAGGAGCCAAATGGAGGGCAGATAAAAAAAGGTAGGCCCCCACAGGGAGATTACACTATAAATGTAGAAAGTGATGAAATAACACCTTAAAACACACTTAATAAAATAGCCAGCTTCTATTTAATCTATTGGATTATCTGCAGTCAAAGCAGGACCAAGTCTGTGGTGACATCATTGCCTGTCAGAAGCCTAAAACACATGGCTGCCCAGCCTGACCTCAGCCCATAATTACAGACTGATTTACATATGAATAACTCTGGATTGCTAAGACTTATAGGTAAACACAACAGTTTACTCAAATTAGCTTTTTATGAACTTTCAGACATTAAGAAATCCTGAAGATGTTAGTTCTCCTTTAAGAACTGCCAAAATGGATCTTTATTTCCAAGTACAGTACATGCTGCTTGTTACTGTGTCCAGCTTGATTAATGGTCCCCAATTGGAGAAGTCATGCAGTTAGCCCGAGGAGCAAAATAAAAAAAAAACAGCATGTAAGCATGACCACATGACTCTCCCTGTGTGATTTTTACAA
The DNA here is from genome assembly GCA_016271365.2 of Neoceratodus forsteri. NCBI lineage: Eukaryota > Metazoa > Chordata > Ceratodontiformes > Ceratodontidae > Neoceratodus > Neoceratodus forsteri. Next base: position 1,678,791,695 of record CM057456.1, read on the forward strand.
ATAAGTCCATTTGCATCATACAGTTCCCCCTCCCAAACACAATCTAACATCATAAACATCCCCCCCACATACTTCAACTTGTTTAACTTTACTGTCCTGTTAGCCTGAGGAAAGTTAAATTTTGTAGTAAATAAAGAGCTTGTCAGCGTGTTTGCATGACTTTATGACTGCATAGCTCTCCTGATCAAACTGGAAGTAACACATGCGTTACTCGTTTTTTTAATCTTATGCACCAGTTTGACTTTTTAGTTATTTTCTAGTTACCAGTACTTACCGTATTTATGATGGAGTTCACATACTGAAGAGAAGAAAACTCAGTGCTCATTGGGTGATAGCGCAAATGCAAAGTGAAAAATATGGTATGGTATGGCAAATTGGGTGAATGCTATGGGGTGTGGGAACATTAAGAGTCATATTGAAAGTTACTTAAGTCACCTGTGACAAGAAACCAACTAAAGTAGAAGCTGTGGCTTATAAACAAGTGTGGCTTCTATTGTAGTTTTTGGTTTTCAACCTTGTCTTCTATTCGAGGGCAGCTTCTAATTGAAGGTGACTTCTAATCGATGAAATATGGTATGTCTACAGAAACCCTCAGGACTAGACAAGCAGCCCAGTATGCCACTGAATTGGAGGTTGAGTGAAATTTGGATTTTCCTCAGACTGTGAGTCCCCAGGTTCAGGCCTAATGAAGTGTCCTAGAGGCAAGACAATGCGAATTTTATTTGTACAGCGCCCAATCCCAGAGGCTCTAGGCACTTCACATTAAAACCAAGATAAGAGACTGCTATTCTTAAAGATGTGACTGGAGCCATTGTAGAGGTATGAGAGAAAATGGTGGGGGCTCTCACAACTCTGCACACTGAACTTGAAAAACTGAAAGTGAAGCTTGATAACCCTAGGACTCCACAATCAGAGATACTGACTGGGCAAAAGAGACCTTTGGGAAACCTATATCCTAAGTTGGTGAATTTTCAGAATAGAAGACAGGGTGACTGGATGTGTTGGAAATATGGAGGCCTGAACCACTATGAAAAACAGTGTCCCTAGTGGAGAGATTCACCTGGACCTGGAGCCGGGTGGACTGCGATTGAGGATCAAATGCCTGACAATGGACAAAAAGATGCCCCATAGCAAATCATGATTTGTTCTACAGTGGGACTGGGCTACTATCTTCTTGTGGAAATAGAAGGTGTCCTCCTGCAAATTTTTAGTTGATTCTGGCTCACAGGTGCCCATTGTGAATGTCCAAGTGTGGGGAGGAGCAACTAAAAGATCCTCGCAAAGCTTACAGCCTTATGAAGGAACAGTTCACACAGCAAATGGAACTGCCCTCAAATTTTGGGATTGTGGCAAACAGTGATCAGCCTAAAGGAACTGTGATTAACCTGTGAATTCTTAGTGGCTGAAGACATCACCCAAACTGCACTACTTGGGACTGACTGGTTGTGGCAATGCCAAGCAACATTGAACTTTGCTGAAGGAGCCTTTACTGTACTGGGGAGAAAATTTACCCTGATGTCTGTCAGTGAAGAGATGGAGGTCCATAAGACTCTGGCAAGCAGTTATGTAACTGTTCCATCAAGAAGTGAAGTGCTCATCCCTGGCCAGGTTGGAGAAAGTGAGGCCGAAGACCAAGAAGGGATTGTGGAACCCCAGTAAAAATAAAGTCTTGACTTCCTCATAGCATGGTCAGTGAGCAGAGTAAAACAGTGACAAGTTCCATTGTGAGCTGCATATGTGACGAAAGAGCCACAGACTATCTATCAAGGAATGTTGATCACCACCTTCCACTCTAGGGTGACAATATTGCCAAAAGACTCTACCACAGTTCATGGCCTGCACACTAGACTTCCAAGAACCCCAACAGGAGAACAAGCACCAGATTGGAAGGAACAAACCTTATCTCAAAAACTCCAACTCAAGGAACAAGAACTAATGCCAGAGCAGATGTGAGAAGCCAGGGCTGTGATGTAGGAGTGCACTGATGTATTCAGTTCAGTGAATCATGACCTTAGATATACTTGACACTGGAAATATCCATCTGATCAAGCAAGGACCTTGGAGGATCCTACTCCATTATCAGTGGGAGTTCAAAGAACAGTTGCAACAAATGAATGACCAAGTAGTAATTTGGCCTCCGCAAGTCCATGGGCCACAGCAGTAGTCCTGGTATAGAAGAAAGAAGAGTGCAAGTGTGTGTGGACTAACATTGCCTGAATGAGGTTACCACATACCCACTACCTCATATAGATGACACCCTCGACCTATTGGCACAGGCTCCCTGGTTTTCCTCCCTAGACTTGGCTAGTGGGTACTGGCAAGTGGAGGTTTGCCATGAGGGCTGGCTGAAGACTGCATTCACAATCAAACAAGGACTGTCTGAGTTTAATGTCATGCCATTTGGATTGTGTAATGTTCTGGGTAAATTTCAATGGATCTACCACACTGCAGCGATACCAAAGTCGGCGACATCCTCTACATCGACAGACACAATGCCAATTGTCAGCATTGTGCTTTCGGTATTCCATTGTGTTTTCTTCAGGCAGCGCAGCACCCCCAAACCCCCTAGTGGGGGCTCTGCCCTTGCACCGCCCCAGGTATTTAATTAATCAACTCCAAGTCGGAGTTGTTTCAGGGAAGGGGTGAAATACTGGGAAACACAGTGCTGGTGTTCAGTGGGGACCATTACAGCGACCTGTCGATTTCTGTCGCTGTAATCGTCTTCACTGTTGCAGTTTCATTGTTTATTCAGTACACCCATTTCAATGCCTAATGGATGTCATGCTGGTGGCTCTGCAAGAGACATCATGACCGGCATAGCTTTGATGACATAATAGTCATTGACAGGACTTTTCAAGAGCATCTTCACAAGTTGAAGGCAGTTCTGAGGAAGCTAGGGGCTGCAAACCTGAAAGTGAAGCCATTGATGTGTAGCCTGTTCAGTAGAGAAGTGAAGTATCTGGGACACCTAATCTCAGCAGATGGAGTAGAAACAATCCCAAACAAAGTGGAGGCAGTGCAGTCCTGCCCAGTAACTCATTCAGTGACAGAAATGAGGAGCTTTTTGGGACTGGCTACATACTACAAATGGTTCATTGAGGAGTTCTCCACCACTGAGGGACACTAGGGGGTAGAGAATCTCATACAGAAAGTGCAGGTTGGGTACTACTGGTCAGGGTGGAAAAAGTCCATTAAGGAGTGGCATAAAGCCTGCCTGATTTGTGGGTCCAGAAAGATGTAGGTGCCGACTGCCATCCTTATATCCCCCATGGTCTCATTCCAAACTAGTCAGCCCTTAGATAGGGTAGCAATGGATATCTTGGGTCCCATGCCACTGACCCCTGGGAAAAACAGGTACATCTTAGTAGTGGTGAACTATTTCACAAAATGGGCTGAAGCCTACCCACTGCCTGATCAGGAGGCTCAAACAGTCGCTAAAGTTTTTGTGGAACAATTTGTTTGCAAATATGGGCTCTCAGATACATCCACATGGACCAGGGATGGACATTTGACTCAGGGTTGTTCCGAGAGGTATGCAGTCTCTTAGAAGTGCACAAAACCAGGACCACTCCATATCATCCGCAGTCAGATGGACTAGTCGAGTGGTTGAACTGCACACTTCTAGCTATGCTGTCCTCCTTCATGTGGGATAATCAGACTGAATGGGATGGTCTGTTGCCATACATCATGCTGGCTTACAGGAGTAGTGTACAGTCCACAATGGGGAAAAACCCCATTTATGGTGATGCTCAGTCATGAAATCACACTCCTGATGGAGTCGCTCAGTGGGGCAGATGTCCAAGAGAAGTACAATGATCTTGCTGATTATGTGACTAAAGTGGCGGGGTACCTCAGTACAGTGTCTGCAGAGGTAAAAAGGCACCAAAAGAAGGCCAAGGGTAAGCAGAAAGAGCAGTATGACTTTAAGGTAACCGGCCAAGTTTATGCAGAGGGTGACTGGGCGTGGGTTAAGAATCAAAGTTGCAAAAACAGTGTTTGTCCTAAGCTGCAGCCATGGTTTAAGGGCCCATTCCAAGTGATTGAGAAGGTCTCTGATGTGTTGTATGAACTATTATCTGTGAATAACAGACAGACTGTAATCATGCATTATAACCGACTGAAACCTTATCATGGGGCCAGGTCCACTGAGGGGACAATTGCTGAACCACAGCCCCCACCTGAACTTCAGCCTTAAGTGCCCAGGTGACTGCAAAAACCCAGAGGCCACAACGGTGCCACCAACAGAGACAGGAACTGGTACAAGACCTATTGCCTATCTGTTTTGTGGACAGTGAAGATTTGGAAGATGAGGACAGAGAAACTGATCAGCCCTGAAGGATGGCTCCCCAAGCAGGCCCTGGTGCAGTGATTGAGCCCCCAGACCATGAAGATGAAGATGCTGACCCTTCCAGTCCTGGAGAAGGGCCCAGTGGTGAGATGGGAAGAGATAGCCCTGCACTGCCAGTGGACAAAAGCAGTGCCAGACCACACAGAGTGCGCAAGGCTCTTGGCTGGCACAAGGACTATGTTATGGACAGTGACTCAGACCCTGAGTTCTGCCAGCTGGATGTGGGGATGCATCCTTATATGGAAGGGGGGTAGTGTTATAGATCTGTTCAGGCAGGCCTGCCCCCACATTCAGAAACCTCACAGGGGAAGGGACTCTAGGAGGTTTCTGGGGAAAGGAGGGACATCAGATTCTGATGCCTTTTTGATGCCCTGTGGGCTGTCATGTTTCTGGAGTGAGACCACGAGGCACACATTGAGACAGACTGTGAGCAGAGCCTATAAAGGCAGACCTGTGCTGGAGGAGCACAGATCAGGTGGAAAGGTCTGCAGTGCTGGGAGTGGGTGCAAGCTGTGCCACCCCAGGCCTCAAAAGTGGAGAGCAAACTGTGAACAGAGCTGCTGAGTTCTGAAGGGGAAGAGAGTGGCAACTGCATGCAAACCAGCACTTGGGCAATGCTGAAGCTGCAGTGAGGAGAAAAAAACAAGGGCTGCTGATACAGGTCCTGTAGCAGGAACTACAGCATGGGGCTGGGCTGCCTCTGACCTAGGGGTTTGGAAGCCAGGATGTGTGAGGGTCAGATATGGGACCTCAGCAGTCCAGAACAAGTGGAGGGAGGTCAGAAGAGCCTGCAGCAGTGCCAGAGGTAGTTGGTTCATCATGGAACAGAGGGAGGAAGCCTACCTGCATAATAGACACCCTGGGAGAGTAAAGATCCAGTGGCCTGCTGCATCAGGAGGAGCCATCCAGGCCCAGAAGCTGTGAGTATGCCACAGTACAGCATTGTTTCAAGGGGCAGTGCCTATTATTTCACCATGTTTTGCGATTTGGATTACAAATGCCCTGTGTTGAGAGTTTTTTCTGCCATTTAAGAAACTGCATGGCTTGTGGGGTTTGGGAAATTGAGCATGTTGCTCTGTTTAATATGCATCAACATCAGCCAACCCACAGCAATATCTGTGTGCCTGCAGCAATTCTATAACTGTGGTACCCATGGACTGAGTTAAGGGAGCTCCCATTGGGATCTGTTTAGAACCTGGTAGCAGGTGGGAAGAGATAGATCTGGCCTGCCTAGGAGAACACCTAAGAGGGCCGTGTTTAAAGCTGCATTGCATTAACCCTCTTTCTTACAGGTGGTCGATTGTTAATAAAGCTGTGTTATTCTGTTATACTTGGTCTGGTTATTGACTCAACATGTGGTAGAGAAATTAGTGGTTTCCATACCGAGCCACCAAGTGGCTCAGTCGATTGGAGTGTCTCCAGCACGTGTCCCTGAATTGCAACTTACCTGACCATAACAGTTTACCAAAGGTGGTAGCAGCACCACATGTACATGCTTTGTTGCAAGGTCTGTCACACTATCTCAGTGTATGGATGGACCAACACCTCAGCTTCTCAACCCATGTTGACATCATGCATGAAAAACTTTGCCCCAGACTAGATATGCTTAGCGCAACAAACATGCCTACCACTCCTAGTCTGTAATGAGGTTATCCTCAAGATGATCTTGCCAGTGTTTTGACTATGTGGATGTGTTTTACAGTGCTGTCCCCAAATTTACCCCAGTAAGACTGGATGCCCTTTTTACGGCTGCAGTAGATGGAGCCTGCAGATGTTTTGCGTGTACAAAAGGAGTGATGTCATGTTTTTGTGTCCGTGGAACTGACTGAAGATGTACATAGTCTCCTCTGCCTTACCCTCCTCCAAGAAATGTTTTCCACCCTCAAATAAATACACTTTCATGTTAGTTAATGGTTTCAGGGTACTATTTTCTTTCTTAAATGGGCAGTATAAGAACTGGAACCTGAGTAGTGGGAGGCAGCATTAGTTTTTTTGGGGTAGTAAGATCCACCCCCACCTCCACCCAAGAGGCTCCTAAAGATCCGCCCCCACCTTTTTTTTGATTCATGTGGGAGGGACATGAAGTGGATCTATCATGTTGCAACAACTGACTATCAGAGCTGCCTAGGGAAGTAATTAAGGAGTGCCTGAAACTGCTTTTAGACATATCCCCCTCCAAACATGCACACTCATAGACATCATGATTTTTTTTAACTCCTAGCATGTCAATATTTGGCTCTAACAGAATGGGCAAGTTGGGCATAAAAATAAAATAGAAAAAAAAGGATCAAGCAGGTGCCCTTTCCTTTGTCAGATACATGCAGACAGAAGGTCACAAATCCTGTATGACAAGTTCATTATACAGATGTTTTCCATGTAAAAGAGAAATGTTGTTAATGTCATGTCTGTAGCATCGTTTGTAGCCAATAAACTATTATTTACATAGGTACTGTAAATGACAGGTTTTAATTCAGAAATCCAGTCTTGATAAATTTGTTTTTGTAGCAATTCTGTAAGATTTATGTCTCTCTGATGTAAGAGTGCATAGCATAGAAATGAAAGGGTTTCTGTAATTGATTGTTGTTTGCATGAGAAGTGGGCATGACAGTAGCATGCAAGAGTGAAGTATACATTGTTTCTTGGCCATTCTGGGATCTAAAGTTTAACACTATTGTGTGAAGAGAATAAAGTCTTGTGTTTTTTGCATTTGAATAGGTTTAGTGCTTTGAAGTTAAAAGATATAAATATATATATATATATATATATAGAGGCCCAGATATTCAAAAGGGTTGCGCATGGCACACTAAGATGAAAGCTTGTTTGCAGAGGCAACCTGGGAGCACATGGAAGTTAAGTGACTTGCTCAGGGTCACCCAGTATGCAAGTGGGGTCTGTGGGATTCAATCCAAGATCTCCAGATTTGCAGTTAAGAGCCTTAAACCACTGTGCTATACTGCCTCCCTAGTTATGGCAGTCATCTGTTTTATGGTTCATGATGTTGGTGTAGTAAGCATACCAACATACTAACATACAAAAATGCCAGCAGAATAGGCCTAGTGGGCTTTCGTGTCTGCTTGTTTGGTTAGTCCCCACCCTGGGAGCTGACCTTGCTGCCCCCTGCCCTCTTGGGCTTCTCCCTTTCCAGTCCAGGGTATTCCCGCTTCATTGGACTTTGCTTCCACAAACCTTCTCCTGCCTCTCAGTGAAGCAGCACCTCCTCCTTTCTCCCCGTGTCTCCCCCCTCCAGCTTCCACTCATGCTCTCTAGTTGCCTCCCTCCTTCCTTTGGAGCACTGTGACTGCGTCTCCCTTATTTACCCCATTCATGTACTTGAAGACCTCTATCATGTCTCTCCCATCCCTTCTCTCTTCCAATGTGTACATATTTAGCTGTTTGAGCCTCTCCCCATAGGTCCTTTCCCCCAAGCACAAGATCATTTTGGTTGCCTTCCTCTGGACCCTCTCCAGGAGTTCAATGTCCCTTTTTAAGTGTGGCCACCAAAACTGCACACAGTACTCGAGGTGTGGCCTCACCAAGCAGTTATACAGAGGGAGTATCACTTTCCTCCTTCTGGAGTGATCCCCCTAGCGATGCATCCCAGTATCATGTTGGCCTTGGCCGCTGCCTTCCTACAAGTCTCAGAGTTGTTCTTCTTGACATCCACCACCACCCCCAGGTCCCTCTTAGCCATACAACCATAGCAGCAGTACATTGCATAGCAGATATAAAATGTCAATAAGCAGGTCATGCAACAGATGTGCTGAGCAGTTACTGAAGCAAGAAATGTACAGCTGTCATTTTTTACATCCTGTTCAAAATGTGCTTTTGCACCTGTGGTGCCAAGTGGCACACTCGCTGTGCAAAATCTCCTTTCGGCTAATGAACTGATAGTGTTGCTGTTCATGCAGTGTGGTCACAAAAAGCCCATGCTGAAAACTTGGAGTAAAAATGCCAAGAAACACCCAGGGCATTAGGGTTTCTGACCAACACCCTGCACTGTAGGGACTGACAGGCATCAGGGGTGTGACATGGGATTGTCAACAGTAATGCTCACACTATTCCACCCCCATCCCCACCCTGCAGCCAGTGACAGGTATCGAGGTGTGCCTTTGACTCTTCAGCCCCAAAGTTCACTCCATTCTCTTATACCGTACCCATTTCAGCATATATCCTTATGGAATGGGGTGAGTGTAAAGTTTGAAAACCCCAAGGCACACCTCAACTCTTGTCTGTGTCTGCAGGGTTGGGTGAGGTGAAATGGCGTGAGCGTTATGGGCAATGACCCAAAGACACACCCAATGCCTGTCCATGTCTGCGGTGTGGGGGTGGGGTTGGCATCAGTTCAATACTTCACTGCCATTCCAATTCTGCCTGTCTGTCTGTGTGTGTGTCTCTCTCTCTCTACCTATATGTCTATGTAATTATCTATCTTTCTATTAATTGCATGTATTGCTATTTTTACCTGTTTCTAAAATAAATCTGCATATCACATTTGCCTGCACTCTGGGCATATACTTATAAACTGTGTATATTTGTACACCACTTCTGCGTAGACCTCATACTTTCCTAATATTCCCATTATCACAAGCATAACTACCTTGCCATTATCAAAAGTGACCCCCTCTGAAAGTTAATATCACATTTTCTCTAACAGTCCATCATCATTACACCTGACTTCCTGACATCAACACATTGCTTACATATAACTTACATGACCTCATGGACAAAAACCCTGTTTCTCTAAAAATAAACAAAAAAAAACTGTCTAAATAATCCCAAGGCTGAACATATGCCAGACATTACTTTTTCATGTACTGCCACCTTCTGTACCATCATGGGGATCTGCATATGTTTCCCTTGATGCTTTGCATTATTGGGATATGTGCAATTGTGTTTTCTTTAAAATTTGGCTGTCTGGCCAATATCATCCAGGATAACACATACACCAGTGGCATTTGCTCTGGGGTTCTTTAGTAAGCTTCCTGTTCCTTCCATTAAAATGTATACCTCCATGTATTTTCCTAATAATGTGTATGCCTTCCTTAGAAACTAAAACAAATCTTACTACTTACAAATCATTGTGTTGTTTCTCCATACCTCCTTAACAATTCCACACAACTTCACTAACTTCATTATGCAGCCGAGGTGGATCTGACCAGAATTTGTTAACTTTTCTGTTGTTTCTCCCTAAGTGCCCCACCCCTTAGCTATTACTGCTGCCATTATCTTAACCTTTCTCTCCCCTCCCTTGAAGCCCAACCTCTCTCCAATTGCTTCTCTTTCCTGGTGAAATACTGGCTCCCCATTATCCCCTACTACCTCTTCTCACTCCCTCCATCCTCTCATCATACTCCTTTCACTGATCTAATGCTTGTTGTTTCCATGTCCCATACTGCAACATCTCCACCAGTCAGTTCTCATTTTATGTCTGCTTTCCTGCTCTTTGGAATGGTTTTTCAATTCCTAAGCATCTCTCATCCTCACGTTTTCTCTCTTAAACCACTCCTATTTGCTCATCTCTCCCTATCGTCCTTCTGCAGCTAGGCGCTCAGAGTCACACCGGATTTCCCAGGTGCATTACCTTGCCCTGCACCCCCACACTGTTCCACTGCTCTACTGATTTATTACCATTTACACTGCCATTTATTTAAGCAATATACCATGGCAGGGAGTGGGTATATTGGTGGATTTACCACACCTGGTGTGGTTCGGTCCTGGTAGCGGCCGGTGGCTTAACCACACCAGAAGTGGTAAATCCACCCATATACCCACTCCCTGTCATGGTATATTGCTATTATACAATGTTCAACTTGTTTTTTTGTTTTTATAGAGATATAAAACGTTTACAGTGGGTATACTGGAGGATTTATCACAGTCATGTGATGTGTTTTGACCAATGAGGTTACAGGATTTTCATACCCCATTGTATAATTTGTTTTTGAAAATTTGTGCCATTACTTTGTTTCCACCACTTAAACGATTGAATGATTTATTAACACTCTAAATTCTTGTACTTTGTGAATGTTTGCACCTTGCTCCGTTTGATAGTTCATGCTTTTGTACGCAGCACTTGTCACTTTTTGCCATTGATAATTCTTCCAAGTTTGTACATGTAGCTTGAGCCATCTGATATTTTGTATATTACACTGCACTTGTTGCTTTATTTCCTTGTACTTTCCATTTGCCTCTTTTTGCTTATTGTATTTGTTACTACCATATAACCCAACCCCCTTGTGGAGTCATACTGGGAAACAAGCTTCAACTCAATATGTCTCTACCTGTCAGCACATTTTAATTAAATATATAAATACACTTTTTTCGGTTCTGCTAGAATCAAGTGTAACGTCTCTCTTGATCTTTGGATCAGACTTCCTTTAGCATGCACATCTTCTCCCCTGTACATGGCAACCACTCGCTGATTGGTGGAGCAACATGAGTATCAGCAGGGGCTGTCTCTGAGAGCTGTTTTTGTGTTTTACTGCAAAGAGGGCATAATACATAAACTTTATTAGAAAAGGTGCGTCTGAGTCAGATGTAAAAAGAGAACCAAAACTGAGGGTGTGTCCTGAAATAACAAAGCAACCAAGTCATTGCCTCTCTTTCATTATGTACTACAGCACTAGAACTAAGTGTGACTCATAAGTAATACGATGAATCTGTATCATCAGGCAATGAATGCTGCCAGTTCAGGTCAGAAAAACAGAATCAGAAAGTTGAAATTTGACTGTCCTACCTCTCTTGGAGCAAACTGAATCTTAGAGAAAAAAAAATACAAAATAAATTGAAGTGACATGGTCTGAGCTGGGTAAGCAAGGCCACACCTGAAGTTTCAAGTTTGGCTTGTTTGGTCCTAGATGCCAACATCACATTCCCCACCCCCAAAACAGCAAAAATAAATTAAAAAACAGAATTTAATCATGTCCAAATGTTATCCTGACCTTCCGCAGTCTGCTTTGGAAGGGCACGGTCTAGATACTAGCCCTACTGTCACCACTAAAAATAGTGCCCTTACTGCTTCACGAGGCTGTAGTAGCTGCCTTACAAAATGCCCTGTGCCACAGGAAACATAGAAACATAGACATTGACGGTAGATAAGAACCACTTGGCCCACCTAGTCTGTCAATTTCCCTACCTATTAGATAAGCTGCAGATCCTACTTAACCAACAGCCTACTTCTTCCTATCTCCCAACAGAACTGCCTTTTTCTTATAGGAACCTTAACTCATACTGGTGTTTGGCAGGCTATATAGCAGGAAGGGGGTGCTCTCATTACAGGAGGCAGAGGCAGCAGTGGAAGTATTAAGCTGCAGCTTGGGACAATACTGAGGGATATCAGAAGGTTCCTTAGTGCTATCACCACTCCTGCCAGGCTAGGCGGAGCAGGTTCTGATAACACTGGGAGATCATTAGAAGGCACCCTCCACAACAACCCTCCCTGACATTTTTAATAATTACAAGATCCCTACCAGGTCAGACAGCAGTAGGGCACTGAAAGAGTGGGTCATGTTATGTATCCTCTTTGCGACTGCAAGCAGCAATTGGGGGGCCAACCGAATTCACTGTCAGGAGGCCCCCATACCACGGCAAAGGCACATTGATTGATGGTAGGGGTTTGTGAGTCTGGGTGTGGAGGATTCAGAGATAGGAGGCTCTTTTTTAGTAGATGCCTCTTTTAACCCTTAGGTTGCCAGAAGATTTAGAACGTATAGGTTATTAGGACATGTGTATACACATCAGCGGCACAGCAAGGGTTAATTATAGCTGTATAACTGGAGTCTCAGGGTGGCTAGTGCCCCTTAGAGGTGTAACGCAGACCGAGGTTCTTACAGTCATGTTGCTATGAGACACAAAGTGGTGGAGTTCAATGGTCGGTTTGGTCATAAGGCCTGCAGTGCCAGACATCACTTTGTTGCTTGGAGGACAAAGCTTAATTTATTTCAGTCACAACTTACCCTCCCTATCAGGATCACTTGGCAACAGTGGTATTCAGAAATGTGCCATGCCCAGTAGTCTTGTCAAAACAGCAGTGCTGCACATTTACATTTATTTAGTCAACAGCGTTTTCTTAAGCATGATCTGGCAACTCAGATGGGGGTTACAAACGCAACAGTTTTCCAGGCTGGGTCACACTTGTTTCTGAAGAACAGTGGGAGCTGACGTATAATATTTCTTTTGTAATCAGTCTCCCAGATATTCAGAGAAAACAGTCAATACATAGATGTACCCCATGCTCCATTTCAAATTAAGAGGGCAATCGGTTCCCAGTGGGCAACTTTATACGCAGTCGCACCTGGTGTATTGCTGTCTTGACTTGATTGTTGTTATTCCAGTGATTGAACTGATCTCCAGTCTTACTGTAGTGGGTGAAGTCTCCCCCACAGGTGCAGATTTTGTGCCAGATATTCCGACACCCATTTTCATCTTGATTCAGTCATTGTGTCCCTTAAAGGGATCCCCAGAAAGTCAACATAGGCAAGGCCTGGTCTCACATACTGGTGGCAGATATCATGAAAATATAACAGGCGGTGTTGCTGCCCAGTGGTGTTGGGTCCCTGGAGACCAACGCTCGATGGAGAAGACATTTGCATCTGGACCCAGTAGCAGTCTCATGGTGACAACTGAGGTTTTCCTGCACAACTGTTATTCTACTTATGTCTCTTCCCATCAACTCCAACCTTCTTATTATTCCTCTAGTGCCCCCTTTATATTCCTGCACCAAGTCATTCCCAGCCAGGACTGCACTAAAAGATAACCTCTAAATACCACACACTGGGGACAATTACAGCTGCTAAAAGCAGCCTCAAGTGAAAGGGACCTACAGTGACAGCCATTGCCATGTTGAATCATGGTGTGCCACATCCCAACCCATCAAAACCCAATACCAGAAAAGCCACATTCAGATGGATGTGGCTTTTCTGACCAAGGTTGGGTTGTGGTGCATCAGAAGCCAAGCTGTAAGTATGCGTGGTGATGGCTAACACTGTACACATGTTTCATATTAAACTGGCAAACTTAAATCAAGCATTAAACAAGTCAAACTTTGCCAAGGTTGACATGAAAAGTTTGTGTTGTCAGACACTGAGCCACTTGCTCAGCTCTGTATTCAATCATTAGAACCACTATGTGTGCTCTCTAACTTGAACATCTTTTATGTCACATTCACAACCCATTTCAGCAAAATCTGCAATGCTGGAAATTGCACCAAGTTGATTATTCATAACATGACTGCTGTGACAAATATTGTATGAGTGACTTACTCAAAGCACGGAGGGAAGAAACCCACAAATGTTCATGCAAATCATTTATTCAAAGAATTTGCATTATTCAACAGTGATATGCTGTACACTTAAATGGTGGGTTCATTACACAGTATTTACATTGTGCTGATAAATACAAAGATAAAATGTCTTCAAGAAAAATAGATGGATTCACTTTCAAAACATTGTACACTTAGCTTATTAGTTTATAAATTTAAATATTCGATAATGCTTTCTGAAGTAAAAAATAAATGGATATGAAAGAAAAGGATAACTGACTTTAATTCATGTCTTCTTTTGGGCCACAGTTCAATACCAGATATACCACACACAGTCACAATTATGTTTCTATAAAGTTTGGACATTTAGGTTCAAAGTCATGATCATTTTGTCATGCTAGTTTTCAACAAGCCTTAAGGACAGCATTGTATGTTTAATGTCTTGCTACAAGAGTGTGATTAGAAATACTTCATATACGGTACTCTGACTGTGCACCTATCACTGCATAATGCATCTAAGAAACATTTTTACATACAAAATGGGCACAAGAAACCAGGAAATGTTATTGGTCAGATGTGATCACAAGACCATGCATTATTCCCGCACAACAACAGAGGTCAGAAATATTTAACTTTCTGAACCTCATTACTCAGTTTTTAAAACAAAAATCAAAGGAAACATGTTATAATTGTGCTAAGGCACTCTAGGGTATGCAGAATTGTGGGATAATAGCACTTCTTGGGTGTAAAAGGCACTCAGCGTTGCCTCATGCCTCATTTCCCAAGGTGTGCTACTATCCCATAATAACACACACCCTGTTATGCCTTATTGCTTAAGTCCAATACAGTGCTGTAAAAAGTAGGGCCATGTCAGGCTGCCCGATTTCCCAATGGTAGAGCATCATGCTACCATGCAGGCAACTCAAGTTCAGGAGTGAGCCAGGGTTCCCAGTGCTCTAAGGGCCAGGGCTGGGAAACTGCCAAAGGCAGCATGTGTCAGCCCACATGGGTGGCCCTTCAGTTTGGCCTCACAGCAGCTCTTATAGTAGGCCTGTGAGCTTGGTCCTCCACAGGGGCATGCTGCATGCATGGGCAGCTGGTATTGGGCTATATGCATCATTAGCATGAGGTGGGAGGGATTGAGACAGTGGAAAAAATGCAAGTGGAAATACATAGTATGTGCCAGAATAATGGCACTGGCACCAGCACCCTTGGGCACCATGCCCCTGCCTCATCCCCTTGATCCCTGCATCAAAGTAAAATGGCTTGTTGGGGCTGGCAGGTTGCCAGCCAAAGCCTAATGTGGAGCACCTGGGTAAGGAGTTGGAAAAACCTTGATTAAAAAGAACTGGAGTCATGAAGTGGATGATTATCCATCTATCTATCTATCTATCTATCTATCTATCTATCTATCTATCTATCTATCTATCTATCTATCTATCTCTCTCTCTCTATTTATCTCTCTGTCTGTCTCTCTCTCTCTCTCTCTCTCTCTCTCCCCCCCTCTCTCTCTCTCTCTCTTTCCATCTACCCATCTATCAAATTCACAATGGTCTGACTCAAAATATACAATTTATCTTCCTGAATACCGGACAGACCATAACTCATGAGTGGCTGAGCCACAAGCCACTTTTAAATCAGCTATCTATGGGAAGATTTAACTATTCTTTTTTGAATACAGAGCAGGACAGAGCCATAGTGATATCATCAGCATTGTGAAGATGCTCTCTGATTGATTCTGAAAACCACTCTGGCCATTGAATGGGTATTTAAGACAATAGTGTGACACTTTTCAAAATGGCTGACTTTGTAATAAGTTTTTTGTTGTATATGTGTGGGTGACCTATAAGGGTTTGGCAATGGCCTGACTCAAGATATGCAATATATCTTCAAATGTGAGGGGACAGGACCAGAACTTTTGAGTGTTGGAGCCACAAGTGAGTTACAAAAGTCCTGCCTCCTCACAAGTGATGATAAACTGCATATTTTGAGTTGATCCATTGTGTATTATATTTATTTAACATTAGTTTGCTAGTTATAACTTTTAAATCTGCCATTTGTTTTAAATGTAACAGTTTTTCTGTGATTTCAACTGCTGGCTTCAGTGCTGCACTAACTAGATAATTATGATGCGATAAACATTGTGAAAGCTGCTCTCTGGTTGGTTCAGTACTCCACTGTGGTTTTACTAATCTTCAAGACATCAAGTATGTTGACACTTATAGCAGCATATTTTTGATATCTTGCTGTTACTAATGTTGTCAGTCAATATATCCCTTTTATCTTGTCATTCTTACCAACCCCCCCCCCAACTCCTGTAATACAAAACTATTCGTGCAATACCACTGGAGATAAAAATGGAAATCTTTGTTTATAACCTCAAGTTATCATATCTTTTTGTTAGTGTCACAATTGATATCTTGAAAAAGAGACATGACAATGGTGTACTGAACCAGTCATGGAGCTGCAAATACAATGCTGATGATGGCATCTTAACTGGCTAGTGCAGCACTGAAGCAAGAAGTCAAACAACTCAATTGTCAAAACAACTGATTTAAAAATTATACTTGGTTAACAGATGTTATATAAATGGAATACACAATGGTCTGACTCAAAATACACAGGTCATCATTACGTACAAGCTGGCAGGACTTTCATTACTTACTTAGCCCTGACTGCCGCTCGTGAGTTATGGTTCTGCACCCTCAAACCTAAAGATAAACTGCATATTTTGAGTCAAGCCATTGCATAGCCCCAATTTATTTTGGACAGTGCTGTGCCACAGTAAGTTTAATCAGTAAAAACTAGTCACATTTAGAGGTCACTAGAAAAGGAACATGTTTGTTTATCTTTGTAATAATTTATATGGTAATCAAATACTGCACCTGGTATTGGTACGCTGGTATTGGAGGTAGCAGCAAGAAAATTAATATCTGTTTAGCTCAAAAAAGAAACCCATTCTCCTTCAGCACATTAGTTAGACCATAAAAGGACATATGTTGATCCTTGGGACTTGCCACTCCCTAGTTTTAAATTGCTTCTAATTTTCATGTGTTATACATCACTATTTTCCAGATTATCATGCTGTACAAGGTTAATGGTAGATATTTTGCCCCCATACACCATGTACTGTATAAGCAGTTTCCATAGTTTTAATGAACAAACATAAGCCACAGGAGGGAGAACTTAAAAAAACATCTGCTTGCTGCTCCAGGACAATGCACCAGCAAATCTGAAGATCATTATATTTATTTTTCCCAACGTCGAGGGAATGTCAGCTGTCAGTTAACTGATATCTGACATTTGATGGCTAGCTAGTCTGCAGTGATTATCATGCCAGCTTACAGTACCGTAGAAAGAGCCAGCCCAGTGGCGCAGAGGGCTGAAGTGCTGTGCGCCTCACCTGCCATCACACTGGGGACCCGGGTTTGAGAACAGACTAGGGTCTTTCAGAGGTTGGCTGTGGGGAGGAGAATCAAGTGTCCTACAGGATGCTCCTCTCCTCTGGGGATGAAGGTCTGCTGGCTCTGCTGCGATACTTCCACCTGAGTGATTGTGGGTGGTAGTGCAAGCTGAGCCACAAGGGGTGGGTGTTTCCTGACTGAGATGCACGCATGTGTGTGCATCTGCTCTATCCTCACCCATAGGGCACCCAAGGGGATAGGAGAAAATGCTGGAAAGAGCCAAGACTGTTGCAAAATGACATCACTCCCCTGCAGGCTCTGCACTGTCTACTGGGCTGCCTGCTACCCCATTTGCTACTTAGTCTCATCCCAGGCCTGGGGAGCCTGGAAGGCTCCTTCATGGGGGTGAGGGAGTCCATGGGGCATTGCAAGGCAGTGAGGCTATAAGCCCCAGATGTGATGGATGACAGGGCTGGTGGGAGAAAGAAAGCAGAAGGGGGCCAGCTGAGGAGGAGGGGAAGAAAGAAAATGAAAAAAAAAGCACCATGGAAAGATTTTAAAAATTCCCAGTTTATTTTAAAAAGGTCCACTAAGTGAGATGTGCTGAGAGTAAAGGTTGCTTTTTCAGTTTTACTTTCAAAAAACTACATTTTCTTTTGCCTTTGCATGAGAAGAACTTAAAGGAAAACTGCACTTAACAAAGTGCACTCTCCTGCCAGAAGGCCCTGATCACGCTTCTATAATAAATAAAAACTAGGTACCTTTTACTAGTTTAAATAAAGTTGTTAAAGGTGCACTAAAACTTCTGATTTTCAAGGCCTTAGCATGGATCGGCAGGGTACAGTAGCATATTGCAGGTAAGGGGGTGAGCTGCTGCCCGTGAGATTGCAATGGGCAGCCTTGTAACCCAGCAGTTTCAGTGGACTCTTCATAACTTTAAACTTTGAAAAGGTACTTTACATTTTTCTATTACAATAAAAACACTAATTGGGCCCTTAAATACTGAGAGGGGAGTGCAATTTTTTAAGTGTACTTTTTCTTTACACAGGCTGGCCCAGTGGCTCACTACTAGTGGTAGTGCATTATGCTGCAAAGCAGGAGACCCCAGTTCAGAGACAACCTTGCAGCTGTTACTCACTGGGCATTACAGAAGTCAGGCACTTCACAGTGGTAACATAGAAAATAGAAAAAGTCAGCAAAAAACACCAGCCGTTCCAGTCTGCCCTATTCAACCTATCCCACCCCAGCACCTACTGTCTAGTTGGGGTTATTGCCCTTGTCTTCCCCATTCCCCCTGCCATACTGTCTCCCCTTGTGTTACTAGTAAGCCTTTTACTCGGTCCCAGCTGTGTTTGAAACAATTAATGCATCTTGCACCTACACTTTATCACCTCTGCTGGTAGACTGTTCCACAGTTCAACCACTCTCTCTGTAAAATAAAACATTCTCATGTCCCTCCAGAATACCTCCCAAGCTTCCACTCATGTTTCCGTGTTCGTGATTCACCAGTTCTGCTGAATATTTCCTTCCAATCTACCTTGCTCATTCCTTTCAGTAACTTGGAGGTCTCTATCATGTCACCCTCTGTCTCTGATCTCTAGTGAATATGTATTCAGAACCTTAAGCTGGTCCTCATGGGTCTGCTCTGGTGGCACTCAATCATTCCAGTTACCCTACATTGCACCATCTCTAGCCTGTCTTTGTCTTTTCTTAGCTGGGGACTCTGGAACTGGGCACAGCATTTCAGATGTGGTCTCATCAGTGATCTATAGAAAGGTAACATCACCTTTTACCATCTGATATCGATCCCCCTTCCAATACACCCCAACAATTTGGATATCTAGCTATAGGCCTGGTTACATTTGTAATTAATACACCCACTCTCTGTAAAGGGACAGCTGGACCATGTCACCCTACAACCTCTCCCCTATAGTTGAATTGACAGCAGGACATAGCATGGTCTTGACAGAGATTGACACCCATGCCTCCTCATGGCAGGTGGTGCTACATGACTGCATGCCACTTGGGTGTGGAACAGGGGTCTGAGTACACAAAATAAGGGAACCTGCAAATAAAAGGAAAGTATGCTGAGAAGAAAATGATGACCCATGTCTGATACACCAGTTCCCTTAACTAATTACACAAGTGCTGTTTCATAAGGCAGGCAAAGTGTTGCATCAGAATTCTCTGCAGTTCTGCAAGGTGCTGCAATGTAGGCAGGGATCCAAATTTACACAGGGCAGCCCACAGAAACATTTCAGACAGCACCATACATGGAGAAAAAGCCCTTACTCTTCTGCACAGTTATCTGACAACAACAAAGCTAACAGACACCATTTTGTTGAGCCAGTTTTCTGAAGTGAGGGGATATGCTCCCAAATTATCTTCTTCAAAAACATCTAACTGCTTTAAATTTAGCAGGCTAGTATACTGGCTCAGTCAGTGTCACAGGGTGCCCCCTGTGATGAGTAGAGGCCCAGTTATTCTAATAAATACCCCCCCCCCCAAGAAATGAAGTGCCTAGGTATAAAGGGATGATATTGACTGTAACTTGACTGTTAACAGTGCTGAAACATCCCTTCCTGTACTACCCTGCACAAAATAGCAATCTTTCATGGTAGGAGGACACCCTGCGTCCCTGCCACAAACACTTGTAAGGACAAGAGTAGCAACCCCTTTATTATCTGTGCCCTTTCCATTCTGTTCCTTGTCCAATAGCCAGTATCCAAAAAGGAAAGCCTCTAAAAAGTCTTTAGCAGCTCCTATTGCGCTGCTAGCATTAAAGTATGCCCTGATTCTGCATGAAGGCACATGTTGCGCTGCATGTGGAAATCTCCTGAGAGGGAGTATGTAAAGAATGCAGGATATGTTTCTTTATAATATGCCAGTGCCCTAAAACATGGAAAAGGCATTAGGAGCGAAAACAGTTGCTTGGCAGGGTTCATGTAAAACCCCTAAACTCCTAGCTCAGTGTTGCATACAAAGACAGGGGTGTTGCTATAAAACTATGTGGGGTAGTATGTTAGACAGGTATGGTGGGTTACCAGGCAATCTAGACTAACCCAGATAGTTTTATTTCTGTAAATTAGATAATAGCTAGGTCAGGTGACCCCACCTACATGTACAAAAGTCTGCCACTAGGGTGTCAAAAAAGAGATAGAGACCAGACATGGGAGTCAAGTCTGGAACTGTGAGTCTGAGGGATAAGACCTCAGAGTACTGCTGGGCCGGAATAGTTGATCCTTTGAAGCTGAACTAATGACAATTTTTCTCTTCTGTAAGAACTTGAATCATTTCATGAAGTATAAAAATAAAATGATAAATGCCATCCTGGCATTTTTTATGCACTGATTTTTGTTGTCTGCCTGCAATTTGTCTCCTGAACTAATGACCCTGCTACAGTCAGTCACTTGTCTGGAGTCTGTGAACCCCCCTGTTTGAAAATTGGACAGCTGAAAATTCTGTGTCCCCTTCAACTTGGATAAAACAGAAAAATGCATTTACAAGTGGTGGTGGGGGGGGGGGTGCAGGTGTAGTGTCCTTCCTTCCTTTCCTTTCTGTGTACCTACAGTAAAAGAGTATGGCTGTACAATAGAAACTCTAACAGGAGAGAGCAGATCTGGTAGCAGAGAAAATTCCTTCAGTACTTGTAGTATACATAGCCTTGCTACCGGTTGTTTGGTTAGTAGCCTTGCTTCTCTTTGCTTTGGTATCAATTGTATTTATTTTATCTGAACAATTCCAATTGTTTGCCCCTTTGCACAAATAAACTGGGACCTAAATTATACTGCTGATTCTAATAATGTATAGGGAAGATGGCAGCTGCGCTCCTAAACGTGCCATTTTTTATTTAAGTTTAACCAGGAATAGCACACTAAGCTGAAAGCTTTTTTACAGGTGCGACCTGGGAGCATAGGGAAGTTAAGTGACTTGCTCAGGGTCACACAGTATGCAAGTGGAAGCTGTGGGATTCAAACCCAGGTCTGGTCTGCTGGATGTCACCAGATTTGCAGCGCAGAGCCTTAAACCACTGCACTATACTGCCTCCCATTTGCCAGCGTATACTCTGAGGTGGCTGCTTTAGCTATTTAAGAGCGTAATAAACATTCCTTTTTGGCACGGATTGTGATTTTCTGAACAAAAAAAATAATTACAGGGAAAATATGCTGTAGAACTAAAAAAAGTTGTTTAATACAAGCTGCCTCACCTTATTTATTGTACTTCAGAGTGTACAAGTCGATGCAGTTTCTTTCTGAGCCAAGTATCCTTAAAACTCTTTGTGGCCTGTGATGATTTCCTTGCATGCATCACATGTCAGATAGTTTCGCTCCCATCAAAGGAAACATTTCTATTCAGCACACATTGACTAGGAGCCTGGCGTCTAGCTGTTTCAACACCACAAAACCACCACAGTTAGGCACTTGCACATGTGCAGGGAGCCTAGATCCAGAACTGGTATAACAGACCCTCCCAAACATAATATTGGTTTTCTTTTCATTTTCTCTCTGAAGTTTCACTCTTACCGGGTTACCATCAGCCCTCTCTGTGGTGTCTCTAATATTTGTGCTAGGTGGGATGACTCGCTGTGTGAGGATTCCCTGGCAGCACCTGCATATGACTAGCCCCAGGAGATGGCTCCACCTGACCAACTCATCAAATGATCCTACTGCCTCCCACCCAGCCATTACCTAAGTGGTTTGTGCACTGCCTTAAGCCTGGGTTACAAGAGAGGATACCATCTTTAGCAATTTTCTCCCCAGTTACTAAGTCAACACTATCGCAATGTGATCCTTCACTGTCCCTTGGAGACAGAAAACATTGCCTCAAGTAACATGACCCAAACTTCTGTTGACCCTAGGTGACAGCCCCAAGGTTGTTTCCAAGGCTGGTGTCCTGCCCGGCACACAGGTGCTGGTGCACTGTCAGGCCTTCCCCAAAAATCAAGGAGCAGAATCTATATAAGATCAATTCAGTTGTGGCGCATTAGGAGTTTCATTCATTTAACATCTGAGACAGCATTTATGATTTATTTGTCTGCACCGTTTGTGAGTTAATGGTTCTCTACAATTGCAACTGCTCCCATAATATACAACCAATTGAACAATACCCTTTGTGCCATTTTTGTGTAAGATCAGCTACAGTAAACCTTAACACACTTCATGGACCTGGCACTGCATGTATTCAAAATATAAAACTATGCCTTCCCAGAGCAGACTGCATAACAGGATACTGTACATATGACGATAATGTAATAAAACATCTTTTTTACTTGTTCATTACTGATTATGATAGAAAAATAGTTAATATTTGTAAAAAAAAAAAAACACTTGTGTTGCACTTGATTGTCCTAATCAAACAATGTTGTTGTCATATACAGCTTGACTTTACAAATGACAAAATTTCAGTAGCTGCATGATCAGTGATGTAGACAGTATGTTCTACTTCAGGGTTTTGCACCACTACAGAATGTAACCATTTCTAGTTGGCTTTTGTGGTCAAGGAGACTAAAAGCAGTTTGACCATTCTAGAAATCCATAACATAATGCAGCATCAGGAAATATTTGAGCACATAGTATCTGAATGGTGTTATAAACCCAAAAGGAATGTATATTTATAGTGTTAACTATATATGATGATTAGAAAACTTTCCCCTTTAAAGGACATAATAGCGTATTATTCACCCTGTATAAGTGTAAGTTGCATGTTAGTCTACAAAGTAGTTAGTGGCATTGTATATATTTGATTGAAATAATGACTGGCACACTACTGTTCCAGAATCGGCAAGTAAAGCAGCAATTCTATGCTTAAAACATTATAGACTGAAACTGGGTTATTTCTCAGCCCATTGTTTGTTTGTTTGTTTCCTTTGCTGATCTATGTGTTTGATGTTAAAGCAAAAAATGAAAGATACAAATATCCAAAGCTTGTTGCTGTAGTCTGGCGGATGTTGCTTACTGTCTGTACAGAGTGCCTCTTCATGCAGTGTTCTTCCAGATAAGACTTTTGAGTTACACCCATTTTCTGCCACAGTTGCGGTCTCAGCATTGCTACAGATGCATCATGTGGAAACTTGCCTGCTTTGGTAACACCCTTCTGTTCTGATCCCAAGAAAGGAAGAGACCCGAACATTCTTCAGAATCAAAAGCCATCTCTGAGCACTGGGTGCTCAGGTTAGGAAAATCTGGACTTTCTGACCGCATCCAGGATGGGAGCTCCAGTTTTTGCAAATGAGAAAACAAAAGGCTGAGATTCTGTAAAAAACTGATTGAGTTGAGTCCTGGTCTGATTTAAGTTATACTATGATATGACTTCAGAGTGTTATTATCTGTTTGCACTCTGGTAGGTGTTTCTTTAGTGTATGGTTCAGTCAAGCATGCAACTCATTAAAAAATAAAAAACAAAGCATATCACTGGGCATGGGGTGGTATAAAATAGCCGCAAATATTTATTTTTACAAAATATTACTAGAAGTTCCAAAATCTTAGACCATGTCCTCATTGGCACCTCTGGGGGGACCAGATGGAGTACATGTCCCACTAGAAATCTGCTGTACCCCAGTAGTGACACATAACTGTCAGCATAGCCCTGCCAGACTGAAATTGTGGGCCACAGTCATTCTTAATTTCTGAAGCCAGCACTGCATGTTGTGTTGTGGTGTGACATAGCTTTCTTCGGTTCTTTAAAAAGTAGTCATAGGTTCTTCCTCATTTGCCTGTCAGTAACTTAGATTATGTAAAAAAAAGAAATAAATAAAAGGTAAATATTTGAACATTTCTGACTTCTGTTTAAAGTTCTGTCAGTTTAGAATAGTCAGAGTTGCGCCAGTCCGGTGGTGCTGAGGATTGAAGTGCTGGAGGCCACACCTCACGCCATGCCAATGACCCGGGTTTGGGAATGCACCAAAGCTGTCAGGGGTTGTCTGGGGATGGAAAGGATTGAGCATCTTATGGACTGCTCTCCTTTTCCTGGGAGGGTTTGGGGTTTCTATCACCCTGCGGCAGCACCAGATGGAGATCAGGGGCACTGCAGGAGTGATGAACTCAGGGGTGAGGTGCGGCGGGCAGCATCACAAAGCTACTGGATGTCATTGCACATCCACACCTCGGGAAGAAAATTGGAGGATAATGGCAGTCGGCCAAGCAGCTTGATGGCCAGGCCTCTCACCCAGTGGGCCTGTCATGGAACTGCACTCCAGTATTAGATCCCGGCTGGTGAGAGGGGGTGGGGACCCCTCCGCAGGTATGTAGTGTGTTAGCCAGATGCAAGTGAGCCTGCAGGCTGGAAAGGGGAGAGGACGGTGGCTGGATGTAGGTAGGCCAAACTGCGAGGAACAAGAAATAAAGATATGAAGAAAAAAAAAAGAATACTCGGAGTGAGCATACTAGACAGGCAGTTTGCAGGGGAAAGCAGTATATGGGATCTGTTAAAGGATGCTAGGAGAGAAGAAACATCCAAATGGTTTGGTTTTTGTGAATCTCTCCAAACCATACACACTTTCAAGTCTCATTCCCAGAGCAAGGCATCATGTAAAGTTATGGAAATGAACTGTAATAACAGATTGGGACAGTTAGAATTCATTGACATGCCTCCAAATTGCTGCAGTCTTGAGAAACATGCTGGTGTGCTTCTTTACTGAGTTGTGGCCTAACCTGTCATACTCTGAACTTCTGAGGTTCAAATCCAAACTCAGAATCTAAGGGCAGCATCATCCATCTCCAGGACCTTGGAACAATTCAAGAGCGCTTCTAACATTTTAAGGTGTGTGGAGACCTCTGCTGGAAAAATGCCCCATGTTCTGAGAATTACATTTTTCAGTTTACATTATCTTGATTTTGCTAAATCCTTACTGAGTGCATTTTTGCCAGACAAGAATTGCACTAACGTAAAGCTGTATGTGTTGACCCTGGAAATAAGACACCAGTACATTATGGCATACTTTTGTGCCCTGAAGAAATCACCTGACCCTTCAAGCTACCTGACTGAACAGGGCTGCACATTGTTAACTTAAAGCTGTGCTCCATTAAGTCTGCTGCTCCAGATAAAAACAGTTAAACCCTGTGTATGAGAAATAACTGCTGCCAAGTGTTGGCACAGAGTTGACAATGTTAATAACAGATGGTTTCAAAGCAAGCGACAACCATTTCTGCTATCTCTAAAACACAGATCTGAGTGAGTGACTAACTTCCTGTTGGCAGTGGTGCAGCACGTTCTCAATCGCTTAGAGAAAATATAAACACTGGAGCAGAAGGCAACTTCCAGACATTTACAACCAGATGAAGGCAGTCTTGTGAAGCAAGTCACAGTGGAACACTTGCAAAGCTGTTATCAATCTTAGTGAATTCTTCTTTTTCACATACGGTCTCTTCATACTCTTTCAACTCTGCTGGGGTCATATTCCTCTATAATAGAAATGGAACAAAAAATTAAAATGGGTTGTTAATGGTTGCTTTACAGACACAGATACAGCCATGTTGCTGCATTCAAGCACAAAGTACTTCTTCAGCCTAAGTGAAGCATCTGTGGGTTTAGGGCAAATGTGGCAGTTCTGAAATGGCAAATTATGTTTCTGATAGTGGGATAACCAATATTTAAGCTACCATAAGACAATACTGCCTTATCCCAAAACCATGACATCATGAACAAAAGTTAATTTTTTTTAATAAAGTGTAGCAGTTCCTTAATAAAACATAGCAGTTCCTTTCAGTAAAACAGCTTGTTTTGCAACTGCAGTAAGAGACTTGATAGTAATCATAGTTAGAGGCATACCTCAACCATCAGAAGCTGCAATAACTCCATTTAAACAATTTTCTTCCTTAACGCAGTGGACCAGACCACCCTTCCACCCATCCACAAGTCTTAATTCCTACACCTGAAGCAGCAGTTGCCCCCAGCTCTCCACTGACAGAGCTGTCTTTATAGACTGCTGCATGGTTACCCCTCTGGGAGGGGCACACCAGCTGGGAATAAACTCAACCGGAATTGTTACCAGCAATAAGGAGGCTGGGAACACAGAGGTCCAGAGTGTGATGACATCATCTGCCTGAGCACCACCATTATTATTCTAAATTTAGAATCAATCTCCTGACCTGGCGCCATCTAGAGATGTGCACTGGTATCACAGATGTACCCTGTTCAGGCTGTAGTCATCATGGCAATGGAAGGGGGGCTGCTTTCTCCCTGATTTTTCACCCATGTCCCTCCCTCCTCTCTGTGGCATGAGCAATACCTTAGTTGGCCTCACTCTAGCATAACACATCCTGTAGAAGTAGCAAGCTTTCTGACCCACTTACAGGGGTTGCTGTTGTACCAGAACCCACGGCCACTGCCTGCACTCCATGACTGAGGGGCGCTGCCTATAAGTAGGAGCCTGCAGCCTAGCTTGTCTCACTACCCAGTCATGCAAGTACGCTCCCGATCACTGGTCACCTGGGTACTCCTCCAACGCTGTTTTTTACCTATCCACCACCCTCATCAGGTTGGCCTAATGTATGAGACATTTATAGACAGGCACAAGAAGGACAGGCCATAACTGCCCATAACACATTGATTGAAACAGCTGCACAGAGTTGGGTGTTTTACACCTTACATCTTTAAGTCATAATAAGTCTTTTTGCATTTACTCACAGAGAAACTTACAAAATGCTTTTTGTTGTCTGCCATGCTTTATGGCTGCTGCATCATTCCCGTCTCCACATAGGAATAGGAAGTCGCGTCCAGTGCTAACATTGCAAACATTTCCAGTTCAGCAGTATTTACAGTAGATGGCACCAAACACTCAGACTTCTCACATACTTCACTAGAATACCAAGTCCCTCCTTGTTTTCAAACATAAACAATTGTACATTTTTAAATCATAAATATTATTGATTTTTACTATTTGCTTAAAAGTGAAAATAATTCCCCATTGATAAAAGTACTTAAAGGTTGCTGTTGTTTCTTAATTGTTTTCTGCATTTTAGACATAGGGTGGGATATTCAAAAGGCCTGCGTCCCTGCCCGGCGCAGTCTGAATATCCCACCCATAATGTTCATTGTGGATCTTATCAACATTTAACATTAGTAAAAATAAATGACAGAGCATAGCAACTTTGTAAAAACTCAGTGAAATATGACAATGCTGATATACAATACAGTGCTCACAAACATGCATTGTAACATCAGAACAATTCAGAAGTCAATAATATTCAAGTTTCTTTAATACTTGAAAAAGCACACAGTATGCACTTACAATATTTACTGAAATCTTCTTTAACCACATCCATCATCATTCAGGTACTATGGTGGTTTGCAGTTACACTGTCATTTCAGACTACCAGTAGGCTGAATGTGGTCTGCCAATTCTATGTCCTTTTAAATGTTGTCATTACAGTTGGTCCTGCTATGTTACCTGCATGACCTTGATCTCTTATCACATCCTGGAAATGGGTTGTGACTATGTGCAAGTCAGCGTCTGCATCCTCAAACAAAAAAACATCCTCTTTGTGCTGCTTAACGTGTGCTGAATTTCATCTGATCCACTATCCATCTGGATGTTACAGCATGATGGTTTAGCCATGCCGGTATGTGGTCAATTACTGCAATGCACTTTAGGGTGCCAGGATTAGGGCGCCTGGCACAAGGGTACCAGGAAATGGGGAGCAAACACACAGCACACCACCATTTTTATATGGTTTGCATTCAGTCATTGTAGAGTATTTATCTACATGCGACTGTTGCAACAATATTTTATCACCAGATTTGATCCCACAGAGAACTGCACCCCTATGATGATCTGCATATCGTTTCCCTTTTTGTTTGTGAAGTCCATAATGTTCTGCCACAATAGATGTGTTTCCTGATATTAATGGAGATATAAGTGATTCTTGTTATTTTGTGTGCATTTTTCGATTAAACAAAAGTTCAGTAGAACTTATCCTGGTCAACAGAATGTGGAATATGCTGATATGCCATTAGAAACTTGGTCAACTCCTTTCTCCAGTCCTGTCCTTCAGCATATGCTGTTTGGATTGCTTTTAGCAAGGTATGGTTTTGCCTTTCTACTTGACCATTGTTGTGGCCAGTAAAGAATTGTATTCCTGTGAAGTATCCTGTTATCTGGCAAATAGTTTTCACAGCTGGTTGACATAAACTGGGGAACATTGCCACTCACTATGGCGTTTGATAACCCATGCACAGAACATGTAGTAGTAAGGTCTTTATTTTTATACAGGATTTGAGTGGCACAATCACATCATTAGGACCAAGGGTCCTATTTACAAGGTGGTCCTATTTGCAATTGTACGTTTTTTGTAAAAAAAAATATATATATATAAAAATGCCTATCAAAATATATACATACACAAAACTATAATGAGACAAACATTACTATTATCCAATAAATGTGCATTGCCTAAAAATATTTACAAACATTACTATTATCTGATAAATGTACATTGCCTAACTATATTAACATTTCATCCATTACACATACAACAAACTGAAAGTTCTTATTTTAATGCATTCACAAACATTTTGGAATTCATAGCTACACTTTTCAAGGTATCACTTAATAAATTCCATAGAGAAATAGTCACAAAAGGAAAGGTCATCTCTCCAAATTTACTCAATGGCCTTGGAAATTTAAATTCTTTCAAATTTCTATTCCTTGGGCAGTATTTATATTCCATTTTCTCAAAATTTTCAAACAAATATACTGGTTTTACAACATTTATTGTTTCAAAAAATTTGGTTTGCCCAAATTATTTTCCTTTTATTTTCCAAAGATAACTATCCCTGGTCGTAATACAATTTACAGTAATCTGTTCTGAAGTCACATCTAAGGATGAATTTGACCAGTTGATTGTATAGTACCTCAACCTTCTTTAACAAGGTTTTATTTGCAAGGCCATATACGTGGCTATCGTAGTCCAATATTGGAACCAGTAATTGATTTACAATAATTGTTCCCATTTGTTTATTAATACAATGGCCAGTACATCTAACAGCTCCAATTCTACTGTTAATTCTACTTATCATTTCTTCAATCTGATAATCAAATTTTTAATTTTGATCCATCCATACACCAAGATAGTTGTATTCTATCACTTGGGCTAGGACTTTGTTGTTGTTTATTTTAACTTAAATTTCATAACGTTTGATTCCTTTTTTAGTTTTGCCATTGTTAAACACCACAGTTTTAGACTTTTTATTATCTAGCACTAATTTGGACTCAGTCAGCCATGTATATATTCTTGAAAATTCCTTCTGAAGATTATTCATAATTCCATTATCAGTCCCAGTTGCCACAATTACGGTATCGTCTGCATATAGTCTTTAGTGTTTTTAGCTAATTAAAAACAACATGGGGCCTAAGATGGATCCCTGGGGGATGCCTCTTAGTACTGAAGCAGTATTAGATAACTCCCTACCAATTAATACTTGCTGTGTTCTACCTGTTAAATAAGAACTAAACCAATTGCAGGTTTCCTCAAAGATGTCAATACCCAAGAGCTGGTCACTCAGAATCTGGTGGTCTACAGTATCAAAGACTTTCTACAGGTCCATGAATACCACACCCACCACGTGTCCCCTTTCTAAAGAGGAAGCAGTTGTATCAATCAGGTCAGTGAGTGCAGTGCCCATGGAATGTCTCTTCTGAAAACCAGATTGGTACCTCGACAGTAGCAAGTACTTCTCCAGATACTCACATATTTATCCATGCACCAGTCTCACCAATATTTTTGAAATCACTGACAAAAGCACTATGGGACAGTAGTTTGATGGATCCATAGACAGCCCCCTTTATATATAGGTACAATTTTAGCCTTTTTCCAAGGTGTAGTGTATTTTCCTATAGTTAAGCTCTAGTTAAAAATCTTTATCAGTACAGGAGAGCTGATATCAATTGAAATCTTTATGAATCTTGCCTCAAATCCATTCATTCCATAAGATTTTTTTTTGTATTCAGTTTCCTAATTGGGTCTTTTACGCCATTGCATGTAACATATTTAGGACTGTTGTGTTGTTCTACTTTATTATCTTTGTTTGATTAGGTATGTACATTTTGATTTTTATTAAGGGAATATCAATATCAGATAAGGTGACAAAATATTTATTTAAAATGTTAGCAGATGTTTTACAATTTTGCAACAATCCATCTTTTCATATCTGAATAGGTGGACTATTATTACCATTTTTTTCAAAAGATTTTATTAATGACTAAATATTGCCTTTTATCTATTTCACAGGATTTTCTTCTATAATACCCTCATTTAGCATTCCTGCTTTTTGTTTCAGTAAGTTTCTTGCAACCTTATATTTGTCACAGTCCTCTGGGTTTAATGTTTACTGGCAATTTTCCATAGCTTATTCTTTATGCCAATCTCTTTTTTTCATGTTTTCTCAAGCTAATGTATCACATCTTTGGAGGATGTTTCCTTCACAATTGCTACTTCTTGCCATCGAAAAATAGTAATTGGCTACTACAAGCAAATGTTCACCCAATGGGAATGGTCCACATAGATCATTTGAAAGAATTTGCCAGGGTCCATTAGGCATCTCTGTACTGCATATTGTCTCAGGGTTTGGTGGAAGTCCAACAACTTGATATGCATGACATGAAGAAATTAAATATACTACATCTTTATCTATTCCTGGCCTCCATACTTTGTCAAATAACATTTGTTGTGCTAGCTGTAATGTTCTCTACCAACTCTGAGGCATAAAATGTGATTGCCCTTGACACAGTTTCACCTATAATGGCAGATTTTGTCCCGCTAACTTTCAATCCTGAATCACAGTTTGCCAAGCCTCCACTCAGGATGAACATTTTAAACTGCTGGATTCTAGGACCTAGTAGAGATGCTTCTTTAATCACTTTTGGCTTCATGGTTCTTAAAACAACTTTTTGAGAAATGTACCAGATGTAATCTTCAGCTACATGCAACACTGTCTGCATTTCATTTCACAATCTAGATAGTACATCTGCTGCATTTGTAGGGGCTGGATGGTAAATTACTTTAAAAGTATAAGGTTGTAGCCTAAGTGCCCACCTTTCTATTCTTGGTACTGCATTGGACTTAGAGGACTAGATTACCTCCAGTGGCTTGTGATCAGTGGCCAACACAAATTCTGTACCATAGCAATAGATACTAAATTTCTCATATCCCCACTCCACAGTGACAGGCTCTGTCTTGGTTTGAGAATATAATTTCTCTACATCAGTTAGTGCTCTGCTTTCAAAACGTACTGGTCTGAAACATCAGTTTCTGGCTTAAAATCACTCTTAAACCAACTGGACTGGCATCTGCTATGACACATGGTTCTGCTTCAGAACTGCAGTATGATAACAGATTAGTACTAGACAGTCTTGATTTAAGCTCTAGAAATTCACTTTACTGTGATTCAGTCCATGTCAAGTATATATATTTATGTGTTAATCTTCGCACTGGTTCAGCAATTGTTGCAAAATCTTTTATGAACCTTGCACAGTACAAGGCCCCAAAAGCTACAAACCTTGCCAGTGTTTTCTGTTTTTCTGGTATTTTGATATCCTTGACTTTCCCCTCACTAGGACCAATACCTTTAGAGAACAGAACATGGCCCAAGGACGTTTTGTCTTTCTCAAACAATCATTTTATTCCATTCAGTGTTAAGTCTCTGTTTTGTAAGCATTTTAAAACCTCCTGCAGGCTCTCATTGTGCTCATGTTGCTCCTCTCCAAAAACAATAATGTGATCAGAAATGTCACGAGCCCCTGCACATCCTTGTAGAAACTGTTGGATCAGGCCATGATAATTCTCATATGCTGATGAAATTCCAGTCATCAATATTTATAATGATACAGTCCCATGTATGTGGCAAATGTCGTTATCATTCTGGATTCTGGTTCAAGTATAATTTGATGGTATCCCCAATAGAGATGTTTTGAAGTTTTAATTTGCATGCCAAGTTCCAGCAAAGTTGTCAACTTTCCCTAGTGAATCTCTTGGCAAATTCTTGCCATTTTATGACAAATTCGCCCATTTCCACTTCGTTGAGCACTTCACCTGCAAACTTCAACTTGAACTTCTCTTTAAGGAGAAACTGGGTAAAGTTTTCTCAGATCGAGGCTACAGGTAATCAAGTGCCTCTTGGTCACATGGAACAGCTCCTGCAGGCCACATGCTATTGCTCTAGGTACACAGTGTGCTTTAGTTTCATTTTGCAGTCTGTGTGAGTGCAGAAGGGAAGAAATCTGCTGCTTTTTGTGCTTTTTAGAAAACAAATGTAAAAACAACCTTTTGCAGCTCTGTTAGAATTTTAGGCATGTTTTTTTCACTTAGAAATGTGTTACTAATTTGTTACGATTGGATTTTAAAAATGATTCTCATAATACAAGGGACATCCCTTGCAGTTAGTGAGAAAACCTTTTTCACATGTCAGTCAGAAATATTTCTTTACTCTTAGAGTCATTGGCCCATGGAACAAACTACCACTTCAAGTTGTTATCAGTGAAACTAAGAGTATATTTAAATATTGTTTAGATACACTGATAGGCAGTGGGTATGATCTTTCCTACTATTTAATGGTTTAGTATAAGAGCATTATAACCTTTTGCCTTCTTGCTCTTGAGCTTACCTTAGTATGAACCTTAGTATGAACTATTTTTGGCTATAGTTTTGTCTGATTTTCTGTATGTTTCTGTACTTATATCTGCAACCGTGTATCTGTATTTTCCTTTGACTTCTGTTTTCAGACACTCTTTTTCTGTTAATTCTTTTACTTTTTGTTTATGATTTAAATGTTTTTGTTTTTCTGCTTCTTTTATTAATATTCTTTGTGTTACTCTTTTGTTTGTAGTTCTATTTTTTACCTATGTTTTCTTTTAAATAAAAATGAGTAGAGAGGAGAGTGGTAGTATGGGACTGGGAGTGAGGAGAGGGGGATGCAGTTGATAGATGAGACATACCATCCCATACGATTGCAAAGGACACCATGGGTAGCACCAGCAGCACCAGGTGTGGGAAGAAATGGCTGCAAGAAGCCTCTAGCAGCAGTGTTATCTTCTTCTGGAGGAGGATCTCCCTACAGTGCAGCAGCAGCAGCAGCAGCAGCAAGTGATGGCACCCCTGACCCCCAGTTGGCCCTAGTTTACTGTTGCTAGAAGAAACTGCAGGAGAGCAGCTTCCTGTGTACCCCCTGTGCAACCACTGCCTCCAGCTAATCCCCATGAGTAGGCACTCTAAGAGCATCTACCTCCCCAAACAGCAGCACAGGTCCCTCATTTGGGACTTTATTAATCTGGACCCTGCCAACAACAGAACTGTGAAATGTAAACTTTGCCAGACAGTTGTTCAGCATGCAAAAAGGGGAAGCCACTTGAGCAGTGATGGGCTGCACACCCAACTTAATGTAAGGCTGACCATGAGTGACAGGAGCACAGAAAGGTGGCTGAGAGGGGTGGAGACAGTACTTCTCCTAGTGGTCATTCTATGCTGTGGGGGGCACCACAGCAAGCGATGAGGAGATGCCTGGCTGCTGGAGGGGGACTGGGACCTGCAGCTAGACTTGGGAGCTGCAGGGGACAGCACCTGAAACCCCAGCTTCAGATCATCTTCCCACTCCTCCATTTATTTCCACAAGAGCTGAAGTGGCACAACTCTGTGTTGAGATGAGGGACCTCAGAAGCAGAGTTGTTTCCATGGAAGCTAACTCCAGATGCTGCCTGTAAACCAGTATAGTCTCCTTGAGGTAATGGCACATCTCCTTGGTGGCAGTGTACTCTCTGTCCCACCCAGGTCATATCCCTAGAAAGTGATTTCTGTCTCCTCATCTGTTTCTTGTCTTGTTTACATAATAACTCCCCAAAAGAAAATCAAAAGTTAAAAAAAAAAAATGAAAAACCTTAATTCCTTTCTTTGTCCACCATGAGTCATGATTTCTGTGATTGATGCTCTCTTCCAGCTGTCTTCTCCCCTTACTAGTGTACCTCATCCAGTCTCTTCTCTATCCTGCTTACATACATCTGTCAGCTCTCAACCTCCAGAAACATTTAAATAAATAAAAAAATAAACGATTTCTGATTCCTCTTTAATGTTCTCTTTTTGTGTAATTGCACATTCCTTGTGCTTTCACTCTCTTCTCTCACTACTGTTTTTGTTGTAAAGTACTGTAGTATAATGCATGTGAAAAGCACAATATACAAATATTCTCTAGTCCCCAGATTTTATACCAGTCCTACAGCTGATATATGCTGCCGCACTGTGACAGTCTCCCACTACATACTCCCTGTTACACTTTGTGAAGCACTTTATGTACATAAGTGAACAATATACCTGTATTATATTCTCATAAACTGAATGTTTCTATTTCTGCTGCTATATGCTGCTGCTGTACTTTGTTAGTCTCCCTACCAACTGAATCCCACCACAGGACCTCTAAAAAGCCTTTACTGCACAGAAAATCTCACTTCACAATGTTAACATTTCATTTCCCAAATGTTTCTTAAGCCCAGAAATTATAGATGCTGCTTCTATACGCTGCTCCTGCACTGTGTCAATGTCTCTACACAGCACCTTTTGTAAAGCACCAGCGCCAACCAGCAAGGATACCACAGATGCAACAGAAAGAAGTTTGGCCACACTGATGTCACTACTTCCAACACTGCTGCCAACTACTCCTTTACTGCGCCTGCCACCATAGAGGCTGCTGCAGACATACTGTACTTTTTTACCTCCAGCAGGTGCAGCAACACCTTTTTGCCCAAACAAGCTTCCTGACATCTTTCACACCTCTCCCTTTAGCAGAACATCTCTTCCTAGTCATTTTGTTATATGCATATTTTTATGACATTACAAGAATGGATGACAAGATTACAGAAGGCCCACAGTAAAACTAAATAGCAGCAGACAACACCTTTCACAAGGGATCAGCAGTGCTATCCAAAACTAAAGAGATGAAAATTAATTTATTGAACTAGTAACCCCACCAACAAATGTATAACACAATTTATAGCACCAACAGCTAAGTACAATTAAGGGATAACATTATCTTTCTGCATCGTCAGAGCATTATCTCTTTAAGAAATAAACTAAAACTAATATAGAAAGAGACTGACAAACTACTCTACTTAAACACACAAAAAAATCCCAAAACAAAATGAGAAATTATGGACTACAGACAAAAAGTAATGAAGAAGAAAGACTGAAAGAAATAAGACAAATCCCCTGCTCTGTGAAAAACTATAGCCCGTTCAGGGCTGTCTAGCTACCTACATCTCCTCTCCCTCACAGCAGTGTTTGTCTATAGATACAAAAATAAAAAACACTACTTCAGACTGAATAATTTGAAAAAAACAATATGGATACACAAGGCCCACTAGAACAAGTTATGAGAGATATTGAGTCAAAAAGCTCAGTTTTTCAAGGATTGTGAAATTTTTTTGCTAAGACAAGCAAAGGAGCATACTTATCGCCTACTCTTTCTTCATAATTTTTTTTTTTAATTTAGTTATTTAACCAGGTGAGACACACTAAGCTGAAAGCTTTTTTACAGGAGCGACCTGGGAGCACAGGGAAGTTAAGTGACTTGCTTAGGGTCACATAGTATGCAAGTGGAAGCTGTGGGATTCAAACCCAGGTCTGGTCTACTGGATGTCACCAGATTTGCAGCTCAGAGCCTTAAACCACTGCACTATACTGCCTCCCAATAAGACTGTAGTACACACAGCCTTCTCATGGCATACACATCATTTCCGTACCATGTGGCTTGCAATCACATGGTACATTACTTCTTCCATAGAACTTCACTTGGGGGAGTCAACTTCACTGGGAAAGTTCTCAATTGGCAGCATTACAAAATTGACGCTATACTGCAAAGTGGCACTTTGCAATGTGGATTACTTTTGTGAAGGAGTGAAACTTTATTTGTTAATTTGTGAAGCAAATGTATTGCACTTCGCACACCATTCATCCCCAACAAAGGTCAAGCTTTGAAAATACTGCTACTCTTTAACTCCTGAAGAATTTCATCTACAGTGGGTAATAAGCACCATTCAGAAACAATTGCTTCATTTGCCCTGTACGTATCTGTATATAGTCATATCCAACTATCACACTTTGGAATCACAGCTAATGGAGACATCCATGGTATAGGACCATGAATTCAGTCAACAGTCTCCATATGCTCATGCTAATTTCATTTTGCTTCCATAGCATTTGCATACTGAATGGTAGCCTAAGCAATATGGATTTTACATATGAGTATATATACAGTTTAAGCTGGTAGTTAGTGAGTTTTCCAGTACCCCAAAGCAACCTTTATACTCTGATTTCAGTCAGTTAATCTGCAAAGTGACCACATCAATAGGAAATCCTACCTGAAGGACCAGTAGCTTGACAGCTGTATCATGACCTAGTAGTGAAATCTGATTCTCATGCATTACCAGAAATTCAGCCACTTGAACTTCTGAGTTACTGTTCAAACATATCTCTGCCTAGAATTTTCCAACAATACCATCAGGTTTCAGATTCTCAGAGCCATAAGGAAACAATTTCTTAGTATTATTTTTCAGTGGTACCCCTTATTTCTATACATATTTGCATACATTGGTGTTCACAATATTGCAAAATGCACTAGAGTATACAAGAAATTGTGTGGGAATACTACTAATTTGTACCAGAACTGAACCTTCACATGCTTAATTGCAAATATAGATTTATTACTCAAATCATCCATTTCCAATTCCATCCCATGGATTTTTCCCTTCTCTCTGACTTTTCTGCATATATATTGGTGCTGAGGCTGAGGCTTACTTCTACACCCTGCAGAAAATGATTAGATTTGACACATTTACTGCAGATTTTCCATTTAGGGATTTCACAATTTCTGGAAAAAAGACTATCTACCACACTGAGAGCACTTTTTGAACATAAAAAAACAAGATAGCAGAAACAGGCCAGTACAGTCTATCAAGTCTGCTACATTGTGCAACACACGTTTTATTCTCCTGTAGCAGCATCCCACCCTTTTCCTCCCTAGATTTATCTTCCTCCCCGGCCCCTCCCCCTCCCCTCCATCCCACAGAATTGACCTTCCCTTTGACCCTATCCCTCCCCTCTTAAAACTGTCCACAGTCTTCCATGAGATCACTTCATTCAGCAATTTGTTCCACTTTGCCACCACCCTTTCTGTGAAACACTGCCTCCTCATTTCCCTTCTAAATCTTCCCCCCACCAATTTCAGACTGTGCCCCCTTGTGGACCCCTCCCCCTTTAAGTTGAACATGCCATGAGTTCTAATCTTATTCATACCTTTTAGGTATTTGAAGGTTTCTGTCATGTCTCCCCTTTCCCTCCTGTCCTCTAGGGAGTTCATGTTTAGCTCCCTCTGTCTCTCCTCATAGAGTTTTCCCCCCCAATCCCTGGATCATCTTGGTCACCCTTCGCTGCACCTCCTCCAGCAGTTTGATATCCTTCCTCAAATATGGCCAATAGAACTGTACACAGTACCCTAAGTGTGGTCTAACCAGGGACCTGTACAATGGCATGATGACTTCCTCACTCCTTGAGGTGATTCCTCTGGTGATGCACCCCAACATTTTGTTTGCTTTGGCGGCTGCTTTATATCACTGAGCTGAGTATTTCAAGTCTCCCATGACAATCACCCCTAGATCCTTGTCTTCCTTAGAAATGGCTACCTGCACTCCCCAACCAGTAGCTAGTCCTAGGGTTCCTGGCTCCCAGGTGCATGACCTTACACTTGTTAGTGTTGAACCCCAACTGCCAGATGCCTGACCAATGCTCAAGCTTAGCCAGGCCCTCCCTGAGCTCCTGACTCTCCTCCTCACTGTCCACCCTCACACAGATCTTAGTGTCATCTGTGAATAGGCAGATTTTACTGTTGATCCCTTCTGCTATGTCCCCAGTAAAGATGTTAAATAACACTGGACTGAGTAACGAGTCCTGTGGGACCCCCGGTGATACTGGCCTGGGTTTTGATGGATCACCCCCTTAGGTTACCATTTGCATCCTGTCCTTCAGCCAGCTCCTGACACACCCCACCAGTTTCACCCCAACTCCCAGGTTTGCTAGTTTACTGAGCATCCTACCATATGACACTGAGTCAAAGCCTTGCTGAAGTCCAGATACAGGACATCCACCACATGACCCCTGTCCAGTGACCTTGTGACCCAATCAAAAAGGTCTATTAGGTTTGTCTGTCAGGATCTCCCTGAGACAAACCCATGTTGCCTATCATCCTGGAGGCCATTGGCTTCCAAAAAGTACACCAGTCTCTCCTTCAGAATGGTCTCCATTAATTTCTCTATGATGGAGGTAAGGCTGACTGGTCTGTAGTCAACCTGTTCATCAGTTGGTCCACTCTTGTGGAGAGGCATCACATGTGCCATTCTGCAGGCCTGAGGCATGTGACCTGACTTCAGTGAGGTGTTGAACAGGTCTGCCAGAGGTCCACGTTGCTTGTACCTTCCCTAGGCATGTATGCCAGTTGCGACAGGCTACTCAAGCTACTGGGTGATTGGTATGGCTCTAACCCTGGATTGTCAAAGCAGCACTCCCCCAGCAACTCAGCACAAACTCAGCACTGGTGGATTCTGATTTGAACCTACCACTCTGTGCAGGCAGAGGCAGCTTCTGGTGACCCTAGTGAATGGAATGCAGCCAAGAAAGAGGTTGCCCATCACTTGCACTGCCTTGTCACAGGACATCACTGAGACATTTGTCTCTCTGATGAAAAAGTCACAGTTGGGCTGCTGGACCTTTTGCATGCTGATGTAATTCAGCTGCTTAATAAATGGAGACTGCTAGAGCATCCCAGAAGGTTCTTTGCATCTGTGCTGTTGCTGAATGCCATGCTTCACTGAATGTTGCCTGGTAGGTGCACCATAGAATTCAATTTTACTGGTGTATAACAAAAGGTCTTAGTCATACTGGTGTGGTGCCTTTCTGTAATACCAGTATATATATATCCTTTAAGATGCTATGCTAATTATAAACTATTTATCTGTATAAAAATATAAATTTTGCAACTCAACCTTTTTTTTTAATTGCTTATGAGACATGTGATTACAGAGAAGATAGTGTAACTTTAAATCTGAAATTGTGATAAAAATATGTATTCCACATGGGGGGATGAATGGCGCGCATTTAAAAAACTGTCTCTTGTTGATTATGTGTTTAGTAAAAAAACTGCTAGTAGCTGTATTTGCCCTTATAATCCTGTTATAACATTTACTGTCTAATGACAATTTGAGAAAGGCTGCTTTATGATTCTGAGCTGCTATTGTCTTACTGGGCACCATTGGAAATAAATTGTTGCTCAATGGTTTTTATATAAATTATGTTCTTAAATAAACTTACTTAGGTACTTGTACAGTAGTGAAACTATAACATCCAGTCACAAGCCAGAACACATGTATAATTACTGCAGATAAGCATGTCTGATATTTGGGCATGCAACCTTTAAAATATCATATTACTAAATGTTTATACGAATGTGTTGCCAATTGATAAGCTGTTCTAAAAATCAGTCATTTAGAGGTCAGAACTAACGCATAATTAAGTCAACATGGTTAACGCTGAAGAAATCATAATGCTAAATGTCTGTGGTAAGTTTTATGACAAATGGATGAATGGTTCTCAAGATATTGTTAAAACTGTAACAGCCAGTCGTACACCAGAATTAATGATTTGGAGCAATGTGATGGAAAATTGTACTACTTCAAGGATACATAATAGTGAGTGTTTGCATGCCAATTTGTTAAAACAAATGGACATGTAGTTCTCAACATATAGGCAAAAACCACAGAAGCCACTCACAGGTCAGAATTTATACATAATTAAGTCAAGATGGTGAGTATTGCACTTTAAAGAGGCAACAGTCAACAGAAAAAAATCAGTTGATATCGGTGCAAACTATTTAAAAAAGCAGTTTGAATTTTGAATCATTTTATTAGTTATTTACATGTAATCTATCTGGATCTTTATTCCTTGTGGTCGACTTACAGCTGAGGCTTACTCTGGAGTTTAAGTCCCCCCCATTATGCTATCCCAGTTCATTGCTGTGAGAATAGCTATGCTGTCACAAGCAGGATATTATGACTTCATTGCTGTAGGAATAGCTGTTCCATCACAAGCAGGATATTATGATGTCATTGATGCTGGAATAGCTGTGCTGTCACAAGCAGGATATTATAATGTCATTGCTGCTGGAATAGCTGTGCTGTCACAAGCAGGATATTATGATTTGATTGCTGTCACAAGCAGGATATTATAATGTCATTGCTGCTGGAATAGCTGTGCTGTCACAAGCAGGATATTATAATGTCATTGCTCTGGGAATAGCTGTGCTGTCACAAGCAGGATATTATAATGTCATTGCTCTGGGAACAGCTGTGCTGTCACAAGCAGGATATTATAATGTCATTGCTGCTGGAATAGCTGTGTTGTCACAAGCAGGATATTATAATGTCATTGCTGCTGGAATAACTTTGCTGTCATGAGCAGGATATTATGACTTGATTGCTCTGGGAATAGCTGTACTGTCACAAGCAGGATAATATGATGTCATTGCTGCTGGAATAGCTGTGCTGTCACAAGCAGGATATTATAATGTCATTGTTCTGGGAACAGCTGTGCTGTCACAAGCAGGATATTATAATGTCATTGCTCTGGGAATAGCTGTGCTGTCACAAGCAGGATATTATGATGTCATTGCTCTGGGAATAGCTGTGCTGTCACAAGCAGGATATTATAATGTCATTGCTGCTGGAATAGCTGTGTTGTCACAAGCAGGATATTATAATGTCATTGCTGCTGAAATAACTATGCTGTCATGAGCAGGATATTATGACTTGATTGCTCTGGGAATAGCTGTGCTGTCACAAGCAGGATATTATAATGTCATTGCTGCTGGAATAGCTGTGCTGTCACAAGCAGGATATTATAATGTCATTGCTGCTGGAATAGCTGTACTGTCACAAGCAGGATATTATGACTTGATTGCTCTGGGAATAGCTGTGCTGTCACAAGCAGGATATTATGACTTCTTTGTTGTAGGAATAGCTGTACTGTGTCACAAGCAGGATATTATTTATTGAATTTTGTTAACCGAGTAGGCCCATTGAGACTAGAAGTCCCTTTTTCAGAGGCGACCCAGAAGTGGGGGAGGGGAACAGATGGTATCCAACTGAAGTTGAACCAGGTTAAGCTATTGGTGGTATTTTTAGTGAAAGGGGGAAATTTGGCCAGGACACTGGGGAAATTCCCCTACCCTTGGATGGGGGGGGGGTGGCTGTTGGATCCTGCCAAGATGGAGGATGACCCCATGGATGGAGAGGAGGATGGATGCCGACAGGCTGTTGGGGCTTCTCCCCCCAGCGCTCCTGCTACTGTTGCAAATGTTGGCAGCAATTTAGTGCATACCTGCTTGTCAGAGCTCCCAGAGGAGAAGATCTGCAATCTGGAAGAAGAGTCGGAAGATACCTTTTCCTCCGCAGAAGATATGCCCACGAGCAGGGAGGAGATAGTTGATATGGATTTGCCTACGAGTGAGCCCTGGTATGCTGAGGTTTGTAATACATTGAAACCAGAACCTGGGGCAGTGGAAGCCCTGGAAACACAATTGGAGGCTATAAATGGAGATGTCAGGAAATCCCCAGTTCCAGCAGGAGTTCTACTGCAAATGGCAGCAGCATGAATCAAGGAGGCATTTGGAGTCCCCATACCAAACGCACACTCAGAGGATTGGTCACCAGGGGTGGCCTTGCAAGCAGCCAGCTGGAATCAAGCAGAAGCCAGGAATTGGATACCAGATCCAGATTGGTCTGTGGACGGCCCAAAAGCTACCCCAGCTTGGAAACCAAGAGGACCTGAGTCAGCCCACGGGTACTGCTCCACAGCAGGCTTCAGCCTCTACAGGTACTATTAATGCTGTTTCTGACACAGTACCAGAGCCAGTAAATCTAGGGGGGGATATTTTGGCAGGGGAAGTGCAAGGAGATTCTTCTCCTAGGACTCAAAAAGTGATTCTCCCCAATATAGGGGATGGTAGCTCTACTGAGCCCTTAGAAATGCTGCCAAGAAATAATGCACCAGGGGAGGAAAGGGAACATGTAGATGTGGCTTCTGGGGCAGAGGGGAATGCTACATCCCCACCATCTCAACACAGATGCTTTGCTGATTTATTTCATGCCAGGCCTGA
Organism: Neoceratodus forsteri; assembly: GCA_016271365.2. Taxonomy (NCBI): domain Eukaryota; kingdom Metazoa; phylum Chordata; order Ceratodontiformes; family Ceratodontidae; genus Neoceratodus; species Neoceratodus forsteri. The sequence continues at coordinate 1,678,833,882 of CM057456.1, forward strand.
ACTGCTGCCTCGCCAAAATACTGTACGACTTAGATATGTTGGGGGTCTAACTCCAAAATCCGATAGGGCTTATGTGGGTAAATATTACTCAAAGACTGTATGAAGATTATCCCTTCTGAGGTTTTTGTGCTCATATACATTTCAGGAGAAGAACATTTTGACATTAGTTTTACAACTGGGGCTGGATCAGAGTTTTTTTGGAGTCTATACGATACCCTTAAAGGTACCCCAGTATGGTTGCCCTTTGTCACTGTTCCTTTAACTAAACCTCTAATAAAGACAGTGACAGTGATGTTCAGGAATGAGAGTGTGGATATTAATAACATTTATTACTGGCTCAGCAAATGCTGTGATATTCTTGAAAGTCCTGAAGTGATTATTGACTCAGAATGCTTTTGGACTGGGTGCTGGTGCTTCAAAGTAAGGCTCAGATTGAGGCTCAGAGGGTGATGCATATCCCTAATAGCTTCTTCTTTGGTAGAGAACGTGGGTTTTGTTTTTATGCTGTTCAGCAGAGGGCATGCTACAAGTGCGGGGCACATACTTACCTGTCTAGTGTATGTGATAAACTTCACTGTGGCTTGTGTGCAGGGTTCAGTCATATCAGTCTGGCCTGCCAGGACCAGAATATTTGCAATTAGTGCAATGCTAAAGGTCATATGTTTCAAGATTGTCCTTGGGCAGCAGCAAACAGAGATGTACCCCTCAACCACTCAGATTTAATCTTTAGAGCTCAAAGAGCAAGCTCAGTTATTTGTCCACACCCCCATACCAGGGAGCAGCCTAGATCCTAACCCCCCTCTGCTCCAGTTCCAGTTCCTTGGACATCTAAATCCCCCCCAGCACCTTTGGTTACTAACATGCTGACAGCCCCAACAGCACCCACAGAGGAACTTTGGCCATCTGGAACTGGGGACCCCCCCCACTACCTCAACAGAGCTAAAGGAACTTTTCCTCCAAAGTGTGAGATTGACCCTGGAACACCCCAACCAGTACACCATTACTCTCCAGGAGAAGGTTCTAGTATGCCCCCCCCCCACCATTGCAGGTGGATAGGTCTGTATTCGCAGAAATGCGAGAGTCTCCCAGCATCAGCCACAGTCTATAGCTATCCTTTGGATGAACAAATTCAATGCTCTATGGTCTGGAAAGACTGGGGAGACTCAGATTGAGGCGATATGGATTCAGAAACTTCAGGACACTCTGCTTTACAAAAGGTGGTTTTGCCCACTGACCAGAAGAAAAAGAAACAGAAAAAGCTACCCCTAAAGGGAAGGGTGGTGGGAGAGGGGTGACATGACTTGGGCATGCTGATTGAATGATGTTTTTTTTCCTTTGGTTTGTCATGTTTCTGGTCTTGACAACTTCACTTTCACATGGAACAGCTTGAAGTCTCTGCTTTAAATGTGCATATTCTGAAAGTAAAATCCAAATGGTTGCATCTAAATAGTTTATTACGTCAGGAACAATTTCATATTATCTTTCCACAAGAGATATGGGCAACCTCAGTCTCTGACCAGCAAGCCATGCAAAGGGACTGGTGGTGGGGCCCATCCTTTTGGTCCAGACAGGACAGGGCTGATAGTTTAGGAATTTTATTTTCTGATCCCACTATTCAGTTACTAAGGTTGATGGATATTTCACCTGGGAGAGCATTATTATTGGATGTTTTATACAAAAATACACCGTAACATTGTATAAATGTATATGCTTCACAAGGAAAGGCTGATAGAGTGGCTCTTTTTAATATTGTAAAACCTTTCCTTGCTACCTCTAGGAAATTATTGGTAGGCGGGGATTTCAACTGTTCTTTGGATTTTACGTTGCGGCAAAACCTTGGGGAAAAAAATGACTGTGATGCATTCTTTTTGAAATCTATGATTAATACTACTGGGATTCAAGATGGTTATAAGAAGATGCACCCTGTGGGAGGGAGTACATACTCCTGGGGATTATTGCATTCCAGAATAGATTATATTTTCTTATCTCCAAATTATTAAGGCAGCTACCATGCCTGTCAAATTTTCGGATCATTCTTTGTTGTTTCTCTGTCTTGGAGCCAACATTAATTCTCACCATTCTCTACAGAAATGGAGATTGAATACGGCTTCTCTTCAAAATACAAATATAGTAGAAAAAGTACATTTATTTTTTGCAGCCAGGGAATTGGTACAATGTTTGTATGACTCCTTATGGGATTGGTGGGAGGATACAAAACATGGGGTAAAATCATTGTTTTCTCATATTGGAAAGCACAAGAAAGATGAAGCTTATTTAAAACATATTTCCCTGAGACAGAACTTACAAAAATTAATTTCTCTCTCCAGTGCAGGGCATTCTGGCTTAACGAATCAAATTCAGTCCACACAATGGGAAATGAGGGCTTATCAATATTATAGGGGAGCGACATCAGAAGCTGAACTACATTATGGGACTCAGAAAGGCCCACATGGAGACCCTTGTGAGTGGTGCAAAACTAAAGTTGATTCCACACATATTTTAGTACTTAAAGATGATTTGGATAATTTGGTTACATCCCCGAAGGCTTTGTCTAACTTAATAGACAAGTACACCGATGGGAATTTTGATAAATTGCATAAAGATCTGACCCGGTGAATTTTTTACCAATGACTGTTCCCCCTATTTCTGAGATTGATACATGTATATTACAAGACCCGGTCTCTGCTTCAGAAGTGGAACTGGCAATAAAAAGTCAAAAGAGCGGTGCTTCTCCAGGTTGGGACGAGCTCCTGTATGAGTTTTATAAAGCTTTTAGTGTGATACTAGTTCTCTGGCTGGCAAATATATTTAATGAATTGTTATCCCTAGGATGTATTCCCTCTTCTTCAACAAAAGGGTTACTTATATATTTGTTTAAATCAGGAGACATATGTGATCTGAGTAACTGGAGGCCTATTTGCCTTCTAAATTCTGACTACAAAATCTTAGCTAAAATACTGAATAATAGATTGCTGAAGGTGGCACCATCTCTTATCCAACCAGTACAATCATGTTCCATACCAGGGAGAAATATTAAGATTAATCTCTGTGTAATTAGAGATGTTGTAGCTTACTGTTAACATTATCCGGCAGAAGGGTCTTTGCTTTCCTTGGATCAGGCCAAGGCTTTTGATATGGTGGAACATTCCTATTTATGGAAAACTTTTAAACATTATAGCATTCCGGAAAGGGTGGTGGATTGATTGGATAAATTATATAATAATGCATATGTGGCTTCTTTTAATAACCAGATTGTGGGTAATGATATAAAGATTTCAGCTGGGGTAAGACAAGGATACCCACTTAGTCCTCTGCTATATGTCTTTTCTCTGGACCCTTTAGTACATAAAATTATTGCCAATCCAAGTATACAGGGCATACCTTGGCCAGGGAATTTGGGAATTCTTAAAATTTTGGCCTATACTCCAATTCAATTTAATTCAATTTTATTTTTAACCAGGAAATACACCATTGAGATACTCATTTACAAGGTGATCCTGGAAGTGCATAAAGGATTGACAAGTTACAACTGGATAAATACGATACAGACATAAAACATGGTCGGTACATAGTAAGATACAGAGTTGGTAAATATGCAAGTAACAGTTATAGGAACAGAGTGGGAATACATAATGAATTTGACAATTTAGAATACATAGGGATCAAGTGCTTTCTTAGTTGATAGATAAATAAGTGGAACTTTAATGGAAAGTAGAGAGGTAGGAGACAAATGGGCTTAAAGACGGAGAGGATGGGGAGTGGTATAGGGACGATGCGGAGGGGGAGAGGGTATATAGGTTAATGAAAGGCAGAATGTGAGAAAAGGAGGAGGTCATGGGAATAGGAATATAGGGAGGGAAAAACAAGGAGGACCAGATGGAAGGTGATAGGGTAAGTGCAGTTGCAGAACCCCTAATTGGGAGGGACTAGGTGCAGCACTGACAACTTTGCATATTTTTACGGGATGTGGCTAGTGGATAGGTTTGGTGTTTTCAGATTTTTTTCGAGTTTCTGGAGCCACTTTAAACCTAAATTAGAGTGTGGGGATTTCTTTGCAGGAGAAATATACTGGAGTTTAACAGATTGGAGGGATTTCTATACTGCTTGGCCCTGTTAAAATCTTAGGGGTTAAATTTGGTATTGGGGACATGGCCTTTCTTAACTGGACAGAGAAACTGGGATTCTGTGTGAGTAAGGTCCAAAAGTGGAAATCAGGACCCTTTTCAAAATTCAAGAGGGTATGGATTCTTAAGCAATTTATTGTGCATATATTACTTTTCATCAGCTATGTGTTTCCCGTACCAACCAAGTTAGAAACTACCCTGTTCAGTGTCTTTTTCCAGATATTCTGAGGAAGCCAGTTGAATCCGATTAAGAAGGATTTCCTGTACCTTCCTCGGACAAAGGGTGGTGTAGGAATGTTGAATCCAGTGTTGTTTTTTCATTCCATATTTTTCACTAGTTCTTTTAAGCTGCTACTGCATGTACCCTTACCTTTAGAAAATGTTTGGTTAAGGAGTATGAAGGATCTTTACCTTTCTAGATGGGTGAATGACCCTCCAAAATTAATTAAATATCTTTGTATCTCAGAACCAGAATTTAAAATCTGCTTGGTAGGGAAACAGCAGTTGGTACTAGATCAACTGCGAGACCCCCGAATTCCTGAACAAATGTGGGATGTAGTGTGGCTTTGTGCCTATGGGAGATTGAATGTACGGGGGAACCATAAACATAAAGCCGTATCAGAATGTTCTTGTCTTTTTCCTGAGTGCAATGCAGAAATAGAGACTTTAGAGCATTTTTTTGCACTGTAACTTTTGTAAAGGGTTTTGGGAGTATGCTGCACAGAAATGGAAGTGTCCATGGTTAGAACACCTCACTAATGCAGGTTTATTCCTAGGTGAGTTTGTGGGGTCACTTTGGAAGTATAACATCAGCACTTTACGAGTTTTTATGGCTTGTCTAAAATTTTATTTGTGGCAAGCCAGATGCAAGTTAGTGCTACAGCAACTGTGAATGCCATATCTCTCAACTTTTTCTTTAGTAAATTCTACTTTACAGGAGGTGTTTTACTTAGATGTTAAAAAATCTTCACCTAGTCAATTGCAGGAATTGTGGGCACATTTTTTATGGATCTACAAGCCTCCACAAGGTATGGAACATGTTTCTTTTTCTTTGTTATATGATACAGCACTGTGGTTGGTATGATGATTCTTTTGATTATTGCTGTTTTTTCTTTATGATTTTCTGCTGATTTATAATAATGATACACATGACATATTAACTTGTAGATTTATTGTGTACTTCTTTTCTCTTTTTTGTCTTTGATTTTTATTTCTTTTAATTTTCTTTTATGTATCCCCTTTTTTTATTTCTGTATTCTTGACTTTATTATAAATAAAAAATTCCCATACTCTTTTTGGGAAGTGCCATGGGATCTTCAATGTCTGCCTGAACAACCACGAGAACCTCTGTTTGATGTCTCATCCAATAGACAGCATCTCAGGAGTGCAGCATCCCCCTCATGATGCACTACAGTGTCAGTATTGGAATTAGTTCAAAGTGCCTGGTGCCTAGAACTCACAGCCTTTCTATCTTCCAACCTCAGAGGCAAGTGTGCAAGCTGTTCAGCCACTGACACTGATATTATGACTTCATTGTTATACCAGGGGTATATCCTCGAGGAGGGAGGAGGTGATTCTGCCACTGTATAGGTCATTAGTTACACTACACCTGGAGTACTGCATGCAGTACTGGTGTCCGTATCTGAAGAGGGACATTAAGTTACAGGAGGGGGTGCAGCGCAGAGTGACAAAAATGATCAAGGGGCTGGGGGACTTCTCATACGAGAGGAGGTTGAAGGAGTTGAATATGTACTCACTGGAGGAGAGGAGAGACAGGGGTGACATGACTGAAACCTTTAAATACATGAAAGGAATAAACAAGATGGGTACAGAGGGGCTGTTCAAAGTAAGGGAAGGGAGGGCCACCAGGGGCCATTATATGAGACTGGAGCGAGGAAGGTTCAAGAGGGAGATGAGGAGACACTTTTTTACAGAGAGGGTGGTGGATGGGTGGAATGTGTTACCTGCTGAAGTTGTATGCAGTAGAACAGTGGACTGCTTCAAACGAGGATGGACAGGACAAGGGGAGGGTTAATGAAGGGAAGGGGGGAGGGAGGGGCAGCTGAAGAATAGAGTGCTAGCTGCACATTCGAGCAGCAGACTTGATCACCTCTAGCCTTTATCTGCTGGCAAATTTCACATGTTCGATGTTCATAAGAACAGCTGTGCCATCACAAGCAGAATATTATGACCTCATTGCTCTGGTAACAGCTCTGCTGTCACAAGCAGAATATTATGACCTCACTGCTCTGGTAACAGCTGTACTGTCACAAGCAGAATATTATGACCTCACTGCTCTGGTAACAGCAGTGCTGTCACAAGCAGAATATTATGACCTCATTGCTCTGGTAACAGCTGTGCTGTCACAAGCAGGATATTATGACTTCATTACTGTAGTAATAGCTGTGCCATCACAAGTAGAATATAATGATGTCATTGTTGTAGGAATAACTGTGCTGTCACAAACAGGATATTATGATGTCATTGCTCTGGGAATAGCTGTGCTGTCACGAGCAGGATATTATGACTTCATTGCTGTAGGAATAGCTGTGCTGTCACAAGCAGGATATTATGATGTCATTGTTGTAGGACCAGCTGTGCCATCACAAGCAGGATATAATGACTTCACTGCTGTTGGAATAGCAGTGCTGTCACAAGCAGGATAGTATTGTGTCATTGCCGTAGAAATAGCTGTTCCATCACAAGCAGAATATTATGATGTTATTGCTCTGGGAATAGCTGTTCTGTCACAAGCAGGATATTATGACTTCATTGCTGTAGGGATAGCTGTGCCGTCACAAGCAGGGTATTCTGACGTGATTGCTCTGGAAATAGCTGTGCCATCACAAGTTAGATATTATGGCTTTATTGCTGTAGAAATAGCTGTGCCATCACACGGAGGATATTATGATGTCATTGCTCTGGAACAGCTGTGCTGTCACAAGCAGGATATTATGACGTCATTGCTCTGGAAACAGCTGTGCTGTCACAAGCAGGATATTATGATGTCATTGCTCTGGGAATAGCTGTGCTGTCACAAGCAGGATATTATGATTTCATTGTTGTAGGAATAGCTGTGCCATCACAAGCAGGATATAATGACTTCACTGCTGTTGGAGTAGCTGTGCTGTCACAAGCAGGATATCATGATGACATTGTTGTTGGAATAGTTGTGTTTTCACAAGCAGGATATTCTGGCTTCATTGCTGTAGTACTAGCTGTGCCGTCACAAGCAGGATATTATGACATCATTGCTCTGGGAATAGCTGTGCTGTCACAAACAGGATATTATGATGTCATTGCTGTAGGAATAGCTGTGCTGTCATGAGCAGGATATTATGACTTAATTGCTCTGGGAATAACTGCGCTGTCACAAACAGGATATTATGATGTCATTGCTCTGGGAATAAGTGTGCTGTTGCGAGCAGGATATTATGACTTCATTGCTCTGGGAATAACTGTGCTGTCACAAGCAGGATATTATGATGTCATTGCTCTGGGAATAGCTGTGCTGTCACGAGCAGGATATTATGACTTCATTGCTGTAGGAATAGCTGTGCTGTCACAAGCAGTATATTATGATGTCATTATTGTAGGAATAGCTGTGCCATCACAAGCAGGATATAATGACTTCACTGCTGTTGGAATAGTTGTGTTGTCACAAGCAGGATAGTATTATGTCATTGCCATAGGAATAGCTGTTCCATCACAAGCAGAATATTATGATGTTATTGCTCTGGGAATAGCTGTTCTGTCACAAGTAGGATATTATGACTTCATTGCTGTAGGGATAGCTGTGCCGTCACAAGCAGGATATTCTGACATCATTGCTCTGGAAATAGCTGTGCCATCACAAGTTAGATATTACGGCTTTATTGCTGTAGAAATAGCTGTGCCATCACGCGCAGGATATTATGATGTCATTGCTCTAGGAACAGCTGTGCTGTCACAAGCAGGATATTATGATGTCATTGCTCTGGGAATAGCTGTGCTGTCACAAGCAGGATATTATGACTTCATTGCTGTAGGAATAGCTGTGCCGTCACAAGCAGACTATTATGATTTCATTGCTGTTGGAATAGCTGTGCTGTTACAAGCAGGATATTATGATGACGTTGTTGGAATAGTTGTGTTTTCACAAGCAGGATATTCTGGCTTCATTGCTGTAGTAATAGCTGTGCCGTCACAAGCAGGATATTATGACTTCATTGCTCTGGGAATAGCTGTGCTGTCACAAGCAGGATATTATGATGTCATTGCCCTGGGAATAGCTGCATTACAAACATACAAAATTTGCCAGCAGATAAAGGCCTAGAGGTCTATCAAGTCTGCTCAAATGTGCAGCTAGCACCCCTTATTCTGCAGCTGCCCCTCCCTCCCACCCTTCCCCTTCATTAACCCTCCCCTGTCCTGTCCCATCCTCGCTTGAAGCAGTCCACTGTTCTACTGCACACCGCTCAGCAGGTAATGCATTCCACCCAGCCACCACCTCTCTGTAAAAAGTGTCTCTCTTCTCCTCCTGAACCTTCCTCGCTCCAGTCTCATATCATGGCCCCTGGTGGCCCTCCCTCCCTTACTTTGAACAGCCCCTCTGTACCTCGCCTTTGTTTATTCCTTTCATGTATTTAAAGGTTTCAATCATGTCACCCCTGTCTCTCCTCTCTCCAGTGAGTACATATTCAACTCCTTCAACCTCCTCTCGTATGATAAGTCCCCCAGCCCCTTGATCATCTTTTGTCGCCTCGCGCTGCACCCTCCAGTAACTTAATGTCCCTCTTCAGACTGGATGCCAGTACTGCAATGGTACTCCAGTGTGTCTAACTAATGACCTATACAGTGGCAGAATCACCTCCTCCTCCTCGAGGATATACCCTTGCAATACAACCCAGCATTTTGTTGGCCTTGCAGCTGCCTTCCTACATTGTGCCGAGTTGTTCATTGACCCTGTAATGAGCACACCCAGATCCTTCTCCTCCTCTGTCTGGGCTAGCTGCATCCCTCTAGCTGGTAAGTCCTCCTTGGTTCTTTCATCCCAAAATGCAGCACCTTGCATTTTTTGCATTAAAGCTCCAGTTGCCAGGTGTCTGACCAGGTTTCAAGCTTTGCCAGATCATCCTGCAACCCTGCCATCCCCTAGGTCATCCACCACCGCGCTTACCTTTGTATCATCAGCAAACAGACTGATCTTGCTCTTGATGTCCCATGATATGTCTGCAATGAATATGCCAAATAACACTGGTCCCGACACTGAGCCCTGTGGAACACCGGCTCGTCACTGCCCTTGGGGTGTGAGAGCCCCACCCACCACCACCTCTGTTGCCTTCCCCTGCAGCCAGTTTCCTACCCATCTCACCAGCTTTCACCCGCCCCTGTGCCTACTAACTTCTTCCCAGACTTCCATGTGGCACTGAGTCAAATGCCTTACTGAAGTCCAGATACAGGACATCCACTGCATGGCCCCTGTCCAGTTGCCTAGTTACCCAGTCATAGAACTCTCACCAGGTTGGTTTGGCAGGATCTGCAATGTATGAAGCCATGCTGTCTGCTGTCCTGTAGTCCTTGGCCTCTAGGAGGGCCACCAGCCTCTCCTTCAGGATAGTCTCCATTAGCTTCCCACGATGGATGTGAGGCTCACTGGTCTGTATTTCTCGGTTCATCCTTGGGGCCACTCTTGTGGAGGGGCACCACATGAGCCATTCTCCAGTCCTGAGGTACACACCCTGAATGTAGTTAGGCATTAAATGGTTCTGCAAAGGTCCTGCAAGGACCTCTGCCAGCTCCTTCCAGTACCCTGGGGTGGATGCCACTGGGCCTGGTGCCTTGTCCACCCTCAGTGCCTTCAAACCCTCTCTAACTCTGCCTCCATGATTTCCCATCTGTCACCACTTCCCCTGCTTCTGCCATTTCTCACCTGGTGTCACCCCTCTTCTCTTTAGTAAATACTGAGCAGAAGTACTCATTTAGTGCTTCCACCCTTATCGCACCCTGCTTCCACCCAACCCCACTCCTTCCTAATCCTTACTATGTAGTCCTTACAGCTCCCTTTTTTCCTGACTGACTTAAAGAAGTCCTTCTCCCCTTCTTAATGCCTTGTAGCCAGCCTGAGTTCGTAGATGCTTTGGCTCCCTTACTGCCCTTGTCACCCTTCGATTCTTGTCAAGTACTCCTCCCTGTCCTCCCCCTCCTGTTTTCTTGTACTTCAAAGGCAGCTGTTTTCCTCCTTACCTTTTCCATGACCTCCTTGCTCAACCAGATCGGGTTTCTAGCCCTAGCCTTCTTGCTCTGGGCTTTGCAGCAGGTTTGGTTGCTCCACCATCCCCAGCTTTATGAGCTCCAACCTCTCGTTGAGTGTCCATACTAGATTGAATTCTGGCCAGGTACCCTTTTACCACTTCCCCCATCCTCCCAAAGTCGGCCCTCCTGAAGTCCAGTACTATTGTGCCAGATTCCACTCCTTCCTTGCCCATATCCAATGTGAGCCATACTGAGCGGTGGTCACTCCCTGACAGCGGTTCCTCCACTGTAAGTTCTCTCACAAAGTCCCCATTTGCCAGCACAAGGTCAAGGGTATTTCCTAACCTGGTTGGTTCACTGACCATTTGCAGCAGGAAGCTGTCCTGGAAGGCATCCAGCAGTACCTGCTCCCTTCTGTTCCTGGTTGTTGGGGTGCTCCAGTCCACTCCTGGCATGTTGAAGTCCCCCACAATCACCACACTACCCTTCTCGCAGGTCCTCCTGATCTGTCCCGCTAGTTCCCTGTCTAACTCCTCCGTCTGAGATGGTGGCCTGACACCACTCCCATTCTAAGAATCCTATTCTTGGAATCCTGGATTTGCATCCAAAGTGACTCCATACTACCCTCCTCCCTTCCTCCCTTACACACTCAGTCCTTCCTTCACATATAGTGCCACCCTCCTTTCCAAATCACCCTGTCCCTCACGAAATAATCTGTACCCTGGTACAGACAGGTCCCAGTCATTGTATTGGGGCCCATGTTTCGTGATGACTGCAATGTCCACCTCTCCTCCGCCATAGAAAACCTGTAACTCTGCAGTTTCTCCAAAGGTTCCTAGCATTAAGAGTAACCACCTTCCACCCTTTCTCCCCCTCCCATCCTGCCCTCCTTTCCTAGCATCACCAACAGTACTTGCCATTTGTCCTTTGTCACTGTTATGGGGGGTTAGCTCATATGGTTTCCCAACCTGTGGTCTCTGCATATCTCTTCCCCAACTGTCACCCCCACTCCTAGTTTAAATTCCCAGCTTCCTCTATGTACTCCTCCATCCTCTGTTTCAACACTTTCTTTCCCTCCTCACTCAAGTGTAGTCTGTCCTTGGGCTACAGACTACTGTCCTCCCAGGTCCCTCCCACCCCCCAACAGTCCATGCCCTTTAGCACAACACCAGTTCTTAGCCATCCGTTAAATTCCTCTATTCTCAGCTTCTTGTTGTGTTTGCTCTTTGGCACTTAGAAGTACCTCTGAAAAAGTTACTGATCTTCCTGCCCCCTCACATAATTATGCAGTTCCTCCAAACCTGCTCTGGACTGTATCTACTGTCTTGTCAGCCAGGTCGTTTGTCCCAAGATGTACAATTAAATGCGGCTTGTCCCTACCTCTTCTAGCATATTTCAGAACAGACTGTCCCACCTTTTCCACTGTCATTTCCTGGCATGACCTCCACCCAAATGCAGTCTATGCCTCTCCCTTTGCTACCCCACCTAACTCCTCTTAGTATTGAGTCCCCCAGCACTAAGATTCCACTCTCTTACTCCTGCTTTGCTTCCATTCATCTCCCTCTCTCATTTCAGCTCCTCTTCTTCCTCCTCCTGCATTATTTCCCCCTTTGCCCCTGTTGCAACTCTCCCAGAACTTCCCCCATTCCAGTTTGGTCCAGGCATTTATCAATTACTCTCCAATTTCATCATTTCCTCCTCCACCTTCTTCCTCTCTAGCAGTGCACAACTATTTTCTGAAGGCCCTTCACAAATGCCCACTCCCTCTCTCTTCATAGTAACCTGTTCTCTCCTTTCCACTTCATGACTTTTGCCACTTCTTCACCTCCCCTCACAAGTCCCTATCTCCTCCTTCCATTTGTCTTTTGTCTCCTGACCTGGTTTCCCCGGCAATTGTTCTTCCTGGCCTGGGCCCCTTTGTCTCTGCTTCCCTTCTTCTGACCCTCTCCTCAGCACTGTTGACTTAAATCGCCCTCCCTCATCTCTCCATCTCCCTCCCTCCCTCCAGTATTGGGCTAAACCCACCCTCAATCTGCCTTGCCTGTCTTAGTTCCTCCTGCAGACCCTCAATCTCCTTTCTAGGTTTTTCTATGTGGCTGCACACTAAGCGTCCTCCCACCTCCAGACAATTTTAGAAGATTGGTGCACACATGAGTTGTTGCAGCCTACCACCCTACCCATTGCTGTCGTTGCCCACCAGCGACCCCCACCCTTCCAGATGCAGGATACAAATACCCCCAAGTCTCCCTCTCCTCCTCTATCAGGGCAAAACATTTTCTTTATTTCTCCTCCTTTTTTGCACATGTTTAGATATATTGAGCAACTGCTTTTATATTCCTATCCTTCCTATCCACACTCAAAAACAGACTTTAGTAGCCATTGCACAACCTTCTTCAAACTCCTACTCCTCCTTTCCCCAATGCAATATCAATGCGTAAGAAGCACAATGAAAGCTCCTAGATTTGCATTTACTCCCTTCCACTGAGAGAGCAGTCACCCTTCACTTGCTGCTGTTCCTTTCCTGGATGTCTGCTTTTGCTATGACAGGTGCATATACTTTGCCTGTTTGAGGAAGTGATGTCAGAACCCCTGGTATAAAGGAAATAATGGACCAAGGGTGGGACCTGCCCAAGTCTTCCAGAAACAATCAGGTAGCTGAGGCCTCTGGTCAGACCATTAGCACCATTCCCCCACTCTGCACTCAAACTTTGCAGCTAGTGAAGCCAGCAACAATGAATCACAATTCTATTCAAAGCCCCCAAAATAGGTTTGCTACCCAAAGAAAAAGGACTCCAATTCAAACAGCTTCACCAACAACACATCAAAATAGGCTTGGAATTAGAAGATATATGTCTCCAATTCAAAGAAACAGACCCAGTTAAATCACACCAATTATGTTTTAAAACAGAAGAAATAGGTCTCTACAAATGCAGCCTGCCACACAGTGAATCAAACAAATGAGCCCACTTATAGCTACTAAAACAGGTTTCAAAATTCCAACAGCCCCAAACAATACCCTCAGCCCTTAGTAGTAAGAAAGAAAAGAAATAACCTTCTACCAAGTAGAATCCACAAGAAACAATGTAAAACAACAAGAAGCTACTGTACTGTAGATCTGATCTTGTCCCCCTTCTAGTTCTTTCTGAGAAGCCAAAGCACTGAGTTCCAAACTCTGTGATTTCCCTTGTGCTGCTTTCAAAATCAGACAGTCCAAACTCTGTGATTTCCCTTGTGCTGCTTTCAAAATCAGAGTTCCAAACTCTTTGACTTCCCATGTGCTGCTTTCAAAATCAAACAGTTCCAAACTCTGTGATTTCCCTTGTGCTGCTTTCAAAATCAGACAGTTCCAAACTCTGTGACTATTATGATTTAATTGCTGTTGGAATAGCTGGCTGTCACAAGCAGGATATTACGATGACATTGTTGTTGGAATAGTTGTGTTTTCACAAGCAGGATATTCTGGCTTCATTGCTATAGTAATAGCTGTGCCGTCACAAGCAGGATATTATGACATCATTGCTCTGGGAATAGCTGTGCTGTCACAAACAGGATATTATGACTTCATTGCTCTGGGAATAGCTGTGCTGTCACAAGCAGGATATTATGATGTCTTTGCCCTGGGAATAGCTGTGTTGTCACAAACAGGATATTATGACTTCATTGCTGTAGGAATAGCTGTGCTGTCGCAAGCAGGATATTATGACTTCATTGCTCTGGGAATAACTGTGCTATAACAAGCAAGATATTATGACTTCTTTGGTGTAGGAATAACTGTGCTGTCACAAGTAGAATATTATGACTTCACTGCTGTAGGAATAGCTGTGCTGTCACAAACAAAGTACTCTTTTCACCAGACAGGCTACACCTCCGTAGGAAGAGGTTGAGGGTACTCAGGGACAAACTGGGGGAATACATGAAAACTACACTTAGACCCCGTCCACACTACACCACTTGAAATCTGTAATGGTTCAAAACCATTACAGACCATAAATGGTACAGTGTGTCCGCACTGCCAGTGAACAGTTTGATAAAGGATTGAAAACGGTACATCCTGTCCACATTGTGTGTGATAGTATGTGTGGTCCCAACCCTGTCGAAGCAGAGCATATCCCATGGTGCACCTGGTGAGGACAGCTTTGATGAGTGGCACCCACCCGCAATACATATGGGTAGTATGCATCTGTATGTTTACAATGTGCAAATATACAGCATGGCAATAATCTGTTACACACCTATGGTGAGGAGGCGCACAGGGAGAAGGAGTTGGGGGCTGCATGGTGGATACAGGGAGGTACTGCTGTGAAAGGGAGGGAGAGTGTGTGACATGGCAACATGTCCAACAGAGGTAGGGCACCAGGGCATGACAGCTGGTCAGGTACTGCTGTTGAATGGCTGATGGCAGCCCCTCCACTACTGCCATCGGTGTACCCCACCACTCCCCTGTACACAGTGTCACACATCTATTGACCACCACAGCAGTCTTACACGATGCACTCAGGAGCTCAACCACTGGGAGCAAAGCACTGGCACCATTCCACAGGTAGTATTGATGCACAGCCTGATGGGCAGGTGGGGTACCCTAGCCCCCATCACAGTGAGAGGCCATCACGGACAGTATATGGATACTTCAGGAGGCGGCTCTCAGGGAGGCATGTGAGGACAGGGGGGTAGGTCAAGTGGGGACACATGGGTAACTCCAGGGGTGATCATACTGTTGTAGGTTGGGTTACCCTGCTATGCAGACTGCCCAGTATTGCAGCCTACGCTCGTGCCTCACATTGCCGTTGGTACGCCCTGGTAGCCTCCTCCCTCCCCGCATGCATTACACCAGTGCTGCAATGCATGCAGGTATGGTGGGGGACTGGAGGAAACACAGTGGATCATTTAGACACACACCGGTAACGTTACAGAACTGCAGCCATTACAGGGACCGTTGTTGAAACCACCTCACAACAGGTTTCTATAACGGTTCCGAAAACACCTTCTGTAACATTACCAGTGTAAATGCAAACCATTACAGTAACAATTTAAGCCCTCTGTAATGTTACCGAACTGTTTTACTGGTGTAGTGTGGACAGGGCCTTAATTTAAACTACCAATGGGGGGAGCGGGTATGCAGGCCCACAGACTCCAAGGCCCTGTCCACACTATACCAGAAAAATTCCTCTGTAACATTACAGAGGGTCCAAACTGTTACCATAACAGTTTGCATTTACACTGGTATTGTCACAGAAAGTGTTTTCAAAACTGTTATTGAAAACTGATATTTTGGGCCTGTCTACACTACATAAGTAAAATCCTGTAATGTTTTCAGTGGTAGGGTGACTGCACTGTAATGTTTTGGCCCTGTCTACACTGCACTGAAAATCTGTAACAGTTTGAAACCCGGTACAGATTGGGATCATTACAGTGCATCCACACTACCACCGAAAACATTTTGAAAACATTACAGGATTTTACTTGTGTAGTGTGGACAGGGTTAAACAGAGCTTTGAAACCATTAGGCCCTGTCCACACTACACCATTCTGGCCTGGCAACGGATGCAATCCATTATGGCTGGGGAGCAGTGCAGTGCGTCCACACCTCGGTGGTGTCTGTTACGGGACCGGCACTGCCAGTCCACACATCAGGAGCCAGGTGACCATTACAGCAGCGCCCGATCCCACAATGCAGCTCGCATTGCACTTCGGTCCCTGCAGGGGACCATTACCGCCCGTCCACACTACCGCCGGTAACGTTACCAAGGCAGGACCAGTTTCATAACCATTGAAACCACCTCATATGTGGTTTCAACAACGGTTACGAAAATGCCTCCTGTAATGTTACAGGTGTAAAACGCAAACTGTTGCGGTAACGATTTGGGCACTCTGTAACATTACAGAGGCGTTAGTGTGGACAGGGCCATTGAGAGACCATTGTTGAAATCACCTCACAATAGGGTTCTGTAACGGTTATGAAGACACTTTCTGTAACATTACCAGTGTAAATGCAAACCATTATGGTAACTGTTTGGAACCTCTGTAACGTTACAGAAGGGATTTCCAAGGTAGTATAGACAGGGCCTTTCAGTCTGTAAAGGTTTCAAAACATTACAGATTTTCAGTGCAGTGTGGACAGGGCCCAAGTGGAGGAGGTCAGTGAACCTCCCCCCCACAGTGATGGAACAGGTCTGGAAGAAGGAATGGAAGGCCCCGTCCACACTACACCCGAAAGGTCTGAAACGGTCTGAAAATGGTACAGACTGAAACCATTATATTGTGTCCACACTAGAAGTGAAAATGGTTCCAAAACGATACAGCCTGTCCACACTGCTACTGGAGCCAAAACAGTTACCAACCCATGTAGAGCTGAGCATATCCCATGATGCAGCAGTGTGCAAAGAACCATTTCCACTCCCAGTATGTCCTCCCCAGCCCAATGTCACCACCGACATCCAAGCATGTGAATGCCACAGTGCCATGGTGTGGAATTGGGTGCAGCAGCCACAGTACAATGCCCTGGCAGCAGAACGTCCAGCATGTTTGTTCAGTGGGCTGCTGGGGGCACTGCTCCCCCACACCTGGCACCATTACATGCTGCCAACAGATATCCTGCAGATATGCCATGATCCGGAAGTGCAGGCAATGAACAGTATGGTGCCCTCCTGTGGTGTGGGACACAGCTGCACGGTACTGCAGTGGCTCCTCCGCCGCAGGCCCTGACACTAGGCACATTCCACACCGCACCACACATCCATGTGCCTGTGGCAGTGGAGCAACAGCAGACACGTGCAGAAGTGCCTCATACCACAGAAGGGCACCAGACTGTGTAGTGCCTGCACCTACAGTGACAGACTGAACTGCAAGATGTCCCATGGCTGCAGTGGATCCTTGACATGTTGCAGATGCCCAACAGTGTCCCATGGACCCACTCCCAGTAATCCACCCTGGCACCACCCCACTCCAGTTCTGTATGCGCTGGGCGATATGCCCCTGCAGGATAAGTGATGCAGGGACATACAGATCTTATTGGGCTTGGCGTCCAGGGGAGCACTGTGCGGGCTGTGTGTCCAGTTCCTGATCCACCCCCACTGGCCCCTGCCTACCCACAGTCTGCCCCCAACCCACCCTGTCCCTGGCCACAGCTTCTGCATACCAGGCCTGCCCCCCTACCCTCCACCCGTGTCATCCACCCCAGGCCCTGGATGCTGGGAATGAGCATGTAAGCTCGGTCCGTCCTGCCATATGCGACCACGTACAGTGGCCCACTGGGCAGGGGTGTGGATCAGAGCTGTGTAGTTGTCCCTATGTACCGATCCCCCATGATCGGCAGCCGTGTCACGGTGTCGAACCGCACCTATATGGGATATATGCACAGTGGTGGGGAGTCACAGCCCCTCATCTGTGAGGTTTGGGGGGCATCACATTGTCCATTGTAACCATGGCTGTTATGGGCACCACTACCAGTACACACGGACTGGCATATTGTTACGTACGATGGGCATTACAGCATGGAAAGGCGAGGGGTGTTAGGGAGCAGCAGACAGCAGGCCTCCCTATGTGACACTGATGTTGTCTGTTAGGGTCTAGTACAAATTCCTGACATATAACGTTCCAAATATTACTATCCCACCTCTGAATGCCTGCATTGTGGCCTACTGTCGGGTCATATCTACCGAAAAACATACTCCTGACAAATGGTCCTTTACACTCACAGATTATTGCCGTACACACTGGGAGCATGTACAATCACCATTCCATCACATTCAGACCATCGCTAAAGGTTCAGATTGTGAATGTCGGAATGGCAATAAAGTACTACCCAAATGCACGCGCAACAGAAATGTATTTGTAAAGAACCAGGACAGTGATGTTGGGTACAGAGCTTTCATATCCACATACACGTATTTGCACAGATACAGTCAGGAGGCAAACTGATGGACTAGCATGTACCTGTGTTTAACTGCACCGTGCAGTACCCTGGCATCCTGACACCTCACTAGTAGTTGTTCTGTGACCTCCTCCCAAGACTCTGTTTATGGAATATCACACAACATGTTGCTGTGCATGTATTTGATGTTCACTTGGTGAATTGAACGTGAAGTACCTTACTGTTACCATGGTGTAATAAAGTAGTATGACCCAGAATACACGTAAGGAACAACAGTCGACACCTTTTGGAACATGTGCCATTTGAAACTGCCTTGCCCTAGATCATGGATACATTAATGCCCTGGGGTATTGCCATCCTCAATAACCTGGAACATGGCTTATTCTATATTGGGCTATCGAGGAGGAGCATGTGGAGCTTACACACAGGTACATGCCTTTCTATTGGTTGTCCACCTGCTTGTATATGAGCAATTCCTTTCACTGCAGGTGCTTAGGTTTGCTGTCCTGAATCTGTGACCTGTGAACTGTTGTTGCGCATGCAACCGGGTATTGGCAAACTGTAGTCCCAACTCTGGTAAATGATGACTGCTCTAATTACACACAGTATTACCTCTGGTATCACTATGCATCACTACGTCAGCAATGTCGGGAACACTACCATCAAGTTAATTGCGGTCGGTTACATATTTGTCACGATACACATCTTGTTGGGCAAATGGAGTCAGGGTACGATTTGGCAGTCATACGCATGTCGGGGATATGTACAGATCCTATCTGTTATTTATATGTGTCTTTGGGGCCGCTGCAGTACTCGTTCTGGGATGGCTGCATGGGGTGTCTTGATGGGGGGTGGAACGTCTATGGAGTGTGGCGCTGTGGGCATGCATTGTCAGGTGCGAATTGCCGTACTCTCCTCCGTGGTTGCCTCCTGTGCTGGGCACTGGGCGCTGGCATCATGGAGCTGCTGCATGGCATTATGGTATACTGGCGGGCAGCAGGGGACCAGAGGCTGCACGGGTGTCCGTTTACACAGCGCTCTGTAACGTTACAGCAGAGCAAATGTTACAGAAACCGTTGCTGAAACCATCTACCAACAGGTTTTCACAAAGATTTCGGAAACGCCTGCTGTAACATTACCAGTGTAAACGCTAGCTGTTACGGTACTGTTATGGGCACTCTGTAACATTACAGAGGACATTTTCCAGTGTAGTGTGGACAGGGCCAAAGGGGCGAGAACACAGTTAGCAAAGGGTGGAGGGGGTGAAGAACACATAACAAGGGTACGTGGAAGGGTGCACACAGAGGGGACAAATATGAATAGAAGAATAGAGGAAAGAGAAGGAAGGTCATATTCTAGATGGAGGGTGGTGTCTCTGAATGCGTGTAGTCTTGGAAACAAGATGGACAACCTGCAGACACTATTAACAGACAGGAGGGTGGACGTAGCTGCAGTTACTGAGACTTGGGCAACATAACACCACGGCTGGGACCTTGCGATCCCTGGATATAAACTATACAGGAGAGACAGGGTAGTCAGGAAGGGGGGAGTGGTGGCAGTTTATAACAGTGAGGGAATAACTTGCACAAGGGAGGAGGCTGAGGAAGGTGAGGTGGAGGCATTATGGGTTCAGTTAAGGTCCAATAGAGGGAGAAAGGTGAGGCTGGCAGGTGGTTTAAGGACCACCCAGTCAGGATGAGGAGAGGGACAGGGAACTGAGATCACAAATATTGGAAGCTGCAGGGAAAGGAGAGGTGGTAATTGTAGGGGTCTTTAACCTACCCAAAGTGGACTGGAGCATACCATCCACGACACATTATAGGAGTCAGGTGATCCTGGAGGGACTTCAGAGTGGATTCCTGACTCAGGGCATCACTGAATCAACAAGAGCTGAGGCAATTCTTGAACTGGTGCCCACAAATGGGGATCATGTACAGGAAATAATGATCAGAGAGCCACTGGTTGGAATTGACCATTGCACAGTGTGGTTCCAGTAGGATATGGACAGGGAAAACATCCCAACTAAGACCAGAATCTTGGATTTCAGGAGGGCAACTTCAGGAAGTTGGTGGATCTTGGGGTTGGGGAAAAGATGGCCAAATGGGTGGAAAACTGGCTATGGGACTGAACCCAAAGTGTGGTTGTGGGGGGAGAGTTATCAGGCACCAAAGAGGTAACCAGTGGGGTCCCGCAGGGCTCAGTGCTGGGGCCGGTGTTGTTCAATATCTTCATCAATGACTTTGGAGATGGCATTAAGGGAAAAATGTGCCTATTCACAGATGACACCAAGCTCTCTGGGAGAGTGGACACAGCTGAAGGGATACAGGACCTACAGAAAGATCTGGAAAAGCTGCCAAGGTGGTCCAGGATCTAGCAGCTTGGCTCCAATGCCAAGAAATGCAAAGTTATGCATATTAGAGCCAAGAATCTCAGGAGAGAGTACTACCTGGGTGGAGTTCAAGTATCTGCATCAGAGTAGGAGAAGGACCTGGGAGTGATGATCACTAGCGACCTGAAACACTCTACACAGGGCAAGAAACACTAAACTGAAGAAACAGGAGCACCAGGAAATGTGTGGTGCTATTATTCAAGGCAATTCACCAGATACGAGAAAATAAAATAAGCACCCACACAGCACGAGTAACTCACAAAAATGCTGTTAAATTAGAATCATAGCGTTTTATATACCGAGCGTGCAAGGAATATAAAGGTGGCTAAAGCAAATAAATTAGCGTTTCACCCAGTACTCTGCCAGGCTTCATCTGATGATAGCTGTGCCATCACAAGCAGGCAATTCTGACTTCATTGCTCTGGGAATAGCTATGCTATCACAAGTACAATATTCTGACTTCATTGCTGTAGGAATAGCTTTGCTGTCACACGCAGGATATTCTGACTTCACTGTTGTAGGAATAGCTGTGCTGTCACAAGCAGAATATTATGGCTTCATTACAATATGGCTGTAAAAAGTCCAGTAATCTGATTGGCTGAGGAGCTCGGAACCCAGTGCTGATATCCCATGACAATTGCACTGAAAGAAGGTCGAGTAGCCTCTTCACAAAAAAATCAATAGTACCAGCCATTCCTGACTGCCATCACAAATGTGGCTGTCACCTTTACTCACTAAAAACCTTCAACTAGGCCCTTAAAATAAAACTGTCTTCAACTTATAAACATAAGAACTAAATGTTATTTGCCCTCATAATACTCTGGTTACACACACACATAACTTAAAAAATGAAGTACTACAGTACTTAGAATTATAATTCATGGTGTTTCTTTGCTGACCATAAAAAAATCCCCCTCCTCTCTTCACTTGCTTACTAGGGAAATCTGTGTTGTTTAAGCTGTTACAGATAAAACAAAAGCCCTGGTTCCATCTGAGGCCTTCTGTTGTGTGCTAGTGGGAGTAAACCTTCAGCCAGCAGAACTGAGCAGAGGTTTGAATTCTTGCATTCTATCTGTAGTAAACATTCCATCTGTTGAATACTAAGGTTCATTTAAGCAATAATGCTCGACAGGGTGGGCGATATTGGGCAATACCGGACCGGCCAGGGGCATAATGAGGCCCGATGCCGCGGCAGAGGCCTTATTATGGCAGTCCGATACTCACGCATGAGGGCATTATTGCATTTAGAAAATGGGCATCGTTGTAAATTTTTATTAACTTGTAAGAAAAAAGAAGAAATTTGTTTATAAATATAGACAAAGACTACAAAAAATATATAGTTTTGATTAAATAGTCCCTGTCATTTTCTGCTGTTCTGTCTGCTGTTGCACCCCCACAGCCATTCCCTGCTGTTGCACCCCCCCAGCCATTCCCTTCTGCTTGTCCCACTTCCGAGGCGACACACATATATTGTACCACCGTCCCCCAGCTGCCGTCGTAGTGTAGAGGTTTAAAAGTAATCATATTTCTTACTTCAGTCCTCTGTCCCCTACAAAGTCTTTCGTCACTGTAACTCCTCCGGCTTTCACCCTCGGTCGTGCATTTTCTGATTCTGGACTTCCTGGTTATGCGATGCAGGGTCAAGGCTGTCACGTAACCTTGCTTGACCCTGCATCGCATAACCAGGAAGTGTAGAGTCATAAAATGCGCGACCGAGGGTGAAAGCCGTAGGAGTTACAGCGAAAAGACTTTATCGGGTACAGCAACGGACACAGTAGTTAAGTGACAGTTTTGTTTGTTTCGGTTTTAACGTGTTCAGTTCCACGGCAGGTGGGGACGGTGGTACGATATTTTTGTCGGTTAGCGAGGAAAAAAATGGCGGCTCGACAGATGCCAACCTCGGGTGCCCAAAAGATATTTTATGGTAATGCGGCACCTCGAATTGGCACATCTTTCGGAACGGGCATCTATCGATACTTAATGTACCCCAGTGTGAAGGCTTTCAGCCAATGAAATTGAAGCAAGTGTCTAGCCCATTTTCTAAACTAAGGTTAGAAGAAAGAGCTAGTAGGCCAAAGCCCATAATGCTCCTATGCTAGGCCATAGAGTAGAATGTTAAGTCATACCCAGACATAATTAGCGTGTCAAGACGATGTTTAAAAATCTCTTTAGCATTACTTGTTACTACATCAGATGGAAGTCTATTCCAAGGCCCAATAGTTCTTACAGAAAAGAAAAACTTACGATTATTGAGTTTAAAAGGTTTACCAGTTAACTGGAGGACATGACCTCTAGTATTATGTATTGATGACTTAAAAGAAAATCCTAACTCAGTCATGATATAGAGGTCACAAATAATGTTGTATAGGAGGAGAAGGTAACCTCTAATGCGTCTGATTGTAAGAGGCATTAGTTTCAATCAATCCAACCTAAACTCATAAGATGAGGATTCGAGACCAGATATTTTTTTTAGTGTATTTTCGCTGAACCCTTTCAAGACAGCAACTATCTGATTTTTTAAAAGGACACCACAACTGTGAAGCATATTCAAGATGGGGACGGACATAGGACCTGAATAGGGGTAACAACACCTTGCTGATCTCGAGATCTAATATTACACAAAATAGACCAAATAATTTTATTAGATGTACTAATAACTGAATGCATATGCTTGGAATATGTTAAATCATCTAAAATGTTTATACCCAAATCTTTCTCATCATTAGTGGCACACAATGATAAATCGTCCAGAATATGCTGGAAATTTAAATTATTAGAACCCAAATGTATTACTTTGCATTTTGTAGAATTTAACGTCATGCCCCATTTATTAACCCAGGTACTAATAATATCAAGATCATGCTGAATACAAGATATTTGGTCTAAATTAGAATATGGTCCTCCGATCTTCACATCATCTGCATATTTAATTGTAAATGAAAGGCAGGAATTAGTTAAATCAGATATAAAAGCCTGAAAAAGACAGGGGCCGAGAACCAAGCCTTGTGGAACACCACTTAAAACTTTACCAGAGTTAGAAAATGCCCCATTAATCATCACCTTTTGAGTTCTGTTTGAAAGCCAATTATGAATCCATGTAATTATATGACTATTAATACCAAGACCTGTGAGTTTTTGAATTAGAGCCCAGTGTGGCATGGTGTCAAAAGCTTTACTGAAATCAATAAAAGACAATGTCACAGGCTAACCGGTTATCCAAACAAGAACTGAAATGTTCATAAAAGCAGAGCAAATTTGTCAGACAGCTTCTACCCTTCTTAAAGCCATGTTGTTCCAAATCAGATGCATCAATAATAGGGGCAATAATATCCTTTAGTAGACTTTCTAACACCTTACATATATATGAAATCAAACTAATTGGCTGATAATTTTCCCATAGATGTTTTGATCCCTTCTTGTGTATTGGTACCACAAACGCCTCTTTCCATTCACAAGGGATAAAATTATATTGTAAAAAAAGGTCGAATAAAAGTTTGAGTGGAAAGGCAATATGTTTAGATAATAGGTAAAGTAAATGCCCTGCTATATTGTCTGGGCCTGAACAAAATTTACCTTTTAATAAGTGTAGTTTTTTAAGAATAGACTCAACTGAGAATGTGATAAAAGTATCTGATGGTGAAATCATAGGTACAGGTGATTGAACTTCTGATGCAGAGAAAACTTTACAAAATTCATTATTAAATACATCAGCCATGGCTTTTGGCTCATGGATAAGTATGTTTTCTGTTGTAAGAGGCCCCACCACACTTGGACTTTTCCTGAGGGAATTTATATAAGAGTAAAATTGTTTGGAATTAGACTTACTAGCTGTTGTTGCCAGTTTCATTTCCCATCTAGATTTGGCCCTACGGATGACTAATTTACACTTCCTACTTGATTTTAAATAGGATTCCCAATTAGAAGTTGTCCTATTCTTTAGGTAGTTACGATGTTTTTTAATTTTTATATTTATTAAACGTTTTATGTTTTTATTCATCCATCCATCTAGGAGTCTGTTTCCCATTAGAATTCTTATTTTTTGATGAAATATAAGTATCACGAAGAGTCGAAATAAGTGATTTGAAAAGTACCCAACTTTGATATAAGGACTGGTTATCAAAAAAAGATAACCAGTTTATTTTTTCAAGGTATAGATTGATACTGTGAAGATCAGCTTTGTCGTACAGATATATAATCGAACAATTAGTATTAAAGACAATATGTCTCTGCAAGTTAAATAAAATAGAATTATGATCACTGCTGCCAATTGGTGATGAAATATGCATATCTCTAATATCCAAGTCGGTACTACTCAGAACAAGATCCAATATATTATTACCTCGGGTTGCAGAAGTTATCCATTGCTGTAAGTCCAATTCTGAACAAATGGACAAAAATTTATTACTAATACTGCTAGATGTTGTGAATGACTGCCAATTTATATCTGGGAGATTGAAATCCCCTGTAATAATAACATAACCCATTTGAGTAGCTATTTCAAATTCAGAAAGAATGGCGTCCATAATTAAACTAGATGAATTTGGGGGAACATAACATGTCCCAAGGATAATAAAAAACTGTTTGGATAGGAACATTTTAAACCAAAGACTCTCAGTCAGGAGATTATGAATTTTTATAGAACTAGAAATATTGACTGAGTTGATTTTATTGTTAATAAATGAGGCAACACCTCCACCCTTTCTTTCACTTCAATTCAGATAATAAGAGATATATCCAGAGAGTTGCTTGATCCAGTGGGAGTTATAATAACCCCATGTTTTACAAACCATAATAATATCAAAATCCTTATTCGAAATCACAGTTTGCAACTCATCGAATTTCTGTGTCAAACTTCTCACATTAAAACTAAGAAACTGTAATTGTTTACTGGAGACTTTATAAGAGTGAGATGAAGAGGTGTGTACATTTGCATTCCCCTCCCCATTATTTAGTTTAAATTTATGTTAATTGTAGATAGAATTGTTGACTCAGCAATGCATTCCTAGTTTGTTAAGATGCAAGTCAGGACAGTAAAGTTCAGGTCTATCAGAGAACTCTTCCCAATGGGTCATGCACTGAATATTCTGTCAAACACTCATTGTCTAAGCCAGTTGTTAATAATTTTAATTTTATGATTAAGAAACCGAGTACGGTGGTATGGGTAGAATCTCGAAAAAATAATATCACACATGAGATCAATCATTTTATTAGTCATAGAAACATAGGCTAATTTGATATTCTGAACAGAGTCCTGTAGATGTTGTTACTCCAACATGGATAATACACAGTGGATTTATGTCTTGAGAGCTAAATATTATCGACCATATATATTAGATCTGAGATCTTGGCACCACTGAAACTAGAACAAGTTCTATTATGCTTGTCAGGCTCGCATAAAACCCTATCCAGATGTTTAATTAAGGAATCACCCAGAACAAATATTTGTCTGGTATGTGAATCCTCAGTATTAGAACATAATAGAGGTGTCCCGTCACCAGTTTGAATAGTAGCAAAATCAATCAAAGGAATATCAGCCATGGAATTAGGTGGTGGAGTTGAAGAATTTGGCATATTAACCATAACTTGGGAAGTGTTTTTAGAATGTAATCCTTCATTAGGGGACTCAATAGGAATACAGTTAGAATCGACAGGGGCAGTGGACAATGGGTCAAAGCTATAATGCAGTGCAATGTTAAAATACTCAGCCTTTCTCCTTCTTTTTTTAGTAGCTTTAGACCCTTGCACATTATACCAAGTTGTATCTTCTATGCTGTTTACCAAACTGTGCTCATCTTCTCTAGTCCTTTTTTTAGAGACATCAGATGGATAAATCACTGAACTACTCATAGTAGCATGATTATTCTTACTAGATATTATTTTGTCAGAAGGTATGCTGTAAGCAGAGGTAGAGGAAGTCTCATTTAAAGGGATATTTGTTACATATAAAGCATCTTGAACTGTTATAGGTTCGGAATCATTTCTTGATTCGAATGCCAATGTCCGTTTATAGTATAAGCTATTCTCACATTGTAATACAATATTGTCAGTACATTTTGCACATTGAAAGGGGAGATTATCAGCAATATCAGCAGATAAGCTAAACATATAGCAAGATGTGCATTGTATGCCTGTTTCTCCTTTAGTAGTGGTTACAAATACATTAATATTGCTTGGTAGATTTAAGGAGGATGCCATTACCACACGTTAGAATTGAAACAACAGAACCACGTAATGTAATAGTACTCACAAGTATAAGTGAAGGTGACAACAAGGCCATAATTATTCCACCTAACACCGCCTAACATGCTTAACACGCGCTGAATGCACGTGTCTTAGCGCACATCTTGCGCACGCCCTGCTCCCTTGCTCACCCTGCTCACATAAGAAGTGCAATAAATGGAGAGGAGTGACCTGGAAGTACTCAAACAAGGTCACAGAGCCCCTCGAGATTTAATGTTTTTAATGCCCTTTTAAAACTCCACGAAAACCACTCATGTGTGGAGCTGGTGGAGTATAAGTGTATGCTAGTCCCCAAATTAAAAATGAAAAGTCTCTTTTTGAATTGTAGTTCTTAAGTCTGGTCAAAAGAACTACAGTCCCTCTTCCTGCTTCCTGACAAAATGTCAGCAGGGCTCAGTCACACACTCGTAGTATGTACAAACACAAACACAGAACAGAATCACAGTATTTTTTAAAATAGCTTGTAGTTTTAAAGCAAAGAGCCTGCAGAGAGATCCACACACTGCTTAGGTTTAAAAATAATGGCAGAACAGAACAAACAAACCGGGAGGTTTAAATAGGGTGTCGTGACCCGGAAGTACTCAAACAAGGTCACAGACCCCCTAGAGATTTAATGTTTTTAATGCCCTTTTAAAACTCTATGAAAACCACTCATGCGTGGAGCTGGTGGAGTGTAAGTGTATGCTAGTCCCCAAATTAAAAATAAAAAGTCCCTTTTTGAATTGTAGTTCTCAAGTCTGGTCAAAAGAACTACAGTCCGTCTTCCTGCTTCCTGAAAAAATGTCAGCAGGGCTGAGTCACACACTCGTAGTATGCACAAACACAAACACAGAACAGAATCACAGTATTTTTTTAAAATAGCGTGTAGTTTTAAAGCAAGGAGCCTGCAGAGAGATCCACACACTGCTTAGGTTTAAAAATAATGGCATGACAGAAAATAAGCAAGGCAGAAAAAAGGGAGGGAGTATTATAAAGAAGAAGAAAGAAAGAAAGAAAGAAAGGTGAGGAAATGGGTAAAAGGGGGTGCGTTGGGGGAAACTAGAGGGTTTAAGAGATAATTAAAATACATTAATTTTGCTGTACATACTATTTAAACCTGAGATGGCATGTCAGTGCTGGGGTGTGCTAGGACTATTTTAAAAAGGTCATAAAATGATTCTTTGTTGATTTGGTGCATTTCTTCACCTCACCCCCAAACAAAAAACATATTGGACCCATTTTATAATTACAGTAAGACACTCCAGGGTGTACATTGTGGTGGGGTAGCGGCAATTCTCGGGTGGTTGAAATGAAGGCACTCGCATACCATGCCCATGCCACACCCAAGTCGTGCAACTATCCAACCACAATGCATACCCTGTCATACCTTATTGCTTAATTTTTTTTTCATTTGTTTGTTCAGAAGTCTTCATTCCTGTAAAAAAAAAAAAACACAGAAAATAATGATATGGATGCCTCTGCCTCAGCACAATTGATCTCTATAGGAACACTAAATGGGACTGTCAATATCAATGTGTTCAATTCTGTAAAGTAAAAAAATGAGATAAAAGCAGGAGAACAAAACATATTGCTAAGTTCAAAGTAATAAAATTGGCTATAAAAAAGTCAGTGTAAGCAATTTGGAGGGATGCAGTAAAGCTCTTGAAGGGACAATTTTATCTCTATTTTATGTCTAAATTACTTATAATAAAGTTAATAACTTCTGATTTGTTTCTTATGTCTATCGCTTAATCATTAAAGTCTTGTCAGATTTTTTTATAGCCATATTATAATCGCAATAAGGCACTCTAGAGTGTGCGTCGTCCCTGAATAATGTCACACCTATGGTGGCGGAAGAACTCAGCCTGTGGCCTCATGCTTCAACCCACCCTAGGTGTGACGTTATTCAGCAACGACGCACACCCTGTCATGCCTCATTGCTTAATTGTTTTAAGAATAGCCATGCTGTCACAAGCAGGATATTATGAGTTCATTGCTGTAGGAATAGCTGTGCCATCACAAGCAGGATATTATGACTTCATTGCTCTGGGAATAGCTGTACTGTCACAAGCAGGATACTATGATGTCATTGCTCTTGGAACAGCTGTGCTGTCACAAGCAGGATATTATGGCTTTAGCTCTGGTATAAGCCTTAGCTGCAGATGAATTTCTTCAGTGTTCCTGCAAATATCCTTAGCAATGAAGAATGGAATGACTTGAAATTCAATGTTTTTTTTTAAATGTAGTACAGCTGAGTTCTGCTCAGTGGTGCTCAAAGTCACTACAAGCAGATAACATGCTCATACTGTACACACGTATGTCACAAAAGCCAGTTGAAAGTCAGAACTGTGTGATAATATCTCAGCAGGAGCTACTTATTACAGGATAAGAGGGATTTCATGCAAATCTGTTTTATGTGAGAACAGTTAAGTGAAGCTGAGCTATTCTGTCTCAAGATGAATGCAAGTGAACACACTCTTACCCAGCAATGACTAGTGATGGCTGCCATATAAATGCATTATAGATCCTGTGCACATTTTGCCCAATGTGTGAAGCCTGTTTCTTTGTCTCAGAGTTTCTTGACCCATTGAGATGTTCTGAAAAAAAGCTTGATTGTTGTAAATATATAATAAAAATGTGTACAAGCAGGACCTAGTACAACAGCATGCAACCAAACATTCAGCATTAGCAAATGCTTATTAAAATTGTATTTATGTTATCCATGAAAAAAGTGATGCTATTTTATTCAATCCAGTAACAGAGAATCTAGGCTCCCTTACTAAACTGTGCTACGGTAAGCAAATAACCAAGTTAAAATAGTTAATTTTACTTTTGATAGTTCTAAGGATCCAAAGAAAACATAGTACTATCCCTGCCCTACTGACTCTAGAAAAACATTGTGCTGGATGTTGGAAAAGGACATACATAGCTGGCCTGCTGGTGCAGAGGCAAGGCGTCCACTTGTGGTGCCGACATCCCGAGTTTGGGAAAGGACCCAGAAGTCAGAGGGCCAGCTGTGGGGAGAAGGATCGAGCATCCCAGTGACTGCTCTCCTTCTCCTGGGAGGGGTGGGGGGAAGATTGTCCAGTGCAATGCAGACCGCTGGCAGAGGCTGGGGGAACTGTCGTGGCCAGTGCCACACGTTACGGGGGCAGGCAGATGCTGGCATTTTTGCACATCCTCACCCCCAAGGCAAAACTCTTGGGGGAAAAAACACTGGCTCGCTAATGATGGCCCCCCCATCTCCGTCGCCACTCCCGCTACAGATCAAGGTCCACCGGGGGGGGTCCTGCTCCCATGGCTCCACCCTGGGCGACAAGCCAGGGCTACAGAGATCAAGTTCCTTGGGGAAGGGGTGCCCACCCTGTGGCCCTACCCAGAGGGGTAAGCCTGGGGATGAAGGGGGGATAGTAAGTGGTGCGGGGAGTTAGGAGCTCTGACATTAGGAGGACTAGGAGCAAAAAAAAAAAACTAAAAAAAAAAAGGAAAAGGACATCCATCCCAACTGGTCAAAAATCAGTGGTGGTGGTGGTCCAGAACTATCTTTTCAATAGAGCTTTAGAACAATAACTAAGGTAAAAATAAACTATTTTACATTAGTAATTTTTAGCTTACAGCAGCACAATTCAATAGTGAGCCTTGATGCTCCCTTACTGATTTGAAAACATCTCTGCTTTTTTTTCAAGGCTAACAAGAACTGTTGCTTTAAACACTTTGTTCAAGGCATGACCTATTATTGCTACAGCTGGGGAGCTACTGGTCAAGCTGGTAATCTGGGTTCACCCTCTGAGTCATGATTATCATTGTGGGCTGACGAGGGGGATGTATGGAGAGTCCCAGGGAATGCTTTCCTCCCATCTGTAGAGAGGATGCTCTACTCTACAATGTGTTCATCTCTTGGTGTTCCAGGAGTATTATTGGTAGAAGGGGAGTACTGCATAGTTATGTGGAGCATCATGCACCATCTAAACATCTTCAGACAGACTTGCATGCCTGGGATGGAAGTTGGGGCTATAATAACCAAGACGTTAATACTGGGTAGATGAACCGTCAACCACCATCACGTCATACAGGGCCATTCCAGCCTGAAGTCCTTCCACCTGGTCATAAGGAGCTCATCTAATTAGCCCTGAGTTTAATGGAGAGGAGCTTATCCAGGCTTTCTCAGGCTCAAGAGGGTGAGAAATCCTCAGATGAAGTGGGAGTACTGTGGCACTCACTCTATTTGTAACATATGGGCAGAGAGGGGAAGCAGTATTGGCCCTCAGATGAGGCCTTGAGGAGGGAGCAACTGGAAGCTAGAATTAGTGGTAGAGCAGCAGGAACATCTAAACAGAACAGATTCCTAGGCTAGCAGTATGTATAGTGGTCCACAGAAGAAGGTCCAGCTTGACTGGGAAGAAAAATTGCAGGAAAAACAGAGATGACCACCCCACACCCCATTTATCATTTAGCATGAATCTTCACAAAGATGGTTCTAAATCATGGTCATCAGCAAATCAAAAAGCTTCTGCCATGAAATCAGTAAGATAATAGCATGTATACTGTTGTGGATTCTGTCCAAAAAAAAAAGATTCTTCTACCAGAGGATTGCTCAGAATTTTGATTGCTGGGAAAATATCAATAGAATGCAGGCAGAATGGTTAATGGTCCATATCCAAGTAGCTCTAGTAGGAATGGACCAACTTCACATTTGTTTGACTGCTCTACTGCAAAGGTCTGGTGGAAATCCACTCAGAAGCAACAACAATGTTGCTTTGATTAATTCAGCAAGCAGAAATTAGAGAGAAACAAATCACATGGTTTACAGCAACTAGCCACTACTTCATCAGAGTATGAATGGAAGAAGTAAATAAGAAAAGAGAGTAAGAAAGAGAGAGAGAGAGAGAGAGAGAGAGAGAGAGAGAAATATTGGCTTAAGAATTCCAGAAAAGGGAAGTCCTAATCTAACAATACAGTAGTCCTCTATCCTTGGAAGGGCAGGATAGCAATAGAAACCATAGTGTAAGGGCATCCATTTGGCTGATTCTGTTCAGAGGAAGGGAAAGAAAAGAGGAAGGGTGGGTGATCTTGGGTCCCAAGTAGCAGAACTAGCTTAAGGTAACCCAATTAGTCTTGAGGAAATGCCACACAGAGAAATACATATTTCCACAAAGAGACACCAATGGCAGCTGCAATTATATTCCATTTGCAGGTGATAAGCTTAATATAGGATAATTGGAGTAGAGACAAAATAATGCTTATTTTTATAAGTTTGTCAGTGTCTTTTCTTTTTCAAAAATTCACCTCAACTAGTTATGAGGCAGCACAAATATAGCCACTGGTTTTTGATATATTTATTTCATTTAGATTTCTACCTTCCAGGATGACACTCCGGTCCTATTACCACATATTCTAGGCAACTCTATCAAGATGGAACCACATACATGCAAAGTGTAAAAAAAGAACAATTTGGCCCAGTGGCACAGTTAACATTTTGTGATGCCACCTGAGAAATAGATTAGAGTTTTCTGGCCCTGAGACTGTTGGGAAATGGGCACTTAATGGTGACAGGCACATTTTCCAAGGAGGAAGACCTGGGGCTGCCCAGCACTGAATTATTCCTTGTTAACTGACCATAGGGACACCTGCTTGGTTGCTCCCTGAGTTTGTGGAAAGGTCGAGCAAGCAGTGATGCCTAAGAAGGAGAGAGAGAGATGGGAGAAAAAAAAAGAACCTGAAATCTGTCTGGTTGTATAATTTAGAACCAAAAGGAACCTCCCTTTAATAAAAATGTTCTAGTAATTCAAGATGCTTTTCTGCTATTATAAGATGGGTAAGAGAAGATCTGTGATTGGTCAGATGTGATCACATGACCATGTGTTATTCTAGCACAACAGCACAGATCAGAAATACTTAACTTTCTGAACCTCATTACTCAGTTTTTAAAATAAAAAGTGGAACCATTTTATAATAAAAATACGTCCCTACCACAGGTAGGTAATGATGTGATAATGACATTTCTCTGTGAATAAGGCACTCAGTGTTTCCTTGTGCCTTACTTCCAGAGGTGCCTAGTTATCACACAATAACGGACATGCCTTATTCCTTAATTAGCATACAGTGGAGTAGCCAGGTTGTAGCTTAAAGGCCCAAGTCCTCATTTTGATTCAAAATGTTTGACCAAATCAACTCAGCTGGCCAAAAATTCAACTTCCCCTACACAGCCTGTACCAGTACTAGGGCCTTCAGTTTTCAAAATGCTGCTGACTCCCCTGGCATACAATTTGCATATACTTTAATTACTTTACAAAGATATGTACATTTACTATGTTTGAGAAGACATTTTAAAATAAAAAGCCTTTTAGAATATTCAGAGGCTTTAACAAGAATATGTTCTACATGTAAGCAATAATGCCCGACAGGGTGGGCGGTATTGGGCAATACCGGACCGGCCAGGGGCGTAATGAGGCCCGACGCCGCAGGCGGAGGGCCTTATAGCCCTTGGGCGGTCCGGTATTGCCCATACCGCCCACCCTGGAGGGCATTATTGCATTTAGAAAATGGGCACTGCGTCTTATGTGCTTTAAATAAACAAGTTTGCATAACAAGACTTTTAATATATTAAGTATTGTATTTGTACAGTTAAAAAAATAGTTCCTTCACCTGCTTTTTTTTATTGGTTGTCATGGCAACCCTCACCCCCCGCCCGCTACTGGCATACATGGTTTGCGTTTGAAATTTCTTTGGGGTCTTTTTTTAAAATACAGGAAAGGTTTGCCTTGCTTGGTTTCATACTGTATTTTTTTCGATGACCAGACCAGTATGCTTCTGCAGATACCGTCCCATTGTAATATAGTGACCTTGGTTGGGGGCTGGTGGTGTACTGGAGACATTTCAGGCATCCCAGCAGACTTCCTGTCGTGTTCGGACTGACGGCTGGCTTGTAAGGGGTGGTGAGGAACTGCCACATGCGCAGGCTCTAGAGTCCGCACTTTGTTCCTAGTTCCTAGGTGGGAAATGGCCGCTGAAGAGGCCAGACTCGAAGCCACACACACGCTCTGCACAGACGTTACACAGAGGAAGGCTTTTTGTATGCCTGCCCAGGTGCACGAGGAAGGTGGTTGATTAGAGCGTGCAAACTGATACCGTGGTAGCGGCCCTCTCCGACAAGTTTCGCCAGGTATGTAACCGTAGCCTGTGTAATAGAGAACTGCCGAGGTGGAAACTGAAGTGTACAAACTAAAACAGCCTCGGTCCTCCCTTACATGTCGATGAAATTGTTTGACGCTTTGGCAGCTCGTCACTGAAGCTTGACAAATAACTTCGCACAGCATCTGTTTTGTGTTTAGACAAACACAAGCACGGTATTAAAGTATCATCTGAATTGGCTCTCTCGCTAAGTGAGGGAAGAAAATGGCAGCATTTTTGCATTTTTAATGAGGTGTTGCAGCCAATTAGGAAGCATGGTGAGTACCAGGAGACATCCTGGGTGAAGGGGCATTGTAGACTGGTACTTTTTGTTTCCTGGGCATCTATTGAAAGTTAATGTACCCCTCTGGCAAGGGTACTAGCCAATCAGATGCCAGGAAATAAAAAGCCCATTTTCTAAACAATTCTAAAAGGTGTGCCTATTCTATCTATTCACTAATCCACCAGCAGCTTAACCTGGTTCAGTATCAGTTAACTGACATCTGTATCCCCCTCCCACCAGGATAAGGCTGAAAACATGAAGTATTTCCTAACTATCCTTTCCTGGTGAACAAAAACTAAATAAAAAAATCCCTACATAAATCAGAGAAAAATGGGGTGCATGTGCCCCGCACAAAAATAAATTTGAATGTACTGTAAGTTGATATTACAAACTCAGATAAATTTTACTAGCTAATACTAAAACAAAATTGATAGCAGTCGGATATCTGATGCCAGAAGATAAGTGATCCTTAAGCATTTGGCGCTGAAGTTCAAGAAATATATATTCTTCACATTCTTTCTTTTTTGGGGGGATTTGATAAGTAATTTTAGAGGCAGACAATGCAGAACACTGATTCCTTTAGGATTAAGGGATTTGAAGTGGAATGTCACACTGTGTACTGAGGAGAGAATAAAGTAACTGGGTGCAGCAGCCAACTGCAACTCAGGAAGGCAGATTTTTCAAACCTATAAATAGTTGCAAGATGTAAATTGTGGAATAAGGTTTGCATTAATCAGATCTTGAATTGTTTTTGGTATTTTTACAGAGAACTTAAGATCCTGCGTGCTTTAATTTTCTTGCAAACATATGCTGTAATACCTTTGACCAATTTCCCTAGAGACAAGTGCTACAAAAAACAAAGTTTAGTTGTAAATAGTAGCTGGGGTTCACAACTGTAACCCCCCCCGGGGGGGCTTAACTTGTTCCCTGGGGCTCCTGCAATGGTTTTCCACCATAGATGACTTGCGGGGGTCAAAATAGCGGGACCGGCAACCTCCATGTTTGCCTAAATGAGGATCGCCGGTTCGCACATGTGCAGTAGCACGTGGCCTCTTCTTCTCTGGCAGCCATATCTGCAGGCAGCCTCTTGCTTCCCCGATGCTCTCAACCCCTTGTCAACCTGAATGGGGGTCAAAAACCTAGCTGGAGAGCAGCAGTGATGCCATGGAACAGTTCAGTGGAGCACTGTATAATTGGGGGTACTTATGAATATGAATGCTGGCTCATGAATATTAACAAGCGAGTTCCTGTTCCAGGGGGACTGTATCAAATGGAGCTAGCGACTGCCAGATGGACAGTTGAATAAGGTTAAATGGGTAGTCACTCAACGAAGAACAGGGGTCCCCATCACATACAGGGGAAATTATTTAATAAATGTAAACTTAAAGGCTGGGGGGGCACATCTGAGGTTTGGACTGCCATGAGACTGCATGGAACTGGATGGGGGCCACCATGTTGTTGATACTTTGACCCCCACCAGCAACCAATCAGATAATTAGGTACCTAAAGTTGGACTAAGGGACACCTGGGAGAGGGAATGGACTATTTTCAAGTGCCTTATAGAGGATGGGAAGAGTCATTAACTGTGATTATGAGAGAGGAGAGCAAGTCAGAGGACAGAGCTGGAGGGGAGAAATCCCAGAGCATTGGGAAATTAAATTGAGTCTTGGCCAGGCTCCTATTGAGTCAGGAGGGATTTGTGCTGAGTCAGCTGAACTTCTGAGACCTTTCACAGGACTTAATTTGGGAGATGATTCTGAGAAAGAAAAGTGAATCCTGCTTGGAAAGAACTGAGCTGGTGTGAGAACGCTCAGGGTATTTGGAACTGTGCTGTGTCTTCTGGATGAGATTCTTCACTGCAGAAAGCCCTGTTTGGACTGTTACAAGCTGTTTGGAGAGCTTGAGTGTTCCTGGGACTGGGGCAAGCCAGGCTATGTGAAAACTGTTTGAGGACTGTACGGATTTCTGAGAGCTGTGTCCCAGCTGAAGCTGCTTTGGAGGCGCATCTGACATTCAGAGACTGTGTGAGCAAAAGGTGAGCAGGTATTTGCATGTTAATAATCCCTGCTGCTGCTGTGTGTCTCTGTGTGAAGAGGAACCATTGCTTAAGGATCGCAGGACAGTGATCAACGACACTGGTGTTCAGAAGTGGAAGTTGCTTGGCTGCCTCGGACTGGTTCCATGTTAAAATCACGATTATTAAATTGCGATCGCAAGATCGGTGAGGGATTAATAACTAGCACCAGTAATGCACCACTACATAACAGTGCTGCACATATAAGCTGCTGCACAATAATAGCAATCCATGGCTAAATATCAGGAGGATAATTAATCAACTGCTTACAGCATACAGCCAAATACAGCACCTGATACGGCAAAGGAAAACAAAAGCAACCACAGTAGCTAAAGCATGCACCTGACATTAGGAGGGGAGGGGAAGGGAGGGCAGGGAGTACATTGCGCTGAGCCTGTAAATGCTACTAGCAGATTACTCATGTTGCCCATTGTCTTTGTGCTCCATTACTTCCTGGTTACTTCCAGCTCCTAGAATGCCCTAGCTCTGCACATGCTCAACAGGCTGTTTGGCAACACTTTTTTTTTATTCGTCCTTTCTTTATGTACTTTTGTCTTTAATCAGGCATTTTGGCTTTAATTGTACATTTTTTTCTCAAGAGGATTCTAAATAACATAGCAACTTTTAATTGGGCTGTTTGACTAAACATTTATTTTACTGAAAAAGTCACAATTTTGGCATGGTCACATAACATGCTCAGTCATGTGACAACTATGCTGCGGCCAGAAGGAGGTGTTGAGCAGTTTTCTCTCTCCATCTCCACACTTCTCCATCAGTGGGATAAGTTGAAAAGGGTACAAAACTGTAAGTTGTTCATGATTTTAACAGAGTAGTTATTAATGCAGAGTCACGATTTTGTTCAACTTTTGGCCAGGTTTACTTGCATTGGGCCCAAGCGGGTGGGGGTACGCAGAAAAGTCGCATACCCCACCCGCGGCACTTTGCACCTGTACACAGATGTGCCCATACTGGCATGCACAAAAGCCGGCCACCTGTCTGCTGCTCCACCCCCCGCTGGCGTACAGGACTCCACAGGGTGGCCGAGGGAGGAGTCCTTCTCCCAGGCAGACATCCAATGGGATGCCCCCCTGTGACCCCTAGTAGATCCCTCATGTAGGGGAGGCATGGGTCCAGGGCACCCAGACCCGCATGGCACCATCCTGTTCCAGTGCCACCACTCCTGTCCATTGCCAGGCACTCACCCTTCCAGCTGCCCCTGCCATCTCCAGCTGCCCAGCAGTCAGGGGCAGCACAGTGAGTCTGTCCAGGTCCCCCGGCACTTATAACAGGCAACCCCTGGACTGGCTGAACTGGTGCAGGAACAGAGTGATCTCTACTGGTTTAGGAGGCACTCCCCAGAGTCAGGAAGGGAACTTGCTAACCCCTTCTAAGTGGGGCCTGCTAGCTTCAAGGGGTCACTGGTGATTGCTGGGGTTCTAGGGCACATACGACCCACTGTGGGAGTCAGGCTGGGGAGCCACTCCTGGGTCTGGGCCTTCTGGGGCTGGTTGGGACCTGTGTCTGTACTCTGAAGTGGGCCAGAAGACACTGAAGGTGACAAGCGGCTAGATCTTCAATCAAGGGGACAAGCTGCTAGACCTGTAATGAACAGCGAGGCTTCAATTCATCCTTCTGCTGCCCAATATTCTGTCCTCTAAAGTTTGAGCCCATCACTGCTGGGCCAGTGGAGCCCTTTGAGGCTGAGACTGCTAAGAATCTTCAACCTGTGAGTACCTAAGGCTTGCCTTGGATTCTTTTTTTTTAATTTAATATGCTTTATTATTTTAAAACACATACACACATATACAATCATGTACAGTGAAGGTTTAGGCAGTGACATGGTCCATATACATAAGAATAAACTCATGAGTCTTGTGGGATGTAGGTGCCCACTATAAGGAATACATTAAAACAACACCCATTATTTAGGACAAACACACCCTACTAAGATTATCTCTACCCCCACCCCTCCTCTCTATTCGTTACCTCCTCCTCCCCTCCCTCCCAAGGAGACATGGCTCAAAGGCAGCATAAACATCATGGCACTACAGTGAGCTATCTCAGCAATCAGCAGTAGGTTATAAATTTCATATGCTCAAAGGGTCAGTGTGAGCTAGATTGGAGGGTAGATGTCCAAGTCACTAAGGTGGAAATATGTCCTTTATGGATGAGATCAAGCTGTTAATAGGGCTACCAATTTCCCCCACTTTTTAATGTATAGTGCAGTCCGGTGCCTCAAACTAGCAATTGTTTTCTCCACTCTGAGGTTGAAGAGGATTACATTTAGCCTTTTGGAATAGATAATGGGTTCCTGGTCAAGCCAGTGTCGAAGAGTCAGCCTTTTCACAGACAGTGCTATTAATGATATGTGGAATCTCCTCTCTAACACCGGTATGCTGGCCACCTCTCCCAGCACACAAGATTTCTGGAGTAAGGCAGTTTTGTAGGCCTAGTAAGGGATCCAGTTCTATTCTAATTTTCTCCCATAAAGGCGCAACTTTAGGACATTCCCAAAGAATATGAAATAGGTGTCCTTCTATCCCACCGCATCTTGAACAATTATTAGTGGGGAGTTTCCCATCTTGTAAAGATGTTGTGGGGTGAAGCAAATGTGCAGTA
Organism: Neoceratodus forsteri; assembly: GCA_016271365.2. Taxonomy (NCBI): domain Eukaryota; kingdom Metazoa; phylum Chordata; order Ceratodontiformes; family Ceratodontidae; genus Neoceratodus; species Neoceratodus forsteri. Next base: position 1,678,872,864 of record CM057456.1, read on the forward strand.
TGTAAAACTCTGTAAGACACAGCTTATCATTTGTCACAAAGTGATAAATATCCGTCCATATTTTGTCCCAGTTAATTGGGGAGTCAGGGAGGATGGAAGACCAGTAGTCTGATTTACCTATGGCCTCTGTGAACAGCTGTTCGAATAAGCATGAGACCAGTTGAGAGACTTCGTGGGGATGGGATGCCAATGTGGTGAATTGAGTAAGGAGGTCACTGTGGTCCACATCCCAGTTATTAACCCCAAACCAGGCAACCAGCATGTGCCGGAGCTAGAAAATCTTAAAAATGCTTCTTGTGGGGAGATGGAGTTGGGTCATAAGTTCCCCTGCATCTGGGAACTGATCTCCCAACTAGAAGCTGGGATACAGATTTGCCTTGCAATTCAGGGAAGTTCAGCTGAGACAGCATAGCCCCACCTATTTTGAAATTTGGGTTTCCCCAGAGAGATTGTGAAATATCATGGGAATTATTATAATGCATGGCCTTACATAACTGAGAGTGGACCCACAGGGAAGTGGTAATTACTGTGTTTTTCAGGCTGGATGGCAGATTATAGGGGAGCACATAAAAGATACTGATCGGGTCTATGCCTACCTGTAGAAATTGCTGCGTTTCCATTTGAAGTCAAATTGGGGTATATTGAGACTCGAAAATTCTTGTAAATCATCTTGCATACTTGGAAAGGTGGCCGGCCAGGTAATAAATGTAAAAGTTATGGAGTTTAAGCCCCCCAGATGCTTAGGTGCCCCCAGTCTAGTAAGAGACCTACAAGGGCGTTTGCCCTTCCATATGAAGCGTGTCATGATTGAGTGAAGCTTCTGGAACCAGCTATGGGGAAGAAATACATTCATCATATTCAGGCGGTAGAATATCTTGGGAAGGATATTCATTTTGACGACACTAATATGTGCCTATAGGGAAAGGTAAAGGAGAGTCCACCTATCAAGGTCCTGTTTAATGGTTTCTACTATTTTGCATAAATTGAGTTGTTTCATTAAAGACTGACTTTAGGACAAGATAACCCCAAGATATCTTAGACTAGTCACCCAGCTTAGCCCTAGGTAGGTATTTCTCGGCAGGGACTGTTTTTGCATTCAAAGGCATAATTGCAGTTTTTTCCCACATTGATCTTGTATCCAGAGAATTCTCCAAATTCAGCAATTATGCAAAGCACTTCTGGTATGGATGAGTGCAATTTGGAAAGATGTAACAAAATATCATCTGCATAAACAGAAACTTGGAGATCGAAGGTACCCACTGGGATGCCTGTAATTAAATGGGAAGACTTAAGCAGACAAACCAGTGGCTCCAAATATAAGTTGAACAAGAGGGTTGCTCTGGATTCTAAGGGGAGTGTTCATCTTAACTTAAATATACTTCTTCAAGCTTTTAGGGCCCCAACAACCGGCCAACCTGTGGCACCGACCAGGCCTGCACCTATTGGGTACCCAGAAAAACTGTGTAATTATAGCACTGGTATCAGTGGGGGTGGCCAACCAGGGTGGTATGGCCTATGGGCCTGGTTATCACTGCTTTGCCTATCCCCTACTTGCAATCCTTTTCTTCCATGGCTTTCCCTGGTCCCGGTATCCCCACTCCTAACCCCTTTTTCTTCTCAATAAAACTGTGAGTTGTTGTTTGAATTGCGGAGTGAGGGGTATTTTTTGACTGTCAATTGCAAAGTGTTTCTAGTTAATGGTATTGAGAAACAGTTGGTGTATTCAGTGTGAGGGGTGGTTGGTAGGGGAGGTAGGGAGCTATAGCATCCCAGGGGCCTGTATTAGCCAGGCACCTGACCCACTTACAACTCTCTCTCTCTCTGGGTGGAGGCACCATGCTACTTACTATAACTTTGGGACAATACCTCTGAACAGCATTGTAACAGGACCAAGTCCCCTTAACCTGTTAGAGGGCCAACAGGCAGGGGTAGTAGCCCACTAGCACATGGAACCTGGGCTACACAACCACATCAAGTATCTACCAATATGCTAAAATAAAATTCATTGTCATTTTAACTCCTCCAGCATCCTATTCAGGGGACTAGTAGTCTTATAGTTTTGTTTAAGAGCCCATTAAAACATAAAAGCTATTTTAATTGTAAAACTATCACTTTTTTTTTACCAGAACCTTGGCAGCCATAATTTACTTGCAGCAGTTCAGCCAGCTCTGTTTTATCCATGACTGATCTAAACCACAACTACAGCAAAACCTCAAATCTCAGAAATATTCTTTGAAATGTGTTTACACAGGATTTAAACATTGCCAATCGAATTACTTGTTAAGTTGTCTACCCCTTTTTGTTTTAAGACTGTTGATCTTGGCAAATAAGGCCCATCTTGTGTTAAAACAGTTAACACTGCCTTCTCAGAGGGAACATATGGTACTCATTGCACAAGGTATGTGTATACTTTACAGTATGTGCTCAGGAGGGGTATTTTGGAGGATGGACTGGTAAAGTATAAAGAGTCTGCCCAATCCACAGTAGTGGCTCGGATACACTTGAAATGAGCATATCCCAGCTGCTGCACTATGTACTCTGATGCTGATCTGCAAAGGATGACCTCCACAGCCCCCACCCACCACATTCTGCTAGTGTGGAGCCATGCATTGGACAGGGGTGGGAGGAGGTGTTCCGAATCATGGGTATCCAATTGGATGCCTTTGTTAGTCTACAAGTGGATTCCTGCCTGCACAGGGTGCAGGGGGTGTCTGGTTATGGCACTCCTCCAGGACTGCTGCATCCCCACCAGAATCAGCAACACTAATTAAAACACTGCGGCTCATGCTGATGATGTCCCTATTCTACTATGAATACTACTAAGACTGGGGGCAGGCAGAAGGGAGCTGATCGGTCCCAGTCTGGTCTGTTGCGGCCATGAAGAAGGTGGCATGTAGCCACTAATACTTCCTCTAGGTAGATGTAGTGGCTGCTTCCACCACCGTCATTCCACAACACAGAGATTGTTTTAACAATGCAGAACATTTTTTTTTATTTAGTTGTTTAACCAGGTATAGCACACTAAGCTGAAAGCTCTTTTACAGGAGTGACCTGGGAGCACAAGGAGGTTAAGTGACTTGCTCAGGGTCACACAGTATGCAAGTGGAAGCTGTGGGATTCAAACCCAGATCTGGTCTGCTGGATGTCACCAGATTTGCAGCTCAGAGCCTTAGACCACTGCGCTATACTGCCTCCTAACATGTCTGCACTCACCCCTTCACGTCTACAAGCATAGCTATGTGAGCAGAGCATGTGGGACAGAGGCAAAGGTTTCTCTCTGTAAATTCCCCAGAGTGCCCCAGTGGTACACATCCTGTGCATAGAGGAACTCCTCAGCATTTCCCAGACCTCCTCTTATGCAAAAGGGCATAAAGCCTGTTGTGGATCATGTAGTTAACAATGTGGTTAAGAAAGTGTGCCCTCCTTTCACTTGCAGAGCTGGACTGAAACTACAATGCAGTGCCTCTTTTCAATCACACGATTTTTCAAATACTTCAATCTAGTAAATTAAATTGGATCTAAACAACAGAGCACAAGAACCCGCTGTCTGCTGCTTTTTCTCTTATGAGATAATAAATAAAAACTAGATGACTTTGTTAACGTTATACCTTGAATACATAGAATGGTATTAGCCATGAGTGCAGGGGTGGAGCTAGGAATTTGTGTTTCAGGGGTTGGGGCCAAGCTTCTGTTGGAATTGGGAAAGGCATACAAAGTGAGTGAAAAAAACAGTAGTTAAAGACCAGAGGTCTGGAGGCTACCTATGCCCAATAATCCATTGGGTTTTAGTTGCTTTCTGGTGCATTTGGGGTCTTCAATTGATGATTATACGCACTTATGTAAATCAGATTTCCTACCCAGACTGCACAGGCTAGGCATACTGCACAGACTGCAGTCAAACAATATAACCCCTTCCTCCTGCCCATTGAACACTGGCAGGCATCAGCAGTAAAATGTTTCTTCAATCTCTCCTCCCCAACAATCCCACCCAGACCTTCTCCAGCAGCCTTCTGCTCCCCTCTATACCCTGCAGAATGTCTGATCTCTATCCACTTCTTACTGGCCTGACTTTATGGAGCTCAGAGTCAGGTATGTGTCCTGAATTCTGACTCACTACAGTGTCCTGGGATGGCCTCAGTGACTGTTTTCCCTGTTGCAGCTGCACTTGGATGGTGGCTCACCTGCAACAGTATCCTTCTGGTCCTTAGACAGTCACAGTAATGCTGAGGATATGGTCCAGACATCCAGTTCTAGCAGAGCAGTGAGCAAGATGAGTGAATACATGAAACCCTGATAACCCATGCACAGGCCAGATATGGGCTGGCTAACAGCCATCTGTACATAGTGTGAACTCTTTGTTGCATCCCCCAGCAATCACAAAACAAGTTGGGGAGGTGAGGAGAAATGCTGGTGCTTGAACCAGGAGGATCTTCATGGCAGTCCTCCCTCACAAGTTATGAAGCTCAGCAAGGAAGCAGGCAGTAGAAAGAGAGGTAGCTAGTGATGGACAGAACCACCAATGACTAGTGTTGCTCAGAAAGTGCTTTTGTGGATCCCACCACTATCTGTCAGATAGTGCTAGTATCCTACCTAGGATGCTATCAGAAATCCTACCAAAGACATATGTAGAATCCAGGGTCAGATAGCGATGGACCCTAGTTAGAATCCAGAGATCCTGGGTCAGATAGTTAGGATCCAGGGTCAGATGGGAATGGATCCTAGTTAGGATCCAGGGATCCTAGGTCAGATCCAGGGATCCTAGGTCAGATCCAGGGATCCTAGGTCAAATAGTTAGGATCCAGGGTCAGACAGTGATGGATCCTAGGTCGGATTCAGGGATCCTAGGACTGATAGGATCTGAGCTGGATCCATTGCTAGGATCCACAGGATCCACAATGCTTGTTGCTAGGATCCACAGGATCCACAACATTTGTAGGATCCATGCACTGGATCCTAGAGAGTAGGATCCATGGTCAGATATCCTACCACAGCAAGCATCTGACCAAACGGGAGGTATCTGTTGGTATCCTAGTTTCTAGGCTACTGTCTGAACAACACTACCAATGACATTACAGATGAGGCAGTCAGGCCAGACAGTAGTGCACTATATACAGAGGAGGTAGAGTGGGTCACTTACCTTTAGAAACCACGGACTCTAGGGTTGGGTGGTAGTGTGGCATCAGAGAGAAAGTCAGAGGGCAGATAGGAGGTGGACAGTCAGTTCGTGGCTGTGAGCCGATGGTTGGTAATGCAGCAGCGAGAGCACATAGTACTAAAATGGTACTGAAGTATACAGCTGCTTCTACACATGCAGCTGTCCTGTCCTGTCCATGTTATACCAGCACCACGGGACAAGCCTGCCACACAGTATCTCTCACTCCATGTGGGATGTGCTATCTGCTGATCAGGACTGGAGTTGCAACAGACCCCACCAGCTCCGACTCCCTCAGCATCTTCCTTCCCCACTCTTTTGCAATTTAAAAGCCATGCTCTTATTCTAAATAAAATGCCTATGGCCAAACAATTTTTTTTTGGGGGGGGTCTGATCTTTTAGGAGACTCAGCCCCCTCAAAAGGGATTAGTCACACAACTGCAAGAGTCTAGTTTTAATACACCACTTGAGAAGGAGTTGGCACAAAAATCACCACATGAAATCTCCACAGATGAATGTTGAGGCAAAGCAAAGCAAATGTTATTTGTTTGTCACCCTTTCCAGATGGCTCATGGTGCCTCACAACAGTGAAAACATCATAAAGCAGCATAAAAGGACTAACAAAATCAAACATAACATAAATAACAACTAACAATTTCACTAAACTAATCTTGCTAGGCCTGTGAAAATAAATAGGTCTTCAAAGGATTTTTGAAGCCCGCATAGTTTGGGCAGATATACAGCATCTGGAATGGAGTTCCATAGTAAAGGTACCAAACCCCCAAAGCCCTGTCCCTTGACTACTTAAGATGGGACTGAGGGACCTGATACAATCCTACATTTGTGGAGTGGAGGGGATGAGTAAAACTTGGACCCAAATCATGTAGGGCTATGACAGGGTTGAATGAGATCCTGTCCCATTTGTTATGCAGAAAGAGTTAAATGCAAGGATCTGTTCTATCTTCTCCTTTTCTGTCTCTTGTCTAACTGATTGTGCAATCCAATTTTCTTGTGAGACCTAGGAATTAATCACTTAGATGGTCACATGATTCACCCCTCCCACTACCTATCTGCCTTCACTTGCTGTTTCTTCCTGTTTCTGTCTTTTCTTCTCCCCTGCTCATCTGTGGTTATAAAAATATATGTGAATCTTTGTGTGAAACTGAGATGCCTTGGTTTGAAAAATGTACAGTGGTGTCCCCGAGGATGAAACCCACTTTTAAAGCTCTCTGCAGTATGCTGCGGCAGACCTACTGAATAAAGCAATGTAATTTCATTGGCAATTAGTCCCCTTTGTATTGCAGGAAACTGTGGCATTCACTTCATCCTGGCAGTGTCACATTTTCCTGAATGACAAAATGGACTAATTGCCATTGAAATTACATTGCTTTATTCAGTTGGTCTGCTGCAGTATTCTGCAGAATGCTGCCAAATGCTGCAGAATTGGGTTTCATCCGGGGGGGGGGCACACCACTGTATATAGTTATATTGTTGAAATTATTGCAAAAAACTACTTGGAACTCAAGGGGCTAACACTGAGATGCAGTTTGGCTTCCATAAACTCTTTTGCAGAGTTGTCAACAGGAGATTAGTTTTGGGACATACTGTTCTATTTTGTTGCACCTGCAAGGAAAGAAACTGACAAAATTCCGATACGTTTTGTGAGAAGCAGGAGGTATCTTAATGAGATCAGGATGCAGAAGTTAACTGACAGGCAAAGACTTCTTACAAAAAGAGCAATCTTTTGTTAGAGAGAGACAGAGGGAGAGAGAGAGAAAGGAAGAATGAAATTTAGAATTCGAGATATAAATGAAGAGTGGTGGAACTGGCACCTGCTAAAGTAGTGGTGTGTAACTTACACTTACCACAGTTCTTCTTTTGATTTCTCTCCAGTAACTCGAGCATAGAAGTATGAGACTTTCATGTATCCAAACAGTGCTTTCCTTTATTGTAGACAAGTGGTAAAAAAACTCACATAAAAATCCACATAGCAGCACAAAGTAACATAGTAAGTCCTGGAGGAATAATAACCCCGCTCCCAGAAACATCCAAAGCTTGTACAGCTGTGTCACCTGATGCATTTCACATGGGGTGTGTGACTGCAGTCAGACTTTGAAAAAGCACATCATGTGCAAAACGGGTCAGGTGATATAGCTTTACAAGCTTTGGATGTTTGTGGGAGCGGGGTGAATATTCCTCCATGATTTACTTTGTGCTGATACATGAATTTATATGTGAGCATTCTTCAAAAACGTAGAATGAGTGATACCCTCAGATGAAGGACTTTGTTTTCTTTGTTTGTACTGCCTTTATAAATATTTATTTTATTTATTTGGTTTTTGATTACAGGGTAAGTGCACTAGACAATACCTACAATATGCCTATTTTCAATCACGACCTGGGAGAGTACAGTTACAAGCACAATGGAGTACAAATACAGTAAAAAAATAATGACGTTAGAAATATTATGGTTACACAATACAATACATGAGCATCAGCTATATAACAATACATGATAGAGTTATCAAGGGGATTCAGTAAATTCCAGCAAAACAAAAACAACAGAAACATAAGGTGCATCAACAATACGGTGCATCAGATAATTAAACAAATTCGGCAAACACTTTTCTTAGCATAAATAACTTGATTTGCACATAGGGCTGCAATTGACCACTCAAAAGTGGGAAGAAGGGTAGACCAAATGAAATCGGGGTCAGGAGATAAATGAAAGTGTAATAGATGCCTGTATAAGTATATAACTTAGTGAGGCAAAAAACAGGTTCATGAGTCGGAGACCACTAGATGGTGGTAGAGCTCCCTTTTGAAACAGGCATGGGAGGGGAAGTGCCAGAGGTTTACTGGAAAGGAGTTGTAGTAATTGGGTGAAAAGTGGAAGAAGGCCTGAAACCCCATGTTGGTAGTGAACCACCCATGCCGGTGCACAAACAAAGAGCACTTGGTAAATGAGAATGCAAGGAAAATGGTGACATGACAGGTGAGCAACATTGATTTGGTTGCCTCCCAGCCAGACAGCACAGTGTGTTCATGATGTTCTGTGGGGGGTATGCCCCACACACAACCCAAACACAGGGGGCTGGGCCCCTTTCACACCTCCTAAACTATATAGAAGGAAATCTATGTCGGGCATGCCATGAAGGGTGGGCAAACACAAGCACGGTATAAGTGCAGGATGCTGTGAACTCCAGACTGCCCCTGTCACTCACAATCTTTTTGCAGCACCCACATTACAGCACCCTAATGATGATGCCCTTACAACAGTATACTGTTGGTAGTACACCTGGGAGTGGTTAGAAAGGACAAATCACCTGATCAGAGGGGGTAAGCGAGGTCAGGAGGTTCTAGCACAGCAGCTAGGGAGGAAGCTACCTCAGTCCTAAGAATTTTTTCTCTGTAAGGGCACCCAGAGCAGGAGAACAACATGCCTCAGGAGATAGCCAGTTTAACCCAGAGTAGAGGTGGCAATGGTGGATAAGTCAGTTGAGGCCACGGCAACGTGACATATGCTATTGTAGATAACATCCCATTTATGGAAGTTAGCTTTGGAGGTGTGGGAGTAGGTGACAGAGACATAGATAAGGCTGGAAAGAAGAATACCCTGAGCAATGGCAATTTGGGCAGAGGGTGTGAGGGCATATTTGATTCTATAAGCAAGCCAAGCTTGATATTCACAGATTTACAGGTATTAGCCACTGCTATGCTAAAGACTGATATATCAGTCCAAAATTCCTATACATTCTAATTCTGTTGGCAGCCAAAGGGTTAGAGATGTGCGGTGCAATATTTAGAGGGTCAAGGGTTATACCAAAGTACTTGGAAGAGTTAACATTCTCAAGCAGGGTACCTTCTATCCTGGAGATTGCCAAGCAACCAGTATACTTTTTCAATCTATGGACAGAGCAAAATACCATGCAATGAGATTTACTAGCACTTAGTAGCAATTTGTTTTGGGAGAGCCTGGAGTGGGCCTTATAGAAATCAGAATTAAGGCTGGAGTTAATGTCAACCACATTTTTTGAGCTTGTATAGAGCACCAGATCATCCACATAAAGCAGAGAGGGGCAGGATATGGGTTAAGGGAGAGACCATTTACAAAAATAGTGAAGAGAAGGGGCCCCAAGTTAGATCCTTGAGAAACACAAAGGTTTAGAGAAGTGAGTTCAAAAACAGCTGTACTGAATTTGGCAAACTGTTTTCTATTCTTGAGGTAGCTATCAGACTAGGAAGCCACCTCTGGGGAGATGCCCAGAGATTGCTGTTTTGTCTTAAGTAAAAGATGATCCATTGATTCAAAGGCCTTAGGTCAATAAAACACTACCCTGGTGAGCAAACCTTTATTCATGGCTGCCCTGGTGTCATCTGTGAATTGAAGCAGAGCTGGGGTGGTACTGTGGCCTTTTCTAATGTCATGCTGATCATCAGAGAATAAGTGATGCTCATGGAGATAATTGTCTGGACTACAAGGAAATGTAGCACTGTTGCTTTAAGAAGGGGATTGTGAGCTACACAGCATTAATATGCTGCATGCATGTTGTGCTGTGTATGCTGAGCACAGAGCAGAGTGTGCAGACTGACGCATTGCTGAAGGAAAATAAACTAATCATAGGTGTGTGTGTGTGTGTGTGTGTGTGGTTTTAATCATTACATGGTATCAGAATGGATCAATTATCACCACCCACCATGTTGAATCTGCAAGGCAATTTAGCAGAGAATGGGAGAAGGTTTAAGCAACAGTTTGAGATCTTCCTAATTGCAAGTGGCGTTGCAGAGAAATCCAAGAAAGTGCAGGCCATGACCTTTCTTCATGTTGCTGGACCAGCTGCATTAGAAGTCTACAATACCTTTCACTAGCAGAGGGAAGAAGAGAAATCTATTACATATTATGTACATGTTTGAGAAGTACTGTATCCCCCCAAATGTGACATACGAAAGGCATCAGTTTCATATTAGAAACCAATGGCCGGGTGAATCCATAGACACATATGTAACAGACATGGGGTTGAAAGCTAAATCATATGAATTTGGAGAGCTGTGTGACTCCTTAATTCATAATAGAATAGTACGTGTCATACAGAATGATGATCAAGTGAGATGTTGATTACTGCATGAAGCAGACTTGACCCTGGATAGTGCAAACGATTATCTGCAGGGCTGCAGAACTCAGTGAAGTTCATCTAAAAAGTTTAAGTGAGGTAGCCCAGGAGGAGCAGTTTGTGCATGCTGCATCTTTAAGACAAGGAAAGACAGAGAAAGCATGAATATGGGGAAGTACACCTGCTCATGGTACTAAATTTAGATGTGGGAGGTGTGGTAGAGGGCATGAGTGAGGAATTGCCCAGCATTTGGACAAACATGCAGAAAGTGCAACTGGAAGAATAATTTTGCAAAGATGTGTCATGCAGCAGGGAGTACTAATGTGCATGTGGTTAACAAAGACTTGAGCAGTGAAAGTGAAAGTACTTTCTGTATAGAAACACTGACTACAAGCAAAGCAGAAACTGATTGGAAAGTACTGTTAAACATAAATGGAAAAAATGTGAGCTTTCAGTTGGACACAGACACAATGCAATGTGTTGCCACTGAAAATGTATGAAATACTAACCAGTGAAGCAGTTCAGTGATCAAGAGCAAGACTGGTTTCATATTCAGGGCACAAGCTGAATGTCCATGGCAAAGCAATTTTACCTACATGTTTTAAAAATAAGTATCACATTCCAAGTAGTGGATGCTAATGTCACACCAGTCATAGGGCTTCCGACCTGCTTAGAAATGAAGCTAGTGAAGAAAATATTTTCTGTGACTACCGCCAGTGACAAGCCAGTGGACAGCACCGAAGAAGTATTGTCAGATTTTGAGATGTTTTTGATGAACTACGTTGCTTAGAAGGGGAGCATCATATCAAGATCGATAAGTCTGTGTGCCCTGTAATTCATCCACCCAGCAAGATTCAATTTGCACTAAAAGCCAAAGTGAAAGCAGAGCTTGAGAAAATGAAGACGCATGATATGATAGAAAAATTTGAAAAGCCTACAAGCTGGGTCAATGCTATGGTAGTTTTTAAAAAAAAACAAAGTGAGAGTTTGTATTGATCCACGCAACCTGAATAAAGCAATCAAACAGGAGCACTATCCCATGAAGACAACAGAGGACGTTGCTGCAAAGCTCGCAGGAGTAAGAATTTTTTCTGTGCTTGAGGCAGGACATGCATTCTGACAGATCAAATTTTGATGAACCCTGTTTAGAATTAGAGACCTTTAACATGCTATTTGGACACTACAAGTTTAAATGCATGCCATTTGGCATTTGTTCAGTGACAGAAGTGTTTCAAAGAAATATTTCCCAGATGTTTGAAGGCCTAGAAGGCACAGAGGTTATAATCAAGGCCCCTAAAATTCTGCGGCCGCTGAATTTTGCACAGAACTTGCAACCTACTGCAGAACTTCTGCAGTGCTGCAGAATTCACTGTTCTCGGTGATTTTTTATTAATATTTCTGTTTATCCATAGAACCTGGTTCCCTTCCCCTCTTTTTATATCCAAAACCCCTCTATGCTCAGAATGTGATGTTATCAGTGATATAACATCATACTTTAGCTAATGAAATAGCTGCATTCTGCCACAGAAATGAATAGTCACTTGTCTATCATAGCTCTCACTGCCAGAGGCGGTGGCACAGCACATCAGGCATGATGATATTTGTTCAACTTGCACTACAGCCTAATACAATTTTCAGGCTTACGTTATTACACTAGGGCCAACTTAAACAAAACCTTGACAATAGCATAGACCTGTTAAGTCCATATTTTAATTTGTACAAACTTATTTTTGCCATTAAGGTATTGAGATGCCATCTGAAATGAATAACTGGTAAAATGAATTAACCTGTCGTTTTTAAGAAAAATAAAGTACTGTGCTCATTCAGTGCTCAGTGGCGCTTAGTCGGGCAGCCAGCAGTAGAGGTGAGTGGAGGGCTGTGCCGGTGGCTCGATTGGGGTGCAGGGGGAGTTGGGTGGGTGCTGCTGTCTATTGATAGGGTGGGGAGTGAGGTCCACTAGACACCAGTGAGGAGAGAGTGAATTTTGTTTTTTTTAATAAAACAAACAGAGGTGGCAGAGATAACTTGGGAGGGGGTGCTGCTTATTTAATGTTATTATGGCCAGTGATGGCAGGGGGACCACTAGACATCAGGGTGGAAGGTGAATTTTATTTTTAATAAAACAAATGAGGGTGCAGAGTAACTTGTGTGCATGTGGGGGTCAATTTACGACTTGTGGTGACCAGAGGTGATGGGCTAATTTCAGAAACATTTCGCCGGGCGAAATTGCCGATTTCGCTGCAATTTCGCTGATGAAATTTTATTTCAATACATCTCTACTGGGCAGCACAAGGATTATGGGAACACATCACTGCTCTGAGCCTGGGAAGGTATGGCACAGTGTTCTGTCACACAGGGACACATTGTGATGGGCTGGAGAGCTTTATCTCACAATGGGTTCACATGCATGCCATGGCCTGATGGTATTACGTAGTGTGTCAGGGGAAACAGGTTGGCATGAAAAATGAGTTTTGCAATATCTCCTTTCTTCTGTTTATTCTAGTTCCAAAGGGACCTGTATGAATGAGGATACAATGTCATGGACATTTAAAAAAATAAAAAAATTATATATATATATATATATACGTGTGTGTATACACACATATTGTATCTCTCTCTGTCACTATTAATGTATATACACACACACACACACACACACACATATTTGTATGTATGTTACAGATACATATAAATATATAAGTGATACACAGTGGGGACCTCATGAATGATATAGACAGCATGAGTATAGAAATAGGTTCATAGGCTGAGATTCAAGTCCATTAGCTAATAAAAGCCATTTGTGGACTTGCCACTAACCATGGAGGTATTGAAATTTTCTATCCCTCATGTGCTTATCTAGTTGGAATTTGAAGGAATATAAGCTGGTGGCACCTACCACTTGTTCAGGTAATTCATTCCAGGGGCTCACCACTCTTTGACTATACCTGTTCCCTCTTCTATTAGTCTTGTATTGCTCTCCTCTCAGCTGGTATGTATGCAGTCTTGTATTCCTAAAGGTAACACCTTTACTAGTCAGACTGGACAGTTCCCAATTTAATTCATTGTGAAATGCTGTATATGTATAACACATATCTCCTCTCTTTCTACGATATAGCATGGATTACAGACCCAGTTCCTCCAGTCTTTCTCTATACTGCTTCCCTTTTACACTTTTTACTACTCTTGTCATTTTCCTTTGCACTCTTTCCACAGCCTGTGCACTTCCACTACTTAAGGGTTAACTGACTGGATTTCCATACTCCAGGATAGGTAAAACCATGGATTTGTACAGGGGCAGTAACACTTTGCTGTTTCCATTCTTTATGTTTCTTAATATGTTACCTAGAAATACCTTATTTGTCACATAAGGTCCCCTCTGTGTATTTCATTTATGCAATAGGCTAGGACCTTAAGGAATAGATATTTCTTTTTGCTTTTTTAGGCATAAAATAATTTCTATAAGTCTGTTATTTTTTTAACTAGTCTTACTGTGCTTTCCCCCATCCTGATTGCTATAACCATTGCCATGGACGTGAAGTCAGGATGACAAGCTGACACTGTGATGTGGTAGTTCATTAGTGCTGCAGAACTTCTGCAGAAATTACAAACCACCGCCACAGAAGTTCTGTGGTAAATGGTAATCTTGCTGCAGAGCTTGGTCCCAATGTGCCGCAGAAAAGTAGGGGCCTTGTTTATAATGGATGATATTCTGATCTGGGGTGCAGACATCAAAGAACATAATGAACAACTTTAAAGGGTCCTAAATAGAGCCCAGAAAGGACATTTAACATTGAACTTAAAAAAGTATAAAACTGGACTGAGTGAAGGTCCATACATTGGATACAAGCCGAGCAAAGATGGACTTATAGCCAACCAAGACATAATTAAAGCCATTGTGGACATGCTAACCCCGCAGTGTAATAAAGACTTGCAAAGATTCACAGGAATGGTGAATTATTTAGCAAAATTCATCCCGATCTTGTCTACACTGAACAAGCCCTTAAGAGTACTACTTGAGAAGGACATTGCCTGGCATTGGGAAGCTCGCCACGAGGAAATATTTCAGGAACTAAAAATAGTCATTACTAATTGGCCTGTTCTGGCATACTACAACTTGGGTAAACCTGTAACACTCTCAGTAGATGCATCCCCTGAAGGGCTGGGAGCATACCTCTTATAAGAAGGACCACCAGTTGCATTTGTATCACGATCCCTCAACAGGGTGAAATAAATTATGCCTAGACTGAAAAAGTAATGCTGGTCATTGTTTTTGGCTGTCTTAAGTTCCACCAGTACATCTACTGCAGAGAAAAGGTACATGTAGAATCAGGATCACAAACAGCTGGAAAGCCTCTTCAAGAAGCCACTGTCTACAGCTCCACAGAGAATCCAGCATATGATGTTGAAGCTGCAGAGATGTGATCTGAAGGTGGAATATAAAGCAGGGAGAGAGTTCCACATTGCAGACACACTCAGCAGAGCAGTCAGTAACTCTGCATTCCACAATTGAAAAGTTACCCATCAGTAGTGAGAAGCTGGCTGTGTTTCATACTGAAACAAACAACTCTGTTCTGCAGAAATTGAAGGATGTCATACTGCATGGGTGGCTTAAAGAGAAGGCTAAGCTCAACCTGGACCTCCGACGGTATTGGCTGTTTCATGGATAAATTATCATAGAGAATGGACTCTTATTGAATGGAGAAAGGCTAATTGTACCAGTATCACTGAGAAAATAGATGCTAATAATACTACATAGTAGCCATTTAGGCTTTGAAAAATGCACAAGAAGAACTAGAGACATTCTATTTTGGCCAGGCATGAATAGCCAAATAAGTGACCTGATCACCAAGTCTGATGTCTACAATCACTACAGGAAGGCTGACCCAAAGGGACCAATGCATGGTCATGAAATTCCTGACAGACCATGGCAGAAGGTAGAAGCAGATTTATTCGAATTTGAGAAGGAAAATTACTTAGCAATGATTGACTATTACTTTAAATTCATAGAGCTCTCACGGCTGTAAAACACTGTAGCTGAGACAGTAATTAACCACATCAAATCACAGTATGCTCAATGAGGCATACTAGAAGTCCTTATTACAGACAATGGCCAACAATTTTCAAGTGTTGAATTTGTGAGCTTTACTAAGAGTTATGAATTTGAGCACATGACATCATCGCCAAAGCATCCACAAAGTAACAGAATGGTGCAAAGATCCATTCATACCATAAAGAGGTTACTCAAGAAGGCCCAGCATGATCATAAGGACCCTTACCTTGCCTAACTGGACCTAAGGAACATACTGATAGAGGGCCTGGGATCACCCACTCAGTTGCTGATGGGCAGGAGAATAAGAACTCTAATGCCCCAAAGGCCTGACTTACTCAGACCAAGACTGACAGACAAAGTTATACAAACCAGTCTCAAACAGAAACAAGAAAAGCAAAAATTCTACTATAATCAACACACAAAACCACTTTCCATCTTGTCTCCTGGACGGCCGGCACAGCTGAAACTAAAGAAAATGAGTTGATGCCCACTGTTGTTGTCTTACCCACTGTAGAACTCTGATCATACATTGTAGAGGTTAATGACCAGAAATATTGAAGAAATGAAACAGATCTACTGCAAGTACCTGACTCAACGACAAGAGTGCCGTTTGAAGCACCAGAGATGCCGACCACTATAAACAAAGGAGAGTGCCCCAAATGGGGAAGTGGTTGACACTTCTCTGGATAATCCACTGTTACATAATTCACCAGCATCAGCACTGGTGTCCTCGCTGTGCACAAGTCGAAAGTCAATAGGCCCCGAACTTTCCTTTGAAGTGAGCCAGGTTAGCGGCTGGGTGATAAGAAAGTCAGCAAGATATTTGCAGGACTGAATAATATTTACTGTTAATTGTTCTGAACTATATGTATATCAGCTAAATTTAACAGAGTGTCTAGAATGTTATTTACCAGTACTGCTCTTTTATAGTGCTTATAAGATTAAGCTTATATGGGGAGATGTAAGGAAATGTAGTACTGTTGCTTTAAGAAGAGCTAATGTGAGCTACGCAGCATTAGTATGCTGCATGCACATTGTGCTGAGTATGCTGAACACAGAGCACAGTGTGCAGACTGTTTGATGCATTGCTGAAGTTGCTGAAGTAAACAAACTAATTCTTCATCTGTGTGTGTGTTTTAGTCACTACATGGACAGCAATGAGTTTCTTCAAGATTTTGCTCAGAACAGAGATAATGGTAATTGGGCAAAAATTTGTAATAGATTTGGGGGTCACTTTTCTTGAAAACAGGGACAAATTTGGCAACTTCCAGACCTCAGGAACAATCCCAAAGCACAGAGATAGAGTATAGATTCTGTCTAATGGAGGAGCTAAATAGGAGGAGGCCCTCCTGAGCAACGCAGGCTCGAGGCCATCAGAGCCAGTACTATTGCAGATAGAGATAGAGTCCTGTAGCTAACACACCTCCAAGTTTGTGACAGCATGTTGGTAGAAGTGGGAAAGGGTGGAGTGGGGAAGGGATGAGGTCAAGGGAGCATGACTACATCTGCTCTTCTCCAGTCCTCTGAAACCACCCCTATTTCCAGTGGGTTGTTGAATAGAGCTGTCAGTGGTGTGGTCAGTACACCCATTAAACTCCTCTGTCTTATCCCTCCTAATTCTGTCCTTCTTCCCCTCCCAGCCCTACACAGGGAGGACCTCAGAAAAGGCCAGGGAGGCTCTGAGTGTGACACCAATCTGTCCCTCACTCTACAGAAGTTCCATTTCACCAGCTCCACAGATAGGTTCACCAGCTCATTGGTACTTAGGTGTACCAGCACCCCCAGCTCCCCCCACTCCCTCTCCATCATCCTCCCTATCCTGTCTAAATCCTGGATGGCAGATGACCAGGAAGGTGCCTGACCACCTCCCTCCCATCCAGCCCCCCATCCCACTACCTTCCCCACATCCGTAATCATTGAGTCCCCAACCATGAAGACTATCCTGGTAGACTTGCTCCTGTTCATCCCCTTGGGTGCCATCACACTGTCCTGTCATTTTCCTCTGACTGACTCAGAGTCTTCCCCAAGCAGAGTCAGGTACCTGAGCCTCCTCTGGGGTGCAAAACAGTTTGCCATCTGAATGATGTTGGGCTGGCAACCTCCTTGTGGCTAACTCTGCCTCCCCTCTCCATCCCCCTCCTCACCACTCTCCAGCCCCTGGGACCAGTGGGCTTCTGGGACAGTAGGTGTGGGGGGTGAGATCCAGAAGAGCTGATGATGCATCTCAGATATTTCTACCCTTGCTGCCACCAGATTAACATGGAGCTCTGCCAAGGTACCGCAGATGGGGCGGTGCCCCCTCTTCCAGATCATATCCCTAGAGAAGAGCACCCCCCAGCCACCACAACTGTCTCCCCTCTGTAACCAGTCTGTATACCATTGGTAAATAACTTTAGCACTGAAACTGTCACCTAATTGAACTTGAAGTGCTTACCTAAATATGGTGTAGAAATACATTTCAAGTTTAACACAGTCTTCTAAACTAAACCAGAAGTAGCAGTAGTAGTAGTAAGTATCTCCTCAAGACAGACTATTACTAAATTAACTATTAGTGCTCAATCATATCCCTCCTTTCCCTCCTAAATGCCAACGTATACATGCTATGGTCTGCCACCCTTTCCTCATACAACCTCCTCTGCTGCCCCTGGATCATTTTTGTGGCCCTACTTTGTATGGTCTCTATGTTATCCTGGTCTTTCTTGATGTTTGGTCTCCTGAACTGCACACAGTACCTTAGGTGTGGCCTTACCCAGGGCTGCTTGTACTGGGACAGTATCACTTCCTTCCGCCTACTATCAAATCCCCCTTTCTATGCATTGCAACATCTTGGTTGCCTTCCCATACGCTTTGCTGCACTGTGCAGTGGACTTAGTTGAGTCTGTCACTAATGATGATCCCCAGGTCTCTCTCCTCAGTTGTCTGTACCACCCTCACTTGCTCCATCCAGTAGACAGTTTTAGGGTTCTTTCTACCAATATGCATTACTGTGCATTTTTTTGCATTGAGCTTTAGTTGCCATAATCTGGACTACATTTCCAATTTTTCTAGGTCTCTTTTCATTTCTCGAACTCCCTCTTCAGAGTCCACACTGTTGCAGATCAGTGTCATCAGCAATGAGACGCACATTACTCTGATTCCCTCTCCTATATCCCAAATGCACTGCTCCCAGAAATGATCCCTGCAGTACCCCCACTTTTGAGTCCTCTGTGCTCTGAGTGTGCCCTATTGATGACTACCTGCTGCAGCTTGTCTTCCATCCTATTCCCTTTCCACTTGATAAGTTTGGCACTGACCCCAGGTCACCCAACTTTTTCTGGCCTTTTGTGCTGAATAGAATCTAAGACTTTGCTAAATTGAGGTACAACACATCTACTGCTTGTCCCTTGTCGTGCCTTTGTGACCCATTCAAAGAAGTCAGTCAGGTTAGTGTGGCAAGATCTCACAGGCCACAAACTAGTTCTGTCTTAGTTCTGCAACCCATTTGCTTCCAGGAATTCCACAGTTTGTTCCTAAATGATGGTTTTCAGCAGTTTGTCTACAATCAAGTGTAACCCCCCCCTCCTTGCAGGTAGGGCTTACTAGTTTCACCTCCTGGTGTCTGTTCCTGCCTGCTCTGGACCCCTGGTATCCATAAATGCTCTTGCCAGCCTGTTGAGCCTGCCTATTCCAGTGCATGGAGAACTGTGTAAATAATAACTTCTCTGCCCTTCGAGGGCGCTGCACAGCTTGTGCTAGGAATGCTGCCAACTCCTGCTATTTTTTTGCCCCTATTGTCTAAGAGGGCATGTCTCTAGTGTGATCTGACTCCTGGGACCCCAAAACATATGTAGGGGTTTGGACACACCTAATGGGAACCAAAGAAAAGTGTGTTAAGTGACCGAAGGGGTGCACTGTAAATATCTGTACTGTTGATTTAAATGTTACAGACTGTTTTGCAAATGTTTCTGCCTGCCGCAGTGGGACTTAATGCTATGGCGCTTGTAACAGGTAGACCAGGACTTTATCAGCACCCATTTCACAACTGGAACCCATTGTAGCTATTGGACAATGAGACATTAGTATGTTGAAACTGTTTGATTTGCCTGCCATAAGACTGTAAAGTTGAATCTTTTATAAACTATTTACATGGCTGCCATCTTTGTGACCCCTGGCCCTTTGTTGCCCCATAAGCGTTCGAGGAACGTGAAAGGACTGTAGCTATGGCTCCTGGGTAGAGGGTGCAAACGTTGTTCTTGGTGCCTTTAGCATCATCCAATGATCTAGCAGAGAACTCCAATGCATATTAATTGCTGTGCTGGACAGCTGTGTTGCTCAGTTGTGAGTGGCGTTTTCCCCCTGAGGTGGTTGGGGAGAAGGCTGCTCATGGGAGTTGGTGACTGTAGCTCTCTGAGGACAGAGAGGAGCTGTGAGTGAGCGAGAAGGACTTCGGTGAAGCTGGCTCACGATTTCTGCTTGTGACTACAATGAGACTTGATGATGTTTTCCGCTATCTGGTAGAGCCAGAATCCCAGTGTCTGCTGAAAGCAGATAATTTGGCACCCTTCAGAATAGCTGCTAGCCATTGTTGGGGCTGGAACTGAGTATTCAGAGCTCAAAGTGCGTTCCAGAAACAGAGAACAGCATCGGGAGAAGTCCGCTGGGTTTCTACATCCTGGGGAGCCAGAAAGTGTAAAAGATTGCCACCAAGGAAGTGTGTAATCCTGAGAGAAACTGTTTGCACTGTTGTTTGTGAGTGTATCAAATCTGCCACCAAACTGTGTCTGTTACATGCAGAGAGTGAGAGACTTTGAACTTCTGTTTGAGAAAGGACTGCATGTCACTCAGGATGGTCTGGGGAGTCAATCCAATATTGTCAATGTAAGTCTGTACTGAACACTTGTCCCTGAGAACTAGAAGCCTTGACATGTGGGGTGAGTGTGTGGTCCTGGTCCCTGAGACTGGCCTAATCCAGCATCCGCAGAGAAACAGCCCAAAGGTGACAAACTGCAAGAGCCTGCAATCACCTGAAGAGGACAAGCTACCAGACCTCATAGTCAACCACTGCAACCATCCGCATTGCTATTCAAGGCCCAAGCCTTACCAGAGATAATCATCATATGCTGAGTTTGCTCAGACCCTGTGCTGTGAACATCAGAACCGTGAGTAAGCACAGGACCTGCCCTGAGCTGGGGGAATTAATCTAGTGTTTACAGTTTTCTTCATTAGAGTTAAGTGCACTAATGCTGGCCAACCTGCTGCAACGATTACGGGCCTGCACCTTTCCTTGTCTGGGTACCCAGGTAGACTTAGGGGCACTGGTACTGGTGGGGAAGAAGCTCTCAATAAGGGTGTTGCTGTGGGGGGTGAGTACTATTGCTATTGTTGTTTCTAGAAAGCAAGTTCATCAAATAATCCATTTGTTAATGTTTTTCTTCTCAAATCACCTTACCCAGAAAAAAAAACTTCTAGTGTCATTGTTGTTACCACACAAGACTGTCTGTGAGCATATTATTAGTGATAGCTATTAATTGCATGTATTATAGAGTGCTAAGTTTGTATTTGGGGCCTGACCCAGGAATGGGTTTAGAGCAACGCAAGGGACATGCGTCGGAGGGTTGGTCACAAGGGCTGACTTGTGGCGATCAGTGTAATATCTGAAATTCATGAAGCTGCAACCTCCAACGCAAGTCCCTTGCATCAGCCATACCATGTTAGACCAGCTCCCCCCTGGTCTAACTGTGTGCCAGTGGGGGAGCCAGTTTATAGGGCTTGCGCCAAAGCTTGGGTGCAAGCTACCGTAAACTGAAGAAATTGCCACAGCCGTGCAAAACATTGCTGAACTGGGCGCAGTTCAGGCTGATGCAGGGCTGGATGCAAGCCTTGCATTATCCTTCTTGAATTGGGCCCCTGGTATTCTGTGGGGGGGGGACTGGAAGGGAAAGGGGGTAGGTACAATATCCCTGGGGGCTGTACCCTACAACCAACTGCCCACTATACCCCTCTAAGTGGAGGCACCGCACTATTACTTATTTTTATTTGGGAAACAACCCCCAGTCATCATCAGAACAGATCCCAGGGCCCTCAGCCTGGCTGGACTCCAACAGGCAAGGGTAGTAGCCCACTGTTACACAAGGTTAGACTGACCAATCTGTCATTTCCTGGGTCAACCCTCTCCCCCCTTGTGAAGTGGCACCACATTAGCTACCCTCCAATCAGTTGGAGCCATCCCTTCTACAGGGAACAATTAAACAGGTGGCACTTCCTGTGTCCACCCCGCCGGCTTCAGTACTAGTTGTATTGTTTGAACTGCTGCCTCTGATATCAGGGATGTAAAGATCAGTCCCAGGGTCCGGCACTTACTATTTCAGATCTGTGATTCAGTTTACAGAAACATGGAAACAGAAACATAGAATCTGACAGCAGAGAAGGGCCGTTTGGCCCACCCAGTCTGTCCATTTTTCCCTACCTACATTCTTACCACAGACCCTGCTTGATCTACAGAAGATGTTTCCCCATGAGCTGTAGAGAGGACATTGCACTGGCAATGAGGATGGGATCCCTGCCCATAGAAAAATAAACAGAAGACAGTAATGTAGAATAAAACAAATCAGAAACCAAACAATTCAGAGTGCTATATAGTTTGGAAAATTGAGAATACAACATGCTTGAAACTAGAATTCCATCTAACAGCTCAGCTAGTGGGACTTTTACATTTTTATTTATTTATGTATTTGTTTGTTTGTTTACTTATTTATTAATTTATTTATTTATTAGTTAGCTGGGATGGTGCACTGGTCTAGAGGACCTTTTTCAGGCATGACCAGGACCCAGAAGGGCAGTACATACATTCTAGTACAGTGCAGTAAAGCTTGGAATAGAAAAATGCAAAATACAGTGGAACAAAATAGGTACAGGTTTACAGAAGATACAGCGATTATAGGTAGCAAATCTGTACATCATCAACAAACAGCACATAATCTTTAGCTGAATAGGTAGAGCAGCTGCGTCTGAGACCAGGGATGCAAGGTTCAAACCGAGGGCGTGGCACTTAGTAGTTCATTTTACAGAAGATGCCCCCATACAACCTGGGGAAAAGATATTACAGTGTATACGAAAGGTGCTATAGTATATAAAGTCAAATTCCTCTCCTCCCCACTCCTTTATTTCTCCATGTTCCCCGCATACATAATATCATAATGGTGTGGTTCTTGTGCCATTGTTCACTGCTGGAAACAATTATTAATAGACTGAAAGGGACACCTAACATGTATGGAAATTTTGCGGTCCCATGGGAAACCTTCATGGCAGGGGCAGACTGACCAAGTGGCAGAGGAATCAGGGGCTTGGGCACACAAACCAGTGCACACAAAGAGTGAAAAAGTAAAGAAAAAGACAGCTGATAAATATGGAAAAACAGTAGCTGCAAAAAACTAGTGAAGGCTCAGAATGAAAATGCAGCACAAAACCATAGTAGTTCACATCATGAATGTCCCCCTGATACAGCATCACTTTATGATACAAAATGCTGGAGTTTTGTGCTGTGCTTCTGAGCCTTCATTAAAAAAAATAATTGCGGTTACCTCCATATTTATCAGCTTTTCGTCTGGTACTTTTCTCCCTTTTTGTGTGCTGGCCTGTGTCCCTGTTTGTGTTCAGACTTTGTTTCACACAGTGACACACACACACACATGCACATGTACACACACACACCAGTTCCATGAGAATGTGGATCAGTGTCCCCACCAGATTCAGGTACCCCCCTTTTTGACAGCAGGGATGGGAACACTGCACACCCTTTTGCATTCTGGGACAAATACATCTCATATTTGTGCTGGTTGGAGTGTCTGACAAAATCACAGTTTAGTACTAATAAGCTGACATTCTATGTCATCTTAACCATTTCAAAATGTACAAAATAAAAAGAACTAGTGAAAACCAAAATGCTTAGGGAACTGGGCTCGACAGAAATCCTACCAGAAAGTAAAAGAAAAATTCCCCATAAAAATTGAATACTTTGGCACAAGTCTACTGTCCGTGACAGAAATGACAGTCAGGATCTTACACTTGCTAGAGGCTTTGCCAGAAAACATCAGGAAAATATTGTATGGTCTGATGAAAGTTTCCTCTTGCTCCTGACATTGGTATGAAGGTTACATCTGTATATGCATTTTTCATGCAAATGGTTTCTGACTGCCTGAGGTATGACATCAACTAAGCCTCAAGTTCCTCGGAGATTTTCACACATGTCAGATGCTGGCCCTGTCTAGCTTGATGTAAACTGAGTCTGTCAGTCCCTCTACTGCTCCTCTAGTGGCAGACCAATAGTTTATGAATCTAAATGATTTCAAATGCGTTTCAGAATGCTGTAATGTGATAAATGACTGATTGCTGAGAAGTGAACCTGTGGAAAATTGTACAGTGGGACAGGCCTTTCTACAGGTGCATTATTTTCAGTCCAAAAAATATGTATTTACCAGCTTAGTCACTTGGGGGCAGATCAGCTATGCAGTACTATTCATAACCAAGTCAACATATTTTTAATGAACTCTTAATGGGTAAAAGCAATTACATAATGAACAGGGGAGCACCAAATGGGAATGCCTTGAACAACTTGCTCATAACAGTAAGTGGCAGCTACAGGTACTGTAAGTGATTGAAGAGTAATTTGAATGGGCACGTCACATCTCCCTTGACATGAAACCTAAAATAAATCAGTAATGTGTGATTTTTATTATGTCAAGTTCAGGGATATACCGTATTTACCAGTCAGCAGGGATTTTCACACATATTTACTCATTAAAGTCAGGTACAAAACAATATGTAATATTTCAATTTCTGATTAATCTCATATGTGGGAAAACTACTAGTCATACACACACACACACTGCACAGATGTGACTAATTTATTATTCACAAAATTGATTACAGAATGCTTTTTGTATCCTATTCCTTCCCGTGGAAAAAAGTTCCATAGGGTCCCCTCCAAACAAATGCTTGTAATTTGTGGCAGCTTGCCTTTGTTTGCATACCAAAGCTGTTACTGCCACATTTATGTGTACAGTATGATAACTAAAAACTTTTTTTTTTCATAGTTGAAACATCAGAATACATTGCCATTTTGTTAGCAACTGCATGGATCATTTTATGTAATGAGGTCCGAACCTCTGCACATTGTAATTGTTACAAACTTCAAAATGTTCAAATATTCACTAAAAATACCACCAACAGCTTAATCTGGTTCAATGTCAGTTGCTTACTATCTGTATCCCCCTCCCTCCCCCCAGTCGCCCCTGAGAAAGGGACTTCTAGGCCCAGTGGGCTTACCGGGTCAACAAAATTCAACAAACAAACATGTTTGAGTTTGGTCCATATCTGTCCATAACTTTTATTTGCAATACAGTAATATTCTACAGTTTGTGTGTGAATCTTGGTCTGATTTGATTTCACAGCCTTGAACATTGTTCAGCTCTCTGATCCCACTGACTGTTTTTACTCAGAAAGAATCAGACCACCCAAGTTCAGGTGGTTGGATGATTTTTCAAAATATTAATTTCAGCTTCAATACAGTGCAGTAAAACAGACATATTTCATTAAATGTCTATTACTAAATTAAGCTTTAACTTGCTAAGTTCATAAATGATTCTTATAAAAAATATAAACCATTCAAATGCTTGTTAAAGTTTAGCTTTGCCATGGCACATAGGTTGGCCAACAGGCATATATATTTTAAAACATCAGTACATGTTAGTGGGTAAAAAAAAACATAATATAGTTTTATTTTTTTGCAAAAATCTATTTCTGACATCCTTAGATTCATGCTCAGTATATTTTTAGTTTTCCCAGATATTAATAAAACAGTTTGTATAGCTAAATTTGTAATTCATGACTCACATCATTAAAGATGGCCACCACTTGCAAGTTTTAAAAATCTCTTTAGGTGAGATAACCTGTTGAATGTACATGCCAGTTTCATAATGTATGTGGATATCTTGGGATGGTGTTACCACATGTTTCTGATGATAAACAGCATAACGCTGTACCAACATATTTAATTTTTTTTTCATGACGGTTACGGCACAGAAGTTGGAACTTTTAAAACTTCAGAATCCCATATATTGGTTCAGGAAAGTGAAAAAACAAAATAAAAATAGAATAATAGATAGATAAATGTGTATTACAAGGCAATAATACCATCAAGAGGTTTTGGGGACATGGAACCTCGAGAGCAAAGCTTGAGAGGCCCTAAACTCCCCAAAACCTCGAGATGGTATTACTGCCTTGTAAAATCCTTATCTTCCTGTTATTTTTTGTAATATATGGATCCAATGATAATACTACAGTTGGAGATGACCTTTGAACTGTAGTATTATCAGCAAAAATGGCAGTATGATCACTTTTCAGGACAGTATTATTGAGAGTAGTGATGTATTACTGAGAAAGTTTTGTATGACTTAGTATAGTATTATTGAGGCTTATCCATATATTACAAATGGATACATTGATATTTTGCCAGACAAACATTGCTGCTTTAATGATGTTTTTTAGATGGAAGCATATCAACAAATTGTATTTTGAAATGGATTGTTTACATTTTAAAGAGGCATTTATGCAATAGCAGTACAAATTAAAATAAACAAATACCAAGGTTATGTTAACTTGCAAGGCATCTGTATTAAGAATAGCATGACATTCTCATACTAGATGGCCAACAAATCAATTATTCTCAGTGTAGGTTCCTCAGACTAAAAGCCTGACGTTCTAGGATTTGATTATAGTCAAAAAATGCAGCTGTAACTTGCTTGAAATAGCAGCACATCAAGTTGTTTTATCTCAATAAGCTACCCCATACATAGATAAAGATGGCATTGGCCTAATTAAAATATGCCTGATATTTTACTTGCGATTTGTAATCCCTGACGTATTTATTTTATATTTTAAAGTTGATGACCTGGAAAGGCACACTGAGCTGAGGCTCATTTCCAAGTGTGACCTGGGGAAATGGGGTACAGAAGAATAAATAACAATCACATCATATAAGTAGCTGAAGACAGTAGAGACATCACTATAACAGACAGCAGTAGTGAGGACTAATGCAATACTAATATATTAAGTTTGACCTGTTTACAATGAGGATCTAAGTGTTGGTGAATCAATACAGCTATACAGTTATGTACAAAGCAGCTGGACTGGACAGAAACGGCTTCAGAATTATGCTCGGGGGAAGGGAAGATAGGTGCAGGGTGGGGGAGGGATGAGTTTTATTTGCTGCTTGAGGGATGGGAATAAGGGGGAATCTCAAAGGCTAGGGGGTAGCTGATTCCAGAGGCAGGGGAGATGGGATGAGAAGGCAGAGAGGCCTGAAGAGGACCTGCTATGAGGGATGGAGAAGTTGAGGGGTTGAAAGGAACACAGAGAGTAGGATGGTAATGGGGCAGGAGTGAGGGTGGAGGTGACATCACTAATAGCTTTACTACTAGTGATGTCATGGGGTCGTAGACCATTCAAAAAATATTATATTTTTACTAGGCCCATGCAATCTCCCTTATTTATCTTTAAGCATTTCCAACATGATCTGATGAAATGGAAATACACTGAGAAAACAACTGCCCATACAATGTATGGTCATTGTCCAAACAAATTAGAGGAATTCTTACCTAAGATATAGACTTCTCTGTACTCTTCATTCATGCTGCCCTTTGGAATTAAATGCACATCATGGTCCAGAATTCTGGCTTTTTTGGAAAAGGCACTAATTGTTGTTATTTTACTGGCCGGCTCATTCCAGACAAGGGTGAAATGATTATCCCTTTCCTGTTGTGAAACATTTATTTTTTCATCAGCTTCATCCTCTGAACCTGCACTCTTAGAACTGAGACGTCTCATGGGAGAAACTGAATCTACTTCTTTCATTCTGACTAAGCGATCCATGACAGTTTGATTTGGAGTAGAAGCAAGTTTACCCTGTAAGGTTTCAATCCTCTTCGGAGTACCTTTACCTTTCTTTTCTGAACCTACTACTGCAGCCTGTTTCTCTTCTTTGCTAGCTATAGGCATAGAGGTCTGACTTTTTTCTTTAGCTGTTTCCCCTGTAGGTTTCATTTCATTATGGCTTTTCTCTAATGTCCTGTTACTACTGTTATCTCCATCGGCTTCTGATTTCTTTTGCTGAATACTTTCAACCAACACTTTTACTCCCCTTAAGTTACTTTTCCAGTCAAGGTCTCTTCTAGCAGCAGGTAGATTTCCTTTAGAATACCCTTCTATGTCATCTATGAAATTTGAGATATTTAACAGTGTAGGCTCTGGGTATAGAGAAGAGTTTTCATCTCTTGGTTCTTGATCTAGAATAGCATTTGTATGGTCATTAACAAGAATTAAGGATTCGACTGCTACATCTATTCCCAAAATTCTTGCAGCCCTTGTCTCCAGAGATTCAGCATGAGGGCAGTCTGTAGTGCAGCTCTTCTCGAGAATATCATTAAGATTATTTTCCGTGGGTTGTGATTTAATTTCCTTCCCCATATACCACCTCACATCTGGTTCTGACAAATACTGACTTTTGTCAATCAAAGATATCTTCATTTTAGAAATGTTGCTTTTATTTTCACCATTTTGGAGGATATCAATTGGATCCTGATTAAAAACAACTACTGACGCATCTTCCATGTGACTTCTATTTTCTCTTATGTCATCTGAGTCATAGATATGCTTGGTATTGCGCAGCCTTCTGCTTTGACATAAGTCACCAATGCTATGTGGATCATTTCCATCATGTGGTTTTGCAGATACACTTTGACTGTTTGTCATCATTATAGGCTCTGCATTTCTTGTGTTTGAGTCATCCTTTATTAAACTATTTTCTGTTTTTATGATTGGTTTGTTTCTGATATCTTTAGACTTAGAGGACATTTGTGACAGACCAATAACATTCATATTATCAGCATCGGGTTCTACACTGTCAGAACTCCAGCTTTCAGATTTACATCTGGCTCTGCCTGGTTGCCACACATTAGAGACTTTTGATGCACTTACTTCAGTCTGTTTAAAATATTGTTTGTCCTTCTTTGTTGCTTCACTTCTGGTATTCTGTTGCTTTGCAAGAGGGAGTTCTTGGCCCTCTTTTTCAGTATGTGTTGTGTGTTGACCATCATGATTATTCTCTTCCTTGTCTTGAAGCTCCTTATTAAAACTTTCTAGTTCACTTATTGCATCCCAAGGGCGGCGACTCACTGGTTTCAAAAGAAACTGACCAAATGCTTCCTTAGTATCAGAGGAGACTATTTCATTACTTTCCTTTGCTGAGTATTTCTCCTTTTCATCAATGCTTCCTGAAGATCCACTGGGATGACTTTGGCATGCCCCTTCATTTTATGGCCTTGGTTTGTTGAGGATGCTGTCCTTGAAAATGCACTGTTACTAGATGGGTTAAGGTACATTTGGCCTTTCATTGCACATCCAGCTTCAATATGTTTCTTGTTATCAGCAAATGGCACTTTTTCTTTCATCACCTGATTATGTTTAGAGTCCAAAAACATATGCTTCGCGGAATTTGGCTGTTTGGTACACATGTGTGTACAGGGTGAAGAAATTGCTGAAAATATTTAGCATCTTCAGTGAAACTTGCTTGTGTTTGCTGATCTTTATATTGTTCCCCAGGCCAAGAAACAGAATATTTAAGTTCTTGGTGTTTAGTAGGTTGACTAAAATGGAGGTCATCTGATTGTCTATATAATTCCTCTTTCCATGGTTCTTCTTTTCTTTGTCCATTTAGATTTGTCATACTAGCAGTAAGTGCTTGTAACTCCAAGTCAGTAGAGGATGTGCTCAAGAGACTTTGATCTTTTAAATTTCTTACATCATTCTCAAAAGAATTTTTGAAAGTGTTTGATGCCAAATTATTGTCTGCATCTATCAAATCTGGCTGTGCTTTTAATGGTACTGAAACCAAACAAAATATGGTTTCACTTTTTTTCCTTTTTGAATTTTTTATGTCTTGTCTATTAATACTGGTTTCAAACTTTTTTACTTTGGTTATAGAGTCATAGTTGTTTTGATCTGCTTGGGTTTTACCAAGTGCACTGATGGCATAGTTCTTACCAATATTCAGCTGATTTATAACACGTGTATTACTGTGGTCTTTGGAATGTGATGCTAAACTTTGGTCAGTCAAGTCAATTGGTTCTTTTTCTAGCTTTGATACTGTCGGGCACCTGTTATTTTGAACAGGACTAGCTGTACTTTTTATGCCACTGTCTACAGTACAGGATGACTCTGGGGAAATTGAAAAAACCCTATCATGCTTGGTTTGTTCATATATTTTGTCCTGACTGTTAGCCTGGCCTAGTTGACATACATTCTTACTCTTTCTGGTGTCATTAGAGTCACTTTGAGCATGTGCTTTGGGTATGTGTTTTATTCGTGGATCATCAAAAGAGATATATTGAACAGAAATAACATTGTTTCCAATACAACTAGGATAGCATTGTTTCCTAGTAGAAAAATTCCTATCCAGATGATATTCATCTTCTGAGCTACAATGTCTCACCAAAGGCTGCTGTTGTATACAGTTCTTTTCTATCATCTGTTGAACATTTTGCCCAAATGGATCATGGTTAGGTCCTTCGTCCATAGGTTTCTGGTGAATATTTTGCTGCAGTGGTGATTTGTAAGATGGTGGAGGTACATAGACTGGAGGTTCCAAGCTTGAATCTGTGGGATCATCTGTATCATGCCTTACATTTTCAGGCTTGGTAAGATATAATGGCTTATTGTTGTGTTCCTGTACAACAACTATCATTTCTGTACTTCCCCCTAGTTTGCTGGTGAATTTCATATGATGGAGGCTTTAGTGGTCTGCCGTACTTGGGTTTCACCAAATGTGAAGTGTGCTCACCTGACCTGGGTTGATCAGTTTCTAAAAGTTTTATATCTTTTGCCTGAGGTTGAAAATCCTGTAGTCCCTGTACGCTTTGTTTCTGAATGAAGAACTTGTCATGGGTTAAAACAGATGCATTGCCAGATTTCAGACTCTCCGGTGGAGGACATCTTGGGAAAGACTGAGATCTGGCTTGGTTCTGAGGGTAAAGCACACGATTGGCATCTGTATGGGAATGCAATTCTTGCTCTGTCTTGTCCCTTTGACCTTCTGATGCTTGTCTCCTTAATGCCACAAGTTGCTTCCAGTCTTCTGTATCTAAACATTGCCAGTTTTGATCCACTGGAAGGTTTCTTTTCATTTCCAAAACATTTTTTTTCCTTCGTACTTTCAACTCTTTCATCTCTTTCTCTCACCATCCTCAGACTTCCTTTTCCATCCTTACACATATCTGGGGCTTTCAACATACATTCTGTTTTTGCAGAACTGTTGTCTCTCCTTTGTGGGTTCTCTTTATCAGTATAATCCAGCAATATACTAAAGTCTTGTCCCCTCCTTCTCCAATATGCAGTGTCTTTATCAGTTGTAGGTTGAGAAGAGCACATTGGGGTTGATCCTCCATGAAACCTGAAGGAAGTGAATCATCATTATTAACATTGTTTATTAACAAATCTAGCCAGTGCACCTAAAAATAAGTCAATTTGATTTTAAAGCTAATGATAGTATTGCTTATAATGGGTGAAGTAGAATTCTTCATAGATAATCCTACCCTAAACCTTAGTAATTTTTTACAGCTTTTAAATATTTGTTTTAAAAAAGAGATTTTCAGTATTTGCAATCTGGCCAATGAGGAAGATTCTTTTATCTAGTTGTACTCATTACTTGTCTGGTCCATTATAGCATGTAATACAGTCTAAGGAAAATAATTGCAGGTAAGGTATGTTCCATAAAATTCTAAACACATCAACAGCATTTCAGGTTACTGAAATATACCAGAAACTGATGTGGATCACATTTAACTTTTAAAGAGAATCTGAGATTTTAAACATTACTATTGAACCCACCTAAAAGTTATTTTACTGTCCTCAGATCAATATAATTATATGCCAAGAGCCTACAAAACTTAAATATAGTTGAATCAAAAATAATACATAATCTTCAGCAGCCTTCATATGACCTAGTAACCCACTGGTAAAATAACAGACATGCATACACTAAAATTGTGAAAAACAGCCAAAGGTCATCATACCAGCTCAAATCAGTAACATAGTAACACAAAAGGAGGCAGCCCTGGGACAGAGGTGCTCAGAGTGAAAAATGCAAATAAACAACAGAGACTTCTGGCACTCACCACCTCTAATAATTAAACTGGACACTTGGCTAAAAAAATTAAAATAGTTTATTAGAGCAAAGATAAAACACGTACCACAATAGAGCTTTGTCAAGCCCCCTGATGACGCTCCATTGTGAAGCAAAGTTCTGAGGCAGAGCGACTACCACAGTGTGATAACCTGGGATTTCACTTGCTTTCACTTAACGTTGCTGATTTTAACTGTTATTAAATATATTGCATTAATGAATGCTGCTGTAACAGTAAGTACTGTCTGAGCAGAGTTGTAACTAGTGCAACCTTCTGTGATTGTTTGTGTGTTTGGCAACCTTCTGGGATTGTTTGTGTGTTTGGTTGTGGCAAGCCAACCCCACAATCGGCACCTCCCTTCCTGTGAGCACTGTCTCAGACTATGGTTTGTTAAAATTTGTGAAAACAGTGTGTAAAAAGTTGACTAGTTCAAATCTAAACCTTCTGTGGCTCAGTGAAAGTAGGCCATTATACCCTGCAGAAGAACCTGATTTAGGTACAAATTTAGATGGCTTGCTCACTGAACCAGAGGAAGGTGGGTTCATCATGTGCATGATATATTTATTCTCTAGGGACAAAGGGCTAGAGTGCATTACTCTGCAGTACTCCCTGTGGCTGAAGTATGAGTAGAACATAATGTAGCACAAAGACACATACCTGGGCTCAAAGGGAGAGAAAAGTGAGAAAAGAGAGTAAGGGTGCTAGAAATCCTGGGTACTACTAGCGGATCCAGCCATGTAGAGAAGAAGCACATGCTACCTCCTTAAGCCAGAAACAGATCACTTGTAACCTAATCTGAACTTAGAAAGGTAACAGTTTACATTTTGGGGGGGAGTGCTACCCCTGAACAAAACTGCTTCACCCTTGAAAAAAGTCTAGATTCACCCTTGCTGGGTACATATTACACATAAGCAATTTTGAATGGCAACAATGACCTGGTGAGCAGCATAACCACATGGCTCTGTACACCACAGCAAGAAAAGATTAAAACCATTTTTCCTGATGTACTGGTATACTTTTTTTGCAGGTCCCTGAACGATTTGCTTTAACATCTCTAGTCAAATCTCTGCTGTCAGAAGTATGTTATTCAGTTAGGACATAATCAGCTGTGCAGACGGACATTACATTGAGATAAAAAGATTCCCTAAAACCTCCAACCACATATAGAGTGTGCACGTGCAGTATAATGTGCTGCTGATGTTTCAGCATCTGTGACGTCTGTCTCAAAGTATGTTTTCTCAAAGCATAACTTTAGCTTGTGCTTTTTGATTATATTCTAACTGAATAACTTACTTCCCTGGCATGGGGCTGGGTGGATTATAGTGGGCTCAGGAAGACTGAGGGAGGTATGAAAAAAGCACATCCCCCATCCATCCGAACTCAATAACTCATACACTGTTTTTGAGAAGTGGAACAGTCTGATACAGGAACTCAAGGTTGTGACCAGGGAGGATGTGTGGGTCCTCCAGCAGGGAGACCCAGGAGTGGGAGGCAAAGGACTCCAGCAGAGGAGGAAAACACTCCTGGTGGGGGACTCAGTTGTTAGGGAAATGGACTTGGGCACAGGTAGCGAGGTAGAAAGGGAGGTAAAGTGTCTTCCAGGAGGCACAGCTTGGAAGGAGGGTGAGTGGATCCAGAGGGTTGCTAAAGCAATTTCAAGGAGAGGGGGGCTGGAGGTCATTGTCCACCTGGGGACAATTGACCTAGCTGGGAAGGACGTGGATATAGGGCAGGTACAGGAAGACTTCAGGATGTTAAGATGGTGCCTTGGAGAGGTGGTGAGCTCTGTAACTTTCTCAGAGGTGCTGCCACACCATGGAAGGTGGGATGCTAGGGATCTGTGCATCAGAAGCTTCAACACTTGGGTGAAGGGCTGGTGTGGGGAACAGAGTTTCAGCTTCATTGGAGACTTGGGACCCAGCTGGAATGATGTGGATCTGTACAAGGGTGATGGCCTGCATCCATCCAGGATGGGGACTGCAATCCTCAATGAAAGTTTGGATGCTTCCTTACCAAGCATTTAAACTAGCCAAGGGGTGGGGGCAAATGGGAACAGGGAGCCTCAAACAGCCCACTCCCACAGGTTAGAACAGACAGAAAGAGAAATGAAATAGGTAAAATGGTAGTAGACACACCTAATCAAGTTCTGAATGGTATGGCAGACAAAGGGAGACAGCAAGAGATGGAAGCTAGAGTTAGAGGGAAGAAACCAGTGGGCAGTCATGGCAATAGATGGTGGACAGGCAGCAACACATGCATGGCAATGTATATAAATGCCTGCAGCCTGAATAATAAAATCCCAGACCTGGCGGCCGTGATGGCAGAGATGGACCTGGACGTAGTGGCAATAACGGGGACATGGTACACTGGAAAACACAACTGGGAGGTAAGTGTACCAGGTTATGCACTGTTCAGAAGGGATAGGAGAGGTAAAAAAGTGGGAAGGGTAGCCCTATATGTTAGGGAAGACATAAAAGCTACTGCAGTACAGGGTAGACGGGGGGAAGCCAAAGCACTGTGGGTCACCCTTGAGCCAGGCAATGGCACATCAATTCGAACGGCGGTGATCTACTGACCCCCAGCACAGAGAGAGGAAGTAGACAAGCTGATAGTGGAGGAAATACATGAGAGGGCAACAAAAGGGGGCTGCTGCTGCTGCTGTGTGATTTCAATATGCCAGATGTGGATTGGTCCATACCAGCAGTAGCCACAGCCAGGAACAGAGACAGCTTGGATTCCCTGCAGGGGGCAGGCCTCAGGCAGTTAGTGAAAGAGCCCACCAGGGACAAGGCAATTCTGAATCTAGTCCGGACTAATGGGGACAGAATCACAGAAGTACAGATGAAAGGTCACCTCAGGGCCAGCGACCATCACACAGTGTGGTTTAACATAGGTACAGGGTCACAGTCCAGCCACACAAAGGCAGGGGTTTTAGATTTCAGGAAGGCAGACTCTGCCAGGATTGGAATGGCTATCATAGAAGCCCTGGAAAGGAGATAGGCAGGTAGGGGGTTGAGGAGCAGAGGTGACAAACCAGTGCATTAGGCTCATAAACAAAGGGAAAAGAAGGAAGAAACCACTATGTTTCTCAAGAGAGGTAGCAGAAAAGGTTAGGACTAAGAGGGTGGCATTCAGAAAGTATAAGAGGCACAGAAGGAAGAGGATAGGGTGATGTACCTGAATTGTCTGAAGGAGGCAGGGAAAGCTGTTAGAAGCGCAAAGGTGCAAACAGAGGAAAGATTGGCACAGTCAGTAAAGAGAGGGGATAAAACATTATATAGGTACATCAGTGAAAGAAAGAAGTCTAAGGGGGGATTGTAAGACTCAGAGGGGAAGAAGGGGAGTGTGCGGAGGGGGATCAGGAAAAGGTATCAATGCTGAACAGATACATCTGTTCAAGGTTGTTGGCAGCACATACAAAATTTATTTTTGAGGGGCAACATTTTGCCCGACCCCAAGTGCACTATTTATCCCACCTACTGATGTTATGATTGTCAGTGCTCTGTGTAAGCAACGACTGGTGTAGAAGTTTCCTGGGGGGGGGGGCCTCAGGCTCAAAACTATTGGCCCGAACAGGTAACCTATTATTATACTACCCTATCCAGGTGGGTGGGCTCAGCTTTGTGGGGGGGGGCTTAAGCCTGGAAGCCCCCCCCAAACTCTACGCCTATGAGCAAGTCACTGTGCAAATGTAGAGCTACTGACGCCTCAAAGAAAACTTAATAAAAAACCCACAATAATTAGGTACAATTCTGCTTGCATTCCATTTATATTTTAAATATTTATCCTCCCCATAATTTATTACTAAGGAAATGTGTCTGAATATATGATCTTTATCCCTTACAGTTCATTTTGAGTTCATCTGCCTCAGTAACTTACTCCCTACTTCAAGTCATAATCCTGTGTTGTAACATCACAGTCTGCTGCCATGGGAGTAACTGTGCGGTCACAAGCAGTGCTCTTTGACTTCAGGTAGGGAGAAAGCAGCAGGAATAGATGAACTCTTCAGGAGCAAAGATCCTGTTTTCATGCAAATAACCTAAGTAATAAATACTGGGGAGGAGGAATACAGCACTAATGGAAAATACAAGCTGAACTGTGTCTAAAGATTATGTTTTTTTAAAGTTCTCCTGAACGTGCCACCAGCTCTTTAACAAAGCATTGTGGTATACAGCTGTAGAACATCAAACAGGTTACATCTAGGGGCAACAAACTGGGTACAACAGGGAGCAACAAGCAGAATAGGGGAAACATAAAGGGTATAACTGGATCAACAAAGAGGGTAGGTGCAACAAAAAAGGTCATGGTGTCCAAAATGGTGTACAAACTTTATGTTCCTAGCTACACCCCTGCTTCTGTTTGGTATTCACTGAGGAAGGGGAAGGACAGGGGACACAGCTAGGTACTGAAAACAAAGTAGGGAGGGAGGTGGACACCAGTCCATTTACAGAAGGTAGAGTCCTAGAGGAGCTCACAAAACTAAAGGTAGATAAAGCAATGGGGCAAGATGGCATACATCCCAGGATATTGAGGGAACTAAGGATGGGGCTAACAGCACCACTGGCGACCATGTTCAGTGAGTCACACAACACAGGGGTGGTTCCAGAGGCCTGGAGGAGGGCACACATGATCCCCCTACACAAAAGTAGTAGCAGGGAGGAGGCAGCACATTACAGGCCGGTCAGCCTCAACTCAATAGTAGGGAAAATAATGGAGGCATTGCTAAAGGAGAGGATTGTGGAACACTTGGAATACAGCGCATTACCCAGGGCAGCATGGATTCACTGTGGGAAGATCATGTCAAACAAATCTAATAGACTTTTGACTGGGTGACGAAGGAGGTGGATCAGGGAGGAGTGGTGGATGTCACCTACCTTGAATTCAGCAAGGCCTTCAACATCATCCTACAAAGGAGACTGTTGAACAAGTTTGGAAGCCTGGGTATGGGACACAGGGTGGTAAAATGGGTTAGAAACTGGTTAGAGGTTAGAAAGCAGAGGGTGGTGGTAAATGGGATCCAGTCCAAGGAAAGGGGAGTGACCAGTGGGGTACCTCAGGGATCAGTCCTGGGGCCAGTCCTTTTTAATGTCTTCATTAGCAACATTGCAGAGGGACTAGAAGGGAAGGTTTGCTTGTTGGCAGTTGACACCAAGATCTGCAACAGGGTAGACACTCCTGATGGGGTGGAGATAATGAGGGATGACTTAGAAAAACTGAAAAATGGTCTGAAGAATGGCAACTGAGGTTCAATGCGAGGAAGTGCAAAATCATGCACCTGAGCTGCAGAAACCCTGTGGAGAGCTACAGGATGGGGGGGAAGGGTTACTGACAGTCACAAGGGAAGAAATAGATTTGGGGATTATTATCTCAGATGACCTAAAGGTAATCAAGCACAGTACAAAGGCTGTTGGGAAGGCCAGTGGCATGTTGGGTGCATTGGAAGGGGCATCACTTACCGAAGAAGAGACGTGGTGATACCACAATACAAAACACTGGTGAGACCTCATCTGGAATACTATGTACAGTTCTGGAGACCACATCTTTGGAAGGACACAGACTGGGTGGAGGCAGTCCAGAGATGGGCGAAAAAGATGGTTCGGTGCTTACACCAGAAGACATATAGGCAGAGATTGAAAGACCTCAGTACGTATACACTAGAAAAAAGGAGGGAACAGGAGTATTTGATAGAAACTTTCAAGTATCTTAAGGGTATAAACAAGGTGCAAGGGGGAGACACTTTCAATATATGAGGGGCAAAAAAAACAAGGAGTCACGATATGAAATTGGAAGGTGGTAGGATAAGGGGAAATGTGAGGAAGTTCTTTTTCACAGAAAGGGTGGTGGATGCATGGAATAACCTATCCCAGGAGGTAGTGGGAGCATCAACTGTGGGAGGATTTAAACATGCACGGGATAGGCATAAGGGAACTCAAGAGGTGGGAAGAAGAGGCTAATGCCGATGACCAGATAGGGACATCGGCTGCCAATTAAGGTAGGACAATTAGGCAGACTGAATGGGCCTAGCGGACCTTATCGGAAGGCAGCTCTATGTTTCTGTTTCTATGTTTCCTACTTCTGCAATAAAACTGTTGCAGTATGGTAAGAAAATTAATTGATACCTAAGGTAGGATGCACTTCCTGAAGGTCTGGATGCTTAGTTAGGGTTCAAGAATAGAAGCAGAAAGAATAAGCTCTCTCAGTAGCTTGACAATATAAAGAAGATATACTCCACATTGTTGATTGCACCGAACGTGATTGTTTATTTAGGAATTGTAAAACTAGGGATGACACACATGCAATTGCATTTAAAGCACAGCAGCAATGCCCCAAGGATGAGGCTTTAGTCTAGAAGTGCTAGAGCTTAGTAACTGTTCTGCAACATTGCAGAGTTGTATGCTTCTTAAATAAACAAACATTTTTGGAGCAATTAACATGATGTATATCTTCTTTGTGTCATCAAGCTACTGGGAGTGCTGATTCTTTCTGCTTTTAAGAAAAATAGTTATAGTAATTTTTGCTGTATTGTGCTACTCCATGTGGCTCTGCCACCACACTGTGTTATTGCTTCTTTATGGGTGGAGGGGGTCACTACTGAGTTGCCATCCTTAGGATGACATGTTAGACCAAGGTCCGTCTGCTCATCTCTGGTCACTGTCCAGTTGGAAGTTACAGATCCCAAGGTAATTACTGAAGAAGAGTAGGGAAGTTTCCTCAGTTTCATGGCCAACATTCCCCTTGTTAAAAAAAGATCCTTGTAACCCATCCTTCTACCCATCTCTGGTCACTGTCCAGGTGGAAGTTAAAGATACCAAGACAATTACTGAAGAAGAGTAGGGAGTTTGCTCCAGTTTCATGGCCAACATTCCCCATTTAAAAAAAACAGGTTCATGTAACCCACTCCCATGACACACCTGAACTCAAGTAATTATAGCTCAGGGTTTCTTTACTGGTCAAACATTATAAATAAATAAATTGTGTGTTTCTGAGCTGAACTTCTAAATGTCTCTTGGGAAGCTTGTCACTTGTTCCCTGGTGGTCAAGGATGGTCAATGTGACATGCTGTATGAGCAATGGAGTGAGGGAGAAAATGGTAAAATGTATCTGTCTAGGAACAGGAGACACATGGTCAACAGGCCCTGCAATTATTAGAAAGAGGGTACCTTTGGTACATACAGGAGGGCATGAATATCTGTGTAAGGTAAAAGGGGATACACTGCCACCAGCCCCTGCTCATCATTAAAGGAATAATGCATGACAGGGTGTGTGTCGTGCTGAGATAACGCCACGCCTAGGGTGGTTGGGCACGAGCTCACAGGCCGAGTGCGTCCAATGCCCTAGGTGTGGCGTTATCCCAGCACGACACACACACCCTGGAGTACATTATTCCTATTATACAATGGCTCATTGTAAAACAAAAGTGAGAAAAATTTATTAAAACCTTTACTTAACCTGGATTTTTATGTTATTTATTGACAGGGTAGGTATACTTATACAAAAAATAGTGCCACACTCAGGCGCCAGGTATAAATAAGAAAGAAAACTACTCGTTTTACCTCGCAGTCATTTTATATTTCTCGCCCGGTACCAAACAACTGTACCGGGAGAATCAGAAGCACAATGCAGCTCGGTATAACTGAGCAAGGTGAGGCGGACTACTCATCACCGCGTGAGTTTCAAAGTGGAAAAAAAAAGTATTAGCTGTCCCTCCAATAAGATGTAGCACTGCCCGCTGACAACGAATGTTCCTCACCCACCATCAGCACACTCAGGCGCCAGGTATAAATCAGAAAGAAAACTACTCATTTTACCTCGCAGTCATTTTGTATTTCTCGCCCGGTACCAAACAACTGTACCAGGAGAATCAGAAGCACAATGCAGCTCGGTATAACTGAGCAAGGTGAGGCTCATCATCATGTGAGTTTCAAAGTGGAAAAAAAAACGTTAAACATAGGAGTGGGATGGACAACAGACTTCTGCAGCTTCGAATTAGGAATAAAAGTATTGCCTCCAATTGATGTCTTCACTGGATCTGGCACAAGCAGTTGCTTCTGCGACACATCAGCATGGCCACGCACTCTATCTGGTGTTCCAGCTGGGTCTTGGGGTTGATAACCTCATGATTGATCAGGTCTCTTGGTCCGATCATTGCATCGTGGGGTTCATGTTTGGGGCTTCCCCCAATAGGTCTTCCCCTGTGGAGATGGTCTGCTACCACCCTTTAAGGGGTTTGCACCCAGAAGAACTTCTGGCACAGGCTGACCTATCCAGAATTGAGGCAGCTTGTGCGATTTGCACCAGTGAGGCAGTGGCCTCCTATAATAAGGTGGTGGCCGAGGCACTGGATGCCATCACGCTGGTCAGTATATGACCCAGATCCTCTCATTTGAGATCCCCCCGATTTGATGGGGATCTAAAGGTGATGAAGATTAAGGGTCAGAATTTGGAGCATAACTGGCGGAAGACATGGCTGGAGGCCGACAGGCTGGTCCTGCGTGCTCACTACGGTGAGTACCAGGAGGCAATCTCCCATAAGAAGGCAGAATTCATGTCCAGGGAGATTGGGGCAGGGAGGAACAGACCTCAGCTTTTTTGGACTATGGATAGGCTTCTCCATCCTGCCTGTCTATAGCTGAAGAAGACTTTTTCATCCACCTTGTGTGACGAGTTTGCTCTGTTCTTCTCTGACAGAGTGTCATCTATCCAGTCGGGGATTCTGTTAGGGAGGCTTTGCCTCACAGTGGTCAGACCAGTAGGAGCAGAGGCACTCTGCCTGTCTGGGAGGAGTTTAGACCAGTGGAAACGTCTGAGATGACTGAGGTGATCTTAGAGCTGAAGCACACATTCTGCGATCTGGACCCAGCCCCAACATGTTTCTTAATGGGCTGCGCCGAGGCTGTTGGCCCAGTGTTCAGCAGAATTGGCAGGTGCTTGATGATGGAGAGGGCCAGCATCTTTGAAAGAAGTGCTGGTGAGAGCCCTTCCTAAGAAGTCTTCCCTTGACCCAGATGTTCTGGCGAATTACTGTCCAATCTCCAACCTGCCTTTTTTGAGCAAGGTTGTAGAGAAATTAGTGGCACAACAGCTCGAGGATCGCCTCGTGTCCTTCAACATCTATGAGCCATTTCAGTTGGGTTTTCAGGCCAGACACAGTACAGAAACAGCTCTAGTTAGAGTGCATAATGATCTGCTCAGGGCTAGAGATAGAGGAGACAGGTCAGTTCTTATGCTCCTCAATCTCTCATCAGCATTTGACACCGTGGACCATGCCGTGCTTCTTGATCCGCTCTGTGAGTATTGTGGACTTGCTGGGGTTGTTATCAGATGGTTTGAGTCCTATCTCTCTGATAGGGTGCAGTGGGTAGTGATTGTGAATTTCTCCTCCTCCCAATGCCCCTGTCATGTGGAGTTCCACAGGACTCGATCTTGTGGCTGATGCTGTTCGCGGTGTACACGCTGCCCCTGGGTGAGATCATTCAACGATACAGTGTGGCGTTTCACTGCTATGCAGAAGACACCCAGCTGTATTTGTCATTTGTGCCAGAACATCTGATACTGTCAATGTGCTTAACATCTGTCTGGCTAAAATCAATGACTGGATGGCTTCCAGCTGGCTGAGACTAAACCCGGATAAGACGGAGGTGCTAGTGATCGAGCCAGGTCATGGGTGTGATGGTTGTAACCTGGAGCGGACACAGGTCTTTTCCTGGGGTCTGTTCCACTGATTGCTTCCCTGAGGGTGCAAAATCTAGGTGTGATCCTGGCTAGCAGGCTGACATTTGAAGATCAGGTGTCATCTGTGGTTAAGAGTGGTTTTTACCACTTGCAGAGCATCGCCGGGATCAATCCCTGTGTTCTGCCCGAGGATCTGCCGACTCTCGTACATGCCTTTCTTACCTCCACGCTTGACTACTGTAATGCTCTTTACTCTGGTGTCATGGGAGGGACCCTTCGCAGGCTGCAGCTGGTGTAGAACACAGCAGCCCGGTTACTGAACGGGCCTGTCCAGGTCCTGTCATGAGACCCAGGTCCTGCGTGCTCTGCACTGGCTGCCGATCAGGTGGAGTGTCCTTCTCAAGGTAGGCTTGCTCACCTATAAGGCCCTATATGGGCTAGGTCCTGGCTACCTTTTGGAGCTCCTGACACCTGTCACCTCTGCTTGCTCCCTCCGCTCCTGTTTGAGGGGCCTCCTGGATGTTCCCAGGGTTCGGCTCAAGCCATCTGGTGATCGAGCTTTCAGTATCTCTGGGCCAACCCTATGGAACACGCTTCCAGCTGCAGTCCGTGAGGCCCCTTCGATCAGTGTTTTCAAGCAGAGGCTAAAGGCCCACCTCTTCGGTCTGGCCCTCACAGAGTAATCAGTACTATATAGTGAATTTTATTATTTGAAGTCTGATTTTATCTATCTGCAATTTATAGATTTTAATTAGTTGTTTTATTTGTAATACTTTGTTAGGTGCCCAGAGCTTTCAGGATTGGGCACCATAAAAATAAAATTTGCCTTTCCTTGCCTCTAGGATCACCTATCTACTGGCACAGGATGTGGCTGTTATGCTCCAGTCCACCTTGGGCAGGTTAAAGTCCCCCACCACTACCACTTCTCCCTTCCCTGCAGCTTCCAGCAATTGCGAACTCAGCTCCATGTCCCTTTCCTCTTCTTGGTTGGGTGGTCTGTAGATCACTCCCAACCTCACCTTTCTCCCTTTATCGGTCTGTAACTAAATCCACTGCATTTCCACCCCCCTTTTATCTCCTCCTTCGTGCATGTTATTCTGCCACCACCCCTTCCCCTTTGCCTACTGCCCAGTCTCTCATATGTAGTTTGTATCCGGGGATCCAGAGGTCTCAGTGATGGCGTGATGTGGAGTGGTGTGGCCCAAGTCTCAGTTATTGCTGCTATGTCTACTTACCCTTCAGCTAAAAAGTCTGCCATCTTGTTACCAAGACTTTGAGCATTCAGCAACACCACCCTCCACCTTGACTTTGTGCTTCCTTCATTCCTTCCCTTCCTTCTATTCTTTTCATAGCATGTCTCCCTCCTGTACTTTCCCTCTCACTCCCCGTTACTAATTGCTCCATCTCGCCTCTTCATCCACCCTCCCGATTACATCTGTTAGTATGGGAGAGGGGGTGAGTCTGTTGAACTCACCTCCTGGAGTCTTTGGGCCTGCTGCCCCCCCCCCCAAGTAGTTTAAATTCAGCTCATTGGCTATGTACTCCCCAGTTTGTCCCTGAGTACCCCTGAGCCCTCTCTACTGCAGAGTAGTCTATCTGATGAATATAATGCTTTATTTGACCAGGTTTCCCCACAGTCCCCAATACATGTGAACCCTTCTTCCCTGCACCAGTTCCTCAGCCAGTTATTGAAGTCATCTATCCTTTTCTTCCTGACTATGTTGACTCTGGGGACTGGTATCGCCTCTGAAAAAGCCAGAGAGCTTACTACTTCCCTGCAGGTTTTTGCTAACTCCCTGAACCTGCCCTGTACTACCTACACCTCCTCCCCTGCTATGTCATTGGTTCCCAAGTGGATGACTAAGTTAAATTTTCCTCTAACCTCCCTTGCAACTTCCCTGATCTGTGGTACTGCCTTTCCCGCTGTCATCCCTGGCATACAAGCCCCCTCCTTTTTGCTTTTGGGTCCCCCTTCCTTCCCCAGTGAGTACCCTTAATTATAGAATCACCAGTGATTACCACCCTTCTGCCCACTGCAACTATGTTTTCCATCCTCCTTTCCTCTCCAAGGATACCAGCTGCTCTCACACTCAGATGTGCCTCTTCCACTCTGGCTAACTTTTTGCCACCTTCACTACTGTCCCCCATCTGCTTCACTGTCCCCCCACGCCCCTTCCTTCCTGGCTAGCCTTGCCTGCTACCACTTTTCCTTCCCCCTTTTTTACCATGTTCCCTCCCTCCCTCGCCTCATCCTCTGTTCCGCCTTGACTGCTTCTTTTTCCCTGTCATTCCCAGACTTGTCCCCTCACTTTACCCCTTACCTCCAACCTTTGACTCTGGTTTATTCCGGCCTTCTTCCCCACCACTTGATTCCCCCTCCCCTATTGGTACATACCTGTTCATTAAGGGCACCCCATCATCAGTTCCCTCTCCTCTTCTTCTTCTCCCAGTCCCTCCCCCTCCCACTTCTGCTGTATCTCTTACGCTCCTACCTATTCCCCTATCACCTGCCATTTCTCTACCCTGGACTCCCTGGATCTCTGAGGAAGAGATATCCCTGGACATTGGGTGATCCTCCCTGCTCCCGTCTCTTGCCTTTCCCCTGGGCACCCCCCACCTGCACCTTTCTCCACTGTGCTGCTCCCCTGACTCCCCACCCCATCCTCTCCAGCTTTCATCTGAGCAATCTTACCTCTGCCCTGAGCCACTCCAGGATCCTGCACACTGACATCACAGAGTCCACCAGGGAAAGGGCAATCCTTGATCTAGTGCTTACAAATGGGGAACACATACAAGAGATAACAGTCAAGGAGTCCCTGGGTGGCAGCAACCACTGCACAGTAT
Organism: Neoceratodus forsteri; assembly: GCA_016271365.2. Taxonomy (NCBI): domain Eukaryota; kingdom Metazoa; phylum Chordata; order Ceratodontiformes; family Ceratodontidae; genus Neoceratodus; species Neoceratodus forsteri. Next base: position 1,678,916,907 of record CM057456.1, read on the forward strand.
GATTCAGGTTGGATAAGGGAAGGAAAAGCATCCACACTAAGACTAAAATCCTGGATTTCAAGACAGTGGACTTCAGGAAGATGGCTGAAGTGCTAAGGAGGCACTTGGGGGCATCAGAGTGGATATGGGGGTGGACCAAAAATTGCCCATCATCAAAGAAGGAATATTGGCTGCCACAATGGAGTGTGTTAGGCTTGAGGGGAAGAACTTGGGGGCCAAAGCACCCAGCTGGTTCAGCTCTGAGGTTGCTCAAGCAGTGAGAGATGGGAGGTCAGGCTACAAGGGTTACAGAAAGATGGAGAGAGAGGTGGAGAGTGAAAACTACCTAAGGTTGGCCAAGGTGGCAAGCAAGGTAGTGTGGCAGGCTAAGGCACAGAAAGAACTGCAGATAGCTGAGGAAATCAAAAAGGGTAAGAATGCCTTCTTTCATTACATAACCAGAAAAATGGGCCAAGAAGGACAGGATTGTTAGGTTTAGGAAAGGGGATGAATGGGTAGAAGAGAACAGGGGAAAGGCTGAGGTATTCAATTAATACTTCTGCTCCATCTTCACCAGGGAAAAAGATGGACTGGCGCCTACAGGGAAGTAGGAGAGAAGGTGAGTGAAAAGGAGAGCGCATGGATGTAGTGATAAAGGAGGACAGAGTAAGGGAGAGGCTGCTAGCACTGAAGGTGCAAAAATCACCAGGTCCGAACGGCATACACCAAGGGTACTGAGGGAGCTGGGAGGGGAGCGTGCAGGGCCACTGGCAGGCCTGCTCAATAGTTCCCTGGAGTTGGGCATGGTACCGCAGGATTGGAGAACAGCACACATGGTGCCCCTCCTTAAGAATGGTCTAAGGGATGACCAGAATTATTGACTGTTCAGTCTGACCTCAATCGTGTGCAAGTTCATGAAGACCATAGAAACATAGAATTTAATGGCAGATAAGGACCGCTTGGCCCACCTAGTCTGCCCATTTCCCTACCTAATGGATAAGCTGCAGATCCTAGTTAACCAACAGCCTTCTTCCTCCTACCACTCACTAGAATTGCCTTATGTCTGTCCCATGCATTCTTGAATTCCCCCACTGTTTTTGACTCTACAACCTCCTCAGGAAGGCTGTTCCATGCATCCACAACCCTCTCCATGAAAAAATACTTCCTCACATTACCTCTGAGCCGTCCCCCCCATCTTCAAATTGTGCCCCCTTGTTCTTGCACATTTCCTTTTCTGAAAGTTGCTACCCTCTTGGACTTTGTTGATTCCCTTGAGGTACTTGAAAGTTTCTATCATGTCCCCACTCTCACTCCTTTCCTTGAAGGTATACACATTGAGCTCCTTTAGACTCTCTTCGTATGTCTTCTGGTGCAGACCCTGCACCATTTTGGTTGCCCTCCTCTGGACAGCCTCCACCCTGTCTATGTCTTTGTGGAGATGGGGTCTCCAGAACTGCACACAGTACTCCAGATGGGGTCTCACCAACTGTCTGTATATAGGGATAACAACTTCCTGTTTTCTACTGGTGATGCCCCTCCCTATGTATCCCAGTATCCACCAGCCCTTCTTACTGTCTTCTCACATTGCTTGCCCACCTTTAGGTCATCTGATATAACTACCCCCAGGTCCCTTTCCATTTTTGTTATTGTCAGTATCTCACCCCCATTGTGTACTCTTCCACTGGGTTTTTGTTTCCCTGGTGCGTTACTTTGCACTTCTCTGCATTGAATCTAAGCTGCTATACATTTGACCGGTCCTCCAACCTTGCCAAGTCCCTTCTCATCCTTCCACCCCACCTTGTGTATCAACCCTGTTGCAGATCTTCGTATCGTCTGCAAAGAGACATACTTTTCTTTCCAGTCCCTCTGTAATGTCACTTATAAAGACATTAAAAAGGACCGGACCCAGTACTGAACCAAGTGGTACCCCACTAGTATTCCCCTTTCTTTACTGTGACTCCGTTAACTATTACCCTCTGCGTCCTGTTATCCAGCCAATGTTTTACCCAGGCTACCACCCTGGGACCCACTCCCAGACAGGCTAATTTGTTTATTAATCTTTTGTGTAGGACTGTGTCAAATGCCTTGCTAAATTCTAGGTTGGCCATGTTCACAGCCCCTTCCTGGTCTACTACTTTGGTCACCCAGTCAAAGAAATAGATTAGATTCGTCTGACATGACCTTCCCACTGTGAATCCATGCTGCCTTGGGTCCTGTGCCCCACTGGCCTCTAGGTACTCAACAATTCTTTCCTTCAGAAGTGATTCCATCATTTTCCCTACCGCTGATGTCAAACTGACAGGTCTATAGTTTCCTGCCTCTGTTTTGCTCTCACTTTTGTGAAGGGGAATCACATCTTCCCTCCTCCAGTCCTCAGGTACCACACCATCTTCCCATGATTTGTTAAAAAGAGTAGTCAGTGGTGTCACTAGTTCTCCCCTTAGTTCTTTTAGAATTCTGGGGTGAATCCCATCAGGCCCTATTGCTTTGTCTACCTTCAGTTTTAGGAGTTCTTTCAGAACCCTTTCTTCTGTGAAAGGACTGATATCGACTCCCCTATCCAGAGTGCTTCAATTGGATTAGGTACCTCCCCCTACTCTTCTTTTACGAATACTGAGCAGAAGTATTCATTCAGTATCCCTGTGTTTTCACTGTCCCTCTCTGCCCACCCAACCTCCTCTTTATTTAGCCTCAGTATCCCTCCCTTTGTCTTTCTTCACTCTTTAATGTACCTATAAAAGGTTTTATCCCCCTTCTTGACCGAGTTGGCTATCCTTTCCTCGGTTTGGGCCTTTGCTATTCTGACTGCCTTCCCAGCGTCCTTCTGCTTTAACTGGTAAAGTTCTCTGTCCTGCTCCTTCTGTGTTTCCTTATTCTTCCTGAATGCTGTCTTTTTCTCCCTAACCTTCCCACCACCTCTTCTGAGAACCATAGTGTTTTTTTCTTTCATTTTGATTAGTTTATTTGCTTCACACAAAGGCTTATTGCCTCTGTGATGGCAGTTGTGATATTTCCCCATTGTTACTCCACCCCCCTTCTTGCCTGTTTGCTACTGCGTTTCTGAGGCACTCTCCCATTTTGACAAAATCAGCTCTCCTGAAGTCCAATACCTTCACTTTTGTATGGCTTGACGCTACAGCTGAGTTTATCATGAATCACACTGTTTGGTGGTCACTTGTTCCCAGGTGGCTACTCACTTCTAGATCTGAGATCCTCTCTCCGTCCCCATTTAAGAGTACCAAGTCTAAGATTGCTCCCTCCCGAGTGGGTTCCAACACTAGCTGTCTGAGGCATGCCTCCTGTAGGGCATCGAGAATGACCCTGCTCTTGGATGTGGCTGCAGCAAAGGTGCTCCAGTTAACATCTGGCATATTCAGGTCCCCCATCAGCAATATCTCCCCTTTCTCTGCCATCCTAAGGATGCCTTCTATCATTTCCTTGTCCATTTCCTCATCTGAGACAGGGATCTGTATATAACCCCTGTGCGGACTGTGGTGCTATTTCCAGTCTCCAGGGTGACCCACTGTGCCTCATCTCCTCCCTGTTTGCCCTTTAGTTCCATTGCTTTGATCCCTTCCCATACACAGAGAGCTACTCCTCCTCCTCTTCTACCCTCCCTGTCCCTCCTGTAGATTGTGTACTCTGGTATGTTGACATCCCAGTCATGGATCTCTGTGTACCATGTTTCTGTGACTACCACGATATACAGTCATCCCTCTTCCATCAAGGCCACCAGTTCAGGGAGCTTGTTACCTAGATTATGGGCATTGGTACTCATTACCCTCCAGTTTTTGATGGCCTTACCCCTTTTTGCCCCATCCCTGTCCTTACTGCCTTTGTCTTTTTCTCCGTTTACCCCTGCCCTTCTCCCTATTGACTTCTCTATCTTGGTGTTTACCTCACTAACTACCTCAATTTTGGGAGGAGGGGCTAGGATTTCCCTTCTCCTTTTCAGTGCCTGCCCCCTTGGCTAGTTTAAATGCTTGCCAATGAAGCATTTAAACCTATCATCTAGGATTCTGGTTCCCCTTCTGGACAGATGCAGACCATCACACCAGTATCAGCCTGCATTCCTCCAGGTGGACCCCCAGTCCCCAATGAAGCCAAAACCCTGAGCTCTGCACCAGTTTTTCAACCACTGATTGAATTCCATGGTGCGGAGCACCCTAGCCTCATCCATGCCATAGACAGGCAGCACCTCCAAGAAGGTTACCATGCATGCTACTTGTCTAAGGCCCCTCCCCAACTCCACAAAGTCCTCTTGCACTGCTCTGATCCCTTTCCCAGCCAGGTCATTTGTCCCTAGGTGGACAATGACATCCAGCTCCCTCCCCTGTGCAGCTGCTCCTGTAATCCTGAGGATTCGCTCCCTGTCCCTCCAAGCCATGGCATTAGGCAAGCAGGCACCTTATCTCCCTCTCCCCTCCCTCCCCCAGATCTACTCTCCTAACAATGGAGGCCCCCACTAGGAGTTGCTTCCTTCCCCTGTGGGGCCCCATGCCACCATCCTGTGGGTCTCCTTTGTGGAGGCTCCCAGCATCCTCCATGGTCTCCACTGTGGGTGCCTCCATAGAGGAACCACACTCTGCCAGAATGGCATATGAATTGTGGAGAGGTACAACTGGAGGGAAGTGCCTCTGTTCCACCCCCTCACCCTCCCTGAGGTCACTGTGGTCCAAATGCTCCTCTGTCTTGGCAACCTCTGAGGCAGCAGTGGTGGCCCTGGTGGTCCCTGGGTGGGAAAGGAGGTCCCCTGAATCCTGGCCAACTCAGCCTGGAGATGAGCAACCTCCTCCCTCTGCATGGAGAGGTGCACGTAGATGGAACAACACCGCATCCTCCAGAACGTCTCCTGGAAGACTACTGCTCCACAGCTACTGCACTGCACCACTCCCATCATGTCTTATTTGTGGCCCCTTAACTGTTGTTTTGTATACTTACTCTTTCCTCTCTCTATTTATTTATTTATTTTTTTATATATATATCATTTTCTTTTTTCTCCCTACTTTCCTACTGCTTCAGTGCCCTTAAAGCTCCTGATCTTCCTGTTCTGGTACAGTAAGTTCCTATATTCCTCAATAGTCTCCTTCTTACTTGCTCAGAGTCAGACCTGCAGCAGCTGGGGGGATGGAGAGCTACTATTTTCCTTCTAGGATGGAGAGTCTTTTGTGCCTCAGTGATCACTCCCTTCCTGCTCCCAAACAGGATGTTCCTGGTGTCAGTCAAATCCTGTGCCTATAAAAGTAGAACCAGCTAAGGGTGGGGGGTGGAGGGAGGGATGAAGGGCAGTATAGTCCAGTAAAGTTCAAACAGAAGCTCCTTCCTCTTGTTGTTCTCTGTCAACAGCTATCTAGGTCAGTTTTTAAATACAAACACCTGGCTTCCTTCTGCTTAAGCCACTCCCCCTAATTCAGTTTCTTTCTTCACCTAGCTAACTGCACAAATAACAATTCCTTCACCCAGCTCAGACAAACACACTGACTCTTTTTCTTTTTTTGTAGGTTTGTTTGTTTTTACCCTAAATTGAAGTTCCCAATAGTAGAGTTCTAGTTCTTTAGCCCAGTAGAGTAGTAAAGTTCCAACAGCAGCTCCTTCCTCTTGTTGTTCTCTGTCAACAGCTATCTAAGTCAGTTTTTAAATGCAAACACCTGGCTTCCTTCTGCTTAAGCCACTCCCCCTAATTCACAGTTTCTTTCTTCACCTAGCTAACTGCACAGATAACAATTCCTTCACCCAACTCAGACAAACACACTGACTGTTTTTTTTGTATTTGTGTTTGTTTTTACCCTATATTGAAGTTCCCAATATTAGAGTTCTAGTTCTTTAGTCAAGTAGAGTAGTAAAGTTCTAACAGCAGCTCCTTCCTCTTGTTGTTCTCTGCTTAAGGAAAGGTTGGCAGGGTATCTAGAGGAGAATGATCTCCAGGATGAGAAGCAGGAGCGAGGGAGAGCATTTCAAATAAATCTGATTGACTTCTTTGACTAGGTCAATAAGGCAGTAGACAGGGGACAGATGGAGGACATCCTTTATCTGGACTTCAGCAAGGCCTCTGACTCTGTACCCCACAAGAGGTTGATCAGAAAGTTGGCAAATCTTGGGATTTGGAAGAAAATGACCAGGTGGGTAGAAAACTGGCTGAGGGACAGGACCCAGAGGGTGGTGGTAAGGGGAGAGTTATCCAGCACAAGGGAAGTCACCAGCGGGTTCCCACAGGGCTCAGTGCTGAGGCCGGTGTTGTTAAATGCTTTCATCAATGACATTGGGGAGGGCATTAAGGGCAATATGCGATTTTTTGTAGATGACACAAAACTCTGTGGGAGGGTGGACACAGTGAAATAATAATAATAATAAAATGTATTTATAAAGCACAATCAACAAGAATCAAAGCACTGTACAGGGATTAAAACACAAATAAACAATAAAATATCTAAATAGATAAAAAAAAATACAGTATTGCAACTTCAACAATCCCCAAAGGCATGGCTAAATAAATATGTTTTTAAAGCCATCTTAAAGCTGTCCATGGTCAGGCACTCTCTAATCTGACAAGGTAGAGAATTCCACAGAGTTGGGGCTGCATACATAAATGATCTCGAACCAGATGTTTTAAATCGAACCCTGGGAACCTCTAGCAATCCCTTGTCGGCTGAGTGGAGGGGTCGGAGGGGGCAGTAAGGAACCAGGAGCTCTTGCAGGTAGCCAGGACCCAGTCCGTGCAGGGCCTTATAGGTCAGTAAACTGACCCTGAAGGTGATCCACCACTGAACAGGTAGCCAGTGCAGTTCGCACAGCACAGGGGTAATATAACTAGTCTGGGATACCCTGAAAAGGAACCTGGCCACAGCGTTCTGCACCAGCTGTAGGTGGCAGATATCAACCCCCGGAAGCCCTAGGTATAGGGAGTTGCAGTAGTCAAGGTGGGAGGTCATGAAGGCATGGATCAGCGTTGAAAGGTCGCGAGACGGAACAAGGTGCTTAATCCAGGAGATATTGCTCAGATGGTAAAAAGAGGATTTGACTACAGCTGACACCTGCAAATAAAGTGTCAGCCCTTCATCAAATATCATGCCCAGATTCCGCACCTAAACAGAGGACACAAGCTGGCTATCCCCGAGCCAAAGCCCGGAGTCAAGCTGTGATCCTGTTCTCTGTATCCCACGACCTGGATCCACCACCAACACCTCAGTCTTATCAGGGTTCAACCTTGGCCAGCTGGCCTGCTTCCAGTTCTGGAGCTCTGCAAAGCAGCTGTTAAAGACAGAGACCACACTATCCTGGTCAGGGGCAAAAGACAGGTAGAGCTGGGTATCATCTGCATAACAGTGAAACCGCAGCCCATACTGTCTTACAATGTCTCCCAATGGCAGCAAATACACCACGAACAACATATGGGACAGCACAGAGCCCTGAGGAACCCCACATGGCAGTGAGAATGAAGCCAAGGAATAAATCCCCGACACCACTCTCTGAGTTCTGCCAGTGAGGAAAGATCTAAACCAACTGAGGACTGTACCTGAAAGGCCTCAGATGTCTCTCAGGCACTCAAGCAGCCCCCATGGTCCACGGTGTCAAAGGCTGAAAAGAGATTGAGAAGGACCAAGACTGAGCGACACTTCTGATCTCTAGAAATCAGGAGATCATTGAGAACCCGAACCAGAGCAGTCTCCATACTATGCCTTTTCTGAAAACCGGTCTGGAGGGAATCATAGATGTCATGGATGGTCAAGTGGTTACCTAACTGAAGAGCAACTACTTTCTCTATCAACTTCCCAATAAAGGAAAGCAGAGTGGTCTGTAGTTGGCAGGGCAGTTTGGGTCAAGGGAAGATTTTTTAAGGAGCGGTGTAACTACTGCCTCCTTTAGGGAGTTCAGGAACTCACCTAACTCTAAAGAGTACCAAACTATCTCTGCCAGGACAGGACCGATGACATCTACATGCCCCAAAATGAGGTGTTTAGGGCCTGGGTCAAGACTACAGCAAGTAGGCTACATACTTTGGACAATCCGCACAACATCGTAGATTGCCGGCTGGCCAAAGTGATCCCAGGAAGACCGGGTTATAGTAACCGTACACTGACCACCGCAAACCCCCATAGAGCGTGCTGAATGGATCTCAGCCCTGATGTTGGCCACTTTATTGGGAAGGAATTGAGTGAACACATCACACTTATCTTGTGAAAATGCTCTCTGGACCTGAAGACAAGCTGGACTGCACAGTCTATCCACGGTTCAGAAGAGCTGAGCCAGTCGATTCTGAGCCACAGCAATCTCCCTGGACAGAAACTCTGCCTTCTTATGGGAGATTGTTGATTGATAGACTTGATAATGTTCTATCAATCTAAGGCGGTTGACATCCAGGGCGGATCTCCACCAGCAATGCTCTAGCCTTTTCCCCACACGCCTCAACTCCCTCAAGACCCCATCAAACCAAGAGGACCGAGGGCAGAGAGTGAGGGGGCAAATGCAGATGGGAGGGATGGAATACAGGGCATCCCCCACAGCCTTATTATAGGCCTGGACTAGGCGCTCTGGACCCTCACTGGCATCCGTACATCCCGATAGGTCAAGGACCTCCGAGAGACCAATGGGAGTAACATCCCTCAAAGGGCGGTATCTGACCATCTCCACAGGGCAGGCCTATGGGGGGGAGCTCAGAAATTTAATCTTACAGTACAATGGTCAGACCAACCATCTGGTTCCACCACCAAGTCGGTGGCTTCCATTCCCAGGAGGAAAACCAGGTCAAGTGAGTGACCATGAACATGGGTTGCAGAGGCAACAACCTGTGTGAAGCCCAACATATTCATAGGTTGGAGGAAGTATGGACCAAATTGCGAGAGTTCATCATCGACCCAGGCATTGAAGTCACCCAGCACCATCAACCTGGGCAACTCCAACACCATGTCGATGATGAAGTCCACGACTTCTTGCAGGAACACGCTCTCACCCACTGGTGGACAGTAAATGAGAATGAACCTGCACCCCACATCTGCAGCCTCAGTACACTCAAATGATCTGTAACCCTCAACTGGAACCTCTGCAAGGCCCAATTCCTTTCGAAAACAGATAGCTACACCCCCGCCCCTGCGGTCTAGTTTCGAGTGGTGTATCACTGAGAAACCATTTGGAATAGCCACCTCCAAAACTGGACCGGCATTTCCATCCAGCCTGGTCTCGGTGAAGCATACCAGGTCTGCTGTTCCAACAAGATCAGCTATAATAGCTATCTTGTTCTTTATAGACGTGGCATTGCACAACACCATTCCAAATGGACGAGGTTCCGGAGCCGTCTGGCCTACTGGCCCTGACTTACAGGAGCCCTTGGGTATGGGGACCAGATAAGATGGTCCACGATCTGGAACCCATTTCACCCCAGGGCATCTCCTGGGCTTAACTAACTCAATTCAGCCCCCCCTGCTCACTCTTCCCACAAGGTTCGGGGCCCCCAGCCCTCCTTCTCCTTTTTCTTGCTATCCCAAAAGACCTTAGGAAAGACCTGAGAAAACTTGAGAGGTGATCAGGGATTTGGCAGCTTGGCTTCAATGCCAAGAAATGCAAGGTTGTGCACATTGGAACCAGGAAGCCAAGGACTGAGTACTACTGGGGGGGGGGTGTCCAGGTAGAAGAAGGATCCGGGAGTGATGAACACTAGTGACCTGAAGCATTCCATGCAGTGCAGAAAAGCAGCAGCAAAGGCAAACAAGATGCTGGGGGGGCATAGCCAGAGGAATTAGCAGTAGGCAGGAGGAGGTTATACTGCCCTTGTACAAGTCACTGGTGAGACCACATCCAGAGTATGGAGTAAGATACTGGTGTCCATACTTTAAGAAAGACATCAACCTACTGCAGATGGTCCATAGGAGGGCAACTAAGATGACAGCAAGTCAGCAGTGTATGACATATGAAGAGATTTTGGGAGCCCTGAGGATGTATTCCCTGGAGGAGAGGACATGGTAGGGACCTTCAAATACTTAAAAGGAATAAATAGGGTGGATAGGGAGGGTCTCTTCAAGCTAAGTGGCAGCCAGACCACTAGGAGACAAAGTCTAAAGCTGGAAGTGGGGAAGTTTAGGAGGGAGGTCAGAAAGCACTTCTTCATGGAGAGGGTGGTGGCCAGTTGGAATGCACTGCTGGAGGAAGTGGTCTCTGTAAAGTTGGTGAGCAGCTTCGAGAGGCTGGGATATGCATAAGAGAAATCATGGGACTCGGGGGGGGCAGACGGGGAGGAAGGGAGGACTGGGGGGGCAGGGGCAGTAGCGTAAGCTTAGGACCCTGCAATTTGAGCAGACTGTATAGACCGAATGGCCTTCCTCTGCTGGCTTCTTCATATGTTTGTAATGACCCAGTCCCCTGGGGTTACTAGAATCCCCTCAGTAACAGTGCTAGGCAGGGAGAGGCAGCTGATGATTAATTAGTTAACTGAGTTTTTAACCTGCTCACTCTTTTGTTTACTTTGCTTCAGCTGAGATGGAAGTGATGAGCTAATTTGGAATGCTCACAGCAGCACAAGCCTTGGCCAGCTGTGAGAAGGGAGTTAGAATGTTGAGCTGCGAGTCAGTGTGAGTCCATTGTTGGAGGTAGCAGCTTGAAGTTGGAGGAGTGAGCTGCTCAGCTGGGGGCTCTGAACTGAGGGCCCTTCATTCTCACCCTAGTCCTGGTATTCTCCAGTTTGCCAAGAGAAGTGGTGGAGACCTTTTCTACAGCAGGGTTTCCTGATTTTCATCCCTGGAGGGGTGAAAAGGACTGCTAGTGGATGGATCCAACGGACAATCCCCTTTTTGATCCAGGATGTTTGAAGCTGCCTGAAATGTCTAACAGTGAGTAGGATCTGACTTTTGCTAAAGGAAGCAAGTACCTGTGCTGTTGTGTTCTCTGGATAAAAGGGAAGGCAAAACTTTTCTGTGACTTCAGAAGTGTGAGACTGTTCTAATTTAAAGTTGACTGAAGTGTGTGTGATGTCCAGAGGTATGACAATGTCACATTGTTCGGGACTTTAGTTTTTTCACTACCAGTGTAGTGATTCGAATGCTGGATGCCAAGTTCCATTCAATAATCATTTTCTGAAGTGTATTTCCAAATGTTTAAGGTGTAACTCTGAAAGAATGGCTGAGTATGGATTTGGGGGCAGACCCCCATCTGGAGTAACCAATTCAGGACTACAGGTTCAGTAAGGGCGCCTGGTTACTTTAGACAAATGGCCAATGTCTGAAGAGAATTTTACCCCCTGAAGTGGGTCACAGTTTCTTCTCTGGTAATGAAGAATGGTGCTAGTCTTAGCAAAACTGTGTGTTCAGGTATGGTCAGTGCCACTGGAAGCAATGTTCAATGTTCTACGACATGTGGGAATACAAAGTCCAAGTTTCCTATGTCCTACAATAGATAAGAATACAAAGTTTTCTGTCAGATACAGTCAATTTTGTTGTTCTGCAACTTCCTAGTGCCACGATGTGTAAACCTTGGGGGTCCACTCTTGCTTTAGAGAACATCTTTTGGAATAAAGTCACGCTCTAGAATCCCAACTATGGTATGGACAGTTACGTTGTTGCTTCTAGTATGGTGTTACTGGATACCCCTTCAGAAGACAGGTCTAACATAGCCCTAGCAAAAAGTTCACTCCTCAGGACCTGGTTTTGGTAAATACAAAATAGGTTATTTCTTTTGTACACCCCCACCTCTTGATCTCTAGAAGAATGAGCCTGGTATACATCCCCAAAGATAGGGGTGGTACCAATTGTCTAAATGTCCTGAATCTGTGGTCTTTACTGTGGTGATGTCATAGCAGATAATTTTGGTACATACTAATTCACTGTAAATTGAGCCCATGAACTTAAGCTTATATCATCACATACATCTTTCATTATGGTACTTCTTGGAGCCCACAGCATATGGCTACTTTGGATTCCTGGACCCCTGTTCAACATTATGGACTCTTCTATCCCTGCTTCGAACATGGCACAATATCCCAAAGAGGGGTTTCCCTATTTCCTGTAAGCACTGCATTGCTAATCTGATATGTCTCCAGCCTGAGCCTAGACTGTATACTTGGTTTTGTAAACCAGAGAAGAATGGCACACTGGCAAGATGCCCTAATTTATAGGATTCTTGGTCTCCTTTAAGTACCACCAGGCAGGTGTCTCTGAACCATGCTTTAGCATCCATGGGATCCTGGGCACAACAGCCAGACCCTCCAGGGTTTTGCACTATACCCTGCAGAGATTCCCCCAGGATCTCTCACCCACTGTGATGCAGTGGCCAGCCTGGCCCACATCCCAGAAATGAACCACATTCCCAAGTCTTTCTGTTACCTTAACCTTGGATATAATGGGAACTCATCGCCTTCAGTGCCTCCATCTTCTCTGTCAGCTTCTGTCATTTCCACCTTTGTGGAATCCCTCTAGGCATGAAAGCCATTAGTGCTCACTCCTTGAGATGGTGCCCATGAAGGATTTCCACTTTATTCTGATCTACCCTGTTCTACCATGGGCAGGGAGCCACCAGTGCCCCATCCCTCGACAACCCAGAAGCCCCAATCCAGGGTAAGAATCCTGCATAATGGAGAGCCATGCCACCTTGTCTGGAGTCCAGCAGCCAGCCACTTGATGAGACACTACCTAGGCCCCCATGTCCAGCACTACCTAGGTCACCCACCACTTAATCTGGTGATGCCTGCACAAGAACTCCATACTTTGCAACCCTCTCCATGGGGCAGTGAGTTGGCCCATCCCCAGTCAAAGGCATGGGCTCCAAGTCCCCCCAATGAAAACTCGCACAAACCCCTACAGACAAGGCACAAAGAAGCCCTCTTCCTGATGTTACAGGCAGATATGGGCTGGTAGCTTCCTGTGCCACCCCAGACCCAGGACCCTGCCATCACCTGAGCCTGGCAGGCCCCCCTCCATTCACCCCCTAATGCAGACCCATTAGGCCCTGATGGCTCCTGAACTTTTGACTGATACTCTAGATCTTAGAAATCAGATCTTGGATCTGACTGAACTTCCCGCCTAATACTTCTTTTATACCTGTCGCTAGATTCCTTCCTCTCCCACTAAGGATTGCTCAGTGGTGCTAAGGAACTCAGTGCTCTGACAGCCACTGCACATAAAAACCCTGTCCCCTATCATAGGGAGGGGTTTATATTCTGTGCATTTAGTTTTAGTTGACTAGACTGGAACCAACACTGGATGATGTTGAAATCAGACCACAATTTACCCCAAGATCTGGACCACTGGGAAAGGGCGCTCAGTCTTCCCTATATATGTGGCTATTGGAGGAGCTACAGGCAGAGGGATGGTCATTTAGAAAAAAAATAGAATAGTGTGGACCAAGGACTGAGCTTTGGGCTACTCCCATGTCTATCGGGGGGGGGAAGGGGGATGACTCACCAGTGTGACAAGTTAAACATGATTACTCTGATAGCCCTGTTACAGCTATAGCTAGTTTTTTGGGAAGGAGGGGATGGAAGACTTTTGAAAGGTTTGGAGAGGTCAATTAACATGTCTAGGGTAAGGAGTCTGTGCTCCCACCCAGTAACAGCGGAGTCAGTGAACTAAGGAGGGAGGTGATAGTGGAGTGACTGGGCCAGAAGTCAGACTGGAAACAACCAAGGAGGGATACGTTGTGTAGGAAGGTAGAGAGCTGAGAGTGTAGAAAGTGCTCCTGAATCTTGAAGAGCATAGGGAGGTGGGAAATGGGACAGTAATTTCCTGGGGCAGAGGTGTCACCACTCTTGTGCAGAAGGATGACTGCAGCTACCTTTCAAGCCTGGGCACTGTTCATTAGAAAAAGGAGAGGTTTGGGAGGATAGAGGTGAGTCCAGCAGTGGCTGGCAAAGCAAGGGATAAAAATGATTGGTCCATGGTGTCAAGGCTGCTCTTTTACAGATGGCAAGAGCATGGAAGGAGTGAGGATGTCAGTAGGAGATATTGGGGAGAAGGCAAAATTGGTTCTAGGTGGAGGGGGAGGAGAGAGAAGAGGAAGGTGGGTGGGGATTGTGTGGAAGAGAGGTCAGTAATGAGAGACTTATCACAACTGATAAAGTGTTTGTTACCGAAAGTAACAGCAACTCTCAAGGGAGTAGAGCAGAGGGCATCAGGAACTGTCTATATGAGATGGCAGACTGGAGTCGGGGGTTGGAAAGGTTGTGAGCCACATTTCAGAATTTAGCGGGACTATTTAAACTGGTTTGGAAATTTGTTTTAAAGTAGTTGGCCCTAGCTGCATACAGCTGGTTAGTTTACGTATTTGTTTGTATTTTTTGTGCAGGAAAGCCATACTAAATTGTTTGACAGCTTGTATCTAGATGGGTCCTGGGTGGTGGGCTATGTGGATTTGTTTTGCTGACAGTGCAGGTACTGAAGGGTGCCAGTATTTTAAGAGTTCTGTGGAAGAACCCAGATACTTAAAAGCAGTCAAGGCTGCATCAGTGATCTTTTTAAAAGAAGATGGCCAGGCAAGGCCCAAGGGAGGTGGTAACCCTTCACTCTGGTTGGACAGAAGGAAGGTACTTGTCCCATACTCTAACAAAATTGCTGTAGAAGTAGTACAAAGCCTCAGAAATATTGTGCGAGTCACCAGTGGGTACCAGTCAGTATGAATAAGTTGGCCTTTGGAGTGGGGGCTGGGGGGGGAGTGTAAACTGCAGAGGGAGCAGGAGAAGTTGCTCTCAGGGAAACTTATACTGTGGGTTTTTCTCACACAGAAGGTTGGCTGGTAGTCACTCAAAATATATGGGAGGGTATCTTTTACAATAATCATGTGTAAAAGAAGGCACATCATTACCAGTCCCTGCAATCATTGACCTCTGGCACATAACAGAGAAAATAAACATCTGAGTGAGTTAAAATGGGACACACAATCATCAGCATCTGCTATCAAGAGAAAGAAGACACCTTTGGTACCTGCAGGCAGAAATAAACATCTGTGTAACAGAAAAGGGGACACATTGCAACAAGTTCCTGCTATCATTAGATGGTGACAGAATACCTTTAAGAACAAACAGGAGGAAAGGAACACCTGTGTAAGGCAAAAAAGGACACACCATCTTCAGTCCCTGTTATCTTTAGAAAGCACAAACTTTTATTTGTTTTAAACTTCTGTTCAAGAGAGAACATACTGAGCTGTAAATATCTCAGTTCTAGATGTGTCTTGGGGTAGGGTACATGGCATTTTAACAGAACAAAATACGAAAGTACAGCAATTTGACAGACAGGATGATAAACAGCATCATTCGTAACAAAGGGGTGTTTGTATACACCAGTATAGAACAGATTCAAAAAGTATGATACTAAATAAACAGTTTGGAGAATAATTAAATAAACAGGATTGGATACCAACTAGGGTGAGAAGCAGTCAATGGAAAGTCTGGTCAGTTCCCTGATATGCCTCTTGAAAGACGATCATGATTCAAAGGCCTGAACCTGAGAAAGAAGAAAATTCCACAGGGAGGGTCTTAAGGAAAAAGCAGCTTGTCCAGCAGACAGGCAATGCCTGGAAGTAAAGAATAAGCAAGAGGTTTAATGACAGAGGTTTTAGGTAGAGGGAGGACTCTGTGTGAGAAGGGAAGAGATGAAGTAATGGAGAGTGTTAGTCCTGAACTTGAAAATCAGAAAGGTACCATGCATGAGCCGCCATCCCTCTACAGAAGGCCATCCCAGGTTGGAGTACATCTCACAAAAGGTGTGTGTGGGGGAGGGGGGTGGACAGTTAAGGGTGAAATGATAGAGGGCATAGTAAACGGTTTCCAGTCTGGTTAGAGAGAACCTTAGTGCTTTTCCATAGACAATGATCCCTCTGTCAAAATTAGGATCATTTTATAAATAATCTCCAGTCTGGCAACACGGGGAAGGTATCATTTGCTACAGTGGAGAGCACCACGTTTGGAGAGATGTTTGGTGGAAATAGAGCTGGTGTGGGTGCAGAAGTCAAGAGACATGTTCAACCAGACTTCAAGGTATTTAAATTATGTTGCATGTGCCACAGGTGAGCCATCGTAGGTCTTAAGGGGGAAGGGAGTTTAGTCAGCTGTGGTTTGGAGCCAAATGTCATGGTTTTTTTTGTATGTTTGCTTGCACGCGTAGCGCACAAGAAACACTGAGATAGTACAGCATTGCAGAGGTGTGGCCATGTTGTGGCCAATGCAGCAGACACTCTAATGGGCGTGTCCCTTGGCCACCAATCTACTGGGAAGCTGCTGATGATGGCAGTTTCAGAGCAAGAGCCGCACTTGAAAGAAATCTGCCACTGCAATCGGGGACAATTTTGTGATTGCAGCGGCAGCTCCCTCCTCCCTCCCAACCAGGCACACAGACATCCAGCCAACAAGGATCTGGCCATGCACATTACAGTGCACAGTAATGCGCATGGGCAAAGTTTCAGTTCTTGTTGGTTCCTGCCCCCAATTTGTTCAGTGTGCCTTTCCTGGTGAAACAATTAAATAAATAAATAAGCAGCGGTTTACCACATTGGTGGTTCCTGCCATCCCCCCACCCACACACTCTCTAGAAAGCCAACATTAGGGTGCCCAATGCCCATGTCAGCCTGTATCCCCCTCCCCCCATTAATGTGGCATACTGGGAGCCCACCCCAGTGTGCCAAAATACTTTGTTATGTTTCTGACACCAGAATACCCAATCCCGGTGTCGGATGCGCTGGACCCCTCCCCCACGTGCCTATTTTCTCAGCCAACCTCGAGGTGCCCAATCCCCAGGTCAGCACTGCTCCACCCCTTCCACTAGTTTGGCACACTTGGATCCCACCGCAGTGTGCCAAAATCTGTTTCAATAATATTTCACCTGTAAAAAAGAAAACCGTCCCCCAAGGTCTTTTTTTTAAACCTGAAAATAAGAAAACAGTCCCTCATCATCCCTGCCGCCCCCCCCCTCGCACATCCTGACCCTCCCTCTGGAGACCCTCCTCCCCACACCCCCCTCACCCCACACTTACCTGCAGAGGTCAGAAGCAGTGATCTTCCACGGACTGGGAACACGTCTGTACTCTTCAAAGATGAACCGGGAACTGAAGAAATCACGGTAAGCCCTATAACGGTAGTCAGTGGGGGGTTTCAACTTAGGCTGATATCTCAGCCAATTTTTTGAGTTTTGGTCCCAAATTTTCAACATTGGGTTCTTTGGATCCCACCTCATGAACACTGGCACTGTCATTCAGTTTCTCAGTCCAGAAAGGTGATTTTGCAGTCGCTGAGCGCAATCACCTTTCAGGACTGGTTAACGAAACAATGGTGTTACTGTTCATGAGGTAGGGTCCCAAAAAGCCCATATTGTGAATTTAGTGAAAAACTCCAAAAAATAACTGCGTTATGAGCGTGCATTGCGTGGTTTCTACCCAAGCTCCTAACTTCATCAATTTTTAATATTTTCACTTCAAATTTCCAACATTGCCATTTTTCCATACACCCTTATAAACAGTACAGCTACCATTTTTCGCATCCTGCCCAAAATGTGTTTTTGCACCAGTGGTGCAAAATGGCACGGTCGCTGTGTGAAATCAACTTTCCGGACAGATTAACAAAATCATAGTGCCACTGTTCCTGAGGGGGAAGTCCCAAAAAGGCTATGTTGATCATTTGGTTAAAACATTCCAAAAAATGACTGCATTATGAGCGTGCATTGGCAGTTTCTACACACGCTCATAACTTCGCCAATTTTTCATATTTTCACTCCAGATTTTCAACATTATCTTTTTTTCACACCTCCTCATGAATCGTATAGCTGTCATTTTCACATCCTGCCTGAAATGTGTTTTTGCACCTGTGGCACTGAATGGCACAGTCACTGTGCAAAATCACCTTTCAAGACCGAGTAACAAAATAATAATGCCACTGTTCATGAGTTGGCATCCGAAAAAGCCCATGTTGAAAATTTGGAGTGAAAATACCAACAAACGCCCAGGGTGTTAGGGTTTCCAACCATAACGCCAACCCTATACAGATTGACATGTGTCAGGGGTGTGACTTGGGGTCATCGGCCATAATGCTCATGCCACTCCACCCCACCCCCACCCTGCAGCCAGTGACAGGCATCGAGGTGCGTGTTGGGGTCTTCGGCCCTAATATTCACCCCATTCTCCTGTACTGCACCCATCTCAGCTTATTTCCTTGTGGAATAGTGTGAGCATAAGGGCCAATGACCCAAAGGCACACCCCCAACGCCTGTCATTCTCTGCAGGGTGGGGGTTGGGGTTGGCGTTGCTTCAGTATTTCACTGCCATTCCTATTATGTGTCTCTCTAACTCCTGCACTACCAATGCCAATACCAGCAAGCAAACTTCCAACATTGACAAATGCTTGTTATCTTTGCATTTAAGTTCAGTTAGTTAGACTAGAACAAACACTGAATGGCTTTCAAATCAGGTTGTAATTTGCTTTTAACTATCTATGCACCTAGCAGGAGGAAATGAACATCTGTGTAAAGGAACAGAAGACACATCATTACCAACCCTTGCTATCATTAGTTGGGGGGGAGATATTGTTACATACAGAAGGAAATGATCATCACTAGTCCCTGCTATAATTAGAGGGAAGGTATCTTTTTTATAAGTGATTAATGGTGAGACAAAAAAAATATAACCCCCCACAAATGTTGGGTTGTTAATAGTATCCTTTCCTTCTCTCTGTGTTTAGGGCACAGACCTGCCTAAGTACTACATGTTCTGGAATGTATACAGTCCCAAGGTAGGAACAGTGTTGGAGTTCAGTTTACAGGTCCTCTGGAGGGCTCGGTGAGAGGTCTAGAACTTAAAGAGGTTCTTTTCATCTCATGGTGTTGGTTGGGACTGTCTGTGAGGACCAGTATGGTTCAGGAGGTTAGCACCATGGATCCTAAGTCTGTGGTGCATCATACAGTGAAGCCCAGCGGTATGAAACTGATTTTGCATTATTCTGCAGCAGAGTTATTGCAGGAAACAAGGCAGTTTCAATGGGAATTAATCCATTTTGTCATGCAGAAAACTATGACACTGTGCTCCATCCTGGTGGGCTTCACTGTAGGTCCCCAGTCAAGTTGGGTCTCTAGTTTGAGCCCTTTTGGGCAGAAAGAACTCAAATGAATTGCGGTGACTGGCCTGTAGTGGGGGTTGTCCCTCCAGTGGTTTGTCTGGATGACTTTATCATTGTCCCGACTGTGATCTCACATTAAAGGAGGTAACAGGATCTAGCCAGTTTAAAAGAATTGGCAGAGACTGAGGTACAGTACAAACTCTCTCCTAGCTAGCCCAGTGGTCCGTTCATTAATATAGATGAGCAGAGCTGAAGCTGCTACATAAACTTTGAGCTGGTGACCATCAAAGCTCCTCAGTCCATTACTGTTTGCTGGTCAGGTAAACAGGAAGGGTGAAACTGAAAGATCTTAAATCTGGCACCTAGGGATCGAGTGAGTGCATGAACTGGTAAAAGGGAAAAGGGTCAGGAGGTGCAGAGTGTGGGCCTGCCCACAAAAGTTATTCCAGTGGGGGATGGGGTCATGCCACTGCCTGCTTGACAAGGTGTGCAGGGCTGATGACAGTGGATGCAGAAAGCCCCTGAAACAAAATGTACTTTGGACTCCGAAAGGTCCATGGGTTTCTACTATTTTCCCAGTCTCCCATGCAGACTGTTATAATCCTGATTATTTCTAATGGAGACAAGAGTCAGATGGAAGCTCTACTTGTGTGTCATGCTGGAGTCCTGCTGCAGACCCCTGACTCAAACAGCTATGCTGCTTTCTGTGGCTTAAATGGTGTGTTATTCCATATTCACTAACACTCCTTAAAGCAACTATCATCTCCATCCCTACTGAACTGTTGCCACTGGAGGAGGTATTCCGTTTGAGTCAGATATTTTTCTGTCTGAACAGGACTGCTCGCCAGCTCCATGCTGCATATTGTGATAAACAGCTCTAATGTTTGTTTTTCTGAGATTTGAAAAACAAAGAAAGAAAAACCAATGTTGTTTTTCTGACACATTATTTCTCAAAAGAATAATAATTAGCCCAGAAGGATTCCTATGAAGATGTCGGGCAGGATTGTGAAATGAGTAGACACAGCACTTAAGTCCATATTTAAGAAGGCATACTTCATCCACACAAATGCATCCAAATGTCTGCACCTTATTCATGGATATTTAGACATATTTATGGTGACTCCTGCAGTTTATGTCATTTTGAATGCAACTGTGGGAATTGCGTCTGTGTCTCGGATGCAACTGCTGAATTCAGTCCCAGGAGTTAGATCAGCTTTTCATGGTCTTAGGATGGATTTCAATAGCCACGTCCCAAAAACGGACACAGCTCTCTGAAAATGCCACCCATCATGTTTCTATGAATGCCATTTTTGCAATGGTTTAGAATGAATATCTGGCACCACAGTGAAGAGGAATCAATGTAAGTGAAAGAATCCATAACACTGTATAACACAATAAGAGAAACCTAGAGTGCTATATTAATACCAAAACACCCAGAGCCGCTCAAAGGACCAGCTGACAAGTGACAGTTATGTACACAAGTTCCAAAAGTCACGGCACTTACTTTCAGTCAATAAAAGAGAGTCCATACCAGTTTCAGCTTAAAAGCTTCCCTTTTATTTCTGAAGCAGAAACATCCATACATAAATAACCACAGCAGGAAGAGAACAGAAAAATCTAACGTTTCACCAAGATAGCACCCTCTAGAGTAGACCAGCTTATTCAGCAGGTCAAACATTGCGCAAATTTAAAATTTAAAGTGACAGTGTGCATGCAATCACATGATCCAACACAGTGCATTCACCAGCATATCTTGAACATAAGGACACACAGTTGAAAAACAATACCCTCATATCAATCTCCTTGTACTGTATTAATGTGGAAACAACCTCATATCCAATTTATAATTCATACTCCGATTAGGCTAATGCGAGTAACAGAGAGAACTATGAGCCTCTACACACTTTTTTGAATATCAAAAGCGCTCATGAGCAGCATGAACTTAAAACTCCCCCGAGGCGAGGGGGGGGCAATTCAGCCAACAGACAGTGACTGGTTACCAAACTAAAGATTATAGTTCTACATTTTTGACCTGCTACATAAGCTGGTCTACTCTAGAGGGCACTACCTTCGATAAAGCCTTTGTATAAGGTGACATGTTAGGCTTTTCTGTTCTCTTCCTGCTGTGGTTATTTATGTGTGGATTTTTCTGCATTGGAAATAAAAGGGAAGTTTTTAAGCTGAAACTGGTGTGTGGAATCCCTTTTTTTGGTTGGGGGTGAGTGCCGTGACTTTCGGAACTTGTGCTGTATCAATATGTTAAACTGTGACATGGAACTTGGTCTCGAGCCTTGGGAGAAAAGTGGATGGATATGTGAGAAAGACCGATCTAGATAATACATAATTCAGTGTCAAGAATGATATTCTTCTGTTCCAGTCAGGAGTAGTACATGTTTCCCTCTATTACACATGATACAAACTAATAAGAAGGCAGTTCTTAAATAACATTTTATCTCTCCAAGGAATCATGAATATGTCTTACATTAGCAGCTGTCACAGCCCTAATTTAGATCCATAAAACTGTTACATGTTATTTATAAGACAGTTTTATTGTAACCATAAAATGTAACATTTAACAAACCTGGAAGATTCCTTTAATTATCCTTAGTAATAAGAAACATTTGTCCCCCAACAATTTAATGTGTTGCTCCCAAATAAAGCCACCCACAAAGAAAGGAAATAATAAGAATCGCTCAGCTACAGAATGCATCTAAGCACCTTAAAGTTTATACCCGAATTCAGCTCTCTAGTTCCACCCAAATTAATAGGATTAACTACTATGACACAAAGAATATGAGCACTGGGATTGCAGAACATACACAATGCCTATACTTTATAGAAGACACCCTTTAGTAAGTTTCATGGAAATTACAAAGGTCACACTTCTAGAAGTTCTTGTGACTCTTGGATAAAAGGGTTTGTTTGATAGAAGCATTGTCTATATTCCATCCTATAACTGTGAAGGAAAACTGCTTCAGTGTACAAACCTGATTTCCAGAATACTGCACATTTCCAGTGACAAAATAATCTTTACCATTTAGAAGCACAGAGAGAAAAACATACATTTCTACTCTAGTTAAAGTCATTCTTCATATTTTCTAAAAAAAATAACTTTTCTGATTCTCAGCATAACAGCTAAGCATGTGGCAGGAACGATATCTGTTAGCAACGGCAATCCATGACACAGTTTTATCACGTTCATAAGCAGTCATAGCAAAACACAGTTGACCAAAATTTCATAGCTGGATAATTAGTAATGGCTATAAAATTCTAAAACTTACCCTACTTCTGCAGTATGCAAAGTGGCCACATTTTGTGGATCACCATGGTAACCACTGCTAGCCTGTCTTTTTTGACTTTCTTGACTGTTTTCATTGTCGCTGTAGTAGCCTTTTCCTAGTGTTTTCTTGCTGTAAGAGTAGACCCCTGTGTCTGTCTCATATCCGTTCAGTGTTTCATGACCAGACCTTTTCTTGGTCATTTCACCGTGGTACCCAGCATATCTGTTCTCATACGATGAAGGGGGATTAGATGGCAGCTTGTAGCCATGAGAAATCAGGAGGTCCTCCACGCTGAACATGCTGCCTTTGGTTCTAACTGAGCATTTTAAACTGGGAAGAACGTATGACAGAAATCATCACTGTAAATAAAAGAAAGAAAATGTAAGGTAACATTAGTACTGATTACTAATATCCTTTGGTTATGGCATTTCATGGTCTTAAAGAGCTGCTGACTTGCTTCCTGGCAGATAACTTACTGCGTAGTCAGTTTACAATAGTAGCCTCCCTACTGTCACTTTTAAGGTCATATTTCCCTTCCAAGATAATAGTTTCTTGCATTTTAGAAGACTGCTGTATCGAGCAAATGGTTTCTGAGCTGACTCAAATGTCTGACAATGATACTGTACTTAGGGTGGATGGCAACTTTTAGATTAGGAAATCCTGGCCTTGTAGAGACTGACTAGTAACTACAAAATGGAAATATGCAGAGATCTGAACAAAGGCGAGGTCTGGTCAAAGATATGGCAGCTGGATTTCAAGCTGAAAAAGTGCAAAATCATTCACCTAGGGCACACAAACCCAGAGGTGGAGTATAAAATGGGGGAAGAGGTATTAAACAGTAACAAAACAGGAACGGGACCTTGAAATAATCACATAAATGACCTCAAGGTGGTGAGGTAGTGTGACAAGGCAGAAGGTAGGGCCAGCAGGATGCTGGGGTGCATAGGGAGGGGCATCACAGAAGAAAAAGGGATGTAGGTTACCACTGTATAGATCGTTGGTGAGACCCCACCTGGAATACTGTATCCATTTCTGGAGGCCACATCTCAAGAAGGACATAGGCAAGGTAGAGACTGTCCAGAGGAGGGCAACAAAAATGGTGCAAGCCAGGGTCTGCATCAAAAGCCCTGTGAGGAGAGACTGAGGGATCTCAATATGTACAGACTTGATAAGGGGGAAATGATAGAGATCTATAAATACCTAATAGGGGTGAATAATGTACAGGAGGGGAATATTTTTCAGAGAAGAAGGAGCACAAAAACAAGAGGGTATGCAATTACGATGGAAGGAGGAATATGAGGAAGTACTTCTTGTGGCGAACCACAAAAAAAAAAAAAAAAGAGTGGTGAATGCCTGGATCTGTCTTCCAGCAGAGGTAGTGGGGGAGAAAGCAGTGGTGGGCTTCAAGAGTGCATGGGATAGGCACAAGAGAATCTTGGTAGGAAAGGGAAAGAGGTAGCCGGAGATCAGGTAGGGTCTATGGTGACAGTACAGGCAGGGAAAAATGAGCAAACTAGCTGGGCCAAGCGGTCCTTATCTGCCAACAAATTCTGTGTTTCAGTAGCATAGCAAATTCCCAGAGGGCCTGGGTGCAAGGCAATGTTACAGGGCCCTTCCCTAGTTTTGAATAAACACCAAAGTTATGATTTGGGCCCCTCAAACCTCATGGGCCCAGGTGCCACCGCACCCCCTGCACCTTTGTAGCTACGCCCCTGCTGTGTTTTAATGTTTCTGTGTTAGCCTCTTGAGGTGCAGCATCTTGCTTACTAGAGGATCCAGGGAGACAAGAACAGCAACAAGAGAAAAAATAACAAGGTTTCGGAGGTGCAGAACATTGACTTTTTAAAGGGCTGTGACATGCTACAGTATGTCTGGAGTATCACAGGCTACACAACAAGGGAACACACATAAAGGTACTAGTTGCTTGGGTCAGTACAGCATAAGGTAGAAAGGGACTTTTAGCATTACATATTTAAGGAATGGAGCACACTCAGTGAGGACAGTGATACAGTTTTGACATCTTTTACATAGTAATCTAGCCAGGGAGGCCATCGTTAGAACTGGGATCAGTGTGTTCCATGTATATTTGTTAATGTTGAGTACCATAAAGTGTTCGATGGTATGCAGGTACATGGAAACTTGGCACTGAGGTTTTTTTTTTTTTTTAATCTGTTAACTGGGGGAAAAAGCACTGGGCCACATAGCTCTTTTACAGGCTTGATCTGGGTTGTACAAAAAGAAAGACAATACAATACAATAACACTGGTATACATCTCACAGAAGAACAGTTATTATACTCAAAAAAATATGAGACTGTTACAAAAATTAATTTCTAACACATTACTAAACTCCCTGTCTGCAACAAGATACAAATAAGCACAGTAACAATATATCAAACAATACATCTAAAATTATACATATTGCTAAAGTCCCAGACTTCAGCAGGATTTAAACACATTTACACTGTGGCCCAGATATTCAAACTGCGCCATTTTGTGGCGCAAGCCCCTGCGCCACTCAAAATAGTAGCGCAGGAGTGCTTTGAATATCACCCCCTGGCCACCCCCAGTGTGCATGGCGCAGTGGAACTGCACCAGCGCAAGTGGCCAGAATGGAGCACTGAGATGTGGTGGCGCAAGTTCCATTGCGCCATGCACAGCACCTGCGATATTCAAAGGGTGACATGCAAATGGGGCCATAATTTATGCAAGGCGCACAGGGGGCCATTTGTATCTAATTACGGACCCATTTGCATGCCATTAGCATGCAGGTGCGCCGATCCCCGGCGACTTCACCTGGCGCCCTGCCAGGCAAGCAGCGTCGAGGGACCGACATCTGCAGCCCGATCGCAGGATGTCCCGTAAGGGACAATGAAAACTCCAATCCCTGGTGGTCCAGTGGACGCGAGTAGCCCGATCGTGGCGAGAAATATACAGCCCCAGTAGCCGATTGCAGGCAGAAATGTACCAATCCCCTCCGAGTAGCCCAATCCATGGGCGAAAATGTACCCCCTGAGTAGCCCGATGCGTGGGCAGACATGTACCAATCCCCGAGTAGTCAGATGCGGGCAAATGTCAAATCCCCAGGTAGCCCGATCGCGGGCAGTAATGTCTCCCACCCCGGTAGCGATCGCGGGCATCAGACCCCCAAAGTCAACATCCCTGGTGGTCCAGTGGACGCGAGTAGCCGATTAGCGGGCGGCATTCCTCAGCCCCAAGTCAGACCCTGGTGATCTGGTGGCCCCACCCTACCGCCCCGGGCCCCACCACCCGCTCCCCTGTCAGCGGCGGGAGGCGGCAGCACCCACGGCTGCCGCCCGCTGCCCACCGACTGACAGCTCAGTAGGGCTGCGCCAGTGGTTCAGTGCATGGAGCCAATGGACGTGCAGCCATACCTACAACTGGTCCAGATATGTGAATGAATTAATTTATTCACATATCTGGACTATTTTAAGTATGGGCTGCTGCACGCCATTGGCTCATGCTCTGAACCAATGGGCTGCAGCCCTGCACGAACTGTCAGGCGGGCGGGGAGGTGGCAGGTGGGTGGGGTGCTGCTGCCGCGCCGGCTGATGGGGAGTGAGTGGTGAGGGTTCCATGGGCGGTGGGGGCCACTAGATCACCAGGGCTTTCGGACTTGGGGGCTGAGGAAGCCGCCTGTCGAGACTACTCGCTGACCCGGACCACCAGGGATATTGGACTTTGGGAGGTCTGATGCCCGCGATCGGGCTACTCGAGGTGGGGGTACATTACTGCCCGCAATTGGGCTACTCGGGGTACATTACCTTACGATCAGGCTACTTGGGGGACTTGGTCACACTCTCCGTGATCGGGCATGGGGTGCACCACCAGGTGCGGGGAACAGTCGAGGGCCACCCACAGGTGGCAGCTGCTGTGTTGTGCCCTGCAATGCGGCAGCTCACTTGTGGGTGGCCCTCGACTTGTTCTTTTTTTTTTCGGCTCAACTTTGTGCAGGCGCAGGTAGGGGTTGCGCCTGCATAACTCTGCACAGCCCAGGCTGAATATCGGGCTGTGCAGTTTATGCGTGGTTCCTCCCCCTTCGGTTGTGCATGCCTTCATTATCATTGTGCTGTTGCTCAGCATGATTTCGGGAGCGCAACTGCCTCCTGCTGAATATCGCAGAATGGCGCATTTCGGACTTGCCCAGGCGCAACCCTATTGCGCATGGCTCAACTCTTTTGAACATCTGGGCCTGTGTCTCTTTCTTAAGTGGCTGCTTTAAAGAAATCTAAAAATGATGACAATTTTGCAAGTTTCATAAGTAATCTGGTAAACTGTTCCAAATTTAAATGGCAGTTTTGCATGAGTGCTTTTTTTTTTTTAATGAACGTCTTTTTCTCCCATGCACCAGGGGCAGAGCTCTGCCCCAAACCTCCTGCCCATGAGCCCAACCACCTCCATCCAACCCCAAGACCCACCATGGTGGGGCCAGAAAGGGAGCTTTCCCCTCCCCTTCCTGGAGCACAATCCAAATCTGGGGAGGTGGCAGACCAGCAGGATGGGGGCAAGGCTTCATGACACCCACAGATGCCATTTTTCATTTTTCCGGTTTCTCCGAACACACAACTGCATGTGTGTGGGGGTATGCACATGGTGCCATCACTGGCTGCTTGTCTTTCCAGACTGTGCCACCCACCAGAGGGTGACTGACAGGTGGGATGACAATCTCTCCCACTCCAAGACAGGAGAGCAGTCCTCCGAATGCTCAATCCTCTCTCAACCGCTGATGGCCCGGGCTCGTTCCTGAACCCAGGTCACCAACATGGTGCGAAGTGTGGTGTCCAGCGCCTCAACCTCCAGCACCACCTGGCCGGATGTGCTTTTTTGTGTTTTTTTGTGGTTTTACACATAGGTATTGTTAGGGCAACCTTGTCTTGTGATGTTAGGCTCTCTTGTACTGTTTCTGTTCAAAGAAGGTTGACATGGGATTATTGGATTATCAATGTAGTAAACTGAACACAGAACAGGACATTTGGAATCTATCTTTTTGCTCTCTATTGGTAACCATTTTAGTCTACTGTATAAAATACAGAGGTGTTCTTGTAGGTTACATTTAAAGGAGATTAGGGAACTAGAGGGTTTTACAAAATTCAGGTAGCAGCATTTGCTTTCAATAATCTTTACTATATCACAAATTTGTACATTTTGGAACTGCAATCATAATAATTCAGTGTATGAACTGCACATATCGTTATAATTCATGGGATTGGTTTAAACACGTTGCATGCCTCTGTCCCAGCAAATAATTTGACTAATAAATCCTGTAATGCATAATATTAGGATTATTTG
Source organism: Neoceratodus forsteri (assembly GCA_016271365.2). Taxonomy (NCBI): domain Eukaryota; kingdom Metazoa; phylum Chordata; order Ceratodontiformes; family Ceratodontidae; genus Neoceratodus; species Neoceratodus forsteri. The sequence continues at coordinate 1,678,944,488 of CM057456.1, forward strand.
TTTAGATTTTCTACAGCACACAATGGCACTGATCGTTAAGACAACTTCTTTACTGATATAAGAATAATGTTTTAGCTTAATATATGGTCCAAGCAATGGCTGATCAAGAAATCTCCAAATGCAAGTGTGGTGATTCGTCAGTTCGGAAGAAGATTAAAATCGCCATGTAGAAATGGTACTCTTGATACTAAACATTTTAAGCATTTTTTTCTCATTCTTCAGATAAATTACTGTGTCCTAGTCACAGTGAAATTTCAAATCACATAAATAACATGTGAATTTGAAATCTGGAGATCACTGTCTACAGTAAATCTTTTTCATTATTCTCTGTTAACCAGGTAAAGCCCACAAGGCACAACTGCCTGTTTTTAGGAGCAACCCAGAAGCTTTGGCCTGGTTAAGTGACTTGCTCAAAATCACACAGTATGCAAGTGGAGGTCGTGGGAATCAAACCCAGGTCTGCTAGATGTACCAAGCTCATTCACAGCTCCAACCTGTAGGCTGTACTGCCAGCCTAGTTTCTATGCACTGTGTGCACTCATTTGGCCCCATACAGAAGTGAGTTTGGAGAATCAGTTTGTCTGTCTGTAGCCCCTTTCCATTATCATCTGTTTTCTTCTTGTAACATTATGTAATGGTTCTGTGCCATTAACATCACTGCACTTCAGGTGGTTGGGCACAAGGCCTCAGGCCAAGTGTGTCCAATACCTGAGGTGTGATGTTATCCCAGCACGACACACATGCTGGAGGGCATTATTGCTATTATATAATGGCTTGTTGTAATACAAAATAAAAAAAAAATTTGTAAACGTTTTTAGCAGATTTTTAGTGAGGCAATATATTTTTGTTTCTTAAGAGAAGAGCGAACAATGCTGTGGCAAATCAATACAGTGATGCTATACTGAGATATCACTGTTTCAGTCACACACTGACCAATCAGAGTCCAGGATTCTTTCTTGTCATTGTATAATCTAATTTGCATAATTTTGCTGATACTGCTTAATGAGCTGATTCACTCCCACCATTCTACTAATGTTATGTAATCAACAGCATTTAAAATTCTTTTTTAGTTGTTTAACCAGGTATAACACACTAAGCTGAAAGCTTTTTTACAGGAGCAACCTGGGAGCACAAGGAGGTTAAGTGACTTGTTCAGGATCACACAGTATGCAAGTGGAAGCTGTAGGATTCAAACCCAGGCCTGGTCTGCTGGATGTCACCAGATTTGTAGCTCAGAGCCTTAAACCACTGCGCTATACTGCCTCCTTTTATTTTATTACATTTCAGTCATTTGACTTATCCCATTCTCAGCATTTTGCCATCATTACCTAATGATCTGATTCTATTGACATCCTTTCACTGTCACCATACTGAATAATGATACTCTTCCATTCCTGTCATGTCACTACCATCATATAATCTTTTATTCCATTCACGTCCCAGCTGAGGCACTTATTCTTGCTCACCTCTGTTTGTATGTGTTCCATAAAAAATGCACACCACACTCCTGTGTGATTGTTACAAGTAAATATTTATGTCTCCATTGGGTTCTGCATTTGAGAAAGAGTAATGTGCTTGGGGATGGCCCAAGTTCCAGTTGTCTCAGTAGCACAGCTGGTTAACGCAATCGGAACAGTATTCCGGCCAGCCTGGGTTCAAGACCCAGCTGAGGTACTTATTCTTTCTCACCTCTGTTTGTATATGTCATTTTATTACCATCGTATGTAAGTAACAAGCCATGATATGGTGTGTGTATTAAAGGATTTTAATGTACACCTCAGGGGGCTTGTGAGGTATGGGACCAAAGGCCAAGTGTCCTTACACCCCTGGGAAGTGCATTATAATCTTTTAATGCACAGCCTGGACTGGCTTATCACACTTATAAAATGGTTCATATATACTGAAATTAAAACAAATTCGATATAATACAATTTCAATTGAGAAAATAATATGGGTTTTTGTTGTTATAAAAATGATTGTCTAATGCTTCAGTGAATTAAAAAAATAGTTCCAACTGTAACAGCAGGTGGTGCTGCTGAGTAACATTGGCATTCAGCACAGTGTGCTGCCCTCTCCTTTTTGAGCTGCTTGCTAGGGACCACATCTTTCAGCTCTCCTGGGCTCACCAGAGTTTGTAACTGGGGCCAGGGAGCAGATTGAACAGAAAATTTTTTTTTTTTTTTGTTGCTTGTATGAGCACATCCTACCCCCAGATAAATGTGAAATAGGAGATCAAAAGTAATGGCACTCCCTTACTTTTCTGGCTCCCATGGACTGACTGAACTGACTTGATCTGCTGCAAAAAAAAAAAAAGAGCCTGGCTCCAACAAGTGGATGGAGTTCACTCACTCTCCCGGCCCCATCTCACTGACGGTACTAACTCTCCACATTTCAAAAAACAGACTGAGCTCACTCATTCTTCTGTCATGCTCACTCCATAGACATGACTCACTAGCCCTCCACACCATTCTGCAGGATGGTTAGTATTTGTCTCACTGATCTCCACTGAGATCTGTGCAGTCGTGAAGAAATGATGGCAGACAATGACAAGATACCTCCTGGACCTGCATAATTGGTGAGTTGAATTGAAATGAATGAGGTACAAACTGATTGCGGGCTGTCAGACACTGCCAGTGTTGGTGTGTTAGTGGTGGACTGAGCAAAAATTGTGGTGTTTTAGGCAAAAGACAGACAATTTATATTGAAATATGGAGAACTGCAATGTTTCATATAAAGCAGGGGTTCTCAAATGGTGAGGCCAGCCTCCCTGGGGGGCCCCAACCTGTTCCAAGGGAGGTTCAAGCAAATCTGAAAAAGTACTCTATTTAAATTTTGAGTTTTATGTATTTTGTGTGAAGAGATGAAGCAAACTTTAAAAGGATAATAGTAGGTGAATTTTATGTATTTATTTACTAATAGGAGACAAAGGAAGGTCAGGTGTACCCAAGGGAAGGGTAGGTAGTAAATGAATTTCAAAGGGTAACTGCAAAACAATCAAGAAATACACAATGAACAGTAGTGCAAACAAATATGAACAATAAACTAATAATGAGTGCTGGTAATTGATCAATTTGTAGACTGATGGCAGAACAGCCCAAATACAAGGGTTGAGCATAGAAGTGCTAAGAGCAATAGTAGGAAGGAGCAAAGTAATCCCAGAGAAGTTGCTTAGGAGCAGGGAAGGAGGGGGAGAGGCAAAGTATGTAGGAAGGTTATTTCATATAGAGAGGATACAGAGAAAGTAGTCTAACCCATGAAGGTACTGCAACAAGGGGGTAACAATGGTTCAAAAATGAAAATAGCAGAGCAAGTAGGCTGGCCTGTGGGGGGGGGGAGAGGTTACAGTAAGCTGAATAATATTTGTTTATTTATTTGTTATTCAGATAACACCTTTGAGCACAGGAGCTCTTTTTCAAAGGTTCCACATCAGTATAAGACAAAGAACTGAATGTGAGCCAAGTACTCAGAAGGGTTTCAATTTATTCTTGGTGTACTGCGCAAAGTACAGTATGTTATTTTTCCTTGAGGAGGCACAAGGTTATTTCAGTTTTTGGGGGGGGCTCAAAATCTTTTCCATGGATTTGGGGAGGCTCACTGTGACAAACTCTTAGAACTATTGATGTAAAGGATGGAGGAATCTTTGGGAATGTGAGCTAAATGTGGCAGTGTACTTTGTTGGTTTTTACACTGTGAGCAGTATAAATTGAATAAGCTGATGGCTGCTGGCTTTTTTCAGGCTACTGACTTTTTATTTTCGTCTTTGAGGTGTAGTGATATGTGCTAGTTAGAAAGTTTTTTAAAGCTACTATTGAGATTCGGCTCCTGACTGTGTATTTATAGAGATTTAATGCACAGTCAGGTGACATCTCTTGGCCAATGAGATTTCTAGACTTTTTTCTTGCCATTTTCACAGAGTCACAGAAGGTGACGGCAGAAAAGGACCTCTTGGCCCATCTAGTCTGCCCCATGCCCCCCCCCAATCCAACCTACCATATCTTGAGATCCCCCTTCCCCTTAGCACCATGTGTCTGTCCCAAGTGGACTTGAATCCTTCTATGGTCTCTGAATTCATCACCTCCTCCAGAAGCCCATTCCAGTTCCCCAACACCCTCCCCATGAAAATTGACCTCTCACATTGCTCTTCAAGTGCCCCTACAGAGTTTCAGTCCATGCCCCCTTGTTATGTTTCCTGTCCTCATGTGGAATAACTTCCATGGGCCTCCCTTGTTCATCCCTTTGGTATATTTAAAGGTCTTGATCATGTACCCCCTCTCCCTCCTGGTCTCCATTGTATATAGCCACAGCTCCTTGCATCTCTGTTCGTATGGCTTGCCCTTCATTCCCTGCACCATCTTGGTCACCCTACGCTGAATCCTTTTGATCGAGTCCATATCTTTGCACACGTAAGGCCTCCAAAACTGGACACCGTACTTGAGGTGTGGCCTCACCAGGGCTTGATACAGGGGCACTAGGACTCCCTACACCGGCTGATGATCCCCATGCCGATACTTGTTAGCATCCCATATGCCCGCTCCACCACCCTTGAGCATTGCTTCCCTATCATGAGGTTGCTGGAGACTGTTACCCCCAGATCCCTTTCTTCCTCTGTCATCCTGACTCTCTCTCCACCCAGCATATACTTGTTCCTTTGGTTCCTGTGCCCCAGGTGCAGAACAGCACACTTCTTGCTGTTGAATTTTAGCTGTCAGGTCTCCACCCACTCCTCCAGTAATCTCAGGTCCCTTCTCATGTTCCCCCCCCCCCCTCCGGGGAGTCATCTCTGTTACAGATTTTCGTGTCATCTGCAAAGAGGTCCACCCTCCCTGTCAGTCCATCTGCAATGTCTAGTACCTAGATATATATATTTTTTCCCCCAATTGTTTAACCAGGTGAGACACACTAAGCTGAAAGCTTGTTTACAGGTGCAACCTGGGAGCACAGGGAAGTTAAGTGACTTGCTCAGGGTCACACAGTATGCAAGTGGGGGCTGTGGGATTCAAACCCAGGTCTCCAGATTTGCAGCTCAGAGCCTTAAACCACTGTGCTATACTGCCTCCCAATTGGGCAGGAGGGGTCTCAGCACTGATCCCTGGGGAACTCCACTCCTCACCTGCCCGATCCCTGAGTATACCCCATTTACCACCACCCTCTGACTCCTATCCACCAACCAGTTTTCAACCCATCTTGTTATTTTGACCCCCTGCATGCTATCCAATTTGTTAACCAGCCTCCTATGGGCGTACGGTGTCAAAGGCCTTACTGAAATCCAGATAGGCCACATCCACTGCTCCCCCAGGTCCACTACCTGCATCACTCAGTTGAAAAAGTTGATCAAATTGGACTGGCATGACTTGCCCCTAGTGAACCCGTACTGTGTGTCATCCAGCAGTCCATTCACCTCCAGGTACTTCATTACCCTTTCACCGATGAGTGCCTCCATGACCTTTCCCACCACCATGGTCAGGCTGATGGGGCGGTAGTTTTCCCTCAGCTCCCTGCTTTCTCCCTTGTGTATTGGCACCACCGTTGCCTTTTTCCAACCCTCCGACACTCTACCGGTGTCCAGGGGCATGTTGAACAGCCTCACCAGTTGGGCAGCCAGCTCCTATCTTAGTTCCCAAATCATCCTTGGGTACAGGCCGTGCAGCCCCCATGGCCTTGTCCACCTTCACCCTGTCTAATTCCTGCCTAACTTTCTTCGTGGTGAAGGGATCCGATACTATCTTGTGCCTCCCCCCTCTCCTTTCCAACTCTGGTCTTCTACCACTCCTTTCCTCTGTAAATGCAGAGCAGAAATACCTGTTCAGGTCTTCTGCCTTCTCCCTGTCCTCCTCCAAGCGCTCACCTCCTTAACCCTGCAGCCTTTCACTCTCCTGGCCAGCCATCCTCTTCTCCCCCACATATTCCTTCTCCTGGCCTGTTTTACTATCCTTACTTTTGTGTCCACCTTAGCCCTCCTGATGACCTTTCCCACTAGTCTCCTTGCCTCCCTGTTAACCTTTTATAAAAGGATTTTATTCCATTCCCATCATTTCACTCCCATAATGTAATGATTTTGTTCCATTCTTGTCATCTCAGCACCATCATATAAGGATTTTATTCTATTCCCTTCATTTCACTCCCCTCATGTAATAATTTTACTCCATTCCTGTCATTTCACCACCATTAAATAAGGATTTTCTTCCATCTCCATCTTTTCATGCCATCATGAAATTATTTTATTCCATTTCATTTTTCTCATGTAATGATTTTATTCAGTTCCCATAATTTTGCTATCAATATGCAATTATTTTATTTTATTCCGATTTTTTTACTATGAATTTGAAATTATTGTGTTCCATTCCTATCAAATCGCTATTAAGGTGCTACAGCAGGTCCTACAATTGCCAGAGTCTGCAGATGTGAGGGGGAGGTGAATTAAACAACCCTCTCTCTCCTTCAGGAAAAGCAAAAGCTGCACTTGTGTTTGTGAGCAGCCAGAGGGCTGTGTTTGTAGCAGAGATGTTTCTGGAGCAACAGGGAGGGAGCATTTCAATCTCTGTCAATCAGGCCAATGAAGGTGGAGTGGGGGGCAGAATTGGAGAGCTGCAAGCTCTGTGAAAAGTGTGGGCTCTGACATGCGAGCCCCAGACATCTATAACCACTGGAGGCTGTGGATGTGAGGGGGGGAGTGGATTAAATAAGAAAGCAATAAGACATGACAGGGTGTACAACAGACATTTCTAATGCATGGCCAGGGCATAATGGGAGGCACGAGGCTGCAGGTTGAGTGCCTTTAGCCCCTGCCCATTCATTAGAAATGTCTAATGCACATCACTGGAGTATCTTATTGCACTTATAAAATGGGGATACTTAATTTACATGGAGGGCAAAATTAAAATGTTTAGATTTCATTAATAAAAAATAATTTTTTTGCTGCATTGTGATATCAAATAGTTCCTCTGCTTGCATTAGCTTTCACTTTCTGACCTATCAGGGCCGCCGTAGCTGAGCTTGCATGTGGTTGTATGCCCCCCCCCCCCACACACAAACACATGCACAATATTATTCTTACAACAAAATGTACTGGCAATTCTGGGCTTATTGCAGAAGCACATTTTAAAGCTGCAAGCTGTTAGTGAGTGAGCGAGTATCTGGCAGGCTGGACAAAAGTGCATGGGAAACTGTGGCTCTGCAGGTGGGAGAATACATCCGTTTCTGGTAGTGACCATAAAACAGGAGGATTATTAGTATGCTACTGCCCTGTCTTTAAAAGAGAAAGGATCTCTGGTTTAGTAGTGGGGCAAGAGACACCGCTGATGTTTGCGGTGTGTGAGAAAGCGGGTAAGTGGCTACAGCATCCGATCCCGACAACTGATGTAACTGCTCTGTGTTTTTTTTTTATTTATTCTTTTTTAACTTTATCCAGGAATGAGGGTCTGGAGAGATAGTGGGCAGGCACACAGGTGGCCAGAATGATAAACAAACAGTAATGGCAATTTGGGACTTGTGTGTGCTGCTAAGGAAAAGGGTTGGAGCCAGGGGTGGAACACACCAGTGATGGGCTGGAGCGAGTAGCAGACTGTACTGAATTGTGGGCAACTGTGATATGGCACACAGACAAGGAAGTAGCTTTTGTATGGAATGGAATTTGGCTATGTGCTAAGTGGGGGGAAAATAGGGTGTTTACTCTGCAGCCACTTGATGGGTTTGAAAAGTCCTTCCAGTATGTGTAATGGCTGGGGCAGTTGGTGTGAGTGGATGACTGATGGAGGTGGTGAGGGACAGTGAGCGGCTGACTGAATACTGTGTGAGACAAACCACACAAAAAAAAGTGATTGAATGTTTTCCAGTAAGATAAAGGAGGGTTTTGTTACTATTTTGAACTGTTTCCGTTGTATGTAAGTTGACTGGTCCATTTTTTTATATTTGAGTATGCTGGAGTTTTTCTCGGTAAGGAGGAGAAAATAATGGCATCTATTTAACTTTTTAAAACTCTATGGCTCAAGGATTTGAAGCAAGTACTGCATCTTGGTTAGCAGGACTAGTTTTTAGCCATGCATTAGACACTTCTAATGCATGGCTAACAACCAGTCAAATTGCTCAAAATCCTTTGCCCATTTTATAACTCTTCCTCTCCTTCAGGAAAAGCACAAGCCACACTTGTGTTTGTAAGCATCCAGAGGGCTGCATTTGTAGCAGAACCATTTCCGCAACAACAGGGAGGGAGCATTTCAATATCTGCCACTCTGGCAGATGTACGTTGAGCAGGGGGCAGAGTTAAAGAGCCGCCAGCTCCCATAAAGATTTCAGCAGTCAAGCAGCCCTCCCACTTGTGGCCCTCACAGTAAGGACACATGCAAAGGACAGCAATTGGAGTCTACCCGGAGTCTTCCCAGGAGACATCTGACAGCCAGGAACCTGTCCATTGGATCAAAGGTACAACTGTATTGTGTTTGAGATATACTGTGGTTGGGGGATTGGGGGCTTGCTGCTAACTGTTCCTGGGTAATATTGTGTTTGTGGGTGCGGGTGTTTGCTGCTAACTGTTTCTGGGTAATATTGTTTCTGTGGGTGTGGAGGCTTGCTGCTAACTGTTTCTTGGTAGGATTGTGCTTGTGGAAGTGCAAGCTTACTGCTAACTGTTTCAGGGTTGGATTGTACTTGTGGGTGTGGGGCTTGCTGCTAAACTGTCTTGGGGCTGTATTGTGATTGTGGGTTGAGGGCTTGCAGCTACACTGATAGCTAGGTAGGGGGGTGTAAGAGGGTACTAACAAGAAAAAAAAGGTTATTTTGTAAGTGTTGCTGTTTATAACGTACCAGTCTCCGTGACATACCTAGGTTAAGTAAATAAAAGGGTTGCGCATTGTGTAAGCAATAATACCCAACAGGGTGGGAGGTATTGGGAAATTCTGGACCACCCAGGGGTGTAATGAGGCCCAACACCACAGGTGGAGGGCCTTATAGCCCCTGGAAGGTTTAATATTTCCCAATACCGCCCACCCTGGAGGGTATTATTGTGCTTAGAAAATGGCCTATATGCAGCATTAAAAAGAGGTCTAATAAGAGTTAAAAAATAATCAGAATTTGTGTTTCTTGTAAAGTAGTCCCTGTACTGTGCTATGCTTGTCAGTAGAGGGTGCTGATGTTTAGGAGACTTGAGTGCATAGCAGCCACAGGGTTTATGGGACTTGAAGTTCTATAGTGGGAATGCGACATTGGCAGTGGTGAAGTCAGGTCAGTTTTTTTCTGTTTTTTTTTAAATGCAAGAGGAACACTACTGTAAATGAGCTGCTCTTTCTTTACAAATGTATGCATTTGGTGGTATTCTGTGCAGGAGGTTTGAGGGAGGAGCATGGTCTCGGACTCCGGTGACAGAAAAGATAGGAGCAGGAGTTGACTGAAGCGGTTCCCAGAGATGTATGAGAGGGGGAAGGGGATCATAGCTCGGGAGTTGCACTGAAAACGTAGAAGGGCAGCATGATTGGGCGAATGGGGAGGGGATTGGTGGGAGATGCTCCCCAGACCTGGGGATGCGTTACTGGGTTGCTACAATTACTAAATTGGGTGGCTTTTGAGGTACCGGGAGCCGCGACTTGCTCTTTTACGATATTTTAATTTGGTGTGGCTGAAAATGTAAGTAAAATGTTCTGGTTATCGGAAGTAGGCAGTTTTTATGTTTTAATTTGTTTTGTTACATTTATTGAAGCAAACTAAGACCGAGTTCGGGGGCAGGTTCGTTTGGCCAGCCGCCAACTCGCCGTTAAGCGGGAGAAAAAGAATGGCGGCTGCTCAGTTTGACAATTCTGAGTGCCCAATAATACCCTAAGTAATGGGGCACCCTGAATTGGGACTTGTTTGTAGCAGGCTCTATTGAAAAATACCCACCCACTACTGTTGCTGTCCTAGCCAATCAGAATGCTAGGATTTACTTTGCCATTTTCTAAACTTTGGTAACTGGTACTGAGTACAGCTTAGCCTTACTGGGTTCTGGGACAAGAGGACATGAAGCACAGGGACAGCAGGGTTAGAAAATGTGGGGAGTGGTGCAATGCAGTGGTTGATGGGTGGCAGTCTTCAGGGGGACCTTCTGGAGACTGTGCTGCTGTCCCGTCTGCATGTGCCTCTCTGGACTGGCAGAGAAGTTTACTAGACTTGAGGCTACATTGGTTGTGAGCCAGGAGGTGGTGACTAAACTTGGGTCTGTGTTGACAAGGAGTTGGGTGACCTTTTCTCCCACCCAGGGACCACCAAGTCTGACATTGTTACCTCAAAGGTTGCCAGATAGGAGGAGTGCCTGGACTACAGTGGGTGTGAGGAGGGAACGGGTGGTGGAATCCAGAACATTGGGGGGGAGTCACAGGCACATTCTTCAACCACAGTCGGTTCCACTGCAAAATTCCTGTAACACTCTGGTGGAGTGGGACTGCCAAGAGGCATCTGAGGAAGTGGCCAAGGAGGATGTGGCGGCCATCCCACATGGAGACCCCAAGGTGGGTTGAAGAGGACCACAGAGAAGGAGGAAGCAACTTCTGGTGGAGGACTCAGTCATCGGGGGAATAGAGCTGAAAGTAGGAAAGGGGGCGGAGAGGGAGGTCAGGTGCCTACCCGGTGCCACAGCATGGAGGGATGGGAAGTGTATCCTATGGATTGCTAGGGCAGTAGGAAGGGAGGGGGAGCTAGATGTCACTGTCCACCTGGGGACAAATGACCTGGCTAGGGATGAAGCAGGTACAGTGCAGGAGGAGTTTAGAGAGCTGGGAGGAAGTCTTAGACAGGTAGCTGTCTCTGTAACTTTTGTGGAGGTACTGCTTGTCTACGACAGGGGGAAGTGAGGGAGCTCTGTACCAATGCCTTTAACTCATGGTTGAAGGAATGGTGCAGATTGGAGGGGTACAGCTACATTGGGCACTAGGACTCCACCTGGGAGGATAAGAGCCTATACAGTGGCGATGGCCTGCATCCATCCAGGATGGGAACCATGGTTCTCAGTGGATGGCTTAAATGTTACTTCAGTGAACATTCAAACTAGCTGAGAGGGGTGGTGGAAGAAGAATGGGAGGCAGAAACTGCCCCCCCACAGGCTGAGGTAGTGCTTAGGGAAATCCTGAGGGGTGAGATTTCCACCATGGAGCAAGTAAATCAAGGAAACAGGGGGTTAGCAAAGGGGGAACAAGGTCAGAAAAGAAGGTGGGGATGGGGGCACAAAAGGAAAAAGGGGACAACAACAAGCAGAGAATTAACAAAATCGGAAAGGTCTTGTGTGTTAATGCTAGAAGTCTGGGGAAAAAAAAAACAGACCCAGAGGCCATCATGGAGGAAGATGACCTGGAGATTGTGGCCATTACTGAGTCAAGATGCATGGACAGCCATGACTGGGACATGGTCATACCAGGCTACTACAATGTTCAGGAGGGACAGGGTAGGAAAGATGGGGGCTTGGTACTTTATTTAAAGAAAAGCATAAAAGTAACAGAAATGCAGGGAAATTGGGGGCTGCGCTATGGATTACCTGTGAGTTGAAAAACAGAGCCACTGTTTGGACAGGTGTGATCTTTATTTATTTAGTTTTTGTTTACCGGGTAAGTACACTAGACAAGTTTTATGCCTATTTTCAGGAACGACCCGGGAGAGTACAAAAGGGTACAACAGGTACATTGATACAGTAATTGGTTCAGACGAATACATTCAGGTACAAAAACAGGAGAAAAGACCATTTTTACAGTTTTTACATTTCGTGGAAGGTACACCCAGATACAGTGCTGAGGCAAGGTATAAGTTAGAGATAAATTCAATGACCAACAGGGCTGGTGAGGATTATGAGCATAGTAACATCATAGCGTCGGTCAAGCAGGGAGGGGATTTGGACGAGGACATAGCGCAAGAGTGGTGACGCCAGAGCAGGAGAGAAGAAGCCGCACCAGTGGACACCGGGAGGCTAAGGAGGCTTAGGACATTCACAGCGAGAGCCACCTTAAGATGATCCCACAGGAGGTCCGGAAACTCTTTTGAGAGGAGGCAGTGCGGACTCTTTCAGGAAGGAGTTCCAGAGCCTGGGGCCATGGACGAAAAAGCAAAACTCCGAACCCCCCCATGTTGGTCTTGAGAGTAGGTACACTTAGTAGGCCGGGGCCTTGGGATCTAAGCAGGTGGGGGAGAGGTCAGCAGGAGCAAGAAACTAGGCCAGTTCCGGAGGTGCCGGAGCTAAGTACTTTACTCACGAGGCACCCAGTGCTAAAGTTAAGGTGATTGAGTGGGGATAACCAGCCAAGCTTCTGAGCTCGTGGTGATGGTGAGGCGGGGGCAGCCAGGGCAAACGACAGATGTTGTTGCACGCTAGCTCCACTTGCTTAGGAGGGTCTTGGAAGTATGAGCAAATATGAGGAGCCATAGCTGAGGGAGGTAGTACTCCCTGGCAAGAGCTAAGCAAGCCGCTGTAGTGAGGTTGTACCGAGCCCTGTAGGCCATCCCCAGTTTGCGGTTTACCCCACTGCAGGCATTATGGATATAAGGTCCAATTGGGGATCAAGCGTCACTCCAAGATATTTGAGGGAGGTCACGGTAGGGAGAGGGGAGCCATCTTCGTAGTTGATATGTAGGGGAGTTGAAGAGGCTCGTATTTTGGCAGAGGAACTGAAGAGCATAGCCTGGGTTTTGTTTTGATTTAGGACCAATTTATGGTTGGAGAGCCATGCCTGGATGTTCCAGAGGTCTTCAGATAAGTGACGGTTTAGTGTGGCTGTATCATAGGAGTGGGCCAGGAGAACCAGGTCATCCGCATACATGATGACACGGCAGCTGGAGACCACATCAGGAGATTGTTGATGAACAGGGAAAGAGTAGGGGACCCAGCACGGAGCCCTGAGGGACACCAGAGGTGACAGGCCGGGGGCAGAGAGGACTTTATTGAATTTAGTTAGTTGTTTCTTGCCATATAGGTGATCAGAGACCCAGTTTAGAGCGTTGGGGGACAAACCAAGGGACCTCATCTGCAGGGTAAGCAGATGCTAAGTGGTCAGAGGTCGAACGCCTTGGATAAGTCAATAGATACCACACCTGAGAGTTTTCCTGATCCATAGCAGCTCTGATGCTGGAAGAGACTGAGATGAGAGCTGTGGAGTGCTGTGCCCTTTACGAAAGCCATGTTGGGCCGGGGTCAGCAGACCATGGGAGTGGATATACTCCGAGATTTGTTTAGCGACCACCTTTTCCAGGAGCTTGCTGACAGCAGAGAGGATAGCTATGGGACGGTGGTTGTCCAGGATTTTGGGTCGCCTGCTTAGGGACAGGGATGGCCTTGGCAACCTTCAGATATCCGAGATCAGTCCCTGGGTAGGGATGGGTTGAAAATGTGGGCCACGGGGAGGCTATAAGGGGAGCACCTAGTTTGAGAAGCTTTGGCTCCAGATCATCAGGACCAGGGCTAGCATTCTGGGAGAGATCAAGAAGGAGAGACCGCACCTCGCTTACGATACGCCCTTAGGTAAAATGGAGGCGGGGTCAGACCAGACTCCCATTGGGCGAGGAGGCAGGGCAGTTTGAGTTTGGGCTGAGGACCTAGCGGGAGAGCAGAAGGGAGGTCTGTGAAATGAGAGTTTAGAGCATTAGCAATCACGTGAGGATTGTTGCAGGAGACTCCTTCGATGAGCATGTCAGTGACCCGGGTAGGAGGCGACCGCCAACCAGTGATTGGATGGTTCTCCAGAACCGTCTGGGGTCTTTTAGAGCTAGAAGCGCGGCCTTGCAGTCACTTTTGCCCCCTGATCATTTTCTTGCACTCATTTCTGAGTTTTCTGTATTGCTGCAACAGGGCAGTGTCGTGTGAGCGTTTTACCTGATGCCAGCATTTGTCTCTCGCTCGCATGTGGGAGAGGAGACCCCCTTTCAGCCACTGGGTGGCTGTCCCACGGACCCTACGCCTAGTGATAGGGGCATGCCTATCTTGTAGATCCACAAAGATGTTGTGGAACGCGACGGCCGATGAGGGATCCAGTGCTCTGTACACTGTTGACCAGTCCGTAAGCCTGAGTTCCTCCAAGAACAGGTCAGGGTTTAATCTGGCAAAGTTTCGAACCTGGATGATTTTGTGGGGAACCTTAGGGGAAGGGATATTCCATATACACAGAACCGGAGAGTGGTCCGATATGGCGTCGGGTAGGGGCCCCTACTGAGGAGATCCTCTCGGGACGGTTTGACATAATCCAGTCCAAGAGGGAGCAGGAAGTGCTGTTTGCCTTTTGATGGGTGGGCTCCCTTACCAGTTGTGTTAGGGATTTGGTGGCAAGCAGGGCCTCAAACTGCTTGACGTTTTCCCCATCCCAGTTTAGGTTAATGTCCCCCAAGATAAGGAGTTCATTTACCCCGGTACTGGGACAGACAGTATCCAGGAGATGGGAGAGGCCCTGCAGCCCTCCCTTAGGTGGGTTGTAGGAGCATACCACGTGCAGTTTCTTGGTGTTGCCAAGCAGCAGCACGGTGTGGAGGAGCTCACAGGTTGACGGCAGCATGGAGGTGTGGTTTATAAGGGATACGTTGAGGTGGGCCCTGTAGTAAATCAGGATACCTCCTCCCCTTTTGCTCCCTATTCTGTCCTGCCGTTTTAGCTCATAGCCAGGGAGCCTGCAGATCTACAGGCCTCTAGCACAGAGGGAGGACTTAGATAAGGAAATGTTAGAAGCAATTGGCAAAATGTCTGAAAGGGGGAGGTGTCACTGTTGGGGGACTTCAATTTGCTGGATGTATATTGGAGCCTCCCTGTGGCAGTTTCAGCTAGAAGCAGGGATATCTCCCTGCAGGGGGCATTTCTCAGGCAACTAGCCAGTGAATCTATTCATGATGGGGCAATACTAGACCTGGTGCTCACAAATAGGGATGGTGTTGTGGACATCAAGGTGGGAAGCCATCTGAGGACCAGTGATCATCTTACAGTGTGGTTCAACATAGGAACAGCTGCAGAATCTAACCACGCAATGGCGAGAGTCCTGACTTCAGAAGAACTGATTTTACTAAGATGAGTGAATGCCTTGGGAATGACCTGGCAGGACAAGAGGATCTGGAGGTGGTGGAGCGAAAGTGGGCCAAACTAAAAGATGGCATACTGAAGACCACAAACCTCTGTGTCAAGCAAGTAAGCAAAGGTAAAAGGAAGAGGAGACCACTATGGTTCTCAGAAGAGGTAGCAGAAAAGGTAAAGGCTGAAAAGTAACATTCAGAAGGTATAAGGATACCCAGAAAGAGAAGGGTTGGGAAGTGTATCTGAGAAAACAGTGGGAGGCAGGCAAAACAGTAAGGAGCGCAAAGACACAAACTGAGAAAAGAATAGCTCAGGGAATATTAATAGGGGGCAAGACATTTTTGATGTATGTTAGCAGAAAAAGGAAGACAAAGGGAGGGATTATACGCTTAAAAGGGGAGGGGTGACCGTATGGAGGGGGACCAAGAAAAAGCAAACATCTTGAACAAATACTTCTGTTCAGTATTCACAGTAGAAGGGGAGGAACCTCGAAAAGGGCACCAGGAGCTTTAATGGGAGGGAAGTGGACACCAGTCTGTTTTCTGAGGAGAAAGTCCAGAAAGCACTCACTAACCTGAAGGTGGACGAAGTTATGGGGCCAGACGAGGTACACACAAGGGTGCTGAGGGAGTTCAGGGAGGTACTGGCTGCACCTCTGACAGACCCTTTTAACAGATCGCTGAAGAATGGCATGGTCCCAGGGGACTGGAGAAGGGCACTAAATCTCCTGTTCTACTAGCTTTCTGAGTGGATATCACCAATGTTTAAGACGTGTCCCTGATTTTGGCCCTTTTGTCCCTGATTTTAAGCCTTGACCCTGATTTGTGAGGCAGGGGGTTGAGAGGTATGCTTGAATGAATTAACAATTAACAATGAGAGTTGGCTTGTGACTCTTGCTGTTGAAGCCCTCTGTTCCATCATCCAATACAATGAGGGTTTAGAGGACATGGAATCTTTTCTTAACAACCATTCAGTAAATAACCCCCCCCCAGAGGTAATGGTGAGGCTTGCAAGTTTCATGCCACAGTACAACACCAGTGTATCTAATGGTACTGTAGCTTTAAGAACATCCAGATAAAAGGGCAGAGTGTCAGACGTGCAGCAGCCTTTCAAAAAGCACCATTGCACAAAATGCATCAGATGATGACAGCAGGAGGGGGAGTTCAGTTTACACACCATGGTTGGCATTCTCTGCTCTTCAGTTTGCCCTTTGTATTGACTGCAAGCTGCTACTTAAAGTTTGGAGAACTGGCACAAACTGCATATGCACATGATTTGCACAATAAAGTATCAACCTTGACAAGCAAACTGCTGTTTGCATTTATTGACAATTTGGAACCTGTATTTAAAGTGTACAACTAGCCTTGAGTAGGTGCTGGTCACCATTTGGCCCCACTTCCATGTTAATTTAACTGACTGGCACTGCCCTTACCTGGTTACGGCTTCCATACCCCATTTGAACAGGGGGCTACATTTAGTTTAATTTGGGGGTGGGGAGAGTGTTTGTGCTTAATTTTTCCTTTTGGAAGAGTCTCTTTTGTTATCTGAATGCTTGGGTTTGCTACTTTGGGGAGGAGAATATTTGTGCTTAATTGTTTTGTTAGTGGAGTTTCTTTTGTTAGCTGAATGTGTGGTTTGCTTATTGGGCCCTATGCACGAATGGGGCAGAGTGGCTACGTGAGTGTATCTGTGGTGCATAACCACTCCGCACCCATTGTGCCCCCCGTGCGGGATGCACAAATGGGGGCACGCAGACCCACCGCACCTCATCCCCCATGTCTGTGGACAGCATCTCATGGGGGGCATTCTGGGGTGTGCCAGCACTACGCAATATACACAAACTTGTGGAGTGCTGGCCACATAGGTGTAGAGCAGAGCGCTGGTTATGGCAGGGGGGACCCTGCCATAACTCACTGTGTGCCCCCATGGACACAGGCCTCCAGTCACCCGGGGACCAGAACAGGGCTCACCATGCTGCCCCAACCACTGGGCAGCAGAAGGCGGCAGGGACAGCTGGAAGGGTGAGCACCTGGCAATTTCAGGAGCACCGGGACGGGATGGTGCCACGCAGGTCCGGGTGCCTGCAGTCAGCATGCATTGACCCAGACCCGCACCTCCCTATGAGTGGGATCCACTAAGGGTCCCAAGGGGGCATCCCATTGGATGTCCACCCGGGATGATGACTCCTTCCCTGGTGGCCCTGCGGAGTCCTGCATGCCTGTGGGAAGGAGTCGCGGATAGGTGGCTGGCGTTGGTGAATGCCAGTATGGGTGCACCTGTCTATGGGGTGCAGGGTCACGGGTGGGGTACGTGACTTTTCTGCATACCCCAGCCCACTTACTGCATAGTGCCCATTGAGTGGAGAATGTGCTTAATTGTTGTAATAGAAGGAGTTTTTTTTAATTAAGTTTATTTTATTGTTTTCAAAAGACATACATGAAAACAGTACTAACACATTCCCAACTATATACAAGAAGTGGGGTTATTTGATGTAGCAAGGCACAATAATGCTTATGACTAAACAACAGGCAGGTGCACTACATATACAATATAGGAAAAGTTTGAGGAAATAAGGTATATCTATACATTCTAAGTGCATCTTGGGGGGGTTTAAAGGTGCATAAGGGACAGCATATAGAGTGTGAAATTTACTCCACCTATTCTCATATGATTTCATTTTATTTACACTATCATATTTTCTATTCTAAGACAGAATAACAATTCCTGCAGTCATTCATTATAGGAAATACATTATTGGTCTAACCAGTGATTTAATGTTAAGTTTTGTGACAGTCTAAAAAATCATGGCTATCTGGTGTCTCCTTTCTCTTACAGGAACATTGCTATAGTCTATGACCAATCAAATCTCTGGAGTAAATAAATCAGTGATGCCCAGAAGTAGATCTGCCCTCTTTTTCATTTCAGACCATAGATCACATACCTTTGGACAGCTCCAGAAGATGTGGTAAAGGGGTCATTCTTCAGTCCCACATCGCATGCAGCTATTGGACTGCAACCTTCCCATCTTGGCCAGTTTAATTGGCATGTAATAAATATCTGACATTGTGTGATGTGCAGTTTGTCATTTTTGATATGCATGTATAACTAAGACCAGACTTTTTTCCAATTAAATTGATTATTTTGCTAGCTGAATGTTTGGGACTAGTTGAAATTAAAACATAGAATAAACAGTTTAAAAACACAAGATGATATAGGAATGATTCGATACAAAATGCAGGTAACTTATTGCATACATGTAACCCCCCCCCAAAAAAAAAGGTTGGGGCTTACCCATGTGCCTCTGCCCTCCTCCCATTTCTCTGCCACCTTGTCCTTGGTCCCTGGTATTTTGCTTCTTGCCTCCTGCCAGCCCCCGGTGTTAGCTCCTTGTCAGGGGGGACAGGAGGAGCATGGATTTAAAAAAGTGAATCACCCATTTGGCTGAAATAGTAGAGCGCATTGCCACACATCTCGCATCACGAATGTGTGAGCTGGTGGGGTGCACATGCACAGAAACAGTGATATGGCACTTTGTAGTTTTCAGCCACTCGTTGCAGCTGGGCATCAGTTCTCTTCTGTGTGCTTCAACCCCAGGACAGCTAATCAGGGTCTGGAGACACACAGGAAGGGTAAGAGAAGTCAAAAAATAAACTTTGTTGTGGCACATAAAGGCACCTGCCACTTTAAATGCAGCCGAGGCTGCCATGTACTAAAAAGCTCTGCCTGTCGCCTAGGGGGTCAGCGCTACAGCATTAGTGACAGACAAGGAAAGCTTCATTTACGCCCCATTTTGCCACCAGAGAATACGGGAGAGGGGCTACTGCTGGACTGTGGGGGCCATTTATTACAAAAGCTCTGTGAGTTTGGTAAAGTGGCTGCAAAACTGCGACTGCCTCTAGACTATTTCCAGCAGCCATCTTTGATGCTTTTGACCCCTGCTACAACCAATCAGCATCCTAGGAGCCCTGGAAGACTGCAGCTGTGGTTCCTAGGTAGTGGGTATGGACAATTTCTTGGAGCCCAAACAGCCAACAAATCAGACATTGAGAGGACCCAATGCATATTAATTTCAAAGATGGACAACTGTGTTCAACCAGTTGGAAGCTGCTCTTCTCTCATCAGACCCTGGGACAGTTTCAGTTTGAGTAGAGTTCTGTGAGAGGCTCTCTGAGTAAGTCAGCGGGGTGGAGTATGAGACGAGAACATTTGGGAGTTGGCCCAAGACTTCCATGGCCTACTGCTAGGAGATTTGCCTAAATCTCCCAATCATCTGGAACCACCAGAAGCAAAGTGTGCAGAATCTTTTGGGAATAACGTCCTCAGCATCCTGAGAGAGCCTCCAGCCTGTCAGAAGGGTTGAACTGAGATTTGCCAAGAGACTGAAGGTTTTGAAGTCAGCACCGGGCAGTCTGGAGGAGTCAGAAAGTCCCAGGAGGCCTGCTACCTAAAAGCTGGGACACTGCTTAAAAGACTGTTTGCTTTCCAGCCTGGGGAAGCCCAGAGTTACCTGCAGAGGTGTCAGAGTTTGTTTCCAGCCAAGCCACAGAAACTGAGTGACTCCTGCTCTACACTTTAGGAGTCACTGCCAGAGGGACAGTCTGAGGAGTCGGACAGGTGATGATACAGTCAGGCATTACCCAGCGTTTATTCCAAGGAATTAGATGCCTGGATGTGAGGGGTGAACATGTTGCTCTGGTCCTCAGAACTAGCCTGATCCAACTGCCCTGAAGGTGACAAGCTGCACAGAAGATGAAGCTGCCAGATTCCCTCCGCAGCCAGTTCAGCTGCTCGCCTGTTTGCCCTGCCTGAGGTCTCAACTTAGCCAATTGAATCCTTTGCTGCTGCCCTGACCCTATGTGACTGTGCTTCTGAACTGCAAGTAAACTCAGGGATTGCCCTGAGCCTGTGGAACTGTGTAGAAATAATTGCTAACTACCAAGTCAGCTGCAGAATTTGGTGCAAATGTTGAAAGTTAAAGTTAAAGTTGTTAAAATTAAGTGCACCAATGCAGGCCATCCAACTGCAACTCCTTGGGCCTGCACTGCTTTAAATCTGGGTACCCAGTTAGGACTAAGGGGGTTAGTCTGGTACCAGACGGGAGTGGGTGTTGGGGTTACTGTGTATTGTATGCATGCTGGTGAGGGTGGGGTTAGTGCCAATGCTTTCAGTGTTGCTACATTTGGTACTTGTCTATTGAATTGACAGCTTCAAGTTATTTTTTCTTCTTTCCAAATTCCCTACCTTATTTCTACCTATTATAAATAAATTAATGATTAACCTTTTTACATTGGTGTCCTATGAGCATATTATTAGCAATAGTCATTTTTTGCATGTACAGTAATGAATTGCAACAGTTCATAGTATTTCATGTGGGGGAGTGACTGTGAGGGAGGTGGGGAGGTACAGCATCCTAGGCAATTGTACCTATTTACCAACTGGCCCATTATAATTCACTCTGGGTGGAGGTATCATGCTATTTAATTTGCAACTGGGAAAGAACCGCCATTACCATCATAACATAGCCCACCAGGCATGGGTAGTAGCCCGCTGTTTCACAATGCCTGGGTTACATACATATGTTGAAAGACACATATTTATTTATTTAAAGATTGGTAACTGGGAGAGGCACACTGAGCCAAGGCTTATTTCCAGGTGTGACCTGGGGAGGGGGGAAAGGAGGAACCAGTATAGTGCAATAATACAGTATATTGGTACAGTTTTTTTTTGTGAACTCTTTTTTTAGTGCTCCCCTGTGATCAGGGCATCTCTCAGAGGTGCCCACTCAGACAACATCTCTACTCCCCTGTCTGAAACCTGTTTCCTCTCCAGCTCCCCCACCAGACTTCCCAGCCCCCCGATCACCCCCCGGGGGGGGGCCACCTCTCCTACCTGGCGGCCTGTTCTGGAATTAGAGGGTCCATCCAGTGAGGCTAGGGCAGCTGTTGGAGAGATGGCCAGGCTCTGAGGATGTGGGCGCAGTCCACTGGAGCCCTCATCACCTCTCTAGTCCCAGGGGGATATTTTTCTCTTGATTGTTTCCCCCGGAGCACAGACATGCAATGCCAACTGTGCATCTGCATGCAGCTGGCCACCACTGCTCTGCCCCTGACGTAGCATTGAGCCTCACCACCTTGTAGGGCTCCTGGTTTCCACCAGGGGCTGTAACGGAGTGAGGCTTACCCCAATTCTCACCTCAGGAGGGGACAGCAGTCCTCCAGATGCTCGATCCCCTTCCTCCCCACCGACCCAACCGACCTGAGTCCTTTCTTGAACCTGGGTTGCCAGCGTGGCATGAGGTGTAGCGTCCAGCACCTCAACCCTCAGCACCACTGGGCTGGCAGTATTTTGGTACATAAGTGCATAACAACAGGAAGATAACAAGTTGTGCAGGGGTGCAGGCTGGTAAAAAAAATGTACATGACATAGTGTGGATCTCCGATGCCACATCTACAATTTCTTGTCAATGCAATGTTTCCCCAGCACCACTACATCGACTGCAATTGTGGTCAGCATGGAGCCACCAAATTAAAAGTTGTTGTTTTGCTGGGGGCTGCACCCCTGCACTCCCCCACTTATGATTATCAACTCCGAAATGGAGCTGATTTGGTGATGGGATGCAGGACCTTAGGAAAGGGTGCTGGGGGCCCAGGTGGACTTTACTGCAACATGGCGATGTTGTTGGCATCGACCATTATCGCTGTAAAGTTGTTGCTGTAGCAATGGTATACTGACAGTGTAAAACAACAACAACACTTAAACAATATCACGGTGGAAGGTACAGGGAGATATGAAAATAGTACATAATATACGCATATCAGTAACACTTTATGCAACATATCAGCGGCGGGAAATTGTTGAAGCCTGGATAGGCAGTAGGACTCATGGGGAACAAGGATATCGTGGCAGTCACAGAAACATGGTACACACAAAACCATGACTGGGACGTAAACATACCAGGATACACTATCTACAGGAGGGACAGGGAGGGTAAAAGAGGGGGAGGAGTAGTTCTTTACATAAGGGAAGGAATAAAAGCAACAGAACAAAAGGGTAAACAGGAGGAGAAAGAAGCACTGTGGGTAAATTTGGAGACAGGCAATGGCACCACAATCCGCTGGGGTTGTATACAGACCCTTCTCAGGGAGGAAATGGACAAGGAAATGATAGAAAGTATACTTAGAATGGCAGAAAAGGAGATATTGTTGATGGTGATCTGAATATGCCAGATTGTAACTGGAGCGCAGTTGCAGCTGCCATCAAGAGTGCAGTTATTCTAGATGCCCTACAGGGGCATGCCTTGAACAACTAGTACTGGAGCCCACGAGGAGGAGCAATATTGACTTGATACTCTCAAATGGAGATGGAGAGGATCACAAATGTGAAGTGGGTAGCCATCTGGGAACTAGCGACCATCGAACAGTATGGTTCACAATAAACACAGCAATAGAGTCAAGCCATACAAAGACAAAAAGTACTGGACTTTAGGAGGCTGACTTTGCCAAAATGGGTGAGTGCCTAAGGAATGCACCTAGCAAATGGGTGGGAAGGAGGGTGAAGAACAATGGGAATAATAAAAACTGCCATCACAGAGGTAACGAGCCTTTGTGTGAAGCAAATAAACAAAACAAGGCGATGTAAGAAACCACTATGGTTCTCAAAGGAAGTGGCAGTGAAGGTTCAAGAGAAAAGAAAGCATTCAGGAAGTACAAGGAATCCATAGCAGGAGCAGGACAGAGAACTGTATCAGTTAAAGCAAAAGGAGGCTGGGAAGGCAGTCAGAACAGCAAAGGCCCAAACTGAGGAAAGATAGCCAACTCAGTTAAGAAGGGAATAAAACCTTTTATAGGTACATCAGGAGCAAAGGAAGACCAAGGGAGGGATAGTGAGGCTTAATAAAGGGAGGAGGGTGGACAGAGGAGAATGTGAAAAGGCAGAGATACTAAACAAATATTTTGCTCAGTATTTACAAAGGAAGAGGGAGGTACATAAAACAAACAGTAGTAACACTCTGGATACAAGTTGATACCAGCCCATTTACAGAAGAAAGGGTTCTGAAAGAACTCTTAAAACTGAAGGTGGACAAAGCAATGGGGCCTGATGGGATTCATCCCAGAATTCTAAAAGAACTAAGGGAGAACTAGTGACACCACTGACTACCCTCTTTAACAAATCATGGGAGGATGGGGTGGTACCGAGGACTGGAGGAGGGCAGATGTAATTCCCTTCACAAAAGTGGGAGCAAGGCAGAAGCAGGAAACTATAGACCTGTTAGTTTAACCTCAGTGATAGGAAAATAGATGGAATCACTTCTAAAGGAAAGAATTGTCCAGTATCTAGAGGCCAGAGGGCACAAGACCTAGGCAGCATGGATTCACAGCGGAAGGTCATGCCAGACAGATCTGATAGATTTCTTTGACTGGGTGACCAAAGTAGTAGATCAGGGAGGGGCTGTGGACATGGCCTACCTAGACTTTAGCAAGGCATTTGACACAGTCCACACAAAAGATTAATATATAGTTAGCCAGCCTGGGAGTGGGTCCCAAGATGACAGCCTGGGTAAAAGGTGGCTGGAGAATAGGACACAGAGAGTAATAGTAAATGGAGTCCACTCAGAAGAAAGGAGGGTTACTAGCGGGGTACATAGGGTTCAGATTAGGACCAGTCCTCTTCAATATCTTTATAAGCGACATTGCAGAAGGACTGGAAGGAAAGTATGTCTCTTTGCAGATGACACTAAGATCTGCAACAGAGTTGATGCACAGGGTGGGGTGGAAAGGATGAGAAGGGACTTGGCAAGTTAGAGGAATGGTCAATGTATGGCAGCTTAGATTCAATGCTAAGAAGTGTAAGGTAATGCACCTGGGAAACAAAACCCAGGGAAGAGTACACAATGGGGGTGAGATACTAACAACAACAAAAATGGAAAGGACCTGGGGGTAGTCATATCAGATGACCTAAAGGTGGGCAAGCAATGTGAGAAGGCAGCAAGGAGGGCTGGGGGATACTGGGATGCATAGGAGAGGCATCACCAATAGAAAACAGGAAGTTATTATCCTCTGTACAGACAGCTGGTGAGACCCCATCTGGAGTACTGTGTGCAGTTCTGGAGACCCAATCTCCATAAAGACATAGACAGGATGGAAGCTGTCCAGAGGAGGGCAACTAAAATGGTGCAGGGGTCTGCACGGAGGACATATGAAGAGAGACTTAAGGAGCTTAATATGTATAGCCTCGAGGAAAGGAGGAGAGGGGACATGATAGAAACTTTCAAGTACCTCAAGGAATCAACAAAGTCCAAGAGGTAGCATCTTTCAAAAAGAGGTGTGCAAGAACAAGAGGCACAATTTGAAGAAGATAGAGGCGGCTCAGAGGTAATTTAAGGAAGTATTTTTTCACAGAGGTTGTGGATGCATGGAATGGCCTTCGGAGGAAGGTTGTGAGTCAAAATCAGTGGTGGAATTCAAGTATGCATGGGATAGTCATAAGGCAATTCTGGGGGGGTGGGTAGAAAGAAGTAGGCTGCTGGTTAACTAGGATCTGCAGCTTATCCAGTAGGTAGGGAAATGGGCAGACTGGGTGGGCCAAGCGGTCCTTATCTGCCGTCAAATTCTATGTTTCTATGTTTCTATGTAAGGGCAGATGATGGCTTCAGAAAAGGCAGAGGACCTGGTATGCTGGGATACAGGTAGCCAGGGATAGATAGGGAAGGTACTACCTAGAAGTTAGTCAGGTTGTGGGTACAGGCAAGGTGTGGGGGGGGGGGAGTGGTAGAGGGTACATTTAAAGAGACTTAAAGATGGCAACATGCATAGTGAGGC
Organism: Neoceratodus forsteri; assembly: GCA_016271365.2. Lineage (NCBI taxonomy): Eukaryota > Metazoa > Chordata > Ceratodontiformes > Ceratodontidae > Neoceratodus > Neoceratodus forsteri. The sequence goes on from CM057456.1 coordinate 1,678,969,298, forward strand.
AAGCAGGGAGTTCCACTCTCAGGGGAAGTGGAAAGAGAAAGCAGCCTTGCCAGAGTTTGAGTGAGGGCATGGTAGGGCAAAGGAGTGTGGGTCATGGTAATGGAGACTATAGGAGGTGTGGGCAGCAGGGGATAGGAGGGAGGCGAGGTGAGGGGGGATCGAGCTGAACCAGTATTTGGCAGTGAGAATGGAGGTATGGTGGTTTTTGTGGGAAGTAAGAGATGGGAGTGATACCAAGGAGTAAAGGGTGCAATGATGGGTCCTAGGGGGAATGTTTAGAGTGAAGCGACAGAAGACGTTGAAGAGATTGTCCAGTCTGGAGAGGGTGGATGTGGAGGTGGACCTGTACATGATGTTAGCATAGTCGAAAAGTGGCAGGATGGTCTTTCTAAGGAGTGTCCGGGGAAGAGGGAGGGAGAAGGCATCTTTGTTTCTATAGAGGGCCCCAAGTTTAGGGTAGAGCTTGGAGTGAAAATGGTTGACATGGGTAGAGAAATCCAGGCGACTGTCCAGCCAGACTCTGAGCCATTTGTAGGCTGGGATTATGTCCAGTGTTTTGCCATCGAGGGTGGTAAAGGCAGGGGATGAGAGGAGTTTGGCAAGTTTCTAGGTGGAGCCGAAATTCATTGAGACTGTTTTAGTGGAGTTGACCTTCAGTTGATTTGCCTCAAACCTGTTCAGGACACAGGTGAAGTCGGACTGTAGCTGGGAGGACACCACTGCACCACTGAGGCAGAGGGGCCGGAGTTATAAAGGATAGTGTCATCCACGTAGAGGTGTACGTGGGAGGAGAAGCATACGAGGGGGAGGTACACAAGAGAAAATCAAAGAAAATACCCCTTCCCACAAACCCTGTCACTTTATTTATGCATGTATTTACATTTTTTACCAGGAAGGGCCTGCTGAGCTAGGATAGCTAATTTCCAGAGGCAGCTTGGGTGAAGGTTACATGGGAAGAGTTTTAGGCCCTGTACACACTAAGGAGTGTAAAACGGTTTAACTGCCTTAAACAATTTTAAGCTTCTGGAACACGGTTTGCATCCACACTGTAACATGGTTAAAACTGTGTCATAACCGTGTTCTAAAACCGTGCTAAAGCCTTGCTAGAGAAGTAGTCTTTAGCACGGTTTTAGATGAACATGGTTGCCTTAATCCATGTTAACAGCAGTGTGTATGCAAACTGTGCTGTAACATGGGTTAAGGCAACCAGTCCTATGGGAAAAGTAATTTTTTGAGCAGCAGGATTTAAAAAAACAAAACATTACCGGTAATGTCTAGTAGCCCTAGAAACACTGGTTCCAAGGATGTACTTTTTTCCCCGATCGCTTTCGGTTCCCGTTCGTGGGTATCCCATCATGCACTGCGGGACACTGCAGCACCCATAATGCTTTCAGTTGGTGCCGCAGTCATGCCTGGGAACCTGCTTCACCTAGCACGGTTGTTGGAGTGCAATGTAGACGCTTCGACAACTGTGCTAGGGACCGATTTATAAAACGATTTTAATAACATTTTGGAATCAGTCGCTAGTGTGTACAGGGCCTAAAACAAATAGTATAGGATAATGTATGGGCAGCCATGCACAACAACTATCTGTTGGCATCAACAGGTTGTCATGGCAACCATTTAAACCTTGAGCACTAAGCAATGCAATTTAGCAACGCGAGTACAGGAAGGTGAGCAGTGCAGCACAATGTAGAAGTAATTAAACAAGGCACAGAAGGATAATGTTACAGAGCATCAACCAGGCAATGTAAATTTGAATATGTATTTAGTCTTGGAAGAGCAACAGAACCAGCAAAATGGAGCTATAAACAGCTCCATTCACAGACCCGCTGGTGATCCCCATCCGTGATGTCAGACACAGGGGATTCTGGGGTGCTGCTTTAGTGGCTGTATGTGTGTCATGTACTAGGCAGGGGGTGACAGGATCAAACAGATAGATAAATGTAAACTACAGCCTTTCGAAGTGTGTAGAACTTGTTCAGTATTTACATGCACAAAGAGCAAACTGGGGCAGGCTCTGACTTAGGTATAGAACTTTACTAAGTGGACATTCTCGAATAATGGAAAATGCAGTCAGCTAACTGCATAAGCCATGAGACATTTTGTTAGTGTTAAGGAATTTGAATCTCACTAGTAATCATTCGTTATAAGGAAGCAAATCGTGAACCACTGCACAGTCTTAGGAAGATCATATTTTGCTACCAGGAAATGAGGCATGCATGATTATTCACAGCTGTCCGGCCTTTTAAAGGTGAGCCAGACCAGCACCTGTTTTAGATAAATATGTACTGTGTTTACTGGATGTACCTACCAAGTTTACCTAGTTGTTAAGGTTAGTTTTCTACGTGTACAGTACTGAATTGGGATTGGTAATTGTTGCTTTTCAGACTTCTTGACCAGGTCTTGTTTGTAAACAGACTAAAAAAGAGAGAGGCTTGTACTGGAGAGGTGAGATCCCTGCTTCCTGTGAGGAGGGGAGCACTCATCTGTTGGTTGTGTAACCCCTGCTGGCTGATCGCAGAACAGGATTCACATCAGCTCTAAAGTTAACCCCTACTGTGCCACAAACTGACATATAAGTCCAGAATTCCTGTATGTTCTAATTCTGTTGCCAACCTAAGGGTTAAATCTCTTCTGCTACTGGAGAGATGCAGACTGTAGCTGTAGCTGCCCCAGTTGTTGGTGTGGGGCAAAGAGGGAGAAAACAGGGTAAAATATAGAACAAAATAAATAAAACTGCAAGAAAGTTGTTGTTGCAGCTTGAAAGATTAACAGTTTCTAACCTTTGCCCCATGGTGGTGCTACAGAGCATCCACATATCTAATATGATTTCCTATTGTAAATAAAGCCCTTTCAGTTTCCAGATGAGTGAAAACTGCTTATGGAATGCCTCATCTTGTTACTTAATAAATTTATTTTTGTTTATTTATTTTACCAGGAAAAGGATCAGTTGAGCAAGCTCATTTACAAGGAGGTCCTGGATAGGACAGTATACAGTATACACAGGAGCAGTAGAATACAAAAGTGAAGAGATACAATTGCAGTGCCATAACTGATGAACAAGATATACACCGCCGTTCAGACCACTCTATGATATATACAATAATAGGGAGAATATAGTTTTAGTTCAGTAATTGATATACAGGATAGACAAAAAAAATCAATATAGATCAAGCGAGGATATAAGAGAATCTGATAAACCTGTACTAGGAATTATCTATTATACAGCCACTTGACATGTCATAGCAAAACAGGATATTTAATTATGTTTATGCCACACAAGTATGCAGGTATATATGTTATTCCTACTGGATCGGATCAGCAGATACTTTAGTGTTTACATTTTATTGTAATTACAGGAACATAACTCTACACATACATTTTCCAAAAGTGATTTGAAGACACCTAAGTTTACTATGTTGGAGAGTTTGAGAGTATTCTGCAATTTATTCCATGTCTTAGGGATGATGCTACTGATAGCCGACTTTTCATAAAGGGTGGTGAACCTTGACGTTTCTAATAGCATATACTCCTTAATGCGTAATTACTATGTGAGCAAGAAACGAGTTCTGAGATATAATTTAGCAGTTTATTAGAACATATTTTGTAAACTGGAGCACTTCAGGATGGATTTAAGTGATGTCAGGATGAATGTAATATGATGGGAACTGAGTCAGCTTTAGCAAGCTCCCCCAGGACATTGAGCAAGTGGCAGCTTCTTCCCAACCACAGAGGTCAATCCCATGTCTAGAATTAATTCCATAGGTGCCTTACACACAGAAGTTTTAACCACAGCAGTTCTCAGCCCTTTTCAAAATTTAGGAGTACAGTAGATACCAATTTCCTCAGTTGCCAGGAATCTTGTGCTTTTCACAGTAACACAAATGACTCATTCCAGTTCTCTCATCTGCAGTCTGTCTGACAGGATTTGTCTACATCGCCACTCCCTGCATAGAAGGACTGTGGGCTTCCCCTCCCCAAGATACTGCTTGGGACACCAAGCCAACAGAAGGAAGGAGGAAGATGAATCCATCAGTTACTCATATTTGAGCATATTTTGCCTCCTCCCTGTGATTTGAACAGTAGTCGGGTTCAATCTCTGTAGCACTATAGTAAAAGGCCCAGCTGCAGCAGACTCAGTACTGTAAGGATGACGATGGCCACTTGTCAGAGCACTGCTCACACTAGGTTCAAACCTGTCTTTTGCATATTAGTTATACTGACATGTCTGAATCATTCGGAAGTGAGTAATGGATTGCTGCAGATGGCAGTTCCTGTCCTTGAAGTTAATTGTTTTCAACAAGCAGGCACAGAATGAACAGACAACTTCATGCCTAAGGGTTTATCACATATAAGGCAACAAGATGTGACTGTACATACAGTATTAGATCAGCAAGTACAGCTCCATAAAAAGTTGCCTCTGAAACTAAAGGCTCCAGTATCTGACCATGACTGTTCTTCTGAACCTGCTGCTACAGTGGCACAACAACTGCATGGCTTCCTGTGTGGCACATGGTGGGCACTTGCTTCTTTTTATGTTACTCTGTCTGGAAGTGCAGTTGTGTTCATCAAGTTGACTGGATATTTCCAGATATTTCCCATATCTGTCTAAAGGAAATCTCTCTGGTAGCCTTGCAGTGGTACTGTAGGCAGGCAGCAAATATTTCCAGACATAGCACAAAAATGTCAAGAAATATCCAGACATGTCAGTGGCCGCAACTATGACTATCCTCCCAGGAAAGCCTAGAAAGACTGTTCCACCAAGGTAATAGGGATAGATAGGTAGTTTAAGTGTATCTAAAGAATAACTAGCCTAGGATGCAGGTTCGAGACCCAGAGTAGTTAGGAGCTGCCAGTTAGATGTATGGTGGCCCCCACATTGATAAAAAAACAGATTTAGAATCCATAATTGTACCAGATAAATAATCAGCAGTTTTAAATAGGATTAGCTATAAGAACAATGTAAGCATATTATTAGTTGAAACAGTAGGATACAAACGTATGAACATATGAAATTGCCAGCAGATAAAGGCCGTTCACGCAGCGAATGAACAATGGCGAAGTCCCTCACAGCGACAATTTCGACAGGTTTTGAGATTGTCGCTGTGAGGGATCCGAGGGCAAAATTTCACCCTATCGCCATATTTCACCTCCCCTTCAAATCAACTCCAACCTGGAGTTAGATATCTTAGGGGGTTGGGGGGTCATAGGCCCCAATAGAAAATACACAATGTCTGACAGGCGAACTTTCACCTGTCAACATTGGGGATCTCGCCATTCCAAATTTTCGACGACACTGTTGTCATTTTGGCATGGTAGAACCCGCTAAAACTAAGTTGTTGCTGTAGTGTGTGCTCTGTGTACGCTGGTCGGCATATTGTGCTGACGTTATTTTGCCGCATACTGTTTTGCATGTGGCATTGTTGCAGCGCATGGTTTTGCCCGCTACATTTTGACCTCGTGCCATTGTCCACCACCCTTTCTGTGAAGAAATTCTACCTCACATTTCCTCTGAGTCACCCTCCTTCCAGCTTCATCCCATGCCCTCTAGTTCTGGAACATCTTTTTTGCTGGCCAATATTTTTTTCCCACACCCTGTTCCTCCCCGTAAGGTATGTCTTTATCACATCCCCTCTCTCCCTTCTCTCCTCCAGGGACTACATGTTCAGGTCCTTCAGCATGTGCTCATAGGACTTGTGATGCAATCCCTGTACCATCTTTGTTGCCCTCCTCTGAACCTTTTCCACCCTATGACCTTATGTAGGTAAGGGCTCCAAAACTAGACACTGTACTCCAGATGGGGCCTCATTAGTGTCTTGTATAGTGGAATTATGACCTCCCTTTTCTTGCTGGTGATGCCCCTGCCTATGACAACTCCGTCACCCTACTTACCATGGTCCTGGTGGTAAAGAGTGAAATTCAGAAGGGCAAGCTGGGTTTCAGGAGTGTGAGAGGAAAGATATGACTCAGAGATGCAAAGTATATCAAGCGGGTGTTGGGAGAGCCAAACTTTTAGGGCATCCATTTTAGGTAGTAGACTGCAGGTGTTTATGTGGAAAATTTAAAGACCCTTGTGAGGATGTGGGGTGGAGGGTGGGGTGGATGGGGGTTAAGTTCAACATCTCCAGAGATCAGCAGGAGGAGGAGGAGGAGAAAAGGGTACAGTAGATGCTTCTTGGGTGAAAACTATAGGGAGAGGGTGTAGGGAGCTCTGGAGAGGGGTGAAGAAAGGAGAGAAGGAGGGATAAATGCCTTGTTAGGGAGACTGAGAGGAAGCCCAGGTGGATGAGATGGTTAGTAGAGGTATGGATAGCATAAGGAAGGGAGGGTAAGGATAGCATAAAACTAATCAGAGGCAGTAGACTGAAGTCAGGGACGCATCTTACAAAAAAGGAAATATCTGCTCAAGAAGAATGTTATGTTGTGGGGCATAGTGTGAAAAGCATTTTCTGAAGGAGAATTGGACTGTAGCATTAATGTCTGCAATAATACAAGTTTCAAATTCTTACTTTTTAGCACCAAAAATGTAAAATTTAATGAGTGACCAGGGACATTTTTGAGTCAAAATCAGAGATGTCCCAGAAATTCAGGGACAGTTGAGAGGTATGCCATATCAGGGATGTAAATAAAATGCTTTTACCTGGCTTTGAAATGGTGGTGCCAAACAAATACCAAAGCTACAGTAAAGAATTTCAAAGCATGTTATAATTATTGTGGGTTTGTCTTCCATTACCAAGTGACATCAGCATCACACTGATCCAAGTTAGAATCAAGCCTGCAGCCATGCAAATGGCTACTGTAGCAATTGTCCATCATAGTTTATGTATTTTATTTATTTATTTAAGAGTTTAACCAGGAAGGCATGCTGAGCGGAGTACCACTCGATTCCAGATGCGTCCTGGGGGGAGGGGGGAAGGATATATACAGTAATGTTCAGTGGGTTTAAATAAATACATATACAGCATCTTACACAAAGATTGTGCAGTTACATATACAGCAATGTACACAAGGATTATACAGTACAGGCATCTCATGAAAGACATATTTCAAAGTGGTGGGTGCAAAGGGTACAGTAGCTGCGTGAAGAGCAGGGAGGGAGTTATCCTGCTAGTGGGTCCAGGGGACTATTAATTAGCAGCCTTGCAACACCCATGAAGGTCATTGACCCATGAGAACTAACAGAATAACAAATATGATTTAGAATCATCTACCAGCTAATGTGCTTCAGGTACTAGGGTGTGCGCCTAGACAAATATTTAGTGAGGAGCCAGTTATACGGGGAAGTTAAAGTAGGGGGTTGGATACAAAGGTATCATGGGGAGGGGCCTGCATGTGCAGGTAGGGGCGACAAGCGCCTTGAGGAGATGGTTGAATTGTTGAGAGTTGTCAGTGTGCCTAATGTCAGCCGGTAAGGAGTTCCATAGTTTAGGCAACCGGTAATTGAAAGCGGCTTGGTATTTGGCTGTGGTCATTCAGAAGCTGGGAATCTGAGTTCCTGAGAGAGTACGTAGAGGGGGTTTGAGGTAAGAGGGTAGATTCCAGGTTGGGGGGGGGGGACTGTGCCTAGACTTCAGCAGTTGTCCTAGCACAGTGGACCAGCCTTCGATTCTAGAGCGAGGGTAGTTGTAGAGACTTGTAGAGATCACAGTGGTGCATTGAGGGGGGGCAGTCCAAACCAAAGTGGCAGAAGGAATGGAATAGGGGGTCAGGTCTTGCCAGGGTGGTCTTAGGGGCGGTGCTGTAAACAGCATTGCCATAATCAATTAGAGGGAGGATCATTTTCAGCAGGATTTCCCTGCGGGTCTCCAAATTTTGATATACAGCACCCAGCTAGGGGTGCAGTTTCTTGTAGATTGAATCAATATGAGCAGAAAAGTCGAGGTGCTGGTCGAGCCAGACCCCAAGGTACCGGAAGAAGGTGCAGGACTCCAAAGGAGTCCCATCAATGATATGGAAGGTGGGGGTGGCAAGGAGTCAGGAGAGTTTCTGTCTAGTGCCAAAAGTAAGGGAGGTAGTTTTCTTGGGGTTTAGAAAGAGCTGGTTTGAATGAAACCAGAGCTGGGCAGCATTGAAGTCCTTCTGTAGTATAGCGGCCACTTCTGTGGGAGAGGGACCCGATACAAACAGAACAGTGTAATCTGCGCACATGTAGATGGATGTATGCAGGCATACTGATGGCAGGTAATTCAGAAAAATGGAGAACAGTATTGGGCCAAGGATCGAGCCTTGGGGGACACCAGTGGTTAGGGGGGGGGGAGAAGTTTTGTGGCCTATTTTAACCGATTGAGTCCTGCCGGCTAGGTATGATTGGAACCAGTTGGTGGTTGTTTCCAAGAGTCCGGCATGGACGAGTTTGGATAGTAGGAGGGTGTGGGAGACAGTGTCGAATGCCTTGGCAAGGTCTATGAAAATAGCTGATGTGATGTGCCCATGATTCATACCCGTGAGGACGGTGTCGGTGAGCCATAATAAGGAGGTAGTGGTGGAATGGTACTTCCTAAATCTGGATTGATAAGGGAGAAGAAGATGGAGGAGTCAAGAAAAGAGGAGAGTTGGGTGAGCACGAGGCGTTCCTGAAGTTTGGCTAGGGTGGGGAGTAGGGAGATAGGGTGGTAGTTGCCTGGTGAGGCGGGGTCACCCCCTTTTGGGAGGTGGATGACTGTGGCATGTTTCCAGCCTGTTGGGACTGTAGTGTGTGAGAAAGAGAGGTTGAAAAGAGCGGCCAGAGGAGCAGCAATGGCTGGGGCAGATAGGTGGAGCATTTTGGAGTCCAGGCCCAAGGGGCATTTCCCTTTAGAGGGGTTGAGCTCCCGCAGGGCTTCTAGCACTTTGGCTGGAGTGACCATGCTAAAGGCAAAGGATGGGGAGGTGGGTGGAGAATTGGTGTCTGGACTCAAGTGGTGCTGGAGGAGAGAGGATAGCATAGTGGATGCACAGCTAGTAAAAAAGATGTTAAAAACAGAGGCCACAGCACCTGGTTCAGTAACGGTGAGTCCATCCACGATTAGAGCCAGGGTGGGGGGCTGTGCCGGGGAGAGAGGAGCGATTTGATTGATTTCCAGAATTTCGCAGGGTGGCTTAGGTTGGATTGGAAAGAGGCCTTGAAATAGGTTGCCTTGGCTTGTTGTAGCATCCTGGTGCAGGAGATACGGAGTGCCCGGTAGAGTTGGAGTGCTGCCTGGGTGTTGGTAGCCTTGTAGACTTTCTATGCCTGGTCCCTGGTGTATAATTGATCAATAATATAGGCAGTGAACCAGGGCAGGTGGGCACCACTTACACGGGTCTTTCTCAGTGGTGCATGGTGGTCCCAAACGGAATCTGGAGTTGAAAAACTCCAGGGCAGTGTCGATTGAGGATGCCCAAGGGATGAAGGACCAGTCAGTGCTTACCAGGTCAAACAGGAGTGCATTGAGGTCAAGGGATTTATAAGACCTGGTGAGCAATATATGCGGGGGAGGGGGCTTTGGGCCAGAATATTCTCCTTACTATGTAGATCATGTGGTGGTCGCTTAACGAGTCCGGGAGGAGTCCAGCCTTAAAGAATTCGATGAGGGTGGGAGGTAAGGACTCAGTCTAATAGGGAGTGGTTCTGGGATTTGAGTTTCAGGTGGGTGGGTTCAGAAATTTGTTGGGACAGATTCAGTGCCATCACATGGCTGCGTAGTTTAGAGCTATCACTGGAGAGCCAGTTTGAGTTGAAGTCACCAAGGATATGCAGCTCGTCCCCTGATCCAAGCAATTTTAAGGTGCTCAGGTGGTCCATTATGCCTGCCAAAGGAGTGTTGGGGGAACAATAGGACCCAGCCACAAATAGTGGAATTGAGTGTGGGAGTGCGAGTTTAATTAGTATGGATTAAATGGACTCTGAAGGCAGAGAGAGCAGGACAGGGGTGAACTGGAGCTGAGAGGATATGTACATGGCAATGCCACACCCTCTTTTTTACCCTTTTGATCTTACCAGATGAGAGAGTAGCCTGGGATGAACAATTCAGCATCCAGGTTGTAGGGCTTCAGCCATGTTTCAGATATGACCAGAATATCTGGCCGTAGCATTAGGACACTTGATTTTAGGATGGTGAGTTTGTTCAGGATACTATATATGGTGAGGTGCATTATTTTGAGACCCCTTGGAAATTTATGAGGAGGGGAGGGGTTGGGGAGGGTTGGGGAGGGGTGGCCCAGGGTTAGTCTCAACATCGCCTTCTAGGAGTAGCAGCAGTGTGAGAAGGTGTCTTATTTTTTGCAAGAGCCCTTGTGGCTTCCGGGAGGCACAATGCCACTGGAAGTGTTCAGGAAAGCTTCTAGTATAAGAGAATCTTAGTGCAATCAGTCCAGCGTGGAAGAAGGGCTGCAGGATGGTTGCACCTGGGTGCCAGTTAACCAGGGGGTGAATATGCGGTGACCTAAAGGTGGAGATGGCATGGTAATGAGGAGAAGCTGCACTGTTGACTGTGATTTGGCTGTGGCACAGGGTAGGTTGTGTGAGGGAGAGATGTTAGGGGTGTGAGAGTGCACAGCACGGTAAGATAAACAGATTTAACAGACTTTCACCAGGAAAGGCATACTGAACTATAAACAGCTCATTTCCAGATGAGTCCTGTAGGAGGAGGGATAGGGCTAGGTAAAGAGGTTCAAATTGCAAATACAAATAATAAAAAATGCAATAGTTATGCAGCATTGTAAACTATGATAGTTATACAACATTTACAATAGTTACACAGCATTGCAATACTACACTAGTTATACAGTATTTACAATATGATGCAGGAATAATAAGTAGAATATTCAGTGCAGAATGGATTCCGGTGCAGTTTCAAACTACACAGAAATTAATGGAGTTAAAACAGGGCTAGGTGTGGGGATGTGGATTTGGGGACTAGTGGGGGAGAGGAGTGGGGATAAGAGGATGAGGGGATTAGGAAGGGGCCAGAAGTAGGAAGGGGAGTATAAAAGGGAACAGATGTGAGACAGGTGAGGGGCTATTAACTAGGGCAGGTGCGGGGGGGGGGCAGTGTGAACTTGGAGTAGAGAAGATATAGAGCATTTGGAGGAAGCAGAGTGACTGGTTAGGGGGAGAGAATTTCAGAGTTTAGAAAAATGGAAGGAGAAAGCAGCCTGGCTGGCAAGGGATTTATGAGAGGGCAGCATGAGAGAGTGAGAGCCAGGATTACAGAGGGAGTAAGGGGGGGCAAGATAAGAGAGCTCAGATGGGGGGAAGGAAGCCAGACAGAATTTAGAGATGAAAGAGGCCCAGTGAGTTAAGCAGTGATTTTCCAGGGAAGGAAGGGGGAGAGAGAGCAGAATATAGAGAGCAGTGGGGAGTGCCGGGAGGACCGTTCAAGGTGAACCAGCAGAAGGAGTGAAAGAGGGGATCCAGTCTGGCCAGGGTGGACCTTGGGGCAGCACCCTAGACTATGTCGCCATAATCAGAAATGAGGAGAATCATTTTAGTAATAATGTCATGGTGGGCTGGTAATGGGATGCAGCTTTTGTTTCTGTAGAAGGCACCAAGCTTGGGGTGGAGTTTTTTGTGAATGGCAACAATGTGCTGTGAGACATCAAGCTGCCGGTCCATCTAGACACCAAGGTACTTGTATGAAGATACGTCATCAACAGTGCCACCATCACGCTGGTAGCACTACTGCTTGTGATGCTGGTGACCCGAGTTCAGGAAAGGGCTCGAGTTGTCAGAGAGCCAGCCGGGGGGAGGAGACTTGAGCATCCCAGGACCACTTATCTCCTCTGGGGGAAGGGAAAGTCATGATCAGGTACATGACTGGCCTCTAGTAGTGGCTGGTGGATTGGCATACCCGAGCCGAATGTAGAGGGTGGAGCATGATGGACGATGGCTTTCGCCTTAGCATCAGCACATGTCATGTCTCGGGGGGGTGTACACTACAAAATTCCTGGTCCAGTGCAACACCGACATGAGGTTTGGTATGATGGACCTTCGCCACCGGTGCAGCAGCTCGAGAAGTGGACCCCGATGAGACGTAGAAGGTATGGAACCGGGAAGGGTGGCTAAGGGGCAGGCTGCCCACTTGCACTCCATCCCCATCTGGGGGGTAAGCCACGGCTCCATGGGGAGGGGATAAGGATTGTCCAACTCTCACTGATTGCAATCTACCTGTTAGGTAAGAACTGAACAGTGGTTAAAGCAGGAATTTATAATAGGTGGAACTCTACCCCTTCTACTACTATACCCCTAATGTGAACCATGAATGTGCCCGGGGGGGAATAGTCCCTCCGAGTTCCCCCTCACTTTAATCACTGGAGTTGAACCAGCTTGTTGCAGAGTCTAAGAGACCTGCTGACTGCAGTTTTTACACTGTAGGTGAAGAGGGTGGGAGACAGTGTCAAAAGCTTTCATTAAATCAACAAAAATGGTGGTGATGAGGGGGCCCTGGTCCATTCCTGTGTGGATGGCATCCGGTAGCCTGATGAGAGATAGTGATGCTCGGATAGTGCCTTTCTGGATCTGATTGTGATCCATTGGATAGTGGCAGTATCCAACCTGGGATTCAACCTAGGATCCTACCTAAGTTGGAGGTCAGATCCCAGGTTGTATCCCACATTATCTGAGGTCAGATCCAGGGATCCACAGTCAGATCCAATGTCAGATCCAGGGATCCAAGGTCAGATCCAGGGATCCAATGCTGGATCTAGTGTCGGATCCAGGGATCTGACCATGGACCTGGGGGATCCGACCAGGATCCAGGACGTTCAGATCCACTGTTGGATAGCTCTACTATTCGACTGGATCCACTATCTGTTCAAATGTCAGGTATCTGATGGTATCCTAATTTATAGGATACTATCTGAGCAACACTAATGAGAGAGGATGTGGTGGAGTGGTGTTTGTGAAAGCCAGACTGGAAAGGGGTGAAGAAGGAAGGTGAGTCAAGAAAAGGGGAGAGCTGGGACAGAACTACATGCTCTTGGAGTTTAGATAAGGTTGGGAGTAGGAAAATAGGGTGGAAGTTGTTGGGAGAAGAGGGGTCACCTCCTTTTGGCAGGGGAGTGACTGTAGCATGCTTTCAGGTGACTGGGACAGAGCCAAGAGAGATGGAGAGGCTGAGGAGGGAGGAGATGGGAAAGGCACTGGCTGGGGGTGGAGCTTTGGGTCTAAACCATCAGGACACCCACCTTTTTGGGGGGTTGAGTGCCAGGAGGGCTTTCGGATTTGTAGCTGGGGTGACTGGTGAGAAGGAGAAAGGGAGAGTAGGAATGGCCAGTGGGGGATGGGGTGGGGTGGAGGTGATGGGCAAGGGAGGAGAGGAGTGAGGATGTGCAGGTAGTAAAGCATGAATTGAAGGTAGAAGCTACAGAAGGAGCATGAGAGATGAAGGAGTCTCTTACCTTGAGGGCAGGAGAGGTTGACTAGGTGGGGGGGAAGAGGGCACGGATCACTTTCCAGAACTTGGAGGGGTGGTTAAGATTTTTCTGGAAAGAGGAGGAAAATAATTCAGCTTTAGCTAATCTGGTGGCTGTAGTGGAAGTATTTCTCAAGTCACAGTACCTGTTAAAGTCTGCAGGTATACCAGAGGAGTTGTACGTTTTCCATTCCAGGTCGTGTGTCCGAAGGCAGGCCAGAAGTTCACCGAGGATCCAAGGGAGCTGAGAAGCTCTGACCCTGGTTTTCATTAGGGGAGCATGATGCTCCCAGATTAATAGAAATTTGGAACAGAATTAGTTTAGGCCCAGGACTTTTGGAATCACCAAAGGAACTACAGCTCTCAACTTTAGGACTTAAACAACAGAGGTAGAAAGTTCCTTAGAAACCATAAATTGAAACTGCAGGGACCCTAGCTGGGCAAATTATTGGTGGTATTAATGAATATATTGTTTGATACAGACTTGTGAATCAAGAAAAATCTTCATTGTTGAAAGTTGCAGGCAATTTCCTGCAAAATTAATTTCACTGGCAAATACATTAGAATTTAGATTCATTCTCAAAACCATTTTGACCAACAAATGGCCAGTTCATAGGTTGCAGATACATTTTACAGCCAACTGGCTAATTTTTAAAGCCACTTGTGCATCAAAATGGTCTATTTGTAGCTAGCCCAGATGATCAAGCTTTCAAGTTCCAAGTTGGTGCATTTCATTTCACAGAGAGCTGGTCATACAGTATGTGACTGAAGCCCAGTTTAGTCCCATTTGTAGTACACTGAACCTGGAAATCCTGTTAGTATGACTACTGGACCTAAAATCTTTGCATGGCTCTTGCTTCCAGTGATAATTGTGTGAATAAGGCAGTGAACTCAGCAGGCCTTGAATCTGGTAAAGTGACTAATTACAAGTTTATTTTTTGGGACATACAATACAGTCTTGATTATCTGAATTGCTTGGGAAGCATTAAATTAGTTCAGATAATCGGGAGTTCATAAAACTGGATTGAAACATTCAGAGTGTATTCACTTGAGAGACATGCTACCAGTTCATAAGACAAGATGCCATATAAAGGGGGCTCATTATGTTGAGATTGTACTTATTTATCTAATTAATTAATTAATTAATTAAACTTTCCATCAAATTGATGGCTGGATGGTCAAACAAGACACATCTTATTTTTGTAGGATCCCCCAAGTACAGCAAGACACACAAAGTGTTTTGATAGTAGTGCTATACAATAAGACACACAAAGTGTTTTGATAATAGTACTGTACAACAAGACACACAAAGCGTTTTGATAGTAGTGCCGTACAACAAGACACACAAAGTGTTTTGATAGTAGTGCTGTACAAGACACACAAAGTGTTTTGATAGTAGTGCTGTACAAGACACACAAAGTGTTTTGATAGTAGTGCTGTACAATATGACACACAAAGTGTTTTGATAGTAGTACTGTACAATAAGACACACAAAGTGTTTTGATAGTAGTGCTGTACAGCAAGACACACAAAGTGTTTTGATAGTAGTACTGTACAACAAGACACACAAAGTGTTTTGATAGTAGTACTGTACAACAAGACACACACAGTGTTTTGATAGTAGTACTATACAATAAGACACACATAGTGTTTTGATAGTAGTGCTGTACAACAAGACACACAAAGTGTTTTGATAGTAGTACTGTACAACAAGACACACAAAGTGTTTTGATAGTAGTGCTGTACAACAAGACACACAAAGTGTTTTGATAGTAGTGCTGTACAATTTGATAGTAGTGCTGTACAACAAGACACACAAAGTGTTTTGATAGTAGTGCTGTACAATAAGACACACAAAGTGTTTTGATAGTAGTGCTGTACAATAAGACACACAAAGTGTTTTGATAGTACTGTACAATAAGACACACAAAGTGCTGGTTCCAAAAGGATACACAGACACAAGTTACTGAAACAGTACAAGATAGTTTGTGGCAATAATGGAGTACAGCTACTCATGCAGCAGGTAGCGGGTGATAACCACTGGGAATGGTGGTTACCCTTCATGCACACAATCACTAGAGGTGGAACTACTGACATCCTATATACTGAGGTGCCCAACCTCTTCTTCAGGGTGTTGAGTCAGACCTGCTGTTAGTCTTTTAGCTGTCTTTATTAATGAGATGGTACCATTTAATATCGACTCTCCATTCTTTTCGGTTAACTCTATATACAAAATAGTCCTTATTAAATGACTCACAGAAGATTGGAGCATTCAGTTCAGCTACAGCATGACAAAGTACTTTCAAACAAAGTGCATAGTGCAACCATAAAAAGCAAAATACCCCAGCTGACAATAACAAATACTTAATGTTAAAAGCACAAACCAACATACAACTGGAGGAGTTGGCCTGTGTGATCTTAAAGATTAAAATGGTAAACTCAGCTAGAAAATACAAACTGATTTCTTCATAACAATGTTATAACAACTCATTCCCCTTATTTATTAAAAGGAGTAACGCTGTTATCTATTTCATTTATTTGCTTCTCCAATAATATAGTAGGAAAATAATTATTACCATCTAACTATTTTATTACCTTTGAGAGTCAAAGAAACAGGCCTGATTTTTCCAACGTTCAGTCACAGGATTCCAGGAATGTCAGAACAGGAACACATTAAAACTATCTCTGCCACATCTAAAGGAGAAGAAGAGAAAGAGAGATAAAGAAAAAGAATTGTTGGGAGGGAACAGTTAACTTTTCTATTTAAAACAATTAATGTATACACTTATTTCATGAAATTATGCTTCTGTGTTAAAATGAACCTTATCTTAAAAACTTAACTAGGCAGACTACTGTAGATGGACCATGAGTTTGTTTCTGTCAATAAATATCTACTGTATGTACCGCAGTACTGTATCTATAGTCTTCAAAACTAATCTACCATCGCTACAGACCTGTTGTTAATCCTTCTTAATGTTAAGGTTCTGCCCTTGATTGGAATGAAACATTTTAAAGGTCAGCATTTAAATTTTACAATCTATTACAAAGGATTACAAAAAATTACACTACATATATTTAGCTGTTACAAACATGTAGAAAGGCACAATTCTCCAGCAGGTTGACAACAAAACATTCCACAAAACTAGAAAAGAATGTGTTTATTCTTAGACAGAAAAAAACACGTGCATCTTCTGATCATTTCCAAAAATAATCTTTTATGATATTTTATAAGGTTTGAAATTATATTTCAAAAGCTGCAACATTTGAACTGTTAGTCACAGAAATGTAAGTCGTTTTTTTTAAATAGAAGCCTGGAGTCCAATCAAGATGAAATGATGCAAACAATACATTTCTCATGTATCACTACATGTCTATACATGTCCATATAGTACATTGTTAACAATAACAGGAATTAAAAAATGTAGTGAACCATTTCAAGTTTTTATATATTTGATATATGGTAACATAGAAACATGGAAACAGATTTATTTATTTATTTATTTGTTTGAATTTTGGTAACCAGGTACGCCCACTGAGACCATGCAGTCCCTTTTTCAGTGATGACCCAGGAGACAATTACAGTATAATATAGCACAAACAAAAAATACATGGACTTATTGTGTACAATAAAATGCAAATGGGTACAAGAGTTAGTCAAAGACTTCGGGATAGGTACAAAGCAGCCTTAAAAATTTGCATTGCATTGGGTTAAATAAGGATTAAAGAATACATACAATTAAATACATTGGAATGCACATATATACAGAGCAGATAAGAAACATGGAAACATAGAAATTGACTGCAGATAAGGACCGCTAGGCCCATCCAGTCTGTCCATTTTCCCTGCCTACTGTAAAAGTTGCAGACCCTACTTGATCTCTGATTTTACCTCCTCATTCCCATTGCTGGGGTTCCCCTATGCCTGTCCCATGCATGTTTGAATCCCCCCACTGTGTCTGCCCCCACCACCTCCACTGGGAGTCTGTTCTATGCATCCACCACCCTTTTGGTGAAGAAATACTTCCCATGCTATACCCCTTCGTCTACCCCCTTTCAACCTCATGGCATGCCCCCTCACTCCTGGACATCTCCTTTTCTGAAAGATGCTACCCTCTGGTACCCTATTTATGCCTTTTAGATATCTGTAGATTTCTATCATATCTTTTCTGTCTCTCCTCTCCTCCAGGGTATACATATTGAGATATCCCAGTCTCTCCTCATATAACGTTTGGTGCAGGCCCTGCACCATCTTTGTTGCCCTTCCTTGAACTGCCTCCACCCTTTATATGGACCACTTGGCCCATCCAATCTGTCCATTATTGTCCCTGCTTATACTCCTGATCTCTGGCTACTCTCTCTCCCGCTTTCCTACCAAGATCCCTTTGTGCCATGCATGCTTGAAGCCAACCACTATTTTCATCCCAACCACCTCTTCTGGAAGACTGTTCCAGGCATCCACCACCCTTTCACTGAAGAAGTATAATACTTCCTCATATCCCTCCTAAATTTAACCCCTTTCAGCTTCATTGCATGCCCCCTTGTTCTCATGTACCTTCTCTTCTGAAAAATATTCCCCTCCTGTACCTTATTAACCAGCGTGAAGTACTTACTGGTTTCTAGCATGTCCCTCACATCTCCCAGGGTGTACATTATTGAGATCCCTCGAGTCTTTCCCCATAGGACTTATGGTGCAACCTCTGCAAATTTTTAGTTGCCCTCCTGTGGTCAGTCTCTAATCTGTCTATGTCCTTTGAGGGATGTAGTCTCCAGAACTGGACATAGTACTCCAGGTGGGGTCTCACCAATGATCGATGCAGTGGTAACACCATTTCTCTCCTTCTGCTGGTAAGTCCCCTCCTTATGCATCCCAGCATCCCACTGGCCCTGCCCTCTGCCTTGTTGTACTGCCTTGCCACTTTGAGGTTATTAGATGTGATAACCCTAAAGTTTCTTTCCTGTTTAGTGACCATCAATACCTCTTCCCCCAGTTTGTACACTTCCTCTGGGTTTCTGTGCCAAGGGTGCATAATTCTACACAGCTGCCATACCCTTGACCGTTCCTTAAGTTTCCTCAGGTCTCTACTCATTCTCCCCACCCCCTCTGGAGTATCTCCCATATTGCAGATTTTGGTGTCATTCGCAGAGAGGCATACCTTCCCTTCCAGCTCTTCTATAATGTCACCTATAAAGACATTGAAAAGGACTGATCCCAGCACTCAGCCCTGAGATACCCCACTGGACATGCTTCCTTCCTTAGAGTGAGTGCCATTTACCACCACCCCCTGTCAGCTATCTATCAACCAACTGCAATCCAGTTTACCACCTTGGATCTCACCATCAAACTGACCAGTTTTCTTATAAGCCTCCTATGTAGCATGGTGTTGAAGGCCTTGCTGAAGTTTAAGTAAACCACATCCACCACCTCACCCCGAATCTATTTCCCTGGTCACCCAGTCAAAGAAATCGATCAGGTTCATCTGACATGACCCCCCCCCCTTTGAATCCATGCTGTCTCAGGCCTTGTAATCCACTCTATTCATGATATTCCACTAGCCTTTCTTTTAACAGTGTCTCCATTAACTTCTCCACCACTGACATTACACTGACCAGCCTTTAGTCACCAGTCTCCTCTCTGCTGCCGCTTCTTGAAGCAGGACTGCATCTGCGCTAGTCTAGTCCTCTAGAACCTTTCCTGTCTTCATTGAGTTTTTGAACAGGGCTGTCACAGGTGCAGCCCGTACCTCCCTAAGCCCCTTCAGCACCCTTGGGTGTACCCCATCTGGCCCCATAGCCTTATCTGCTTTTAGAGTCACAAGTTCTTTCAGGACTTTTTACTCTTTGAATTGACTTGTGTCTACTTCCCTGCCCCCAGTATTCCAGCTTTTTCTATATGGTCCATACCCCTCTCCCTCCACTGTAAAGACTGAGCAAAAGTATCTGTTTAGGATGTCTACTTTATCCTGATTCCCCTCTGCACAGTCTCTCCCTACCCTTCTTAACCTCACAATCCCTCCCCATGTCTTTTTCATTTTGCTTATACAGTCGTGGCCAAAAATATTGGCGCGCTTGCACTTTTTCAAATAACTCACAATTTCCTCTAAACATAAGTTGAAATTAACAACAGTACAGTATTTGATCTCCACAATTCTTTATTTCTCTGTTAATATTACAGAACCTTTGTTTTTGATTCAGAATTTAATATATCCTTTTAAATCAGAAAATGAAAAGAAATGGCATTGACAAAATTATTGACACCCTAGACTTAATATTTGGTAGCACAGCCTTTGGTCAAAATAACTGCAATCAACTGCTTCCTATAGCCATGGATGAGCTTCCTGCACCTCTCTACTG
Organism: Neoceratodus forsteri; assembly: GCA_016271365.2. Taxonomy (NCBI): domain Eukaryota; kingdom Metazoa; phylum Chordata; order Ceratodontiformes; family Ceratodontidae; genus Neoceratodus; species Neoceratodus forsteri. Next base: position 1,678,989,025 of record CM057456.1, read on the forward strand.
GCAGTTTGGCCCACTCTTCTTGTGCAAACTGCTCCAGTTCTCCCAGATTTGAAGGGTGCCTTCTTCCAACTGCTGTTTTTGGATCTCTCCACAGGTTTTCAATGGGATTTAGAGCTGGACTCATTGCTGGCCACTTCAGAACAGTCCAGCGTCTTGTCTTGAACCATTTCTGGGTGCTTTTTGAAGTGTGTTTGGGGTCATTGTCCTGCTGGAAGACTCATGACCTTCGACAGAGACCCAGCTTTCTGACACTGGGTTCAACATTGTGCTCCAAAATGGCCTGGTAATCTCCAGATTTCATGATGCCATGCACACGTTCAAGGCACCCAGTGCCAGAGGCAGCACAGCAACCCAAAACATCACTGACCTCCTCCATGTTTGACTGTAGGGAAGGTGTTCTTTTCTTTGAAGGCTTCATTTTGTTTTCTGTAAACATAGAGATGATGTGCTTTACCAAAAAGCTCTAATTTGGTCTCATCTGTCCACAGGACATTCTCCCAGAAGGATTTTGGCTTGTTCAGGTGTGTTTTGGCAAACCCCAGTCGGGCTTTCTTACAGTATGTCTCTCTCTCAGCAGTGGGGTCCTCCTGGGTCTCTTACCATATAACCCCCTTTCATTGAGTTGGCGACAGATGGTGCGAGTTGAAACTGTTGTACCTTGTGTCTGAAGGTCAGCTTGAATCTGTTTGGCAGTTGATCGAGGTGCTTTCTCCACCATTTGAACAATCCTGTGCTGCAATCTTCGATCAAGTTTTCTCTTGAGGCCACGTCCAGGGAGGTTGGCTACAGTGCCATGGGCCTTAAACATCCTGATAACATTGATCACGGTGGAAACAGGAACATCAAGGTCTCTGGAGATTGATTTGTAGCCTTGAGATTGTCCATGCTTGGCTACAATCTTCTGTCTGACCTCCTCAGACAATTCTCTGGCTGTCTTTCTTTTCTCCATGATCATTCGGTACACACAGTGACACAAAACAGGAGAATGAGTCCTTTTCTCTATTCAAACTGGTTGAATGAGTGATTTTATATTGCAGGCACTGAACTCACCACAAGTGAGTTCAATTCCAAAGTGAAGGAGAATCACCTGCTTGAAATCTAATTATTTCTAACTACTTCTAAAGGTGACAATAATTTTGTCCGAGCCATTTAAGGATTTCTGTGTGGAATAAGCCAAGACTTAGTAAATTTTTCTGCTTTTGTGTTTTATTCCACTGCAAACCAAAGAAATACATATGTGGATACCAAAATATTTTTTAATTCCAACAATTTTCTGGAAGGAATGATGCATTATTAGAAAAAACTGCAAGAGTGCCAATATTTTTGGCCACGACTGTATATCTAAAAAAGGTGTTGCCCCCTTTAATTACCCCTTTGGCTATCCTTTCCTCTGTTTGTGCCTTTGTGCCCTCCACCACCTTCCCTGCTTCCCATTGCTATCTGGTACACCTCCCTATCCTCTTCCCGCTGCATCTCCTTGTACCTCCCGAATGCCACCCTTTTAGCCTTAACCTTCTCAGCTACTTCCCTCGAGAACCGTTGTGGTCTCCTTTTCCTCCTGTTTTTGCTTATTTGTTTCATGCAGAGGTTTGTTGCCTCCTCTATGCCATCCTTTAATTTTGCCTACTCTTCCTCCATCCCACCCTGGCAAATCCCCCCCCCCTCGGGGTAGGTCGTTGACTTGTGTCTGAGGTATTCGCCGATTTTTCTAAAATCTGCCCTCCTGAAGTTCAGGACCCTCATCCTTGTGTGGTTTGCCTCTGCCATCACCCTTATGTTACACCACACTGAACGGTGATTGCTTGTCCCCAGGTGGCATCCTGCCTTGACATCTGCATTACTGTTCCTATTTGTAGCAACAAGTCTAGTATTGCTCCAACTCAACTGGGCTCCCTGACTAGTTGCATGAGAAATGCCCCCTGCAGGGAGTCTAGAATGGTACTGGTTCTAGCCAAGGTTGTGGCTGGGAGACTCTGATCTACATCCACCAGATTGAAGTACCCCACCAGTAGCACCTCTTCCTTTTCAGCCATCATGCTGATAGCTTCCCCCAGTGCCTTATCCACATCTTTCCACTGTGCTGGAGGTCTGTATATCACCCCAGTGCAAATAAAGTCTCCAGGTCCTGTCTCCAGGGTTATTCACAGTACCTCCAACCTATCCTTTATCCTCAGGTTCCCCTGAAATTCCATTGCTCTGATACCCTCCCTCACATATAACAGATCCCCCTCACCTTTCCTCCTCTCCCTATCCTTCCTTAACTGATTGTAACCTTGTATGGCCATGTCCTATTCATGGTTCCTTGTGCACTATGACTCAGTAATGGCCACAAGATCCAGGTCTGCCTCTGCCATGATGGCCTCCAGGTCAGGACTTTTATTACCAAGACTCCTTGTGTTGGCACACATGGTTCTCCACACCTTGCTCCCACTTTTCCTGTTACCCCCTTCTTGCCTTTGTTGCCACTTGAAACTTCCCTCTCTTCCCCCACTACCATCTTCATGTATTGCTTTTTCAAGACCTCCCTTTCCACCTTTTCTGTTCTAGTCCCCCTTGTCCCAAACTATGTTTCTGCTTCCTCTATTTTGTGCCCTGGGAGTTTCCTCCCATTGGCCCTCTTTAGCTGTTGCTTCCATCTGGGGGAAGGGAGCAGTTTATGCCTCCCTTTCTATTTCTGCCTCCCCCTTGGCTAGTTTAGATATTCATGAAGGTAACATCTAAACCTTCCACTGAGGACTGTTGTGCCCCTCTCAGACAGATGCAGGCCATCACCTCTGTATAGACCCACATCCTTTCAGGTCAACCCCCAGTCCCCAGTGAAACTGAACCCCTCCCACTGCGCCAACCCTTTAACCAAGAGTTGAAGCTCCTGGTGTGGAGTACCCTGTCCTCCCATGGACACAGACACGTAGCACCTCAGTGAATGCCACTGTTTGTGCTACTTGCCTTAGGCCCCTCCCCCAGTTCCCTGACCACTCCCTGTACTACCCCAGCCCCATCCCTCATGAGGTTATTCGTCCCCATGTGGACAATGACACTGAGACTCCCTACCAGTCCTGCTGCCCTAGTGATCTTTAGGATCTGCTGTCCACCCCCCCTGAGCCAAGGTGCCAGGTAGGCACCTAAATTCTGCTGAAGCAACATCTTATATCAATTTCAACTTAGCTGACTCCTAGATTTCATTCAGAAAAAATACGTTTCTAGCCCTAATGGTTCCAAAATTATCCAATATTAAAGAAATTACTGTATCTAACTTAGGAACCATTGGGGCTAGAAACATAATTCTTTTTATTGAAAGTTTGGAGTCAAGCTATAAAGAATTACTGTAGCTCAATCAATACTGTTTACAAGGGTCAAACTTATAAATTGCATGATGGTTTAAAGAAGCACATTTTTTAATAAAAAAAATAATTTTACTTTTTTCAGAATTTTGGTAATACTGCCCATTTTTGTGTTGCTTGCATGCATGTGCAAGAAACACGGTAATATCCTTCCTTCAAAGCAAGTTATGGGCGTGGCAGTGTTGGCTGAATAAGCAGTCGTTCCAAGGCTGTTCTCTGTGCGGCTAATAGAGGAGCATGCTGTTTATGACAGCAGTTGATGAGCATGCCACAATGCGTAAAGAAATTTGGCCACGTCACTATGCAATCTGCTGTTTTGGTGCATTGTGTGGTGTCCCCATGGTGATGGCTTTTCTGTTGGCCTCTCACAGTCCCCATGAAGCCAACAGGAAGCCACCGCCCACTGTTCAGTGTGCCTTCCTGGTGAAACATTTCAATAAATTAAAAAAAAAGCAGACGGGGGTGCCCAATTCCCCTGTCAGCATAATCCCCTCCCCAGGTCATTTGCCGATGGGGTAGCCCAATCCCCATCGGCATGATGCACCTCCCCCATTTTATGTATACTGAGGGGGTTGTCCAATCCCTCCTCAGCTCATGCACCCCCCCAGCACACTGTATGGCTGACAGGGGTGCCCAATCCCCTGTCGGCTCCACTGCCACCACCAAACAAACTTCCAGGTGCCATACAGGGAGCCCACCCCAGTGTTGCAAAAGTCTGTATGGTCCACAGGGGTGCCCAATCGTCTGTCTGCTCCACTGCCCCCCCAAACGAACTTCTTGGTGCCATGCTGGGAGCCCACCCCAGTGTGGCAAAAGTCCCCCATCGTCTCTGTAAAAAAAAACATCTAGAAGAAAAAAAGGTCCCTCGTTGATTCTCTTGCCCCTCCCCAACCGCGCCCACCTCTAAGTACCCACACCCCACCTCACTCCATACTACTCAGGCCCAGTCACGATGATCTTCGGTGGACCGGGAACGCTTCTGCACTCTTCAAAGTAGACCGTGAACTGAAGAAATGCCGGTACGCAGTATAATAGCATAAATGTTTTTTTTTTCAACTTTGGTGCATTTCCCAGCCATTTTTGAGAATTATTTAACCAAATTTTCAACAAGGGGTTATTGGGACCCCACCTCATGAACTCAGTCACTGTCATTTTGTTATTCGGTCCTGAAAGGTGATTTCGTGGTCACTGCGTGGAACCACCTTTCGGGACTGACAAAATGACAGTGTCACAGTTCATAAGGTAGGCCCCAAAAAACCCTATGTTGAAAGTTTGGTGAAAAAATTCACAAAAATGATTGTTTCACAAGCGTGCATTGCGCAGTTCTGATGCACAGTCGTAACCTTGAACATTTTTAATATTTTCACTCCAGATTTTCAACATTGCCATTTTACCACACCTCCTTATGAATGGTACAGCTGTCATTTTTCACATCGCACCTGAAATGTGTTTTTGCACATGTAGCGCACAGTGGCACAGTCGGTGTGCAAAATCAATATTCAGGACAGATTAAGAAAATCACAGTGACACTGTTCATGAGCAGAGGTTTAAAGTGGCTATGTCAAAAATTTGGTGACAAAAGTCCATAAAATGACTGTGTTACGAGTGTGCATTGTGCAATTTCCACGCACCCTCGTATGTTCACGAATTTGTAATATTTTCAGTCCAGATTTTCAACATTGCCATTTTTCCACACCTCCTTATGAACAGTACAGCTTTCATTTTTCACACCCTGGCTAAAATGTGTTTTTACACTTCCGGCGCAGAATAGCACGGTCACTGTGGGAAATCAGTGTGTGGGGCAGATTAAGAAAATTACAGTGACACTGTTCATGAGCGGAGGTCCCAAAATGCCTAAGTTGAAAATCTGCTATAAAAAATCCCCAAACTAATTACATTATGGGTGTGCATTGTGCAGTTTCTATGCACACTCGTGACTTCATCATTTTTCTTATATTTTCACTCCAGATTTTCAACATTGCCATTTTTTACACCTCCTCACGAACAGTACAGCTGCCATTTTTCACATCCTGTTCAAAATGTGTTTTCACACCTGTGGCGCCAAATGGTTCAGTTACTGTGCAAAATCACCTTTTGGCTAACAAGCTGATAGTGTCACTGTTCATGTGGTGGGATCACAAAAAGCCCATGTTGAAAACTTGGAGTAGAAATACCAAGAAACACCCAGGGCATTAGGGTTTTTGACCATAATGCCCTATCCTGTAGGGACTGACAGGTGTCAGGGGTGTGACTTGGGATTGTCAACAGTAATGCTCATGCCATTCTACCCCCACTCCCACCCTGCAGCCAGTGACAGGCATCGAGGTGTGCCTTGGACTCTTTGGCCCCAGAGTTCACTCCATTCTCTGATACTGCACTCATTTCAGCATATTTCCTTATGGAATGAGATGAGTAAAGCCCAAACACCCAAGACACATCTTGACACTTGTCAGTGTCTGCAGGGTAGTGTGAGGTGAAATGTCGTGGCCATTATGGGTGACGACCCAAAAGCACACCCCAATGCCTGTCCATCTCTGCAGTGTGGGGGTGGGTTGGCATCAGTTCAGTACTTCACTGCCATTACTATACTGCATGAGTCCGATTATTATTATTTATTAAGTTTTTGTTGACCGGGTAAGTGCACTAGACAAATCCTGCCTATTTTCAGGCACGACCCGGGGGAGGGGGATACAGATGAATGCCAACTGACCTTGAACCAGATTAAGCTGTTGGTGGTATTTTTAGTGAATGAGGGAAATTTGGCCAGGACACCGGGGAAATTCCCCTACTCTTTTCGATAAGTGCCATGGGATCTTTAACATCCACCTGAACTACCACCAATCCAGGCAGATGGGACCTCGGTTTAACGTCTCATCCGAAAGACGGGGCATAGGGCATAGGGGCATGTGTCTGGCACAAGCTGCGGCAAACAACAGCTTACGTCAATGCCCGGTGCACCAGGTATCCTGCACCTGATTCAGGTACAGGAGGGGTCCCAGCGGCTAAGTCCTCACACTTGCACTACCGGAACCCTACAGCAAACCCCTAGTGCACTGCATGGGTCTGCCACAGGCCACCAGAGACTAACACAGGACCCCCGTCCCACCAGGTAATGGGCACGTGGACCCAACCTGGTGGGCCAGTGTTCCCTAACCATGTTTGGTGCAATTGGTGCCTGACCACAGAGGTGAGTGGTGGGATGTGCCGGGCACTGTGGGAGCAGTCAGGACTGGTGTGGGGGGGTGGGCACTACCTGCTGGGACATGGGTGGGCATTGTACCACCATAAGTTGGTGCTGCGGCAATGCCGATGGAGCAGGCATCAGGGACTGGGGAGCCACTGCCAGTATGGGCAGCATCAGGAAGGGGGTACCAACATGATACATAGGTGGCATCAGGGAGCTGTGAGGGGTGCAACTGGACCATTAGGATGGGGGCCACACATATGGGGCCACATTTGGGGGTGTATGGTGGGTGGACCATCACCCATGGTGTGCTGCACATAGGCATGTCACCCAGGAGAGAATGTCTAAGTCCCCTTACGCCTGCCCTGGCTGATCTAAGGGTACTTAGAATTTCTCCCGCCTGGTAATGTCTGTGAATCACAGGATGCAACTTGCGTTGGCTGCAGTCCCCCTACTGCTGTGTGGCAGTGCATTGCAGAGTGCAGGGCAGGTGCAAGCCCTGTTTGGGACAGGTGGCCTGCAGTCAATGCAGACCACCTTTGTGAATCGCACAGAGGGCAGTCATGGATGCAAGGTGCACCTTGCACCATATCTGTTCAGCACAGACACCTTGCATCTGATACAGGGCTTTGAGAATCGGGCCCCATCTGTCTAACTCCTGCACTTCCATGGCTAATGCCAGCAAGCAACTATTCGGCATTGACAAATGCTTGTGTAGTGAGCTCTGGCCCATAAAAGGCTCATAGGTGACCAGTGGGAAGCTCATTAATTAGAAACAGGCTGCATCTCTCCTGTCTGCAATGCAGTGTTAAGGGTTCAGCAAGCTCAGCCCTGGCTAATGTACAAAGACTTTATCACATTTCTTGTGAGTCTTTCTTAAATGTGTTTTATCTGTTTACAGGAGTGCACCTGATTTGAGGCCAAAATCAAAAGCAAATAGTTATAGTAGCAGAGCCCCCCGAACACACACACATACACACTCCCCGAAAAGTTGCTTAAAAGCCTGAAATTCATTCAAATCAATTCCATTTTCTTAGTTGGGGGTCAATGCCAACAAGTGTAAAATCATGTACCTAGGGCATAGGAACGACGATGCTGAGTATAGGATGGGGGGAAGTACTGATACTCACTAGATATGAAAGGGTCCTTGAGGTTATTATATCAGAGGACCTCAAGGTGGCAATATAGTGTGACAAGGCTATGGGCAGGGCAAATTGGATTCTGGGGTGCATAAGGAGTGGCATCGCCAGTAGAAGGAGGAGAGATATTGTGCTGCCATTGTATCACTCCCCGATATACTCCCAGCTGGAGTATTGTGTCCAGTTTTAGAGTCCATACTTCAGAAAGGACATATGGTGGAGGTTTTCCAGAGGAGGGCAACTAAAATGGTTAAGGATTTTCATAGGAAACCCTACAAGGAAAGGCTGTAAAATCTCAACATGTACACTCTGGAAGAGAGGAGGGCAAGAGGTGACATGATCAAAACCTACAAAGTACCTCACAGGGGTAAACAGGGTACAGTTGGGGAGTTTCCTTCAAATGAGGATGAACACCCAAACCAAGGGACCTACAATGAAACTGGGGGGGGGAGAGTTCAGGATAGATGTGAAGAAATATTTCTTTACTGAAAGGGTGATAGAAGCCTTGAACAGACTGCCAGGAGAAGTGGTGGAGGCTAAAATGGTAGGGGGCATGAAGCATGCATGGGATAAACATAGGGGTATATTAGAACAAGCATTTGTCAATGCTGAACGTTGCTGCGCTGGCATTGGCATTGGTCGTGCAGGAGTTAGAGACGCATAATAGGAATAGCAGTGAAGTACTGAACTGACAATAACCCCACCACCACCCTGCAGAGACTGACAGGTGTTGGGGTGTGCCTTTGGGACATCAGGTATAACGCTCATGCCATTTTACCTCACCCTACCCTGTAGACACTGACAAGTGCTGTGGTGTGCTTTGGGGTCCTTGGGCATTATACTTACCCCATTCCATAAGGAAATATGTTGAGGTGGGTGCAGTATAGGAGAATGTGGTGAACTTTGTGGCTGAGCACTCCAAGGCACACTTCGATGCCTGTCACTGGGTACAGGGTAGAGGTGGGGGTGGAATGGGCGGAGCATTACAGCTGATGATCCCAATTCACACCCCCGATCCCTGTCAATCTCTACAGGGTGGGGTGTAACAGCTGGAAACCCTAACGTGTTAGTATTTTCACTCCAAATTATCAACATGGGCTTTTTGTGACCCCACCTCATGAAAAGTGGCAGTATCAGTTTGTTAGTCGAAAGATGATTTTGCACAGTGACTGCACCATTTGGCGTCACAGGTACGTAAATGCATTTTGGGCAGGATGTGAAAAATGACAACTGTATTGTTCATGAGGAGGTGTAAAAAATGTCAACTTTTAAAATCTGGAATGAAAATATGAAAAATTTAAGTCACGAGCATGCATAGAAACTGCTCAACGCACATCCCTAACCCAATTATTTTTGTTTGTTTTTTTAGCCACATTTTCAATATAGGCATTTTGGGACCTCCCCTCATGAACAGTGGCACTGTGATTTTGTTAATCTGTCCCAAAAGTTGATCTTCCACAGTGACCATGCCATTGTACGCCACAGGTGTGAAAACACATTTCCGGCAGGATGTGAAAAATGACAGCTGTACTGTTCATATGGAGGTGTGAAAAAATGCAAGTGTTGAAAATCTAGCATGAAAATATTGCAAATTTGTGAAGTTACAAGGGTGCGTGGAAACTGCGCAACGCATGCTTGTAACACAATCATTTTATGGACTTTCATCACCAAATTTTCAGCATAGGCACTTTAGGACCTCTGCTCATAAACAGTGTCACTGTCATTTTGTTAATCTGTCCCTAAAACTGATTTCCCACAGTGACCATGCTATTCTGCGCTGGAAATGTGAAACACATTTCGGCCATGATATGTAAAATGACAGCTGTACTGTTCATAAGGAGGTATGGAAAAATGGCAATGTTGAAAATTTGGAGTGAAAATATTAGAAATTCTTGAAGTTATGAGCGTGCATGGAAACTGCACAATGTACACTCATAAAGCAGTAATTTTTTGGATTTTTTCACCAAATTTGCAACATAGGCTTTTTGAGAGTCCACCTCATGAACAGTGGCACTGTCATTTGTTTATTGGTCCCAAAAGGTGATTGTGCGCAGTGACTGTGAAATCACCTTTTGGAACCGAATAACACCATTACAGTGACTGAATTCATGAGGAGAGATCCAAATAACCCCATGTTGAAAATGTGGTGCAAAAATTCCCCAAAATGGCCGAGATATGCACTAAAGTTGAAAAAAAACTATTTATGCCATTATACAGCTTACCTGCATTTCTTTAGTTCGCGGTTGGCTTTGAAGCATGCAGATGTGTTCCTGGTCCACCAAAGATCCTTGTGCCAGGCTACGGAGGTAAGTATGGGGTGAGGGGGTGTGCGGAGGCAGGGTACGCAGAGGGTGGACACGAGTTGGAAAGGGAGCAGGACAGACCGTGAGGGTCTGTTTTCTGTTTTACAGGTAAAAAAAAGAGAAACATTGAGGGACTTTTTTTTTTTTATAACAGGGACATTTGGCATGCTGGGGTGTGTTCCCAGCATGACACCTGGGTGATTTTTGGGGGGCTGTAGCCAACAGGAGTTTGAGTGCCCCCATTGGCACACAACAAATTGGGGGGGACATTATGCTAACGGGGAGTGGGCTTCCCTGTCGGCAAATTAAACTGGGAAGGGGGGGACTGTAGCCAACAGAGATTGGCCCCCCGTTGGAAAAGAAAGACTGTTGTGGGGGGCGCATGATGCTGGGGGGATTGGGCACCCCCTCACCTCAAACTTGGGGGGGGCATTATGCTGACGGGGAGTGGGCTCCCCATCAGCAAATGAGGTGGCTTGGGGCATGTGACAAGGGGATTTAGCACCCTTGAAGTTGGGCGGTGGCAGTCAGTGCCATGCTTAGGGAAAAATTCAGTAAAGGCATGTTGGGAGGTGTGTTATTGTGCCACTGCATGAGGAGCTTGCCTCTCATTGCAGTGGCACTTTTGGTTGATCTGGTGTCCAGTTTACGTATGCCTGGTGTCAATGCCTGCATGCTGGCTTATTGGGGAATGAGGGTTGCACCTACTGATGCATGCCCTGCATTCGCCCACAGTAACCGCACCTCCAAATCTGCTACTACTGCAATATGTTGGCTGGCGCGCAAGCGTGAGCCAACATAAAAAGGGGAGGGAGGGGGTCAACGGAGATCAATAGGGCTATGGAGGTGGAGTAGCTTCAAGTTCATTGCAGGTAAAATCCATTGAGCAAGCTCATTCACAAGGCAGTCCTGATGGACGCAGGCAGATTAAGACATACAGTAACATATACAGGCGGGAGTTACAAGTAGGTAGAGAACACTTAGGCAGACTGGGTAGGCTGAGTGGTCCTTTTCTGCTGACAAATTCTATGTTTCTATAGTATCATGTGTTCATTCAGGTGCAGTGTTTATTTAAAGTTGGGCCTATCATACATCCAGATGTAAGGTACAGTAAATTAGTGAATTAGATGCAGCCCACTTACAGTACAATAAACAGAACCCCAGTGCTTCGAGAAGCCTTTGCTCTTCAAAAGGCTGTTTAAAGAGCTGGGGTTCTATTTGCAGTGTCTGCACCGCATCTGAATGAGTACTTGATTTTTGCTCACTCCATTTCATCCCCACTTTGAAAGCTGCTTGTCCTGAGTTAGTTTTGGGCTGGCAGTGCCTTGCCTGTGTTGGAAGATGATGACCATTAAGTGGCACTGAAAGACATCAGATTTCACAGACTGTGGAGGCAGCTGCTCACCCACCATCTTAGCAAGAGGAAGGCTGCAACTGTGGCCATCAATGACTGTTGGGGTGTGGGAATGGGGGGAGCAAAAGGGACAGATATAAGGAGATAAAATCATAAAAAAAATTGTGAGACCTTCACCAGCTTTCCAAAATGCTTACCAGTAAAAGAACACCCTATGAAGTTTTTCAAATGGCAACACGATCTGGCGAACACTCTGTCTGCTGTCTGAAACCAGGCATCAACCAGCGTAAAATTGCCTAAAGAAGGCAGTGTGGTCTTGTGGTTACTGAAATACTGGAGAGTACAGATTTATAAGAACAAAAGAATATCACACAGAAGCTGGCACATGTACCAATAGCAGCTGTCTCCTGCTTCTCAGTAGTTATATTTATATTTATACCCTTGAGGTACTTGAATGTTTCTATCATATCCCCTCTTTCCCTCCTCTCTTTCAGTGAGTACATATTGAGGTCCCTTAATTTTTCCTCATAAGTCTTGTGTTGCAAGCTCTGTACCATCTTATTCACCCTTCTCTGGACCATCTCCAGCCTGTTAATATTCTTACGAAAGTGCAACCTCCAGAACTGTACACAGTACTCCATATGAGGCCTGACCATGGTTTTATATAATGGCATCACTACCACCCTCCTTATGCTGGTGATGCCCCTGCCTTTGCACCCCAGCATGTCACTGGCCCTCCCAGCTGCCTTAGCACTTTGACATTTTCAGATCATCTGAAATAAGAACCCCTGGGTCCCTTTTCTTCTTTGTGACTGTCAGCAACTCCCTCCCCCCCCACCATCCTGTAGCTTTCCTCAGGTTTTCTGTGTCCCAGGTGCATAATTTTGCACTTTTTTGAATTAAACTTCAGTTGCCAGTCCTCACACCATTTTTCAAGCTTCCCCAGGTCCCTCCTCATTTTCTCCACCCCTCTGGGGTATCCACTGTGTTACAGATCTTGGTGTCATCTGCAAACAGGAAGACCCTTCCCTTTAGCCCTTCTGCAATGTCACTAATGAAGACATTGAACAGGACTGGCCCCAGGACGGATCTCTGCGGCACCCCTACTGGTCACCCCCTCTCCCCAGACTGCACCCCATTTACCACCACTCTCTGCCTCCTGTCTGTTAGCCAGTTTCTAACCCAGTTTACCACCCTTTCCCCCATGCCTAGCCTACCCAGCTAGTTTATCAGCCTCCTATGTGGGACAGTGTCAAAGGCTTTGCTGAAATCAAGGTAAGCATTGTTCACTGCCCCATCCTGATTTATTTCCTTTGTCACCCAGTCAAAGAGATCAACCAGATTTGTCTGACATGACTGCCCCACTGTGAATCCATGTTGTCTATGGTCCTGGGCACCGATGGCTTCTAGATGCCCCACTATCCTTTCTTTAAGCAATGTCTCCATGGTCTTCTCCACTACTGAGGTGAGGCTGACCAGCCGATAGTTCCCTGACTCCTCCCTGCTGCTGGATTTGTGTAGAGGGACCACATGTGCCCTCCTCCAATTCTTTGGTACCACCCCTGTGTTGAACGACTCAGTGAACATGGCTGCCAGAGGTACTGCTACCTCCCTTCACAGTTCTCTTAATATCCTTGTGTGTATGCCATCTGGTCCTATCGCTTTGTCCACCTTCAATTTAGTCAGCTCCCACAGGATTCTTTTGCCTGTGAATGGACTATTGTCCACCTCTTCACTCCCTTGGCAACTTCTGTACTGCTGTGGCCCTTGCCCCTCCCACTCTTCTGTGAATACTGAACAGAAAGACACAGTGGATGTCTTTGGGGGGGCACATGACAGTTCTTAGGCATGGTCCTATCACTTCCAAATACCTAGACAGCACATATAAGCAAGCAACATTCTGCATTGACAAATGCTTGCTTAATTAGAAACATTGTCATTTACAACTTAATTTTTGTTCATCTTGTGCCCTTACTTGTGTTGTGAATATTTCACTCTCCCCTCTAGCAGTACCTACTCTTACTAGCTTTTGCAGGTTCTGATAGTTGCATACAGACTAAATTCCTACAGTACACCTAAGGTGCAATTTTAGTAGGTCTTTGTAGCAGCAGACTTTTTTTTTCCTTTTGTCTATTGCTCTGAGATAAGCAACTAGATTCCCTAGTACTTCCATGTCTTCAGAATTATAAAGATATATGAGGGCTTCATACCCTGTTTAAGAAAATATCATCAAGAACTGGATGCAGCAGTGTCTGTGTAATCTGATAAGTATTAAGGGAACAACAGGTTTGCATGTTTTAAGTCTTCAATTACATAGAGATTACTGTAAAGGTAGGGGTGTGTGATGATTTGTTACACACACATCCGAGGTGTGTGATGCCACATAAACCTCGAAAGCAAAGCTCAAGAGGTTTATTAAGGCATCGCACACCGAGAGTGTGTGTGTAAAAATCCATTGTACACACCTGCCTATACATTGCTTTATATAATTGTTGACATTTCTTAGAAGAAGAAGAAGAAGAATCAGCATTTATATAGCACTTTTCATGCATCCCAAAGCGCTTTACAAGCAATTCCAGACTGGTAGTGAAGTGACTGAATGTCACTTTTTGTCACAATTCTTAGAGTAAGATGTGTTAACCACGCAATCCCTGATGCTCACTGTGGGACCGCTGTGTCTTTAAGAACTGTCAGTACTGCCACGTAAACACTTTTGCATTTTACATTTTTTTTATTTTATTGAGGCACAGTTATATATTGTACTTTTTTGAAAATAACCACAATTTCTGAACATGGTTCTGATTCACAAACTCGATGCATCTAAAGAAGTGCTTTCATGCCCTGAATTGGCACCACTGAAAACAGCAGTTTGAGTTTTAGTATGGCTCATGCTGCTGCCCTAATCTAGATTGAGAGCTGAGAGCTGTCTCTCGCTTCCCATTATAACTGACCAGTTGTAACAGAAAATAATGTGCTGATTATTTGGTCATAATATGACCAAATCAGTAATCATACCATGATTACAGTTGCATTCCTGATCCCCCACCCCACCCACTCACACTTCTCTGTGCTGCCCCCCAGCTTACTCCCCGGGTCTAGGTACTCCTTCAGCTTTTTTGGCATTTCTTCCCCACAGACATCTGGCCACCCGATGCGGGGGTGAAGGTGTGGGGATTCCTCAGGAGCACCACAGCTTGGATCTGGTGTGGGTGTGGGCTACTGGTGATGTTTCACCAGCCCAGCACTGTGCACACTTTTTCCCTGTTCTCCCCACCCCCATCAGGAGCATGTGCAGCATGGTTGGCTAACGGCGAGGCCTGATGCAGCCAATCCATGGACACTCTCCAATGGTCCAGCTGTCAATTGTGATTCCTCTGCACCACCACATGTGGTCACCCAGATAGGGATTCAGCAGCGGGATGCTATAGCCCCCTCCCTGGAGGAGGAAATCATGCTCTGGGATGCTCAATCCTCCCTCCCATGGCCAGTCTTCTGATGGCCCAGGCTCATTCTTGAACCTTAGATCACCACTGTCGCAAGTGATAATGCTACTGCTGTGGCAGTGGCCAGCCCTGGAATTTTTCAGCCTCTTAAAATCACTATTGAAAGGGGTGAGTAGGAGATGGTTGCAAGTACTATATGCAGGATGCTTCACAGCTACAGTATGGAGAAGTGCTGCTGGCTATTAGGCTATGGGAAGGACTGCAAGTCATTGGGCCTGGTTATTGGGGTAACAGCTGCTAGTGGGATGGTTATAGTGGAGAGCTGTTTGCTGCCAGCTCCACATTCTATTTGCCAGCAGAGGCCACAGTCGGTGAGGGGTAAGAAATTTGTTAAATGTTAAATGGATCTGGTGGCCTGAACCCATGTTGTCTCACTGGCAGAAATAAATTAATTAATTATTTCATTCATTCATTTGTTTGTTTATTTATTTCTTTTACTAGGAAAGACATTCTGAGCTGGTAACAGTTAATTTATAGGATTAAGCATCTGCTTACAAGAGATGCCAAGAAAAGACTGGTCCAAACCACCTTCCTCTCCCTCCTGTATTACGCAGACTTTCTGTACAGCCAGGGCCCAGCTGCTGCGCTCTCAAAACTGAACACGCTCTATCACAGAGCCTTAAGGTTTATTACTGATCCTCCTTACAATACACACCGCTGTTCTCTATACAATGCTATGGGATGGACATCTCTCACTTACAGAAGACAGAGAGTTGCCTCCCTCTGGACCTTCAGAGCTATTGCCAAGAAGCTGCCTCAATATATCTTGGATTGTTTACCCTTAAATATGGTAGGTACGTATATACTGAGAAGTGCCTCCTATATCTACCTGGCAGTGCCCAAGGTCAAATCACGCTTTGGTAGGGCTTCCATGAGTCATATGTTACCTGTGTGCTGGAACACACTGCAAAAAAACTTGAAATTGGCCCACAGCATCAGCATATCAGCATTTAAAACTCTCTATGCTCATTCCTTCAAGGAAATCTGCAATTGTTTCTCCTGATTTCCCCCTCACTGCCCCAGTGACCTGCCGGTCACCTGTCTGATGAAATATTACATTTACTACTGCATCTGTTTGACCCCTTCCCCTCCCTCTTTGACCTGTTCATAGCATTCCTTTTTTAACTTTTCCTTGTGTAGCCTCTGCCCTTGTGTAAGTTTCAGTGGTCTCAACCCCCGACCCTGGAGCATTCACCTTACCTACTGCCTTTCCTCACTCCCTTATCAGGAGCCTGTTCTTACTCATGGCCCTGGTATCACTATTGCTGCTATGACCATTGCGGGTTCTCCTGCCTACCCTCCCCCTTCCTCTTTAATCTTCTCAACTCCCTTTCTTCTTCTTATCAGCCTCCTAACTTCCCTTGTTGCCAGCTCTCACTCATGTTTGTTCTTCTGCCTTCACCACACATTAGTGTTCAAGCCTTGACTATAACCTGTATTTATCTGCTCATGTGTGCATATAGTACTCATGCACCACCACTGTCATTTCCCTGTGTATTATATTTAACTCTGACTATGTCAGTTAGTTTTTTATATATTATTTGATTTTATTGTGTTCGATGTGCTATGTAATGCTATTGTATCCTGTTCAGGTCCCTCTCGCAAATGAGCTCTGCTCAATGATGTTCACCTGCACCAGCACTGACAGCAGTAGATGCAGCAGCAGTAGCACCACCACCAGCAGTAGATGCTACAGCAGCAGCAGTAGTAGCAGCAATAGATGCTACAGCAGCAGCACCAGCAGCAGCAGTAGTAGTAGCAGTAGTAGCAGCAGTAGTAGCAGCAATAGATGCTACAGCAGCAGCACCTGCAGCAGTAGTAGTAGTAGCAGCAGTAGCACCACCACCAGTAGTAGATGCTACAGCAGCAGTAGTAGTAGCAGCAATAGATGCCACAGCAGCAGCAGTAGCAGCAGTAGATGCTACAGCAGCAGCAGCAGTAGTAGCAGCAATAGATGCTACAGCAGCAGTAGCAGCAGTAGATGCTACAGCAGCAGCAGACGATTCTGCCTCTGTTGGTGGCGCCATAGCACAATTAGTTCATGCACAGCCCCAGCAGCCAGAGCAGCCAAAATAGCAGCAGCAGCCTGTTGTGCCTGCCGCTCCTCCTGTTGGTTCTGCCGCCACAGCTAGCACCCAGGCCCCACCTGCTGATCAGCCCAATACCATCACACCTGGTGCCCCCCTTCCTGTTCCTGGACCACCAAGGAGCTCTGTAGTTTGGGAATATTTCAAGATACCCGGGAATGATCCTAGTGTAGTTCAATGCAGTATTTGTGGGAAAAAGGGAAGTCACTTTGGTACAGGTGAGCAGAGAAGACACCTTATTAATCACCACCGTGCAGAGTGGGAGACCAGGCTATAGCAGGGAGCAAGAAATCCTGTTCCTGCAGCAGGGGATGTAGCAGGACAAGACAGTGCCAGGCCAGGAAAATGTGCCAGAAAGAGGAGGAGGAGGAGGACTGAGAGCAGGCCTACATGTGAGAGAGGGCGGCTGAATCTGCTTCATCGTCTGCACAATCCACCTCACCTTCCTGTCCTCCGTCCACACCAAGTGGACCTGTGACTCAAGCTGACCTTGCCATTCTTTGGTCTGAGATAGAGGATCTCTACAAAGAGCTCATGGCAGAACGTGCAGACACACAAAGGGTACTGGAAAACCAGGAGACAATGATAAGACTCCTGAGAGAGATCCGTGATCGTCTTTAGTTTTTCTTTTGTTTCTTTGCATATGTGTCATATTATGTTATTTTGATTGTTTTCAGTGTATTTGTACATATGTTATATTTTTTTTATTCTCACTTCCCCTTCCCTTCCCTCCTCTCCTGCCCCAATACCACAAACTAAAAACAGCAAAAAGAATAAAAAAGATGAAATAGTAAAAAAAAAAAAAAAAAATGTTTTTGGTCATACATGTTTACTTCTGCAACTTCTTTTCATTTTTAAAGTACTTCCTATTATATCTTCCTTATCCTTCTGAAGTCTCATTTTTTCCAGTGTTGTTGAGAGTTGTACTCCCCCCCCCAAAAAAAAAAAATATTAAGCAGCACATTTATGTTGTGAAACATTTGGCCTGTACTTTTTTATTCAATTTTATATTTCCCCTTACCTACTGACTTGTTGTATGTGATACCATTATTTCTCGATTATGAGTCTGTCTTCTATTTTGGTCTCACAGTTGAAATATTAAAGCAAGACTCGGTTCAATATGACTCCCACCTGGTTTTCATCAGTTTTCACTGTAGTTTTTGAATATGTACTGTCCCATAATGTGATGGAGCAGTGTGTTCTGCATAGTACTTGATTTCCATCAATGCAGAAGTGAGTTTCAAAAATTCATGTACAGAAACAGCTGTTAGAACTGCTGAAAACCTGGTCCTGGCCATATTCAGTTGAGTGCTCCTTTTGTTATATTTCAGATGTGAAAACAAGTTCTGAAGCATACTCAAATTGTGTGGAGAATGGTATCACATCACTCTAGTTAGTAGATAAGCGGCAATTTAAAATAGAATAACAAACAGATTATAGGTAAATGTGTTCTCAGAATATTTCCTCAATGCATTGCTGTTTTTACCCAACCCAACCCCAGAAAAAACACAAAAAATGTTCCTATCTTATGTAAACTAAGTATATCGACACATCAGGCTGCATGCTGTCTTAATGGTTGATAGTGAGTAACAGGAAATGAGAACCACTAATAATAGTGTATTGTTTAAGACTCCATTAACTAACAAGCATTTGTCAATGCCGAATGTTTGCTTGCTGGCATTGGCAGTGGTAGTATAGAAGTTACAGAGCTGCGTAATAGGAATGGCAGTAAAGTATTGAACTGAAGCCAACCCCACCACCACCCTGTAGAGAGTGACATGCATTGGGGTGTGCCTTTGGGTCGTCAGGCATAACGGCCATGCCATTTCACCACACCCCACCCTGCAGACACTGACAAGTGTCATGGTGTTCCTTAGGGTCTTTGGCCCTTATGCACACCCCATTCCATTAGGAAATACGGTGAGATGGGTGCAATATAGGAGAATGGGGTGAACTTTGGGGCCGAAGAGTCCAAGGCATACCTCGATGCCTCTCACTGGCTGCAGGGTGTGGAATGGTATGAACATTAAAGGCAAGAATCCCAAGTCACACCCCTGATGCCTGTCATTCTCTACAGGGTTGGGCATTATGGTTGGAAACCCTAATACCTCAGGCATTCGTTGGTATTTTCACTCCAAATTTTCAACATGTTTTTTTTGTGACCCACCTCATGAACAGGGGGAATATCAGTTTGTTAGCCGAAAGCTGCTTATGCACAGCGACTACGGCAATTAGCACCACAGGTGCAAAAACATTCTGAACAGGATGTAAAAAATGACAGCTGTACTGTTCATGGGGAGGTGTAAAAAATGGCAATGTTGCAAATCTGCAGTAAAAATATAAAAAAAATGGTGAAGTCACGAGTGTACATAGAAACTGTGCAACGTACACCCATAATATAATTAGGTTGGGGAATTTTTACAGCAGACTGTCAACTCAGGCATTTTGGTGCCTCCGATCATGAATAGTGTCACTGTGATTTTCTTTATCTGTCCCGAACAATGATTTCCCACAGCGACCACGCATCTCTGCACTGAAAGTGTGAAAACACACTTCAGCCATGTTGTGAAAAATGACAGCTGTACTGTTCATAAGGAAGTGTGGAAATATGCTACTGGTGAAAATCTGGACTGAAAATATTACAAAGTCATGAACTTACGAGGGTGCGTGGAAACTGCGCAATGCTCACTCGTAACACAGTCATTTTATGGACTTTTGTCACCAAATTTTCAACATAGCCATTTTAAGACCTCTGCTCATGAACAGTGTAACTGTGATTTTCTTAATCTGTCCCAAACATTGCTTTTGCACCCAACAGCACCATTATAGCTACATGAAACACATTTTGGGCGACATATGAAAAATGGAAGCTGTACTGTTCATAAGGAAGTGTAATAAAATGGCAATGTTGAAAATCTGGAGTGAAAATATTAAATTCGCAAACTTACGAGCATGCATAGGAACTGCGCAACGCATGCTCGTAAAACAGTCATTTTTAGGAATTATTTTCAACATAGCCATTTTAACACCTCTGCTCATGAACAGTGTCATTGTGATTTTCTTAATGTGTCCCGTACATTGATTTCGCACATCGACTGCGCCATTGTGAGCTACATGGGCGTAAACACATTTTGGGCAAGATGTGAAAAATGACAGCTGTACTGCTCATAAGGAGGTGTGGTAAATGCAATGTTGAAAATCTGGAGTGGAAAATATTGAAATTCGCGAAGTGCAGGCCTGTGTAGGAACTGCGCAATGCACGCTCGTAAAACAACCATTTTAGGAATTTTTTGAAATTTTCAACATAGCCATTTTAAGACCTCTGCTCATGAACCATGTCACTGTGATTTTCTTAATTTGTCCGTACATTGATTTACGCACCCGACTGCGCCATTATGCGCTACATGGAGTCAAACACATTTGGGTGAGATGTGAAAATAACAGCTGCTACTCACAAGAAAGTGTGGTAAAATAGCCAATGCGGAAAATCAGGGTGAAAAATATTGAAAATTCCCTTGAACTTCTGACGTGTGTAGGAACTGTACAACCCACACTCGTAAAACAGTCATTTTTTGGAATTTTTCCACCAAATTTTCAAAATAGGCTTCTTGAGAGCCCACCTTATGAACGCTGGCAGTGTCATTTTGTTAATTGGACCCGAAAGGTGATTTCACGCAGTGACTGCGAAATCACCCTTCGGGCCTGAATAACGCCATGACAGTGACATCACTCATGAGAAGGGGTCCCAAAAACCCCATGTTGAAAATTTGGTGCAAAAATTCCAAAAATGCCTGAGATATGCAACAAAGTTGAAAAATCCTATCTATCCATTATACAGCTTACCGGCATTTCCTCCAGTTCACGGTCAGCTTTGAAAGTCTGAGCGTGTTCGGTCCACCGAAGATCATCGCGACTCCGGAGGTAAGTATGGGAGTGAGGGGGGTGTGGGGAGGCAGGGTGCGCAGTGGGTAGGTGCGGGTTGTGGGGAGGGGGGGCAGGAAGACTGTGTGGGACCATTTTTTCTTTACAGGTATTTAAAAAAAAAAAGATGACGCGGGACATTTGCCACGCTGGGGTGGGCTCCCAGCATGGCAGAAGGATGGCTTGGGAGGGGCGTGGAACCGATGGGGGATTGGGCACCCCCATCGGCCATGGCATCTGTTGCCACGCTGGGGTGGGCTCCCAGCGTGGCACCCTGTACTCGGGGGGGGGGGTGAGGTCAGTGGAGCCGATGGGAGATTGGGCACCCCCGTTGGCTATACCATTGAGTTGCCACGCTGGGGTGGGCACCCAGCGTGGCATTTAGAAGGCTTTGGGGGGGAGCGCAACACAGCCGACGGGGGATTGGGCACCCCCATCGGCTATAGAGTGTGTGTGTGTGTGTGTGTGTGTGTGTGTAGGGGGAGCTGCGCATGAGCAAGCGGTATCTGATCGCTGCTCACTGAGGCGTAGCTCCCCCTTTCAACTGTACACCACTGCATTTTGGAGCTTGTCATAGACAGCTCCAGCATGCATTGGCGGATGGGGCCGTGCCTGCCAACACACTGACTGAATTGGAAGAGGGGGTGACACACCTCCGAAAACTCGGATGATGGCACTATGTTTTTTGCACATGCCTGCAAGCAAACATAAAAAAGAATTCATTTTTTACCTTGGGCTCATGAAACTATCTGGTAATATACAGTAATGTAAATTGGTGGCACAAGCCAGTCACAAAACGCACACATAATACCTAGAAATACAATATGAATCCTTATGTTGTGCTATGCAACTACCCAGAGAGGTTGAGAAAACCCACATGAGAAAATGTCTTACGTGAAATACATTGTGGAAATTTTCATGCAAGATTTCCCCTGCTAGCCACATTAGTCAAGTGCTTGCCCGAGTACCAAAAATTAATTCCTGCTGCTGCGTGCCTATTGCTGATGTACTGTGCAACTGTCCAGAAAAGTCACAAAGACACACATGAGAAAATGGCTTCAGAAGTGACATAAATTGTGGAGTTTAAGACTGCAAGACAGGAACACCATGAAGTCTACAGTGGCAAACTGATGATGACCAAATGTCAAGTTGCTGTGCTGCCTGCAACTACTGCTGCTGCTGCTGTTGTTGAGTGCTGCTGTGAAAGTCTGAAGACAGCACATTGTCAAACCATGGGAAGGCAAGAAATTATTACTTATTTGCACAGTGTGGGCTGTTGTTATTTGTACCCATATCCATATCTCAGTAATATTTTCCTTTTTCAGTTACTGTTCATATCATGAGCAATAAAGTAACATAATCATCCACACAACATTACATTATGCGTCTTGGTACCTGGAAGGAAGTCATTATTAACCACGTCTCACAACCATGGTATGGTAAGTATGTATGCTTTGCATGTTTCTTATTATGGGGTGGAGGCCTTTTTTTGGGTGTAATAACCATGTATTTGTGCTTTTTCCATGTCCAGGTAAGATTATGATGTCATATGCCACTCTGCATCCTGTATCTCTGTGAATTTGCAACACCCACATAAAGGTAAGTATTTTGTTTTACACCGGGAGGGGGGCCAGTTGAAGTATGCATATTTTTTTTAATGTCAGACTCAAAGTCGTCCCAGTCATAGTACATGTTCTGTGTTTCTGTTGTTTGGTTTCAGATACTTTCCAAGATGTTTCTGTGTCACGCTGTCTGGCCGGGAGAAGAAGTAGATGACGTGTCAAAGGCAGATAGGAACGATCATGATGAAGCAGAAGCACAGCCGCGTTGACTTGTGAAATAAAACAATATTATTGCAATACAGTGAGGAAGATGATTTAAAACAAAAAAAACAGACAAAAAAATACTATTACTTAAGTAATAGCAATGCTGGCTGTGATATCGTATGTCATCATCGCGTGTGGCTGTCGGAACTGCTGTTGCTTTGCAAACCTGCAGCTCTTGATGATGTCACTCATATTAGTCTGAAGAACAGTGACACAACTGTTTTATTATTGTGAGTTTTGAAATTGCATTTTTATGCTGCATCGCACTGTATGTAGTCCATAAACCATCATGTTTGTGCCTGATTATGAAGGAGCAACACAAGTAGGCCACAGTAGAGTAGAAGAAGGAGGCTGATGAAACAGTGATATGTTCCTCTGTATGGAGCAGGTATGTTATGCGGACTTCACAATCTGGTGGTGGTGGACAGTACTCCACCAGGAGCAATATTAGCATCAGAAACATAGTTATGTAAGGATGGAGACTGGTGGTAAGGACAGGAACCATTTGTAATGTTGCATCAATGTGGATTGGACAAAGAAGTTTATCACAGGATATGACAGAACAACACAGTCCACTGGTGGAGGAAGAGGAATAAGTGCTGTACAGTATGATGTTGTGTAAAGCAGCAAGAAATGTCAATGGTGTTGGAGTCTGAGATAGACACTGAATTTGGCGGCAGACAAAAACAGCAGAACATTTTGCATGGGGAGTGTTTAGACAATCAAAATAAAGAAATTGTCATGACATCAAGACATGAATGAAAATAAAGTAACAGAACAAGTGATAATTAAAATGTTTTTACTGCAGAGGACCAATGACTAAAAAATCTACCTGTATTTTAATCAACGCCCTCAAGGAAGTAGCCCTCACAGTCCTCCAGACTGGATCTGTAAACAGATAGAAACTTTCTCCACCACTACTCCTCCCACCTCACTTTTGTGTCTACTACTGAGTGTGCTGACAGTACCTTCCTCTTCCTCTTCACTGCTGTCATGTGGCTTGAACACAGACATTATTGACTTTGTTGCAATGTATTCTTGATTCATTTTAAAAATGTTAGCAAACTAACATTTTTTGGTGACAGATTGGTGCACCTGTCCCGCACTATGGCACCGACTGAACTAAATACTTGTTCAACTCTTACACTAGATGCTGGACAACTTCATGGCCACTGATGTCAGTGCTGGCCAATCAGAGACCTTTGTGCTCCAGTACATCAGGGGCGCATCTCCAGTGCTTAGGTGCCTTGTGTCCACAAGATACGCATCAATCATGCGTTGTGCTGCTTGCATTTGTTCTGATCACCATTAGCCTCCTCCTCATTATCTTGCATGTCTGCCACACCCACCTGACTTAAGATATCCCAAATGGGATTATTATTTTGTTCATTCATGTACAGGTTTTGGAAGAAACGTTCAAATTTGAGGCCGGTGTGGTGGTAGCAACACCAGGTCTATTAGCTGTGTCATGTTTTGCCTTCTTCTGCACCTGTGTGTTTTTTCACATCTGTGTACCATGTACCCTTCTTATCAGAAGGTCTGTTAACTTCTTGACCTGCTGGTGCCCACCTTGAAAGATTGAAACCACACCACGTTTATATCATGGGTCAAGCATTGTGGTGATGCCAAACTCTTCAGAGTGTAGAATTCTGTTAATATGTGTGTTGGACTGAAACACAGTCAGTATGTGATCCATCAAGTCACAAGTACCAGGGTGAACACCAACTTCAAGTTGTTGCTGGACATTCAGCAGTGTTTGCATCAGCACACGCAGAAGTGGAATTACCTGACTCATACAGGTGCTGTTGGTGCTCATGGCCTGAGTCGCATGTTCGAATGGCCTGAGAATTATGAGAAGTCCATCTATCTGCCGCCACTGTTCCATTGTGAGACTCATGATGCACCAGTACTGTATGTACTAGCATATATTTGGAAATCACCTTGTATTGCTCGTATAAGCGATCCAGCATGTACGTGGTGGAGTTCCATCTTGTTACCACATCCATTTTCATGCGGTGCTGAGGCAAGTTTTTGCGAATCTACAGCTCACGCAGCAGGTCACATGCCTTTCTGGACCATGTAAAGTGCACACAGATGTGGCACGCAACAGACAAAATCTCCCTGACTTTTGGATGGGTGAGGAAACTGCTGGATGATGAGATTTAGGCAGTGAGCCAGGCATGGCACCCTGAAAAAAACACCATCACTAATGCACTTGATGGCATTAGATCCATTATCATGGGCAATAAACCTACCTTCAATGAGTGTGGGTGGAGCCACTCATCAATTTCTGAAAGAAGTGCTTCCAGCATCTTCTCACCTGTATGTGAACCCACTATGCTTTTCATCATCAGTGTGGCATGCTGATGAAGACCTGGAATATTGCTACACCACGGTTTGCCTTGCTGCAACTTTTGCCACTGCCCAAGTCGAACAGTACCCCAGGTATCTGTGCCCAGTGACCTGTAATGCACAAATATGAAATACCAGCTGTTTTGTCACTGGTCCACATATTCATACTCAGATGTATATAATTTATTTATTTATATTTATTTATTTAAGAGTTTAACCAGGAGGGCATGCTGAGCAGAGTACCATTCGATTCCAGATGCATCCTGGGGGTAAGGGAACTGGGAATACAGAGAATAAATAAATAGATGAATAAAATATTCACAGATCAACAACAATTGCAACAGTACAAGTAACAAGAGGTGAATCCGAGTGGACAGAGCAGACAATTTAGCATAAAGATAATATTGTGGTTGATTGCTAGACTGATGTGGTCAAATACCAGCTGTGCGTAGGCCGAAAAGCCCAGTGTAGGGTTGGAAGAGTTGGCCTAAGTCAAGGTGTAGTGATTTAGAGGCAAGTCCTCTTTGAAGCCCTGTTGGAGGGGGCAGAGAGACCAGGTTAGGGGTGTGAGTCGACCATGGGCCAGAAAGGAGAGGGCAGTGGGCAGTTGGGCGTGGTACAGAAGTGACCAGAAGGCTTGCAGCATTAGGTGCATGCACAGCTGGTTGAGAAGTGGGCACAGAGGAGGGCGTTGAGGCTCTTAGAGTTTGTGGTATGCCTAATGACAGAAGGCAAAGTATTCCAACTTTTGGGCAACTGGTATTTGAAGGCAGCTTGGCCTTTGGAGGAACCCATAAAGGGGATAAGTAGGAGCCTGGAATCAGTGCTCCTAAGGGTGTAGACCGATGGTGGCCTTGTCGAGAGGGCAACTTCGAGGTAAGGGGGAAGCGACTGAGTCCAGTATTTTGCTATGACCCTGGTGCAGTGGATCTGTCTCTGGTCCTGTAGTGAGGGTAGGGCTAGCGAGCTATAGAGGCTGCAGTGGTAAGTCTTTTGAGGACAGTCCAAGATGAACTGGCAGAAAGAACGGAAGAGTGTGTCAAGGCTGGCTAGGGAAGAGAGAGGGGCTGAGCCGTGGACTGTGTCTCCGTAATCTATAAAAGGGAGAATCATCTTTTGAACAATTTCCTTCCTGGCCGAAATGGGGATGCAGCCCTTGTTGCGGTATAGGGTGCCAAGTTTAGGGTGTAACTTCTTGTGAATGGATTCAATGTGAGAGGAGAAGTCAAGGTGCTGGTCTAGCCAGACCCCTAGGTACCTGAAGGAGGTACATGCCTGTATTTGAGTCCATCCAAGGTAAAGTAAGAAAGATAAGCCACCAGGTGGGAGAGTCTAGCTGGTGAGCTGAAAGTTAATGAGATGGTTTTCTTAGAGTTTAGGATCAATTGGTTGGAGCGGAACCAATGCTGAACAGAGCTGAAATCCTGTTGGAGTGCAGTGGACACTTCAGTGATGGAGGGGCCAGTGGCAAACAGTATGGTGTCATCCGCATACATGTGAATGGATGTGCGTGGGAGGCAGATGGGAGATCATTCAAAAAAACGGAGAAAAGTGTTGGGCCCAGGATCGAGCTTTGAGGGACAATGGTAGAGACTGGCATGGGGTTTGAGGCGCATGGGTCAGTTTTTACAGATTGGTGTCTGCCTTCCAGGTAAGAATGAAACCAGTTGGAGGCATGATCAGTGAGACCGGCATTTTTTAATTTGGTTAGTAGCAGGGAGTGGGAGACATTATCGAAGACCTTGGTGAGGTTGATGAAAATGGCCGAGGTGATGTGCCCTTTATCCATCCTGGTGAAGATGCTGATCACACTCCTTTCCTCAGCTTCAGCTCCACTTACCACCAACCTCTGTATTCTATCACTCAACCAGTTCCTAACCCAGTTTACCATCTTGTGACCCACTCCCAGGCTGCCCAGATTGTTCACAGGTCTTCTATGTGGAACAGTATCGAAGGCCTTACTGAAATCCAGGTAGGCCACTTCCACCACTCCTCCTGATCCACTTCCTTTGTCAGGCAGCCAAAGAAATCAATTAGATTTATCTGACATGACCTTCCTGCCGCAAATCCATTCTTCTCAGATCCTGTGCTCCGCTGGACTCCTTTCTTTAAGTAGTGATTCCATAATTTTCTCCACTATTGAGGTGAGGCTGACAGGTCTATAGTTTCCAGCCTCCTCCCTCCTCCCTACTCCCACTTTTGTCAAGAGGGACTACATCTGCCCTCCTCCAGTACTCTGGAACCACTCCTGTAATGAGTGATTCGTTGAACAGGGCTGCCAGTGGTGCTGCCAGCACCTGCCATAGTTCCCTTAATATTCTAGGATTTATCCCATCCTGTCCCATTTCCTTGTACACTTTCAGTTTTGTGAGTACTTTTGGGACTCTCTGCCCCGTAAATGGACTGGTGTCCACCTCCCTCCCATATTTGCTTCTGTTGCCTAACTGTGGTCCTTCACCTTCTTCTTCTGTGAATATAGAACAAAAAATATTTGTTTAGTATTGATGTTTTTTCCAGGTTCCCTTCCCCACACTCCCCTTCTTCCTCTTTAAGCCTTACAATCCCACCCTTGGATTTTCTCCTTTCACTAATATAGCAATAAAGTGTTTCATCCCCTTTTTTACCTCCTGTGCTATTTTTTCCTCCGTTTGTGCTTTTGTGCTCCTTACTGTTTTCCTGCCTCCCTCTGTTTATCCAAGTAAACTACCCTGTCTGCCTCATCCTGTGTTTCCTTGTATTTTCTGAAAGCCATATTTTTCACCTTAACCTTCCCGGCCACTCCCTTTGAGAACCATAGTGGTTTTCTCTTTATCCTGCCGTTGTTTACTTGCTCAATGCAAAGGCTTGTCACCTCCACTATGGTTTTTTTCAGATGGGTCCACTGCCCCTCAACTTCCCTCCATTTGTTTCACCCTTCCAGAGCAGTCTTGAGATATATTCCCATGTTAGTAAAGTCCACCTTCCTGAAATCCAGGAGCCTTGGCTTTCTGTGGCTTGACTCTGCCACTGTACTCATACTGAACCACACCGTGCGATGACCACTGGACTCCAGGTGTCCACCCACCCTGACGTCTGCAATTCTGTCCTCATTGTGCGTACCAGATCCCAAACTGCACCCTCACAGGTGGTCTCTAGCATTAGCTGCCTGAGGCCTGCCTCTTGCATGGAGTACAGGATGTTTCTGCTCCCGGCAAAGGTAGCAGCTGGGATGCTCAAATCCAAATCTGGCAGACTGAAATGACCTACCAGCAGCACCTCCCATTTAGCTGTCATTTTGTGGATGGATTCCACTAGAACCCTGTCCTTCTCCCCCCACCCCATGCTGGAGGTCTGTATATCACACCCGTATGAATAGCTGTGCCATTGCCCGTCTCAAGGGTGACCCACATTACCTTCACGCCACTGCATTCCCTGTATCTCAGTCATTCTAATACCCTCCCTGATGAAAAAGCCAACCCTTCCTCCCTTTGTACACTCCCTGTCTTTCTTAAACAGAGTATAATCTGGTATTGCTACATCCCAGCCATGGTGCCTAGTGTACCACATCTCGGTAATAGCCACAATGTCCAGGTCAGCCTCCATCATCAAGGACACCAGGTCTGGGATTTTATTTCCTAGGCTGAAGGCGTTAGTATGTGTGGCCTTCCATGTTTTGCCATTTCTCCTTTTAACATCCCCCCTTTTGCCTTTTTGACTCCTCCATTTGTCCTTCCTGTTTTTAACCCCCTTCCCCCTGTCCTCTACTGCCCCCACCGTTTATGAGTTTAGTTACCTCTGGCGATATCATAACTTTATGGTCCTCTATGTTGATTGTACTGTCCTGTGGGGGTGTTAGTTTGATTCTCTCTGCTTCCTTCCGTCATTCCCCCAGCTAGTTTAAATGCTTGCCAACGAAGTATTTAAACCATTCACTGAGGATGACAGTCCCCTCCCTGGATGGATGTAGACTGTTGCACTTGTACAGGTCCACAGTCCTCCAGGTGGGTCCCCAGTCCCCAATGAAGCTGAAACCATTCTCTCTGCACCAGTTCTCCAGCCAAGCATTGAAGTCCCTGGTGCAGAGGTTCCTAACCTCCCCCTTGCAGTCAACAGGCAGCACCTCCGAGAAGGTCACGGAGCCTGCTACCTGCCCAAGGCCCCTTCCCAACTCACTTAACTACTCCTGCACCATTTCTATCCCTGCCGCATCCCTATCCAGGTCATTTGTCCTCAGATGGACAATGACATTAAGCTCCCACCCACCTCATTACTGCCATAGCATTTCTCTGGAACCTTGCCCCATCATTCTGAGCTGTGCTTCACAGTAGACAATTTATCTCCCTTCCCTCCACTGTACCTGTCCCCAAATCCACTCCCCGCACTATGGATTCCCCCACTAGGAGAAGTTTCCTCTTCCTTTAGGGTCCTCTACCACCTGCCTAGGGGTTTCTCTTGTGGCAAACCCACTCATCCCCCTTGCTCACAACTTTGGGTGACACTGTGGGATCCTCCCTCTCCTCCAAAACTGTGTAGGAATTCTTACACTATGTTGCACTGGGTGGGGGATGTGCTTTTGATCCACCTGCCTCACCCTCCCTAAGCCCACTATAGTCCACTCACTCCTTTTGCTGGTCCACCGCTGAGGTAGTGGGTGTAGACTTGGTGGCCCCAGGCAGGGGAGGAGATTCCTGATACCTAACCAACTCAGCCTGGAGGCTGGCAATTTCTGCCCTCAGTCCAAAGAGATGTTTGCAGATGTGGCAGCATCGCAGTTCCCAGAAAGTCCTTCTGAAGACTACTGCTCCACATCCATTGCACTGCACCACTCCCAACATAATTCTTTTCTGCTCGGCTTTGGTCTGCCCTGATTGCTGTTAGGGAACCTCCTTTCTCCTTATTACTGTGACCCTTTTCCCAGTGACTACCAGGAACCCCTAATGTACCATGCAACAAAAACTTTTTTTTTTTACTTCAATGTAATAGCAATCGGCAGAAGACAAAAGTGCCATTGGAATGCCAAGGAATGGCAGTTGGAATCACACTGTTTAGTCTGATGGTTCCAATGTTGGCTAAGTTTATTTTCCCCTTCTTATTGAGTGGATGCTAGCCAGGCTGGGGATGGGGGACAATTATATTGTGTGTGGAGGGGAGTCTTTAAATATGAAGTTGTTAAGTTATAGTGGAGAGATAAAGAATGAGTGAGAATGACCCCCCCCAATAAAAACACACATGTTGACATGTTGAAAGCAGTAGCATTCTCCCATTTATAAAATGTCTTGTTTCCTTTTAAATTACAGGTGGTGGCAGGTAGGTTGCAGGGGAGGGTGTATGTAAACAATGAAAGGTGGGCTGCTGGCTGTGGAGTGGCTAAGGTGGAGGGCCAGTGGCTATTGGAGATGTTGGGGTCAGGCTACTGGAGGAAGGGTTACTGTGTCAATGCTTAAGCTGGTGCCACTGCCAGTGAAAATGGTCATACTCATCACAGCACAAATCTTGATTGCTAAAGCTCTGCAACTTGCACAGTGAAAGTGCCATTTCATTCAAGGAGCAACATATTACACATGCGGGAAAGCTCAGCCAATCAGACTGATAGTGATAAATATGTACGAGGACATTTGCATAACACTATCTCAATATTCCATTGATGCAATCAGAGCAGAGTGCAGTGTTATGCAAACTTCTTCATTCGTAAAGGGATCACCCTAGATGCTGATGGTTTCCATCCCTGCCTTGTGGGCTCAAAAAAAGCTGAAAGGCCTGGGTCATTAATCTTCTTGTTGAGGAGACTTATCCAAGATTAAATTTTAAATTCATTGTGTCTCCTCCCAGAGAAAGGCATAGTGGGCCTGGTGTTACTATGGTACAACTCCTGGGATTCAGTATCTCCCCATAGGATCTTTCCACCTGTGAACCACTACAGTGAGAGAACAGTCCCCACAAAACATGCAGTACTAATACTGTATCGATAATTTGCACTGTATAAATAATTTACTCCTATGCAACAAATATAGTCAAATAAACAAAGGTTTTATTAGGGAACAGATTCAAATCCAAGGGAAAGAAAGGGGTTAAATGAGGTAGCAATAAAGTTGAGCAGCAATAGTAATGCCCCTTGGCTGTACTACAATTGCCCATCCAGGCACAGCATACAGATTTATAGAGAATAAATGATGGCAAAGTGTGGTATACAAGGAAATAATACCATTGGGAGGTCAAAAATGCCATAAAGCCATGAGTCCAAAGGGCGAGTGGCCTTTATGAGCTTGTTCAACCATGACATGGTATTGTTTCATGAGTATGTCAGACTTTGGCATTTTTTTATTTTATATAATGCATTAGGTTGGACAATTTTTGCTACGTTTTGCCATAGTGTTGGAGGTAGGCTGGCTGTTAACTCTGTTATTAAAGGTCTTGTTATATGTGTTATTGTGGTGGTTTGCAGTGTGTTGGGTAGTAATATGTTATTAAGGTATTAATAACACATTAAAACAGTGTAATTAGCTGGTTCACATTACAATGTGCTAATTGGCTATCATCATACATGGGGAAATACATGATGGCTTTTTCTGTGGGGACGAGGGCCCAACCATGCATACTCTCTATCTATCTATCTATCTATCTATCTATCTATCTATCTATCTATCTATCGGAATGTCACTATTTAAATAAACCCTTTATGTTCCCAACAATCGACCCAAGTGATAGATAAACAATAGTATTGGTCCAATGGGTAAATAACACTATTTTTCACTTGCCTGTGCCACCATAATGTCAATCATGTTGATTGACATACAGTTCTAACCAAGCCAAGATAAAACTGTGCCCCAAATGGGACCTATGTAAATTCTGCTTTTTGACTGAAACTTTGCTGCAGTCACTGTCTTGTTTCCCCACTTAACTGACACTCTGGCAGTGAAATCACTATTTGCCACAATTTTTTCAGTAAACTGCTGCCAGGAGTACAGGAGATTCATACTTCGAAAATGTCTTTTATATTCTGCCAACCAGCCACATGTCATGATCAGTCAAATTTTTGTTTCTATTTCTGTATTTCAGTCAGCTGGCCAGCCGCATGCTGAAGCTGCTTGCTCTGGCAGACTGCATGTTTCTCATTTGCTGGTTTACTGCAGAATCGCTGGTTCGCTGCAGAAAGGGAAACTTCACCAGGTACACAATTGGGAAAAAAATGTAAAAACCAGAACAGCACTGCACTTTTGTTAGTTGTGGTGGGGGGGCAACACTTGGGGGTGTTCAACTCCTATGGGGTTTTACCATGCACAGTATTCTAGTGCATGTGTGTGTGGGGAGGCGAAATCCAGCCTGCGTGGGGAGAGTCCAGCTTGTATAAAACAAACAAACAAACATACCTTTAAAAAAAAAGCTACATACAATTGTACAGAACACACAATGTCCTGTGTTTAAATATGCCATTTAATTTCCATTTGCCATTTGTGAGGTATGGTCCCGCCCCCACACACTGGAAATAAATGACATAGATGAACACAGGACATAGTATATCCCATATATATTCAACAAAAAAACTTGAGCACTCACCAACCTTCAAAAAACTTTCAAGGGCACAGGTTTCATAATAATTTAAAACATCATCATTTTATTTAAGGCATAAAAGCCCAAATTGCCTGAGGTGTTTTGGATATAAACAGCATCCTTTCTCAAACATGTATGTTATACATGCCCCTTATGGTGTTGTAGGAAGCCACCCCCCACTACATGCACAGTACTTCTGCCCAGCTGTGCTACTGGGAACTATCCATATTCCACTCATAGCAGTAATTAATAATGCCAAGTTCTGAGAGAACTCTCTAATTTTTCACTTGGGTACCCAACTGTAGAACTGGTGTAGGCCTGCTGATGTTGCACATAGATGGCCAGAACTGGAGTATCTAAACTAATGATCAACGATAGCTTTATTTGCAAAGACCAAAACTCAAACTGGATATCTATATTCCTGGCTGGATTGCCAAGTCCATGTAATAATTTCCCAAATTACTTAACAGTGGTGATGGTGCTGTAGGGACAAGTTCTTGACTCACAGTTTCCCCAGACCAATGGGGTATCTCTTGTGGAACAGTGTGTAATGGAACAGTAGGTATGAGTTCCTACTGTGGTTGGTTCCATTCTTTTTTGGTCTCAGGCCTCTGTGTCGGTGTCCAAAACAGAATCCTGTGAGAAAGGTGATCGCTATTGAGCACTTACAAAAAGGGTGACTAAAGGCTAGTGGACGGGGGGGGTGAATGCGGGTTATAGCGACAATCTGTCATTATATGTATACAGGCATGGGGGGAAGTGAGCACGCCGTGTGAAGGGCGGAAGGGGAGTGAGGGAGGGTTTCTTGGGTGTAGCATGATGGTGGGTTGCTGAGCTGGCCTTGGGACATGGGGGGTTTGTGGCAGGCTATGGTTGGGAGGGTGCCGGGCTGGGCATCGGTATTTTTATGCGGTCCAATTTTTTGTTTTGTTTTCCTCCCCCTGACATGCCCTCCTGCAGTTGAGAATCTTTAGTAAAGGGGTGTGGGGTGAAACCCCCATGGGGGTGCAGGGGCATTGCCCCTGCAAAAAACAAAATTTGAAGTTCTCAGCGCCCTTGTGCCATGTGCCAGGAGTGTACATCAGCAAAATGGATTTTCACCGATGTACATGCGTCCTAATGGTGATCACCTTTCTGCGATCGCCGTTATCACATAAATCCGTCCAAAACTCTCTCCTCCAGAGGTCAGTCAGGTCTCTCCTCCTCTCTACATGTAGCAGACAATCACCTTCTGGAAATCATAGGGATAGCTTCAGCCTCTGAAGCCTGACCATATCAGATCAACACACAACCATGTCTTGGCATAAAGAATATAGTGTGGTGTGAAAACCAAAACCAGGCAGTGATACTGACTAGGTGGCTATCCCAGATGCAAAGCTGCTTTCTGTTACATAGGTTAATTCTGTGAAAAGTCTCTCTGAGTGCCTGAAGAGCAATTGTGGTGCAGCTGACCCTCACAAACTCCTCACCTGACATGATTACTTCCAGGTCTGTGGTTGCAGGAAAACTGCTTGCTCTGACAGACACATGGTCTGTCTCCTTCCCATTCAGCTCTGTGGTCTGTCACTCTCAACACTCTATGCAGACTGGTTCAGTTCTGGAAGACCCCCTGCTGTTCACTGGGAAAATCCAGCTCTTGGTTGGTTCAGTAAGCTGTCTATCACTTGCAGCAATGTTGGAGGGCCATTACTCAACAGGTGATTGGGTAACTCAGAGGCACTGGAATAAATGAGGTTCTTCTCAACTACTTGAGCTCTTCGCAATTCCTGCAGAGCCTGATTGGTTATTCAGTTACCCTCCGACACCATGACCATGCCATTGTGGGCCAAGGGTGTCAAATATGGCTGCCAAAATTGTAGTTCACAGACAGTCTTTCCTAAAATATCTATATTTACACCATTTCTACCTTTAATATTACTCCTGGCACCAAACAAGTCCTGCAGAGGTGCACTCAGGTGTCCAGTTTGATTGGGCAACAACTGGTGGATTACCGATTCAGTCAGGAGCCCTGCCATAATTGCTCCATTAGTAGGGTGGAAGCCTTTGATGTGTAAATGCAGAGATCCCTAAAGATAATCCCTACATGGGGGAATTACACATATTTAGTAGGTGAAGTAATTGCCTATGTGTTTCCAACTTCTCTTTTCCTAGTTTCATTTTTTCCATTCCCTAGCCCCATAACTGTATTTAATATTTATAACCCCTATCTGGCCAACAGTGCTTAGGTTTACTGTATAGAAATAGGAAAATTTCCACTTGTCCTTGCTCTTCTAATTTCCCTAATAGATTATTTATTGAATAATTAATCTGCAAGTGTTAATAACAGACTGACTCAACACTAAGTACTGTAGGTTCTGTGACATCGTGTGAGCTTGAGAGCTAAGCTCGAGAGCTCCTGATTTCATAGATCCCACAAGGTGTTGAGATCAGCCTGTTTTTAAAACTTTTGGGTTATTTATTTTGTATAACACAAGTATTTTACAGCATAGTTTCTGGTATCCAACGAAGATTCAGGGATACATTAAACCATTATAAAAGAACCAGGAGAAATCATACTCAAAGACAAACTGAGGTGAAGAAACTGTTTAAGCTGCAGTTTTTTAAACTGCAAATGCGTGTACTCATGCTGCGATAAATAATTTGATTGACATATTCTGTGGGTGAATCTTGTTCTTACGTTGCCATTATTTATAGTTAGCTGTTAAGAAGGACTTCTTGAAACTACTTTCAAAATGAAGTAACCATGTGTAACCCCTAGGTGGCGCTATCCCAAGGGTTACTACCCCTGCCTGCTTGGCTAGTAGCAGGTTAAGGGGCCTGAGTTCTGAAACGGGTGCCTCCACCCAGAGGTCAGGGTTGGTAGTGGTCAAGCTAACCTGAGCACAGCTCTCCGGAACACTGCAACCCCGCTCTTTCCTTACTAGTGGCCGGAACAATACACAATAATCACTTTCACAATACCCCTGATACACCACATAAGTATCCACATTGTTTGCACTTACCACAAGGGCTTTCCTCTGGCTCGGTCCTGGGGACCCCCTGTAAAACAAGGTTATACACAGCAAATAACAGCAGTACAGTACTCTTGCACAAACTGGAACCACAGTCAGGGTAAATGCGAAAAATAGTTAGATCTGATTTATTTAAGGGACTTGAACAAGGGAAGGGCATAATCACGTTAATTTGCTTAAAGGCTGTATCATTCAAACAGTTATGCATGCACTTCAGGTTCCATAAACAGTCACACACTCTGGGTTCCCAGATGGAGAATGGTGGGATAGCCATGAACGTTGCAGCTGGTTGAGGCCCTGTGATGGAAGAAAACAACATGCACAACACACACTATTTGTAATCTGGAGTTGGAGGGCTCAGTTTGTGAAAAGAAAACAACAAGACAATCAGATGACACACTTTTAGATTAGGCTGTTGTTGCTGGGAGCTACCCTGCTGATTACTCACGATACCCAAGACTGGACACAGGCTGGACAAAAATTGAGACAGCAGGTGATTAATCTGGAGTGCCAGAAGAAGTAGGGCCCACACGAATCGCCGAGGCATCATTCCTGTTCAAGCGTGGAGCAGGGGGGCTGATTCCCAGGCAGGTCTCTTGTCGATGGCTTTCTCTGTGCAACAGGTAGTCTGGCTGGGCCAGTGTGACAAGGTCCTGGCCAAATGGAGACAAATTCCGATACAGTCCGTTTTGGGCTGGATACAGCTTCTAGCAAGCAGCACACAGTTCACACAGTTGGGAACCAAATCATGATCCACTAGCAACTCACAGCACATATACACGTAAAATAATTCTACTATACCAGGCAAACTGCTCTCCGGTCACGATCGCAGAGTCTCTGCACAAACTGGGGATTCAAAAGCAGCTGGAAATCCTGACAGGCCGACTGCATTCAGTAAAATCTTCGGTCTTCTTCAGGTATGAGCCTGGTAAAAAATTAGTGGCTTACTTCATTCTCAAAACTCAGATTTGGTCCGAAATAATTCTCTTTTCTCCCTCTCAGGGGCAGCAGGCAGACATGTAGGCCACAACTCAGGCCTTTCCACAGTTCTCCTGCATGAAACTACTCAGACGGCTGCTTGACTGTCTCAAGCTGTTGCTTCTTCAGATCCTAATTTAGATCTGACTCAACTGCCAGCAAACCTGGGACTTTCCCCAGAATCCAAATGGTTTGGTTAGCTGATCTGTCTGTCAGTCACAACAAAGCTCTCCCTTCAGGTGCAAAAAGGTGCCAAAAGCCCCAAACTACAATTCCTACAGATTTTGACTCCAGACAGCTCCTGTAGTCTGGCTCCATTTTAGGTCCCACCAGTACTAATTGGTCCAATTCGGCAGTCCAAGACCAAGATAGTGGAGATAAACAAAACAGTCCTTGCTGCAGAGAAGACAGGTTAGACAAACTACATTATCATTATCACTCTAAATGATTTTCAGCAAATAGTTACATCTTTCAACAGAACTCCCTCTCAGATTACTTATGACTGCAATCCAGACAGCTCTTAAAGAGACAGTACACAGAGGCTATACAGGCACTTTCTGGCAATCACATTTAAACTGCTAAAACACAGGACACCAGCCTGGCAGTGAGCATTTAGGTAAGCTCAAGGAAGACTTTTTGGGAACCCCCATTTGTAGGGGGGTTACACATGTATTATCGTATTCTAGTTTACTCAGCTATTTCTGGGAGTGTTCTTTCTGCAGTCTGAATGCTGTACAATACAGCCTGCAGATTTTAACTAACAGCTAACACAAGTACACACAAATATAATCTTTGTAGTGCCCTGGACTGGCTGTCTTCAGACTGTCATTGCAAATACTTTTTGGGTAGAATGACTCATGACATGGTCCAGGGCAGGGCCCCCCTTTGATCATCAATATGTTTGTTCCATTAATTACTGCTCACAATATGCTTGCTATTTTTAACAAGGCTTTGAGCTACCTCTCAAGAAACTGTTCCAAGTTCAGTGCAACTTTGCCTATTCAACAGTAAAACTCCGTAACACTTTTTTTTGACATTAATAGAAAGCAATTCACAACTGAATGTTAAACTTAACTATTGCTTAAACTGTATTTGGCTCAATTTATAGTTGCAAGTGTTTTAATATGAATTCTCTCAAAGAGCTGTGACTCTGCTCCTTAAAACTCCTACTCCTCCTACTTCTCATCTCAGGCAGCGTCCATCCCAATCCTGGCCCTAGAAGCTCAGGCCACACACAAACTCCAGGTGCCCTTATCCTTGCAACCATTAATATCTGCAGCCTACTACCAAAGCTGGATGCGCTCCAAGCCTTCATATGACAACACAACCCTGACATCCTTGCAGTGGTGGAAACTTGGCTGATGCCTAAAGTTCCTGACTTGGCAGTAACAATACAGGGCTACAATGTCCACAGGCGGTGGTTGCGCAATCTATATCAAAGACTCTCGGTCATGGCACCCTGTAGCAACTCCATCACCTTCTGCCTCAGCCCAGATTCTACCAATAAAAATCGTCCTGGTCCCAACCATAGAGCCCTGACTATTGTCTCCGTATACATCCCGCCCAGGGACCCTAAACATGGCTTCAACGACGTCCTAAACTTTATTAACTCTCATCCTCCTGAAGCTGAACTTATTCTACTAGGGGATTTCAACATAAACTGGTTAGCATCGGGCGTCAGTGCCTATAAAGACTCCATCTCAGCTGCTAACCTCATGCAAATGGTAAACTCTCCTACTAGGATTAACTACAAGAGTGGCACCAGTACCCTCCTGGATTGGGTCCTCACCACTGACCCCACAAGGATTTCTTGTATGACTGTTCTCCCAGACTCTCTCAGTGACCACTCCCCAGTCATATGTTTATGGTCTAACAAATTCCTCAAGCCCCCTCCCAAAGTTATCACTAGCAGAGTCCTTCCTCATGGAAAACTTCCACATCTCAAACAATACCTGCTTCTACAAGACTCGCTACCCATCTACGAAGCAACAGATGTTAACTTAGCTCTTGATCACTTCATCTCAATTTTCAACAAAGCCTGCGACCTCTTTGCCCCTGCTAAAAGGCGCAAAACAAAATCTCTCTCTAACCCATGGCTCACTGTGGCTCTTCTCTCACAGCTGAAACTAAGGGAACACCTCTGGGCAGTCACCAGGGCCACTGGCAAACAACTAGATATCCAAAATTACAAACAAACACGAAATGCCTGCACAAAAGCCATCTGGCTCATGAAATCCACCTATTACAAAGACTATCTCACCAGTACATGGGGAAATGGTTGTGCTTTCTGGGACGATATCAAGGATGTCACCGGGAAGCAGCCAAAAACCTCTCCGGCCATGTTAATGGTTGATGGATCTTCAACCCTCGACACCAAGGTGATCACAAATGTCTTTAACATGGCTTTTTCAGATGTCAGTGCTGTCCTACCCCATGACTTTTTCAAAAACAGGGCCTACTCCCCAAATACCTCAGCCCCACAGTCTAACCATCCCCTCTTCTACTTCAGAGAGGTAAGGCTGAATGAAGCTTGCCGCTATATTACTGCAGCTATCTCTAAATCTAGATCTAGTAGTGACACCCTGGACCTTAAGCCTCTGTTGCTCACCCTCGATGAGGTAATTCATCCCTTAACAAAAATCCTAAACCTCTCTCTCAGCTGTGGAAAATTCCCAGACTTATGGAAAACAGCTACTGTGACACCTGTCCATAAAAGTGGGGATAAGACAAATCACTTAAATTATCGTCCTATCTCCATACTGCCCCCACTCTCTAAGGCACTTGAGGGCATTGTGGCTGATCAACTTACAGACCACTTGGATAAATACAATATACCTTGTCCACAACAACACGGTTTCTGGAAAGGTCACAGCACCACCACAGCCCTTCTTGAGTTCACTGGAGCTTTGCACAAATCCCTTGACAACAGCCTTCTCACAGGGGCTGTTTTCGTCAACCTCTCCAAGGCCTTCGATACAGTACACCATGGACTACTAATTGACCAACTACTGAATGCCGGGATATCACCTGACTCTTCTCTCTGGTTTAAAAGCTACTTAGAAAACCGGTCGCACAGAGTAAAAATTGCTGACGCTCTTTCTGACAACCCTGCCTGTTCGCTCGGTGTCCCATAGGGATCCATACTGGACCTCCTCCTTTTTAGTCTTTTCTTAAACTCCCTCCTTTACCACTGCTCTGTGCAGATCATACTATATGCCGATGATGCTGTTGTATTCTCCACTCACAAAGATCCTGCAATTCTTCAACACAACCTTCAACTTGGTTTCAGTTCTGTAAAGATATGGTTTCTTAATCATAAACTGGTCCTCAATGACAAGAATACCAAATCTATGCTCTTCTGCAGCTCTCATAACCCACACAAGCTACACCACTTGGCTATCTCCACCACTCAGGGGAACACTCTAGATCAGGTGGGGTCCTTCAAATACTTAGGGGTACAGCTTGACCCTAATCTCTCCTATGGACCTAACATAGATAATGTAGCGAGAGCTGGTAATACACGGCTTGGTCTCTTCTACAAACACAGACAACACCTCACACCAGAAGCTTTGAAGGTTGCAGTCCTGAGCTCTGTGATCACTGTA
Source organism: Neoceratodus forsteri (assembly GCA_016271365.2). Classification (NCBI taxonomy): domain Eukaryota; kingdom Metazoa; phylum Chordata; order Ceratodontiformes; family Ceratodontidae; genus Neoceratodus; species Neoceratodus forsteri. The sequence goes on from CM057456.1 coordinate 1,679,029,156, forward strand.
ATACACTATGGTCTCATCATTTATGGCTTGGCCACAACCACAACCGTTTGACACCTCTCAACTGCCTTAAATAAGGCATGTCGGCTCATCTCTGGTGTTCACCATCTCACCCACACATGTGACCTGTACACCCAGACCAGCTGGCTCCAACTATCAAACTGCATAAAGTCTCTCACCTACTCCATGGCAAAAAAAATCTACCTTGGCCTTGCACCTTCTGGGGTCTCAACTCTGTTACAACACCAAACCAACAAACGGTGCCTTCGGAGATCCACGCTACAGCTACTGAAAGTCCCCCACTGTCACACTTCACAGGAATAACGCTCTTTTGCTTATCGAGCACCACTCTGGTTCAATGGCCTCAGCCCCACCGTCTTCTCTGCCCTGACAATTGGGATGTTTAAAACTAGGCTCCGGGACTATCTCACTACCAACAGCTCCTGTGACTGCCCAACTTAACCTTATTTCTCCACTTCCCTGCCTGTTCTAGTGGTCCCCCCCTTCCCTCCTCACTAGATTCTACCCTCACATCTTGGTATACCCAATGCTGCACTTTTCACCCTCTCCCCACCCTACCTACTTTCCTTCTCCCCCCCTTCCCTCTCCCTATGACTCTGGCACTTCTTATTTCTTGTCTGTTTTTTCTGACAAATGCCACTAGCTGCCTTGCTTACAATGTTACCCTTGAATTGTATTAATCTGTAATCTGTTTGCAATGTCCCCATTGTTTTAATGTCTGTCTTGATGTTCCCCATAATTTGTATTTCTCTGACATGGAACCTTTGTAAAAGAGCCTTGGCTCAAAGGTATTTGTAATCCTAGACTTGATAAATAAATAAATAAAAAATAAATAAAACATTTGATTTTGTACCACCATGTCTACTGTACTTAGGCAACATATCTGGTTATTGTGATGTGATATGTATCCTTTTTTCATGTGTGTATGTTCAATCTCCAGATCACTCTTGTAAATGGATCGATAAATAAATAAATAAATCTAGCTTGCAAAAAACCTCTACTGCTGCAGTTTTGACCTCTATGACCACATGTGAGGGTTTTAGAGGTCAAACTCCGCAGATAAATGTGATATCATTAGCCAGCATATGGCATCTGTCATCTATACAATGACAGTGCCTGTCTATCAAGATAGGTCCTGGTGCTCAAATCCTAGAATTTAATTAAAAACAATAACATTTAAACTTTGATTCTGTCATTTTTTGCATTTTCACAGTCAACCAATCCACTGTTGCCATGCACATTCAAATGAACAAGAACGATGCTATAAATGCTGACAGGTGTTCTTGGATCTGAGGATGCTCCCGGAGGGGTTATATCCATTATGATGCTCTTGGAGTGGAAATAAGTTATTGTTTCCACTTCAGGGGCATCATTAAAGAAAGCATATGCATTTATACATGCAATTATATATCACCAATGGAGATAACATTGTTAAGATAAAAAGTGACATCTTATACCCAACAACTCAAAATAAATCATATTATCTTGTGAGTTGGCTATGTCACAGATTATATCTTGCCTTTTTGGGTACATCACAATTCATACTGAATCAATCAGAAGGCAGCTTGCACAATACTGATGACATAGCAATAGCCATGTGCAATACTAAAGCCAGCAGTTGAAATCAAAGGGAAAAAGTTAAATCTTCATACAAATAGCAGATTTTGAAGCTATAACGAGTAAACTGATGTACAAAAATAGAATATGCAATGGTCTGACTCAAAATATGCAGTTTGTCATCCCTTGTGAGAGAGCAGGACTTCCATAACTTGCTCGTGGCACCACCACTCAGAGTCATTGACTTCAGCAAGGCATCCAGCTGGGTGCCACATAAAAGGTTGCTAAAGAAATTAGAGGATCTAGGAGTAACAAAGGATTTAGCATGATGGGTGGTAAGTTGGTTGAGGGGGAGACAGGAGAGGGTGGTGGTAAAAAACAGGGGCAAGTCATATGAACATACGAACATACGAATTTTCCAGCAGATATATGGTCTATCAAGTCTGCTTGAGTGTGCAGCTAGCAACCCTTATGCTGCAGCTGCTCCTCCTCCCACCCCAGACCCTCCCTCTTACTCTATCCCATCCCCTTTTGAAGCCATCCACTGTTCTATAGGATACCACTTCCGCAGGCAACGCGTTCCACCCAGATACCACTTTCTCAGTGAAAAAGTGTCTTTTCATTTCCCTCCTGAAGCTGACCCCCTTCAATCTGAGATCGTGACCTCAAGTGTCCCTACCCCCCCCTTAATTTGAATAGTCCCTCTATGCCTGTCTTGTTTATTCCCTTCATGTACTTGAAGGCTTCAAACATATTCCTCCGGTTTCTCCTCTCCTCTCCTCTCCTCCAGTGAGTACATGTTCAACTCCCTAAGCCTGTTCACGTAGGGTATGTCCCCTAGTCCCTGGATCATCTTTGTTGCCCTTCGCTGCACCCCCTCCAGTAACTTAATGTTCCTGTTCAGGTATGGGCTCCAGTACTGCATGCAGTACTCCAGGTGTGGCCTAACCAGTGACCTATACAATGGCAGGATCACCTCCCCTCGAAGATATACCCCTAGCAATACAACCCAGCATTTTGTTGGTCTTTGCAGCTGCCTTCCTGTATTGTGCTGAGTTGTTCATTGAGCCCATTATAATCACCCCCAGATCCTTCTCCTCTTCTGTCATGGCTAGCTGAACCCCCCCAACTGGTAGCCCTTTCTTGAGTTTTTTTGCCCTGAAATGTAGCACCTTGCACTTTTTGGCATTGAACCTCAACTGTCAGGTGTCCGACTAGGTTAATCTCCTAGGTCATCCACTATTGCTCCCATCTTGGTGTCATCTGCAAACAAACTGATCTTGCCTTTGAGACCCATTGTGATGTCTGATATGAACAACCCAAACAACATCGGTCCCAGCACTGAGCCCTGCGGTACTCCACTTGTCACTGCCCTCGGAGATGAGAGCTCCCTTCCCACCACCACCCTCTGCTGCCTTCCCTGTAACCAGTTTACTACCCATCCCACCATTTTCACTCCTGCACCTGTACCTGCCAGCTTACTACCCAGCCTCCCATGTGGCACCAAGTTGAATGCCTTACTGAAGTCCAGAAACAGGACATCCACTGCATTGCCCTTGTCGAACTGTCTAGTTCCCCAGTCATAGTAATCCACCAGGTTGGCCTGACAGGATCTATCCATGACAAACCCATGCTGCTTAATGTCCTGCAGCTCATTGGTCTCCAGAAGGAACACCAGCCTCTCCTTCAGGATTGTCTCCATCAGTTTCCCCACTATGGATGTGAGGCTTACTGGCCTGTAGTTTCCCGGTTCATCTTTGGGATCACTCTTATAGAGGAATACCATGTGAGCCATCCTCCAGTCCTGAGGTGCACTTCCTGAGACCAGGGAGGCATTGAACAGGTCTGCCAAGGGCCCTGCCAGGATTTCTGCCAGCTCTCTCGGTACCCTGGGGTGAATGCCATCTGGCCCTGGCATCTTGTCCACCGTCAGCAACCTTAGACCCTCCAGCACCCTGCCCTCTGTGATTCCTCCATCTGTCACCTCCTCCTCCTCCCCTCTGAGCCTGACCTCCTACCCCCCCTTGGTAGCACCCCTCCTTTCTCCTTAGTAAACACCAAGCAGAAGTATTCATTAAGCACTTCTGCCTGCTCTGGCCCTGTTTCTACCCAACCCCCATCACTCTTAATCCTTACTATTTTGTTCCTACCATTCCTTTTCTCCTTGATGTACCTGAAGAATTCCTTCTCCCCCTTCTTGATGCCTTGTGCCAGCCTGAGCTCCTTGCACGCCTTGGCTGCCCTTAGTGCCTTTGTCAGCACCTTTGATTCCTTCAGGTAATCCTCTCTGATCTCCCCCTCCCTGTTTTTTTGAACCTGCTAAAGACAGCTCTTTTATTTCTTACTTTCTCCATGACCACCTTGCTCAACCAGCTGGGTTTCTTGGCCCTAGCTCTCTTACTCTGGACCCTAATGCAGGTTTTGGTTGCCTCCTCAATCCCCAGTTTTATGACCTCCCACCTCTGGTTAGTGTCCATATTAGTTTGGATTCTGGCTAGATACCCTTTAACTATTTCCCCCATCCTCCCGGAGTTGGCCTTCCTGAAGTTCAACACTCTTGTACCTGTTTCTACTCCCTTCTTACCCATTTTCAACGTGAACCACACTGAGTAGTGGTCGCTCCCTGCCAGTGGTTCTTCCACCCCCAGCTCCCTGACAAACTCTCCATTTGCCAGCACAAGTTCTAAGGTGTTCCCTAACCTGGTTGGCTAACTGATCATTTGCATTAGGAAGCTATCCTGGAACACATTCAGAAGTCATGGGAAAGGGAGGTCACAAGTGGGGTGCTGTAAGTGTCAATCCTGGGATCAGTCCTTTTCAGTATGTTTATCAGTGACATATGAGAAGGAATACATGTCAAGATGTGTCTCTTCGCAGATGACATTAAGCTCTGTGGCAGGGTAGACAGTGAGGAGGGGGTAAGGGAGATGCAGAGAGACTTGCAAAGGTTAGAAAGGTGATCCAAAATCTGGCAGTTGAAATTCAATGTCAAAGAGTGCAAGGCAGTGCACATAGGGAACAAGAACCCCAGGAAGGAATATTGGAAGGGTTAAGCTGGACACTATGAGGAATGGGACTTGGGAGTTATCGTAAGTGACTTCCTACAGTAAAACACCCAGAACGTTGGTTTCAATAGCAGAAGGAAAGATTTAACACTACCTTTCTGTAAAACACTGATGAGGCCTCATCTGGAATACTGTACACAGTTCTGGAGCCCCACCTAAGGAAAGACAAAGACAAGCAGGAGACAGTGGATTGTAGGGTAAGCCAAATTCTGCAAAAACCATCAATGGTTTCAAGTATGGCTGGCACAGAGTTTAGAGATTAATTGTTTCTCATGGTAGCAAAGGGCCGACTAACATTAGGGACTGAGGTGTAGCACCAGTTCTACAATAGTGCTCTAGACTCAAGAGCATACATGAGACTTAAGGAGGTGGCTGTGATATCTCGTTTTGAAGGTAGCAGCAGTTTGGTACAGGCATAGGCTAGACGGTATAGAATTCCACAGCCTTGGTGTAACAACAGAAAAAAAAATGTCTTCCAGATGTGTCCGGGTTCTCAGAATAGGCAATTCTTCTCGATTAGTGGACCTTAATGGGTAGGTTCCAGTGGGAGGATGAAGAAGACTAGACAGTGGAAAAGAGGAGTGGTTTTGCAAGACATCATAAATTACTCCTCCAAGTGCTAGGTCATGCAGGGCAGCAGGAGGAAGCCATCCTAGTGTAATGTATAAAGTGTAATGATGGGTATACTAAATCTTGGCACCTATAGGCCCTAGCTAGCCTATGTCTCAACATTCCTTAAGCTGCCATTCGTCTGTTGCTTATCACTTCAGGTGTCCTGCAGGTGTTAGGGGGTGCTTTTCTCTTATCAAATATTTATTCTTTACTGACTTTCTTTATGTCCCCACATACTAGCAGGCTTCAGCATATCCTGATCATCTCTTCTTCAGGCAGATTCATTCCAGGTACAAACACAGTAGTGCACTTCCTCCAGACCTTCTGCATGATATTTGATGGATGCTGGATAGGGACCTTCACATGTGTTGTTTTCCTCCTGGAATAAGTACTGTAATGGTAGAGCAACAGCCTTAAAGAGCAGAACCCTGTGGCTGTGTGTCTTGTCTAGCTAGTACTTGGAATGAGGTCCCACTTCCAAGGACTCTATGCTCAGGGTGCTGAGGGTCACCTACCCATAGTTGTTACCTCCACATGGCACGCTCTGATACCTCGAGCTTTAGTTGTCCCATTCAGGAACTCTAACCAGCTCCTTTCCTTATTTCCTAGCCTGCTCCACCATGTCTGCCTTACTTAATAGCCAGGAAAGGGGGAGGCAGTGGTAGTCGGAGATTTAAACCTGCTAGATGTAGACTGGGGTGTTCCAGTAGCAAAGAGTTCTAGAAGTCAAGCTACACTAACATACTAAGATGCCAGCAGAATAGGCCTAATGGTCTTTCGTGTCTGCTTGTTTGGTCAGCCCCCACCCTGGGAGCTGACCTTGCTGCCCCCCTCTCCCTCTCTGGCTTCTCCCTTCCCAGTCCCGGATGTTCTCGCTGCACTGGTTTTTGCTTCCAGAACCCTTCCCCTGTACCTGTTCCACCCCCTCTTGAACCCCTCCACTGTTTCTGCCTCCACCAGCCCCCCTGGGCAGCGCATTCCATGGCTCCACCACCCTCTCAGTGAAGTAGCACCTCCTCCTTTCTTCCCTGAATCCCCCCAGCTTCCACCATGCCCTCTAGTTGCCCCCTTCCTTGAAGCACCCTGACTGCTCCTCCCCTATTTATCCCTTCATGTACTTGAAGACCTCTATCATGTCCCCCCGGTCCCTTCTCTCTTCCAATGTGTACATATTTAGCTCTTTGAGCCTCTCCCCATAGGTTCTATCCCCCAGGCCCCAAATCATTTTGGTTGCCCTCCTCTGGACCCTCTCCAGGAGTTCAATGTCCCTCTTTAAATGTGGCCTCCAAAACTGCATGTAGTACTCGAGGTGCGGCCTCACCAAGCAGTTATACAGTGGGAGTATCACTTCCCTCCTTCTGGAGGTGAGCCCTCTAGCAATACATCCATGCATCCTGTTGGCCTTTGCCACTGCCCTCCTACAAGTCTCTGAGTTGTTCATCTTGACATCCACCACCACCCCCAGGTCCCTCTCTGCCATCGAGACTTGTAGCATCCCCCCCCCCCGGGTGTACACTTGGCCCGGGTTTCTGGCTCCCAGGTGCAGTACCTTGCATTTCCCTGCATTGAACCTCAGCTTCTGCTTTCTAGACCACCTTTCCAGAGCCTCCAGGTTCCCCTCCTCCCCATCCACCACCGCCCCATCCCAATGTTGGATACCTTTCAGGACTGTCTGCTGGCTCAACTGGTAACAGAACCTACCAGGCATGGATCCATTCTGGATGTAGTTCTCACAAATTTGGAAGCAGTAACAACAGTAAGAGTTGTGGAACTACTAGCAAACAGTGACCATAATTCCGTCTGGTTTGAGTTGACCCTATGGGTTGAAAGGACACACTCAGGGCAGAGGTCCTGGACTTTAAGGGGGCAGAGTCTGACAAAATGAGAATGCTGGTGTGGGATAAACTAACCAAAGTGAGGGCTATAGTAGGTGTGGAAGAAATGTGGGGGTTTATAAAAGGGGCCATCCTCAAGGCAACAAAACTGTGTGTAAAGTCAGCTGTAAAAAGAAATAAGTTCAAGAGACTCATATGGTTTTCAGTGAAGGATAGGGAAATGGTCAGTGCCAAAAGAAAGGCATTCTATAGGTGTAAAAGGGATCAAGTGAGGGAGGAAGAGTGGGAAGAATACATTAAAACAATAAGGAAGCAAATAGGGCAGTAAGAGAGGCAAAGGGAGACAGAGAGCTGTGGATTTCTGAAGGGATCAAATCCAGAGAAAAACATTTCCATTACTGCACATTAGGGAAAAGAGAAAGGAGGGAGGGGGGATTATTAGGTTGGTAGATGAGGAAAGGATAATTGAGGATGATGGACAGAAGGTCGCCATCATTAACAACTACTTCTGCTCTGTTTTCACCAGGGAAGATACGGGCCCCTACCTGAAAGTGGCATCCGTGCATCCACTAGGGGGATCTCAGAGATGGAATCTCCTATATTCACTAGGGATGGGCTGGATTCTCAAAGGTCTTAAAAATTCCGCAGCTGTGGGAAAAACTTGGCGCTTGCAGAACCACAGTTTCTCCTGCAGCTACAGTTTTCTCAAAAGTGGAGCTGGCATCTGACCATCTCCGTAATTTACCGCAGCTTGAAGATAGTGCTGCCATGGAAATCCCCACAGCTGCGGAAAAATGTTACAGCTGGTGGGACCAGCTGTAACATCTTCCACAGCTGCTGAGGTTAAGAATAGCAATCTCCATAGCTGCAGAAATTTCAGTCCGCAAGTGGAGTTGTTGTGTGGGACTTAGCCCCCAAAATGTTTGAGAATCTGGCCTAGGGTCTGGAAGGGGCTGGCAGCCCTCAAGACAGACAAGGCACCAGATCCAGATGGGATGCATCTGAGAGTGCTAAGGCAGTTGGCAGAAGACCTGGCTGATCCCCTAGCATATCTGTTCAACAGATCACTGCAGTCAGGGGTGGTACCTACAGACTGGACAGTGGCTGACATGGTTCCACTCCATAATGCGGGGGGGGGATAAGGTACAGGCAGGAAACTACAGGCTGGTTAGTCTCATGTCTATTTTGGGAAAACTGATGGAGACTGTAATCAAGCAGGATGTCGTCGACTGCTACCTAGAAATGAACGGTCTCCAGGATAGTAAGCAGCATGGGTTTGTAGCAGGGAGGTCCTGCCAGACCAACCTTATTTTCTTCTTTGACTGAGTAATGAGGGAACTGGATGGGGCTATTCAGTCAATCTTCTTTACTTCAATTTCAGTAAGGCATCTGACTCAGTGCCACATAGACTCTGCCTGTTGAAGAAGATAGAGGACCTTGGGACACCAAGGTATATAGTTAGATAAGTGGGAAATGGCTCAATCGTAGGCAACAGAGGTTTGTTGTCAATGGGCTTAAGTTAGTGGAGGGGAAAGTCACAAGTGGAGTACCACTGGGATTGGTCCTGGGCCCAGTCCTTTTCAACATGTTCATTAATGACATTGGTGAAGGAATCCAGGGTAAGATTGCCTTCTTTGCTGATGACGCTAAACTTTGCAGAAGGATGGATGGCATTGAGGGGGTTAGGGAACTGCAACACAACCTTCAAAGGCTGGTGAGATGGTCAAATGTGTGGCAATTGAAGTTCAATGCCAAGAAGTGTAAGGTAATGCACCTGGGGAAAAAGAACCCCTGGAAAGAGTACTGGCTAAATGGGGTTAAACTTAGTACCACATCAGAAGAGCAGGACCTGGGAGTTATTAACTGTGACACCTTAAAGCAGTCCAGCCAGTGCAAAAAAGCCTACAGCGAAGCAAGCAGAATGTTTGTGTGTATAGTAGCGGGTATAGGCAGTAGAAGGAAGGAGGTAATTCTCCTCTTTTATCGATCCTTGGTGAGGCCACACCTGTAATTCTGTGCCCAGTTCTGGAGCCCTCACCTCAGAAAGGATAAGGACAGACTGGAGGTGGTGCAAAGGAGGGTGACTAAGATGATACAGAGTCTGCAGGGGGACTCCTAAGAGAAGCATCTGAGAGCGCTGAACCTATACTCACTAGAGTCCAGAAGGGAGACAGAATGACATGATAGAGATTTTCAAGTTTCTGAAGGGCATAATCAAAGTCCACCACACAGAATTATTTAATAGGAGCACCTGCTCAGCGACATGTGGGCATGAATGGAAACTGAAGGGGAGATTCAGGGGGAATTGCAGAAGTATTACTTTATCAAAAGGGTGGTAGAACAATGGAACAGTCTGCCTGCTGAAGTTGTGGGTGCCAAGACCATGGAGGGCTTCAATCATGGCTTGGACAGAGTAAGGGCACAAAAAATTAGCTCTGCTCCAAGTGCAGGGGTGAGGAAGGATGAGCTGAAGGGGGGGTAGATCCCTGAATTGACACTAGGTCCTGGGCAATTTTGGGCAGACTGGATGGACCCTTGGTCTTTTTCTGCCATTGTGGGTCTATGTTTTTATGTTTCTATATCACTGTACTTTAGACACACATGATGTTGTAATCATGACTTCGGAAGCTACTAAGACCAATCATAGAAAAGTCCATGTATTTTTTCTGTGCTTTGCATGTTCTTTTTTTCTTCAGCCAAGAAGAATCAGCTCTTCAACATATACATAGCTGTCTCCTCTTCTAATCCAGACCTCATCCTGTTCCGGTTCCATGTCATGATAGCGATTGCAATACAGCAATCGCTATCATAGTGAATGTACTGTATATCGCCGAAAAGCATTTCGCACATTTGCAGAAGGCAAATTTTATTTGAAACGCCTATCCTAGAGGCTCTGGGCTCCTCAGCATCAATCAAATAAAAACAACACAACACAATAACAATCAATAAAGTATACAACTCCAAACAATTAAAACATAATTTACTACACAATTTGTTTCATTCTTAAAAATTAGACAATATAAGCTATAAAACATAGTCAAGGAATGCCTGATTGCATAAAAATGTCTACAAACCCAAGCAACCCGACTTCTGGCCCTATAAAGTGTTTTTGCGGGGAGGCTCTGCCCCCCCCACACCCCTCTTACAGATATTTCACTATACCCCCGAATTAGGATTGTTAACCTACAAGTAAGCTGCCGCAGGAGAGGGCAAACATGGGCAGAAAAAAATAAAGAGAGCCACAAGCAGAGGCAAAATAATTACCCCCAGAAGGTCCCAAACCCAGTGCCTGCTGCATCGTAGCCAGCCACCCTCACCACCACACTACAGGGCTGGCTTGGCTGCTGCAGGATCCCCTATCCATACAAACTCTCCCTCCGATCCCTCCCCTTCCCTACACCTCCCTATCCCTGCCCTTTTGGTCACTTTCCTTGCTACAACATTGCTACCCTTGCAGGGTAGCTGATGATGATAGTGCTATAAATGTGTCACTGTTTTAACAGTTGCTCATTTATAATCACTATTATCATGGTATACCGCCTGTTCTCCAGTCAAATGATGCTCCTCAGACTTTTTCAACACCAACTCCTTCCCAATTTGAGGACTTGAAGGATCTCATTCTTTAGGTCTCTCCTCTGTTGCCAAGTTTGATTCCCATGATGCTGCCATAAAGGATAGAGGAAAATCTACAGTCACAGATGCTGGTCCTCTGCACTCTTCTCAGCCCTCGTCTCCTATACCCCCTTCAACCCAATGTTCCAACTCATAACTGCGCCAGTTGTTATAGGTATTTCTCCCATACTGCCAAACCTTCAGCCTAATATATACACTTTTTGCCCCATTAATCTTATACCCTATAATCTGAGGAAAGACATAACTGAAGGCAAGGACATTAATTTAATCCCTCCCCCATTTCATCCCATTACACTAATGAAAACAGAATTATTTCTTCAGCTGACATTTCAGTAGTTTTCAAGGCTAAAGATCTGAGTCTGCTAAAGAAACTCACCATTCCTCAGTGTGTGGCTGCCTTTAGTATGTCTGTGTGCCTAGCCTAGCTTAAACTTGGAAATGAGTCCCACTCCCAAAGGTTCCATGCTGGTGGTACCAGTGGTCATCTCTTCTCATAGTGGTTACCTCCTCATGACAGACTTTGACACCCTGAGCTTTATTTATCCAATTCAGCACCTCTAACTAGCTCCTCTGCTTATTTACCAGCCTTCTCCACCATGTCTGCCTTGTCCAACAGCTACGATCACTGTACTTCAGACAAAGATGGCAGTGTAATCATGACATCAGAAGCATCCAGGACCTGCCATAGGAAAAACACGAGTTTTGCTTCCAAAGCTCATGGATGCTCCCTGTGTTTTGTGTTCTGTTTTTTACTTCAGCCAAGAAATAACAGTTTTTTGACCATTACATAGCTACCTCCTCTGCTAATCCAGACCTTCAGCCTTTTCCTCACACAAATTATTCTCCTCAGCTTGTTTCAACATTGACTCCTATTCAATTTGATGACTAGAAGGATGTCATTCTTCGGGTCTGTTCTTTTCTTACAAGCTGGATTCCCATGTTGCTGCCATAGAGGTCTGAGGTTCATCCCCAGATGCAGGTGCTGGCCCTTTACACCTTTCTCAGCCTTTGGCTCCTATACCTCTCCAACCCAGTGCTCCACCTCATAGCTCTGCACCTGTTATTTCAGGTATGTCTCCCATACTGCCAAACCCTCAGCCTATTATATCTGTTATTGGCCTCATTAATCTGGTACCCAATCACCCGAGGAAGGACATACAGGGGCATCCATAGACATGGTCAAATAGTTCCTGAAATTTCTGTGATATCTCTACAGAAATTTCCTGTCTGCCTGCAGTACCACTATGGTCTACCAGAGAGAATCTTTAGATACAATTGAGAAATATCTGGAAATAACTGAACATCTATATGGCTGCAACTGTAATTGAAGACAAAGGCATTAATCACCCGCATCATCATATCCCATGATGCTATAGAAAATAAAGTTGTTTCTTCTGGTGACATTTTGGTAGTCCATAAAGCTTAAGATCTTAGTCACCTAAGAAAACTCACCATTCCTCAATTTGTAGCTGCCTCCAGTATGTTTAGAGACATCAAATGTGAAGTGATCCAAACACACAGGAAGGAATGAGATTACTATTTACTATATATCTTCTTGTGGACCTTGCCACTCGAATATATAGGGGCACCAGCATTTATGATTATTATCAAGTATTCCTTGCTAAAGCAGTTGCCTTGCTTGCCAGATTCAATGCCAAAATATTCCTGAACCAATCTGTTGGTATTTCACCAGTCAATGTACCCTATCATACTCTGTCTGTGGAGTATACACATATCTATCAGCTCTTTGCCATCTTAACTTGCCAGATTCTGCAGCATCCCTGTCAACCATTTCCACCAATCCTCAGGTTGCACAGCATGCCTTCTATGCTTCCAAGACTCTGTTAGAGAAAAGGGCTCAGCAAATTGTATTTTCTTCAGGTCATCCAGTATACAGTAATTTTAGTGAGTCAACTTGTTTTACTTCATCATTTACATACCTTGACATCTGTAGTCACTGAGGGGAGGCACAAACAAAGATAGTCTGTCGCGTTAAGTCATGTTCACTTTTGTCTCTTAGGTGCAAAGGACATTTACTCCATCCATCCATGCCTGCTAATATTTTCTGACTTCATCAACTCCTGTCCACTCATCCCTCTTAGCCCATAACTACTTTTTATATTAACTCACTACCCCTTGGGATTTCATACTGGGATTCATTCCCTTCTGGACTTGCCCATCAGCTGAGAGAGAGAGAGAGAGAGAGAGAGAGAGAGAGAGAGAGAGACTGCATGCTGCACTAACTGTGGAGGAGAAAACATAGCAGAGGTTTGAAGAGAAGCACTTTTTTAACTTAGAACAGGCATGGCAATGTTGCCTGTTCAGTAGTCTGGTCTGAACCCTTTCCAGACTCTTGTGCCTCAGGAAATTGTTTGCTGAAAATGTGCTCCTTGTAGGCTGACTCCAGGGGCTGGAGTCTGAACAGTGGTGGAACCTGCCCCTAGCAGCCAGCCATACAAATTGCCCTGCGGAGGGTGAATTGGCCAAAGGATCAGTAAAAGAAATAGAGAACTTAAGATATCAATCATCACAGCACCCACAAAATGGTGAAGCTGATATAAGTGGGAATAATACTGCAAATACGAACTGAAATTGATTAACAAATTGTTTTTATAAAGTGTGTCTTTTGGTTGGTGCCCTAAGACTGAAGTTAAGTTGTAGTTAAACTATTTCACTCTCAAAGTCCAAACATATAAATGTTTGTGATTGTCATAAAGTAAGGAGGATTGTAAAAGGAATTATAAATACATTAAAACTGTTGATTACATTCTGGCTGGCCTGGTGGTGCTGAGGATTGAGGTGCTGGACACCATAACTCGCACCACGCTGGCAACCTGGGTTCAGACACAAGCCCAGGGTGTCAGGGGCTGGCAGGGGAGAGATAGGATTGAGCATCCGGAGGACTGCTCTTCTATCCCAAGGTGGGATCCAGGGAACCTCCACTCTGTTGCGGCCCCTGATGATGACTGGGGGCTCCACTAGAGTAGTGGCAGAGTATAGGGTCAGAGTGAGGTGGACGTCGGCAAGTACGCCCTGATGTCATTGCATGTCCGCATTCTCGAGGGGAGTAAAAACAAGAAAAATGACGCATCGTCGATGCGGCTTGATGGGCAACTCTGGCTCGCCTGGCCTCGAAGCACCACTGGAACTGGATCTAGACTTGATTGGGAGTACAGGGGGCTCTCCACCACCCTGCCATGAGGGGCAATCCATGGGAGCACACAGTGGGAGCTTCAATGGGGCTGAATTGGAACAGATGGTGGCTGGATGAAGTCAGATGCCAGGATGCAGATAGCTAACAGTGCACCAGGTACAAATAGGAGTAAAACAAAAACAAAAAAAAAACAACTATTGATTACATTCTTAATGTTTTATGTGGATTTTAAAGTTTTAAAATATTTTATTGAAAACTTTTAAAATTACACACCACAGAGATCATGTGGCTGCTGGTTAAATAAAAGAGCAAATGTGTGGCATTCTTAGAACTCGAGTACTCTACAAAGGTGCCGTGCAGTGCAGGGCGACACAATAGAGGTTGTATAGAAGCTCCAAAAGTGTTTTTCCAAGGTTTTATTTTTTATTTTGTGAGCTTCCTTAATCTGGTCCTCTAAACAGATGGGGGGTTAGTTTAAAAGAGTTTTATAAGCTTTTAAGCTTGTATACTACTAGAAGATTTTGCTTTGTCATATTGAGAACCATGTTTGAAAATCGCTGGAGTTACTCAAGCTATAGCATTAACCATTGAAATTGACCAGAATCACGTGATCTCATGGTGGTGATGAACATGGAGGGAATAAGAATTAGCTGAGATTTAAGAAGTAACCACAGTTAAAATAGTGCTTTTAATTTTTTGCTTACTACTGTTGCATTCTATATAGCTTATGTCAACTTGCTAAAATTAGCAGGATTTTTTTGAGAGGTGAGATAGTAGTGGCAACCTATTGGAACTGAGCAAGAGATGAGCAAGAGTTGTGAGAAGGGGTTTAAACCATAATTGTATGCAACATGTATGCAACATAGCATTCTAGCAAGACATCAACATTTGTGGGCAAATCAAATTACATATGCATTCGCTGATTTGCTTAATTATTTATTTTGACAAATCTATTACAGGGTGTATTTTTAAGAGATTGTTAGCCAGAATGAATCTGTATTAATCAATATTAATGGGCATAAGGAAAATTGTTACACCTAATTGAACTGAATCAAGATGATAGTTGGGTAGTCATCCTTTTTTACTAATCTGGTGTTTCTACTGACTAGAATTAATCAGTTAACTAATTGTATATTTCCATGCACAGAACTATTTATAAAGAGCATAAAGGAACCATAAAATCTTACTAAATATTTTAAATAAATAACTATGACTATAACCTGGCAATAGTACCACATTTGTTCTTAATAGCTTTATTAAATAAAATTGTTTCCCACTAGTGGTACAGAAAGCGAGAAAGAAGGGAAACATTACAATGACAAGATATCAATACATCATCAGAAGTGGAGTGTGTGATGGACTGAAAGGGAGTCAGAAGAGACTTTCCATTTTATTCCAGAAGAATAGCATAAAATAAGGAAACAAATATCAAGAAGAGAGACACTTCAAACTAAAATTAAAGAACTGTGAGACTAATATAGAACAGAATGGAACAGAAGAAAATCAGAACAGATACGTTAAACCAGAGTGGTAAACTCTTAATAGACAGTCTACTCAATTGTTAAAATATTGTATTGAGCAATTTGTATTTGTTTTAGTATATCAGATTTTTTTCTTTTGTCTTTCTCTTTCTCTCTTCCCTTTTTCCATATTATATCTAGCTGGAGATTATAACTTCAAGTATACACTATGATTGTTGCGAACATAGAAAATAGAACAATTTTGTTCAAGACTACAGTGAAATATAAATAATTTTACTTGATAATTGATTATGGGGGCCCCCTGTTTTGTGTTACACTTTTGAGTGGTAACACATTGAGGGAATTAAAACATAATTTAGCTCATTAATGACAAGATTGTCACAACCATTTGATAGTTACAAGGTCATGATATAAATAAAACTAGGATAAAGAATACATAATATCCTTCAATTGACATGCCAGTGATTACAAGAAGCCAATCTGTACCAGAACCCCTAAACACAATAGACCAGATGGAACAATCTGATTGCCCCAAGAAGGAAAAAGGAGAAAGGGGAGGAATGCTAAAAAAGGGTAAAAAGGAGGGTAAATGTAAGCAATGTAAACAACCACAGATTACCTCATTTTTACCAAACTATATCAATAGGGGTATGAAAGAGGGAAATCTAGGAATAAAACAAATACCTTTAAAGAAAGTTAAGTTAAATTGTTTATACCTAAGCTAAGAACCAACATATTGAGATTAGAAGACGACGTGGATGAAAATAAAGGAGAAGGTGAACTGAACCAGTGTACAGATGGAATAACACAGTTAGGACAAGGTGAAAATGACACTAGAAAAATGGCTTCTATTAATGAAGGTAGTATCATCTATAAAAAGATGAAAAATCCTAGTCAGAAGTTGCAAAACTCTAGTTCATTTATAAGGGACTCCCCTCTTGAACCTAATAAACAGAACCATCAAACCCCAAAAGAAAATATGGAAAGAACAGCTATGGGGAATCACAGAGACAACATGTCACTGGATTTAAATAATGTATTAAATCATCTACAGCATACTATTCTGGGATTAAAAATGATAGATAGCAAAAAAGAAAAAAAAAAACAGTGGCTGGGGACAATGGAGAAGTAGCCCAGAATGTGTCTAATAGATCATACAACATAGAAGCCTATGAGGAAGAGGGTTCAACTCTTTTCATGAGCCTTGAGCGTACATTTATACCAGACTTGGAGATGGTAACCAAGGATCTAGCAATAACTCTGAAAGATCCCTACATGGCAAATGTTTTAGTATTTGAACAATTAACAAAACTTAGACAAAACTTAAATTTCATTTAAGGAATTGCAATTGAGAACAAAAAATCTATTGAGAAACTATACACTATTTATCTAGTAGAAAAGGAATCAGAATTGGTAGAAAATAAAGTAGAGGGGGATAACAACCAAGATTCTCTCAGGTCCAATAACTTGAGTCAAGATATATCCATGAAACTTATAATGCTCTCTTCCCTGAGAGTAAGGAATGACAGTATAGGGGAGGAATTTAAACTAGCCAACTAAACTCTTTGGATAAAAGGAGAAAGGAGGGAATGTCAGTGGGAGTGGAACATTAAGAGGGTAAATTTAGCTAAAGAATTAAATAATTCAAAAAACAGTACCCAAGAATCAAGGGGACAAGGACCAGAGGGTAGAATAGATGCACGAGGACCAAAACTAAAACCAGGAAAGGTTAAGAAACAGGAAGGGGATGGTTCGCTGAGACAGCACAAGGTTACAACAAACATACTAGAACAGAGAAGTGATGAGAAAGATAGTCAAAAGACCATAAAGAAAGAAAGAAAGAGCTAAAGATAAAAGAAATAACAAGAAAACAAATCACCCTCAAAACACCTACAAAAAAAATAGACAAATAAAAAGTAAAGATACAAAAATCCAAGAGCAAGCATGGTAATAAGAAGGAACAGTCAACTCCAACAGAAGGAACCCCAGTAAATCATGAGGTAAAAAAAATCAAGAGAAACCTAGAAAACCAATCCAGGGGAAACATTTCAATAATTTTATTAGAAAAACACAAAGCACTGACATTGCATTATCATTATTTAATGTGGGTTTACTACCAGAAGAAACAGAATACATTTAAATGAAAATATCAAAAATCTTGTTTTGCCCATTTTGAAATGATCAGGCTATGGTATATAATATAAGCTCTGTTAGACCTATACCAGACAAATAGTGGGTACTAGTAGTCACCAACAAATACTTCACATTAAAAACTATTGAGTTTAATAAAGCTAGACTTCAGCAGGTGGGTATCCATTGTGAGAGTATTTCAACTCTCACTCAACTGTTCCCAGACTATTTTTCAAACTGTGAAGGAATGAAGGTGAAAAATTAATGTAAATCCCTTTCTATATTCAGTTTGGATTACTTTAACAATGAAATCTATAATAATTTGAAGATAAAGTAGGATAAATGCTAGAACTCACTCTCAACTGCCTGGACTAAGAAACTATATCAAGAAGGGCATAAAATGGGATGACAAGGGACAAATAACAATCTGGATAGTGGATGAGAAAATCTATCGTCAACTAGTACAGAAAGTCAGTGCCCTAGACTAGGTATTTACATGTACAAAGATGAAGGGCAAGAAGACAACTGTAATAACTCTCAAGGGAGCCCTGAATGGGTGCGAATGTTGGAAATAGAGAATGGGTTTGTATTATCAGATAAAACTCAGGATTCTTGACCTGTAATGATTAGTGGCATATGTTGATGGAAAGGTAACCAATGAGATGACTCCCAATGTGCTGACTTAGAATATTTTGGGTCTCAAAAATAAATTGGCAGATAAAGATTTTTTTAAGTTATGTTAGTAATTTTGATCTCATCAGCTTACAAGAAACTTGGATGAGTGGTGAGATCAATGTTACAGGATATAAATCTTATTCAAAAGAAGTGAAACACAATAAGAAATATGGTAGAAACTCAGGAGGACTGTTTACATTATGTAAATTAAGCAAGACATTCAATACAGAAGAAACTGAAAAATATAGTGACAGCATATTGGGTGTCAGAATATATGGCAAAAACACAGAGACTGTGTTTTCAAATGTTTATATGCCTCCTCTAGATAACTCCTAAGATAGAGCAAAAATAATAGAACATTTAGAAAAAATATTGGACAGTGAGACTAATGTAAACTCATTAACTAGAGTTATTGTATTATGGGGACTTCAATGCAAGAGTAGAAAACTATTATATAAATACTGAGGATATCCCAGATTTCATTGTCACCAGTAATGATAAATTGATAAAAGACACTAGAAATTCAATGGACAAAATGTGTAATGACAAAGGGAGAAAGTTGTGTAAAGTGTTCAAGAACAGAAACTTTACACTGGCTAATGGACGAACCACACTAGACAGTGGGGGTAACTATACTTGCATGAATCCCAGGGGAGCCTCAGTAATAAATTTGATATGGGTTAGTTTAAATATGATACCGGATTGTTTAAACATGGAAGTAGGTAAAAGGGGGGACGTGAACATCTTCCTGTGGAACTACAAGTTTTGTTGGGAGAAAATCAAACCCTAATATTGGACAAAAAAAGAAATGTAATCCTAGAATGATTTAGACCAGAAAAGGAATTAGTAGGGACTTGATAAATACCAAATACCGTACTTCCTAGAAATAATGGAAGGAAGAAGTATTACAAAAATATTGATTGATTACGTAGAAATAGATGGTAATCAAGACAGCATAATAAAGTATGAACATAGAGCACACCAATTAGCAGAATTAGTTTCAAAAGAAATAAATATATATATAAAAAAAGGTGCAACATTGTTTAACAAGGAATGTGTAGCAGCCAAGAAAAAAATAAACATTTACAAATAACTAAAAACTATCCTAACACTGAGAATATAAAGGAATTAAACAGGCTTAGAAAAAACTTTAATAAAACTGCTAATAAACAAAAGGAGAAATATAGAGATAACATGGGGACAATTAGAAAAAGCAATATATAAAAGGGATAATATAAAGTTCTGGGCAATTGTAGCAATGAGATTGGGAGATTATAGACGGAATATAGAAACATACATCAAGCCAACAATTTTGATACAGTACTTCAAATCTATATTTATAATTCAAAACAAGTAACTAATAGAGACTGTATTATAAAAGAATGGATGCCGTTAGAAAAAGAGATGGGAACAGAAAAGATCTTTAAATCTATTTTAGCTTTCTCCAAACACAAAGCTCCCAGCCAAGATGAAATACCAATAGATACTATCACTAACCAGTTAGACCTATGGGTTCCCATTCTATAAAAATTATTTAATTACATTATAAAAATTGGGAGCCTACCAAAATCTTGGGGGAGACGATAATCATTCCCATATTCAAAAAAGGGGACAAAGAAGATCCTGCTTGTTATAGACCCATAACGCTACTGGATAGGTCACAAAAAAATTTCACAAGGATATTAAATTATTGAATATTAGAATGGATCCAAAAGTTTAACCTGATTGACGAGGCACAAGCAGGATTTATGATGAACCCTTCAACAATTGACAGTGTTTCACTTTGAGTAATTTGATCTACCAATATACAGTAAATAAGAAACAAAAATTATACTGCGTATATGTAGACTTGAAAGCAGAGTTCGATAATATAGACAGGAATCTGTTATGGAAGACATTGGATGAGCTTGGAATGGACAAACCCATGCTAGGCCTCTTGATTGCATTACATAAAGAAAATCAAATTAATATAAGATATAACATTAAGGGGTGATATAACACAATAATTTAAATGAAATAGGGGTGTAAGACAGGGTCGCATTCAGTTTCAACAAGTTTCCTAGGAATAAAGAGGCTGGTAAAGGCATTCCAAAAGGAATGTCAAGATGCTTTGTTACAATGTTGTAATAAACTATGAAAAAAACAAATCAATGGTGTTTGTTAACACCAATAGAAAGAAGTACACTCTGAGAGTTGGGAACCATACACTAGAACAGGTTAAAGATTTCAAATATCTGGGAATAACCTTGAATGAAAAATATTTGTGGAATAACCATATAAAAGATCTAGAAATTAAAGCAAAAAGGTTTCTACCGATAATTTCTAGTTTTGCATACAAGCATAGGGGGGAAGGTCAATTAAAGGCACATGTAAAGTGATCAACACTGAAATTATATCCCAGATTTTGTATGGGACAGAAGTTTGGGGAGGTAATAATAAAAGCAATATAGAAAAAATGATCAATGTATTCTACAGAAGACTGAGGGGACTCCCCCCGGTGCACCTGCAGCACTTATTCGAGCAGAATTGAGGCAACTACCTCTAGAATGATTAATCCAAGAGCAAATGATCCATTATTGGCTTAAAATATATAATATGCAAGATCATCAACTTATGAGAAAGTGCCCAGAAGAGGCACTTAAGTATCAAGAAAGAAAATTTGCATTCTCAATAATTAGAGTATCAGAAAAGTGGATAAAACCATCTGGTTTACTGTGGTGTATCCCAGATGTTTGAAGAATACCTTTTAAAGAATTGCAAATTTCAATTAAGAACAGAATAAGAGACATCTTCCATCAAAAAGATCTAGAAAGGTGGGTGGAATACAAAATAAGCCAGTGGCTAGCCTCAAATAAACAATATTATGGTTTGGAAAAATATGTATCACTCATTAAGCACCCATATTGTAGAAATCTGTTTATAAAATACAGATTTGAGTGTTATAAAAGTGAACAATTTGAATATAGTATAAACAAGAATGGGGCGACTTCCAATGGAAAATGCATTTAGAAGTGGATGACATGGTACATATATTAATCTTGTGTCCTCTGTATAATGACCATAGAACAAGAATACTGGGGAATACTCTGGGACAGATGAAAGGAAACCCTCAGGAACTTGCAATTTATCTATTAAACTCTAGCTAGCCAGAATACTAGAAAATGTTATTTCTTTCAAGAAGGTGGTTGACATCCAGAAATTACACTTAAAGGATAAGTAGAAGAAACTATTGATTCTGTAAGGTTAAACAAAAATGTCTTTACAGAAAACAGTGAGTCCATGATAATGTGCAATAACGTTAGAGCAACTAGTATTGTATGTAATGAATTTAACATATTTTTGTATTGTTTATGATGAAAATTTTGTATGAATGATGGAAAATGTTGTTTTTAAATTGTAACAACATAACTTGTTATACAATAAACTTTGACTTGACTTACCCATCATATCCCTAAATCTCCCATCTGCCTCAAGTGACCCAAACACTATCTGTATTCTTCTAACTAAAGAACTACAAAAATGATTTATCATTGGCCCTTTTCAAAACCTTCCTTTTCCAATTTTCAGAATCAGTCAAACTGGCATCACCATCTTTATATTTTCTGTGAAGAAATGCTTCCTCATTAACTGATTCACTCCTCACTCCACCACTGAACCTAGTATAAATTCTTTAGTACCTTCCAAAGACTATTTTTTGGCATATGCATGCATTGATGACATAATCAACTTTATCAAATGTGCAAGTCCTAGGGCTTGGCTTTCAAAAGTAGATACCACAGACACATTCAAAATTCTCCTGATTCACCCATCTTTTTGGTACCTCTATGGTATTTGCTAGCAGAATGAATCTTAGTTCATTGTTTTATCTCGCTGTTTTTGGTGCAAAAGCAGTTCCTAGTTATTCAACATATTTTCCAGTTCCCTTAACTGGATCCTGCTTAAGTCTACAAATGCCCATTTGTGTTAAACCTCCTAGACAACTTCCTACTCAATGATCCTCTGGGCACACCACCATCTGCTGTAATTTCCTGCTTGAAGAGGCTGTTTTCTTCCCTGAATATTCCCCTAGCTGAAGAGAAAGCCATAAACCCCTCAATTATTTTGAATTTTCATGGCATTGAATGGGATTCCAGACAAATGGGTGCTTGGTTACCAACTGCATCACATTTCTGAATGGGGTACCACATTTTCCTCCAGATGCTCCTGCACAAAATGAGAGCTCCTGTCCCTCCTTGGTTATTTACATTTCACCATAAGGATTACTCACCAAGAACAGACTTTCATCTCATATGTTCTCAAATTAGCCCATTCCATTTCCCCTCTGGATCATCACATCACTATGACTGCAGCAGCTTGTTTTGACTTAACAACGTGGTCCCACGTCTTGTCAAACTGGAATGGCCTCTTTTTATTCTTTCGTAATTCAGCCCAAGGCTACCCTATCAAAGTTTTTGTGGATGCTTCCTCTTCCTTCAAATTTGCTGTTGTTTGCGGTCCAGCCTTGTTTTTCCTTCTCTGGCCTGCTGAGATTCATCAGATTCTTCAATGCCACTTAACTTCCTATTTATATTTGAAATGTATGCCATTGTTGCAGCAGCAGCAACACTAACTCAGGAACACCTCTGGAATTCTTTGCTGCTCATGTTTTATTTAGACAAGCAAATAGCAGTTGCCAACATCATTAAATGTTGTTCTTCCTACCCTTACAGAATGAACATCCTCAAGCAACTGACTTGGGCATCTCTGTCACATAACACTGGTCCTGCCAACTCTTCAGCTGAGAAGTTATCTTGTTTTAATTTTCAGCCATTCCAGAGCTCCAGACCTCAAGTAGACATTTTCATGACTCTATCTCCAGCATTTCAAGACCTTCAAATGATGTAAACTACTATCTTTCTACTGCTAATACTATGATATGGAGTTTACTAGCTCATTCCACTAAAGCAGCCTACAAAACAGCATGGACATGAACAAATTCAGCTAATTTGAGTTTGTCCGCATTTGGACCCCTATTGTCCTTCCATTCAACATGTTCTGGCATTCTCTCCCTTCTGTTCCATAAACTTCAGTCTGTTTCTGCAACCATCAAACAATGCATATATGGAATCCAGTTCTAACTTAGCTCTGCCTTCTTGAATCCATTCCCCTTACTTTCTGTCCACTCTATATATTAATACAGTCCTCCAACACCTGAAAAAGACTTCTCTGAAACTGTTGAATAGCAGATGTCCCATAGACCAAGGTCTATACTGCCAACTTATGGACTTATTAGGTATTGGTATATTTGGTCAAAGCCTGATAAGAACATGCATGCAACGATAACCAAGTCTTTTTTGGATTACTTAGACCTATTGAATTTATTACTTCCACCTCAATATTTTCTCCAGAAACCACCTCTCAACTTCAAGTCAGAAATAAATGTCTCTGAATTAATTTCACTCTCCTTTCCAACTTCAAAAGCAGATTGCATCAACAAAGGAGTGAATATTTCCTACTACTCACCAACAATAAATGGTGCCCAATTTCCTTCCATGAGTGATTCCTGTCTATCCATTCTTCACATGAATATCCAACTCCCCTTCTTACAGCAGAGAAGAATACTATAATTACAACATCCTTGTTGAGCAAACATGCTAGGATCTTGTGACATGCTTAGAACAGTCCTCAAATCTGCTCTGGTCATTTCTTCAGAGTAGGTGCTGCTAATGCAGCTTAGAGAGAAAACATTTCCACTCCCACCATCAAACAGATAGACCCATGGTCTTCATCCTATTATGCAACATATATTAAAGATCCAAATTTAGAAATCTGCCAAGCTTATGTTCAGCTATCCTCCTAAATAATTAAGCCTGGATGGATGACTCGTCACCCTGGATCCCCATAAGTTTCCTCCACGGGAGAGGAGGGGTTCTCTCCTCTGTGCCTTGGGCTGTCTTATTATTACCCTGTGAGTTGGAGAAGGCAGAGTTCTGTACCACATATATTGATCTTTTTGATTTTAAATTACCACATTTCCTTTAGCCTGGAGAACATTCTCTTGGTACCTCTACCCAAATGTATAAGAGGGCAAAGCCACAGTTATATAACACAAACACTCCTTTGTCTGCTGCACATTGAATTAAAAGGCTCTGCCCTGAGTTTGATGACCAACTGACAAATATCCTCTCATACTCCTTTTTAAACCTTATAGAACCATAACTCCCTGCATTGGTTGCTTTTAAGCCACCCTTCTCCTCCATTCCTTCTTAAGTGCCTTCTTTTCAACATGGTTTTCTCCAGTGTGCCTTTCAGGGAATCCACACCCCTGTGCAGTAGTGAAAATATGGCCTAGCACAGGAGGGGATCTGTACTGGGGAAGGACCAGTAGGGGGCCCTACCCTCAGTTACGAGAGCTATCTATGCTCCTATCTTTCCTCACTAATTATTGGCATCTTCTCCTTTTTCCCATTTCACTATTAAACCTGGCATGGACCCATAACACACATCAGTACTTACTTTTCCTTCTGGTCTCATAGACTAAATCAATAGGAACTGAAACCTCTAGTTCATTGTAACCTGTTTCATTGTAGCATTGCTGGGACACCTAGCTGGATTGCTAGATGAAGTATTGATAATTTAAAACATTTATCAATACATTTATTAAACATATTTAAAAGGATTGATAATATTTTAAAATACTGATAGATCTAAAGTGTATTAATATAACTTATTGGGGGTTTGCAATGAACCCAATAATTTTCCTGAATTCTATGAGTAATGGGACATTCATTATTTAGATCTAAAAAATGAATATTATCCACTATTCATTGTATTACTACTCAGGAATTTAATAAAAAAACAACAACAATAAAATTAGCCCCTAAGTCTTCCCAGGTAGCCAGGACTATATTCCCTTTGTCCACTCATTCCCCATCACAGCCTTTTCCTACCATTCTACCTTCCCCATCATCCCACATATTAATGATATTCATTGCAAAAAACTTTGTTAATGCACTAGTTAGGATTAAATTGACAAAAGTAGGGAAATGTGTTGCTAGGGTTGCCAGCCCTAACACACTACCCCCACCCTGCAGGAAGCAACAGGAACAAACATTACGGTTTGACCTCCCCTGCATCTTCACAAATCAGGCAGGGTGTGTGCTTAGGGGGTTGTCAACCCTAATGCTCACCCCATTCCATCAGTAAATAAGTTGAAATGTGTACAATACATGAGAATGAGGTGAGCATTAGGGTTGACAACCCCAAGGCACACACAACACCTGATTTGCAAATATACAGGAGAGGTCAAACCATGATGGTTTTTCCTGTTGCTACCTGCAATGGTGGAGCAGGGTGTTAGGATTGGCAACCCTAACACACATTTCCCTACTTTTGTTGGATTAACCTTAACCAGTGCATTAACAAAGTGTTTTGCAATGAATTTCTTTACTTTTTGAGATAGTATAATAGTATCCTCATTTGTCTGTGGGAGCACAGGGTCGGGCTCCATCCCACCATAGATACATACATCTGTGTTGCTGTGGAAGTGCAAGGCTGTCAGGGCTCTGTGCTTCCATTTCTGCCAAAACAGCAATTTATTTTCCTTCTTTGGATGGTTTGTTAAAATTCTAATGTTATCCTATGGTACTTTGCATTTTTTATTGTTATGCTTTTTTATTGCCCCTAAATGATTTTTTTTTGTTTGGGGGATAATTTTTCTTGTAGTACTCATTAAGGCCTCTGTTACATAGATTGTTCCTTTAAGTCCAGAAATCGAGGGAGTTATGGCTTGTTAAAGTGTGTCTGAACTTTCTTGTTCCCTAGAAAAGGATTTTGGTGCTGTCTGTTCTTGACTTACTTTAAATGCTATTGTTTTAAACTAAACTAAAACAAAAGTTATGCTATTTGGCATGCAATTTATGTTGGTGGACACCCCGGAACGGAGGATATCTGATTTTCGGGGTGGTCTGCTTGAACAAGTGTCTCAATTTAAGTATTTGGGCACACTATTGGATCCCAGTTTGATCTTTTCACCTCAGATTCAGTCAATGGTTAAGAAATTAAATCAAAGAATGGGGTGTTGTACAAATTCAAGTCATTGTTGTACAAATTCAAGTCATTCTTCTCACAATCAACTAGAGTATCAATTGCTATTGGTTCTCTTCTTCTATATTTTGATTACAGTTCTTGTTTATATTATAACAAAGGTACAAAAGAAATGCATGCATTAACTGTGGCCTATAATAATATTTGTATATTTATTTTAGGAGCCCCCAATAGGACACATCGGTGTAATCTTTATTCTCGGCTGGAGCGGTTTTCCCCTAGTTGCATTATAGAATATTTTGTTGGCTGTCTGATGTATAAATGTTTTTACTTTGGCTCCCTTTTTCCTTTTTCTGATCTTGTTGTAATAAGAGAATTGCTTCCCAGCCTGAGGTCGGTTGACAGCCCCCTATATTTTGTCCCCAGGTCTTGGCTTAGATTAAGCTCTAGAGCTTTTTCAATAGCAGCACCATTGTATTGGAATTCACTCCCACTTGATGTTAGGATTGCTGTCTCTGATTTAACTTTTAAACAAAGGTTAAAAAGTTATTTATTACATAAATCTGTTTGTAACTGCAATTTGTAATTTGTATTTTTGTGTTTTGTATTGCTGTTGTTTGTATTTGTGTAGTTTTGTATGTTTTTTTGTCCAGATCGGGCCTGAAAAGGGACCTTTGGTCCAGTGCCTTTACCTGGTTACCAAAGAATAAATGAAAAAAAATGAATAAGGATAGTTGCAAACTTTTTAGTAAATATACAGCAAATAAGAAAAGTGAGAACAAAAATAATACTTATATGATTGTATGGTAAAGTTGTTGAAATATTTATGCATAAACTAATGATTATGCAATTTTTAAAAACAATCTCTGCTTTTATGTTTATGCTTTCTGTGAGACTACTCATTTTTGTGGCATTAGGCCTCTCAGCTTCTCAATGCAAGGACCCCTCATTACATCTATTAACTCTCGCAAGTATAAAAGGGCTAGATCACTTAAGTATGTCTTGGAAGCCTTCGGGAAACTCCTGATTATCCTACTTTTATGATCAGGCAATGTTGAACTTAATCCTGGTCCACCAGCACTTATGTCCTCCCCCGCTGACCTAGCAAGTTGTAACAGTGTGAGTTTCATGCACGTCAATGCATGCAGCCTACTAAAAAGATTTACATCTATTAAGGCACGGGTTTGTCATACCTCACCTGATGTTTTGGCAGTCACCAAATCGTGGCTCAAACCTGGAACTACGGATTGGGAGGTAAATATTCCTTCCTATTCCTTGTTTAGGACAGACAGGCAGTCTAGAGGAGGAGGAGTTGCCATATATATCAATAACAAATTTTCTGCTGCCGACATTGACTCAACTTCCATTCAGAAAGAGTTTGAATGCCTAACCCTCAAAGTTGAGATTGCACATAAGATCTCCCTCTGCTTAATAGGATGCTATAGGCCCCCATCTGTGGAACTTCAACTACTGACCCACCTAAGTAACTCCCTGGGTTTACTGTCATCCGAGTTCATTATTCTGGGTAATTTTAACCTTGATTGGCTATCCAATGCCTCCATTCCCCTTAAATCTATCTGTGACTCCCTAGGCCTGTCCCAACTGATTTCCAAAGCTACAAGCCCCAATAAAAAGAACCCCATTAACAGTACACTGCTGGATCTCATTATAGTAAATAAACCACATCTATTCTCCTGCACTGGGGTCCTGTTCTTCGATATCAGTGACCATTGTTTTATTGCCTGTGTGAGAACTACAACTAAGTTGCCCTCTGTCGCAAAACCCACCCTGAAGAGAAGCAGAAGAAACTTCGATGCTCTCACTTTCACCTTGGACTTACGAGACTCTCTGCTTTTGCAAGACCTTTACCTTGCAAAATCTGTATGCATAGCACATAACATTTTCCAAGATATCATTGTAGGGGTACTGGACAAGCATGCACCAGTTACTAAAGTCAGGGTGAAGACCAAATCCTGCCAGTGGTTTATGGCCGACCTGAAGGCCCTACTGCTTAACAGAGATTGGCTATGGAAACTTGCACATAAAACCAAACTTCCAATGGACTGGGCTCTTTTTAGGACAACTAGGAATATGTGCACTAAGATAATCAGAGAAGCCAAGGTGCACTTTTATTGTACTGAACTCAAATCCTCCACGAAGTGTTCTTTCAAATTCTGGAAAACCTCAATGGAGTTAGAAGGCTCCACACCTGTAAATTCATTGCCAAAGAAAATCACAATTAGTTCCACAACAGTCTCTGACAGGAATGCTATCCTCGATTCACTCAATAACCACTTTGCCACTGCAGGTCTAGCTTTTGATTCCTCTCTGACAAGCAACCTCCATGTGCAATTGGGTGTGTAAGGTCATGAAGTTTACGACAGTGGTGCAACTTTTTCTCTGCAGCCTGAAACCTTGAAAGAGGTGGAAAAATTATGATTACAGCTAGATGACAGGAAAGGCACCGGGGCTGACCTCATTGACCCTTTTTTCCTGAAGATCAGTACTCATGTCCTGGTGGTGCCAATCACACACCTCTTTAACTTATCACTCTCACAAGGAAATATCCCTCCCATATGGAAAATGGCCCATGTGGTCCCTCTATTCAAATCTGGAGATCCCAGTGACATAAATAGCTATAGACCTATTTCCCTGCTTCCCATCCTGTCTAAATTGCTGGAGAAACTAGTGAGTTTGCAGCTTAGGAGCTATCTAGAATCAGCTAACCTGTTGAATCCCCTGCAATCAGGCTTCAGACCAAGGCACAGCACCATCTCAGCACTGGCAAAGGTGACGGATGACTGGCAGCGTGAATTGGATGTAAAGTAGTTTGTTTGTGTGGTTTTCTTAGACCTAAGTAAGGCCTTCACATAGTCGACCATAGCTTGCTCCTGTCCTCTCTTCAGAATATCGGACTGGACCCCCTGATGCTGAAATGGTTCTCTAACTACATCACTGGCTGATTCCAACAGGTAAAAGCAGAAGGGGAACTATCTCACTTTTGAGAGGTGTACCACAGGGGTCTATATTGGGCCCCCTGCTTTTCGCAATTTACATCAACAGAATTGATGCTAGTATGAAAGACACTAACATTCACCTCTTCATAGATGCTACTGTGCTTTATGTCAGTGGACCTACTCTTGGAGCAGCCTGTAGTGATCTACAGCAGGAATTCAATCAATTGCAGCTACAGCTCTTAAATCAGAAATTACTTTTAAATGCCAAAAAGCTAAGGCAATGCTTTTTTCACCACTTTCTCATGCAACAAATCCATCTACTAATGGAACGCTGCCCAAGATTACCACCCTACTTGGTGAAACTTTGGAATTCGTAGACTAATTTAAATAACTAGGGGTCTGGCTCGACCACAAACGTTCATTCATTGATCACATTGAGGAGCTGGCAAAAAAAACTCAGAGACTTGGTCTTTTTTACAGGATTAAGCACTTTCTCACCAAGGATGCAAAGAAGAGATTGGTGCAAACCACGCTCCTTTCCCTGATTGACTACACAAACTTTCTATATAGTCAAGGTCCTACCACCTCGCTAACTAAACTGGACATGCTCTATCACCAAGCCTTTAGGTTCATCACGGATCTTCCTTACTCAACTCACCACTGCAGTCTTTATACAGCTGTGGGTTGGTCTTCCCTAAGCTTTAGATGACAGAGAAATGCTGCTGTGTGGACCTATAGTGCCATCACTCAGAGGCTATCCTCTTATATCTCAGGCTGTCTGCTATTGAGAATCATATCTAAGTATGGGCTGAGAAGTGCTCAGTATATTTCTCTGGCTTTGCCCAAGGTCAGATCGTGGTTTGGCAGGTCTACCATAAGCTGTACACTACCATTGCTGTGGAATAAGTTGCAAGAAACTCTGAAACTGTTCCGCCCTATCAGTCTTGCGGCATTCAAATCGAGTTACAATTGCTCCTTCAAGGAAACCTGTAACTGTTTCCATTAATATCTCCCATTTCTCCAGTTATTGGTGTCTTCCCTTAACCTAGTCTCCTACCATGTATCAAACTCCTACAATAATGTCCCCCTACCATTCTGCCCTCTCCATTCTTTTTGCTGCAACTTGTACTATCCAAAGGTAACTTCTGACCGCTTTCTATCCTTTCCTCCCCCAACCCTTCCTACCCGTCTCAGTATACCACCCTAGCTTGTCATATTAGTGTTCGCATGGTGAGTGTTGCCATCTTTTAGGATAACTCACCCCTAACTAGCTTGTATCTTTCCATGTTTACCCCTGCTCAGTGTCAGGGTCTATATGTAAATATTTATGCAGCTGTTATGTGGTGGTTCTATTACTATGTTCTCAGATTCTTTCTTCCTTGATTGTTACTATATTGTTAATTGCCCTGACCCCAGCTCAACTCTCTTTGACTGGTACTGCTGTAACCTAGATGTCCTTTATTGTCTTATTGTTTTATGTCCAGGTCCATCTTGAAAATGAGCTTGCTCAATGATGTTCACCTGATTAAATAAAGATGTTGATTGATTGATTGATTATGTAATTGTATATTGCGTTATGTGCTATGCATTTGTAATGATCATTTAAGATTGAACAATAAAAGTTTACCAGTATCAGTACCAATTTTTATTTTTTTTATATTGCTCCAAATGGTTTTTTTTTTTTGTGGGGGGTTATATGTTATTCTTTTAGTACTCATCAAGACCTTTTCTTTTGATATATAGATTGTCCCTTATGTCCAAATATTGAAAGAGTTATGACTTGTTGAAGTTCTAATGTTATTCTAAGGGGATTTTCCTTTGTTTTATATTGCCCTGAAATATCTGGGGGAAATATTTGTTATGTTGTAGTACTCATTAAGACATTTGTTTTGATATATAAACTTTCCCTTAGGTCCAAATATTGAGGAAGTTATGGCTTGTTGAAGGTCCAATGTTATCCAATGTGAATTTTCATTTTTAAATGTCTTTTTTTTAATATTGCCTCTAAATGTTTAGGGGGGAAGGGGTATGTGTTATTCTTATAATCGTGAAGACCTTTGGTTTTATATATATATATATATATATATATATATATATATATATATATATATATAAATATATATATGTTGTCCTTTAAGTCCAAATATTGAGGGAGTTATGGCTTGTTAAAATTCCACTGTTATCCTAAGAGAATTTTCATTGTTTACTTTTTATATGGACCTTTAATTTATTTTGGGGGGAAGGGGATTATGTGTTATTCTTGCACTACTCATTAAGACATTTGGTTTGATATATTGATTGTCCCTTATGTCCAAATACTGAGGGAGTTATGGCTTGTTGAAGTTCAAATGAGGGAAAAAAATGAAGTCCAAAATATTTTTTCCTATGAAGGAATCCTTTTTCATATCAAATGAAAAACCCATATGAAAAAGGATGCCTTCATACAAAAAAAAAAGAATGGGAAAAAAACTAAGTCTTACTCATTTTTTCATATGAGGGTATCCTTTTTTCTGTGAACAAAAAAAGCTCATGAAAAAGAATTCCTTCACACCAAAAAAGAATCAGAAAAAACCTATGTCCAAATTCTATTTTCATTTGAGGGTATCCTTTTTTGTATGACTCAAACAAGCTCACAAAAAGGATTTCTTCATATGAAAAAAGATTCAGAAAAAAAAACAAAGTCCAAATCCTTTTTATTCTTTTTTTTTTGTATGAGGCATCCTTTTTTGTAAGCTGTTTTCATTCATACAAAAAAGGATGCCCTCATATGAAAAAATAATTTGGACTTAGTTTTTCTCAGATTCTTTTTTATATGATGGGAGCCTTTTCATATGGCTGAATTCTTTTTTCATATGGCCATACGAAAAAAGAAAATCAAGTCACAAAAAAGGATTTTGAAATAATTAAAAAAAGACATTTGGGGTAATTTTTCCAACAGTTAAATGCAGAATCCACCTAATGAGGTCCCAATGACCAAGATACATGTATCGGTGTCTGTCCAGGATGCTAATTTTGAGGGTTTTGAATTTTTTGGGGGGAAAAATATGGAAACAAGATGCAGCCATACAAAAAAGCATTTTTTTCTTCACAAAAAAAGATGACCCCCATATGAAAAAGAATCGTTCATCATATGGACCAAGTTCCTTTTTTGTTCCAAGCAGCTATCCAAAAGTGAGGCAGTATAGCGCAGTGGTTTAAGGCTCTGAGCTGCAAATCTGGTGACATCCAGCAGACCAGACCTGGGTTTGAATCCCACAGCTTCCACTTGCATACTGTGTGACCCTGAGCAAGTCACTTAACTTCCCTGTGCTCCCAGGTTGCGCCTGTAAAAAGCTTTCAGCTTAGTGTGTCTCACCTGGTTAAATAACTAAAAAAAAAAATAGTTAAGTTTGGAATGGATTAATATTTTTTTCACCAAACAAGTGAAAGGCACCTCTGTGGGCCAAGCCCCTTCTATCCTGGAAATTTCAGACCACAATGCCAAATCATCTGGGTGCTAAGTAATGACAAAAAAAGGCAAAAACACCAATTTTTTTTAAAACTTATTTCACTATCCACATTTCAGAATCTGCACATCCAACTAAAACAAAACTTAGCAAATTAAGAGCTCTACGCCCCAAGACCACGCATGCAAAAGTTTGTGCAAATCCGTTGAATGGCTGTGAAGATATTAAAGTGCAAAATTTCAGATTTAACATAGAAACCGCTGCTCAAGGCAGCTGCAAAGGCCAACAAAATGCTGGGTTGTATTGCAAGGGGTATATCCTCAAGGAGGGAGGAGGTGATTCTGCCACTGTATAGGTCATTAGTTAGACCACACCTGGAGTACTGCGTGCAGTTCTGGCGTCCGTATCTGAAAAGGGACATTAAGTTACTGGAGGGAGTGCAGCGCAGGGCGACAAAGATGATCAAGGGTCTGGGGGACTTATCATATGAGAGGAGGTTGAAGGAGTTGAACATGTACTCACTGGAGGAGAGGAGAGACAGGGGACATGATTGAAACCTTTAAATACATGAAGGAATAAACAAGACAGGTACAGAGGGCTGTTCAAAGTAAGGGAGGGAGGGCCACCAGGGGCCATGATATGAGACTGGAGCGAGGAAGGTTCAGGAGGGAGATGAGGAGACACTTTTTTACAGAGAGGGTGGTGGCTGGGTGGAATGCGTTACCTGCAGAAGTGGTATGCAGTAGAACAGTGGACTGCTTCAAACGAGGATGGGACAGGACAAGGGGGAGGGTTAATGAAGGGGAAGGGTGGAAGGGAGGGGCAGCTTCAGAATAAGGGGTGCTAGCTGCACATTCGAGCAGACTTGATAGACCTCTAGGCCTTTATCTGCTGGCAAATTTCGTATGTTCGTATGTTCGTAACCTTAACTATAGTGGCGGTACCATGGCACTATAATATGCTGTCTTCTGTGTTTGCAGCTGTACCACCTCACTAGCTTGACACCTTCCAGTTCTGAAAATATCTCAGTTCACTTGGTGCTCTCCAGTCCCAATCCATGATTTGGTTGGGTGGCATTAGTAGATAAAATCCAGCTAGTCTAACCCCCCCAAAAGGCCCACTCCATTAAAGGACAGCACTGTCGGACAGTGGTGTGAATAGGTGGACATTTTGGAGGCAAGGGATGGAGCAGCTGTGTCTCTGATGACACTAAGCTTACTGACCAATCAGTTATTCTAGCATCATGAATAATGCCACCGCTCTGCCCTGTACCTTCTGATTGTACACCTGCCCACTTCAATGACTGACTCTACTTCTAATGGAGTGTGTGCACTGTGAGAAGGGGAGCAACTGGGACAGTCAGCTGTTACCTGCAGCAGGCCCCCTTCTGACATCTTGAATCAGTGACAGGTGTTGGGACTGGAGGGGGTCAGATTAGAAAAGGCATACCTACTATGTCTACAGAGACAGAGTCAGTTCCAGGCATAGTGCCAGCAGTGGCAAATAGTTTTTGTTTGTATTTAATTTTTTCATGAGGCATTTTAAAATGTGGGACAATGGGGAAGGAAGGTGAGCAGAAAAAGATGAATGAGGAGGTAAGTGGGCAGATGACTATTGCTGGCCACCTAGGGAGGGGAGAAAGGTTTCTGAAATGTTTCCTTTGCCTTTTGAGAGTATCCAGTGATAATAGTGACTGAAAATGAGTGACTACAAAAATAGCGACTCATTTTCAGCCCTATCATTCTGGGCTGCCCTGCTAACTAGTGACCGTACAAGAAAGTGAAGGTGAGGAAGGGCAACTGGAAGGGGGAAAAATGAGGGGAAAGGGAGGGACAGAAAAGGGTTTTAGGGGACTGGTGTACCTGCTGCCACTGAGCTAGCCATGTGGTGTGGTGGTGTGGGTGGCTAGCTCTAGTACAGCAGATCGTGGGTTCAGGACCAAGATCATGTACATATTGCCACTGCCTGTGGCTGTGGGACTTAATTTTTTTAAAAATCTAGATTTTGCCCTCCCCGACATGCACCCCCCCTGGAGTTGAGAATCTTAATTCAGGAGGGTGTGGGGGGTCAAAGCCCACTGTGAGGGGGGGTGCGGGGGAGCACAGCCCCCCCTCAAAAACACTTTCTAGCATTCTGAATGTCGGGTCACTTTAAAGTGTATATCGCTGATTTGCTTTTCAGTGATATACACTTGCCATAATAGTGATTGCTGTTTTGCGATCACTATTATGACATGGAACCCCTTTTGAGAATGAATAACTAATACCAAGTAATGAATACCTAAATATTTGGCTTTCAAATTTGAATACTTGACTGAATATTTAAACTATGGTATTGGCCCAACCCAATAACTCATCTGTGTTGCCCACTGCCCAGACTTCAAATTTTCATTTTAAAAAATGTAGCCCGAACATTTTTCATAGTTAACTAATTTTGAAGATAATTTATTTTGAAAAGGCTACCTTTTAACACATTAAAGCTAGAAATGTAATGTTTTTTCATAAATGCTTGAAGCCATGCATAATTTTTTCCTGATAATACAGTTTGATACATGTCAATATACATTGATACATGCTTAACCATAACATTAGGGTTACAAATGTATTGATGTATGCAGATGCATCTGTCTTTTTGAAGTTGATTCTGTAGCTATGCCACCACTATCTTTTCATGATCCTTTGCTAAAAATTGGAAAATGACAGTTGCCTAAATAGCTGGCATTAAGTACAGTACGTGGAAGATTGTAGTGGTAGTCCATCAAGCAGAACCTCAGCCTTTTTCTAATTTTTATGTTGCTGGTTGTTAGTGTTCTTTGTTGTTGTGGACCACCATGAATCTTTTCCCTCGACAGTGGAGTTACATTTAGAGTTAGTTTATCAGATCCTTTGGCTACTTTTGTCCATCTGTCTGAGAGAACAACAAGCATTTGTCAATGCCAATTGTTTGCTTGCTAGTATTGGCATTGGTAGTGCAGGAGTTAGAGAGATGCATAATAGGAATGGCAGTGAAGTACCAAACTAACGCTAACCCCCAACCCTACCCTGCAGAGAGACACAGGCATTGGGCTGTGCCTTTGGGTCGGCCATAAGACTCATG
Source organism: Neoceratodus forsteri (assembly GCA_016271365.2). Classification (NCBI taxonomy): domain Eukaryota; kingdom Metazoa; phylum Chordata; order Ceratodontiformes; family Ceratodontidae; genus Neoceratodus; species Neoceratodus forsteri. The sequence continues at coordinate 1,679,064,840 of CM057456.1, forward strand.
CCATTCCATCTCATGCCACCCTGCAGACAGTGACAGGTGTCACTGTGTGCCTTGGGGTCTTCAGCTCTTATGCTCACCCCATTCCACAAGGAAATAAGGTGAGATGGGTGCAGTATAGGAGAATGGGGTGACCATTAGGACCAAAGACCCCAAGACACACCTCAACACTGGTCAGTGGCTGCAGGGTGGGGATGGAATGGCATGATCATTATGGCAGAGAACTCCAAGCCACACCCTCAATGCCTGTCAGTCTGTGCAGGGTGGGGCATTAACAGTTGGTTAAAAAAAAAACATTCATGCCATTATACAGCTTATCGCCATTTCTTCAGTTCGTGGTTGGCTTTGAACATTGCAGTCGTGTTTCCGGTCCACTAAAGATTGTCGCACCAGGCTCCGGAGATAAGTATGGGGTGAGGGGTGTGGGAGGTGGGGTGCACAGAGGGTGGGTGTGGGTTGGGGAGGGAGTACAAGAAACAGCGAGGGACTGTTTTCTTTTTTTACAGGGTTTTAAAACAAAAAGAAGATGCAGGAGCTTTTGGCATGCTGGGGTGGGCTCCTAGCATGTTACCTAGGTGACTGTTGGGGGGGACTGAAGCTGACAGGGATTGGGCACCCCTGTTGGCCATACAGTGTGCTTGGGGGGAGTGTGTATGAGCCAAGGGGGATCAGGCACCCCCTCGGCACACAAAAAATGGGGGTGGTGCATCATGCCAACAAGGATTGGGCTACCCCGTCGACAAATGAACTGGGAAAGGGGCATGCTGACAGGGGGATTGGGTACCCTCATCAGCTTTAATAGGGACTGGGAGAGGCGGGTGGTGGCTGTTCATCGGCTTTGTGGAGACTGTGAGAGGCAGATGGAGAAGCTGTTGCCATGTTAATTGAAAGGCCAAATTTGAACAAAGCCTGCCTTAACAAAACCTGCCTTCAGACCAGAAAATTAGATGGGGAACAGAAAATTAGAAGGGGTCCAGATTTGAACAAAAACTGCTTTCAGACCGAAAAAGTAGACGGGGGGCAGATTTGAACAAAAACTGCTTTTTCAGTGCAGAGTGGAGACTGGAAAATTAGACGGGGGCCAGATGCGAACAAAACCTGCTTTCTCACTGCAGAGCGGAGACACAACTAATACTAGCCACTGCCCTGCACATATTTGGAGCTCCCTTGAACATGTAGTCTGTCACAGTTATCCTACATTCACTGCTGCAATCAGGAATGCCCCGGCATCAGACTGTTTAGAAACACAGCTGATTGTTCAGTGACGAGGCACTCCCTGATTGCAGCAGTCAATTTCTTTGAGCATAGTGGCATGCTGATTAACTGTTGTCATTGACAGCATGCTCCTCTATTGGCGCGGCAGAGCCCAGCCCTGAAATGGACTGCTACCATTTGCCACAACACTGCTACATCTCCACAACCCACTACTCCAGTAAGCTGTCGCAATATGTTTCTTGCATGTGAATACAAGCAAACATAAAAATGAGCTAGATAACAGAAAAGGACAGAACTGTTACATCCGAGATTCAGTCTTTCAACACAAAAGTTAGGATTAATGGCTATGCAGGTTCTATCTTCAGTTCTATTCATTACCACATTTCCTTTAGCTTGGAGAACCTTCTTTTTAGTCTTTTGGTAACCGGGTAGGCCCACTAGGCACAAGTGCCTGTTTTCAGGGGTGACCTGGGAGCACTGGGTGGTTAAGTGACTTGCTCAGAGTCACACGGTATGCAAGTGGAGGTTGTGAGAATCAAACTCAGGTCTGGTCTGCTGGATGTATCAAGCTCGTTCACACCTCATTCCTCTAACCTCTAGGTTATACTGCCAGTCCAATCTTCTCTTGTCCCCTCTACCAAAGGTGGGAGTCCATAAGAGAGCAAATCCAAGGTTGCACTACACAAACGCTCCTTTGTCAGCTAGTTCTATGGACAGCCCACAAAGCTCCTCCTATTTAAACCCTACTGTCCCAGAGCTCCCTGCATTAGTTGCTTTACAATACCATCCTACCCTCCTTCTCAAGTGTTTTTTTCCCACAGCATTAAAGCTACCACATTTTCTTTAACTTGGAGAACCTTCTCTTGACACCCTTACTAAGGTCCACTAGACACTAGGGAATGAGAAAAAAATATTTTATTTTTTTATATGGAGGGGCGGTTGACAGCTGGGAGGGACTGGACACCAAAATGTTTTTTTTTTTATAGGGCTGGTGATTGACAGGTGGGGGAGCCACTAGACACCAGGGAATGAAGGTATTTTTTCATATGGGGCAGGTGATTGGTGAGTGGGAGGGGCCACTAGACACACCAGGGAATAAGGATTGAGGTTATTATTTTGTATATGGAGTGGCGAAGGCGGGAGGGTGGGGGCTGGACACAGCAATTTTTGTTATATGGTCTGGTGATCAGCGGGGGCACAGAAACCAGGGCCAGAGGCCAGCAATTGGCGAGGGGGCTGTATCATTAAATAATACATTAAACTGTGGATGGAATAAATTCCGCAGTTTAATGTATTATTATGCAATTCAGACCAAAAATTCTGTGGAAAGGATCGAAAATCCATGGAAAATGGTCAGAGGTTTCTGATCTCGCCACAGGTGAAAGTGTGAAAACATTTGCGGAAGTTTCTGAAATTCCGCGAAAGTTCCTCGAAAGCGGAATTTGCAACTTTTGCCCACCCCTAGTCCTAACCCTTTAGTTGTGTTGGTATTGTAGTGTTGGGGACAATTGTATCACCTTGTGGGTGCTGTAGAAGATGAAACTTTGTTGCTCTTGGTGAATGGGAACCCCTTTTTTGGCCCTAGTTTGGTGGACCCAGGGCTTTGCGAATGGGAGAGGAGGGGACTTAAATGTGTGGGGGATTTGCATTCCCAAAAGGGCATCTGTTCCTTTGAGCAGCTGTAGAGGTAAATTGATATCCCGCATTCACATTTTTTCTGCTTCCTACAGATTAAAGCGTATGTTAAGGGATTGGGGAGAAGTCAAACTGTCACCTCACCCTTGGCACAGATAGAACATCTTATACTAGGTGCTCGGAAAGACCAAAAAGGCTTAATAAGGAAAGCCATACTTAATGGGAGACAATCTTTTCCTGATCCCACCCATAAAATGAAACTCCTATGGGAAAGGGATCTAGGAGCCCCTATTCAAGATGGTATTTGGGTGACTATATTAAGCTTACATAGTGATAGTCCTATATGCAATAAATATACACAGTCTTTTTTTAAGCTTGTTCATAGGCTCTACTGTCCGCCCCCGATAGTACATAAATTTAATCCTTCTGTGTCTCCAATATGTGGGAGGTGTGGGACAATTCTGGATTCTTACTTCCATTATTTTTGGTCCTGTCCCGTCTTACAGATCTTTTGGACACACATAGCATGGGAGGTTGGGAACCTTGATGGGGCGGCAACTCCCATTGGAACCCCTCCTACTCCTTTTTGGAGTAGATGAGCTGGGGATGGCAGATTGGGAAGTGCTACCATGGTGGATCTGAGTGCTATCGATACTGGCGCGCCACTGCATATTAAACACCTGGGTCTCTGGTGCTATACCTACAGTGCAGCAGTGGCACAATCTGGCCATCCAGATGCTTGCCCTTGAGTGCTTGTCTTACATGGTTGCAGGTAAGGAAGATACATTCTTTCTCACATGGGACCCCTTCTTGTCCTCTTTGTCTCTGATTGAAGCCCAATAACTCAGGGGGGGCCTCCACCCAAATCCTGAAACTGGTGACAATGGCTGAGGCTGCCTTGTGTGACTTTTGGCTTTGATTAGATGCAGTCTTTTAGAGATGACTCTATACCCTGCTAGTAGAACAGACAATCATGCAGTAAAGAGATTTGTGCAATACAGTGATTCTAACATAGTATAGTAGCATATGCTTTAATTTATTTTCATCCTATTTTTCTCTACTATGTTGGCTTATTAGTGATGAATTGGACCCATGTACATAGTTGAGATGAACTGTTTTTCTATGTTGTTAGGTGTTTGTGCTGTTATCTGTTTTTGGTCTTTGTTTATGTATGTGTTTGAAAACTTCAATAAAAAGATTATGCAAAAAAAAAATCAACTCCCTTGACCAAATTTACAAGTGTCATGACTGAAATTTGTTTCAGCAAAAAAACAAAAAAAAAACGTGTTTAATGGTACAGTAAATGTTTCAAATGGCCTGACTGTATTCTCTCAGCAAAAGTTGAAAAAGACTGCAAATCGGGGACTGTTCACACTCCCAAGATAATGGAGCAGAGTTTACCAAAGGTGCAGTTAACTAGTCACCATCTGCAGCCAGTAACTACCACCAAGGTGATAATGGGAAATACACAGTACAGTACATATTTATAGTCAAAAGGCTCCAGATGCATCTGTCAACCACAAAAGATGAGGAGGAATTTAGCCAATGACTCTGAATATATTTATGTTAACCACCCCCAGTCCAAGGTGACAGGGGAGGACTTTTAAATAAGCAGCCAACGTTTGTTGTCAGTGTGCTTCTGCTTTTTGTGTCTTATTTTCTTACAGAAACCCAATAATATTTATTGAATGAAAAAATAAATAAGCAGCCAACACCACACAACTTTCTCAGACTGCTAAGCCCTTAAAATATATTGCCATGGATCACCATCAACACAAGCAATTTATTATCATAGCTAATCAGCAGAGTACAGAGATAATGGGAAATTAAAAGTTGTAGAATAAGTAGTCTTACATATAGAAAGCAGTCTACATCAAATACATGAATGTAAATTGTTGTGCCCCTTTATTTGCCCAGAGGAGATCATTGTGGATGGTGGGTGGTTTGAGTTGAGCTTCATTCATGTTCATTGAAAGGGGTGAATTTTGAGGGTTTGTTTGTGACTTAATTGAGAGACTTCTGCAGGCCATGTACTTTAGTGAAAGCCATGGCTAGGTGATGTGCAACACATCGAAAATGAAATCAATAATAAATCTTGTCACTGGCAAATACAGTATAAAAAGCCCAACATCAGAGGATGTTTTTTGTAATGTTAAATGGGCCCATTGTGAATCATGACCACTACAGGAAAGCTGTGGCCAGCAAGGATTAAATGCCTGAGTGGGACCACTGATATAATGCCACAGCCAATGTAAAAGATAAAAGACCCCATCAGGACAAATGATAAAAATACCATAACCAGCTGAATTTTTGTCTAAAATGTAAAATAATTTGGTAGGTGTTGGAGTATCACAGGAGACAAGTAAACCTATGGAACTGGTAAGGTTGGGGGGGGGGGGGTTAAAAGTAGTCTTTAGGAAATCTGTGTTTGAGATCAGAGTGAGGGATAGAGGGATGAGACTGACTGCTGTTCACAAGGCAATGTTTGTGTGGTGTCAGGGAGAGGTAGGACACCAGCAGAAACCAAGGAATTTTCAGACATGGGCAGGGCAGTCCTATATATAACAACAGTACATGTTATAGGATTGCCATGTATGTGCTTGTTTATGTCACAGATATGCGAGCCTTGAGTCGTAGGTAGCAAGTTTACTGATCAGCCATGTTTTTGGTCATTACAATGAATTAAAACAAATTAATACAAATAAATTACATATAACCAAGACAACTAAATATTAATTTCAGCCATACATATATACTACAAATGTTGTCATCCCTTTACAAGCACTACAGTTTTATTGTTTTCTAGTTAAAATCATGTTTGAAGCTTGCACAAGCACTAGTTCAAGTGAACTGTTTTAACTTCAGATATGGTGGTAATGTAGTTATATTACCCACCACTGCTCCCTTTATCAGATGCTTGTCTGGCTCTCCCCACAGGTCCTTCATGACTACCTTATGTGTACCCTTGTGAAAAAGTCCCTCATGGAAAAGGAGAACTGTCCCCTATCAAGCTTTCTCAGTCTTAGGACTGGCTCATGACATCTCAGTTCCTCCACCCAACATCTCCTTGACCTTCCTTTGATGGCTACTGTAATGGGTCAGAAAGCTTTCTTCAATGCTGCCCCTAGGCTATGGAATGGTTCATCAGCCTTCCTTCACTTGCTAGGCACTTCATCCTATTCAAAACACATTTTAAAAATGCTTTTCTACTCCATCTCTGTATGCAAGTGCCCCACCTCCCTGCGATGGTGGAGATCCATAGGTCCAGATGTGGACGGCTAGGCAATTCTTGAAACAGCTGACTACTTAGTTATTAGTCACGCTATGATCTGGAGTCTAAATCCCAATCCATTCATGATAATATTGCATCCTATGCTGCTAACCTCTTCTCTTTACTGTGGACTTTTTCTGTGTCTATTTCAGGGCTTAGTATTGTGGGCCCAAACTGTAATTATTTTTATTTCAGAGCTTCATATTATGGGCCTTAACTTTCATTTATCTGTACTGCATCACTGTATGGCTGTATTGATTCTACCTGTACCATTTGTTAAGTATGATTCTTTGACTATGTTGTATGGGTCAGCTTAATGGCCCTGGTCATTCTTGAAAATGGTCCCTCAGATCAGTGTACCTACCCACTTATCACATAACTAAATAAATAAATAAATAAAAATAACAGTACTGTACATGCGGTGCAGGCCAGATTTAATACTCAGGTGCTACAGTATATGGTTCACAGAGCAGGGGATTTACAAATTATGACATCCATAAAATACCTTTAACCATATTTTATAGAACTATATTGGGTTAACCACAGGGCATCCTGGCAATGGCCATAACATCCAATCACAAGCTAAATGTAGAATAATAAGCTATTGGATAAAACTAACACATTTCAATAATAATAGGCTGTCTTATCTTTGTCTTTAGAAAAAAGCAAAGATGCATAGACAGTGTTGTTAAATGCTATGGAATCTGGAGAGCAAATATATTCTTAAAAAGATTAGTTTACATTATCTTTGAAGACTTCCGGATCAACAGACCCATATAAGTAAATCATATGGCTGGTTTATAAAACAAAGGTTAAACAAACCTAACACAGCACAATGATTTAAGCTCACTGCCTACCTCCAAGTTCTGTCCTCAACTTGTTAAAACTCTATGTATGTATATGTTACAACCCTATTTAGCCAGTTTAAGTGCCTGTACAGAGAGCATCAGTCATAGCCTTCAGATTCAACACCAATATATCCAAACTACAGGACACAAAGTACAACAAGCAGTGCAGTTCAGAAGAAACAATAGGTTGCCCATGTGGTATAATAACATCATCTGAAGATGCCCTCCATCAAATTATATTTTGTCCATGGTACAAGAGCCTAAGCCAAAAGTGAATGGCCCAGTTCTGATGAGATTAAGCCTGCTTCCCAAAGCAATGCTAGTATACAATTTACTGTCATCACAGGAACATACAATTATGAACAGATTAAGGTATGTTTTGCTGGCTTTAATAAACAAAAGAAAGTTAATGCAAAGCTCCAAAACACTTTATAGGAGATAGATTAAAAGAAAGAAAATGCAAAGAAATACAGTATGATGGGGCTAAGGCTCTGAAGAATAAGTGCAGTCACTATTATTCTAATCTGATTTTAATTAGAAAACAATGAAACAGTACTGCTTTTAAAAGGATGACAAAGTGTGAAGTATGTATGTCTCACTGAAATTAATATTTGATTGTCTTGGCAATATTGGCATTTATTTGTATAAATTGTTCTAATGCATTGTAAATAATGGCTGAAAGCATACCTCTCAACCTGTTACCTCATAAATTAGGGACAAGGCTTAAAAAAATCAGGGGCAGAGACCCAAAATCAGGGACACATCTTAAAAATTGATAATACTCTCTCAGAAAGCTGTTAGGAATAAGGGAATTAGTGTAAGAAGCATTTTCTGATGAAGAACTAGTCTGTAACTTTAATGTTTAATATTATGTTATGCTTACAATCCACATTGTTCAGTCACAAAAACAGAAATTTTATGAGGGACAGAGGAAAATTTTGAGGCAAAATCAGGGACATCCCTGAAAATCAGGGACAGTTGAGAGGTATGGCTGAAAGCATGGCTGGTCAATAAAGTTAATACCTACCTACATACATGCTATAGGACTGCCTTGTACAGTATCTTCTTGTTCATGACATACAATAGATGTGCAATGTGTTGGGATTGGAGCAAGGTATCACTGGGTAATGTGTGTTTTCATTTCGGATGAATTGCCCTGTACTGTATAATAGTGTTCACAAGGAGTCTACTTTGCATTAGTAAAGCAGCACTAAAATCTGAATGTCAAGTCATTCTTTTCATTATTACTAAATAGCTTGTTTACTGACTTAAAAAGTACAGCTGATTGACAGGTACCTACCGTATACAACACCTATCTGGCTAACGGAGCTGCCACAGTGGCATTTTAGAAATATCACTACAATTTTTTTATATTTACAGTTTAAAAACTGAAAACTAATATAAAAATGTACACAATAGGGAGTGGAAACTGCTACCTCCATAATGCATATAGTTTTCCATTAGTTGCCAAAAATTAAGGTAGATGGCCCATTTTAACAGGCTTGCATCCATCAAAGTATGCAACACTTCCCTCCCCCCCCAACATGACTTGAGGGTGATTGAAACTAGCATCACCACCATTTTATGGCTCGCAGGGTGAAGGATGTCAGGAAAATGGCACATTTTTAAGAATTGTAAAGCTTTTTTTCAAATGTCATTGCAGTGGCGTCCTTAGATAGGCTGACTGGTACATGTTAGGTAGTTATGAGCCTAACTTTGTAAGTCAGTACACTAGCTCTTTAAGGATTTTCACATGAAAACAAGATGGTTGCCTGTACTGTTCATCTACAGCTGAGGCTTATTCTGAAGCTGACACTTTTATTAGATGTGAGTGAAATAGGGAAATATGGTCCCCCACCTTTAACCCTGCGAAATTGGCTTCCTCTTGTGTCTGCTCCCATACTGGTTACAGGAAGAAACCAATGTTTGAATCAATATTGCCAGGTTAAACGTCAACAGCTGTATTTCCCTCACACAAAAATTAGTTCAACTTTTTAACATTTCAAAGTCTGATCTGGTTGTCAGATCATGCTAAAGATAGCATGAACCGTGAATATAAAAGGAAAGGGAGGAGTGTCTAAATGCAGAAAACTGCTGTGGAACCTTTCATCACACTGCTGCTTTAAACCAAGAAGGTGTATGACCTGATCCAAGTGATGAAGTACTGTAGATTTGGGAGGCAGTATTGCGCAGTGGTTTTAAGGCTCTGAGCTGCAAATCTGGTGACATCCAGCAGACCAGACCTGGGTTTGAATCCCACAGCTTCCACTTGCATATTGTGTGACCCTGAGCAAGTCACTTAACTTCCCAGTGCTCCCAGATTGCTCCTGTAAAAAAGCTTTCAGCTTAGTGTGCTACTTCTGGTTAAACAACTAAAAAAAAAAAAAGATCAGGTCAACCAGACTTCATGTTTTGGTTTCAAATAAAGGAAATCATATTTTTGAAAAGGACCCTTTCAAATAGATGGGAAAGGTTATTTCACATGCAGGGGCCGTGTATGCACAAACTTACTGTAGTTGTTTAGTATGCCAGGGTTACATAGTTAATATACAGAAATGTACAGTGGCTATGGAACTCACTGGTCAAAAGGAAGAGCACTAAATACATATCCAAGCAGATGGGCGTCATGAGTGTTCACATCGAGCCCTGTGTCTTATATTGTCAATTATTTTATTTTTTTCAGTTAACAAACTAAAACCCTGGGATGCCTCATTCCCCAGTAGAACTGCATTGCACTTCTGTGCTGGAAACCTGGGTTCTGGATCAGGCCTGAGGAGCTGGAATAAGAGCAAACCAGGCTGGGGACTGCTGCAGGATCATTGTGAGTCAGCTCAGGGAGGGAGGCATCCGCTGACAGTGCCACAGTGGTCCCATGCAGTTGGTTAGGAAACTTGCTTCTCCGTGAGGGGATGGTATTGCCCAGAATGCGCTGTGGTGGTCAAGGCTGCCAGAGGCTGGTTAAAGACAAGGAGGCAGGAGGGCTTACTGAGAAAGGGGGCTGTAAATATGTGAAATTCTATGCACTCTGATCTGCCTACAAGATGGCACTGGTGCTTTGAGTCCTGCTCTATGTGAATCCTCATTGGCATGATAGCAGGAGGTGTAGTAGTAGGGCCTGGACCTGGAGGAATGTGTGACAGCAAGCATAAGGTGGCTCATCAGGGGCCAAACAGCTAAGTGAAAAGAAAAAAAAACACTGTATTCCAGCAATGTGTGCATACACCTGGAATTTGGGATTTAAATACTGTTGGTGTGCAAATGCTGGGGAACCAGTCATCTTTTACACACTTATTTCTAAGCACAGCAATAAGAGGCTAATGGTTATTGTTGAACACTTAGAGTCAGGGGTTCATGCACTAGCAACTACAATTTGAGTGTTAGGCCATTGTATATGACATATTTTAGTAGTAATAATAATGTTGTTCAAATTTATTTTATTCTGAAACAATACATTTACACAATCAACAGATAATTAAAATATTTGGCTACTTTCTTTGGGATCTGGAAAACATGAAGTATCTTACGTAACTACTGTGGTACACAGCTTGGTATCCCACAGGCTGATTGTGCTGCATTTTTTTTATAATTTATTGTTTGTGGCCCCTTGTAACACAAGTGCTGCCCCATTTAGTCTTGAGGAACTTCTAGTCTCAACCCTGTCACTACTTATCCCTACAATGCATCCTATAAATTACTGCTTGCCCCCCCTCCCATGGTGAGACCCTCAAGTAAGAGGATTCCCTCAGGAAATTGTCTTGGATGGTGGACCCCATCTACTGAACTTGACCTGATGCTCCAAGTGTGAACCAGCTCACATGCACCTGCATGGAGCTTGGCATCAGCGTCTTTCCTTGTTGCTCAGTGCAGGGATGCTATACCTCCACCTGCGGTCACCCAGGTGGCAGTTGTGCAGCAGTGCAGGCCATCTTCACTCCCTGGAGGAGGGCATCATCTAGGGTACTCAAGCCTCCTCGGCTCTCTGGCCTACCAATAGCCTGACCTTGTTCCTGAACGAAGGTCATCAGCATATAGAGCAGCTACACTACCACCACACAAAAATGGGCACGTTGTATTTTGTCATGTTTCATTACAATTCCAATGTTCAATGTGATCCAACATTATCATTCTTCATCCCATCAGAGTAATTTTGATGTATTCTTCTCAGTTCAGTCACCTCATTCTAGGGATTGCAAATATGACTGGCTTTGAATAGACACACTCAAAATCATTAGGAATATAATTTAGCCAGATTAGTTTAGGACCCAATGCTGAAATGCTTTACAGTAATACCATTTTCAAGCCTTCCAAAGAAAGTGAAGTGGGCACAATGTATAGGATCACTACATATATTTGGGGGTTGGGGGATGGGGCAGGAAACCAGCTGGGATGGAGTTAATAAGCATGCTCCATTTGTTCAAATTAGAACAAGGAAAATGTCCTGCTCATGGTTCACTTCAGCACTGAGAACAGCACTACATGACAGGGATGCGCTATGGAAGCAAGCCCGCAAAACAAAATTTAATTCAGATTGGGTGACTTTTAGAACTACCAGAAATTCCTAAACTAAACTCATACAGGCTGAAAAAGCTAGATATCTCCAATCTTCTCTTGACTCAGCCAAAAACAATGCTGCTAAGTTCTGGCAGATTCTCGGAGAAATAGGTCATACACCTTTGTCAGCTCTGCCATACAAAATAAATTCCAGAAGCAGCACCTACACAGACAAACCCAGTATTTTAGAACAGCTCAACAACCACTTCGCCACTGCTGGCTCAGCCTTTGAGTCTTCATCTGCAAGCAACTTCTTACACAGCCGAGCAGCAGTGACCATCTCTGCCTTCACCACATGAATAACCCTCTCCCAGCCTACTATAGTTTCAGCCCTATATCCTTCAAACAGGTTGAGGACTTCCTGACCACCTTGGACATTAAGAAAAGCACAGGCGCTGACCAACTAGAACCCATCTTTCTGAAAATAGGATATTTTTACCTGACCTCCCCCATCATGTACCTCTTCAACCTATCCCTTTCCCAAGGTGATCTTCTTGCTATCTGGAAAATAGCGCATATAATTCCTCTCTTCGAATCCGGTGACCCTTGAGACCTCAACAATTACTGGCCTACTTCCCTGCTACCTATGCTGTCAAAATTATTGGAAAAGTTAGTCAGTTCCCAGCTGAGAGTTCCTAGAATCAAATAACCTGTTAAATCCCATTCAATCCAGTTTTAGACCTAAGCACAGTGTGATTTTTGCCCTCACAAAGGTCACCAATGACTGACAGATTGCTCTCGATTCAAAGAAACATGTCTGCATGCTTTTTTTGGACTTAAGAAAAGCGTTCGACGTGGTCGACCATGACCTCCTATTGTCTATGCTGTGAGACCTCAGTCTAAACAATGCAGCCTTGAGTTGGTTTGTCTGCTATCTTATAGGAAGAAAACAGCAGGTCAAAGCTCAAGGCAACCTCTCATCACTTAAAAGTTTACCAAGGGGCGTACCACAGGGATCGATCTTGGGGCCCCTTCTTTTTGCAATATAGATAAACAATATTGATCTCAAAGTCAGTTCAGCAAAAGTGCATCTATTTGCAGATGACAGTACTTTAAACTGCTAGGCCCACCCTTGGTCTCACCTGGGAGGAGCTGCAGCATGAATTTGATATCCTGCAACTTAATCTCCTATAGCTGAAACTTTTGCTCAATGCCAAAGAGACAAAAGCCATGTTTATCCCCCTCACAAAAGCAACAGCCTCCAATTCACGAAGCAGTAATCTACAGATTGGATCCTCCTAGGGAGCCACTTAAAATAGTTGACAAATTTAAATATCTAGGCTTTTGGCTTGTCAATAAGCTCTCCCTCTTAACACACATCGCCGAACTGGCCAAAAAATTAAGACAGAGGTTGGGCTTTTTCTACCACATCAAACTCTTACTAAACTAAGTGGCAAAAATGAAACTAGTTCAAATCACCTTCCTCCCCCTGCTGGACTATGCCAACGTCCTGTATAGACATGGCTTCAAAACCACCTTAACTAAATCTGACACTGTATCACAGAGCATTGTGATTTATTACTAATGCTCCATTCAGTACCTACCACTGCTTACTGTATGCACAACATGGCCAGCTTTTAGCAATAAGAGGTGGAGAAATGCCCCCCTTTGGGTCTACAGAGCTATCACAAATAAACTCCCCCCTTACATTGGTGACTTTTTCTCATGAGCCTCTGGGGCCTACTCCTTGAGATGCTACTCCTACATCCTGTTCGATGTCCCTAATAGAAGAACACATTACGGCGCCTCCTCCATAAGCTATGCTCTCCCAACTTTGTGGAATAACCTTCAAAAATCTCTGAAGCTTACGCAAATATTAGGGTTGTCCATCTTTAAATCCTTGCTAAATCAGCACCTGAAAGAACATATAACTGCTACTCCTAATGTAAACCATAGCTGTACCTGTAAACATCTCGGACCTACCTTACTTTCCTCTGCACTTAACACCCTTTCTCTGGTGTCTAATCCCAAACCTTGCCTCTTTTTGTTGTGACTTCCACTTTTTTCTTGCATCCCTCAAACTCCTTCCCTTCCCTTGCTTATTCCCCCTCCAAGTCATCCCATCCAGTGAATAACCCCCCCCACTCCCTTATCACTCGACACTCTCTCTCTCTCTCTCTCTCTCTCTCTATACCCCCGGTCCACACACTGATCCCTTTTACCTCCCTTCTCCTTCCTCCCGCTCCCCTTGACTACTTTTTGCCCTTCATCCTCCTCTACTCCCCAACCCCATTTACTTCCCCTCTCTGCCCCAGCCAGTGTGGCTGCCTCTTTTTTTTTCTGCCTCTCTGACCCACTTCCGCCTATTACCATATGTACTCTAAAATCCCTTCTGCTACCTCTACCTCAAGAGCACTTGTGTTCCACAGTTACTCCTGTCTTGTCTCATACACAGTGTTTTATGTCATGGTCTTCCCTGTGATTACCCCTTTTGTGAAACTGTAACCCATGTATCCTCTGAAAACATGATGTATTCTATTGTTATTCCTCTTGTTAAAAGTACATTTGTTGTTGCTCCAAAAATGTATGATTATTTATACCACGTTGTCAATGTACTGAGATTGTAATATGTATCCTCACAGGACTGCTTTGTAAATGAGCTCACTCAGTGGTAAGGGAAAGGGAACATTGCTTAACCAGGAGTTGTACACTAAGCCAAAGCTTGTTTCCAGAAGTGACCTGAGAGCACAAGGAAGTTAAGTTACTCAGCATCACACAGTATGCACCTAGGCGGCTATGGGATTCAAACCCAGGTCTCCAGACCTGCAACTCAGAGCCTTAACCCACTGCACTATACTGCCTCCAGTGGTATTTACTCTGGTTAAATAAAAATTGAATTGAACTGAATTAAAATTGGGGTGATTGATCAAAAGCAAGTATGACTTTTCTCAAAGGCCTAACCTACAAATGGAAAATCTTTGGGGGAGGAATGCAATTACTACTGCCAGAGGGCTGCAGTAATGTACTGCACCCCCCCCCAAACAAAATCTGCAAGTGAGCAATTTTTAAACATGAGAAAATCTGGATCCAAGAACTGAACCTTCATGGCAAGTGTAGTTCTATCTGTGATGCAGTTTCAGAAACAAACTTTACTTAAAAAAAATAGTAAATGGATACGTCACATGGAAGCAGCCATTCCTCACAACCTAGTGACTCCCATGCCATCTTCCCAAGACTGCTTTGGGGCTAAATGTGATGGAGGTGGGGATCTAGTAGAGCCAGAGTAAGGGCAATTGTAATCCCACTGTCTAGACTTGTTCTAAACCCCTTACTGTTTTGCTTGTCATCTGCAGGTGTGCCAAGAGGTAGAAACCAATTCAAACTTACAGACTCTTGACTGGTGTGGATAGATGGGCAAACTCTACAGAGAACTTTTTTGGCCTGGACAGTTTCTGGAGGAAAGACAGTAATTAAATAATTAGCAATTCCTAGTCTCCTTGGGGTAGCAGAACTCCACACATGTATAGTATGTTAATAATCATTTATATTCACAATGGGTGCTATTCACGAAAGGACCACCACTAAGCGCAAAAGTGGTGTAAAGGTGGGTGCGCAGCTGCATGCTGTGCAGCACACACAAAATACACAGCATGCATGAACAAGCCAGGTACACACCCAGGAGAATGGGGCAGGGTATGCGGAGACATGCAGCAACACACAAGGTTGGGACTGGGATAGCGTAAGATGCTAGGAACACCCCTTAACCCCACCATATATGGAGATGCGGAAGCACTACACCACCCTGCTATGTGGACAGATGTGGAAACATGTTGGTGGAGGACGTGAGAGCAGAAGCCAGGAATGAGGATCATGGACTGGAGAAGACCACAACCCAGACAAGCAGGGCTGGGGGACGTGGCACGGGAGGTGGAGGCGGCAAGAGGCTGCAGTCCCCCAACTTCATGGGGGAGCAGGTCACCACACTGGTGACAGAGGTCCGTCAGCTCTATGATGTGCTGTTCACATGCCGGGCACTCAGCACCCTGCCTAAGACAAAGACCAGAATATGGCTGGACATGCAGGCGGCCATAAACGCCGCCGGATCAGAGGCACGCACATTGGCTACCATTAAAGCACAAGTGATATGACCTCTGGTCCCAGGTTAAGAAGAAGATGAGCCGAGCATGACAGTTGCAAGGTGCCACTGGGGGAGGCCCACCACCGACAGACCCCCCCCCCGATACCCATAGAACAGATTGTGTCAGACACGATCAGCAATGTCGCCATGGACGGGGAGCCCGATGGCCTTGACAGCATGCCAGGTGAGTGCAATGGGCACGTGGACAGGGTGGCCACACCACACAGTATCACTGACACGGGCCCTAAGCACCTATCACCCCCCCTCCCCACAGGGCAAGATGGCAACAGTGCTGGTGAGGAACCTTCTGGGATTGGCGGTGGAGCACCACAGTGGTCAGGTGATGCAGGTACGTAGTGAGATGGACACAGGGTGGTGCACAGCAGAGGACGGACATGCATGTATACTAAATGAGTCCCCCACTCCCACAGGTATTCCGCAAAGCCTGGACGGCACACAGGAGGGGACACATAGCAGACAGCACCGGTAGTGGACCAGCAGAGATGCAGTGATGGCAGGACACCACAATGGCAGCAAGAGAAGAGCAGAAGCTGAGCCACGGCCACAGACACACAGGCCAGAGAGGATGGTGGGACACCAATGGACCGTGAAGAAGGTGAACACATGGCACCTGGAATGGACAGAAGCACAGAGGAGGGCTCCCTGTGACTGGAGGACAGCTTCATGGTGACCACGGGAATGTCAGCACCCGCCACACCACTGGACACCCAGAAGCAGGACATGGATGCCTCAGAGGGCATCCCCTCCCACACAGAGTCATAGCCAGGGTGGCAGTGCCTCGGGACTGGTGAGCTATTACCCTGACTTCTGCCAGCTGAAGCGTGACCAGTTGCAGGCCACCTGAGACTGCATGGAGGCTGTGCACCACACGATGGATGTGTTGGTGGCATCCGTGCGTATGCAGGAGAGGTTGGCCGAGAGCATTGCTCCTGGTGTGTGGGCACAGGAATGCATGGCTGAGGCCATTGCCACAAGTGCCCATGCCCAGGAAAAATTCCAGAGGAGGTGGTGGTGGGTGCCTGCTTACAGAAGCAGACAGCAGAGGTACTCCTTGCCATAGCCACACACCTGGCCACACAGCAGGCCCACCTACCAGTCACGGCCACACTGCCAGCACGGACTAATGCCACACAGCCATCGACCTCTGCACAGATAGTGCTGCATGACAGTGCCCCACAGCATGCAGTGGCAGCCCAAGCAGCCCCAGCTGCTGCAACAGCTGTAGGTGGCATGGTCTAAAGGTCATGTCGCATATAAGTGGCACAGCATGGCACGCAAACAACGGACACACAAAGGAGAAACAGGGGTACAGGATGAGGGTGTCGACATGGTGGGCAGCTGCAGACACCAGTGACACAGTGACAGGATGGATCCCACAGCAACAAATGTGTCCAGCACACACACACACTTCCCACACATGCCACACGCTGACACACCCACACAAACCACCAAGGCACACCACACACCAGTGCACCATGACACCCCATGGACCAGCGCCACCTGAGCAATGTGACAAGGAGCACACATACCTGACACAAGTACACTACAATGGGCACCCCTCTCCCACACAGGTGTCCTGCACTGTGACAAGCACAGCACACACAGGGCAGGCCACAAAACAGGACATGCCACAATTCCACTGCAGCTGGCAGTGCAACCAACCTGTTCCTGTGGCACTTGGATGGCAGCATGGCCATGTGCCGCACAGGATGACTCAAACATGTGGTGCCATCATCGCTGGCATGTGCAACCACTCACCTGCTGAATGTGCCATGCAATGCCACATGTCCCATGCTGCCATGCATCCCCCAGTGTCCCGTCCCCTGGGTAGCACCCTACTGCCATCACCGGGCGGCGCTGGTCCATTGGGTGGCTGCGGTGGTCCCTCACCAAGCTTCTCAGGGTGTACATCTGGGGGCTGTGGCACACTGCATTGGATGCATATGTTATGCAGAGTATGGCATAGGCAACAAAGACTCTGCATGTCATCCCTGGCACAAGCAACATTGTGCCTCCTTTGTGGTCCCAGCAGTGGAAATGCATCTTCAAAAGTCCGATGGTGCATTCCACTATGCCGTGTACCCGCACATGTGCAGCATTGAATGTCTCCTCCACTGGGTGCCGTGGCACAAGGTATGGTGTCAGGAGGGTCGTCCTCAGTGGGTATCTGCTGTCACCTGTGGAAAGGGATGGCACACAAACGTTAGGCACACAGTAGCACACATACCACAACCATTATTGCAGTCAATTGGTGCTCACTCAACAGCCAACTGTATCCCTCCTCCTGCCAGTCCAGATGGCGTCGCAATGTACTGTTGTCATAGATGTAGGCATCATGGCATGACCCTGGGTACCATGCCAGGATGTTCGTGATGATGCCCATCATGTCACAAATGACCTGACAGTTTACGCTGTGGTACCCCTTATGGTTCTGGTAGGCCTCCTCATTTGTGGTCGGTGTGATTATGGGTACATGCATGCAGTCTATCACGCCTACAGTGTTGGGCATGACATTCACTAAAAATACCACCAACAGCTTAATCTGGTTCAAGGTCAGTTGGCATTCATCTGTATCCTGCTCCCCAGGGTCATGCCTGAAAATAAGCAGGATTTGTCTAGTGCACTTACCCAGTCAACAAAAATAAAAAAAATAAAAAAACACCTGTCCAGGAACACAGCTTTGATGGCCCTGAGCTCCACCACGGTCATGGGGAATGTGATGTGCTATTGCATGTGGCACACAAGGGCATCAGTTACCTGGTGTAGGGCCCTGGACACAGAGGACTAGCTCACACCTGTCATGTCCCCCATCACTCTCTGTAAGGTGCCGGTATCATAGTATTGCAGTGCGCACAGCACCTTCATCTCTACAGACATGGCCATGGAGCACCTTGTGCTTGGAAGGATGGCTTCCTCCATGAGTTCACAGATGAACTGTAGTGTGTCATGGTCAATCCTGTACCACTGCAGGCTGTCCATGTTGTGGAGGCTCCATGCCATGAGTCATGGCCTGAATGCCCATTGCCGGCACCTTGCAAGGGCATGGCGCTTCTCCAAGGTGTCCTCTATTAGGATCATATGTAGCAGTGCCCCTGGGCACATCATAGTGCCACTGCCTGTTCTGCTGTCAGCATCTGCACAGTGGTATTGCAGGCACACAAGTGTGTCCTATGCATGCTGTGTGGCGTGGCACACGTGTCCTATAGGGCGGGGCATGCTCATATAGTTTGGGCAGGCCAGCCATAGGAACGCCATAACTGCTCAGACAGTCATGTTGGTGGTGGCTCCACCAATGCCTCAGGAGCCTGTATCATGTCTCTATGGATGTGTACCAGGATGGAACACCTGTGGGGGCCATTTGGGAGGTCACAGAATGGAGACAGATAGTTACCAGAGCCTGCTCACTGCCCATTTCAGCCCTGTGCCTGTTGGGGGGGGGCCTGGTGCTCTGAGTGTCCTTCCCACTGTTACTCCCTGTGCATTGTTACAGTGGACATGACAGCATAAGGCCATGTTGGTGTTGGAGCTGTGAGAGGTGGGGGGCCGGGCCAAGCAGTGGTGGTGAACCCAAGTCACAGGCTGGCCAACGATATCCAGATGCAGATGGACCTGTGTCAGAGCACGTCAGACATGGTCTACATGGGCGAGCAGGGAGACCTGTGGGCCATACACTCCCCCTAGCAGGTAGGTGGCTCTTGGTTCCGTGTGTGTATCTGTGTGTGTGTGTGTGTGTGTGTGTGTGTGTGTGCGCGCGTGCGCCTATATATGTGTGTGTGGCAACTTTGCATTGGTGGCCTGGCTGGTTATGCGGGGTACTGACCTGCATCCCCTGTGTCTAGTCTTGTTGCAGCACTACCATGGGCCCATCTGGTGCCTGGTGCTGGAGGAACGTGAGTTCACAGATACAACCTCCCCCCAGGAGTTGACCCCATCGACCAGCCCGGAGGTGACCATTGAGGAGGATTCATCCAACTGAGCTGGGGGACTCCTTGCAATCCCAATCTGCCCCCCCCCAGTTGCGTTGTCCTGTGTGGGCTTTGTGCCTTTGTATGCCATTAAAGGCATTTGACTGTATGGCCCTGTGTGGCCTCGTTCTTAGCCCTGGCACAGTGTGCAGGGGCGGCCATGTGTGTGTGTGTGTGTGTGTATGTATGTGTGCCATGAGTGTTGGGCTGGACATGCTTCTGTGACCGATACCTGTGTTGACTGTGTCGTGGGTGTGGCATGTGTGCCACAGGTCACCATGCTTGGCGTGCAGCATCACCAGTGCCTGTTGGTTGGCATGCATGCCATGCTTCGGCCTGCAGACTGGCTGTTGTCGCACATGTGTGTGGCACACATGGCATGTTCTGGGCATCTGCGTGGCCATCCCTGCCATACTGTGTGTCGCTGCATGGCTGTCCGGCAGTGTTTGTCAATGTGGGCATGATCGCCCTCATGCCAGCATGCTTTGCTCGGCATGCCTGCTGTGTGAGCAGCACATTTGCCACTTTACAGCTGCTTTCCAGATGTGTATTGCCTGTACAGGGCTGCTACATGACATTCCAATGTATTTGTACATCATGCATGTGAATATGGTGTGCCTCACTTATGGTATATGCGGGAACCCCCCTGCGCGGCTGTGTATTCTCTGTGGTGCACTGATGCACTCATCGTGCCTACGCACGTCCCTAAGCACGGTTCATGCATCCCACGTGGTGGTTTCCTACACTGCTTCGGTGCATATGTGCCTCTGCGTGGGACATATGCACTGTGCATAGGGCCACGTGGCCTTTGTGAATAGGGCCCAATGCTTACATGGTTGGGGGGCAGATCGGTCAGAAAACTGAACTGAAACACTGTGGACCACAAGTTTAAATTCCACCACAGTTGGTCTGCCCAAGATTAACAAATTGTAAAACAACAAAATTGTTGTGCTTCCTCCATACAACAAATGTTTTGGGGCAGGATTTCAAAGCCTATGATTAGATAGAATTTTCCATTGCACAACTTTGGACATAAGCACAATAGCCCCTATAGCCTATGTTCAAAGCTAACACATACTGTACTTGTGTCCAATTTTTAAAACTCTGCCTTCCTGTAGTTATATCAGGTTTGCAAAGTTCAGGTATAAATATGCATCAACACAATTTTCAGACCGAATTTAACCAGGTCTATCATTTACATCCATGTCTAGTATTTTTGTATCCAAAAAAACTTGTACTATAAAACAGCTGGAAATTCTGTAGGTAAGTCAAATGTTTGAAAATAGCCACATGCAAATACAAATGATTCAGGGCCAACAGGGCAGAACCTATGAGGATCCACTTAGGGCACTGATCATTCACTTGCTGGAGGAGAGAAGGGGGGGCATGATAGAAACCTTTAAGCTGATGAAAGGAATAAACAAGTGTAACCCCCCCTACAAATGGGGGTTCCCAAAAAGTCTTCCTTGAGCTTGCCTAAATGCTCACTGCCAGACTGGAATCCTGTGTTTTAGCAGTTTAAATGTGATTGCCAGAGAGTGCCTGTATAGCCTCTGTGTACTGGCTCTTTAAGAATTGCCTGGATTGCAGTCCTAATTAATCTGAGAGGAACTCTGTTAGAAGATGTACTTGTTTGTTGATCATTTGAGTAGTAATACTATTGCAGTTTGTTCTAACCTGCCTTCTTTGCAGCATGGACAGTTCTGTTTGTTTCCATCATCTTGGTCCTGGACTGTAGAATGGGCCAATCAGTACATTTGGGACTGTAAAATGAAGCCTGCCTACAGGGGAGTGGTGGGGTCAAAACTTGTAGGAATTGTAGTTTTGGGCTTTTGATGCCTAAAATAACCTGGAGGGGGAGCCCTTGTTGTGACTGACAGACAGCTCAGCCAACCGAACCTTTTGGATCTTGGGGAAAGTTCCACACTGCTTGCAGTTTCAGTTAGATCTGAGTTGGGAAGTGAAGAAGAAACAGCTCGAGATAGTTCGAACAGCAATCCATAGTGGATTCATGTAGGAGAACTGTGGAAAGGCCTGAGTTTGACCTGCATGCCTGCCGTTCCTGAGAGGGAACTTGGACAGCAAATTAAGCCACTGAATTGTGACCAGGCTTTTATCTGAAGAAGACTGAAGATTTGCAGAATGTGATAGGCCTGTAAGGACTTCCAGCTGCCTCTGAACTCCCGGATTGTGCAGAGACTCTGTATTTGCCTGGTACATTGGAATTTCCTTACATGTGACTGTGCTGTGTGCTTATAGTGGGTTGTGATTTGATTCCCCACTATGTGTCTGAACTGTGTTTTGCTTGCTGGAGGCTGTATCCAGCTCCATGGCCTGCATCCATATCCATTTCCGGTTGCCTGGGCCCTGCTACAGTGGCCCAGTCAGAATACATGCTACGCAGAGAAAGTCATCGACGAGAGACCGGCCTGGGAATCAGCCCCCTGCTCAATGCCTTGAACAGGAACGATGCTTCGGGTGATTCGTGTGGGCCCTGCTTCTCCAGGCACTCCAGCTCAACAGTCCGCAGTCTTGATTTCATCCTGCCTGTGTCCAGTATTGGGTATTGTGAGTAAACATCAGGGTAGCTTCCTGCAACAACAGCTAAATCTAAAAGTGTTGACATCTGATTGTCTTGTTGCCTTTTCTTTCATGAACTGAGCCCTCCAGCTCTGGATTACAAATAGTGTGTGTTGTGCATGTTGCTTTCTTCCATCACAGGGCCCAACCAGCTGCAATGTTCCTGGCTAGCCCACCATTTTCCTACCTGGGTACCCAGGGTGTGTGACTGTGTAGGGACTCTGAACTGCATGCATAACTGTCTGATTAATATAGTTTTTAAGCAGATCAACCTGATTAAACCCCTCCCTTGTCCAAATCCCCTGAATAAATCAGATTTAACTTTGTTTGCATTTAACCTGACTGTGGTTCCAGTTTGTGCCAAGAGTATTGTACTGTTGTTATTTACTGTGCTTAACCTTGTTTTACAGGGGGTCCCCAGGGTCAAGCTAGAGGAACCAGCCCTGGTGGGAAGTGCAAACAGTGTGGGTAATTGCCTGGTGAATAAGGATCATTGTGAAAGTGATTATTGTGTACTGTTCAGGCCACTAGAAGGAGAAAAGTGGGGTTACAGTGTCCTGGAGGGCTGTGCCCAGGTCAGCTTGACCGCTACCAACCCCGACCTCCAGGTGGAGGCACCTATATCAGAACCTAGGCCCCTTAACCTGCAACTAGCCAAGCAGGCAGGGGTAGTAGCCCTTGGGATAGCGCCACCTAGGGGTAACACATCAAACTGCAAGGAACTATTTAGCAGAAATGGTGGGTCAAAAGCAGGGGGACATGGGGCCACCTGACGGCTCAGTGGAATTGCACGTTACTTCCATGCTGGCGACTCCATGTAGAGACCCCTACAGTCCCAGTGTCCAGTAAAATTGTTCAGATGGTACCATAAAGTTATTCATTAAATGGGACCCACCTGTGTTACCGTTATGCTTGTGTGGACTTCAGTTATTTCTTTATGGGATTGTTTATGTATGCTAACGTGATTTACAATACAGTTGAGCACCAGAAGATGGCACCCTCTGCTGTGGACCCTGCTAATGCTAGCTATCCCAGTAAAGTATAACTGTTTTGGTTTCTGCTACTATGAGTGCCCCCTCCCCATGGAAAATTACCACCTCATATCCCTAGATGCCAGGAAGGAGAGCTGACTCACATGCCCAATGTCATGGGAAGGTGGGAGGGTCAAGGGAGAAATGGCAAAAGGATATATATCTTGGCCACCATGTATAATGGTCCTGTGGGTTCTCAGCTCTGGGTCCATGTAAGTCACTGCTGGCCACGATGGCAGAGGGGTGCAGTATTTGGGATTGGGGGTCAACAAGGGGACCAAATGAAAGGTGAAGATGCTAACTGATGGGTCAAAAAGCTTAATGAAAGAAAAAAACAAGGGGACATGAATGTAAGTTGGTGGGGGGCAGGAGATTCAGAAGGGATGCGAGAAACTTTTACTTTACCAAGAGAGTGGCTGAGATTTAGAACAGCATACCAGCAGAGGTGGTTGGCACAAAAAGCATTAATGGGTTCAAGCAGGGCTGGGATAGAGGAAAGGGCTTAATCGATACCCTGGGGGATAACAATAAGGCAGGGAGCTACAGTAGGAAGAGGAGGGTGAAAACCATGTCTGGACAATAAGACATAGGGTACAGTAGTGTAAAACTGGGCAGACTGGATGAACCAATGGTCTTTTTCTACAGACATTGTGTATGTTTCTTTGTAATGGCTTTTGAAATTCCCACCTGATGTAATAAGAGTTGCATCAGTTTTGTGATGTTTGAAAATGCTATTTGACATAACTTGGAGTTTTGCACATTGTATGACTTTTGAGACTCCCACTCATAATCTTTGCACTAGATTCTGGAATATTTGGACGGGAGAAACTTAATACAAAGAGAGTCAGCATCAAATTAACTTTCAAATGCTATTTCCAGTCTATTGACTTTATCTCTTGACAGTGCCTTTGTCGATTAAGTTAAAAGCAAACAGGAGCAGCACAATATATATATTTTTAAAACACTGCCCCTAAAAATGTCATGCATTATGGGAGACATGGACATAGCACCAACTAACCAATTTAGTTTTGTTGTAATTTTCATATTTAAAATTAAAAAAAGGTCTCTTCATCCCCCCCCCCACCACATGGTAACAAATGGTCTCTTGTATATAATGATTATAATACATGGTTAGGAGTTTTTCTCCACTGGAAAACAGTTAATTTACCATGCCATAACACATACTAGTAAAATCCATTATACACACGATTAAAGCCATTATTCACACTAATTAATCAATTGTGACATAATCTATACACAAATAAATTTACTTGTTACATTATTGACTGACAACTTTTTAAAATGTCTTCCATCCACCCAAAACCAGACTTTCATAAAAGTATAGAATAATGTATGGGCAACCATACACAACAAGGCTGTATTTCCTTCAAGCATTTGAGATGACAGCATATGAACCTTGATTGTGAAGCTCAAGAGGTCTATGTGGTCATCTCCACCCCCAAGATGGAAATACAAGTAGAGTTGGGCATGGCTGCTGGCCTGGTGGTGTGGAGGGCTGAGGCAGCTCTGCCTTACCTCCTGCCACGCCGGCGACCCGTGCTCACGGTGCAAGTGGGTCACTGGGGGCCGGCCAGGGTGGGAGAGGATTGAGCATCTGGAGGGCTGCTCTCCTCTCCGGAGGTGGGTGGAGAATAGGGGACGGAGTTTGCCTGACACCTAGTGGTGGCTAGGTGTTAGCACGCCTGGCCAATGCAGTGAGGTACAGAGGCACAGCAACCAGTGGGCAAGCTGCATCTTGACGCAAGTGTGGCATGCCATTTGCCAGCACTGCATGCTCCACTGCCAGGAAAAAGAGAAAATGGCCAGGTCGAGTGGTTTAATGGCCGTCTGCCTAACACACCATCTCTGAGGGCACTACCTATGCCCAGAGCCCCAGGAGGAAAAATAAGGTAAAAAAATAAAAAGAGTTGGGCATGGCTGACAATATCTTAGTTTTTTAATTTTTAAAATATGAGCCAGAATTGGGTGAAGAGCAAGAGCGTGGTTTGTGCAGTAACCAGTTCTGAAACAGAAGTGGTTACAGCACAAACAGAACTCTTGCTCATCACTGCATTTTCGCTTGAGTTTTAAAAGTAAAATTATTTAGTAGTAATTTTAAAACAGAAATGGCATAAGGAATTATATGACTGAAAAGCTGGTGTGTGTGGTTTTGAAGTCATAACAATACACAGTAACATTGTATGACCTTTGATTTGTGGACAAGTGTTTATAGAAGATATATAACATTCTAGAATGCACACAACAAGGATTTTGAGCAGGCCGATTTCCACACAGAATCAGAATTAACCATTTGCTAGAAATAGTTTCTCAACCTTTTGACTCCCCCACCCCAGAGCAGTTGAAAAGCATTAGATCACATTTAAGAAACGTGGGATCCCAGAGACAAATCTTCATAAAAAGTTTTTTTTTTATTCAACTCCCCTTCACACACAAGTGCAGATGAAAAGCAGCAGCTCTTAATTTAAAAACATTTCAAATTCCAGACCTTCTACACACATAAACACCCAACATTCTAAAATAAACGTAGCTTTCAAAACATTATTTCCACATGGCAAGCAAGCAGCATGATCTTAGTTTACATCTGCTGGGGGTTTCAAACATTTCCTCCATCCTGTCTCCAGCTATCTCCCAAATGAAAGTAACAATATTTTACTGTCCAAACAAAATGTTTCAAATTGGCAGATCACATTTCTGACTCAATAGAATTAATGTACTTATATTTACACAGCTGCAAACTAATACACATCATTACGGCTGCATGGGCGGAGCCATACTGTCATATTGCTATGAAGCAGGAGAGAGAAGGGACTGTGGAAACATGTGACTGGATACCTCTCTGGTGTGCTTCCACAGTGTTGCAGTCATGACCACAGCGTTGCTTCAACACCACCCCTCACATCCGCAGGCCGTACATCCCCCCCCCAGGCGGGGGCACTATTTTGTTTCTGCCCATCCCTTATGATGTTGCGGGCAAAACAAAAGAGGCTGCCATGCCCAAGATGGCTGCCATGAGGTCATTGTGCATGCACACTTCTGTCACGATGGTCATCTTGGGCATGGCGCAAGTAAGATGTCAGCCACGGCAGGAGTAATGAGTGCTTTTCACTCCAACTCACTGCTCTGAAGCGGCCATGTTGGCGCTAGCCAGAGTTTGTTTTAAAGTAGAAATGAAACAACCAACCAAGCACATAAACAGATGAATGAAGAACTGACAAACTTCAAAAGCTGATGGTACCTATCTTCCACTATCTCACAGACACATGAACTGAACGTTACAAAACTGACTGATGCTAACTGCTTTACAGTCAGCTGCAACCACTGATGTGATACCTCTGAGCTTCCTGAACATGTTAAGGAATTAACTCCTTCTCTGCTGGAAGGGTTATAAAATCTCAAAGAAAAGTTAAAATAAAACTTGTTTGACTAACCATATATATTTTATAAAACAATCACTAGAAAAGTGCTGCATACTCATAATATGATGCCATCTGAAAGATCTAAGTAGCTCATAAATCCACTTGACCTTTCAAAATGTGGCATCTCAGCTAGGCTAGGCTGTGTCCATGAACTGTTTGCAAGATGGAAGCAGAAATATTTTAACTAGTTTCATTGTTGTAGTGCAAGGAAAGAGCTGAAGCAACTGAAATACTAATCAGAAAGAAGAACAATATATAGGATGCATGAATGATACAAGAAGGTAGACAGCAATTATCATAATTTCTGCAAACACATATATAATTAAAAACCTCAAACCCAGCACAAAGTATCATGGGTATGCCAATACATGTGTATCTTGGGGAGAGGCACTGTAAGATGTTTAGGAAATATTTAAACTAGACAAGAAAGATGCCACTTGAGAAACGTCATGTGCAATCAGTGCAGGATTTTATTTCGGGTGCCAAACCACCGATGCCACAAGCATACACTGATGTATGTCAGATCTTAAATTCTGTATCATTGATAGAGGATTTCAGATCTGAAATGCATCAGGTGTATTTTTAAGGCATCTGTTGTTTGACGCCAGAAATAAAATCCTGTACTGATTGCACATGATAGTTTTAGAGTGGCATCTTTTTTTTTTTCGATCAAGGTGGGGAGTGAATGATTTTTTATTTGCATGAATGATACAGAAAGGCAGATAATTTCCAACTTGTGTGATTACCATAAACATACATACAATCAAAGGAATTCCATTAAATGAGTGACTACAAATGAGCGAGTCATTTTCACTGAAATGGTGAAGGGCTACTCTGCAAGGGTAGCGACCTGGTCAAAGACAACAATTCAGAAGGGCAACTGGAAGGCAGGAGTAGCAAGGAAAAGGGGAGAGATAGGATAGAGGGTTTCTGTGGGGCAGTGTCCCTGATGCTGCAGAGCCAGCCCATGTGGTGTGGTGGTGAGGGTGGCCGACTCCAGCATAGGAGGATCTGGGTTTGGGGATGGGATGGAAAGAAATATTTTGCTGCTGCCTGAGGCTCTTGTTATTTTTTTGGGGGGGTGTCTCATCCCCTGCCTGACATGCACCCCCCCCAGGAGTTGATAATCCTTCAGTAAGGGGTGCAGGGGATGGTGCTGGGGGGAGGGGCACATCCCCCCACATACACATTTATAAGTGCTGACCGGATGCAGTGTTGCCATTATGTGTATGTCACCGAACTGCTTTTCGGCAATATACACTCACCATAATAGCAATCACTCTTTTGCGTTCGCTATTATGATATGGGATCACAATAAAATGCCTCAAAAGCACAATTGTAAGCTTATCTGTGTGTGTTGGGGGGCTAGCAAATTTTTGAAATTTTTCTACTATAATTCACTAGAGTAAAAAGTAGAGTGAGTAATTAGAGAAGCTGTAGCATTCTGCAGTACCTGCAGGTGTCTGATCTGGCCAAGTGTACTACCTAATTTTCATTTCATTTTCATTTTATTTTTTTATTCCGCTGAGCAGAGAAGCAATTACTGCCTGTTTTCACTTGTGATGAGATACAATATTCAAAATACATGGACACAAAATTAAAAAAAAAAATAAATGCAGAGAATATCAGACAAGAACAAATCCCAAGTAACATCTACAAATAGTACAAGCATATAACCAATTTTCCTTTCTACTCTTAAAACTGGAAATTCTGGGACAACTTAATACATCAATAATCAGGGAACTATAGAAGCAAGACAATGAATGAACAAATGATTTTTGTCCAACAGTAGTCTTACACAGAGAAGGTTGAAATGTGAGTTTACACAGCGATTTAGTTTCCAGTTCATTAAATCATCACTTAAAAAGCTCAGCAATACTTTGAGGTGGCTATCCTAATACCATTATGTGTAGAAATAATGCAAACTGGAGTTTGTAATGTTCAACGAATGGTCAATGATCCATTAAAAAGCATGGATGTTGTCTTATTTGACTTCAAGACCAACCTATGTGACCTAAACCACACCAACAACCTGTTGAAATCCCCTTGGCCCTGTCACTTAGTTCTTGAATATTATCACCAAACACTGAAGATTATAGCATCATTGGCATTTAGTAGGACTTCAGCAGACTGACAGACCACAGGGGCTGAGTCTAAACAGGTGATATAAGAGTAGGGGTCTGAGAATGGATACCTTTTGGACTAGGCATCTATTGGTGGAAAACACAGATCTCACACCAGATATTTTAGTTATGTGAGAGTGGCTCTCAAGGTAGCTGCCAAGCAAAAGTTTAGGACTTCCATAGAGAACTTGACTTCAGCTAGGGAATCAAGTAGTAGGGAGGCAGTATAGCACAGTGGCTTAAGGCTCTGAGCTGCAAATCTGGTAACATCCAGCAGACCAGACCGGGGTTCGAATCCGACAGCTTCCACTTGCATACTGTGTGACCCTGAGCAAGTCACTTAACTTCCCTGTGCTCCCAGGTCGCTCCTGTAAAAAAGCTTTCAGCTTAGTGTGCTACTCCTGGTTAAACAACTAAATAAAAAAAAAAAAAGTAGAAAATGATGATCAACCAAGTTGAAAGCCTTTGTGAGATCCACAAAATAAAAGCTGCAGCATAGAGTCCTTTGTCAAGGGCACACTGCACGTGGCTTGTGAACCTCACTAAGGGTGTCTCAGTGTTATGGTTGACCCAAAGCCATGCTGGGAGGTTCTAAAAATATTATATTTGGCCAAAATATGTTGGTCTGGTCAAACACCACTTTCTTAAAATAGAGAGGGGCACTAACAACGAGATAGACTGGTAGTTTGACACAAAATTAGTCAGCCCTCCTATATGGACCAGCTTGATTGTGGCTAATGCCCACATTTTTGAGAAAACACCATGACAGAGAGAGTGTAGTTGAGAATTTGGAGAAAGGAATAGTTATAATATCACCAACCAGTTTGAGAAGCCTGTGGTTAGTACTGTCAATGCCAATTCAGGGGTAAGTGTTACACTTCTGTTTATACTTAAGAAGCTGAATGGGGGTCAATATCCAAAAGTATAATTTGGGACCTGGCAACTGGGAATTAACAACCAGATGAAGAATGGGTGGAGTAGAAGTTGGGGAGTCCATCTGATACTTCTGAAGGTCCCTGAAATAATCATTAAACAGGGAGGCAACCAAACCTGGACATCAATCATATCATCCTCATTCCATAGAACTACTGTACGTTACCTGCCCCTCTAGTTCTCCCCAGGAGGGAATTCAGAGTGCACCAAGTTATTTTGGAAACCTCAAATCTTTCAACTGTTTTAACTTTATATAATTGGTTTTGGCAGCAAGACCCGCTGACTTACATTTGTTTCTGAGCCCTTTATATTCTTGGAGCAGCTTATGATACTTTATTTTTCCTGTATTCCCTGCAACTCTTCTTTCACTCATAAGAGATAAAAGATCAGGAGTCACCCAGCCCTTTTTGTTGGCCCTTATTCTCGTCCTACACACAGGTAGAAGCCTATCACAGACTTCAGTGAACTCATTATTAAAGGGGAACTCTCATCTTCAGAATTTCTTAATGTCTGAAAACCCATAAAAAGCTAATTTGAGTGAGCTATTGTGCTTACCTGTAAGTCTTAGCAGTACAGAGTTATCCATATGTAAATCAACTTGTAATTAAGAGCTGGGGGCAGCCATGTTGTTTTAGGCTTTTGACAGGCAATGATGTCACCATAGTCTCGGCCCTGCTTTGACTGAAGATAATCCAGTAGGTTAAATAGGAAGTTGCCTGTTTTATTAAGTGTGTTTTAAGATGTTATTGCAACACTTTCTACATTTATAATAATTGTTTTTAATGTGCATCAAAACTAGTGAGTTATTATCTTTACATTTCACACTCACTCAAAGTAGCTTTTTTATGGGCTTTGAGACATTAAGAAATCCTGAAGATGAGAGTTCCCCTTTAAGTATATCATATGCCTCATCAGTGTTGGAGATGGAATCCAGGAAGGTCCAATCAGAAAAGCACAGGGCTCGCTTAAAAGCATCCACATATTAATGTATCCAGAAATAAAATAGATAGGTTGACTATAGGCCTTTTGACTGATCAAAAGCAGGCCATGTGTGGGGTGGGGTGAAGGAAGCCTGCACCACACAGGACAGAAACATCTTGAACAACAAACACATGCTTTGAAATGTTAATACTTTCTGAATGGCTTTCAAATGTGGTGTCTGGGCAGAGCTTATTCTGCTGACATCTATAAGAAACAAAAATGAAATCAGATGGCTGATTAGCTGCTCACTAAAATCAGAAGTATAGAAAAAGAACTGTCTCGCAGTACAGTCAAGGAGACAAGGGATGAACTTGCTACCCTTAGAGCAGCGTACACTGTGCTTAACAGGGAACTGTGGAACTAGTGATATATAGAGCCCTTGATAAGTATTTAGACCAAGGGGAAAAGGTGGGATACGTTATGGCTCTGCAGATCTGCCAAATGGAAGCTTTTCACATTATTCAGGGTTTAAGAGTGGCTTGGAAACCAAATTTAATTACAACACCAGGAGGAAGCAGTATCAGCACCATTCCACTGTGTATATACAAGGCTTCTTTATTGAAAAATACAAAAGTTACATACCACCACAAAACTCAGACGAGCTACAAGCTGAAACCTCTACCAGTTTTGCATACTAATGTGTCATCAGGAGGACTGTTGATTTCCAATAACTTGCTCCCCTTGGTACAGCAGCTAATATATAACTTAGACAAATGAGCCCACCTCCTGCTCACACTGTGGGGTAGAATCATTCTGGTTAAAACAAATCTTCTCCCTAGGGTATTAGACCCACTCATCATGATTAATACTGTGGTACCTAAGTTATGGTTTGATAACTTACACAGACTGATTTCTAAATTTATTTGGGCCGAGAAAACCACCAGCAGGATGTATCATAAACTAGTGCCACCAAAGTTGCTAAGCGGGCTTGAATTACCAAATCTTCATATCTATTACATGGTCATTAATTGTAGCAAATACTTGCAATGGCTGAAGGAGCTTCCCCTTCCACAAGACATGTTCTACATACCACTGGGTCTGCAAACTGAGCACTCCCTGTGTTCAAACATCAAGTTAAGTCAAATTTTATTTATTAAAGGTGCTTTTCCAAAATGAAAATGCCTGTACAATACAATGCTAAAAACTCTTCAGATCAGAATCCCAAATCATAAAAATTCCAGATTCATGTTAAAATTAAATCATGTCAGCAAATGCTTGTTCAAAGAAATTAGTTTTCAATGCAGACTTAAAGGACTCAGTGGACAGGCACTCTCTCACCTGATGAGGTGGAGAATTCCACAGGGTTGGGGCCATAAATGCAAATGCTCTGGCCCCTGAGGTCTTCAAACGGATCCTGGAAACCTCCAGCAATCCCTCTTTAGTGGAACGGAGCAGGCAGAGGGGGCAGTAGGGACACAGGAGGTCTTGCAAATAACACGGTCCCTGTTCGTGTAGGGCCTTTTAGGTCAGCAACGTGACCTTAAAGGTGATTCTCCAATGCACCAGCAGCCAGTGCAGTTCACGGAGCACAGCTATAATATGACCGACTCTTGATGAGCCAGTCAACAGCCTGGCAGCCACATTCTGCACCAGCTGCAGGTGGTGGATCTCCACTCCTGGAAGCCCTACGTATACAGCATTGCAACAGTCAAGGCAGGAGAACACAAAGGTGTGGACCAAGGTTGGAAGGTTCTCAATTGGAACAAGGTGTTTTGCCTGGGTGATGTTCCTCAGATGGTAAAATGAGGTCTTGACAATGGCCAACGCATGAGCTTTATGTGTCAGTTCATAGTCAGGTACAATGCCTAGGTTATGCACCTGTTCAGAGGCCCTGTGTCTGTCTCATACAGTTCCTCCAAAAGATTTTCTAAGATCCTTAAGCACACACAGCACTGGTATCTTCTGTTCAAGCTGATCAACACTTGTGTCACCTACTTAAACTACAACCACTGCATGATTCCTTGCAACCCCTGCTCAGAAACCCTAATCTAAGAATAGATGAGTAGCCTATTACTCAGCAAACATGGCAAGATCTGGGGATTACTAGAGTCAAACAACTTAATAAACTTATAGGTTCTGCCTCTTTTCGACAGCAGTATCAAGTCCCAAATACCATGGTTTTCCCCTTCCTACAGGTGACCCATGTTCTGGCACAGCACTTTTGGCTCATGAATTGTCTTCTCAACATGGAGCTAGCATTCTGCTTTTGGCTACCAGGGCCTTACTCCCACACCCATGTCCCATCTCTGTCAGAGAGTCTATATGACCTCACCATAGATAAGGTAGATGGGCCAGCACAATAGTGGCCCCAGCCTCTACCCAAGGCTAATGGGGACTTTGACTGGACTAGAGTGTGGGAAGACTTATACAAGTATGTAAAATTTGATACCTACAGGTTAATGCAACTAAAAATATTACACAATTTGTAGTATATGCCTGTGCAGCTACATAAAATGCAGAAACTGGAACATGACACTTGTGTGGAGAAGAGACAGGATTGCTGCTACATGTTCTTTGATTCTTTCCCTGTACCCAGCCACTTTGGTTGGCTATTAAATCCAAAGTAGACCCCTACTGGGTTTGGAGGGGCATTTCATCTGAAAATATATATTATAGGATCATTCTGGCAATACCTGATTGGTGCATGGAAGTACCATGCAACACTGATTACAGCCTGTGCTAAAAAAAGTTATTCTCCATCACTGGATAGACCAGAGTACTCCTACCAGCAAGGAATGGTATGCTGAAGTTACATTTGCTCTTAGTTTACATAATAGATTAAAGGGATACCTGAGGAACTTGGAGCAGCTTCATGTGCTTATGTAGTTGGAACCACCTGCAGTACAAAGGTGAAAGATGCCCACTGATATATCATGGAAGGTTCCCTCACCACTTTCTTTAACATATGGTCCATAGGAGTAGTAAGGCCATGTTCATGCAACATGGTGCCTTTGCTGAACGCTATCTCTCCCTGTTCATGTGTTCTGTATATCACATATGAGAATATTCACTAAGGCTCTGTCCACACTACCCCTCTGTAATGTTACAGAGTGCCCAAAGCATTACCGCAATGGTTTGTGTTTACACCTGTAACGTTACAGAAGGCGTTTTGATAACTGTTGTTGAAACCACATATGAGGTGGTTTCAACAACAGTTATGAAACCGGTTACGCCTTGGTAACGTTACCAGGCATAGTGTGGACACGTGGCACTGGTTCCCTAGCGCAGCTTGAGCTGCATTGTGGGATTGGGTGCCACGGTAACGGTCGCCCGGTTCCCGAAGTGTGGACTGGAGGTGCCGGTCCGTGAATGGACACTGGGCGCAGTGTGGACACACTGCAGCGCTCCCCGGTTGTAATGGTTTCTGTCCATTTGGGGGTCTGAGCAGTGCAGTGCGGACAGGGCCGAAGTACTCTGTGTGAATTCTCTGTACTCTGAAGTGGTATTGTACTGTTTGTTGAGGTGTTGTTATTGTTTGCCCTGTGTAAAACAAAAAGTTTTTTCAATTAAGTATATTAAATTATAAACAAAGAGGAATGAAATCTGGCAATAGTAAAAGCAACCCCAAAGTATAGCCAACAAGTACTCCAGAATCGGCATAAGCTGATTCCCATATGAATGGCTAGCTACAGTTGCTTGAGCTTCCTGGAAGCTTTTACATTATTAAAGTATTTTTCATTGTCACAGTGACTGAAAATAGGTGAAGTAGCTTAAATGATAATCAAAAAGATAAAGA
The DNA here is from genome assembly GCA_016271365.2 of Neoceratodus forsteri. Taxonomy (NCBI): domain Eukaryota; kingdom Metazoa; phylum Chordata; order Ceratodontiformes; family Ceratodontidae; genus Neoceratodus; species Neoceratodus forsteri. The sequence goes on from CM057456.1 coordinate 1,679,099,242, forward strand.
ATATTTAGCATGAATTAAATGGTACAAGAAGTCAGACATTTTCCAGTTTGTGTGTTTTTTGCAAACACACATGCAGTCAAAAGCTTCAAACCCAGCACTAATCATCATGGGTATGCACATCTGTGTGTGTGTGTGTGTGGGAGGGGGGTGACAATGTGTGTGGGGGGGTGACAAGGAAATGTTCCAACTAGTACTACATCCTGCTTGCCATCTCACTGAGCAGACTCACACACTAAATGTAATATTAATCTTAAAAGAGTACGCATGACTACATGACATGATGCACGCATAGCTCACTGCTTAACAAGAGAACATCTTACAATATCTGTATTGGTAGTTTTTACTCTCCAAAAATGTGAAGACAAGCTTTATAAATGCAGCATATTTGGTAGGACTTTCCTTGCCCTGACAGACAGACAGACAGACTGACGGAGTAAGCAGGTAACATCTGAGGTAGCAGTTCCCTTACCATGCCTGACATGTTATACTGGAGTGCCACCTACAGGGCATCATAGAATATAGCTAAACAACAGGTCATTTTATCAGCTCTCCAGCAGTTGCAACTGGAGGAGAGGTTTGATCAAAACATTGCCAAATAGTTATTCTGTTATTAAAATGTCTTGCACAGAGCTGAAACAAATCATCTGAAAATGAAACAGACTTCTCAAACTTTGGAGTTTGAGTCATGCCAAACTGAAGAAAACATTGGTGTCAGAGAACTGAGCAACATTTGCAATGGAATCAAACCATTTATACCAGCTCAAATCTGGGATTTAAACTGAAGTTTACATACAGCACTACAGAATGTCATTATACAGTAAATGAGAGTTATGGACAGATTAAGTTCAAATAAAATGGTTTGCAATTGTGAACTTTCAGAGACTCACATAGTTCTAGTCTAACGTGACTGTGAGATATCCTCCCCCCACCCATTAAAGCTTTAGAAAAGTAACAGTAATTTTTAAAATCTAGAACAAGTGTGCTATGGTGCAAATATACTCACAGTGTACAGGTTTTGAAAGCCAAGCATCCCTCTCAGCTTGGGCTCGTAGACCAGAGGTGGAAAGATATGTTGTGCTATTTCTGTAACACTCGGTCTTTGTTTTAATTTCCAGCCTCTCTTTTGGAACAGTCTGTGACACTGAATGCTCAGCACACTCAGGAAGCAGGCCGCTGCTCTGTGATTGCAGTTCACCATGGCTAAAGCTGCTCTTAATTAATCTGCAGCCTGATTAAAGTTAATCGTCAGTATGGGAATTCCATGTTTCTAATTTGAGGCAACATCAGCAATGCTGGGGAGAGTGGTTTGTTCCCCCCCACCCCACATACACGTGTTTGTTTTGTTTGTCAGTGACATCATCCATAAAATAGAGCTCACTTCCTGAGGATGTACGCTATCTTGCAAGCGTTTCCAATTTGTCCTCTCAACAGTTCAGATTCTATGAAACAATGGGTGTTCATGAGGGAATGAACAGTTTATAATTATATTTGGCTCACACTGGCCAGCTACAGTGCCATGATCTTGAATACACCTGTTCACACAATGATTTTAACATCTGCTGCTGAAGCATGTACATCTTTATAAAATGCCTTTTCTCCACATCATTTCTTTACCAAAGTCAATAGTTCTTCTGCACTTAATAATACACAGTTATTAAAGGAGCACTGCCCCCTATGGAAGACTTCCTCAGAACCATAATCGCCACTTGCAAATATCACCTTTGAACCCTTCACGCACTAACCTGTTCATTACTGGAAAAAATGGGGCTGGGGGACTCTGAAAAGAGAGTTTTGTCTGCCTTGTCAAACTTGGAGCCCATGTCTTCACTTCCCCCATAACCACTCCATTCAACATGTTCCTACTGCATGGCGAGCTTTTAAGTGACATGAAGGTTACCCATGTAGTCCCCACACACAAAGGTGGTGCTAAGGAACCTGCTGAAAACTACAGACCTGTCTCCATACTATGTACCCTATCCAAAATTCTAGAGCAGTTGATCTTCAATCAGATCCAGGAGTACGCTGAAGTACACTTTCTGGCTACTGCTGTCCAACATGACTTTCGCAAGAACCATAGGACCAACACTGCCCTAGTCCATTTGACAACTGACATATTTGAGGCCCTGGAGTCTAAAAGAGCAACTGGAACAGTTTTCATAGACTTGACTAAGGTTTTTTACTTGGTTGATCACAAGTTGCTCCTCAAACTTAAAAAAAACTCAGGTTTGATAATCTGTCCTGCTCTTGGTTTGCTAGTTACCTAACAGGCTGTAAGAGCACTAGGTCAAGACTACAAAGAGAACAACAGTGCTGTCCAAAAGCATGAACTCAAAATGGTGCTATCAATAACAGCACCTGACCAAAACAGTGACCGCAACAATAAAGCCAATGGTAGCGGTCCACAAACACCTCGACAGCTACCACAGCTAAAAAAAAAAAAAAAACAGTAATTTGAGGTTTTTGAGGGGGGCTCTGCCCCCCCAAATTAATATAATCAACTCCATGAGGGGGTGGAACTTGGTGGCATGGAGAAAATTAGTGGAGGTTACATCAGGTGAGGGGACAACCAAAAAAATAAAACTTGGTGCGGGGGGGGGGGACAGAATATACAACAATTGGGAGACCAAGAACAGAACCCTGGTTTCTGGGTCTCAGCTGTTCTAGCTGCTTGTGTCTTAGCCCTCTCCATCATGGAAGCAACACAAACAGGCACCACGCTCCTAGCCTACTGTCCACTTCTTCTCCTCTGACAGCAGCTACAGGAGTAGTGGTAGCTAACTTGTGCTACACTATCCCTGTTGTTGTCAAAGCAGACACAATTTCAGAAGTGCTATTTTGGCAGTGCTATATTGGAAATATGCCATTTTCACCCGGTATGTGCTGTAAGCAGCTGGAAAAGTGGAGAGGGTGCCTCTCCTCCCTACAAGATATCACAGATGGGGTCCCCCAGGGTTCCATCCTCGGCCCCCTATTGTTCATTCTTTTCATAAACAACCTGCCAGAACCCTGTTGCAGTGCAAGTGTCATTCTCTATGCTGATGATGCGGTCCTCTGCAAAAAACACTCTGACATTGTCTCTGTTGAGAGGGACCTCAAAGCTGACTTCCACCTATTGGAATCATGGCTTAAGGCAAACAACCTGCTGCTGAACAGTAACAAAACCAAGTCCGTTCTCTTTGGCCCTAGTCTTTTAGGCACAGAAAGGAGCAAACTACTAAAAATCACCTCCCTAAGAGGTGATCCCATTGAGATGGTAACCTCACTCAAGTACCTGGGTGTCATCCTGGACCATGAGCTCTTACTCAGGCCCCACATTGATAGAGCATCCATAACTTTTAACCAAAAGCTGGGACTCCTTTATCAACTGAATTCTTACCTCTCGACAGAAGTTAGGGTATTCATAGCAAACAATATCCTACTATCCTCCATCCTGTTTGGTGCCCCCTTCCTTTCATCTCTCAAAGAGGGTGAACTCAATAAAACTAAAATCCCTTTATCATCATGCGTCTCGCTTTTTGCAGTGGCTGCTGGAAAAAAGGAACATCACTGCAATGCCCTCTCCACACTAAACTGTCTCCCTCCATAAAAGAGGATACACTTTGACACTCCCTGCCTAGCTCACAAAATTGTGTACTCCCCACCTCCCACCTTACATCTCTCCTGGTTGTTAGACAACTGAGCTGAGCCTTATGATCCTCCTTCCACTCACTCCTCTTGCTCCTGAAATCCATAACATCTGTTAGCATTCGGTCCTTTGCCTCAGTGGCCCCTAGGTTATGGAATGGCCTACCAGCCAGTACACAGGCCTGCTTTTACTTCAGGTCCTTTAAAACTCCCCTTGGTGACCTGCTCCTGAAATTTTGTCCATGTACTTGCCCAGGCTAAGGATCCTTAGCAGCCTCTCCGGGGTTGCTAAATAATTTCTGTTGCAGACACTCCTTCCTTCTTGTCAGTGTTTCTGCTTATAATTTTAACTGTTGTTGCTGACATATCCATTTTTTTGTTCTAAATCACTGTCATATGTTTGTTCTGATCTATTGTAAATTGTCCTATTTCTTCATTGTTAATGCTGTGGAGAACCTTACCTTGAATTGCCCTACTGATATTTTGTTGTTGACTCTTACATTAACTGTTGTATGTAATTAAACCTGTGTTGACCCTGAAAAAGGGACTTCTAGTCTCAGTGGGTCCACCCGATCAACAAAATCCAAATAAAATAAATCAAATAGTAATAAATATCTTCCCAGATTGGTGAAACAAACACCCTGTACATCCCAAGACACTCACAAGATTGGGCAACTTTAAAATTAGACTTTTTTAGTACCTTGATACTCAGTTTTGTTGCTATTAATTTTATTTCTTTAGTTTTTGTTTACCAGCTATGGTACACTAGGCAAATAAATGCCTATTTTCAGGTATGAACCAACAACTTACATAATTAGCCTTGTGATTTATTATTTATTTATTTTTTGACATTTTTTTATTGCAATCCATAATAAAGTATACATACAAAAAGCAGAATTCATTTTGTGTGTAACAAAATTTCAAGTACTGTAAAGTCTCACTCTGTATATGCTAAATACAAAATACTGTAAATTATTAATCCATTGTAATGTATTATAATGTTCAGCTTATAAGTACCTCTGTCACAAATCACCTCAGTGTTTCTATTGATCATACCATTGATTATAATAATCCCTATAGCTGTGAGGGGGTGGATGGTTGGGGGGGGGAATCCTCAGTCCATCCCATTAATCAATCATCTTGGGAGTGCTAAGGTTTTAAATTTAGCCTGCATTGGGCCCCATATTCTGTTATATTTATCTATTGCATTTATGGAAGTATAGAGGATACGTTCCAACGTATGCACGGATGCCAGTGCATTCAGCCAGTTCTTAAAATCTGGGGGATTTGGGTCTTTCCATTTCAACAATAGCAAATTAAAGGCTTGAACCAATGCAATATGTATTAAGGTTTGAGTTTCCACTGGCAGATTGTTATAGGGGGATCCTATTCGCAGCAGCATCCACATCGGGTGTTTATGCAAAGTCACTTTAATTGCACTTGGAAGAAGTTCTAATATAGCTGTCCACCAATTGCTAAGTTTAGGGCACAAAATTATCATGTGTGATCATTACATCTGCCTGATCATTACATCTTGGGCAATTCCCCATTATTCTGTCATTGAATTTATTTAATAATTCAGGAGTATAATATATTCAATGCAAAATATTGAATAGTATTTGTTACAGTCGTTTAGATTTCAGGCCCCATAGCTTTATGTTGATGGATTTCTTCCAGTTTGCTTCTGAAATCTGCATGCCTGATTTTTCTTCCCATTTCATTTTAAGATTAGCCATATGTCGGGAATGAGGATTTATGATATGCTATATCTGAGAGATAGCTTTTATATGCCTAGGAAGCTTAAAATAATTTTCCAAAGTGGTTAATACATCTGGGTATGTTTTATTGATATTCTTAAGGATAAAATCCTTAATTTGCAAATATGCAAAAAAAATGAGAACTGGGTAAGCCAAACTTCTTTCTCAAAGTATCAAAGTCCAGAATTAGTTCTTCATCCATAAATTGTCTGATTTGGCGTAGCCCCTTATTATACCATTCTTGAAATGTTTGATTATGTACAGAAGGTAAAAACATAGCATTTATATAAATGGGGGATGCTTTTGACATTACATCCTTATAAATTTTAGCCCCTACTGTATGTTTCCATACGTATCTTGTAGTCTGTGTAGGTAACAATATCTGAGTTTTTGACTGAACAGGATCTGTGTATAATATATGTTTTACATTAGCGAAGGGTGTAGCTGCAGTTTCAATTAAAAATGAGGCTTCTTGTTTTTCCTCATCCCAATCCCATATTACTGCTAAATTGCCAGCAAAGTAATTTTTTTTTAAAGCTGGGGAGAGCTAATCCAGCTTCTGAATATGGAGTAGTCAGCTTGTCTAGCTTGAGCCTGGGCCTTTTCCCCTTCCACAAAAACTTTCTGATGGCTGCTTCCAATGCCTGAAATAATTTGTCATGTATTATAATTGGTAATGTTTGAAATACAAATAAAAATTTAGGTAAGATTGCCATTTTTATTACATTACAGCAGCCCATAAGCACATAAGGCAAATTCTCCCAATGATCCAGTAATTTCTTAACTTCATTTAATAGACAATCATAGTTTAGTGCTTGTAAATTCTTAAGTCTGTGATCTGTTTTTAACCCCAAATATGTAAGCTGTGTTGTTACTTTAATCTGATAGGAGTCTCGTATAATAAATGGATTTGAGTGTGTACTCATCTCTAACAGCTCAGTTTTAGACCAGTTTACTTTGAACCTGGAAAAGCTCCCAAACTTAGTCATAATTTCAAGAATATCTGAAAAACAGTGTTTAATGTCTTCAACCATGATGAGTGTATCATCTGTGTATAAACTGATGCAAAATTCCCTTCAATTTATTATGGGTCCTAGTATTTTTGTAGAGGCTCGAATGGCTATTCCCATAGGTTCTATGGCCAGTGCAAATATTATTGGTGAGAGTGGGCACCCTTGTTGTGTTCCTCTCTGTAGTTTAATTAGTGGAGAGATATTGAAATTTGTTTTAATCTTGGCTGCCTGACCTGAATACAATATATTTATCCATTTTAAAAGGTTTTCCCCAAAACCATATTTAGCCATCGCATATTAAATATATGGCCATTCGACCCGGTCAAATGCCTTGTGTCAGTCATAAGGATGGATATATCCATATGTCTACAATAATCTAAAAGATTAAGTAAACATCTAACATTAGTAGCTAATGTATGTCCTTTAATGAACCCATTCTGATCTGGGTGTATAATATTGGGTAATATAGATTCAAGTCTGGCAGCCAGGATTTTTGTTAGAATCTTAGAATCAGTGTTAATTAATGATATGGGGCAATATGAAGCTAGGCTATGGGGGTCTTTATCCTTTTTCAAAAATAATAGTACACTGGCCTCTTGTGAAGTTGAAGGTAAACCCTGTGTACAAAAAATATAATCAAATAGTTATCTAAAGTAAGGGGCCAATTTGTGGGCAAAAATGTTATAAAAATCAATATAAAGGCAGTCCGGGCCTGGGGCTTTTCCCACTGAAAGTTTTTTATTGATTTCACTATTTCATCTCTCCGAATATCTTTCTCCAAAATCTCCACCTTGTCTGGCGCAACTTTGGGAATTTCAATTTTGGAGAAAAATTCTGCCTGGACAATTTGTGTATCTTGTACCTCAGTGGTATGCAGTTTCTGACAGTAGTTATAAAAGACCTTATTTATTTATTCAGGGTCTGAAATAATATCGCCCTTTTCAACTTGGATTCTAGAAATTACATTTTATTTTTGAGCTTTCTTAATTTGCCATGCCATTAATTTATCGATTCTTTCACTGGTGCTATAATATTTGGATTTTGTGTGCATTGCTTGTCTTTCTGTAGCTTCTGCTGTTAATCTGTTCTGTTCTTCTTTATGCATAATGAGGGCTTGCAGAGTTAAACTGTCCCCAGATTGCATGTTGGAGGCCTCCAGTTCTGCAATTTTACTTTCTATCTTTTTAAGGGCTTCATTTTTTTTCTAATTCACCTTTATTGTATATGATGTAATACAGCCCCGTATGAAAGCTTTGAAAGCCTTCCATATGCAAACAAGATTAGTGTCCTGTGCTTGATTTTGAGCAAAAAACATGATCATTTTGGCATTAATATAATTAACAAACTGTATGTCTTTATATAAAATAGGATCTATCCTGAAATGTGTATTTTTTGAGGTATTAGGAATTTGTACCCTAATCAAGACTGGGGCATGATCTGAAATAAGAATATTGTAGTATGTAATAGCAACTATTAGGGATTCTATGGAATGAGAAGTTAAGAAAAAATTTATTCGGGAGTATGATTGATGTGGGACCGAAAAGAAGGAATATTGTTGTGTATTTGGATTTCTTGAGCGCCACGGGTCAATTAGCTTATAATCATTCATAAACTGAAAAATTGTATGTGCACCCGTTGTCATTTTGTCTATCCTAATACCTGACTTATCCAACTTTGGATCCATTACCAGATTAAAGTCCCCAGTGATTATCAGCGATGTTGTAAAGCTGACTAGCTCCAGAAACAAATGGGAATAACATTTTGGAGAGTTTTCATTTGGGCCATATAGACTGGACAGAGTATATTTTTGACCTTGTATTAACACTTGTGCAATCACATATCGGCCCTGGGTGTCCACTAAAGTTTTCAAGACTTTGACTGTGAGGGACTTCTTAAAAAAGATGGATACTCCTTGAGAGCTACCTGTATATGGGGCATTAACTCCATCTCCCCATCTTTTTGCATGGAACAAAAATTCCCTGTTATCCAGGTGGGATTCCTGGATCATAAGATAATTTGCACCCATCCGATCTATAAAATTGAAAACTTTGTTCACCTTAATCCAATCTTGTAGCCCTTGAACATTCCAGGTTACAATTTTTATACTTTCCATTCTGAAATTATTGTAGTACATGCTCCATAACACCCAATGTGGATCTGGCTGCCGCCCCCCATCTCCCCCCTCCACGGCTCTGCTGCATCAGAAAGTGAACATAACGTACAAATAGGAATATCATTATTTGCAAGTATAAATAGTTTTTTGGATTATAATACAGATTTAAACTCATGTAGCCATTTTTAAATAACCTCTCCCCCTACCCCCACAACATTATTAATAACTTTGCTTGTGCGCTGTAAATTCTTGACAACATACTTTAATTTCTTCTTACATACTTTTATCTTGTCGATGCATTCTACCACACCCATGCAGAATAATAATAAGCCAATCAAAACTGATAGCAAATGAGAAAAAATAATAGATGTCAGATTCCTACATTTTACATTTATTTTATCCATCCCTTTGACCTGTATAGTATCAGAGCGTCACATACTACAATGATAATCCCAGTCACAAATGTTATCCCTGTCCACTCCCCTCTTTCCCATTCCCCTGTTCTTAATTCCACTAATGTTAGGTGAGTACTGGTGTATCAGACTCCCAGCCCTGCCCCACAATGAAAAAAGAGACCCCCCAAAAAATCAAAACACCACAATCATCCCTTCTTCATCCTCTGCATCACTCCTGTCTCCCCATATTTTGCTCTATCTCACTTTGTCACCCCCCCCCCACACTGTATAAACTCATTTAACAAATTAAATACTGTGGCCTTTTGCCTAAGGGTTTAAGTCCATATTAAATGATTTTTATCAAGTTGACCAAGTCTGAGAGTTAAGTAAACGGTCTGCATCTTTGGGATTGGAAAAAATCTGTAATTTACCATGCAAATAAAATATATTCGTGCCAGATGCAGAAAGTTAAATCAGTCCCCATGCTGAATCAAAATGGACTTGGTTTTATCAAAGGATCTTCTAGTCTGTAATGAAGCATAGGAAATGTCTGGGTAGGCAGAGAAACTAATGTGCCCAACAGTCAGTCCTTTATTAAGGCATGCATTGTTAAGTATTAATTCTCAGTCTTTGTAGTGGTGCGGTTTGATAAATATAGGTCAGGAATATCGATTGCTCGAGGGCTGCACAAATGATCTAGGGCCACGATGTGCTCTATCTAAAGCAATGCGTTCTACTGGGAATCTTTTGCCTACAGTTTCCGTGATCAGTTTTTCAAAAAAAAAGAGAGCAGATCTCCCTGGCCTTCAGACCCTTCAGGTACTCCAATTAGTTTAATGTTAGCTCGGTGTGATCTATCTTCAAGATCTGGTATTTTCTCCCGTAGTTCCTTAAGTTCTTGTTCCATTTACAACTGTTTGGAGGTTACTGGGGTAATTGTGTCTTCCAATTCACTAATTCAGGTTTTTGCCTCGTTTGTCCTTGGCGTTAAAGAACTTAATTGTGTCTGTATATTTGCAAGTATCCACGACAGGTCAGAAATGGCTGAGGTAAGAGTTGCAAAGTCTGTTTTGATTTCTCTCTCTCTATACTTCAACTTAAAACTGTTGAAGATTTGCTTTAGTTACTGAATCTAGGTTGTTGGTCTTTACCCCACTTGCCTGCTCCCTCAGTCCCTTCTCATTTGTTACACTTGCCTGAGATCTCGATGCTAACCCAGACTTTTCCCCACTTTCAGTCTGAGAGTTACAGGTTAATACTGAGGTATCATGTTGCATTTGTATTTGCTTATCTGTTATTAAATTTTATGGCATGTACCAACTGACATGCTCTCAGAGTTGAGGTGATCATATAGGTGCAGGTGCATTAAATTCCAGAGGGTCCATAGTTTCAGTCTCATTCACTGTAGTATAGCCTGGCTCTTCATTATCCAGTACACGGTTATTGTCCTGCCAAGCAATATGCAGGGAGTGAGGCAGGAGTGAGAGTAGCTTGCCAAAGAAGATGTTACTGGGGAAAAAGAAGGCATTTACTTTTTGCTGCTGGAGTCTGGTTCTGCTGGTCATATCTTTTTTAAGGCAGTTGGCTCTCCAATTATTTTTTAATTCACTAGCAGTCACTTCAGGGACTAATGATGATTTATCTCGCCGCATTTTTCTACAGTGCTGTTCCAGAGCAATTTGCTAAGCCGTCGTATCATTAGCCGCACGTTCGGACATACTTTTGCATATTTATGTGACCAGTCACCATTTTACCCACTTTCTTTTACCTTCCATTCCTTCTTCCTTTTCTTTTCCCTTAATGAAGTGGACTGTGATCTGGAGACAATGGCAGGAAAGCAGAAGTTTAACATACAGAACTGTATTAAACTTGTCGGGGCCAAGAGCCGGGAATGCCACCAATCCTCACACAGCTGCCATTGCAGAACACTCACACATGCACCTCCATCCCTGACTTGTGATTTATTATAATATCCTGCATGTCTGCCTGTTGTAATATACAGTATACATTAATATTGCTGTGAGTGTGAACTTGTTGTTACCTAGGAGCCTCATAAAAATGAGATGACAGTAGTATCAGTAGCAGTAATAACAGTATTAGTAACTAATAGTAGTAAAATAGGTTTGTTTAGGGAAACCACAACAGTCATTGAGCCAGATCTGATTTCCAATGGAATATGGGAACAGATCACTACAATAAATACAATACAATTCAATTCAACACACAGCATATACAGTACCTGTACAGGTACTGTACAAGATATCCAGGTCCATCTTGCAAATGAGCTTCTGCTCAACGATGAATGCCTGGTTAAATAAAGACTTTGATTGATTGATTGATTGAAGATCTAAGTGTACATTGACAACAACAGTATATACTATAGATTTATACATTACTACACTGTATGTATTAAAGTGACTAAGGCACCATTAAAATTGTGATGTAATATGAAATATTAAGACAGTAAGGACGATGCAGCTTGTAAGGCCACAATATGCTCAATGACAGGCAGTGATCAAGTAAGAAATGAATTAATGCAGACCATATACAGCGGTGCTGGACAGAATGCAGTGCAGTACTGCAGCATGCAGCAGTAGAGTTACTGTAGTAAACATGACAATTTAATTTATCAAATTCTATTCACTGTACCAAGATACAGCATGCAGCAATTAATATTAAGAAACATTAATAATAAATAATGATGTAACCTCCCTACAAATAGGGGTTCCTGAAAAGTCTTCCTTGAGCTTGCCTAAATGCTCACTGCCAGGCTGGTGTTCTGCGTTTTAGCAGTTTAAATGTATTGCCAGAGACTGCCTGTATAGCCTCTGTGTACTGTCTCTTTAAGAGCTGCCTGGATTGCAGTCATAATTAATCTGAGAGGGAGCCCTGTTAGAAGATGTATTTGTTTGCTGGTCATTCATTAGAGTAGTAATAATATTGCAGTTTGTTTAACCTGCCTTCTTTGTAGCATGGACAGTTCTGTTTGTTTCCATCATCTTGGTCCTGGACTGCAGAATGGGCCAATCAGTACATTTGGGACTCTAAAATGGAGCCTGCCTACGGGGGCTTGGTGGGGCCAAAACTTGTAGGAATTGTAGTTTTGGGCTTTTGGTGCCTAAAATAACCTGGAGGGGTAGCCCTTGTTGTGACTGACAAGACAGCTCAGCCAACCAAACCTTTTGGATCTTGGGGAAAGTCCCACACTGCTTGCAGTTTCAGTTAGATCTGATTTGGGAAGTGAAGAAGTAACAGCTCGAGATAGTTTGAGCAGCAATCCATAGTGGATTCGGACTGGAGAACTGTGGAAAGGCCTGAGATTGGCCTGCATGCCTGCCTGCTGTTCCTGAGAGGGAACTTGTGGTTTTTTTTTGGACTGAATCTGAATTTGAAGAGTGAATTTAGCCACTGAATTGTGACCAGTCTTTAACCTGAAGAAGACCGAAGATTTGCTGAATGTGATCGGCCTGTCAGGGCTTCCAGCTACCTCTGAACTCCCAGATTGTGAGGAGACTCTATAATTGCGACCGGAGAGCCATTTGCCTGGTACAGTGGAATTTCCTTACATGTGAATGTGCTGTGTGCTAATAGTGGGTCATGATTTGGTTCCCCACTGTCTGTCTGAACTGTGTTTTGCTTGATGGAGGCTGTATCCAGCTCCACGGACTGAATCTGTATCCATTTCCATTTGCCTGGGCCCTGCTACACTGGCCCAGCCAGAATATCTGCTATGCAGAGAAAGTCATCAACAAGAGACCGGCCTGGGGATCAGCCTCCTGCTCTATGCCTTGAACAGGAACGATGCCTTGGTAGTTTGTGTGGGCCCTGCTTCTCCAGGCATTCCAGCTCAACAGCCTGCAGTCTTGATTTCATCCTGCCTGTGTCCAGTATTGGGTATCATGAGTAAACATCAGGGTTGCTCCCTGCAACAACACCTAAATCTAAAAGTGTTGTCATCTGATTGTCTTGTTGCCTTTTCTTTCACGAACTGAGCCCTCTGGCTCCGGATTACAAATAGTGTGTGTTGTGCATGTTGCTTTCTTCCATCACAGAGCTCCAACCAGCTGCAACATTCCTGGCTGGCTCACCATTTCCCTACCTGGGTACCCAGAGTGTGTGACTGTGTAGGGACTCTGAACTGCATACATAACTCTCTGATCGATATAGCTTTTAAGCAAATCAACCTGATTATGCCCTTCCCTTGTTTAAGTCTCCTGAATAAATCAGATTTAACTTTGTTTGCATTTAATCTGACTGTAGTTCCAGTTTGTGCCAAAAGTATTGTACTGTTGCTATTTGCTGTGCTTAACCTTGTTTTACAGGGGGTCCCCAGGGTCAAGCTAGAGGAACCAGCCATGGTGGTAAGTGCAAACAGTGTGGGTAATTGCCTGGTGAATAAGGGTCATTGTAAAAGTAATTATTGTATATTGTTCAGGCCTCTAGAAGGGAAAGAGGGGGGTTACAATATCCTGGAGGGCTGTGCCCAGGTCATCTTGACCACTAACAACCCTGACCTCCAGGTAGAGGCAACCATTTCATTACCCAGGCCCCTTAACCTGCTACTAGCCAAGTAGGTAGGAGTAGTAGCCCTTGGGATAGCGCCACCTAAGGGTTACATCTTGGAGGCTCACCACTGGGATTTTGTGCCTTCTAGTGGCCAAAAATTACGAAATTATTGTTAAAGATTAATGGCTACCCCAGTAGAAATGGCTGTACACCAGTTGGTGGGGTGGTGTACTGGGCAGGAGATCGATCCCCAAAATGCTCTGCTTATACTGGATATTCCCCTGGGTACCTGTAAGGACACTGTAGAGGGAGCACTCTCCAAAGTTGAATGTTTAAAAACCCTGTGGTGGTGGGTCAGCAGGCTGATTTGATCGCCCAAACTTTCATGGCCTTGGTAGAGTGTAGTGACCTCATGGACAGCTCTAAAGTGCCACAGACTTTTGCCACAGAAGGGGTCCTAGCCACCTGGAGAGTGATAACAAAAGACAGTAAAGACCCTGGGGAGGATGAGCTCCCACCATTATCTGAGAGTTTTGAGGAGAAATTTGTTAAGTTGTTGCTGGAGGAAGGGAAAACCATAGAGAACTTTAAGAAACTATTCCTGCCACCTGGGGGTGTTCCTTCCCCAACACCCCCTCCCACTCCAGCACCTGTTAGTGCCCCGCCTTCTGTGCCTGTGCCAATACTGGCCCCTATATCTGTACCCACCATTAGTCACAACTCCTACAGAAGGCTGAGAATCTTCTCGGGCACCCTCCCCACCCCCCAAGGGGAGGATGACTGGGTGACCTGGATTGACTATGTTGTCCCCGTAGTACCCGAGTGGCAGTGTGCAGAGGCTGAGAAGCAGAAAATAATCATAGAAAGTTTGAGGGGCCCCTCCCTTGAAGCCATTAAATTTGTGAGGTCCACGAACGCTGATGCATCTGCTCAGAAGTACCTATCTGTACTTGAAGGCAATTTTGGGAGCATTGAGTCAGGGGAGACTTTGATGTGGAAATTCCAAGGTACCATGGAAGGGGGAAAGTTTGTCTGTGTATGTTACTTGCCAAGAAAGAGCTCTGCAGAAAGCTTACCGGAAAAGTGGGGTAGCCGCCAGCAATTTAAACCATGTGAGATTGGGGCACATACTACAACATGCCAAGCATTCTAAAAGGCAGATCATCCAGTTAAGGCTCCAGGATAGGAGAGGTAACCCACCACCTGACTACTGCGACTTGATAAAATAACTCCGGGAGGTAGAAGGTGAACAGGGAGATTGTAATTATGGGGTGAGTGCAGCCCAAGTGATCATGGCACCCATTGTGGTTGTGCGTAAGAAGAATGGGTCAGTGAGGATGTGTGTTGATTATTGAACCCTGAACCGGTGGAGCTTCCCAGATCAATACACCATGCCCCATATACAAGATGCCCTGGATTGCTTGAATAGGAGCAAATGGTTCTCAGTATTGGATCTTCGCAGCAGATATTACCAGATTCCGATGGCCAGGGAGGACTGTGAGAAACCCACCTTCATCTGTCCTTTGGGGTTCTTCGAATTCCTGAGAATGCCACAGAGGATTTCGGATGCCCCGGCCACCTTTCAGCAACTGATGGAATGTGCGGTGAAAGATATGAACTTGCTGGAATGCCTAGTGTACCTAGATGATGTCATTGTGTTTGGACGCACATTAGAGGAGCATGAGACCTGACTGTTTAAAGTTCTAGACCGATTGGAAAACTTCGGCCTCAAGCTGTCCATTGACAAGTGCCAGTTTTTTCAAACCTCCGTGAAGTATGTGGGGCACATACCATAGTATCTGCAGAAGGGATAGCGACCGATCCCAGTAAGGTCAAGTCACTGACTACTTGGCCCCAGCCCCATAACTAGAAAGAACTACAATGTTTCCTGGGGTTCTGTGGCTACTACCGCAGGTTCATAAAAGGCTATTCCAAGGTAATTCACCAGCTCCTGCATCTCACCCAGGGTTACCCCCCTACCAACTGTAAATACAAGAAAGGAGCTGTCAAAGAACCTGAGAAAGTATACTTCTGAACAGGTGAACCTTTTACGCCCCGTTGGACACCCAAATGTGAAGCAGCCTTCCATGCCCCCATCCTCACCTATGAAGACAAGACAGTGAGTTAGAGGATGGGGCAGAATGGATATTTAAAGGGAGGGAGTTCCAGATATTTGGGAAATGGTAGGAGAAGGTATTCCATCCTGAAGTTGAAGTATGGGCAGAGAGGGCAAGAGTCCTTTAAGGGGAGTTATGGAGGGTGTAGGCAGGAGAAGGGGGTGGAGAGGAGTGCGTTTAAATATGGTGGAAGGGAGCCAAGCCAAAACCCCCCAACTAATGAAGCACAATGAGCAAGGTGTCTATACCCAAGAGGAGGGAAGGAGAGGGTGGAGTAAAGGTCACAGTGATGTGTACGTGGTGGACAGTTTAGGGCAAAGCAACAGAAGGAGTTGAAAAGGGTGTCCAGTCTGGTGAGGTTGGACTTAGGAGCAACACTGTAAACTATGTCTCCAAAGTCAAAGATTAGGAGGATCATCTGCTGGACAATCTCACGGTGGGCTTGAAGGGGGATGCAGCCATGGTGTCTGTAGAGAGCACCGAGTTTGGGATGGAGTTTTTTGTGGATAGCAGTGTTTCCCCCAGAGAAATTTGAAAGGATAGAGGTTTTTGTACAGTAAATGTCAAAATCCCTAACCAATCTAGGGGGATCCGGGGGCATGCCCCCCACCAAATGTTTGAAAAACTGGTAGAAAACAATGCATTTTAAGGGGTTTCCTAACTGTTTTCTGGTGTTATTTCTACTGTTAAAAACTGAGATTTTATACTGGAAAACTAGTTGTCACTGATCCAATTAATATGTTATGTTTCCATGTTTTCTTGATATTCCCAGTTTGCCGGAGAATCTGGGAATGTCTTAGTGAGTGGCTTATCCTGATCGGGTACGTGTCCACATAGTCACAATTGCACTGGAGCAACCCAAGCGCACAAGTTACTCCAGTGCAAATGTGACTATGTAAACAGGGCTTCTGACAGATATAGAGTTCTCATTAAATGGCCTTTCATTTAAAAAGTTAATCAGTACAACACATTGCTACAGTCTTAACTTGAAAGAGTTGAACACTAGGTCATGGGGTTCCAGAATAAGAAGAATCAGTCTATTTCACATTGAGCTGCTGTATGTTCAAGTGAACAATTCATCGCATATATCTTTCTAGATGTGATACTGTAGGCCTGCTATCAATATCATCACCAGTGAGGCAGTTGGAAATCTTGGCACAAGTAACACAGGTCATTTGCTAAGGGAAACAGTGCATTTTGTGTTTATTTGTTTTACCAGGAAAATCTTCATTGAGCAGTGCTCATTTACAAGGAGGTCCTATATATGACAGACAGTAATAACAAATCAAAAGTACTGAAAATAATATTCCATAGGTGTGTAAAACATTTTTGGAGCTACAACTGTGATGTGAACACAGATCCTAGGCAAAGAGTGTGTGTGTGTGCGTGTGTCAGTATGCGACAGTGAAACATAAACTTACAGTTTAATGCCCACTACTTCTAAGACCTCCACAGGCCTACATCCATCCAGTTCATCAGCTTTTGGGAGTCTTTCTAAAAACACAGTTTGTTTTTAGACAGGCTCTCAAAAGATGATAAATTGGATAGTCTCAGAAGTACTGGGCAATAAACTGCAAGCAAGAAATAAGGAATTTGGTATGACCATGTGATATAGTTAGCAGACCGTTATGCAGTCAGAGGAGAAAAAAGTCTGACCGTAAGTTTACCTACATTTTGCATTTACTACAAAAAATGCCCTCCTTCAGTGCTGGTAGTTTTTTTTAAACAGTTAAAGTACTTGATAAGTCTATGGAAAATGAGGGCAGCACCAACCTCGGATCATTAGAAATATTGCATTGATTTAATTTATGTTTTGATCATTGTCTCTTAGTGTCCTCAAACCCTCTGAGGCTATGCTTTTGACTCATGAACCTATAAGTTCAGGAGGCAAAAGCATAGCTTTCATTATTGCCTTTTTTTCTAAATGAGTTGTTTGGAGGGAGACATACAGTATATGAATCAATGCATAGCGGCATCACATTTCTTTGGACTGAGAACTTGCTGTGTTTTTCACATGCTGTGTGTACTAGGCTAACAGTGAGGAATATATTTTAATGTAAAAATATCATAATTTCAAATATATCCCGTGTATATTCCATGTTAGCCTAGTATAGACACACACACACACACACACACACACACACTCACACACACTATGTACAATTAGCAGCGAGGACATGTATTATTTTGGGAATTGTATAAATAATATTCAGGCTTGCTTATACATGAACATCTAATCATGTATTATTAAATACGTCTAATTGCAGGTTGTTTAAGGAAGCCTGCATATTATGATTAGATTAATGACTTGGGGAGATTTAGAGAACACACAAACTATTGAAACATCAAACTGAAATGATTATAAACATCTATCAACAAGCATTTGTCAAGGCTGAATGTTGATTGCTTTGCTCCATTGAGCTCACTCACTCCCCCTCTCTCACTCGCTCGTTCTGTTTCTCCTGGCGCTGCAGGCTGCCCTCTTGTAATGGGCTCCTGCCTCTGTTGGCACCTTTTTCTGCCCACAAAGAAATCTGCAGCAGTCCCGACAGAGCTCCGCTGAGCTCGCTCACTCCCCCTCTCTCACTCGTTCGTTCCATTTCTGCCAGCGCTGCAGGCTGCCCTTTTGTACTGGGCTCCTGCCTGCATTGCTGCCTTTTTCTGCCCACAAAGAAATCCGCAGCAGTCCCAACAGAGCTCCGTTGAGCTCACTCACTCCTTCTCCCTCACCCGCTCGTTCTGTTGTTCTGTGCGAAAACACATTTCAGCCAGGATGTAAAAAATGACAGCTGCGCTGTTCATAAGGAGGTGTGGAAAAATGGCAATGTTGAAAATCTGGAGTGAAAATATTGCAAAGTTGTGAAGTTACAAACATGCATGGAACCTGCGCAATGCACGCTCAGAACACACTCATTTTATGGACTTTCATCACAAAATTTTCAACATAGGCATTTTAGGACCTCTACTCATGAACAGTGTCACTGTGATTTTCTTAATGTGTCCAGAACACTGATTTCCCACAGCAACCGTGCTATTCTGCGCCAGAACTGCAGAAACACATTTCGGCTAGGATATGAAAAGTGACAGCTATACTGTTCATACAGAGGGCCAGAAAGATAGCAATGTTGAAAATCTGGAGTGAAAATATTGCAAATTGGGAAGTTACGAGCGTGCAAGAAACTGCGTAATGCACACTCGGAACACAGTCATTTTATGGACTTTCATCACCATATTTTCAACATAGGCATTTTAGGACCTCTGCTAATGAACAGTGTCACTGTGATTTTCGTAATGTGTCCCAAACAGTGATTCCCCATAGCGACCACGCTATTCTGCGCCAGAAGTGCGAAAACACATTTCGGCTAGGATGTGGAAAATGACAGCTGTACTGTTCATAAGGAGGTGCAAGAAAATGGCAATGTTGAAAATCTGGAGTGAAAATATTGCAAATTTGTGAAGTTACGAGCGTGCGTAGAAACTGTGCAATGCACACTCGAAAAACAGTCATTTCTTGGAATTTTTCCACCAAATGTGCAACATAGACTTTTTGAGAGGCCACCTCATGAACAGTGGCACTATCGTTTCGTTAATCGGTCCTGAAAGGCGATTCCACGCAGTAACCACAAAATCACCTTCTGGGGCCGAATAATGCCATGACAGTGGCTGAAATCATGAGGAGGGGTCCCAAAAACACCATGTTGAAAATTTGGTGCCAAAATTCAAAAAAATGCTTGAGATATGCATCAAAGCTGAAAAAAACCCTATTTATGCCATTATACAGCTTACCAGCATTTCCTCAGTTCGCAGTTGGCTTTGAAGAGTGCAGACGTGTTCCCGGTTCACTGAAGATCATCGCACTGGGCTCTGGAGGTAAGTATGGGGTGAGGGGGGATGTGGGGAGGCGGGGTGTGCAGACTGGGGGAGGGGCCGCTGGACTTGACGAGGGACCATTTTTTGCTTTACAGGTAAAAAAAAACACTGCAGGACTTTTTTTTTAATAGGGACATTATGGACATTTGGCATGCTGGGTGGGCTTCCAGCATGCCAGCCTACTGTTGTGTGGTGGGCGATCAGTTGATGGGGGGATTGGGCACCCCATCGGCATATATGGGGGCGAATAGCCGAGGGGATTGGGCACCTCCTCGGCACACACCTATATTTCATCACTGAGGGACATGATGCCGATGGGGGTGAGCTTCCCATCGGCAATCAAACTGGGAGGGGAGATTATGCAACGAGGGAGTGGCTCCCCATCAGCAACCTGAATGTGTGCAGGGGACTGAAGCTGATGGGGATTGGAGCCCCCATTGGCAAACAACCACTGTTGTGGGAGGGGGAAACATGCTGCCGAGACGGAATGGGCATCCCCTCAGCACTGGGAGCTCACTAATATTGTCTGCGAACATGGCAGCAAGCCGCCGCCATGTTCATAAACAACATTACAGTAGCAAGGTTCCGCCCAACAATGACAGGTCGCTCCCTCATTGCAGCGGAATGGCTCACACTGCAATGACGAGGCGGCCCCTGATTGCAGTGGCTGAAACCTTACAAGGTTGTGGCACGCTGAACTAGTGTCAGCAGCAGCATGCCACCCCATTGGGAAAGGCGGGCTAAGCCTCAAAAGGCTGTAGGGGCATTGACCACAACAGTGCTGCGCCTCCACAACCTGCTTATGCAGCAAGCTGCCGCAATATGTTTCTTACACATGTGCGCAATCAACATAAAACATAAAAAGGGAACTGCCCCAAGCCAGTGCAGTGCATATGGTAAACCTACAAAGTAGAACACCAACAAAGACGACCTGTTACTTGCATCCCTCATGACAAGAACCTCTTGGTGGCTGTGCAGGTGGCAAGGCTCAACATTTCCTTATAATCATCTCCCAAAATATTGGTTAAGTAGCCCCATAAAAAGATGTAAGGTTATAGCAACCCTTAAAAAACATCAGCTTGAACCAGTGCTCCTATGGGGCATCCAGTTATCTTTGGCTGAGCATGAGAAACCCTGTAAGTTGGAGTTCTAGAAACTTGTTTGTTACTCATACATACAAAGATGACACAGAGGGACAACAATTCTGATTACTGAAATCTGTCTCTTTCAATCAATCAATCAATCAATCATCATTTATTTATAAATTAGCACTATTCCCAAACCATAATGCTAGTGCATAACCATAAAATCCATAGAAACAAGTACGCACATAAAAACAGCTGCAGCAGAACAAATAAAATCGGGGAACGCCGAAATAAATAAATGTGTTTTTGAAACAGATTTAAAGCTCTCCACCATCAGGCACTGTCGAATCCGATGAGGTAGAGAATTCCACAGTCATAGGGCCACAAATTCAAATGCTCAGGCCCCAGATGACTTAGATGAACCCTGGGAATCTCTAGCAATCCCTCATTGGTGGAGCGAAGTGGCTGGGAGGGGCAATAGGGATGAAAAAGATCTTGCAGATAACTCGGTCCCTGTCCATGTAGGGCCTTATAGGTCAGTAAACCAACCTTAAAGGTGATCCGCCACTGAATAGGCAGCCAGTGCAGATCGCGCAGCACCGGCGTGATGTGACAGCTACGAGGTAGCTGAGTCAACAGCCTAGCTGCTGCGTTCTGCACCAGCTGCAAGTGGTGGATATCAACCCCTGGTAGCCCTAGCCCTAGATTACAGTAATCAAGGCGTTAGGTTACAAAGATGTGAACCAAAACTGGTAGGTCATCGGGCAGAACTAGGTGCTTGATCGGCCACAAAGACTGGATAATCTTTATGACGTCCCCGATCACTGGCCGGCTGAAGTCAGACCAGACAGACAGAGGAGCTGCCACCTCCCACTGATCACCATCAGCCCCATTGGAGCATCCCATGCGAATCTCAGACCTGATGTCGGCAACCTTATTGGCAAAAAGGCAAGCAAATTCATTGCACTTCCCTTGCAACAATGCTGTCTGAGACGGCACACAGACTGGATTGCACAATCTGTCTACAGTTCAGAACAGCTGAGCCAGTCGATTTTGTGCCACACAATCTCCCTGGACAGGAACTCTGCCTTCTTATGTGAAATAGCCAATTGATAGTCCTCATAATGGGCTAACAATCTAAGTCTGTCGGCATCCAGCCCTGATTTTCACCAGTGACGCTCCAGCCTTCGTCTCACTTTCCTAAGCTCCCTTAAGGTCCCATCAAACCAAGGGGACCGAGGGCACTGGGTAAGGGGATGAACATGGACAGAAGCAAGAAAATCCAGAGCCCCAGTCACATCGTCGTTATAACCCCAGACTAGGTCATCTGGGTCACCACTATTCCTCGGCAGCCCCAATAGGTCCAGCACCGCCAACATGCCATCAGGGGACAAACTCCTTAAAGGGCGGTACCGGACCATCTCCATAGGGGTAGGCCTGTATGGGGGCCTGGAAATTGAACCTTATGGTGTGATGGTCCGACCAACTGGTTGGCTCCACCACCAAATCAGAGGTCTCCATACCCAGAAGGAAGAATAGGTCCAAGGAATGACTGTGCCCATGGGTCGCAGAGGTAATCACCTGTGAGAAGCCCAGCAAATTCATCAACTGGAGGAAGTCTTGACCAAACTGCGAGAGTTCATCATCGACCCAGGCACTGAAGTCACCCAGCACCATCCATCGGGGGGACTCCAGCACCATGTTGATGATGAAGTCCATGACTTCCTGCAGGAATTGCTTCTCACTCCCAGGTGGATGGTAGATGAGAAGAATCCTGCACCCCACACCTGCACCCACGATACATTCGAAGGACCAAGTCTCCCCTGCTGGCACTTCCACAAGGCTCAATTACAATCTATAATCAATGGCCACTCCCCTGTCCCTACGATCCAATCTCAAGCGGTGTATCACCAAAAACCCAGCTGGAACTGCTGACTCCAAAATAGGGCCAGAGTTTTCATCCAGCCTGGTCTCGGTGATACAGGCCAGGTCTGGTGATCCAACAAGATCAGCCATTACTGCCGTCATGTTTTTAATAGACCTGGAATTGCATAATGCTGCTTGGGTTGGATGAGACCCCGAGGTCAACCGAGTCATCTGCCCACATAAAGTGGAGCCCTTGGATATGGGAACCAGACAGGGCTAACCCCTATCAGGAACCCATTTCACTCCAGGGTGTCTCTTAGTTCCCACTACTCCAATCTGGCTGCTTAGTTCCACTCTCCCAAGAGGTCTGCAGCCCTCGCCCCTGTACCTTCTCCTAACAATCCCCAAAGCACAGCATCGAGTATAGACTTCAGCCAGCAAATGAGGAAAATCAAAGGGATGGAGGCTGTGGAACTCAACAGGAGAGTAGCGCCTGATGGGGACAGACCCCTGTCAACACAAAATAAATAAACAAACAGACAAACAAATTAGCTAAACAATTTAACAAACTAATAACAATAGATTAAAAAATTCCCCACCTAACCACATCTAACACTTTCCAAATACAATTACAATACAGTGCTGGCCTGGTGGTGCTGAGGGTTGAGGCAGTGGATGCCACACCTCGCACCACGCCAGCAAACCGGGTTTGGAAGTGAACTCGGGCTGTAGGGGGTTGGCCAGGAGAATAAAGAGGGGAGCATTCAATGACAGCTCACCTTCTCTGGGGTGGGAGGGAGGGCTTCCAGTCAGCAAGCAGTGACTCCTGGTGGAGGCTGGGGGTGTGACAGCAAGCCGAGTCACTGGAGCGTGATTGGTCTGAGGCATAGGTCAAGGGCCAATCAGCTCCGGGGGCAGCTCCTTTGTGGAAGGAGGGGGGAGGGATGCTGCAGGTGTCAGTTGGCACACGTTGATGCTTGGAGCAGCGTCCCACAGAAAAACGGGAAAAATCACCCTCCAGAGCTCAGTAGATGGAGCGCCGAGCTCAGTCCTGATATGCAACTGACTGCCGTTATCTCGGGGACCTGACGAGACATTAAAGTACAGGGGTGTTTCACCCCACCCCAAACCCCGCCCGGGTGGCAATCCATGGTAGGATGGAGGGACCCAAGCAGCAGGTAAGTTGGTGGCAGGGACGGGTTTCATTGGTGACTCCTGAAGGGGCGGCTCTGGCAGGGACATAGGTGGGGAGACAAAAAGAAATTAAAAAAAAAAAAAAATTACAATACAAATACAATTACAAATAAATACCAACAAATAAATCAGTATAAAAGGATTTTAACAATGGGTCTCTCACCCCCACCATCACCATTTAAAGTCCAAGCACTGTTCTCTCACAACAGTACATACAAACTACAAGTAAAGTATGCAGATCAGAGGCCCTCTCACAACCTCACCAAAGAGCAACTTGAAATTAATCCCATCAAGTCACCAGTACTTATCTCTTTTTCCCAGTCCAGATAATCAGATGAAATCCAGAGTTCAAAATAACATGGCACACAATCCAGACAATAGGAGAATTCAGCTGTACCCCAGAAACAGGACCAGCCCTAATGACAATCCAAATCCCTCAGAGAGCGTTCAGGCTGCACACCAGTCCCATCTCAAAGCCAGCAACTTGCTTCTCATCCCATTTTACCAAAAATCCAGGAAAATGTGTAATCCCCCCAAACAGCAGCAGCCAAAGCCAAAAAAAACCCTGAAGCCCGCACCAGTTAAAAAGTAGTTTTCAACTTTAAATCTTGTAGTTATATAGAGCTCCCTCTAAATACATCTTGTTGGCAGGCATGCTCTACAGCGCCACTGGTAGTTTATATATTGCATCGACCACTGAGGAAAGTTGAGGAACAAATTTTGTAAAGGGCTTGTCATTTGCCCCAATCTCAGACATCCATTATATCCAAACCATCATCAATTTGCACCAGTTTGGAAGGACACTTTCATTCAAAGTGACTTTTGAGATTGCAAGCATGAATGAGAATGTGACTATAATAACTCAGGATATGAACACCAGTGATACAAATTTGTCATACGTTGAGCAAGCAATAATACCTGACAGGGTGGGCGGTATTGGGCTATACTTACCTGCCCAGGGGCATAATGAGGCCCATTGCCTTAGGTGGAGGGCCTTATAGCCCCTGGAAGGGTGGGTATAGCCCCATACCACCCACCCTGGAGGGTATTATTGCACTTTAAACTAATTTTGATGTTGAAATGTTAAGCCTCTTAGTTTTTTTTTTCTTTTTGTAATAAAATAGTTCCTCCACCTGCACATCAATGCAGTCATTTATTTTACAACTAAGGACTTTTGACCTACTGGGACCTTTGTACTTGTAACTGGTTGTCGTGGTTACCTGCCCCCTCAACCAGGCTCACTGTTGTGCCACTAATGTTTACTGTTTTATTAGTATTTTTTTAATATTCATTTATTCTTTCTCTTCTTTTTTCTCTGTGGCTGTGAGAGGGGCTACATCACAAAACTGAATGAATCAGGGAGTCGGCAGCAGCACACAGTGGTGGTGGGTATGCGGTCGCACTTAGGAGGAGCCTGGTACAGGAAAAAAAGGCAAGGCTCTGTTTTCACTTACTTTTGAGCTTCAATTTGATTTTTGGAAGTGGAGGGGTACATAAAAAATACCGAATTAATTGATTTATTGGCAGCAGCTCATTGGTGGAGGATGGGCGGTTGTACTGAGGAGCAGCCTGCTATGGACAGACGATCTGTTACGTTTTGTCCTATTGAGGTCTTTTGAGATAGTAGGGAAATTTACACTTGCTGGCTGACAAGCTGAAAATTCATGGATAGATCTGTCATTTTGTTTTGGTCCATTTTGCCGGCCTTTCCTTTTCTGGTGGGAGACATGAATGTTTTGTGGTTTGACGGACCAGTTGCAGTTGCAAATGATCGTGGTGGGCTTAAATGAAGTACATGGCTCAGGAATACCTGTGGGTGATGTGGCACCTTGGACTGGCACTTGTTTTAGGTGGGCATTGTTGTCTGATAGAAGCCCACCTAAATGAGTGTGTCAGCCAGTCAGAATTTAGAATGACTTTTACCCATTTTCTAACACTAAGGAACTTACACCTATCTATCCTAAATTGAATTACTGTCCAGCCCTTGGACATGTCATCAGTACCTTCATTAAAAAATATGAATATGACCTGGACCAGATTATGAAAAAGAAACAGTGACATTCTTATGTAAATTGTTTCAGGAGTGAGAGAAAGATGCATTGAATTTACTGGCAGCAGAC
Organism: Neoceratodus forsteri; assembly: GCA_016271365.2. Classification (NCBI taxonomy): domain Eukaryota; kingdom Metazoa; phylum Chordata; order Ceratodontiformes; family Ceratodontidae; genus Neoceratodus; species Neoceratodus forsteri. The sequence goes on from CM057456.1 coordinate 1,679,124,902, forward strand.
ACCATAACTATCAAGCCCACCGACAAAGGGGGGTGGGGATCATTATTGTGGGTATTCCTGCATATGTTGAGAAACTAATAGACAGTTGAGAGATGTCAAATTCTATGAGTATTTATCAGTACTGTACAACTGTCCATGAGGAAGGAATTGATGATGTACTCAGGCATGGTTTCTCGAGGGACTATATTACAGAAAGGGAGTGTAGCTTTCTCTCAGTGTAGCATACCCACTAATGCCATGCATATACCCTCTAACAAAAAACACAAGAGTGTGAAGTGCCCCCTGGCCAGCCCATCATTTCCGGAAATGGCTGGCTCATTGATCCACTGTCCATCTATGTAGACCGTTTCCTCCAGCTCTTGCTAAATGGCCTCCAGTTGTATATAAGTGATTCTGTGGAGGTAGTCAGACTGATGGAGAGTTTAGATATGTCAGAAAACTGGATCTTTGCCACCCTAGATGTGGAATCTTTATACATAAATGTTCTACACCCAGGTGGTTTAGATTCTATGGCATTTTCTTTTAACCAATGCACAGATGATCAGGGAGTGCCTACAGGTTTTCTTGTGGACCTGACGAGGCTCATTTTGAAAAGCAGTATGTTTTTATTCCAAAATGTTTTATTACAGACAAGTGAATGGTATGGCAATATGGGGCATTATGGCCCCCAGCTACGCCAATCTATATGTTGGTTTTTGGGAGACACAGTTTTTGTATAGTGACATCACAAATCCATATAAACAATTTTTTGGATTTGTGGCATCACCATGTAGATGATATACTACTCATCTGGCCAGTTACAGAGGCAATTTGTATGAGTTTGTAGCTTGGCTTGACTCTACCAATCCCCACCTCAGATTTAAGGGCACCATTAGCAGGGGTTGGATTGCCGATCTAGATCTTGAGATTTGTAAGCTTGGGAGGGAGATGGAGTGGAACAGCCTTCTGCATGCTAGGAGTTGCCACCCCTCCCACATCACAAAAAAATCCCTAAGGGCAACTAATAAGGGCCCTGTGTAACTGTACATACTAGGAGGATTATGCCCTTAATAAGACTGAACAGATCAAATACTTCAGGGGAAGGGGGTATAATTCTTCAGTAATTAATATGGCTGCAGAAGTAATTGATGCCATACTGAAGGAATGCACCCTAGAGCCAAAAATAAGACAAAACAATGCCCTTGTACAAAAAAGATGTAACTTTGTTACTACTTAACAGCTCTAGAGCGAGTGAAGTGCGAGAGATACAATATGTGAATAGGAAATGGAAGATTTATTCACTGATAAAAAGTTGAAAAATGTTTTGCCTGTATGCTCCTAAATGGTGTTTACACATCCAAACGCTATAAGATAGCCTGTAATTCATAGCTTCTAGAAACTACAGTCGAGTGATACCCCCTCACCCCCATCACCTACAGTAACCAGCAGCTGTGGTCGACGTAAATATTGCCCATATGTTAAAAAAAAACTTGACTCCTTTACAAATCCAAAGAATGGGGAGTCTGTTAAAAGCAAACATTTTATCTCTTGTGGTACCTGTGGCATTGTGTATCTACTTGAATGCTGTTGTGGCACCTTCTATGTGGGGTGTGCCATACGTGAATTCAAAACTCATATGGGAGAACATATCAGGGCAATCCAGAAAAATGACACCACATACACTATAGTACAACATATAGCAAGAAGTTGGGGGTGGTACACATGGCATTTCTTTCCTTGGGATAGAGAAAGTTGGACTGGGCCTGGGGGACTTGGAGAGGAAAATTGGCCTGCAAGAATTCTACTGGATATTTGCACTGGGAGCACATGAGGGCATGGTCTAAATGAAAATATACACATTGCTGCATTTCTATAGGTGATCAACATTTATGTAAGTAACCATAGTTCCTGTTTGTATTCTGCACCAGTTGTTTCAGTCCTAATCTGTTTTGTTTCATTTATGAGTGTTTAAGGTTAAAATTTTGACCACTTCCAGATCCTTTTAAACTTTCTGTCACTACTGTAACACAATGACCCTATTCTAGGCATGGCTCTCATATAGAACAATACTCCACCAAAGATGGCGAAGGGCCAAGTGTCTCCATGCTCCAAGGCTTAACAGTGAGTTATGTAAAGCTCTCAGACTTAGGGATAAAGCCTGGTCTCAATTTAAACAATCAGATCTATCCTCTGACTGGCACTCTTACAGGTCCCTCTAGAACACCTGCAAAAGTAGATTTAAAAGTGCTAAACAATCTTACCTCAAGTTCCTACAAACACAAAATCTCTCCTCTCCACAGCACTTCTGGACCCAGACTAACCAGTTGCTCCATGGAAAAACCTCTGTCTTTGCTCACAAAGTGCACTCAGATGATCTAGTGCTATCCAACCCCCAAGCCATTGCTTCTGGTTTTAATAACTTCTTCACTAATCTTGAAAGACTCAAGGTCCTCTTTTGCTCCCATCCCAACATCCCACAACTTTTTCAACAACAGCAGCCCCCTGATATCTCTGGATCCCCTCCACCACGGTCACCAGGTGGGATAGAGGAAACTTCTCCACAGTTCCACCTTAGAATAGTAACTAGGCTACAGGTTCTTAGGCAACTAAAGAAACTCAAAAGGGAAGGTTCCCTAGGTAGTGACTCTCCAGATCCACAGTTCTTAAAAATTGCCACACCAATTATTGCTGCCCCATCAGGAACCTAACTAATAAATCCTTCCTGATGGTGACTAACCCTGAGAAATGGAAAATGACTCTTGTAATACCCAGACATAAAGGAGGGGGGCCTTAGAACAAAACAGAAAATTACAGACCTATATCCCTCCTCAGCGCGGTTGCTAAGGTGCAGGAGAGACTATTATACAAACAACTATTAGATTTCATTGAGCTGAACTGCACCCTTACCCAATTACAGCATGGCTTCTGCAAAAACCATGGCACTGATACTGCCTTAGTACGCGTCACCAGTGATATTATCAATACAATGAATCTGGGTATGGTGACGGGAGCTATTTTTGTGGACCTAACAAAAGCATTCAGTCTGGTTAATCATGATCTATTGCTCACAAAACTACATGAATGTGGTATGGATTATCTATCCTGCCACTGATTCCAGAACTACCTGACCAGGTGGATGCAGTGTGTCAAATGGGAAGGTTTAATCCCACCCCCCAGATCAATCACTGATGGGGTACCCCAAGGATCCATCCTAGGCACCCTTCTATTCTCACTATTTATCAATGAACTACCTCAAAATAGCAGTGGTGCCTCAATACAGTTAAATGCCGATGACGCCATCAGTTTCAGTTAATTTTTTATACAGGAAAGGCACGTGAGCAAAATTGCCTGTTTTCACAAGCGTCCAGTTTACTTTATAGGTCTTCCATAGACCCAGCCTGGATCAATACGCAGCTGCAGAAAGACTTCCACTCATTAGAGAGTTGGTTTATGGCCAACAAACTCATATTTAATGCCAAAAAAATGAAGGTCATGCTTTTTGGTCACAAAAACCTCGGCTTAGAAAGACACTGTCTCCTCAAAATTACCACATGCACCGGAGTCAATTTAGAGGTGGTTCAGTCCTTTAAATATCTAGTAATGACTCTAGATCAATCCATGACCTCTGAACCCCATGTAGATGCTCTGAATAAAATACTCAACCTAAAGCTCAGGCTACTATATAGACTTTCCCACTACCTGTCTGTCTAGAGAGGTGCTTGGTGCCATCATCTTCAGTTCCCTTCTCCCTCTCTTATTCTACAGTGCCCCAGTAATACAGGCACTACAAGAACCCACCCTCAACAGGCCAAAAATACTCTACTATAGGATTGGGTTATTTGCAATCAGTGCCCACAACAAAACTTACCACTGTACAACACTAACTGCCTTAGGGTGGCCCTCCTTTGAAGCCAGATTGCACTACCCCCTGTATTGCCTCACCTTCAAGCTATTGCAACCCCTCACCCCGCCTAGTCTCTCTGGCATAATCCAGCACACACAATTTGCTCAATCTCTTAGAGCCTCAGCCTTCCCTGTCCTAGAAGTCCCCAAAGTATGGTATGAAATAAGAAGATGGTCCTTCTCTTTCTCAGCACCATACTGTGGAACTCCCTGCCCTCAGTGGCCTGGGCCTGCCCCACCCTGGTGCAGTTTAAGAAGATCCTCAAATCTCACTTGTGGACAAATACCACCTGTAATTGTTTCCATATAACCTAATGACCCAATGCCCTCTCCTCCCCTGTACAACCTCTGGGGGCTCTGATGTCCCAGATAGCTTCTTGTGAAGTCCACTTTGTACCTTGTGGGTTTGCTGCAGCTACTTGTCGGCGCATGAGCAGGTAATAGTGAAAGTACTTCACTGGATACACATTAAATTGAAATTGTACACTTTTCCTACTGCTGTGTTTAGTTGGGACACCTGACAGGAAATAGAAACTGGGTAGTAAACAGCACCTGTAGCTCAGGCAGTGGCATCTGGACTACAGCCTCTTGGGCACATTTATTTTCTAATTTCTGGGCACTAAAATGAAGTTCTGCAGTATCTGAAACTTGGAGAAACACTAAAAAAGTAAAATTGTCGTTGTTTGTCAGAGTTTGTAACCGAGGGTACCGTAAAATGTCACTTCTCTGAGCTCTGAGGGAGTGGGGCAGGCGTGCATCGGTGCATGCAGAAACGTGACAGTAGTGTACTAGGGCATGACAAATATACTCAAAATAGTATAGCCATCCGGCAAAGAGTAAGGTAAGAGAAATGTCCTACTGCCACTCTATCTTGTCACCAGCAGTAATTGCATAATTAGCATTAGGCATGGCACATCATAATATAGACCAGTTGCTGCAGTCCTTATGTCATGAGGGGGCCATTATGGGATGTGGGCAATGCAATATGTTTATAAGAAACCTACAGGACTATTTTCAAATAAACTTTGTATGTGATAACTGTAAAGGAAAGGAACAGTTGGAGACAGAGCTTACAAAACTGAAAGAAACAATGAGTAGTGAGCAAGCAGGGGAGGGGAATACTATCCCCCAGCCCACAGGCACTGGTACTACTAAACATAAGGAAGGAACATTACGGAAGAATTGGGGCACACTACAACAACCACTAGTGAGAAATCAGATCCAAACAGTTGGGCTACCATATCTAAATTTCCCCATAAAAAAGGAGAAGAGCAATGGGAAATACAGAGATAATTCTGTTTAATAAATACATACCCCTAAGCAACATGATTGGGGAAGATGGAGATAATGCAACAGATATCTCTCCTGAAGGCAATGCCGCTAAGGTTGCCTTAAATACCCCTCCTACTGTTGGAACCCCAGAAGCCAAGATACTTGTTACAGGGGACTCTGTCTTAAGCAAGACTAACAGTATACTTACTGAAGGGAATAAATCAAACACAACAGTAACTTGCCTACCTGGAGCAAGAATAAAAGATGTAAAATCCCATATACCTAAGCTAATAGCCAAAACAGCTAATTCGCAAATAATTGTTGTGCATGTGGGCAGCAACAACATCAGATGACCATGAAAAGGATATTGTAAATGAGTTATTAGAATGTACCGACAAAATAAAGGCAGGGGGTCAAGTACCGATAATATCTGGCATATTACCAAACTATGGCTGTAAACCAGAAAAAAATCACACTATGAAGCAGGTTAATAGTTGATTACTAAATGGATGTAGGACTAGGCACATATGTTACATTGACACAAGGGACAGTTTTCTAAATAGTAGTAAAATGTATTGGAAAGATGGGCTTCATCTGAGCACCTTAGGTACCCAGATCCTAGCTACAATGATTAGGAATGCTCTCCCAGGGCATTTAAACTAGGCACATGGGGACTCCAGTAAATATCTGCAGAAGAAATAGTGGATTTGACCAGCAAACAGGAATAATATAAACTGCATTCTCGTGAATGTCAGGAGCCTTAATAATAAAATAGAAGAACTCGAAGCGCTAATAAGTACCAGGGCAAACGTCACCATGGCCTTCATCACTGAGACCTGGTGGACAGAAGGTAATGAATGGGAAAAAGACATACCAAGTTTTGACCTATACCCTCTGGATAGAGTAGGCAAACTCGGGGTAGTTGCATATATATCAAACTCCCTAAAAACTGCAAATGTAAGTAACAAAATTAAACAAGGTGTTAAGGACACAGAGATCATATGGATTAGAATAAGTGTTGAAAGAAATTAAAACTTAATAATGGGTTTATGTTACAGGCCACCTGGAGCTACTATACAGCTATCTATGCAAATAAATCAAGAACTTAGTAGAGCCTGTGAACTGGGTAAAGTAATATTTATGGGAGATTTAAATTATGCTGACATAAATTGGACCGATCAGGAGGCTGTTAAACCACAAAGTAAATTATTTTTGGAACTTACAAATGAGCTGGAGTTAACCAAAAGTGTAAGTAGTCCAACAAGGGAAAAAAACATACTGGATATAGTTATGTCAACCGAAGAGATAAACATCACAGACTGTCAAATAATTGTCCCCTTGGCAGTAGTGATCATAGTGGAGTATACTTTTTATTAAAACAATATATTCCAATTAATAAAGGCTGCAGAGAAATTTATAATAGAAAATTGGCTGATAAAATGCAAGTCTTGGGAGACCTGGACAAAATGAATTGGGAATAAATTCTGGCACATAAAACAGTAGCGGAAATGTGGAATATTGTTAAAGGAAACATATTTAACACATAAAAAAGTTTGTATATACAACAAAAAGGGTAGGAAGCCTAGATGGGTAACAAAAGCTCTGACGAAACTTTTAGAAAGGAAGCAAAACTTACATAATAAAGCTAGAAGCACAGATGACCTACAGTCCTGGAGAAAGTTTAAAGAAACAGGAACAAATGTAAACAAATGATAAAGGAGAATAAACAAAGTCTAGAAATAAAATTGGCAGAAACAGCTACAAAAGATAACTTGCAGCAATTTTATAACTATGTTAACTCTCTAAAGAAATCTAACACTAATCTATGTTCCATCAAGGTGGGGGATGAGGTGGTCTCTGACCCAACCAAAGTAGCCAATAACTTTAATTCTTACTTCAGCACAGTTTTCTCTAATAAACTACCAGGGCAGGTAGATAACAAACCGAGTGAGGAATGTAACATTGAAATAACAGTAGAAACAGTGAGAAATAAAATAAAATACCTAGAAAAACACCCACTCAGCTAGCCCAGATAATATTTCTAATAGTATGCTTAAACTACTGTCACCAAACACTGCTAGCCCACTGACAATGATATTTATTAAATCACTAAAGGAGGCTGAGGTACCTAGGGGCCGGTTATCTGCTAACATGGTGCTGATTCATGAAAGGGGTAATAGGGCTGACCACACCAACCATAGACCCATTAGTTAGACCTCGGTACTGGGAAAATTGATGAAATCAATATTGAAAGATGTAATAACCTCTCATTTGTAAAATACTAATCAAGGGGACAGTGAACAGCATGGGTTTGTGGCGGGCAGATCATGTGTTACAAATATGCTGTGCTTCTATGAAACAATCTCAGCAGCACTGGATAGAGGGGATGCAGTGGACTGTATTTACCTCGATTTTACTAAGGCTTTTGATAAAGTCTCTCACTTAGAAATTATGCATAGCCTCAAATAAATTGAAATGAATCACAGGGTGGTATGCTGGATTGGTAGCTAGTTGGGGGCAAGATCTCAGAGGGTGTGCATAAACAGCTACTATTTGGAATTTGTACTCGTGATTAGTGGGGTGCCACAGGGGTCTGTCCTGAGACTGGTGTTGTTTCAAATCTTTATTGCAGGAATGGGGAGAGGAACAGAAAATTTTGGATAAGTAATACGCAGACGATGCTAAGCCGGCAGGTGTAGTCACAGATGGTAATGGGGCTGCAATGATGCAATCAGACCTAGATAATTTCTTTACTTGGACAGCCAAAAAAGGTATGAGTTTTAATATAGATAAGTGCTGTGTAATTCAGCTTGGCAAAAATAACTGTGAATCATTATGAACTGTATTCCGTTGTGGAAGTCTGCGGAGGAAAAAGACTTGGGTATACTAATTGATCATAAACTCATATAAATCACATTGTAATAAGCAGATTACAAAGGCAAAAAGGATGATGTGGAACATAAAAAGAAACTTCAAGAGTAGAAGTCAAAAGGTCATCATGTCACTGTATAGGGCTTATGTTAGACCATTACTAGACTATGGGGCTGAGTTCCAATGTCAAAGGGGGAGTAAAACAGTTGAAAGAGTACAGAGACAAGCTACTAAAATGATACATAAACTAAAAAATGTAAAATATGAGCAACAACTTGGCAGGTTACAATTCATGTCACTGGAGACTAGGAGAATAAGAGGGGACCTATTATTATGCTATGACATAATGCAGGATGATTATATACTAAATGAACTAAACCTACAATATGAAAAATGTTAACATAAATACCAGGGGTCACCCTTTTCAGTTAAGACATATTAAATTCATTACCAACAGAAGAAAGACTGTTTTTACACAGAGAGTGGTGTCCCCATGTAATAAACTACCCGAAGACATCATATGTTCAGAAAATAAAGCCCAGTTTAAAAGAAAACTAGACTCTCACATTCTCGAAAGACATAAACTAGCCTATTATAGGTAAAAGGATAGGAGTGGTTATGGGCTAGTACTAAGCCTGTTTTGCTCCTTACCCCTTAGTATAGCTCAATCCCATATGATGGCTGCTCCAGTTCTATTATTGTGACTATCATGTGTACATATTATGACTGTATTCTTTGCCATCTTTGACTACTGAATGTATTCACTCATTCTTACTGCTTGTAACTAATTTCTTGTTGGTTTAAAAACTATATGTATATGTAGAAATAATTCATGTATAATTCCACTGTTATTTTTTGTATGTAACAGGTATAATTCTTCTGTTATTTAATGTATGTAACTAACTCCAGGTCACCCCTGAAAAGGAGACATCTCAGTACCGTAGGAAGGGTGGGGGGGTGGTGCACCAGCCCCGGGCGCATGCCTCCAAGGGGCGCATTTTTCAAGTCAAGCTCTTGCTCCCCTGACTGATTCACTTACACAGCAGCTGTGCTGTAGCTTTAAGTTTACTATTTTTTTTACTATAATTATGTCTGACCAGCAGGGGCGTATCACCACGGAAGAACCAACAAGGGGAGGAGGTCACATGGTCACCTGAGTGCGTGGGTTGTAGAGTGCGGGTGGCTGAGAGAGTAGTAAAGAGATGGAGCGGAAAAATAAACAACTGAAGTGGTATAAATACTTAGCTGGGCAGCTGAGCAGAGGAGCTTGGAGGATAGATAGCAGAGTGAGGAGGAACTCGGAGGAGAAAGACTAGATACAGTGTAAGCAAACAACATAAAAACAATTAAGCAAATAAAAAAAGGCATTGTTTTGCAAGGCAGCAACTGAACAACACTCGTCTTCATATTGATGAAAAAAAATTGATTAAAATGGCTTAGTGACAGTAGCACACTCAGAAAGTAGACTGATGATGACTCGCTGTGGAGGGGGGGCGTGGGGGATATTTTTTTGTGTGTGTGATTGCCAGATCGATTCTGATGATTCCTAATGTCCTCTGACCTCCTTAGTTCATCTTTGTGATGGGATGGGGGTGTCACATCGACAGTAATCAAATTTTTCAAGGGGCTGCCGAAGTTTCATCATGTGACCGTTGAACTCTATTTACTCTGTCTTACTGGGTCTGGGCTGGCTGGCAGTGGCAGGTAGCAATGCATCCCCTCATCAACTCATCACTATTACTTGCCTGGCATCCCACCCTGAGTAACTACCTGGTGCTGTCGCCCACTCCATCCATGCAGGCTGTGCTGGGACCTCCAGTGATCTGCAGCATGCATTCCGATTAATTTATTTGAATGATTCCCGCCTCCCGAGTCGCCGTTTTCAGAGCGCTCGTCACTCAGCCGCCCTCCTCAGGTTCAGGCTCAGTCTGCCGCTCAGTCAGATATGAATAATATATATATGTATTAAAAAAAGAGCTAGCTAGATAGAGACAGGCCTGGGCTCACACTGCTGCTACCTCTGGGTGTGTGGGGTGGATTGTGGAGCGGAGGGGACAAGATCGTACCGTAGCCAGCCCAGACACTGTGACCACTCCCTCCAATAGCTCTGAGCCAAAGCTCATTCAGCCACCTGTCACCATCTGAAAAACAAAACATGCAAATGTTTTTTTTTAAATATGAAGGACTGCTCACTGTGTGTATTTCCATTCCTATAGAGCATTTAATTATTTGTAAGAAAGTTTCTCCAGATGATGAGATAGCATAGCAAGCAGTGCAGTGCCATCCAAGAAGAAGATAGGAAAGTTTTTACCAGCTGTTGTTGGGGTGGGCACGGGAATCAGATGCCAGGTAGGGGGCATCTTCTGAGGTAAGTTGAAGGGGGTGGTAAAATACATGTGGACACCAGGAATAGCATGACCTGTGGGGCGGAGGGAGGGAGGGTAACACAGACACCAGGAACTGCTTGACTTGACTGAGGCAGGGTGTGGGGGAGATTTACTGCTAGATGCCAGGAACTACTTGAATTTGAATTGGGGCATGTGAGGAATATCACTGGACACTATGGACTGACTGGGAGTGCATAACCAAGGGCAAGATTAGAGATTGTGCTACCCAAAAATATTCCCTGAAGTCAGGGTGGGTACATGTAACAAAAGTATGTTTTTCTTCAACAAAGCCCTAAATCTCACTACAGAGCATGTAAACCTCTCTCAGAGTTTCTGGGGGCCGCAACCAGCTCTTTTTTTTAGAGGGGTGTGTGCAAAATTAGTCTCTTGCCCAGGGCACCAAAATGCCTTCCTACGGCACTGAGACATCTTGTCTCAGTGGGCGTACCAGGTCACCAAAATTCAAATAAATAAATAAATACAGTATGTTTATTGATGTATTTCCCCATGCATCAAAAGAAATTTTATCAACAGGGCAAATCATGTTGACACGACTCCATGCTGCTGTTTAATATATTAGACTTCTAGCACTAACAACTCTACCATTAAGTTAACCCCTTTTAAATAAATTATCTTTAGAAAGGGCTAATGTTGGAACCATTAGGGCTAGGAACTTAATTTTGTTTAAAGAAAGCTTGAAGTCAGGTCAGTCTAGAGAATTATCAATACAATTTCCATATATATATATATAAATATATATATATATATACACTATATATATATATTATGGTACGTGTTGCTACCATAGTTAGGGTTGAGGAGCCATTTACATGTTAAACCTAAAATTGTGCACCTTAATAACTTTTACAACTGTTTAACGGATTTGCCTGAAATTTGGAATACATGATCAAGAGCCATACATCTTGGGATCTGCCAACTTTCATACTGTTCGGATATACGGCTGCGGAGTTATTAAGTGTGATCTGCGCGTACGTTTACACTTTTTTGGAATTCTTTGCTCCTCCCTACAGATTGCACCGTTTGTGCGACTGGTCCGAAAACTTCAAGGAACATGCAGCCAGGGTCCCCGATGTGCCTTTTGAATATTTCATGAAAAAATATTAAACAGTTCAAAAGTTATTCAAAAAACAATTTCCCATTATAAGTCAATGGGAAAAGTTAACAAAAAATTAGACTGTCACAAATGCACTTTTTAGTGCCGCAAATGGCCCTAGTAGTGTCGCAAATCCACCATTTTGTTTTCAGTTAGTGATCAGAAAAATGCTTGGCATTTAAATTTGGGACCCTCTAGCAACACAATTCTTTTTGTGTTTACCTAGTCGGACCCTGTGCATGCTAGGCATGTCTTTATTTTGAGGTTAAACACCCTAGAAATACGTTTTTTCAATTTCTGGAAAAAGTAGTGTTGCAAAGTAGTGTCGCACTCACAAAAGTGTTCCAAATGCTTGAGAAAGCTGTCGCAAATCACGACACTACTTTTTCAGATTATGGCCAAAATGACAGCAGTTCTTTGCCACCCTGCTGCAAAAACAACGGTTTGGTCTTTTGGGCTGAAATGTGGAGGGAAGGTAGCCAACATCTCACAGATATGCCTTTTGGTGGTTTGGTGACAAAATATTTCATGGATGCAAAGTTACGGTACTCTGAAGTTGACATAGACTAACATTGCGGCATCCGCTGCATGACAGGAATTCTTTGCTACCCTGCTACAGAATAATGGTTTGGTCTTTTATATTGAAATTTGGAGGGAAGAAAGCCAACATCCCACAGATATGCCTTTTGGTGGTTTGGTGAAAAAATATTACAGGGTGGCAAAGTTATGGCACTTCGAACGTCTCTTTTTTCCCCATAGGATAACATTACAGCGTTTACCGCGCCTTTCAGGGCCCGGGATCTCGGAACGAAAGTAGATACGGACACCTGCTGGAAAAATGCTTAGCCCCCAACAGCAGCTAGTACAAAACTAGCCAGGAAAGTCATAAATCATATGACTTTTACATTTTTTTTCCACATCGTACAGTTCCTGAGATATAAGCAATTTAGTATTCCAGCTCCTCATTTTCTGCTCCGAGACCCATTATTATGCATACATTCTTTGTACTCACTGTCTTTCTCTATGCAGCTTTTGGAGAAAACCAGCCTGTGCACTTACATTACTGTTACCATTACTGCTTCCGCTTGTGGTTCCGTACCCGTTTCACTTACCGTTCCCGTCTACGCCACCATGTGCGTTACCCTTTGCATTTTCATTTGCGCTTGCATTTGCATTATTTCTACCATTTGTGTCTACAGTACTGTTTCTCTTTGCGTCACCATGCACATTACCATTTGCGTTTGCGGGCACCATGTTACTATGTGACAAGACATCACGTGGCGGTGCGAGGCCCAAGGCCCCATGCTCCTGCTGCCACATTACATTCACACTATTTCATTATCCTTCTCAAAAAGAAGGAAATTGAGGGCAATAAAAACTCCATTTAATGCATCAGTTGGGTTGTTCCAGCGACAAAATGAAATTCAGTTTAAGGCTGAAAGCCCCTTGACCCCCCAGCCCACCCCCATCTGGCATCGGGTGCGCATTGGGGTCACTAGTTCTAACTCTACCCATTCTCCTATACTTCTGCTTCTTTACACATGTGATGGGTGAGAGTTAGGGCTGACGACCCCAATGTGCACCCTGATGCCGTTGGGGGTGGGCTGGGGGTCCAAGGGGCTTTCAACCCTAACACTGAATTTCCTCACTTTTGTCACTGTGGAACAACCCTAAATGATGCATTAAATGGATTTTTTTGGCTCTAATATATATATATATATTTAGAATTACTTTAGACAGAAATATCAATATTCTTATTTACAATCTATGTTACCCAGGATAGCCCAGCTGAGATGTAAACTCTGACTTCCACTGGGGTCTTGCTTTTATCCCCTTTCTGCAGCTGGGTAGACTGGAGCACTAAGAAGCTAAGTGACTTTTCCAAGGACATACAGAGAGAAGTACTAGTCTTTGCTATGGTTTAAACCTATAATCTCTTGATTCCTAAACCAGTGCACTAACCACTTGACCACTCTGCTTCATTGAGATCCCTTACTTCCTTGAACTACCTACTTTTAAATGGCCCTGATATTTTTTTTTAATAGACTGATACATGAAAACTGTATTGCACAATATATCTATATGGACATGATTCCAAGCTTGGATTGAAAACAAACAAACAACAACAAAGAAAAAAACAACAAATTATGTTTCTAGCCCTAACAGCTCCAAATTTAGCCTTTTAAAAAAAAATGTTTTTAAAGGGCTACATGTGGCCAGTTGGTGCAGCGGTAGTGCTACCACTCGCAACATCGGTGACCCAAGTTTGGGAACAAGCTTGAGTCATTGAGGGCTGGATGGGGGGAGGAGGATCGAGCATCCCAGGTGATGCTGTCCTTCTCCAAGGAGGGAGGTTAGCTGGCTCCACTGCTATACTGCCACCTGGGTGACCACAGGTGGCAGTACAGTTGGGAGCAGCTCGAGGGGAGAGAGGACATCAGTTGATACCACGCATGCTAGTATCAGCACAAGCTTGTGCATCCTTGTCACTGATGTCCTAGGAGAACGGATGTAAATCAGAAAGACCTTGGCCAGCAGGATGGTGTCGGCCACCTGCAGGCCCTGCACCTGTTACTCAGGCACCACCTCCACACATGCTGGATCTGTTCTGCAGCAGCCACACTTCCCAGAGGGAGTAAGTCCTGGGGGAACTATGGAAGTGAAGGTAAGTCTTGGTGGATGCCAAGGTGATGGGGCTGGTGTGGCCAGGCAGATGTCGACCAACCAGAGATACAGGAGGCAAAAACAGCAGTAGCTGCAAAAGGAAAAAAATGGCTATATGTACTGGCAAGTAGAACAGAGGCAGTGCTACCACTTGCTATGCTGGGGATCTGCATTTGGGAACAAGCATTAGCTATCAGGGAATGGCTGAGAGAGGAAGGATTGAGCATCCCCGGGATTACTCTCATTCATCTGCGGGGGGCGGAGGAGTGCAGCTCCCACTGCCTGAGTGTAGACTGGTGGAGACTGGTCAGCTGTTCAGTTGGGAGCACCAGGAGGAGTGGGGTCAGTGCCAGATACCTATCATGCCTATCACAACTGTGTCATTACATGCCGGCACCCCGGAGAGAAAACTTAGGTGACAGGAGGAAAATCCAACCAAAGGCTCTCACATGACTGATACAGCTGGCCACCCCACCACAGCATGGCCCTGGGCAAGTGGTGGATAACTGATAAATTAGTGAGAATGTTGGTGCCAGGGCTGGGGGTGCCACCAGATGATACCAGTCCAAGAAATAGCTTTGTGGAAATAATGGGCTACATGATGAACCATTAGGGCTAGAAAGTTTTTTTTTAAATGAAAGCTTGAAGTCATGTCCATATATACAGTGTATATATATATATATATATATATATATATATATATATATATATATATATATATATATATATATATATATATATATACATCAATGCAGTTTTCATGTATCAATGCATTAAAATGCCATTAGCTTAAAAGTATATTAGTGCAGTTTTAAGTATATTACTCAGTTTAAAAGCATATAAATATGTTTAAACTGAATCAATATACTTTAAAATCATACTGATATACTTTTAAACTGTAGTGATATTTTAATATATTTATACATGAAAACTGCATTGATGTAATATATATATATATATATATTCATTGCAAAAAACTTTGTTAATGCATCAATCAGGGTTGATAGTATGCTGACAAAAGTTTGGAAATTCGGTGTTAGGGTTACCAATCACTACCACCCCATCCCCACCCTCCACACACCAACAGGCGTCGGACTGTGCATTGTGGTCATCAATCTAATTCTCACCCCATTCCATGTGTAAACAAGCTGAGGTGGTACAGTATAGGAGAATGGGGTGAGAGTTAGGATCTATGATCCCAACGCATACCCCAACGCCTGTTGGTGTGTGGAGTGTGGGGGGATGGGGATCGGGTGGCAGAGGTTGCTAACCCTAACACCGAATTTCCAAACTTTTGTTGGTGTACTATCAACTTTAAATGATGCATTAATGAAGTTTTTTGCAATTAATTTCTCTTCTTTATGACAGAGTGTAATGTAAATGGTATGTGGTTGTGGGAGTGTGGGCCTTCTGGGCCCTGCGCGCCCCTCACACTGCCCATTTTTGCATACTGATATCCATATGTGGAAGCACGGGCCCTCTGGGCCCTGCACTCTCATTCAGGACCTGCGCTCCCTTACACTGCCCATTTTTTACATAATGATTTGCATATGTGGGAGCACAGTGCCCCCTGGGCACTGTGCTCCCACTTACACATAAGTACGGTGACGTACCACACCTCTACATTCATGAAAAGAAACCCTTGTAACACTAATTTGACAATATCTTAGTAACCATAGTAACCAAGGAAAAAAATCCCACTGCAGTAGTAATCTTGGCTTCAAAACCTCCACCAGGGCTTAGTCCACCTAAAGGTGTACTAAGGTCACCACAGCGAAAAATCCATATTTTGAACCATTTTCAAGATATGGGTGCCAAAAGGTGCAGCAGGCACTGCAGTGTTTGGCAACTTTGGAGCACTGTAACTATTGAACCATCATCAATTGTGTGACCATACCACCAAAAGGCACATCTGTGTGGCCAGGGCTTGCTACACTGCAAATTTCAGTCAAAAAAATCCTAACCATTATTTTGCTATGAAATGGCAAAGAAACTGGCTCATTTGGGGCTTTAATTCCTTGAAGATCTGCAACTTTCACAAAACTCCCATAGGTCAACATAGGGTACTTTCATGAAACTAAAAAAGTAGTGTTGCAACACTACTGGTACTTTCACAAAACTTAAAGGTAATGTCACAACACTAGTGGTACTTTCACAAAACTAAAGGTAGTGTCACAACACAATTGGTACTTTTGTGAAACTAAAGGTAGTGTCGCAACACTACTGGTACTTTTGCAAAACTAAAGGTAGTGTTGCAACACTTCTGGTACTTTTATGAAACTAAAGGTAGTGGCACAACACTACTGGTACCTTCGCAAAACTAATGGTAGTGTTGCAACACTACTGGTACTTTTATGAAACTAAAGGTAGTGTTGCAACACTACTGGTACTTTCGAGAAACTAGAGATAGTGTTGCAATGCTACTGGCACTTTCCTCACCTACTTTTGAGATACGAGTGCTGAAAGGTGGCACAGATGCCAATATCTCAGTAGTGTTTTCCATAGATGTCTTTTGCTGGTTTACTGGTAAAATTTACACCAGTTCCATTGTAAATGTAGTGTAATGTAACTGGTATGTGGTTGTGGGAGCATGGGTCGTCCCTGGCCCTGCACTCCCCTAATGCTGAAAATATTTGTGTAATGGTGTGCAAATGTGAGAGCATGGGCTCTCTGGGCCCTGCGCTCCCACCTGTACATAAGTACAGGATCATAAAACAGCCCTACAGACACGAAAATGAAGCCTTGGAACACTAATTTGCCAATATCTTAGTAACCATAGCAGCTATGAAAAAAATTCCACTTCAGTGGTTTTCATGACTTAGAAACCTCCACCCGTGCTTAGTTAACCTAAAGGTGGACTAGGCTGTGAGTAGCGGAAAATCCATATCTCGAACCGTTTTCGAGATATGGGCTTCGAAATGCACCATAGAAATCGCAATGTTATCCTACAGGGAATTTCACAAGAAAATTGCGCAACTGACACTCGTAATGCAGTGATTTTTTTGAATTTTTGAACCAAATTTTCAACATGGGCTCTTTGAGACCTCTCCTCAAGAACACTGGCACTGTGATTTCATTAATCCATTCCAAAAGTTGATTTTGTGCAGTGACGACACCATTTTGTGGCACAGGTGCGAAAACATGTTTTGGGAAGGATGTAAAAAATGTCAGCTGTACTGTTCATAAGGAGGTGTGAAAAAATGGCAATGCTGAAAATATGTAGTGAATATAATAAAAATTGTTGAAGTTACGAGTGTGCATAGAAACAGCGCAACACACGCTCGTAACGCTGCCATTTTTTTGAATTTGTTACCAAATTTTCAACATGGGCTCTTTAGGACCACTCCTCATGAACAGTGGCACTGTGATTTTGTTACTCCATCCTGAAAGTTGCTTTCACACAACAACTATGCCATTCTGCGCCACAGGAGTGAAAACACATGTTGGGCTGGATGTGAAAAATGACAGCTGCACTGCTCATAAGGAGATGTGAAAAAATGGCAATGCTAAAAATCTGAAGTTAAAATATTAAAAATTGGTGAAGTTACATGAGTATACATAGAAACTGCACAATGCATGCTCATAATGCAGTCATTTTGGGGATTTTTTTGCACCAAATTACATGGGCTATTTGGGACCCCACTTCATGAACACTGGCACTGTCATTCCATTAATCGGTCCCAAAAGGTGATTAACAAAATGACAGTGATTGTGTTCATGAGGTGGGGTCCCAAGAACTCCACGCTGAAAATTTGAGGCCAAAATTCCTAAAATCGGTGGAGATATCAACATAAGTTGAACCCCTTCCCCATTGATTCCCATTATATGGCTTACCTTGATGCCTCAGATCGCAGTTTGGCTTTGAAGAGAGCAGACATGTCCCTGGTCCAGAGAAAATCACTGATCCCGACCTCCAGAGGGTAAGTATGGGTGGGGGGATGGTGCACAGAGGGAGGGTGGGATGGGGGAAGGGAGACTGGGAAGACGACGAGAGACTGTTTTCTTTTTTTCAGGGTTAAAAAAAGACATCGTGGAATGGTTTTCTTGATTTACAGATTAAATTTATTTAAAACAAAAAACATTTGGCACACAGGGGTGGGCTCCCAGTGTGCCACACTAGTGGGGGGGACACTACCAGACTCTGGGATTGAGCAACTCAATATTAGGATAAAAAGAACAGGCTTTTTGAGGGCATCTCATGTCAGAAACACATAATATTAATACATTGGCACACTGGGGTGTGCTCCCAGTGATCCACATGAGTTTTCTGGGGGGGTGCATGCTGCCAACAGGCGGAATGGGCAGCCCCGTAGGCAAAGAAAGTTGGCTTGGGGGGGACATCCAGGTGTCAGAAAACAAAGCAATAGTAAAAAACCATCTGTGCACACTGGGCTGGGTCCTAGTATGCAGCATAAGTGTTTGGGGTTGGGGAGGAGGCATACCGACACAGGGATTGGGCATGCTGTTGTTGGTGACTGTTTACACAAGTTTGATGCAGGATCCTGCATCACAAATTTCAGTGCAGGATTCTGCATCAAAGCTAAAAGATGTCAAGGAATGGTTTTCTTTATTTACTGCCCCAGGTTAACACTGTCTGTTGTGTTTACCTATTCGGGGGCTCAGGAACTCACTGGGGGCATCAAAGTATCAATCTGACCCCCGGAAATACTATTTTAACAATCCTAATGTTGGAACTTGCGGAAGAAGCAGGTGCCACACTTTCCTGAAAGTGTGACACTTTCGCGTAAGTGGTGGATCCATTTCTTCCGCAGTTTCCGACACTAAGGTGGACTGACTGTAAAAATGGCATTTTCAGGGGTCAGATTGCAAATCTGATGCCTCCAGTGTGTTCCTCAGCCCCCGATTAGGTAAACACAACTGACAGTGTTTACCTAAGGGCAGTAATTATTGAATGTCTGGCGTTTTTATCTGTCGCTAACTGAAAACAAGATGGCAGCAGCTCTAAAACAAATTGGCATAGCTTGAAAGCTTTTAAAAGCAAAATTGCTTTTGCAAAAGCTTTTAAAAGCTTTCAAGCTGCACATATATTTTTCCCATAGGCTACAATGGGAAACTTTGAAGTTTCATAACTTTTGAATAGATTAATATTTTTTTACCAAATCTTCAAAAGGCACTTCCTTGACTCTATCCCTAAATACCCTGAAAATTGCAAACCAGTTGACAAACGATTTGGGCTGTAGAGGTGAGCAAAGAATTCAAAAAAGTTGAGGATTTTCTCACTTTTCAACCCTCTGCAGCTCCATAACTGAAAATCTGATCATAACTAAAATCTCTAGATCGAGAGATCTATGGTGCCACACCATGCATGCAAACTTTCAGGCAGATCGCACAAACCATTGCAAAGGTATTAAAGTGCAAAATTGTGGGTGTAACATAGAAGAGGCTGCGCAACCCTAACTATATTGTACCTGCCCTACTGGGCTGGTATTATATATATATATTTATGCAATAGGGGTGGAGATAAACAGAGTGTGATAAATCCATTTATCTGAGTAACCCTGTACATAAATTTCATTTATGTATACAGTGCTTATGTCATCAGCCGTTTATCCACACAGTGCTTATGTCATCAGCCATTTATCTGTACAGTGCTTATGTCATTTAGAATGTTCGGCCTCAGTAGTAGTATTTATCATATTCAAATGTGAATAACTTTAAAATGAAAAACGATAGCATGGTACTATGAGCACAAAAGTTGTTCAGCATGGAAATATCTACAAAATGGGTGGTGTTTTATTTATTGATACCTTTTGGATTTTTTGATCATTAGCAAAAAAACTGCAGAAAATTCATTTTTTTTTTCATTTTGTCCGCAAACAAATGTAAATAACTTTAAAATGAAAAATGATAGCATGGCACTGTGAGCACAAAGTTTATTCAGCACAGAAATAGCTGCAAAATGAGTGGTGTTTCATTTATAGATACTTTTTAGTTTTTTCAAAATTAATGAAAAACAGCAGAAAATTCCATTTTTGTGCACTTTTTCATCAAACAAATGCAAATAACTTAAAAACCAAAAATGATAGTGGTACTTTCAGCATAAAAATGTCTACAAAATGAGAGGTGTTTCATTTCTAGATTCCTTTTAGATTTTCTATAATCAGCAAATAATGGCAGAAGATTCCATTTTTATTCACTTTTTTGACTAACAAATGCCCCTTCAAAAGCAAAAACAAAAGAACTGCATAAAAGGAATATGCAATGGAAAACTCGTGTAGTAAATGGTTTATCTGCACTTGAGTAGTTTGATTCTTCGGACACTTTACCAGTGGCTTACGCCACTCGTGAGGTTACCCGAGGTCAAACTGCTCTTGTGCAGATAAATCATTTATTACACTTGCTTCCGTTGCATATCCCTTATATATGTAGAGAGAGAGAGACATGACTCTTAAGGTTTCATTTTAAAAAGATTCTAACCCAGTTTAAAAGTATAACAATATGGGGCGGAGCCTGCAGCGCAGGTAAACAGACACATCTCACAAGAGCTCCCACCAGCTAGCAGATTAAAGCAGATTAAAGCTACAAAAACCCATATTAAACTTTTATCTTTTTTGGATGAAATTTGGTGAAGACTGAAACTAGCATATAGTGCTTCAAGTGGTTAAGCCTGGTGAGGATAGAGCAATGGGAAAGCTGTGATTAGCAGCAGCTACTTTCCAAAACTTTTTAAACCTAAGTAGGGAGGCCATGTGGCTGGAAAATCCACCCATCTCCCAGGTACAACTGAGGTAGAAGCTACTATGCAGAGCCTCCAACAAACATTGCAACACATGAGCAAAACTCTGTAAATAAGTTCCATGCTTCCTCACCGCAGTCCTTACAGATGGATCAGCTGGTGGAGGGTAAGCAGCACAGAAGCAAAGGAGGCCTCCACAGTGACAGGAGGGCATTAGCATCAACCTTGAGGCTTGTGAAGGAAAATGCTCTGTTGCTGTCTAGGATGGAGCACACTGAAAATCAGCTTAGAGAGCATAATATTCATATTAACGGTCTTCAAGAAGGCTTCTAAGGACCAACAGCAACAGACACACTGATAGCTACGGTGCTTACCTGGATCTAGTTTTACCCTTTGGAAAGCATCAGAGGGAATTCCATGTACTCTGTTGCTTCAGGTGAGGTTCTTGACCCAGAAAGACAATGTTCTTGCAGCAGCCCAAAAGGAGAAAAGCATGGAGGTGGATGGAGCAGGAGTCCTTTTCTTTCCAGACTTAAGCTGTTACTCTGACCCATCAGAAAAGTTTTGATGGGTCAAACAAAAACTAGGAGAGCTCACTTTACTCAGATCACTTTACCCAGCTAAACTGACAATACAAACAGGGTCACAAACTTTTGTGTTTAGTGACTTGAATGATGCTCACAGGTTAGCTGAGAGACTGCAAGCAGAATGGGCCCAGTGGTTGTTGGCAGAAGCAGAAGCTACAGACTCAGAAGACTGATCTGTAACATTTTACTTGGACATACAGTATGATAAGCTGGTTCCTCAAGGGTGCCATCGGTATTGTTCACTGACCTGTCTGCCTGCCTTAAATGGCTAAACTTTGAGACTCTTGTAATCATTAACAGCTCCGGCAGGGGCTTAATAATATCCTGAAAATGCACCGTGGAGGACACAATCATCAGCAATCTTGGCCATTGTTGAACTGTTTGCTCTGTTCTTTAAATGCTTATTGGTTGACTGAGTTGCTTGTTTTGTGTGCAGTTAATGATTTTACCAAATTTCTGATCAAATGTTAATATCAATGAGAGTGGGACTGAGCAGGGGCCGGAAAAGGTTTAGCAGCAATGCATGACCCAAAATGGTGTAACATGCTAGAGACAGTAATGGCGCATTTGTTCTCGGCCATGCAGTGCTGTGCTGACAGGTTTACCTCTGTAATGCCCCTGGTTCTTATTTTGCCTAAGCCACCTTCATTTACAAGGTTGTTATGTTGCTGATTATAATAGCTACTACAGGGCTCAAACTCATAGTATGGGTTTTATACTGTACTGTAGTTTCTAGTATATAATTATCATGACACAGTCTTCTACCGTATTTACTGATATCTTTGGGATTTTTTTTTATCCATTATTATATGTTAATACAGTGAAAAATGTATACACATTGTGACAACAGTGACAGCAACATAGAGGATAATGGATGGGCACAACTGTTGTTCACTTCTTGAGGTTGTATGATGACTGAAAACCTCTCAAGCTTCGCTCTTGAGGTTTACATGGTTGCCATGACAACCCCTCAAAGTGAACAACAGTTGTGCCCAACCATTATCCTCTATGTTGCTGTCACTGTTGTCACAATGCAATGTATATCTTGAAGATTAGTATTGTCATAATGGAACACTCATCCAGTCAGATAGCAGCTTTCAGAATGCTTATGCCATCATAATTGTCCACAGCAGCACTGAAGCCAGCAGCTGGATTCAAACAGAAACAGTTAAATCTTTAAACAAACAGAAAATGTAAAAGTTAAACCAGTAAACTAATGTACTATAAATTGAATAGGTATATACCTGAGTTAAAATGCACAATTTATTATCACTTTTGAGGAGGCAGGATTTTTATAACTCATTCGTGGTTAGTGCTGAGTGGAAACTTAAGAGTTCTGATTTTGCACATAATTTTGAATTCTCCAAATATGTTCCACAAATTTTCTCACAATTCTGTGAGATTTTCTGGCTGAATTGTGGAATGAAACATATAGACTGCAGAATAACAGTTCTGCCAAATTCCGCTCTGCAATTTAATACTTCAATCCACAATATACACAATCATTCTGCAGTTCTATAGATAAGTTATCTGTTCCACAAAATTCCATAATGCAGTTTAATACATCAGTCAGCAACACTCACATTCCTTCCACCATTCCAAGTCAGAGTTTGGTGAATGTTGGCAAAGTGCATTCTGAAATTCTGACTTTCTCAGTATTTCTGCTGGAGGAATTTTATTTTTGCACAGCACTACTCAAGGATCCATCATCCGTGAGTTACAGCCCTCACCCGTCACACTTAAAGATACATTGCATAGTTTGAGTCAGGCCATTGCATATCACTATATATTCTGTCTAAAGTTGTTTAAAAAAGATAAAAGGAGTTTTTTAACTTATTCAGATATTTCTTTTCTCATTCAGACCAAATAAACTAGTTTGCATAAATTTTCATAATATAGTTGCTAGTCCTGCAACTGTGTCATGAAAATCATACAATTCTTCATTTCTATGTATGGACTGCATAACTCCCTTGTTTTTATGCTACAGAAGAGAATAAAGTCAAACATAAAATGTGACTCCCATACTTTTAATGGACATTTAACAATTTTCTGTTTTTTATTGTCCATCGAAGCTCTGAGGATGGCAGAAGCCGAAACACTGGTGGTGTGCTACGTGCATGCAGGTGACATATTGTACATATGGCTTCCTGCATCTGCTGTGGCAGACAAGGTGTTTAAGTAATGAAACTGTCTTAAATTTGGGATGCCACTTACCTGGTTCCTGTGGAGTACCTGAATAGTATGCAACTGTATGTATCAACGGGCTGAGTTGCTGACAGTAAATGGTAGGATCTGAACTTTGTTTCAAGTAGCCATTATTTTTTTTGCGAATGCTCCGCATTCTAGCCATACTCTGGTGTGGTCACTGTTCATTTTACAAATTTGGGTTTCAACAGTGAAGCACCATGGTGCTTCACCTCAAAGAGAATATCCTATGACACAATCATTTGCTGGAAAAGCTATGCACTATGGCCGGCTGCCAGTGTTGTGGTAGTGCTACCACTTGCAGTGCTAACAGCCTGAGTTCAGAAGCAAACTCAGGAAGTCAGGGGGCTGACTGGAAGGATGAAGATCGAGCATCTGAGGGACTGCTCTCCTCCTCTGGGGTAGGGTGGGAGCAGCGCTTGGCATTACCCTGGCCACTAGCAGACCAGAAATGGGGGAAGAGGCAGGGCAGACATCTGGTGTGTTGCATACAGAAGTGTGCACAGCTTGGCAATGGAAAGCACCCTGACTGGAAGGATGATTCTCCGAACCCTCACAGGCCTCACACCAGTGATCTGGTATGGCTCCCACCGGATTCTGTCCAGCAGGTTGAGCAGTGGCTCTCTACCTCCTTGCCATGGGGGGGGGTGTTAGCCATGGGGGAAAGCTAGAGCTAAGAAAGTCTTGGGTGTCAGTCTGAGGGAGTTGGAGGGGAAAGAAGCAAGCCAGGAGGGAGAAAAGGATTAACAAAAAAAAAAAAACTATACAAAGACCAAAAGTTAAATAGTGCACCTACGACCACAAGACAGGACTAATTATACATACAGCTTTCTATGCTCACAGCATAAACATTTATTATCAATGTGCAACAGGCAGTGCAAGAAGTATTATGTACTCATAGGCATGGGCAGACTAGAAGGGCCAAGTGGCCCTTATCTGCTGTCAAAGTCTATGTTTCTATGGTGTCAATATACCCCCCAGCAAAAAACACCAATGTGGCATGCTGCATCTTTCATTTCACCTGGACAGCTGCCAGGTTTAATCAGAGACAACGCTAGCATGCTACCTTAACCCCTTAAGCAGTGCAAATTTTAAAGTGACATACACAATATATAAAACACATAATGTTGAAAATATGAAAAGTATGGGGTCAAAATACTGAATGCAAGTTAACATAACAAAAGTAGAGAAATGTCATGTTAGGATTTCCAAACCTAACTCCCTACCCCACCCCCACCCCCATCCTTGAGATTGTTAATCCTAATGCTCACCCCTATCTCCCAGCCTGTAACCTCCTGTCCAAAGCACAAGGTGCCACTCCAAGCCAATACCTCATACTGATACTATCTTTAAAGGTAGAGACATATGCCTCACCACATGTTACCAACAAAATATGTTCTAGCTTTCTTTGTGCAGGGCCCTGTGGGCCCTGCCTGAAGAAAACTATCACATCTAACCTTGTTTGCTCAGGGGAAGGGATGAGCATTAAGGCTGACAACACCAAGGAAGACCCCAACACTAATTTGCCAAAACTCAGGAGACCCCAAACCCTAATGTTTTTCCCTTTTGCTGTTTGGGTCAGTGGAGATAGAGATTTAGGACTGGAAACTTTAACGCCACATCTCCCTACTTTTGTTGCATTAAGTTGAACCCTAACTGGTACATTAACACAGTTTTTTTCAAAGAATGTCTTTCCTTTTTGGGATAGTTGGGTCGTATCCTCATTCACACAGCTCCCTTCAGGACTTGCAGGAACAGATGCAGATGTGTAGAGCCATCTGGGCCCTGTCCCAGGAAAAGACTTCATCCATCTATGGAAGTGCAGGGCCCTATGGACACTGCACTTCCATGCAGCAGTGGTGCAAAATTTACCAACGTTATGAAAGTGCATAGAAAAATGTCAATGTACCTTCATAACTTTGTTGTTATATCATATTTTGACCCTAAAATTTCAACATAGCCTTCTTAGTAAACCACCTCATGAGCCCAGTAAGTGAAAATTTTCAAATCACAGCTGAAATGTCATTTCGTGACACAGGTATGAAAACATGTTTTTGCAGGATTTAAAAAATGGCAGCTGTCATGTTTATGATGTGGTATGAAAAAAATGGCTAAGTTGAAATTTTTGGGAATAAAATAGTGAAAATTACCAAAGTTATGTGTGTGCATTGTAAAATTTCAATGTACAGTATTGACTTCTTTGTTTTTTAATATTTTTACATCAAATTTTCAGTATAGCCTTCTTATGACCCCCACTTCATGAACAAGCTGGAGAAAATGTTCAGATCCTGCCCAAAAGGTGAGTTTAAGCAATGACAGTAAAATCACCATAAACACTTTATACCACAAATGGGTCTTCAGGACCTGTTTAAATTCTTCCATGGACACATACTCCTGAAGCAGATGGGGTAGAGAATTCCAAAGGTTTGGGGCCACATACATAAAAGCACAGTCCCCAGAAGATTTTAGAGAAACCCTTGGAATCTCTAGCAGCCCCTCGACTGCAGAATGGAGTGATTGCCCAGGGCAGTAAGGTACCAGAAGCTCTTTCAGGTAATCCAGGCCAAGTCCATGTAGGGCTTTATATGTCAGAAGTCTGACTTTAAAGATGATCCACCACTGTACCTGCAGCCAGTACAGTTCGCACAGCACAGAAGAAATATGACAGGTACGGGGAGTACCCATCAATAACTGGGCCACAGCATTCTGCACTAGCTGCAAGCAGTGTATATCAACCCCTGGTAGCCCTAGATAAAGGGAGTTGCAATAATTAAGGTGTGAGGTCACAAAGGCGTGGACCAAAGTTGGCTGAACACCAGAGGTGCTTAAGCCTGGAGAGGTTCCTCAGATGGTAAAAGGAAGATTTGATGTCCACCGACACCTGAGATTGCAGTGCCAGCCCGTCATCAAAAATCGCCCCCAGATTTCGCACCTGTTCAGAGGTAGGGAGCTGGAAACCACCAAGAAAAAGTCCTGAAGGTAAACCAGTTGCCCCCCCATCCAGTGACCCAGGTCCACAACCAACACTTCCATCTTCTCCGAGTTCAACCTCAGCCAACTCAAATCCATCCAATTCTGGATTTCAGTGAGGCAGCAGTTGAATGTCAAGAGAGCTCTATCCTGGTTGGGTGCAAAAGACAGGTAGAGCTGGGTATGATCAGCATAGCAGTGAAACCTCAGCCCATACCTTCTTACAATGTCTCCGAGGGGCAACATATACACTGCAAACAACATGGGGGACAACACCGAACCCTGAGGTACCCCACATGACAGAGAGACCAGGCTGGAGGAATTAATCCCCGACACCACCCTCAAAGTTCTGCCAGTGAGGAAAAATCTTAACCACCCAAGGACTGTAATAGACAGGCCACAGATGAACCTCAGGCATTCAAGAAGAACCCCATGGTCCACAGTGTCAAATGCTGAAGAGAGATCAAGAAGAACCAAGATGGAGCAGTTCTTCCAATCTCTCACCATCAGGAGATCATTGAGCACCCGAACCAGTGCAGTCTTGGTACTATGCCTCTTTCAAAAACCAGACTGGAAAGGATCATAGATGTCATGGATGGTCAAATGGTTCTCCAACTGTATTGCCACTACTTTCTCAATCACCTTCCCCACAAAGGGAAGGTTAGAGATTGGTCTGTAGTTCGCATGGGAGTCTGGGTCCAAAGAAGCTTTCTTCAAGAGGGGAGTCACCACCGCCTCTTTCAGGGAGCTAGGAAACTCACCCATCTCCAAGGAGCACCAGATTATCCATGCTAGGACTGGGCCAATGGTATCCCAACAACCCTTAATCAGGGAAGCTGGGCCCAGATCCAAACTACAGCATGTCATGTAGGGCGCATACCCTGGACAATCCTCATGACATCAATGAGTTCCAGTCGGGCAAAGGAACTCCAGGATAACTCGGGGTTTGTGATCAAGTGCCAATCCATAGCTTCTCCCATAGAAGGTGCAGGTAGGAGGGCTGTCCTGATGTCGGCCACCTTAGCCACAAAGAAGCGAGCAAGCTCTTCACACTCTACTTGTGAAAGGCTCTTCAAACCTGCAGGCAGGCTGGGTTGCACAGTCTGTCTACAGTTTGAAAGAGCAGGGCTGGTTGGTTCTGAGCAGCCACAATCTCCCCAGACAGGAACTCTGCCTTCTTACGGGATATTGCAGAATGATAGACTTGATAGTATTCCATCAATCTACGATGGTCAGCATCAAGGGCAGATCTCCGCCAACAACATTCTAATATTCATCCTTGTCGCCACATCTCCCTCAAAATCCCATCAAACCATGGGGACCGAGGGCGAAGGGGGAGAGGACGAACACGGACTGGAGCAATGATATCCAGAGCTGAGGAAATGGCCTTATTGTAAGCCACCACCAAGGCATCTGGATCACTGCTCACTCCAGAAAACTCTGATTGGTCAAGCACTGCCATCAGGCCTTCTGAGCTTACATCTTGCAAAGGGCGGTACCTGACTATCTCCACAGGGCTAGGCATGCACAGGGGGGTGCAAAAACTGAACGGGTGTAGTGATCAGACCATCTGACTGGTTCCACCCCCAAATCTAAGACATAAATCCCCAGAAGAAAGACTAAGTCAGGGGAGTGACCACCTTTATGAGTGGCAGAAGTAATAACTTGTGTAAGGCCCAAAGATATCATCAATTGGAGGAAGTGTTGTCCAAATTGTGAGAGTTCGTCATTGACCCAGGCACTGAAGTCACTCAAGACCATCAGCCTGGGCAACTTGAACACCATGTCGATCATTAAGTCTGCAACTTCCTGCAGGAAATGCTTCTCATCACCTGGTGAACGGTAAATGAGAGCGATCCTACAACCCACACCCACCACTATGGTACACTCAAATGATTCAGCCTCTCCAACTGGTACACTCATGAGGCCTAGCTCAGTCTTGAAACAGACTGCAATCCCCCCATGGTTCAACCTCGGGCGGTGCAATACTGAGTACCCAGCCAGAATAGTGGCCTCTAATATGGGGCCTGCATTCTCATCCAGCCAGGTCTTGGTAATGCATGCCAGATCCACAGATCCAACAAGATCTGCAATAACTGCAGTCTTATTTTTAATGGATCTGTCATTACATAGCACCACTCGGGTAGGACAGGCCTCTGGAGCTGCTTGGGCTACCTGCCCATCAATACTGGTGGTGACCTTGGATATGGAAGCTAAGCCTCACTATCCCTCCCTTGTTTTTTCTTCGCTTCCTAATGTACCTATAAAAGGTTTTATCCCCCTTCTTAACAGAGTTGGCTATCTTTTCCTCAGTTTGGGCCTTTGCTATTCTGACTGCCCTTCTCACTTCCTTCTGCTTTAACTGGTACAGTTCTCTGTCCTGCTCCTTCTGTGTTTCCTTATACATCCTGAATGCTATCTTTTTCTCCCTATGCTTCCCTGCCACCTCATTTGAGAACCATAGTGGTTTTTCTTTCATTTTGATTTGTTTATTTGCTTCACACAAAGGCTTGTTGCCTCTGTGATGGCAGTTTTGATGTTTCCCTATTGTTCCTCTACCCCTCCTTCTTGCCTGTTTGCTAGTGCTTTTCTGAGGCACTCTCCCATTTTGACAAAGTCAGCCCTCCTAAAGTCCAGTACCCTCACTTTTGTATGGCTTGACTCTGCGGCTGTGTTTATCATGAATCACACTGTTTGGTGGTCACTTCTTCGCAGATGGCTACCCACTTCTAGATCTGAGATCCTCTCTCCGTCCCCGTTTGAGAGTAGCATGTCTAAGATTGCTCCCTCCCGAGTGGGTTCCAACAATAGCTGTCTGAGGCATGCCCCGTGTAGGGCATCGAGAATTACCCTGCTCTTGGATGTGGCTGCAGCAAAGGTGCTCCAGTTAACATCTGGCATATTCAGGTCCCCCATCAACAATAGCTCCCCTTTATCTGCCATACTATGGATGTCTTCTATCATTTCCTTGTCCATTTCCCCCCACTGTGTCATGGTTCAATCAGAGGGTGGTGACTCCCTGGAATGGTTTACCAAATGATATAGTTGAAAGCTACACAATAGCATTAAAAAAATATTTAGATGTATACTTAGGAAATAGAACTATCCATTAAAAAATGGCAAGTCCTCTTGGCGTGAGCTATGGACTTGAAACCAACCCACGAAACCTATGAAACTTGGGTCTTTTTCATAGTTCTTTAGTGAGCTGACCTTCTTCTTTTGTGATCGTGAAAGAACTCACAAGGAAGAATCTTGGCTCATGAAAGAACTGTGGAAAAAAAATAAGTCCCACCATCTTCTTTTGTGAGCCGAGATTCTTCTTTCATGAGTTCTTTCATGATCATGAAAGAAAAAGGTTGGTTCATGAAAGAACCATAAACCAAAAATTAAGACCCATCATCTTCTTGCATGAGCTGAGATTCTTCTTTTGTTAGACTGCAATCTTCTTTCATGACACTCACAACAAAAGAAATTTGGCTCACAAAATAAGCCTTGGTAAGGATTTTTGGAATGTTCAAAAAACATGTTTCAGAGCTGTTTTTCAAGAAACAAAGAATTGAGCTAAATGGGTCCTGTTTAGTTAGAGTCATGTATTTGTTTTTCTCTGGGGCATTATTTTTATGGATTTTCAAAACTTTTTGGGGGGGATAAAAGAGAACCAAGATGGCTGCCATATGAAAGAAGATTTTTTCCCCCCATCATGAAAAAAGAATTTCAGCTCACGAAAAAGATTCTTATTTTGTGAGCCAGAAATCCTTCTTTCATATCAAGCATCCATCTGAAAGACCCTGCTCAGCATGCTTAGAAATAAAATTTAAAATTCTTATAGCTCGAGACTAGATTAATATTTTTTCACCAAACCAGTGAAACGTACCATTCTAAAGCAAGCCCTTTCTGCCCTGAACATTTGACAACAAAAGTCCCATCTATCTGGACTGAAATAAAAACAACACAATCCCCTGATTTTTCTACTCTTTGCACTATCCAAATCTCAGAATCCAGACACTCATCCAGCACAGAACTTGTTATATCAAGAGATCTTGCCTCCCAGAGCAAGCATGAGACATTTTATACAATTCAACTGAATGGATGCAAAGCTGTTAAGATGCAAAGTTAGGGGTTTAACATTAAACACCCTACTCAACCTTAACTATAGGAATGCTACATTGCCCCTATAATAGCTTTTTCTTATATTATTTTACCATATTATCACATCCATTAGGTATTAAAGCTCAGATATAGTACCATAGAGCCATAAGGAGGGATAGTATATCATTAATTCATGTTGCATCATCTTATGTTTCACAGCCCCCATAACAGAGTCTAAAATAAGAAAGAAAGATACAATTAATGCATGTAATGTATCTGTCTTAAGGTTTGGATGTCTGATTCCTGTGGAGTACCTGAATACTATGCAACTGTCTGTATCAATGAATTGAGCTGCCTGCAGTAAACGGTCGGATCTGAACTTTGTTTCATGTAGCAATTGTTTTTTTTTCGGTTTTTTTTGTGAGTGCTCTGCATTCTAGTCATACTATAGTGCAGCTGCTGTTCACTTTACAAATGTGGGTTTCAACAGTGAAGCAGTGTGCTACTTCATCTCACACAGACACTTAGCACTGATGTATTAAAATTGTAACATGGAAAATGTGATGTCAGACATGAATGCATCCAGTATCCAGTCCTGTACTGGCGTCATGCAAGTCAGAGTACTTGGTGGGTGGGCTTGATCAGGTTTCTGTGATAACAGCGATCACAGAAAGGCGATCACCGTTAGGGCAACTGCACATCAACAAAAATACATTTTGCCAATGTACACAACTGTCACACAGCAGAAGGGCACTGGGAACTTCAATTTTTTTGTTTATGCAGGGGGCTGCACCCCTCGCACCGCCCTACTAAAGATTCTCAACTCCAGGGGGGTGCATGTCGGGGGGGGATGAAAAACCAAATAAAATAAAAATCTTGGACTGGCACAAAAATCCCAATGCACCCAGCACCGAACCTGGCACTCTCCCAACCATAGCCTGCCATGAACCCCCCATGCCACACAGCCAGTTTGGCAACCCACCATCATACTACACCTCACAAACCCGCTCTCCCCTTCCACCCATCTCATGACATGCTCGCTTTCTCCCCGCATAAGCGTATACATATAGCGACAGCATGTCGCTATAACCCGCATTCACCCCCCCATCCACTAGCCCTGAGAACAGGCATCACTATTGAGTCACCTTTTTTGTAGGTGCTCAATAGCAATCGCCCTTCTCACGGGATACCGGCTTGATTTCAGCCCACTCTCTACCTGTCAGCTGGACTTCCATTACTGGCCATACCCCAATGGGGAGGGAAGGTAAAAGAGTTAAAAAAGTGGTGGAAACAACAAGCAGTACACATACAGATGATGGCACCATGCTCTAACCATCCCATTGTAGATGTCAGACCTTTTTATTAATTGATTGATTGATTGGTTCTTTATTAAAAGAAGAAATTTGTTGCAGAACAAGTTCCATAAGAAACTTGTCTCATTTATAGAATATCCTATGTCACAATAATTTGCTAAAAATGTTATACGTTAAGGCTGCACCACCACCATAGTAGTAACACTTGTGCTTGAAATGACCCAGGAGCGAACTCCGGGAGTCAGAATGCAAATTGGAAGGAGCGAGCATCCAAGGGATTGCTCTCCTACTCTGAGATGGGGTGGGAGGGGTGCCCAGCGTTAGCCTGGTCTGTAGCGGTGGCTGGAGGTCAGACTTCTAGGACCGCGCATTAAGAGGACAGATGCCCAGTGTGCTGCATATGGAAGTGTGTACAGTTTGGCAACTGGCGTCATTGCACAGCACCTCCTCTGCACCACAGGAAGGGAGGAAAATTGAAAGCACCCTGGCTGACAGGATGATTCTTTGACCCCTCACAGGCCCAGCACCGGAGACCTGGCATGGCTCCCACCGGATCCTGTCTGGTGGGTCAAGTGATGGCTCTCCACCACCCTACCACAGGGGGTAAGCCATGGGGAAAGCTGGAGCCATGTAAGTCCAGGAGATGTCAGGTGATGGGTCTGGAGGGTTGGAGTGGACAGAACCCAGTCAGGGAAGGAGAAAAAGGGTTAACAAAAAAAAAAAAGCTATACACTATACAAAGACTATAAAATGTTTCAAATACAATTCTAACAGGTTAAGTACAAAAACAATCACAAACAGACTATGGGCTCAGCATGTGGTTCTCCACTACCTTTTTAAAATATGATAAACTAATGCAATACCTAAACTGAGGTTTCAAAATATTCCAGTAGGAAGGGGAACCATAAAAAACATGCTTTGCCAAAGGAGGTTGAAAATTCAGGAAAACTTAAAGAGCAGTGCTGAACATCAAGGGATAGTAGAACCCAGACCATTGGGCCACCTACCTCTCTACCTCCCTCCCTCCCTCCCTCTGGGATTAAAGGGTTCAGCGAGTCCCTTCCCTCAAC
Organism: Neoceratodus forsteri; assembly: GCA_016271365.2. Classification (NCBI taxonomy): domain Eukaryota; kingdom Metazoa; phylum Chordata; order Ceratodontiformes; family Ceratodontidae; genus Neoceratodus; species Neoceratodus forsteri. Next base: position 1,679,158,023 of record CM057456.1, read on the forward strand.
TGATCAGCCACAGCCCGAGGGGAAAGTGCATGACATAGGGGTCATTAATGTCTGCTCCCGAGATAAGAACAAAGAGCACATGCAAACTGAAGAGTATTTGGCCCCATAGTGATGAGGAATACATATTGTGGCAAGTATTATAGAAATGTCAGGGAGCCCCCACAAGAGTCATTTATTATTTTTTTATTACTGTTTTAAATAATAGTTGCAATTGCATTTATTCTATGACACCTTATTCATGAAAAATAGCTTGCTTTGGTTGTCTAGTGTGGAAATGTCTGCTAAACATGATATATGCTTATTTACAAGTCTGGGCTTGGATGTACCCATTGCAGTTGCTCTGCAGCACTAAATGCAGATTAATAGTTACTGTATATGTGGTTTAAAGCTCAGTGCTTGTGTTACATACTGCATCTACATGATGTAGGTTCGGGTTTGGATACAGAGGCCAGACCAGTAAGTAAAACGATGCTTCCAGGTATAATTGTATGAATGAATAGTGTTTAGGTACTTAGGTATGGACATGGGTAATTCAATGAATATAGTGCATGATGAGCTGACAGTAAGATAGTGCTGATACTGGAACAGACAAGTTATCCAGTATGAGTTGATGATTTGGCTTTACTCTGTATCCCACCATACAAAGGATGGTTAGTTGGTTAGGATGTGACACCCCCAAAAGAAATATGATATCAATGATTATCTCCTCCAACTCCAGAGAGTATGGCCGGCAGCACGCAGGAGAAGGAAAACCCCCCTTTGGGGTAAAAGTCTGAGGACCCATGGCTGACAACCCACCCGTCCTTCTGGGCATACTAAAGGAGCATAATCCTAATTCATTAAATTATTGGCTAGTCCAAGTTGCAGATTACGGATGATCTAGCGGAACAGTTCATAGCTAGAGATGAAAGGTCAGGAACAGGCTTCCAAGTCTTGCATGAGTGAAGCAGGTAGCTGTATGAACATGGGAAGCATCCAGGTAAATGTGCACTGAGGTGAGCATTATTAGAACACGTCTAACAGTTTCAGGATTGAGCTAAAATGAGGAACTCCATAGATGAATATAAAGTACATATATATCCAGGCTCTGACGCTGATAGACAGGATGAAATAGAAGTAGTCCAACCTCCAGGTTTCTGCTGGTAGAAGGCTTATGAATGTCATGTAATGGTAGAATAGCTTGAGATGAAGCCGAGGAGTGACAAACCCAGTTCAGGTAATAGGACAAAGAGCGTAGAATTTATGCTTAAGTCATGATATAGAAGGCATATGGCAGTAGAGCTGAGCTGAATCCTGGCAGGATATGAAGGTAGTAAATCCAAAAACAATACAGTGTGAGGGTAGGAAGCATCCAAGAGAGTATATCGGCAAACCCAAATGGGTAAGAATGTGCAGATGGACTGCATAGGTTAAGATTTGAGGTAATAAGTAGCAGGTAATGCAGACCAGGTTGGTCAGTTGATACGCAATAGAAGTGGCAGCTAGTCCCATGGTTAAGATGTGCAGCTAGACCTTCGTAGGTCAGTTGGTAAGGTAAGTAGAGTGGTGGCTAGCTCCATGTAAGTATGTAAGCACAGTCAGACCCTCGTAGGTCTGCTGGTATGTGAGTAGATTGCAATGGAATTGCATGTATGAGTAGATGGAGAGCTCAAAAGATCTCGGCCCGAATGGGTGAAGCAGGTCTTACAAACTGGCGACGCTTCTCAATGAATCTCCAGGCTGAGGGGCGAAGCAGGTTTGATGTAGAAGTATACGAGTCTCCAGGCCCAGACTGGGCATGGCAGCTGACAGAGATTATGAACTTCCAGGCCCAATGCTGGGCGAGGCAGGCATAGTGTATGAAGCAGAAATGGTATAGAAGTATATGGACTTCCAGGCCCAGGCAGGGCGAGGCAGGTCTACAGAACTGTGAACCTCTGTGCCTGATGCTGGGTGAGGCAGGTGGAGTAAAGAGCAAGATTGAAACTGAATGAACACTGATGAGCTAATCTGGAGAAGCATTCAAGTGTATGGTTGGCAGAATTCCAGGTAGCCAGAAGGCAGGAATGCGATAACTAGTGTGAGCACTGTAATTTGTAAGCAAGAGGACCTGCACATAGGTTGGTAGTAGTAGTAGCAGTAGTTGGTGAACTTGAGTGAGCAGCTAGGTAATGGCTGTAAGGTTCGGGATCTTGGTAGTACAGTACAACTGAATGTGAGGAATAACTGATGGTGCAACCAATCCTGAGTAACGAGTTAGCAGAGAATGACAGGTAAACCCCAGGAAGGTTAGGAGAGCTGAAAAGCCAGAGTAGTTATGAGTGGGCCTGCACAGTATTGTCCGGATTCGATGCCACTTCATGATAGAAAAGTTCTTTAGTGAATCAAGGAAGCCAGATGCAGGATACGAGGCTGCGGCAGAGCAGAATGAATCTCCAGTCCTCAGTGGGGCAAAGCAGATAGGAGTAGAGTTGCAAGGGAACTTGATGCAACGAGTAGATGTAGAGCTTGAAGATCTCCAGGCCTATATGGATGAAGCAGGTCTTGTAAGTGTGCGATGCTCATGATGAAACTCCAAGTCCTGAATGCGGAGCAAGTACGAGGTAGCCATATATGAACCTCCAGGCCCAGACTGGGCATGGCAGGCTGAGAGAATTATGAACCTCCAGGCCTGATGCTAGGTGAGGCAGGTCCAGTGTACGAATGGTTGAACCTCCACTCCCGAAGGCGAAGCAGGTGTGAGGTAGAAGTATATGAACTTCCAGGCCCAGAATGGGTGAGGCAGGCTGAGACTTAGGAACCTCCAAACCTGATACGGGACAAGGCAGGTATAGTGCACGAATAGTCAAATCTCCAGGCCTTAAAGATGAAGCAGGTATGAGGTAGAGTATACAAATCTCCAGGCCCAGAACTGGGTGTGGCAGGCTGCCAGAAGTTATGAACCTCCATGCCCGATGCTGGGCGAGGCAGGTATAGTGTATGAATAGTCGAACCTCTAGGTTGCGATGCGGTGAGGCAGGTGGAGTGAGAGTAACCTTGGAAGCTGCTGAATGAGCACTGAGAGCTGATCTGAAAAAGTGTGATTGAGGCCTTTGCAAGTCCAAATATACATAGGTGGCAGAGTCCAACCAGTTAGGGAAGAGCAGGAAGCAGGAATGCGATGAATAGTGTGAACAATTGATGATGAGTTGTAAGCAAAGGACCTGCATGTAGGTCAGTAGTAGTAGTAGTAGTAGTAGTAGTCATTGGGTTTGCATGGCATGCAGATGCAGAGGAGTAGCGAGTAGTAATACTGAGTAAATGCAGAAGGTACATAGTGGGGATCGATGAGGAATGTAAACAGCAGGGAAGTAATCTGACCCTCCTAGAGTTGTATGTTTGGTGATCAAACATGGGAAGCATGAAATAATGATCAGCATTAAATGCAAACTTGTTCCTTCTTGGAAAATGAGTCTGATGAAGAAAGAGACATCCCCTGAATGATGACCGCCAGCTGGAGTATGTGACGCCAAAAGCCCAAAGAAAGGAATGAGAACCACTATAACAGAGAAGGAAAATGCAGCAGCTGATGGCTGCAGGAGTCAGAAACACTGGAGTTCCCATGATTGAGAAAATGACATCGGTATACTGAAAGGCACAGACATGGTGGTCATGGCCAGAAGAAGGTCAATGGTCACTGGCTGGAAGTTGATGAAAATCGATTGCCAGTCATCCTGTCCCAGAGTCAGCTGCCAATCAGCTTTGGGCAAAGGGAGCTCCACAGTAGCTAAGTGCCAGTAGCATGCATGAGAGAAAGCATCCAAGCTATGAATATAGAATGTTTCCGAGAACTGAAGTGCAGGGAATAGTGCCAAGGACTGCCTCAATAGTGGTATAAACTGGAGAAGGGCTTAGTGTCAGGCTTGAAGGTCAGACACGAGCCGGCATAGCAGGAGGAGGGAGGGAGGGCGTTGCCTGCAAGCACTCCATGTGGACTACAGGAAAGGGAGGATATGTGAAGATATCGGAGCTGCTTCAGATTCATGCTACATAAGGAGACCCCGGTATAAGGCTGTGATATGGCTGACAGGAATCCTGAATCTAGCAGTGCAGCTGAATCAAGGCGATCTGTCTCTGTCAAAAAGGAACATCAAACTGCACAACAGAGTAGTGTGGTAGGGGAGGCTTAAGACGACATGATTGACTGTTTGTAAGTCAGGCAGTGAGAGATAGATTGGCGGCAATAAATGCCGTTACATGAATGCAGCATCCTTGAGCCCATATGTCACGCATCGTGACCGTTATGGAAGTAAGGGTATCAAGTACATGCTGTTAAACATGGTGCCAAACCATTTGCCAGTCCTCCAACACGTCGATCCACCAGAAAGTAAGAGTCCAAAGAGGTCCGCTGGACAAGCAGAGAGGTCTATAGCGCAACCGCAACTGTAGAGGTAACACAGGTGTCCTTCAGCGAGTAGAGGGAACTGAAACATAGCTCTGGCAGTGGCAGGTGGCCACAGTAGAGGAGAAGAGCTGAGCAAGGAGTTGGGAGGTCTGAAGCCCCACAGGTAAAGGCAACAATGCGGGTTGAGATGATACAGGACTCGGCGATGGTGGCAGCGGCTGCTCAGAAAGAAGCAAAGGCGGGGAAAGAAAGGAAAAACACAAGGGCTGAGACAGATGGGTAGAAGGCAGGAAGCAAGTGGTTAGTGGGGAGCAGAGAATCCCCAAAGAAGCAAGGGACAAAAGAACACAACAAACAACGGAGACACGGGGAGGGGCAAAACAAACAAACAACGGACAAAGGAGGCACGGGGGTTGACAGAAACAGAGGAGGGCATCAACACACCAGCAGTGCCACTAGCGAATGCATCTTGCTCTAAGCAGAGCAGCAGGGCTCGGTTGTCTAAATAGGATATGGGGAGGAGCTCTTCCCCCATATAACTACAGGCGGAGCCTTCCAATTACTTGGGGTACACCATAGCCTCTTGCAAAAATCTCCAGCATTATGCCCAGTGCCTATAATTTTCAGAGATGCAGAATTCAAGGCAATAGTTTATTTTAGCTGGAAATTTACTTCTTAAAACTTTTTAAATGCTTTATTCTTTTTTTTAAACACAATAATCATTGTTGCATTTGAGAAAGGCATTGTAAGAAAACCTGTACAGAATGTTCCTGTTCTGACAGAAAGGAACTGCATGGAATTTTGGAAAATCCCACAGACTGCCATTGGTAATGAAATTCCAACATTTTGAAAGTGAAGTTTTATTTGCCAATTAGTAATCCACAGTTTATATAAACTGCAAATTCTTGTTTACCAGTCTGCAAAAACATTTCCCCTGGTTTATATAGAAATGCTTTCAGAATTCTGCCAGCTTCAGAGATAGAGTTCAAAAAGCATTTCAGAAGTGGAATTTCATTCTGCATGAATTGCACTGGCAGAATTCCACATTCCACACAGCTCTAGTGAAAGTTAACATTAAGCACATATTAATATGTCCTCTGGAGCCACTTGTTGTTGGATAACAGTGGTTTCACACACCTTCTACTCAAGAGAGAACAATGGCACAAATCTGAGCTGTTCTGGCTCGAGCAGAACACAAGTGAAACCATTCTTATCCAGCAAAGAGTGGCAACAGGGGACATATTATTATATTATTGATCGAGGACAATCAAAACTATGTATATGTATATACAGTATATATATATATATATATATATATTTTTAAAAACTGTCGCAGAACATGCCAATTTCCAGGGCATCTGTGCATGATACACTCTTCACAGAATAAGACTGTCTCATGCGCAGATGAATGGAGTGCTGTGATTGGTCAGGAGCACTCCCTTAATCCATAAAAAGATTTTGGTCATATTCAAGGAATGAGGGCAGTTAAGGAAAGAGTGGGACCACTAGGCAAAAAATTTGGAGAGGGGGAGTATCACATGATGATGTCTTTTTCATTTTATTTTTTATTGAAATGTTTCACTAGGAAGGCACACTGAACTACAAGTCTCTCGTCTCACAGTGCGACCTGGGGGGTGGAGGTTACATGGGGATAGTATATAGAATTATACAGAAACACAATATACACAATTGGAATGGCACATAAATAAGAATCAAGCACAACATGATTATATAATGACGTTCAAACCTAAGTGAAGCAACAGGGAGGAGATAGCAGGCAGTGCATAGAATCGAGTGCAAACAGATTGGTCTAGGCGAGCTGGTGTCAATAGCACAAACAGTACAATAAGCTTACGTATAACAGTAGTACTATAGTTAAATCAAGTGAATATAGGTTTGGGGGCTGCTAGCTAGTGCAGTGGAGTGGCTAACAGTTTAGTGCAGAGGAGAGTGGTGGAGGAGTGAGAAGGGGGAGTGGGGGTTGGGGAAGAAGGGGAAGGGACAGGGAGGTGAGAAGCAGCCAAGAACAAACCCCTTCAGGATGCTGTGAACCCTGCAAGGGGCAGAAACAAGGCAAAGTTGGAGGAGAGCATACCAAGAGCAGACCCCTTCAGGATGCTGAGAACCCTACCAAGGGGCAGAAACAAGACAAAGATAAAGGTGAAGGAGAGAAGACTAGTTTGGTAGGGGGGTGGTAAGTAGGTATGGAGTTAGTGCAGGAGTGCAATGAGAATGAGAGAGGTGAAGGAATGGGGTTGAAAGGGAAGCATACCAAGAACTGACCCCCGCAGGATGCTGAGAATCCTGCCAGGGGGTGGTGCAAGGCAAAGAAGGCGGGGAGGGAGAGAAGATGGGTTATATAGGTCAGTGGGGTGGGGAAGGTTGGAAGTAGAAAAGGGGGATGGAGGCAAAGGGGATACAAGTATTAGAGTGGGAGATTTGGGGTGAGCCTTGGCAGGAAAAAGGCTAAATGGACATATAAAGGGGTTATTCTATGGCGTGTCTTGGAGCTGGTACCACACCTGGTGGTTTGATCTATGGGAATAAAATGGGGGACCTGCCAGGAAGTTGGGTAGGGTCCAGGCAGCCTGCAGACCTTTTTGCCTTGGAGGGATATCTATTCAGGTCTGGACCAAGTGTTAGAGGGCTGAGTAAAGAATGTCTGAGGAGACTGCCAGAAATCTTGGGGGGGGGGGGGTCTGTATAGGTGATAGATGCCCAACTTGAGTGGTAGAGATGAGATTGTGCCTAAGAAGGAGAAGTGGCTCTGAGACTCTGATCAGTGCACAGTGGAGCCAGTTTACTGTCCCCTGATGCCATGTTAATCTGGCACTACGTGCACTATAGATTTGGCCAAGAGATTTTAAACAGAGTCCCATATGCTACAGTAGTGGCATGTCAGTTGTAGATGGAAATTTTCCATTAAATTATATATAAATCCTTACTTGATATTGTAAAACATATCATTCAGTGCAATAGTTAAGCACTTGAATTTAACCCCTGGCTAATTCTCTGAACCATTTTTTGGCAATTCAAATGAAGCGATTCTGAAGAAAGGAAAAAAAAGATACATTGTCTGTGTGTGTGTGTGTGTGTGGGGAGGGGGACATCAAATTGAAGGTCATCTGTGGTATAAAATAAGGGACTACTTTGTTACACAATCTGCTAACCTTGCCACTACATGAAATGTTCTTTTGAGGTGCCTGATGCATTCTGAAATGTATTTTCATTTCTATTTCTCATATGCACCACAGAAATCTAGTGAGGCATTAACATGTTAGAGTTGCTCCCACACCATTTGATTGTTAGTATGTTTACATACTGTAGTAGTTACCAACTAAAATGCAATGTTTAAACCATTACATGTCTAGCAATTGCATTTATTGACAGTGTTTCCTAGGTGTTTGGCTTCATCTAGTATTAGTCTTTTAAAAAGGACGCATGTGCATTTGCAGCTGTTTGTAATGTTCCTAGTTTAGACATAATAATCATTCCCTAAATCATCTATATTTAACTGTACTTCAATAAAAGTTGTACAAATCCAGGCTTGACTGACAGTCACAACACTGGGAGTAACAAAGTGGAGTGCTAACAGCCTCCACTTTGCAACCCCCCATGTTGCAGTAGATCCACAAAGGGCTGATGTAGTCAAATTAAGGTTGCCAGATGCTACTGGCATAAGCAAAACACCTGCCTTGCAACATTCAAGCCTTCTGTGGATAGCACAGTGTCAGTCAGATGGCACTTGGCAAAGGCCCCACTGTCTGTGTCCCCCCAACCCATACCTTGAGGCCCACTTGTGGGACAATGTTGCAGCACAACAAATATTGTAAATATCTTTTATCTATCCCAACAATTTCCTTGCACAATACCAGAGTAAACTGCCATGAACCAATTTGTTGGGTAAGGTGCACAGGATTCAAAAAATGATAACTAATATGTGTATTATAACAGTAATTTGTTTCATGTTTACTGTATGTATCCTGGTTGCCCTTTTCAGGACTAGTCTAATAAGTTTACAAGAGAAAAACTGACTGACAATAGTGAATACTGATCTTTTTTTGTACCTGATTGCACATTGATACAATTACATCTGAAGTTTACAAAATGTGTGAATGGATGTTTATATTGTACATTACCCATACTGCATTAATGGAAAAGTGCATACTATAGTGGCGTGATAGCACCACAATAGTTAGGGTTGAGCAGGGATGTCTATGTTAACCCCACATTTTGCACTTTAATAGCTTCACTACAGTTTAAAGGGGAACTGTCACTGTCGTGTACAAAAACATTTTTTTTTACTTACTGTTTACTGCAGTTTAGTAGATGGTTTTGGCTAATTTTGCTGCCTTGTAAGGTGACATTTCTTGTAACCAGAAATCCCAGAATTCCCCTGCAGCTGACATCAGATGAGGGCTGCAGTCTGGGGGATTCAATACCTCACAGTATACATGTTAAATATTTTATACACTGAATTCAGATGTTTACTGGTCCCGCTGTTCTCACTGGGCTTAGTACATTTCTCTGTGCTGTAACTAGCCCCAGGAGAACAGCAGACCAGCAAACAGAAGATAACAGCTTATAAAAACTTTAACATTCACTGCAGGCTATTGAATCTCCCACTGCTGTAGCCCTCCTCTGATGTCAGCTGCAGGTGAGTCTAACATTTCTGCTTAAAGGAAATGTCCGCTTACAAATCAATGAAATTAGCCTGATGTAATGTACTATACTGCAGTAATCAGTAAGTTAAAAAAGTGCTTTTGCACACAAAGCACTAATTGAGATCAGCCTCACACTTGGGTGTGAGGCTCTTATTGCTGACAGTTCACCTTTAACAAATTTGAATGAAATGTTGCATGCTTGGTCTCGGGTGCAAGTTCTCCTGACATGCCAAGTTTCATTCTGGTCCGATATGCAGATCCCAAGATCCAGACAGCAAAAAAAGTGAAAACAATCTTTTTTTTTTTTTTCCTTTTGCTGTTTCTTTGTCATCGTCAAATGCCCAGACATTTTGGAATTTTGTTCTGAAATTTTCTGAGTAGAAAGGGCTTGGGCCACAGTGCTGCCTTTTGCTGGTTTGGTAAAAAATATTAATCCATTCCAAAGGTATACAAATTTGAAATTTGGGTTCTGATCATGCTCTGTACCATTTTTTGGATAACCGCTTGGAATGAAAAAAGAATCTGGTCCATACAAAACAAGATCTTTTTTTGTATGGGGGTAATCCTTTTTCATGAGAAAAAATTCTTTTTTCATATGGCTGCCATCTTGTTTCCATTTAAAAAACTCTTTTTTTGAAAACCCATAAAAATGAGGTCCTGCAGAGGCACCAACACATTTACCTTACAAATCATGACCCTGTTAGGTGGATTCTGGAGTTACGTCTTGGGGAAAATGACCCAACAATGTGTTTGTTATACATTTTTAAAACTTTTTTTATGACTTGATTTTCTTTTTTTGTATGGCCATATGAAAAAGGAATTGGGCCATATGAAAAATGATCCCTTCATATGAAAAAAGAATTTGTACTTAGTTTTTTAGATTCTTTTTTGCATGAAGGTATTCTTTTTTGTATGAATGAAACAACCTCATGAAAGAAAGATCCCTTCATACAAAAAAAATCAGAACAAAACGAGGTCCAAATTCTTTTTTCGTATGAAGGCATCCTTTTTCATATGAATGAAAAAATCTCACGAAAAAGGATTCCCTATATGAAAAAAGAATCTGAAAAAAAAATCTAAGTTCAAATTCTTTTCTCATATGAAAGGATCCTTTTTATTGAGTTTTTTTTCATTCACATGAAAAAGGATGCCTACATATGAAAAAATAATTTATACTTAGTTTTTTTCAGATTCTTTTTTCATACGAAAGGATCCTTTTCTAAGTGTTTTTTTTCATTCGTACAAAACAAGAAATTGGTCTTAGATTTTTTTCAGATTCTTTTTTCATATGAAGGTATCTTTTTTCATATGAATGAAAAAAAAACTCTCTAAAAAGGATCCTTTCACATGAAGAAAGAATCTGGACTTAGTTTTTTCACATTCTTTTTCATACGAATGGATCCTTTTTCATGAGGTTCTCTCATTCATGCAAAAAAAGGATACATTAATACCTTCTTGCTATCCCCAGCACACCTCATCTATCACCTTATCTTGTCTTCTCTTCCTACCTATCCCTAGGCCACCTTTTTGGTAGTGGGCTATAACTCATGTACTACCTTTTCTGTACAACAGCTGATATGTATTAAAATGCTTGTGCTGATTTGCACTAATTGTATGATGTAATAATGTCTGTACTAAACATGTATTCATTATATTTATTCTGTGATCAAAACTTAGGTGTTATTTGTCCAGGTCCACTTTGTAAATGAGATCACTCAATGGTGTTTCACCTGGTAAAATAAAGATTGATTGATTGATACAAAAAAAAAATAATTTGGAATTAGTTTTTTTTCCACATTTCAACTTCAACAAATTATAACTCCATCAGTATTTGCAGACAGGGGGCACTCTGTATATCAAAACAAAGGTCTTAATGAGTGCTACAAGAATAAAACATACCCTCCCCCCAAAATAAAATTTAGGGGCCATTAAAAAACATAAAAAACATCAAACTTCCCATAGGATAAAATTGGAAGTTTACCAAGTCATGCAACCAAGCAAATAATTTGCTTTTTGGGATAAATGGAAGCACAGGGCCAGGAGTCCACACCAACATGGAGGTATGTATCTGTGCTTCCATAGGCAAATGGATATGTTCACCTGTGTGAATGAGGATATGATTATACCATCTCAAAAAGTAAGGATTTTTTTTTTTTTTGCAAAAAGCTTAGTACACCAGTTAGTGTTTAGATTAAACTGACAAAAGTAGAGAAATGTGGTGTTGGGGTTCCCAACCCTAACACCACACCCCCATCCTGTAGGCTTTAAAAGGAAAAAACATTACAGTTTCACTTCTCCTGACTCCATGCATATCAGGCCTGGGGTGTTCCTTGGGGTTGTCAACCCTAATGCTCATCCTATTCTCATATAGTTTGCAGACCTCAGCTTCCTTACTGATGGAATGGGATAAGCATTAGGGTTGACAACCAAGGAACATCCCAGGCCTGATTTGTGAAGAGTTAGGAGAGGTGCCCAATGAGGTACTTTTTAAAGATTTTGTGAAAAAATATTAACCAGTTCTCCAGTTACATGGTTTTAATTTTTGCATCTGAGTATGCTCAGCAGGGTTTTCAGGATAGCTGTTTCTTATTGTTCTCTACAGTTATGGTTAAGCAAGCTGTTTAATGTTAAACTCCATTTTTTGCAACTTAAAACATTTTGGTGCCATTTGACAAAGTTGCATGAAATTTTGCATGCCCTGTCAGGATGGTAAGTTGTTATAAAGTGGTAAGTTTTGGCAAGTTTTGTGACAGCAGCTTGTCCGGATTCCAAGATCCAGAAAGTGAGAAAAACCTGTAAAAATGTACTTTTTGACCATTTTTTTTTTTTTGCTCACCTGTGGAACAAAAATGGTTTGGAACTTTTCTCAGTAGAAGCAGCTCAGGCCAAGGGTGTGGCTTTCACATGTTTTGTGAATATGAATCAGTTCTTGAGTTATAAGGTTTTAAAGTTTGACTTCTGAGCATACACAGTAGGGTTTTCAGGACAGATGTCTGATGCAACCTAAGAATTTATGGTTGTGAGCTAATTTTTATTTTGTGAGAAAATGTTTTTTATGTTCACGTGAAAAACATTTAGGTTGTGTCTTGTTTTTTCATTTGACAAAAACATTCTAAAAACCCATGAAATGTATGCTTTTTTGGAAAACAAGCACCTGACCCTAGCTAAATGGGACAAGTTTAGCTAGATTCTTGATGTAGTTTGATAAAAGAAAATGACCCAGCAATGTTTTTCTGGGCACCCCATAAAGCAAGGTTGCCGATTCTTAGAAACATAGACTTTGATGGCAGATAAGGACCACTTGGCCCATCCAGTCTGCCCATTTCCTTACCTATTGGATAAGCTGCAGGTTCTAGTTAACCAACAGCCTACTTCCTGCAACCCCCCACTATAATTGCCTTATTTTTCTCCCATGCATGTTTGAATTCTCCCACTGTTTTAGAACCCACTACCTCCCCAGGAAGGTGGTTCCATGCATCCACCACTTTCTCTGTGAAAAAGAATTTCCTCACATTACCCCTGAGTCATCCCCCCCTCTATCTTTAAATTGTTCCCCATTGTTCTTGCACATCTCTTTTTCTGAAAGATGCTACCCTCCTGGACTTTGTTGATTCCCTTGAGGTACTTGAAAGTTTCTGTCATGTCCCCTGTCCCTCCTTTCATCGAGGGTATATATTAAGCTCTCTCAGTCTCTTCATATGGTTTCTGATGCAGACCCTGCACCAATTTAGTTGCTCTCCTCTGGAATGCTTCCATCCTGTCTATGTCCTTGCATAGATGGGGTCTCCAAAACTGTATGCAGTACTCCAGATGGGGTCTTACCAACTGTCTGTACAGAGGGATAACCACTTCCCTTTTTCTGCTTGTGATGCCCCTCCATATGCATCCCAGTATCCCCCCCCCCAGCTCTCCTTACTGATGTTTCACATTGCTTATCCACCTTTAGGTCATCTGATATGATTACCCCCAGGTCCCTTTCCATTACTGTTGTTGTTAGTATCTCTCCTGACATTGTATACTCTTCTCCTGGGTTTTTGTTTCCCAGGTGCATTACTTTGCACTTCTTTGCATTGAATCTAAGTTGCCATACATCTGACCATTCCTCCAACTTTGCTAAGTCCTTTCTCATCCTTTCTACCGCTCTTGTGTATCAACTGTTACAGATCTTTGTGTCATCTGCAAAGAGGCATACCTTTCCTTCCAGACCCTCTGATTTTTGTGTCATGAGCTGAGAATTTTTAGGTTGCAAGAAAGAATTCTTGGCTCATGATATATGAATTTGAAATTCTTTTAAATTAAGAATTTTGATGTCATGAACAAAGAATTTTTAGGTCATCACAAAACTGCTAACAAAGAATTCCTGGCTTGCAACATAAAAATTTGTATTCAGTTTTAGGTTATTCATTGTATGTTGTGAGCCGAGAATTTTAAGGTCATCTGAAGCTGTGACCAAAGAATATAGGCTTGCAACATAAAAATATGGATTGTGTACCCCAAATCAACTTTTATTCATGACTCAGCTATATTTTTAAATATTTTTAACACATTTTTTAACAGTTTCATTTTTTAAGGCCCTTAGGTGAACACAGTGGGTGAGAAATGGCACTTCCATCTCTAAATGTGTTTTTAAGTTGTAACACTATAAAAATCAGAGTGCAAGTCCATCACTCCTATGGATTTCACAAAGGCTTAAAATATAAGTTCTGAGAATTTGTGACATAAATATTGAAAAACAGAACATGTGTTGCAGTATGATATGCTGGTACACATGCTTGCTATTTTGGAAATGTTATTGCTTCATATTAATTTGCATTGTTGTTTTATGTCTGTATTTATTGTGATTAATACTGTGAAGGACTTTAAATGTCTTGTCTTGTCTTACCTTAATGCTAGACTACAGGATTTGGGACCTACACAAATTCTGAAGATGCATGTAGTGCTGAGGTAAGGGATTTGTGTGGAGCTGAAGTGTGCTGCATGAACTGTATACATATGGATCGGCTCACACTTAAATTTAAACAGCAGTGCAAAGAAAATGTTTTTTCCAAAAACAAAGTAGTGACAGCTGCAATTAATAGAAATATTACCACACCTGCCAAATATACTTTTCTAGGTACCTCCCATACTGTGCACCATTTTCTTGTGCCTAACCAGTACTATCTTTTTTCTTGGGGGAAAAAAACTAAATGAAAACAGTAATTAAATACTCTAATTTTGGCAGAACTAAAAAACAGTACCACCAACATAAAACTGGAAGATGACAACAATCTTATATAGTGAAAAAGGTAGGGTAAAATCTTTATAAATTTCATTGCACTTGTGCTGCTTTAAGCTTTAAGCTAATGTATGCAAGGCTATTGTATGGTATTTGCATAGGGGCACTAAGCAAATCACACACACATGTCACAGATGAGTGAGGCTGCTCTTCTGCCTCCAGAAGTGGGCTGTACTCTGGATATTGTGGATTCTGGTCTGTATCCAGAAGTGGATGTGTATATCTTGCAGTGTAAATGTATCAGTCAAAAGTATTGTTATCATTTTAGTTTATTAAATTTCTCAAAAAGAAAGGAAATTCATTGAAAACAAGTTCTGGTCAGAGCATAAGGCTGTTTAGAGTGGTGAGAGCTTTGTGAAACAGTAATAGGAGTTCTTGCCGCACTGGAGTCAACCGTATGGAAGATGAATGGGGGGGGCAGAATTATGCATGTTCAAGTTTGTTTCTGTGCCCAAGATGGTGGCTTTAAGAGAACTGCTTTGGCCACCATCTTGAGCATGGCAGACGTCAGTTCTGCAGTTGAAAAAGTAGTGTCCCATTGGGGGGGGGGGGGCTGTTTCTACAGCCAGCAGAGGGGAAGAGCCATTGAAACACATGGGATTGGAACTGTGCCGCTGCACTGTGGAAGCATGCTGGAGTGCTGTCCAGTCATGTGCTTCCACAGTGCTACAACAGAATGATAGCAATACAGCTGTAGAGGTCCACCCATGCAGCCGTAAAAAAACTGCATTAATGCACCAGTTAGGGTTTAAACTGAACATTACAAAGATTGGGAAACATGGCATTAGGTTGTTTTCCAATCCTGACTCCCCATCCCCCAAGCACCAAAAGGACAGGACCACACAAGTGACCACAGATAGCCATCATTAGGTAAACCCCCAAAATAATGCCATAATTTTCTCTGTATCGTAATATCTGACTTGATCTATAAGCCATAATATAAATAGAGATATTGCAAAGTTTTAATTCACTGGCAAAGTCACCAAATTCACCTCAGTGGAGCAATTTCTAAATTTGTACTACTAGTTGAAAAATTCACCTAACTACAAATTGTGGAATTTCGCCCATGAATGGCAGAACTATATGTTTGTAACTAAAAATGATGACTGTTGCACATGCTGACGTGGAATCTTTGTAAAAGAGCCTCGGCTCAAAGGTATTGTAATCCTAGATTGAAATAAATAAATAAAATAAAGAATTTTGCCTGCGAATGGTGGAATTTCACCCAGATCAACCCGCACTTCACGAATTGCACTAAATCAGCAAATTAATTTGCAAAGTAAATTTTCCCCACTTTGTCCATCTCTAAATGTAAACACTGCTAGAGCAGCACAGCACCATCTTACATGCTCAGCATGGCTCCATGCCACTCCACTGTATCATTTATACAGTGGGGCAATGTGAAGCCACACTGAGCATGGGGAATAGTGCTGTGCTAAGTACCCATTGTTTCCCCTGGTAAGCAGAACTTCATCCAGGATTACTTTGATGGCCTGTACTGTCTTCACATCCACCGTCTCTGTTGGTAGGCCATTCCACAGGTTCACCACCCACTAGGAGAAAAAGTGTATCCTTGTGTTACCCTTTGATTTACCGCCTCTGATCTTCAGGGCATGCCCCCACATCCTACTGCAGGACACCAAATTGAACATCTCTGCCTATTGTATCTTGTCAATATCCATAACTACGCAGAAGACTGAGATCATGCCCCACTCCTGTTAATGTCCTCTAGCCTTTCCTCATAGCTTTTGTTGCCCATATCCCTGGTCATTTTGGTGGCTAAATAAAATAACAAACCAATATCTTCACATAATGAAGAAATATTATAAGGGACTGAAACTAATACATGCTAGAGTAAGAGAATGTCTCATTAAGGGAGTATTTTACATTCTGCTTTGGATCTTTTAAATCAAGGAAAACAATGAGTGCAATACTTGTAACATGAAACAGCATAATTAAGTATTGCTCAGGAATTAACTTAAAGGCTCTATCCCCTACGGCTATGAATGTTGCAGTTGTGGTAAAAGTCAATTAGCAACTGAGTTCTTTCTAGGGACACACACGCATCCACATGATGCAGTTAGGTCCAAACACAATTTTGTTGGGACACTTCTGGTTACACCAGGTCCAGTAGAACATTGTAAAACTCCAGACCTGGTTACAAACACCACCATATTGATAACTAGACATAAGCATATTTTGAATTTCCACTGAAGACTGTAAAAAATAACTTTTCAGTCTAACCTATTAAAGTATGGGCATTGCTAATTAAGCCCCATCACATCCTCTTGCTTCCCAGAGATGACACTGACATGCATTTTCAAGCTTGGATGCTGTGATCAAAGAGGCTCCAGATATTAGCATTCTGTTATTCACAGCAGGCTTGGCAAGCCATTCAGGCCATGGCTCAATAAAATAAGAGAACTCTTCAGCACATACATACCAGCAAATGCTGTTATATACATATGCGTTATACACACACACGCACACACACACATGCAAACACACACACAGTGCACGCACATGCACAGACACACACACACAGCACTAGCATGCACACACACACACACACATTCATTCTTTGCTCATGATACAATGTCTGAACCTGAAAGAACATACTTCAGTACTAAGTTGGACACGGGAAGGGAATGAATGACTCAAGCCTCCTACTGACTTTACTTAATGTTCTTTAATTAGGTCAAGGCTAAGGCTAGAGTCCCAAAGAACCACATTTCAGCTGGTAATTTAACAGTCTGCAGCATCCTGTGTACCCAAATGTCTGTCTATGATTTAGTATGCACTCCTCTTAGACTAAACCTTTAAAGAAATGTAATATTGTCCTTTATATCTTGAATTGCATTTGCCCCCCCTTTAATCCCTTGATCCATATCTGCTAATGATCCCCTCTAACAGGTTCCTGAACTACGTAGTGACACCTACAATTTGTAATGGACCACAATAATGTAGTGATGCCCACTGTTGGTTAGGGACTGTAACGTCCTAAGTGTTACCACCTGTTGACTGTTGCACTGTTGTACTGATACCCATGACTGGAGTTTACAGCATGGTCCCTAGCGGCATCTGGACTACAGTGTCTCCCACACAATAGGGGTGATGAACTGCAAAGTTCTCAATGACACCTATTGATGGTAATGGGCTACAATGGCCCCAGTGACAGTCTCTGGTGCTGATGGTCTACAGTGCTCCAGTGAGAGTCCCTGGTGGTGATGATCTACAATGCCTCAGTGTCAGTTCCTGCTGGTGATGGGCAACAATGCCCAGTGACAGTCCCTGGTGGTGGTGGACAACAATGCCCCAGTGACAGTCCCTGGTGGTGAAGGGAAACGATGTTCTCAGTGACATTCTGTGGAGGTGATGGCTTACAATGTCTCTAGTGACAGTCCCTGGTGGTGATGAACTACAATGCCCAAGTGACAGTCCCTGGTGTCGATGGGTTACAATGTCCCCAGTGACAGTCCCTGCTATTGATGGGCTACAATGCACCTGTGACAGTCCCTGGTGGTGATCAGCTACAATGTCCGAGTGACAGTCCCTTGTGGTGATAGGTTGCAGTGGCCCTAGTGACAGTCACTGATGTTGATGGGCTACACCTTTTCCAGTGACAGTGCCTAGTGGTGATGCTCTACAATGCCCCAGTGAAAGTGCCTGGTGATGATGGGCTACACCATTTCAAGTGACAGTGCTTGGTGGTGATGCACTACAATGGCCCAGTGACAGTCCCTGGTGGTGATGGTCTATAATGTCCCTAAAGACAGTACCTGGTGGTGATGGGCTACAATACCCTAGTGAGAGTCTCTGGTGGTGATTTGCTACAATGTCTCAGTAATAGTCCCTGGTGGTGATGGGCACAATGTTCCCAGTGACAGTCCCTGGTGGTGATGCTACAACACCCCAGCGACACTCCCTGGTGGTGATTTGCTCGAATGTCCCAGTAACGGTTCCTGGTGGTGATAGGCTACAGTGTCCCTAGTGACAGTCCCTGGTGGTGATGGGATGCAATGTCCCCAGTGATGGTCCCTGGTGGTGATGGAGAACAATGTCACCAGTGATATTCTCTGGTGGTTATGGCTTACAATGTCTCTAGTGACAGTCTCTGGTGGTGATGAGTTGCAGTGTCCCTAGTGACAGTCCCTGTTGGTGATGGGCTACAATGTCCCTAGTGACAGCCCCTGGTGTTAATGGGCTACAATACCCCAGTGACAGTCCCTGGTAGTGATTTGCTAGAATGTCCCAGTAATAGTCGCTGGTGGTGATGGGCTACAATGTCCCTAGTGACAGTCCCTGGCAGTGATGGGCTGCAATGTCCCCACTGACAGTCCCCGGTGGTGATGGGGAACAATGTCTCCAGTGACATTCTCTGTTGGTTATGGCTTACAATGTCTCTAGTGACAATCCCTGGTAGTGATGGATACAATGTGCCCAATGACACTCACTGATGGTAAAGGGTTACAATGTCAGCAGTAACCATCCCTGGTGGTGACGGACTGCAATGTCACCAAGGACAGCCCTGGCTGCGATGGGCTACAACACTCCCAAGACACCAGCTTGCTATAATAAGCTGCAATGTTCCCAGTAATACCCTCCCAGGGTGATGAACTACAGTGTCCCCAGTGACACCCACAAAGGAATGATGATCTACAGAGTTCCAGCTGATTCCTGCTAGTGGTAATTGGTAGTAGGTCCGCAAAAATAACCTTGAAATCTAAGGGGGTGGTATATCCTAGTGGTTAGAGAACTGATCTATGAACCTGGAGATCCAAGTTTGAATCCCACCACCACTCACTCACCCTGTGACCTTGTTCAAGTTGGCTAAAGTAATTAAAAATCAAGCTTCTGCTTGCTCCCTGAAGTCTGAGGTCTACCAATATGTTCTGTTTCGGGATCTAAGAGTTGCTTATAAAATGGACTTAAGCTCAGTCAGCTACTTTGCCCCTAATTTTAATGAACACTCTACTTGACAACCTCATAAACCATTTAACTCATGTCTATTCTGTTCTGTATTTAATTACAGAAACATAGAAACATTGAAGTTGAAGGCAGAAGGAACCCGCTAGGTCCATCTAGTCTGCCCATTTGTTTTAGACCTATTTTGACACTCTAGTTGCCCCTTGTAGTCAGGGCTCCCTTGTTTCTATCCCATGCATTCTTGATGATCATGTTTCATCTTCAGCAGCCCTATATAACACCTAGAGAATGCACAGCAAGTGTTTTAACTGTTTTATCTGCTTTTGTATACAACTTGTGTGAATCTACAGCAAATGCTTAATCATTTTTATCTTTTTTGTTTATTTCTTTTTTATTTATTTAGATTTTGATAACCGGGTAAGCCTACTGAGACCAGAGGTCCCTTTTTCAGGGGTGACCCGGGACTAGATACATACAACAAAAATTACATACAGTGGACAATAATACAGAGGTTAAAACTGAGACAGTATCATTGGAGAGACAGTAATTACAGGTTAAGAATCCAGAAGATACATTTGCACAATGCAAGAGTTAACAGGGGTCCCAGATTGTCACATACGCCGGTAGGGCATTGAAGTACAGAGAGCACAGGTTTTAATCTATGTAATGTTCTCTTATGTTTCAGGTTGTGCCTGCAAATTGGCAATGAATGTCTAGTGCAACCATCTGGCTAACAAAAACATAAACAAACAAACAAGCCTCACTGTGTTTACCCTTCTGTCTTTTTCACTCTCTTACTCTCTCACGCCTCCCCTTTGTCTTTATACTTTTTTTACCCTTCCTCAATCTCATTTCCCCCACGCAAGCTTAAAGCAGCACTACTAGATAAAAAAGGATCTTTTGCAACAGTTTGTTCCCTGTGCTTTGTTGAGCACTTACCTGATAATCATTCTTGTTTTTGCTGTACTATCACCCTGCAATTTGCTCTATTTTTCTTTGTTTTTGTTTACATTCTTCTCATCCACCATGTTGAACTGGAACACTCTGCTGCCAAATGCATAAGCACATGGCACGCAGTACTACACATGGACAGTGGGAACATGCAGCACAGGATCCCATGGAAGTAAACAAAAGATGTGGTGCAACGTGAGGAGGGAGCTTGACTGCAAATCAGGCAGCAGCCATATTTATTGTAGATCTACAACAATGGAAATTTTATTTATTTATTGAATTGTTTCACCAGGAAAGATATACTGAGCAACGTAATGCTCATCTTACGGAATGTCCTGGGGGAATGGGGAAGGGGAAGAGCTTGAGAATACATACCTACAAGTATTTACAGCGGGTGGATACTTACAATTTCAAACAGGTTCAAGGCATTGGATACATAGTGGGCAATTACATTAATGGCAGTTACAACAGGTATATTACAGTACTGGCAGTTACATCAGAGATGCGTACATACATACAATTAGAGCAGTACAGGGACAAAGCATAGGATTCTAGGTAGACAAGAGCATACAGTTACAGTACAGGGGGTACAGGGGTGATGCATAGGCTGCAGGGGAGCAGCATAGGATCCAGACACCTTTTAAATGCTAGGTTATACAGGGCTGTATAAGTGCAGTTGGGGTGGTAGGGGATAGAGAAGAAGAGAGCGAAGGAGAGAGAAAGAGTGGAGAGGGAGGCATGTGAGTAAGGAAGGGCCAGAAGCAGGAGCAGCTAGGTGTGTGGTAATTGTGTAGTGCAGAGGTGAGAGAAATGGGGAGGAGTGGTGGATTTGAGGAGAGAGTGCAGTCAACATTTTAGCCAAGTGGTAGAAGAAGGCTTTTTGGCCAGCAGAGGTATCTCTGCTGGGGACTGAGAGAATACGTGAGTCAGCCTAGGATCTCAGGGAATATGTGGAGTGAGTAGGGGTGCCAAGAGAGGAAAAAATATATGATGGGAGAGATCCAAGCCAGAATTTAGAGATGAATTTAGCACCACATAGCGCACGCCGGGAGTGGAGGTGAAGGAAGTTGAGGGAGCATCAAGAGCGAAATGACAGAATGAATTGAAGAGAGAGTCCAGTCTGGACAGGTAGGACTGTGGGGAGGCACCATAGACTATGTCGCAGTAGTCAAAAATGGGCATGATCATCTTCTGTACCAGCTCATGCCTGGCAGCGAGTGGGATGCAACTGTGGTTTCTGTAAAGTGTCCTGAGCTTGGGCCTTAGTTTTTTTCAGATTGGCATCAATATGAACAGAGAAGTCAAGGTATCTGTCCAGCCAGGTGCCAAGATACCTAAATGAGAGGGTGTCCTCAAGAACAGTCCCATCAAAGGTGTGGAAGGTGGGGAGGTGACCTAGCCTAGTGAGTCTCACCCTTGTGCCAAAGGACATAGAGACTGTCTTCTTGGCACTGAAGAAAAGTTGATGAGAACTAAACCAGAGTTAAACTTTAGTGAAGTCAGAATGGAGCCAGCTAGTGATATCAGAGACAGATTTGTCAGAGGTAAACAGCACTGTAACATCCACATACATGTGGATGCTGGATGCAGAGCAAACCAGGGGGAGGTCATTTAAAAATATAGAGAACAGAATGGGGCCTAGCACTGAACCCTGGGAGACTCCAGTGGTTATAGGCAAGAGGGGAGAGGTAGCATCAGCTATTCTCACTGACTGTGACCTCCCAAACAGGTAGGCACTGAACCAGCCTGTGGCAAAAGGAGAAAGTCCAGCTGCTGAAAGGCTGTGCAGGAGGAGGCAGTGTGAGACAATGTCAAAGGCTTTGGCCAGGTCTACAAAGATAGCTGAGGTTATGTGCCCTTTGTCAAAGCCAGAGGAAATGGACTCAGTTAGCCTCAGCAGTGAGGTGGTGGTAGAGTGGGATTTCCTGAAGCCAGACTGGAAAGGAGTGAAGAAGTCAGAGTCAGAGAGGAATGAAGGGAGTTGGTTGAGGGCTATGTGTTCTTGTAGCTTAGCTAAGGTAGGCAGGAGAGAGACAGAGCGATAGTTCTCTGGTGAGGAGGAGTCGCCCCCCCCCTTCGGGATGGGAAGGACTACTGCATGTTTCCAAACCGAGGGAACCATGGCAGTCTCGAAGGATAGGTTTAGTATAAGAGAGGGAGAGGGTAGGCAATGGCAGGAGCAGAGAGAGAGAAAGAGAGAAGCCAAGGATCCAGGCCATCAGGTGAGGAGCCTTTAGTAGGGTGTAGTACCAGGAGAGCTAGGAGGGTAGTATCAGGAGATACAGGAGAGAAGGAGAACTGAGGGGGTGTGAGAGGTATGAAGGAGGAGGAAGGGGCAAAGGAGCAGGAGGGGATGGGGACAGCTTGAGTTGGGGTAGTGGAGGGAGGGACAGTGTGTGGGGCATAACAGGGTGGCCATCAGAGAAGGGGAGGGCCTTGGGAGGGTGCGTAGCAGAGAAGAGATGCAGGTGGTGAAGTGGGAGTTGAAGCATTCAGCAATGTCTATTGGTTCAGACAGGACAGCATGGTTTAGCCTGAGGGTAAGTGGAGGAGGGTTTGAGGACGGCAAGAAGAGTGAGTGGCCGACCTTCCAGAATTTGAATGGGTTGTTTATATTGGACTGGAAGTTAGATTTGAAGTGCTCGGCTTTGGCAAGGTGGATTGCTTTAGTGTAGTCATTCCGAAGTTCACGGTACCTTTGGTAATCACATGGGTGGTTAGAAACTTTGGCCTTACGCCATGCAAGGTCGCAAGCTCATTGGCAGGACAGAATCTCAGAGGTAACCCAGGGAAGATGCCCGCCAGGGACCCTAGTTTTACAGAGTGGTGCTCGGGAGTTGCAAATCTGTAAAAAATTAGACATAAAGAAGGCAAGGGCCTTGTCAGCTGAGGTTGCTGTGGAAAGGGAGGACCAGTCCACCTGTGAGAGGTCGTGGAGCAATAATTGCAGGGCAAGTGTTGTGAAGGGTCTAGTGAGTATAGATTTTGCTGGGTGTTTCATTCTATGTATTTTATGCACAACAAATGTCATGTGGTGATCGCTGATAGAGTCTGGTAGTAGCCCGGAAGCCACTACACGATGGGGATGAGAGGTGAGGACAAGGTCAAGCAGGGAGTGGTTTAGTGTTTTAAAGTTTAGTCTAGTAGGTTCCAATATCAGTTGGTGGAGGTTTAAGGCTTCGATGGTGGAATGAGTATTAGCCAGAGATGGGGCCAGCCATTTTCAGTTTAAATCACCCAGGAAGAATAGTTCACCACCACAGGCAATCGAGGTCTATGATGTTTGAATGTGGCTGACCAGGGCAACAGTAAACTCCAGCAATGAAGATGGGGCAGTGAGGGGAAGGGAGATATTTAAAAGGAGAGCCTTGTGGGATGACTGGACAGAGATAGTGAAGGAGGGAGTGAACCGGAGTGAGAAGGAGGTATAGATAGCCATGCCGACACCTCTCCCAGACCTGTCCTATCTTGATACTGTGAAGCCAGGAATAGAGATAGCATGGTCTGGAATGTTTCTGGAAGATAAATATTAAATATCTAATAAACTAAAGATCACTAGAAAAAAATATTTACAGATATGAAAATTGGAACTATGGCTGCATGCTTTCAGCCAGGAAGGAGAATTTTGATAATCACTTCCTGATTATCTAGTGCTGCTGCTTTAATAGCCACACAGCTGTCCATCACTTGTAAAGTGCTTTGGGATACAGTGTGTATGAAATTTGCTATAGAAAACTCAAATCCTTTATATCCTTTCTGGTGACATCAACTGTTACCCGTTGATGGTGATGGGCTATATTTTCCCCAGTGACACCCACATTGGTGGTGGTGACCCACTATGTCTCCAGCGATGTATACTGGTGGAACTGAGCTACTGTGTCCTAAGGGACACCTGTAGATAGTCTTCCTTTCAGTGGAGCCCTGCTACCTCCTCCATAGTGTAGGCATTTCCTTGCACCCCTCATGACCTGCGCAGAAATATCTCTGAAGAATAATGCACTTATGTGGCCCAGTTAGCAATGCGAACACTTCACAATCCCACTTATGATGTTTGTGAGTGGCCCAGGTTCCTTTTTGGCTACAAAATACAAACTTCAGTGCATGTTATACAAAAGTAGCAGATAGCAGGAAACATTACTATGTTTTTGAATATGTAAGTATCACCAACCCAGTATTACTACTTAGGGAAGTCATATAGCACAGTGGCATACCTCTCAACCTCCTGCCTCATGAATCAGGGACAAGGCTTAAAAAAATTCAGGGACAAAGGACCAAAATCAGGGACACTTCTTCAAAATTTGAGTTATCCTCTCAGGAAGCTGGTAGAACAAAGGGCTTAGTGTCAAATGCATTTTCTAAGGAAGAACAAGTCTATAACTGTAATGTTTGATTATTTTGTGCTTATAACCCCCACAGGTTGGTCACAGAAACACAATTTTTAGGAGGGACAAAGTAAAATTGTGAGACGAAATCAGGGACATACCTGAAAATCAGGGACAGTTGAGAGGTATGCACAGTGGTTAAGAGCTCCTGAGCTGAAAACCTGGATAACTGGGTCTGAATTCCACAGCTGCCACTTGCATACTATGTGACCATGAGCAAGTCACTTAACTTCCCTGTGCTCCCAGGATGCACCTAGGAACAAGCCTCAATGTAGTTTGTCTTTCCTGGCCAAAAATTTAAAAAAGGGAGATGTATACTTTTCTAAGATTTAATTTGCTTGACATTAAAACCTTACCCATATTACCAACTGCCATTAAAATACACATATAACAGAGATCAAAAAAGCATATTTAAGTGCTTACGTGGATTTCATGTGTGTTAACAGAAAGGCATCATGCTAAATCCAAATGGGACTGCTCTCCTTCTCCGGGGATGGGGGGGGGGTGGCAGTAGTCGGCATATGACTGACCCCTAGCAGTGGCTGGGGCACAGCATGCTGACACTGCAAATAGTGGGCTGAGATGGGGCAAATGCCTGGAGAAGCGCGTGCGAATACGCTCGTGCTCCCTCTGCTGGTGTCATTGCATGCCTCCTCTCTGCAAGGGAAGAAAATTGGAAAAATGGCCCTGGTTGCACAGCTTGATGGCTGTCCATTGGATCACGTGCCACCTCCAGATGGCATCAGCGCCAATGCTGGATCCGGTCTTGTCGGAGAAGATGAGGGGCTCCCTACCACCCCGCCATAGGGGGTAAGCCATGGGGGTAAAAGGCAGTGATGACTCGAAGTGTGGAAGTGCGGGGACGGATGGTGGCCAGAGGACAGGTTGCCTGGTAGATACAGACAACCAGGGGCCAGGGAGGAGAAACAACACCAACAAAAAAATAATTATGGTATGAGGTGGCAACTATGACAGAACTAATACAAGCTAACACAACACTGAAAGCAGTACAGACTCTTGTAAGCAGCATGATGTAGCTTTCATCCAACAGTCTTATTAGCAAACATGTAATATAACTGGTATACAATGACGAGTTAGACTTCTAAAATGCAAAAATCTGCTTTGATAATGCAGTCATATACATCATAACTCTTGCACTGTTTTGAATAGTGTCTGTGGTAACAGAATGTACTGTGCTACTAAATTGTTCAAAGACTGACCTACCCTTTCCTTTGCAGCTGGAAGTAGTGAGCAAGCTTCCTTTAGTGTTCCAACAGTACGCTGGCTCTTGAAACAAAGGACAAAGGCAGGTTTAAGTAAATGAGATAACCCTTTCCATGTTATGGGGTGGGAAACAACATCTGTCAAAACGAAACAAGTGTAGCAACGGGGGCGGTGACGGGGCTCAGAGGATCCCATGGACGCAGCTCACAGGCTGAACTTTGTCTACAGCAAAACAGCAAATTACACCAGAACAATTACTTCCTACTGAGTTTACCAACTCTTTACTTCCTCAAGGTTAATTGGGGTGGATTTCAGGCCAAATTCATTAGAACAGTGGTAGACTAGAATAAGCTCAGAATGCGCCCATGATCAGCAAAGAGTTGACTGGAAACTTCCAGAAGTTCAGCATCCACACAAAAACCAAGCTGCCAGATTTTTGTCAAAACAAAAATAGATTTTAGATGCTTTTACCACAGTGACCATTCTGCAAAAAACAGGTTGTTCCTTTAGATAAACCAAAAAGAAAATATTATTACTGTTCTTTCTTCCCTGACAATGCCTCTTTTGTTTGTTTTGTCTGTGTGTGCAGAGTCATGGCATGTCATTCAATGAAATCATGTATCCAAACAATTTACCACAGTAATCATCAACAGAAGTGAAAGGTGAAAGACATGGAATGACCAGAAAAAAAAATACAAATCCCCCTTTCGCAATGTTCTCCTTTCAGTTTTTTTTTCCTTTTCCTCCAGCTTTTGTAACATTAAACGCAAGAGATGAGTTGGCTGGTAAGCTGCAGTAGGGATGATGATATTTTATAAATGTTTATATGCATAATTATTGTGTCTCATATGGTCATGAGACACACTTCCTGTGCATATAAACACATTATAAAGCATGTTAAAAACTGAAGTAGCAAAACCAGCTATTGATTGGGATGGACCTGTGGGAATACCACATGGTATTCACATGGCCTGCCATGTCCTGCCGGTGCACAAAGCCAGGAAATGAACATGGTTGGAAATGGTAGAATTTTTAATTTTTACTTTAAAAAAATAAAATGTTCAGTAACAAAAACACTTTAATGCATTTCATAATCATAGTAAGGAAATTTAGGGGGGCAGGTAAACAATCATTGTTCCCACTGTCATAGCAACCTGGCCTTCTGCTTAATTAAAACACTTCTGTTTAAAATAAAATTCAACTTGAATTTGAAATTGTTTTTTAACACTTTTCAGAAAAGTGAAGCAACCACTGTATGCGAAATGGACTATGCCAACTTAACTGAAAACTTCAGAATTTTGGAACTGTTAGAATGAGATGACCTTTTTTAATTAATCCTTAATTAAAATGGTCAAACAAATGATTAACATCATGCTTACACTCAGGGAACCAGCAGAAATGTGTGTTTTTTTTTTTTCTTTTAGTTTGAAACTCAAAAATCATGCCTTTGCAGGTTTCTTTATATGGGTAGGTGACTTGGGCAGGGGGGTTGGGGTTTACTTATGGGCATTCTCACCCCTGTGGTGCACTACACTTTGTGAGCATGGGGGTGAGAGTACCTCATGGTTTCACCCCTTCCCTCCCCTTCCCCACCATGTGTCTTGACAAAACATAAAGGTTTATAGTCATAAGAGTATCAGGATTGTTAAGACATTAACAACATGGACTGGATAAAATGATGTCATGATTTAATAGCTTGATAAAATAAGAGACCTGATTCCCTGATTCTAAAGCCAATCTTTTTTTTCCTACGCAAATTGCACCATACCATGCAGAGATGCAGTGCATGGCATATTTATTATTGTGCCATGACTGTTACAATATACAGTGTAATTCAGAATGTGTCCTTCTACCAGTCTATTTGATTGAAAAATGAATTTAAGATGAAATACTGGTGCAAAAATTAAAAAAATGTAACCATATCAAATATATGACTACTAAGCAAGCAATAATAATAGTACTGGCAGTGACACCCTGGATCCGTGTATTCTACGGCTGGTCTTAGACACAGTTCTTACCCCGATCACGTGCCTCATCAACCACTCTCTTTGCCTGGGGAAGGTTCCAACTGCCTGGAAAATCGCCACTGTCACCCCTGTCTTTAAAGGTGGTGATAGGACTGTGGCTGGAAACTATCAGCCAATCTCCATTCTCTCTCCTCTCTCCTCTCTCCAAGGCCTTGGAAAAAGTGGTGGCCTCTCAAATCTCTGACTACCTCTCCACCTACAATGTCCTATGTCCTGAGCAGCATGGCTTCTGAGCGGACCACAGTACCAACACAGCCTTCCTACAGTTCTCCAACTTTCTCCACTCCTTAGACACTGGTTCTCTGGCTGGTGCGGCCTCATTGACCTCTAAAGCTTTCACACTGTCTCCCACCCTCCTTCTTGATCCCTTAGTCTCTGGTTTTGCTGCTGGGCCTATCTCCTGGTGCACCAGTTATCTGTCTGACCGCTCACAGCATGTAAAATTAATGGGACCTACTCAGACATCTATCCCATCTTTTCTGGGGTTCCCCAGGGCTCCATTCTGGGCCCCTTATTATTCTCCCTTTACCTTAACACCCTTCCACACTTTTGCTCGGGGAACGTTCTATTGTACGCTGATGATGCAGTCATCTTTGCCTCAAGTCGTAACCCTATTGCCCTCCAGGACTCGCTGCAGAAGCCCTTCGCTGAAGCCGAGGGCTGGTTCAAGGAACATAGATTGGTGATAAATCTTAAAAAAACCAAAAACATGTTCTTCACTCATCCTCAAAACAAGTCCTGCAACTTCAAACTCCTCATTCACTCTGGGTCCTCTTTCCCACTCGAACAAGTTTGCTACTATAAATACCTAGGGATCCATTTTGACCCCTCCCTTTCCTTCCATGGACACATCACTGCCCTAGCCACTACCACTAATATCCAATTGGGCATCTTACATCGGTATAAACACCGCCTCCCCCCCGGAGGCTCTTCGACTCACAGTCACCTCCTCTATCCTGTCCCTAGTGGACTATGGACTGCCGGTGTATGGTGCTGCTGATCAGACCGCACTCCATAATATTCACACTACTCTGAATAAGGCCTGCAGGTTAATTACTGGGGCATCTAGGCTAACACACACCTGTCTACTGTACTATAAAGTGCTGGTACTCGATCTTGATGAGCGCCTCAAATATCTGACCTGTACCCTTACAAAAAAGACCCTGCTTGGGCTATCCCCACCAGGATTGACCACCACCATCCGCCGCTCTGTCCCACTAGTTCATACTCGGACCTCTGGGAAAACCTCTTTTTTTATCCCTAGAGCTAGGACCTTTCACGGCCAAAGAGCTTCAGCTTTAGGGCCCCTCCTGGTTCAACACACTGCCCCCATCTCTGAAGCAAGCTCCAACTATATCGCGGCTTCAAAACATCTCACGGAACCACCTCATTAACACCAAGCTGTAATTGCCACTAATCAAAGCCGTACTCAGTACTTATGACAAAGCTTACTACTAAGCTGCTAAGGACAACATAACTCTGGTATTGTTTGCATCAATCCGACCTGTACCAGCTTGTTTGTATCTATGTCTTAAGTTACTGTTATACTGTGTTATACTGCTATACTGTGTATTTTTGTTTGTCTTACTGTGACAAGGTACCTTTGTAAATGAGCCTATGGCTCAAAGGTTTTCCAAACTGCTGTCTAAATAAATAAACAAATAAACACCTGACAGGGTCGGCGGTATTGAGCAATACCGGACTGCCCAGGGACATAATGAGGTCCAACACTGCAGGTGGAGGGTCTTATAGCCCCTGGAAGGTCCGATATTCCAGATACCACCCACCCTGGAGAGTATTATTGGGCTTAGAAAATGGGCCACTGTATTATACTTGTTAAAAAGATAATTTCTATGTTTGAATGGTAAAACTCTGTTGTATTTTATTTTTTTTTATAATGAAATAGTTCCTTCACATTTGTTTGTTTCTTTTTGAGGTGAGGACTTTTGTCCTAGTGGAGCTCCTATAATTGTGGCTTTGGAGATCGTTGTCTTCGTAACCCCCCACACACATACATGGCTATGGAGTTCCACTGAGCTACCCTTAAAGAGTGTAAGTACCTGTTTTAAACAGATATCTTCATGTTTTGGTTCATGGTTTGATTTGGGGAGTGCAGTGCAGTGGACAGAGCTAAGCAGATGGTGGTTGGAGCAAGAGGGCATGAGTTCACAGTTTCGAGACTGTCAATGTGTAACATGACCACAGTTGAGAGAAATGCTCATGTTGTCTCTCCCCAACTGCATACAAGTATGTTTTTTTTTCATGCATTTTGTGATGGTTAATTTCTGCAGTTAGGCTTTTCGGGAGGGAGTTCTGCAGATTGAGGTGCACTGCATGGTTGTCAGAGCAGGTGGCCACAGAAGAATGTAGGGCACGGTGAGCTGACGGCAGGACTGACAAAGCAATTCTGAGATTTTGTTTTGCATTTTCAACCACAAAAGGATTGTGAAAGTGGGGGGGAGTAGTAACTTGGTCTGCCATTACTGTGGTTGTGTCAAGAGTGGGGTGGGGTGACATCTTGCTCGCGGAGAGTCGCGCTGTCGAGCATCAGGGCTGTGTTTGGGCAATATCTCTCACTAAGCAAGAGAGAAAAAATGGCACCATTTGAAATTGAATGGGCTGCTTTCAACCAAAGGGCAGGCATGGTGGGCACAAGGAATTTTGAAAGGGTAACGGGGCACTTGGGCTGGTTCTTGTTATTCAGAGGGCTCTACCTGCAAGTTAATTTACCTCTGCCAGCCAGTCAGGTTTGTTGGATTTTTAAGCTCATTTTCTAACAAGTGTTGGACTTGAAATTCCAAACACGGTGAAGATGAAGGCATGAAATACAAAACGTTATGGCTCTCAGCTCTGAAACTAATACTACTAATAGTGGAAACAGAAAAACATGTTTACATAAAATTAAAGTAAAACACAAAAGACTTCATTCTATAAGCCTTTTACTGTTAATGTTTTGTTCAGACTCTGAGTAGCTTTTTCTGCCAGTGTACAGTGTATTGTTTCTAATATATCGTTGGTTTCAAAGACAGTATAGGCATTCCGCAACATTTCAGGGGCTTTGCTTACTTCCCGAAATATTACTTTAAAAAAATCACAATTTTAAGCTGGGCTATTTGCACAGCCGTGGTGCTACCACCCATGACCTCAGTGACTCAGGTTAAGAAGCAAGTCTTGGTCGTCAGGGGGTTGGCCAGGGGGAGAATGATTGAGCCTCCTAGGGCATGCTGTCCCCCCCTCCTCCCAGGAGGGTGGGCTGCTTTATTGGCCACTACACTACCACCTGGGTGACCACAGACTGTAGTGCAGCTGGAGGAACACTCAAGGGAAGGGGTCACTGCGGATGTTGATGTGAGGCATACTCTGGCATGTGCACATCATGATGTTGCCACCTGCACTTCCTAAAGGCACTGGGGGAAGACAAAATGGAAAATGGCACCCTTCACCGAGGGCTAACCAGCCCCAGTGTATCTGACCCCCCAACTTTGAACAGGATATCCCACTAAAAGGCCTGAACTGCCTGTTTCATCACAAGGGGTCCTGCCACCCCTCCAACCCCACCCTGGGGGTAAACCATAATAACAGAGTGACCATGGATATCTGTCCATCAAGTGGCAATGGGGGTGCAGGTGTCAAAGATGAAGGAGGAATAAACAGAATGAGAGAAAAAAGAAACAGCAAATTTTCTTCAATAAATCAGTTCTTTTATTCATTACAGTGGAAGGCATCAACATGATAAGAGCAAAATGTTTTGAGTACCTTGGGCTAAATGTTCAATTCATCAAATACACTGTAACTTTGATGCATGGCCATTGTTGTTCCCCACCACCAGTTTCTAATATTTAAGACCATACTGTTTGAGTTTAGAGGCACTTGTCAGTTTAAGGGATAAGACCCTCTCAGGGATCAGTAGGCAGAACTAAATTACTCTGCAGCGTCTGCGGTACTAGGCTTGACCTAGCTGAAATGTCATGCTTAAAATACAATGAAGCACAACAAAAAAATGACTAGATTGGATTTAGCAGGTGGGAATTGACATGCCATAGAGGTGGAGAACAAATGAAGCTGGCAGAGTCAGTGAGGCAACTGAGCAGAACAAACACAAACAAGGTCCCTGGGAGCATGGCACCAGGCTGGCAGTGAGAAGCAAGGCAATTTCCAAAACAAGGTAAAGCTGAACAACTTCTGAATCCAGACTGATAAGGCCAACTTTTTTTTTTTAATTGTTCAGAGGTAATAAAGGTACAAAAATAATATGTTAAATTGATTCAGATAAATATGTTACTTGGCAGTACAAAGCTACTGTAATTGCACAAAAACAATCATTAATTATTTCTTAATTGATACAAGCAGATATCATCATCTTTACAAATTAACTAGAGCTTATTAATAAGTCGGCATTGTATCCATTAATTATGTGTCTATTTTAGTCAACCTTTTTCAACAGCTGCTGCCAGAGGTGACCAGATAGCTTAACATGTTTTAGCTTTTTTCTAAAATGATACCATCCAGTATTAAATTACTCCACAATTCCCATGTAGGCTGTATTAGATCCTTCCATAAGTGCACAGTGCATCTACAGCATATATGTTATTAAGCAACAAAAAAAGGTTTCACTCTGTGACCTTCTGACAGTACCTGATTTGAGGAAGTTCCTAAAAGATGTAACCATGGCTCTTTATAAAATCTAGTATTCAAAACAGTATTTATACTTATAAGTACTTTCCCCCAAAAGGAGGTAAAGAGTTTGCAGGAAAACATTACATGAATCAGTGTACCAGCTCTGTGTGTATTGCATAGACTGGAAATATATGAATTAAATTGATTTAATGAACTACGGAGTATAGTAGATATGATGTAAAATGAAAAACTGATCTGGTTGGCATCCAGTGAGGATAGCGACTGAATATGGGCCACTGTCAAAACGGCAACTCATATTCAGTGCTTTCCCCATGGGCTACCTGCAAGGGTAGTGACCCTACATGAAAGTGAGCATAGAGAAGGGTGACTGGAAAGGGGGGATAGCGAGGGGAAGGGGAGGGACAGGGAAGGGGTTTTAGGGGACTGTTGCACCTGCTGCTGCCTAGCTAGCCATGTGGTATGGTGGTATGGGTGGTTAGCTCTGGTGCAGCAGGTACTAGGTTCGAGCAGGGGCCGGGAGCATGGAAATTTTGCTGCTGCCTGTGGCTGTGGAACTTCATTTTTGGCTGAATCTGGATTTTGTCCCCTCCCCGACATGCACACCCCTGGAGTTGAGAATCTAAATTCTGGGGGAAACAGGGGGCAAGGGGGGGGCATAGCCCCTCCACAAAAACACTTTTTAGTGTTTCTGATGTCGGGTCGCCTGACAGTATATATCATTGATTTGCTTTTTGGCGATATACAGTCGCCATAATAGCAATCGCTGTTTTGCGATCGCTATTATGACATGGAATCAATCTGGTTAAGCCTGTTATTGAAAGATATTTTCCAATTAGTGCAAATGTAATCCCATTTATCTGGTGATGCAATGATTTGTAATTCTTGTTGTCAACTTAAATTAAGTTTTCCTAAATTGGAAACTGCATATATTGCAGTGTTACAAAGTTTTGAAATTTGTTTCTGCCTGTTTGGAGCCTCCTTTAGGTAAAACCAATATCTTGATGAAGAACCTCAGCACAGCTTATTGACACATTGCTAGATCCCAAATCTCAGACTAGATGATTACAGCCCCATCATGCCCCATCTAGTGTCCTTTGCATAAGTAATGACTTAGTCTGTATTTAAGAATTCCACACCGATCTGAATTATCTGCTGTATTTTATAAAGCTTCCTCTCTTAATAGTTATTTCCATCTTTCCACGTGCATTGGTGTTGGGTGCAGCAAAGAAATGAAAGGACTTTGGTTTTATATAGCACCTCTCAAAAACTGTATCCCAGACTTTTTACAATCCATGAGGAGTTATCTGCAGTCATTGGGCAGGCAGCGAAAGATTAAGGAAAGCTTAGGGTGAGAGAGAGAGAGAGAGAGAGAGAGAGAGAGAGAGAGAGCGAGAGAGAGAGAGAGAGAGAGAATGAATTAACTACAGGAATGTTAAGTGACTTGCTCACGGTCACACAAAAAGTAACTCCCGGTCTGTGGAGGGGGATCCGTTCATGCAAAACTGCATAATCTGCACTGTGCACAATTCAGTGTAAATAAATTGTTGGTGCTACAAGCAATTTCTGTTTCAAGAGTAGTACCCTGTGTCCTGGTGTTGCCTGTGTAAGTAAGTGAAAGGACCAGAGAATGTTAAAGATATATCAAACCCATTTGCTGTTAGGCATGTCTTATATTGTTGTTTACTCTAAGGATCAGTAGTCACACAGGGGAGTAAAGTATCAGGGAGTTTTCCCTTTGAAGCCTGTATAAACAAATCTGTTTTCAGTGAATGGTGCAGCTCCAGAGAGCTATGAACAGTGATATTTCCAGATTAATGGCCTAGCACAAAAGAACTGTCTTGCCAGGAAGGCATCAAACTTTTATAGACCAGCACCTTTTGGTGGATCACATCCCTGGAAGAAAAGGCGGAGTGATAGGAGAAGGTTGCATCCTGTGACATTTTTTATTACAAAGGGGCTCCTGGTAAGTACACCATCATTCTAAGCAGATTGATAGACAGATAGACAGACAGACAGAGAGAGAGAGAGAGACAGATAGATAGATAGATAGATAGATAGATAGATAGATAGATAGATAGATAGATAGATAGATAGATAGATAGATAAGTCACCCCCTGGGCCATGGCCCACCTTTCATAGTAGGGCACAGAGAATTAATGGTCAGCCAGCCAAAGGGAGGGGGTACAGTAGAGTCATGCGGTATGCCACTATCAATGTCTTGAGGTGAAGATCTACTATTACCTAAAACCACTGACTGCTGGCACTCCACCACAAAAGGATGGAACCAGTCATGCAAACCGTCAAACTGATCATCAGACTTTCTTAGATGCTCAATCTATTCCCAGTGCTCAACAGTGTTAAATGCTGCGGACAAATTCTAGGTGAAATACCACTGACAGCTCTGCCTAGTTTCCTACCAGGAAAAGATTCCCTTGCCAAGGTGGTTTCCATGTTGTGATGCAGCCAAAAATCAGACTGACAGGTTTCATAGAGACTGTTTTCCTTTAAACGCTCCTGTTGCTGCATCACTGCCCCTTCTCAATAATCTAGTCGAAATGAGGCAGGTTAGAGACAGGCCAATAGTTTGTGAGACTGTCAGGGTCTTATGATGCCTTCTTTCATAGGACCCTCCCCTCTGCTGCCTTCAAAGCAGTCCGGAGATGTCAACATCCCAAAGAGAAGCACTAATAATCCCAATAAACAATGGCACCATTGTCCTTAAACCTTCCTTCATAAGGTCCGAGGGCACTGGGTATGAAATACAGATGCTGGGACACAATTTGGAAAGCACCTGGAGGATCTCCACATAGTCAGTAGGATGAAGACAAGACTGGGACAACAGAGGTTCTGACATCCCCAGTTCAACACCATGTTACTATACCACAATAGAGGAGACTATCAGTGACCTAATGTCACATCCCTCCACGTGGGCCTCAACCAGGAGCTTTAAGGCATTCTGGGTGCAAGATATTATCCACCCCCCAAGAAGAGAGCAGCCAGCCTCTTTCTCTCCTCTGAAGTTATTTACAAAAAGACATTTCTCCTCACCCCAACAATGATTCCTGATATCAGTTTTAGTGAGATGACAGGACAGATCTGTGTAACATGGGCCCAGATGTCCACCACCTATGCTCTAGCCTCTGACCCAGTGCATTCAGGCATTAATATCATCATTAAACCATGGTGATCTTCATTCTTGATGTACTGGGGAACAAATGGACTGGCTCAAGGGTATTGATTTCTGACAGGGCCACCTGATTAAATCAACTACTGTAGTATCCCCCACCCCCCACTCCCATGGAGGCAGACACAATACTTGAAGTGTCCACCAGTCAGCAGAAAGTTTCTGGGTCTAGTCTTTGCCACACTTGATAGTGGATCAGCTCAATAGAAGCAATCAAAGTGTGAAGAACTGAGAAAGATATGGTATAGTGGTTAGACGATGCGACATGAGGCACTTGAAACTGGTCAGTCACAATCCCTGAGGAGAAGACACTGTCAAGTAGGTGCCTGCCAGCATGAGTTGCTGAGAATACCCTTTGTTTGCCTCATCAATCATCATCATCATCAAAAGGATCCCAGAGGCAAAAGTGTACCATCAATCCAGGCATTAAAGTCCCCGAGAGTCAACAGTCTTGGTTATGTCAATATTAAAGAATATACCAGTTCAGACAACTCCAAAATTGCTTCTCCTGCCCCTGGTGGAAGATAAGCTAGGAGAATCTTGAACCAATGACAACAAACCACCTGTACTAACAAGCATTGAATTGTCACCAGTTTCCCAACGAGGAATGTCACAACCCAAACACAGATTTTGCAATAATTGTTACCCAACTGCCCCTTTGCTCCAGAAGTGGCAGTGCACCTTGAGAAAGTTGGTGGTACCAGTTCATCAACAACAATACCTGTGTTCTCATTTAATCAGGTCTGTATGATACATGCCAGGTTGGAGTCGGGGGCCAAAATGTGATCTCTCACCACAGTTGTCTTATTAACTACTGACCTGGCAGTACTTAACAACACCCACACAGGAGAAGTATGGCTGTTTCAATTCCTCCTCTTATCCCATTGATATTCCCAAAGGGGATTTCTAAAAGCAGGATACTCCTGCACTTATTTCCAAGGTATGTACACCTTCTACTCCCAACTGTCCCCTCTGTGTTCAGCTCCCTATAAATGAGTATATGTCGCACAGCATATTTATCCCTGTTTATGGAATGGGTACAGAGGAGGGGCAGACTTGATGGATGAAGAATAACTTCTGAACTTCAATTACAATGTTATTATGGTAACATAGTATTGTTGTGGCAAAAGGACTTAGGGTGCATCTTGCCTACTTCCCCTGCCACATGGCAGCGACTATACCTAATTTGAATATGAAGACACATCCGACCTTAACAGCTGAAATGTTACCCCTGCTCATGCTGTGCAACCTTAGTGCCAGTCTCCCTCAGGGCACAGTATAGTTCTACTTTAAAAGCTTGATCAACGCTAGCTGTCCCAAACTCACAGGTTAGGCTATGTCACATGCTTTCTACCCTCTGTGTGGGCTCATGTTTTCTAATGTTTCCCTTTCCTTTCTTCTCTCCATTTGAGAGCATGCACTCTAGCTGGCATATCCCCTAGTGCTGCTTGTACTCCTCAGTGCAAATATCTGTGTACACTCCACCTTGTTTATGCCCTTTAGTATTCATAAAGCTGTGACAATGTCCATGCTTAACCTTCACTTTGTAGTATTTTTCTGTGCAGCCTTGTAAGCCACTAGTCAGCTCTGTGGCTCGATACTGGACCCTCTGTATCTCTTCAATGTCTTTCCTATACTGAGGTTCAAGAACTGGACACAATACTCCAGATGAGGCCAAAACAAGGTTTGTATAGGAGAGTACAGGAGAGGATCACCTCCCTCAGTCGGCTTCTTAACCCCCCCTCCTAATGCATCCTAGAACTGCATTTGTTTTCTTAACAGCAACAACTTACCACCTGTCTGGCTTCTTCTTTCTGTTTTGAGCTACAGGAATTCTTGTATCTGTCTGGAAAATGGGTCATCTAGCTGGAAAAGTACGGCCACTAAGACCTCAGGCTTCTAGAGGACAATGTAATCACTTATGGATCATGATTATTACTCAAAGGCAACTCAGTTATCCATTACAATAGGGGCAGTGAACTTAGACCATATTTAGAATTTAAATTACGTATTCAAAATAAATGATAGATGCTCACTAATATGATTCACCCACACAGTCAATTAGCGGATGCTCACATCCTAAAAAAGCTTCCAGTGTAAAAGACGAATGCAGTGGTGTCCAGTCAAGTGTTTTAGCATACATTGTCATTTTTTGTTATCTTAGCTGGAAGTTATTTCTTCACAGATTCTTCTGTATCAGAGTTATACGTCTTTATTGGGAAGCTGCTGTACTTCCCAAAATCCATGACATTTACAGGAGTCA
The DNA here is from genome assembly GCA_016271365.2 of Neoceratodus forsteri. Classification (NCBI taxonomy): domain Eukaryota; kingdom Metazoa; phylum Chordata; order Ceratodontiformes; family Ceratodontidae; genus Neoceratodus; species Neoceratodus forsteri. Next base: position 1,679,195,920 of record CM057456.1, read on the forward strand.
CTTCCGAGACTAGGAGCTCGGTTTGAGGAAAGTCCCTACCCTTTGGAAGCAACACACACACTAGGACCCAAGCTCAGTATTTTGCTAGTCTAAAGTAGAAAACAATTATATGTACACTCCTGCAGAGCGCCATTACATCATTACTCTACATAGTATTGTGAAGGTATTGCAAATCTGTATATAAAAACAATGTTTTAATAACTTAAAAATGCTAAGTTTGTTTGACAACTGTCATGAACTTTGTTTTATACAATGATCTAGTTCAGCAGGCAGAACCACAGCAGCAATTCTGAAAGTAAATCAGGCTTCAAACACAACAGAAAGAGCTGTTAATTATGCTTACCAGTGGTAGAACCAGAGGAGAGGGGATTGGGGGTGGGAACCCCCTCTTTGTAGTCATTCCCATGCTCAGATCATACCAAACTAGACAGGGTTTTGCACCTAAAATGCATTCACCCCCCCCCCATGACTTGTCAAGATCTGCCCCTGCCCCTGCCTGCTACACATATGCTATTTTTCTTTGACTCATATATTCTACTGTGTTACAGGAAATAGCTTATTTTTACTACTTTGCAGTTACTAGAACAGTTCTTATAATCCTATTGGATCAATTCACCATTTGTCATATGTAAAGGTATGTTTTTCTATGGCAGATTGTAAAATATGAGAGAGTGTGAGAGAAAATGAAGCAGTGAGTCTGCAACGTGATCCTGTTCCCAGGAAACTTACACAGTTCTATAATATTGCTTTGGTATATATAGAGTTAATCTTACACACCGTTCATGCATTCTATGTCAAAACAATTTCACAAACAGCACATGTACTGATGATTGTCAATAACTATGCAGGAAGGGGGACATAATAAAGACACAGACATGAACTACTGGAGTGAAGCAGTCAACTGCATATGAAAAATACTGTGTGCAACTTAGATACAATTAATCAGTCACAGCTGTGGCTTTGTGCTGGTGTTTTCTGAGCACATTTCTAAGAACAAAATGTACTGCAAAGCAATGGACTGAGAACAGTTAAGAATCCCCACGTGTTGATTAAGAAACGAGCTAGGTTTAGCTCCCAGATCGCAAAGAATAGGTCAGTACTTACAGAGTGGATCCTCCTCACGCTCCCGTCTGTCTGCTTGCTGTGCTCTGTATTGTGATAGTGCACTGCATGGAGCCACTGCTGAGCATGCCTAGTAGAGGCAGCCACTGGGAAAAGGACTGGGGATGGATAAGCTTTCCTTTCTAATCTAATAATGGCAAAGTAGGCCTGAAGCTGGCAAAAAGTTGTTGTTTTTTTCTCTGAAGCTAAAATGCACTTTACTCTCTCAGATCGAGCCCTTGATTCAGTAAGACCTGGCTAAAGGTAAAAAAAAAAAATGGCTTTGAGAAGACTGGAATTGTGTGATTTGTTGTGACACTGCTCAGTTATCACCTCCTATGGTAGTCTGGCCATGTGAACTAGCTTGTGCAAGGGATTAAAAAATGTCTTGTGTTTTGTTCCAATCTCTTTGAAAAAAGTGACCTTCAGAAGTTGATCTTTTCAAATAACAAGGTCATTCTGGAGCTCACAGTCAGGCTTTTCTGACTACAGGAATGTTTTGGATAACACAAAGAGAAAATGTAATTTTTTCATTAATCTTTCTCAGACTGTATACAGGGAGGTTTTCAGACTCCTGTGTGTTATATTAGCTTTACTGATAAATTATGCCTGCTTAATTGCTGCCTTTGTGTAGGAACCAATCTGGTGGAGGTGGATGGAACTCTAACACACAGTATTCTCCAGTTTGGGTTAAAAGGTTAATATCATTAGTATTACTAGAATACATCAAGAAAAAGAAATAGACTATTACAGTAAAATAAAAAAATAAAATCTGGTTTGGCTGAGTTAAGAGGGTAGAATATCTTAACACTATAAAATGGGTAGGAAAAATCCTCAGATCTGATTGGCCAGTAAGTGTACTACACTCTCCCATGACCACAGAATTAGAACTTAATGCCTTCATGTTTTAAAATTATACTATGTTATGCTACTAATACCTAGTTTATAAGTGCAATAGCAAACTCCAGGGTGTGCGGTCTCGACCTTTGGCCTTGTACCTAACAACACAGCCAAGATGTGTGTACTGTAGAGTCCCCAATGATGGCACACCCTGATATGTGTTACTGTCTACATATTATAGAACAGAATGTGTTATATCATATGGTATCACCACATATTGGCTATATTGTTTATCCAGAGCCTTTCACCACCTGAGAGATGATGATATCCTATGATATTCCATTCACTAGTGTGCACTATTGTGATTATAAAATGGCCCACATGTGTTGAGATACTCTTATGTTGGTAATTTGTTCTGACCCTTAATGACTGATACATCATTATGGGTCAGACATTGCTTCAGCCAGTCAGCTTTAAGTATTTGTCCTAACCATTGTAAAAATCATTGGTAAGGCATAGCAGTGTAGGGTTCATCAATATTGTCATACCTCAGCTGTGTAATGATTGTACTAGCGATGTGACAATATCTGTATGGTTCACATCCTGGAGTGAAATCACTGTTATGAAATGGCAGCATTAATAATAATTTTTATTAAAAAATACATTTTGGGGTGTTTTATAAGCGTATTTTGAACAGAAAACTGTGGTTTAAAAAAGTTCCTCTGTGATTTTCCCACATTCCATTAGGTGACACTATAGACTAGAGAGAGATGCTCTGTATCAAGTAGCTGAAGAGGCACCGGGGGCTCCCGACTCCAAAGGTGTAGTGCAGTTTTATTTCATTTTTTTCTATGTCTGAGTATGGGTAATGTAAGAGGTGTAATGTTGAGAGTTTATTTTTCTGGGATATGGGATTGCATTTGTGACACTTCTGGTATTGGCTGCAGTAATGTTCTTGTGTTACATAGAAACATAAAATTTGACAGCAGATAAGGACCGCTTGGCCCACCCAGTCTGCCCATTTCCCTACCTGATGGATAAGCTGCAAATTCTAGTTAATCAACAGCTTACTTCCTCCTGCCCCCCACTAGAATTATCTTATGCCTGTCCCATGCATTCTTTAATTTTCCCACTGTTCCTGACTCTACAACCTCCTCAGGAAGGCTGTGCAAATGCATCCACAACTCTCTCTGTGAAAAAATACTTTCTAACATTACTTCTGAGCCGTCCCCCCCTCTATCTTCAAATTGTGCCCCCTTGTTCTTGCACATCTCTTCTTCTGAAAGATATTACCCTCTTGTACCTTGTTAATTCCCTTGAGATACTTGAAAGTTTCTATCATGTCCCCCTTCTCCCTCCTTTCCTCAAGAGTATACATATTAAGCTGCTTTAGTCTCTCCTCATATGTTTTCTGGTGCAGACCTTGCACCACTTTGGTTGCTCTCCTCTGAACAGCCTCCACTCTGTCTATGTCTTTGCGGAGATCTGTGCAGCAGACACCTGGATGTCTGTCCATACCTTTACCAAGCATTACAACTTGGACATTGCCTCTCGCCGCAGAGCGGCATTTGGCCTGGCGGTTTTACAAGGGCTCCATTCCTGAGCCCGGAGTTTGGAGGACTTGACAACTTGATTATTTATAAAACAGCTGATCATGTTTAGTTTTTGTTGACTGGGAAAGGAGGGCTAGACAAAACTGCCTATTTTCAGCCTCATCCCAGTGGGGTGGGAAGGGGGGTTGGGGATACATATGTAAACTAGTGAAACCGAACCAGATTTAGCTGTTGTTGGTATTTTTATTGCATAGAGGACATTTTGCCAGGACATTAGAGAAGACATGATTGTATATAAATTTAGAACGTTTTATATATGAAATTATCAATACCTAGATTATTGGTTTCCTTTGTATTATTAGCACTTTCATGTATCTTACTTGCTTTTTCTCTCTCTGTAACATATTTTGTTTGATATTCTTTTTTCAATAAAATTCCCTTACTCTGAGTGCCATGGGATCTTTAATGTCCACCTAAATAATCACCAGAAATGGCAGACAGGACAGGGTCCATTCTCGTTATGGTACCAGAAATCCCTGAACATTTGGAGACACTAACCCAGGAGAAAGAGACCACTTTTTACTTCTCATCTGAAGGATGACATACCCTGATAATTTAGCATCCCCTTAGCATGACACTCAGATGCCAGCATGTATGGTATAAGCCCAGTCCCAATGTGGGACTTGAACCCACAAGCTTCTGGCCCAGTGGCAGATCTGCTACCAACTGAACTCTATTGATACCACGTAAGCTCAGGTAAGTAGTAGAAAACCCACAGTAGGGACAAAACATTTGTTTTTTAAACAGCAGGACTGAATGAAGTAGTGCTAAGGCAGACGTTGTTAGAGGGCTGCTAGATTTTAAAAAATTCAGCAGGATTTGTTTTTGTTGGAAAGTCTGCTGAGAGTAATAGTTTCTGCCAGAGATTATAATGTACAGCAAATATAGTCCTCATGATTTAGAAACATCTCAGCTTATCTAATGGGCAGAGGGTATTTGTACTCACCCTTTCAAACTTTGTCCTTTAAAACAGGTCTGTGATTGGTTACTTCATGTCAACGGAATACTCCTTGCCCTCCAGCATACAATCAGTATCCTCATCGCTAAGGTGAACTATCTGGTTTACAACTGGAGTTCTGAGTGGAATAAACATTTAAAAAAAATGGAATTACAAGGCGAAAATGTAAAAAGAAGCAAGCAGAGTTATACAGTATAATAGTTTTTCAAATTAGCATTGATCTCGCTATTCTCTGCTTGACCATTTCAGGATGTACTTTGAAATGAAGATCTTTTTTTCTCAACATACTACTTCCTTCTGAAATATCTTTATAGCAAAATAAATAAAATAATGGAACCCCCTAAAGAAGGCATGGCTGCTGCGAGCACTGTGGTCTCTGTCTATAGCCAGTTATATTCCTTGTACCCTGGGCAGTCATTTTGTATCAGGTTACGCAACAGATGGCTTGAATTTCAAATGGAGCTATTCGATACAATTCTAAATGTTGACTGTACTGTGCTTTCTATGCCAGTTTCTAATCCTGAACAATAATAAAGAAGCAGCTTAAAAGAAATTTGGTGATCCAGTGGTGAGTCCGTTTACTGGGCAAATTATTTATCCCTTCTCTGCAGTATTTAGAACTGTATTAACCTGAAAAGGCAAGTAAGCAATGAGATATGACAGAGTGTGCATTATACTGAGATAAACACACATTCAGGGGTGTAGTAAAGCACAGGATGCCGCAGGCCAAGTGCCTTCAGCCCCCAGAAAGCACAGTTACATACAGTAAAAACTTATCGTAACAGTAGATCTTCAAGAGAGGCTCTTGCAGTAGATGTTCACAAATAGGACTAAGCCATCAGGCATCAGGACCCCATGGAAAAATCTTCTAGCTAGCAGTCTCTGGCAAGGATCACCCTCGATGTCAGCTGACCTACATCAACATATGTCAGTATAAAGGGGGAGGTCCCCCGTCCGCCTTCTAGTTCTCCTGCTGGAGGCCCACAGGTCATGACAGGAGCAGAGGAACTTCCCTATGATAAAAGAGAAAGAAGAAACTCAGGGGGATAGAGGGAGGGAAAGCAATAACTACTGTAAGAGCCTCTCTTGAAGATCTACTGTTATGGTAAGTTCTTACGTAACTGTACTATCTTACTTCGAGAGGGCTCTTGCAGTAGATATTCACAAATAGGACTGAGTCCCAATCAGTTCTGAACAAACAGAAACCAGGGAGGAGGAGAGAAAAGCTGTCCACAAAGAAAACTCAACAGACCCCGGGCTCGGGAATGAAGCTCCTGTAAAACCGCCAGGCCAAATCCCGCTCTGAGGTGAGAGGCAACGTCCAAGTTGTAATGCTTGATGAAGGTATGGACAGACATCTAGGTGTCCACTGCACAGATCTCTGCAGCTGAGACATTCTTAAAACATGTGGCAGAAGCCGTCATGCCCCTGGTAGAATGACCTTTCACCTGACTCAGAAGGGATTTGTTGTACTTGTTGTAACACTAGGTAATACAGTTGGCCAACCACTCGGAGAGCCACTGCTTAGAAATGGCAAGGCCCTCCTTTTTAGGAGTGAAGGAAATGAAAAGCTGATTTGTTTTCCTCGAGTCTTTGATTATATTAGTATAGTACCGCAAGATACTATGCACATCAAGTGTGTGGAGGAGGTGCTCCACTTGGTTGGAGTACTCCGGAATAAAGACCAGAAGCTCAATTGATTGGTTGAGCATAGACTCCACCATCACTTTAGGAAGAAACTTGGGGTTGGTCCTCATGGCCACCCTGTCCCTGTGAAAAATCAAATAAGGGACTCAGCACATAAGTGCATGTTCAGAGATCCTCCGAGCAGAAGTAATGGCCACGAGAAAAAATGTCTTCCAAGACAGGAATCCAAGTCTGCCTCCACTGCTGACTCAAAGTGGGGGCAGCATGACCTTTTCCAAAATGAAATTAAGATCCCAAGGGGGTAGAATTGATTGCATATAGGGGGCTTCAAATGAAGAACCCCTTCAAAGAAAGTCTTGAAGACCTCCAGCTGAGTCACAGACTTATTTCCAACCAGGAGATGATAGGCTGAAATGGCCAACAGATGAACTTTGAGCGAGGAGTAACCGAGATCCAAATTGAAGTGGTACCTAAGATAGTCCAGGACTCTGGCCTCGGGGCAGGAGAAGGGTTCCAAGTGCTGGGAATCTGCCCAAATAGAAAACCACTTCCACTTCATGGCATAGGTCAGTCTGGTGGAAGGCTTTCTGGCCTCCACCAGAATATGAGATACCCTGGGGGAAACACTAAAGTGAGCAGTGGCTATACCTGAAGGAGCCAGGCATAAAGATGGAGGGATATGAGGCCTGGATGGACTAAGGACCCTGATCTTGGGTCAGCAGATCTTGGGAAATCAGAAGAGGAAGAGGATGTTCTTCTGATAACAGTTGCAGTAGAGAGAATCAGACTTGCCTTGGCCAGAAGGGAGCGATGAGACTCACGTGCACCCCTTCTGCCCATGAAGTTTATTCAGGACTCTTAGAATCAAAGGAATTGGAGGGAAGGCGTAAACAAATCTGTCCTTCCAAGACAGAGATTGCACATCCTGCCAAAAAACATCTCACCCTGGAGTGAGTGAGTGAGCGAAAGGCGGGAAGCTTGGTGTTGCTTGAGGAGGCAAACAGATCTATCTATGGTGTACCCCATTGAGCAAACTCATCATTTAACACCTCCTGATTTATTTCCCATTCATGAGCACTTGCTGACGAGTGGCTGAGGGCATCTGCCAGAGAGTTCTGAACTTCCCGGGCACATGGAGTGCTGTCAGGTGGAGATTGTGGTGCGAGGCCCAGTACCACACCTTCATCGCCTCCCGGCACAGGGGGTAAGAACGCATCCCCCCCCCGTTTGTTGAAGTACCAGACTACACACATGTTGTCTGACTGTACCAGAAGGTGGCTGGGAAAGATGAGGGTTTGGAGTGCCTGGAGAGTGTAAAGGATTGCCCTCATCTCAAGCACATTGATGTGCAACTGTAACTCACTTTGGGACCAGCTCCCTTGGGTCTTGTGAGACCCAAGATGGGCCCCCTACCCAACCCTGGAGGCATCCATTGTCAGGGTTTGGGAGGGATTCACAGAGCAGAAGGGAATCCCCAGAGTGATGTTCTCCGGGATCAACCACCATCAGAGATCCCTGGCCATTGGGTCTGAGATGAGAATCTTGTGATCCAGTTCATCTGTGAAATGGTCCCACTGGCCTTCAAGGGTCCACTGTAAGGCCCTCATGTGTAACATGGCCATCGGGGACTGTCTGGATGGCAGCTGCCATAAGGCCTAGAAGGCAAAGGATCTTTGGAGCTGGTACACATTTTTGAGAAACCAAAAGGGGTACCTGCTGCTGCAGAGTCTCGATTCTGTCTGGGGGAAGGAAGTCTTTGCCCAGATTGCTGTCCAACACTGCCTCAATAAACTGCAGACATTGGCATGGAACCAAATGTGATTTGGCAGGGTTGATGGTGATACCCAGCTTGAAGAAAGTCTCCTGGGTAATACAAAGGGAGTGAAGCAGGTCCTCCCTGGAGGGAGCTGCAAGCAGCCAATCGTCCAGGTAGGGGAACACCCGGACCCTCCGAGTGAGCAGAAAGGCTGCCACCACTGCTAAGCATTTGGTGAACACCTGGGGAGCTGAGGAAAGGCCAAACGGGAGGGCCTTGAACTGAAAATGTTCCCCCTGAAAACAAAAGTGTAGGAAACTGTGATGTGATGGACAAAAAGGAATATGCAGGTATGCATCCTGCATGTCCAATGCACATAACCACTGATCTGACCTCAGGAGGGGAAGAAGGCTCTGAAGGGAGAGCATTCTGAATCTCCTGTACTCCACAAATAGATTGAGGGAGCTGAGATCCAGAATGGGCCTCAGGTTGCCCGTTTTCTTGGGCACCAGGAAAAAATGTGAGTAGTAGCCTGTCCCCTGAAACAGAGGAGGAACAGGTTCTATCACGGCCTTTGAAAGAAGAGAGCTTATGTCTTCCTGCACTAAAGGAAGGTGATGTGGAGGGTAAGATGACCAAGGAGGAGGTCTGTGGGGGGGGTTCTGAATGAATTCTACTGAGTGCCCCTCGGACACAAGTTGAAGCACCCAAAAGTCTGAGTTTATCCTCTCCCATTCTGGCGGGTGGAGGAAAAACCTGCCACCCACCAGCTCCCTGGGACCCGGGTCCAGAAGGAGAGGGAGAGGCTATGAGTCAGGAGACTGAGGGCAAGGCAGCAGCTGCAGCTCCCTCAGATTTATGGGTTTTGGCTGGGGGAACTTTGGCTGCTGACGCAGCTCTATGCTTGGGCTGGTGACGGGCTTGTGTCTGCTTCGACTGATGACAGTTTTGGCATCAAAAGAAGCATTTCTGCCTCTGAGGGATTTTGTACATGTGCTGTACTGACCTCAGAGCTTGTCCTGGAGGTCGGTGAGGATATCCTTTACATCACCACCGAAAAGGACCGACCCTCTAAAAGGGGCATCCTGGATAGCCGATTGCACCTCGGGTGCCAGGCCAGAAATACAAAGCCAGGAATGGCAGCATAGCCCGACAGCAAATGCCAAACTATGGCCAGCCATATCCACCACATCAAAGGAGGCCCGGAGAATATGTCTGCAAGCAGATCTGGCCGAGCAAACGATGACCCCCAGCTCCTGCTTGACTGTGGAATCTGGAAGAGAATACAATTTTGAAGACAGCTGACTGAGAATGGACTTCTGGTAGTCCCCCATAACGGCGACATAATTAAGAGCCCTGATGCCTAAGGTGGAGGAAGAAAATATTTTCTTCCCATGCTGGTCCAGGATCTTGGGTTCTCTTTCAGGAGGGGTGGAACTGAGATGTTTCAGTTTTGTGTTTCTGCCATGAGCGGCATTGATAACCATGGAATCTGCTTTAAGCTGAAGGCTAAGAAAATCGTTACCTTCGAGCAACTGATACAGCCTGTCAACCTTGCGTGCCACAGTAGCCAAGCAGGAAGGTTGTTTCCAAATGGTCATAACCAGGTCCTCGTAAGGCTCGGTCCGGGGGAAATAAGGGTGGGAGAGGCTTCTGCCAAATCCAAATGCTCTGCAAGCCTCTGATGCTGGACATCTTGTTCCACTGTCTTCCAGTTGTAGGCCTCCTGGATCTTTTTTAGCAACTCCAGAAAGGAGGGGACTTAGGGGAATTCTTTGGTTTGGGGGAGTCTGGAGTGTGCGATCCCTCTCCGGAATGCGAGAGTTCACAATCCCCATCTGAGTCAGATGACTCCAGGGAACTGGAAGTCACCACAGGAGGGAGTGGGAGATAAATGGGCCTGGAAATGTCCAGGGGGTGAGAAAACTCCCTGGGACGAGTGCCTGCTGATGGTCCTGGTCTGACATCAGGGACTGGGGAAGAAGGCTCTGTCAGCAGACATCCAGGTACCAGCATAGGGACCAGCATTGGCTGACATTTATCCAGCTCTGACATAAGCTGAGACTTGGCCTCAGCCTACCAAGAGGCAAGGACCATTTTGAAGTCCACCTGCGAGGAAGGAGGAGGTGGAGGAGGATAACCTGGATACCCATAAAATGGGTAACCAAAGCCCGACGGCGGGTAACCTGGGCCAGGGGAAATCCTGGCATTGGGTACTGAGGTATTGGGTACTATGGCTTCAGGTACTGCGGCATCGGGTACCCTGGTGTCGGAAAATGTGGCGTTGGGTGGCCCGACGGACCCGAAGGCCCTGATGGAGGCCTGACCGGAGGAGCCAATAAGTCAGGCATTGATCCAGTGGGTGGAGGTGGTGGATGCAATGGCCCCGAAGGAGGGGCCAGCAAACCAGGTACTGCTGGTCCTGCCGGTGGATCCAAAGGTCAGCAGTTGGGTGGCGGCAAGCCAGAGGGCTACGGCAGAGTGACCATTGTCAGATCCGGAATCAGAGGCTCTGGAGCCAGTGGGGGCAGCATCCCTGATGGCAGAGGCATATCCTGGTGCTCCACCCCTACAGGGGAAGAAGGAGTGGACTCCAAAGGAGGAGGAGATGGAGGAGTCTCTGACGGCAGCTGGTCTGGTATCAGCTGTGGTGATCCCTGAACATCAGGTATGTAGTCAGGACCAGATGGGGGGATTGGAGGCTCGGCGGCCATTGGACGGGCCGACAGATGACTTAGCAGCCTTGTCCATGCAGGAACCGGCAGAGCTGAAGCCCAACTTATCGGACCCCCCCACACCACTAGGCCGAGAGGCAGAAGCAGCTGTAGTGGGGGCGGAGGCCTCCTTTACCCCAGAGGCTCCCATCGGGCCCAAGCATGAGCCCAACGGGAGGGCCAACGCACGCCTGGACACCACCAAGGCTGCCATTGGAGATCAGTTCCCAGGAGGGGAAGATACCTGTTAGGACCATGACTCCAGCTGGAGTCAGTGGGGCTGTGGAAGGAGAGTCTCAGTCCCTGTGTTTCTCCTTGTCCTGTTTTTTCTTATGGTGTCCCTTGGGAGAGTCCAACGCCTGCCTAAGTTTCTTCAATTCTTTCTCCATGGAGGCCAATTTCTTCTTGAGGATATGGGCTTCCAGTGACTGCTGCAGTCTTTTGCAGGTGGCTGAAATGAACTTATGGCAGTGGTCACACTCTTCCACACGGTGGTCCAGGCCTAGACAGAAGAGGCACAGGGAATGGCCATCCTTATGCAGGAGCTGAGTTCCACATGTGTCGCATTTGTTTTTATGCAATTCGGAGGGCAACGGGGATGACATGCACAGACGATAAAGGTAATTAGTTCAACCTTTAAGAAATTTTTAAATTTGAAGAAACAGAAGATGGAATGAATACTCATCCAAAATGGCGATGCTAGTAGCACTGTTCTTCCATGAGGTGACTGTCTGAACCCAATGGCGGGAAAGAATTGGAGGGCGGTCCCCGCCAGAGACTGCTAGCTAGAAGATTTTTCTGCGTGGTCCTGATGCCTGATGAGTTAGTCCTATTTGTGAATACCTACTGCAAGAGCCCTCTCGAAGTAAGATCTGCATTTATCACAGCACAATACATACGTCGGATTAAGTTATTATGCTTGGAAAAATGGATTTCTGTTATAGAAATTAACATTCAGACAATTATTTTAAAGTTACAAATAAATAAACATTTTATTTAAGTAATTTATTGTTATACATGGGAAAAAATTGTTCTATAATTTGCCACTTGCCACTCTCTGCTCATACAAAGCTCAGGCTGAGGCAGAGTATAAAATGAAAATAATGGAGAAAGAAACTATTTGGGGAGGTGTGCTGAGAAAGAAATGGGTGAGGCTTAAACCAATGAAACTTCCCATCACAGTAAACAGCCATCTGTAACGTGGTGGTGGTGGTGGTAGTGGGAGTGGGGGAACAGAAGTCAAATTGATTTTATAAAAATTAAAAGGTTTGTACTCTTGCAAAGTGAAATTTGTTTACAGTGATCAATAGCACTTTCCCTGACTGCACAGTCATGCTAGCACTCTCCAAGGGGGACAGAGCAAGCAACAGTAATGAGCAGGAAAAATATTCATTTAAAAATTTAAGTGTTCTGCAGATAGAACAGGGAAATTGGAACTTAGAGTGTTAATAAAATAGAGAATAACTAATGCCCCCCCCCGGTGGTAACATCATAGGCATGAGAGTGAAGCCGGAGTGCCCTTATTATGTCAACACATTAATGAAATGTGAAATTACCTGTGAGTTCTTTACAGAGGTGATTTTTTATTATACATAATATAAAATCAGCCTTTCATAAGCACGCATTTTGTGCGATGCAAGGCTTTGTGTTGCTTTGTTGTTGTAATGTTTTGTCATTTAGAGAAAATGCTCATGAAATGGATTTATTTACAGTTGCCTTAATCAGCTTACACTCCAAGCCTTATGTCTGACTGGTTCGAGCACGACTGATTAGGGCAACTGTGTGGAGAAATAATTCCCATCCTAAATCATGAATTCTTCCTGTGAACATTCAAAGTGTGGAGCATTAATTTCTGAAAACACCAATGAAACAGGCTGATTGTGTATTATATTCACAGAATGCCCTGACACTGTATTAATCAAATGATCCCTGGGGCCTGGTTCTCAAAAAGGCGCAAAGTGCAGCTCAAAGGTCTGTGCTGGGCTTTGTGCTTGCCCAGGTGTCCAAGGTTGCAGTGTTCAGTTGGATAGTGTACCTGCACTATCTGACTGAATATAGGGCCAGGTCGAGTCAGCACTAGCCCCAGTAGTGCTGCCCTGACACGGAGCCAGGAGTATGGCTCAGCAATAGATAGAGCAGGTGCACAATTTCCTATCCACAAAAGCAGCCATGTAAATGAGCCCATTGTGCATGCAAGGCACTATGTGGCCTTGCAAGTTCATTCCAGGCTCATTTATGTAGGCTGCACTGGAACTTAGTGTGCCCCCCTCAGCCCCTGCCCAATACACAGCCCCAGTCCCTCATATCTAATGGTCCATCCCCCCTACCCAATGCCTGCCTGATGTACAAAAGGAAGTTTTCCTGGTGTCCAGTGGTCCCTCCCCACCTGATCCCTCATCCGATGTAGTAAACCACTGTCTCTGGTGTCCAGTGGTCACTCCCCCACCCGATCCCTCACCTGATGTGGTAAACTATTGTCCCTGGTGTCCAGTAGTCCCTCCCCACCCAGTCCCTCACCTGATGTAGTACACCTTTGTCCCTGGTGTCCAATGGTCCCTACCTCCACCCAATCCCTCACCTGGTATAGTACACCATTGTCCCTGGTGTCCAGTGGTCCCTCCCTCCACCCGATCCCTCACCTGATGTAGTACACCTTTGTCCCTGGTGTCTAGTGGTCTCTCCCCCCCACCCAATCCATCACCTGATGTAGTACACCTTTGTCCCTCATGTCCAGTGGTCCCTCTCCCTACCCGATCCCTCACCTGATGTAGTATACCTCTGTCCCTGGGTGTTCAGTAGTCCCTCCCCCACCCGATCCCTCACCTGATATAGTACACCTTGTCCCTGGTGTTCAGTAGTCCCTCCCTCCACCTGATCCCTCACCTGATGTAGTACACCTTGTCCCTGGTGTCCAGTGGTCTCTCCCCCCACCCAATCCCTCACTTGGTTGTCAGCCCTCCCCTCTATGCCAACCCAGTGTGAAGCCTGGTGCAGGTATCAGCCGCCTCCAACAATGCAGTCCCATCCCTAAGCAGTGCACTTCAGTCCACAGCCTGGCCCTGTTTGGTGACTATTGGGCCCCCCTCCCACTCACAGCACTGACAACTCACCCTACCCCCCCAGTCCCCCTTACCTGACTGTCGGTGCCATGGTGAATCGACGGCGAGTGACACAGCCCTCCACACACCACCTCATCCACCCACCATCTGACTGGGGCAGGAAGCATGCTGTTTATTTACATAGCACAATCCCTGCTCCTGTCAGATGGGGGAGGCTGTTGCATTACCTCCACTGATCACTAGGGTTGTTTGGATTACTGCAAGGTCTCAGTTGGCGTTTTTTGCGCTGCACAAGGGGACTGTGCAAAATGCCCTTGCATGGCACAAATGCTCTGTGAATTGGACTGCACCAATATTCAGGTCCCCTCCCTTTCATTTGCATTGCACCCCCTCCACACTTTGCCAGGGCGCAAACCTGGTTTGAGCATGCAAACTTGGCTTCTGTGAATAGCAATTCCATGCAAAGCCTGCTTTACCCCCCAAAACGCTGGTTTGCGCATGGGCAGCGTTTTAAGAATTGTGCCCCTGATCTTCTAGCAGCTCAACTTTTCTTCTGCTGAAGAAGATAAGACACCACAGATCCAGTTACTGGTCCTCTAGCTATGGTCTGACTTCGACTAAAGAGTATTTCTTTTTTATTTTAGCGCTAGTTACAGTTGCCCAAACTGTGTATGTGTAGTTCGAAGTATTTTTAAAAAATTTTTCTCAGTTCTGGCTTGGTTCCTGGGAATTGTGATAAGTGCTTTTTTTCACCACGCCCCTTTTCAGGGCTCTGATTCCATTTTTTTTGTTATAACAACACAATCACTTTTGACTATATTTTGAAAATACCACTTTTTAACAACAGTGGAATAAATAATTTTCCCAAATAAAAGCACATTTCACTACTATTTTAGGAAGCTGCATGATGCCAGTTTGACAAATATTTTGTCGACTGACATTACAGTGATGGATTTATGTGGACCACAAATGCGGTCGGCATAAATCCATCTGAGAACAGAAATTTCTTTGGGGGGCTTTGCCCCCCAAACCCCCCAAGTGGAGGCTCTGCCCCCTGCACCCACCCCCATATTTAAGATAATCAGCTCCAAGTCAGAGTTGATTTGGGGAAGGGGTGCAAAACACTGAGAAAGCAGTGCCAGAGTCTCACGGTGTGTCACTGTACTGTTGTTCGTGGTAGAGGTGTCGATATTCGATCAGCATATGATTTGGAATATGTCAAGTGAGCCAAAGAAAAGAACAGGCACCACAGGATTTAAACATTGTGAATCCTGTTGTAAGTCAGTGGCCAAGGCAGGCAGCCATTCACAGAGTATTGCCAGTTTGAGCCCAAACCATGATTTGGCAAATTGTAACCATTATCGAAAATGTTGCCGTAAAACTAAAACTAAAATAAAAGAGAACGTAAAAGTAAATCATTTTCTGCTCCAGCTGCAGTAGTAGTAAATTGTACTGATTAATCTTTTAAGACCATTACAATTACTATAAACTCCATAAAATAGAGAACAAAATTATTTAATGAGCATAGGCAGACATAGAATAGTTCTTGGCCTTGGCTGAACCTGAAAATGGTCCCTGGGATCAATGTACCCACCCAATTAACAAATAAATAAACCATAGACATTATATAAAATGGTGTATAAAATGGCAAGGAAAAAATCTAGAAATTTCATTGGTTGGGAGACATCACCTGAACGCGCATTAAATCTCTGTAAGTGTAATAAGTGTAATAAGCCCCTCCAGGGTGTGCATCATAGGATTTTAATGCACTTACCAGGGGAGTAAGGACATTTGGCCTTCAGCCTGGTGCCTTACTACACCCCTGGGATGTGCATTAAAAATAGAATAAATGATAGATAAGTGTGTATTACAAGGCAATAATACTATTGAGAGGTTCCAAAAAGTCCCCAAAACCTTGAGATGGGATTATTGCCTTGTAACACACTTATCTAGTTATTATTTTTTGTAATATATGGATAAGACTTAATAATACCATCTTGGCCCTTCGGAAAATTTTCTTGTATATTCCATGTATTATCAAGTCTGAAACCATGTACTGTATTATCAAGTCTGAAACCATGTATTATCAGTGCTGAATGATAATATTATGGCATTGGCAGTCATGTATTACAAGAAAATTTTCTGATGGGCCAAGATGGTATTATTAAGGCTTAATCATATATTACATATAGGATAAAGTATGGGTCGGGGTGTGTAACCAGAAGTTTACACACACACGAGGAGTTTATGCATAGCATCTAACCCTGAGAGTGTGTGTAAACTTCAAGTTTACACACTCTGACCCATATTTTGTTTTATATAATTGCTGGGTTGCTCTTTTTCTCCTCAGCAATTATATAAAATAAAAAAATATTGCTGTGCGGCCATGGTCTGAGTATGATAGAGCACGTGGTCCGCGGTCACCTTTCATTTTATTTACATTTTTTTCCCATTTTTGTGTGGGTGCTTGACCTGGTAATGTTTTTGGCAGAAGTACTTTTATTTAAAATGACTTACTGCCAAATCTTCATGGTGATTTCATGTCCATTTTGCTTTGAGGTTCTGGAAGAAGGGGACAGCGGTCGGGAAGCGAGGAGCTCGAGCGAGCACATGTGCAGAGTGAGGGAAATCATGTGCATATTTGCCGTAATAAACACTCCTTTATTACAGAAAATAACACCATGGTTTCCCTATGGAAAAAAGAGCAAGTCATTAATTATATATACAATAATGTATAGGGATCAGTGTATAATGAGAATTTAATGATCACCCGAGGTGTGGGATGCTACATAAACCCTGAGGGGTTTATTAAAGCATCCCACACCGAGGGTGGTCATTAAATTCTCATTTATACACTGACATCCATATACTGTTTTATGTAATTGTTAGGGAGTGTTTTCTTGCCAGCATCACGTCGCTAAAATTAGTACCAGTGTAGCTCGTGTGCAGCTGCTGTTTGAAAAAAAAACCACTCAGTTTGCTATTTAAGCCCTAGGAGTTTGATAGATTTTTTTTCTTTCTGGCTTCACCAAAGGAAAAAAGAATAAAAACAAAAAAACAGCTTTCACGGTTTCATACCTATTGTGACAGAGCGGGGATCAGATGGCCATGTCCTTCCTGTGGCAGTGATCACTGCTCGCTGTTTGAATACGACTAGGGTAGGCAGCTGTTTGTGAAACTGAATCCTGATTAGAAAGGTTAAAGTAGGACTGAGCATTTCATTTATTTTGATGTATAATCCTTTTCATGTGCGCTGCAGTCGTACTTGCCGAAGTGGCAGTTTCAGGACAGGTAAGTGAGGGGAGAGAGAGAGAGAGAGAGAGAGAGAGTGTGCACACGCACACAATGACAGAAACCCGGCACATGTTCACCATTATAACCCGAAGGTTATAACGGCAAATTATGACCCATTTTTTCAGTGGGAGAAAACACTCCCCAGTTATTACAATCTTATAATGCACACGCTGTCATGGCTTATTACTTACTTATGCAGCAGTTGTCACAAAATAACATGATGCAATGAATATGTATTACTATAATGCAGTAAACTGTAATGTGCAATATAATCAAGAAACCACCTAATTGCCACTTATATTTGTTAATTTATTCTACTTTTGTCAGAAAGAGGCTTAACCTTTTTATAACATAAGGATCAACAGATCCAAATAGGAATTGTGTCCTTATCTTTTGTTTCCTGATATGTATACAACATTTATTATTTCCATAATGTTCATTTTCTGTGCATTTCATGCTTTGGACAATATAACACAATGTGGGGAAGATCTGCAACATTTCCTGTGTTGCAGCTACATAGCAATAAGTCTGTATCAATTTGTGTCTTGTTATACCTTGCTGAAAGCAATTAAGATTCATTTGTTATAAAAGTGGAATCTGGTCATTGCCTTTCAATGTATATGATCAGTCAGAAGTTCTAAATATGACTGTAGATTATGTGTGGTTTTAAAACAGGGAAATTAGATCCAAGTCTGTGGTATAGCCTATCCTACTATAAAAGAAAAAATACCTTTCTTAAGGGAGAGACCAATTCCAATCCTAGCAAGAAAGAACAGTTAGTACCAGTAACTATAGATCTTTGAGAGAATCTCCTCCATTGGGCCACACCTTTGGCACTATAAACCGTCAGTGTCAGGACCATCCAAAAACTTTTGTCTAGCTGGGGTCCACTCATGATGATGTACAATGTCAGTACCTATAAAACGTGTGTGGTTCCCCTGCTCCCAGTACCCTGCCAGAGATCAGCTTGGAGGGCCACTTACTGTTAGGAACCAGAAGACTACACCATGAGACTGGTGACAGAAGACACAGAAGCACCAATATGGACACCTTCTATGAAGGCAGTGGAACATTCTGCCAGCTAATACCTCAGACAGGGGGAAGGAGGGTGGGTGCACCGTGACCCAGTGGAGGAGGTTCGCTGGAAGATCTACTGTTATTGGTAGGTAACTGTTCTGTCTTCTTAGAGGATATCTCCTCCATGGGGCTATACCTTTGGATCAATTTCTAAGCAATACAAAGTACCCAGGGAGGATGGCAATGTCCAATACTGAAATCAGGACAGAAGGCTTTGCAGAACACCACCCCCTGATGAAGGCAATGGTTGAAGTGCTGGGGCGTCTAGTGGTCATTGACCCAACTCGAGTGCACTGTACTGTTTGACTTTCAAATAAATGATTTTTGCATGAATTCTGGAGTTTCAGTTTTCTTGCTGAACACTACTTCTCTTCAAGTGCCCTGGAATTCCAGTGTTTTGCAGCAAGACCAACGCCAACTTGTCTGCATGAGATAATGTCCAGACTGTAGTGCTTAGTAAAAGTATGTACAGTGCTCCATGTGGCAGCAACACAAATGTTAGTAGTATTAGTAGCAGATTTTATTTCTTTGAAGCACCCTTCCCTGAAGGCTCAGGACACCTTTACAGAATATAAATAACAAACAACATATTATAATATAACCATACATCTAATATCGAACAAATATAAAATAACAAAATCTAATAAATAACATATCCCCACATTCTAAAATAGCAAGACTGCTTATCATTACTTAGTACCCAAAGGCTTGTTGAAAAAGAAATGACTTCAACTTTCTTTTAAATATTTCTAGGGAAGGGGCCTCTCTCAGGTGCCCAGGCAGTGAGTTCTAGAGGATTAGTGCAGCCACCTCAGAAGCCCGATCACTGGAAGACTTCAGTCTTGCTCTGGGGACCTCCAGGAGGCCCTTCCAGGCCCTTCCCTGCTGATTGGAGAGAGTGTCTTGGAGTATAGGGATGCAAAAGCTCCTTCAGGTAACCCAGACCCAGCCCATGCAGGGCCTTATAGGTCAGCAGACCTATTTTAAAGGAGATCCTCAGCACACCAGCAGCCAGTGTACTTCACACAGCCCCAGTGTAAAATGACAAGATCTCAAAAGACCCATCAGTAGCCATGCCACAGAATTCTGCAGCAGCTGCAGGCACCAGAGTGCACCCCCTTTGACCCCAAGGTAGAGCGCGTCACGGTAATCGAGCCTTGATGTAACAAACACATTTATCAGTGTGGCCAGGTCATCAGGGGGAATAAGGGATCTTATTTGGGTGATATTTTGCAGATGGTAAAATCCATTCCAGACAACTGCTGACACCTGAGCATCCAGTGTCAGATCAACATCCAGAAGGATGTCCACATTTTTCAACTTAGTGGAGGGCTCCAGTTTGGATGTACCAATAAAAATCCTTCCCAGAGACCCCCCAAAGCCCCCCTCTGACCTGGCTCAACCACCAACACTTCAGTCTTCCCTGGATTGATACCCAGCCAATTTGACAATGTCCATGTCCAGATCTCAGACAAGCACTTATTTGGCACGTCAACTGCATCTGTTTTTCCCAGTGCAAAAGACAGGTAGAGCTGGGAATCAGCAGCATAGCAATGAAATCCAAGCCCAAACTGCTTTATGACCACACCCAGAGGCAGCATATACACTGCAAGTAACATTGGAGAGAGGGCAGAACTTTGGGGCACTCCACAGAACAGGGCCACTGGGCTTAAGGAAGAATTCCCCAACACCACCCTCTAGGACCTGCCCTGAAGGAAGGACTCAAACCAGCTGATGACCTTGCCAGTGAGTCTGACATATTCCATTAGCCTGTCCAACAACACCCCATGATCCACAGTGTTTAATGCTGACAAGAGATCGAGGAGGATGAGAATAGATCATTCTCCCCTATCCCTTGCCCTCAGTAAGTCATTCAGCATCCATACTAGTGCAGTCTCCGTGCTGTGTATAGCCCTAAATTTGGACTGGAGAGGTTTGTAAATCTGAAAGTCCATGAGGAGACTCTCAAGCTGCTCTGCAACCACCCTGTCAAGAATCTTCCCTAAAAGGGGGAAGATTCAAGACAGATCGGCAATTTGCCAGGACATCGGGGTCCAAAGACGTTTTCTTCAACAGGGGCTTCACCAGAGCCTATTTAAGAGGCTATGGGAAGCCCCCATCACTAAAGAACACCCAACAACCTCAGCAAAAAATGGGCCCAAAGCCCTGACGCAGTCAACAAGTAGTCATGTCAGGCCCGGGTCCAAGCTGCAGAAAGTTGGTTTCAGCCTCAGAATCACCCCCACAGACCTCCTCCATCATCATCAGTTGAAACTCTTCCCCAGGGAGACTGAGTGCAACTGTCTTCCCAAGGCCCAACCCTGTTGGACTGTAACAATCTGCCAGGAAAAATCCCAGCCCTAATGGAGGACATCCTGTCTGAGAAGAACTGAGCAAACTTCTCACATTTATGCTCTGAAAATGCTCTAGCAGGTTCTAGACAAGCTGAATGCAAAAGCCTATCCACAACCCAAAAGGCCTGAGTCAGCCAGTTCTTCACAGCTGCAATTGCCCTAGACATAAAACCTGCCTTTTTCTGGGTGATTGCATTCTGATACTCATCGTAATGAGCCATCAGAACCTCTCTGTCCTTCTGGGTCCTGGTCTTTCACCAATGCCTCTCCAAACTCCGTCCCTGGTTTTCAGCCCTATCAACTCACCATCAAACTAAGGTGAACCAAGGCACAAGACCAGCGGGTGTACATGGACCAGCACCAAAAGGTTCAAGGCCTCTGTGACAGCCCTATTTTAGGTAACCACAGCCTCTTCAAAACCCTCGGCATGCACCTCCAACATGGACAAAATGTTCAGTTCTGCCAACACTCCCGCTGGTCGTAATACTTTTAAAGGGTGGAACTGTACCATTTCCACAGAGGAAGGGACAATGGGGAGGGTTGAAACTGAATCTGATGGTGCAATGATCTGATCAAACGATGGATTAATCTTGAAGGTGTCAGTCTTGAGCCCCAGGGAGAACATCAGGTTGAGTGCATGTCCAGAATGGTGAGTTCTGGCTATGGTTATAAGAGATAAGCCAAGGGCCTCCATATTAGACAGTAAGTCCCTGGCACATAACAAACACTCGTCATCCACCCAGGTGTTGAAATAATCAAGAACAAGTCATCTCCTTGACTCCAACACCCTCTCAGTGATGAAAGCTGTTGCCTCCTGTCGGAAATCCCTGTCTCAACCAGGTGGACGGTAGATAAGGAGCACCCTAAAGTACACTCCGGGACCCCACATACCGCCATGCACTCAAAAGACTGGGTGCCCCCAATTGAGTGCACCACCAAGCCCAGCTCCAACCTAAAACAAATGGCCCCCCTTCCCCATGATCTTTCCTTAGACAGTGAATCATGGAGAAACCTGCTGGGACTGCCAACTTCAACACTGGGCTGGAGTCATTCCTCAGCCAGGTCTCCATGATGCATGCCAGGTCCACCAAGGATACAAGATCCACCAATATGGTGGTCTTATTTGCCAACACCACCCAAAGAGGACAAAAGGTGGAGGCTGGTCTCTCAGCTACCTGCCCCCTTGGTCCAGGAGGTTCCCAGGGAAGAAAGAGACAAGGCACGGGGACCCCGTTCCATCTGCCTCCTCATCTCAAGGTGTCTCCTGGTCCCCACAACCCCAATCAGTCTCTCTCCATTACTATCCCCATTAATTCCACCCCTTCTTCCACCCTTCTTTACAGTTCTCAACTCCTTACTATGCTGTTAAACTGTGGCCAGCAGGGGCAGGTCATGGAAAGGGCACAAGGCCTTAAGGAAAGATGGGGAATAACAAGATCCAGGGGACAGCACTGAAAAAAACCGTCACAGACTCTAATCTGATAAATCTACTATTTACAACTAAGGTGCAATGCTAATAAAACCCAATTAAAACAATTTAGCCCACCAAACAAACCACAATACAGCTGATCCACTCCCAGCAGAACCTCTCCACTCACTATCCCAACCACACACAACACTCACACTATCACCCACGCTTTCCTCACTCACTCCAACTCCACCACATAAAACCCACAGAATAACAATCCCACCACCCACACCACCCTTAAAACTTTATTTAAATTCCACAATCTACAAAAATCAAAAAAGATTAACAATAATAATCAGAAAGGGAGTCCAATGTCCAGGGAATGGTAACCAGAGTTAACGCAAAGTTGTTAAGTCCCGCAAATTAACTCTGTATCCAGGACTACACCTCTCCTCTCATATGAGGTGCTCTAACACAGATCCATAGTCCAGTTGGACAGAAAGCTGAATACCCCCCCAGTCAGACCCAATGGTGCCAGTCCACAGAGGAATATCAGAACACAGTACACAAATCAGGCCTCGGCAGTACAGGGGTCTCTCTAAGGGGGCTAGACTGCAACAAACCAAGGCAGCCCTGATTTCAGCTGAAACTAACAGCCCTCTCATGGCTCTGTGCTCCCTTCCAGGCTCCAGTCCTTGGGATCCCGAATGAGCACTCCACCTACACAACTCTGCAGGTAGTCTGCTCATCCTCCTCTTATGGTCCCAGCTCCAAACACACACTGCCACAGGCGACAAATGTTCCAGCTCTTCCCCTTCACCCAGCAGTCCTCCTGGAGCATACTTGGACAAACAGTCCATCAGAACTCTCTGAGTCACACTCCATTCCTCCGGCTGCTCCCCTCTGCCAAACACCAAACTGACCGACACACTGCTTCAGATGTTCTACCAGACATACACTCCAACAGACCTCTGGTGGGAATTCAACTGGAGACAGCACCACCACCACCTCAGGGATCTGCTCCAGTTCCTCACTGCCTGGGAAAGTGGATCTCTGGACACACCACTCCTTGGGCACTGATACCATCTCAGAAAACAAAAAACTAAACTTCTACCACGACCTCATTGATCACTCCTCAACAGCATTCCCTGTTTAAACCTCCTGCTAACTAAAGATACAGACTATAAATAAAAATAAAATATTAAGTAACAATAAAATAATGTTACAGCAAATATAATGGAGAATAGCGAGATTATACTAAAAACACATGGACTCGCTATTGAGCTCCCGATGTGCAGCAGACACACTCTGGAAAAAGGTAACAGAAGTGGCCATACCCCAGTTAGCGTGGCAATGAACATCACCAGGAAGTCCATTTCAGTACTTCCTGTAACAAAACATAATGTAGTTGGTCAGACACTTGGAAAAGCATGACTTAGTAACAGGTACACCCTCTCTTCCAAGGGTGAATGAGGCAAAAAGCTGAGAGGACTTTCTGCAATCCTACATGTGATCCAAGTGGAAACATAAGAGTTCTATGTACATCAAGAGTCTGTAGCAGAGCCTCACTCTTGTTAGCATGCTCAGGATAACACACTGGTAAACCAACCCAGTGGCATGGAGGGCTGACGCATTTAATGCCTTACCTTTTGCCATGCCACTGACTCATGTTCAGGAATGAGCATGGGTTGTTAGGGTCGCTGGGGTGGGAAAGGATTTAGCACCCCAGGGACTGCTCTTCTCTCCTGGGGAGAGATGGCCACTTGACTCTGCCTTTGACTGCCACCAGCTGGAGGCCCGGTGGCAGTGCAGGAAGATAAGTGACTTAAAAGGAGGGGCCTTGGTTCTGTAAGGTGCATGCCCCTCCACGTGCATGTCCTGACTTGCAACTACGTTGAGGGTGTTAGGTCAGAAAATGGAAAAAGAGACCTGATGGCAGACCAACACTCCCTGTACCTTCCAGTGCTTGCGCTGTCACCTGGAGCACCTGAGACAACTCTAGATTATTGTGTGGGGGGTGAAGATGGCCCTCCTAATCCACCCTGCCATGGGGGGGGTTGTGGACCTGGCTTCAGATAAGCTTCAGGGGAGATGTGTTCCAGCTTGGGGGAGGTGGGGATGGATGTGGGGTTGTCACGGGAGTAAAAACTATATAAAGAAAAGGATAACACATTAGTAGGTTTATTGTCTAATTCAGCATGAAGTCAGAAACCACTTTGGGTAAAAAACGTGGATTAGTACACAAGGTCACCTTGTCCTTGTGAAAGATCAGGTAGGGGGCTCATTCATGAGTGTCTGAAGTTTAGAAATCCTTCGGGTCAAGGTAATAGCAACCAAGAAAAGCATTTCATGAAAGGAAGTGTAGTTCACTGGTTGCAGCAGGCTCAAAAGGAGCAAAAGTCAGTTTCTCAAGTATAAAATTAAGATCCAGGGCAGACCCAGTTTAAGAATCAGACGTGCATAAGCAGAATACCATAAGGAATGTATGGGACACTTATAGTTGTACCACACAGTGTCCATCATTAAGGGCATAAAATGCTGAGATGGCAGCCAAATGCACCTTAATGGAAGAATACTGCAGACCAGAGTCTGATCAAGACAGGAGGTAGGCTAGTACTGTATTAACAGGACTTGTAACTGGGTCTTCATAGTGGGAAGCATGCCAGATGGAGAAATGCTTCTATTTCAAAGAATATGTATGTCTGGTGGAAGGCTTCCAAGCCACCAGTAAGACATCAGCTACCTAGGCAGAAACCCCAAAACATGCAATGGTTATACTGTACATCCTCAGCAGCCAAGATTGCAGATGGAGGGAAAAGAGGTCCAGATGGACCAGGGAGCCTGTCTACTAGGATAGTAAATCCCAACACAGGGGCAACAGAACCAGAGGTTCCACTGTCAGATGTTGCATGAATGGAAACCATATCTGTCTGCTAAGACATTTTTGGAATCCTGGGAGAAAAGCAGCTGTCACTTGCAGGCCATGAGAAAGTGCTCATTTCCATACTCTCATTGCTTCCCTGTACAGAGGGTATGAGTGGGTGAGTGCCCCCTTGCTTGTTGATACAGTGCATCACGCTGATGTGTCCATTCTGATCAACAGGGACCTGGACAGAGGTATTCTTTGAAGGCTTGGAGACCAAGAAGAACATCTTTCATCTCCAAAACATTGATGTGGAGATCCAAATCTTGCTCTGCCCACACCCTCTATGTCTAGTACAGTCCCAGGTGGGTGTCCCAGCCCATCCTGGTGGCATCTGTTCTGAGTTTGTCCACCCCTCCACCCCAAATGAGCAGGATGTCAGCAAATAAAGTATTTCCAGAGGACAGTTCTTTAGAAAAAAAGGATTGGCCTCTGGAGACCCGACAACATCCGGCTCCCATATTGAGGAATTTACAACTTGACTCAGATTGGATATTGTGTACTTTGGATAGTGAATCATTGTACACAAACATTCCACATGGGGAAGTATTGGGGGCATCACGTTATAGTACAGCACACAATACACAGTTATTTATTAAAAAATAACATTTTTGAAAGAATGCTCAAAATATGTACTGACATGTAATTCCTTTTGGTTCCAGAATGCATATTACCAACAAATTAAAGGTATAGCTATAGGGGCTAGATTTGCCCCTAATTATGCAAACATTTATCTGGGAGTTTGGGAGTGTAGGGGTGGAAGAACTATTTGCATTTATTTATTTTTTGTAAAACAACAATCCTAACCTCCAGTTCCAATATGAGTTTAGTACTGAGACTGTTCATTTTCTGGATCTGAGCACCACAAAAAACCCTAGATAGCTCTGTAAGTACTGATTTATATAGGAAAAAGACTGATAGAAATACTTTATTACTTCCATCAAGTTGTCATCCACTCTATCTGATTGAAAAATATTCCCAAGGCCCGGTTCATGAGCGTTAGGAGAAATTGCTCCTCAGAGGCAGCTTTTAATTTAAGAGCTGAAGAGACAGAACAGAGGTTTAAATCTTGTGGTTACAAGATGGATCTGATAGAAAGAGCAAGAGTAGCTGCAAGTGACTAACAGGCAAAAGTTGTTGAAATATAATCAAGATAGGGTGGACTCAGAAAATGTAACTAATTTTGTGACTACATACAGCAATGGATCCAAAGAGATTAGGAACATTTTAAATACACATTGGAGCATTTTGAAGACAGATCCTTTGTTGGAAAGGAAGCGGAATATCCTCCACAGATGGTGTGTAAAAGAGGCAAAAGTACAAAGATTCACTGGTACATAGTTCACAGCCCACCACTCAACCTCTTAGAACTACAGTACTTGGCTTCCTGATTTGCCTAAGGTCAGATCCAGAAGCAAATGATTTCATACCTTTTAATGGAAAAGCATATGCTTCTGGATCTGTTCTTGCAAGGACCAATACGACAACTACTAAATCTTGATTTACCTAAAGGTAATTTTAGATGTGATCATTGTTGCTACTGTGAGTTTATGGATATAACTGATTCTTTTTCCAGTGCTAACAATTCTTAAGTATTTAAAATCAGAGATTTCATTAATTGTTCATCCGTGGGGATTGGGTGTCTGGCTACTTGCCAGTGTAGAGCATTTTACATTGTTAAAGCTTCTAAGTGTTTAAACTGATAATTGGGGACATCTTAGTTGCATCAGGAATGGAGATGAGAATAATGTGCTCTCCAAACACATTGCAGAAAGTACTGATTCAGCAAATCACAAATTTTCATTTTGTGGAATTGAAAAAATTCACATAGGGAAATGGGGTGCAGATGTGGATAATTTAACTTTGAAACTTGATGCTTTTTGGATGTCCCAAATGAAGCAACCAGGTCTGAATGATTCCTTTAATAGCACCCCATTTGTAGTTAAAAGATAACTGAAGTATGAACCTGCTGGTATTTCTGTAAATTCAGGTGTGATTTCTGATAGGAATTGGTGCACTTCCCCTCCTCTGCTTAAGTATTGGGCTAATACTTAAGATGGGTCACTTAAAATGTAATACTAAAATTAATGAGCATATTATTACCCCCACTGACCTCGCTGGCCTCCCACTGAAGATATGGATGTTGATGTACTGCATGTAAATAACAGCAAATGAAGCAGTCTACTTCTGTTTTTCTTTGAAAAATCAGCCCAAACTGAACTTGCTTATGGACCTTTGCACAAGACAACTGTATTTACTTGTTTCCTGATTGTTAAAAGTTAAATTTTACCACTGTTTAGAGTGTAAAGGGCTAAGCATTTATGTGATTAAACTCCTTTCTGAGACTTTGTGTGTGCGCCAGACTTTAGGCGCCAAGGTTATACATATCCCTTTGTCCTGCTAATTTGGCTCTCCTGCTGGTGCAGACAGTCCTTTATCCATGGCCAGCACTTAAACTTGTTCTTTTCCCTCTCTCCCCAGCTGAGATCAAGCTCTCCAGGGGTTCCCTGCCCCACAGGTGCAGGCTCTCGGACACCGGGTGGTCGGCACTTCCACAGCCGCTGCCCGAGACCTCAAGCCCGGACTCTCCTCGCTCAAGGTATGGCAAAGCCGCTAATGTCATTCCCACCCACCCATCCCCTGCCCCTCCACTTATTAAATACACCATTTCCCTGCCCACTTCTCAAAGCACACCTCAGATGGTCTTCATCAACCTCTCCAATTCTTCAGTTGTCTAATTAGAAATGCCCCTAAGCTACCTGGCTGATATCATAGGTGCCTCCTGACACTGTTGCTGAGATTCCTTTGCCCTAAATTGTACTTAACATTACCTCCTATTGTGTTTGAGTATGGGGGGCCTGGATAGCACTCTTACGAGGGGCTCCTCGCTAATATCTCTACTGATTATCCTCTGTTGTGTACAGGTGGCATTTTACCCTCAGAAGCCTGTGCATGCAGAGACTGACTCCTTAAAGTTTTTTCTCCATACACTGACTTACCCACTGGTTATTTATGTGCCGTGCAGATAGTACTACTGTCTGAGCACAACCTGGGTACCTGTCGTGATCGTACCCATATTGAGCCGCCTCCTCAAGTTAGTCCTTTTGTTCCATTTTGTATTAGCCACTCTCTGCACATCTTGGTCAGGGTATTGCTTCACCTAGCATTAGGGTGGTACACCCTTAGGGGTGGTGATAGACTTATCCAACATATCAAGAATCATAAGCGTACCAGGACCAGGCTTCTCAAACTAACTTTTGATGTCTTAACGAAGTTGCTACTTTTATTACTTATATGCTTGGGTAATATCAAATTAAACCCTGGTCTCATCTCTCCCCTGTCTTCTTCGTCAGACACAGCCACTCTTAAAGGAATGAGCTTCTGGCATGGCAATGTCTGTAGCCTCCTAAAAAAGTTCACTATGATACAGGCATGGCTCAGCCATACTCAACCTGCTCTCCTGGTAATATCTGAATCCTGGCTCAGGCCAGCCTTCCAGGATAGAGAGATTAGCATCCCCTCCTACCAGCTATTCAGAACCGAGAGACCTACTAGGGGAGGTGGAGTGACAATATACGTCAAGGAAAGGTTCACAATGTCCCACATGGATTCAACCTCTGTTAATAATGAGTTTGAATGTCTGACATTTAAGATTGAATTATCTACTTCTCTGGCCATTAGAATGATTGGTTGTTATAGACCCCAAACTGCAGGAACACTACTCCTATCACACCTTGGTACTGTCTTTGAGAAAGAGAATCTTGAAACACTTATACTTGGGGACTGTAATTTTGACTGGCTGTCCAAGGCTGCTTCACCCCCTAAACACCTTTTGTGATACTTGTGGGTTAGTGCAGCTAATTCAAGAGCCTACATGCAATAAAAAGACCCCTTGCAATAGTTCATTATTGGATGTTATATTAGTTTTCACTCATGCTGGAGCCTACTTCGCCGATGTCAGTGACCATTGTTTTATTGCTGCAGTTAGGTCGCTACATCACACAGGCTCTTCAACTAAATTCATCACTAAAAGGACACAGTGCAACTTCGATGTGGCCGCCTATACATATGAGCTGGGACACTTGCCACGTTGGCAAGACTTCTACTTAACCACCACGGCGTACGATATCTTTAATGAAATTCTAGTAGGAGCCCTAGATGTACATGCCCTGATGGTAAAAATCTGAGTAAAAAACAAAACTTGTCGCTAGTTCACTCCTGAACTGAAAACCGCCCTGCTAGGCAGGGATAAGCTGTGGAAATGGATGCGGCAGATGAAACTGGACTCAGACTGGTGCCACTTTAGGAAGGCATGCAATGCATGTACAAAAATGGTCAGAGACACCAAGGCATCATTCTTTCTCAGGGAATTGGACTCTGCTGCAAAGTGCTCCTCTAAATTCTGGAGGACAATCAAGGATCTGTCCAGTTATACCCCAGGTAACTCCTTGCCACCAAAAATCACATCTGAGGAGAAAACTATATGTGATAAACAGGGGATCTTAAAAGCTTTCAACAATCATTTTGCCACAACTGGTCTAGCCTTTGACAATTCCCCTGTAGCCTTGGTCCACTCCCGGCTAAGTGTTCCCTGTGTAGACACTGCTGCCCCGGTACCTGGTTTCTCTTTCCAACCTGTATTATTGAAGGAGGTCGAAGATTTGATACTTCAGTTGGATGTAAAGAAGAGTGCTGGAGCTGATTCATTGGATCCCTACTTTACAAAAATCACTTATCATGTCCTTGCTGTTCCTATCACCCATCTGTTTAATTTATCACTGTCCCAAGGATCCCTTCCTATAATTTGGAAAACTGCCCATGTTATCCCATTTTTCAAATCTGGGGTTACCTGTGACCTCAACAACTACAGACTGATTTCATTACTGCCAATCTTGTCAAAGCTCCTGGAAAAGGATGTCAGCAATCAACTTACAGCCTATCTGGAAGTTAATAATTTACTAAACCCTATGCAATCTGGCTTTAGGACTAAACATAGCACTATCTCGGCCCTTGCCAAAGTAACAAATGACTGGTACAGTGATCTAGACAGAAGAAACTTTGTCTGTGCTGTATTTCTAGACCTTAGTAAGGCTTTTGATACGGTGGACCACAGCCTGCTAATCTCCACTCTGAAGAGCACAGGTCTTGACTCAGCATTCTTGCACTGGTTCACAGAGTACCTGGTAGGATGTCAGCAATAAATCAAAGCTGAGGGGGAGCTTTCCCCACTCAAATCTCTTCTGAGGGGAGTGCCACAAGGATCCATACTTGGTCCACTGCTCTTTGCAATCTATGTAAGCAATATTGATGTGGGCATCAACAAGGCAAAAATACACCTGTTCGCTGATGGCACAGTAGTTTACATATGTTGTCTGACTGCTGAAGCAGCCTGTGCAGACCTACAGGAAGAATTTGACCTGCTTCAGACTCAGCTCCTCCACAAAAAGCTTCTTTTAAATGCGAACAAGACAAAGGCAATGCTGTTCTCACCCTATAGCCATGTGACAAAAACTGCCAGCTCTGGGACACTGCCTCTGATCTCCACAATTCTGGGAGAGAAATTGGAATTTATCCAAAAGTTTAAATGCTTAAGAGTGTGGTTAGACCAGAACCTCTTATTTTCTGAGTATGTTGAACATCTGGCAAAGAAGCTAAGGCAGAGGTTGGGTCTATTCTATAAAATTAGCCAGTTCCTCACTCGTGATGCCAAACTGCGACTAGTCCAATCTACTTTTCTCTCCCCCAATCAACTATGGAGATTTTCTATATAGTCACTGTCCCAAAGCCTTGCTTATCAAGTTGGACACGCTTTATCATAGGGCGGTCAGGTTCATTACCGGTCTTTCCCGCTCTACTCATCACAGCCTATTGTACAAAGCTGTAGGATGGTCCTCGCTTACATTCAGGTGCAAAAGAAATGCAGTCCTTTGGACCTACAGAGCTATTTTAAAAAGGCTCCCACATTATCTGGCTCCTGGGTGGTTGCACCTTCACAAGCTGCCATCCAAAACCATTTGCCTGGATTCTTCTCCAGCAAAGCACCACTAAAGCCGCCTACCAATCGGATTGCGAGCGCCTTCCGGCCTTTGCTCCTGATTGGCTTCTGCAGTTCTCTTCGGTGATCCTTCCAATTCTGGCAAAAATCAAATGATCTGCCTGTATTCTGCTAAAATAGTTGTAACCACTTCCTTCCCTGACCAATGTAGTCCTCTTCCCTACAGCTTAAAGTGTAGTTATCAAGAGTATGAGTGATTATGCTCCTCTTTGAATCTTTGCCTGAGACTGGCCCTAGGCTCCCAAGTGTATTCATACCTTCCCTGCCTTGCGACCTTCCTGCTGCCTGATAGTCCGCTGGACATGGACAGCCAGCGCTAGCACCTAGTTTTAGAAAATATGTGCAGTAGGTGCTGTCCCATCCATTGCCTCAGTACCTTGCTCACACCTTCTACCAGCAAGCCGCGGTACAGCCACCTCCCAGTCCCAATGTAAGCACTCTCTGGGCTGCTGTGATAGTGCCTGGCAGGCTGTCTGCTCACTTCAGACCTAACTATACCTGATTTATTCCTTTGTGAACTGTGTCAAAAGAAAAGCTGCTATCACTTATTTTGTCTGACTGTTATGATAGCGATACCTAGGTCTCGCTTGTGTTTTTTTTTTTTAAGAAAATTACTGTAACAATATCCATCTCTGTATCTCTGTGGACTTGCCTGTTCCCACTATTTATACTGTTCACCGTGTCTCACTGATGTTCCCGAATCAACTGTTATGCTATGTATGTCTGTGTATCCTGATTTGCACTTCTACTATGTTTTATTCCCACTGTAAATGTAGTTGTTTGTAATATAGCCTGGACTTTACCAGGTCCTTCTTGTAAATGAGCTTGCTCAACGATGTTCCCCTGGATAAATAAAGATTTTATATGATATGATATATGATATATATGATATGAAATGGTGGGAGGTATAGTGAAATTCATTTTTGCAATAGTGTCTGAGGTACAAGATTTCAGTATTGTAATTACAAAAGTGTGAATATTATTGCAAATAAAAAAGCAGATGAGAGCTGTAACTTGTCTTCATTATATGCCTCTTATTTGTACTTACTGTTTCTAAATTTGCAATGTATGTATTCTGGTGTGTTCTCTGTATATTTATTATTGTATATATCGTCATTTCTTATAATATATGTATATCTGACATGGAGCCTTTGCAAAGGAGTCCTTGACTCAAAGGTTTTAATTCCGATTCTGTCAATAAATAAATAAAAAAATAATCTAAACTGGCTCACACTAAACAACTTGCACTACTTGCTTGATATGGCTTCTAATATTGGTCTGTCACAGTTAGTCCAGGAACCAACAGGAATCAATATGAATACTTAGGCTTTTTTAACTCAGGTAGATCTAATTTTCATATTTGGCCCAGATCAAATACCTCACTGTGGAGTCCTTCCGGACTCACATAGTGATCATTAACTGATATTTTGTACCAGAGGAAAGCACCTAGGCCCTGCAAAAACTGTATAATAAAGATCCTACAAAACGTTTGACTACTTCGGATTCATGCTTGACTTAGAAACTATACCTTGGGATAAGCTTTATTCCTAACATAGATGATGCCTTGGCATTCTTTAAACAGGAATTCCTGGCTATATGATAGGCATGCACCACTTTAATAAAAAGAAGTTAAGACAGAGAATGCGTCCTGGTACTCGATATTATTTTTTAAACTACAGAAAGAGAAAAATAATGTCTGGACTAAAACAAAAAAGGTCCCAAAATAATGTCTGAACCAAAGCAAAAAAAGTCCAACAGTTTAACCAACTGGGACATCTATATGTAGCTGAAGAACTCCTATGTCTGAGAAGTCAAAAAGGCTGAGCTGCACTTACTATCAGATAAGTTTACAGATAATCAGAATAGAAATCCCAGCTTTGGAAACTTGTCAAACCATTGCACAATCCAATTGCCTCTGACTGGCCTGATTTCTTTATCCTAGATGATTTGCTGGCCACTGACCCAGAAGCCCTTGCTGAGCATTTTAACATGTTTTTTTGTATTCATGTGCTCTGTCAATAACTAAATGATGGAAAACAACCAGGGTAGGCTTAGTGAGCCCAGTTATTTAGCCCCTCCTAACAACATCCTTTAAGCCTACTGTGTAATGGCCACTCCATAGAGGAGCGCCTAAATCATATTTACTGTACTTATGTATTGCACTGTCTGAAGTTATGAAGGCTTTGCTGGCAATACACCCAAACAAAACTGGTGGTCTGGATGGTATCCCCAACAAAATGCTAAGACTTGTTGCACCCATTGATCGTTGCCTAGTCCTTAGCACACATATTCATATGTCGGTGATCCTAGGAGTATTTCCCATTGGAAGAGAATAGGCTCAGGTTACCCCAAATCCACAAAAATGATTCAGAAAAATTTAAAAGGTAATTCTTGTATGCTCCCAGTGGGTACTAAGATCCAGGAGAAACTCATGGCTACTTAATCTAAAGCATAGTTTGCCAGAAAGAGGATCTTAAGCCTCTATCAGTCTGGCTTCTTTCCACTTCACAGTACCACCAGAGCCCTTCTGAAGATAACTAATGACATCCAAACTGCCATGGACAGAGAGCTTCTGGCAACTGCAGTGTTCATCAACCCATTCAAGGCTCTCTGGACCATGTGCTTCTTAACAAGCAGAATGCTCTCAGTCTAAACTTTAAAGGATGCAATCTGGTACCTGAATGAGAGGAAATTTTTAACCCAGTTGACTGTAGAATCATTTAGACTCTAAAGGATTCTACAATCAACTGGGTTAAAAATTACCTCTCATTCAGGTACCAGATTGCATCCTTTAAAGTGGTAAAAATCTGAACCCATTGTTTCAAGCATCCCCCAATGCTCTGTACTGGGCCAGATTCTGTTTCTGATCATTTTGAGGATGTTCACATCTATTTATACACAGCCAATACCATTCTATATAATCATGGGAGGGATACATCGATAGTCCAAACCACTTGCCAACAAGGATTCAACAAGATTCAGTCCTTCTTTGTACAGAATATGTTGGCACTTAGCACAGAAGAAAAATATAAATAATGCTTTATGGATCTCAGACAAAACTCGGATGTGTCCACCAACAGCTGGCTATCTCTACCCTAGATCACTATGAGCTCCAAATAATTACCTGCAAATATCTTCACATGTGGCTGGACCCTCATCTCAGATGGAACCTTCATGTTGAAAACTTAGTTAAAAAAACTTGTCCCAAAATTAGTTTCCTGTTCAAGAACAAGGACTGCTTTCCAACTCTTACATGTCTACACATAGTGAACACAACTGTAAGTCTCTTATTGGACTTCCTGGATTTTCTATATGATGGGGCCAACAAGTCAGTCCTGAACAAGCTAACTGTTCTTTACAACAAGCTTGCTCACTTTCTATTAAATGCACCCAGTGATAGCTGCTGATGCTCTGTCTATAGAAAATTGTACTGGCCAGACCTGCACAACCAAAAGAGGATTCAGCTTGTACACTGCATGTGTTAATGTACCATACAAAAGGTGACACTACATTTTGGCCATGTTAGACCTTAGACCAGCCCAGGAGGGGCTCAGATCTGCTGCAGGCCTTGGATATTGTGTTTTCCCAATGAAAACCAGGGCAGGTACTAGGTACTTCTCTCTTGCCAGCTCTCTGGCTTGGAATTACCCACCTACTGCATTGTGTCCAGTCTCTGACCTCCCTGCTGTGCTTGGCCTCATACACAGATTGCATTATTTGCATCACTCTCAATATAGACCATGCTGTGGCTGAGTAGATACCTTGATGCCCCTGTGCCAATAACTGGTGACTATGACATATCTGACTATCTATTATACTGAGCTACACTGTATGTCTGCTGAGATGAGATATCCATCTCTCTATGTGAAGTGTATATGGACTGTAACTGTGATGCAATTGTATCTCTCCACTGTTATGTACTTGCATCTTTCTATGTAACTCTTACCTTCTAATTGTAACCAAAGCTTGATTTTCACTACCCCTGGAAACCATTGTAAATGAGTCTGACTCAATGGTGTGTTCAATTTATATATATATATATATATATATATATATATATATATATATATATACTTACCATGGCTATGCACACCCATTAGAGGAACAAAACAGAGGAAGAGATAGGAGAATCCCTTGGCAGCAATCTGCAGCAGCTCCACTTGCTCAAACACAAACTACCTCCAGATAATTGTATTCATGTCTCCACAGACCCATTGTCAGTGGTGGGCTCACTTATTACTTTAAAGAGTGAGAAAAGATAACCACAGACAAGAGGGGGTTGGATGTAATAGGAGAGCACCTTTCTCTACAGTTTCATCAGTTCCCAAAAAATAATGAAACAGAGAAATTTCAAGTCACTGATACCAAAACAAACAAAGTTTTTGCAATGGGAAATCCAAAAACTTCTAAATCTAAAAGCAATGAGAAAGTACCTTGATAACAACAAGGAACAGTTTTTTTTATCAGGGTACTTTCTGAGCAAAACGAACAATGGGGAATGGTAATCAATATTGGACCTAAGATAAAGTGCCTAAGAGACACATAAAAATGTAAAGTTCAGGATGGTTTCTTTACAAAGAGTAATTAGCTTCCTTTAAAGAGACAATTAACTCAGTGTACTGTACTTAAAGAATGCCTATTTCCACATGCAAGACCCAGTGACTGCACAGAAAATGTTTAAGGTCTAGGGTAGGTCACAGTTAGTACTAGCGCAGGGCTGTGCCATTTGATCTGACCTCAGCTTCAAGAGGATTAAAAATGCCTTTTATCTGTGGAAGCAGCTCTACAAAGAAAAGTCATAATACTATTTCTATACCTAGATGCCTGGCCAGTGTGCGGAAAGGTAAAGCAATAGTTACAGTCAGCAATGGAACACACTATATCCATGCTGAAGAGATAAGGTTCCTACTAAACATTGAAAAGCCTCTCTTAGGACTCACACAGGTGTTGGAGTTCATCGAAGCAGAATTCAGTACAAATGATGGGGAATCTTCCTTCCTTAGCAGACAGCAGAAACCCTTGTTTAGTATGATGCATCCTTTCAAGCTGGCTAATTCAGAACAGCTAAAGAGTTCCTCAGACTACCGGGATGCATGTCCTTGACCACAGCAGTGGTGACGGGCCAGGTTACAAATGAGAAAGAAACAAAATTATCTTACAGGATACTGCTATAAGAAAAAGCATCTTTGGATCAACACATTCTAGTGATGCAGGATCTTTAAATGACCCCTATATCCAAAGCCTGTGCTTCCCCACAATGACAACCCACACTTTGACCCCCTTACAAGCCCTCACCTAGTGTACCTGACCCCAGCTGTGACACCTACCAACTGTTGCATTATATTTATTTTATCTCCACTGGTAACTATGTGATATTGTAAAGACTGTTAATGTGGAGACATATAACATGTACTACCTCAGTTGTACCATGCTTTCTACAACTGTATACCATGCTTTTCTACTATCGTGTACTATGCTTCTCTACTATTGTGTACTACTGTCTTCTATGGTTGTGTAAATACACCTGCTGACCCTAGATCCTTTGAAAACAGGCACTGCCTAAAGGATCCTGTGTGTAAGAAATAAACAAGCATTTGTCAATGCCAGACGTTCACTTGCAGGTATTTGCAGTGGTGTTTGGCTCGTATGGACTTTACCCTAATGCCCTGTGTGTTTGCTGGTATTTGCACTACATTTTTTCAACATGGCCTTTTTGTTACCCCCATCTCATAAAAGCATTTGAGACCTCTGCCCATGAACAGTGGCACTGTGATTTTGTTAGTCTGTTCTGAACGTTGATTTCCCACAGCGACCACACCATTCTGCTCCACATGTGTGAAAACACAGTTCAGGCAGGATGTGAAAATGACAGCTGTAGCATTCATAGGGAGGTGTGAAGAGATGGCAATGTTGAAAATCTGGAGTGAAAATATTAAAATTTCTTGAACTTACGAGCATACGTGGAAACTATGCAATGAACGCTCGTGACACAGTCATTTTGTGGACTTTTGTCACCAAATTTTCAACATTGGCATTTTGGAACCTCCACTCATGAACAGTGTCACTGTGATTTTCATAGTCTGTCCTGAACATTGATTTCCCACTGTGACTGCACCATTGTGGCGTCAAAATCAGTGGCGGAATTCAAGCATGCATGGGATAGTCATAAGGCAATTCTGGGGGGTGGGGGTAGGAAGAAGTAGGGTGCTGGTTAACTAGGATCTGCAGCTTATCCAGTAGGTAGGGAAATGGGCAGACTGGGTGGGCCAAGCGGTCCTTATCTGCCGTCAAATTCTATGTTTCTATGTTTCTATTGTGCACTGGATGTGTGAAAACACATTTCAGCCAGGATGTGAAAAATGTCAACTGTGCTGTTCATAAGGAGGTGTGAAAAAATGCCAATGTTGAAAATCTGGAGTGAAAATATTTCAAATTCTCGAAGTTACGAGTGTGAGTGGAAACTGCGTAATGCATGCTCGTAACACAGTCATTTTTTGACATTTTTTCACCAAATTTGTAAACATAGGCTTTTGGGAGCCCACCTCATTAACAGTGACACTGGTGTTTAGTTAATCAATCCCAAAAGGTGATTTCATGCAGTGACCATGAAATCACCTTTGAGGATCGAATAACCACATGACAGTAACTGAATTCATGAGGTGGGGTCTCAAGAACCCCCTGTTGAAAATGTGGTTCCAGAATTTGTGAAAATGGCTGAGATAGCCACCTAAGTTGAAAAAAAAAATGTATGCCATTATAAAGCTTACCAGCATTTCTTCAGTTTGCGGTCGACTTTCAAGAGTGCAGACATGTTCCCATTCCACTGAAGATTGTTGCGCCAGGCTCCGGAGGTAAGTATGGGGTGAGGGGAAGGTGGGGTATGCAGAGGATGGGTGCTGGTTCAGAGGGGGGGCACCAGACACAACAAGGGACAGTTTTCTGTTTTCACAGGTTTAAAAAAAACAAAAGAAGTTGCAGGACAGTTTTCCCATTTACATGGACAATGGGCATGCTGGGGTGGGCTCCCAGTATGCCACCTGGGTGTTTGTTGGGGGGCCTGGAGACAATGGGGATTAGGCACCCCGTCGGCACATACACTGTGCTTGGTGGGGCAATAACAAGGGAGCAGGGTAGACAGCAGCAGAGGGAGGAAGTGGGAGGGATTTCATTAGCAGCCAGAGGGAAAAGGGTGACATCAATATGCTAAATACACACACGTTACCACCGCTGATTGCAGTGGTGCTTTTCCTTTAACTGAAGATCACTGCAGCCAAACTGCTACCATAGACAGCTCATGCATCCAATGGTGCAGTAAGGTTGCACACGTTACACTGAGAATGCATTGGAGAGGAGGGTCACACACCTCCAAAAAGTTGTACTGTCCCAAAACTTTCCTTGCGCATGCACCCAAGCAAATGCAAAAATAAATAAATCCAGCAGCTGCTCTAACACTGAGGAATCAAACAGACTAACCTAGGGAAAGTGTCCCCTTCCTTCTACCTCTGGTAACAAAAATCCTTACTACAGATGGCTCTCTCCTGGATTGGGGAAGACACAAGCTGGAAAGCTGAGTGGGATATGGAACAGAAGAGAGAAGAGAGCACATAAATATCTTAGAATTGAAAGCTGTAGTTCCCTCTCTCTCTCTCTCTCTCTTTCTCTCTCTCAAGGTCTTTTGTTCCTGGTGAAAAATCAAACAGTACAGATAAGGACAGACGATATAATTACCATGTACTACATAAACAAACAGAGATAAACCAGGTCTTCAAAGCTGTGCATTAACACAGTGAAGATACTTGGCTTACAGTCTAAATACAATGGATACTGCAGTACATCTAGCTGGAAAAGGCAATGCACTGGTGACTCACTAAGCACAATGACAGTGGGCCATGAAACCAGCAAATGGACTGACTGAACCTGTTTTCAACACAGTTCTGGAACATTGGGAAGTCCTCACGCTACATCTGTTTGCATCATAGGTCAACAGGAAACGTTCTGTTGCAGCTAGCAGTCCTTGGGAACAGTCCACATGATGTCCTCAATCTCTAGGGAAAATAAGTTTCTCATCTATATGTTTTCTCCCATTTCCACTGATAAAGAATGTTCTTTTGAAAGTAAGGAGAGAGTGCAACAATGATTCTAATAGTCCCAGACTGGGCCAGATTGTCACGGTACTCCTGTTACTGAGTCTGTCTCAGAAATTGCCAAATAGCTGTGCCCATGAGACAGGGTAATTTAATATTGTGCCATGACAGTGTTTTATCCCAACCTGAAATCTTTCCAGCTGAGGGCATGGCACCTGGTGAGTTAGAATTTTCACATCTAAATCTTTCAAAGCAACTTTTGGAGATTTTAAATGTAGCCAGAAAAGCAGCAGAAAGAAAAATGTATGGGTTTAAAAGAAAAGGGTTTACATGTTGATGTGGCAGCAAGTCTGTTAATTCAAAGGAAGTAGGAATTGTGCAGGTGCTAGAATATCTTGCACATTTAAAAGACGAGGACTTTTAAAACTGCCTTCACTAAAGGTATCTTTTACAGCTGTTTCTGCTTATAGAAGCTCAACAAGCACACAATCTCTGGCTTCTCATCCAGCACTAAACA
This sequence comes from Neoceratodus forsteri, assembly GCA_016271365.2. Taxonomy (NCBI): domain Eukaryota; kingdom Metazoa; phylum Chordata; order Ceratodontiformes; family Ceratodontidae; genus Neoceratodus; species Neoceratodus forsteri. The sequence goes on from CM057456.1 coordinate 1,679,235,320, forward strand.
GTTTCTTTAAACTGTTAAAATCATCATCACTCCTATTCCCAGCATGGGATTTGAACCTGGTGTTAACCCAGCTAATGAATCTTCCAGTTTAACCTATGACTTCATCATAGTTAAAATACCTAAGTTGGGAAAAATTGTTTTTAGTTACAATCAACACAGCTAGAAGGGTCAGTGAATTGTAAGCACTGTGGGTGGACCCAAGCTGTTTGATGATTCATGCACACTTGCGGATACTCCAGAAGGGATGGAAAGAAAATGCAGAGAGCTGCAAACACTCAAGAAGTGATCAAGGGCATGGCAACTGGATTTCAGTGTGAAAAAGTGCAAAACCATACACTTATGGCATAGAAACCCAGAGGTGAAGTACAATATGGGAAAAGAGGTATTGATGGTCACCAAACAGGAAGGGAACCCTGGGAGTAATCATATCTGATGATCTCAAGGTGTGAAGGCAGTGCAGCAGCAATGGGTAGGGCCAGTAGGATGCTGGGGTTTATAGGGAGGTGTATCACCAACAGTAGAAGGGATGTGGTAATACAACTGTATAGATCACTTATGAGACACCACCTGGAATACTGTGTCCAGTTCTGGAGATCACATCTCAGAAAGGATATAGACACAGGGGAGGCAGTCCAGAGGAAGGCAACTAAAGTGGTGCAGGATCTGCATCAGAAGCCCAATGAGGAGAGACTGAAGTACCTCAGTTTGTACACCCTGGAATAAAGACGAGTGAGGGGGAATATGATAGAGACCTATAAATATCTCACATAGTTAAATAAGGTACAGGAGGGAAGTATTTTTCAGAGAAAAGGATCCACGAGAACAAGGGGACATGCAATGAATCTGGAAGGGCGTAATTTCAAGAGAGACGAGAGGAAGTACTTTTTCATTGAAAGAGTGGTGATGCCTGGACCTATCTTCCACTGGAGGTGGTGAGGGAGAAAACAGTGGTGGGCTTCAAGTATGCATGGGATAAGCGCAAGGGAATCCTGGTGGGAAGCAAGACGGTCAGGGAGCCAGAGATCAAGTAAGGTCTGCAGTGACAGTATAAACAGGGAAAATGGGCAGACTGGGTAGGCCAAGTGGTTCTTAACTGCCATTAAATTCTATGTTTCTATGAAGAAAAGGTAGTCCTCAGGACAAACATAAACAAATAAATGTTCTACCTAAGTTCTTTTCATTTTCCACATAAATCAATCTGTAACCCTGCCTGTGTTTTTTTTTTCCTCTAGGTCATTTTCAAAACTCAGGATAAAAAGCTGCACAGCTTAGATTCAAAAGAACCTTGAGTTTCTGCACAAGGTTGAACATATAAGAAGTAAACGAAAATGTTTGTCTCATATGGAGAAGTGAAAAGGGCATCACTCAGCAAAGAAGCTTATTTTAAGGTGGGTTGTCTCATGTATTTTATTTGTTACTGCTATTCAAAAGCTGACAAAGTTCCACCTGTTGGAATAAGAGAACATTCTATAAAGGGAATTGCGGTATCAGTAGCAGCTATCAGGGGTGTCCCTTTACTAGAGGTTTGTGAAGCAACCACTTGGACCAACACCCAAATGTTTGCATCCCACTACTGTATTGGTATACATGCAAGATAGGCGTTTAGATTTGAAACTTCTGTTTGGCAAAACGTATTTCCAAAGTACATCCTAGAACACACCTCCCAAGGCATTGCTAGGTGTCTAGGAATAGGAAGAACAAAAGCATCACATTCCTGTTGTTAGAAGAGTGACTCATCTTTGTAACTGTTTCTTCTAAGGGATGTAATGCAGATTCTCACTATCCCTTCCCTATCTGCCATTTCTAGGACAGTAAATATTTGTTCAGAAAAAAAGCTAAAAGGACAAAACTGATGCTTGACCACTTAACGGGGATCTCTTTTCAGTCATACTGTATTTAACTTATTTGAAGGATTACATGTTTTTAATTCAGTGTTATAAAACGTTTCAATTTTCAGTTTTTTGAAAACATTGAGCGACCTAAAGATAGTATATCTCCTGAAAGCTAGTCTCAAAAACACTTTTACTAGTCGAATAAAATGTTCTCACCTGCACTATATTTGTTGTTTCTTTTCTTATGAAAATATTTATATTTTGATGTAGCTATCTTTTCCTGATCACAGCCCTTAATTCTTCAGCTAAAGATCTACAAATAGAGGGTCAGGGGGTGGAATTACCAGCACAGTGTTAGGGCATTCTTTAAATTTCCTTGTGACATAGCTCTAAAGATAGCAGGAAAATAGAGAGTGCAGATTGGCACAAACGCATCAGGTGATGGTAAACGAGCAGTGATTAAGCCACCTGTAGAGCCCACTTGTGTAGTACCTGAAGTCTCCAGAGGGAAATTGACCATTATTGCCCACTTGTGTAGTACCGAGAGTGTCTATCAGCCAGAGGGTGCAGCACTGGGATGGGAATGAAGAGGGCACAGATGCAATCATGAGGTAGGACCGGGTCGGCATCGGGATAGCGCACAAGGAAAATTGGAAGGCAAACAGACAGAGTGTGCTCTGATGTGGTTCACTGCATGAAAGTCTCTGTGCCAGTAGATGGCGGTTGTTAACCAATGGAACTGCCAGAAGACAACAGAAAAGTGAGATAGCGGAAATACTGAATGAGTAGACAGAAGGAACACAGCAGGCACCGGAAAACAAATACAGTAACTAAAGCAATCCCTTTCTTGCCTACGTCTGTTTCTGTATGTGTGGTACATCTGCTCAGAAATTGTGAGAAATACACAGGTGAGACAGTCACATAGCACTATATGTATACTTTGTCATCTCAGTCTATGACTGCAAAGAAATGTCCCACAGTGCACCGCCACTATACAGCATCGGGGTGTGAGGGCGAAGCACTAACCATTAGAACGGTTGGCAGAAATCACTGAATCATAGTCTAGTTTGTCTGTTACATATAGTAGTGGTGTTGTGGTCGGCAGTGTAAAATACCACACACTACATAAATGAATGTGTATCAGCAAGAGTGACCGCGCACGTTCTAGGATCATCTCGCTGTGCTGTTACCAGACAAGCCGTGGATCGTTTAGCATCCACAGATAGTACTGTAATGTGATGTCTCTATGCTTTGCAGTGAAATAGTGGTCACACATTATTCCAGTCATGCTTGCCATGTTACAAGCACATTAATCACCTCCAGCGTCGGGCTCTACCAGGGATTAATGCCCGTTAGGGTGGTTGGAAGCACTCGGCCTTCGGCCTTGTGCACCCCCCCAGCAGGGCATTAATCCACCGGTACAGCCCTCCTCTGTCAGTGATTAGTGCTTACTTAACATTCTATGTTCTGGGGCATCCCTAGGGTGTGAAATAACTGCTATTTGTAAGACTGTGTATCACATCTCGTAGAAGATACATACTGTAGTAATAAAAGTTGTATAATGTTTTCATTTGTGCCATTGGACCTGCTGAAGGTAACAACATTCAGTGCATTGACACATTTTGTCAATCAAATCAAGCTCTGAGCTAGTATAACTGACCCCCAGCAGCCAGGAGCTATGGGAACCTCCACCATGACAGCGGACCAGAAAGGATTCTCACAAGTACACAGAAAACAAAATGTAAGGCACTCCCATGCCTGACTGAGAAAGAAAAACTAAGAAAGCTAACTTTGCAACAGTGCCAAGGTTTTTTTTTTATAGTGCAATATACTAATAAAATGTAGAGCAGCTTTAAGTGGCAAATGTTTCTGTTTCACGCAACGGTGCTTTGTCAAGAAACTCACAAGTCTCTGGTGGGAAAACAGTGCAACTGTAGGAGATGGGACACCTTTAACATTCCATTTCACTTCAGTACAAAAACTCATTGTCTACTCATAGATCTTCAGTCAAGTAGTAAGGGGTTTATTAACAGAAAAAGCAAGATATTCAGGTTACAAATACTCCTTTGTTACTTCCCTAATTGCCTGAGACAGTCCCCTGGACCCTTTAGGGGAGGCACTGGGTCAGAACATTGCCAACAACAATAACACAGTAAAGAACCACATGACAATAATGCCATCAATTTGTTTTTTGGGGGGCTCTGCCTGCCCCTCGCATCCTCCTACTATTAGATTCTCACTCCAGGGTGGGGGGGGCAGTGGATCACAGGGCAAATTGAAATTTGTGGGGCTGTGGAATACTGTTTCCATGGCTCCTTGTTAAAAAAAAAAAAAATCCTGATCCACAAAAATCGTAGAAGACCAGTATTAGAACCCTGGTCTCCATTGTTGCCCAGCTGAGCTGCTCTATGCCCCAGCCCTCTACACCACAAGAGCAGCTCAGCCAGCTTTCTGGATTCTGGTGCCCTTGTTCCTTGTCAGCATCACAGACAGCGACCAGGCGAACACTTACTGCAAGCACTGTAAATCCCCTCTTGCTGTCTGTGGTAGCGCTATCCAGACTAGTGCTCAGTTGACTGGTGCTATTGTGGTAGCACTATTCTAACCTGTTACCTTTAGTGGATTCCAAACAGATGATATAACATGACTGTCTTCATGGAGCTCTCACATAGGGGTTCCTGGACTTGGACTCCCAGATAGGGGTTCAGCCAAAAATGCCACATGAATGGCCAAGTGGTCCTCCATCATAAATCCTTCCTAGATATCTTGTTACTGTATTTTAAATTTATACTATCTTCAGTGAATGGCAGCTTCTAAGTAGACTTGTCATGCCTCCATCAGATGCAAAGTCCACGCTCAAACTTTCCTTCCAGTGTGAGGTTCTAGCAACCCCATTAATGGGTGCTCCTTCAAGCCAGCTCTGGGGCTACCAGCAGACCAGTATTACTTCCTTCTTTCATTTTCCATATTCCACTTCACCAGTGGCTGTTATCAATCTTTCCTACGACTGTAGGGATACCTCCTTGAGGGACATCAACTGACACAAAACTCCGTTCTGTTCTTGTTTTCTCCTCCCCCACTCCCTACTGAGCCACACTATAGAAACATTTCAGGTTCCTAGTACCTGAAGTCACGCAGGATACAGTGAAGCTGATTTATGGATTCTCTGTAACTGGAGCAGGGGCTGTTTCTTGTTCTCCCTGCTTGATATGGGACACCAAATGGCAGTACCCTAATACCTCCATTATGGGCATCATAGATGATGGCTTCCACCAATTCAGTCTTTGGAAATGAGCTTCAATATCTCTTAAAACTGCCTGCTCTACAGAGAAAAGTCTATGTAGCTTCAGCTACTGCTGTTAAAATTTATCTCTCTGCAGCTGCATGCTGCATCACATCCTGTGCTAGCTGCTGATCCAATGGACCGGGCAACTCAGTAAACACATTCTTGACCCTGTAAGTACAGGTTAACAGCAACAACATTGTAACACCCTACACTTGGACCAGGAGCTACACATCTCCCCCACTTGAATACCTTTCTGTCCTCTGCAAAAAAATGTAGGTTGCAACAGCAGCCTCCAAGTATACCAACAGAGGACATTCCAGATGGTCCATCCTTTCATATGTAACCAGAACAGAGAAAGAAATAACCCAGAGACCAAACAGGGGCAAAGGAATAAGTGCCCAGTCCTCCCCTAAGGGGGTAGAACAAATTAAAGGGACACTGTCAACCACTTTAGGTCTCAGATTGTCCCTAGATTAAAAACACGTTATGACTGCTTACATTCTGTAGTTTGATTTTGATTAATTTTTTTTTTAAAGTGAAAAACAGACTGCCTACCATACTGGTGTTACCACACAAAAACATGTGTGTTTACATTCAGTGTTCAGCTTCTACTGCATCTTTCATGGACTTTAGAATGACCCTAATACAATTTATAACATGGGCAGGGAGCTATCTGTGAGCTCATTGGCAGACGGCACCACCTGACCATTCATTACTCTCTGTTACCCGCACTGTAAGTGGTGAAGTGGTCCCAGTAAAGAGATCAAGAAGCAGGCAAATCTTGTTATTGCATCTGAGACAGAGTTTGCAAGGCAGCCATTAATCCCCTGCTAAGTGAGAGAGACATCCTGAGCTAAAGACAATGGATGTGACTTTCTGTACAGAAACTGATGAATGATCAAGTGGTGGCCATCTGCAAGTCAGATAACCAATGTCTTCCTGCCCATGTTATAACAATACCCCTCAGCACTCTCTGTCTCCCCAACCACCCACACCGTGAACCTTCAAGGACAGAGCAGCAAGTGTCATCTTGACATTCAGTAATCTGTAGGGCAGTCAACACTTTATTGTCCCAATCCCTTTCTTTCATTTATTTACAGTTCTCTCCTCTGTCTCCACTGTTGTGTCCCCACCCACTTGTCCTGTGGACCTCCGACTACAGAGCGGCAAGTGTCATCTTGCCATTCTGTAGTCTTTACTGGCACTCAGTATAGTGTTGTCCAGTGACAGCCCCCACGAGCAACTCCCATCATCCAACAATCTCTGCTTGCCATCCACCGCAGCCACACATATACCCAGCATGAGACTGGGAGCAACAATGAGAAAGTGAGTGTATGCGCTGCAGGGAGAGAGACAGCATCCAAGAGGCACAGCATGGAGAGCAAGCAGGAGAGACAACAGCAAGTCCACAGTTAAGGACATGTCATGTATGAGAATATGGCCTGCTACCAAAGTCATTGGGAGCAGCACCAGAGGGACAGGCAGCCAATAATGTGCACCCCGGTTATCCCGCTATCCACTGAGCAACCACATAGAAGCATGTACAGAAACTGGAGCAAGTGGGAGCTCAGACACATGAACAGACCTCCTGGTTAACATGTCCATATGGCCACCTGTTTTTACTCTTAACCCATGCTGCTATGGCTCAGAGGTGTTGTGTGACAGTGACAGCAGGCTTGCAGAAAGATACATCTCCCTACATGCCGTCAGTGTGACTTCGTCCTCGGTGAGAAAACGATCACCTGGAAGTGTCAGGTGTGTCAGTGTAAAACAGGCTGTCTCACTCCATGGCTCCCACCCCCCAGCTCTGCTCCTGGTCCTGGTCAGAGAGAGAGTAAACGCAAGTGTGAACTGAATGGTGATGGTCTCCCTAGTTATTTAAATCCTGTGTTTCAATCACAAGTTCTGCCATCCTCTTTCTCTGTCTTTCTCTATCTGTGTGGCATGCATTCAGTGTCCCGGCGACCCTGACACTGCAACAGCATGACAGACAGAGAGAGACACATACAATTCTCCAGTGTCCTCTGTCACTGTATCTGTGTAGCATGCACAGAAAGCAGAGCAAAAACAGTCAGGAGGCATGTGTACAGTTTACCAATCACAGAGACAGAGGGAGGGAGAAGGAGGTACACACAGAGCAGGAAAGACATCCTGTATTGTAGGGGCAGGGCACAATAATGGTACTAGACACTACAGCACACACTGTTATGCCTAAGAAATGTCACATATGATCTCCGTAGTGTCTGTATGACTTTTCTATTTGCATAACCGCACCGCAGCATGCAGTATTTGTGACAGACTATTTTGCAAGGTGGCAGGATGCACTATTTTTTTGGTATTTAAACAGCACAAAAAAACAGCTTTGTGCAAATGTTTTGTTATTTAAACATAGCCCATGTTATAAGTGCAATAACCCACTCCAGGGTGTGCAGTTATTGGGAATTAATCAACACCCGGGTGCTGTGAGGACACTCGGCCGTCCCCAATAACTGCACACCCTGTTTTGGGTTATTATTTACATAGTCACTTGGAATGCAGTGGGAGTAGAGGAGAATATTGTATCATGAGTGACTACACTCTTTGGGGGTGTTCTTAATGTTCAGAATGTATGCAATGAGAGTATATTAATGATTTGAAGCAAAGTAAGGTTGAATAGAGTTGCACCATTCCAATGCATTTTACTTCTAGTAAGAAAGGAAGCAGATCAAACAACCAATAGCTTCAATGAGTTTTAGAAAAGGTAAGCAATCATAAAATGTGGATCTTCAACTAGAAATAATATGATGCAAACAGGGGTGAAGAGCGTCCCTTTAATAAAATAAGGATGCCTTAGGACATTTGAGCTATTCATTCAGTGAGCACATTGAAAGTCATGTCCTGTAACTTAGGTAGTGTCTCCCGCAGGCCTACATACTTCTCACACAGGCATTTTGGTTATACTGTACATTAACCATTTAATTACATAACCGTCATGTAAATGCATCATAACTTTGCATTTTTCAAACATCCAACTAAACATTCAAAACAGATCTTGCGGTAACTTGCCAAGGACACTTAAAATGACCATGGATCATCGGCCAACTACACCTGAATGAAAAATACGTACAGTGGAGCTGGTCAGGATGCAATGCAAACTGCAGAATACTGCAGGAGAGTTACTGCAGTAAACAAGATCCAGAAGCAAGTGATTTGATACTTTTTAATGGACCAACATAGATGTAACAACAAGAACAAAGTGCTCTAGCTTTCAGACCAACCAGTCCTTCTTCAGAAGCTCATGGCTCATGGTCCGAAAGCTAGAGCACTTTGTTCTTGTTGTTACATCTATGTTGGTCCATTAAAAAGTATCAAAATCATTTGCTTCTGGATCCATTCTTGCAAGGACCAATATGGCAACTACTAAATCTAGATTGCAGTAAACAAGGCAATTTCAATGGCAGTTAATCCCTTCTGACATGCAATAACTCAAGACACTCTGTTGCATGTTGGCTGGCTTCACTTTACACTCCATAATTACAATACTGCTGACTGCTTTAGTGGATATGACCACATCTTCTTCTGGATCTGTAAGCGCAAAGTGACAGCTTCCATTACTACTTGACTCTCCCGCCTCCCCCCCAAAAAAACAGCTATTAATTAACTAACATTTTTCCTCCTTTTGTCCTCCACTATTCTTTTTAAAAACTGGTTCCTCAAACTAGTCTTGACATCAGGTTAGCAAAAGTTCTATTTCTCCCCATAGAAAGCATTGGAGTAGCTAAAGGATCATATACAAATTAGTCTTTTTGGGTTTTCCATATGAACCTCCTCAACTATGAAGTTTCCCATTCCATAAGTTGGATTATAGTATATGAAAAAACTATGGGTTACTTCAACTTGATCCCTCACTGTGGCAGTGCAAACAAATCACTTATATTAAAATGCTGCTGGGAACTGTAGTTGTTCTCCCATTGCAAACAATAGAGTAGTAGGAAGTACATCTTCCAAAGTGCAGTGTGGGGATGTCAATTTATTTTAAGTGTCACTTAACTAAACAGTAGTTATACATAGATACATAGAAATTGTTGGCAGATAAGGACCGCTAGGCCCATCAGCCCTATACTTGTATGCAGTCACTGACCCTAAGTGATCAATGGCTTTTCATCACTCCCTCCACACCCAATGTTCCCTTGTACCTGTCCCAGGCATGTTTAAACCCCTCCACTGTGCTTGCCCCCACCACCTCTTGTGACAGACTGTTCCAAGCATCCAGCACCCTCTCGGTGTAGAAAAATGTCCTCACGTTACCTCTTAATCTACCCCCCCTCCAATTTCATATCGTGTCCCCTCGTTCTGATATCTTTTCTACATTGGAAAAGATCCCCCACCTGCACCTTGTTTATGCCCTTGAGGTACTTGAAAGTTTCTATCATGTCCCCTCTTTCTCTCCTCTCCTCCAGTAAGTACATATTGAGGACTTTTAGACTCCTCATATGTTTTGTGATGCAAGCCATGCACCATCTTTGTCGCCTTCTCTGGATAGCCTCCACCTTGTCTATGTCCTTAAGCATCTGTGGTCTACAGTACTGCATGCAGTACTCCAGGTGAGGCCTTACCAGCATTTTATACAATGGCAGCAACACCTCCCACCTCCTGCTAGTAATACCTCTGCCTATGCACCCCAGCATGCCACTGGCCCTTCCTGCAGCCTTTGATACATTAAAGTTATCAGTTATAATAACCCCTAGTTATAGTATAATTAATGAGTCTTCCTTTTTACCATAGATAAATCATGGTGCTATTTGCCATAATAAAGGAGTGTTTATTATGGCAAACATACTCACAGTTTTCCCCTCAGTCTATGTATGCACCCACCAAAGCTCTTCCTCCTGGACCGCTGACCGCCTCGTCTTTCCAACAGAGACGGAACCACCACTCGTACTCAGCAGTAAGTGACCACAAACAAAATCAACACATGAAGAACTAAACCTTTGCCTGTGAGCAGAAAAAATTTAAAACTTTAAATAAATAAATAAAAACAACCATGGACCGCATACTCAAACCAAAGTGAATCACGGCTGCTCAGGACTCAGAAACATCATTTTTATTTTTATCTTATATGATTCCTGTGGCCTAAAAGGAAGACACAGCAATTATATGAAATAAAATATGGGGTGCTGTGTGTAAACTCGAAGTTTACACACACCACGCCATATTTTATTCTGTTTGTAACTACACTGTAACTGCATTGCAATTAACATGTAACTACAGTGTAATTACCCTGTTGCATGCAATTAATGATTAGTTTCCTTGAAACAGACATTTAAAGTGTAACTGAAGTTTTATACATTGTGACTGTTTATCTTTTATAGCTACGCATAGCACTTTCTTGTCTTTTGCTGTTTTGTATCTGTTTTAATAAATTTACAACACTGGACTGCTGTGAAAAGTCAGAGTTCATTATTAGAACTACTATACTAAATGTAAGAGAACCTTTTTTTGCAATTAGAAAATAAGAGCAGAAAATTCAGCACTAACCGATGGCAACGGTTTTTGTATCATCATACTGTATTAAATTTTCAAGTTTATAAACAGGTATAGTACTTTCTCATGTTTTGCTGTTTTATTGTTCTTTTAAATGATACAGTCAAAATTTGCAAAAAACATAAGTTGTGCAGAGTGTTCTGAATTGTGGTTGTGGTAGTTTATGTCCCATGGGTATCTCCATGTTTGATTTTTTTTATTGCTCTTCTTTTTCCAGCAATGTCTCCTGCCACATATGACAGTGATGTATTTGTGCGTTGATTCTATGAGTGTTTTCTGCAACAGTAATCTGCTGTTAGGAGCTTGATATTCTGGCCTCAACTAAATAACTCTTTCTAATCCAGTCTTTTTCTTTTCTAGGTATGTGTCTTGGTCTAGCCAGCAGAAGTATATGTTTTGCCTTTTTAAGCTTTCATTGCATCAGACTACATACAGCCATAAAAAAAAAGCATACACATCACCCCAGGTCATCAATGCTATTATTAATGAAAACTCTAGGTATTTCTGTACATAATTGCCCATTCAATTATCCCTTAGGTATTTGCCATCTGTAAATGTACCATTATTAGGGCTCACTGGGTAAGGAGAATTACTTAAACTCACAGCTCTACTGCTGTAAACTTGACAATAAATGAGCACTTATTGAAGCAATGGGCACAAACACATCACCATCACATGGGACAGGAGGCGCTCTAGGAAAAAGAAGGGCAGTAAAAAATTCAAGCAGGGAGATCCCAATATATAGAAATAAAATTAGTAGGCAAATTTAGGAAAAAATCCTAACAGCAAACAAATGGAAGAACACACTAGGACTACACCTACAAATGAAAACACTCTGCACAACATACTGTTTTGATACATTTTGACTGTAGTTCTCCTTTAATGAATTTACAGCCCAGGTACACTAACTGTAAGAGAACCAGTTTAGTAAGTTTACAGCTAGACAGTAAGGAGGACAAAAACTTCAGCACTACATTGAACCAATGACAACATTTTTTGTGTCACCATGCTGTATTAGATCTAACACAAGTTTAAAACCTTTAGGCTCATGAAAGCATTATAAAAACAAGTACATCACTTTTAAAATGCTATCCCCAGGTTTCTATCATTATTTCCAATTATTTTTTAATGCCAGTTATTTAACATCAATTTACTAGTGACTAAAATGAACTAGCTTGCAAAAGACACTATTCCATGATCTTATGGGATAGGGAGTGTTCGAAAACAACTGAGAATGCTAATAAAAACCTGGGATAGCTGTACTAAAATCAGTATTCCTTTTATTATTTCAAATTAAACTAAAGTCGATTGGCACTAAGAATAGCTAGTCCAGGGCTGATGTACTAGAAACAAAGGAGTGATAGGCTGGAGTCAGAGAGAGGGAGGGGAATCATTAGACAGCAGGGAGTATATGTTTGGGTCAAGGAGAAGAAAAGGTATGTATTTATTTCCATTATTGGGAGAGAACTTGGAGGTATGCAAGTTCACCTGCACATAACTTAGCGTACACTTTCAGTTAAGAGATTCAAATCATCAGACAAGATCCAGTGTAAATACTATGTCATTCTTAATTTATTCTTCAGAAATATATCCAGTAGCAATTTAAACACATGTTCATTCCCTACAGGCTACGTACAGATCACCAAAAATTGCTATCTGTGCTAAAGTGCACATTCAAAGATGTGCAGACAAATTGTATGAGGCTAAAGTGCAAAATATATCCAAAGTCTAAATCAGAGACAAAGAGAAAAGGAGGGAGAGGAGGGACATGATAGAAACCTTCAAGTACCTCAAGGGAATCAACAAAGTCCAAGAGGGTAACATCTTTCAGAACAAGAGATGTGCAAGAACAAGGGAGCACAATTTGAAGATAGAGGGGGGATGGCTCAGGAGCAACGTGAGGAAGTATTTTTTCATGGAGAGGGTGGTGGATGCATGGAATGGCCTTCCTAAGGAGGTCATCGGGTCAAAAACAGTGGGGGAATTCAAGACTGTATGGGATGGTATCCCGTGATAATCACGAGTCAAAAATCATGACTACAAAATAGCTATTTAAATATAACGAAACCGTGATTGGTGACCATAACATAACAGCGCCAGTAAAAAATATTGATTAATGCTGTTTGAAAACAACAAATACTAAAACTGTGATCCAACAGTGCCACACTGTGCCCCCACCCTCGCCCCCATGCCTCCCAATACTGTTCCCATTCATTCCCCCTCCGATCCAACAGATTGAGACCAGGAAATATACATTTAACAAGTGGCAGTATTACAAATAGAGCCGAGGATTTAAAAAAAAGTGAGAGATCAGGCACTGTTAACTGTGACTGTGAGCTTCTGCAGTGACCACCCCTGCCTCCCACTCCTATTTCCATTCATTCCCCTCCATATGAGCTGAGTGACTGAGACCAGGAAATCAAGTGTTAGCATATGCACTGTTTGCACTGTTAGCTGTCCTGCTTTTGCGGAGACAAAGAGACCATGATTTAAAACAAGTTAAAAAATTAATTCTACTCTCTCTCTCTTCTGACACTTACAGTGTAGCAGCTTCCATATCAACAGAGTGGTCCTATTGCAGCCTGCTGCCAGACTGGTGAGTATTACCATAGCCATTGCCCGATCTCTCACATTTTTTAAATCCTTGGTTTGTTTTAAATGTGTATTTTCTGGTCTCGATCTGTCAGCTCATATAGAGGGGAATGAACAGCTGTGAGTTAAGTTTTAAATTCATTATTAAATACCCCTACTGTGTTATATTAGCAGTAAGGCAATTCCACAGAGCAGGTTACAAGTCAGAAGGCAGTGCAGTCTAGTGTTACATAGCCAACTTGAACTAAATCCTCATCGTGTGGCCATGAGCAAGTCACTGAACTCCCAGTGATCCAATACGCAGAGCTGCAGATATGGCTGGAAGCTGAAGCACACAGAAATTAGATTTTCATCACAGCTGGGCTATCCTGGGGAGATAATCGTAATGAAAAACTTGGCTGTTGAATGTTACCATAGTCACCACAGTAACTCAGACAGGGGGAGCATAGGGTGCCTGCCTGCTATCCAATTTGCTGTCCGATTTGCTCTGAAGGCATTTTCTGTCACTCCAATTACTATCAGATTGCCATATAGACATGGGCAGTTTTGTGCTGATGCTAATTGTGCAGTCGCCATAATTACTTGCTATTATAGTGATCGCTTTTTTTTTATGATTTTAACATGGAACCCATGGGACAGACATAAGGCAATTCTTGTGGGGGATAGGAAGAAGTAGGCTGTTGATTAACTAGGATTTGCAGCTTATCAAATAGGTAGGGAAATGGTCAGATTGGGTGGGCCAAGTGATTCTTATCTGCCATCAAGGTCTATGTTTCTAAGTAAAGTCCAAAACTACTTGCAAAAAAAAAAAAACCCCGCCAAAAAAACAAAACACAATTACCAGTTACCAGCAGCTACTCCCTTACCTCTTCTGGTAACTGGTAGTTGCAGGATGTTTCTACCAGGTTGACCACTACAAGACAGCACATGAACCAGCTGATACGTGATCATTTTATTTAAGCTGACACTAGTAGCAAGGCTCTATAACATTGTATGTACGTCTGGATGAGCCTCTGCTTCTTTTTTTTCCATATACATTTTTGTGGGTTTTTACGGGGTTTCTCCAGACCCATTCCCATGCATCCCCAATGCAACATGTGCATGTAGAGGCATGCATGTCCACGCTTTATGGGATGCCCATCCCTTTCAGTCATGCCATCGACCACCTGGGTTGGCCACCGGACCTCCATCTGGTGGTGGTAGGACTACGGGTGGGTGACCTCCTATCCTGGGAGAGGAGGGCCACCGCTGATCCTGCTCCCACCCTCCCCATGCTGGCACCTCTGTGACCCGAGGTTGTTCCCAAACCTGGATCACCAGCATAGTGCGAGGTAAGGGTGTCATGTGCCTCAACCCTCAGTGCCACTAGGCCGCCCATGAGCCCCTACTTCTGTAATAGAGAGGGTGGGGAGGAATCCACTGCTGGAAGTGATACAGATCATGTGAATGGCATTCCAAACCCAGCTCATCTCCTCTCTCACAGTGGTTTCCCTTTGCTCACCAGTTATCTGTATTGCAAACAAATAAAATTTTCTACCCCCAAATGAAGTTGCACTGAGAGCAAGATGGCTTGTTTTGGTGGGAGTAATCACATTCTAAAAGTCATCAAAAATTTCCTAGCAGCATTGTCAGGGCCATTTTATTCAGCTGCTGCAATACAGCACCCATCATATTGAGTCCAAGACCTGGCATGTTAGCTGCAGCATCATGTTGTGTCAAATGCTTTCCCAGTCTCCATTGTTTTTTTAGTCAGTCAGTTCCCAAAGTGAAGGTTGATCCTTCCAGTTATCTTATTATTATTATTCTTTTTCTCACTCACCAGACCTGCTCTCTCTCTCTCTCTCTCTCTCTCTTTCTCCTTCCTTCCCTCTCTCTCTCTCTCTCCCTCTCCCAACAGTCCAGGACCACAGTTCTGACTACACTGCAAACTGCTGGCCAGCTGACTAGCCAGAGCTCACAAATGCCCCTGCACTGCTACAAAAAACAAAATCCCCCAAGCTATCCGCAACCAAGTTTGAACTGTGCATGACTGGTGGCCCCAAACCAAATTCATTTTCACACCCTCACTGTACCAACACACAGGCTCTGACTTCCTCATGGTGACTAATGCATGTCAGGCATATACTATATGTGTACATGGCATGGTGATGGATGATGGTATTAGCTGACACACCACTCCTCACCGATCAGGTGACTTGAATCTGATGACCATTGATCTCTCCTTGGCATTCTCTGTATTTAGGTAGGGTGGTGGGAGGACAGCACAGCCTGGCACTCTCATCAATCACCCTCAAGCTGTAGAGGATAAAACCATGACCACACCATAGCACATGCACAGTGCTTGAAGTTATAAAGTAGCAGATACAGGCAGCTAGGGTATGTAGGGTACATATCTGTGTATGCCTGGTTGTGGTTCATGATGTCACTGACTATGGTCACTCTTTGGGAATGGTAAACTCCATAGATAAGGAGGTTCCAATGGCATACCCCAGTCAAATGTCATTTCAGTAGATCCCTAGCCACCACATTACATTCTGTGGGGAATGACACTATGATAGCACTTTACTTACCTTGTTTTCAATAATAGTTGGTAGAACCAGTTATAAAAAGCAACAATGAAGCAGAGAAACAGGCAACACAGGAGATGAAGCACAGTCTAAAACAGAAAATTAAGTTATGGATCATACTCTTCACCATAACATGCAGCGATGCTTTAAGGTAATGTATCTCTGTTATAGCAATATTCATAATATTAAAATTAACATTTTTATAGTGGTACAGTAGCACCACTATAATTAGGATTGAGTAGGTTGTTTAATTTTAACTCCCTAAATTTCCGCTTTATCAGCTTCATCACTGTTCAATGGATTTGCACAGAATTTGGTGTGCGCAGTTCCAGGGTCAAGGTCTCTTGACTTGCCAAGTTTTGTTACAGTCGGATGTGTGGATTTTGAGATCTGGATAGCTAAAAAGTGAACAATCGGAGGGGATTGCTGTTTTTTTGGTCATCGTCTACTGCCCAGATGGTTAGAAATTTTGTTCTGAAAATTTTAGGATAGAAAGGGCTTGGACCACAGTGGTGCCTTACACTGGTTTAATGAAAAAATTGTAATCCATTCCAGAGTTATAATGATTTGAGATTTTGGTTCTGAGCATGCTCAGTAAGGTCCTTTGGATAGCCGCTTTATATGAAAAAACAATTTGGGCCATACAAAAAAAGATTCTTTTTCATATGGAGGGTAATCTTTTTTTCCTGAGAAAAAAGTATTTTTCCATATGACCACCATCTTGCTTCCATTTTTTTCCAAAATGTTTTTTTGAATATCTATAAAAATGATACAGAGACATCAACACATGTATCTTGCTAATCAGGACCCCCTTAGGTGGATTCAGTGGTAGTTTTTGGAAAGATCTACCATAAATGTGTTTTTATCACATTTTAAGATCTTTTTTGTGACCAGAATTTATTTTTTCATATGGCTATATGAAAAAAGAATAGCACCATATGGAAAAGATTCCTTTCATATGAAAAAAGAATTTGGACTTAGTGTTCTTTCAGATTCTTTCCTTGTATGAAGCATTTTTTTTCATATGAACAACACAACCTCACAAAAAAGATCTCTTCATATAAAAAAAGAATTTGGTCTTTGTTTTTTTTTCACAATTTTTTTATATGAAGTGATTCTTTTGTACGTAAAACACAACTTCACAAAAAAGGATCCCTTCATATGAAAAAAGAATTTGAACTTAGTTTTTTCCCCCCACATTTCAACTTAAACAAGCCATAACTCTGTCAATATATTGTATGCAGTTATGGGATAATCTAATTATCAAAATAAAGGTCCTATTAAGTATTACAACACTAACACATGACACTCCTCCAAAAATTTAGGGGCCATATAAAAACCATAAAAATAAAAAAATTACAATTCCCATAGGATAACATTGCAACTTTAACAAGCGGTAACTCTGTTAATCTTTGGAATTAATGGATAATGTATATGTGTCAATAGAAAGGTCTTAATTACTTAAGCAACTCCTGGTGGGGGACTCTGTTGTTAGGGGAGTAGACTTGGGGGCAAAAGGGAAGGGAGCAAGGGAGGTCAAGTGCCTACTCAGCACCATGGCTCAGAGGGATGGACAGTGCATCTTAAGGATTGCTGGAGCAGCTGCATGGGTGGATGAGCTAGATGTCATTGTCCACCTGCAGACAAATGACATGGCTAATGATGAGGTTAGGGTAGTGCAGGAGGAGTTCAGAGAATTGGGGAGGGGTATTTGACAGGTGGTACACTCAGTAAGCTTTTTGGAGGCATTACCTGTCTACAGCAAGGGGTAGGACAGGGTGCTCTGCACTAGGAGTTTCAATGCATGGCTAAAGGACTGGCACAGAGTAGAGGGATTTGGCTTCATTGGGGACTGTGGTCCCACCTGGAGGGATGAAGGTCTATACAGGAGAGATGATCTGCATCTATCTGGAAGGAGGCAGAATCCTCTGTAAAAGGTTTAAATATTTCATTGGCAAGCATTTAAACTAGCCAAAGGGAGACGCAAAGAAAGCAGTAAGAATCATGATGCCCCCTTCCTACAGGAGGAAGCAGTCAGTAGGGAGGACCATAAGGATGGGAAATTATCAAAGGTACCTAGAACCAGAAAAGGTAGAATGGTAGAGAAAAGGAGAAATGGGAGTAAAATAGTACAGGTAAAGAGGGAAGGCATGAGGATAAGTGAGGAGTTATCAGAAGGGTAGGCAGCATAACTTGGAAGACCATGGGCATGAATGCTCACAGCCTAGAAAATAAAATCCCAGACCTAGTGGCCTTGATTGCAGAAGCTGACATGGACATTATCACCATTACTGAGACATGGTACAATGGGAACCATGGCTGGGATATAAGCCATACCAGGTTATACTCTATTCAGGAAAGACAAGGTGGGTAAAAAGGGAGAAATGGCTCTTTACTTCAGGGAGGGTATAAAAGCAACTGAGGTACAGGGAATGCAGGGAGGGATGGAGACACTGTGAGTCATCCTAGAGATGGTTAAGGCACTGCTATTTGTACTGGAGTGATCTGCAGACCTCCAACACAAGGGGAAGAGTTGGACAGGGTTCTAGTAGAAGCCATCCATAAGATGGCAACTAAAGGGGAAGTGCTGCTGGTGGGAGACTTCAATTTGCTGGATGCTGATTGCAGCATCCCAGCTGCAGCCTCAGCCAGGAGCAGGGACATCCTGAATGCCCTGCAGGGGGGTGCGCCTCAAGCAGCTAGTGGTAGAGCCCACCAGGGAGGGAGCAATACTGGATCTAGCACTCACCAACAGGGACTGAGTTGCAGATGTCATGATGGGTAGCCACCTGGGGGTCCAGTGATCACCGTATTGTGTGGTTCAATGTGAGAACAGTGGCAGAGTCAAACCACATGAAAGTGAGGATCCTGGACTTCAGAAGGGATGACTTTGCAAAGATAGGGAATTATCTTTGGAAAGCCCTGGTGGGTGGGGGGATGATGGTGGGTATAGAGGAACAGTGGGCAAATCTAAAAGGAGCCATCAAGGAGGCAACAAACCTTTGTGTTAGACAATTAAACAAAAACCACTATGGTTCTCAAAAGAAGTGGCCAAGAAGGCAATAGCGAAAGGGCTGTCATTCAGGAGGTACAGGGAAACACAGAGGGAGGAGGACAGGGAAGTGCATTTAGAAAAACAGAAGAAGGCAGAGAAAGCAGTCAGGAGCACAAAGGTGCAAACAGAGGAAAGAATAGCCCAGGCAGTAACAAAAGGGGGCAAAACATTCTTCAGGTACATTAGTGAAAGAAGAATGTCCAGGGGTGGGATTGTTAGTCTAAAATGAGAAAGGGGGAGTGTGTGGAGGGGGACACGGAGAAAACAGCAATCCTCAACAAATATATTTGTTCAGTATTCACAGAAGAAGGGGAAAGTGTGGGACCTCAGTTAAGCGACAGCAGCATTGATGAAAGGGAAGTGGACACCAGTCCACTTACAGAGGAGAAAGACCTAAAGGAACTCACAAAACTGAGTGTGGACAAGGCAATGGGGCCAGATGGGATACATGTAAGAATATTAAAGGAGCTTAGAGAGGTTCTTGCAGCAACAGTGACAGCCCTGTTCAACAAATCACTGGAAACAGGAGTGGTTCTGGAGGACTGGAGGAGGGCTGATGTAGTACCGCTCCACAAAATTGGGAGCAGGGAGGAGGCTGGCAATTACAGGCCAGTCAGCCTGACGTCAGTGGTGGGGAAATTAATGGAATCCCAGCTAAAGGAAAGGATTGTGGTATATCTTGAATCCAGTAGATTGCAGGAATCCTAGGCAGCATGGATTCATAGTGGGTTGTATTATGTTATTTATGTCCTTGTTGTCATTATTGTATTTGTAACCACTGGACATCTATGAAAATTGACTTTTAGTACACAGACCTTTCAGTATAAAATAAAAAAACATGAAAATGAAAGGACATGTCAAACAAATTTGATAGATTTCTTTGACTGGGTGACCAGGGAATTAGATCAGGGAAGGGCATTGGATGTGTCCTGTGATGTATACAGCTAGCTCTGAGTGCTCGAGTGCTGTATTCATTTTTGTTATTACATATAAAATATGTGAAGGGAAGGGTCAGTTCAAGGAAAAGGCTGTCTTACTGAAACTGGCACATCAAGTCCCCTCAGGGATAAGTTCAAAGGACAGGAGGTATTTTAAATTGCAGAGATCTGGGGTGCAATTCTTGTCAATTTGCTTTCATCCCAGGAAATAAGATTAGCCATTCATAATGCCCTGAGGGAGATCCTTAGACTTACATAGTTGCCAGGGAAGGACTTGTGGGGAGGACTGTCGAACAGAGGCCAGAATGGACATTGAAGAGGTTTGATGTCTGAGCCAGGAAGGACCCAGATGATTCTGGAAGGTCCAATATACATTTCCAGGGAACCCTTGAATTACATGAATACCCTTTGATGTGTAGATACCCAGGGCCCAGATGAGGTGTAGGAGTCAAATACACTTCTCTGATTTGAATACAGTGACTTACATCAAAAGACTGTTTATGTGTGTATGTGTAGTAGAGCACAAACTAGTTCTGACCAGTTAACCTGTGGAGAGGAAAGTCAGTGAGGTCATCTCATATGTTTTTTTTTAAATATTTTATTTGGAGACCCTGTATTGTAAAATATAGAGTTTGATTCACCAAGGCGGAGTTAGTGACCTCATGAGAAGGCCAGCTCAGAAGTGTGTTTAAGTGCTGAAAGAACCTGACAGAGGGACACAAGAAAATATTTCTGACTGACACAAGAGAATATTATCTGACTGAGGGAGAATCATCACAGCACTGAAAAAGAGTAAGATTAGACCAGTCTCAATATTTGTATTGTAGGAACTGTACTTTTTCCTGTTTGTTTTAAGGCTGCATGTGTTGGGATATATATATTTTGTTCTGTAATTATTGTTCTGTTTTGATACTTTTAAAGTAAAGATTTTCTTTACAAACGAAACTGCTGGAGTGCCTTGACAATTATTTTTATTTTAAGTGGAGCTTTTAAAGGTTATAAGTACACTGTGTATGGGCTTATTGTATACCAAACTGGGAAATGGATAGAGTTTTCTAAAGTCTTGCATAGAGTTCTAAGGGTTCATTTGAAAGACCTGGTTGGGTGCTCGTAGGCAAAGATATCTGGCCCCCGAAGACAGAATTATCTGAGCCTGAGAATTGGGTATGCTAACAAGAGGTTATCAGTTTGAATCCTTCCAGAGCTTGAGACTAAGTTGACTTGAACCCAAAAAACAGAAAAGAGGGTTATCTTGTCTGTTCACTGTACACAAATCATACGCTCAGAGGTTGGCACTTTGGGAGTAGAGGGCTGACTGGCTGAGCGAGATTGTGACATGGCCTACCTGGATTTCAGCAAGACCTTCGACACTGCTCCTCATAGGAGGCTTGTAAACAAGCTGAGCAGCCTGGGAGTAGGTCTCAAGGTGGTAAACTGGGTTAAAAATTGGTTAAGTAATAGAACGCAGAGGGTAGCGGTAAACAGAGTTCATTCTGAAGCAAGGAGGGTGACCAGAGGGGTGCCACAAGGATCAGTTCTGCAGCCAGTCCTCTTTAATGTCTTCATAAGTGACATTGCAGAGGCACTGGAAGGGAAGATATGCCTTTTTGCAGATGACACTAAGATCTGCAACAGGGTTGACACTCCATGGTGGGAGGAAAAAAATGGGAAGGAACCTAAGCAAGCTTGAGGAGTGGTCAAGAGCGTGGCAGCTAAGATTCAATGCACAGACATGTTAAATCATGCATTTGAGGCACATAAACCCAGAGGAGAAGTACACGATGGGGGGGAGGTACTGATGACTGCCAAACAGGAAAAGGACCTGGGGGTAATCATATCTGAGGACCTAAAGGTGACCAAGCATTGTGAAAAGGCTGTGGGGAGAGCCAGTGGGAGGCTAGGGTGCACAGGTAGAGGTATCACCAGCAGAAAAAAGGAGGTGGTGATACCACTGTAGAAATCATTGGTGAGACCCCCATCTCAAGTACTGTGTCTAGTTCTGGAGGCTGCATCTCTGGAAGGACATTGACAGAGTAGAGGCAGTTCAAAGAAAGGGCAACAAAAATGGGGCAGGGTCTACACCAAAAGTCATATAAAGAGAGACTAGAGGACCTAAATAGATATATCCTGGGGGGGGGTATGATTTATTTATTTATTTGTCTATCATCTTGGATCAACACCTTTGAGCTAGGAGCTCATTTACAAAGGTCCCACATCATGGTAAAGGAAACAAAATTTAAGGTGAGTACAGACATTGGTATTTACAGGGAGTAAAAAATAATGGAACAAGTACAATAAATACATAGGGTAATGCACAGAGGTGAGTTATAGTATGACTAGATTAAAGTGGCAGTGCTTAAGACACAGTGCATTAGAAGGAAGAGAAGAGGAGAACTGGGTGAGAAGGTAAGGAATAGGCAGACAGATGTTGTCTTTGTCATGAGGCTATAGCATCAGGTGGGGGAGAGAGGGGGGGAAGTGGCATACAAGAAAGAGGGGTAGTAAGCAAGTTGTAGGAGGGGGTGTTGGGATTAGGACCTGCAGTCACAGGTACCTAACTAGAGACCTTTAAATACCTCAAGGGCATAAATAAGGTACAAGAGGGTAGCATCTTTCAGAAAACAACATGTTGAAGAACAAGGGGTCATAATATGAGGCTGGAAGGGGTAACGTGAGGAAATATTTTTTCACAGAAAGGGTAGTGGATTTATGGAACAGCCTCTCAGCAGAGGTGGTGGGGGAAAAATGGTAGGGGAATTCAAGAATGCATGGGATAAGCACAAGGGAAGCCTAGCAATAGGGAAGGGAGGGTAAAAGCCAGAAATCAAAATCAAGTAGGATCTGTGATATTGCTGTAGGTAAGGAAAATGGGCAGACTAGGTGGGTCAAGTGGTCCTTATTTGCTGTCAATTTCTATGTTTCTGTTTCTTTGTAACTGGCTCATGGTCAGGTCAGGCATAAATAATTCAACTAATGAATATTCATAGCCCCCCTGTGATGTTTTGCTATCACACAGAATAGCTCCCATCGAAAGCACTTCCATCTTTACAAACCAAAATGAAAAAGTAATAAAACCCATTGTTAAAATATTCAAACATGTACTGATGGCACAACAATATGAAAAGGTTTGTAGCATAAAAGTGAGATGAACAAAAAAGGAAAATGGGGAATGAAAAAAGGGGCAGGGGGATAAAGAACAGAGACAAAAAGACACAGATCTAAAACAAACTATCAGCACAACAATGGGACAGAGGTTAGGCTGTGCATGTGCAATCATGACATATTCTAAAAAAACAGTTCAAAGTGAGATCTTCATTTATCCCAAATGGAGCAATGGCTTGCAGAGTATGAATCCAAAAGCACTTTTTTTAGATAGTTTTCTGAACAGGCCATCACCTCATCGTCCCAAAGTGACCCTCTCAACTGCTGTAAATCTCAAAGTTGCTGGAGATCCATGGGTCCTATCAGTAAAATGTCTAGCCACTGAACTCATTGACACTTGATTTCTGATTGCTGACTTATGTTCACAGATTCTATCTTTTAAAAGTCTTTTTGTCTGACCAAAGTATCCAAGGCCACAAGGACAGGTTAGTAGATAAATAACTGACATCATAGAACAGTTAATAAAAGATTTTATTTTGAACCTCTTGCCAGTTTTTGGATGTTTGAATTCCTTAGCAATGTTTGTGTTATTACATTGTACACTGTGGCCACACCTGTAATTGCCATTTGGATGCGGTGGTAGCCAAGTTTAATCTGGTTTAGGTACTTGATAGAAACTACTCTGTCTTTTACATTCTTTCCCCTTCTATAGGCAATTCTTAGTTTTTTTAGAGGGAGTGTCCTTAAAGGCTAAGTCTTTACTGACCTTATGCCAGTGTAGCACATTCCAAGCCCTTGTATATACATTCTGGTGGATAGCATCTGTCCAGAAATCTTTTTGTCATAATATTATTTTGTCTTATGTATTCAACTTAAGTGCTGCAGGTTATTTTTACTCGCAACATCTGGCCAATCGGTATGTTATGAACCAAAGATCTCTGGTGTCGACTATGATAGTGGAGCATAGTACTTCCTTACTTTTTGAGATCATACAATTCTTTCATATTTGCATATTTCCCTCTAGGCCCTACATTCCCAACCCTCCATACTTTTTCAGATAGAGTAATTGTATTCTTATATGCATGTGGGAGTGCATGGCCCTCTGGCCCTATGCTCCCAACACTCCATAGATGCATATATGTATGTTGATGTGGAAGAGCAGGACCCTCCCTGGGCTTCCATTTGTAGGACAACAGCCACCAAATTCTCACCATAGTCTTGTTATTATCCCACCGCATAAACCAGGTAGTAAAAATTTAAAAATCCCAGCTGAAACTTCATTCTGCACCACTGCAGCAACATTCAGTGCCAGAGGCACGAAAATACATTTTGGTGAAGATCTGAAAAATAACAGCTGTCATATTCATGAGCTGGTGTAATGAAATGGCTATGATGAAAATTTGGGGCAACAATATTTAAATTACAAAAGCTATGAGAGAGCATATGGATGTGCATAACTTTGCCATTTTAAAATGTTTTGACCCAACATTTTCAATATACTCTTCTTATTCATAAACAAGAGTGGTGAAAATGTTCCAATCGTGGTCGAAAGGTGATTTCACCAAGTGACCATGAAATCACCTTTTGGGCCAGATTTGCATATGTCTACCAACATTGTTCATGAGGTGGGCACTCCAAAAGGCAATGTTGAAAAGTTGGTGTGAAAAGATGCAAAAATGACAAAGTAATGCATCAAAGTTGAAAACCCCATTGAGCTACATTGAATTGCACTTGCATTAGTTTCTCATATTGCAGTCAGTGGTTGCAACAGCAAGATGTGTCTTAGATCAGAGAGTGGATCTTTACCCTGGGACCTGCTCAGGTGAGTGAGGGTGTGTGGTGTGGGGTGGTGGGGTGGTGGGTGCACAGTGGGAGGCTGGGGTGGAGGGGCGTGAGATCTGTGATGGATCTTTTTTGCAGGGAAAAGAAGACATTGAGGAAAGGTTTTCTTTATTACAGGCAGTATAATACATGGACAGCATCAGAAGGTGGGGAATGCCACTAGACACCAGAGAAAATATTACTTGCACAGCATGGGAGGGTGGGGGTGCCACTAGACACCAAGAAAAACATCAACAATGAAGGGAAAGACAATCCGAGGGTGCAGGGTTCCACTGGACACCAGGGATATTAAAAATATTACGAGACACAGATTGGATGGTGGAGGGTGCCACTAGACATCAGGGTAAAATGACAGAAATCATGAGGATAGCAATTGGGGGCACCTCTAGACACTAGGGTAACATATAAAACTTATATGGGGATGGCAATCGGAAGGGTGGAGGGTGCCAATAGACACCAAAAAAAAAATACCAGGGATGACAATTGGAAGATGGTGTGGGGGGGCACCACTAGGCACCATCAAAAATTTAAACAATAGGAGTACAGCAATTGGAGGGTGGGGGGTACCACAAGACTCCGGGGAAAACTCAGACAATTACAGGGAAGTGAAATACTATCCTTTTTTTCATTTGAAGGAATCCTATTCTGTATCAAATGAAAAAAGGAAATGAAAAAGGATTCCTTGAAATGACAAAAAAATTCAGCCAGAAACTAAGTCCAAGATCCTTTTCTGTGTCAAGGAATCCTTTTTCATTCGAACAACAACAAAAAAAAAAGTCAAACAAAAAAGGATCCCTTGAAATGAAAAAAGAACTGGCGCAAAAACTAAGTCTAAATTATTTTTCTGTGATTAGGGGTTCTTTTTCATTCAAATGAAAATATCAAACGAAAAAGGATCCCTTGAATCGAAAAAAGAATCAGAAAAAAATATGAAGTCCTAATTCTTTTTTTCATGAGAAGGGATCCTTTATTGGTTAAACAAAAAAAGACTCATGAAAAATGGCTAAGCTAGTGACAAAAATGATTTCAAATTAAGCAAAAAAATTATGCAGTCATTTTTCCAACAGATAAGTACAGAATCCACCTAACAGAGTCCTGATGATCAAGATACATGTATTGGTGGATGCGCAAGATGTCATTTTTTGGGGGGGTTGAACATTTTTTTTAAAGGGAATTTTTTCTTGCAAAAAAGGATTGGCCCCAAATGAAAAATGATCATTTTTGTTTGACCAAATTCTTTTTTGATCCATTCTGCTATCCGAAAGACTGTACTGTCCATTGAAATAAACAGAAATGTAAAAATGTAATACCTTTGGAACAGATTGATATTTTTCACCACACAAGAGAAAGGCACATCTGCAGCCCAAGCCCTTTTCACCCTAAAAAATTCAGACCAAAATTCTAAACTGTCTGAGTGCAAATCAGCAAAACAGCTTAATCTGGTTCAAGGTCAGTTGGCATTCATCTGTATCCCCCTCCCCCGGGTCGTGCCTGAAAATAGGCAGGGTTTGCCTAGTGCACTTACCCGGTCAACAAAAACTAAATAAATAAATAAAAAATAAATTGATGACAAAAAACCCCATCAAAAAACAGCAAATTTTTATATTTTGTCGCTATCTGAATCTCGGAATCTGCACATCCAACCAGAATGAAACTTGCCACTTAAAGAGTCCTACCCAACAAGACCATGCATTCAAAGGTGTGTGCAGATCCATTGAACGGTTGTGAAGATATTGAAGTTCAAAATGTGAGGTTTAACATAGAAAACCCTGCTCAACCCTAAATATAGGGGTGCAGTGGTCCTAATAATATAGATAGATAGATAGATAGATAGATAGATAGATAGATATCAATGCTAGATTACCTATTGGTGATGCCAGCCAACTCTTGTTATGTTTTTTCCAAATGTTTTTCTTTTGAGCTAATTAACATTAAATATACAGTACAATACAACACATTTCAAAGTGTGTACTAAATTTAAAAGTCTGAAATTAAAAGTCATTAAAAGTCCATTGAGTGAATAGGAAATTAAAACTATTGTATATAAAAGAAAGTCAGGTTTAGGTTTATTAACAGAATCGCAACCACAAAAAAAGTGGTTGACATTCATACAGATCATAAACATAAACAGAATAAATGCAAGAATAAAAAGTATGCACTATGATACGAAAACAAAGCCAAAATAAAAAGAGAAGCAGAATGCTGAGACCAACAAGAATAATGTTAAGCACTGTGTAACCCAAACTTCACAGAGTGTCCCCCGCAGATCAGATCACATAATACTTCTGATGAAATGTTTTTCCACTGGAGTTTTACACCCTGCCCCAACAAAGAAATCATATTGATTTCCCAACTGAAAACTGAGGCCAGTGCGTCTCAGATATCTTAAGGAGACAGGGCCTTCTAGAGGGAAGAGTCCTGTTCTTTTTCTTGTATGCTGTATATCAAACCAGTAAGCCAATATTCTCATTAGCTCATACTTGGGAAGGCCACTGATTTTATGTTTTTACTGGGGAAGATAGAAGGTGTGATACCTTTTATTGGACCAACAAGTGACTTGTACAAAGATGGAATTATACACAAGCTTTCGGGGCCACACAGATCCCTCCTTCAGGTGAATAGCAAAACTGAGCAACAAGCAGTATTTAAATCCAATGAGGAGCAATTAAAAATCTAAGTAGGAAAAGGTCAGAAGGAGATGAAAGGGAGCTAAAGGGATGACAAAAGCATGCAGATAGGATCTGAGATCAGAGACTAGCTTTAGGGGTAGAATAGACAGGAGATGCCTAAAAGATGTAAGGGAATCAAGAAATTAAGAGAAACAAAGATCAAAGGCCTAGATAAACAGAGTGTGAGGCAGTATAAACAGAGGTGTGAAAACAAGAGGGAGTGGGTGGGACTGGGTTAGAGAGTTAGTGGGAGAGGCAGGGAGGAAGTGAGGTACAGGTAAAAAAACAGATCAGGCAGTACTCAGAGAAAAAAATTATAATAAGAGAAATACAGAACCAAAGTGTGATAAATAATGACATGATTTAGTACACAATAAAAAAGAATTATAGTTTACCATAATGTGTCATGAAACTGATGTCCCAATTCAGTCCAGAAATGTTAGATTTTAATTGTTTAATATATTTCAATTCCCAAGTCCTTCTGTCCTTTCACACCTCTGTTTATATTACCTCACACTCTGTTTATCTTGGCCTTTGATCTTTTGTTTCTCTTAATTTCTTGATTTCCGTACATCTTTTAGGCATCTCCTGTCTATTCTACCCTTAAAGCTAGTCTCTGTTCTCAGATCCTATCTGCATGCTTTTGTCTTCCCTTTAGCGCCCTTTCATCTCCTTCTGACCTGTTCCTACTTAGCCCCCCTCCTCTTTTCTTCACATGTTTTTATTTTGCATCTTAGACTTTCATCTCTCATCCCCTTTGTCACCTTCCTAATTCACTTCCTGATTTTTAAGTGCTCCACAGTGAATATAAATACTGCTTATGTTGCTCAGTTTTGCTATTCACCTGAAGAAGGGACCTGTGTGGCCCTGAAAGCTTGTGTATAATTCCATCTTTGTACAAGACACTTGTTGGTCCAATAAAACGCATCAAACCTTCCATCTTTTCCTGTCAATCAATCAATCAATCAAAATCTTTATTTATTCAGGCGAACATCATTGAGCAAAGCTCATTTACAAGATGGACCTGAGTGGTCATACAAATGAGGATACAAGTATTATTACATAGACAAGAATAGAATAAATAGCAATACAATGGCATGAAATGATTATATACAACAATTTACATATATACAAGTAACAATAGAACCATTTAGCCTGTAGGAAAAAAAGAGGACAAAGGGTATAGCAGTCCTAAAATATAAGTTATATGGTCTAAACTAGTTTTTAAGTGAATATAATAGGTGATTCGGAAGAAAAGAAAATGAGTTAATATAATGGATAGAAAAGGAGGTTTAGTTGGGTCAGATTGGTGGGGGATTATGCTTTATAAAAGCAATTGCAGAGCTCTGGAAAAGAGCGGAGAACAATCTTTTGAAGGATGCCAGAGGTAGTAGGCTATCTAGCTTCATGGATTTTTGGAGAGAGTTCCATGCAGCTGCTAAAGGAATAGCTAAAGCAGCCCTCCCATACCGGTGCAGGCATTGGGGACCTTTAATGTGATGAGTTTACTGATCCTTAAGGTGTATGGCCTGGTTGTAATTTGGGTAAAGCAATCTATGATATAGGTCGGTAGTTTGCCTGTTAACGCTTTGAGTATCCAGATAACAGCATTCCTATTTCTTCTGTGTTGCAATGATGTCCAGTTGACTGCCATATAAAGGGAGCAATGATGGGTGTTGGAGGAAGGTCAGTAATAAATCTTATGGACCTGTGATACAGGGTGTCCAGCTTATGTAAGAGATGACTTGAACAATGGCAGTAGAAAATCAGCATAATCAATGAGGGATAGGAATGAGGCCTGAATTAACCTTTTTTGGAATCACTGTTTAGGTAATGTTTATTCTAAAAATAGTCCAGCCTCTGTCTTAGCTTTTTAAGTAACTCTTCAATATGGACAGAATAGTCCAAGCCTGTTATCTATCAGACTCCAAGGTATTTGAAGTTATCAACAAATTCAAGTTTCTCTCCAAGTAAGGTTGGATATATGTAGGGTGTTGGATGCTGGGGTAGTGGTAGTACAGCTCTTTGTGGTAAAGAACATAGCTTTTGTTTTTTTTGCATTTAGAAGTAGTTTTTTGTCAAGTAGATTGTGCTGCAGAATGGAGAATTCGGATTGTAGAAGTTCACAGGCTTTGGAAGGTGAGGATTGCTGACATACAATACAGTATCATCAGCAAACAGATGAATGTTAGATTGAGTGAGGTTGGCATCAATATTGTTTATATAAATAGCAAAGAGGATAGGGCCAAGAATGAAGCCTTGTGGTACACCTTAGCAGAGGTTTTGAGGTGGATAGGTAATTTCCATTTCTAACCAGTTGCGACCTATCTGAAAGGTAATCCTTAAACCAGTTGAGTGATAGGGAATCCAGGCCTAATGAGTTAAGGGAGGTGAGTAATAAGTCATGATCCACTGTGTCAAAGGCTTTACTCAAATCCAGAAACACAACACAGGTAAAATTTTTTGTCCAAATTAGTCTGCCAATCGTTGGTTACCTTAGCTAAGGCGTAATGGTGTATGCTTTGATCTAAATCCAGATTGTGCAGAATTTAGAAGGTTATTGTTATCCAGATAGTCCTTAACTGAGAGTTTACTAGTTTTCGAGCATCTTAGATAGTACTGGTAGGATGGAGATAGGTCTGTAATTGTTGAGATCCCTAGTATCACCAGATTTGAGTAATGGAACTACTTGAGCTGTTTTCCAAGTAGATGGAATGGATCAGTAGTTAGGAAAGATTGAAGAGATGAGTAAGGGGCAGATAAGACATGAAGCAATTTTCAGGAAATAGGGATCCAGGAGTCTGCACCTGCACTTTTAGTTGTGTCTAAATTAGAGGAGATCTTCCACTTCTTTCACGGATATTGGGATGAAGGAAAAAGTTGAAGTGGCCATTTGTCCCACAGTAGTTTGCAGGTTCAAGGAAGATCTCAGGATATTTGCAGGTGATGAGTCAAATGCTAGGCCAGCAGTGGTGAAGTGAACATTGAAGGTATTTAAGATTTCTTGTTTACCTGTAATTTCTGTGTATTTATTAGCAATTTGGTGGTTAAAGGCAGGAGTAGAATTCTGGCCCAGGAGTCCTTTTTATTGTACCCCAGAGTCTGGATGGGTTATTGTAGGAGCATCAATTCAGCTGTATAGTAGGCAGTTTGGCAGTTCTTATTTTTTTGTACATGAATTCCTTGCTTTTCTGAAATTTAGCCAATCACTGGTGTCCTTTGTTTTCTTGCCTTTTCCACAGCTTGTCTCTGGTTCTCAAGGCTGCTTTAAGCTCAGAGGTGAACCAAGGCAGGATTTTACTAGTTCTGATACTGGTGATAGGTGCATGAATATTGAGAACATTGGTGATAATATCCTTTAAAGTCTGGAGTGCTGTTTCAACAGAGGTTGTAAGATAGAAATCTTGCCAATATATTGTAGTACTCAGGTCATGGAGGTAACCTGAGATATTGAAATTCTTTTGACCTTTTGAGGATAATTCTGCAGGATTTGGTGGTTTGAGTGTGGATCTTATGCCAGCTATAGGGTAATGGTCACTCACATCCTTGGCAGTACTCCTGCATGTGGTATAAGTGAGGCTTGTTTACCAACATAATATCCAGGAGTGAGCTGTTGCTGGAAATTTCTTGGTTAATCCTAGTTGGGTCTTTAATCAGCTGTGTGGAATCATAAGGTGTCACAAAAGGTTATCAAAGGTGCAGATACATTAGACAACCAGTTTAAATTCAAATCACCAAGGATGACGGTATCTTCAGGGCCTTGGTTGAAATTGACCCTAGGTGAGAAAGCAGTTTAAGGCCTGCAGAGGGGCCTATAGCATCAATCAGTTTAAATGGAGCGAATTAGGAAGGCAAATTTTTGATTGATAAACATTCAAATTCATTTGGCTCAGATGTGTTGATGAGGCAGGTTGCAGAGATGGTGTCCTTAATGTATGTGGCCACCCCACCACCCCTGGAAGAGGCGATCTGCTCTGAAGAGCTGGTAATTGGGAAGGTTTACAACACTGTCTTTTGTTGTAGCCTGAGCCAAGATTCAGAGATGACCAGGAAGTCTGGAAGAGTATGTGCCACCCAAGCCTGTATTAAGATGAACTTTTTAGGAGGCTGCAAGTATTGAAGTGTATGAAGCTTAGTCCTTTTATGGTAGTCAGCTCAGAAGGGAAGATAAATTGACAATGGGCCAGGATTAATCTCAATGGTGCCAATGCATAAAAGGAGGTAGAAGATTAATTTGACTAGGGCTCCAAGGGATAGGGATAGAGAGTGATCAGAGCATTTCCTCTTAATCCTAGATGCACACTGTGTAGTGGGAGATGGTGCTGTTATATAGGTGTGTCTTTTATCATAACATAGGAGTCTGATGGACAGGCATAGAGGGTTTTATAGATCCAGGATACATGTAAAAGGGCTAGGGAGAGCTGGATTGTTGAGAGGCTTTATGTGGATACCCCAGGGGTTGCAGTGTAATAGTGGTTCAAAGTGAATAAGGAATAGATGGTTGTACATTGTGGATGGCAGTGGAGAGCAGAACATACTCATTAACTTATTCGTCATGACAGGGGGTATAATATGATTATCATAATGGAATGGGGAGATGAGGTTAAGGAGCAAAGGAAACAAGTTAGCATTATGCGGGGTAGGTATGGGTTAACAGAGAAGAAATTAGATGGGCGTGGATGAGAGAAATGGCGGGAAAGAGTGTATAAATACAATTAACCAAGAGGGGAGGGGCGGGCAAAAATTTTGCGGCTTGCCCGTACCTTTCACACTTCTTCTCCGGCCTCCTGGAACTCTTAGTGGCTGGAGGTCACCCGGCCGGCTGGCGGCTCGGACCCTTCTGCGGCTGGAGCTGGAGGGCAATGCCGGCTGCAAGTCAGGGACAGAGGAGAAGGCAGTGAGAAGGCAATTTTATTGCAGGCAATCTGCAGTGGTGCAAGAAACAAGAATCTGCACAACAAAAGACTGGGAGGGTTTGGGGGTTAGGCGCCTAGCGTCAGCCCACACAGATCCCTGGAAAAGGCTGAATCACCAGCAAACATCACATCAAAACATGTTTAAATTACCCAAAATTTTAAGTAAAAACAGCTCTTTTAAGGAAATTAACACAAGTTACAGCCTAATCAGAAAAATCCCATCCAGAAAAGTGTTGCAGAGTCCAGCTAAAGTCAATGGGAAAGGCGCACCAATGGAAGCAAGGCAGAGACAGCTGGTCGCTCTCGATTGGTTGCGACTTGCCTGCACCTTTCACACTGCTTCTCCCGGCCTCCTGGAACTCTTGGTCTGCTGGAGGTCACCGCTGCCGCTGGCGGCTCGGAGCCCCTTCTGCGGCTGGAGCTGGAGGGCAATGCCGGCTGCAAGTCAGGGGACAGAGGAGAAGGCAGTGAGAAGGCAATTTTATTGCAGGCAATCTGCAATTAGGTGCAAGAAACAAGAATCTGCACCAAAAAGACTGGGAGGTTTGGGGGGGGGTCCTGTTTTGCAAGGACCAATACGGCTGGAATCTCTTTTACAAATGTTTTTACTGGGAAACTCAGAAAATTCCAGAATTTTGACTCTCTACACACCTGTAAAACTAAACATTTCACCTGATTTGCGTTTTATTCCAGATTAGTGAATCTATAAAACTTGTATTTTCTATAAATTCTTTCCAGAACTATTTCATGTCAGTTTATTTAATTTATTGTCTGTCTATCTATCTATCTATCTATGCATATATATATATATATATATATATATATATATATATATATATATATGTATGTGTATATATATATATATATATATATATAAATAATATATATATATATATATATAATACTAGCCCAGTAGGCCAGTACAGTTAGGATTGAGTAAGCACTTTAATGTTAAACCTCAAATTTTGAACCTTAATACCTCTGTCACCATATGACAGATAAGCCTGAAATTGTGCATGTGTGGCCTGGTGCCATAGATCTCTGGATCTGGCAAGTTGCATTATGGTCAGATGTATGGTTGTGAAGCTGCAGAATGACAAAAAATTTCAAAATAATTTACTTTTTGCACGTTTCTTTGCTAGTGCCCACAGCCCGCACAATTTGTCAGTTTGGTCTGACATCTTCAGGGGAGATGCAGTCTGTGTCACTGATGTGCCTTTGAAAGATTTGGTGAAAAAATATTAAACTGCTCAAAAGTTATTCAAAAAGCTAATTTCCCATTATAGTCAATGGGGGGAAAATGAATGTATCTCATGAAAGCTGCCACCAGTATATTTTACTATCACAAATGGCCCTTTTTCTTTTCTGCTGCCACTATCTTGTTTTCAGTTAGTGAGAAAGAAAAGTGCCTGGAGTTTAAATTTGGGA
Organism: Neoceratodus forsteri; assembly: GCA_016271365.2. Lineage (NCBI taxonomy): Eukaryota > Metazoa > Chordata > Ceratodontiformes > Ceratodontidae > Neoceratodus > Neoceratodus forsteri. The sequence continues at coordinate 1,679,269,070 of CM057456.1, forward strand.
CCCCATAGGTAAACACTGACTGCTGTGTTTACCTAGTCAGGTCCTAAGAATGCCAGTCCTATCTTTTTTGGGTGGTAAACCCCCCCAGAAATGCCATTTTTAAAATTGGCGACCAAGTACTTTTGCAAATTACAAAAGAAATGGCCATGACACTTACACAAATCATGAAAGTGTCGTGCTGTTTTTGTGAAACTGTCGCAATTTGCGAAAGAACTTTGTCCAAAAACTGCAAATCTTTGCCATCCCCCTGCAATAAAACAGTTGGGGCTTTTGGGCTGAAATTTGCAGGATGGCAAGCCCTGGTCCCACAGATGTGTCTTTTGGTAGTTTGATGCCAAAATATTCAATGGGCCAAAGGTTACAGCATTCCCAAAGTTGATAAATTTCCTATAGGATAACATTGTGGTGCCTGTGACGCCTTTCGGTGCCCATATCTCGAAAACAAAGCAAGATGCAGAATTTTTGCTATCCACAGCTTAGATCACCTCCAAGTGGTCTAATCTGTAGGAACAAGTTTGGAAATCATAGATTACACTACCAGTGTAATTTATTTCCTACTTGCTACGGTTACGGAGTTATTGGCAAATTAGTGTCACAAGGGTTCCAAGGGTGCCTTTTCAGTGCATTTCAGTGCCCATATCTTGTAAACCATGTGAGATATAGATTTCATTGACTTATCTTGTGTGGAGGTATTGCTGTCCTGATTACAGCGACTCTTACATTTTTTTTTTATGGCTGCTGCGGTTGCTGAGATATTGGCAAATTAGTGTTATAAGGGTTCCTTGCCCTATTGGGCTGCTGTATGGCTTCATTGTTATGTGTAATTGGAGTGCAGGGCCCAGAGGGCCCTTGCTCCCACATATTCATACCATTACACAAAAAATGGGCAATGTGAAGGGAACACAGGTCCTGGAGGACCCGTGCTCCCACCAACACACACCAGTTACCAATTACATTACATTTTCTCAGAAAGAAGAGAACTTCATTGCAGAAAACTCTGTTAATGCATCAGTTAGGGTTTATAGCACAGCAACAAAAGTTTGGAAATGTGATGTTAGGGTTACACTCCTACTATTCCCCCATCCTCCACACACCAACAGGCATTGGGGTGTGCGTTGGGTCATTGGGCCTAACTTTCACCCTGTTCTCCTATACTGTACCACCTCAGCTTGTTTACACATGGAAAGGGGTGAGAGTTAGGCTGTTGACCTCAACACACACCCCGATGCCTGTTGGTGTGTGGAGGGTGGGGGTGGCGTGGTAGGGGTGTAACCCTAACATCACATTTCCAAACTTTTTCGCTGTGCTATAAACCTTAACTGATGCACTAACAGAGTTTTTTGCAATGAATAGATAGATAGATAGATAGATAGATAGATAGATAGATAGATAGATAGATAAATAGACAGATAGATAGATATGTTATAGTAGCACTGGAGTGCCAATATAGTTAGGGTCCAAAGGTCACTTCTATGTTAAACCCCATATTTGCACTCTAATAACTTTACAACTGTTTGATCCATTTACATGAAATTTTGCATGCGCCATCTGGGACCAAAGATCGCTTTTTATTTATTTATTCATTTAGTTTTTGTTAACTGGCTAATTGCACTAGACAAATTCAGCCTATTTTCAGGCATGACCCAGGGGAAGGGGATACGGATGAATGCCAACTGACTTTGAACCAGATTAAGCTGTTGGTGGTATTTTGTGAATGATGTGGCAAGTTTCATTCTGGTAGGCTGTGCAGTTGCGGAGATGCAGACTGTCAAAATATTAGAAAATTACCATTTGGTATGCCGACCGAACAAAGAAACTTCTACAGAAGACCATTACAGTGACAGAAATCAACAGGTCACTGTAATTGTCCTTGCTGACACTGACACTGCATCTTCCAGTGTTTTGCCCCCTTCCCAAGACAACTCTGACTTGGAGTTGGTTATATAAATACCATGGGGTGAGGGGGGGCACCCCCAAAGAAAACATACTGGCATACTGACAGCACAATGCCGACACTCTGCATTGTGTCTGTCGATGTCGGGGATGCTGCCGACTTTGGTGTCGCTGCGGCATTGGTAAACTTTACCATTTCTGTGCAAATCCTTTGTCATGCCATTTCTCTGAAATGGCTTGGGGGTTTGGTCTGAAATTTGTAGGGTATATGGGGTTGGGTCACAGATGTACCTTTTGAAGGTTAGTTGAGAAAATATCAATCCATTCAAAAGTTATTACATTTCCAAATTTCCCATTATTTCCAATGGGAAAAGTTAGTCAGCAACCTCAACAAAACTTTTTTTTGCTGTGAATACGGATCGTTTTGCCACAAATGCAGAACATTTTGCTGGGCTCCTGCCATCTTGTTTTCAATTAGCTAGGCAAACAAATCCAAATATCTTCAAAAAATACTTGCAGTTGGTAAACACCAGCAGTTGTGATTACCTAATCGGGCCGTAGAAATCAGATTCTGGATCAGTTTGCCACAAATCTGCCCAGAAATAAGTTAATTTTATCTGCAGTCTTATTTGAGACCTAAATTGTGGCACTTGTTTTACAAAACAACAGATGTTTGTACCACAAATTGCAGCAAAACTAGTCAGTATTTCACAAAACAACCTTCCTTGCTTCATGGAACAACTGCCACAATTTGTGGCACAACTGTGTCTGCTGACAAAAGAAAAAAACTTTCTGGACAGTTTTATGGCAAACGGACCCCAGAATTGGATTTCTCAGCCCTCAGTTAGGTAAACACCTGTTGGTGTTTACCTAAATCCAGAATTTTTTGCATTTTAAATCTCCCAGTGGAAGGGGGCCAAAGTATGATAATAGCACACATAAAACAATGTGTGTTCCACTTCAGCTCAGCACATTTATAATCCTGCCTGTGTAATTCAACTGTATGATGTATCTGCACACTGAGGGCCCCAATCCCCAGTGGCAGTGTTAATTAATTTTCTTTCTTTCTTTCTTTCTTTCTTTCTTTCTTTCTTTCTTTCTTTCTTTCTTTCTTTCTTTCTTTCTTTCTTTCTGTCTTTCTTTCTCTCACTCTCTCTCTTTCTTTGTTTCTTTCTTCATTTATTTAGCAATGTCAGACACTGGGGAATCCACCCCAGTGTTCCAATATAGTGCCATTAATGATTTTGTATGATCCAACACCGGGAATCCCATGGCTGGTGTCAGATGCACCCCTCTTCCGAAACCCATTATTTTAATATTTTTGCCAACATTAATCCCCATGTCTGCATTCAGAATCACCCCCAGCAGAGTGAGACACTGAGGAGCCCACCACCAGTGTCCCAACATAGACTTAGTGTGCATGTATACCTACAAAAAAGAAAACCACCCCAGATGTCTTTTTATTAGTTTGAAATAAAGAAAATGGTCCCTTGTCATCACTGCCATTACCTCCCCCATCCCAAACCTCCCACTGAGCACCGACCATCCCACACCCCCTTACCCTATACTTACATCTAAAGGTCATCCACTGTCAATTTTTGTGGACCAGGACACATCTGCACTCTTCAAAGCCGAACTGCAAACTAAAGAATCAAGGAAAGTGCAGTATAATGTATTTCAATGGTGTTTTCAACTTATCTTTATAACTTAGGCATTTTTAGGTATTTGTTTATCAATTTTCTACATGGGCTTTTTGGGACCCCACCTTATGAACACTGTCACTGTACATTTGTTAATCGGACCCAGAAGGTGATTTCACGGTTGCTGTGCAAAATCGCCTTTTGGGGCAGATTAATAAAATGACAGTGCCAGTGTTCAAAAGATGTGGTACCAAAAAGTCTGTGTTGAAAATTTGGTGAAAAAATTCCTAAAAATGGCCAGGTTATGAGAGTTTGTTGAAATATTTCTACACACGGGCATAACTTTGGTGATTTTCAATATTTTTACTCCAAATTTACAACATAGCCATTTTTTCACACCACCTCATCAACAGTACAGCTGTCATTTTTCACATCTTGTCCAAAATGTGTTTTCACAGTTGTGGCATGGAATGGCATTTTGGCATGGATTTGAACAATTTCACATACAGGGTTCATCAGGTGGGGGGTTGTAAGAAGACTATTTTGAAAATTTGGGGTCAAAATATGACAAACTACTAACATTATGAACATTCATTACAATTTTGGTACGCCAACTTGTAACTTTGGAAATTTTGAATATTTTGACCCCATATTTTCAACATAGCCTTCTTATTACCTGACCTCATATATGTCACAGCTGTCATTTCTCAAATCCTGCCCAAAATGTGTTTTCCCATCTGTGGCATGGAATGACATTGCAGTTGCACAGAAGTACGTTTTGGCATAGATTGAAAACTTTCCTGTACTGGGGTACATGAGGTGTGGTAATAAGATGGCTATGCTGACAATTTGATCACTGTTGACCTATAAATGGAAGCGCAGGGCCCAGAGGGCCCTGTGCTTCCATGGCTACATACATATACACATATATGGAGGCAAGTTCATTTTTAATTTATTTTTTCATTATTTTATTTTTAACCAGGAGGTGAACTGGGCACAGCCCTTTTTTCAGTCATGCCTGACAATGATATACTATCTGAAAGTAAGGAAATTCATTGCAAAAAACTTCATTAATGCATCAGTTAGGGTTCTTACTAAAGTGACAAAAGCAGGAGAATGTGGCGTTAGGGTTTCCAACCCTAACACCCCACCCTGAAGACACTGACAGGCATCAGGGGTGTGCATTGCCATCGTCAGTCCTAACACTCACCCCATTCTCCTGTACTGTACCCATCTCAGCTTGTTTACATATAGAATGGGGTGAGCATTAGGGCTGATGATGGGCATTGACAAAGATTTTTTTGCAATTAATATATCTACAGATATATATATATATACATATATACATATATATTATAGTGGCACGGTAGCAACACTATAGTTAGGGTTGAACTGGGTTTTTATGTTAAACTAGAAATTTTGCACTTTAATATCTTTGTAACTGTTCAACAGATTTGCACAAATGTTTGCATTGATGGTCTTGTGTTGTAGATCTCTGAATGTATCAAGTTTCATTTTGGTCGGATGTTCAGTGTCCTAGATCTGGATAGTGAAAAAAGTGCATTTTTCGTAGTTCTTTTTCCCATTGGTTTAAATAGGATTTTCTTTGAATTTGGCTATAGCCCAAACAGTTTGGAATTTTGGTCTGAAAATTTCAGGGTAGAAATGGGCTGACTCACAGATGTGCATTTTTTGCTGGTTTGGTGAAATAATATTAATCAATTCTAGAGTGATTTCGATTTAAAATTTTCATAAATTAATTCTGAGCATACTTAGTAAGCACCTCAAAATAGCTGTATGAAATGAAAAAAATAACTATTTTGTTGTATTGACATCATCCTTTTTTGTCTGAGGAAAATCTTTTTTCATTTGCAGCCATCTTGTTTTCAGTTTTGCCTCAACATTCAAATTAAGAAGCCCCCCAAAATGATATTCTGGGGAGGAACCATTATGTGTAGCTTGCTTATTGGGATCCCCTTAGATGGACTCTGCATTTATATGTTACAGAAATCCACTTAAAAAATGTTTTTTTAACATTATAAATCTTGTTTCATATTACATGATACAAAACAAGATCTTGTTTCATATGACGAGATACAAAACAAGTTATTTTTTGTAAGGGGAATCAATATATTTCAATGGAGTTTTCAACTTTTGTGCATACCACACATGTAGCTTGCTTATCAGGACCCCCTTAGCTGGATTATGCACATATCTGTTACAGAAATCCCCTTAAAATATGTTTTTTTAACATTATAAATCGTGTTTCATATCATGTGATACAAAACAAGATCTTGTTTCATATGATGAGATACGAAACAAGTTCTTTTTTTGTATGGGGAATCAATGTATTTCAATGGAGTTTTCAACTTTTGTGCATAACTTTGCCATTTTTTCGTATGTTTACACCAAATTTTCAACATGGTCTTTATGAGACCCCACCTTATGAACAATGGCAGTGAAAGTATGCAAATCTAGTCAAAAGGGCAATTTCGCAGTCACTTGATGAAATCATCTTTTGTGGGGGATTTGAATGTTTTCACTGCCCCTTGTTCATCAGGTGGGGTCATAAGAAGGCTGTGTTGAGATCTGGGGGTTAAAATATGTAAAAATGCCAAAGTTATGTCCATATGTTGAGATTCTCATATGCTCCCTCGTAACTTTGACAATTTTAAATATTTTGACTCAAAATTGTCATAATACACATCTTTTTCATCACCTCATGAATGTGACAGCTGTCATTTTTCAAACCCTGGCCAAATTGTGTTTTTGCGCCTGTGGCATGTAATGGCATTGTGGTGGCGTGGAATCACATTGTGGCAGGGATTCCTAAATTTTCATTACTTGGTTCATGAGGTGAGGAAATAAGAACTCTAATGTGTCAATTTTATCCCTGTTTTACTACAAATGCAAGTACAGGACCCTCTGGGCTCTGCACTTCCACAGCAACATATATGTACACATCTAAAGAGGGATGGGAATGCAGGGCCCTCCACAGACAAATGAGGATACAATTATACTATCTCAAAAAGTAAGGAAATTCTTTGCAAAAACATTGTTAATGCACTAGTTAGGGTTGAAGTGACAAAAGTAGGGAAAGTGGTGTTAGGGTGTCCAACCCTAACACTCCACCTCCAACCACCAGACAGGACAGCAACAGGACAAGCCATTACTGTTTTACCTCTCCTGCATCTTTGCTATTCAGGCATGGGGTGTGCTTTGGGGTTGTCAGCCCTAATGCTCATCCCATTCTCATATACTCTACACATCTCCGCTTCTTTCATGGTTGAATGGGATGAACATTAGGGTTGAGAACCCCAAGGCAAACCCCATGTCTAATTCTCTTGGCAGCCTAAGGGTTAACAGTAGAATGAAGATAATATAGAGAAATTAGACTATCAATTACCAATGTGAACCAGGAATTTAAAATCTTGAAAACAGAATTTCATTACTTCAAGCACCATAAATCAGAGGCCTTCCTCCTTGGTGGCTCTCCCACCTGGGAGACTGTGCTCCCAGGCCAACTAGACCCTGAGATGTACAATAGTATCATAGCTGGAAACACCACTTCATATCAGCTGGCCAGTCAAAACACAGCTTCCAACCCAGAGGAAAAGCATGCAGGAACACCCATGGCAAGATGCCACAGCAGGCATCACTGCTCAATGGAAAACACTGCCATCATGAAAAAGCTGTTCCTATTCTGCCACTGATCTGTTAGTGGAAAAACAATGCTCTAAAGTCAAAGCACCGTTAGTTCAAAGAAAAATGATGGTCCCAGGCCAAACTCTCTCTCTCAGACCAAACTGAAGATGGGGCACCATTCCAGCACTGCTACCAACTATCATCTGGAATACTCCAGCAAACAGCAACAAGATATGAAATTAGTGCAAATGGGACTGCACTTACAAAGACAAACAACATGGCAAGCTATACTGCCTTACAAAGAACCAGAACTGGCAACAACAAAATGGTAATAGGTGAGAGCAGGAGTTGTCATCTGACCTACTGCAGTGTCATCCTACTAGCTGCAAACCTAACTGGCATCTCTAAGGAGAAGAGGTGAAATAACGAAAAGGACCATCTCCCTCCTGGGAAATGGAAAACAGGAACTTCAAAACACTGTAGTAACTCTGGCAATGGAACCACTGACAGTTGGAGCTGCAGGTGGCAACTTCTAGAATTCCTGGATACTCTTCAGCTAGTGCAGATCTTTCCTTTGGCAGATGCCTCTACCATTCAAGTTAAACTCTTCACTTCAGTCCTTGGGCACTGTAGTGATCTGAATGGAGTTTATGGGCTTGGAGCTTGGGCGAGACCACGCCGGTCTTCATGGCTTACAGGGCAGATGACATGGGAGCCACTCCAAAGACTGATGGTGGCAACAACTAAAGGACAATCACCTTCTTGTTGATCAGTCACATTGCAATGCTAGCCACAGATCCTCAGAAGCATAAAAAGTACATATATAAAAAAACAGCAGTGGCGAGTGAATTACAGCAGACAATGACAGACACTGGGGAATAAGCAGTTCAGCAACTATCATTCAGGGTGCACTAAAGGCGCTTTTAAACACAGGTTTATGTAACGGAATAACTGTTACGTTAACAGTATTCCATTACATCCCTTGAGTGTAAATTGCATCTGTTTCGGTCCCTAGGCAAACGTTCGTCCAAACTGCAATCTCTGCTTATTGCGGTTTGCACTGTTGTGTACCGTTTTGTCATGCTGTGTAAAACAGCCATTCCGGTACAAAGGCAGAAAATAACATTTGTACAGCAGCAAACTCTGGGGGAGCCGAAACAAATGGAGACAAATGTTGCCAGAATACTCGCAGTGTGTAGAAAGGAACCTGAACGCAACAGAGTACAACAGCGCCACACAGGTAACGCTGATTCCGTTTTAAAAACCTGTGTGTAAAAGCGCCTATAGAGATGGAGGCAACATACAAATAAAAAGAGAAATGCTTTCCATTGAAATTCACTAGGGGATCCAGCTATGTAGCAAAGTAATACCCACTACCCCTGTCGCTAGCAAGCAGTCAGTAGCTGTTCTAGTCTAATGTAAGTTTTAAAAGGGAAAATGCTATCCCCTTGACAAAACTTCTACTCCTATAAAATGGTTTTGGGTCCATGCTTATCCAGACTTATCAGGGAATTGGATACATAATCCTACAGGACTTTCTGATGCAGATCATGGCCAAACAATTTATTGTTCCTTTTCTTATCCCTGGGAAATTGTCACTCTGTACTTTAGCATCATACTGCCACTGTTTAATGTAACCTTGAAACTAATGTGCAGCTATTTGAGTCTTTGACCCTTAGCTTTGAGTAAATTATGTATTAGTCACACAACTCTGGCATAAAACACCCACATTTAAAATTTAAAAGCAAGTGTCCTATTTTATGAACAGCAGCAGTGCTAGTGAGATACCATGGAGAACAGGGAAGTTTGGCTGCCCGTGTGATAATACTTTGCACTAAATAGAGCACAAGCACTTTACAAAACTGTGCTACTAAGAAGTATTTGCTTTTTGTTCTTTTGTCTCTCGAGTTGCTTGTGCCATCAACCCTTTGGTTTTTGCTCATGCGATTCCAAGTGTCAGAAAAATATTATACAGTATGTACTTCAATTTTACCCAACTTCAAACAAGTAAATTATTAAAATAAATCAAATAAGCAAGCAGGCAAGGTTTAATTTATTAAGCGCCTTTCCCCTGTGGCACAGCGCACTATACAGGGCAGAGGCAGATGAGAAAATTAACATAGCGCAAAGCATGAGAGACATCAGCAAAAAAATCAACAATTAAAAGGACAGTATGCTAAAACCCAGGGGCTTGTCTAAAAAGGTGCTCCTTCAGACCCAGTTTGTAGACTTTCAATGAGGGGGGCCTCCCTCAAGGATCTGGGAAGCGAGTTCCACAGGACGGGTGCTGCCACCTCAAAGGCACAATCACCAGATGTTTTCATCTGGGCCCTGAGAACCACTAGGAGGCCCTCCTTGGCAGAATGGACAGGGTGCAAGAGTGGGCAGGAGTCAGGAGGTTTTACAGATAGCCTGTATCTGAACTGTATAGGGCCTTGTAGGTAAGTAAACCCAACATGAAGTAGATCCTCCACCTAACAGACAGCCAGTGAAGGCCACACAGTACCGGGGTCACATGTCAGGACCTCGAGAGGCCTGTCTGCAACCTGGCTGCCAAATTTTGCAACAGCTGCAGGAGGCCCAGGACTCCTCTATATGACCCCTAGATATAAAGCATTGCAGTAGTCAAGTCTGTATGTCATGAAAGCATGCACTAGTGACAGTAGGTCATCAGGAGGTATTAAGGGTTTAATCTGGGTGATATTCCTAAAATGGTAAAAAACAATCTGGACAACATATGACACCAGAGCCTCAAGTGTCAATCTGCTGTCTGGGATCACACCTAGATTTTTCACCTTTGAGAATGCCAATAGAAGAACCATCCCTAGCATTAAGTCCATTTCAGTACTCATAGCATCCACCTCTCTGGTGTCTCGGTTTGATCACCAGCACCTCCATCTTAGCTGGGTTGAGGCTCAACCAATTAGGGGACATCCAGTCCTGGATCTCAGCCAGACATTTGTTTAGCACTGCCACTACATCACATGTCCAAGGCACAAAAGACATACAGTTGAGTATTGTCTGCATAGCAGTGAAACTCCACACTGTAGCATCTAATGATTTAACCCAGGGGCAGCATGTACACTGTGAACAACATGGGTGAGAGGACAGACCCTTGGGAAACTCCACAAAGCAGGGGCTTAGGGTGGGAGGAAAAACTTCCCATCATCACCCTCTGAGTTCTGCCCATGAGAAAGGACTCAAAGCAACTGATGACAGTGCTGGTGAGTCCACATAGCTCCCTCAGGTGATCAATAGCACTGCATGGTCCTGTGTCAAATGCTAATGAGAGATCGAGAAGGACAAGTATTGACCACTCTTCTCTATCTCTAGCCCTGAGGAGATCATTTTGCACCTTTTTTTTATACTTACTATGCTGTTTGGTGTTCCCAGATGGCTTCCTCATCAGCCCTCCTGCCCACGCCATGATACGCGGTGACCTGAGTCCGCCCCCAATCAAAGTGCCCTCTGAATTTCCCCCCAGGGAAGGGCCTTCAGGTCTCCCCTCTGCACCCTGTTGGGTCACTGTCATGCATTTGAGGGGAAGCCCCGGGCAGCTACACATGGTGGGACAGAGGCATCATCCAGCATATCAGGGACAGAGCTTTTTGCAGGGCTTTTTATGGGAGGTGTGGCGTGCAGCGATAATGTGGTGAAATGCCATACATCTGACACTCCTCCCCTTGTCAGCTCTAGCTAGGGTCCCTGTTAACTTCCCTGTTGGCCATGGGTCCAGATAGAATTCACCCTTGTGTTCTCAAGGAACTGGGGAATGCTCTAGCAGCACTCCTAGCAGAACTAGTCGCCAAATCACTAGAGAGTGGGACCATACCGGAGGACTGGAAAAGGGCAACAGTGGTCCCACTCCACAAAGCAGGGAGCAGGGATGAGGCTGGCAATTACTGTCCAGTAAGCCTCATATCAGTGGTGGGGAAGCTGATGGAGACACTGCTCAAACGTAGAATCATAACGTATCTGGAATCCAGTGGGCAGCAAGACCCAACACAGTATGGGTTCATGGCAGGTAGGTCTTGCCAAACTAACCTGGTCGACTTCTTCAGCTGGGTTACAATCAGGGAGCGGCAATAGATGTTGTCTATCTCGACTTTAGCAAAGCCTTCAACTCTGTTCCACACAGAAGACTGGTAAGAAAGCTGGACCACATGGGGGTGGGCAGGGAGGTGGTTGAGTGGGTGAGTAGCTGACTGAGAGGAAGAACACAGAGGGTTCAGGTAAGCAGGGCATTTTCATCTGAGAGGGAGGTGACCAGTGGGGTACCACAGTGTTGGTATTGGGCCCCCTACTATTCAATGTGTTCATAGCAAATGTTGCAAATGGGCTGGAAGGTAAAGTGTGTCTATTTGCTGACAACACCGAAATATGCGACAGAGTGAACTCTCCTAAGAGTGTGAGAAGTATGACTTCAGACTTGAAGAAACTGGAGGAGTGGTTGGAAACATGGCAGCTGAAATTCAACACCAAAAAGTGCAATGTCATGCACTTAGGCAGAAACAATCCAAAAGAGGATTACTACATGGGAGGAGAGAAGCTAGCCTACACCAGCCAGGAGGGAGAGAGAGACCTAGGGGTCATTATATCAGAATACTTGAAAGTGAGTAAACAGTGCAAAAAGGCAGCACCAAAGGCAAGTGGCATACTGGACTGCATCAGGAGGGGAATCATGAATCGCAGGAGGTAGTGTTACCACTTCACAGGGCACTGGTGCGCCCCCACTTGGGGTACTGTGTAAGTAATGGAGATCGTACCTCAAAAGGCACATAGAATCGAGACAGTGCAGAGGAGGGCCACAAAAATGATTTAGGGACTGCACCATATACCAGGACAGGCTGAGGGAACTCAATGAGTACTCCCTGGAACAGAGGGGGTAGAGGGGCAACATTACTGAGACTTTTAAATATATGAGGGGTATAAATAAGGTTAACATTCAGGAGCTTTTCCAATAGAAAGAGAGTGAGAGAATGAGAGGGCATGACATGAGGCTGAAGGGGGAGAGGTTCAGGAGTATTACAAGTAGTAGTAGTAGTAGTAGAGTTTATTTATATAGGGCACCCTTCCCCACAAGCTCAGAGCACCCTAACAGCAAAAATGCAGACATAGAAGAACAATGCAGGACAATCAACATAAGGTACATAAATATTAATAACCAAATAACCAAAGAATACTCTCAACAGCACACTCCTGGATATTATATTGGTAAATAAACCTCATCATTATCCCTATGCAGGAGTACTATTCAGTGACATAAGTGACCACTGTCCCATAGCTGCCATTAGATCAACAATCAAGCCACCCAATCCTGCAAAATTCCTCCCACGAAGGTCAAAAAAGAACTTTAATATTACAGGATATCTCCATGATCTGTGCCACACCACACGTTGGCAAGAATTCTATCTCACAGCCTCAATAGAGACAGCTCTTCAAATCCTAAATGATATAATCATAAGTGCCCTCAATTCACATCCCCTCACCAGTGTCAGAACCAAACTCAAATCCTGTAGCTGGTTCTCTGCCGACCTTAAATCCACTTCTTGCCAGAGACAAACTCTGGAAAAGGGCAAGAAAGACAAAGGACCCAAATGACAGGCTCCAATTCAGAAAAGCCAGAAACTCCTGCACAAAACAAGTAAGAAAAAGCCAAGGCAACCTTCTACACAGCTGAACTAGATGCCTCCTATAACAACCCTTCCAGGTTCTGGGGTACCATAAAGGGCATCCTAGGTCAAACCTCTACCCCTGTCTTACCATCCAAAATTCAATTAAATAATATTGAAATCACCGACAAGCAAAATATCTTGAATGCCTTCAATGATCATTTCACTACAAGCTGGCCTGGCTTTCAATCTCTCCTGCAAACCTATTAAGATCATCTCTAAACCTACAATCTACTGAGAGTCAAAGGTTGCTTCCACATTCTCATTCAAACCAATATTGTTCAAAGTAGAAGACCTCCTACTCCAACTAGATACCACCAAAGTGCAGGTGCAGACTCCCTGGATCCCTACTTTCTAAAAGTAGCACTGTATGCCTTAACCGCCCCCCTCACCCACCTCTTCAATCTATCACTTGCCACTGGTTCTATCCCCTCAATATGGAAAACAGCTCAAGTGTTTCCATTACTTAAGGCAGGTGATCCCATGGACCTCAATAATTATAGGCCCATCTCCATCTTACCAATACTATCCAAGATGCTTGAGAAGCTGGTAAACTCTCAGTTAACTGCCTACCTTGATACCAACAATCTCCTAAATCCAGCTCAATCTGGGTTTAGATCTATACATAGCACCATCTCTGCACTAGCAAAAGTCAAATGATGGCAGACTGCCCTAGACAAAAAGAATAATACCTGTGCTGTGTTTCTGGATCTAAGCAAAGCCTTTGACACTGTGGATCATGATCTTCTAATCACCTCACTGAACTCCATAGGCCTTGACTCACTCTCTCTTAAATGGTTCCAGATGCTATCTCTCTGGAGACTACAACTGGTAAAGAATGATGGTGATCTATCTACCTCTAAGCCACTCCTAAGAGGTGTACATAAGAGCTCCATCCTGGGTCCCATCCTTTTGCCATTTACATCAACAATATTGACTCCAATCTCTCTCTTTCTAATATCCACCTTTTGCAGATGACACTGTACTTTGTGATCCCTCACCATCAAAAGCCTGTGAGCTCCTACAGTCTCAATTCTCCCTCCTCCAGCATAACCTATTAAAAAATAAATTATTACTAAATGCTAAGAAAACCAAAGCTATGTTCTTTGCCACCAAGAACTGTTCTTCCACTATCCCATCATTCACCCTCCCACAACTCTCTACCATCCTTGGTGAAAATCTGGAATATGTTGACAAATTCAAATACCTAGGTGTATGGATAGACAATAAACTCGACTATACTACCCACATTGAAGAGCTCCTGAAAAAGCTAAGACAAAGACTTGGTCTATTCTATAGGATCAAACACTACCTGACCAAAGATTCCAAACAAAGATTAATCCTTGCATCATTCATGTCCCTCATTGATTATGCTGACTTCCTCTATGGTCATTGCTCCCTCTCCCATCTAAACAAACTAGACACCCTGTATCCTTAGAGCTATTAGATTCATTACTGACCTTCCTCTAGCACCCATCATTGCTCTCTCTACAATGCAGTCAGCTGGACATCCCTGCAACATAGAAGAAGAAAAATGCTGCTACCTGTATCTACAAAGCTCTGACAAACAAACTCCTTCCTACATCTCAGACTGCTTCAACCAGATCACATCCAGGCCCTACACCTTGAGGATCAACAAACTGATCCTGCTGAAGATTCCTATCACCTGCACCCGGTATGGAAGAGCTGCAATCAGTTATTCCTGGCACTTATCTGGAATTCTATCAAAAGACATTGAAAATGGAAACACTGATTCCCACCATCCTTCAAAAAGCTGTACACCAGCCTAATCCCAGATTCGTGCAATTGCTTCCACAAGGCCTAGTCCTCCCACACTCCACCCCTCCCACCCCCTCTCTCCCCACCCCCTCTTTTTAAAGCTCCTCCCTATTCTTCTATCATTCTCTGGTCCTTTCCACATCAAACCTCAAACATATACCCACCCATGTACCATTATCCAAGCCTTATCCCTACTAGACTGTTTGTTTCTCTCCTTTATTAGGTTTTTTGGTTTACTGTCCTTTGCCTTGTATATATGTAAATATTTGTACATCTATCTCACTCATAAATGATTGTATTTGTGCTTATTCAATATCATGTTTTTGTATACACTCTGTAACCTTTTTTTGTTATGACCACTCAGGTCCATCTTGTAAATGAGCTATGCTCAATGATGTTCGCCTGAATAAATAAAGATTTTGATTGATTGATTGATTTTCATAAACCCTCTAAAAATCTAAAAACAGACTGACTTCTAAACAATCCGATAGTCCTAATGACTATATCAGGTCCCAAAGGCCTGCTCAAACAGGAAGGTCTTCAAATATTTCTTAAAGATCTCTACAGAAGGTGCCTCTCAGAAGTACCCTGGCAATGAATTCTAGAGGAATGCCTGGTCCCCAGAAGATTTTAACCTCACTCAGGGGACCTCCAGGAGAGCCTCTCCAGCCAACCTGAGAGAGTGAGACGAGGTGTAGGGATGCAAGAGCTCCTTAAGATAGCCTGGACAGAACCCATGTAGGGCCTTGTAGACCAAAAGACCTACTTTAAAGATGCTGCACCAGAGCACCATCAGCCAATGTAGTTTGCGCAGCACCAGTGTAATATGCCTGAATCTTGAATGCCCAATCGACAACCCAGCCGCAGCATTCTGCAAAAGCTGTAGGTGTTGCAACGCACCTCCTCTGACCTTGAGGTAGAGTGCATTTCAGTAATCAAGCCTTGAGGTGAGGAAGGCATGTATCAGTATGGCTAGGTCATCGAGGGAATAAGGAACTTAATTCAGATAATGTTCCAGAGATGGTAAAACCCAGCCCGGACAATATCCGACACCTGAGCATCAAGTGTCAGCTCATTATCCAAAACAACATCCAGATTCTTCACCTTTGTGTAGGCCTCCAGTTTTGTCAGGCCAATAAAAAGCCACACCTATCAAAAGAGACCCCCGATCCTCCCTTATGATACAAGAAAGTTCTTCTTTACAGAGAGGGTGGTGGACCCATGGAATAACCTATCCAAGGAGGTAGTAGTGGCCAAAATGGTAAGCGAGAAGAATGCATGGGATAGACATAAAGGTAGCTTATGGAAAGGCAAAGAAGGGGAGGGAGAATGGCACCAGGTAGGTTCTTGGGCAGACTAGATGGACCTTGCAGTCCCCTTCTGCCATCACTTTCTGTGTTTCTATGTTTCTATGTAACCAGTCATCCTGTAATTCACCCAGGAGCCCTCAAACAGGGACATTACCTCCGGCTCCCCAGAGGTGAGAGTGTGCAGAGGCCACTCAATCCACCTCCCCCTGGCTGGCCCTCTGGTAACCAGGGGTTCCCTAACCCAGGTAATCAACATCACACACAGTAGCCCTACAGCTGCGCCAATGGACTGGCTATCATGTTGTACCTTGACCAACACAGTTTTGGTGCTATGTCTGGACCTAAATCCTTACTGGAGTGGCTTATAGATGTCAAAGTCCATGGTGTGCCTCAAGCTGCAGAGCCACAATTTTCTCAATAACCTTACCCTGGAAGGGAAGGTTAGAGATTGTCCTGTAATTCACCAAGACATTCAGGCTGAGGGATGTTTTTTTCAGAAGGGGCTTTACCAATGCCTTTTTTAAGGCATCAGGAAATAGACCCTTTGAAAGTGAGCACGGGACTATGTCAGCGAAAACTGGGCCTACAGACTCCACACGTCCCACTGAGAGATGGGTTGGGCCTGGGTCCAGTTAGCAAAATGTGGACCACAGCTCCGAAAACATCTCACAGACCTCTTCCGCCCTCACCAATCTAAACTAACTTCAGGCAAGGGGAGTGCTGTCAGAGACATCCAAAGCGCCACCACCAGGCTGGGAAAGCCCAGTTGGGGAAACCGCAGCCCTGAGGGAGGACTCTCTGTCAGAGAAGAACAGAGAGAACTTCTCACACTTTGCCACAGAAACTTCTCTAACTGGCTGCAGGCAGACCAGATGAAGCAGCCTATTTAGAGTCTGGAAGAGCTGAGCCGGTCTGTTTTTCCCTACAGCAATCTCTCTGGACAGATAAGCTGCCTTCTTATGGGAGACTGACCTCTGATATTCACTGTAGTGAGTTCTCAGAGCCAGCTTGTCCTCCTCTGACTGCAATTTTCACCAATAATGCTCCAATCTCTGACCTTTGGTCTTTATCTCCTTGATCTCCCCATCAAACTAGGAGGACCTCAAGTGAAAGAACCTAAGTCATATGTGGACCAGCACAACAGAATCAAGCACCAAGGTGACAGCCCTATTATAGGCCATCACTGCTTCACTCAAGCTGACCTTGCAGGCAGCACTCACTGCCAAGAGGTCCATTACCACAATCAAGCCCTTGGGGGACAGTCCCCTTAAAGGGCAATAATGTACCAACTCCACAGGGGAAGGGCTTACAGGGGGTGCCCAGAATGAGAACCATACTGTGCAGTGATCCGACCAAAAGACCAGATCAATTTTGAGATTGCAAATCTCAAGCCCAGTGAGAATACTAGGTCCAAAGCATGATCGTGGCTGTGGGTCACAGAAGCAACTGTTTGACTGAAGCCTGGTGATGTCATCAGCTGAAGGAAGTCATGCCCAACCTGTGATGATTCATCATCTATCCAAGCATTGAAGTTGCTCAAGACCAACCACCTGGGCAACTCCAAAGCTCTCTCAGTGACAAATTCCATGACCTCCTGGAGAAGCTCCTTCTCATACCCTGGAGCTGGTACACAAGAAAGACTCTGCAGCCTGCACCTTGATCCCCACACATAGCCATGCATTCAAATTTTTTTTTTTAACCAATTATTTTACCAGGTGAGACACACTAAGCTGAAAGCTTGTTTTGCAGGTGCAACCTGGGAGCACAAGGAAGTTAAGTGACTTGCTCAGGGTCACACTGTATGCACCTAGGTGGCTGTGGGATTCAAACCTAGGTCTCCAGATTTGCAGCTCAGAGCCTTAACCCACTGCGCCATACTGCCTCCTATAAAATGATGAAAGAGATCCCACTGGGTGCACAGAGAGGGTCAGGTAAGATCTAAAACATATGGCCACCCCCCCACCCCTGTGTTCCCTCCTTGGGCAGTGTACCATGGAGAACCCATCCGGGATGGACGCCTCTAGAACTGGAGTGGCATCATTTTCCTGCCAGGTGCCCATGATACAAGTCAAAGAAATCAAGTCCTCTATAACTGTGGCCTTGTTCCTGATCGATCTTGTATTACACAACACTGCCCACAAGGGACTGACAAAGACTGCTGGCCCAATGGCTACCTGTCCACTCAGTCTGGCAGAAACCCTGGGAATAGGAACCAACCACATCTGGTCTCTCCCAAGGTCCCATTTCACCCCAGGGCACCTCCTGGCCTTGACCACCCCAATGTGACTGTCTCCCACTACTACCCCATTACCCTACAGCCTACCATTCTGCCTTCACACAATCCTGACCTCCCTACAGTGCTTAATAGCTGCAGTTGGCAAAGGAGGACTGGTGAAAGGACAGAGGTCCTGCAGCAGGGATTCCGAGTAAGTAATCCTATTACTTAATATAATTATAAGACCATAAAAAATGCAATATGAGAATCCTAATAAGGTGCTGCGGAGGAGCAATGTTCAGAAAGTACAGCTCCTATTGAGAAGCAATGTCCAAAGCAGCTGCAAATTAATGTCCACAAATTTAGCTACCGAAGAGCTAAAGTCCAAACAGTTCACTGGCATTCCCTTCTAGAATAGCTCTCACCAATGCAGAGGAAAGAATTAATGACTTATAAATCAGAAATTGGTGCTGTCATCACCATAATCCAGATACTGCATGCAGGTGCAGTTATAAGCTACTCTAATGGACAAAGTTCTGAGGCACACAGAGAGCTCAAGGGAGATGCTTCATCAAAGCTTACTCTCACCATTGTAGAAACACAGACACTCAATGTTTAAGAAAGTATAGCTAGAAAAACAGAGTTTTCACCCTTGGGATCCTGATGGCTGAAGAACTTGAAACACTGCTCAAGCACACAGACAGCAACCCCTAAATCCACTGATTTTGCTTTGCCCATGCTGTTGGCCCTGACCCCCAAACTGCTGATCAGTGAAAATACCACCGGTACAGTGTATACATCTACTACACGCTAACCACACGTCCGGCCAGGGAAACAACTCCACAGACAGCAGTAATGGGAGTCTCAGCAATGGGATTTCCTAGTCCTATCCGAACAACAGTTAGTTCATTCAGGTGAACTGCGTTCATATGTAGCGCAGCCCACTGTTCTCCAGGCAGACTCTCCCACAGTCAAATTCCCAGTCAGTAGAGAGCCAGTGGTATCAGCCAACATCAGACAGCTAGATGTAAAAACAAGTTTGTAAAAAGCTCCTCCACTCTCCCTCAGCACATTATATGGCCCTCCCTAACAATAAAAAAGCTGACTCCTGTACCAACTCACTGCTCAACACTGCCTACCCTTGTGCCCTACTCCTCAACTCTAACAAAAACCTAATAAATAACTTAATTTAAACTTAGACTTAGATTATATTCTGGATGCTGTAATTAGCATTTTAGCGCCAGAGTGAATGGATTCTCCTAAACAGGTGAAGTAGTAAAGGTAGCAAAAATAAACAAAAAATAAGCAGAAATAGTGAAGAGTTTGGGCTCCCTTCAGAGTTCTTGCAGACGGCAGCCCAGCTTGGTGACCATCTTGCTCCTTCTATAAACCACTCATGATGTGATAATAACATGACTACAATAACAGTGATGTTCTTAGGTTAACAGCACCTTCAAAATGTATATTCATTACTTACTGAATCTGATGGAACAAATATATATATATATATATATATATATATATATATATATATAATACATTTATTTGTAAAGTGCAATTCAAAGAATTACCAAAGTGCTATACAAAATTAAAAACATGAAACAATAAAATATATGGACTAGATCAATAATAACAGTTCAGATACAGATATATTAATCTCCATAAACACAACTAAATAAGTACATTTTTAATGCCATCTTGAAGCTCTCCACAGTCAGGCCCTCTTTAATCCGGCAAGGTAAAGAATTCTACAGGGTCAGAGCTGCATAACTAAAAGCTCTAACACCAAATGTTACAGATACATGTGTAGATACATGCATATTGATGGCAGGGAAGGACTCTTGGCCCTTTGAGTCTGTCCACCCTATCCATCTATTTTGCCTTGCCTTAGTGGTGATCCTCCCCTTTTTTTGCTGTTCCTACTTTTTATAACTCAAGCCACATACCCATCCTATCCCTTCTTGAAGCTGCTGATTGTTTTGACCTGTATCACTTCCTCTGGTAGTTTATTCCACTTGTTTGCCACCCTGTGTTTGAACTCATTGAGAAGAGTTCCTTGGCATCCACTCTATTTAGCTCATGCAGGCACTTGTACATCTCAGTCATGTCGCTCATTTCCCTCCTGCTCTCAAGAGTGTACATGTTTAAGTCCTACAGCCTCTCTTCATACACCATTTTCCTAAGACCATGGATCATCTTAGTTGTCCTTCACTGTACTGTTTCCATCTTGTTGCAGTCTTTCCTCAGGTGTGGGCTTTAGTACCTTGCACAATATTCTGGGTGTGATCTCACCAGTGAGCTGTACAGTGGGAGGATCAATTCCCAACTTCTACTGCTTATCCCCCTCCACATGTATCCCAACATTTGGTTTGCCTTGTTCACTGCCCTGTTGCAGTGTGCAGACATTTTTATGGTCTCTGATATCATTACCCCTAAATCCTCTCTTTCTGTAATGCTATTCAGTACCACCCCACACATTTTATATTGCACCCTTGGGCTTCTTTCTGCAGTGTGTATTGCTTTACATTTTTTAGCATTAATGTTCAGCTGCCAGATCTTTGACTGGCTCTCCAACCTGCCTAGATCCTCCCTTAGTTCATGTCTCCCTTCTACTGTGTCTACTCTTGAGGAGATCTTTGTGTCATCTATGAAGAGTCAGATCTCACCTTTGATACCTTCACCAATGTCACAGATGAATGTATTGAATAGGACTGGTGTTAGTGCCAACCCCTGAGGTACCTCACTTGTCACCTACTTCACCTCTGAAAACTACCTAGGTGGCATTTTAGGAAAAGAAAGGCAATAAAACATATAAACATGGAGAGCCCCCCCACCGGGCCATAAAACAATTAGGCAAATTTAGGGGAAAAAAACTCCTAACGGCAAAGAAAGGAAAGAGTGCACCAGCACTACACACACACACACACACACACACACACCCACACACACACACACACAAATCAAAATACTCTGCACAACATATTTTTTGTAAAGGTTGAGCATAGTGCTCCTTTAAAGTCTTTGCTGTTAAAGTGCCTTTTTCTCTTTGCTGGTTCACAGGCAAAAGCATTGAATACTCCTTTGCATTTTACAGGTTGTATGCTTATATTTATTTTTTTATTTAGCATTTGTTGCCCGGGTAAGTGCACTAGACAAATCCTGCCTATTTTCAGGCACGACCCGGGGGAGGGGGATACAGATGAATGCCAACTGACCTTGAACCAGATTAAGCTGTTGGTGGTATTTTTAGTGAATGAGGGAAATTTGGCCAGGACACCGGGGAAATTCCCCTACTCTTTTCGATAAGTGCCATGGGATCTTTAACATCCACCTGAACTACCACCAATCCAGGCAGATGGGACCTCGGTTTAACATCTCATCCGAAATCTGGAAGGGCCAAAATAATGGTATGTAACAATAAATGCAACTGTTAGGTGCTATACGCCTCAGCAATTTGGGCAACATGGATGTAAAAAAAATTCAGCACTGACGGGAACTCTACAAATAGTTTAGAATATTGCAACAAAGTATGCTGGGGTTAATATGCAGTTCAGAATCCAAGAAACAAAGATGCTCATTAGTCACATAGTCAAAAAACTCTTCAGTGTAATGTTCTTTTATTAATTTCTTGCACAGGCCTTTTAACCAATGTTTCACCTTTAAGGCTTCCTCAGGGAGTCTGGGCCTATAAAACAAACACATTAAAATACATAATGAAAATTTATACAAAGAACTTTTTAATAAATTATACCAACTTAAAATTGTAAACAAGAACACATTCAACACTATGCACCTTACACCTAATCTTAGAACAGAATGATATAATTCTATAGTGTTTTTAGTATTTAGATACTGCTAAATGACATAAGAATATTTTTAAGAGCAATAGTTTTTAACTTCTTAGAAAACCATTTCAAAAACATGTTTTGCTATTCCACATTGACATTTCATGCACCTATTGTATAATGGCAAATTTAAAACAAACTTTCCAAATGTACAGCAATTTATATATCCCACCACTATGCATCATTTTGAAGTGCTATAACATTTAATCTGCCTTAAATAACATTCACATAAAAATGTATCTTTTAGCCATTAACTATCTCTATTAATGTCTAACATACCTATATAAACAATGGGTGGGATTCTCAAAGCCTGGTGCTGGGCTTGCGTCCAGCCCTGTGCCACAGCACTTTGATTCTGTGGGTATGCCAAACCCTTTGCCACAACTGCGCCAACAGTTGTCATGAATTACAGCAGCTTGCGCCCACATATGTGGTGCAAGCTGCACTCTCAACTAGGATTGCTGCAAGTTAGGCCAGAAAAGTTGGTCTAACTTGTGGCAATTGCTGCACGGGATACAAAATCCTGTTAGATTGCTGCAAGTCCCATTTGCTGTATTGTCGGTGCAATGGGGCTTGCAGTGATCTAAGACCTTCAAAAATCCTTCCAATATCTCTATATCTTACTGTTGAATATATAGGCTATAAAGCTTGTAAACAGCAAAGGCAGTTCAAACACCTAATATGAATGAATTGCTTGAAAAAAATCTAGTTATGTAAAAGCACACCTGTAATTTAGCAAATCATCAACTTCTATTCTTACTTTCATAGTCTTTCACAAGCTTACATAGCTATAGTGGAAGAAGGATAACATTGCTAATCTGTCTCTTTAAATTGTGACTGTCTCATTTTAATCCTATATGGCAATGTTTTTTCTTTAATGTATTTTTAGTTATGTTCACTACTGCTCATTTCAGCCTGAATAACTTTCTTTTCTAAGACATCTGCTATTCCTAAAAAAAGTCAAACATATAGCAACATTTTTAAACACCCTGAACTTGATTTTCAAATCCAGAGAATGCCACAAGCTCCTGGTGCACCGATCGTTTGGTACACGGGGCTTGCGTCATTTTCCTGATGGCAATCAGGATTTTCAATCACAAGCAGCAAATGCCGCCAGTTAGACCAGTTTCCTCTGGTCTAACTTGCACCATTTGGGGGTCCCTTTTTAGGATCTTGCGACAGACCTTTGGTGCAAGCTGCCATAAACTGAGGAAATTGTGGCAACTGTGCCCGACAGTAGAAAGTCAGGTGCAAGTGCAACAAAGGAGTTTGGTGCAGCTGCACCAAAAAAGGGCTGTGATGCAGGGCTTGATGCAAGTCCTGCAATCAGCCTTTGAAAACTGAGCATTCTGTTTATAAAATGTGAAACTCTGTTTAAAATAAAGGCTTCAGCTCACTAACACTGATGATTAACGTTATGATAGAGTTTATAACTGGAGAACTGAACAACCTTATCAAAAATATATGAGAGAAGCCTATTCAGATTTAAATAGCTCTGGTAGTTACTCACAGTCAACTAACATACCTCCAGTGAAACCTTTTTTAGAGAAAGACTATCTGGAGCGGAGGGCCCAAGGGGATCCAACAGGGGAGAACCAGCCGAGGTAGTACATTAATGCTCCGGGACCAGTCCCACATAAAGAAGAAGATTATCAATATCAAAGAAGAGGAGGGTGAGGAGGAGGCAACAGAGGAAGAAGCTGAGATGGAAGTGGTTACAGGGGGAGAAGACAGTGGTAATCTTCAAGTTAAGTGATAGAATATCATGGGAATTAGAAAAATCTGTCATAAGTAAAGGTTTATCATTCAGTCCAACAAAACCTCCAGATCATTGTTACTTAACAGTAGACCAACATAGATCATCAGGAACATAGAATGATGCACAGTAGTAGAATATATAAACTGCTGTACATTTAGAAAGTTTGTTTTAAATTTGCTATTATACAACAGGTGTATGAAATGTCAATGCGGAATAGCAAACATGAGTTTTTGCATTGTTTTTTAAGAAGTTAAAAATTTTGCTCATAAATATATTAAACTATTCTCTGCAGTACTCACAGTTCTCTGGGGTTTGGAAAGCCATAGTAGCTAAACCTGTCTTCAAAAACAGTGACCATGCTAAACTGGCAAATTATAGACCCATCTACATCATGTACCCCTTGTCTAAGGCGCTGGAGAGAATCACCTTGGACAAACTGGTAGCCCATCTGGAGAAATACAACATCTAATGCCCACAACATCATAGATTCAGAAAGATGCCTAGTACCAGCACTGCCCTTATCAAATTCACTAGTTACCTGCATAAAGCACTCAACAACGGAGATATGATTGAAGCCATTTAAATTGACCTGACCAAGGCCTTCGACTTAGTCCATCACAAGCTGTCACTTGACAAGCTCTCCTGCCTTGGCCTATCACTGGACACAGTAATGTGGTTTCAAAGCTACTTCTCTAACTGATCTCAGTGAGTAAAAATAGGTGTCTCTCTCTCTCTCAGACACAAGAACGTTTTTAATCGGAGTACCCAGGGCTCAATACTTAGCCCTCTCCTATTCAGACTGTTTAATATCTACCTGAGGTCTGCCAGTCTACTGGGGTACTACTATATGCAGATGATGCAGTCATCTTCTCCAGAAGTACCAGCCACTATAAAATTATAGCTGACCTCCAGACTAATTTTGGGTACCTGAAAAAATGGTTCGCTGCCAACAAGTTGGTGCTGAACTATTAAAAAAAAGAAAACAATGCATTTCTTGGACCCACAATAGAAAATAAAAAGATAAACCCACTGGTCATCCTGAACAATAAGGGACAAAGTCTGGAACAAATATAAACTTTTAAATGCCTTGGTGTCATTCTGGATGGTATCCTCTCATTTTCCCCGCACGTGGAAAACAATGTGGCCACTTATAACAGAAGACTGGGTGCCTTGTATAGGAACCACCACAACTTCATACCAGAGACCAGATGCCTTGTTCTCTAGCACTACCATGACCCTCATTAATGATGGTTTCCCTGTGAATGCTGTTGCCTGTGACACTTTACTAAATAGAATCAAAGTGTTCTACTATAAAGTTTGTCAATTTGTTCTAGGAGCTGATAAGCTCACTCAACCTGTACCCTCTGCTCACTGACCAACAAGCTACCCATGCATTACAGAATAAAATACCAATCCTGTCTGCTTGCTAAAAAGGCACTACTGGGTCTCACCCCTCTGACCATATGAAGCTGCTTCAGACATGTTAAAAATCAATATTGCACTAGAAGCATGTCAGGATCTGCTTTAGAACTTCATCACTGGAGAACTAAGCTAGGGAATTGCTTCTTTGTTTTGTGGACAGCAATATGAATGAATGAACTACATGAATCCATTCTTAGCCTATCAGACCTTACCCAATTTAAAAATGCTTTGCATGCAGTCCTCTCCCCCAACTCCAACTGCACTCGTCACCAATAATCCAAAATCATGCATTGAAAATCCTAAAACCCCACACAGTAGTGTGACTGTTGGATTTATCATACCGTACTCACCCTATTACATGTTGTGTTTGCATTGACTACATTCCATTGGAATTGCTGTAATTTCTTTTTTGTTCTGTTTGCAGCTATGCTTTAACATGAAACCCTTGTAAACAAGCACCTGATTCTCACAGGTACTCCCTGAATATACTAAAATAAAATAAATAAAATATTCTTGTTTCATTTAGCAGTATCTAAATATTGAACACACTATCAGATTATATAATTCTGTTCTCATATTAGGTGAGAGGTATAGTATTGAATGAGTTCTAGTGTACAGTTTTAAGTTATCATTTATTAAAAAGTTCTCTGTATAACATTTCATTATGTATTTCAGTGTATTCATTTTATAAGCCCAGACTCCCAAAGGATGCCTCACAGGGAAAACACTGGCTAAAGGGCCTCTGCAAGAAATTAATAAAAGAACAATACACTGAAGAGTTTTCTGACTGTGTGGCTAGTGAGCTTCTTTGTTTCTTAGTAACATGGATGTAAAACAAATTGATTGAACAATAAGTCAAGTCTACAAAACAATCTTAAGCTTGCCTATTGGTAGTATGTCTTCAGATGTTAGAGGTAAGATAAAGCAAATTAATATGGCTACACAGACTACTAAAATAATAATATCTTGCTGGATAAAAAACATAAATATGGAACGTAACAGATTACCATATTTATTTTTACTTAACAAAGTAGAACTGTTATGCAGAGGTCCTAAAACTCATTGGATAATGTTTGCTAAAAAAACTCAGGGTCTTGTTATGTTTGGGATATGGCAAATAGTGGTAACATGCTACTGAAGGATTATAAAACATTAGTTTGCCAATGATTGACAGTGATACCTAAAAAAGGGATATGTCAGTTGTGCATAGCAAACATTTTCATTGGTATCTTGAAGGAATAAAAGTAATACATTGGTTTGAATCATATCTTAATATAATAACTGCCACAGAAGACATCACCATCATCATATTTATTGTTTGACTAAAAAGCTTCAACAAGTTAAAAAGTATATAGATACAATATAAATAATAACAGTCATACAGATGTTAACACTAAACATACAATGCAAATAAAGTGCTACGTGCCTTCTCATTACATAAGATAAGAGCCATCATATAGAATAATTTGTGCATTAATGGAAAAAAAGATAAGTATAATAGGTTTTAGTATGCTGCTAGAAGAGAAGAGTTAATCATATGCTTATAAAGCAATACGTTATATTTGTTGCAGTTTTCTCTTGACTTTATTAATTGCTAGAAAACATTTAGCAAACCTCTCAATAGTACATTGGCCTGCTGTATGAATTACAAATAAGTCCTCTCTTTCTTAGACCAAGTATATTCCCACAGCACATGCAATAGGTCCTCAATGCCCCCCGCTGAACAGGTACAATTCTTAGTGCCATTAGACAAGTTGTTGTGGTGGACTTGCAGGATAGAACTTTCAGATCTCTCAAATTTATATTTGCTAAAAATCCTTCTTAGAACTGGATCACCAAAATATCAAAATAAGATTTAAATAAAAAAAAGGTAATTATTTTTTAGCAAACTATCTTGAATATGCTGATTTACTTATACGGTTATCTTTAAGATCTTCATTATTCCAAGTATTAGCAATCCTTTCAAAGGTATATCTCTTATATTTAACACTAAGTAAGATTTATTTATCCACAGAAGACTTAAGAGTCAAGAGACCATATATGTTCAGTAGAATCAATTGTAAATTGTTTTCCAGTAATTTTACCGCTGATTGCTTTACAGATCCAGTAACAGGTACAGTAGGGATGTTGCAGTGTGAGGGTTTTCATATGCAACACCTGTCATGTAATATATATGGCCCAGTGTAAGTGTGGTAGTTTTTACATTGGGAAAACAAAGTGAAATTTCAAACTTAGGATTGGGGAGCATCTTAGGGCAATTGAGAATGGAGATGAAAAGAATGCCCTAGCAGTGCACATTTCAGAATCTGGTGATAAGTCACAACATAGCTTTAGCTTTATGGGTATTGAGAAACCTTTCCTGCTCAAGAGATGAGGTGACTTTGATAACCTTTTTAAATGCAGAGAACAGTATTGGACCTTTAGGACTATAGAGAATAAGGGCCTGATCAATATCATTGAAATTTCTCCTTTCCTGGTTAAGAAATAGTTCTGCATAAAATATCCTATTGACTTCAAGTGGTGATTACTGATAAGATGTGTTCATGCACTGTGGTTTATAATTATGGGGGGGGGCACGGTGACTGTGGAAACTGTTACTAATATTATATTGATATTAATTGTGTGTCTCTTTCTTTATTACAGGCGTTACACCCAGTGGAATACCCAAAATTGGGACTTCACTTAAAAATAACGGAATACAAAAGGAATTAGTTGCATTATGTCACAGTGGCATGAATCATAAGCAACATTCCATTTCTTTGTTTTTGGTGGTAACACATTTTTAAAATACTTTATCCTGTGCCCATTAGTATTGAAATGACTAGGTACATATGTTTGTACAGAAATGTAAGTTTACTGAATGTCTTCATTAATGCAGCAATTTGTTTTTATATTGATAAGGGGTGTTTAACTGAGCATTGCACAACCCCACCAAAGCTTTTTATGTAATTGACAAATTGAAATTAGCGAAATTCTAACAATTTTGCATACTGCTGAGAACTAAACTCAATGCACTGATGATAAGTTTTTTTATTTTGCACTGTCACTTTAATTGAGGCATTCATAAGGATTACCACTAGGGGTACTCGCTTACCTTTGATAAAGCTTATTTTGAGTGAAACGCGTTGGGGCAAGTACTGTTTGGTCTTATGGGCTACTGCACTACTGCACTGTATGGATTAGCACTTCGAGCATTTTTTGCACAGAAATTTGCATTTTGCACTGAACTGTTCTGCATTGCTCTGCTTGCTGCTTTTACCTTTATATCCTATATATACAATAAAAAGAGAATTGTTTTGGAAAGAAAAGGACTTGGACTATAGTGTATGTGCTTTGGGGGAGAAGAACCATTTGCATATGCAAATGCCCCTACAACGGGTGCCAGTCTTCTTTTGTTTGTCTTTCTCATCACAGATAAATACCAGAATTGTTTTCCTATACCAAAAATCATACCAATGAACATTTTTCTAATAAACACTGGTGTACTAGTCTATGGTCAGGCAATTTGGTAAGCTTTAGCTGGAAATTTAGCTTTCTGGCATCTGTAAGTGCATTTATATTGGTTATGCCAAGCTCAGCTCTAATTTAAGAAGTGGGACAGGAATGGCCAAAACCCATGACTGTTCTGAGCATTTTGAAAAGTGGAACTATTAATGTATGCTTATGGTTAGTATCCTGGATTTTGAAGCAATATAAAAGTTGTGCATGTAGTTTAGCCTTAACTGCTTGCAATAATGGACTAATGGATGCTCTCCAAACATATAATTAAACTTTCAAGGCCCTGGATGGCTTTTTTAAGATTATCTAAACTTTTCAGAATATGTTTATTCCATAGACAGCACCAAAATCAGTCCCTAAATATGTAATTTAAAGCAGTGTCAACTCTTTGGAAACCTAGAAACCAGGTTCCTTTTGTATTTTTCTGACCAAAACTAACTATTTGAGTTTTGAAAAAGTTGATTTTTAACTGTAATTCCATTGTTTTATTTATGCAGTAAATCCAATTTCTTTTGTAATCCTTTATTGGAGAGAGAAGATAATACCAAATTATCTGTGTACAATAAAGCTGCACATAAAGATAGTTTTATTTTAGGTGAATCTGATGGTAACATATCTATATCTCATTGTAAATTATCTTTCTATAGTGAAAATAGTGTTGGAGCTAGTACCCAGCCCTGGCATACTCCCTTATTAGTACAAAAGGAGCTGGAACATTGACCTCTGGCTCCCAGTCTAATCTTGGCCAAAGTATCATGATAAAGGCTGTAAATTATAATTATAAACTCCCCATCAATGCCACATTTCTGCAGCTGTTCCCACAGAATCCTTCTTGACATTGAATCAAATGCTGATGAATAATCGATAAATATTGTATACAGTTTTTGTTTTCTAAGAAAGACATATTTTTCAATTATATGATGTAGAATAAAACAATTATCTAAGTTGAAGTAACTGGTTCTAAAATCAGACTGTAGCTGTGAATGTCCTCTTGATTTATTTACTTGCAAATTAAGCCTTTCCAGAATAACTTTAGAAATATTTTTTAAATTAATATCAAGTAAACTGATAGAGTGGTACATGGTCGGAATTGCAGTGTTACCTTTTTATGTTGGCTTGCCGCGCTTGCGCGGCAGTCAACATATTGGGAGAATGGAGATTTGGAGGCGCGGCTGCTGCTGGGCGAATGCAGGGCACGCATCAGTAGGTGCGTCCCTCATTCCCCAATAAGCTAGCATGCTAGCGCTGACAGCAACAGTATGCAAAGTGGACAAAACTTCTAAACAAAGTACCGCTGCAATCAGAGACAAGCTCATCATGCAGCGACACTTTGTTTACAAGTTACGTCCACTTTACATAATTTGCCGCTCCCCCCCCCCAGTACAGAGTGCCATGCTGGGAGCCCAACCCAGCATGGCAACTGATGCCATTGCTGATGGGGGTGCCCAATCCCCTGTCGGCTCCACACACCCCCACCAGCCATTCTTCTACCATGCTGGGAGCCCACCCCAGCATGGCAAACATCCCGCCACAATTTAAAAAAAAACTGTAAATTAAAACGGTCCCACGGTGCTTCTCCCTGCCCCTCCCACAACCCGCACCCACCCACTGCGCACCCTGCCTCCCCACACACCCCTCACCCCATACTTACCTCCGGAGTCTGGCGTGATGATCTGCGGTGGACCGGGAACACGTCTGCACTCTTCAAAGCCAACCGCGAACTGAGGAAATGCCAGTAAGCTGTATAATGAGATAGATAGGGTTTTTTCAACTTTGTTGCATATCTCAGGCATTTTTTGGAATTTTTGCACCAAATTTTAAACATGGGGTTTTTGGGACCCCTTCTCATGAATGCTGTCACTGTCATGGCGTTATTCGGCTCAGAGGGTGATTTCGCAGTCACTGCAAGAAATCACCTTTGACTGATTAACAAAACGACACTGCCAGTGTTCATAAGGTGGGCTCTCAGAAGCCTATTTTGAAAATTTTGGAAAAATTCCAAAAATTACTGTTTTATGAGCGCATTGAGCAGTTCCTACGCACGCTGAAGTTTGTGAATTTTCAATATTTTGACTCCAGATTTTCAACATTGCCATTTTACCACACCTTCTTTTGAGTAGTATAGCTGTCATTTTACACATCTCACCCAAAACGTGTTTCCGCCCATGTAGCGCACAATGGTGCAGTCGGTGTGCAAAATCAATATATGGTGCACATTAAGAAAATCACAGTAACACTGTTCATGAGCAGAGGTCTTAAAATGGCTATGTTGAAAATTTGGTGAAAAAATTCCTAAAAATGACTGTTTTACAAGCGTGCGTTGCGCAGTTCCTGTGCATGCTCGTAAGTTTGTGAATTTAATATTTTCACTCCAGATTTTCAACATTGCCATTTTATTACACTTCGTTATGAACAGTACAGCTGCCATTTTTCATATGTCACCCAAAATGGGTTTTCGCTCATGTAGCGCACAATGGTGCTGTTGGTGTACGAAAGCAATGTTTGGGACAGATTCCGAAAATCACAGTTACACTCTTCATGAGCAGAGGTCTTAAAATGGCTATGTTGAAAATTTGGTGACTAAAGTCCATAAAATGACTGTGTTACGAGTCAGCATTGTGCAGTTTCCATGCACTCTCGTAAGTTCATGACTTCATATTTTCAGTCCAGATTTTCACCAGTGGCATTTTTCCACACTTCCTTATGAACAGTACAGCTGTCATTTTTCACAACATGGCCGAAGTGTGTTTTCACACTTTCAGCGCAGAGATGCGTGGTCGCTGTGGGAAATCATTGTTCAGGACAGATAAAGAAAATCACAGTGACACTGTTCATGATCGCAGGCACCAAAATGCCTGACTTGACAATCTGCTGTAAAATATCCCCAACCTAATTATATTACGGGTGTGCATTGCACAGTTTCTATGTACGCTCGTGACTTCGCCTTGCCAGTTTTTTTAATATTTTTACTGCAGATTTACAACATTGCCATTTTTTACACCTCCCCATGAACAGTACAGCTGTCATTTTTTACATCCTGTTCAGAATGTTTTTGCACCTGTGGTGCTAAATGCCATAGTCGTTGTGCATAAGCAGTTTTCGGCTAACAAACTGATATTGCCACTGTTCATGAGGTGGGGTCACAAAAAAAAACATGTTGAAAAATTGGAGTGAAAATACCAACGAATGCCTGAGGTGTTAGGGTTTCCAACTATAATGCCCAACCCTGTAGAGAATGACAGGCATCAGGGGTGTGACTTTATATTCTTGCCTGTAGTGCTCATACCATTCCACACCCTGCAGCCAGTGAGAGGCATCGAGGTATGCCTTGGACTCTTCGGCGCCATCTCACTGTATTTTCTAATGGAATGGGGTGTGCATAAGGGCCAAAGACCCCAAGGAACACTGTGACACTTGTCAGTGTCTGCAGGGTGGGGTGTGGTGAAATGGCGTGGCCGCTGTGCCTGATGACCCAAAGGCACACCCCAATGCCTGTTACCTCTGCATGGTGGTGGGGGTGGGCTTCAGTTCAGTACTTCACTGCCATTCCTATTATGCTGCTCTGTAACTTCTACACTACCACTGCCAATGCCAGCAAGCCAACATTCGGCATTGACAAATGCTTGTTTATGAATAGGTATAATATTTGCATCACACCATGACTGTGGAGTAGCATTTTCTTTTATACATTTATTGTAAAAAATTGTTAGAGTCTTACACCACAGAGTAGTGTGACAATCATACACCTCAGCAGGTATGTTGTCAGGGCCTGGTGCCTTGTGTAATTTTGGTATATTAATTGCCATATAAACTTCTTCATAAGTAATAGAGATAAAACGTGTGTTAGTTTTACTATTTGCTTGAAAATGTGTATCAGCAGTAGGGTCATAAAGTACCTGGGTAAAGAAATGCACCCACTTGTCTTCTGAAATAAAGGCACCAATTGAAACGTTATAATTATCAGTCCCTTTTGTAACTAATAATCAAATTTTTTTTACTGTCTCTGGTTGTCTGCTCCCAACATGATCTCCCATTGTTTCACATATTAAGCTGCCTTTTTCCCTTTAAGAGAGACTTTATATTTTTTTCTTTTCTTGATTTAACTCTATAAGAATCTGCTTGTTATGACTTCTCCTGTATTTTTTATATAGTGTCCTAATTTGAGCCTTAGATTTTTTTACAATTCGTGTCGAACCATCCAGTGTATGTTACCTTGTCATTATTTGAATGGGACAACTCAGCAAGTGTATCATTTATTTGTTCAAACAAGTGATTCAGCTGTTCCTGTAGTTGAGTCAAGTTTTGATTTTCCAATGTATTTACAACCAAGTTTAAAAAAGAGGCCGCTACTAGTTTGGATGTACACAAATCTAACTGACAATTTCAAACTATCTTCCTTGATGCTCTTATCTCAGTAAATGGTAGCTCCGTAGTGTTAGGTCTGTACACTACATACAGGTGCCTCTCGCCAAAATTCGCACTAAGAAGAAAACATGCCCTTGGTTCACCTCCAGCTTGAAAGCAGAGCTGCTTCATAGGGACTCACTCTGGAAGAGGTCAAGGAAGTCCAAACAGCCTGCTGACTGGGCAGCCTTCAGAGCTGCTAGAAACCAGTGCATCAGATTGACTAGGGAAGCGAAATCTAGCTACTACTCCTCTGAACTTGAATCCTCAGCTAATAGCACAATTAAAGTCTGAAAAACTTTAAAGGATATTCAAGGTCATAGCTCTTCTTGTCTGTTCCCACCTAAAATCTTGACTGGCAACTCTGCCACCATTGACAAGCAAGAAATCCTTTAACCTTTTAACAATCACTTTACTACAGAGGGTCTAGCCTTCAACGCTTCCCCTGCCAACAACCTCCGCACATAATTATGCACCTCAGACACTACTTGCCTAGTCTCAGCCTCACCCACTTAAGGCAAAGCATTCTCCTTCACCCCTGTCACAGTGAAGGAAGTAGAGAACCTCCTGCCCCAACTGGATAGCAGGAAGAACGCAGGTGCAGATCTGATTGAGCCATATTACCTTAAACTTGGCTACTATGTCCTATCATCCCAATTACCCATCTTTTTAATATGTCCCTTGCCCAGAGCACACTCCCTGCCATATGAAAAACTCCCATGTCATACCACTTTTTAAATCAGGTAGCACTAGCAACCTAAACAATTACCGCCCAATTTCTCTACTCCCTACCCCCTCTAAGCTACTTGAAAAGGTGGGTAATTCCCAGCTTAGACAGCAAATTGAGGATGTTGACCTACTAAACCCAGCTCGGTCTGGCTTCTGGCCTCACCACAGCACCATCACAATGCTTGCTAAGATCATGAATGATTGGCTGAATGCCCTGGATGCCAGAAACTATGTATGCACACTGTTTCTTGACCTTTGCAAAGCCTTCAATACGGTGGACCATACCTTGCTTTTGGCCACCTTAAAGAATAGTGGCATTAACAATCTGGTCATTGAGTGGTTTTCCAACTACCTCACCGACAAATACCAACAGGTCATGGTGGGGGATGACCTCTCCCCTTTGAAAACTCTACCAAGAGGGGTACCCCAAGGATCCATTCTTGGCCCACTCTTGTTTGCCATCTATATAAATGATCTAAATGCTGGAATCAGATCAGAAAATATCCAACTGTTCGCTGATGACATTGTGTTGTATGTAGCCAGACCTACCTTGGAACAAGTATGTAGTGACCTCCAAACAGAATTTAATCACCTATGGACTAATCTCCTGTACTTTAAGCTCCTATTAAATGCTAAGAAAATGAAGGCCATGATCTTTACCCCATCAGTAAACTCTTCCTATCCCTGCACCACGGGGACAGTCCCACAAATCCTCACCTTGCTTGGCAAACCATTGGACTGCATGGAAATCTTTAAATACCTTGGGGTGTGGATAGACTTTAGACTTTCATTTAAAGTCCATCAATCAATCAAAATCAAAATCTTTATTTATTCAGGCGAACATCATTGAGCATAGCTCATTTACAAGATGGACCTGAGTGGTCATAACAAAAAAGGTTACAGAGTGTATACAAAAAACATGATATTGAAATAGCACAAATACAAACATTTATGAGTGAGATAGATATACAATTATTTACATATATACAAGGCAAAGGACAGTAAACCAAAACCTATTAAAGGTAGAAACAAACAGTCTGGTGGGGATAAGGCTTGGATAATATGGTACATGGGTGAGCAAATATGTTTGTGGTTTGATGTGGAAGGACCAAACAACGATAGAAGAATAGGGATGAGATTTAGAAGGGTGGGGGAGAGAGAGGGTGTGGGGGTGGGGGTGTGGAGGACTAGGCCTTGTGGAAGCAATTGTACGAATCTGGGATTAGGCTGGTGTACAGCTTTTTGAAGGATGTAAGGGGATCAGTGTTTCCATTTTCAATGTCTTTTGGATAGAATTCCAGATAAGTGCCAGGGAATAACTGATTGCAGCTCTTCCATACCGGTGCAGGTGATAGGAATCTTCAGCAGGATCAGTTTGTTGATTCTCAAGGTGTAGGGCCTGGATGTGATCTGGTTGAAGCAATCTGAGATGTAGGAAGGAGTTTGTTTGTCAGAGCTTTGTAGATCCAGATAGCAGCATTTTTCTTCTTCTATGTTGCAGGGATGTCCAGCTGACTGCATTGTAGAGAGAGCAATGATGGGTGCTAGAGGAAGGTCAGTAATGAATCTAATAGCTCTATGATACAGGGTGTCTAGTTTGTTTAGATGGGAGGGAGCAATGACCATAGAGGAAGTCAGCATAATCAATGAGGGACATGAATGATGCAAGGATTAATCTTTGTTTGGAATCTTTGGTCAGGTAGTGTTTGATCCTATAGAATAGACCAAGTCTTTGTCTTAGCTTTTTCAGGAGCTCTTCAACGTGGGTAGTATAGTCTAGTTTATTGTCTATCCATACTCCTAGGTATTTGAATTTGTCAACATATTCAGATTTTCACCAAGGATGGTAGAGTTGTGGGAGGGTGAATGATGGGATAGTGGAAGAACAGTTCTTGTGGGCAAGAACATAGCTTTGGTTTTCTTAGCATTTAGTAATAATTTCTTTTTAATAGGTTATGCTGGAGGAGGAGAATTGAGACTGTAGCAGCTCTCAGGCTTTTGATGGTGAGGGATCGCTCACATAAAGTACAGTGTCATCTGCAAAAGGTGGATATTAGAAAGAGAGATTGGAGTCAATATTGTTGATGTAAATGGCAAAAGGATGGGACCCAGGATGGAGCCTTGCGGTACACCTCTTAGGAGTGGCTTAGGGTAGATAGATCACCATCATTCTTTACCAGTTGTAGCCTTCCAGAGAGATAGCATCTGAACCATTTAATAGAGAGTGAGTCAAGGCCTATGGAGTTTAGTGAGGTGATTAGAAGATCATGATCCACAGTGTCAAAGGCTTTGCTTAGATCCAGAAACACAGCACAGGTATTATTCTTTTGTCTAGGGCAGTCTGCCAGTCATTTGTGACTTTTGCTAGAGCAGAGATGGTGCTTATGCATTGATCTAAACCCAGATTGAGCTGGATTTAGGAGATTGTTGGTATCAAGGTAGGCAGTTAACTGAGAGTTTACCAGCTTCTCAAGCATCTTGGATAGTATTGGTAAGATTGAGATGGGCCTATAATTATTGAGGTCCATGGGATCACCTGCCTTAAGTAGTGGAAACACTTGAGCTGTTTTCCATATTGAGGGGATAGTACCAGTGACAAGTGATAGATTGAAGAGATGGGTGAGGGGGGCGGTTAAGGCATACAGTGCTACTTTTAGAAAGTAGGGATCCAGGGAGTCTGCACCTGCGCTTTTGGTAGTATCTAGTTGGAGTAGGAGGTCTTCTACTTCTTTAAACAATATTGGTTTGAATGAGAATGTGGAAGCAACCTTTTGATTCTCAGTAGATTGTAGGTTTAGAGATGATCTTAATAGGTTTGCAGGAGAGGAGTCGAAAGCCAGGCCAGCTGTAGTGAAATGGTCATTGAAGGCATTCAAGATATTTTGCTTGTCGGTGATTTCAATATTATTTAATTGAATTTTGGATGGTAAGACAGGGGTAGAGGTTTGACCTAGGATGCCCTTTATGGTACCCCAGAACCTGGAGGGTTGTTATAGGAGGCATCTAGTTCAGCTGTGTAGAAGGTTGCCTTGGCTTTTCTTACTTGTTTTGTGCAGGAGTTTCTGGCTTTTCTGAATTGGAGCCAGTCATTTGGGTCCTTTGTCTTTCTTGCCCTTTTCCAGAGTTTGTCTCTGGCAAGCAGTGCAGATTTAAGGTCGGCAGAGAACCAGCGACAGGATTTGAGTTTGGTTCTGACACTGGTGAGGGGTGCATGTGAATTGAGGGCACTTATGATTATATCATTTAGGATTTGAAGAGCTGACTCTATTGAGGCTGTGAGATAGAATTCTTGCCAACGTGTGGTGTGGCACAGATCATGGAGATATCCTGTAATGTTAAAGTTCTTTTTTGACCTTCGTGGGAGGAATTTTGCAGGATTGGGTGGCTTGATTGTTGATCTAATGGCAGCTATGGGCAGTGGTCACTTATGTCACTGAGAAGTACTCCTGCATAGGGATAATGATGAGGTTTATTTACCAATATAATATCCAGGAGTGTGCTGTTGAGAGTATTCTTTGGGTTGATCCTTGTTGGTTCTTTGATTAATTGAGGGAAACCATAGGTGTCACAGAAGGTTACCAGGGGTGCAGATGCATTAGTCAGCCAATTTAAGTTCATGTCTCCTAAGATGATGGTGTCTTCAGGGCCCAGATTAAGTATGGATCCTAAATGGGATAGGAGTTTGAGGCCTGCAGAGGGGGGCCTATAGCAACCAACCAGTTGAAAGGAAGATGTGTCGGGAAGGGTTATTTTAATAGACAATATTGAAGTCCATATTGAAGAAATCTCAAAAAAGCTTAAGCAGAGACTTGGGATCTTCTTTAGAATCAGGCATATGCTAACTCAAGAGGGGAAAAAAGGTTGGTACAAACAATGTTCCTGCCCCTCCTTGACTATGCAGATTTCTTATATGGGCACAACTTGAATGTGTTCCTCTCCAAACTTGACACCCTGTACCACCGGGTGCTTAGTTTCATTACTGGTGCCCCCTATTCAACACACCACTGTACTCTCTACAAGAGCATGGGATGGTGCTCCCATAGCTTCAGAAGTCACAAAAATGCTGCGCTCTGGACTTACAGAGCCATTACTAATAAGCTGCCTCAATACTTCAAGGTCTGTCTACCTGTCTGCAACCCTGGCACTTATCTGCTAAGAAGTCTCTCTTACATTTCCCTTTCTATCCCCAAAGTTAGGACATGCTTTAGTAGAGTGGCAATAAGCCATGCCCTCCCTGTCCTCTGGAATAATGCACAAAAAAGCTTACAGCTTGCTTTGGTAGTGCCGTTGTCCTCCTTTAAAAACCTCTTTTTGTGGTCTTACCAGGAGACTTGCAACTGCTTCCATCAATGACACCCCTTAAACTATAGCTCTATTCTGCCCCTGTCTGTCTCTCATCCTTGCCTATAAGCAACTGAACCATCTCTCCAAACTTGCATTAGATTTAACCCTGCCTGTCCGGTGTTAAACTGTGTCACTGAATGTATTTGCTCTCACCGCTACCCTCCCCTCCCATCTGAGTGCCACATCTACTTTAATAACCTTTGTTTACTCTACTCTATACATTGTACACACTCTGGCCCAGATATTCAGATTGAGCTTAGGCACAGCATAACTGGGATGCCCCAGGGCCAGGACCAGGTGCTATTCAATGGTGATGTGCCATGGCGCAGCACCATTGAATATGGCACAGACTGCACATGGTGCAGTGGCACTGCACTGGCACAAGCCACGGATAGGGAGCACGGGATGTACCAGCACAACTGCAGTTGTGCTAGGCACATCACCTGCAATATTCAGCGGAGGGCATGCAAATGAGGCCATACTATATGCAAGGTACAAATGGTGCCATTTGCATGTCATTATGGCCCCATTTGCATGCCTTGTGCAGGGCAGCCTGGCGACTTGCACCTGGCACTCTGCACAGCATGATGTGTGCACAGTGGGGTCCAGGGGCATCCCCACCTCATAGCGAACGTGGGAAATCTTCTTACAATGAATCCCTGGTAGTCTAGTGGTCCCCCCTCCCTCCCAAGTCCTTGATGAATGTATAATAAAACAGTTCCCAGAGGTCCAGTGGACCTCTTCCCTCCAATTACCCCGATCACAGCATATGTACTGGAACTACTCCCTGGTGGCCTAGTGGACACCCTCCTTCCTGATGCTCCAATCATGGTAAATCCACCAAAACATAACTCCCTGGTGATTCAGTGGGTACCCCCCACCCCTCCCACCAACACAGGACCCCATGCCACCCTCCGCTCCCCACCCGTCATCAGCGGATGGCTGCAACCTGCCTGCATACTGCCTGGCCACCTGCCCGAATGACAGGTACAGTATGGGCTGGCAGGGTATACTGTACTAGACAGTCCCAAATATGTGAATGAAGTCATTCACATATTTGGGGCTATCTAGTACAGTATGCTCTGCAATCCCATTGGTTCACAGCTTACAGCCCATACTGTACCTGTCGTTCGGCAGATGGCTGGGCAGTATGCAGGTGGGTTGCAGCCGCCTGCCAATGACAGGAAGGGAGCATGTTGGGCATGGGGTCCTGTGTGAGTTGGAGTGGTGGGAGGTGCCACTGGATCACCAGGAAATTATGTTTCAGTGATTTACCATGATTGGGGCATCTGGAGGGAGGGGGGTCCACTAGACCACCAGGGGCTGTATTAATGTACAGTCATCGGGGACTCGGGAGGGAGGGGGTGCCACTAGACTACCAGGGTTATGTGGGTGCTTCATGATGGTGTTCTGGGTGGGTGGGTGGTCACCCATGGCTGGTGGCTGCTGTATTGCACCATGCAATACAGCAGCCCACCTCTGGGTGGCCAGGATTTGTTCCCACTTTCATGGGCTCAACTTTGAGCCCCCTATGCAGCTCAATGCAGGGTTGCACTAGCATATGCACCGCACATCCTGGGCTGAATATTGGGATGTGCCACATATGCACAGACATGAGCCCTGCATCTGCTCCGAATACGATTACATTGCACCCTGGCGCATCAGGAGTTGCACTGCACCAAGCAACCTTTCCAATATCCTGCTGGGTCACAATGCAAGGTTGCACTGATACAGCTCTGTTGCACCATGCACAACCCCTTTGAATATCTGGGCCTCTGTGTATATACTGTGCATACCTATATAAGTGCCATGCTTTACATTAGGCTCGACATCTTGGCCAGCCAGTATAGTGTCCTATCATTGCTATATGTGTAACTGCCTTGTATATAAATTGCATATAGTGCTTCTGTCTGCCTTTGTACTTGTGTCTGTATCATATGCCTGCCATTATAGTGTTCATACTATTGCTTTATGTGAAACTGCCATGCCATGTTAATTGTAAATATCTATATACTGTCTGCCAATGTACTTATGACTATCAAATTGTTGATGTGTATCTCCTCCAGGTCCATCCTGTAAATGTGTTTATGCTCAATGGTGCTCTACCTGGTAAAAAAAAAGATTTTTATTAATTGATTGACTGATTGATTGATTGACTATATACTCAGAGATTGCACTATTTAAAATTACAGGGAAATTATCATTCTTTGATCAAACTGGGATATGTAATTTTTTCCAAAAATTTAGGGAGCTAGGCCACAAAGCTAAATCCACCAGGGAAGAACCCCTTGAAGATACATAAAAATATTCTCCTTCTCTGTCACCCTCCAACCTACCATTTAGTGGGAATAAGTTAAATTATTTTAGTATGTTAGTAAGGCATAATCCAGAGTTATTAGTTTTGATATCTTCAGTAATTCTAATTGGCATATAGGGTAGTGTATTTGTAAATGCAAAAAAAAAAAGGATTTTCCACTAACCCATCAAATTTGCCAACTCTGGCATGCCTAGAAGACAGAAAGTTCCTAACTATGTAAATGTTAATACCTTTCCAAACGGGGTGAAAGAGGCAAAACATGAAAACATCCCCTTGATTTAACTAATGAATAGTGTTTATGAGACTGGTTCACTGAGAATTTAGAACATATAATACTAATTTGTCCATGGTACAAAACACTGAGAGATGGATGGTTTGGTGAAATGCTAGCATAAATATCTCTGAATTAGATCATGATTAAACTTTTGATTCTAAGAATTATGAAATCTTTTCCAAATTTGCTAATTTTCTTTCAGTGGTAGCTATGAAACAGAAACTATTGATTAATTATAATTAAGTCTCCATGATTTTTGGTACCCATCAGAGGCTTTCTAAACTTGCCTCTCTCCCTTCTGTTTATACCCCTGATGGTGCTATTATTGAGAATGTTTCCTGTTTTAAGTAACTTGGAGTCTGGCTTGACCATCGTCTTGATGTCTCAGTTCATATTGATTCCATAGACCAAAAACTTCATCCCAGGCTTGGTGGACTTTATAGGAACAAAGCAAGTATCCCACTTCTTATCCACCATGAAAATATTTTAAAGATGATACTCACTATTTTTGATTATGGTGACATAGTCTACAGTGGAGCTTCCAAATCCTCCCTTGCCAGACTGCACCCCTTTTCAACTCTTTGCCATTTTGCTTTAGATTTGTTCCCCATGTACCCACTACTGCTCACTCTACTCTGCTCTTTCACTCCCCTTTCTTGATATCAGCAGGCACCATTCCCACTATACCTTCTTTGTATCTAAATTCTGGTTTGGTTCCCTTCCTTTCTTCCTATCTTCCTTCCCTCTTATCCTCTTCCTCAGCTTCCTGCTATCCTCTGCATAACATTGCTTCTCATTCTCTTGCTATTCCTTCTAGGAAATCTACAGCTGGTCATTCTGCTTTCTCATATCACTTTCCCAAACTTTGGTCCTCCCTTCCCTTGTCCACTTGCTCTGCCTCTTCAGCTTTCTCCTTAAAGTCTCTCCTTCATGACTTTTGTTTCCCCTCATGCAACTGTCCTTGACCCTCTCCCTTCACCCTCATTAGTTTTGCCTCAGTAATCTGTTTCCCTTTACTTGTGCATATGTTATTCTGCTCCGTATTTAAAGTTTGATTATTTTTTCATTTAAATGGTGTTGCTGCATTTCTATCTATTCATATATATATATATGTATATCTACATATATATATATATATATATATATATATATATATATATATATATATATATATATATAAATGCTATATGTGATGTTCCACATCCCCTATCCCAGGAAGCATCTGGAAATCTGGAAATGAGCTGTTACCAGTTCAGTATGTCTTTCCTGGTGAAAAGTCTGAAGTAAATAAATAAATAAATAATAAGGAAAGCAATTTACTGAGCAATAATCCAATTGAAAGTTTAGTTATTTCATAATCAGTGCACACTACGGTTCTGTAAAACACTTTTTTGCCTAAAAGGGTCATCAAAATGATCCAAGGCTGTTGAAGCAGGGTGGTTCATATTAAGAACAGCTGCAGGCCCTCAGCAAAACATAGAAACATAGAATTTGTCAGCACATACATAGAAATATAGAAACATAGACTTTGACAGCAGATAAGGACAGCTTGGCCCACCTAGTCTGCCCATTTAACTACCTACAGGATAAGCTGCAGATCCTAGTTAACCAACAGCCTATTTCTTCCTACCCCCCCAAAAAAAATTGCCTTATGTCTGTCCCAAGCATCCTTGAATTCTCCCACAGTTTTAGACCAACATCCTCCTCAGGAAGGCTGTTCCATGCATCCACCACCCTCACTGAGAAAAATACTTCCTCACAGTGTCCCGAGTTGTATCCCCTCTATCTTCAAATTGTGTCCCCTTGTTCTTGCACAACCCTTTTTCTGAAAGATGCTAACCTCTTGTACTTTGTTGATTCCACTGAGGTACTTAAAAGTTTCTATCATGCCCCCCCCTTCCTCAAAGGTATACATATTAAGCTCCTTTAGTCTCTCCTCATATGGCTTCTCTTGCAGACCCTGCACCATTTTAGTTGCCCTCTTCTGGACTGCCTCCATCCTGTCTATGTCCTTGCAGAGATGGGATCTCCGGAACTGGGCGCAGTACTCCAGATGGGGTCTCACCAACTGTCTGTACAGAGGGATAACAACTTCCTGTTTTCTGCTGGTGATGCCTCTCCCTGTATGTCCCAGTAACCCCCTAGCCCTCCCTACTGCCTTCTCACATTGCTTGCTAACCTTAAAGTCATCTAATATGATTACCCCAGGTCCTTTTCCATTTTTGTTTTTACTACCTCCACCTCCACATTGTGTAATCTTCCTCTGGGTTTTGTTTCCCAGGTGCATTATTTTGAACTTCTTTGCATTGAATCCAAGCTACCATACTTCTGACCATTCCTCCAACCTTGCCAAGTCCCTTCTCATCCTTTCTACACCTCATTGTATATTAACCCTGTTGCAGATATTAGTGTCATCTGCAAAGAGGCATACTATTCCTTCCAGTCCCTCTGCAATGTCACTTATAAAGACATTAAAAAGGACTGGACCCAGTACTGAACCCTGCAGTACCCCACTAGTAACCCCTCTTTCTTCAGCGTGGACTTCATTTACAATTACCTTCAGTGTCATGTTGTCCAGCCAATGTTTTACCCAGGCTACCACCCTGGGACCCACTCCAAGGCTGGTAATTTGACTATTAATCTTTGTGTGGGACTGTGTCAAATGCCTTGCTAAAGTCTAAGTAGGCCATGTCCACATCCCCTCCCTGGTCTACTACTTTGGTCACCCAGTCAAAGAAATCAATTAGATTCATCTGACATGACCGTCCCACTGTGAATCCATGCTGCCTTGGGTCCTGTGCCCCACTGGCCTCTACGTACTCAACAGTTCTTTCCTTAGAAATGATTCCATCACTTTCCCTACCCCAGAGGTCAAACTGACAGTTCTATAGTTTCCTGCCTCTGTCTTGCTCACACTTTTGTGAAGGGGAATCACATCTGCCTTCCTCCAGTCTTCAGGTACCACACCATCCTCCCATGATTTATTAAAAAGGGTAGTCAGTGGTTTCACTAGTTCTCCCCTTAATTCTTTTAGAATTATGGGGTGAATTCCCTCAGGCCCCATTGCTTTGTCCACCTTCAGTTTTAGGAGTTCTTGCAGAACCCTTTATTCTGTGAAAGGTCTGGGATCGACCCCCCTATCAAGAGTGCTTCTGTTAATTGGATTAGGCACTTCCCCCTCCTCTTTCATGAATACTGAACAGAAATATTCATTCAGTATCTCTGCTTTTTTCACTGTCCCCCTCTGCCCACCCACCGTTCATTCTATTC
Source organism: Neoceratodus forsteri (assembly GCA_016271365.2). NCBI lineage: Eukaryota > Metazoa > Chordata > Ceratodontiformes > Ceratodontidae > Neoceratodus > Neoceratodus forsteri. Next base: position 1,679,313,086 of record CM057456.1, read on the forward strand.
AGCCTCACTATCCCTCCCTTTGTCTTTCTACGCTCACTGATGTACCCATAAAAGGTTTTATCCCCCTTCACCGAGTTGGCTATCTTTTCCTCAGTTTGGGCCATTGCTATTCTGACTGCCCTCCCTGCTTCCTTCTGCCTTAACTGGTACAATTTTCTGTCCTGCTCCTTCTGTGTTTCCTTATACTTCCTAAATGCTATCTTTTTCTCCCTAACCTTCTCCGACACCTTTTTTGAGAACCATAGTGGCTTTTTCTTTCATTTTGATTTGCTTATTTGCTTCACACAAAGGCTTGTTGCCTCTGTGATGGCAGATTTAATGTTTCCCCATTGTTGTTCCACCCCTCCTTCTAGCCTATTTGCTAGTGCTTTTCTAAGGCACTCTCCCATCTTGCCAAAGTCAGGCCTCCTAAAGTCCAGTACTCTCACATTTGTATGGCTTGACTGTAGTTGAGTTTATCATGAACCACACTGTTTGGTGGTCACTTGTTCCCCGATGGCTACCCACTTCTAGATCTGAGATCCTCTCACTGTCCACATTTGAGAGTGCAAGGTCTAAGATTGCTCCCTCATGAGTAGTTTCCAAAACTAGCTGTCTGTGGCATGCCACATGTAGGGCATCGAGAATGGCCCTGCTCTTGCATGTAGCTGCAGCAAAGGTGCTCCAGTTAATATCTGGCATATTCAGGTCCCCCATCAACAGTATCTCCCCTTTTTCTGCCATTCTAAGGATGCCTTCTATCATATCCTTGTCCATTCCCTTCCCCTGACATGGGGGTCTGTATACAACCCCTGTGTGGATTGTGGTGCCATTTCTAGTCTTTAAGGTGACCCACAGTGCCTCCTCCCTTCCTTGTTTACTCTTTTGTTCTGTTGCTTTTATTTCTTCCCTTACATAGAGAGCTACTCCTCTCTCTCTCTTCTCCCCTCCCTGTCTCTCCTGTAGGTTGCGTACCCTGGTATGTTAACATCCCAGTCATGGTTCTCTGTGTACCATGTTTCTGTGACTGCTACGATATCCAGGCATCCCTCTTCCATCAAGGCCACCAGTTCAGGGAGCTTGTTGCCTAGACTACAGGCATTGGTACTCATTATCCTCCATTTCTTGATGGCCTTACCCTTTTTTGGCCCATCCCTGTCCTTATTCCCTTTGTTATTTCCTCCATTTACCCTGCCATTCTCCCTATAGACATCTCTGTATTGGTCTTTACCTCACTTACTACCCTGACTTTTTTTGGGGGGGGGACTAGGATTTCCCTTCTCCTTTCCAGTGCCTCCCCCCTTGATTAGTTTAAATGCTTGCCAATGAAGTATTTAAACCTATCACCTAGGATCATGGTTCCCCTCCTGGACAGATACAGTCACTTATCCCACCCCATTAAACTATACAAAAAAATGTTTTTTAAATTCCACCTTGATTTTCATGTACGAGCCAGGGGCAGCAGGGAGAGGGTGACATGATAGAGATCTATAAGTTTCTATGTGGTACAAATAGAGTTAATAGTGAAGAACTATTTATTACAAATAGGAATGCAGTCAACAGGGGGCATAATTTTAGGTTAGTGGGGATAATTTAAGAGGGACGTGAGGATGTTCTTCTTCACTAAGAAGGGGGTGGAGCTGTGGAATTGGTTGCTAGTGGAAGTGGTAGGTAGGTAGGTACTCTAAATGAGTTCAAGCATGGCTGTAACAGAGCAAGGGGCTCATATTCTCACTAGAGGGAAACACAGAGGGATGGGATGTAGGAGGGGGCAGACAGGGATTGAAGTAGTAATACTATGGGCAAACTCAATGGGCTGCCTGTCTTTGCTGTCAGAGTCTATGTATCTATGAATTATCAGATTTTAAGTAGCAACCAAATCACCTATATAGGGTAAGCCTGCACAAGCATTATAAATAGCATAAGATACAAATCTGTATTATAAGGCTATAATGCCATCGAGACATTCTGATGACACAGGAACCTCGAGTGAAAAGTTCTAGAGGTTCCAACACATCACCAGACCTTCAAGACAGATTTATAGCCGAGTCATGTACAGTCCTGCATTTTTATTTTTTTGTAATATATGAATCCAGACAGGTGCTTATCACTATGCTCCTGTCTGGAACTACAGCTAACAACACCACCACCCCCACACTCCCCCAAGCATCTTCTTCTGTGACTAGAGGTGGAACCTCATGTTTCCTCCACTTCTGACTCTCTTTGAGCATAAACTTGTCCCACCCCCCAGAAAGCATATTATGACATCTCATAATACGAATGATGGATTTCTGCGATAGTATTATGAGGAATTTTTCATATAACTTTCAGTAGTATTATCAGGGATATTCATATATCACAAAGGAATTGCTGTCATGTTTAAAGTGTTATTTGTATTTTAATTAAGTTTGTATATGATGTCATTTATGCACTTTAATGTAACAGAGTGTAATATCCAAAAATTGGATGATCAATAAGGGATACTAAACTGAACCTCACAGTCTGTTACTTACGCTCCCTTACTACTCTCTTTAGTTCTCTTGCAACCCTTAAATTCCTCTGAGGCCATGTCCTTGTACTTGCTTCACTCATATCATTTAGTTGACAGCATCTAGCACACTGGGCTGTTTATCGTTCCAGCAACTTTACTTTTCCAGTAGCAGCTTTTCAATTCTGGTCACTATCTCTCGCTGCTCTGTTGTTCTAACCCACTTACTGCTTCTTGACTTGGCTTTAGAGAGAGGTCCTTTGGGCACCAAAATCTGTAGGTTTTCCTCATTCCCGACCTGGGGTCCTCCTACCATATACAGGTCAGGCAGGCTTTCCATGCCATCTGCCTTCTGGAGGCCTGCTATCCCAACACACAGTCAGAGAGCTGCTGCTCGTGCTGTTCTCCAAACTGGCACTAACTGGAAGATCCTACACTGTCTCCTGTTATTTCACTAAGCTTCACATCTCATTTCTTGTAGCTGGCTCTTGCTGTAATACAGGGACACCAACTGAATGTTAACCCATGATAACCTGGAACATTGTTACTAGTCAAAGGGACATTTATAGTAGCCCACCGTTTGGTAGGGGGTTACACCCATATCTTAAGAAAGATATTTACATTAATGTTAAAGTACAGAGGACAGCAAACAAGATTGTTGAAGGTTTAGAAAGCATGAGCGTTGGAGACCATCTGACAGAATTCTGGATAGTTTTGATGGAAAAGAAGACTCAAAGGGGCCATGGTCATGATCTTCAAATACTTGAAAGTGACAACACTGTCTGACCAAATAGAGGCTGGGTTAAAAGAGAAGGATGCACATGGTGCTATTGAAGGAGAGAATGAAGATTCATGAAAATCTTGGGAAGAACTACTTCATAGAATAAGTGATGCTTACTAGAGCTGGGCAAAATTAGCAAATTCAGCTTCTGGGAAATTCTGTGTAATTTCGTGATTACTGCAGAAATGGCAAAATTCTACTGTTAACATTACTGTCTACTCTGTTTATGAGAAAAAAAAAACTATAAGACAAGACCTATAGTTAACGTAACTAGTAAATTGTCTGCAATTTATATTGACATACAGTCTATATTCGAGAAAAATGGAAAAAAAATCAGTTTACGTTAACTTTAGTAAAAAATTCCACTTTCTACTTTATACAGTTAAACACCATGGTTTCATACAGTAAAACACCATGGTTTACGTAAAAGTGGAATTTGATCAAGTTCTTTAAAAAAATTCCACAGAACATTTTGGAAGAGGAATATCAATTTTGTTGAAATTCTACCAACAGGATTTATAATTTCCCTGCTGCCCTATTTGCAGGCAACTGTCAGCTTGGAGTCAGGAGGTTGCCCACCTCCAGGCTGAACTGGCAAGGACTAAGGAGGCCTCCCCCACCCAAAGAGCACCAGCTCCACAACCACTGCCTCAGAGGTTGCCACGTGTGAAGAGCAGATGGACCACAGTAGGTTCTGGGAGGGTGAGGGTGGTGAAACAGAGGTGTAGCCCCTGAGTTGTACCTCTACACAAATCATATGTCAGTCTGGCAAATCAAGGTTCCTCTATGATGACACCCTCATTGGAGACCAAGAAGAATGCTGGGGACATCCACAAGGGAGACCCACAAAAGAGTGGCAAGGGACACCACAGGGGAAAGAAACAGCTTCTGATAGGGGACTCAGTTGTTAGGGGTGTAGACCTGGGGAAGGGAGAGGAGAGAAGAGGAGAGGAGAGGAGAGGAGAGGAGAGAGAGGGAGGTAAGGCGCCTGCCTGGTGCCATGGCTTAGAGGGACAGGAAACAAATCCTCAGGATTGCAGAAGCAGCATTACAGGAGAGGAAACTAGATATAATTGTCCACCTCAAGACAAATGACCTAGCTAGGCATGAGATCAGTGCAGTGCAGGATGAATCTGTGGAGTTGGGAGGGGCCTCAGACAGGTAGCAAGCATGGTATCCTTCTCAGAGGTGCTGCCAGTCTATGGCAGGGGTGAGGCTAGGGTACTGCACACCATGCAGTTTAATGAATGGTTGCAAAACTGGTGAAGAGCACAGGGCTTTGGCTTCATTGGGGACTGGGGGTCCACCTGGAGAGATGAAGGTCTATACTGGCATGATGGTCTGCATCTGTCCAGGAAGGAAAACATGCTCCTAGGTGACAGATTTAAAGACTTCCTTGGCAAGCTTTCAAACTAGCCAAGGGGAGAGGTGCTGATAGGAAACAGGAAAGTTCAAACCTCCCCCACAAAACATGGCAGGTAGTATGGAAAACACTAAGGTACAGAGCTTGACAGAGGGCAGGATAGGGGTAAATGGAAAAATGGACAAGGGCATAAGAGCAGGGATGGGGTAAAAAAGGATAAATCCAACATTAAATGGAGGGCAATGAATACCAATGCCCATAGTCTGGGAAACAAGCTTCCAGATCTAGTAGCCCTGATGGAAGAGGAACACTTGGATATTGTGGCAGTAACAGAAATATGGTACACCGGAGAACCATGACTGGGATGTCAACATACCGGGTACACAGTCTACAGAAGGGACAGGAGGGGAAAAGAGGAGGTAGAGTAGCTCTATACATAAGGGAAGGGATCAAAGCTAGGAGGACAAGAGGCACTCTGAGTCACCTTGGAGACAGGGAATGGCATCACAGTCCGCACAGGGGTTGTATACAGACCCCCGTCTCAAGGGGAGGAAATGGACAAGAAAATGATAGAGGGCATTCTCAAAATGGTTGAAAAAGGGGAGACACTGTTGATGGGGGACCTGAATATGCCAGATGCTAACTGGGCAACATGGACTGCAGCCACATCCAAGAGCAGGGTCATTCTTGATGCCCTACAGGGGGCATGCCTTAGACAGCTAATGATGGAACCCACTCGAGAGGGAGCAATATTAGATCTGGTACTCTCAAATGGAGAGAGGATCATAAATTTAGAAGTCAGTAGACATCTGGGAACAAGTGACCACTGCACAGTGTGCTTCACAATAAACAGCCATGGAGACAAACCATACAAAGACAAGGATACTAGACTTTAGAAGGGCTGGCTTTGGCATAATGGGTGAATACCTGAGGAATGCATTAGCAAATGGCCAGAAAGGAGGGGTGGAAGAACAATGGAGAAAAATCAAAACTGCCATCATGGAAGCAACAAGCCTTTGTGTGAAACAAATAAAGAAAACAAAGCGGAATAAAAAACCACTATGGTTCTCAAAAGAGGTGTCAGGGAAGGGTAATGAGAAAAAGGCTGCATTCAAAAAGTATAAGGAATCACAGACGGAGCACAACAGAGAACTTTATCAATTAAAGCAGAAAGAAGTGAGGAAGGCATTCAGAAAAGCAAAGGCTCAAACCGAGAAAAAGATAGCCAACTCAGTTAAGAAGGGGGATAAAACCTTTTATAGGTACATTAGGGAGCATAGAAAGGTTAAGGAAGAGATAGTGAAGATTAATAAAGAAGAGGGGAGGTAGGCAAAGGGAGGCAGTGAAAAGGCAGAGATACTGAATGAATACTTTTGCTCAATATTCACAAAAGAAGAAGAGGAGGAGTTACCTAAAGCAAACAGTAGAAGCACTCTGTGTAGTGGAGTTGACGCCAGTCCATTTACAGAAGAGTCCTGAAAGAACTCCTAAAACTCAAGGTGGACAAAGCAATGGGGCCTGACGGGATTCACCCTAGAATCCTAAAAGAGCTAAGGGAGGACCTAGTGACACCACTAACCACACTTTTTAACAAATCATGGGAAGACAGGGTGGTACCTGAGGACTGGAGGAGGGCAGATGTGATTCCCCTTCACAAAAGTGGGAGCAAGGCAGAAGTAGGAAACTATAGACCTGTTAGTTTGACCTCAGTGGTGGGGAAAATGATGGAATCACTTCTGAAAGAAAGAATTGTTCAGTACCTAGAGACCAGCGAGGTACAGGACTCAAAGCAGCATGGATTCACAGCAGGAAGGTCATGTCAGATGAATCTAATCGATTTCTTCGACTGGATGACCAAAGTAATAGACCAGGGCGGGGCTGTGGATATGGCCTACCTAGACTTTAGCAAGGCATTTGACACAGTCCCACACAAAAGATTAATAATCAAGTTAGCTAGCCTGGAAGTGGGTCCCTGGGTGGTAGCCTGGGTAGCAAACTGGCTGCAGAACAGAACACAGAAGGTAATAGTGAATGGAACACATTCTGAAGAAAGAGGGGTTACTAGTGGAGTACCTCAGGGCTCAGTACTGGGTCCAGTCATCTTTAACACCTTTATAGGTGACATTGCAGAGGGTCTGGAAGGAAAGGTATGCCTCTTTGTAGATGACACAAAGATCTGTAACAGAATTGATACACAGTGGGGGGTAGAAAGGATGAGAAGGGACTTGGCAAGGTTGGTCAGACACATGGCAACTTAGATTCAATGCAAAGAAGTGCAAAGTAATGCACCTGGGAAATAAAAATCCAGGAGAACAGTACACAATAGCAGGGGAGGTACTAACGACAACAATAATGGAAAGGGATCTGGGTGTAGTCATATCAGATGACCTAAAGGTGGGTAAGCAATGTGAGAAGTCAGTATGGGGAGCCAGGGGGATACTGGGATGCATAGGGAGGGGCATCACAAGTAGAACAAGCATTTGTCAATGCCGACCGTTTGCTTGCAGGTATTTGCAGTGGTATTTGGCATGTGTGGTGCTTTACCCTAATGCCCTGTGCGATTGCTGGTATTTGCACAATAAATTTTCAGCATGACCTTTTTGTTACCCCCCATTGTGCGCTACATAGGCGGAAACACGTTTTGGGCAGGATGTGAAAAGTGACAGCTGTACTCCATAAGGAAGTGTGGTAAGTGCAATGTTGAAAATCTGGTGGAAATATTGAAAATTCGAAACTTCACGCCGCAGGTGGGAACTGTGCAATGCACGCCAGAAACAGTCATTGTCAGGAATTTTTTTCAATTAAATTGTCAACACTGGCATTTTAAAACCTCTGCTAATGAACAGTGTCACTGTGATTGTCTTACTGTGTGTCAGACATTGATTTTGCACACCGACTGCGCCATTGTGCACTACATGGGCGGAGACATGTTTTGGGCAGGTTGTGAAAAATGACAGCTGTACTGCTCATAAGGAGGTGTGGTAAAATGGCAAAATGTTGAAAATCTGGAGTGAAAATATTGAAAATTCGCAAACTTACGAGCGTGCGTAGGAACTACACAATGCACGTTCGTAAAACAGTTATTTTTAGGAATTTGTTCACCAAATTTTCAACATAGCCATTTTAAGATCTCTGCTCATGAACAGTGACACTGTGATTTTCTTAATGTGTCCCATACACTGAGTTCACACACCGACTGTGCCATTGTGCGCTACATGGGCGGAAACACGTTTTGGGCAAGATGTGAAAAATGACAGCTGCACTGCTCATATGGAGGTGTGGTAAAATGGCAATGTTGAAAATGTGGAGTGAAAATATTGAAAATTCGCAAATTTAGAAGCGTGCATAGGAACTGCGCAACGCAGACTCGTAAAACAGTCATTTTTAGGAATTTTGTCACCAAATTTTCAACACAGCCATTTTAAGACTTCTACTCATGAACAGCATCACTGTGATTTTCTTAATGTGTCCCATACATTGAGTTCACACACAGACTGCGCCATTGTGTGCTACATGGGCGGAAACATGTTTTGGGCAGGATGTGAAAAATGACAGCTGTACTGCTCATGAGGAGGTGTGGTAAAATGACAATGTTGAACATCTGGAATGAAAATATTGAAAATTCGCAAACTTACGAGTATGTGTAGGAACTGTGCAACGCAGATTCGAAAAACAGTCATTTTTAGGAATTTTTTCACCAAATTTTCAACACAGCCATTTTAAGACCTCTGCTCATGAACAGTGTCACTGTGATTTTCTTAATGTGTCCCATACATTGAGTTCACAAACCGACTGCGCCATTGTGCGCTACACGGGCAGAAACACGTTTTGGGCAGGATGTGAAAAATGACAGCTGTACTGCTCATGAGAAGGTGTAGTAAAATGGCAATGTTGAAAATCTGGAGTGAAAATATTGAAAATTCGCAATCAACGTACGGCGTGCGTAGGAACTGCGTAACGCACGCTTGTCAAACAGTCATTTTAGGAATTTTTCACCAAATTTCAACATAGCATTTTAGATCTCTGCTCATGAACAGTGTCACTGTGATTTTCTTAATGTGTCCCATACATTGATTTTGCACATTTGACTATTTATTGCACTACATGGCGGAAACACGCTTTTGGGTGAGATGTGAAAAGTGACAGCTGTACTGCTCATAAGGAGGTGTGGTAAAATGGCAAATGTTGAAAACTGGAGGAAATATTGAAAATTCATGAACTTGTGAGCTCATGAGGAACTGCGCAATGCAGACTCAGAACAGTATTGGAGTTTTTAGACGAATATCATGTTTTTATGATTTCATGGATGATAAACATGTCATGGCGTTATTCAGGCTCAAACAGTGATTTTGTGCAGTGACTGGCAAAATCACCCTTCGGGCCCGATTAATGCCATGACAGTGACATCATTCATGAGAATGGGTCCCAAAACCCCATGTTGAAAATTTGGTGCAAAATTCCAAAAATGCCTGAGATATGCAATAAAGTTGAAACGCCTTATCTAGCCCATTATACAGCTTACCGCATTTCCTTAGTTCGGTCGGCTTTGAAGAGTGCAGAAGTGTTCCCGTCCATCAAGATCGTCTTGAGCTCCAGAGGCATGGGGTGAGGGGTGGGGAGGCTGGTGTGCAGGGTGGGTGCGGTTGTGTGGGGGTTGGGACACTACATGGGACAGTTTTTTACAGGTTGAAAAAAAAAGGACTATGTGGGACGTTGCCACGCCGGGATGGGCTCCCAGCATGGCAGAAGATGGCTGGGAGGGGGCCGAGGAGCCGACAGGGGATTGGGCACCCCCATCGGCAAACTACGTGGGGGGGAGCCGAGGAGCAGATGGGGGATTGGGCACCCCGTCAGCCAAAAAAAAAAGGACATTTGCCACGCTGGGGTGGGCTCCCAGCATGGCAGAAGGATGGCTTGGGGGGGCCATGGAGCCGATGGGGGATTGGGCACCCCCATTGGCAAACAACGTTTGCGCACAAAGCTTGGCGGCGTGACGCGGGGAGCGCGTGGACGAGAGGGGAGTGGTGGAGACGCGATGTCAGTATCACAGCGGTGGTTTTCTTGAAGCAGAAGACCACCGCTGTCAGACAGAGCTCCGCACCATTGGTGCAGGACCACCACGCCTGCACAATGGAGCAGTGGATTGAAGGGGAGAGGCACACCTCCAAAGTCTGCTACTCTCCCAAAACGTTCCTTGTGCATGCGTGCAAGCGAACGCAAAAAGGGAAGTGGTTATCCCTCTGTACAGACAGTTGGTGAGACCCCATCTGGAGTACCGCATGCAGTTTTGGAGACCTCATCTACGCAAGGACATAGACAGGATGGAAGCAGTCCAGAGGAGGGCAATTAAAATGGTGCAGGGTCTACATCAGAATCCATATGAAGAGAGACTGAAAGAGCTTAATATGTATACCCTTGATGAAAGGAGGGACGGGGGACAAAATATAAACTTTAAGTACCTCAAGGGAATCAACAAAGTCCAAGAGGGTAGCATCTTTCAGAAAAGAGATTGTAAGAACAAGGGGCACAATTTAAAGTTAGAGGGGTACAGCTCAGGGGTAATGTGAGGACATTCTTTTCACGGAGAGAGTGGTGGATGCATGGAACCACCTTCCTGGAGAGGTTGTGGGGTCTAAAACAGTGGGGGAATTCAAACATGCATGGGACAGACATAAGGCAATTATAGTGGGAGGTTGCAGGAAGTAGGCTGTCGGTTAACTAGAATCTGCAGCTTATCCATTAGGTAGGGAAATAAGCAAACTGGGTGGGCCAAGTGGTCCTTATCTGCCATCAAAGTCTATGTTTCTATGTTTCTATGTAGTGGTCAGGCTATAAGGTTACAGGATATCAACTGATCCTGTAATGGCCTTGAAACAAGACTTGACAAGTACTTGGAAGAAAAAGGGGTGACAGGGCATTCCCATTGAACTGATGGGGACGAGGAAGTCAGTGGACCAGTAATCATTTTCCAAAAGCTTTCTTCATTCTATGTAAGTAAGTTACTCCTACACGTTTTATAAACACTGCATTAGGCAAAAATGACCTGCGCAGAATTTCTATTAATACCTCCAGAATGTAGAATGCTTATAAATTCCAGTGATGTCCTGAGAAATTCTGAGCAGGAATTTTTCAGCCAAAAAAAAAAGTATCTGAAAAAATTTTCTGGAGCAACAGAATAACTTGTTTTCCCTTAGGTATTTTAGTTGCTTTTTCATTTTCTCCCCAGTCCCAGTTCCCTTACATCTTCACCATGACGCATATGTGTGGAGGCACACACACATGTCATGCACTACGGGACACCCCACTCACCCAGTTACTCCATCACTGCCTCTGCCTGCTATTGAACCTCCATCCAGTGATGCGAACTGTGGATGGTTACCTCCCTCCCAGGAGAGGTGAGCCAATGCTCAATCCTGCTCCCACCCTCCCATCCCTGTGCCAGCACCCTGGTGACCCAAGGTTGTTCCCGCACTTGGGTCACTAGCGTAGTGCGAGGTAAGGTAGGATGCCTCAGCCCTCAGCACTGTCAGGCTGGTTAGAACAACAGAATTACATGTGCAAGAGTTCCTATGTTTCTCCTCTTCTCCTGCTCTGTTTTTACTCTCCTTGAACAATCCTTAACTTTCCTAAATGACCTTTAACCTTGCTACATATGCCTAATGGCAGCTGTAACTGTTTTGTATGGCTCGTAAAGAACTGATGGAGTCACAGTTTATGAAAGGCTCTAAATAAAACCAAATTCTTTTTCCTCCCTCTCCTGCTAAACCCAAAGCAATATGTAAGCCTGGCCCTCAGGGTTCACCTCTCCTGGTTACTCCAAGGGGGGGCCAGCCTGTGTTATTGTGGTTGCAGGACAATAGGGTGTTAATGAAAGTGATGTGGATGATCCTGCCCCAGAAATAGAAACACTCCAGAGCGACCTATCTAACTAGCTACGAACTAAAGTAACATGGCTGAACCTCTGATGGTTACCCAAGGTTCTGCATTAAGAAGCGAGAACAATCTTTGTTCACTGGCTCCACAGCTTCAGTGGTTGTGGATTCACTTGAACTTTCCCCCTTGAAAGGGCCTTTTGTCAAGATTCACCTATTAGGCCTTTCAATGTTTTTTTTCCTTTCACCGTACACCTTCACTCCTAGGGCCTTTTGTCATAAGGCCCTTCTGCTACACGGTCCCCACATGCCTACTGTGTGACTCTCAGCAAATCACTTAGCTTCCTAGTGCTCCCAAGTCACACCTGGAAACAAGTTCCGGCTTACTGCAACTTTCCTAGTTAAACAATTTTCCCTTTCCCTTATTTCCTGGGCTAGAAGGCAAACATTGTCAAGAACCCCCCCTTAATGTGGCTCTCCATCTTGAGATAGGTTAAACTAGTTTGATGCCTGTTTTTCAAATTTTAATGATGTACAAAAATATCATATTCAAATCACTTGTGGTGTAGAGATTCATGGAACTGACAAGGTTTTTGAATTATTTTTTAAAAGTATTCATGAGTTATCAGCTGCCAAACCATCTTTCAATTTGTATACAGTAGCTCTGATATTAAATGAACTTTTATTCGTCATGATCATTTTTAAATACAAACACTGCGTTTTCTTTGGCCTTCGTTCTGAAATACTGTATCAGGTAACAACACCAAGGCATTATAATATTTTCTGCTACTGATGCTTTGTAACCCAGCCTGGCTATTCAAGTACCAAAATGGTCATATTAGAAGCAACACCTGTTCTGGAACTTCCTGATGAAAGCAATTTGAAAAGTGGGAGCCACACATCAACATTTCATAAATTTGTGACAGGATGACTGGTTTGTATAAAGGGCAACTCACTAATGGTTACTTTGTTCCAGTGATATTAAGCAAGTAATGAATTTACAGCTTAAGGATTCTGGAAAGCTGTATTGACCTGCTGCTCACACCCACCAAAGCCTGAATGTTGCCATAACTAACCATCCACAGACGTTAAATGAAATAAATGTTACTGCAGTCTCTTCAAGAGATCATAATTTAAAATGAGCCTATGAGATACAGGACATTTTAACAACAGATGTTATACATGAAAAATACAACACTATACCTTGCAGAAAAGAAAATATTAATGAATTATAAAAGAATCTTTTCAGCTGGTAGTGAATTTACAGGCAGTGGAACTGAAGAGATTATTCTTAACCTTTACATCATCATTCACAGAGTGGGCCATTTATCTATGTGCAGTACTAAAATATTAAATAATGAGCGAGATACAAAAAGAAGATAGAAGAGACCTGCTGTGTGCCATTATGTGGAGTGTATGTGGGATTCTGGGACACACGCTATGGTCAGAGTTTTCTACAAGAGGTGCGCAGCAAAATCAAAGTGCCCCCCTTGCGATACAATTCCCAAGCTAGGTACATGTAACCATCCACTTAATATAGGTTCTTGCATCATGGGCTCCTCAGGGACCTCACAGTGCACCACCAGCAAGCTGCCAGCATTCTTTACCCTCTGGTCCAGGTTGCTTACAGCAGTATGTGGCTAGGTGGGCAGAGAGAAGAAGCAACTCATTCAGTGCAGCAGTGCCTTTCATCTTTGTACCAGCAGGTGTGCTCCTTTTGTAACTCTGCTGCCAGTGGTAAGCAAGTGACTGGACAGAACGCCCACAGAGGGGGCAGTTTCCTGGCTCCAGGGCAGACAGTAGGGCCAGGAGACTAAAACAATAGTGATTCAGAGTGCACAGTAATGTAGCCAGAAAAGCTGCAGGGAAAAGATGAAAAAACATAAGTAAACATGGTAGAGCTTGTGTTGTTTGACCCTTGAAGCACAGGGCTGCTGGGAACAATGGTCAGAGGTCAGAAGACAGCCAACCAGGAACTGAAAGAGCCTTCCAGGAGATCATGCATGCTGCATGCTTTCTGCATAGACAGTGTTGCCTGTGAATTTCAGCCAATCAGGAGCCAGCATTTAAAAAAAACAATAAAAGAAAGTGGAGCAAGGGAATCCGGGCTGTTCCTTCTGTAGTCTGAGGTGAACCAGAGGTGTTGCCAGTGTCCTGTGAAGGGCTGGTAGGCCAGACAGAATGTGCACCATTGGATGAAGCCGCTCAATTCTAGAACTGACAAGGTGAAAGAGAACTTGTTTGGAGCTGGACAGGTTTGCCCAAGATACTTTGCCCAGGCAGGTTATACAGTAATTCCAAACCATCAGAGACCTGGTCCAGTTTGGGTCACTACCTGTGGAAAGTGAGTTCCAGCTGGAGATTATTAGTTGGGAGAGTGAGGAGATCATGTGAAAGTGACAGATCTCAGCCATCAGCCTTCTTGTCGAGGAAGTCCCCGTGTGGGGCTGTAAAGGAGGAGAGAAAGTCCCCACTAAGAGGTGAAAAACAAAGTTAATACACTGGGTGAAGCCATTGGAAAGAAGGGGCTGGCTTGGCCACAGCTTACACCTGCAAGCCTCTCATACTGCAATGATCACTGTGACACTGCACAGGGGACAGCATCCCAACTGCTGCTGCTGCACAGTAGATAAACTGGCATCCAGCATCTGAGGCCTTCTGGGGTATGAACTGGTCTGCAAACCATGAGTACCTGATTGAGGCCTTGGCACTGCAACTTTTTCAGTTAGATAGCTAGGAATGAAAGGCATTGGAAGCCCTAGGAAGGGCTACACCTATTTTGGTATTGCCCAGACAGAAGACTTGCGTTTAAGCCATCTGGGTTTTGTTTTGGATTACAAATATTGATCACTTTAATTTTTGAACTCGTTAATTATAGCATCAGTCCAAGAGGAAGGCCTGCAACAATTTAGCGACTGTGTTACTGAGTAATATTTAAGGGAAAACTCAAGGAATATTTGGGGAAGGAAGTCTGTCGCACCACTCTGTGTGAAAGGCATTGCAGGATGGACAGGGGGTGGATGAGATATTGTGAGCACTGCATATTATTTGTTTAATGATTGCATTAACCTTCCCCAGTTTTCCCCAGATCATTGTTCCAGCCCTTCCTCATGAAACTTTTACATTGTTTGCATTTTACTCATGTGTCCTACTGTTGTTACGTGGCCATTATGTAATTGCATTGAAGAGTATGACTGTGTGGAACAGTTCACTAATCTGTTTCCTGGGGAGTGATCTGCTGAGTGGCAGCAGGTATTGCAACTGTCTTTCCCTGGTGGAAGCACTGTATCATTACCTCCCCTGCTAATAACAGCAAAATCCAGGACCCTCTTCTAAAGGCTAAATGAAAGTGGTCTCTGCCTCATTCGAGTCAATGGAGAATTATACCACACGTCTTGAGGGACTGGAGTGAGGATGATTAACATACAGTATCTGTTTAGAAGAAATGACAAAGGAATGAAGAAAGATGCAATCTTGAAAATCACTGGTCAAGATGATGTGCGCCTTATGTGGCAAACAATTTCTGGGATTTGTATGAAACCAAGAGTTTATAAAGCTATAGTTCTGTAACTTTTGGCAGAAGAAGCCTAACTATATACATCTGCCTGCTCCTCGTTTTTTGCCTTTCTTAGTGCTATCATGACTGCCAGATTACCAGACTGGGAGGCACTATAGTGCAGTGGTTTACGGTTCTAAGCTGCAAATCTGGAGACCTGGGTTTGAATCCCACAGCCCCCACTTGCATACTGTGTGACCCCGAGCAAGTCATTTAACTTCCTTGTGTTCCCAGGTCACACCTGTAAACAAGCTTTTAGCTTAATATGCCACTCCTGGTTAAACAATTCAAAAAAACTAATTATGTTCTGTCCTGTTTACAGATTAATATCACAACATTCATGCTATTTTAGGAAACTGTCTCTGCTGTTCAGAAACTATGTAATTCTGTTATTACTAATGAATCTCACACAGTTTCAATAACATGGACAGACCAGTAGCCCAGTGCCTCCAAGTTATGGCTTCAATGTATGGGAAACATTCAATATTGTCCATCAGTCAGTACTCAGGAAGGGCATGTTGTAATTAGCAATACAGATGCAAATTCAGTTCTACAAGTGTCCAACAGATGGACTTGGACTCACTAAACCTCTAATGGACCAAATCAAACTTTTCTTCACCACCATTCCAAGCCTGCAAACTGGTTTTTAGACCATGGCTCAACTTGAAAAATGCCCCCCAACACCATGCCATGAAACAGGTTTCTTCCTGCTTCATGGTCCTGCAGTCATTCATCTATCAATCTTCAGATAAAGGTGCAGTGAATTAAACTTTGCCCACCCCTGCCAAATACTGCCCGCACCCATTCAAGACCTTTGGTGTCCTTTGAGGCATTGGAGCTGCAGCTGGCTGCCTCTGTTCCCACCTAGAACAACCCTGATAAAGGTTTAGCTCAGTCTTCACCACTGCTAACTCCATGGTGAGTGCCTCCAGCCTCCTTCAAACTGAACAGCAACCCTCACCTCCAGAGTACTGCCCTAAAGATGGCCACACCACAGCCTTTTCAGCCCACAAAGACCCACCCCCATACTTTTTGCCTCCTTCCCTAGTTATACATGCTCCTCCCTCCTGCTTAAGTAATCCTTTGTGAATTACTAGTGACCTTACTATCTCTAATGGTTCCTCCTCATGAAATGTATCTATGTGGATTACCTTATTGAGTTGCTTTCAGTAGTGTGACTCTTACAGCTTCCCCATCCTGTGTCCTCTCTTTATAGGGTACTTCTGCTAGGATTGTTCTAGCAGTGTTGAAATTCCAGTGGATTGTTGCCTGTTTAGTTTGCCTCTATTTCCCTTTGCATAGCGGACTGAGTCTCCTCCTGGCTGCCCTTCCCTAGTCTTATCCATGGACAGCTGCAGTGACTCCTATCACCTCACTCCCTCTTTTTTCTGCTATTGCTTCCTTGGCATGTGCCCTGGCTAAATGCAAGTTCAGAACGTATTAAGTGGCAGGAAGGGTCCCCTGTAGAACTGGAGACTAGCTGTTGGCACTCCTGCAGACATCGCCCTCCTGTTCATAACCCATACATTCCATGGTTCCAAATGAATCAGGATCACTGGTCCAATGAGAAGAAATAGTGGACTGCAGCTGTGATATTGGGTGACTGCAATCATGTGACCCCATCCCATTTGCAAAGGGTGCTAAGTCTGGCAACCTATACCCCCACGTCACTGCTCTCACAATGTTTTCTTCCCTCTTCCTTCTCCCACAGCACTAATCTGAACAGACAATAACTCACACAAGCTCTGTTTTTGCTCTCCAGTTACATACTGTATCTCACCTATTAGCAGTGTGTCAGCTTCTTCACTGACTGAAACAAGCACATGACATACCCCACTCGCAAATGGTGCTGAGTCCGGTGACCTACATTTGCAGTCTACTGCCTTTCACAATGCTTCTCTCCCTCTTTACCCCTCCCACAACACCAATCACAACAGAAAATAACTCACATGAACTCCATTTTTGTTCCCCAGTCACTCACCATGCCCTATTAGCATCCTACCTCTTAACCTTTTATCACTGAAATGAGGGACATGGACACTCAAAATGAGAGACAGTAAGGAACAGTGGTCCTCATTATGAGGGACATATCCTCAGACATGGCGATAAATGCTCAGAATGCTGTGAAACCATTGTGTCTACGGCTACTACTATACCATTTATTTTTGGTTTAGCATCTTAAAACACTCATAGCTGCTCCCTAAATTCTCTGACCAATTGGTTTCTCTCCAGGACAGACTAAGATACCAGACCTGTCTGCTCACAAAAAAAAAAGCTCTGATGGGCCTTACCCCCTACTATACAAAACCTCCTCCATCCAGTTAACAACCCATGCTCCACTAGGAGCATGTCTAAGAATGCCCACTTCAGAAAAACAAACCAGGCCATACGTTCCTTTGCAGTCAGAGCATCTCAGTGGTTGAACGAACTTCCTGAATCCCTAGTGGGTCTCCTCAAAATATCCCTCTTTAAGAAAGAACTGAAAAAGGAACTCACTCTTGGAGCCAAATGTCATTGTTATAACTGACTTATCCATACTTGTATAATGGATATTGACATATTTTTGTTATCACTGTCTTCTCCTAAAAGATAATGTCATGTACTCTGTACACATGTAACTTGGATTTGCTAATACTGATATGTGTTAGCGTTCCGCTGGAACTGCTGATTTTTGTATTCTAATTTTAATTTTTCTATGTCCTTTGTCTTTGTCCTTGTCCTTGACATGGAAACTTTGTAACAGAGTATTTGTGCTCAAAGGTTTATTTCTGAATGAATAAATAAATACGCAAGTAAGCAAATAAATAAATAAAAACCTTAAAAATGTCTGCTTTAAAGTTCAAATTTTAAGCACATTCTCTCTGTGGGCAGCACCTTTTCAGTGAGGGATGGATGACGGACACAGCAATTTTGAGGGGTAAAATTGGATACATCCCTCATAATCAGGGACAGTTGAGAGTTATGATTAGCATCACAGTAGCTGCTCTACAGACCGAAGAAAAAACACGCCAAGCACAAGTTTAAACCCTAATAGCAGCCACGCTATTGGATGGCTAAAATCATGTGACCTGCCTTGCTTGCAAATGGTGCCAATTCTAGTGACCTGCACTCCTAACTGACTGCCTCTCACAATGCTTTCTTCCCCCACTCTTGCCTTCCACAGCACCAGTGCCAATAGAAAATAACACACAGGCTCTGTTTGTGTTCCTGGTCACTCACTCCACCCTATTAGCAGTGCTGCAGCTGCTCTACCAACTCTATAAAAAAAAATTAAAAAAAAAATAAGCCAAGCACAACACATCAGTGTAGCACCCCCTTCATACAGCACTACAGTGTCAGTTATAAGTAACCCCCAAAGTCCCTGATGTGGGGCTAGAGCTCACGATCTTCTGCTTTTCCAGTCCCAGAGGTGAATGTGCTACAGTACCTAGTGAGCCCTGATACAGCAGAATCGCTCTGGGTCTTGACAATATCTTCAATGTAAGGAAAACATTTAGCAGTGCTGGACTTTGCTTCCAGTTGTTCCAAAGTCTATGATTTTTAAATTCAGCACACATTCATACTGCTAAAAGAAATAACTGAACTCTGACTGTTAATGCTTGTGTTTCCTGAAACAATCATGCAGGTAGGAAAAAGCACTGCTGACTTTCTTGTACAGTGCCACTGCTAGCACTGCTGTTATCTATATGAAGACCTTTAGACCAGAGACTAAGTCAGGATGACATGTGTTGCACTAATAATGCTGGCCTCCGAATGGAAAATAGAGAAAAGGCTCAGTCATCAGGGGTTGGGCAGGGGGAGGTGGAGTGAGCAACCCAGATGATGGTTTTCTTCTCCAGGAAGGGAGGGCAATCAGCTCTAGTGCAATACTGCCAAACTGGGTCACCATGGGTGGCAATCCACTGGAAAGGTACTAATTGGGCAGGAGGATGCCAGATGTGATGTACTCCACATTTGCATACATGCTTCTGCACTCATCCAAATGCCAGCTTCTCAAGGGGGAAAGACACAAGATGGAAAATCCCACACAGAGCAGTATGAGGAGTCTGATACCCTCACAAGCCATGCACTGGTGGCAAGGCACTCTTTCCAAGAACAGGATCCCATGGGGGGGGGTTGAGGGTGGGACTGTGTAGAAAGGACAGAGACTGGGTTAAGTCCCTGAGATATCAGGTAATGGACAGGGGCAGGCAGACCAGGATGTGGCCTAGTATCCGTGGAGGAAGAAAGAGATTAATGAAAAAAATAGAGAGGGCTGGTGAACTCCTCTGATCAGTCTAGGCATTCTTCAGATCTGTTGAAGTCAGAAAATCTACCAGTTTAACTACCCTGGCAACTGAGTAAGGGTCTTTACCTTGACATATGATGCCTTTATAAACTTCAGTACAGGCATGATTTTTTTCCCTGACTTTTATGTTGATTGCGTGCATGCGCAAGAAACATATTGTGTCAGCTTTCTCCACAAGCAGGTTGTGGAGGCATGGCACTGTTATGCCCAATGCGACTACAGCCTGCAGAAGCTTGTCCCCCAGTCCCCCAATACCGTGGCATGCTGTTGCTGACACTAGTTCAGCCAGCGTGCCACAACCTTCTAAAAAAGTGGCCGCTGCAATCAGGGGCCGCTTCATCATTGCAGCGTCAGCCAT
The DNA here is from genome assembly GCA_016271365.2 of Neoceratodus forsteri. Lineage (NCBI taxonomy): Eukaryota > Metazoa > Chordata > Ceratodontiformes > Ceratodontidae > Neoceratodus > Neoceratodus forsteri. Next base: position 1,679,332,771 of record CM057456.1, read on the forward strand.
CCGCTGCAATGAGGGAGTGACCCGTCATTGCAGGGCCGGATGTGAAACCCCCTGATATTGTTTGTGAACATGGCGGTGGCTTGCCACTGTGTTCTCAAACAATATAACCTCCCCTCACCGTGTTTTACTTGTTGCCGTAGAGCCCACTCCCATCGGCATTCTGTAGTCCCCCATTTTGTTCCTGCCGACAGGTGCCCAATCCCCATCGCATAATGACCCCCACGGTTTTGTTCCTGTTGATGTGGCGCCCAATCCCTGTTGGCATAATAACCCCCCCGTTTTGTTCCTGCCAACGGGGGTGCTCAATCCCCATCGGCATAATGACCCCCCCATTTTGTTCCTGCAGATGGGGTGCCCAATCTCCCATCAGCTACTGCTTGCCCCCAAGCTGAAGCCTCTGTTGGCACACTGGGAGCCCACCCCAGCTTGCCAGATACCCCTGTGAAGGGAAAAACGGTCCCGTGACATCTTTTGTTTTGTTTTTTTGCCCTGAAAAAAAACAAAACTGTCCCTCAGCATTCGCCCTGCCCCCCACCTGCAATCTGCACCCACCCATTGTGCATCCTGCCTCCCCACACCCCCCTCACCCCATACTTACCTCCGGAGCTTGGCACGATGATCTTCGGTGGACCAGGAACACATCTGCACTCTCCAAAGCCGACCGCGAACTGAGGAAATGCCGGTAAGCTGTATAATGTAATAAATAGGGTTTTTTCAACTTTAGTGCATATCATGGGCATTTTTGGGAATTTGTTTCACCAAATTTTCAACATGGGGTTTTTGGGACCTCTCCTCGTGAATTCTTGAACTGTCATGGCGTTAATTGGCCCCGAAAGGTGGTTTCGCGGTCACTGTGTGGAATCACCCTTCAGGACTGATTAATGAAACAACAGTGCCAGTGTTCATGAGGTGGGCTCTCAAAAAGCCTATGTTGCAAATTAGTGGCATCAAAAATGACTGTTTTACGAGCGTGCGTTACGCAGTTGCTATGTATGCTCGTAACTTCCCGAATTTACAATATTTTCATCCTAGTTTTTTAACACTGGCATTGTGTCACACCTCCTTGTGAGCAGTATAGCTGTCATTGTTCACATCCTGGCCGAAATGTGTTTTCGCACTTCTGGCACAGAATAGCGCGGTCGCTGTGGGAAATCAGTGTTCAGGACAGATTAAGAAAATGACAGTGAACTGTTCATGAGTAGAGGTCCTAAAATGCCTATGTTGAAAAATTGGTAACGATACTCCACAAAATGACTGTGTTACGAGCGTGCGTTGCGCAGTTTGCACGCACGTCAGAATTTCACAGATTTGTAATATTGTCACACCAGATTTTCAATAGTGCCATTTTTCACACCTCCTTATAAGCAGTACAGCTGCCATTTTCACATCCTGACCAAATGTGTTTTCACAGTTCCGTGCAGAATAACGTGGTCACTGTGGGAAATCAGTGTTCGGGACAGATTAAGAAAATTACAGTGGCACTGTTCATGAGCAAAGGTCCAAAAATCCCTATGTTGAAAATTTGGTGACGAAAGTCCATAACATGACTGTGTTACAAGCATGCATTGAACTGTTTTCACGCACCCTTGTAAGTTCACAAATTTGTAATACTGTCACGCCACATTTTCAAAAGTGGCATTTTTTCACAACTCCTTATGAACACTACAGCTGTCATTTTTCACATCCTGGCTAAAATATGTCTTTGCACTTCTGCCAGACAATAGCACGGTCACTCTGGGACATCAGTGTTTGGGACAGATTAAGATCAACTGAGTGAGAGGGGGGAGTGACTGAGCTCAACTGAGTTCTGTCGGGACTGCTGTGGATTTGTTTGTGTTCAGACAAAGGCCCCAACACAAGAGCCCAGTACAAAAGGGCAGCCTGCAGTACTGGGAGAAACAGAATGAGAGAGCGAGTGAGGGAGGGGGAGTGAGTGAATGCACCAAAGCGCTGTCAGGACTGCTGTGGATTTGTCTGTGGGCAGAAAAAGGCGTCAATACAGGCAGGGGCCCAGAACAAAAGGACAGCCTACAGCCGTGGGAGAAACAGTGTGAGCGAGTGAGACAAGGGGACTTAGTGAGCTCAACAGAGCTCTATCAGGACTGCTGGGATATCTTTGTGGGTAGAAAAAGGCACCAATGTAGGCAGGAGCCCCATACAAAAGGGCAGCTTGCAGCGCCAGGACAAACAGAATGAGTGATGAAAGAGGGAGACTGAGCGACCTCAAAGCAGCTTTGTCAGGACAGCTGCGGATTTCTTTGTGGACAGACAAAGGTGCCAATGCAGCCAGGATCCCCATAGAAAAGCGCAGTCTGCGGTGCCAAGAGAAACAGAATGAGCGAGTGACAGAGCCTTACTGAGAGAGCTCAATGGAGCTCTAGTGTGACTGCTACAGATTTCTTTTGTGGGCAGAAAATGCAGCAACGCAGGCAGGAGCCCAGTACAAAAGGCCAGCTTGCAGAGCCACCAGAAACGGAATGTGAGAGTGACAGAGGGGGAGTCAGCGAGCTCAGTGGAGCTGTGTCGGGACTGCTTCAGATTTCTTTCTGGCCAGAAAATGCCGCCAATGCAGGCAGGAGCCCAGTACAAAAGGGCAGCCTGCAGCACCAGGAGACACAGAACCAGCAAGTGAGGGAGGGGGAGTCAGTCAGCTCAACGGGGCTCTTTTGGGACTGCTGCAGATTTCTTTGTGGGCAGAAAAAGGCAGCAATTCATGCAGGGGTCCAGTACAAAACGGCAGCCTGCAGTGGCAGGAAATCCAGAATGAGTGAGTGAGTGAGCTCAACAGAGCTGTATTGTGACTGCTACAGATTTCTTTGTGGGCAGAAAAAGGCACCAAAAGAGGCAGGAGCCCAGTACAAAAGGGTAGCCTGCAGCGCCAGGAGAGCCAGAATGACTGAATGAGACAGGGGGAGTGAGCGACCTCAACGGAGCTCTGTCGGGACAGCTGTGGATTTCTTTGTGGGTAGAAAAAGCCACAAACACAGGCAGGAGCCCAATACAAAAGGGCAGCCTGCAGCGCCAGGAGAAACAGAATGAGCCAGTGACAGAAGGGGAGTGAGCCACCTCAGTGGAGCTCTGTCAGGACAGCTGCAGATTTCTACCTCAGCAGAACAAGATGCCAATGCAGGCAACAGCCCAGTACAAAAGAGCAGCCTGCAGCACCGGGACAAACACACTGAGCCAGTGACACAGGGCCACTGAGCGAGCTCAACAGACCAACGCAATCAACATTCGGCATTGACAAATGCTTGTTTTTGTCTGCAACTGGTAGAATTGCCCCAATTTTAGCTATATGATTTATAGTACAGTATCTAACACTGCTTGATATTGATATGTCCTTTTTTGATTATTTCAAATGCTAGATCTGAGGTAATGTGGGTCTTTTTGAACCCAAACTGACATAATCATCTCCCAATGAAAACTGGAAATAACTGGACCTCCCTGAGTCTCACAATGAGTGACCTGTACTTCAGTGTTAAATCTTTCTTGTGCTGCTGTTCCTCTAAAGGGTGAGAGGAGCTGCTCTGATTAAAGCTTCTCAAAGGATATGCTGTTTTTCTCCGGCTTGTAGGGCCTAGAGATCTTGTAACAAGAACCTGTAGTCCCTTGAGCTCTACCATTGAGAAAGGAATTCACCTCCAGATGCAAGAAATTCGAAGGCTTTCTTGAAGTTTGAGCTCACCTTCTTCTCAATTGGATTAAGAAGCCCTTCCCCCCAACACAGTTACTGAAATCATCATCTTTCTGTAAAAGGCCAATATGATGGGACCACTTTAGAGGAAGCCATTCATCAGACCGTAGCAGTCTTATTGAAACTGTAAAGTTTATTTATCTAACTGTGGTAGTAATGTGATCACCATCCTTGACTGATGAGCTTTGAGACTGATTTGGGAAAAGGGGAACTCCTTTGAGGATTAGGGAAACCAAACATGATAGAATCTCCCACAGTTAAGGAAATCATGAGTTCCTGGTCTACCTTGAAGTACATACAGACCTGTTTACTAAGAATGAAATATATTGAGAATAATAAAGAGCAACTGTGGTTCATTTTCTTTTTCTGACAGCATTAACTTGTTGTGTTTGCTCCACAGTACTTGTATGAAGGGAAGTGGAAAACTCACTATAAGCGAATCCATGATATGAAAGATTACCAGGACACACAATGTAATTAAGCTCAACTAGACCTCCTTTTAATTAGAAAGCTGTCAAGAAAATGAAGTCTTCACCAACCAAGCTACTCAAAAATACAGTTTTTAACTGGCTAGCAGTACTTTGTTATTCTATGTTACTGTTTGCATCTAAGAATGGAATAGACTATAGCATTAATAGCCTGGGTGATTTGTCCGAGGATGTGAAGCACATCACATTTGACATTTTTTCTGACAACTAGACCATTCTTCATCCTCATCATCATCAGTGTCTTTGTTTTCATAAGGGCTGAGCCAAAGACTTAAGGAAATGAGATGATATCTGTTACACCATACAGAATCTGAGGAGAAAAATTGCAGACAGACAGTTCACGTTGACCCGTGTCCCATTTTCTTGTATCAGGGTGGCTTAAAATTTTGATCACTTCAGGAAATCCTATATTACGCCATTTCAAATCACATGGGTGCACTTCTGATGACTTCAAAACATTTGAGAGGCCCATGGGCCCTGCTTTTCCTTGTATGCCTTGCATTTGAAAGGGAGGCATCAAAACTACCCTCTTGCATCTTAGAATTTGAATATTCCTCCTCTGTGAAGTTTCTCACTCTATATCCCATGCACCCACAGCTGAAGGAGCCCAAAACACAAGCTTAGACTGAAGCTTTACGAGCTCTGTATTTTCTGGACTTAAAGACTATGTTACAGTATTAGCTTCTGCCATTATCAAGCAGACATCCAGTACTCTGACACAGGAAACTAGAATAAAATGTAAAAACTGCCTGTAGCATGAACTGGCTAGCAAACATATATTCAGTAAACATTGGCAATCTTCTGGCATTAAGGTGGCCAACCAGATATTGCTTTGGCTGCCAAAAGGCAGCAGTGCTAACAATTTGAAAAAGACTATTTTTTTTTATTTTAAATTCGCAGGTGTGAATCAGTACACAATTTGTAACTCTTAAACTCTTATGGTATTTACTGTTTGCATATAAAATTTTTCAGCTGTCACTACATTTCATTTCTGTATGGCTGCTGGATCTTTGCTGCAGCTATTATGTTTTGTTCTTTGCTTACTTATGTCTGATAATTTATCTGTATTGTGATTCTGCTGATAACTGTATCTTTTTACCATCGTTATGGCCAGTCATGCCTGAAAACAGTCACTGGGACCAGTAACCCACCCAAAGAACAAATAACTAAATAAATAAATAACTAAATAACTAAGAGTCAGTGACATACTGGTGGTGGGTGGTGGTGGTGGCAGTGGTAGGGGGAGGTCACAACACAATCTTGGAATTAAAATGAGTGCTCCAGCTCCTTACCACAGATGGACTTGCAAACAAGGTCACATGGAAATCTCAAGCCTCTGCAGTCTGAATTTCACCTTGCCTAACATTCCCTGCTGAACTGCTTTGTCTGAGCACACAGAAAAGTAATTCAAGAATTTGTCAGTGCTGAATGTTTGTGTGTGTGTTGTCGGTGGCAGGCATGCATAGGCAGATGAGTCATTTCAGGTGGATCCTGACTTCCTACTAACTGTAGGTCTCTGCTTGTGCTGTAATTTAAAACTGTCTGGCTAAGCTACTTGTCCAGATGCAAAGCATGGGCCCATCATGGCTTGACACGCACGTCAATCCCTTGTGGGGGAAGGCTCCCCGGCTCACCACAAAGTGTCTTGCATGCACCAGAACACTACTCTGTCTCTCCCCTGGCTGGGACTAGTGCCACAAGCTGCAGCGCCTTTCCACCAGCCTCGGCTCATTCAGCTGTCTCACTGAGCTCGCCCCTGAACTCAGGTCACTGGCCTGGAAAGGCAACATTGTCTCCACTGGCCAATGGATATCCCTGCAAACAACATTACTCTCTAATTATTTTTTGTAACAGTTTTGACCCCGAAATTTCAGCATAGTCTTTTTATGATCCCCCCTTCTGAACGTGACAGGTGTAATTTATAAAATACTGGGTGAAACCTTGTTTTGCATACAAGTACAAAACCACATTTTGGCCCAAATTAAAATAAATAGCAGCTGCTGGGTTCATGAGGTGGTGTGAAAAATGGCTATGTTGAAAATTTGGGGTCAAAATATTAAAAATTACCAAAGTTATGAGAAAGCATTGAAAAATGTTCAATGTACCTTTATAACTTTGCTGTTTTTCAATATTTTGACCCCAGATTGTCAACAGTCTTCTTATGACCCCACATCATGAACCCAGCAAGTGAATTTTTTGAAATCCTGGCCAGAACATAATTTCATGCCACAGGTGCAAAAACACATTTTGGCCAGGATTTGAAAAACAACCACTGTTGGTATTCATAAGGAGCTGCAAAAAAAATGGCTATGTTAAAATGTGGGGTTGAAATATCAAAAATTGTCAAAGTTGAGTGAGCATTGAAAAGTTCAATGTATATTCATAACTTAATTTTTTTTATATATTTTACCCCAAATGTTGAACATAGCCTTCTTATGACCCCCACCTCTTGAACCTGGTAGGTGAAATTCTTCAAATCCTGCACAAAAGGTGATTTTTTTCTGGAGGGACCGCAAAATCACCTCTTGGGCCAGATTTGAAGAAATTCAACTACCTTGTTCATGAGATGGGATCCCTAAAAGGCCATGTTGACAATTTGGGGGTAAACATTAAAACATGACCAAGTAATGAGTACAAGTTCAAAATGCATTGAAATACATTGACTGCATACCTGATTTCCTCAGTTCCTGGTCCTGCATTGAAGAGTGAAGATTTGTCTGTGCTCCAGAGAAGATTATGGCATCGAATCACTTGTAAGTAAGTAAGGGGTAGGGTGTGTGTGGCGTGGCTAGTGCTGACTTGAGTTGGGTGGGGGTCAGGTAATGGTGGTGGAGGGGCAGTGGCAGCAACAGACATTGATGGACTGTTTTCTTTTTTTACAGGGATTAAAAAAATAGAAAAGAGACTACAAGGGTGGTTTTCTTTATTTTGGGTACCCCAGTGTCAGTTTCATGTTTGACTGCATTGTGGGTGGATTTCCCAGTGTCAAACAGTGGAAATGGACAGGGTTGGGGCTACTAGCCAGTACAGGGGGACTGAGCACCCCAGTGTCAGAAAATTCAGAAGGAGCATGGGAAGCAATGGGAAGTGGGAGGGATACTTGCAAGTGGGAGGGTGTTCATTTTACAGACTGGGAACTTGCAGCAAGAGTGAGGTGGGAGGGATACCTGGCAGTGGGAGGGAGTTAATAGACAGAAGTTTTGTTCCAGAACGTCATGGGGTGATTGATTTTTAACAGCAGATTATAACAAAAAAACAAAGAAGGGTTATATAGATGAAAGGTGCCAGCCGCTCTGTGAATGGAGTGGTTGGCTCCATTCAAGAATGAGCAGTATCCACCCTGTGAAATGAAAAATACATCATGATCAGCCTAATTAATCATTGGACTCTCACTGCTGAGCCCTCTGCAGTCTGAGCTGCATTGGACCTGACTGTGACACACCTCTGAAATGCAATCCACTGTATCAAAATGCTGCACACATGCACATGCAAACATAAAACTCAAGGTTGAATCCCTTTAGAGTAAAACAGGGCAAACCTCTCAAGTGTCCCGATTCACCAGGGACATCCCGTTTTTTGGCCATTTCTGCTCTTCTGCCCCACCATCCTGAATTCACCCTGGATTGCCCTAAAAATGCTGACTCTTTACCCGAGATCGCAATGCCATGCACTCCACGCTGACTGTCCCCCTCTGTTTCTTTATCTGTTGCACAGATTGAGCGCACTGACATCACCACTCAGTTCACCAATTACCAGCCACTGTTTGGTCTGTTCGTGTTTTGGCACCTCCACCTACTGCAGACCTGAACTTTGAGTCCCCCCTCAGGTCCGCTAGCACTGATTAAAGGCAACCTCTCCTGCATTCTTGGAACTCACTCAGCCGAGGAGAGTTCAAGAGTGCCAGAGAGAAAACTGTGATCGAGCTGCTGCTGCCAGTATTTGCCGTCGGAGTCGTCCCTCAAGTCCTGCTGCTTGCCGAGCCCGAGTTGTCGCTTGATCACTGATTCGCTGCTGACCACTGTTTGCTGCTGCCCTGGGCCACAACTTTTACAAAAGTTAAAGTTAGGCTACCTGTAATTCATTTAATTTTATTAAATTACTCAGTGAGTCGGTCCAACTCAGTGGCAGATCGCCGAGTGCCATGGAGCAGCAGCAGAAGTCTCCGTGAAGAAGAAAAATGGACAACAGAGAAAACAGGAGTGCTGCTGAGCTCAGCTTTTATTTTGAGGTATGTAGTGTCCATCCAATGATCCAAGAATATATTAATGATGTAGCAGCAGCAATGGTAGTGGGCTGGCAGGAGCACAGAGACTAGAGTAGTCAGTCAGACTGTCACAGACTAGCAGGCAGTGAGAAAAAAATGCACCAAGGCAGCGGCAGCATTCTGAATTAGAAGAGGAGGAACTGGAACTGAAAGTGACTACAGATGCCTCCTCTTCTGTACTGTACTACTTTGAACACTGCCTCATGTTAACTGGGACACTGCTGGAATGAGCCCAGGCTCAATGGCATAATTAAACTTAGAGGAGTAGTTAGTTAACAGATTGCAGGTGAAACATAGCATCAAGTGTCTACTTTAAGTTCAATTATGCCATTAGGCCTAGCCTAGGCTTATTTCCTGCAGCATCTCAGTTAACATAAGGCAGTGTTCATAAAAATAAGTAGTACAGTACAAGAACAGGAGGCATCTTTCACTTCCAGTTTCTTCTTTTCTAATTCGGAATGCTGCTGCTGCCTTGGCATTTTTTGCTTACTGCCTGCTAGTCTGAGAGTCTGAGACTTGTTAAAGTAAAACCTAGAAAAATATGACAAAATAAACACTTTATAACACATGCAACCCCTTTCCAAGTTGGGGGGGCTACTGCTGGGTCATACATGTGGCCCATTTGGGGGTGTGACTATGCAAATTGCATGCTAATGAATTGTCCCTGATTTACGTTGGTTGTCCCTGATTTTCCGGGGCTCTGTCCCTGATTTGGTCATCCAGAGGTTGAGAGGTATGAAACAGGGTTCCTGATCATGCTGATCATGTTTGCACCTACAGCTTCCCTTTCTAGTCTAATAATAGTATCCCCAGGAATTATTTGCTCTGCAAAGGGAGAAAGCAACTGTCAGGTTAATTAAACTTGTACAGCAGTCTTCCTTACAGTGAGTATTAAGGAAAAAGCACAAGAAAGAACAAGGCTAAGAGATAGCACTGTAGCTCACTTCTTGAAAAGAGACAGAAAATGCTATATAATAGGGCTGCTGTGGAACTGAGTATGGATGCTAAAGTGGGCCAAAACTCTTCAAAATGTGTGTCCCCTTTGCCATCAGGAACAGATAATTACCAAAGTACCAGACTGATATAGGAAACAATGTAGAAGATATGAATGCTTTTATTCTCACATAACTATATATCAGCTGGAGAGAGACTTCATGGGATATCATGCCGCTGATGACATACAGTAGCTAGCTATTTCTTCGATGGCTGCAAAGGAAAGAGATCCTTTTGATTTTGCTGCAACTCAAGAGAGGTGTTGTAGAAGCTGCTGTTTTATATTTTGTGTTATATGTTATGGGGAGGAGAGTGAGAGGTGACTTGATTGAGACCTATAAGTACCACATAAAAACAAACAAGGTACAAGAGGAGAAGTCTAGTTGAGAGGTGGAGTACCAGAACATGGGGCATGCAATGAAACTTGGGGAGGGAGTAGTTTAAGAGGGATATGAGGAATACTTCTTCACAGAAGAGAAGTGGATGCCTGGAACAGGCTGCCAGAAGAGGTTGGGGGTTGGGGCAAAGACAGTGGGGGGCTTTAAGCATGTGTGGGATAGGCACATGGGAATAATAGGTGGAGGAAAAGGATGAGAGAGGGACACCTGTGACCAAATAGAGTCCAGGGTGTAGAACCAGGCAGGGAAAATGGGTCAGACTAGATGGGCCTACCAGTTCTTTTCTGCCAACAAATTCTATGTTTCTGTACTATTGAACTTAGTCATGGGTGGTTTAAAAACAAGGCTTAGAACACAAACAAAAGCAATAATAGTGCAGCCCTTAGTACTTAACACTTGCTGTGCCGCAGACTGATATTTCAGTCCAGAATTCCTATATGTTCTATTTCTGTTGGCAGCGTAAGGGTTAAACCACTAGAGACTAAGGTCTGTGTGGCTGTGCTGGTAATTTCCAACCATTAGATTTGTAGAATCAGTAATGCAAATGATGCTGCAATTGATGTGTTGGACTTGGCACAAAAGCATCCATGCAGCATGACACATACACCGGCAACGTTAGTTGGATAGTACCCTTCAAGGATGTGAGGTATTCTAAGCATGTTTGTTTTTTAAGATCTACAGTACATGCATTAAAAGGAGCACTTCTAAAGTAATTTATGCTATACTATATCCTACTTCTCAAGTAATGTATGATATACCGAATCCTACTTCTAAAGTAATTTGTGCTATACTGTATCCTACTTCTAAAGTAATTTATGCTATACTGAATCCTACTTCTAAAGTAATTTACGCTATACTGAATCCTACTTCTAAAGTAACGTATGCTATGCTGTATCCTACTTCTAAAGTAATTCATGCTATACTGTATCCTACTTCTAAAGTAATTTACGCTATACTGTATCCTACTTCTAAAGTAACGTATGCTATGCTGTATCCTACTTCTAAAGTAATTCATGCTATACTGAATCCTACTTCTAAAGTAATTTATGCTATACTGCATCCTACTTCTAAGGTAATTTATGCTACTGTATACTGCATCCTACTTCTAAAGTAATTTATGCTATACTGAATCCTACTTCTAAAGTAATTTATGCTATACCGAAGCCTACTTCTGGAGTAATTTATGCTATACTGTATCCTACTTCTAAAGTAATTTATGCTATACTGTATCCTATTTCAAAAGTAATTTACTATACTGAATCCTATTTCTAAAGCATACTGTAGCATACTGTGTGACCCTGAGCAAGTCACTTAACTTCTTTGTGCTCCCAGGTTGCACCTGCAAACAAACTTTCAGCTTAGTGTGTCTCACCTGGTAAAATAATTGGTAAAAAAAAAAATAATAATAATTTATGATATACTGTATCCTACTTCTAAAGTAATTTATGCTATACTGAATCCTACTTCTAAAGTAATGTATGCTATATCGAATCCTACTTCTAAAGTAATTTATGCTATACTGTATCCTAATACCATATTTGGAATTGTTTGTTGTAGTGTTATCTGTGCTTAAGTTGTATTTGTACAATTTGTAATATTATCTGTGCTGAAGTTATAGCTCTACAGACATATTCTAAATAAAGCCTTTGACATAGTGCAATTGATTTAAAGAAATGCATTCAAATCTCATTCTTAGAAATACTCCCGTTTCCCACTTACCATGCTTGTTCATGAAAGGCAGATGCAGACTGGTCACAATTTCATGTATGCACGATATCACAAGATCATAGTTGTTTAGAGGAGAAGAGTCTGAAGGAGTGCTGTCCCAATCATATTTTTAGTACGCAATGACTAATAAATGAAACTCCTGGCTGGGCCAAGTGGTCATTTTCTGCTGACAAATTCTATGCTTCTTTGAAAAAGGTTTTGTTATGATAATTTTTCTGGAAATAAAATCTTGGTTTAAGTAAGGTATTAAAATAGCAGATAATAAATTGTGCTTTGGGCCAGCTTAGTGGTGTGATAGTAATGAGTTGCCCTGCTATGAGGGAGAGCTGTATTCAAAATATGACTGTAAAACTTTGGCAGGTGCAGAATAGCATCCTTAAACTGGGGAGAGATTACATAGATTACATAGATCATACAGAGCATAAAGACAATTTGTCCATGAGCTCGCAAGTCATGTTCTTACCCATACCTATTTATCCTTCTTTCTTAAAGGTACTTGTCCAGTTGTGTTTTAAACACTTGCATAGTACCACTCTTAATGATCTCTTTTGGTAAGTTGTTCCACACTTCTGTTACTCTATTATTTAACCAATATTTCCTCCTGTTTGTATTATATCTGTCCTTGAGTAATTGAAAACTATGAGACCTAGTATCATATGTTTGTTCCCTTTTTATCAGGCCCAAAAGATCCCACATGTTTGGGTTTGTTCATGTCCTATAGATCAAACACATATCACCCCGTAATCTATGATATTCCAAGGGATATAAATTCAAACTAAGCAGCCTCTGCTCATAGTTCATACCCTCTGTCCCCTGAATCCTCTTTGTCATCCGCCTCTGGACCCTCTCCACCATCTCAATATCACCCCTCTTATAAGGAGCCCAAAACTGGACACAATACTCCACATGCAGTCGCACCAGTGCACTATACAGTGGTATCACAACCTGCCTGTCCCTGCTCCTGATGTGTCTTGCTATACAATTTGCTATACCACTAGCTTTTTTAACCACTGTATTACATTGAAGCCTAAAGTTAAAATCCTGGTTAATCATAATCCCCAGATCCTTCTCCTCGCAAACTACCTTTAGCGTAGACCCTCCCAGAGTATACCGGAATCTATTATTGTTTTTCCCAAAATGCATGACATTGCACTTATCAATGTTAAATATTGATTGCTTCTGAGCAGCCCACTTCTCCAATCTATTTAGTGCCATTTGAAGAACTACCTGTTCCTCCAGGTTATTTACTGTGTACCCAATTCTGGTGTCGTCCGTGAATTTAGACATCCAGATAACTGATTCAACTTGCATCGATGAAATATACAAATTGAATAAACATGGCCCCAATACTGAGCCCTGGAGAACACCGCTAATCACTCCGGCATAACTGGAAAATTCTCCTTTTACACAAACCCTCTGGCTTCTTCCAGTGAGCCAATCCCTCACCCACTTTTGTAACCAATAGGGTAAACCAAACTCGTTTAGTGACTTTACAAGCTGTTTGTGTGTGACCTTGTAGAAAGCCTTTGCAAAGTCCAGGAAAACAACATCCACCGATTCCCCCATGTCCATGGCCCTACTAACTTTATTATAAAATTCCAACAAGTTAGTCTGACATGATCTACCTTTAGTAAATCCATGTTGAGTCCTATCTATCATGCTTGTACTATCAATGAAGTCAACAAAATAATCTTTGATTATGCCCTCCAAGATCTCACCCAGTACCGAGGTCAAACTAATCGGCCTATAGTTTGAAACCTCCTGTCTACTTCCTTTTTTTATGTATGGATATAATCACTTCTTGTCTCCAGGCCTCCGGTACCTCTCCTGTGTTGATACTTTCTTGATATAGGTAAGTTATAGGTTCCACCAATAATGGTGCCATTTCCTTTAGTACCCGTGGGTGGATCCCATCCGGGCCATGTGTCTTATTCTGGTTCAACCTCTTTAGTCTAGTTAGGACATCTACTGGATCAATTCTTAGAGGTGATTCCCCCTGTCTAACCAACTCACTACCAACAAGGATCTGGGAATCTTTATTGTAGACAGATGAAAAGTGTATGCTATATTCCTCTGCCAGAGCCTTATTATCACTCACAATACTACCTTCCTGAGTTTTTAATGGTCCAATAGTGGTAGTTTTCCCTTTTTTGCTGTTGATGTATGCATAGAAAGTTTTGTAGTTATCCCCAATCCTTGATGCTAATGCATACTCATAATTACTTTTTCCCCTTGCTATGATCTAGAGATCATGTGTCTGTTGTAAGCAATACAACATGACAGAGTGTTGGTTGTACTAGGTTTACCACACTTAGAGGACTATAGTAAAGCTCCCAGACTGAGCAGGCTCAACAGCAGCAGGAGTGGCCCTGGACCTCCAACCAGCTGGCTGTAGCCACTCTCAAGACCTGCAGGTCCTCCGTACTGCTACTCTGCCTGAAAACTCCACCTGAAGCCCTACCCTGAGTGCAGCTCCACTGGCTGTCTTGCCACGCTCTGACCTTGGAAGCCACCCACCCTCCCCAAATGAAGAAAGTGCAGCCCCCAGCCTAAGAGGGCTCAACAGCAGCATGAGCGGCCCTGGACCTCCAACCGGCTGGCCACAACCACTCTCAGGATCCACCAGTCCTCCACTCTGCTACTCCACCTGAAGACTCCACCTGAAGCCCTACCCTGAGTGCAGCTCCACCGACTCTCATGCTGTGCTCCACCTTGGAAGCTGCCTGCCCTTCCCAAATGAAGAAAGCATAGGTATGCTCCCCAGCTACAGTGGGGCCTCCATGGCTCACAGGTCAGCTAATCTAATTAGTTGGTAAGGCCTGATTAAATAAAAAAACTTTTCAGTTCCCATTTAAAGGCCTGAAAGGACTGAGTTTCTCTTATGTGATGAGGGAAGGAATTCCACAGGGTTGGTGCAATGAAGAAAAATGCATGCGCACCCAGTGTCTTAAGATGAACCCTGAGAACTTTCAGAAAACTCTCATCAACTGAGCAGAGGGGGTGAACCAAGTGGCTGGGCTATAGGAGGTCTTGCAGGTAGCCAGGTCCCTGGCCATGCAGGACTTTATAGGTCATCAAACTGACCTTGAAGGTGATCCACCACCTTAATGGCAGCCAATGCAGACAGCGCAGTACAGGTGTAATATGACATGACCTCAATAGATCGGTCAACAACCTGGCCGCTGCATTCTGCACTAGCTTAGGTGGCAAAGGTCAATACCCAATAGCCCCAGGTAAAGGGCATTGCAGTAATATCGCCGCAAAGACACAAAGGCATGGGCCAGGGATAGCAGATCACCTGGGGGTATCATCTTGGTGATGTTTCTTAGATGGTAATGCTGGTAATGTGCACTTCGGACCACAGCCAACACCTGTGACCTAAGTATCAGGCCGCAGTCCAAAACAACTGCTAAGGTTCTTCACCCCCAACCGAGGTGAGCAACTGGGAGTCCCCAAGCATCAGCCTGGAAACTCGACCAGATTGCACATTCACCCTCAGGTGACCAAATTCCACCACTAGTACCTCCATCTTATCCAGGTTCAAGCTCAACCAGCTGGCTCTCATCCAGTCTTGGATCTCAGCAAGGCACTGATTAAACACCAACACCGCTTCCTGATCTTCGGGGGCCAAAGATAGATATAGCTGAGTGTCATCTGCATAGCAGTGAAAACTCAGCCCATACCATTTAATAATGTCCCTTAGTGGCAGTATATATACCGTGAACAGCATGGGGGACAAAAATGGAGCCCTGCAAAACACCACATGACAGGGGCAGAGGTGCCAAGGAAAAAATCCCAGACACCATCCTTTGTATCCTGTCAGTGAGAAATGATTGAAACTGGTTGAGTACTATTCCCTATTCCAGCCAGTCCACATAAACCCGCAGGTGTTCTAACAGTACCCCATGGTCTATGGTGTCAAATGCAGTTGGGAGATTGAGGAGAATAAGGATGGAATAACTTCCACAATCCCTCACCACCAGGAGATCATTTACCACCCAAACAAGGGCAATCTCGGTGCTAATGCCCCTTCCTGAAACCCAACTGGAGAGGGTTGTAGCTATCATCATTATAACCGCAGATACACAAGGGGAAAGAAAAGACAGAAACAGCAAGTGAAGGTAGAGAGATAGCGAGAGGCGGAGAATCGCGAGACAATCAGAGTGATCAGTTCCTAGGTCTTACGAGAACATCTGGTTGTGCAACCAGACAGGTAACAGACAGAGAAGGATAGGATAAAACAGATTCTTGCTTTTAAGTCTTAATGCACAACAAATGGAACAGGGCCTTATTCAACCCTGTCAGAGCACAAAGTCATTGTACCAATGAAAAACCAAAATGTCAAGTTCTCAAATGCCAGTACGTTCGTCCCACTGTTTGTTTTGCTGCATTTTTATTTCCCTCAGTCACAGCCACAATGTACCATTGCTCATCTCCCCTCATAGCAGCTTACAGCACTGAACGCTCACGTGTGCCCTTCTTAAAGCTATACATGCTCAAATTTGTCCTCCTGGCGCTTCTGTGTTGTATGCCTTCAGTTAGTTAATCTTGCCTCCTTTTCAGCTGTGTTCATGTTGACCTCCTCCTATTGTTCCCATATCCTTTTTCCATGCTTCTGCCTCTTGTCTCCCACTAATTATTTCTGCTTTGTTCCTCTTTTCTTCTGCATGACACCCAGCCACACTTTCCTTGCTCAGCCAATACCAGCTGTCTGATGAACTACTTCCCTAACTCTACCTGTTGAGGTATCAAGTGAAGGTGTGCTTGCCCTGTCCACCGGGGATGGGAGTACATTTCATCCAACTAAAATCTCTACCAAATTACATTCACTACAAGTAACCTGACAGTCTTCATTCCTAACTCTACCTGGCGAGGTATCGAGTGAAGGTGGGCCTGTCCTGACTCCTGGAAATGGGAGTCCTTTTCATATGACTTCATATTTTACCAAATCCATTTACTACCAGCACTCTGACAGCCTCCATTCCTAACTCATGCTTTGGGCATTTGAGTGCAGGTGGGCTCACCCAGTCAACTGGGGATGGAAGTCTGTTTCATCCAATCACATTAACTTATTCCTTGGATTTCACTGGACATCCCTAGCATCTCAGTGCTCTCCTGTGCCATCCACCATCCTTCTCTTCAGTCTGCTGTGAATGTACCTGCTGTATTCATCTGTCCTGCTCTGGTTTTCCAAATGGCTTTCTCCTGGGTCCTGTTCTGTGCCTGCCATTTGTCCTTGTTGGATAGGTCATCTCAGTATCGCTCTTTGGACATTTTCTGACCTGCAGTGTCTCTTAGTCAACTTGTCAACTTCATGGTCTTCCTCCATCATTAGCATTGTTTTCTGCTCCTCCATCTCTCTGGAGGCTGTATGGCACATCTAGAAAGGACCTCTGTTCTTTTGTGGTGCGTTTTATTCTGCTGCTCAGGTAGCCCAGGGTGTTGACACATTTCCTGCCTTGTATTGTCTTTTGGGGCATTTCTCTATGTTTGCCGTGTCCAGTATTCAGCCATCTGTTTGATTACATTTCCTGCATCCAGCAATCAATCATCTGTTGATTACATCTTCTGATTGCTTTGCCTTATTCTCCTCCCATGTCTGGCATTACTGCCACTGCCCTGCATTCCAAGGATTATCAGTTCTTCTCACCAAAGTGAACATCCCTGGTCTAGCGATACCCTTCGACCTGCACGGCATTTGTACTCCGACAGTACGGAAGCATTGTTACCTACCAATAATCTCCACAGGATCATTCCTGGGCATCCTACTGGATTTGGACCATATAGAAGTTCTTACCTCTTAATCAACTCCACCGGATCTTTCCTCATACATTTTATTGGATTCAGACCCAATGGAAGCCATCAACTCCTGATTTGCTCTACAGTTACTAAGTTTTAGTGGAGCTCTCTTTGAACAGATCCTCTTGCAACAGAAACATGAACTTACTTCTCTACCAGGATACTTTAACGGTTCAATAATCATTATTTCCTGAAGGGAGGTCCTTTATACCCTACCTATTGGCACTGGCACCATCGGTTATTCAAATTGCAACATCATACCCAATTCTTGGCTAAAGCAAATAAGAATTTATCATGTCATCCCACTCATATCTTCCTGGCATATCTATCTGATGTTCTTCAAAGATCCGTCTCCTTCTAGTGTCTCAGAATATGTATCGATGTATCTCCGATGCATAGCTATTCTGCTAACTTCGTGCAATCTTGAATCCTGCTTCTTGGCCTCCAGACATCATAATACTTCACAAAGTCATCTACATCTCCTATTCACACTTTATCAATCAAGAAAGTCACCTGCTATCTTTGCGCAATCCTGAATCCTGCTCCATGGCCTTTGGGCATCATAATACTTCACAAAGTCATCTACATCTCCTCTTCACAATTCACCAATCAAGCCAGTCACCTTCCAAATGGTCTTTTGATCCCATCAGACAATATCTCTCTTCCTCATGCTCATTCCAGTGACTACCATCACCAAAGGCAAGTCTTCATTCCATGTCATTATGTCACTCATGCACAACTGACTTGATTATCCCTTTATCACAGTTCCACACCGCAGCAATTCCACATCAAGACTGGGCAAGTCTATGCAATTGACTCACTTCATATGTTATACTACCTCTGATAGCAGTCCTTCATTGCCCCATCAGTCAGCAGCCTCAGTAAAGAGTCAGCTAAGACTCCTCCTTTTGTCTTTCACATTCTCACAACATGTTGGAATTGAATCACCACTGAGTCAATGCCACATAGGCCTCTCTAGCTCCTGCCACAGAGCTATTTATACTACAGCAGGAAATGTATCCATTATCTTGCACATTGCAGTCCTTCCTGAATATTTGCTTTTGTAAACCATGTACTGGCATTCCTAACTCATCATCATGCTTTGAAATTTCATACAAAACATTTCAGCTATATCTATCAGGTATCCAGTTAATGTCTTTCAGCCTACACCATCCTCACTTCACTGTTTTTCAGTCCTACGGTTACTCTCTTCAACTAGGCATACAAAGTGTTACATTCACTTAGACTCCTTGTCATCTCTCTGTAATCTCCATAGTGAAACATAGTGAATTTACTGAACTCTAATCCATTTTGACTCTATTTTTGAATATCATGGTTTCTTCCACTGTTTTTCTAGCCTTCGCTGGATTCCTGTGTCCAGAGGATTCACATTCTCATCAACATTAAGCAGTTCTGAGAATCTTGCAAATGTCTGTAAAATGCTGATCTACAAAAAGGAGTTGATCATTCTGTCCCGCCCTTCCCTTCTTCAAAGTCTGACAGATTTCAGATGGAGTCCAGCAGCCCAGCTAGACAAACTAATGCTTTTCTCATTCTCAGATTCATCAATCCTCCATGTGCCTCCGATAAATAATCACCTAATACCACAAAATAAATTCTGGATCTCATTGAAACCTTCCTTTAACAGCCAGACTTAATCCATGTGAATACTTAACTAGGACCTGCATCTTATCCATTAGGTAGGGAAATGGGCAGACTAGGTGGGCCAAGCGGTCCTTATTTGCCATCAAATTCTATGTTTCTATGTGTCTATGTTCATTATCTGGATTTGATCTGCTTCTTCATCTTTAAGAATAAACCCTCCTGCACACATTCTCTCAAAGACTCAGAAGATGGACTTCATCACGTAATGAAAACTACATCTTAAACCAAAAATCAGAACTCAGTCCAAGCAGTTAAGACCATCTCCTTTTAGGTTGCCCGAAAAATGGGCATGTCAGTAGCCATGGGTCCTCGGAGGTTTCCTCCACAGGAGGTTTTCCTCTCCTGTGTACTACTGGTCATACTCTCCATGAGTTGGAGGAGGTAATCTTTTTGAACTGCTAATAATATATTTTTGAGCCTTCTATTCCCTACAGACTACCAGCATACCTATCTAGGGTCAGAATAGAGAAAGGTCAAAATTCAATGTTCACAAGTATAGACAAGCACTATGCTATCCACCAAACATTGATTGGGAGGGCTGAAGCCCAAGGTTCCAAAAAGGTCAGCCACTCCCAGCAGCTCTCACTTTGCATGTTGAGAAACACCCACAATCTTCCACTGCCTCCTCCTCCATCACTCTGCTCTCCCTTGGTGCTAGGCCTTCTATTCCCTACATGCTACCTGGCTTACCTACCAAGGGTGGGAATAGAGAAAGGCTAAAATTCAAAGTTCATAAGTATTCACAAGCACTATGCTCTGCACCAAACATTGAAATAAATTTCTCCTCCTCATTATTTATTAGTGAGGAACCTTGCACATAAACAGACTGGACCCCCTTTTTAATTCTTTTTGTCATTTTGCTCTAGATTGTCCCCCTCTTACTTACCACTACTCTCTTTACTCAGCCCCTCCTCTCCCCTCTCTTGATGCTAGGCACCCTTCCCATTGTGCCTTTTTTTATATCCGAATTCTGGTTCAGCTCCCTTCTCTCTTATTTTAAATCCCTCCTATCCTCTCTGCCTTCTTTCTCCTACCCTCTCAGCAACAATATTTCCATGTCTCTCTCTATTCCTTTTAGAAAATCTACTGTTGGACAATCTGCTTTTTTTTAACGATTTCCTAAACCTTTGTCCTCCCTTCCCCTTTCAATTTATTTTGCCTGTTCTCCTTCCTCCCTAAAGTCTCTTCTTTATGACTTTTATTATCCTTCCTACAAGTGTCTATGACACTTTCCTCTTCTTATTCCCTTTTACCTTATATGTAAGAGCATGTTTTATTTTCTGATTCCATTGATTTATTAATTTGCCTCTAATATTTATATTTATGCTTCTTGTAGTACTATATTATTGTATTTTACTTCTTATTTTCAGTAGTTTTATCATAGCTGTCTCCTTCCTTCTCCCCATTCCCGCAGGATACATCTGGAAATAAGCTGTTTTCCGCTCAGAATGTCTTTCCGGTTAAACTTTTAAATAAATAAATATAAATAAATTAATACACAGGATTTTCATTATTAACAGTTCATTTGTCCCTACACCTTATTCCTCACTTAAAATCATAATCTTCTGTTGTGACATCGCAGCCTGTTACCATTTGAATGTATGTGATGTCACAAGCAAAGCATTATGTTATCAACTGAGGACTGAGCAATCTGAACAGATGAACTCTCAAGGAACAAAGATCCTGCTTTCATGCATATAACTTCAGAAATAACATGAATATAAAATACAGAGCTAACATGACACTTGAGCGGAACTGTGTCCAAATATTATGTTTGAACAAGGATCCTGCTTTCACGCATATGACTTCAGAAATAACATGGATATAAAATACAGAGCTATCGTGACACTTGAGCTGAACTGTGTCCAAATATTATGTTTGAACAAAGATCCTGCTTTCATGCATATGACTTCAGAAATAACATGGATATAAAATACAGAGCTAACATGACACTTGAGCTGAATGGCCTCCAAATATTATGTTTTTTAATGTTTTCCTTGAGGCGTCGGCTGCTTTTTAAGGTATGCTGCAGTAAGAAGGGACTTTTATATGGCTAGCACTGTAATCTGTGGTTTCTGTAAACTGTAAATTATTAATCCACAGTTTAAATAACAACTGCAACCTGTTTTTAGAATTTCTGATTTATGCCATGGAATTGGGCAGAATTTCCCAAATTCCACAGAATTCCATTTGAAGTGGAATTTGAAAATTCAGCCCAGGCCCACTATCCTTCATCTTTCTACATACACGCACACATGCATACAGCATACAGTACCTGTAGCACTGACTGGATAGTACAGAATGTCTAAGCACAGGCCTATAAATCAACAGGTTGCAGGTTAAGAGTTCCCCTTAGAGTGACAGACAACTTGGCCAAGAAAATCTGAAGTTAGCTATTGTGAACCTGTAACAGTGTCAGTGACTCTGTAGGTTTCATGCCATTCTCTGGGGCCAGAATGCTGTAAATTCTAGCCCCACATCAGGAACACATAAAACCAGGACTGACAATGAAATGCAGTACCCCCTTCCCCAGTGCACATGTCAGCCTGTAGAACAGTGGGATGGTATTCTGGAGCTCTGGATTCATTCCCCATTAGGTCACATTATTTGGGGGGCAGGTAGTGTGGATATAAACCCATACAGACAACAGGTAAGATAGCAGATTACGAGCACACTGAATGGGCCAATGGTCTTTTTCTACCACCCTTCCCTATGTTCCCATATTCCACACTAACCTCCAAAAGTTTGGAAGCCAGTCACTTATAAGAACTGAGATTGGCCACAGTGGTTCCAGACCAGCTTTCTCAGTGAATGTGTGTGGTATGAAACTGAGAGAAACTTTACATCCAGGCAGCCAGCTAATGTTGAGCAGCTGTTCTCTATTAGCCTGCTCAGGATACATAGAATAAGCTGGTGCCTCTTACACAATGGAAAAGTTCTTCAAAAGAAGCAGTCTATCTTTCAGGCTTTGATCAAGTCTATAGGTGGCCACTACAATGAAAGCAAGAAGTATTGTAAAACGTAAAATGAAAACTAGCTTTGTTTAAGCTTTCACAGCATTAGAAACACATGTTCATATTATTTTTTTTTCTTCTCAGAATAATTGGCTTTACTCAGTCCATACATTTTAGATTGCCACTTTTTATCATTTTCTGTATACAAATTATTTTTGCTCTGCAGTTTATGTAATGCAGCTGAGATGCCATATTTTGTTTTCAGTCGGGTCTAGTTTTTCTGTTTTATAGCTTGGTTGTCAAGCATGTGCCCTATCCTCTAGATCAAGCTGCCTGCAGTCCTTAGCTGAGTTAGTTTGTTTACAACGCCCACATTTTGCCACTGGACTGGAGCACTGCAAGGCTAAGTGACTTGCTCAGGGTCACGCAGCGAGAAAGTGGTTTTGATGGGATTTAAACCTGGCTCCCAGGCCCATGCCCTGGCTACTAGACCATGCTGCCTGCAGTTTATTGCTATTAAAACTGTAAATCTGAGTTAATGTGTTTACAATGCCCACAGTTTGTCATTTTCCTGGCAGACTGACCTAGCCCACTATGTAGTTTTGCTTAAAACAATTTTTCATAGGCCAAAAGCAGCACTGATGGAGAAATAAGGATCCTCATGAAAATTCCCCAGTGAATACCAATGTAATATAGCACTGCTACACAATGCACTTGCAGTGTGTATATTCGTTACTTAAAGTGCTATTCCCTCACCTCAAGCAGGGTGCAAGGAGTCACTAAATTGTCAGTTTAAAAAAAACATGATCACTAAATTAGAGCTTGTGGGGGTGGAGCCCCCATAATAAATCTTAAACTCTGAAAAAATAACCTGAAAAACAGCTGGTTACATTAAGCAGGGGCTTCACCCACACACCCCAGTTTTTGTAAAAAAAAATATATTGATTGGATTGCTCTTTGTTTTGAGTAACATGGTGGCTCCACCCATATCCTCAATTTTTTTTATTTTAGTATGATTAATAAAGCTGCCTCACTCCAAGTTTTTTTATTTCTAGATCATCGGTTCCATACTAACATTATATGTTGAGCTGTGTGTAGTGCCGAGTAGAACTGTAGCCTAGCAGTACACTTAAACATTACAAGGGTCCTTAGTCATCCACTTGCTGTATGCCCCAAAAGCTTCTCCCTTTCCCTGACCTGCACCCTGTACACTGAGGTAACTTCGATTACAACCTGTCCCTTGGCTGGGAGGGCAGATAAATAGGTGCATTCACAGTCAATGCTAGTGCTGCTCTATGGTTGGGTCAGCTGCTGGAAAGGATGCATGAATACCCACTGGGTGGCACATCTGGTCCTACCCCCAGATAGCCAAGGATTTTCCTTCTGAAATGACAAGGCCCTAAGGTAGAATGCCTGAGTTCACTCTTGGACCGTGTGTTTCTCAGACAGCAGTATAGAGTGCATCTGCAGTGCCACGGTGCTAACTGTCATGGATCTTACCCTCTTGCATTTATCCATCGTAGAGCTTACCGAGACCTTTGACCTGGCAGACCACAGCGTCCTAATAGATCAATTGCACAGTACTGAGTTCTCAGTTGCTACCACATCCTGGTTTTTCAATTACCATTCTGGGAGAACCCAGGTGGTCTGCTGAGGACAGGGCCACCTCCAACACCCTGGGGGTCCAAACAAGGTACCTTAGGGATCCATACTTGAGCCAATTCAATTATCCTTGTTTACAAACTCATTCCCCAAGGATTTCTTGGAATGCAACACATGGTGGCTGAAATATCCTCCACTCTCACAGAGGAGTATAGCACCACCCAGTGGTGGTTCCTATCAAACAGACTCCTAGTCAATGCCAATAACACAAAAGCCATGCTGTTCAGGTTGAAACCCAGACTAGCTAGGTGGGCAGCTAACACTAACCCCCTACACATCCTGTCCTCTGACAGCAATCCCAGTGAACACGTGTCTGCCTTAAAATATCTGGGGGTCACCCTAGCCAATCCCTTGAACTTTTCAGATCACATCAGACTCATGGTGAACCAGAAACTGGGGGTCAGCTTTCAGCTCAAGGACCTTATGAATCCAAAAGCAAGACTGCCATTGCTCAGGGTGCATTACTCCCCCTTCAAGACTATTATTCCCATATTTATCATTACATCCCCACAAGAGGCTCATAAATAAATTGGGAAGTCTGGGAGTGGGAACAAAGACAGTTAACTGGGTGAGCAATTGGCTGGGGGATAGTGAACAGAGGGTGGTGGTAAATAGGGCCCATTCAGATGAGGAGAAGGTGACCAGTGGATTACCACAGGGGTCAGTCCTGGGGCCAGTACTCTTCCACATATTTATAGGGGACATTGCAGAAGGAATTGGAGGGAAAATATGTCTATTTGCTGATGATATGAAAATCTGTAACTGGGTGGACATTGAAGGAGGAGTGGGCAGGATGAAGAGATATCTAGACAGGCTGGAGGAGTGGTCAAGAACATGGCAATTAGGATTCAATGCTAAAAAATGCAGGCTCATGCACTTATTTATTTATTTATTGAAATGTTTCACCAGGAGGGCACGCTGAGCAACAAGTTGCTCATCTCACGGTGCTACCTGGGGGGAAGAGGTTACATAGGGTCATGAAGGACGATCAGTTAGAATAGTATGTGGATAGTACAAACAATACAACATTGTAAGATTATGCAACAGTTGGAACACAAGGTATTGTATGATAAACAGTAGTGGAACATTGGGTAAATTACAATACATGCCCCAAATCATACAAATGAACATATAAACATACAAAACAGTAATAATGCAACAGAACCATTATAGTGCATGAGTGTACCAGGAGCAGGATCAAGGTAGTACACAAGTGCTGTTGGATTAAAAAGGATAGGGTAGGTTGTGCACATGGGGTGCAACAACCAAAAGGTAGACTATTCGATGGGAGGGGTGGTGCTTGAGACCATCAAGAAGGAAACAGACCCGGGAGTGATCTGAGGATCTAAAGGTGGCCAGTCAATGTGATAGGGTGGGTGGCAGAGCAGCTGAGTGATGGGGTGCACAGGGAAAGGCATAAACAGTAGGAAGAGAGAGGTAATGATACCACTATACAAAACCTTGGTGAGACCCCACCTTGAATACTGTGTTCAGTTTTGGAGACCATACCTGAGAAGGGACAGGGTGGCGGCAAAAAAGAGGAGGGCTATGAAGATGATGTAAGGGATGTAGTGTATGACCTACAAGGAGAGGCTCAGAGAGCTGAATATGTATACCCTGGAGTAGAGAAGGGAGAAAGGGGACATGATAGAAACATTTAAATACTTTATAGGTAAAAACAGAGTACCACAGGGTAGCATTTTTTAAAGAAGGGGATACCAGACAACCAGGGAGCACATAATGAGACTGGAGGGGGGAAGGGGTTGGGAAACATAAGGAAGCACTACTTCACAGAGAATGGAATGGCCTTCCTGCAATTGTCGTGGGGGCCAGAATAATAACAGAATTCAAAAGGGCTTGGGACAAGCATAAGGGTTTTCTAAGGGGAAGGGGAGCATATGGGGGAGAAGCAGACAAAGGGGACTAGGCAGGACATAGAGGGCAGACTGGGTGAGCTGAGAGGTCCTTTTCGGCCATCAAATTTCTATGTTTCCATGTCTCTATTTGTAAACAGACATCATCCTTTTGCCTGTCCAGATATAACAAGACTTATAAGAACAGTTGTAGGTTTGTTTTGACAGCCCCTTACTCTACTCATCATTGCTTCCTCTACCAGGCCCTTGGCTGATTCTTCCCACAAGCCTACCATGAATACTTACTAGGCTGCCTCATAGATGAATCCATTTGGGAAAAACAGTCATCCCCCTATCATCTCTATTTAAACCTACACATCATCCCCGTGGCCTCTGGCTCTCCTCCAGCCTTGTCCTGGAGTTCCCACAAGTTGCCACATGCATGGGTTAAATGATCTTCTCAGCTGCCATCCCAAGCCACTGGAAAAGTCTACCAACTCCTGTCCTCTCTCTTGGATCATACTCCTTATTAAAATCACAATATATGGTCATTCTCTCAGCTGTCCCTACCTGCATCCTCCCCTTGACACAGAGTCCTAATACTCCTAATTTGTTTCTGGCCAAACCTTCTGTTTTCTTTCTCGAATCTATGACATTGTGCTGCTGTGTATACTCTCTATATTATGTACACTGCTGTTATTTATTGCCCTAATACACTGTCATGACTGAATGTTTATTCCTCCTGCACTGAACCTGATGTATGCATCATCGACTGGATTGTAACAATCTAATGTATCTTGACACTGATGTACTTTTTCCATTACTTTTGTTGTGCCATCTTAATGGCCCAGACAGTGCCTGACAGTGGTCACTGGGCTCAGTGCACCCACCCAGTTAAAAAAAACTAACTAAATAAATAATGCAAATAAATATTTTACAACAAAAGGCCCTTGCCCAGGGTACATTACATCATAATCAAAGTACAAACAATTCAGAAATCAAGTCATAGAAAAAAAAAAAACCTGAAATTATACATGGACACAAAGCAGGGCTCTCTTTTTTGTACATAATTATACAATAAGGTCTGAGAATTCTCAAACCTGACTGGCTGACTGGCACCTTTCAGCAGTGGTAAATCCTGGCATTACCCATAGAAAAGGTGCCAGTCAGCCACATCTAGAGTCCTCAGTTTGTGAATCCATCCGACCCTCAAAGATCAACCATGACAAACTGTCATAATAACTCCCATTAAACCGCAATGGCAAAGCAGGAGTTTTAAACAAACTGCAGCTCTAAATGAATAGACCACAAGACTCCCCATGGCCACTGTACAAATAATCAACCTTTTTTTAAACAACTCCTTGCCCCCAATATAGGCAACCACCCCACATTTGAAATCTGTAGCCACACATCACGGCCCCCCCCCCCACTAGATCTCTGCACTTTGCGATCCCGCTCCGCTCTACTCCTGCTCGCTCATTGCTTCATTATATTTCTGTCTCTTGAATGCAGTCCCACCCTCCCTTTCTCTGTGTCCCATATCTGTAAAAAAATGCAAACTTAAAAGAAAAAAAATGCAGAAAAGAAACTGCCCCTGCATCATGACATTACCCTGTACAGATCACAGACTTGAACCTGGAAGGAAATGTTCTGTTGCGGCAGCCCATTAGTGCTCAGAGCATACACATCTAAATGTTACTGGCACACTCTGTAAGGAAAATAAACAGTCAACCACTGCCAGGCTCTCTCTTTAACAAAAAACTAAATAAAAAAAAGACACATCACAACACATAACTGGGTATGGGGCTGCATTCGGATCAGCACACCACAGCCATAGCAACAACACCAGCAACCCAGCACTATTTTGTCTGGCACAGTAACAAATGCAATAAAAATAAATACAGATGCCCCCCTCCCAAAAAAACAACCCTTTTATTTATTTTGTTCTATCTTCTTAAAAAGGGAGACATTGTATAATCACAATAAGCCACTCCAGGGTGTGGGTTATGCTGGGATTTACCCACTTCTGGTGTGGTTTACTTACTCATTCTGCAGCCTCATTACTGAACCTCACCAGGCATGGGTAAATACCAGCATAACCCACACTATGTCATGGATTGTTGCTTAAGCAATAAAATGTGACAGAATGGGATTTATGCTGAGATTGCCACATGCCCAAGGATGCTATGAGTCCCAAAACCACAGGCAGAGGGCCTTACAGCCCCTGGAAGTGTTGTAATCTTAGCATACAACCAACCATGTAGTGTCTTATTACATTTATAAATGTTTTTTATGTCACAGCATTATAAAATTAATAGAAACATTTAAAAAAATGTTTATAAATGTGTTTTTAGCTAAATAGTTCTTCCACAGGAACACTGTCTCTAGATGGGGATATAGGAACATTTTCTATTTTAAAAATTGTGTTGTACCTTTTTTAGTGTGCCATTGTTAGTTTTCACTTGGTTTCTTTTAGTTACTACATGGGTTTACTTTTCTTTACATTGAAGATGCCAAGAGAGTGGGCAGGACACAGCAAGCTAAGCAGCTATACCAAAAGTAACACTGCATTTGCTTTTTTTTCAGCTGTGCTCTGTGGGTGGTGTGATGGAGTGAGTTGTGGGAATTCTGAAGGCACACAGATCTATTCTAGCATAAGGTAGGCTGGCACTGGTACTTTTTTTAGGGAATTGATGTCGAGATTAGGGTATGGGGTACCAGCTAACCTCAGCTAATCAGCATCCAGGATTTACCCTACCCATTTTAAAACAGTGCATTTCACATAATCTGCCAGTAACAAGTAGCTGCTGTCATTACTAATAACAGGTGCTTCTGCTATGCTTTTTTCATCAGTTAGATATTATATATTTTACATTAAATAGACAAACATAATGGTCAAGAGGTACATTAAGAACAATACATAAATGACTGAATACTTAAAGGAGTATATGCAACCCGTATAGGTATGCAGACAGAAGAGTGCAGCAATATGAGCGTGGTAAAAACCGCAAAGCAAAAACTGCACAAGGGAATACAGCGACAGAGAAATAATAGCACTGAACCTTACAGTGCTTACCTGTAGCTGTATTCACTCATGTTGAGCACAGCAAGTAAACAACTGTGAGGGGAGTCAGTGTGCTGCTGTTGTGGTTCAGAGGATAGAGCCACAGTCTGGTAAGGTAGTCCAGAATAAAGCATCAGGGGTTTGAGTCTTACCTTTGCAATGTATGTGTATTTTTTTTCCTCTTCTGTGTTCTCTTTAGTTTTTGTGTTCTCTTGTGCCCGACCATTACTGGCCCAATGTTGTCCCCCTTCCTGTGTGTGGCCCCCCTCGGAGTTGGTTATATTTATTGGGGAGGGTGCTGTGTGGTTTATGGTGTCGCAAAGTGCTGAATTTGCGAGGCTGTTTGCTTCACTTTTTCCCCCAGCACAATCCTTTACCACACGGTTTTGCTTGCACTACGTTCAACCACGTGGTAAAAGTTTAGCAGTTATTGGCCTAAACCACAGTGTAAGATCTGGAAATTACAATAAATAATGCCTATCATTCTAATAGAAAAGAAAACAATACATAGGTGATAATTACCCCGCCAATACATGTCAGACTCAATCTACATGTGAGAATTAGAATGCAGGCTGCTTAGATGTGTACTTACTGTATTGGGAAGGAAGAAAAAGGAAACAAAGGGAAGAAGAAACATTTCATTATATGGCTCTTTCCTGAGAAGGAATTTAAAGAAATAAAATTTGAAAGTAGCAAAGATAAGAAAAGAATGAAGAATAAGAATAAATGATTAACCTGTCAGGAAAATAAAGGAGACAATGAGTTATACTGAGGAAGATAGAGAGAAGAGGTGAGAAACTGTAATATAAAGCAAACTAGATATCATTAATATGTATTATAATATATGAGTACTCATAATAATAGTATTGCAAAGCATACAAAAAAATCCTCATAATACCATTGCTGATATCCATAGATAGTATTACAAGATCTTATATGAACCTGTACTGATAGTATTATGAGATGGACACTCAGCTCACTCCATATGCGTTTCTCACAACTGAGCACAAGCTGCCTTTTTCTGTAACCATTGTATACAGTAAAAGCCAGACAGTTCTTCAGCTGAGAAGACAGTGAAAGGAAAAACAGCAGAAAATGAGCAAACTTAAAAGTGAACTTTAAAACCTGCTTCTGATCCATATATCACAAAAAATAACAAATAGGGGACTGAGATTTCTCAACTAAAATACCATCTTGAGGTTCTGGGTACATGTTGGAACCTTTCAAGATTCACATGTCCCCAGAACCTCTTGATGGTATTACAGCCTCATAATACACAATCCCCTATCATTCTATTTTTTAAAATTTCTAGCCATGTATTTATTCCTTATGCTACTGTATCACTTACAACTTGCACATCTGCTGTGTTTATGAGACTTTACACACCACCCAGAATGAAATTGTTTTGATGATCTGTAACTGTTCTTTCTTCTTTTTTTAATGGTCTTTTTGTTAACTTTCAAACAGAAAAGGGATTACATGGGCATGATTGCAAGGACTGTCACTCAGTTGTTACAATAACCATTTAGCGACAGTGACCTAAAGAGCTGTGCTCAAAAAAGTTACAATTACAACATTTTCTGGTGCATTTAAAAAGTCATTTGTGAATGTGCCAGTAATTGATTGGGAGTCCCCAAGTACAGTATCAGTGTGCAAAACAAAATACAGATTGGGTGTGTACCGTGCTCTAACTTTCCACCCCAGACATGAACCTTCACAGGATGTTTTGGCTTCAGTTTTAGAGAGTCCCTTCCCTTCTTTCTAAAAGTCAGTGAAGTAAACAGGGACACAGTCATCTAGTCAGAAAAAATGACATCATTGAACATCTGTTCTTGTTCAGTTTATTTCCTAGCCTGCTCCACACTCTTCTCCTTATTCACATCACATATCACTGGGTAAAACTTGAAAGAACCACAATACTGTACATTCACAACCTCACGTACTGTTCATTAAATATGCATAATGTATTTAGAGTGCTTTAAATATTATACAACTGTACTGATTACTGTGCTTCCCCATAAAACCAGCCCATGGGCTGACACATCCACTTGACCAAATCTGTAGATGCAGTAATACCATGTTCCGTGGTCAGCTGCTCACACACTTCCATCGCTGTTAGTTCTTCATTCTCAATATATGATCTACATTAAGCATGGTTTCCCTGGAAAAAAGTATAACATTGTAAATAGGGTAGAGTTCAGTATGAATGGTTTAAAAAATAAGGCCCACCAAAAGTAGATACCTGCACTTTACTGTACTCTACCTTGTGCATCCACACAGCATGGAGGGGCTACTGGTCTTCTTTAAGTGCACGCATAGGCCACTATCCATCATGGTTATGTTGTTCTGTTGAAGTAATGCCCATACCCTGCTCATGCTTGTCCCAGTAGCATGCATGTTTCTAATCTGAAGACTGATCTCAGGACTGATCTTCCTCACCATTTTGATCCAGTTACTGGATAATTCCACTGTGTGGGTGTAGGGCTCAAAGCACTGAATTTATGTAGCAACTTCACAAAGGGTAACATCATCCTTTAATGGCCCCATGTACATGAACCTCTTGCCTGTGATGTCATACATTCACACCTACATCATGTCTCAATGAGTTACTCACCTGCTAAAAAAGCAAGGTTGTCCCACTTTTTACCTTGCTGTACAGTGTCTTACTACCACAGTGCTGTATAGTGCTCTTTTCCTTGCCTTTACAAACAAGATGAATAAAACAACATTCTACAAGAAAAATCTCACCTTTCTGAATTGTACACATGTGAGAACACTGGCACAAGCAGCTAGGACAGAGAATGGATGTCCCACTGTTCAAAGGTGCTTGGTTGTTGTTGCTAAGGCATATGTCAGGAAACATAGGCAAACCATGAGAATTTATAAAATTTGCAATTAGTATTTTATTATTAACCATAACAATACTATAAAATAAATAAAATTGTGCAGGATAATTCCTGATACAGGTAGTTCAAACAAACAGAAGTTCTTCATCTAAGAGTCTCTTTAAAATCTCCAGCTCTATCAGTCTCTAAGCAGAACATTGCTTCTTATTTTATGTTTTTCCCTGGCAATTAAATGCTGCATCCTGTTCTTGTAAATTACACCACCTGTGTTCCATAACATGTATTAAAACTTTGTCAATTTCTTTCCTGTGAGCAGCCTGAAGAGTACATTAATCTTCTTAACAGGTACAGCCAATTAAGACATCCTGTCCTAGGGCTGATTTCCTGCTGACAATTCTGCAAACAAGTTTGTGGAGGACAAAATGCACCTTAAGGTTAACCCCTTTTGTTCCAGATAAAACCAAATAGCTGTTTGTAGGCATATTAACAATGCAACTACATGCATTTGCAAACCAAGGGATCTTAGTTTTGAATAAATATTTATATATGTGTTTTAACCACAGAGAAGCAAGGGGAGAAAGAATAGAAACAGCAAATGAAGGAAGGGAGAAAACAGGAAGAAATTATGGGACCATTGTAATGGCCAATTTCTAGGTGCATCAAGGAAAATTTGATTGCACAATCAGACAGGCAAGAGATAGACAAGTGACAAAATAAGAGAGGACAGAATAGATCCTCACTTTTACTCCTCTGTACATAACAAATAGGATAGGGTCTTACTCAACCTTGTCACAGTTGTTAACAAGAAGACAAACCTGCTGCAGACATCAAAACTTAGCAGTCAAAACCTGCAAAAGCAAAGGTACTCTTTAACTGCTTTTATTATTGGTGCTTTACCATATTTCCTTCTCCATGGCAATTTTCCTATAATTTCTGGTGGATTGCATTACTGTACTTTACATTGATGCTTAATTGCTCTGTATTGTTGTTTAACCAATCAGATTCAGAATTGCCAACATGATTTTTAATAAATCATGGGAGGATGGTGTGGTACATGAGGACCGGAGGAGGGTGGATGTAATTCCCCCTTCACAAAAGTAGGAGCAAGACAGAGGAAGGAAACTAAAGACCTCAGTGGTAGGGAAAATGATGGAATCACTTCTGAAGGAAAGAATTGTTGAGTACCTAGAGGCCAGTGGGGCACAGAGCCCAAGGCAGCATGGATTCACAGCAGGAAGGTCATGTCAGAAAAATCTAATTGATTTCTTTGACTGGGTGACCAAAGTAGTAGAACAGGGAAGGGCTGTGGACATGGCCTACCTAGACTTTAGCAAGGCATTAGACACAGTCCCACACAAAAGATTAATAAACAAATTAGCCAACCTGAGAGTGGGTCCCAGGGTGATAGCCTGGGTAAAACACTGGCTGGACAACAGGACACAGCGGATAATAGTAAATGTAGTTGACAGTGAAGAAAGGGGGCTTACTAGTGGGGTACCTCAGGGTTCAGTACTGGGGCCGGTAATTTTTAATGTCTTTATAAGTGACATTGCAGAGGGACTGGAAGGGAAAGTATGTCTCTTTGCAGATGACACAAAGATCTGCAACAGGGGTGATATGCAAGGTGGGGTGGAAAGGATGAAAATGGACTAAGCAAGGTTGAAGGAATGGTCAAATGTATGGCAGCTTAGATTCAATACAAAGAAGTGCAAAGTAATGCACCTGGGAAACAAAAACCCAGGGGAAGAGTACACAATGGGGGTGAGATACTGACAACAACAAAAATGGAAAGGGACCTGGAGGAAGTCATATCAGGCAACCTAAAGGTGGGCCAGCAATGTGAGAAGGCAGTAAGAAGAGCTGGGGGGATACTGGGATGCATAGGCAGAGGCATCACCAGTAGAAAACAGGAAGTTGTTGGCCCTCTGTACAGACAGTTGGTAAGACCACATCTAGAGTACTGTGTATAGTTCTGGAGACCCCATCTCCGCAAAGGCATAGGGTGGAGGCTGTCCAGAGGAAGGCAATGAAAATGGTGCAGGGTCTGCACCAGAAGACATATGAAGAAAGACTAAAGGAGCTGAAGATGTTCAGCCTCAAGGAAAGGAGGGAGAAGGGGGGACATGATAGAAACTTTCAAATTCCTCAAGGGAATCAACAAAGTCCAAGAGGGTAGCATCTTTCAGAAAAAGAGATGCTCAAGAACAAGGAAGCACAATTTGAAGATGGGGGGATGGCTCTGAGGTAATGTGAGGAAGTATTTCCTCACAGAGAGGATTGTAGATGTATGGAATGGCCTTCCTGAGGAGGTCATAGAGTCAAAAACAGTGGGGGAATTCAAGAATGCATGGGACAGACATAAGGCAATTCTAGTGGGGGGTAGGAGGAAGTAGGCTGTTGGTTAACTAGGATCTGCAGCTTATCCATTAGGTAGGGAAATGGGCAGACTAGGTGGGCCAAGCAGTCCTTATCTGCCATCAAATTCTGTTTCTATTTCCAAAATGGTACCCCTTTGGTGGGTACATGGCCATGGTATTTGCATGTATCAGCTATTTTCAAAGTAAGTTGGGGCTTATGGGCACTGCCACTAAATATAAGATGCCAACACAAAGCTACTGTAATGTAGCAAAGTGATGCAGAAAACTGATATTCATATGAGTGTGTTACCCTGGGCCCTCCACTACTGATTTTCTAAATTAAGTTTATGGGAACAATTTCCTTGTACAGTACTTGGCCAGAGTACATAGCCCTATAAAACACAAATCAATGTACATCTGTGGGCCATGCTTTTCCTCATTCTGTGTATGCTACTGTGTTTGCAGAACTGGGATTTTTACTAATTCCCTTATTCTTATGTCCAATTTTGTGCTATCATCACTATTTCTTTTTTCATTCTAGTGTAAGCTACTCAAGATTTGTGACCCAACATCTGATAATGACAGTGCAAGTGACCACAGTACTCCTGATACTGTGCCTGAAGACACATCCATCAATAACAATGGCATGGAACTGGCATAGCCAGAAAATGTGGATGGAGACTATGGCATGGTGTTATGTATAGCCTTCGAAAGGATACATGCGGAGCTGCACCTGGTCAACCAGAGAATACAGAGACCTGGTGTAATGATAACCATGACTTGGAGATCACCATACTAGACTACAATCTACTCAGAAGGGACAGGACAGGCAGGAAGAAGGAGGAGTGGCACTTTATGTGAAAAGAAACATAAAGGCCTCAGAGATTTAAGGGAAACAAGGAAGAGGGGAGATACTGTGGTTTAAGCGTGATAGAAAAACAGGATCAGCCATCCGCATGGGGTAGTTCATAGACCACCAGCCCAAGGGGAGGAGACAGATAAGGAGATGATGATGGCTATCCAAAGGATGGCACACAAGGGGGAGGTAGTACTGGTGGGTGACTTTACTATTCCAGAGATGGACTGGAGCTTACCAGCAGCGGAGTTAGCCAGGGGTAGGTTTATCCTGGACTCTCTTTCAGGGAGCCTTCTTTAATCAACTCATCATGGAAACAATATGGCAGAGGGCACTACTGGACCTGGTGCCCACAAATGAGGACCATGTGATGGGGATCACAGTGGGGGAGCATCGGGGAACGGTGACCACTGGTCAGTGTGGTTTAGCATAACTTAAGGGACAGAACCCAGCCACACAAAAATATGAATCCTTGACTTTAGGAGGGCAGATTTTGGGAAAATGGGGAACTGCTTGGAAAAGACACTAACTGGAATAGGAAGCAAATTAGGGGTGGAGGAACAGTGGGAAGTATTCAAAACAGGGATAACAATGGGCCATACAATCATGTGTAGGTAAGCAATCATACCCAACAGGGTGGGCGGTATTGTGCTATACCGGACGCCAGGGCTTAATGAGGCCCGGACGCCAGGCTGGAGGGCCTTTATAGCCCTGAAGGTCCGTGAGTAGCATGTACTGCCCACCCTGAGGGTATTATTGCTTAGAAAATGGACACCTGTGTATATTTTTACTAGGCTATAAATAACAGTGTAAATAACTTTAAAAGAATATAAATGTTAAAAAAACTTTCTTTGAGTAAAGTAGTCCATTTGCTTATGAGCTATTCCATCTTCTGTTGCCCCCCCCAGCCATTCTTTATTTACATATCCCCACCCTCACATACATGACATGGCGTTTTTTTTTTTAAGTCCCCCCCTTCCATATCTTGGCATAGTTTTCATGTTTAAAACACACTTCTCTGCCTTCTTTGTGAAACCTTTTTTTTTTTTATTGGGAAGATGTGGCTGTTAGGCGCGCGACCTTGGGCTGTAAAATCAAGCAGTGGAGGAGATCGACAATTCCGATGTACAACGGCAGCGATTTTACTTATTTTTTGTCTTTTTTTTTTAGTCGGTTTAACAGACCCCTCTTTCGTAGCGTTATATGGTGTCCCCCCCCGTCAGTGTGACAGTTAAACCTCTGGAGTTGCGGCATTGTGTGTCAGTGGAAGGCCGGAGAGGTTAAGTCATGCCGCTGATTTCGTTCTTTTTAACTTAATCAGAAGCACACAAACGGGCAGAGTTGCAATGACCGGAGACCCGAAGTAAGTGAGTGAGAACACTTGGCACAGCAGCATGCTTAGGTGCTGATTTTTTTTACATCAGTTGCGATCGATCAGGTGACAAGGTACAGTATAGGAGTTCGTGGGTCCCGAGAATACTGTGTCGCACTGTACTTCATTTCGGGCTAAGGGCAAGATGCATTATGCTGTCTAGCAGCTCTAGGCAGAGGCTTTTTAATTAAATTTAAAATGGCAATAGAGAAACTGGGAAGAGAGAAAGAGTAAAGGGCTGGTGGAGGAGAGTTGCTCTGTTACTTGATCTAACTAAGCTACATTTAAAAAAATGGCAGCCATCCACATGATTAACATTCCATCGCCCAAAAATACCAGTAAGCAGGCAGACAGAATGGGACTTGTTATTTTCTGGTCTCTGTTGCCTGATACCGGACTGCGTGGTTGGATGTGTCAGCCAATCAGGGTGCAGAATTTGACAGACCCATTTTCTAAAGCAGGTTAGCAAGGGGAAAAGGAAGAGGAGACCATTATGGTATTCCCAGTAGGTAGCAGAGAAAGTGAAAGCCAAAAAATCTCATTCAAGCAATACAAAAAGACACAGACAAGGGGATATGGAGATGTACCAGGAGAAACAAAGGAAGGCAGGGAGGGCAGAAAGGGAAGCCAAAGCACAAACAGAGGAGCACACTGCAAAATCAGTGGTTAGAGGGGACAAAACCTTTTACAAGTATGTAAGTGAAAAAAGGAAGGCTAAGGGAGGGATAGTGAGGCTGAAAGGGGAGGACGGGGGTAGAGTGGAGGATGACAACAGCAAAGCAGACATACTGAACAGATATTTCTGCTCAGTCTTTACTGACGAGGGGCGGGTAATGGGCCAGTAGGGAGTAGAATGGGTAGGAAGGGCATGGAAATGGATACAAGTCCTTTTCCATGGGAAAGGGACCTAAAGGAAGCTGAACGAATAAGAGTCGCTAAGGCTATGGTGCCAGATGGTGTACACCTCCGGCTGCTGAGGGAGCTAAGAGAGGTGGTAGTTGAACCCTGTTTAGCCAGTCACTGGAAACAGGAAAGGTATGCAAAGACTGGAGGACAGCTGATGTAGTCCCCCTATACAAAAGCGGGAACAGAGGGGAAGAGGGAAACTACAGACCAATCAGCCTGACCTCAGTAGTGGAAAAGATCATGGAAACACTACTGAAGGAAAGAACAGTGGAACACCTTGTTGTCAACGGTCTGCAGGACTCCAAGCATCATGGTTTTACTGGGGGGAGGTCATCCAGACTAACCTCACTGAATTATTGGACTGG
The DNA here is from genome assembly GCA_016271365.2 of Neoceratodus forsteri. NCBI lineage: Eukaryota > Metazoa > Chordata > Ceratodontiformes > Ceratodontidae > Neoceratodus > Neoceratodus forsteri. The sequence continues at coordinate 1,679,370,035 of CM057456.1, forward strand.
GTGACAAGGGAGGTGGATTGGGGGGTTGGGGCAGTGGATGTGGCCTACCTGGATTTCAGCAAGGCCTTTGACACCGTGCCACATAGAAGGTTGTTAAATAAGCTGGGGAGGATGGGGGTGGGAAGCACGGTGGTGTGGTGGGTGGGGAACTGGATGGATGGCAGGATACAGAGGGTGATGTTAAATGGCTGTCACTCCAGAGAGGGAAGGTTGACCAGTGGGGTGCCACACAAATCAGTGCTAGGTCCGGTGCTCTTCAACATCTTTATCAGCGATATTACAGAAAACCTAGAAGAGAGAAGTTGCCTGTTCACTGATGACACAAAGCTCTGCAATAGGGTGGACACACCGGAGGGTGTGAATAGAATGAAGAGAGATCTGCAGAAGCTTGATTACTGGTCAAGTGAGTGGCAGTTAAGATTTAATGCAAAGAAATGCTAAAAAATGCATATGGGGCACAGAAACCCAGGAACAACATATCAGCTGAGGGGTGAGGATATAGAATGCTCCAAGCACGAAAGGGACCTAGGGGTTATCATCTCTGATGTCCCCAAGGTAGGGAGTCAGTGTGCCAAGGTGGCAGGAAACACAAACAGGATGCTTGGTTACATAGGCAGGGGTACCACCAACAGGTGAACCACAATTCCAAAGATCAAGCTGCACAGCTACTCGGAGGCAGGTGCTGTCAGTGGGCAGCCAGCACAAAAACTGTGACAGGGAAGACGGAAGACAGCACTTTGAAAAATGCCACAAACAAAAGGCTTTACCACTGAAGCACTGGGGCTTGTAGAGTGTAGCTCTGGCCTAAATATATTTCACTGTATTTGCACTTTACATTTTGTTTGGGGTATTTTTCTATCTGAGTGCTGTCTTCCTTCCTCATATCACCAGCAGGAAAAGGGAGGTCATAATTCCACTATACAAGACACTAGTGAGGCCACACCTTGAGTACAGTGTCCAGTTCTGGAGGTCTTACCTACATAAGGACATAGACAGGGTGGAGGCAGTTCAGAGGAGGGCAATCAAGATGGTGCAACAATTACCTCACAAAGCATATGAGGACAGGCAGAAGGACTTGAAAATGTACTCCCTGGAGGAGAGGGGGGATATGATTGAGACATATAAATACCTCACAGGGAGGAACAAGGTGCAGGAAAACATAATCCTTCATAGAAAAAGATGAGCCAGGATTAGGGGACATTGGATGAAACTAAAGGGAGACAGGGAGATTCAGAGGGAACATGAGAAAGAATGTCTTCACAGAGAGGGTTGTGGACAAATGGAATGCCCTGCAGGAGGAGGTGGTGTGGGGCTGAAACAATTACAGGATTAAAGAATGCATGAAATAGGCATCAAGGGATCCTGGTAGTGAGAGGAAGGGGACAACCTAGTTCTAGAGAAGCTTGAAGAAGCTTAGTACGTGCGCATATGGGAAGACTAGGTGGGCCGTAGGCCCTTATCTGCCATCAACATCTATGTATGTATATATCTATGTATTGAGAAGCTCAGAACTCAGTTTGATTATGTGGCTGCATTCGACAGTAAGCTTGACACTCTCCTGCAGATGTTTTGGGACCGACAGCAGCAGGAAAGTCTGGAAGACAGTGTGGCACAGCATTGATTCTCATCTTACAAGTTTTACACCCAGATGCTGTTCAGTGATGCCAGTGATGACCACGTGTTCAGCAGCAGGACCATTGTGGTAATTGGATCACCTGCAAGTTGTGGGTTTCAGAATATGGAACACAGAAACATAAACTATGATGGCATAAAAAGACCCATGGTCCCTCTGATCTGCCCATGTTCCCTAAATCCCTTGGATAATTCTTGGAACCTAATGTTCCCCCAAGGCACTAACCCTCACGGACCCCTCCCTATTTTCTTCTCTAGTTCCGTCAGCCCAGGTTATCACTGTTCGGTTCATTCTATCCCAGGCATGTTTGAACTCCCTTACTATGATTGCTCCCACCACTTCCGTTGGCAGACCGGCCAGGGCTCCACCACCCTCTCCGTAAAGAAGCACTGCCTTACATCTCTCCTGAATCTCCCACCTGCCAACTTCCACCCGTGACCTCATGACCATGAGTTGGTACTCCAGCTAAATAATTCCCCATAGTTCACTTTATTAAATCCTTTGAGGAATTTGAAGATCTCAGTTATATCACACCTCTCCCTTCTGGTTTCCAATGAGTACAAGTTTAGTGCCCTAAGACGCTCCTCAGGGTATTTACCCTACTGCTCCTGGATCATCTTGGTCACTCTGCATTGTACTGTCTCTAACCTATCCTTGTTCATTCTGAGGTAAGGACTCCAGAACCGGGCACAGTACTCCAGTTGAGGCCTCATCAGAACTCTGTAGATTGGTAGTAATAGCTCTTTGCTCCTACTATTAATTCCCCTCCCAATGCATCCCATCATCCTGTTAGCCTTACTATAGGCCTTGTTGCACTGGGTAGTTTGTTTAAGGGAGTTACTGATGATAACTCATTGATCCTGTTCCTCATTTATAGTGCTAAGTGTCTTCACACCCATCAAGTACTCCGTCATGGAGTTCTTTTTCCCTAGATGCATTACCTTGCACTGTTTTGCACTGAATTTGAATTGCCAGACCTTTGACCATCCCTATAACTTTAGTAGGTCCTTCTACATATTCCTTCTTCACAATTCACCCTCCCACATAGTTTTGTGTCATCTGCGAGTCGACGCAACTTGCCCTGAATTCTGTCACCAGTGTTGCTAATGAACATGTTGAAGAGGACCGGACCCAAGACTGAACCATGCTGAACCCCACTCGTTAATTCCTTCTCCTCTGATTTGACCCCGTTTACCACCACCCTCTGTCACCTTCCTGCTAGCCAGTTTCCCACCCAACTCACTAGAGTTTTGGCTGTGCCCAGGTCCTCCATTTTTTTAAACACTCTCTTGTGTGGTATCGAATCAAAAGCCTTACTAAAATCAAAGTACAGTAAATCCACCGCATGGTCCTTGTCTATCTTCTTTGTTATTCAGTCAAAGAAGACTATCAGGTTGGTTTGACATGACCTTCCTGCAACAAAACCATGTTGTTTATCATCCTGGAGTCCGTTGCTCCCCAGGTATTCTATAAGGTCATTTTTAATCAGGGATTTCATCAGCTTTCTCATGATGGAGGTCAGGCTAACAGGCCGATAATTCCCTGGTTGCTGCCTGTCTCCCCTCTTATATAGCGGTACTATGTCTGCTAACTTCCAGTCCACTGGGGCTTCCCCAGTCCTGATCGTGCTGTTGAACAGCTCAGTCAGCTGATCAGCCAGTTTGGTTGTTAACTACCTCAGTAACCTTGGGCGCAACCCATCAGGTCCTGGGGCCTTATCAACCTTGAGGGCTGTCAGCCCCTGCAGGACTCTTTCCCTAATGAATACTGTCTGGCGTATCCTCAGGTGCAAGCCACCAGGACCTGGGGCCTTATTAACCTTGAGGGCTGTCAGCCCCTGCAGGACTCTTTCCCTAGTGAATACTGTCTGGCGTATCTTCGGGTGCAACCCATCAGGACCTGGGGCCTTATTAACCTTGAGGGCTGTCAGCCCCTGCAGGACTCTTTCCCTAATGAATACTGTCTGGCGTATCCTCAGGTGCAAGCCACCAGGACCTGGGGCCTTATTAACCTTGAGGGCTGTCAGCCCCTGCAGGACTCTTTCCCTAGTGAATACTGTCTGGTGTATCCTCGGGTGCAATCCATCAGGACCTGGGGCCTTATTAACCTTGAGGGCTGTCAGCCCCTGCAGGACTCTTTCCCCAGTGAATACTGTCTGGCGTATCCTCAGGTGCAACCCATCAGGACCTGGGGCCTTATTAACCTTGAGGGCTGTCAGCCCCTGCAGGACTCTTTCCCCAGTGAATACTGTCTGGCTCATTTGTGGTATTCCCTTTGAGGCCACTTTGATGCTGCTGACAGGCAGGGGCCCACTTTCTTCCTTAGTGAAGACTGAGCAAAAACAGCCACTCAGAACAGCTGCCCTTTGCCCATCCTCTTCTATCTCCCTACTCCCCTCCACCAGTCATGTGATTCCCCTCCCACATTTTATGTTTTTCAGTAATATATCTAAAAAACAATTTTTCCTCCATTCTTCACCCCTTCTGTGATGTGCAGCTCTGTGTCTGCTTTTTTCTCCCTGGTGGTCCTCTTGGCCTCCCTTGCTTTCTGAAGATATTCCTCCCATTCTGCCTCTCCTTACTTGCTCTTGTATTTATAAAAGGCCATCTTTTTGGCCCCGACTGATTCCCTAACTCTAGCTGAGAACCACAGTGGTTTCCTCTAACTATTTTTCTTTGTCACTACTTCAATGCATGTTTTCGATGCCTCAAGGATAGCTCCCTTGTTTGCCTTCCATTTTTCTTCCACCTCACCTATGCCCCCCCATCCCTACTAACTTCTCCCTGAGCAGTTTCCTCCTCTTATCGAGGTTCACTCTTCTGAAGTCAAGGACTTTAGCTTTTGAGTGTGGCTTACCAGCCCGTAGGGCCAGTTCAAATCACACAGAGCTGTGACTGCTATTCCTCAGTGGTCCCCCCACTCTCACGGCAAGCACCAACTCTGTGTTGGCGAGTACCACATCTAAAACTGTGGACTGCCTGGTGGGTTCCCTAACTAGTTGTACCAGGAGACAGTCCTGAAAGGCATCCAGCATATGGATACCAATGCTGATTGTGAACATGATGGACAGGGTAGCACAGCAGAGGAGCAGCTCGATGTCATTACTGTACCTCCGTTCCAGTTACAAATGCTAATGCCATCCCAGTTCACACTGCAAGCACCGGTACAGTTCCTGAGCTGGTGTTTGCAGACTATCATAGCACAATACCAGACTGTGAATTTGTAAAGCTGTGTGAGCAAAGGTAGACCTGACCTTCTTGGTGTTCGCTGCTCGGGGTGTTCTGTCTTCTGGTGCCAGAGCAGCTGTACTTATCCTGGGGGGAAGCAGGTGAATTGGGATGGTAACAGAGGAAAATGCTATATCCCAAACCACATTAAAAATGAAGTGCTGTGGGTATTTCATAGACAGTTTGACATTAACGCATCCCAAATGAGGTTGTTCAGGGACAGGATCAATGAACAATTGCAAAATCACACAAAGAGTGTGAATATATCAAATTCGTAAATATACAGTACTGCTATTTTGCTGGGACACTCCATGTTAATGATTCTAGTACTGGTTTTAGCCATCCACATTTTGTATTGACTTTTTAACTATTTAGTGCTTTTGCATGTAATTTGCACTAACCCACTTATCCCAGCATATTGTTCACTTCTTCTTATCCCAGTTCCTTTCCTCCCTATCTTAATGCTGAAATATTACACTTATTTATTTATTACAATTTCGGATTACAACCTTTGAGCCGAACAGGCTCTTTTTAAAAGGCTCCATGTCAAAATTAGACAAGACAAATACATAAAACACAAAGGAATTACATGATGAAGCATGAAGGATTATCACAATGGCAATAGTCTGGTAAAAAATGATTAAATAAAACAGTCGTATAACAGTTATTGATGTAGGTCCCATTATAAAATGTTGGTAGTATTCTAGCAGCACTAGGGTAGTGCAGTTCATAGAGTAAACAGGAGAGAGAAGTGCATTTTTATTTTTTTATTTTTATTTAAAATTTTGATGACCGGGAAAGGCACATTGAGCTGAGGCTCATTTCCAGGTGCGACCCGGGTACAGTTTGTACAGAGAGTAGCAGTAGATAGAAGATACAGACAATTTGTACAACATTTTACAACAGTTAAATACACTGAATCAGTGGTAAAACAGTTAAACAATTTCATGTGGAGAGAGAGAAGGGAGATGAAATCAGCTAGTTCTAAGTCGCTGGAGTAGGTGGGTGGGGGATGGGTGGTGCATCAGTATCGTTTAGGGACCATTTGAACATTTAGGGCATTGTGGGGTGGGTTAGATTACATTTAAATTACATAGGCTAGGGATGGTGAGTTTGGGAGGGGCAGCGGGCTAGGTGCAGCCTGGTTAGGCATTGTCAGGTGTGCAGCTGTGGTGCACAGCAATGTAGTGAGAGGTAATGGGGGGGTCGTGAGTGGGGTTGGAAAGGGAAGGAAAGTTTCCTAGAGTGGGGAGACAGATTAGGCTGGGGTGAGCAGCAGAGAAAGGAGGGTACTGAGAAATGAGTGGTATTGAAGGAAAAGGTAATTAGTGGGATTGGGGGGTAGTTCCTTGGGGAGGGGGAAAGGGATTGAATAAGTTTAAAAATAAATGCAAAGACCTGGGATCAATAGCAGCAGACAAAGTTGATTTCTTGGGCAAGACAGGAGCAGAGAACCTTTTTAAACGGGCCCAGTTTGCTGATTTCACGGAGGGGCGCCAGGAGATCATTGAGCCACTTAGGACCACGGTACACTAGTGATCTTTGGGCAAACATAGTGCACTTAAGGGGCGCCTGTAGCAATCCCTTAGCCATGCATCTGGTGTTCTTTATGTGAATAAAATGTCCATTCCTAACCAAATCTATGTGATCTGTCTGATGGCTTGATGCAGTACAGTACAGTATATAATAGTATTACTGGTCACAGGTGCTGCATAGAAATAGATAACTCTATGTAGTTTTACAGAACATTGGGACACAGGTACTCAGGACACAGGTGTTCTGCAGTGGGAAAGAGACAAACAGCAGTTTTACTGCAGAGAAAAGATCACTATGAGCACTCCCGGGGGAGGGGGAGGGGGGCCTGGCCTACAGCCACTCTTACGGCAAACAACTTTGAAACACTTTTAACTCTCCAAGGTGGAGGGGTGCCCTGGCCATACAGCACTTTTGAGTAAGATCAGTTTGAAACCCCAGGTATAACTCCAAGCAGTTTTGAATTTGGACCCATGTACTGTAGTGGGCATCACACAGCATCTGTCCTCAGGTGCTGTATAAAAATATGTGGGATGACTCTAAGCAGTTTTATAGAACAGTGGGACACAAGTACTCTGAAGTGGGAAACAGACAAACAATTTTACTGCAAAATAAACAAAAAACATTATAAACACTCCCAGCAGGAGAGGGAGGTGGGGCCCTGGACTACAATCAGTCAGTCACTTGGAAACACTTTTAACACTTCAAGGAAGTGGGGGCCTGGCATACAATACGTTTCAGTAAAATCAAGTTTGAACCTCCAGGGATAACTCTGCACAGTTTTAAAGATGGACACATGTACTGTAGTGGGCGTTACACAGCATCTGTCTGCAGACACTTACAGAAATCCCCAGGATAACCATGATCTGATATGATTCATCAGGTAATACAGTACTTTCTTCCAAACCAGATTTTACTTGGAAAAAAGAAAAGTGAAGCCGATTACTGTTTTAAAAATGTGTTAAATCATAGAGATGGACCACAAAAGTACAAACTTAATTTGTTGCTGAAAGAAGTATCTACAGTATTTCTGTTGAAAATTATAGAAAAATAGCTGTAGTCTCTCAATGAAATACAGTACACTGGGCTCCTAAGTGCAGTAGTTGCCAATTTTTGACATAATGTTACCACAGATGTGCCAAATTATTTTGTAGCAGAAGTGTGAAAAGCAAAGGTGAACACACCTGTTTCACTGCACTTACAGTACAGTACAAATATTTTATTATAAAAGTAGAAAGTAATTACTAAAACATCAAAACACAGGTACTGTACCTGTGCAAAGGTCACGCAGGTGAGATGCTCTGTGCAATTCACACTGAGGGGCTGACATGTCAGGAAGAATGGGTCAAATAAACCCAGCTTCACAAATCAGCCGCACAGTCAGTGTGTCAGCATCCAACAGGTACCTGTAGAACTTGCATATGCCTACACACGCTACCACGCACCCTGCTGGATGTCAGTGAGAAGATGGCTTAGCTGCAGCTTCTCTACACCATAGGGCATGTCAGCCAATTACAATTTGTGACTGATCGATTGTACACCTTGATTGGGTAAGTACAGTACTGTACGAGTCCTGTGCTGGAGTATTGCACTGTACTGTGAATGTCACAGATTCCTGTCCCCTTTGTCATTTCAACCATCACAGGACTGCTTGAAGGAGATGCTGCTGTGGGCTGGGAAGCACACACCTGCAGTCATGTGAATATGGCAGCAGGCCACGCTGGCAAGGGAGATGCCACTGCCAACAGAACAGAGATCTGATTAGGAGTAATATGTTAATGAACACGGAATCCTGTAGTTCATAGTAGAGCCATCCATGGGGAGTTCATGTCAGGGTGGGTTATGGGGTGGTACTGAATGAGGCTATGGCAGGGTGGAGCATGCATGAAGGGGCTGCATTGGGTATGGCAGGGTGGGGCATGAGGGGGCTGCATCAGGTATGGCAGAGTGGGGCATGAGGGGGCTGCATCAGGTATGACAGGGTGGGGACATAGGGGCTGCATCAGGTATGGTGGGTTAACACATGAAGGGGTTGCAGGGGGTATGGCCAGGTAGGCAAAGCATGGGGGCTGCATGGGGATATGGCTGGGTGGAGTATGAGGGAGCTGCATGGGGATATGGCTGGGTGGAGTATGAGGAAGCGGCATGGGGATATGGCTGGGTGGAGTATGAGGGAGTGGCATGGGGATATGGCTGGGTGGAGTATTTATTTATTTATTTAAGAGTTTTACCAGGAAGGCATACTGAGCAGGGTACCACTCGATTCCAGATGCACCCTGGGATGAGGGGGCTGCATGGGGATATGGCTGGGTGGAGTATGAGGGAGCGGCATGGGGATATGACTGGGTGGAGTATGAGGGAGCGGCATGGGGATATGACTGGGTGGAGTATGAGGGAGCGGCATGGGGATATGGCTGGGTGGAGTATTTATTTATTTATTTAAGAGTTTTACCAGGAAGGCATACTGAGCAGGGTACCACTCGATTCCAGATGCACCCTGGGATGAGGGGGCTGCATGGGGATATGGCTGGGTGGAGTATGAGGGGGGCTGCAGGGGGTATGGCCAGGTAGGTGGAGCATGGGGGCTGCATAGGGATATGACTGGGTGGAGTATGAGGGAGCTGTATGAGGGTATGGCCAGGTAGGTGGAGCATGGGGGCTGTATGGGGGAATGCCAGAGTGGGGCATGAAAGGATTGCATCGGGTATGGTAGGGTGGGGCATGTGAGAGCTACACCATGGTATGGCAGGGTGGGGCATGAAGGGGCTGCATTGGGTATGGCTGGGTGGGAATGAGCATGGGGGCTGCATGGGGGTGTGGCACTCATCTCTGCCTTCACTCCCACACAGAACATGTCTGGACTGCTCACAGTGCTGAGAGTCCACCAGGAGGGTCTGGAGGAGATCGACATTGATCCTACACCACCAAAGGAGCCACTGGTCATCATAGGTGACTTGGTGGCCATGGCCATATGCTGAGCTGTATTAGTAGTGGTAGTGGATGTCCTGGTGGAAGAATAATGCATTGGGTGATGAAGACTCCCACAAATCTTTTTTTTTCTTAAAGTATTTCAAAGGATCTTTGTTATGGAAAAATAAATATGTTTTCTTTCCCCTGTTTAATCACCCATACTCTGCTCTTCCCAACCCAGCCTTACCGATATTCAATATAAAGACCCCCTGTCATCACCCACCAAACCTTCGTGCATTATACTTTTCTTTTGCACAGTACTGCTATATTTGCATTGCTTCTTTTCCTTCTCACTGTATGGTAAAGTAGATGTCTTTACTTCTGTTGTTTGTAAAGTTGTTTGTACTGTACCTGCACTGAACCCTGTGATTCTTTCAGATGTGTGTGTGTGGGGGGGGAGGAGGGTGGAGAGAGGAGGCTGGTGTTGATAAAATGTGCTTTGTTTAAGCTTATTTGTGAGGAAGGAGGTTAAGAGGTGGAGGGGAGTGACAGGGTGAAGCAGAAATGCTGTACATTTATACAGTACTGTTGTTTGTCTGTTTTTTGAGGAAGGGTAAAAATGGACAGGTGCAGGGTACTTTTTATCCAACATCCTGGTTCTACAATTTATTGTTCATACAGTACTGTACTGGGTATGGGGATAACATTTTTTACATTGGATTTGTGTCCACGCATATTGTATAAATATGAAAAACAGTTCATATGTCTGAGCAAACCGCTCAGTTATTTCATAAACTCCATTCAGTATTACGTAACTACCATTATTCCACATTGAAATTGGGTTCAGATATGGGGCATGCACATTAAGGAAAACAAAATGGCAGTGAATGACGAGAGACATCTACAGGTAGCAATTACAATATCTGGTACCAATCAGCAGAGGAACAGCAATCATAATTATCACCATCACCTGCTAATGCCAAAATCAAGAATTTGTTGTGATGGGTCACACCGGCAAATCTAACATGACACTGATCACCACTGTAGGTCTCTATCATGACACCTCTGGCTTTCCTTTCTTCCATGGTGTACATGTTCAGATCACTCACTCACTCTCTCCTTCTAGGACTTCTCATGCAGCCAGTCCCTGCATCATTTCAGTTCCTTCTTCTGGACAGCCTCCACTTGAGCTTTGTTCTTTCTGAGGTGCAACCTCCAAAACTGGACACAGTACTCAAGGCGGGGGGTCTCACCAGTGAGTGATACAGTGGCAACATCACCTCCCTCCTCCTACTTTCACTGTAGGCAATAGGATTTAGAGGGCATGAACTTCCTGAGACACAGACCAGCAGGGCCCTATCTTGGTGAAAAACCAGGGGGTAACTCAGAAGAAGGCTATTTGAACTGTAACTTTTGTCCATGCAGTGGAACACAGAACTTTCACTGTGGTCAGAAGGCACAGGAGGATGCTGAAGGAAGTTCTGGTTTTGATGGTAGAGGCATAAATAGAGTTGGAAAAAGTAAGCATGTACTATAGTATAAGTCCATGAAATAGCAGTAACACTTCTGTTGACTGCAAGTTATCACCAAGTTTTACTTTATTAAAAGTATCTATTTGAATACTGTTTGTGTGCATTTTATCCCAGTGCTGAATTTTGCATTTTATACAGTGCTATCTGTTTGAATGTGCATGTTCCAGTGTTTTACACTTATTTCCGTATCTTGTGAATTGGAGTGATGTCCCAGTAAACAAGTGCCTTATCAAACAAAAACATGCTTCTCATGCTTACAAGTAATATTCTGAGCACAGCCTCCTCAAGTCTGGGGTGCCTACCTGTGTCTGGAATCACTGTCACTACCCAAACCACCAGGACATGGTAATTTGGATAGTGACAGTGATTCCATGTGGCGGTTGCACTCTCTACTCCCCTGTAACGCTGTACCATTTTGGATTTATGTTGCTGTGATGGAACTTTTTTGATAATAAACACATGTTCTGCACCCATTGAAGGTAAGCCTATGGTCTGCGTATTACTGCAAGTGAATTAACGGAGCTGTCTGGTTATTAAAAGCATCTGCAGTGCTGTCCTTCTGGTTTACTGGCTACCTTTTCACTCCACTCACTGCCACCTACCTGGAAGTGAGATGATTATCATGGACCTTTTTTTGGTTCCTGTGGGAGCCAGTAAAGGGTGCCTGCCAGGGAACCAAAAAAGGAGCACTCAGTTTTCTTCTACTGCTAGAGGCACTTGAACATTTCAGCCATGGCTGCCATGGGGTCCCCCGTTAGGCATAATGTAAGCAAAGGGAACCCTTTGATCTCACACATTAGCTTGCAGTCAAGGGCTGAAAAATGCCTATGAATGTGTGAACATACTAAGAAACCAAGTTAGCCTATTAGCCCACCACCTGAACACTCTAGCCAATCGGGGTGCCTGAGGAGCTGCAAACTTGCTGCAAAGTGGTAGCATGGTTCAGATCTGCCTTAGGAGGAGAGGAGAGAAGAGCTAAATGGCCCATTAGTGGCACAATGCTTTACTATGCTCGTGACAGTGTCCATTGAATACAGCAAATCAATTTGGACGAGGTAAGAATAGCGAAGATGAAAACGATGTTGTGCCTTTAATAGCACATTACAGCGACTACGATTTTGTTTCTGTCAGGAGTGAGTTGGGGGTGGTTTGCTGAAAGTTTGTAGGTATTAGTGTGGCAGGCTACTAATGAGCTGGCTGTCTGATCCTGTGGTCAGACACACTGCCTGTGGTGCTGGAGGATTTGGGTTCAGGACCTAGCAGTGAGGAGAAGTTTTTTTTTTTTGGTTTGTGGGAGAATTTTTTTTTCTGTTGTTTCCCCCATTGTGCCTGCCCTCACCACCTTGTTCTGCCCCTCTCACAGGTTGCTCCCCCATGTTCTCCCACTCCTGACTTGTGTCCCCCTCCCTGACTTGCATCCTCCCTCAAATTTCTCTCCCTCCCTGAGATGCACCCCCGGAGTTGGTTATTATAAGTTGGGGGGGGAGGTGAGGGGCACCAGGGACATGGCCCCCCACTTCAAAAGTACAGTACCTGCAGATCACCCCCCTGCTAAGAAAGTAAGTGCCCATTGTTGTTTCTGGCAGGAGCTGTAGTGCACATCACTGTTTTGACTTTTCGGCAACGTGCACTCTCTATTTTTGTCGGCACTGTTTTTCAGTCGCTGATATCACCTAGAACCACTGGTGACCTGAGACCAGGAGTGGAGTCAGATCACTGTGTCAGGAGAGGCCAGGCCAGGCTGAGGCAGCTGCCACAAGGCAGTGCACCTTACATAGAAACATAGAAACATAGATTTTGACAGCAGATAAGGACCGCTTGGCCCACCCATTCTGCCCATTTCCCTACCTAATGGATAAGCTGCAGATCCTAGTTAACCTTGACTCAGGAGGGTTGGCAGCGGGGTCCAGTGTCATAGTGACCCCTGTGGACAGGTTAGGGAGCTTGCTCCCACCACAGGGGTATGCTATAAGTGCTGAGGCCTACTCGCACAGCTCATACCATGGGGGAGAAGGGTGACTGCAGGGGAAAACCTTGGAGAAAATCACAGCTATCGTTTATATGGCAGCCTCAACCTGAGCAGAGTATATCTCTGAATGACAACAGTGGGGGGAGGCATAAAAACCTATATAGAAAAAAAACAGGAGGAAAAGAGAGAGAAGATTCTGAACTGAGCTCCAGAGTGGTGTTCCTACACAGTGCTGTAGGAAGGAGGAGTATCAGTTTAGTGCCTACCTGTCCAGCATGCCATGAAGAGATCCCATTCGGGGCTCCAGCATCAGAACCTGTAAGGTGTTGCTGGGAGAGAGAAAAAGAAAGTTCTGCCTGCACACTGTAAATCTGCCTTCTGCCTATTGAGGCATCCAGCTGGGCCTACCTGGCCGCATCACCTCCATAAGTGAAATGTCCCTAGCTAGGGCAGTGTGAAGAGGACTAAAATTCCCCATGAAGGACTGAAAAGGCACATTGTGTGGCCAAATCCCAGCAGAAACAAAGTAAAGCTAAGGGCACTGTCACACAAGAGCAAATGACCTGTCTCGCTGAGTCCAGGATCCAGTGTACAGCCTGTTTGTGAAACCATGAATATTTAAGATTCAAGATTTTTATTTAAAAACAGGAACAGGTGTAACAAAATCAACTGAGCTTGTACTCATTTACAATGGCTTCCTGGAAATAATTAATACAAGAAATGTTTCCAATTATGTAATAAAATTAACATAAATAAATACAAATATTTGACAACAAGAAAGATGTATAAAAAATAACAACTAAGTTTAAACTACAGTGCTGTCTTAAGATGCCTGTTGACAGATGTTAACAGACCAAGTAATTATCTTTGAACTATCTTTGAATCTTTCATCCCCCCTTCCCTTGTCTTGCTCATAGCTCAAGTCTTTGTACTGGTTATTACATGTCTGTAAGTCAATGACTATATGTTTGTAACTAAAAATGATGACTGTTGCACATGCTGACGTGGAACCTTTGTAAAAGAGCCTCGGCTCAAAGGTATTGTAATCCTAGATTGAAATAAATAAATAAAAAATATTTGAACCAATGTTTTATACTTTGCAATAAAGGCAATAGCCGCACAGCAGGACGTAAATACATGGGGAGAGAATTCCAGTGTTCCGAACCATTATAAAAGTATGGAAACAAGGTTTCCTGCTGCAATTCTGTAGTACAGTTAGGATAGAGTCTGGTTAAGTCTTGGATAGGACGGAGCCCCAAGGCATGGCCCAGATGAAGGCAAGGGAGCTCAGTGTCATTGTGTGGAGCATCCCTTTTGTTAAATCCTTGAGTTCCCTTTTGGGTTAGAAATATAGTACTTAGTGTAACAGAGTCACTGTGGATGTTGCAGTTACTACCCCCGCACTGCAGGGTCAAACAAGTCTGAGTTGTCTGGGTCAATAAACTCCTAAATGTGGGGTTCATATCTGAGTTTTAAATAAATTGCATGGTGCTTCCACGCAGAAAAAGTTTTAAGTGGGCATGGTATCAGAATGGTACAACCTACGGTGATGTAGCACCACCCCACCTCCTCATGGAAGCACACTACCCACAGACCAACACTACAATAACAGTTACCCCAATGAGCCTGCAACTTCACAATAACGACTCAGACAAGGAATTCCAACAATACCAGAGAGCACTTTATTTTGGTACTGCTGCAGGCCCAAAAATGAAAGGGAGTTAGGCAGTGGTGTGATATGGTACAGTTTTGTCTGGCTGTTCAGTGCCCATCCAGACCTAGTCCAAATTAAATACAGGCACTGCTTTGTCATACCCTCCAAGGTGCAGACAAAAAGTATTACCCCCGACTGTGCTTCACATACCTTTCTGGTTCAACTCACTCCCAGTGGATATCACCAATGCACTGAATCTCAGCTCCTTTAAGCACAAACTGTAACAGCAGGTGGTGGCCAGTGCCTACTGTGACTGCTACACTTAAATTCCCTGCTTACTCTCCTGGCCTCTCCATTACTTATGCACTCTCCCCATACCCCACTCCCTCCCTGTTAACTCTTTCCAATATCTCACTTCAGCCTCCTCAGCCTCCTCCCTAGCCCCCCTGATTTCACTCCTCCCTCTCTCCATTCCCTCTCACATCTTTGCCCCTTCCCTCACCTATTACTCCCTGACACTCCTAGCTCTCATATTCTCTCTCTCCTTTCTCCCCTAGCCCAACCTAACTCCCTCCTAGTTCTCATTTCTTTCTCCTTTCTCCTCCTTGTCCGCCCTAGCTCTTCTCTCCTTTCCCCTTCTGACAGGGATGAATAGGAGCTGTCCCAGTTGTTATGAAAAGTGTTTAAATGCAAAGATCTATTCTTTCCTTTCCTGTCTCTTGACCATCTGGTTGCACAACCAAATTTTCCTGTGAGACCTAGGATTTGATCACCCTGACAGTCTTGCAATTCTTCACCTCTCACTGTCTCTCAACCTTCCCTTGATTTTCTGTCTTTTTCTCCCTTGTATATCTGCTGATATAAAAATATATGCAAATCATTGAGAGGTAATGTGACTAATATTGGGATCCCTTTTGTTTAGAAATTGTATAGTGTTGGTTTTTGAAATGTATACAATTGTGGTTTGAGATGGTTGTGGGGAGATGTTGGAAACTTGGGAGGTTACCTGAGGGCAAGTTTTAAGCCTTTTGCAGAAGAGCTGTGGAAAAGGTACCTCAGCTCAGGCACACTGTGTTCCAGCCAGCACCTGCCTGAAACATACAAGAACACTTTCGAAGATGCTTGTTAAGTATGGGGGGCTGGAAGGACTTATAAGATGGAGATGCAATTGCTTGCAAGATGGGACACAGAGACTGAAGGACAACTCTGATGGATCTCCTCTATTTTATTTTGTCTTTGTAAATAGTTATACTGAACAATTTTATATTTTATAGTGCTGCAAGTACAAATAAACATTTTTGGTGAATTCTACAACTGCTCCTGGTTTTTCCTAAGCTTCCTGACCTGTGCGTCCATGACATCCTCCACCCATCCTATTACCTCCTCTCCTCCTTACATCTCCTAACCCCTCTACTCTCCTCTCCTTCACTATCTACCCCTCTCCTTCACTGCCTACTCCTCTCCCTCCAATCCCCCACTCCCTCTGTTCTTGACTGTTTCCTGGTACCTTGTCCTCTCACTAGCTACCTCTGGCCTTCTCATGCACTTGTTAGATCACTATTTCAATTGTAACTGCACCAGGCACTCTTTGTATAATGTCTGGTGATACTGTACCATTGCTTCCTTCCACGTTGATCCTGACAAAGCCTTTGGCAGCTCATTATTTTCCGAAGGCAATCTGTAATGCTTTACCAGTTATTAATTCGACTGTCTTGTCTTATCTGGACAAAGCCACTGGCAGCTCATGTACTGTCATTGTTTTAACTGTTATCTACCTGCCTGTTCTTGTCTCCATTTGTCCATTGTCCATGACGTGAAACCTTTGTAAAAGAGCACTGTGTGCTCAAAGGTGTTACCCAAAATTCTCATAAATAAATATCTGCACCCACACCACACATGCACAACACAGTAGTCATTCTTTCCCATATGTACTGGGAGTGCTACCCACTTCCCCGCTGGTACTAGTGCAAAACCCCTCTAGCTCTACCTAGGGAGCTCCCTGTGCTTCACTGGGCACCAAGCCATTGAAGCAGTATAGGCTCAATGATGTTGCATGTGGTTCGCCAGCAGTAGTGAACTTAAACAAATAAGTGCAGTTGCCACTAGTGGTAAATAAAACCTCAAACCTGAAAGCTTTTTAGTCCAAATGGGCATTTGCAACTCCCAGCTAGATGGCCTTGTTAATTAAATGCTTCTCAACTATGATACAATTTCTGTTGAAGATCAAGCCCTGAGTTTACTCATGGTTTCCAAGACCAGGGGATCTCTCCTGCATTGCAGGGACAATGATGCAGTTTGCAGTGATTGGTGGGAGTACTCCTGTAATCAATTAATCCTCATTCCTTTATTGAAGGTTTAACCATAAATCCTCGGGTGATGTTTCACTGCCATTTCATCAGGCAGATTTCTTTTTTCTTTTTGCTTCCTGGGCTGGCTGCCCCTCAGTCCACCCTCCTGACCACCTTGCCCCATCCCCTGGGACCTACCTGTCGCCACTGGAGTGCTCCCTGGATTACCCTCCAGGGCTTCTTTCTGACCGGTACCACATTGAGATCCAGAGGCTACAGTGCCTCAAATAGCTGCATGGGGCTTGGTATGGAAGTCAGACATCCTCTGTGGCACAGCCAGGATATTTTTGTCCCCATTGTTGGGAGGTGTGGCATGCAGTGATGTGAGGCATGCAATGCGCTGACATCTGGCACACCTTCCAAACCCTGTAGGCCTCAGGCATGACACTTCAGGCCTCCACCAGGGGTCAGTCAGGTGTCCAATGCCAGTCCACCCTCCCCCCTGGAGGAGGAGAGTAGTCCATTGGATGCTCAATCCTCCTCCTCCTCCAGGCTGGCCCTCTGACTTTGGGGCTTGCATCTGAACCCGGGTTGTCGGTATCATAAGCGGAAATCCAACTGCTGCACTGGTAGGCAGGCAACATCAGGCAGATTCCTGATGGTTTCTCTCTCTCCAGTTGGTGGCAGTGGTTGATGTCAGAGGGTACTCTGACTGTCCCTTTGATGCAGGTCAGGCACCTCCTGTCTCCAGCAGTCAGTTGCTGAATCTCCATTTCACATGGCCGCTTCTTCAGTGAGTCTCTGAGTCAGTCATCCCACCCAGCACTTCCTGCAATTCAGTAGGGGCGAAAATAACCAGTACTGGCTGTAGAACTACTGGCCAGGCAGTTTCAGTCACAGTCAGGCAAATGTACAGCAAAAGTCTCTCAATTGATGCAGCCTTCAGTCTTGTTTCTGTGCAGCACATAGCATGGGATGACCACGCTTCTCTGTAGCACAAATTCTGCTGCTCACTCTTCCTCTCTGGCTGTGACAGACACATAGTCTGACTCTGCAGCAGCTCCACCAGTCTTCTTCTCACTGCAGAAGCACACAAACTGAAATAGCTTGGGAATAGCTCTTGCTATTCACTGGCGAATGTCAGCTCACCATTGGTCTGATGGGCTGTCAATCACTCTTGGACTAGACTGGAGGTCTGTACATAAAAGATTACTGGCTAGAAATTCATACTAAGACTTTTTTTAGTCTCCCTGTGTCCCAGGAAACCTCTATGGCTACACTTCCAGGTTCTGCAACCTGATTTGCTATTGAGCAACCTAACCCTGTCTCCTGCTGCTGTGGTAATTGGGTCAGGGTGCACCAAGATGACAGTGTCCTATGCTGTGGTGGGGTACTGTCCTGAAATTCTTTAATTTCCCAAGGCCTCTTTCCATTACATGACAATCTGTGTTCCCTTTCCTGTTATGTGCAATCTCACTTGAAGTCTCGTTGGTCAGAGCATGCAGCGAGGAAATCCCCATTCCATCAGGAGCACTGGTCACACTCTACTGTCAGCAACTGGCAGCCACCCTTTGGTGTATGGCATGGAGCTGCTTGTACATGGCACTTTTGGCATCAGAGGAATACTGCACCAGAGCACTCCTCTTCCATCCCAGTCCCCATCAGCAGTTGTGGGGACTGGAGAGAGAGAAACCAAACTGGTATCAGTAACTGTTGGGGCACCAAAGAGCCAGGTAAGTCCCACTCTGTGCAGGGCGGGGGGGGGGTTACATTAGTTTAACATCTAGTACTGCAACAAGTCATTATCTCTCCAGGCCTGCATCCATCTGCAACAGTGCACCGCCCTAAAGACTTGACTTAGCTCCCAATGGTTATGGGGTTGTGGTTTACTCTACTACACTAATCAGATGAGGATTGGTAGTTGTCATAACTGTGTCTGTTTATGCCTAAAGTTGGTTGCCTTTATGTTACTGCTCCCTTGGGATTATTCCAAAACCACAAGAGACAGTGCACTAAACAGAAATAAAGTACTATTGCATTTTATCTTAGAAAGTTAACATAGTTTACCCCGGCACTTCAAGGCACCCTGCCTCTTCATCAAGGGTGTGTATGGGATTGTTCCCCTCCCAGAATAAATTAGGTGCCCTTGGTGCTTACACTAGCATTGTTGTTCTATTACATTTTTCCAGTGTACTGTGTATGTCATTCAGAGGGCTCTGTGTATTGTTACTGGGATTGTATGGTTAATTCCTAGGAGAGTGCACTCTTGTACCACTGTGTGCATGAAGAAATCACCCCAGGTGGAGGCACCATGCCAGAAGAGACCAACCAGAAGAACCATCATTGAATCCAGAACCATACACTCAAATGTAAAACTTTTAAGCCACTCAGCATCTTCCTCGGGCTTTGCCACACCATGTGGGTGGGAGTTACACTTTTTTTGTTTGTTTTAAATATTTATTTATGTATGTATGCATTTTTTCTGTATATTAATTTTAGTTCTCATAACAGGTGCCAGAACTAGAAATGGCAGCACTCCTGTTTATCCCCATGACAGGTACAGGACAGGTGATCACAATGCAGCTTCCCTACATTGCCCCGCCACTGTGCCTGAACCATGTCATGGAGGAACCACCATGTAGATGAGAGGTTAGTTCAGACTCCATGCCCTTTCAGTTCTTGGCTTCTCATGTGAGACTGCCAGCAAGGGTGCCAATTTGTGCCAACTGCATTGGTGGTTTTGTAATGTGGACATCTGCCCACTGGGAACTGGATGGAGAACCCAACCAACTCATTTCACGCAGGCCACTAAACAGACCTCAGGTGTTAATGGATTTCAGCAACTACCAATATGGCAAGATTTGAACCAGTAACCTAGAGGTGAAAGGCTCCTTAACCTGCTACCAATCCATTGAGTCATCCAGTTGTGTGTGTGTGTGTGCATGCGTGAGTTATACTTCTCAAATATAGTCACCATAAATGAGAGAGTTTCCTTCCAGCTTTGCAATGGATACAGTATCTTGAGCAGTAAAGCAATGGTAGGTCACAATAGTTCTCAACGTACATGCACTAATCAAGTTATAGCTAATTTAGTGAGCATCTCTGTATGATCTTAGGCACATTACATCATACAAACAACACATTCACAG
Source organism: Neoceratodus forsteri (assembly GCA_016271365.2). Taxonomy (NCBI): domain Eukaryota; kingdom Metazoa; phylum Chordata; order Ceratodontiformes; family Ceratodontidae; genus Neoceratodus; species Neoceratodus forsteri. Next base: position 1,679,389,930 of record CM057456.1, read on the forward strand.
CCGCAGTGTCAGTGGCTTGCCCCTGTGGCCGGAAGATTGGAAGGTTGTGGATTTCTATGGTACTTATCATAAGAGCAGAGGATTGTCCCAGGTATCCTAGTTAACATTCCCATATCAAAAAATGATGTCCACGTACCCTATCCCAGGAAAAAAAATTACAAACTAATATATAAGAAAAGGACTCAGTTGCAATTAATATATAAATATAATATGAGGAGGGACGCATGTCTATTTGATTCCGCTGACATACTTTGTTTACAGGTAAGAAGTGTACACTTAACTTTCCTCCAGAAATGCTTTTATCAGGTTTATTTTTATAATTGTTTCATTCATGAGCTTTGTGTCTGCCAAAAACAGCACAAGTTATGTTGACTTAAAACCGCTGTACAGTGTATTAGCCAGCAAAGTGGAACAGTAAATGAGTGCGTGGACAGGACATTAGAATTCATGCCAAACATGTGATCTTTTTTCTAAGAAAAGAGAAGGCAGATGCAAGTTCTTTCTGATGTCAGTGCACACTGGTAGTACCAGGCGTAGCTTTGCAGTAGGAAAAGGGAGAACAGAGAGTGCCTTTGAAGGATAAATGCAGTGAGATAATACACATCTGGAGCTAGACAGCCTTTGAATCTCAGTTAAATATTTCTCTTATACTTGTGCATTGGACATTAGCTAAAATGATATCCTCTGTCATTGTATACAACTAATGTGATTGTCTGCAGTGCTACTAGGCACATAGGTCATCTATCTTTCTGTCTGTCTGTCTGTCTGTCTGTCTATCTATCTATCTATCTATTTATCTATCTGTCTGTCCATCTATCAATCTATCATCTATCTATCAATCTATCTATCATCTATCTATCTATCCAGCTATCTATCTATCTATCTGTGTGGTCTTTCAGAAAACAGATATTTACAAAACAGAGGTTTCACTGCAGAAAGTGTTGTGACGTTCTTGTTTCAGAATCATAGAATCTTGACAGCAGAAAAGGATCCCATCGTCCCATCTGGTCTGCCCCTTGCCCCCCTTACTCATCTCTTCTCCCACTGGCCCCCCATTACTCAGCCCCATATGTCTGTCCCATACCCTCTTGAATCCCTCCACCATTTCAGCCCCCACCACCTCCTCTGGTAGTCTGTTCCAGGCCTGCACCACCCTCTCCATGAAGAACTGCCCCCTCACATTGCCTCTGTATATTCCTCCCTGCAGTCTTAGGCTATGCCCTCTAGTTATAGCTTCCCTCCTTCCCTCCTATGGTGTATCTTGTTCACAGGTTTCTATGCCCCAAGTGCATCACAGCACACTTTTTGGCATTGAATTTCAGTTGCCAAGTCTCTGACCATCCCTTAAGAACCTTCAGGTCCTGCCTCATGTTCTCCACCCCTCTGGGGTGACCACCCTATTTCAGATTTTCGTATCATCAGCAAATAGGCACACCCTCCTTCTTAGCCCCTCCGCTATATCACTGATGTAAATATTGACAAGCAATTGTCAATGCCGAATGCTGGCTTGCTGGCATTGGCATTGGTAGTGCAGGAGTTAAAGAGATGCATAATAGGAATGGCAGTGAAGTATTGAACTGACGCTAACCCCACCCCCACCCTACAGAGACTGACAGGATTGGGTGTGTGCCTTTGGGTCATCAGCCATAACACTCATGTCATTTCACCTCACCCTACCCTGCAGACACTGACAGGTGTGGTGGTATGCCTTGGGGTCTTCGGGCCTTGTACTTACCCCATTCCATAAGGAAATACGTTGAGATGGGTGCAGTATAGGAGAATGTGATGAATGTTGGGGCCAAAGACCCCAAGGCACACCTCAATGCCTGTTGCTGGATGCAGGGTGGGGGTGGAATGGCATGAGCATTACGGTCGACAATCCCAAGTTACACCCCCAATGCCTGTCGGTCTCTACAGAGTAGGGCGTTATGGTTGAAAACCCTAATACCCTTGCCATTTGTTGCTATTTTTGCTTCAAATTTTCAAAATGGTATTTTTGTGATCCCACCTGATGAACAGTGGTACTATCATTTTGTTACCCAATCCCGGAAGGTGGTTTTGCACAGTGACTGTGCCAGTTGGCACCACAGGTGTGAAAACACATTTTTGGCAGGGTGTGAAAAATGACAGCTGTACTGTTCATGAGGTGGTGTGAAAAAATGGCAAAGTTGAAAATCTGGAGTGAAAATATGAAAAATTGGCGAAGTTACGAATGTGCATAGAAACTACGCAACGTATATCTGTAACACAATTTTTTGGAATTTTTTCACCAGATTTTCAACATGAGCATTTTTGAACCTCTCCTCATGAACAGTGGCACTGTCATTTTGTTAATCTGTCCTAAAAATTGATTTCCCACAGCGACCTCACCATTCTGCGCCACAGGTGTGAGAACACGTTTCAGGAAGGATGTGAAAAAATGACAGCTGTACTGTTCATAAGGAGGTGTGAAAAAATGGTAATGTTGAAAGTCTGGAGAGAAAATATTAAAAATTGGAGAAGTTACGAGTGTGCATAGAAACTAAGAACATAAGAAGTAGCTGGCAGAAGGAGACCTTTAGGCCTATCTTGTCTGCCTGATTTGTGCCAGGTTCTTGTATTTTATCCCACCACAGAGTCTTGTGACCCCTTCCCTCTCCCTTTCTTTTTCCATGTTCCCACATCCTCCCTGTGTGTTTGTCCCAGGCTCCCTTGAAAGATCCCACAGTTTTAGATGCCACGACCACCTCCAGCAGCTAGTTCCATGGCGTCACCACCCTTTCTGTGAAGAAGTGCTTCCTCACATCCCTCTTGTATTTTCCTCCCATTAGTTTTAGGCTGTGTCCTCTGGTGGAGGTATTTTCTCTTACATTGAAGAGACCTTCCCATTCTACTTTGTTTATTCCCCTTTGGTACTTCAAGGTCTCTATCATATTCCCCTCTGCCTCCTCCTCCTCTTCTCCATTGAGTACATCCACAAGGACTCCAGCCTCTCCTCATATGACCTTTCCTGCTACCCCCGGTCATCTTAGTTGCCCTCCTCTGTACACCCTCCAGCAGTTTAATGTCCTTTTTTAGATGCGGGTGCCAATACCTCACCCCATATTCCAAGTGAGGCCTCACCAGGGACTTATACAGTGGCAGAATAACATCACTGTGTCTGCTACTGAATCCCCTTGTGATGCATCCCAGCATCCTGTTGGCCTTTGCTGCCGCCTTTCTGCATTGTGTGGACTGCCTCATGTCATTAGTGATTGCTACTCCTAGATCTTTTTCTTCCTTCTTCCTCTGACTTGGCTACCCATACTTTTCCTATATAGTATTTGGTTCTTGGGTTCTTAGTCCCCATGTGCATCACCTTGCACTTCTTGGCGTTGAAGCCCAGCTGCCAAATCCCTGACCATTTTTCCATTCTGGCTAGGTCTTCCCTTAGTTCTTGTACCCCTTTCTGAGTGTCCACCCTCACACAGATTTTGGTGTCGTCAGTGAAGAGACACATTTTGCCTTGAATACCCTCTCCAATGTCATTTCTAAATACGTTGAACAATACCAGGCCCAAGACTGATCCCTGTTGTACACCGCTAATGACCTCCTTTGTACTGGAGGTTATCCCCCCCCCATTACCACCCTCTGTGATCTGCCCCCCCAACCAGTTCTCTACCCATCTAACCAATCTTTCTCCCACCCCTAGTTCCTTCAGTTTTGTTATTAGCCTCATGTGTGGCACTGAGTCGAAGGCTTTGCTAAAGTCCAGGTATATGACATCTATTGCTTGTCCCTTGTCTACCGCCTTCGTGACATAGTCATGGAACTCAATTAAGTTTGTTTGACAAGATCTTTCAGCTACAAACCCGTGTTGCATGTTGTCCTGCAGACCATTCTCCTCCAAGTGTTTCGTTAGCCTCTGCTTCAGTATGGACTCTATAAGTTTGCACATTATAGAGGTCAGGCTTACTGACCTAAAGTTGCCTGGGTCCTCTTTGGGGCCGCTTTTGTGGAGCAGCATGACATTAGCTGTTCTCCATTCCACTGGCTCCACCCCTGAGTTCAGGAAACTATTGAACAGAACTGCAATTGGGCCTGCGCAATGCACATTCATAACACAGTCATTTTTTGGAATTTTTTCACCAAATTTGCAAAATGTGCTTTTTGGTACCTTCCCTCATGAAAAGTGGCACTGTCGTTTTATTAATCAGTCCTGAAAGGTGATTCTGCGCAGTAACTGCAAAATCATCTTTTGGGGCTAAGAAAGTAAATGACAGTGATATGTTCATGAGGTGGGGTCCCAAGAACCCCATGTTGAAAATCTGGGGCCAAAATTCCAAAAAATGGCTAAGATATCAACTTAAGTTGAAACCCCCCCCATTGCCTCCCACTATAAAGCTTACCATCATTTCTTCATTTCTTAGTTCAGCTTTGAAGCGTGCAGACATGTCCCAGTTCAGAGAAGATCACAACTTCCAACCTCCGGAGGGTAAGTATGGGTGAGGGGGGTACGAGGAGGTAGGTGAGTGGAGGGAGGGTGGAGATGAGGGAGGGGGACAAGGGAGACAACAATGGACTGTTTTCTTGTTTGCAGGGGAAAAAAAAGACCATGAGGGAAGGTTTCTTTCATTTACAGGTTACACACACACAAAAAAAATAGGCACACTGGGGTGGGCTCCCAGTGTGCCACAATTCCTCCCATTATAACGCTTACCATTATTTCTTCAGTTCGCAGTTTGGCTTTGAAGAGTGCAGATGTGTCCCAGTTCAGAGAAGATCACGGTTTCTGACCTCTGGAGGGTAAGTATGGGTAGGGGGGTGCAGGGAGGTGGGTGCACAGATGAAGGGTTGGGATGGGGGAAGGGGACAAGGGATGAGGGAGACAATGGTGGACCATTTTCTTGTTTGCAGGGGAGAAAAAGAAAGACCGCGAGGGAAGGTTTCCTTCATTTACAGGTTACACACAAAAAAAAATAGGCATACTGGGGTGGGCTCCCAGTGTGCCACTATTCTGGGGGGTGCCAACACGGGGATTGGGCACCCCGATGTCGGCAAGCCATATAGATGGCAGAGGGGTGCATCTGACACCAGGAGTGGGCATCCCAGTGTCAGAAAGGAAAGGGGAAATTGTTTAACCAGGAAAGACACACTAAGAGGAAAGACACACACTAAGAGGGGGGATGCCGACATGGGGATTTGGCACCCTGATGTTGGCTTTTCAGGAGTGTGTGGCAGGTGGCAGGAGCCACCAGTATCGGCTTTCTGGGGATTGTGTGGCGGATGGCAGGAGCCACCATATTTATTGAAATGTTTCACTAGGAAAGGCACGTAATGGAGGTGTGTCATCTGCCGCTGCAATGACAAGCCTGTCTCTGATTGCATCGGCAAATTCATTTCAACTCTGTGGCTCTCTCTGAAACTGCTGTTATCGGCAGCATGCTCACTGGTTGGCAGCTGAGGGATGCACCCACTAAAGCATCTCCTGCATTCGCCACAACACTGACACACCTCTGAAATGTGGTGCTATCTACCACAAGATGCTGCTTGCGCATGTGTGCAAGACAACATAAAAAGGAGGGGTCCCAGTACTGACCAGAAGATGCCTGAAAAGGTACAAAATAAAAATTTACTCAAACATACTTTCAGAACTAATTCATTATTCCAATTTTATTCTTCTGCTACATCCTATGAGTAGGATGTTTAATGACATGACTGAACAAAGATAGACATGTATGGTTAAAAGGCAGTTTAAAGAACAGTGAGTTGCGGCTAGCTTGAATAAGTCGTCCTACTGATAAAAGAAAAAGTTTGTCTACCACCTTTACAGTGTTTATTTTGCAGACTGTGATGCTTAGTGTTTAACAAAAATACAATCTGGAAGATCCTTGTTTTTTTTTTTTTAATTGTTTTAAAATGTTGAGCCTGTTGTGCATGGGTATGTTTTAAGATTAAGTTAGGTGTGACCAGCCGTTGGGTGTTCGACCATGATCTCACTACCCCAGACACTGGGGGGCTTGTGGCACCTGCTCACAGCTTTGAAAAGCCTAATTCAATATATACTGCATCTTTTTGATGCTAGCTTCAGAAAGAACTGGCAGATGTAATGAATTACAGATTAGTCTTTTCCTTAAAGAGGTTGAGGTTGGAAGCTAAGCTCAGTTCAAAGGTAAGGCAAGTTTGGTGGCCACAGTGCAGTATCTAGAGAACAGACTATTAATGCTGCAACAGTCCTACATTCAATGTGACATAAATAAACAGAAGAGGCAGCTTTTGTTAAATGAAAACAAGATTAAATAAGTACAGTAACAGAATCACCCCCTCACCTTCAGTATGAGCAGAGATCCTTCCTGGTGGAGCAGTGTGAGGAAACCTACAGCAGGGTTCCCTCACTGTACTGGTTTGCTAATGAAGGGAGGGTTCATTTCAGTATCTACTGTATATTATACTATATTATATTATATTTTATTACGATAGAAAGACAGACAGATGGATAGACTTGTTTTAGTGTACAGTATTATATAGGGGAATGAAACTAGTTACTGATTCTGTAGTTTACAATGCTATTTTACCATGCTACATAGGAACATTGAAAATACTGGACAGAAAAAAGACCTAATGTCCATTAAGTTCCCTTCCTGATATTCATGCAGCCATAGTTGTTGTTGAATGAAATGTTTGAGAGGGCATTAAAAACAATGTTTAAAGAACAATTTTCCCAGTTGGTTCCATGGTTTTTGGTACTGACTTGAGTAAAAACGCCTCATTGGCTGAAAACTGTGGGAGTCAAGGACAATCAATCCATCTGCTCCTAGAAACAGAAATATAAAATTTGATGGCAGATAAGGATCACTTGGTCCACCTAGTCTGCCCAATTTCCCTACCTACTGCAGTACCGCAGATCCTACTTGATCTCCAGCTTTTACCCTCTCTTTCACATTGCTAGGGTTCCTTTGTGCCTACCCCATGCATTCTTGAAATCCCCTACCATTTTTACCCCCACCACCTCCACTGAGAGGCTGTTCCATGCATCCAGCACCCTTTCTGTGAAAAAATACTTCCTCACATTACCTCTGAGTTTACCCCCTCCAGCCTCATATCATGATCCCCTTGTTCTTCAACATATTTTTTTCTAAAAGATGCTACCCTTTTGTACCTTATTTATGCCCTTGAGGTATTTGAAGGTCTCTGTCATAGTCCCCCTCTCCCTCCTCTCTTCTAGGGTATACATTTTGATGTCCTATCGTCCCTCTTTATATGAAAAGTGTCGGGGGATCTTTAACATACCCCTGAACTGCCAGTAGAACAGGCAGATGGGCTTTGATTTAACATCTCATCTGAAAGACAGCACCTCAGGAGTGCAGCACCCCCCTCATGCTGCACTACAGTGTCAGTATTGGGATAGTAACCCAAGTTCCTGGTGTGGAGATAGAACCCACAGCCTTCAGAACTTTCAACCTCAGAGGCAAGTGTGCAGCCTACTGAGCCACTGACAAAGCATGCCTCCCAGGCATGCTGAGGTTGCTATGGAGCATGTTAATCATCATGACTCTACCCAGCCCAATTAATTAGATAAACACATCAAGGACTTGTGCTCATATCCAGTTCTGACAGTGCAGTCCAGTACTTGGGGGATAGGGAATGCATCACCAGCTGAAGATACCACCCATGGGACTAAAACAGGGGTTCTCAAATGGTGAGGCCAGCCTTCCTGGGGAGGCCCCAACCTGTTCCAGGGGAGGCTCAAGCAGGTCTGAAAAAGAACTGTATTTAAATTTTGAGTTTTATGTATTTTGTGTGAAGACATGAAGCAAACTGAAAGAGGATAATAGTAGGTGAATTGTATGTATTTATTAACTAATAGTTGACAAGGGAAGGTGAATGAGCCAAGGCATATTTCAGGTGTACCTAGGGAAGGGTAGGGAGTGATTACATTTCAAAAGGTAACTGAAAAAACAATCAAGAAATACACTATGAACAATAATGCAAACAAATATGAACAATAAATAATGAGTGGTGGTAACTGATTAATTTGTAGACTGATGGTAGAACAGTCCAAATACAAGGTTGAAGCATAGAAGTGCTAAGAGTAATAGCAGGAAGGAGCAAAGTACAGTAATCTCAGAGAAGTTGCTTAGGAGCGGGAAAGAGGGGAGAGAGAAAGTATGTAGGAAGGTTATTTCATATAGAGAGAAAGCAGTCTGACCCATGAAGGTACTGCAACAAGGTAACAATGGTTCAAGAATGAAAATAGCGGACCAAGTAGACTGGCCTGAATGGGGGTGGTGGTGGCTTACAATAAGCTGAATAATAATTGTTTATTTTATTTATTGGTTATTCAGATAACACCTTTGAGCACAGGAGCACTTTTTCAAAGGTCCCATGTCAGTATAAGACAAAAAGCTGAATGTGAGCCAAGTACTCAAAGGGGTTTAAATTTATTCATGGCATACTGCACAAAGTACAGTATGTTATTTTTCTTTGGGGAGGCCCAAGATTATTTCAGTTTTTGGGGAGGCTCAAAATCTTTTCCATGGATTTAGGGAGGCTCACTGTGATAAAGTCTGAGAACTATTGGACTAAAACACTGAACCAAAGACCCTTCTCCTCATCTGTGGTGGCACAGACTCCATGAAACCAGTTTCAATATAATTGTCTGTGGCACTGTATAAATACAAACAGCCTAACAGCTGAAAATGACTGTAATGTTAACAGTTTAGTGAGCTCAATCCTCGCAAATTCACTGAGACTTAATCACTTTTCTTATGCATTTTTCTTACATTTTGTAGGGGTGCTACTGATGCATGGCCAAAATCATAATCAAACAGTTATAGTACTAGTGCCCCCCCCAACCAAGTCAAGCTGCTAAAAAGCCTGCAGATCATATACAATAATTCCATGTTCTTACTTTCTGTCTTCATTCCATCATTTTACCATCCTAAAGGGTTTCTTGGCCTCATCATTTGGCCAAATTATGATTAGCCTGACCACCTATAGCAGGTGACCCCTTATAGGTCAGGTGAAAATGACTGCACACATTTCCTGCACTACTAGTATCTGAAGGTTCAACTCCCTTGGCCTGTGAGTCACTAACACACAACACATAGGCAAAGATACATCCCTTTTGTGCATAATGTGGGACCTGAAAGGTCTCTGTGGTATTCATGTACTGCCCCTATGGACCTGCACACTTTCCCACCTAAAACTGACCGTTTTGCAGAGCAACATGTGTGGGTAGGGTTGGAGTATGCTGGGGGGAGTAGCCACTTAACTTGGCTATTATGAACCTATCTTACATGTGGCTGAGGATGGCCAAGGAAGTGCAGATCATACAAAGGGTGGGCCCTGCCGTAAGTGCCTCTGCACCCTCATGCTGCCTAAATTCCCAGACCTGGGACAGCCCCAACTTAGAAATGTTGACTTTTGCCCAGCCCTCCTCTTTGCCATGGGGGCTTGGGCATGGACAAGCAAATATAAGATTTTTTTTAACTTTAACATTTCCCTTTCCTCAGGAGATAGAGTAGTCCCCTCCATGGTCTGCCATATCCCAGGATCCCCTGAGAAAGCAGAGCAGGGGCTTCACTAGGTGACCAAACTGGGTTTTCAATAGGAAGCCTATTATATGGCTTAGCACCCCTTTCCTGGCCACCCTGCTTCCTGTGCTGTGCTCTTCTTGAATATATGTAGGTGGCTGAGGTTAGTGAATGCCACCAGCACTAGGAGATCTGTATAGCATCACACTGCTTCTCTTCACAGACCTGCAACATATCAGTGTCAGTGGCTCAGCAGGTAGCACACTCGCCTCTGAGACTGGGAGATCAGAAGGCTGTGGGTTGTATTACCTCACCAGGCACTTGGGTTAAATCCCAATACTGACACTGTAGTGCAGCACGAGGGGGGTGCTGTACTCTGAGGTGCCATCTTTTGGATAAGACGTTAAACCAAAGTCCCATCTGCCTGTTCAGGTGGATGTTAAAGATCCCATGGCACTTTTCGAAAAGAGAATTTTTACTATGAAAGAAAGAACAAAACAGATATGGTTACAAAAACTGAAGTATCAGTAATACACACAAATTAACAAAACAAAAGAAATACAAGGAAATACTTTCAGGTATGTGAGTATACAGTGCATCTGGTAGTGGACTTTAAGAAGAACCAAATAAAATGACAGAACAACAACAAAACATGTGGCTTAATTCGAAACAGAATGCCTAAATAAAAATACAAACAATGATACTAAGGTGATAAAGTAAAACCGTTCCCTTCCTCCATGTTTTCCACAAGGGCGGCGGCAAAGTGGAGGTATCATAGAGACTTTGTCTCTGCAGTTCCTTCTCAACCTGAAGGATAACTGACAATGGCCGGGGTGGGGGACAATTTGTTGCAGAACAAACTTACATCTTGCTTGCCACAAGAAAAACTTAAAGTAAAAATCAAACTCAGCATGCCCTTATCAAGCCCTTTAATACCCTGCAGAGTACTAGTCACCACATTCAGGTACGATACTGTATTCCAAATCTGATTATTCCAACGTATTGCCACACTGGCCCACATACTCCTGACATATGGGCAATCCACAAAAAAAATGGGATACTGTTTCTTCCTGAAGGTGACAGGTCTGTCTGGGACACATTCTGTCATCCGGCTTCTTATGTTTAAAATTCTCTTTAACACCCAGTCTACCAAGTCTGTCCTACCACACCACATCCCATATACGAGGGGGCGTTCTGGGATCTGTAAGGTACACCACCATAGTATCAGTATAGGTAAAGGATATATCTTTGTGGTCAATAGGACAAGTGGATGACTGGCCCTGGATTACATATGAACATACATACAAATCTGCCAGCAGAAGCAGACCACCTGGTCTATCGATGTCTGCCAGAGTGTGCAGCTATCCCCCTGGATTGCAGCTGCCCCAATCCCCTCCCATCTGTCATTCCCATGATGGCCTCAGCCCCCTCTACCCAGACCCTCCCTCGTGCTCTGTCCCACACCCTCTTGAAACCTCCTACTGTCTTACATGATACCACCCCCTCTGGTAAAGCGTTCCATTTAGACACCACCCTCTCAATGAAGTAGTGCCTCCTCATCTCCATCCTAAATCTTCCGCCCTCAAATCTTAGTCTGTGCCCCATGTCCCTAGCCTTCCTCAGTTTAAACACCCTTCAGTGCTAGATTTGTTTATCCCCCCTCAAATACTTGAATGTTTCAATCATATCCCCCCATTCCTCCTCTCCTCCAGCATGTACATATTCAGCTCATTCAGCCTGTCCTCATAGGCCTTGCCCTCCATCCCCTGTAACATTTGTGTTGCCCTCCATTGTGCACCTTCCAGTAAGTTAATATCCCTCTTCAGATACGGCCACCAGTACTGCACACAGTACTCCAAATGCGGCCTGACCAAAGATCTGTAGAGGGGCAGGATCACCTCCCTATGCCTGGATGAGAAACCCCTTGTGATACAGCCCAGCATCCTGTTCACCTTAGCTGCTGCTTTCCTGCATTGGGTAGCATTGTTCATGCTCCCTGTTACTAACACCCCTAGGTCCGTCTCTTCCTCAGTGATCCCCAGCCTCACACCTGCCAACCAATAGTCCCTTCTTGGGTTCTTTGCCCCGAAGTGCATAACCTTGCACTTTTTTGCATTGAATCCCAGCTACCACTTCTCCGACCATACCTCCAGTTTGGTTAGGTCCCCTTGTAGTTGTTTCTCTCCATCCTCTTTGTCCACCACTGCCCCCATTTTGGTATCAGCTGCAAAGAGACTAAACCTGCTCCCAATTCTGTGTTTATTACCTGAGATAAAGAGCCCAAATAGCACCGGGCCCAGCACCGAGCCCTGCGGCACACTGCTCATCACCGATCTAAGTGTTGAGAGCCCCCCCACTACTACCCATTGCAGCCTCTCCTGCAGCCAGTTCCTTACCTAGATGGTCAGCTTCGGCCCCACCCCTGCAGCAGTCAGCTTCCCCCATCCAGCCTCCTATGAGGAACTGAAGTGAAGGCCTTGCTGAATTCCAAGTACAGGACATCTACAGCATGACCCATATCCAGCTCTCTTGTTACCCAGTCATAATATTCTGTTAGATTGGTCTGACAAGACCTCCCCGAGACAAACCCGTACTTTATACTATATAAGAGTTGTCGATTGGGAACAAGGACCTGAGGCAACAGCAGTTTCCATGACTTAATCTTAGTTATAACTGGGAAGAAATAATCTGGGGTAGGAAGATCCTTCCTCTGATTCCTATAAGATACAGCCCAGCTATCCAACAGGGGGGGGGGGGGCAACCAAAGGGAAACAAGAGGTTTTCAAGGCGTAGTACCTGGGTCCTGAAACCTGAACACATTTGCATGTAAATAAAGACTGAAAAAATAGCTAAGAAGGTTAATGAGTCCCAAACCTCTGTCTTTATAAGGTCTATACAACACATTCTGCTTTATAGGATTGAAGCGGCTTCCCTGAATCATTTGAAAAACCAAACTAAAAAGCATGACATCCAGTGAGATGGGGGGGATACAATAGCAAGGCAAGTGAAAAGAGGTAATAAAAAGGTTTTAACCAATAGTACCCATTTCTTCCATGTCTGCTGCCACATCTTCCAATGCTGTACCTTTTCCTGACAGACTGTAACCTTAGCCTGCCAGATAAGAGAGGCAACATCCCCTCTAGCAGAAGTAATGCCCAACAACGTAATGTGTTGAGCAGTTACTGTATCTGGATGCCAACAATCTCAGAAACATCATCTGTGGTTGAACTTGAACTATATTTGCTACTTTTGTCTAGATTAAAGGCAATACCAACAGCCCTGGAAACAGGGTTGGACTGGGGTACAGAGGGCCCACCTGGAAAGAAGATACAAGGGCCCACCTGGAAAATCAGTAGAGGAGGGCACGGGTTGACATACTCGTATCAATATTCCACTTCAATCTGATACACTAGCTCTGTGATTGCATCTTACATTTATCAACAGTGTCCCAGATATCCCATGTAATTAGAAAAAAGAAGATAAATGCAAAAGTTTTCAGAGTTCAGAAGGTAACCACTTACCCAACTGAGGGGGGCCCACCTGGAAATTTCCAGGTATACAGGTGGGCCAGTCCGACCCTGCCTGGAAACTCATCATAACTTATCCAGGGCTACCACAGATGCCTCCCGATGTGGGACCAGAAGGCACACATCATCAGCATATGCCAGAATTTTTGGTAGCATGGTGGCACTCTGAAGCTGAATGCTGGGGATAAGGGGGTCCTGTTGAATGCTTTTAAGAACTGGGTCGATACAATACACATATATTAGGGGATTCATTGGACAACCTTGTCGAATGCCCCGGTTAATGGGGATAGGGGGTCCAAGAAAACCATTCACCAGGGATCTAGTGGCAGAAATGCTATTTAGGCCCATTATCCAATCCACAAACAACTTTGGAAGACCATATTTTAACAAACCAAGGTGGAGATAAGGGTGTGGGACTTTATCAAAGGCCTTTTCTTGATCCAGGTTGATGACATTCACACCACTACCACACGCCCCAAGACTGGTCACTTTGGAGGGTCAGAAGGTTGTCCTGAATAGATCTACCCGAGACAGAGCATGTTTGTCCCAGGTCAATCAAGTAAGGTGCTACCGTAGCTAACCTGGAGTTCAGGCTTTTTGACAGTAGTTTCATGTCTGTATTGAGCATGCTTAGAGGTCTCCAGTTACAGAGGTCATTCCTGGACTTTTTCTGCTTATGTATCAAAATCTGGATGGAAAGACCCAATTGAGGCACCATATTCCCATACCCAACATATAATTAAACACAGAAGTCAATATCTCAACCAGATCTATTTCCAACACCTTATAACATTCAGTAGGGAGGCCGTCCGGCCCTGGGGTGGTATTATTACAAAGGGATTTGACATCTGTGCCAATTTCCAGAGGGGAAACTGGTGCCATAAGAGGACGTAACACATCCTCTGGGATAGCAGGGACAACCAGGGAATCCCTCACCCTGAGGAAGTTATCCTCTGAAATACCAAGGTCCTGGTATAGAGAGGTCAGGTGGTCTGTAATGACAGACATAACCTCTTGCTGTGACGTAACCTCTGTACCTTGTTGGTCTGAAAGGAAAGATATCACTCTTTGGGCACGCCTAAGTCTACAGCTTTCATATACATCTCCCACACCAGTCTTATCAGGCATAGCTATCTGGTGCTCATAAAGGAGAGAAGATGTCCTTGAGTATTGAATGCTCTCCATCTCCAACTTTACATGTTGAACCTGGGGAGCATAACCCTCATGATCACTATTAACTAGACTAAGGAGTTCATAAAATTGTGCACGTAAAGTGAGATAGCATTTGTACTGGTGTGAAAAGGTATGGGTTGCCAGACCCCTAATGAGCACTTGACAATCACGCTTAGTGTCCACTCACCAGACACCAAGATCATCATGCAGACATGCCACTGACTGTCTGGCAAGAAGGGCATCCCACATAATGGCCAGGGTATTCATAGACCGTAGGGTGGAAGCATTAAGCTTCCAATATCCCTTCCCACACTGCATAATTGCACCCCTACCAACCTTTACCTGCAACATAATATGATCTGAGTTCTCAATGTGCACCACATGAGCCCTCTGGGTAGTCAACATAGGGGAGGTACAGATAAAATCAATAGGAGTGGCCAAGGTGGACTTATAAAAGGTATAACCACTTTCAGGGTGTATACTCCTATCCGCCAGCCTAGTTATCGAATAATCATACCCAGTAAACAAAATCCCCACCCTTCCACAATGATCAGTAACAATGGAGTAAAATGAGGGACCTCAACACCAAAGTCTGGAAGCCACAGCTGCTTCGTCGTTGGTATGAAGGCATGTATTCTGCAGAAACATAATGTCTAGCTTTCTATCTGTACAAATAGAAAAAAGGACAGTTCATCTTCTTGCATTTTTACTGCTATTGGCATTAATAGTCGCCGAAGTGTAAGGAGACTGAGGATCCATATGTATGGTGGAAAAGGGAAAAAGAAGGACAGTGCACAGTCAGGTCAAGAAGCAGCCTTGTGATCCAGCCTCTCACTGCATTGGGGCCAGGGTCCAAGTCTCTTCTGTTTAGATCTAGCCACTTGGACCTGCATGGCCAGCTGATCTTCCTCCAAATCCAAAATCAGACCAGGCTGTGAGGAAATGGTGGAGGAAGATTCCGACTCATCCCCCTGATCCATGTCTTGGGAGAGAAGCATCTCATATCTATTTTCCACAGCTACACTAACAGGTGCCAACTGTTTCTTTGGATTCTTGGGATGTTTAGCCACAGAGTGTGTAGTTTTCAGGGGTCATTTTTTTTTTAAACACAACAGTCATATCAGGGGGTGGCATAATAGCAGTGTTGTCTTGCTGAGGGGGTTTCTGCATTGCAGGCGCATTGACCTGCGCCATTATCTGAACAGCAAGAGGTTCTTTCACTGGCAAAGAGTCTGGGACAGGAGGTACAGGGTCAGTTACAACAGCTGAAGGAGGGATAGGAGCAGAGGGAACTGTTAGGGTATCCTCTGGTACCACCGTGGCGTCTTGCACAGAGCATTCCGCTGCAGCCTCATCTTGGCACTGTCTATCCATGCTGGTCCGCTGAGCATTGGTGAGTACAGTGTCTTGACCCACCCTATCATCCCTATTATGGATAGCCCACTGACAGCCAAGGTACGAGTAGCTGGGTTCCTCACAAAGGTTACATTTCATCTCGTTGGTGCATTGAGAACTATGGTGTCCATAGCCAAGACAAAGATTGCACCGAACATGGTTGCAAACATTACTCAAATGCATGAGGGACCCACATTTGAAGCAAG
Source organism: Neoceratodus forsteri (assembly GCA_016271365.2). Classification (NCBI taxonomy): domain Eukaryota; kingdom Metazoa; phylum Chordata; order Ceratodontiformes; family Ceratodontidae; genus Neoceratodus; species Neoceratodus forsteri. The sequence goes on from CM057456.1 coordinate 1,679,405,725, forward strand.
TTTTAGGCTGTCCAGGATAGAAGACAGGACCCCTGTCCCTACCTAGGAAAATAGAGCTGGGCAAATGCTGGACGCCAAAAGAAGTAACCCTTAGTTTAACTTTATATTTCCAACCCCCCGTCGAGATGTGTTCCTCATCAAGGATGGGTTGGGGCTGTCCAATGATATCACATTTCTACGCCATCCAATGGGTACTATCATGTACATTGACCCCCTCATTCTGAAAAAGCACAGTCACATTCTTAATAGCAGGTTTAGTCAGTGGGATAGCCCTGAATGGCAACCACAAAGCAGAATATTTAAGGTTCTCGTAGGAACGCCCAAATCTGTCTAGGCCAGTGGGTGACTTAAAACTGACATCAAAAATGTTGTCACCAGGGGCTTAGATCAGGGCCTAGATCTCGTTTGAAAAAAACTTCATTCGCTTCTTAATAAGAGTGCGACCCACATATAACTGATCAGGATGTGTATCCAAGCCCCCCTGGTACTGCAATCAGACCTCATTCTTTTGCTGAGCAGGGAGGACAGTGGGAAAAACTCTATCACACTGCCGAAAGCCTTCCCATAGTCTGGAAGCTACAGATAGAGCCCTGGTATTAGGGCCGGTGGCCCCTTCAGAGGTAGTAGCAGCCTCTAGATCCATTTGCTCACCCCAGAATGGATTGTGGTCACTTTAGGGAGAGGCACAGGGGCAAGTTCAGGTGCTGGAACAGGCCGTCCTACTTTGTCCTGCTCCATAACCCCAGGAGAAACAGCAGCATTTGGTGAAGACTCAGCAAGTGGAAGAAGGGTTGAGACAGTAGCATCCTGTCCCTCAGAATCAGTAGGTGGCACAGTTCACTGAAATCCCGAGATAGATGGATCCCAGGCAGAACCTGGCACAATGCTTGAACAGGGAGAACAGAGACTACAGCTTGCTCTCTCTTTCTCTTGCTAGCGGATCTGCAGTTTGTCCCCTTTGGCCCATCACAGGCCCCCTTGCAGGGAACATGCTCTAGGCCTACTACCACAAAGGATCCAGACCTAGGAGTGGCCCCACAGCCTAGCTCCCTCTGATCAGAGCGTCCTAGCACTCGGGTACAAGACCCGTGACCCCCTGCAGTGGCAGACCCCAATTAATGGGGGCTAGCGAGTTCCCCACCTGGCCCTGGGTGTCCGCAGAAACATTCAGCACATTCTCTTCTGCTTCTCTGGCTTTCTCTTTCCTGCCATGGTGTGTAGCCATGGCAATCTGTTTCTTTCTTTTCCTTGCAATATCTCAGGAGCAGACAACTGGTTCTCAAACCCCTGAAATGCACCTGTCCATCCTTCTGCTTTTCACAGTCTCTCAGCCTGAACACAGCCATATTCTCGCTCTGACTCACACTTCATCACCTGCACACACAGTCCCTTTTCTCACCATGCAGTTACTTAGCAATTTTCTGATTTGAAGAGGCTCACTCTTCCTTTTCTTCTCTCAGCACATTTACATTCTCTTTTTCCTCATCATTCCTCTGCATTCCTATCTTTTCCCAGGCTTAGACACAACCTTTGTCCTTTTACCTGGCTTAGAACACAGCCGTCATTCTTTTTCCAGGCTCAGAACACAACCTTTGTCTTTTTGCAGGAACAAGACACAACCTCTTTTCTTGCAATCTGCAGCTTTCTATTTTCTATTCGAGCTGCGCTTCTCTCATCACTGTGGTGCAACTTCAGAACAATGCAGAAAATTCAGCAACCTGCAGCTTTCCCTTTTTTCTCTCCCAAGCTGCTCCTTCATTGCTTATGCTCCCTTTTTCCCAATAGGGCAGGCACTCCCTGCCCTGGGGAACAGATTGCTAGCAGCCCCATGGCAGGCCCATCTCGCAGGCCATTCTCTCCAGGAGCACTCCTGGAGGTTCTCCCACTGAACTGACTCAAAGTCTAACAGCCCTCAACTTTTGGGATCCCTTTCCTCACTCCCCATTGGCTGGAGCCACAGTCCTTTACAAAAATGTGTACAGTATGTATGAGACTCTCTCAGTGCCTCATTGGTGCAGAAAAAGGTGTCTAAACTTTCCCCAGTATTTTCCCCCAGAAGTCTGTTCATACAGTCCCAGAGTCCTGGGCAAGAATCCTGGCTCAGTGGTTGGCTGGCTGGTGTCACATGGGTGCCCAGCATGGTGGATGTTGTAAGCAGTGTCTCAGGTTTTAAGTGTCCTTGCAGCCAAACCTTGCACTTTTATTTATTTATTTCCCCACACAACTGTAGCCACCCCTGTGCCCTTCAAAGCGAATGCACTGTTTAATCATTTCAACCTGCCCTCTATCAGTCACTGCTGCCGTTTGCCATAGCCCCTAGGCAGCTACACATGTCCCCATTACAGTTTATATAGTTTCACAACTCTGTTTCCTGGCTGCAGTCTGTGGAATCCTTTCTATTTATTTCCTACCCCACAGACTGGCAGCTTTTCCTTTTCCCTTTTACACATCTCTTTATTATTTATTTATTTTCCTTTTATTTCCCTGTCACAAGCGCAGCTTTCTGATGCCCCTAGGTGCTGAACAGACTGTAGGGACTTCAAAGGGATGCCGCCTCATGAATATTAATGAGGTGGCTCAAAAATGCCCAAGTGTGATTGGCGCTCACAAAAATGGCTCCTTCTGCTTCCCCACCACCTCTCTGGTCCCGCTTGCATCACCGATCCCTCTCTCATTGCCCAACCGGTCAGGGACCACTAGAGAGGCACACTGAAAGGCCCCCAAAACGGCCACTCAAAAATGCACTTCTGCACATACATGGAGCTCACCGGCACCACAGTACCATTCCCAAAGCCGATGACTTTACGAATCTGCTCCTCTGGCCCCCCCTTCTCTCTAATATCATGCGGGAGCCATCAAGAGAGGATCAGAACACAGAGGGAAAACCAGAAAAATTGGGACCAGGACAAAAAAAAAGAATGGGGAGTGGAAACAAAACCCCAGGGGAAATGAGACTTTTTCAGGAGCTTACAGGTAAGCCCCAGATTGGGGGGGTTAAAAGTATAAAATAATATCTTGTGGTATGTTGGCAGCACACTCCCTATGCTCTCCTCCTGGCTGCCTCATATCCAATTTACTTGTGCACTTTTCACATCTTTTTTTCTCTTTCTCTGGAATTCATTACATGTGCTATGATTTTATTGTTCATGTACATGCTCTCACTGTTGTCTTTCTGGTATTGTTGTTTCACTCCCTCCTGTATCCTTTCCTACAAATTGCACCTGGAAACGAACCCTGGCTCAGTGTGCCTATCCCACTCACTAAATTTAAATGAAAAATAAATTAATTTTATTTATGACAGTGCAGAAAATTTCTAGATAAAATTACTTAAGGTGTATTACACTCACCAAGCTCATTTTATTACTAATACCATCAGGGATGCATACTAATGGTGTGCCTATCAGCAACTTGCCTTGATGTCACTGGAAGAATACATGCGATACTGCTAATGTTCAGGAGTACTAAGTGAAGTCCCAGGGTACTTGCAGGGGCTGCTTAACCTTAGACAACCTAGAGATGACCTATGATCATCCGTGGGTCTAATATTTTCTTACCTTGTAGTTAGATCAGGAATGGGCAGAAATGCATTTGCCTCAGAAGGCCAAAGAGTTTTGAATTCCTTGCCTACAGCCTGGAGGCCTATAAATGGGCCACTCCCTTCTATTATCAATATCAAAATAATTGAACAGCACATAGTGCCGAAAATAGCAGGCAGAATATGTTAATACATTTTTCAAAATGGTTATTTCTTTTTCTGAAATGTGTTTCTTTTTAAATTTGCTAGTTAGAAGATGTTTCTACCTGGTAGTATTAGGTAGGACGTGAAAAGCAGTATTTCACTTGAAGACTTACAATCTAGGTCTTTTTTCCTCTTTAGCATTGTGACCTCACTTACTGTGACATCACAAGTGACTGATCTTGAAGCAGATGATTGACTGTTCTTGGTTTGTTGTAATGTTAGACAGTCAGGTCCTAGGATGATGTAGCAGTAGGAGGAACAAAACTAGCTATTTTAGCCTCCAGGTAGAGTACTGTTCCATACATTACACCAGATGTTGCCAGGTACAAAATCTTCTAATTAGCAAAAAGGAAAAGAAACAAGCATTTATCAATGCCGAATGTTTGCTTGCTGATATTAGCATTGGACATGCAGGAGTTAGACAGATGCAGAATAGGAGTGGCAGTGAAGTATTGAACTCACGCCAATCCCACCTCCAACCTGCAGAGATGGACAGGCATTGGGGTGTGCTTGTGGGTCGTTGCCCATAATGCTCACGGCATTTCACCTCACCCTATCCTGTAGACACCGACAAGTGTTGATGTGTGTCTTGGGGTGTTCAGCTTCACAGCCACCCCATTTCACAAGGATATACGCTGAAATGGGTGCAGTACAGGAGAATGGGGTGAAGTCTGGGGCTGAAGAGTGCAAGGCACACCTCAATGCCTGTCACTGGCTTCAGGGTGGGGGTAGGGTGGGATGGCATGAGCATTACAGCCGGCGATCCAGAGTTACACCTCTGATGCCTGTCAGTCTATACAGGGTGGGACTTTACGGTTAGAAACCCTAACGCCCCTGGTGTGTGTCGGTATTTGCAGTACAAATGTTCAACATGTCCTTTTTGTGACCCCCACCCCATTAAAGCATTTGGGACCTCTTCTCATGAACAGTGGCATTGTGATTTTGTTAATGTGTCCCAAACGTCGAGTTCCCACAGTAACCGCGCCATTCTGCGCCAGATGCGCGAAAACACATATCAGGCAGTATGCGAAGAATGACAGCTGTACCATTCATAGGGAGATATGAAGAGATAGCAATGTTGAAAATCTGTAGTGAAAATATTAAAAATGCTTGAAGTTCCAAGCGTACGTGGAAACTGCGCCAACACATGTTTGTACCACAGTCATGTAGTGGAATTATTTCACCAAATTTTCAACATAGGCATTTTGTGACCTCTGCTCATGAACACTGTCACTATGATTTTCGTAATCTGTCTGAAACATTAATTTCCCACAGCAACTGCGCCATTGTACACCAGATGTGCAAATGCATATTTTGGCCAGGATATGAAAAAAGACAGCTGTACTGTTCATAAGGAGGTGTGGCAAAGTGCCAGTGTTGAAAATTTGGAAGGAAAATATTATAAATTTGCGAAGTAATGAGAGTTCGTGGAAACTGCACAACACACGCTTGTAACACAGTCATTTTATGGACTTTTGTCACCAAATTTTCAACATAGGCATTTTAGGAACTCTGCTCATGAACAGGGTTGCTGTGATTTTCTTAATCTGTCCCGAACACTGATTTTTCACAAGTGATCGCGTTATTCTGCACCGCGAGTGCGAAAACACATTTCAGCCAGGATGTAAAAAAATGATAGCTGTACTGTACATAAACAGGTGTGGAAAAATGCCAATTTTGAAAACCTTGAGTGAAAATATTACAAATTCGTGAAGTTACGAGCACGCATAAAAGCTGCACAATGCACACTCATAACGCAGTCATGTTTTGGAATTATTTCACCAAATTTTCAACATAGGCGTTTTGAGAGCCCACCTCATGAACAGTGACACTGTCATTTTGTTAATCGGTCTGGAAAGGTGATTCCACGCAGTGACCGCAAAATCACCTTTCAGGACCGAGTAACGAGATGACAGAGACTGAATTCATGAGGTGGGGTCCCAAGAACCCCATGCTGAAAATTTGGTGCCAAAATTTGAAAACATGGCCGAGATATGCATCAAAGTTGAAAAAAAAAAAACATTTATGCAATTATACAGCTTACTGGCATTTCTTCAGTTCACAGTCGGCTTTGAAGAGTGCAGACGTGTTCCCGGTACACCGAAGATTGTCATGCTGGGCTCTGGAGGTAAGTATGGGGTGAGGGGGTGTATGGAGAGGTAGAGCACTCAGCGGGTGGGCAAGGGTTGGGGAGGGGGTATGGGGCTCAATGAGGGACTGTTTTCTTTTTTAACAGGATTTAAAATTAAACAAAGACATCGTGGGACACTTTTGGCACACTGGAGTGGGCTCCCAGCGTGCCACCTGGCTGGGTGTTTGTTGGGGAGGTGGGTACTGGAGCCAACAGGAGTTGGGCACCCCCATCAGCCATACAGTGTGGGAGAGGAGTGGGAGCGCATGATCCAAGGGGGATTGGGCACCCCCTCGGCACATAACAAATGGGGAGGGAAGCGCATCATGCAGATGGGGATTGGGCTACCCCATTGGCAAATAAACTGGGGATGGGGACATGCCGACCGGGGGACTGGGAACTCCCAAGTCAGCTTTCATCGGGACTCTGAGGTGGGCAGCAAGAGTTGCTGCCCACAGCCATGTTAAAAGAAATTTTACACCAAGCAAGGGACCACCTTGCAATGACGGGTTGCTCCCTCATTGCAGCGACGGATTCCTTTCAAGGTGGTGGCACGCTGGCTGAAATAGTGTCAGCAGCAGCATGCCACCACATTGAGGAAAGTGGGCCAAGCCTCAAAAGGCACTGGGGACATTGGCCCCCACAGTGCCCCACCTCCAAAACCCTGCTTCTTTCCTAAGCTGTGACGAAATGTTTCTTGCGCACGCATGCAAGCAAACATAAAAAGTACTTCAGATATAAGAAATAATAGTGCGCTACTTTTGAAAGTTGATATTAATTTCAGGCAGTACACTAGTTCTTTAAGTGAGCTAGAGATCACTTGATGGTTTACTATCAGTGTCAACATTGCTCAATTACCTGATGGCTGTCATAACCTGTTATATGCAACTTTACTGGATGTTTCCACTTACCTACTTCTACAACTTGTTGTGACAGTGTGTATACTGTTGTAACATTATACTGTGTACTGTTCTTCTCTGTTATCAGAATGACATATGAAAATGAGCCTTAGCTCGAGGTGTACTTTCCAGTGAAATTTTCAATAAAGCATAACAACAACAATTTCTAAGGACACCACAACATGTGTTCAATGTGCTTATGCAACTGAATGTGATAATATGAGATGATGCTTGTGTAACTTGATTTAGTTTGTGGCTTTCCATCTCTCTATCCATGGGATTGACCACCCTGTAAGGGTATGACGCGAGGAACCCTAGAGAAGGGATCCCCCCCCACAGGTGCTAGGAATGAATGCATCGGCTAAAGGTAGTTTAGGAAGAAGCCCACGGGGAAGAGAGATGAGCTGCTGGAGGAGGAGGGGTGGATGGTGGGCAACAAAAAAGAATCTTGGCAAAGCCCAGGATGTAGTGACCTTTTAAGCTCAATGGGGGAGTGACGTGGTTGCTCCGCCCATTGAACTTCGGGCTTAAAGCCCTCCCATTCAATGTGCTTATGCAACTGAATGAGATAATATGAGATGATGCTTGTGTAACTTGATCTACTTTGTGGCTTTCCGCCTTTCTAGCCATGGTATTGACCACCCTGTAGGGGTATGACGCGAGGAACCCTAGATGAGGGTTCCCCCCCTACAGGTGCCGGGAATTAATGCATCGGCTAAAAGTAGGTTAGGAAGAAGCCCAAAAAGAATACCCAAAGATGTCAAGCATTGAAGAGGCGAGGATAATGAATGAATTCTGTGAAGAGAAGGGCAAAGTTCCTAAGGAGAGAGGGGGAAAGCCGGGACACCATCTGCTTTCATCCAACAGCAGAACCTAACTAACTAGTGAGAAGAAAGTACTAACTCTAACTAATATTATGACCATTGGCACAGAGGAGAGGAAAAAACCTCTTTGAGGAGGAAACCTCTGGGGATCCAAGGCCTAGGTCGCCTTCCCTCCAGGCTGACGATGTTTGATTTGAGGACATATTTTGGTAAAGAGAATAGTTCATAGATGAGGGATATAAGTAGGGAAGATGACGATGAGATGGGGAAAACTCCAAAGAAGCACAGATTAAATAAGGAACATGAAGTAGCAGGGACCCAAGAAGGGTATGCTTGAGTAGTTGATGAGAGATAGTAGATCATAGAAGCAAGGATGTGAGGTAGTAAATCCATGTATGAGTCAGAGGAGCAAGGGGTATCCAGATGTGCTCATGAGGATATTCCAGATGTGCTGATGAGGAGACAGATGCAAAATGTAGACTGGCTTGATTGAGTGATGTGACTGAGCAGACACGGAGTTTGAAGAAGTATGCTTGATTATGTGATGTCAATGATTAGACGCAGAGAAATTAGACCCGGAGGTTGTAGTCGACGAAGTAGTATGGAATTCAATGATAGGAATGTTCGAGTAAGCAATATAAATAGAGAAACCTTGCGGTAATGCTGAGTGAATGATGATTGGATTTATGAACTCGGTGTGACTGGAGTTATGAACTCGATACATGTGGCAGTATGGCCGTGGTTGATAGGTGGTATAGGAGTTATAGTAGGTACGTCCAAAAAGAATATCATTAGCAGGCCATGAGTGGAGTGAATCCTGGATGTCTAGTACAGAATAGGAAGAAGAGGAGGAGACAAGAATGAATTTGAAAATGAACTTGTACGAAGGGAGTAAAAGTAAGTAGGCTCCTCGAAAGGAGGGAGACTCAGAAGCCAAGAAGGGAGATCTGGAACCAGAGGCAACGCAGGTAGAATGATCGAGGAGCAAAACTGTAAGAGGTATGACGAGGAGTGAGCAAAACTGGGCGACATATGAGGAGGAGTGAAGCTCAGAGCGGAGTGAAGCCATGATGGCTGGTAATAGAAAAGGTGCCAAGACGTACTAGAAAAGGTGCTAGAACAAGAAAGGTAAAAGAAGGAAACGGGTGAGGTACAATGAGGGTTTGAAGCGATGGAGGCTGGTACAGGAAAGCGAGGTAGGACAGGACGCGGGACAGAAAGAGGTCAATGGGATAGCATAGGACCCAGCCAATACAGGATGAGAACGGCAGCAAGGCGAGCTGGATGAGATAGAGAAACATTGAAGGAAGGAGGAGTGAAAGAGGACTGACTTTATGAACCTGAAACAAGTGGCAGGATGGCTGCGGGCTGAGGAGTCAGGATGGGTATGCCTAAAAATCGAGAGGAGGGAATTCGTAATGGCTGATATGGAATGGGAAAATGAGGAAACTGGAATGAACGACTAAGAACAGGAAGGATGGCAATGGGTAGCGAAGGACCCAGCCAGTAGGAAAGCAAACTGCAATAGGGCAAGTTGTAGGAGGTCGGATGGAGTCCGCCAGAGCGTAATGTTATGGAGGCTGGCAAGCAGGCCAGACTGAGTCAGCTGAGGCATGGTAGGATAGGGAAACCCCAAAAGAAATGCACAGGCGGAGCCAAGGAGGCACAGGGAAGAACATGGATCAAGCAGGAGCATAGGGCGGGAGAAATAGAAGCGAACGCTGGAAAGACTGAATATGAGACAGGATAGGACGAATGAATCGAAGCTGAGAGGGCTGGTAGAGAGGGAAGGAGCTCCAGGAGGCCATGAGAGGAAGGCTGCAAAACAGCAATGGGAGAAGGAGCTCTGGGGCTGGGGGGGGGAACAGAGAATCCCAACATCCGAATTACAGCAAGCAGCAAACCAAAGAGCTGGAAAGCATAGAATATAGAGAAGCCCAACTCCAAAAGGGCACAGAAAAGCAGGGCAAAGTCAGGCCAGTGGGGACAAAATGCACAGAAATGCATACCTCTCAATGGAGCAGCACCAAACTGTGTGACAAAATATGTGACAAAGGAGCAAACTGAGAGACAAATGATTAGACATGTTACGGCAATCTAAGAATACAATGGCCAGCAAAGTACAAGCGTTCAGCCAGTAACTGAGCAGACTAGATTAGAATGAACATGTGCACTGTAGTCCCATGGGGAAAAGCAAAATCAATCATCCCATGCGGAACAAGGATTTCGGAGAGGCAAATGAGAGAAACACCACAGAATGGGGACAGCAGAGAGGCATGCCAAAAGGCAGCAGCTTGAGAAATACAATAGGAAGGAAATGCCGCTCACTACTGCTAGAGCAACCAGACCCTGCACCATCTGACACGGCCAAAGAGTGGTTGTGCAGCAACGAGGCTGGATACCCCGGCAGGAAGGGCCGACCAGTACCAGGAGCAGCCCAACAGGGAGCCAGGAAGCAGAAGCAGGAGAAGCGAGAGCAGCAGAAGCTGGGAGACATGGCTATGGAGGAAACTGAAAGTGACAGGAGGAATGGAGTAGCAGCTCCGAGGGTTAACAGCAGGCAGCGCTGAAGGGGAATGGAGGTCGTAGGATAACGTAATTTTTTGAGGTGCAACAGGGCTGGGGAAAGGAAGCAGAGGGAGGGAAGCACAGACAGGGAGAAAGCGAGAACCAGGAAACTGGGGTCACGTGATGCAGTGTGGCTGGTAGCTGCTTTCTCCTGAGCTCCCAGCCTACAACCCAAATATCGTTTTCTTTTCGTGCCCTATCTTGCTAGACCAACGGTTTTATATTGCTGGGGAGATCCTAAGCATCTGTGGATCCCTGAGATATAATTTTAATCGAAAGCGATCTCAGTATTAAAGGAATCCAGGCATGGATACAGATATGAAAGCGCCGGTGGTGAGACACACTCACCGACGCCGCCTGAGAAAAGCGCCAAGAAGGCCAGAAATACCAACTCCGGGCAATCGACGAAGCAAACGTCTTCTGCTGCTTCAAATAGTCCACTTACAGAGGATAGATTCCTCCAGAAACTTCTCCCCTTTAGAGAAACTCTCCAGGAGATTTCTGGTGAAATCAAATCTGTAAGGAACGATCTCGCAGCTCTATCAAGGAGGGTTGGAGACACGGAGGCAAGAACCTTGTCTTTAGAAAACTGGAAAGACAAGACAGACTCAGAAATAACTAAACTAAGGCAACAACTTAAAAAATTGCAATTGAAAACTGAAGACCTCGAGGGTAGAAGTAGAAGGAACAACATTCTTATACTGGGGCTACCCGAGTCTGAGGAAGGGGGAGACGCTATCAGATTCATTCAGCAGCTTCTTAACAAAATAGTGGGTCCTTCCCCTCTAAATCAGCAGTATCACATAGAAAGGGCACATCGATCCTTAAAGCCAAAGCCCCCGCCAGGTGCCCCCTCGACCGATTATCATCAGATTCCTTAGTTTCGTTGAAAAACAACACGTCATGCTAAAAGTCAAGGAACTAGAGGCAATTCAATGGGAGCGTAACAACATACGAATCACGCAAGATCTTCCGTATGAGGTTCGCCAGAGGAGAACAGCCTTCCACCCCATAGTTAAAAAACTAATTGCTGCTGGCATCAAATTCAGGATGAGCTACCCGGCGAAGCTGCTTGTATCCTTGGAAGGGACATGGCTGGCCTACGATTCGCCAGATCAAGAGCTACCCGAGCTCACCAGGAAGCTCCCGAATCTCTTTAATGGAGACTGATTTATAAATGCTTTAAGTCTGACTATAAATAGGCAATATTATGTCAAGTTATGTCTTTCTTCTACTTGATCTTCTGAGTCTAGAATATCTCGTTATCCGTACTCAAGACGGGCTTACCTGATCTCATTGGGGCTGGAGTGAGGGCGGCGGGGTGGGGTTGATGATGAGAAAGGCCTTGGGGCCTGTGTGGCCTAATCTGGCCTGCGGAGTCCTGCATGCGCGCCACTGCTGTGGGTAAGTGGGACTAACATTAAGGGGGAAGGTTTCCGGGGACGCATTCAGTAGTAGGACAGGTTTGGTCCGTCTGTGTATCCTCCAGCTAACATTTCCGGGATAGACTTCCTTGTTGAGTCGGCGTGCAGTCCTTATCGTTAATCTAGTCAGAGCCCGGGGCTAGTTCTAGTTTCAGGAAAGGATTTCGTTTAACGAGAGGAGTCGACCTTGCTGCCCTCGAAACAGTACTAGGAGGAGCCGGAACTCAGGGGGTAAGGCCGTTTCAAGCGGACAACAACTGTCTCAATTGAGGCTATTTAAAACCATAAGGTCTGACTTCTTAAAGGGCACCATAGCACAGGGTAAATGTTGGGTTGGGGTAGGGGGGCTCAGGGGGGGAGTTAGGCGCTAGGGACCTGTATTGCGGTCTTAGTAGGGGGTTGGGGTGCCTGGACCCAATCATAGGAGAACGACCACTTTACTGTATCTAAGGCCCAATAGTAAGTCAGGGTGGTCCTACAGGACTGTACGAGGACTTAGACAACAAGGGGCTTGGGTGGGGTTAAGGTATCCTCTGAAGGGGGTCCCGTTTCTAGGATATATTTGGACGCTCTATTGGATGGGGATAGTTCTGGGACCATATGTAAATAGTTTTTGGGATAGTTGGATAGGGGGTTGGACATATTTCAGGGTGGGGGTTGGGAGGGGCTATGATCAGCCTTGATATTATCAGTCATGTTACAGTTGTAATGGGGGGGGGCGAGGAGAGTTATCAGGTTATAATGTGTTTGATGGATACCTCAATGTAATTCCACCTTGGACTCTGGGTCTATCCAAAAGCTGTTCAGCCTTAGTTAGGTGGAGGGTCATTTATTGTTGCATTGTTTGGATTGTTCAATGGGAGTGTTATTATGGGGGTGGAGGGGGGTATTGGGGGGTGGGAGGAAGGTGTCACCACTTAAGGGGTTAGAATGTAGTGCCAGGGGATACAATTTGAGCAGGTTATTTTTTCCTACTGTTGTTAAATGGCATTAGGCCACATTAGAATTGCCTCTTGGAATGTCAGGGGTATTAGAGAGGTAATCAAGAAAAGACAAATTTTATTAAATTGTTCTTTGGTTGGTGTGGATATTCTCTTTTTGCAGGAAACACACATTCTTGTCTCAGAAGCTAAAATACTACGGGGTCACGGGTTTTCCCAGGTTTTGTTTCTGAGGGGTCTACAGTTAGTAAGGGAGTGGCTATCATGATAAAGCGAAATGTGTCCTTTGTGCCGGAGAATTGTATTAAAGATCCAGAAGGTCGATTTGTATTAGTGAGAGGGTTACTCAATAACACAGATGTGGTTCTGGGAGCCATATACAGTCCAGTTGGGGGTGATCCTAACTTCCTTATGCAGCTAACTACTAGACTAAGTGAATTTTTGCCAACGGCATTTATATTAGGGGACTGGAACATTGCTCTTCACAGGACCTAGATAGAACTTATAGACCCCTGAAATCCCCCACACACGCCCAATTGGCGCTCAATGATTTTTGCAACCTATTGGGTCTGGGTGACCCTTGGAGACTATTGAATCCTTCCAATCGTAGCTACACTTACTATTCTTCAATTCATAGATCCTGGTCAAGATTGGATTACATTTTGGTGAGCACTGTACTTTTAGCCAACATCTTCCTTACTGGTATTGAGCCTATTGTTATCTCGGACCATTCAATGGTATGGATCAAGTTATCACCTAACCCTCCTGGTCAAAGGGATACCTTGTGGAAGCTCAACACACAGCTCCTGAAGGATGAGCACACAATTTCTCACTTCAGGTCTTTGATCTCATCTTTTCTGGAAATTAACCAGGGTTCCATTCCTAGAGTGGATTTAATTTGGTGCTCGCTAAAATGTTTTCTCAGGGGAGAATTTATAAAAGTGGCTTCTAGAAGGAAGAGGCTGAGGGAGGAAAAAATCATCTCTTTGGCTAACCAGATTAAAAGGCAGAAAGTGCTCTTTCCTCCACCAATTCTCAAACTGATCTAGAGATTTTATGTAAATTTAGAAATGAATATAAAGACCTGATTAAGGAGAAAACAGAATATGCTATCTTAAAATCTAAAACAAATTATCTTGACCAAGGGGAGAAACCCGGGAGACTACTTGCTCTCAGGTTAAGGGAGGTAGAAAGTTCCAGATTAATTCCTGCCTTAAAGGCGAAAGACGGCTCAATTAAAACTGCCCCAAGGGACATAGCTAGGGTCTTCGAAGTCTTCTACCAAGATTTGTATGGTAACAATGCCTTCTCACCGCCAATTTCAGAGGTAGATGCTTTTCTGGAGAGTGTCCCCCTTCCAAGACTGCAAGCGCATCAGTGCGACTCACTTTCATCTCCCATAACTCTAAGAGAAGTGGAGGAAGTTATTAAAAACTTACCCCTGGACAAATCCCCTGGACCTGACGGCCTTCCCCCTAATTTTTACAAAACTTTCTGTAAAGAAATTGCGCCTGCCCTCCTTAATTTATTTAATTATATTCTAGCTTCTGAACCACTGGACCCTTCCTTGCTGGAGGCTACTATAATTTTGATTCCTAAACCAGACAAGCCGATCTTGGACCCAGCCAGCTATAGACCAATTTCGCTACTTAATTATGACATAAAAATTCTGACTAAAATTCTTTCCTTGCGAATTAAACAGGTCTGGCAAACTCTGTTGAGTTCGGGAACAGGTAGGATTTGTCCAGGGGAGGTCAGCAATGGACCACATGCGTACACTTACCCATATTTTTCGTGCAGCCCAGGAGTCCCAGCTCCCCATGGCTTTAGTTGCTTTAGACGCAGAGAAGGCCTTTGATCGGGTTAGCTGGGAGTTCCTGTGGTCCACCCTAAATAAAATGGGTTTCCCAGAGAAGTTTATATACTGGATCAAGGCGATATATGGTTCGCCTTCTGCTAAGGTTTATTGTAATGGGGTGTTCTCATCCCGCTTCTGCCTGTATTCTGGCACTCGCCAAGGTTGCCCACTGTCACCTTACTTATTTAACTTATATCTAGAGCCCCTGCTGATGCATATCAAAACTTCACCCAAAATCTCAGGGTGTGTTATCGCTCAACAGACATTGACCCTTTCTGTTTTTGCAGATGATATTCTTTTACACCTTGCAAACCCCGGAAACGTCCTTACAGGAGGTACTACAAATAGTGAGTCAGTTTGGTAAGGTTGCCAATTATAGGTTGAACTTAACCAAATCAGAAATATTTCCACTTAACTCACTCTTGCTCCAAACCAATATATCTCAATTTGGTATGAAGTGGGCTCCGAGCCACCTTAAATATCTGGGTATCCATCTGGCCCGTGATGAGGATACGATCAAGAAGCTCAACCTGGAGGATTTGGTAGATAAAATCCAAAAGGATCTTAGCAGATGGGACAACCTCCCCATTGCTATTGGAGGGCGTATCAGTATAATCAAAATGAACGTACTTCCACGCATTTTTTACCCTCTGAATCTTCTCAACATATGGCTTCCCAAATCCTTTTTCCAGAAAATTCATTCAATGATATCCAAATTTATTTGGAGGGGTAAGCAACCTAGGAGATCTTTCCTCAAGCTTTGCTTGCCTAAAGAAAGAGGTGGCCTTCGTTTGCCTAATTTTGGATTTTATTATTGGGCCAGTCATCTATCTAAACTGGGCAGATGGATTTGCCCTCCAAATGAACACTACATGCCCAAATGGTTAGAACTAGAACTTAAACTACTGGAGGAACACAGTATTGACCCTCAACAGGTTTTTTATTATGGCTATTCCGCACTACCGGAAGATATCCGTGACTCAGTATTGGGGCTGTCCATTAAAATTTTAAATCAATTCTGGAATTTTGTTAAAATCTCAAGACACAAAGATTTAGGTCAATCATTAGTACTTAACCCTAATATTAAAATTGGTGGTCAAAAGCTGTCGTTGGCATGGCTCTCACAAATTCAGGATTGTTCGTAGAGGATCTTTATGTTCAGGGATCCCTTGGTTCTTCTAGTGAATTACTGACAAAGCTGAATATTTCTCCCCAGAATATTTTCAAGTTGTATCAACTGAGACACCTTATAGGGAAAGAATTTGGACTGGTAAGTTTAACCTCTCGTGTTAAGCCTTTCCTGGAGCAACTCAGGACCTGTGTCACAAATCCCCACAGTATAGCTAGCCTATACAAGTATCTTTTGCTTACAAAATTCCCGGAATCCCTAACTGGCTCCAATGTATGGTCATCTCTGGTTTCTGTGCTCTCCATGTCTTGGAACCAGGTTTGGCGGGATGTATATAAATACCTTACTTTGGACAGGAATAGGCTTATACAGTTCTACATATTAAATAATATGTATTACACGCCGACTAAGCTGGCCAAATTTGATAAGTCTAAATCTGTTAGCTGCATAAGGTGTGGTAAGGGACCGGGCAATCTACTACATATATTTTGGTCGTGCGTTAAGGTTGCCCCATTATGGGAAAAAATTTGTGACAGCCTAGATCCGATTTTGGGTCTGGAGGAACTATTCACAGTCGAAATTTGTATAATTGGCCTGTATTCGACCATCAGGATTAAAGAGCGGAGATTTCACATGGCCATAATTTCAATGGCAGTGAAAAGGCTAGTCCTCCGACACTGGCTAGATCAGGTGGCTATCTCCTACCAGGAGCGGCTGGAGGAAATCTCCTTATGTTTCAAAATGGAGAGACTAATAGCAAGCTCCAGACATGCTATGCCTACTTTCCATAAAAATGGGGCAAATTATACGCTTTGTACCTTCATTTAATTTTCTATTTATAACCCTCTGACGGTTTCCTTTTGTGATGTCTTTATGTGGCTTCTTGTTTCCTACCAGGCACTGCTCCATGGTACTGGTTAAATGTACTTCAGGTTTAACCTGATTTGGTGGTGACGCCTTCCAGGGGTGGGTAGGGTTGGCAGGGGGGGTTTGTATACTTGGAATCATGCTTCTGCAATGTTTCTGTATTAATGGGATTTTATCCTGTTCTGTACTGGTATCTGTACTTCATATGTGTTACTATGTTAAATTAATAAAATTTGGAATTTCAAAAAAAAAAAACCAGGAAACTGAACGGAGCAGTCGTAAATGCCCATTGAGAGAAAAGGAGACGATGGGGGGAGAGCAGCGAGTCTCACCAAGGCACACAGTCCCAGCAAGCAGAGGTGTCCGCAGCAAGAGCTAAGGTGCAGAAATTCATAGGACTTTAGGCAGGGTGATGAAAGGGCAGGCAGTCGGAAGTGACCACAAAACAAACCGGACAAGAAACTAAATGAGCAAGGAAGGGTGGCGCCTTCGGCCGCAACGAAAAAGAATCCTGGCAAAGCCCAGGAAGTAGTGACCTTTTAAGCTCGATGTGGGAGTGACGTGGTTGCTCCGCCCATTGAATCTCGGGCTTAAAGCCCTCTCATTGCAATACATTCCCTATAAAAGGTGCTACTGCATATAAATTATCTGTATTTGTTAACCAGGTAATACCCCAATGGCATAATATGCCCATTTTCAAGGGAGACCGGAAGCCAGTTTACACAATATACAAAGCAAGTACAGTATAAGACACAGGGTTGTGTTGTAAATAGGATTTTTCCATTATGGCATGTACTCCTGTATAAAAATAAAGCTTATCTATCTATCTATCTATCTATCTATCTATCTATCTATCTATCTATCTATCTAATACATCACAAATAACAATGACATGATAATTTATCAAGACAACATTTTTTCATTGCAACCCAGATCTGTTCTTTTAATTAGTTACATGTGAGCTGATGGGCCATGCCTCATCTGAGGACCAGTGGTGACCAGTACAGGAACAAAAACAATGGAAAATGAAGAGAAGATGCATAAAGTTCTTCACACTTACAGTAATGACATTGTGTCAGTCAAAACCCAGAGTGCTAGAACTACTGCTTGTGATGCAGGTGACTCCAGTTCATAAACGAGTCCTAGTGCTGGGGGCCAACCAGGGGGTAGGTGGATTGTACATCCCAGTGGAAGTGTCCCCCTCTAGGGAAGAAGGGTGACAGATGCTGCCATGCAAGTGCCACTTAGGTGACCACAGGTGCAGCTGTGAGTGGCACTGCTTGGGAGGGGGGAAATCAGTTGGTGCCATGTTACCCTCTTCACCAGTGTTCCAGATGTGAGGGAAGCTGGAACACTGGAAAAGAATCCCAACCAATGCAAAACTAAGCTGCCCTCCCTCAAGCGCCACACCATCGACCTTGGTACCACCTTTAATAGATTCAGATTCTGATAGGGCTGGGGTAGTCCTGATGGCTGTAATATATTGGGTAAGGCATGGGGACAAAGGCAGGGGTAAGTCTGGGAGAAGACATGTGATTTGGCTGTGAAGGTCAACAGAAGGGGGGAGGTTGGCAAGGAAGGGACAGAAACAGAAATTAAAACAAAATCAAAACCTAGTCTATCTGCACATGAACTTGTAGATTTTCCTGATTTGTATTCTTTCTGAACCCAAAAGAAATGGATGTGCAAAAGTCACATTTTGGCCAAGACAATTGCTGGTTTCAGTCAGCAGTCCTAGAAACTTGAAGTACTGTACGACTTTATGGATTTCAGTTATAGCCATAGTTATAGTTTCAACTGAAAATATGAGAACTCATAATGCGGACCAAAGCAGAGCTAATATGTTTCTTCCAATGAGGATAAATGGTCCTCAGGTTGTAGTCCCTGGCAAGAAGGGGTGAGGGATCCCAGTGTGAAGAGCTGCTGTCTTTCATTTGTTTAAATACAATCAATAGACAGTATATTTGGGCTTTCAATTTCTCAGTACTGCTAATGAGCTCTGATGAGGCGCTCACTGCACCCTAACCATCACCTAGATTTACTGGTACTAAAGCAACAGTAAATGTAGTTGGCAGCAATTAGAAGTTTTACATTCATTTTTGTGACAACTGGCTTGTGCTGCAAACATCTTCAGTTCCTGTGACTTATTCTCTGGGTTCTCACGCTGCAGTGCAGCAACCTGGGGAATGGATCATTGCAAGGTCTTCCTGTAAACTCGCCACCAATCAGGAACCAGAGGAGACTCTCAGAATGAGCAGTGTGAGCCCCTTTCTACTGGGTCTCAAAATATGTATGTTGCTAGAGAATTGATGCCTGGGTTTGGGATCTAGTTTTCTTATTATATGTGCCATCAAACAGTTTACCCCCTTGATTTGGGATGGGGTCACAAAGGTTTCTCAGATGGGGCTATTGAACCCCATACCAGAAGCCCATGTGATACCCATGTTCCCAACCCTGTTACCCCACCCACAATGGTTATCACAACCTATGGGCTAGGGGTCTCCCCTGAGTTTGCGCCTGTTGAGCACTGGGATCATCTAGGAACCTGGCTGATATGGCGATGCATACTGTCAGTTCAGGTTTTCTTTTCATGGGTCATTCTCAATAGTTTATGGTGTTACTGATTTTTATTGTGCTGGATAAGTGGGTATATTTGCTACAAATGTGGTATTCCTTTGCTGTGACCAAGGATGCATTAGGTGAGTGAGCTCCACTTGTCACACTCTCAGCTGCTATGCCCTGTCTAAATACCCCGCTGTATAGGTGAGTTACATATACAGCTGAGTCCCCTCTATACTCAAAAGACTAGACTGTTTCTCTTATGAATGAAACATGAATATTGGGATAACGACAGGAAGGTAGGCAAATTGCTCGCCTATCGCCTAAGAAAACAACGGGCGGAGCAACTCATACATCTCTTGAGAAATGCACTGCAGCAGGTACATACCTCCCATGAGGGTGTCAACACCATCATGGAAAAATGTTATTCTCCTCCTCAGGATCCCTTCTGACCTCTTGCTGTGAGGATCTTTTTCTCCTTCCTCCTTCTTCCTAGTTTATTTGAAGTTCAGCAGGCTCAGTTGGAAGGCCCTTTCTCTGGCAAAAATCAATCATGCTGTTTCCTCCCTCAATCCCTCCAAGGCCCAGGGTGGAGATAGTAGTCCTGCAGACCTCTACTGGCATTTGCAGCTGTTGGTATGCCCTATCTTATAGCGAGTATACCTGAAGATGAATGTGAGATGGGTCAGTTACCATTCTCACTCTGAAAGGCAATAATCATGGGCCTCCCAAAGGAAGGCAAGGATCTAATAATGCCAGGTAACTATAGACACATCTCTCTTTTATAAATGCTGACACCAAAACCTTAGACAAAGCAAAGGCCTCTCACTTAGAACACATATTACCCACACTTATTCATCTCTCTCAAGGGGGATTCATCAAGGATCGCCTTAGTGAAGACCATCTGCAATTGCTGGTCTCCATCCTTTATGCTGTGAGCTATACTCCCCATGCCTGCAGAGCTATCGATTTTGAAAAAGCTTTTGATTCCATGGAGTGGGGGTATCTTCAGTTTGCCATGCACTGCATGAGGTTTGGTCCTACCTTCCTTCACTGGGTGCAAGCCCTCTATACCCTCTCATCAGCTAGAGTCCTCACAAGCAATCTTTTCTCCCCCCAACGTTTCCACTGCTAAAAGGAACTCAGCAAAGCTACCTGCTTTCACTCAATGCTTTTTGTACTGGTCATAGACTGCTTTGCAGTGGCGATTAGGGAGGACACACTTATCGCAGGTTTTAAGGTGGGAAACTGAATACTATATCAACCTTTATGCAAACAAGCTCCTGGTCCTTCTGGAAGCTGCAAATGTCAGACTGCCCCTACTGCTATCCCTTCTCAAGGAGTTCCAGTCCATTTTGTGATTGAAAACTAATCCCCTCATAAAACAGAAATACTCCCCCTTAACCCCAACTGCCACAACACTGTGGCCTCATCCCTAGGACTGAAGTGGTTCCCTGAAATATGTTGGAATTCAGATCACTTCTGACCTCTGGAAACTGCATGGCCAATATCCTCCCCCCCACCCCAACTACACAAACTCCAGGAAGAATGTGACCACTGTAAATTACTAAATATGTCCCTGACTGGCAAAATATCTGCCATGAAAATGGTTACAGCTCCACAGTTTCTTCATTGCCTCTCACATCTCCCAGTTCAGATATCACACCACTGGTTCACCAAAGTAGATAAATTAATATGGGATTGTCTGTGGGAAGGTAAGCCTCCATGATACAGCTGTTTCAAACATCACTCGTATTTGAGGAAAGGGGTCTGGAAATGTTCATGGTTCCATGCATACTATATAGTTTTTTTTGGGGGGGGTACACACATGTAAATGGTTCAGTGCCCCAGTCCTGCAAACCCCCTCTGGGTATTCATGGAATGGGAAATTTGTAGTTCTCATTCCCCGGCAGTTGTCCTGTACTACTCTTTAACAAGGGCACTAGCCCAGTAGTCCAGTAGTCCACCTGCCCGCAGCTGCAGCTGTGGTCACTGTTCCAATTTGGCCTCAGCGAAGGTCTGGAAACTCTGCCAAGGCTGACCAATACTAGACTGACCCCAAGTTAGTCAATGCCGCTATGGGGGAACCCTGCCCTATGTAAAGCACAAACATCAATATACTAGAAAACATAGCAATCCTGTGGTGTTTATTTCGTTAGAGACTTGCTAGAACTTGACACTTCACACATTCAGTTTTTTTCAGATCTTCAATATTGTTATCTATTACCATGGTCTGATTTGCGGTAATACCTTCAGATCTGAAGTCTCCTGATGTCCCCCATTTGAAGGCCCCTACTCTTCTACAGGTTTCGATGGCCTCCGCCCCCAACCTGATGGAATGCCTTGAAGCATGAAAGGGCTATTTACCACTTTATCTGAGAAAATATCCAAGACCAGACAGTGAAGGGTAAATTAAAATGGGTGAGTTCTCACCACATCCCAATCACAGAACAATGGGCAGGTTGTTGGAAGACTGCACACAGAGCTTGCCATGACAGACATATTTTGCTCATTTGTAATAAAATCTTGCACTCCTGGTACTGCACCACAGCCCAACTAGTGTCCTTGGGCTTCTTCTCCTCTGACACTTGTCGAAGGTGTCGAAGGTCTTCAGGTGAAGCTACCTCTGGCTGCAAGCTGCAACACTGGACTTAAGATTTGCAAGAAAGTGAGTAGTGCTCACAACAGAGGGAGGTGAACTTTACAATTTACAATTGTCTTTAGTTTGAAGCAGATTCCTTAGGAAAGTTAATATTCTTCAGGTGGAGGATACTTAACTGAAGGGTGAAATAAGCAACTTAGAATTATCAGAAAGGCAGTCTTTCAATCAACAGAGGGAGGTGGAGTTTGCTTTACTTGTTACAATTGTTAAGATTTTACTGTTTTCTGTGTTTCTGCCCTTCTGACTTGATTGGAGTTACTGATTGACTGTTTGCATTGCAATATTTGTAATACTGTGAGTATTCACTGGGCTAAGAATTTGTCATAAGCCCTGAATTGAGAGCAGGTTACAGGCTGTGTATTGGACCCAGACAGTCCCTAGGGGGTGAAAACTGTTTTTTCTTTGTTTACCTCAGAGCCTTACAAGGCCCAGACAGACTGTGTCAGGAAGTGCTTACATCATAGCTACTTAACAGCCAATAGCTCTGGAAGAATCTTACAGACCTTGATAAAAGTACTAATTTTAGCAGGCTCATCAGATAACCTCATAGTCTTCAGGTGAAGCTACCTCTGGCTGCAAGCTGCAACACTGGACTTAATTTTCCTAGTCAAACTCTCTTGTTGGGAACTGCAATACTGAACATAGGATTTGCAAGAAAGCGAGTTATGCTCACAACAGAGGAGGAACCTTTCAATTGTCTTTGCTTTGTAGCAGATATACTGCAGGTGGAGGCTGCTTCTAACTGAAAGGTGAAATAAGGAATTTAAAATTATCAGGAAAAGACAGTCTTGTTACAATTCTTAAGATTTTCAGTGCAGGAAGAGTTCAAAGCACAGCTCACTTATTTTGGGGCTGACTGCTTTCAGAGCACAAACCGCCAGGCTGTTTTGGGGCTGGGGAGGTTTACCTGTGTCTGACTTGAATGTCTGGATTTTTCTCTGTTTGATTAGCAGGGGATTTTCTCTGTCACATTGTTGTGTATAGTATCTTGCAGACAGGAAGGCACTCATCGCAGCGGAGGGTCAGAGCTCTTAGCTGATTGTTTTGTGAGGGCACAGTTTAGGCCCAACCGCCCCCAACCCTCACCCCCCTGGAAATAGTTCCTTTATACCTGTGGGTTCTGACATCATTTCTCAAGAGTGCAAGGTGCATATCAATGTCATATCCTCTCTAGCACACAGCACTGAAAATATACGCATACACATTGTATAATATATATATATTTCTATAACAAACCAATCACTCACACAAGCACACACACACACAAAAAAAGTACATAGTCATGTGGGAGTAAAATGTAATGGCTGTGGAGCAGCAGTCTTCCGGGAGTCTTTCTGAGGCTGAGATGCTGCCATTTGCAGACAACCTCTGCCCTGAGGGAGGAAGTTGCCTGCCTTCAGGCCACACTGGACAGCAGTAAGAAAACCTTCCCCAGGCCAGACTGGATGGTAGAAGGAACCCCCCATCCAGGAGCACCACAGCCACCACCACTACCTCAGAGGTTGCAAAGAAAGCACAGCAGTTGGACCACTGTGGGCTCAGGGAGGGTGAGGAGGATGGAACAGAGGCACACCCAGTCAGTTGTTCCACTCCACAATCCATACACCATTCTGGGAGCACAGCCCCTATGGATGCACCCACAGAGGAGATTAAGGAGGCTGAGGACACCTGTCACAAGGGAGGCCCACAGGAAGGAGGCAGAGGATGCCACAAGGAAAGGAAGCAGCTCCTGGGGGACCCAATTATTAGGGGATAGAACTGGGGAGCAGGGAAAACTGGAAGTAAAGTGCCTGCCTGGTGCCATGCTTGTAGGGACAGGAAGCGCATCCGCAGGATCACTTGGAACAGATGCACGGAGTTCGAGTTGGATGTCATTGTCCACCTAGGGACAAATGACTTGGCTCAACATGAGCTTAGAGCAGTGCAGAAGGACTTTGTAGAACTGGGGAGAGGCCTAAGACAAGTAGCATTCATAGTATCCTTCTCAGAGGTGCTGCCTGTAAATGGCATGAGTGAGGCAAGGGCATTGCACCATGCAGTTTAATGAGTGGTTGAAAAATGGGTGGAGCACAGGGTTTGGCTTCATTGGGACTGGGGTTCCATCTGAGGACACCAGCCTATACTGGCAGGATGGTCTGCATCTGTCCAGGAAGGAACAAGTCTTTTGAGCAATCAGTTTAAATGCTTCATTGGCAAGCTTTTAAACTAGTCAAGGGGAGGCACTGATAAGCAGCAGAAAATCCCAGCCTCCCTCAAAACAGGGTACTAAATGGGAAAAGACCGAGGTAGAAAGGTCAGTGGGGGATGCTGCAACAGAAAGTAAAGCCATCAAAAATGGAGAGCAATGAGTACCAATGCCCGTAGTCTGAGTAACAAGCTTCCTGAATTAGTGGCCTTGATGGAGGAGGAACATCTGATATCATGGCAGTCACAGAAACATGGTACACATTAAAACCATGACTGGGATGTAAACATACCAGGATACACTATCTACAGGAGGGACAGGGAGGGTAAAAGAGGAGGAGGAGTAGCTCTTACATAAGGGAAGGAATCAAAGCAACAGAACAAAAGGGTAAACAGGGAGGAGAAGAAGCACTGTGGGTAAATTTGAGACCGGCAATGGCACCACAATCCGCATAGGGGTTATAGACTTTCTCAGGGGAGGAAATGGACAAGGAAATGATAGAAAGTATACTTAGTATGGCAGAAAAAGGGAGATATTGCTGATGGTGATCTGAATATGCCAGATGTTAACTGGAGTGCAGTTGCAGCAGCCACTTAAGAGTGGGTTATTCTAGATGCCCTACAAGGGCATGCCTTAGACAACTAGTATTGGAGCCCACTCGAGAGGGAACAATCTTAGACCTGGTTCTCCAAATGGAGATGAGGAGAGGACAGATGTAGAAGTGGGTAGCCATCTGGGGAACTAGCTACCATCTAACAGTATGGTTCACAATAAACACAGCAATAGAGTCAAGCCATACAAAGACAAAGGTACTGGATTTTAGGAGGGCTGACCTTGTCAAATGGGTGAGTGCCTAAGGAATGCACTAGCAAATGGGCAGGAAGGAGGTGGAAGAACAATGGGGAATAATAAAACTGCCATCACAGAGGTAACAAGCCTTATGTAAAGCAAATAAACAAACGAAACGAGGTAAGAAACCACTATGGTTCTCAAAGGAAGTGGCAGAGAAGGTTCAAGAGAAAAGAAAGCATTCAGGAAGTACAAGGAATCACAGAAGGAACAGGACAGAGAACTGTATCAGTTAAAGCAAAAGGAAGCTGGGAAGGCAGTCAGAACAGCAAAGGCCCAAACCGAGGAAAAGATAGCCAACTGAGTTAAGAAGGGGGATAAACCTTTATAGGTACATCAGGAGCGTAAGTAAGACCAAGGGAGGGATAGTGAGGCTTAGTAAAGGGAGGGAGGTGGGCAGAGGTGACTGTAAAGGTAGAGATACTAAACAAATATTTTTGCTCAGTATTTACAAAGGAAGAGGGGAAGTACCTAAACAAACAGTAGAAACACTCTGAATACAGAAGTTGATACCAGCCCATTTACAGAAGAAAGGGTTCTGAAAGAACTCTTAAACTGAAGGTGGACAAAGCAATGGGGCCTGATGGGATTCATCCCAGAATTTAAAAGAACTAAGGGAGAACTAGTGACACCACTGACTACCCTCTTAACAAATCATGGGAGGATGGGGAGTACCTGAGGACTGGAGGAGGGCAGATGTAATTCCTTCACAAAAGTGGGAGCAAGGCAGAAGCAGGAAACTACAGACCTGTTAGTTTAACCTCAGTGGTAGGGAAAATGATGGAATCACTTCTGAAGGAAAGAATTGTTGAGCATCTAGAGGCCAGAGGGCACAGGACCCAAGGCAGCATGGATTCACAGCGGAAGGTCATGCCAGACAAATCTGATAGATTTCTTGACTGGGTGACCAAAGTAGTTGATCAGGGAGTGGCTGTGACATGGCCTACCTAGACTTGTAGCAAGGCATTTGATACAGTCCCACACAAAAGATTAATATACAAGTTAGCCAGCCTGGGAGTGGGTCCCAAGATGACAGCCTGGGTAAAGAATTGGCTGGAGAATAGGACACAGAGAGTAATAGTAAATGGAGTCCACTCTGAAAAAAGGGGGTTAGTAGTGGGGTACACTGTAGGTTCAGTATTAGACTAGTCCTCTTCAATGTCTTTATAAGCGACATTGCAGAGGGACTGAAGAAAGTATGTCTCTTTGCAGATGACACAAAGATCTGCAACAGAGTTGATGCACAAGGTGGAGTGGAAAGGATGAGAAGGGACTTGGAAGGTTAGAGGAATGGTCAAATGTATGGCAGCTTAGATTCAATGCTAAGAAGTGCAAGGTAATGCACCTGGGAAACACAAACACAGGGAAGAGTACACAATGGGGGTGAGATACTAACAACAACAAAATGGAAAGGGACCTGGGGTAATCATATCAGATGACCTAAAGGTGGGAAAGCAATGTGAGAGGGCAGCAAGGAGGGCTGGGGGGATACTGGGATGCATAGGAAGAGGCATCACCAGTAGAAAACAGGAAGTTATTATCCCTCTGTACAGACAGCTAGTGAGACCCCATCTGGAGTACTGCGTGCAGTTCTGGAGACCCAATCTCGCAAAGACATAGACAGGATGGAAGCTGTCCAGAGGAGGGCAACTAAAATGGTGCAGGGTCTGCACCAGAAGACATATGAAGAGACTTAAGGAGCTTAATATGTATAGCCTCGAGGAAAGGAGGAGAGGGGAGACATGATAGAAACTTTCAAGTACCTCAAGGGAATCAACAACGTCAAGAGGGTAGCATCTTTCAAAAAGAGGTGTGCAAGAACAAGGGGCACAATTTGAAGATGGAGGGGCTCAGAGAGGTAATTTTAGGAAGTATTTTTCACAGAGAGGGTGTGGATGTATGGAACGGCCTTCCAGAGGAGGTTGTGGAGTCAAAAACAGTGGTGGAATTCAAGCATGCATGGGACAGTCATAAGGCAATTCTAGGGGGTGGGGGTAGGAAGAAGTAGGCTGCTGGTTAACTAGGACCTGCAGCTTATCCATCAGGTAGGGAAATGGGCAGACTGGGTGGGCCAAGCGGTCCTTATCTGCCGTCAAATTCTATGTTTCTATGTTTCTATAATAGTGGAGTGACATGCTACACACATTGTGGTCTTGTTCCTACCTCACCTCGTTCTGGAAAGGTGTGCACAAAGACTGCTCTAAGCTAGTACCTTCTCAAATCCCCTTATCCCATAGGTTTTTTCTGCTCGGTGTACTCCCTGCTCCAGGGATGGCATGTGATCAAAATGTCCACTGGCTACTGGTAGTAGGTGTAGAAGCTGCCTGGCTTATTCTCCACAACTGGAGAATCTCTGAGGTCCCAATGATACAGGAGTGGCACCAAGCAGTGAAATCACTGGGCAATTCTGTCATGAATGTTGCAGTTAGCATGCCATATCCTGCAGGAGTACTATGAGACATGGTCTCCATACCTGGACTCTTCACTCTGCAGACTCCTTTCTTAAGGTTTCTGGGATCAGAAAGTAGGCCTCGGCCAACTTAAACCTCCCCCTTTTCACCCTAACCCAACCCCCCACCAAGCTTTATGGCGCGATAACAAGGTTATCGTACACCTGTCAGACTTATGCTAATAACCGAGGAGGACCCCATAGGCAGGGCTCTTAGGCTGTCACCCCACTCTCCAGGTAGCACTGCAACATAGGCAACCAAGTTTCTCTCAACATTAGCAGTCTTCCTGAACTCAAGGATTAGAGTGGTGTGGATACATACCACTCATCATTCCCTCCTTGTTGCACCTCCCTCACTCCCATTTACCCTCCCCCCCTCATTTCATAGTCTACACCTACCCTATTCCACAGATCCTACTCATCCCTGCCTCCTGTCGGACAGCTCCATTTCCTCCCCTTAATATCTATGGATACCATACGCTTGTAGATTGTTGTAAGCTATCTTTTGTGTCTGTTATTAAACTTATCTGTACCTGATATACGAGGAATCACTACACAATACCTCTGTTCAGGAGAGTAGCACCGTGTATGTCGTTCTTTTGTCATCATTTGACATATGTACACAATTTCAGTTTTTTGTACCTGTGACTGTTTTGTTCTGTTTTAAACAATTTATCAATAAAAATTTGAGCAACTACAAAAAAAAAAAGCACCCATAAGCCCAGTGAGCTTAATGCCAAGAACCCAGGATGGCACACCCAAGAGGCACACCTGTCCCCAGAAGGCCCCAGATGGCCACTACGAATTCAGTATCAGGAACCTTTTATGCTTATGCCTCCGCTGTTTTATGACTTTGTTTTGTTTTTATTGTATATTCATTGTATTTATTATTTTCTTTCTGTCTGTCCAACTATTGAGTTGTAAACACTTTGGGCTCAGTTTTCAAAAGTCAGTGCAAGCTGCGCCAATTGCCAGTGTTCCAGGGATCCTGTGCCCAGTTCTCTATTGGGTAGGGCCCCAGTGCAAAGTCCCACAACTTACAGCAGCTGTGGCCGTGTACTAAACAGACGATGATCTGGATGATGTGCCACAAGCTGCGGGGCAGTTGTGCACCACTCTAGGACATCCCTGGTGGCTAGCAGCCCCCCAGCCCTGATCCCCTTTTCATTCAAATAATCATGTCCCTGGTGGCCTGGTGAATCCCTCCCAGCTCTGATCCCCTCTTTATTAAAATATTCATGTCCCTGGTGGTCTAGCAGACCCCCCTATCTCTGATCTGCACATGTAATATAAATATATATTTCCCTGGTGAACTAGTGGACCCCCACCACTCAACCCCATCAGGCAGTGCCCCACCACCCCAATCCACCATCCCACCCCCAAGCCAGCAACTGGCACAGCACTCCGCTCTACATCACGGCCAGCTGCTGACTGAGCTGTCAAAGAGCACATACCATCTACAGTACATGCTCCTTGACACTTCAGTTAGTGGTTGGCCATGGTGGAGAGCAGAGGGCTGTGCTGGTCACCGGCTCAGGGATGGGATGAGGGGGTAGGATGAAGGGGCACTGCCTGCTGGGGTGAAGGGGTGAGGATCCATTAGACCACCAGGGAAATATATATTTATATTATATGGGTAGATCATGGATAGGGAGTGGGGGTCTGCTAAACAACCAGGGAAAGATATTTTATTATACAGGCAGATCAGGGCTGGGGGCAGGTCTGCTAGACCACCAAGGAAAGGTATTTTAATATGCAGGAAGATTGGTGGTGGGGGGAGTCCGCTAAACCACCTGGGACATGATTATTTTAATAATAAGGGAATAAGTGCTGGAGAGGGGTGATGCGGCACATTGGTGCAAGTTTCTAAACCCTCCGAGAGAACACACTTCTAAGTACCCTTACACCAGTCCTGGCTGGCCTAATGGTACTTAGAAATGTGCCTTCTGGGAGGGTTTTGAGAATCCCTAATTAGGGGATATGACAGCCTGCATCTGCTGTAAGCCCCTAGGGCCATGCCGTAGCCCATTTTGTGCCACAAGGATGATGCAAGCCCCCTTTGGCACATGTAGCCAGTGTTTGCTGCAGGCTGCATTTAAGAATGGCTCCCAGTGCATATTGTGGCACAAGTCACACCTTGCACCATTCCTTGTGGCATAAGCCCCTTGCGCCATTCAGGGGGGCTTTGAGAATTGGGCCCTCTGAGATTTTATTGGATACTAAATAAATAAAAAAATAACTAACCTAGTACATATAAACCAGAACTCATACTATCATTCATGATTACCCAAGTGTCTGAGTACTAAATCATTAGGTTACATGGTTCTAAATACTCTTGTAAACACCCTCCACCCATGGGTTGAGCTTACCTGGTCTGCCTCCGAGCCATCTGGTCCCATTTGTTCTTGTTCATTTGTGCCCCTTTTTTGCTGATGGCCCCTGTGTGCCTGTTTTGCTGGGGGGGGTCTAGAGGAGTTGCGGTAAATGTTTAAAATCGACAGCCTGGCAGCGCAGCACAGCTGGCGCTGTGTAAGAAGTAAAGTGTCGAGTATGTCTATGTGGGCATGTTCAAGCTGGCTTCTGTACGAATGTGTGAACTGGTGATCTGCTCACAGATCCTTTTAGTGCTATGGTGGTTAGTGTTAAAGCTGCCCTGGTGGCTCAAGACCAGTGTCTCCTTTGTGTATGCTGACCCCTGGGTCCCTAAGTCCTATGTGGGATGTTTGGAGACACATTGGGGAGGAAAAGAAATTAAACTCTGCAAAGTGTTTTTAATCTCTATAGTTTTAAGAGCAGCTGAGGCTGCACTGTAGAATGTATGCTCTGCCTGTCACCTGAGGGGGCAGTGCTATGGCACTTGCAACAGATGGGGGGAGACCTTTTCATGCCCCATTCCACAACCGGACAGAGGGGCATCTGTTGGGACATGGGGACATTTACTTTTAAAATAATGCAAGATCCCTATAAACAAACTTTAAAGTTGGGACTCCATATTGATTGTTCTGATGGAATCCATCTTGGTCACCCATGGCCCTTGCCTTTCCCAGTCAACATTCAAGGAGCATGAAGGACTGCTGCTATGGCTCCTGGCTATGGGGACAGAACAGTGCTCTCTGTGCCTTCAGCAGTATCCAATCAGATGTTGAGTGGACTTAATACATATTAATTCTACAGATGGACAGCTGTGTTAACCATTCAGATGCTGCCATGTTCTCCTCAGACCTTGGGGGAGCTTTTCAGCTCAACGTAGTCAGTCTGAAGCTCCCTGTGAGACAGGTGGATTAGACTGTGTCTGGAAAAAGTTTGGAAGTCGGCCTAAGGCTTCAATAGCTGCCTTCTAGGAGATTTGATCAAGGAATTCTACAATCTGAAAAGCAAGTGTTTAAGTGTGAAGAGCTATTTTGTTGTAAAAAACCTGAAGTAGTATCAGAGAAGCCCTCAGCCTGTGAGGAGGGTGGGACTGTGCCCTTGTCATGAGTTTGGAGTGTTGCCTGTGGTTTGAGCAATCTGAATCAGAAGACGTTTACAGAAAATTCCCATTGTCTGGAAAGCCAGTTTGAAGTAAGAAAAGCTGCTTTGTGGTTTGAAACTGAAGTTTGAAAATACCCGGGAGACTGATTGCCACCCCTAGCCATCAGAGGTGATCCAGACCTGCTCCAGGAGGTATCCACATCTGCTAACCAGCAGAGGTAAAGAAGGCCACATGATTCCTGAACTCCAGGGGAAGAGTCCCTGCCAGCAGAGGACAGTCTGGTGAATCGGCCAGGTAGTGTCACAGCCAGGCATTACCTATCATCTACCCCAAGGGTTGGATGCCTGGATGTGTACAGTGAGGCATGTGGCCCTGGCCCCCAGCACTGGTCTATCCAGCACCGTGATGCCACAGGCAAGAAGGTGACAAACTGCAAGAGCCTGCATAGAAGCAGAAAGTGGAAACCAGCCTGCCAAGGGAGCCTACTATTCACTAAAGCTTGTACAAGCTGTGACCTTGTTCAAAGCACCCCAAAGCTGCAGGAGGAGAGAACTGTTGCTGCACAGACCCTGCATCCTGAGTCTTCAGACTTGTGAGTCAATGCAGGGCCTGCTCTGCAACTGGAGATATTATACGTTGTTCTTTCAAAGTTACTGTTTGGTCATCCAGCTAGGAGTTACCAGTCCTACTCAGAAAAATAAATAGTTATTTTCATCAGTTCAAGGAGTTTGCGTTGACCAAGTGTTTTAACAGTGCTCCAACACCGGCCAACCAGCTGCACCATTATCAGGCCTGCAGCTGCTCCAGCTGTGTACCCAGACAGACTGTGGAAGCTCCCAACTAAATTGGGGAAATCTGGTACCAGATGGGAATGGGGAGAACTGAGGTACATGTGGTGTATGATGGTGGAGGGTGGGCACTGTTGCTACTGTTGTGACTGGGGTTCTGTTAATATTTGCATATCAAATGCTTGCATTGTTGCTCTTCCTACATCCCATGTTCTCTGCCCTATTCGTACCCATTTTGTTAATAAATTACTGGTTAACCTTTTTAACACTTCCTGTGAGCATATTATTAGAGTTTGCTAATAATTATATGTGTTTAAAATACTGCAACAAAGGCTGGAATTCTGTGTGTGGAGTAACTGTGAGGGGAGGTGGGTAGGTACAGCATCCCAGGGGACTGTACCCAAATGTCACCAGGCCCACTTTAGCTATTCTCTGGGTAGAGGCACCGCATTACTTGTGTTATCTCTGGAAACAAACCCACCTATCCACAACAACACAGTCTAGGTCCCTCAACCTTGCTTGAGCCCACAAGGCAGGGGTAGTAACCAAAAGTTATATGGTGACCCAGTTACACTCTGAATTGTAGCACAGAAAAAAATGTTTACTATTAACTTTAACCTTAGCCATAAAAAAGACTTGAAAGGCAAAATGCCAAGCAGGATGGCACAGCAAACTTAAACAAACTCTGGTCATAGCCACTATTGCTGCTAATGCATTAGCTTGATAAGTGATGTAGAATAATGTGTAGCTTAGTTGTAATTTACTTGTATTATTGTGATGTAAAAAATCGCACTTTAAGGGAATAACAGGGAAAAAGCTTATGGAGCATGGATTCTGCTATCATCAAGAACTACTTAAAATGGGTGCGGGGTCAAGCAGCTGGTATGCAATGGTATAGATTCCTATGCAATCTAAATCATTGCAGTACAGCTCTGATGTGGTCTGCATTCCGCTGTCTTTTTCCCTTTGGAGGAGTTAAAACAGCACAATTCACCTTTTCCTGTTTTGACCACCACACCCAACAGAACAATAACAAAAAGCCTGCTTTCAGTGTTGAAAATGGAAAGGAATTACAAAGAGAAACCCTCGTCTGTGATCTAGTAGTGAAGATTTCGGATGGGTCTAGGGATACTGTATGTTTCGACATTATACTTTATGTTACATTTTTATACATTATATTTAGACAGTTATATGCATTTAGGGGTATTTATCTTACACAGAAGCAGTCCTTCCTCATTTTACTCCTGGAACTGACTCTTCATTTCATTCCCAGAACTGAATTCCCTGAGGTTCCCTCCCATTTCTACTACTGTCTGCTTCAAGCTTCACTAAGCAGCCTTACAGATGTGACAGAGGGATGGCATTATGGTCTAGTGCTTAGATCAAAAGCTTGGGAACCAGCAAGTTTAGATTCAAATCCCACCAGAACCACTTGCTCACTATTATTCCAAGCAAGCTACAGCAACGAAGTATAAAAGACAAAGAACCTCTGTGCGTAAACACTAAGGCAAGGGTTACCCCAAAGGGCATTTGGCTGGGAAGCCAAGTTTCAAGAAAATACAAAATCACACATGCCCCCACAATGCAAAGCACCATGGGCCGCACATGCAAATCACCACAGAACGCCATGCCGGTCCAACTCAAAGCAGAACCGCATGGTGCCGAAAGGCCTCCCACACAGCCTGCAAAGGGTGCCAACAGAAGACACAGACACGTGCTTCGTCCTACCAGGACTCATCAGTATGCCTCATCTGTTTGACACCCCAGTGGAGTGGACCAGCTACCCCTAAATATAGCTATAGAAGTATAAAAGCAAGGTTTGAGGTATCAGAAATTATTATGGTGTTTTGCAACAGGCTAAACTGGGGCTTGCTCTGCTTCTACTAAGAAGCAGGTGTTGAAATACACTTTCACAACAAAAGTATTAAATTTGTTTTTTTATCCTTTCTTCACCCCTCCCCAACTGCCACTGATTTCTGCACAAGACATTGTACAGAATAATGTGGATCCAGTTTGGTCTATTTTAACGGAGAAATGTTTCAGCCTTGTTAGTGCATTCTATGATGTAGAAGAAAAAACATATGTTGCAAGTGATACCAATTATTGGATCAACAAAATTGTTTTTGAGACCAGCTTTCATGAGTTAAAAGTCCAATAAAAGGTATCACCCACTTGTAATATACTATGTGCTGTTTTTCTCATCTACAGTATTCTGATGCAGAACAGTGTAATTACTTGTATTATGGTCTTGGCTGGTACAGTTCCATGATGATCAGAGCAGCAGAGGAAAATTTAAACCAGTTTTCAGATTTCAGTTCACATTGCCACTCTCTGCATATAGTACCTACTGTATGTAAACTACAGTCATTACAGACTGACTATTCCAGTCTCTCCAGCATTTGTCTGTTCTCTTAGACAGTACAGCACATATTATGGAAGTAAAACAAACAAACAAACTAGCATTTTGACTCTGTCAGATCTACACTGGCTGATGATAGAAATGTTCTTCAGTCACTTGCCCTTGATATGTTAAGTATTGTGTCTAGTCAGCAACATTATTCCAGCTGCAGAGGTGACAAAGAAAACAAGAGGTGCCCCAACCATAGATTCATGAATAAAGTAGATCTGTATGGAGGAAGGAGTGAGGGAGAGGGTGGGGGCACAGATAGACAGAGCAGAGCAGGGATCTCATGCAAATGAGGTGATGAAACTCCAATGTGGAAGTAGAAGGTAATATATGTTAGTTCCTGTTGCTGTCTGCCCTGCTCCCTCTTACTATAGGCTGCTCTGAGAATTACTCCCGGACCTCCAGAAGAGTTCTTTCCTAAGAGTTATGCTGCTGTTTAGCTGATTTTATAATGTTGCTGCTACAATAAAGCTATGACATACTTGAAATAACAGAAGTACTAGTCTAGTTTATGTCCCTGAGATTAAAGGAAAGATTTGCCACCTTCTAAAAAAATTTAAAAGACACAGCTCCATTTAAAAGTAGGTATGTATGGCCAGCCTGTTGATGCAGTGGTGGGATTTCCGCTTGCGACGCCGGCGACCCGGGTTCAGGAATGGACCCGGATCATCGGAGGGCCAGCCGGGGGGAGAAGAATAGAGCATCCTAAGGACAGTTCTCCTTCTCCAGAGGGAGGGCATGGGAAGCGCTCAGTGCACTGAGGACTCCTAGTGGAGGCTAGGGGACCTCAGGTGACCGACGGAGCCAGGTCTGGTAGGCTGGGGTAGACGCTTCACGTCATTGCACGTCCCCGCCTCCGTAAAAAGGAGAAAAACCCGAGGCGAGGGCAACATGCATATTGCACCCTCACTGGAGGACCTCAGAACACCACCGCGGCTGTGGATCCCTGACTAGATATAAGGTCCGTGAGTGCAGGTGAAGGTGGCCATGGCCCCACCCTCCAGGGGGCAAGCCAGGGGTGACTGGGGATCTCGGCAGCCATAGGCGGTGGTGGAGGTCCCCCTGGGCGCCGTGACAAGGACAGAAGTAATACGGAGCCCAGCCTGGAAAAAACAGTAAATTGGAGAAAAAAAAAAAAGTAGGTATGTATGGCAAAGTGCCTCGTCAAAAGCAAAGTCTACTTATCTCAGCTGTCAACACCACAAACTGTCTGAAGCTATTGACCTGTCTCAGCATTCACAGATGAGTGGGAGCTGTGGAGTAACTCTTTAATTGGACATGTATGTACAGGTATAGTTACTACTACTGACTGTCATTGTTTAGTAGGCAACTGTTTTAAAACAAGCTACTGATATTGCAAGTGTTGTCCTCCTATTGTAACTTCATCACACAGGTGTTTTGACTGGAAGTGCAAACCACTAACAATGTTTACTTCCACTGTTGATTTGGAAGTTGCTCTTTCCTGAACTGGAATAATTAACACACACACACATATATGTTCCTTCCAATTTCCTTGTAAACAGTCTCACGTTTAGTGCTAATGGCTGCCCCAAACTACATCAAGCTGGGAGCATAATACGTAGATATAATCAACATTCTGAGGAACTGGGCTCCAAATGATGGAAGAGGGTGACAAGACAGACAGATGGATACTTCATTTAAAAAACACCTTTCTAAAAACCATGGCTTTACATAACATATTTTTAAATCATAATATATCATAAGACAATAAAACAAGACAGTCATGCCAAATATTACAGCTCATTTTAACGTGCAGATACATTTGGCTATTTCAGTCTCCTGCAAATATATTTGCAGCTGTTTCTTTGCAGGGAGGTGGTGGAGGAATTGGAATAAATGACCTTTTCACTTTTTTTCTCCTGTCCATAACCTTAATATTCAGGACTGCTGCTATAGCTGCACCCCCCCTTCCTATTGTTGGACATACGACCACCCTTACAGCAGGCGCCGATGCCACTCTGTGGTTGGTAAGCAGAGTGGGCATGTCACAAGGTGCCCTGCATGCCTCTTTCCTTGAAGCTGGTGGCCTCACTTCCATGATGCATCCAGCCTCCAGCCAGCACAGGTAAGGACACCTAGGTCTACTTGCAAAATGTTGTCTCCCAGGTGGCCACTGCGATGGCATGCTGAAGTTTTGTTTTTTTGGGGTCACTTACTCTCTTTTTTCCCAGTGCTCACATCCTGACAGTAAGGATTGTACACCCTTCCTCTGCTTGGGTGAACAGTTTCCTTCAGAGCTGATTTGTGTGTGTGTGTGTGTGTGTGTGTGTGTGTGTGTGTGTGTGTGTGTGTGTGTGTGTGTGTGTGTGTGTTTGTGTTTGTGTAGCCAGGTGGCATGTGCCTCCCTCTAGGGGAGCTGAGCAGCACCTCACCTCACCTCTTAGCTGTAACTGGCCACTTGCAAGTCCCAGAGGGGGACAACTAGGTCCACGCATGACTCCAGGTCTGCAGGTGACAGTACAGATTGCTAGTGATACACCTCTTGGTTGGAGTATTGCAGCTATGTTAACAAAGAAACTAAACTAGCTCTCAAAAGCTATATTGCTTATCAGCTCAGTTTTGATCCTTTAAGAAGCCATTTGGAGATCGTTAATACCTGGGAGGAGCCTGGAGGCCCTGTTTGAGCAGCAAATATTAGACATAGTATATAGATGGAGTCTTATTCAAGTAGAGGGCTCTTGGACATGGGAAGTAAGGTCTTAGCTGCTGGAATTGCCTTGACATGACTCTGGGCTTGATCATCTGATTCAGTTTGAATCCATGAGACCTAAGACCATTTAGAAAGATTTATCCCTTTATGTGGAACCCATGGTCATACTAGCCACATGCTGACTTCAGTAGTGTGCTGGCCATAGCCACCACAATTTATTTATGGCACCTTAAAGTTTTCAGAACTAACAAACAAAAGGTTACTGAAAACATAGAACTACCCACAGTGCAAGAAGTGGGTCTTGCTGGCGTATGGCATAGAGGTTAGAGTAATGAGCTGTAAATGATCTTCGTACATCCAGCAGACCTGGGTTTGATTCCTACAACCTCAACTTGCATAGTAAGTGATCCAGACCAAGTCTTTTAACTACCCCAGTGCTCCTGGATCACCACTGAAAACAGGCCTTGTGCCTAAAGGAACTTACCCAGTTACCAAAAGAATAAAGAAAAATAATAATTATGTTTGACTTTCAAAAATGTTGTCACATCAGATGAGAGAGGGACTGGAGCCTATTGGTCAGAAAATGGGGGGCATCGCTTCATCTCCAGCACCTCAATACACCATTCCTGACATCATGAGATGCCAGCATGCTTCAAAAGGTGGGATGTTGCTTTTTGAATATATGGTTAATTGTGATGATGCTTCAGTATTATTATTAGGTTAACAGATGTTAGATATTTTCTGAATTAACAGCAATTAATACATTCATAATCAGATGAAATGTACATCTAAGTATCACCACCCTGCCAGCATCTCAGAATGAAGAGCAAGTGGCATGCCACTTTTCACAAAAACACCCCCACAGCATGTTCATAGTTAAGTGATTTTCAAAAAAAATTCTAAAATAAGAGATCAATGTTCACTGTATAGCTACAGGTTGTATCTTTCCTGAACAAAAAGATTTTCAGATAAAAGCAATAAGCAAAATCCCAGGTTTCTAATTAGGCTTTCAGAGATCAGGCTTCTATTTTGTAAACACACTTGTATTGGCTTTTTAATTGTACCTTTAATTTTTGTTGATTGCAAAAAGCAACAAGATGGAAGATCTGGAGGCTGTCATGGTACAGTCAGACCTGGACATTGTGGCCATCACTGAAACCTGGTTTAATGATAACCATGACTGGGAGATGGCCATACCTGGCTACAACATATTCAGAAGAGACAGAGCAGGCAGGAAGGGAGGAGGAGTGGCACTGTATGTGAAAAATGACATAAGGGCCACACAGATCCAGGAGGAACAAAATGGGGGAGAGATACTGTGGGTTAAGCTGGAAAGGAAAATGGGGCCAGCCATCCGCAGGGTGTGGTCTATAGACCACCAACCCAGGAGGAAGAAACAGATAGGAGCTGATGCTAGCCATCCAAGGATGGCAGACAAGGGTGAGGTAGTACTGGTTGGAGACTTCAATATACCAGACGTGGACTGGAGCATCCCAGCAGCAGCATCAACTAGGAGCAGATTTATCCTGGACTCCCTTCAGGGTGCCTTCCTCAAGCAACTGGTCATGGAACCAACTCAGCAGAAGGCAATACTGGACCTTGTGCTCACAAACAGGGACAGTGTGATGGGGGTAACAGTGGGGGAGCACCTGGGTAACAGTGACCACCAGTCATTGTGGTTTGAAATCACAGAAAGGGCAGAACCAAACCACACAAAACACGATCCTGGATTTTAGGGGGCAGACTTTGGGAAAATGGGAGATACTTGAAAGAGGCATTAAGGGAATGGGACAGGAATCAGGGGTTGAGGAACAGTGGGCAGTATTTAAAATGGGGATTATAAGAACAACAGAATTATGCATTAAGCAGGTTAGCAAGAGGAAAAGGAAGATGAGACCATATGGTTTTCCAAAGAGGTAGCAAGAAGAGTGAAAGCCAAAAAGATTGCATTCAGGCAATACAAAGACACCGGCAGAAGGGGATGGGAGAAGTACCAGGAGAAACAAAGGGAGGCAGGGAAGTCAGTAAGCCAAAGCTCAGACAGAAGAACACATTGCAAAATCAGTGGGTAAAGGGACAAACCTTTACAGGTACATAAGTGAAAGAAAGACAAAGGGAGGGATAGTGAGACTGAAGGGGAGGATGGGAGTCATGGAGGATGACAACAATAAAGCTGACATATTGAACAGGTATTTCTGCTCAGTCTTTACTAAGGAAGAGGGGGAATGGGTCTGAAGGGAGTACAAGGGGTGAGAATGGTGCAGAAATGGACACAAGTCCCTTACACGAGAAAGGGTCCTGAAGGAACTGGAAGTAATAAGAGCTGATAAAGCAATGGGGCCAGATGGGTGCACCCCAGGGTCCTTAAAGAACTAAGAGAGGTGGTGGCTGAACCTCTGGCTATCCTGTTCAGCCAATCACTGGAAACAGGGAGGTACCCAAAGACTGGAGGACAGCAGATGTAGTCCCTTATACAAAAGTGGGAACAAAGAGGAAGCAGGGAACTACAGACCAGTCAGCCTCACCTTGGTAGTGGGAAGATCATGGAAGCACTACTGAAGGAGAGATTGGTAGAACATCTGGTTGTCAATGGACTACAGGACCCAAGGCAGCATGGTTTCACCCAGGGAGGCCGCGTCAGACCAACCTCATTGAATTTTTGACTGGGTGACTAGGGAGGTGGATCAGGGAGGGCAGTGGACATGGCCTATCTGGACTTCAGCAAGGCCTTTGACACTGTGCCACATAGAAGACTATTACACAAACTGGGGAATATGGGTGGGCAGGACAGTAGTGTGGTGGGTAGGTAACTGGCTGGGTGGCAGGACACAGAGGGTGGTGGTAAATGGCTGTCACCCACAGAGGGAAGAGTAACCAGTGGGGTACCACAGAGATCAGTGCTGGGACCGTCCTATTCAACATCTTCATCAGTGACATTGCACAGGATCTAGAAGGCAGAATTTCACTGTTCGCTGATGACACAAAGCTCTGTAACAGAGTAGACACACCAGAGGTGTAGACAGAATGAGAAGGACCTGCAGAAACTTGAAGAATGGTCAAGGTTTGGCAGTTGAAATTCAATGCAAAGAAGTGCAAGCTAATGTATATGGGGCACAAAAACCCTGGCACAATATATCAGTTGGGGGTGAGGATATAGTATGCACCAAACAGGAAAGGGATCTTGGGGTTGTCATCTCTGATGACCTCAAGGTAGGGAAACAGTGACAAGGCATCAGGTAAAGCAAATAGGATGCTGGATGTATGGCAGGGCCATCACCAGCAGGAAAAGGAGGTCATAATTCCGCTTATACAAGACACTAGTGAGGCCCCATCTGGAGTACAGTGTACAGTTCTGGAGACCATACCTCACGTAAGGACATAGACAGGGTAGAGAAGGTTCAGAGGAGGGCAACAAAGATGGTGCATGGGTTGCATCACAAGTCCTATGAAGACAGGTTGAAGGAACTGAACATGTACTCCTGGAGGAGAGGAGGAGAGGGGATATGATAGAGACATACAAGTATCTTACAGGGAGGAACAGGGTGCAGGAAAACATTATTTTGCGAAAAAAGATGTTTCAGGACTAGAGGGCATGGGATGAAGTTGGAGGAGGACGATTCAGAGGAAACATGAGAAAGAATTTCTTCACAGAACGGGTGGTGGACAAGTGGAACACCCTGCCAGAGGAAGTGGTGGGGGCTGAAACAATCACGGGATTTAAGAATGCATGGGATAGACATAAAGGAATTCTAGAGGGCAGGGGTAAGGGGAAACAGACTTCTAGGAAAACAAACTGAACTTACAAGCTCAAATGGGCAGACTAGGTGGGCCATAGGCCCTTATCTGCCGACACTGTCTATGTATCTATGTATCTATGTATCTATGTACCTGATCCGTGACTTTCAGCTCTGGCACCACATGTCTTGCTTGCATGCATTGTATATTATAAGGAAGAGGGACATGTGGGGAGTGGTGCAATGCACTGGCTGTGGGGCAGCAATTTTCCGGGAAACATTCTGGAACCTGCGTTGCTGCCCTATTTGCAGGCAACTGTCAGCTCTGAGGGAGGAGGTTGCCCACCTCCAGGCTGAACTGGCAAGGACTAAGGAGGACTCCCCACCCAAAGAGCACCAGTTCCACAACCACTGCCTCAGAGGTTGCCATGTGTGAAGAGCAGATGGACCATAGGTTCTGGGAGGGTGAGGGTGGTGGAACAGAGGCATAGCCCCGGTTGCACCCTCTACACAAATCATGTGTCAGTCTGGCAAATCAAGGTTCCTCTATGATGACACCCTCATTGGAGACCAAGAAGAATGCTGGGGACAGCCACAAGGAGACCCACAAAAGAGTGGCAAGGGACAACACAAGGGAAAGAAACAGCTTCTGATAGGGGACTCAATTGTTAGGGATGTAGACCTGGGGAAGGGAGAGGAGAGGGAAGTAAGGTGCCTGCCTGGTGCCATGGCTTGGAGGGACAGGAAGCGAATCCTCAGGATTGCAGAAGCAGCATCACAGGAGCGGAAACTAGATATCATTGTCCACCTTGGGACAAATGACCTAGCTAGGCATGAGATCAGTGAAGTGCAGAATGAATTTGTGGAGTTGGGGAGGGGCCTCAGACAGGTAGCAAGCACGGTAACCTTCTCAGAGGTGCTGCCAGTCCATGGCAGGGGTGAGGCTAGGGTACTGCACACCATGCGGTTTAATGAATGGTTGCAAAACTGGTGCAGAGCACAGGGTTGGCTTCATTGGGACTGGGGGTCCACCTGGAGAGATGAAGGTCTATACTGGCATGATGGTCTGCATCTGTCCAGGAAGAGAAACACGCTCCTAGGTGACAGGTTTAAAGGCTTCCTTGGCAAGCTTTTAAACTAGCCAAGGGGGGAGGTGCTGATAGGAAACAGGAAAGTTCAAGCTTCCCCCCGCAAAGCATGGCAGGTAGTAGGGTAAACACTGAGGCACAGAGCTTGACAGAGGGCAGGACAGGAGTAAATGGAAAAATGGACAAGGGCAATAAGAGCAGGATGGGGTAAAAAGGATAAAGCCAACATTAAATGGAGGGCAATGAGTACCAATGCCCCAGTCTTGGAAACAAGCTTCCAGAGCTAGTAGCCCTGATGGAAGTGGAACACTTGGATATTGTGGCAGCACAGAAACATGGTACACGGAGAACCATGACTGGATGTCAACATTCCAGGGTACACAATCTACAGAAGGGACAGGGAGGGTAAAAGAGGAGGTGGAGTAGATCTCACATAAGGGAAGGGATCAAAGTAACAGAACTAAAAGGTAAAGGGGAGGACAAGAGGAACTCTGGGTCACATTGGAGACAGGGAATGGCATCACAATCTGCACAGAGGTTGTATACAGACCTCTGTCTCAAGGGGGAAGAAATGGACAAGAAAATGATAGAGGGTATTCTCAAAATGGTTGAAAATGGGGAGATACTGTTGATGGGGGACCTGAATATGCCAGATGTTAACTGGGCAACATGGACTGCAGCCACATCCAAGAGCAGGGTCATTCTCGATGCCCTACAGGGAGCATGCCTTAGACAGCTAGTGGTGGAACCCACCGGAAGGGAGCAATATTAGACCTGGTACTCTCAAATGGAGAGAGGATCACAAACTTAGAAGTCAGTAGACACCTGGGAACAAGCAACCACTGCACAGTGTGCTTACAATAAACACAACCATGGAGACAAGCCATACAAATACAAGGATACTGGACTTTAGAAGGGCTGACTTTGGCAAAATGGGTGAATACCTGAGGAATGCATTAGCAAATGGCCAGAAAGGAGGGGTGGAAGAACAATGGAGAAAAATCAAAACTGCCATCATGGAGGCAACAAGCCTTTTGTGTGAAACAAATAAAGAAAACAAAGCGGAATAAAAACCACTATGGCTCTCAAAAGAAGTGTCAGGGAAGGTTAAGGAGAAAAGGCTGCATTCAGAAAGTATAAGGAATCACAGACAGAGTACCTACAGGAACTGTATCAATTAAAGCAGAAAGAAGTGGGAAGGCAGTCAGAAAAGCAAAGGCCCAAACCGAGGAAAGGATAGCCAACTCAGTTAAGAAGGGGATAAAACCTTTATAGGTACATTAGGAACATAGAAAGGTTAAGGGAGGGATAGGGAAGATTAATAAAGGAGAGGAGGTGGGCAGAGGGAGACAGTGAAAAGGCAGAGATAATGAATGAATACTTTGCTCAGTATTCACAAAAGAAGAAGAGGAGGAGTTACCCAAACCAAACAGTAGAAGCACTCTGGATAGTGGGGCTGATACCAGTCCATTTAAAGAAGAAAGAGTACTGAAAGAACTTCTAAAACTCAAGGTGGACAAAGCAATGGGCCTGACGGGATTCACCCTAGAATCCTAAAAGAGCTAAGGAGGACCTAGTGACACCACTAACCACACTTTTAACAAATCATGGGAAGATGGGGTGGTACCTGAGGACTGGAGGAGGCAGATGTGATTCCCCTCACAAAAGTGGGAGCAAGGCAGAAGCAGGAAACTACAGACCTGTTAGTTTGACCTCAGTGGTGGGGAAATGATGGAATCACTTGAAAGAAAGAATTGTTGAGTACCTAGAGGCCAGCAGGGCACTGGACCCAAAGCAGTATGGATTCACAGCAGGAAGGTCATGTCAGACAAATTGATTTCTTTGACTGGGTGACCAAAGTAATAGACCAGGAGGGGCGTGGATATGGCTCACTGACTTGTAGCAAGGCATTTGACACAGTCTCGCACAAAAAGATTAATAATCAAGCTAGCCAGCCTGGGAGTGGGTTCCAGGTGGTAGCCTGGTAGAAAACTGGCTGCACAACAGGACACAGAAGGTAATAGTGAATGGAACACATTCTGAAGAAAGGGGGTTACTTAGTGGAGTACCCAGGGCTCAGTACTGGATCCAGTCCTCTTTAACGCCTTTATAGGTGACATTGCAGAGGGTCTGGAAGGAAAGGTATGCCTCTTTGGATGACACAAAGATCTGTAACAGAGTTGATACTCAGGTGGGGGTAGAAAGGATGAGAAGGGACTTGGCAAGGTTGGAGGAATGGTCAGACATATGGCAACTTAGATTCAATGCAAAGAAGTGCAAAGTAATGCACCTGGGAAATAAAAACCAGGAGAAGAGCACACAATAGCAGGGAGGTACTAACAACAACAATAATGGAAAGGGATCTGGGTGTAGTCATATCAGATGACCTAAAGGTGGGTATGCAATGTGAGAAGTCAGTAGGGAAAGCCAGGGGGATACTGGGATGCATAGGGAAGGGCATCACAAGTAGAAAAAGGTAAGTAGTTATCCCTCTATACAGACAGTTGGGGAGACCCCATCTGGAGTACTGCATGCAGTTTTGGAGACCTCATCTACACAAGGACATAGACAGGATGGAAGCAGTCCAGAGGAGGGCAACTAAAATGGTGCAGGGTCTACATCAGAAACCATATGAAGAGAGACTGAGAGCTTAATATGTATACCCTTGATGAAAGGAGGGACAGGGGGACATGATAGAAACTTTTAGGTACCTCAAGGGAATCAACAAAGTCCAGGAGGGTAGCATCTTTCAGAAAAAGAGATGTGTAAGAACAAGGCGGCACAATTTAAAGTTAGAGGGGGGACGGCTCAGGGGTAATGTGAGGAAATTCTTTTTCACGGAGAGAGTGGTGGACGCATGGAACCACCTTCCTGGAGAGGTTGTGGGGTCTAAAACAGTGGGGGAATTCAAACATGCATGGGACCGACATAAAGCAATTATAGTGGGGGTTGCAGGAAATAGGCTGTTGGTTAACTAGAATCTGCAGCTTATCCAGTAGGTAGGGAAATGGGCAGACTGGGTGGGCCAAGTGGTCCTTATCTGCCATCAAAGTCTATGTTTCTATGTTTCTAAGTCAGTCCA
Source organism: Neoceratodus forsteri (assembly GCA_016271365.2). Lineage (NCBI taxonomy): Eukaryota > Metazoa > Chordata > Ceratodontiformes > Ceratodontidae > Neoceratodus > Neoceratodus forsteri. Next base: position 1,679,450,051 of record CM057456.1, read on the forward strand.
GGTGCCATAAACCTGACAACAATGGTCTGTCGGCACCCAGTCACCAGGACAAGTGCCAGAACCTGCCACTTACAATGGCATGGCAGCACTTGGTTCTGTCATGCCGATGTAGGTGAAGGGATTTTGGCACCTGGACTAGCATGCCAGCAAGACATGCCAGTGCCAGAAAGGATTCCAACTCCTACTGTCAGAAGAGCCACAAAGGACTGACAAAAGCAACAGTGCCAATTTACATTCAATTCCTGCAAATAAGACATAGTAGTGTATAGTAGAGCACTGTTCTATAGAGAAATCCATACTTTTCAAAATGCTGTTGTACCATAGTTCAAAGGTCTTGAAATATGATTGTACCCTTCTGTGGTAGAACAGCATTCTAGAATCTCTAGAGACTGCGCAGGTCAGTTTCTCTGTGAAAGAGAAAAACACAAAATGCACACATTTCACATAATACTATACACTATGAAAAATACAGGATGAGCAACTTTATGCATAACCAGTGTGCCCTGCCACTTCGGGGTTCTGATTTGCTCTTGAGGTCAGAGGGAATCAGAGCCCCTCTGTGGCAGAACACACTGGTTGTGTATAGTTGCCCATCCAGTATATTCTATACATCCAGTATAATGCAATATGTCTTGCTTGTAATCCTCCTGCAGGTATACAGGATGTGAAACTTCTGATTGGTAATATTTATTTAGGGCTTTTGGTTTTCCACACTATGTGACAAAGAAGAGCAATGAATAATAAGAGAGCTTTCCATAAGTAGCTGAAATTACTTATGTTATCTTCTACAAAGGTTCCTCCTGTGCCATTCAGTAACTATCCACAAACAACATGTGCTTGGGAACTCCTATAACAACTCATAGTACCACTAACACTTACTGGTGCAGCAGCACAGATCTGCATTGCCACCTGCGAGACGGGGTAATTTATTGTTTTATTTGAATGCTGGTGACTGGGAAAGGCACACTAAGCCAAGGCTCGTTCATGAAAGGACTCTAGTTTCCTGCCCGAGTGCTAGCTGTGGGCCATAAACATCACATAGGTGAGATGCATGCTGCCAAGAACAGACAGTGGGAGGAAGGGAGGGCTGCCCAGTAGTTATGCTTCCCCTACCAGATGCTAGTGGAGCATCCACTATCAAGTCAGCCTGTCACTCACCCTTCAATTCCAAGTATAAGGCTGCAGCATTCCCACAATCAGGGTGGGAGATGGGGGCCAGCTTTGTGGAAAATGAAAAGAATGTTTGGAACAACCAAGCTTTCATTCTTGACAACAGAAAAATGTTCTCAGACCTATAGTAACATATTATTTTTCAAGCAGAAAGGTGCAGTATTGCACTGAAGCACATGTCTTATGGCTACAAAATGCAGTGATCAATTTGACTGAGGACTCCCTCAGCAAGACCCTATGCTGATCGCCCACTGTTTGAATTAGGCACTCAGTGGAAGCAATAATCAGTAAGTTCTTTTCTTTTTGTTAATATACTGCAGGTGAGTCACAGTTTCTAGCCCACTGAGGCTGAAAGTCCCCGCAGTGCAGTACACGTGCCACCATTCTCAGGCTTGCACTGATTAGCAGATTACACTTCCTGGGTGGCTTTGTTTAACTTATAGTAAAACTGTTAACTTTCAAGAGAATTCTGAACTGCAGGTCAAAAAAGGTTAAAAAGTCAAATCTCCTGCCCCACGCAATAGTCCTTTGAGAAAATCAAAACTGCATAAGGCTAGACGCAACATGAATAAATAATAAAAAATAAATAAAAAGCTTACCGTACTCGTAAACTTTGGAGAGACAATACAGAGTTCAGCTTGAGCTCAGCAGCAGCAGGATTAGATCAACAGGCTCCTCTGCCGTTACTCCTCCAAGTCCCCAGGCAGCTTTGTGTGATGGCTTCAGCTTGGTGCTAGTCTGAACGGAGGCTGTGTTGTTATTTTAACCAGCAGACTGCTTCCAGTGCTTGGGAAGGGGAGGGGGCTACATCAAGGACAATTGCAGTCTAACACTCCACTTGTAACTCCTGTTCAAAAGTGGCCCACACAACCCTGATGAGAGGACCGCCTTTGAATAAAAATTTCGGCTCTCAAGAGCCTGTTATCCTCTACCCAATTACGTCTGGACTACTTACTAAGTAACTGTGGAAAATTCCAGAGGAGTAAGATAACATATTCTTGTGTTCTTTACTAAATAAAAGGCATGTGTGGAATTTCATGCCTGATACTGACACAAGTGAGGCACCATCTCAAACAAAACACATGCACTGCTAGACAGGACTAACGTGGATTGTGCAGTGTGAGTGCCTTGAAAACCCATACTAACCCACATCTGTTTAACTGTTAGTTTCAACAAAGAAAAATAAACCCAGTCATGCAAAATAGCCAGGATTCAGCCTCAAATTATATTCAGCATTATCTGCTCCCAGACAGTTGGGATAACAGAGGTTATTGTGAGTTTGTACTTATAACCCTGTTATACACTAACATCTGGTGACCCCCTTTATCACAATGGTCATTAGTGAGATCAAATGAGGTAGTTATCAGATATGATGTCATATCCCGTTATTATGGCATTTTGAGCATTCACTCTTCACTTTCCCTGTGGGCAAACTTGATTTTTGTGGTCATATCCCTACACCAATTATTAGAAAACATAAAGTGTCTGTGTTCTTATGATGTTTTTTATACACCCTTGGTATGGGATGACCACATAAACCTCTCGATCATTGCTGTCGATGTTTATGGGTCATCACACACCTTGGGTGTGTAAAAAAACTTCATAACACACAGTAACCTGTGCATCATTCTCTATTTACTGTAATACATTTTTATTTATCACTGTACTGTGTGCACTTTGTCTAACTAGATGCTGCAGCTTGCTCAAATGTCTTGCTGTTGCCAGCACAATGTTTTGTACCTCTGTATTTTGCATCATACAGTGAGTGTGTATGTGTACCATCATTGCAGATGACATTTTGTATTCCCCGGTGTTTGTTTCTGCACTATTACAAATTACCTATATGATTTATAATATAGCTATATGTACAGTCCCTTTGTCTCTTATGCATGTTAGAGTTTCTTCTCAAGTCCTTTGTGTGCCAGAACAGCTCAGCTTCAGTTTACAGTTGTAACACCAAAAGAACTCAAACATGTTCTCTTAGAACAATGAAACTTGATATCTAGGCAAATAAATGCATAATACTGAGACCCAAAGCAGCTTATATTTTATACAGTTTCTGTATTCCTTTTCCAGTTGTTATTTATTACTAGGTTAATTTACATGGAAGTTAACTATTTGCCCCCATAGAGGCGTAGGTGCCCATGGACAGTGGCATATGGTTACTCAACCTCAGCATAAAAATGAAGTAATTCATTGCCGTGGGGTGGTAAATTCAGGGGTAATGTTATGAAGCACTTTTCCTCCCAGAGGATGGTGAACCAATGGAACAGCCTATCAGCAGAGACAAGTGACATTAAGAGGGTGCAGGCCTCTAAGGTAAGCCTGGACAGATGTCTGCTTACCAAGGTTATCACTGTGTTAGCTGGATGACTGATAGAGTAGGGAATCCCTGTAAATTGGCATATGTTTGTTTGCACAGCATACTTATTTCATCCCTGCTTATGAAACATGGGGGGGTACATGACATACCCTGAGCGCCTTCCAGATTTTAATTACTATGTCACTGTTATCTAACCTGCTATCCCCAGATGTAATTTCTGCAGTGCTCCTTGCAGGGTGTTCAATCTCCATATGTGGTGGGGTCAATAGGTGTCCTGGGGAGTGTCCATATTTCTGTGTATCTAGGCCTCACTCATTCACTCTGTACCCTCTCTGCACCTTCTCAAACTCCTGTCAGTCCAACTCACCACCTTTATGAATCAGGTATGTGCATAGGAGTTGCACAGTAAGGAGCTATTCGGCTAGTGCAAATGGTTTGTGTATCTTCAGATCTTTGTGGATCAGGTTATTAGGCTATAATTCTCTGGAAGAAATATAGTGACATCATAAACCACAACAGCAACTCTCAAGTGGTTTGTAAATTTTACCCCAGCTTTGATCTTGAGATTTATGATGTCATCACAACCCTGAGATGTACTACCACTACTATATATCTGAGTGATGCATGCAGCACTGGAGTAATGCCAAATCAACTTTAGACCTCCACAATCCTTCCTGCAAATGGGCACATCCTTTGTAGACTGTGGGATTAATATACCTCCCTGAGTTGGAACCCAAACCTTGGTGAGCAGAGGGATAATATGGCCAGGTGGTAAGTGCCCGCCCCATCTGGTGGCACTTCAGCCACATGCAAGCCCACTGAGGTTGACTGTGACCTTCCTGAAGCAGGCAACCTGTCATCTTGCCCCACCTCATGCCGACTGGGGAGGGGAACCATCTGGATGAAAGCAGTTCCCTCCCTTCTCCCTAGTACCACCAAAGCAAAGGAGGGAGAGAGGTGATATGATCGAGGCATTCAAACACCTTAAGGGCATAAACAAGGTGAAAGAGTCTAACATGTTTAAATATAAGAAAAATAGCAGGACAAGAGGACACAGCATGAGATTAGAGGGAGGCCGATTAAGGGGGAATGTGAGGAAATTATTTTTCACAGAAAGGGTGGTGGATGCATGGAATGGCTTACCACAAGAAATGGTGGCTATGAATACAGTGCAGGGCTTCAAACAGGCATGGGATAGGCATAAGGGAGCAATACAAATGACTATGAATAGATAGGTCACTGACAGAGCAAAGGCCGATGGCACATTTATAAGGTAGAAAAAAGAAATGGGCAGACTGGATGGGCCTTGCGGTCCTTATCTGCCGTCAACTTCTATGTTTCTATGTTTCTATCTTGTGAGGCCTCCAAGTTGCACTTGCTTATAATGGCTGTGATGGGAGGTGTATCAGACTGTCAGAATTATTTATTTATTTATTTGCGAGATTTATCAGATAGGCATACAGAGCGGTAAACTGCTCGTTTCCAGATGCGACCTGGGATTTGCATACATAAATACATAGAACACACATACAATGCAATATAACGGATGCAAATGGTACATAAATTCATAGAATCAACAAATACAAATGTAGTATAACAGATGCAAAAGCAATGGGGCAAAAGACAGGTAACACCTGAGTACATAAGGGAGAAGACGACAGTGATAAAACAGCAGGTCTGGAGAGGAACAGGCTGGGCCAGGCTTTTTGTTAGGTAGTCCTAGTTGAATAGCAGTGCAGCGTGGATTGAGTAGCTGGGTAGCAGTTGGGGGTTATGGCCCCAGTACATACCAGATGGAGACATTTGAGAAAACAACGTTACAGATAGCAGAATCAATTTTTGAAAAGTGGACCTGTTTAAGGTACATTACGATGCCATTGTGAGAGCTGATCTGGGCTGCAGGTTGCAGTTACATGTGTCGGAGAAGTGATCCTGTAGGAGAGTTTTTTGGGACCTTTGGGTAGAGGACAGCCTGATTTTGGCTGGGAGGTAATTCCAGAGTTTGGGCAGTCTGTATATGAAAGCAGATTGCCCCTTGTGATGCTTATAAAAGGATTTGTAAGAGTTTAGAATTGGCGCCAAGGCAGGAGTAGGGCCGTGGGGGTTGGGCCAGGGCAGAGCTGAGATATGGAGGGAGAGAGTTAGACCAGTACTTTGCTCACGAGATTTACTGATGAAGCTGGCGCCTAGAGTGCAGCGAGGGACAGCAAGTGCGCTATACAGGTAGCAGTGGAGGGTGGGCATTCCAGGATGAGCCGACAGAAGGAATGAAAAAGGGGGTCGAGGTTGGCCAGGGTGGATAGAGGGGCTCTGCTGTAGACCACATCTCCATAGTCGAAAATTGAGAGAATCGTCTTGTGCACTATTTCCCACCTGACCGAGGTGGATAGGCAACCTTTGTTATGGTAAAGTGCACCTAGATTTGAGTGAAGGTTTTTCTGAAGGTGGTCAATATGGACGGAAAAATCTAAGTGGTGATCGAGCCATACTCCCAGGTAATGAAAGGAGTTGCAGGAATCCAGGGAGGTGCCATCCAGTGTGTAGAAGGTGGGTGGAGCATCTAGACGGGAGAGTCTGGGCTGGGTACCTAAGGTTATGGATACATTTTTTTTAGCATTTAGGACAAGTTGGTTTGAGTTTAGCCAGGATTGAACGGCATGGAAATCCTGTTGTAAGGCAGAATTTAGAGACTCACTTTCGGGGCCGGAGCCGTATAGAATGGTATCATCAGCATACATTTGTATGGCTGAGTTTTGGCAGGACAGTGGGAGGTCATTTAAAATATAGAAAGAGAAGGGGCCAAGGACAGACCCTGGGGACCCCATGGACGGACCAGGGGATACGTGTGAGCCAATCTTTACCTGCTTGTTTCCTGTCTGATAAGTAGGCTTGGAACCAGCTAATGGCTAATTCAGATAGCCAGCGTGCAATTTGTGATGAGTTTGGGGTGGGAAGTATCAAAAGCCTTGGCCAAGTCAATGAATATGGCCGAGGTAAGGATGCCTTTGTCCATGCCAACAGCAATATCGTTAGTGAGTCTTAGTAACGCAGTGGTGGTGGAGTGTGATTTACGAAACCCAGACTGGAAGGGGGTGAAGAAAGAGGAGGCGTCAAGGAATTGTGTTAGTTGAGAGAGGGCTAGGTGTCCCTGGAGCTTGGCCAGAATAGGAAGCAGGGAGATAGGGTAGTAGTTTCCGGGTTCTGATGGGTTACCACCCTTTGGCAACGGGATGACTACCGCTTCCTTCCAGGCAGTTGGGATTTGGGCAGTGGAGAAAGAGTGGTTTAGGAGGGTGGTTAGGGGTGCCGTGATGGCTGGGGCAGATAGGTACAGGGGTTTGGCATCCAGACCTAATGGGCATTTACCTTTGTTTGGGTCAAGAGAATGTAGGGCAGCTAAGACTTCTGTTGTGGAGACTGGGTGGAAGGAGAACTTTGAGGCAGGGGGTGGAGCCAAGACTGGGCCTGGGAGTTTTGGAGTGGTTGGAGTGGGGTGTAGGTTTGATAGGAGAGAAGTTGCACTGTGGGTGAAAAAGGTGTTGAAAGCTGTGGCAACCTTGCTTGGCTCAGATACAGTTCTGCCCTGAACGTTTAGGGAAGGGGGGGTGCCTGGATAGAGGGAGTGAGCAAGGTTTTAATAGCTTTCCAGAATTTGGATGGATGACTAAGATTATTGGAGAGAGCTGATGAGAAGTAGTTCCTTTTGCCTGCCTTGTGGCCTTGGTGCAGTTATTACGAGTGCGGGACTGCTGTGTAGGGATGCAGAGGTACCCAATTGCCTGTGTTTTTTCCAGGCCTGGTCTCTTGCTCAGTATCTGGAGATAATGTTGGCAGAGACCCATGGGAGATGGGTTTCCCTTACCCTTTTGCTTCTCAATGGGGCATGATAGTCCCATATGGCGAGAAACAGATTCCGGAACGTCTCGAAGGCAAGGTCAATGGTAGGTGCCAGTTGGATGATTGACCAATCTCATATACCTTTACATAAGGGGAAAATACTAAGAAAACCCAGTGATAAAAATAGGAAAATCCCTCCGCAACCCCAAGTGTGTGCCCCCATAAGGAAGTAAAAGGCTACCTATGCTACCCTAGTCAAGCCCTTCAATCCTGTTTTTACAAGAGTGAGATGTTGGAAAATGTACAGCTGGAGAAAGAGGAAGAGAAAGAGTGAGAACCCTCAGGTGCAAGGTGTTTTATTTATTTATTTGTTTGTTTGTTTGTTTTTGGTAACTGGGTGAAGTGTACTAGACATAGAAATGCCTGTTTTCAGACATGGCCTGGAAGGATTACAGCCAGGTGGTACAAGACATAATGACAAACTTCTAGTACAAAAAAACAAGGCTAAGGATAAGATACAGTACAAATAATAAACAGTCAGTACAGGTCTAAATAAAAATCACACAATACAACCCCTCTTTCTCCTCCTCAGCCAGATTCCATCAACCTGTCAGTGATCTCACTGGTTCACTCCCTGGAGGTGGTGCTTGTGCTCCTCTCTACCCCAAGGGAAGAGTCCTACCTGCCTACCTGCTGTCCAGGACACCGGCAGAGGGTTCATAGACAATGCTTCATCTGCTGCAATGTTTGGGCAGATTGCTTATTAGCCAAATGTTTAGCAGAAGTAGACAGCTGCTCTTTAAACTGAAAAGTGGCTAGTGTGTAAAACATGTTTTTAATCCTTTATCATACTGTACTTTTATTGAAGGTGGTATGATGTTTCAGCAAAGATGAAAGTTAGACGGCACCTAACGTGGTAGACAGTAGAGGCATGGAATGAGATTTGGCAGATTCTGACCCGATTTTTGAAATCAGGATTTTTGGAATGGTAGTCCATAAATCTTAATTATAAAATGTAAGGTTAAAACATTTTTACATAGACATTTAGGATTTGGGATTTTGAATCTGATTCCATTTCCAGTTTTAGGTCCTTTTCAGAATCAGATAGGAACTGGATTCAGAACTGCAAATTCCTAAATTCCTGAGCAGTCTAATTGGATCAGAATCTGCCTATTCTGAGCATCCCTAATGATCACTAGCAGCAGAGAAATGAGGATGAGCAGCAATGTCAGCATATGTTATCGAGAAATAATGCATATGTCAGCATGTGTCAGCATATGTCAGCATGTGTCAGCATATGTCAGCGAGAAATAATGCATATGTCAACATGTGTCAGCATGTGTCAGCATATGTCAGCATATGCCAGCGAGAAATAATGTATATGTCAGCATGTGTCAGCATATGTCAGCATGTGTCAGCATGTGTCAGCATATGTCAGCATATGTCAGCATGTGTCAGCATATGTCAGCATATGTCAGCATGTGTCAGCATGTCAGCATATGTCAGCAAAAAATAATGCATGTGTCAGCATATGTCAGCATATCTCAGTGAGAAATAATGCATATGAGGCGCAAAAATCTGAGGGAAACAAACAAATTGAGGGGGGAGGCACTGACAGACCCAAGACAGGAAAGGGGCCTGGGGGGTGATCATTACAGAAGACCTAAAGGTTGCAAAACAGTGTGACAAGGCAGTGTTGAAGGCTGGCCAGATGTTAGGGTGCATTGGCAGTTACATCACCAGCAGAAAGAGGGGAAATAATAATAATAACACCCCTGTAAAAATCACTGGGGAGACCACACCTAGAATATTGCGCAAAGCTCTGGAGGCCTTGTCTTCAAAAGGACATCAACAGGGTGGAAGTGGTTCAGAGGAGGACAACTAAAATGGCACAGGGAATACATCAGAAGACCTATGAAGAAAGGCTTAGGGAGCTAAACATGTAATCCCTGGAGGATAGGAGAAGGGGGGGGGATGTGATAGAAATGTATAAATACTTCACGGGGGAAAATAAGCTACAGGAAGGCAGCATTTTTCAAAGGAAAAAATGCTCAAGAACGAGGGGTCACAGTATGAAATTAGAAGGAGGGAGGGGCAGAGGGAAATGTGAATAAGCACTTGTAACTCCCCTGTTACACAGGGCTACTAGAATCCCAGTAAGATCTAGTGGTAGGCAGGGAAGGCAGCTTGTGAAACTCCAGTTAAATGGATTTCACACTGTCTCACTCTGTTCTCAGTCTCAGCTGAGACTGAGGGATGACATCACCATAGAACTTTCGCAGCTGCATAAGCCACACTGGAATGTTGCAGTTGAAGGTTAGCATAGAACGCTGGGGATTTTGAATTCAGTCTGTGGGCAGTCTTGGTGAGAGACAGTAGTACAGCTGTCCGTGTGCAGGCTCTCATAGCTTTAAGCTCTGTTTTGGAGCTACTGTAAAAAAGGTGTGTGTTTCCACTGTAAGAGGAACACAGAATCTGGTTGTTGAAGTGATGGAGACCGCTGTTACTGGTCCAAGGGCCCCATCCCTGAGGGGATGGGGGAGGGAAAGGTTTGCCTGTTTTCCAGGGGCAACCCTCCTGGTTCCAGCTAAGGGAAGAAGCTGCCTATTTCAAGTTGTGCTGCAGCACCAAAAGTTCTGAGAGAGAAATTCCTGTGGAGAAATCGCCTGTGGGGCACCTACAACCAAAGAGTGAGTTCACTCTGAAAGATGGCAATGTGTTGTTTCGCCTTAACAGAAGGAGACTAAAGGGACTGTTACTGTGGGGTCAGGAAAAAGACTGCCAAATACAGTTTTAATGTGGGGATTGGACTGCTTAATCAGTGGGGGGCCTAGAGCAATGGGCTATGCCAATTAAAAGTATGTTCAAGTCCAGCACAAAGGGAAAGCAAGACAAGTAGAGGAAATGTGACATACATTTAGCAATAATCTACATTGTCAAGCTTTACAGTATGAGGTGTTTACTGTCCAGAGAAATGGCCGGGTATGAATTGTGGGAGCGAGAGGTGGGAGACCCCCCCATCAGTAGTACACAAATTCACCTCTATGGATTTGCTCTGTGGCAACTTTACTTTCTCTCAGGTACTTGGCAGTACCTGAGGAAAGTACCCAGATGTGGGATTAAAAGGAAAATTCCCTGATAGAGCTGAGGTGCTCTTAGGTGGTTTAGGGAGCCACCAGTAAATGTTTCCATGACATATGGAAGGTGTCTGAGTGGCCGGCAAGGAAGCCGAGCCAGGGAAAACCCAGAACAGTGTACAAGTTCGGGCTGTGTACCCAAAGCAGCGTGTAAGTCCGGGCTGTGTGCCCGGTTGGTTCAGAGCCTGAGGGCTGAAGTGTAGAAGAAGTGTTCTTGATTCTTTTAATCTGCATTACCAGGAGTGTAGCCCCATGGGAGTCCATTTATGCTTTGTTTATTCTGTTTGGATGTGAATAAAAGCCACACTTTAGAATCCCACTTCTGGTATTGGACATTACAGTTATTGCTTCCTGTGTCGGAATTACTTGGGTGCCCCTGTGCAGAATAGCCAAACCTAGCCCTTGTGCCGAGTGACTTATTCCTCCCTGAAGCCAGTCCCACCTGGTACTGCTGTCAGATTCAAACAGCGTACCGCCTGTCATTGCAAAATGAAGGGGTGGGGGTTACAAAATGGAGGCACCGCTTTGGATTTGGATCTTAGGGAGGAAAGGTGCTCGGGCAAAGGGCTAGCATTTTGGTTATCTGGCAGTGGGTAGCCCAAAAAGCTGAAGCAAGGTTAACTAATGTGTCACTGTGTGCTGTTGTCCATGTGCTACTGTTAAATGCCAACTGTTTACCAAGGAGCAGTAAAGCCTGAGAGAGTATGCCCTTGTCCTGCATCAAAAATTACAGCGTTTTGCCAGCTTTTAAAAACTGTTGTGACAAAGAAAAGTGTGGAAGACTGGGGTAGCAAAAGGAAAATTGTGCCCTGGACGTTGGAAATGCTTTCTAGTGAACTGAGAGACTTGTTGTGTTAGTGGCAATGAAAAATGGTTGAAATGAGTTCCTGCCGTGGAGTCAGTTAGAGAAAAAAAAAAGTGGTTTTGCAGTTTAAATTTGCCTGATCGACGATCGCCGTAAAGAGAAAAGTACTCGCGAGGGAAAGAGGCTCATTTGCATGGCGTCATGTGATTGGTTGATTGGTGAGACTGCAATCAGTCCCGCTCCCAAGCCAGCTCTACAGCGACTGCCCAGCATTCGAGGAGGAGTGTGAGTGGAGTGCGTGTACTGGCTTACCGGATGAGCGTTGCGGTGACTGAAAGCGCTGTAAAAGTTTAAAAAACTGACTTTTCTGTCTAAATTTGGGCTCAACCCGCATCTCGATCGACAGGACTGTGAGTGTGGTGTTCAGAGGGACGATAGGCAAGACTGCCAACCTGCTTCTGTCCAGAGGCCTCCAAGACTGGCTGCAGGCCGTTTTCCACTGCAGCAAACAGCTACTGATAACAGTGAGTACCAACAGAAATAATTGCTCAAACCAGTGATTTTTGCAGAAAGCCAGCTGAATCTGTGTGCAGCAGTGTAGTCGCTTTCCAAACAAAGACTGTGTTAAGTTTTTACCAGCGAAAGCAAGCCTGTTAAGCCATCAACTGTGAGCATAGTTATGGGTTCAGCGTCAGATTAAAGTTTCAAAGCCATGAGAGAGACTGTGAGTTGTATCAAGTTATGCAGCAAGAGTTACAGGCAATCCTGTGCTTGAAGTACTGAGGCTTTAAGCGACTGTGAGCTAGAGCAATGCTTTCAGCAAGTGAAAAGTCCGTGGTAAATCATATAAATGTGCTAGGAAAAAGAACAGTGCAAGTTTGTGCAGTTTTGAGCAAAGTTATCAGTAGAGTGTGTAAATCGGAAGTGCTGTGGCTTGACCCAGTTTCAGAATGTTGATGCACAGGAGTGCTGCCGCCACCATTACAGGGTGGGGTAGTAATGTAAACACAGCAGCAAAATGAAGGGGTGGGGATTACACACTTCTTCACTGAAAGAGTGGTAGATGAGTAGAACAGCCTACCGGCAGAGGTGGAGGGGTCAGAAACAGTTATAAGATTCAAGAAAGCATGGGATAGGTACAGAGGGATCCTGGAAGTAAAAAAAAGGGGGGGAGAGGAACCAGAAGCAGAGTAGGGTCATGATAGGAAAAAAGAGATATTAGGGCGGACTGGGTGGGCCATGAGGCACTTACCTACTGACACCTTCTATGGTTCTATATTTCTATGTTTCTGTGTTTTATATGTGCTGATGACACAAAGCTGCACAGAAGGGTGGACATAAAAGAAGAAATTGATAATATGATGAATGATATGAAATAACTCAAACAGTTGTCAGGTACCTGGCAGTCAAATTTATTAAAAAAGGGAAGAACTCTATCACTTCACCAATCCAAATTATTAAAATATTTTCTGTGTTGGTTAATTCTCTACCAGTCACCCACGCCCAAGATGTACCCTTATTAGGTTTAGCAGATGGTGGTCCTAAAATATATTACATATTAGAAATTCTTCAAATAGCAATTTCAACATGAATAATGTAATATTAATACAAAACCATAATATGGTCAATGAATACAAATCTACGACCATCTTTACATGTACAGTACTTGATATTCTTTCAATCCTTCTATTTTCAATCAATATATAATTTTAACATACAATACGAACAATATTATAAAATAATTTTGATTTTGTTTATGTTTAATGGCTCTATGATGCCAGGTCAACAACTAAGTTGTCGACCACCATCACAGCAATGGATTTATGTTGACTGCAACTTGTGGTCAACGTAAATCTGACTTGAGACCCCAGCCGTCTTTTCATTGGGGGGCTTTGTCCCCCAAACCCCCAAGTGGGTAACTCTGCCCTCCACATGCCCTGATTACTAGTATTCTAACTCCGAGTTGGCATTGGATTGGGAAGGAAGTGCAGGACCGGAAGAGAGAGTGCCAGGGGCTCGGGCGGTCTATTACAGTGAAAACGTCAATGTTGTCAGCATTGACGTTTTCACTGTAATAGTGTCACCATCCTGGGCGCATACCATTTTATTTACACATTTGATAACTGCGAAAGGTACACTGAGTCGAGGCTCACTTCCAGGTGCAACCTGGGGAAAGGGAAAAGTGACATAAAACAGAAAATACATAATAGACACATGAGATAAATATACAGTTGCATACGTCATACAGTGAAGTACTGTATATTCAGATGGACTATATACAGACAGTATCATACAGTTCTGAGGATTAAATTACTATCCACAAAAACATTTGGCATGAGGCTTGGCCTGTGAGTGGCTAGGAGCAGGTGCAGGTGGAGAGTGGAAGTTGTCACATTTGGTATCTGAAGGAGTTGTGAGAGGGTGAGTTTCTTAGGGGAGGTGGAATTTGGTTCCATAAAGAGGGGAGTCTGTAGGTGAAGACAGATTTTCCAGTGGATGAGGAATGTTTGGGGAGGGAGAAAGAACAGGAGTCCCTTGAGCGCAGTGAGTATGGGGAAATGGCAGCTGGTGTGAGCCTCTCTGTCAGGTAAGGGGGAGTAGGTGGAACCAGAATTTGGATATGAAGGAGATGGAGTGGCTGAGGCGATGATGGGATAGGGGTGGTATCCTGAGGAAAGAAAGGAGAGTTCAGTGTTGGGTTCTAAGAGGGGAATTTGTGGTAAAGCAGCAGAAAGCCTAGAGGAGAGAGTCAAGCCTGGATAACGAGGAAGAGGGGGCAGTGCCATACACTATGTCAGCATAGTTGAAGAAGGGAGTGATCATTTTTGTTAATAAAATGCATCTAACGGGTAGTGGGAGGGCATCATGATTTTTGTATAGTAGGCCTAGCTTAGGGCAGAGCTTTGATGTGATGGCATTGATGTGATTCGAGAAGTTTAACTGGGGGTCAAGCCATACTCCTAGATGTTTGTACGTAGAGATAGTGTTTAGTGGGGTCCTGTCTAGGGAGGTAATAGGAAGTGGACAGGATATTCTCGCATATTTTTGAGCAGGCCCAAAAGTCATGGAAACAATTTTGGATGAGTTTATTTTAAGATGGTTTGCGTGAAACCAAGACTGCATGTTGTAATAATCGTCTTGCAGTTGTGATTGAACGTCGCTTAGAACTGGGCCAGATGTGAAAAGGATAGTGTTGTCTGAGTACATATAAATGAGGGATCTTGAACATACAGTTGGGAGGTGGTTAAAAAAGAGAGAGAACAGAATGGGGCCTAGAATCGAGCTCTGGGGAACACTGGCTAGTGGGGGGGGGAGTGAAGTCTGTAGTCCTGACTGATTGGAGACTGTTTTCAAGGTATGATCTGAACCTCTGAATTACAGGAGGGACAAGTCCAGCTATCTTTAGTTTGTCAAGAAGCAGGGGGAAGGAAAAAGAACTGATGGCTTTTGCCAGATCAATGAAGATTGCAGCAATTAGTTGGCCTTGGTCAGTTGCAGACTGGATGTGTCTGATGATGCAAAGGAGGGAGGATATGGTGGAGTGGTACTTTCTGAACTCAGACTGATATGGGTAGAGGAAATTTGTGGACATGAGAAAGTTAATCAGTCTGGACTGGACAAAAGCTTCTTGCAGTTTGGCAAGAGAGGAAGGAGATTGGTCAGTAGTTTCCAGGTACTGAGGGGTCACCACCCTTGTAGAGAGAGATGGCATAATCAAGTTTCCAAGCTCAGGAAACATTGCCAGAGGAGAAGGACAGGTTTAGTAGGTAAATGAGGGGAACAGCATTTGCAGGTACAGATATACACAGACATTTGGGATGGAAACCTTCAGGGCTGGATTTTGAGATGTTCAAGGAGTAGAGGGCATTAAGGATTTCATCTGGTTAGGTGGGAGTGAGGAGGAAATTGTTTTGGGTAGGGTTTGGGGGGCTGCGTGAGGGGGTCAGGTCAGGAAGGGCACAGGTGGTGAAGACATTGTTTAGGGTTTCTGCTATTCAATAATCAATAATCAGTTAATAATCAATAGTCAGTTAATAATTTTCCAATCAATAATGGACATAAGCCCCAAATATCCAATCCTGAAAGTATATAGAAAGTTTAAGTCAGAAGAATCCTAATAAAGTTCATATTCTTCACCAGTTGTATCCTATGACAATATTTAACAGCAGCAATGTTAACTG
The DNA here is from genome assembly GCA_016271365.2 of Neoceratodus forsteri. NCBI lineage: Eukaryota > Metazoa > Chordata > Ceratodontiformes > Ceratodontidae > Neoceratodus > Neoceratodus forsteri. The sequence goes on from CM057456.1 coordinate 1,679,465,504, forward strand.
CATATTCAAGGGATATTATTTTTTATTTTATTTTTTTATTTTATTGTGATCTTGGATTAACACCTTTGAGAACAAACTCATTTACATAGGTTCTATGTCAGAGTTGAGACAAAACAAATAGGTTACTGGAATTCAGTAATAAACAATATACAAGGGTAGCTTAGACAATAAAAAAATAACGTGTAAATGTTGGTATTGTGCAATGTATACCAACTTTAAAACCATCAGCACAGAACTAACACTTGGAATTACTGGGCAGGGAAGAAAAAACATCACCCCAGAAGGTGTCATCAGATGAAAGCAAGAGGAGAGGAAAAGACACAATTCAAAGTAATGAAGCAGCAGGCAGCCAAGGCTGTCCGGCCGATTGGGGGAGGTAGGGGGGAAGTGTGGAAAAAGTGTGGGGGGGGAGCGGATGGGTAATGATGGGGGGCTGGAGAAACAAATAAATGAGTTCTATTGGTGGATGATAGATTTGGTCCAATCAGACATTATGAGATCTGAGATTATAGAAAGTAATCACAACATATTAAACCACATAATTAATCAATCAAGCCTTTATTTATAAAAGGTGCTTTTCCAGAGCCGAAGCACCTTTACATAAAACCACATATTATAACATTTGAAAACATTCAATATTCATTAAATAAATTCAAATAAAATGTCCATTTTTGATAAGTTAAAATCATATACCCAGCATGAAATCATGCACTAGAGCCTGGGAACGCTTAACTAAATAAATATGTTTTTAAAGCTATTTTAAAGCTTTGGATGATCAGGCACTCTTGAATTTGATGAGGTAGAGAATTCCACAGGGTGGGGGAGCCAAAAGCAAAAGACCAGGCCCCAGATATCTTTAAACACACCCTGGGAATCTCTAGCGATCCCTCGTCAGTGGAGTGGAGTGAGTACTATTCTGATATGTGCTGAAGCTGTATCTTTTTTTTAGGCCTCATAATAATCTAATGAAAAAACTTTGTATTGATTCAATTTTGGCCATTTTTTTTCCTCTGAATAAAACTCATACCACATATTTCACACTCAAAAAATAGCTGACTAGCGAGTTTTACTATATATGCTGTTTTCATTGCATTGATTGAGTTTCCTGCAAAATAATTTGTGAATCTCTGAATGCCTAGGACTTTTTTTTAGGCATGTTCTTTCACACTGAGTACTTGCTGTTTCCATGTTGACATGGAGTCAAAGTTCACACCCAGGTAGCAATGGTTGCTCACGTCTTCAGATTTAATACCATTTACAATCCAATTTTCCTTTCATGTCTTTTCCTGAATGTCATTATTTTTATCATACTAATGTTTAATTCAAGTTTTCAGTTTTTAGGTGTTCCATAACAGTTGCTAATTCTCTTTTCAATCCTAAGGGGGTCCTGGACAACAGAAGTGCCTTACATACATATATTAAAATAATATTTCCCTGCTGTTTATTACAGGAGAAAAGGTGTCTATGTTCAATAATTACTCAGATGTTCAATATATGAAATGAATTAAATGGGCACTAGGAGGCATCCTTGCTTTACTCCACTTGCTACATGGAGACACTCTATTAGGTGGCCTTGAACTGAGTAATTAACTTTGAAAACAGACCAACATTCTATTTTCAAATTATAAAACAAAAAGTGTTATTAACAGACTTAACAAATCTAAATACCAAAAAATCCCCAGGTTTTGATTAGAGGGACATTTTTTTAAAGATAGTGGCATTGTTTATTGTACCAGTGCTTACAAATGTGTTTAATAGAAGTTTGGTAGAGGGTATTTTCTCAGCTTCTTGGATGTGTGAAAAAATAATTCCCATTTTCAATGGGGAGAGAAATTATAGATGAATAACTTTATTATCAGTTCTAAGTTATTTGAAAAATCAGTATGCAGACAGTTACATGACCATTTAGAAGCTTATACAGTTCTGATAGAGTATCAGTCAGGCTTCAGGAAGGGGTGGTCGACCATCACTGTACTCATGGACCTCATAAATCTAATGGCAGGTGCACTGGATAGGGGGTCTCTGAGGCTGCAGTGTTCATCAACCTCTTTGAAGCTTTTGAGCTTGCAAATCATGCAATCTTGCTAAATAGACTATGTAGTATAGGGGTTGCCCACAATGTGATAAAATGGTATGGTTCTATTTGAAAGGGAGAACCCAAAGATTTGTCATAGATCATCCATCACTGGAAGGCTCCCTGGGAAAAGATGTTCCTCAAGGATCAATATTGGAGCCTGTTTTAATTTTTAATTAACATAAATGACAGCTAAACTTATATAGAATATCCATATTAGATTGTATGTGGATGATACCTTATTGATAGCAATAGACAGAGAATTTTGAAATATGGAAAAGAGATTGCAGACTGATTTTGCAGTGATAAAACACTGGTTTGTGGAGTCAGGCCAGGTTACAAGTAAAAAAAAAAAAAAAAAGGTTCCAAGCAATGGTCTTTAGCGCACAACATAATAAAATCCCTCAAGCTTTAAAGTTAAATCATAGAATCACAGAAATCTGGCAGCAGAAAAGGACCCTCTGGCACATCAAGTCTGCCCCTTCCCCCCTACTCGTCACCTCTGTTATGTGACCTCCCCTTCCCCCACTTGTCAACCCCTTATATCTATCCCGTACCCTCTTGAATCCCTCTACTATTTCAGCCTCCACCACTTCCTCTGGTAGTTTATTCCAGGCCTCCACCACCCTCTCCATGAAGTAACGCCCTCTCACATTGCTTCCAAATCTTTCTCCCTCTAATCTTACACTATGCCCCCTAGTTTTGACACCACCTTCATTTTCAATAAGCTTCCCTCCCTCACCCTATTGATCCCCTTCAAGTACTTAAATGTCTCTATCATGTCACCTCTCTCCCTTCTGGTCTCCGGTGGGTACAGATCCAATTCCCTCCACCTCTCCTCATATGGCTTCCCCTGCATACTGTGCACCACCTTAGTTGCCCTTCTCTGCACCCTCTCAATCCCATCTATGTCCTTGCATAGGTATGATCTCCATAACTGGATCCCGTACTTCAAGTGTGGCCTCACTATGGTTTTATAAATATAGTAACAAATAAAGTGGGCCAGTTAGCTATTGTGGATGGATATAAATATTTGGGGGTCCATATGGACAAATATCTCAATTTTAATACTCACATTTTACATACAATAAAATTGGCACATATAAAGAAACACCAAAATGTTAACTCTGGAGGTGAGAAAAATCCATTGTAAGCCAGCTCTTCATGACTATGCTGGATTACGGCAATGTGGTGTTACAATTTGATAATGAAAATCTTATGGATAAATTAGTTGTACTGTATAATAAGTTGGCCAGGTTTATTTTAAAATGCCCATTAGAAAAACATCATTGCTTATTGTATAAGGATTTGGGGTGGGATTCCTTAGGGTTTAGATGGGAGAAACAAAACACAGTTATAAAATTCAAAGTGGCAAAGAGTTTGATAAGGGGAGTTACATTTGAAGTTCAAAATGAGGGCGCACAGAGGTATAGTACAAGAACAAGGGGCCAAGGAGGAATGAGGGTGCCAGCAATTAGAAATAACTATGGTGACATGACACTAAATTATCAGATTCTGGTTACATGGAATGACATATTCCTCCTGTCCTAACTACTACTCACAAATGTATCCCTTATTTTGTCTGCCTTAGAGTTAATCGTCTTTATACACTTTGTTCTGTACATAATTCTGTACAGTCGAGCATCTATCATGTAAATAATGTTGTAATCCTGTAAAACCATGTTTCTAGATATCTACTTGTATTTATTTTGCCTCCTGAATTCATGCGATCCACTATTTCTTATTCTGTAATATTCCATTTGTGTTTTTCACCCCTGTGTTTGTCTCCCCTGGGTCACACCTGGAAACGAGTCTTGGCTCAGTGTACGTTTCTCAGTTATCAACTTTTAAATGAATAAATAAATGAAATAGTCTTCAGCCTGAATCAAGAAAAAATAGAAAAAACATTCAGTTTTAAACATACTATAGGACTTTCTATGTCAGAAATATATAACTGCTATAACCATTAGAAATATAGGGTTAACTGACTGAAGAGCTATAACATAAATCAGTGGTGTTTAGACTAGCAAAGTCCATTAAGTTTTGAGCCATATATAAACTTATTCCAAATTGGTCTGTATGGTAACTTATTATGAGTATTGACTGCACACGTTATGTTTCTCCAAGGTTTAATTATGTAGATAATTAAGATATATGTCTACATTTTTGTGTACATCTATTGTATCTGTTTTGTCTATTTTAATATGATGGTTTATAAAAGGGGTTTACATAGAAACATAGAAATTGTCAGCAGATAAGGACCGCCTGGCCCATCTAGTCTGCCCATAAGCTCTTGTACTGGATTTCTGCTTCCAACCCACCCACTGCTGTACCTCTATGGTTCCCCATGCCTGTCCCAAGCATGCTTGAATCCATCCACAGTGCTCGCTCCCACCACCACCTCCTGAGGCAGACCATTCCATGCATCCACCATCCTCTCTGTGAAGAACTTCCTCACATTTCCCCTTAACCTACCACCTTCCAATTTCTTGTCATGCCCCCTCGTTCTTGTGCTCCTCCTGTATTAGAAAATGTCTCCCCCCTGCACCTTGTTTATACCCTTGAGGTACTTGAATGTTTCTATCATGTCCCCATTTTCCCTCCTCTCTTCCATCGATTACATATTGAGGTCCCTTAATCTCGCCTCATAAGTCTTGTGTTGCAAGCCCTGTACCATCTTAGTTGCCCTTCTCTGGACCGTCTCCAGCCTGTTAATGTCCTTACAAAGGTGTGGCCTCCAGAACTGCACACAGTACTCCATGTGAGGCCTGATCATGGTTTTAGATAATGGCATCACTACCTCCTTTCTTCTGCTGGCGATATCCCTGCCTATGCACCCCGGCATTCCACTGGCCCTCCCAGCTGCATTAGCACTCTGCTTTGACATTTTCAGGTTATTTGAAATAATAACACCCAGGTTCCTTTATTCCTTGTGACTGTCAGCAACTCCCCCTCCCTTCCTGTAGCTTTTCCCAGGGTTTTTGTGTCCCAGGTGCATAATTTTGCACTTTTTTGAATTACACTTCAGTTGCCAGTCCTTGGACCATTTTTCAAGCTTCCCCAGGTCCCTTCTCATTTTCTCCAGCCCCTCTGGAGTACCTACTCTGTTGCTGATCTTGGTGTCATCTGCAAACAGGCAGACCTTTTCCTCCAGCCCTTCTGCAATGTCGCTAAGGAAGACATTAAACAGGACTGCCCCAGGACTGATCCTTGAGCCACCCCACTGGTCACCCCCTCTCCCCAGACTGTACCCCATTTACCACCACCCTCTGCCTCCTGTCTGTTAGCCAGTTTCAAACCCAGTTTACCACCCTGTTCCCAATGGCCAGCCTACCCAGCTTGTTTATTAGCCTCCTATGTGCGACAGTGTCAAAGATTTTCAACCTTTCTGTGTGTGTACAGACTACCAGAGTGAACATCAGAAGCAGCAGGGACCCCCTACCTGCAACAGCAGACAGAGGGTGCAGGGGTTGAAGTCAAATTTCTTACACAAATGGTAATGGGGGTATGGAGTTTGAGCACAGAACTTCTGGCCAGAGACCAGATTTGAATCCCATATTCACTCAGTGACTCAGAGGAAAAGGAGGTGTGGGAGGTGTTAAGAGTGGAGAGCTGTGAATAAAAGATCCAGATCTGAATTCTATAGAGGCAATCCAAGATGGCCAATGGGAGGCAATTGATGTTAGGCTGGACAGCTCTGCAGGTCAGGAATAGTCCCCTTTTGTTAAACTTGGTGGAACACATCTGGATAATGTATTTCTACATGGGTTAAATACATTTTTATGACACCGTTTATTCCTGAAACTGAGTGAAGGAAAGAAAGAAATGTGGTGAAAGATGCTGCTCTGTACACCGCTGATGCATACTAGGTACTACGAGTGAAACGCGGCACAAGTTAAAACAAATAACCAGTGCTGACTGGACTCTTTTCTTTACAACTGCTTGCCTCCAAGTACTTATTTTATGAAAAGGAGCATGAATGCAGCTGGGGCTGCTATGAAAGAGCATGGAAACACTGTTCAGAACACTGAGACAGTATTAAACACCATGGCCCGAATGTGCCGGCGCAACCCCGCATTGCGCCCCAGTGGGATATTGAAAGGGCTGCAAGGTGCAGTGCAAATCCCAATGTGCTGGGGTGCAATGTAATTGTATGCAGCACAGATGCAGGGGGCATGCTCATGCATATGCTGCACATCCCGATATCCAGCCTGGGATGTACGGCGCATATGCTGGTGCAACCCTGCAGTGTGCCACATAGGAGGGCTCAAAGTTGAGCCTGTGAGGAGTGGGAACAAATGCCAGCCACCCACAGGTGGGCTGCTGTATTGCAGGGTGCAACACAGCAGCTGTCAGCCGTGGGTTGCCACCCACCCACCCACCCAGAACACTGTCCTCAAGCACACACATCACCCTGGTGGTCTAGTGGTCCCCCCTCCCTCCCGATTCCCTGATACCCCGACAAATGCAAAAGAAGACCTTCCCTGGTGGTCAAGTGGTCTCTGCTCCCTCCTGATTCCCTAATTCCCCAATAAATGTAAAAGGAGACCTTACATGGTGGTCAAGTGGTTCCCCTCCACCCGTCACTGCGATCGCGGTACACCTCCATCAAGAATATTCCTGGTGATCCAATTGCGCTCCTACCCCTCCACCCACACAGAACACCTTGCCCACCCCACTCACCCCATCATCGGCAGGTGGCAGAAACCGCTATGCATACCGCAGCCACCCCGAATGACAAGTACAGTATGGGCTGTTAGCCCATTGGTCCAAGTAGAGACCAATGGGCTTGCAGGGCATACTGTACTAAACAGTCCCAAATATGTGAATGAAGTCATTCACAAATTTGGGAATGGCTAGTACAGTATACCCTGCAAGCCCATTGGTCCACACTGGGGACCAATGGGCTTACAGCCCATACTGTACCTGTCATTCGGCGGGCAGCCGGGCGGTATGCGGGTGGGTTGCTGCCACCCACTGATTATGGGGGGGAGTGGGGTGGACAATGGGTTCTGTGTGGGTGGGAGGTGCCACTGGATCACCAGGGATATTTTTGATGGAGTTGTACCGCTATCGTGGTGACAGGCGGGGGAGCCACTTGACCACCAGGGAAGGTCTTCTTTTACATTTATCAGCGAAGCAGGGACTCAGGAGGGAGGGGGGACCACTAGACTACCAGGGGCTGTTATATTGTAGATCTACCGCGATCACGGCTATGGGGTGGGGAATGCCTCAGGATTCCCACTGCGCATGTCATGCTGTGCAGGACGCCAGGCACAAGTCGCTGGGCTGCCCTGTGCAAGGCATGAAAATAGGGCCATAATGGCATGCAAATGGCCCCATTTGTGCCTTGCATATTTTATGGCCTCATTTGCATGCCCCCGCTGAATATCGCAGATGATGCACCTAATACAACTGCACTTGCGCTGGCACATCCCGGTGCTCTCTATCTGTGGATTGCACCGGAGCAGTGCCACTGAACCTTGTGCAGTGTGTACCATATTCAACGGTGCTGCACCATGGTGCATCACCGTTGAATATCACCTGGTCCTGGCCCCGGCGCATCCCAGTTGCACTGCGCCCAGGCTTGCTCCACTGCCCGGTGCAGTCTGAATATCTGGGCCCATTTCCACTGTTTCATATTTGACACTTTTCCTGCTCACTCCTAGGTCCCCCTGTGCCTTGCTCAGGGACCCACAGGGGGGCCTAGGATCCTGGTTGAAAAACCTTTGTTTATAACACGTGCTTGCTTGACAGGACAGCCTTGTAAAGAGGTGCCTGCCTAAAAATAAATTATTTTACTACTACTACATTAGCATGCAGCATTTGTAATATTTTTAATTAGCAATCATGCAGAAGAGTGCAAAGTTAAAAAAAAAAAATAATAATGTTTTTAAGTGCTGTTTTTAATCCTTTTGATTATGCACATTAAAAATGAACATGAACTACTGTAATGGTAATTGAAGTTTGTTAAGGTATGCACATACAAATATACAAACAATCCAGCATGTAAAGGCCTTATAGTCTGTCTTGTCTGCTCAAGAGTACAGGTCCCTGCTGGGTCCATTGTGGGACCTGCTCCCTCCCCAGATCCTCCCTGACCTCCCTCAGTTGTCCCCTTCCTCAATCAACTTTCCCCTTCGGTCAGTCCCATCCTCCATGAAGCTATCCACTGTTTTCAGGAAGACCACCTCCTCTGGCAATTCCTTCCTCTTGGTCACCACTCCCTCTGTGAAAATGTACCTTCTCATCGCTCTCTTGTATCTTCCACATACCAGTTTTAGGTTATTTCCCCTAGTGGAATTGTTCCCACTAAGAGTGAAGAGGCCCTCTGTATTTGAAGGTCTCGGTCATATCCCACCCCCTTCTGTCCTCAGGGGAGTACACGTTGAGCCTCTTGAGCCTCTCCTCATAGGTGTTGCTCTGCTGGCCCTGTATCATCTTGGTCACTCTTCTCTGGACAGTCTCCAGCATGTTAACATCCTTCTTAAGATAAGGGCACCGATACTGCACACTGTACTCTAGGTATGGTCTAACCAGCGACCTGTACAGCGATAATATGACCTCTGCCTTCCTGCTGGTAATCTCCCTGGTTATGCAGCCCAGCATCTGGTTTGGTTTTGCTGCTGACCTCCAGTGTGCCGAGTGTTTCAGTTGCTAAATGCCAGATCACTTCTCTAACCTAGCCAGGCTTGCAAAGTTCTTTGAAGAGGCAAAGTCGAACTTCTCAGCCAATATACTCCAATGGGAAGTTGCAAACTATGAGACTTCACTAAGTTTGCTCTGGACAAAGTTCTCAGATTATATACAGCACCATGTGAGAAGGTCCTATGATGTCTTTGCAACAGGAAACTGACTGGGAGAGCTACACTCTGTGCAGTCCTAGCAGTGCGTATAAGGAGGCAGTATCTGTTTGTGAGTTCCTAAGAGAGACCTCGGGTTACCAGATGTCTGGTTTTACCCAGACATGTCTTATTTTTAAGCTGTGTTAATTGCACCCAGGCACAACCCCTTTGAATATTCGGGCCATGGTGTTTAATACTGTCTCGGTGTTCTGAACAGTGTTGTTTTGTCTGGGTTTTGGGCTTGGCACTCTGAACTTGTTGTTTGTTGCCAAACAACCGTCAACTGCAAGTGGTCCCACGCCGCATGGCTGCAGCTGAAGAAACTGAATGCTCATGTCATGTGCTGTCTAGTCTTGCAATTTGCACGACAGCACATCACCCATGCATGGCATTTAGACAGCGAGGATTGAGGAGTCAAGTGCAGAAGAACATGGTCAGTGGAACTACCAACCAGCTGCCAAACCTGTCCCAGTCCCGAGACTCCTGGAGGACCAGACCCCCCCCACCGGCAAATATGATACTGACTCCTGAGCTTGAGACTGCCACTGAAAGAGACTGACAGCAGCTGCAGCCTCATAACCTGATGACTGGACTGAGCAGCCTATGTGGAGTTTGACAGCTGAGCACAGGCACAGAGAGCCAATTTATTTGGTAAGTAATAAGCTGAATGACTGGTAGGTGTCAATCCATGCTGCCCAAAATGTACATTAGTGCTGGGGGGGTGGGGGTGGGAGGCGGATGTTAAGGTTGATCCACTGGTTTTAGAATTATTTCTTCTGATCATGAGTTGGTACTCAGATCTTCCTCTGTTACCTTACCATCTGCTGTCTGGGTTGTCTTTACTTAGTGTAATTTAAATTTGTCAGGGAGGCAATCTAGCTGGGAGAATATTTGCAGATATTTGTGACTAGAGCTGTTACTGAAACTCTGTGAAAGAGGTCTCTAAGGAGAGGAGCTGAAGAAGGCTTGAGGGACTATGGATTACAAACAGGAGTTGACTGTGGACTCGGTTTGCTGCAGACAGTGAAAGAGGGACAGCAGTTACACTACAGCAAGGAGGTGATTTACTGAGTACATTGAACTGAATTCTTAATTCAGAGGCCTATACTAGTAAGTAGAAGTCAGTGTTTTCGTCCTATTTTTGGGGTTGTCTTTACTTAATGTAACTTTAATTTGCCAGGGAGGCAATCTAGCTGGGAGAATATTTGCAGTCATTTGTGACTAGAACTGTTACTGAAACAATGTGAAAGAGGTGTCTGATAAGGGGAGGAGCTGAAGAAGGCTTGAGGGACTGTGGATTACAAACAAGAGTTGACTGTGGACTCTATTTGCTGCAGAAGCTGAGAGGGAGAGCAGCTATCAGCTACCTTAAACTAGAGCTGTGTTTTGCCCTGTAGGTTACAGGAAAAATTATTTTTACCAGATTGTTGATTGTTTTTTGTAGACACCATGTACCAAAGGAACACCCCCACCCACTCCCACTCCCCAACCACCCCCGAATGCTCTACCTTTATAGTGGAAGGCCAGGCTACACCTACTTAAAGACACAGGAACAGTTATGCAGCACAAGCAATAGCCTAGCTGGTATATAAGCAGAATTACAAAGGGTGTAGCTAGCAACTAGGTCACAAGGGCACATACAAGAGGAGGAGAGAGAAGCTGTAAGTCACTACAGAAGGAGAGAAGGACAGGGAAAGAAGGAGAAGAAAAAAAGGGTTAGCTGCTGGAGGTCTGTCTCTGAGCAAGTAAGAAGGAGACTATTGAGGAATACAGGAACGTCCTTTCCCAGAACAGGAAGGGCAGGAGCTGTAAGGGCACAGAGACAGTAGGAAAGTAGGGAGAAAAAACAAACAAACAAAAAAAGAAAACAGAGAAAGAAAAGAGTAAGCATACAAAACAAGAGTCAAGGGGCCACAAACAAGACATGATGGGAGTGGCGCAATGCAGTGGCTGTGGACTGGCAGTGTTCCGGGAGACATTCTGGAGGATGCAGTGTTGTTACATCTGCAGGCACCTATCTGGGCTGAGGGAGGAGGTTGCATGTCTCCAGGCTGAGTTGCCAGGATTCAAGGACCTCCTCTCCCACCCAGGGACCACCAGGGCCACCACCGCTGCCTCAGAAGTTGCCAAGAAAGAGGAGTGGTTGGACCATGGTGAGCTCAGGGAGGGAGAGGGTGGTAAAACAGAGGTACATCCCTCCAGTTGTATCTCTCCACAATTCATACACCATTCTGGCAGACCATGGTTCCTCTATGGAGACACCTGCAGTGGAGACCAAGGAGGATGCTGGGAACCTCCACAAATGAGACCCACAAGAGGGTATCACAGGACCCCACAAGGGAAGGAAACAACTCCTGGTGGGGGACTCAATTGATAAGGGAGTAGAACTGGGGGAGGGAGGGGAGAAGGAGTCAAAGTGCCTGCTCGGAGCCATGACTTGGAGGGACAGGGAGCTAATCCTCAGGATTGTGGGAGCAGCTGCATGGGGGAAGGAGCTGGTCATCATTGTCCACCTAGGGACAAATTACCTATCTGGGAATGGGATCAGAGCAGTGCAGGGGGGAGTTTGTGAAATTGGGGAGGGGCCTTAGACAAGTAGCACGCATGGTAACCTTCTTGGAGGTGCTGCCTATCTATGGCATGGGTGAGGCTAGGGTGCTCCGCACCGTGGGATTCAATCAATGGTTGAAAAACCTGTGCAGAGCTCAGGGTTTTGGCTTCATTGGGGACTGGGGGTTCACCTGGAAGGATACAGGCCTATACTGGTGCGATAGTCTGCATCTATCCAAGAGGGGAACCAGGATGCTAGGTGATAGGTTTAAATGCTTCATTGGCAAGCATTAAAGTAGCCAAGGGGGGGAGGCATTGAAAAGGAGCAGGAAAATCCCAGCCCCCCCCCACAAAACAGGGTAGTTAGCGAGGTAAACACCAAAATAGGGAAGTCGTTAGGGAGAAGGGCAAGGGTAAATGGAGAAAAAGGCAAAGGTAGTAAGGACAGGGATGGGGCTAAAGGGGGTAAGGCTATCAAACAATGAAGGGCAATGAGTACGGATACCCATAGTTTGGGTAACAAGCTCCCTGAATTAGTGGCCTTGATGGAAGAGGGAAGCCTGGATATCGTGGCAGTCACAGAAACATGGTACACAGAGAACCATGACTGGGATGTCAACATACCAGGGTACACAATCTATAGGAGAGACAGGGAGGGTAGAAGAGGAGGAGGAGTAGCTCTTTATGTAAGGGAAGGGATCAAAGCAATGGAACTAAAGGGTAAACAGGGAGGAGAGGAGGCACTGTGGGTCACCCTGGAGACAGGAAATGGCACCACAATCCTCACAGAGGTTGTATACAGCCCCCGTCTCAGGGGGAGGAAATGGACAAGAAAATGATAGAAGGCATCCTTAGGATGACAGAAACAGGGAAGATATTGTTGATGGGGGACCTGAATATGCCAGATGTTAACTGGAGTACCTTTGCTGCTGCCACATCCAAGAGCAGGGTCATTCTTGATGTCCTACAGGGGGGCATGTCTCAGACAGCTAGTGTTGAAACCCACTCAGGAGGGAACAGTCTTTGACCTGGTACTCTCAAACAGGGATGGAAAGAGGATCTCAGATTTAGAGGTGGGTAGCCATCTGGGAACAAGTGATCACCGAACAGTGTGGTTCACAATAAACACAGCCGTAGAATCAAGCCACACAAATGTGAGGGTACTGGACTTTAGGAGGGCTGATTTTGGCAAAATGGGAAAGTGCCTCAGAAAAGCACTAGCAAATTGCAAAAGGAGGGGTGGAGGAGCAATGGGGAAACATCAAAACCGCCATCACAGAGGCAACAAGCTTTGTGTGCAGCAAATAAATCAAAATGAAGGAAAAAAACACTATTGTTCTCAAAAGAGGTGGTGAGGAAGATTAGGAAGAAAAAGACAGCATTCAGGAAGTATAAGGAAACAAAGAAGGAGCAGGACTGAGAATTGCACCAGTTAAAGCAGAAGGAAGTGGGGAAGCCAGTCAGAATAGCAAAGGGTCAAATTGAGGAAAAGATAGTCAACTCAGTTAAGAAGGGGATAAAACCTTTTATAGGTACATTAGGGAGTGACGAAAGACCAAGGGAGGGATAGTGAGGCTTAATAAAAAAAAGCAGGGATACTGAATGAATACGTCTGCTCAGTATTCACAAAAGAAGAGGAGGCGGAGGTACCTAATCCAATAGAAGCACTCTGGAGGGGGGTTGATGCCAGTCCAGTCACAGAAGAAAGGATTTTGAAAGAACCCCTGAAACTGAAGGTGAACAAAGCAATGAGACCTGATGGGACTCACCCCAGAATTCTAAAAGAACTAATGGGAGAACTAGTGACACCACTGACTACCCTTTTTAACAAATCATGGGAGGATGGTGTGGCACTGGAGGACTGGAGGAGGGCAGAGTGATTCCTGTTCACAAAAGTGGGAGCAAAGCAGAGGCAGGAAACTACAGATCTGTTAGTTTGACCTCAGTGGTAGGGAAAATGATGGAATCACTTCTGAAAGAAAGAACTGTTGAGTACCTAGAGGCCAGCAGGGCACAGGACCCAAGGCACCTTGGATTCACAGTGGGAAGGTCATGCCAGATGAATCTAACAGATTTCTTTGACTGGGTGACCAAAGTAGTAGACCAGGGAGAGGCTGTGGACATGGCCTACCTAGACTTTAGCAAGGCATTTTACACAGTCCCACACAAAAGATTAATAAACAAATTACCCTGCCTGGGAGTGGGTCCCAGGGTGGTAGCCTGGGTAAAAAAAATTGGCTGGACAACATGACACATAGGGTAATAGTAAACAGAGTCCACTCAGAAGAAAGGGGGGTCACTAGTGGGGTACCACTAGGTTCAGTACTGGGATCGGTCCTTTTTAATGTCTTTATAAGTGATATTGCAGAGGGACTGGAAGGAAATGTATGCCTCTTTGCAGATGACAAAGATCTGTAACAAGGTTGATACACAAGGGGGGTGGAAAGGATGAGAAGGGACTTGGCAAGGTTGGAGGAATGGTCAAAAGTATGGCAGCTTAAATTCAATGCAAAGAAGTGCAAAGTAATGCACCTGGGAAACAAAAACCCAGGGGAAGAGTACACTATGGAGGGGGGGGTACTAATGACAACAAAAATGGAAAGGGACCTGGGAGTAATCATATTAGATGTAAAGGTAAGCAAGCAATGTGAGAAGGCAGTAAGGAGGGCTGGGGGAATGCTTGGATGCATAGGGAGAGGCATCAACAGTAGAAAACAGGAAGTTGTTATCCCTGGAGAGCAATGAGTACCAATGCCCATAGTCTGGGTAACAAGCTTCCTGAATTAGTGGCCTTGATGAAGGAGGAACATCTGTATATCATGGCAGTCACAGAAACATGGTACACACAGAACCATGACTGGGATGTAAACATACCAGGATACAGTATCTACAGGAGGGACAGGGAAGGTAAAAGAGGAGGAGGAGGAGGAGTAGCTCTCTACATAAGGGAAGGAATCAAAGCAACAGAACAAAAGGGTAAACAGGGAGGAGAGGAAGCACTGTGGGTCAATTTGGAAACAGGCAATGGCACCACAATCCGCACAGGGGTTGTATTCAGACACCCATCTCAGTAGGAGGAAATGGACAAGGAAATGATAGAAAGTATCCTTAGAATGGCAGAAAAAGGGGAGATATTGCTGATGGGGGATCTGAATACGCCAGATGTTAACTGGAATGCAGTTGCAGCAGCCACTTCTAAGAGTGGGGTTATTCTAGATGCCTACAGGGGGCATGCCTTAGACAACTTCTATTGGAGCCCTCTTGAGAGGGAGCAATCTTAGACCTGGTACTCTCAAATGGAGATGGAGAGAGGATCACAGATGTAGAAGTGGGTAGCCATCTGGGAACTAGTGACCATCGAACAGTATGGTTTACGATAAACACAGCAGTAGAGTCAGTTTCACACAGCAAAAAGTACTGACTTTAGGAGGGCTGACTTTGCTAAAATGGTGAGTGCCTAAGGAATGCACTAGCAAATGGGCAGGAAGGAGGGGTGGAAGAACAATGAGGAATAATCAAAACTGCCAACACAGAGGCAACGAGCCTTTGTGTGAAGCAAATAAACAAAACGATGCAAGAAACCACTATGGTTCTCAAAGGAGGTGGCAGGGAAGGTTCAAGAGAAAAAGAAAGCATTCAGGAAGCACAAGGAATCACAGAAGGAGCAGGACAGAGAATTGTATCAGTTAAAGCAAAAGGAAGCTGGGAAGGCAGTCAGAACAGCAAAGGCTCAAACTGAGGAAAAGATAGCCAACTCAGTTAAGAAGGGGGATAAAATCTTTTATAGATGTATCAGGGAGCGAAGGAAGGCCAAGGGAGGGATAATGAGGCTTAATAAAGGGAGGGGGGTGGGCAGGCGTGACTGTGAAAAGGCAGAGATACTAAACAAATATTTTTGCTCAGTGTTCACAAATGAAGAGGGGGAGGTACCTAAACCAAACAATAGAAACTCTCTGGATACAGGAGTTGATACCAGCCCATTCACAGAAGAAAGGGTTCTGAAAGAACTCTTAAAACTGAAGGTGGACAAAGCAATGGGGTCTGATGGGATTCATCCCAGAATTCTAAAAGAACTAAGGGTAGAACTAGTGACACCACTTACTAACCTCTTTAACAAATCATGGGAGGATGGGGTGGTACCTGAGGACTGGAGGAGGGTAGATGTGATTCCACTTCACATAAGTGGGAGCAGGGCAGAAGCAGGAAACTAAAGACCTATTAGTTTAACCTCAGTGATAGGGAAATGATGGAATCACTTCTGAAGGAAAGAACTGTCGAGTACCTAGAGGCCAGAGGGGCATAGGACCCAAGGCAGCATGGATTCACAGCAGGAAGGTCATGTCAGATGAATCTAATAGATTTCTTTGACTGGGTGACCAAAGTAATAGATCAGGGAGGGGCTGTGGACAAGGCCTACCTAGACTTTAGCAAGGCATTTGACACAGTCCCACACAAAATTTTAATATACAAGTTAGCCAGCTTGGGAGTGGGTCTCAAGATGGTAGTCTGGGTAAAGAATTGGCTGGACAACAGAACACAGAGGGTAATAGTAAATAGAGTCAACTCTGAAGAAAGTGGGGTTACTAGTGGGGTACCGCAGGGTTCAGTACTAGGACCGGTCCTCTTCAATGTCTTTATAAGTGACGTTGCAGAGGGACTGGAAGGAAAAGTATGTTTCTTTGCAGATCACACAAAGATTTGCAACAGAGTTGATACACAAGGTGGAGTGGAAAGGATGAGAAGGGACTTGGCTAGGTTGGAGGAATGGTCAAATGTATGGCAGCTTAGATTGAATGCTAAGAAGTGCAAGGTAATGCACCTGGGAAACAAAAAACCCAGCGAAGAGTACACAATGGGTGTGTGTGATACTAACAACAAAAATGGAAAGGGACCTGAGGGTAGTCATATCAGATGACCTAAAGGTGGGCAAGCAATGTGAGAGGGCAGTAAGGAGGGCTGGCAGGATACTGGGATGCATAGGGAGAAGCATCACCAGTAGAAAACAGAAAGTTGTTATCCCTCTGTACAGACAGCTGGTGAGACCCCATCTGGAGTACTGCGTGCAGTTCTGGAGACCCAATCTCTGCAAACACATAAACAGGATGGAGGCAGTCCAGAGGAGGCAACTAAAATGGTGTAGGGTCTGCACCAGAAGACATATGAAGAGAGACTTAAGGAGCTTAATATGTATAGTCTCGAGGAAAGGAGGGAGAGGGGGGACACGATAGAAACTTTCAAGTACCTCAAAGGAATCAACAAAGTCAAGAGGGTAGCATCTTTCAAAAAAGGGTGTGCAAGAACAAGGGGCACAATTTGAAGATAGAGGACGGCTCAGGAGGTAATGTAAGGAAGTATTTTTTCACAGAGAGGGCTGTAGATGCATGGAACAGCCTTCTGGAGGAGGTTGTGGAGTCAAAAGCAGTGGTGGAATTCAAGAATGCATGGGACAGTCATAAGGCAATTCTAGGGGGTGGGGTAGGAAGAAGTAGGCTGTTGGTTAACTACGATTGGCAGCTCATCCATTAGGTAGGGGAAATGGGCAGACTGGGTGGGCCAAGCTGTCCTTATCTGCTGTCAAATTCTATGTTTCTATGTTTCTCTGTACAGACAGTTGATGAGACCCCATTTGGAGTACTGTGTACAGTTCTGGAGACCCCATCTCTACAAAGACATAGACAGGGTGGAGGCAGTCCAGAGGAGGGCAACTAAAAATGGTGCTGGGTTTGCACCAGAAGTCATATGATGAGAGACTAAAGAAGCTTAATATGCTTACCCTTGAGGAAAAGAGGGAGGAAGGACATGATGGAAACTTTCAAGTACCTCAAGGGAATCAACAAAGTCCAAGACAGAAAAAGAGATGTGTAAGAATAAGGGGGTACACTTTGAAGATGGAGGGAGGGCAGCTCAGGGGAAATATAAGGAAGTATTTATTCACAGAGAGGGTTGTGGATGCATGGAATGGCCTTCCTGAAGAGGTCATGGGGTCAAAAATAGTGGGGGAATTCAAGCATGCATGGGACAGCCATAAGTCAATTCTAGGGGGTGGGGGTAGGAAGAAGTAGGCTGCTGGTTAACTAGGATCTGCAGCTTATCCAATAGGTAGGAAAATGGGCAGACTGGGTGGGCCAAGCAGTCCTTATCTGCAATCAAAGTCTATGTTTCTATGTTAGTATCAACAATGCAAGCAACAGAAGAATGAATGGGATGTCATCCTGTTTGTTCTCTTCCTCATATGTATTAATGCTTGCTGTAGCTGTCAAGTAAGTCCTGATGCAGTCCTGGATCCTGTAAAAATATAACTGCTTGCTTGCCTCCGAGTCCAACGTGAGCATGGGACTGGGAGGCTGGCTGCTGGCTGCTGTGCTACTGCTGACTTGAGGGCACAGGGCTGCACTTGCAGTCCGTCCTGGGCACAGATGAGGGGGGAGGTGGGGGATCTACAACAGAGCAGATGATCCAGATGGGATGGGCAGAATGAGAAGAGATCTGGATAAACTAGCAAAATGGTCAGAAGAGTGGCAACTGGAGTTTAATGAAAAGAAGTGCAAGATCATGCACATAGGGAAGAGAAACCCTGAAGCCACCTATAGGCTGGGAGGGGAGTTGCTGGCAGTCACAAAGGAAGAAAGAGACTTGGGCATCATCATCACTGATGACCTGAAATCATCCAAGCAGACCTCTAAAGCAGTAGGTAAGGCTAGGGGGATGTTAGGGTGCATTAGTAGGGATATCACAAGTCGTAAGAGGAAGGTAATGATCCCTCTTTACAAGACACTGGTTAGGCCCCATCTGGTGTAATGCGTGCAGTACTGGAGGCTACACCTTCACAAGGACATTACCCAAATTGAGGCAGTCCAGAGAAGGGCAACCAAAACGGTGCAGGGACTGCATCAGAAGACATATGAGGACAGATTAACGGAGCTCAATATGTATACCCTTGAACAAAGGAGGGAGAGAGGTGATATGATCGAGACATTCAAGCACCTTAAGGGCATTAACAAGGTGAAAGAGTCTAACGTTTAAATATAAGAAAATAGCAGGACAAGAGGACACAGCATGAGATTAGAGGGAGGCCGATTAAGGGGAATGTGAGGAAATTCTTTTTCACAGAAAGGGTGGTGGATGCATGGAACAGCCTACCCCAGGAAGTGGTGGCTATGAATACAGTGCAGGGCTTCAAACAGGCATGGGATAGGCATAAGGGAGCAATACAGATGAGTATGAATAGATAGGCCACTGACAAAGCAAAGGCCGATGGCACATTTATAAGGCAGAAAAAGAAATGGGCAGACTGGATGGGCCTTGCGGGCCTGATCTGCCATCAACTTCTATGTTTCTATGTTTCTATGTTTCTATGAAAGTGTCCTCTTTTTGGTGTCTCAAAATCTAGTAACCCTAGAGAGACCTTACTTCTTGGTGCAAAAGCCTCAAAAACAAAGGTTTTTCAAAACCATATATAGTTGACTATTAAGCTTTCTTTGAACATTTTTTAAGTGTGTTTTGGCAGTTTTGTATTATTTTTAGTTGAAGTCTTAGTGTGTGCTCTGTGTTGCTGTCTAGTCTATTTTCATTCTACAGCACAGAAGCTGCAATGGTGAAAGGGCAATCAACATTCTTCTAATTCCTTTTGATAAACTGACTGTACCTTTAAATCTTATCTCACTTTTGTGCATTTTAGAATCAGAATCATCATCAGTAGCAGCAGTGGCAGCAGCAATATGTGTTATTTTGTGTAGCTCATATTAGAATTATGAACTAATCTTTCTATAGGCTTGGGTTTAGATATCACAGCCACAACTTTTTTCAGTTAGTCTTTTCATTGAAATGTTAAATAAAACACAGGATGCAGCACATTAAGGAACCCCAGCGTGAATGCATCCACATGTATTTTTTATTTTATTTATTTGCGTCTGGTGAGACTATGAGCAAAACTCTGCCTGTTTTCATAGTCGACCAGACATACATAAGGAGAGACATTGGCCCAGATATTCAAAAGGGATGCTCCATGTGCAACAGAGATGAGCCAGCGCAAATATGAAAATGCGCCATTGTGCGATAGTCAGTGGGAGGCAGCTGCGCTGCACAAGTTGCAATGCGCAAGAGCGCAATATTAATGAATGCATGAGCAACTGTAGGGGGAGGGACCATGAATAAATGGCGCAGTGCGATATTCAACAGCATACACCATGCGCAATAGGGGAGCTAGCAGACGTTGAGCGATAGCAGAAATGATCCAAAATAAAAAGGAACAAGAGAGAGGCGCAAGAACGCTACAGGGAAGCCAGAGGTGGGAGCAAGGTGACACGAACAAGGCAGAGGGTAGCAGTGAGCAGGACTGGGCAGGAGCAGGACAGAGCACACCTGGAAACACCTAGGAAAAGGAAAGGAGTGGGGAGTCTGTGCTACTGTGCAGGAGTGATAGGGAAGTGCCACAGTGGACTGAGGGCAGTGGCAGTAGGCAGGACAGCCAAAGGCCGGAGGTGTACCCGGTGCAGGGGGAGCATCACAAACAGACAGTGGGGGGAAGGGGATAACAGCTGCCAGGGGCGGGAACACCAGCCAGGGACACGGCCAGTGCCACCTTCCAGATGGAGGTGGTAATGAGGGGTGTGAGAAGGCAGGCAGTGGGGGGGCGCGGCCGTGGAAGGGCCTGTCGGCGTTACGCCCCAACAGGTGGTACCGAGCCCGCACCACCTTCGAACACTATTCTGACACAGAGATTGTGGGCCGGTACCGCCTGAACTGTGTGATCCTGAGGCGTTGCTGTGAGCTGTGCAGTGATGAGATGCAGGCACCCACACAACGGAGCCATGCTCTGTCAGTGGAGACAAAGGTGACAGCTGTCATGTACCTGCTCACCACGGGCACCTTCCAGAGACCAACAGGGCACACAACAGGCATAACCCAGTCGGCCGCGTCACGCCTACTCACACAATTTCTCAGCACACTGCTGTCACATGCTGTGGAGTACATCCATTTCCCCAGCACACAGGGGGGGTGCACAGCACATATACAAGAGTTCCACAGGGTAGCACATATGCCTGGCATGCTCAGGGCCATTGACTGCGCCCATGTGGCCATCCGCACGCCACCTGGCCCGGACGGTGTGTCCTACATTAACCGGAAGGGGTATGCCAGCATCAACTGCCAGGTGGTGTGCGATGCCAGGGGTCGCATAACCAATGTCTGTGCCACGCACCCTGGGGGAGCACATGATGCCTTCATCTGGCACCAGTCCGCACTGTGCCACAGGTTCGAGAGTGGGGACATCCCCACTGGCCACCTAGTGGATGAGTATGCACATCATGCAGGATGACATGAGTAGATGTGGGGGGGGGCATAGTCAGAGGTGCCATGGGTACCGGCCTTGACAGCCCATGGCAGAGCGATGCAGACCACCATACTAATGTCCACCCTCTACACACAGGTGACAGTGGCTACCCACTCCACCCCTGGCTGCTCATACCATACCTGCGCCCCACGACCCCATCGCAGCTATGGTACAATGAGGCACATGCCACAACATGGAATGACATTGAGCGGGTGTTTGGGATGCTGAAGGCACGTTTCCAGTGCCTGAACACGTCTGGTGGTGCCCTACAGTACAGCCCCTCGAAGGTCTGTGGGCTATTCCTGGCCTGCTGCATCCTGCACAACATGGTCAATGACTGTGGGATAGCTGTAGAGGTCGAAGAGGGGGACAGCAATGGGGACAATGATGACACTGGTCCAGACGGTGATGGGCAGCCACCCCCTGGGTGAAGGGACCCCCACCTGATCTGGATGTCACAGCTGCACTAGGACACCATCACAGAGGAGCACTTCGGCCAACACAGGTAGGTCACTGGGCCATGTGCAACCACCTCTGGCAAGGGCGCAACCCACAGACAGGCATGGATGAACCCCGGGGCGGATGGTGGCAAGGGAATGGGTCTGAGTGTGGAACTGCACACGCCATCAGGGATGGGCAGGGCCAAACACAACACACGTTCACACACACCACAAGACATGCACAAGGGGCAGAAGGCATGCCAACCCCGAATGCAACCCCTACCCACACACAGGTCCACACATGACCACGCCCAGTGGCCATCACTGTGCGTGTCTCAGATGCTGGGCACCACTGCACACTGGTGGACAGCGCAATGCAGGCATCATCATGCACATGCCACAGTGGCCAGCAGCTGGGAGAGTGTGCACAGGGACTGTGTGTGTGCAGGGCCGGGTATCCCACCCGTGCATCACACGATGCACAACACACTGCACACAGGGCGGGGGCAGACAGTGACCATGGTGGGAGACAGGTCAGTCACGTGGCACAGTGCCACGGCCATCACGGATGCATGGGCAGCCCCACCAAGACCTGCCAGCCATGCCAGGCTGACCATTGACCTCATGGGGTGGCACCGACGGTCCCCCAGGGGTGAAACTGCGGGAACGCGACCGTGTTCATGCAGGGGTCTGCAGCTCACCGAACATGCCTGAGCCAGACGTGCTCGTTATGCCCACAGCCGAACCCGGTGTCGACATGGAAGGTGTCGCACGATGCCGGGAATGGGGGTGGACATGACACTGCGTGGTGTCTGCGGCACATGGGCAACGAACTGGGTGCCCAATGTGGCCATGACAGCTGTGAATGCACATGTCTGCCTGTCAGTGGCAGCAGTCACATCCTCCCGCTTCCGGGCCATCTCTGCCAGGAGCAGACCATGGTCTCTGCTGCGCCACTCCTCTGCCTGGTGCAGAATCGCACTGAGTCCATCCACCACTGTCACAAGCCACAACTGCTGATCCACTGAAGTCTGGAGTAGGCACCTGTGCTCATCAAAGAGGTCATCTGCCAGATCAGCATGCTGTCCCTCGTGGTGTTCCTAGCCATGCTGGGCAGCACCCCTTGACGATGGGCGCTGCACACCAGAGCCATGCTGGGGCATGTCCACATGCGGTGCACTGACGCTGCCCCCGACACTATCCCCCCCGTCGTCATTGGCCAACTGGTAGCACTGCCCCTCAGGCCGCCGATCGCAAGGGCTCACTGGTGCCACCGCAGCAGCCACAACAGCCCCACCGGCCTGGACACATACAAGTGCTGCCCCACTGGGGCATACAGGCACAGGCTGGGACTGTGATGTCACGCAGGCTTCCACGGCGGCACCACCCATGGCTATGCCAGTGCCATTTCCTGCTGTGGGACCATCCTGCGTCCCACATGTATCACTGTCCGGGATGTGTGATCCAACATCATTGGTGCCATATCTGGCACCAGTCCGTGTCCCAGTATGCTGGAGTCTGTGGCCACTGTCAAGCTCGGACACAGGCAGGGCCTCGTCCACACCAGCACCACCATCTTCAGTCCGGACAGACAGGCAGGTATGCAGTGGTTCTGACCCTCAGACACCTGTGGAGGTGGATGGGCGCTTCTCCATGTCCAAGGCATCACCCTCGGTGGACACACCCACCACTGCTGACCCATGTAGATGCTCAGGAGCTGTAAGGGAACACATTAGCGTTAATGTCTGCACCCTACCCTGTGGCATTCCCCCCACCTCCCACATAGTGACAGCACAGGACCTACCATGCAGTGACGGGCTGCCACCCATCTGGAAACCACCACCTGGAACGCCCTCTATGGCACAATGCCGCATGCTGCTGGCACCCACTCCTCCTTTGGCATTAGGCATGGCACATCTGGCTGTCCACCACCGGTTACAGCACGAGCTATCCTGATGGCAGCCACCTTGCCCTTAATCCTCCTCTTGTCCGTGCCGACCTTCTTTTTACATTCCTGTACAGACTGCTGGTGGCTGCCATGCTGGTTCATGGCACGAGCAACCTCACCCCATGCCACAGCACGGGCCTGTGGTGTTCCCCACTGTCCGCTGAGCAGCGGTTCCCTGTCGAGGTAGGCCTCAAACAGGGCATCTGATTCCGCACGGGTGAAGTTGGGCCTCCTCCTTCTCCTCCCACATCCCTGTTCCTCCTCTTTCTCATGTTCGGTCATTACAGAGCCTGTGGGAATGACAGGTGATACCTTTGATTGTGCAGTCCTATGCATCTCTCACACACCACAGTCCACACTTCCAAACAGCATGCAATCCACCACAATAGACTGCAATACCAAACTATGTCCTCTGCAGCCCCATATCGCATTTATATAGTGCAAGGCATGCAAATGAGGTGAGGCGCAACTTTAAGTGGATGTTAATGCAGTAGCTGCGCCATGGAATTGCTGATGAGCTGAGTTGCTTATGCTGGCTGAATACCGCGCTGTTGCACCTTGCGCAATTGCGTTGAGCGTGCTCAGGCAATGGCACAGCTCTGTGATGTGCGCAGTAAGCACCACACAGCGCATGCCCGTGGTGCTGATGCCGACGCCTGCTGCACTGATAATGTGCTGAGCATGGGAGGCAGTGCAGGGCATGGCCACCACTGTGCCAGTGGTGCTAGTGCACTGTTCTCGCATGTGGCGCTCATGTCCTGGAGTGCCGTAGGTGCCATGGTGCCATAGTGTGGTAGGCTACTGCAGGGTGTCACACACAGGCACCCTACCGCGCTACATGCAGGGAGTCCCAATAGTGCTGTGGTGGTCTGTGCATGACAGACCCTTGACCCTGTGGTCGATCTTTGCTCCCTAGGTGCCATGCGTCCGCATGGGTGCACCCCTATCGTGCTGTTCGATGGCAGCGCGATGGGGAATGGAAGCACTGTACCGCGCAGCATCTGCACATGGGGGACATGTGCTACAGAGCACCATTTTGTGATCTGGCCTGCATGAATAATGGCACGCAGGAGAGCACCACAGTCGAGCATGCTAGAGCTGGCCAATCTTGTGGCCATTGTTGAGCCCCATGCTGGGGCCCTGTTTGAGGAAGACCCATTGGACAGACCAAGAAGCACTGTGTGGGAGGAGGTGGCTGAGGCCATGGAGGAGGCCACTGCGATTGCCCGTAGCACAGAGCAGTGTCGCCACCGCTATGGGGACCTCTGGTAGAGGGACCCAGATAGGCTGGGTCGACTACAGGCACGCGCCAGTCGAGGCGCCGTGCCACGGCCAGGCAGGTGCTCCATCCATACACTGGTAGCGTCCATCTGGGTATCGTGGTGTGCATGCGTCCACCATGCAGGGGGTTGGGGGTCATCCAGTGTGGGCGGTGGTGGTGGTGGTGGTGTTGCGGCATGGCTGGGCTGTGCTGGATCACACACACCAGGGGGGGCTTTGCTACTGGTTTGTACCGATGTTCCCCTCTCCATGTTTGCACCCTAGGCCCTGAGGAGCGCCGCCGTGCTCGGGAGGCAAGGGCACAGTGTGAGAGGAATGCTGCACAGCAATAGGGACGTGATGGAGGGGCCTTGGTACAGCAGTGCCCGGCTGCTGTGGATGCAGGTGAGTGCCTTTCTTCCAATAACTTCTGTGCATGCTGTGTTGCAGGGTTGGCGGCAAGGCATGGCCACCAGCCCTTGGCACCACCACCATGCATGCCACACGGTACACTCAGCACTGTCCTGTGGCACTGAATGTGTGGGTGTGCATCGCTGGTGGTCCGTGTGTGCACCGGATACATGGCTGTGCCACTGTCTTTGCACCGCATAGCCATGTCACTGTACAGCCACGGTGGTGCTGTGCTGGACTTGGGTGCTGGGTATGTGCAGTGGTCCACATGGCTGTGTGTGCCTGTGTAGGCATGTCTTGTGGATGCAGTCATTGTGGGTGGTTGCACACCATCACAGAGGCGTGGCCCATGGCTGTATGCCATGCATAGTGGGTGGGCTGCAGGGGGATGGACAGTCACACGTATTGACTCTGCTCCCTTGTCCTAGGTGGACATCACTGTATAGCGTTAGAACGTGGCATGCAGGAACTGTTGCAGCTGGTACTGGTGTCCCTGGTGATTTTGGAGAGGATGGAGCGGGACAGGGTCCATAGACAAAGTACTCGGAGGTGCCACAGGAGTGGAGAATGGGGCAGGCAATAGGCCCTCCATGCCCCCTGAATTACCTAACCCACCTGGACCCACCCTCACACCCCTTCTTCCCTCTCCCATTTGTTCACCCCTGCCCCATGCCTGCCCCCACCTGGTTTGTGGCCCTTCCCCCCACCCTTGTATATAATTGTAAATAGGTTTGTTTGTTCCCATTGTTCAATACACGCATTTTGTTATGACAACTGTGGTGGTCTCTGATTTGCAGCGGGCTACAGGTGCTTGGCTGCAGTGGTGTGCATGGAGTCAGGGGTGGTGCAGGCATGGGCGTGTGTGTGAGTCAGACAGGAACCTGCCTATGGTGTGGGCGGGGGACTTGGTCACTGTCTGTGGTATGTGTGTTGTTCTCTGTGCACTGGATGCCTGTGTGCAGTGGCCCACGGTGCATGCACTGTGTCCATGGCACCCCTGTCAGACTGTCCATGGCCTGTGCAGCTGACACCCTTGCATGTCTGTGCTATTCATGGTTTGCTGGCATGTCAGTGGTGGCTGGCCATGCTGGCCACCCCCTGTACCCAGCGCAATGCCAGATTGCCTCCTGTCACTGGTATGGTGCACGTCTGGCTCGGGTGGCACTATGACCTCTGCTGTTGTTGTACCCCCTCCATGCTGTCGCTTGTGTCTGTTGCAGGGAATGTGCTCCAGTGTCTGTCACCTGTGCTCCGGCCACATGCTGGTGGCGTACGGATTCATGGTGCATACGCAGGGTGGCTGGTACACCTGTGCCATGGAGGGGTGCTGGCCATGGGTACACGGCTGCTGTGGCCGCACGCCAGTGGGATTGTTACCCCACTAATGTGTCCCTGTGTTGGTGTGCCCTTGGGTATGGGTGGGTGTTTGTCCATGCACTGTGTTGCATCCTGTGTGGCGCATGCTTCCATGCACCACTGTGGGCGTCTGTGCTGGCTGTTGGGGCCAGTGCTGGGACAGAGTTTGTGCTTGAGTGGGTGTTCAGGGTGCTGTACCGCTGGTGGTGGGGTCTGGGGCAGGCCCTGTCACATGCGGGGTACCTCATGTGCTGACGCAGGGTCGGTCTCTCAGCTGTACCTCGGTGGGGGGGGCCGTGCAGGGCGGCACTGTGTCTGCAGTTGTTGCATCACTGGCTGCTGCCGCCTGTTGCAGGGTGCTCACGGTGGGGCTGCCTTGCATGGCTCCATGGTGCACAGGGTTGCATTGTCACAATGGGGTGGTGGCATGCATAGGGTGACATGCACTGTTGGGCGCTGCTCCTGCGCAGGGTATCTCGGGATCACTGTGTAGGTTGTGCTCTGCATTGGTGGGATGGTGTAGTAGGGGTTGGCTGGACCTTCTTGTGTACTGGTCACAGCTTGCCAGTGGGTGTGCTGGGGCACCATGCCCCAGCTGTGGGATTGTTGCTGGTGTCCATGGGCTGCTGGTTCTTCCAGCTCTCCTCAGGTTGTGCGGTTCATGGGGTGTGGGAGGCTATGTCTGTTCTGCTGTATGCTCCTATGCCTATGTCTTTCATGGGTGGTGAATCCCTGCATCCTGTCCCTGCACATCCCTGGTTGTGCTGATGTGCTGCTACCCTGCTCCACTGCGCATCCCTGGATGTGCTACTGTGCATCAGACCTGCGCCACTGCGCATCCCTGGTTGCACCATGGCACGGTTGGCATGATATTCAGTTGTGTTGCGCAAGCTTGGCCTACGCAGTGTTTGAATATTGTGTGTGTTGCACATAGGTGCACTGCACTTGTGCCTGCTCCTGCTATTGCGCTACTTTGTGGCGCAGTTTGAATATCTGGGCCTTAGGATGCAGTTCAAATAGAAAAATTACATGCAGACAGTAAAAGTGCCTTTACAATGTATACACCTAGCAGAGGTATTTACATGTGCCTGAGTTACATAACCAGTTCAACAATTTAGATTTGAATGCAGAGAAAGACAGGGTTGGATCAGTCACATGCAGAAGTAGTGAGTTATAGAGACAGGGCAGTTGATATAGTGAGGCCCTTTGGCCAACGCATGTTCTAAGGATTTTGAAGCAGACAGCGGCCATGGATCTGGTTTGAGTCAGAGGGGCTTTGTGTTGAAATAAGGAGTTGTAAATAGGCAGTGCTTTATTCATGATGATTTTCCATTCCATGATGACCCAAATGAAACTTGACTCTGGTAGACAGGGGAGGCAAGTTGCCCTTTTTTAGCAGGTCAGAGTGGTGAGTCTGGGCAGGGAGTTGTGTGGCAAATCTGGCAATTTGGTTATACAGGGTTTTGACCCTGTGGAGCTTAAATTCAGCTGCTGTGGAGTAGAGGATTAAGCCATAGTCAATAAATGGCAGCAGGAATGATTGGGCCAGGAGGTGTTGTTTTGAGAGGTCAGGAAAGGGCTGGTCCGTTACAGAGCACCCAGTCTCTGGTGCATTGTTTTTATCAGGTGAGTAATGTGGCTACTAAAGGTAAGGCTGGAGTCAATGTAGAGGCCCAGGTATATGAAAACAGGGACTTTTTCAAAGCTTGTCCCATTTAGGGTAATGATCGAAGTCCTGACACTTTCAGGCAGTTTTTTTCTTGGAGTTGTGGAAAGTCATATATTTAGTTTTAGTGGCATTCAGCACAAGCATGTGATCAATGAACCATTGTTGAACTGAGTCGAAATCGGATTGGATGTTGCTCTGTAGGTCATTAGTGTTAGAATCACCAATGAATATCACTGCATCGTCAGCATAAAATAGGATTTTAGTCTTTTTGCATGCCAGTGGGAGGGTGTTCAGGAAAAGATTGAAAAACAGCGGGCCCAGAAAGAATACCTGCTGGACTCCAATTGAAACTAGTAGCACAGGGGAAAGGCAGTTAGCAATCTTAGTTTTCTGCATGTGCCCTGTCAAGTAACTGTGACACCAGACCAGCACTTCCTCCAAGCAGTCAAGGTCACCAAGGCCCCTGATTAAGAGTTGGAGGTTCACAAGGTCAAAGGCCTTGGTGAGGTAGATGAAAACTACCATTGCTAGGTGACTCTGGTCCAGGTATGGGTGGATGGTCTGCGTGAACCCCACCAAGGCTGATTGAGTACTGTGGTCAGATCGGAAGCCAGGCTGGGTGGTGGTCAGAGTCCCTGTTTTGCTCAGGATGTCAAGGAACTCGTTGAACACAATGCGTTGATAGACTTTGGCAAGACAGGCAAGTAAAGAGATGGGCCTATAGTTCTGTAAGTAGGCTGTGCTGCCTGACTTGTGAACTGGGACTACCGTGGCTGTTTTCCAAAATGTTGGAAATTGACCTGTACACAGAGAGTGATTTAAAATTATAGCCAGAGAGTAGCACAATGGATCTACTGTGGCCTTGATCAACTTGTTGTCTAATTTGTCTGGACCCACTTGGGGTCGAGGGTCCATTTTGGTTAGGCATTTTAGGACTTCCTTGGGAACCAGGGCCTTGAAGTAGAACTTGGGGGTTTGGGATTCACCATCCTGAGACCCTGTGTTTGGGGGCTGGCACAGCTGATGCTTGGAGGGATGTATTTCTCTAGGCTGGCAAAATATGAATTGAATTCTTCAGCAGTTTTAAGGGGATCAGTGTGGGTGCCAGATTCGGTGACTAAGAGCCATTCGGGCAGGTCTCATTTTTATCCAGCATGTTGTTGATTGTTATCATGTAGCTCAAGCATCTTTGCCAGTGAACTCTCTTTGCTTTTGAACCAAGAGGTCCTGCTTCAACATTCTGATCATGGATTTGCATCTGTTACATAGCTGTTTGTATTCCAGCAGGACTGCTGTGCTGGATGTTTTTCTGTACTCCTTCCATTTTCTGTATTGATCACATCTGATATTGGGTGGACACTGGTAAATAAAATGATAACATGAAGAGCATAGTTGCTTTAAGTGATGGAACTGAGTATCCCAGAGTTGTGCATACAACCTATTATCTGGAAAAGAAAGGGAGGGGTGTCCTGGGAAGAGGGGTGTGGTTGGGAAAAGAGGACTACTGCCCCCTTTTCCCCTTGGCAAGAGATATGTCCAAGATCCACTAAAAAGTTTCAAGCCATAATCTTGATACAGTAGGGGTATGACATATATGCCCTTGAAGCCTTATTATATGTGGCAAGAGTTCCCACATTCCCGTGAGTTAATTTTTCTAGGGAAGTGAGTTGACCAACAGCCAGGAGCCATTCTGCCACTGACTGTACCTCTGTGGACCTCCATTTATGCAGTAGCAGTCTTTTTGGCCACCACACTGACTGCCACCACCCATTGTAAGGAGGGTGAGTTTTTAGGGCAGGGAGAAGAAGTTATGCCCAAGAGGAAAAGGGGACCATCCACTAGCACAGCAGGACCATAACAGGGGAACAGATCTTGCTCATGTCCTCTCTGTATGCATACAGGCAGAGGCAGTCCCAAAGAATGTGGGAGAGATTTCTGCCTGGCTCATGACATCTCCAACATCTGTCTTCAGAGAGGAAGTCAAATTTGCATAGGGCAGATGGGATGCGGTACTACTGCAACAGGATTTTGTTTTGAAAGAGACAGCTACATCCATCCCAGCACACCATGTGTGCCTGATAAAGGCAGACATTCCACTGCTCCTCGCTAATTGGGATGGATAGCTTTTTTTTCCCAGGCCTGCTTAGATGCAAGGGATGAATTGGCTTGAACATCCCTTAAATGTTGGTAAATGTGGCTTACTATGCCTATCTGTAGCTTGTTACAGAGTGAAACCAGAGAAGAGGTGTCATTCATAGATGGAAGTTGTGGGACCTTCAGTCATGTGATGGTCATACTTCAGAATTGAAGATACCTCCAGAAGTCCTCTTTAGGAAGATTATGTCTGTATGCAAGAATGTCAAAGGCCTCTACATTCTTCCCATCCAGAGTTGGTAAGTCTTTGACTTGAAGGATACCCCGCCAAACCCAGAAGAACAAGCAAGGAGAGGATCCGCCAATACATAGAGAGCCATTGCCCCATAGAGGCTCCAGTTTGGGAGGAGGAGGTGGGTGACTGCCTAATAATTTGTGCATTCAGAATCATGCCCACTTCATAGAAACATAGAAACATAGACTTTGACGGCAGATAAGGACCGCTTGGCCCACCTAGTCTTCCCATTTCCCTACCTAGAGGATAAGCTGCAGATCCTATTTAACCAGCAGCCTATTTCTTCCTACCCCCCACAAAAATTGTCTTATGTCTGTCCCACGCATTCTTGAATTCTCCCACAGTTTTAGACCCCACATCCTCCTCAGGAAGGCTGTTCCATGCGTCCACCACCCTCTCTGTGAAAAAATTCTTCCTCACATTGCCCCTGAGCCGTCCCTCCTCTATCTTCAGATTGTGTCCCCTTGTTCTTGCACATCTCTTTTTCTGAAAGATGCTACCCTCTTGGACTTTGTTGATTC
This sequence comes from Neoceratodus forsteri, assembly GCA_016271365.2. Taxonomy (NCBI): domain Eukaryota; kingdom Metazoa; phylum Chordata; order Ceratodontiformes; family Ceratodontidae; genus Neoceratodus; species Neoceratodus forsteri. Next base: position 1,679,496,298 of record CM057456.1, read on the forward strand.
CGCTGAGGTATTTAAGCGTTTCTATCATGTCCCTCCCTCCCTCCTTTCCTCAAGGGTATACATATTAAGCTCCTTTAGTCTCTCCTCGTATGGCTTCTCTTGCAGACCCTGCACCATTTTAGTTGCCCTCCTCTGAACTGCCTCCATCCTGTCTATGTCCTTGCGGAGATGGGGTCTCCAGAACTGGACGCAGCACTCCAGATGGGGTCTCATCAAATGTCTGTACAGGGGGATAATAACTTCCTGTTTTCTGCTGGTGATACCTCTCCCTATACATCCCAGTATCCCCCCAGCCCTCCCTACTGCCTTCTCACATTGCTTGCCAACCTTAAGGTCATCTGTTATGATTAGCGCCTGGTCCCTTTCCATTTTTGTTGCTGTTACTACCTCCTCCCCCATTGTGTAATCTTCCCCTGGGTTTTTGTTTCCCAGGTGCATTACTTTGCACTTCTTTGCATTGAATCCAAGCTGCCATACTTCTAACCATTCCTCCAACCTTGCCAAGGACTTCAAAAAAGAGAAGGTAGAGTGCTGCTTAAGGGTGTGCGCAAGGGAGTGGTATAGGCATGTAGTGGGAAGAGCAGTACCCATGAGGTCTGTATCAATGTGGTGCCACTGTGGAGAGTGTAAAGTTGCCTGAGAGAACCACCGGATGGTTTGAGCTAACACAAAAGCAAGATTATACCCCTTCAGCCTTGGTAGTCCCTGTCCTCCACAGGACCAATGACTATGGGGTCTTGCATGACTAAATCGTGGAGGCTTTCCTTCCCAAAGGGAATTTCAGAGGGTTCTATCTATGGTAACAAACCATTTCTTGGGGATCGAGAGCAGGAGGTGAGCCAATATGTGGGTAATTGAGGGTGCTAGCATCATCTGAAAGCCTTCAATTTCCAAACTAGGGAAAGTTTGAAGTGGCACCATTGGTCGAGTTCTGTTCTGGTGGCATCAATCAATGGTGAGCAATTAAGATTTACTGTTTTTGCCACTGATGTATAAATAGTGATGCCCAGATGCTTGATGCCATTATGCGTCCATGATATACTTTCAAACGTAAAGGGTTCAGTGTGAGTTGATGAATGAAGGGGAAGTACCTCTGTCTTGGCAGGATTAAGCTTTAACCCTGACACTGTCACAAACACATTAAGTAGGTGGAGGAGACTGGGTAGGGAGGCCTGACTATCTTCCTGGAGGATCAGGAGATCATCCACGTACAGCAGCACATGGTATTCTTTGTCTCCACAGCAGATGCCCGTTAGGCATGGATGCATCCTGATGGCAAAGGCCACAGGTTCAATAGTAAACACAAACAGGAGTGGTGACACGGGACAGCCCTGACACTTCCCCCTGTTAGATCTGAGCCTATTGGTAAGAACACTTGCCGAGGAGAGTTGTACAACAGCTGGCCCCAGCGGAGGAATGTGGGCCCTAGGCCCATATGTTCCATGGCACAATTGAGGAATTCCCATTCACCGAGTCTTTGCAACCACCACCACAACCACCACCACAGGAGTAGCAGTTTTCTGAGCTATATGCATAAGACTCAGTATGGAATGCAAATGATCAGAGTTATACCTATCCTTAATGAACCCTGCTTGAGAGGGGTGGATCAGGCCTTGCAAAATAGGTTCCAGGTGGATTGTGAGAATTTTTGCCAGTACCTTGACCTTAGCGTTTATGAGAGATATAGGCCTATAATTCCCAGGAGCAGTGTTATCCTTCCCTTTTTTTAGCAGAACCATAATAATGGCTTCTTCCATGGTCAGGAGAAGAGAACGAGATTCCAGTGACGTCTGATATACTTCAAGCGGGAAGGGACTGACCTCCTCACTCATTGCCTGAAGAAAATCCACCAGAAAACCATCTATCCCTGGTGTCTTCCCTTTATTGAGGCAGTTTACAGCTTGCTTGACCTCTAACTCAGTGAGTGACTGGTCTAGCCTTTCTGTTTCTTTGTGAGGAACTCTCAGGAGCTGGAGTGACTCCAGGAAGGAAAGGGTAGATTCTTCATCGGGTGGACCAGAGGAGGCACAGAGCTTTTCATAAAAGTAGCACATCATTTTACTAATGGCCTCAGGGCTTGTGTGGACTATTCCATGCTCATCCTGAAGGCTTTGTATATGTGCTTCCACCTTCCTTTCCTTTCCTTTGATTCTTTAGCCAAAAGCATCCTTGCCTTGTCACCCCCTTCCCAATATGCATGATGCAGAAGGAGGAAAGCCAGTTCAGCTTTTCATGTGAGAAGCTCATCAATGTGCATGTTAGTGCTCGTGAGCTTGGACTGTGTGTCTCATGGGGGGTCCTGTTGCTTGTAGAGGCTTTTGAGAGAGGAATGCTCAGATTCCAGGGATTTGAGTCCAGCCTCCCTATTCCTGCACCATTGGGCTACATAACTAATTATTTTTGCTCTGCATGGCGGCTTTTCAGGACTTCCAAATGACTCTCTTGGAGGTAGCTCCATTGTTGTTCTCTCTGAGAAGGGTCAAAGTTTCTTCCTTGGCCCATAATATGAATTGGAAGTCATGCAGGAATAGTGGGTCTAGCTGTCATGACTTGGAGTGGGGGGGTCAGAGCCCCAGATCCATGTCAGGGACACAAGGAGGTGATCAGACAGGACCACAGGATGGATTTTGGAAGCAACAGTGTAATGTGAGATCCTTTGAGATAAGAACCACATATCTATCTTACTAGATGAATGGTGAGCCACCAAGAAACAAGTGAAGTTACAGTCTCTGGGGAATTGAAGTCTCCACATATTTGTAAGGTTATACTCTAGAATGAGTCCCCTCAGTACGTCCTTGGCCTTTGTGTGAGGTGTGGCAGTGCCTGCATTCCTATCCACCCCATCTCCCCCCCACAACAAGGAGAACTGGAGTGTTGTCAGAGATAAACTGGGACATGGCCTGGTTAAGGTCATGAAAAAATTGTGGGCCATCCACACTGGGTGCATATATGTTAATCAGCACTATTTCCTTGTGGTGTACAGGTTTCCACCATCAACCACCGGCCATCCTTGTCTTGTAATGTTTTCCCCATTTGCCATGTGAGGCTTTTACAAAGAAGTATAGAAACTCCTCCTTTCTTTACACATGCAGTACTATGGACCTCTTACCGTACCCACTCCATTTTGAGCTTCGCCTCTTCTCTTAGCAACCTGGTCTCTTGCAGAAAAGTGACCTGTATCCTGAGATGTTTCAGGTGGCCTAATTTATTTCTCTTAACAGGGAAATTGAGCCCCCTGATGTTCCACGTTACAGCCTGTCTGTTATCCACTGTGGCAAGGTGGAGATGATGACATAGACCAGACGATGGAACTGGCAAGGGGGGCCTCCGGAGTCACGTGATTGAGTATGTACATAGCCGGCATATGCCTGTGAGATACAGACATTCCCATAATGGTGTGGTATAGTGCACGATAAGACTACATTTTTTTAATTTATTTTATTCTTTATTCGGATGATACCTTTGAGCAAGAGTTTTTACATAGGTTCCACATCAACAATCAAGACAAATAACAAGAACACGAACAAAGGAATGAAAACAATAGATTGGCAATACAGCGATTAGAATGACACCGTTACACTGCTACAAATTTACATGGACATGAATGGTTGGCAAGCTGAATAACAAGAGCAAGAGTCATTACATACAGTGAAATGTACAGTGACTTAAGGGCATTGTAAAGGGTATGTCCAGTAACTAAGTGCAATTACAGAAAGTGAGAATATTGGGTAATGACAGAGAGTGCAGTGGTAGCTGTAATAGATGATATGGTGCAAGAGAGAAAGTGAGTCTTCCCAGGGGCCCCATCAGGTTGATTAACTGCATGGGAGAGTGGACTTAAGTCCCGGGGGCTCCATAGATATATGGAGACTGCACTCGAAAGTAAAAAAACACACAGTACTTCACAGCTTGACAAATCAGTGCTTTAATGCATTGTAAAGTGAAATATGCGCACAGACAAAAACTGCACCACCACTAAAGAGCCCCAGAGCTTCAAGTAAAAACTCTTCATCAGGGAGTGTTATGATGATAAGACTAACATGCAGTATACTATAAAGCTAAACAAATGCCCAACAGGGTCAAACAAAGTCTCGTCAACTTTACAGATGCCTCTGTCACTACCTGTAGCAAAAAATAACCATAGAGTTAAAAGTAACAATGCTGACTGAAATGAACAAATTCCCTCATAATCGACAAACCCTATGACAAGGGCAGGCAAGCCACACCCAAGTGCTAGGAGATGAGCATTAGGTGTGGTAAGTACAACAGTACTCCCATCCCCTTAAAGTACCCCAGAACTACATTACCCCTTTAGCCTGATGCAACATGGAAGTAACCTGATATCTATCCTTTCATGTTGCAGATCCTGGGGGAGGGGGGTTAGGGTGTGTGAGTGTGAGAGGGCCCTTTGCTAGCCCCCACTATAAGTGTGTACCAGAGGAATTTGCTGCATGATGGGGTGGTAGCTGGTTGCAGTGCTGATGGACAGTGAGGTGGGACAGAGCAAGGCAGGAGAGAATAGGAGTTAACATGCAGATCTGTCAGTCCCATGGGTAGCGCTGCTCTGGAAGGGTGGTAGCTGTGGAGCAATATACTTGTTTGGGATATGTTTAAACAGCACACTTGCCTCTTTGATTAAGGCTGCTATGATGGGTCTCAGTCTGACAGGCTGGGGGCATTCCCTCCCCCTCCCATCAAACGGACATAGAGGATGTACCTCCTACATCAGTGACAGTGAGCAGGTGAAAGAAATGAAGCCACCAAGGGGGGTGAGCAAGCAAAGAAGTCATTTGGGTAGGATATGACCTTGCTCACAAGAGCAGAAAGCCATGGCAGCTAACTGATTGTGAACTCCATCCTGTCCGTCCCTACCCCTCATCCCCCCACCTCTGTTTCAAGACAACCCCAGCCAAGTTTTGTATGACTGCCCACAGCACAGAGCAGGGTTTGTATGACAGTGCTGAGTTTCCTCTGGAAACCACTCTTAGTCATAATCAGGCTGGTACTCAAGGGGGAGAGCTGGGAACTTGTCATATTTGTTTCTGTGCTGGAGCAACCAAGTAGAGGATTTTCCCTAACTAACATTGGGTAAGCGGGAATTGGCCTAGGTGAGCCTGGCAGTCAGTGAGGGAATTACTAGAATATGATGTTGAAGGCCCTGCCTTCCTTCTATGCTGACCAGAGTGAAGTACAGAGCTGGCTACAGCTTCTGAAGAGGTCCATCAAGGTTCTCCCAGTCATGATTAAGACTGCAACCACAGTCTACTCTAGGAATTCAAGTGGTGCAGGGCAGAAACATGGGAAAGTGGTGGGCCTCAGGGGGATGGAAATGAAACACCAAAAAACAGAGAACTAAAGAAATAAAGAAAAAAAGTGCCTGTTAGCCTAGGCAGCCCTATAGTTTCCCCCTCAGAGATGAACAATAAACTCTAAAAAGAAAAGAAGCTAAATGATCGGTCACATTGACACCTAGGTAGAGACTTATGAGCCCCGATAGTTATACTGTGCGGGAAGGGGAAGTGTCAGAAGCTGGAGGGAGCCTGAAAACACTAAACACCCCCTGCCTTGTGGAGAGACATATTGAGAACAGCTCTTAACTTCAGGAGTCATGCTGCATCTTCCTTACTCAAGCAGCCCCCCGCTACCACCAATTTTCAATAGAGAATACCAATTTAACAACCTGGAGGGGTTGGATGGAACCCCCCATAGTTAGTAATGATAGAAACAACAAAAAAATGCAGAATCACTGTTTGGCAAAGTAGCACCCTACTCTCAATGACCGTGGGGCCCCAAGGTCAATTGTACTTCAGTGTGTATAACAGAGTCAGAGAAAATTGTTCAAGGATATTGCCCCTTTAAAACAGTCCTGGGCATTAAAATGCCCTGAGCTCTTGATAGGTGCATCAGTTTAGGTTCTGCCCTCTACTAGCAACAATATATAGTCCAGGCAGGATTAATGCACATGTTTTCAGGAGGGGCCTTGTGAGTTGAGCAGGTTCGACCCTGTGGACCTGAAATTTGCTGAGCGGATGTCATTTGTGCCTGAAGAGTTCCCTGCTGGAAGGCTGGTCTCTGCAGTGATAAGGAGGCTGCTTCAACCCATGATTTGGGTCAGGTTACTGGGTCACCAGAAAACTATGAGGAGCCTGGTTCAGGTGACGGTTACAGAGCCGGATCCTCCTGAGGGACAGCCAGCAGAGGAGTGACAAGGCTGTTCCCAAACATGGATGAGTGAGTCATGGAGGAGGTAGGGGAGTCCTCGCTTCTACTATGGCTGCAGCTGCAGAGCCTAGTGAGCCAGTCCTTGTCTTTTCTTTTCACTTTTTGTTGTACCTTCTATGTCGCAGAGCTGGATACAATGGGTCAGTGTCCTCTGGTGCAGGCTTCAGTGGTGGGCCATAGCTTTGAATGTAGGGACCTCCAGTGTCTACTGATGGTATAGTGTCCATGTACTTGTTGCAGAGGAGTCTGCCCTGGCCTTTATGGTGAAAAACCATATGTGTTCTTGCTCTACCTGGGACCAACTTTTAACAATGTAGTCCTCAGCAGCCTCCAGATGAACAAATTGGTGAGATACACCATTGCAAGTGATCAGTAACATGGCAGGCTTTAAGAAACCCACAAATCCATCAAGGCTTTTCAGGTGAGTGTATACTGTAGGCCCGATGCTGAGTTGAAAGTTCAGTCGAAAAATCAGTGAAAATTTTGATAGAGTGACCTCACCATTGAAGTGTTTTGACTTACTTATGCTGGAAAGGATGTACAAGCAATATAAGGCCTTGTCTGAGTACATACTCCTGCATATAAGCAGGGACAGTTCAGGAGCGTTCATGTCATTGACCACTGATCAATGGAGATTTATGGATGGCTTAATTGTAATGTTGCATCAATTCAATCATGTGACACAGGCAGTGGGTGGTTGCACTGCCTCACTAAACCAGGCTATACCTCTGCTCAGTGTGCTGACGCAGGCCATTATGATTGTGCAGAGGCAGTTTGAGGTGATTGGTGACACATTCAGTTGTTCACTGGTTCAGCACTTGCTGGAGGTCCTAGACCACAACAAACACTTGAACAGCACACTAACATCAACTGAATTCAGCACCATGACCATGCTGGACCCTCGATACAAACGTGGGTTGTCCTCAGTCATTCATGGGAGACACAACCAGGTCCTATATCTCCAAAAGCTTTTCACAGAAAAGGCGCATGTGATACACATTTTGAAAAAGCAGCATGAGAAGCTTACTCAGAGGAAAGCAGGAGGAGCATCTGGCTTGGGAATGACAATCATAATGCGGGGTAAATATTGCAGCAGCACATCTGCAGGCAAAAAAAGCACATACATCATCCAATCCACTCTGGGCGGTACTGTTGAAAGTCAGGGTTGCTGACCATGAGTCACAGAAGACACATGGGCTGCTGATGATGGGGGAAAGGCAGTAGTGAGAGCAGTTGAGGGATACATGGATGATCAGGTACATCAGGCGATCAGGATGAGAAGCCACTTCTCTACTGGCAGAATAAGGTGAAAGACTTGCCATTACTGGCAGCAGTAGCCTTAAGATATCTGAGTTTTCCCCATCTAATGTGAATGCTGAACATGATTTCAGCTCAGGAGGGGCCATTATTATGGACAGACGCATCAGCCTTTCCCAGAACAATGTCAGTATGTTGACATTCATCAAAATGAATCAGCATCATATTCCCTCAAGTAGGACAGCATCAGTTTGGGCACCACTCACACATGAAGACATGGAAGTTGAAGACAGGCAAGGGGCATCATTCACAGCACAAACAGAGGCAGACGTGGTGGGAATGAAGGACTTCTCTGGAGGAGAAACTTCTGACAGTGAAGATGGTGAAGGTGAATTCCTTGCATTGAAGCAAGACAAGGCAAGGCAAGACACATTTTATTTCTATGGCACCCAGTCCCAGAGGCTGAATGCCTAACAATAAAAACAATTAAGAGGCATAAAAAATATACATATTATAAAATCAGTAATAAAACAAATAGATCAAAAAAGGCAATAAATAACTCAAAGTTGCATAACTGTCCCAGATTAGATAATCACATCCGGGAAAGCAAGAAAAAACAGGTGGGTCTTTAGCCGGCACTTAAACACCTCAACTGACAGGGCCTCCCTGATAGATAAAGGCAATGCATTCCACAGGACTGAGATGGTGACACTGAATGCTCTGTCGCCGGTAGTTCCACGCCTAGTCCTGGTAATCTCAAGGAGGCCCCCTAGAAGAGGAACGGAGGGAGCAGACTGGGGCAGCAGGTGATAGAAGATCTGTCAGTAAGCCATGGCCCAGTCCATGTAGGGCCTTAAAGGTGAGCAAGCAGATGTTGAAGACCACCCAACACCTGACTGGCAGCCAGTGCAGTTCCCTCAGTACCAGGGTTACATGATAAAACTTTGAGGCCCATCAGCAAACTGGCAGCTGCGTTCTACACTAGCTGCAGTCGGCAGAGGGTATCTCCTGAGACCTCAAAGTAGAGTGCATTACAGTAATCATTCCTGGACGTCACAAAGGCATGAACCAGTGCGGAAAGATCGTCTGGCAGAACTAGGAGCTAGATTCTGGCAATGTTCCTCAAGTGGTAAAAAACACTTTGGACCACAGACACACCTGCAATTCAAATGTCAGTCTGTCATCCAGGAACATGCCAAGATCTTGCACCCTAGAGGAGACCATCAGTGGTGTAGGCCCCAGAAAAAGACCTGTAGCTACATCAGAGGCACTCCTATCATGCCCTTGGCCCGATTCCAACACTAGAACCTCCGTCTTGTCAGGGTTCAGTCGCAACCAGCTGGAGGACATCCAGTCATTGATCTTGGCCAGGCAGATGTTTAGCACTTCCACAGCATTGGATGTTCCTGGGGCAAATGAAAAGTACAACTGGGTATCATCTGTATAGCAGTGAAAACCCACATTGTACTTCTTAATGAGCTCACCCGGGGCAGCCAATACACTACAAACAACATCGGCTACAAGATCTATCCCTGAGGCTCTCCGCACAACAGGGGCCTTGTCGAAGAAGAAAAATTCCCCATCACCACTCATTGCTTCCTGTCAGCCAATTAGGATTCAAACCAGCAGATGACAGTGCCAGCAAGTCCACAGCACTCTCTAAGGTGATCGAACAGCACAATGTGGTCCACAGTGTCAAAGGCTGATGAGAGATCGCAGAGAACAAGAACTGACCTGTCTCTTCTATCCCTCACCCTGAGGAGGTCATTGTGCACCTGAACTAATGCCGTTTCGGTGCTATGTTTGGCTCTGAAATCAGACTGGAGTGGTTCATAGATGTTGAAGGTCATGAGGCACTCCTCAAGCTGTTGCGCCACAATCTTCTCAACAACCTTCCCTAAGAATGGGAGTTTGGAGATCGGTCGGTAGTTCGCCAGGATGTCCGGGTCGAGAGATGTTTTTTTTCAGAAAGGGCCTCATTAGAGCATCTTTCAAGGAATCCGGGAAGACTCCCTCTGACAATGAACACTGGATAATCAAGGTGGTGAACACCGGGCCAACGGAACCAGTACATCTCATCAAGAAACATGTTGGAACCGGGTCCAGTTCACAGTAAGTGTGCTTTAGCTTTGAGATGACCTTAATGATCTCAACCACCTCCACTGGTTTAAATTCCTCACAGACAGGCACAGCACCTCTATCACTACCAAGGCAATCACTGTGAGTCGTAGTATGACTCACTGATGGGATTCTCTGCCAGATGGAGGACACTCTGTCAGTGAAGAACTGAGCAAACTCATCACACAAATTGACTGAAAAGGCTTTTTTCGGCTGTAGACAGACCGGATATAAAAGTCTGACAACAGTCTGAAATAGCACATCTGGTTGGCTCTTCCCTGTAGCAATCTCCATGGACAGAAACGTTGCCTTCTTACAGTTGATTGCCCCCGATACTCATCGTAGTGGACACGCAAGGCCAATTTGTCCTCAACTGACCTTGCCCTATGCCAGCAGGGCTCCAACTTCTGACCCCTAATCTTCATCGCCTTGAGCTCTCCATCAAACTAGGGTGACCTCAAATGAGAAGATCTGGGTCATACACGGACTGGTGCGAGGGAATCGACTGCTTCAGACACCACCAAATTATAGGCTGCAACCACCTCACTCGTGCCCTTTGCACATGCAGCATCTACACTGGATAGATCAACTACCATCAAGAATCCCTTCAGGGACATTCCCTTCAAAGGGCGGTAGCTGACCATCTCAACAGGGGGATGGCTCTCGGGGGGGGGGCCTGAACGAGAACTTCACTGTACAATGATCAGACCAAACGACCTACTCAGTCTTGTGGTTTACTACCTCAAGTCCCAGTGAGAACACCAGGCCCAAAATGTGGCGGCCGTGGTGAGTGGCAGAAGTAACCTCTTGTGTCAGGCCCAGAAATGACAGCATCTGGAGGAGGTTGGAACCAAGCCAAGAAGATTTGTTGTCAGCCCAGGCATTGAAGTCCCCCAGTACCAAACACCTGGGGTACTCCAACACCATACTGACAACGAAATCCATCACCTCCTGCAGGAATTCTCCCCCAGCCCCAGGAGGGCAGTAAACGAGGAGAATCCTGCAGCCTGCACCTGGACCCCCAGGTACTGCTACACTTTCAAACGACCTGATAGCTCCTACCAGGTGCATGGCGAAGCCCAGGTTGGATCTAAAGCAGATGGACACACATCTGCCCCTGCATTCCAACCTTGGGCAGTGCACTACAGAGTACCCAGAGGGGATGGCTGCATCCAAAACTGGCCTGGCATCATCTCCCACCCAGGTCTCCATGACACAACCCAGATCGACTGAGGAAATCAAGTCCACCATAATTGTGGTCTTGTTCCTGATCGATCTGGCATTGCACAGTACCACCCTAAGGGGACCGGTAGGCATTGCAGCCCCTCTGGCAGCCTGTCCACTCGGTCTGGTGGGACCCCTGGGGACAGAAACCAAACACATCTGGCCTCTCTCCAGGTTCCGTCTGAACCCAGGGCATCTCCTGTACCTCACCACCCCATCCTACCCACCTCCAGTGAGCTTACTGCAATCTGCCACAGCCAACCACTCTGACCCCTCGAGATACTGACCTCACAACAGTGCCTCACTGTCGTAAGTGATACAAGGATGCCGACAAAGGGTCAGAGGTCATGCAGTTGGGAAGCCTCGTAGGCTATCCGTGCAAGCCCTGGACCCTTACACATCCTGGATGGATCACTGTATCTGCCTAAACCTCTCTGAAAAAACAAGTTCTTGTTTTAAGAGGCGATCACTACTAAACACCACTCACACCACACACGCACCTGATACACACAATTACTACCACACATACTTCCACATACACTCACCCCCTTAACTCATTATTACCTGGGTGGCCATTCTGTGTCAAGTAAACAGTGGATAGTTCGGACTCCATATGATGCTATTGGAAGTGTAACCATCCACTGGCCACTTGTTTAACTAGTAAGCACACCTCCCATATTTTCTGTCTAGGGGAAAGAGAGGGGTGGGGGTACAGAAACAGTATTACACACAAATGACCATACTAAACCCAGGTCCTGAGGAGAGAACTTTTGCTAGGGGCGATGCTAAGTCTGAACTTCTGGAGGGGCACCCAGCAATTCCACACAGGAAGCAGTAGCAAGAATGTCCAAACCAGGTTGGGGTTCTAGAGCATGGCTTTATTCCAAAGAATGGTACACAAAAGCAAAGGTGGACCCCCAAGAGTTTACACTTTGTGGCACTAGGCAATGGCAGAACAACAACATCTGTAGCAGACAGAAACTCTAAACATCCCATATTATATAAGACCATGAACACTCTTCAGTGGCAAAGCCTCAGCTGAAACATACATCTCTTCTACTGGCAATGGCCACAATTGGGCATGCAATTTCTTCTAGTGGCACTGACACTACTTAGAACATTTCCCATATGGCATAGGATTAAACATTTAGCAATGTGGCAACTGGCCACAATGGAGCACACTGGTGCTGAAAATTAGTAGAACCCACACTAGGGGATAAACTTTCTCTTCGGGCATTGGCCACCATGTCCTGAATAAGCAGGCGCCCTTACAGAACCTGTAGTGCTGAACTGGTCACTCCAGATGGAGGGTTGCCCACCTTTTGCTTCCCCGGTCCATACCCAGCCATTCTGTCAGAGTTACACCTCAAACTTTAAACAAAACTGTAGAACTATGCATCTTGGAATGACTTTCACATTCAGCATTAGGAACACACTACTTCTGAGTGCAAATTAAAGTACTGAACAATGTGTCAAGTCTCACTGGAGATTCCACGATTGTCGACCAACTTTAAGAAAGGATGAGAACAGTCTCAAACAGAACAGAACTGCATAATTCCCTTTGTCAGAGTACACCCCAAAAGAAAACAGGTACATTCCTCCTGGGATACCCAACATCAGATTGCTCACAGTTGTACACAAAAAGGCAGCTTCAATGTCCTGGATCAAAGTCAGGGGTTTGCCCCTTGGATCCATTCTGCAGTCCTTCTCATCTCACAGGGGATGAGAAAAATCAGGAACTCCTGCTAGACGGTTTCCACACTTTTACTGGCAGGCAGATAGTTCTCAGCATTAGGGTGAGAAAAAGTAGGCTCCCCTCAGAGCCCACACTGCAGCTCTTCACTCCTCCAGCTGCTCACGCTGAACACTACTCATAGATTCACTGAAAATTCTAAAATTCTCCACTCACAGCTAGCTAACGTGGCTTCTGCTGCTGCAAAAGTTCTAAATGACATCATCTCTTTGCTCTCAGCTGAGACCAAGTAAACAGACAGGGAGCAGGTGAAAAAAACATTTAACCAGTTATTCACCAGCTGCCTTCCCTACCTAGCACTGACACTGATGGGATTCTAGTAACCCCAGGGGACCGGGGGAAGGGTTACAGAAGTAATGAGTTAATCCCATAAAACCAACTAAAATTTTATGATCCCCGCCCCCAACCACCATGCTCTATTTCTAGGTATGAGAATTATTCTAAAGGAGAGAAATAGGAGTGCTAAAAGTAAAACAGCTCCCTTAATGGCAGTGTCCAAAGTTCACAGCAGAAATGATTATACAGTCAGTGCTGTTTCCTTCTCAGTGAAAAACCTTATGCAGAGATATGGTCCATCTTCTCTCTCACCAGACACATCAGCTCAGCTCGGGGAGTAAATAATTGCCTTCACTCCCTGAAAGGTTGATTAACTGTCTGACATGCTCAAATTATATTGGCAGAGATGGGAAATACTAGCCCAAAAATACATAGTCAAAGTAATAGGTCCAGTGGGACTCTCACTCACACCAGAGACCTGTACAGTTTCAAGCTGAAGTCAAAGTAAGATGAAACAAACTCACCCAGCTGAGGGTTAAAAGGAGAACCAGGCACCCCTCTCACTGGTGCCCAATAACCTCACGCCAACAAAGGAAAAAATCCACAGTCCAGACCGGCCACAAAATGATGCCCACATACTTTGCAAAAGTCCTGGAATCCAGCTGCGGAGCAAGGTCCTCACAGATGAAAGTCCTCTCACACCCAGCATTTCCCACTAGCAGGGATGTCTGGGAAGCCCCTAGGAACCACAACAGTCTCCGATAATTCAGAAGATTACCCACAGATCCGCTCTATGCTGGTGTATGCTTTCATCACTTCCAGGTTGGACTACTGTAATGCTCTGTACCTAGGGTTATCTGGAGGCAACCCCCACAGGCTGCAGCTGGTGCAGATTGTTGACGTGGGCAAAAAGGTGTGAGCATATCAACCCAGTCCTTTGCAGACTGCACTAGCTGCCGGTCCAGTAGAGGGTTGTCTTCAAGAAAGGGCTTTTGACCTATAAGACCCTGCACGAAAGGGATCCTGTCTATCTACAAGATCTCCTTGTCCCCTACCATCCAGCCCAAGTACTCCGTTCTGCCGGGGAGGCCTCCTGGGAGTTCCCAGGGTAAGGTTGTGGCATTCTGGGGACAGAGCATTCTCAGTGGCCGCACCTACCCTGTGGAACTCATTGCCTGGTTATTTAAAGGAGACTCCCTGGGTGGAAGCCTTTAAAAAGGGCCTGAAAGCATACTTGCTCCAGCAAGTGTTTTATTGATTAATGTTCTCTGTTTTATATGGGATAGATAGATAGATAGATAGATAGATAGATAGATAGATAGATAGATAGATAGATAGATAGATAGATAGATAGATAGATAGATAATTCTATGCTCCCAGCTATATTCTGTTTATGGGTACATTTGTGCATGATTTTAAATTGTATGGTTTTATATTGTGTAGCATCCAGAGTCTCTAAAAATGGGTACTTTAGAAATAAAATTATCTATCTATCTATCTATCTATCTATCTATCTATCTATCTATCTATCTATCTATTCAGAGCACCACAGTGACTTATGCCACAAGTCAGGCAATGATGAAGAAATGCTGACTGAAAGTCCTCTCGCTCCCCACAATTCCCACTAGCAGGAATGTCTGGGAAGCTCCTGGGAACCACAACAGTCCCAGATGATTCAGGAGATTCCCCACAGCCCCGCTCTATTCAGAGTGCCACGGTGACTCAGGCAATGATAAAGAAGTGTGGACCATCGGGCCAGCAACAATTCACAAACTGGAGCTGGACACTCGCAGATGGCTCCTCAGCAAACTTCAGGGACCAGGTAAATTCAGGCAGGTTTCACTGTCTCTCCCAGCACAGACACCCAGAATATAGCACTCCAAGTTCTAATTCTATAAAATAATAAAACTACCTCCTCACTCTACCTCACTTAATATCCCTAACTAAAACTAAAGATCCCTAAACCTAATGGCTTGTCATCTCTCACTTTTCTGGTCACCTTCCTGGACCATCTTGCATATTTCTCCCTGTCCACTTCCTTCCCTGTCCTCCTATATCTCTGGGACACCACTCATTTTGCACTCACCAACTCCACAACCTCCCTGTCCAACCAGCATGGTTTTCTTGCTCTGCTCCTCTTACTCTGTGTTTTGGTGCAGGCTTCTGTTGCCTCTGTAATCCCACGTTTAATAATATCCAGTTTCTGCTCCACGTTCATCTCCTGCCTTATGCCCTCCAGTTTCCCTTTCAGTACTTTCTGCATCCTCCCAAAGTCCACCCCACTGAAGTTTACCACCCGAGTAACTGATTTTTCTGGCTCCCCGCACATCATGATATTAAACCACACCATTTGCTGATCGCTGTCAGCTAGTGGGTCCCCCACCTTTATTTCCCTCACTGCCTCCCCATTTGACAATACCAGATCTAAAGTGTTCTTTAGCATAGTAGGTACACTAACCAGCTGTGTCAGGAGACCCTCCTGGATCACGTCCAGGAGCACTTGTTTCCTAGCACTGGAGGTGACTGGAATGCTCCAGTCAACCCCTGGCAAGTTTGTTTTTTTTAGGCAAGCAGAGCAGATTTAGGAGGAAAACACTAGGTTCTAATCAGAACTTTTGCAAGCAGCTCCCTAGCATGGCAGCCATCTTGCTTCTCAATATAAGAGAGTTCAACCCCAGTATTATTGGAGATGAGTAAAAGAAACAAACTCATCTCATGTGAAAAATGTAATTCTTCTCAGTGCTGTTGCTATGTGATGTGTGCAAGACACATTTGGAAACCAGATGTTCTCATTTTTCTAATATTTTCTAATTTGGAAAAAACTTTCAATGCACATATACCTGTCCTGACTTTACTAAGCCTTGTCACTGATTTGTGGGGCAGAAGGCTGAGAGGTTTGCCAAACAAATACCCGAGTATGCTCTGCTATGTCCCTGCCACCTCATCTCCTCCTATCAGTGCTGATGTTGCTGCCTGAAACAAGAACTTGACTGCTGCTCTGCTGCTGCCGAATGCCACCACCTCCTCTGTGGGGAGTCATGATGCCATAATTTCTGGAACTGGGGGTGCAACATGGGGGCTCCACTTGCTATTATCCCCTGAAAGACATTTGCCAACCAAGCATAATTTCTGGAAATGAGGTTGCTACATTGGTACTCCACCTGCTTGCTTCTCTGCTATGAACAACAAACTGAAAGAAGGAGACACCGGTACAGCTATATGAAATTGGAGGAGACAGTGGTAAAATTGCTATGACCCAACAGACAGTATTAGTTAGTTGCTATATTGGTCCTTGTAAGAACAGATCCAGAAACAAATGATTTGATACCTTTTATTGGACCAACACAGATGTAACAAAAGAAAACAGTGCTTAAGCTTTTCAACCAATCAAGTCCTTCCTCGGAAACTTATGACAGTTGTTTGTAAAAACACATTCTATTAACACCCAGATCATACATAAAGAAAAAAAACCAGGAAGAATTCTCATTGCTTTAAAATACCTTTTTTAAAACATAACTGAGATTTAAATGCAAGAAATCAGGTTGACTCAGCTGACTGCTGTGAAACACTCCAAGGTCAACTGTCAACAGAAGCAAATAAGAGTAATCCTTCTGAGGCCAGGCAATTACAATAACTTACATTATGAAAGAGCGAAAGTGTTATGAGAATACACTCTTAATTAAACAAAAGACCTTTAGATTTAATATCCACTTAAGTACATGTTAAAAATGTGATAGTATTTCATGTTAAAAATTATAAAATAGAAATGTTCTGTCTATGGCAATCGGTAGGTAAAAAGAAAAGTTTCCCTAGACTGAACAAAATGTTTCACACATTCATATAGTATTAAACCTGTCTGGAGACAATTTATTAACTATACACTCTAACAGATAACAAATTCTATAAACATTAAAACCTTCAGTGCTGTAACAAGATTTTTTACAAGAAATATCAATTGTCAGAGTTAGAGCCCAATAAAAAAACAAACCTACCAAGGACCCCCTAGACTATGAGATCATGCATAGTGTGTTTAATAATGTGTCAGTAAATAATCAATCTACTATATGTACAGTAACAATCTTAAGAATCTGGATAAAAACTAAAGGAATTAATCCCTCTCCCCCTTCCCGGTAACATTATAATGTAAATAGATAGATACTTCCTCTAATTCTGACAATTTATATTTCTTGTGAAAAAATCTTGTTACAGCACTGAAGGTTTTAATGTTTATAGAATTTTTTTTATCTGGTAGAGTATATAGTTGATAAATTGTCTCCAGATAGGTTTAATACTATATGAATGTGTGAAACAGTTTGTTCACTCTAGGGAAACTTTTATTTTTACCTACCTATTGCCATAGATAGAAAATTTATATTTTATCGTTTTCAGCATGGAATATTATCACATTTTTAACATGCACTGAAGTGCATATTACATCTAAAGGTCATGTGTTTAATTAAGAGTGTATTCTCATAACACTATCACTCTTTCAAAATGTAAATTATTGTAACTGCCTGGCCTCTCAAAGGATTACACTTATCTGCCTCTATTGACATTTGACCTTGGAGTGCTTCACAGCAGCCAGATGAGTTAAACTGATTTCTTGCATTTAAACCTCAGTTATGTTTTAAAGAAGATATTTTAAACCAATGAGAATTCTTTCTGTTTTTTTCATGTATGATCTGGGTGTTAATAGAATGTGTTTTTACAAACAACTGTCATAGGCTTCCAAGAAAGCACAATGGTTGATCCAGAAGCTTAAGCACTGTTCTCTTTCGTTACATCTATGTTGGTCCAATAAAGGGTATTAAACTATTTGTTTCTGGATCAACAGACAGTGTGAGTGTGCCACCACCACCAAATGACAGCCCTACTTCTGCCCCACCTGCACCCTTGCCTGCACCACCCACTGCATCCATGCTTGTACAAGGCCTCATTGGGCATGGGCTGCACCAAACCTTCCGGACTCTTAGTCCAGTGTAAATGCCAGACACCAGACTAATGGGAACCTGCTGCCATGCCTGCAGCCACTGATGATGCTCCACATTATAGCCTCCTCCAGTCCCCCTCACCCGGGAACAACATGCACCGGCTCCTCCTCCTCCATCTCATGCCCCCAGATAAACCCAGACTTTTCACCCAGTGTAAATGCCATACACCAGACTATTGTGAACTTGCTGCCATGCCTACGGCTACTGATGATCCTCTGCATTATGGACTCCTCCAGTCCCCCTCACCCGGGAACAACATGCACCAGCTTCTCCTCCTCCTCCTCCTCCTCCAGATAAACCCAGACTTTTCACCCAGTGTAAATGCCATACACCAGTCTAATGTGAACCTGCTGCCATGCCTACCACCACCAATGATACTCCACACTATGGCCTCCTCCAGTCCCCCTCTCCCAGGAACAACATGCACCACCTCCTTCATCTCATGCTTCCAAATACACCTGGACTTTTAGCCCAGTGTGAATGTTAGACACCAGACTAATGTGAACCTGCTGCCATGCCTACCATCACTGATGATGCTCTGCACTATGGCCTCCTCCCATCCTCCTCAGCCAGGAACAACATGGGCCTTCTCCTCCTCCTCCTCCATCTCATGCCTCCAGATAAACCCAGACTCTCAGCACAACATAAATGCCAAGTACATATATTACTGTATGAACCTAATTCTGTTGCTCTGATGCCTCCTCCTCCAGTCATCAAGATGCCTACTCTTCCTCCGCACCCAATGGGGCACCACTGTGCTATTACACATCATGGCCATTACTAATGTGATGATAAGTATTATTCCATGTTTTTGTTTTTAACTTTTCTAGTTTCATTTTTCTTTCATAGGTACAAAAGACAGGGGCCAGATTTTCAAAGGGCCCTTAGGTCCACGCAAGCTGCATCAAACAACCAGCTTGTGTCAGATCTAGATGTGCCAAATAAAGTGCACCTTATTTTGCAAGAAAAGTGTTCTTTGTGACAAAGTCCCCTAAAACTGATGCAAGCAGTCCACTGCATCAGCAAAATGTCTCAAAGGACGAGAATGACGTAAGCTGCACCAAAATAAATTAATTCATGTTGAGTCAAAAGTGGTGCAAGCTGAGTACAAAAAAAGACTCAAAGAATGAAAATTATGCAAACTGAGTAAAACATTGTGCAAGCGGAGTCAAAGCAAATGGTGCAAGCTGAGTCAAAAAATGGTGCAAGTTGAGTAAAAAATGATGCAAAGGACAAGAATGATGCAAGCTAAGTCAAAAAATAAGGCAGATGAGATCACCAAGACCAAATCCCCAAAATTGTCTAAACTAGTCCTGCAGTAGAATACTGGCCCTTGATAGTATCATAGTCAGGTCTGACCACCTGCTGTGGGCCTCTTTATATGCTTTAGTGTCCCTTAGACCAGCTCTGGCTGGTCTAACAGTGACATGCATCTTAGGCACAAGGACAGGACTTGCATTCTTTGAAAATCCCAAGTAAGGTGATGGTGCATTATTTCAGTGACACAGGCATCCCTTCTGACATGGCACAGGCATTTTTTTGGTGCAAGCATGGTGCACACCATTCTGGCTCATGCAGACTTGGATCAGTTATTTTTGATGCAAGCACCCTACGTCATTCTCTGGCCTTTGAAAATCTGGCCCCGAGAGTGGGCTAGACTCCGAAATAATTTCACTCATGTTCACAGTTCTACTCTCCTGCTGCCTCATCCTCAGCAGCCAGCAAGCCACCTCCTCCTCCTCCACTGGGGCACCATTGTGCTATTACACAACCTGGCCATCATTAATGTGATCTTAAGTATCATTCCAGGATTTTTTTATTTTCCTTTTCAGGTTTCCTTTCACAGGTACACCATGAGTCCATGCCATGGGCCACCAACTGAGAAGATGAACGACAACTTCAGTCTTGTCTTGACAGGTGACAGCGATGGCAGTAAGACTCTAAGACTGACAACAGATATACCGTGTGGCCACAATAATGGCCAACTGAGGAAAAATAATTTGTCTCCTGTTTTCACAAGTGACAGATGGAAGTGTACAACAATATACCGTGCGTCTACCATAGTGGTCAACTCAGGAAAAATCATTTTTCTCTTGTCTTCACAAGTGACAACTGGTAATGGACACCAGACACCATGCAACCATAATCATGGTTACTTGACTAAAGTCTAAATAATTTTCTCTTGTTTTCACAGGTCTCCTGTCCAACTGTGTCTTCCTCTGCCTCCTATGTGTCAGGGGCCACATCATGCCATTTCTTGGCAGCATGGCCATCACCAAAGTGATGGTAAGTATATTTTCCTAAAGCTTTTTTCCTTTTTTTGTTTTCAGTTTCCTTTCACAGGTGCAACACAACATGGACTGGACTACAGTCTAAATAATTTCAATCTTGTCTTCACAGCACAGATGTCATCTCCTCATCTTTCCAGAAATGATCAGAACACTCCAACAGTGGCTATATAGGGACTCGGTCCGAGAGGGCAACTGACGTAACTCAGCAGCAGCAGCAAACCTGATATGCGTCAGTTTCTGGTTATGGATACATTGTCACAAGTGACAACAACAGTGACTGTGGAGGGATTTAATCCAAGATCACAACTGACACAGTGCAGCAGTAGACTTGATTGTGGTTCTGGAGAAATTTTGAGAAAGTGAGAACTTTACATAGTGTGCTTGTGCATTTATGCATTATATGGAAATGGGGGTGCCACATGTGTGCTCCACCTACTCTTCAGCTGTGAACATAAACTAAAAGAAGGAGATACTGGTACAACTATAAAGTCAAAATTGAAATTGGAGGAGACAGAAGTAATAATCAGTATGACTCAGCAAACAGTGTGAGTGTGACACACGCGTGCACCACTGGGAGCAGACTAGCAGTGTATCATAGTTCCTCACACAGAGCAAAAAAAGATGAAAACAGTCACAAAAAATCCTACTTTGAAAGTTACTAGCATCTGAAACAAGGCTGGGATGCGGAAACCTTTTTTACCACAAAGGGTGGAAATTTTGGTGACAGAGCAGGATAAGGTTGGAAGCATGTCATAGTTCCTCACACATAGGATGACTGAAAATGGTCACAGAAATTCCTACATTTAAAGTTAGTTCCCGAAACAAGGGTAGGATGTGGAAACCTTTTTACCACAGAGGGTGGAAACATCAGTGACAGACCAGGATATGGTTGGCAGCGTGTCATAGCTGCTCACACATAGGATGACCAAAAATGGTCATAGAAATTCCTACATTGTAAGTTAGCTTCCAAAACAAGGGTAGGATGTGGAAATCATTTTTACTACAGAGGGTGGAAACTTTAGCGACAATGCAAGATACCGTTGGCATTGTGTCATAGTTCCTCACACAGGATGACCAAAAATGGTCACAAAAATTCTGACTTTGAATGTTATTTGTACCCAAAAGTTACAGTTGGGGGGAGTGCAGAAACCTTTTTTTACCACAGAAGGTGGAAACTTCAGTGACAGACCAGGATACAGTTGTCAATGTGTCACAGAGTTGTTCACACAGAGGAAGACTGAAAATAGTCCAAGAAATTCCTACATTGAAAGTTAGTTCCCGAAACAAGGATGGGGTGCAGAAACTTTTTTTGCCACAGAGGGTGGAAACTTCCAGGTACAAGGAGGGCCCCAAGTGTGTCAGATAGCTGCCTAAGGGTCAGTGGTGTAGGCGCCTAGTGTTGCCAAACCAACTGAGAGCTTCTGATAATTGGCCAGCAACAGGTCAATTTTCTCTTCCATGGCTGTCATCTGGTTGCTAAGATCTTCCATGGTGGCAGAGGCACGTCCTGTGCTGCCACCATAAAATGACAGAGCTGTGCCTGCCCCACCTGAACACTCGCCTGCACCGCCCATTGCACCAGTGCCAGCACCCGGCCCCCCATTCGGCCCCACCACACCTTCCTGGGTATGTCTGCAGCCTGTGTCCTCCTCACCCTCCTGATGAACAGACTTTTGGGTGTGCTTCACACATTTATGCATCCAGACTCCTTTCTCAGGAGAAGCTGGAGGAGGACCACGACCACCAACACCACTGGCTGCATCCCCTGCAGCTGCAGCCTGACAGTGTGCCTTCCACTGGGTACTGTGTGGACATTTAGGTGGATATGTTGGTCACCCATTCCAACATGCTGCCTCTTTTCCCCCCTGCTGATGCTGGCAACCCAAAGTGTGCATGTGGCTACATTTGTGTCAGCCAGGTTCAACTTAGGAAAGGCCACACTGGGGACTTTATCAGCCACAGATGGTGGTGGGATATACCATGGGGCTGGAGGCCACAGGGTATCATCCTCACAACTTTCCGGTGGTTCTGTCCATGCCAGTGATGTAAGGGCTAGAGGAACAAGGGGGGCCCTGCCTGCTTTTGCTGCTGCTGCACCTGTGATAGATAAGCACTTTGTCTGCCAGCTGCCCTACCACCACCACTACCACCCTCTCCTACACCACTCCCCTTCCTCACTCCTCTAACAAATGGCGGTGTACAATACAGTCATACCCGCTGGCCTGGATTGCCAATGCCAGACGGTGGCACACCAGCACTCCCACTGCCACTCATAATTGATTTATTTTTAAAAGAAAACCAATTAAGAATAGGAAAACAACTAGGGGAGAAAGGTCAGAAGAGAAAGATTCTGCTGAAAGAGTAAGAACAGCAGACGAAAGTGTGTTTAAAAACAAGAAAATAAAGCAGAAACTATATATGGTATCTACATCAAGAAATCAGCTCTCTCTCCCATTTCTGCTAAAATGATAATGATTTTATTACAATTTGAGACTCTCACACAGTACCTGCGTGTGGTACACGTAAAACACATAGCCACTTGGGGTGCCAGCACAGCCAGAGTGCATGAGCTCTTGAATTCAGCCCCCACCCTCCCGTCCCGAAGTCCCGATCACCCTGCGGAAATTCACAAATCTGAATGCTGCCAGTGTGCTTGGCATTCTCTCTGGTGGCTATAGACTCCAGCTTCCTCACTGAATACGTCAGTCAGCATCAGACATCATGTGAGCACACCCACAGCCAGTCGGGTGTGCTCATCCTTTAGTATGTGTGGATGTGCCAACTTTAAAAAAATGCACTGGCTGCCTTTCTTGTGCAGAGAGGAAAAAATAAATTGTAAAAAAAAGCAAATCTACATGCTGTGAGGGAGACTCACAGTAATGGGATCAGCAGGAAGGGCAACGAGGCATCTGGAGTCTGCAGCCAGACAGATGACCAAGCACATTGGCAGCATTCAGTTGAGAGGTATGGGGCAGCGATCAAAACAGTTTGCATATGGAGAGGGAGTTAATGATTACATTTTAGTCCTCACCCTCCAATTGCTCAGTCTCTTGCCTTGTGCTGGACTCCTGCTTCTGTAACTTTGTCACAAAATCCCTGGCAACCTTCAGGTCCATAAAACAATGCATTTTATCTTTCAAAGTAAATTGAAGGCAGTTGGGGAATGAAATGCAGTACATTACTTCTGCTGCAAGCAAGCAAATTTATATTTATATAAGGTGCCCTTCCAAAGCTCAGGGTGCCTTTACACTTGTAACATTAAAATCACCATACATCATAGAACAAGTAAAAGATACTAAAACAGCCATATCAGTTTGAACTCAAAATATCCCTGAAAAAGCCTGGTTAAACAAGTATGTCTTCAGACAATTTTTAAAACCATCTACGGTCTGGCTATCTTGTATCTGGTGAGGTAGAGAATTCCACAGGATAGGAGCCACAAAGGCAAAAGATCTTCCTCCCTATGTTTTAAGGGATACCCTGGGAATCTCTAGCAATCCCTCGCCAGAGGAGCGGAGCGAGCGGGAGGGACAGTAAGGGTGCAGGAGCTCTTTCAGGTAGTAGGGACCCTGCTCGTGTGGGGCCTTATAGGTCAGCAAAGCGACCTTGAAGGTAATCCACCACTGTATTGGCAGCCAGTGCAAATCATGTAGCACAGGTGTAATATGACTAGACCTAGAAGCTCCAGTCAGCAACCTGGCTGTCGCGTTCTGCACTAGTTGCAAGCGGCAGATATCTACCCCAGTAGCCCTTGTTTGAGGGCGCTACAATAATCAAGACAACTGGTGACAAAGGCGTGGACCAAGGTCGCAAGATCATCAGGCGGAACCAGGTGCTTCGCCCGGGCTATGTTCCTAAGATGGTAGTAGGAAGATTTGACTACAGCTGAAACCTCCGCCCTCAGCGTCAGACCTTCATCAAAAAAAATGCACAGGTTCCACACCTGGCTGGAGGCAATAAGACGGATTCCACCAAGACTTAATCCTGATGGTTTTCCCGCCCATGTCCCTATCATCCTAAAACCAGGGTCCACAACCAATACCTCAGTTTTTTCCGAGTTCAACCAAAGCCAACTAGCACTCATTCAATTCTCAATCTCTAGTAGGCAGTTGTTAAACACTGCAACGGCATCTAATTCCTGATCAGGTACAAAGGATATGCACAGTTGAGAATCATCAGCATAGCAATGAAAATTCAACCTGTAACTTATAATGTCCCTTAACAGAAGCAGATACACTATGAATAACATGGGGGACAGCACCGAGCCCTGTGGAACCCCGCAGGGTAGTCATGATGGGCTGAGGAATTAATTCCTGACACTACTCTCTGAAACCTACCCTCAAGGAAGGATTTAAACCAGTTGTGGACTGCTCCCCTCAGTCCACAAAAACACCACAGGCGCTCGAGCAGCACCCCATGATCCACAGTGTCAAATGCTACTGAGAGATCAAGGAGAACCAAGATCAAACAGGCTCTCCAATCTCTCGCCATAAGGAGATCACTGAGTACCCTCACAAGGGACGTTTCAGTGCTATGCCTTTTTCTGAAGCCAGATTGGAGAGGGTCAAAGATATTGTTGCTGGTGAAATGATCCTCCAGTTGCAGTGCGACCACCTTCTCAATAACTTTCCCAACAAAGGGTAAGTTTGAGATTGGCCTGAAGTTAGCTGGGCAGTCAGGGTCAAGGGAGGTGTTTTTTTAAAAGGGGGTGAACTAATGCCTCCTTTCAGGGATCTGGAAAAATCCTTCTTTCCAATGAAACTCCCACTATCCCAGCAAGGACTGGGCCGATGACTTCTACACACCCCACTAGTAGGCATGTAGGGCCCGGATCCAAACTATAGTAGGTTGGCCACAGAGTCTGGATGATCCTCACTATATCTACGACTACTGGTTGGCTAAAGGTGGACTAAATCAACTGGTTATTAGTACCACCCGGTAGATTAATGCAAAGACCAATGGGAAGACACTGGCTGATCTCATTTCTGATGGAGGACACCTTATCAGAAAAGAACTGTGCAAACTCCTCACATTGTTTTTGTGATAATGCTCGATCAGAGTGGAGACAGGCTGGATTGTACAGCCTGTCCACAGTCTTGAAGAGCTGGGCTGGTCTGTTCCTTGCTGTAGAAATTTCCCTGGACATGAATTCTGCCTTCTTATGGGAAATAGCTGATTTATAGACTTCATAATGGTCCATCAATCTAAGTCTGTCCACCTCCAGGTGAGTTTTCCACCAGTGTCTTTCCAACCTTCGCCCCTGTCGCCCTTAACTTCACCACCACCCTCTTGAGCACTTTGCAGTGAGGTCCTGTGGCACGCGGATAGTCTGTAAAAAAAGCAGTACTTTTGCTTCCCCCAACATCACCGGGGAAGAGTCTTTACTAGCTCTCGGTACCTGGTCCTTCACAGCAGTGGAAGTAGTTGTATGTACTGCAGTCCATGGCCCATCTCCACAGTCTGCCTCAATGGTATCCATATGTTGGAAAGTTTGTCTCCTGTATTGTATGCAGAGATGAGCAGGCATTAACAGAGACTGTACAACTCCATGCGTAGTTTTTAAACATTATGTCCTGCCTCTTTATTTCAGCTGTACAAAGTGTATGGAATGAAGCGTAATTTTGGGAGGGCTAAAGCCCAAGGTTCATTGTGGGGGAATAGCTCCTCCCACATCCCCTATAAAGGCCAGTCTTCCTCAGCAGTTCCCTTCTTAGCGCTTTTTGAAACCTCTCCCCCTTTTACAAGTGCAGCTCCTGCGTGGCTTGTGGGGCTGAGCCTCTTTCTTTCCATCTTTTCCTCCTTCTCTCCCTTTTCTCCCCCCTTTTCCACTTCATCCTGTTTTGGTTTGCCCCCCCCGTTCTGTATGTTTGTTCCCCCTTCCATCGATGTCTTCCTTCCAGCTCAGCCTGACATTGTTTATTGTTTCCCCCCTTTCCATTGTCCTTCACTCCTTCTTTTCCCCATCAGCAGGGGCTCCTCTTCACTCTCCATTTTCCTCTGCTACTGCTGTTCTCCCCTTGCTGTTTTTTCTCCCAGTTCATGGCCGCTCCTGTGGTTTTCTGTCCCACCTGTCCCTCTCTCCTGCCTCCCTCCTCCTTCCGTCTGCCTTCCCTTGTTCTGCCCTTGTTCACTTGCCTTTCTCCGTGTGCTGTTTCCCAATGTCCCATCATCTGGGCCATGCCGTACAGTGTCTTTGGTTTGCCATTTCCACCCCTCTCCACTCCTGGGATTTCCACCTCTGCTGCCCATTGGCAGCTGTGGTCGTTCTATGCCTGGAGACAGATGACTTGCCTGGTAACGGTTAGTATTAATTTTTTCTCTCTTCTCCTCCTTTCCAGTTCTATTCACCCTGCCATTGATTAAAACTTTCCCTTCCCTGCCCTCTGCGCTCCCCTGTCTTGCATTTCAGTCCCCCCCTTCCCCAATAGTTTTCCACAGTGCTGCCTTGCACTTCACAGTCAATGTACCTACTCCTGCATTTTGTCCATTCATTTCATTGTTCCATACTTGCCTTCCTGCTCCTTTGGCCTGCCATGTCTTCCTGGTGTGTCAGCCATACGGGGTGGGGTGGTTCTCCCAATCCATCGGCATTTCCTTATTTTTCTCCCATCTGGCCAGCAGGCTGAGGGCTCCTACATCAGTTCCTCTGAACTCCTCCATGACATCCTCATCTGCTAGGTCTTCCACCTGGTTCCTCCTGCCTCTCCGCCCCTATTGCTAACCATTGACTTGCTTTTACTGTCGCTGCATACTTCTCTGCCTTCCTCATTGTTTATCGTTTTGCCTGTTTCCTCATCCCTGCGTACCCTCCCATTGTTGGCTTCAGTTCCGCACTTCTGCATTTTGGGTCAGCCTGTGAACTTCTCATCGGACTCTACCTCATGGTTTGCACTGGATACATACTTTACATGTCCACAGACTGGGAGGAAAACTGTTTATTCCCTGGTCAGTGTTTTACCATGTTCCTGCCGCTGCCTCTGTCCTCACCTCTGTAAACATGCTGTAGCAGACATATGACCCTCTTGTGCAGTACAACCTTCCAACGGTAAACCCCTTGCTGTACAAATGGACCTGTGCTTCTATATGGTGTTTGCTTCTATTTTCTCCTCTGCCTGGCCACATGCACAAAAAAAAAAAAAATTCTCTGGCTCCTTGTTCTGCCTGCCCTTGCCCTGCCATTCCTTTCTCATTACCTCCATATTGCACCTCATATCTCCTGGCCTTCCCAGTCCATGGACTTCCCTGCCCAGTCTGTTTGTTTGTTTCCTGTGCTCACTTGGATGCGTGCCTTCCCATTTCCCTCCCTGGGGTGCGCTTCTTGTAGGGGTGTGCCATGCTCCTTATTCTGCCCTGCCCTGTGTGTTATTTTTCTATTTCCTTGCCCCACTGCTCTTTGTGTGGTACATCCCCTTCAATTACACTGACATTCCATATACCAAACAAAACCAAAAATAACAATAATAATAATAAAAAAAAAACGCTTGCTTTTTGGCCCTTTCACTGTTTCCGGCTTTCCGCTCCAGTGCTTTGGCTCTCTGCTCCAGTGCTTCCAGGATGCAGTGTCACTGCCTAGTGCTCAGTCCTCAGCTACAGCACCTCACCTGCTATTCCAATTCCTTCTCATACTCCTGCTGGACCCTTCCTTGTGCACGTTTCCCTGTTGTTTGGTCCCTTCGGCCTGCCTTTTAGATAGTTTCCTCAGTTATTTCCTATGCCCCATTCCTCTGATTTTCCCATATGTTTCTCCCCTTCCTTATCTCATGATACCTCATGCAGCTTGATCAACTCATTACTATTCCCAGCTTGTCTATTTATTGCTCCTGTGTACCATGTTTTGTTCATTCCTGCAGGTTTCATCTGGCAGTGTACGTTATCCCTTAGCTGCTTTCTATCCTTCTTCCTTGCTCCCCTTGTCCTGCTACTCTCTTGTTATACATTGCCTTCCCTTCCAGTGGCCTCAGCTGCTCTTTCTTCACTCAGCCCATACCAACAGTTCACAAGCATCCTTCCCTAACTGCCTACTGAGGCATAGCAGTGCAGGTAGGCTTCCCCTGTCTACCAGGGATGAGATCCTGTTTCATCTCACTGCAGTCTCAATCAGTTGCATTTCCTACTATCTACCACCAGTCTTGGTCCCTAACTCTGCCTGGTGTGACATTGAGTGAAGCTTAGCTCACTCCAGCTACTGGGGATGGGAGCCTCCACCTCCATCTACTATCTTATATGACCGCATTTAATACCTGCTATCTGGTTGCCACATTCCTTCACGGACGGGACTGCTGTACCCTACTAACCCCCAGTCTTACATCCTCCATCTACTGTCTCATACAACTGCATCCAATACCTACTGTCTGGTTGCTGCATTCCCTTTGGGAATGGACCACTGAACCCCCTCAATCCCCAGTCTCTTGACTCATCACTACCTGCATCCTAAGCCAGCAATCTGAGTTCGCCACTTCCCTTCAGGACTGGGACCTCTGTTCTCCATCATCTCACCGTGCTTCACCAAATCAACTACCTGCATCCTGTAATATCCCCATAGGTTCACCACTCCTCTTTGGAATGGGACACCTCTGCCCCTGCAGTCTCCAGTCTCCTGCCTCGACCATCTGAATATTCAGCCGGTGACCTGAGACTGCCACCTCCCTTTGGACTGGATCTCCATAACCTGTCAGCCATTGAGCTCCTCTACTTGTTCCCTGGAAATTGTCTGCCTGACCTCCTTACATTGTGGATTTGGACACACCAGCTTATTTGTTCTCGATCTCTGCCCTGTCCATTGGACTTTCAGACTCCTTTGCTGTGCCTTGTTGCCTGTGGCTTGCCTTCCAGCTCCGCCTCCCTCAGTCTCCACCTCCCTCGGTCTCCAGACTTTCAGCTTCTTGCTGCTGTCTACTCCACCATTTCTTCCCCGGATTTTCCTGTTTTCCTGTGGCCTCCTCCTGGACTTGTCTCTGCCTGCACTTGCCCTTGCTTCCTGCTTGATGTATGAAGATTCCTCTGTCTTCCAGAGAGGGGAGCCCGTGGCTTCCTCTAGTATTCCCCTACTGCTGCCATGGGTCTACCATCAACAATTCTAGTTCACCATCTCCTTCCAAGGTAGGAACCTCTTCCCCATCACCACTGCACCTTCTCCTACCAGCAATTCCTGTTCGCCATCTCCTTCAGAGGTAGGAACCTCATACCCCATCACTACGTCACCTCTTGGGCTGTCTGCTTTTCATGTTCGCCATCTACTTCGGGGGTGGAAACTTCATACCCCATCACTGCAGCACTTTACTATCAGCTATTTATGCATGCCATCTCCTTTGGAGGTGGGAACCTCATGCCCCAACTTCCCAGCACCTTGTACCTGGTTTTGCCTCTCAGTTTCCTGGATCTACCACCCAAGGCCCATTTCGGCTTTTTCACAATCTATTCCATTATGCTGTAGCATCTTCCCACAGTTCTGTACTGTACCTTGGCTGCAACTTTCCATGTTGGTACTGCTCTCGCCACCCTAGTGGCTTGGGGCTCCTGCACGTTTGCTGCCGTGTCTCTTTAGGGTGTTCTTTACAACTATGGACATCCGGCATCCATGCCTGTTCAATTACTCCTACCCATTCATCCGACTTATACTCCTGTCTCAACTGACACTCTTGCTCCCGTCCAGTGCTCTAAAGAGTTCCTGTTCAAACCTTCGTCCAGCGACATCCCTCGAACAGCATGCTGTATAGAGTCTACGTCACTATACGAAATATCGGTACTTCCCGATAATCTCCCCAGGATCAATTCTGGATTCCACTCATCTGGACTACAAAAGATTTTACCTCTTAATCAACTTTGCAGTATCCTTCTTTGCATATTCCAATTAATACAAACAGCATGGATGTCACTACTCCTGATATCTCCATAGGATCCAAGCTTAGTGGAGTCTTCTTCATGCCCTTCATCTTATCTTGGAATCGTGAACCTAATTCCCTCCTGGGACTACCAACTCCATAATAACCATACCCCTCAAGGATAACAGGGACCCCAGGATTCTACATAGCAGTACTGGCATCATCCTTCATACCTTCCACATATAGTCTATTCCCTAAAGTGCTGACTCCCTTCAACTATGGTATCTGACTCGTATTTCCATGATTAGCCATTGGATGCTCCCAAGACTCTTCTTCCATCCATTATCCCAGAATTCCTATAATCAGATTTCCAATGCATAGCTGCCTTGCTAAATGCATAGTACCCCATGCCACTGCTCCCTGGCCTCTGGACATTACTATACTTCACAAAGTTACCTACATCTCTTCATCACAATATTCTAATTATGCCAGCTACCCAGCTAGTGGTCCTTTCTAACCCATCTGATGGGATCTATCCCCTCCCATACTTCCTCCAGTGAATACCATGGACAGGAGCAGGCCTCCATTTTATTATCATCCTGTGCATCCCCTACTGACCTGGCTGGCTTCCTATCACAATTATGCTCCACAACTGTTTTATATCTGACTAAGCAGTCAATGCACCCATTGTGTTCTTCTTACTATCTATCCCTTTTGCCTAATCAGTCAGTAGACTCAGTCAAAGACCCCTCTTTTTCAGGCTCCCTACAGCACACAGATATTGGATCCACCAGCAAGGCACAGATGCAATGACCACTTAAGCTCTCACCATGGGTGATTAAGCTACAGCAACACCATATTCATCATCTCGCATAGCAGTCATTCCTGAATATGAAGCCATGCAAACCTCATCATTGCAACTTTAACACACCTTCAAACCTCAAAATTATTGTACATAACATTTCAGTTCTACCTTTCGGTATCCAGTTACTGCCTTTACAGCATATGTCATCCTTCCCTCATTGGTCTGAAATCCTTCATTACCCCCTCTTACCAGGTACCTAAAGTTGCTGTCTGAATCTCTGACCGTCTCCCTATAGATGTCTTCATGGCAAAACATTGTGAATTTCCTGACCTCAAGCTATTAGACCCTAACTTGGATATTGGAGCTTCTACTACCCTGTCTTCTAGCTGTTATTCAGTTTTTGCATTTCTTCCTAAACAGTATGAAAATAAGCTTGTCCTGGTCATTGCAAATATCTGAATCATTTGCCACTCTGCAAAGGAACTAAGCATTGTATCTTCCCCTTACCACCTTTGAAAGTCTGACAGATTATTTTAAAGGTCTCATAAACCATCATATATCCCATAGTTCAGAGTCTGGCATCCCATTTAAACAAACTCATGCTTCTCATGCTCACATCCATTTGTACCTCCATCAAATATCAACCAATATCATATATGAAGCCTGGATTTTGTTCAACCCCTTTTACCAGCCGAACATAATCCATCTTCAGAATCTGGTCATTCCTTCGGACTGGACTTGCCCCTTCAACCTCAAGAATTGACCCCCCTGAATGCATCATTCAACAGACTCAGAAGAACTTCATCTCTATGAACATTACACCCTACACAAAATTAGGAACATAGTTCTAAGCAATTAGGATCATCTCCTCTTAGTTTGCCCTGAGGAAGGTGGGTCAGTAACCATAGGTCCTCAGACGTTTCCTCCACCTGAGGTTTTCCTCCTCTTGTGCTACTGGTCATACTCTCTGTGAGTTGGAGGAGGTAATCTTTTTGGGCCTTCTATTCCCACTTCTACCCAGTGTACCTAACAAGGTGGGACTAGAGAAAGGCCAAAGTTCAACCTTTTTAAGTATACACAAGCACTACTCTATTCACCAAAACATTGAACGGGAGGGCCAAAGCCTGAGGTTCATTGTGGAGGAATAGCTCCTCCCACATTCCCTATAAAGGCCAGCCTCCCTCAGCAGTTCCCTGCTTAACACTTTGTGAACAACCCACCATCCTCCCCTTCCTCCTCCTACTCCTCCTCCAGCACTCTGCTCACCCTTGGTGCTGAGCCTTCTATTCCCTACTCGCTACCCAGCTTACTCACCAAGGGTGGGAACAGAGAAAGGCCAAAGTTCAACCTTTTTAAGTATACACAAGCACTACTCTATTCACCAAAACATTGAACTATATATGGATTACAGGATTTGTCTGACCATCAGCAGCTTATTTCGTTTGGCACAGCAGCTTTATTTGCAAAGGGCACTGCTGAATTTACAGTGCTAGTTGCACAGTTACAGCAAAATAACAAAAAAGAGAAAGCACTTTATTTCTGCATTTTGAGGCATTTTGAAAGAAGTACTTTACATTGCCTTCGATTGAAAAATAACCTGATTATGAAATGCTCTACCTTCTTTTACAGTATGTATCTACGTGAATACCATTGGTGTTTGCATCCCAGGGAATATTTATTGGAAGCTGTATGCAATTTTTGGACTTATGCATGATTTGCCATTTGAATGTATTAGTAAATGTGAAGCTAATTTGGAATAAGCCAATCTGTGCGGGCTATAATTTTTGGGAGTTTTGACTACTGAGTTTATTATGATGCTCTATTAACCTCTGTTGTGGAATGAGTGTTAGGCACATATTTGGTGCTAGGATTGCCCATAGGAGTTGAAGGGTGGCATCTCCTTTTTGCTACAGTGTGTCTTCCCATTTGAGCCCTGTATGCAGAGTTAGTGCTATTCTCTGGGTGCTGGGACCCTTTGCTTTTTCTTTTATTTCTGCGGTTATGGTGACTTGCTTGTCTTATTTTACTTTTCTGCAGTCAGATGTCATAAATCAAGCTCTCTTTTGAAGATGATCACCTGAATAGGTGTTTACATCAAATGTGTTTTTCTTTTCAGTAGGATTGCACAGCTGTAGTTGCTGATGAACTTCAAAACTGTTACCAGCCAGATAAGAACTGTGCTGGTTATTGTAACTACTGAATTTGTACACATTCTACAACTTTTATAAATGATACATTTTACCATAAAAATAATAATTATAAAAAAAAAAATGAAACTTCCATTTGGGGGGGGTGCAATAGCTGGCTCAGGAGTATGCTTTGTTTCTTTTGATTTTTCTTTTGTTTGTTTTTGTGCTTTGGAAATAATATAGCGTAGTGGTTAAAGATCATGTGCAAAGAATTAGTTACGAGCTAAAAACATCAACAAACTGATCACTGTGGTCGCGATAGCCAATGGTCCCAGTTTTATTTACTTTCTGCCAGTAGTTTCATGAAAATAACTTTTGTTTTTCTGACTGTTTCAAGCTTCCGAAGGTACGCCTCCTACTCTGTTTCTTGTTGGCGTTTTGCAGTACATCATCATGGAGTTTTGGTGCAGGGAGGTCCTTACTTGGTGCAATCACTCTATGCAATGGGATGTAATCCAAATACATATTGCATGTGTCAGCAGTGTCTAAAGTGTTTTCTGTGTGCAAATCACTGTTCTCTTTATGTTGTAATGCAGTTCCAACTGTCTTTGCCAAAATAATGTTTTATTTGCTGTTTTCCATGCGCTGTCATATCCTGTCTTCATATATTACTTAGTACTGTTTCTGTCCTGCAAGCCCCTGATTGTCACTGCTATGACGCATACTGAATATTGTTCTGATGCTGTGGAAAATGATTAATTGTACCCGATTTTGATTGTGGCATCATCTTTCACATTTCTAGTTTCCAATTTCCGCAGCAGTTGCCCAGCACTTGCCAGAAGGGCATCGATGGCACAATCTGTCACTGATGTGGAGCCAGAGTCTGGTTGGACCAACAACTGGTGTGAACTGCCGGTAATTAGTGTGCATAATATAAAAAAAAAACACCAGTAATATAAATAAGCAGTCCACATAACTCCTGGGAAGTGCTCCCCCCATTACTAAGCTAAAAGCAATATAAATGTTTCACTAGCGGTTCTGCAACATCATGTTCTGGGCTTAATAAGACAAGATATTTGAATGTGCCTGTCCTGTTATTGGTGTATCCCTAATTCCATAATTTGTTGGCATATGATCTGTGTTCCATCCAATTGACCACCCTATCAGTGTCACTATTTGTGTGGAAAGACTGAAGTCCACCGGTAATGCACACAGATGCAATCGTATGAATTGTAATAATTAGTCTCTTTTTTGTGACACTTGGTGAGCGTTCTTATTCTTTGCCCTTTTGTGCCTTTGGCCCAATGATGTGAGCATCCTGGAGTGCAAAGCATTCATGCACAGCTAGTTGCAGCACTGCAATACAGCACAGTACCTCAGTGGTCAGAAAGCAGAGGATATGTTATGCGTCCCACTGTAGAGTTCTGCTCGGTCACTGTGCACCAATACTGAAAAGTATCAAGCGGTCATTTAGACTGTTATCTCCCCCTATTCTAGCTGATGAATTTGAGTGATGTAGCACCACAGGTGAAAACATGACAAACACCAAATGACGTGTGTGTACATGACCTGTTGCCTTGCTTTAACCACTGCATGACTGGTACCAACACGTTTTCTTCTGTTGGGGCTGTGGGGTGTTCATTTGTGGGTTGATCTCTTCTCATGCACTTACCCTGATTACCTTGATTTCCCTCTGTTTTTTTTTTTTCAGTGTGTGTGTGTGTTTTGCCAGCGTATTACACATTTATAGTATGACTGTGAATTTTTCCAAATGTGTGCCTATTGTCTGTCCCTTGCCCACCTCTCTGCATCTAATTAATAGCTTTGTGATATATAAAAACATTTCAATGATTACTTGAAGGTATGATCAAGGCATCACCAGGCTTTGCATTTAGCGATCTCCAGAGGAATGAGCAAAACTAGTACAATGTCACTGGAAGTGCTTTTGCATGTGGAAACGACACAGTTTGCAAGTCATTGCAAAAAATATATTATGACAGTGAGTCCATAGCAAGGTATTCTGCAGTTTTTTCCACTGTGTGTGCTATGTGCAGCTGTTGACCAAAGGATGTAAATGTTTATGCCACCGCTACCCTGTTAGGGTCAGGTACTCAACACGCTGTGCCACTCTTTGATGTGCCTCAATTGACAATATGATGTGGGCCAGAAGTATGTCACACTTTCAATTCCATCCCCGTTGACATGCTGTGACAATATTATTTCCATGTAGGGTGTCTCTCATCAGTCCCAGGGTCCCATTTATTTCAGTGCTATCTGTCAGTGTTCCATGACTGCTTGGCAGGGACTACAGCTAGAAGAACTGTGCAAGATGCTTGCAATTGTAAACCGTAGTATACACCCATAATTAGTGCATACACTACTACAGACTACCACCACCCACCCATCATCACCCTAAAGAGTGACATAAAGACATGGTGCATGACTTATCACGATCAAGGTCCTGGCATGACAAGTCAAGAGAATCTGTATACATAGCTATGTAATTCTTCTGTACATGTTTGTATTTCTAAAGTTTATTTCTGGAGAAATTCAGTGTCATAGGGTTTGCAAACAGACTGATGGACAACTTCATACCGCTGATCCCTGCTGTTCTGTGTCACACCAATGTGCCATTATGAGCCCTCTGCCCTG
Organism: Neoceratodus forsteri; assembly: GCA_016271365.2. Classification (NCBI taxonomy): domain Eukaryota; kingdom Metazoa; phylum Chordata; order Ceratodontiformes; family Ceratodontidae; genus Neoceratodus; species Neoceratodus forsteri. The sequence continues at coordinate 1,679,531,837 of CM057456.1, forward strand.
AGATGTGATGGCAGGTGTCCATGCTCACACTCCTATAGCAGGCAAGCATTGATTGAAAAATGCATTGTAATGCATAATGCTTGCCCTTCACATGGTGTAATGAATAGTAACTCCAGTTGTGTTTGTACCCATTTATAGTTGCTGATGACAGGTGACTCAGTAATCCAGCGGGAAAGTTTTGGCATGCTTCAAACAGTGTACCACAAAGATGCATTTATTTCTGTGAGAACAACATATCACACAAAGTGCCACCCTAGACCATGAGTGAGATAAATGACATCTTGGCCCGTTTGTAACTGGTGGGGGGTTGGCAAAATAGGTACTGTGTCATGCTGGCTGCAACAGCCCCCCTTCACGTCTGCAATAACTTAGTGTTTTCGGTGTGCACCTGACAGACCATCTCTTAAATTAAAATAAAAAGTCATAGCAATGTGGGACGATCATAGAATGAAAAAATAATAACACAACACCCATCAAAAAAGGAAGCTATCATGCAGGTACCAGAGTGTAGCGCTGGGGCACTGTACTGTGCAATGTACTGTACCGGTGTGCCCTTCTTTGGATGCGACCCGAAATTATGCATTGCATCGATATGGACAATGTGCCCGTCTTTGAATGCAAACCTAAATCAGGCTGATATTCATGCATCGATTTGGACAAAGGTCACAGCAAGATTGCATCACTCTATAAGCATTGCACATCAGGGCCATCTGCAGATACAAAGAAGGCAAGGTGCCAGCACTACATAGTGACTACACCACCGTGCTCTGGACAGGGGAAGCAAGGTCCATTTCTACAACTATTCAGTTGTCATGGTGTGTGAAGGGTTGGCGTCACCAGCCATGAAATTTGAACATGCAATTGTTGGGAATCTATGTGTACGTTGATGTGTGATATAGGTCAGGGGCACACAGAAGCATTCACTGATAGCAGAGGTGCCGATACACTTTGTGACTAGCATGGCTGGAAAACACAGTATGTGTGCCAAACATATCATAGCTGACACTGACCCAATCACAACCAACCAGCTGAGGATGACCACCACATCGTGCAGAATAATTGCAGAAATCAGAAGTAGCCCACTGATGTGCAGTTGGTAGTAAGGAAAACAGCAAAAGGCCAGAAAGTACAGAAGACAAGGTAAAGGACTATTCTCAATCGCAGGCTCAGCTCTAAGTTTAGTGGGGGTTTAGCACGAAAGTAAACCCTTGAACATGATCTTACTAATGTGCAATCTGAGGCAAATGACACCGCAAAAGGACAATTGTAAATTTCCAAAATTATTGGACCTTTCATGACAATTCTACATCAATAAACACTGGCAGCCGCAATAAGTGCCACTGCCTATGTCCACCATAAAACTACACAAGCGAATAATTGTAATAAAATGTTTGAGTGCATCATTTGGCTGCAAATCTCAGCACTCTCAAGCAGCTCACTGATGGGCAGTCACCAGTAAATGATAGCGCAAATGGGCTGTTTTGTTTAGATGGTCATTGGCAGCAGCACCCCTGGCTACGTTTCAGCACTGCACACTATACATTGAGCATCTTGTCTATATGCACAGCCATTATCAGCATAAAGGAACATTCAAAGGCAATAAGCAAATTAAAACAAAACAAAAATCACCATTCATCTATGTTAATATCTGAGCCGGAATCCTCCTCAGAACTCTCGCTGGTCTCAGGCGGGTCTCCATCTGCTGCGGCCATGGACCGGATGGCCAGCAGTTCATACAAATATGGCTGAATGGATGCTGGCCCCCAAATGCAGTTTATCTTGGTCTTCTCATCCGAGTACATTTTGAGAGGTTGGGAAATAAAAAAATGCGGGGAAAGCACAGAAACAATCTCCCACAGCTGCGGCAGTTTAAACAACCCACCACTCAGAGATGACATCACAGCAGTAGGGGCAGTGCTTAACAAGCTGCAGATAGACTGAACGTGAGGGGTGGAGCAACTCTAATAATAATTCTATAAACATCAAAAACGGGTCACATCTGGCAAACAAAAAATAAAGAATATATGCACACAACGCACAGAGGTTAAGGATTCGACTTTATTGTGCATTTTGGTGACTTGGCATGAAATGGCTTTGCACATTATCTTTAAGGAAACTGAGCTGTAAACCTGGAGACCTGGGTTTGAATCTCGTCAGCCCCCACTTGCGTACTGTGTGACCCTGAGCAAGTCACTTAACTTCCTTGTGCTCTCAGGTCACACCTGAAAACAGACTATGGCTTAGTGTACCTTTCCTAGTTAAACAATTTCCCCTTTCCCTTTAACTTGTTCTTGATGGTGTGTGTGTAGGGGGAAGGGCAGTTGTTGGAACAATGTTGCTTGCTGGTTTGATTCACACAGCCTTCACTTGCATACTGTGTGAACCACAGCAAGTCACTTAACCTCCCCAGTGCTCCCAGGTCACCCCTGAAATCAGGTATTGTGCCTATTGAGCCTTACCTGGAAACACAAAAAAAAATAAAATGAAAAAAAAAATTAAACTTCTGTCTGTGGGGGAGGGTTGCAATGGCTAGCTGGAGGGAGGGCTTTGTTTATTTTTGCACGTGATGGTGTGCGTGTGTGTGTGGGGGGGTTGTTGGAGTAACGGTGCCTACTGGTGTGGCAGTGGACTTTGAGTCATGGTCCTCCTGGCCTGTCTTGGAGGTTAGTGGGTTTAGACTATGAGTAAAGGGACTTCTGGTGTGGCGAGGGCATGGACTTTGAGTGGTGGGCTTCCTGGTCTGTCTTGGGGGTTAGTGGGTTTGGACTATGAGTAAAGGGACTTCTGGTGTGGCTGGGGCATGGACTTTGAGTGGTGGGCTTCCTGGTCTGTTTTGGGAGTTAGTGGGTTTGGACCCTGAGTGAAGGGACTGCTGATGTGGCTGGGAGATGGACTTTGAGCCATGAGCATCCTGGTCTGTCTTGGGAGTTAGTGGGCTTGGACTGCAAATAAAGCGATCGCTGGCATGGCTGGAGGATGGACTTTGAGCGATGGACCTCCTGATCTGTCTTGGGAGTTAGTGGTTTTGGACGTGGAGTGAAGGGACTGCTGGTGTGGCTGTGGGATGGACTTTGAACGATGAGCCTCCTGGTCAATCTTGGGGGTTGGTGGGTTTGGAGTATTAGTAGTATGTTTTGCTTCACATCTGGTTCTGTTAAAATGTTTTAGTTGTATTGGTTTCTTTGCTTTATGTTTGCTGTTTTTAAATATATAAAGTGCCAATATAAAAAGGTGTAACTGTTTTTACATTATTCCTACAACTTTTGCAATGTGAGTAGAACTGAATGGAAAAGGGTGAATGGGGGGGCAGGAGAGTGCGAAGGTGAAGGGGGCGCCACAAGTTTGTTCGCTCAGGGTGCCATCAAGTCTAACAAGGACCCTACTCTCACAACATGATTTCTCTGCTCTGATTCAAGAAGAAGTTCAAAAAAGAGAGGGATAGCAGCCCTTCCTCAACCTCTACTTTAAGGTACTGCAGAAATAAAACTGTCTTCACGCTCTATAGATGTAACTAATCACATGACCTGTAGCAGCTTGCTTTTCACAAGCTTCTTTCTGAGATTCTGCCCAACAACAGCACTTTGCAACATTTCCCAATCCACTCGGGCATCATGAAGCAAACTTGCGAAGTCCAGCTGAAGTTGGCAAAAAAACATAAAACTTCACAAACTACTTCATAAAGTTGAAGTGGGGTCTTCACTGGAACTTCGCCAGTGATGTAATACATTGCTCATCTCTAGCATCAATTTCATGCTTTCTCAGAGTTTCCCATAAAATTGCCCTTCCTACTGCATCAAACACTACGTTTAGAGCTATATAGGCAATGTTCATTTTCACCGTTTTCATGATTATGTATTTCTCAATAACATCATTTAATGCAAAGATTAGATCCAGGATGGTGCATCCTTTTCTAAAACCATTTTGGAACTGTGACAGCAACTGTTGTACTGTAAAGCAGGTTTCTAATTTATTCAAAATTATAAGTGAATATATTTTTAATTCTATATGAAGTAATTGGTCTCCAGCAAGAGGGATCTCATTTTTGTCCCCTTTTAAAGAGAAGCACAAACACTTCTGTGTTCCAGTCCAGTGGTTATTTCAAAGAGGTATCTATAATCTTAAAAAAGGAGGCCAACAGTTCTGCCCACCAGTCTGATTTACTTTGGAAAATCTCAGTGGGCATTGCATCCAATCCCGGGGCCTTTATTTTTATTTTGTTCTAAGATGGCTATTTTGACCTTATGTATAAAACTGGGTCCCATGTGGGCAATGTCTCCACAAGTTTACTTTGATTTCCATTTTCATTTTCAATAAATGTAGTGCATATAACCACCGTATAGACATTATTACAATGAGTTACCCATGCTGCTGGGCTAATCATCATTTCTATGTTATACTTTAGTTTCTGTTGTTGGTACCCATACCCAGGAGGAAGGACTGTTGTGTGACTGGACTTCTCTACTGGGACTAAATAAGTAGAACTCTTGTACTTGGACCTTTAATTTAGGGTAAAAAAAACTAACTAACAAACAAAACAAAAAAAAGTGTGTGTTTGTCTGAGTTAACTGACCTGAATGGTTATGTGAACAGTTATCTAGGTGAAAATCTCAGGTGATTGAAAGGACTTGATAGCTGTGTAGTTTAAATTACTAGTAGAAAGATCTAGTAAGTAGGGGGAGTGGCTTAGCTAGAAGGAAGCTAAATTTAAAGACCGCCTTAGAAAGATTCTGCTAGTAGCTTGGCAGAAGACACCAGGAGGAAGGACTGCTGTGTGACTGGACTTCTCTACTGGGACTAAAGAAGTAGAACTATTGTACTTGGACCTTTAATTTAGGGCAAAAAAAACTAACTAACAAACAAAACAAAAAAAAGTGTGTGTTTGTCTGAGTTAACTGAACTGAATGCTTATGTGAACAGTTATCTAGGTGTAAATCTCAGGTGACTGAAAAGACTTGATAGCTGTGCATCTTAAATTACTTGTAGAAAGATCTAGTAAGTAGGGGGAGTGGCTTAGCTAGAAGGAAGCTAAATTTAAAGACTGCCTTAGAAAGATTCTACTAGTAGCTTGGCAGAAGACACCAGGAGGAAGGACTGCTGTGTGACTGGACTTCTCTACTGGGACTATATTGCCCTCCTTCCCTCCCCTCCACCCTCCCACCCAAAGCTAGTTCTACTTTTATAGGTACAGGATTTGACTGACAACAGGAACTTCCTGTTTGGGAGCAGAAAGTGAGTGATCACAGAGCCACCAAAGACCCACCATCTTAGAAGGGCAAGAGTAGCTCTCCAGCCCCCTCTAGCTGCTGGAGGTCTGCTTCTGAGCAAGTAAGGGGTCTACTGAGAAATATAAGATATTCTTGTCTCAGAACAGGATGATCAGGAGCTTAAAGGGCACACAGGCAGAAAGTAAGGAGAGAGAAAAAAAAAAAAACTGAGGAAAGAGTAAGGATTCCAAACAGTTAAGGGGCCAGAAATAAGACATGATGGGAGTGGTGCAGTGCAGTGGCTGTGGAGCAGCAGTCTTCCGGGAGATGTTCTGGAGGATGTGGTGTTGTCCCATCTGCAGGCACCTCTCTGGGCTAAGGGAGGCGGTTGCTCATCTCCAGGCTGAGTTGGCCAGCATTTATGGGACCTCCTCTTCCATCCAGGGACCACCAGTGCCACTGCCATTACCTCAGAGGTTGCCAAGAAAGAGGAGTGGTTGGACCACAGTGGGCTCTGGGAGGGTGAGGGTGGTAGAACAGAGGCGCATCCCTCCAGTTGTACCTCTCCACAATTCCTATGCCATTCTGGCAAAGTGTGGTTCCTCTATGGAGGCACCTGCAGTGGAGACCAAGGAGGATGCTGGGAACCTCCACAAAGGAGACCCACAGGAGGGTGGCAGGGGACCCAGCAGGGGAAGAAAACAACTCCTGGTGGGGGACTCCATTGTTAGGAAGGTAGAACTGGAGGAGGAAGGGGACAGGGAGGTAATGTGCCTGCCTGGCGCCATGGCTTGGAGGGACAGGGAGCGAATCCTCAGGATTGCCGGAGCAGCTGCACGGGGGAAGGAGCTGGATGTCATTGTCCACCTAGGGACAAATAACCTAGCTAAGAAAGGGATTAGAGAAGTGCAGAAAGAGTTTGTGGAATTGGGGAGGGGCCTTAGACAAGTAGCACGCACGGTAACCTTCTCGGAGGTGCTGCCCATCTATGGCATAGGAGAGGCTAGGGTGTTCTGCACCATGGGATTCAATCAGTGGTTGAAAAACTGGTGCGGAGCTCAGGGATTTGGCTTCATTGGGGACTGGGGGTCCACCTGGAATGATGCAAGCCTATACTGGCATGATGGGCTGCAACTGTCCAGGAGGGGAACCAGGATCCTAGGTGGTAGGTTTAAATGCTTCATTGGCAAGCATTTAAACTAGCCAAGGGGAGGCACTGGAAAGGAGCAGGGAAATCCTAGTCCCCCAAAAAATCACGGTAGTAAGTGCGGTAAACACCAACATAGAGGTGTCGATAGGGAGAAGGGCAGGGGTAAATGGGGAAAGTGACAAAGGCAAGAAGGACAGGGGTGGGGCAAAAAGGAGTAAGGCCATCAGGAAATGGAGGGTAATGAGTACCAATGTCTGTAGTCTGGGCAACAAGCTCCCTGAGCTGGTGGCCCTGATGGAAGAGGGATGCCTGGATATTGTAGCAGTCACAGAAACATGGTACACAGAGAACCATGACTGGGATGTTAACATACCAGGGCACATAACCTACAGGAGAGATAGGCAGGGGAGAAGAGGGGGAGGAGTAGCTCTCTATGTAAACGAAGGGATAAAAGCAACCGAACATAAGAGTAAACAGGGAGGAGAGGAGGCACTGTGGGTCACCTTGGAGACTGGGAAGGGCACCGCAATCCGCACAGGGGTTGTGTACAGACTCCCATGTCAGGGGGAGGGAATGGACAAGGATATGATAGAAGGCATTCTTAGGATGGCAGAGAAAGGGGAGATACTGTTGATGGGAGACCTGAATATGCCAGATGTTAACTGCACATTTGCTGCAGCCACATCCAAGAGCAGGGCCATTCTCAATGCCCTACAGGTGGCAGGCCTCAGACAGCTAGTTTTGGAACCCACTCATGAGGGAGCAATCTTAGACCTTGTACTCTCAAATGGGGGCAGTGAGAGGATTTCAGATCTAGAAGTGGGTTGCCATCTGGGAACAAGTGACCATCAAACAGTGTGGTTCATGTTAAACTCAGCTACAGAGTCAAGCCATACAAAAGTGAGGGTACTGGACTTCAGGAGGGCTGACTTTGGCAAGATGGAAGAGTGCCTCAGAAAAGCACTAGCAAATAGGCTAGAAGGAGGGGTGCAGCAACAATGGGGAATCATCAAAACTGCCATCACAGAGGCAACAAACCTTGGTGTGAAGCAAATAAACAAATCAAAATGAAAGAAAAAGCTACTATGGTTCTCAAAAGAGGTAGCTGGGAAAGTCAGGGAGAAAAAGATAGCATTCCGGAAGTATAAGTGTACACAGAAGGAGCAGAACAGAGAGCTGTACCAGTTAAGGCAGAAGGAAGCAGGGAGGGAAGTCAGAATAGCAAAGGCCCAAACTGAGGAAAAGATAGCCAAATCGATTAAGAAGGGGGGGTAAAACCTTTTATAGGTACATCAGAGAGCATAGAAAGACAAAGGGAGGGATAGTGAGGATGAATAGAATGAACGGTGGGTGGACAGAGGGGACAGTGAAAAAGCAGGATACTGAATGAATATTTCTGCTCAGTATTCACAAAGAGGAGGGGAAGTGCCTAATCCAATTAACAGAAGCACTTGATAGGGGGTCGATCCCAGTCCTTTCATAGAAGAAAGGGTTCTGAAAGAACTCCTAAAACTGAAGGTGGACAAAGCAATGGGGCTGATGGAATTCACCCAGAATTCTAAAAGAATTAAGGGAGAACTAGTGAAACCACTGGCTACTCTTTTAATAAATCATGGGAGGATGATGTGGTACCCGAGGACTGGAGGAAGGTGGATGTGATTCCCCTTCACAAAAGTGGGACCAAGACAGAGACAGGAAACTACAGACCTGTCAGTTTGACCTCTGTGGTAGGGAAAGTGATGGAGTCACTTCTGAAGGAAAGAATTGTTGAGTACCTAGAGGCCAGTGGGGCACAGGATCCAAGGCAGCATGGGTTCACAGCGGGAAGGTCATGTCAGACGAATCTAATAGATTTCTTTGACTGGGTGACCAAAGTAGTAGACCAGGGAGGGGCTGTGGACATGGCCTACCTAGAGTTTAGCAAAACATTTGACACAGTCCCACACAAAAGATTAATAATCAAATTTAACCAGCCTAGGAGTGGGTCCCAGGGTGGTAGCCTGGGTAAAACATTGGCTGGACAACAGGACACAGAAGATAATTGTAAATGGAGTCCACTCTGAAGAAAGAGGGGTTACTAGTGGGGTACCGCAGGATTCAGTACTGGCCCAGTCCTTTTTAATGTCTTTATAAGTGATATTGCAGAGGGACTGGAAGGAAAAGTATGCCTCTTTGCAGATGACACAAAGATCTGCAACAGAGTTGATACACAAGGAGGCGTGGAAAGGATGAGAAGGGACTTGGCAAGGTTGGAGGAATGGTCAGAAGTATGGCAGCTAGGATTCAATGCAAATAAGTGCAAAATAATGCACCTGGGAAACAAGAACCCAGGAAAGATTACACAATGGGGGAGGTAGTAACAACAACAAAATGGAAAGGGACCTGGGGGTAATCATATCAGATGACCTTAAGGTTAGCAAACAATGGAGAAGGCAGTAGGGAGGGCTGGGGTATACTGGGATGCATAGGAGAGGCATCAGCAGCAGAAAACAGGAAGTTGTTATCCCTCTGTACAGACAGTTGGTGAGATCCCATCTGGAGTACTGCGTCCAGTTCTGGAGACCCCATCTCCACAAGGACATAGACAGGATAGAGGCAGTCCAGAGGAGGGCAACTAAAATGGTGCAGGGTCTGCAAGAGAAGCCATACGAGGAGAGACTAAAGGAGCTTAATATGTATACCCTTGAGGAAAGAAGGGAGAGGGGGTACATGATAGAAACTTTTAAGTACCTCAGTGGAATCAACAAAGTCCAAGAGGGTAGCATCTTTCAGAAAAAGAGACGTGCAAGAACAAGGGGACACAATTTAAAGATAGAGGGGCGGTTCAGGGGCAATGTGAGGAAGTATTTTTTCATAGAGAGGGTAGTGGATGCATGGAACAGCCTTCCTGAGGAGGTTGTGGGGTCTAAAACTGTGGGAGAATTCAAGAATGCATGGGACAGACATAAGGCAATTCTTGTGGGTGGTAGGAAGAAATAGGCTGTTGGTTAACTAGGATCTGCAGCCTATCCTGTAGGTAGGGAAATGGGTAGACTGGGTGGGCCAAGCGGTCCTTATCTGCCATCAAAGTCTATGTTTCTATGCCATAGGCTCAGTGTGCCTCTCCTGGTTACCAATTTTCAAATACATAAATAAATGCACTATTAATGCCCAAAATCCTTTGCTGTTCTTTTCATTACTAGCCTCATATGAACCACTCTACATCTTATTTATATTCTCCTCTTTATTCTTTCTCAATAAATTTGTATAATCCCTTTTGGTATTAAATGTTTTCCTGTGCTTTCCTGCCTATTCTAGTAATTGCTTTTTTCATTGTTCTGTAGTCTTTATCAAACCACTTTCTCTTCTCTCCAATATTGGTGCTGGGATTCTTTCCACCCTTTGGTGTCACTGGCCATTTCTTTCAAGGGAGAACACATCTATATGTAACCCCCAGGTGGCGCTATCCCAAGGGCTACTACCCCTGCCTGCGTAACTGCTAACAGGTTAAGGGGCCTAGGTCCAATGGCGGGTGCCTCCACCCAGAGGTCGGGGTTCAGACAGTCTGGAATGACTTGGTCACAGCCCTCTGGGTCACTGCAACCCCCCTTTCTTCCCACTAGTGGCCCACACAAATTACCAACAGTACCATTACAATGTACACTTACTCCCAGGATTGGTTGATCAGCTTGACTCTGGGGACCCCCTGTAAAGTAAGATGCAGTAATACAATAGCCACTGTACAGTATTTCAGCACAAACACGCAGTTCAGGCAGTATACTTTGCAAAACAACCAAATCTGATTTATTTATGGGGGATTAACAAGGGCAGGGGCAAATCTTGTTAATTAGCTTAATCACTCTACTGTTTCAGAGCACTGTGCACAGGCTAAGGTCCCTATGAGTTACTGTCACTGGGTACCCAGGCAATAAGGGGCTAGCCAAGTTCGGTGCAGCTGGTTGGGGTCCTGAAGATGAAAAACAACTGTACAATACCCAGATTTGTAATTCGGAGCCAGTAGGCTCAGTTCGTGTAGCCAGAGAGGGAAACAGATGGACACTTGCAACTCAATAGATCAGTTGGCAGGGATTTACCCTGATTTCTACTCACGACTCTTGTGGCAGGATACCTTTCATACTGTCCAGGGACACAGTCCTGTGGTCAGAATACTCCCCACACATTTATATGTAAAAGAAGGTTACCATACCAGGCAACTGCTTTATATCCCGACCACACTCACTGCTAACCCAGGCAGTCACAACGCAGCTTCACTTTTCCTGACAGACAGAGCGCAATGAAGCAGATTCTCCAATCTTCTACAGGGTGAACCTGGTAGTTAGCTGCAAAAACTGCACAGCCTCTTCTGATAGCAGCACACAGCGGATTCAGTCCGAATCACCTCGGCGAATGAGCCACCCGACTTTTGGCCTTCCACGTGCGCTTCCTGGGCGAAAACTCACAGCGCAGGAGCCCGGAGCTCCTTCCTCACTCACAGCCACAACGACTCTGTCTTCTCGGCCGTTAGGCAGGGAATCACACTTCGGGCGCCACCCGACCCGATCGGAGGGCTTCAAATGCCAGTCTCCTCTACCTTCCCCTATTGGTGCGAAAAGACGCCACACTCCTGGACTTCACTTCCCAGAATCACTGGCCATACTCCCCATTGGCAGCCGGCTCCCGAGAGAGTCCTAGTCCTGGTTGGCTGCTAAATCCTCCATCTTAAGCGCCCCTCCCTCCTGATTGGATCCAAAAGGCAGTTCTGATCCAAAATGGAGGGTCAAGGCATACAAAGTTCCAGCTGCAAGGGAAACAGGTTAGACAAAATAAATTTGCCAATACCAATTCAACATATATTACATCAACAAGCACAGCCCAAGGAAGTGCCTGCTTTGCCTGCTTAGCGACGGCAAAATGGGGCACACTATCAGTGGCTCGAGCGGGACTCGAGCAGGAGAACACACCCCCCCCCCAGCAGACTAACTGGGTTTGCGAGCTGGTGGCTCTTAAAGAGACAGTACTAGAGGCATTTAGGAAACCCCCATTTGCAAGGGGGTTACATATAAATGTGGGTCTGGATTCTCAAAGAGAGCCAAAATTTATGCAGTTGAGGAAAAATGGCTTGCAGCACTGTGGAAATTCAGTTTCGGCATATTCACAAAGAAAAAGTACGCACTTGCGGGAAATTTCAAATAAGGCAAGTTACGGAATTCCGCAGCTGCAGAAAATGCGCAAGTGCAGATCTGCAGCTGAGGAAAAGGCTCAGCGGCCAGAACAACAGGTGATCCGAATTAATTGGAGCAGCAGACATTGACAGTCTTGCCATAGATGAATCAGAAAGTACACACAGCTAGATCAGCAGCCAGTCCCACAACTGGGACCACAGCAGCACCACCAGTACCAGCAGAACCATGCAGCACAGTGGCATTCTGTAACTATTGGTTGTGTTTCTCCCTGGGGTGTTTATGTTGCCTGATTCAGTAGCACTCACTTGTGGCTGTTACCAGCTCTGCTTCTACTTCCTGTGGGTCTCTTTTATGGGCTGCACAGGGTCATGTGGTTATGGTTTGTTGCCTTTCAGTGGAAATGTGTGCTATTTTTGATGTAATAACTGACACTACTATATAGCCCACAGGCTTGCAGTTGCTGGTGCCTGAACTCCCACTATAGTTGTATTGCAATTGTTAGTACACTCTTTTTTGCTCAGGATGAGTTACATCTCACTGTCTGTGGTGCAGCATGTGTGCAACATTTTTTCCACAACTGCGGAAAAACAGCAGCTGAGAATAGCCTTTAAAGGGATGTGCCATATTGTTCAATGGCTTTTTTTGTTCAGGAACGTCCGCAGCTGCACTTTTGCCATAGTCCACAGTATATTTTTCCCACAGCTGCAGAAGTTTTGTGTATACCACTCAGTGTAATTACCCCTTTTTTCTGCAACTGCACAAATTTTGGGGACTTGCACATTATCTGCACCTTCCAAGTGTTTTGAGAATCCAGCCCATGATATCTATCACAGTGCAGCCTCTTTCAGATGGGACTGTTGTACTTCCATTTAAATCTCCTTTCACACACCCATTTATAATGCAAAGGTTATGTTCTTCTGCTAGGCATAATAACTTCCCTATTTTCTTATTTTTATATTTATCCTTAGATGTTCTGATTGGAATTTCTAGCAAGTCATTAAGATTCTATTTGTTATTTTTGTTCTCACTGGCTTCCCTAAACTTTTCAGAATATTTCATTTAGGTCTCCTTACAGCATGATTATCCCTGTACTGTAGGTAGCTCATTTTTTACATTCAGTATGATAACTTTTCATTTTTTAAGGATTTCAGCATATTCTGAGATACATAAAGAAGGGGCAACATGTGCATTCAATATAACCACTTGTTCCTCCTGATTAGAGATGCAGTGAAGTGTAACTTTGCTAGCATAGTAGAGGCGAAGTGGCCCACTCCGCCTTGACACATAGCTGCGTGAAGTGCCCATTGAAATGCAGTACTTCGCCACTTCATATCATAATGACTTCACGTTATGATGACTCCACATTACTTCACTTTATTTTCTTTTAAAGGCAGAGTAAGTGAGCATTGTAACAGCCCACAGATCACACGGCTCACAGTCTGCAGGTCACATGCTTCAGGCAGGAAGTTAATCTTGCAAGAGAGTGAAAGACTTTCTCTTTCGCATTACCTAGTGCGGGAGAAAGAGTTGTGTTTGAGAGGAGACAGAGAGATAGCAAAAAATATAAACCTCATTTTGAGAAGAGACAGAGAGATAGCAAAAAATATAAACCCTGAACCAGAGCACCTTCTGGGCTAGTGGTCCCCTTCCTGAAGCAGGAGGTAGTGGTGCCAAGGAAGCACCGCCTCCAGTGGCACCTACCAGCACCCCACCCCCACCAGTGCCACCACCTGCCATGGCCCCTGTGCCAGCAGCTCAGCAGGAAGTGAGGGAGGAGCCGCAGCAGTTGCGGCAGCAGCAGCAACAGCAGCAGCAGCAGGTTTCCCCACCCCTGGCCCCAACTGAGCAGCAGCAGCTGACAACAACATCTGGGGCCTCCCCTGCCTGTGCCCGGTCTTCCCTGCAGCTCATTCATGTGGGAGTTCTTCACTATACTGCCTGCAGACATGGCACCAGTGTAGTGAAGTGCAATCTGTGTGGTGAGGTGGTGTGCCATGGCCCCAAGGGAAGTCATCTGGGCACAGGTGGTCAGCGCACCTGCCTATGCAACCACCACCGTGCAGACTGGCAGGCCAAGCTTACTGAACAGGGCAGACATGCATCTGCTGACCCTGCTGGGCAACAGGTGGAAACATGGCATCCACCTGCATGTGGAGTCAAATTGGGGCGGGTCATGGAGCAAGTGGCTGCTCCACAACCTGCAGGTGATGATGGCAACCCTGGACGAATACCTGCCACACATGCCAACTCGAGCCTGATTTGAAGTTAGTGAGTTAGACCATGTGAACCACCGGATTGACAATGGGAGCAGCGGTTGAAGCGTATGGAAATGCACCAACTCTAAATAATGGGCATGTTTCAACTGCTGCTCTCACACCATAACATTGATCATTAGTTTTTTTTGTCCTTGCACCCACCACCCTCTCTGTGAAAAAATAGTTCATGACTTTGCCCCGATACATCCCCCCTCTATCTTCAAATTTTGCCCCCTTGTTCATGCACATCTATTTTTCTGAAAGATGCCACCCTCTTGTGCATTGTTGATTCCCTTTCGGTACTTGATAGTTTCTATCATGGCCCCCCCTCCTTTCCTTGCAGTCATACATATTAATCTTTAGACTCCACAATATTTGGGAAACGGTTAACTTGTTGTCATGGGTTGAAATTGGGGCAATACTCATGTCATCAGCAACTTCCCCACCACCAGCGGGGACAACAACATCTCCAACCATGATTGAAGCTACTGATTGTGCTGTGAAAAACATAGTCAGAGAAATCCCTTTACTGGCATCAACTATGCACTTCTGCTGCATACTACCACACCCACGGCCTCTCTTGCCACTGGCAGCAGTGCCATGGCCAGAAACATCTTTGCATGCACGTCTCTTTGCAGGCATTTTTTGGGATTGCACAGAAAATTCACAGCAAATTGAGATTTCTGAAATTTGGGGTGGATGGGAAGCCAAAAAACAACAACTGTGGCTTACAGATGCAGATTGGGCACTAAACAGATGCAAATGTCCAGACGCAGATTGCACACTATAAAGAGATGCAGCCGCACAGGCACAAAATCATCTTGATCAGTGGTCACACAAATCCAAAACTGGAAAAATAAATTATTCCTTTTGCGGGTTGGGGGGGGGGTGCTGCAGTAGCAGTCCACTAGCTAGATAGAAGGAAGCAATAAAAAGTACCACAGATGGATAACTGATTCAGAGTGCAGCGATTACTGTGTAGCACAATAAAATGTGTCTGACTTGATGTCACACACACTCACACACTACAGGTAATGCCCAGAAAATGTAACAGTGCCGTACACTATATAAACAAACCTTTTAAACAGAATGAAAATATGCACTGCACCACAACAAACAGAAAAAAATTATCAAAAATTACTGCAAGTATTACTGTGTGTACATAAACACACAAATACTAACATACACTACTAGTACAAAACAGTTAGAAAGACTGCCTTTCTCATGTGAATCTCACTCCACCACAGATACGCCCCTTCCCCGAAGCATACTTCAACAGTGTCTGTCAGTACACAGGCTGAATATTCTAAATTAACATTCAAAATGCACAGAAACACAATCAACACTCGATGATCTAAGCACAGGTGGGTGTCCTACAGTCGATGTACTAAATTTGGAACAAATAATTGGATCAAAAGTGATTTTTTAAATCTTTTTCAATGATTTGATTCTCAGCTCTGAGAGCAAACTGTCTCTAGCTTTCCACTACACACACTATGCAGAATTGAGGCTGTGCAAGACAATATAGAACCCATGTGATCTGCCATCCCATGAATCAATGCAAAACTCACCTCAAATAGCAATAAACAGGCGAAGTAAATTGAAGTCCATTAAAATCAAAGGCACTTTGTGTTAAAATTAAGGGGAAGGCTGTAATACAAGGCGAAGTAACACAAAGTCCACTGAAATCAGTGCACGTTGTTATCAAATATTTAGGCAGAGTAATTTACTTCACATTGTGGAGCACTGTGCGGATTTGGAGATAATAGGAGAAGTGCTCCACGTAACAAAGTGGGAGCACTTCCCCCACCTCTACTCCTGATTCACATTAGCTACAGTACAAAGGATATTTGGACATCCGGGCCCAGATATTCAAACTGTGCCCAAAAAGTTCGCAACAGCAGGAGCAAGCGCAAGTCCACTGCGCCCATGTGCAAGAAGCGCGATATTCAAAAACTGCGCAGGCCAAGATGTGCCTATGGTAGACGACTGAATATCGCACCACCTGTGCCATAGCACAACCAGGGATGTGAAGTTGTGCATATCTGATGCACCATAGTGCAACAAGGGATGCTCAGCGGAGCAGTCCAGATGCACCATAGCGCAACCAGGGACGCCCTCTGGAGCAGGGCAGCAATGCAACAGCACAACCAGGGAGGCAGGGGCCCACCACCCATGCCACAGATAGGCAGAGGAGCACACAGCAGAACAGAGATCATCCCCCACACCCCATGTACTGCACAACCGGGGGAGTGCTGAAATAACCACCAGCCCATGGATACCAGCAACCAACCCACAGCCGGGCCATGGTGCCCCAGCACACCCCCTGGCAAGCTGTGACTGGCACACAAGGAGGGCCGACCACCCCGTGCCACACCATCCCACCAATGCAGAGCACACCCTGCACCACGATCACCATGCACCCTTCCCAGGAGTAGCGCCCAACAGTGCAGGACACCCTATGCATGCCACCACCTCCACTGTGACAATGCAACCCTGTGCACCACGGAGCCATGCAAGGCAGCCCCACCATGTGCATCTTGTTGTGGGCGGCAGCAGACAGCAATGCAACAACAGGATACACAGTGCCACCCTGCACATCCCCCCCATGGTACAGCTGAGAGACCGACCATGCGTCGCCACACGAGGTACCCCACATGTGACAGGGCAGGCCCGGGACCCCACCACCAGTGGTACAGCACCCTGCACACCCTCCCAAGGACACATCCCATCCCAGCACTGGCCACAACAGCCAGCACAGACACACACAGTGTTGTATGGAAGCATGCACCACACAGGATGCAACACAGTGCATGGACAAACACCCACCCATACCCAGGGGCACACCAACACAGGGACACAGTAGCGGGTCAACCAAGCCAGTGCCGTGTGGCCACGGCTGATGTGTACACATGGACAGCACCCCTACATTGCACAGGTGTGCCAGCCACCCTGTGCTGGCACCATGAAGTTGTATGCCACCAGCATGCTGCCGGAGCACAGGTGACAGACACTGGAGCACATCCCCTGCAACAGACACAAGCGACAGCATGGAGGGGGGACAACAACAGCAGAGGCCACAGTGCCACTGGAGGCAGACGTACACCATAGTGGTGATGGAAGGCAACCTGGCATTGTGCCGGGTACAGTTATTATCCAGCATGGACAGCCACCACAGACACACCAGCAGACCATGCATATCACAGACATGCAAGGGTGTCAGCAGCACAAGCCATGGACGGTCTGACAGGGGTGCCATGCACACAGTGCAGGCACCGTGGACCACTGCACACAGGCATCCAGTGCACAGAGTACAACACACAAACCACATACGGTGACTGATCCCCCTGCCCACACCATAGGCGGTTCACCTCTGCACACACACACACGCCCATGCATGCACCACCCCTGACGCCATGCACACCACTGCAGCTGAGCACCTGTAGCCCGCTGCAAATCAGAGACCATCACAGTTGTCATAACAAAACAAATGTATTTAAAACCAGAAATACAAAAACTATATATAACTATATACAATGGGGGGGAAGGGCCACATACCAGGTGGGGGTGGGTAAGAGGCAGGGGTGAACATATGGGAGAGGGAAGAAGGGGTGTGAGGGTGGGTCTGGGGGGGGAAGGTATAATTAGGGGCATGGAGTGATCATCGTCTGCCCCGATCCTCCTCCATGTGGCGCCGATGTCGTCTCCTCCTCCTCACCCCATGGAGGTCCATTCTCTGCAGGAGCTCCAGGGTCACCCTCACCACCTGGAGCAGCTCCTGCAGTCCTTGCTCCAGTGCCTGGAGTCACTGTCCACCTAGGACGAGGGAGCAGAGTCAATAAGTGTGACTGTCCAGCCCCCCTGCAGCCCATCCATTGTGCATGGCATACAGCCATTTGCCACTCCCCTGTGATTGTGTGCGACCACCCACAGTGACCGTGTCCACAAGACCTGCATACCCAGGCAGCCACAGCCATGTGGACCACTGCACACACCCACCGCCCATGTCCTGCACAGCACCACCGTGGCCATACAGTGACTTGGCTATGCGGTTGTGAAGGCAGTGGCACAGCCATGTGCCCAGTGCATGCATGGACCACCATTGACACACTCCCAGACATGCATTGCCACTGGACAGTGCTGACTATAACAAGTTGCATGCATGGCAGTAGTGTCAATGGTTGGTGGCCATGCCCCGCTGCCTGCCCAGTTATACAGCATGCAATAGTAGTCATGGATGTAAGGCATTCACCATCATCAGACTGGTCCCCGCACCGCTGTAGACCTTCAGCCCTCCTGTCCTGCTGGTCCTCCAGGTGGCGCCTCCGCTCCCTCACCTGCCTGCACTCTCTGGGCCTAAGGTGCAAAACATGGAGAGAGGAACATCAGTACAATCTGGTAGCAAAGTCCCCCCGCCCCATATGTGTGCAATCCCACACAGTCATACCCATCCACCCCACACCACGATACTACCACCACAGCCAACACTGGATGGCCCCCCCATGTGCTGGACACATGCAACCATGATACCCGTATGGACGATAACAGTGTATGGATGGGCCACCTACCTGGCCGTGGCACCGTGTCCCTCCTGGCACATGCCCGCAGGTGGGCAAGTAGGTCCGGGTCCCTGTGCCTGAGGTCCCCGTAACAGTGGCTACACTGCTCCACCATGCACCTCATACCAGTGGCCTCCTCCAGAGCATCGGCCACCTCCTGCCAAACTGCACTCCTGGCCCTGTCCAGGGGTACATCACCATATAGAGCCCCAGCTTGGGGCTCTACAATTGCCACCAGGTTGGCAAGCTCCACCTGGCTCCACATCACTGCCCTTCTCCGCGCCATCTCAGCAAAGTGGTGGATTCAAAATGGTGCTCGGCAGCACGGTCCTGCCATGCAGATGCTGCATGATACAGCGCCAGTTATTCTCTATCGCACTGTCACCGAACAGCGCGATAGTGGTGCACCATGCCTGATGCATGGCGCCTGGGGAGCAAGGTCGGGCATGGGGTCAAGGGTCTCTCGGCACACGGACAGCCACATCGCGATTGGAACCCAATGCATGTAGCACGATTGGGTGCCTGTGTGCCACCTCCTGTAGCAGCCTACAGCACTGTTGCCCCAGTGCACCTACAGCATCCCAGTGCCACAGCGCCATATATGTGAACAGCGCAACAGCACCACTGGCATAATGGTGGCCATGCCCTGCATTGCCTCCCGTGCACAGCACATCAGCAGCGCGGCAGGCACCTGCGTCATCAGCCCGGGCATGCGCAGTTAGGTGTGTACTGTGCATGTCACAGAACTGTACCCTTGGTTCAGCACGCTCAACACACCAGCAAAGCGCAACAGTGCTATATTCAGCCCGGCATATGCAAATCAGCTAATCAGCCATTCAATGGCACAGTCACTGCATTTGCATCCACTTAAAAATGTGCCTCGCCTCATTTGCATGCGTTGCGCTATAAAAATGCGGCATTGGGCTGCACGGGCCATAGTCGGTTACTGCAGTCTATTGCGGTGAGTTGCATGCTGTTTGGGAGTGTGGACTGTGGTGTTTGGGACATGCATGGACTGCACAGTCACAAGTAACACCTGTCATTCTCACAGGAGGAATAATGACCGATCGTGAGGTGGAGGAAGAGGAACAGAGACATGGGAGGAAGAGGAGGCCGAACTTCACCAAGGCAGAAACAGATGCCCTGTTTGAGGCCTACCTCAACCAGGAGCCGCTGCTCAGCGGATGCCAGGGAACACCACAGGCCCGTGCTGCTGCATGGGAAGAGGTGGCACGTGCTGTCAACCTGCATGGCAGCCACCAGCGCTCTGTGCAGGAGTGCAAAAAGAAGATGGGCACAGACAGGCGAAGAAATAAGGAGAAGGTGGCTGCCATCAGGGCAGCACAGTCTGTGACCGGTGGGAGACAGCTGGAGGTGCAACGCCTGACCCCACAAGAAGAGCAGGTTGCTGGCAGCATGCAGCATTGCACCATAGAGGGTGTTCTGAGTGGTGGATTCCAGATGGGTGGTAGCCTGTCACTGCATGGTAGGTCCTGGTCTGTCAATGGGGGGGGACAGGGTAGGTCACATACATTAATGCTACTGTTTTTCCCTTACAGCTCCTGAGTATCTACATGGGTCAGCGGTGGTGGGCTTCTCCACTGAGGGTGGTAGCATGAGATGGAGGAGGGCCCGTCCACCTCCACAGGCATATGGGGGTCAGGGTGACAGTGGGCCCGCCTGGATGTCTGGACTGATGTTGTTGGAGCAGGTGCAGAGGAGGCCCTATCCGTGTCCCAGCATGCCAGCGTCCATGGATGCCAGCATGCTGAGACTCGGGCTGGTGCTGGATCCATCACCGATGATGATGGAGCTAACATTATGGGCAGTGAGACATGTGGGCCACAGGATGGCCACACAACAGATGAAATTACGGGCATGGCTGTGGGTGGTGCTGCCATGGAGGCCTGCGTGACATCACAGTCCCAGACTGTGCCTGTCTGCACCAGTGGGGCAGCACTGGTGAGTGTCCAGTACAGTGGGGCTGTTGCAGCCACTGCGGTGGCACCATTGAGCCCTGGAGAGTGGCAGCTGGAGGGGCAGTATCAGCAGTGGGCCAATGGCCATGGGGGTAGAGTGTCAGGGGGCGGCGTCAGTGCATTGCCTGTGGACATGCCCAGGCCTGGCCCTGGTGTGCAGTGCCCACCCTCAAGGGGTGATGACCATCAGGGCTGTGAACACTATGAGGGACAGCATGCCGATCAGGCAGATGACCTCTTAGATGAGCACACCCGCATACTCCAAGCATCAGTCGATCAGCAGATGCGGCTTGTGACGGCAGTGGATGCACTCAGTGCGGCTCTGTGCCAGGCAGAGGAGCGGCGCAGCAGAGACACCACTCTACTCCTGGCAGGGATGGACTGGTTGCAGGAGGATGTGACCACTGCCATTGACAGGCAGACACAGGCAATCACAGCTGTCATGGCCACAATGAGCACACAGTTATTTGCCCATGCGTCGCAGACACCGAGCAGTGCAATGTCCACCCCCCCATTCCTGGCATCATGGGACACCCTCCTTGTCGACACCGGGTTCAGCTGTGGGCATCCCAAGCACACCTGGCGCAGGCATGTTCAGTATGCTGCAGACACCTGCGTGAGCATGGTCGCATTCATGCAGTGGAACCCCTTGGGGACTGTTGGTGCCACCCCATGAGACCATTGGTCAGCCTGTCACTGCTGGTGGGTCTCAGTGGGGCCGCCCATGCATCCATGCATCTGTGGCAGCCGTGGCACTGTGGCGTGTGACTGACCAGGATGCAACAGGCCAGGAATAGCCCACAGGCCTTTGAGGGGCTGTACTGTAGGGCACCGCCAGATGTGTCCAGGAAATGGAAACGTGCCTTCAGCATCCCGAACAGACGCTCGATGACATTGCGTCTGGCGGCATGTGCCTCATTGTAGTGTTGCTGCGATGGGGTCACGGGGCCACCGGTATGGTGTGAGCAGCCAGGGACAGAGTGGGTATCCACTGTCACCTGTGTGTAGAGGGTGGAGGTTAGTTTGGTGATCAGCGTCGCCCTGCCTTGGGCCATCTAGGCCAATACCCATGTCACCTCTGACTATGCCCCTCCCAAGCTCTATGTCTTTCTGTGTGGTTTGCATACTCACCCACTAAGTGGTCAGTGAGGATGTCCCCACTCTCGAATCTGTGGCACAGTGCTGACTGGTACCAGATGAAGGCATCATGTGCTCCCCCATGGTGCGTGGCACAGACATTGATTATGCATCCCCGGCATCGCACACCACCTGGCAGTTGATGCTTGCATAGCCCTTCCGATTGATATATGCGGCCACTTCGGGGCCAGGTGGTATGCGGATGGCCACATGGGTGCAGTCTATTGCCCCTAGCACACCAGGCATACGTGCTACCCTGTGGAACTCCTGTATGTTTGCTGTGCGCTCCACCAGTGTTCTGGGGAAATGGATGTACTCCACAGCATGTGGCAGCAGTGCTCTGAGGAACTGGGTGAGGTGGCATGACACGGCCAACTGGGTTATGCCTGTGGTGTCCCCTGTTGGTCTCTGGAAGGTACCCATGGTGAGCAGGCACATGAAAGCTGTCACTTTTGTCTTCACTGACAGAGCATGGCTCTGTCGTGTGGATGCCTGCATCATATCACTGCACAGCTCACAGAGCCACCTCAGAATTGCCTAGTTCAGGTGGTACTGGACCACGATCTCGGTATCCATATACAGCTCAAAGCTGGTGTGGGCTCGGAACTGCCTGTTGGGGACATACCACCGACGGGCCCTTCCACGGACGTGCCCCTCTGCTGCCTGCCTTCTCACCCCCCTCATAACTGCCTCCATCTGGATGGTGGCACTGACCATGTCCCTGACTTGTGTCCCCCCCCCAGCAGCTGTTTCTGTGTTCCCCCTGCTGTCCTGGTTGCTACTTCTCCTGCACTGGGAACACCTTCCTCTGGTGGCCTCAATGCTGTGTGGCACTTCCCCCTTCTGCACTGTGGCTATGGCTGTGGCTCCCCACACCTTCCCTGTGCCTGTGGGTTCCAGGTGCCCTTTCTCTGTCCTGCCCTGTGTGTGTGTTGCCTGTGTGGCTGGCTATGGTTCAGCAACATGTGCCTTCCCTGTAGCGTTCTTGCGCCTCTCTCTTGTTCCTTTTTATTTTGGCTGATTTCCGCTATCACACAACTTCCGCTTGCTCCCCTATTGCGCATGGCGCATGTTGTTGAATATCGCACTGCACCATTTATGCATGGTTCCTCCCCCTTCAGTTGCACATGCATTCATTATCATTGCGCTCTTGCTAATGTGATTTAGAGGACATCTGCCTCCCACTGAATATCACAGAATGGCGCATTTTCAGACTTGCGCTGGAGCAACCCTATTGAGCATGGTGCAACCCTTTTGAATAGCTGGGCCCCAGTATATATTCTGTAACTGTTAAATACTGAATCTATAGCTATAAGTGTTACTAGGCCTCCACCCTCATCTTCCAAATGTAGCTGTCCTACAGGCAGGTACTGCCCAGTTTCCATAACCTTCTATCTAGCAATACTGTGGTTTCACTGATCATGCTTTTTGTAATAAAACTATATGAAATGTTCTTATAAAATTATTCTGCTACAGTCACTTTCTGCCTCTTGGTCACTTTCCAGGGTGTTTTTGAAGGAGGCCAAACTACTAGAGGTTTCACTGTCATCCAGAACCACGCTAGAGTTAATTTTAGGACCTTTTTTCCCCTCTTCCCCGATTACTGTATTTCTCCCCTGTTGCTCAGATTCATCACCTTTTAGGCTAAGTTCATTCACTGCTGGTTTAAAAACTTTGTTATTGTTTGTAGACATGTGCTGTTATTTTCTTTCCCTTGAACCACTAATTTTTTGTTTATGTTGTTCTATATTTCTGTATTCACATTCCTTATAGTGTAATCCAATAGTACTCCTATTTTCTTACACTCTTTTTTTCTCTGGAAAATAGCATCCCTTATGCTGTTTGACACAACAACTGGACATATCTGCCCTTTTGCTGGATTTGTTCTATATCTGTATAAAGTTCTCATGTCCAGCCAGTGTACCTTATTACTCATTACTGTACCCCCTTTAAACTAGTGTATACGTCTATTTTTAAACTGAATTTATTTTCTTGTTTTTGTCTTGGGTAGACCTCTTAAAAATACAGTAGGTAAAATAGTCCTCTTTTTATTAGGCCTCCTTTTCTTCTCTGCACAAGTCATTCTTATTTTTCTGGTCCACAAAGTCCTTGTTTTCTTTTTCCTGGAATTTTACCTTCTTTTTTGTAATTTTCATCCTGTATTTTCAGCTTGTTTATAGTATATGGTTAAGGCTTATTGTGTATAGAATTCGAATCATACTATCAATACATTCTGTAATTTGGTTTCTAATGATGTACATAAATTGATTACAAGTGATAAGAACAAATATCGTGCACAGAATGTTACCTTAGCTGAGAGACAAGCTATACAGGAATTAAAGAATTTGGGTTCAATAGTGATCAAACAGGCCGATAAGGGTGGTGCAGTGGTAGTGTGAGGAATTGATGCCTACAATGATGAAGCTATGAGGCAATTAAGCAATCAAGAATTTTATAAGAAGATCAACAGAGATCCGGGTGAGCTCATTAAAAACAAGGCTGATACATTAATTGATTTTGGTTTTGCATCAGGAGAAATCACTAAAAGAGAAGCTGATTTCCTCAAAGTATCCAGCCCTAAGAAGCCTGTTCTTTATTTTCTACCCAAGGTACATAAAGGTGTGTTACCTGTGGCAGGCCGACCAATTGTTTCAGCAAATGAGTCTGTTACCAAAAATATGTCCAAGTGTGTGGATTTTTTTGCACAAAAATTTGTTTCAAGTCTTCAGTCATATGTTAAAGATACAAAGGATGCTTTATTGACGCTCCACAATGTTCCTGTATCTGAGTCTGAAATACTGGTCACTATAGATGTAGAAAGTCTATATTCCAATATACCCCATGAGGGTGATTTACAGTCTCTATCTAAACATCTAAGTCTAAGGGAGAAAAAGAAACCAAGTTCTGACTTTGTGTTGGAACTTGCAAGATTTGTGCTTGAACAGAACTATTTTTGGTATAATGGTTCCTTTTATATCCAAATAAAGGGGACTGCAATGGGTACTACTTTTGCTCCCAGTGTAGCGAATCTATATATGGGGGAATGGGAGGAGACTAATATCTATAATCCCTCCAATAATGTTTTTTTGAAATATATCAAGCTGTGGAAGCGATATATAGATGATTGTTTGATGGTCTGGACTGGTTCTGATGTCGAGCTGGAACATTTTATCGAATATATAAATCACACCAGCACACATCTAAAATTCACACATGCCAAAAGTATAGATAGTATTCCTTTTCTTGATGTGTTGCTAGAGAAGATGGATAATACACTTTCAACCAAACTGTATAGAAAACCTATGTCCAGAAATACCTTGCTACGTTTTGACAGTTGCCATCCTCGATCTGTGATTAACAATATCCCTAAGGGAAAGTACATCAGAGCTAAACGTATTGGCTCTGACAACAAGTCTTATTTAGAAGCCAAAAAGGAAATCACAGATAGATTTATAACAAGAGGTTATGAACCAGGAGTTCTGCTGAACAGCATACACCTTGTTAACAACATTGAGAGAGAGGAACTGTTAAATCCTAATATACAAAATAAAAATGAAGTGGACAAATTAATTTCCATCACTGAATTTAATCATTTGGCTCCCAAAATAGGTAATGTTATCCATAAACACTGGAATATCATCAATTCTGATTTGAGATTGAAGCAAATAGGCCAGAATCATCCTTTGATCTCTTATACTAAGGGACAGAATTTAAAGGATCTGTTGGTCAACTCATATATTCCATGCAAAAATAAAAATGTACAACAAGATTGGCTACCTTTGCTTCCTAAGGGAAATTATCGTTGTGGGAGATGTGTATGTTGTTCCAACACATCTGATGTTAAAACTTTCCACCATCCAAGATCTGGGAAAAGTTATGAAATTAAAACCTTTATCAACTGTAACACTCAGGGGGTCATTTACATGTTGGCTTGTCCTTGTGGATTATGCTATGTGGGCCAAACTAAAAGAAATCTGAAATTGAGAATTGATGAACATAAAGGAGCTATTAGGAATGCAAATATGGGCTATGCGATGGCACACCACTACCATGAAGTAAAACATGGGTCCCCAGCTACATTAAGATTTGTCGGTTTGGAGAAGGTAGAAGTTGGATTCCGAGGTGGAGATTTGAATTCAAAAATTCTGCAAAGGGAAGCCTTCTGGATCTTTGAACTAAATACGATGGTTCCCTATGGTTTAAACAATGAACTTCCTATATATAGTTATTTATAGTTAACTGTAGTATTTGTGGACATGACCTGTGTCGTGCTCTGCCTACAATAGGGAGATATGACTTTCCGGCTCTGTCTCCTTTTGGTGTTTTTTTTGTTTCAAATGTTAATTTAATTTTTTTAGGTTTTCATTTTTTTGTTCAGTTCACTGCATTGTTCTGAGTATATGGTGGCACTTATGTAGTTTTCATGGCCATGACTTTTCAAGCTGTAGCCATGATTAGTGGGGATTATGACTTGTTCGGCTCTTTTCCCCTTTTTAAATTACACAGTATATATGGAATTTGGTAACTTATTCTATGTTTGTTTAGTTTTATTAATTGTAGGTACATGGAGGTATATGTTATATGGTGCATTTTTTCGGTTTGTCTCTTTAAGAGTTTTTCTGTATTTAAGAGGACACAGTGCATCCAATCCACGCTCTGAGGAAGACGTTTCAGTCGATACGTAAGCATGACGTCGGTTCTGATGCTTCATTGTCTCTTTCCGGTATCGGTTTCGGTGAAATTTGTGGTGAGCAGAGTTTTTAATGCATGGAGTGTATGGAGTGCTGGGCCGTTACACTCGCACTATACATCTGCGACTGACCAGTTTCTTTAGCCCTTGGGTGGTATGTTTGCTTTGTTTGCACATTTTGTAAAGCATTTTTTTGCGATATGCATTTGCGGTTTCGCTGCCATTTTCAGGCGTTTTCTGTGTTCCACAAACATTGCATATTTAAAAGCTTCTGACTGGCCAACGATACACAGAATACTTGTGTTCTCTCTGCTCCCCCTTTTTTGCTCTGTGCAATATTGCAACCTACTGTATGTGGTACCCTTTTGTATTCTCTCACGGTGTTTAACTGCTCCATGTTGGTACATGAGAGAAGTTTACTAGTTTTTATTATTAGCAAATTTTTGCAATAAAGCCTGAAGTGTTTATAGCCTTTAAGTTGCTGACCCCTTTGTTTGTTTTTTCTGAGGATTCTGTTTCAACTTCTGGGGTATATAGTGCACTCCTCTGTTCTTTGAGACTCTACGGTCCTTAAGGTTTCCTATGGACTCTGTACTTTTTTCTTATGACATCGGGACCTCTCGAGCTTCACTCTCAAGGTCCCTGTGATGTCATCTCAAGCCCTCGATGGAAACACAGCCTTGTTGTGTATGGTTGCCCATATACTATTCTATATGTTGTGATCTATTTTTCCTTTTCTTTGATCTTGTTTGTTCTCTTCTTGTTTTGCAATTCTTGCTCCATTGCTCGTTTTCTGTCATTTTTAACTCCTTTATCAGGTTTTCAGTCTATTTTGCCTCTGCCTTAGCTATTTAGTACTTTGTATCTTTTATATCTTATTTCCTGTTTTTTTGAGGCCTCCTGTGTTTTTTTTAATTTTTTCTCCTCCCCTATAACTACCTCTTCTGTCACACTCACATCATTGTCCTGTTTATCCTCGCTGGCTATGCATTCCTGCTTAGTGCATATAAGATTTACCTGTTCTCTCAAAAAGAAATAACTAATTTTGATTTATTTTCTGACTTCCGACAGTCACCACAAAAAAATTGAGAGGTCATAATCCCTTTTCTGTTATACACTGTTTCCTTCTTCCCCTATCCATGTCCTGCATTCCTCATTTTCTAACATCCATAGAGTGAGACATACAGAATTAGTTTAGTTGCCGTATTGGTCCTTGTAAGAACAGATCCAGAAGCAAATGGTTTGATACCTTTTATTGGATCACCATAGATGTTATAAAAAACAAACAGTGTCTAAGCTTTTGGACTAACCAGGTCCTTCCTCTGAGACTTATGGAAGGACCTGGCTGATCCGAAAGTTTAGACACTGTTTTCTTTTTGTAACATCTATGTTGGTCCAATAAAAGGTATCAATCCATTTGCTTCAGGATTCATAGATTGAGAGACATCTTCAGACTGTCAGGGATAAGGAATGTCTGGAGGGTGCTTTGACAGTGAATCTGATGAAAACTTTTATGTACAGGGATATAAATGCTGCAAAATCTCTCTGATCAGTTGAATTTATTTTTTACTTTTTGATTTTGTTCATTCTTTACTATTGTCATTGTTCTTTTGAGGATTTTCCCCACATTTACTGTTTAAATCTTTAGTGGAGTTTATTCTACTAATGCTGCATTAGTTTTCTGTATTTATACACCATCAGTTTAACACTGGAAGACATTGTCTCCATTCTGGTCTCTCAGGTCAGAGAGGTTTAATCCAAGTCCTGTTGTTTCTAGGGGCATATTTACAACTTTGTCTCCATTCTGGTCTCTCAGGTCAGAGAGGTTTAATCCAAGTCCTGTTGTTTCTAGGGGTGCATTTATATCCTCAACATTATAAACAGCAGCACTTACTACTTCCTTTTCTAAAGACCACTCCTGGAGGAGGCCCCCTGGCCTGAAGCCCCAGCAGCTCAACCACACTGTAATTTGACACAAATATAGCCATGGAAGGCTACAAGCTGACTTTATTTATTTAGTCCCCTGCCATAACACCCCAGAACTACATGTACCACCCAACTCTGCACCCTCTCTGAGGGACCACAATGGCTTTTGACCTGATGTCTACTTGGAGTCGAATCATTTGTATCTTGCACCATAAACTGTATGAACTCTGAAACTGTGGGTGCTCTATAATTATACCCTTCTTGTGCCTTTTAATCTGATAGCTACTTGGAATCAAATCATTTGTGTTTTGCAATGGGAATTGTATGTACTCTGTACTGCGTGTTATATGTACTGTATTTGTACCCCTTTTATCCAAATCCCCCCAGGTCACAACTGAAAACAATCCCTGGGCTCCGTGTGCTTACCTAGTAAAATATATTTTAAATAAATAAGTAAATAAATAACTAAATAAATGAGAGTTTGATGATTTTTCAAGTATTCGTATTTGTTCTTGTACTGGTTTATCAGCTTCACTACTCTTTACTTTTATAGGAGAGTAAGTCATTTTAGGTTCTGATGTACTTGTATTCATAATAATTTCTTTTTCTCCTATTAGCGCCAATTGAATTCCTGGAGAAAAAAAGTAACTTCAATTTTTTTTTTTATTTTCAATTTAGTTTTTTTCAGTGTTCTGTATTTTTTGTTGTTGTTGTTAAGGCTTGGCTTGTTGTTGTTTTTTTGTTTGTTTTTTTTGGTTGCCCCAAAAATGCAACTTTTACGACAAGGAGGCTATACAGAGAAGTTTAAATAAGCAGACAGTTAACAGCATTCATTTCCTTCCCTTAGGTATGTGCAAGCAATTAACTTAATCCATGCTTAACACCTATTACTAGCAAAAAATAAATAAATTGAGCCATTAGGCACTGAAAAGTAAAATATATCATTCCTTAAAATAAATGTCCATAAAAGTTATTTTAAGAGTTCTTATGCTTGTTATTAAATAATCCAGGAATGATCTCACCACAGTAGCAGAGCAAAGTCTGTGCCATTCTGTTTCCAAATCACCAAAGGTAACAGCACTCAAGACAGAAATAATGCTTCCATCACAGAACTGATGTGCTCAATGCAGTGATTTATTCAAGACAGAGCAGCCAGAGCTACACCTTACTCCTTAAGGTGTAGCTCTGTCTTGAATTAATCACTGCACTGAGTACATACATTCTGTGATGGGAGCATTACTTCTGTCTTGAGTGCTGTTATCTTTGGTACTGTGTGTATTTTTTGGGCCTGCTGCCCACTGACTAGCACAGGCCTTCATTGGAGCTGTGCAGCAAGTTCTGGGACTTGTGGACTATTCTGTTTCCAGTCTGCTGCAACTGGTTCCACAAAGGGTGAAAGTTATTATTTAAGTCTTGTTTTTAGTCTTATTTTGTGATCTAGGACACATGAAATAAGCCTGTTGCATCAAGATAGTCTAGACTTAAATATATCCTATTATTGGTCTTATATTTATGCCTTCTGTACAGTAGGCTTATCAAGGTAAAGTGGTATTGTACTATCATGGGTACTAAACTATGCTTCAGTTTTGAAATAGCAGCTCAAAGGATTTTCTGAGAGAATTTTACTATGAACGGGCATTTGGAAGAGATGTTATGATTTTCGAAAGGTTAAGGTTCTATAGTGAAAACACACTTGAAAGTGTAGACTGGTTTAAAGAAGACACTGAGCCATCAATTCATCACAGCTGTCGTTCACCAGCATTGCTGCAGGTCTGCTTAGCTTTATAATTTTATGTGACAGGAGCCTTTCTAAATATGGCTGGTAATTTTGTTGGAATCCATAAATCTCCAGCATGCAGGATCATATGGCGTGTCTCACAAGCACTGGCCAAAAAAAATGATATTTTTGCTTCAAATTTGCAACAGATTTAAGCCAGCTCAGACAGAATAAGAATTAACTTTTTGAGCTGGCAGGTTTCCCAAACATTGCTGGTGCTGTTGATGGCACACATATCCAGATTCTGTCTCATGTCATCGGGATAGTATGTATGTAAATATAAAACGGTACAGTAAATGTACAAATTATATGTGATGCTGAATTTTCAGTTACAAATATTGTCACCCCGTGGCCTGAAAGCACACACAATTCTTGCATATTGATGAACAGTCAAACTGGATGGAGTTTTGATGAAGGCAACACTCAAGAGTTCCTTCTAAGGGATAGTTGATATCCTTTAAAGCCTTGGCTTCTCACACCATATTTAAATCTGCAGACAGCAGCCCAGGAGAAGTTCAGCATAGCACACATTTGGACCTGAAACACAGCTGAGAGATACGCTGGGGTGTTACAGCATGATTTCTATGTGTTACATGACGAGATCTGTAAGGCTTCTGAGATGGTATGCACAACTGCATGCACAACAGCATTACTGCATAATTATGCCACGTAAATGTGAATTGCTAAGTTTTTCTTTAAGGTTAACAGTATTGTAAAATACACAATCTCCCAAAGGAAAGAAACCGATTATGATTTCAAGCCAGTAAAAGATTCTTTTTCCCCTTGCACTGACTGGTTAGATATTTAATTCTGTGCTTACCCTGGAATGTAAACAATCCCAGAGATATGATGCACCAGTTTGCATGCATAATGTTGTTCTGTGCTGCCATACTGCATGAAGTGATAGAGTGGAGAGGCACTGAGCCGCACTGTACGTGTGTAACGGCACCTTACCGTTCCACCATTGTTTACATCCACATGCATGCACAGAATGAAATATATAAGCACTCATGTCACAAAAAAAGAATTTAAAAGACTGATTGGATGGGGATTGGGGGAGGATGTGATGGTTCTTTTGTATGGTGGTGGTTTTATAACAAACAGTGTTTAGTTTTAATATTCCTGTTAATCCCATTTTATACAATTACTATGAGATTTGTTTCTTTGAGACAAATCAGTTTATCTGGACTCAAGAGACGTTACAATAAATATGCAGTGCTCAATGATCAGCAGTTAAGTAAGCAATAACCCATGACAAGGTGTGCGTTTATTGGGGATTAATCAACACCCTGGGTGTGTTGTGAGTCATGAGGCCACAGGCCGAGTGTCCTCACAGCACCCGGGGTGTGGATTAATCCCCAATAAATGCACACCCTGGAGTGGGTTATTGTGCTTATAACATGGGCCACATTTGGGCACAAATGGACAAAAGCTGTTGGTATAACACAGAAAACATTTGAGAACTACTTAGTGTTCTTCCACTACTTTTGGCCGTGGAACCACAGTTTTTTGTGTTATGCCACAGTAAAAATAGTTCGGGACACAGAAGTTTGTGGTGAACAGGCACAGATGATTGAATAAAGCAGCACCTAGAACTTGTTATTGTGTTGCCAAAAGTATGCACAGTGCTGTCTTTCTATATTGCTTTCTATATCCATATTCTGTGGTAACATAGCACATATTGTTTTTCTCTGTTACATTGCACTGTGTGATTTGATAGCTCCCCCCCACCCCCAACACAAACATCGTCATTTTGAAATTCCGGTTGCGGACAGATTAAGGCATAATTCACAGAGACAGGCATTATTTTGTTCAATGTCACAACGCGATTTCATGCATTATGGTGCATGATGCACATTCAGCACTTACATGTGTCACATCGGACACCCGCGTCTCCTCCACTACAGGTTACCTTTCCAACTGCACAGTGACCCCACATAATGGTATTACTGCCACACAGAGGCATTACTTTGTAACAATTCACAAAGCACATTGACACATTATGTTGCAGGATGAAAATTTGTGACTTACATCCGCAACATCGAGGACTGCGATTGCTGTTACAGAAGCACCATAGCTGTTGCTTGCCATGACTCACCGGCTCCATAACACTATTAGTCTGCTAGACTGTTTGTGCATGTACTAATTCAGACTTCCTGCTACGTTCGCTTCCACTTACCGCCCAGCTCTACTGTGCCTGCCGCGTCACTCGCTGTGAGAGACAATTCCCTGGAAAGGTGGGTGGCATGTCTTTCTGTGTGACTGCTAGAAACATTGGCATACACTATGTAGTTACTGCCTGGGGGACCTGCACAATACTACAGCCTCGACCAGTGTGGTTAGTGGGGGACTGCCCAGTACTACTGTGTCCAGTGGGTGGGTGGGAAGGACAATATATAGTTCAGCAGCAAATCCCACTAGCATATGTTTCTGGACTATGTAGCTACAGGGGAGACTATGTGGCATTGTCGCTTAGCGAGACGATTTAATGGCTGCTGCTCAGGACTGAAATTCCCCAGAAATAACAAGTGCGGCTGTTTGGCTTACTACGCTGCAGCCTGTTCTCCACAAACACATACTGTTCATGTATCAGATATTAATGAATGGTCATCTACTGAGTCTGAACCAATCATGTTGCTGACAACTACGTGCCCATGTTATAAACAGAACATAGAGACCCTGAACATGTGCTAGTTTCCATGCAAACTGAATGTACTAAGACTGTTTCATTTTTTTTTTCAAAAGCAAATGCATAAAGATGTATGTACTCAGTGATGCATGAATAAAAAACACTCTCTGTTTGCCCTTCAATAAAAGTTCACTCTTTATTTGGCCACCTTTTCATTATAAAGCTAACATAGCAATGAAAATAACTGAATATGCACCAGGTTGAAAAGTGTCTGCCTTCATGCTCCATTCTGCCATGATGCGGAACTGAAACTGTAGTCCCAGTACTGATGTGGAGGTAGCATCAGTAAAATCCGAGTGTTAAATAGAGATTTTATTACAGGATACCCATGCAAAGACTTGCTTTTCTTTTTTTTTTTTAAAGGAAAAACTTTATTTCTTTTTCCCAAGAAAATGAAACAGACATACACATAACCCGGAAACCCAGGCGCACACTCCCAAACTGAATGTGCAAACTATATACATCCCTTATTTACAGACCCCTTGATACCCCTCCAAAATCTTCGGCTATCACACATATAATCACACAGATAAAATAACAGAAATGTGGTTACTCGTACTTAGTATGCTACCGACCCTCAAAATCTCTCTTTACCCATGCCCCACATTATCATATAATAAGAGAATACCAAACTCAAAACTCCCCAAGACATATTGTAATCCAAACAGCCCCATCGGGTATCCAGAGTAACCCCTGAGAGAGACAGAGTCCCAAGCCGAGGGGAGCTACCCATCCCCTAACAATCATTCCCCATTAGATCTGCACCAAGACTTGCTTTTCTGAAACAACACTGTTGAATTCTCTTTTTTAAAAAGAAAATGTGTCTGCGACAAACAAGTGAAGTCTGTGATCAGTTGATAGCGTAACCACATTCTCCCCACCCACCCAAACACATCGATCTGTTCAATCAATCAATTTTATTTTATACTGGAGAGTATGTGAGAAAAAATGCCCATTTTCATAAATGTACAGTTGTACATTGAGACCACATAAATACAGAGAAACAATTTGCAGTAAACATAGTACATGAAAGCTGAGATAACATATTATTCAATTCAATTCAGTTCACTTTATTTGTAAGAAAAGCGCTATTCCAGAAGATCATGGTGCCTTAACAATTAAAAACAGTAAAAACAGTAAAAAACAATTCCAACCAGATAGCATCACTCAGCTGAGTCACAAAAAGCAAGTTCAAATAAGTATTAGCAAACACACACTTGGCTACCCATGGCTAAAGGAGAACAAAACTCCCACTGCTAGGGAACGTTTTAAAATTTATCATTTTTATTTTTTTTAAATGTGGTAACACTGGCCCGGTGATGCAGAGGGTTAAGGCACTGGACGCCACACCTTGGCCTACGCCAGCAACCCAGGTTCAGAAATGGACTCGGAACGCTGGGGGCTGGCAGGGGAAGGGGAGGATTGAGCATCTGGAGGACTGTTCTCCTCTCCTGGGGTGGGAAGGGGGGAAAGCCTCACTCTGTAGTGGCCCCCGGTGGAGACCGGGAGCACTACAAGGAGTGGCACAGGAGGGACAGAATCAGGAAGTGGAGAAACAACTTCAACAGCCGCCAGATGATGGCACCCGTGCACTCCACACCACTGGAATCTCTAGGGAGCCTGCTCCTCCACAGCAGCACCCCAAGTCAGTGAGGAAAAAATAGTGTGTTGGGTTTCCCTGCCCCCCAGTGCCTTCTCCCTCAGAGGAGGGGGACCCACCCAGTGATGGGATACCCCAGGATGACTTGAGATTAGATGCAATATGTAGCAAGGAAAGCAGAGCTCGGGAAGAGGATGTCCGGAGGGAGTGGAGGTACTTGGATGTCTGAAGGAGAGGGGGATGCTAGAGTGCAGGAGGAGGTAAAAAGATAACACACACAAAAAAATGTGGTAACATCCCATCAATGCACACGTCAACGTTTCAAGCCAACAGGTTCTTTTTCAAGACAACAGCCCCCACTTGTGTGGAACCTATATAGTGCAGTACCGTAATTATTCTTAAATAGCTACAATTACCATCTAAAGTTCATATAAACACCATATAAATATTTGTTATACAAAAACATATAAAAATTAAAGTGCCTAGATTCCAAGAGAACTAATTACCATCATATAAATACAGATATATCACATCTTACAATATTGTGTTAAAATTTATTACCATATGATTATACAAACCCCCCTCCATTTTAAAAATAAATACCATGAACTTCACTGATTAGGTGCCATATAATGGTTTCATAATAATAAATCCTAAAACTACTACTGCAGTAAACTAGAGTTGTGACCTTGAAGGTGATCTGCCACTGAACTGGCAGCCAGTGCAGTTCGCACAGCACAGGAGTAATATGACTGGATTGAGATGACCCAGTCAACAACCTGGCTGCAGCATTCTGCACCAGATGCAGGTGGCAGATATCAACCCCCAGAAGCCCTAGGTAAAGGGAGTTGCAGTAGTCAAGGTAGGAGATCACAAAGGCATGGATCAGTGTTGAAAGGTCGTCGGATGGAACAAGGTGCTTAATCTGTACAATATTCCTCAGATGGTAAAAAGAGGATTTGACAACAGCTGACACTTGTAAATGAAGTGTCAGCTCATTCTCAAATATTACACCCAGATTCCGTGACTGTTCAGAAGTCAGCAGCTGGCTACCCCTGAGCCAAAGCCCGGAGATACTGCCACCCACCAATCCCCCAGTCCGATGATCTGGATCCACTGTCAACACCTCGGTCTTGTCAGGGTTCAACTTCATCCAGCTGTCATTCATCCAGCCCTGCATCTTGGAAAGGCAGTTTTTAAACACCGAAACCACACTATCCTGCTCAGGAACAAAGGACAGGTACAGCTGGGTGTCATCTGCATAACACTGAAAACCCAGTCTGTACCTCCTTACAATGTCTGCCAATGGCAGCAGGTACACCGAGAACAACATGGGGGACAGCACAGAGCCCTACGGGACCCCACGTGGCAGGGAGAATGAGTCAGAAGAAAAAATCTCTGACACCACCCTCTGAGATCTGCCAGAGAGGAAAGATTGGAACCATCTGAGGGTCATCCCTGACAGGCCACAGATGAACCGCAGGTGCTCCAGCAGCAGCCCATGGTCCACGGTGTCAAATGCTGCAGAGAGATCAAGAAGAACCAAGGTGGAATGGCTCTTCTGATCTCTTGCTATTAAGAGATCATTGAGCACCTGAACAAGGGCAGTCTTAGTGCTATGCCTCTTCTGAAATCCGGACTGGAAAGGATCATAGAATTCATGGATGGTAAGATGATTCTCCAGTTGCTGCACAATCACCTTCTCAATAACCTTCCCCACAAAAGTGAGGATAGAGACTGGTCTGTAGTTGGCAGGACAGTCTGGGTCAAGAGAGAATTTCTTAAGGAGGGGCATCACCACCACCACCTCCTACAGGGAGTCCAGAAACTCACCTGACTCTAATGAACACCAGACTATCTCTGCAAGGACTGGGCCGATGACATCAAGACACCCCATTAAGAGGCAAGTCGGGCCTGGATTCAAACTACAACAGATTGGCTGCATGCTCTGGACAATCCACATGATCTCCACAATCTTCAGCCAGTCAAAGCTGGCCCAACAAAACCGAGGAGGAGCAACCTCACACCGACCACCACTACCCCTCCATAGAGCAAGCCAATTGAATCATGGACCTGATGTCGGTCACCTTATCAGCAAAGAAGCGAGCAAACTCATCACACTTTTCCTGTGAAAACGCTCATCAAACTCATAGACTGGTTGAATTGCACAGTCTGTCCACTGTGCGAAAGAGCTGAGCTGGTCAATTCTGAGCTGCAGCAATCTCCCCAGACAGGAACTCTGCCTTCTTACAAGAGATAGCCGATTGATAGTCTCTATAATGATCTACCAATCTAAGTTTTTCGGCATCAAGGCCTTTTTTCTGCCAGCATCACTTTATCCATCGACCCACTCACCGCAACTCCTTCAAAATCCCATCAAACCAAGGGAACCGAGGGCAGAGGGTGAAAGGGCGAACACACACAGGAGCAATAGCATCCAGAGCCCCTGTTACAACCTTATTATAGGCCATTAACAGGTTATCAGGACCCATGCTTGCACTTGGTAATCCCGATAGGTCCAGCACCGCCAATAGACCAACTGGGGTTATACCTCTCAAAGGGCAATATTGGACCATCTCCACAGGGGCAGGCCTATAGGGGGGAGCATGGAAACTGAACCTTTTAGTGTGATGGTCTGACCACCCGACAAGTTCTACCATCAAGTCAGAGGCCTATATCCCCAACAGGAAGACAAGATCCAATGAGTCACCAAAATTATGGGTCACAGAGGCAACTGCCTGTGTGAAGCTCAACAAGCTCATAAGTTGGAGGAAGTCCTGCCCAAACTGTGAGAGTTCATCATCGACCCAAGCACTGAAGTCACCTGGCACCATCAACCTGGGAGACTCCAACACCATATCGACAACGAAGTCTGTGACCTCCTGCAGGAACTGCTTCTTTCTCCCCTGGGTGGATGGTAGACAAGAAGAATCCTGCACCCCACACCTACGACCACCGTACACTCAAAGGATCTGGTCTCCCCAACTGGCCCAGCTACAAGGCCCAATCACGATCTAAAACAGATTGCTACACCCCCGCCCCTGCAATCCAACCTCAAACGGTGTATCACCGAGAACCCCGCTGGAATCGTGGACTCCAAAATGGGACCAGCATTTTCATCCAGCCAGATCTTGGTGATGCAAGCCAGGTCCGATGACCTAACAAGATCAGCTGTTATAGCCGTCTTGTTTTTAATGGACCTGGAATTGCACAACACCATTCGAATCAGATGAGGTACTGAGGCTGACCAGACCACCAGCCTGCTAACTGCGGAGCCCTTGGGTATTATAAACGTATTATAAACAGAAACTCATTGAACATAAAGGCCGAGTTAACATGTAATCCCTAGGCAGTACTATCCCTTAGGTTACTACCCCTGCCTGTATTTCTAAGCACAGGTTGAGGGGCCTAGATTCAGTATCTTGGTGCCTCCAGACAGTGTGACAGTACTGAGGGTGTCTGTCTAACCTGCTGTAGCCCTCTGGGAAGTTGCAACCACCCACCAACCCTCCTAGTGGCTTGAACCTTTAGCAGTAGTTAACACACACAGTCAGTAAGTAGCAGTAATAATATGCACACACCCTTCACACTTACCACCAGGGTTGGACCTTCAGAAGTATCCCTGGAGGACCCCCTGTAAAACAAGATTAGTAAGACAACTGTACACTTTCAGTACTGTAATCCAACTAATAATTTGCACAATAGCCAGGTTAAACTTGAAACAAAAATGTTATTTATTTAGGGATTATGATCAAGGAAGGAGTGTGAATTTAACTAAATGATTGCTATTCTGATTAGATTCAGGTTCTTGGCATGCACTTTTAGTCCCAAAATAGGCAGTTTTACAACACTGGGTACCCAGGATGGAAGGCTGGCTAGCCAGAGGTGTTGCCCGGGGGTGGCCGGCATTGCAGCTGTTATTGGGGCCCTTGATGGAAAGATAAGGCAGTTCGCATGCACAACCACAAGATGATTATTTGTAATCCTGGTCGGTTGGCCCAGTCTCGTGAAACCCAAGAATTTAGAAAAGAAATCTGATGGTACCACAGATAATTAAATGACTTGTTGCAAGGAGCTACCCTGATTGTACTCATGCTACCAGTTGGCTGTAGTATTGCAGGCAATATGGAGACCTCATGGTGTTAACCGATGAGCATGGGGAAGCAGGGCTGACACGACACACCTCCTCTTCATGGCCTTTCCCTTCAGGTGGCCAAAATCTGCAAGTTGTTTCTGCACAGGGGCTGGATTCCCTAAGCCAGTGTCCCGCTGAAGGCAGTCTTTGGTGTAAAGCCATCGGTCTGGGCCGAGCTGGCAAATGCCCAGGCATGACAAGCACATTGGCAAAGTTCAGTTCGGTCTGCTGGTGAAGCCTCCAGATGGCGTAATAGATTGGGTCGTGAACAGGCAGGTCTCAACCCATGAGAAACATTTAGCACATTTAAATCAAACAGCATTAACTTTTTAAAGTCTGGATACAGTGTGGTTGCTATTGCAGTAGATTCACTGAGCAAACCTCTCGATTCAAAATCAGTCTCACACACTATCTGGGCCGATTGCTTCACAGAAGAAAATATTCGGTCCAAAACTCAAGTGGTGCATTCAAACTCTTCAATATTTTCTGCTGCAGTTTCAGTCTTAAACCAGATGATTCTGACTTCTGCAATCAGGCAGTCCAGTGCAGGAGAAACAGTGGCAGGGAGACAAGTTAGGCCTTTTCCTGCTGATTCCCCTAAGGTCTGCTCAGGGAGCCACTGCTCAAAAGCTTAAGCTGCTCACACTTCAAGCTCCAACTCTAAGTGATCCACTGTCTCCTGCAATACTGGGCATTTCCCTTCGATTTCTGAGTTCAGGTTGGCTGGGAAAGCTGTCAGTCACAGGTTAGACTCCCTCTTCTGTTCAGTTTAGGCACCAACCCAAAAACTACAAAAAATACAGTTTTCCTTCCCACAAGACACTGGGGCTGAGGACCCTTTGAGATTCCTGGAGTCCTGTTGGTCCACTTACTGGAAGTCCTGGACCAAACATGGTGGTTCCCATTCAGAGAGGCAAACTGTAAGGAAAGCGGGTTAAACAAGCTTCTCTATTTCAAACACAACAATGCATTGGAAGTAAATAAGTACAGTTCCCACACAGGCTCCCTCTGCACTATTATCGACTGCAGAATGGAGCAAATCAGAGTGGTGCCTGGCCAGTCGCAAGCGCTAAATCACTTGGACCCAGCCTAGACTATTCACTATACACATATTAGCTAGGCTCTGAAAGGGACAGGTGTGGAGGGACAGTATGGCACTCTCGCATAAATGAACAGAAGCAAATAGACACCCCTGGATCTATCACCTCTACTGGATATGTGTGTGTGTGTGTGTGTGTGTGTGTGTGTGTGTGTGTGTGTGTGTGTGTGTGGAGATGGGGTTACAAACATATTATAAACAGAAACTTATTTACAGGCAAGAGAGAACAAATATGCCAAAGTGAAATATTTACAGGGCATCATTTACAAACATGCTTATAGAGTCATTTGCATACACCTAGTAGCCAAAAGAAATAATGAGGGAGGGGAACGGGGGGGTAGGAGGGCAAGGGCGAAAGGGAAGAGGGGGATAAGGGAAACACAGTAGGGGAGAAAGGGGACTATAGGAGAGGGAAAAGTAAACTGCAGAGATGGATTCCGCTAATAGTAGGTGAACAAGTTCATGCGAGTTTTTCTTGGAGGTGACTCTTGAGGGTCCTTTGAAAGACATTTAGAGTGCTGCAGGCAAAGTGGTCCAATGGAAGCAAGTTGTACTGTTTCATGCCCTGAAAAGCAATGGCATTTTGTGCAAGTGAGATGTGAAAGAATGGGTTGCTGAAAACATTGCTAGAGGCGCCCCTGGTTAGGTGGACAGGAGTTGATTTGGGGAAAAGCGTTGTCACGCTTGGTGGAAGTTTATTCAAGTGTACTTTATGGAGAAAGGAAAGATTTTTTTTGGTGAAATGCCCATCAAGAGGGAGCCAATCAATAGCTCTGTATAGGGTGCAGTGGTGTGTTCTCCAGGAAAATCCGGTGACAAAGTGGATGATATTATTGTAGCTAGATCTAAG
Source organism: Neoceratodus forsteri (assembly GCA_016271365.2). Classification (NCBI taxonomy): domain Eukaryota; kingdom Metazoa; phylum Chordata; order Ceratodontiformes; family Ceratodontidae; genus Neoceratodus; species Neoceratodus forsteri. The sequence goes on from CM057456.1 coordinate 1,679,572,049, forward strand.
TTTATAGGAGAGTTGAGAAGTAGGGGAGGGGGCGTAAATGATGGATCCATAGTCCAGAAGGAGTAAGAGAATGGAGCTTGCTAAGTGGAGTCTAGTTTCAGGGATTAAGAATTTACGGATCCTGTACAGGAGCCCTAGCCTCACGCGGACCTTATTTATGACGTTAGTGATGTGAAGGTTGAAAGACAGGTGGGGATACGAATGTACGAACATATGAATGTGCCAGCAGAAACAGACCACCCGGTTTATCTAAATCTGCTTGATTGTGCAGCTAGCACCCCTAGTTTGCAGCTGCCCCACCCCCTTCCCTTTGTCATCCCACTGCCGCCCCAAACCTCCTCCACCCTCTTTCTCCCCTCTTCCCTGTCCCATGCCCTTTTAAAGCTGTTCACAGATTTACATGATACCACCCATTCTGGTAGTGCATTCTATTTTGCTACCACCCTCTCTGTGAAATAGTGTCTCTTCATTTCCCTCCTAAATCTTTCCCCCTCTATTCTTAGCTCATGCCCCCTGGTGTCCCTCCCCCTCCTTAGCTTGAAGATCCCGACTGCCCCATCCTTATTGATTCCCCTCAGATACTTGAATGTCTCTATCATGTCCCCCCTGTCCCTTCTATCCTCCAGCGTCTCCCAGTCTCCCAGCCTGCTCTCATAATCTCTCCCCTCCATTCCACATATCATCTTCATTGCCCTCCTCTGCACCCCCTCCAGTAGCCTGATATCATGCTTCAGGTATGGCCTCCAAAACTGCACACAATATTCCACGTGCAGCCTTACCAGTGAACTGTAGAGGGGCAAGATCGCCTCTCTTCGCCTGGATGAAAACCCCCTCGCTATGCACCCTAGCATTTTGTTCACATTTGCAGCCACTCTCCTGCACTGGGCAGTGTTGTTCATGGTCCCTTTTACCATTACCCCTAGGACCTTTTCCTCCTCAGTGATCCCCAGCTTAACCCCCCCAGCCAGTATCCTCTCCTTGAGTTCTTCATCCCGAAGTGCATAACCTTACACTTCTTTGTATTGAACCCCAGCTGCCACCTCTCTGACCACTTATCTAGCTTGCTTAGGTTCCCCTGCAGCTGCGTCCATCCCTCTCCTCCCTCCACCACTGTTCCCATTTTGGTGTCATCTGCGAACAGACTTACTTTGCTCACCACCCCATGCACAATGTCTGCTATGAAGAGCCCAAATAATACTGGTCCCAGGACAGAGCCCTGTGGCACACCACTCATCACCCACTTCGGACTTGAGAGTTCCCCTTCCACCACCACCTGTTGCAGCCTCCCACTCAGCCAGCTTGTAATCCAGTTCATCATTTTTGCCCCTACCCCTACACCAGTTAGCTTCCCCTCAAGCCAATCCATGAGGTACTGAATCGAAGGCCTTGCTGAAGTCCAAGTAAAGAACATCCACCGCATGACCCTTATCCAGCTCACCTGTCACCCAGTCATAATATTGTATCAGGTTGGTTTGACAAGACTTCCCCGAAATGAACCCATGCTGCCTCACATCCTGGAGGCCATTGTCCTACAGGTACGACACCAGTCTTTCCATTAGAATCATTTCCATGAGTTTGCACACTATGGTGGTGAGACTTACCGGACAATAATTACCCGGTTCATCCCTTGGTCTGCTGTTGTGTAACGGCACTACATGTGCCATCCTCCAGTCCAGTGGCACACATCCCGACTCCAGTGAGGTGCTGTACAGATTTTTCATTTTTAATTTTTTTTATTTAGTTTTTGTTGACCGGGTAGATGCACTAGACAAATCCTGCCTATTTTCAGGCACGACCCGGGGGAGGGGGATACAGATGAATGTCAACTGACCTTGAACCAGATTAAGCTATTGGTGGTATTTTTCGTGAATGAGGGAAATTTGGCCAGGACACCGGGGAAATTCCCCTAGTCAAGCAGTAGGGGGAACCACTGACTGTCAGGATGGATGACTCAGTTGCTGAGCAGGCAGCAATGCAGCAGGTTGTGCTACAGGTTGAGGAGCAGTCTTCTCCTCATATGTCAGATAGTGTGGAATCTGAGATATTTTTTGAAGCTCCTGCGGTTATGGAACCCCTGCTTACTTCAGACATTACTAAGATAGATAAACAATTGGATTCCCGCATGGATTTCATTGCTTCTTCTCTACCACAGACAAGTGATTTGTAAGATGCAGCTTTACCGCGGACAACTCAGGACCTACCTATGGAAGTTGTGCACTCAAAACCAGAGGCTCTCTGACTTCTATTAGCCTCAGAAGAGGCAAAGTTTGCCAGAACTAAAGAAGCTATCTCGGTGGCTTTGGCGGCGGCAGAACAGCCCCACTACACCGAGACTGTTCCATCTACATTTGATCTCTCCGATGCACCAGTTGTTTTGGTCCCAGATTCCATCCGGCTGCCTCTAGATGTGGACATTTCTGCTACAAAAGTGAGTACAGTCTTTGTAACTAATTTATCTAACCAGGATACGGCTACGTTTTTTTCTTTTTCTGCTGACAAGTACAAGCGCATATTCAAAAATGCTGCTAAACCCTCACAGAAACAGACCCCTTCTTGGGCAGATCAGGTTGATGAGGCAGAGGCCTCCTGGTCCATAGATTCTGCTCTCAAATCAGCTGACTGGGCGCAGCTTCCAGGCTCTGGCCGCTGGATATCTGGGTTTTCCCCTATCTCCATACAAGGGGTTCAAATGAATAAAAGGGAATTTTCTGTTTCTACTCCCTACCCTGTTTCTAAGACACAGTTGGACAAATCATCACCAGTACTTTCTGATAAAGGGTATGATACTTCTATATTACAGAACAATGGTGGACCTCAAGATTCTCCGCTTGCACTTCCATCCGATTTGCTTTTGACTCAGAACCCTATTCTAAAGCTGGATACTAACAATGTTGACTGTCCTCTTTCAACCAATGACGACTCCTCTTCTAGAATATTGCCATTTTCTTCCATGGAACATCTGGACACCAACTTCCCTGCAGATGACCCTGAAGGCCCTCCTCCAGGTCCTTCTGTGGATGCCCCACATAATACTTCTCAAACTTATGCTTCTTTCTTTAGGTCTCCTACTTTCTTGGCTAAAAGGCACAATGCTGTCAGACATATATAAGGGAGGTATGGTAACCTTCCCAGGTCATAAGTTTGTTGCTAAATGCTTGTTAAAAGAAAGTTTGCATTTTTCTTCAGCTGAACTGTATGCCCTGATCCATTTCTCAGGAGAAAAGAAATGTGATGTTAGTTTTAAACTAAGTAGTGGGTTAGATACATTTTGGGATGTTTACCATAAAGTTCAGCAAACTCACTTATGGGCACCCTTTGAAGTTTTACCTTTAACTAGGCCTGCCCACAAAACTATTACTGTCCTCTTCAGGAATGAGGGGGTAAGTGTCACTGACCTCATCTTTTGGTTAAAACAGCGATGTACTGTTTTGGGGCACCCAGAGGCAATTTTTGATAATGAAGATATTTGGATGGGGGGGTTGGAAAATTAGAGTAATTTTACATTCCTCTATGGATGGTTTGCAGCACCTTCCCAATTGTGTGTTTTTGGGTAGGGATAGAGGTGTACTTTTTTATGTGGTTCAACCGAAGACATGCTATAGATGCCGCAAGTCTGGTCACATTAGCAGTGTCTGTGACCAATTACGTTGCCTATTATGCAATTCTTTAGGCCATACAAGTATGTAGTGTAAAAATATGGCAGTTTGTGCTCTGTGTGGGGTTCTAGGCCACTCCTATGCCACTTGTCCTGAAGCGGCACATAGGCAACTGGATCCCCACGATTCTGAAGAACAACGTCTACTGGTAGCTATAGTTCAGAGAACTCATTCTGCAAAACTAGGTTGCTCCACTTCCTCAGTACTTTCACCCTCCCTCCAGTTGTACTTGCTACTCCTACACCCTTAACTTCTCCCTTGCACCCCACCTCAACTCTCAGGACCAGAGGTTACCTCAGAACAACAGGTAGTGGTTATTAAAGAATCCCAGCCCCCCCCTTCTGAACCTTTACCTGATGCTGTGTTTATGCCCCCACCGCAAAACCCTCAGGAATTACATTTTCAATCCAGAATAACCAGAAGAAGATCTTCTAAGCCCCAACCAGCCCCCAAGTTCCCTAAATTGGTCAGTACACCTGCCACCAATAGATTCCATGCCCTCTTACTTTCCCAAGATGTTTCTGATATGGAATCTGAATCTTCAAAACTTGGGGTGGAAAACTCTGCTGCACTTTCTGATATGGAATCTGAGGATGGGTGACCCCTTTATCCTCAACTAGCTACCCCTAGTCAAAAGAAAGGGAAAAAAGGTAAATGGAAGCCTCCTACCACTGTTACTGTCTTAAAACTTATTGATTTAATTCCAGGTCGAGTATTGATTATGGATGTTATATTTCAGGGCATTTGTTTTTGTTTAGTGAGTATCTACGCTCCTCAGGCAAAAGCAGCTAGCGTGGATTTGTTTCATGCCATACAACCTTACCTTCACACCCCACATCAAATAGTTTGTGGTGGGGACTTTAATTGTGGCTTAACCTATAAAGATAGGGGTAAAAACACCCTTACCAAGAAACAGTTTTATGATATGTCTTGTTTAACCACTGTAGAACAAATGGCAAATCTAATTGATGCATATACTCAACTACATAAGTCACCGGCCCCTACATTTCATAAAGGTATATTGGCTACACGGATCAATTTTTTCTTTCTCACTAAAACATAGCCTATAAATTCAACTTTATTAATACCTGTAGAACTTTCTGACCATTGTGCTTTGAAAATAACTGTAGGTCCAGATCCTGCCTTAATAATGGGGAGGGGCATTCGGAGATTCAACTGTGATCTCTTAGCTTGCCAAAATCTACAGCAGCATCTATGTTGTTTCTTTTCGGCCAGAAAATCCGTGTATGAGATGTATGATGACCCTTTACATTGGTGGCTTGACACAAAGCAAGACCTTGCTACTCTTCTTAAACATTCGGGGAAAACCAGTCGAGAACAGTTTATTTCAATTACCTGGAGCTTAGACAACAGTTTATTTATTGAAAATGTTTCACCAGTAAAGGCACACTGAGCAAAAAAGATGCTGGTCTCACTGTGCAACCTGGGGGGGTGGGGGTTACAGAGGAGGCAGGTATACATACAGTATTTCAACTTACAGTAGCAATACGGATCATGTACATAGATGGGAAGGATTACAAATGAACTTGTTGCATAGGCAGAGCAGTACAAAACCGCACCAGATCAGCAGGCAGGTATACATACAGTATTTGAACTTACAGTAGCAATACGGATAATGTACATAGATGGGAGGGATTACAAATGAACTTGTTGCATAGGCAGAGCAGAAGACAGCATCGGATCAGCAAGTACAGGTTATACAAATCATGGTTACCCAACAAGGTAAGAACAGTACAGAACATGATCGTAAGGGCATGGAATACAAAACAAGGGTACACATCAAGGTAATACATGAGATACATAAGTGCAGTTTACAGAACAGGGGTGGGAGTGGCAGAACTGGAGTGCCAGTAGCAGAGGTTGTGCTTCAGGGAGATGCGTCAAGCAGAAAGGAAGGATTTGGAGAGCAAGGAGGGGAGGAGAGAAGAAGGGGGTAGGAGTGTAGGTGTATAGGGGTGAGGAAGGGGATGGGAGCTAGGTTGCTTAGGAAGGGGGGGAGGGAGAAATTGAGAGTGCGAAGAGTATAGAGCGGGTATGAGCGCGTAGGGTAGTATATATGCCAGACAATTGGGCAATGGCCGGGCCGCTGGTCAGACGCAGAGAGGAGTGGGAGAGGAGGAGCTAGCGGGGGGGTGGTCAGGGGCAGATGCAATTAGGTGCAAGAAAGTTAGAGAGGGCATAGGAAAGCATGGGACAGACATAAGGCAATTCTTGGGGGGGGTATGAAGAAATAGGCTGTTGGTTAACTAGGATCTGTGGCCTATCCTGTAGGTAGGGAAATGGGCAGACTAGATGGGCCTAGCGGTCCTTATCTGCCGTCAAAGTCTATGTTTCTATGAAAGGGAGAGTTTGGATGAAGAATGGCGGAACTGGGTGGGCAGGCTGTTCCAGAGTTTAGGGAAGAGGTAAGAGAATGCAGATTGGCCAGTGGTGGTCCTACGGTGAGGGATGAATAGTAGTCTAGGGTCAGTGGACCTGAGGGCGTGTGAGGGGGTAGGAGGGGAGGATAAGGCAGATTCGAGGTAGGGAGGGAGGGAGCCAAGCCAGATGTTAGAAGTGAATTTAGTACTATGAATTAGGCGTCGGTTGCTCAGGGAGGTTAGGGACAGGGAACGATAAAGCGTGCAGTGATGTGATCGAGGGGGGGCATTGACGGCAAAGCAACAGAAAGCATTGAAGAGGGGGTCTAGTCTGGCTAGGGTGGTCTGTGCAGAGGAACTGTAAACCACATCACAGTAATCGAAGGAGGGTAGGATCATTTTCAGGATAATATCTCATCTAACAGGAAGGGGGAGACTAGTACGGTTTCTATAGAGGGCTCCAAGTTTTGGGTGCAGTTTTGAAATGATGCCATCGACGTGAGTGGAAAAGGAGAGGTGGCAGTCAAGCCAAACCCCAAGATACCTGAAGGAGGGTACTTCTTCGAGGATGGTGTTATTTAGGGTGTGGAATCTCAGAGGGAAGGCGAGTTTGGATAGGCGCTGTCTGGTGCTGAAAGTCATTGAGTTGGTTTTCTTAGCGTTTAGGGAGAGTTGGTTGATATTGAACCAGTGTTGGATTTTGTTGAAGTCGTTTTGAAGATTAGAGGTGACTTCTTCATGGGTCCGGCCAGAGGTGAAGAGGACTGTGTCATCTGCATACATGTGGATAGAGGAAGAGGAGCAGGAGTTTGGCAGGTCATTTAGCAGGATGGAGAAGAGGATGGGGCTGAGAACTGAGCCTTGGGGAATGCCCGTGATGATTGGGGGGGATGTGGTCAGCTATTTTAGTAGATTGGATTCTATTTAGAAGGTAGACACTGAACCAGTTTATGGCAGATTCAGCCAACCCAGCTCCAGAAAGGCAGGATAGTAGGAGAGAATGGGAAACAGTGTCGAAGGCTTTTGCTAGGTCAATGAAAACCTTTGTCCATCCCAGTGAGGATGTGATCTGTGAGTCTGAGCAGGGAGGTGGTAGTGGAGTGGTGTTTTCTGAACCCGGACTGGAAAGGGGTGAAGAAGTTAGTTTCGGTGAGGAAGGGGGAGAGTTGGGATAGCACAAGGTGTTCCTGGAGTTTTGCAAGGGTGGGGAGGAGGGAGATGGGGCGGTAGTTGGACGCAGAGGTAGAGTCACCGCCTTTAGGGAGGGGTAGAACCGTGGCATGCTTCCATTCAGAGGGGAGAGACTCAGTAGAGAAGGAAAGATTTAGTAGGGCTGCAAGGGGGGTAGCGATGGCGGGAGCAGATTGGAAGAGAAGCTTGTTGTTAAGACCATCAGGGGATTTGCCTTTGGAGGGGTTGAGGGCGAGAAGGGCATCTAAGGTTTCAGTGGGGGAAATGTGTCTAAAGGAGAAGGGGTTCACGCCGGATAGTTGGGGGGTAGCAGACTGAGAAAGTGGAGTGTTACCAGGTGGGAGGGCTTCAAGGAAGGCCAGGGCACAGGTAGTGAAATAGGAATTAAACTCGGTGGTGACTTCCAGGGGGTCGGATAGTAGAGACCCTTGGGCAAGGAGAAGAGGTGGAGGGCTAGCTGATTGGGGGGAGAAAAGGGAGTTAATGACTTTCCAGAATTTGGAAGGTCTTCTGAGGTTTGCATTAAGAGTGTTGTTAAAATATTCAGGCTTGGCTAGGTGGATGGCCTTAGTGCACCTATTGCGGAGCATGCGATAGGAGGTATGGTCGCCTGGGAGGAGGGAGGATTTGTAGATTCGTCAGGCCTTATCACGGGCTTGTTGACAAGCAATCAGCTCAGGGGTGATCCAGGGTAGGTGGGAACCATGGACTCTGGCCCGGAGGGGGGCGTGTTTGTCCCAGGCAGAGAGGAAGGTGTTCCTAAAGTGCATAAGGGCTGAATCCATATTAGAGCGGTTTGCACTTGGGACCCAATTAGAGTGGTGAAGATCATCCAAAAGGGGGGAGAGGTTGAGGGATTTGTAAGAACGCTGGAATATGAATTTGGGAGGGGATTTGACTCTGTGGATTTTGCGGACTAAGTAGATTAGGTGGTGGTCGCTAATGGAATCGGGGAGAAGACCTGAGCTAACGACTCGGTGTGGGTGGGAAGTAAGCGCCCAATCGAGGAGTGAGTGATTACCGGATTTAAGGTTAGAGCGAGTGGGTTCAGTAATGGTTTCGCTGAGGTTAAGAGCAGCTAACTCAGTTTGGGTTTTGTTAAAAGTGGGTGCTAGCCAATTGTGGTTAAAGTCACCCATAGCATATAGTTCACCCGACTGGGCAAGGGAAGAGAGCTGGCCCAGGAGGTCGGTTACTATTGAGGTTGGCGTGCCTGGGCAGCAGTAAATGCCAGCCACAAAGATAGGTAGAGTGGAGGGGGGGACAGTTTTACCATCAGAAGCTCGTAGGATTTGGGTACAGATTTTGTAATTGAGACAGTGAAGTGGAGGGCTGATCTGATGTAGATAGCCACCCCACCACCTCTGGTGGTCCGGTCTTGCCATGTGATGTTGAACCCAGGGATAGTGAAATTTTTATCGGGTAGGCTAGGGTTTAGCCAGGTCTCAGATAGGATGATTATATCAGGGGTGTAATGGGCAGCTAGGACCTGGAGCTGATCTAGCTTTGGGGATAGGCTACGAATATTTAGGTGGAAAAGACGCAGGTCCCGGGGGAGAAAGCTAGGATGGGAGACAGAGTTTGCACTGGCTGAGGGGTTTGATATGGGGTGGTCAGAGCCCAGAGTAAGGGTTGGGCTGGGGTTAGGGTGTATATCCCCTGCTGCCAGAAGGAGTAGTGCAAGGGTAAGGTGGCAGTGTATTACGAGGAGGGGCCGGGATTTAGGCATCCGGCGGGTGGGGGCAGTAGTAGAGGGGGCTGGGTGAGGGGAGTATGTGCAGGAAAGAGAGGCAAGGAGGCAGCCAAAGGAATAGGCTGGGGAGGAAGGGGGAGTGGGGAAATGGGACCAGGAGATAGCTGGGAGGGAAGCTGTGGACTTATAGGGGGGTGAAAGAAGGGAGTAGCAGAATAGATGGTGGGGGTGGTGGTGAAGGGTAGGGACATCGGGGGGAGTAGGTGTGGGCAGGGATAGTAAAATGAAGGAGAACAGTAGTACCAGGTTTATAGGAGGGGTCATTATACCAGATTTGAGGAAGAGGTGACCCACCATTGTACTCTGTTAAAGCCGGGGTGGGGAATTATGAGTGTCGTTATTGCCCTTCAGACAGCATAGATGCCGCTTTGGAGTAGTGGTACTGTCACGGACTCTGGTGGGCAGGATGCAGGGTTCAAGACCCTGGTTGGGCAATAGGGCTTAGACCTGGCTGGGTGCAGGGATTCAGGTTCTAGGTGGCTTGCAGTGGGCTAGGTTTGGGCCAGAGAATGGGGTAGAAATAGTGACTCCTAGTGGTCACTGGGGGTAAGCAGCAGGCAGGGTGGGGGTCAGGCAATATGACTAGGGTAGTGCGTAGGGTTAGCCAGGAGGCTGGGCAAGGGAGGTGTGTGGGCGGAGGCAGGGGTTGGGGAAGGGGGAGAAGTGGTCAAGCTGGTAGAGGGGTAAGCAGTAGTGAGAGGTTAATACAGGAAGAGGGGGTAGAGGAGAGAAGTACAGAGTGTCCCTCTAGTAGCTAGCAGGTATAACCTGCAAATGGAGAAATGAGGACTTAGTAAAAATGAGTAACAGGTTGTGATGTCACTAGAGAGAGCCTATAAAGGAAATGCTGAGCCAGGGTGGGTAGAGCAGTCGACGTGCACAGCATGTTGACGGGATAACCCCCTTCACAAGAGTGCTATGATATGGAGGTAGTTTATTACCTCCTAGCGCCCGTGTGTCCCACGCTCCAGGAGGGAGCTCTTGTTGGGGGGGGAGTCCTGTTGCTGTTCTGGGGAAGTGTTTCGGTCAGCAGGCTCTAAGAAGACAAAGGAACAAAGGAGGCAATTACTATGCAGCGGGAGGTTGAACTGCACAGCGCAAGCGTGGAATGAAATCCTGGTTCAACGAGTTATGTCTTTGGCTCAAACCACGAAACATGATTTCACAGCCCAGATTAGACAATTAAAGGATAAAATGATACCTTTTCATATGACTCAATCAAATATCTTAAAGTCTCAACAACAATTTGGTACACAGGGCACTTATGCCACCATATGTCCCTTCCTTAGCAGTAAGGATAGGGTGAAGAAGAAACTTTTTGAGGACATGCTGGGACGTGACGGTCTGCTAAAAACTTCTTATTCAGACATGTTGTTAGAAGTGACTTACTATACCCAGTCTCTTTTTCAGACACATCCAATAGATACTAATGCTGCAGAAATTTTTTTACAACAAGTAGATATTCCCAGTTGTCCTCTTTCAACCCTTCAAAACTTAACTTTGCCTATTTCCCCACAAGAAGTATCCATTGCTATTTCCTTGTTGCAAACGCGCAAGGCTCCCGGAAAGGATGGCCTCAGAGCTGAGCTTTATAAGCTGATGAGTGAAATCCTTTCCCTGGAACTTGCTGATGTATATAATAATTTGTTATTGCTTTCAGATTTCCCTTTAGAAATGGTGGGGGTTATCCTTGTTTTCCTTCATAAAAAAGGGACTAAAACTGAACTTTCTAATTGGTGACCGATTAGTCTTCTGAATGTAGATTTAAAAATATTAATGAAAATACTGAATACATGTTTACTGACAGTTGCCCAGTTTCTCATCACTCCAGCCCAATCTTGTGCTATTTCAGGACGTACTATTACTGACCAGCTAATATTTTTAAGAGAAATCTTTGATAGGTCACATGCCTTGGATCATTCTGCATTTATTTTATCTTTGGATCAGAAGGAAGCTTTTGATTCAGTGAACTATGGTTTTCTATGGCTCACTCTCCAGCACTATAGGATACCCCCATTATTTATTTCATGGTTAAAAAAGATCTATAAGCATGCTACAGTTTCTCCATTGGTTAATGGGCACCTTGGACCTCTTCTTCCTGTACAACAGGATGTAAAACAGTGTTGCCCGATTAGTCCTTTATTTTATGTGTTTAGCATAGACCCTTTATTGCGGGTTTTAAATCATAAAATCCCTCCAGTCACTATCCCAGGTGTCTTGATTCCTTTTTCCACATTAGCATATGTGGATGATATTTGTATTTGCACTTCTACATCTTCCTTTGTTCAGACAGCTATCTCAATATGTGACTCCTTCGGGGCTATTTCGGGTACTTCATTAAATAAGTTGAAATGCATTGGCCATGAGCTAGGGGTTGCCCTCCCCTCCCATGACTCAATCTCTGAAATTCGGTTCTCTGTGGATCCTATCTGCATTTTGGGGATCTTTTTTGGGGCTCCTACTCCTAAACTTTATAATTGGGATCTTCAGCTTGCAAAGGGTAAATACATGGTGCAAAATTGGAATAAATGGCAATTAGGTAAACTCAAATGTGTTTACCTGATACAGACATACTTATTACCCCTTTTTCTGTTTTTAAGCAATGTGTTTCCCCCTCCTAAACAATGAGAAGCTTGTCTTTTCAGTATTTTTCAAGCTGTGTGGGGAGCCATTTAACCCACTAAAAGAAATATTTTATATCTTCCATTTCTAGGGGTGGACTTAATATGGTGAATCCTTGCTTTTTATTGTCAATTTATTTTATAAATCTTTTGCCCGTATTAAAATCTATACCTAAATTATGGGTTGGTCTTCTCCGACAGTCAGCAGGGCCGTGGTTACAGGAATGGGGTACAGGCTCTAATCAATGTCTTAAAACAAACCTTTTGGCAGCTCCTTATCTTCGGGTTGTTTTTGTTAAAATACGACAGTGGCATATCTCTAGTGACTGGATAGTTTCTAAATCCAAGAAATTGGTTTACCAAACTGTCATTGATTCTCATTTTTCTGAATTGGTTACCTTTCCAAAATGTCCCACCTTTCATCTTTCTGCATTGCAGTCTCTTTTGGTTAAGAAACGGATTTCCCCTAAAATCTGTGATGTCACGTGGTTATGCTGCCATGAGAAACTCAATGTCAAGGGTAACCAGCATCACAAACAGTTGAATGAACGTAATTGTTCTCGCCGAGGTTGCCTTCAGCAGTTGGAATCTATGCATCATTTATTTTTTTCCTGTACGTGTATTTCAACGTTTTGGTCATATGTTGCTGAAGTTTGGCATGAACCTGTGTTTTCAACTGTCTCATGTGAAAATATGGTATATGGTTCTTACTCTTCTCATTGGTCTAAATGGGACTTCAGTACTTTGCATGTTTTTTTCGCAGCTTTTAAATGGTTTGTATGAAACTGTCGATGTCTTTTTACGTTACAGCAGAAGGACGTTTCACATGCTGAACTTTTACAAAAGATTACAGTTGAGCTCCACCATATTTATCAATTAGAAGAACAACAATTTGCTTATAGACTTTTGATACAGAAATGGAGGAATTTACCATGGATCACGGACAGGGATGTTCCAATTACTTGACTTTCCTTTTTTTTTTTGTTGTGATGCATTGGTTTGTACTATGCATTTTTCTCTCTATTGTTGATCTCTGTTGTTTTGAGTTTAATATTTTTTCCCCCTTTACTTATTGAGTTTTATTTGTATGAATTAATACCGTTTTTTTCCCATTTTTTTTGTTTCATATATTGAAGTTTCTATTAATAAAAATTCCCCGACTCTTTTCGATAAGTGCAATGAGATCTTTACCATCCACCTGAACTACCACCAATCCAGGCAGATGGGACCTCGGTTTAATGTCTCATCCGAAAGAGGGCACCTCAGAAGTGCAGCACCCCTCTCATGCTGCACTACAGTGTCAGTACTGGGATATTAACCCAAGTGCCATATGTGGGAACTGAAGCCACAGCCCTCTGATCTCCCAGCCTCAGAGGCGAGTGTGCTACCTACTAAGCCACTGCTCTGCACTGAGCCACTGATCCACCAGTGGCTCCAACACCACTTCCGCCATCTCCCTCAGCACCCCCCTGGGGTGGATTCCATCTGGCCCTGGTGTTTTGTCTACCCTCAGTGCCCTCAGTCCCTCTAGGACTCTACCTCCCTCAATTTTCCATCTGTCATCTCCTCTACCCCTGTCCCCACCCTCCCAGCTCATGGTGGTAACGGTCCCCCCTTTTCTTCCATGAACACTGAGCAAAAGTATTCATTCAGTGCTTCTCCCTGTTCCTCCCCCTTTTCCATCCTCTCTCCACCCTTTTTTATCCTCACTATGGTCTCCTTGCACTTCCTTTTCTCCCTGATGTATCTGAAAAGTCTTCCCCCCCATTAATTCCCTGCACTAATCTCAGCTCCCTCCAGGACTTGGCTTCTCTGACTTTTCTGGTCACCTCCCTGGACCATCTTGCATATTCCTCCCTGTCCCCTTCCTCCCTCCCTCCCTTCCTTCCTTCCTTCCTTCCTTCCTTCCTTCCTTCCTTCCTTCCTTCCTTCCTTCCCCAACCTCCTATACCTCTGGTGTGCCTCTCGTTTTGGCGTCACCACCTCCAATACCTTACTGTTCAACCAGTGTGGTTTTCTTGCTCTGCTCCTCTTACTCTGTGTCTTGGTGCAGGCTTCTGTTGCCTCTGTAATCCCAGGCAGGTGATCAGGCAGAAGATCAAGGTATTTAAATTCAGAGACTTGCACTATGGGGTTTCCATCACTATCAGAGAGTTTGTTTTAGGTTGAGGGTTTTCCTGGGACCAGAGAAAAACATGTATTTAAGTTTTTTAGAGTTTAGGACCATGCCTTTATTGGTGAACCATGTATGCAGATTCTTGAAGTCATATTGTAGGCTGGCATGCATCAAGTCCATGTTTTTGTTCCCAGGAATATATGTTTTAACAAAATTTAATAATTATAACATTTACAAATGATGTACTGTTATAATAGAAGTTAGATCTTCTTTGGGGATATCTCTGTCATCAGGTCACACCTATGGAACTTAGCTGTCAAGAGCTAGGATCACATAGAAGCTTTTCTTCAGTACTCTTTTAGGGACCTCCCACACCGATGTCAGGCTCCGAAGTCACAGCTCTATATAAGCATGGGTAGCCCCACTCCTTCCTCAATTCTTTTCTGCCATTGGCCATTCATATACAGACCCCATGGAAGCATAGCCACTCAGTCGACCACCAAAATTCTACTTACTGTTTCTTTTGTTACAATTTTGAATCACTTTATTTTAAAATGATTCCTTTTATTTTGTATGGAGAGAACTACTCCTTCCTCAGCTCCTGTCGGTCGCTGCCACTGCAGAAAGAAGATTTCTTTAACCAGTGACCATGAGCATTATGTCTGCTGTCTTGGGCCTGGTCACAATGCTTTTGCCTGCGAGCTTTGCTTGAAGTTCAACCTCAGCACATGGCGATGATGCAAGAAAGCCCTGCAGAAATTCCTCATGGAGCAACATACAGATTTAGTCTTTGCTGTATTGGTCCTTGTAAGAACAGATCCAGAAGTAAATGATTTGATACCTTTTATTGGACCAACATAGATGTAACAAAAAGAACAGAGTGCTTTAGCTTTTGGACCAATCCAGTCCTTCCTCAGAAGCTTAATGACAGTTATTTATTTATTTATTTTTTATTTAAAATATATAAATTTTTTAAACATCAACAAACAGGATACAGTAGAGACATATGAAACAGGAAGGCATAATACATCTCTACACCCTTCCCTCCCACGTCCCCCTCCCTCCTTTCCCATTTGACACCTTCATATCAAAATCACATATTCCATAACATGACATCTTAGCACACAGAGATCCTGAGATCACACCGCATATAAAGTATATAATTTATCCCGCATAGCCCTATATTTAGTAGGGCAGTGATACATACTGGCAATCATTTTCTCAGTGGTAAGATTGAAGACTAGCTCCTACATCCATTCTGTTTAGAAGAGAGCCTCCTCATCTTGCCAATGGCAACGAACCAGCTTTTTAACCAAGAGGGCCATAGGAACCATGTAATATTTCTGCTCTTTAATAGAAGTACTGCTATAGTCCCCCACTAAACAGATTTCAGGGGTGAATAAGTCATTAAGACCTAAGAGGTGGTTGACTCTTTGTTGGATGAGCCTCCATAGGGGTTCTACCTTGAGGCATTCCCCAAAAATGTGATGCATGGAACCCTCCCCAGTCTTATATCTGACACATTGGGGATGTGTCAGTGGCCCTCATTTTAAGTGATTTCACTGGGGTCAAATACATATTGTTCAAGATGTGTAGCTGCATAAGCCGCAGCCTCTCCTGAGTAATATATCTATGACAATCCCTCCATACTATCTGCCATTGTGCAGTTGTTCTGGGATAATGTGAGAACCAGTATGAAGGGGTCCCATCCATCCTAGGGAATACTCAGAGATACAGCTGGGTGTAAATCTTGGAGACGGCATGGGAGCAGAAGCCAGGGAATGGAGTGACCTGAAGAATTCAAGCTCTGAGGGATTTGTCAGAAGCACAGTACATGCCTGGACTAGCATTTGTCTCAGTTGATAGACCTTGAAGATCTCATGATTACCAAGACAGTGTTTGTCCATAATTTATGTGGAGGTGAGCCACTGACCCTCTCCTGATTGAAGGTGACCTACTTCTACTTCAGCCAGTTTAGGTATCCAGGAGGGGAAATCATCTGGCTTCCTATTTTAAAATGTGGATTACCAGCCAACAGCTGCCAGGGGTCCTGATGCTGTTCATAGCCCATGAGGGAGCATAGTTCAGAAAGGATAGATATTGAGACAGCTATCATAGAGTTATGAAGTTCTGGGGGAAGATCTTTGGGTTTGAGATGTATTAAGACTGGGGGAGAACGTCCACTGGCCTCTATTTGGGCCTGCTCTGTGTTCATCCAAAGGGGTACACAGGGGAGAGAGTCAAGCTCCGTTTTTGGCATGAGTCAGCGGAGATATTTGCTGGCCTGGTTGGCCCAATAATATAACCCGAAGTGTGGTAGTTGAAATCCTCCCACAGTTTTAGGGGCTGCTAGCTTGTGATAAGCCCACCTGGGCTTTTTACCCACCCATATAAATTGAGAGATCAAGGAGTGCAATTTCCTAAACCAGCCTAACGGAAGCCATAAATTCAGTAGATTGATCAGGTAAATTACTCAAGGAAGGACATTCATTTTGATCAAACTTATACGTCCCCAGAGAGTCAGAGGCAGGGACTTTCATCTGGCTAGATCCTGTTGGACTATATTAAGGATGGAATCAAGGTTCAGCTTTTTAAGCTGGGAGGTACTCCTCACCAGATGAATGCCCAGGTACTTGATAAATTTGGGAACCCATTGGAGACCAATGAGCTGTATATAACTCTTGAGGATTCTAGAGTTTAAGGGGAAGACCGTTGTCTTTCTGATGTTTAGTCTGTAATTGGAGAGGGAGATGTACTCCTGAATAATCGCAAGTGCTGCCGGTATTGAGGTAGAAGGGTGAGCCAGGTGTGAAAGGATGTCGTCCGCATAAGCAGAGAGTTTAACCTCATGGGGATCTAGCCATAGCCCTTGAATCTCTGGGGACATATTAAGCTTGATTAGAAGGGGTTCGAGATAAAGGTTAAATAAGAGAGGGGATAGGGGATACCCCTGTCTGGTGCCTGAGTAAAGGGGGAAGTTGGGGGAGAATATCCCGTTGCAGTAAATATGAACATTGGGGTGGGTATATAGTGCTTGAAGCCATGTAATGAATTGAGCAGGGAAACCAAAATGGTGCAAGGCTCGGAACATGAATTGCCAATCAACCTGGTCAAAAACCTTCTCTGCATCAAGGGATACCAACACCGATGGGAATGGGGCATCCCTGGATGCAGAGAAAACATGAGCCAGCTTCCGGAGGTGATCCACGGATGATCTACCTTTCATGAAACCCACCTGTTCTGCTCCAATGAGAAAGGAGGATTATGGCAATCTGCTCCGCTAGCAACTTGACAAGTACCTTAACATAAATAATAATAATACTAATAAAACTTTATTTATTAAGTGCCTTTCAATCACCAAGGCGCTGTACAAATGAATAATAAAATCAAAGAATACATATATAAAATCAATAATCTCAGCAACATCAATTCATAAAAGCCTTACTCCACAAAAGTGTCTTAAAATCCCACTTAAAGGATTCCACAGTCATGCATTCCCTAAGCCGATGAGGCAGAGAATTCCAGAGGGTTGGGGCCACAAACACAAAAGCCCTGGCCCCAGAAGACTTCAATGTAACTCTTAAAACCTCTAGCAACTCCTCGTCGGCTGAACGGAGCTGTCATACAGGGCAGTAAGGAATCAGAAGCTATTTCAAGTAGTCGGGGCTAAGTCCATGCAGGGCTTTGAAGGTCAAAAGACCTACTTTAAAGGTGATCCGCCACTGTATGGGCAGCCAGTGCAGATTGCACAGCATAGGGGTAATATGTGTCCTTCTAGAGGCCCCTGTCAACAACCTTGCAGCAGTGTTCTGCACTAGCTGCAAGCGGCAGATATCAACCCCAGGAAGCCCCAGGTACAGGGAGTTGCAGTAGTCAAGGCATGAGGTCACAAACGCATGAACCAAAATGGGTAAATCGCTGGACGGAACAAGGTGCTTCACCCTAGCAATGTTTCTAAGATGGTGAAATGCAGACTAAACAACTGCTGACACCTGATGATGAAGAGTCAGCCCATCATCAAGTACCACTCCCAAGTTATGCACCCATTCAGAGGTAAGGATCTGATCCCCCCCAGCAATAAGCCAGAGGGTTGGCCAGACCCCAACCCCTCTATCCCATGACCCAGGTCCACAACCATAACCTCAGTCTTACCAGCGTTCAACTTTAACCAGCTCAAATTCATCCAGTCATGGATTTCAGCGAGGCAGCTATTAAATACTGAGAGAGCACTAACCTGGTCGGGGGCAAACGACAGGTAGAGCTGAGTATCATCAGCATGACAGTGAAACCTCAGCCCATACCATCTTACAATGTCTCCGAGGGGCAGCATGTACACTGCAAACACAATGGAGGAAAGCACCAAGCCCTGAGGGACACCACACTGCAGAGGGAAAGGGTCAGAGGAAAAAATTCCCGACACAACTCTCTGTGTTCTCCCAGATAGAAAAGTTGAAAACCATCTGAGCACTGTACTAGACAGCCCACAGATGGACTCCAGACGCTCGAGCAAAACCCCATGGTCTACAGTGTCAAAAGCTGAAGAGAGATCAAGGAGAACCAAGATAGAACGGTTTCTCTGACCTCTCACCATCAAGAGATCATTGAGCACCCGAACCAGAGCAGTCTCGGTACTATGCCTCTTATGAAAACCAGACTGGAGAGGTTTGTAGATACTATGGATGGTCAAATGGTCCTCCAGCTGGTTTGCCACTACCTTCTCAATAACTTTCCCAATAAAGGGAAGGTTAGAGATAGGTCTGTAGTTGGCAAAAATATCTGGGTCCAGAGAAGCCTTCTTCGAAAGGGGAGCCACCACAGCTTCCTTTAGGGAGCTAAGAAACTCACCCAGTTCTAAGGAGCACCAGATTATTTGAGCCAGAAACGGGCCCATGATCTCGACACAACCCAAAATCAGGGAAGTAGGACCCGGATCTAAACTACAGCACGTAGGGCGCATCCCCTGGATGATCTGCATAATATCCTCGAACATCGGCAGGTCAAAGGAACTCCAGGCGGCCAAGGATTCCGTGGCCAGATGCCGACCAACAGCTTCCCCCTTAGAGTGTGTCAGGCAGATCTCTGATCTGATGTCGGCAACCTTATTCGCAAAGAATTGAGTGATCTCATCACACTCCTTTTGTGAAAAGGCTTGACTGAGCTGGAGACAGGCTGGGTTGCACAGCCTGTCCACAGTTCTGAAGAGCTGAGCCGGTCGATTCTGAGCAACAGAGATCTCCCTGGACAGGAATTCTGCCTTCTTTCGGGAGATCTCTGATTGGTAGAGCCGATAATGCTCCTCCAAACTAAGGTGGTCAACTTCTAGAGCAGATTTCCGCCAACAATGCTCTAACTGCCATCCCACACATTGCAACTTCCTCAAGAACCCATCGAACCATGGGGCCCGAGGGCGGAGAGAGAAGGGATGAATACGGACAGGAGCAATTGAGTCTAGGGCCAAGGAAATGGCCTGATTATAAGCCAAGACCATGGACTCCGGACCCAAGCTGGCAACAGGAAACTCTGAGAGGTTGAATACCACCATCAGGTCTTCAGGGCTGACATCCCGTAAAGGGCAGTATCGAACCATCTCCACAGGGGCAGATCTACGAAGGGGAGCACAAAAATTGAAGCCCATGGTGTAGTGATCAGACCAACTGACAGGTTCCACCACCAAATCAGAGGCTTCAATCCCCAGGAGAAAAACTAAATCCAAAGAGTGACCATGATTATGAGTGGCTGAAGAAACAATCTGTGTAAGGCCCAGTGATGTCATCAACTGGAGGAAGTGCTGACCAAAGGCTGAGAGTTCGTCGTCGACCCAGACAATGAAGTCACCTAGAACCATCAATCTGGGTGACTCCAGTGCCATATCGGTGGTGAAGTCTGCCACTTCCTGCAGAAATCGCCTCTCATCTCCTGGTGGACAGTAGATGAGGGCTATCCTGCAATCCACACCAGCCACTATGGTACACTCAAAGGATTCAGCTTCCTCAACTGGTACACCCGTGAGCCCCAACCTGGTCTTAAAACAGACCGCTACACCTCACCCCCACGATCCAATCTTGGGCGGTGAATCACAGAGTACCCGGCTGGAACAGTCGCCTCCAGAATGGGGTCAGTATTTCCATCCAGCCAGGTCTCGGTGATGCAAGCCAGATCGGCTGTCCCAACAAAGTCAGAAATAACAGCAGACTTGTTTTTAATAGATCTGGCATTGCACAACACCACCTAAGTTGGACAAGGCTCTGGAGCCGTCCCGATTACTTGGCCATCCAAATAGGTGGTGCCCTTGGGTATGGAGACTAGACATGGATCACCATGTTCCAGGCTCCATTTCACCCCAGGGCATCTTCTGGACTTAACCAACCTATATGAAAGGTCTGTTCCTTTGCCCTGCCATGTCCACGTCCCCCACCCCACCCCAGTAATACCAAGCGCCCGACAGGCGCTGGTAGATGGAAATGGGAGGGAGGAGGGCAAAAAGTGCGAAGGGTGCAGAGATCGGAGGACGAATAATGCACGACCGTGGTAACTAAACAACACATAGTGAAAGCGGGAAACAAACTCACTGCTGGACAGCTAAGTAAAAAATCCTAATTACCTCTTAAATAAAATACCTACAATTACAGTTAAATTAAAACCCACCCAATAACATAATCCAAGAACAAATAAACAAAACAAAACTAATAAAACTACCCCACCCATCACAGTTAAGAAGGGAGATCAGCATGTAGCTCATTGCACAACATGGATCCTTCCCTGCTTTATGTAGCACTATAACAAATTCTTCAAATAGACAGGGGTCAGAGTTCCTAGAGGTGAGAATGTGCTGAAACAATTTGTGGAGCCATGGTGTCAACTTGGGAGCAAATTACAATTATTTAGAAAATCCCATACTTTTAACACCCAGATCATGCAGAAAAAAACAGAAAAAAATCCCATTGGTTTATAATACTCATTTAAAAAATAACAGAAGAAATATCATAGAAGCTGAACAGCACCAATTCAGCTTCAGCTGAAAGGGCATAAAGGTCAAATGTGTTTAGAGCATAACAACAAACACTGCACACAAATTAAAATGACTTAGAGATACCTTCAGAGTAAGATAAGAACATCTCTAGCAGAGAGCTGTATAACCCAATTATGAGTGTCCCAGTGTGTTTAAGAATGTAGTTCATTAAAAGCAAAACCCACTCGGATTAAAGACATGCTAAAATGTGACATAATTGTAAGTTAAAAACAAGCCCCTCAAAATAGAACTACAAAAAGTAAATATACATGACATACAAAGGGTTTAAACTAAAGTTTACCTAAAGTGAGCAATAGATTCACACTATATGGAATGTAAAACTTAGCTCGAAACATTACCCAACTATACTCTCAAACTGGTTATTATGCTCCATAAACCTTAAGGGCTTAAGTGTTGTAACACGAGTTTATACATGATAATATAACTTGGCAGTATAAGAGTCAAACAAAAAGCTGTTTGTCAAGGACCACCAAGAAACTAAGACCATGCAACCTGATATGTACAGATTTCAATAAATTCCCAGTGTATTATAAAACTACTTGGTGTACTGAAAATGTCTAAGGAATCTGAATAAGAAATCATTGGAATTAAATTCTCCCTCCTCCCACCCTGGGGGGGGGGGGATAACTAGTTGTAAGGCGATACACACATGCACACACAAACACCACACACACTCGAGTCCTAATGCATCATCACTCACATCAGTCACTTCAGTAGTTACCCAAAGGAATTAAACTTGCCATGAACATCCAAGTAAAAGAGATCATGCATCGCAATACACACAGAGTTCAAAAATACCACACTTTATAATCATATTACTATATGTGTAGTAACAGTCCAAGGATTCTGAATTGAACCACAGTGAAAAAAACTTCCACTCTCCCCAGGGTGAGATAACTAGTTAGAAGTAAATGTACACTATGTATGTGAGACAAGAGTCCTAACATACCTTCATTTTCACAAATCACTACAATATTAGCCCAATGTAATTTAATCCGTCAAGGACCCCCATTCAAACGAGATCCTGCACCCCAATATGTTCAGAGTTCAAAAATGTGACAGCATATAATAAAACTACTGTATGTACAGTAACAGGCTAGGGAATCTGAATAAGACCCAATGGAATTAACCCCACCTCTACCCCTGGGGAAGATATGTAGTAAAAAGGAAATAATATTCATTTTGTGTGTGAACTAAGAGTTCACATGGAGCAACAGGCAGGCAAGAGAGAGCAGGGATCTTCCAGGGCTCTCCCCTCCCAGTGACTGGTGTCCTGTTCGGGCTTTCAGGCCACCAAATGCCCAGGACAAGTTCTCAGGGAGAAGGTCTTGTCAGGATTAGGACCGGCCTATTGACCATTTCCCCCGATGGTGATCCTGGTCCTCATTGCATTCTTCATCATCTTCACCTGGGATCACACTGTTGAATGCTTTGGCTTTGACACCTCCCTCTATGCAGGCCTTTGTCCCTATCAGACCCTCATTGTGGAGAGTTCCCCCAGCCTTTCTAGGGCTGCGGAGGAGCCATCGGCCTCTGGGTCATCTGCCCCAGCCCACCATCAACAGTTCTTGAACCATGAGGTCCACAGGTGCTGGGCCCCGTCACATCTACTACAGTTAGTGGTGGTTTATTGGAGCTAGGCCCTTCACCCTCTCCATTGATACCTGTGTTGACAATGCTTCCTTAACCTGCCGGCAACCTCAATGCAGTTCTTACTTCTATAACCTCAGCTCTAATACAATGGTTTGTTCCATGGCATGGGCCTTCGTCACCCTTGTTGTCAGGCGCTGCTTCAGTCTTGACACCAGTGCAATCCATCCACCCCAACCCCTCTAGGGAGCCATTGGTATTCCTGTTGCTAGTCCGTGTTGCAGAACAGGCTGACATAGAGGAGGAATATCACCCTGATCTCATCTTCCCTGATGATGAGGATAAAGAGGAAGATGTTGTGGTCAATTCCTCTGACAAGTCCACTGTCTCCTCCAGGAGTGAGGACTCGGTCAAATACACCCCAAGATCTCCCCTAGAGGACCCCTCCTTCTTTAATATTATGAAACAGCTCTCCTCCACTATGGGGTTTCAGACTGAGGAAGAGGACATCACAAGAAGGAACCTGGTGGATTTCTTGGAGATCCCAGAATCTCCACCCAAAGTTATTCCTCCTCTGCTACCAGCACTGCATGATGCTTCCAATGCTGCCTGGCATTTTTCCAACCTGGTTCCTGCCATGTCCAGAAAGGCTGACAAGCTTTACCAGGCACCTTTGGGGCTGCCTTTCTATGCAGCCCAACCGAAAACCAACTCAGTTGTAATGAGGCAGCTCATGACCGTTACAAGGTGCCCAAGCACCTTACCTCCCTCCCCACTGACAGGGAACCTTGAAGGACTGACCTCTGGGGCAAGAAGAAATTTGTCTCAGCCACTTTGGGCCTTAGAATTGCCAACTATTTGGCTCATATAATCAAGTACCAGAATACCCTCTGGAAGAGGGGCAAGGCTGCTACTCAGCCCCTTCCTGAGGGTACCCAGAAACAACAGCTTCTCAAATTTCTCCAGGCCTTGGAAGATGTTAATAAGCATGTCCTCAGAGTCACCTATGATACAGCTGATACTACAGTCAGGGCAGCTGCTACTGGCATTTGCCTCAGAAAGCACTCCTTGCTTAGAATCTCTGGCTTCACAGCTGATGTCCAGCAAAAGGTGCTGAATGCCCCTTTTGTGGGTCACACACATTTTGGTCCTGTTGTGCAGGATATCATTAATGACTTGCAGGCTTCTGACAGGGCTAACAGGTCTGTCTACTCCCTTTATCATAACTAGCCTAGGAACAGACAGAGGTCCTCTTTTCGTAAAGTCTCTCACAAGTCTGGCTCTGGAATGAAGCTCTGAGACAAGTGCGGTGCCAGCTCTGCCTTGCCTTACCCCTCCTCCACCTCTGGTCCCTCTGCTAAGGCCACTGATTCCACCTCAGCCTGACTCCTTGTCAGATCCCCTCCTCTTGTTCCAAGCCAGGAGGTGGTGGTCGGAGGATGGTTCTCTCTCCATCTGTCCCAGTGGAGAACTATTACCACAGATGCTTTGATCCTGCTTATAATCAAACAGGGCCATGCTCTAGAACTTCTAGAACAGCCTACAGATGTTCCACTGGTCCTATCTCTTATCATCCAGAACACACAACCATGCTGTGGGAGGAGGTGTTCATCTTGCTGCACAAAAGGGCCGTAGAGCCAGTGCCCAGGCAGCAAAGGAGCAAACGGTTCTACTTCCTGTTCTTCTTGGTTCCCACGTCGATATGCCCACAATCGGGCAGTGGGGCACATTGCCGCACTGTGCAGGAGGCATCGGTCCCTGATGGCTGCAGCCTGGTAGGGCGCCAGGCACAAGTCACCGGGGATCGGTGCACCTGCATGCAAATGGGGCCATAATGACATGCAAATGGCCCCATTTGCACCTTGCATGCATTATGGTCCCATTCGCATGTGCACTTTTGAGTATCGCAGTTGTTGCACCTAACACAATGGAACTTGCTCTAGCGCATCCCACTGCTGCACTCTGGCCACTTGCGCTGGTGCAGTGCCACTGCGCCATGTGCATTGCGGGTGGCCAGGGTGTGATATTTAACACTGCTGTGCCATGGCGCAGCTCCATCGAATATCACCTTGTCAACGCCCCTGCGCAGCCAAGTTGCGCTGTGCCCAGGCTTGTGCCACAGCCTGGCACAGTCTGAATATCTGGCCCACTGTATATAAGGTATGGGCTGAGATACAGATATAGCACACTGAAGAGTCCAAATGAGAATGAAATATGTGTCTGTGTCTGTTGTTCTCAGCCTTTGCTGATTGTATTGGGAGGCCTTTCGGCACCATGCAATTTTTACTTAAAGTTGAGCCAGTCCAAATTAATTCATGGGCATTTGCATATGCTTCCCATGATGCTTTGCATTATTGGAGTATGTGCAATTTGTGTTTTCTTTCAAATTTGGCCAATGTATGGCCAATATCCTTTGGGATAACCCATTCCTCAGTGCATTTGCTCTGGGGTTCTTTTGTAATTATATATGTATATATGTATACATATGTGTGTGTGTGTGTGTGTATGTGTATGTTCATTGCAAAAAACATTGTTAATGCATCAGTTAGAGTTGAAGCAACAAAAGTAGGGAAATGAGGCATTAAGGATGACACCCTAACACCCCCACCCTACCACCCCACCCCATCACTACCACCCACCACAGACTTGCAGGTGATGGGGTGTGCCTTGGGGACTTTGAACCTAACTCTTACCCCATTCCACATGTAAGAAAGCTGACATGGTACAGTATAGGGGAATGGGGTGAGAGTTAGTCCCGGCAACCCCAAGACACACCCCATCACCTGTTGGTCTGTGGAGAGTGGGGTGAGGTTTTAAGGTGGGAGGGTGTTAGAGTGTCAACTCTAATGTCTTATTTCCCTACTTTTGTCACTTCAACCCTAACTGATGTATTAACAAAGTTTTTTTTTGCAATGAATTTCCTTACTTTTTGAGAAAGTGTCATTTTACCTTTATATGACTTTGGGAATGCAGGGCCCTATGGGCCCTGCATTCACATGGTATCAGTTTTTGGGAGCACATAGTCTTATGGGCCTTGCACTCCCATCTATCCATAAGTGCACAGACATTATACTGAACTTTCATCTCCCTAGGGCCCTGCGCTCCCAGTATTGCATTATAGATGGGCCAGCAGTGTGATTACTGCATAATGGTACCCATATATAGAAGCAGCACAGCCCTAGACACATTCCAAGAAAGCCTTGTGCTGGAAATGATGCAATATCTCAGTAACTGTAGCAACTTTGGAAAAAAATTCCACTGCAATTGTAATGATGGACTGGTAACTTGTACGTGTGCTTAGTACTAAGCTGCACTTAGTGAAAAATCCATATCTCAAACCATTTTTGAGATATAGGCACTGAAAGGAGCTGCATTCACCACAGTGTTATGCTATAAGAAATTTCTCAACTTCAGAATGCCATAACTATGTAACCGATGCAAGTTTTTACACCAAACCAGCATAAGTCATATTTCTAGGACACCCCCTTTCTACCCTGCAAATTTCAAGTCAAAAGTCCTAACCATTTCTTTGTAGTGAAGTGGCAAAGAAACAGCAGCCTTTAAATATCCCTTTTCTTGAGCTATCAAAATCCTTGTTTGTGAGCCGAATCCCTGTTCATGAGGTGGCAAAATCCCTGTTTGTGAGCCAATCCATGTTTGCGAGGCAGGGCCATCTGGTCTCCCCTCATGAACAAGGATTTTGACAGCTCATGAACAGGGATTGATTCACGAACAGGGATTTTGACACCTCACAAGCAAGGATTTTGACAGCTCACGAAGAGGGATTTTTAGGGCCATTTGGTCGTCCCCTCACGAACAGGGATTTTGACAGCTTACAAACAAGAATTTCTCAAAAACAAGTATTTTGACAGCTCACAAACAGGAATTCTGACAGCTCACAAACAGGGATTCCTTTTTAGAATCCCTGTTTGTGAGCTGTCAAAATCCCTATTCATGAGCCAAATCCCTGTTCATGTGGTGTCAAAATCCCTGTTCATGAGCTGATCCCTGTTCATGAGATAGGGCCATTTGGTTGTCCCCATATAAACAAGGATTTTGACAGCTCACGAACAGGGATCAGCTCATGAACAGGGATTTTGACACCTCATGAACAGGGATCGGAAGCGAGTCATGAACAAGGATTTTCAAATGTAAAAACATGTTTTTTGACTAAAATAAATGGAACCAAAGCTATGGGCTTGTAGAGGGTATCGCCCTGAACAAAAAACATACTTCAGTGTGTACAGTAGACATCCCTGAGGCAAGTTACAACATTTTCTTTTTAAAGAAAATTGAATGCAAGATGGCAGCTCATGAACAGGGATTTTTTTATACGAACAGGGATTTAATGAATCCCTGTTCATGAGCTGTCAAAATCCCTGTTTGTGAGCCCTAAATCCCTTTTAGTACCATGCAGCTACCCAAAAGACTGAACTGAGCATGCTCAGAACCCACAATTTCAAAATTGAATAACTTTGGAACAGATTAATATTCTTTCACCAAACTAATTCTGGCTTGTTCTTTCAGGCAAGCTCTTTATACACAGGACATTTCAGGCCAATGTCCCAGTGTGGCTACAGCATGATGAGGAAACATCTGCAAAAATGGGCACAAAAAGCGACTTTTACACTTTTTCACTATGTGCTGCGCACAATCTGCAAATCCTATCAAAATGAAACTTGGCCCGTCAAGAAACCTACCACAAGGGACCATATGTACCAAATTTAGTGCAAATCCATTAAATGGTTGCAAAGTTATTAAAGTGCAAAATTTGGGTTTTAACATTTCAACTGCCTACTAAACCCTAACTATAGTGGTGCTACCGCTCCACTATAATATTATAGTTAGGACTGCACGGCCATTTCTATGTTAAACCCCAAATTTTGCACTTTAATAACTTTGCAACCACTTGTTCGATTTCCTTTAATGTTGTATGTGTGGTGTGGTACCATGGATGTCTGGATCTAGAAAGTTTTTTTCCAGTTGGATTTGTGGATGCGGAGCTGCGGAGTGTGAAAAAGTGAGAAAAATCCTCAACTTTTTGAAATTCTTTGCTTGTCTCCACAGACCGAACGGTTTGTCTGTCTGGTCTGAAATTTTCAGGGTGTATGGGAACTGGATCAGGGAAGTGCCTTTTGAAGGTTTGGTGAAAAAATATTAATCTGTTCAAAAGTTATTAAACGTTTTCATGCCCCATTATAGCCTATGGGAAAAATACAGTATACTGTATGTGCACCATGAAAATGTTTGTGAAAGCACTATTTGCTTTCGAGCTTTGTTTTTTTACTTTCGTGCTGCCGTCATCTTGTTTTCAGTTAGCGAGTTGGAAAGAATTATGTAGTTCAAAAAATACTGCCCCTTGGTAAACACCAACACTTGGGTTTACCTAATTGGGACCCTAGAAACATGACCCTGGCATTAGTTTTCTGAAATGATGCCTGCAAATATGTTTTTTAAATGTTTCCGCCATGTTGGGCAAAGAGCTTTTGTGGGAGAACCACAAAACTTCACGAAAATTTCTTTGAAAATCCATGATGCAAAAAAATGTTGTAGGTGCCGTATTGGTCCTTTTAAAAAACAGATCCAGAAACAAATGATTTGATACCTTCTGAAGCTTCTGAAGAAGGACCTGGTTGGTTCGAAAGCTAAAGCACTTTGTTCTTTTCTGTAACATCCATGTTGGTCCAATAAAAGGTATCAAATCATTTGTTTCTGGATCTGTTTGAAAATCCATGTAACATCTGCAAAAGTCCACTGGACTTTTGTGAAAGTTCTGCATGTTAACCTATGGGAGTTTTCTGACAGTGCAAGATGTGATGTGGACAGCCAGTTCTGAGTGTTGTATGATCATTTTTTGTAAAATAAAAACAAAGTGTAAGAACTGTCTCCGATGAGAAATGCTGAAACAGCATGTGAGATCACACACACGCACACAGGTTTTAGATACAAGGTGTGACGTGGAAGGCCAGAAGCTAATTACAGACTGGAAGAGGCTTGAGTTGAGCATATCCATTTTATGATGTTTCAAGAGGAGGAAACCAGGTTTAGTAAACTGGTGTGAAATCATAAATGCTGATGTCTGTGTGAGAGGGGAAACTGATCAATAGATCAAATAACTGTCATTTGAAGAACATGAGTCATGCTGAGGTTGCAGAATTTAATACTTGGAAAAGACATCCTGTTTTTTATATAGATATATTTTTATATATATTCTGACAGAGAGGAGCTAGGTGACCTCATGCAAAACAGGTGGGGAAAACCAGCTTTTAAGGATTATTCTGTTTTCCTTCAGAGACACTTTTTTCTAGACTCTGACAAAAAAACATCTGTGAGCACTTTAAACAGGTATTTAGAAAGAGAGACAAATCTAATTACTGTAGTAGGAATTGCACTGTTTAAACCATTGTTCTTTTAAAAGATTTGTATGTCTTGTGATATAATAGTTCTGTATTGTATGTTTTACATATTATTATCTATTTTAGTAAAACTCTTTTTAAAGCTTAGTTGGTCTGTCTTTGATTTCTTTCCTTTACAAGTAGAATATATATGGTTACAGCAGACACTGGTCATAAGCTTGAATGGTGATACCAAACTGGAAAAAGGTAAGAATAATCTGAGATCTTTATTAAAGTTTAAGGGTTCATTTTTGTACACCTGGTTAGGTGCCCATAGACAAAGATATCTGCCCCCCCCCAGACCGATATATATCTGAGCCTGTGCATAGAGTATGCTAGCAAGAGGTTCACAGTTTGAATCCTTCCAAGACTTGAGACCAAAGGTTGATTGAATCCACAAAAACAGACAAGAAGGTTACCTTGTTCTGTTAACTGTGCACAAGACTGCACTTGGAGGTTGGCACTTTGGGAGTAGAGGGCTGACCTGCTGAGTGGGTTTGTGACACAAGGTACTGTTGCTAAAGTCCTGCTGGTAAACAGCCCAAACAAGCCAGTTTGCTTGCCATTTCATAGGAAAACAAATGTTAGGAGTTTGGGGCTGAAATTTGCACAGTAGCAAGGGCTTGCACCACTGATGCACCTTTTGCTGGTTTGGTGAAATAAATTACAATGCTTCCATACTTACAGCACTCTGAAGTTCAGAATTTTCCCATAGGATAACATTGTGGTGGCCGCGACACCTTTCAATGGCTATATCTTGAAAATGATTTGAGATACAGATTTTTCACTAAGCATAGCTGTACTAAGCACACCTGGATGTGTCTAGGTCATGAATACAACTGCGAAATAATGTTTTCTCCAGTTTCTATGGTTATTGAGATATTGCCAAGTATGCCTCTAGGCCTGTGTTATGTGCCTGCACTTATAGATAAGTGGGAGCGCAGGGCCCAGAGGGCCCATGCTCCCACCTATGCATACCTTTTTTGTTAAAGGGGGAGCACAGGACCCCCCTGCAGTGTGCCTCTATACCTATGGGTGGGTGGGAGCGCAAGACCCAGAGGGTCTGCACCCACACAATTTGAAGATAGAGGGGGATGGCTCAGGAGCAATGTGAGGAAGTATTTTTTCACAGAGAGAGTGGCGGATGCATGGAACAGCCTTCCTGAGGAGGTTGTGGGGTATAAAACTGTGGGAGAATTCAAAGATGCATGGGACTGACATAAGGCAATTCTTGTGGGGAATAGGAAGAAATAGGCTGTTGGTTAACTAGGATCTGCAGCTTATCCTGTAGGTAGGGAAATGGGCAGACTAGGGGGGCCAAGCAGTGCTTATCTGCCATCAAAGTCTATGTTTCTATGTTCTATGTTTTTATGTTTCTCCCACCTCTAGATCCTATTATGCAAAACTGGGAGCACAGGGCCCTCCTGTGTTATGTTTCTACACTTTTAGGTAGGTGGGAGCACAGGACCCACAAGGCCCACACTCACACAAATGGATACCATATGAGTAACACTCCACGTTCTCAAAAAGAAGGGAAAGTCATTGCAAAAAACGATGTTAATGCATCAATTGGGGTTGATTCCACACCAACAAAAGTCTGAAAATTTGATCTTAGGGTTACCATCCCTACTCCCCCAACACCCCCCCCCCACAGACCAACAGGCATCAGGGTGTGCCTTGGGGTCCTTGGGCCTAACTCTTACCCCATTCTCCTATACTGTACCAAATCAGCTTCCTTACAAATGGAATGGGGTGATAGTTAGGCCTGTCGACCCTAAGGCACACCCCGGCAAATGTTGATCTGTGGAGGGTGGGGAGTGTTGGGGGATAGGGTTGGTAATCCTAACATCGAATTTCCAGACTTTTGTTAGGGTAGAATCAACCCTAACTGATGCATTAATGTAGTTGTTTATGATGAATATATATATATATATATATATATATATATATATATATATATATATATATATATATATATATATATACACACACACACACACACACACACACACACATATATATACATATATATAAGATATAAGATTTATAAGTGACCCTTCTGTATTTTGTTTCTTTAGGGAGAATCTACAGACCTACCAAGATGTGATACAAGACAAACAGGAAATCCATTCTGAAATACACTTATACTCTGTGTTCATGAGGGAGGTAGGAGAGGTAGGAGGTCCGCTACCTCTGTGGACTGCGAGGGTGGGGACAGAGGGGGTGACTGATGGGATAATTCTGGAAAGCAAGGTATTGAAAGGTCTGAAGGCACTTGGGGTGGATAAGGCACCAGATCCAGATGGCATTTACCCTAGTGTCTTGAGGGAGATGGTGGAGGTGTTGGCCGGGCCACTGGCTGACCTGTTCAACACCTCCTGGGTGTGTGCTGCAGGACTGGAGGTTGGCTCATGTGGTGCCCATCGACAAGAGCGGCCCAAAGGATGAGCTGGGTAATTACAAACCTGTCAGTCTCACTTCCATAATGGTTAAACGTATGAATGCAATTTTTAAGGAGAGACTGTTAACCTTCCTGGAAGTCAATGAGCTCCAGGATGGGCAGCAGCATGGGTTCATCTTTGGGAGATCATGCCAGAGCAATCTAATAGAATACTATGAGTGGGTCCCAAGGGAATTGGACAAGGTGGATGTCCTATATTTAGATTTCAGCAAGGCCTTTGATTCAGTCCCTCATGGGTGGCTGGGGGCCAAGCTAAAATCTGTACATAGACTAATAAAAGATGTCTATGAGAAGGAGGGTGAAAGGAGAGTGACAGATAATATAAAACAATGCAAAATATTACAGTTTAAATAATACTTACTGAAGTTTTCACTCTCTCCTTCAGGGGTATGGAGGTTGGGTTCGGGAGACCACAGCATTAATTTATCAATTTATAAATTATGTTTGTGTTTTTTTTAATGTTAGGAATTGAGACTTGTTAAATGTATTATCTTACTTTAAAAAAAAAAGGAAAATTAGAGCTTGTTATAGACGGAACATTTACAGACTATGGATACTTTTCCTATAAAAATATAGTGTTATGGAGAAAGCAGAATACTGAATTTAGATCAGTGTAAGTTGTATGTATAAGGTCTTGCTTTTTTCCTGATACAATGATAAAATAAAGTATAAAAAAAGCTCAGATCTGTAGGGGTGGGGGCTAAGATGGCTAACTGGATCAAGAATTGTCTGGAAGATAAACTGCAGTGGGTGGTTGTGGAGGCGGGGGTACTGTCATCTCCTAGGCCAGTGACCAGTGGTGTGCCACAGGGCTCTGTGCTGGGGCCGGTGTTGTTTGGTCTGTTCATATCGGATAGTGCACATGGGGTTAGGAGCAAGAGCAGTTTGTTTGCAGACGACACCGAGATGGGGGCTGTTGTGGATGACTTAGAGGGGTGGCAGAAGCTACATTGTAACCTAGCCAGAATTGAGGAGTGGTCGGCAAGGTGGCAATTGGGTTTTAATGCAAAGAAATGCAAAGGTATGCACTTCAGGGCGAAGAATCTGAGGAGGGAATATTGGTTGGGTGGGGTAAGGTTGGGTGTCACTGAAGAGGAGAAGGATCTAGGGGTCATAGTAAATGGGAACATGAACAACTCTGCTCAGTGCAGGAAGTTTGAGGCTAAGACCAATAGGATGCTGGGGTGCATTGTGCGGGGGTTCTTGTCTAGACACAAGGATGTGATCCTGCCCCTGTATAGGTCCTTGGTCAGGCAACATTTGGAGTACTGCATGCAGTACTGGCATCTGTACCTGATGAAGGATATCAGGCTGCTCAAGGCAGTGCAGCACAGGCTGACAAAAATAATACAGGGGTTGGAAGGCAGAAACTACGAAAAAAGGCTGAGACACTTGAGTTTGTACACCATGGAGGAGAGAAGGGATCATGGGGATATGATTGAAACTTTTAAATACTTGAGGGGGATCAACAAATCTGGCACAGAGGGGTTGTTTAAGCTGAGGAAGTGAAGGGACACGAGGGGGCATGGGCTAAGACTGGAGAGTGGCAGATTCAGGAGGAAGATAAGGAGGCATTATCTCACTGAGATGGTGGTGTGGAAGTGGAACGCTCTACCAGAAGATGTGGTGGCATGCAGGACATTGGGTTGTTTCAGAACAGCATGGGACAGGGCAAGGGCGGC
The DNA here is from genome assembly GCA_016271365.2 of Neoceratodus forsteri. Classification (NCBI taxonomy): domain Eukaryota; kingdom Metazoa; phylum Chordata; order Ceratodontiformes; family Ceratodontidae; genus Neoceratodus; species Neoceratodus forsteri. The sequence continues at coordinate 1,679,604,925 of CM057456.1, forward strand.
TGGGTAAACAATGCTGAGTAGTTTCTGAGGGTGAGGGGATGGGGGTGAGGCAGCTGCAGTACAGGGGTGCTAGCAGTACATTCGTGCAGACTTGACAGACTGTGAGGCCTGTTTCTGCTGGCAAGTTTCATATGTTCATATGTTCGTATGTACAGTTATTAAAAATACTTATTACATTGCACCTTACCTGAAATCATTTCTTCTCAGATATATTTGATTAGTTATAACACCCTGAAGCACAGAAATTGTATATTTTCAGTAAGCATCTCTTACTACGTATACTATTTCACATACTGTTGCAATATTATAATAAATGTGAAACAGCACAGAGATTGCTGTTGATAAAGCTAGTAAGTTACACATTTACAAATCTATTGATACTATAACATTTGATAACATTGGTTAGGAAATTCTGCTAAACGCAATGGACAAAACATGCAATTTTCTTTGATGTTTGTGCCACATTACACTTAGAAAGGACAATTAATGAACTCTTACTTTAAGCACTGGTCATACCTTACTGCTTAAATCAGGTTGGTATACACTAAAATATTTCATATATGAGCTAATTTGCATTTTGACCAGAATAATAGTTCTGAGAATATTTTGACGGTATAGGAAATGGGATGGGGGTAGGGTGGTGTTGGTTAGGAGACCAAGGGTTTGAATGGCAACACTGCAGAACTGCACAGTACATACCAACAAAATGTTCTGATTTGTTTATTAATAAAATGAATAAGCAGTAATAATAGATACAAAACTTACAATAATTATTTTAATAAATATGACACAGTAATGATTTTGTTTTTCCAAAAACCTGTGAAAATGCTATTCAATAACAGTAAAAGAATTACTATAACTATTCATAAACAATATATGATATTGGATCATGAACACCATTTCTATTTACTATTTAACCAATATATGTTATTCACTCTGTTCAGTAATGCAAATTATTGTCTTACTGTTCCAATCCTAGCTCCCTGTTAAGTTTTCGTAATCCCAGATTTCACTTTCTTTATTACTAGACTCAGCTTCTCTTGTTCTAGCTGTAGATTTTCATCCTACTAGGTTCATATTAAGGAGTAAGGAGCAGAGAAGGCTGTAGTCCATGTGTGCTTCTGCCGATTATCCATAATAGCACAATTTACCTTCTGAAATATGTGTCAAGTCTTTTTTTAAACTGATTTTTGTCTTTGCTAATTATTAACTCAGTGGGTAGCCTATTCCATAGATTTATCACCCTTTGTGTAAAAAAAAACCTTTCTATTTTTTGTATAGAATCTTTCTGGTCTGAGTTGTAGTGGGTGTCCCCTAGTTCCAAGATTGTCATTCATAAATTAAAAATGTAACTCGTTTATCAGATAAGTATCCTGCATGATGTCATAACAGAGAAGAAAGTCTCCAAGTTTTCTTTTTGTGTGAAGGGACATAAGATTTAGTTTTTTTAATCGTTCATTGTGTGGTAAGGCGGTGGCGCTTAGGTTATGTATCGTTTTTGTAGTATGTCTTTGGATTTTTTCTGTCTTGTCTGTTGTCTCCTTTGTTGTATACACCCATGACTGGCTCCCATAGTCCAGATATGGTCTAACACATGATCTATATAAGGGCATTATTACACTTTCACCTCTACTTCTAAAGTTTCTTTATATGGTCCATAGTATCCTCTTGGTCTTGTAAATTTGTGCGTTACAGTGTTTGTCATAAACTAATTTATCTGTTATTGTGATTCCCAAATCTCTTTCTTCCTTAGTTTTTCTTAATATTAACTCAGTTTAGGTAATATGTGTTTTCACTGTTGTGGAGCCCAAGATGCATTACACATTTGTCACTATTAGACTCATCCCCCATGAGTTTATCCACTGGGATATCTTATCTAGATCTCTTTGTAGAATATCGATATGTTCTGATGTTTTACCCTCTCTGGCTACTTTTGTGTCATCCGCGTATTTATTTAGCCAACTTGTTGTTTGTATCCCCATGTCTGACATGAATTACTGAAGTAGTAAGGGACCAAGGACTGACCCCTGCGGGACCCCACTTGTCACATGGATTTTGTCAGATAAGTATCCATTAATGCTAACCCTCTGACTTCTTCCACTCAACCAACTCCTGATCCATCTAATAAGTCTATGGTCTATTTTAATGTATATCATTTTTTTCTACTATTGCTCTGTGTGGTACTCTATCAAAGACCTTTGCTAGGTCCAGGAATATACAATCCACTGGTGTACCCCATCTAAAGATTCTGATATTTTTTCATAAAAACACAACAGATTTGTAACATACAGTCATCCTGTACTGAATCCATGCTGTTCCATATCTTTGAGTTGATATTTTTCTATGTGTTGATTTATCATATCTTAAAGGATGGACTCCATAATCTTTCCCAGTACTGAGGTCAAACTAATAGGCCTATAATTTTTATAGTCAGTTCTGCTACCCTTTTTATGAATAGAAATAACTGTGGTAAATAGTCAGTTAGCTGGGATTTCATTGTTTGAAAGTGCTCTATTATACAGGATAAGTAAAGGTTTGGCTATCTGAGGAGATAATAACTTCAAAATCTTTGGGGAGATGTTGTCTGGTCCTGCAGAGTTTGTCATCTTTAAAGTCTTGATTTTTTTTATTAATTTTGTCAATACTGATAGTAATGTCTGCTGTAGTATTTTTTATGATTTCTCCTATATATGGGTTGCTGTCTTCGAACACAGTCGCAATGTAATTATTACATATGTCAGCCATATGTTTGGGTTCATCTATTTGCTGATTATTGTGTTCAATGGTGCACAGACATTATCTTATTTTCTTAATGAGTTCATATACCCATAGGACATTTTCATATTATTCTTACTAGTTTTCTGAGCAATGCCTATTTCCATTTTTTGTTTATTTTTCTTTGTTTTATTTTTGCATAAAAGGTGGTTCTTAAAAAGGAAATGCTATTAGTATTAGTAGCTGTCATTCTGTCCCATTGTATGTTGTTAAAGTTCAAGTTACCCAGACAAATTACTCGACCCATCTCACATGCTTTTTCTAGTTCATAGTTTATTTTATTCACTGTGTCACTGTTGCTATTTGGTGGTCTGTAACATACGCCCATTAAGATTTTTTTTTATCTTTTGCAGTTTCTACCATTAACCAAATTGTTTCTGGGGTGCTGTCTTCATGTTTTATTTTTTTCACCCCCCTCCTCTTCTGTTTTTTCTATCTAGATGAAATAAGTTGTATCCTGGAATTTCTTTCCCCCATTCATCCTTTTCTGTCCACCAAGTCTCTGTAACAAAGATAATTTTCTTTTTCCATGCTTAAAACATCTGTGTAAATATCTGGAGATTGGTGACATTTCCTACTTTTGCTATCTGTACTAGGCATCACTGGCATAGCGACCTCACTACAGCCATCTGGGTGTACAAATAAACAATAAGTAAAATCACACAAAGTAATAAATAAAACACAGCAAAGATAAATAAATGCAGGTCTCAACATGATGGAAGGACAGTCTGCAACAAACGGCAATTCTTAAAACAGGACAATCATTTAAAGTAATATCTAAAAGACAGAATCTAAAAAACAGTGTCTTGGAATGCCAGGCTAAACAGAAAGATCTTGAGGTGGGCTTTAAATACCTCAATTGAAGGGGCCTCCCTTACATCTGAAGGAAGCAAATTCCACAGGATGGAACCAGCGACACTAAAGGCTCTGTCACTGGCAGTTTTTAGCCTCATCCTGGGAATCACGAGGAGTCCCTTCAAGGAGGAACGGAGGGAGTGGACCAAGGTAGCAGGTGTTAGAAGGTTCAACAGGTAGCCATGGCCCAGTCTGTGTAGGGCCTTAAAGGTGAGTAAGCTCACCTTAAAGAGGGCCCTCCACTTAACTGGCAGCTAGTGCCGTTTGTGCAGCACCGGGGTGATGTGGCAGTACTTAGACTGCCCCGTCAACAACCTGGCAGCTGCGTTCTGCACTAGCTGCAGCTGGTGGAGGGTGTCTCCTGAGACCCTGAAGTAGAGTGCATTACAGTAACCAAGCCTTGATGTCACAAAGGCGTGCACCAAGGTGGGGAGCTCCATGGGCGGAACTAGCGGTTTGATTCTGGTGATATTCCTCAGATGGCAGAAACTGCTGCAGACAATGGACGACACCTTAGACTCAAATGTTAGCCCACTGTCAAGGACAATGCCAAGATCGCGCACCCAAGAGGAGGCCTTCAATGACACAGACCCCAGGATTAATCCTGTTGCTGTGCCAGAGGCCATTCTATCACTCCCTTTTTAAAACTCATATGTGGATAAGGTGTACATTGTTCTGTACACTGTTCTGCACTAAAACATTGAAATACATAATGCTGTTTCACATTGGGTTTGGAATTAGTGTGCCTTGCAGAACTTCATTATTTCACCCCCCAAACCAACCTCAGATGATATGGGTGAATAGTACCACATTAAAGTTAGTGCCATTCATAACTTGTGTGCTGCCATTGGCATCATCTGGGACTCTCCTAATGAGAGGTTTTGGGAACCACTCACTTTATGGGACATTCTGCAGCTTGACTTACATGGTCCATCACTCTACACTGCTACATTGGAACACACAATGAGGGATGTGATTGCCATATGAAACAAAGGTGGGGACATGCCTGATGGAGCGGAGTGTGGAGGCTCTGTGTCATGTTACTTCTCATCATGTTGCAGACCCGAGGTCTGGAATGAACTTGGATCACCAAGGTTTGGCAAAAGGGGAGGGGGGGCTAGGAGAAGATAATACAACCACATGTCTCCTGGTGTGGGATGGTGTGTTATGCCAGCCCTTTGCTGCCACAAGGTGGAGGCCTATTCATGGTGCCAATCTCAGGGAGGAAGACTGAGGCTGGGGGGGGAGCTAGTGTTCTGCAGCATATTTGTGACTCCACGTACATGCATCATTCATGCTATCATGGGTCCAGGAAGGAAGAAAATGGTAAATGTCTGCCCAGGCTCTGTACTGTCATACCTGCTCACCCTCTGTTCTACACTTTCACCTGGCCAGGACCCAGAAACTGGATATGGGTCTCAAGGTTGGGGGAGGATGGCCCACATCCACCTGGCTTCATCATGGGGGTAATCCATTTGGGGCTCTAAGGGGCTTGGATAGGTTGTGGGAGGTTGCAAAGCATGAGGGAGCATGGATGAGATGGATAATCCCACCAAGGCAGACAACAGAAGGAAAGAATTGATGAAAAAAAGAATTTAAAGGGAAGATTATCATCACATTTGGATTAGCAAGGCCAGGTTCAGATTCCATCATCATTATAGCCTGAGCCACTAAAGTTACCAACAAATATAAGGTAATGTACCTAAGAATCAAGAACAACATGACTGAGTAATAGATGGATGGATGGGGTGAGACTTAGCACCACGGTTGAGGAACAGGAACTCAGATTCATCATTAGTGAGAACCTCAATCGTGCCAGTGCAGCATAGCATTTGGCAAGGCAAGTAGGATGCTATGGTTGTCTAGGAAGGGTTATTGTTAGTAGGAGGAGGATGATGGTAATTTTACATATATATATATATATATATATATATATACTGTACACATATATATATATATATATATATATATATATATATATATTATACAATGGGGGTGAGAGCTATTCCAGTGCAATAAATTGAGATATTCTCACTGCAGGTGAAATAAATGCTCACTGCGGTGAGATAAATGCTGATGACATCAGTGGAGTGAGATATATCCTGCATGTGTGAGATAAATGCTGATGACATCAGTGAGTGAGATATATTCTGCTGATGTGACTCACTCATTCACTCAAGCTAGCATTCCAGATGAAAGTGCTTCAAAAATCAGTGTGTGTGTGTCTCACTGAAGCCTGCAAATCACTCAGTTAGCATTGCAAAACACTTACCTGTATCCCAAAGTTTCCAACACTCCTATACCATTTCTGTGCTAATCTCAGCATAAAAGCAACCTGAATTCAAATGAAACATTTACAAAGCAGTTTCTTTCTCACTGCAAGCTGCAACTAACACATATAGCATAGAAAAACACACTTACCTGTGTTCCAAACTCCTAACCCATTTCTGTGGTAAACTCAGCTTCAAAAAAAACCTAAATTCAAATGAAACTCATTTACAAAGCAGTTTCTTTCTCACTGAAGCTGCAACTAACACATATAGCATTGAAAACACACTTACCTGTGTTCCAAAGTTTCAAAACTCCTGACCCATTTCTGTTGTAAACTCAGCTTCAAAAACCTAAATTCAAATGAAACTCATTTACAAAGCAGTTCTTTCTCACTGCAAGCTGCAACTAACACATATAGCATAGAAAAACACACTTACCTGTGTTCCAAAGTTTCCAAACTTCTAACTCATTTCTGTGGTAAACTCAGCTTCAAATGAAACTCATTTACAAAGCAGTTTCTTTCTCACTGCAAGCTGCAACTAACACAAATAGCATAGCAAAACCACACTTACCTGTGTTCCAAAGTGGTCAACACTCTTAGCCCATTTCTGTGTTGCCTTCAACATAAAAGCAACCTGACTTCAAATGACACTAAAAGCAGTTTCTTTCTCACTGCAGCTGCAACTAACACAATTAGCACAGCCAAACACAATCACCTGTATTTCCACAGTGCTTCTAACAATCACAGCCCATTAGAAACACTCCCACACTCTCAGACCACAGACAAACACTGCTTTCAGTATAACCTAGACCTTGGAGTAATGAGCTCTGAACAAGCTTGATACAGTCAGCAGACCAGACCTAGGTTTGATTCTCACAGCCCCACTTGCATACTGTGTAAATCTGAACAAATCACTTAACTTCCCAGTACTCCTAAAAACACACCTGCCTACTAAAAATTAGTTACTAAAGACTAAAACTCAAAAAAAAAGAAAAGCACATAGATACAGGGAAAAGATACAGCAAACACTTGACCCTTCATACGCTCTCACCCCATTTGTATAATAGCACACATGATGTGCAGATCGTGAGACATGGGAAATATTCTCACTCCTGCAAAGTGAGGCTGTGATTCTCACCGTGCCTGCACTCGTGAGAATACAGAGTTTACTTCTGCAGGAGTGAGAATATTCTATCTCACCCTCGCCCATCATGTATCCCCATATATATATATATGTATATATATATATATAGATAGAGTAAAAACTCTGTTTAATGCATCAGTTATGGTTGTTCCACAGCAACAAAGTGAGGAAATTCAGTATAGTGTTGAAAACCCCCTTGGACCCCCAGCCTACCCCCAACTGGCATTGGGGGGCACATTGGGGTCATCTGCCCTAACTCTCACCCAATCACATTTGTAAAGAAGCAGAGGTATAGGAGAATGGGGTGAGAGTTAGGACCGATGACCCCAACGTGCACCCCAATGATGGTTGCTGGGGTGGGCTTGGAGGGTCCAAGGGGGGTTTTCAACCCTAACACCGAATTTCTTCACTTTTGTCACTGTGGAACAACCCTAACTGATGTATTAAACAGAGGTTTTTTGCCTCTAAGTTCCCTTCTTTTTGAGAATGATAAAGACAAATAGTGAAAGTAATGCAGCGCTCCCACCACGTGATGTCTTGTGACATAGTAACAGGAACAGCAACACAAACAGAAGTGCCAACAGTGGCGCACATGGCAACGGCAATGTAAATGGTAAAGGAAACGTTAATAGAAATGCAAGCGCAAAGTGATGCCAAAGAGAACAGTGATGCAAACAGACATTGAAGCACGTACGAAAACACAACTGGTAACACGAACAGTGATAACAGTGGTATTTTAAATGGAAATGTTACGTGTCACAGCAAGAAGAATGCAAAAGGGAACAGAAACGGAAACGCGTAGGCGAGCGCACACGTAAATGCAAAACGCACAGCCACAGTACCGCAATAGTAAATGCAAATGGTAAAGTTAACATGAAGAATAATGCCAAAGGAAATGGAAATGGGAAGGGAGGCATGTACGGAAATGCAAACCATAACTTGCTTGGTCACGGAACCACAATTGTTAACACAAATGGTAATGGTAACAACAACAATAACACCAAAGGAAAGAGAAATGCAAATACAAATGCAAGTGAGTACAGAAATGCAAACCGTTATGTGCACGGTCATGGTACCGCAATTGTAAATGCAAATGGTAACAGTAGCAGCAAAAATAACGCCAAAGGAAACAGAAACGAAACAGAAATGCAAGCGTCCATGAAAATACAAACCATAACGCACATGGATGGCACTGCAATTGCAAATGAAACTGGTAATGGTAACAGCAACAATAATGCCAAACGACACAGAAATGCAAGCGTAAACGAAACCGTAACGCACACGGTGGTGTAGACAGTAATGGTGCCACAAACGGTAAAGGAAATGCAACCGGAAATGCTAACTGGCACAGTAATGAAAGGGCACACCCTTCTTTTCCCAAAAAAATGCATTGGAGAGCACAGTGAAAACAAAGAATGTATACATAACAATGGGCCTTGGAGCAGAAAATGAGGACTTGGAATATTAAATTGCTTATATCTCAGGAACCGTATGAAGTAGATAAAAAATGTAAATTTCATATGAATTATGACTTCCTGGCTAGTTTTATTCTTAGCCCTTATTAGGGGGCTAACTATTTTTGTGGTGAAAAGTCCGTATCTCGCACCATTTCTGAGATATGGGCCCTGAAAGGTGCGACGGGTGCCATAATGTTATCCAATGGGAAAAAGCGTTAATTTCGCAGTGCTGTCACTGTGCTGCCCTGTAATATTTTTTCACCAAACTACCAAAAGGCACATCAGTGGGATGTTTGCTTTCTTCCCTCCAAATTTCAGCCCAAAAGACCAAACTGTTATTTTGCAGCAGAGCGGCAAAGGATTCCTGTAATGCGGCAGATGCCGTAATGTTATCCTATGGGAAAAAGTGTCAACTTTGGAGTGCCGTAACTTTGCTGTCCTGTAATATGTTTTCACCAAAACACTGGAAGGCACATCTGTGAGATGTTGGCTGTGTTCCCTCAAAGTTTCAGCCCAAAAGACCAAACTGTTCTTTTGCAGCAGGGTGGCAAAGAATTGCTGTTATTTTGCCATAGCCTGGAAAAGTAGTGTCGCAATTTGCGAAAGCTTTAGCAAAAATTTGCGACACTTTCATGAGTGTGACACTACTTTGTGAAAGTACTTTTTACAGAAACTTGAAAAACATATTTCTAGGGTGTTTAACCTCAAAATAAAGACATACCTAGCATCCTCAGGGTCCGACTAGGTAAACACAAAAAGAATTGTGTTGCTAGATGGTCCCAAAGTTAAATGCCAAGCATTTTTCTGATCACCAACTGAAAACAAAATGGTGGATTTGCGAAAGTAAAAGGGCCATTTGTGAAAGTAAAAACTGCATTTGTGAAAGTGTTGAACTTTTTAACTTTTCCCATTGACTTATAATGGGAACTTGTTTTTTGAATAACTTTTGAACCATTTAATATGTTTTCATGAAATCTTCAAAAGGCACATTGGGGATCCCAGCTGCATGTTCCCTGGTGTTTTTGAACCAGTCGCACAAACTGTATGACCTGTAGGCGAGAGCAAAGAAATCGCAAATAAGCATAATTACACAATTGGTTGTTGCCTAATACCTCCACAGCCGTATATCTGACTGGTACAAAACTTGGCAGATCCCAAGATCTACCATGTCCAATTGAGCATTCTAAATTGTAGGCAAATCCATTAAACGGTGGCAAAGTTATTAAGGTGCAACATTTGACCATTTAACCTTAAAAGTGCTACTCAACCCTAACTATGGTAGCACTACTGTGCTACCATAATATATAGATAGATAGATAGATAGATAGATAGATAGATAGATATTCATGGCAAAAAACTCTGTTAATGCATCAGTTAGGATTGACAGCACAGCGACAAAAGTTTGGAAATGTGATGTTAGGGTTACACCCCTACCACCCCCCCAACCCACTAGCCCTCCACACACCAACAGGTATCTGGGTGTGCGTTGGGTCATCAGCCTAACTCTCACCCTATGCCATGTGTAAACAAACTGAGGTGGTGCAGTATAAGAGAATGGGGTGAAGAGTTTGTTTTGGAGATACGGGTGCCGAAAAGCGTCACAGGCGCCGCAGTGTTATCCTATGGGAAATTTCTCAACTTTGGAACACTGTAACTTTGTGCTCATTGATTGTTTAGGTACCAAACCACCAGAAGGCACATCTGCGGGACCAGGGTTTGTTACTCTGCAAATTTCAGCCCCAAACCACCAACCATTTTGTTGCTGGGGATGGCAAAGATTTGCAGTTTTTGGACAAAGTACTGTCCCGAATTGCGACAGTTTCACGAAAACAGCACAACACTTTTGTGATTTGCAAAAGTGCTGTGGCCATTTCTGTTACAATTTGCAACAGTACTGGGATGCCGATTTTAAAAACAGCATTTCAGGGGGGTTTTACCCCCCAAAAAATGGTTGGCATCCTCAGGACCTGACTAGGTAAACATAACAGTTAGTGTTTACCGAGGGGGTCTCAAATTTAAACGCCAGACATTTTTCTCTCTCACTAACTGAAAACAAGATAGCTACTACATGAAAGTAAAAGAGCCATTTGAGAAAGTAAAATGTACTGGCAGCAGCTTTCGAGAGACACATATATTTTTTTCCCATTGACTATAATGGGACACTTGTTTTTTGAATAACTTTTGAATGGTTTAATATTTTTTCACCAAATCTTTGAAAGGAACATCAATGACCCAGACTGCATCTTCCCTGAAGATTTCACACCAAATGGACAAATTGTGCAGGCTGTAGGTGAGAGCAAAGAAACATGCAAAATGTCATTTTTTCATTTTTTTTTGGCATTCTGCAGCTCTGCAACCGCTCATCCGACCGTAATGCAACTTGCCAGATCCAGAGACCTATGGTACCAGACCATGTATGCAAACAAATCTGTTGTATGGTGGCAAAGTTATTAAAGTGCAATATGTGGGGTTTAACATAGAAGTGACTCTGCAACCCTAACTATACTGGCACTACCATGCCAGTATAATATATAGGGGATATATGATGGGTGACTGTGGTATATGGAAAATATTAGCATGAGTGCAGAGTGAACTATCGCAGTTCACTCTGGATGAGTGCTAATATTTACCATATGCCACAAGTTGCCCATCATGTGTACGATTTATACAATACGGGTCCTGTGTTATTATTTGTTTTAAATCCAAGTACTGTTTGTTACTTGTAGTGTGGTTTGTGACTGGAGCAGTTGTAGATTGTTATGAATGGGGTATGTGTGGTTGCTGATTGGTTGGTTTTCTTGAATGGGTGTGTATTTTGTGTTTTGATTGGTTCCTAGTTGCTTGTTGCGTGTGTTGTAGTTGGTTTATGTTTGTCTGGGGGGTGGAGATTAATGTGGAACTGCAGGACGGCTGTGAATCCCTGAAGTAAGTGGTAGAAAATAAATATTGTTTATGTTTTCTGCCGTTTAGGACACATGTGTGGGTTGGCTTCTCTGGTACTGTTTTCTTTAGTAGAACCGGCTATCTTTTGTAAGCCGTCATTTTACCACAACTTCTCCAGCAGTGTGAGTTTTGACTTTAGAAGCAGCACAGCTAGTGCAGGGGTTTTGTACTGGGTGCCGGAATTTTAGAGGTGCAGTGAATTACTTAGTTGTTTGTTGTGAAAGAAGGTGTCATTTAATTTAGTGTTGTACTGGGGGTGTCTGACATAATGAGTGTTGGAATATCACCTGCTGATGTAGAGAGAGTAGGTCTATATATGTGTGTATATATAGGGGATACATGATGGGCAGGAGTGGGATATGGAAAATATTCTGACTCCTGCAAAGTGAGAATGCACAGCTCATGATGCAGGAGTCAGAATATTTTCCATATCCCATGATCTTCACATTATGTGTGCAGTTTATACCACTGGGGTGAGAGCTTTAGGAACATTTTTTCAGTTTCTGTGTGTTTCCTGATCATTCTGTGTATGTGTGTGGGGGGTGTTCTGCATGGACTGAGAGTGAGAAACACAGTTGAGTGTGTTTTGGAAAGCTAAATGAGTGATTCAGAGGCTCAATGAGAAAGACAAACTGCTGCAGGTAGCAGTAAGAGAGGGAAACTGCTTTGTAAAAGTGTCATTTAGAATTCAGGTTGCTTTCAGGCTGCGATCAGCACAGTAATGGGCTAGAACTGTTAGAAACTCAGTGGGACACAGCTGACAATATTTTACAAAGCTAATTGAGTGAGTCAGAGGCTCACTGAGAAAGACAAACTGCTGCAGGTAGCAGTGAGAGAGAGAAACTGCTTTGTAAAGCAGTTTCATTTAGAATTCAGGTTGCTTGGAAGCTCAGATCAGCACAGTAATGGGCTAGGAGTGTTAGGAACTCAGTGGGACAGAGCTGAGGGTGTTTTGTAAAGCTAATTGAGTAAGTTGCAGCTTTAGTGAGAAAGAAAAACTGTTTTTGAAGCAGTTTCCTTTAGAATGCTATGTGCAGTGCAGATATTCTCACTCCAGTGACATCAGCAGAGTGAGGATAAATGTGGTATCCTCACTCCAGTGACATCAGCAGAGTGAGGATAAATGTGGTATCCTCACTCCAGTGACATCAGCAGAGTGAGGATAAATGTGGTATCCTCACTCCAGTGATATCAGCAGAGTGAGGATAAATGTGATATCCTCACTCTGGTGATGTCATCAGGATTTCTCCTCACTCCAGAGAAAATAACACAGGTTATTCCACTGGAATAGCTCTCACCCCAGTGGTATATATATACATATATACACACATACACACACACACACACACATATATATATATTTAGTGTGGTCATACCTGGAATACAGCACCCAGTTTAGGAGCAGTCATCTCAGAAAAGATAGGGACATGAAGGAGATGGTTCAGTAGAGGGTAACAAAGATGATTCAGGGACAGTGGGGCATGTCTTATCTCATAAATTAAGAATTTAAAATCCTGTATGCTAAACGTTTGCTAGCCATGCATTAGAAGCATCTAATGCACAGGTAAGAACAAATCCTGCCAACCTGGACAGCCTTCCCAATCCCATTGGTCCCTAACACTCAGTAGCTAATTGCTCACTTAATGATACATTAAAATAATTAGAATTCCAATTGTCTATCCTGATCTGTTTAAACAGTTGTAAGATTCATTCACCTTATGAACAATGAAATAAACTCCTCCTTCCCCACACCCCACACATGCCACTCACTGGCATAAAGTGATACCCCATGTGATAAATAAGACACTCTGGGGATGTGCATTATATAGTTCTAATGCACACTCAGGGTCTCTTTCTTTACTACAGCCCTGCCTGTGCAATACAACTTTCTAATGCACACCCTTTAGATTTTTATTGATTACACTAACCACTCAGGTCATTGAACATATACTCGATGGAGACAAGAAGGTAGAGTGAGATTTGGTAGAGATATTCCAGTTCCTAAAAGAAATTTTAAAAAGTTAAATGTGGGGAACTAATAAGCTTTAGTACTAGCTCAACGTCACAAGTGCATGAGTGGAAACTGCTAGGAGGGAGGTACAGGAGGGACATGATGAAGTGTTCTTTTACAGAAAGGGTGGTGCAGCTGTGGAACAGTCTATCAACCAAATTGCAAACAAATGAACAACTTATACATACTTGATTTTGCCAGCACAAGTCCACTCCATATTGACATTGCAAACATGCAGGCTGATGACAGAGTGGGTCACATTATTTCTTAACCCTTTCACTTTTTTAAAAGAAAAATCATCATTTTTTATAAATAAGAAATGACACATACATGCACAGAGAACAATGAAAGTCAACAGGTAAAATAAGACAATGAAAAGACAAAAAAATATGAAAAGCAGACTGTGTTAAGGATGAAGGGTGGGGACATGTAGGGGAGTGGAATTTGTGGGGGATATATGACCCATGTCAGAGGAGATGAGAGATGATCATTGATCAGGGGGGAAGGCTGAAAAAGTGCTTGTTCAGCATGGGAAGATAACAACATTTATGACAAAATAATCAGCTAAATTCTACATGAATAACCTACAATTTATGAAATAAAAAAAATGTAAGTAAGTTTTTATATAGCATTACATGATGTATTTTGTTCATTCTTCTCTGACAGTATCGTTGATGCAATGATAGAAGATAAATCCAGATGTTCATGAATCACCTTGTTATTGTGACAGGACAGTTGTTCATGGATCTCTAAAAAAAGGAATTTCATTATTTTGTTATTCACGTTATATAAATGTTATGAACACAATAACACATTACAGGACATGCAGACATTTGGGTAATTACTTCACATCCCCCATCCATTCTCCTATCTGTCCAATCAAGATGGTGATTAACAGACAGTTAATATAACATCTGATGATGCCTTACTTCTTAAAATGGACAGGTTTTTTTGCGTCATATTATTCATATTTAAAACAATACGTTGTATGGTTACTTACTTCCTGCAAAATTCAGTAATGTTGCTTGTTGTATTATCTATCTAATTTGCTTAGTATAACTAGAATGCATGCTAATGTATAACTATAACCAACCTTGTTTAAACCCTTGAGATGAAGTCAGACTATCAGCGGAATAGGTAATGCTACCTCTTGTGACGCCGTCAACCCAGCTTTGGGAATAAGCCTAGGTTGCTGGAGAGCCAGCTGGGGGCTAGAGACTTGAGCATGTTATATGATGCTGTCCTTCTCCAGGGAAAGGGGGTGGCTGATTACTGCTGCCATGTGACTGCTACCTGGGTGACCACAGAAGGCAGTGCAGGCAGCAGTGTAGTTCTGTGGTTTGGAACAGCTGATTAGCTGGACAAACATACGCACTTGTATGATCACATCTGTCAGCCAGTGTCCCTAGTGGGGGAAAGAAAACAGGAAAATCCAGCCGTTCTCCTATATACAGGAAAAGAGGAAGAGTGAATTGATCAAGGCCTGTAATCAATCATGACTTAAACAAGAATCAGAAGCATACTACCAGCTATTTTTGCACTCTCTACAGAAGATGAATATTCATAATATGTTTTCTTAAAAACTATGAACACTTTGATGCAAAAAGGAGTTGACAATACCTCATTAAATGAATCACTGGCAGTACATTGGTTCACACTCAAAACAGCATGATTTGCTCCAGAAAATACAGTATGGTAAAGGTAAGGATGGGGAAATGGAACTGGAACATCACTTATTTGCTCTAAAGAAGAACTAAAGTAGGGCCGTCCCAAGGCATGGCAGTAGGCTACCACCCACCATGCCAGAAAGCTGGGATCGGGAGTGATCTCTTGCAGGGAGCCAGCCAGGAATAGATAGGAGAAGCATCCAATGATGGACAGTTCTCCTCTCCCAGGAGGAGGGCATGTTGTTCCTTCCAAATGACTGCCACCTGGTGGAGGTGCAAGCCTGCATGACAGCACAGAAAGGGATGGAGCTTCCGGAATTCTGTAGCAAGCAGCATGCCTTCACATGTGCACATGTCTGTATGCACAACCAGCCCAGGGAACAGGAAGAAAAGGTGGAAAGAGTATAGTATAATATAATTTTGTTAACTTAATTAGGTCAAATTTGCCATATGTTACAAACCCCCCCATCGTTGTCACAGAAGTCTTTGGAATTAATATAGACACATTCATTGATGAGCATGACCATAGGTTAAATGTGAGCTAAGTTCAATAGAAATGGGAACAGAAATTCTACTTCACTAATATAGTGGTGTACTGTAGCTGCGAAAACACAGTTATATGAAGTGGTTTCTGAGTTGACACATAACATGATTAAGCAGTTTGGAAAGTGCAGTGATACTCATGATACTATTGATGTGTCATGCACAAGTAATGGATGAATGGATGATTAGATGATTAGTTAACTAGAGTTCTAGAATGGACATGTTTCCAGATAGATTAAACAAGCGCTGAGACCCATATACTAACTGTGCACAGTTACAGAGGCTTGAACAACTTCTGGCAGCGTGGTTTGGAATTTGAGCAAGTCACATACAGAATTCATGATCAGATTCACTCATTCCTCATTTCCACTGGCTACATGGCTACAGTCTAGCTCATATATAAGAACATTCAACTATGCCCTGAAAATTAAAGTAAAGAGTAAAAGCACTGAGAATGAGATGTGATGATGCAATCCTAAGAGTATTGGCTACACATGATACATTTTATATATGAACATAACTTGATGGTCTTTAATATGCTATGCTGTAAATTAAGTGACAAAATAAATCAACAAACAAAATTAATGTAGCAATGAAAACGTCTACCTTTTTTCTTTTTATGTGGTTTGTACAATGTTATACCTGATCAACTAACTGCAATGTCGACAACCATCCATGTATAACACTGTTTAGTGTATCACCCAAAATGCACACAAACCATGATCCCTATGGTTAAAAGTGGTATGGCACATCGAGCTCCAGCAAGTCATCCCACTATACGAACATACGAATGTGCCAGCAGAAACAGACCACCCGGTCTAAGTCTGCTCGAGTGTGCAGCCAACACCCCTAGTTTGCAGCTGTCCCACCTTCCCTCCCCTTTGTCATGCTACTGCCACACCCACCTCCCCTACCCTCACTCTCCCCTGTCCCCTGTCCCATGCCCGTTTGAAGCTGTTCACAAATTTACATGATACCACCCATTCTGGTAGGGCGTTCCATTTTGCTAACAACCTCTCTGTGAAATAGTGTCTCCTCATTTCCTTCCTAAATTTTCCCCCTTCTGTTCTTAGCCTGTGCCTCCTGGTGACCCTCCCCCACCTTAACTTAAAGACCCCATCTGCCCCATCCTTATTGATTCCCCTCAGATACTTGAATGTCTCTATCATGTCCCCTCAGTCCCTTCTGTACTCCAGGGTGTACATATTCAGGTCTCCCAGCCTGCTATCATAGTCTCTCCCCTCCATTCCACATATCATCTTTGTTGCCCTCCTCTGCACCCCCTCCAGTAGCCTGATATCATGCTTTAGGTATGGCCTCCAAAACTGCACACAATACTCTAAGTGCGGCCTTAACAGCGACCTGTAGAGGAGCAAGATCACCTCTCTTCACCTGGATGAAAACCCCCTCGCTATGCACCCCAGCATTTTGTTCCCTTTTGCAGCCACTGTCTTGCACTTAGCAGTGATGTTCATGGTCCCTGTTATCATTACCCCTAGGTCCTTCTCCTCCTCAGTGATCTCCAGCTTAACCCCCCAATCCAGTATATTCTCCTCTTGGTTTCTTCACCCCAAAGTGCATAACCTTACACTTCTTTGCATTGAATCCCAGCTGCCACATCTCTGACCACTCCTCTAGCTTGCATAGGTCCCCCTGCAGCTGCTTCCATCCCTCCCCTCCATCCACCACTGCTCCGATTTTGGTGTCATCAGTGAACAGACTTAACTTGCTCACTACCCCATGTGCAATGTCTGATATGAAGAGCCCGAACAATACTGGCCCCAACACAGAACCCTGTGGCACCCCACTCATCACTGGCCTTTAGTTGAGAGCTCCCCTCTCACCACCACCCGTTGCAGCCTGCCACTCAGCCAGCTTGTAATCCTGTGATGCATTCTCCACAGCAATGCCTGACATAGATTCAAAAAGAAGAAAAGGCATTGAAAGATGATCAAAAGTGTGCAATCCCAGTAGCACAGAGGGCTGAGGCGCATGTTGCCCCCCCCCTCGGAATAGACTCATCTCACCAGTGGGTATTAGTGGACATAGAAACATAGAATTTGACAGCAGATACAGAACAACTTGACCCACCCAGTCTGCCCATTTTCCCTACCTACATAAATACCATAGACCCTACTTGATCTCTGGCTTAGCCCTCCCTTCCCTAGTGACTAAGGTTCCCTTCTGCTTATCCCATACATTATTGAATCCCACCACAGCTTTCACCCCACCACCTCTGCTGGAAGGCTGTTCCAGACATCCACTACTCTCTCTGTGAAGAAGTACCTCCTTACATTTCCCCAGAGTCTACCCCCTCCAACTTCTTAGCATGTCCCCTTGTTCTTCAGCGTCTTTTTTTTCTGAAAAATGCTTCCCTTTGGTACCTTATTTATACCCGTAAGGTATTTGAAAGTCTCTATCATATCCCCATTTCTCTTCTTTCCTTTAGGGTGTCCTTTAGTCTCTCCTCATGTGGTCTCTGGTACAGATCCTGCATCATTTTTGTTGCCCTCCTCTGGACCGCCTCTACTCTGTCTATGTTCTTCCAGAGATGTGGTCCCCAGAACTGGACACAGTACTCTGGGTGAGGTCTCACCAATGATTTATACAGCGGTATCACCACCTCCCTCTTTCCGCTGCTGATACCCTCCCTATGTACCCTAGCATCCCACTGTCTCTCTCCACAGCCTTGTCACACTGTTTGGCCATCTTTAGATCATCAGATATGATTACCCGCAGGTCTCTTTCCTGTTTGGTGATCATCAGTACCACTCCCCCCCCATCTTGTACTCCAGTCCTGGGTTTCTATGCCCTAAGTGCATGGTTTTGCACTTCTTCACATTGAAACTTAGTTGCCACATTCTTAACCACTCCTCAAGCTTTCCTAGATCCCTGTTCATTTCTTCCACACACACACCCCAGGAGTGTCGACCCTACTGCAGATTTTAGTGTAATCTGCAAAAAGTCACACCTTTCCTTCTAGTC
Source organism: Neoceratodus forsteri (assembly GCA_016271365.2). Taxonomy (NCBI): domain Eukaryota; kingdom Metazoa; phylum Chordata; order Ceratodontiformes; family Ceratodontidae; genus Neoceratodus; species Neoceratodus forsteri. Next base: position 1,679,623,577 of record CM057456.1, read on the forward strand.
CTTCTGCAATGTCACTAATAAATACATTAAAGAGGACCAGTTTTGGTTTTGTATTTGGGCAAAAGAGGATTGAGCATTCAAGAATCTGCTCTACCCTCTTGGGGTGGAAAGGCATGTCAGCTCAGCATACTTACTGCAACCAGCTGGAGGCCTGGTGGCAGTGCAGCGTATGTGGTAAGAAAGAAAGGATGCTGGAGCATGATATCAAGTCTGTGTCTCCACTCATATACATGATGCTGTTACAGAAAGGCATGGAGATATAAACAAGAGAAATTGCTGTCAAGCCCCACCAGCATGCCTGAGACCACAGTGCCTCCCTGCTCCCTGTTTTTGGGTCCAATCTAGCTATGTGGAAGGGGGTGAACTGCCTTGCACCCCCGGTCCCACTGTGAGAGTCAAATCATAACTGTACCTGACTAGATGATAGGTCACAGGAGAGCTAGTGGCATGTTTAATAGAGCTTGGACGGGGGCTGAAGGGCCACACTTGGTCACGGGATGGAAAAGAACTATTAAATAAATCCTCAGAAGCTGCACAGGAGCTCATAATGAAGCCCTATAAAATGCTCTTGATTGTAAGCCATAACGTTTGATTGTCCGTTACCAACATTTTAGTGAGAAAAGGGTTGAGATGTGTGCTGCAGGCAATGGGAAGGTTGAATCTGTACAGCAGTTCTGAAAATTACCATCCCCATCCCACCTGCTACAGCCATACTGTGCAGGGATAGGATGGATACTACCTTGACACTCAGACACACATGCACCCCCCCATACACGCACATGCATTAATACAAGCACAAAGTCACAGACATGATGACGCACAGATGAGACACATACATAATAAAACACAGATGATGCACACTTTCACTGAATAAAACACATTATACAATGGCAAGTAAATTTTCTGTCCTGTGATTGGTCAGTGGGTGCCTGGAACAGTGATGTTATTACACAATAACATCACTGTATGAAGTCCAGACACACACATGACCGCATGACTGAAATCATGCACCCATCCACAAGTTGCTGCCGCTCCTGAACGACACTGTAAATGATTGCAGGACAGGACCCCCCTCCCAAGGATATCACCGCCCTCTAAACAGCAAATCTACACTTCAAAATTTCATTTTCATGAAAGAAAATGACACAGAATCGTAGACACACACGCTCTTTATGTGAATTGCTTCAGCTGGTCCCTGCCCAGCCCAGAACACAGAGACAGTCCTGCCATACACATCACATTTTTATTTCCCCATTTTGTGTTTTCATTTCCAAGTACATGCCAGCAGTACTGGGAGAACCACAAGAAAAAATAAATTCACCCACAGTCTGCTGCTTCTAAGCAAAAGAGACGAGCAGTACGGGCGGCGACACGGCTTTACGTGTTTAAAATGCTGTTCATTGTTCCACACTGCCTGAGCACACTCTCACTCATCGATGGTCCCACACAGATCGTATTTGAAAAAAAAAACTTTAACAGTCAGTCTTCACCCACTATCAGGGAAATCTCGGAAACTGGCCCAAGTAAAGGACATGGGCTAGGCACAATGAAGTCTGTGAGTGTTGCGGGGGGAGGGGGAATGTATACAAAGACAGACACACAGAGCCTGACAGAAATATGGAGGTGGGAAGGGAGCATACGCCACCTACTGGGGACTACTTTTCTCATTGTTTCAACTTCTATACCTCCCATAGAAAAAAATAGAAAATTAATAAAAAAACATTTTGTTAAACTATTTATTATTATTTTACAATGAGCCATTGTATAATAGCAATAAGGCACTCCAGGATGTGTGTTATTGTGTAATAATCTCACTCCTTCGGTGGTGAAAGCACTCGGGTTCACCTTGTGCTTCAACCCACCCAAGGAGTGAGATTATTACACAATAACACACACCCTGTCGTGCCTTATTGCTTAATTATGAAATGGGTAGAAAGAATGCTGGCTCCTGAATGGACAAAGGGTACTTTCAGCAGAGCTGTTACCAAAGCACAACAGCCCAGCTGAAAGAGTGCAACAAAAAAATGTTTAAAAGATTTCATAATCACAATAAGGCACTCCGGGGGTGTGTTCTGGTGAGCTAATGGCCCTTCTCTGGTGGTAGGAACGCTTGGCTTTGCCTCATGCTTCAACCCAACCAAAGTGGGCCATTATAACAACACAATGCACTCGTGTCATGCCTTATTGCTTAATTCACACATAAACTGTGATACATACTAAGTATGAGAACCACCCATAATCACAGGTACTCCCAAGTTGTGATACACATGTTAACACACAAACCAAATTATTGTGAAATCTGTACGCACACAGACACACACACACACACACACACACACACACACACACACACACACCACACACTCATGGGTGTAGGCAGGCATACTCCAAGCATTCCATGGTGTGCAATTTTATTTAAGGGGGTAGCAAATAGGCTCTGAACTGCTTCCTTTTTCCATGAAACCTAACAAAGAACATACTGAACCTTTCTGTAATTTTTTTTTTATAGGAGTCGAAACTAGAAGGACTGGTCACTAATACTCTCTGAATCCCAAGGACAATATAACTTTACAGGCTCTGGGCTGGTATATGGGTGTCTTAGGGAACAATGCATGGCATTTGTATTTACCCTTGCATGGCAACAACCACTGTCATGAGAAACAAAAATTGCATTTATTGTGCCAAATGAGGCAACAAACACGGTCCTGGTATACATTTGTATATTGTCTGGCCACACCCCGGGGGGGGGGAGCTCACCCTAACAAGGGAGGGGTGGGGCAGCAGTGAGTCCACTTGATGTGCAGATCTGAAATCCCTGGCTACACCCCTGCACACACACACACACACACACACACACACACACACCTGATGCTGATAATGGCACTCCCCTTGTGGAAGCAGTGCTATACATTAATCCAGCTCTATAAAGAAGTTATCAATGCAGAGATTGACAGCCAAATGGAGGTGCTTTGCACATCCATCAACACAACCCAGTATTCATGTGTTTATCTACAGCATTAATTCCCACACTACCTCAAGTGTACAAAGCATACAATTTTGCGATATACTTAGTGTACACTTTTAAACCCAGCTGTTCACATAAAGAATCATGTTATACTACTGAAGATCAGGCAGCATGAGTGCTTCTGAATCTGCAGGGAGAGGGAGTGGGAAAATAACCTCATCCCACTGCAAGATCTCTAGAGAGACACTGCCCCAATAGACTACACATCACTCAGTATGTTATTTCTCAGATGTCACCACCCTCACCCCACCACAAGCATGGCACCAAGCATGGATTTATTAAACATACAGGATGAGGGCCAGCCCGGTGGCACTGAGGGTTAAGGCGCTGGATGCCACACCTCGCACCACGCCAGCGACCCAGGTTCAGGAGTGAGCTTGGGCTGCTGGGGGTTGGCAGGGGTGGGAGAGGGTGGAGCATCCATTAGACAGCTCTCCTCTCCAGGGGAGGGCTGGGGCACAGTGACCGGCATAGCCTGCCACCTAGCGGAGGCTGGGTGCTGATATGCCTGGTCCTGTATGCAGGGGTCAGAAGGTGTAGCAGCTGGCAGGCATGTGACATGCGGACACATGTGTGGTACACCCCTGCCGGCATTGCATGCCCCACCTCTGAAAGCCAGAACACAGAAAAGGGGTGCCCCAGTCACTGCAGCTTGATGGCCATCTGAGTGCACTGGTGCAGACTCTGGAGGGGATCACCAGTGCGGATCCAGACTCGGTAGGGGAGTTGGTCGACCCCTGCTGCCCCGCCATGGGGGGATAAGCCATGGAGTAAGTGGTGATTTCCCTCAATGGAGACCGGCGCTGGTCAAACGGCTGAAGACAAGGGTGCACTGACAATAGGGCTGACTGGGGGTCCCAAAGGGAGAAAAAAAATCACACACAAAAAAAAACCCATACAGGATGATGGACCAATTAGTGAAAAAAATAATATGTACTGCCTACACCCTCTTAGTGCCAGTTCAGTGTATCCAGTAACAGGAATCACAGTGCGGTGGGAGATATGAGTAACGAAATATTGCCAGTACACTAAATACAATAGTGTTGAGCAATTCTAGTAAACTCACTTGGTGACACTCCTTGTAATGGCATGAGGCTTTTTTTTTTCACACTGGCACATCCTCTCCCCCCCCCGACCAACACTTCCACTCAGTTACCATCAACAATCTCTTATGTATGTACACTGGCACAAAGAAGCACAGATATATTGAATAGTGGCTATATACAGAAACTGATGAAATTACTAAATACACATTTCAGTATTTGCAGTTTACGTATAATACTGTACTGTTTATATGAGTCATTCTGATAACACCACCCACAACACCACCACAACACACACACACACACACACACACATATACATACACACTTACTTGATTCAGGCACTCAGTGAGAAGTGTGAAAATGTAAAAGGCGGAACATAAAATATACTCAAATCCATGATTAAATATAGAATTATGGTTGGGGAAGTGTGTGTTATGTGAATTTAATGGTCACCCGAAGTGTGGGATGCTACATAAACCCCAAGAGTGAAGCTCGAGGGGTTTATTAAAGCATCCCACACGGAGGGAGACCATTCAATTCGAGTAGGACACATTTCCCCCATCTGTTATATTTTATAATTGCTGGTCAGCAATTTTTTGCCAGTACTGATTTTAGTGTTGATGTGTCTGATAGCAGAGTCAGTGTCAGTCACACACACACACGCACACACATTATCTATTTAAGATAGTCTTTCTTTGTCTGTTTTCGTTCATGTTTTTTTTTTATTTCATGTTCCTTTCAGTTTTTTTGCAGCGTTCTACATTTAGAGCATGATCAGATCTGCTTACCTCAGTTTTCCACATAGGAGCTGTTCCCGCTGGCACAATCTGCTGCGCTTTTAGAACAGCGTGATCAACCAGATACATTATTTTTTTTTATTTTTATATTTTTAACATGTAAATAGTATTTTGAGGAAGAAAAAGCAATGGGGCCCCTTGTCTGGCAGCTCCCCTGAACCTGCCATGTTTGCAAAAGTGTCTAGCCTGTGCAGTAGGAGATGAAGGGCCAATCAGAGCGCGGATGTTTTCGGAGTGACTCAGCGCATGTTTGCCATTATAACTCACAGGTTATAATGGTAAATTATAAATGGGTCTGTCAATGGAAAAAAATTGCTGACCAGTTATTACAGGGTTTTTACAGCTAGGGTGAAATAGAAAGTTAAAACTTATCTCTGTCTTTGACGCACTTGGTGTGGTTTGTTGTCACAGCTTCAACTGCACTCTCAATCTAAAGACAGAGTTAAAGTGGAGGCAGCTGACTGAAAGTAAAATGAGAGTACACAGTTAACACATATTTGTTATCAGTGATATAAAACAATACTTTTAAGATAGGACAGATGTCTTCAAAGCAATTTTGTTTTTCCTATGACAACATTTAAAGCGGCCTGTGTGACTACCTATCAGTGCAGTGACATCATGTTATGTGGGACAGAAAAATAAGGTGTCCTCAGAGGGAAAAAAAAATAATTAAGGGACAACACAATCGCAGTGTAGTCAAACTGTCAGTAGGCAAAGGATTCATTAAATTAGGGTTAGAAAAGGGAAACAATTTCCTAAAGTGGTTTGTAACCAACAGTTCAAGCAGAATATACACTACTGTTTGCGGATGCACACAGACTACAGACAATATCTAAACAGGGCTGAAAAAATAATGAACATCAGGTTAGGATTCAAACTAAAGTAATATAAATAAGATATTTATATGACTGACAAAAATCTCTTACCCTCAGCAGACAACAGGCTAATTTGTAAAATTTCATCAAGTGTACTGTTCAAGAACATCAATACTGCTGCCTCTTCCATGGCAGTCTGTAAAGAGGTCTCAATGCCATGAGAGAGTCCATAAAAAACAATCTCTGAATTAGGACCACACATTTTCACAATTAACTCTCTGAGGTTAGAGAGTGGATGGAATGGTCCACCGCCAGTTCTAGTTTTTCTTGTAACCTCTTTTTGGCACCTGAGCAGGCATTTTTCTATTTTTTCTGAATTTCTTTGGATGTTCTGATAACTGCCAGCTTTACAGTGTTTATCTTTTTCAGATATTTCATCCCTAGCCTTTTTTCCACAGATTTTAAGATTTGGCCCACACTCGTCTGAAATAATCTTTGCATAAAACAATTTCCTCAACTAGTGTTCGTTTTTCTTCCTCAGAAAATTCAACTTTTTCACCTTTGCAACCACCTTGAAACAAGAGTGGTCAGTAAAAGCAAGCATTTGTCAATGCCGAATGTTTGTTTGGTGGCATTGGCATTGGTAGTGTAGAAGTTACAGAGCTGCGTAATAGGAATGGCAGTGAAGTGTTGAACTGAAGCCAGCCCCACCACCACCCTGCAGATACTGACAGGCATTGGGGTGTGCCTTTTGGTCGTCAGGCATAACGGCCATGCCATTTCACCACACCCTACCCTACAGACACTGACAAGTGTCACACTGTGCCTTGGGGTCTTTGGCCCTTATGTTCACCCCATTCCATCAAAAAATATGGTGAGATGGGTGCTGTGTGGAATGGAGGAGAATGGGGTGAACTTTGGGGCCGAAGAGTCCAAGGCACACCTTGATGCCGCTCACTGGCTGCAGGGTGAGGGTGGAGATGGAATGGTTTGAGCATTACAGGTGACAACCCCAAGTCACACCCTGATGCCTGTCAGTCTCTACAGGGTGAGGTGTTATGGTCAGAAACCCTAACGCCTCAGGTGTTCGTTGGTATTTTCACTCCAAATTTTCAACATGTTTTTTTTGTGACCCCCCACATCATGAACAGTGGCAATATCAGTTTGTTAACTGAAAGCTGATTTTGCACAGCGACTACGCCATTTGACACCAAAAGTGCGAAAACATATTTCGAACAGGATGTGAAAAATGACAGCTGTACTGTTCATGGGGAGGTGTAAAAAATGGCAATGTTGAAAATCTGCAGGGGAAAATATTGAAAAAACTGAAGTCACGAGCATGCACAGAAACTGTGCAGCACACACCCGTAATGTAATTAGTTTGGGGATTTTTTTACAGCAGATTGCCAACACAGGCATTTTGGGACCTCTGCTCCTGAACAGTGTCACTGTGATTTTCTTAATCTGTCCCAAACAGTGATTTCCCACAGCAACCATGGATTTCTGCGCTGGAAGTGCAAAAACACATTTTGGTCATGGTGTGAAAAATGACTGCTGTACTGTTCATAAGGAAGTGTGGAAAATGCCAGTGGTGAAAATCTGGACTGAAAATATTACAAATTCATGAACTTATGATGGTGTGTAGAAACTGCGCAATGCTCGCTCGTAACACAGTCATTTTATGGACTTTTGTCACCAAATTTTTAACATAGCCATTTTAAGACCTCTGCTCATGAACAGTGTCACTGTGATTTTCTTAATCTGTCTCGAACATTGATTTCGCACACCAAATGCGCCATTGTGCGCTACATGCAAGGAAACACATATTGGGAGAGATGTGAAAAATGACAGCTGTACTGCTCATAAGGAGGTGTGGTAAAATGGCAATGTTGAGTGAAAATATAAAAAATTTGCGAACTTACGAGTGCGCATAGGAACTGTGCAACGCACACTCATAAATCAGTCATTTTTGGGAATTTTTTCACCAGACTTTCAACATAGGGTTTTTCGGGGCCTACCTCATGAATTGTGACACTGTCATTTTGCAAATCGGTCTCAAAAGGTGGTTCCACACAGTGACTGCAAAATCACCTTTCGGGGCCGATTAACGCCATGATAGTGTCAGAAATCATGAGAAGGGGTCCCAAAAACCCCATGTTGAAAATTTGGTGCCACAATTCTCCAAAATGCCTGAGATATGCATCAAAGTTGAAAAAAACCCTATTTATTCCATTATACAGCTTACCGGCATTTCTTCAGTTCGCGGTCGGCTTTGAAGAGTGCAGACGTGTTCCCGATCCACCAAAAATCGTCGCACTGGCCACCGGAGGTAAGTATGGGTTGAGGTGGGGGTGTGGGGAGGTGGATGCACAGAGGGTGGGCATGGGTTGGGGGGTAAGATAATCAACGAGGGACCACTTTTTTTTTTTCAGGTGTTTGTTTACTTTTAGGAAGACAATGCGAGACTTGTGCCATGCTTGGGTGGGCTCCCAGCCTGGCAGCTGGAAGATTTTTTTTTGGGGGTGTCAGTGGAGCCGACGGGGGATTGGGCACCCCCGTCAGCCATACAGACCTGTGCCACGCTGGGGTGGGCTCCCAGTTTGGCAACTGGAAGTCTGTTTCTTTTGGGGGGGTTTAATTGAGCTGATGGGGGATTGGGCAGCCCATCACCATTCTCACTTATGCCATGCTGGGGTGGGCTCCAAGCATGGCACCTAGAACTCCGGGGGGGGAACGCAGAGCCAACTGGGGATTGGGCACCCCCATCAGCCATACTGTGTGTGGCGGGCAAAGGGGGAGCACTATTCAAAGACACTCAGAGGGTTGGGGAATATTATTACAATACTGATCAGGTGTGCCAACAGACGAAAACTGCGTCTACTTTTTCAGTCTCTTTGGGGTTCTGTTTTCCTGCTTTTGTCAATGCTGCTCCTACCCTGAACTCTGACTCAACATTCCGAGGATGGCAATTAGATCTTTTTTTGGAAACATTCCAATGATGTCATTTTAGTCACTTGCCTCCTCCTGGAAAGATAGTCCTAGGAAAAGTTCACTTCAAACTGAATTTATGTTCCAGGAAGAGAAAGCAGAGACGTATACAAGCAGGATTGCTGGCAATATGCTAATCAACACTATCTTCTCGCTGCTCACTGAAGCGGTCTCTCCCGTTCAATTGTACTCCACTGCATTTTCAACTGCTGTCATAGACAGCTACAGCACTCATTGGTGAACTAAGGCAGTGCCTGCAAACACACTGACTGAATTGGAAGACAGGGTGCCACACCTACAGAAACTGGGATGATGGCACTATGTTTCTTGCACATGCGTGCAAGCAAACATAATAAGCCCAGATGTGGGACCAGCCTGTGTTGTTTAGTGACACCACAGTAAATCTGAGCTAGCAAAAAGCTTCCACTGGAAAGCTTTGTACAACAGTCTTAAATGGATGACTCAAGCGAGACCAATTTTAAAGACTTATCAGAGACTTATAACTTACATATAAGCCTGCTTTTTGTGCAACCAGCTGTTGATTTTCTGGTCGCATGTCTCTTTGTTTATGAAAACAATTGTTTGTTTTTTCAGATCAAGTTCAGGTATCCAGACTGGCTCCTCAGCATACGTGGACAGGTTAAAAAAACTTCAGGTGCTCCCTAAGAATTGTTTCATTACACCAAAGATTAATATAATATAAAAGTTAATTGGCTGCACATTTACAGTGGTCATTGTTTCAGGAAACAAATTAAGGGCATACATAAAAAATTAAAAATAAACTTCCTATGTTACTTTCATTACATGCAGTAATCAGATTTCAAGCTAAAAAAAGGGTTTTGATTCACCAAATTCTGTATAAAAACCGTCATAATCAGTTGTCACTAAGTAATCTTAGGACTAGTAAACATTTACATGCTCAGATTGAACTATTTCATTTCTTAATCATTTTAGCATATGCCACACAGTGATAAATTGTTCAGGGCTACTGCTGTATTAGGGCAGGTTGATAGCTATTATCCTTTCTACTGCAGCCTCATTTAAAACATTACAGTGCTTTAGTATTTTAGTTTTTAAAGAGGAGGGTGGGTGGGCAGAGAATGACAGTGAAAAAGCAGGAATGCTGAATGAATACTTCTGCTCAGTATTCCTGAAAGAAGAGGAGGGAGAAGTACCTAATCCAGTCAATAGAAGCACTCTGGATAGGGGGGTTGATACCAGTCCTTTCACAGAAGAAAGGGTTCAGAAAGAAATCCTAAAACTGAAAATGGACAAAGCAATACGGCCTAATGGGATTCATCCCAGAATTCTAAAAAAGAACTAAGGGGAGAACAAGTGACGCCACTGACTACCCTTTTTAACAAATCATGGAAGGATGATATGGTACCTAAGGACTAGAGGAGGGTGGATGTGATTCCTCTTCACAAAAGTGGGAGCAAAGTAGAGGCAGGAAACTATAGACCTGTTAGCCTGACCTGAGTGGCAGGAAAAATAATGGAATCACTTCTGAAAGAAAGAATTGCTGAGTACCTAGAGGCCAGCGAGGCACAGAACCCAAGGCAGCATGGATTCAAAGTGGGAAGGTCATGTCAGATGAATCTAATAGATTTCTTTGACTGGGTGACCAAAGTAATAGACCAGGGAGGGGCTGTGGACATGGTCTACCTAGACCTTAACAAGGCATTTGACACAGGCCCACGCAAAAGATTAATACACAAATTAGCCAGCCTAGAGTGGGCCCCAGGGTGATAGCCTGGGTAAAAATTAGATGGACAACAGGACACAGAGGGTAATAGTAAAAGGAGTCCACTCTGAAGAAAGGGGAGTTACTAGCAGGGTACTGTATAGTTCAGTAATGGGTCCGGTCCTTTTAAATGTCTTTATAAGTGACATTGCAGAGGGACCGGAAGGAAAAGTATGCCTCTTTGCAGATAACACAAAGATCTGCTACAGGATTGATACACAAAGGGGGGTGGAAAGGATGAGAAGAGACTTGGCAAGGTTGGAGGAATGGTCAAACGTATGGCAGCTTAGAGTCAATGCAAAGAAATGCTAAGTAATGCACCTGGGAAACAAAAACCTGTGGGAAGAGTACACAATGGGGGGAAGAGGTATTAACAACAACAAAAACTGAAAGGACCTGGGGGTAGTCATATCAGATGACCTAAAGGTAAGCAAGCAATGTGAGAAGGCAGTAAGGAGTGCTGGGGGGATACTGGGATATATAAGGAGAGGCATCACCGGTAGAAAACAGGAAGTTGTTATCCCTCTGTGCAGACAGTTGGCGAGACCCCATCTACAGTACTGCGTGCAGTTCTGGAGACCACATCTCCGCAAGCACATAAACAAGATGGATGCAGTCCAGAGGAGAGCAACTAAAATGGTACAGGATCTGCAACAGAAGCCATATGAAGAGAAACTAAAGGAGCTTAATATGTATACCCTCGAGGAAAGGAGGGAGAGTGGGGACATGATAAACACTTTCAAGTACCTCAAGGAAATCAACAAAGTCCAAATGGGTAGCATCTTTCAGAAAAAGAGATGTGCAAGAACAAGGGGGCAAAATTTGAAGACAGAGGAGGGGACAGCTCAGGGCAATGTGAGGAAGTATTTTTTTACAGAGAGGATGGAGGATGCATGGAACGGTCTTCCTGAGGAGGTTATGGGGTCAAAAACAGTGAGGGAACTCAAAAATGCATGGGACAGACATAAGGCAATTCTGGTGGGGGGTAGGAAGAAGTAGGCTGTTGGTTAACTGGGATCTGCAGCTTATTCAATATGTAGGGAAATGGGCAGACTAGGTGGGCCAAGTGATCCTTATCTGCCATCAAAGTCGGTTCCATGTCATAATAGCGCTCGAGAAACAGTGATCGCTATTATGGCGAGTGTACATCACAGAAAATTAATTTTGGTAATGCACACTGGCAGCGCTCAGAAAAAGGGTGCCCAAGACCTACAGGTCTCGTATTTAAAGTGGGGGGCTTGGCACCCCCGCACCCTCCTACTTATGGATTCTCAACTCCAGAGGGTGCATGTTGGGGGGGTGAAAAACTTGACAAAATACATGCCGCCAAGCAGCAAAAAACAGAAAAAGCACCACACTGGACCAGAACCCGGTACCCCATCCCTCCTAGTTGACCACCCTCCCCATGACGCCAGTGGTCCAGCAAGGCAGCTACTTGTCACAACCCCTCCCACTTGCCATCCCTCCCCGGCCTCTTCCCCCACGCTGGTGCACGTGTGCATGTATATGCATGAGTTTCTGTTGCGGTTTTCACCTACCACAGTATCTGGTCGCCCTCCTCCCTAGGTAGCCGTGATCACAGTCACCGAGATTGACTCGCCGTTTTTCTAGGTAAACAATCTCAGTCGCTATGGTCATGGACTTTCATCAAAGTCTAAGTTTATATGTTTCTATACTAGGAGCATTCCTTGTGGTACACATACAGCAAACTTAGCGTTTCCCTTTTCCAGGCTAGATCTGATTGGAAAAGCTGTTTAGTGGTGCTGCTCAAATGTTTAAATGTGTCACTCTCATGTGATTTGAGTGGCATGAAAATGTAAAACTCTCAGGGCCTGATTTTCAAAGCTCCTGGAATGGTGTAAGGGGCTTGTGCCACAAGGAATGTCACAAAGTGACCCTTGCACCAAAAAATGCACCAGGAGCAACTCAAATGCAACCTGCAGCAACCACAGGCTGCATGCACCGAAAGGGGCTTGTGTCATCCTTGCAGCACAAAATGGGCTGCGTCATGGTGCTAGGGGGCTTGTGGCAGATGCGGACTACCAAATCCCCTAATTAGGAATCTCAAAATGCTCTCAGAGGGCACGTTTCTAAGCACTGTTACACCAACCAGGGCTAGTCTAATGGTACTTAGAAATGTGCCCTCTGGGAGTGTTGAGCAATTTGTGCCAGTGTGCCATGCTCCCTTCTCCCAAGTTCTGATCCCCATTTTATTGAAATCATCAGGTTCCTGGTGGTCCAGTGGACCCCCCCCCACATGATCCCCATATCATTACAGTATTGGTTCCCTGGTGGCCGAGCAGACACCCCACCCAATCCCTGTATCATTAAAATATTGGTTTCCTGGTGGTCTAGTGACCCCCCACCCCAATATCCCTGATTATTAATATATCCATTCCCTGGTGGTCTAGCAGACCCTCCTCCCTATCACCAATCAGTCCAAATAATTATATGTAAGTTTTCCCTTGTGGCCTAGTGCCCCATCACCACCACAGTGAGCAGAACCCCACCACCCTGCTCCTCCTCGTCCCATCTCAAGCCGGTGACTGACTGGCACAGCCCTCCTCCCCCCACCTTGGCCAGCCACCAACTGAACTGCAAGAAGCGTGTACTGTATAAAGTATGCACTCATTGATTGACAGCTCTGTCAATCAATGAGCACATACTGTATACAGTACACGCCCCTTTCAGTTCAGTCAGTGGTTGGCCACAGTGGGGAGAGAAGAGCTGTGCCAGTTACCAGCTCGAGGATCGGACAGGGGAGTGGGATGGTAGGGAACTGCCCACTGGGGTGGGAGTAGGGGTCCACTAGACCACCAGGGAAAATTAATATATAAATATTTGAGCCAATTGGGGACAGGGAGGGAGTGTCCGATAGACCATCAGGGAAAGAACATAGTAATATTCAAGCATATTGGTGTGGGGGATTTGTTAGACAACCAAGGAACCAATATTTTAATGATATGAGAATTGGACAGTGGGTCCACTAGACCACCAGGGAATATTCTAATGATATGGGGACCGGGTGGGGGGGTCCACTAGACCACCAGGGAACCAGTATTATAATGATACGGGGATCAGGTGGGGGGTCCACTAGACCCACTAGGGAATATTCTAATGATATGGGTATTAGGTGGGGGGTATGCTAGACCACCTGGGAATGCTTCCTTACATTGGCACATGGCTGCCCACAGCTTGTGGCAACCTGGCCAGAAGTACCCTCCATTTAGCGCATGGCTACGGTTGATGCAAGCTGCAGGACTTTGCTGCCGGGACCCTACCCTGTACAGAATCGGGTGCAGGGTCCTTGGTGCACTGGCAATTGGCGCAAGTTGTCTTTGGCGTGGCTTGTGCCAGGTTTTGAGAATCGAGCCCATAGTGTCCAACTGAAATTAAGTAAATGATTTTAAGCACTTAAATGCTTAATAAATACTTATTATGACCTCAGGTCATAAGCCTTTTTTTAAACATAAAAATGGAAACATAGAAATTGTCAGCAGATAAGGACTTCTAGGCCCATCCAATTTGCCCATAACCCTACACTTGTGCTTCTACAGACCCTACCTAGTCACTGGCCTCTTCCCACTCTTCCCCACCTCTAAGAGTCCCCTATGCCTGTCCCAGGCATGTTTAAATCCTTCCACTGTCCTCACTCCCACCATCTACTGTGGCAGGCTATTGCATGGCTCCACCACCCTCTTTGTGAAGAAAAACTTCCTCATATTTCCCCACTTCTAATTTCATATCATATTTTGATAAAGCTGCCTTTTCAGTGGGGTGCACTGCTGCTGCTGCCCCCCCTCCCGGAACAAGCAAGTAAGCGTCAGGCTCAGAGGGTTCCTGGAGGCCAGTATCATTCTCATTATCTGTTAATGGAACAGCCTGCCTCTGCTTAACACTTCCAGTAATTTCATGGAGCCCACAGCAGCTTGGGGGCCAAAGAGGATTCCGAAGTGGCTCTATATGTGGAATCTCCTTGATCCCTAATCCCTCGACTTAAAGTTGCCACAGTGTATCTACTCAGGAATTAAGAACTAAGAGCTCCAGAAGTGTACAGAGCTAGATCAATAGACTGTCTTTTTTTTTTTTACTTTCTTTGTTTTGCCTTCCTCTGCCCCCTGTACTCTGCTTCTTCGGGAGCACCTGGCATCTGCCTCGGTTTCTTCCATACCTGGAGCCCTGCAGTGAACCCCCCATGTAGCCTTGGATTCCACCCAGGTGGGGACACGGTGGGGCTCCTTGCACCCTGAACTAACAGCACTTCGTAGGGGCCGCCATGTGGGACAGGCAGGGGACCATTGAGGTCTGTGCTGGTGCTCTGTCTACCTGGAGTGAAGGGGGTGTTTTTCCTGGGCATGCCATGTGCCCTGACATCAAGGTGGAGCTCCACCAATGTCTGGCATGCCCAACCCTCCTGGAATGGCCAAGCACTTGCTGTACCCCAGGCCTTCACCTGAGGTCAGTCAAGCACTGAACCTTGTCTCCCCCCCAGAGAAGGCGAGCAGTCCACGGATGCTCAGCCTTCTCCCCCTGGCTAGCCCTCCAGCTCCCCAGGCTTGTTTCCAAACCCAGGTCACCAGCATCACGAGCGGTAGCGCTACCACTGCGCCGATGGGCCAGCCAACAGATTGTCTTTATGACTGTGGAGCTAGGATGTGCATGAGGCTTACTCTAACAAGGATTCTAACAAGGAGTTGCTACTCTTCCTTAACATTTTGGTCTTATGGACTGAATACTTAGAGCAGCGATAGATCCATCTCATTTCAGGTTTTTATTTAGTAACCCTGTTCTGTTCTTATTGCTTTGGAAACTCGGCTAACTACAAGCTGGTGTTGGCCTGCAGATGGGAGATTTTCTATGAAGGATACTATAATTGAGTAGGAACATTGAATACTGCTTGGTTTCCTCTCCCTTGCTGGGAATTTCTGCTAATTAACTACCTCTGCCTCCTCAACAAGGCATTTTTACTCTGTTAAAAGATTACAAGAGAACAGAGATTTTATGCAGTGTATACTTCCATTTAGTGAAGTTTTAAAGCCTGTGATTTTTTAGACTTCTGTAATTTTATAATTAGTAGTGTTTACTGTGTTGTCATATATTGTTCTGCGCTATTATCAGCTGGTGAGAATGGTAAACTCAAGATTACAACGTATACAGAATCCAGATCTTTCTCCTCTAGCTCAGGAACCTTTACAAAATAGAACTGAAAAAAAAAATTAAAAATTACTGATCATATGAAATTTGTATCTAGTAATCAAAGCAGAACCTCTACACCTAGAATGAATGTGTCTTTCCCAAATTCAGGCCAATACATTAATTCAATAGATGAGGAGACAGTTCACACTAAGGGGGTCTTAAAAAGGAATCAAAATGAGGTCAAGAACACTTTTAGGGATGCTCTTTCTTCCTATAATTCTCTAAAACTGGTAACTAACTTGCATCCATTTGAGGCCTCACTTGAGGCCTCACCAAAATTATGGGTTTTGGATGCAAGTATTTGTACTAGCGAAATTTCTTCTTCCCCAAAGAATGACTTAGGAAATATAATTGAGGATCTTCAGAACACTGTTAATGGCCTAAAATATTGTGAGAAAAAGATTAATGATACACAATTAGGTGCAAAATGTTCTGTCACAAAGATGGTAGTTTGGATGAGCACCTTACTCAAGGAATTGTGGGTAATAAACCTAAATATACCTATGTCTTCAGTAGTTTAAGTGAAGATATGATCCAAATGCTAACAGACCCCATTATATGCTAACTTAATTGTTAATGGACCAGCTGATTATTAATAAGAGAATGTTAGAGAGCCCTAGAATTGAGGTCGATGTTAACAGAGCTCAGCTAGATGAGTTAATTATTAAAATGCCTCATTAAGAACTTCATAGTGATTTCACTGTACCAAAACTGGTTGAAATAGAACTGGACCCTCCGCAAAAAGGAAGCAATCAGCTAAGACCAGATTTCAGTGTGATCTCTATACCAGATAGGCCCCCTAAGAAATGTGCTCAGGATAATGTAACTAAGAGTAATCAGAAAAATCAAAGAAAACAGAAGAAAAATAAAGGAAGATGGAAAAGAAGGATTTCTAACTTTTCTAATACTGAGGAGCAAAGTTTGCCCCTGGCTTCACAAGGCAAAGTAGATGGTATAGCTATTCAAACAATGGAGGGGAAAAAAAACTGATATTGATGTCCATTATTCTTATGCTAAACTAGAACCTATAAATCCCTCAAGCACAATTAGTAAAAACCCTTCATGTACTGCTAGTAATGAACAATCAGCCAATACCTTAGGAAAGAATCAAATATATATGGACAATAATAATCACTCATAATTATTTAAAAATGATTTGGCATCCAATTTGAGAGAATTGGAGCAGGAATTTAATCTATTGAACCAGCAACTGGGCAAACCAATATTGTCAAATACACTTAAAGAGACCTTAAAAGAGACTGATATTCCAATGTGGGATCCTGGACACAATTATGTAGGCAATAATAATGCAAATAAGGGGCAGAACATCATCCCAGAGGGAAAAACTCACCGGCAGGTGAAAGGAAATCATGGGATGATAATAAGCCAATAATCAGACTCCTGTGCCCCCTTAATTGGTATAATCCCCCCCCCCCCAATCAACCTTGAAATCCAACTGCAAATATTTCTTAAGGATACTCTGGAAATCAAAATTTATTTGGAAGAGATTTGTGAAGTCAAAATTATTCCCCTTCAGGGTGCCACAGTGTTGTATTTATATTTGTCTCTCCGTGCACAGCTAACTATGTTTGGGCAAATAGTGATCCATTATTGGAAAGAGAAATAATGGTGACCTTTCCAAATAGGAGTCTATTTAATCTAAGGGAATGCACTGATTCTATAACTCAGCAGTTTCATCAACAATCTCAAGCATGCCTCTGCATGTTTAGACTGGAGATACTTGAGAATGAAAATTATCCAATGTAATTAAAGATCTTATCATTAATTTTCTGAAAATCCCTAGGCAATTTAAAAATGATACTGCAGCTTATAGGACTGATGGTAGCACACAAACTGATATTTACCTTCCTAACAGAGAGCTTACTGATCTGATCCTGGCAAAGGCTGCATCTCTTGATTGCTTAGGTATTAATATTTGTGAGGCAGCTGCCCTAAATATTATGATGGAAAAAGACCATCTACCTGAAGTACCTATGTGGGAACCCCCTTTGAGAAATAGATTCCTTGCCATAGCAGGCTATGACAATTGCTGACTCTCTGATTCCAACTGCTCTAATTCAGCCTCTTTTAATCACTTTAAAGGGATTGCAATATTGTCCTGGAATATTGCAGGCTGAAATGCAAAATTTGTACAGGATTATTGAAGAACTTATGTGGCAGGGTTTGATATAGTTAACTTACAAGAAACCTGGCATGGGGGCACTGATGTTATTAGTTTTAATGGATATGAAAGTTACTACTCAGAAGGAACTAAGGTTCACACATCTGGTAGACATTCAGGAGAATTAATCTCTTTTGTGAAAATTGGAATTTTTTCTAGAGTACATTGTTGGAAGTCTCATGTTAACTTTTTAGCTTTGTTTCTCAGCCTTGAAGGTAGAGATTTTATCTCTTATTAATGGTTATATCCCCCCAGATAATTCCAATTTTTATTCCCCCTTATTATGGGATGAACTCACTGGTCTTATTACACAGGCCCTACATTTGTATCCAAATTCAGAAATTCTCCTGATTGGAGATTTTAATGCACGATTTGGAAAATATGAGGGCCTATTGAATAATTCTCTTTTTTTCCTTTATTTGCCCTACTAATAGCATGTGTGCTACAAATGCCAAGGACTCCAAAGTGAACACTTCTGGAAATTTACTAATTGATGTATTAAATACTTAATATTTCTACCCTCTTAAAGGCAGAGTACTTGGTGATATAGAAGGTAAATTCACCTCTGTATCAACCAAAGGTGCATCAACGGTTGATTTAGCACTCTGGACAAGACCTCCTGATGTTTGGAACAATTTGTACATTGATATATGACCTGAAAGTGATCATTTTCCAATAATACTGGAATATGATCATCCAAAAGAGTCTGTTGCACAGAAGCACAAGGTATTCTATTTTTCAGAAATAAGAGCAACCAGTAAAATCAAACGGTATAACAATGCAGATAGCGTAATGGCCACAAGTATATATGGGTCCCTCCTGGATATTTCACTAAAAGAAATATCAGCGATGACATTACCACAATTAGAATCTGCTATGAGTAGTATTTATGATGATATAAAACAAAAATTAGAGTACCCTGTTAATTCTTACAAGATGACTAAATATACCGGTTGGTATGACCTGGAATGCAAGAAACATAAATCTAGACTAAGAAGGCTGTATAAACAATATAGGAAAACCCCAATTAAGGAAATTTTTTAAGAACTTAATGTCCAACATAGGAATTATAAGGTAAAAACAAGAAAACTATATTTTTCTGCAAACGATGGCAAGAGATGCTTAATGCAGTTAGAACAAATAATACTAGAACATTTTGGCAATTGGTCTCTAAAGGGACTAGCATTTACAAGGAGATGATCGATACTTATATTCCTGAAGGGAAATGGTTGGAATTTTTCACTCAGATTTTATATAATCCTTCTGAAAAGGGAACTTTTTGTTGTCCAGGTACTATTGGATCAGAATGAATCCCCTTTAACACCATGGAGATTTTTTTGGCTATAGGTACACTAAAAAGAAATAAAGCTGCAGGACCTGATGTTATTCCTGCCAACATTTAATTAGCCTATCCTTCCTTTTGGGTCAAGGTTTTTACTTGCTATTTCAACAAATGTATTTTGGAAAATAATCTCCCTTTATCCTGGAAAGGTGCAAACATCATCCCTATTCATAAAAAAAGGTTTGTTAGGGGGGTCACATGATGCAGGTAACCTAGAAGCAGCAGGGCTCCAGGGCTCCTAACCCTCTCCTCACATCTTTGTCTACCAAAGCCTACAAATGATGCATTAATCAGAAATTTATACTGCTTCAGTTAGAGCCTACTTTCAGCAATAGTTTGCTATCCACGTTGCATCACTATTGGAGTTTATATCCGTGATTGATGCTGATATGAAACTGGCCTTGTTAAAGCACATGCTGCCACCTTCGCTGGAAAAAATATCAAAAAAATCTAAGGCTCGAGGAGGGCCAGCCGGCAAAAGCGGAGCTACAACGGTTCACCCGATTCCTCTTGCCGAAGACCGTTTTCTCCAGTAATTGCTGCCATTCTGTGAAATGCTCACTGATATATCCTCTGAGCTGAAATCTATCCAGGGAGATATGGCCGACCTTAAATGGAGTGTCGGAGACATGGAGGCATGCTCTGATTTCCTGGAGCACTGGTGAGACAAAACAGACCCAGAAATAATCCCATCTCCGCCAGCAGGTACAGAAGTATCAGTTAAAGACAGAAGACCTCAAGGGGAGAAGCAGAAGGAACAATATACTAATCATTGGGCTGATGGAGACAGAAGAAGGCCTAAGCACTGTGGCTTTTGCTCAAAAATTCCTCCAGAAGGTCATGGGTCCTTCCCCACATTTATCATCAACTATCAAATTGAAAGGGCCCATCAATCTCTTAGGCCGAAGCCACTACTGGGAGCACTCCCAGGCCCATCATACTAAACTTCCTGAGCTTTATAGAGAAACAACATGCGTTAACAAAGGTAAGAGACTTGCAAGCTATCATGCGGGAAGGCACTAAAATCAGAATCACTCAGGACCTGCCCTACAAAACCCGACAAAAGCGCACAGCGTTCCACTTCATGGTGAGCAAACTGGATGGAGCAGGTATTCACTTTAAGATGTTGTACCTGGCCAAGCTCCAAGTGTCCATCTCCGGTACATTGTTATCGTTTGATACACCCAAGCAAGCAGAGACTCAATTAAAATAACAAGTTGCCAGACCTCTTCACAACAGGCTGAATTTTTTACTGAACTGAGCTGGTTTGATTTATTAGAGGCTGGTCTTCTCATTTAGTTATTCTTTACTTTCTTCAGTGCTTTTACCTGCATCAAAGGCCTTGATCCACCAGGAATGAGAATATCCACGTTGAGAGATGGTAAACGGCATCCACCTAGTAATTCCCAGGCCTCAACACTATGAATAGGTGCCTACAACAATCCTAATGTATCAGGAGGAACTCCAAGTGGGAGTGACAGTCGGAGGAATGTTTATTTTTGCCAAGGACCATGTTAGGGTCCAGTTCTCATTGTCTTCCCCTGGCCACTTCCTCTCTCTCTCTCTTGCTCTCGATCCACTGAGGCACCAAGACCCATGGACGCTTGCAAGTACTGTTTTATATCTGTTTCTGTTTAAACCTTGATTTTTAACTTTAAGAGGATGCTAGTGGTGTTCTGCTATACTTTAATTCTCAGCATTGGGATTGGTGTGGGTCTTATACCATGACCTTAATAATTATGGGTGCCGCATGAGGCCCACACATAGGAGAGCTCCCCCTGTTTTGTTTTTTTTTATTATTATTTTCTTTTTCAGCCGCCAGACCCCAGCCCCATGAATGGGCTCGCCCAGCCCTGGTGACTGACCCTCACCCAGGAAGCCCCGTGAGAGGGGCGACGAAGTGGAACTGTCATGACTGGAGGGTCAGGCACCAGGTCTGGCTCATATGTGGGGGCCAGCGATTTTTGAGATTACATCCCCTTGGAGCTAGGACATGCAATGACACTAGGGTACGAGCATCTGTCCTAGCTCCACCCCATGTTGTGGTGTGGTGCCATGTCCCCTAGCCTCTGCCAGAGGGCAACTGATGCCGCTGTACAGGAACCCCCCCTCCCCGGAGAGCAGTCCTCTGGACACTCGATCCTTCTCCACCCCTGCTGACCCCCGACGGCTCATGCCCATTCTTGAACACAGTTCGCCTGCATGGTGCAAGGTGTGGCATCCAGCGCCTCAACCCTCAGTGCCACTGGGACAGCTTCCTCCTGGGTTTTAACAGCCACAATTCCGGGGGCCCATAGTCCATAGGGTGATTTTATTGTTTCTTGGTTGTGGGCAGCCAGGATTGTTCACAATACTCGATCTAAGGGGAAAGTCTTGCCCATAGAGGGTTCCACCCATTGTCCAGGGGTCTGTAGGGAAATACGGTTCCAGCTGATCACCACTAGCTCTAAATCTTGAGGGATGGCTAGGCTTCATTATTTGAATAACCGGTGTTGTTTTTGTGCTATATTGCATCCGCTTAAGGTTTCCTATCCTGGTATGGTAAGGGGTTGGGGGGAGGCTTGGGATCTAGCAGGCTCAGGGTAATGCTGCATGGCATACCAGTTTTGGGGGAGATGGCTCCTTACCACTTCTCCTGAGTGTAGGCTGGGGGATAGTTACTTTCCAGTTTGCTGGTACAGAGTCACGCCCAAGTTCACACTGTTATGTCTGGTTTTTAGTATACACCTCGGTAGTAGTGAGTTTTGGTGTTGCAAGGGGTTGGGTTCTCCTATTACTGAAGTTAATTAAAAACATTGCATGCCTAACATCAAAGGGGACCTTTGTATATAGTTGTTGGGGTATGGGGGTTGGAGGGTGGAAGGATGCTTTAGCCATTTGACATATATTGTTTTGATTTTTGGGCTTTCAGACTCGAGAGTCACAAACACAAATGCATGTTCTCGATCCTAAGTTGTTCACCTTTATGACAAGTTATAGGAGTTGGGGGAGCAGGGAGAAAGGGGTTTCTATAGGCTCATTTCAAGTTTATCACTCTGCTTATCTGTATTCAGAGTGGGAGGAGGGAGGGGATGGGATGGAGTGTGCCATTTGGGGTTCACGTGGTGTATTTCAATCTGATTCTCTATGCTATACTGAATACTGTTAACGATGTGTAATGTAGTTACATTTATTACATGGAACGTACAGGGAGTACGAGACCCCACTAAGAGATACCAGGTCCTGAAGCATTGTGCAGTGCTCAGGGCTGGTATTATCTTCTTGCAAGAAACGCATTTACTAGAAAAAGAGGCCATCTGGCTCCATCGGCAGGGGATATCACATGTTTTTGCTTCCAGAGATTCCTCCTTAAGCAGAGACGTAGTGGTCTTAGTTATGGGCAATCCCCCTCTTCCAAGCTGCCTCTATCATTACTGACCCTGGGGGTAGATTTATCCTGATCAAAGGATCCCTCTTCTGCACTGACATAGTATTGAGGTGTGTATATGGTCTGGTGGGAGGTGACCCTCTATTTCTTATGGACCTTGCCAATAAGCTTGCATCCCTATTGCCTACTCTTCTAATTTTGGGAGGGGATTGGAATATTCCACCCGTGCAAGATATGGACAGATCTTATCTGCCCTTAAAATTCCCTTCCCCACCTCAAAGAGCCCTGCATGATTTTATTGATCTATTAGGTCTGTGTGACCCATGGTGCATTCTCAGCCCATCCCAGCGCCTGTACTCTTATTACTCTAATGTCCACCAATCTTAGTCCAGACTCGATTACATACTAATTGGTCTTCTCCTGCTAAAAGGTCTATGCCATGCAGGACTGGAACCAATTGTCCTATCTGACCATTTGGTGGCCTGAATAGCTATCTCCCCAGAACTGGACATCCAGAGAGACATGGCATGGAAGCTGAACACTCAGCTTCTAAAAGATAAACACATTGTTTCCAAGGTGCAAGCCCTAATACAGTCCTTCATAGATATCAACAGTGGCTCGGTTGGCAGGGAGGATTTCGAATGGTGTGCACTTAAATGCTATCTTAGAGGCAAATTTATCAAAATAGACTTGAGAAGGAAAAGACAGAGAGAAGCTGAAGCCTTACCCCTTTTAACACAGATCAGGTAGACTGAACTCTCATTCTGCTTGTCTACCTTGGCTGAAACCCTAGAGCAATTGCTCTCCTTAAGGAACAAATACGTGGATTTATTGAGGGAGAAAGCAGAATATGCCATCTTAAAAATTCGTTCCAAATATGTTGAGCAGGGAGATAAAGCCGGCAGGCTGCTGGCTCTTCGATTGCGCAAGCTAGAGGGCTCTTGACTTATTCCCTCTATTCTCGCCCCAGATGGGTCCATAAAGACTTCCCCTCAGGATATTGCCCGGGTATTTGAACATTTCTATTGTAATCTGTATGGGAAACATCCTTCCCCCTGACCTCTCAGGAAATACAGGTCTACTTAGATACTTTCAATCTTCCTTGTCTTCTTGATCACCACTAGGTCTTATTCTCATCTCCCATCTTTCTTCAGGAGGTGGACAATGCCATCAAAGACTTACCTCTTGATAAGGCACCTGGGCCAGGTGGCTTCTCATCTAACTTCTACAGGACCTTCTCTAAAGAACTCTCTCCATTGCTACTCAGACTATACAATCACATGCTTAGTGCTGATAGCCTTGACCCCTCCTTACTAGAGGCAACTATTTTTCTCCTTCTTAAACCTGACAAACCACACTCCAACCCTGCTAGCTATTGTCCAATTTCTCTTCTAAACTATGATATTAAGATTCTAACCAGGATTCTTTCCTCCCATATTAGGAAGGTCTGGACATGCCTGCCAAGCCCAGAACAGGTGGGGTTTGTTCCAGGGAGATCTTCCACCGATCACTTCAGGAAGTTGCAACATATCTTCCAAACCACCCAGTCCTCCCAATTCCCCATGGCATTGATTTTATTAGACGTAGAGAAGGCCTTTGATAGAGTGGACTGGGAGTTCCTCTGGAAGACCTTAAGGAAGTTGGGCTTCCCCCTTCCCTTCATCCAATGGATTCAAACCATATACTCCTGCCCCTCTGCCAAGATCTATTATAATGGTGTCTTCTCCCCCCACTTCTCTCTTTTTACTGGTATGAGACAGGGCTGCCTGCTCTTACCTTTTCTCTTCAATTTATATCTGGAACCCCTCTTGAGACATATCAAAATGTCACCCCAGATACAGGGTATCCTGGTGCATGACTCCATCCTGACTCTTTCGGCATATGCCGATGACATTCTCCTTCATCTAGCACATCCTGCACTTTCCCTTGAACAGGTGCTTAATGTAATTTCTCAATTTAACTGACTCTCCAATTACAAATTGAATGTCAATAAAACTGAGATCTTCCCTCTTAACCACTATACTAACAAAGCTGACTTTCACACATTTAGTATGAAGTGGTCACCACACTCTATTAGATATTTGGGTATACTCCTCACCTCTGATCCCTGTCTCACAAAGAAGCTAAATTTAGATGAACTGGTGGCCAATATCCAACAAGATCTTCAGAGGTAGGAATCCCTCCCGATATCTCTCTGAGGTAGGATCAATATTGTTAAAATGAATGTTCTTCCCAGACTTTTCTATCCCTTGAATATGTTGGATCTCTGGCTCCCTCTCTTTCTTCCAGCATCTGCACTCCCTTATATCTAGTTTCATCTGGGCTCATAAACATCCCAGACGCTCCTTTCTCAAGTTGAGTCTCCCCAAGGATTCTGGAGGTTTCTGTCTTCCCAATTTCCTTACTTATTATTGGGCAAGTCATATTTCTAAATGCAGAAGATAATTTTCTTGGCCCGAAGGGGATTATACCCCTCTATGGCTGCAACTAGAGAATCAGACCCTAAGGTTGCACCACTTATCTGTTCCAAAAATATTTTTTCTTCTGTGGAAATCACTCCCAATCCAAATTAGGGATTCAGTGATTGGCACCTCACTCAAGGTTTTCTCTCAGTTCTGTTCATCTCATAAACTCTTTGCTCAGAAAGACTTTGGCCAACCCATTGTTCTTAATTCCTACATTAAGATTGGGGGCACTGCCCTTCCCTCTGACTGGTTACCCCAATTTAAGGAAGCCACAGTTGCTGATATGTATTCTCCAGTTTCTCTCCTCTCTTCCCTGGATATTCTCTTGAAATATGGCTTGAACCAAATGCATATCTTCAAAATTTTCCAACTCCAGCACCTTTTGGGTCACTCTTTTGGTATGTCCCCCAGACCATCCCTATTAACTCCCATACTAGAACAGTTTCTAGAACTTGCATCCAAGCCACATGCCATGTCACTCTTGTACTCTTGCCTCTTGGCCAAGGGCCACCCCAAACCTTTACAGGGCTCTAAGGTCTGGAATTCCTTGTTGCTAGATGTATCCCTTAATTGGCCACTAATTTGGAAAGACCTCTACACCTATAATTCACAGGACAGATTTAGACTTATCCAATTTCACATCTTGAATGACATGTACTATACTCCGATTTGTTTGTCCAAAATGGTCCACCTCCCCTCTGCCACTTGCTCCAGGTGCGGAAACTCAGAAGGGAATACACTTCATATATTTTGGTATTGTGAAAAGGTTGCCCTACTATGACACCTAATTCATGATAAGATGGACCCCCTGCCTGGACTAGATGGTCTCTTCATGGTAGAAATTTGCATTCTAGGGTGTTACATCAACATTGAGGTCAAAGAAAGAAGATTCCACGTGGTCTTAATCTCAATGGTCATAAAGAGACTGGTGCTCAAGCATTGGATGGACCATATTGCCATATCATATAATGAATGGCTTAATGAGCTTTCCATGTGCTTCAGGATGGTGCATTTGATTGCTAGCTCCAGGAACAGACTCAAGCTCTTTGATAAAAAATGGGGCAAATTATATGCATTATATTTGCACTAAATGTATGAAGGTCTCTGTACTCTCCAATCAATCACCTCTTACTACATTAGTTGCACATTATGTACTTAGTATGGGCACACTCCAGGGGTGTGTGGTGAGGAGGTGGCTTTAGTAGGGTTATTTTTTGTTAGTTATGGTTCTTCCTTGAAAGTTCCCATGTATGTATGTTTTATTATAAAATCAATAAAAAAGTTGAATTTCAAAAAAAAAAAGTTCCCTAACTGACCCAGCCATGTACAGACCAATCAGTCTTCTTGACATCAGTCTGAAAATATTCTCCAAGATAGTCTTGGAGAGACTACAGACTGTGGTGGATAAGACTGGGAGTATTACTAAATTTCAAGCCTGGTTTAGAGCAAAGTACTCTACCCGTGATCATATTTATATCTTAAGACATCTGATTGAAAAAAATGTGACGTTACGTAAGCAAAAAATATACTCAGTTTTCATAGATTATTCCTCAGCATTTGATCCTATCTCTCGTAATCTACTATGGGGTATCCTAGTGGAAAGAGGCATTGGTAGGAACTTAGTTCATTTAATAAAGCACTTATATCAGAACACCGGGGCAAAAATATGGTTAGGTCAATCTGGTACACTTTCTACAACATTTAAGATTAATAAAGGAGTATGCCAAGGGTGCTTTTTAGCACCCCTGCATTTCTCCCTGTACTTGGATAAAATGCTATCGGACCCTGAAAAGCTAGCTACTGATTCTCCCAAACTTCTGTCTCATGCATACCCGTTATTGGAGTATGCTGATGACATTGTTATATTTTCTTTATCCATTAAAGGACTTCAGGAGAAAATTATCTATATTAGTGCTAAAGCAACAGAACTTAAATGAAGAATAAATTAAAAAAAAGGAAAAAGGTTATATTTGGTAATAAAAACAGGAAGGGGACTTGTAAAATTGATTCCCAAACCCTGGAAGTAGTTCCAAGTTGTATGTATCTTGGGATAGAATTCTATGCTAACTACAACTAGCATGCACATTTTGATTCTACATTAGCAAAAATAAAAGAAAAAAACAGTAGGTGAGCTGGTTAGATTTAACTAAAAATACGGTTCTGTGTCATAATGGCGACTGCTGAAAGGTGATCGTCATTATGGAGAGGGTACATCGCCAAAAATCAATTTTGGCAATGTACATCCTTGGCACCATTAGGATTGCAATGATAATGCCCTCCACACCCTCCATGGGGGGCTTCACCCCTGCACCCCCCCCCCACTAAAGGATTGTTAACTCCAGGGGGATGCAAATTCTGTGGAAAAAAATATTTCAGGCTGGGCACACAAAAATGTAGGCACACCCAGATCCAAACCCAGAACCCTTTCAGCTTTAGGCTGCCATTCACCCACTCTGATACTGGGCCAGCTCGGCAGCCCAATGCTAACCATGCCAGGCCAAGCCCCCCCATCATGCTTGCTCCCCCCGTGCGTGTATACATATAATGACATCTTGTTGCCATATGTGTAAGCCTCCCCCATCCTGTCACCTTTCTCACACCCTTGCCCTGTCCTTTCTGCACTGCAAGTGGGTCGCCGTTTTGGTAGATGCCCACTTTCAGATAGCCCACATCACAGGATACCATAAATATGGAGGTCTAATAATCAGACCCTTGGTGCAAGCTATAAAGGTTAAATTGGAATCCCAAATCTTATATGGAGCTGAGGTATGGGAATGTAAGAATCTTAATCAATTAATGTCTCCCGTATATATGGCTTTGAGAAACATGCTGAGATTAGGGCAGTCTTGTACCTCTGCATATATATGGGGAGAAATGGGACTTATTGATATTCGTGCTAGGATCAAAACTAGAAAAATAAATTACTGGCTTAAATTAACCAGACTACCATCAGATTTCCTAGCAAAATATTGTTCTGAGGAAAAGGAAGTCTGGTACTCCTTAGGTTATAAAGACAATTTCTGGTTTACATCGATCATTTCTTTACTAAACAATCATTCCTTAATTGCCCTAAAGAAAATAGTGGACAAGGGTATCCACCTTAGCCTGCAATATAAAAGGTACATTTCCCAAAAAATAAGCAATTATTGGGTTTGCCAAGATTTAACATTTATTACTGAATCTTATTATTCAGACTGGTTTAAGAAAAATAATTTTGATTTTGGAAATAAGCCCTACATGGATATTTGAACGGATGTAAATCTTAGAAATTGCTTTCTTAGATATAAGTTTGAGCAATTGCCAAGCAATATTTTACCATATAGATATAAAACCGGAGTACAATCTGATGAATGTGACTGTTCACGGGGTGGTCGAGAAGACCTCCTTCATGTAATGAGGGAATGTACTTCTTATACAAAGGAAAGACTATTTTGGCTAAAACCATTTTTGTCTTCTGTATACCAAGCTGATTTGGAAACATGAACTTCTGTACTGTTACACACTGCGGATATATGGACCATAGATAGAATCACAAAATTCTTCATAGCAATTGGGAAGGTTAAGGCTAGGCTGTTGCAATAAACTGCTATGAACTGATTTGTTAAATTTTGCAGATATTTCAACATCTTAAAATTGCATATAAGATTTTACTTAGGGGAAATAGTCATGATTGTTGTGTACCTAATAGTTGTCTTACGATTTTATGTTTTGTAATAGCGTTTTAGCTAAGCAATAAAGTTTTTACTTACTATTTTGTTAAAAATTTGTGTTTTACACACAAGCACAAACACACAGGGACTGCATAAAAAGTTTACAATACTTTCTTAAATACAGCAGCGTTTAAATAAAATTTAAAAGAAAACAGTGCTTTGATAACAAGGAGCTTTCAACACAGGCCTTTCATTATTTTTGTGTTGTTTTTGGTTTTTCTGGCAGTCTCAGGACTCTGACTCCCCCACAGAACTTCCCTCCACTTTTTCCTCCCTCAGTCTCTCAACACTCAGATCTGCTGCTCCCATTTCTCCACATGTCCAGTACTGCAAGTTAAAGCTCTCCCTTTCACTTCTTGGATATACTGTAATTTTTCTATCCTTCCAAACAGGTGCCCTCTGTCTCAGTTCTTTCCCTCTGAATCATTTTACCTCCCCAACCTCCTTTCAGTACTTCAGCTTGTAGGTGAAGAGAGAGCGCAATATGCCATTCAGTCATGGATGCAGCAAACAGCAAAGTAGGTGGCTCAGCTACTGAAATCCGGGGCCATGGTGAACTGCTATGCAACATTTTTAGGAGGGCACCAGGCTCAACACTCAAGAACCAGAAAAATAAACTTCAGTACCTTGGAGAGGTTAATTACTTTATTCAGTGAGACATTAAAAATGGAGTAGCACGTCCATGGTTGCCAATGTTTTGTATCACTATCAGGTACTTGTTCAGGGCCTTGAAAACGTGCCTGGTTGTGAAACACTGGTGACAATGGGGGTGCTACTCCATTTTTCATATCTGATTTAACAAAGTAATTAACCTTTCCAAGGCAGTGGAGTTTATTTTTCTGGTTCATGTGCGTGGAGTCCGGCTCCCTCCTGAACATTTTGCAAAGCAGATGATGCAGCTGCAGCACCTACTGAAAAATGATAAAAACATGAGCAGAGACATTGGGGACAAGGGAATGTAACCCTAGCTAGCCATATACAGCTTAAAGTTGATATGGCAATGATGGGATACTGTTTAATAAATACTGTGAGGCATAACAGTGTTTCTCTGGAACTCTCCTCCTCAGGGTTTCAGAGCAGGTCCGCCGTCTTTATCTCCTTCTTGTGGGTAGGTAAAGTAGAGCAGTCAAGGTCATTTACCATTAGTTGTTCCTAGGAAAGAATTATCTTCAATTAGGGAAAATCAATTCCAAATATTTATAAATGTATACAGCAAAATTCAGTAGCAACAGTCTATATGCGTGAGTATATATAAAGGATTCTCTGACCATTTCATACTAGCAGTAGTGTGCTTGCAAAGCTTTTCTATGTAAAACAACACTAGGTTGTTCAAATAGAGATAAGTGCTGTCAGGTGACTAGTTCTTTTATCCACATTTAAAACATTCTCACTGTTAACTCATAAAAGAGAGGTGTCAAGCAGCTCTGCTATCCATCTGAAAGCAAAAGTTTAAAGAAAGTTAAGAATAGGAATACTGCACAAGTGCCCAAGTAAAATAATTGCACATTAGTAACATGAGGAATGATTTTAACATGCCTTAAAATTAATCAGTCAGATGCTGTCTTTTTCAGAGCTCAAAGGATAGTCGCATCTGGATATTGCAGTTTGAATTGACTCATTCATTTTCTTGGCTCTACTGATAAAAGTATGTTCAGAAGATTTAGGATAACAAAACAAGGTAAACACTCCAGTACTTTTACCAGCATTCAGCATATCTCACTGCAAGGGTATTTCAAGTGCTTGGTGTGCTGGAGCTAATGGTTTTTATATCTGGAATGGGGGAAGGTTAATTTGGGGTGCCTGTTCATGCACGTCAGTCTATGATGTCAGTGCTGACATGAACAACCCATGGTGATCTCTATGCTGTGGTTGCAGGGCAAAAGAGGGGGTGGCTCTCAGTTGCACACTGCTCTGCTTGGGCCCTCAATAACCTTACTGCATGTACTGTAGGTAGAAGGAGCATTCTTCATGCAGCCAGCATCCAAAATGAAGTGAGAAAATTTGAAGTCTCCACCCCAATATTCTGTTTCAGTTTGTTTGCTTTTACTCCACCAAAAAACACCAACATTTCATTATTTTTTTTTATGTTTAAACCTACTTAAGGATGAGAGTCATTACATTTGATTGCCAGGACCCCACACCAACAATTCAGCAGGGTATTAAAACAGTGCTGGAAAAAACTTTGTCATTCAGCTGTATCCAGGATTGGGAGAAAGATAGGTTATTAAAAATGTTTTCAAAACACCTGTATTTTAAGGATTACCCAAGATTCATAACTCCTTAATACAGTCACCTGAAAATCCTATTGTTTCTGGTGTAAAATTGATACTGGAACCGATTTCCAGCCATGTAACTCTGTTTGCACAACCTTTCTTACATACTATGGGTACATATTTAAAAGACACAGTGTATTTGCTCAGAGTTATAGATATGGTGAACCAACTGATGGATTTACAAGGTGTCATTCTGGCCTCTATGGACATTACAGATCTCTATGCCCACATCCCCCAAGAAGGTGGTTATGAGACCCTGGAAAGAGCATCATTAGATGAAAGAATTGATCAAAAGCACCCAGGCCCTTTTATTCTTGAATTTGTCAGACTAGTCATGTTTGAAAATTGTTTAGGTTCAAGGAAACTTATTACAAACAAAGACAAGGCCCAGCTATGGTGAGCACTACGTCCCTTACTTTTGTAAACTTGTATGTAGAGGTCTTTGAGGAACAGTTTGCATTTTCATCACTGTATAACAGTTTTATTTGAAGACATTGGGTCGTATTTTCAAAACCCTCAGAATGCCACAAGCCCCAGGTACACAAAACAAATGGTGCACAGGACTTGCGTCATTCTCACATGTGGCAATTGTGATTTTCTATCCCATGTGCCAATTGCTGCAACTTAGACCATTTTTTTCTGGTTTGGCACGACACAATCCTGAGTAGCCATTTTTATGGGGCTTGCATCAAATCAATCAATCAATCAATCAATCAAAATCTTTATTTAACCAGGTGAACACCATTGAGCAAAGCTCATTTTCGAGATGGACCTGGACAAAGTGCATAAACAGTAAACAGTAAGGGGTTACACACACAAAAGGTTTACAACAGAACCATAATACAACTATAATTTGAACAAGAAGCAATGTAAAATATACGGAATGAATAAGAATGTCAAATATCTAGAAACCAATATATACAAATTACACATGGAGCTTACCAGTAGGCATACGTGAAAGGTGCTTAAATAAGGTGCGAAAGTAGAAAGTTATTCCCAGAAAAGGGGAGGGGGATATATGACAGTGGAAGCATTTGAAGGCAAGGGTGCCCATAAGAAGGACACTGTTACCTGTCCAATCGGTCACAGGCTGTAAAAATCTTTAATGAACTCTCCGACTTCAAACCAGTTCTCTTGGGTGTACCACAGGGATCAATTCTTGGACCGCTCCTCTTTAGCCTGTTCCTTAACTCCCTCCCAGATATCTGCCAGGAGAAAATAATCTTATACGCTGATGATGCTGTAATTCTCTCTTCCCACAAGGATCCAAACTCCTCTGAAAAAGCCTGCAACTTGCTTTCTCTAGTGTTGAAAGGTGGTTCCTGGATAGTAAACTTGTGCTAAACCACAATAAAACAAAAGCCATGCTCTTCTCCAATCACCAAAACAAAAATAGGCATACTCCACTTACCATACAAACCTCTGCGGGAATTACACTGGACCAAGTAAATACTTTCAAATACCTTGGCATCACTTTTGACCAAGGGCTCACCTTTGCAACCCACATTGACAACACTGCGAAAACAGTGAACCAATGCCTTGGAATACTATTCCGTAACAGTCAATTTCTAAATCAAGCGGCATTGAGAATAGCTATACAGAGTTCCATAATCTCAATCATTGACTATGACCTTATTATTTATGGCTCAGCTACCTCCACTGCTCTAATGATATCTCAATCACTCTAAATAAGGCCTGCAGCTCCTCACGGGGCTCAAAGACTGACTCACACGTGTGATCTGTACTATGAATCAGGCTGGTTGAACCTATCAAATCATCTTATTTATCTCACCTGCACAATGGCAAAAAATCTATCTTGGGACTGACTCCATTATGTTTCAAAACCTACTCGACTGAATCCTGGCTCACGACCCTCCACCAGATCTGGAGCCAACCTTTCCTGGTTCGAGATGCCAGACTGCACAGGGACAAAGATCTTTCATACAGGGCCCCGACATGGTTCAATCGCTTAGTCCACCTCTCTATCCTTAACCTCGCTTGAAGCTTTCAAATCCATGCTCTATGCCCACCTCACCACCACTAGCAACTGTGATTGCTAGATAAAGACTACTACTCCTCATGTCCATCCTCACATCTGAGGCCTCTTCCTCCCTGACTAATGAACCCTCTGGTACCTCTACTACTTCCTGTCTCCCACCCAAACTCACTCCCCCTTTTTCCTGTCCCTCTCACTTACTCTCCACTCACCACCTTTCCCTCCTCTCTAGCCTCCTTTTGGCGCCTAATGATCACCCTCTCCTGGAGTTTCCTTAACCTCGAAATTGTATACTCGCTTGAACCTGTTATAGCTTGTTTTCTATGAAACTTAAAAACGTTACTGCCTTAAACTGTTAATAGCAAATTTATGATGTAACTTTCCTGTCTGGTTTTACCTGTAATGTGTATCGTGCTTTGTTAAATGTTCTTTGTGACGTGGAACCTTTGTAAAAGAGCCCTGGCTCAAATGTATTAATTACTAGACTAATAAACTAAAAACTAAAACTGTTTGCTGAGGACCGGTGGCAACAGCTGGAGAGAGTAAATGTGGGGCTCCAAAATTGCAGATGGTGGAGGATGACATATAAGAGCACAGAATGTTAACCAAAGCTGGGGGGGGGACTAAATGTGGGTGATTCTATTACCTGATAAGATGGCAACAGACAGAGAGTAAATACAGGATTTCAAAATTGCAGTTGGAGGAAGAAGAAGTACACAGGAATGGAATGTTAACAGGGTACGGGGGGGACACAGTGTGGAAGACTCTATTATCGGGAGATAAGACAAAAGGCCAAGGGGAAACAGTTACAGGATTCCTTAAAAGAATGAGCATAAAGTGTTTTGAATGCTGGTAATTTGATAGGCTGGACCAATTTCAATGGTTTTTGCAGCTTGTTCCAGAGTAGGGGTAGCGCGTAACTTAAACATGTACCACCAAAGCGCAATTTGACCTTGGGTACAGTAAGGAAGATATAGGCGGCACTCCTCAGGGCATACTTGCCTACCATGCTTAGTGGAAGACAATCTGAGATATATTGAGGCAGCTTCTTAGTGATAGCTCTGAAGGGCCAGAGGGCAGCATTTCTCTATCTTCTATAATTGAGGAGTGGCCATCCCACAGCAACAGAGAGGGAGCAGTGATGTGTTGAGTATGGAAGACCAGTAAGGAACCTTATGCTCTATGGTAGAGTGTGTCAAGTTTGACTAGTGCAGAGGCAGAGCTTTGGCTGTAGAGAAAATCAGCATAGTCCAGTAATGAGAGGAAAGTGGTTTGGACCAGTCTCTTCTTGGCATCTCATATAAGTAGGTGTTTGATCCTGTAAAAGAAGCCAAGCCTCTGCCTAAGCTTTTTTATCAGTTCTTCAATGTGGTCATTAAATGAAAGTCTATTGTCAATCCAAACCCCCAGGTATTTGAACTAGGTTACATATTCCAGTGGTTCGCCTAGAAGTGTAGTGATTTGAGGTAAGGTTCCTTGGGTGGCAGGATTAACTGCATGTACAGGGGGTGAAAGAAACATTGCCTTTTTTTTTTGCATTCAAGAGATGTTTCTGGTTCAATAGTTGTAGTTGCAGCTGATTAAATTCCTGTTGTAGATCCATACATGCTGCTTCAAGAGTAGGTCTGCTAATGTATAGTACTGTATTATCTGATAAGAGGGGGCAATAGTGGTGCTGGGCAAAGATAAGTATGACAAAGCCATTCATTTACTTTTTCGGATAACAATTTTTATTACAAATTGTGTATAGATCCCACTATGCTTTACAAAAAACAGATCGATATATGTATACATAATGCAATTGCAAATGGGGTGATTAGCACTAAAATAGGGGACTTTTTAACTGTACAAACTCCATGTAGAGCTGTATTATACGGATTACCTAAAATACATAAAAATCTTATTGATCCTCCTATGAGGCCGATTGTTTCGAGCAATGGATCATTGACAGAACCTTTGGCACAGTTCATTGATGGCCACATTAAGGGTGTGGCACAAGGCCATAGAGCCTATATACCAGATTCTATGCACATCCTGGAAATTTTAAATGAAGTAGAAACTGAACCTGGATGGTTACTTGTAACCATGGATGTATCTTCCCTGTACACGAACATTCCCCATGGGGATGGATTAAGACATTTGGGGGATGCCCTATACAGAGAAACTACATATTCAGGGGAATTAATTACATTTCTTTTGGAACTTACAGAGCATGTTTTAACTAAGAATGTGTTTCTATATGACACTGACATCTTCCATCAAATAAAGAGAACAGCAATGGGGGCTGCCATGGCCCCTAATTATGCAAATATTTATTTAGCAGAATGGGAAAATCAAGTCATATTCGATTCAGATAAAAACCCTTTTTATGAGAGTTTGGACATGTATAAAAAATGTATTGATGATGTCTTTATCATTTGGAAGAACAGCAGGGAGGAACTGAACAATTTTGTTGCATATCTAGAAGAGAGTAACCAGAATTTCAGATTTACAGTTACAGCAAGTGAGACCAGTGTTGTGTTCCTTGATCTAAATATAGAAAAAGGTAATCAAGGTGAAATTGTCACATCCCTATACAGGAAGGCCACAGATTGTAATGCTATTTTGCATTATGATAACTGTCATCCTAAGCATGTGGTTAGAAATATCCCCCAAAGGCCAACTTATGAGAACTAAGCACAATTGTAGCACTCATTAGAATTATGTGGCAAGCTCTAAATTAATGTTGGGGAGATTTGAAAGGAGAGGATATTCCCCACATGTTTGGAGACAGCCAGGGATGTGGTAGATAAAACAGAGAGAGATCCTTTCTTGATACCGAAAAATAGAAATAGAAATATAGTACATAATGATTTTGGTGACAGTATGAAACAACATGGTCCTAATTTTGTTACTACGTTTACCTCTCAGAGCCATGCTATTGTGAATATAATAAAAGAAAATTTATGCATGCTGAATTTTGAGTCAGCCTTAAGGGATGTAACAGCAGCAGATTTTCAAGTCACATATAGAAGGGGACGAAATCTTCGAGATAGAATTGTTCATAGTTCCTCCATTCCAAATAAAGAGAGAACACTGGACTTTCCTCTGGGTTGCTGAAAATGTGGCAACTGTACTGCTTGTGATCATATCCAGGTTGGAAAAAAGTTTTTTATTAATCAGAAAGAGTATGATATCAGAGATTTTATTACTTGTGGATCTGAAGCCATTATATAGAAACATAGAAACATAGAATTTGACGGCAGATAAGGACCGCTTGGCCCACCCAGTCTGCCCATTTCCCTACCTACTGGATAAGCTGCAGATACTAGTTAACCAGCAGCCTACTTCTTCCTACCCCCACCCCCAAGAATTGCCTTATGACTATCCCATGCATGCTTGAATTCCACCACTGATTTTGACTCCACAACCTCCTCCGGAAGGCCGCTCCATGCACCCACAACCCTCTGTGAAAAATACTCTTAAATTACCTCTGAGCCGCCTCTCTCTATCTTCAAATTGTGCCTCTTGTTCTTGCACACCTCTTTTTGAAAGATGCTACCCTCTTGGACTTTGTTGATTCCTTGAGGTACTTGAAAGTTTCTATCATGTCCCCCTCTCCCTACTTTCCTCGAGGCTATACATATTAGCTCCTTAAGTCTCTCTTCCTTATGTCTTCGGTGCAGACCCTGCACCATTTAGTTACCCTCCTCTGGACAGCTTCCATCCTGTCTATGTCTTTGGAGACTGGGTCTCCAGAACTGCACACAGTACTCAGATGGGGTCTCACCAGCTGTCTGTACAGAGGATAATAACTTCCTGTTTTCTACTGGTGATGCCTCTCCTATGCATCCCAGTATCCCCCAGCCCTCCTTGCTGCCCTCTCACATTGCTTGCCCATCTTTAGGTCATCTGATATGACTACCCCCAGGTCCCTTTCCATTTTTGTTGTTGTTAGTATCTCACCCCCCGTTGTGTACTCTTCCCCTGGGTTTTTGTTTCCCAGGTGCATTACCTTGCACTTCTTAGCATTGAATCTAAGCTGCCATACATTTGACCATTCCTCTAACCTTGTCAAGTCCCTTCTCATCCTTTCCACCCCACCCTGTGCATCAACTCTGTTGCAGATCTTAGTGTCATCTGCAAAGTGACATACTTTTCCTTCCAGTCCTTCTGCAATGTCGCTTATAAAGACATTGAAGAGGACCGGTTCTAATACTGAACCCTGCGGTACCCCACTAGTAACCCTCCTTTCTTCTGAGTGGACTCCATTTACTATTACTCTCTGTGTCCTATTCTCCAGCCAATTCTTTACCCAGGCTGTCATCTTGGGACCCACTCCCAGGCTGGCTAACTTGTATATTAATCTTTTATATATGTTGCACTATGTATATGCTCATGTTTGCATGTTGGGAAAACTAAGAAAAAACTAAGGTTACGTATCCTGGAACATGTGAGACATATTCGAATAGGTACTGTTGATAATGCCCTTGCTCTGCATGTCAATAAACAGGGTAAAGATCACAAATTTAGATTTACTGGCTTTGAGAAGGTCTCCATTGGACCCAGAGGTGGAGACTTGGACAATATCATCATGTGTAGAGAGACATTTTGGCAGTACACATTAAGAGCTTGTACTTATCCAGGGCTGAATGAACAACTCCAGTTGGCACCTTTGCTAAAAAAGCAGAATAATTTTAAAAAATTACATTAATATGAGGTTCTATAGTTTGTGTCAGCTGAATTTAATATTGTAGATTTATACACCTAATATGAATGTCTGTATATGTGTCATGTGCATTATGGTTAGTAGGACACAATAATATAAATAACTTAGGTTTAGATAAAATCTCAGTCATCTTTCATACTTTAGGTCTGTACCATCTTGTTAGAACACCTAGGGCCAGATATGCAAACAATTGCACCTAGCGCAAAACCACAGCACTTGCATAGTGCTGGATTTGCACAAGGCTGCAATATTCAAAAGCTGTATTAGCTCCAGCACTGTGTGGTAGTGCCAACGCTAATAGATAATAGTATGCAGGGGCAGAGTGAGGAGTGCGTCCATGAATGCCAGCAGTGTGGCATATTCAAAGGGCTAGCGCCGCGCTACAGGCATTAGTGCAACCTGTAGTGTGGTGCTAGATACCGCCTAACAAAAGCTGGTGGTAATGTGGTTGTAATGCAGGTGGTGCCCCCCCATCATGGACCCTGTAGCTGCCGTAGTACGGTAAACACCCGGGTAGTCTAGTGGTCCCCCCAACCCCCTGCATGGCTCCTGAGCCATTTGTAATAAAAGTGAAGTAATATCCCTGGTAGTCTAGTAGTCCCCCACCCCTGTGTGAATCCCAACCCATTTGTAATAGAAATTGAAGTAATATCCCTGTAGTCTAGTGGTCCCCCATCCCTGCATGAATCCTGACCTGTTTAGATATGTTGCCATAGTAATTTCCCTGGTAGTCTAGTGGTCCCCACCCCTGCACAACTCCCAACCCATTTAGAATTCTGTTCAAAGTATTTCCCTGGTAGTCTAGTGGTCCTCCGCAGCAGTGACACCCTGCTTGGCATGGGACCAATCTAACAATGGGTGTGACTGACTCAGCCCTCTCCCACCACCATGGCAGTCGCCCGTTGGTTGGCCATGTGGTGGGATGAAAACTGAGCGATGGCGGCTCCCATTCAGAGCCGGTCTGGGCTACTGAGAGATGTCCTACAGGCAGGGGCACTGGGCTACCAGAAATGCTGTGGAAGTCTAAATGGAGATGAGAAATCATCTACAGAGGGTGGAGGACCACTAGACCTGAAGAATATTGTAATTTTATTACAAACTGGTGGGGAGTTCATGCGAGGGGTGGGGGACCACTAAACTACCAGGAAATTACTATGGCAACATATCTAAATGGGTGGGATTCATGCAGGGGGTGGGTGGACCATTAGACTACCAAGGATATTACTTTAATTTCTATTACAAATGAGTCAGGATTCATGCAGGGGGGGCCACTAGACTACCAGGGATATTGCTTCAATTTTTATTACAAACCGGTGGGGAGTCATGCAGAGGGGTGGGGGGACCACTAGACTACCAGGGATATTACTTGAATTTTTATTACAAATGGGTCGGGATTCATGCAGGGGGGTGGGGGACCACTAGACTACCAGGGATATTGCTTCAATTTTTATTACAAGCGGGTCGGGATTTGTGCAGGGTGGTGGGGAGACCACTAGACTACCAGGGATATTACTTCAATTTTTATTACAAACGGGTTGGGATTCATGCAGGGAGGTGGGGAAACCACTAGACTACCAGTGTCTAAAGTGAATTGTGGGGCTACCGGGGGTTGGGGAGCATGCTGGGGGGGGACACTAGCCTACCAGGGTGTATCAGGCACACAAGGGAAAAGGGACCATGAGGGAAGAACAGGACTGCCTGGCCCAGCCAGTTTGCCCTGTTCCCTGTCTAATGGATATGCTGCATACCCTAGTTCCTAGTGACCCTACAGCCTATGGCCACTTGCCCCCACCAGGTTTGCCTTATGCCTGTCCCATGCATTGCGTTCCGCCCACTGTGTTTCACCCACTACTGCAGTGGGGTACCTATGTTTTTCCGGGAGGCATCCTCCAGGACATGTATGGCCATGGGCAGTGTGTCTGTGTTTAGCTATCGATCTGTACATGTATGTGTATATATATATATATATATATATATATCTATATCTATATTATAGTGGCAATTTAGTGCCACTATAGTTAGGGTTGAGGAGCCATTTACATGTTAAACCCCAAATTTTGCACCTTAATAACTTTGCAACTTTTCAATGGATTTGCCTAAAATTTGGAATACATGATCAAAATGCATATGCCTTGGGATCTGCCAAATTTTGTACCAGTCGGATATATGGCTGTGGAGTTATTAAGCATGATTTGCATGTGCGTTTATGCTTTTCTGGAATTCTACGGTCGCACCTACAGGTCGCAGGGTTTGCATGACTGGTACAAAATCCTCAGGGAATATGCGGCTGGGGTGCCCGATGTGCCTTTTGAAGATTTCATGGAAAAATATTAAACGGTTCAAAAGTTATTCAAAAAACAAGTTCCCATTATAAGTCAATGGGAAAAGTTAAAAAAAAGTTTGACAGTGTCGCAAATGCAGTTTTTACGTTCGCAAACGGCCCTAGTAGTGTCGCAAATCCACCATTTCGTTTTCAGTTAGCGATCAGAAAAATGCTTGGCATTTAAATTTGGGACCCTCTAGCAATCTAATTTTTTTTGTATTCACCTAGTCGGGCCCTGAGGATGTTAGCCATGTCTTTATTTTGGGGTAAAACATCCCAGAAATATGTTTTTCAAATTTCTGGAAAAAGTACTTTCGCAAAGTACTGTCACACTTGCGACACTGTCGAATGAATTTGAGATTTTCGCAAACTTCGACAGTACTTTTCTAGGCTGTGGGAAAATGACAGCAATTCTTTGGCACCCTGCTGCAAAAGAACGGTTTGGTGTTTTGGCATGAAATTTGGAGGAAACGCAGCTGACATCTCACAGATGTGCTTTTCAGTGTTTTGTTGAAAAAATATTACATGGCGGCAAAGTTACGGTACTCCAAAGTTGATGCTTTTTCCCATAGGATAACATTACGGCATCTGACGCAATACAGTAATCATTTGGCGTCCAGCTGCAAAATGACAGTTTGGTCTTTTGGGCTGAAATGTGGAGGGAACACAGCCAACATCCCTCAGATGTGCCTTTTTGTGGTTTGGTGAAAAAATATTATGGGGAACCAAAGTTATGGCACTCCAAACTTCTCTTTTTTCCCCATAGGATAACATTACGGCGTTCGCCGCGCTTTTCAGGGCCCGTATCTCGGAAACAGTGCAAGATACTGACTTTTCATCAGAAAAATGTTTAGGCTAAGCATAAAACTAGCCAGGAAAGTCACAAATCATATCACCTTTAAATTTTCTTTCTACGTCATACGGTTCCTGAGATATAAGCAATTTAGTATTCCAACTCCTCATTTTCTGCTCCGAGAACCATTATTATGCATAGATTCTTTGTACTCACTGTCTTTCTTTATGAAGCTTTTGGAGAAAACCAGCCTGTGAGCTTACATTACTGTTACCATTACCATTTTCACTTGCGGTTCCGTTCCTGTTTCACTTACCGTTCACGTCTACACCACCATGTGCGTTACCCTTTGCGTTTTCATTTGCTCTTGCTTTTGTGTTGTTTTTAACATTTCTGTCTACACTACTGTTTCTATTTCTATTTCGCTTTGCGTCACCATGCACATTACTATTTGCGTTTGGGGCACAATGTTACTATGTGACAAGATATCATGTGGCGGGAGCACCCCGGCGCATTACATTCACTATTTCTCGTTATCATTCTCAAAAAGAAGGGAAATTAGAGGCAAAAAACTATGTTTAATGCATTAGTTAGGGTTGTTCCACACTGACAAAAGCAAGTAAATTCAGTGTTAGGGTTGAAAGCCCCCCTTAGCCCCCCGCCCACACCCCCAACCGGCATCGGGGTGCACATTAGGGTTGTCGGTCCTAACTCTCACCCCATTCTCCTACACCTCTGCTTCTTTACACATGTGATGGGGTGAGGTTATGGCCGACAACCGTTATGCACACCCGATGCTGGTTGAGGGTGGGAAGAAGTCAAGGAGCTTTCAACCCTAACACTGAATTTCTGCTTTGTCGGTATGGAACAACCCTAACTAATGCATTAAATGGAGTTTTTTACCTCTAATATCTCTCTCTCTCTCTCTCTCTCTCTCTCTATATATATATATATATATATCTATATACACACACACAATATATACAGGTCCTGCTTGCACAGCTGCATGGGTGTGTTGTATGCACTGACTGTGCCTGGCAACACACAGTTCCTGCTGCTTCCAGCCTGTACTCCTATTCTGACCAACAGAGGATGCTGTGGGTATGCCTTGGCCTGCAGCAGCCAGCCTGTACTTCCATTCCAACCAAAAGGGGGAGCTTTGTGCTCCATGCAGAAGCACTGGGAAAACTGCATGGTAATGTATGCTAAGCAGCACTTAATGGGATGCAAATGTACCTGTTTCCCTACGGATTACCTAAGTAGGCTCATTTGCATGGGAGCTTTGAATATAGCTCCCGTTTACTCTGGGCTAACCACTTTGCACAGGGCTAATGTGTTAGCACTGTGCAATCAGGTTAGCCCTGGGCAAACCTCACTTCAGCATAGCATAGTTCTGCAGTGTGTG
This sequence comes from Neoceratodus forsteri, assembly GCA_016271365.2. Classification (NCBI taxonomy): domain Eukaryota; kingdom Metazoa; phylum Chordata; order Ceratodontiformes; family Ceratodontidae; genus Neoceratodus; species Neoceratodus forsteri. The sequence goes on from CM057456.1 coordinate 1,679,665,752, forward strand.
GCTTACATTGTTGTTTGCAGTCATACCTCTCAACTGTCCCTGATTTTCAGGGACCTCCCTGATTTTACCTCAATATTTTACTCTGTCCTTCCAACAAATTGTGTTTCCGTGACCAAAGAGTGGGGGTTGTAAGCATAAAATAATGTTAAACATTAATCTTACAGACGTGTTCTTCCTTAGACAATGCATTTTACACTAAACCACTCATTCTACCAGCTTCCTGAGTGGATATCACCAATTTTTAAGATGTGTCCCTGATTGTAAACCTTTGTCCCTGATTTTTTTAAGCCTTGTCCCTGATTTATGAGGCAGGTGGTTAAGAGGTGTGTTTGCAGTAGATGTGAGTCATCTCTGTGCAATCACACACAATGTTCTCCACCTGCAACACTGACTTGCTACAGAGTTTAATGAGCTGCAGTTGCAGTTTGCACTTCCCTGTTACTATATTCAGTGCTGTCTTATTTCCAGACTATTTTTGCCCTGCATACCAAGATCGGTCTGCCCGGCTTCCTTAGACTGCTATATTCAGCAGGATTAGCACTGGGCTATTTCCTTTTGAATATAGCTTGCTTAGTACTCTGGGCTAAGTTTGCCTGCCCGGCAGTGCTAATTTAGCCCCGGGGCAACGTTTTTAATATCTGGCCCCTATTGTCTAGTAGTAGTTTGTTATATTTTCACTGTTGTGTTATTTATGGTGTTTATAGCATATGTAGCAAGGTAGATGTATTTATATTGTGTGTCTCTAGGGGCATTTGTTTTATCTATCTATTAGGATAGCTGTGGTGGTCTTGAGGGCCCTCGGTTGCTTCGCCCTCCCCCCAAGCCGGACCCCTGCAGACTCGTCTCCCTACAGGGAAAAACGGAATAGGTACGCACACAAGGAGCTCAGCCGCACCTACCTACTTCAGTGGACTGCTGCCAGTGGAGGACAAAGGCTCCTGTTCTTTGGCGCCATTTTCAAAACAGACCTGCTATACTTTAAGTCGCCAGAGTAGTGAAGATAGTTTTTTTAACACTAAAAATCTGCTAAGCTTGTACAGAAATCTCTCTGATTGCACAGGAACCTTAAGTGTAATTTTAACTTCAGACTGTAGAATCTCCTGGTTGCCTCTGGTTGCCTCTGGTGCCTTAATTTTAAACTGCACAGCATAAGAAATCGTAGTTAACTGCCTTACTAAGCTGCAAAAGTCTCCATTGTGCCCCAGATGTTTGTAACTAATTTGCACAGGAATTTCAGCCAGTAAGACCCTCCGGTGGCTTCGGGTGCCTTAATTTTAAACTGCACAGCATAAGAAATCGTAGTTAACTGCCTTACTAAGCTGCAGAAGTCTCCACTGTGCCCCAGATGCTTGTAATTAATTTGCACAGGAATTTCAGACTGCCCCTCCCTCTGCTTACCTGCGTATAAATACAGTGCCTTTTTCTCTTTCTTCCTTAGCTGTGGTGGTTGTGAGGGCCCTCAGTTGCTTCACCCTCCCCCCAAGCCAGACCCCTGCAGACTCATCTCCCCACAGGGAAAAAAGGAACAGGTACGCACACAAGATGCTCAGCCATGCCTACCTACATCGTTGGACTGCTGCCAGTGGAGGCCCTGCCGGCACTGCATGCTGGCTCCCTACCACCCCTTCCACCGCCCTTGGTGAGCATCTACTTATATAGCTGAGATCACGTGAGCTGCAGAACCTATCAGCTCACTTTACCATTTGTGGGTTCTCAGCTTCCTCCACTAGTGGGCACATCTCACATCTCTTGTTCGCTCTAACCCACATCAGCTGGCTAAATAGGCAGGACATTTTGTCCCTTCACATTTCTGGCTGCAGTTTCTGTTGCACTGGAGCAGGCGGTAGGAAAAGCCTGCAAAACAGCTCTTGCAAAACAAGCATAGCTCGCTGTGGCCCTGCCCTGTCTAGATTGGGGACTCGTGGCAACAAACTGCTCTGAACCTAAATTATACTGTGCTCAGCCTGCTTCGCTCTCCTCTGAACCCCCAGAGGTGGCCAAACAATATTGAATATACTTAGCCCCATTCTTAACCTGATCCCTGCCTGTAGTCTCCCATCACATTATCCGACCAAATCAACTACAGCTAAATTTGCTGGGTGATTCTCACTTAACACACTTGCTTCCTAACCAAGCTGACTGGTGCTGAGGTTACAGCCCAAAACCTACTTCCAACCCCCTCATATACATAACTCATCATGCTGCCCCTACAGTGGGAAGAGGTAAAGGGTCTAAAGATTGCCCTCCTCAATATACAGAGCATCCTTGACAATCACTCATATCTAACGGCATGGGTCACCTACTACAAACCTGAGATCCTTGGGGTCTCCGAAACCTGGCTCAAACCTGCACAGGCCGACTCCGTCTGTGCTCTCCCTAGCTACCTTGTGATTAGACAGGACAGGGCGGGCAAAAAGCATGGTGGTGGGTTAGTTCTCTATTACAAATTTCATCTAAAAGTGACTGACATACCTTACCCCCCTTCCCCTCACCCTCCTGTGAGTTTATACATGCCCTTCTCCTATTAGGTAACACTAAGAAGCTTCACCTGGCCTGTGTATACAACCCCCCAAAAGGTGGTGTTCGTGGGCTCTCCTACCTACTTGACTGCCTTAGCCCCAAGGTGAGGACTAGTGAACTCCTAATGTTTGGGGACTTCAACCTTAACTGGCTGAGTTGGAATGCAAAAATCTATGAACCCCTTCTATCTGGCCTTACCCTCAGCTAACTTATCACCAAACCCACCAGACCCCCCTCCTCCGGGGAAAATGGCTCTCTGCTTGACTGGATGCTGTGTAATAGGCCTGACCAAATTACCACCTCAGGTCTCCTCCCCGATTTGATCTCGGACCATTGCCCTACATACTGCATCTGGAAGGTTCAAAATTCCAGGGTTCCACCAAAAGTCTTACAGATGAGAGATTACTCAAACTTTGACCTAAACAACTTCCATACCGACCTCAGCCTGACAGACTGGTCCCCGGTATATGCAGACCCAGACCCCTCGGTTGCTCTAGACAGCTTCCTGACCATATTCACCTCACTACAAGACAGACATGCTCCACTCATTAAAAGAAGAATGAGGGGCACAGTCACTAAATGGTTACAAGAAAAACTGTTTGCCCTGATGAAGCTCAGGGACAAATGTTGGCTAACATACAAAGCCTCTGGGAACAGATCAGACTTCGAGGTCTACAAGGAGCTTAGAAATTCATGCAAATGGACAATCTGCTCGGCAAAGAGTGATTTCTGCAAAGTATCCCTCGAAGTGTTCGCCAAGAACCAGAGGAGTTTCTGGCGCACGATAAAGCACACGGTAAATGCTCTGGCCTGCCAGCAGGTCCCTGACCTGCAAATAAACAGAGTCAGTTGCAATAATCCCCAAACAATAGCTAATGCATTCAATGACCTGTTCTCGTACCTATCTGATTATACCTCTATGCCTTCAATTTCTAAGGACATGGGTCCTGCTCCTGGTGCTTCACCGATCCTCCCCTCCCTCCCTCCCTCCCTCCCTTTACTTTAAGTCTGTCTCCTTCAAATAAACCCAGAAGCTTCTAGTAGGTCTCTCCCCTTACTCCAGTGCTGGGCACGACAACCTTGTGCCCAAACTGTTAAACCTTTGGGGCCCCCTTCTTGGTCTGCCCCATCTCCCATATTCTAAACTCCTTGCTCATGACGGGGTCTGTCCCACCCATTTGGAAGGTGGTCCGTGTGACTCCTGTCCTCAAGCATGGCAATCCCAAATGACTTAAGAACTATCGACCCATAGCGATTCTATCCACAGTCAACAAACTGCTCGAGAAAGTAGTGGCCTCCCAGATTGCCCTCTTCCTCCAAACCTATGGCCTTCTCTCCCCTGAGCAGATGGGTTCCAAAAAGGACGTAGCACCTCCACTGCCCTAGCACAGGTCACCTCCAACATTAGAACTGCGACTGATCAAGGCAAACTCATGGGTGCTCTCTTCATAGACCTGTCCAAGGCCTTCGACTTGGTCGATCTCACCTACTGGGCTCTGCTCTCTAGTCTTTTGGTCTCTCCCCTCCCATCCTATCCTGGTTCTCTAACTATCTCTCGGGTAGGAAACAGTACATGAGGTTCCAAAATGCCATATCCGTCCTATCACCAGTAGCCTGTGGGGTACCTCAGGGGTTGGTCCTTGGTCCCCTCCTGTTTTCCCTCTTTATAAACCAGTTGCCCTCAATTCCAACCTTTGGACAAGTTACTCTATACGCCGATGATACGGTGCTCCTTGCCAGGTCACAAAGTATTGATGACATTAACTATGGACTCAACTTGGATTTCGGTCGCATCCAATCTTGGCTCAAGACAAGTAAGCTGATCATCAACCTTCAGAAGACGCAGGCAATGTTATTTGTCTCCCTTCCCAAGGTGAGAGCATGCCCGGCTGTGCTCAGAGTCAATGGCACTGACGGCACCCCTGTGAAGGTGGTGGAATCGTTCAAGTACTTGGGGGTGACTCTTGACCCACAAATGGATCTCACCCTGCACATACTTAACTCCTGTAAGGCAACCAACTGCAAACTAGGACTTGCGTACAGAGAAAAAAGTTGCCTCACCCCAGCTGCCAGACTTGCCCTGGCAAAAGGGGTCTTTCTCCCCTGGCTTTGTTATGGGCTTACCTCCTTCACGAATGCCCCCAAAGCCTGGTTCTCCAAACGGGACACCTCGTATAACAACATATGTCAGTTCGCCCTATCAGCCCCTCGTCTCACCCATCGGTGTCTACTTTACTGTAGACTGGGTTGGCTTTCCCCAAGCAACCATCGCTCATTCGTTATGGGCAACTTTACAGGTAACATCATCTGATCATCTACTCCTCCAGCACTTGCTGACCTCCTCCAGCCTGTCCCCTCTGGCTATCAGTTGAGGTCCACTGAATCTCAGGCGCTGATGGTTCCAAAGACTCACTCCGTTGTGGGAGATCGAGCATTTGTAGCTCTTGCCCCAAAAACCTGGAAACTCCTACCTCCTCACGTAAGAACTGCCCCCGCCCACAGTTGCTTCAGGTCCTCCCTTTGGGATTACCTAAAACAAGCCTCAAGCTGCCTCTGTCCCCTGTAGTCCCTCCCTCCATGAAGTGCCTGAAATTAAAAAAAATAAAAAATTCCTGGCTGCGGGCATGTACTTATTCCAAAAATAAATAACAAATAAGCAATATTCACAAATATTGTTGCTGCTGACACTGGCTCTAATTTTTTCTGGCTGCCCTCCCTGGGTTGTTCTGCCTCATATTGAACTGCACTAAAATTGTTCTCTGCCTGTTACCTGACTGTAGTTGATTGCTTATACCTCTCTGTACCTTGCCTGACAGTTGGACATAAGCCTTTGTACTTTGTTTTGGCTGGTCCTTCTTGCTTGTATTCTGACTGTACCTTTGCGTAACTTGATGCTAGCCTCTGTACTGTTATTGCTTGTATCTCTGTAAATCTCCCGGGTCACACCTGAAAATAGGCACATGACTGTCTAGTGTGCTTACCTGGTAAACAAAAGCTAAATAAATAAATAGGAGAAATATGGTTGTTTCTCTTATCTAATATATATGGTAATGTGCTATTTAAATGGTAACACTTGGTGGTGCCAATGTATTTATAAAGCATCTAAGGATGTGAAATGTACGTCAACGGGGGGGTGCTATTTTTGTATTTCAATAAAATCTATATTTTTTAAAGTGCCCTAGCATTGGGCTTGTTTTTGTGGTAGAATTGTAGCCAGTTTTTGTGATATGTATTCGATATGATGTTTGGCTCCTCTTTTGGGTTCTTTAGCCACTGTGCTTTGTGTATGTAGTTAAAAGATGTATACTGGCAGATTTGATACTAACATCGATACCATTAATATATATTGCGAAGAGCAGTGGACCCAATATGGAGCCCTGCGGTACGCCCCTCAACAATGGTTTTAGTGGTAAGAATTCCCCTTCTGCTTTTACCTGCTGCCGATGACATGTATGGTAATTAGAGAACCATCTCAGGGATAAGGGGCGCAGGCCAATGTTATGGAGGGATACAAGGAGTAGGTTGTGGTCGACAGTGTCAAACGCCTTGCTTAGGTCCAGAAATACTGCACAGATGAAGTTATTGGTATCCAGGTCACACTGCTAGTCATTAGTCACCTTTACAAGTGCCGAAATAGTACTATGATGTGGCCTAAAGCCCGATTGTAGTGGGTTAAGCAGATTTGAGGACTGTAGGTAGTTCCTGAGCTGTGCACTCACGATTTTCTCCAAGCAGTTTTGATAGGATGGGGAGTAAGGAGATTGGCCTATAGTTATTGAGGTCACTAGGGTCTCCGGATTTGAAAAGGGGAACATATGGGCAGTTTTCCATAAGGGAGGAAGAGCACCCTGTGAAAGGGATAGGTTAAAGAGATGCGTAATTGGCACAGCCAGGATGTGATGACTACGTTTCAGGAAAAATGGGTCTAAGAGGTCTGCATCAGCACTCTTCCTCGTATCCAGATGTAACAGTAGGTCCTCAACTTTTTCACGAACGACGGCTGAAAGGAGAATGCAGTACTAGTGACAGAAGCTTCTGGTTCCTGTACGCCAAGTTGTGAGTAGAAGTTACTGGCAGGGGAGACATCAAAGGCTAACCCTGCAGTAGTGAAGTGGTTGTTGAGAGAGTCAAAGATTGTCAGCTTATCTGAAACTGTGGCGGCACCAATAGCAATTTTTGTAGGTAGGGAATTTGGAGATGCATGACCTTCAACGTCCTTAAGGGTATTCCAGAATTTGGAGGAACACTTAGAGGAAGAGTCAAGTTCTTCATGGAAATAGTTTGCCTTAGCCTCTCTAACCATCTTAGTACCAAGATTCCTAGCCCTAAACCCTAGCTCCTAAACAAAGTTCAGTCAGCTGGAAGCTTGGTTCTTGAAGCTGTTTTCCAAAGAAAGTCTCTATTATGCAGGGCAGCCTTCAAATCTGCCGTAAGCCATGAGCATAATTTTTTTCTTAGTATGGACTTTAACAAGAGGTGCATGCTTATCCAGCGCCCATAGCACAATTTCCTGGAAAATGTTGCACGTCATGTTCACTGATTTTGCTAGGTAGAAGTCCTGCCAACTCAAAGAATCCTGTAGGTCAGAGATGAATGTACAGGGGTCAAAATTGTGACAATTCCTCTTGATGGTAAATTTGGATGTGGACAGTGATTTTGAGGCAGTTTTTATACAGACAATGAAACAGTGGTCACTAATATCAGAGAAGAACTCACTAGCATGAGAAAACAGATGAAGTTTGCTTACTAAACTAAGATCAAACAGAGTGCTATTATTTGGGTTCTTCTTATTAGAGCACGTTGCTTTGGTAATAAATTGTGATAATCCAGAGGAGTTACAGATGGATTTAAGGGGTATGGAGACACTGGAAAACCAGTCCAGATTAAGGTCTCCTAATATAATAATCTCAGAGAGCAGGGATCCTAGTGTGCTGTTTAGGTGGTCTAAAAATTGTAATCCCACCAACGGGGGCCTATAGCATCCTAAGACACAGAATGAGACAGAAGAGGACAGCTCGACTTCAAGAGTCAGACTTTCAAATTCTTCTGAAATTGAGGTTGAGTTGATGACTGAGGCTGAAAATGTATCTTTAACATAGATGGCAGCTCCTCCTCCTCTCGCCTGCCTATCGGTTCTGAACAAGGTATAAGATGGGATATTCACCTCACGGTCTGCAGTACCTGGTCTGAGCCAAGACTCAGTGACGACCAGGACATCAGGCATAGTATGGCACATCCAAGCCTGACTAGAGGCAAACTTCTTTAATAGGCTACATGCATAGATGTGCATAAAGCTCACACCTTTAATACAGACTAGGTTGGCAGGAGATGAGATAGCTGCCAGGAGACCAGAGTTGAGTCGACATTGCCACAGCAGTAGGCAGTATAGTGCAGAGGTTTAAGGCTCTGAGCTGCAAACCTGGAGACCTGGGTTTGAATCCCACAGCCCCCACTTGCGTACTGTGTGACCCTGATCAAGTCACTTAACTTCCCTGTGTTCCCAGGTTGCACCTGTAAACAAGCTTTCAGCTTAGTGTGTCCCACCTGGTAAAACAAAAGTAAAAAAAAAAAAAACAATAGAAGCAGCAAAAGTTTCTTAACAGCTCCTATGAATAGCCTGTGTGCTCTAATTACCATTTCCATTTCCATTTCATCCAGCATCTCCTTCTCTGAGATCCTGCCAGTCTGGGAGAGGGGGGCAGATGGACAGAATGTCAGTGAAGGGGAGATAGGGGAGATAAACATGTGGCTCAAGGGCTGGTGCCAGGAAAAAGGACACAAATTTGTAGGGAGTTTTGGGAGCGAAGGTTCTTTAAAAATAATGGACTGCATCTGACTAAGGAGGGAGTTAGTGCATTGGAGCAGAAGTTTGTTGCCTTTGCAGAATATTTAAACTAGCAAATGAGGAGAGGGGTGCAGTACCCGATACACCGAATGGGAAGAACACCCCTCCCCCCTCAGCTAGTGGTCAAACAGGAGTTCAGCATGTTTGTAGTTCATTTGCATAACCAGGTAAGGAAAAAGGTCCGGCTCCACATACGAAGCATAGGGGAAAAGCCAGACCTCGCTCAACAACTAGCACACCAAAATCTGACCAATGGAAAATCATGTACACAAATGCACACAGTTTGGGAAACAAGATCCCAGACCTGCAGACAATAATGACAGAGGCTAAATTGGACATAGCAGCCATCAGCGAGACATGGTTTACCAGCAACATCATTTGGGAGGCTTCAGTACCTGGCTATGAACTGTTCAGAAGAGACTGAGGTGCAAAAAGGGGGAGGGGGGGTGGAGTGGCCCTTTATGTCAATGAAAATATCAAAGCTACAGAAATAATACACATAAGGAGCCAGAAGAACTGTGGGTCACACTGGAAACAAGAAATGGGACAGCCATACGAACTGGGGTTGTCTACAGTCCTCCAGACCGGGGGGGGGCATAGACACATTACTGTTAGAAGATACACAAAGCATGATAGCTAAAGGGGAAGGTCTAATAATGGGAGACTTCAATGTGCCAGACACAGATTGGTCAATACCAGCAGGAACATCTGCCAGAACTAGACACATAGTGGATTCCCTTCAGGGGGAGGGCCTCAAACAACTGATACAACAACTCACAAGAGACAGGACTATCCTAGCTCTAGTACTGACTAACAGGGAAAGGATCACAGATCTCCAGGTAGAAGGTCACCTGGGGGCCAATGACCATTACAGGGTATGATTCAGTTTGGCCACTAGAACTAAATCATCCCATTCCAAGGCAAAAATATGTGACTTCAGAGGAGCTGACTTTGATAAGATGGCCAACAGAGTTAGGCTAGCCCTGACAAGATGAAATACAGGTGAGGGGGTACAGGCAAAGTGGGCAAGCATTAAGGATGCACTACCTGAAGCAACATCCCATTGTGTTACAGAGAAAAGGAAGTGCAAAAGAAGAAGGAAACCACTTTGGTTCTCAAAAACAGCAGCAGTAAAGGTCAGAGCCAAAAGGCTGGCTTTGAGGAAATACAAGGGAATGCAGCGGGATGAAGATAGGGAGGCATACCAAACTTCACTAAGGAAGCAGGGAAGGCAGTAAGACAGGCAAAGGCCCAAACCAAGGAAACACTAGCACGAACAGTAAAAGAAGGTGACAAGACTTTCTATAGATACATTAGTGAAAGTAGAAAGTCCAGAGGGGGTATTGCTAAGATCAAAGGGGATAAGGGGGAGTGTGAGGAGGAGGGCCATGTAAAAGCATTTATCCTCAATTGATACTTCTGCTTAGTATTTACTGAAAAGAAGGTAGGGCAGGGCCCACAGCTCAGCATCATGGTTACAGTGGGGGAGGGAGGTGTGCACTAGTCCCTTCACAAAAGAAAAGGTCCTACAAGAGCTTGATAAGCTCAGGGTGGACAAGGCAATGGGACCTGATGGCATACATCCCAGGGTACTAAAGGAGCTAAGGGTGGAACTAACAGAGCCATTATCAGAACTGTTTAGTGAGTCTCTGAGCACAGGAGAGGTCGCAGAAGACTGGAGAAGGGCTTATGTGATCCTGCTCCACAAGTGTGGTAGCAGGGAGGAGGCAAGGAACTACAGACCAGTCAGTCTTACCTCAGTAGTGGGCAAAATTATAGAGGCACTCCTTTAGGAAAGGATAGTGCAACACCTGGAATTCATAGGAGCACAGGATCCAAGACAGCATGGGTTTACAACAGGAAGGTCCTGTCAAACTAATCTCATAGATTTCTTTGACTGGGTAACCAGAGTGGTGGACCAAGGGGGAGCAGTTGATGTTGCCTACCTTGACTTCAGCAAAGCTTTTGATACTGTTCCACATAGAAGATTGATTAATAAGCTGAGTAGGCTCGGGGTGGGCCAGACGTTGGTCAACTGGGTGGCAAACTGGTTGACGGGCAGAAAACAGAGAGTGGTGCTAAACGGTATACACTCAGAAGAGATGCAAGTCACAAGTGGGGTACCTCAGGGATCAGTCCTGTGGCCAGTCCTCTTCAATATCTTCATAAGTGACATTGCAGATGGACTGGAGGGTAAGGTTTGTCTGTTTGCAGATGACATCAAGATTTCCAAAAGAGTAGATGATCCAGATGGGGTGGGCAGAATGAGAAGAGATCTGGATAAACTGGCAAAATGGTTGGAAGAGTGGCAACTGGGATTTAACTCAAAGAAGTGCAAGATCATGCACATAGGGAAGAGAAACCATGAAGCCACCTACAGGCTGGGAGGGGAGTTGCTGGCAGTCACAAGGGAGGAAAGAGACTTGGGCATCATCATCACAGATGACCTGAAATCATCAAGCAGACCACTAAAGCAGTAGGTAAGGCTAGGGGGATGTTGGGGTGTATTAGTAGGGGTATCACAAGTCGGAAGAGGGAAGGAGGTAATAATCCCTCTTTACAAGACACTGGGTAGGCCCCATCTGGAATACTGCAAGCAGTACTGGAGGCCACACCTTCACAAGGGCATTAACAAAATGGAGGCAGTCCAGAGAAGGGCAACCAAAATGGACCAGGGACTGCATCAGAAAACATATGAGGACAGATTAACGGAGCTCAATATGTATACCCTAGAGCAAAGGAGGGAGAGAGGTAGTATGATCAAAACATTCAAACACCTTAAGGGCATTAACAAGGTGAAAGAGTCTAACATGTTTCAAGATAAGAAAAATAGCAGTACAAGAGAACACAGCATGAGATTAGAGGGAGGCCAATTAAGGGGTAATATGAGGAAGTTCTTGTTCACAGAAAGAGTGTTTGATGCATGGAATGGCCTACCTCAGGAAGTGGTGGATATGAATACAGTGCAGGGCTTCAAACAGGCATGGGATAGGCATAAGGGAGCAATACAGATGAGTATGAATAGATAGGCCATTGACAGAGCAAAGGCCGATGGCACATTCATAAGGCAGAAAAACTATACTGTGGAGTATATCGCAGTGGTTTAAGGCTCTGAGCTGCAAATCTGGTGACATCCAGCAGACCCGACCTGGGTTTGAATCCCACAGCTTCCACTTGCAGACTGTGTGACCCCGAGCAAGTCACTTAACTTCCCTGTACTCCCAGGTTGCACCTGTAAAAAAAGCTTTCTGCTTAGTGTGCTAGTCCTGGTTAAACAACTAACAAAAAAACAAACACAAAAAAAAAAGAAATGGGCAGACTGGATAGGTCTTGAGGTGTCATCTACCATCAGCTTCTATGTTTCTATGTTTCTAATCCATTCCCATTTGCAGGGATTATTAAGTGGGATAGGAGGGTCCTTGGGATGAATACCTAGGCAACCTAATGCTGTATAGATGAGTACCCTAGTCATGTATAGCAGGGAGAACTGAGGGACCTAGGCGAATGAAGATGGGGTTGTACCCTCTATGGCCCTCACAGAAGCAGTTCCAGCCCGCCAAGGTATATACATTGCAGGTTCTAATCTGGGTAATTTAAATACCCATATGCAGATTTCTGTGCAGTCAAAAACACCCTGGCAGTCCATTGTGGTTCTTGGCTCGAATGCACCACTGGGTGATTGATGTAGACTAGTATGAAATTCCAGACAGCATAGCAGAATAATGGACCAACAGACTAGGTGGCCAAGCGGTCCTTATCTGCCATCAAATTCTATGTTTCTATGTATGTTAAACAGGGGAACAAGTAAATGGCCCTCATTCTGAGGCCTGGACACAATGTTTGCTGTAGGGTTTTACTAATCTGAGTTCTGTGGGCAGGATAAAGGAGATGGCCTACAGCAGCTCTCGATCCAAATGTCAATAAGATTAGAAGAGGGAAACCAATGTTTGCCGCAAGGTTTTACTAATCCTGGTTCTGTAGTCAGGGTAAGGGAGGCAAGCCACAGCAGTTCTTGAACCAACTTTCAGTAAGATTTGAAGAGGGTAGCCTTTGTGGTCTCAGCAGACATGCAGTCTGAGAGAAAGTGGTGTGTCCCCTTCAAAGATTGCAAGCAAAACTGTGGGCCAATGAGGAATTTTTCCAAGAAAGTGGGCGGGCTCAATGTATATTTAAGATGGCCTAGGGAGGGGGTGGGCCAAAAAACAGAATGAAGAGTTGCGAGTCCAAGGGCTTCTAGGTGGCTTACGGCACAGCAGCCGAGAAGAAGCTGTGGAGAAGCAGCCCAAGACAGACAGCAACTGCCTGTAGAGTGAAAATTAGCCCTGTAGTGGGCAGAAAGTATAGCTTGCTAGCAAGAAACTGGGTACTTAGTAAATTATACTACGTGATTACAGTGGCTGTATAACTAATTGCCCACCTTGGGTGGGTGAGTGGGGGGGAGTGGGGGATTTCTGAAGCTCAACTGAGAGAGAGAGCTCAGGTGTGAGCCAGCAGTTCCAGGGAGCCTTCAGTGAGTGGAGCAGAGCAGCAAGGCTGAAATGTTCCAAATGGGAGCTTCCTGGTACTGAGGTGCCAAAATTTATAATCAGAGTCATTTTCCAAAGAGAAGCACTATGGGACAAAGAACGAGGGAGGGTCAGGGTTAGAACTGGGGGCGGGGTCCAACACAAAGAGGACTAAAGAAAGAGGAAGGATCTGTCCTGATACAAGGGGGTTGGGAAACTCCAGCAGTGTTAGCAGCAGAAGCTACAAGGGCGGAAGGAGAGCTCAAGAGGGTATTAATGAGCAGGGGAAAATTCAAATTAAATTTGGCAAGGAGCTTCCAATAAATTAGAACAGCTTGGCCAGAACAACAGTAAAAAATATAATTCAAATTTGCTCAGGCTATTAGTTTTAAGTATAACAGTGGAAAAATCAGAGCAAATACTGGTTTCACTGGGCTAAGCTTAGGAATAATAAAAGTTTGGTTACACAGTTGTAAAACAGAGGCTAAGTCTAGCTAATCAGTGTTCCAAGTAGTTTGTGCAGAGAAAGACAAAATCAAGCTCAAATAGGTCATTCCAAAGCTCAACAGAGAGAGAGAGAGAAAGAGAGAGAGCTCAGGTATGAGCCACCAGTTCCAGGGAGCCTTCAGTGAGTGGAGCAGAGCAGCAAGGCTGAAATGTTCCAAATGGGAGCTTCTCAGTAATGAGGCACGAAAATTTAAAATTGGAGTCAGTACCTGATGATCAGAGGAGCAGCAGGTGGCTTCAGGGATTCAAACCACGTTGTTGGCGGTTCGAGTGAGGAATGCAGCTAGCCCATCCACGGCATAGAACCCCTGATGATCAGTGGAGCAGCGGGCAACTTCAGGGATTCAAATCGCATTGTTGGCGGTTCAAGCGAGGGATGCAGCTAGCCTGGTCAGGGCACAGAACCCAAATATTTGACACAAGCAGCTGTAAATAATGTAAAGTGTCACTACTGTGCCCGACCTACTGAAATTGGGTGCAATTGTGGCAAACATGTTTGGCGCAGCTACGCAAAACTTGGGTTTTATGCAGGGCTTGACACAAGCCCTCCATCATCATTAGAAAATCTAGCCCATTGGGCTCAGTTTTCAAAGGTCGGATAATAGTGCAAGGTGCTTGCGCCAGTAAAGAATGATGCTAGAAGCAGGCTGCATCAAAACATGCATCAATTCTGATTTTCCAATGCTGTTTGCATCAAAAGCAGTCCTGGCATGTGCCAAAGTGACTTGCATCCTGCTAGCATCAACAAAATGAGTGCGTCATGTCACATTGGGACTTTCATCAAAAGAATGACACACCTTCCCTTATTTTACTGATTTTCAAAGGTGGAAGCTTTTGACACTGTACTGAAGATGCATACCACTGTTAGACCAGCCAGAGCTGGTCTTATTGACAATGGGTCATAGAAAGGTGAGGGTAGATTATGTATCGGGTTAGTTTTAGAGCTAATATTCCCCTGCGGGACTTGTTTGGACCGTTTCAGGGATTTAACATGCCATTGTCTTGCCATTTCATTTGTGGTATTTTTTTGAAGCAACATTTCCCTCCATGCATTGCATTTTTGGTTCAACATGTAATTTTTGCTCCATGTCATTCCATGCATCATATTTTTGACTCAACTTGAATCATTTTTGCTCCATCTCACTCCATGGGCTGGATTTTCAAATGTTGCCGAATGCCGCAGGCCCCAAGTGCCCCAAACATATGGCACATGGAGATTGTGGCATTCTCCTGTCTGGTGATCAGGATTTTCTATCCCGTGCACCAATTGCCACAAGTTAGACCAGCTTTTGCTGCTGTAGCTTGTAGCAATCTTGGGTACCCGTTTTACGGGGCTTGTGCCAAATATTTGGTGCAAGCTGCCATACATCAGGTAAACTGTTGCAGCTGTACTTGACCTACTAAAATCAGGTGCAGCTGCAGCAAAGGTGTTTAGTGCAGCTGCACCAAACAAAGGGTTGAAAGCAGGGCTTGACACAAGCCCTGTATCCTCCTTTGAAAATTCAGCCCCAATGCATTGTATATTTGACTAAGCTTGCATCATTCTCACCCCATGTGTCATATTTTTGACACAGCTGTCCTCTTGCATCATTTTGGGGAACTTTGCCACAGAGAATGCTTTTCTTGCAAAATATGGTGCACAGTATATGGCGCACCTGGATCTGACTGATGGTGGATGTTTGATACATCTTGCGTTGGTCTAAGGACCCTTTGAAAATCCACCCCATTGTCTTTAAATGGTAATTGATTAAATACTGGTGCTATGGAGTGCTAAAGAGGGAGATCTTATAATATCCCATGAATGTTTAAATTCATCAAGCTTATATTTACAATTTATATTGGAATCAGAGCTGGCTTTACACATAGGCAAACTATGCCTGTGCTCAGGGCTCAAGATTATTGGGGGCCCACTTCAAAGACAAGTGGCCCCATACACAGTAACAAGGGGTTTTTGCTAAGTGGTTGCAATGATTAGTTTGTGCCATTCTCTCTCTAGTGACTCTGTTGTGTTATATACAACTGGATCACAAGCCTTTCTCTGCACAGTTGCCAGTGACATTGCAACCATGTTGGGAATGGGGTGGGGGTTCCATGCAAATGGTTTGCAGGGCCTTGCACAAAGAATGGTGACCCTCATAGCTGTGGGCCCAGAGATGCACAACACCAGCTGCCTACAGAACTAATACAAGCAGGGCAGTATAGCTGTTGGAACTGTATGCCTGACCATCAAGTATCCAGTGGGGATGGACACCCGGTAACGGATCACACAATAACAAGCAGCACACAGCGCAGAGGTTTCAGTCATCACTTTTCTGGATTTGGAGTTAAAGGGGGAATCTGGGATGAATGTGGTTTCATAAGTTTTTAGTAAACTTATTGCTGGCAATTCAATACTGCATGCTGTTAGTGCCCACCCGAAACACACTATCAAGGCAGTGTCATATGGGCAGTTTGTACTTATTAGACGTAACTGTTCAAGTTTGGTTGATTTTGAACAAAAGGGGAAGAGCTAAAAAAACAATTTCTTGAAAGAGGCTATTCAAATTAATTACTTGGGCAAGCTTTTAATAGAGAAAGAAATTTGGATAGGAATATTCTGTTAACACCCAAAAGAAGAGAAAGCTGCCTGCACTCAGTTGGTTACCTTTGTGACTGAGTGTAATCAGATTGCCCATAATATTTCAAACATAGTGCTTAAACATTGGCATGTACTAAAATGGGATCTGCAGCTTAGTGCTACAGTTAGAGAAAAACCTAGGGTAACCTATACAAGCGGAAAAAATCTGGGTGACCTTTTAACCCATAGTCTGCATGAAAAACAGACTGCTTAGATTTGACCTGACTGGATGCTATCTAAGCTCTTGGGGTGTTTTTGGTGTGGGCGCTGTAACATTTGCCACTTCTGCGTACAGGAGGACACTTTTGTGCTCCCTAACATGGACAAAAAGGTTACAGTGAAACATTTCATTAATTGTTCAACTTGTTACGTTGTTTATGCTGTGACGTGCACGTGTCCCTTCATTTATGTTGGGCGTACTAAATGCAGTCTTAAGGAACGTATGCAGGAGCACACACAAGCTATTTTGAGGACTGACCCTAACACACCAATAGGAGTGCATTTTTCTGAATGCCACAGTGGTAGTACTGTGGATTTTCAGTTCATGGGACTGAATCATGTAAAAGTTCACCCGGGGAGGGGGGTGGTGACAGAGTTGGAAAACTCTCACAATCTGAGTCTAAATGGGTCTGTTTACTTAAAGCCTTAATTCCTAAGGGCTTAAGTGATAGTTCAGACATAACTCCTTTTTTATGAATTATTGGTTTAAACATTTCGCATTTCACTGTGGAATGCATATCTAATTTTTCTTTATAAAATATTTTTTTTTATTTTCATTAGGTTAGTTTATCATTCGGTGAGCTTGTTGGTGTGTTTATTTGTTTCAGGAAAATAGCTGTTCACCACATCTCTTCTATTCACTTTGTAAAATTAAATAGTGCTTTTCCTGTCTTTTTCATACAGATCCCTTGATCTATACATTTTTTTATTTTAGGAGTTATTAGCCTCAACATTATAAAATTACTTTAATTCTAATTGTTTGGCTATCTGTACACACTTCTCTCCGGATACTATTATGTTAAGTGCTACTTTTTGATTTGAGCACCATAATTTTGGAGTAATTTACTAGATTTACACATCTTATTTAAGATGTTTGTCTGTTCCTGGGTGTCGTGTATATAGGTTTTACCCCTTTGAAGTGAAGCGTATTGATTTATAAACACTTACTGTACCCCTCCTCTGCTTGCTCCTGTAGCTCCTAATTTCACCCTACCTTCTCATGTACCTTGAGCTCCCAGGGTCCCACTGCTCCCTACCCCCTCTGAACTCAGTTCAGACCCTTCATCCTTCTCTATCCTCTCCCCTCACTCCTTCCCCCACAATTTTTTGGCCTCACTGACCCTTCACCCTGGCCTCACTGACCCTTCACCCCTCTTCATCCTCTCCCCTCACTTCTCCCTCCCCCACTTGGCCTCTCCTGTTTTCTCCACCCAGCCCCTCCCTCATCCCCACCTGCTTCTTCCCCTCCCAGGCACTTACTCTGATAGCATTAACTTAGCTCATTAATGTGTACCTAATTTTGCCTTTTTTGGTTAGCTCTACTCCATAATAGTGTGCACCCATGTCCCCCAACCTCTACTCCAATTGCTGTCTTGCTTCCTCTTTCCATCAGGGTATGTCTGTTGTTTTATTGCTTGCTACTGTTGTACTTTACTGCTAGCTACCTGTTCATTATGTATTAATCCTGTTTTTGCTCAACTGTATGTAAACTATTAATCCTGTTGTTGCTCAGCTGTATGTAATTGTCTCCTGTCTGCTACTACCTATGTAACCCTCCCGGGTCGCACCTGAAAATAGGCACTTGGTTGTCTAGTGTGCCCTACCCAGTGAACAAAAACAAATAAATAAATAAATAAAATAAGCATCATTTCTAAATTTATTATAAGTCTGTATCAATTTGGGCCTGAATGATACAATTTAATGTATGCTAAATATGTAGCAGCTCTAGTCATGTTTCATTATAAATAATTTTTTTGAAATACACTTATTAGGTGTTGTATATAAAGTTCTTGGGGACATTTATTCTATTTGATTTGGTACCTGCATCTGTGTATCACTTTAAGGATGTTAAATAAATGACTGGCCAATGCACCATAGACACACCCCATGACTAAGAGTCATGATTAGACTCGAAGCACTGGGGTTAGTGCTGTGGACTCACCTGACCTTTGCAGGAACATTTGATATTTGTGTGTTCATGTTTATTTAGTACTGATTTTCAGTACATTCAGCAGTAGAGTGCTGCCTTTTGTTTGAGTTTTCTGTTCTTTCTGGCAAGCATCCATTCTACTGTTTCCAAGTGCACCTGTACATGTGCTACTAGGGGAAGTCAGTTTCACTGGATGCCAGGGACAGTTTCATGGTTGGGGCTATGGAGGGGGCCACTGAAGAACCAGGAGAGGACCATGGGACCAAACCAAAATGAGTACAAATGGTACAGAACTATACGTTAAAGTAACAGTTGAATGGGTGGAGGGAACATTACAGTGGTTGTGACTTGTGATGGGTCCCTGAAGCTTGGATCATATGCTATCATGCCCAGACATTTGTGATTGGTGCAGTCTGTCATGCTGGGGGGGGGGGTACTAACCTGACTTGCCCTAACATCCTGTGATAACATTCACATTGTGCCTTAGTCTCGGGGGGGGGGGGATTCCTTCCCATACTAAATGTGCTCGGAATCCATCAGATGGAATTGGATTCATCAGACTCTGAGCATTTTTTCAGTATTTGGAATTTCAGTATTAAGGTCCAAAACTCTGAATCAGAAAAAAAAAACTTTTTAAATGGATTTCTATTCTGTATTTGTTTTCATTTACCTGCAAAATGTTAAAACCTCTCCCCAGATGCCACAATGAGGAGGAGAAAACAGATATACATTATAAAAGTAAGTAAGTAAAATCCATATATACCAGATCTCTCCCTTTTCACCACCATGATTTGTAGACAGCCTGTCCGTTCTACTTTCTTACCAGCACCTCCTTCCACTGGCTGCCACTGCAGATGAGCCTGGGGGGCCCTCCTGCCATCAGTCCATCTAGGTCAGTCCTTTTATTTCCTATTCCTCCTGCCATGGCACTGTGTCGGTGTGTCCTCAGCTAATCCACTGAGCCCTGAGCTCTGAGCTCCAGCCCTTGAGACTGGCTGACTGCCCTGCTGCCATACCCCCCAAAAAAAAAAGAACTGCAAGTGCATGGACCATAACGCACCCAAAGCCCTACCTGCCTTGTTCCCCTGCCATCAGGCTCCACGTGATGAAACTGAGAGCAAGGAGACACATGTGACCCTCCCTGAATGGCTAACTGACACAACACGGCAGGGGTTCCTTTAACCTCACTGAGGCATGGAGCTGGTGGTGCCTGAATCAACAGGTGAATTGCCTGTGGGCAGTCAGAGTCTTTCTGTTGGCCAGAAGCATTTACACCTTAGCTTCTCCCCTTCCCTAAGGTCGGTGCATGTGCAATGGTCTGGGCATGCAGCATAAAGATCCCATACTTACTCAAATGCCTACAGCCATCCCACTGACAGATGTCTGCGTGCTCTGCCACCTAGTTACTGCTAGGTGGCAGTCAAGCAGCAGCACACACTCTCTCGCCACCCTGAAGGAGGAGAGATGTCTATGGATGCTCAATCCTCACTCCCCCCCACTTGCTCCCAGTGACCCCACCTTGTCAGTTCTTGAACCCAGGTCAGGTGGTGGTAAATGGCTGTCACTCCACAGAGGGAAGAGTGACCAGTGGGGTACCACAGGGATCAGTGCTGGGACCGGTCCTATTCAACATTTTCATCAGTGACATTGCGTAGGATCTAGAAGGCAGAATTTCACTGTTAGCTGATGACACAAAGCTCTGTAACAGAGTAGACACACCAGAAGGTGTAGACAGAATGAGAAGCGACCTGCAGAAACTTGAAGAATGGTCAAGGGTTTGGCAGTTGAAATTCAATGCAAAGAAGTCAAGATAATGTATATGGGGCACAAAAACCCTGGCACAATATATCAGTTGGGGGGTGAGGATATAGCATGCACCAAGCAGGAAAGGGATCTTGGGGTTGTCATCTCTGATGACCTCAAGGCAGGGAAACAGTGTGACAAGGCAGCAGGTAAAGCAAGTAGGATGCTGGGATGTATAGGCAGGGGCATCACCAGCAGGAAAAGGGAGGTTATAATGCCGCTATACAAGACACTAGTGAGGCCCCACCTGGAGTACAATGTACAGTTCTGGAGACCATACCTACGTAAGGACATAGACAGGGTAGAGAAGGTTCAGAGGAGGGCAGCAAAGATGGTGCATGGATTGCATCACAAGTCCTATGAAGATAGGTTGAAGGAAATGAACATGTACTCCCTGGAGGAGAGGAGGGAGAGAGGGGATATGATAGAGACATACAAGTATCTTACAGGGAGGAACAGGGTGCAGGAAAACACTATTTTTAAGCGAAAAAGATGTTCCAGGATTAGAGGGCATGGGATGAAGTTGGAGGGAGGACGTTCAGAGGAAACATGAGAAAGAATTTCTTCACAGAACAGGTGGTGGACAAGTGGAACACCCTGCCAGAGGAAGTGGTGGGGGCTGAAACAATAACGGGATTTAAGAATGCATGGGATAGACATAAAGGAATTCTAGAGGTCAGGGGTAAGGGGCAACAGACTTCTAGGAAAACAAACTGAACTTACAAGCTCAACTGGGCAGACTGGGTGGGCCATAGGCCCTTATCTGCCGACACTGTCTATGTATTTATGTATCTATGTATCTACTGGTGTGGTGTGGTATCTAATACCTCAGCTTACTATGCTACTGAGTGGCTTTACTAGTCTTTTAATACAAACAAGTTCACATTACGTTTTGATTAACAAGAAGCTTTATGTCTCACTGTTTTTATTTCCTGTTAACCCCCTTCTACTGCCCTCCCCTTCCCAATCTTTGATCTCCAGATCAAGGTTTCCAGATTTTATTCACGTGTTCATTGTGATCTAACTAGAGCAGCTTACAAAGGACAGGCAGTGGAAATATTGTACCTGGACATAAGTAAGGCCTTTGACACGATCCATCACAGGAGACTAGTCAAGAAACTGAGGCATCTAGGGGTGGAAGAAAGGACAGCAACATGAGTGGAAAACTGGCTAAAGGAGAGGACACAGAGGGTGATGGTGAACAATGAGCATGCTCGGGTTAAGGAGGTAATGAGTCGAGTATCACAGGGCTCAGCCCTGGGGCCCGTCCTCTTTAATACATTCATTTGTTACATAGGGGAGACATTTAAGGATAGGTTTGCCTCTTTGTGGATGACAACAAGATCTGCAGGAGAGCGGAAAATGAAAATGGAATCAGAGCAACAAGAGAGAATATGAATATGCTTGAAATGTGGTTCAGGGTATGGCAGCTGATACTTAATGTTAAGAAATGCAAGGTAATACCTATAGCGATCAAAAACTTGAAAATGCAATACCCAATGAGGGGAGTGGTATCCGAGAGCACGGTGGATGAAAAGGTCCTTTGAAAAATGGCACCACAGAAATTAGAACAAGAGAAGAGATGGGAACAATAACAATTCTGGAGCACCAGCTTCATGCTTTTTCAATCACTTTACAGTCTGAAATATTACTATGAACCTTCTGGTACTCCAAAGGTATTAATGTAAACTCTTGCATCACTCTAAAATATTACTGTAAACTCTTAAATCACTCTATAAATACATAACTTCAAACTTTAGTTTTAGCATGCACAATGTCACACCAGAGTCTATATGGATACACTGGGCACCATGCATCATTCGGTAGAGCATATCAGAATGAGAGGGGCATCCGAGCACATGTTATCCATTGGCTGGCTTGAAGAACTGAACTTTTACCAAGAGCAAAGATCTGAACCACTGGGCATTGACAAAACCCAGGGATGAGAACAACAAAAAGATCTGTATTTCATGGACTTTCTATAGATACATTAGTGAAAGGAGAAAGTCCAGAGGGGGTATTGCTAAGGTTAATGGAGAAAAGGGAGCATGTGAGGAGGAGGACCCTGTAAAGGCATCTATCCTAAATAGATACTTTTGCTCAGTATTTACTGAAGAGAAGGTAGGGCAGGGCCCACAGCTCAGTATCATGGACACAGGGGGGAGGGAGGTGAGCACTACTCCCTTCACAAAAGAAAGGGTCCTACAAGAGCTTGCTAAGCTCAGGGTGGATAAGGCAATGGGACCTGATGGCATACATCCCAGGGTACTTAAGGAGCTAAAGGAGGAACTAGCAGAGCCATTAGCAGAATTGTTTAGTGAGTCTCTGAGCACAGGAGAGGTCCCAGAAGACTGGAGAAGGGCTCATGTGATCCCGCCCACAAGAGTGGTAGCAGGAGGAGGCGGGAACTACAGACCGTCAGTCTTACCTCAGTAGTGGGCAAGATTATGGAGGCACCTTAAGGAAAGGATAGCAACACCTGAAATCCATAGGGGCACAGGATCCAAGACAGCATGGGTTTACAAAAGGAAGGTCCTGTCAAACTAATCTCATAGATTTCTTTGACTGGGTAACCAGAGTGGTGGACCAAGGGGGAGCAGTTGATGTCGCCTACCTTGACTTCAGCAAAGCTTTTGACACTGTTCCACATAGAAGATTGATAAATAAGCTGGGTAGGCTCGGGGTGGGTCAGAAGTTGGTCAACTGGGTGGCAAACTGGTTGACGGGCAGAAAACAGAGAGTGGTGGTAAATGGTATACAGTCAGAAGAGATGCAAGTCACAAGTGGGGTACCTTAGGATCAGTCCTGGGGCCAGTCCTCTTCAACATCTTCATTAGTGACCTTGCAGATGGACTAGAGGGTAAGACTTGTCTGTTTGCAGATGACACCAAGATCTGCAACAGAGTAGATGATCCAGATGGGGTGGGCAGAATGAGAAGAGATCTGGATAAACTAGCAGAGTGGTCAGAAGAGTGGCAACTGGGATTTAATGCAAAGAAGTGCAAAATCATGCATATAGGGATTAGAAACCCTGGAGCCACCTATAGGCTGGGAGGGGAATTGCTAGCAGTCACAAAGGAAGAAAGAGACTTGGGCATCATCATCACTGATGACCTAAAATCATCCAAGCAGACCTCTAAAGCAGTAGGTAAGGCTAGGGGGTGTTAGGGTGTATTAGTAGGGGTATCACAAGTCGTAGAGGGAGGTAATAATCCCTCTGTACAAGACACTGGTTAGGCCCCATCTGGAGTACTGTGCTGTATTGGAGGCCACACCTTCACAAGGACATTAACCAAATTGAGGCAGTCCAGAGAAGGGCAACCAAAATGGTGGGGACTGCATCAGAAGACATATGAGGACAGATTAACGGAGCTCAATATGTATACCCTGAGCAAAGGAGGGAGAGAGGTGATATGATCGAGGCATTCAAACACCTTAAGGGCATAAACAAGGTGAAAGAGTCTAACATGTTTAAATATAAGAAAAATAGCAGGACAAGAGGACACAGCATGAGATTAGAGGAAGGCCGATTAAGAGGAATGTGAGGAAATTCTTTTTCACAGAAAGGGTGGTGGATGCATGGAATGGCTTACCACAAGAAGTGGTGGCTATGAATACAGTGCAGGGCTTCAAACAGGCATGGGATAGGCATAAGGGAGCAATACAAATGACTATGAATAGATAGGCCACTGACAGAGCAAAGGCCAATGGCACATTTATAAGGTAGAAAAAGAAATGGGCAGACTGGATGGGCCTTGCTGTCCTTATCTGCCGTCAACTTCTATGTTTCTATGTTTCTATGATAGAGCCTCCGGGCCATCACAAAGGACTTTGGGAAAGAACTAGAGCACTTATTATCCCAAGGAACATGGAAGAATGAAGAACTGGAAGGCAGACACCATGACCCTGGAGACAAACCTGAAGAACTGAGTGTTGCAAACTTAAGAACCTCCGGGCTGTCACTGCTGACTGTGGGAAAGGATCTGCCAAACTTCACCAGACTGAATCACTGGACAAAACCTTGAAAAACCTCTGGACCAGCACAATAGGTCCAGGAAAAGATCGAGAAGAAGTGGACCTAGATGAAGCTGAAGAGATGGAACACCTCCAGGTCATCGACCTTAGAAGACTCACTGAAGAACCTGAAAAGAAACCTCAACCCCACTGGGCATCAGATCCCTATCTGTGAACCAATGCTGTATCCTGCACTGCCTAGCTCACTGTTAGGGAAGGGTTGGCCTGAAGAATCTGAAGACAGCATGTGACAAATAGTTCCTTAACTGACTACATTGTTCCTATTCTGATGACTGGCTCCAATTTGTCAGGATGCAATTGGCTAGAATTGTCTCTGGATCATGCAGGAAGAATTACCAACATGCAGGCACTGTGATAGACCAATGGCAGAGCTAAAGTGGGGGTAGGGAGATGGGTTGTGGGCACCCTCCCCCCCCAGTACAATTGCCAGAGGAGTTGCACCCCTACCATGCCACTGCCTTTTTTTCCTGTGACCCAATCAAAATACATAATCTTTAAAAAACTCAAAAAGGCTGGGCAGCCTGGCAGCCTGCTGCAAGACTCAGTCAAGTCAGACCAGGGATAGCAGGGACAAAGTTACAGACGGTCACGGTCACCAGACAGACATAGACGCTGAGGAGGACTGACAGTCACAGAGCAAGTTATCTGCACCACAGTTGGGGGGGGGAGCTTGGAGCTGTCAGCTTTTCACACAATTCACTGTTGTGGACAGTGTCAGTGGGTCAGCCAAACATACAGGCAGGTCAGGTTTTGTTGCCTAAGCTTCACTCTCCACGCTCTGCCTTGCTCCCCCCTCCCCTTTTCGACTTGACAGCGCTGTCTGCAGCAGGAGGCTCTGGATGGTGTGGTGTGCATGTGCGCATGCTTGAATTGAAGGCAGACACTGGCAGAGATACATAGGAAAAGAAAGAGCAGGAACGGGAACCACCGCATTTTCGTGGTGACTACACATCTTGACATTGTCTGTGGAACTAAAAGTTCTCCATTAATCCGTATTATTCCCCCACATGGCCATTGCTGACTTGCACTTGACTCTTTCCATCCTGAACTTGAATCTGGCCAATTACAAAATCCCAATCCCTTACTTTCCAGCCCGGACCGTTCCTGACCTGATCCACAGATCCATCACTGTCCTGACGAACCCGGAACCCAACCCGATGAGTGAATGAGCATCCTGATGACAAACAGATAGCAGCAAGCAAGCAGCACCACCACCACAGCAGTCACTATTTAACTTCAAGTAAGTTCAACGAGGCAGTCTGAGTGGGCACAGGCAGCCCAGGCTGAGAGCAGGCTCCTGTAAGTTTTGTAAAGTATTTGAGCAGTTTGATTAAGTGGCTGGCTTTGTTTCATACATTGGGAGTTACTAGAAAAAGTTAGACAAGTTCAAGTAGAATAGGAAATATAGAGGTTAGTATGTTGTGGATTATGGAGGCTGTTTATCCAATAAAAACAACATATGTTGTAGTAGCCAGCCTGGTAATAGGAGATGATGATAAACCAACCATAACCAACACTTCAGTTCTCAAATAAAACAATTAATAAACAACAAAACTTATATCATTTTCATTTTGTGAATGTGATTGAAGTGTTTGTGACTAGCTAGCCTTCCCTTTCCTTTCCATAAAGGTTCTTTGTTTGACAATTGTAAGTCGTTGTATGCTGCTGCTGTTGCTCAGCAATGCTCGGCTGTTGGTGTGTTTTATTACAGACGACCAGTCCCTCCCTGACTCTGCCCATACTGGGCTTCAACAATGTGCACTTGTACTGTATATCTCACAGAGAGTGAGATAGGTAGGGCCCAGGGCAGGGCAAACAATGTGTTCCTCAATCATGGATGCCTGGTTAGTTTGATCATACTGCCAGTGACAACCTACCCTTCTCCCTTCCTCCACCCATTCCCCAACTCATGTGAACTGCCTGTCTCGGCTGTCATTATGATTTGTTTGGCTCTTTGTATGCTTTTTTCATTTCTGTATTCTATGGGATTGTGTGTCCCATGACTGTCTTCACTTCGATCATGATGTGCATTTGTGCAGGAAGGGTTAAAGATAGAATAAAGAATGTGGGACTTTTATCTTATGTGCCTTTGCTTTGATAACTGAGTACTAGATTCATTATAATGGATGTAACTGGTATACTAACAACAGAACACACTTTGATAGTTTAACTTAGGTGTACACCTACTTTGATTATGTTCTTGCTATATACTGTCTTCTGAAAACACCAACATGTCATTATTTATCCCTTCAAGCAATTCACTGCTTATCAACAATATACAAACGAGAATAGTGATGCCATGCAAACTAAGGGGCACTGGGACAGCACGACTTGTAGCTTGGAGATAAATATGACAGATAATAACTCTGTGCTTAGGCTAGAAGAATTCAAAGCTCTGCATTATTCCAGTAGTAGAATGCTTCCTCCTCCCCCCCACACACAGAATGGTGACATGGAATACATGAATTTAAAATTCTTCAGAGTTTAACTGGCATATAATTACCAGCTCTGCCTTTTTCCCATAGGGAAACTGTGGCGTAATTTGCCGTTATAAAGGAGCATTTATAATGGCAAACACACGCACGATTTCCTTTCCTCTGCGCACGCTCATGCAGCAGCGCGACCAGCCAAGAGCACTCATCGCTTCCATGTTACCGAAACAGAACAGCCAGAACAATTCAGCGGTAAGTCATCTTCTTTTCTACCCCCTTATACCCTGCACAGAAAGACTTGAAGAAATGGAAAAAAAAAACAATTTAAAATACAAAAATCTCGGCACCGGAGTAAAAGGACTGACCTTGGCATACACTGGCAGGATACACAGAGCTGTTTATTTTATATAATTGCGGAGGCAAAAAAGGCAAACCCAGCAATTATATAAAATAAAAAATGGGTCGGGGTATCAAACTCGATTTTACACAGACCCTCATTGTGGGATGCTTTTAAACCCCCGAGCTTCGCCCTCGGGGTTTATGTAGCATCCTACAACTCGGGTGTGTGTAAAATCTCGTTACACACCCCGACCCATACTTTATTCTGTATATACACAGTCACACAGTATGTTTATATACACCCAGTTAGCTGACAAATGCAATGAAATACAAAATCACATATACCCCCATAATGCAAAGCATCATGGGATGTATATGCAAATCACCACAGAATACTATGCTGGTTCAACTTTAAGCAAATGCAATGTTGCCAGAATAGTTTATCCCGAAAACGCGTTCACTGGCGAACATTGTTTTCTGGCAAACTGTGCATTTAGATGCAGGTTTCGTTACTGGGATACACCTGAAAACACCTGAAGAATTTTCAGTTTGTCGGTTACAAAAACTGCATATAAATGCACTTATAGACACACACACACACACACACACACACACACACACATACAGCCCTAGCTCAAATGGAGCCAGAACCTCAATTTTATAAGTTGGCAGGTAAGGGGCAGGGTCCGAGAGTTCTCTGGCAAACTGGTGGGTACAGGAGGGAGATTTTTCATGGTCATCAAAGGAACACCAGCAATGGAACTCTGAATAGTACTTTATTTTCTAAAGTTGTGTATGTTTTCCAAGAGGATAGCATCTTTCAGAAAAAGAGATGTGCAAGAACAAGGGGACACAATTTAAAGATAGAAGGGGGGGGCGGTTCAGGGTAATGTGAGGAAGTATTTTTTCTTTTTTGAAATTCAAGTTTATTAGTTTTAACAAAGCATATACAAACATATATTTGCATATTAGTGTCGTATAACCAGTTATGGTATAA
This sequence comes from Neoceratodus forsteri, assembly GCA_016271365.2. NCBI lineage: Eukaryota > Metazoa > Chordata > Ceratodontiformes > Ceratodontidae > Neoceratodus > Neoceratodus forsteri. Next base: position 1,679,693,501 of record CM057456.1, read on the forward strand.
ATAAAGTAAAAAAAAAAAACCCACAACCCCAACCCCCACCCTCTCTCTCCCCCCATCCAAAACAGCCCACCAAACCTCCCTACTACCACCCATAACATACCCACCCTCCACCCTACTAAAGCCCTTATAGAGTGTGCAAAATCATTGTATAATTAGTTCTATCAACAAATCCATGGTGGACTCATAGCCTGGCCATATAGTCAAAGTCAAATGGAATAAATGGGAAAAAGGAAAGAGAGAAAACCTTGTTGGGCATCAGAGAAGACATCAAGAGATCATTGGTGCAAATATAGTGCATATAGTTTGCCCCATTTTTTATGAAACAGGTCCATGCGATTACGAGAGCTGGCCACAAGTCTCTCCATATTGAAGCAAATTGAGAGTTCTGTCAACCACTCAGAATAGGTCAGGGTCAGCTGGTCAATCCAATGTTTAAGGACCATCCTTTTGACCACTATAGACACTAAGGCCATGTGGTATCGGTGTTCCAGGCAGTCTATGATGGAGTAGTCACCAAAAATACAAATATCAGGTGTAAAAGAATTGGCAAGGCCCAGTACAGGGTCGAGCTTGTCCTGAATAGAGGTCCACAAGGGGGCAACCTTAGTACAATGCCAGAAAATGTGGAGGGAATTCCCTTCACTAAGTGAACATCTGGAGCAGAGGGGAAGAGATAGTTTATTGAGACGGAACAGTTTATTGGGAGTACAGTACATATTATTTAGTATGTAATACTGGATGAGTCTAAATCTATCTTGGGTGTGGTATCTGTGTAGGTCTTTCCAAATTCAGCCCAGTTGGGAGGGATCTGGGAGTAGAAAGCCAGATATGGAACCCTCGAGTGACTTCGAATTTGTAGTCCAGTAGGTGGAATATATTAATGAGATGGAATGTGGTTTGGAGGCAAGAGTGAGAATGTGGGAGAGAAAGGGATGTACCTTAGGGTCACGAAATTTGACCAAATTTAGCAGCCATAAGATGTCTTAGTTGGTATATCTTGAAGATCTTATTATTGGGAATACCAAATTTAGTTAATATGTTTAGGGATGAGAGTAGGAAACCTTGGTCATAATAACATTCAAGAGTAGTTTCCTTGATACGTGGGAGCCACTCAGGACTAATTATCGAATTGCCCAGTTTGATATTGGGATTGAGAAGAAGGGGTTGCGCTAGGTCCATTTTAGGGAAGATTTTAAGGAAATATAAGCATTGAAAAAGGGATTTGAGAGATGTGATAATTGTTGGATCGGATAACCAGTGTGAAAGCGCCGAGGTGGGAGTTTAGAAAATTGCCTGGGGATCTATTTTAGTCTCTGAGAGGATCTGTCTCTCAATTTGGAGCCAGATTGGGGAAAATGAATCAGTGTGGGTTGAATACCATTTACCTAGCTTGGAAAGGTGGGCAGCCCAATGATAAAGTGTTCAGTTGGGAAGTCTAAGGCCGCCTTTGTCTTTAGGGAGGGATAGTTTCAGGAAGGAGCTTCTAACTGCTTTCCCTCGCCAAATAAAATTTGAGAAAATGGTGTGGAATTGGCGTAATAAGAGAGCGTGTAACCAGAGACCTAATAGATTGAGGGGTAAAAGATACGGGAAGAATGTTCATCTTATGATGTTAATCCTACCCCAGAGAGAGATGGGGAGGTTAGACCATCTTTGTAAATCTAGTTGAATATGAGCTTTAAGATCGTCTAGGTTGAGCTTCCTAAGTAGGAGGGGGTCTGAAGTAAAGTGGATACCTAGGTATTTAATCGATTTAGGGACCATCTCATACCAAACTTAATGAGTTCATATTTATATGTGGGGTTCAGTGGAAATATTTCGATTTTGATATGTTCAGTTTATAGTGGAGAGGTTGCCATATTGAGTTATAAGTTGAAGTGCATGTCCTAGAGAGGTGACGGGTGAGTGACATGAAGTACTATGTCGCCTGCATAGGCTGAGAGGACTAACTCCTGTTGGTGTATCAGACAACCTTGAATGAGTGGGAAGATTTAAGTTTAAGAAGAAGAGGTTCAAGATACAGATTGAATAAGAAGGGTGAAAGAGGGCAGCCTTGTCTGGTATCAGTGTGAAGATGGAGAGAGAGGAGAAAACACCATTACAGTATATCTTGGTGAAGGGGATTTATACAGAACCTGGATCCATTTGAGGAAAGAGAGGTGGAAACCCATTTTGTCAGCGAGCCCAAAGGAAAGACCAGTTAACTTGTCAATGCTTTCTCTGCATCTAGCAAGATCAGGGCCATTGGGAGTGGGATAGTTGGGCAGTTGAGAAATATGAGAAAGGGTTCTAAGATGGTCTGCTGGGGCACGAGATTGAACAAAACCAGCTTGCTCGGGCTAAGGAGATGAATCCAAATTTTTTAATCTGCCGCCAGGATCTTGAAAGGATTTTCATATCGCAGTTTAGAAGAGATATGGGTCGGTAACTCGCTGGGTCAGTGGGAGTTTTATCGGGTTTGAGAATTAGAACGATAGTGGCCTCGAGAAGTGTGGGGTCCAAAGTATCGGTAGTAAAGATATAATAATATAGCTTAAGGAGTAAGGGGGCAAGCTCTTTAGAAAATACCTTGAAAAAATTTGAAGGAAAACCGTCTGGGCCTGGTGCTTTATCCGGGCCATGGAAGCAATAGCCTCTTCTATTTTGGAGAGAGAAATAGGGGAAGTCAGGGTTTCTTTATGGGAAACCGAAAGTTGGGGAATGTTGAGGTCTGCCAGATAGGCTGAGATATCTGAGGAAGATGCCGGAAAGGGAGGGGTACGGTAGAGGGTTCTATAAAAAGCTTCAAAGATCTGTGTAATTTCCCTGGGAGAGGTTTTAATGGGACCTTCGGGGGATTGTAGGGCCGAGATTAGTCTGAGCTCTCTCTATGGGCAATCTTAAGGCCAAGAGTCTACCGCCTTTTACGCCTTGCTCAATATATTTGGACTGGGTTTTAATTAAGCTATACTCAGCTTTTTCTTTAAGAAGATCCGTGTATTTGTTTTTGACTCTAAAAGGGCTTCAAGGATGACAGAGGAGAGGAGGGGAATAAGAGCTTTCAAGCTCTTTGATCCTGGCCATTAATAGGAAAGCACGAGCTTGTCTAGTTTTTTCCCTCGTCGAGGCCAATTTAATCAGTTCACCTCTTAGGTAGCATTTTAGGGAGCTCCAGATGATGTCGAACCGCAGGGTAGAGTCAATATTGTTCTCGAGGAAGCTAGAGATGAGGGTTTTAATGTGAGCCACCGACTGGGGATCTTTGAGGAGTTGGGTGTTGAGCTTCCAGACAGTGTACCGTTGAAAGTTAGGATCTGGGGAAATTCTTGCCCAAACTATAGCATGGTCAGAGAGTACAATCGGTTCAATACCAGTCTGAGAAAGGCCGGGGAGGAGGGATTTACTAATCAGAATGTAGTCTATTCTGGACCAGGAACCATGGGGTTGAGAAAAGAAGGAGAAACACCGAAGGGAGGGATTGGAGAGACGCCAGGGGTCACACAACCCAAGTATATGCAGAAAGTCTGATAGGGACCTTTGAACTGGAGTAGGTGGGTGACTTGAGCTTGGAGCTTTGTCTAGGAGGTGGGACGGTGGTATATTCCAGTCTCCACCTAATATAAGCTGGGAGTGAAGAAGGGCACTTAATTTATCTGCCAGGGCCATAAAAAATTCAGAGCTACCTCCTACTGGACTGTAGATTGAGCCAAGGACGGTGGTACCGTTATTGAGGGATCCTTTGACCAGTATAAATCTACCTTCTGGGTCAATTACTGTTGTATCTACCAGGAACATGACATAATCTTTAATAAGGATGGTGACACCCCTACTGGAACCTGACCCATTCGCGACAAATACCTGTGAAAAGCCAGATCTAAACAACCACTTAGACTCTGAATTGAGTAAATGAGTTTCTGTAGTAGAATATCGGTTTGAAATAGGTCACAGTGATTAAATACTTGGTTCTCTTGATTTTCTCTCTGAGCCACGTACATTCCATGATGCAATTTTGACAGAGTTTATAGACATTTTAAGAACAAAAAATTATGAAGGCAGTCAATAGAACTCACAACTATAGTCCAGAACAAATAGCACACTCTAAACCCAAAACCCCAACCCATTGTAACCTGCCAAGAGTAACATATTACATATTGCTGTGCCATAAACAAACAATTCAGGTCAAAGCTAATATGAATCATGAGAGGAAATAGACAGAACACCCACCCCGACCTCCCACCCCCTTTATAACCCCCTACTAAATCTGTCCAACTATATACATCCTGGTACCAGGCAGATTCAATCAAGAATTGAGAAGAGACATGGTAGAAGTCTGAGGACCAGGACCCCATAGTAAACCCAGTGTACAATTTGCTGCTAACATCTTGTAAACTGAGGTGTCTCCGTGGGACCAGACATACTAGAATAATATTTAGCCAAATAAGACAACTCAGAGATAACCCCACGTGTGGACCTGGGTTTCGTGCCCCCTTCTTTAAGTTTGCAATGCAACCTTCATTGCAGCTTCTAAGCGCTCAGGAGCCCCCCATCAGCCATCATCGTACCCGTTAAAGTAACAGTTGCGATTGTGAGGGGTGACCAACTGCTATTTATAAAGGAAAAGATTCGAAAAATTCGCTCACCCCCATTTGAGGAAGCTAGAAGATGGTAGGGTGAAGCGAGAGCTGGAAATCTTGTCACTCCATTATATGTGGCGTTTTCCCGGGGAACGGTTATGAAGTGGGACCAGAGCGGTCCCTCACTGAAATAACCAGGCAAAACTTTACAACCGCACCTAATTGGTTCCGAGCAAATGACGAGGGCCAGAGACAACGCGGCCTACCCTGACCTCCGTCTGGGCCGCCGAGGATTCTCAACTCGTCGGGACAACGCCGGAACCAACCACCCAGGTAAATTAACATTATCTACATGAAAATTCAGGCTAAAACAATGCCTTAACTGCTGAGCTGGAGACTGAAAGATCAGGTGCTTTGTTTAAAGAGATTAGGGAGTTTGACTGATAGGTCCTTATAAGCAGAGTCCGGGGAGTCGTAGCTTTTGGAGGTGTCCCCAGTTGTGACTTTATGATAGCAGGGTACGACATTCTGAAAGGGATGTCCGCCATGCATAAGCTTCTGGATGACAGGGTGGAATGCTGTTCTCTTCAGTCTGGTTTCCTTAGGAAGATCTTGAGCTATACGAAGTTTGGTCGATTCCCACATACTGGCCTGTAGATCTCGAGATTTGGTAAGGACATGCTGCTTTTCAACATAGCTGAGGAATTTCACAATCATCAGTCGCGGGGGAAGAGTTGGAGGAGGTCTAGGTCTCAGAGATCTGTGCGCTTTTTCCAGGTGGTAGTGGGGGTTGAGAGGTGAAGGGTCCACTGTTTTGGCTAGAAATTTTTGGAGGAAGGCGATGGAGTTGGATCCCTCTTCGAGCTCAGGGAGACCCAGAATGAGCAGGTTGTTTCTGGCGTGACCTTCCAGGTCCTCCGTTTTTAGTTGCAATTTTTGACCTGTAGATTTAATGTGACCAAATCAGATTCTGCCTTAGTTTTCCATTGTTTCAGAGAGTGGATTCTAGCTTCGAGTCGGACACCCTCGTGAGAGAGGAAAGGTCTCCCAATGGATTTAAGTCTCAAGTGATATCTTGTAGGACCTCCTTCAGAGGTGTTAATTCCTGTAGAAATTTCTCCTCAGTTAGAAGGTTTGTTGGTAATGCCTTATCGCCCGTTTTATCGGGGGTAAGACCGAGTTGATTCCTCGCTTTTTTAGGCAGCTTCTCAGGAGTAGCTGGTGGTGTATGCCGGATTGCGGCCTGTTTTTTCTCTGCCTCCATCCTCTTTTATATTAGAAGGATGTAGAAAGAAATCGCCCTAAGGCCAAAAGGCAGAGTAAGATAAAACAGTTGGTATATGGATTACTGAACTTGTTCTTCAAAAATCGCAATTTAAAGTAGATAAGGCTGATGGGAGTCGGGAGCTCCAAGCCTCTGCTGCTGCTCAGGAAGTTAGCATCACGTGACCTCGGAAGTATTTTTTCTCAGAGAGGATAGTGGATGCATGAAACTGCCTTCCTGAGGAGGTTGTGGGGTCTAAAACTGTGGGAGAATTCAAGAATGCATGGGACAGACATAAGGCAGTTCTTGTGGGGGGTAGGAAGAAATAGGCTGTTAGTTATCTAAGAACTGCGGCCTATTCTGTAGGTAGGGAAATTGGCAGACTAAGTGGGCCAAGCGGTCCTTATCTGCCATCAAAGTCTATGTTTCTATGTGTATAAGTAGGGGCTCTTGAGTGAACATAACATTAAAATATTTACTTACTTTAGTAAATGTAATGGATTTTCATTTTTAGGGCCGAGTTGAAAGTTTCTATATATGAGTAAAGGCTGCAGCCATGCTTGTGATAGAGATTAGGAAGGAAGTGGCTTATGAATACTGTGAGTTGCCCCAGTTGGCAGGGACTTGTTTTTAGCCATTAGTAGTGCTTTCTTAAGGCAATGGCTAGAACTAAGTTTCAGCCAATCAGGACACAAAGATTTCCTGACATGCCCTTGCTTATTTTATATTGCAGAGCAATTTGGTCCACGTTGTTGGTTATTTGTTGTATGTTGATGCCATGTGCCACGTACTCTACTCTCTAATGCAAATGCACATGCTGAAAGCTCTGCTTCTGTGAGATTTCCTCCCTCCCTCTTCCTGCTGTGTGTGCATGGTCATGGTGTGGCAGGTCTGACCGTGAGACTGTCTTGCTGTATTTATCCTGCAGTGCTGTCAGCACAGCCAGAGTTGAACTAGCAAGTAGCTCTTCAAGAAGCTCCAATTTTGAGCTGCCAGAATTAGTTCTGTCACAATTATTTATTTTTCTAAAACATATATTGCAGTTTCTTGATAATGTGTGTTTTTTTTATGATCCATCCTTCTCACTGATCACCACTCCAAAACCCACCCTCATCTCACACCACCTGACCGTGCCTAATCACTAACCCAGATCGTAGCATTATAATGGCTTTGCTAACCTCCCATGCCTCTGCTAGCTGTTCTGTCCCTGCTGCTATGCCTAAGTGCTCATATTTTCACACTCCATGAGTATCTGCTCTGTGGTGTCCATTATCCCCCCCCCCCCCACCGATTGCAGATCCTACCATTACAAACAGCCATAAAATCCCAGCCAGTTGTATTGGTACTGCTCTTTCATGATCACCACTCTGATCCCCACCTGGAAGGAATCCACATATAATGTGCTAGCAACCCTGGCTGGCCTCCAGTCCCACCAATCAGTGCCCGCTCCCAACTACCATGAATGGTACCCCGTCACAAGTGTATAATGTATTCTTGTGCTGCTTTCACTGACTGACACAATCCCTCCCCTCACCCCCCTCCTTGGCTGGCTGCCATCTGAATGACAGTGATGTTTGCTCCCTGTCATTCGGACAGCAGTCGAACCAAAGTTTAATGTTGAAAATACAGGGCATTATTTTGCTTCCATGGACTGGGGACTGTTTATGTATTGTGGCTTTGTGGGGGTATGAGAGGCACTTTTTTGGGGCAGTGGTTTATATTTTATTGTGGAGACTAGAGAGGAGGCAGGATTTGTTTTTTTAATGCTTACATGCTGCTTCTCTAGTCTACTGCATGAAAACTCGGGAGCTTGCTTAAAATGGTGGTAGCAGCAAGACACTTAGCTGAATAGTGTGGCACTACAACACAGTATCAGGAAAAACGGATCTGCAAAAGGAAGTGCTTCCATGATGAGCTAGTGGATGATGGTCCCGTAGAAGGTGGGAGACAACATTTCAAAATAAATACTTTCTATGCCCTTCCAGATGTATTCATAATACAAATGAAGGAACTGTTCAAAGATTTCACTGAAATAGCACGCACGTTTTCAGCATTGACCCAAGGCATTTCTCAACTGAAGACAGCTCAACAGCAATACAGGACTTGGCTAATTTCTACGATGGGGATATTTGTGTCTCTGACTTGTTGGAGGAGTATTCATCATTTTGTTCATTATACAAAAACATCTTCAGTGGTAACGAGCAATTAAAAATTAGTGATGTACTAAGCGTCATGATTGCAAACGACATGCGCAGAGTGTTTCCAAACCTTGCAAATCTGTACCAGATTTTCCTCACATTGCCTGTGAGTAGTGCAGTGGCAGAATGAAGTTTCAGCAGGTTATAACTGATTAAAAATGACTTAAGGTCATCCATGACAGAAGAGAGACTTTCAAACCGTGCATTACTAGAAAGGCAGCTAGCTGACACTCTGGATTATGAAAAAGTTATAGAAACCTTTTCTTACACAAAACCAAGGAGGAGAGATCTGTGATGTGCAGTCATCTTTCAAATGATTGCCTGTTCACTATGTAGTGCAGTAGGGCATAGCACGATGTGCAGTACACATGAAGTATGATTTTGTATTCAGTGTGCTTTACTAAAATATGAATGTATAGTGTGGGTATGATCAGTTTAAATGACTTCTTTTCATGTATATTTCAATGTGCAAAAGGCATGTTTCATTGTAACATTGGTGTTTCACTATGCAATAGACGTGTTTTGTTTGCATTTGCAACAAAGATGTTCTAATAAGCAGTAGGGTTGTTTTGTTTCCATGTGCAAGGTGTTTCTATATGCACTAGATAAGGATGTTTCAATGTACAGTTAATGGCCATAACTGTCACATTTTCAAATGAACACTTTCGTTTGCTACCAGCTTGGAGCCCTCAACTTGACTGTCTTGCCCCCCCCCCCCGGCTCCCAAACTGGGCTCCGCCACTGCAATAGACAGAAATAAAACTGAGCCTCAAAAGTGTACTGTCTCTTTTCTTGGGGTTGCCGATTTCAGCAGTCTTTGGATCATACCATTTTTACAGAGGATCTATGTGATAAGGGTGAAATCCCAATCTCGATTGGTGGCAGGGTGAGTGTACATCGGCGAAAATCAGTTTTGGCAATGTACATCCCAAGTGCACAGGAAGATGGCGCCAGAGACTTAGATTTTAATTGCTCATGCGGGGGGCTGTGCTCCCCCCCCCCCGTAGGAGGCTTCGACCACTGCACCCCCTTACTAAAGGATTCTTAACTCCAGTAGGGTGCATGTCGGGGGGGGTGCAAAATCTGGAGAAATAAAATGTGGGGGCTGGTCGTACAAAAATGTAGGTGCACCCAGACCTGAACCTGGAACCCTTGCAGCATTAGGCTGCCACCCACCCACCACACTACAGGGCCAGCTCAGCAGCCCCATGCCAACCACGCCAGGCCAACCCTTCCTTCCTTCCATCACACTTGCCCCCCCACGCACGTATACATTTACTGATGTCCTGTCACTATATGTGCCCACCTCCCCCATCCAGTCATCCTTCCTTAGTGGTAGTCCCATCAACATGCACTGGGATTGAGTCGCCGTTATTGCAAATGCTCAATAACCGATGCCCATGTCATGAGCTACTGTTATGGGGCAATTCTAGAACATACAGGGCAAACAGCAATTTTTGGAGCAGGTGCAATCAATTTGAAAGTGTTCAAAAATTGCAAGGGCAGTTTCTTAAGTCTTGGAGCATGCAATTACCATAAAAGTAGTCTCGGGCCAACTGAGGGTAATTTGAATTGTTTTGTTGCACATCAGGGTAACTTTAGCAAACAGGACTAATCTGATGCATGCAGAGCAGTCTCACACTCTTGGAGTATGCAGTGGCATTGGACACTATATCTCTAAATGAGCAGTTTTGGTGTGACACAGTACTTGCCCCTTAAATGTGTTCCAACAGCAGTTCAGCACTGTCACTTTAAATACACTGATATTTGCACTTTAAAATGTTTGCTTTGCAACCAGAGGTACGATACTAGGGCAGACACTACATAAGAGGAAGCCTGGATTTAAATGAATACCTAGCTGTTAATACCTAGCAAAAACTGGGGCCATGGGCTATGCCCACCCCGGCATTCACTTTACTTTAGATTAAACAGTAGAGCGACAGGCTGTTAACATAATTTATACAAATCTGGAACTCTCCAACTCTCGCATCCTATACAGTGGATTCAGTTGTTTGGCTTCCTTCCTCGGGGCTAAATTACAACTGGCAGATTTGCATACATTGTAAGTACTAGCGTCCCCCAATGTTCTGGGTCTGCTCTTGCTTTAAATGGATCTGTGCTCTGGGCCTGTGGAAGCTATGCTGCAATTCTGGGGATATGTCAACTTGCTCTCTCCATGCTCCTGGCTGCACACAGTGTAATCTCTGTTACTAGCCCCTTGCTCTGGGCAACTGGATTCTGTTTTGAGATACTAATCTCAGTTACTGGGCTGCTAGCCTTGCTGCCGCCCTGGCCCTTTGTTCTACTGGCTAGTCATCAATGGGGCCCTGCCCACATCCCACCCATTTGGTGTTCATTTCTTTAACTTGGCAGGCTCATCCTTAATCCCACTCTCTGGGGTTTCTTTACACAACGGGGCCTTGCCTTGTCCTTTCTCTGTCTCTGCCTCTCCTGGGTTTTTCTTTAACTACTAGAGCCTGTTGTGTTCCCTCTGGTTGCTGGTCCTATGGGCATCTATTTACTTTACGTGGGTCTGCTCTACTCTTTTCTCCCTAAACATGCCCCTCATAGGCTTCCTTTAACAAGGGACTGCCTGCTTCATGTCCCACCTACTTTGGGTCTGTGTTACTTAATCGGGGCCTGTCCTGCCCCCTCTGTTCTGCCCAACTGTTGATTCTTTCCTTTGGTTCTGCCTTCCCCTAGTCTTAAACTGGGGCCTTGCCCCTTTGGTCCACACCTAGGGCCTCTGCTCCTCCTCCATTCTGCCCCTACTTGGTGTTTTCTTCACTGGGGCTTTGCCAGGCCCCTAGAAAGCCTTGCTGCTTTCTGTGGCCATTTCCTTTTAATAATTAAAACAACAGAAAAATCCAGAATGTACTGGACAGAACCTGCCCTGTGGTGCTACAGCTCATTCACTGCCTCATCCAGGTCTCTCTCATTGGCAAGGGGGGCTGAATGATGGGGCCCAACTGGCCTGAGTCACTGCCACCGGTGCTGAAGTTGTGGTGGGTGGTCCTGCTGTTGGGGGGCCCTGACTCTGCTTTAATGCTCTCTCACCAATGCAGCCTCACTCTGACTCAGCTCTTGCTCTCTCAACTGACCTACCCTTCACCACCATGCTGCCAACAAGTAGTTGCATAATTTTTAATATAAAATAACAAAGAGAGCTATACATAGCTCACATCACTCGGCCATGCTACTGGGATCTACTTACAGTGAAAAAATGAACAGTGCAACTATGCTAACTGGAATCTCTGACTCTGCCTCATAGGACTGGCCTCCTTTCAACTGCTGACTCAGCACTACTTCAGGAACTGCTGACCAGACTCCTCTCTTCAACCTCATCTTTGGCTGCTGCCATGACCGCTAACCTTGACCGCCTCAGCAGGGGCCGCACTTTATTCACCAGACTGGCCAGGACACAGCAAGGGACCCCACAAGCCTGTAAAACTGCCCCCTACTTAGCTGAACTATCCCTTTCCTGGCATTGTATACTGTACTGGGTAGGGATCTGAGGGGTATATTACTCTCCCTACTGGGGATCCAGGGGAGCCATACTGGGGGTACTGGGGCACCAACTTCACGGTATTACACATGTACATCCTAAAAGACTAGGGGGAGGACATGATTGAAACATACAAATATATCTATAGGATCAACAGGGTGGAATGAAGGGAGGTATTCACCCTTATTATAAACACGTACACAAGTGGGAACCAACTAAATCTGGTGGGGGAATGTTCAGGAGGGATGCACGTACTTTTTTATCAAAAGAGTGGTGGACAAATGTAATGGACTACCAGAGGAGGTGGTACGTGCTAAAACAGTAAGTGGGTTCAGACACTGATGTGACAGGCAAAAGGGCCTGGTAAGGGCAGGAGTAGTTGTCAATGGGAGGGGTAAAGTCACAAAGGATGGTAGGGCCATCGCAAGAGTAATTGGCAGGGTTCTGCAGACTGGATGAGCCAGTGGGCATTTTTCTGCCATCCATGTTCTGATTCTTTGACTTATCCACTAGCCTTTTATCACACACTAGCTTTTCACTATCTCTAAAATCTATGACTGTTTTGGTGGCAAGACTATGTTTTTACTCACTATCATTCTCACACTCTCCCCACCCCTTTTTGCTTAACCCATAGTTTTAGCTCTATAAATGTATACTTTTTTATAGTAATCATTTTTTAAGAGTTGCTGGGAGAGGGAACTGCCACTTCTGCAAACTGCCCCATGGTTTACCCTTGTCTAGGGCAGTCACTGTGGGAGTAGCACAGTGGCTGCCTCAAAACCACACCATGGCGATCACCAGGGGCTGTTAATGTCAGCACTGGCATCGCTGTTTGGCATGTGTGAACCAGTGCTCCCTACGAGAACCTTCCCCCATCCCAGATATAACAAGCACTTGTCAAGACTGAATGTATACTGGCTTGTATTTGCTGTGTAGGTATTTGGCATTGATAGTGCAGAGGCAATAATTAACTAATAACACAAGTTATAATAGTGAAATTGTCATGACTGGGAAATGAGGAAGTTCACACATAATATTGTTGTTTTCTTAGATTGTGACCTTGAATTTTCAAAATACTAGTTCTTTTTTCCCTTGCAGATGAACATGCAAGTGTCGTTTATGAACTGTGACCCAAAACATTGCTTTATGGAATGACTACAGAGTCAGGTTTTGGAGGGGGATTTGATAATGACACCTGCCATGTTCATTCGATGCGGGTTAAAAACATAAATATGTTGAAAATGTGGGCTAAAATATAAAGAAAATTATCAATATTTGTTCATAGTTTGTTCTTCCGTTTTGATCTCAAATGTTCAACATAGGGCCCTGGCAATGGTGCACAGTGCCCGCACCAAACATATATGGTGCAAGTGGCACCACAGCCCTCAGAGCTATTCTCAAAGGCAGCCTGTGTCGAGCACAGGCTGCCTGCCCCAAATGGGGCTTGCACCACCCATGTGCCTGAAAATGGACTGCGACCTGGCTCAAGGGGGAATGTGCCAGGCAAAGGCTGCCACATCCCCGAGAATGATATTCTCGAAACTTCCCCAGCGGGAGAATTTCCAAGTACCCTAAAACCAGCCATTGCTGGTCTAAAGTACTTAGATACCTTCCCACATGGAGAGTTGTCCTGTATGCGGCAATGTGCAACTGTCTGCGACCCCCACAGTGCCCACATGTATGTCCTAAACAATACTCCTGCCCTGGGGGAGTAGTGGCCTCCCTCTCTGAACCCTGATTGTGCTGGCATCGACCGAACACAGAACCCCTCACAACCCTAGTGTGGCCCCCCTCCCAGAACCCTGATCATAGAAACATAGAAACATAGAAGTTGATAGCAGATAAGGACCACAAGGCCCATCCAGTCTGCCCATTTCTTTTTCTACCTTATGAACGTGACATCGGCCTTTGCTCTGTCAATGACCTATCTTGTCATACTCATCTGTATTGCTCCCTTATGCCTATCCCATGCCTGTTTGAAGCCCTGCACTCTATTCATATCCACCACTTCTTGAGGTAGGCCATTCCATGCATCCACCACCCTTTCCGTGAAGAAGAACTTCCTCACATTACCCCTTAATCAGCCTCCCTCTAATCTCATGCTGTGTCCTCTTGTCCTGCTATTTTTCTTATGTTGAAACATGTTAGACTCTTTCACTGTGTTAATGCAATAATTTAAATATAGATATAACACCCACATCCCTGGTGGTAGAGTGGCCCCCCATCCTCCCTCCCTACCCCGGCCGATAGTGACCACCACCCTACCCCCTACAAACCCAGCTCAGAGCCGGCGACCAGCACAACCCACCTCACACCTTCGCAGCTGGCCACCGACTGAACTGTCATTGCTAGTATTGTAATATGTACCTTTCTGCCTCTCGGTCCGCCATTTCTTTGAGCGGTTCACTGCTGCATGGGCTCAAGTTTATGGTGTTCCTCGATCTCCATCTGGCCCTTGTGCTATTATTTCCATTAGAAAGGGGCTGGAGGATCAAGTGCCGTGGGACCACCGGGCAGCAGCCTCCAGAATATGTGAACCGGTGGTCCATGCATGCTGATTAGAGTGCACTCATTTTCTCGCTGCTGTTGCAGCAATACAAAAGCCTCTCCAGGGCTCCTGGACCCTCAGATCACCAAATCAGGGTCCAGAGACATGGAGGAGGCACAAGGAAAGTCAGAAAACTGCTTATTTTAAGAGGGCCTATGAGCGCTCAGGGGGAGCTGTTATAAAAACTAATAGCGGGCTTATGAATATTAATAAGAGCCTGCCTGCTGCCGGGGGGAACTGTAAATTGGCAGCAGCAACATGCAGGAAATTAAGTTAAAATATGACACTCCGCAAGGGGACTAAAGGGCAGAGCTGCTGCTGCTGAACTGTGGGGGAAATGAAACATAAATCAGAGTGTTTTGGCTGCAAGCTGATTGAAAAATTGGGACTCTGGGGCTGCATGAACTGTTTCCTATAGCAGCCATACTTGTCATCTTTAACCCCTGCACATCCAATCAGGAGGTAAAGGTTTGTCAGAGTGTTCATGAGACTGAAAAAGAGGATTTGGGGAGTAAAAGGAGGGAGATTTCTTGTTGCCCAAATGAGGGTCAATAGGGCGATAAGTGTGCAAAATTAATATTAATGTGTTCAGTGGGACAACTACTGCAGCCAATAAGACAGAGCTGCTGAAAAACTGATAAAAGGGACTGTTTTGCCCACCCAGGGGGAGATTCAAAGAGGATCCCAAAGTGAGCAGATTGCAGGAGCCACTGCTGGAGAGCTCTTCTGCCCGGGATCTGCATCTGGGACTTCACAGCCTGCTTGACTCCAGCAGCTCACCAGCATTCTATACCCAGCTTCCTAGTGAAGCAACTGCAGTGTGCATACAGCAAGAGAGTAGCCTGGGGGGGGGGTGAGAGAGCAACAGAGAGAGGGAGAAAGCAAGCTATCAGCCCAGTGCGAGAGCAAGTGGTAGGGCTGCACCAGCAAGTAAGGGGCTGTATACTGAGTTCTACCCCCTTGGCTAGGCAGACTTGAAGCCTGTGCTGCTGAACTCCAGAGAACCTATGAGAGTGTGCTGAGGGTCCGAGATGGAGAATGGCCTTCACTTGAGTCCCTCTGGGTGAGCAACAGAATGGTCTGGGGACCACACTGCTCAGTCCCCTGACTGAAGAGAACGGAGACCGGTGGAGAAGATGTCAAGAGGCCTGCCTGGCGAACACTACCTTTAAAGGCCCCAGTGGTGAGGATTGGAAGAGCTAGGCAGGTGAAGAATCCAGTATTCCTTAAGTCCTTAGGCCAGCTCTGCTGCTGCATTGGTTCACCACTTATCTGACACCTTTACGGTACAGAAAATAATCAGATCCTTGCACGCCCACCTTGGACTGCTAAACTGTAAGTACCCCAAGCTGCAGCTTTGGGAAGTCTTTATTCAGTTAGTTAGCTATCTAGTCAGACTTAAGGGAGGTTAAGTACTGGGCCCAAGCCTGAAAGTAAAAGTTTAGAGTTGTGAATTTACGGTTTGGGCACCAATGAAAGACCCTCATATCAACTTCTGCGCCATGGTGAGGTACCCACCAAAGAGACTGTATAGACTTTGTTGACAACTTCCAAGGGAAAGACAGGTGGGGATTGTTTGGGGCAGAATTATTAGCCAGTTGTTGTTGCTTTATTTCCCTTTGTTCCCCCTTCCCTTCCAATAAAATACTGTTGTTGTTCATGTTAATTGCTGCCACAGAGTGTTTCTGCAAAGAAGGGGGGTATTGTCAAGGTGTGTAGGGAACTGTTTGGGAGGCTTCTGATATATTTTCCTGGGGTGGTGATAACCTGCCACTTCCTCAGGTGGAGGCATGGTGCCATTCCACATCTACCTATCCTAACCCAAGCTGGCCCCCTCGGAGGGAAATAGTGTAAGGACCTTGAGGGCCCCGGAACAGCCAAATATGAGTCAAAGGGTTGTTATATACTGTATAGATAGATAGATAGATAGATAGACAGACAGACAGACAGACAGACAGACAGACAGAGAGATAGATAGATAGATAGATAGATAGATAGATAGATAGATAGATAGATAGATAGATAGATAGATAGATAGATACTGTACACATTTTTAGTAGTGGATATTTGGGGTTAAGTCCATTACTGAAAGGACAATTATTAATTGATCATTTATTTGTTTGGTTTTGAACATAATTTATTTCAGAATATTATCTGTATAGCAAAAATAATTACAGACTGAAAACATAAGGATTGAATGACTATCACATTAAGACTGCTCTTAGATTTCAGGTAATTAACCCTACTAGGATTTCAAATAGATATTAAATTGGTTATGTTTAAATTGCTGTTGAAAAAAGTCAAATTTGCAATATATTTTCGGACCCCCATCACCTGAGGAAGCTTAATAAGAGGAAACATTGTGCTTTGGTGGTCAGAAGGGAATTAATAAATGGAGAAAACATTTTAATAACTTCGATAGATGAAGTGGCTGATTGTTTTTCTTTTGTTAGATGGGTTTTGACAATAATCAGCCCAACAACATCTTCTCTGGAAAGTACTCCTTTGGTTAAAGAGAGGACTACCCAGGTACTTTCCTTTTACAGTTAAAATTGAATGCTAAAAAATGCAAAGTCATACATACAGGCAAAAGGAACACACAGGTAAAATATAGTGTGGAGTCACAGTGGAAGCCTAAGAAGAAGAAAGAGATTTAGGCATCATAATGAATAGCATATTGAAAATATCTAGTCAGAGTAGCAAAGCAGCCTGTAGCCAGTTGGACACCACATCACCAGAGTGGGTGCTGCTAGGAACAAAGATAGGGCTGCTCTAGGACCATGAACACTCAGCAGGCTGCCACCGGAGCTCACCTGGGATCATGATTTTTTTTTTTCAGTCTTTGGTAACTGGGTAAGGCCCACTAGGCACAAGTGCCTGTTTTCAGGGGCGACCTGGGAGCACTGGGTGGTTAAGTGACCTGCTCAGAGTCACACAGTATGTAAGTAGAGGTTGGAAGACTCAAACCCAAGTGTGGTCTGCTGGATGTACCAAACTCGTTCACAGCTCATTACTCTAACCTCTAGGCTATACTGCCAGCCAATGGTGGCAAGTTCAGCAGTCACCTTTAGCTTGCTGTCCCCTAAACAATCACTTTTTCTCCCTCCCTGGCCACATGGAGATCCCTTCTCAAGGCTTACACTTATCTAAGCCTGCAGCCTATCAGGACACTGCATGACCAGAGTAGGCTTGATCTTAGCTCTTCTCTAAAGCACAGCACACCCAGCAGTCCTCTGCACCACAATCTGGAGTGTTAAGAGGCACAGCGCAAAGGGCATCACATCATGGTCATCAGTGACGGAGGCAGCAGGCAGCCAGACATGCTGCCCAACTGTCCAGTGAAACAATATACTGTATGTCTTAGCTGGCATCTGGTAAGCACTGACCCTGATTCACTGTCTGTCACTCCTTCAGTGTCCTTTGTACCTACCAAAGATATATTTCATATTGGTAACATGCTACAGAATCTGTTCTTTTGAATCTCGCTATGTTGCTTATCAGGGACATCTTCCTTATCTGGATGCTACTACTTATATTAGTGGTGTTGGTGGTCTTCCCTATGAGCGCTGCTTATAGAAGTGGTGTCTGTCTGACTTCTTTGAGTACAGAAGACCACATAATGCTTACAAGAGAGAAATCTGTATAGCAAAAAATCTATTAGCCACAGCTAAAGACCCCATTTTTTTAAGACATTTTATTTATTTAGTTTTTGTTAACCGGGTTAGGTGCACTAGCCAAAGTTGACTATTTTCAGGCATGACCCGGGAGAATACAAACATAAAATGAGATGACATTATACAATACATAGTATATAGTACAGGTAGGTTAGAATACAGATCAAGTCAGACAGTACTTGATATAATACATATAGCTATGCAGAGATGACAAAAGTGACATTAGTACATGCAAATAACTGAAAGTGGGCTAGGTGGCAGCTATAAAGACATTTTATAGCAAAGCTTGTTTAGAAGTGCAGCAGTGTCTTGGGAAAAATAGGGTGTTAGCTGTGAGGCATTAAGTGGGATCAAAGCATGTGCAGGGGTCCCGGGACAGGTGGTGATATAGTTCTTTTTTGAAGATTGGGTGGGAGTTAGCCTGCCTCAGGGCAGGAGGGAGGGAGGGAGGGAGTTCCAGGTGGCTGGGGCAGTGCAGTGAAATGCTCTAGAGCCTTTTGAAGTAAGACATCTGGGTATGGTGAGTAGAAATATGTTTGCCGAGTGTAGTCCGTGGGCAGATGTCTGTGGTACAAGTGGAGCTGCAAGGGAGGTGGGGGTTTGGTTACAGATTACAGAGTCTGTGAAGATCCCTAGGGAATATAGTTGGTAGGCAGTTGGGGAGAGCCAGCCTAGGTCGCTATACAGTGTGCAGTGGTGCTTGAGGCGATGGGAAGAGGAGGCATACCGACATATGTTGTTATACGCGACATCCCATTTATGGAGAGCAGTCTTATGGGCATTAGCAAAAGTGGAGACACCATATGTCAGCGCTGGAAGCAGAATACCCTTGGCAATTGCCAATTTGGCAGATGGTGTTAGCAGGTGACAAGTCTTATAGGCGATTCCAAGTTTGGCATTTGTTGCTTTACAGGTTGACTGGATGTGCAGACTGAAATCAAGGGATTTATCAAGGAGGACTCACAGGTGTTTAAGGAATGTGACATAGTCGATGAGAGACCCCCCCCCAGAGTCATGGACTAGGAGGGTTTCCTTACAGGCCCTGAGTTTGGGGGCAGTGCCAAATAGCATGGCTTGAGTCTTTTTTGTGTTGAGAATGAGCTTATTAGCATTTAGCCATGTTTGCACATTCCTGACATCCGAGGAGAGGTTTTTGTTAATGATGTTAACTTTGTCAGCGCTGTAGTAGAGGATGAGATCATCAGTGTATAAGACAGCTGAGCAGGACAGTATGGCATAATCTATGTTGTTGATGTATAGCGAGAAAAGAAGAGGTCCCAGGATGGAGCCCTGGGGTACTCCCAATGTCAGTGCTGGTCACATCCGAGAGAGCGGAGTTGAATTTAACGAGTTGTAATCTGTTTGATAGGTAGTTGTTAAACCAGTCAACTACTGAGGATGAGAAGTTAAGTCTATGCAGGGTTGAGAGAAGCAGGGGATAATCAACAAGATCGAAAGCTTTGGTAAGATCAATAAATACTGCTCCAGTGAGTAGGCCTTTGTCCATGTTGCAGAGTACATCGGTGGAGAATTTGAGAAGAGCGGTTGAGGTACTGTGCCCTTTTCTGAAACCATGCTGAGTGTCTGAGAGAAGGTTGTTCTTTGTGAGATAGTCAATGGTTTGGGTTGCAACAAGTTTCTCCAGTAGCTTGCTTAGCACAGAGAGGATGGCTATGGGCCTGTAGTTGTTGATATCCTTTGGGTCTCCTTTTTTAAGGATAGGCGTAACTCGAGCAATCTTACATAGATCTGGGACAATGCCAAGAGAGAGAGAGAGAGAGACAGAGTGAAAATCTTGGCCAGTGGCGAGGCAATCAATGGTGCCGCTAGCTTCAGGAGTCGTGGCTCAAGTGAATCTGAGCCGGGGCTAGTGTTGTCGGATATGTTTTGCAATAGCCTTTGCACCTTGGATCTAGATATAGCTTTAAAGTGGAAAGGGGGTAGTAGTTAGTTGGCAGTGGTCAGCACCAGATGCAGATCTCTGGGGTGTGCAGTAAGGCTGAGATGCTGTGGGAGGTGAAGTGAAGGATGAGGTGTACTGAGACAGGTCCATGAATAATCTGTTAAAGGCATTTGCTATAGTGTTCGAGTCATTACAATGTACACCATTTAGGATCATATCCCCTGGGGTCGATGACTGGGTAGCCCCAAGAAAGGTCTTGATGTGTGTCTAGAATTTTCTAGGGTCACCAGCAGAATTTGTGAGCAGTTCCTTGCAGTAGATGCTCTTTGCTGTTCTGATTTGCTTTTTACAGGTGCTCCGAGAGGCCCTGTAGGTACTGTAATCCTCTGGTAGTCTGGACACTTTATACTTCTTCCAGAGTTTGTCCAGTGTGCGCAGGTTAGCCAGCAGGTCCTTGTGTAGCCATCTTGTTGGCAGAGGCTTTGTAGGAGGCACATCTAAGCAGCACCCAGATGACACACTCATTGGTGGTATAAACTGTAGTAACTCAAAAATTATTGCTGATACCTTTAACCATCCTTTTACAGACTTGATTTCTTACACATCCCAGTTCCCACCCCATGTGATAGGGAATCTCCTCACGTTCCTCCTCTCCTAAGTGTCCTCCTTTCTGTCTGAAAGTTGTGACAACTAATGATTCATAGAAGCATAGGAGCTGACTTTTATTTTTCCTTGCGGGGGCTCAACAGATGGCTGGGGGTCTGGGGGCTGCCAAGGCCCCCAGAAGCTCTAGGGTGTTTGGTATTTTCTGGTATATTTTGTGCATTTTACTGAAGAGCTGGCACTGTATAAACAAACACCACTGAAATCAGTGTTAGGATAGGAATAAAAAACAAAATTACTGGCAGAACCCGCAACCACCTTTGATGTAGGATCATATGCACTTGTCTGGTCTGGGGACACATTTCCTCATTATAATTATGCCTTTATGGGGGTACATTTTACATATTGGCAGTCCTTCCCCATTCTGCTCCTGAAAAAAAGTGAAATTTCAGTTGCATTCCTGGAACTGAGTACACTGCCCAATCTTCACCTGGCAAAAGTAAAAAAAAAAAGATCAGAACATTTTGCATTCTTTCTGTTTTTGGGACCAGAACAGTCCCCCCAAATCAGGACTGACCTCCACCTTAACCATTTTGCAGCATCAAAGAGGCATCCTTTTTAATTAAACACCCTTGTCCTGCAGTGCCTTCACCACTAAAGGGGGACGGGGTTATACTTCCTATACATTTGAAGTTTAAATAATTATTTATAAGACTGCCATGCCATGTGCTCTGATTGGCTGCTGTTCCAGGCGTCACTCTTAGAAATGCCAATCAAAGCTCAATGTAATGTAGCACATGCTTGCCTAAAGTGCATTTTTCTTTTTAAAAAGCCATTAAAAAATAATAAGATTAGATTTATAATCACAGTAACACTATCACAAGCAGGTGTTTCCTGATCCTACAAGTCTTCTGAGGTTAACAGTACTCAAATATACCTTGGCTATCAACACCCCCAGCTAAACCACAGAAAATGCCCACTTCTTGGAGCATTGTTGTTTAAATGTGAAGGAACTGCGTCACAATACTGTTTACAAAGGTTTCTCAGAAGCATCTGCAGCTCCTTCAAAAGATTACATTTATTTCTAAATTTCAGTCACATTGAAAAGGGTGAAATGGTTATGTTCTCTTAAACAGGTATGGCGGCTTTACCTTCCCACACTCCATTTGAGGAACCTCAAGGCAATCTGGGGCTGGCTGGACTGAACCGTAAAACTGCTAGACAGACATGTTCAACAAGGCCCAGGCCCAGGGGGTACGCTATGTGCTGTAGCAGGAAAATTAGCACCATCCCTATTATTTTATATATTGTACAACTTCCAGCTGCTGTCAGAATCAGTTAAGGAAAGGAAAACATCCAGTCTCCCATATCACCTAAAAAGTTATTTTCATTTTCAATAAAGATGTACCCTTTAACATGTGTATTGATGATACATGGCAAAAATTAAGACAGGTGACCGCTACAATTTTACTTTAATTACAGTAGCACTTTGTGATGTGACTGATTTGACTGCTACTCACCAGCCCTCCTCCTTCTGTCAGAAGAGCTTCTGCCAGTGCCACTGCCCGCCTGGAACTGTCCGTCCATGATCCCATCCCAACCGTGCCCACCAACTCAAGTCATCCACCCTGCTGCTGCAGCCGCTTGTTTGCTTGGCTGTCTACCGCTGCTGGTCATGCCACTGACCACTGGTGCTAGGCTCTAGCTACCACCTGCTGCCGGGCCCATGTCACGCTGCTATTATTTATTTTGCTGTACATTTTACCTAGTTTGCCTCTCACCCCCTTTTCAACCACAGACTGAGAGAGGAGAGTAGCGGACTGTGGTAGAGCGACCGTCAACTCCCCCCCGGAAACAATTTGCTGCTTGGCCAGGTGCATTGCTTGTTTAGAGGCAAGCTCAAAACTCACCAAGCCAACTCCTCGCTACAGCTCCACCCTGTGTAGCAGGAAAAGAGGCAGTGTTTCATGACTCATGCGCACTTCCATGGCCAGTGGCTGCTCCTCCACCAGTCACCTGATTACAACTACTGCCACTAATAGGCTGTGAGTGGACAACAGTCTGTGTGCTGTGGAAGTATTTAACCAAACTTGCAATTCAGAATCAGGGCTAATATACAGTCTTGCATATTAGCCCCAAATTGCATTACATCATCCATTCCGGAGTGGGCAGAGCCCCTACCTTAACTTCCCTAGGTAGTAGGCGTCTATGCATAGAAGCTTCTAGCTAGTCTCTCCCCCTGTACTAGTGCGAGCGTGATGGCCTTGATCCCAAACTTCTGAGACTTGGTGCCCCCATTATAGCCCCCTTGATTAGATACATTTTCAACCTATCACTTGTCTCTGGTATTGTCCCTGAAAATGGGAAAATAGATAGGATTGTCACCATTCCTGAAGCAAGTAAAATAAAATGTCTTGAATATTAACACCCTATAGCAATATTCTTAGAATCACAGGATCACAGACTCATAGACTCATAGAAGCTTGACGGCAGAAAAGGACCATACCGGCCCATCTAGTCTGCCCTTTTTTCCCCGCCTACACCTCCACCTCCCTGCCTGCCCCACCTGCCCCCTGATACTCAGTCCCATATTCTTGTCCCATGTCCTCTTGAATTCTTCCACCAACTTAGCCTCCACCACTCCGTCTGGTAGTCTGTTCCAGGGCTCCACCACTCTCTGTGAAGAAATGCCCTCTCACATTGCCCTTGTATCTTTTTTCTTGCAGTCTGAGGCCGTGCCCTCTAGTTTTGACCCCCTTCTGCCTCTTAAGTAAATCCTCTTCTCCCACTTTATTGAATCCCTTTCATATTTAAAGTTTCAATCATGTCTCCCCTTTCCCTCCTTGTCGCCAGCGTGTACAGATCCAGCTCCTTACACCTCTGCTTGTATGACTTTCCCTGCATACCCTACACCTTCTTGGTTGCTCTTCTCTGAACCCTCTCCAATGCATCTATGTCTTTGCAGAGATGAGGCCTCCAGAACTGAACCCCATACTCCAGGTGCAGCCTCACAATGGCTTTGTAAAGGGGCATTATTACCTCCCTCTTTCTGCTAGTAATGCCCCTGCCTATGCATGCCAACATTCCATTGGCCTTTCCTGCCACCTAGCTACATTGGATTCCTACCTCTTAGCTCTTAGCAAGCTACTTGAGCGTATAGAAACATAGAAACATAGAAGTTGATGGCAGAAGGAGACCGCAAGATCCATCTAGTCTGCCCATTTGTTTTAGACCTATTTTGACACTCTAGTTGCCCTTTGTAATAAAGGCTCCCTTGTGTCTATCCCATGCATTTTTGAATCCCCCCACAGTGTTGGCCCCCACAACCTCTTGGGGTAAGCTGTTCCAAGCGTCCACCACTCTTTCCGTCAAGAAAAACTTCCTGGTGTTCATACAGAACCTCCCTCCTTGCAACCTGAGGTCATGTCCCCTGGTGCCGGAGCTCTTCTTGACATGAAAAAGTTCCTGTGCCTGTACTTTGTTAATGCCTTTTATGTACTTGTATGTTTCAATCATGTCCCTTCTCACTTTCCTCTGATCCAGGGAGTACATATTCAGTTCCCCAAGTCTTTCCTCGTAGGACATGTACTGCAGACCCTGAATCATTTTTGTCGCCTTTCTCTGTACTGTTTCCACCCAGTCAATGTCATTCCTGAGGTGAGGCCTCCAGAATTGGGCTCCATATTCCAGGTGAGACCTGACCTGCAATCTATACAGTGGTAGTACCACCTCTCTCTTCCTGCTCGTGAGTCCCCTCCCAGTGCAGCCCAGCATTCTGTTGGCCTTCATTGCTGCCTTCTCACACTGCTTACTAACCTTCAAGTCATCTGAGATTATAAGTCATCCGGGACATAGATACATAGACAGTGTCGGCAGATCAGGGCCTATGGCCCACCCAGTCTGCCCATTTGAGCTTGTAAGTTCAGTTTGTTTTCCTAGAAGTCTGTTGCCCCTTACCCCTGACCTCCAGAATTCCTTTATGTCTATCCCATGCATTCTTAAATTCCGTGATTGTTTCAGCCCCCACCACTTCCTCTGGCAGGGTGTTCCACTTGTCCACCACCCGCTCTGTGAAGAAATTCTTTCTCATGTTTCCTCTGAATCGTCCTCCTCCAACTTCATCCCATGCCTCTAGTCCTGGAACATCTTTTTCGCTTAAAAATAGTGTTTTCCTGCACCTTGTTCCTCCCTGTAAGATACTTGTATGTCTCTATCATATCCCCTCTCTCCCTCCTCTCCTCCAGGGAGTACATGTTCAGTTCCTTCAACCTGTCTTCATAGGACTTGTGATGCAATCCATGCACCATCTTTGTTGCCCTCCTCTGAACCTTCTCTACCCTATCTATGTCCTACGTAGGTATGGTCTCCAGAACTGTACACTGTACCAGGTGGGGCCTCACTAGTGTCTTGTATAGCGGAATTATGACCTCCCTTTTCCTGCTGGTGATGCCCCTGCCTATACATCCCAGCATCCTATTTGCTTTACCTGCTGCCTTGTCACACTGTTTCTCACCTTGAGGTCACTGAGATGACAACCCCAAGATCCCTTTCCTGCTTGGTGCATGCTATATCCTCACCCCCAACTGATATATTGTGCCAGGATTTTGTGCCTCATATACATTATCTTGCACTTCTTTGCATTGAGTTTCAACTGCCAAACCCCTGACCATTCTTCAAGTTTCTGCAGGTCCCTTCTCATTCTGTCTACACCCTCTGGTGTGTCTACTCTGTTACAGAGCTTTGTGTCATCAGTGAACAGTGAAATTCTGCCTTCTAGGTCCTGCGAATGTCACTGATGAAGATGTTGAATAGGACCGTCCCAGCACTGATCCCTGTGGTACCCCACTGGTCACCCTTCCCTCTGTGGAGTGACAGCCATTTACCACCACCCTCTGTGTCCTGCCACCCAGCCAGTTACCTACCCACCACACTACTGTCCTGCCCACACCCATATTCCTCAGTTTGTGTAATAGTCTTCTATGTGGCACAGTGTCAAAGGCCTTGCTGAAGTCCAGATAGGCCATGTCCACTGCCCTCCCTGATCCACCTCCCTAGTCACCCAGTCAAAAAATTCAACGAGGTTGGTCTGACATGACCTCCCCTGGGTGAAACCATGCTGCCTTGGGTCCTGTAGTCCATTGACAACCAGATGTTCCACCAATCTCTCCTTCAGTAGTGCTTCCATGATCTTCCCCACTACCGAGGTGAGGCTGACTGGTCTGTAGTTCCCTGCTTCCTCTTTGTTCCCACTTTTGTATAAGGGGACTACATCTGCTGTCCTCCAGTCTTTGGGTACCTCCCCTGTTTCCAGTGATCGGCTAAACAGGATAGCCAGAGGTTCAGCCACCACCTCTCTTAGTTCTTTAAGGACCCTGGGGTGCACCCCATCTGGCCCCATTGCTTTATCAACTCTTATTACTTTCCAGTTCCTTCAGGACCCTTTCTCATGTAAAGGGACTTGTGTCCATTTCTGCACCATTCTCACCACTTATACTCCCTTCAGACCCATTACGCTCCTCTTCCTCAGTAAAGACTGAGCAGAAATACCTGTTCAAAATGTCAGCTTTACTGTGTCATCCTCCACGCAGCCCCCATCCTCCCCTTCAGTCTCCACTATCCCTCCTTTGTCTTTCTTTTTTCACTTATGTACCTGTAAAGGTTTTGTCCCTCTACCCACTGATTTTGCAATGTGTTCTTCTGTCTGAGCTTTGGCTTCCCTACTGACCTCCCTGCCTCCCTTTGCTTCTCCTGGTACTTCTCCCTATCCCTTCTGCCTGTGTCTTTTGTATTGCCTGAATGCAATCTTTTTTGGCTTTCACTTTCTTTGCTACCTCTTTGGAAAACCATAATGGTCTCTCTTCCTTTTCCTCTTGCTAACCTGCTTAATGCATAATTCTGTTGTTCTTGTAATCCCCATTTTAAATACTGCCCACTGTTCCTCAATCCCTGATTCCTGTCCCATTCCCCTTAATGCCTCTTTCAAGTATCTCTCCATTTTCCCAAAGTCTGCCCCCCTAAAATCCAGGATACGTGTTTTTGTTGGTTTGGTTCTGCTCTTTCTGTGATTTCAAACCACAATGACTGGTGGTCACTGTTTTCCAGGTGCTCCCCCACTGTTACCCCCATCACACTGTCCCTGTTTGTGAGCACAAGGTCCAGTATTGCCTTCTGCCGAGTTGGTTCCATGACCAGTTGCTTGAGGAAGGCACCCTGAAGGGAGTCCAGGATAAATCTGCTCCTAGTTGATGCTGCTGCTGGGATGTTCCAGTCCACTTCTGGAATACTGAAGTCTCCAACCAGTACTACCTCACCCTTGTCTGCCATCCTTTGGATGGCTAGCATCAGCTCCCTATCTGTTTCTTCCTCCTGGGCTGGTGGTCTATAGACCACACCTGTGCGGATGGCTGTCCCCATTTTCCTTTCCAGCTTAACCCACAGTATCTCTCCCCCATTTTGTTCCTCCTGGATCTCTGTGGCCCTTATGTCATTTTTCACATACAGTGCCACTCCTCCTCACTTCCTGCCTGCTCTGTCTCTTCTGAATATGTTGTAGCCAGGTATGGTCATCTCCCAGTCGTGGTTATCATTACACCAGGTTTCAGTGATGGCCACAATGTCCAGGTCTGACTGTACCATGACAGCCTCCAGATCTTCCATCTTGTTGCTAAGGCTCCTGACATTTGCACACATGGCTTTCCATGATTTGACCTCCCTAGACTGTTTCACTGTTCTACTCCAGCCCCTTCCTTGGTTGTCATTTATCCCTGGTTCTCCTTGCTGTCTGCCCTTCTGCTGAATTTTGCCCCTTTTCTGCTTATCCACCTCTTGGGCACTAATCTCCATCTTTTGCACACTGCTTTGCAGAGATAGCCACCCTCTGGTTCACTGGTTCCACTGCTAGCTGTGGGGGGTGAGCAAGTAGGTACCCTCCTTGCTGGCCTGTCACCCCCCTTTGCTAGTTTAAATGCTTGTCAATGTAGCATTTAAACTTATCATTGAGTGCTTGGATTCCCCTTCTATACTGACTATAATGCTTAGTGAAGGTATGGACAGAACTCCAAGTGGCAGCTGTACATATATATCTGCGGCAGAGACGTTCCTGAAAAAAGCAGTAGAGGCAGCCATGCCCCTGGTTGAGTGCCCTTTAACTTCCCCCGGAAGTGGTTTGTTATACTTCCAATAATAAAAGGTAATGCAGTTGTTGCCAACCAACTTACTGACCACCTTTATGCTTTATTACTATTATTATGATGTCATATAATAATAATATTATTATTAGGGAGGCAGTGTAGCATAGTGGATAAGAGCACTGAACTGCAAACCTGGAGAACTGGGTTTGAATCCTACAGCCACCACTTTCATGCTGTGTGACCATGTGCTAGCCACTTGACTTCCCTGTGCTCCCAGGATGCACCTGGAAACAAGCCTTGATTTAGTTTGTCTTTCCTGGTCATAAATGATAAAAAAAAAGAAAATAAATAAACATGCCTACAATATTCTGGCTTCAGAGAAGAATGGTTTCTGCAAGGCCCATAGGCAGGGTCGGACTGGCCCACCTGGATACCTGGAAATTTCCAGGTGGGCCCCCCTCAGTTGGGTAAGTGGTTACCTTCTGAACTCTGAAAACTTTTGCATTTATCTTCTTTTTTCTAATTAAATGGGGTATCTGGGACACTGTTGATAAATGTAAGATGCAAACACAGAGCTAGTGTATCAGATTGAAGTGGAATATTGATACGAGTGTGACAACCTGGGCCCTCCTCTATTGATTTTCCAGGTGGGCCCTTGCATCTTCTTTCCAGGTGGGCCCTCTGTACCCCAGTCTGACCCTGCCCATAGGACTACTAAGGCCCATACTAAAGTGGTCACTGAGATGAAAAGTGCCATGGATCAGGCAGTGCTTAATTTGTGCTTGAGCTAGCAGGGGCTCAGCCCCAGCACCTCTTTTCATTCCGGGGCTGAGTCCCGGCACCTCTTCTCCCTGACATTGCACTTTATTAAGTTTAAATATGCAGCAGCACTCACACAGAGTTCAATGCTGAGGTGGTTGAGCAGCAGCACCAGTGGTGCAGATCGCAGTCAGAGTCGACTACACCCCCTTGCAGCTTGCATGCATCCTCTCAGCTGAGCGGCTGCTGCCCACTGCTGTTATCTTCAGTTTCTTGCTCTGATTGCTTCGTCCACACTGCTCGCTCTCAGAGCTGCTTATGGGGGTTCAGGTTGCTGGCAGCGGCGCACACGACCACCTCACAGTACTAGCATCACCTGACCAACTGTTCTGTGGTCAGGTACTTATGTTGCGTCAGTGAACATAGTGAGAGGAGTCAGTAGTCGCCGACTGTTGCAGCAGGCTGTGGCTGCATTTTACTGTTGTCTTGTCGATGGGTGTCTGGAAAATAAATAAAATAAAACTGTATTTCTGGAAAAAAACATTTGGAAAAGTAATTTGTTGTTTTACTTGAGTAGTTTGATTGGGGAGTCTGTCAGGGGTTGGGAAAAAACAAGGAAAGTCAGTCATTGGGTGTGCAAGGCAGGGAGCGAGTGGGCTGACTGAGGGTTCGGGGAAACAGAACTCCTAGGTGGTGGGAAAGTAGCTGGGGCTGGGAGGGACTGTGTGGGGAGTCGGGGACAGTCAGTGGGGAATACTGTTAATACACCTGGTTGGAGGAGATTCAAGGAAGCCAGCGGGTGCCAGCAACATTTCATTCAAAGCCTTCAAAGTTCCCAGAACCAAGACCTTCCTCTCCCAGAGGTCCTTCTTTTATCGAGCCCCCACCTGGTTCAGCTCTCTCCCTACCTGCATCACTAACACTGACAAACTTGGTCCCTTCAAAACCACTCTCCGGAACCATCTCTTTAATGTCCGCTGCTGTAAGTGCAACTAACTCTGTCCACCCAATCCTACTGCAGAACCTTTCCCTGCCTGGGCCCCCTAATCTCGACAAATTCCTCTAGACTGCCGATCCATCTTTCCCCCTACCCCTTTTTACCTACCCCTCTTAGGTATATACAAGGATGTATGCCACTGCAACTCCAGAGAAATTGTACATCTTTAATTGTAAACCTGAATTTTATACCAACATGTAACTAAGTGTATTCTGTGTTCAATGTCTGCACCTGTTATGTTGTTCAATGTTGTATCTGCACAATGTTTTATTGTCTTGCCCTCCTTGCGACAAGGTGCCTTTGTAAATGAGTCCCTGACTCAAAGGTTGTAAATCTGACTTGTACAGATAAATAAATAAGTAAATTCAGAGGTCAGGGTTGCTCTGAAGAAGTGAAGTGATGAAGCAATTGGGCGAGCAGAAGCCAGAAGGCAAGGAAGTAGCAGTGAAGGAGAACTAAGTGCTGAGGCCAGAGCAGAACAGAACAGAAGAAAAGCCTGCTTCTGTGCTTCAGGCCAGGGCTTTCACTTACTACCTAAAAATAAATAGCCTAAATAACTAAGTAGGAAAGGAAACCAAAAGAAAACAAATATATAAAACCTCCTTGGCTCTGCAAACAAAACAGAGTAACGTAAATACGCGGACTGCATTGAGGCTCACAGGTTTTGTGTAGCCTAAGCTCAAGCTGAGAGCTCATCAGCTCAGTTGTGTATGAGCTTGGTAAATTCAGCCAGCAATCTGCCTGGGTTTGAATAATTATTTTACTTATTTTTTCCTACTTCTCCACAAGCTGAACTAAAAATCTCACCCCCTAAGGCTATACATAAAGGCTGAGGAGCTGTGTGTGAGACTGGTGGTACTGTACATCCAGTAGACTGACAGCCTAGTGTTTGATTCCTGATTTCTACCATATTATATTTGTGATTAAACAGGGGCTCTCTGGTGCTGATAATCAGGAGACTGCCCCCCCCCCAAAAAAAAAACTCATTATTGTAAGAGGAGCTGTGTCTCTGTGTGAGTTTGGTACATACTGGGTATTAAATAAAATAAATTGACCAAAAAAGGCTAAGTAAGAAAGGCAGAGGAGTAGCAGTGTGTGAGCTTGTGGGGTTCATTAATTATTATACTATCCAGTTTCCACTCCAGCAGGTGAAAAAAAAATAACCCCCCTAGGCTGTATAAAGGCTGAGCTGTGTGAGACTGGTATAGTACATCCAGGAGACTGACAGGGTTTGAATCCTAAAATCTAACACTGTGCTGCTGAGTACTGGGCTCTGCTGCTGGTTCCGTCACCAAAAATAAATAAATAAATAAATAACAGTAAAACCAGGAAAGCAGAGAAGGAGCTGTGTGAGCATAGTAGATTGACTGGGTTCAAATCGCACAAGCTCCACTGACATACAACACATTACTGTGTCTGAGTGACTGTCTCTGAAGGGCCTGTAGTTAAAATCAGTAAAATGAAATTAAAAATTAAAGGCTGAGACAGGCAGATCCCAGATCCGAGCAGGTGTCTGAGCCTGGATTTGATTCTCACAGGTTCCACTTACATTTACATACAGCACATTACTGTGTTCAACAAGCTACTGCCTGTGAAGGGGCAGGGGCTGTACCCAAAAAAAAGGCCAAGACAGGCAGAGGAGCAGGTGTGCGGACTGCGAGCCTGGGTTTAATTCCCAGAAGTTCCACTTACATACAGCACATTACTGTGTTCAATAAGCTACTATCTATGAAGGGGCAGGGACTGTAACCCCCAAAAAGACTAAGACAGGCAGAGGAGCAGGTGTGCGGACTGTGAGCATGGGTTAGAGTCCCACAAGTTCCACTTACACACAGCACATTACTGTGTTGAACGAGCTACTCTCTGTGAAGGGGCAGAGGCTATAACAAAAACAAAAGGCTAAGACAGGCAGAGGAGCAGGTATGCGAACTACATGCTTGGGTTCGATTCCCACAAGTTCCACTTACATACAGCACATTACTGTGTTAGAATGACTGACTCTGAAGGGGCTGTAAAAATAAAGGCTAACTAAGACAGGCAGAGGGGCAGGTTACATTTTGGTTCATTTTGGTGAGTGCTGACACATTATAAATCCCCTTAAAATGTCTCATGGTCAAAAGAAAATATGGTCATATTTTTCTAAGCCAGGAGGTACGAATGAGGCAGAGCCAGTCACTAAGAGGAAGAAAAAGGAGAGTGATGAAACCACGGAAAAGAATCAGAAGATGTACTGCGTGCCACTGTTACATGTGTCAGAGGCCTCAGTGGTACGAAAGAAAAGCAAGTTCATGATTATGAAGGGATTAAAGGGAAAAGTTTTGAGGAAAGCATTTGTGCTACTAGTGACTCTGAATCACAGAGCTCTGGTAGTGAAAAGGAATTCCCTGAACATGTCACGTCTCATAACAAAGATTTACTTCCTGCAGGATGGAAGCGTGAACAGAAATGTTTTTTTCAGAGTAAATACCAGTGCTTAGTCATCAGCGGATCAAATCTTGGTTGCAGTGTGTGTCAGCAAGTCAGTAACTTGGGTCCAGAAAAATCTGCCGGAATGAAGTTGGCAAAAGGATGGATTGAAACAACTGTTACTTCATATGGTACCAATAAAAAAAGCAACAGAAATCACTGCGGAAAAAGATAGGAGAACATGCACAAACTACGTCACATGTCACGGCTTCTCGCATTCTTGAGCAGTCAAAAAAAAACACATTGCTGCAATTAGCTGCAAAGGCACAGTCTGCTCAAATTGCTACTACAGCCAGAATCTTCAGAACTGCTTATAAAGAAGCGAAGTGTAACCAGCCGAGATGTGGCTTCGAAGTAGAAATAGACTGTCAGCAGTTGAATGGATTGGACATGGGGCATATTTTGCATTCCAATGTGGCATGTTCTAACATTCAACATCACATTTCCTCTGAGATGAAGAAAAAGTTGTTTGCCCAAATCGCATCGATTGCTCCTAAAATGAGTCTTTTATGCTATGAAGCTATTGCTTTAAACAAGAAGAGCGCTTTAATTGTGTACATGCGATTGATGTAACCTGACGTGGAGTCTCCTGCTAACTTATTTGTGAACCTTGTGGAGCTACAGGATCTGACGGCTGAGGGAATAGTGAACAGTTTATTGTCTGCACTTAAAAAGATTAACATAACTGAAAACTTCCTTGCCAAGTGCCTGGTAGTGGTTGCTTGCGATGGAGCTTCAGTGATGTTTGGATGCAATACGGGTGTTGTGAAGCAGTTGCAAGACATGTTTCCAAATATCAGGGCATGGCACTGCTCCACTCATCGCCTAGAGCTTGCGGTCGGTGATGTCATGAAAGATGTTGAAGCTACGAATCACTTTAAAAGTCTGCTAGACAAGCTATATTCTCTTTATAGCACATCTGGGAAAAATAGATTAGAGCTGAAGGAGTGCACTCTTGATATTCAGCTTTGCAAGAGTTAGACACCCAGTGGGTTGCATTGAACTTTAGAACAGTAGAGGCTGCTAGGAACGCTTACCCTGCACTTTATAACCACTTCACATCTGCGGCTGATGACATTTTTTGTGACAGCGCAACACGCAAAAACTTACTGCAGTCTAAGCAAATGGTTGTCATCTGTTCAGTTTGTTAGTAACCTTGGAATTATGTATGATGCCCTACAGGAGTTGTCAGAGTTATCTCTTGAATTGCAACATCGCAATTGTACTGGTTGTTTTGAACCTTTTGCCTATGGACTGCAACGCTGCTCGTTAGCAGCTAGGAATTGGAAGGACTGCTGTGCCCCCTTGTATGTTGGGCATTGAAGCCCGAAAATTATCCTCTACTGCAGGACCTGCATAGCATGAGAGGCTGTGCAGTGGGTCCTTTTGGATTTCTGTCATCAATAGAGGTGTTTGTGGGGGGGGGAGCTAGAACCCGAGAGTCCGAGGGGCAGGAACTTTATCTGTTTAAATTGCCACACTGCTCGCAAGTGGCTATACTGGTTGTTTTGAACCTTTTGCCTATGGACTGCAACGTTGCTCATTAGTGGCTAGGAATTGGAAGGACTGCTGTTCCCCCTTGTATGCTGGGTGTTGAAGCCCGAAAATTATCCTCTACTGCAGGACCTGCATAGCGTGAGAGGCTGTGCAGTGGGTCCTCTTAGATTTCTGTCATCAATAGAGGTCTTTGCGGGGGAGCTAGGACCCAAGAGTCTGAGGGGTGGGGACTTTATCTGTTTAAATTGCTGCGCTGCTCGCAAGCGCAAGCGTATGAGTGGCGCGAGCACCACTCGGGACCGAAAATTTTGTTAGTAATGGATGGAGAAAAAAGGGTAGGTCTTTCTTTTTATCCCTTCTAAGTAGTGCCAAAATTTACTATATATTTTACTGTTTAAAAATTATTTTGAGGAGGGAATATCCTAGCCAGAGTGTATTAGTGTGTGGCAGGTGTGGTTTATTTTAAATATAAATAGATAGTAGAAGTTTTTTATTTAAGTAGGCTAGGCAGATATTTTAGATATAAATTGTGTTTTCTTTTAGTCAGATAGTTACGTACTGTATTAGCTGTTTGGGATGTGTAGGGGCTATATGGGAGGATTTAAGGGGGCCAGAATTATCTATGGGAGCTCACTGTTGCGTGACTTGCGCCCTTTTATCCCCCTCCCAGTGTCAGACATTATTGTCAGACGCTGTTGGGAAGTGGGGATTAGAAGGGATTGTGCTGGTCATGGACAGTGGGGAGACCAATGTATGGGTGGTGGTAGAATCGGGGTTGTTAGGTCCAGAAGGCACCCTGGGTTTTGACAGGCATCTGGGAGAGCCCAGACATGGTTGGTGCCCATCCCCAGGGAGTCCACTAGACTGAGTGGCCTGGTAACCCATGGGGCTGTGCCACCCTCCAATCCCCTGATGGCAGTGCTTTGCAATGCCAGATCGATCAGAAATAAGATGGCAGTTATTGCTGCCTTGATTTCTTCAGTCGATCTGGCTTGCATCACGGAGACCTGGGTGGGAGATGATGCAGGACCGATTTTCGAGGCCACGGTCCCTCCTGGATATACCGTGGTGCACTGAGTGGAATGCAGGGGTGGCGGTGTAGCTATTTGATTTAGATCCAGCCTGACCTTCACCGTGCACCCAGTGGGAACCCCAGGTTCTTTTGAATGTGTGGCTATTCGTGGAGGACCTGATGCGGGCTGCAGGATCTTCCTCATCTATCGCCCATCTGGGTTGATGGGGAATTTCCTGCAGGAGATCGCAGATTTCATCACCGATGGAACGTTGGGATCCCCCAGATGTGTTTTTCTGGGGGATTTCAATGTTTGGGTTGACAATGAGAATTATGGATGCAGCCATGATTTTCTGCAGACTATGTCCTCTTTAGGATTGACACAGGCTGTTACTGCGCCAACTCATCAGGATGGCCACATGTTGGACCTGGTGTTCTCACTGGGGCTTGAGATCAGTGATCTCAGGATTGATCGAGTACATTGGTCCGATCGTTGCACAGTGCAGTTCACGCTTGGGGCTCCCGCCATAAGCCCTTCCCCTGCTGAGATGATTAGCTATCGCCCTTTGCGGGGTTTGACCCCTGAGGGTTTTTTGGTGGCAGCTAAATTGTCTAGTGTGGGTGCTGCATGCGTCGGAGGCATTGATGTCGGGGTCGATACCTATAATAGGGTGCTATCTGACACTATCAACTCCCTCGCACCTGTCCGTGTACGACCCAGAACTTCATACCTGAGGTCCCTATGGTTTGACGGGGAGCTCAGGGAAATGAAGAAGATAGGTCGGAGATTAGAGCGCTGCTGAAGAAGATCCTGCCTGGGGGAGGACAAACTGGTCCTGCGTACGCATTATAATGCATACCTGGGTCCCAGGGTGGTAGCCTGGGTAGAAAACTGGCTGCACAACAGGACACAGAAGGTAATAGTGAATGGAACACATTCTGAAGAAAGGGGGGTTACTAGTGGAGTACCTCAGGGCTCAGTACTGGGTCCAGTCCTCTTTAACATCTTTATAGGTGACATTGCAGAGGGTCTGGAAGGAAAGGTATGCCTCTTTGCGGATGACACAAAGATCTGTAACAGAGTTGATACACAAGGGGGGGTAGAAAGGATGAGAAGGGACTTGGCAAGGTTGGAGGAATGGTCAGACATATGGCAACTTAGATTCAATGCAAAGAAGTGCAAAGTAATGCACCTGGGAAATAAAAATCCAGGAGAAGAGTACATAATAGCAGGGGAGGTACTAACAACAACAATAATGGAAAGGGATCTGGGTGTAGTCATATCAGATGACCTAAAGGTGGGTATGCAATGTGAGAAGTCAGTAGGGAAAGCCAGGGGGATACTGGGATGCATAGGGAGGGGCATCACAAGTAGAAAAAGGGAAGTGGTTATCCCTCTATACAGACAGTTGGTGAGACCCCATCTGGAGTACTGTGTGCAGTTTTGGAGACCTCATCTACGCAAGGACATAGACAGGATGGAAGCAGTCCAGAGGAGGGCAACTAAAATGGTGCAGGGTCTACATCAGAAACCATATGAAGAGAGACTGAGAGAGCTTAATATGTATACCCTTGATGAAAGGAGGGACGGGGGGACATGATAGAAACTTTTAAGTGCCTCAAGGGAATCAACAAAGTCCAGGAGGGTAGCATCTTTCAGAAAAAGAGATGTGTAAGAACAAGGGGGCACAATTTAAAGTTAGAGGGGGGACGGCTCAGGGGTAATGTGAGGAAATTCTTTTTCATGGAGAGAGTGGTGGACGCATGGAACCGCCTTCCTGGAGAGGTTGTGGGGTCTAAAACAGTGGAGGAATTCAAACATGCATGGGACAGACAATGGGCAGACTAGGTGGGCCTAGCGGTCCTTATCTGCCGTCAAAGTCTGTGTTTCTAAGGCAATTATAGTGGGGGGTTGCAGGAAATAGGCTGTTGGTTAACTAGAATCTGCAGCTTATCCAGTAGGTAGGGAAATGGGCAGACTGGGTGGGCCAAGTGGTCCTTATCTGCCGTCAAAGTCTATGTTTCTATGTTTCTATGTTAATCAACCATAAGAAGGCAGTGTTTCTGTCTAGGGAGATTGCTGCCGGGAAGAACCAACCAGCCTTACTCTTCCGGACTGTGGACAGGCTTCTTCATCCTGCCTGTTTGCAGCCTGGGAGAGTTTTTTGTAATTTAGATTGTGAGGAGTTTGCTCGGTTTTTTTCAGACAGGGTGTCCTCGATCTGGCAGGTGGCTTCTTCAGCCAGTAATATTATAGCTGACAGTGGTTGCCTGATGTGTTCTGAGAGCACTCCGCCTAGTTGGGGAGAGTTTAGACCAATGGAGGCTAGTGAGGTTATCGAGGTGGTAGCCAACATGAGGCATACCTTTTGTGAACTGGACCCGGTGCCAACGCGTTTTTTAATGAGATGTGTTGACTCTGTTGGCCCAGTGTTTGCCTTGATTGTACGGTGTTCCCTTTCTGAGGGGGTCTTTCTGGATGCCTTGAAGGAGGCTCTGGTGAGACCCCTCCTAAAGAAACCATCTTTGGACCCGGAGATCAAGGCAAATTACTGTCCCATTTCCAACCTTCCATTCTTGGGGAAGGTTGTAGAAAAGGTGGTAGCTCTTCAGTTGGAAGAGCATCTCGTGACTCACAAGTTGTATGAACCTTTCCAGTCGGCATTTCAGGCTAGACATAGCACAGAAACTGCACTTGTTCGGGTGCAGAATGATCTCTTCAGGGCTAGAGATCGGGGGGACAGGACAATTCTTGTCCTCTTTGATCTCTCTTCTGCATTTGACACTGTGGACCATTGTGTGTTGCTTGTCCGCCTTAGGGAGCTATGTGGACTCACCGGTACTGTCATCAACTGGTTTGAGTCCTTCCTTACCAACAGAAGGCAACGGGTTATAATGGGGAATTCCTCATCTATACCCAGTCCTCTATTTTGTGGAGTCCCTCAAGGATCGGTATTGACCCCAATGTTGTTCGCAGTGTACATGCTGCCCCTGGGAGGGATCATTAGGAAATATGGTCTGAGCTTTCATTGTTACGCCGATGACACTCAGCTATATTTTTTCTTTGCCCCAGGAACATCTAATGCAGTAGATGTGCTTAATATCTGTCTGGCTGAGATTAACAACTGGATGGCCTCCAGCTGGTTGTGACTGAACCCTGACAAGATGGAGGTATTGGTAGTGGAGTCGAACAGAGTTCGTGATAGGATGGCCTCTGATTCAGAGACTGGGCTTGTCCTTGGAGCTGCGTCATTGAAGGCCTCCTTTTGGGTGCGAAATCTGGGAGTGATTCTGGACAGGAACTTAACCATGGAGGCTCAAATTTCCTCCACGGTTCGTACCTGTATTTTCTATCTCAGAAACATTGCCAGAATTAAGCCCCTTGTTCCGTCTCTGGACCTCCCTACTTTGATACATGCCTTAGTCACATCTAGGCTTGACTACTGTAATGCGCTCTATCTCGGGGTCACAGGAGAATCTCTCCACAGACTGCAGCTGGT
Organism: Neoceratodus forsteri; assembly: GCA_016271365.2. NCBI lineage: Eukaryota > Metazoa > Chordata > Ceratodontiformes > Ceratodontidae > Neoceratodus > Neoceratodus forsteri. Next base: position 1,679,731,110 of record CM057456.1, read on the forward strand.
GCAAAACGCAGCTGCCCGGTTGTTGACTGGGCAGCAAATATTTTGTCATATTACACCAGTTTTATGCGAATTGCACTGGCTGCCAGTCAGGTGGAGAGTCTTCTTTAAGGTGGGTCTTCTCACCTATAAGACCCTACGTGAGCAGGGCCCCAGTTACCTGTCAGACCTTCTGTTACCTACCCTTTCCACCCACCCTCTTCGATCTTCTAGTGGTGGCTTCCTGACCATTCCCAGAACGAGGCTAAAATCAGCTGGTGATAGAACGTTTAGTGTTGCGGCTCCCGTTCTGTGGAATTCTTTGCCAACTTTGGTCAGGGAAGCCCCCACAGTGGATATTTTTAAGGCCCGTTTGAAGACTTTTCTTTTTTCCCAAGCTTTTGATATCTAGATTAGCATATACAGTAAAGATTGTGATTGTAATTGATTTATTTATTAAATTTGTATAAAATTCTGTGTTTTTAACTTTTTGTGCTCTTAAAACTCTGTTTAAAATTTTGTACGGCGCCCAGAGCCCCCGGGATTGGACATCTTTTAAATAAATTTTGCCTTGCCTTGCCTTTGTCTTGATGCACACTGAGCTATCTGCCGCCAAACAGCGGTGTTCAATACAATGGTAGAAGAGCGAGGGAAATTTTCAACACAGTGTGAGAAAGCCATAGAAGAAAGGATGTTTCACGGTGTTCTCTTACATGAAGGAAATGTTTGCAACAAGAAGATTCACCTGGGACAATTTTTCTGCAGCTTAGCGGACAATTTACGAAAACATATGCTGTCCACAGGACGCACCGCTGGTGACAAGAGTGGATACGAGAATCTGATCACCGAAATGAAAGTACTATATAAGCAGTACTGGCCCAATGAGCTACCTACACTGTATGGAGAAAGTGAGATTGAGTCTCTTTGCAAAAGATTTGATATTGGTAACACTCGTGAAACCATTCGGGCATACAGGGTGTACAAGGAGTCAGGTGGTAAAGAAATTCAGGAGCAGTATAAGGACCTGTTGACAGCCGTGAGCACTATTGCTATCTCCAGTGCGGAGTGTGAGCGAGGCTTTTCCCAAATGAATCTCATATGCAGATCAACCTGAGCATTATCTTCAATAAGGGAACATGCAACATAAGTGTGTTTATCGTCAATAAGGGAACATGCAACAGAAGTGTGTTTATCATCAATAATAGCCTCAAAACTCACCACAGAGCATCTAAAACCCAAACGCTTCTGGGGCCTTTGGGTCATCACAGCACTGTGCCATTGCTTCTACATGCCCATGATCCTTTATCTATAAAAACCTTTTCATGCTTCAGTTTTAATTAGTTCTACTACTTGTACCATGCTAGATGCTATATGTGGTACATTTTGTTGCTTAGTAAGGTCAGTCAGACTCTGGGTAACTCCCCCCCAAAAATTCTCCCCCCGGATTTAGGGGTAGGGAACCTGACACAGAATAGAAATGTGTTTTATCTGCAATATAACCCCGTCCAAAACTCACCACAGAGCATTTAAAATCAAAGAGCTTGTGGGGGCCTACCGGCCCCCAGACCCCTGGCCTTTGAGTCAATTCACAGCATCTTGCCCTTTACACAAGCCCACGATCCTTTACCAGTGGTCAGCCAGACTCTTCAATATCCTAACTCTACCCACAAAAGAAAAATTCTTCCCATGGATTCAGGGGTAGGGAACCAGACACAAAAATGTGTTTTATCTGCAATATAACCCCAAGAACTCACCACAGAGCATCTAAAACTAAAGAGCTTCTGGGGGCCTACTGGCCCCAGACTCCTTGGGTTTGGGCATATTCACAGCATCTTGCCATTGTATTATACTTCTACATCCCCACAATCCTTTACCAGCGCCCTATCAGCCAGACTGTCCAACCCTGACTCCACCCCAAAACAAATAATTGTTCCCTGGATTCTGGGGTAGGGAACCTGACACAGGAATGTGTTTTATCTGCAATATAACCCCCAAAACTCACCACAGAGCATCTAAAAACCCACAGCTTCTGGAGCCTGGCAGCCCCCAGACCTCCGGCTTTTAATGTTTGGACTCAGAGCCCTGGCACTTCTTTCTGTACAAATTAAGCACTGGGATCAGGGCTTGCTCACTGGGGATATCTTTGTCAGCCTGTCTAAGGCTTTTTACCTGGTAAATTATAGCTTTCCATGCTCCAGGTTGGAGGCTCTGGGTTTGTCCTCACATGCAGCTGCATGGTTCAGGCGCTACTTGTCAAATTGGTACCAAGTAGTCAAGTTTGACAGGTTCATCTTGGAATCATCCCATCAAATTAGGCATCCCCCAGGGCTCCATACTTGAGCCCATGCTCCTCTACCTGTTTATAAAAAATTAACCTAGTACCTTTACCTCATGTCATGCTACCCTATATACTAATCCGATGACTTGATGCTTATCTCTAGTTCCAAAAGAACAAATCTTATAAACTTACAACCCATCACTGATTTTCACAGTTTTCAAGCATGGCTCACCAAAAATAAACTTGCTGTGAATACCAAGAAAACCCAAATTGTGCTGTTTGGGTCCCCAGCTAAAATCAAATCCTTCCCCAATCCACTGTCTGTCACTTGTTCTGATGGGACCACCTTGAAGGTCGTGCTGTCTTTGAAATACCTTGTAGTCACCCTGGACCCACAGCTTGTCTTCTCTTTCCACACCCTGAGTGTCTGTAAGATGGTAAATACTAATCATGGCATGGCCTATCAGGCCAAACACTATCTAACACCCGATGCCCATTTTGCCCTTCCCAGAGGAGTTCTAATCCCCTCCCTTAACTATGGGCTTTTCTCATTCACTAAGGCGTCTAAGTCCCTGCTCTGCAAATGGGACGTTGCCTGCAACAATACTAGTAGATTTTCCCTCTTGCTTAATCGCATGACTAACTGTTGTGACCTTTATAACCATCTTGGCTGTTATCCCCCCTCTAATAGTTGCTTGTTTGCCCTGGGATGCTTCACAAACAAAATAATCAGTCCTGGTGCCCCCATTCTTCTTGTGACTGTACTCAGGTTTTCCCACTTATCCTTTCAGATCCAATGACATAGAGGATAATATATGGTCTTTGGTTAATAACCACACTGTAAACACTTCAAGAGGTTCCCATGACATTATTGTAAACCTCGAGAGTGCAGCACGGTTTGACATACTCAAGAAGGGTTAACAACAGAGTGATGTCATAACAATGGCATAACATAGAGGATAATGTATGGTCATCGATGGTTAACCGGTTTGTTAACCATTGAGAGGTTACCAGGGCAACCATGTAAACCTCGAGAGCGAAGCTTGAGAGGTTTACGTCACCTTGGCAACCTCAAGATTGGTTAACAAAACGGTTACCCATCGATGTACCATACATTAGCTTTTATAGTGTATGGTACCAGTTCATTTTTTTAGAGAAGAAAGCAGTTCCTTACTGCTGTTTTTTTATTTCCCCACTGCTCTGTCCTCACCGCTGCGGCCGTTTCAAGGCTGTCCGATCCAGCTGCGCGCATGCCTTGACAGCTCCCGGTTGTTAACCCATCGATGTGACGTACCATCGATGGGTTAACAACATCATGAAGTCACATCGATGGTAAAACGTTGTTATAAAAAGGTAGATTTCTACCTATAACAACGTTCTACCATACATTATAAGATTGTAACCTGCTTGATTTCAGTTAATAATAAGGGCTACCCATACTTTATAAATCCTTACTTATTGTCCCCCAAACATTAACCAACATGGGAGACCAGGCTATTTTTTAATTGCTAATTTGTTTATGCTCCTCCAGGACAGGCCCTGTTATCCTGGTCTGACCCCAACCCCCGAGTCCCAACTCCTGGCATCCCAGGGACTTACTTCAACCTCTATTCTTCCTCTCATGCCCCCCCCCATGGTGAGGTCATCAGGCCCCTTCTTACTTGCTGGAGAATAGATCCAGTTTGTGAAGGGAGCACCCTCTTGCTGATGTGGAACCTGTGAGAGGTCGGAACGCTCATCATTGCTGTGTTTGTGAGTTTCCCTCCTGGTTTTCTCCCCTGGGATGCTGGCTTTGGGTGGTATGCAGTTTGCATGCAAACATGGAGCAAGTCACCACCAGTGTCCCCCACCACTAAGCCTCTCCATGTGCACTGCCACCTATGGTTACCGAGGTGGCACTATTGTGCAGGAGCATGACTGCTCTCCTTCCCCAGAGGAGGAGGACAATCTCCTGGTATGTTCAGTCCCCCTCCCTCTGGCTGGCCCCCAATGACCCAGCCCATGGCTCGAACCCTGGTCGCTGGTGTGGTGGCATCCAGCATCTCAACCCTCTGTGCCAATGGCCCGGAAGACCAGGCTTTTAATGCCACTGTTGCCCCTAGGTTATGGAACTCTCTGCTATCCCTGGTTTGCAGTTCCCCCTCTGAGTCCCAGTTCAGGAGGTCCCGGTGAGATTATCTGAAGACCAGATTTGTACCTGTATGTGATCTCAGTATGTCAGTGTGATGCTACACATCACTAAACTGTTTCTTCCCTAATCTGTACTTACGTAATGTTACTTGTTACATTTTTTTACTCCTACCTGTTACTTTCGTTATTAAAGAGGAAGTACGACCAAAAGTGCTACATTGCTGAATTAGAATCAGCATATCCCCAATAAGCATATTAACAAAAATTAAATCTCTAGGTTACTTTGTTTAAAAGTTATGAGTGATTTTGTAACCCTGCTTTCACTTGTCGTTCAAAGAAGTCAGATTCAGTGAAAAGTTACTGATGATGTCATAACTAGCATTCATTGCCTAGTCCTCTCTGTCAGCAACCTTTTTGGAATTATTTCTCCAAAGTTTAAGAAACTGTAGTAGTTATAATAATCATTTGAACAAGAAAAATAAAACTGACACAGGGTTGGGTGTAGTGCATGTGTTTCCAGAATGTTCAGATGCATGGCACTGTGCTGTACTTTAGAATGCGGCAGGCAGTGGTTTTGAAATGCAGCGCTGTACAGAGCTATGGAATGTCAAGGTGGTGCACAATTTCAGAATGTTGGGGAACATACCATCTCAGAATGTGACATGGATGTGCAGTCTCGAAATGTAGTGGGGACACACTCTCAGAATGCGACAGGGACACACATCTCAGAATTTGGCAGGGACTGACAATGTCAGAATACCGTGATAATAGTGATATAGGCCCTGTACACACTGATGACAGTTTTTAAAAAGTTTTAAAAGCATTTTATTGTCTGTGCTTGAGCACGGTAGTCGGAGTGTCCACACTGTGCTCTGGTACCATGCTGCTTGCTGAAGTTCCCAGGCATGACTGCGGCAGAACTGCTGGACGCAAGTCTTTACAGAGTTAAAATGGTTTAAAACACGGAAAAAGTTGCCAGTGTGTACAGGGTCATAGTGGTAATATATTGAAATTGTATATCTCTGCCACATTTCAAAATTGCATTTATACAGCGTCAGTGGCTCAGTAGGTTACACACTTGCATCTGAAGCCAGAAGACTGGAAGGCTGCAGGTTCCATCCCAATACTGACACTACAGTGCAGCATGAGAGGGGCGTGGCACTCCTGAGGTGCCATCTTTTGGATAAGATGTTAAACTGAGGTCCTGTCTGTCTGTTGTGGTGTTTGTTCAGGTGGACATTAAAGATCCTAAGGTACTTCTCGAAAAGAGTAGGGGAATTTTATTAACCCAAAAGCAGACATTATAATCACAAGTGACATCAGCAGGTAATCAAAAATCACATAAGGTACAATAAATCATATGAGAAATACAAAATAAGTAGGGTAGTGCCTAGCAAGAAAGCAGAATAAGTAAACCAAGAAAAACAAACATAAAATTCCAAAGCAGTGTCAGTCAAACATATTACTGATTTTGATAGGTTGGAAAACACATAACCCCTAGGAGGTGAAAATACCTGTCAGATGTTTCCATTTATTGTTTAAACTAGACGTAGGCAAATTGTTACTGTCTGCCATATGTAGTGAGGTAAATTCCCTAGTTATCAGTTTAATCAAAGAAACTTGTTGCAAATCATTCTGTTGAAACAGAAGTGCACATCTAGAGTGACAGAGGTAACATTTAATAGTCATGAAAATTAATCTGATTGTGCCCTGATCATAATTTGTACCAGAAGGCAATGTACCTAAAATGATATTCACATATGTTAATCTTGACTAGGAGGGATCTCCCCAGTGTTGCATCAACAAAGTCCAAAAGTGCTACGCCTACAACCAATCCAAATAAGTGTTCCATTGTTCTAAGGTGGGTCCCACAACCTGCCCATGGACAAGGCCGTTCTGCAATGCTCTTGTGTTTGTAGTCTGCCTTGACACTGAGTCGACCATGACAACTGAGCCACACAATATCACACACCTTAGGTGGGGTCCTTATATCTAGTAGATAGTTACTCACTAACGAGTAATCAGTCACAGGGATCCCCTTATAAATCAATGGGTCTGTGAAATTAGTCACCATTCTCTGTCTATAAATACGAAGTCTAGAGGGAATTTGTATCTGAAGCAATTCTATTTTCCACTGTCTGAGTGTCTCAAATACTGGAAGGACAAAGCTAGGGTTGGAATGCGATTTTCTCAGCTTTCTTACATCCTATGACCAAGTTAATAACAACGGAGCCACCTAGGTATCTGACCGGGAATACCACAATTTATGTTCTTGGTGGAAATATCTAGATAAATTACCCATAAGAAATAAACTAAAACAAAAAAGTAAGGGATGGGGAAGGTTAAGACCACTCTGTTTTACTGATTGGTACAAAACATTCATTTTAATTGAATTCAATCGACTTCCCCATTACATCTGAAAAATTAGACTCAGCAGTGTAACTTTCAAGTTCCTGGGTATCGGGTAGACTGCACTAAGGTTGGTAAAGATGAGCCCAGCAGGTAATGCCCCACCATGCTGTTCCCTCCATCCTGACCTTGGGTGTGAGGGGGTCTGCTAGCTACCAGGGAACATTTTTACTTTTGTGATACAGGGGATCAGGGATCGGGGATTCCACTAGACACCGGGGAATGGTATTACTATATGATGCAGGGGATTGGGATGGGGGGACACTGGACACCAAGGAATATGTATTGACACAGTGGGCATGGGATTGGGTGGGGGAGGGACCACGGGACACCAGGGATAACCTATTTCTACATTGGGCATGGGATCATGTTGGGGGCGGACCACTGGATACCAAGGAAGGATTAAGTCTAAACATTGGGTCGGCAATTGGCGGGGGCAGGGATATCCTATTTCTATATTGTGCATGGGATAGGGTGGGAGGAGGGACCACTGAACACCAGGGAAGGTTTAAGTATAAACATGGGGCTGATGATCGGTGGTGGTGGGGGGACCACTAGAGATCAGGGGAACTTTACTGTAAAGCATCAGGCCAGCGATCAGTGGGAGGAAAGGGACCACTAGATGCCAGGGAAACTTTACAGTACAGCATCTAGCCAGTGATCAGCAGGGGGGACCACTAGACACCAGGGAAAGTTTACTGTAAAGCACTGGGATGGCAATCAGTGGGGGAAGGGGCACTACACACCAGGGAAAGTTTCCTTTTAAGCATCGGGCCAACGATCAGCAGGGGGGACCACTAGACACCAAGGAAAGTTTTCTGTAAAGCGTTGGGCCAGCAAGCAGTGGGGGAAGGGACCACTAGAAACCAGGGAAAGTTTCCTTTTAAGCATTGGTCCAGCGATTGGCTGGGGGACCACTAGACACCAGGGAAAGTTTACTGTAAAGCAACAGCCTGGTAATTGGCAGGGCAACCACTAGTCCACCAGGGAAAGATTTTTATTTAACATTGGGCTGGCGATTGGCAGGTAGAGATCAAGTTGGCAACTCCGCTGGCAGAGACTGGCACAGAGGCGAAGTCTGCAATGTTAATACCCTGGTGTCTAGTGGACCACTAGACATCAGAGAATCAACGTTGCAAACTTCACCTCTGTGCCAACCTCCACCAGCGGAGTTGCCACTTTCGCATTTTGCAGAGTTATCAGTGTTCCATGAATTTGGACTTCACGTGGCAGATTTACTTCTCAAAATGTCATCTTTGCAAGCACTCTAATCCAAATCTGCTTGAAAGCAATCTGCAACTCGAATTCTTGGAAGCTGAGCAATGATTTAATACACACAAACTAGTATTACACTACAAGAAAACAAAAGTGTTGTTGTTTTCATCCTCTTGCAACAAACACAAGGCACATGCTCTTACTATTAGGAGTAACCAAGGAGCCCCCCAAACAAATTCAGCACTTTAAGAACCTAGGTGTAACCTTGGATAGTCACCTCACCTATGTGCATCACAACGAGAATGTTGCCAGGGCCGTTAATATTAGGATTGGGCTCCTCTAGCAATACAGAAGGAGTCTAACTCCTGAACCTCTCAAGCTCACAATCCACAGTTCGGTTCTGTTAATCATTGACTATGGCCTAGTCATTTATGGAGCTGCTTCCACTACATCACTCAAAAGACTAACTGTCACTCTGAACAAGGTCAGTAGACTAATTTTGCATGCTGCTCATCTCACCCACACTTGTGAGCTCTATGCTCAGTCTGGGTGGCTGCAGATAAGTGGAAGGATCAAACACCAAATGTGCCATCTTACTAATGAGGTGCTCCTTGGGCTCTTGCTGCCGGGTGTGGGATGTCTACTGAACAAATCTCTCAAGACCCAACACACTCGCACCTCAGCAACCGAACTCTTTCTTGTCCCAAGGTGCCAGACCACTCAATGTCAGCGATCCTTTCTTTTTAGAACCCCATTTTGGTTCAATAGTCTGCGCATTGAATTGGCTAACCTACCTAAACTAGGCCAGTTCAAGCATATGCTCAGACAACATCTAGGCAAGAAATCCTTCACCTACATAGCACCCCACAAATGGAATAACCCCCTGCATGGATTATTCTCCTGCTCGTCCCTTCCCCACTTCAAACAGTGCTTTAGAGAACTCTTCTTTCCGCCACCCATAATCACCTGCTTCTAACTCCACCCTATCACTCCTGTCCCCACCTCTACCTGATCCTCTACTTCCTCTTCCCCCTGTTCCAATATCACCATGCTACCTATCAATTTTCACATATCCCATTGTAAACACTTCTTTTACAACTTTAGTTAATGTGGTTCATGCTATTCCATGTATATGTATGTATGTATACAATAGATCTCACTTACTGTTTTATCATACCTATCCTAGTTATCTATGAATTAATTCCTCGTGGTTCTGTAGAACCATCAGTCAGCAATTGTTAGTCAGAATTTAATTTGTTCTCTGTAACTCTCACCCTGTCTCACAGTTAATCTTATGTTACTGTAATTGTATTTCCCCGGATCGCCCCTGAAAAAGGGATATGAGTATCTCAGTGGGCCTACCTTGTCATCAAAATTCAAATAAATAAAATAAATAAATCTCATAACTGAAAGCTGCTGTGATTGCACCTCCTAATTCATAGGTACCCCAGTCCATGTTCCCTCCTCCACCTTCTGTGATCACCTCCTCCTGATTTCACCACATGTTAGCAATGGCTAGGCAATTGGCTGCCACCCCTTTTCCTCTGCCCTGCTCCCGCTCCCCTCACCTTCCTCACCTCCCCCCACTTCCTGCCTCCCCCAATTGCAACTATGACAAAGCCTCTGGCTGCTGCCAATTTTCTCCCTGGTCTTAAAGCTTTTCTACCCTTGCCTCTTCATGATAATTTAAACTCCTTCTCTCTTTCAATACTGGTGTCTATCTATGATGTATTATTTTTTTTTTTAATTCCAAACTTTATTCAAGTTTCCAAATATAACATGACATGGTTACATAGTATACATATACAGATGAAAGCATGACATTTACCAGTCATGCCCTTCCCTCCTCCTCCCTCTCTCCCCATGACTTTGTACTATCAACTTTAGATATCTTATGGTGCACTTTCCTTTACAATCCACCACATGGTACCCTGTTTATATTCCTTAGTCATCCCCATAGATTTAAACCTGGGGAAGGGCTCATCTATAACATATAGAGAAAGTGGAGGCCTTCCCATAATTTCTTATAACGTGGCAGGGAGCCCCATAGACTGGCCCTCAGCTGTTTGACCCTGAGATTAAACAGTAAGTCTTGTAGCCACTCTGTGTATAAAATTTCCTAACCATCTATCCTATGCCGAAGGACCAGTTTTTTAAGGGTTAGTGATAATAAGGCCATGTGGTTCTTCACTGGAATGGAAGAGAAATAACCTAAGATGCAAATTTCTGGGGTAAAAAGATCGTCAAGGCCAAGTAGGGGGTCAGCTCTAGTTTTGATTAGGTCCTAAAGCTTTTTGATGGTAGGACATTCCCAGAATATATGATATAGAGTTCCCTCATGCTGCCCACATCTGGTTCATAAAGGGGATGGTATACAGCCCAGCTTATGCAGTTTCACCGGGGTCCAATACATATTGTTAATGATTTGATATTGTGTTAACCGGAGTCTATCTTGGGGAATATAAATGTATAAATCTTTCCATATTCCTTCCCTATTTCCTTGATCTGAGGGAATATCTTCGACCAGTATTTGGGAGTCTATATACTGGGCATCCAAGGACATGGAAAGTAATGACGCATACAGCAGTGAGACAGCATGAGGTTTACCACAGACTGGGCCCCAAATAGTTTCCCAGTCCTCTTCCCTGTTTGCTTGTGATGGGCCGTCCAATGCTTGAAATAGTACATGACGTAGCTGGTATACTTTGAAGGCCTGACCTCTGTCAATATTAAACTTGACCATGATTTTGGTTGAGGTCAAGCATTTGTCCTGTTTGAGGAAATCTCCTAACTTGAAAATTTTGATTTGGGGTAGCCAGTTCTTGGGGATACATTTCCCTCCAATCTTGAGGTTGGGATTCCCTATCACTGGCTGGAACCTACTCCTAGAGTTTTTGAGCCCCAGGAAGGAACACAGCTGAGTAAAGATCCTAACTGAAGTGGTAATAGGGGAGGAAGCGAGACCCTTTGGTAAAGCCTTGGGGGATATGTACAGCATTGCCTCAAGAGATAGCCCAGCTTTTAATATTTGTTCTGTCTCCACTACTCCCCATGCTGGAATATATGGATCAGATGTGTCCCTTTCGCTGGGCCCACACCATCTCAAACACTTATTCAATTGGCTTGCCCAAAATAGAGCCCAAAGTGTGGTAATTTCAAACTCTTGAACTTCTTGGACACCGCCAATTTGCTGTAGGACCTACGAGGAGTTTTGTCTTTCCAAATAAAGGAGGAAATTATGGAGTGGACTTTTTTGAACCATGCTAAGGGAATCCATGAGTTGAGCATGTTCAGGGGGTAGAACAATCTGGGGTGGACATTCATTTTAATTAAATTAATACAGCCCCATAGTGAGATAGATAAGGACTGCCATCTGCCAAGATCCTGTTGGATATCACTTAGCAGGGGTTCCAAATTTAGATTCCTCATCTGTACCTCCTCCCTGGCCAAAAAAAGGCCAAAATATTTGATCTTATGGGGACACCATTGCAAACCTAGTATTTCTATATCTCCCCTAGTAAGCCGAGTGTTTAAAGGGAAACCCGTTGCTTTGCTTGGGTTAATTTTGTAATTGGACACAGCACTAAAGCCACCTATTATAGAAAAGACAGTTTGAATAGATTGTCTGGGGTGCCTTAAATGCAGAAGAATATCGTCTACATATGCAGAGAGTTTAAATTTCTGCAACCCCACCATAATACCATGAACTCCTGCCCATTCCCTCAATAATGCTAGGAGAGGTTCCAAATAAATGTAACATAAAAAAGGAGACAGGGGACACCCCTGGTGGGTTCCTGAGTGGAGGGGAAAACACTCTGAAAACACCCCATTGCAGTAGATGCAGGCTTGAGGATTCTGATACAAAGAGGCCACCCATTCAATGAATTTAGAGGGGAAATCAAATGTCAGCAAAGCACAGAAAAGAAACTGCCAATCCACTCTATCAAATGTCTTCTCCGCATCCAGTGACACCAGCCGAGCTGGATTTTCTGAATCCCTGGATGCAGAGAAGACATGAGCGAGTTTCCTAAAGTGGTTGTCCAGGTTCTGGCCAGACATGAAGCCCACCTGATCCAGGTATATTATCTGGGGTAACACAAGTTTAAGTCTGTTAGCCAAGAGCTTCAAGAAGATTTTAACATCACAATTCAGTAATGAGATGGGTCTATAGCTTGTAACTTGTCCCTGTCCGGTTTATGTAATACTATTATGATTGCTTCAAGAAGGGCAGAGTCTATAGGATTGGCACTTAGGATCCAGTTGTATAGTCTCTTTAACCCGGGGGCTAACACTTTACTGAATTTTTAAATTTTTTATAAAAGTTTGGGGGCTTTGTGTGATGACAAAGTTGAAATGGTCGCAGATATTTTCTCTTCTAAGATGGGGGCAATCAGCCTCTCTTTGTGCTCAGGCAGTAAGGATGGGAGGGGAATAGGATCTAGGCAGTCTTGGACTATCTCCCAGTTTGGTAAGTTCCTCATGGGGCTGTAGAGGGTCTTATAATAGTTTGTGAATTCCCCAGTGATTTTTTTAGGGGAGAGGGTTAGGGACCCATCCGATAGAGATCTTATCCCTTTCAGAATTCTGGAGGCTTCCGTTTTTTTAAGCCTCAAGGCTAGGAGGCTCCCTGCCTTCTCCCCCTTGGTCTATGTATCTTGAGCCAATTTTTAAAATGGCATATTCTGCTTTCTCTCTAAGAAGTTCTAAGTATTGGTCCCTAAGACTAAGCAGTTGTATGTGTTCTAATTCAGATGAGGCAGAGGACAGAGAATCCTCTAGTCTGTGAATTTCCTTCAACAGAGATAAGGCTTTCTGATCTCTGTTTCTTTTCCTCCATGAGGCTAACTTGATGAACACCCCCCTTAAAACACATTTTAAAGCCCCCCATTCAAAATCCATCCGAGCAGTGGAGTGCAGATTCGCTCCCCTAAAAATTTAAATTTCCTGAGTAATGCCGTCTACAACCTCTCTTTGAGCATCTGGTTATTCAGTTTCCACACTGGATTCTTGGGGAAGATCATTGGACAAAGTCAGAGAACACCAGGAAACAGAATGATCAGATAATACCCCTGGTTCAATTTTTGCCTCCGTTATCCCCACTAATTGGGAAAGACTTATTAAAATGTAGTCAATCCTGGAATGGGTTTTATGCACACTTGACCTAAAGGTAAATTCCTTGGCCGTGGGATGCAGAACCCTCCAGGGGTCACACAATCCCAGATGATCCATCAATTCCCTAATGAACCTCTGGGCTGGTAACAACCCTTTTTGGGTGGATCATGATTTGTCTAGATCCAAGAAGAATGGAAGTTTCCAATCACCTCCAAGTATAATAGGATATCTGATAAATGGAGCTAGAGTCTGCAAAAGTTCAGTAAAAAAGCTGGGAGTATCTGCGTTAGGCCCCTATATTCTACCCAGAACCACAGTAGTTCTTTCCAAGAAGCCTTTGATGAAGATGAACCTCCCTTTTGGGTCACTCACCACCTGTTCACATGTGAACGGAATTCAGCGAGCAAGTAAAATGGCTACCCCCCTGCTTTGGGTACTGTCCCCTGTGCTAAAGACTTGGCCTATGAACTGGTGACCGAGTAAGTCCCCTTCTGTCTCTAAGAGGTGGGTTTCTTGCAGCATGGAGATATTGGATCTGAGAAGCTGCAGGTGCTTTAACACTTGGTACCTCTTAGTTTTGTTTCTGGCACCATACATGTTCCAGGTGAAAAACATTTTAGGAGCTGCCATTACATACCCAACAGTATCTAAATTGACCAACTGATGGCCAGTCAACCCAGCAGGTATCCACGATGGTCTTTGTCTCCCAGTGCAAAGCCATGTCCTCCCCCTCCTTGTCCCCAAAGCCCAACCCCATACCCCTTCCTCCCCCAACCTTCCCCAACACCCCTCCCCAAAAACCCAAAGCACAACTCAGCCCAATATTTAAGAAGACTATCTGCAAAAGAACAAAAGCTGCCCTCCCCCCAACCATCACTTTACTGTACATGATGCGCCCACTACAACAGTACACTTGCCGCTCCCTCCCCTCATCCCCCAACCCATTTCGAGTCAATTCCTCCCCTGTCCAGAGCAAATGGTAGGGCAATATGGAAAAATTCCCTTCCCTCATGCTCCAGATAACCACCAACAGTGAGATTCCCATTAAATCTCATGAGGGGCAACATGACTGTCATTGCTATTAGCAAAGTGTACACCCCACAGAGGGAAGCCTAAGGGACAGTATTGTAACATGTTGTCCAGGGAGGCCTCCTGAGTAACTTAAAACCAGGAGGACTTGAAAATCCACCGACCCCCCTTATGGCCCCCAAGCCACCAGATAGCAAGCCAGCGTGCCCCTGTAACTCATGACCCCGGGACAATGTACCTTTATCTCTGTAAATCTATGGGACACACTGCGTCAACCAAAAAAATATTGAAAGCAAAAACTGTGCCCCCCTAAAGAAATCATTCAAATTAGGAGAAGGAGCTGCAGTCATTTCCTGAAATGGGGAAAATGTAAAGGCAGGGTAAACAAAAGAGCCTGGCTCTGGTAGCAGTTTTTCCTCAGTTCTTACATGTGAAAGAACAAAAAAAAAAGAAATTGTCCATTTAAGCCATCTTGGGCACTCCAGTGAGTCTGGAGAGAGTCTAAGCCTCTGAAACTGCTGTAGCCAGCCTTTCAGATCAGCACATACTCACAGTTTCTTGTTAGCTATGAACCACAACAACCCCAGCCACCCTGCAGAGCCCCTTCAGCCGTCTTGAAACAGCTTAGGTAGAGACTTTTTAAATGAATCCTCCACTACCTTGGGGTCTTCAAATGAGTTCCATTTACCATCTAGGAAGACCCAGAGGTTTGCAGGGTATAACATCCTGAAGTGAATATTTGCTACCAGGAGCTTCAAGACCGTTTTGTGGAAGGCTGCCCTTCTCTGGCGTACAGAAAACGGGAGGTCTTGAGCTACCCGGATCACCTTCCTTACCCATTGTACTTCCTTAACTTCTTTTAACTTGGCCAAGAAGTGTTGTCTTTCTTGAAAATTGATAAATTTAAAAATAAAAGTTCTGGGTTGAGAGCCTTGTGGGGGGACAGGTTTTAAAGTGCAATGCACATGTTTCACAATGTAGGCCACTCCAAAGGGCGAGGGCCCTGCCAACTTCTCCACAAACTTTTGTGCGAAGAGGACTGGGTTGCCACCCTCCTCTTTCTATGGAAGCCCAATAACTGCAACATTATTTTGGCAACTGTGCCCTTCTAGATCTTCAATTTTCACCTCTAGCTTCGCAAGTTTTTGTCTGGTTTCCACCAGGGTTGGGTCCACTTTGTCCAGACATCTATCCGCTGGTACAATGCAGGCTTCACAATCCCCAGTGTGCCTGGATAAATCTTCCAAAGTGGAGGAAATATTCTTGACATCTTCAGTCAGGGATCTCATGTCCTTCCTGAAAGGATGAAATTCTTCAAGGAATCTAGCCAAGGTTAGCGGTAACTGCTCCTGTGAACCTGCTGAGCTTTTCCCAGCTGTTCCCAGCTGTGCCTTTGCTTTTTCATGGCCTTCACTGGTGTATTAGATGGTGTATGCCTCGAGAGAGCAGCACACTTCTCCGCCTCCATTCTTAGCCGATTGCACCCGAAATTAAAGGAGAACTGCCTGGTAGGTACTATTAGAGACTAGTAGAGAGATTGCACTCTGAGAGTTAATTTAAACATAATTTTTAGTCAGGATAGAGGAGAAGTAGGTGAGAATTCCCACAGAAGCTACTGTTCAGGAGGCTGCATCACGTGATCTCCCTATGATGTATTATTAATTGCACTGTTTATTAGTAACTCAGTTTGTTAGTTCCTCCTATGTCTGTTTGTAACCCCCTGTAAACTCCTCCCCCCCACCTGATGTGGAACATTTGTAAATGAGCTGCTTGGTACTCAAAGGTAATTTGTAATCCAAGATTGAATTAATAAAAATAAATATTGATATTGATTAATCAGGGTCTTTCTTATGAGCCTCATATTCTTCATATGGTCAAGGCAACCCATCAGTGGCTTGAGGTCTTATATAGGTTATCTCCTGTACTCACTGGTTCCACACAACTTTTGTTGGCTCAAAGTTTTTTATTGCCGCTAATTGATTTGGGGGTTTTGTTTCATTATATTGCAGGGGAAGGGTTATTATCTAAGGTGAAAGTGTTACTTAATTCAGTTGCTAGATTTGTAGCAAAATCCCCACAAAGTGTTTATCATCGTAATCTTCTTCAGCAAGTGGGTTGGCTTCCTTTGGTTTGTATATAAGAACTTAAATTGGGTTTATTGGCAAAAAAGGTGATACTTAACAGAGTCCCAGACTGTTTTTTCAATTTTCAAACAACAGAACTCCAGTGTTAATATTCGGTCAACAGATAATTTTTATCTTTGCATCCCAAGAATGCGTACTTCATTAGGACAAAGGCATTATATTATATGTTACCTACTTTTTTAATTCAATTCAGACTGTTTTTGACTATATGAATCTTTCCTTGTGCTCTTTTCGGCATAGGTTAAAAGAGTATTTATTTACTGAGTGCAAGTGTAAATGTTTTGAATGATGATGTTGAGCTATATAAGTATTATTTTTGTATATTCTTTTTTTGACTGTATTTTTATTATGATAATGTATGTTTTTTTTATTGTATTCATTGTTATTTGTACACTGATCACCCATGAAAACAGGTAATTTTGACTCATGGTCCTATCAGTATAAATAAATAAAACAAACAAACAAATAAATAAATACAATGAGGAGAATTCGTGAATTAATCTGTGAAGTGAAGTTTCTCAACTTTGCATATCACTAAACTTAATATCAGTGAGTTTCAATTCTCTGTTATCTCGTAATCTCATCAATCAGTGTAGCTTGCACTGAGCCTTTTTTAAAAGCCCAAATAAAGGTATTAATCAATTGCTGTAGTTGCTGCAACCAGTCTGAAGAATTCTAGTATGGATCATGTCCAAGACAAGCAAGATAATGGGCAACAATTTCATTTTAACAGTCTGTATCCTGTGTCCCATAGTCTATGATAATTTATTCCATTTGTCAATGTCCACCTTGACTGCCTGCATCAACCTCTGAGTATTAACTTCCTGGGTTTCATTAATTGTAGGGCAAAGCTCTATACCAAGATAAGTAATATGTTTTGGGCACCATTGCAAACCGAGAGTATCACTGTTGCTCTTAAGACAAAAATGATTAAGTAGAAGAACTTTAGACTTATTAAGGTGTAACTTATGTCCTGAGAATCTACCAAATTCTTCAAGTACAGTGAGAACCTGTGGTAGAAATCTCTCCAGATAAGTTATAGAAAGGAAAACATTGCATACATAGGCTGTTATTTTATGTTGTTGGGTCCCACAAGGAATTCCAAAAATGTGAGCATCAACTTGTATTCTTCATAGAAGAGGCTCCCGGCAAGATTAAATAAAGCCAGTGAAAGAGTACTGCCTGTCCACCTCCCACATGAGAGGACAAACAGGTGTAATCTAAGGTCATTCATGAAGACCATAGCTTGTGGCACTGTATGTAAGAGATTGATCAGCTGGACAAAGTCTGGGGGGGTCATACCTCTGAAGAATTTGAAATAAATAAGGTCATTCCACCCAATCATGGGCTTTCTCTGCATCCAATGTAACTAATGCGTCAGGGACCTCAAGTCTTTGAACTAGTTTCAGTAAAGTACTCCACTTTCCTGTTATTATCTAATAAATGTCCACCCTCCATAAACCCTGTTTGCAATGAGCCAATACGGGTAGGGAGCATGTCTTGCAATTGAGTAACTAGGACTTTAACTAGTATTTTAGTATCTAAGTTAAGAAGGGTAATAGGTCTATAATTCACACTTTTTTCTTTACACTTGTTAGGTTTCAAGCCAAGTGTAATTGCCACTTTCATCACCAAGGTAGAAAGGCTCCCACACGCTAGTGTCTCATCAAAAACTCACTTAAGGAGAAGGACTAGGCCTTCAGCAAATGAGTGACAGAATTCAGGAGTAAAGCTGTCCTCCCCTGGTGCCTTATCTTTAGGTAATGTCTTTATAGCCACCAAAATCTCCAGGATTGAGAGCTCCTTCAATAAACAATCCACTTGTGCTTCAGACAGAACCAGTAGAGGAGATGGCTCCATGGCACTGAGTGATGGGGGATCACTCTGGCATGCTTGTGACCTGGGTTCACTGTCTGAGCTTGGAACATCAGGAGTGGAGGCTGGCATGTAGGGTGCAAGAGTGTCCATAGGATGCTCTCCTTCTGGGGGTGAGAGTGGTTTCCATGTTGCTCTTCAGCAAGTCCTGGTGGTGGCTTATGGAGGTGCCAATGACAGCATGGGTGACCATGTGCCATCAGGCACCCCACCACAGGCCAGCCATGTGAGCAGACTAATGGGGAGGAGGGTGGGTGGGGACACAGAACACAGAAAATGCTACTTCAGTATGCTAGATGATTGCCTCTCTGCCCCATCCCATGCCTGGACCCTCCCCTGGCACACTCAACAGCCATGCCCCCCCCAGTGCCAATAGCAATATTCCTCCAGTAGTCCACAGCACGGCCTCTGGCAGTGATAAGCCAGCCACTTGAAGAGGGACAGTCAAGGATCTCTCAGGAGATGTTCCACAATGATGGATAGGGGAAGCCCCTGGCAGGGATAAGCTGTGTCCTAGAAGTGACCAGAGGTCTGGATTTGGGATGTGTGGTCCAGCAGATTATTACTAGGACAGGGGGATCTGGCAGATTCATGAGGTGGTGTTACGGGGCCCGAAGGAGAGGTGTGGCAGAGAACATGGAGGGAGCAAATAAAAATAGAACTGTGAGAGTGACATTATCAAGGAAGTTGTCTAATTCTGTCAGTGATCCAAAGTGCTCAGATAGTTGCTTGTAATACTGAAGGAAGATATCATTTATCTCATATGGGTCAGTCGTGGTGAGAGTTGTTCCGGGTTTCTGTATTACGGAGATATAGGATTTTGTATATTCCTGACATAAACGTAGAGAGAAAATCTTGGTTGGTCTGGGACTACTTAAGACATAGGTCATTTTGACCTATCGATATGCGAATTTGGTAATTTGATGTAGGTTCTCAATGTATAGTTGTTTAGCAGCAGCCCATTTGGCCCAGGCTACTTCGGAGGGATAATTATTTATCTCTTCCTCAACTTCCTGAATGATATTAAGAAGTCTATGGGTTTCCACTTCCTTTCCACTTTTTAGCAGTACAAAGGGCAATACACTTTCCATGTACTTGGCATTTTAAGGCTTTACCAGGTCATAGCCCAGCTCATATCATCTGGTTTATTAAACTGCAGGAACAACAAAAGAGTGTCTTTAATTTCTGCTTCGTAAGATTGATATTCCAAGAGAAAATTGTTAAACTTCCAAGCCATTGTTTTAAGGCTGTAAAAGCTGGTCAATATGGTAAGCTACACCTGGGCCTGGTCCTAGATATTGACTGGTAGAATATCAGTCTCCAAGACCATCAGCATCCTATCTCTCAAAATAAACCAATAATTGATCCTGGAGGAGGTCTTATGAACAGGGGAGCAGAATGCATAGCCCTTCGCTGAGCCATGGAGTGTTCTCCATGTGCAAAAGAAGCAGTTTCCTGCCAATAATGCTATATAGGTCCTTACAGTATATGTTAGGATTCGTCTGGATTGGCGCTATCCATAGTGGCATCCAAAGCAAGATTCATATCTTCCCCAGTTATGGTGACATATCCTGCAGTAAGAGTTAACTGTTCCTCCAGGATGTGAAAAAATTCCAGCTGATCATAGTTGGGACTATATACATTTATAAAGGCCATCTTCGCATGTCCCAGTCATCCAGCTACTACCAGTAAATGACCTTCCGGGTGGTGCCACAGGTACTCCTCTTCAAAGGTCAATTTATTATGGAACAAAATCTGTGTGCCACCTTCCCTCCAAGATTCCCCAGCTCCAAATGCTTTACCCATCCAGGCCCTCCGGCACGCTTCATGTGAGTTTTGTGTATAAAGGTCATTTGTGCATTACATCTTTTAATGTGTCGCAGCACCAGTTGGTAATTGGTTCTCATCTGCATCCCTTTGACAGTCAAGGTTAAAAGAGTAAGTCGTGTGTCACCTATTGTCATAGGGGAAAATAATATGAATTTGGTCCCTTGTTGCAGCCAGATCTGCTGTAACTGCTTTCATGATCACCATGGACTGAGTAAACAGAGATAGCACTATAGGTAGGATAGAAGAACCAGTCTGATAACTAATTAGGATCGTGATCTCCTAGACTGCGAGATGACAGCCACCTTAACCTGCCCCCAACCCCCATATAAACTAACACAGCAGTATAATTAACTCAGCACCGCAGCAAATTATGATGTCTAGGGCAGCAGGTTCATGGATGGCCCATGCCCCATAGATAGTTCTGGGGTTGGAACCACCCAGAATATTCAGGAAGCATAAAATGGCACTAAGCATTTGCCTAAGAATTATCACCAGTATGAGTTATTAATGTATGGGTATTCAATCAACACCAAAGTTAGAGAGCTCAGGGCAATTTCTGACTAAACTTTGAAGGCTGATGTCCAAAGAAATTAAAATAATCTTTACATGTTTTTAAAGCTACTATTCCCAACAGTATAAAGATTAAGTTCATAGTATAATGTTGGCTCAGAAATCTACCTCAAAGTCACATCAGGAGTTGAGAACAAAGATGCAGTTTACTCAGGATATGTTTATAGTAGCATTGGGAGCCATTTAAGTGACACTGGGGCTTCAGTCAGGCCAGCAAGGGACAACTTTCCAACTAAATGTTATATGATATTCTTGTGTGCTATTCTTTAAAGAAAGGGTCAAAACTGGAAGTCGTTCCTTTTTTATTTAATATTTTATTTCAGCCAATGATGCAGGCAGAAATAAACACAAAAATTAGGAATCTTATCCTCAGCAAATTGCAAGAAAGATTCCACACTTCGGAAGGCAGCTTAAAACAATTCCATAATGCTACTCCAAGGTCCCAATCCAATGCCTCTGGCAGCATCTTCTTCTCGTGTCTCACCAAGTTCTCACTATCAATGTTATCCCTGTCCTGTGCATGCCCCTAGATCCACCTAATCTGTATGTACTCATGTGATGATAAACAGCTGTAACCTGTTATCCTGTAATAATTAATGTCCTGCTTGTTTGTTCTCATCCTGACGTGGAACCTTTGTAAAAGAGCCTTGGCTGGAAGGTAATTGTAATCCTAGACTCTAATAAATAAAATACAATAAAATAAAAAATTAACCCCTATATGTACCCTCATATGGGTGTGTAGGGCTTGCACATTCCACAGAGGCTGCCTGTACCCATGAGAGGGTCTCTGAAGCTATAATGCATCAATGTTCTGCTCCCAGCTGCACCTAACCCACTACAGGAATGTATGGCTACTCATTGGCCTGACTTTGAGGGGTGGGAAGTAGGTCTAATTCACAATACAAAGGATCCTGAAAAATGCCAGTCTGCCCATTTTAGGGGTACATAGTCTCTGCCACACAGAAGGCTGTCGTAATGGCTATGTACCCAAGGCAGTCAGTGTAGGAAATGGTCGGTCTGGCCAACAGTCAGCTTCCTCTTGCCCCATGACTCCATACTGGGGTCTCGGAGGCATTAAGTTACAAAGATGGCCATGGCAGCACAGTGCTGATTCTTGAGATGATAAATACAATTTATAGTGACCTTTTATTTTTATTTCAAGGAGGCAGTATAACGCAGTGGTTTAAGGCTCTGAGCTGCAAATCTGGAGACATGGGTTTGAATCCCACAACCCCCACTTGCATACTGTGTGACCCTGAGCAAGTCACCTAACTTCCCTGTACTCTCAGGTCGCACCTGTAAACAAACTTTCAGCTTAGTGTGTCTCTCCTGGTTAAACAATTAAAAAAAAATAATAAAAGAAAAAATTCGAAATGTGTTAACTGTGTAAAACCCCAGAGCATAAATTCCAATTTTCAAGAGTGACCTGGGTGCATACAAACATATTCTGAAAAAATACAGCAACAAAGCCAGCCCAGTGGCATTGAGGGCTGAGGCATCACACCTTACCTCCTGACACACCGGCGACCCGTGTTTAGTAATAGCGTTGGTTTTGAAGTCGGCAGGGGAGGGAGAGGATCGAGCATCCAGAGCACAGCTCTCCTCTCCCAGGGAGGGTCGCTTGGTAGTCCAACCAAATGACTGCCCCCAGGTGGAGGCCTGAGGGTAGAATGGGTTGGGGATGCCAATGAAGGGAGGGTGCTGTGGGATTCTGCATGATGGATATGCCTACACATGTGCACGCTGATGTGTTGTGTCCCAGCAATGGGAGGAAGGGAAAAAATGGTGGAAAACCACCTTAGGCGGCAGGATGACAATCGACCCCCCGCAGGCTCTCCACCAGTGGCCAGGCACAACCACAGTCCTGTGGTAGAGGACGATGGTCAAGGTAAGTCCCAGAGGGACTGGAGGGAGGGTTGATCAGATGGGAGCTGCTGGGGAGAACCGGGAGATAAAGAGAATATACAAAAAACAAACAAACAATGCAGTAACAAAAGAAAATCATAAACAACAATACAAACAAGCATCTATCACATTCATACAACTAAACTACATATACAGGTTATAATATGCATTACTCAATCAGCACATTTACATTTATTGTCAAAAGCCTCCTTCTGCAGTATCACAAATCACGGCAGCCTCTACATGTGATACATTTTATTCAACGTGCACCATCATTGCTTCTATTTAAAATTACATTTTGACTACCTTCTAGTGATAATATTTCTTTTCAGCAATTACCAGAATTGAAAATTGATGTTTCTTAGTATTTTTGTCAGTTAATATTATTGACAGCAACCTGGCAAATTGTTTATTTAATTTTTTTTAATTACCAAACTTTATTGAAAATGTTTGGTAGTACAACAATTAAATGTTTATTTCTATTCCTAAAATCTCCCTCATGTCTTTCTCTTATCCAGTACTCCCAATATTTTCTTGCCTGCTACTTAATACACAAACCTGAGTGTGCTGTCAGTTTTCTGCACACTATAATCTCTTGAGCATATCCCAGAATATATTGTATCATACTCTTTTATTATATTAAGAATTTAAAGTAAAAAATTGTAACAGTGACATTTTACTTTAAATTTCCTTATAGTATAACTACACTGTAACTGCATTGCAACTGCAATGGAGATACATGCAACAAACGTGTAAGTACAGTATAATTATTGCTGACCATAAATATCAACCAGATTACTGTTTTGTACCGGCTTTCAGTGTCTCGTGTTGGCACTGCCACACTGCGAGGTTCAGATGCACCATTTCTTTGAGGACTGTCATATCAACCAGATCTCAGGTTATTATGCTCCAAAGGCAATAATAACCCAAAATCCGGTTGATATGATACTTCATAATAACCCGAAATCCGGTGGATATGACAGTCCCCAAAGAAACAGTGCATCTGAACCTCGCAGTGTGGCAATGCTAGCACGAGACACTGTAAGCGGGTACTCACAGTGGTTGTCTGCTCTGCCACCCCAGCTACTCAAACATCAACCAACAGAAAGACCATATCTAAACTGAACCACTTCTGAACCTTCGATCCCGATTCCGCTGAAAACAAGACACTGCAAAAAAAGAACTGTTAACTGTTCTTGTTAAAAAGTTTAAAATTTAGTTATTGCATGCATTCTTTAGCTGTTCTCACTTATTTTTAAAAATTTCAAACTGGGGTGCAGAACTGGAACACCAGCTGGACCATACCATCAAAACCTGGTATGTATGGCAAAAGCTCAGACTTTAAAACTGTTACATTCCATTGTTTCACAAAAAGTATTTCAACTGCAGTATTTTCTTCGAAAATAAAACTGCACTCTAGCTAAAAAACGTCTTTTTCTTTCAAGCTGCTAGAAATACAGTCTAAACCTCCACTCCAGCAATTATAAAAATAAAGGATAGGTAAGTTTGAGGTTATGGATTTTTTTTTCACACGCCCTTGGTGTGCGATGACCACACAAACCTCTCATCCTTCACTCTTGAGGTTTATGGGTCATCACATACCTCGGGTGTGTGAACAAAATCCATAACACACACTTACCTATTCATTATTCTCTATGTAATTACCCCTGTTGCAAGTAATTGACTACCTGACACTTAAAGTGTGACAAAAAATGGCAAGTTTCCAAGCAACCACTCCCAGATACTTCAGTTAGTGAGATGACGAACAGTAGTTCAAATCTGTGTCCACTGTAAATCAGGAGGCAATGTATTATATTCTCTTTGCCATACCTGTTGGATACCTCTCCCTTTCAGTTTGAATAACTGTGACCATCTTGCAGAGCCTGGAGATTTGAAGGCTTTTTTGTAGCTTCCCCTTTCATCATTTCTATAATTAAGTTGACAAAATGATTTACATGGTTGCTCTTCTGGCCATCATTGATGTACGAATAAAAATGGCTTTTATCTGAAATTACAAATGTCTAATTGAAATGCAGCTTTTTGGGGTCTTTCATTAAAAAACGTGCAAAACCACAAGTAATTTCAGGAGTCTTTGGTATTGTGAGTTCAGTATAAATAAATGGTCAAGCTCACTTGAATGCAACTGCTGGAGCTGCCAGTTATGCAATATCAAACTTGACCATTTGCTTCCATCTCAGTTCATGGGACCAAGGACTCCTGAAGTGACTTGAACATTTGCTTTTGTTGGTAAGTGTGATACAGCATTTCTCTTTTGTTTTGTATTAAAAAAATATTACACCACAGTATTTCTATGTATAAAAAACAGTGGCTTGCAAAAATTTCCTTTTTCTGCCCTGTGTCCATTTGAAGTACAACCCCCTTCCCCAACACATTTCCCCATGATCCATGATACTAGCAGTACCTGGTTCATAATCCAGCTGTGTTCCAGTTTGCATTTATACTTGTTGCTCTTCAGTTGCTCTGCCTAGCTCATCTTCTTCATTATGTTGCTACTTAAAGAGTTACTGATGCTTCACAGAAAACTTTACAAAAACATAATAATTAGGTACAATTCTGCTTGCATTCCATTTACATTTTATACATTTCTCCTCCACATAATTTATTACTAAAGAAATGTGTATGATGATATGATTGTTGTCCCTTAAGAGCTCATTTTGAGTTCATCTGCCTCTATAGCTTGCTCCTTACTTAAAGTCATAATGCTCTGTTGTGACATCACAATCTGTTGCCATGAGAGTAAATGTGATGTCACAAACAGTGCATTATGACCTCGGGTAGGGAGAAAGCAATAGGAATAGATAAACTATTCAGGAGCAAATATCCTGTTTTCATGAAAATCACCTCACTACTAAATAATGGGGAGGAGGAATATAGAACTAATGAGAAATACAAGCTGGACAGTGCCTAAATTGTCTTGAATGTGTCACCAGCTCTTTAATTGTTTAACTTATAGTTTTGATATTCTGTAACCAACTGTTGTAATTTATTGCTGTACTCTCCTCATTTTCCCTTCCCCCTTCCCCAGATGTATCTGGAAATGAGTGATTTCAGCTCAGTATGTCTTTCCTGGTAAATCGTTTAAAATAAATCCTCAGTGTACTGTATATGTCACATATGATGAATCTGAAAGGTTGGTCCAGTGTTCCCTCCTTTATCAGTTCCACCTCATCCACCACCCTCACTTTCCACCAGTGTAAGCTCCTGTCCCATTTTCCAGGAATGTTATTTTCCCTTTAACCACCACTCTCTACTATCATCTACCCTCTTTGATCTGCCACAATTTAGGATGTACAGAGGTTGGTGGATAAAAGAGGGAGCACTGTGTTTCTAAAAAAGTGCTGGGAGACACAGTGATGGATCTTCATAGTTTGGTAATAGTAGGAGGGGATTTCAATTCTGTATCTTATCCCTCCCTGGACCATTCTGGGAGTGGTGTACAGCTGCATACCAGAACAGGGAAACTGAGCTCTCATTTGAGTATGGAAATAGGGTTGTTGGATATCTGAGGGGGTTTTCACTCCACGGGGTGGGACTGTTCATATTATTCCCCGAGACACAATGTCTACTCTAGGATAGATTTCATTTTGTTGTGTACTGCCTTGGCTCACACTGCATTATGCTGCACCATCAGGTCTATCACAGCATCAGACCATGCCCCAGTGGTTTTGTAGCTCTCCACCACCCTGATCCCAGATAAATCGGTGCAGAGGTTAAATGCTAGCCCCTTAATTCTGAAGATTTATTTTTAATCATGGTGTTTATACTCCATGAGCTGACCAGGCCACTTGTTCAGCCCTGCCCCCACGTGCAGTTTGCCAGCCGACTGTCTCTCTCCAGCTGGGTTGGAGGGTTTCCCCATGGATTTCCTCCTGTGGCAGGAGGGCTGTCCTCCACCCTGAAGACTTTCATCCGGAATCGCTACTCACCAATGGAGTGGCAGTGCAGGCCGCGGCACCAAGGGCAGGGCTTCATGAAGCCTGGACCCCTTTCTGTTTTCCTCCTGATTTTCGCCCCACAGTCCCGGAACCACAGAGTGGCACAGAAGTGCATGTGTGTGGAGGTGCACATGTGCTCTGTAACTGCGGCCTACTTCCATCCACCCAGACATCAGTGTAGCCCCCCCCATAGTGCTGGCACTGCCACCAGGCCTCCACCCAATGGCAGCAAAGAGCTAGGAAGGCCTGTCACCCCAATCTGAGAGAGGCGAGCTGACAGCCAGCTTCTCAATCCTTTCTCAGCCCTCCCCCAACTGATCCCCCACAACCCAAGCTCATTCCCAAACCTAGGTCACCAGCATGATGAGATATAAGGAGCTATGCCAGTGCCTCAACCCTCTACGCCACCAGGCTGGCACTAATGTGGAAGAATTTAAGGTATTAGTTCAAACTACAGTTAAGGAATTCCTACCCTTAAACCTTGATGAAGCTACCTCACCTGCAATAAGATGGGGTGCTTTAAAAGAGGCACTAAGGAGGAGACAATAAGTTATGCCTCCCTCAAGAAAAAGGAAAGGATTCAAAAGTGGATGGAGCTTGAACATGCCATAAAAGAGTTAGAATTTCAGCATAAAATTATGTTAGATACAGTGAAGAGGGAACTAGAGCAGAGGAAGGAACAACTCACTAGGTTTCTAGAACATCAGACTGAAGGCCAGATTTGATATTAGAAACAGAGCTACTACAAATACTGTATGTAAACCATGCTGGCCAACTACTGGTTTAGCAATTAAGGAACCAGGAAGCCAGTAGGGCAGTTCCTGTACTTAAAAACCCAAGAGATGGTGCCCCCACTACTCACTTGAAAGGACATCCAGCAGGCTTTCCAGCAATTTGATATGGACTTCTATAAAGCAGAGAGGGGTCCAGAGCAATCGGCCAGTGTTGCAGATTATCTAGAGCAGTTCCCTCTCTCACAGGTACCATTGCAGCAGAGAGAGGCATTGGATGCTGCAGTAACTGCACAGGGAAAAGCCTGCAAAATACAAAACCTACAGAACTGCAAATTCACAGCTATGAATGGTTACCCCTCAGAGGCTTACAAGCACTTTTCTGACCAATTGATACCATTTTTTAACAGATGTTTTTAATGGGAGGGTTTTGCCCAAGATTCAGTGTGGGGGAATAAACTCTTCCCACAATCCAAATAAAAGCCAACTTCTCCCAGCAACCCGTGCTCAGAGTGTTTTGAGCACCTGAGCTGTTGCATGGTCTGTGTGGCTGTGCCCGCTTTTCCCCTTTTTATGCCTGCTTGCTTTCTCCTGCTCTTCTGCCTTTGTCTCCCGTGCTTGCTCCTCTGCTGCTTTCCACTGCTTCTGTAGCCTTTCCTTGGTGGTCCCTGCTGCCCCCTCCCCTGCTGTCTTCTTATCCTCTCTTTGGTCTTCTGTCCCTTCTCTTCTCCCTTGTCCGCTTCTCTTCTGTGTGCATTGCTTGCAAGCACTTTTCTGACCAATTGATACCATTTTTTAACAGATGTTTTTAATGGGAGGGCTTTACCCAAGATTAAGTATGGGGGAATAAACTCTTCCCACAATCCAAATAAAAGCCAGCCTCTCCCAGCAATCCATGCTCATTGTGTTTTGAGCACCTGAGCTGTTGCATGGTCTGTGTGGCTGTGCCCGCTTTTCCCCCTTTTTATGCCTGCTTGCCTTCTCCTGCTCTTCTGCCTTTGTCTCCCATGCTTGCTGCTCTGCTGCTTTCCACCACTTCTGCAGCCTTTCCTTGGTGGTCCCTGCTGCCCCCTCCCCTGCTGTCATCTTATCCTCTCTTTGGTCTTCTGTCCTTTCTCTTCTCCCTTGCCTGCATCTCTTCTGAGTGCATGTCAGTGTTTCCTGCTGTTTCCCACTGCAGTCCTTGTTCTGTACATCTGCCTGTTGCTTTTATCTCTTGCTTTCTCTGCCCATAGTTCTGTGTCCTGCATTGTGACTCCCTCCTGTTTCTCTGTACAGCTCACCTGCCATTCCCCACTGCTGTCTCTGCTGCTCAAAGCCACTGTGACTTTGGCTGGTGGTCCCCCTCACCATACCTTTCTCCTCTGGGCTTCCTGTGTTTTCTCTCCCTGGGTCTGCTCCATTCTGTCCCAATTGCTGCTGGATTTTCTGTTCTCTTTTTTGGTGGAGTCTCTCCACTATGTCGCTCCATTTTCCCTTTTTCACCCATTCAGAGCCAGCTCCATCTTCTGGGTTATGACACAGCTGAGCTTAGTGCCCGAATTCCAGCTCAAATGCATTGCTTCCCTCAGCTGCTCTGATTCCAATCATACCTCTGCTGCAGTTCCCCTAACATTGAACTACTTGTTGTGCTGTGCAGTTGTTTTAGCCCTCAAATCCAAATCTCTGGACAACCGCCTTGGTTCCCACAATGTACTGCAATGACAGTGACAAACAGACTTCCATTGTTAAACTCAAAATAGCAGCTTTTGGATTTTACAATAAAAGTAGTTTAACAAAAGAAATTGCTGTGTTCCTCAGACTCTTTGCCCATAAATTGAGAAAAAGGTAGTCCCGTAACAGCTAAAATGATCTGCTTTCATAGTTCTGCTGCCTTGACCAGCATAAATGTTTTAGTTGCATACTCTCAGACTAAGAAACATTATCAAATCCATTTTCTTATTTGTTTCTTTCCTTACTGCTGCGATAACCAATGAATGTCAGTGAATCCATTTCAGAAATTCAGCTGCACGATGAGTATCTTCTGAGTGCATGTCCTCTTGAAGTGTTTACTGATCAAATAAACTGTCTTGTGAACCCTCTCACCTAAATTGACCGAACAGTTCATAGAAAACAAAGAGTTCTACCATGCATCTAGAGAACAAAAAAAAGGGGGGAGGTATCCATGCCATCTCAGTTTTGCTCCTGCTCCACAGAGCCTTCAATCTCTCCTGCTGTTCTGCTCCTCAACCATTTGCCTCTCTCCTGTTTCTACTTTGTATCCTGGTATCTTACACCTCCATTTTATTCTCCTCTGCCTCATTTCATCTCTTAAGCAGCTAGTCCTCCCTTAGCATTATTCTCTCCCGCTGTCTTTCTCCTCTCCCTTATTGTTGTTCACTGTTCCTGCTTCCCAGCTTGCCTATCTAGCCTTCTATTCCTTCTTCCTCCATTTTATCTATCTAAATCAGCCAGTCTGCTCTTCTTGTCCTTCCACAGCCCCACCAGCAGCCCTACCAGATTCCGTCTCCCTAACTCATACTTTCAGGAGGTCTACAACTGTACTTCATCCACCAGAGGCAGGAGTCTGCACATTTTGATCAATCAGCAACATATCGAACTCACATGTCACTCCAAATTCAAGTAATTCTTCAACTCATCACATCTCAGGGCTTGACTTTGTCCATCAGAGGTGTTATTCTGCAATCTTCAAAGCTTAAAGTGAATGCAGCCTCACTGGAGTGTTTCGTCCTCGACAGTATCAAGAAACTGGCCCTATCAACCTGGGGTTCATTCTCCTTCTCGGCTCTGACAGTGGTAATGCTTCCCCACAAACTTGTGAGAGAGTACCTGTACCCTATTCTTCCATGGTTCATCAAAAGCTTGAGTTCCTCTGCCTGGGGTTCACTCCTCTGAAGTGCAGTTCAAAGTGGTGTATTGGCACTATGACCTCTACGGCTTCTACCAGTTCTCCATCTTCAGATTAGAAGAAGGTCCCCAGGGTTTCCCTGAGACTTCTTCCAACATGCATCATTTCACAAAAAAAAACTTTAAATCCTTATTCCATAAAGGACTGATCTGTCCCTTTCCTTGTATCTAATTTTAAAAATCATGTTATTCTGACTTCAGCTTCCATCTGGAAGCAGGTACTGTATGATTGCTTCATAGCAGCTAAATCTCAGCCTACCAGAGATCCTGCATCTAGCCTGCTCGTTCCCAGTCAAGTCTGGTTCCACCATGCTGTGGCGACATGGAGCACAGTGACTATCAGTACAGTGATGGCACAACACCTCCAATTGGTGTTGCCATCACTGGAGTAAACTGTGTCCCTCACACCCCCCATGCAGGGGGCTTTGCCCCTCCACTCCCCTGGACTTAAAATAACCAACTCCGAGTTGGTTTGTGGAAGGGCCAAACACCCTGGAGGCAGCAGTGTCATGAATCCAATGGACAATCACAGCAAACTGTCGGAAATGTTGCTGTGATGGTTTTTGCTTTATTTGTTATGACGTGATACCGCCAAGTCTTGCTGCCTTATCTGAAATTTGACGATTCATTGATTGGCTCAAGAGACCTACAATGTCATATCGCTTTATTTGGAGCCTGCTTTTCCCCACAACAGTATCCCATGAAGACAGTAATCTTAAAAAAGGGTGAGGACAAAAATGACAATGGAAAACAGTGCAGCCGCATAGGGTGAGTGGCAAAAAACAGTGATCACTGAAACAGCAACCTAAGACTTTTTCCCCCTCCTGAGCTGCATCCCCCAGAGTTGATTATATTTAGTAATGGGGGTGCGGGTCACTGTGGCACTATTGTTGCCATTTCGATGATCACTGTTTTTTGCCATTCGCCCTATGTGGCAGTGCTGTTTTCCCTTCGCCGTTTTTGTCCTCGCTCTTTTGTGCTTGTCATTAACACATGGAACCCCTCATAACCTACTCCAGCTTCTTAATACCCACTGTCTTTCCATCCACCAGCCATGATGCCGTCTTAGTGCTTTGCCAGCCATTCACACCGCATCCATTCAGAGCTATCAGCTCGACAGAATTCAAGTACTACTTCCTCCTCGGCCACTCCTCCTCAGATTATCTGTTCCAGTCTACTTATCCTGGATTACCACCACAAAGATATCATATCTAGAACAGAAAAAAAACTTGCCATCTCTTCTCATCTCATCCCATGGTTCACTGAAATCACAATGGTATCCTTTGGAGCTGTTCCTGTCATGTGGAAGCTCCCCCCCAAAAAAAAAAAAATAAATACAATAAACCAGACTAGGGAAGAAATTAATTATCCAGGATGTCCTCACTTTCAACTTAAGTTGTGAAGTGCTGGACTTGTATTTATATAACTCAGTTAATCTAGGCTTCGATATGGAGGGAAACAATTCAATGATTGTCACCGGCCCTTCTCCACACAGCTGCAGCTGCATGAGCTTCTTTACTATAATCCAAACTGGGCCAAATAAAAGTGATAGATTGGCTGGAGTAATTCCTGTTCCCCTTTCCTTCTTCAATCAAAATGATTGCTTTCCTAACACCTTCTTCCTCCTGACTTGCATAGATGAGGCAGACTTATTGAATATGCAAATCAAATAGATTTGCATAATTTGAAGGTCGAAGGCTGCCTGGGCTCTGGCCTCTTCATATTTGCAGTTTTTGTGATGACGCTTAAGCTTAATTCATTTGTCCGAAACTGCTCCATCCTGAACTTTGTCATTCACTTCTCATTGTCCTGCTTTCTAAAACAGATGTTTTATGTCTTCAAGAACCATTTTCTGTCTTACACCCCTAACTCATGGATATCCTACTATCTTGAGCATTCCTGAAGCACTGCTCCTTGGGTTCCTGATTTCTTCCTTCTTCCAGACCTCTACCAAAGTCTCTACAAAATCCTCCCTATGGAAGCCGCTGCCTTTGAATGGGGACATCTCCTGTCTGCAACCATCTCACCTTTTCAAACAAGCAGCCAACAGTGGACATTATCAATAAGGGCAGGTCATCGTCCATTCCATCACATTGTTTATGCTTCACATTTCCTGTCGTCATGAATGAAACAGCTGACTCTTATCTCAATACCTGTTCCAGGAGTTTGTCACATCTACCCTCAACAGACTCAGTCATGATGACTTTTCCTCCTCAAGTCACTGATCTCATCATGCCATTGCCTACAATTGTCAGCAAGCTGATGCTTTAGTGCCTGTTCCAAGCAGCCCATATCACTGCTATGACGACATCATTCTCATTTCTGCCATCCAAGCAATTCATAAGAGTTCCTTCTATATCATGCACTTGCATTCATAACCTACTGCCTCAAAGCAAGCTGAGCCTTTCATGTGGTCTACCTTAGCACCTGCTCCTATGCAACTTATGTCACCACTTGGAAGTCTTCTTCATTTTATGCTATCCAATCTTTAGGAGTACAACTTCCATTAGTTGTGTACTTGCATTCTACTGTCACCAAACCTTGAAAGCATCACTTGGGTCCATAAAGCAATATTTATCCAAACTCAAGTCTCCTATCTTAGTTAAATGCATCTGTCTGTCTACCATTAAAATTCCTCCTGCTTGGACTCCATAGAACATGATTCACAAAAGCTTCTAAATGATTCCTATTGATTGGCTTATATTCTGCACTTGTGAGACTTGTGACATACTGTTCCAATTTATGCCCACTCAAACATTGGTCTCTTCAACCATTTGGCTAGCTGCTTGCGTCTTGGGGAGTTAACTATTGTATCAGCCTCTTCTGCTAAGTCCTCATAGTCACCACTTTAATAAAATAAGTATATATTACATCCCATTACTGCCAACTTCAAAGACTCTCAGATGTCACAAAGGAGTTCAGATTATATATTCACAATTCATAAAACAGGTGCCAGCAGTGGTTTTGTTCAATTCATGCATATTATGATTGCTCAGAGTCTTCTCAGTTTCTTCAGACATGCAGCTGTATCTTCCACAAGGTTCATGGATCATCTGAGAACTCTCCCACAGTGGCTCAGACTAAGTTCTTCTGCTTTCTCAGGTCATTCCTTTGGATTGAGCAGCATCATCAGCAGCCAAAAACAATATTTCTGCTCCTGATGTCAAGACTCTTGGAAGATAGACTTCTTCATGCCTAATATCAATCATCTTCAATCCAGAATAAGAAATCAGACAAGCATTTAGGATCATCTCCTCTTAGTATGCTCACAGGATGAGCAGTTCAGTAGCCATGGGTCCTCAGAGGTTTCCTCCACTGGGATGTTTTCCTTCCCTTCATGCTGCCGTTCACACTTTCCATGAGTTGAAGTAGATAATCATTTTTTTGTGCCTTCTATTCCATATCACAGCCCAGCTCCTCTACTGAGGGTGGGAATAGAGACAGGCCAAAGTTAAGTATACACAAGAACTATATACTATTCACAAAACATTGAATGGGAGGACGTTGCCCAAGATTCAATATGGGAGAATAAACTCCTCCCACAATCCAAATAAAAGCTAGCCTCTCCCTGGAACCCATGCTCAGAGTGTTTCGAGCACCCACCATCCTCCCCGCCTCCTCCTCCTCCTGCACTCTTCTCACTTTTAGTACAGGGCCTTCTATTCCCTATCGCTGCCCAGCTCTTCTACTGAGAGTAGGAATAGAGACAGGCCACAGTTAAGTATACACAAGCACTATACACTATTCACCAAGAATTGAGTCATGTTTTAGATAAAGGGGTGCCAGACTTCACCACCCTGACAACTGGTCCAAATCTCAGTCTTGTTAGAACCAGATAAAGACCCTAAGGCCTGCATGTTATACCACCCAATCTCTCTATTACAGTTGAGCTAAAAATATTTACAGAAATATTAGCTGATAAGTTACACAAATGCATAGTGCTGGTGGTGCATCTTAACCAGACAGGGTTTATATCTGGCAGGTTAATACATCAGGAGATTCTTAAACAACATAATCTCACATAAAAAATAGAGGACCTTCCAGATGGCCATTAGTATGGATGCTGAGAATGCCTTTATCAGGGTCAATTGGGAATTCCTATACGAACCCTGCAGAAATTTAATCTAGGGCCACACTTTATATCGACAGTCTCCTCTTTATATCAGGCCCTGGAAGCTGCAGTTCGGGTCAATGGTCACCTGTCTGAATGCTTTCTACTGGGATGGGAGACCAGCAAGGGCTGCACACTTTCTCCACTCTTATTTACTCTAAGCCTCAATCTGCTGTTGATAGTAACTTGCACGAATGCAAACATTAAAGGTGTCATGGTGAGTGGAACAGAGCAAAAGCTTGAATTATACATGGATGATTCTTTTTTTTTTTTTACAGAGGACCCAGTCACATCCATGCCACACTTGTTGGAGACCCTGGGGGAGTTTGACACTTTGGCAGGGCACAAGATCAACCTAAGAAAATCAGAAGTGGTGATTTTAAGTGTGATGCCTCCTCAAGACTTCCATACAAGTTTTCCTTTCTCCTGGGCCAAACATAATACTTTTTGATACTTGGATGTCCAGATGTCTGCCGATGTCTCTCAGCTTTTCCAAATAATTATACTAAACTGTATGAAACTCTTCAGGCAGACCTGGCCCTCTGGACACTACTCCCCATGACATTTTATGGCAGAATACAGGTCTTGCCCCAGTTCCTATCACATGAAGTTCTGGAATATGTTCCACAAGGATCTTAGGAAATTTATCTGGATGAGAAAACATCCTCAAGAGGCAGAAAAGGTGCATCAGGCAGTAATGGAAAGGAGGGGCTTAGAGTTGCCCTGCTTCCATAGCTATTATCTAGCTGCACACACTTTTCCTTGCACATCGGCTAAGTGAAGAATTTTGTCTGGCTGGTATGAGATTGAAACAGACATGCTCCTTGGGGCAACCATTTGGGCCCTGCCAACCACAACACTATCCTCTCATCTCTAGCAGCAAACATATACTCCCTAGATGAGTCATACGCATACACTTACAATACTGGTGAAACTTAGGAAACTGACAGGCACTCCTAATTGGCCCTCCTGATCAGACATGAGAATACCTACACTCCACCCTTGTTGGATCAGGGCTATTGTTTGAAAAGACAAGGGTTCATTTGGTTTGCCCTGTGTGTTATAGCACAAGGCTGCCTTTCTTTTAGAAAGTTGCATAAGTCATTTAATCCTAGGAAGCAGGACCACTATAGATTTGTACAGATCTGTTGCTTCATTCAGCACCTTACGCAACCAGAGACAGCATTAGAACAGTTCTTGTACTGGGCAGTAACCCTAAAGGAGATATTCCACTAAATTTTAGACCTGTATAAAATATTATCTTAAGATACTTCTCCACCCTTGGAACCCATCTGTAGACACTGAGAGGTAGAGGGTGGGTTGACAATTATAGAACAGCAGTGGAAAAAAAGATCAGAGAAAATGTACAAGGTGTTGACCTCCCCAGCATGGAGGGAATACAACTGGAAACTGATTATTGGATTTTTTCGGAACCCCTCCTGTGACATTTTAATGCTACCTATATTGATGCCTGTTGGAGGCAATGTGGGGGGAAGGGGACCAGAATCTTGCTTCCACATTTTCTGGGCATGCCCAGTATTGACTCCCTACTGGAACCAAAAATACACCAGACAATGCAGAAGATACTAGGTATCTCTGTTGCAAAGACCTTTATTGAGCTGGTCCTGGGCTTCCCTTTCTTCCTACAAGGCACAAAGAACCTACAAAGACTAGAAAAAATATTCAGGTTAGCAGCAGTAAAGTTCATTACATCAAACTGGTTAATGACTGCCCCCCCCCCAAGCCCTAGCTCAATGATGTGAGATGGTGAAACAGATTAAGGGACCAGAAAGGTTTACAAGCGATCTAAGACTTCAGAGTCAGAAATTCCTGCACATCTTGGGGATTTGGCACATATTTCAGATATTTGGAAGGGATAGGAAGAGGCAGTGATCTCATCTTCTGAAGATGAAGGGGGACTCCATCCCTCTTAAGGGACTCCTATGGTGCATAGGACCATTCAAGGGGCTTTCCTATTTAGCTCACTATTTTTCTTTATAGTGTATGGACTTTACAGCATGGTTATGGAACCCCAGTAGTGAATGTTTGTTCGCCAGAAGATAGTGAAACAAACTCTCTGGACTTTTTACCTATAGACTTAACAGCTTTTATTATGTAAGACATTGCAGGGTTTTAAATAATTGATTAGCAGTTTTTTCCTTGGGACTATACCAACTCTACAGAAAGTATTTATATAGATTTTCTGTAAGTGCTGTCTTTGTTAAACACAGTGAGGCAAGAGCTATGCATTTTCACAAAGATTTAGCACTTTTATGAGCAAAACGCTAATCAATTTTTAAAGTTAAATAAATCCCTACATTGGTATGCTTTTAAATATAAGCTATGGGCATTACTGGTGGTATCCTACCTGGAGGACTGTATCCCTGGAACTTTGCACATATTACTGGACAATGGAAGACAATGAACTTTGGTGATACAGAACTTTCTGTTTATTTTACTGTTAAAATGTTTGGTTTTTAACATTAACCTGAAATTGTTTTGAGGGGATCCTAGTTCTTGGACACAACTGTTTCTGCACTGTATCTTTTCAAAATTGCCAATAAAATCCTGAAGTTTGAAAGAAAAAAACAAAGAAGTATTAGAAGTTACCTCTGAGTTTTGTTCAGAGTCAACCTCCTTACTGAATCTAATATTTGATTTTACATTGTTATATAAATCCAAGCACTTAACTAAGTTCCATTATGAGGATCGTCTGTAGTAACATTCTTATTTTGTTCTTTATAATGTTTTGATTTTGCCCTTTTCATTATTTTTTGCACTGGTGTCTAATTCTTTTAAATGTGTCCCTATCCTGTTCATTTTAACTTTTTTGAGCTGTTCTCCACAATCTGTTTTTTGAATCAATCGATTTTCTTAATTTAACTGTCATGCCAGTCATGTGATTTTTTACTCTTCTGACTTTTTTTGGTGGGGGGGCATGTCTATTGCAAATTTCCATAATGCAAAGGCATGTGATTTTTTTCTACTCTTCTGACTTTCGGAGGGCCATGTCTAGTGCAAATTTCTATAATGCAAGGCATATGATATTCTTTTTACTCTTCTGACTTTTGGGGCGCCATGTCTATTGCAGATTTCCATAAATTGCTTTGAAAATATTTCTAGAGCTAATTCAAGGTCTAGAATAAGATCTATTCTGTCCTATTTAACATCTTGTATGCTTAAATTGATCACAGGTTTTAAAGCATCTTTGTGAAAGGTAAGTTTGGTCAAGTTTTATGTCATTTGCCCTTTTTATTAAGAACATCAATGGGCAATGGTCACTGAAATTGAAGTGAGAACATTTATTTTTTGCTGCTCCGTGCTGGGTGACATAGAAATTAAGACCAGAATGGTTCCTTTACATATTGCTGAGCCTTTCCTTGTAGGTTTATCTATTAGTTATAGTTGGCCAATTGGGTAAGATTTTGGGCTAATATTTCCAGTCTGGATCCTCCCCATGCTGCATTAAGATCTTCAGTAAGTATTGTGTCTCTGTTTGTTGTGTGAACGCTTATAACTTGGACTAATTTTCCAAAGTATTTCAATTGTTCTTAGAGGAGATAGTGCTCAGGGCTGCTCAGAACCTGCTGAACAGAATCAGATTCATTGGATTCCAATCTGATTTTAAGATTTTCAGAATTGCTGTGCTAAAATCCTAATTCCTAAACTGAATCCTAAAACCTATTTTAACATAGGAACTTAGGATTTCAAATCCAAATACAATTCTAATTTTGAGGTCCTTTTTGGATTTGAATTGGAATCAAATTGGAATTTGAAAATTCCTAAATTCCTAAATCAGAAAATTGGATTCGAATAAGCCAATTCCAAGTATTTTATTTTAATTTTTTTAATTTTTATTTGTTTGTTCACACAATCGCATTTGAGCTTAAGAATAGCTAATTTCCAAAGGTTCCACGTCATCAATAGTGCAATCTACAGTCAATCAATTGTCAAGTAAAAAGAACATAGCATTCATCCCTAATAGTTATCCCTAATTGTTCAGTGGTGGGATCTGGAGCCACAATCAAGACAATCCAACCTAATCCATTTTATTATGACATCTAGCCTGTGTAGTGTATATTTGGGAGCAAAGTAGTACCCTTGTCACCATAATCTTGGGGGGTAGCATGAGATTTACTTTTTGGCATCCACAGTCAGACTTTGTTTATCCCTGTACAAAGCTCCTAACTGGTGGCTTTGCAAGCTTGTTTTGTAAGAGTTGTGAGTCCAGTCGTACCCTTAAGCACTTGAAGTGAACTACTTGTTTAAAGATGAACTTGTCTTTCATGAGGATATGAAAGGGGGGGGGTTAGATGTCTTTAGTTGCTGGAGGTACCAAAGTCCATGTTATTGGTCTTCTCAGAGGCAGTTAAGGTGAATTGTTGTACAGACCCATGAGTGCCAGAACATGGAGAAATGTGGGGGGGTGCTAAAGTTCAAAAGGGCATAGGGTAAAACAGGTAGTTTTTGCACTTTGAATGCTCCTGGGCAAAAGTGTGTGTTGGGAGCTACAGCACCCTCATGTCCATAGGTTCTGGCACCTATGTACAGAGCTAAGCTTCAACAGCTCTGAAGCCAGAAGGGAGTCAATTCCTTATGCAACCTATTCAGACCACTGCAATACAAAACAATGTAATTCAAAATACATGCAATGAGTTACAGTATAAGAGCACTGCCTCAGGACTGAAAATGGTACTGGGACAAAAAGGTCTTGCAAAGGGACAATCAGATCAATCAAGTAAACAGGTAATCCTGTACTTGTCAGTCATTTATATGCCAGCCTTGGCAGTAGACAAACTATAGTGGAGATGAGAAAAGGAAAGCACACCAGTATCCTCTGATACCCATAACACAGTTTTTCCTGCAAATGTTTAGTTTAAAGCAGCAGTATTTGTTACAGGGGGAAGTTGTCAAAACATTTCTTTTTTTATTGCATTGTATTCCTGAGACCTTTAGAAATGTTTGGTATTTGTAATCGCTCCAGCCAGATTTTAAACCATTCTCGCTAGTAGTATTATAAGCATTTCATGACAGTACAGAAGGTAGCTATTTGCACATTTGAAAATCTTCATCATTTAGTTGTGCACACTGTATACACTGTATGGACATGTCTGAGTGATGCTAGCATGTGTTTCTGTTTGTTTGTATTCTTTTATGGATGCTGTTCATGCTTGCCCTGACTCCCCACCTTGTCCCATTGTTTTTCTGGCACTTACCTCCAACCTTACAATGCCACATTGCTGCTCCTGCCCTGTGGTAGTTCCTTCAGGGTGTCATTCAATTGCCCCCTCTGGCCTTCCAGTGTGGTGGACTGGTCAGTTGGGAGGGCAGGGCCTGAGAGTGATGGGAGTAATTCTGCATGCTTTGAAGGTGTTTCACTTCTTAACAGTGGTGACCGCTGCACTTCCTCCTTGGAGAAGGAGAACATCCCTTGTGGTGTTCAATCCTCCTCCACATGGCCAGCCCCTAGTGTTCATGGCTCAACCCCAAATCCAGGTTACTGGTATCATGAACAGTAGCCTTACTCCTGCACCAGTGGGCCAGCTGCTAGGGTAGCATGTGTTTCTC
Organism: Neoceratodus forsteri; assembly: GCA_016271365.2. Classification (NCBI taxonomy): domain Eukaryota; kingdom Metazoa; phylum Chordata; order Ceratodontiformes; family Ceratodontidae; genus Neoceratodus; species Neoceratodus forsteri. The sequence continues at coordinate 1,679,770,856 of CM057456.1, forward strand.
ATGATCAGCAATACAACACCACCCCATCCTGCATAGGTCTGTCCTAGTAAGCCCAGTGAGCGTGCAGCAGAGCATTTTGAAAACCTGAAAATCATGTACAGTATCCTATCGTAGTAATGCAATCAAATAGAAAGAACATTGGACATCCTTCTGAGTTTTATTATTCTAGTGTAACTACAAACTAGATGGATAGCCTGTGAAAACATAGGAAGATATGGGGGTTACATGAAGGGTAATTGAGTACTTTATATAACACAATTAGATCACTTTAACAACACATTTTCAAAACAAAAACCATACCATTTTATTTGTTTTGCTTCTATATGAACCAAAATTCTGAAAATGTTAAAAAAGTATTTAAATTTTTTTAAAACAGCTTTCTGAAAAATGCATTTCCAGTGCACTGATACATTCATAGTGTATTGGTATAACATATCCTTGTCAACCTAACTCCAAGCTTTCATTTTCTAGATATCTTTTTTCATTGACATTTTTAAATATGCATATTAAAAACAGGACATGTAATCAGACATACGTTTACAAATTATCTTAACATTTTGAGTGCAGTTTCATTAAGGTTGACAATATAGCTCTATCAACAGTGTTATAGGTAAAATTTTATGGCTAAAACAGCAGCAATCCAATACTATCAATTCATTTGTTTCATGATTAGCAGCTTCAAGATGTCATTTATTATGAAAAAAAAATAAGGATAGATAAAGAAATCTATTTCTAGCATCTATACCACTTGGAATACTGTATACTAGATCCTACTGTATATACTTGATGTTCTTCCTCCCTACATCATCCCCTCAGAACTAATGCAGTTTTTAAATCCTACCTTCTGATAATGATCTTTGAACTGGACCTCATATTTCAAAATACTTAGTCATCCGATTATTACTACAGTAATGCTTTTTTCCAACCTCATACTTTTTAAAAATAGATTCTTCCACATAGCCAAATTTGGAACTTGTGAATCTTACCAGAGACGTGTAATACATCTTTTAGCACTTAGTAAAGCAATACGGGGTAAAGCCATATTCTTACCTTTTGGTATGTCTTGTACAGAAGATGTTGATAAAAGACGTAATTCAGGTTCAACTATCAGTTTAATTTCTAAGATTATATTAATTTGATTCAGCGCTTGAACCCCCAAAATTTTAATATTTTGACATACAGCTAACACATGTGCAGAATTGGCTATTTTGCCACAACCGCTGGTGATACAATATTATTGAACTAATTCAAAGGTAGGGAGAGTAATATATTCTATGTATAACATATAAATTAATCTGATTCATCCTATTATTCATCTCCATATTCCATTTTGTACATATTATTTCTCATTTCTGCTCTGCAATAGTAGTCTGTAAATCAGATTCCCATTTCACTTTTAAGGAGTGTGTCTTGCATTGCTTATTATCAATATTTAGGATGTAGATTTTGGACATAAACTTAGTTCTTTCAGAGGCTGACTCAATCATTTCATATAAAGGGTTCAGTTCAAAACTGAATTTTCCTTTTCCAGAAAGTTTAGTAGGACTGAGCAAATTTGAAGATAACTAAAAAACATTGCTCGAGAAATGTCATATAATAATTCCACCTGATGAAGGACTTAATAGCTTAGCTGTCAAAAAAATCTGTTATTGATTGAACATTATGCTCCAACCACCTTTTTACATATATGAAGTTAAACAAGGGGTGGAAGTTGTTTATAAAGAGTACCGACAACTTCCTTAGGTTATGTTCGGTACTCAAATCTTTGGTAGCTCTTTTCCAAACTTTAATTGTGTCCTTAATATATTTTCTTGACCATTAAGTTTTTCACTATTTAAATTCTGGAATAGTAAATGTGTTATACTGTATTAGATTTGGGCTCAGTTGTATAAAGATGTTAAATGGGATTGTTACCGTTTGCTCCAATTTCAAGTGTTACATGATCTCTATTATACTCTTGTAAAACTCTGTAAAATGAGAAGGCTTCCATCTAATTTGTGTACCAGATGTGAGAAACTGCCTGGCACATTACTCCATAATTTTTTGGGAATGTGAAAGGGTTCCTCCATTTTGGACTGCCATCCAATCGAGAATAGATCCCATTCTTGATTTAACTGATGCTTTCCAGCTGGAGATACGTCTCCTGGGAGATTCTGGTGACAGTTTAATAGGCAATCAACGTAAACATATGACCCGGATCTCACTCTGTGCCAAGAAGTTGATACTGCGTCATTGGCTGGACTCACAGATTCCAACTTATATGGAATGGCTTCATGAAATTATCTTTGCCTTGCAAGCCGAACACCTCTTAGCTAACATTTCAAACCATAACAAGGTATACCAAAAAATATGGGCACCGTTATACACTTTATTGACTATTTAAAAACATACATTAAACAGTGTTCAGTAGTCCTGTAGTAGATATGTCCTAGTCCTGGTACCAACAAATAGTAAAGTTTATGCTGTCTAGACCTCCTATAGCTAGCCTTAATTTTACAATGTATGGTGAATTTGTCTCCTCTGGTGATGTGGGGTGGGGAGGAGGGATTTCTTATGGGTGGGGGAGGTTTGTTTGTCATAATTTGTTGTTACTCAATGCCTATAAAAGATAATTATGGTACTCTGTCAAGTAGAGCACCAACAAGTTTTTTTTTTTCACCAGGGACATTAACTCTGTATATATTCTTTTCTATTAGTAATATGGCTCCTGTCTTGTACATTGTCTGGATGTATAATCAGTTTAAAATTTCAATAAAACATATTAAATTTGGGAAGAAAATGTGTTATATTACTCTGTAGGGGTTCACCTATTTCAAAGTAAACTCAGGGAGGAGGTGTAAGGCTGTAATATACCTTTATATGTTCCAGTATAGCAGCCCAATGACAATCAAAGGCCGCTGTAATCCCTGGTTTTCTCTGGACCTCCTTGAGCTTCTGAATGCCAGGGACCATCTATGGCACAGGTCTAGGTCCCTGTGTAACCAGGCTGACATCCAGAGGTACAAATTGACTAGAAACAACTGCACGAGGGCTATTCATGTAGCTAAAAATCAATATCATAAGGAAGTGCTCTCTCGGACCTGGAATGATGGCAGAAAAGTTTGGACTAACCTTACAGAGGTTAATAGGTGAGACCACAGATCTGCCCCTACCATGCTTAACATTGATGGTGTACCCTCATTCGACCCCAAACTTATTGCTAACACTTTTAATAATGCCTTCATGGACCTGAGTGGTGTTCTGCCACCTGGCTACTTCTCTCACCCCCTTACAAGTGACTACTCTGGGAAAGAGACTCAGCACCCCTCTCATCCTCCTTTCTACTTCAAAACCCTCTCAGCCCATGAAGCCAGGAATTGCCTACTCAAAGTATTAGGGAAATCAAGATTTAGTGGTGACACCCTAGATCTTAAGTTTGTAGCCCTTACGCTGGATGAAATTCTGTCACCTCTAACACATATTATTAACATGTCACTTAGTTACTCTCAGTTTCCTCAGAAATGGAAATCTGCCACTGTGACAACAGTTCATAAGTCTGGGGATTGCACAATTACTGGGAACTACAGATCTATCTCTATCCTGCCCCCACTCTCAAAAGCTCTAGCACATATAGTGGCTGACCAACTGGTTGAATACTTAGAAAAATATCAGCTACAATGCCCACAACAACACGGGTTCAGAAATGGTCATAGTACCACTACTGCCCTTCTGGAGTTCACAGGCTTTATTCACCACTCCTTACATCAAGGACACCTGGTCGGTGCTGCTTTCATTGATTTAACCAAAGCTTTCAACACATTGAATCATGCTATCCTGGTCAAACAGCTTACTACCATTGGCCTAGCTCCTGACAGCGTAGCCTGGTTTGAAAGTTATCTGCACAACTGTACACAACAGGTGAAGATTGATAACACCCTGTCACATAGCAGACCTGTTCTATCTGGAGTTTCTCAAGGGTCCATCTTGGACCCTCTTTTATTTAGCATTTTCATCAACAACCTTCCTTGCTCCTATCAGGGTCACATCCTTTTATATGCTGACGATGCAGTCCTGTTTACCAGTGATCCAGACCCTAAGGTTCTTGAAGCCAGGCTACAAAGTAATTTTGTAGTCATAGAAAGATGGTTCTATAAGCACAAGTTAGTTATGAATTACAGCAAGACTAAAACTATGCTGTTCTCCAGCTCCCAAAATAGGCAAAGAACTTATCCTCTATCACCAACGAAGAGGGATCTCCCCTGGAGCTAGTTCAGCTCTTTAAATATCTGGGGATTACTATTGACAGTACGATGACCTATGCCTATCACATTGACAACATTGCTAAGGCTGTTAACACCCACATTGGACTACTTTATAGGCATAAGCAATGTTTGACCCCAGAGGCTCTTAATCTGGCCATTCAAATCTCTCTTGTCTCGCTTATTGATTACAGCTTACCAATCTATGGATCAGCTACTGAAACAACTTTTCGCCACATCATAGTTGCACTCAACAAAGCATGCCGGTTCCTTACTGTCTCAGCCCGTCTATCCCATACTTGCGACATGTACGCTCAGGCTAACTGGCTCCAATTCAAAGGTAGACTCATGTACCAAACATGTTTACTGTCCAAAAAAGTAAGCTTAGGCAAAATGCCCCCAGGAGTGCAAAAGCTTATTACCCCCACTATCAACCGTTGTTGCACCAGAAGCTCTACTAGCCAGATTTTTAAAATACTCCACTGTAGCACTTCTCTGGGACAAAGGTCCTTTGCCTACTGTGCCCTGCTATGGATGAGCTCACTGCACCATGACATCACTTCAGCATCCACCTTGGGCTCCTTTGAGGTTAAACTTAAGCAACAGTTAGTTGCTGATGCCAGTTGTGACTGCTTCCAATAATCTTCCTTCTTGTGACCAGCACTTATTCTAACCTTATACTATCCTGACCTTATGCATAACTGTTCTCAGCATGTATATAACTGTTCTAAGTTGCTAATCATTCTCCTTTCACATGTCCTCTTGATCTCTTCCACTCTTTCCCCTCACCCCTCTATGACTTCCCCCTATCCCCCCTCCCCCTGTTATATCTCCTGAGCTCCCTTGCTCACTTTAAAATGCTTTGTCCCATACCTTCCCACCTCTGATGAGGCCCCTGGGCTAATGCCACCCCTTACCTTGTTGATTATTAGATATTAGGCTGAGTCTGTTCTCATTTTCCTGTAAAGGGTCATTTCATAAGACCCCACCCCCTCTAATATGACCCTTTGAATTCCAGGTTTTAATCAAATATGCACCTTGGCATACATTGTACAGTGCCACATGTATTGGAACTTCTCTAGTTATATACTGTTGTAATGTCATGTATAATTCCTTGTTTTGTTTGTTCTCCATCTCATACATTTCCAATATGTATTGTTCGTCTGATATGGAACTTATGAAATGAGCTTGTTCTCAAAGGTGTTATCCGAACTTTCAATAAATAAATAAATAAAAATATTTTAAGTTAGTTCATTTTAAACCCAACAGATATCTTAGATAAAGTTTCTGCTTTTTTAGTCTTGGGAAGTTATTTTTCAATATAAATGTAGTTATTAATTTTTGTACTCATACACATCTCCTTAGTGTGATGGACTTGAAGTACTTAATATATATATATATATATATATATATATATATGTGTGTGTGTGTGTGTGTGTGTGTGTGTATAGCTTTCTTTTAAAAAATGTCTTGCCTTGAAACTTCAAATATTAGGCTTTTTTTAATCACAATTAAATGTCTTTTAAAAGGCCTTACATTTGAACTGTTAGAGCTAGACACTTATTTTGTTTTTCTAAATGAAGACTTGGAATCATGTTTGCATGGATACTCCCTACAGGTACACTTTCAGTGTATCAATATACTGGCAAAGCTCTATATTATATGGGTGCGGTAGCACCCTTATATTTATTTTTGTTTTATGTAAAGTCTTGGAATTACAACCCTTTGAGTCAGGGAGTCATTTACAAAGGCTCCACATCATACATTGAATGTGGACAAATACAGAGTATGATAAGTACAGTGACTAAGTACAGAGACAAAATGGATAATACATATACAGAGCAAACACCGAAGGTGTGTATCTGTGAATCGTAAATTAGAATCAGAGTAAATTTAGCAATGGAACTTAGCCATTGTTAGAGGAGTTTATCTGCAATCACAGTTAGAGCTGGACATAATGTGAGTATGTAGCTCAGAATTAAAAGGCCCCAGCCTGGGAATATATAGTGCAGTATTAAGGAGGGAATTCATCCAGAGTGGTGCCCTGTAGCAAAAGGACCTTTGGCTGGCAGTGGTCCTTGCAAAAGGGATGCGAAAGGCAGTGGCGACAGAGTATCTTGTGGCCCTCATTGGTAAGCACGTCTGGAGGAGCGAGAGACAGCCAGGGGGAGCTTGCCCTAGTTGAATTTTTTTGGCCAATAAGCAGGTCTGATAGAGTAGGTGCCCCTGAAAGTTTAGCCATGATGACCATTGGTAGAGGTCACAGGTATGTGTGAGGCGATCGCAGCCTATGGTCAGTCAGCAGGCTTTGTTAAAGGTATGCTTAAGGCTGGTCAGGGCAGTGTCAGAGGTGGCGCCATATATGACTATGCCATAGTCTACCAGGGAAAGGATGGAGCTAGAGATGGGTAATATAGTTAAGGCTAAGCTAGAGGTTCTATGTTAAACCCCTAACTTGGCACCTTCATAGCCTTGGCAGCGTTAGATGAAATTAGCTGAAATGCTGAAAGTGTTGTCTAGGAGGCATGGTCTGAGTCTGTAGAAAATTTTGTGATAGCAGCTTGTGCATTTTCTAAGATACACACATGTCATTCTCCTGTAGACGTCTAATTATTTTTCATGTGTTTAATATGGGATTTGGGTTTGCTCTCACAGCCTACTTGGAATGGAACTTTTTTCTGAAACTTTCAAGGCAGAAACATGCTGTACCAATGCTGTGCCTTTGAAAGGTTCCATGAAAAAATATTAAATGGTTCCAGAGTTATAACTATTTAAATTTTATTTTCCTGTCCTGAGCATGCTCAGTAGCGTTTTTGTAATAATGTTCTGATATGGCACCAAAAACCTAGTGTTATGAGACCATTTTTAACTATGTGAGATACTATGTTTACAACACCATTTTGTTCTCATTTTATGACAGGCACCATCTTGTTTCTAACCTCAGTAACAAACTACTAATTCACACTTTTATTACAGCAGCCATAATTAAAAAAAATAAAAAAAAGGACTCTACCTCATTAAAACATGCTGGTTCAGATTCTGAGGCTTGTTTCAGTCACTCATGATTATAAATACAGTTTACATATTTCTCTTGACCAAGTTAATGTCTTTCCTGTTTTCTGAATTGTGACACACTTTTTTGTGTTGCACCATTAAGGTGGTGCGAAACTAAATTTGACTTGCAAAACTATTGTTTTAATTGGGATTCAAAAGAAGTCTGTTGGAAACATATTTTGCTTCTGGATTACAACTTGTACCTGTGAAATGGAAATTGGTTGCGTAACACAACATTTGCACATCAGAATTTTTCGTTTTGCAGCAGAAAATTGTTTTTTCAATGTGAAATTTAATTGTGCACCATGATTTTTCATTTCACAACAAAAATTGGTTTCTAGACTTGAAATTTGATAGTGCATCAGAATTTTTGGTTTCACAGCCTAAATTGGTTTCTCACCATTAAATTTGTTTGCATATCTTTATTTTCCATTTCATAGCAAAAAAATTGATTGCTTGATATGAAATTTCACTGCAGATCATGATTTATCATTGCATGTGAAAAATTGGTTGCTGGACATGAAATTTGATTGTGATCTATAATTTTTAGTTTTGCGCGGTGAGAAACACGAAATTGACTTGTGAAACTATTTTTAATTGCGAGTCAAAAAAAGTCTGTTGGAAACACATTTTGGTTCTGGATCATAACTTGTACTTACAAAAATAAAAATTGGTTGCTCGATATGAAATTTGTTTGCAGATCATAATTTCCCGTTGCATGACTGTATTTGGTTTTGCGACACTAAATTTTCAGTGCAAATCATAAATTTTTCTTTCAGTGGCTCAAGTTGCTACTTTGACATGAAATTGAATTGCAAATAAAATTTTGCATTGCATGACTTAATTTGGCTGCATGACATGAAATTTGATTGCACAGCATAATTTTTTGTGTTGCGGCAGAAAATTAGTTTCTCAGCATGAACGTTTTGATTATACACCATGATTTCTCATTTCATGGCAAACACTGGTTGCTCAACTTGAAATTTGATAATGCATCATAATTTCTGATTTTGTGACTTAAAGGCTACCTAAACACAATTTTCAGGTATGCACTGTTCAGCAAACCCTCCCGTGGAAGTATAGCAGACAGGGAGAGGTACTGAATAATATAAGTAATTACCTTAAAATTTGGACTTTAATACCTTTTTGGTGCCTTTTTTTAAATGCCAAAACCAGAAAGCATTTTTAGACCACCACGCCAGTCAGAGTCTAAGGCTGCTGGGAATGTGTAGCACAATGATGTAATCTTAGCAAATCAGCTTGTCCCCAGTACTCAATCCCTATGGAGCCTTATATACTGTATGCAACAATAGTACTATATGTGTACCTTGTCATTTTTATCATTATTTAACATGTACAGTACACTCTACTGTACATGTTAACTAATGATAAAGATGACAAGGTGCACATATAGCACTAGTGTTACACACAGTACATAAGGCTCCATAGGTACTGAATACTGGGGATGAGTTGACTTGCTAAGATTACATTATCGTGCTGCACATTCCCAGCAGCCTCTGGCTCTGATGGGAGCCATGGTCTAAAAATGCTTCCAAGTTTTGACTATTTAAAAAAAAGTCACTTAAAAGGTATTAAAGTCAGATTTTAAGGTAATTACTTATATTATTCAGCACCTCTCCCTGTTTGCTATACTTCAACGGGAGGGTTTCTGGAGCAGTGCGCACCATAAAAATTATATTTAGGTGTCCCTTACATTGGTTTCTTGCCATGAAATTTGATTGTGCATATAGGGAAGATGACTATTCTCTTGGCATGCTGTCCTGAATGTCTGCAGCCATGGGTGGCAAAGGGCCCTGTGCATTGACTGACAGATGGACTCTTATCCCTGTGCACCTGTATCTGCAGCTACATGGAAGCACAGAAAACATAGAGCCATGCACTTTTGCAGCCCACCTGACAGCCCCATGAATTCTTGGAATCTGTTGCTACATGGAACTGCAGGGCCCCCAAGGTCCTGCACTTCAATAGGTGGACAGAGTCTTCATTTTCTTCCCTTGGGCCCTGCATATCTGCATGTTTTCATGCAGGTCCCATAGGAACCTGAAAAAATGAGGATATGATTCCACTGTCTCAAAAAGAAAGGAAATTATTTGAAAACAACAGCATTAATGTACCACTCAGGGTTCAAGTTAATGGCACAAAAAGTATGGAAATGTGGCATTAGGGTTTTCAACTCTAACTCCCCACCCCCAGCCCCCAGGCAGCAAAAGTAAAAAACTTTAGGTTTTGGGTCTCTGGAGTCTTGGCAAATCATTGAAGGGGTCTTCCTTGGGGTTGTCAACCCTAATGCCCACCCTGTTCCCTGAACAAACAAAGTCAGATGTGATCTCCTTTCTTCATGCAGGGCTCACAGGGCCCTGTGTGAAGAAAGCTGCAACACATTGTATTGGCAACATTTGGCAAGACATACTTCTCTGCCTTTGAAGAGTCTAGTCAAGTCAAGTTTACTAAACATATGTATAGACATAAAAGTCATCACATATACACATGAAATATGATATCTCGTAAAACTCCACATACCGTACATAAAAGCATAGGTAAAATGACCACAAAAATCATACAAATCAAATTCCATTGTTTTCAATAAATAGAACAAAACACCAATAGTTATTCACTCATAATTAACTATCTGGAGCTCAGGTAAATAAAAACATTCTGCCAGTTTATTCGAAGTTGTATAAGCAAAACTTGCTGCAGCAAATATTAGTACATGCTTCCATTCAGTAAATACCAAATAATTGACTGCCTTATTTCTATTACTGTGTGCAGTTCTATTTATACCAAGTGGCTCTAGCCATTTATGCCACTCGGCACTTAAAAGACAACAGTCTAATAGCAGATGTATTGTAATTTTAATTTGAGGGTTGCATTTACAGAATACCTTGCCACCATTAATTTTACTCATCTTAAAAAAGGCATTTCCACTTTCAATATCTCCAGTCTAAATCTACACAATGCTGCCCTATGTTTTTCCCTTTCACAAAATGTCAAATGTAGTTCATTCATTCTGTATAATTTACATTCTCTGTACAATATAAGACCAGGGTAGTCACTCAGTCTAGCATATATCATTTGAAAAAAAGTGATCAGCCATTCTCTGCTCCACTTCACTGGTATACATCCTCAGGTTGTCTTTACAACTTTTATCTCAAATACTTGAAAGACCTAATCTTGTTAACATATGATTCAATTTCTGAAGCCATCTCTCCTTATTTACAATTCTACTTGCTTCTTCCCTGATGGTGGCTAGTAAACTTGTATCCTTTTGCATCATAAGCTTTTTCCACCATCTTATTGCCCTAATATGAGACCCCACTTCTAAGGACAATATATTATTTTGTGCCAGTACTAAGGCAGTAGGGGTACCATATGGGAGACTTAGGATATTTCTAAAAAAAAAAGCATTTTGCACAATCTCTAGATTTCTTATATCTGACTTCCTACAAAATAGGCCCCATATCTCACTACCATATTACATCTGACTGTTCACTATGACATTAAATGTATTTTTTAAGGTTTCATATGAATTATTAGAGCATTTCTTTCTGAATCTAATTAGTGCCCTGATGGATTGTAATGCTTTCTTTATTATATCTTCTATATGAGTAGTCTAATTGCCTTTATTATTAAACCATACCCTTAAATACTTAGGGCAGGATTCACTAACCTCTGAAAAGTCCCACAGCTGTGGGAAAACCTCGGCACAAGAGGGTTGCCACTTGTGAGTCTGCAGGTTACCCGTAGTGGCAGGTATTCACAAAGGTGGAGCCGGATTATGACTGGCTCCATGAATTATGGCAGCATTTGGGTGTTGTTGCCAGGGAGAGCACCGCAGCTGCGGTAGGATGCTATGGCTAGTGGGACCCACCATGACACCCTCAGCAACTGCTGCGGCTGTGAATCTGGCACTCCTCAGCTGTGGTGATTTCAGAGTGCCACTGGGGTTGCGGAGTGGGACTTAGTCGCAAAACATGTTGTGAATCCTGCCCTTAAACTCTTTGCTGCATTTATGTTTATAGCCACCTATCTTCCATTCTGTATCTTGCTTTTGTTTTTTTCCCAAAATCATAAAATTAGATTTTTTTATCATTGATTTTCAGATTTAGCCTTGTTAGGTGATCCGCAATAAAATCCAAGGCTTTCTCTAGGCCCAGGGGAGTTTGTGAGAAAATTACAATGTCATCCATGTAACATAGCAATTGCACCCCAAATTGTCCAGTTGTGAATGCATAGGTGTCTATCCCACTCATAGACATCATCAGTGAATTTAGATATACACTGAATAAAAATGGGGCAAATATACATCCTTGTTTTACACCTCTCTGTACTTTAGTCCCTACAGATAATCTCCCATCAGTCCCCACTCTAATGTATGACCTGTTGTTACAGTGCAACACTTTTATTACATTCAATAATTACCATAAATGTAGAGTTCTATCAAAATCTGTCATAGCAGTTCCCTATTAACATTATCAAACACGCTGTGTATATCAATAAAAGCCAGGTGCAGTACTTGTTTCTTCTCGACAATGTATTTGTTTATTAAACTATTTAAAATAAATGTGTTGTTGACAGTTCTTTTTCCCTTCCTAAATTCAAACTGTAGCTCGGAAATAATATTCTCCCCCATTTCCCACTGTTCTAATCTTGTTAAAATTATACATGAAAAGATTTTAAGACGTACACATAGGAGTGTTACTGGCCTATAATTACTAGGCTCATTTGTATCACCTTGTTTAAACACAGGCACGACCCCTTTTGACCAATCAGTAGGAAGTTTTAGTACCAAAGCTATTATGTTAGACATAGGGGCCAGCAATTTAGCCCATACATCCGGAGCAGCAAGAAATACCTCTACAGGTATGCCACCATAGCCCGCAGCTTTATTGGATTTCTGGGTCAAGATGGCTTGTTTCACCTCATATTCCTTAATCTCCAGTGTAGCCTTATGTAACTTATTGTCTCCATTCTTCTCAACTTGAGGAATAGTAACCAGATTGCAACTGTCATTGTTCTTGAGTTTATATTTATCACTAAAATACAAAATTACTCATGAATCACTGTCAATAACTGGCAGGGTATTTCTATCTAGATTTCTGGCACCAAATGCCACCAGCTCCCAAAAAAGTTTTAGAATCTCTTTCTTCAATAGACTCTTGTAATTGCACCCAGATTTTGTTATTATAATTTTGTTTCCCCTTTATTAATTCTTTGTTTTCTTTGCTAACATTAATTAGTGTTCTATTACAGTTTATGTCTCCAGTCTTTTGGAAAGTTTCCCCAAGGTGAACAATAACTTTCTCATCTCCTGGCATTCTCTGTCAAACCATATATTTTTAATGGTAATGTGTCCCTGCATTCTGTACTCTCTGCGCTTTAGTTAAATTATTAATTGTGATATTATATTTGAATATGATCATGATATCCTTTCATATTGCTGCCCCTTTATCTCATTATAGTGTGCATTTATCATATTAATTCTCAATTCCGTGGGTCAGGGATCTATGGTATCTATTACCTATTCCATATAATTTTGTAACCTGTTTGCAGAAATTGCAGTCCATTTTTTTTTGTTGTTCCAAATGGTCATATGAGACTCTACCAACTTAAAATTGTGTATATCCATGAGCCTTTGTAAGACACAAAAATGTCTTAGCCTCAGTACTAAAAGAAAATGGTCACTGTCCTATATATTCAAACTCTTCAAGCTACAAATTTTGTAAAAATTAAATATATCAGTTACACCTAAGCCCAAAAGGGAACCCCTTTTGCTGTAGGAAATGTACATTTTTATTCTGTATCCCACATACTCTACCATTGGCTACACATGGAGTGAGGTCTCCCAAAAGTGTCATAATTTTTTTCCCAATCAAGAAGAGAACTTGCCCTTGGAATTATATATCGAAATATTAAAAGTATCATCCACATGCCATAGAGTATCATAGTCCTCCTGGGTTGGGCCAATTCATGTTAAAATCTCCCAGTAACAACAGCATTATACCATTATATTTGTTCAGAATACTTGATATCAAAGTATTGAGGCATACTAAGAATCATGTTCTTTCTGTATCTTAATACCTGGCAGAATATAAACATTTATTACAATAAATTCTGTGTCATCTAAATTAGTAATGTAACTGCATAAAAATATGGCTCTGTAGAATCTAAAAAGTTATTCTCTAAACATTAGTTGTGGAAAATAAGGAAATATGTCCCCCTTTTGCTCTTCCTTTGATGTTGGCTTTATTTTTAAAACTGATAGCCTTGTAGAACAAAGTTTTAGTTCTTTAACCACTTCTCTTGTAATAGAATAATATTATGCCTCATGATTTACTCTAACCAGGTGTCATTGTCACACTTGCTTAGCACCCCTGGCAATACTCAAGCTAATTATTTTAAATTTCATGTCTATTATCCCCTAATTGTCAATTGAACTCTACTGCCTCTGTCAGTTCCTCATATTCTGCAGATGGATCAGAACTTAGACATGTGTAAGTTGTTACTTCCTCTTCTAATTTAACACATTCTTTTATTCAATTTTGATTTTTAGGAGTAGTATTGTAAAACTTTATTGTTGTTTCCCCAGATGCTTTATTGCATAATTTATGTTTCTCCTTATTTGAATGCTTCTGAATTGTATTCACTTTGCCCATTGCTTTCTGCCTGTTTACCAGCATGTTCAGTGTTAAGTCTAATTTTACTCCTAAAGGTCTGAATTCTTGGCTTACTTTAATTAGTTCCTTCCTGATTTCCCTATTGTTCAGTGTTGTGCATATGATGCTGGCCACCAGCTCACACTTGTATCTGTAGGCTGCTGCTATATCCTGCCATCTGATTTCCCCTCCCAGTATGCTCATGTTTTATTTTTGGAATGCCCTTGAGATACAGGGTTACTAGCCTTACACCGCTAGTAATGTTATACTCTTTCTTCTCTTCTGCTTCTATCATAGTTTCTAACTCATCCTCTCTTGGATCAGTTGTTTCCTTTCTCAAGTTTTTTTTACTATTATCAAATAACCTGACTTTTTACTTTTTGTAACCTTTCCTTCTTCTTCTCATTACTCTGTTTGTGAGTTGTAACCTTACTATTTTGCTGTCCCTTTTTCCCAGCTATTTGACAATTGCAGCTTTTCCTGTGATTTCCAGCCCCTTTCTCCAAAACCAGAACCTCTTTATCTCTCTTGTTTCACATGTTGCTTCACCAATTCCACTATCTCTCCCTCTTCTTTCTCAGCTATTCAGTTATCTTTTTTATCTGAGTCCCGCTATTTAGCACTTATTTATCCTTTATAGTATTCCCATCCTGCCCAGTCTTACTATTATCTGACTGATTCTCTGTTTGCTGTTGCTTCCCTTCTAATAACAGTGTTGTTAAGGTTACCAATTGGGTGAGGTAGTTATTATCTGATCTTAGTTCAGCGTTAATCACCAGTAGCAATAGATTCATAGTTATATTATCAGTATTCTGATTGCAAATCATTTTGTTAGTGCCTTCTTGCTGACTCTCTTCAAAAACACTTTCCATGTCCTTACCTGGCCAGAGATGGGGTACATCAGAGGGAGCTTTTGGAGGTGGTTCTAAACTTAACTTATCTACATACTGGGACATGAACTGTTCAAAATTCTGCAGGAAGGAACATCTTCTTCCTGAAGTTTTATCCACATCTATCTGCCTGTTGAATAAACCAATTTTCTTAGTATTACTGCTCGCTGAATTTAAAGAGCCCCTTCTATCCATTGTATGTTTGCCACTCCCCTCCTTCTGTTTTAACTGTCCTTGTTCCATCTTATACAACAGGTTCTCCTGTTGTATTACTCCCTTTCTAATTATTTGAACACCCTGGCTCTCCAGTTCCCATATTTCTACCAGCAAGGGATGATCCAAGTTGGTAGGTAGGGATCTAGAACTTCCTATCAGAGAAGATGACCCATTTGGGAGTATTGCTCCTTTAATCCCTAACTAATTTATCGCCATCTGTTAGCTCAATTGTGTTTCTTGGTGCCACAAAATAATTAAAAACAGTTTTCTGTTTATCATCCCTTTTCCTCTGTACTTTCTCATTTTTTATTTTTTTTTAACTGGGCCACATGTCTTAGTTCTGCCCATTTCATAATAAATAAGATTTTTTGGAATTACTAAATACCACAAGCTTACTATTTACTGCTTGTTGATGACAATGATTTCTGCAAATTTAAGGAGCCTCTGATATGTGTATAACTGTAAAATTAATTAAAAATATGTGTCCTATAGGAGAGTAATAAAGATACGTGAAATAATACAGCTTACAGATATTACAGTACAAACAGGGCAGAGGAAATTGTAACTGCAGCGATCTGCTGAAACTCCAGAATTCAGGGGGGAAAATCGACGTAAGTAGTGCCAAGACAGATGAGATTACCATGATATTAGACCAAGAATAATACAAATCTATGCAAGTTTGACTGTAATGAATAGATTAATGTTACAACAAAAGTTGCTTGGACTGCAGTGACTAATTTCAGCTATAGGGCAGATAATGAATTTATAAAATCACCAAATGTCCATGAAACCCACTCAAACAACAGTCCCTGTTTAAAATTCAGTTATCAACTACTACCTATATCAGCCTATATCAGCTGCCTATGGTGCAAGCTTGAGGCTTAATTCAATTAAAAATTGCACCTCTAGCTGCATCTCAAAACACAGTTTTCATATGGGTAAGAGAAAAAAATACCCAGTGGGGATACAAGCTGCAGTGTCTGATTACCATAAAAAATCCTTGCTGTCTGTGGTGTGTTGAATCTCTGGCTCCTCTTCTCTGCTCCCCTGCTGTTCACGGCTAAGCCACAAACCAGGTAAACCACTGCTTTAATAGATTTTACATCTCTTTCTGGGTCCCATCTTCTCCACGCCGCTCTGTACCTTTCTGCTCCATTGAGCCACAAGCCAGCTGTTCATTCAGATTCAGTCCTCCAGTCTTCTGCTCCACTCTCTGACTCTCTCCACTCTCAGACTTGACTCTCTGGCTTGACTGCAGCTGCAGTGTGCTGCTTAACTTGGTTTCAGCTTCAGCTACAGCATGCTGCTGGCAGTCCATACATGTAAAAACATATAAGGTAAACAACACTTCTGGGGCCTACTATCCACAAATGGTCAAACAAATATATAGTAAAAAAATCTTCATTTTAGTGGAGATGGCATATTGTTTGTAGTTAAAAACAAGCCACATTCTCAGCGAGTCTCTTGCTACTCCACAGCTGATGATTTAATGTGCTCATGCATCCGCCATCTTACTTCTCATCCTCCTGCTTTCAACTCTGAACCTTTGAAGAGTGTATAATTATGAGGCACTGGCTTGGAGCAATACCTTGTGTTTGGGAAAGGAGGCTATGGTCTAGAGGGAGGGGTGAACATTAAGATTGACTACCCCAAGGAAGACCCCACCACTGATTTGCCAAGACTCCAGAGAGCCAAAACCCTAATGTTTTTTCATTTTGCTATTTGGGGGGAAGGGGAATTAGGGTTGGAAACCCTAACACCATTTTTTTGTACTTTTGTGGGATTAACTAGAACCCTAACTGGTGCATTAACACTGTTTTTTGTTTTTTTTTGCAAAGAATGAGTATACTAAAAGTGTGTTTCCAGTGTATTAATAATACACTGGAAATGTATCAGTATTATGTATACAAGCTGACCTGACTCCAAGTTTTCATTTAAAAAAGGTAGGTTTCTAGCCTTAATAGTTTAAAAGTTAGCTCTTTCTAAAGAAATTTTTAACAAGGTTTGACATTTGAACCATTAGGGCTAGAAACATTATTGTTTGGATGTTCTCTTCCATGAAAGTGTGGAAATCAAATTAGCAACTTTTGCAGAACTTCTGACTTAGAACGGCAAAAAAAATGTATAAACTGCAGATTATTCTATTAAACTGTGGAGAAAAAAGTCTGCAGAACTGAGCACTGAAATGAGGAAAAATTGTATATATTGTGGGATAATTCATTAAACTGTGAGAAAAAATTCCTCAGAATTGTTATCCCACAGTCCATGTGTATTATTCTGCAGTTCAGTCAAAAAATTCCATGAAATAGAGTGAAAATCCACCAAACACATTCGGAAGATTCTGATCTCACCAACAGCGGAAGTTCAGAAAATTCCACTAAATTTTGGAATTATCACAAAAGTTCCATGAAAGCGGAATTTGCAACTTTCACCCACCTCTAATTATTGTTGTTGTGTTTTTTTTGTTTTTTTTTTTAATGAAAGCTTGGAGTCAGGTCAACGTGGTTACACCATATCAATGCACTTCCACTGTAATGATATACCTGTAAATGTATGTGTATTATATCAATAAACTAATAATGTATTTCCCCTACACTGACAGAAAGAAGTATAGTAGTTCAGTGTATTTATAAGTGAAATGCATTTGTGCTACATTGATATAATAATACTATTCTTACCCTATTGCAACAGAAATACATTATAAAACAAAGCAAGACAATTTTTAAAACTCTGTAGATTTTGCTTTTCTAATTACTGATGTTGAATACTTTTTCATATTACTGTATGGACTCATACTGACATACAGTACATATAGTATGAATTTAATTATATATAAAGAAAGAAAGTATGTTTAGATATCAAACATCAGAAGACATTAGCAGTATTTCAGCAAGAACAAAAAAGTATTTTCTAGTTTAACTTGTTTATCATACACTGCTGCATCAGTCCCCAAATCCTAAAAATTGATTTGCCCTGCTGTCAAATTACCAATGTTGAATAGCTCTAAAACTGTACTGGAGATGGGGCATGGACCCACCTTGTGTGGTTTCTCAGATATTGGGCTTCAGGAGTTTGTGGTTGAAAGGGAGGGACATGGACTGGTATTGGAGGGGAGAGGCAATGAGGGTAGGGGGGGTGGACAATAGTCCAAGAAAGAAAAGCAGGATATTAGAGGAACTGGGGAAGTTAAAAGTGGACAAGGCGATGGGTCCAGATGCCCCACATCCAAGGGTGCTTCGGGAGCTTAGGAAAGAGTTGACAGAACCTCTAACAAAGCTGTTCAACCTATCTTTTGACAGAGGGAGGATACCAGGGGACTGGGGAAAGGCAGACGTGGTGCCAGTACACAAGAGCAGAGGAAAGGAGGAGCCATGCAACTATCATCCAGTAAGTCTTACATCAGCCATAGGAAAGATTATAGAGGCACTCCTAAAGGAAAGGATAGTGGATTATCTTGTGGTAAATGGGCTACAGGATGACAGACAGCATGGATTCATGAAAGGAAGATCATGCTAGATTAACCTCATAGAATTCTTTGACTGGGTGACTAGGGAGTGTGATTAGGGAAGGGCAGTGGACGTGGCCTATCTGACTTTAGCAAGGCTTTTGACACCGTCCCTCACAGGAAGCTGGTGAGCAAGATGAGTAGTCTAGGGGTAGGGGAGAAAATAAATTGGGTTGAGAACTGGCTGGCTGACAGGAGTCAAAGCGTGGTTGTAAATGGGGGTTCATTCCAGGGAAGAAAAAGTGACAAGTGGGGTACCCCAGGGGTCAGTACTGGAGCCAATACTATTTAATATTTACATTAGGGATATTGTAGAGGGTCTGAATGGGAAGGTGTGACTGTTTGCAGACAATACAAAAATCTGCAATAGAGTGAATATACTGGGAGGGAGGTGGTGAGTATGACAGAGGACCTACTAAAACTAGAGGGGTGGTCAGAGAGTTGGCAACTAAAATTTAATGCCAAAAAGTGTTGAACAATGCACATAGGCAATAAAAACCCAAATGCCAAGTATATACTAGGAGGGGATGATATAGGGGTAACTAAGCAGGAGAGGGATCTGGGGGTTGTTATTTCAAACAACCTAAAGGTGGCAAACCAGTGCAACAAAGTGGTGGGGAAGGCCAGCAGTATGTTGGCATGTATAGGGAGGGGTATCACAAGTAGAAGAAGGGAGATGATAGTGCCCCTATACAAGTCAATGGTCCATCCCCACCTAGAGTACAGGGTACAATTCTGGAGACCCCACCTATAGAAGGATATTGATAGGTTGGAGAGAGTCCAGATGAGAATGACCAAAATGGTACATGTTATGCATCAGAGGACATATGAGGAGAGACTACATGAGTTTGACCTGCATCCACTGGAAACAAGGTGAGGGAGGGGGGATATGATCAAAACATTCAAGTACCTGAAGAGAATTAACAAGGTGAGGAAAGGGAGTATTTTTAAGATGAATGACAATCCAAGAACTAAGGGGCACAGCTTGAAGCTGGAATGCAATCAATTCATAGGTAATAAGAGGGGGAAATATTTTACTGAGAGGGTGCTGGTCCCCTGGAATGTGCTACCAGAGTGGGTGGTTGAGTCATCAACAGTTGTGGCATTCAAGAGTGCATGGGATAAATACATGGGTTTAAACAAGAGAGGAAGAGGCAGAAACCTGGAAATAAAAATGGACCAGGAACCTACGGGGGAGGGGGGCACAGAAATAGGGTGTAGGGTGGTGGAGTCAGGGCTACTTATGGGGAAGGAACAAGGACAGACTAGATGGGTCAATAGGATCCTTCTCTGCTGGCAAACTTCTATGATTCTATGATAAGTGTTAGACAGCAGTGCAGTCTTTTGGTTAGAGCAAATGCTTGGAAAACAGGAGATCACAGGTTTGAAGCTGCTAGAACAAAATACTCACTGTGTGACCTCAAGCATGTCACTTAACCTCCAGTGCTCTAGTTCACCCAGCTGTGGAAATGACCCAACTGAAAACAAGATGTTGTATCTGTAATGAAAAAATATATATTCTAGTACAGTGTGCTTCAGTCAAACATGTGACCTATGACATCAAAAACTTATGAAATATTATATCAAGGTGCAGTATTCTATAAAGCTTTGATGTTTACAAGGGCTACAGCAGTAAGATTTGGTCCCCTGGCTCCTTCAAGCAGTGCAAGGCATAAACTAAAAATGTTGTTTTATGCAGAAATCCAACATGACTGCCACAATGCACCCTACAGTGTATTGTTTTTTGCTAATATTTACATTTTTTTGAAAGTGCAAATGAGAATCACTTAAACCATATATATATATATATATATATATATATATATATATATACTGTTGGTGTGCGAATGTAACAAAATACTAGTGTTTGGAAACAGGCCATGGAGTGCATGAAGTGCTGCTTGCACAATTCCTGAATTTTGAAAACCTCTTGTTCCATCTCTTTCTCTCTCTCTCTCTCTCTCTCTCTCTCTCTCTTTCTCTCTCTCACTCTATATCTATCTGTCTATCTGTTTCTCTCTCTCTGGCCCTCACACTCTCCAGTTTACTTTCAATAGGAAGTACCAGGTCCCAAAGTATTACAGTTAAACTAAATTGAAACCAAGCGTAGTTTCACTGGGTATGAATTTTCATTCTGTTTCAGCTTATTTAACCCTGTTCTAGGGATGGTGAGGTGTTGCATGCAAGAATACAGCTTTTTATGCAGAGGAGACCCTCAAAGATTTTCCAGACATTTGCAGTGACAGTGTTTGCTGCACTTTAATGTGGAGGACCTACCTCAGGAACTTAATCTTGGGAGTGAGTAGATTAAGAAAGCACTATAAGGCTCTCTTGCCCAGTGTGTCTTATCGTGCTCATGTCCGGTTCCATGTCATAATAGCAAAAATACTAAGGTGACTCATAGAAGAGTGAGCCCATGTCACAGAAAACAAAATCAGCATGGAACCGACCTCCATACCTACCAAAACTGCGACAGCAGGAAAATAAACATTTAAGCACCCCGCACCCCTATATAAATATAATCAACTCTGGGGGGGGCACTGAACAGGGGGACTACCGCAGCTGGGGCAACAGTCCGGGGAAAAAAAAATAACAACACCCACATAGAAAAAAGAGTACCCGCAGGGGGTCCCAAACCAAGAACCATCGACACTGTAGGAGCTCAGACTATCTCACTTTTTCTGTTCCACGCTGCCGTACTACCCAAGGACAATGCTTCTTACATACATAGCCTCATCCTGGTAAAACTCGCTTCCACCTGCTGTTACCAATGACACTACCTCGGCACTTTCTGCGTTACCTGCGCCAGCACCTGTCACAATGGCCTCCTGTTAATGTTTCTTCTAACTTACCTCCTTCCTCTAATTTCCCCCCTCTAAGTCCCTTTCACTTTTACCCCCCCCACTATCTCCTATCTCATCCCTTTTTATTTCCCCACTATTATCTACATTCTCTCCCCATAGCTTCCTCTACATGTATCTACCATCTCTCCTAGCAGTTTCTAATTTATTCTAGTGAACCATATTACAACTGTGTTTTTTTATTGTACATGTATTCTTGAATAATATACACAAATTACTGTAACAACATACATACTGTGAATCATTGCACATATTACAGTAATTCCATATGAAAGCTTTAATGTACCCAACAAAGTCTATGGCTGCTTGAAACTACTGTACATGTTATTGTCCTCACTATGTTCTGTATTATTTCCCCGATGTGGAACCTTTGTAAAACAGCCTTGGCTCAAAGGTGTCTTCTGAAATAATAATAAACTAAATAAACTAAACTATATCACCACACTAGGTGACCAGCTCAGTAGTAGCAGGCTGCACTCATCTATGTAACCCACATCACCTGGCAAACCCCCTTCATACACGGTCCCTGTTTTGTTCCTCATCCATCGCTATCCCAACCCCCTTGTTATAATTCCACCCTCACTACTCCTATGGGTGCCCAAATTGAGTTGCTCATTCTCAAGTTGCTCAATTTGATTTGTCCATATTATGGGATATCCTCATGTCCCAGCATGTGAGTGGAACAGGCAGCACAGGAGTAGAACATCTATCATAAAGCATCTGTAGATATCCACACATAGTCTGCAGTCTGCAGGGGACCCTATAGGAGGCACACCAGGCTAAGGTAAGGGGCAGCACACTACTGTGTTCTGGGATACTGAAGCAGTCAGCTTCAGAGTGGTAGCTGCAGGCCATGGGCAAACAACCAGTGGGTAAGGAGTAGTGGGAACCAGGATAAGGTAGATACAAATTAAGGGTTGAAAAGGGAAAGTAGGAGACACCCTATCTAGGGAAGGGTAATAAATCAGTTTGAGTAAGTGGTTAAGGATTTGTAGACACCCAAAACAAGTAAGGCACAGATAAGTGGGTCAAGAAATGGAAAACAAAGATACACCCTATCTAGGGTAGGTTACCAAATACATTTCAGATGGGCAAAGGGAGAGGTAGAAATTCAAACGGCATAGAAAAGAGGCAGTAAAGTACAGGGAAGTTTCAGCAGGCGCTAATGTAAAGGAAGGAAAGAGAATGGGAGTGGTGCCATGCAAAGGGGGTGGAGTCACAGTCTTTTGAGACACCTTCTGGAGACTGATGTGCTCCAGGCAAAACTGGCAAGGGTGCTAAGAAACCTTCTGACCACCCCAGGGGCCATCAGGTCTACTGCCACTGTCCCAGAGGATGCCGAGGCAGAGGCAGAGGGATTGGACTTTGGTGGGCTCTGGGAGCGTGGGGGAGATTGTTAGGGTACACATTCCTGGTGGGACAGGGCAGCCGGGAGGAGGCACCTGTAGTGGTGCAAGAGAGGAAGTATGGGTCCTCAGAAGGAGAGGCCCGAAGGAGGGAAGAAGAGGCCCATAGCCAAGGCGGAAGCAGCTGCTGGTTGGGGACTCTATTATTAGGGGATAGACTTCAGAGTGGGGGAAGAAAGGGAGCAAGAAGGGAGGTGCCTCCGTGGTGCTTTGGCTTGGAGAGATAGAGAGTGGATGCAGAGGATTACTACAGCAGCATGGGATGGGAGTGAGCTAGATGTCATTGTCCACTGGGGGTCAAATGATCTAGCAAGACCAGTGATCACTTTATAGGGAAATTTCAAGGAGCTGGGGAGGGGCCTCATTTGTTGCTGACTGATTGTTTCTGCTCTTACCTCCTTGTTTTTTTCATCCGTGGTTCTTCCTTTTCGGCAGGGGAAGGGCCCAGCCACCCACCCCCATCCCCAACCACCCCACACTACACTCCTTTTATAGGGTAGCACAGTCATGACAGTTCCTGTAGCAAAGCAGGAAGGGGCCGATCAGAGGGGTATCCACACAGTGACCTCATTTACAGAGGCACAAGTAATTTAACTTGTTATAACAAGTTATACAAAAACAAACAAAACACAAAATCAAACTTTTGCTTTCATTTTCCTTCTTCTAATTACTCTGACCAGGTTATAAACCCAGCAACTTATATGGAATGGATATTATTAACTGCAGGTACTGCGGGACACCTTTCAAAAGGGCAGTTATAGAGGATTTAGGACACTGTCCTACATGCTGGGCCATTGGAGATCTAAGGGCTCAGCTCCAGGCAGTATGGGCAGAGACTGTGCACCTCAAATCACATATTCAGGAGGAAATATATTATAAGAACTGCCTGCCATTTGCCCAACATCCAACAGTAGCACCTCGACTGCAGAGGGTAGTTGGTCCGAGAGGTTGGCAGGTGGTTAGAAGGTGCAAATCGGGTGCCCCATCATTCAGTGCTCTCCAACATATCACTTTCACAAACCATATAAAAACTACAAACGGGTATCTGCCTCTATCTCCGAAATCAAACGAAGAGGCAGAGGATACTGCAGAGCAGGACACTGCAGCACAGGAGCTAGCACAACAAAACTCGCTCAAAACAGGAACCAAAACAAAAAAAGCAAAAAGGAAATCCAGAACACTTCTGATCATAGGAGACTCCATGATTCGGGGAGTTGATACCTATCTCCAGCCAGGGGTAATGGTCAGATGTCTCCCAGGTACATCAGTGTGGAGAGACACTGACCACATTGCTAAAATTGTACAGGAAGCAGGAGAAAACATCGACGTCCTGGTACACATAGGGACTAATGGTCTCGCCAGCTGGTCAGTTGTGGAGACCAAGGAACACCTGACCAGGTTGGGTGACAAACTATCATCCATTTCGTCTAGCATCTCCTTGTCTGAGATCCTGCCAGTCTAGGAGAGAGGGGCAGATGGACAGAAGGTCAGAGAAGGGGAGATAGAGGAGCTAAATATGTAGCAAAGGACACAAATTTGTAGGGAACTGGCAACCGTTTTGGGAGCAAAAGTTCTTTAAATTTGATGGACTGCATCTGACTAAGGAGGGAGTCAGTGCATTGGGGCAGAAGTTTGATGTCTTTGCAGAATATTTAAACTAGCAAATGGGGAGAGGGGTGCAGCACCCAATACGTCAAATGGGAAGAACACCCCTTCCCCCTCAGCTAGTGATCAAACAGGAGTTCAGCATGTTTGTAGTTCATTTGCATCACCAGGTAAGGAAAAAGGTCCGGCTCCTCATACGACACACAGGGGAAACGCCAGACCTCACCCAACAACCAACACACCAAAACCTGGCCAGTGGAAAATCAGGTACACAAATGCTCACAGTCTGGGAAACAAGATCCCAGACCTGCAGGCAATAATAACAGAGGCTAAACTGGACATAGTAGCCATTAGCGAGACATGGTTCACCAGTAATCACACTTGGGAGACTTCAGTACCTGGCTATGTACTGTTAAGAAGAGACCGAGGTGCAAAAAGGGGGGGTGGACTGACCCTTTATGTCAGTGAAAATATCAAAGCTACAGAAATTCAGAATATACATAAGGAGCCAGAAGAACTGTGGGTCACCCTGGAAAGAGGAAATGGAACAGCCATACGAACTGGGGTTGTTTTCAGACCTCCAGACCAGGGGAGGACAGAGACACATTATTGTTAGAAGATATACAAAACATGACGGCTATGGGGGAGGTTTTAATAATGGGAGACTTCAACATGCCAGATACAGATTGGTCAATACCAGCAGAAACATCTGCCAGAACTAGACACATAGTGGATTCCATGCAGGGGGAGGGCCTCAAACAATGGTACAACAACCCACAAGAGACAGGGCTATCCTAGATCTAGTACTGGCTAACGGGGAAAGGATCACAGATCTCCAGATAGAAGGTCACCTGGGAGCCAGCGGCCATCATATGGTATGGTTCAATTTGGCCAGTAGAACTAAATCATCCCATTCCAAGGCAAAAATATGGGGCTTCAGAGGAGCTGACTTTGATAAGATGGCCAACAGAGTTAAGCTAGCCCTGGCAAGAAGAAATACAGGTGAGGGGGTACAGGCAAAGTGGGCAAATATTAAGAATGCAATACTTAAAGCAACATCCAATTGTATTAGAGAGAAAAGGAAGTGCAAAAGAAAAAGGAAACCACTTTGGTTCTCAAAAACATTAGCAGAAAAGGTCAGAGCCAAAAGGCTGGCCTTCAGGAAATATAAGGGAACGCAGCGGGATGAAGATAGGAAGGCATACCAAACTTCCCTGAGGGAAGCAGGGAAGGCAGTGAGGCAGGCAAAGGCCCAAACCAAGGAAACACTAGCACGAACAGTAAAAGAAGGTGACAAGACTTTCTATAGATACATTAGTGAAAGGAGAAAGTCCAGAGGAGGTACTACAAGATCAAAGGGATAAGGCATGGAGGAGGAGGATTCATGTAAAGCATCTATCCTAAATAGATGCTTCTGCTCAGTATTTACTGAGGAGAAAGTGGGGCAGGGCCCACAGTTCAGCACCATGGACACAGGGGGGAAGGAGGTGTGCACTAGTCCCTTCACAAAAGAAAGGGTCCTACAAGAGCTCGATAAGCTCAGGGTGGACAAGGCAATGGGACCTGATGGCATACACCCCAGGGTACAAAAGGAGCTAAGGGTGGAACCAGCACAGCCATTATCAGAACTCTTTAGTGAGTCTCTGAGCACAAGAGAGGTCCCAGAAGACTGAAGAAGGGCTCATGTGATCCCGTTCCACAAGAGTGGTAGCAGGGAGGAGGCAGGGAACTACAAACCAGCCAGTCTTACCTCAGTAGTGGGCAAGATTATGGAGGCACTCCTTAAGGAAAGGATAGTGCAACACCTGGAATCCATAGGAGCACAGGATCCAAGACAGCATGGGTTTACAACAGGAAGGTCCTGTCAAGCTAATCTCATAGATTTCTTTGACTGGATAACCAGAGTGGTGGACCAAGGGGGAGCAGTTGATGTCACCTACCTTGACTTCAGCAAAGCTTTCAATACTGTTCCTCATAGAAGATTGATTAATAAGCTGGTAGGCTTGGGGTGGGTCAGACAATGGTCAACTGGGTGGCAAAATGGTTGACGGACAGAAAACAGAGAGTGGTTGTAAACAGTATACAGTCAGAAGAGATGCAAGTCACAAGTGGGGTACCTCAGGGATCAGTCCTGGGACCAATCCTCTTCAATATCTTCATCAGTGACATTGCAGATGGACTGGAGGGTAAGGTTTGTCTGTTTGCAGATGACACCAAGATCTGCAACAGAGTAGATGATCCAGATGGGGTGGTCAGAATGAGAAGATATCCGGATAAACTGGCAAAATGGTAGGAAGAGTAGCAAATAGGGTTTAACGCAAAGAAGTGCAAGATTATACACATAGGGAAAAGAAACCCTGAAGTCACCTATAGGTTGGGAGGGGAGCTGCTGGCAGTCACAAGGGAAGAAAGAGACTTGGGCATCATTATCACAGATGGCCTGAAATCATCCAAGCAGACCACTAAAGCAGTAGTTAAGGCTAGGGGGATGTTGGGGTGTATTAGTGGGGGTATCACAAGCCGTAAGAGGGAGGTAATAATCCCTCTTTACAAGACACTGGTTAGGCCCATCTGGAGTACTGCATGCAGTACTGGAGGCCACACCTTCACAAGGACATTAACCAAGTTGAGGCAGTCCAGAGAAGGGTAATCAAAATGGTGGAGGGACTGAATCAGAAAACATATGAGGACAGATTAACGGAACTTAATATGTATACCCTAGAGCAAAGGAGGGAGAGAGGTGAGATGATTGAAGCATTCAAACACCTTAAGGGCATTAACAAGGTGAAAGAGTCTAACATGTTTCAATATAAGAAAAATGGCAGGACAAGAGGACACAGCATGATATTAGAGGGAGGCCGATTAAGGGGTAATGTGAGGAAGTTCTTTTTCACAGAAAGGGTGGTGGATGCATGGAATGGCCTACCTCAGGATGTGGTGGATATAAATACAGTGCAGGGCTTCAAACAGGCATGGGAAAGGCATAAGGGAACAATACAGATAAGTATGAATAGATAGGCCATTGACAGAGCAAATGCCAATGGCACATTCATAAGGTAGAAAAAGAAATGGGCAGACTGAATGGGCCTTGTGGTCCTTATCTGCTGTCAACTTCTATGTTTCTATGTTTCAAGCAGGTGGCATGCAAGGTGACTTTTGCTGAAGTGTTGCCTGTATTTGACTGGGGAGAGGATAGGGCACTCCACATCAGGGCTTTTAACAATTGGTTGAAGTCAAAATGCGTGGAGGAATATTTAAGCTACATTGGAGACTGGGAGCCACCCTGGGAAGATATTCCAATTCTAGTTTCAATTTTATTTATATGGTGCTTAATCTAAAAGGCTCTGAACGCTTTACAGTAAAACAATTTAAACAACTGATTTGACATAAGTAAGTTAAGAAGCCAGGCCAAAACATAAATTAAAATGATACTTTTTCAAATGTAGGGCCATGCTCAGAAGTTAAGTGGGGAAGAGCTCCCACATCCTATTTAAACTGCAAAAGCAGAGCTCCGCCTGCTTAGAGCTAGAGTCGACCGCGCCGCTCCCATGTTGCTGCTGGTCTGTTGCTGCGCCTTTTCCTTTGATCTGCCCCCCGTGTTTCTTCTTCCCTTGTGTAAAACCTCTTGTCCCATTTTTGCTCATTCCTTATCTGTGTAGTTTTTCTTTTTTTGGGGGTCTCTTTCATTCGCCTGCTTCGCCTCTCTGGCCATTGCTTGTTCTCCATCCTGCCCTTTCTTCTGCTACTGCCCGCTCCTTGCAGGCTGCATTTTCTTCGCAGCCATGGTGGTGTCTGTCCCTTCTTTCCAGCAGCCGCGCCTGCCACAACACAGTTTTTAATCCAGCCGGCTTGCATTCCACTGAGCTGTTTCTAGCTTCAACATTTCTGCTACTCTCACTCAGGCCTCAGTACTACTACAGCAGCGAGCTAGCGACTGGGGAACCACGCAACCTTTTTACCGCACCTCGGACTGCCATAATTCCACCTCACTCTACGATCCATTTAAGCGTGCTTGGACTGGGAATATGCCATTACTTGGGCCTTATATCATTTCTCTCTCATCAGCAGTTTACCAGGACTTGCTATTTTAATGAGTTGCGTTGTGCACTTAACAAAGGATATCAGGTACTACATGAATCTTCCAATGTCACACTGAATTTTGCCTGTTGAACCGTACGTCTACCATTATTACCGATTGCTGCCTCACTTGCTAGTAGAGAAAGTGCTAGTGCCATAAATAGTAAACTCAGCTCAAAAATTGCTACGTTCCTTCCTTACATTGCAACATGCTACATCCGTTTGTAATTCCTGTGTACATTATGCCTTATCAATCTGCTGCTTATTTCTGCATATCAAGACAAGCTGTCTATGGATGCATTCGGAAGCTACGCTTCCCTCCTTGTCCATCACCTCATCTGCATAGCGCACTGTAGCAACCCAATTCTAGATCCTAAGTTATGCAAGCACTCCTAGTACTATCCTTCACTCCAGTTTTGAACTTTGGATTTTCTAACACTGCAAGCTATTAGCTTGGCTCCTACAGCCTGCTTCTCTCACCGCTACTTTCCTATCAACATGGGAAACAACGACTTACAACTTATTCCAAACAAGTTTTGTCAGTGATTATAGTCCTGCTTCCAGTGAAGTCGCTATAAAGATAGGCCTATCCTCATATATTCATCACTACTAACTATTATATTCTATGTTTGACTTGTTCCGATGTGGCTATGGCTCACCCTGAAAGTGCTACCTATTATTATGTCTTTTCCGAACTGTACGTAGGTCCACACTTGCTTCCACCATCATTGCTCCTGTTTATGCAAGCCAGTGCCCCATGCTTACTTCCCTTCCTTTGGATTCAACCTCTGGGATTCCTGCATTCAACTCTGTATTAACCTTGCAAGGTCTCTACGCCAATGCTCAGTTCGATCTCAGAAAGTTTGCTCATGCACCTCCCATTTCCAGTGTAATCTATTGCTCCATTCACTGTCCTGCTACCTATCTACTTCATTTTCAATCATGGCACTATGACATTGCTCATTCTGCTATGCACCACCAGCTGCTTCAGACCATTCCATATGAATCCGATAATTCCTATCATACAGCTAGATCTTCTAGCTTAGTACATTTGCTTACTTGTTTACCCCTTTCTGCCTGGGATGCCTGCTATTCGGGCTACTCTCCACGGTGGTGCCGTAGCCATCTAGCCTATGTGGGGTCTAGTTTGGCTTATTCCTCCTTTGCCTGGCCTACATGGGGTCAGGCTGTATTTGCCGGCCATGCGAGAGCTTAGCCTGGAGTAGCTTCGTTGCTCCTTGCTATCTATGGAAATTTTCATCAGTCAGCCTTTAGTGAGCTCCTTGCTCCATGGACGTACATCCGGATTACTTGGACTTCTCCCTTAATTCCTTGGATGCTTGAACTTGTCACTCAGGTACTGGATTTCTTACATCTCTCCCGCCAGGACTTAGTCAAACCTTCCTGCAGACCCTCTATCTCATCCTGTGGACCTCGACATTCCTCTTCATTAGTGCTACTGCAACGCTACACAGAAGTGGCCCAGGATTCTGCTGCCATTTACGCAACTATTTACAATACCATTTGCAATTTACAGTGCTCCTTACTTCTTCATTACTAATTCTGCATTGCAAGCAGTTCGACATTACTACTATTTATTTCCCACTGCTCTACATCATCGGAATATATTTCTATGCTGTACGGGATAGGCTCAGGATCATGCTTCCAATTACTAAACCACTACAAACTATTCCTTACTACATTGCTACTATTTCTACATTTCATGCAGCTCGACATTACTATTACTCTATCTACTACTGCTCTACAACCTGCCTCGCCCTGCAGGACCGGAGGTTCACTGTATAATCCCTTTGTTACCTGGGGATACTAGAATCCCAGTAAGACCTAGTGGTAGGCAGGGAAGGCAGCTTCTGAAACTCCAGTTAAATGGATTTCACACTGTCTCACTCTGTTCTCAGTCTCAGCTGAGACTGAGGGATAACATCACCATAGAACTATCACAGCTGCATGAGCCACAATGGAATCTGCAGAAGGGAGTTAGAGTAGAATGTTGGGAGGTTTGAACAGTCAGTGTGTGTTCAGTTGGAGTTGGAGATCATTGTGAGAGAAGCACAGTAGCTCTGTGCTCAGGCTCTTGGAGCCTCAGCCCTGAAATAGGGCTACATTTAGGGAAAGGTGTGTGTTTCCGCCTAAGGAGAGACACAGTAAGCTGTTTTTTTTAGTGGTGGAGACCGCTGATTCGGGTCTCTGTGCCCCATCCCTCAGGAGATGGAGCAGGAAGGTTTGCCTGCTATTCCAGAGGCAACCCTTGGGCTATTGCTGGAGGAAGAAGCTGCTTTATTTTGTCCACCTGTGTGGGGTACAAGAAGATTTCGTGATTCTCCTGTGGGGCACCTGTAACTGAAGGGTGAGTTCTGCTCTTTCTACAGGGCCCATGTTTCACCCTGAACTGTGTTAAAGTGGGGATTGGACTACTGAAGTACTGGGAGGCCTAGAGTAATAGGCTTAGCCAAAAGTAAAAGTATGTTCAAGTCCAGCATAAGGGGAAGTCAAGACATGTAGCGGACATGTGACATACGTCTACCCAGTAATCTACATTGCCAAGCTTTCAAAAGAGTTGTTTAGTGTCCAGAGAAATGGCCAGGTATGTATTGTGGGAGCTGGAGGTGGGAGACCCCCCATCTTTAATAACCAGGTCCACCTCTACAGATTTGCTCTGTGGATTTCTACTTTGCCTCATGCACTTGGCCAGTGATGAAGGAAGTACCCAGACGTGGGATGGAAGGAAAATTCCCTCTAGGAGTCAAAGGCTCTAAGGTGGTTTGGGGAGCCACCAATAGGAAAACTGGTTCATTCCCATAATGGACCATGGATCAAGTGGCCGGCTGGGGAGCCGGGGCCATGGGGAAAACCCAAGTAGTGCACAAGTCGGGCTGTGTACCCAAAGCTGCATGCAAGTCCGGGCTGTGTGCCTGGTGGGTTCAGAGCCTGAGGGCTGAAATGTGAAGAAGTGTTCTGTTATC
This sequence comes from Neoceratodus forsteri, assembly GCA_016271365.2. Taxonomy (NCBI): domain Eukaryota; kingdom Metazoa; phylum Chordata; order Ceratodontiformes; family Ceratodontidae; genus Neoceratodus; species Neoceratodus forsteri. Next base: position 1,679,802,366 of record CM057456.1, read on the forward strand.
TCTAATCTGCATTACCAGGAATGTAGCCCAGTGGGGGTCCGTCTATGCTTTGTTTGTTCAGTTTGGATGTGAATAAAAGCCACACGGTAGAATCCCATTCCTGGTTTTGGACATTACAGTTATTGCTTCCTGTGTTCGGATTTACTTGGGTGACCCTCTGCAGAGTAGCCAAACCTAGGCTCCCTGTGCTGAGTAACCTAGTCCTCCCCGAACCCAGTCCCCACCAGGTACTGCTGTCAGCTTCAACAGCATGCCACCTGTTGTTTTGCAAAAAGGCAGGGGTACGGGGGTTACAAAAATGGAGGCACCACTTTGGATTTAATTCTGGGAGGAAGGTGCTCGGGCAAGGGGCTAGCGTTTTGGCTATCTGGCAGTGGGTAGCCCAAAAAGCTGAAGCAAGTTAACTAGTGTGTCGCTGTGTGCTGTGGATCTTATGATGCTGTTAAAATGCCAACTATTTACCAAGAAGCAGTAAAGCTAAAAGAGTGTGCCCTTGTCCTGCATCAAATGTTTACAGCGCTTTTGCCAGTTTTTTAAAGAACTGTGTGATTAAGAAAAGTGTGGAAGACTAGGGGTAGCAACAGGAAAATTGTGCCCTGGACATTGGAAATGCTTTTTAAAGAACTGTGTGATTAAGAAAAGTGTGGAAGACTAGGGGTAGCAACAGGAAAATTGTGCCCTGGACGTTGGAAATGCTTTTAAAAGAACTGTGTGACTAAGAAAAGTGTGGAAGACTAGTGGTAGCAACAGGAAAATTGTGCCCTGGATGTTGGAAATGCTTTTGAGTGAACTGAGAAACTTGCTGTGTGAATGGCCATGCTAAATGGCTGAAATGGGCTCCCATCGTGGAGTCAGTTAAAGAAAAAAAAAAGTGGTTTCTGCAGTGTAAATTTGCGTGCTCGATGATCGCCGTGAGGAGAAGAGCACTCGCGAGAAAGAAGAGGCTAATTTGCATGACGTCGTGTGATTGGTGAGGCTGCAATCAGTCCCGCCCCTCAGCCAGCTCAACAGTGACTGCCCAGCATTCGAGAGGGAGTGTGAGTGGAGTGCGTGTACTGGCTAGTGGAGGAGCATCGCGGTGATTAAAAAGCTCGGTAAATCTGTTAAAAATAGACTTGTCTGTTCAAAATCAGGCTCAACCCGCATCTCGATCAACTGAATTGCGAGTGTGGTAATCGGATAGACGATCGGCAGGACTGCCCACCCGTTTTCATTCTGAGGCTTCCAAGACTGGCTGCAGGCCGTTTTCCCATCGCAGCCAACAGCTACTGATAACAGTAAGTACCAACAGTAAAAGTTGCTCAAACAGTGATTTTCTGCCAAAAGCTAGCTAAATATGTGTGCAGCAGTGTAGTCGCTTTGCAAGTAACGACTGTGTCAAGTTTTACCAGCAAGTGCAAGTCTGCTAGGCCATTGACTGTGTGCATAGTTATGGGTTCAGCATCAGTTTAAAGTTTTAAAGCCAGAGAGAGACTGAGTTGTAGCCAAATGTGCAGCACTAGTTTACAGGCAATCCTGTGCTTAAAATCCTGAGGCTTTAAGAGACTGTGAGTTAAAGAAATGTTTCCAGCAAGTGAAAAGTCAATGGAAAATCATGTAAATATGTTAGAAAAAGAACAGTGCAAGTTTGTGCAGTTTGAGCAAGCGTTCTCAGTAGTGTGTGTAAATCGGATGTGCAGTGGCTTGACCCAATTTCTGAATGTCGGGCATGGTGAGTGCTGCCGCCATTACAGGGTGGGGTAGTAAAGTAAACAGAGCAGCAGAGGAGCCATTTTAAAAGTGAAGAAGGTGTTCAGTAAAGTGGGACTTTTAGTAACAGTGAGCATTTGTTTGTTTTTCCCTGCAGTTATGGCCTCAGGACCAGCCCGCTACCCGGATCATGCCCGGGCTGCAGTAACAGCAGCAGTAAATAGGTTAAGGGACATTGAAAGGTGTTATTATGGAGGACAACTGCCTTCTCATGTGGCGATTCCTGGATTTCCAGTGCACGTGTGTCAAATTTGCTTAAACGCTGGAAGGGACGGATTCATGATACCTCGCTGTGCTGGATGCCTGGAGAAATATGGCTTGTATAAAGTGCCCCAGATTCATTTGGCTCCCACATGGACAAAGGTTCAGGAATCTGCAGTTGGCAGCACACAGCACCAGGCGGAGCCTGTTGAAGAAGGCCCCTCGGGGGAGTGTGGCACAAAGCTAGAGGGTGCAGATTTAGAGACAGAACCAGAAGTTGAAGTTTCAGATGCTGGATCTCAGAAGGAAAGTTCAGATAAAGCATCAGTAGACCCCTGGAGGGGGGGCCTAGCCCAAGTCTCATTGGAGAAGATGAGATGCGGGAGGCCTTTGAATGGGAGGTGTTGACCTCCGTGCCTAGTGATGAGTGGATAGTCTGGATAGTCTCAGGAGTGAGGACGACTGCTCACTCCTGGGCTCGGATCCTCAGTGAGGAAGAAGATGAGGGGGAACCTATCTGACCTTGTGAAAAAGGAACGGGTACACAGCCTCAAGCTCTTGCCTCGGAGGAATGCATGGAAGAGAGTGGTGATGCCACTGCCCTGGCTATGCAAGAAGAAGAAGTCAGGGATCCGTTTTTAATCTCGTTAAAGATGCGTAGCTGGCAGAACCAGGACTGGCCGCCCCCCAAGAAAAGGCCAGCAGTCTCAGGTTGACCAAAGCTAGTAAAGAGGAGAGACTGGTCTGTGGAAGGCAAATGAGATCTATGGGATGACCTTTCCTACCTTTCCTGAGAGTCTGGAGGAGATTGAGAACAGCAGGAAATCCTGGATCTGGGCAAGCAATGAAATGTGTGCATCCTGGTGCAAACAAGCACATCAAGAACAGACTGTTTCATGAGAAATATACCCAGTGGAAGAGAGGTAGGACACTGTTTATGGACAGAGTGCGAATAGTGGACAGAGAGGGACGTGAAACCTTCCACTGTGTGAATTATGTGCGCTCAGACGGGGTAATAATTCAAGCTCCTGACCCCCTGTACTATTGGCCTCAATACAAGGACCTCCCAGCAAATGTGCCCGTGCCTACCAGATGGAAAGCTGAGCAGTGGTAGTCAATACTGCCACACCAGCCTTTGCAGTGCTTTTATTGATCCGCCAGTATGGACATCCGGGACTCAGGTGCCCCATATTCATCAGTTCCACAGTGTACTGGCCTTTCCAGAATCCATTGACTGGCCCACCAGATGACTTCAGATCCAGAGAGAACACCAGCCCAGCTGTATCCTGCTTCATCGCCTGGTAATCGGATGATGTCAGACCAGCTGTTTTCCTTTTTTGTTCCTGTTCTAAGGTTCCATCTCCAGAGATGACATCAGCCCAGCAGTTCCCAGATGTGCCCTCCTGTAATTCCCGGAAGATGTCCGCCCAGCTGTATCAGAAGAAATGCTGCCAGGGAGAGTCTTCGGCTGAGGAGCAGGTCAGTGCAGATTTTTCATTCTACAAGGGGCTGTTAAGTCCGACCTTTTCTATCCTTATGGCATTGCAGTACACACCCTACACTAGCAGACTTCAGAATGTGTGAACTGTCCTCAAAGACTCTCCCCTTTGGGACTTTGGCCTGCTAGAACTGTGCTTCACCGGGCTCCGGCCCAGGAGAGACTCTCTTTATGGACTAGCCTGGCCACTGTGGTCACTTAGTTGGGACTTTAGGCACTTCATCCCCCAAATGTGTATTGTAAATAATGTCATTGTTTTCTACTGTTTTCTAATGTATATACTGTTTTTCTACCTTTTCTAAAAAAGATCTTTTGGGATTCTCCAGTGTTTTGATGGTAGGGTTTAGGTAGACTGTGTATGCAGATTAAGAATGTGTTGTCTTTCTTTTCTTGCAGTTGTTCCTGAAGAAGATAGAAGAGAAGACAAGAAGAGGAGGAGGGGCTCATCGGAGTTCCTCACTAGTACTTTAGTGTGTAGTAATTTAAAGTACTGTGGTTGTTATTGTTGTTGTTACTGTATTAACCCTTTCCTTCCACAGGTGTGGTTGTGGGGGTAGGGAGGCAGTAAAGTGATGTAATGGTGTGGTATTAGTTTCTTGGTGTGTGGTTGCAGGGTGCCCAAGGTCGGGGAGGTCCCCAGGTTGTTTTTATTTTGGGGTGTAAAGTTAGAGGCAGACAGATTTTCCCTAGAGGGCTGGGGGGGATAGACAGGCTGTGGTCCTGAATGGCCATAGGGACTGAAGTGCTGAGCTATTAGGGCTATGCTCTGGAAAGTTCTACCACAGCCACTAGGCATCCATAGTAAGTGGGTAGAGTAGAGGCTGATATGTCAGCTAAAGGTCTCTAGGCCCTTAGTGTTGCCTGCCTGTGCTCGAACATGGTAGGAGGGGGCCTGATCACTCCCCTCCACAGGTAGCACATAGGGTGGGATGGCCTAAGCCGGGTAAACAATGACTGCGAAAAGTCATTTTCCTGGTCAAGGGCGAGTGTAACCCCCTTGTTACCTGGGGTTACTTGAATCCCAGTAAGACCTAGTGGTAGGCAGGGAAGGCAGCTTGTGAAACTCCAGTTAAATGGTTTCACACTGTCTCACTCTGTTCTCAGTCTCAGCTGAGACTGAGGGATGACATCACCATAGAACTATCACATCTGCATGAGCCACAATGGAATCTGCAGAAGGGAGTTAGAGTAGAATGTTGGGAGGTTTGAACAGTCAGTGTGTGTTCAGTTGGAGTTGGAGATTGTTGTGAGAGGAGCACAGTAGCTCTGTGCTCAGGCTCTTGGAGCCTCAGCCCTGAAATAGGGCTATATTTAGGGAAAGGTGTGTGTTTCCACCTAAAGAGAGACACAGTAAGCTGTTTTTTTCAGTGGTGGAGACCGCTGATTCAGGTCTCTGTGCCCCATCCCTCAGGGGATGGAGCAGGAAGGTTTGCCTGCTATTCCAGGGGCAACCCCCGGGCTATTGCTGGAGGAAAAAGCTGCCTTATTTTGTCCACGTCTGTGGGGTACAAGAAGATTTTGTGATTCGCCTGTGGGGCACCTGCAACTGAAAGGTGAGTTCTGCTCTTTCTAAAGGGCCCATGTTTCACCCTGAACTGTGTTAAAGTGGGGATTGGACTACTGAAGTACTGGGAGGCCTAGAGTAATAGGCTTAGCCAAAAGTAAAAGTATGTTCAAGTCCAGCATAAGGGGAAGTCAAGACATGTAGAGGAGATGTGACACACCTCTACCCACTAATCTACATTGCCAAGCTTTCAAAAGAGTTGTTTAGTGTCCAGAGAAATGGCTGGGTATGGATTGTGGGAGCTGGAGGTGGGAGACTCCCCCATCTTTAGTAACCAGGTCCACCTCTACGGATTTGCTCTGTGGATTTCTGCTTTGCCTCATGCACTTGGCCAGTGATGAGGGAAGTACCCAGGCATGGGATAGAAGGAAAATTCCCTCTAGGAGTCGAAGGCTCTAAGGTGGTTTGGGGAGCCACCAATAGGAAAACTGGTTCATTCCCATAATGAACCGCAGATCAAGTGGCCAGTGGGGGAGCCGGGCCATGGGGAAAACCCAAGTAGTGTACAAGTCGGGCTGTGTACCCAAAGCTGCAGGCAAGTCCGGGCTGTGTGCCTGGAGGGTTCAGAGCCTGAGGGCTGAAATGTGAAGAAGTGTTCTGTTATCTCTAGTCTGCATTACCAGGAATGTAGCCCCGTGGGGGTCCGTCTATGCTTTGTTTGTTCAGTTTGGATGGGAATAAAAGCCACACTGTAGAATCCCATTCCTGGTTTTGGACATTACAGTTATTGCTTCCTGTGTTCGGATTTACTTGGGTGACCCTCTGCAGAGTAGCCAAACCTAGGCCCCCTGTGCCGAGTAACCTAGTCCTCCCCGAACCCAGTCCCGACCAGGTACTGCTGTCAGCTTCAACAGCATACCACCTGTCGTTTCGCAAAAAGGCAGGGGTCCGGGGGTTACAACTGCATTGTACTTGAAGACCTGCGCCCCTACAGCCAGAGGTCCCTTAACTTTATTTGCCTGATTCCATCATCCTGCCCCGCCCTTCTGGCCTGGAGGATTACCTATTTCTACTCCTCTCCTGCCTCATTTAGCTCGGTACCTGGAGGTTTGCATATTCTACTTATGTCTTGCCACGTGTCTGCCAGCCCTGGAGCTCTTTTACTATGGACTCACACTTGAATTCGTTTTGCCATTCGTCACCTATTCTTTGGATGCTTCACCTTGCTTCTTCAGTCATATGAATTACTACTACTACTACACTCCTACCAGGATAAGATTTCAATATCTTGAATTGCGCTCTGAGGCTTCTTGAAACTTATGACATGCTACTTCATTTGATTCAGTCTCTTCAGTTATCATTATTTATGATTCATAAGCTCTACTTTTCTGGACTCGTCAGACTATTCTCACCAAGTCAATTTTAGTCACTATACCATGCTGACTTTCGAAACATAGATACTGTATCTACATTGCTTGCAACTATTGGGTTCATTAGACTAAGCTCTTCGATTCAAGCTGTTGCCATCTCCTCATGCTCCTCACCGCATACGTACATATGGATGCCTTTCACTCCTCTGCTACTACGTCTATTCCATACAAATTTAATTACTACTTCTACTGACCTACGTATAGGTCCACTTACTTACACTACCTGCTCATATTACCTACCTGCCTTCCTCATTTTGGCTGACCTATGTGTGGTCCAACCGTCCTGGCTTACCTTGTTGGGGTTCCATTGCCTCTTTACTTACCTCATCAGTTAACTTACGTGTGGTTCAGCTGCGCATGCTAGCTTACGTGGGGCTAACTGCCACCCTGTACTGATCTTACTTCCCTGCTGCAACATCTGCATCATGCTGCTTTACTTACTACTACAAATACTCTATGTACTGGTCCACTTCTTGACATTACTTGCTCATACTACCTGCTTCGCCCTTACAGGGCCTAGAGGTCATCACGACTAATCCGCCATTACAACCTACTGCGCTCCTCGTGAGCTGGAAATACATCTGACCTTTGTCTACCTATTCAATACGATCTGTACCTACTTCACATACTTGCTTTCCCTCTCCAGATTGGAGGTTCCTACTGCTCCATCCTCCCGATCACGCAGCACACGCCAGTTCTTGAGCTTCAACGCCACGGCCTTCATTTGCTAACCTTACCATACAGAACTTGACCCAACGGTCCTCCTTCAAGACATGGATGCTGAGCTTAATTCCTGGATCTCCTCTGTGAAGTCATCCTCACCTGCTGGAGTGCTTCACCACCTGCAACTCGTCACTTCAAATTCATATCAACCAAGGATTCCACTCTACTTCATTCCGGCCTGCTCGTGGATTCTTGAACTTGAACTTTACTACTTGGATGCTTGCTCTATTCACCTTACATCTCATGATTCAATAAGTCTTCAGTTCTCAGTTTCTCTGGATTGGATTCTACAACTTCAGTGTTCAGATTAGCCAATTAAAATATTTAGGATTACTCTCCTTTAGTATGCCCAGAAGGATGGGCAGGTCAGTAGCCATGGGTCCTCAGAGGTTCCCCCCCAAGGGTTTTTTTCCTCTCCTGCGTGCTACTGGTCACACTCACCAGAGTTGCAGGAGGTGATCATACTGCTACTCATATTTCTTAGGGGTGTCATCCTACTTGACCCCTTCAACAGTCGGATACAGAACAATTGTTGATATCTTTACATTTTGGGGGTCTCATAATACAGGACTAAGCACCCTTCCTACAGGTGGGATACAAAGAAAAGCCAAAAACTATCAAATCATAACAAATGACTCATCATTTCAAGCATCTAAGCACCTTGCATATACTATCCAATTCATATGTACTATAATCACTGACTTACTCATGCCTATGCTAAGTACCCAAGCACGAATCATTTCATACTACTAGTAACTTACAAACATTCTTCTACTTACTGGTCTGGAATCTGTACCCAAGCACAACCTACAGCATCCTGCTACTGTATGTAACATAGGCACTGAGCTCTGAACCACAGTTAATAATTTAAAGGCAGCCAGCAAGGAAGCCCCCCTCACTTCATGGGAAAGGTCGTTTCACAGAATTGGCACTGTCACACCAAATGCTCTATCACCCGATGAGATCAAGAAACAGAGAGGAGGTCTGCCTCCACTGACCGGAGGGCTCCAGCCTCTATGGGCCTCTATAGAAGAGAGAGCTTACATCTTTACAGGAGGGGGACCACAGTCCTTAGTAAGAGGTTTACATGCTACTTGGATGAGCATTTAAACTAGCTGGGAGGTTGTAAAACAAAGGAGGTAACAATTGCCCCCCCAATGATGAAACAGCAGGGAGGGAGAGCCCAGGAGGAGTAAGCTCCTCTAGAGCAGGGGCACAAGAAGACAGGGGAGGGGACAAGGCAGAGGACCAGGGGGGATAAATCAGGAAAGCAAGAAGAAAGGAGTAAAGGAGACAGGTAATGGGGAAGTTATCAAGGGACGGTGAGGGTAAGGGAAATCTTCAGGGCACAGAACAAGAAGGAGGGGGGAAATCAGGCAGGGAGGGTGTAAAGTATGCAGATCCATGTGCGCCAATGCAAGGAGTCTGGGATTTAGATTATAGACCTGAAGGCCAACATGGTGAAGGCTAGCCTGGATTTGGTGGCCATAAGGGAGTTGTGATGCACTGACAGCTAATACTGGGACATGGTCATACCAGGCTACTCCCTGTTCAGGACAGACAGGGAAGGTAGGTGGGGAGGAGGGGTTGTACAATATGTGAGGGAGAGAATTAAGGCTATGGAAGTGGGGCACCCAGAGGAAAAAGAAGGGCTGGTGGTGTTGTGGGTCATCTTGGGGATGGTTCCACCGTCAGAACCTACCAGCGTTATGGCTCTGTGCCATTAGGGTGCCAATCAGCAATGTCACCGACCACTGTATGCACCCTGCTTGTGGGGGGCTGTACTACCACACCCCCAACTATTGATACCAACCGGGGGGGCCGGGGCAGCGAATTCCAATTTTGGTGCCCTAACGGCACAGCACCCTAATGCCGGTGCCCTGACTGCCTGCAGTGCTTGGGGACAGGTACTGAGGCTGCTATCTGTACAAGGGTGGTATACAAACCTCCAGCACAGGGAGATGAATTGGATAAGGAACTTGGGGAAGCCAACATCAGGATGGCAAGCAAGAGGAGGTGCTGCTAGTTGGGGACTTCAATCTGCCAGATGTGGAATAGAGCATTCCAAATGCAACTTTGGCAAGCAGCAGGGCTATCCTTGAGTCTCTACAGAGGATTATTCTCAGGCAGCTAATCAAGCAATCACCAATAATGCAAAAGGACCATCACCAACACCAAGCTAGATTATCAAATAATCATTTAATGTTATATAGACTTACAACTTTCCCAAAATGGGAAAGCAGTCCACACACTTCAAGGGCCCCATCTGGTTTTGCACATGCATATTTTCTCAGGGAGGCCAGTCAAGCACTAAAACCAGTGTTTTTTTTTACAGAATTTAATTTAAAGTGACAGTGTGACATTATTTCCCAACAGTGCATAACCCAAGATAAAAAAACTTAAAATATTCACATCAGCAGCTAGCAGTCATATTTCATTAGTAACCTCATGTTGACATTATGCCATAAAAATATGCATATTTAGACTTTCCAAGACTGTTTGCACATAGTCCTATGACTAGCATGTATAAATTGCATCAAAGAAGAGCTCCCTAAACTGATTCAGAAACCTAATCAGAAGAAGAACATATAAAAATCTATCACCGCTATCTCTGCGTATTATCACGAGGTGGAGGTCAAGAATCGCAGGCCTATGGCAAATACTTCTTCATGGTGTTTAAACACTTGTTTGCCATAAGGAGCAAAATCATTTTTGCAGATAGCTGTGGGGTGGGGTGGGAGGTTGTGTGCATCAGGACACACAACCTTACATTCTTTAGAGTGTCCAAAATCCCAACTCCTGTACAATTTTAAAACAGACGTTTTGTAAATAATCCAATTGGTAACTGAAGGGGAAAACCATTTAATGAAACAAATAGCCCCAGTAGACATAATTTAGCATGGGGATCATGGAGGTCAAATCATCTGCTCACAAGCAAATTTAAGGAGTTGATAGTTTAAAACTGATAGCCCCAATTTATAAAGTACCTATAATCATAGTTTACCATCACAGAGGCCATCAAGGTCAAATCATATACTTCTGGGCTCACGGGCAGACAAAGCTCATTTGTTCAGTAAGGGGGAAGTGCTACTTGTTGGGGACTTCAATCCACCAGATATAGAGTGGAGCGTTCCAACTTCAACGTTGGCAAGAAGCTGGGCCATCCTTGAGTTCCCACAGTGGATTATTCTCAGGCAGCTAATCGAGCAACCTATCAGGGACGGGCAGTGCTGAGTGCCTGTCTGCTAACTGGGATGGCATTGCAGGCCTCACAGTGGGTAGTTCCCTAGGTACCAGTGATCACTGTACAATGTGGTTTAACATTAAGACGAGAACAGAGGCAAACCACACAAGGACAAGGGTTCTGGACTTTAGGAGGGCAGATTTTAAAGAAATGGGAGCATGCCTCAGAGACTGCCTCATAGGGTAGGATTTGCCAGGGAGGGGTAGAGGCACAGTGGGGAAAATAAGGGAGGGCACATTTAAGGCAACCAACCTCTGTGTGAGGCACAGTGGAGAAAATAAAGGAGGGCATACTCAAGGCAACCAACCTCTGTGTGAAGGAAGTGAGTAGAAGTAGAAGGAAAAAGAGACCATTACGGTGCTCTAGGGAAGTGGCCAAGGTGGTGAAGGGGAACAAAGTGGCATTCAGGAGGCATAAGGAAACGCAGAGGGAGGTAGACAAGGAGGTATGCCAAGCAAAATAGAAAGAAGCAGGAAAGGCAGTGAGGGAAGCAAATGTGCAGACAGAGAAAAGGATAGCCAAAGGGGTAGTTAAATGGGATAGGACTTTCTTCGGGTACATAAGTGAGAAGAGGAAAACAAGGGGAGGGACAGTGAGGATAAGGAGGGTAGCATGGGGAGATTGCACAGAAGAGGATCAAGAAAAAGCAGCCATCCTGAACAGGTACTTCTGCTCAGTCTTCACAGTGGATGCAAGGGGGATGGACCACCAGGGAGCAAAAGGAACAAGGGGGAAGGTGGACACAAGTCCATTTTCAAAGGAAAGAGTCCTGAAGGGCTTGTAGTTCTGAAAGTAGACGAGGTTAATGGGACCAGATGGGACACACTCAGAGGTATTAAAGGAACTCAGGAAGGTGCTAGCTGCTCTACTTATGGCCTTGTTACGCAGGTTACTGGAAACAGGCATGGTTCCGGAGATCTGGATGAGAGCACACTCTGTCCCTTTCCATAAGAGCAGCAGCAGGGAGGAGGCTAGCAACCATAGGCTGGTAAGTCTCACATCAGTGGTGGGGATATTAATAGAAACCCTGTTAAAGAAAAGCTTGGTGGAGCATCTTGAACCTAATGGGCTACAAGACCAAAGGAAGCATGGATTCACACGGTAAGGTCGTGCCAGACAGATCTGATTGATTTCTTTGACTGTGTGACCAGGGCAATAGATCAGGGGAAGGCAGTGGACATGGTCTGTTTGAACTTTAGTGAAGCCTTTGGCACTGTGCTGCACAGGAGACTGGTAATGAAATTGAGCAGCCTAGGGGTGGGACTCAAAGTGGTGAATTGGGTAAGAAACTGGTTAATGGATAAGTAACAAAGGGGTTAACGACATTCACTCTAATGAGGATACAGTAACCAGCAGTGTGCCGCAATCCTCAGTACTGAGATCAGTTCTCTTCAATGTCTTCAAAAGTGACATTGCAGAAGAACTGGAAGGGACAGTATGGCTTTATGCATATGGCACCAAAATCTGTGAAAGGGTGGACACTCAGGTAGGGCAGAGAGAATGGACCTTGGGAAACTGAAGGAGCTGTCAAGAGCATGGCAGTTAGGATTCAATGTAAAAACTGCAAAATCATGCACCTAGGGCATAGGAACCCATGAGCTGAGTATAGGATGGGGGAGATATTGATAGTCACTAAGCAGGAAACAGACCTTGGGGTATCATATCTGATTACCTCAAAGTGGCATGGCAGTGTGAGAATGCAGTAAGTAAGGCCAGTGGGATGCAGTTATGCGTAGGGAGTGGTATCTCCGGCAGGAGAAGGGAGGTGGTGTTACCACAGTATTGCATACTTGTAAGACCCCACATGGAGTTTTGTTTCCAGTTCTGGAGTCCATATCACATAAAGGACAAAGACATCAAAAGCCTCGTGACGAGAGACTGAGGGATCTCAGCAGATACACCTTGGAAGGGAGGTGAGCGAGAGGGGACATGATAGAGACCTGCAAGTATTTCATGGGGGTGAACAGGGTGCAGGAAGGGAGTCCCTTTCAGATGAGGAAGAGCACCAGGACCAGCAGGCATGAGATGAAGCTGGAGGGGGCAAGTTTAAGAATGATGTGAGGAAGTAGTACTTTACTGAAAGAGTGGTGGATGCCTGGAACAGACTGTCAGCAGAAGTGGTGGAGGCAAAAACAGTAGGGGACTTCAAGCATGTGTGGCATAAACATAGTGGAATATTAGTAAATAGGCAGGGAGGAAGGCAGGAGGGTCACCAGAGACCAGTTAGGGTCTGCTGAGACAGACTAGACAGGGACCATCTGGGCAAACTGGGTGGGCCAAGTGGTTCTTTTCTGCCGACAAGTTTTATGTTTCTATGTTTCAGTGTCCTGTATATGGGTGCTGACCAGGATTACAAAGTTGTGCCTGTCAGCAGCAGAAGGTAATGCAGTGGTGGAGCAATCCTTGCCTGTCTGATGCAGGCTATACTGAAGGTGACAACAGTAGTAGTAGGTATTTGTTAAGTGTCATTCCTGAGCTCAAAGCACTAAAAAATGCTAGGGTATCTGAAGTGAGAAAGTGATCCCTCTGCCCACTGTATAGGTCCCTGGTGAGACCACACCTTGAGTATTGTGCTCAGTTCTGGAGTCCTTACCTTAAGAAAGATAAGCATAATTTGAAGACTGTGTAGAAAAGAGAAGCCAAAATGATTGCAGGACAAAAGTGTAAGACATACGAGGAGAGATGGTATAGGTTGAGCATGTACTCACTTGAGAACAGGAGAGAGAGTGGAGGCCATGATTGAAACTTTTCAATATTTGAAGGGAATCAAAAGCTGACAGCCAGCAACTGTTCACACCCAGTACAGGTGCTTCTACAATGGGGCATGAATAAGCTCATGAAAGGAAATTTCAGAAGGTATGTCAAAAAGTATTTCTTCACAGAGAGGGTGGTGGGGGATGGAACAGTTTGCAAGGTGAGGTGGGTGAGCTGAAAACTTTGGAAGGCTTCAAGAGAAGGTGGGATAAATGCAAGAAACTGATCAAAGTGAAACATGCAACAGATCAGACTGGATATACTTTTTTTTTCTGCCTGACAATGAAATGCAGTGAAGTTTGACAGAAACAGATGGAGAGGAACAGTAAATTACACACAAGACACCACAATCCAACAAGGCAAGATCAACTACAGTTATAAAGTGCATGTGCATAAAATGCAAAATACAAAAGTAGATGGTATTCAGCAACACTGTCCTAAAACTAAGGTAATACACACATCCATAAAACAGGAATTATAAATAGCTATGATGACTGTATTGGGGCACTTACAGCCCCAAAGGAAAATTACTGGAACTGGCCAGCACAGATTTGTGCCCATTGCAGGGCCTCGGTGCTAGAGCTGGCACTATGTTGGCTATAACTGACAGCAGCATATACTTGAGACCCCACCAGGAGCAGGCACTAGTCTGAGGCCATCACAGTTACCATAGACTGCTGGACTGTATCAAAAATGAATGTGGCAACATGGAATGGGGGATAATAATGCCCCTGTAGAGGGCACTGGCCAGACTATTTGGAGTACTGGGTGCAGTTCTGAGGGCCACACTGCAAAAAGGATACAGAGGCATGGAATGAATATAATGATGGGGAACCGTGTTTATCAGAGGACTGGAAGATTTAACCCATGATGAGTGGTGGAAAGAACTGAGATTGTTTACTCTGGAGATAAGGAGAATGAGGGGTGATTGAAGTGTGGTGTTCAAAGACTTGAAGGGTATCATAAGATTAGATAAACACAGCTTGTTCATAAGAGCTCAGTGGTCCAGAGCTAGAGGTCACTCTTTAAGGTTGAGAGAAGTAATGTTCAAAAGGATGACAAGGATTTATTTTTTCACCTTGGTTAGAGGGGTTCTGAACAGGCTACCAGATGCTTTGCTGTATGCAGACAATATGCAGTGCTGCTGTGTACTGACTGTGTGTATTACTTGACATCCAAACTGCACTTAGCAGACAACAGTATTTCAGTTTACTACTGTTAGGGTAAGAAGGAAATGGACTCTATAGGCCAATTGGATTATTCTATCTCATCCCACCTATGTGCATCTGCGTGCACTAATGTGGCCACTGGGATCCGGCAGCACTGCCAGCAAAGTCCGTAGAAGAGTCTGGTACAGTAGCAGTGGTCCACTCTTGAAAATCACTTTAACAGCATCCTTTACCTTTATCTGTACTGCATGTAGAGAATACTTTGTGGGCAACTATGCACAAACAGTGTGTTCTGCCAAAGAAGGTTTCTGATTCCCTCTGACCTCGAGAGCGAAGCTCGAGAGGTCTGTGGGAATCAGAACCCCGAGGTGGCAGAACACACTGGTTATGTATAAAGTTGCTCATCCTGTATTTCTTATAGTGTATAGTATTATGTGAAATGAGTGCATTGTGTTTTTTTTCTCTTTCACAATGAAACTGACTTGTGCTGTCTCCAGAGGTTCTAGACTGCTGTCCTACCACAAAAGGGTACAATCACATTTCATAACCTTTGAACTGTGGTACAATAGCATTTTGAAAAGGATGGATTTCTATATAGAACAATGCTCTGCTATACACTATAATTTTCAACTTTCCTAACCCCCAGTCCAGCTCTATCAAAATGTCAAATTGTCCTTACTTACAGTAGGTATCACCATCAGAACATAATATTAATACAGTTTATAATCTTTTGAAGCCTTCAGTCTATACAGCTTGTTTCTCTAGGAATGTGTAGGGCATCTGTTTCTTTGTAGAATTCTTGTTTGGCCAGCTGTTAAGGCTGTGGAAACAGATACATTGACCTGCACTCCAGGCCAGAGCCAAGCAATGGTGACATATCAAACACCAAGGCAGTTGTACTGAGACCCTCAGCATTATTCTCCTGAAGAACTGCCTTTTTGAAAAAAACAAAAACCAAAAATGATAAACACCTTTAACACCTACGTAGCACCAAAAATAGCAGGCAGTAAAATGTAAACAATTACTGGTGAGACCATTTATGCTGTAATAATCAGGTTCCATTCCGTAATAGCTGGTTATTAGGGTATTTGGTGTCAGCCAGTCAGTAAAACAAATGAAAGCTGGAAGTAAAATTAAATACCTGAACCAATGAAGTGAATCTAGAGATAGCATACAACTTTTTAACAGCCAGGAAGAAGTACTCAGAAAGTAGTAAATAACTGTATTTCTTTAAAGATTTACATTTTAAAATCATTCCTGATACAGCCACAACAGTTCCCAGATGGGTGCAGCAGTGTACCATTATACCTTCCTGTTGAAACGTGAAACCTCCTCCCTTTCCACAAAAAACAAGTTTAATAAAATGCGCTTAGACAAAGTAAATACTAACAGTGACATATTACTTCTCTACTGTTTCGCCAAAAAAAAGACAGTATGAAACAGAGACTGAATTTTCTTTTCACAAGCTGGTGAAAGTGAAAGTAAATGATGTTTCCCCATGATCAGTCTCCTGACTCCACTTTGCACTTATACTAACTTAGTTAACTATTGCAAAACATTAACAGTAATCTGTTTTACCTTGCTAATAAAGGCACAGTTCTTTATGTACATTTTAACATCTTCCCTACCACTCAGCGCTGTCTTCTTTCTCTTCTTTCTCTTCTAATGGTGGCTTTTGCTTTAATGCTAGCAATTGTCTAAAATGAAGTATGGGTGTTACATTTTTTGTTTCTCTACACATCCTCAGTGTGTAATGCCATCACAAACAACTTGTATTTCACACTTGTGGTTTACGTGGTATTACACACCTTAGGTGTGTTAAAAAAAATCATAGTGCTCGATTCTCAAAGAGCCCTTGGATCAACACAAACTACCCCCAAAGGCAGCTTGCATTAATGCCCAGTGTGCCAGGGACCCTGTGCCGGATTCTCTGTTGGGCAGAGTCTCAGCAGCAAGGTGCCATGGCTTGTGGCAACCGTGATCATGCACCAAACAGAGGGCACACTGGGAGGGTTACCTGCAAGCTGCAGGGTGACCATGCGCCACCCTAGACCGTGGTGGTCTAGCACCCCCCCACATGCCCGTAGCTGTATATGTGTAGAAAATTCCCCCACCAGGCGGTCTAGCAATTCCCCCCTCCCCAGATGTTACCAGTTGTAATAATATATTATCTCCTTTCCCTGGTGGACTAGTGCCCCCCTTCCCGATCCCCAATGTCACCCATCCTAATACTATTTAATATTACCCAAACTCCCTGTTGGACTAGTGCCCCCCTCTCTGATCCCCAATGTCACCTGGTGTAATAATATTATCCCCTTTCCCTGGTGGACTAGTGGCCCTCTGCTCCCCATACCCCTGCAGGTATTGTCCCCCCCCCCACTCCTCCCC
Organism: Neoceratodus forsteri; assembly: GCA_016271365.2. Classification (NCBI taxonomy): domain Eukaryota; kingdom Metazoa; phylum Chordata; order Ceratodontiformes; family Ceratodontidae; genus Neoceratodus; species Neoceratodus forsteri. Next base: position 1,679,819,026 of record CM057456.1, read on the forward strand.
AACCTGATACACAGCCATCGCCCGGCACAGCCCACCTCTCACTTCTGTGACCAGATGCCAACTGAACTCTCATGGAGTGCATACTATATGGTGTACGTGCTCATTGAATAACAGTGTGCCAATGAGTGTATACACTATACAGCACACACTTCATGAGAATTCAATTGGCGCATAGTCATGGAGGTGAGAAGTGAGCTGTGCTTGGTGCTGGCTGTGTATCAGGAGGGGGGAGTGGGGGTGGGCAATACCTGCAGGGGTGGAGGACAGGCAGGGGGCCACTAGTCCACCAGGAAAAGGGGATAATATAAAATATTATTATACCGGGTGACATCGGGGATCAGGGAGGAGGGCACTAGTCCACCAGGGAAAGGGGATAATATTAAATTGTATTACAACAGGCGACATTGGGGATGGGGGGGGGAAATAGTCCACCAGGGAATGGGGATAATATCAAATAGTATTACAACAGGTGACACCGGGGATCAGGAAGAGGGGGTCACTAGTCCACTAGGGAGAGGGGATACTAATATATCTTTTTACATCCAGTGACATTGGGGATCAGAGCTTGGGAGGGGAGACCATGGCACATTGCCGCAAGGTGCAACATTCTCCCAGAGGGATATGTCTAAGTATCCTTAGACCAGCCTAGACTGGTCTAAGGGCACTTAGAAATTCTCCATCTGGGAGAGATTTTTGAATCCGAAGTTCAGGGGTGTGGCAGCTTGCATCTGACCTATGCCCCCTTGCACCTTGCTGCTGCCCATTTTGTGGAGCATGGGCTGCACAAGCCCAGATTATGGCAGGCAGCCTGCGGTTGATGCAGGCTGCCTTTTTTGAGTTGCTTCCGGTGCATCTTTGGGTGCAAGGGGTACTTTGTGCCATTCTTTGTTGCGCAAGCCCCTTGTGCCATGCTGGGAGTTTTGAGAATAGGGCTCATAATGTACAACACCCGTACATTATTCTGTATTTAATTTTTTAAGTAGTCAGTTATTACTTTTTATTGCTAAAGTATTTTTCATTTCCCATTTGTCAGCTGGAAGGTCTTCTACCTGGTAGTATTAGGTGGGATGTGAGGTCTTCTACCTGGTAATATCAGGTGAGATGTGAGGTCTTCTACCTGGTAATATCAGGTGGGATGTGAGGTCTTCTACCTGGTAATATCAGGTGGGATGTGAGGTCTTCTACCTGGTAGTATCAGGTGGTGTGGAGGGGTTGTGGGATGACAGAAGGACCAGACACTAAACTTCAGGTTCAACACACAATCTCTGTATGTTGTTTATTCAGAATACAGGAAATAAGCTTCAGCAATAGCATATTCCTTCTTCAGTACATCAGTTTGCAGCAACAGACTATGAATGTCCTTTCTCTGCACTTAGCCAGCACATACTGATACTGATCTCTGATCTAACCACTTTTCAGTGAAAACCCTTCATCCCTATGTGGGCCCCATTTGCTTGGGTAGTGGCGGCTCAAAAAGAAAAAGAAAAAAAAAAAAGCTATAGACAAAGAACCTCAATGCAGAATCACTGAAAAAAGGGTTACCCCAAAAGGCATTGGCTACAAATCAAGTTTGAAAGAAATACAACAGCATACACACTTCCATAATGCAAAGCATCATGGGATATATGTAAATCACCATGACATTTCAGACATGTTCAACTTACAGCAATTTACATGTATTTTAAATAGTACAACTAACGTAATTTCTATAATAGTCACCTAGTATTTTTTACCATTTCTAAAACATCTAGTGCCACGGTATTTTCAACATTTACAGGTTTCATAAACATAAGGTATATACATCAAGGTATTTTATGACATAGTGCTATTACAACTAAATCCAACAACAATCAACACAACCTGTTTTACATACACTTGGAGGTCACCACAATAACCTCCCTGTACGAGGACCTGAGAGGGAAAAGGAAATTTAAAGAGGACACTATAGCATAGTCAAGAAAGAGAAGGGGATGCCCATAAGTGGCCAACCTCATGGATTAGAAATTGTAAAGGATAGAGTAGGCTAAGAAATAGAAGAACTGTTGCAACAGATTTACTGTAAGAAAAGGTTGGTCCTCAAGAGTGGCAGGAGCTCCCTGTCACAGGTGGGATGTGAGGTTTTCTACCTGGTAGTATCAGGTGGGATGTGAGGTCTTCTACCTGGTAGTATTAGGTGGGATGTGAGGTCTTCTACCGGGTAGTATCAGATGGGATGTGAGGTCTTCTGCCTGGTAATATCAGGTGAGATGTGAGGTCTTCTATCTGGTAGTATTAGATGGGATGTGAGGTCTTCTACCTGGTAGTATCAGGTGGGATGTAAAGAACAGTTCTGTACATAGAGACTGACATATCTAGTTCTAGCCCTCTTCGTACCTCATCAGCATTGTGACTTCACTTATTGTGACATCACAGGTAACCAGTCTGGCAGCAGTTGATGGGCTCCTCTTGGTTGCTTGTGATGTCACAGACAGCGAGATCACTAGGCTGATAAGTTATGAGGTGAAATAGAACTGGCAACAACAGTATGTCAGTTTCCATTTTGAGTATTGTTACATATGTCACATCAAGGATTGGCAGGTTACAAATCTCATTAGCAGAAGGAAAACGAAAAAAAATATTTCCGCTATAAGAATCAATATTTTACTTCTTTTGAAAGTGAATATTAATTGCAGTCAGTAGACCAGCTCTGTAAATATAGTTCGCTGCAGCAGTCCACTTCAGTCAGCTCCTCAAAAAGAACAAAAAGCATATTTTTATCTAAATGATAAATGTGCCTTGTGTTCCTCCGTGGCCCCTAAGAATATCATACTGTTACAATAAAGCTCTGCTGCCTGGATTTTGGCACCTCATCTTCTGCCTCTGTATTTTTATAGAAGTATTGTTGACTGAGTACAATAGTTGTTCATCAGACTCAGTTTATGTTGCATTGTACTTCAAGCAGCTATAAGAAAATAAAAAAGCAAGATGCAGAACGTATTCATGGCACTGTGTGTTGGGCTTGTGTGTTTACTTCGGCAGCTTTCCACCTGAGTGGTATGCAAAATAATGAATCTTTGTAACACCCCAACAAGAATGGTTTATGTCAGCGACAAGATAAACAAACGGCCTGGCAGCTTTGCATTCTTTCCATTGCAGCTTAGCAGCATTCTCAGAACAGCTTGGCCAGAACAGAAACTAATGGTTTCACTGGGGGGCATCCACCTTTATAAAAAGCAGAACCAAAACTCTGGTCTGGGAAATTCTCTGCTTATTTATTTGTTAATCAGGTAGGAGCACTAGCGGTCCAATCAACATGATCAGGGCTATAACAGGCAGTACACAAAAATACAAGCAAGGTGAACAATACATAGGTTGAAGTTATAAAAACAGTGATGCACAGTACATGATTATTGTCACTGTCATGAGATACAGACAGTGAATGCCATGAATAAACTTTTTATTTGCTGTGCATCAAAACTCACTCTCATTGAAATCAGCAGTCTGTAAGCCCAATCAGTATGTAGTACAACATACGAGTGGTTCAGTTTAATGCAGTTTCAGATCTCTGTTTACCTAATTTATCCATGTACACTCAGTTGCCTAGAATATATTTTCAAATGCTTTTTTTCAGTATAAAACTGCCCCCTTGGTACTCAGAGATACCACGTTAGATAAAAATAACTTCTGTAAACCATGTTGGTGCTTTTGGAAACCTGGCTTGATTGTATAGACAGCTACATTTAGATGGCTAAGTTAGGTGTAAAAAGTATCTGAGGGGAATCTATACAGATGGGGCAGATGGGGTCTTTATGTTAAGGAGGGGGAGTGTCACCAGGGGGCACGGGCTAAGAATAGAGGGGGGAAGATTTAGGGAGGAAATGAGGAGACACTATTTCACATAGAGGGTGGTAGCAAAATGGAATGACCTATCAGAATGAGTGGTATCATGTAAATCTGTGAACAGTGTCAAAAGGGCATGGGACAGGGAACAGGGAGGCGTGAGGGTGGGGGAGGTGGGGGTGGTAGTGGGATGACAAAGGGGAGGGGGTGGGGCAGCTGCAAACTAGGGGTATTGGCTGCACACTCGAGCAGACTTAGATAGACTGGGTGGTCTGTTTCTGCTGGCACATTCGTATGTTCATATGTAAAAGTCTGAGATTCCTATCCAAAATCGGACCCAAGTTACAGACAGCCCAGATCTCCTGATCTGTGTGGGGAGTCTCCTATTTTTGACTTTATCACCACCCCATCACAGCGGCCTGGCTTTTCTGAAATTTACGTCAGTCTCCTTGAACTGGGTCCTACATCTCCCACAAAGATTCGTCTCATTATTGGTTGGGATGTCTGAAGTTAATTTGACTCTGCTCTAAATGCAGTGCAGCCTGATAAGCAAGCAAAAACAAAACATATTATTATCACAACACACAGAATTGAATTTAAAGTGAAAACATTTATTCTCTACCTCCAAGAGAATCAAGAATAAATGTAGGCTGATGGTGCTAATTCTGTTTGTTCTGGCCTAGGTAATGGTAATAATTGCACAGAACACATTGTAGAGAAATTGGTGTTTATTATCCTGCCATTTTAATCATGATTTGTACTGTACTTTGATAGACTAGAACTCCAAACTGATACGGTATATTCAGAGGTTACTGATCACACAGAGTATGTTTAGTTGGTTTCTTTATCTACCTTGATATTATATCACAGATAAATAAGGGGAACACATTGGGTTGACTCGAAATATACAATTTCTCCTTTATCTGTAAGGAGGCAAACCAGAAATCTCAAGTGGTGAAGGCACTGTTATGTCTGCAGTATTCTGGTAAACAACACAGGTCGGATCTACTTAACTTCTGAACCTCATTACTCAGTTTTCAAAATTAAAAACTGGATGAGCCATACTATAATCTCAGGGTGTGAGTGTGTGTAAGTGCGATAGTGGAACTTTATAGGTGTGTAATGCATGTGACTACTTTGTGCATCGTTTCCTGGTATTATCCCACACTAGACATGCCCGAACAGTGAGTTATCTGCTCTGCATCACCATTAGCTCAAGAATCATTATTAAGATAGAGATTTTCAGATAACACATAACCTGAGTGGAAAATCAAAATGATCCGTTTTATTTATCTTGAGTAATGACCCAGATAAAACACAAATAAGGACTGAGCAGGATGCCAGAGGTGTGCTGAAAGCAAACCCCGGTGACACAAAAAAAGAAATACAAGCATTTGTCAATGCCGAATGTTGATTGCGTTGGTCCGTTGAGCTTGCTCACTGTCCCTCTGTCACATGCTCATTCTGTTTCTCCCGGTGCTGCAGGCTGCTGTTTTGTACTGGGCTCCTGCCTGCATTGGCACCCTTATCTGTCCACAAAGAAATCCGCAGCTGTCCTGACAGAGCTCCATTGAGGTGGCTCTCTCCCCCTTTCTCACTCGCTCATTCTGTTTCTCCTGGCGCTACAGGCTGCCCTTTTGTACTGGGCTCCTGACTCTGTTGGTGGCTTTTTCTGCCCACAAAGAAATCTGCAGTAGTCCCAACACAGGTCCGTTGAGCTTGCTCACTTCTCCTCTGTCACTCGCTTGTTCCATTTCTGCTGGAGCTGCAGGCTGGCCTTTTGTACTGGGCTCCAGCCTGCGTTCTTTTTCTGCCACAAAGAAATCCACAGCAGTCACAATAGAGCTCCATTAAGCTCACTCACTCCCCCTCTCTCACTTGCTCATTCTGTTTCTCCCGCTGCTGCAGACTGCCCTTTTGTACTGGGCCCCAGGTGCATTGCTGCCTTTTTCTGCCCACAAAGAAATCCGCAGCAGTTCCAACAGAGCTCCGTTGAGCTCACTCACTCTCCCTCCCTCACTCGCTCATTCTGTGTCACCCACTGCTGCAGGCTGCCCTTTTGTACTGGGCCCCAGGTGCATTGCTGCCTTTTTCTGCCCACAAAGAAATCCGAAGCAGTTCCAACAGAGCTCCGTTAAGCTCACTCACTCCCCCTCTCTCACTCGCTCATTCCATTTCTGCTGAAGCTGCTGGCTGGCCTTTTGTACTGGGCTCCTGCCTGCATTGGCACCTTTTTCTGCCCACAAAGAAATCCACAGCAGTCATGATAGAGCTCTGTTGAGGTCGCTCACTCCCTCTGTCTCACTCGCTCATTCTGTTTCTCCTGTCGCTGCAGTCTGCCCTTTTGCACTGGGCTCCTGCCTGTGTTGCTGCCTTTTTCTGCCCACAAAGAAATCTGCAGCAGTCCTGACAGAGCTCCGTTGAGCTCGCTCACTCCCTCTGTCTCACTTGCTTGTTCTGTTTCTGCCAGCGTGCAGGCTGCCCTTTTGTACTGGGCTCCTGCCTGCATTGGCACCTTTTTCTGCCCACAAAGAAATCTGCAGCTGTCCTGACAGAGCTCCGTTGAGGTTGTTCAGTCCCCCCTCTCTCACTCGCTCATTCTGTTTCTCCTGGCACTGCAGGCTGCCCTTTTGTACTGGGCTCCTGCCTGCATTGCCGCCTTCTTCTGCCCACAAAGAAATCTGCAGCAGTCATGATACAGCTCCATTGAGCTTGCTCACTCCATCGCTCTCACTCGCTCGTTCTGTTTCTCCCACCACTGCAGGCTGCCATTTTGTACTGGGCTCCTGCATGCATTGCTGCCTTTTTCTGCTCACAGAGAAATCCACAGCAGTCCCAACAGAGCTCCGTTGAGCTCACTCACTCCCCCTCACTCACTCACTTGTTCTGTGTCTCCTACTGCTGCAGACTGCCCTTTTGTACTGGGCTCCTGCCTGCGTTGGCAGCTTTTTTCTGCCCACAAAGAAATCTACAGCAGTCCCAACACAGCTCAGTTGAGCTCGCTCACTCCTCCTCTGTCACTTGCTCATTCCATTTCTGCTGGCGCTGCAGGCTGACCTTTTGTACTGGGATCCTGCCTGCATTGCTGCCTTTCTCTGCTCACAAAGAAATCCGCAGCAGTCATGCTAGAGCTCTGTTGAGGTCACTCACTCCCCCTGTCTCACTCGCTCATTATGTTTCTCCTGGCGCTGCAGGCTGCCCTTTTGTACTGGGCTCCTGCCTCTGTTGGCACCTTTTTCTTCCCACAAAGAAATCTGCTGCAGTCCCGACAGAGCTCCGCTGAGCTCGCTCACTCCCCCTCTCTCACTCGCTCATTCTGTTTCTGCCGCCACTCCAGGCTGCCCTTTTGTACTTGGCTCCTGCCTGTGTTGCTGCCTTCTTCTGCCAACAAAGAAATCTGCAGCAGTTACGATAGAGCTCCGTTGAGCTCGCTCACTCCCCTTCTCTCACTCGGTCATTCTGTTTCTACCACTGCTGCAGGCTGCCCTTTTGTACTGGGCCCCTGCATGCATTGCTGCCTTTTTCTGCCCACAAAGAAATCTGCAGCAGTTCCAACACAGCTCCATTGAGCTCGCTCACTCCCACTCTCTCACTCGCTCATTCCATTTCTAAAGAAATCTGCAACAGTCATGCTAGAGCTCCGTTGATATCACTCACTCCCCCTGTCTCGCTCACTCATTCTGTTTCTCCTGGTGCTGCAGGCTGCCCTTTTGTACTGGGCTCCTGCCTCTGTTGGCACCTTTTTCTGGCCACAAAGAAATCTGCAGCAGTCCTGACAGAGCTCTGCTGAGGTCGTTCACTCCCCGTCTCTCACTCACTCGTTCTGTTTCTGCCGCCGCTCCAGGTTGCTCTTTTGTACTGGTCTCCTGCCTGTGTTGCTGCCTTCTTCTGCCCACAAAGAAATCTGCAGCAGTCATGATAGAACTCCATTGAGCTCGCTCACTCCCCTTCTCTCACTCGATCATTCTGTTTCTCCAGCTGCTGCAGGTTGCCCTTTTGTACTGGGCTCCTGCCTGTATTGGCACCTTTATCTGCCCACAAAGAAATCTGCAGCTGTGCCAAAAGAACTCAGTTGAGGTCGCTCACTCTCCCTGTCTCACACGCTCATTCTGTTTCTCCTGGCACTGCAGGCTGCCCTTTTGTACTGGGCTCCTGCCTGCATTGGCACCTTTTTCTTCCCACAAAGAAATCTGCAGCAGTCCTGACAGAGCTCCGTTGAGCTCGCTCACTCCCCTTCTCTCAGTCACTCATTCTGTGTCTCCTGGCGCTGCAGGCTACCCTTTTGTACTGGGCTGCTGCCTGCATTGGCGCCTTTTCCTACCCACAAAGAAATCTGCAGCAGTCCTGACAGGGCTCAGTAGAGCTCGGTCGCTCCTCCCCCACCCACTCACTCGATCCTAATCTGTCCCAAACACTGGTTTCCGACAGCGACTGAGGTATTCTGTGCTGGAAGCGTGAAAACACATTTCGGACAGGATGTAAAAAATGACAGCTGTACTGTTCATAAGGAGGTGTGATAATATGCCAGTGTTGAAAATGTGATGTGAAAATATTACTAATTTGCGAAGTTACAAAGTTGCGTGAAAACTGCACAACGCACGCTCGTAACACAGTCATTTTATGGAGTTTCATCACAAAATTTTCAACATAGGCATTTTAGGAACTCTGCTCATGAACAGTGTCAGTGTGATTTTCTTAATGTGTCCCGAACACTGATTTCCCACAGCAACCGCGCTATTGTCTGCCTGAAGAGCGAAAACACATTTCAGCCAGGATGTGAAACATGATAGCTGTACTGTTCATAAAGAGGTGCAGAACAATGGCAATGTTAAAAATCTGGAGTAAAAATATTATAAATTCGCAAACTTACGAGCATGCGTGCAAACTGTGCAACGCCGTAAAACAGTCATTTTTTGGATTTTTTCCACCAAATTTGCAACATGAGCTTTTTAAGAGCCCACGTCATGAATGTTGGCACTGTCATTTTGTTAATCCGTCCCTAAAGGTGATTCAGCGCAGTGACCACAAAATCACCCTTTGGGGCTGATTAATGCCATGACAGTGCCACAATTCATGAGGAGGGGTCCCAAAAACCCCATGTTGAAACTTTGGTGCCAAAATTCAAAAAAATGCCCGAGATATGCATCAAAGTTGATAAAACCCTATTTATTCCATTATACAGCTTACTGGCGTTTCCTCAGTTCGTGGTTGGCTTTGAAGAGTGCAGACGTGTTCCTGGTCCACCGAAGATCATCGCGCTGGACTCCAGAGGTAAGTATGGGGTGAGGGGGGTGTGGGGAGGCAGTGTGCGCAGTGGGTGTGCACGGGTTGTGGCAGGGGGGCAGGGAGACTGAGAGGGACCGTTTTCTTTTTTGACAGAGTAAATTGCGGGACTGTTTTTTTTTTTAACAGGGGCATGTGGCACACTGGGGTGGGCTCCCAGCATGCCAATGGACTCTTTTTTGGGGGGCAGCTGTAGCTGATGGGGGATTGGGCACCCCCATCGGCACACAACAAAAAAGGAGGTTACATTATGCCGACGGGGATTGGACTGCCCCGTCGTCACACAACAAAAGCGAGGGGGCCGTGTTACATAATGCCAATGGGGAGTGGGCTCCCCCCTCATCAACATCACTCGGGCACTGAAGCCGACGGGGATTGGGGCCCCCATCGGAAACAAACACGGTGGGGGGGCACATGCTGCCTAGGGGGAATGGGCACCCCCTCAGCAAGGGGTGCTTAATATTGTTTGTGAACATGGCGGCAAGCCACCTACATGTTCACAAACAATATCACTGTTACAAGGTTCCGCTCAGCAATGACAGGTCCCTCCCTTATTGCAGCGAATGGCTTCACGGCTGCAATGGCAATGAGCGCCCAGTTCAGGGCTGAAACCTTACAAGGTTGTATGGCATGCTGGCTGACCTAGTGTCAGCAACAGCATGCCATGGCATTGGGGAAAGTGGGCCAAGCCTTTAAAGGCTGTGGGACATTGGCCACAACAGTGCCGTGCCTCCACAACCTGCTTTTGGCAACCTGCCGCAATATGTTTCTTGCGCATGTGTGCAATCAACATAAAAATGTACCCAGTCACTGAACTTGAAACTCACAAAGAATGTAGAGGCATGAGATTCGATAAGCAGCAACATTCTTTAGTGCAAAAATGCACATGTGCTGTTAATAAATGCTCACAGCAACAAGGGCAGTGCTCCCTTGGCAGAAGACACCAAGAGAAAGGACTGCTGTGTGACTGAACTTCTCTACTGGGACTAAAATAGAAGAACTTTTGTATTTGGACCTTTAATTTAGGGTAAAAAAACTAACATACAAAACAAAAAAAAAGTGTGTGTTTGGGTTAACTGAACTGAATGAGTAACTGAAAAGTCTAGGTGTAAATCTCAGGTGACTGAAAGGACTTAACTGCTGTGAGGTTTAAATTACTTGTAGAAAGATCTGGTAAGTAGGGGTGGCTTAGCTGAAGGAAGCTACATTTAAAGACTGCCTTGGAAAGATTCTGCTAATAGCTTGGCAGAAGACACCAAGAGAAAGGACTGCTGTGTGACTGGACTTCTCTACTGGGACTATATTGCCTCCTTCCCTCCTCCACTCCCACCCAAAGCTAGTTCTGTTTTTATAGGCACAGGATTTGACTGATAACAGGAACTTCCTGTTTAGGGGCAGGAAGTGAGTGATCACAGAACCACCAAGGACCCACCATCCTAGAAGGGCAAGAGTAGCTCTCCGGCCCCTCTAGCTGCTGGAGGTCTGCCTCTGAACAAGTAAGTGGTCTACTGAGAAATATAGGATATTCTTGTCTCTCAGAACAGGACAGTCAGGAGCTTAAAGGGCACACAGACAGAAAGTAAGGAGAGAGAGAAAAAAACAGACGAAAGAGTAAGGCTGCAAACAGTTAAGGGGTCAGAAATAAGACATGATTGGAGTGGTGCAGTGCAGTGGCTGTGGAGCAGCAGTCTTCCGGGAGATATTCTGGAGGATGCAGTGTTGTCCTATCTGCAGGCACCTCTCTGGGCTGAGGAGGAGGTTGCTCATCTCCAGGCTGAGTTGGCCAGGATTTGTGGGACCTCCTCTTCCATCCAGGGACCACCAGTGCCACTGCCGTTGCCTCAGAGGTTGCCAAGAAAGAGGGCGGTTGGACCACAGTGGGCTCAGGGAGGTGTGAGGGTGGTGGAACAGAGGCACATCCTCCAGTTGTACCTCTCCACAATTCCTATGCCATTCTGGCAAAGTGTGGTTCCTTCATGGAGGCACCTACAGTGGAGACCAAGGAGGATGCTGGGAACCTCCACAAAGGAGACCCACAGGAGGGTGGCAGGGGACCCTGCAGGGAAGGAAACAACTCCTGGTGGGGACTCCATTTGGGAAGGTAGAACTGGGCAAGGAAGAGGAGAGGAAGTCAAGGTGCCTGCCTGGGCGCCATGGCTTGGAGGGACAGGAGCAATCCTCAGGATTGCGGAGCAGCTGCACAGGGAGGGAGCTGGATGTCATTGTCCACCTAGGGACAAATGACCTGGCTAAGAAAGGGATTAGAGAGAGTGCAGGAAGAGTTTGTGGAATTGGGGAGGGTCTTAGTCAAGTAGCACACACGGTAACCTTCTCAGAGGTGCTACCATCTATGGCATAGGAGAGGCTAGGTGTTCCATACCATGGGATTCAATCAGTGGTTGAAAAACTGGTGTGGAGCTCAGGGATTTAGCTTCATTGGGACTGGGGTCCACCTGGAGTGATGCAAACCTATACTGGCATGATGGGCTGCATCTGTCGGGAGGGAACCAGGATCCTGGGTGATGGGTTTAAATACTTCATTGGCAAGCTTTAAACTAGCCAAGGGAGGCACTGGAAAGGAGCAGGAAATCCTAGCCACTCCCAAACAATCACAGTAGTAAGTGTGGAAAACACCAACATGGAGGTGTCGATAGGGAGAAGGGCAGGGGTAAATGGAGAAAGTGACAAAAGCAAGAAGGACAGGGATGGGGCAAAAGGGGGTAAGGCCATCAGGAAATGGAGGGTAATGAGTACCAATGCCCGTAGTCTGGGCAACAAGCTCCCTGAGCTGGTGGCCTTAATGGAAGAGGGATGCCTGGATATCATAGCAGTCACAGAAACATGGTACACAGAGAACCATGACTGGGATGTTAACATACCAGGGTACATAACACAGGAGAGACAGGCAGGGGAGAAGAGGGGAGGAGTAGCTCTCTATGTAAAGGAAGGGATAAAAGCAACTGAACAAAAGAGTAAACAGGGAGGAGAGGAGGCACTGTGGGTCACCTTGGAGACTGGAAAGGGCACCACAATCCATTACAGGGGTTGTGTACAGACCCCATGTCAGGGGAAGGAATGGACAAGGATATGATGGAAGGAATTCTTAGAATGGCAGAGAAAGGGAGATACTGTTGATGGGAGACCTGAATATGCCAGATGTTAACTGGAGCACATTTGCTGCAGCCACATCCAGAAACAGGGCCATTCTTGATGCCCTACAGGTGGCAGGCATTAGACAGCTAGTTTCGGAACCCACTCATGAGGGAGCAATCTTAGACCTCGTGCTCTCAAGCGGGGCAGTGAGAGGATCTCAGATCTAGAAGTAGGTTGCCATCTGGGGACAAGTGACCATCAAACAGTGTGGTTCACGTTAAACTCAGCTACAGAGTCAAGCCATACAAAAGTGAGGGTACTGGACTTTGGGAGGGCTGACTTTGGCAAGATGGGAGAGTGCCTCAGAAAGCACTAGCAAACAGGCTAGAAGGAGGTGTGGAGCAACAATGAGGAATTATCAAAACTGCCATCACAGAGGCAACAAGCCTTTGTGTGGAAGCAAATAAACAAATCAAAATGAAAGAAAAAAGCCACTATGGTTCTCAAGAGAGGTGGCTGTGAAAGTCAGGAAGAAAAAGATAGCATTCGGAGTATAAGGAAACACAGAAGGAGCAGGACAGAGAGCTGTACCAGTTAAGGCAGAAAGAAGCAGGGAGGAAGTCAGAATAGCAAAGGCCCAAACTGAGGAAAGATAGCCAACTCAGTTAAGAAGGAATAAAACCTTTTATAGGTACATCAGCGATAGAAAAGACAAAGGGAAGGATAGTGAGGCTGAATAGAATGAACGGTGGGTGGGCAGAGGGGGACAGTGAAAAAGCAGGAATACTGAACGAATATTTCTGCTCAGTATTCACAAAAGAGGAGGGGGAAGTGCCTAATCCAATTAACAGAAGCACTCTTGATAGGGGCCGATCCCAGTCCTTTCACAGAAGAAAGGGTTCTGCAAGAACTCCTAAAACTGAAGGTGGACAAAGCAATGGGTCCTGATGGAATTCACCCCAGAATTCTAAAAGAATTAAGGAAGGAACTAGTGAAACCACTGGCTACTTTTTAATAAATCATGGGAGGATGGTGTGGTACCGAGGACTGGAGGAAGGCGGATGTGATTCCCTTCACAAAAGTGGGACCAAGACAGAGGCAGGAAACTACAGACCTGTCAGTCTGACCTCTGTGGTAGGGAAAGTGATGGAGTCACTTCTGAAGGAAAGAATAGTTGAGTACCTAGAGGTCAGTGGAGCACAGGATCCAAGGCAGCATGGGTTCTGGCAGGAAGGTCATGTCAGACGAATCTAATAGATTTCTTTGACTGGGTGACCAAAGTAGTAGACCAGGGGGGGCTGTGGACATGGCCTACCTAGACTTTAACAAGGCATTTGACACAGTCTACACACAAAGATTGATAGTCAAATTAACCAGCCTGGGAGTAGGTCCCAGGGTGGTAGCCTAGGTAAAACATTGGCTGGACAACAGGACACAGAAGGTAGTGTAAATGGAGTCCACTCTGAAGAAAGAGGCGGTTACTAGTGGGGTACCACTTGAGGTTCAGTATTGGGTCCAGTCCTTTTAATGTCTTCATCAGTGACATTGCAGAGGGACTGGAAGGAAAAGTATGCCTTTTGCAGATGACACAAAGATCTGCAACAGGGTTGATACACAAGGAGGCGTGGAAAGGATGAAAAGGGACTTGGCAAGGTTGGAGGAATGGTCAGACGTATGGCAGCTAGGATTCAATGCAAAAGTGCAAAATAATGCACCTGGGAAACAAGAACCCAGGGAAGAATACACAATGGTGGGAGGTAGTAACAACAACAAAACAGGAAAGGGACCTGGGGTAATCATATCAGATGACCTTAAGGTTGTAAGCAATGTGAGAAGGCAGTAGGGAGGGCCGGGGTATACTGGGATGTATAGGAGAGGCATCAGCAGCAGAAAACAGGAAGTTGTTATCCCTCTGTACAGACAGTTGGTGAGACCCCATCTGGAATACTGTGTCCAGTTCTGGAGACCCCATCTCCATAAGGACATAGACAGGATAGAGGCAGTCAGAGGAGGCAACTAAAATGGTGCAGGGTCTGCAAGAGAGCCATATGAGGAGAGACTAAAGGAGCTTAATATGTATACCCTTGAGGAAAGAAGGAGAGGGGGACATGATAGAAACTTTCAAGTACCTCAAGGGAATCAACAAAGTCCAAGAGGGTAGCATCTTTCAGAAAAGAGACTTGCAAGAACAAGAGGACACAATTTAAAGATAGAAGGAGGCGGTTCAGGGGCAATGTGAGGAAGTATTATTTCACAGAGAGGGTAGTGGATGCATGGAACAGCCTTCCTGAGGAAGTTATGGGGTCTAAAACTGTGGGAGAATTCAAGAATGCATGGGACAGACATAAGGCAATTCTTGTGGGGGGCAGGAAGATATAGGCTTTTTGTTAACTAGGATCTGCTGCCTATCCTGTAGGTAGGGAAATGGGCAGACTAGATGGGCCTAGAAGTCCTTATCTGCCATCAAAGTCTATGTTTCTATGTTTCTCCCCAACTTTGTTACTGATGTTGATGTCTGCAGTTTGGGAAGTTCTTGCTTTTCTTTCTTGTATAATGGCCCAGTTACTGTAGATCCAGGCAAAAAATCTGGGGCAAAAAAAGGACAGTCTCCAATGTGTTTGGTAGGCACAACAGAGAATCCAAGCATTACTATCACAGTAATGCTCACACCTAATTATACCTTATTTCTCCCTCACACGCACTAGGTTTCTGTGCCTTATTTGTTTTTTAAATTCTACAAAATATATTGCAAAGATTCTGCAACCTTATTATTACTATTTTTCAACATTTACAGCTTAAGTGGACATTTTTTTCACACTAGCTGTTTTGTTTTTTGGTCCAACTTTTGCTTAACAACAAAAATTGCCGCAATCTGAGAGCTCTGCAGACAGAGATCAGCTGGTTGTCGGGAGAGATAAGAAGGTTAAAAGAGGGGATGGGTGGAGCTAGGGCAGGAGGGGCATCAACTCAGGCAGTCAGGGGTCAGAGTATGAGATGAATGAGGGGGGAGGGGGGATGGAATGGAGCACGGGGCATAATGCAGGTCCCAAGCCTCTCTGGGGGTGGCAGAAACGACAACACAGATAAGAGGGGGATAGGGTTAAGTAACAGGTATGAGGTTCTGATGTTGATAGCAGAGGGGGAGGATGGTGCTACCAAAAATGAGGCAGGCGACAGCCAGGGCAGGAGAACACAGGGGACAGGAGTCCTGATGTGGGGAGGGGTGGGCTCGAAAGATAGAGGAGAGGAAGGAGAGACAGGGTTGGGGCAGGTGGGGAAGAAAGCCAAGAGAGAGTTGGAGTGGTGCCTGATGGGGCAGGGGTACTCATAGATGGTGTGTCAGACATGGGGAGAGGGGTGGCAGGTGCATTGGTCCAAGGGAGGGGTCACAGGCAAGGGGTAAACTGGAAGGGAGGGAGGGAAGTGCAGGAGGAGGAGGTTTGAGTACTGCTGGTTAGGGAAGGGCATACGCTCAAGGGGGAAAGGGGTTGCAGGCAGATACAGACAAAAGGGGAGGAGGGGTGGAGTAGTGGTGTTAGGGGACTCTGTACTTAAGGGGATCAGGTGGGGGGGAAGGCGAACGACACAGTCAGATATGGGTGGAATCCATAGCGGGCTTAACAATAGGAAGGGCGGGGCAGGCCATGCTGTGATGTGTCAGGATGAGAAGGGAAAAACCTCACATGGTGGTGCACATAGGCACTAATGACCTGGTGGAGAGTCAGGTGGAGGTGGTTAGGGAGAGATTTGAGGAACTAGAGAAGTTGTGCAAGGAGGTTGGGTGCTCAGTGTCCTTCTCAGAAGTGCTTCCAGTACTCTGGGCAAGCAGGGCAAGGAAGGACAGGATTGTGGAGTTCAATTCTTGGCTGGTCGAGTGGTGTCGCTCACAAGGATATGGATTGGTGGGGGACTGTATGGGAAAACAGCTACCTATATGCAGCAGACAGGTTGTACTGGAGTAGGGCAGGGCAGGGGACCTTGAAACAAAAACTGGAGGAGTACATAGTTTCCAGGGGGAATTTAAACTGGGGGGGTAGCAAGTGTGCATGGCATCCAGGTAGGGGAGCGGTATGAGCTGACCCCCAAGACAGTAGGGTTTGTAGGGAGGGGGAGCAGAGGTGGAGAAATCAAGTGGAGGGGGTGCAGGGAAAGGAGAAGGTCAGGGCTGGGTGGAGGGTAGTTTCTCTGAATGCGAGCAGCCTAGGTAACAAAGTAGCGGTGCTACAGGCTCTCTTAAGCATAGGGAAGGTGGATGTTGCGGCCATCACGGAGACATGGGCTAGCCAACACCAGAACTGGGATCTGGCGATTTCTGGGTACAAGGTGCATAGAAAGGTGTAGCCAGGCACACTCTCACCTGGCTACACAGAACTCCACATTGGGGAGTGGACTCAGAGAAGGTCCTCTTAGGAACCCCCTTCAGCATATTCTCGCCTGGCTACACAGAACTCCATGTTGGGGAGTGGAATCAGAGAAGGTCTGTAAAGGTTCTCTGAGGAACCCCCTTTCAGCACACTCTCGCCTGGCTACACAGAACTCCACATCGGGGAGTGGACTCAGAGAAGGCCTGTAAAGGTAATTCGACCTTTTCCTGCTCTCAGCTCACTCTAGAAGGGTGTTTACCTGTCAATGCTTCACGTTGACTCCTCACCCGCTCCAGCCACCCCCCCCACCCAAGGCCGACCCTCGTTTTATTGATGCCTCTGGTCATGTGACTTCCTGTTACACTTTTTTCTAAGTCCCCACTTTTCCAACAGCAGGTTATCAGTTATCGCCACCAGGTGGCAGTACATCCTTGTAGTGCTTATGTGCTTCCTCCCTGCCTGAGTTCCGATCCCTGAACCTTCTACTCTGCACAAAGGCTTTCGACACTGTCTCCCACTCCCTCCTCCTCGAAACCCTCTCGTCAGCTGGCTTGGCAAAGCATGCCTGCAACTGGTTCCATGCCTACCTGGCAGGCAGAACTCAGTCTGTTAAAATAGCTGACATCATGTCTACCCCTTTACCAATCATCACTGGCGTGCTACAAGAATCAGTTCTTGGGCTGCTTTTATTCTCCATTTTCCTAAATGACCTGCCATCAGCCTACTCCTCGTCCCTTATCCACATGTATGCTGATTATACAGTCTTGTTCACCTCTGGTCACTCATCCCCCAATGTGTCTCCCAGACTACAGCATGACTTCAACAATGTCCAACGCTGGCTAAGTTCACATCAACTCTTCCTCAACACCAAGAAGACAGTCTCCATGACCCTTGGCACTAGGCAGAGACTATCTCAGTTGACTTCCCTCCCCTCTTTCCACACTGTCGATGGGACACCACTAGAGGACACCACCTCTTTCAGATACCTAGGCATCTGGCTAGACTGACACCTCAACTTTTCCAAACAAGTTGACGCTATCCTGAAAAAACTGTGCCCCAAGCTAGGTGCCCTTTACAGGAACTGTAGTGCTCTACCACTATCGGTAAGGCATGATATTGTTCAGAAAATGATACTCTCCATCTTTGACTATGGTGACATAGTCTACAGTGCTGGTCCCAAGTCTTGCATTACTAGGTTGGACACCCTCTTCAACACCTTCTGTCACGTTGCTCTTGACTCCCCCTCCTGCACATATCACAGCACCTTATACCATTCTCTAGCTCTCCCTTCCCTGTAGTGCAGGCGCTGCTCTCACTGTGCCAATTTCACCTCTAAATTCTGGTTTGGGACTCTTCCCTCCTACCTCTCCTCTTCACTAGCTGCCCCCTCTCCTGCTTCCAGACACCTTAGATCCTCTGACTCCCAAACTCTTGCTATACCTCGATGCTCCACCTCCATTGGCCAGGAAGCTTTCTCACACCACTTCCCAAAACTCTGGAACTTGCTTCCACCCTTATCAGATTTTTCTCATCCCCCTCCTCCCACTCCTTGGCACTGCACAACTTCTACTCCCCTAACTGCACTTGCTGATAGCACCTACATTCTCCTCTCAATTACTACTCCCATCCTCCTTCTCTCCTCCTTTTACCAGGATTTGTCCCCTTCCAGGGTTTCCAACATCCTGAAGAGGTATAGTCCTCCCCTGTCTCTCCTCTCCTCTCCCCCTACCTCCCTCATGAAGTGGTTTTGACCTCCACTGTATCTCCTCTCTCCCACTTGCACACACTTTATGCCACTCATTCCCTCCCACATCCTACCTACTTCCCCTCTCCAATCACCCATCCCTCCCACCTTCTCCCCTATTCCACTCCCAAATCACCCACCCCTCTCATATCATTGCAGGAATGCCACTCATTCCCTCCCACATCCTCGTGCTTCCCTCTCCAAACACCCATCCCTCCCACCTCTCCCCAATGCCACTCCCCAATCACCCGGAGCCCTCTCATTATCACCTGTGTCTCCTTATCCTCCTCCCTGCTCATCTTCTCTCTACTCCTTACCTAATTAGGACCTGTCCTACTTATGGGGTCCTCAATTCGATATTATCCTCAAGAGAATTAGCCTGTGGCCATCCCCTTCCTTCTCCCCCAATTCCTCTCTTCCCTTACACTCCCTTTTCCCTTTTAACTACCTCCCCTCGTGATTACTCTTGCACTTATTACTTGCGCAGTCTCTTACATCAGCACTTCTTGTACTACATCAGCACTTCTTGTACTACCTGACCACTATCCCAGGCCCTACTGCTCATGGCAGGGTTATGCAAGCTTTTTCAGTGATAGTTATGCGTCAATCTTGGCTTAGCTAACATGTAAATCTAATATGTCTTTGTTTACTCTGTAAATATCATTCACTGCAATGATACTAGTATTTTTTTTTCTCCCCTGTACAGTAAGCGTTATATTGTTACATATTTTAATGTTTATTTGCTCTCCCATCTTTGTAACCCCCTCCCCCAGGACGCTACTGGAAATGAGCTGTTTCACAGCTCATGTTGTCTTTCCTAGTGAAACATTTTGCAAATAAATAAATAAAAATAAATATTCTGAAGTCGGCAAAACTACCTCTGTACTAAGAGGCCAGACCATCTCTCTCACTTGCAGCAAGTATCTTAGCCCCACAAATTAATGAGACAGGACCTGAAAGTCTAAGATCTTGACCTAGGTCCACAAAACTGTTTTACCTCAAGAACAAACTAGTACCTGGAACAAACCTCAGGTATATTGATACATCACCACCAGGGAACAGCACACCCTTGTAGTGCCTATGTGTTTCCTCCCCTGCCTGAGATTAGATCCCAGTACCTTCTACTCTTCAGTTGGCAACCCTACCTCTGTACTTTGTGATCTGCCCATCTGTCTCCCTCGCATTAAGTATCTTAACCCCTCCCGATGGCCTCACCTTTGGCACCTACTATTGTTTATCTTGGGCCTACCTCCCCTCCTCCATCCTTCAAACGTCCTCTTCCCACAATATCCATTCGTTCCTATTAGTCCCCCCCCACCATACACCTTGTGGTACCTCCAGCCTCACTGAACAGGAGTGGCTCACCCCCCAAGTAGTCCCATCCACGCTGTCCACCCACCCTCCCTTCACCCTCCTTCCTTATGCATTTCACCCTCTCCATTACGACCCTCTGTTCTGCCACAATACCCTCCCCCTTCAGAAGTCCCACACCCCCAAAATACAAACTTGCTAAAGCAGCCTTTCTGTGGCATGCCCTCCTCCTCCTATCAGGCAATGTTCACCCTAATCCTGGGTTGACTCTCCCATGCTCCCCAACTAGCAACAGGACGCACAGGCTCCAGCTAGTTGCAATTATCATATGTAGCCTACAAAAAAATTTCACCTTACTCCAAGGGTGGCTAGCCCAGCATTCCCCAGACATACTGGCCCTATCTGAGACATGGCTGTCCCATGACATCCCAGACTCGGCCGTGAGTCTGCCTGGCTACTCCATTTTCCATGCCAACAGATTGGATAAACGAGGCGGTGACTGCACCCTCTACATTAGGATCACCCTCAAATTGTTGCCAGTTCACCTCCCCCCCCCGAACACGGCACCCAAACACTTATAGCCAAGATACTCCTTGATGACCCTGACAAAACACTATATGACATGGCTGTCTACATCCTACCTCGAAATCAGAGATTTGCCTTCCTCTCTGTAATGTCATGTATATCTCAACTCCCCTCCAACAGCAAAGTTATTGCCATGGTGGACTTTAATATCAATTGGCAGTCCCCATCCTCCAGTCCCTACAAGGACTCAGTTGCTGCACTCAGATCCACGACAGGAGTCCGACAGAAATTCTGTCGAATGCCCTGTCAGCGACACCGGCAGATCGACCGCATTCTGCATTCAGCTGCCGGTTCACTATTGCAGTCTTTGTTTTCTTAGGGGGGCCTTGCCACCCAAACTCCCCACACGGGGGGCTGTGCCCCCCGCACCTCCCCACTGAAGGATTCTCAACTCCAGTCGGAGCTGATTGGGGGGGTGCAGGACCCCCGACAGACATCGCCGGGTTCCAGCGGGTCTCCCACCATGGCTAGGCACTGTAGTCGCTGTGGGGGACCTTGCTGTCGAAATGTTGCTGTGGGGGGGGTAAATGGCTGCGCTCGACCTCACTCAGGCTATACAATCTCCTACCAGGCCAAACGACAAATCGGGCACCTCCTTGTTTCTGGACCTTATCCTCCCCAATTGCCCCAACAACATCACTAATGTCTCAGTACACCCTGACCCCCTTAGCGACCATTGCCCAGTAACCTGCGTATGGTCCAATAAAACTCCCATTGCTCCCCCTACTGTATCCTACCATAGACGTCTAAAAAAGGGTATGCTTCACCAATTCAAAACCTACCTAACTAACTCTGACTGGTCCCCCATGTATAGCACCCATTCAACTGATACCGCCTTCTCCTACTTTATAAATACCTTCTACGCCACTTGTGACATCTTTGCCCCTTTCTCGAAGCAAATCACTAAAAACCATAACACCCCCTGGATATCACAACAGTTGCTTGACCAAATGAAACACCATGATAATCTCTGGCATAAGGCCTTAGACTCACAACTTCCACTGGATAGAGAACGATATCATGAGGCCAGAAACAAATGTACCTGGGCCATACACCATGCCAAGGCAACCCATTATCAACAGGCACTCTCCTCCTCCTGGGACTCAGGAAGACATTTCTGGAAAAACATAAAGGAACTTAACAGGAATTCTGCCACCCCCTCCACCTGCCCAGCTCTCAGTTAATGGTAATGGAACACAGGACCCACAGTCCATTGCAGACACCCTAAATACCACATTCTCAGATCTCAGTGGTGTCCTACCCCCAACTTCTTTGCCCCACTAGTCCCCACTCCTGGCTGCATCCCACCTTCCAATATCCCACACTTTTGCCTCCAAATCATCTCAACACAGGAGGCTAGGAGATACCTCTCCAAAGCCCTTGCCAAGTCCCACATTAGCAGTGACTATACTGACCTGAAGCTCCTCCAGCTAGCCCTGGAGGAGGTCCTACAACACCTCACTTTTGAACCTGTCCCTCAGCTTAGGGCAATTCCCTGCCCTCTGGAAATGAGCTATCATCGCCCCTATTTTCAGGAGTGGTGACCGCCTGTCCCCCAATAACTATCATCCCATCTCCCTTCTACCTCCCCTCTCCAAGGCCCTCAAAGAAATAGTGGCTTATCAGCTGATGGACCATCTGTCTAAATATAACTTACTGTGCCCTGAACAGCATGGTTTCTGCTTGGGGCCACAGCACCACCGCTGCCCTCATAGAATACTCCTTCTACATCCACAGTGTCCTTGAACATGGGCACCTAGTGGGGTCAGTGTACATTGGCCTCACAGAGGTGTTTGATACCGTTAATCATGCTATGCTTCTGGCCTCCCTGCCCTCCCTGGGGCTCTCAGGCAAAACAATAACTTGGTTCAAAGGTTATCTCT
This sequence comes from Neoceratodus forsteri, assembly GCA_016271365.2. Classification (NCBI taxonomy): domain Eukaryota; kingdom Metazoa; phylum Chordata; order Ceratodontiformes; family Ceratodontidae; genus Neoceratodus; species Neoceratodus forsteri. The sequence goes on from CM057456.1 coordinate 1,679,841,108, forward strand.
CTGACAGATCCCTGCAGGTGAAAATTAACTCCACTCTGTCAACCAGCCCCCAGGTCCATTCAGGAGTACCCCAAGACTCCATCATGTGACCCCTCATCTTTAGTCTCTTCCTAAACTCCCTCCCCAGCTCATGCCCTGGAAAAATTCTGCTCTATGCGGACGATGCAGCAATTTTCTGGAGCCACCCCAGCCCTGATTCTCTCCAGCATGCCCTGCAGGGCTTTTTCACTGAAGCTGAGACATGGTTCAGTTCCCACCGCTTAGTTCAATCAATCAATCAATCAAAATCTTTACTTAACCAGGCAGATACTATTGAGCAAAGCTCCTTTTCAAGGTGGAGCTGGGAGGGTAAAAATACAAGATAACAGGGTAATACACAAAATAGCAATACACAGGCTTGATCAACACAGGCATGGACTATAAATTGTAAGGAAATACAGGAGAAGTAACAAAATATTTTGCAGATAGTAAACTGAGCTAGTAACAGTAATACAGATAAGGTCAGCAACTGTGAAATGATGGGGTGACAAGAGACGTGGCGACTCGACAGGGACCCTGGAGTACTGAGACAAGTACACTGTGCCCTGGAAAACCGTGGTGCATTGACTGGACCCCTGGGCACAGGTAGGGCGATGGAATATGGGGTAGAGGAGTATGGAAGAGATGGAGTGCGCATGGGTAGGAGGCCTAAGGAGAGGGAATGTGAACCAGGAGTGCAGAGGTGAAGAACCAGATGAAGGGAACTAGATGGGGGGCAGGGTGAAGGGGAGAGTGGGTACAATATAAGGAGCAGAGTGGTGGGTATAGGATAAGGAGGAGAGAAGAAAGGATGGAGGGGGAGGGAGAGGACAAGGCAGTGGATGAGTTCAGGATCAACAGATTGGGGGTTGAAGAGATAGAAGTGGAGGAAGGAGGAGAGGGAGGAAGATGACCGTGCAGAAACTGTGATCGGAATCCAAGAACAGGCCAAGACGAGAGTGATCCAGGGACACCTAAGAGGGGGAGTCATTTGATCAAGAGTAGCAAATGCAGGATTCTGTATTATGCTGTAAATAAAGTGTTTTAAAGGCTGTGGTGCTGACTTTATGCTTTAATTTCAAGGTTTTTTGCAGGTTATTCCATAGCTTGGGAAGCATGTGGCTAATAGAAGCCCAGCCAAAGCAGGATCTAGCCTTTGTTACCTTTAAGGTAATATAGGAGGCACTTCTCAGAGCATATCTAATTAGAGTTCAAAGTGGTAAACAGGCAGAGATGTAGTCAGGCAGTTTGTTGGCAATAGCTTTGTACATCTAGATAGTGGCATTTCTATAACATCTGAGGGTAAGAGAAGACCAGCCTACAGCGGAATACAACAAACAGTGGTGGGTGGAGTGTGGAAGATCTGATATAAACCTTAGGGCTCTATGATAGAGAGTATCAAGCTTAGAGAGTGCACTGACTGGGCCTTGGCTGTAGAGGAAATCCGCATAATCTAGCAGGGGTAGGAAGGTAGTTTGGACTAGTCTCGTCTTCGCATCAGAGGAGAGAAGATTTTTTATCCTAAAGAGAAGGCCACACCTTTGACTGAGCTTCTTTGTCAGTTCTTCTATATGTACTATGAAGGAGAGTCTGTTGTCAAGCCATACACCCAAGTATTTGAATTGGTTTACATACTCCAACTGTTCATCCAGGGCTGTAGATATCAAGTGGAGAGTCCCCGCCAAGGCTGGATTAGGAAGGTTGGGAAAGGGTGAGAAGAACATAGCTTTAGTTTTCTTAGTGTTCAAAAGCAATTTTTGGTTTAGGAGCTGGTGCTGCAGTAAGTTAAAGTCGTTCTGGAGAGCTGTACATGCCACGTCTGGAGAGGGACCACTAGCATAGAGCACAGTGTCATCTGCGAAAAGATGTATTTGAGCTTTCTTTATGGAGGTGTCTATCCTGTTTATGTAGATAGCAAATAGCAATGGTCCCAGGATGGAACCTTGCAGTACACCCCTCAGGAGAGGTTTTAGAGGTGAAACTTCACCTTCAGATTTTACCTGCTGATAATGGCCTATGAGGTAGTTCTCGAACCAAGTGGTAGATAAGGAATCCAACCCAATATGCCGGAGGGCTGTGAGGAGCATGTCGTGATCAACAGTATCAAAAGCCTTGCTTAGGTCCAGGAACACTGCACAGACAAAGTTCTTGCTGTTCAACTCACACTGCCAGTCATTTGTAACCTTAGCCAGGGCCGAGATTGTGCTATGTTTCACCCTAAAGCCTGACTGTAGTGGATTGAGCAAGTTTGCTGATTCCAGGTAGTTTCTGAGCTGGGTGTTCACAATTTTTCCAGTAACGTAGACAGAGTTGGTAGGATGGAGACTAGCCTATAATTGTTCGGGTCACTGGGATCTCCCGATTTAAACAGGGGGATAACATGTGCTGTTTTCCAGGTGGTGGGAAGGTCACCCTGTGAGAGGGATAAATTGAACAGGTGTGTGATAGGCACTGCAAGGGCATGATAGCCTAACCTTAGGAGGTAAGGCTCGATGAGGTCAGCTCCAGCACTTTTCCTAACATCTAACTGAAGTAGGAGGTCCTCGACTTCCTTCAGAGTTGTGGGTTGAAATGGGAAGGATGCATTTGGGAAGGAGATATCTTGGTTGTTGAATCCCAGCTGTGATCGGAGCGTACTGGCTGGGGAAGTGTCGAAGGCGAGCCCTGCAGTGGCAAAGTGATTGTTGAAGGCATCAATAATTAACGGTTTGTCAGTGAGTATATTGGCACCGGCTGATATTTTAGACGGCAATGTGGCACCGGAGGGGTGGCCTTCAATGTCTTTAATTAATTTCCAGAAATTTGAGTGGCATTTTGCTGATAGATCGAATTGAGTATGGTAAGACTTAGCCTTTGCTTCTCTAATCATTTTTATACAGAGGTTCCTCGCCCTCCTGAAGAGGTTCCAGTCATTCAAAAGTTTGGATTTACGAGCTTTTTTCCACAGCATATCTCTGTTGTGCATAGCTTCCTTCAGCTCGGAGGTGAACCACCAGCAGGGCTTATTCCTAACACGAGTTTTCACAAGGGGTGCGTGCCTGATAATAGTGCCTAATACAATGCCTTGGAAAATGTCATAGGCAGTGGACACTGCATTTGCTATGTAAAAATCAGACCAATACACAGAATGAAATAGCTCTGTAACATAAGTGCAGGGATCAAGATACCGGAGGCACCTTTTGAGGAGAATTTCGATGCACTTGGGGTAGTATGATTGGACCTCACAAAGGTGACAAAGCAGTGGTCACTAATATCTGAGAAAAAGACATCAGCATGGGTGAATAAGTAAGGTTTGCTGACAAGGATAATATTCAGCAAGGTACTGTTAGAGGAGTTTGATTTATTAGGGCGTGTAGGTTCTCTGATGAATTGTGTCAGCCCGAGAGAACTGCAGAGCATTTTAAGGGTAGGGGATGCACTGGACAATCAGTTTAGATTAAGGTCCCCTAGTAGTATAACCTCAGATAACCTATGCCCCAGGATGAGACTTAAATTATCTAGAAGCTGCAACCCGGTGGATGGGGGCCTATAACAGCCTGATACACAAAGTGGTAATCCAGATGAAATCTTGACCTACAGAATGAGACTTTCAAACTCATGAGGGACTGAGGTTGAGTCGATGATGGAGACCGCAGATTTGTCTCTGATATAAATAGCCACCCCACCACCTCTAGATTGCCTATCAGTTCAAAACAAAGAGTAAGAGGGGAGATTTATTTCATTATTGTTGGTTGCCGGGCAGATCCAGGACTCAGTGACAACTAAAATGTCAGGGGCAGTGTGGCATATCCAAGCTTGGATGGAGGCTATTTTTTTTAACAAGCTGCACGCGTTCACATGCATAAAGCTTAACCCTTTAATGCTAGGTAAGTCTGTCCGGGATCCAATAGATACGAGTGGTCCCGGGTTTAACTCAACATTACCTGAGCACAGTAATAAGAGAAGCAGAAGCCTCCTGGATGATCCTAAGAGTAGTTTGAAAAGTTTGATGCGCTCCCACTTACGGGGAACATGGGCATGGCATGGTGGGACCCTAAGGCTAATACCTGTCTGGTATAGAGTTGCATATAATAGTACCTTGCTAGCAAAGTACAGATTAAGGTGGGCAGGGTGAGGAGATGAGTAAGTGAAGAATGTGGAGTGCTCAGCAAGAGTACTTCTATAATATGTTAAGTGTGTATACAAACTCGGGGGGGGGGAAGAACTAAGGGCACCTATGAGGTAATGGATGAATCTCAGGATGTCTACAGTATCCAAATTATAGGCATTTTCCCCTGACTCAGTGGGAAAAGGCTGAGTTGTAGATTTTGATAGTAATTAGGGAAATACTATCACAAAAATGTAGAATAGAAACCACATCCTCTGTGTTAATAAGCCAAAATCCATGATGCAGAGGTATAAGGGACAAGAATCCAGACAAAAAACAAAAGACGAATTTAAAAGCCTGGGAGTAGGTAAGGGTAAAAGTTTTTTTTTCTGGGATCTAGACGTGTTTTTGCAGGAATCTAGACAAGGTGCTAAAGTATCCAATGTATAATAAGAAGTATCCAGAGTGAGGCAGGTAAAATATGCAAGCAATTTAGTTAAGGGGTGCCAATGAAAGGGGGCGTATAGGGAAAACGAAGTGGGTGGGAGATAAGCCAATGAGAAAAGGGATAGCTACATGGGCAGGGATACAGGAGTATTTAAGGTGACCTAGGGAGGGGGTGGGGGGTGGGACGAAAATCAAAAATCACTGAACGAGACAAGTGAAAAAGCAAATTAGGCTTCAAGGTCTCGGGCAAAGCAACAGACCAATCAGGATGCACTGCCTGACTAAGCAGCCAATGAGAGTTGTCCCAAAGTTCTTAACTATAAAAAACAAAATCAATGATCTTTGCCCACCGACAGAATCCTTATCGTGACTTCCTACTGACCATCACCAACTCACTAGGATCCCCACTTAAGCTGGTCGATTCGTTCAGATATCTAGGTGTCACCCTTGACCCATCTCTCACCTACCATGCACATATCCAGCAACTGTCCCCCACTATTAACTCCAGACTTGGGCTTCTGTACAGCCATAAACACTGCCTTCCCCCAATGGCTATCTGCCTGGCCATTACCTCTTCAGTCCTTTCCATGGTAGATTCTGCCATTGTCATCTACGGCACTTGCTGACCCTGTGACATTGTGATGCATCAAAGTCACCCTAAACAAAGTGTGCAGACTGGTCATGGGTTGCTACAGATGGACACACTCCTGTGATCTCTACAAGTCTGCCGAATGGTTGCCATTTGACACCCGTCTTAGGTATCATACCTGCCTTCTGGCCAAGAAAATCCACCTCGGTCAAGCCCCACCTGGTATGCATAGCCTTATCCAACCCGTCCCGTTGATCAAAACCTCCTGTAGCTCTACTGATACCTCCCTACTAATCCCCCACTGCCAACCTTCCCTTGGACAAAGAGCCTTTTTCTACAGAGCCCCCCACTGGCTTAACAGCCCGGCCCCGTCTCCCTGGAGCCCAGGATTGGTCCATTCAAGACCAGTCTCATAGCTCATCTGCTAGAATCTTCCCTAACCCTCTCTCCTCCTGCTCCCCCCTCTTGGCGGGGCTCTATAGTATAAATCTACCTCATAAATGTTATGATATATATGGAAAACAAAACATGTATTCATGCACTACCTATATATTATACATATTATGGGTGACACTAGGTCGTCCTCTCCCAAAGACTGTTGTTTCACTATCCCCGTCTGTGTGTTTTTTGGGCATTGTCTTTCATCCATGATCACTGTACTCCAATACTTGTTTTCCCTCTAGTTTCTGTTACCTGAACACTGTACTGCTTAATACTATATGTATGTCCTTACTATTGATTGATGTGGAGCCTTTGTAAAGGAGTCTATGTCTCAAAGGGTTGTAATTTTGAATGTTATTAAATAAATAATAAATAAATAAATAAAAGGACAGGTGAGTGGGGAAATGAGGAGGGGTGGCAATTTATGTAAAGATAGCATTAGGTGCACAAAGGATGAGGGGGAGGAGGGGAGGATGGAGGCACTGCAAATGCAGTTCGTGGACCCGAAGGGTAGGAAAGTGAGGATGGGGTGATGTATAGACCACCAGCACAGTGCAAGGAGCTGGATAGGGAGCTGGTGGATCAAATTAGAAGAGTGTGTAGCAAGGGAAGCGTGGTGATTGTCGAGGACCTCAATCTATCTGGGGTAGACTGGGGAACCCAAGCCACCTCTAGCACCATGGAATAGGTACTTTTGGATACATTCCAGGATAGTCACCTGGTGCAGTTGATTGGTGAACCAACCAGACTGGGCAACATATTGGACATGGTACTATCTAATGGAGAGATGGTGAAGGATCTACGGGTACAGGATCCACTAGCCGGGGTTGACCACCTCTCAGTGTGGTTCAGGCTCAGCAGGAGCAGGGAGGCAGTGGGGCCAGCAACAAAGGTAGTGGACTTCAGATGGGCAGACTTTGGAAGGATGATGGAAATACTGAGTGGGCACCTTGAAGAAATTGGGTCGGAGATAGACGTGCATCAAAAGTGGGAGATCATAAATTCTGGCCTGAGAGAGGCTACTGGAACATGCACCAGGACACTGAGCAAGAAGTCCAGGGGCCAAAGTGTCATGCTGGATGACCAGGATGGTGTATGAGGAGGTAAGAGCCAAGAGAGCTGCTTTTAGGTGAATGAAAAGAACTGGGAGGGAGGAGGACAAGGAGTTGTATGCTAGGAGGGCCAGGAAAGTAACCAGGTTAGTAAGGGAGGCCAAGGCCACCAAGAAGCTGAGGCTGGCCCAGGGCATAAGGGAGGGGTACAAGGAATTCTTTAGGTATGTAAGGGAAAAAAGGATTTGTAAGGACTGGATAGTTTGGATTAGGAAGGGCGGGGGGGTGGATGGAGAAGGAGGGGGAACAGGCAGAGGAACTGAACAAATACTTCTGCTCTGTGTTCACGAGGAAAGTAGGAGGTCCACTACCTCCATGGACTGGAGGGGTGGGAATGAGGGGGGAGGAGGTGACTGACCAAATGATTCAGGTAAGCAGGGTATTGGAAGGTCTGAAGGCACTTAGGGTGGCTAAGGCACCAGATTCTGACAGCATTCACCCTAGGGTGTTGAGGGAGATGGCGCAGGTGTTGGCCGGGCCACTGACTTTCCTGTTCAACACCTCCCTGGACATGGGATGTGTACCCGAAGGACTGGAAGCTGGCTCATGTGGTGCCTATCCATGACAGCGGCCCAAAGGAAGAGCCGGGCAACTATAGACCAGTCAGTCTCACTTCCATAGTGGGTAAACTAATTGAATCAATCTTGAAGGAGAGACTGGTAATTCCTGGAGGTCAATGATCTCAAGGATGGGAAGCAGCAAGGGTTTGTCTCATGGAGATCATGCCAGACCAACCTGATAGAATACTATGACTGGGTAACACGTCTCACTAATTGCTACTATGTCCAGTTTAGCCTCTGACATTATTGCCTGCAGGTCTGGGATCTTATTTCCCAGGCTGTGAGCATTTGTGTACATGATTTTCCCTTGGCCAGATTTTGGTGTGTTAGTTGGGTGAAGTTTGGCATTACCCCTGTGCATCGTATGGGGAGACAAACCTTTTTTCTTACCTGGTGATGCAAATGAACGGCAAACACGCTGAATTCCTGTTTGACCACTAGCTGAGGGGGGAGGGGTGTTCTTCCCATTCGACGTATGGGGTGCTGCACCCCTCTCCCCATTTGCTAGTTTAAATATTCTGCAAAGACGTCAAACTTCTGCCCCAATGCACTGACTCCTCTTTAGTCAGATGCAGTCCATCAAATTTAAAGAACTTTCTCTCCCAGAACTGTTGCCAGTTCCTACAAATCTGTGTCCTTTTTCCTGGCACCAGTCCTTGAGCCGTGTTTAGCTCCCTATCTCCCTTCTCTGACCTTCCGTCCATCTGCTCCCTTCTCTCAGACTGGCAGGATCTCAGAGAAGGAGATGCCGATGAAATAGATGATAGTTTGTCACCCAGCCTAGTCAGGTGTTCCTTGGTCTCCACAACTGACCGGCTGGCGAGATCATTAGTCCCTATGTGTACTAGGACATCAATGTTTTCTCCTGCTTTGTGAACAATTTTAGCAATGCGGTCAGTGTCTCTCCATGCTGATGTACCTGGGAGACATCTGACCATCACCTCAGCTGGAGATGGGTATCAACTCCCGAATCATGGAGTCTCCTATGATCAGAAGTTTTGGATTTCCTTTGTGCTTGTTTAGTTTTGGTTCCTGATTTGGGTGAGTATTATTGTGCTAGCTCCTGTGTCAGCAGTGTCCTGCTCTGCAGTGTCTTCTGCCTCTTTATTTGATTTCAGAGATAGAGGCAGATACCTGTTTGTAGTGTTTATATGGGTTTTGGAGGTAATGTGTTGGAGAGCAGAGAGTGATGGGGCACCTGATTTGCTCCTCTAACCACCTGCCAACCTCCTGGACCAACTACCCTCTGCGGTCAGGGTTTTCTGTTGGATGCTGGGGAAATGGCGGGTGGTTCTTATAATGTATTTCCTCTTCAATATGAAATTTGGGCGTGCAATCTCTGCCCATGCTGCCTGGAGCTGAGACCTAAGATCTCCAAAGGCCCAGCATGTAGGACAGTGTCCTAAATCCTGTAAGACTGTCCTTCTGAAAATTGTTCCACAGTACCTGCAGTTAATGAAATCCATTCCAAATAAGTTGCTGGGTTTGTAACCTAGTCAGAGTAATTAGAAGGAAAAAAAAATGTAAGTAATGGTTTAATTGTGCTTTGTTTAACTTGTTATAACAAGTTAAATTACTAGTGCCCTGTAAATGAGATCACCTTGTGGAGGCCCCACTGATCCGCCCCTTCCTGCTCTGCCACAGGAAATGTCACAACTGTGGTACCCTATAAAAGGAGTGTAGCGTGGGGTGGTTGGGGATGGGGGTGGGTGGCTGGGCCCTTCCCCTGCCTAAAAAGAAGAACCACGGACGAAAGAACAAGGAGGTAAGAGCAGAAACAATCAGTCAACAACAAATGCAGTAACCCTGAAAGCTTATCCTAATGTTAGATAAAACTGTAAAACCTGTAAAGCACCACCTGTAATAATTTCAGAGAAGATATACCCTGTAAGAAACACTTTGCTCCAGAGAAAAATAAAGCAGTAACAGAAGATATACCTTGCAAAAGACAATTTAAATCAGAAGATTACAGCAGTAATCTGTTAGCACACACCTGTAGGCACACCTTGTAATAATGCAGAAGAAGGTATACCAGCAACAACAATTTGAATCAGAGAAAAAATAAAGCAATGAAATGTTAGCAACAAACAGTAGCAATCCCTGTGAGTAAAAAATAAAAACACCACCACACAGTAAATCTGCTGACTCTTTTAGCATTCTAAAAGCTAATTTCTGATGAATTCTGCCGTGTTCTGTACCACTTAGTAAATAGGTGTTTTCGGCACTGCAAATAAACAGAAAACTCTCATGAGTGCTTAAGCCTAGTCCTGTTCTCTGCACATTACAACACTTATATCGGTGTTTAAAGCAAAACCCACATATGGAGCAGGGACTGCGCTGCAACACTTCAGTTGTGTTGATTTAGGGTACTGTGCATGCATGCCATTCCTGTCGTACACCTCCCACTTTCCTCAGGATTCACCTGTGAATGAGCTACCAGCTCAGTGTGTCTTCCTAAGATAAAATTATAAATCAATAAATTAACTTTTACTGGCTTTCACAGAGTTTAATTCTATCAATGCCTGTGACTTCAGTGGAGTGGTCAAGCTTAAAAGTGTTCAGGTGTTTCTCTTCCTCCTACCCCAACAAATGTTTCCAATCCCAAGAAATATGGCAAACTCTAGCCGCTAAAGAACTGCAGTTCTGGACCCTGTTCTGATCAGTGGTGCATGTTTTGGCAATTTTACATAACTGGGTTCTCCCAATAAAAATGAAAGAATAGATAAATGAATATCAACTTTTCTATGCAAGTTTCATTCTACATTTTGGTGCAGATTTTGCATTTTATATGCCAGATTGTTTTTAGGTAAAATTTAAATGTTTTTCTCATTTCTTTCCCTGGTGATGACCCAGTTTAGTAGACACGCCTTCCATTATTAATGTATGCTATATTATACATTTATAAGATGCAGAAAAATTATGTAAAAAAATTCTAGCCAAGAAAGGAAGCTCTGTAAAAGTGACAGTAACATGCAGGATGTTTCCATATTATAAAATACTGAATATTCAGCTCATGCAATCATTGATGGTTTAAGAGACAGGGGCTCACAATTCTAGGCCAAACTGAATATTATGTGGCTTAGTTTTTGAACATTAGAGCCAAAGAGGTCTGCAGTTGCGAGCCCAATTCTAAAGAAGTATGCTTCACTCTCTTAACAAAGCAGGAGATAACAACCTCAGATCTAACAAGCATTTGTCAATGCCGAATGTTTGCTTGCTGGCATTGGCAGTGGTAGTGTAGAAGTTACAGACCTGTGTAATAGGAATGGCAGTGAAGTATTGAACTGAAGCCAAACCCACCACCACCCTGCAGAGAGTGACAGGCATTGGGGTGTGCGTTTGGGTCTTCAGGCATAACGGCCATGCCATTTCACCACACCCCACCCTGCAGACACTGACAAGTGTCACGGTGTTCCTTGGGGTCTTTGGCCCTTATGCGCACCCCATTTCATTAGGAAATATGGTGAAATGGGTGCGATATAGGAGAATGGGGTGAAGTTTGGGGCCAAAGAGTCCAAGGCATACCTCGATGCCTCTCACTGACTGCAGGGTGTGGAATGGTATGAGCATCACAGGCAAGAATCCCAAGTCACACCCCTGATGCCTGTCATTCTCTACAGGGTTGGGCATTATGGTTGGAAACCCTAATACCTCAGGCATTCGTTGGTATTTTCACTCCAAATTTTCAACATGTTTGTTTTGTGACCTCACCTCATGAACAGGGGGAATATCAGTTTGTTATCCGAAAGCTGCTTATGCACAGTAACTACGGCATTTAGCACCACAGGTGCAAAAACATTCTGAACAGGATGTAAAAAATGACAGCTGTACTGTTCATGGGGAAGTGTAAAAAATGGCAATGTGGCAAATCTGTAGTAAAAATATTTAAAAAAATGGAGAAGTCACGAGCGTACATAGAAACTGTGCAACGCACACCCGTAATATAATTAGGTTGGGGATTTTTTACAGCAGATTGTCAACTCAGGCATTTTGGTGCCTCCGATCATGAACAGTGTCACTGTGATTTTCTTTATCTGTGCCGAACAATGATTTCCCACAGCGACTACGCATCTCTACGCTGAAAGTGTGAAAACACACTTCAGCCATGTTGTGAAAAATGACAGCTGTACTGTTCATAAGGAAGTGTGGAAAAATGCCACTGGTGAAAATCTAGACTGAAAATATTACAAAGTCATGAACTAACGAGGGTGCATGGAAACTGCGCAATGCTCACTCGTAACACAGTCATTTTATGGACTTTTGTCACCAAATTTTCAACATAGCCATTTTAAGGCCTCTGCTCATGAACAGTGTAACTGTGATTTTCTTAATCTGTCCTAAACATTGCTTTCGCACACCAACAGCACCACTGTGCGCTACATGTCGCGAAACACATTTAAGCGACATATAAAATGCTGACTGTACTGTTCATAAGGAAGTGTAATAAAATGGCAATGTTGAAAATCTGGAGTGAAAATATTAAATTTGCAAACTTACGAGCATGCATAGGAACTGTGCAGCATGCGCTAACGTAAAACAGTCATTTTTAGGAATTTTTTCACCAAATTTTCAACATAGCCATTTTAAGACCTCTGCTCATGAACAGTGTCACTGTGATTTTCTTAATTATCCGTACATTGATTTAGCACACTGACTGCGCCATTGTGCGCTACATGGGTGGAAACACGTTTTGGGTGAGATGTGAAAAATGACAGCTGTGCTACTCATAAGAAGGTGTGGCAAAATGGCAATGTTGAAAATCTGGAGTGAAAATATTGAAAATTCGTGACCTTCGGGTGCGTAGGAACTGCAATGCAAGCTAAGTAAAACAGTCATTTTTGGAATTTTGGCACCAAATTTTCAACATGGGGTTTTGGGACCCCTTCTCATGAATGATGTCACTGTCATGGTGTTATTCAGGCCGAAGGGTGATTTCATGCAGTGACTGCGAAATCACCTTTGGGCCCGAATAACGCCATGACAGTGACATCATTCATGAGAAGGGGTCCCAAAAACCCATGTTGAAAATTTGGTGAAAAATTCCAAAAATGCCTGAGATATGCAACAAAGTTGAAAACCCTATCTAGCCCATTATACAGCTTACGGCATTTCCCTCAGTTCATGATCGCTTTTGAAGAGTGCAGAGCGTGTTCCCGATCCACGAAGATTGTCACGCGAGGTCCGGAGGTAAGTATGGGGTGAGGGGATGTGAGGAGGCAGGGTGCGCAGTGGGTGGTGCGGGTTGTGGGAGGGGCCAGGAGACTCGTGGGACGTTTTTCTTCTGGTAAAAAAAACAAAAAGGATGGCCTTGGGACATTTGCCACACTGGGGTGGGCTCCCAGCATGGCACAAGGATGGTTGGGGGGCGTTCAGCCGGCGAGGTTGGGCACCCCGTCAGCTAAGCATCGATTGCCATGCTGGGTGGGCTCCCAGCGTGGCACTTAGTACTGGGGGGTGAGGACAGTGGAGCCGGCGGGGATTGGGCACCCGTCGGCTAACATCGTAGTTGCCACGCTGGGTGGGCACCAGCGTGGCATTTTGGAAGGCTTTGGGGAGGCGGGGAACGCGCACAGCTCAACAGGAATTGGGCACCCCCGTCGGCTATACAGTGTGTGCATGCATGCAGGGGGGTGGGGGGCATGCACGCCTGCATGGGCATGTGTGTGTGTGTGGGAGGGAGCTGCGCATGAGCAGGCGATATCTTATCGCTGCTCACTCAAGCGTAGCTCCCCCTTTGAACTGTATGCCACTGCATTTTGGAGCTTGTCATAGACAGCTCCAGCATGCATTGGCTTACAGGGGCCACGCCTGCCAACACACTGACTGAATTGGAGGAGGAGGTGACACACCTCCGAAATCTCCGATGATGGCACTATGTTTCTTGCACATGCGTGCAAGCAAACATAAAAAGTACGCTGCTGACCCCACTCTGAATGATCTGACCTTAGTGGTTCTGATAAGCTGGCTAGAATTAGAGTGAGGTACTAAGTTTCCAGTAACTTTGGATGTGAAGTATATTGTCCCCCAGTGATCTGGCTAAGTGAACAGCCTCCTTAAATCATTAATACATAGGAGGCAATGTGGTATGGTTAAAGCATTGTCTTGGGAAGCAGAGGATCTCAGGGTCAAATAAAATGCTACAAGAGCTGCTGACTAGAGTGTGACCCTGGACAAGTGTTTTAGAGCTCCAGTCCATCCAACTGTGGAAACTGGTAGACGCAGGACCCTGCTGGAAACCAAAGGCTGCATCTCAGCTGGGCTAACCTGGAATTTTGGGTGATCTAATAAACTCGATGAAACACAGCACATTGCAAGCCTTGTTCCTCAAGAGGTGTGGCGGATTACAGTTTTCACAAAAGTAGAAAATGTCAATAAGCGATCCAAAATATGTTGTAGTACCGTGGTTTATCCAGTTTTCAAAAATTATGACTTGCTGTTATGTTGAGTGCAGATTTATGAGTTTTTTTCTGCAAGCCATTTTGACAACAATCTGTAAGAGGACTATGGGAGCAAATATACTGCAGCATCTGTAACCAAACCCCCAGCAATCCCTTTATTTGAATGAGGGGCCCTGTAATTCCTTTAATGCAAGCCAAATCCATTGTGGGCGTCTCCAGCCCCCTTTTTCAAGTGGCACTGTCATTTATTTTAGAAGAAGCCAGATTATGTACTGTTATTTATATCACCACATTGTTCATGTAAATAAATCTATACACTGGGAAGGACCTGAAAATAGCCCCAGCCATGCTAAATGTTGAGAGCGTCCCTACCTTGGACCCTCTGCTCATCGCCTTCTTGGATCTCAGTAGTGTGCTCCTGACAAACTTCTTCAATACCCCTGCTCCAGGGGTCAGTGAAAAGACCCCAGCACTACTAAACCAGCCACTCTTCCATTTCAAACTGGTCTCTGAAGCTGCTGCTAGAAAATACCTTGTAAAAGCCCTCGGTAAATCAAATCAGTGGGGACTCTCTGGACCTAAAATTTGTTCGACTAACACTAGACAAAGTACTTGGTCCACTGTCAAAGATAATTAAGCCATTCCTCTACCACTTCAAATTCCCCCAAATCTGGAAAGCTGCCACGGTCACCCCAGTACACAAAAGTGGTGACCAGTCTCTTCAAAACAACTACAGGCCAATCTCTATACTCCCCCCACTCTCCAAGACCCTTGAAAGGATTGTGGCTAACCAGCTGGTGGAGTACGTCAATCAAAATCAGCTCCTATGCCCAGAACAGCACGATTTCCGATCCGGCCATAGCACCATCACAGATCTCCTGGAATTTACCGGAATCATACATAGTGCTCTTGACAAAGGGCACATTGTAGAGGCGGCCTTTGTTGACCTATCAAAGGCATTTGACATGGTCCAACATGCCCTCCTCCTTGCACAGCTCTCAGACATAGGGCTAGCCCTAGAAACCATAGCATGGTTTTGTAGCTACCTTAGCCTGCGATCACAGCAAGTAAAGATCAGAGAAAACCTATCAGAAAGTCAACCGGTCAGATCAGGGGTACCACAATGATCCATATTCAGTCCGCTACTCTTCAGTGTCTTCCTAAACAACCTCCTGACTGCTTGCAATAGCCACATGCTCCTCTACACAGATGATGCGGTGAGCTTTACCAGCAACCTCGACCCTGCACTTCTGCAATATGATCTCCAGAGCGGCTTTGCAGCAGCTGAAAAATGGTTCAAGGAGCAAAAACTGGTCATGAACTATAAAAAGACCAAGACCATGCTCTTCGCCACTGCCCAAAGCCAGCTGAAAGGCTATCCCCTGGCAATTCAGAATGACTCCGGTAACACCCTGGAACTGGTCCCCCATTTCAAGTACCTGGGAGTCACACTGGACACTGCCCTGCCCTACACACAGCACATTGACATCACAGCCAAAGCCTAAAGGCTCCTCTACAGGCACAGACAGCCCAATCTTTGAAGCTCTGAACTTGGCAATTAACAGTTCACTCATCACCTTGATTGACTATGGCCTAGCTGTCTATGGCTCCGCTACTGACACAGCACTCCAGAGCCTCTCAACAGCTTTCAGCAAAGCCTGCCACCTGCTCACTAATGCCCCAAAACTCACCCACATCTGTGAGCTTTATGCACAATCGGGCTGGCTTCAATTGAAGGACAGAATATTTTATCAAACCTGCCTTCTCGCAAAAAAGGTCTCACTAAACTTACTTCCTCAAGGAGTTCTGAGCCTTCTGTCGCCACCTATACATGCCAGGCACACCAGAAGCTCGACTACACAACTAATCCATGTGCCCAGGTGCCGCACAACTATGGCTCAGTGATTCTTTGCTCACCGGGCCCTTCTGTGGACAAATGGTCTACCACCTGACATCGCCAGAGCCACAACCTTTGGTTTCTTGAAGTGCAAACTCCGTTAGTACCTCACCAACAATAGTACCTGTAGGTGCCCCAACTAGTTTGTGCCCGCAGCTTTAGTCTGCCTCAGCACTTATAACTCCTGGTCCGCCAGGTTAAGTCATTGCCCAAGCACTTGCCTCCCACCCCCTTTACCCTAGCACTTGCCTCCCACCCCTTCCCCTTGGCTCTTTTCTTTCCCTCTGCCCTCCCTATCCCAGCTCCCACTGCCCCTCCCTACTTCACTCTAACAGTCTACCTCTGCCTCTCTCTCTTCTGCAGGATGCTGGCATACCATGTACAATGCCTTAACACACTTTGTGAACTGCTTGTCACTGCAACCCATGTACTGCCATGTACTGTTGAATTTTTTGTACTCTGTATGTATAATTTACTGTAACTATATTGTGTCTTCTTGTGTTAATGTATCTAATGTGGAACCTCTCAACAAGCATTCACTCACAGGTGTCATACAAGACTTCAATAAATGAAAAAATTAAAAAATTCAGTGGGCCTACGCAACTTGGTATAGTGTTATGCTTGTGTAACTTAGATAATCTTTAGCTGTTCGTCTCTCTATCCATGGGAGATACCACCCTGTAGGGGTTAAAAGGCAAGGAACCCTAGAGGAGGGTTCCACCCCTAGACGTGCTGTGGGAATGATTCCCTTGGCTAAAGGTACCTTAGGAAGAAGCCCAAAAAGAGTGTCGAGCAGCACATATGAGGTGGCAAATGCTTATCTGAATTGAAGACCTGTACGTAGGTCAGTAGATGGTATGGACAGGAGCTTGAGTAGAGTAGCAGGAGACAACAGATGAATAGTGACCCTCTCATAGGTCTGAATGTAAGGCATGGAGGTATGACTTCCTAAGGAGAGAGGGAACAGCTGTGGGAGAGGGAAAGAATAGCTTCCAGGCCACCATCCATCTCCATCCAACAGCAGAAACCTGACTACATAACTTTGGGAATATTACTACACCTATCTAAGTGTTATGACCATTGGCATGGAGGAGAGGAAAAAAAACCCTTTGAGGAGGAAACCTCTGGGGATCCAAGGCCTAAGTCACCTTCCCACCAGACTTTGGGACATTTTAGTTTAGTGATGGCTCTGCTACTGCAATTTAGTAGGTCAATCCAGGGGTTGATGTTCAATTTAGTGGAACACTCTCACTCTATCCTTCTAATGGGAATACCGTGAAGGGTTGCAAGTGATCTCTGCAACGTAAGGTACACTGTGCACGGTACCACCTCCAAGGTTGGAGGAGGAGAGTAATGACTGCCGAGGCACTCAGCTGGCCTACTAATCTAAAAACAAACCAGGTGAACCAGAGGTGGTCATAAGGAGAATAGCTTAAAGGGTGCCTCCAAACCCGCTTGGGCAGCTAAGGGGGCCCCACTGGTGAGCCCCACCCCTCGCTGCTGAAGTCTTAATTTCTACATCTATAGGTGCCGTCAGTATGGTTGACAACTGAATGTCCACCTGGGGTGAGGACATTCCCACTATGGGCCAGATGAGAAGGACCCCACTTGGAGTTTCACATGCTCAAGATGCGGATTTCATGGGTGCAGAGTGAGACAATTGGCTGCAGGCTAGCCTTAAGCCATGGAAGTAATGGACTTGGCTGGCATGTCTCCAAAATGAATAGAAGTAAAGTCGAGATATAGCATGGGACCTGCACGCTGGTCATGCTCGGATAGTCGATAATGATGATTAGACCTTATGTAGGTTGGACTGAGCATAGGGCAGGCAGCAATTTGTAACCACAGGAGTGCATGCCAACTAGGTCCATTAGAAGCCAAATTGGGAGTGAATTTTTTTTTTTATGAACAGGAGAGATGATAATGGCAGGGTGAAACCCACAACCAATGGTTAGGTAGGAGGAGGCACAGCCAACAGTTCAATGTGCTTATGCAACTTGACATGATGAATGCTTGTGTGACTTAGATACATTGCGGCTGTTCGCCTCTCTATCCATGGGATATACCACCCTATGGGGTATGACAGCAAGGAACCCTAGAGGAGGGTTCCACCCTATAGGTGCCATGGGAATGATTCCCTTGGCTAAAGGTAACTTAGGAAGAAGCCCAAAAAGAATACCCAAAAGGGTGTCGAGCATCGAAGAGGCGAGAAATCAGAATATATCGAGACCAGAAATTAAAGTGATAGACAGAAATAGGAAGGACAGGAGAAAAATGAGAAATGACAAGGACGATGAACGAAAGGAAATCTGACAAGATGCAGAAGGGCAGACTTCCTAAGGAGAGAGGGAACAGCCAGGGCCACCATTTGACTCCATCCAAGAGCAGAACCTAACTACAGAACCTACAAAAGCACTAACCCTGTCTAAGATTATGGCCATCGGCATAGAGGAGAGGAAGAAAACCATTTGAGGAGGAAACCTCTGGGGATCCAAGGCCTAGGTCACCTTCCTTCCAAGCAGAAGGATGGTTTGGTTAGTGATGGCTCAGCTACTGCAAGTAAGAGTCAATACTGAGGGAAGAGGAAAAGATTCCAATTTAGATGAAGCTCACGCTCTGTTCTTCTAACAGGAATGCTGTTGAGGATTGCGAGTGATGTCTAACTACAAATTTGGGATGGACAAGTGGAGGATCAAGATGAATATATGAAGTTCGCTGTCAGAAGGAAGCTTAGAAGGTTGGCATGGACTGCTGAATGGGAACAAAGGATGCGAAGGGGAGAGATGAGGACAGCCGGGTGAAGCCTGCAGCTTATGATGAGAGTAGAAGTCGATGCTGGATGACAGAATGGTCTAGAACGAATGGATGATAAATGATGGTGGATTGAAAGCCTTGAAGGCCTGAATGTGGGAAGGTGAGGAATGAAATGGACTATGTATGAATATGAAATGAGGCCTAGAAGGCCGGTATGATTAAGGTGAAAATATGAAATGGATGATGTACAATGATGGAGAGAAACCATGGAAGCCAGAATGGTTAAGGTGTGGTATGAAATGGATGATGTACGATTATGAAATGAGGCCTAGAAGGCCGGTACAGTTAAGGTGAAATATGAAATGGATGATGTACGATGATGGAGAGAAGCCTTGAAGGCCAGAATGGTTAAGGCAAGGTATGAAATGGACGATATACAATGATGGAGAGAAGCCTTGAAGGTTTGAGTGGTTTAAGGTGAGAAATGAGATGCATGGTGTATGATTAGGAAATGAGACCTAGAAGGCTGGTAAGGTTAAGGTGAAATATGAAATGGATGATGTACGATGATGGAGAGAAGCCTTGAAGGTCAGAACGGTTAAGATGAGGTATAAAATGGGCACTGTATGATGATGGAATGAAGCCTTGGAGGCTGGTACGGTGAAGGCGAGGTACAAAATGACGAAATACTATAATAGAGTGAGAGCCTTGAAGGCCAGTATGAGAACAGCATGTAAGAGAGCAAGTAGGGTATAGGGAGGATGAGGTTCAGCAATGATGTAGGTTTGACATGGAGTGGAAGATATACAAGTCAAGCGGTCCAGAACATAGGACTAGGGTAAGAGGTGGATATGAATAGGTAAGGTGATAGCAGGATAGGAAAACACCCCCAAAAGAAGCATGGGATGAGGAAGAAGAAGAGGCGAGGGTCAAGGGAGTGGTGGAAGGTGGGAGATGGGGCAAGCCAGGAAAGCTAAGCAGACCAGAGGAAGAAGACCACTGAGGGAGGAAGAAAGACCAGTGGCAAGTAGGGAGCAGGAACACCGGGAACCCGAGGCAATGCCCACACACCAGAAGTGTAGGTTGACAAGCTGAGCAAGGAACAGGACAGAAGTCTGAGGCACAGCTCAGCATGCAGGCATTGAGGATATAGAGTTACTGCAGGTAGAAGAAGGTTCAAAAGTGAATGAATCGAGAAGTGGCAGTAGCAGAAATGTATGGCAGTTGCCATGGGAGCTAGAGCCCCCTGAGGATGTATAGAAGCTGGACAAGGCAACAAAAAGAACATCCATGAAAGGGCTTGAAGTCCCCGAATATGGGAATCCAGGAAGATGTGGAAGCTCGAAGTATGAGGCAGAGTTTGGAATGAGCAATGGAGAAGCACCCCAAATAGACATGGCAAGGGCATGAGAGGTGTACATGAAGTGGCTTTAGCTGCAGCAATATAGCCGCAATGCTGAGGGAGGTGGGAGTGCTTGCTCAAGTCGGGGAGCTGGTACAGCAAAAAGATGAGAGGAAGACGACACAGGAAAACTAATACAGGGAGGCAGTGGTGGTGCAGAGCATGGGCTCTGAGGTCCCCCCCCCAAGGAAGACCTAGAAATGCAGAAGCGCTAATGAAAGCAGAGCAGCAGTCAGTGAACCCGCATGCCAGCGCTGGGTGAGGAACAATATCGAAAGGACATGGAGGTTCTGGAGTGAATGACCAAAAAAAAAAGGAAGGGGAAGGGGCAAGGAGCCAAGGAAGAAGGAGGAAGGGGAAAAGAAATGCTGTGGAGCACCAGCAGAAGAAAGCACTAGGAGAAGGGGTGCCGTGGTGCTCGCAAAAAAGAGGTGAGCAGTCTGACAGGGGAACTAATGAGAAGCAGAGGGTGGGGGAAACAGAGCAGGAGGGAGAGGGAGAACCCCGAGCCCCTGCAGAGCAGAGGGACACAAGAGGGTGAATCAGGAGGAATGAACAGGAGAAATAGGGGCAGACCAGAGCAGCAACAAGCAGGACAGACAGAAAATGAAGGAATGGGGGGGGCAGAGATAGTCACAAGTAATGGCCAGGAAAACAAAGACTGGGGTATAAAGCAGTGACAGAACACTGCAAACCAAAGAGGGACAGAGATGAAACTTGAATGGGAGAGCAAGATGGTGACCAGAGGCAACTGGAAGGATGGAAGGTGGAGAAGCTGGGAGCACAGAAGAGCGGCGCTTCTGGCCCCAGTGAAGAAATGAATCCTGGAACAGTCCAGGAGGAGTGGCCTTTTAAGGCCTGATGGGGAGTGAAGTTGTAGCTCCACCCATTGAACCACAGGCATAACCTTTACAATTGGGTAGGAAGACGCTGTGAAGCCGGTGTGTGAAGAAGTGAGATTCAAGAAAAAATAGACTTGATATGCTGATTATGTTAATGCCATAAAGGCTGGTAAGTGTGCAATTACTGGTAGTACTATAGGTTGCATCAAGCAGTAGGAGGAGGGCTATACTGAGCAGTAGTAGAAAGCAGGGCTGAGTAGGATGAATGGTTGGGCAGGCCAGCTGCTGTCGAGTGACAGGTAAATTAAGGAGAACATGCTCCTACTCTTTGGAGCCATGGTGCCCATCGCAACACTGCAGTCCCCTGCCATAAGAATAACAGAGAATCTATGAGCTAGGCATCATGAAACCAAAACACTAATTAAAATAGTACAAATAAATAAATTGATTGCAGCTGACCTACCATGGAATGGGCTGCTGTACTCGAATGAATAGCTAGTAATGAATCATAAGTTATATGCTTGGGGTCCTGAATGTAGGACTAGAATAACGTAATATACCACAAGTGAACTATAATAGGTAGGTCAAGAAACACCCCAAAAGAATGCAGAGTCGAAGAGCGGAGGTGGACCGAGTACATTGGGCAATCTGTGAGCATGAAAGAAACTGTCTTTTGTGAACTGACAGTATGACTTAGGAGGCTGCAAGCTGTACATGGACTTTCAGAATGTGCACTAAATTGAGGTAGAAGTTGGGCAAATACTGTCATAAAAAATAAGTAATACCATCTGGGCATCTAAATGGGATTCCATGCCAAAGAGTGGAGGCAGCTCAGAGCACCAGGCCGCAAACCCAGTGGAGCACTGAAGGGAAAGGGGAAGCAGAAACAGTGCCCCCAACAGCCAGGCAGAGAGTGGCAGAAGAAGAACAGCCAGGAAAGCTGAACAACCATGACCAGAGGCAGAACAGGGAAGGTGCAGTAGACACAGGAGGTAAATGGGAAAGGGAAACACGGCCAGCACAACCAGTGAGATGGTGCAGAATGGAGGAAACAGGGTCATGGAGAAAGCAGAAGACAGGAGGGGAACCAAAAAGTAGAAGGGAGCGAGGGAAGGAAGGGTCAGAGGGAGAGCCACAGTACAAGCAGTAGCAAGAACAGAGGGTACGAGGCACAGACAAATAGCTGCAAGTGAGCAGCAAAATGAGGGGAGGACAAGACAGAAGGCAGTGGGACAAACAGCACAAGGGGCGGGGTGGGTAGAGGAAGGAGGGGAGATGCACAAATGGCCAGAGAAGCGGCAGAGAGGGAGAAAAATGAAAGAGAAGATGCAGGCTAGTAACTGAAAACAAGCAGCAGACAAGACAGGGAACAGGAGGGAATGAGCGCAACTGGAGGGGCAGTGAGGAGGGCAGAGCCTCTGGCCACACTAAAAAATGATCGAGGAAGCAATGAGGAGGCATGGCCCTTTTATGACCCGAGCAGGGGTGTGTTTAGTTGCTCCACCCCAGTGAACTGTAGGCATAGCCTTCCAATAGTAGACAGCACAAATGAAAAACAAGATCTGGGTATAACTGTGGGCAGTAAGCTGAAGTCAGGCAGGTAATATAATACCACAGTCAAGAGAGCAGCAAACACACTGTTGGGTACATTAGGAAGGGGAAAGAAGCAAGTCAAGGTAAGTGATCTTTCCCTGTACAAAGGCTTGGCTATACTAGAAATGGAGTAAAATGTCCAGCTCTGGCCACCATAGTACAGAAAGGACACTGAAGAGACTGAGAGAGGAGTTATTACAGGGCCACCAAGTACCTTAGCAGTTTCAGAGGCACGAGTTATAAGACCGGACATACTTAAAATTATTATCTTCCGACATGTGAAGTCTGCGGAAGTAAAAAAGATTTGGTACTGCTGGAGGACTGAAATGTTTGTAATGCAATTAGGGTCATTGAATGAATGAAAATTAAGTTGAAAACTGTGCAGTTACTAATTAAGTAATGTGTATTAATATCAAAATTCACTAAAAGTTGGAAATAGGTTTTATTTAAAATATTTTAAACTGTCATGTAATTTTATGTACCAATATGAAAAAATAGTATCAGTACAGTCTATCTTACAAAAAACAGTATCTATAGTGTGTATTTGCTATTTTTTATTTTTGTCACAACTAAAAAGCATATATCAATATACTGAAATACTATAGCAGGTTTAAAAAGTATTGCTGCATTTAGAATGTTATCAACACATGCAAACAGTATTATCAGAGTTATTTCTTAATGGCAGCATTCAAAGCTTTCATTTAAAATAAAATTAAGTTTCTAGCCCCAACAGTTCCAAAGTTAGACCTCTCAAAAGATAATTGCTTTAAAAAATGTAATAACTTTGGAACCCTTAGTGCTAGAGAGCTAGGACCAGATTCTCAAAGGCTGTGCAAATCATGCAGCTGGGGGATAAAGCTTGGTGCGAGTGGGTTGCCACTTAGAGAACCACAGTTTTTCCTACAGCTATGGCATTCTCAAAAGTGGAGTCAGTTTATGACTGGTTCACTGATTTACAGCAGTTTGTGGCTGTTTTTTCCCTGCAGCTTCAGGCAAATATTATAGCCAGTGGGACCAGGTGTAACATTTTCTACAGCTGTAGCAGATGAGAATATCACAATCTCCGTGGCTGCGGAGATTTCAGTCCGCAATTAGAGTTGCTGTGCGGGACTTAGTCCCACGACATTTTGAGAATCTGGACCCTAGTTCTTTGTCAAATGAAAGCTTGGAGAGAGCTAAGTAGATATAGTAGGAAAATAATACCACAGCAATCACACATTGATATAAAAAAGTAAAACATTTCATATCAGTATAAAAAAACATAAAATGTATCACTAATTTTTGAAATTCCTGCCATTTTTGACAACATATTATACTGAGTCGTATAGGCAAATAGCAACACAGGAGAACTGTTATCATTAGGATCTACACATGTTGATCGGACTATGAAGCTTTCAAGCAAAAAAAAATCCTCATGTTTCTATAATTAACAGTTCGAATGCTACTACCTTTGATTTGGGCAGACCTTTTCCTTTATTTTTACAATAAATGTTTACTTGAGGGTTCTTTCCCACAAGGGGGCACAATTTGAAGATAGAGGGGGGACGGCTCAGAGGTAATGTTAGAAAGTATTTTTTTCACAGAGAGAGTTGTGGATGCATGGAACAGCCTTCCTGAGGAGGTTATGGAATCAGGAACAGTGGGAGAATTCAAGAATGCATGGGACAGGCATAAGGCAATTCTAGTAGGGGGCAGGAGGAAGTAAGCTGTTGATTAACTAGAATCTGCAGTTTATCCATCAGGTAGGGAAATGGGCAGACTGGGTGGGCCAAGTGGTCCTTATCTGCCATCAAATTCTATGTTTCTATGTTTCTGGAAAGGTGCAGAAATGAAACTAATTTTCAAAACAGGGAATGTCAAATCGAAAAATGTATTGTCATATTAGTCTATTAGATGTCTCTGAGAACATTTTTACTAGAACTATTCTTACCCATTTGCAGGAACAACTAGAAGCCCTAGGTGGTATTTCCCCCTTATATCTGGCTTATGAAAAAATGTATTTATTTTACAACATTTGTGGGAGAAGTACTGTCTGATTCGTGGTCAGAAGTTACATGTGGCATATATTGATTTTTATTCTGCATTCAATCCAATCATAAGAACTAAGTTATGGCCAAGGCCCCTGGAATTCTGCAGTTCTGCGGTTGAGGAATTTGCCGCAGAATTTGCATTATGCCGCAGAATATATATAGTGCCGCAGAATTCATTGTTTTTGGTGAATTTTTATATAAATATACTATTTTTCCATAGTGTCAGGCTTTCTTTCCCACCTCGTTTATCCTGAAGCCCCTCCTCAATGCTCAGCATATGATGTCATCAATGACATCACATCATATTTAGCCAATGACAGGACTGCATTCTGCCAGAGAAATTAATAAATCATGCCGCAGAAATCAGAACATGCTGCCGCAGAAGTCAAGGAGCCCTGCCGCAGAAATCAGAAAATTCTGCCGCAGAACACCAGGGGCCCTGGTTATGGCAAATTATGCTGGATACGGGTATTGATTATTCTCTTACCCCTGTCTTTTTTACATTATATAGTGAAAATTGGGCAAGGGTAAGAATAGGGTCTGCTGGGGACAGGTCAGAAGAAATTATGATTAATAAAGGGATTCGTCAAGAGCTTTTGTTGGCTCCCACTTTGTTCTATATTTATATGGATAGTGTTTTAATAGCATTGGGGTCCAGCCTTCAGATTCTCCTAAAATAAGCTTATTTGCCATACCCCGCCTTGGCATATACTGATAATTTTTTGCTCTTCTCCCTTGCTCAGTCTGGTTTGCAAAAAATATTGTACTGTCTGGCAGAAGAAGCACAACATCTATCTCTCTTGATTAATTGTAAGAAGAGTTAGGTTATGATTCTTAGTAAAAGAAATTTCTCACATAAGACAAAATGGAATTTGAGGGATTTAGTTATCCATACAGTAAACACATATGCTTATTTGGGGATTAACTGTTGCAGCAAATGGTTCCTGGGCTGCCTATATCTCTGATGTTAAGAGTAAAGTAAAATGAATGACATTAATATTAAAAAAATTTTAACTATAAATATAGTGGCCATAGTGTAAGACCCTTGATCCAAGTAATTTCCTCAAATTTGAACCCTTATGTTCTTTTTGCCATAGAAATCTGGGATCTATATATGATCCCTGATATGGGGAGAATCTCAATCAAGCTAATTAAATCTTCTGTGGGTTTAAATAGGTCCCTTCCCACTTCATATAGTAGGGCAGAATTTGATTTAAACAGCTATAAAACACTAGCTGATTCTTTAAGTTTGCAATGGCTTATTGGATTATGTGTACAAGAACTTCTTCTGGGGGTTTGGTGAAGCTTTATCTTGAGGAAAAGGAACATTGGAGGCAACTGGGTTGTAGAAAATCCCCATGGTTAACTTCTGTTTATTCCCTTTTGGAACAATATCAACTAGTTTACTTACTTGAGTACTATAAAATGGGAATCACTATTAGTATAAAATATAAAAGTTATGTGACGAATAAAATCAGGATTTACAATCAGTGTGTGGACATGGATGTCATTATAAAATCCAGGTTTTCTACATGGTATGCCTCTACTGAGGCCTGAGTTGGGTTCAGATTTAACTTTATCTGGACCACATTTTGGACCCCAAAAAGAAAATTGCTTTTACGAGTTATAAGTTTGAGACCTTTCCCAGAAACGTACTAGTAGTAAGATTTGCACATCTGCCTAGTTCCGCTGAGACCCCTTGTTCTTGCTCTGTGGGTGGCACAGAAAATTTAGAGCATGTTTTATTCAAATGTGATGGTATGATAAGCTTCAGGCTAAATGGGTACATAGCAGTTTCTTCAAACTGAGTGAAATTCCAGATCATCCACTTCATTTTCTTTTTACTGTGAATGATCCAGCTATTGTTAATAAGTTTGCAAATGATTTTTATATTATTAAAAAAATTAGATTGGGAAACCCTTCATAAGTTTGTTATAATATCTGTGCAAATAGAGTTTTAATTTGTATTTATATGTGTATTAATTTTATGATGTAAAGGCATTGTTGCTGATCAATAAAGCTTGTTAAACCTGAACCTAACAGTTTAAATGTTACAGTTTTCAAAATATAATTTCAAGCATAATAAAATATCCAAACAATACTAGTTTTGGAAATGGTCAGAAGACACTAATGGTTGTCCTGTCTAAAAATAAACACATTCTTTTCTACTTTAGTCTGGAGAAGAAGAGGCTCAGAGGGGACATGATCATGATATTGCAACTATTAAAGAGGATGGACAAGCTGGAGCATATGCAGATGCCTGTGCTGGAGAGTGCAAGCAGAACTAGAACACATGTACCAAAACAGGAGTTGGGGATAAGAGGGAAACATTACAAAGTATTACTTCACACACAGGGAGCTTGATACATGGAATATTTGTAGTGGTTTGAGGAACACTCAGTATTTCTTTGGGCTTGTTGAAAAAATCTTTATTATTGTTCAAAAAGGGTATTAATGAGCCACCTAAATGCAGTGGCCAGTGCATTTAGGGGGCTCATTAATACCCTTGTTGAACAACAATTAATAGTTTTTTTCAAAAAGCCCAAAGGAGTATTGAGTCTTCCTCAAACCATTATAAAGATGTTATTGTTGCACAAAAGAGACTGAGTCCTCTGACCACTCTTAATAGGCCTTATTCTGTATAGGTGAGCATCCAGGTTCCACCATCACACTCCTACATGATACGTGGAATAGCTTACCCAGTGAAGTTGCAGAAGTTAGCCCTCTTCAGGTTTTCAAAGCAGGACTGAACATATTCCTGAGGGAGAATGGCACTGAGTATTGCACAACATGAGGAAGGGTAGCATTCTGGCTGATGCATGTGTCCATAATCAAACTAAGTAGAATCACTGTGGTGGGACAAGAGTACAGACAAGATGGAACCTACGTCCCTTCCATCACCATAACACTAGGTTAATATGCATATTTTTATGGAGACCATGAGATAAACAATGACATTTATATATTTTTATTCTATCCAGAGGATGAATTCCTCTTGACACATAACAATAAAATTAGGAAGTAAAAAAAGGAAAAAAAAAACATATTTATTAGTACTCTGAGGAATGCAGAATGTGGAATTCTGCTGGCAGAATTCATGTGGAAAATGCTTTTTAGAATTTCC
Organism: Neoceratodus forsteri; assembly: GCA_016271365.2. Taxonomy (NCBI): domain Eukaryota; kingdom Metazoa; phylum Chordata; order Ceratodontiformes; family Ceratodontidae; genus Neoceratodus; species Neoceratodus forsteri. The sequence continues at coordinate 1,679,868,402 of CM057456.1, forward strand.
TTTTTAATTCCACAAAATTCCAAAAATAGTTAAATGCTATACAGCAAAGTATCAGAATACAGACAAATTTTTTCACAGAGAGAGTGGTGGATGCATGGAACAGCCTTCCTGAGGAGATTGTGGGGTCTAAAACTGTGGGAGAATTTAAGAATGCATGGGACAGACATAAGGCAATTTTTGTGGGGGGGGTAGGAAGAAATAGGCTGTTGTTTAAATAGGATCAGCAGCTTATCCTCTAGATAGGGAAATGGGCAGACTAGGTGGGCCAAACGGTCCTTATCTGCTGTCAAAGTCTATGTTTCTATGTTCTATGTAAATTATATATCTAAAGTTCCAAAGTTTATATATATATATATATATATATATATATACTGTATATATAGCTTGAATAGAGAACACGAAGAGTTCCCAAATTGGCACAAAGGCCTGCAGTAAGAATGAACATTATCTAGCATTTGAGACAGGTATAGCGGAAGTGGGCAGGGAACTTTTATTTTTGCTTATTAAATGGGTAGGTTTTTTACTGCATTCTGATTGGCTGAGAGGGTTCAGAATCCAGTGCCATAAGGAGTGACAGCCACTGGATATGGAACCCTTTCAGCAACCAGGACGCAATGCACACATGTATCAATGCCTTTTATTTTCTTAAAAAGAAAGCCAAGTGGACATTTTTGTATAGTAAAAACTGTCAAACATCCTAAACTGCCATAATGCATAAAATCACAAATATATATATATATATATATATATATATATATATATACAATTCATTAATGAAACAGCAGTAGACAAAAAGTGCCAAATTCTCATGTGAAACACCATTTACTGTTCATTACAGATTGTTTTGAACTTGCTGTACCCCTTTCGAAATTGTAGGCCATCGATCACCTGTGTAGTAACAGGTCATGTTCCTACATAAGCTTCTCTACTACACCAGCTTACTGACCACATGCCTCCCCCACAAACAGTACTGTGATCACAGTATTTTTTTAAAAATCACCAGCCTCTTGACCGACTGCAGAAGCAGACTGATTTTAAAACTGACCTTGGCACTGCAAATGCCATCTCAGAAATAGTCAAGTATAAGTATCTCCCACTGCCACCAAACACATCCTGCTTGAATGTGTGACCTGTAGCTGAAAGGAACTGCACTCATGTGAGCTGACCAGTTTCAACATCTTTATGATTATGCACTGATCACCACACAGTCATGAAGATGTTGAGGCTGGTCAGCTCGCACATGTGCAGCTCATCTCTACTCCAAGTTGCATATCCAAGAAAGAGGTCTTCAGTTGATGCAGTGTTTCTTACTCCATCGCAGTCCATTTCTCTGCTGCAGCAGCCACACAAGCCTTGTTTCTTGGCCACATCACAGTCTGCCTCTTGGCCGCGGCAGCCACATCTAGAGCAATGATCCCACTCCTCAGAGGCAGACCAGAAAGTTACTACTTTCACTCTTTCCCCACTCTGCTGATTAAACATTTGGATGGCAGCAGGTTAGATGAACTTGGGGAACCCATCAAAAAGCTCCGCTCCTCAGTGCTGAATAAATAGAAGGGAATCTTACCTTTCTCTCTGCTCCACTTCCACTTGACACAGGCGGTGGATGAGAGAAAGAAACAGTTCAAGAGGATTCCCTCCTTGGTACAAAGTATCTGAGGTGGCACAAGTGCCCAACTGTCTCCTCTAAGACCCCACATTTGGATAACCCTAATAAATTAAAGTTTTGGGTAAGAGTGCAGCTCATCCTATTTGTAGACTAGTTCACATTCACAACAGTGCCATTCAGTGGTAGAAACCTACATGGAATAGTGACTTTTTTTTCATTTTTCTGCAAGTTTATTTTTTAATATTATTTTTTCCAATTTTTTTATTTTTAATTCTTTCTATTATTTTGGTATGGGAACCCATTTTATAAGACACTCTGGGCTGGTGGTTGTTGTGGGTTAATGCACTTTCAGGTGCTGAAGGCACTCAGTGCAAGCACCTCATGTCTCACTATGCACCTGGGCATGCGTTAACCTATGACAGGCACCACACTGTTGTGTCTTATTGCTTACTTACAGTATATCTTCTTTTATCAGCCAATGAACTGAAAGCAGTAACCACCCTGGTTAAAGATTCATCAGTGCGCCTCACTGGGCAACTCACAAGGAGTTGCAGGATCCAGCTGCATGTTTTTTAGAAGGGGTGGGGCAAATAATTTATTTTTAATTCCTGAATACGATTGATGGATTTAAAGATACTAGCTTAATGTTTCCTGTGCATTAAGATACCAGGGACATAATCAGTCACCTTTTGGTTTATTTAGGAAAATCTCTTTGGTTATGAATAGGAACATTGGTCCCTATGCACCAGTGCTGCACGAGCATTATGCACTGTGCAGCATGACTGCCGAGGTGTGTAAGACAGGTGCATCTGTCCACAACTGTTATGCCACATGCACAACCCCCCTCCTTCCACATGTGTGCACAGTACAGATGCATACCAAGATGGGGGCCAGTGGTGCATGGCTGTAGTGGGAGTATCTGTGTATGCTGTCTAGCTATGTACAGGCACACAGGTGCAGACAGCTGATGCCTGGCGCATAGTATGGTGTGCAACACACCAGGCACAATGTTGCCTGAAAGATGACCATAAAGGCAGCTATGCACAGCCCACCAAAAAACATCACGGGATGCACAATGGGTATTGGACACACTGTTTATTCCACGGGTGTTATACATCAATTATGCCATCTCCTGTATTGGGGAACACAATGTGGTACTGTACTGTGAAGTGTACAATCCATTTACATGGAACATGCCAAAGTCCCATATAGTCCATGCCACACATCCTTGGTGGCAGTTCATGGTTGTGCCATGTTGGTGCCTGCATCCTGTGACATGGTGCTCATGCCAGGTGTCCAGGTACCAACTACCCTTAAGTGCCACCACTGGAAACTTCAGTGGCCCCTGGCCACTATGCAGTCCAGGTCTGGATGATTGTCACCCAATAATACACGACACAGGCTACCTTCTCCCACTCCTTCAGTGACTGTTACAGGGTCAATGTCAATGATCTGATTAATCCAGTTCCTGGCTGAGGGTGTGTGACAGATCAGTGCAGAGGACATGTCAGAGCAGAACAGAAGAGCACTTGTCAAACTGGCACTTGAGTTCCAAATTCTACAGCATCACCACCTGTAGTTGAACGTAGCTGCAAGGACAGCAAGCAGGTACCAAAGGAGGCAGTTGGGCTCATGGATTGTTAAAACTTAGACCCTATTAGCAGATTGTCAAGGTCTTTGGTGTCATTCTACTAACAGTGGCTGCAGCTGGCTATACTCAACAGCAGCAGCCAATCCAATCCTTTTCCTGGCTGAGGGGGTGTGACAGATCAGTGCAGAAGACGTGTCAGAGCAGAGCAGAGGAGCACTTTTCAAACTAGCACCTGAGCTCCAAATTCTACAGCATTACCACCTGTAATAGAACTCAGCTGCAAGGACAGCAAGAATGGACTGAAGGAACCAGTTGGGATTGTGGTTTGTTAAAACTGAGCCCTTGTTAGCAGATTGTAAAAGTCAGCCATCATCAGCTTGTCCAGCTAGTCAGAGGGTTTTTCTGGTGGTAGCTTGGCGCCCTGATCCTAGGAGCCAATCAGCAGTGCCACTAGCTTGGGGGTGGGTCTTCTGTTGTGGATATGAGCAGGGTCATCTAACATGTTCAACATCAATCAATCAATCAATCAATCAAGTCTTTATTTAACCAGGCGTTCATCGTTGAGCAGAAGCTCATTTGCAAGATGGACCTGGGTGGAGCATGAACAATTGTATATACAGGTCAACACAGGTATTTACAAGGCAATACAGATAATACTCTTTACAGAAAGGAAGAAAAAGAAGTTCATGTGTACATAGAATTATACAGATATTGTACAGATTACACTGTATTTACATACATAGAAGTGTCTATAGGAAGATAAAGCAGGTTATCTAAGGTTGCAGGAGGAAGTAATGGAAGAAAAAATAAAATAAAAATATACACCAGGTAGAGGTGAAGGTAGGGAAGAGAGGAGGAAGTAGGGAGAAAGGCTAGGAGGGCACGTGCACAGAAAGGAGTTGGTAAAGCTGGATGTAGAGAAGGTGGATGGAGAAAAGGAGTATGTGTGAGCCAGGATTGAATGCTATAAAGTCACGGGCATGGTAGGATGTCACAACCCAGGGTAGTGAGCTCCTATCCAAGGCTGGAAAGGAAGAATAAGGATGGATGGGCCTAGTGTTGATAAGACAGGGGGATAAGAGAGAGAACAATTAGGCTGGTGAGGAGCAAGCTGGGGGGGTCAGTACTTAAAATTGGGTCTAGGCGTGGCTATATACCAGTGCAGACACCGGCACTGGGTCTGAGTGGGTGAAGCAGTTACATACTTCTCTGATTGTACGGAAATAAAGCATCTTGAAAGCATTTATACCGATTAGAGTGCTTAATTTGAGGGTTTTTTGTAGATCGTTCCATAAGGTAGGTAGCACGAAGCTTATGGCTGCCCTGCCGAAGCGGGATTTTGCTTTGGGTACTTTAAGTGTAATAGCTGAGTAACTTCTTAACGCGTATTTCCCAATTATACTCAGGGGAAGACAGCAGGAGATATAGTAAGGCAGCTTATTAGAGATGGCTCTATAGGTCCAGAGCGGCGTTTCTGTGGCGCCTGAACTTTAGTGATGTCCATCCCACTGCACATATAGGGTGCAGTGATGTGTCGAAGGAGTCCCATTATAAACCTCAGTGCTCGATGGTAGAGTGTGTCCAGTTTAGCTATGTAAGAGTTGGGGCATTGGCTGAGAGGAAGTCAGCATAATCAACCAATGATAGGAAAATGGATTGGACCAGTTGTTTCTTGGCATCTCTGGTGAGAAATTGGCTGATTCTAAAAACAGTCCAAGCCTTTGCGAATCGTTTATGCAAGTCCTCGATATGTTCAATGAAGGAGAGTCTTTGGTCTATCCAAACTCCCAGATACTTGAATTTTGTAACAAATTCTAGGTTTTCACCTAGAACTGTGGTAATTTGGGGAACTGTCCACTGGACACAGGGGTTAGCTATACGGATAAAAGGAGAGAGGACCATCGCTTAGTTTTTGGCATTAAGGAGTAGCTTTTGGAGTAGTTGGCTTTGCAAAGGTTGAATTCTGACTGTAGGTCATTGCAGGCAGCTTCAGGTGTTGGGCGACTCACGTAGAGAACTGTATCATCTGCAAACAGATGGATGTTGGCTTCTTTTATACAGTAGTCAATGTTATTAATGTAGATTGCAAAAAGTACAACATGTTTGTGTCCCAGCGAGTGAGTGGAACAACGAAGGAGTGGGAACAGGTACAAAGTTGGCGTCTTAGGCATCAGCAGAGGAAAAGAGGACGTGAAGGACCCTGTTGGTGGCTAAGGTAAGTGACAGCTATTTGTAGTTGTTGCACTCACTGGTGAGATGTAAGTAAGGGAAAGACACACTAGTTTAAAAGTTTACAGTGTTAAGAGTGTATATGTTGTAATATAACATATTGTTGTAGTGGGTGTCAGTCCAACGTTGAACTAGTCCTCACAGTATGAGGCCCTGTTAAACTATTGTGCAGCTCACACTACAAGGGAGTAAGGAGAGTAAGGATCTCACATACACACACACACACACACACACACACACACACACAATGGGGAATAAGTGTAACACCCTATCTAGTGTAGGAGTAAATAAAGGATTTAATAAGCAAAATCATAAACAGGCAAGGTAGTAGGTAGGTATGCTGGGAGTGGTGCAGTGCAGTGGTTGTGGGGCGGCAGTTTTCAGGGAGACTTTCTGGAGACTGCGGCACTACCCCATCTGCGTGCACCTCTTTGGGCTGAGGAAGGAGGTTGCTAGGATCCTGGCCAAGCTGGCCAGGATTAAGGGAACCTTCTTCCCCACCCAGGGACCACCAACTCTACCACCACTGCCCCAAAGGGTGCCAAAGAGAAAGAGCGACTGAACTAAGGTGGACTTGAGAAGGGCAAGGGCACTGGATCAGAGGCACATTTCCCACATGGTACCACTAAACAATTCCTGTGCTGTTCTGGCAGATTGAGAATGTCCCTGTGAGGTACCAGTAGTAGTGACCACGGGGGATGTGGGGGTCTTCTGTAGTGAAGTCACCAGGGAGAGTGGTAGAGGACCCAAGAGGAGGAGGAAGCAACTCCTGGTAGGGGACTCCATTGTGAGGGGGATAGATTTGGGGGCAGGAAGGGAGAGGGAGGTTAGGTGCCTACCCAGTGCCTCGGCTTGGAGGGATGGGAAGCAGATCCTGATGATCGCTAGTGCAGCAGGACAGGAGGGAGTGCTGGACATCACTGTCCACCTAGGAACTAATGACCTGGCTGGGGACAAGGCTAGGATAGTGCCGGAAGAGTTCAGGGAGATGAAGAGGAGTCTTAAGCAGGAGCTTCAACCAATGGTTGAAGGAGTGGTGCATAGGGTAGGGATTTTGCTACATTGGGGACTGGGATCTCACCTGGAGGGATAAAAGCCTATACAGGGAAGATGGCCTGCATCCACCCAGGAGAGGAACCACAGTCCTCAGTGAGTGGTTTAAATGTTACATTGGCAAGCATTTGAATTAGCCAAGGTGGCTGGTGGAAGGAATCAATGAGACATAAACTGACCCCCCTGCAAGCTGAAATAGTCAGAATGGAGTACCCTAAGGGCGGGAAATCCCCAATGGTATCTAATAACAAGAAGAAAAAAATGGTAGAAATGAAGAGGGATGGGAATGAGAGCAGAGGAGGTGAGGAGAACAAGCAAAAGAGAAGGGGGGGGAGAGTTTGACAAGCAGGTTGGCAGCAGAATTTAGAAGTCCATGTCTGCAAATGCTCAAAGTCTGGGAAATAAAATCCTGGACCTAGTGGCCATTATGGCAGAAGGTGACCTTGACACTGTCACCATTACTGAGTCATAGTGCAATGAGAACCATGACTGGGACATAGCCATACCAGGCTATGCTCTGTTCAGGAAAGACAGTGTGGGTAAGGAAGGGGAAGGACTGTCTGTTTATGTGTGGGATAGCATAAGAGCAACAAAGATACAGGGAACACAGGGTGGGGCGGAGATACTGTGGGTTCAAGTTGAAGTTCAAGTTTATTGTTACAGGAATTACTCCATTGAGCAAGCTCACTCACAAGGAAGTCCTGGAGATTTCAAACAATACCATGACGTACATGATCTTATACAAAACAGATTTGGATAGCATGAGTAAACAGCAATGGCAATGATAAGGTGCAACTTGGATTGTTGCAAATAACTGATACATTACATAAAAAAACTAACTGCACTAATGTGCACGTAGATGATACACATAGAGTGAGATAAGTCTTCACTGGGGACAGAAGGAAAAGGAAGAAAGAAAAAAGTGAAAATATGGGGCTGTAGATGACATCGCAGAGGAGGGTGGTAGGTTCAGAGGGACAGGAATATTGTGCACTGAGATGGGGGTACAGGGAGGGAGATCTAGAGGAGGGATGTGACTGGGGTAGAGGAGGAGGGGGTAGGGAGACAGGAGGTAGAGGAAGGAAGAAGTGTTAGGAGGCAGAATGGGTAAAGGGGTTGGGGTAGGAATATAGGGGTAGGGGAGGAGGGGTAGGGAGACAGAGAGGTGGAGGAAGGAAACGTGCTAGGAGGCCGAATGGGTAAAGGGGGGGTTGGGGTAGGAATAAGGGGTGGGTGGGGCAGATGGGTGAGAGGTTAGACTGGGTGGTTGGTGGAGAGACAGGGATAGGGTGACAAGCAGAAGGGATGGTGAGGATTCATACAGTATATTAGCTTAACGTGAAGAGCAGCGGCAGACCACTTCAAATGCTTTCTTGGCTAGAGACTTAAAGCAATTTAACGTGACTATCTCAGTTAGCTTCATGTTTTTTTGCAGCTGGTTCCATATAGATGGGAGGACGAAACTAATGGCACCTCTGCTCTGATTAGTATGTGTCCTGGGAACGTCTAGGAGCACAAAGTCTGAGGTGCGCAGTGCATACACATTGTGAGACTTGCGCACTAGGGAGCATATGTACTGAGGTAATTTGCCAGTCAGCAGTTTTAGAGTCCACTGCCCAATATGGAACATACACCTGGTTGATAGTGAGGTCCAGTTCAAAGAAGAGTAGAGGGTACAATGGTGTGTCCTGGCCAGAGCATTTAGTATGAAATGTAATGCACGATGGTACAGGACATCAAGTTTGCGAGTGTGAGTTGGTGCACTGCAATTGTAAATGATATCCCCGTAGTCAAGGAGTGGTAGGAATGTGGCCTGGACCAGTCTTCTTCTGCAATCGAGTGTAAATAGGGATATGTTCCTGAAGAAGAACCCCAGTCTGGCTTTTAGCCTGTTGACAAGGCAGTTGATATGGGCACTAAAAGTTAGTTTACTGTCTAGCCATATTCCAAGATACTTGAATTGATCCACAACCTCAAGGGTGTCCCCGAATATAGTAGTGATGCACAGTGAGGTACTCTGAGTACTGAGAGTAGAGGGCATATGGTTTGATGAAAAAAAATCACCTTTGTCTTCTTTGCATTTAGGAGAAGTTTTGAACGGGCCAGGTTGAACTGTAGCTGATTGAAATCAGATTGTAACTCGGCACAGGCTTCACACAATGAAGGCCTAGAGATGTAGAGGACTGTGTCATCGGCAAAAAAGTGCAGCTTGGATTGTTGAATGTTTTTGTCCAATGAGTTGATGTAAATAGTGAAGAGGAGAGGCTGTAGAATGGGTCCCTGAGGGACTCCCCTCATGATGGACACCGTGTCCGACATGGCTCCATCAGCCTTGATCCTTTGCAGTCTATTTGAGAGGCAACAGAACCATCGTACCATAGTGTCATGAAATCCCAGGGATGTTAGGCAGTGCAGGAGGAGGGTATGGTCCACTGTGTCGAACACCCCTGCTTAAGTCAAGGAAAATGGCACAAGTAGACTGTTTGTTGTCAATGGCAGAGAACCAGTCATTAGTTACCTTTGCCAGGGCTGAGACTGTACTGTGATTCTACCTGAACCCTGATTGGAGTGGGTTAAGTAGATGGAAGTTCTCCAGATATTGTTTTGTTTGAACGTGTATTAATTTTTCCAGTAGCTTGGACAGGACTGGTAGAATGGAAATTGGTCTGTAGTTGTTGAGGTCGCTCCGGTCTCCAGACTTGAACAGTGGGATGATATGCACAGTTTTCAACTGGAGGGAACAGTAGTCATGGAGATGGAAAGGTTAAATATGTGCATGATGGGCGCAGCTAATAGATGACTCCCTGTTTTTAGAAAGAATGCTCCAATTCCGTCAGCACCTGCCCCTTGCCTGGTATCCAACTTGATTAGGGAGTTGCTCAACTTCCTTGGATGTGACCAGGGAGAGCTGGAAGGAGGCGTGTGGTGGTGAGAACTCAGGATAGTCTAGAATGAAGGGGCTGGTGGGCAGCCCTGCAGCTGGTGAAGTGTCAAAGGCCATACCAGCTGTGGCGAAGTGGGTGTTTAGAAGATCCAATATGGCGCATTGCTCAGTGACCAGTGTACCTTTAGAGGTGACTTTTTGTGGGAGAGATTGGGGGGTTTTGTTGCCTTCGATAGTCTTGAAGGTGTGCCATATTTTTGCTGAGTTGTCTTTAGTTTCCTCTAAGATTTCAACATAGTAAGTGGCTTTGGCACTCCTTATAAGCTTGGTGCATCTATTTCTAGCTGCTCTGAATTCCTGTCAGTGGGTCGCAGTTTTAGTTTTCCTTGCGTGGGCCCACAGTTTATCACAATGCGAGAGTGCAACTTTCAGCTCAGGGGTGACCCATGGGTGTGAGAATTTCCTAACTCTGCATTTACAGAATGGTGCATGCTTGTTAGCAAGGCCTGTGATGATGGTATTAAAAATAGTGATAGTGGCTTCTACAGATTTAGCTAAATAAAAGGATTGCCAGTCTATCCGCTTAAGGTCTGCAAGATAGTTATGAACATTAAACTTACAGAAACTACTGCTGGTGATGAATTTGGGCACGGTGGGGCATTTGGTATGGTCACGTGTGCAGACCACAGTACTGTGATCACTTACATCATTATGGAAGACAGCTGAGTGTTCAATTTTGTGAGGCTGGTTTGTGAGGATTAGGTCGAGAATAGAACTGTGGTCTTTGTTTTTCATATTTGGCCTAGTAGGTTAAATGACTAACTGAGTGAATCCAAGCTCGTCACATAGATCTTTGATGGCATTAGCTTTGGTGGTGAGCCAGTCAAGATTTAAGTCCCCAAGTATGATGTTTTCATTGGTGTTGGATTCCGCGATATCACTGATCTTTGATAAGAATATCCAGCTCACCTGAGGGAGGGTCTGTAGCAGCCAATGATATTGATTACTTCAGAGGATGGGAGTAGTAACCTAAGTACTAGGCACTCAAACTCTTTGGGTTTTGACTCCAAAATTAGTTCCACGACATTGAGCTTGTTATTGATGTAGATTACTCCTCCACCCCTAGTGGGCCTATCTACTCTGAATGTACTCCATGAGGGTAGTGCTATCTGGGAGTCAGTGATGGAGCTGTTCAACCAGGACTCTGTGATTACTAGCACATCTGGGTTGGTATGGGCAGTCCAGGTTTGGATTTGACTGACATTTTTTAGTAGACCCTAGAGACAGGGAATGGAGCTGCTATTTCCACTGGTATGATCTACAGGCCTCCAGCATGGAGGGTGGGGATGGATAAGGTTCTGATGGAAGCTATCCAAATGATGGCAAATAAGGGGAAATATGCTGCTGCTAGAGGACTTCAATCTAATGGATGTAGATTGGAGCATACCAACTGCAGCTTCAGCTATGAGTAGGGACATCCTGGACTCCCTGCAGAAAGTGTTCCTCAGGCAACTTGTGGGGGAGCCCACTCATAGGGGAGTAATTTTGGACCTTGTACTCACCAACGAGGACAGTGTTGCAGAAGTCACAGTGGGTGGCCACCTGGGGACCAGTGATCACCATACAGTGTGGTTCGATATAAGAACTGTGACTGAAGTGAACCACACAAAGGCAAGAGTCCTAGACTTCAGGAGGGCCAGTTTTACAAAGATGGGGTAGTGCCTCAGGGATGTCCTGGCAGCGGGAGAGGGCTTAGGTGGAGTGGTGAAACAGTGGATGAAACTAAAAGCAGGGATAATGAAGGCAACAGACCTCTGTGTCAGGCAAGTAAGCAAAGGCAAGAAGAGAAAGAAACCGCTATGGTTCTCAAAAGAGATGACTGTGAAGGTAGATGCAAAAAAGTTAATTTTCAGGAGGTATAAGGAGACACAGAGGGAAGAGGACAGGGCGGTGTATCATGAAAAGCAGAGGGAGGTAGGGAAAGCTGTCAGGAGCACAAAGGCACAAACAGAGGAGAAAATAGCACAGGCAGTAAATAATGGGGACAAAACATTTTTCAAGTATGTAAGCAAATGGAGAAAGACCAGAGGAGGGATTGTAAAGCTGAGGATAGTGGAGGAGTGTGTGGAGGGCAACCAGGTAAAAGCAGACATCATAAATAAATACTTTTGTTCAGTGTTCACAGAGGAAGGGAAAGGTGAAAGTCCAAAGATAAATGTCAGGGGCATCCATGGTAGGGAGGTGGACACTAGTCTATTTATTGAGGAGAGAGTCCGAAAGAAACTCGTAAATCTGAATGTGGACAAGGCAATGGGGCCTGATGGGATACATTCAAGGATATTGAAGGAGCTCAGAGAGGTGCTAGCTGCACCTCTTACAGTCCATTTCAATCACTCACCAGAGATGGGAGGAGTTCTGGAGGACTGGAGGAGGGCAGATGTAGCCCTACTTCACAAAAGTGGGAGAAAAGAGTAGACTGGCAATTACAGTCCAGTCAGCCTGACCTCAGTAGTGGAAAAATTAAAAGAATCACTACTGAAGGATTGTGGAATACTGCACCTTGAATCCAGTGGCTTACAAGATCTGACGCAACATGGATTCACAAGGGGGAGGTCATGCCAAACAAATCTTATAGATTTTTTTGACTGGGTGTCCAGGGAAGTGAATCAAGGAGGAGCAGTGGATGTGGCATACCTAGATTTCAGTAAGGCCTTCAATGCCATTCCACATAGGAGTTCATAAGTAAGTTGGTTTGCCTAGGACTGGGTCCAAAGTTAGTAAATTGGGTAAGAAACTAGTTGGGGAAAGGAGACAGAGGGTGGTGTTAAACAGAGTTCACTCTGAAGAAGAGAGGGTGACTGGTGGGGTACCACAGGGATCAGTACTGGGACCAGTTCTCTTTAATTTCATTATTAGTGACATTGCAGAGGGAGTAGAAGGAAAGGTATGCCTTTTTGCAGATGACACTAAGATCTGCAATAGGGCTGACACTCCACAGGGGTGGAAAAAATGAAGAGGGATCTAAGGAAGCTTGAGGAATGGTCAAGAGTGTGGCAACTAAATTTCAATGTGAAGAAGTGCAAAATCATGCACTGCAGGTGCAGAAACAAAGGGGCAGAGTATAAAATGGGGAGAGTGGTACTGGCGACCACCAAACAGGAAAGAGACCTGGGGGTAATCATATCTGATGAGCTGAAAGTGGCCAAACAGTGTGACAAGGCAGTGAAAAGTGCCAGTGGGATGCTAGGATGCATGGGGAAGGGTATCACCAGCAGAAAGAGGAAGCTGGTGATACCACTGTATAAATCACTGGTAAGACCTCAACTAGAGTACTTTGTCCAGTTCTGGAGCCCACATCTCAAGAAGGACATAGATAGAGCTGAGGCAATCCAGAAGAGAGCAACTAAAATGGTGCAGTGTCTGCATCAAACGCCCTATGAAGGGGGCGTGGCCAACCAGCGACCAAGATGGCGGCTTGATCTCAGAACCCCACATGCCTAAGAACCCAGAACCTGGATAAATATAGATATTTGTGTCTCCTGACAGGGGAAAACTAATTTGCTTGGGATCTGAAGGTATCCGTTCAGGGCTGGCTAAATACAGGAAGATTTCGTCCAGGTGCCACCTTTATTAAATGACCCAAGTTGTAATTTCACAGTAGTCGCATGGCGACTTAACATAGAAATGATAGACTTTTGATGGCAGATAAGGACCGCTAGGGCCCAACTAGTCTGCCCATTTCCTACCTACAGGATAGGCCGCAGATCCTAGTTAACCAACAGCCTTTATCTTCCTGCCCCCACAAGAATTGCCTTATGTCTGTCCCATGCATTCTTGAATTCTCCCACAGTTTTAGACCCCACAACTTCCTCAGGAAGGCTGTTCCATGCATCCACTACCTCTCTGTGAAATAATACTTCCTCACATTGCCCTGAACCGCCCTCCTTCTGTCTTTTAAATTGTGTCCCTTGTTCTTGCAAGTCTCTTTTCTGAAAGATGCTCCCTCTTGGACTTTGCTGATTCCCTTGAGGTACTTGAAAGTTTCTATCATGTCCCCCTCTCCTTCTTTCCTCAAGGGTATACATATTAAGCTCCTTTAGTCTCTCCTCATACGGCTCTCTGCAGACCCTGCACCATTTTAGTTGCCCTCCTCTGGACTGCCTCTATCCTGTCTATGTCCTTCAGGAGATGGGGTCTCCAGAACTGGACACAGTATTCCAGATGGGGTCTCACCAACTGTCTGTACAGAGGATAACAACTTCCTGTTTTCTGCTGCTGATGCCTCTCCCTATACATCCCAGTATACCCCCGCCCTCCCTACTGCCTTCTCATTGCTTGCTAACCTTAAGGTCATCTGATATGATTACCCGAGGTCCTTTTCCTGTTTGTTGTTGTTACTACCCCCCACCCATTGTGTATTCTTCCCTGGTTCTTGTTTCCCAGGTGCATTATTTTGCACTTTTTGCATTGAATCCTAGCTGCCATACGTCCTGACCATTCCTCCAACCTTGCCAAGTCCTTTTCATCCTTTCCACGCCTCCTTGTGTATCAACCCTGTTGCAGATCTTTGTGTCATCTGCAAAAGGCATACTCTCTTCCAGTCCCTCTGCAATGTCACTGATGAAGACATTAAAGGACTGGACCCAATACTGAACCCTGCAGTACCCCACTAGTAACCGCCCTTTCTTCAGAGTGGACTCCATTTACAATTACCTTCTGTGTCCTATTGTCCAGCCAATGTTTTACCCAGGCTACCACCCTGGGACCCACTCCCAGGCTGGTTAATTTGACTATCAATCTTTTGTGTGGGACTGTGTCAAATGCCTTGTTAAAGTCTAGGTAGGCCATGTCCACAGCCCCTCCCTGGTCTACTACTTTGGTCACCCAGTCAAAGAAATCAATTAGATTCATCTGACATGACCTTCCCGCTGTGAACCCATGCTGCCTTGGATCCTGTGCTCCACTGACCTCTAGGTACTCAACTATTCTTTCCTTCAGAAGTGACTCCATCACTTTCCTACCACAGAGGTCAGACTGACAGGTCTGTAGTTTCCTGCCTCTGTCTTGGTCCCACTTTGTGAAGGGAATCACATCCGCCTTCCTCCAGTCCCTCGGGTACCACACCATCCTCCCATGATTTGTTAAAAGAGTAGCCAGTGGTTTCACTAGTTCCTTCCTTAATTCTTTTAAATTTGGGGTGAATTCCATCAGGACCCATTGCTTTGTCCACCTTCAGTTTTAGGAGTTCTTGCAGAACCCTTTCTTCTGTGAAAGGACTGGGATCAACCCCTATCAAGAGTGCTTCTGTTAATTGGATTAGGCACTTCCCCCTCCTCTTTTGTGAATACTGAGCAGAAATATTCGTTCAGTATTCCTGCTTTTTCACTGTCCCCCTCTGCCCACCCACCGTTCATTCTATTCAGCCTCACTATCCCTCCCTTTGTCTTTCTACGCTCTTTGATGTACCTATAAAAGGTTTTATCCCCCTTCTTAACTTAGTTGGCTATCTTTTCCTCAGTTTGGGCCTTTGCTATTCTGACTTCCCTCCCTGCTTCTTTCTGCCTTAACTGGTACAGCACTCTGCCCTTCTCCTTCTGTGTTTCCTTATACTTCCGGAATGCTATCTTTTTCTTCCTGACTTTCACAGCCACCTCTCTTGAGAACCATAGTGGCTTTTTCTTTCATTTTAATTTGTTTATTTGCTTCACACAAAGGCTTGTTGCGTTGCACTTGGCACCAGGGAGGGAAGAACCCTCAGTCAGAGATATGTTCACCTCTATTATGACCAGTATAGATGCCCTAACATTAGCAGCGAACACTACAGCAGTTTCTATGCAGCAAATGGATGCATGAGTAGAGCGCCTAGAACAAAAAACAACAGCCCAAGAAGATGTACTCCAAGGTCATTGTGCCACTACGCATGAATAGGCAGCCCAGATTCGTCTTCTCCAAGACAAGTTGGAAGATTTGGAAAACAGAAGTCACCGTAACAACTTGTGACTCCTTGGTTTCCCTGAAGGTTGTGAAAACGAGAAAGCGTTAAACTTCTTGCATCAAATGCTACCAGAGATTCTTCAACTTCCTAAGAGCACAAGAATTACAATCGAAAGGGAGCATCGTTCCTTGTAGCCCAGACCTATGCAGGGGGACAGGCCTCGACCATTTATTGCAAGAATTTTAAACTATGCCGAGAAAGAAGCTATTCAGGCTATGGCCATGGAATTGGGGCAATTACATTGGAGCGAGCATACGATCATGATTTTTCAAGACTATTCTAAAGATCTAGCTGCCAAGCGGAAAGTCTTCTCTGAAGTGCAACGCAAGCTCCACACTCTGCAAGTTCCCTTCACTCTGCGATACCCTGCTAACCTACAGATCTCGGTGAATGGTACAACGCATCAGTTTGCCTCCCAGACACAGCTATGGCCTTTATTGCAAAAATGTGGCCAGCTGGCTCAGGTTCCTCATCCCTCAATCTCGTCGAAGACCGAGTTCAACGACATCTACAGAGAGAAGATCCACCTGAAACCATAGCGGTGGCACATCCTACAACCCTTCATAATGGTCTGGACCCTTGTAACTCCAAAGTCAGGAAACGATCGCCGAACTCCTCTCACTCTAAACGCAGCCACCCACAGAATAGGAATTACTCCCCAGGAAGGCAGGCCCAGCACTCCAACTCAGCAAGTACAGTGGAGCCGGAATTTGTCAGCCCATACTTTGCACACAATCGTTTTGTGGCACTAAGGGATTTGCCAGACACCGATCAAGGGGATGAGATGGACACTAACACTGTGGACCCTGATCGCAATGATTCCGAGGACGAGCACACCTCCTGGGCCTATGCTGCAGATGCTGCGCTACCCTTGCAGGACCTAGAAACATGAACCCAGGCACCTGGTTCACCTCAAGGCCACAGTACAGAAAAGGATCCTGCTAATCCATCATAAACATCTGAGCGGACTATGTGCAAATCAGATAAGTACCTAGGGGCAGGTGTCTCGGGGAATTAAGAAAGGAAAGAAGGGGGATAATTGGAGCCTTAGCGGCTTTTAATAGCCTGGAGTATAAATCTTGGTCGATTTTAAAAGTCGACATTCAGGGCCTCTTCTTGACAGGGTGAACCCTATTAGTTTAAGCATACTGGTCTGTTCAACACAGGCCTTATTAATGCTCCCAGACGCCTACTCGGAGGTACTAATATTGGGGGTGTATAACAATGTTAGGAGGGTAGTTACATAATGTGTGTAGCATAACTGTTGCAAGGTCAATCCTTCTAGAAAGGTAGGGGGAAAGGACACCCGATTGTATTTCTGTTTGATCATTCCAGAACCTCTTCCCCTACCCCCTTCTTACTAAGTTACCGAGAAATAGGGTGGGGGTAGGTCTGTGTTGACCAGGGCCGGTTCCAGGATGTACTGGGCCCTGGTGCAAGACTTTGTAGTGGGCCCCCTCCGTCCAAGCCGCATGCCCCCCCACCCCAGGAGGGCCCTCCCAGCCACCACCACCAAAAGAATATTGCTACTGTTTTTCCATTTTGTGAAGTTAAAGTTGTACACAGCGGGCTTTTGCTGCAGCAAATGTTTCAATCACATCAGAAAAGTTTACTTCTCTTGCAAGTCTATTTTCAATTGAAAGTACACCCAATGCAGACAGTCTTTCCTGTGACATTGTAGGCAGAGTAATTCTTTATCAAGGACAGTTTACTGAAAGAACGCTCAGCACTGGCAACTGTAATTGGAATTGTAAGCAGTACTTGCAGTCCAGTTTGGGTGTTTGGAAATCCTCTGCTCAGGTCTCTCTGTACCAGGTACTGTAACACTTCAAATGGACATTTCACATCATCAGGTAACAGTCGAGCCAGCAAGGTAATTTCTCTAGACATGTCTGAACCATCTATATCCCCAAGAAATCGGGCCAACTCTTTGCATGCTACTTCAAGGTTTTCGTCATGTCCACATGATTTGATGTTGAACAGAAAACCAAAAAGTGACTGAAAGTCATGCAGAAATTGGAATCGTTCCTCAATTTCCATCAGTACTTTATCCAGTAGGCAATTGAAAAAATTCACTTCAAAGCTTTCTTGGCCAGTTAAGGGTTCGTCTGCGGCAAGCTCTCCTGGCATGCGTTTTCGCCGTCTGGTGCGTTTTTCTGGAAAAGTCGGTTCAATGTCCATGGTTTGGGCTAGCAGCTTTGCTTCCTCTACCACTCTGCTGAATCCCTGTCTTCGATAATCAGACAGTTGTTCCTTGATGGAGAAACCACATCTATGGCGTTTGGAAGACTCAAAGCAGGTGACTGTAAAATCACAGTCACCCGATTGATGGCACTAAGCACTTCATTCCACACAAGTAAACATACAATAAATGGAAATGATTCCAGTGTTTTCACAAGACCTGTGATGTCAGACAGTGTTTCACTGTCACAGTTTTCAGTTTCTGATACTTCCAACCAACGAATCTAACAATTCAGGCAGTTGTTCACAGACTGCCTTTGCAGCATCAGCACGGGCACTCCATCGAGTCTCTGAAAGTGGCTTGAGGATATATCGTTTCATGTGCTTGACAAGGATGTCCCAACGTTTGGTGGACCCAGAGAAGATTCTGTAAACCCGCTGTAGTACTCCAAAGAAATTCTTTGCTTCCAACGATGATTCAGCTGCATGTTCTAATACAAGGTTCCAGTTATGAGGACAGCAAGGAACATATACTGCACGTTCATTGACCTGTCATATTCTCGCTTGAACTCCTCGATGGAAACCTCTCATGTTAGCCCCATTATCGTAACACTGGCCCCTGCAGTCTTCAATGTTAATGCCATGTTCAGTAAGCCGATTTAGCAATAATTCAGCCAAAGCCTCTCCTGTTGTATTTTCAACATGGAGAAACTCCAGGAAGCTCTCCGCATTTCAACTTGATCACCATTGATTTCAACATAACGAATCATTAGTGATAACTGCTCCTTGTGAGAAATATCTGGAGTGCAGTCCATCAGCACACTATAGTAGCGAGCAGTGTATATCTTGTTCCTAATCTTATTAGTCACAGCCTTAGCTAACATCTGCATAAATTCGTTCTGGCTATCTTTGCTTAAATAATGAACATTTGCTCCTCTCTGAACACGTTGCAAGTGATCAGCCATAATAGGTCATACCGGGACAACAGTTCCAACAATTTCAGAAAATTACCATTGTTGTTCACATACAGACGATCTACTGAACCCCTAAAGGCTAAGTTTTGGCCTGCTAAATATAAAACACAGTCCAAAATTCGACAAAGCACAGCATGCCATCGTTCCTTTTCCTTATCCAGCTTTTCTTGCAAACTCCTGTCTATAGTAGCACATTTCTCTAACCCTAATTCTAAATGTTTCCATTTGTAGTAATTCTCCATGTGTGATGGGTAAGCTTCATGCTGACTCAGCCTTTGTGATAATTTTGCCAGTTGGAGAAACCTTGTTAAACACGCCACTATCCTCACCAAAAGCTTACAGCAGAAACAAAATACAGCATCAGCAGACTTGGAGTAAACTAACCAAGGCCTGTGATCTTTGAGGATCCACTTTACGCTCATAGTTTGCTGAAGTAAACTGCACCAGCTGTTTTAGGGAACTCAGTGTCAGTTTCCTTCAGCTGCAGGGGCTTATGCTGACAATTTCAACCCTGAGGCGATCTAACTCTGAACTAAAACTTTCAGGCCAGGTAGCTGGGTCATAAAAATTATAAATGAAAGGTGGTTCACTACTGGGTTCAGGGTTTATGTCACAACCTGATTCCAGTTCAATACATTGTTGTATTTCTTCTTGCTGTATATGTCTTTCATCATCATATATTTCTTCTTGGTCTAGCTGTACATTTCTTTCTGAGTCGGAGTCCGATTCATCATGGTTTCCCAACTCCACCCCAGTCGTCTCCCCCTCTATTACTGCCGCTACAGCCGTTTCATGTGATGAGGTTGATGGTTTTGCTCACTTGTACTTTCACCAGATTTGGACACTGTTGCCAGCGGACAACTTAACCATTTACAAAATATTTTGTTAGCATTTTCTGCTTCTTTTGAGTCAACTCTAGCTGTCTTTTTTGTTCTTTACGTTTTGCAGAACCAGACTTGTACTTTGGTAGTGCTACAGGATTCGACATCATATCAGATTTCTTTTCTTTCCTTTCTGTCATGTAAGGTTTACCTTGCTAGCTAAGGCAAGCTATGTCTATTTATTTATTTTTATGAATACAAACTGTACTTTTGACTAGACTAGTTTAAAGTTCAATAATATCTATGAGACGCTACAGCAGGTGGGTCGTGGGTGGCTCACTTGGCACTAGCAAACAGGCGCAAGAGCATTAAGCAGGCTCATTTGTGTAGAAAAATGTATAGATGTGCTGCTCCAGAGTAGTCCTATACTTGCATTCTATGCCTAAGTCTAACTTTTAGTTTGAACTTAAAGCAGCGAGCATGAAAAACAGAGCCAGTCAAGAAAAGAATGTATTGCTGTTCTGTGTTCTTTACTGATTCTGCAAAATAAAGTATTTTTTGCAGTTATAATCTTGATGTGTTATCTTTCTTTCTTGTCAGAAAAAAATGAAAGGCTATCTTGTTATTTTAATGTCAAACAGGGACTCCTACACAGTCAGTACTAGGCTGGCTACAGTGCTTGCTGCTGGGCGTACTCGAACAACACTAGGTAGGCCGCAGGCACAGCAGAGCCAGAGAGAACATCTTGTTATTTTAATGCCAAACTGGGATTCCTACACAGTCAGTACTAGGCTGGCTACAGTGCTTGCTGCTGGCATACTCCGAACACGAACAACACTAGGTAGGCCGCAGGCACAGCAGAGCCAGAGAGAATATCTTGTTATTTTAATGCCAAACAGGGACTCCTACACAGTCAGTACTAGGCTGGCTACAGTGCTTGCTGCTGGCGTACTCCGAACACGAACAACACTAGGTACGCCGCAGGCACAGCAGAGCCAGAGAGAATATCTTGTTATTTTAATGCCAAACAGGGACTCCTACACAGTCAGTGACAGTGACACAGTGTCACAACACAACTCAAACAACTCTCTGGGTTATATTTTTTTTTTCATATGTATTAAGAATTATTGACTTCTAAGTTCTTGAGACAAAAGACAAATATTAAGTTAGTTCAATCAAACTGATTGACCCACCCAGGCCAGGCCTGCCACTACCGCCACCCGGACGCTGGGGCCCTATACAGGCTAGGGGCAGCCGCCAGCCACAGTACTCACTCCTTCCTGTGGCTGCTTGCTGCCAGTGCCAGGCCACCTAGCTATTTTTTCCTGTCAGCTGGCTGGGACCCTATACAGGCTAGGGGCAGCCGCCAGCCACAGTACTCACTCCTTCCTGTGGCTGCTTGCTGCCAGGCAGGCCAGCTAGCTATTTTTTCCTGTCGGCTGGCTGGGGCCCTATATATCCAGGCGGCTAGGGGCAGCCACAGTACTCACTCCTTCCTGTGGCGGCTTGCTGCCAGTCAGACTCCTCCTGTGGCTGCTAAGGCTTGCTGGCTGCCAGGCCACTCACTCCAGTCCCAGTCTCAGTCCAGCTAGCTATTTTTTAGTGTGACACACCTGCTGAGCTCAGCTGTCCTCACTTACAAGACCAACAAGTTCTCTGTAATAGCTGCTGTGCTGCCTCCCCCCCCCAGACCAGAGCCAGACCCCCACCCCAACGGCACCAACTGTATTGTACTGCTGTTGTCTCTAGTTTTTTTAGTTTAGACTACAGTACTACTATAAACTTAATGGGCTCTGCTACAACAGTGTTGAGTGCAGACTGTGTCACTGTGCAGTGCAGCGCTGGGCTGCAAATTAGTCTCTGCCTAGCACCTGCCCGACGACGACGATCCCCTGCTGCTGCCCCACACACACACATCCATCCAATTCCACTCAGTCACTCCGTCCTGTTCGCCCGCCAACTGCCGTCTGCCACCAAACAGACTGTGTGAGACGGTATTTTAGACCAACCAAGATAGACGCGCACCACACGCGCACTCACGTCACGTCATGACGAGAATGATGAGGAGGAATCGAGATGACTGATTGGCTGGGCTGCAGGCAGCAGCAGCAGCAGTTCCAGCGCCCGAGCGGCAAGCGAGCGCTCCGCCTCCGAGTCAGTCGGCGAGTCCAGACTCCAGCCCAGCCCACTGAGCCCAGGCACAGCCTCCAGGCAGCCAGTCAGCAAATCACAGCACTGCGGTGCAGCTAGAGGAGGGCCGGAGGCGGGGACACACGCCGTGGGGCGGGGCTAGGCTCAGCAACCAAAGTTCTGAACCAATCAAGAAGTGAAGTGTGACTGAGTGACAAAGCAAAGGAAGGAAGGGGGCAGAAGGCGGAAGCCAAGGAAAGGACCCACCGTGATGACGTGAGTCGTGACCCAGACCCAGGACCAGGTATTGTGCACTGCAGAGCAGCGGGGGTTTAATTTTTTAAATGGACGGCCGTCGGCCATGGGCCCAGCACTTCCTGGCACACAACAGTCGGCGGACTCGACTGGGACGGTGACTTGGCGCAGGCCCCGGTGCCTCTTCTGGGCCCTGGTGCAGTCAGCCCTTGCACCCCGACACTGCCCTGGTGTTGACTCATAACAGTGTGATGGGTACTTAGTGTATACAACCCTAACAGACCCCATTGTCTGCATGGCCTTCCAGCCTCTAAGAGCTGATGATGCAGTGAAGAAATTTGCTATGCTGCCATGTAGCACTCGTATCCAGGATGTGGACCGAGCATAGAGCATTATGTATTTGCTTCTATTCGATTTAACAGACACTGACTGTTGGAGGCCTTTTGGAGAAACAGAGAGATAGGGAAGAGTGGACGGCAAACGAAAGTATGTACTGCTTAGATACTTCTGGGCTTTGCTCAAGTCTGTATAACACATTCAACCCCCTCTTACAGCTACTTGCACCCCTACCCCCCATTACCTGCCCCTAAATGTAGGTACTTCCATGGAAGGATACATCCTACAAAGAAAGTATAACAATGTTAAGGATAAGAAGTTAATATACAGATCTGATACAAGATATCGGTTCAGTGTGTTTGGTTTAGATGTTACTATTGTTAATTAGCTCTAGTTTAGATCGTAGCTAAGAAGTCCCCCCCCCCTTTTATATTGCCTTGAAGAGATACAAGATTGGGGAGTTATTTGTGAGGCTGCTAGGCGCACACGATATGACAGCCAGCAATCTACATTTCTCCAATATTTGTGATCCCTGGTAATATTTCCATAGCCTCTCTATTTATTTCTTAGGAAAGTGGCTACTGGGATGTTGATATATTTCCTGTTTTTCGGGAGGACACCTGGACTTTTCTGTTAGCCAGCAACCCAGCTATTAATTGGAGATCACCAAAGTGTTCCCTCTTCCCCTCTTAGGGGAGGCTCATTTATGGCTCAGTATACTTGGGCATGGCTCTAGGCAATGGATTACCATACTACTCCCATTTGTGATATTATAAACAGTGCACTAGATACTGTAAGTCATTTTGAGCTTATAGTGCATAGAAGTTCCCCTTCCTATTGGAGCTTAATTACCCCACGTCCCCCAAGGGCAATAGGGCAAACCATTGGCTGGGGCTCCAGCTGGTTTAGTCTCATCGCACCTTTCCTTGTTGTTTTGTTTGATAAGTTAAGCAATTTAAACCTTCAGTTAGCACATAGGTACAGCATTTAAATGTAGGCTTTGTACACTGCTATTTCCAACTCGTGTCTGAAGGTGGAGGATAGAAACAATTGACCCACCTGGTATAGGGTCGAGGGTGGACTGTACCTCTTGCTGAGTTTATTCAGTCCCTTTGGAGTGTCCTTTAGCTATAATGACAGACATTGTGGTTCACACCTGGAATGTCAGGGGGCTAGATTCCCCGGTGAAACGCAAGAAAGTCCTGGCACATCGGAAACGGTTACACTCTAAAGTGGCTTTCCTCCAAGAGTCCAAACTCTCAGGGGATGAGCACACTCATATGAATAAGTACTGGGTGGGCCAGCAGGTACACTCCAATGCCCCAACTAGGAAACATGGTGTTCTTATTCTTTTGCATAAGTCTCTTAACTGGACATTAGTCCAGACTCTTTCAGATCAAGAAGGCAGATGGGTAATTGCCACATATAATACACCCACAGGACCACTTACTCTATGTAATTTATATGCCCCTAATGTAGATTCCCCCCCAATTTTTTCATAATCTGGCAGAGGTGATGTTGGAGTTTAACCCCCCAGACTGCCCACTGCTTATTGGTGGGGATTTTAACCTAACTCTGGTACCCTCCCTAGATAGAAATGACAAGGGCAAAGAAGCGCACACAAGAAGTGGGAAGGCCCTTCAGCAAATGATCCTGTATCAGGGGCTCACTGATTTATGGAGATTGTTTCACCCCAGAATGAGAGATTACACATTCCATTCAGAAGCTAATGACTCATACAGTAGGCTAGATTTTTGGTTGGGCTTTCCCATCCTCACAGCCAAAACTCTTGAGGTCTCAATATTGCCACATGCTATTTCTGATCATGCCCCAGTCCAACTCCTCATACAATGGGATCCCGTGGCCCCCCCACCCAGAAATTGGAGACTATACCCTCTCCTAATGAAAGACCCGGACTTCATCCCCTGGGCTAGGAATGAGGCCTCTCTATTCCTGGCTGAAAACCCTATAGCAGACACCTCTGCTGGTACCACATGGGAAGCCTTTAAAGCCACGATGTGGGGTAGCATCATGGGCTTTGCTGCGGCTAAACATAGAGAAAGGGAACAACAGTTAGTTACCCTGGAACAGAAACTAGCCAAAGCGGAAGGTGTCTTTAAGGCCCTGCCCTCTCCATCTATTCAGTCCCCTATAGGCAGAACTATTTTAGGTCTTCGATTTGAAATCAATCAACTCCTTAACAGGAAGGCCGAAATAGCCATCCTTCAACTCAGGCATACCTTTTGGGAGGGAGGAGACAAGGGGGGCAAAGTGCTTGCCTATCAGATCCGTAAACAGCAAGCCAGTAGATATATCCCTGGGCTGAAGAACACGAAAGGGGTATTGAGTATGTCCCTGAAGGACATTAACTCTAATATGTCTTCTTTCTATAAATCGCTATACACCTCCACACACACAGGACCAAACAGAGATACTCAATCTTTTTTAGATGCTTTACAACTTCCCAAATTGCAGAAACAACAGGAGCAATGCCTGGACCTTCCGATCTCTAGTGATGAAGTGGCTGTAGCTATTCGGGACTTGAAGAAGGGGAAATCTCCAGGTAGTGATGGCTACACTGCAGATTTTTACCAGGCATTAGCCCCGGTTGTTCTACCTCTCTTAACACAGGTATTCCAAGAGATTGAAATTAAGGGTACCCTACCGCCATCTATGCATGAGGCAACCATTGTAGTTATCCCCAAAAAGGACAAAGATCCTATCAACCCTGGAAGTTACCGACTGATATCACTTATTAATTTAGACAGCAAACTCTACGCCAAAATTTAAGCTACTAAACTCAGTCCCCTACTCCCTGGTCTTATAATCCATCACAAGCAGGCTTTGTACCTGGACATCATAGCTTGGACCACCTGAGAACCTCTTATGAGTTTATTGCCAATTTTGAAGTCACTCCCTACACCGTAGCTGCCATTGCTGTAGACTTCAAAAAGCATTTGACTCAGTCGAACGGGATATCTATACATGGTCCTAAAGCACTTTGGCCTAGGAGAAAAATTTCTAGCTAGGATATGTTTACAAGTATGAGAGCCTCGCCAGAGTTAATACAAATTCGGTACTTTTCCCATTTGCATTGGGAAGAGGCACAAGGCAAGGCTGCTCTCTTTCCCCTTTTGTTCATACTGGCAGTTGAACCCCTGGCTGCTGCAATCTGTAGTCACCCTGATATACAGGGTTTGAAAAGGGAAGTATAACCTACACAACTTTATGTATGCTGATGATCTCCTTCTTCTTCTGGAGGACGCCCACCATGCCATTTCCCTGCTTAGTCTCTTAACAGCCTTCTTTAGTTACTCAGGCCTATGACTGAACCAGAATAAAACTGAGGTACTCCTCTTAACTCCCACTGTTCACAACAACTGGTGGCTGCAGCCGATCTCCTATGGGCTCCCAATGGCCTCACTTACTTGGGTATTAATTTGACTCCATCTTTGAAGGGTATATGGCAGGCTAATATACAGCCCTTCTCTCCTCCATCAAGATAGATTTTACAGATGGAAATTATTAAAACTTACATTAGCAGGAAAATTACGGCTGTAAAATGATAACGTGACCTCTAAACTTTTTACCTTCTTATGCACTTGCCAATCCTTTGCCTAAACACTGGCAGCAGGCCATAGATAAATTATTTGGAGACTTCCTATGGGAAGGTTCTAAACCTAGATTTAGTCAGTCTAAACTTAGATCTCATTGGAAGCAAGGGGGCTGGAATCTTCCATGGCCAGAGGGATACCATCGGGCTTTCCTGTTAGCCCAAACGGTTAAGTGGGCATGTCCACTCTACTCTCTTTCTCCACAATGGATACAACTTGAAATGAACATCATGGGAATCATTCACCCTTCCTCCCTTTTGCTAAAGGCTTAGTCCTCAAACTGGCTCACGCTATATGTCGACCTGAGACCCTATCTCACCTACAGTGGTCGCATCCAGAGCTAATTGGTTTAATACTCACCTGAAAATGAAGATGGACCCTCTCCTCTCTCTCTCAGGTGCTTCTCTGGCAAAATCCCACTATCACCATATTAGGTACTGAGGTAAGATGGAAAAAATGGGCCGATCTGGACATTTCAAAATAGGAGATATACTGACCCCAACCATAAAAGCTCTTCACCGTTCCAATTCCTGAGGCAGATGTGGAGCATACCGCAATCCGATTTTTGGAGATACCTCCAACTTAGAGATGCTATTCAACATCTGTTACCCCCTAACTCGGTATATGATAAACCCTCCAGCCTTAACTCTTGGATACTGCGCCCTCAGGGACTGGCAGGTCGGCTATACGCCACTATTAGAGATACTCTCCCTTCCCAATCAGATGACGCTAGATGTAAATGGGAGAAGATGCTGCAAATCCACATCTTACCTGAGACCTGGGACAGGGCATGGAAGGACACACACAGCAGGTTTAAAGATGCCAAGTCCAGATTATATCAAAATAAAATTGCCCACTCGTGGTATAGAACCCCTGTTATCCTTTATAAAGCCAAATTACTAGAGTCTGATTACTGTTGGAGATGCCAGTTACCAGGGGGAGATTTACTGCATGTTCTATGGTCCTGTAGAAGGATCCAACCTCTATGGCAGGACATACAGAAGGTAGCCTCGAAAGTGATGCATCAGCAGATTCCTCTTAAGCTCTTTTAATCTTTGGAGATAAGTAGTGATATACGTAGTTACCCTCACAACAATATAGATGGCTAGCGTTGCTGACTCTGCAAACTAAGAAATCCATTCTTTGTAAATGGAGATCTCCCCTGATCCCCACAGTAACTGAAATAATGACATCCTTTACGGCCCTGTCTAAACTAGATATAATTTCCCACCTTCAGACATCTCAAATGTCCACATTTAGACTCTGCTGGGCACCCTATCTTAACTATCTTAAATGTGTCCATCCCCAGACAGGCATAGGATGAACCCCCTCGTACCACCTGAGGGATATGATGTGATTGACTGTGGAATGTTAGTAGTTGACCTAGTGATGTGCAAAGTGGTCACTGTTTCCATTTTTCCTCCCACCCTCCCCTTCCCCCTCGGTGGATTCTGGCTCAATAAGAGCACCCTGCTGTTAACAGGTTAATCTGGCTGTACCCTGGATATGGTACTTCTACTATAATGTATTTAGGTTAAGAACTTAAGATTTGGGATTTATTTGTTTTCTGTCCCAGGTTAAACCCAGATTTTGCAGAGCATACACACACTTTGTCCAACTTTTCTCCTGAGGCCGTGGAAAGGGACTGAATTGACCAGTCTAGAACTATAGAATCAGGCTGGTGTGTTTATGTCCAGCAAAGCTGATTGACCGGGATGGATTCATACACTGGTGAGTACGATAATCTGCTACTCACTCGGAAATAGAACAAGGACAAAACAATGTACCCTTTCCCTACCTCCCCCCCCCCCAGTTCAGTACCCCTTCCTTAATTCATCAAACTTTTAGTCAGTACACAACTTCAGAGGTTACAACAGTGGATAGCAATTTGCTTACAACCGGATATCTGACTGTTTTTCCTAACTTGATGTCTGACCTTTCTTCCTGTGTACTGTATGTACAGTATAGTTAATTGTCTGCACACCTCTAAGAGAATAATAACTGATGTCTGTATTACTCCCTACCCTTCTCTTTTTCCAAGCTTTATACTCCCCCCCCCACTTGTCCTTTTCCCCCCTCTTTTCCCCACCTACAATTCCCCTCCCTATGCTTACTGGAAGTTTGTACATGTACAGTGCTTGCTGAATAATTAATTCTATGGAACAGAATCTCTGGTTGTATACTGTATCTCGTCCACCTTTTATCTGAAAATAAAAAAAATTTTCTACAAAAAAAAAAAAAAGCCCTATGAAGAGAGACTGAAGGACCTCAATAAGTATACCCTGGAGGAAAAGAGAGAGAGAGAGAGAGAGAGAGAGAAGAATATGATAGGCTTTCAAATACCTCATGGGTATGAATAAGGTTCAAGAGGGAAGCCTTTTTCAGAGAAAAAGATGCTCAAGAAAAAGGGGTCATGCTATGAAGCTGGAGGGGGTAGACTCAGGGAAGATGAAAGGAATTACTTCTTCACAGAAAGGGTGGTAGATGCCTGAAACAGTCTCACAGCGGAGGTGGTGGGGCAAAAAAATGTAATGGGATTCAAGAAGACATGGGATAGGCAAATGTGAACCTTTGTGGTAGGGAAGGGGGGGGGTAAACCCAGAGATCACATAGGATCTGTGGTGTTACAGTAGGTAGGGAAAATGGGCAGACTAGGTGGGCCAAGCAGTCCTTATCTTTTGTCAAACTCTGTGTTTCTGTTTCTATGATCTTGGGCGCATCCCTTTGCAGACGTATTGCTGTCAGCAGTGATGGGATATCCTGCAGGGGAAAAGGCAGGTGTAAGATGGATTCTACCACATCCTGGGCAGCCCAACTCCCAGGCCAGTCAGCATGCGTGCCCCCATGCACCCCCCCACCACCATGAACTCCCCAGCTCCCATGCACTCCCCACCAGCATGCACCCCTTCCACCATGCACCTCCACTCCATGCACCTCCATTCCATGCACCCCCACACTCCCATGCACCCCCCAGTGGGTGGCCCTGGCCAGGGACTGTACTCACCGCTGTGGGTTCAAGGATGAATACCATCCTGTACTCATCACAGCAGTACTCTCTAATGTACTCCAGCCCCTCCAGCAGTTGCAGGGCCCGTGCCAGGGCATCCTGGTGCCTCTTTCAAGGCATGCTCTGCTCCCGTGGCCCAGTCACAGCAGGATCTCAGCCAGGCATTCCTGGAATGGCTGCAATGGCCAGTTCACAGGCTTTAATGGCAGCCACAGAGGCCCTGCTGGGCATGGGTTACTGTAAGCATACATACCTTCACAGGCTGGGCCACCCCCAGAGGTGGTCATCCTCATCCTCATAAAGTAGTACCCTAAGCCTCTCTAGGTCATAGGACAGCATTTCTGTGGCCATCACAGGTCCTGATGTGGGCTTGATACTTCTCCCTGTGTTTGACATCAGGGCAAGGCATGCATGTAGCAGGGGCATGTGACCATGGCCTCACCCCTGCACACCCGTGGGATACGTGCTTCTACACAAGCATGCTGCCCCCCCATGGATGTCTGTGTGGCATCCATAACACTTTGTTACATGCACAGTATGGTCCATGCTGTGTGTGGCAAGTCTGTGCCACAGACTGTGCATGGCCAAATATGGTAAGGCTACAGGGTGTTCCCGACTACGTTCAGCCCACCTGTCCCTACGTGCAGTCAGCCTTGAATGCATCTACATGGCCATGAGGGAGGCCATCTCCCACACTGTGGTGCATATCTCAGTATGCTATGTGTGACCGGGCTGCATAGTTGTGCTCGGCCATTACATCTACCTGCTGCACGTAACAGACCCAATAGTGCATAGGGCCTTTTGCCTCCATTCTGAGATTCGTAGAAGTTGTTTTTAAAGGGACAGTAAACATTGCAGGGATCACTCAAACTGTGAAAGTTCATGAAAAGATTTTTCAAACAAGGTTTTGGGCTTACCTGTAGGTGTCAGGAGTCTTATGATATGCATAGCTAAGTAATGTGTAAAGCAAATCATAGCAACAGCCATTTCATGTAGTCTTAAAAATAGGAAGTGATGTCACTGAGTGGCAAGCTATATGTTGGTAATTACAGCTTGTCCCTCAGTGACATAACGATATGTTTTAGGATTACATGAAATGGCACCTGCCTTGCTGTGATTTACAAGTCATTTAAATATTCATATCTTGGGACATTCGACACCTACAAGGAAGCCAAATACCTCGGACAAAATAACTTTTCATGGGCTTTCACAGTTTGAGCAATCCCTGTAATGTTTACTGTCCCTTTAATTCTGGGTTTGTTAGACAAGATTGAATCGAAGGAAAAATAGAATTTGTCAGCAGAAAAAGACCGCTTTGCCCACACCGTCTTCCCAGAGGTTTCCTGACTAATCTGTTTTAGCAGACCTTATCTGGTTTCCAGTGACCTTCCTGCTTCCCTGCCTATTTTCTAATATGCCTCTAGGTCTGTCCCACACATGCTTGAAGCACCCCACGTTTTTAGCCTCCACCACTTCCAATGCCAACTGTTTCAGGCATCTACCACCCTTTAATAAAGAAATATTTCCTTGTTTCTCTCTTGAACTCCCACCCAGCTTCATCACATGCCCCGGTCCTGGTGCTCCTTCTCATTTGAAAGAAACTCCCCCTTGCACTCTGTTCACTCCCATGACGTACTTGTTCATCTCTATCATGTCACCTTTCTCTCTCTCCTCTCTTCCAGAGTGTACCTGTTGAAAACCCTCAGTCTCTCCTCATAGGGAAGGTTGTGCAAACCCTCACAACTTTAGATGCCCTCCTTTAGACTGCCTCTGCAAGACAGAGGCAGGAAAATACAGACCTGTCAGTTTGACCTCTGTGGTAGGGAAAGTGATGGAATCACTTCTGAAGGAAAGAATTATTGAGTACCTAGAGGTCAGTGGGGCACGGGACCCAAGGCAGCATGGGTTCACAGCAGGAAGGTCATGTCAGACGAATCTAATTGATTTCTTTGACTGGGTGACCAAAGTAGTAGACCAGGGAGGGGCTATGGACATGGCCTACCTAGACTTTAGGAAGGCATTTGAGACAGTCCCACAGAAAATATTAATAATTAAATTAATCAGCCTGGGAGTGGGTCCCAGGGTGGTAGCCTGGGTAAAACATTGGCTGGACAACAGGACACAGAAGGTAATTGTAAATGGAGTCCACTCTGAAGAAAGAGGGGTTACTAGTGGGGTACCACAGGGTTCAGTACTGGGTCCAGTCCTTTTTAATGTATTTATAAGTGACATTGCAGAGGGGCTGAAAGGAAAAGTATGCCTCTTTGCAGATGACACAAAGATCTGCAACAGGTTTGATACACAAGGAGGCATGGAAAGGATAAGAAGGGACTTGGTAAGGTTGGAGGAATGGTCAGAAGTATGGCAGCTTGGATTCAGTGCAAAGAAGTGCAAAATAATGCACCTGGGAAACAACAACCCAGGGGAAGATTACACAATGGGGGGGGAGATAGTAAGAACAACAAAAATGGAAAGGGACCTGGGGTAATCATATCAGATGACCTTAATGTTAGTAAGCAATGTGAGAAGGCAGTAGGGAGGCTGGGGGGATACAGGGATGTATAGGTAGAGGCATCACCAGTAGAAAACAGGAAGTTGTTATCCCTCTGTACAGACAGTTGGTGAGACCCCATCTGGAGTACTACGTCCAGTTCTGCAGACCTCATCTCTGCAAGGACATAGACAGGATGGAGGCAGTCCAGAGGAGGCCAACTAAAATGGTGTAGGGTCTGCAAGAGAAGCCATATAAGGAGAGACTAAAGGAGCTTAATATGAATACCCTTAGGGAAAGGAGGGAGGGGGGGACATGATAGAAACTTTTAAGTACCTCACTGGAATCAACGAAGTCCAAGAGGGTAGCATCTTTCAGAAAAAGAGATGTACAAGAACAAGGGGACACAATTTAAAGATAATGGGGGGACGGCTCAGGGGCAATGTAAGGGAGTATTTTTTCACAGAGAGGGTGGTGGATGCATGGAACAGCCTTCCTGAGGAGGTTGTGGGGTCTAAAACTGTGGGAGAATTCAAAAATGCATGGGACAGACATAAGGCAATTCTTGTGGGGGGTAGGAAGAAATAGGCTGTTGGTTAACTAGGATCTGCAGCTTATCCTGTAGGTAGGGAAATGGACAGACTAGGTGGGCCAAGCAGTCCTTATCTGCCATCAAAGTCTATGTTTCTATGTTTCTCCACCTTGCCCATGTCCTTTCTGAGGAGCAGTCTCCAAAACTGGACACAGTACTCTAGGTGAGGTCTCACCAGTGAGCGAAACAGTGGCAACACGACCTCCCTCCTCCTGCTGGAAGGTATCCTATCAAGATAGCGACTTTTAAACGGCAACGGCAAAAAATGCACAGGAAAACTGCAAGTGCCATGTCAGAGACCAGAGGGTTCCCCCCCACTCTGAATTGGGTCCCCCCCAGAGTTGGTGTATTTAGTAAGGGGAGTGTGGGGGGGGGAAGCCTCCCACAAGGGGGGGCAGGGAAAAGCCCCCCTTAAAAAGAGTGATCACCATATGTGGTCGCGCTGTATTGTGTGCCATTTTCCATTGTCACTGTTTTAAAGTTGGTATCTTGATGTAGAACCCTGCTGGAGATACCCCTAGACATGCGCCTCAGCATCCCACTAGCCTTACTCACTGCTTTGTCACACTGCCCAGCCATTTAGACATCCTCAGAAATGAAAACCCCAAATTCCAATTCCCATTTGGTGACTGTCAGTATGTCCCCACAATCCTATACTCAGCTTCTGGGTTCCTATGCCCTAATTGCATGATTTGGCATTTTTTGGCATTGAACCTCAACTGCTATGCCTTTGACTACTCCTTCAGTTTCCCAAGATCTCCTCACATTCTCTCCACCCCCTCTGCATGTCCACCCTATTGCAGATTTCCGTATCAGCTGCAAAAAAGTCATACCTTCCCTTCCAGTTCTTCTGCAATATCCTCTATGAAGACATTGAAGGGGACTGGTCTTCATACTGAGCCCTGTGGTACCTGGCTGGTCACTGTGCCAGCATTAGAGTGAGTGTCATTTCCCATCATCCTTTTTCTCCTGTCCGTTAACCAGTTTCTTACCCAATTCACCACTTTGGATCCCACCCTTAGGCTGCACAATTTCTTTATCAGCCTCCTGTGCAGCAGTTTCAAAGGCCTCGCTAAAGTCCAAATAGGCCACGTCCACTGCCCTCCCCTGATATATATCTCTCTGGTCACAGAGTCAAAGAAATCTGTCAGATTCATTTGACAAGACCTTCACCCCACCACCCTGAAACCCATGCTACCTGTGGTCTTGCAGCCCATTGGATTCAAGATACTGTGGCAGTCTTTCCTTCAGTAGGGGTTCCATTAATTTCCCCACCACTGAAGTAAGACAGGCCAGCCTGTAGTTGCAAGCCTCCTCCCTGCTGCCACTCTCATGCAGAGGGACCATGTCATCTCTTCTCGGCATGACTCCCAAACTACAGCCGGTTTATGTAAAAGCAGGATGCAATCTGACAAGACCCGATTTGACCAGAAATACAGCAATTCTATGTTTTACAGTATCAATAATGAATTGGTAATCTAACATTTCTGGGACATTCCAAATATACTGTAACTGGAAGCAATTGAAGAAAGAAGGATTTTATATATTTCAACCAGTAGAAGAGATCATCTTTGAATCTGGCTTCCATCACTTCTGAGACGCAAATTCTCAGGAGTCTCATCTCCGGCATAGGCAGGATTTCATTCTAAAACTTATAGTCTGAATGTCTCATAAATCTATGCCAGGCTGCATTGCAGTTTCTACCCTTATGCAAGCTGAAAGGATGACAGAGAGTACCGCAAGTACCACAGTACTGTAATCATCTTAAATGTCTGTTTTGAATAGCATTCAGTTTCTCCCCCTACAGAGAAACACCAAATCCCCGGAGTGCAAATTAATTGCCTAGTTACCACAACATTATAATCCTGGAGAACTTGTTTTAGGAATTCCTTGAGTACTGTAAAAAGGCAGAATAAATATAAAATAGAGCAAGAACAAAAACAGAACCCAAAGGCAGTGATGAATAGGGGCCTGGGGGTGTAATTCAGGGTATCTGAAAGAGAAACCAGAGGTGGAGTGGGGTTAGAAGAGCAGTAGGGTGAGGGGGGAAAACAGAGATTGAGGTGAAGCTAGGGGGGGAAAAAAGGGATAAGTTATCTAGTCACAGGCACAGGTAGATGTGAAATGATCCCTGCATAGAGATTTGAGGTGGAGAATGAGGAGTGAATGGGGAGGAAGAGGTAGTTCCAGAGTAGTGTGTGCTGGGGGGGTGATTCAGGAAACCTAACTTTGCAAAAAACTATGGAAAGTTCCTTTTTTTTCCTTTTATTCTTTGTTTTTCCTTTCTTTTTTTTACTTTTTATTCTTTGGTAACCAGGTAAGGCCCATTAGGCACAAGTACCTGTTTTCTGGGGTGACCTGGGAGGTAGCTAAGTGACTTGTTCAGAGTCATATAGCATGCAAGTGAAGGTAGGAGCACTAAAACCCAGGCCTGCTGGATTTGCCAAGCTCATTCACAGCTTGTTTCATAGTGTGGTTTACAAGTTCAGACAGGCAATATGCCCTTAAAGAACTTGCCACCCGAACTATGAGTTGAATTCATATTTGATAGTATCCATAAAAATATCAATTTGTTTCTTAAAAGTGTCTATTGAGTCACTCTCAACAATAATTTGTGGAAGTGCATTCCAAGAAGATATTATTCATTGTGTAAACCATTTAGTTCTTTTCACAGTATTATTTCTTTCTCCAACCATCTGCATATAAGATATCATTGTCCACCTTGGGACAAATGACCTAGCTAGGCATGGGATCAGTGCAGTGCAGGATGAAATTGTGGAGTTGGGGAGGGGCCTCAGACAGCTAGCATGCATGGTTACCTTCTCAGTGGTGCTGCCAGTCCATGGCAGGGGTGAGGCTAGGGTACTACACACCATACAGTTTAATGAATGGTTGCAAAACTGGTGCAGAGCACAGGGCTTTGGCTTCATTGGGGACTGGGGGTACACCTGGAGAGATGAAGGTTTATACTGGCACGATGGTCTGCATCTGTCCATTAAGGAACCAAGTTCCTAAGTGACAGGTTTAAATGCTTCCTTGGCAAGCTTTTAAACTAGCCATGGGGGGGGGTGCTAATAAGAGGCAGGAAATTTCAAGCCTCCCCCCACAAAATATGACGGGTAGTAAGGTACACATGGAGGTACAGTGCTCAACAGAGGGCAGGACAGGGGTAAATGGAAAAATAGACAAGGGCAAAAAGAGCAGGCATGGGGGGAAAAAAGGATAAAGCCAACATTAAATGGAGGTCAATGAGTACCAATGCCAGTAGTGAGTACCAATGCCAGTAGTCTGGGAAACAAACTTCCTGAGCTAGTAGCCTTGATGGAAGATGAACACTTGGATATTGTGGCAGTCACAGAAACATGGTGCATGGGGAACCATGACTGGGATGTCAACATACCGGGGTACACAGTCTACAGAAGGGACAGGGAGGGGAAAAGAGGAGGTGGAGTAGCTCTATACATAAGGGAAGGGATCAAAGCTAGGAGGACAAGAGGCACTCTGGGTCACCTTGGAGACAGGGAATGGCATCACAATCCACACAGGGGTTGTATACAGACCCCCATCTCAAGGGGAGGAAATGGACAAGAAAATGATAGAGGACATTCTCAAAATGGCTAAAAAAGGGGAGATACTGTTGATGGGGGACCTGAATATGCCAGATGTCAACTGGATGACATGTACTGCGGCCACATCCAAGAGCAGGGTCATTCTCGATGCCCTGCAGTGGGCAGGCCTTAAACAGCTAGTGTTGGAACCCACTGGAGGAAGCAGTACTAGACCTGGTACTCTCAAATGGAGAGAGGATCACAAATTTAGAAGTCAGTAGACATCTAGGAACAAGCGACCACTGCACAGTGTGCTACAATAAGCACAACCATGGAGACAAGCCATACAAAACAAGCATACTGGACTTTAGAAGGGCTGACTTTGGCAAATGGGTGAATACCTGAGGAATACACTAGCAAATGGCCAAACAGGAGGGTGGAAGAACAATGGAGAAAATCAAAACTGCCATCATAGAGGCAACAAGCCTTTGTGTGAAACAGATAAAGAAAACAAAGCAGAGTAAAAAACACTATGGTTCTCAAAAGAGGTGACAGGGAAGGTTAAGGAGAAAAGGCTGCATTCAAAAGTACAAGGCATCACAGAAGGAGCACAACAGGAAATGTATCAATTAAAGCAGAAAGAAGTGGGGAAGGCAGTCAGAATAGCAAAAGCCCAAACTAAGGAAAAAATAGCCAAGTCAGTTAAGAAGAGGGATAAAACCTTTTATAGGTACTGTACATTAGGGAGCATAGAAAGGTTAAGGGAGGAATAGTGAAGATTAATAAGGGAGAGAGGAGGTGGGCAGAGGGAGACAGTGAAAAGGCAGAGATACTGAATGAATACTTTTGCTCAGTATTCACAAAAGAAGATGAGGTGGAGTTACTTAAACCAGACAATAGAAGCACTCTGGGTAGGGGGGTTGACACCAGTTCATTTACAGAAGAAAGAGTCCTGAAAGAACTCCTAAAACTCAAGGTGGACAAAGCAATGGGGCCTGATGGGATTCACCCCAGAATCCTAAAAGAACTAAGGGAGGACCTAGTGACACCACTGACCACACCTTTTAACAAATCATGGGAGGATGGGGTAGTACCTGAGGACTGGAGGAGGGCAGATGTAATTCCCTTCACAAAAGTGGGAGCAAGGCAGAAGCAGGAAACTACAGACCTGTAAGTTTGACCTCAGTGTTAGGAAAATGATTGAATCACTTCTGAAAGAAAGAATTGTTGAATACCTAGAGGCCAGCGGGCACAGGGACCCAAAGCAGCATGGATTTACAGCAGGAAGGTCATGTCAGACGAATCTAATAGATTTCTTTGACTGGGTGACCAAAGTAATAGACCAGGGAAGGGCTGTGGATATGGCCTACCTAGACTTTAGCAAGGCATTTGACACAGTCCCACACAAAAGATTAATAATCAAGTTAGCCAGCCTGGGAGTGGGTCCCAGGGTGGTAGCCTGGGTTGCAAACTGGCTGCACAACAGGACACAGAAGGTAATAGTGAGTGGAACACATTCTGAAGAAAGGGGGGTCACTAGTGGAGTACCTCAGGGCTCAGTACTGGGTCCAGTCCTCTTTAACATCTTTATAGGTGACATTGCAGAGGGTCTGGAGGGAAAGGTATGCCTCTTTGCAGATGATACAAAGATCTGTAACAGAGTTGATACACGAGGGGGTAGAAATGATGAGAAGGGACTTGGCAAGGTTGGAGGAATGGTCAGACATATGGCAACTTAGATTCAATGCAAAGAAGTGCAAAGTAATGCACCTGGGAAACAAAAACCCAGGAGAAGAGTACACAATAGCAGGGGAGATACTAACAACAACAAAAATGGAACAGGACTTGGGGGTAGTCATATCAGATGATCTAAAGGTGGGTAAGCAATGTGATAAGTCAGTAAGGAGAGCCAGGGGGATACTGGGATGCATAGGAAGGGCATCACAAGTAGAAAAAGGGAAGTGGTTATCCCTCTGTACAGACAGTTGGTGAGACCCCATCTGGAGTACTGTGTGCAGTTTTGGAGACCTCATCTATGCAAGGACATAGTCAGGATGGAAGCAGTCGAGAGGAGGGCAACTAAAATGGTGCAGGGTCTGCATCAGAAATCATATGAAGAGAGACTGAAAAAGCTTAATATGTATACCCTTGATGAAAGGAGGGACGGGGGGGACATGATAGAAACGTTCAAGTACCTCAAGGGAATCAACAAAGTCCTGGAGGGTAG
Organism: Neoceratodus forsteri; assembly: GCA_016271365.2. Taxonomy (NCBI): domain Eukaryota; kingdom Metazoa; phylum Chordata; order Ceratodontiformes; family Ceratodontidae; genus Neoceratodus; species Neoceratodus forsteri. The sequence continues at coordinate 1,679,905,939 of CM057456.1, forward strand.
CATCTTTCAGAAAAAGAAATGTGTAAGAACAAGGGGACACAATTTAAAGATAGAGGGGGGATGGCTCAGGGGTAATGTGAGGAAATCTTTTTTCATGGAGAGAGTGGTGGATGCATGGAACTGCCTTCCTGGGGAGGTTGTTGGGGCTAGAACAGTGGGGGAATTCAAACATGCATGGGACAGACACAAGGCAATTGTAGTGGGGGTGGGAGGAAGTAGGCTGTTGGTTAACTAGAATCTGCAGCTTATCCTGTAGGTAGGGAAATGGGCAGACTGGGTGGGCCAAGTGGTCCTTATCTGCCGTCAAAGTCTATGTTTCTATGTTTCCATTATGAGATCTGGTATTTTTATGTTTTTCTTTGGTAATAATACCAATTGTCTCCTTTAAGAAAGGGTCGCTCACAGTTTTAAAGGCTAAACATAAGTCGCCTCTAAGTCGTCTATATTTCATAGAATATAGTCCAAGTTTTTGTAATCTATTAGAATAACTGATATTATTCATTCCTTTAATTCTTTTAGTTGTTTTTCTTTGTATTTTCTCTATCGTTTTAGCTTCTTTAATTGTTTGAGGAGCACTTACTTGTATATAATATTCTATGAGGTTTTACAAGACTGTAATATAATGGAATAATTACATCAGCTTCCCTACTCTTTACATTCCTAAAAATCCAACCTAATATTTTATGACAGTATTTGACCTTTTGTTTAGTATGTAAATCAGAGGATAAATCATTACTAAACAGTACACCTAAATCTTTCTCAGAAGTTGTTTCCAATATTTGATTATTCAAAGTGTATGTATATTCTGGGTTATTATGTCCAGTATGCATAATTTTACATTTTTTAGCATTGAATCTCATGAGAGACGGTTCTGCCCAATTGCACAACCGATTACCATTGTTACTCTAACCTCTAGGGTATACTGCCAGCTCCCATTACTACACTTGGTTCAAAGTAGCAGTTTGATAGTTTTGCATGAGGTGAGGTTGGCCCTTTGCCAGGCAGAGATTTCAGGACATGGCACTTTGCTGAAAAAACTCTTTATGAAGGCATGCCCATGAAGTGTTGCTTTGCATAGTTGTCTGATTTTGGTTGTGCTTCAAAAATAAATAAAATAAAAAAAAAAAAATTCCCACCCTAATAGCACCTGTACCACCCTTTTATGACTTGTGCAATCTATTTTAAATGTAACTCCCCCCTCACCCTTGTAGCACAAAATGTCACCCTCCTCCCCCTCACCCTGTGGCACAGCACGCAGGTAGGCAGCAAACCTCCCCTAGCCTAACCCAATAGGCAGTAAAATTTACCCCTTTATCCCTCCCGTCCCTTGAGGCTCCAAATCGCACCTTTTTCCCCTCCCATACCATCCTTGTATAGAATATAGAAGAGATGATCACCATCTGACTTTTAGTTCTGAGTCATGAAATCAAATTCCAAAAGTGTAGGTCCAGCATAGCACAGATAACTAACACAGACCTCCCACCACCTCAGCTGTCCATTTTAATGGATCAAAAAGCGAGTGTGGTTCATTTCAATAAGACAGAGACCAGGGGCTCTATATTCAAAAGTTTGCCCCAACACAAATCCCTGGTTTTGAGTGAAAGCCCCATATTCAAATGTGCAGTTTGCACAAGCAAACAGAGTTTGTGCCCCAGCAAACATTGGAGGGGTGTGCAAGGCAAATCTGTGCAAACTGAGGGCCAGGGACCTGAATATCGGTGCAGTCAGATAAGATATTCAGAGTTTTTGCTTTGCACAAGGATGCTTCGTGCGGTCCCCTTGCATGGAGCAAATATCATTGACCTAATCCTTGTCTTTATCTGGTGTAACCCTAGCAGTTGCAGAAGGTAGTGCATCAATGCCCCCCCAACGCAGTACTCCCTGGTGGCAAGTGGTGCCCCCCTCCCTCTTATCCCAGGCCAAGTGAATAAATATAAATCCCTGGGATCCAGTGGTGCCCCCTTCCTCAGATCCCATCCATGGTGTAAACATACATTTTCCTGGTGTCCATTGGTCCCTCCCTCCACCCAATCCCCATCCTGCTATGAACAGTATTTACCCTGGTGTCCAGTGGTCCCTTCCTACACTAGATCTCTGTCTCGGGATGCCCCCCCCAGTTTGCTAATGCCTCCCCAACAGCCGCATTGCCCTTGGCATGGCAGTAGTATAGAAGTCCAGGCCCCCCCCCCAACAAAGTCCTGTCCTTAACCATGAGCATCCTTATTGCTGATCATTTTAATCATCTAGTTAGGCACCCTAGCACTACATATAAAACAATACTGCATTTAAAAATTGTACAACAAAAATATGTAACATACAGCATAACCATTTCTATTAAACTAACAATTGGTCATCAGAACAAAAACATAGTGCTGACCACTGTCTATATTCCCCCAGACAGGCAAGTTGCAGGTATTGCACAGTTTATAGAGCAAATCAAACACGGAAAACAGAACTGGGAACAGGTTATCGTGTGTGATTTTGACACGAACTGGCTTGCACAAGATAACGTACCCATTAAAGATGAAATTAACAGCCTGTACCTTACACAAATGGTAACACAACCAACCAGAAGGAACTACAGAACTGTTACAAGTTTCCTCATAGATTGGCTACTTTCCACATGCCCTGAACACATTGCAGATATCACAGTACTCCAGGACTCACTGAGCAACCACTCACCAGTGGACAAATAAGGGAAAAAGAGCCCCCACCCCCATATACCAAAACAGGGCACTAAGAAGCAGGGGACGTTACAGCAGTTCAAGCAGTACCTAAGATTATCTGGATTCCCCCCCACCCCAGAAAGCATCAATGATGCGAATCAAACTTTTGAGTACTTTATCTCTATTTTCAATAATGCCTGCAACATATTTGCCCCATTTAAATCTACAAAAGTTAAAGGGACCATCAATCCCTGGCTCTCTGGCTCCCTCATCAAGCAACTGAACCACCAAGATAACCTCTGGCACAAGGCAAAGGCCACAGGAAATCAGGCTGACTTTGTAGCCTACAGAGCAGCTAGAAATAGATGCACCAAACTGGTAAGGGCAGCAAAAGCCAATTACTACAAAGAACAATTGCAAAATACCTGGGGAAAAGGAAGAGACTTCTGGAACACAATAAAAACATTAGTGGACAGGGAATCCAAAGTGGCCACAGACTTAATTGTAACAGAAGCTGGTACACTGCAAGAGCCAAAGGTCCTGCCTCCGGAGTATCTTACAACCCAACCCACTACTTGCTGTTAATTTTATCCTGTCCTTATGCTGTTTGAATAGTTAGCGCTGGCTGTTATCTTAGCTTTTGTACCAAGTTTGTTGTCATTTGTTGTTTTTGCTGCATTTACTGTACTGTACTCTGCTGGGTTGTGCCTGAAAATAGGCAGATCTCTTGCCTAGTGCACTTACCCGGTCATCAAAAGCTAATGAATAAATAGTATTACCTCCGAGACAACCTCATCCCCCCCATCAAGAGATGGTATCCCCCCCTTTCTATTTCAGACTAATCACCATGTCCCAAGTAATAAAATACATAAGGAAGGTCCTAGATAAAACAAGACCCAGTAGTGATATGATCGACATGAAAACCCATTGCCCTCACACGAGAAGAACTAGCACTACCGCTCACAAAAATATTCAGTATATCACTATGAACTGGAGTGTTCCCGGACAAGTGAAGGACAGCACTTGTCACCCCATTGTTCAAAAGTGGTGAAAGAACCAGTTTAAGTAACTACAAACCTATATCAATACTACCTCCCCTGTCAAAAGCCCTTGAACAGATAGCATCCAACCAGCTAATAGGATACCTAGATAAGAATAACCTGCTGTATCCACAGCTTTCATAAAAAACACAGTACCATTACTGCGCTCATAGACTACACCTTCAATTTGTATGAAGCATTTGACAATAGTAAGGCGGTGGGGTCTATCTTTATAGACCTCACCAAGGCATTCAATACTGTAAACCACCAGTTCCAGCTTGATAACCTACTGGCCACTGGATTATCTCACAATGCAGTAAAATGGCTCCAGAGCTACTTGTCCTCAAGAACCCAGTGCGTGAGTATAAGCAGAGTCACATCTGACCCTAGGGATGTAATGCTGAGGGTCCCTCAAGGGTCAATTCTCAGTCCTTTGCTGTTCAGTTTAGCTATAAACTTACTACCTTCTACATGCCCTGCTAAAATGATACTTTATGCCGACAACGCAGTTATCATCAGTTTGAGGGTTGTGGATGCATGGAACAGCCTTCCTGAGGAGGTTGTGGAGTCAAAAACAGTGGTGGAATTCAAGAATGCATGGGACAGACATAAGGAAATTCTAGGGGGTGGAGGTTGGAAGAAGCAGGCTGTTGGTTAGCTAGGATCTGCAGCTTATCCATTAGGTAGGGAAATGGGCAGACTGGGTGGGCCAAGCGGTCCTTATCTGCCGTCAAATTCTGTGTATCATTGTGTCAGGTAGCCAGCAGTCCAAAGTAACAAAGGCCTACGAGATAGTGTTAAAAACCTTGAAAACTGGTTTTCCAATAACAATCTCCTCCTCAGCTATTAAAAACAAAAACCATGAACTTCTCATTGCCAATTAACAAGAAAAAGTCCAGCCCCTTGGTCATCCACACCAAAAAAGATGACACTCTAGAACAGGTTAGTTCATTCAAATACCTAGGTATCCACCTAGATGAGACCCTGTCCTCCTCTTCCCACATTGATCACATAATCAAAATGGTGAACATCAAACTCAGACTCCTATATCGCAGCAGGCAGACAATGACCCCTGAGGCCCTGAGCTTGGTGACTAGGAACTCAGTGCTATCTTCTATTGATTACAGCCTGGTTATCTACAGTGCTGGGAGTGACACAGCCTTAAAAAGAATCAAAGTGCTCCTCAACAAAGCTTGCAGACTCATCCTGGGAGCACATCACCTGATGCACACCTGTGGGCTATACTCTGAAACAGGATGACTCTCTCTACGCCTAAGAATAAAATATCAGGCGTGCCTAATTGGGAAAAAACTCTACTAGGTCACACCCCAGTCTCCATGGTTGGCACATTCCAACACGCTCTCTCCACCAAATCAACAAGAAGCACTGCTAAGGGTGTTCTCCATGTCCCCTTCAGATGTACCTCTTTCGCTCAGTGCACCCTACCCTACTGAGGGCCACAGTGGCTAAACAAACTCCCTGCCTTGCTTATTGAGAGTGATAAGATAGGTCACTTCAAAAAGGAACTTCACCTCTTACTGGCAAAGGCAAATTACTATGACTGCCAAACCTAGACCGAACATGGTGCCCCTACCTATCCACTAACCTAAGCACCCGTCCTATAAGCCTCCCACCCTGCCATTTCCACACCTTTCACCCCTTCCTTCACTACTGACAAAGTCTATTTCGACTGATTTTTCATTCTTAATCTCTTACTGCGCTGCACTTAGTAACTATCTCTCCATCTCCCCTCTCCCCTTCTCCCTCCCTCCCTGACAAAGTCCAAGTAGACTGATATTACTTCTTATTTGTAATATACTTAGTAACAAACTATTCATGTTGTAATATATTTTGTATAAAGTGTCTAATGTGTTTCTACTTACTATTTTTTACTGCTTCTACTTTCAATTCCTCGTGCCACAGTTACTATACCACCACAATGTATAACCTCCCAGTGTTATATGTCTTGGACTGTGATACAACTGACTTTGTAACATGGCAAAAAATCTAACACCCAAATTCAGAAAAGACACTGGTGGAAACAGCACAAGTGGAACAAAATGAAGTGGGCATTAATTCCCTAATAATAACTGGCTTTCCCTTTTTTCCATAGGGAAACCGTGGCGTAATTAGCCGTTATAAAGGAGTGTTTATAACGGCAAACACGCACACGGTTTCCCTTACTCTGCGCATGCGTCCTCCTGTCTTTCTGCCATTCCGACACTGTCCGCTTTCCGTTTTCCTTTTTGCCGAATCGCGAACCGCCACTGGGACTCGGCGGTAAGTGTTTTTTACAACATAAAATTTATACTCAAACAAACATATGCCTGCCCTACTAAACCAAAAAGTAAAAGAGATGTGTCAGTCCTGGCGGCAACCCACGGACGGCACTGAAACGGACCAAGGTGCAGAGCAACAGCTTTTATTTTATATATTTGCTGTGGCAAAAGGGAAACCCAACAATTATAAAGCCGGAAAATGGGTCGGTGTGTAAACTTCGGTTACACACACCCTCGGGGTTAGAGGCTTTTAATAAACCCTCGAGCTTCGCTCTCGGGGTTTTATGTAGCATCTAACCCCTCAGGTGTGTAAACTTGTTACACACCCCGACCCATACTTTATTCTATATGTAATGCCCGCTTCATAATGTAGTACTGTTTGTAACCACATTAAAATTGCCACCAAACAAGCATAAAAGTGGAGCGCATGTTACTTCAATCAATCAATCAAATTTATTTATAAAAAGGCACCTTTCCATAGCTCAAGGCAGCTGTTCATACAATAAATATCACATCAATCAATAACTTTCATACATTATGAAATATATAAAACAATAAATATAAAACAGTACAACCAACAGGTTATCAAAAAATATGACAGCCAACATTATTCTTCATCAAGAAAAGCCAGGCCAAAGATGCATGTCTTCAATTCAGTTCTGAAACTTTGGATGGTCAGGCATTCTCTTATCCGACGAGATAGAGAATTCCACACGGTAGGGGTCACAAATCCAAATGAATGGGCCCCAGATGTTTGCAAGTGTACCCTGGGAATCTGTAGCAATTCCTCATCAGTGGATTGGAGTGGCTAGGAAGGGCAGTAGGAGAGAAGAGATCTTGCAATTAGTGGGGTCCCTGGTTGTGTAGGGCTTTGTAGGTCAGCAAACCGACCTTGAAGGTGATGCGCTATTGCGCTGGCAGCCAGTGCAGTCCATGTAGCTCAGGTGTACTATAACTGGTCCTAGATGTACCAGTCAAAAGCCTGGCAGCTGCATTCTGCACCAGCTGCAGGTGGTGGATATCAACCCACAGTAACCCTAGGTACAGGGCACTGCAGTAGTCAAAGCGAGTTGTCAAGAAGGCATGGACCAGCCACCCCACGGTACTCATAGACTCGCTCCAAACGTACGACAGAGAGGACAAAAAGTAAAAATGAGTGTTTCCAGTAAATGCAATGTTACCAACATTGAGCAGCTGAACAAATCTGCCACTGTACTTACTGGCAGCCCTTTTAACATCAGCCATTTCACCATTCATGGCACTGTTCATTTTAAATATTATTCAGAGAAGGGAGAACGTAGTACAGGGCAGCAATAGAAGGTTACCATTTGTTTTTCAAATGCTGAAATTGTTTACCTTGTGTGTGTGATTGTAATCCTGATACAATGTGTAAAATGCAATGCAATCATTATGTCTAATCCGTTGTGTTTGCAGGCAAAAATATGGTAATAAGCAATCCCATAATGCTCTTCACACGTTTACAGAAGGTGACATGCATGATTTTCGAGAAGGGTAGCAAAGTTTTTTCTACATTAAAAAAATTGATATTGTAGATGAGAGTTGAAAACAGTGCCAAAAAAAATCACTGTATGTCTAAATATGGATGACAACTGACTGTCACAATATAAATGAATGTGAAAAGGGACAAAAGCAGTAGATGTAATCCAATGTTTGCAATCTTTCTCTGTGTTGTTATCTGCAAATAACATTACTGTCTGTGAATTTTTTTTGTTCTTGCCATGTTACAAGCGTATTAATGCACTCCAAAGTCAGGCTGTAATTGGGAATTAATGCCCGGTTGGTGGTTGGCGGTCCCCCCAACTGGGTATTAATTCCCTAGTAAAGCCATCCCTTGTCATGCATTAATGCTTACTGGAACCTTTGTAAAATAACCACATGGCTCAAAGATATTAATTTGAAAATGAAATAAATAAATGAATAAATACATTTGTAAAAAAATGTGAAAGCTCTGGAAAAACAAAATGTCCAAACATTTCAAAACCAAACACAGAAACACAGGAGCATAACATTTGTTGGCAGAAAAGGACTGCTTTACCCATCCTGTATGCCCAGAAAGTTCCTGCCTAGTCTGCCTCCACAGACCCTAACTTGTCTCTGGTGACCCTCCCTCCTCCCTGCCTACTTACTAATAGTTCTCTATGTCTCTCTCATATATGCTGGAAACCCTCTACTGTTTTAGCCTCCACCACTTCCACTGGCACTCTGTTCCAGGCATCCATTGTTCTATCAGTGAAGTAGTACTTCATCATATCCCTCTTAAACTCCCCCTCCAGCTTCATCGCATGCTCTCTGGTTCTGGTGCCCTTTGTCATTTGAAAGAGACTCCCCTGCTTGATGCTGTTCACCCCATGAGATACTTGTAGGTCTCGATAATGTCCCCTCTTGCTTTCTTCTCTTCCAGGGTGTACATGTTGATATCTCTCAGTCTTGATATCCCTCAGACACTCCTTGCAGGGCTTTATATGCAACCCCTGCACAATTTTAGCTGCCTTCATCTGGATTGCCTCCACCCTGTCTATGTTTTTTCTGAGGTGCGGCTTCCAGAACTGGACACAATACTCCCAGTGGGGTTTCACAAGTGAGTGATGCAGTGGCAACACTTCGTCCCTCCTTCCTCCTGCTAGAGATACTAATCCCTGTGCATTCCAGCATCTCACTGGCCCTACCCAGGGCTTTGTCACACTGTCTTGCCACTTTGAGGTCATCATATATGATAACCTGAAGGTCCATTTCCAGCTTAGTGATTATTAATACCCCCATCCTATACTCAGCTCCTGGGTTCTTATGACACAGGTGCAGGATTTTGTGCTTTGTGGCATTGAACCCCGACTGCCATGTTCTTCACCACTCCTCGAGTTTCCCCAGATCTATGCATATTTTCTGCACTCCCTCTTGAGTGTCCACCCTATTACATGTTTAGGTGTAATCTGCAAAAAGGTATACCTTCCCTTCCAGTTCTTCTGCAGTGTCACTTATGAAAACAATGAAGAGGACCAGTCCCAGCTCCCTGCTGGGCACTGTCCCTTCATTAGAATTACAGCCATTAACCACCACCCTCTGTTGCCTCTCCATTTACCAGTTCCTTACCCAGTTCACCATTTTGGATTCCACCTCTAGGCTACTCAGTTTCTTTATCAGTCTCCTGTGTAGCACAGTGTTGAAGGTCTTGTTAAAGTCCAGCTAGGCCATGTCCACTGACCTCCCCTGATCTATTTCCCTGGTCACCCAGTCAAAGAAATCAATCAGATTCATCTGGCATGACCTCCCCCCATGAATCCATGCTGCTTTTGGTCTTGTAGCCCAGTGGATTCAAATACTCAACCAACCTTTCCTTTAAAAGACTTTCCATTAAATTTCCCCATCATTGATGATGAGACTTGTCTGTTTTATAGATTCTAGCCTTCTCCCACCTGTCGCTCTTATGGACAGAGATCATGTCTGCTCTTCTTCAGTCCTCCACAACCATGCTTATTTACAGTGCGCTGTTAAATATGGACATCAGTGGAGCAGCTAGTATCTCCTCGAGTTCCTTTAGTACCCTTGGATATATCCTGTGCGGTCCCATAGCCTTGTCCACTTTCAGAGCTGCAAATCCCTTCAGGAGTCTTTCCTCTGAAAATTAAGTTGTGTCCGTCACAACCCCACTCAGCAGGTTAGGCCCTCTGCTCCCACAGTGCCAACCTCCGAACGCAGTATTGTGAACAGGAACAGAAGCAGGGTAACCCTCCTGTCTGTTTTGTGGGTTTGAATCAAACTTTGGTCTCAAGTTCTGGAGGGATTCAAACTGTGAACCTCTTGCTAGCATACCCAATGTACAGGCTCAGATAATTCTGCTCTTCGGGGGGCCAGATATCTTTCGCCTATGGACACCTAACCAGGTGTATAAAAATACCCTTAAAAACTCTATGAAAGACCTCAGAATAAACTTTTACCTTTTCCCAGTTTGGTAAACCAGTAAGCTTACGCACAGTGTCAGCTTTAACCATATATGCTTCATTTGTCAAAGAAAGAATTTCAAAGGCACACCAAGTAGTCTCTTAAAATAGAAGTTTACTTTAAAATAGATAAAAATGTAAAAAATGTAAATACAGAACAATATATCACAAAAACATACAATCACTTAAAAAGAACGAGGTTTAAAAAGTGCAAATTAATTCCTACCACCAGACAATTAGACTTGTCTATCTAAAGTAGATGTTTCTTCTTCAGAATTCAAACATGAGTGTCTCTAAGTGGAAAACAGAATACTGTTTAAAACTGGCTTTGCCAACCTCTTTGCATGAGTTCACCTAGCTCCTCCCTGTCAGAATATAAAAAATATACAAAACAGGATGTCTTATCAATCAGAAGGTAAATTAACTAAGGTGACATCAGCAAAAACTCATTTCCCCATAACCCTTTGATCTAGTTTGTCTTTTTGCCCTTCACAGACATCAAAGGAGCGTTTATATCTTAGCACCTAAGTTACATAACCTGGTTTCTTCCTCTAAATGTCATAAAAGTTTATGATTTTCATCCTAGCAGCTGGCAGCTCCAATTAAGCCAGATACAGGAGATCCTTAATTAGTGTCTCTCCTAGCCTGTAATTATCTCCTGGCTTTTAGCTTAACAGCTTGTAGTCGAAACTTGGGTGTGTGTGGTCATCCCAAAGGCTGTCTCAGCATGTCTCATGAGAGACAGTCAATAAAACATTTTTATATTACAAAAATCATAGAGTAATCAGAACCAGCTGTACAAGCATCACCGTGTCCACCTCCGTTTGCCTTTGTTTCTGTTGTTCCCTGGTCATGTCTCCCAGTACCTCCACTTTGAAGACTGAGCAGAAGTACCTGTTCTGGATGTCAACTTTTCTTGATCGTCTTCCACGCTGTCTCCAAAACAACAAATGATTCTTAACAGAACCCTTTTTACTTAGTTTCTAGAAGGGGAAGTATGGACAGCATTGTAAAACTCACTTTTGGACCCCTTAGAAGATACATCATTAGTATGGTGAATATTTTTTTTCTTGTAACAATAGGTGTTTAATAGTGATGTCAAATAAGTTGCAGAGTTTTGTAGCAGTACTTTGGGAGGCTGGGACATCTGGAACCTATTTAGGAAAAAGATTATGTAAGACTGGTGGCTCACATCCACAGTAGAGAGGAGATGTGCTGCTGATAGACCAGGATGCAGAGTTGCTGGTCCTTAAAAATTATAGGTGTTTTTATATCTATGCAAGATATGCCATTGTATCCATATTGTGGTGCTTTTTTTCAGTTTGGAAATTGTGAAGGCTGTAGGTGTATTACACTCAGAGAGCATTCCGCTCTTCTTCCTTTGTCTCCCTCACAGACTCCCAGTTCCCTTCCAAGGTAGTGAGTGGGTATGAACAGTTTCAGGTGACTGTAGAAATCGATGGTAGAAACCACAAGGAATACAGAGACAGAGAGACACTGGATGTGTATATCCATGAGAAGAAGACCTCATCTGATTGCCAAAAAGTTTTTATCATTTGTTTGTAGAGATTTTGGGTGTGCTGAAAAGAACAGTCACAGGAGTAAAATCTTTAGACTGCCACTTTGATCTGTTTTATTTGAATTACTGAACTATTGATTTGACTTGACTTTTTATATTTTTTTATACTCTTTATAATCATTTAAAAGCTAGTTTTTGCTTCACTAACCACAGCTGCACATTATTTTATTCCCACGTGGTGATTAATTTTAAACACTCAGATGTGAGCATGTATGTCTGCTATTGTGTGCCTTGAATCTCAGACTTCTGATTTAAACTAACTAGGAGTTGGGCAGAGAGCAGAGTATTATAGTCACATATAAGGGAATGAAAAGGGTTAAAATATTAGAAACTTCAGAAGAGTCTAAATCTCTGAGTTCATACCACTATAAGAGCTTAGATAAAATTGTACATTCTGATTTAATTTATGCAAATTAAGCTAATGAGAGATTTAAAAAGCATGTATATGTAAATAATAAGCCATGACAGGATGTGCATTAAAGGACTGTAATGCACACCCCAGGGGCATAGTAAGGCATGAGGCCAAAGGCTAAGTGTCCTTACACCCTTAGGAAGTGCATTAAAATCCTGTAATGCACACCTTGAAATGGCTTATCACACTTACAAAATGACTTTTAGGTAATCTGAGTTACTAGAAAAATAGAAAATGTATTTCTAACTTAATAATATTGTTTCAATAAATATAAAATGGGAAAACATTTTGTTTTGTAATAAAAAAGTTCCTGTTTGTACTGTAGTTTTGGAGTGAGTATTGTAGTGACACTAAGGCCAGCAGGTGGTGCTGTAAGTATGTCTTTTTGTGGCAAGTTTAACAGTGTGAGCTCTTTTGCTTCTTGTTTTCATGTGAGGTCTTTTGCTCTTGTTGTCTTTCTTCTGAGTGCAAGAACTTGTTATGGTCTGCATAAGTTCCAAGTCCTCCCTCCCTCTTTGTCTTGCCTCCCCCTTGTGAATTGGGATGCAGTATAGCGTTGTGGTTAAGGGCACTGAGCTGCAAACCTAGAGACCAGGGTTTAAATCCCACAACCCCCACTTGCATACTGTGTGATCCAGAGCAAATCCCTTAACTTTCTTGTGCTCCCAGGTCGCACCTAGAAATAAGCTCTGGCTGAGTGTGCCTTTCCTGGATAAACAATTTCCCCTTTCCCCTCTCCAGTTGTAGAAGTTAGTGCCCCCGTACGTAACATTGTGTTACATTTGTTTGCTTATGGCTAAATGTTACAGCAGTGCCATTTCGCCTGTACTGTGAGATGGCAGCTTAGTATCACAGCTTTCCCGCCACCCTCAATCTGGTATGCGGTGCATGTCAAGGTAGCACCATTCTGCCTGGACTGCTTGTGGTTGGCCCACTGTGGCAGCTGTCCCACTACTCTTGGCCTGTCCTGTCCTGTGCAGCTTCAAGTGTACAGAATGGGCATTGGTGAAACCTCCCCTCTGTTCCTGCTCAGCATAGTTCTACTCTGCTCTTTGGTGGCTCATACAGCCGATCTGTAGCAGAATGTGTCCCGCTGACATTCCCTACCATCTCTATTGTGTCAGCTAACGAACCAAAAAAACAAAACACGTTAAGATGCTGCCTCCTCAGTAAGTGAACTACTGAAATAAATGTATTGAACTGTTTTTCAAATTTATTTAATGTGGAAAAGTCTGAAAGGATTCCCTGCAGTCAGTGTCAAAAACTGAGTGTTAACAGGGGTCAGTGGGAGATTTAATGTAAAGACTGTGGACCCAATTCTCAAAAGCTCCCGGCATGGTGCAAAGTGCCCCTTGCACCAAAAGATGCACCAGGAGCAATTCTCAAAGGTAGCCTGCATCAACCGCAGACTGCCTGCACCAAATGGGAATTGCACTGACCGTGTGCCACAAAATAGGCTGCGGCATGGCGCTAGGAGATTATGGCAGACACAGGCTGCCAAATCCTCTCAATCGGGATTCTCAGAACTCTCCATGAGGGCAAATTTTTAAGTACCCTTAGACCAGCCAGGGCTGGCCTAAGAGTGCTGAGAAATTGTCCTTAGGAAGAGTTGGGCAATCTATGGCAATGTGCCATGGTCTCCCCTTCCTAGCCCCAATCTCCCATTATTATTAATAAAGATCCTTGGTGATCTAGTGTCCCCCCAAGCCCTGATCCCATGTTATTATAAATAAAGATCCCTGGCGATTTAACACCCCCCAAGCCACAATTCTCCTGTTATTATAAATAAGGATCACTGGTGATCTAGCGCCCTCCCATGCCCTGATCCCCCATTATTACAAATAAAGATCCTTGGTGACATAGCACCCACCAAGCCCCCATCCCCTGTTATGACATATGAACTCATCATTGGAAGTCTAGTGGACCCCTATCCCCCTGCTCTGGCAGGCAGTGTCCCACTACCCCACTACCCCATCCCCAAACCAAGCTAGTGACTTGCATAGCCCATTTCTCACCACCACAGGGAGCCACCAACTGAGCTCTCAATGAGCACTGCACTCTATTCAGTACACACTCATTGATTGACATCACACTGTCATCCAGTGAGCATATACTGAATACTGTACAGTGCTCATTGAGAGCTCAGTCTGTGGTTGGCCGTGGTGGTGAGCAGTGGGGTATGCCAGTCACCAACTCTATGAGGGAGGGGGAGCAGGGTGGAGAGGTACTGCCTACTGGGGTATGGGGGTCCACTAGACTACCAATGATGTGTCTCATATTTTACAATGGGGAATCAGAGCTTGGGGGGCCACTAGATCATCAGGGATTTTTATTTATAATAATGGGTGATTGGGGTTTGGGGGGCTGCTAGATCACCAGGGATCTTTATTTATACTAACTAGGGATCGGGGCTTAGTGGGGCCATTAAACCACCAGGGATGTTACATTTTTAATAACAGGGGATTGGGGATGGGGAAGTCGATCACCAGGGAATGCTTGGGGACATTGCCGCATGGCCACCCATGGCTTGCAGCAACCTTTCCAGGTGTGCCCTCTGTTTGGCACACCGCTACCATTGCCACAAGCTATGGGACTTTGTTTTTGGGACCCCATCCTATTGAGAATCAGGTGCAGGGTCCCTGGCACCAATGGCAATCGGTGCAAGCCACCTTTGGTGTGGCTTGTGCTGACTTTTGAGAATCGAGCCCTATATGTTTAGGCAGAGGCCACAGAGGTTTGTTTAACTCTGGACAGTGGAAATACTTTTTCAAAATAGTAAGTAAATGTTTTGTAAAGTGGTGTGATATTCTCAGTGTATTTTGTCTGGGAAAAGGTGAGGTTTAATTTGCAAGGATTTAGATTGAAAATGTAATAGTAAAGGCTAGGATTTTCAATATGGCAGCTACTGGATTTTCTTTCTGTTTGTAGGATTAATGATATTGTGCAATAGTTTTTTTTGTGGGGGTGGAGGAGATTGAGATTCGGCAACTGATTGCGCATTTAAAGAGATTTAATGCACAGTCAGCTGGATGTCTCTTGATGTATGAAAGTTCTAGATTTTTTTTGCATTTTATAAATTTAAATATTCATAAGTATCTTCTGACACCCAGTCCCCTGCCACATTCAGCACATTACTTTCACATTCCTCACAAAATGTGCCATGATGATATTTGAGCAACCAGGCTGGTATTTTGGATCACATTCCTATTGATCGGCATTGGGGTTGTACGCTATAAGAAGCCAGTTTAAAAGGCGAGTCTTTCTAAGCACACATTAAAGAAAAGGAAAGGAGAGAACTGGGATTTTATTTTTATTGCTAAATCCAGTGGTAGTCCTGAGATAAACTAGGGCTTCCACCTCACTTTCCAGACAAATAAATTAATTAGCGTTAGTGGCAGTGTTAGTAAGGGAAACTAAGTGAGTTAGCTTTGGGGTAGTTAGCTGCCAGTAAATTTCAGAAGTCACAGTTCACACTTCAATGTCATTTAAATTTGTAGTGCTCCAGCGATTGCTCATGTATGCTGGAGCATATTTTATTATTATACTGTGGTGTCCTACCTGCCAGGTCTGCTCCCTACCATCGGAGCACCTGGACCTTTTGTTGATTCATGCTGGCCAGCTGGCTGGTGGAAGAGGGGAGTGAAGAAAATTGGTTTGCGAGAGGAGTTCCAGAGAAGTACAGGAGGAAATAGCAAGATGGGAGTAGTTGGCCTAGAACGCTGCCGAGGAGCAGTAGCAGCAGGATCCCAGCCAGAATAGCATCGGCCTCTTCTTCTAGTCGGACAATGCTGTGTGGCAAGCCTCAGAGGTTGGGGATTTCCTGGACTTGGCTCAGAGGGTTTGTGCAGGGAAGTGCCTCTATTTGCCCAGAGGGTGGGTTGGTTTTGTTCTGATGCCCTAGTCCACACAGGAGACCCTGTACTAGGCCCATCAGAGGGTGGATAAAATAGTTGGAGTTCCTGCTAGATAGCCCAAGAGACCGACTGTTGGGCTGATCTAGTCCTGGGCATCATAGTGTCAGCCTTGATGTGCTGGAATGATCACCTACTGGGTGGGGAAGGGGAGCCTCTTGGGTACTGTCCTTAGCAGGTGCCTTTCTTTAGATTCTTTGCCATTTCTGAAGAAATTACACCTAAAGAAGTGTGGGAAGACTTTTTTTGGCCAGCTGAGAAAAAGATTCTCTCAAGGGATATCCCTTAACTTACAAACTGGCTAGACTTTTTTCTTTCTTTTGGACTTCTTTTGGACTCCTCTACAATTAATATTAGGCAGTGAGAGCACCTACAGGACTTGTATTACTTTTAAATTCAATAGACTTTTTCAAGCCTAAACATGAGAGGTTGGACTTGATAGAGTTCTGGTTCATCTCCTGTAGAGGTGAGAGCTCCACAGGCTCATAAATCGACCTTGAGAGTTTTAGTGACTATCTCTCTTAATTTGTATATTTTCATGCTGCTACAATA
The DNA here is from genome assembly GCA_016271365.2 of Neoceratodus forsteri. Lineage (NCBI taxonomy): Eukaryota > Metazoa > Chordata > Ceratodontiformes > Ceratodontidae > Neoceratodus > Neoceratodus forsteri. The sequence continues at coordinate 1,679,922,334 of CM057456.1, forward strand.
CTCTGTCTTATGTTTACCTTGCTGCTGTGTTTCACTGTTTAATTTTGTAGTACTGCTTAGGTGAGGGGTTGAGTGGTGGGGGGAGGTTTATTATTTGTTTATTGGGATTCTTGGGGGTTGTGTGTGTGTGTGTGTGTATGAGTGAGTGAATTGGTTGGAGTGTGTGTATTATTTTTGGTTTCATGGTGACTGTGTACTGCTGATGACTGAAATGTGTTGGGGTAATGTTAAGATGGTCAGGTGCTATTCCACCTCCAGGTTCATGGACCTCCACCCTTTTTACTGTCCCCCATTACCATATGAACATATGAAACTTGCTAGCAGAAAGAGGCCTTATGGTTTATCAAGTCTGCTCATGTACCTTCTTGCCCTATGGTGCGCACACCCTCCCACTCACCTCCTGGGACTGCTCAGTGCCCTTTACCCCGCCTCCCTTCCATGCCGTGTCCCCTGCCCTTTTGAAACTCCCCACCAACCTGCATGTAACCACCCCCTCAGGCAGAGGTTCCATTCTGACACAACTCTCTCTGTGAAATAATGCTTTCTCATCTCCCTCCTGAACCTGCCCCCCCTCCAGTCTCAGCCCATGCCCCTCGTGTCCCTTCCCTTCCCTTCCTCTTCTTAAACAGCCCCTCTGCCCCAGATTCGTTGATCCCCCTCAAGCATTTGAAGGTCTCAATCATGTCCCCCCTATCCCTTCTCTCTTCCAGGGTGAACAAAGTCAAGTGACTCAGCCTTTCCTTGTAGGTTCTGCCCTCCATCCCCTGTATCATTTTCATCGCCCTGTGCTACACCCCCTCTAGCCCCACCTCTATATGTTCCAGTTTTCCCCCCAGTCACCCATGAGGTACCAAGTCAAAGGCCTAGCTGAAATCCAAATATAGGACATCCACTGCATAGCCCCTGTCCAGTTCCCTTGTCACTCAGTCACAGTATTCTATTAGGTTGGTCTGGCATGACCTATCCGAGATGAACCCATGCTGTCACCCATCCTGGAGATCACTTTGCTCCAGGAAGGTTACCTGTCTCTCCTTCAAGATGAACTCCATTAGTTTACCCACTATGGAAGTGAGACTGTCTGTAGTTGCCTGGCTCATTCTTTGGGCCACTCTTATGGATAGGCACCACATGAGCCAACCTGCAGTCCTGCAGTAAGCATCTCATGTCCAGGGAGGTGTTGAGCAGGTCAGCCAGCAGCCCAGCCAGCACCTCCGCCATCTCCCTCAACACCTTAGGGTGAATGCCATCAGGACCTGGTGCCTTGTCCACCCTAAGAGCCTTCAGACCTTCCAGTACCCTGTTTTCTTGAATCACTTCATCAGTCACATCCTCCCCCTTGTCCCCACCCCTCCAGCCCATGGAGATAGCAGTCCTCCTACCACCCTCATGAACACAGAACAAAAGTATTCATTCAGCACCTCTGCCTATTCTCCCTCCCTCTCCACCCACCCCTCGCCCTTCCTAATCCAGACAATCCAGTCCTTACACTTCCTTTTCTCCATCATGTACTTAAAAAACTCCTTCTCCACCTCTCTTATGCCCTGAGCCAGCCTCAGTTCCTTGGCGGTCTTGGCCTCCCTTACCAGCTTGGTCAATTCCCTGGCCTTGTCCTCCCCTTCCTAGTTCTCTTCATTCTCCTAAATGCAGCTCTCTTGGCTATCACCCCTCCAACATCCTGCTGGTCACCCAGCATGGCACCTTGGCTCTGGACTTCTTGCTCAGAATCCTGATGCATGCTACAGTGGCCTCTCTTAGGCCAGACTTCAAGATTTCCCACTTTTGGTGCGCGTTCATCTCTGACCTGGATCCCTCAAGGCTCCCACTTAGTATTTCCCTCATGCTTCCAAAGTCTGCCCGTCTGAAGTCCACTACCTTTGTTGTTGACCCCACCACTTCCTTGCTCATGCCTAGCTTGAACCACACCAAAAGGTGGTCACTCTCGGCTAGTGGATCCTCCACCAGTAGCTCCCGCTCCATCTCCCCATTTGTTAGAATCAGATCCAATATGTTGCCCAGTCTGGTTGGTTCACCAACCATCTGCACCAGATGGCTGTCCTGGAACACATCCAGTAGCACCTATTCTCTGGTGCTAGAGGTGGCATGGGTACCCCAGTCCATCCCAGGTAGATTGAGGTCCCCAACGATCACCACGCTCCCTTTGCTTCACACATGTTGAATTTGATCTGCCAACTCCCTATCCATCTCCTCGCACTGTGCTGGTGGTCTATATACCACTCCTAGCCTCAGTTTCCTACCCTTCTGGTTCAGAAACTGCATCCACAGTGCCTCCGTCCTCCCCTCCTCCCTCTTGTCCCTTGTGCTCCTGATCCCGTCCCTTACATAAATCTCCACCCCTCCTCCCTTCCCCACTCCCCTGTCCTTTCTATACATCCTGTACCCAGCAATCGCCAGCTCCCAGTGGAAGCATATAGGAGGTGTCATGCTTTGTGGATAGTTAGGAGAAGGAAGAAGAAGGGGGAACTGGGCCTGGAGGGGGAATGGAGAGGGGGTGCGGATTGGGGTAGTTAGGACAAGAAGACACCCAGGGGTGAAATGGGAATGGGACAGGGGTACTGCCTGCCTTGTTCCCATACCCAAGGGCTCTGCTTTATGCAGGCAAGAGGTGCAGTCTCCCTCAGTGACTCATCCTACTCAGGCGGTGTTATGCAATGCCAGGTCCATCAAGAACAAGACTGCTATGATAGCAGATCTTATTGGGACATCGGAGCTGACTTGCATCACTGAGACCTGGTTGGACAAAAATGCAGGCCCAGTTTTGGCCTCAGTTGTTCCAGCCAGGTACTCGGTGATACACCGCCCAAGGATGGATCACAGGGGTGGGGGTGTAACTATTTGTTTTCGATCAGAATTGGGCCTTGTGGAGGTACCAGTGGGGTCCACTAGATCCTTTGAATGTATCGTGGGTGTGGGTGTGGGGTGCAGAATACTGCTCATCTACTGTCCACCTGGTGATGGAAAAGAATTCCTGCAGGAAGTCGCAGACTTCATTGTCGACATGGTGTTGTGGTCCCCCAGATGGTTAATTCTGGGGGATTTCAACACCTGGGTTGACAATGCTCTCTCACATTTTGGTAGGGACTTCCTCCAACTTATGACATCGTTGGTCCTCACAAAAGGTGGTTTCCTCTGCAACTCATATTAGTGGTTATTCACTGGATCTGGTGTTCCTCCTGAGGATGGAAATCTCTGACTTGGTAGTGGAACTAGTCAGTTGGTCTGACCATCACTCCATAAGGTTCAATTTCGCAACTCCCCCTAATAGGCCAGCCCCTACGGAAATGGTCCGGTACTGCCCTTTAAGGGGTGTGACCCCGGAGGGTCTGATGGTGGTACTGGACCTATCGAGTTTACCGAGCAAATGCATGGATCCAGGGAATCTGATACACGACTGTAACAGGCGGTGACGGAAGCCCTGGACTCCATTGCTCCTGTTCATGTTCGACCCCTCACTCTTTGTCCAAGATTCCTATGGTTTGATGGGACCTTGAAGGAACTGAGGACAGTGGGTCGAAGGCTAGAAAGAGCCTTGCAGAAATCAGGCCTGGAGGTAGACAGGCTTAGATTGATGACTCTGTCTATCAATTGACAATCTCCCATAAGAAGGCAGAATTCCTGTCCAGAGAGATTACCGTTGCATAAAACCATAAAAATATGGTTAGGCCCAAAGCACGGTATGCCTCATATAAGCAAATGAACATTACATATAACAAAAAACTAAGAAATAATGCTGTAAAATGAATATACTGTATAGTGTATACACTTAGCAAGCATGATCCCTAGTACCCATGCTTGTACAGTGGATACCCATTACTACATGATAGTGCAATACAGCAATATCACAGTAATAATAAAACATCTGTCATTGGCATGTGCATGAGGGTTCAAGGGGTGTGGGACCCACGGGCAACAATACTAACATCAGTTTAGGGCCCTGGCAGATAGTTGTTCATATCTCTGATTATTATTACCCTTTCTTGTCATTTTCAAATATTTTTTAATGTGATTGTAACTATTTTAGTATTAGCAGTATTTTCATTATTTTTCAAGCCACTAGTACTTCTACATATTTTGGAATGAGTGGTAGAGGGAAGGGAAAGGGTAGACAGGGAGGAAAGACAGGGAAGGCAGCAGTGGTAACTACCTGTGGAGGGGACAAGGGTATGGTATGGATGCAGAAGGTACTAGTGTATCTGCACAGAATCAAAGAAACAGACAGTGATAGCTGAAAAAGACCAAAGGTTCATCCAGTCTGCCCATGACTTAACGTCGATACAGGGTTTTAAACCTCCCCATCATTTGTCCTATTTCAACTGCAGTGTGTGATTGTAGTAGAACTGTTACAAAAATGCTTACAGCACTTGATTTGGCTGCTCTCTAAGTTGAGGGAGGTTGCAGCAAGAGCCAAGATCTGTTATCTGAAATGTCCTCGACCCCATCAACACGGTGGTGTTGAAAATTATCCAAAAAAGTCCCCATCAGTGGTTAGTAGTAGTGGACCTGAGTCTGAGGATGATGCAATGACAGAGTTGTGTGTGCCACTGCCATTGCAGGAAAATGAGGACGAGGAGGACTTATGAAAGGAGAAGGAGGAAATCGATGGTGATGGTGAAGATGACACTGATATTGTTCCTTTGTGGGAGCCTGAAAAGAAATATCAAAGGGTGACAGCAAAGTGTACACATTTTTCGAACTGAAGGGTAGGCAACCTGTGTCACAAAAGATAATATATGAAGGCACCTATCCCAGAACAGAAAGAAGTGCAGGTGTGGTGGCCACCACCACCACAGCTGGTGCTCCACATAAATTTATGTGTCCTTCAAAATCTCTCGTGTGGGACTTTTTTTTAATTGATCCAGAAGATGACACTGGTAGCAATATGCCAGCTTTGTGTGGCCTGGGTAGGCTGTGGCAAGAAAGAGTCTTGTGTTGGCACAGGTGGACTGCATATCCATCTTAAAGTCAAACATATGACTAGGTGGCAAGCACATCAGTGCAAAGTGTGCACAGGTGCTTGGGGAAGTAGAAATGAGGCAAAGGATATTATGGAAGAAAGGGAGGTTGAGGAGGAGGTCAGTAGTACACCTGAAAGTGTAAAAGCACTGATGTGCATCAACAGCAGGAGCAGCAGCATCACCCTAACAAAACCCCTCAGCCAAGTCACAAGTCTCTTGACACCATCTCCATCTGTGACAGTCTTCAAGCAATGTAGTGCCCGCATAAAACTGATTCCAAAAAGTCCCCACCCAAAAAAAGAGCCAGCCAACTATTGCTAGCATTCTATCAAAGCAATGCAAATCCCCCCTAATCATTCAGTGGTTGGGGAACTTGATGCTGCTGTGGCAGAAATGATTGTTATTAATCTTCTCCATTTTTCTTTTGTGGAAAATGCTGGTTTCATTCACTTTATGTCCAAAGCATGCCCCAAGTGGAAAGTGCCATCCAGGACCTACTTTTCACAGCATGCAATTACTGAACTGAGGGATGTTGTTGAAAAAGAAGTTTCACATGCCCTGCAGCATTCCTTCAGTTCATACATTTATCTTACCACTGACACGTAGAGCAGTGGACCAACAGTTGCTAGTTCTTTTACACGCATAACAGCATATTGGGTAGAACTGAAGGGGGTCAGTCATTACCTTGGCAGCAAATGAAAATTACCTAATAGTAATGGAAACTGCATGCCTGGAATTCACAAGCATGCAACACTGGCTATAAAGAGCAAGCTTGATTCGCACACCAGGGACAACATTTTGGCATCAATTTTGGAAGAGACTGACATTTGGCTGAACCCACTATCATTAAAGGCAACCTTCCAGCCAGTGGCAATGGTGCAAACATTGGGAAATCTATTAGTGATGGGGGTTTTGTTAGGATGCCTTGCTTTGCACACTGTCTGAACCTGGATATGAGAAGAATTCTTGTCACAATGTGACATTAAAGAATGGCTCACCCTGTGTTGTTAAATATGTGGTCATTTTGCACAGTCAGGAAGGCTAGGGACCAGTTACGTGCACTGCAATTAAAAAACAGTCTTCATCAGCAACAATTAAAGCAGGAGGTAGTCATGAGGTGCAATTTGACCACGTATATGCTGGAGCAGATGTATGAACAGTATAAGGCTTTATCAGAGTGTATGCTCCTTCATACAAGCTGTGACAGTTCTGGAGCCTCTATGTCACTGACAACAGAACAGAGGAGGTTAATAGATGGGTTGATTTTGATCTTGAGACCTTTGATCATGCCACACAGACAGTGAGTGGGGACACTTCCTCTATCAGCCAGGCCATCCAACTGCTCCAAGTACTGAGACAGACCATCTGTATTGTGCAGTAGCAGTTTGAGGCAACAGGTTACTCTGTAGGCTATGAAATGTCTGAGCACATGCTTAATGTATTGGATCATAACAGACAGCTGAATGTTATCCTCACATCTGCAGATTTCATGACTGCAGTAATGCTGGATCCATGGTACAAAAGGGATCTTTCAGCCACAGTGGTTGTAGCACAGTTGAGCATGTGCAAAGACTGCGGACCAGTCATGTGCATGGTTTGCGAATGCTAAAAAAAACAGCATATTTAGATGAGACACACTGTGCCACGGTCACCAAGAGTCAGCAAGGGAAGTAAGAGATGTGGAGATGCAGCCTCAACATGTACCAGTAAGATAATCAGAAAGCCACCTCCAAAATCAAATCCTCTATGGGCAGTTCTTGCTCAGGTTGGCATTGCAGATTGTGAGGAGAAGGAGGATACACAATTAGAGGATCCTGGAATAAAGGCAGCAGCCAGATCTGTTGAGGCATATATGATGGACCCAAAACACTTGGAGCTGATGATGAACCCCTTCTGTGTTGGAACAGCAAAGTTAAAGAGTGGCCTGTACTGACAGATGTGGCTTTTAAATATTTAAGCTGCCCACCATCTAGTGCTTGTTCTGAGCTTGTTTTCAGTCCAACAGGGGCAATCATCACAGAGCGACGTACAAATCTGTCCTCCCAAAATGTTGATATGTTGACATTCATTAAAATGAATAGTGCACATATAGCTCCAACAAGTGCATCCCAGTGGGCACCAGTGATATACCAGGATAAAGCTGGGAAAGAACAATCACCCACCACAGAGGTAGATGTGGACATAATGGATGCAGAATTCTCATGTGGTGAAAATTCAGATATTGAGGAAGCAGTGGAGGTATTCATTGTAGGGGATGAGGAGCAGTAGACTGTTTTAGTTTGGAGGACACAAAAAGAAAGAGACTGTAACTAAGCACTCTGGCCTCCACTCCTCATCCAGTCTTCCTCACCCTGGAACAACATGCAAGCCTCCTACTACTTCATGTGATGCCTCCAGAAAAAGCAGGGCTCTTAACCAAGCTGATATGCCAGGCATCAGACTAATGTGAACCTGCCGCTAGATGCGAGCAGCCACTGATGATGATCTGCACTATGGCCTCCTCCAGTCCTTCTCGCCCATAACAACATACACCCCCTCCTCCTACGCCATGTGATGCCTCCAGAAAAAAAAACAGGACTCTTAACCAAGCTGATATGCCAGACACCAGACTAATGTGAACCTGCTGCCTTGAGTGCCACCACTGATGATGATCTGCACCATGGCCTCCTCCAATCCTCTTCAACCATGAAGAACATGGACCTCCCCTCCTCCTCCTCCTCCTCCTCCTCTTACATCTCATGCCTTCAGATAAACCCAGACTCTCAGCCCAGCATAAATGCCAAATACATTTGCTACTATGTGAACCTGCTTCTGTTGTCCTGTTGCCTACTCCATCCAGCAAGATGCCTACTCCTCCCCGTACCAATGGGCACCAGAATGCTATTGCACATCTTGGCCATCACTAACATGACAGTAAGTATCATTCCATTTTTCTGTTGTTTTTTTTTTTTACTTTTCTGTTTTCATTTTCCTTTTAAAGGTGATTAAGACAGAGTTTGGTACACTCTAAATAATTTCACTCTTGTGTTCACAGGTCTCCTTGTCTGCTGCTTCATTCTCAGCAGCCAGCAAACCACTTCCTCTTCCTCTGGGGCACCATTGTCAGTGTCAGTGGTTCAGCAGGTTGCACACTTGCCTCTGAGGCTGGAATAATGAAAGGATGTGGGTTCTAGCCCCGCACCAGGCACTTGTGGCAAATCTCAATACTGACACTGTAGTGCATCATGTGGGGGATGCTGCACTCCTGAGGTGCTGTCTTTCAAATGAGAAATTTAAACCAAAGTCCATTCTGCCTGTTCTAGTGGTTGTTCAGGCGGACATTAAAGATCCCTATGGCACTTCTTGAGAAGAGTAGGGGAATATTTTTTATTTCAGATAGGATGAAAATCAAAACATATACAATAAATGAAGAGGAAAAATTATATACAAATTAGAAAAACATTCTTAATTCAGAACAAAAAGGAAATGTAAGAATCCGTAAACAATTTACAGGAAATTAAATCTTCAGACAAGCTATTTATAAAAACATCCGTTCTTTGGAAAACAAAAACTTTGAACAAATCATTCCAAACAGGTGCCATCCCCCCATTTTTTCTAACAAACAAAAATAGAACTATCCCGGGTAGTCTTTATACACATAGGACTATTTCTTTCAAAAAGCCATTGGAATCCATCCCACCACTGAGTGGCTACTTTTTTAGGATATTTCCTCCTTTCCACTTCTTGTAGGTCAGCAAGACTATGTAGTATAGATTGTAAGATTTGCTCTGGTTGCCATATAATTTGTTGTAAGGAAAAATGAACCCTGGCTTGCCATATCCAATATTTAAAGCATGCCAAAATAATCCAAACTGTACTGTGGTTAAATGTTGTTCCCCAAATGTGTGTTTAACCAAGAAATAAAGTGTTTGGGTCAAGAGCATTCAAAGGTTGTGTTCCCCATCTATGCTGAATAAAGATCCACAAATCTTTTTTAAAAGGACACTCAAAATAGAGATGTTCCATTGTTTCCAATGTGCTGTAACAAGTATTCCGGGGACAATATTTCTGCTATTTCTTTATGTTTGAGATTATTTTTAACATTTAGCTTTCCATGTAGACATAGCCACATGGTATCCCACATTTTGTTGTGGAATTTGAACATCAAGAAGCAATTTGCCAATGTGAGTTCTTTTGGCTACCGAGTGTTCAAAAACCGGGGATTTTCACAATAATATTCTAACAAAACAAAATTAAAGAAGGGTTTCCTAGCTAGGGTTATGAAAGTTTGCTTCTGCACTTTGCATTCTTTTAATTTACCAATACAATTCAGAAAATGAGGGGCTAAGCATGTTAGTCTTTTCTGTTTTGGAATAGGAGAATGTAACGACCAATCATTAAGGATACCTATCAGTTGGTTAGCAACCCAGGGTGTCCAAGTTGAGGAGCAATTGTTAACTATGGGTTTGATAGTGGCATAAAGAAAAATACAATGGTAAAATACTAGCGGACTGATAATTGATAATCCTCCTTGTTTGATGTCAAGGTATAATATGTCACATTTTATGGGATTCAATCTGCTGCCCCAAATACACTAAAAAAAAAAACTAAATAAAGTGGTTTCCAGTTGTTTAGATGGGGGGGGGGTAGATGTAACTCAAATTTAAAGAGGTAGGGAAGAGATAAGTTGTAACCATGTAAACCTTTTTCTCTTTATTCATTATCCACTTGTTCCATAGCACCACTCTGTCTAATGCTCTTTTTAATAAAATATCCCAGTTTAAATAGGCTAAATCATAAATGAGAATTCCCATAATAGTCTGCAGATACTGTGTTTGAGTCCCTAAAAGTAATGTTGTAGCCTTATGATAATTACTAGAGGCCCCTTTAAGTTGTGAATATGTAATTAATAAATTGTTTACATGGAATCCCGAGGTGGAATTAAATTAAGCATAAATCATCTGTGTATGCCAAGGTTCTTATTTCGGTATCTTGGCTACTAACTGAGAGCCCTGTTATATACTGTGACTGATTAATTCGCTGTATGAGTGGATCAAATGGCAACCATGTCTGACCCCTCAGTTCACTGAAACAGGGTTGCCAATCCAGCCATTAACATATGGATATACTAGAGCATTTTTTAACAAAGACGTACCCAAGAAATACATTTTTCTGCAAATCCATATGCTGATATAAACTGCCACATATATTGATTAGGTATTTTGTCAAATGCCTTAGCCTGATCCAGGCTAATCACGAAGCCTGAGAGTTCACCTTCTGTGCCCTTGTCTATAAGTTCTCTTAATATATTTAGAAAGTCAGAAATCTTTCTTCCAGGAATGGAAGACACCTGTTTCGGATGTTTTATAGCATTTACAGTAATGTGTTAGCCACTCTCACGCTCAATAGTTTCAACTGGGGGGGGTTCAATTTAGGTTGATATCTCAGCCATTTTGGGGGGTTTTGGTCACAAATTTTCAGCATAGGGTTCTTGGGACCCCACCTCATTAACATTGACACTGTCATTTTGTTTCTCGGTCCCAAAGAGTGATTTTGAGGTTGCTATGCAGAATCACCTTTCAGGACTGATTAATGACAGTGCCACTGTTCATGAAGTGGGGTCCCAAAAAGCCCATATTGTAAGTCTGGTGATAAAACTCCACAAAATGACTGCATTTCATGCATGTGTTGCTCAGTTTGTACGCACGCTCGTACCTTCACCAATTTTTTTATATTTTCACTCCAAATTTCCAACGTTGCCATTTTTTCACAGCTTCTTATGAACAGTACAGCTGTCATTTTTTGCATCCTGCCTTAAACATGTTTTAGCACCTGTGGTGCAGAATGGTGCAGTCGCTGAGCAAAATCAACTTTTGGAACAGATTAATGAAATCACAGTGCCACTGTTCATGAGGAGTCCCAAAAGGCCATGTTGATAATTTGGTGAAAAAATTCCACAAAATCACTTTGTTACGAGCACGCATTATGCAATTTCTATGCATGCTCATAACTTCGATAATTTTTCATATTTTCACTCCAGATTTTCAACATTGCCATTTTTCACACCTCCTCATGAACAGCACAGATGCCATTTTTCACATCCTGCCCAAAATGTCTTTTCACACCTGTTGCACTGAATGGCGCATTCGCTGTATGAAATCACCTTTCAGGATTGAGTAATGAAATGATAGTGCCACTGTTCATGAGATGAGGTGGGGTTCCAAAAAGCCCATGTTAAAAATTTGGAGCAAAAATTCCAACAAATGCCTGGGGCACTAGGGTTTCCAACTGTAATGCCCCACCCTGTACATACTGACAGGCATCGGGGGTGTAGCTTGGGGTCATCGGCTGTAATGCTCATGCCATTCCACCTCCACCCCACCCTGCAGCCACTGACTGGCACTGAGGTGTGCCTTGGGGTCTTTGGCCCTAATGTTCTCCCCATTCTCCTATACTACACCCATCTCAGCTTATTTCCTTATGGAATGGGGTGAGCGTAAGGGCCGAAGACCCCAAGGCACACCATGACACCTGTCAGTGTCTGCAGAGTGGGATGAGGTGGAATGGTGTGGGCATTATGGCAGATGACCCAAATGCACACCCCAATACCTGTCAGTCTCTGCAGGGTGGGGGTTAGCATTAATTCAGTACTTCACTGCCATTCCTATTATGCATCTCTCTAACTCCTGCAGTGCCAATGCCAATACCAGCAAGCAAACATTTGGCATTGACAAATGCTTGTTTATTTATTAATATGTTTCACCAGGAAAGGCAGACTGAGCAAACGAGTTGCTCGTAAGTCCAGCCATGTGCATTACTATGCACTGTAATGCACATGGCTGGAATGTGCCTGGTTGTCGGGAAGGGGGGAGTGGAAGAGATCTGCCACTGCAATGACGAAACTGTCCCTGATTGGAGTGGCAGATTTCTTTGAAGTGCAGTGCTCACATGCCGGACTGGTGGCTTAGAGGGTTGAGGTGCTAGTGCCTTACCTCAACACAAGCTGGTGACCCAGGTTCAGGAACGAGCCCGGGTCATCGGAGGTCAGCACGGGGTGGGTGGAGCTGGATAGAGCTGCCAGCAGGCAAGCTCTCCTCTCCAGGGAGGAAGCATGGCATCCCTCAGCTGATGGCGACCACAGTGGAGGCTGGGGGTTGCACGGGCCCAAGGGTGCCTAGGCATTAGGCCATGGGGTGGGGAAAGGGGCAGAACTGGGGCTGTGGCGAAGTGATGCACTTCCATGCTCATGTGTGCATGCGTGCATACTCCGGGGCCCCTGGGAGACAATCGGAGGGGAAAATATGCCGGTCAGCAGGATGAAGACTGACTCCCCACAGGCACCACTCCTGGGCTGGGCAAGGTGCACCAGTAATTCTGGGATGGGGCTGGGGGGTCGGTTGGATGGAGGCTGACCGACAAGGTGCATAAATACAAAAATAAAAAAAAATTAAAAAGTGCGGTGCTCGCTCTGAAACTGCCATCATCGACAGCTTCCCTGTTGATTGGTGGCTGAGGGACACACCCCTGAAAGCATTCACTGGATTGGCCACAACACTGCAACACTTCTGCAATGCTCTACTACTTCAATATGTTTCTTGTGCATGCAAACATAAAAAAGACAGATTTTCTAGCCTGAGCAATATTATAGATCCCGTGGGCTATATCTGTGTTTTCCAAAAGACTGGTATTAGACATAGACATAGACTTTGACTGCTAATAAGGACCACTTGGCCCACCCAGTCTGCCCATTTCCCTACCTACTTGATAAGCTGCAGATTCTAGTTAACCAACAGCCTACTTCCTGCCACCCCCCACTACAATTGCCTTATATCTGTCCCATGCATGTTTGAATTCCCCCACTGTTTTAGACCTAACAACCTCCCCAGGAAGGTGGTTCCATGCATCCACCACTCTCTCCATGAAAAAAAATTTCCTCACATTACCCCTGAGCCGTCCCCCCTCTATCTTTAAATTGTGCCCCCTTGTTCTTACACATCTCTTTTTTTGAAAGATGCTACCCTCCTGGACTTTGTTGATTCCCTTGAGGTACTTGAACATTTCTATCATGTCCCACCGTCCCTCCTTTCATCAAGGGTATACATCTTAAGCTCTCTCAGTCTCTTTTCATATGGTTTCTGATGCAGACCCTGCACCATTTTAGTTGCCCTCCTCTGGACTGCTTCCATCCTGTCTATGTCCTTGCGTGGATGAGGTCTTCAAAACTGCACACAGTACTCCAGATGGAGTCTCACCAACTTTCTGTGCAGAGGGATAACCACTTCCCTTTTTCTACTTGTGATGCCCCTTCCTATGCATCCCAGTATCCCCCTGGCTCTCCTTACTTACTTCTCACATTGCTTACCAAACTTTAGATTATCTAATATGACTACCCCCAGGTCCCTTTCCATTTTTGTTGTTGTTAGTACCTCCCCTGCTATTGTGTACTCTTCTCCTGGGTTTTTGTTTCCCAGGTGCATTACTTTGCACTTCTTTGCATTGAATCTAAGTTGCCATATGTCTGACCATTCCTCCAACCTTGCCAAGTCCCTTCTCAGCCTTTCTACCCCCTTGTATCAACTCTGTTACAGATCTTTGTGTCATCTGCAAAGAGGCATACCTTTCCCTCCAGACCCTCTGCAATGTCACTTATAAAGATGTTAAAGAGGACTGGACCCAGTACTGAGCCCTGAGGTACTCCACTAGTGACCCCCCTTTCTTCAGAATGTGTTCCATTCACCATTACCTTCTGTGCCCTGTTGTGCAGCCAGTTTGCTACCCAGGCTACCACCTTGGGACCCACTCCCAGGCTGGCTAACTTGATTATTAATCTTTTGTGTGGGACTGTGCCAAATGCCTTGCTAAAGTCTAGGTAGGCCATATCCACAGCCCTCCCTGGTCTATTACTTTGGTCACCCAGTCAAAGAAATCTATTAGATTCATCTGACATGACCTTCCTGCTGTAAATCCATGCTGCTTTGGGTCCTCGTGCCCTGCTGGCCTCTAGGTACTCACCAATTCTTTTCTTTCAGAAGTGATTCCATCATTTCCCTACCACTGAAGTCAAACTTCAGGTCTGTAGTTTCCTGCTTCTGCCTTGCTCCCACTTTTGTGAAGGGAATTACACCTGCCTCCTCCAGTCCTCAGGTACCACCCCATCCTCCCATGATTTGTTAAAAGTGTGGTCAGTGGTGTCACTAGGTCCTCCTTAGTTCTTTTTAGGATTCTGGGGTGAATCCCATCAGGCCCCATTGCTTTGTACACCTTGAGCTTTAGGAGTTCTTTCAGGACTCTTTCTTCTGTAATGGACTGGTGTCAACCCCTCACCCAGAGTGCTCTATTGTCTGGTTTAGGTAACTCCTCCTCATCTTCTTGTGAATACTGAGCAAAAGTATTCATTCGCATCTCTGCCTTCACTGTCTCCTCTGCCCACCTCCCTCCTTATTAATCTTCACTATTCCTCCCTTAACCTTTCTATGCTCCCTAATGTACCTATAAAAGGTCTTATCCCCCTTCTTAACTGAATTGGCTATTTTTTCCTCGGTTTGGGCTTTTGCTATTCTGACTGCCTTCTCCACTTCTTTCTGCTTTAATTGACACAGTTCCCTGTTGTGCTCCTTCTGTGATTCCTTATACTTTTTGAAGGCAGCCTTTTTCTCCTTAATCTTCCCTGCCACCTCTTTTGAGAACCATAGTGTTTTTTTACTCTGCTTTGTTTTCTTTATCTGTTTCACACAAAGGCTTGTTGCCTCTATGATGTCAGTTTTGATTTTTCTCCATTGTTCTTCCACCCTTCCTGTTTGGCCATTTGCTAGTGTATTTCTCAGGTATTCACCCATTTTTCCAAAGTCAGCCCTTCTAAAGTCCCGTATGCTTGTTTTTGTATGGCTCGTCTCCATGGTTGTGCTTATTATGAAGCACACTGTGCAGTGGTCGCTTGTTCCCAGATGTCTACTGACTTCTAAATTTGTGATCCTCTCTCCATTTGAGAGTACCAGGTCTAGTATTGCTTCTTACCGAGTGGGTTCCAACACTAGCTGTCTAAGGCTCTGGCCTCTGCAGGGCATCTAGAATGACCCTGCTCTTGGATGTGGCTGCAGTGCATGTCATCCAGTTAACATCTGGCATATTCAGGTCCCCCATCAACAATATCTCCCCTTTTTCAGCCATTTTGAGAATGTCCTCTATCATTTTCTTGTCCATTTCCTCCCCTTGAGACGGGGGTCTGTATACAACCCCTGTGCAGATTGTGATGCCATTCCCTGTCTCCAAGGTGACCCAGAGTGCCTCATGTCCTCCCCCTTTACTTTTTAGTACTGTAGCTTTGATCCCTTCCCTTATGTAATGACCTACTCCACCGCCTCTTTTCCCCTCCCTGTCCCTTCTGTAGACTGTGTACCCCGGTATGTTGACATCCCAGTCATGGTTGTCCATGTACCATGTTCCCGTGACTGCCACAATATCCAATTGTTCATCTTCCATCAAGGCTACTAGCTCAGGAAGCTTGTTTCCCAGACTATTCAATCTCCAGTAGCATTTTCCTGATGTGGAGTCTTTAAAATTAGAAATTTTAACAGTAAGAAAACCATGATACAAAGAAGCTACTGAAGGTTGATAGGCTTAGATTGATGGACCATTATACGGTTGACAATCACTTGTAAGAAGGCAGAATTCCTGTCCAGAGAGATTGCTGCTGAGCAAAATTGGCCAGCTTAGCTCTTCTGGACTGTTGACAGATTGTGCAATCCAATCTGTCTTCAGCCTGGGGTAGCTTTTTCACAAGAGAAACGTGACTAGTTTGCTCGGTTTTTCGCAGATAAGGTTGCCGGCATCAGATCTGGGATCTGCCCAGCTTCACTGGGTGTTGCAGAGGTCAGCAGGAGGTTGTGAACACCTGGTTTGCCTGGTCAGACTTTGGCTGGCCAGAAATCACTGACATCATAAGGATTAGTGGCCAACCTGCTGTAGTTTGGACCCAGGTCCAGCGTGCCTTCTTGTGGGGTGCACTGATGAAATCGGCCCAGTCCTGGCTGAGATAGTCTGGAGGTCATTGGAGAGGGGGGTCTTTCCTGATCCCCTAAAGGAGGCAGTTGAATGACTGTGCCTTAAAAAGCCCTCCCTTGACCCGGACTCCTTGTCCAACTATAGACTTGTCTCTAACCTGCCCTTTGTGGGTAAGGTTGTTGAGAAGGTGGTTAAGCTGCAGCTGGATGATTATTTATCCGCCCATGATGTCTATGATTCTCTACAGTCTGAATTTAGGAAGAAGTATAGTACCGAGACAGCCCTTGTTCGGGAGCTTAATGATCTCCTAATACCGAGAGATTGGAGGACTTCTTCCATCTTGGTCCTCCTTGATCTCTTTGCAGCATTTGACACTGTGGACCATGGTGTGTTATTGGAGCATCTACGGTTCATCTGTGGACTGTCTGGTACAGTCCTCAGTTGGTTTTGATCATTCCTCCAGGGTAGGACCCAGAGAGTAGTGTCTTGGATTTATTCCTCAGCCCCTCTTCCCCTATCTTGCAGGGTACTATTGAGGCCCCACCTGGAGTACAGTGTACAGTTCTGGAGACCATACCTAAGTAAGGACACAGACAGGGTAGAGAAGGTTCAGAGGAGGACAACAAAGATGGTGCATGGATTGCATCACAAGTTCTATGAAGACAGGTTGAAGGAACTGAACATGTACTCCCTGGAGGAGAGGAGGGAGAGAGGGGATATGATAGAGACATACAAGTATCTCACAGGGAGGAACAAGGTGCAGGAATACACTATTTTTAAGCAAAAAAGATGTTCCAGGACTAGAGGGCATGGGATGAAGTTGGAGGGAGGATGATTCAAAGGAAACATGAGGAAAAATTTCTTCACAGAACGGGTGGTGGACAAGTAGAACACCCTGCCAGAGGAAGTGGTGGGGGCTGAAACAATCACGGGATTTAAGAATGCATGGGATAGACATAAAGGAATTCTGGAGGTCAGGGGTAAGGGGCAACAGACTTCTAGGAAAACATAAACTGAACTTACAAGCTCAAATGGGCAGACTGGGTGGGCCATAGGCCCTTATCTGCCGACACTGTCAATGTATCTATGTATCTATGTACCACAGAGCTCCATTTTGTCACCTATGTTGTTTGTAGTGTACATGCTGTTGTTGGGAGACATTATTAGATGGTATGGTTTGAGTTTTCACTGCTATGCAAATTATACTGAGCTGTACATGTCCTTTGTGCCTGAACAGGAGGGAGTTCTCTCAGTCTTTAACAACTGCCTCTCTGAGATCCAAGGGCTGGATGAGTGCCAGCTGGCTGCAATTGAATCCAGCTAAAACTGAAGTGTTGATTGTGGATCCAGATTGTTGGGAGGCAGGTTTGTTGGCTGGACAACCCTCCGGGCTCTGGCTCAGGGGTGTTCAGCTGACTACCTCTGATAAGGTGTGGGGCATTATTTTCGATGATGGTCTGACTCTGAAATCTCAGGTGTCGGCTGTTGTCGAGACTGCATTTTACCATCTAAGGAATATCACCCAGGTAAAGCACCTGGTTGCCCCCGGTGATCTTCCAACACTGGTCCACACCTTCGTGACTTCCCGCCTTAACTACTGCAATGCGCTTTTCCTAGGGTTACCTGGGGTTGATATCCGCCACTTGCAGCTAGTGCAGAATGTGGCAGCCAGGCTTTTGACAGGTTCTTCCAGGGCCTGTCATACAATGCCTGTACTCCGTGGACTGCACTGGCTGCCAGTACAGTGGCCGATCACCTTTAAGGTCAGCTTACTGACCTATAAAGCCCTATACAAGCAGGGACCCTGTTACTTGCAAGTTTTCTTTTGCCCCTACTGCCTCCCCCTGCTCACTGTGCTCTGCCGAGGAGGGATTGTTAAAGATTCCCAGGGTTCAACTAAAAACAACAGGGGCCCATACTTTTGCTTTTGTGTCCCTACCCTGTGTAATTCTTCACCTTGTCGGGTGAGAAAGAGTGTCTGACTGTCCAGAGTTTTAAAACAGTATTAAAAACCTATTTATTCAGCCTGGCCTTTCCAGACTGCCCTTAGTTTCAAGATTCTGAAGATTATATGTGATAAGATTTTATAGATTTGTTGCTTTGTTATATGATGCAGATTTTAAATTATTGTTACGTGTTTGTTGATTATGTCCAAGCACCTTGAACATGCTTTGGAAAGGCACTTTTTATAAATAAGTTATGATATGATATGATATGATATGATATGATATGATATGATATGATATGATATGATATTTATTTATTTAGCTTTTGTTTACCGGGTAAGTACACTAGACAAGTAGTATGCCTATTTTCAGGAACGACCCGGGAGAGCACAAAACATACAGTATACATACATGGCAACATTGGAGAAACAGCATGATACAGTAAAAACAGCTATAACAATGCTTGTATAAGAGCAGAGATACTGCCACACAGTACAAATTGTTACGGGACATAGATAGACATTAGAATCACTGAATACATATTTACAGCCCATCATGGACTCAGAGGACAATAGTGGACTGCAGAGTATTACATTACAGAGACTAGGAGCAGTCACATCTTGTCGTTTGTCTTAGGTGGGACCACAGGGAAGAGCGAAGGTCCCATGGGAAGGGGCAGAGCTAACAGAGTCTGGAATGGAGTTCCAGAACCTCAGGCACAAAGCTGCAAAGTCACGATCCCCATAAGTGTCCGAGTAGGGGAACTTTAAGCAACTCGCGGTCTGTGACCTGAGCTGGTAGGGGATGGCGCCCAGTTTTGGGAGGAGATGCCAGTCTCTGACGGGATGCCCGTGGCAAGCACTTTCCTGGTGAAGTTTCCTACACCAAGGATCAGGAATTCGCAGGGGGAGCCAATTGAGTTTGTCGAGAGCTCACATCGGTGGGTGAGTTTGGGAGCAGCAAGTGCAAACCGACAGATATCATTATATGCCGTGTTCCACCGATTAAGATGGATTTGGGGTGACCTGGCAAATAGGTGGTATCCATAACTAAGGGAGGGAGAAGCACTCCCCTGCAAGTGCCAGCCTCACTCCCCGAGTCAGGTTGTATTTGGCCCTGTAGGCAAGGGCCAAGCTTACACCTGGTGGCTCTGCAGATGTTTTGGATATGGCTTCCCATGTCAAGTTGTGGGTCAAGGGTGACCCCAAGATATTTAACTGAGCTCGTTGTTGGCAACAGGGGGCCTCCATCACAAGCTATTTTGAGCATAGCTGATGGGGCTTTTAACTTGGCCGTGGAACCAAAGAGCATGGCCTGAGTTTTGTTAGGATTCAATACCAGTCTATGGTTGGTAATCCAGGCCGAGACTCTGCTGAAGTCTTCAGATAGGCACTGGTTAAGGTCAGCAGCATTACGAGCATGGGCCACTAGCACAAGGTCATCTGCATAAAGTGTGACTTGGCAATGAGAGGTCACCCGTGGGAGTTGATTAATAAAAAGTGAGACTAGGAGAGGTCCAAGACCGATCCATGGGGAACTCCCATGGTCACAGTCCTAGGCTCTGAGAGGACCTTGTTAAAGCAGGTGCGCCACTTTCTACTCGTTAGGTAGCCCATCATCCAGCTCATGGCATGTGGAGAGAACCCAAGAGCCCTGAGCTGCTCCCCCAGTAGGTCATGTTTGACAAGGTCAAAAGCTTTTGACAAGTCAATAAATATAGCACCTGACAGTTTGCCCTGATCCATGGCAGATCTAATACTACAGGGTACAGTAATCAGGGCAGTAGTGGTACTATGACCCTTCCAGAAACCATGTTGGGCCCCAGAAAGCAGCTCATGGGTATCCACGTACTCCGAGAGTTGCTCTGCCACAACCTTTTCCAGGAGTTTACCAAGGGATGGGAGAATAGCAATAGGGCGATAGTTGTCAGGGAGTTTGGGATTTCCCTGCTTCAGAACAGGGACTATCCTTGCCTCCTTCCAGATGTCAGGGATTATCCCCAAGCTAAGGGATAGGTTAAAGATATGGGCAATCAGAGGGGCAATGTAAGCTGCTCCCAGCTTGAGAAGCCTGGGCTCAAGGTTGTCAGGCCCTGCACTGGAGTGCTGGGAGAGGGCAGGCAAGTGGTTCCGAACATCAAGGACAGACACGGCCTTAAGATTAAATACTCTCCGAGGAGGATGTTCACTCTGCATCGGAGGGATATTAAGAGAGTGACCCCCATCGGTCGTGAAACGAGAGGTGAGGGCCGAAAGGTCAGAGAAGTGGAGATTGAGGTGGTCGGCTATAGTGTGGGGATTATTGCACGAGACTCCATCAATAATCATGTCCACAACACCGAGTGAGAGGGCCCACTGACGTAGGGATTTAATGTTCCTCCAGAACCTCCTAGGATCTCTGACAGAGCTAAGTAGTGCCGATTTACAGAAGTTACTTTTGGCAGCCCTAATGGCTTTTTTTTACCGGATTCCTGTGTTGCCGAGATATCTCAGGAGATTAGCAGGATCTCTGAACCCTTAGTACTTGCCCAGCATTTGTCTCTCTCCCACATCTGGGCAAGTAAGTCACCATTCAGCCAGAAGGTGGTTGTTCCCTCACCTCCGGGTGACCCTGGGGGCATGTCTATCTTGGAGAACACCAAAGGAATGTATGAAGCAGGAGGCTGCCACTGAGGGTCAGAGGCTTCAAGCTCCTGGTCCAGTCAGTACATCCTAGATCGGCCAGGAAAGCCTCAGGGTCAAAACTGGAGTATTTTCTGACTTGAATGATTTTGTGTGGAATTCTAGGGGAAGGGATTTTCCAGACACAGTATACCAGGGAGTGGTCAGATATGGAGTCTGATAGCGTGCCTGATGAGGCAATCCTCTCCGGCCAGTTGGTCAGGATCCAGTCCAGCAGGGAACTTGAGGAACCATTGGCTGTCTGTCTCGTCGGGTCATGGATTAGTTGGTTAAGGGATAGGCAGGCAAGTTGTGATTTGCATTTCCTAATATTGCCACACTCCCAGTTCATGTTGATTTCACCCATAATAATGAGTTCATTGTCACCCATACTGGGCCTAACTGCATCTAAGAGGAAAGTGAGTCCTGTCAGACCCCCCCGGGGGGTTATAGGCGCACACCAAGTGCAGCTTCTTAGCATCGCCCAGTAGCAGGAGCACATGAAGAAACTCACAAGGTGGATGATCAGGTTTACTCTGTGCCACCAGGGAGATTTTCAGATGGGATCTGTAG
The DNA here is from genome assembly GCA_016271365.2 of Neoceratodus forsteri. Lineage (NCBI taxonomy): Eukaryota > Metazoa > Chordata > Ceratodontiformes > Ceratodontidae > Neoceratodus > Neoceratodus forsteri. The sequence goes on from CM057456.1 coordinate 1,679,943,466, forward strand.
TAGATGAGGTGCCACCCCCCTTCCTACCCCCAGTCCTGTCTAGACGAATGAACTCGTATCCTGTTAGGAAGCAGGCAGAGTCAGGAATCGAGGGTTTGAGCCAAGTCTCAGTTATCCCTAGGATGTCTGGCTTGTATAGCTCAGTCCACGCTAGGAGATCGTCTCGGTTAGGAAGCAAGCTCCTAATATTCATATGCACTATTTTTAGTCCCTTATTCCCACTCCAGGTGGCGGGAATATTAGAGATCAGCTTAGATGGCCCAGGATTGAGCTCAATATCTCCAGCCATGAGAAGTGAGAGTAGGGCTAGCCAGGGGAGGAACAATCTTACGAGCGGCCTACCTCCAGGTCTGTGCATGCTTCGGACTTTCTTCACCCTGACCATACACATAAGGCATCTAGTGTCAAGGCTAAGGACAGTACAGTAGTGCATTACCTTAGTTACAAGTAGATTGAAAAGGAGAAATCAGTATCATCATGGGAGGAGGGCCACAACCCTGGGTCAATAAATAGGCTAGGAGTCGAGGTAGCACAATAAAGGAGGACTAGCCCCAGGGCCAGTATCATAATTATTAGTGTCGTAAAACCGACCTGCCGCCCCCTCCTGAACATAGGAGAGGTGGCTTCCAGTTCTTCCATGGTAAGGACAGTAGTAACCACCCCCACAGATTATAGGCAACTGGAGACCTAGAAAAGGAGCAAACCAGGGCTCCTGGAAACCTATAAAAGGGGCAAACCAGGACACCCCATATGGTAGGGCCCCAAAAGGAACAGATCACCACAACTAGCGTGCTGGGGGACCTCGGTGTAGGTCGCCCACGCCTCCCCTCCTCTCGTCAGCAGCTTGCAATAGTTGAAGACGTTGGGACAGCAGATAGCAGAGCAGGAACTAAACAATGCTGATAGGCAAGCAGGTGGTGAATATAGGAAAATGTCTTTAAAGGCAAGGCAGAACAAGTGTTAGGCCTAATAGCTGCACTCTGTATCTTTAAGAGGAGTTGCAATATTAGAGAGAGGGGAGGACGAACATTGCCAAATATGATATGATATGATATGATAAGATAATCTTTGCATATGACACAGGAAGGGTGGGAGAAATGAACCAATAATCTATTCTAGTAGATATTTTCCCTCTAAAATATGTATGTGGAGGTCTTGTGAACTTATCCTGGAAAGCATCTTTAAGTTTTGTTTGTGTGATAAGTTTATTCAAAAAAGTGGTGTCACAAAAAATGTTGTCCATTTTTAAACTTCTGTCTGATAAATTCCTACTACAATTGAAGTCCCCTCCTATTAAAATATTCTTTGAAGTGAATAAATATGGCTGCACTAATTTTAATAATTCTACATGTCCTGCCTTTGTTTGGGGGGCATATAAGTTGATCAATCTAAAATCATGCATATTTAAGGAAATATCCATCAGGAGTGCCCTTCCTGGAAAAATATCCACAATGTGAGTCATTTTAACCATGGGTAATTTACACATATCCCAGCACCACAGCATGTGTCCTCCCCAATACACCAATGGGAAATCCCCCTAACCACGAAGTACTTGTTTTTTGAATATCATATAAGGAATGTAACCTGATGTCTTGAAAAAAAATAATGTCATATTGACAATTATCAAATAAAGTATAAGTGCTTCTCCTTTTTTTCAGATTGTATGCTGTTAACATTTAAGGATGCAATATTTAATTCATAGGTACAATCCTGATCTGACATGTTACTCGAGTGACCTTTTTAACCCCCAACTTAGCCACATAGCTCTTTCTTTTTGGTTTTACTTTGGCAGTTTTACGTAACTCTTCCATTTCTGATGTGCCATCCATCTGAGAAGACGGCAGGGAAATCAAAGAGGCATTATCGGAGTCTTCCTACACCTCCATTTCACTCCACTGCAGGGTGGAGAATTTGTTTTTGGTAGAGCATTTCAGTTTGTGCAGTCATTTCCATTTTGTTTTTTTCCCCTTACCTTTAGCCATCAGATGGTATTCTCCTTCATCAGAATTGGTGGGGTGGGGGATCTCAATATTCTCAGATTCCATTACCACCGGTGTACTTGGCATGTGTTCAAGGAAGTCATAGGTAAGACAGTATTGCTTGGAGGTATTTTTGTATTAACCTGAGGACCAGAGGTTGTACCCCCATAGTGAAGAGGGCTCTTATTTGGGACATCTTGTTTTTTGTGGTACTCTTGCAGTTGTGTTTATTTATTGAAATGCTTCACCAGGAAGGCACACTGAACAACAAGTTTCTCATTTCCTGGTGCGATCTGGGGGGTTGGGAGTACAATAGGATGTGAAAATTAGACATACAGTTAACATTTAACATATCTGAGGAATACACATTCATTTACATCTGAAAAAATGACACATACAATTACATTTGGTAGAGTGGCACACAGTTAGCACTTAACTTGTCTGAGAAATTATACATACAGAATTATGCTCTGCCCAGACAGGGCAAGAAGTGTAAGTATCTAGTTTGAGTGAACTAATACCTATTTAAGTGCAGAGGGGTAAGAAGGACGGGGAGGGGGGGGGATGAGGGAATTGAGCAGGGAGGATGAGACAAGCCTAGAGCTAGCCTCTCCAGGAGGCAGAGAACCCTGCCAGGGGCAGAAAGTGGCGGATACTTGGAGATAAAAGGGGGGGGTGGGAAAGATGAAGAAAATATACTTTTGGTGGGGGGATGTAGATTAGGTGGGTGGGTAGTAGAGATGGAGGAGCGAAGGAAAGATGCTTGCCAAAAACTGGCCTCTCCAGGATGCTGAGAATCCTGCCAGAGGGCAGAATTTAAGGGAGGACAAGAATTGGATAGAAAGTATAGTAGGGATGGAGGAGGAAAGGAAAAGGCTTGCCCATGCTAGACCCCTCCAGGATGCTGTTTATGTAAAAATCTTGTTTGCCATAGTCTACACTTGCTATATTATATGCATCCCATTGGCATTGTGTAAAGGAATTTCCCTCTTCATCACAATGGTTGCATTTTGGACGTGCCACACAATGTAAACGAGAGTGCCCCATCTCCCCACATTGTGTACAGCTTAGATTCTCACAGTTGTTGCTGAGATCTTATGAAGAGCCACACTTATAAAAGATTTTAGCCTGACCTTGGTAAAAAGGATTCCCTTGTCTCTGCCAAGGTAGAAGCAACTGGGTAAATGCTGTATTCCTTTATCAGATTGTCTAAGCTTAATTCTGAACCTCCACCCCCCAGTCCAAAATCCTTCCTCATCAATTATGGGTTCTGGGGTGCCCTGTATGTCACATTGTTTCTCTAACCAGAAAATCATGTCTGAAATATTCGCCCTTTCATTACGGAATAAAATCATAATTGTTTGAAAGTGGGTTTTGTCAGAGGTCTGACTTGATCGATTGACCGTACAGAGTAGGTTTTTTGAGCTGTAACATTGCCCAAAAATGATCCAGTAGGATAGCTGATCTAAAACTTATATCAAAAATGCTTTCCCCCGGTGCATGTATGAAAGTGTACACATCTGCCGGGAAAAAAACAAGTGCCTACTTTGTTAGGGATTTACACACACAAAAAAAAACCCTATCTGGTGCCAGTTCCATGCCTCCCAAATATTGTAGCCACACAGCATGTTGGCATTTAGCCAACTCCACTGTTTTTTGTAATAAGCTGGTGTAAGTTATTGGTTTTGATGGAGGCTGTACATTAGGTAGTGTTCGTTGCAGATTTATTGCATCGATTTGCTGTTCATGGGTCTGCTAATGTCCTTAGATACAGTATCAGTATTATCAATATTGTTAGTAGCCCTTATGTTAACAGGTTCAGTGGGAGTTTCAAAAAATATTTCTCCAGATTCCTCCAGGGGAGAATACAGTGGAGCCCTCTTAAGTGCACACTCTCGGGATAAAAGTTTTGTGTGCACTTAAGCGGGCTGTGCATTTAACCACAAAGTCACTTCCAGGCACATTTCACTGTTTCTGTAATGCATTTTATTAAATACCGGGTGCTCAAGTTAAAATTACATTACTGCACAGTCCTACAACACAGTAATACTTGAAAAAAATCAGTACTCTTCTGCTTTGTGTACCTCAGGATATAATTTAAAATTAAACAGAAGGCTAAAGTCAACCTTTTCTTTTGACAAAACAAATGTTCTTACTGTGGCCATGCTAGACAGCACAGCGGGTGCAGTTACTGTGGCCAATTAAGATGTTAAGGTGTAGTGTTTAAGGTGGTACATGTACAAATTGTGCACTTAAAAGCTGGGTTGGACTGAAAAGCAGTAGGAAAAGTAAAAAAAAGTGCATTTAATTGAAATATGCACTTACATGCAGTGAACTTAAGAGGTAAATTTAACTTTGGATGAATAAGAAAAAAATCGGTATATAGAAAAATGTGCATTTAAGCGGGATGTGAACTTATCCGATGTGCACTTAAGTGAGGTCCACTGTAGTAAGGTATACCTGTAATTTCAGAAGTAGTCTCTTTCTCCAAGATCAAAGGAGGTTGTGCTGGCAATGTGCTGTACTGTAAAACTTCAGGCGCATCCTTCCTAGTGTTGCTTACTAACTGCTGGAGAGTTGTGGAGGTACTGGGGAGGGGAACAACTGGATCTGGTATCCAAATGCCCTGTTCATTTTGAATCCAGCCCACATTCTTCCATGTCAGGTGTACATTTTTCCTGTTGGTTGGTCGGCATTCCTGTGTTGCAGTAGTGTGTCAGAGTTTGAATCCAGGGTATTCTGAGTCAGTGGTTGAGCTCCAAAAAGAAAAACGTTGCTTTGTTTTTTCTCTGGGAGTCCCGTAGGACTACTTGTGAAGAATTTGCTTTCCATTCTTCTTCCAATTTCATTCATTCCATTAAGTACGTTTTTTCTATGTCAGATATCTGGGCTATCAAAAGTTTCAATTGCTTTTTTTATTTTTTCAGTATGATGTTCTGTTTGTAAAATTTCATCTATATTCACTTGTGAAGGTGCTGCAGTTTCAACTCCTGAGACTTGCTCAGGTAAGATTTACGAAGTTATAGAAACAGAAACTCCATTCTCTGTGGAAATTCTTTCCAGTCCAGCACTGGGCATCACACCCCCTGCTCCTGTCTCCGTCTCCTCAGAATCCTCCATCTCTTACTCACAGGAAGCCAAAGCCCCCTGGTGCAAGAGTAGAGAAATTTCCCCAGTGTCTTGGCCACACTTCCCCCATTCACTAAAATACCACCAACAGCTTAATCTGGTTTAATTCCAGTTGGTTGCCATCTGTATCCCCCCCCCTTGGGTCGCCCCTGAAAAAGGGACTTCTACTTCCAGTGGGCCTACCCGGTCAGCAAAATTCAATAAATAAATTCAATAAAATTGTGCCATTATGCAGCCTGGCCATCAGTAATGTGATGGCGAGTATCATTCAAGGATTTGTTTCTTTTTTCTTTTCAGTTTTGCTTTCACATGTCCACTGTGAGTCTGTGCCATGGGCAGCCAACTGAGTAGAGCAACAATAATTTAAATTATATCAATCTGGTCTTCACAGGTGACAACTGTGGCACTAAGACTGTAAGACTGACAAGGCATATACTGTGTGGCCACCATAGTGATCCAGTGAGGAAAAATAATCTGTCTCTTGTCTTCACAAGTGACAGCTGGGGGTGCACAATGGATATATCATGCATGCACTGTGGTGACAGACATGGAAAGAGTGGAACTGCACACTGGATCTATTATGCAGGCACAACAGTGGCAAAGTCAGGCTAAATGATTTCTGTTTTCTTCACAGGTGACACTATAGTAATACTTGGCGTGGACAACGTATACACTGTCCATGTGGTCAGTCACCCACAGTGGCTACTTTAGTAAAGTCTACATAATTTCCTCTTGTCTTCATGGGTCTCCACCAGTCCTGTCCTGCTCTCTTCTCATCCTGGAAGCAAGATTCTCCTCCACCTCCTCTGTCTGGAGCACCTTCGTTCTATTTCAAGGCCGGACCATCACCAATATGATGGTAGGTATCCTTTCAAAAAAGCTTTTTTTTTTCTTTCGGTTTTCTACTTTTTTTCCCTTTCACAGATGTGTGCCATAACCCATTATGAAGTGTACTACAGTCTAAATAATTTCTTTCTTATATTCATATAAGGTCTGCTTACATTCTGCAATGAAGATGAAGTCCTCCTCCTCTTACAGCAAGCCAGCCATTGCCATCTTCTAATCTCCACCAGATCATTGATGTGATCAACCTTGCTGACTCATGCTGCCTTACACCTCTCCCTCCACCATCTCCACTCCTGTATGTTGTCTTATGAAACTCAACACATCCTCTGTATCAAGCATATATAACAGTCCCCCAACTGATGCTTCTGCCTCATTGCCCAATTTGTCATGCACCATAAAAATACCTGAAACAAGAGAAATATGAGCAGACACCACTTATACAGTGACATACAGATACAGATAACATTTAAGACAAAAAGGGAAAAAATACTAACCTTCCATTGTAGGAAACACTCCTAAATTAAAATAACCAGAGCCTTGCAAGACTCATGCAGCAACAGGATTCAATCATCCTAGTAGTGATAAATACCTGTTAAGTGAGAAACAGTGACAAAAGATGGTTAGAAATACAGTGGTTTCAAATACCCTCCCCCTTCCAACCAAAGAAAGACCACAAAAAATACTTACCTTTGCTGGTAGGTTGCTACATATAGAATAGTATATGGGTAACCATACACAACAAGGCTATGTTCCCATCGAGGGTTCGTGATGACATCATAGAGACCTTGAGTGTGAAGCTCAAGAGGTTTCATGATGTCGACACAAACCTGAGATGGGAACACAGCCTTGCTGTGTATGGTTAACCATATATTGTTTTATATAGTACATGGGAACCATCAATTCAACACAGATTGCTACAGCTACAACAGTGACTGCTTTTAAACTTTTTACTTATCTGCTCAGCATCCATTTTCATTCATGTTACTTGCTTCTGCTGGTACCGGCTCATCAATGGCACTCCATTGTAAGTCCTGTTTTCCATCACTCCTGCTTGTGTATGGCCACAGTGTTAATTTTTAAAAGAAAACCCAAATAAAAAAAACATAACAAGGCAGCTCAGTTTGGTAAATGGAGCCGTTGATAGGTGTCCGTGCCAAAACGGAGTTGATCCACTGTTTGGTGCTCGCTAACTGCCACCGCCATTTTGCCCAAGTTTTTTCCTGTGAGGTGCATCTTCAGCTGATGAGGTGAGTGGCAGGTCAATACAGAAACGTTGTTGTAGTATCGATGTGAAATCAGAACAATAGCACAACAAATTTTTTGACCTTTGATCTGCACTACAACAAGTTTTTGGGAGGTGCAATAATCCGTGGAGAATGGAAGGCTTCCATATACTATAAACTGATACTCCAGTTGAAGATCATTGTCCGGATCCATTTGTTGTAGACCACATTCACAAAGTACAGCAGCAGCAGCATGTAAGATTTCTGGGAGCACATTTCTTTTCTGGGTGTCCAGAGAATATTTCCACTTTTATTTTCTAGCCACTAAAGTGCATCTTGATAGTTGCTGTGGGCAGTCACACGGCACCAGCTAGTAGCAGCAACATATAAGAATCCTGGGAGCACATCTGGGTGTCCTAAGAATTATTCCAGCCATGAGAATACACTTTTACTTTCCAGGCAGTAAAGGCATCTTGACAGTTGCCATGGAGAATCGCACAGTGCAGCACCAGCTAGTTGCAGCAGCAGCATATAAAATTTCTGGGAGCACATCTCACTTCAATAGTGTTTGGGGTAGTTACACACTGTGAAATGCCAGCTGGCAGCATGTTGCAGCCTGTACAATTTTTGACTGCACTTCTGGGAGAAAGTAATTTATGTAAATTGTGATTTATGCACCGTAAGTGATCCACAACATGGGGGTAGTAAAAACACATAGCGCAATACCATGTATCACTTCCTGTAAAAGTCTGACATATTTACTTTTGTACTTCAGAACAGTTCTGGAAGCACAGCATTTATATGTATCGTGCTTTTCTCCCAATTTCTCCAAAAGTGCATAACAAGAATTGTGGCGGTGGCAGTGGTGGGAGGACTGAATCATCATGCTCAGCTTTGTAGCAGAAAGAAGCAGCACACAATATTTATTCTGGTACTTGAGAAAAATACTGAGAGCACAGAAGTTATGTGTATTGTACTTTTCTCACATTTTCACTTAAAGGGTTGTGCTTTTCTCACAATTTTTCCAAAAATACGTATCAAGAACCATGGTGGAGGGTAACGAATCATATTGCACTACCTTGTAGCAGAAAGTAGCAACACAATATATTTATTCTGGCAGTTGAGAAAAATTCTGAGAGAAGAAGACAACGATATTCTTAAGGAGTGTGCAGTTGCTCAAGAAAGAGAACAATTTAGAGAGGAAATCAGATTTTTTTTTTCTTTTGTTAAGCAGCAGGAGAAGGATAGCTGACATAATATTTGAGATAGATAGGAAGCAGTATCACAAATCAGGACAAAGAGAAATTACGATGTACAATTTGTTTTGTAGTTTTCTTTAACTTTGTCTGTTTTTAAGCTACAAGAGATGGAGATGAAGATAAGAATAAAGGAGACAGTAAGACAAATAACATTGATGTTATAAAGAAGAATAAAGATACAGTAGAATCAGGCTACAGCCTGGGAACAGAGGGTACAGTGCCACCATGAAGTTCTGCAATACTATCGAGAATGCTCCATTGGTTTTGGAGCAACACCTTAGTACTTGATTCTATGGCAACAACTTCCTGGAAGAGGTCCCCTATCTCCCTATGCAGCTGCGCCACTTCTCCATAGATTGTTGCAGTAGAGGGATCTGAGGCCGGTCTCTTGGGTGACCCCCACAGAACCTGAATCCACCAGAAGCCCCCTCTCCTACTTTCCTCTGTGCCCTATGTGTCCCTCTCCAGGACCTGTTCACCACATGATGACCAACCACAACACGTCCTTTTATGCTTACCACCATGCGGCATGGAAGGAGCAGTAGGGGTGCCACCCCCTCCATCCTCCTCAGCTGTATAATTCTTTGTCTGAGTCCTCATGTGCTTCTCCCACTCCTGGCAGTGCCTCACCTTAAGGTGGGTGTTCTGGCTACCTGTGCCCAAATAGCTGCCACATTTCCCATGTTGAACAAGTATGTTCCACTATGTGCATCTCATTATGCTGTTGTCAGTGAGGTCAATTACAAAAAATTCCCAAGCAATGGACTTTTGCTGCTGCTGAGTGGAGGATCCAGTTGGTTCCAGGTGGGACTCCTCCTCCTCATGGGGCTTAGGTGGTGGCACAACCAGAGGGGAAACAAGGATGCAGGAACTGCAGCAGGTAAAGGATCTACAAGAGCAGGGTCAACTGATGGTGGTTGTACCTCCATTGCATGCTGCTGCTGTTCTGTGAGGGGGAAGGGGGGTCAATGGCTAGTGATCCTGCTCTCAGAAATTGCCTATTCAGATGGCTGGGATGGCATGTCCCATCTATTGACCATGTGACCGTCCCTCTCTCCTCACTCTGACTCCCACTGCTCCCACTCTCCTCTCCATCTCCACTCATTTTTATTTAAAATAAAAAGGCATGAACAGTAAAAATAACACAAAAAAGTGAACTGGTAAAAGGCAGAAAATGGGGGGGGTTTATAAATAACAACTAAAAATAATTCACAGAACAAGAGCATCTGCACAGTGAAGTAAACAGAAAATACAGACAGAAGGCTATAGAACAAAGTACAGAAATACAAAGAAAATGAGATCTAAACACTAGAAAACCCTTCTTAACAAAGAGAAGATATAGAAAATACAAACAGAAAGCTGAAAAAGGTTGTTTCAATCACTTTTTAATTATCAAAAAGCAGCAGATCTGCACTCTTCCACTCACTCACTCACTCACTCACTCACAAACTGTAAAGTGAAACTGAAAGATGTTGCATACTGTACATAGAACTGTATCATGTGACCTGCAGGAACTGTTGCATATGGCCTACAGCCTCTTTCTGAGGAAACTTTGCCTAAATTTGCCACAAAGCAATGTCTAAGGCACAGTTACATGCAGAATAACATGTGAACGTTTTTGGAGTCGAAGTTGCCACAGAATGGCCAACTTCGTGAAGTACTTCAAGAAGTCAAAGACAGTGACTTCGCAGGAACTTCATGCTTGATGTAAAACTTTGCTGCATCCCTAATCAGCAGTGCCAGGCAAAAAAAGGAAGCAAGTGCAATATCAGGTGTGCTAATGAACATGTTGGAAGTTAAAAGTACACAGAAATTATGGAGTATCTTAATAAAAGGAAACAGCTATCTAACCAAGATGGAACAAACAAAGTTGATTTAGCTGTAAAAAATGACTGATGAAGCTATTGTGAACTGTTGTCAGCCTGTGGGGTGCTGGCAGACTTTACATGTAAACGGTTTTAATGTTTCTACCACCATGCATTTAACTTTGTTCAACCATGTAAACGTTTTAATTAATTGTGGTAATATAACATGTACTTTTAATGTATGTTCACTGTTTTGCAATGTATTTGTATGTTTTACTGTGTGAAAAAGGTTACCATTGCAATGCTGTTTTATGCAATGTAATTAAATGTTTTACTGTGCGAAAAAGTTTACCATTGCAATGCTGTTTTATGTAATGTATTTGTATGTTTTACTGTGTGAAAAAGGTTACCATTGCAATGCTGTTTTATGCAATGTAATTAAATGTTTTACTGTGCGTAAAAGTTTACCATTGCAATGCTGTTTTATGTAATGTATTTGTATGTTTTACTGTGTGAAAAAGGTTACCATTGCAATGCTGTTTTATGCAATGTAATTAAATGTTTTACTGTGCGAAAAAGTTTACCATTGCAATGCTGTTTTATGTAATGTATTTGTATGTTTTACTGTGTGAAAAAGTTTACCATTGCTATGCTGTTTTATGTAATGTACTTGTTTGTTTTACTGTGCGAAAAAGGTTACCATTGCGAATGAGCATAAGCCCAATGGTTATTCCTAAATAAACAATAACTTTGAAATAAAGAGGCATATTGAATACATCCATTCTTTCTGTACTGGTGTTGAGTGCTAGCTCCTTGTTATTGCTGATCTGATTTGGCTATACCCCGTAGAATGCTAATTAAACTTATAAATGTGGCAAAGAAAGAAAATGAATCGTAACAATCACTTCTTGAAATGATAAAATATTTCCTGTTGAGAAAGTTAGAGGTTTGTTTTAGAGATTCTGACCGATTTCCTTTACTGTTTTCAAGTGGAAGAAGGTGAAGATAAAGGTGCAGTATTATTGTACATGGCCATAGATGAAAATACTAGTGATTTACCGGAAAATAACTCATATATAATAACTTATGAATACCTCTGATGTTTCCTCATCACAGACTTTGGCAACATTAGCACACATATATACTCCTCAAAATATGATTCTGCTCTTCAACTTAGAACCTTTAGAACAACATGTAAAAAGACTGGCCAACTATCAACTGGAAACTGAGGAGGATAAAGAGCAATACGTAACACTTTCAGTATTTGGTGTTAAGAAATCTAGCTATGAAACAAATAACTTGTTACTGAGACAGATTATCTCATTGCTCAAAAATTAAAACAAAATATTGGCAGAAAAGGTATTATAGCTGCCAAAAGAGTTTATGCTGAGGACTCTAAAAGAGAGTCAAGTGGACTTACTAATAAGCGATAAATGGCTTGCAATGGCCATTGCGAAAGAAGCTGAGAAACTTGATCCTCTAGGAATAAACATTTTTGATTATAATGATACCTTTAAATTCTTGAGCAAGAGTGTCTTCTCCAGTGTCTTTCACTGGCCATGAGTACACTGGGAGACAAGAGGCTGTGTCTCCATTAATAGAAATGTACTCTCTGTTTTCTGTTTCAAACAGATTTAATGTACTGCAAGTTCAATTGTAATGACCAGATTCCAATAATAGTAGAGGTTCGTTCAGAAAAAAAATCATTTTCTTCAGTCATGGAATGCAGCAGGCTTATCTAAAAAAACTTCCAGATACAAACTTTATGATTTTCATAGAATCCTTCCTTGTTTCACATTTCCAAGAATCATGGTTAACAAATCTTACTGAGCCAATAGTAAATGGCTATCAATTGTTACAGTTGCCTGCTAGGAGGGTTACAACTAAAGGGAGAGCCATAGGATGTCTATTAACATTAGTAAAGTCATGGACAGGGTTTCAATTACATAGAAACATAGAAATTGATGGCAGATGGGGACCAAAGATCCATCTAGTCTGCCCTGAACCCTACCCCCCTCTTTAGGATTTCTGTGAGACAATCCCCTTGTGTCTGTCCCAAGCTGCTTTGAATTCCCCTACTGTTTTGGAGTCAATGTCTCCAGCCAGTAGACCATTCCATGGGTCAACCACCCTCTCTGTGAAGAAAAACCTTTGCATGTTTCCCCTGAAACTTCCTCCCCTCAATTGCATCTTATGTCCTCTTGTCTTACTGGTTCTATTGACCATAAAGAGCTCCTGGATGGAGACTCTCTTTATAGCCTTCAGAAACTTGAATGTCTAAATCATGCCCCCTCTATCCCTATATTGTTCCAGGGAGTACATGTTACGTTCCTGTAACCTGCTTTTGTATGGCAACTTACAGTACGGAGACTGTGTATCATGTTTGTTGCCCTCCTCTGTACTGTCTCCAATCTATCTATGCCCTTCCTGTGATAAGGTCTCCAGAACTGGATGCAGTATTCAAGGTGGAGTCTCACCAGGGACCTGTATTTTTATTCAGGTAATTCTCGGCCTGCCAGCAAATTTCTGTCCTCCTCCAGCCACTGATCACCGCCTCACCCCCGGCATCTCCCAAGCCCTGTATCCCCCATGGATTACCCCCGTGGTGGGGCAGAAGGGAGGAGCACCGGCCTCCCCCCCTCCCGAGTACATATCCAAAGCAGGCCCGAGAGTTCCATGAGGCGGTGCTTCTGGAGTACTAAAGGGGCTTTCATGGAGCCGGCAGCTGTACTTTCTCTTTTTCTTTGTCCCTCCCCCTCATGGCCATGAATGCAAATGCATGGAGGCACGTGTGCATCACAATGCCATGCTATGTGTCTCCCTGACTCTGGTGCTACCACCCATCCTCCACTGGTGGCAGCCAAGGAGTGGATGGCATCCCCAACCTTCCTCGGGAGAGAAGAGCCATTGTGGGATGCTCAATCCTCTCCTTCCCCTGCTGACTCCCGGCCGCCCATGCTCGTTTCCGAATATGGATCGCCAGCATGGCACGAGGTGTGGCACCAAGCGCCTCAACCCTCATCGCCATTGGGCCGGCTTCAATTATTTCTTTTTAATGCATCAATCACAATATTCTATTGCTGACTGTTTATATACAGAATATTGAATATTGCATTATAAATGATATGGTGTGTATATTTATTGAACCCTGACAAACAGATGAGAGAAAGAAAATAGATGCCTTAGCTGGGACTTGAACCCAAGCCACCCAGAATACTGTTCCAGTTGCACTAGCAGCTGCTCTACAAAAGGCAATTGGAAACTGAGACATCCTAAGGCACCTTACTTTTTCACTAATGCACAACCAGGTGCTGCACAGATAATTACATTTTCAACCACAAGGATGCAGTGTACATATTTATGGAACCCAAACAAAAAGAAGAGAGAAAGAAATAAATAAATACCTTAGCTGGGACTTGAACCCATGCTGCCCAGAATGTACACACCGCACCCTTGTAATTGAAAATGTAGTTATCTGTGCAGCACAGGTTGTGCATTAGAGAAAGTGTAAGGTTCCTTGAGACATTCTAGTTTACAGATGCCTTGATGGTGCGGCTGGTAGTGCAACCAGAACGGTATTCTGAGTAGCCTGGGTTCAAGTCCCAGCTAAAGCACTTATTTCTTTCTCTTTTCTATTTATTTAGGTTCCATAAATGTACACACCGCACCCTTGTGATTGAAAATATAATTATCTGTGCAACATCAGGTTGTATATTAGAGAAAGAGTAAGGTGACTCAGGACATCCGACTTTCTAGCTGCCTTCGTGACGCAGCTGGTAGTGCAACTGGTATGGTATTCTGGGTGGCCTGGGTTCAGGTCCCAGCTACGGTACTTATTTCTGTCTTTCTCTCTTCTGTTTGTCAAGCTTTTATTTCACCTGAGACATCAATAGACTACTATACAGTATAAAGATCTTTAATGATAGTCCTGAAGAAAATGGGAACCCTATTCACATTAATATACAAGATGACACATACATATTTTTTCTCAAAAGATGAGGTGGTGGTAGCCATTTCTTCTCACAAGTTAGGTAAAGCACCAAGAAATGATATAATCCCAGCTGAATTCTATATTTGGAACAGTGATTGGTGGAATGGTATAGTAACAGACTTCTTTAATTCTTGCCTGAAGAAAACTATGTACCACAGTCATGGAAAGGGAATATTATAATTTCAGTATGTAAAAGGGAGATAGGATTAATCCAGCCAGTTACAGGCCCAGAAGTCTAATGGGCATAAAAGCTGAGATTTTCTGTAAGGTATTAGTGCAGAGATTGCAGCACTGAGTAGACAAAAATAATTTACTTTCCAAATATCAAACAGGCTTCAGATCAGGAGACTCAACAACTGATCATTGTTCTGTAAGATAAAATCATAGAAACATAGAAGCTGAGGGCAGATAAGGACCACTTGGCCCACCTACTGTAGTGTGCCCACTTTTCCTACCTATCTACTGTACATACCGCAGACCCTAACTGATCTGTGGCTTACCCTCTCTTTCCTATTGCTAATGTTCCCTTACGTCTTTCCCATACATTCTTAAATTTATTGTACAAATATGTTAAAATATGGAATCATAAAGTTTATGAAAAGTTTTAGATACTGTGCTTTTGCTAGTTGTGCAAGTGTTACTTTTAGAGCCTGTGTTTAGGTACTGTGAACACTTTCTCCAGCATTACTGTAGTGCTTTCATTCTGCTACCTGTGCTGTTTTACCCTGCTCACTTCATGATATTTGCAGGTTGTTTGTTAACATACAAGTGTCCTCACTGCAATCTCTTTGTTATAGCTCCCCAGTTCTACTCCTTCACCTGTTAGGTACCCTTCTCTGCTGTCCTTTCTTTGCCTGCATTTACCCTGTTATATTAACACAGTGAGTTTCATAGCCTCTTACCTGTTCCTGGAATCTTTGTTTCAGGAAACCATCTCTCCTCCCTGCATAGTTTTCACACATGCTCAGTGTGCCGGTCACCCTTCCTTCCCCATTTTTTGGTCCTACTACCCACACCTTGTCTGGCCTTTGTGTATTACTGCAGAAGTTCCCCTATAACACTTTGTTCCTTCTGTCCACAGGTCTTTCCACCTGCTGGCCTTGCAGACACTGAGCCCTCCACTGCACAAGGTACAGGAACATACTGTGTTAGCCCGCTTTGCATCAACTGCTCACCCACCCTGGGCTGTCCCTTAATTTATAGGTCACTGTCACAGGACCTCTACATCATCACTGTCACATGACCTCTCTGTCAAATCTCCCCACTTTCCCATTAGCGGATTATACTCCTTGACTTCTAGATGTCACCCTAACTCCTCCTCACTAGCCTCCCTGTGCTTCCTCCATTAATTACACCAGTGACCACTAGGAGTTACTCTTGTGCACTCTTTTCTCTCCTCTCCTCTCCTCTCCTCTCCCTGGTATTTCCCCCCCATTTCATTGACCCCAATTTTCAAAGCCCCCCTAGCCAACAACCTCTACCCTATCACCCTACTGCCTTTTTCCTATTCCTCACATTGCCCTCTCCTGGGATTTGAACCTCTGACCTTGTTTCCCAAAGTCAGGTACCCTAACCACTACACTATCTGTGGGATACAATTTCTCCTGCTCCGTTTCTCTGTTTTATATTTAATTTTGCTTGCTTCCCTGTTTCTCAGGATGATTTCTACTCTCCCCATCCCCCTTTTTCACCAACTGCATTTAATTCATCTGTCACTATCCGCCCCCTCACTGACTCCTGCTTTCCCTAGCCTAGGTTATCATGGGACATTTACT
The DNA here is from genome assembly GCA_016271365.2 of Neoceratodus forsteri. NCBI lineage: Eukaryota > Metazoa > Chordata > Ceratodontiformes > Ceratodontidae > Neoceratodus > Neoceratodus forsteri. The sequence goes on from CM057456.1 coordinate 1,679,959,473, forward strand.
ATTTCGAATAACTCTTGTATTCATTATATTGCTCACACTCCCTTTTGATCTAGCTGATCACATAGCTACACCCTCCCCATCATTGCCACTTTTAACGAACACACCTCAAGCTACCGGCACTGTAAGTGGTACACCAGTCCACTCTCCTTGCCCCCCCATCTTGGCCTACTACACTTCTGACCATTTCAACTCATTCACCCTTCCCCCATATCACTCTTCACCTCACAGCCACCCCTCGCAGTCGCATGTAAACCCTTGAAAAGCAGAGTACCTATTCATTCTAAGCTGTTTAGGAACTTCATAATTCTTTGCATCCTACTTCTATTGCTAATCTCTGGCAATATTCGCCCTAATCCTGGTCTTGTACAGCAACCACTTGGAAGTATGTGCAAACAGGATGGCATTAAGCTAGCATCAATCAGCATCTGCAGTCTTCTGCCCAAATCTGATCTCCTCCAGACATGGGTCCTTCAGCACAAACCTGATGTCCTTGTAGTGGTTGAAACCTGGCTGTCCTCCAAAATCCCTGACACTGCTGTTGCCCTTGATAGATACACCCTGTTCAGAGAGGATATACTGGGCAAGAGGGGAGGGGGTGTGCTACTTACTTATCAGACTCACTACAGGGTCAGGTCTTCCTGACAATTGCATTTGATAACAATGCCCATGAAAATTGCAATTGGCTCCAGTGCTAAGTTCCTCACTGTTCTCTCTGTATATATGCTCCCAAAGGATACTTGCAGAGGCTTTAGTCTTATACTTGACTACATCTCTAGCCTTGCAAATCACTCAGAAATAGTAGCTCTTTGTGACTTTAATGTAAACTGTCTTGCCCCAGAAGCTGACCTTTTCAAAGACGCACTCACCACCCTTAACCTCTCCCAACTGGTTAATTCCCCCACCAGACGCAACTATAGAACAGGCAACAGCACTCAATTAGACCTACCTCTTACTAACCATCCTGAAAGATTTATGAGCACTGAGGTCTTATCTGACTCGCTCAGTGACCACTCCCTAGTTATCAGCTTCTGGTATAACAATGCCCCTAAACTCCCCCATAAAGCGATTTAACAGTGTGTCCTGAAAAAAGGGCAGTGGCAGCAGTTCTTAAGTTTCCTTCAGCAGTGTGATTGGATGTCTATATTTTCAGCCATTAATGTAGACTCTGCACTAGAATACTTTGTCACCACTTTCAATACAGCCTGTGATATCTTCACCCCCCTTGGAAAATGGAAATCCAAAGATGCATGTAACCCCTGGATCTCCATCTCTCTCCTTAATCAGATGGCTGCTCGAGATCATCTCTGGCATAAAGCCCATGCCACTGGGAACCCCTCTGACTGGGAGAGGTTCAAGGCAACTAGAAACAACTGCACTCATGCAGTTCGCCTTGCTAAATCTGATTATTACAAAACTGTGATTACTGACACATGGGGTAACAGGAATTTCTGGGAGAACATCAAGGAACTGACTGGCAAGCCCAACAAAACTCCACCCTCACTTATCAACATCAATGGGGTTTCCATCCAGGCTCCACAACAAATTGCTGACATCTTTAATAATGCCTTCTCAGACCTGAGTGGAGTCCTTCCCCCTGACTTCTTCTCTAACGCCCCCTCTACACCTGGAACCCCTAACAGCTCCCCTAGAGTTATGACCACTACCAACCCCCCTCTACTTTAGGACAGTCTCAGCCAAACAGACAAAAAAGTACCTCCTTTGGGTCCTTAACAGATCGTGCTACAGCAGTGATTCCCTTAATCTAAAACTTCTCCACCTTGCCCTAGATGCTGTACTGCTACCTCTCACCAAGATTTTCAGTCCGTCCCTCTACTTAGGTCAATTCCCTCTCTTGTGGAAGGCAGCCATAATTACCCCTGTCTACAAGAGCGAGACAAGACCTTGCACTCTAACTACCATCCCATCTCTATACTCCCCCCACCAAAGAACTTGAACGTATCGTTTCCAATTAGCTCTCCGATTACCTGTCCAAATACAACACTCAGTGTCTGCAGCAACATAGGTTTAGAAAAATCATAGCACCACTACTGCACTTCTTGAATATACTACATTTATTCATAGAGCACTCAACGATGGCCACCTAGATGGGTCCATCTACACTGACCTAACTAAAGCATTCAACATAGTTAACCATTCCCTACTTCATTTATTTATTTTTATTTATGTTTTTGGTAACCAGGTAAGTGCTCTGATCCAGTGGATCATTTTCAGTCATGACCTGGGCCACAAGGTGGCGATGGAGTAACACAAGCAGTGGACATATTTAAAATTTGGTTTACAGACATTTACATTTTGGTGTGCAGATGATACAAGCACTCATGAGAATAAAAACAGACATTACTTACATATTGTACTGGCAAGGTAAAATACAGAGTAATACAGGCTGTAATACAGAGAAAAAGTAGATTACCTTTTGCACAAACTAAACAAGGTGCATAAGACAGCAGACTGCTGACATCTAGTCTAGGTAATCATGCCTGTCCTGGCAGACAGCCGGAGCAGGCCGGGATCGAGAAATCCTATCTGGTTGTCTGTGCTAGACAGCATGAGAATCACATGTGGATTTTGCTCAAGAAGAAAGGGGGCATGTGTGGGGAAGAAGAGGAAAAAGGGGGGGGGCAAAAGTTATGGTAGGTTTATGGCGGCTTACGGTTTCCCATGCAGCCAAGTGAGCATTTGCATGTGGACTCTTTCAGTAGCCATGCCTTCAGGTTGGATTTAAAAGATGCACGGGATGGATACATGCGAATGATTGCTCGAAGACTGTTCCAGAGGGAGGGGGCAGATTCGGAGAAAGCCTTACTGCCCATCACAGTTGAGACCCAAGGAACTTTAAGAGCTGGAATGGAGGAAGCCCTAAGAGGTCTAGTGGTTGCTTTATTTATGAGTAGGGGAGCATAGGGGGATAGCTGATTACTTCTGAGAGCACTATCCACCAGGCAGCCCGTGGCATAATCAAGGTGTTGCTGGAGGGGGAACCATCCTAAGGACTGGTAGAGTGTGCAGTGGTGGGTTATTGAGTATCTCCCCATCCCTGGTCTTTCACATGCAGTTACCGCTTGGTTTCAGAACTACCTTGCTGGCAGAATGCAATGGGTGAAAATTAGGGTTACCCTCTCCACCTCCCATCCTGTGCTCTCCATTGTACTGCAAGGTTCCATTCTTGGCTCCTTCTTTTTATTCTCTTCCTCAATTCCCTCCCCAAGGCCTGCCCCAGTCAACCCCATCTCTACGCAGATGATGTTGTCTTATTCATGAGCCAGCCAGACCCCTCCCTCCTTACTAGAGAGTTGCAGCATAGCTTTGCCCTGTTCAAGTCCTGTCTTACAGAACACAAGTTAATCTTGAACTACAGAAAGACCAAGGTGATGTTATTTGCAAATTCTCACAAGCATAAGTCAGCTCAACTCATCATCCTTAACAATTGTCGTGATCCTCTGGAGCAAGTACACAACTTCAGGTACCTAGGCATTACACATGGCAGCACCTTATCCTTTAATGACCATGCAAACATAATTTCTAAAGCTGTTAATACTCGAACAGGGCTCTCTACAGACACCGTCATGGTCTTACCCCTGATGCACTCCATCTTGGTGTCAACAGCTCTGTCCTCTCTCTTGTAGACTAAGGACTAGTCATTTATAGAGCAGCTACTGACACTTCACATAGACGTATAAAGGTTGCCTTCAATAAGACCTGCCAATTAGTTCTGGGGCTCACAGGTACACCCACACCTGCAGTCTGTGTACCCAAACCTGCTGGCTGAATCTTAGTGGCAGGATCATGTACTAGACCTGCCTACTAGTTAAAAAGATCTGTCTGGGTCTAACCCCTTCAACAACACAACACCTCCTTATCTCAGTAACCAATCCTTGAGGTGCGAGAAGTGCAACTAGACCTACCTATCAGGCCCGATTCTTTTTTTTATCATTGAATGCTTTCTCTCTTCCCATACGGCCCCCATCTGACAGGCTCCCCCAGCTCCGTCCCCCGGAAATACCTGGGCTTACCTTAAGCCTGGTCCGGGAGCGGTGCCTGCGGAGAGTCAGTCGCCATCTTGCCGCCGGTTCCATTTTTCCATTTTTCTCCCCTTATTCCCGAGGGCCCCAGGAGAAGGTTGCATGCGTATGGAGGCACGCATGCGCCTTACAGGCCCGGTAATGGCCCTCCTCCTCCTACTGCCCCATTGGCCTATCGCCTGACACCCTGCTTGCGCAACCCCTCGTCCTCCACCAGGGGGCACCCATTAGTGAGGGATGCCATCCCACCTCCCAGGAGAGGAGAACTGCCTGTTGGCTGCTCGATCCAACTCCGCCCTCCCCCCCGTGCCGACCTCTGGCGACTCAGGCTCACTCCCGAACCTGGGTCGCCGGCGTGCCGCGAAGTGAGATGTCCAGTGCCTCAGCCCTCTGTGCCACCGGGCTGGCCAGGCCCGATTCTATCAGACTAATCAAGTGCAGCAGGCCTTTCTCCACAGTGCTCCCACCTGGCTATCTGATCTCCTTCTTGATGTACAAACTGCCTCCAAGTTAGGGCAGTTTAAATGCAACCTTAGACAGTACCTTCTTTCTCTCAATTGCTGCGACTACCTGACTTAAGCTTCTGCACCCTCAGGTGTTCCCTCATTTTCTGGTTAAACAGCTGCCACTCTCCCCACCCCTCCCCTCCTCCCCCCGCACCCTCCATAGGTACCTCTCTCGACGTATTTCCTCTCTACTTCACCTCATCTTGACTGCCTAATATCACATACTGATACATTATTGTATTTTATCTTAGCTTTTACCCTGGTATATATTTTTGGTTCTTATTTGCCACCTTTGACAAAATCTGATATAATGACTCCTCAGATTTCTTTTTGTTTGTTATATCCTTATCATGCTTTTCTTACATTGTTGTATTTAGCGAATTGTTATAATTTCTTTTGGATGTGGAACCTTTGTCAAGGAGTCTCAGACTCAAAGGTATGTCAAATTCTGAGACTGTACTAAATAAATAAATAAATAAATATATATATATATATCTTTTTTGTAGATCTAATGTCAGTGTTTTATTCCTTATCAAGAAAAAGCTCCTTAACTTAAATATTGATCAGTCATTATTATGGCATATCACTGCATTATATTCCAAGATATAGACAAAAGTCTTATATTTACCAGAAGAAGACACTACAAAAGCATTTACATCTAATAGAGGTGTAAAACAGGGCTGCCTATTGGTTCCCGTTACTGTATTTAACCTCTGTTTAAATGAGTTTTTGGTCTTCATAGAAAAAAATACTGTTGATCCCCCTAAAATTGGTAAAATATGTATACCAGTCATGGCATATGCAGATGACGTGATATTGTCCTCACTTAGTAAGAATGGTCTTCAAAAGTCACTTGACTCTTTTAATACATTTTGTAAAGACAATAAACTTGTGGTAAACTTAGAGAAAACAAAAATATTATAATTCAGGAGTAAGTTCACAAACATCTATAATTGGTATATGGATGGCAATACATTGGAAATAGTTAATTCATATATATATATACACATATATATATCAGGGATCGACAAATTTTAAATTTACGTGGTAGTCCAGGACAACTGGCCTATCCAAAAATGGTAGTCCCACTGTCGTGAGTGGTAGTCCAATGGTCAGAAGCCCATATTTTAAGGAAAACTTATAAAAAAGTATGTAGCAACAATTTAGTAATTGTTGTGTCATTGTATTTTTAATATATGTGATGAAGGCTATAGAAAACAGTAAAAATGAAGATTTTTTTTTATTTTTCTGTTAATACAGTCAGTTTGGTGATTTGAAGAAGTCCGGAGTCAAGTGATGCGGTGCCATACTCTAAATGTCCTGCCCAGTCCCACAAATGCCAGAATGAAGCAGAGAATAATTAGCACAGCATAATTAGAAGAACTCAGATTCAGAACTGTCAACAACATCAAGTGATGATGGAGCAGCAGCAGTGCTAGCATGAGACACAGAAGCATCAGATTCAGTAGTACCAGTAGCAGCATGCCCATATACATGTCGAGTGCCTGGACCAGACAGCAGCCAATGGTTTATTGCTGAATCTGGATCGAAGTCACATAGATCTGGACCCTCTACTGCTATCTGAATAAGTGACTGTAGTGTGTCATCTGCCATACGTGTTCTTATTTTTGTCTTTATCAAGTTTTGAATGAAGAACACTCGTTTGCACTTTGCAGTTGACACACTCATTGCCAGTAGTATTTCCACTAACTCTAGAATGTGAGCAATCTGGGGCGATTTTCATCTATTAGCAATCTTGTATACACCTGCAGATAGGGTTTTTCAACTGCAGATTTCAGCATAGCCTTAAATGCAACGTATTCTGATGTTATATTTTCCTGCTGCTCTTCAGTGAAAAAATTAAAGTATGCTGCCAAATTAGCCACTTCATTAGTCCCAAACTCCGCAAGTTGTTTTCTTGGTAGATTAAACTGTTTAAAATCCAGACATTTAAACCATTTCAGAGGCACCTCTGAGAAATGTTACATCTTACATCGATGTAATCTATTGCTGCATGTACTAAAGTCTGCAGTTGTGTATCAGTCCCTAAATTTTTTTCAGGACAGTTGCCTTTGAATGTGAAGGGCACAGTCTTCTCAACTCCCTTCTGTGAAATGACATAGTCCATGCATCTGTTTTGAGGTTTGTAATGAGCTAGGAATGCTGTCATGTATTTCCCTGGCTTTGATTTCAGTTCCATCAGCTGGAGAAGGCAGGTCTCGATGAGATTTGGTACTTCAAGAATTATTAAGTCATCTCTTTGAAACTACAGGGAAAGATTCCTAAGTATGGGCAAAAAATCTTGGAGGATATGAAGAGATTTGACAAAGTGAACAGACTGTACCTCTTTTTAACAGCACCTTTGCTTTTGAACCATCAGCAGAAGATGCAGTTTGTTGCAAGTGCTGAGCAACTGTAGGTAGATTCACCTGAACTGCATGAACTGACCGTGATCTGCTGGCAAGCCATCTCACCTGTTTAATTGTACTGAAGCGTGCCAGATCACTGCCTGTCACTTGTGTAATTTCTTGTAGCTCTCTCATCTTTTTTGGACTATAGTGGTAAAATTTAAATATACCCTTTAGAGTATTTTCAAGCTTTGATATGAAGGGGTTTGTTTTCATTACACCGAGAACTGCCAATTCCAGCTTATGGGCAACACAGTGCATGGCAATGATGCGAGGACAGTGCTCCCGTAACTTTGTGATGGTTCCACTCCTTTCACCAATCATTACACTTGCCCCATCAAAATTGGCAGAAATCAAAAGAGGCCCCGGATTGCTCACATTTAATAAGTCAGTGAGAGGAAGATACAGTGAATCTAATGCAGTTCTTACTGCATTAAAAACACCTTCAGCATGTGCGAATTCCAAAGACACAGTCTGGATCAGATATGTACATACATCTTTTGTGTTAGGATCTACAAAACGCAGAAAGACATTTTCCTATTCAATTATAGCCACATCAGTGCTGCCATTAGCAAGAACTGTCACATATTTTGTGTTTTTAAGAGTCTGTATCTGGGTTTTGGACAGAACAGCAGATACCGCTCTGCAAAAATCACTGGCTCACTTATCATTGGTGTAGTTAGTACCAAGCTTAATGCCATTTTTCTCTTGCAATTCACATAGCCAATCCATGTCGGAAAAAGGAAGCAGATTTTTTGCAATGGAGTACGCTGTGTTGAACAGACGTCTCATTTTCTCCTTTGTAGCTTCTTCCAACACTGCAAAGGCTTGATAAAGTGGTGACTCAGTAATATTACACTGAACTGCATGCCAGCCACTTTCCAGAATATGTTGGTTCTGGCACAGCACATGTGGATTAGATTTTTCATGTGCACATAGCTACTCAATTCTAAAATTGTTAGAGCCTGTGGCAAACACATTTGTTTTTTTTGGAAAGTCTGGTATTGCAATGGTGAAATACTTTTTGCAAACTGTGCAGTACATCAGTACCTTTTTTTCATCATATCACAACCATTTATAATTGTTCAGCCAGTGAGATTGAAACATTCTGGCCCTTTTTTCCTGGTCATATTTTTTGTCTTTAGAGATTATGGGCCAGATATTCAAAGCTTTGTGCCAGGCAAAAAACGTTTGCGTGGGTTTAGCGTGGGATTAGCGCGGGTCTGCTATATTCAAAAGGCCAAATAGCGTGGGCAAACCATATTAGCACCAGGCAAACCATAATTATATGCAAGGGGCAAAGTGAACATGAATACAGGTGCAATGAGATATTCAGCGACTAGTACCGCGCTAAGGAGTTTAGTGTGACTTAGCACAACCCATAGTGCGGTACAAATTACCGCCCAGGAAAAGCTGATCTTAACCCTGGGCAAACAGCTTTGCATGACATTGTTGCTTTGCATGGTGTTAGCGCAGCATTAGCACAGCTTGCACGACCCTAACATATGAGTATGACACTTAGAAACTGCCAGACATGGAAGACACATGCTGCTCACTGATGGCACCACAATGATGCCAACAGCTGCCACAGGTCCCAGCCATGCACAGGTAGTAAAGGGTGATTGGGCCCACAGGGGACATCATGGTAGTGTGGCCATACAGCACACACCTGCAGACCATACAGCTCTGGTGCCCAACATATGCGAGCACACACAGGCAGCACTGTGGGCATGGTGGCTATTGAGGGGAGGGTGTATGGGTGGCCAGACCTCACCACAGCCCAGGTGTGGCCACCGGACTGGGACACAGCACGCAGTGCAATGGGCCAGTAGTGGGAATACCCCACTGCCTGTGTGCCTGTCAGATCCTATGTGCCCCCCCAGCCACATACAGCACAACTGCACAGATGCCACAGCACACACAGCTGGCCATGTATATGTCACTGTGTGCATCCCATGCCACAGGTGCAGCATCTGTGGATCACACAACAGCATAACAGCAATGTCCACTGTCAGGAAACATCTGCAAGTTGGGCCTGTCACTTTGTACAATGCAGTCAGTGTCACTGCCCTACACACCATAGGCAGTGTTGTGTCGCACACACTACTGGCCCCCTTGCTACTGTAGTGTCTGCTGTGCGCTGTAGCATGCCCTATGGTGTTACAGTTGCATGCAGCACCACCACCACCTGTACCTATGCTGTGTTGTCCTCTGGGGTACAATATGCTATGCTATGCTGTACTGTGTACATGTAACCTGCAGCTATCATCGTGCACTGCCAAACAGACCTGCAGGTGGAGCTGTGGTCAGACCTGGCCAGCCCCTGTACTTCCAGACTGACCTACAGGTGGCTCTGTGGGACCCTGCAGTAACGCTGGGCAAACTGCATGCAAATCAGGCATAATGAGATGCTAATCTGGATGTTTGCCCAGAGACTACCTGAATAGGCTCTTTTGCATGTCACTTTTGAATATGGCAATGGTTAGCACTGTGCAAACAGCTTAGCTCTGCGCTAATCCCGCGCAAACGCATTAGCTTCGTGCAAATGGTTCAGGGAATATTATACTGTTTTGCACACTGTACCTTCCCATAGACTGCTCCTTGCAGCTATACTGGGTCCACGCATTTGTTGGAACACACATTGACCACATAAGTCATCTCTAGCTACCTTCACATCGCTGTGCACTGTGTTGCTTTTGTGGTTGCACTTTCTGATTGCTATATTCAGAGCTGTCTTATTCCAGGGCTAAGTTTGCCCTGCACTCCCAGCCCAGTTTGCCCGGTCTCATTCCCATGCTACATTCAGAAGCTGTTTGCCCTGGGCTATTCCTTCTGAATATAGCTTGCTTTGTGCTCCGGGCTAAGTTTGCCCACCGGGCAGTGCTAATTTAGCCCAGGGGCAAAGCTTTGAATATCTGGCCCTATGTTTCCTTGTAGCTGATCCAGCAAAGTTTGTTTCTCAGGAAAGGAAGAGGAAACAGATGCTTCCATTTCACGGTTCAAATCAATTGACTGATGAACATCAGCATCAACCGCTGTTATATCCATTACCACAGCAGAAGACTCAGTGTCACTTTTATCTTGAGAAAAATGTATTTGTGTTTGACTAGTAGTGGCGGCTGCTGCTGGCCACATAGGAAAAATAGTTTGTTGTTTTTTATTCTTTTGCATAGCCATATTTTTTATTTGTCGTATAGTGTTTTCTCAACACTTGCTTTTGTCTTATTTTCCTGGAATAAAAATATTTTAAATAGCTATGTGTGAGTGAGTGTGCTTTCTACTGGGTGGGAACCGGAATGGGAAGGAAGATGGGGGTGGTATTGGTGGTAGTGTAGTGTACTAGTGGTGGGTGGTGATGGGACTGGGTACTAGTAGGCCAGGGCAACTAAACGAAGGATGATGAACCCCTGTTTGTTATAGCTTTATGCTCAAACTCAGATTAAGAATAGTTTTTTTTTTTAAATCAGTTTCTGCTTTGCCAATGCTCTCTCCCCCTCCTGTCTCTCAGCGGACACACACTGTCTAGTACTGCAGGCAGTTGATGAGGACTGGATTTATTCAGTCACATCTGCAGCAGATTTCTTTTTTTTTTTTTTGAAGAGTATTTTTTTTTTAATTTCTGCCTCAGCTTGCTGTCCAGTCCCTCCTGTCCCTCGCACAGCCAGGCACTTGTGTGGCACTGTGGGCTCACTCTCAGTGCCCCAGTGTAATATGTAATTTTTTATTCAATTTCTGCTCTCCCCCACCTAGACACAGTCAGGCAGCAGGCAATTGATAAGGACTGGATTCAATCACGGCTGCAGCAGATTTCAGTTCTTTTTCTTGTCTATACAGTATTTTTCCTTTTAAATTTCTGTCTCCGCTCTGTCTCCAGTCTCTTCTGTCCCTCAGAGTCAGGCACTTGTGTTTGGGCTCACTCTCAGGGTCCCACAGTCAGACTGAACTCTCTGTCTCTCTCTTTCTCTAACAAAGAGTCTCACAACTTAGTAACACATGCATCTGTTGTCCAAAATTCAACTTTTTGCCTTTTTTCTTTAATATTTTTTTCAATTTCTGGGTCTTACTCTCTCCCCATCCTGTCCCTCAGCAAAAGCCACTGCAGGCAATTGATGAGGACTGAATTGAGGATTCAGTTACAGCTGCAGCAGCTTAATAAATGTGAAGCAACTGTTATTTTCTTTTTTCTAAGGAGTATTTTTTAGTTTCTGGTTCTCTGCCTAGTGCCTCCTGTTCCTCACTAGACAATAGGAAATGGCATACAACAGCCAGCACCAGCAGCAGTAGTAGCTGGCAATATTAAGGACTCAAGTCTCTCACTCTCACACAGCTGCTGCTAGTAATCAGAAATATTATGAGAAGAAAGTAAGAAACCTTTGTTTTTCCCCCTTTAATTTTTTCCTCCTCAATCTTCCCTTCTCCCTGTGTCCCTCACCAGCAAACCCAACAAATGCTTTGTGGGCTCTCACAGATGACCCACACGTCGTCCCTGACCCACTCCCTGACCCTTCCTCTTTTCGGTCCCCCTCTTCCCTGCTTTTTCCCTTCGATTTATAACTGGTGTGAAGCAAACTTCTTTCTGAGCTCCAACTAGGTGACAAAGGTACAAAACCATGTAAAGCACCTTGCTGCAAACTATGTACACATATCTCTCCTGAGACATGTGTCAGTTACAATGGGAAAACATTTACAATCCAAAACTTGTATACCTGTTCTTCTAGCAACGTATTATACATGATACAATGCAGAAAATGTGAGGAAGGCTGCTATATTGGTGAAACCAGACAGGAACTCAAAACAGGAATGAATCACCACAGATTCACAGTTACCCATAAAAATGAAAATATGCCTACCACACCGGCGACCTGAGTCTGGAAGCGGTCGGCCGGGAGGGAGAAGGATTGAGCACCCAACGGCTGCTCTCCTTCTCTGGGGTAGGAGGGATTGCGCTCTCCGCCACGATACTGCCACCTGTTGGGGGGACTCAGGGTTGCCGGTGTGGCTGGGGGACGCCTTGACATAAGGGTTGACGCTGGCAGAGGACTGGAGTCGACGTGCATCTCTGCTCACGCCAGCAGCCTTGTTCCTCATTGCACGCCAGAGTCGGGGATCTGTACATGGAGGAAAAATGTCCTTCCAATCCTCCTAGATGACGACCTCTGGAGACATCCTCACCACCCACCGATGAAACAGGGCAGACCTCACTATGCAGCTCACTCTTGGGAATAAGAGGGAGATAAGGGGGGCTCTCTCCTCACCCCATCTGGGGGGGTAATCTGGGCCATCAAGGGCCCCAAGGGAAAAGTGAGTGTGGCATGCATGGGGCAGAAACTGACAGTTGGTAGGGTTGGGGGCGGTGACGCTCCCCGAGGCCCAAAGGAGTGGAGGTTGGAGGACAAGTGGAGGTGCAGAAAAATAATGAGTAAAAAAAAAAATGAAAATACGCCAGTAGGGGAACATTTTTCTAGACCAGATCACTCCACCAGTGATTTTACTGTCAGAGTATTAAAAGGGAACTTCAAAAACAGCCAAGATCGCAAACATTTGAAATAAAAATGATACAATATTTTGACACTAAAGAAAAAGGATTTAATAAAGATGTTGTTTTTTTAATACACTACCAGTGATTATACTTAAAGCAGTGCTTCAGAGTTTCTTTTTAAACCCTCACATCAGCATCCTGTGGCTGTTTTAACAGGTACCTTCTTAAGACAATGGTATGTATTTTCTTTCTGTCTTGACTTTTTAGAAATGTTAATTAATGGTCCAGAGTCAGAGAAAAATTAGGCAGCCCTTTGATCTTACAAAGTTGATCTCTCCAACAGACACACTCCAGTAAAAATGAGTCTTCCTGTTTGGAAGAGGTGCAAATTGACTACAGTGCTTTGATCTGTAAACTGCTAGTCTAGGTTCTGAATTCACATCCAACCTTTATATCTGTCATACTGCTCAGCTGTTTTCACTTTGACCTGAGGAATAGAGTTTTATCTTTCAAAAGCTAATCTTAAAAATAATTTTGTTAGTCCAATAAAAGGTATCACCTGCAACATATTTGTTGTAATTTTCTCTACATTGTTGACTGGACTAACACGGCTACCACATTTCTCCTTTTTTTAAATATTTTTCCCCTCCTATATTCAGTACTTCAGTGCACAGCAAGTAATGTCCCTAAAATATATTAATTGTAGTTGTTGCAATCTGAAAAAACTCCACTCCAAAACTGCATCTGACTCCAACACACAACTTGTGCTTCTTAGTCAGAATGCGCCACACGCTCGCTCGCCTCATCCCCTTCCCTGCTTCATTTACTCCACCTCCCTACTAGTCAGTCAGCCTCAGCCAATTGTCTGTACAGCAAAGGAAGGACTCGTGCTGCCGATTGGTAAGTCCTTCTGCCACTTGATTCCCCCTTGCTGGAAACACCCACATTCTCATCTCGCGCTCCCACGTTGCCTCCCAGCCCTTACCCTGACTTGCCATCACTTGACTGGCAGAAGAAGCATCATGTGATGTCCTGCCTCACGGCGTGCACCCGACCTTCAGGCACTGGCAGACTGACTGGCAGTGGTATGCGCCGCAGCCGCGTCTCATCATAAGGGGCACCCGCACCTCAGCTCTTGCTGTGCACACCTATTGCTGCCTCCCTCAGCTCCACGCCCCCTCCTGGACAGATACTGAAACTGCAGGACCAGGTATTTAAAAAAAAAAATGTTTGTTTTGCTCAGAAGAGATGGTTGTCAGAGAACAAGTGGTCCCTTTAAAAATACTTGTCAGAGGGAGCAAAAAGGTAGCCTGAGACATCAGACTATGGGATTTCTCGATCCCTGATATATATATATATACATACACAATTTAGCATGGGAAGAGCACTTGCTACTCAAGCAAAAAAAAAATGGATTCAGTGCTCATGGAGCTTGGCCCATTTAAGCAAAAATATAGTGGGCGTTCTGTATTATCATCACTGAAAGCCACAAATACTAAATTTTCTTCAAAAATATTATATTCATCAGAGGTTTGAGACATGGGAGATTTGTCTCCAGCTGAGTTAAAATGTGCAAAATGTTGGCATCAAACGCCATCCATTCCAAACATTCCCTTAGCTTGTGCAGTCAGAGAAGAATTTGGAGAAATTACCTTAATGCCAGCTTGTAGCTCCAGGATATTTGCCTGTTGGCTAAAAATCAAAGGAATGCACCTCAAATGATTACCTCTGCAAGCTTTAAAACAAATGGAATGTTTTAAGCAATGGGGTCTGGATTCTGACTGACTTACACACCTTGAGAAAATACTAGAAGACACTGGTTTAAATGTCTTACCTTCTCTTACACAACAAGATATTAGCATTCATCCATCTTAGAGAAAGGTTGTCTTAAAAAATTAAAAATAAGGAATCAACAAGTAGGACTAGACTCCTTAGCATTATATACATTTAAACCCTGGCACATAGCTCACATGCAATTACATAGATGTGAACCATACCTAGACATAAATCACCCAACTAAAGGAAAGATTTCATGAAATTTAGATTATAAATGTTTGATTCAGATGTGCTAAGAACACACTTTGAAAGAAAAACCAAAATAAAAGAAGTGCCATTGTGTAGCTGTATGCTTGATAGTACTAAAGACCCTGTTCATGTTGTGATTGTTGTTCCAGATATACTGTTCAAAGGAAGAAATGTTTGGACCATTTCTTTGCCAGTTCAATGGATTGTCCTTCTAAGCAATTAGCATATTTACTCTCTGGAGAAGATTCAATATTAACTATGAAGTGTGCTCACTTTCTGGATATAATTATAAAACATTAACTATGAAGTGTGCTCACTTTCTGGATATAATTATAAAACATTAACTATGAAGTGTGCTCACTTTCTGAATATAATTATAAAACAAATAAAAAAATTAATGAAAAGGGGGAGATTAGCTAGACTGTATTCCAGTTATTTACATAAAGTTTTTATACTTTTTTTTTTGCATTTTGGCCTAGGTTGATCTATTTTATCTACCTACTGCATTTAAGCCCTTGCATCTTTTTCTAATTTGGATTTCGAAAGGATGCAAATGTTTGAAAACAAGTATATCAAGGTGAAACGTATGTCAAGATGATCAGCTATTTATTTATTTTAAATAAACCAAGGGAATTTTTTTCCTATGGATAAAGGATTTTCAGTTAAATTTAAAGGATTATGTGCTGCTTTAGTAGCATTTTCTAACGACTAAATCTCTACTCAATTCCCTGTGAAGATTTTTGTTTAAACTGTAACCTCTGCCTTGATTATTAATTGGCATTTGATATCTCAATGGACTTGTTCATTCATTAGGATTGGAGATTACCAGGTTTGGGTATTTACCTGGTTTACTTGCTATCTGGACAACATTGTCTAATACACCCCACCTTCATAAACTTGTTATGTTACACAAATCTTATTTATTTTATTTATTTATTTCAGTCTAGGATTACAAATACCTTTGAGCCAGGGCTCTTTTACAAAGGTTCCACATCATATGGTACAACAAAACAACAAGGATGACATTATGACAAATAATCACTTATCTATACATATACAAAACTAGAACTAGGGTTGACAATGGTAGAAAGGGAAGGGTAGGAGATGAGAAAGTGAGGGTGAGGGGTGAGGGCGGGGCACAGAGGTGGAGTTAGGGGAGGACTGAGGCAAGGGTTAAGAGGGGGGGAGTGCTGCCAGAAAACATTGTCAAAGAATCAAAGATTAGCAAAGGGTGCCCAGACGTTAGCAAGAGTTAAGGATAGTGACCATCACCCAGCCGGTAGGGGTTAGCATAAGGTCAGGCTGGCATAGGTGATAGATGATTCAGTTATGATCAAAGGCAGTCACAGGCACTCAAGGCAATGAGAGACTTGCAGAGGCTGGATTTGAAGGAGCTGAGCATGGTGGCGGTGGTAATATCACTAGAGAGTCCACTCATCCAGGTCAAAGCTCAAAAGGCAAAGGATCTTTGACTTTGTGTAGTATGGCAGAGGGGAATTTGGAGAAGCTGCGGCTTAGTCCCCCTGGTGTTGCGGCTGCTGTTTCTGGGCTGTAGGAGGGAACAGACTCCAGGAGGTGCAAGGCCCATCAAAATTTTCTTTGCCACCATACAGGTTTGATATTTTATTTGATTATCTAAGTGCAGCCAGCCGGTTTGGGTATAAAGGTCCTCAGGTGTCAGTAAGGCATTGAGCACCTCTGATGAGCTGACAAGCCTTGTTGAGAGAGGTAGTTACATGTTTGAGCACAGTAGCAGTGGCAGAGCCATAGATTATAAGGCCGTAGTCAATGATGATAATGATGGAGCTCTGGACGGCAGCACCCAGTGCTTCTGGGGTAAGGTGTCATCTGTGTTGGAAAAGCATGCCCAGTCTAGAGTTTGCAGCTTTGGCAACATTATTTATGTGATCAACATAGGAGAGGTGTGAGTCAAGGGTGATCCCAAGGTATTTAAATGATTGGACCTGTTCCAGAGGGTCACCTTATGTGGTGTTAATGGTGAGGTGGTGATCCTTATACTTATTAAGGGTGCTGCTGAAAATCATGGTTTTTTTTTTTTTTCTGGTTACGGATCAGTTTATGCCTTATGAACCAATTCTCAACTGTATTGAAACCCTGCTAGAGACTTTTTTGCAACTGATTAGTGTCCTGATGGGATGTAAGAATTACCGGATTGTCGGCGTAAAGTATCATTTGTTCAGTGCTGGAGTACTGGAGGGTGTTTAGGAACAGATTGAAAAGGAGTGGACCAAGGATAGAGCCCTGAGGAATGCCAGAGTTGACAGGTTTGGCATTGTAGAGCACATCTGCAATTTTTACACGTTGGGACCAATTTTCAAGGTAGCTTTTGAGCCAAGTGACTGAATCAGTGGAGAGACCAGAGGACTGAAGCTGGCCGAGTAGAAGGCGGTGGTGTACAGTATCAAAGGCCTTGGTGAGGTCAATATAGATAGCTCCAGTAGGTTTACCGTGGTTCAAGGAGCTGTGGATAGCACCTGTGAATTCCAGGAGGGTGGATGCGGTACTGTGGTCTTTTCTGAAGCCATGTTGCTGCTGGCAGAGAATATTATATTTGTCCAGATAGTCAGTGAGCTGGTCAGCTACTATATGTTCCAATGTCTTCGTGAGAGGAGGTAGGATAGAGATTGGGCAATAATTGCCGTGTATGGTCTTGTCACCACTTTTATAGATTGGGGTGACAGTGGCTGATTTCCATTTGTCCGGGAACTGGCTGAGAGACAGGGAGAGGTTAAAGATCCTGGTGAGAGGCCCTAAAACTTCTTCTAGTGTGAGGGACAGAAGCTTGAGGTCGAGTGAGTCGCTGCTTGTTCTGGATTTGCATAGAGCTTTGGTGACCTACTTGAGAACATCATGCGCCTTTATTGCCTTAAAGTAGAATGGAGGGTGTTCGGCAGGGAGGGTGTGGCTGTGGGATGTGGGGGGGGCTCATCTTTGAAGAAATCAGGGGAAAGCACACTGGTAAGGTCAGTGAATGCCTCGTTGAAGGTGTCAGCAATGATTTTTGGGTCAAGTAATCTGTACATGTTTTCTAAGATTTTGTTTATATGCAAATGATTGTGATGAGTGACTCCAGTGTCTTGAATGTGCCCATAGAAATGTTGCTTTGTTAATTGCTTGAAACATTTCCATGATTATATTTCGTAATATTGTTTTATATTTATTCTGTAAATTATGAATGTTATGGTGAGATGAAATGTAATTTATAGATCTGCAACAGCTTTATAGCAAATAATAAAGATTATTACTACTACTCTAAGACTGCAGTCCCAAACCTGGCATCCATCTTAGAGTGGCTGTCCAGATAATAATGGTTTGTAAAGGTGTGAACAGTAAACCAGGTAGCTGCTTCACAGACATCTCAGAGGGGAATGTGCCTTGAAACTGCTACTGAGGCCCATGGTACCCCTTGTGAAGTGTGCTATTAGGCCCATATGTGGCTGTTTACCAGCCCTCCCATAGCAAAACTGGATTCAAGAGACTATCCAACATGAGAGTCTTTTTGGCTGCTGGTTTACCCTTACCAATGTCATATAAGTGACAAATCACTGTGTGCTGTCAATGCTGGTGTATTTGGTTGTCAGTATAATAGCTCAATACCTTTTTCACGTCAAGGCAATTTAACTTGTGTTCACCTGTGCTACAGTGATTAGAGAAAGTACAAGTAGACATACAGATTGATTCAAGTGGAACAGTAACATTTCCTGTGCCTCATGAGCCCTACTTTGTTCCTCTGTGCGATAATGTACAGTAGTTAGGCTTTGCATATACTGTAGAGCTTGCCATTCACTGACCCTCCTTGCAGAAGTCATTTCTGTGAGGAACACTGTTTTCCATGTAACATACCTGTGCTCTGCTGAGAACATTGGCTTGAAAGGAAACTCTGCTAGTTGTGCCAGGCAAATGTTCAGCTCCCATGGTGGAACTGGTTCCTTCTCTGGGGCTGTAGGTGAATAAGACCTTTGAAAAAAAAAATTATTGTAATTTAAGCCACAATTTCAGTGACTTTGCTGAGGGTTTCTGCCTGAAATTGCCCTTTTTCACCTCTAGTCAGGAGGCTGGACTGACATGTGGGGCAGCTCTTAGCTGAATTACTGGCACAGCTTTTGAACAGCCACTCGTGAGCCTTATCATCAGCTGATCATCTGCTGGAGGGATCAGAGCAGTGGGAGACACTCAGACTCTTTGGGCTGCCTGTTTTGGACATACAGTCTCTGCTGCTGCTGCTGCAATTTAAACCACAGTTTCAGTGACTTTGCTGGGGGTTTGCTGCCTGAATTTGCCCTTTCTCACCTCCAATCAAGAGGCTGGACTAATGTGAGTGGGGCTTAGCTGTTCTGTTTTTACCTGAATTCCCTAGCGGTCCTCCGCTGCAGTCCATAGCTAAAGGGCCTAGCTTAAGGGTGACCCACCTGGGACAACAGCATGGGGCAGCAGTCAGCAGCAGACACTGCACCCCAAGTGTAAAACCCTAAGCTAATGTTATCTAATTTAAAGTGTATATGACGTGTAAGTTTGTGTTAGTGAGGGGAAACATCAGGCATCAATACATTGGACACAGCAAGTATAAAAGTGGGCTTTATTCATACAATCTATAAGTAATTTACAATTGGGGGTTGGTAGCTGGTAATTCAACTTGCAAAAGGTTTTAGAAGGAAAAGCTGATATAGTTACTTAAGTAATAGAATAATTCAGATTTTTTTTGTAATGTGATATTAATGATGCATTGACACTGAGGTGTTTATAAAAGTTAATGGAGTATGTTTAAAATGCTTAAGGGTAACAGGGTAAAGGTCATTTAAAGTAAAGTATTTGCGTCTGACAGTGGGTTAACAAAAAGACAGCAGATTCACCTTATCTAGGGTAGGGCAACATAAGAGTTTTGTAAGAGACCATAGTTAATCTCTTATCTGGAGTAGGGATACAAATTAGGTCACAGAAAGGGCCAAAGCTAATCTGTACCTGGGGCAGGAATATAGAAAAGAGTCTAGGCAGTGGAATGTAGGGTAGAAGTTGGAAGGAAATTGCAGGAAAGATGGCATTCTGGGAAGGCAGGTGATGGAAAGCAGTGTTGTTTGCTGCAAAGGGTGTAGGGTTGCAGCGCTCATGGGTACACTATGGGAGTTAGGGGTTGCCCAGTATGTAGCAGCTTAGGTCAGCTGAGGGTGGAGGTTAGGCAGCTTAGATAGGAAATGGGAGCACTACTTGATGAAGGAAGACACAGTGGAGAAGGAGAGGAGGGGATGTATGTCCAGGGCAGTGGAGCTAGCAGGGGCAAAGGATGGAGAGGGAGGTGATAAAAGGCTTTATTTATTTAGCTGAAAACTGGTGTCTTGGAAAGGCACACTGAACCAAGGCTCATTTCCAGGTGTGACCCAAGGCAAGGGAAGAGGTGAGACAAATACATAGCACAGACACAGTACACAGTTAAATGCAATAACATAGCGTTGACACAATGCACAGTTACAGTAAAGTGGAACACAGTACATGATTAAAACAGGAGTAAGTACAATAAGAGCAAGCAGCAAGAATCAGTCAATTCAGTCACACCTACAATAGGTAGGAGGCAAACATAAGGGAGTAGTTAGGTAAGGGGAAAACAGGAGCAGGGGGAAAGGAAAGAGTTTCAGCTGGTACCTGAGGGAAACATTGGAGGTAATGAAACAGAGGAAGGATGAGAGTAAGTTCCAAAGTGACGGGAGATAATAGGAAAAGGCTGATTGCCCAGCAGAGGAGCGGTGATGAGGAAAGTGTGAGGATCCCTGGAATGAAGGGAATAAGGGGCAGAGGGAATGGAGGCAAGGAGTGAGGAGAGGTAAGAGGAAAGAGACCCAACTCAGTATTTGGATATGAATGAGGCATAGTACATTGTAGTTCTGGTGACATGAAGGCAGAGGAAGAATGAATAAGGAGGAGTAGAGTGAGCAAAGATGGTTATGAGAGGGGGAGTTGTTAGCAAAATAACAGCAGGTTTTGCAGAGGGTGTCCAGTCTGGGCAGGGAGGTGGAGGGAGTGGTGCCACAGACCATATCCATGTAGTCAAAGACCAGGAGCACCATTTTGCTGACAAGGTTATGGCTTACTTGCAGAGAAGGATATCTTCAGTGAGGTACAAGGCACCAAGTTTAAGGTGAAACATGGTGTGATTGGTGTCAATGTGGGCAGAGAAGTCTAGTTTGCTCTCTAGTCACACATTGAGAATTTGAATGAATGAACCACTTCAAAGGTGGAGAAAACAGTCAGAGTTGGAAGTCTGGCCAGTTTTTGGCTGGTACCAAATGTCATGGATAGTTTTTTTGTTTTGTGTTGACCCTCTGTTGGTTAGATTGAAATAAGTGCAGGACATTGTGAAAGTCTTGCTGGAGCAGGCCTTTCACGGCACTAGTGGAGGGACTGGCATAAATGACTGTGTCATCTGCATACATGTGGATATGTGAGTTGGCAAAAGCTGTGGGGAGGTTGTTAAGGAACATGGAAATCAGGATGGGCTCCAGGATGGAGCCATGTGGGACCCTGGCCTGGATGGGAAGTGGACATGACAGGGCACTACCAACCTTTAGTGACTGCAGGCATCCAGAGAGGTAAGAATGGAACCAGTCTACTGCAGAAGCTGAGAGACCAGGAGCACTCAGCATATCCAGGAGGAGAGGGTAGGACAAATATCAAGTCAAGTCAAATGAAAGACCTTGGATAGATCGACGAAAATAGCAGCTGCAATATGCCACTGATCCTATCCCTGAGAAGACAGAACCAGTTACACACAACAGGGAGGAGATGGTGGAGTGATAGTGTTTCAAGAAGCCAGATTGGAATGCAGAGAGGAAATCAGTGGAAGACAGAAAATTGGAGAGTCTAGTGTATACAAGCTTATCTTGCATTTTAGCAAGGGAAAGCAGGAGGGAGATCAGCCAGAAGTTAACCGGACTGAAAGGGTCCACCTTTTGTGGAGTGGAAGAACTTTGGTCACCTTCCAGGACTGAGGGACAGCACTGAAGGAGAAGGAGAAATTGAGTAGGTGAGTCAGTGGATGTGCTATGGCAGGTGCAGAGATTTGGAATAGTTCAGGATCCAGTCCATCAGACAGGATTTATGTAGGTTGAGAGAGTAAAAGGCAGTAAGAGTTTCCCAGGGAGTAACAGGGAAAGAGGAAACCAGTGGAAGGGAGATGAGAGGGGATGTGAGGAGGAGCGGAGGAGACTAGAGGGTGAGTGGAAGGGAGACACAGGTAGTAAAGAACTAATTGAAATGAGCAGCAACAGAGGAGGGGTTGGACACTGGTAAACTATTTACAAGAAGGACTGGAGGGTTGGAATGTGTGAGAGGGTCAAAAAGGGGTGTATTACCTTCCAGAACTTTGAGGGAACTTTAAGGTTGTTCTAAAGGTTGGTCTTGAAATACTGTGATTTTGTTGCCCGTACAGCCTTAGTACAAGAGTTCCTGATAGTCCTGTATAAGAGGAGGTCATAAAAGGAATGAGACAGTTTAAAACTTGCCCAGGTGAGGTCACAGGACTTGCTCTGGGCAATGATCTCAGGGGTAATCCAGGGGTGAAGATGATTTTTGACACTGGATTTTCTGATCACGGTGTGCGTATCCCATGCAGAGGAAAACTAGAATGAAACAGGAAGACAGCAGTGTCAATATCCACTGCAGAGGGTATAGCTGACCAATCTGCTGCAGCAAGGTCACTCAAGAGAATGGAGGTATTGAGTAATAAGGTTCCCAGGGTGCCGCTTCCCCAGAGAGTGTGGAAGCTGAAGGAGCATGGGTGGACAGTGGTTGGAGGATAGGGGGAGGTAGGTGGTTGAAGAATAAGGCAGAACGATCCCCAGTGGTGCTGGTGTGGAATAGATTCCATCCACTGACTAGAGATAATGTGGAGGATTCCAGCATTTGGTGGGGGGAAGGGAACCAATGCAGAGAGATAACACAAGGAAAGACTGTCAAAGGAGGAGAGAAGGGAGGATAGAGGAGGCAGAGTAGGAGGGGGAAGGGAGTGGAAGGTGAGAGGTCATACAAGAGGGAGGGTATGGGATATTGGCCAGTCAAGTGGATCAGGAGGTGGGATGGCTGGAGTGGAGAGGGAGGAAGGTATGAGGGAGTGCTGGCATTTAGGTAGAAGGAGTCTCAGGAGAAGGCAAGAAGGAAGGGGAGAGTAGGCAAAAGGGAAGCTGATGGGTGGGATGGAGGTGATTTGGGGGACTCCATTGTAAAAGGGGTGAAGTGGGGGTTTAAAGGTGTGTGAGGGCAGGCAGTATAGACTACAAATCAGAGTAAAGATTAGAGTAAAGAAATGTTCCTACAAGAGCTCAATAAGCTTAGAGTGGACAAGACAATGGACCTGATGGCATACATCCCAGGGTACTAAATGAGCTAAGGGTGGAACTAGCAGAGCCATTATGAGAACTGTTTAGTGAGTCTCTGAGCACAGGAGAGGTCCCAGAAGACTGGAGAAGGGCTTATGTGGTCCCGCTCCACAACAGTGGTAGCAGGGCGGAGGCAGGGAACTACAGACCAATCAGTCTTACCTCAGTAGTGGGCAAGATTATGGAGGCACTCCTTAAGGAAAGGACAGTGCAACACCTGGAATCCATAGGAGCACAGGATCCAAGACAGCATGGGTTTACAACAGGAAGGTCCTGTCAAACTAATCTCATAGATTTCTTTGACTGGGTAACCAGAGTGGTGGACCAAGGGGGAGCAGTTGATGTCACCTACCTTGACTTCAGCAAAGCTTTCAATACTGTTCCACGTAGAAGATTGATTAATAAGCTGGGTAGGCTCGGGTGGTCGAAGTTGGTCAACTGGGTGGCAAACTGGCTGACAGGCAGAAACAGAGAGAGTGGTGGTAAATGGTATACAGTCAGAAGAGATGCAAGTCACAAGTGGGGTACCTCAGGGATCAGTCCTGGGGCCAGTCCTCTTTAATATGTTCATCAGTGACATTGCAGATGGACTGGAGGCTATGGTTTGTCTGTTTGCACACGACACCAAGAACTGCAACAGAGTAGATGATCCAGGTGGGGTGGGCAGAATGAGAAGAGATCTGGATAAACTGGCAAAATGGTCGGAAGAGTGGCAACTGGGGTTTAATGCAAAGAAGTGCAAGATTGTGCACATAGGGAAGAGAAACCCTGAAGCCACCTATAGGCTGGGAGGGGAGTTGCTGGCAGTCACAAGGAAAGAAAGAGACTTGGGCATCATCATCTCAGATGATCTGAAATCATCCAAGCAGACCACTAAAGCAGTAGGTAAGGCTAGGGGGATGTTGGGGTGTATTAGTAGGGGTATCACAAGTCGTACGAGGGAGGTAATAATCCCTCTTTACAAGACACTGGTTATGCCCCATCTGGAGTACTGTGTGCAGTACTGGAGGCCACACCTTCACAAGGACATTAACCAAATTGAGGCAGTCCAGAGAAGGGCAACCAAATTGGTACAGGGACTGCATTAGAAAACATATGAAGACAGATTAACAGAGCTCAGTGTGTATACCCTAGAGCAAAGGAGGGAGAGAGGTGAGTAAGGAAGGCTGGGGGGATATTGGGATGCATAGGGAGAGGCATCAATAGTAGAAAACAGGAAGTTGTTATCCCTCTGTACAGACAGTTGGTGAGACCCCATCTGGAGTACTGTGTGCAGTTCTGGAGACCCCATCTCTGCAAAGACATAGACAGAGTGGAGGCTGTCCAGAGGAGGGCAACCAAAATGGTGCAGGGTCTGCACCAGAAGACATACGAAGAAAGACTAAAGGAGCTTAATATGTATACCCTTGAGGAAAGGAGGGAGAGAGGAGACATGATAGAAACTTTCAAGTACCTCAAGGGAATCAACAAAGTCCAAGAGGGTGGCATCTTTCAGAAAAAGAGATGTGCAAGAACAAGAGGGCACAATTTGAAGATAGAGGGGGGACGGCTCAGAGGTAATGTGAGCAAGTATTTTTTCACAGAGAGGGTTGTGGATGCATGGAACAGCCTCCCTGAGGAGGTCATGGAGTCAAGAACAGTGGAGAATTAAGAATACATGGGACAGACATAAGGCAGTCCTAGTGGGGGTAGGAGGAAGTAAGCTGTTGGTTAATTAGGATCTGCAGCTTATCTGTTAGGTAGGAAAATGGGCAGACTAGGTGGGCCAAGCGGTCCTTATCTGCCATCAAATTCTATATTTCTATGTTTCTATGATAACATTCAAAACACCTTAAGGGCATTAACAAGGTGAAAGAGTCTAACATGTTTCAATATAAAAAAATAGCAGGACAAGAGGGCACAGCCTGAGATTAGAGGGAGGCTGATTAAGGGGTAATGTGAGGAAGTTCTTTTCACAGGAACGGTGGTGGATGCATGGAATGGCCTACCTCAGGAAGTGATGGATATGAATACAGTGCAGGGCTTCAGACAGGCATGTGATAGGCATACGGGAGCAATACAGATGAGTATGACAGAGCAAATGCCGATGGCACATTCATAAGGTAGGAAAAAAAAATGGGCAGACTGGATGGGCCTTGCAGTCCTTATCTGCCATCATCTTCTATGTTTCTATGTTTATATGAGCAGTGAATGAACTTGGTACATGCAGCAGACCTGGGTTTGATTCCCTCACCTCCATTTGCATACTGTGTGACCCTGAGCAAGTCACTTAACTTCCTCAGTGCTGTCCGGCTGCACCTGAAAACAGGCACTTGTGCTGAGTGGGCTTACCCGGTTACCCAAGAAGTAAAAAGAAAATTAAATAGAAAAAAGAGTCAGGTACTCTGTAGGAAGGTAGTGCGTATGTCAGAGATGACAGAGGAGAGGGTAGGCTCACTGATATGTAAGTATACACAGGGAACAGTGAGAAAACTTCACATAATTGTCCATCTAAGGATGAACAACCTTGACGGATGAGAGATGGGCTGGTGCAAAAAGATTTAAGGAGGTGCGGAAAATATGCAGGGGTGCCATTAAATCTGTGGCCTTCCTCTGAAGTGCTGCAAGTACCCAGGGCTAGTACTGTCAGGAAAAGCAGGATAACAGATTCAATTTCAATTCAATTCAATTTTATTTATAAAGCGTCTTTCAAGACTAAGGCGCTGTACAAAAACATTAAAATTAATTAAATCCAAACATTTAAAAGTCAGCCACAACTAACAAGAGTATGCTAAATCAAAAAGATATGTTTTTAGGACAACCTTAAAATTATTGATGGTTGGACATTCTCTCAACCAACGAGGTACAGAATTCCACAGGGTTGGTGCTGAAAAGCAAGGCATAAGATCCTGGTGACTTCAATCGAACCCTGGGAATCTCCAGCAATCCCTCGTTGACGGAACGGAGAGGACGGAGGGGGCAGTAGGGAATCAGGAGATCTTTCAGGTAACCGGTTCCCTGATCATGTAGAGCTTTAAAGGTTAGTAAACCAACCTTAAAGGTGATCCGCCATCAAACAGGCAGCCAGTGCAGTTCACGGAGCACAGGCGTAATATGACTGGTTCTAGAAGTCCCAGTCAAAAGCCTGGCTGCAGCGTTCTGCACTAGCTGGAGGCGGCGGATATCAACCCCTGGTAGCCCTAGGTAGAGGGAGTTGCAGTAGTCCAGACGAGTAGTGACAAAGGCGTGGACCAATGTTGGAAGATCACCCGGGGGAATCAGATGTTTCACCCAGGCGATATTCCTCAGATGGTAAAAAGAGGATTTGACAACAGCTGACACCTGAGATTTCAGGGTCAGACCATCATCAAAAATAACGCCCAGATTTCGCACCTGTTCAGAGGTAGAGAGCGGTACACCACCAAGTAATAAACCTGATGGTTGTCCAGCTCCCACACCCATCCCCAGATGACCTGGATCCACAACCAATACCTCAGTCTTGTCCGGATTGAGACTCAACCAGCTCAAACTCATCCAAAGTCTGATCTCATCGAGGCAGTTATTAAGTACAGAGAGTGCATCACCCTGACTGGGGAGAAAGGACAAATACAGCTGAGTATCATCTGCATAGCAGTGAAAACCCAGACTGTATCACCTGATGATTTCTCCCAATGGCAGCATATACACTGCAAACAACATGGGAGCTAAAATGGAGCCCTGTGGTACCCCACAAGACAGGGAGTGTGCGCCAGAGGAATAAATTCCGGTTACAACTCTCTGAAACCTGTCCGTGAGGTAAGAACGAAACCATTTGAGGACTGTACCAGACAGCCCACAAAAGACCCGCAAGTGCTCCAATAGCACTCCATGGTCTACAGTGTCAAATGCAGCAGATAGCTTGAGAAGGACCAGAATGGTATGGGCCTTTCGATCTCTGGCCATAAGGAGGTCACTCAATACCCGGACAAGGACAGTCTCTGTACTATGCCTTTTCCTGAAACCAGACTGGAGAGTATCATAGACATTGTGAGATATAAGGTGATCATCCAATTGCAACGCAGCTGCCTTTTCAATAACCTTACCAACAAATGGCAGGTTAGAGATAGGCCGGTAGTTAGCTAGACAATCTGGGTCCAAGGAGGATTTTTTAAGGAGTGGTCGAACTACCGCCTCCTTAAGGGGGTCAGGAAAAAACCCCCTCTCCAAAGATTTCCAGACAATGTCTGCAAGGATTGGTTAGATGACTTCTACACAACCTACTAAAAGTGGTGTAGGACCCAGATCCAAACTACAACTAGTTGGTCGCATTGTTTGGATGATCTTCACAATGTCCCCGAATTCCGGCCGGTGAAAATCTAACCAGACAGACTGAGGACAATCCACTTCTAGTCGACCACCGCAGTCCCCCATAGGAGAGGTCAGACCGATGCCGGACCTGATGCCGGCAACCTTATCCGCAAAAAAACGAGCAAACTCCTCGGATCTTAGCTGAGAAAAAGCTTCTCTGAGCTGAAGACAGACTGGAATGCACAGTCTGTCCACAGTCCGGAAAAGCTGAGCTGGTCGATTTTGTGCAGCAGAAATCTCTGGACAAGAATTTGTCTTCACGAAAGTGATTTCTGATTGATAGCTATCATAATGTGTCATCAATCTAAGCCTGTCGGCATCAAGGCCCAACTTCCGCCAGGTTCTTCCAGCTCTTTTGGCCAACTCGCTTAACTCCTCTCAAGGAGCCATCAAACCACGGGCTCCTTGGATGGAGGTGAGAGGCCAAACACTAACAGGAGCAATTTTGTCCAGAGCATCTCCCACAGCCTTATTATAGGCTAATACAAGATCATCTGGACTCATGCATTCACCCGACTAGCTCGATAGATCCAGCACCGCCATTAGGCCGTTGAGGTTAACACCCCTTAAAGGGCGGTACTGAACCATCTCCGTAGGGGCAGATCTATTAGAGGGGGCCCTGAAGCTGAACCTTATGGTGTAATGGTCAGACCAACTGACAGGTTCCACCCCCAAATCAGTGATCTCCATACCCAGGAGAAAGACCAGATCCAGTGAATGACCCCCTATATGGGTAGAGGAGGTAACGACCTGTGTCAGGCCCAGCATATTCATTAGCTGGAGGAGATTTTGACCCAAATGAGAGAGTTCATCATCGACCCAGGCATTGAAGTCGCCCAGAAGTATCAGTCTGGGAAACCTCAGCACCAGGTCGATGATGAAGTCTGCTATCTCCTGCAGGAATACTCCACCGCACCTGGTGGACGGACGAGGAGAATCCCACAGCCTGCACCCTCCCAGGATATATTCAAAGGAACTGGTGTTTCCCCATGGCACAGCCACAAGGCCCAGCTCAGATTTAAACATAATGGCCACACCCCCGCCCCTACGATCCAGCCTTGGACGGTGTATCACCGAAAACCCGGCTGGAGTTGCCGAGGCCAATACAGGGCCTGGATTTTCATCCAGCCAGGTCTCGGTGATGCAGGTCAGAGCAGATGATCCAACAAGATCAGCAACAATAGCTGTCTTGTTCTTAATTGATCTGCATTGCATAACACCACCAAGGCGGGATGAGCTGTCGGGGAAGACCTCGGCACCTGTCCAATTACTTCGGAACCCTTGGGTATGGGGACAAGACAAGAGTAACCTCTATCCTGACCCCATTTCGCCCCAGGGTGTCTCCTGGACCCCAAAACCCCAATCCACCCTCCCCCTTCCTGTCCCCACCAGGCCCGCCTCCACCTTCGTTCCACGCCCTCAAGATGCCCAACGCACGCACACCCAAAATAGGTGTCGGATGACAGTGGTGGTATTCAAAAGGACATAATTCCCTGAGCCTAGTCGGGAATAATGCCCAACCGCCTCACGCCTGTCCAACACATTTTAATTAATCAAATCAAATATAAAGAAAACAAAAAATAAACCAAAACCTATAAATATCAAACCTATAGATAAAAACACTCTCCACCCTCTCTCACAGAGGGGGAGCAGAATAAAGCAGGCAATATAACAAAAATATAAAAATTGCAATGTATGGCTGAGAGAGTGGTACATGGAGGAGGGTTATGGCTGTATAGGAAATTGAGAAAGAACCTGGGAAAATAAGGCTCTGTGTGCAGTGGGTAGGCTGCATCTCAGTAGAGAGGACACCAGGGTGCTGAAGGGAAAGATAAAGGATTATATAGGTAGTGCCCGAGAGGTAGCAAGAATCACAGCACCTTAGTCACCAGGAGGTAGGGACCAACACACTCCCCCCCCCGTCAGTGAAGGTTTTAGAGGGATTAGTCTATGGTATGGGGTGAGGCATAGAAGGAGAGTTTCTGGTGGGAAGAAGGGCAAGGGGAGACAAGGGGGGGGAAGAGGAAGGATGATGGGGATGTGGAGGTGGGCTAAGGGGTAAGACAGAAGTAGCAGTGGAGAATTGGAGAAGATATAGATTGAAGGACAGACAGATTAGGGGAGGAGAGAGGAAAGAGTCATGATGTAAAGTAGTATCCCTGCACAAGGCCAGGGAAACAAAATGGCTGAGTTACAAGTGCTGATGGCTGAGGGGGAGGTTGACATGACAGCCATCACAGAGACTTGGGCCACGCCAAACCATGACTGGGAGCTCTTTGTCCCCAGGTACAAACTATATAGAAGGGAAAGGGCATAGGGAGAGATGGGGGAGTTGCATTGCTGTAAGGGAGGGAATAATCTGTACAAGGAAGAAGGTAAAGGGGGAGGACTGAGATGTTGTGGGTGCAGGTACAGTCCACCAAAGGGAGAAAACTAAGGCTAGGGGTGGTGTACAGACCACCAAACCAGGAAGAGGAGATGGACAAGGAGCTGAGGTCCAAAATAGTGGAGATGGTAGGCAAGGGGGAGGAGGTGCTTATGGGGGATTCAGTCTACCTACTTGGCTATCTTACTGATCTCCTTACTCCTGCCACCTCAGTCCATTCCCTCTGTTCCTCGACTAGGGGCCTCCTTGCTGTTCCCAGGGTCAGACTAAAAATGTCTGGTGACCATGCCTTT
Source organism: Neoceratodus forsteri (assembly GCA_016271365.2). Taxonomy (NCBI): domain Eukaryota; kingdom Metazoa; phylum Chordata; order Ceratodontiformes; family Ceratodontidae; genus Neoceratodus; species Neoceratodus forsteri. The sequence continues at coordinate 1,679,989,320 of CM057456.1, forward strand.
AGTGTTGCTGGTCCGGCCCTGTGGAACTCCTTCCCAGCTTTTGTTAGGAAGGCCTTGACTCTCAAGTCTTTCAAAATGGGACTAAGGGCTAATTTTATTTGGTTTGACTTTCTCTAGACTAAGACAATTGACCAGCATTATGCATACTAGTTATCCAAGTTATCTTAAGATTTTATCTATTTTTAAATATCTATAGATCTGCTTTTGTGATTTATAGATATGCATGTGTCATTATTTCTTATGATTTTATTTGTTTCTATGTAAGGTGCCCAGAGCCCCTAGGATTGGGCACAGTATAAATAAAATTGCCTTGCCTTGCCTACCTAGTGTAGATTTGTGGATTGGACAATCCCAGCTACTTCCTACACAAGGTTGCAGGTAATGCTGAATGCATTTCAGAGTGGGTTCCTGATGGGTTCCTGACACAATGTGTTATGGAACCCATTAGGGAGAGAGCCATCCTGGACCTCCTGCTGACAAATGAAGCACATGTTCAAAAGGTGAGAGTGGAGGAACCACTGGGTGGGAGTGACCACCACCTGGGAACAGAAGAGGGAAATGTGTTCAGGAAAGTGTTTCTGTTTATCTTCTGTTTTAACTGTGATATTTGTAGTTTGTACTTTAAATTAGTGCTGTGAGTTACAACTGTTAAAATTATCACTTTGAGTTACAACTGTCACTTGGGCTGTGATATTGTAACTATTAGGGCTTGTGTGCTGGTTGTGGGAACAGTTGTTGGCAGTGATATTTAGAGTGAAATTTAAATCTGTGCTGTTTGCCTGGTGAGGAGGTAGAGCCCTCCCACCCTCCTTGTGTTGGAGGCTCTCTTAAACACTGAAAAGCCACTGGGGGTTGGGCTTGAAGGGCTGTGTGTTTCTGTTTGTGACTGAAACTTGATGCAGCAGGAACTGGTAGCCTGTGACATCATACGGTACCTGATATCTGCATACACACACTATTAGCTGGACTGGACACACACTGGACTGTATGTGTTTGTGAGACTTGGGAACACTATTGGTGGGTTTGTAACTGGTTTTCGTAAACAACTGCAGTCAGTATAGAGACAGACTGTATTTCACTGTCCTGTATAGGTAGTGTGACTCATGGGTAGGACTGTGGCATGCAATGGTTGTGAGGCAGCAGTGTGGATGAACATACTGGGAGGCTGGAAGGGTGCCCAATATGCCACAGGCTAAGGAGGCTCAAGGAAGAGGTTCAGTGGCTTGGCAGGGAGCTGGGGAGGTTGAGGGGTGAGGGGAGGGTTGCATTGGTAGAAGAGCTGACATCTGAGAGTATCGGGGGGCATCACAGAGAAGATACCATGGGTCAAGGGAGGGGTCAGGGGAAGGGGAAAACTATACAGGAAGCCAGCTGATGAAGGGTGGATGCTGGTAGGGTCTAGCAAAAGAGGAGCAGCAGTAGGCAGGAGGGAGAAGAAAACACATTGTAAGGCAAAGAGGATAGGGAATATGTTTGCTGTATTAGCGACACAGGGGGAAGAGGACACAGGAGGAGATTGCACAGGGGATAGTACTCACAAAGATGAGGGAGTAAGGGGCATTACTAGTGGAGAGATTGAGCATGGCATGGCAGGAGGAGGGATAATACTCGGAGAGGTGATGAGGGAGAGGGAGGTTGGCAGTCAAACAGGGGAGGGAAGGGGTATCAATTGAGAGGGGCAAAGGGGAAGACACTGGGGCAAATGGTAATGGCACCCTCTTGATTGGCCCCAGGAATGAGAACCTGGGTGGGTTGGTGGCGTTGGGACAAGGAAAGAGGAGGGGGCTGTACTTGTGTTGGGGGGACTCCATACTCAAGGGGATCAGATGGGGCAGCAAGGGGGAGAGGCACAGTCAGATATGGGTAGAGTCCATACCAGGATTAAATGCAGACAAGGCAGGACAGGCAATCCTAAAGTGCACTAGGAGGAAACCGCACATTGTGGTACATGAGGGAACAAATGACCCAGCGGGGAAATGGTGGCGGTAACAAGGGAGAGGTTTGAGGAAGTGGGAAGATTGTGAGAGGAGACTGGGGAGTCTGTGGCCTTCTCGCAGGTGCTCCCAGTACCCTGCACAGGCACAGTGAGAAAGGAGAGGATTAAGGAGTTGAACACATGGTTGGTTGAATGGTGTCGAAGTAAGAGATATGGGGTTGTGGGCGGCTGGGACAGTACCTGGGATAATAACAATCTGTTTGCAAGGGATAGGCTGCACCTGAGTGGGGAGGGGAAGGAGGTATTAAAGCAAAGACTGGGGTGGTATATTGCAACAAAGGTGGATTTAACCTAGATGGGGGGGGTGGCAAGTGAACAGCAGGTAGGCAGGGATCCGATAGACTGAAGTCACAGCCTACCCCCCAGGCTAGCAGGGAAGGACTTGGAGTGGCCGAAAGGGAGGGAATAGAAGGGAGGAGATGGACGGTGATGAAGGGAAGGGAGCAGGATGGAGGGTAGTCTCACTGAATGAGAGAAACTTAGGCAACAAATCAGCTGAGCTATGGGCACTCTTGGCAGTGTGGAGGGTGGATATTGCAGCTGTCACGGAAATGTGGGCAACTGAGCACCGGGACTGGGATCTGGCAATCCCAGGGTACAAATTATATAGGAAGGACTATAAGGAGGGAAGGGGTGGGGTGGCCATCTATGTGAGGGATGGGATCAAATATACAACGGACGAGGGGGAAGAAAGGAGAACAGAGGCAATCTGGCTGCAGCTCCTAGACTCATGGGATAGGAAACTGAGGACTGGGGTGGTATACAGGCAGCCATCCCAGTCTGAGGGGCTTGATATGGAATCTGAATTAGCAGGACAAATCAGAAAGGTTATAGAAAAGGGAAGGTGGTCATTATGGGGGATTTCAACTTGCCGGGAGTTATCTGGAGCATTCCAGTCACCTCCAGTGCTAGGGAGCAAGTGCTCCTGGACGCGATCCAGGAGGGTCTCCTGACACAGTTGGTCATTGTACCTACTAGGCTAAAGAACACTTTAGATAATAAGGGTGGAAGACCCACTAGCTGACAGTGATCACCAAACGGTGTGGTTTAATATCACAGTGTGTGGGGGAGCCAGAGAAATTATTAACCCGGGTGATAAACTTCAGGGGGGCAGACTTTGGGAGGATGCAGGAAGTACTGAAAGAGAAACTGGAGGGCTTAACACAGGAGATGGACGTGGAGCAGAAATGGGATATTATTAAATGTGGGATTACAGAGGCAACAGAAGCCTGCACCAAGACACAGAGTAAGAGGAGAAGAGCAAGGAAACCATGCTGGTTGAACAGTGAGGTAGTGGAGGTGGTGAGGGCAAAATGAGAGATGCACCAGAGGTATAGGAGAATGGGAAAGGAAGGGGACAGGGAGGAATATGCAAGATGGTCCAGGGAGGTGACCAGAAAAGTGAGAGAAGCCAAGACCCAGAGGGAGCTGAGATTAACGTAGGGAATTAACGAGGGGGGGGGACTTTGTCAGATACATCAGGGAGAAAAGGAAGTGCAAGGAGACAATAGTGAGGATAAAAAGGGTGAGGAGTGGACAGAAAAGGGGGAGGAACAGGCAGAAGCACTGAATGAATATTTTTGCTCAGTGTTCATGGAAGAAAAGGGGGGACCGCTACCACCATGGCCTTGGAGGGTGGGGGCCGGGGGAGAGGAGGCGACAGATGGAAGAATTGAGGGAGGTAGAGTCCTAGAGAGACTGAGGGCACTGAGGGTAGACAAGACACCATGGCCGGATGGTATCCACCCCAGGGTGCTGAGAGAGAGAGATGGCAGAGGTGTTGGCGGAGTCACTGGCGGATCTGTACAGCACCTCACTGGAGTCAGGATTTGTGCCACTGGACTGGAGGATGGCACATGTAGTGACATTACACAAGAACGGACCAAGGGATGAACCGGGTAATTATCGCCTGGTAAGTCTCACCTCCACAGTGTGCAAACTCATGGAAATGATACTAAAGGAAATACTGGTGTCATACCTGGAGGACAACGGCCTCCAGGGTGTGAGTCAGCATGGGTTAATTTCAAGGAAGTCTTGTCAAGCCAACCTGATACAATATTATGATTGGGTGACAGGTGAGCTGGATAAGGGTCACGTGGTGGATGTTCTTTACTTTGACTTCAGCAAGGCCTTTGATTGGGTGCCTCATGGGCGGCTTGGGGGGAAGCTAACTGGTGTATGGGTAGGGGCCAAAATGATGAACTGGATTACAAGCTGGCTGAGTGGAAGGCTGCAATGGGTGGTGATGGGAGGGGAGCTCTCAACTCCAAGGCTGGTGATGAGTGGGGTGCCACAGGGCTCTGTGCTCAGACCGGTATTATTTGGGCTCTTCATATCAGACATTGCACACAGGGTGGTGAGCAAGGTAAGTCTGTTCGCAGACGACACCAAAATGGGAGCAGTGGTGGATGGAGTGGAGTGATGGAAGCAGCTGCAGGGGGACCTAAGCAAGCTAGAGGAGTGGTCAGAGAGGTGGCAGCTGGGGTTCAAAGCAAAGAATTGTAAGGTCATGCACTTCAGGGTGAAGAACCCAAGAAGAGAATACTGGCTGGGAGGGGTTAAGCTGGGGATCACTGAGGAGGAGAAAGACCTAAGGGTAATGGTAACAGAGACCATGAATAACACTGCCCAGCACAGGACAGCGGCTGCAAAATGCTGGGGTGCATAGCAAGGGGGTTTTCGTCCAGGTGAAGAGAGGTGATCTTGCCCCTCTACAGGTCACTGGTAAGGCCACTCTTGGAGTACTGTGTGCAGTTTTGGAGGCCATACCTGAAGCATGATATCCGGCTACTGGAGGGGTTGCAGAGAAGGGCAACGAAGATGATATGTGGAATGGAGGGAAGAGACTATGAGAACAGGCTGGAAGACCAGAATATGTACAGCCTGGAGGATAGAAGGGATGGGGGGGGGCATGACAGATACATTCAAGTGTCTGAGGGGAATCAATAAGGATGGGGCAGATGGGGTCTTTAAGCTAAGGGGGGGACACCAGGGGGCATGGGCTAAGAACAGAGGGGGAAAGATTTAGGAGGGAAATGAGGAGACACTATTTCACAGAGAGGGTGGTAGCAAAATGGCATGCGCTACCAGAATGGGTGGTATCATGTAAATCTGTGAACAGCTTTAAAAGGGCATGGGACAGAGAAGAGTGAGGGTGGGGGAAGTGGGGGACGGCATTGGGATGACAAAGGTGAGGGGGGATGGGGCAGCTGAAAACTAGAGGTGCTAGCTGCACACTCGAGCAGACTTAGATAGACTGGGTGGTCTGTTTCTGCTGGCACATTCGTATGTTAGTAAGTATGGATGCATCTTGGCATGATTAGGGAGAAAAATAACACCAAACCAGAGTATTAGATTTTAAGAAGGTTGACTACAATAGGATAGGAGAGATTGTAAGTGGGCAGCTTGCTGGTATCAGAGAGGAGATGGAGTGGACCAGAAATGGGCCATAATCAAGAGGGGACTGCTGGCTGCCATTAACAAATGTGCAGAACTGAGAAGTAAAAAGTCCTAGACCCAAACGTCCACCTGGTTTCATAGGCAGGTAGGTCAGGCAGTGAGGGACAAAAGGTCAACCTTCAAGAAATTTAAAAAGACACAGAAGGAGGACAACAGAAGAGTACAGTGTTAAGGCTATGGGTGCAGGCAGAGAAGTCCAGTTAGCCAAGGTCAGAAAGGAGCTGCAACTAGAAGAGACAGTAAAAGAAGGGGAGAAAACTTTTTTCCATTATATCAGAGCAAAGGGATAAGAAGGATGGGACTGTCAAGCCAAAAAAGGGGGTGATCAGAAGGTAGTGAAGAGAAGGCAGAAGTACTAAATAAGTATATATTTCGGTCTTTACCACAGTGAGAAGAATGGTCTGATGCCTGAAGGGAAGAAAGGAGTGGGCAATGGGATGGGAAGTAACACTGACAAAGATATTGGTGAGGATAGGGTAAGGAAGGGTTTCAGAGTCCTGGAGGCGAACAAGTCCCTGGGCCCAGATGGTATACATCCAAGGGTACTGAGGGAATTGGGAGATGTGCTAGGGGGTGTCCTGATGGACCCCTTAACAGCTAACTGGTGTAAGGGGAAGTACTCTTAGACTGGAGAATGGCGCATGTAATGCCGTTCCGCAAAAGGGGGCCAATGAATGACCCTGGCATTTACAGACCAGTCAATCTGACGTCAACAGTAGGAAAGCTTATGGAGACCATGCTGAGGGAAAGAACTGTGTGCTTTCTTGAGAATAATGAGCTCCAAGATGAGAAGCAGCATGGGTTTGTGGCGGGGTGAATCTGCCTAACGAACCTGATTGATTTCTTTGATTGGGTGACCAAAACAGTGGATAAAGGCCAACATCCAGTATCTGAATTTTAGTAAGATCTTTGACTCAGTTCCCCACAGGAGATTAATCAGGAAGCTGGAGGAACTGGGGGTAGGAGTAAAGCTAAGCACCTGACTGAAAAACTGGTTGCAGGACAGGAGTCCGAGGATAGTGGTTGGGGGGGGGGGATTCTCAGGAGCTAGAGCATTCACTAGCAGGGTCCGGTGTTTGGTCCAGTATTATTTAATGTATTTATTAGTGATATAGCAGACAGAGTAAAGGGTAATGCTACAGAGTTAAAGTGAAGTAGCACACTCCAACAAACAAGGCACAAGGCTTCAATTTGCAAGTAAAAACAAATTGTCTTTCATTTTGCCACAAAATTGCCAGCCTCTGCTGTCTACATCAAGAAACCCCTGCTCTTCGACCATTAAGGTCTTACTTATTAGAAGAATACCAATTTATTTATTTGTATAATTACTTTCAAAAGAAAATTATCATTAGAATGAAATACAAGAAGTATATTAAGAACAAAATTAAAATTAATAACCAAGGTAAGGATTTATATGGTATTTTAAGGTCCAGGTTCTCACCCTTGGTAAGCTTCAAATTAGGCTTGGATTAGCTATAGATTTTATCTGGACCACATCTTGGACCATAGAAAGAGAAATGCGTACATGTGCTACAGTTTTGAGATATTTCCTAGTAATGCACTCCTGCTAGATTTGCCCATATTCCTAATGCTTCTTAGACTCCTTGTATATGTACTGTAAGAGGTATCATTTGCATCATGTTCTTTTTAAATGTTCATGTATGATAAGTTATGTATTACACTGATAAACAGTATATTCGCAGATCTAAGTTGTATCCCTGACAATCCTCTTAACTTTCTGCTTACAGTGAATGATACAATTCTTATTAATAAACTTGCAAATTATTTTTATATTATTAAAAAGTTAGGAAGGGTAACCCCTTTAACTATCACGGAGTAACTTTAACAAGCTGAAATATGTCTTTGTTGGGATCAGGGTTAGGTTTGAGCCCTAAGGGACATCTTTTTAGCTGCATCTTCTAATGCTCTGCCCCTATGGGGCTCCAAATATGATTTGTGCTGGGGGCCCATAGGGTCACTTGCATTTGCTGACTCAACCAGCTCCTCTTCCATTAGGATTTGTGATGATCAGAGAAACTCTGATTTACAGGCCTTTATGATAGGCATCTGTCCTAGCCCTGTTCCAACACTGGCACTAGGATTTAAATCAGTATGATACTGTGGATACTGTTTTATCTGTATGTGTGTTATTTATTACATAGTAGTCCTTGATATAGTCGGTGTATTTTATTATTGTGTAATTGTATTGAAGTTCTCTTCTCTTCTGTTACATATGGTTGAATTTATATTTATGCATTTTTATATTAAGCAGTAATGGCATATTGCCAATTACTAAAGCTTTTTGACTGACTGACTGACTGACTTACCATGTGCTAGGTACAGTTCTGAGTCAGGTTATGCACTTGGGAGAGGAACACCGAGTCATGTACCTGAGTAGGAAGGTACTGCCCAGGGAGTAGGCATATGTCAGAATAGGAAAGGAGTGTCTATGTATTGTCTGGGTTTTTGCAGAAGCTGCAGCCTTATCTGTATGGGAGGGAGTTCACCACTGACCACAACCCACTCACATGGTTGTATAGGACCAGCAGACAAAACCCCAAATTGCTAAGGTGGAGCTTGGTGCAGCAGTCCTATGACTTGGACATTAGGCACTGCAGTAGATCACAGCACAGAAACACTGCTGAGTTGTTAAGAAAATAAACAGGACCTAGAAATATAAAGGGGTAGAGGTGCTGCAAGGAACTAGTGCAGGGAGAGAGTGAATTGAATGCATAGCAAGTGGAGCCAGACATCTCTCATACTAAAAACAACATCCTTTAGAAATGCTAAAGGGATGTGTTTTTCATTTCTCAGGTTGGGGGGAGACATAACAACCTGCTATTTCATTTCTATACTTTTTTTATTCTAACTCTATCTGCTAAGAGGACAGAGATGTGCTGGGAAAATGAGTTTACAGCCATTTCCACTAGCAGACTACTGGGCCCTGGTAGATAATTGTCCTGTAACAATGGGACCCCCTTGGTCAAGTAATGAGGGAGCTTCAAAGAGGCCAAGGTCTTTCATGTCAGGAAATTGTCCTGGCCTGCAGCCACCCTCTGCTGGGGGCCAACATAGCTCAGAGCAATGAGAGGAGACTGTTAGTCCACAAAACTCAAGATTCCAGTTTAGGCCAGCTTTCCAGAGAGGTGGTACCACAATAGACAAATAAATTGTCAAATCCATGATATCAGAATGACATATTTGATGATGTGGCATGTGGGGCTCATAGTTTAAGGCTTCTGATACCTTGCCAGATCCTACCTAGGGAGTCTGTGTTGGGGCTTCCTATTTTTACCATCTAAGATTTGAGTCTGCCACGGCTCACAAAGTTATCCTCTGTGGTAAGGAATCTTTCTACTTTGCTAAGAGTTAAGAAGTTACAGGAAGGCAGCGGCCAAGATTGTAGCATGATCTGTGAACCAGAGTCTCCCTGAGCTGAAGTCTGCATTCATCTGCCCTTCTACAGCACTTTTAATGCTTGGTTTCTTTAGTGTTTAGTGAAGTCTCCTCAGAGGAATGCCTGGTGATTTTTTGTTTTTGTAATTGGTGACAGCAGTGGGCTGTAATTTCCTATCATCGCTCCTCAGGTTCTTCATGACCTAATCCAGCAGATGGCATTACTTCATCACAGGTTCACAGGGTTCAGGATAGTGGCAGAAGCTCTCCCTCACTCTGACCTGTGATAATTACAGCAGTGTTTGCAAGGATCCTGCAAGACCCATCTGAACTCAAAGCAGCAGCAGCTAATAGGGCAGCAAAACTCAGTTCCCTGTCTTCTAAAGTGTCTGGTGCCAAAACAAGGATACACCGCATGGAGCACACTGAATCCTCCCCACAGGCCATGCTTCAAGAGAAAGCAGCAACCATCCACCACTTACTGAATAAGGTTGATGACTTTGAGAACCAGGCCAGATGTAACAATCTGAGGTTGGTCGGTTTCCCAGATGGGGTAGAAGGCTCAGACATTGTCAGTTTTATGCAGCAGGCCCTCCCTAAGCTTCTTAATGCTCCTAGCTGTCCCCCAGTTAAAACTGGAAAGGTGCATGCATGGGTCTTTAACAACAAAAACCCCTCCCAGACCCTGGCTTTCACCAATATTAGTCAAACTGCTTCAATAATCCAGTCAAAGATAATATCTTACAGCTGGCAAGGATGCAGGATACTTTGCAGTGGAGGGTTCATCCTGTTAGTTTGTACCAGGATTTCTCCTCAGAGCTCACCCAACAGAAACAGAACTACACAACATATGTAAATAACTCCACCAGAGAGGCCTGAAGTTTTCTTTGCTATAATCTGCTTACCTCTGGATTCTTGTGAATAGGGTCCCATATGATTACTTCAGGCTTGATGCAGCAGTGGCCCTCATCCACAGCCTTGATGCCACTGTGGGGGTCCCTATGCAGGGAGGTCATGGTAACAGCATTGCAGAGAACCAAGTGACCCCGATTGAAGTTGGCGTTCCTGCTGCTTAGTGTCCCTCTGCAGATATTCTATCCCACCTTCCTCCTACTGGCAGGATTATAGCCCGCCATTCACAGGGGTGCAGATGGAACTGAGTTCTGACCAACAAGCAGCCTCCTCCTTCCTGTTCCCAGAGTAGGAGCCAGGAATCACTCTACCCAATTTGCTCAGCAGGGAGCATGGGAATACTTCTGATGCCTGTAAAATTTCAGTCACTGGATACTGGAGGGGGGGATTAATGTGACTGCTGCTCCTTCTAACCCATCTGCCGTGACTACTACTCCTGCTAACCCATCTGCCCTGGCTCTGAACCCTCAGTAAAGATCCTAGGCAGTGGTGGCTGCAAAGACTTCTCTACTGCCAAGATTTTCATCTGGCCAGGACAATAATGCCTCCCCAAAGGAATCAGTGCCTGTCTCTACAAAGCTAGAGTGAAAGACAATCTCGGGCTCTAGTGTTGATATGACTGTGAGGTATGAGACACAAGAGCTGGCTTTGGGGCTGGGATCAGTCCCTGGTGTGGCCTTTTTTAACTTACATTTCTTCAGAGATTTCCAGAGAGATCGATTTTCCCCTCTGAACAGTCTTTGGGATGTCACTTCTGAAAAGCCTTGAACTGATGCAGCCCTGCTCACTCGAGCAACTGACACTACTTGTTTGTTTCTCAGATGCATTGTGGAACTTTCTCTTTCATCCGGCTAATCTTAGAACTTTTCATATATCCTTTGTTGACTGAGAAGGCTATTTTCTACCTGACAGGGTCCTCTCTTACTAGAGTAATCCTGTTTGTGTATTTTGGGTAGTTTTTTTCTTCACCTGCCTGCTGTAGGACACTGTTCACATGTTTCTATTCTCCAAGGGGGTGGGTGGAGGAGTCAGAGTATACAGAAGGGGAGCTCAACCCACTTTTTTCTTAGGGTGCCCATCTCCTGATTTCAACATGCCTGCCTCACCCCTTCACCAAGGACATTCCCCCATCCTAACTAGTGGGCACTATGAGGTATTTCGGCACACTCACTGTGGTCTTTCTAATGCCCTGTAGCATGCATCTTTAGCTGCATGCTCAGTATAATGCAATTCACCATCAGGACCAGTAAGGGAGGATTGTTTTTGTACCAGAGATGTTCAGCTTTTACTTGCCCCCTCCCCCCCGTCGAGCACCCATCCTTATCCTGGCAGTTCCTAAAATGCAATGCCGGTTTCCATATGGTGCTATTCTGTTTCATTGACCCAAACTAGGCCTGTATGCTTGCAGATGGTGGGCTGATCGGTGGGGTCTTTTGTCCCCCATCCCTTCCCCTCACTCATTGTGATATTCTGTGCTCCATATTTGTTGGGGCCAAGGTCATGACCAGGCAGGGGATGCTTTGTCTGTTTCCTTTTTTTACACGTGGTTTGGGGACCTGACTTGGTCAGGTAGCTCAAAGTGTGTGGTATATGATGACAGCTTTTAAGGGAATATTCCGAAAGGTGGATGTGAATTTAATCAGCAGTTGATGGGCAGGAGGAGGTGGTGGTGGATGTGGGCAGAGAGGACTGACCTCACTCGCCATGCAATGGGTAGAGCAAGATACTTGTTTAATTCCCCCCCCCCCACTCCCATTTGCACATTCTTGGGATGTATTTCTAAACATTTTCAAGTTTTAACCCTTCATCTCAGTTTCTGTGATAGGTTTTTACAATGAAGGTTATTCCTAGCATTACTGATATAGATTTCTAGTTCAAAGGACACAGTCATTTACTTTAAGTTACCCAGCAAAACAGTTTGTAGGCACACAGTTCGGTCTGCTTTTGAAAGTGCAACATAAGTGTTGGTGCTCTCTTCTGTTGTTTCCCCACTATTGTGTGGCAGTCACTCCCATGGAAGGGGACCTTTGTGCCTTGGGTGGGGTATTGCTCCTCTTGGCAATTTAGTCATGGTTCACGGTCCCAAAGGTTATTGTAAGGAACCTTCCACCTGCTGGCCCATGGGTGCATCGGTAGCACTACCACTTGCTGCATGGATGACCCGTGTTTGGGAGCAGATCCGGGAGTCCGAGGGTTGGCTGGGGGGAGGTTGGTAGAGCGTCCAACAGACCACTCTCCTCTTCTGGGAGGGGGGCTCCATGGTGGTCTGACACCTGTATGCCACACAGTGGAGACTGGGTGCCAGGCACAGACCACCAGGATGGCCATTGGCGGACATCTGCAGTGCATGGGTGGGTGTACATGTGCGCACCGAGTTGATGTCATTGTACGTCCGTGGGCTACAGGGTATGGGCTGGGAAAAAAGTGGAGGGAGCCAGCTGGATGATCCGAGCTCCTGCACCCTGTGTGCCCGGTAGGGAAGTGGACCTCCTCCCGCCACATTTCTGGACCCAGTATGCAGTGGTGTGGATGCAGCCCCACTGCCCCCACCAGGGGGGAGCCCTGGAGGAATTGACAGTGGAGAGGAATGTTCCACATAGGGTGGCTCGGTACTGGGGTCAGAGGGGAGGTGAGGACGCTGAGGCTTGCCAGTTCCCCCACCCCAAAAAAAAAGAACATCTAAGAAAAAAAAAAAAAAGGAACCACCCTCACCTGCTCTGTTCCCCTGCTTCTGAGTTATGGTCTTGGCAGGGCTGTTCTGAATTGGGGGGGTCCTTTTCCGTGTTGACCCTTGGAGGTAATCTGGATTCTGGTGTCCATGATTAGCCTATGTTACATGTGCTTTTGCAGTGTGTGTGGGATGTGCCCCCCTAGTTATGGTTTCCTGGCCTTGAAGGGTACTCAGACAAGTGGCGGGCATCCTAGTGGGTGCAGAAAGATGGCAGGTGCCTTAGTCCCCTCTCCACCTGCATCGCTTTATTGACCCCCCCATGGCTGATAGTTCAGCAGTTTCCTGGAATGTCCAATTCCTCAACTCTCCTATAAAATGGAAGAAGGTTTTTAACCACTTCCACAGTCTGTGTTGCCAGATAGCTTTTGTGCAAGAGAGGATGTTGACAGAGGTGGAAGCAATGAAGCTCTGTGGAGAGTTGATGGGGCCGGGGCCCACAGCTGTGCCGAATTCTCCAAGTGTGGAGTCTCCATCCTGATCCATAATTTGATGAAGTGGCAAATACACCGACAGATGTCAGACACCCTTGGTGGGTGGGTTTTGTTGCAGATGTCCACCCCAGTGGGTCACCTGTACTGGGGTCCATCTTGGTCTCAACTCTGATTACCCCGATATTTTTCTTGACCTTTACACAGGCAGTCATCCACATCACCGCTGATGGAGCTCCCTGTTTAATTGGGGTGACTTTAATTCGACATTGAACCCTCTAACTGATAGCTCAACATCCATGTCTGAGCCCCACCACAAGGCTGTGTAGGTGGCAAAGTCTATGATGAAAGATCTGGTGCTGTCCGGCCTGTGGAGGACCCTGTAGCTGGAGACAGGGAATTTTCTTATTTTTCCACTCAGTATGTCTGCTAGTCATATAGACCTTCTCCTGAGTTCCTCACAGATTGCTTAACAAATGGTGCAGGCCATCATTGTGCCGATCGTATCATCAGACCACACCCCAATGTCTCTCCTGTTGTTGTGGGGCCTGGAGCATCCCAGATCTTCCTAGTGGTGATTGAACCCCCTGTTGCTGCAGGACAAGACCTTCCTACAGCAGAACAAAGAGGAGGTGAACACTTATTTATTTTATTTAGTCTTTGGTAACCCCTAGGCCCACTAAGTATGAGTGCCTGTTTTCAGAGGCGACCCGGGAGCTTTGGGCCAGTCAAGTGACTTGCTCAGAGTGACACAGTATGCAAGTGGAGGCTGTGGGAATCAAACTCATTTCTGCAGCTACCAAGCTCATTCACAGCTCCTTACTCTAAACTCTAGGCTATACTACCAGCCACTTACTTTTGTATTAATGACACTACTGACATATTGGCTGCCAGCCCTGTGGGAGGCCTTTAAGGCCACTCTCAGTGGGTAGATCATGCAATTTCCAGCCAAACAATAGCAGAGAGGGACGCTGGGGTGATGGGTTTGATAGCCCAAGTACAAAACCTGGAAGTGGTCTATAAGGCAGCAAAGTCCCCAACAGAAAGGCATGCTATACAGATAAACTGGCAGGTGTCAAGCTCCAAATTAACTCACTTTTCATTTGTCATGCAGAACTGATGCTACTTCAATCTAAACACAGGTTTTGGGAGGGAGGGGAGAAGCCAAAAAGACTGCTGTCATTCTGCCTTGGGAAACAAGCCATATACCCACCCTTAAGCCGCGTTTACATGGCTGACCTTGCTCCTTCAGTGGAGCTTTGCAGAGCTGTCCCGACCCAAAAGACGCTTGTCTCATGTGTCTACACATCCCTCATCAGCACCAATATAAGACGCGCTGGAGAGGGGCTGGGAGTCAGAGCAGTCAGCTGATGGAAGCGCCCGAAAGGTGTTTCATGTGGGAGCAAGTGATGCAGCCTGTCCACATGGCCACTTTTAATCCACACGCTCCTGAATGCATCCCCAGACTTTCTGGGAATGTGGCGCAGAGCAGGGAGCGGCTTACTGTGATTCGGTAAACATCCACACGGCGACACTCGAGTTGCTGCAGTGCAAATGCTGCCATGTAAACACAGCTTTAGAGATCCCAGGGGGTAGTTAATAATTCAGGTCAGGGCGTCAATGGGTAATGCAGTCATTTTATCAGTCATTACATCCCTTCAGTGGTCCTATGGACCAGGAGAAGCTGCAATCCTTCCTAGCCAATCTTTCACTCCCTTGTCTGGCCATGGAGCAATGGGGACGACTGGACCCCCCCCCCACCGAGGACAAAATCAAGAGTATGCTCTCATCCATGAATAAACACAAGATTCGGGGGGGGGGGCGTTATTCCCCTAGATTTTTATTTCCATCTTTCTTCCCTGGTCAGTCTGAGCCTGTGTTAAGTGTTTACAGAGGCTCATGGCCAGAAGGCATAGCCACTGTCCCTAAAAGAGGTTGTGATCATGGTTTTACTGAATGAGGGTGAAGATGACTTATCCCTGAGCAGCTATCAGCCATTTCACCTATAAATGCAAATGCAAAGATTTAGCAAAAGCACTAGCCACTAGTTTGGAACACATTCTCCCTGACCTGGTTTATCCAACCCAGGTGAGCTTTGCAAAGGGTACCCTTAGCTCTGATCAGATTGGATCCCTTATTAATATTTTTCACTTAGTGAGCTGTATCCCCACTTCAGCTGCAGCAATTGCCATAGATTTTGAGAAAGCTTTTGATATGGCAGAGTGGGGGTATCTCACCAGAGTGCTGCCAGAGATGGATTTTGGCCCACAGTTTATTTCTTGGATACATATCCTGTACATTAGACCCACCACCAAGGTGTTAATCAATAGCACCATGTCAGAGCCTTTCCCTTTTTTAATTTTTTTTATTTAGTGTGGTTTTTATTGCCACCTTTTATATCTCAGCCCTCGCTGGCCCCCAGACCCTGTCCTGGTCCCTCCCCAGAACTTATCACACAGGCAATATCCCCTGGATTGCCCCTGGGGCAGGGCCACCTCACCAACACAACCCCACAATGATGGGAGAAGGGTGCCAGCAGGGGTGCCAACTGGCATTGCCTTCCTGGTCTTGCCCTCCAGGGTGGTGTGTGGAGTCAACTGGATACAGCAGACGACGGGATAGGTAGTCTGTTTGGGAGTGCCAGGGAGAATGATCAGGGCCATGGAAGTAGGAGGGGCATTATAGATGCAGCTGCTTATTTTACTCCTTGATGGAGGAGGCATGATATGCAATGACACCAGCATCCACACACCTCTTAAGAAATCTAGGTGCTGGTTGCTACAAGACCCCCAGCCACCGCTAGGGGTCCAACTTGCACCAGACACACAGCCCCCCTTCTCCCAGAGAAGGCGAGCCATCCAAAAGAAGAGCTGTCCCTAGGACATTCAAACCTTCCCCCCCCGGACTGCCCTCCGATGTCCCGGGTCCATTCCCGAAACCTGGGATGTCAGTGTCGCAGATGGACACCATGCCACTGTGCCAGCTGGCCAGCACCTTTCCCTTTCTTTAAGGGCATCAGGAAGGGGTTCCCCTTCTCCCCTGCTTTTTGTGTTGGCAATTGAGCCATTGGCCATAGCAATGCACACAGTTCTTAGTCCATTCAGGATTAGAGTGGGGGGCAATGTATATTCCATGAAATTGTATGCCAACGACTTTCTAGTCCTTATGAAAGATGCCCCCACAGGGATACAAGCAATCCTTGACTTACTAAATACATTTTATATGTTATCTGGCCTAAAAGTTAACCCTGTGAAGACAGAGGTATTTCCTCTGACTACTCTCTGCCCGTGTATCCCATTTGTACAGCTATGGCTGAAATGGTCCACTCAGGCCATTAAGAATTTGGTGATACAATTGATTTCAGATTTGTCATAGCTGGCTAAACTTAACATCACCCCGCTGTTGGCCAAGCTTCAAGCTGACATGGACAGATGGTGTAAGTTCAAACTATCCCTACTGGGTAAGGTGGTGGAGGTTGAAGTGCTATCTGCTCCCAAGTTGTTGCAGAGACTGACCCAACTCCCCCTCAACACCCCATCATTCTGCTTCCAGAAAATAGATGCTCTGCTGGGGCATTTTTTTATTGGATAGTACCCCCCCTCACATTATAGCAGAGCTGAGCTCAGAGCTTACTGGAAACATGGGGGCTTTAACCTGCCATGGATGTTTGCATGCATCCTCTTTAGGTGCCCAAATCATCATCATCATCAATCCTTTATTGGATAGCAAATTGAGTATAATATTCTCATTTACAATTGCGTCCAACATAAAAACAAAACAATACATCACAACAATCAGTTACATAATAAAACATGTTATAAACTTCTCATAAAATGTTCAGTACATTCATTTAGCCAAAACAGCTACAATGTTTATAAGACAAACTTGTAATGATGTTCTAAATCGAGACATGGGTAATAGTACATATACATCAAGTTGTTTTTGTATCATAGCCCATGTACAGGGTACTGCAATTGTAACGGTCATTTGACCACTCTTTGTTTTGATTTTTGAATATGGAAGGGAATCTTAGAAGCAGATCATAAAGTGTATTTAGAAGGAATTTTTAACTGCCCCTTACAAAAGACTATGGGCAAAAGATACAGTTAGAGTGTCAGAAGGTTGTGAGTATGACATGTTGCTTCTTGCCATCCCTGTATTTTCTGGGAGCCTCCAAAGATCTACAAGGTGGACCAACACCTCTTGTCACTGTTGGTGGTGTCTGTAGAGGCAGAACAGCTCCTGCTACAGTGGTGGGGGTCCACAGATGTTCCTGCTGTGTCTGACTGGAGGGAGGTGGCTTCTTCCTTAGCTATACTACCTTAAAGCTAAGGACTCCCTGGATAAATATTATACCTGGTGATCAGCCAATTTTCGGTCACCCCTGTGTATTCTAGATCCCTGTTTCCCTCTACAGGAATATAAGGACTCATTTAAACCTCCATGATTTGCGAGGTACACCCACCATTAGTCCTTCCGAGTCCCCCCCCCCAAGGTTCCTAGTCACTGCTTGGACATAGTTGGCTACAGGTTTCAATAGGTCCCCCTCTCCCCCCAAGGATCAGGCCTTTAATTCAGCCTATGGAGTGGTGTTTTTGTCACTGTGTTGTATACCTTCTGCATGTCCCTCATTAGGAGGTGATGTATTGATGTAGGCAGACTGACTGTACAGTGTGTTTTAGTAACATTTTTCAGATGGTAATGCTGTTTTCACTGTCAACAGTTCTATGTTATGTAAGGCATAATTTCTATTAGATTGAAATAGGGTGTGCTTACAGGTTTGTTACTGTTTTGTGCTTACAGGTTACTGCTTTATCTTTCTCTGATTCACATTTTTTGCAAGGTATATTTTCTGTTAAATCATTACAGGTTGTGCTTGCAGGTTTTTTTACTGTTTTGTGCTTATATGTTTTACATTTTGATCTAGCTATAGCCTAAGCAAAGTTTCTGTTTTGTTACTATTTTGTTTTGTGCTTACAGGTTTTTGTTTGGTGCTTAAAAGTATTGCCATTTCTTTCTCACATTGAAGGAACCAATTGCTTTTCTTCCACCACTCTTCTGGGGTGGAGCTCACAAAGGCTTAGTACCTTCCAACAGAAGGAAGACTTAAAAGGTCAGATTAGTTGGTGTGTTGTGGTGAAGACTAGGTTTGCTGGCATAAAGCACCTAGCTTCACCTGAGCTCTTTTCTTCTAGGGTTTGCTTGTAAAGACAGAGCAAGGAGCAACAGTAACAAAGCAAGAAGAAAGATTAAGGCTTCTTTTGGCTAAGCAGAGTTACTGTTGTGTTACTATTTTGTTTTGTTATTACAGGTTGTGCTTACAGGTTTTATTATTGTTTTGTGATTACAAGTTGTACAGTTTACTGCTTTATTTTTCTCTGATTTAAACTGTTTTTTGCAGGGTATATTTTCTTTAAATTGATGTGCAGGTTGTCTTGCTGAAAGGAAGGAAAACACTCATTGGGGTGGTGGGTCAGAGCTGTAGCTGATTGTGTCTGGAGGACACAGGCTTGTCCTGCCCACCCTGCCCCTCACCCCACCCACCCCAAGCACAACAGTTCCTTTATACCAGAGGTTCTGACATCACTTCCTCAAAAGGGCAAAGGACATACACCTACCATAACCTTAACCACCCAGCATGCAGCATAGGGGGTAGATGCATGCACACGCTCACACACACTACCAAAAAATAAATAAATAAATAAACAGAAAGGGAGCGAGATATGTGAGGAGTGGTGCAATACACTGGCTGTAGGGTGGCAGTCTTTCAAGAGATGTTCTGAAGGCTGTGATGCTGCCCTATTTGCAGATACCTCTCTGGTCCGAGGAAGGAGGTTGCCCATCTCTAGGCCGACATGGCTAGGATTCAGAAAACCTCCTTCCCCACCCATGGACCTCCAGGGCCACTGCCACTATCTCACAGGTTGTCAAGAAAGAGGAGTTTTGGACCATGGTGGGCTCAGGGAGGGTGAGTGTGGTGGACCAGAGGTGCATCCCTCCAGTTGTACCTCTCCACAATTCATACACCATTCTGGCTGGGCATGGTTCCTCTATGAAGGCACTTGCAGTGGAGACCAAGGAGAATGCTGGGATCCTCCACAAAGGAGACCCAGAGGAGGGTGGCATGAGACCCCACAAGGGAAGGAAACAACTCCTGGTGGGGGACTCAGTCATTTGGAGGGTAGAACTGGGGGGAGAGTGAGGTAAGGTGCCTGCCAGCACCATGGCTGGTAGGGACAGGATGCAAAGCCTCAGGCTAGTGGGAGCAGTGGCACAGGAGAGGGAGCTAGACATCATTGTCCACCTAGGGACAAATGATCTGGCAGGGAATGGGATCAGAGCAGTGCAGGAGGAGTATATAGAATTGGAGAGGGGCCTTAGATAAGTAGAATGCAGTAGAAACCTTCTCAGAGGAGCTGCCTGTCGTGAGGCTAGGGCACTCTGCACTATGGGAGTCAATGAATGGCTGAAAAACTGGGTGGAGCTCAGGGTTTTGGCTTCATTGGGGACTTGGGGTCCACCTGGAGGGATGCAGGCCTATACTGGCATGATGGTCTGCTTCTGTCTGAGAGGGGAACCAGGATCCTAGATGATAGGTTTAAATGCTCCATTGGCAAGCATTTAAACTAGCCAAGGGGGAGGCACTGAAAAGAAGTATGGACATCCCAGCCCCCCACCACAAAACAGGGTAGTTAGTGAGGTAAACACTAAAGTAGAGAAGTCGATAGGGAGAAGGACAGGGCTCAATGGAGAAAAAGGCAAAGACAGTAAGGACAGGGATGGGGCTAAAAGGGGTAAGACTATCACAAAATGGAGGGTGATGAGTACCAATGGACATAGTCTGGGAAACAAGCTCCCTGAACTAGTGGCCTTGATGGAAGAGGGACAACCTGGATATTGTGGCAGTCACAGAAACATGGTACACAGAGAACTATGACTGGGATGTCAACATACCAAGATACACAATCTACAGGAGGGACAGGGAGGGTAAAAGGGGAGGAGGAGTAGCTCTCTATGTAAGGGAAGGGATCGAAGCAATGGAACTAAAAAGTAAACAGGGAGGAGAGAAGGCACTGTGGGTCACCCTGGAGATAGGAAATGGCACCACAATTCATAGAGGCTTGTATTCAGACTCCATCTCAGGTGGAGAAAATGGACATGGAAATGATATAAGGCATCCTTAGAATGTCGGAAAAGGAGAGCTTTTGTTGATGGGAGACCTGAATATTCCAGATGTTAACTGGAGCACCTTTGCTACAGCCACATCCAAGAGCAGGGTAATTCTTGATGCCCTACAGGGGACATGCCTCAGACCGCTAGTGTTGGAACCCATTCAGGAGGGAGCAATCTTAGACCTGGTACTCTCAAATGGGGATGGTGAGAGGATCTCAGATTTAGAAGTGGATAGCCATCTGGGAACAAGCGACCACCAAACTGTGTGGTTCATGATAAACACAGCCATAGAGTCAAGTCACACAAAGGTGAGGGTACTGGACTTTAGAAGGGTTGACTTTGGCAAAATGGGGGAGTGCCTCAGAAAATCACTAGCAAATGGTCAAGAAGGTGGAGTGGAGGAACAATGGGGAAAAATCAAAGTTGCCATCACAGAGGCAAAAAGCCTTTGTGTGAAGCAAAACAACAAAACAAAACAAAGGAAAAAAACATTATGGTCTAAAAGAGGTTGTGGGGAAGGAGAGGCAGAAAAAGATAGCATTTGGGAAGTAGAGGAAAACACAGAAGGAGCAGGACTGAGAACTGTATCAGTTAAAGCAGAAGGAAGTGGGGAAGGCAGTCAGAATAGCAAAGGCCCAAACTGAGGAAAAAATAGCCTACTCAGTTAAGAAGGTGGATGCAACCTTTCATAGGTACATTAGGAAGCAAAGAAAGACTGGGGGAGGGATAGTGAGGCTTAATAAAGGGGAGAGGGGTTGTCAGAGGGTGACAGTGACAAAGCAGAGATACTGAACAAATACATCTGCTCAGTATTCACAAAAGAAGAGGAGGAGGAGGTACCTAAACCAAATAATAGAAGCACACTGGATAAGGGGGTCGATACCAGTCCATTCACAGAAGAAAGGGTCCTGAAAGACCTCCTAAAACTGAAGGGGGACAAAGCAATGGGGCTGATGAGATTCACCCCAGAATTCTAAAAGAACTAAGGGGAGAACTAGTGGCACCACTGACTACCCTTTTTAACAAATCATGGGAGGAGGGTGTGGTACCTGAGGACTGGAGGAGGGCGGGTGCGATTCCCCTTCACAAAAGTAGGAGCAAGGCAGAGGCAGGAAACTACAGACCTGTTATTTTGACCTCAATGGTAGGGAACATGATGGAATTACTTTTGAAAGAAAGAATTGTTGAGTACCTAGAGGCCAGCGGGGCACAGGACCCAAGGCAGCATGGATTCACAGTGGGAAGGTCATGTCAGATGAATCTAATAGATTTCTTTGACTGGGTGACCAAAGTAGTAGACCAGGGAGGGACTGTGGACATGGCCTACCTAGACATTAGCAAGGCATTTCCCACAGTCCCATACAAAAGATTAATAAACAAGTTAACCAGGTTCTACTGGGCAATAAAAAGCATTTACACATAAGTTCTATTTATGCTCCCCCTTGGAAAATTAGTCTTGGGTTGGACCTTCTCATCTGTGTTAAAAAAGAGTTATCTTTAAACAGAGAATGGATTATAATGGGGGAATTTTTATGATTGGGGAGCTGAGCAAAAAAATAATAATATTAAGGCGTCTTTATTAGAATTAGGTCTCCAGCAATTAATAGGGGAAATTACCAGGCACAATTATAGGTTTGGGACTGGGACAGTCTTGGATTAGATTCTTGTCACCCACCCTGACAGGATTCCATTTTCTGAGGTCATGTTGAATAGTTTGAGTGACCATTTTCCTTTCCTTTGTGGTTGTTCAACAAAGGTTGAAAAAAAAACCTAAGTATATTAAATATAAAAATGTAAAACAATTGTCATCTGAAATTATAGATGCTGCCGTTGCAGGGGTTGATTGAATGCAGCTCGAATCTATTAGTGATCCCACAAAAAATGCTTGATCAGTTTACTGTGTGCTTTTTCTCTATAGTTAATAAAATGATCCCTTTAAAGAGGATGAGAATATGGGCCAACAAACATGCATGGGTCTCCCCAAAACTTTTACAATTGATTAGAACCAGGAATAAAAGTTGGAACATTTATAGGAAACTATGAGATGTTATTTCCCTGCAGAATTATAAAACACTCAGGAATAGGTGTAAAATTGAAATTAGGAAAGCAAAGACACAGTTGTTTCTCTCTAAACAAAGAAACTCCTTTGGGGATGCAAAAAGAACGTGGGGGATAGTGAATGACTTGTTAGAGAGAGGAAAAAAAACAAACATTTTGTTGCATAATAATACTTTAACTAGTGATCCAGCCACTGTTTCTGAGATCTTGAATAATTATTTTGGTGATCTTGATGGCTACAGGTCTCATTTTTCACCTCCCTCTTCCATTGATGATACTTGTCTCCCTATTAATCATGACCAAGCTCCAAAGTTTTATTTTAGAAAGGTTTTCCCAGAGGTAGTTACTGAATATCTCCTAGGCAGAGAACCTCGTCCACCCATATCTCTTGATGGAATAGATTTTAGAATTGTCAAGTTAGGAGTAAAATCCTTTCCATTGCCACTTTCTATTATTTTTAATGCTTCTTTATGTTTTGGATTATTTCCAACTCAATGGAAATGTACCACAATTATGCCTATTTTTAAGAATGGTGACCCTACACAAGCTTCAAATTATCGTCCTATATCTCTTCTTTCTCCATTGTCTAATACATTACAAAAGATTATTTTAGATCAGACAATTGATTTTTTGAATAAATATGATTTGCCCCACAACAACATGATTTTAAGCCTTATCCCGATACTGAGACAGCCTTGGTGGGGTTCACTAGCTGCATACAGGGTGCCCTAGATAAACAGCACTCTGTTGCAGCTGTTTTTGTGGACCTCACCAAGGCCTTCAATCTGGTTGAACATAGCCTGATTACTGATATATTCCAAAAATTATACTTTTCTATGGAAGTTACTGCTTGGTTTATAGATTACTTAAGTAATAGAGCTCATATTACATCAATTGGAGATAAATTCTCACAACAAAAATCAATTGTTTGTGGTGTGCCTCAGGGGTCCATCCTGGGGCCACTAATATTTTCTCTATATATGAATTCTGCTCCCAGTGTTTGTTTACAGATATCAATGGTTATATATGCAGATGATGCAGATTTATTTGGAGTTAGTCCAAAACCTAATGATGCTATTGAGAAGGTCCAGGATGATTTTATTGGCTTTCAGAATTGGTTACTTTGGAATTATATGGTTCTGAATTTAAAAAAAAAACAGAGTTATGGTATTTTCAAATAAATGACACAGTGAGAATGTTATCAATCAATCAATCAATTAATCAAAATGTTATTTATAAAAGGCACTTTTCCAGTGTTCAAAGCGCCTGTACAGTACAGCACAATAAAAATCTAAAACAATGCTTAATTAATATAAAAATATGCACTATAAAACCATTTATATCCCCCCAAAATCATTCTCAAAAAATGTGTTTTAAGGGAATTTTTAAATCCTTCCACTGTCAGGCTTTTGCATATCTGACGAAGTAGAGAGTTCCACAGGGTTGGTGCCATAAAGGCAAAGGATCTTCCTCCAAAGGTCTTCAAGTATACCCTGGGAACCTCTAGCAATCCCTCACTAAAGGGAGTAGGAGATCTTTCAAGTACTGGGGTCCCGGTTAGTGTAAGGCTTTATATGTCAGCAACGCAACCTTGAAAGGGATTCACCATTGTATAGGCAGCCAGTGCAGTTCATGCAGCACACATGTTATGTGACTGGATCTAGGGGTTCCAGTTAACAGCCTGGCCGCTGCATTCTGCACTAGCTGCAAATGGCGAATATCCACTCCCGGAAGCTCCAGGTAAAGGACATTGTAGTAATCCAACCGAGTGGTGACAAAGTCATGGACCAATTTTTGCAGATCCTCAGATGGAACAAAATGCTTCACCCTAGCAATATTTCTAAGATTATAGAAGGCAGACCTGACTATGGTCGACACCTGAGTTTTCAGGGTCAGGCCTTCATCCAATATCACTCCTAGAATACACACCCAGCTTGAGGCCCTGAGCGCACCACCACCAAGTTGTAAACCAGATGGTTTTCCCACCCATGACCCAACCATCTTCAGATCCGGGTCCACAACCAACACCTCAGTTTTCTCAGGGTTTAACCTCAGCTAGCTAGCACTCATCCAGTCCTGCATTTCCTGAAGGCAGTTGTTAAATACCGAGACAGTATCACACTCCTGGATGAGTACAAAGGACATGTACAGCTCAGTATCATCTGCATAACAGTGAAAACTCAGCTTGTACCACCTAATAATGTCACCCAGTGGTAGCATGTACACTGCGAACAACATGGGGGAAAGCACAGAACCCCATTACTGACTTAAATGGGAATATTATTGAGTTAGTTGACCATTTTAAGTATTTGGGTCTGTCATTAGACTCTAATTTGTCTTTTGAAATTCATATAAATACTGTGAGGAAAACAATTCATCAAAGGTTGGGTGGTTTGCATTGAGTGAGATCCTGTTTAACCCCTGAATCTAAGGTTTTACTTGCCCATAGATTACGGAATGATTGTTTATTCTGCCACCGTAACAATTTGTTAGATCATCTTCGGGTCAATTATAATACTATTCTTAGGTTTATGTTAAATGCTCCCTTTCGTATGCACCACTGTTCCCTTTTTCAAGATTCAAACAGCTTGTCTTTGGATAATAGAATTCAGTATAAAATAGCCATTTTTATGTTTAAAGTCTTTTTAGGCACACCGGCCTGGTGGCACTGAGGGTTGAGCGGTCGCCACACTGCACACACCGTGACCCGGTTGGGAATAGACTCGGGCCACTGGGGGTTGACAGGGGAGAGGGTGGATGTAGCATCCCAGGACTGCTCTCCTCCCTTTGGGGTGAGCAAGGGAAGCACGTCATGCTGTAGTGGCCCCTGGTGATGACTGGGGGCAGCATAGTTGCAGTGCACAGTAGGGGAGGAACACGGCAAGATGTCAGCCAACGTGTCATATGTCATTGCACTGCCAGCTCCTGGGGACAACTGGAGAAAAATGACAGGGCATGACCATGCAGCTTGATGGCCACACTCCCGCCAACCCGGAGGACTGTCGTGGAATCATGCTGGAGGGTCTGTTCCAGCCCAGCTCAGAGAGGCATGGGGAGGCCCTCCAGTGGGTTGGGGCAGCCGTGCCAGACCCCCGACATGCGAGTGAGCCTGCTGATCTCTGGGTCGGTGGGGGCCAGTGGCTGGATGCCCCCACCAGTAGCGCTGCAGTGTTTGGACAGGTGATGTCACAAGCGAGGAGACTGAACTGCTGCCGCTAAGTCAAGAGATCTGCTGCAGGGCATTAGCCACTACGCACTCCAGTGTTTGTGGAGTTAGGCACAGGATGCAGGGATACACAGCGTTTTTTAAATTTTGAAAAGGTATGATATCTAGTGCCTGCTTGTAGGTGTGTATCCTTACCAGCATATCTTATTGCGACTACGTCTGCGAGGTGCTGCTTTCTGTTCTCCCTCGGTTCTGCTTCCTGCAGGTGGTGCAGGTTCCTGTGGTCGGTTGGAGCACTGGTTCCTGTACCTGACTTCTCTATCTGAGTATCGGTGTGGTAAAGATTGGAAAAGCTCCGGCCAAGATCTGTGTGCAGAAGGCCTTCTGGAGGGCTATAGGAGGGATTTTTGGTGAAAGGATAGGATGAGCAGCTCGACATAAGAGCATCTACAACGGCAATACAGCAGAAGCAGCAGAGCAGATGAAATCTGGATTTCTTTGATTTCAGGCACTTCATGGACTCCTATATAATAGCTGGTTTGATTAAATGGTTGAATGGTTTTGTCTTTTCTATTTTTATTGAGCTATAACAAGCTATATGGACAGATAAGAATTGACAATATGTTAAATGGTTGCTAAATGCTTGATATAATGCTGGCATAGGTCGTTCATTTGCCCGACTGGATTGTATTTTATAATTGCATTTTTTACACATGTTCTATGCATTTTTTATGCAGTGTTTTGGTTTATTTATGTTTTATTTTAATTTTCGCGCCAAACGAGTTGCTGGATCACCTGACCAAGCCTTTTTTTGTTAAATGCTCAGGTGCTCATTCGGAGTCTAACACTCACTCTGCACCATACTGAAGGAACGTTACGCTGCATAACCTGAGTAGCAATAGTTATACTTTTGGCTGTACTAGACATCGAAGTTCTTTTAAGTAAGGCATAGTGTTCTGATTGCTCTGGCTTTTTGCTGGAGCTGGGGTATGGTAGTTGATAGCTATTTTCAGCTATTTGACTATTTGGCTTTTCCTACAGCTTAGTGTTTACTGTTTTTATTGCCGTATCGGTACACTTAGATCCAGCTAGACTGTCGCTGTTCTGAGTATCTGAATTTCTGTTTTTATGAACACATGAGTAAGTTTCCTTTTTTTTATGGTGTTGTTAGTATAATAGTAGACAATCGAAAATAACAGAACACATGATCTTGATACATAACAATACTAAAACCTCGACTCCCAGAATTAGTTTAGTTACTCCCTCCTCGCAGCAGGAGGACAGTTCTAAGGACTTATTTCCTGTATTTCAAATATCAAACAGTGAACCGGACTTTCTGCACTGCTCTAGCAATGAGATCTTTAACACTAGAGGTAGCTTAGCTAGGGTAGCTTAGTTACTTCTGATAACAATTATGAGGCAGATGAGGTATATGATATTTCCCTGAGAAATAAGTCAGCAAATCTAACTAACGAACTAGAAGAACTAGAAGAAAAGGAGTCTAATATTGCTAATGAGGGTACAATACAGAAGGGCCATCCTATGATTCACTCCAGTACAGAAAATTTACCAAAAGTGTGGAAGTCTACTTACTGTGAGTTATTAAACTCATCAGCGGAGATGGACAAAGAAGGTATGAATTCCAAGTTGGGAGAGGTAATAATGGAGCTGCAGAAGACCATTACTGGTCTAAAACAGCTGAATGATATATCAATGGTATCCACAGTTTGTAGAGGGTGTTGGAGAGCTATGCAGCAAGTGCTGAGAATGGACAATCAGTATAATCCTTCTAACCTAAGTGACTCTCTTATAGGGACTTTAAAAAATCCTCAGAATGCGCATTTGTTATTAATGAAACAATTTGTTATTAATAGGACTATACTGGAAAGTTTAAAAGTAGATGTAGCAGTTAATAGGGCCAAAATAGATATAATTATGACTCAAGAAGATAAAAGGAAGAACTCAAATTCTATAAAAGACTTGCTGATAAATTTCCTAAGAATACCATTGGAAGACTTGGGAGACAAGGTAAGTGTAAGGGGAGATATTTCACAGATGGAGATAAAGCAGGATATTAATGCCAATAAGCAAAGGCCAGATTTTAGTTCAATTGAAATACCTGAAATGCCAGTAAGGGAAATCATTGTAAAAAGACTACTTAAAAACAAAGGAAAAAGGAGATTCTATTGAGAAAAAAATTGGGAAAGAGAAAGGGAATCAGATACCTGTGCTCCAAGACAGTCACAATAATCAACAAGGAACTCAGTATGACAGACACTGGAGGGCAAGTTGATGTCTTTGCATGATACATCAAGTAATTCTGACCTATTGGCTAAGTTGGGAACTTTGGAAAAAGAAATCTCAAAATTTTATGAGCTATGTGGGTCCTGATTAACCCAATGGAGAAAGCCCAAGGTTTACAAATTATTGATGAGTGACCGATGGAGAGTTTAGAGGATAATGTAGAGAAGGAGGTTTTCACCAGACAATCTATCTGGGCAGAATCTTACCCTCTAATAAGATTATATGGGCTAGTTAATTGGGGGAACTTTAATCCATCCCAGTTTGAATTTGAGGTTCTACAGTATCTAAATAAAAATCTAGACACCAGTTTCTCAGAAAAAGATAACTTGGAAATCAAGAACATACCCAATCGTAGAAGCTACCATGATAGATATCCCATTTCTGTCTCCTAGAATAGCAAATTATATCTGGGTGAATAAATGGCTGTTCCAAGACAAATATTTAATTATTACCTTTCCCAATTGCACACTATTTAATAAAGAGACAGCGTATAAGGATAAACAGGTTACTCTTAGCATGTTTGGAATGTCCAAGCTCAAACAAGAAAATGAAGCAAGACTAAACAATTCTATAAAAGACTTGCTGATAAATTTCCTAAGAATACCATTGGAAGACTTGGGAGACATATCAGCAAACAGAGTGGGTAGGAGGAGTCAAGTGGATGTAAAAGTCTCAAATTTGAAATTGGCTGAAATTATTCTGGAGTAGACTCCAATTTTAGATACTATGGGACTTAATCTAGTGAATATAGATTGTTTTAATATAACAAAGACTACAATAAATAAAAGCACTAATGTAATTCCCTTGGTGTTGTTATATTGTGGTATCCTGTAGATTGTGTATATATTGTGACATAGTAAATGTGATTTATATTGTGACATAGTAAATATTATTTTTATATACTTCATGCCTCTGTGATTGAATCTTTTGGTGGAATAGTTAACTGCTGGCATTGACAAATCCACAACCCCTCTCTGAAAAGTGAGAAGTTGGCTACAGGTAGAATATTCTAAGAAGTGAAGTGTTTCTTCAGGAGTGAGTGGCAAGGGAAGACTGTTTGCCCTTAGCCAAAAGAGCACTGTACTGTGTGAGCAGTGGCTGTGATGGGATATGGACCAAGAATGTCCCCAAGTAAGAGAATCACTTCTGAGTGATGGCAGCTACTGAGGTGATCTTATAGGTTTGGAGGGCTTAAGAAAATTGTCAACATGTTGCAGACTATGTCCTGAGTGTGGACAGGTTGTGACATATGTACTGTATGTTTTTTTAATGTAGCTACCCACTTACCACTGTATTCGATGTCCTGACAAAGATGCATATTGAGCCATGAAATGTTGACATAAGGTGGCTTCAATAAAGTGTATCAAGAAAGTATACTAATCAAGAGTGGGTTCCTTCATCATCTATTGAGTTTGAATGGCTACTGCCATAGAAAGGTCCTGCATTAAGATATTAAAACACACAGTAGACTGGGCATCCTGGAACATTTTTTTTTTCATTTGATTGGCAACAGGTGTAATCATTTATTGTGATTACTACTTTGATTTACTGGCTGTTTATTTAGATTGCCTTAACCATGTTTCTTTTTCCAGTACCTGTACTTTTTTCTCTCAATAAACCTGTTTCCTTTTGTACTGCATAGCGTGTATCCTTTGCATTACTAGGGTTATTTTGGATATTGTTTGGGAGTGGGGGGCATTCGCTGTGTACTATTTATTGTGGGATTGGGCTATATTAGTACTGTATTTCCTGGTGAGCAGCCCCCTCTGGAATCTGTATCAAAAGTATCCCACTAGGTGGAGGCCCCATTTTACAAAGACCCCAAAGACCAGTTGGGACTCCAGGGCCATCTGCTCTAAGACCCAATGGTATCAGTCGCCCAACATCTACAGGCTGCACCACACCTCACTGGTAGAGTTTCATGCTATACTATGGTTCACACTGTGGTTCTAACACAAGACCATAAGAACATGTCAGCAGAAGGGGACCATCTAGTCTGCCCAGATTGACTACCCCCCCATTCTGTTCTTCTTCTTCTTCTTCCCAGATTACCACAGTACTTGTCCCACATTTAAAAGCAGTGACTGTTCTGGCCTCCACAACATCTGGTGGTAAGCTATTCCAAGGGCCCACCACCCTCTCTGTGAAGTAGAACTTACGAATGTTGGTTTTATACTTACCTCCTGATAGTCTCAAACTGCTCCCCCTCGTTCGCGTGGTCTCATTTTTGTGAAAGAGGTTTTCTGCTTGTGCCTTATTTAAGCCTTTTATGTATTTGAAGGTTTCTATCATATTCCCCCGTTTCTCCTTTGCTCGATGGAGTATATTTGCAGTTGCTGCAGTCTAGATTCATATTGCTCCTGGTGCAGTTCCTGTATCATTTTAGTAGCTCTCCTCTGTACAGCCTCCAAGCAGTCTATGTCCTTTTTTATGTGTGGCCTCCAGAACTGTATGCAGTCCTTAAGATGTGGCCTCACCAAAGACCCGTACAGAGGGAGTATGACCTTTCATTTACTACTAGGAATGCCCCTACCAACACATCTGAGGATGCAACTAGCGTTCTGCGCCGCCTTTTCATATTGTCTACCCACCTTTAAATCATCAGAAATAAGCACTCTGCGGTCCTGTTCAAGTTTTGTTTCTGTTAATTGTTCTCCATTTTAGTGATGGACGAAGGCTAATGAATGTGCCCATCAAGACTGTCCCTCCTCCACTGATCAGTGGTTGTAGTTTTTCCAATTACCACCATGTATGTACAGTTCAGACTTGATATGAAAGTAACAATGGTCTTTGCTTTCACTATTTCTTTCAGCAATGCATTCCAGACACTCACCACACACTGTGTATAGTAAAACCTACTCTTATCTGGAGTGGGAAGCTTTGCTTGTTGGTTCTCTGATCCCTTCCTTTTAATTTCAGATGCACGTAATTTGTTACGTTACCAATATCTCAACGTGTAATATATTTGCCTGGTCCTTAATGTTGGATAGATTACTATATTGGATCAGGCATAATTTGACCCTGAAATCCTGAGCAGAAATCCACAAGGGATCATCCTTCCTAGCCTGACCATTGGTGCTGTATTCTACCTTAGCACCACCAAGTGTAACTTAGTTAAATGGGATGTTACCTATAATAATGTCTGTTGTTTGGCACTAGCCATTAATCCTATTACTCATCCCTGCCTACTGTGCACTGGTCTGGGCTGACTATCCCCAGCTGCATGGTCCTCCTTCACCCTAAGCTGATTCATAGACAAGATACTTTGATCACAGACTCCCATCTCCTTGTCTGAACTGTTCCTAACTTCCTGTTGCTTTTAATGTCTAAGGCCTTCTGACAAGTCCTTCCTGACTGAACCTAAGTGCTGTACAAAAATGGGTGGACTGTTTTTTTTCCCAGATTGATACCAGATTCTAGAATTCCCTTCCACTTGGTATTAGAGGTTAAGCAACCCACCCAGACTTTAGAACTGTATTATAAAGCACTCTCTGTCTACAAGTGTATGCTGACCTCTACCTAATTATTGTTTCATTTCATTGTAATTTACTAACTGGTTATTATTATGCTGTATTCCCTGTACTTGTATGCTATGTAAACTCCTGTGCCATGCCTAAAAACAGGCATTCATTTGTCTGGTGCACATACCCATTTAAGATAAACTAAAGAAATAAATATTAGGCAGATAGTTTATCCCACATTGGGTTGCCCTGTGTTGTGGAATGGGGAGAAGCTCATAACTGCCACCAATTCTGAAACCTCAAGAATCTGATGTGGCTTTGTTCTCAGTATCTGGACACGTAGCTCACTGCAGACATGAAGACTGCATGCAAACTGCTCTACTTCTCTATCATTTCAAATGCCAAACTACAGGACTTCAGGATGTTTCAATTAACAAGGAAAATTACTAGGAAAAAACTGTTCCTAGCTGCAGAGGAAAGAACAGGAAGTACAACTCTGAGACTCGGAACAAACAATTGAAGGAACTCTCTAAAGGAAATGAGTGCAGATGACAGCAAACTTCAGGGACATGCTTTTGCATTATTTATACACTCTGTTTCAAAACATGATGCTATAAACAAACTCACCAGGCTGACACATTTCTCATAAAAAGCTTACAATTTCAGAGTTATTTCACAGGTCTTATATACTTCAATGGCCACCATTCCTAAACTTCCTGATGTTCCACAGTTCACCAAGTGCTTTATTCAGGGGAGGGTATCATGTAAATAACAATTCATTTTAAGCATTGTAATAGTTTGTATATATTGTACTCCTGTGCTTTTCAAATAAGTACATTTTGCCATTCAAAGTGTTCAGAATCATTTTCAACTCCAAAGCAAAAATGGAACTTACCTTAGCACATGCATTACTAGTCCTGCATGCCACCATGCTCTGCAAAACTGCTGATTTATTTATTTTTTGTTCAATATGTATTTTAAAGCATTCCCAGACAAGGCTCTGACCCAAACTATCCAAAACGTTATGGATTATTCCATCCATGCCTCAAGGGAGATCAGTAACACTGACCCACCCAGAGGAATCACCTCATCATGGCCTTCATTTGATTTAAAATTTTTTATCAACTTTGCCTTAATTTAGCAGTCTACGAATCCAGCTCAACCCCACAAACCATGCCTGGGCCATCAGTTTTCAAAATTCTGCTGCCATCTCCTGCCACCTCCTATTCCAGAAAAACTACAGCATGACCTGAAAAGTAAATTTTACCTATATAGGTTTTCTGGACAATATTCTGTCCAAGACAACATTGTTTCACTGGGGGGAAGGCATGCCAGAACAACCTCATTGAATTTTTTTGACTGGGTGACAAGGGAGGTGGATCAGGGAGGGCAATGGACGTGGCCTATCTGGACTTCAGCAAGGCCTTTGACACTGTGCCACATAGAGGCTATTAAACAAACTGGGAAATATGGGAGTGGGCAGGACAGTAGTGCAGTGGGTAGGTAGCTGGCTGGGTGACAGGATACAGAGGATGGTGGTAAATTGCTGTCACTTCACAGAGGGAAGAGTGACCAGTGGGGTACCACAGGGATCAGTGCCGGAACCGGTCCTATTCAACATCTTCATCAGTGACATTGCACAGGACCTAGAAGGCAGAATTTCCCCGTTCACTGATGACACAAAGCTCTGTAACAGAGTGGACACAGCAGAGGGTGTAGACAGAATGAGGAGGGACCTGCAGAAGCTTGAAGAATGGTCAAGGGTTTGATGGTTCAAATTCAATGCAAAGAAGTGCAAGATAATGCATATGGGGCACAAAAACACTGGAACAACATATCAGTTTGGGGGTGAGGATATAGCATGCACCAAGCAAGAAAGGGACCTTGGAGTTATCATCTCTGATGACCTCAAGGTAGGCAAACAGTGCGATAAGACAGCAGGTAAAGCAAATAGGATGCTGGGATGCAAAGGCAGGGGCATCACCAGCAGAAAAAGGAAGGTCATAATTACACTATACAAGACACTAGTGAGGCTCCACCTGGAGTACAGTGTATAGTTCTGGAGACCTTTCCTATGTAAGGACATAGACAGGGTAGAGAAGGTTCAGAGGAGGGCAACAAAGATGGTACAGGGATTGCATCACAAGTCCTATGAGGACAGGCTGAAGTACTTGAATACTGTATGTACTCCCTGGAGGAAAGGAAGGAGAGAGGGGATGTGATAGAGACATATAAGTACCTTACAGGGAAGATCAGGGTGCAGGAATACACTATTTTCCAGTGTAAAAGATGTTCCTGGGCTAGAGGGCATGGGATGAAGTTGGAGGGAGGGTGATTCAGAGCAAACATGAGGAAGAATTTCTTCACAGAAAGGGTGGAGGACAAGTGGAACACCCTGCCAGAGGAAGTGGTGGGGGTGAAACAATCACAGGATTTAAGAATGCATGGGATAGACATAAGGGAATTCTGGAGGTCAGGGGTAAGGGGCAACAGACTTCTTGAAAAACATAAAGGGAACTTACAAGCTCAAATGGGCAGACTGGGTGGGCCATAGGCCCTTATCTGCTGACAGTGTCTATGTATCTATGTATCACTGGAACAGAAGAAAGTGTAACCTATAGTAGAGTTCTCTTTAAACTTTTGCATCCATGAACTGCTTTTACGTTACTTGGTGAGTTCTGTACAGGTTTCTAGATCCAATACAATGTTTTACAAAAATTGTTGCCTGACAGTTGCAACTAAGTTCTGCATTGCATTGGGACAGAGGTGTGGGAGATACATTCCTACTGAGTTGCAAACACATTTCATGAAATCTGCTCTTGAGCTGGTTAAGTGGGGTAAGATATTAATATTGATCCAGCTGCAGTTTTATTTTGCCCCCAGCCCTCCAGGATCAGTGAACAGTATTGGTGCCCTTGGTGACTTTGAGAGGCCTGATACCCTTTGGAAAATGGCACATAGCAGGAGGATCACTCTTGCCCCATAGCCCCCCCCCCGACCAAACTCAAGTGCAACTAAAGGCATCCAGCCAGTCCTGCTGCTGCAGCACTCTGTCATGTCATCTCAAACCTTCAGGAATGAATCACTTCCTCAACCTGCAGTGCCCTTTATTTATGTTTTGGCATGGAGAAAACCATTGTGCTTCACTGCCTCAGCTGGGGAAGTCCTGAGCATGGCCCACCCAAAGCATCGAAATGGGGTCCTGGGCTAAATATTGCACTAAGGTTTTGGATAAAGACTATACTGTTGCCCTCCTTCATGGATTGGAGTCAGGAGCATAGCCCTCTTTGCCAGTATTACCCTCTGGGGTCAAGGAAAATCATACTATGGAGGGGGAGGATATTAAAAGACCTTCTCACAACCCTAACAGTGTACTAGTTGTCGAGGTTAAGTGTGACAGCAAACACATTTAAGTTTCACAGCTGAAAACTACTACCAGACAAAATTATTTCAAAGTATGATATATTTAATGCTTGAAGATGTTGGTTTCTTCCTGTGAACTGGATACCAACCCAAATGATCAACCGATTGACTAACTTGTATGTGGTATTAAAAGCAAGGAGGTGGCAGTGAGCTACTGAATTCTTCACATACTGAAATGTTTTCCTGGAATAAGGCACTCTAAAACCTAATAACTTTAATGTGGTTGGCCACAGCTAATAACTGTGTCCAGACCAGAAGCAGGTTGAAACAAATGTCATGAGAATGCTAAGGCAGCCATCATAAGTGCAAAGCCAGCATACTCAAAAGACAAATGCTTCTGGCAAAACATAAGTCATTCAATGTAACACTGCCAGTTCAAATCACATTAGTGCAGGATCTGATACTAGATGGGCCACCTGGCCTGAGCTTGTGGACAGCTGGGATCATATCAGTTGGCCATAGATCAATGTACACAAGCCACTTGTTTGAGGAATTGCTACAGTGCCTCAGAACTACAAGCCCTGTCCAATCTACACATCAGATGGTACCTTCATGCCATACTAAACAGCCCAAGGAAGATCAGTCAGTAGGAAAAAAATGGACTGCACTCTAATGTGACTTGTGATAGTGAGTATCTCAAAGAACATGGCATTTGGGGTTCACTACCGGAAAGTACAAAATCATACACCTAGGGCATAGGAACCCTGAACTGAGTATAGGATGGGGGAGGTACTGTCAGTCACTAAGCAGGAAAGGGATCTTGAGATTATCATTTCCGATTACCTCAAAGTGGCATGACAGTGTGACAAAGTAGTGGGTAGGATCAGTGCAATGCTGGGATGCATTAAGAGAGATAGCTCCAGCAGGAGGAGGAACATGGTGTTGCCACTGTATCACTCACTAGTGAGACCCCGCCAGGAGTATTGCATCCAGTTCAGGAGACTGCACCTCAGAAAGAACATAGACAGGGTGGAGGTAGACAGGCGGAGTTCAACTAAAATGGTGCAGGGCAGGAGAGACTAAGTGATCTCACCATGTACACCCTGGAGGAGAGGAAAGTGACTGTGAACATCATAGAGACCTACAAGAACCTCATGGGGGTAAACAGGGTGCAGAAGGGGAGTCTCTTTCGCTTGAGGAAGAGGACCAGGACCACAGGGCATGCAATGAAGCTGGACAGTGGAATTTTAAGAGGGATGTGGGGAAGTCCTGCTTCACTAAAAGAGTGACAGATACCAGAAGTAGAATGCCAGTGGAAGTGGTGGAGACAAAAACAGTAGGGGGTTGCAAGCCTACATCGGCCAGATATAGGGGAATATTAGTAAATAGATAGGCATGGGATAGGGTTGCTGGAGACCAGTTAGGGTCCAAAGAGGCATACTAAGCAGGGACCATCTGGGCAGACTAGGTGGGTGGGCCAAGCAGTCCTTGTCTGCCAACCAGTTCTATTATTCTTTGTATCTAAAGTCATATTATGCGATTGTCAACATTACTAGTGTAAGAACTGGACTGGAAATGGGACAGCTATGTCAATCATTTCTGAAAATCTTTACATACAGTCAGAATAAAATGAAGCTTCTGCCAGCAAGCTGTGAGTTAAAAAATTACACTGATCATCTACTGCAGCAGCTGTTAGGGACAACTCATACAGTAACTGAGAAATCCAGTGATCAGGTGGTACAATTACAGCTGCTAGTCACAAATGGGAGTGACATTGAGCTCATGGGTCAAAACAGCATTCAGAAGTTAAAGCAAGTTTGGTGCAAAGTACATCATGTCACTTATGAAACTGAAATGCTGTGTTCAAAATACAATTCTGTATTCAAAGCAGAAATAGGGGTAGAGGAAAGGTTCTGAGGCAAAACTACATGTACTGAATTTTAAAAAGTGATGGTATTATTTTGTAACATAGAAACATAGAATTTGACGGCAGATAAGGACCGCTTGGCCCACCCAGTCTGCCCATTTCCCTACCTACTGGATAAGCTGCAGATCCTAGTTAACCAGCAGCCTACTTCTTCCTACCCCCGCCCCCTAGATTTGCCTTATGACTGTCCCATGCATGCTTGAATTCCACCACTGATTTTGACTCCACAACCTCCTCCGGAAGGCTGTTTCATGCGCCCACAACCTCTCTGTGAAAATATACTTCATATTACCTCTGAGCCGCCCCCCATCTTCAAATTGTGCCTCTTGTTCTTGCACACCTTTTTTGAAAGATGCTACCCTCTTGGACTTTGCTGATTCCCTTGAGGTACTTGAACATTTCTATCATGTCCCCTCTCCCTTCTTTCCTCGAGGCTATACATATTAAGCTCATTTCGCTCTCTTCATATGTCTTCCGTGCAGACCCTGCACCATTTTAGTTGCCCTCCTCTGGACAGCTTCCATCCTGTCTATGTCTTTGGGAGATTGGGTCTCCAGAACTGCACACAGTACTCCAGATGGGGTCTCACCAGCTGTCTGTACAGAGGGATAATAACTTCCTGTTTTCTACTAGTGATGCCTCTCCTATGCATCCCAGTATCCCCCAGCCCTCCTTGCTGCCCTCTCACATTGCTTGCCCACCTTTAGGTCATCTGATATGACTACCCCAGGTCCCTTTCCATTTTTGTTGTTGTTAGTATCTCACCCCATTGTGTACTCTTCCCTGGGTTTTGTTTCCCATGTGCATTACCTTGCACTTTAGCATTGAATCTAAGCTGCCATACATTTGACCATTCCTCTAACCTTGCCAAGTCCCTTCTCATCCTTTCCACCCACCCTGTGCATCAACTCTGTTGCAGATCTTGTGTCATCTGCAAAGAGACATACTTTTCCTTCCAGTCCTTCTGCAATGTCGCTATAAAGACATTGAAGAGGACCGTCCTAATACTGAACCTCGGTACCCACTAGTAACCTTCCTTTCTTCTGAGTGGACTCCATTTACTATTACTCTCTGTGTCCTATTCTCCAGCCAATGCTTTACCCAGGCTGTCATCTTGGGACCCACTCCCAGGCTGGCTAACTGTATATTAATCTTTTGTGTGGGACTGTGTCAAATGCCTTGCTAAAGTCTAGGTAGGCCATGTTCACAGCCCTCCCTGATCTACTACTTTGGTCACCCAGTCAAAGAAATCTATCAGATTCGTCTGGCATGACCTTCCCGCTGTGAATCCATGCTGCCTAGGGTCCTGTGCCCTCTGGCCTCTAGATACTCAACAATTCTTTCCTTCAGAAGTGATTCCATCATTTTCCCTATCACTGAGGTTAAACTAAGGTCTGTAGTTTCCTGCTTCTGCCTTGCTCCCACTTTTGTGAAAGGGAATCACATCTGCCCTCCTCCAGTCCTCGGGTACCACCCCATCCTCCCATGATTTGTTAAAAAGGGTAGTCAGTGGTGTCACTAGTTCTACCCTTAGTTCTTTTAGAATTCTGGGATGAATCCCATCAGGCCCCATTGCTTTGTCCACCTTCAGGTTTAAGAGTTCTTTCAGAACCCTTTCTTCTGTAAATGGGCTGGTAACAACTTCTGTATCCAGAGTGTTTCTACTGTTTGTTTTATGCACCTCCCCCTCTTCATTTGTAAATACTGAGCAAAAATATTTGTTTAGTATCTCTGTCTTTTCACAGTCTCCCTCTGCCCACCCTTCCTCCCCTTTATTAAGCCTCACTATCCCTCCCTTGGTCTTCCTTCGCTCCCTGATGTGCCTATAAAAGGTTTTATCCCCCTTCTTAACTGAGTTGGCTATCTTTTCCTCGGTTTGGGCCTTTGCTGTTCTGACTGCCTTCCCAGCCTCCTTTTGCTTTAACTGATACAGTTCTCTGTCCTGCTCCTTCTGTGATTCCTTGTAAGGCTCTGTCTGTGCCCTAAACTTTGTGGGAAACTGTAAATCAACACCTAAAAATTGTAATTCTTAGTACAGTGCAGTCAGTATTAAACTGTAAAGAGCACCCTTCCTGGTTCTCACACCAAATAATAATAATTATTATAGTATGGGGGTCTTGTTTAATTGCCTGACTTCAAATCCGTGGGGGTATTGCTTGCACTGTGTATGCTAAACTGTAAAGTAAATTTTGGGATACTGCTGAACATATCTGCACCATTTCTTCCTTCTCCCAACCTCTGCCCCTACTCTAATCCCTTCAAATTCTCCTTTTCCCCTTCTGCTCTAGTGCTGTACTCTAACTGTAGCAACAGCTCCCCTTTCACTAACTAACTCTGCTTTGCCTTCTTCCTTTTGAATTTTCAAATCCCTGGCTCCCCCCACCATTTCTAAAACCTGAGGCGCCACTTTACTTGCAGATACACAACTGATTCCTCTCAGCCTCTTGTATTTTAAATTTTCACCCTTACGGATTTTTCAAATCCCTGGCCCCCCCCCCGCCATTTCCCAAACCTGAGGCTCCACTTTAGTTGCAGACACACAACCGAGTCCTCTCAGCCCCACGTATTTCTAATATCGACCTTTATGTCTAGCTAAATTAATCCAAGCTCTTGAATTCTGTATTCAGACTCTTCCCCACCATTTCTCTCCCCCACTCCTCTTCTACTTCCTAACAGCTCTTAATTTGCCTACTTTTGTTTGTGGTGCCAGACCACTGACACCTTCCATCCCAGCTACCCCCCTTCCCTTGCTATCCTTGCCCCTCCCACCGCTTAAGCCCTCGACTGATCCTGGGGCCTTTAACTGTAGCTAATTCTGTCTTCTTCTCTCCCCAGAGACCAATGCCACTGACTGGGCATCTTGGACCTCGCGGCTGCATAGCTTCTGGAGCCATCGGCCGCTTTGATCTGCGCCCCGACACAGCACAGCAGATATGCCTGCTAAGTTTCACTGCAGCTGGATCCAAAGTCATGCTTCTGACTGGCTCCAGCTTGCTACAGCAGGGACACCACTGGCTGAGACTTCCCTCCTTAGACCCTGATTGGACCGAATGCTTTTCTATACTCAGACTTGCTCTTACTGCTTTTTACAACTTCTGCTTTACAATTTTCTTGCATAAGCATTCCTGGGTTTGTATTTTGTCCTGCCCACCCTCCCCACCCCTGGCCTCTTTAAATGCTCCCGCTGGCACCTAACTCCTCCCAAACAATCACTGAAGCCAATCTCAGTGCAGCTGACCCAAGCAGCTTTTCTTTAACTAACTCTGCATCTCCTGATTACTCCTACCTTCCAGCCACACAATCGTTGTCTCAGTGTCCCCCTTTTTGCCCTACTCAACTTCCAACTTAATAATTACTTAGTTTTACCATTCCTGTGCTCCTATTTCTCAACTAGATTACCAAGCACCCCTCCTAATCACCTCTTCTTTTAGCATAGTTATATTTCTCCATTCTTACCCCACACCTGCCTGCTTATCCTGTTGTCCCCTTTTCTGCCACTTTGATTTTCTACTGTCCACACTACCGCCACTCTGGTGTTTCCTGTTGCCCCTTTCTTACCCCTTCTGACCTTCATCCCGCTTAATAATTTTCGGACATTATAAAATGGCCAAACCTTCCTCCTTTTACATCCCCTCATACTTACTGCTACGTCTTCCTGCTGACTACCTCATTTCCTTGTCACTAAAGAACCCCTCCATGTGCACCTCCTAGTACCATGTCTCCCTGCTCATGGCACTGCTCATCTTGGATGCTGGTACTTTAGAAGGTTGCTAATGTCTGCTAGTAATACTAAATTCTTAAAATGACATCTCCTGTCTTCAATCAGATGCTTTTTCCTAGTTCTCCTTCTCTTAACCCTCTCAGGTGATGTCAAGCCCAATCCTGGCCCTCCTACTCCTTGCCTCTCACCCTTCCTCCCTGCATCATCCTCTCAACTTCCAAAAGGCATGAAAATAGCTCATCTGAATGCTCAGAGCATCAGACCCAAAATGGCAGAGCTTGAAGCATGGGTTAATCAACATACCCCAGACATTCTGGGTATTTCTGAGACATGGCTAAAGCCTTCCATTAAGAATCATGAGGTCATGCTATCGGGCTACAAGTGCTTCAGAAAAGATAGATTGGGTAAAAGAAGGGGTGGTATCCTCATGTATGCCAAGGATAACTTTGATGCAGCTGAAATCCCAACGCCTGACCCAGGACTCACCTCGGTTGAATCTATATCCATTTCCCTCACCCTTGGCGCCATTAAGAAACTCATGGTAGGATGCATTTACCTACCCCCCAAGGTTGCCACATCCAGTCTACCCCCCTTGATATCCTCCCTCTCAAACCTTCCATGCCACAACCTAATTCTATGCGGGAACTTCAACATAGATTGGCTGAACCCAAGTTCCCACAAACTGCCTGCCCTGCTTGTTGATTCCAACCTGGTCCAACTTATTGCGGACCCAACTAGAATCAATTCCAAGTCAGGTAATCATATTCTACTTGACTGGATGGTCACTAAATGTGCCACTAAGATTAGGGCAGTGGGTGTGCTTCCCAACAGCATAAGCGACCATTTTCTAACTTTTTGCATATGGCACAACTCCCCCAACCTCTACCCAGAAGCATCCAAGTACAGGATATGAGTAGCTTCAACCCTAATGGCTTCACTACATCAATCCACATCACTGACTGGAGCCCTATAAATGTCCTATGGGATGTCAGCCAAGCTCTCTATTTCTTTGTGACCAAATTCACCGAAATTGTCAACCTTCACATTCCCATGAAGGCTTGCAGGTTTAAGGGTACGAAAGCACCATGGCTATCTAATGACATAAGGAAGCTCATGTCTACTCACGACAAGGCCTGGCAGACATTTAAGGCCACTGGGCTTCCCTCTGATTGGCAAACTTATAGGCAGTTAAGGAACAGCTGCAAGAACTCCATCCAGAAAGCCAAACACATGCATTTCAGGAATCTCCAAACTGAACAGCTTAGTAACCCAAAGGAATTCTGGAAGCAGGTTAACTCTCTCATAAAGGGCCAAACCTCAGAAACCCCAAGTTCCATTGAGGCCCAGGGCACTGTGCTCACTAACCCCTCTTCTATAGCAGATGGCTTTATTAAATTTTTTTTTTTTTTGCAATTAATATTTTATTAAACATTTTAAAACATACAATTGCGGGAACAGTATCAAAACAGTCCATAACATACAATTCAGTACACAAAACCAACATTCGTAATTATTTATACAAAACGGGAAGACACATAAATCCTGCAATCCCCCCTATCACCCCACCCCCTACCCACACCCTAAAAAAAAAAAAAAAAAGGCACTGCAAATGATTGTTAAAACACAGGCAAATGAAGAAAGAAAGGGCATTTCAGGACAAGATTATCTATATATAACCCGTTTCCAGAGGAGACCAGATTTTTTCAAAGCGGGGCAGCACATTATGCAATATAGCAATCATCCTCTCAGTTCTAAGGAGGGAAAGGAACTCAGTCAACCATTCAGAGTATGAGATAGGGCGAGGATTCTTCCAATATCTCAATACCAATTTTTTAACTGCACTAGCAATCATGGATATATGGAATTTCCTCGTTTAACCCTGCAACCTGACATGTCACCCAGTAGACAAACTTCTGGAGTAAACAGATCCTTTAGACCCAGCAATGGGTCAGATTTACTGATTTCATTCCACAGAGGAGCTATGTTAGGGCATGTCCAAAAAATATGAAGAAAATCGCCCCCTTCCTTACCACATCTATAACACAAGGATTCTTCTACTAGTTTTAAGTCTTTTAATTTCTGAGGAGTATAATAAATATTGTGCAATATTTTAAACTGCATTAATCTAAGGTGATCTTGTTGTATCCATTTATGACAATTCTGCCAAATATGTGTCCAGTTCCACTGCATGTTCGGGAAAGTTTTGGCCCAATATGAGGTTGGAGCCAGATTATCCTTAAAGGCCCAACTGAACAGTGTTGAATAAATCTTAGAAATAGCTTTGGGGCACCAATATATGAGTTAAGATCCTCCCAAAAGGAAATACAGGGCGAATGAACCTTTTGGTATCAATTCTTTGAATCAGGGCATGTCGCAACTGGTATATTTTAAAAATATCTTTATGGAGTAAATTAAGCTTTCCTAATATCTGCTTGGATGATAACACCTACCATCCATATTTATAAAATCTCTCATGGAGCAGTCGCTAAATTAGGTACCCAATTCCTTTTAATAGATTGAAATCCTATTTTCCAGTGCGGGTTACCCCAAATAGGCTGATCCCAATCTCATATATGGTCATATTTTAAAAAATTACAAAGCTGGTTGTGTATTCTAGCGTTAAAGTTCCACTCATGAAGTTTTTCAGTAATGGTGGGAGCATACGAGGTGGATGAAAACAAAGCCTTAGGGTTAATGTCTAGACCTTTAATAAAGTTCAACTCTAATTGAACCCATAATGGAGTGTATCCCATGCTCTTAGTAGCACAGTCTTGATATATCCATCTTCCATATTTATTCAAATGTGCTGCCCAGAAATATAACTAAAGTGAGGCATTCTTAGCCCACCAGAATTCTTAAGGAGCTGCCAGTTTGAATATGACATTCTAGCCTTCCTGTGGCCCCATACGAATCAGCCAATTCTCCATGAAGTTCCTAAACCAGAGAGGGAATCCAAATGTTTAACATAGATAAGGGGTAAAAAGTCTCGGAAATATGTTCATCTTTACAATACTAATCCTCCCCATAAGGATAGTGATAATTGTGCCCATCTCTTGAGATCAAATCTAATATTTTGAAGTAAAAGTTCAAGATTAATTTTGAGGAATTAGCCTGGGTATTCGTACGGCTAGACCTAAATATCTAAAAGATTTAGGTTCCCATCTTAAACCAAGGAAGCTATAGCCGCTTTAAATACTCTGTTATTTAAGGATATACAATAGTTTTGTCTTGGTTAAGTTTATAATTAGATAATCTGCTGAACCCTTGTATAATCTCTAATAATTTAGGGATGGAGGAATCTGGATTGGAAACATAAATTAGTAAATCATCGGCATAAGCGTAACCTTAATTATACAGCCCTCAGATTGATACCTTCAATCTCCGGCGATAATACTATACTCTTATTAGGGGTTCCATATAAGATTAAATAGCAGTGGCGATGAGGACATCCTTGCCTTGTACCAGCTTGCAAATTAAAGACAGACGAAATAGCTCCGTTACACATAACCCTAGCTGATGGGTCCGTATACAATACTTGAATCCATTCCATGAATTTTTTCGGAAAGCCAAATTTGTGCATAGTTTCGAAAAGATAGTTCCAATGGACTCTATCAAATGCTTTTTCAGCATCTAAGGAGACCAAAGCCATTGGTATTGTAGTCTCCTCAGAAACCGAAAGAACATGTGCCAGAGTTCTAAAATGATCAGAAGAAGATCTACCCCTCATAAAACCCACTT
Organism: Neoceratodus forsteri; assembly: GCA_016271365.2. Classification (NCBI taxonomy): domain Eukaryota; kingdom Metazoa; phylum Chordata; order Ceratodontiformes; family Ceratodontidae; genus Neoceratodus; species Neoceratodus forsteri. Next base: position 1,680,033,153 of record CM057456.1, read on the forward strand.
GTTCTGGACCAATCAATTTTGATATTACCCGATTAATACGGACAGCCAGTATCTTAGCCAATATTTTAATATCATAATTCAGCAAAGAAATTGGCCTATAATTGGCTGGATTTTCCGGTGGTTTATTAGGTTTGGGTAGTAATACTATAAGGGCTTCCGTTAATGAAGAGTCTATTTTCTTGCCAGCTAGGATATATTTGAACAGATCAAGGAGAATAGGGGAAAGCTGAGTGGCGAATGTTTTGTAGAAATTAGGAGAGAAACCATCTGGACCAGGAGTTTTATCCAGTGCTAATTCTTTAATAGCCACCTCCACCTCCTCCTGTGTAATCTCCTGAATCAGCCCAGCCTGATCTGACTCATTGAGGTTTGGGAGAGGCAGTCCTTTTAAGAAAAGGGAGAGAACATCCGAGGTCGGGACTACTTGCATATCAGCGTAAAGAGTGGAAAAATATTTCTGAAAAATCAGAGCTATATCCTCAGGGTTTGTTTTTATAGTTCCTTCCTCATTCGAGAAAATACCCTCTATCACACGGGAGGCCTCAAATTGAGAAATACGCTTGGCCAATATTTTGCCCGCCTTTTCACCTTGATCAACATATTTTGCTTTAGTTTTAATAATTGCCAGCTCTGCCTTTTCCCCTAGCAACTTTAGATATGTATCCCTCTCCCTAATTAACTTTATCTTTGTATCCTCAGTAGGGGTATTAAGATATTCCTGCTCTAGTAACTTGATTTGCTCTAATGTTCTTTCCATATTAATTCTTTCCTCCTTCTTTTTTTGCACTGCCTGACTGATTAGTATTCCCCGCATATATGCTTTAAATGCTCCCCAAAGAATATCTCATTTGGGCTGATCAGGGGCATTAAAAGCGAAAAATTCTTTAATTTGAGCTGACAAATATTGGGTTACCTTAGGATTCCTCAACATCTGATTATTAATCTTCCATCTGTTATTTCTCCGGCTTAGTGAAGGCAAAGAAACAGTAGAGTCCACTGCAGAGTGGTCTGAGAAAGGGGCAGCAACAATTGCAGAGTTAAGAACCCCGGGGAGTAGATTACGAGATACCAGAATATAATCTAATCTAGAGAACGACCCATGGGATGGAGAAACAAATGTGTAATTTCTTTCCTGAGGATGAAAAACCCTCCAAACGTCTGCTAACTCCAGCTGGTCCACCAATTCCCTGAAAGCTCTTGATGCAGGAGTAACTAATGGAGTAACTAATGGTTGAGCTCTAGCCTTTCTGTCTAAAGATGGGTCAAGCAGGTTGTAAGACTTTAAGCAGCTTAATGAAAAATTCCTGGGAATCTGAGTTGGGCCCATAAACTGCCCCAAGCAATATATTTTTACCCTGTAATTTTCCTTGAACAACAATATATCTTCTGTCATCATCCTGAATAACTTTACTGGGGCTAAACTGTAGAGATCTGTGGAACATTAACATAACTCCTCTGCTCTGTGTGGTACCCTGCGATGAAAAAACCTTTCCTATCTGTAGTCTCCTCATAACATTACATTCTTCCTGTAATAGATGGGTTTCCGTAAAATATTATCCTAGCTTCCATTGTTTCAATATATTTCAACATTTTAACTTGCTTGACTTTGTCTCTTGCCCTTTAACATTCAGTGTAATCATTTTAATTGCCACATCCATCCCCTTTCCAGAAAAATCTGATAACCCAAAACAGTTGCCTAATTATCCATTCACCATAATTAGCTTTGCAGGCCTTAAACCCCCCCCATATATAAAAACTAGAACCCAAAATCCCCAACACACCCTTTACTACCCACCCACCTCTACACGCATGGTTCATGATGACAGTCCACTTGGCCCATTCTCCCCAGCTTCTCCCACCCCCCCTCCGACCACGCAATAATTAATAATTAAACCAATTAGTGAACTTGTATTATTGAATTATTCCAAAAAAAAAAATTCAAATCAAATCCCCCGTTACGCTATCCAATTGAATAATAAACTGTACATAAACCCAGCGAGGTTACTTTAAACATCCAGTAACCTTCCCAACTTAACATTAGGGGATACGTTTGTCCATTTCCATGCTTTAATCATTTTTAGTCCGCAGTATTATCCCCTTTGCACTCCCCACAGTTATTTAAACATTAATCTAGCGTATCACTTGTGAATGCGCCGGCTTCTGTTCAGGCATTGTAAAAGCATCTTCGGGCCATGCCGATCTATCCAGTAATAATGACACTTCACGAGAGGAAGAGGGTAACGACTGTACTCTACATAGCTTCTCGATCCCACTGGAAGACCCCAATCAACTCTAAAGATTTCGATAAGTGATAGTCCCAACCAATCCTGGCTTCTTAAACTACTCTTTAAAGAACCTTCCCGGATCTCATGGTTTATATTGCACTATCACGTAAAGCTGAATGACTCTTAACCGAGCTCATGCTATGCAGACATTACTCGCAATGGAGAGCGCTACTACAACTTTGAACCGGTACCGCAACTTGTCGTGACACCATAGTAAAGAGCATCTACTAATTATGCTATCTTCAGTATGTTTGCCTTTAAAATACAGACCGCTGAAAAGAAAATCTGGACCTACACACGCCCATATGCGTAGCAGGAATGCCGGTTCCATTCATATATCGTATACCATGACCACAGCTGGGTGAGAATGGCAAAATTTCAAAAAAGCAGCCCCCGATGTTCTTCCTTTAAACCATGCTATGATTCGATTTTTGAAAACAAAAGACCTCCAGGATGGAGCTTTCTGCTGCCTCGTATTTTATGTTAATCTAGGCTATCAAGTAGCTCTGAATAGATTGAGAGCGAGACTTGCAGCTCCGGCGATGCAATTTCTGCTGTTTGAATGCCTTCCAAACATCACCAATCAGAACCTGAAATTTCACCGGTATCCCATACGAATTTGATGCCTGCTGCCAACAACTTGGTTATTAACGGTGAAAGGTAGCTCTTTTGCCTGATTGACAAAGGTAAATCTTGTGCCACCCTAAACTTGGTCCCCTCCCAGCTTAACTCCTTCGTTTCTCTGGCTTTTGTTATGAAGAGCTGACGTTCCTGAAAATTGAGGAAACAAAATATCAAGGATCGGGGTGGAGCATTTGGTGGGGGCGCAGGACGAAGGGCTCGATGAGCTCTTTCAATTATATATGAAGATCCATATGGTGAAGGCCCCACTATTTTCTCTACCAGTCTTTGAATGAATTTAATCGTATCTGTGCCTTCCGCTTTTTCGGACAGTCCTATGATCACCGCATTATTGCGGCGGGATCTTCCCTCAAGATCCTCTACTTTGAGCTCTAACTTGTTAACTTTTTGCTTCAGCTGTACCATAGTAGTATCCAACCTTTCTTTATTATTTCCAACGATCGGTTCTACTCGTTGTCGGCTATCTCTGAGTATTCTTTTCTAGTGCATGTTAGGCTTTTAATCTCACTTGCCATTTCTTTCATTTCTGCCTTAAACGGCAAACTCCTCCAGAAATCTTGCTAGTGTAATGTTCTTCTTCTCCCATTCCTGCTTCAGTACTCGGCTGCTGAAAGGGTAAGGCCTTGGATTTTTTTGCGGCCTTCTCTGGTGTCGCCGGCGGAGTGTGCTTAGGGGTTATTTTGTGCATTTCCACCTCCATAAACCCCTTCGTTCTAACTATCAGATCTTCCGATCCTTTTATCCTTTTTCCAATGGCTACAGAGGAGGTCAGTAATGACAGATAATCAAATTTGGAGGAAGAGTGGTCGGAGCTCCTGGAGAACGCAGTTAAGCCATGTTCTGCATCACGTGACTCCCCAATTAAATTTTTTAATAATCTGTATAAATATACCTCACTCTTTATTAGCCCATTGTCTCCCCATCCAGACACCCTCTCGCCCTCAGATTCCTTAGCTCGCCCTTCCTTTCATCTGAAACTGGCTACTCTTAATGAGGTGTGCTGACTTCTAAAGAACCTGAAAGCAGATTGCTCACCAGGACATGATACTCTAGAACCAAAATTCCTCAAGATGGGGGCTAATGTCCTCACTCATTCCATTCATGACCTTTTCAGTTGCTCATTCCTTTCCGGTACCGTCCCCAAGAAATGGAAAGTAGTGGTGATTGTTCCAGTAAATAAGGGTGGTTCCACTTCTACAGTTGAAAATTGTCATCCTATCTCAATATTGTGTCCCTTAGCCAAAATCCAAGAGCGGATACTTTATGACCACTTGCAGGGTTATCTGGACGTCCACCATCTGCTTTCAACCTACCAGCATGGGTTCAGGAAAAACTACAGCACTCTCACTGCCCTGAAAAAAGTCACCTCAGACATATTCCAAGGAATGGACCATGGTAAATCCACTGGTGCAATCTTTGTGGATCTGACCAAGGCCTTCGACCTGGTCAGTCACAGTCTCCTGCTACAGCAACTGCGCTTTCTCGGCCTTGATACTGATGCTGTTACTTGGATCCAATGCTACCTTCAAGGCCTTACCCAAAGAGTAAAGTGGGCAGGTTCTCTATCTGACCCTCAATACATAGAAAGATAAGGACTGCTTGGCCCACCTAGTCTGCCCATTTCCCTACCTAATGGATAAGCTGCAGATCCTAGTTAACCATCAGCCTACTTCCTCCTACTCCCAGCTAGAATTGCCTTATGTCTGTCCCATGCATTCTTGAATTTTCCCACTGTTCTTGACTCCACAACCTCCTCAGGAAGGCTGTTCCATGCATACACGACCTTCTCCATGAAAAAATACTTCCTCACATTACCTCTGAGCCATCCCCCCATCCTCAAATTGTGCCCCCTTGTTCTTGCACATCTCTTTTTCTGAAAGATGCTACCCTCTTAGACTTTGTTGATTCCCTTGAGATACTTGAAAGTTTCTATCATGTCCTCCTCTCCCTTCTTTCCTCGAGGGTATACATGTTAAGCTCCTTTAGTCTGTCTTTGTATGTCTTCTGGTGCAGACCCTGCACCATTTTGGCTGCTCCTCCTGGACTGCCTCCACCCTGTCTATGTCTTTGTGGAGATGGGGTCTCTAGAACTGCATGCAGTACTCCAAATGGGGTCTCACCAACTGTCTGTACAGAGGGATAACAACTTCCTGTTTTCTACTGGTGATGCCTCTCCCTATGCATCCCAGTATCCCCCCAGCCCTCCTTACTGCCTTCTCTCATTGCTTGCCCACCTTTAGGTCATCTGATATAACTACCCCCAGGTCCTTTTCCATTTTTGTTGTTGTCAGTGTCTCACCCCCATTATGTACTCTTCCCCTGGGTTTTTGTTTCCCAGGTGCATTACTTTGCACTTCTTTGCATTGAATCTAAGCTGCCATACATTTGACCATTCCTCCAAGCTTGCCAAGTCCTTTCTCATCCTTTTCACCCCACTTTGTGTATCAACCCTGTTGCAGATCTTTGTGTCATCTGCAAAGAAACATACTTTTCCTTCCAGTCCCTCTGCAATGTCACTTATAAAGACATTAAGAAGGACCAGACCCAGTACTGAACCCTGCGGTACCACACTAGTAATCCCCCTTTCTTCACTGTGGACTCTGTTTACTATTACCCTCTGTGCCCTGTTGTCCAGCCAATGTTTTACTCAGGCTACCACCCTGGGACCCACTGCCAGGCTAGCTAATTTGTGTATTAATCTTTTGTGCAGGACTGTGTAAAATGCCTTGCTAAAGTCTAGGTAGATCATGTCCACAGCCCCTCCCTGGTCTACTACTTTGGTCACCCTGTCAAACAAATCTATTAGATTCATCTGACATGACCTTCCCGGTGTGAATCCATCTTGCCTTGGGTCCTGTGCCCCACTGGCCTCTAGGTACTCAACAATTCTTTCCTTCAGAAGTGATTCCATCATTTTCTCTATCACTGAGGTCAAACTGACAGGTCTGTAGTTTCTTTCCTCTGTCTTGCTCCCACTTTTGTGAAGGGGAATCATATCCACCCTCCTCCAGTCCTTAGGTACCACACCATCCTCCCATGATTTGTTAAAAATGATAGTAAATGGTGTTACCAGTTCTCACCTTAGTTCTTTTAGAATTCTGGGATGAATCCCATCAGGCCCCTTTGCTTTGTCCCCCTTCAGTTTTAGGAGTTCTTTCAGGACCATTTCTTCTGTGAAAGGACTGATATCAACCCCCTATCCAGAGTGCTTCCATTGACTGTATTAGGTACCTGTCCCTCCTGTTCCTTTGTCAATACTGAGCAGAAGTATTCATTCAGTGTCCCTGCTTTTTCACTGTCCCTCTCTGCCCACCCACCCTCTTCCTTATTCAGCCTCAGTATCCCCCATTTGTCTTTCTTCTCTCCCTAATGTACCTATAAAAGGTTTTATCCCCCTTCTTAACCGAGTTGGCTATCTTTTCCTTGGTTTGGGCCTTTGTTATTCTGACTGCCTTCCCCACTTCCTTCTGCTTTAACTGGTACAGTTCTCTGTCCCGCTCCTTCTATGTTTCCTATGCTTCCTATATGCTATCTTTTTCTCCCAAACCTTCCCCGTCACCTCATTTGAGAACCATAGTGTTTTTTTTTCCTTTTGTTTTGATTTATTTGCTTCACACAAAGGCTTGTTACCTTTGTGATGGCAGTTCTGATGTTTCCCCATTGTTGCTCCACCCCTCCTTCTTGCCTGTTTGCTAGTGCTTTTCTGAGGCACTCTCCCATTTTGACAAAATCAGCCCTCCTGAAGTCCAGTACCTTCACTTTTGTATGGCTTGACTCTATACCTGAGTTTATCATGGACCACACTGTTTGGTGGTCACTTGTTCCCAGATGGCTACCCACTTCTAAAACTGAGATCCTTTCTGCATCCCCATTTGAGAGTACCAGGTCTAAGATTGCTCCCTTCCTAGTGGGTTCCAACACTAGCTGTCTGAGGTATGCCCCCTGTAGGGTCAATACCCATGGCAACACCCAAGGATCTACTCTAGGACTGTTACTATTCTCTCTCTTTATCAACGACCTCCTGGATAACTGTGGAGGGCCCTTTGTTCATTTGTAAATGGATGATGCTATCCTCTACCAGTCCTCCACTGACATAGGGTAGATCAACTCAATGTTAACCTCTGAATTCCAAATGCTCGAAAACTGGTTTCTGCAAAAGCAGCTTGCACTCAATACTAATAAAACAAAGTGTAGATGTTTTCCAAGCTGACTTTGCACCCCCTCCCACCTCTGGTTGTCCCCTCCCATACTGGAGCTGTTCTTGAAACTGTTAAGTCCTTTAAATAATTGAGAGCCACCCTTGATTCATCACTTTCTCTGGAAATTCATGTTTCAGCCCTCACCAAAACTCATGCAACCCCCTGCTTCTTGCTACCTCCTCCACCATCCTGGCTCATGTCACTCAGGTCTACCATAGAGTGGGTAGGTTTGCTCTGAGTGTCAATGCTCAACATCACCACTGTGATGTCCTATTTTCCCTCGGATGGCTACCTTATGAATCAAAACTAAGGTATGTTATACTAAGCTTCACTCATCGCTGGTTCACCACTATACTCCCCCTGTCTTGCTGCTATAGTGCAATGTAAACAACCTCAGCGCACTCTCTGATCTGCCTCCTTGCCCCTTCTCCTATTACCTACTACTCAGCTAGCCATGGCCCGGAGGTCTTTTGCCTTCTCAGCTGTGTCCTGTTGGAATTCACTCCCCCAACCATACTGGCCATCCCATCGCTCCCTCTTTTCCAGTTGGCTCTGCTATCTCACCTTGCTTCTGCACACTGTGCCTGCTTTCACTGACTCCTGCTGTCTGACAATCCTTCCTGCCAACGTGTGACTTCTAAAGTAAATTAATTCACAACACTAATAAATCCCTAGTTAATCCCCAGCATATCCTATTTGCTAACTGTAATTCTTGTATGATATTTAGTGTACACTTGATCTACCGATTTCTGACACAAACTGATTTCTTCTGTAAGTACAGTAACTGTTTACTCTAATCGTTGCCTGTCTATGACTTACTATTACTTACTATTACTGTATTGATTGATCTAAATAACTGTATTGCTTGATCTAAATGTAATTTTACATCTGTATAGTTAGCTTAGACTGCACTGTTATTGTCTGCTGTCTGCTTGGCCTCTGTCTTGAATTTTTTTAAATGCTTTGTATGTTCTCTGTGTACTAGTGAAAATATTGTTTTCAATGAATTGCACTGTCAGTGTACTGCACTTCCTGGGTCGCCCCTGAAAAAGGGACTGTCTTGTCTTAGTGGGCTCACCCATTTACCAAAATTCAATAAATTCAATAAATAAATAAATCAATAAATAAACAAGAACCCTTACCTGCCCCCAAATTGTCTGGTGCCCAGATCTGACTTTTGACGTTTCCCCATTTTGGAAGGGAGGGGATCATGTTTTGGCTCCATGGAGCTGATCCATTGATCCCTTTCCACTTAATGATACTCCAATCCACCCATTTTCCTAGTATTATTATATGGACAGCACAGCAGAGTGCTCCATAGACATGATTGGGGCCGATTTTTTTAATTCCGTTTTTCATACTGTAGATAGCCATCGTGAACAAATCAAGGGTACTGCTCAAATAACAAGGTATTTCCCTTAAGGATCAGCTTAAACTCCTGTCTTGCCCCCTCCTGCTCATGCCTGCTCCCTATCTGACCTGCCCTGTGTTCCTCTCTCTTCCAAAGCCCACCTCTCTCTCAGGGATTGGACTTTACTACACCAATATTTCTTTGCTCTGATATGTTTAAACTAGTGTTTGAGTATATTTCAGGAGGGTAAGTGGATTTTGTTTTTTGCCAGCCATTTTTAGTTACCCCATACTTTGCCATGCTGCACTACATTTGTTTGCATCTTATTTTGTATGTCATGCATTCATTTATTGTACTTTACTTGACTGTCTTCCCATCTACCTGCCCCAGGTTGCACCTAGAAATGAGTTCTGGCTCAGTGTGCCTCTCCCAGTCACTCATTTTTAAATAACTAAATAGACACTACGATCAGGAAATCAACTTATTATGCAATGAGTTAACAACTCACTGTGGTTAAAATTTAATGCTGACTGTACTGTAGTTCATCATAAATGTGCAGCACCCTTTCTGTGTGTCCCTAAAACAGACAGAAGGCTCTAAATTGAATTATTAACTATATGTAGGATTCTCCAGATTAACTGTTCTTAATTTTTTATTTAATTTATTGGAAGGTGGAGTAAAAGTAGGGAGTGAGGCAGTATGATTACTGGTGAGTATGATACATATTTATAATACTGTGTATGTATGGCATGAGTGTGCACTGTGTTTTGTTGTAATTAAGGCTGCAGTTGAGTGTGTCAGGTTGTGCTGTTGGATTTTAATATTGTACCAGTTAATAGGTTTAGAAATGTTTTTAGGATCTGAATGTGATCCCCTGAAGCTTAGTTACTCCCCTGCCCTGCTGTGTAATATGTGTCCCTTTCGTGACACCCCCTGATGGGAGTTGTCTATTGTAGGTGCAGGGAGGTAGGGATCGTGAGGAGACGGTGTGATTGGCAGTGGGATGTGATGAGTACTAATGGGGAGGCATCATTAGGACAGACAGAACCAGGAGAAGTCCCAGGGCAAAATGGAAACTGGAGAGAGGTGAGAGGTGTCTAGTCCCTGTACCCAAGCATCCCACTGGACTGAATGGGCAGGTAGACAGTGAACCAGCTGCCTCACTTCATCCCCTTTGGGCAGTGTTATGCAATGCCAGGTCAATGAAAAACAAGACTGCCATTATAATAGACTCCGGGGGTCCTTCTTGGACCCCTGCCCGGCTAAGGCAATTTCTTCAAGTGCCTTCTCTGTGGCTTCACTTGCAGGACTCTGATTCGATTGTGCCAGTTCCCCTGGCCAATCTGCTTATCTCCAAGGCTCCTTTGAAAATCAGAGTGCTTTTTTTTCCACCACAGCTACTCGGGACCCACAGCCTGGAAAATGTACTGGTTTTGGACTTGATTTTTCACCTTTCACTGCAGCTAGTCCTGAGAAAGTTGCTTGTTAATATCACTAGCTTAAACTCTGCTGAAATTTTTAACTGGTTGCCTTAAAGTTAAACTGTTGCAACTGTAAATGCCGGATACATATTGGTCAATACCAGCAGGAACATCTGCCAGAACTAGACACATAGTGGATTCCCTGCAGGGGGAGGGCCTCAAACAACTGGTACAACAACCCACAAGAGACAGGGCTATCCTAGATCTAGTACTGACTAACAGTGAAGGGATCACAGATCTCCAGGTAGAAGGTCACCTGGGGGCCAGTGACCATCAAATGGTATGGTTCAATTTGGCTACTACATCTAAATCATCCCATTCCAAGGCAAAAATATGGGACTTCAGAGGAGCTGACTTTGATAAGATGGCCAACAGAGTTAAGCTTGCCCTGGCAAAAGAAACACAGGTGAGGGGGTACAGGCAAAGTGGGCAAGCATTAAGGATGCAATACTTGAAGCAACATCCCATTGTGTTAGACAGAAAAGGAAGTGCAAAAGAAGAAGGAAACCACTTTGGTTCTCAAATCAGTAGCAGAAAAGGTCAGAGCCAAAAGGCTGGCCTTCAGGAAATATAAGGAAACACAGCGGAATGAAGATAGGGAGGCATACCAAACTGCCCTAAGGGAAGCAGGGAAGGCAGTAAGGCAGGCAAAGTCCCAAACTGAGGAAACACTAGCACGAACAGTAAAAGAAGGTGACAAGACTTTCTATAGATACATTAGTGAAAGGAGAAAGTCCAGAGGGGGTATTGCTAAGCTTAATGGAGAAAAGGGAGCATGTGAGGAGGAGGACCCTGTAAAGGATCTATCCTAAATAGATACTTTTGCTCAGTATTTACTGGAAGAGAAGGTAGGGCAGGGCCCACAGCTCAGCACCATGGACACGGGGAGGAGGTGAGCACTACTCCTTCACAAAGAAAGGGTCCTACAAGAGCTTGCTAAGCTCAGGGTGGATAAGGCAATGGGACCTGATGGCACATCCCAGGGTACTTAAGGACCTAAAGGTGGAACTAGCAGAGCCATTAGCAGAACTGTTTAGTGAGTCTCCTGAGCACAGGAGAAGTCCCAGAAGACTGGAAGGGCTCATGTGATCCCGCTCCACAAGAGTGGTAGCAGGGAGGAGGCAGGGAACTACAGACCAGTCAGTCTTACCTCAGTAGTGGGCAAGATTATGGAGGCACTTAAGGAAAGGATAGTGCAACACCTGGAATCCATAGGGGCACAGGATCCAAGACAGCATGGGTTTACAAAGGAAGGTCCTGTCAAACTAATCTCATAGATTTCTTTGACTGGGTAACCAAAGTGGTGGACCAAGGGGGAGCAGTTGATGTCGCCTACCTTGACTTCAGCAAAGCTTTTGACACTGTTCCACAAAGAAGATTGATAAATAAGCTGGGTAGGCTCGGGTGGGTCAAGTTGGTCAACTGGGTGGCAAACTGGTTGACGGGCAGAAAACAGAGAGTGGTGGTAAATGGTATACAGTCAGAAGAGATGCAGTCACAAGTGGTGTACTTCAGGGATCAGTCCTGGGGCCAGTCCTTTCAACATCTTCATTAGTGACCTTGCAGATGGACTAGAGGGTAAGGCTTGTCTGTTTGCAGATGACACCAAGATCTGCAACAGAGTAGATGATCCAGATGGGGTGGGCAGAATGAGAAGAGATCTGGATAAACTAGCAAAATGGTCAGAAGAGTGGCAACTGGGATTTAATGCAAAGAAGTGCAAGATCATGCACATAGGGAAGAGAAACCCTGAAGCCACCTATAGGCTGGGAGGGGAGTTGATAGCAGTCACAAAGGAAGAAAGAGACTTGGGCATCATCATCACTGATGACCTGAAATCATCCAAGCAGACCTCTAAAGCAGTAGGTAAGGCTAGGGGGGTGTTAGGGTGTATTAGTAGGGGTATCACAAGTCGTAAGAGGGAGGTAATAATCCTCTTTACAAGACGCTATTAGGCCCCATCTGGAGTACTGTGTGCAGTATTGGGAGCCACACCTTCACAAGGACATTAACCAAATTGAGGCAGTCCAGAGAAGGGCAACCAAAATGGTGTAGAGACTGTATCAGAAGACATATGAGGACAGATTAACAGAGCTCAATATGTATACCCTTGAGCAAAGGAGGGAGAGAGGTGATATGATCGAGGCATTCAAACACCTTAAGGGCATTAACAAGGTGAAAGAGTCTAACATGTTTAAATATAAGAAAAATATCAGGACAAGAGGACACAGCATGAGATTAGAGGGGGGCCGATTAAGGGGAATGGTGAAATTCTTTTTCACAGAAAGGGTGGTGGATGCATGGAATGGCCTACCTCAAGAAGTGGTGGCTATGAATACAGTGCAGGGCTTCAAACAGGCATGGGATAGGCATAAGGGAGCAATACAAATGAGTATGAATAGATAGGCCACTGACAGAACAAAGGCTGATGGCACATTTATAAGGTAGAAAAAGAAATGGGCAGACTGAATGGGCCTTGCAGTCCTTATCTGCCGTCAACTTCTATGTTTCTATGTTTCTATGTAATGTTTTATGCTCAACTGCTTGCCTTAAAATTAATTGTATTTTCACTGTGATTTTGCCCTGCTTTCCCTCTCCTTTCTCTTGCTAATCCTCTCCCCCCTAGCTCCTCTCACTCCTTGTGAAATCCATGCCCCCAGATTTTCAACCGTTTGGGCAGGTAATTGTCCTCTGGCTCCTACCCTCACTGATTTCTGTTTCCCTGGCCTTCCCCTGCCCCCCACCCATTGTTCTTTCACTGCTCTAATTCTCTTCCTTTTCTCTGTCTCTCCCCAGACCATCTGGGCCCCTGACCAGGCCACCAACCTCCAAGAGGATGGTGTGAATTGCTTCCCTGCCGAGGCCGCAGCTGCTTCACTCTCCCTGGCTCCTCCTTGGACCCCCACCTGAATAAGGTAATTTTCTCAAGTGCCTTCTCTGCGGCTTCATTTGCAGGACTCTGATTGGACAGTGCCACTTACCATGGCCAATTTGCTTATCCCCAAAGGTCCTTAAATTAGAGCACTTTTCTTCCAGCACAGCTACTTGAGACCCTCTGCCAGGGAACTGTACTGGTTTGGGACTTGATTTTTGGCCCACCCACCCTCTCCCACGCCTGACACTCTTTAAATGCTCTCCTCCCCAGTTATCATTTCCCTGCCCAGTACAAATTACTACTGACACCTCTTAAAGCAACAAGCACCTATTCTGGCACTTGAAGTTATTTTTTCTCCCCACTTGAGTGTAACTTATTATTTGCACCTCATTCTTTGCCCACCTCTAAGTAGTCACTTGGAAAATGAATAACCACGTAATCCTCCTTACCCTTGGTTCCTTGACTGGGCTACTAATGATGACTGACTTCTCAGCCACTATCCTGGCCACTGATCATACCAGCCTACAATCCTTTACTGAATCATTTATACCAACCAACCTCCTTCCCAGCACAACTTGGCATGAGTCATCCCCTATGGGCTCTGCCATGCTGTCCTTACTATCAGACCTTGAACATCAGTTGCTTGGACTTTTTGTCAACTCCCTCACATTCCAGTCCCCCCACTGGCTCCCCCTTTCCTGTCCCCTTCTGTCACTCCTTCTTTTGCCGGTGATGTGGAAAGCAATCTGGGATCCCCTTACACACACATTGACCATACAAATGTTATCTGGGCTGGTCACTCGGGCCTCAGGATTGCACACCTAAATATATGTAGCCTTCTATCTAAGTTCTCCAAGCTCAAGGCATGGGTGGCCCTATATAAGTCACACATCCTGGGCCTCTCAGAGGCCTGACTGAAGCCACACCTCACCAACACCTCGTATCAACTCCCTGGTTACTCCATACTATGATTAGACAGGCCAGGAAGAAAAAGAGGTGGAGGCATAGCACTGTATGTGCTAGACTATATCTCAGCCACCACAATCGCTTACTCTTCCCCCACTGCTGCTTGTGAATGGCATATTGCTGAGACTGTTCTGTGGACCACAAATAAAAACTTCACCTAGGTTGCTGCTACAACCCCCACCACCACCACCACAGGTGTCCAGGGCCTATCCAGTTTTCTGGATGGCCTTGCGTGCACCTCCCTCTCCATAGACATAATCCTACTAGGGGATTTCAATCTCAACTAGACTGACACCCTTATGCCTGAGTATGCACATCTCCTAAAACTCACCAATTAGGACAAGTCATATCTTCCACCACAAGATATAACGTGCTCAGACTACCATGCCACCTTAGACTGGATGATCACAAATTGAGTAGACCTGGTTATACAGGCAGGCACAATGTCCAACTCCATCAGTGACCACACCCCTACTTACATTGTCCTAACCATCAAATCAATCCGGCCTCCCCCAAAACTCCTGTCTTTCAGGAAATTTCACTGCCAGGACATTGACTCTGTCCTTACTAATTCCAGGACTATAAACTGGTCGGTACTCTACTTGTGCAGGGATGTTTCAACTGTGGTCATATACTTTACCGACGTCCTACAGAAACTTCAGGACAAACATTTCCCAATCACCACCAGGAGGGTCAGAGGTGGCAGCACCCACTGGCTATCTAAGGAACTACTGGTCCAGATGAAAATCAGGTATGAAACTTAGAAAGTCTGTAAGTCATCTCCCTCCCCCCAGCTCTGGAACACATAAAGACAGCTGCACAATTCTGCAAGCAAGCTGTTAAGTTGCCAAAGCACAAATACTATACCAACTTGCAAAAAGACACGCTCGGTAATCCACATAGTTTCTGGGCCTCAATAGGATCCCTCCTAAATCCTAAGTCTAACAAGCAGACAACACAACTAAACTCACCCTCAGGTCCCATCACTGAACCCGGTGCAATTGCGGAAACTTTCAACAGAATGTTTACGCACCTCTCTCCCTATCTTATCAAGCTTCCTACTCAGTCTCCCTCTGACCAATACGGCAAACATCAATGCTCCCAGTGCTCCCCTAGTACTCCACGTGCTCCTCCATTTTACTTTAGGGTCATTGGCATAAAAAAGACTGCCAAACTCTTAAAGACACTTCCTACCTGAGGTAGCCCAAATAGTGATGGGCTATACCCCACCTTCCTAAAACTGCTCTCCCCATTTATTGTAAAGCCCCTGACCTACATTTTCAACCTCACCCTTTTATCTGCAACAGTTCCTGACTCTTGGAAGCACATTCATGTCATACCCATATTTAAGGCTTGAGATCCCCTCGCCCCTGAAAATTATAAGCCATCTCCCTACTTCCTCACCTGAGTAAATTACTTGAGAAAATCATTCACCACCAACTATCCTATCCTATCATATAGAAAACACCATATTACCTCCTCCACCTTGGCATGAACCATATCCTTAGAAATATGGACAAGGGCAGGGCCACAGGTGCAGTGTTTGTGGATCTATCGAAGGCTTTCAATCTCTTAGACCACCATCTCCTCTACTCCACCCTGCTATACTTCAACTGCTCACCAGACATGGTCACATGGTTTCGTAGTTACCTCTCAGGCAGGTCCCAGTCCATCTTGATTGGTAAAAATTCCTCTGCTCCACTACCTACCTATACCAGTCTACCTCAGGGCTCGACACTGGGGCCTCTACTTTTTTCCGTGTTTATTGATGACCTCTCTGCTGAAAGCATCACTTGCAAGGCCATCCTCTATGTAGATGACCTAGTCATATACCACAGCGATAATTCCAAGAGTCCTTGTCCACCACCGTCACAGTAAACTTTGGGGCCGCACAGAGCTGGTTCCTCTCCAGAAAACTTCTCATTAATAAGAAAAAGACAAAGGCCATGCTCTTTGGTACTAAGCTATTCCTATCAAAGGTAGCTAGGTCAAAAACCCTACTATTGATCGCTACCCCTGCCGGCCCTCCACTTGAAACTGTCCCTGCCTTTAAATATCTACGAGTCACCCTAGACCCCGCCCTTACTTTCAACAAACACATCAGCAACACTGTGATGAAAATCCACCAAAAATTAGGTGCTGCCTACCACCAAAATCAATTTTTGTCCCCCGAAGCTCGCCTAGCCATTGTTCAAGGAAACCTTTGACTACTGCTCCCCCATATACTCTACTGCATCCTCTTCCCTAAGGACCTGCTTACATACCACAAGAACTCCATCTGCTGCTTTGTCCTTCAAACACGTTTTACCACCCACCACAGCTTGCCATACCAGTCCCTAGGGTGGCTGTCTCTGCAGGGTCATTTTGACTTCACTACAGGCAGACTCATTGACAGTGCACTCAAGAATCATCAGCTGTCCCCCCTTACAAAAAGTTCTTCTGAATACCACCGTAATACCACTCATTTGCCATTGCAATACCACTGTGATTACCACTGTACTACCATTAAGGTTTTCATGGTATCACAGTGGTTTGTTTCAGTTCCATTGTGATACCATTGTACCACTGTCCTACCATATCAACAAAAATAATCAAAATTTATACTACCATAGTACAACCATGGTACCACTTGGTAGTACCATTGCACATTTTGTAGCTCACCACTGTGTTGCCATTGTGGTGCCATGGTGTTGCCATTGTGTCACATTTGGTAAGGGCCTACTCCTCCCTGTTCACTGACAGAGTGGTCTCCCGGAGTCTCTGGGCCTTCTCCATTCTCCCACTGGAAGTCCTTCGCACTACTACTACTACCATGGGTAGTAAAGCTTTCTCTGTCTCTGCCCCTTCCCTCTGGAATAGACTTCCTTTATCCATCCAATCATCCCCCTCCCATCAGTCTTTCAAGGCAAACTTAAGGGTGTGGCTCCTGGCTGAGGTCACTTGTACCTGCAGCTATTCCCCAAGCAGTACCAGGGCCCATATCCTGGTATAGCACCTATTCGTGCCTTCACTCTACCTCCAGTGCCCCTACCCTCTTGCACCATTCTGCTCCTCTGTTCAATCTGGATATGACTACCTGTTTTATTCTGAACTGTTAGGAGGTTCTGCAACTTAACTTAAGTTGCATTTCTACCTATGTCTTGTGCTTGTACCACTCCTGGTGATAGATTGAACCTTTGTTTTATCTGTATTTATTTCCTTGGCTCCCTGGTGACTGTATGTACATTGCATGTACTACTTTACCATAATCACCATGTTAAGCCTTTTATATTGCATAGCCACTTAATGTATGTCACTATGCCAAGTAAGTACTCATTTCTCTGAAATATTTGTACCATGTAATCTGACCTCATACCAAGTGTATTTGGCAGTCCTGTTTTGTTCTAATTGTGTCTCTGTATTGTATTTATGTTTGCTGTGTTTGCCACCCTGGTGGCCCAGGTCATGACTGAAAATGGTCCTCTGGATTAGTTTGCTCACCCAGTTATCAAAGACATACATACATACATACATACATAAATACATTGAATGCGTGTCTGTGCGTTGGAGTCCAAGTGTAGGATGCAGGATCCTCTTGGTGTGCTGGCTCCAGGGCATGATGGGAGTTTTCTGCAGGAAATGGCAGACATCATCACCGAGAGGATGTTGGAGTTATCCAGATGACATATTCTGGGTGACTTCAATGCCTGGGTCAACAATGAACTCTCACACTTTGGGAACAATTTCCTCCAGCTGATGGAGTCATCGGGCCTGGAAAAATTTGATGGTCATTTTGACAAACAGCTGGCACTGGAGGCCCAGGTGTCTGCCGTAGTCAAGAGTGGCTTTAACCATCTGAGGAATATCAACTGGCTTAAGTCCCTTATCCCCTTGGAAGATCTGCTGACC
The DNA here is from genome assembly GCA_016271365.2 of Neoceratodus forsteri. Classification (NCBI taxonomy): domain Eukaryota; kingdom Metazoa; phylum Chordata; order Ceratodontiformes; family Ceratodontidae; genus Neoceratodus; species Neoceratodus forsteri. The sequence continues at coordinate 1,680,050,840 of CM057456.1, forward strand.
CTGGTACAAGTGTTTGTGATGTCCAGGCTCGAATACTGCATTGCGCTTTACCTCAAGGTTAATGGAGGTACCCTAAGTCACTGCAGCTAGTGCAGACCACATCTGTCTTGTTGCTGACTGCCCTTTTGAGGTTCAGTCATGTGACTCCAGTGCTGCGTGATCTGCACTAGTGGCTGGTGAGGCGGCATGTTACTTTCAAGGTTGGTTTTCTAACCTATAAAACTCTATATGGGTTGGGTCCTGACTACCAGTTGGAGCTCCTGCATCCTGTTCAGTCCTTACACTTCCTCAACCTTTCCAAGGATGGCCTCCTCTCAGTCCCGAAGGCTTGGCTGAAATCTGCTGGAGATCATACATTTGAAGTGGCCAGCCCTCCACTCTGGAATTCATTGCCTTGGTGACTGAGGGAGGCCCCCTCAGTTGAGGCCTTTAAACGGGGATTAAAAGCTTTTCTATTTGCCCAGGGCTTTGGGGAATGATGTTATATCATCATGATCCTTTGCTATTCTGTATTTATTCCACAGCTACGTTTAAGTTATTTTATGTATGTTTTTATAATGTTATTCTGTTCCACTATGTATGGTGTCCTGAGCCTCTTTGGGAAGTGTGCCATATAAATAAAGGTACTACTAGTACTAATTTGTGGGGATTACATAGAAACATAGAAACATAGACTTTGACAGCAGATAAGAACCACTTGGCCCACCTAGTCTGCCCGTTTCCCTACCTAGAGGATAAGCTGCTGATCCTATTTAATCAACTGCCTATTTCTTCCTACCCCCCACAAAAATTGCCTTATGTCTGTCCCATGCATTCTTGAATTCTCCCACAGTTTTAGACCCCACAACCTCCTCAGGAAGGCTGTTCCATGCGTCCACCACCTTCTCTGTGAAAAAATATTTCCTCACATTGCCCCTGAACCGTCCCCACCTCTATTTTCAAATTGTGTCCCCTTGTTCTTGCACATCTCTTTTTCTGAAAGATGCTACCCTCTTGGACTTTGTTGATTCCACTGAGGTACTTAAACATTTCTATCATGTCCCCCCTCTCCCTCCTTTCCTCAAGGGTATACATATTAAGTCATAATAAACCCTTGGCTTGATATAGCCCAGCATCCTATTCATAAATCTCAGGATCTGTTTACTGTGCTAGCTGGAGGAACAAAATCACTAAGCCAACACTAAGCTAGACTTATCACAAGCATATCAGTTAAGGGCAAATGGATGAAAAATCCAAGTCATGTCTTACAATTAATATGCAAATGTTTTGTTTCAGTTTCAGTTTCATTGGTTGCTCTGAGAAGTAGAAAGAGCACTTGTTGCGCTTCACTAGATTATGGACCAGCTATTACAGGGACTGACTGGTGTGATGTGGTACCTAGATGATATTTTAATCACAAGTAACACACCAATCTGTATTTTCTGGAAGCTGGTTTTAGGAAATGGAAGGTAGCAGTGTTACATGTTAAAAAGAAAAAATGTGCATGTTTTCAGCACAGTGTAACTTGCCTGGGCTCAGAATTGATCTTGGGGTATTCTGCAGGAAAATACATGCTATTGCTTTGGCCCCCCCAACTTAACAAATTTAATTAAACTTAGATAATTTCTGGGATTGCTGAATTATTGTGGTAATTTAAAAAAAACTTAGCCACCCTGATAAAACCTATGACACAAACTACATAGAAACATAGACTTTGACAGCAGATAAGGAACCTTGGCCCATCTAGTCTGCCCATTTCCCTACCTATAGGATAGGCTGCAGATCCTAGTTAACCAACAGCCTATTTCATCCAACCCCCTCACAAGAATTGCCTTATGTCTGTCCCATACATTCTTGAATTCTCCCACAGTTTTAGACCCCACAACCTCCTCAGGAAGGCTGTTCCATGCATCCACTACCCTCTCTGTGAAAAAATACTTCCTCACATTGCCCCTGAACCACCCCCCCATCTTTAAATTGTGTCCCTTGTTCTTGCACGTCTTTTCTGAAAGATGCTACCCTCTTGGACTTTGTTGATTCCACTGAGGTACTTAAAGTTTCTATCATGTCTCCCTCTCCTTTCTTTCCTCAAGAGTATACATATTAAGCTCCTTAAGTCTCTCCTCGTACGGCTTCTCTTGCAGACCCTGCACCATTTTAGTTGCCCTCCTCTGGACTGCCTCTATCCTGTTTATGTCCTTGCGGAGATGGGGTCTCCAGAACTGGATGCAGTACTCCAGATGGGGTCTCACCAACTGTCTGTTCAGTGGGATAACAACTTCCTGTTTTCTGCTGGTGATGCCTCTCCCTATGCATCCCAGTATACCCCCAGCCCTCCCTACTGCCTTCTCACATTGCTTGCTAACCTTAAGATCATCTGATATGATTACCCCCAGGTCCCTTTCCTTTTTTGTTGTTGTTACTACCTTCCCCCATTGTGTATTCTTCCTCTGGGTTCTTGTTTCCCAGGTGCATTATTTTGCACTTCTTTGCATTAAATCCTAGCTGCCATACTTCTGACCATTCCTCCAACCTTGCCAAGTCCCTTCTCATCCTTTCCATGCCTCCTTGTGTATCAACCCTGTTGCAGATCTTTGTGTCATCTGCAAAGTGGCATACTTTTCCTTCCAGTCCCTCTGCAATGTCACTTATAAAGACATTAAAAAGGACTGGACCCAGCACTGAACCCTGCGGTACGCCACTAGTAACCCCTCTTTCTTCAGAGTGGACTCCATTTACAATTACCTTCTGTGTCCTGTTGTCCAGCCAATGTTTTACTCAGGCTACCGCCCTGGGACCCACTCCCAGGCTGATTAATTTGACTATTAATCTTTTGTGTGGAACTGTGTCAAATGCCTTGCTAAAGTCTAGGTAGGCCATGTCCACAGCCCCTCCCTGGTCTACTACTTTGGTCACCCAGTCAAAGAAATCTATTAGATTCTTCTGACATGACCTTCCCGCTGTGAACCCATGCTGCCTTGGGTCCTGTGACCCACTGGCCTCTAGGTACTCAACAATTCTTTCCTTCAGAAGTGACTCCATCACTTTCCCTACCACAGAGGTCAAACTGACAGGTCTGTAGTTTCCTGCCTCTGTATTGGTCCCACTTTTGTGAAGAGGAATCACATCCACCTTCTTCCAGTCCTCAGGTTCCACACCATCCTCCCATGATTTATTAAAAAGAGTAGCCAGTGGTTTCACTAGTCCCCAACTTAATTCTTTTAGAATTCTGGGGTGAATTCCATCAGGCCCCATTGCTTTGTCCACCTTCAGTTTTAGAAGTTCTTGCAGAACCCTTTCTTCTGTGAAAGGACTGGGATTGACCCCCCTATCAAGAGTGCTTCTGTTAATTGGATTAGGCACTTCCCCCTCCTCTTTTGTGAATACTGAGCAGAAATATTCATTCAGTATCCATGCTTTTTCACTGTCCCCCTCTGCCCACCCACCGTTCATTCTAGTCAGTCTCACTATCCCTCCCTTTGTCTTTCTACGCTCGCTGATGTACCTATAAAAGGTTTTATCCCCCTTCTTAACCGAGTTAGCTATCTTTTCCTCAGTTTGGGCCTTTGCTATTCTGACTTCCCTCCCTGCTTCCTTCTGCCTTAACTGGTACAGCTCTCTGTCCTGCTTCTTCTGTGTTTCCTTATACTTCTGGAATGCTATCTTTTTCTCCCTGACTTTCCCAGCCACCTCTTTTAAGAACCATAGTGGCTTTTTCTTTTATTTTGATTTGTTTATTTGCTTCACACAAAGGCTTGTTGCCTCTGTGATGATAGTTTTGATGATTCCCCATTGTTGCTCCACCCTTCTTCTAGCCTGTTTGCTAGTGCTTTTCTGAGGCACTCTCCCATCTTGCCAAAGTCAGCCCTCCTGAAGTCTAGTACCTTCACTTTTGTATGGCTTGACTCTGTAGCTGAGTTTAACATGAACCACACTGTTTGATGGTCACTTGTTCCCAGATGGCAACCCACTTCTAGATCTGAGATCCTCTCACTGCCCTCATTTGACAGTATGAGGTCTAAGATTGCTCCCTCATGAGTGCGTTCCGAAACTAGTTGTCTGAGGCCTGCCACCTGTAGGGCATAGAGAATGGCCCTGCTCTTGGATGTGGCTGCAGCAAATGTGCTCCAGTTAACATCTGGCATATTCAGGTCTCCCATCAACAGTATCTCCCCTTTCTCTGCCATCCTAAGAATGCCTTCTATCATATCCTTGTTCATTCCTTCCCTCTGACATGGGGGTCTGTACACAACCCCTATGCGGATTGTGGTGCCCTTTCCAGTCTCCAAGGTGACCCACAGTGCCTCCTCTCCTTCCTGTTTACTCTTTTGTCCAGTTGCTTTTATCCCTTCCTTTACATAGACAGTTACTCCTCCCCCTCTTCTCCCATGCCTGTCTCTCCTGTAGGTTATGTACCCTGGTATGTTAACATCCCAGTCTTGGTTCTCTGTGTGCCATGTTTCTGTGACTGCTACGATATCCAGGCATCCCTCTTCCATCAAGGCCACCAGCTCAGGGAGCCTGTTGCCCAGACTACGGGCATTGGAACTCATTACCCTCCATTTCCTGATGGCCTTACTCCTTTTTGCCCCATCCCTGTCCTTCTTGGCTTTGTCACTTTCCCTATTTACCCCTGCCCTTCTCCCTATCGACACCTCTGTGTTGGTGTTTACCGCACTTACTACTGTGATCTTTTGGGGAGGCTAGGATTTCCCTGTTCCTTTCCAGTGCCTCCCCCCTTGGCTAGTTCAAATGCTTGCCAATGCAGCATTTAAACCTATCACCTAGGATCCTGGTTCCCCTCCTGGACAGATGCAGCCCATCATGCCAGTATAGGCTTGCATCACTCCAGGTGGACCCCCAGTCCCCAGTGAAGCCAAATCCCTGAGCTCCACACCAGTTTTTCAACCACTGATTGAATCCCATGGTGTGGAACACCCTAACCTCTCCTACACCATAGATGGGCAGCACTTCCAGAAGGTTACCGTGTGCTGCTTGTCTAAGGCCCCTTCCCAATTCCACAAACTCTTCCTGCACTTCTCTAATCCCTTTCTTAGCCAGGTCATTTGTCCCTAGGTGGACAATGACATCCAGCTCCCTCCCCTGTGCAGCTGCTCTGGCAATCCTGAGGATTCGCTCCCTGTCCCTCCAAGCCATGGCGCCAGGCAGACACCTTACCTCCTTCTCCCCTTCCTCCCCCAGTTCTACCTTCCTAACAATGGAGTCCCCCACCAGGAGTTGTTTCCTTCCCCTGTGGGGTCCCCTGCCACCCTCCTGTGGGTCTCCTTTGTGGAGGTTCCCAGCATCCTCCTTGGTCTCCACTGTGGGTGCCTCCATAGAGGAACCACACTTTGCCAGAATGGCATAGGAATTGTGGAGAGGTACAACTGGAGGGATGCACCTCTGTTCCACCACCCTCACCCTCTCTGAGCCCACTGTGGTCCAACTGCTCCTTTTTCTTGGCAACCTCTGAGGCAATGGCAGTGGCACTGGTGGTCCTGGGATGGAAGAGGAGGTCCCACAAATCCTGGCCAACTCAGCCTGGAGATTAGAAACCTCCTCCCTCAGCCCAGAGAGGTGTCTGCAAATGGGACAACACCGCATCCTCCAGAATGTCTCCCGTAAGACTGCTGTTCCACAGCCACTGCACTGCACCACTCCCATCGTGTCTTATTTCTGGCCCCTTAACTGTTTGGAATCCTTACTCTTTCCTCTGTTTTTTTTTTCTCTTCTCTCTCTACTTACTTTCTGCCTGTGTGCCCTTTAAGCTTCTGACTGTCCTGTTCTGAGACAAGAATATCCTATATTTCTCAGTAGACCCCTTACTTGCTCAGTGGCAGACCTCCAGCAGCTAGAGGGGCCGGAGAGCTACTCTTGCCCTTCTAGGATGTTGGGTCTTTGGTGGCTCTGTGATCACTCACTTCCTGCTCCCAAACAGGAAGTTCCTGTTGTCAGTCAAATCCTGTGCCTATAAAAGTAGAACTAGCTTTGGGTGGGAGGGTGGAGGGGAGGGAAGGAGGGCAATATAGTCCCAGTAGAGAAGTCCAGTCAGACAGCAGTCCTTCCTCCTGGTGTCTTCTGCCAAGTTACTAGCAGAATCTTTCTAAGGCAGTCTTTAAATTTAGCTTCCTTCTAGCTAAGCCACTTCCCCTCCTTACTAGATCTTTCTACAAGTAATTTAAACTGCACAGCTATCAAGTCCTTTCAATCACCTGAGATTTACACCTAGATAACTGTTCAGATAACCATTCAGTTCAGTTAACTCAGACAAGCACACACTTTTTTTTTTTACCCTAGATTAAAGGTCCAAGTACAAGAGTTCTACTTTTTTAGTCCCAGTAGAGAAGTCCAGTCACACAGCAGTCCTTCCTCCTGGTGTCTTCTGCCAAGCTACTAGTGTTGCAGAAAGACTAGAAATAAGTTTGTTCAAATGAATGCCAACATGTTTTTGAGCTGGCAAAACAAACACTCTCCACATAATGCATGTTGATGCTGAATGGCCTGTCAGTTTGGTCTTACCAGTTGATGTGAATGCTGTAATTTCTTATAAAATGTCATATAATAGTGAAAACCTATAGACAATACATCTCATAACCTAAACAAGACAGAGCACGTGTACGCTAAAATTGAAGAAGTGGCTTTAGGAATAGTTTTTGGGGTTATAATGTTCCACAAATATCTTTGTAATAGATAATTAACACTGGTTACACAACCCTTACTTAAAACCATTGCACGCAACATAGGGATATCTTTGTTGGCAGCAGCTAGGTTACAGAGATAGACTCTGATTCTGATACATGATAGTAATAGCAGTGTCAGTGGCTCAGCAGATAGCACACTCACCTCTGAGGCTGGGAGATCAGGAGGCTGTGGGTTCTATCCCCACACCAGGCACTTGGGTTAATATTCCAATACTGACACCGTAGTGCAGCATGAGGGGGGTGCTGCACTCCTGAGGTGCCGTCTTTCGGATGAGACGTTAAACTGAGGTCCCATCTGCCTGTTCAGGTGGAAGTTCAGGTGGATGTTAAAGATCCTATGACACTTCTTGAAAAGAGGTGGGGAATTTTCCCGGGGCAATGGCCAAATTTCCTCCATTCACAAAAAATACTACCAACAGCTTCATCTGGTTCAAGGTCAGTTGGCATTCATCTGTATCCCCCTCCCCCGGGTTGTGCCTGAAAATAGGCAGGATTTGTCTAGTGCACTCACCTGGTCAACAAAAACTAAATAAATAAAATTATATTTAATGCAAGGCTTCAAACCAGCATGGCAGTGTAGATGCATTATCCAGACTGCCACTGGCTATTGAAGGAGCAAGGTGTAATTTAGTTTTCAGGGTCTCATTTTTGGATGAGTTGCTTATCTATGTATCAGATATCAATTTAAAACCTTTATAACGCCATAACTGGAAAATTTGAATACACTATATGAAAAATGATTGTATATTTAGGGGTTTTAGCTCAATAATTAAATTAATTTTGCAAAATCAGCTACTGGGCAAGCTGACTTAACATCACTGGGGTGTGGAAAAGAACTTATACATAATTATGTTTGCTGGCCAGGAATAGATCACTGTATAGAAACTTTGATCAGTCAACGTGAAATGTTCCAGAATGACATAAATATGCTGACTGTAGCATCTCATCACACATGGAAGTTGACTGTCAGACCATTGCAAAGAACACATATAGCTTCTGCCGAAAAAGAAAGACAAGTGTTCTTACAGTATTACTAATAGAAGCATTCTCAAGGTGGCCAGAAGTTCTGCCATTGCCAGTCATTGAAAATAATAATCTGATTTTGCAAAACCTTTTTTTTTCACCTGGACTTCCAGTGGAAGCAATTTCTGATAATGGATCACAGTTCACCTTTGGAGTATTATAAACATTTTCACAGTTACATTTAGTTAGGCATACTAAAATGTCTAGTTACTCATACCATCCTACATGTGTGCTAATATTCAAAGGTGTGAAATCAACATTAAATGTTGAGAAAATAGCATCTCTGCTTTCCACAGAGTTTTGAGCTTTGAGGTTTCTCTAGCTACTTGTCTAGGTGGGTGTGCCTGATGGATGAAGGCATTACAGATTGAGGTGAGCTGCCCATTTCTTTCTCTTTCAGCTAAGCAGGTCTAATGGTATCTCTCACAGACTGGTTCTCTCTCAAGAACTTTGTCTGCACTGCTACCAATTCTCACAACCCTTCAGATGCCTAACAGGGTTACCAGGGTTTCCGCTAACCATCTATGAATGGTGGTGCCCCCATCCTTTCATTTTGAGCCCCCACCCTTTTATAACACCTCCTTCCTTCTCCCATGCTTAAAGCAGAGCCCTGGTCCCCAATACTGTTACAATTCAACAGTTGAGGAACTTCAGAGAGTTAAAACAGCAATGTAAAGGTGACCTAGGGTTACAGAGACATATAGAGAAAGAAAACATGTAGGGAATCAGAGAAAGAAATGGGGGGGTTAAGGAATCAAGGAACAAAGAAGGTGATAGCACATATTGTACATATGTTTTGACAAATGCCCTCATCCTTTTTTTGGGGGGGGGGAGGGGGGGAAACACTGGTTATCGTGGTATGCTGCTTCTACTCAGCATAACTCTCTACTTGAGGTATCTCTAGGTCTGAATCCCACTAGAGCCATTGCTCACACAGTACTGTGCTATTTCCCAAAGGGCAAAACCCTTTGCATTAGATATGGTAACTGTAGTCTGTCTGTTCAGAAGCAGATTACAGACTTTCCAGTTTACTCCTGGTTATCTATGCCTGAAATGATTCTGTCACAGAAAGCATGAAGAACATAAAAACAATATTTAATACTCCATAATATGAACTTATGTTACAGGACAATACACACTAAAGAATAAAGGGAATGCAGTATTTCTACAGAAATAAAATTAAACAGATTTGAAAAGGATAGCGACCACAGAGGAAAAACCTAACTCAAAGTTTTCTAAGTCTCTAAGTAGAGTGGTATAGAAGAAGTTTACCTCAACTAGGAACCAGTGAGTTATGGCAGACTCAAATACATGATGTTGCACGTTCAAGATCTCAGACATAGCCAACCTGGTGGTGCTGAGGGTTGAGGTACAGGATGCCACACCTTGCTCCATGCTGGTAACCCATGTTTGGGAGCAGACTCAGGTCAGCAGAGATTGGCCAGGGAGGAGAGGATCGAGCATCTGATGGACTGCTTTCCTCTCCCATGTTGGGAGCACAGTGCATCCTGCAGTTCTGGTGGCTCCCAGTGGAGACTGGGAGCATCTCAACTAGTGGGAGCATGTACATGTGGTATGGGGGTATCGGTGGACATCCTGCACTTGGGTGTGGGACTGCACATCATTGCATGTCCATGCCCCCAGGGACACGGAAAAAGGGGAAAGACCCTGGCACCCAGGAAGGCGAAGGCAGGATCTGCAGTTGGCACCCACACTCATTGCTGGATCCTTCTGATGACATTCAGCTTTCACCCTCATTCTGGCAGCCTTCTACATACTAGATAGAGTGCTGGAGAAGTTGGCGGTCCCACCTCAGGGGACTCAGAGCCAGAGGGTAGGTAAGGTCAGAGTGAGGCCCAAGAGCACCCTGGGATGGAGGTTGGTTCTGAGGATTTGGGGCAGAGCAGGAGAATGCCAGCCCCAGTATGTCCACACTGGAGAGAGTCCTATGGGGCCAGCGAGAAGAGGGCATAAATAAAGTTGGAAAAAAGATCCCAGACATAACCGAATTTTCATTGCAAGCATACTACACAAAGGCCTTTGGCTGGCCAGCCCACTACCCCTGTATCACTGGACAGACTACTTTGATATCACACCCTAGCTCTGCTTTTGATCTCTGGAGACCACCTTTTTCACTGACTTTTCCAAATTGGATTTGTGTTATTTGTCATGGCTTGCATTCTTATCCTGGCCATCTGGCAGAACTGGAAACATCTTACTCTGCCTTGACCCTGTTTATATTAAAATCATGCCTTTTTCCTAAGAAAAAGATTCAGCCCTTTGAAGTTTACCCAAAACAAAAGACTTTTACTGGACAGGGAAAGGACTGCTTACACAAATGCCACTCTTACCTGAGTGCCTAAGGCATGGGCTACATAAAAATGTAATTTTTAGTTTCCACCAGACCTCTCACCTCAGCTGAAATATTTTATAGAGGCATGGATGATAATGAAAATAAAAAAAAAAAACACTGCAAGTTGGAACATTGTTCATTTATTTACTTTTCTTTATTTATTTCAAAACTTTTCCCAGGAAAGGCATACTGAGCTGGTAACAACTCATTTTCAGAAGCATCCTGGAGAAGAGGGGGAGAGGCTAACTTAGGTACAGGGTTACAAAAATACAAATAATGCAATATAATAAGCCTCAAAATGAACAATTAACAAAGTACATAGAAACATAGAAACATAGAAGTTGATGGCAGATAAGGACCACAAGGCCCATCCAGTCTGCCCATTTCTTTTTCTACCTTATAAATGTGCCATCAGCCTTTGCTCTGTCAATGGTCTATCCATTCATACTCATCTGTATTGCTCCAGTATGCCTATCCCATGCCTGTTTGAAGCCCTGCACTGTATTGATATTCTCCACTTCCTGAGGTAGGCCATTTCATACATCCCCCACCGTTTCTGTGAAAAAGAACTTCCTCACATTACCCCTTAATCAGCCTCCCTCTAATCTCATGCTGTGTCCTCTTGTCCTATTTTTTTTATGTTGAAACATGCTAGACTCTTTCACCTTGTTAATGCCCTTAAGGTGTTTGTATGTTTCAATCATATCACCTCTCTCCCTCCTTTGCTCTAGGGTATACATATTGAGCTCCGTTAATCTGTCCTCATATGTTTTCTGATGCAGTCCCTGCATCATTTTGGTTGCCCTTCTCTGGACTGCCTCAATTTAGTTAATGTCCTTGTGAAAGTGTGGCCTCCAGTACTGCACGCTGTACTCCAGATGGGGCATAACCAGTGTCTTGTAAAGAGGGATTTTTACCTCCCACTTCTGACTTGTGATACCCCTACTAATACACCTTAATATCCCCCTAGCCTTACCTACTGCTTTAGTGGTCTGTTTGGATGATTTCAGGTCATTGGTGATGATGATGCCCAAGTCTCTTTCTTCCCTTGTGACTGCCAGCAACTCCCCTCCCGGACTGCAGGTTTCTCTTCCATATGTGCATGATCTTGCACTTCTTTGCATTAAACCCCAGTTGCCACTCTTCCAACCATTTTTCTAGTTTATCCAGATCTCTTCTCATTCTGCCCACCCCATCTGGATCACCTACGCTGTTGCAGATCTTGGTGTCATCTGCAAACAGACAAACCTTACCCTCCAGTCCATCTGCAATGTCATTGATGAAGATATTGAAGAGAACTGGCCCCAGGACTGATGCCTGAGGTACCCCACAAAGGCAAAGCTATTACGAAGTAGGTACACCATGATGCATGCAGTACTGAGGCACACAATTAACAGAGTGTAAAATGCAATAAAGGGAGTATGGTGCAATGATTGCAAATGAGAAGGGTGAATGAGGGATTTGCACTAATATGAGTGCAGGGTGAAACAGGAGCAGGAATGTGGGGTTGTATGTGTAATTCCCTTGTGGGAGCTTACTTGAAGTTCCCAAGTTTGACCACTGTCTCTTGCTGGCAGGCTGGTATTTTCTTGCCCCATTGGGCATGATTTCTCCTTTATGAGGGCCAGCATACTGTTTCAGCCAGTGCTCACCCAGGCGGATGGGGAGCTTTTGATGTGCCAACCACCATTGCAGCTGGACAAATGGGGAGACTGTCCGTGGTCCTGGTGCCCCTTCTGATATACTTGGGGGCCAGAGACCTGATTGGAATTGGGCAAAAGGCCATAGCAATGCAACTGGGGGTATTACAGCTGGGCCACTCGGGAGCTCATGAATATTAATGAGTGGCCTCCTGTATAACAATGAGAATGCTGCCTGCTGCCTGGGGGGACATAGTTTACGTGGCAGCGACAGCAAAACAGTTGGGACTACCACTATGAGAGTGGGCTCCTTTGAGAGAAGACCATTTGGGCTACAGTCCAGTGGGGCATTGGTGTAAATAGCCCAAAGCATTGGGCTGCACCGGGTGTAAGAAGGGGAGAGACTGTACAAACTGAAATGGACTCCATGGAGCCAGATGGAAGTGACATGTTTATGACCCCTAACCCCTTCCTTTCTATCCAATCCGCGATCTTTGCACCCAAAGCTGTGACAGAGGGACTCCTGGGAAAATGAGGGATTAATTCTGGCACCTAGATAATGCCCCAATAAACGAGCAGGAAATATTGATCACTACGGATATCAAGTATCGCAAGGCTTCTACAGCCAATCAGAGCTTTGAGATTTCAGCTGCTACAGTGGGGACTTCCTAGGATTTCTTCAATCTATGGTTGGGCTCTATATGAGTCAGGACTGAGCTGTGAGAGTGAACCTTGAGCTTCAGGGGCTTCTCCAGGCCCACATATGAGGACTTCTGTTGCCAGAAGTGGGTTGAGAAAAGAGAGAGAGATTGGATTGAGACCCTGATTCACCAGGTGTGTTCAAGACTGACTTGAGATGGGGAAAGAAAGAGACTGAAATGTGATCTTGTTTCTCCAGGTAATGAGAAGTTGTTTTGCTGTTAGTGGGAGAAACAAAGGTGGCAGAAACCCTGTACTGAGAAGCTGGACTAGTCGATAGGACTGTGTGGAATATCAGTGCGCTACAGTAATTGCAAGGAAGTCATTTGCTTGAGTGGGATTGTGATTGCAATTTAATTGAAGAGGCAGAGTGTCTCTGGTCATTGGGGTGCTAGCAAGGAATTGCATGTGTCCTGAGTAAGCTGGTTTAAGTGGCTTAGGGTTCCTGCAGCCAAAGAAAAGAGTGTGGACGCTGCTAAACTGAGAAGTGCGGACTGGTGTGCAGGGGATTGTTGTTTATGAGTTTTCCCCTGCTGGACTGCACTTGCATGGAGGCTAGCACCCACTGAAAATTGGAACTGGACTTTATTGGAGCAAGCTACCTGGAAGCTTGGCTACTTGAGAACTCAGTGCAAGGTCTGCATAAGGACCCCCACCATTTTGGGAGTCCTCCCCAGAGTGAGGGAAGGAACCTAAGTCTGTCACAGTGGGACTTACTGTTTCAGAAGGTCACAAAGCATGCACCCTAGTGCTAGGGCACTCCGATCGGGGAGCTGGGCTGTGGAGCCACTCCCAGGTCTGGGCCTTTTGAGGCTGGTGTTGTTCTACCACAGTGCTCTTCATTGGGCCAGAAACAGCTGAAGGTGACATTGGCCAGAACTGCAATCAAGGTGACCAGCTGCAAGATCCTCTAGCAAGTTCCATCCAATTTGTTGCATTGAATCAAGGAGCTCCACTTTCCCTGGTGCTGAGGTCATCAAACTGTGAGTACCCAGGACCTGGTTCCTGGGAGTGGAAAAGGGAAATTGTTCTGTGTTCAATTTCCAAGTTTTCTCAAATGTTTCAGGGCCCCAACAGCCGGCCAACTCATGGCACTGACCAGGCTTGCACCTAGTGTGTACCCCTAGGGACAGATTGGGGACACTGGTACCAGTGGGGGAGGGCTTGGCCTGTGGGCTGACATGTTTTGAAATTGCAATTATCACTAACGTTTCTCTTGTCTTCTCAGCAAACCCAACATCCAGGTATCCCTGTCCCCATTCCTTACCCCCCAAGTAAAGCTGTGAATTTGTTGTTTGAATCTGCTGTGTTAGTGAATTTCATTGCATGCATTTATTACTGAAATATATATTTTATGGTGGAACAAGGTATTGAGGGACACAGTGCTCAGAATGGTTGGTTGGGGAGGTAGGTAGGCACAGTACCCCAGGGGACTGTGCCATGCAGCCATCCGGCCCACTAATACTTTACTTTGGGTGGAGATACCATGTTATTTTCACTATTTCTGTGAACAAACCCCCAGTAGGCATCATAGCAGGATCCAGGCCCCTTGCCGGATACTAGAGACAGGGGGCAAGGGGGGGTAGCCCAGTGGCACATGTCACCAGGGGACTACATATGCATGGCCCAGGGCTCAGTATCAGGGCCAGCTGCAGGAGTGAGTCAAGAAGTTATGTTTAAGAGAGTGAAGGGAGGCAGCAGAGCAGACAGTAAGAGGGAAGAGAGACCCATTGTTTGGGGAACCAGAAGGAAAAGGCAGCTTGACCAGCAGCAGATTTCATTTGGGGTTAGTGAGATAGCAGGAGCCAGAGTTTCAAATGAAGTATGAGGTAGTAGGGGAAAGTGAAGAGAGAAGCGAGATAGGAGAGGAGGAGCTACACCAGGATTTAGAGATAAAAGAGACACAATGGGTGAGCATCTAGCTTTCTAGGGAGGGAAAGAAGAGGGAAGAGTACAGTGAGCAATGGAGAGTGCTGGGGTACTGCCCAGGGCAAAGTGACAGAAAGACTAAAAGGGTGGATCCAGTCCAACCAGGCTGGACTTGGAAGCAGCACTGTAGACAATTGCTGAAGATGTGGACTATCATTTATTTATTTAGCTTTTGTTTACCAGGTAAGTGCACTAGACAAATAAATGCCTATTTTCAGGTACTACCCAAGAGAGTTATAAGTAGTGGATAACAATCAGCACAATAAATATAATCAGCGGAGATTATGTAAAGTACAAAGGTACAAAAGTCACAAAACTGCTACCAAAGAGTAGGTAGTGGCAAGGGGCATAAACAGAATACAATACCTTAAGGCAAATATTTATGAGCAGACTAAAGCAAATGTAATCGAAACAAATTAGAGGTCATAAAATATATAAAAGGATATGGGACATGGTAAATAGTCATGACCAAGCAGTTAGTAGGGGTAGTGCATCAAGCAATGAGCTGACAGCAACATCCAGAGTAAGACCAGAACCAGGGAGATGAAAAGCAAGAAGAAGAGCATAGGGGAGCAAGAAGAAGATTTGCAATGATTAGAGGAATAAGCATGAAAAGGACAGAGTGCAGAGTTATGAGCAGGGCCCCTACTTTTCTGCGGCACAGTGGGACCAAGTTCTGTGGCAAGACTACCATTTGCCGCAGAACTTCATAAGTGAGTGGTTTGTAATTTCATGAAGTTCTAGCACTAACAAACTACCACATCACAGTGTCAGCTTGTCATCCTGACTTCACTTTCATGGCAGTGGTTATAGCAATCAGGATGGTGGAAAACACAGTAACACTAGTTCAAAAAATAACAGACATAAAAACAATTTTATGCCTAAAAAACAAAACAAATGTCTCTCCTTTAAGGTCCTAGCCTGTTGCATAAATGACACATGCAGAGGGGATCTTATGTGATAAATAAGGTATTTCTATATGCATGCTATCTATCCCACTAATGAGGTTTCCACTGTCTATCACTTACATATTTGTATGTGCTTTCTACACCACTCATGAGGTTCCCACTGTGTATCACTTATATAGTTGTATGAAATCTGTAACATACATACAAATGTGTGTGTGTGTGTGTGTGTGTGGTGAGATAGACAGAGACACTGTATATGTGTGTGTGTGTGATATATATATATATATATATATATATATATATATATATATATATATATATATATATTAATTTCCATGAACTTGCATCATCATTCATACAGGTCCCATTGGAAATGAAATAGAGGAGTTAATTGCAAAACTCATTTTCATGTCAACCTGCTTACCCTGACACACTGCGTAACACTATCAGGCCATGACATGCATGTGAAACAATCGTGAGATAGAGCTCTCCAGCCCATCACAATGTGTCCACCATGTGACAGAACACTGCACCATACCTTCCCAGGCACTGAGCAGTAATGTGTTCCACCAATCCTTGTGCTGCCCAGCCAGCTCCCAGAGTTAATCTCTGAACCTGAGTTGCCGGCACAGAAACACAGCATGCTACCTTCTGGCCCAACCGCTATCCCTGCACACAACATTTCTCCATAACTTTTAGGTGATTCTATTAACCAATGACAACATGTAATCAATGACCCTGGCAAAACTGTGTACAGTGCAATTATTTATTTAACAGGTCTAGTCTTTCAACAGGTCTGCACATTATTATATTCCACTTTTCTGGGCATAATTACTTTATTTTTCTTAAAAATTACAGTTAAATTAATTTTAGCAGTTATTCATTTCAGATGGCATCTCTATACCTTAAAGGCACAAATAGGTTTGTACAAAGTGAGGTATGAACTTAAGTCTGTGCTATTGACAAGGTTTTGTTTAAGTTGGCCTTAGTGCAATAATGTAAGACTGAAAATTGTATTAGGCTGTAGTGCAGGTTAAGCAAATATCGCCATGCATGATGTGCTGTGCCACCATTTCTGGCAGTGGGAGCTGTGGTAGATAAGTGACTGTTCATTTCTGTTGCAGAATGCAGCCATTTCGTTAGCTAATGTATGATGTTATAGCAATGATAGCAGCACATTCTGAGCATATAGGGGGGTTTTGGATATAAAAAGAGGGTAAGGGAACCAGATTCTATGGATAAACAGAAATATTAATAAAAAATCACCAAGAAGAGTGAATTCTGTGGCACCGCAGAAGTTCTGCGGCAGATTGCAAGTTCTGCGTAAAGTTCTGTGGCCGCAGAATTCTAGGGGCCTTGGTTATGAGATGTCAAGCTCAGTAGCATACATCAGAGGATATGAGATAGTTGAACAGTTCTCTTTTGAAAGCGAGGTGATATTGGCAGACCCTGAAGTGAGAGGGTATGAAGTTCCAGGTTCTAGGGGCAAAGTGAACAATTGCAGCTCACCCATCTTGAAGGAGCATTTAGGGATGGCCAGGAGGGCTTGATCTTTGGAGTGCAAGGGGTAGGCAGAGCCAGCAGGAGTGAACATGGAGGCCAGTGAAGCAGGTTTAGAAGACCTACTGATATTGTCAATTGAGCTGTAAAGAATGTAGATGCACTGGGAATTGGGGGGGCATCACTTTAATTTAGAATACAACGAGCAATGGTGGGTGAGTCGAGGGGCAGACAGGGCAAATCTACACACATTATTATAAGAGATATCCCATTTAAGGAACAACTGGCATTGGTCTGGTAAAAAGAGGTGATAGAATAACACGGGCTAGGAAGTGGACAAGGAAATGATAGAAAGTATACTTATAATGGCAGAAAAAGGGGAGATATTGCTGATGGGTGATCTGAATATGCCAGATGTTAACTGGAGCACAGTTGCAGCTGCCACTTCGAAGATTCGAAGAGTGCAGTTATTCTAGATGCCCTACAAGGGGCATGCCTTAGACAACTAGTACTGGAGCCCACTCGAGAGGGAGCAATATTAGACTTGATACTCTCAAATGGAGATGGAGAGGATCACAGATGTGAAGTGGGTAGCCATCTGGGAACTAGCGACCATCAAACAGTATGGTTCACAATAAACACAGCAATAGAGTCAAGCCATACAAAGACAAAAGTACTAGACTTTAGGAGGGCTGACTTTGCCAAAATGGGTGAGTGCCTAAGGAACGCACTAGCAAATGGGCAGGAAGGAGGGGGTGAAAGAACAATGGGGAATAATAAAAACTGCCATCACAGAGGTAACAAGCCTTTGTGTGAAGCAAATAAACAAAACAAAACGATGTAAGAAACCACTATGGTTCTCAAAGGAAGTGGCAGTGAAGGTTCAAGAGAAAGAAAGCATTCAGGAAGTACAAGGAACCAGAAGGAGCAGGACAGAGAACTGTATCAGTTAAAGCAAAAGGAGGCTGGGAAGGCAGTCAGAACAGCAAAGGCCCAAACCGAGGAAAAGATAGCCAACTCAGTTAAGAAGGGGATAAACCTTTATAGGTACATCAGGGAGCGAAGGGAAGACCAAGGGAGGATAGTGAGGCTTAATAAAGGGAGGGAGGTGGGCAGAGGGAGACTGTGAAAAGGCAGAGATACTAAACAAATATTTTTGCTCAGTATTTACAAAGGAAGAGGGGGAGGTACATAAAACAAACAGTAGTAACACTCTGGATACAGAAGTTGATACCGGCCCATTTACAGAAGAAAGGGTTCTGAAAGAACTCTTAAAACTGAAGGTGGACAAAGCAATGGGGCCTGATGGGATTCATCCCAGAATTCTAAAAGAACTAAGGGTAGAACTAGTGACACCACTGACTACCCTTTTAACAAATCATGGGAGGATGGGGTGGTACCCGAGGACTGGAGGAGGGCAGATGTGATTCCCCTTCACAAAAGTGGGAGCAAGGCAGAAGCAGGAAACTACAGACCTGTTAGTTTAACCTCAGTGATAGGGAAAATGATGGAATCACTTCTAAAGGAAAGAATTGTCAGTATCTAGAGGCTAGAGGGCACAGGACCCTAGGCAGCATGGATTCACAGTGGGAAGGTCATGCCAGATGAATCTGATAGATTTCTTTGACTGGGTGACCAAAGTAGTAGATCAGGAGGGGCTGTGGACATGGCCTACCTAGACTTTAGCAAGGCTTTGACACAGTCCCACGCAAAGATTAATATCAAGTTAGCCAGCCTGGGAGTGGGTCCCAAGATGACAGCCTGGGTAAAGAATTGGCTGGAGAATAGGACACAGAGAGTAATAGTAAATGGAGTCCACTCAGAAGAAAGGAGGGTTACTAGTGGGTACCACAGGGTTCAGTAATAGGACTCGGTCCTCTTCAATGTCTTTATAAGTGACATTGCAGAAGGACTGGAAGGAAAAGTATGTCTCTTTGCAGATGACACTAAGATCTGCAACAGAGTTGATGCACAGGGTGGGGTGGAAAGGATGAGAAGGGACTTGCAAGGTTAGAGGAATGGTCAAATGTATGGCAGCTTAGATTCAATGCTAAGAAGTGCAGGTAATGCACCTGGGAAACAAAACCCAGGGAAGAGTACACAATGGGGGTGAGATACTAACAACAACAAAATGGAAAGGGACCTGGGGATAGTCATATCAGATGACCTAAAGATGGGCAAGCAATGTGAGAGGGCAGCAAGGAGGGTTAGGAATACTGGGATGCATAGGGAGAGGCATCACCAGTAGAAAACAGGAAGTTATTATCCCTCTGTACAGACAGCTAGTGAGACCCCATCTGGAGTACTGCATGCAGTTCTGGAGACCCAATCTCCGCAAAGACATAGACAGGATGGAAGCTGTCCAGAGGAGGGCAACTAAAATGGTGCAGGGTCTGCACCGGAAGACATATGAAGAGAGACTTAAGGAGCTTAATATGTATAGTCTCAAAGAAAGGAGGGCGAGGGGGGACATGATAGAAACTTTCAAGTACCTCAAGGGAATCAACAAAGTCCAAGAGGGTAGCATCTTTCAAAATAAGAGGTGTGCAAGAACAAGAGGGCACAATATGAAGATAGAGGGGGGCAGCTCAGAGGTAATTTAAGGAAGTATTTTTTCACAGAGAGGGTTGTGGATGCATGGAACGGCCTTCCGGAGGAGGTTGTGGAGTCAAAATCAGTGGTGGAATTCAAGCATGCATGGGATAGTCATAAGGCAATTCTGGGGGGTTGGGGTAGGAAGAAGTAGGCTGCCGGTTAACTAGGATCTGCAGCTTATCAAGTAGGTAGGGAAATGGGCAGACTGGGAGGGCCAAGTGGTCCTTATCTGCCATCAAATTCTATGTTTCTATGTTTCTATATGAAGTAAGACTCCCCAGGAAATAACGATTCTGGCAATGGGAGTGAGGGCATAGAGGATCCTGTACGCAACTCCAAACTTGGTGTTGATGGATTTGCAGATGTCAGAGACATGCAGTGAGAAGTTCAAAGTGGGGTCAGGTGTAACACCTAGGTATTTGAAATTGCTAGCTGTGGAGATGAGGGAGCCATTAAGACAATGGATGTCAAGATCAGAGGTGCTGGCACAAACCTTTTGAGGGGACCCAAAGATCTTGGCCTGGGTCTTGTCAACATTCGGCACTAGGCAATTTTGGGTGAGCCAAGTTTGGACTTTGGGGAAGTTGGAGGTGAACCATCAATTTATATCAGAAAGGGACTTTCAACCAGAGTAGAGCACCATGTCTTCAGCATATAGAAGAGTGTGACTGTGGGAAGGGGTGTTGGGAAGATCACTGATAAAGATAGAGAAAAGCAATGGGCCAAGGATGGAACCTTTGAGAATGCCAACATTAATGGTGGCAGGGGAGGACAGCATTTTACTGAATGAGACAAATTGGTGACAGTTAAAGAGGTAGCTATAGAACCATTTTGAGGCCATGGTGGAGACCCCAAGAGATTAGAGTTTGTATAGCAGGACGGTGTGATTAACCAGGTTGAAAGCCTTAGTAAGGTTAATGAAAATGGCCCCGGTAATCAAACCTTTATCCATGTTGGATTTAGAGATGGGTGGAATTGTGAAATTTCACTACACAAAATATTTCACAAAATTCATGCATTTTATGAAATATTTAGCTGGTACGAAATGCGAAATTTCACCTGAAAAGTTTGCATTTGCAGGTGAAATTTCACAATTTTGTACCCTGCGAAATATTTCACAGAAGAGCGTAGTTTTGATAAATATTTGGCACAGTGCAATTCACGATTTTGCAGGAATTTCACAGGCAAAATTTAATTTCACCACATCTCTAGCTGGATTTAACACTGCTAGTGAACTGTGCATGGGTAGTGGAGGTGCTGTGAGTGGGCCTAAAGCCATGCTGGGTGGAGGATAGTAAGTTATGTTTTCATTGGTGGTCGGAGACCTGGGGGTAAACAAGTTTTTCCAAGAGATTGCTGAGGGTGAGTAGAATAGCAATAGGGTGGTAGTTATTAGTTACACAACCCTTACATAAAACATTGGACCCAAGAGAGGGATATCTTCATTGGCAGAAGCTAGGTTACAGAGGTAGACTTGGGATCATCCTTCTTGAACACAGATGTGATCCTGGCCATCTTCCAGTTACTGGGGATAGTGGAAGTGGAAAGAGAGAGGTCAAAAAGTCAGGTGATAAGGGAGGCAAGGAAAGGGCAGCCAGCTTAAGTAGTTTAGGTTCAAGCCCATCTGGACCAGCACTACCAATGGGTGAGATGGAGGTGAGGAGATGCAAGACTTCTGCATGAGAATATATGATGTTACAGGGGGGTTAGGGGAATGGGTGGGGGGTAGCAATGGGCAAGACCTTAGAGACAAAAATTGAGTGAGATCAGTGAAGAACTACTTGAAAGCATTGGCTATACTGGTAGGGTTGTTGCAGTTAACATTGTCAATAACCATATCTGTAGGGATTTGGCCTTTACAATTGCCGAAGAGTCCATTAATTTGTGACAAGAAACTCTTGGAGTCTCTGGCCATAGTGAGGAGAGTATCCTGGCAGTATTTTCTCTTAGTGGACCTGATTTCTTTTTTACAGGCATTTCTCAAAGCACAATAAGTGAGCCAGTTGGAGTGTGAGGAAGATGATTTAAATTTGGCCCAACATTTATCTCGAGCTTTTAGCATAGAGAGTAGGGGGCTGTGCAGTCATCTGGGAGATGTCCCTCTAACCTGGCATCTAGTGACCAGGATGTGAATTTCTTGAAGAGAGGTGAGGGTAGAGATGACATATTCGACAGCTATGTCAACGTCATGAGTGGAGTGAAGAGGGGGCCAGTCGACACTGTGACACTTGGACAGCTGGCTCTGATTACTCTATGATTTTTGTAAAATAAAAATATAGTGTGATTGTCTGTCATGAGAAATGCTGTGCTCCTCGATGACCC
Organism: Neoceratodus forsteri; assembly: GCA_016271365.2. NCBI lineage: Eukaryota > Metazoa > Chordata > Ceratodontiformes > Ceratodontidae > Neoceratodus > Neoceratodus forsteri. The sequence continues at coordinate 1,680,072,489 of CM057456.1, forward strand.
CCCAGGTTTCACTTCAAAAGATAGGATATGTTAAACAGCAGATCTCTGTAAGGTGATTAACTTGTGAAAACTCGCATTTTATAGCCTTATTTAGGATCTGGGTTGTTTGAAGTTAAGAACTAAAATATCCATTTTATGACGTCCTCAGGGAAGGCAGTTAATTTCAACTGGTGCTGGAAAAACTATGTTACAGCTAGGTAAGAAAACTGCCAAGTTGTAAAAGGTCCTTTGATGTCTATGAATGGCAAAAAGACACACTAGATCAACGGGTTATAGGGAAGTGAGTTTTTGCTGATGTCACCTATTTAATTTACCTACTGAATGATAGGACATCCTTGTTGTATGATTTTTAATAAACAGAGGAGGAGCTGGATGACATCATGGAGAAGGCAGGTTCAAGACAGTTGTTTTAATTATGCTGTGACTGACTTTTATAGATACATTCTTGTTTGGACTCTTGAAAACAACATCTATTTCACACACTGTTAGAAGGTATACATTAGAGAGGCAAGTCTAAGTGTTACTGTGGTAGGAATTTGCACTTTTAAACCATATTCTTTTAAGTGAGTGTATGTTTTGTGATATATTGTTCTGTGTTTTACATTTTACATGTTTATCTATTGTTAAGTAAACATCTCATTTTAAAGAGACTACTGGGTGTGCCTTTGAAATTATTTTTTTGACAAGTGAAGCATATATGGTTAAAGTTGACACTGAGCAAAGCTTACTGGTTTACCAAACTTGGAAAAAGGTAAGAGTTTATCTGAGGTCTTTAATAGAGTTTTTAAGGGTTCATTTTGTACACCTGGTTAGGTGCCCATAGGCGAAAGATATCTGGCCCCCTGAAGAGCAGAATTATCTGAGTCTGTACATTGGGTACGCTAGCAAGAGGTTCACAGTTTGAATCCCTCCAGAGCTTGAGGCCAAAGGTTGATTTGAACCCACCAAACAGACAGGAGGGTTACCCTGTTTCTGTTCCTGTTCACAATACTGCACTCAGAGGTTGGCACTGTGGGAGCAGAGGGCTGGACCTGCTGAGTGGGGTTGTGACAGACACATCTAAGGTCAGCAAGGAAGGCATCAAGGTTAAGAGTCGAGAAGTCTCTAATGGTTAGCACCTTAGGGGGCAGGATGGGGAGCTGGCATTCCACACACAATAGACTGGTGAGTGATCATTGATCAAGTCAGCAAGTGTACAAGCAGCAGTGATCCCCTTTCCTTCCTATTTGTTAGGACCCAGTCAATAAGAGAGTGGTGAGCCCCATTGTTGGAGAGTCTAGTGGGGTTGGTTATTAATTGGGAGAGGTGGGCCTTGCTTAGAGTAGACTCAAAAGCTTTTGAGTTGCCACTGAACCAGTCTAAATTAAAATCACCAAACAGAATGACCTCATTTTTCATGACAGCAGAGGGCAGGTAGTGAACATATTCAGCTAGACTGAGTTTACAACCTCTTGGAGGAATATAAGTACAGACAATGTGAAGCTTCTTTGTCCCTCCAAGGACCAGTAAGGAGTGTAATACTTCACAGTAGTTGAGATAGGGAGGGGTAGGCAAGAGAGTAAGGTTTAGATGAGGCTTAAAGTAAACAACTAAGCCACATCCCCTTTTAGGCAAAGAGCAATCCACTCGTTGCATATGATACCCTGTGAGGGAGCACATAGAATCAGGAATGGAGGGTTTTAGCCAGGATTAAGAGATCTCTAGGATATCAGGGTCATAGTGAGAAGCCCAAGCTTCAAGCTCTGTATGGTTTGCCATGAGGCTGCTTATGTTAAGATATGCTAACTTCAGACCTTGAGCTTGCTGTTGTGAGTATGGGATATTTGGTCTTGGTTTAGCCTTGTTAACTTGAAGGTCTGGACTAGTTTTGACATCCTCTGATAGAGACAGAGAGAAGACAGTGAGCCAGACAGGCACAGATGCAACAACAAAGGGCTTTATTGGGAGGGGGAAATGCTTGAACTCAATTAGGTACTTAATGATAAGGGCTAAAGGTTTTGGACTTAGCACCATCCTGGTGGTGCAGGGTGTGAACACAGTCTCCACCAGCAGATTGGAGAAGGTAAAGTCAGGCAAATTAGCTTCATAGTGGGTAGGAGAGAGACAGGCAGCAAGGACCAGAAGATCAGAGGCAATCATAGCGGACACTAAAACAAGACAGGCCAGGAAGTAGTAAGGTGGATGCATTCTAAACAGAAATTAATATACAGTACCAGCAAGTCTGAACCCAGGGGAGTTCAAAGATGGAGATACTGAAAGAAAGACTGGGCAGAGGAGGCTAATGGAGGTAGAGTCAGCAAAGTGAGTAGAAGAGATACAGCCAAGATGGAGCACCCCAGGCAAAACAGAGGTATAGTAGTGACAAATATACAGGCATGTAAGTAATAAGGGTACAGCCTACCATAAGTAGGAAAACAAATTCACTGTTTCGGTCTCTGGACAGCAGACTAATTAGAAAACAGGTAACAGGCAGTAGAATTCAAAAGCTTAAGTTTTATGGCTTAAGATATAATATAATTAGAACAGGTTACAAGTGGTAAATCATCTTCAAGACAATCTCACTTTGGGCAAGAAACATGCAGGAAGACTGGCCCAGTGGTGTAAAATGCTGAGGTGCCTAGCACCTTACCTCTTTCTTACCACACTTGCGACCCAGGGTCTGGAGTGAGCTCAGATTGCCGGGGGTTAGCCTGGGGAATGATTGAGTGTCTGATGACAGCTCTCCTCTCCTCTCCTAGGGTGGTGTGGGTTGTTGTTCAGAGACTCAGAGTGGAGGTTGAGTGTGCAACAGCTGGGGCCATGTCAGAGACAGGGGAGGAGGTGACAGCGGATATCCATGGGTCGGGGGTGGGAGCACGTGCATCACATGCTGGACATCATTGCACATCCATGCCTCTGGGGTGGATTCACACTCACGAATAAAGGAAACACCCCAGAATCAGGTGGAGATGATAATGCACTAGCAGCCCCATGCCCACTGTCATATCTCACCCTCCCTGGGTTCCAAATATACTCTGGCCTTCACCCTGCCTGCAAGTAACTAGATTTCAAGGAGCAACAGGTACGTGGATGTTGGCCCTAGCATGGGGGCAAAAGCCAGAGGGTCTCCTCCAGGTTGTGGGGTAATAGGTCAGAGTTTCGGTGGGACACAGGGTTGAGGGGGCTCTCAGGCCGGGCAGGAGCAGCTATGTGGGGATGTCTAAGGGATGCCCCTGAACCAGTGACCAGTGGGAAAAAGAATCTAAAAAAAAAAGCAGGCAGGAGAGTATCCAGGATTTCAAAAACTGAAAGTCCAAGCATTGGTTCATGCTGTATAGCTCAGGTTGGTATTTATTGCTAGCAAAGTTAAGGCAGATTTGTTCATAATATTTGAATCCAGATGAAGGCTTAGACTTTCAGGTTACAGCCTGGTATAACAGCTGCATTTCCAACTCACCTTGGCTGTTTCCAGGGCCCTTGGGTCATCTCTGGAAACACATTGAGTGGGCCGGCCTAGGTTATTGGAGTGCCTGTGGTGCGGGAACAATTAATGCGCTTGGTGCCTCCACGTGGGGGAGTGCTTGGGAATCCTGAAAATAAATTACAGGTTAACACACACCAGGAAAATATAGTAGCTCCACCCAAAGTACCTTCCCCACACAACAGCAATTTCCACCTTTCACAATAAATCACTGTACCAGGGAATAACATTAACAATTACGTTTTATTTTGGGGGAGGAGAAAATAGGAGAAAAACAGCATAACACTTTAACAACAGTTGCAACATTTTTTCCCCACTCAATCCTGCCTCCCACCCATGGGTGCACCCAACGTCTCAAATGGCAGCTGCCCAGAGTGTCTATATAGTCCTTTGGGTGGGTACCACACCACCATGATGAAGACACTGGGGAATCTTTCTTTGGGGCCTAAATAACTTTAAACAAATGCAAAACTTTTAAACTTTTGCCTGGGCACACTTTTGATATTAAGCCCTGCCCAGGATTTAACCCTTCCATTTTATCTCTGACTTGAAAACTAGCTGGATGAATATTTCCCCAAAGCCGCCACTCGGAGTACTTACAGTTCTGTAGATTCTTAAGGGGTTTTGCAGATACTTGAACTCATGACACCGTGATGATATTTGGAGTTGCTGGTGCAATATGAAGTCACTGGCTGAAGAAATGAAGAAAACTGATCTTCATCATCCAAGCCTTTCCAATCTTTACCCTTGGGGGGGCCTTTGTAGGTGGTCTTCATCTGGTAGGTTTCTCAAGCTCTTTCTTTTACAGGATTCTCTCCTTGTCCGGGTACATCTTTCCTTGTACAGATAATGATTCTCTCACTCCTACTAGAAGAAATCCACTGAAACTCACATTTTCTGAGTTGGCAGAGCACTGTGGATTTTAGGTAGCAACCTTTGCAGCCTCTGAAGTCCAACTGTATCCTTTCCGTGACACTTTCTGCACTACTGAACATTACAATTCTTTTTGGACAATCTCAGAAATCTCCCATATCAGCCTTGGTGATATAGTCACCATTATCACATGATTACATGGTCCAACCTTGGTGATATTGTCACTGTCACCACACGGTTAACACCTTAGTGATATTGTCACCATCACCACATGGTCCAGTTTCCGCACAACCTCTCATAGGCACTGGTTCCTTGTCTGGAGCAAACTTCCTTCTCTCACAGCTGAAAGTTCTATTCTGAGCAGTTGCTCCCAACAGCTTTGCAACAACTTCACAAAGGCTCTATGCCACTCGTCCTATGATGTGGCCCACAAGAACGAGGAGAAAACCCACAGACCATCAGGGCTACTGAGTCCCAAGCTCTCTCTCTTCTGAATCCTGGATGGGCTCATACCACCAACCAAAGACTTCTTTTGGGAGACAACAGTCTCTTTCGGTAGTCCTTTAAACCTCTATTCATTGAAACTCACAGAATTCTTCCTTTTCAGAAAACTTAAACCCTTTGAAGTCACAGTCCTCCACAGCACTCTCACCACTGTGGTTGCAATCACTTATAGCTCTCTCACAGCTGGATGTTAGTGGGTTCTGCAGCTCTCTCACGGCTGAAGGTTTCACAAAATTTGCTATGACCTGGGGGGACAGGTAACTGGGAACCCCCAGGAAAGCCTGTTTCAAGACTTGAAGCCACCTTCTTTTACAATGGGGATGGACCCCCCTCCCTCAGGAGGGGGTTCCGCTGAACTCACCCTAGAACCAAAAGTCTCTGCATTTTGGGAGCGCTCTCTGAGCTCCTGACTGGTTGAAACAATTTTCCTTCTGAAAAATGAATATTCATTAACCTCCTTCAACGCCCTATTGGCCCCTTACAATGGTGCCTAAAATGAACCCTCCTTTTTAACCCAAAAGTCCTTTTTCAGTCCCATAAATCCTTTTATGGATTCAGGTCACTTGATTGGCAAAAGCAGAGGTTAAGGGTAACCATCATGGCTGCTACATTTCTCAATCCAACAGAGTCCAACTTTAAAATAGATATTGCAGCCACAATAAACATTTTCCACGTTTATTTTCCCAATAGATATTTAGCAGTATCCCTGCCCACTTGCTCACATGGAGAGCCTTTCATTTTTAATCCCCTGGCAGCTTGTCACTGCTGCTGAAACACTGTTCCCCTATTGCAAGTGCCAGTCTATTAAAATTCATGAGCCTTAATGAATTATTCATGCCCTGATTTCAAGCGCTATTGGTGCTCCTAAAGTAAATACTTTTGGGGCTTCTCTTCTGCCTCATCCAGGTGTCTGGATCCCTTTTGGAAGAATACAGGGGCTGGAAACACCAGACAAACACCCAGATTGCCACTGCCATAGCAAGAAAACCAATGCACTCTAACACGCATGCAGGGACTGCCGTCCCACCTGTAACCAGGGATTCAAAATGGTGGTGCTGCGGCTCCTCTCCCAGCCCCACTCTGAAGCAGGAAACATGCTGGAGCCAGCAGGAAACATCAGGGACATAAAAAGAACCCTGGCATGGCAGCGGTGAAGAATGAGGGGAAAATGGGAACCACGAGCAGGTAAGCCCAACCAAGCTGGGAGGCTTACTCTGGTTACTCCCCTGGCAGGATACTCCCTTTATTCTTGTAAAGCCCATCATGTTTTGGGTGAAGCTTCTGGTGGATGGCATCCATTTGAACTGAGAAATCATGGTGTGGTCCTGCCAGACCCTGAGGTACTTAAAAAGAGGGGACATTCAGAGTCTCTGCACCATTAAGGGTGTGGAAGGAAGTAGGAGGGGTGAGCATAGCAAGCCTCTTCCTGGTGTCAAAGGTCAAAGAGGCCATTTTCTTGGCACTGAGGGACAACTAATTAGCCAGGACTGTGCTAATGCCATACTTCCTGCACTCAGTAAGCTGCTCAAACATGTTGCTGTGAACCAGCTTACTGACTACTTTTATACATTCCTTTTGGAATAACATAAGAGAACTTTTAGGTGGTGGGCATAATAATTCTTCAAATGCAGTTAATGTACAGTAGATAGTGAGCTTTACATGAATAAAGAGAGTATCCTGCCAGGGGAGCAACCACTGGATGAGTACCAGTTGGCTGAGGCTAAACTCGGAAAAAACAGAGGTATTGGTCATGGACCCAGATTGTAGGTCAGCTGGGACATTTGTGGGACAGCCCTCTGGTGTAGAGCTGGGAAGGATTCCACTAACTGTCTCGGACCAGATGCGTAACCTTGGTGTGATTTACAATGAGGGCCTAACCTTGAAGGCTCGGTGTTGGCCATAGTCAAATCTTCCTTTTACCATCTTAGGAATATAGCCAGGGTGAAACACCTGGTTCTGGCTGAAGATCTTCCTACCCTGGTCCATGCCTTTGACACCACCTGTCATGATTACTGTAATGCCCTCTACCTGGGGCTACTGGGGATTGACATCCACCGTTTGCAGCTAGTGCAGAATGTGACAGCCAGGTTGTTAACTGGAGCCCCAAGATCCAGGCATATAACACCTGAGCTGTGTGAACTGCACTGGCTGCCAGTACAGTGGCAGATAACCTTCAAGGTTGCATTACTGACCTATAAAGCCCTACATGACCAGGGACCATAGTACCTGCAAAATCTCCTGATTCTTTACTGCCCCTCCTACCACTCTGCTCCTCCAGTGAGGGACTGCTAGAGATTCCCAGGGTCTGTTTGAAGACATCTGGAGGTAGAGCACTTGCTTTTATGGCTCCGACCCTGTGGAATTCTCTACCTCGTCAGATACGAGATAGCCCGACCATGGAGGGTTTTAAAGTATTCCTAAAAACACACTTATTTAACCAAGCCTTTTCTGGGCTATAATAAGAAGGTATTTTACTAGACAGTCACTAATAAGAGTTAAAATGGTATGTAATGATTTTATGATTATTTTAACTATGTTGAAGTTTTGAATCTATGTATATGTGTATATGTATGCTGTGTTTTAATTGTGAAGGCACCCTGAGCTCTGGAAAGGCACTTTTAAAACATAAAATGATGATGATGATGATAAACATTGGGTGATGACCAATAAATATGCCAAATGGATTTAACTACTATTTCACAAGTGAAACAGAGAAGTTTGCCTGTTCTGGTGACTTAGTTGGTTCTATTTACATTGATTTAAGCAAAGCATTTGACTTGGCATAGCATTCAAAACTGATTGAGAGTTTTAAGTCAGCTTGGTTTTTCTACATTGGTTACATCATGGTTTAAAAATTACCTAACCAACCACATACGACAGGTTAAAATACATAACATGTTTTCAAACATTCTTCCTGTAAATTTAGGTGTTCCCCAAGGAACAATTATTGGCCCTCTGTTATTTAGTCTTTTTTTGAACAATTTACCTAGTGTCATTCATTTTTCAAGGATTCTGCTGTACACAGATGATCTGGTAAACGTTTGGAAAAAAAGATCTGAATAACTTGATGAATACATTACTGTCTGATTTTTATGCTGTTCATAAATAGTTTACTGACAATAAATTATGTTTACATTCAGAAAAGACATTGGTCATGCTTTTTTATTCTGGGAAATCATTACAATCTCTTTCTATAAAAACTTAGTTGCTTTAGCTACCAGAAGCACTTTGAAAATCTTGTAAAATTGGTAATCTAAGGTTTGGTATGCTATATAGAAATAGACTTAATTTTACATCTGATGCTAGATAACTGGTTGTCTTGACATATACAGTATTTTGTCAATGATAGATTATGGCCTTGTCATTTACTCTTCTGCCTGCAAAACTTCTTTGCAAAGAATTGCACTCCTTGTGAACAAAGCATGTAGGTTTGGATTTGACTTTTCCTTAGATTACTGTACTTGCTTTTTGTGTAGTGTTTTGAACTAGCAATCATTACAACAAAGAATTAATCAACAATTGGGTTGTTGGGTGTGGAAGATGGCAAATGGACATGTGCCGACTAAATTAAAACTTATGGTGAAAAAAACATCTTTGTCAAACAATAAAACTAAGTTGATGGATGATTTATGTTTTAAACCACCTAAGTGTCATTAAAATGTTGGACAAGCTATTTTCTATTACTCAGTTTGTAACTACTGGAACTCGCTACCTCAAAACATCAGGACTTTGATGAATTACAAATCTGTTGCAACAACTTTAAGAAGTTATATTATTAGTGCCATTGATATCTGCAGATGTTATGAAAAACAATGTATTTATTGTCTGTAAGTATTGTTATATATGTTATTGTCTCTTTTGTAATTTTGTATACTTTTACCATGGTTACCTATGAAAATGGGTACTTTTGTCTATAGGCTCTCGTTTTAAATAAGTGAAATGAAATACTCATGACAGCATGGCTTTTGTAAGGATCACAGCACATCCACAGCCCTTACAAAGGTGGTAACTGAAATGAAAATATCCATGGACCAGGGCTTACTCTTAGGAGACATCTTTGTCGACTTGTTTAAAGTGTTTGATCTGGTTGACCAAATCCTTCTTTGTCACAAACTGCATGCCCTTGGCCTATCTGTGCATGCAGTTGAATCGATTAAACATTACCTTTCAAATCAGCAGAAAGTAGTCAAATTTAATAGATCTATGTAAGACCCTGCTTCTGTTAGGGTTGGTGTTCCCAGGGCTCCATACTTGGGCCAATTCTTTTCTCCCATTTTATAAATAACCTCCCTAGTTTCATAACTTCATGTAATGCTACCTTTTATGCTGACAACCTGGTACTCCTTTCAAGTGCAAGAAGGATAAAATGTATAAACTCGAAACTCATTCTTGACTTACATACATTGCAAACATGGCTGTATGAGAACAAGCTGCTAGGAAAATGCAAACCATGCACTTTGGATCACCTGCTAAAATTACAGTCTACCTGGATCCACTATCCTGTTGTCATGATGGAACCACCTTAAGTGTTTTCACCTCCATAACTATCTCAGAACCACCTTGGACCCACACCTTGATTTCTCCACTCACACCCTAGGTACTTGCCAAGTGGTAAATGTTAAATAAGGTATAGCATATCAAGTCAAACTCTGTCTAACACCAGCTGCTTATCTAGCCCTTGCTAGAGATGTCCTTCTCCCTACACATAGCTATGGGGCAATTGCTTTCTCCCTGGCCCCCAAACCCCTTTTATCAAAATGGGATATTGCTTACAACAACTTCTACAGATTTGCCCTCTCAGCCCCCCTTGAGGCTCTCCTAAATTTCTCGCACCTCTCCTATTCCCTTGGATCAAATGACAAGTCCCTGTTGACTGATTCTAAAACCTCTACTAACATGGAGGACCAAGCCTTCTTTGTTACTGCTCTGAGGCTGCGGAATTCTCATTCATCCTTTATCTAATGTTTCCCCTCACATCCACAGTTCAAAATATCCCTCTAGGACAACCTTAAAGTTTGTTTGAACTGTACCTGCACTTGATCTAAATCATGTTACTTGTTTTTCTCTGATGTTACTTGTATATTTCTGCTGTGAAGCTTTGTTCTTGCACTGTCTTGGTGTTATAAATTTGTTTTTCATCACTTACCCACATGTATACTTATTTGTTCAGCTTAACTGGATCATTGTTCTCAGTTTTTTGCTTGTTACTTATTTGAAGCTGCCTGTGTATTGTTACTGTTGACACTGCATCCATTTTGTCCTATCTATATTTTGGGATTTGTACCTGTAGTGTAACCTCCTGGGTCATACCTGAAAAAAGGCACAACGGTGTCTAGTGCACTTACCTGGTCAATAAAAACTAATAAAATAAAATAAACTGATGCTGGATGTTATTAAAGTCCAGTTAGAGCCAGGACATGAGGTCAGAGGCAGAGGAACTGGAAGCAAAGAGAACCATATCATTTGCTCACATATTCCTTTATTTATTTAGTTATTTAAAGGTTGGTGACTGAGAAAGGCACACTGTGCTGAGGCTCCTTTTCAAGTGTGACCTGGGGAGAAGGCAATGAGGGAGTACAAAGGTTACTAGATTAACAGTTTAAATATGGCATATGGAATATACATTATTCAGTGCAGACATAGGTACATAGAGTTTTCAGTTACAGTTAAAAGAATAACAATTTAGATATGTCATACAGGATTAGGACAGTCTGCAATGAAGAGTTAAGGTACACCGAGTGTTTGATTACAATAATATGATTAAGCAATAGAATGGATAGCAGTTTAAATATGACAGCAGACATATGGGGCAATGCAGAAAGACACAGGGTGCAGTAGTAAGGATGTAAGTTGCTATGAGAGTGCAGCAGTAACAAAACAATCAAATGAAGAAATAAGGGATATGCAGAGGGCATGCTGACAGGAGTGTGGAGGTTAATGAGAAGCAGTACCCTGGGCTACTGGGAGGAGGAAAGACAGGAGCACGGAGGAGGGGTGGGTTGGGAAAGGGTATGCTTCAGGTAGAGCAGGGAGAAAGAGAGTCTATAGAAGTTTGGGATAGAGTTTCAGAGAGAGAGGGAAGTCAGTAGGAGAAGGTTGCCTGCCCCAAAAAGGATGAAGGACGGGGAAAGGAGAAGGAGTGGGTATCTCTGGAGTAAAGAGGGTGGGAAGATGGGAAAGAGGGGAGAGGAGAGAGGTGAGGTAGGAAGGAAGGGAGCCAGGCAAGAATTTGGAGATGAGAATGGTGGCATGGTGCTGCTGGTGCATGTGTAGTGAGGAAAGGCAGAGGGAAGCGTAGAGGGAGCCTAGGTGAGTGCAGGGTGGGGCATGTAAGGCAAACTGGCAGAAGACATTATATAGAACATTCAGCCTGGCTAGCAGAGAGGCATATGGATGAAAGCAGAGGAGCAGGCAGTGGGAAGGTCATTCAGGAAAATGGAGAAGAGTTTGGAGCCAAGGATGGACCCTTGGGGCATGCCTGAGCAGATAAGGATTTAGGGGAAAAGGAATCACCAGTCTGAACATCATGGGAACTGCCCTAAGGGTAGGAACAGAGCCATCCTACTGAGGAGTCAGAAAGCCTAACTTTCTTAAGCTTGTCCAGGAAAAAGGGGTGTGCAATGGTGTTGTAGGCTTTGGCCAGGGACAAAGATGGCAGAGGTGACCAGGGCTTGATCCATGCCTGCTAACCATACTGTAGATCATACATTTTGTTGTGTGCCTTGGGTGGAAAATGAAATTGTGCAGGTACCAGTGTCTGTCAGTGGGTTTTCTGTAAACATCAATTTGTACAGTATGTGTCCATAATTTGTGATGCTGACTGTGGTATCCATGAAATTGATGTTGACTGTGGATTATTCAATAATGAGTTTTGTAGAGGGGTGAAAGATGTTGACATCCTGAGGAAACTCTTAAAGGGAGTGTTCACTTTCTGTTCAAATGAGGACTATATCATCCAAATATCAGAGGTAGATTAATGGCTTATAGGAACAGTGTTTAAGAATTTTCTTCTAGATTAACCATGAAAAGATTGGCATATTGTGGGTAAATTTTTGTGCTAACTGCTGTTCCGATGATCTGCAAAGAGTGACTGCCTTTACACTTGAAGTCACTGTGTGTCAGAATAAATGTTATTAAGTTTGCTGTGACTGCACGCTGCAAGCTTTTGGTACAGTGGCAATATGTGAAAACATGAAAGGAAAGAGCCGCTGAACAGCTGATCGGATCGCTGTTCAATGATGAAACAAATATGTGTGGAATGTAGCCGATTCCGCACATGTGCAGTAGTGTCACGGCTTCTGGGCATGTGTGAAAAGGAACAGTGCAGGGACATGCACTCAATAGAGGTCACCACACTAGTAAACGAACAGTGGGGGGATGTGCTCCATAGGCTGTAACGGTGGCAATTTTAAAAGGCTGTTTTTATACTTTCCAGTGACAATTCTGACAAAGAAAGGTAGTCGCTAAATTAACAAGGACCTTGTTACTTAAACAACTGCCTTTCTGTGACAAAACCGTCACTGGAAAGTAAAAAAAACAGCTTTTAAAAATGGTCCTTATTAAACTCTATGGAGCGCATCCCCGCGCTGTTCATTTACGAATGCGGTGAACTTTCGGCATTGACAAATGCTTGTTAAGGTAGTGATGATGGTATCTAGTGGGGGGGGGGCCTGTAACAAACTTGATTAGCATACATGGGAAATGGCAAAAGATACATGAGAATCAAATGATGGAGGGTCTCCATGTAGCCTCTAGTGGGGGTAGGAGGACATTCTAGTGGGGCTAGGAGGAAGTAGGCTGTTGGTCAACTAGGATCTGCAGCCTATGCAATAGGTAGGGAAATGAGCAGACTGGGTGGGCTAAGCGGTCCTTACAGTATCTGCCATCAAAGTCTATGTTTCTGTGTTTCTAGCTGTACAAAAAACAATGAGCCCTATGCACTAAAGGGCGGAGTGGCTATGCACATCGTATCTGCAGTGCATAGACACTCCACACCCATTGCGCCCCCCGCATGGGATGCACAAAGGGGGGGGCGTGCAGACCCAAAGCACCCAATCCCCCAAGGCCGTGGACCGCATGCACAATAGCACATAGTGCTGGCCAGTAGGGTGTGGAGGAGGGCACAGGGTATAATAGAGAGAACCCTGCCATAAGCCCCCTACACACCCTGTGCACACAACAGGACACCACCTGGATGTTGTGGATAGCCCACACTGCCACTGGGACCACTGTGGCTGGACCTCCCCATGGCCACCCGGTGCCACCCAGCACACATCGGTGCATGGCCCCAGCCAGGCACCCCCCAAACCCACACACCACATGGGGCACCAGCCCATGGATGCTGCCCCTCCACACGGCAACCCCCGCCACCAGTCATCCCTGGCATGTGGTGGGGTACAGTGCCCCCCAGCACCACCAACAGACACCCACCCCATCACTGCAACCCACTCTGGGACTGCATCATGGCAGGGATGGCGGCTTTGCCATCCTCTCACTGCCACAGCCACTGGCTGTAAGTCTTCCATGGGGCACGCTGCCAACGCGTGCCCCACTATGTAGGGGATCCACTCTGTGTCCTGGTATGGGCACATCCGACTCGCTGCCTGGCCGGTCCACATCCCCTTCCCCAGCTGCCCTGTGGAGTCTTGTGTGCCAGGGGAGCGGGGCCACGCACAGGTGGTGGCCGGTAGTGAATACAGGCCTGTGTGCACCTGTCAGCGCGTATGCAGCTAGGTGGGTGGGGTGCATGCTGATTCCGAATACCTCCGCCCTAATAGTACATAAGGACCAATGTGTACAGTGCTTGAGAAACACAGAAAGAGCCAGATAATGAGAACATGCAAGTAGAGAACATATCAACTCCTCACAAAATGTCTGAGGAATAAAGATATGTTGAGCCGATACCAGAACCTGAGCTAGGTAATATTAGTTATAAGCCACTGTATTTTAGGAAACATTCTGACAGAACAAAGTATTTAATGAAAATGTAAAGAAAAAAAGTATTTTAATTTACAGGGGAGGGGCAGTTGTGACCTTATAAGATTTTTGGGTTGATAACAGGCTGCTTATCATAATGTCTTCACCTTAGTGAGCTTTGAAAGTTTAATAGATTTAACATCCTTTTCATCTGCCTGTGCTTGCTTGTTTTGTTTAGCAGTCTCTGTGTTAGCAAGTATTAGAAAAAAGCAGCAATGATAAGCAAAAAAAAATGCAGTCCTCTGTAAATAGTTTGGTTGACCTATAAAGATAATAAATTAATTATTTAGTGTCAATGGACTAAGGCTGTTCTTCATACACCACATGTGATACATGCCATTTTAATCAATAATTTTTGTGCTTTGTAATGGTGAGACTCATTGACCAAAAGTATGCAAATTAGGCATTTCGGGAGGAGGCAATTCCCATCTTTGACAAAGTGACTTGCATTTGAAGCAGTCCCGCTCAGTATTTATTTATTTATTTATTTATTGAAATGTTTCACCAAGAAGGCAAGATGAGCAACAAGTTGCTAGTCTCTCGGTGTGACCTGGGGGGTAGGGAACAATGGGATATAATACAGAGGAATGTTGGAATACAGTTTGTTTACTTGCATGCAATAAGAGCAGGAGGGATCACAGGTGGATAACATTGGCTAACAATATAACAGTAAAGTATAGTAGATATGAAGACACATATAGCAAATTGGCAACAGCTGGTGACAGTTGGCAACACTGGAACACATATAATAACTTGTCAACAGTATGTAGCACTAGATGGTAAGGTGACCCAATAGTAATTGGTAGCCATCAGTGTGACATAGATATTCAAGATTTACAGCGATTGGAGTAAAGACAGAAAGAATGGAAGGAGGGAACGAAAAATTGTGGAGGGTAGAATGGAAGAAGGAAAGGAAATTTAGAGAGTGACACAGACGGATCATGATTTTTGAGGTAAACAGAGATGACAGGGTGGACTACAGTGCATGTAAGAGGGGTATAGGTGTAGGTTATAAGTGCTTAATTGAATGTAGGGGTAAGCCAGTGTTAGGCTACATTAATTAGAAGAAGGGTAGGAGGAGAGGAGCGGTAGAATGTGGCAGGGTGAATGAGAGAGAGGTATTGTAGGTGGGGGTATCCAAGGGGGGAAAGGGGGGAAGTTGAACTTCAACAGTGTCCTGTCATCCCTATTTGGGTACAGTGGTGGACAGCCCTACTGGTAGGACACCAGTTATAGGTGATGAGAGTTATTTATATATAGTGATGCGAGGGGGGGTGTTGGTGGAGGGATGTTGTGAGGGACAGCAGGTCAACTATAGTAGGGGGCACCCCACCAGTGTGCTGGGTGACCCTGCCTGCACAAGACAGTGCTCTAGCAGTGACTGAGGGGGTGCAGTAAAAGGAGAAATAGGGAAAAGGGGATAAGGCTGTTGCCCACCATGCGCTATGGATCCTGCCTGTACAAGGAGTGATCGAGCTCACAGGAGGGAGATACATT
The DNA here is from genome assembly GCA_016271365.2 of Neoceratodus forsteri. Taxonomy (NCBI): domain Eukaryota; kingdom Metazoa; phylum Chordata; order Ceratodontiformes; family Ceratodontidae; genus Neoceratodus; species Neoceratodus forsteri. The sequence continues at coordinate 1,680,087,799 of CM057456.1, forward strand.
AAAGGTAAAGAAAGAAGGGGGGAGGAAGACTTTAGGAGGAGGGAGAGTGGGGAACATGGAGGAGCACAATCAGAGGGAAATAGGAGTAGTGGGGAGTAGGCATATGAGCCTGAGCAGAGATCAACTAAAGTGGGGGGGGGGGTAGAATCCCACCAGTGTGCTGGGTGACCCTGCTTGCACAAGGCATGGGGTCCAGGTGGACCTACATCATAACAGTATGTTGTTTAAGTGCAGTATTATATTGGTGGCTCAAACCTGGTATTTGACACAGATAAGCTCCTGTTTGTCATCACTGCTACCCAGAATTTTTTTTGGGTCTTGTTCAACTCCTGTTTGGGCCTCCTTATCCCCCAGGCAATAAATGACGTAGCAAGAGGTGCTGCTTGTGATCTGGTGATGCGGGGTCTGTAGTGCGGCTATGGGCTGCCTGGCCAAAACATGTGAAGTTCAGAACAAAAGAAAGCTGCACTCTAAACAAGAAGAGTCTTTTCTATTTGGAGTGCATCTTTCTCAAGGTTTGGACAACAAATGATGTGCCCCTCGAACTTTGTATTTAATTAAATCTTAGTAGTTGTTCTCTCTAACAATGTAACCTTTGAGCCCTGAAAGCCATTGTATATAATTCTGAGACGTTTTGACTTAACCTAGAGTTTATGATGCAGGTCCACCTGGACCCCATGTCATTCTACCCTTGGTCAATGTGAATTACATTTTAAGTATCCGCCCCATACCCTTGATAGAGCAGTCTGTTTTTCCATCTAACTAGCATCATCAATGACATGAGACCACTCCTCTCCCCTCCTGGACGCATGCTTTAAATGTCACATGGCTACATGACTTACAAACAGCATGCTGCAGGTTACAGAGATGGTGTCTGCAGAGGTAGCCTTGAATTGGACTTCTATTGCCCTCAAATCAAGGGTCAGCAGGTCAACTTGTAATAAATGGCAATTTAGGGCTGGGAGGACACCATAGTATGGGCGGGGGCTCAGTGAAAAGGTGGTGATGTCAGCTCTTGGCATTTTCTTAAAGGCAGCCAATATTTGCTTTTGTTATTTTACAGACTTGCTGAATGGAAATTTGGAAGAGTTAATTGGGGGGCAGGAAATAATTGGGGTAAGGCTATATTTTACATGCTGTAACAGACTGACTTTGGATGATACTAGCGATTTTCCAGTAAATGAGAACCATTCCTTTTTTCTAATTTATAAAAAGATATTTGGAGGAACAGAGGCTATCTGGAGTGTTGAAGAATATGAGTTCTTGGAAATGGACCTATTTTTAAAAGACAATTTTAAAGTAATTTTTTTTTGTATAGCTTTTTGGTCCCTGTCGCCTCCTCCCGCCAACTGACAACAGGGACACATAGGCATTTTTACACATTTTCTCCCCTGACCCCCCCAGGCCCCAGCACATGGCCATGTGAGTATGTGGAGGTGCACTTTGCATGCTGTGGTGCCAGCTCAGCCCCTTCCATGTCCCGATACTTTGCCATCTCCTCTCCACTATGCTACCCACTGGATCTCCACCCAGTGGGAGTGGAACTACGGGGAGGGCACCAACCCACCCTCACCACCCTCAGAAGAGGAGAGCTGCCCGCCGGCATGTTCAATCCTGCTCCACCCTCCCCCCCCCACGCCGGCACCCGAGTGACCTGAGGTCATTCCCAAACCCGGGTCACCAGCGTAGCGTGAAATAAGGTGCCCAGGGCCTCAACCCTCTGTGCCACCAGGCCTGCAATTTTAAAGTTAATTTGAAGATTTTTTCAGGTTCAATTTAATATTAAAATACATATTTGGGAGATATAGAGTATAATATGCTCATGCCAACACGTGACAATTCTGATTTTCTGATTGTTCTGGAGGATTGTAGGTTTCATCAATAGCAAAACTGAGGGATTTAGACTTGGGCAGACCCACAGTACCAGGAGAAATTATAAGCTGAGTTGCAAGAAAGACTAAATATTCCATCACTCTACCACCATAAAGACATGCTACAAAATGTGAGGTTTTCTTGAAAGAGAGCCTCTAAAAAATGTAGCATTATTCCCCTTAGAGAGATCTATTCCTAAAGGCATAGTTTCTCAGGCCTATATGGGATGCCAAATTATGGATCTCCATTAGCGCCTAAGGAGGGAAGGAGTACTAGAGACCTACATGCTCAAATTTCTGAGAAGAATTGGATATGTGTAATAGATGGTCAGAGGGGACTATTGCTGTGTAACAAATAAAAATTGTCTCAGTTCAAATTTCAAAACAGAGCTTTTTGCCTACCAATGTTTCAATCCAGATATATCACCCCTGTGCAGCAAATATAAAATTGAACTGGGAACATAATGTACTCTTGCTTTTGGGATTGTTAAGTACTGAGACCATTTTGGAAACTTGTAGCTGAAGCATTAAGTAGTAAGGCATTTGATATTGCAGTGAACCCTGACTCACTTATAATGCCATTTGATGTGTCAAAGAGACGTAAGAGAAATGGATCGTCTTTCCTAAAATTAGTAAAATACTCCTGCTTACAACATAGGAACATACATATTTAGGAATAAAAGAAAGAAGACCAATAGTACATCTAGTTCTTTATCAGAAGGGCAGCAGAATTAAGGATGGTGCTGATGTTAGGGGATTTCAATATGCCGGACATGGGCTGGAGAATCCCACTGGCAGCAAAGGCAAGTAATCAGCTGCTGGTTAAGGCATGCCAGAAAGTATTCCTTACATAATTGGTTCAGGTCCCCACAAGAGCTGAGGCCACACTAGATCTCACTCTTTTTAATAAAGAATGGATCCATAGTGTCAATCTTGGAGCTGCTAAGTTCAAGTGATCATGGGACAGTTTGGATGAAGAGCCAACTGGAAACCAACATCACTAAGCCAAATAAAAGTATGGGAATTTAGAAATGCAGACTGTCTGTGGATGCAGGAATTACTGGTGGATAGTGGGGGGGGTAATAGTAGTGATTGAAGGAGTGGACAAGAACTGGGACTGTGGACTTCTCTGGCATTGTGACTGTCTCCACTAGAATTGTCTCTTAAGCAGTAATACTTTTTAATAATAACATCCTGTCTTTTGCTGATGCTCTAGTGCCAGTCTGTAGCCACCCTGAGTCCAGGAGGAGGAGTTCACCATGGCATAATGATGTTCTCCATTTTCTTAGAGCAAAGAGTCTGAGGTTAGAGCACAAGTGGAGGAAGCTTGGCCTGAAGTCCAATATTCTTGTCCTGGTAGTTCACTTTCGTGAATACCAGGAGGTGATGTTTTCCATTAGGTTGACTTTCTTCTCGGGCATAAGTGCAGCTGAGTGGTAGGTGTTACTGTCCACTCTGAGTATCTGTCCCTCTCTCAGAATCTTGGATAGAGTACTCAAAAGAAGTGTAGAGAACTGTTTGTAGCCATATTGGTCCTTGTACAAAATGATGAACAAAGTGGGTGATTTGATGCCTTTTATTGGACCAGCAAGGGATTTACAAAACACAAGTTTTCAAGCTACACAGAGCTCTTCTTCAGACATGGATGTTTTCTCAAAAGACAAACTTAAATACATTGGATAGAACTGAGAAATAAACATGCAAAGTCAAAGAAACAAAAGATTCGAAATAGTAGGCTCCTCTCCATGGAATGTGACAGCAGGGGATCTATAAAGTTACTGTAAATGTAAGAGATATTGCATTTAAACATATGCACAGGAAACGTATATGTACCTCAATGAAAAGAAAGCCAATTATTAGTTTAAATTTTGTAATGGGTCATGAAACTAAGGTCTACATTCAGTCCCTTATTCTAAGAGTCAAATGATAAATAAGTGTAAGCTCATAAGCCCACATTTCTTGTGTATGTCCATTAAGAACCAAGACAAAGAGATCAGAGGTAGAGTCATCAGACTGAGAGAAATGTCCCACTTTCTTCCATGTAGAATAAGCACTAGGAATAGTGGTGCTGCTAGGACACTTAATACTTTACAAAACTACATACAGCAGCACCCACTCCTCGACAGACTGTTGAAATTTTTGCTTGCTTAAAGTTCATGTATTGCAGCATGATAAATTCACCAAAATGAGAGAAGAGGAACATAGCAGTGGAAAATGCCACCGCTCATTACGTTTCACCCCCAACACACGGGGGTTTCATCAGAGGATGAATCAATGTGTTAGAAGCAGTTATTTAAACACCAATCAACCAATGATGTGATTTCTAATATACACATCATTATTTAAGTAATATCTGCCTCTACAAACACCAGTATTATGAACCAAAACAGTGCCCAAACACAATATATACATTATTGAATTAAACATTCAGAAACATATTTAGATATACTTGGTTCTAAAACAGTCCAAAAATTCTGTTAATCCCAACCCTGTGGAGAGAACAGAAAATTGTTACTTACAAATTATGGCAAAACAAAACTGGATACCGTTACATCATATATAAGCAGTCCATCTTAATACTAAATTGTATTGTTTAAATTACCCCCACAAAAGGTATATTACATAAAAAGAACAAATAAAACAATAAATAATATAATAATAAGAGGAAAGGGGAAGGAGAGGAAAAGGGGAAGGAAGAAGGAAAAGGTTGTGGGGAGGAGGAGGGCAGGGGGGAGGGAAGGGGGTAAGAAAAACGAGGGGAGGGGATATGTTTTGGAACCTGAAAATGTCCCACTGTTTTGTCAGTTTTTGTGTTGTTGTTTTTTTTTACCATTATGTCATGCCTATGTGACTTCATTCAGGTTTGAAGGTGTTGCCCGATCTCCCCCACATAGCCTGTATGTGGATACTTCTTGCAGTGGATGTAATAATACACAACAGCCTGGGATCCACATGTATGACTCCCCTGTAGCTTAAATTGCTTGTTGTTTTGGGGGGGCAGGGGGTGTTAATAAATACCGAAGAGGAAATGTGCCCACGTGTTTTACATTTAGGAATACTGCAGGGTTTTGTGCCTCCTAGTGTTCTGTTGTTTTGGTCAAGAGAGGTGTGATGGTTTTGCTAATTTTTTTCAGTCAAGATTGCAGATAACCAGGCTAAGATCTCCTCCATGGTGAGATCTTATGATTGCAGTGGTCAGGTGCTGGAGATATCTGAAACTTGGATTATTTGGAACAGCTTCTGCTTGACCGATCTTATGGAGATTTGCCAGGCGCTGTTGGTTCTGCATTCAAACCACTGTCTGCTGGACCTGGCTCCCACATCTCTAAAGAAGGTAGTTGTGGTGGTGCTTGGTCCAGCACTCGCTGAAATCATCAGTGCCTTTCTGAGGAAGAGTGGGTTACTTTCTGCCTTGAAAGAGGATGTGGTGCAGCTACTCCTTAAGAAGACTTCTTCAGATCCTGGTGATTTTGCAACTTCTAGATCTATCTCTGACTTACCCTTATTTGGAAAAGCTATTGAGAAAGTGGTAGTGGTGTGGCTAAGAGAGTATCTGAAAGAATTCCTAATCTATGAGCCTTTGCAATATGGTTATCATCCTCAGCATAGCACTGAGATGTCCCTGGTGAGGGTTTTGAATGATCTGCTCCTGGAGGATCGTTGTAGCAGTGGGATGCCTGCTGGATTGGTTTTAGTCCTTCTTAAGTGATCAGTGATTTTAGGGAATTTTTTATCTTTCCCTATTGAGTGTGGTATCTCTCAGGGCTCCATTTTGTCTCCTCATTTGTTTACAGTGATTATGCTCCCACTAAGAGAAATGATCCAAAGGTATAGTTTGTGTTTTCATTGATTGGCTGATGATACCCAGCTGTATCTTTCATTTAAACCTGACAGGACTCCTCAGTGACCGTGCTTGAGAATGCTCTATCCATGATCAGCTGGTTGATGGCTCATAGAGGGCTGAAGCTGAATCTTGTCATAACCAAATTGCTACAAGTGGGACCAGACAGACTTAGGTCATCTAGTTTGGAAAGCCTGGAGTCAGAACCTCCCTATCTTTGGGGGTGATAGACTCGAGGTTCGGCAGGTGGTTCACAATCTGGGGGTCATTCTTGACCGTGAGCTGACAGTTGTATGTCATGTGTCTGTGGTGGTCATGGGTAGCTTCTAATCTTTGTACTTTTTATTTTATTCTTTTTTTATGTTGGGATTTGTTTTTTATTCATTTCATAATGCTCGCAATACTGAGGTGAGGATCCTGGAAGTAAATATGATACATTTGGAGAGACACAAGCAAGGTTTTTAAATACTCACTGAACCTGCATAAGGATAAGACGTACTGTGTGAATATTCACATGAAAATATGGCTGCCATCCATAAGAACAAATAGAGCATGGAAGAAGAAAGTGAGGTGTGTGGACTTTTTTTTTAAAACACACACACCTTTGCACTGCAGCTGGCTGGACAGACGAGATGAAGTTAAACTGCATTTTAGAATATTTTGTTAAAATATGAAACAAAAAGATGATAGAATAAAAACCTGTTTATATGTAAATGTGAGGTATGAACTGCAATAACAATTGATTGGGAGGTTTAGAGGGTTTGGGCAATTTTGTAGCAGGCAGTAATAAAAAGGCGGTGATTCAAAAAAATGAACATTCTATTTGGCTACTTAATACATTATGTTTTACCTGAGGCTGTGGTTACCTGAACTTGGTCCTAGCTATGCATTAGACACTTCTAATGCATGACTACTAACCAATCAAAATGCATCATTTTTCCTACCTGTTCTATAAAAAGCTCTAGTGCATCCCATATAGCACTTAATACATGCATACCACTATCCAGAGGACAAAATGGCCTTTGTACCCAAAATTGATTAAAACAGACCAAGACCTGTGTGTAATAGCTGCTTCCTCCAGGATGGCTATGGTATATAGAACTTCTAAAGAACTTCTAAAGGGATACAGTACCAAAACTATGACAGAAGAAAGAGAAATGCCTCAGACATTAAAGGAGACATAAACGCGAGCAGACAGGGAGGTATATCTAAAAAAACAGAGGGAAACAAGAAGAAGGGTAAGGACAGCAAAGGCTCTAACTGAGGAAAGGATCACCCATGAGGTCAAAAATGGGGATAAGACTTTCTTCAGGTATGTGAACAAAAGGAGAAAGGCAAGGGTTGTATAGTGAAGATTATGAGACCAGGGGACTGTGCAGAGAAGACCCCAAAAAAGTTCAAATTTTAGATAAATACTTCTGCTTGGTCTTCACAGTGGAAGGGGGGGAGATGGGCCATCATGCATTAACATGCACCAGGGCAGTGGACACAAGTCTATTTTCAAAAGAGAGAGTCCGCTGGGGGTTGGAAGCTCTTAAGGAAAACAAGTCACTGGGCTGGACAGGATTCACCAAAGGGTACTTAAGGAACTGAGCAAGGTGGTAACTGCCACTCTGGCAACACTATTTAGAACCTTATGGGAGACCGGAGAGCTTCAAGAGGAGTGGAGGAGGGCCAATGTGGTCCCTCTGCACAAGAGTGGCAGTAAGAAGGAGGCAAGCAAGTACAGACCACTCAGTCTCACGTCAGTGGTGGGGACATTAATGGAGTTCTTGATGAAGGACAGACTGATGGAGTACCTAGAGATATATGAGCTATAGGACAGCTTAACGGGGGGTCATGTCAAACAAATCTCATAGATTGCTTTGACTGGGTAATAGGGAGGTTGTTCAGGGGAAGGTAGTGGATATGGCCTGTCTGGACTTCCATAAGGCCTTTGACACTGTACCACACAGGGGACTGACAAAGAGTCTTAGCAGTTTGGGGTGGAGGAAAAGTTGGTGAGCTGGGTGTCTAACTGGCTGAAAGATAGGAGGCAGAGGGTGGTGGTAAATAGCAGTAACTCGGAGGATGGGAGACTGACCAGTAGAGTACCACATGAATTGATACTAGGTCCTGTCCCCTTCAATTTCTTCATAAGTGACATTTCTGAGAAACTGGAGGGAAGTTCTGTCTCTTTGCAGATGACACAAAAATCTGTAACAAGGTGGATACACAGGAGGGGGTAGAGAAAATGCAAGGGGATCTAGGGAAACTAGAGGAGTGGTCTAGGGAGTGGCAGCGTTTCAGTGCCAAAAAAGTATAAAGTCATGCACCTAGGGCAGGGGAACCTGAGTGCTGTGTATAAGATGGGTGGGGTTCTTACAGTTACCAAGCAGGAGAGGGACCTTAGTTTGATCATATCTGATGATTTCAATGTGGCAGGACAGTGCAACAGGCCAGTAAGCAAGGCGAGACAAGTGCTGGGGTGCATAGGGAGAGGGGTCTCTAACAGAAGAAGGGAGGTTGTTTTGCTTCTGTATCACTCACTTGTGAGACTCCACCTATAGTATTGTGTCCAGTTCTGAAGGCCACACCTTTGCAAGGACATGAACAGGGCAGAAGCACTTCTGAGGAGGACTACTAAAATGGTGCGGGGGTTGCACGAGAAGCCATATGAGGAGAAGTAATGAGAGCTCAACATGTACCCTTTGGAGGACAGGAGAGTGAGAGGGGATATGACTGAGACCTATAAGTACCTCACAGGGTGAACAAGGTGCAGGATGAAGTTTTATTCACAGGTGAAGGAGGAGTACCAGCACATGGGAGCATGCTATGAAGCTTGGGAGTGTGTTCAAGAGGAATGTGAGGAAGTTCTTCTTCACAGAAAGGGTGGAGGAGTCATGGAACAGCCTGCCAGAAAAGGTAGTAGGGGAAAAGACAGTGGGGAGCATCAAACATGCGTGGGATAGGCACAGGGGTATAGCGCGCAAGGAACAAATAGTACCAACTGTTTTTTAACTTTTTGTTTGATAGTTTGTAGGTAATTGTAATGCTTCTTGGATCTTTGCTGCATGTCTGAAAATATTGACTGTCACTTTAAATTTAAAATCCAGTAGTCACTTTGGACATGGGGTCACCCACCCTTGATAAAGTTCAATGCAATGAAATGTTGGAGGCATTTGTGTACCACTGGCTACTTTGTTTCATATCAAGTGTGTCTCTCAAACAAAGCTTGTCACTGCAAATCAAGTATAAGTCTGGACAGCAAATCCTTTGGTGGTGAGTGTTGCACATTTTTGTGTAGATTAATGGGGAAATCTTTATTTTAAAACTTGGGAACAAAAGGGAATTCGTAGATGGATGGACCTGACTGAAGATAATCAGTTTAGTAACTGGGAAACGTGTAAAGATAAGTTTTATTTTGCACACTCAGAATATTTTAGATATGGTCAGTTGTTCTAGAAGGACTAATGCAGGCAGGAAAGGGCACACAAGGTCTGGACTGAAAAGGAGTTATTGGATGGAATTAAAAGAAAACAGGACTCTATGCTTGAATCTTAAATAATGTATTAATATTTAAACAGGATCCATAAAAAATGGTCACAGGAAACTCAAAGGGAAATAAACATGATACAATAGAACAAAGCTTTAGCATCAAAAGGGAATACTAAGGCTACAAGAAACTGATATGTACAATTCAAAAATATTAACGGGGCTTACATTACACCATTCAAACTATTCAAAGCCAAAATAATATTGGAAGCTAATGGTTGGCATTGCCAAGAACCTAAAGCTGATATGTATCATATATTTTGGTCTAGCACTTTAATTCAAGATTGGAGGAAGAAGCTTTTTAGAAACAGTAAAAAAGACAGATATTAAGCTAAAATAGTTGTGAATTTCAGCCAATGATCTTCAATAATTTAGATAAAACACAGCAGTGACATTGATAGCCTTAATGGCAATTTAAATAATAAAATTTTGAAAAATCTGAAATGTGATAAAGCAAATTTGGCTTTTCCCTTTGAAGACTAAAACATATTTTTTCTATCTGCATTGCATTATGAAGGCTTCTTTCACTCAATAAATGATTACTTGAAAATAATGGACACTAGGATAGAAGACTGGAACAGACTGCTTTTTTTTTCCCATAATAGGTAAGCTAAAAATACGATAATCAGTGAGTGCATTGGCTGTGTTGCACATATATGGAAGCTGCCAATATGCCATAATATAACTTATTATACAGTACATATCTGTTTACAACAGATGTATACAATGAATTAGCATCTATGGAAATAAAAAAATGTATACAACAAGAACACTGCGGTAGTTCCCAAGGTTTAATGGACAGCTGATGTTGCTCTGCTGCACAAAAGTGGCAGTAAGGGTGATCCAGGAAACTATAGATCTGGCAGCCTGACATCTATTGTTGGGAAAGGCTATACCAAGAAAAAGGCAGGTAGACTTTCTCAAAGTAAACAATCTATAAGACAATAGGCAATATGGATTCACATAGGAAGTTCATAATAGACACACCTGACTGAGTTCTTTTACTGAGTAAGTAGAGTGCCAACAAAGGACAGGCCATAGACATACTGTACCTGTTCAGGAAGGCATTTGACTTGCCCCCGGCCCGACCCCCAGGAAACTAGTCAAGAAACTGAGGCATCTCTGACTGGAGAAAAGGGTAACAAAATGGATGGAAAACTAGTTAATGGGGTGGACACAAAATGAACAAGTGGCACTCTGAGGTTAAGGAGGTAGCAAGCAAGATACCACAGGGCTCAGTCCTGGGGCTCATCCTTTTTGACATTGATTTCTGACATAAGGGTAGGAGTTCAGGGAAGGATCTTCCTCTTCATGGATGACACCAAGATCTGTGGAAGGGGAGACAGTGAGGATGGGGTAAGAGCCCTTTGACATGTTTAAAAGGTTGTCCCATATATGGCAGCTAAGATTCAGTGCCAAGAGCCCAGAAGTGAAAAAAAAATAGTTGATGGAGGGATGGTATTAGAGAGCACTACTGAGGAATTGGACATGGGGATGATAATATGGAAAGCATGAAATCTACCACACAGAGCAACAGGGCAGTGGGGAGGGCAAACAGGATGCTGTGGGGTATAGGCAGGGAGATCAGCAGTAGAAGCAGTAAAGGGATCCTTTCCTTGTACACTGTAGGTCTCCGGTTCACCCTCACCTGGAGCACTGTACAAGGTTCTGGAGCCTACACTTGTGGAAGGACTGTGATAGCATGGAGGCTGTGCAGAGAATGGTGACCAAGATGAAATGGGGGATGGGCAGAAAGCATAACTAGAAAGGCTGAGGGACCTTAACATGTACATCCTAAAGACAAAAAGATAGCGCAGACATGATAGAAATGTACACATACCTCCACGGGATTTAACAAGGTGAAATGTAATGAATTGTTTACCTGAAGTACAAACACATGGAGGAAGCCACTAAAGCTGGCTAGAAGAATTTCCAGGAAGGATGTCTGCAAGTACTTTTTCACAGAAAGAGTTGTGAACTAATGGAACAGACTGCTTGAAGAAGTGGTCTGTGTCACAAACCCACTCAGCAGGTCAGGCCCTCTACTCCCAAAGTGCCAACCTCTGAGCACAGTCTTGTGAACAGTGTAACAGACAAGGTAACCCTCTTGTCTGTTTTGTGAGTTCGGATCAACCTTTGGTCTCAAGTTCTGGAGAGATTCAAACTGTTAACCTCTTGTTAGCATACTCAATGCATAGGCTCAGATATATCTGTCTTCAGGGGGCCAGATATCTTTGCCTACGGGCACCTAACCAGGTATACAGAGATGAACCCTTTAAAACTTTGATAAAGACCTCAGATTTAAAACACTTCTCTTTCCAGTTTGGTATCACCATTCAAGCTTATGTCTATTGTCTGCTATAACCATGTACTTTTCTTACAAATAAAAAGAAGTCAAAGACAGACCAAGTAAGTTCTAAAAAGAATTTTACTATAATAGATAAGAATATGTAAAACACAACAATAAAGAAGTGTTATATCACAAGACATACAAATCTATTAAAAGAACAAGGTTTTAAACAGTGCAATTCCTACTACAGTGCTTAGTCTCTAAATACTTGCTTAAAAGTGCTCCCAAGATGTTTTGTGGTCAGAGTCTAAGTAAAAATGTGTCTCTGTGAAGTAAAACAGACTAAATTAAAAGCTGGGTTTTACCCCCACCTCTTTTCAGGAGGTCACCTAGATCCTCCCTGTCAGGATATATGAAAATATATATCTTATACAAAAGTACTACATTCTGCAACTTCAGTATAATTCATGTCCTTCAAATGACACTTTGTTTGATCTCATAATGTATTTTTCCTCACACAGGCTTCACAGGGACATTTACAACCTTGCACCCCTGTGAAACAACTTAGGTTCCCCTTCTAACGTCATAAACCTTGTTTATGATTTTCTCTTAACAAAATTAACTCAGACAAGTCTGTAATTAACTCAGAGAAACAGGATCCTTGATTAAAGCCTTACATGTAGCACATTGTCTCTAAAAACTGAGTGTGTGTGAACTCACATGCTGTCAGCATTTTTCTTATGGCATGCATCTTTCAGCTAAAATCTGGGGGCAGCCGGCCTAGTGATGTGGAGGGCTGAGGCAGCATGCCCACCTCCTGCCATGCTGGCGACCCATGTTTGCGGTGCGAGTGGGCCGTCGGGGGTTAGGTGGGGAAGGAGAGGATCGAGCGTCTGAAAGACAGCTCTCCTCTCCTGGGGGGGTGGGATGGAGTCCACCGCATGCCTGACCCCTAGTGGAGGCTGAGGGTCGACACCAGTGGTTCACACCTAGGGGGTGGTCACAGGGCAGTCGCCCGACATGTTGCATGCAGGAGCGCACGCGGCTCGGTCATTGGTGGCATTGCACGTTGCTGTGCCACTCTGGGGGGGAACGGAAAATGGCCCCTCGGACAGATGACTGCCTGACACTGCAGGCCTCACTCCCATGATAGCAGCAGCCCCTCACACCGGATCTGAACTGGAGGGTTGAGGGATCCTGCCACCACACCACAGGGGGCAAGCCATGGGGGAAAGCGAGGGGACACTGCTACGAGCGGAAGATGGAGCTGGGCACCTTGGCAAGAGGGAGCTCCATAGGGGATGGGTAGGAGAAAAACAGATTAACGGAAAAAAAATCTGGGGGGGATGAGTGAGGTCACTCCTAGAGCATTTGATTTTCAGCAGGAGACATTCAGTAATACATTTTATATTAAAAAGAAATTATACAGCACTCAGAGCTGGCTGTCTACATCACAGTCTGTGCCAAAACTGTGAGTGTATTCACCATGGGTGGGACCATCACAAGGGGCTGATAAGGGCATAAGTAATATGTAGGGTTAGGCAAACGGGCTGGGTCAGTAAGCCTTTTTCTGCCATCATGGTCTATGTTTCTATTTAACAACTCAGTGGGAATACGCTGTCACTCCTTTTTTATAGCTGCAGTGGGCATAGCCCTGCAGACATTTTGCTTTGAGAAAAGGACTCCCTGTATAAATGACCTAGTGGGAGGGGAAGAATCCACCCAGCAGCAAATTAGAATAGCCATACTCTCCCCTTCCCCACCACCACCTTATTAGGTGCTGCTCACCGGCCTACAGCCCTACACTGTCACTCCCTCCCTCACTTGTATCTCTCACTATCAGTGATTTCTTAGTAGTTTTAATTCTAACATGATATATTACCTCCACCTGAAGCTTTATCTTTTCAAAGAAGGCTGGCTGACATCCTGTTCCTGTAAAGCAGGCAAATTAAAAGAAATGTACATTGTCAGCATACCTCTCAAATGTATCAGATTTTCCGTGATGTACCATTTTCTGCCTGCCTCAATAAGCCTGTTCCGCCGTCCCGCATAGTGCAGTTTGTTTCTGTGCTGAACGACAAAAATGTGCTGCCTATTGTTCCCCAAACCCTCAAAAACTTCCTGGTTTCCTTTCATGCCCTGCTGAATAATGGACTGCTCGCTACTCCCCCTGCCTGAAGTCTGCCCTCGCTCCATCAGCTTCTGCCCTTTGCCTGCCCCCAGATTAACTCCTTGACTGCCTGGCTGGTCTCCCCTCAGGTCCGCTGCCATACAATAAAGCAGCTAGGTGGCTGGAGGGGGGAACCATAGCTTCAGTGAAAATTTTCTGTGGACAGTCAGAGAGAGGAGGAACAGTGCCCCGCCATACCATGTCACTCTGAGAAAGCAAGCAGTGCATCCAGGAAGAGAGGAGCAGCCTGTCAGCTGCCACACCATGGAGAAGCTTAGAAGAGAGCCAGAGCCTGAGGAAACGTGCCGCCAGTCTCTAGTGCCACACAAGGTGATACTGAGAAATGAATTGTCTCACAGTTTGGGGGTTTTTGGTCGCCGGACTCTCATTGCATGGTGGAGTGAGCATCAGAGGAGTTTGGACTGTCTACCATTATCCCGAGTCTGGGAGATAGGGCCACTGGTGCGGTGGTGCAGCAGAACAGCCTGCCTGAGCTGGGAAGGGAGGGGGCCAGGGCAAGGAAGGAGACACTGAAGCAACAGCAGCAGATGGACCACTTGGTTTACCCCAGCACTCCAGCAGAGATCATGTGTCTGAGTTGGACCCACCTGGGGCCACCGCTGGATGACCAGTGCTGACTCCTGCTCACTGACCCAACTTCCAGAAGAGTCTGTAATGGTGTCCTTTTGTACTGTTTTTAACTCTCTGGTGGCAGAGCAAGATGGGCATGTGTGTAGTGAGTGGCTAAACTTTTCACTTCTTTGGGGGGGTATTTTATTAATATTAAAAAAAAAAATCTGTGGTGAGAGTGAGCCTGTGTACAGCCAAGCAGCAGTGATGGGAGTGAGCCTAGGACTGGGAGTTTGAGCTCTGGAGGAGGGAGACACCCTAGTCTCTGCTGCCTGGCTGGTGCCTTGGGATGAGTCTGGGTCTGGGATGGGTCTGCAGTGCACACGAGGCAGTTCTGGCTGCTGCAGCTGTGCTGTAGTGTACTAACTTGCTTCTGCCTAGTTTTGAAACAGGACCCAGTGCAAGCAGCAGTGGCACTACTAGCACAACTTATTTATAACAGCACTGGCACTGCAGAACTGGCAGGAACAAAAGAACAGCTGGCGGACACTACTGGGTTTACAGAGATTTGTGAATAAAGAGGGTCCCTTGCTGCCTGCACAGTGCCAGCCATGCCAGAGTGCTGCTGAAGACTCTTAAGTTTGCCAGGCCAGGACAGGAGTGATGCTTGTCTACTTGCCTGCCCTGTACACAGAACAGTGACTCAGAGCCATGGGCTTGCCTATAGATTTGCCCTAAGTTAATTGCCTGCCCAGCACAGTCACTGGTGGTGCATGCAGTTCTCTGTGTGTTACTGTGGCTCTGAGTGCTGATGTGCAACTGCTGTCACTTTGCTACCAGTTTCTCATTGCTCGTAAATCACTTTGGGTTACAATGTGTATCAAACTGCTAATTATTTTTTTTTTTTTATATATAGAACTCTCTCAGACTACTGGTCGACTCAGTGTATTTATAGATTAAATCAATAAAATGCTAACACACATTTAGGATTTGCATCACTCTTTATTTTAATTGCGGACACACACACATTTAGGATTTGCATCACTGTTTATTTTAATTAAGGACATACAGACACAGTACATTTTCATTTTCTCTTTAATTTGCAACACAAACCACATGCCAAGCATTCAAACAATAATTTTACTGCGGTAAAATCAGCGTTATTCATTTTATGTGAAAACGACACAGTGCGTGACTCCGCACGCTGTGAAAAATCAGGCGTACCACATTTTTGCCATTTGTCACACATTTTGTAGCCCTCTGTCACACTTTGGCAAGTTGGGAAGTTGAGAGGTATATTTGCCAGTACTGTTAAAAGATAGTCAAAGTCATAGATAGAATCAGGTCCATGAGCTACAAGAGCCATATAAGAACCTGCCACTAACTCAGTGGTCATAACTCCATTTTTCTTCTCCCATATACCTATCCAGTAAGTACTTAAAATTGGACAAGCTTCCCACTTCTACCACTTGTTTAGGGAGACCTTTCCAAACTTTCACAACCCTCTGATTAAACCACTTCCCTCTTCGACTTGTTCTATAATTCTCACCTTGCAATTGCCTATCATGGACCCTTATACCCAACCTCACATTTTCCTTCCAATTTAATCCGGCTGCTTCATATAGCACACCATCACTCATTGATCTATACACATAGCATAAATCACCCCTTATCCTTCTATAAGCCATTGAATACAGTCCCAGATTCATTAATCTGTAGCCATATTCTGTGCCAGCTACCTCCCTAATATTTCTAGTGAATCTCCTCTGCACTTGTTCCACCTTTTTTCCTCCCATAACACTCTGTACCAAACTAAAAGGGGCCCCATATTGAAGCACAGGTCTCGCCAGGGATCTGTACAGGGACACCATACCCTTCTCTCTTCTACTTCTTATGTTTCACAACAAATTACCAATAATCTGGTTTGCTTGACTTATACTAGCTTTATTATGCCTGTCAAAATCTAATTTATCAGTAATTATTACCCCTAGGTCTTTCTCAAATTCTGTTGCTGTAATAATTTGTGAATTTAACTTATACTGCGCTCTACCATTGTTCTGCCCAAAATGCATAATCTTGCATAATCTTGCATTTTGGGATATTAAACTCCAGTTTGTTTTTTTGTGCCCAATTCCCCAAATGTATCAATTGCTCCTGAAATATGGCTACAGCATCTTTATTGCTTACTATTGCCCCTATCTTAGCATCATCTGCATATTTGCAGATCCAAACTCCTTCTGATACCTGCATGCTGGAAATTAGAACATTGAAAAGCTTAGGCCCCAGCACAGATCCCTGAGGGACCCCACTGGTCACTTCCACCTCCATTGACAGGTAGCCTCTAACCCGTACCCTTTGATGCCCATCGCACAGCCATGCTGCTATCCTCTTTCTAAGATATCCTTCAACTCCTATTTCTTGCAAGATCCCAGTCAGGACTCTGTGAGATGCTTATGTTCCTTTAGTTATATCTGCATGTGGCACAGATCTTTCCACAAAAATACAACCATGAAAGAATTCAGAGCCACAGGGTATGTCGAGGTTAAACCCCTACTAACAAAAATGAGATTTGGAGCTCAAACAACAAAGTATTTGGATATTTTTAAAGAGATGCCAGGATAGGATAAACCAGAGTAATGTAATCATTTAAACTGTTAAATATTACTTTGTTACTTGAGCTCTGTATCTCCTTTTTGCTAGAACGGTTTTAGCCCTGTCTTACTGTGTAGCTCTGATTTCATTCTTAGTTAGAGTGTTGTGGAAAGGTGTGCGTTCAATGCAGAAATAAGGGAAAAGAAGCATCTACATTAACAGCACGCATTTCTTTTTAGATGCTGGCAATGGTGTGGCTAGTGGTGTGTGAATGGACCTCTGTGGGACTGGCTACCTTAATGTGGTACAGAGGCTTGTTACAATTTAACATTGTAAATAAAAGCCAGTCTCTTAGTCTGACAACTGTTGGTGATGGTATGGCTAGTGGTGTAATGATAGTATGGCTAGTGGTGTGTGAATGGACCTCTTTGATGTGGTACAAAGGCTTGTCACAATGTAATATTGTAACTGAAAGCCAATATGTTAGTCTGACACAGGTGATTTGGAAGGCATTTTTACTGTACGGGAATAGAAGTATGTGTGTTACATCTTTACTTTTCATATTTACAGTATGGACAGTGGGGGGGGTAGCATGATAGCACAGACAATGGGAGGGGGGTAGCAGTGAGTCCACTTGGTGTATAGATCTGAAATTCCTGGTTACACTCTTGCCAAAGAAAACCTCCCACTGCTGTTGCCCGCCCTGCTCCTGAATAGTACAGCTGTCATTGTTCACATCTTCCCTAAAAATATTGTTGTACCTGTAACACAGAACGGCGCAGTCGCTGTGCTAAATCAGATTTCAGCTTGAGTGAATGAAATGACAACGGCACTCTTCATGAGGTGGGGTCCCAAAAAAGCCATGTTGAAAATCTGGTGAAACAACTTCAAAAAATGGCTGAGTTATACCCTGTCGTTCAAAATTGTCTATGCACTCGTGTAACTTTAGTCATTTTCAATATTTTCACTCCAAATTGTCAATGTGACCATTTTATCACACCACCTCATGAATAGTACAGTGGTCACTTTTCACATCCTGCCATGTTTTTTCACACCTGTGGCCTTTCATAAAGTATGGTCTAAAATGATGTGTATGCAGGGAATTGCATTATTCAGATGGGCTTCTGGATAAAGTTCTTATGAATAACCCAGCTTTGCAGTATGAGACACAATAATGTCCTTTACTTCATTGTTTTATTTTCTTTCCTGTTACGTAAAAAGTCTCTCCAAAATAATTCTACACTAAAAATAAAATCCACTATGAATACAAATTTAAGGTTTGTCCATGACTGTAAGCTAAGAATCTCAAGTGTTGACAATTGTACTAGGATAAACTGGTTAAGTATGTCCGGGCACTGCCCAGCAGCTTTTAAATCACATCTCTCAGTTCTGATGGAACAGAGGTGCTTACTGCAGACCCTACTTGATCTCCAGCTTTACTTCCTTGTTCCTACTACTAGGGTTCTCCTATATCAGGACCAGTGGGAGTCTATTCCATGCAACCACCACACTTTCTGTGAAGAAATACTTCCTCACAGTGCCCCTTAATCTATCCCCTTCCAACCTCGTGTCATGCCCCCTCATTCCTGGACATCTTCTTTTCTGAAAGATGCTACCCTCCAGTATCCTATTTAAGCCTTTTAGATATTTGAAGGTTTCTATCATATCGCCCCGTCTCTTCTCTTCTCTTCTCTGGGGTATATATATTGAGGTCTCCCAGTCTCCTCATATGACTTTTGGTGCAGGCCCTGCACCATCTTTGTTGCCCTTCTTTACTGCCCCCACTCTGTCTACATCCTTACGGAAATGCAGCCTCCAGAATGGGACACCGTATTCCAAATGAGGCCTCACCAATGATCTGCACAGTGGCATCACCACCTCTTTCCTTCTGCTGGTGATGCCTCTCCTTATGCACCCCAGCATCCCACTGGCTCTCCCCACAGCCTTTGTACATTGTTTGGCCACCTTTAGGTCATCCAATATGATTACTTCAAAATCCCTTTCCTGTCCACCCCCCATAATCCTCCCTTGAATTCCTGCAACCTAAATGTATGATTTAGCACTTTTTTGCATTAAATCTCAGCTGACACACTTTGGATCATTCCTCCAGTCCCTCCTCATTTTTCCACCCTTCCCAGAGTGTCCACCCATTTGCAGATCTTAGTGTCATTTGCAAAGGGGTACACTTTCCCCTTCAGCCCTTCCGCAATTTCACTTATCAAGACATTACACAGGACTGAGCCCAGGACTGATCCCTGTGGCATCCTGCTGGCCACCCTCCTTTCCTTAGATTGAGCACCATTTACCATGACTCTCTATCTTCTATCATTCAGCCAATTCCTAACCCAGTTTACCACCTTGTGACTCACTTCTAGGCTGCCCAGCTTGTTTACAACTCTTATATGTGGAACGGTATCGCAGGCCTTACTAAATGCAATTCATGTTTATGTTTAAGTCCATGAAACACCCTTATCTAGTTAATGCATTTGCAGCCATAGTGGCTCTGCCAGAACTTGTCTTCATGGTAATTAGAGTATCTAGATTATACTTGAAGGTAGAAACAGCATTGGCTGTCACTTGTTCTGTGACATAGTTCTTCCTGATATTTCCCTGGAGGGAGGGGGATACACTGTAGATGCAAATTGACATACTGAATCAGGTTAGGCTATTAGTGGTGTTCTTTCCCCTTTCAATGGCATTGAGGGCTCCCTTATTCTCTCATCCTTGTATATCTGGAGGAACTGAATTTGGTCTGATGGTGTTATCCATTTCAAATATTTGAATACTGTAATCATGTCACCCCGAGTCTCCTCTTTTACATGGAGAGCAGTTCCAGTTCTATTAGTCTGTCTTCATAGCCCCTGTTTCCAAACCTTAAGCCACCTTGATCCCTCTCCTCTGCACCCTCTCAATCCTGCCAGTATTTTTCCTTAGATATGGGGAACAGACTCTACTCAACATGAGGTCTGTCCTGTATAGGGGCATTACAATATCTGTCTAACAGTAAAAAGGCTGCACAAGGAATGGTGGTGCATTCAACCACGAACTGGAATGCAAAGTCCAATTCCCCATTAGCTCCCTATCTTCATTCAACACTAGTGGCAGCGCTGTGCATCCTGCACTCATACAAACACTAATCTGGCATACTATCCAATCTTCTGTCAGCACTGTCCTTTCTGCCTTCTTACTCAAACTCATTTATAATGACCATGGTCATTGTGACCTTGCTTGCTGTATTTCTCTACTTGGGATTGCCAAACTGCTACCTGGCCTCCCTCACCACAAGCTCTCACCAAAGCATAAACTACCGAATAATACCTCAAGGCACAGAACCCCTAAGCATCCTGCTCTTGTGCACCACAGATCACTTCCCACTCATTAGTTTCCCATTATTAAACATCACTGTATTAGTGTATCCTTTCCTCCAATCTATCTATAGCATAAACCACAACCCTAATCTAAAAAAACGTGGCCAGTCATAAGCGCAACTCCACAACTAGCATGATCAAGTGCTATTTCACCTCGATCATCCAGCTTCTCCTCCTCCTGATATCCAGTAATATCCACCCTACTGCAGGTCTACAGCAGCCGCCCAATCACCAAAGTATTGAAAATAAATTCCTAAAACTTGCATCCATCAACATCCACAGTCTATTGCCAAAACTTGATAATCTTCAAGCTTGGGTTACACAGCATAAACTGGATGTTCTCTCATTAAATGAAATCTGGCTCTCACCCAAGGTCTCTGACAATGCTATCTCTCTTTCTGGCTACACCCTTTTTAGGCTTGGTCGGATAGGGAAAAGGGGTGGGGGCTGTGCGATATATGTTAAGTTCACACTTAAAGGGTTAACCCTCCCTCAAATTACTCTAGTCAATAACTCTTAGGCCCTTGCCATTAAAATAATCCTCGACTCTCAGAGTAAATTTAACTTATACTGAGCTCTACCATTGTTCTGCCCAAAATGCATAAGTTTGTTATAATATCTGCCTATATTCCCCTCAGGGACCAGACATCTGGATCTGGATTCAATATGGTCCTTCACAATATTGAATCCTTTCCCCAACATACAGAGGTAGTGGTCATGGGTGACTTCAGTATCAATTGGTTCAACCCTAAAGCTGACCGATACAAAAATTCCATTGCAGCCCTGGACATAACCCATGTGGCCACCACCTCCACTAAAATCAACAATCAACAATTGGACTGGTAACAGTTCCCTGTTGGACCTGATCCTCACCACCCACCCACACAGAAATGCCAGCACTCTAACCCTATCTGACTCCCTGAGCGATCACTCCCCAGTAATGTGCCTCTGGTCAAACAAGGTGCTTGTGTCATTATTTTAACTTTGCAGTTTAAAATATACCATTATTGTGAATTATAGTGCTTTATAACTGTGTACTACGTCTGACCTTGAGCCCTAGCAGTGACAGCACTCTAGGTGGAGGAGCAGTAGTTTTCTGGCATGCACTCCAGGACTACAGCTCGGCAGTACCACTTAATTTTCTGCCTTTTAATATTTGAGCAGCATTTACTGTAACCCTAAAACCAAGATTTTGCCTTTGGGGTGATTTTATTGCTAAACAAGGGCATAGCTGACACTTTGAAGGTAGTGAGGTACAGGAAGTCATCTCCCCCGCTACTTCCGGGTGCCTAAACACTATTTAAATAAGCCCTGCAGTGAGCAGGGCGAGCGCGTACTAGCGTGCGTCGCCGCGCGTGAAGATGCGCGCAAAGACATGCGCGTCTGCACGTGTTTTGCGTGTTTGCCATTTTTTGGTGAATTTTGGGGACCTCTCCTATACGGACTAGATAAAGGGTGCATAATCTCTATTTGTTTACTATTTTATTTCCTACATTAGCTTCTTTCAAATTAGCATTAGTAGTGTAGGAATAATAATGTCTTCACTAGTCACTACAATAGAAGGACAAACTGGATATAAATGTGAAACTTGTCTTATGTATAGTTTCTCTCTTGATTTAAACCCTAATGAAAGGTTTGAATGCCTTAAATGTATAAAAAAATAAAGAACTTGAAGGTGAAATTAAACTATTTGATGAACGTCTAAAATTATTGGAATTGAGCCAACTTGAAACTAGGAAAAGGCTTCAAATGCCAAATGTTATAAATGATACTTTGCATAACAAAGAAATAATTCAAGAAATCAAGGAACCAAATAAAAGAAAAAGAGTTTGTAATGAACCAGATCCTGTGGATAAGGAAGATGAATGGTTCACTGTTCAGACGTCTATAATTACAAGAAAAGGGAGAAAAGACAGAGAATTTCTGTTGCCCTTATCAAATAGCTTTGATCCTCTAACTCTGCTTTCTGATTCACAAAATGTTAATGAGGCGTCCCTGATAGAAACAAATATTCATCCTGTAAATGAAGCAAATATTATTTCTCCACAAAAAATCGGTTTTGATCCCTAATATTTCATCAGCTGTTGATAGTGGTCAAAATGATTTATTACTTTTTAATCAGGACATAAGTATTGATCCTGAGTCAGATTTGATGGATTCTACTTCTAATAATCATAACCAAATATACGTTTTAGGAGATTCAATTATATCAAATCTTGATTGTCAAATATGTAACATCAATAAATCTACCCGTACCCTTTCCTGTTTCAGAGGAGCTAAAATACAGGATGTTAGTAAAATGATCAAAAATATACTTTACAATTGTGGTGTTGATCCGCTAGTGATTATACATCTGGGTACAAATAATGTTAAATATCAAAATGTACAACAAATTAAAGAGGCTTATGTGGGATTAACTAATTTATTGGAAGAAATAGGGGCAAAGATAATCTTTTCTGAAATACTACCTGTTTTAGGAGCTGACAATTTTACTATCAGTAAAATCAAACATATTAACAATTGGTTGAGACATTAGTGTTTAAAACAAAATTTAAAGTGTCTTATTAATTGGGAAATTTTTTCACAACATAAAGATTTTTTTGCATTTGATGGTCTTCATTTGAACAAAAAAGGATCAAAAATGTTAGATAACATTATTAATACAGCAATTACTGACTCTTTAAACTATTAAAAGGGGGGTCCTAATGATACTTTGTGTACTAAACATGTATTATTAAACACCAAAAATGTTTTGGTTCACCAGGAAACTACATTAAATAAAGAAAATTTGACTTTAAACGTGTTATTACTGAATGCTAGAAGTCTTTCAAATAAGATCTGCGAGTTACAAATTCAATTACAAACTAAAAATATTGATATTTGTGGCATCACAGAGACTTGGTTCTCTGAAGAACAATGGGGTCTGGAAATCCCTGGTTATATACTCTATAAAAAAAATAGAGAATTTACCAGAGGAGGAGGGGTTGTCTTTTATATAAAGGAAGGTTATGATTGTATTGAATTAAACTTTGATCTACCTGATCCTATAGGAATCAAAATACTGTGGGTTAAAATAAATTCCAATATTGAACCATTAACTTTTGAAATATGTTATAGCTCCCCATCCCTGGAAATTAATAAGAATGAGTCTTTTATATATTATTTGCAAAATATTAAGTTACCTAAAAACATTGTATTAATGGGAGATTTTAACTTTCCAGGGATAAACTGGAAATCTCTTAGTGGGACAACCCATAATGAAAAATGTTTTCTAGAAACAATCTTTATATTAGGATTAGATCAAATAGTAACAGAACCTACTAGACAAAATAATGTCCTTGATCTGATTTTCACAAACATCAAGCAGTATTATAAAAATCCATCAATTATTGAACCACTAGGAGTTTCAGACCATAATATACTTCACTGGGAAATATTTTGTTCCATTTATGATAGTAAAGGTATTACAAAGATTAAAAATTATAAAAATGCAAACTTTGTGAAAATAAAAAGTCATCTATCTAAATGGAATTGGAAGAAGGATTTCGATCAATTATCTGTGGAGGCCATTTGGGAAAACATAAAAACTCAATTTCACTTTTGTATAAATAGCTGGGTGCCTGAAAGAAAAAAACATATAAACAAAAGACGTAATCCAGTATGATTTAATAATATTATAAGAAAATCAATATTAAGAAAGAAAAGGGCTTTTAACAAATATAAGAAGAATAAAACTGATACAAATTGGCATAGGTTCAAACTAAAATCAAAGGAAACAAAATTAAAGATACAAAATGCAAAAAAGGATTTTGAAAAAAATTTGGTCAGTCAAAAGGATAATAAAAAAAGTTTCTTTAATTACATTGGTTCCTTAAAAAATTCTCAAACTCGGGTTGGACCTTTGTTTATTGATGACTTACTAATATCAGACAAACAAGGTATGGCTAATGCTTTTAATAAACAATTTTCTAGCGTATTTAAAAATCAAGAGAAACTAGATCTTCCTTTTTATTATAATATTACTCATAATATTAATTTTACATCTACAGAAGTTTTTTCAGCCTTGATGTCTTTTAAAACCTCATCCTCTGTTGCTATCGATAATATTCCTTTTGTATTTCTTAAAGAGTTGCCATCTGAGTTGACTGACGTTTTGACCTTTCTATTTAATAAATCTATATCTCAAAGTACAGTCCCCAAGGAATGGAAACTGCTCAAGTGATTCCTATTCATAAAAATTGGTCAAAATTTCACACTAAACAATATAGACCAATTAGTTTGACATCTAGTATTGGGAAGATTATGGAAAAACTCCTCCTACAAAAGATCAAGAAACATATCATAGCAAGTGGTCACACAGACATCTTTCAATATGGATTTAGAAAAGGTAGATCTTGTCAAGAAAACTTGATACATTTTTTTGAACCAGTAAGCTCAGCTCTTGATATGGGCCTCCCAGTGGATGTTATATTTCTGGATTATGAAAAGGCATGTGATACTGTCTCACAAAGGGTGATAGTTGACTCTTTAATAAAATTGCAAATATGTAAAAATATAATTAAATGGATCACATCATGGTTATTTGGAAGACAACAACAAGTCAGTATTAGAGGTTATAACTCTGCATGGAGCAAGGTGACTAGTGGAGTGCCTCAGGGTTCTGTGCTGGGACCTATTCTGTTTAATATTGTTATTTCCAGTATGTCAACATCAAATGGAGTATGGCTAAATAAATATGCAGATGATGTTAAATTAGGCTGTATTGTTAATAATTCTATTTCTGTACAAAATCTTCAGACGAATTTAATTAATATATTAAACTGGACTACTCATAATAATTTATCATTAAACATATCTAAATGTAAAATTATGCATTTTGGCAAAAAATAATCAAATGTCACATTATGAGATAAATAATGTACCACTGACTAAAGTTTCGTCAGAAAAAGACCTAGGTGTTGTTATAAGCAATGATTTAAAATTTACAGATCATAATAATTTAACAGTTAAAAATGCCATTGCTTAATAAATTGTATTCTTAAAAAATTTAAAGAGTAGAGATTCAGAGGTACTTATTCCTTTGTATAGTAGTTTGATAAGGTCTAAATTTGATTATTGTTCTTCCTTTTGTGCACCTACTCTTATAAAGGATAAGATCAATAGAGAATGAGTACAACGTAGATTTACAAAGAATATTAAGAATCTAAAACAGCTTTCCTACCAGGAGAGATTGAAAAATCTAAATCTTTACTCATTAGAATATAGGTCAGTGAGAGGAGACTTATGTTTAATTTTTCATGCAATAAATAACGAGTCTCTATTTGAAACTCTATGCTTAGAGTGGGGTAATTGTTTTAGTTCTACACGATCACATAATATCAAAATCAAGACATTTAATGTGAAATAAAAGGAAAGGTTTTATAACACAAAGAATAATTCCAGTGTGGAATTCTTTGCCACAGGAAGCCGTAAATAGTCCAAATTTCAATATGTTAAAAACCAATTTGGACAATTATATGGGTGAAAATAAATATTACTACCACCCAAGTTAATGGGTGGCGAAGTCATAATGGGCATGTCCCTCGACTTCGTAAACTACCTATGAACCTATGAACCTATGAAATGCATAATTAAAATACCATCTACAAACATGTACTAAAAAGAGCGAAGCTAGAAGACTTTCTTGCACACCTGGCCCAGTGCAACTGGTCCCCTCTGTACACTTCCAATAACATTGAACATGCCCAAAACTTCTTTATAACACAGTTCAACAAGGCATATGACCTATTTGCCTCTCTCCATAAAAGTAAAACTAAGGGTCCAATCAACCCTTGGATCACCCCAGCCTTGATCAATCTGTTGAAACATAGGGACACCCTCTGGCACCATGTTATTGCCACTAAAAAGCAGGCCAACATGCAGGATTATAAAGCTGCACAAAACCTTTGCACCCGAGAAGTACGCCGGGTCAAAATCGAACATTATCAAGGTGAACTTACTAACTCATGGGGCAATAGCCAGAACTTTTGGGTAAAGTTAAAAAATCCGACAGACTGGTCCAATAAGGCATTCCCAACAATGCTAATGGTAGATGGCATAACTACACAAGATCACAAACAAATTGCAGATACCTTCAACACCGCATTGGCCCACCTCAGTGGGGTCCTTCCCCCTGACTTCTTTACTGAACCTGACATGTCAGAAAGAGGTCACACCACTGCTCCTCCTCCCAACATTCTCCCCCCCTTCTATTTTCGGCGTGTTACAACCAATGAGGCCAAAAGATACCGCCAAAAAGTCCTAGGTAAAGCTAGGTTTAGTAGTGATCCACTGGACCTCAAACTCCTAAACCTCATGCTTGATGTCACACTTAAACCATTGACTAGACTCCTCAATCTATCTCTTTCCCTGTGCCAATTCCCAAAACAATGGAAAGTAACCATTGTTACTCCTGTACACATGAGTGGTGACAGGGCACAACATAATAACTACCGACCAATATCCATCCCCCTCCCCCCAAAAGCCCTTGAATGTATTCTATCAGACCAATTAACAGAACACCTCCACAAGTACAATATTCAATGCCCACAACAGCATGGGTTTAGAAAAGCCCATAGTACAACTACTGCCCTCCTCGAATATACAGATTACATTCAAAAAGCCCTGGATCAAGGTCACCTGGTTGGGTCCATATATATAGACCTAACGAAGGCTTTTGACACTGTTAATCACAACTTGCTCCTACACTCTATCCCCACCCTAGGTCTCTTGCAGGAGGTCACTTGATGGTTTAAAAGCTACCTTGGAGGGAAAACACAAGTAAAAATCGGCAATGCCCTCTCCCAAAGTCTTCCAGTTCATTCCGGGGTAACACAGGGGTCAATTTTGGGCCCCGTACTATTCAGTCTTTTCATTAATGACATCCCGCAAGCCTGCAATGACAATATGGTTCTATATGTGGACAACGCTGTCCTGTTTTCAACTGGCACAAATCCACTTTTCCTTTCCAATAATCTACAGACTATCTTTAACTGAGTCAAAACCTGGTTTGTTCAACACAAACTCCTCATGAATTACAATAAAACAAAGACTATGCTTTTCTCCAACCCCCAATGCAGGCATAAATCCACTAGCTTATTCATCCAGAACAATCAAAATGAGACCCTTGAGTAAGTAGTGGAATTCAAATATCTTGGCATCACACTTGACTCTGCTCTCTCCTACAAACTACACATTTGCCAAGTTACCAGGGTAGTTCTTTCTAGGATTGGGATCCTACATAGGCATCACCACTGTCTAACTCCT
Organism: Neoceratodus forsteri; assembly: GCA_016271365.2. Taxonomy (NCBI): domain Eukaryota; kingdom Metazoa; phylum Chordata; order Ceratodontiformes; family Ceratodontidae; genus Neoceratodus; species Neoceratodus forsteri. The sequence goes on from CM057456.1 coordinate 1,680,115,340, forward strand.
GAGGCTTTGAGACTGGCCGTAACCTACTCAATCCTCTTGGTCATAGACTATGTCCTTGTCATTTATGGGGCCGCCATCGACACCACCCTTAAAAGATTAACTAGCACCCTAAATAAATCCTGCCGATTGATGTTTGGTGCTGACAAATTAACCCACACCTGTGACTTCTATGAACGCACAGACTAGCTCCATCTCAAAGGAAGAGTCGCCTACCAGACCTGTCATCTTGCTCATAAGATTAGACTAGGCCTTACTCCCCCTACCACTGAAGCTCTGCTCACAGTGGCACCTACATCTTGTAGGACCCATCGGACCTACAGATCGACACTTCTAGTCCCTTTCTGCCAGACCTCTCAGGCCCAGAGGTCCTTTAGCTTTAGAGCTCCCACATGACTCAATGATTTGTACCTGGACATCACCAACTAGACAAAGCTGGGCCCCTTCAAAACCAAACTGCATAACCACCTACTGGCCCTAAGCAAATGTGACTGCAACTAGGCAGTTTGATCCAAAAGCTTTCACTGCCTCCTCCCCTACCGTTCTCCCCGCCAATACCCACTATGCTCTCCTCTATACTTAAGCACTTACTTTGACTAAGTCAATTTTCTGATGGCTACTGTTACCTTCCAATATTTGTTTTGAGTATCTTCCCCTGCTAACTCCAAGTGTAACCAGGAGTTATTTGTAACTACTTGTGGCTATGTAACTCCACACTCTGTAACCAACTTGTGTTTTGTTTGTACATTCTCTGATGAACGCAGAACCTTGTAAAAGAACCTATGCTTCAAAGGTTGATATAATCCTAGTATTTCAATAAATAAATAAACAAAGTCAAAATGTTGTGCACTCTCCAACCAGTATAAAGTTGACACATGGCTCCAGGTATTATAACAAAGGCAAACTTTATTCCATAAAAACTACACACTTTATGCGTTTCTGACAATAGTCCTTTACACGCGTTTCGGACAATAATCCTTTATCAAAAGCTTTTGATAAAGGACTATTGTCTGAAATGCATAAAGCGTGTAGTTTTTATGAACTAAAGTTTGCTTTTGTTATAATACCTGGAGCCATGTATCAACTTTATACTGGTTGGTAAGTGCGTAACATTTTGGCTTTGCGTTACAATTTCTCTTGATCTGCTTATAAAGATTATCTTAATGCATGCCATGATTGTGTTTGCTTTGCTAGCTGTTGCTGCACCCTGTTTCCCCCATGTTAATCTATTGCTGATCAGTGATCATTACCCCAGGTCTTTTTCCTGCTGAATTCCATCAGACTCTGTTTTCTAGACAGTATTTTACTTTTCTAGACCTCTTACCTAGATGTGTCACCTTACATTTTTTTTTTTTTTAGTTTATGGTCCTGCTCCTCGGCCCTCTCAATCTGGGAGGAGCCCTAGTTCCATCACCCTGGCATCCACCAGCCAGTGCAGTACCCCAGGGATTACCCCCCGGTGGGGTCAGCAGAGGGGACCCTTCTCCTACTGAAACCGGATCCATTTGCGCCATGGCTAGCCAGGTGTGGTGCCTGTGAGCTCCCCCTTGTCATCCTCTGGGAGCTATTTTCTTGTTTTTCTCCCACTTTCAGGAGAGCGGCGTGCAATGATGCCAGCGACTGAGCCCACTCACGCTCCCGTGCATGAACTAGTCTAGCGTCTGCCGCCCCCTGTGATGCAGCTCCATACCGTCGAGCCCCAGCCACTGCTAGGGGTCAGGCGAGCACCGGCCACTGTACTCCCCCCCTCCCCAGAGATGGAGAGCAGTCCATAGGATGCTCAATCCCTCTCCTCCCAGCCAACCCACGGAAACCCATGCTCGTTCCCGAACACGGGTCGGCGGCTTGGTGTGAGGTGTGGCAGTCAACGCCTCAACCCTCAGCACCACTGGGCCGGCCTACCTTACATTTTTCAATACTGAATTTCATCTTCCATTTTTCTACCCACTTCCCAAATACGTCCATGTCCCTATGCATTTCGTCAACTTCCTGCTAAGATGTAAATACCCTTGTAATTTTTTTTTTGTCACCAGCAAACTTAACAATCTAGCTGTTCACCTCCAGATCGCTTATAAATATAATGAACAATGTTGACTCCACTACAGAATCTTGCAGGACTCCACTGGTCACTTGTTTCCATGTGCATCTATTATCAGTAATAATAACCCTTTGGTTCCTGTCCTGTGATCAGTTTCTTTTCCATTGCATTACATGGCAGGTTATACCCAGGTTTTCCATTTTGTGAACTAGTCTCCTGTGTGGCACAATATCAAAGGTGTTGCTGAAGTCTAGATACACAGCATCCGCTGGTTTCTTCTCATAAAGCTCATTGGTGAAGGCATCTAAACATGCAATAAGATCGATGATGATGATGCTTACAATGGTGATGATCACACTCCTATAGTTAGAGTTGAGTAGGCTATTCAATGTTAAACCCATTATTCTGCACCTTAATACTGTAGCTTTCCACCGTTCTACAGAATTGCATGATATTTCACATGCACAGTCTTGGGATCAAGATCTCTTTATTTGGCAAATTTTGTTTTGGTCAAATGTGTGAATTCCAGATCCAGATAATGCAATTTTAGGAAAAATCTGTGCTTTTTTTTACTTTTTGCTATTGTATTTGTGATTATTATATCAGAAATAGTGTATAATTAGCAATAAGAATCTTACAGTAAGTATAAAATGTAACATTTTTATAGGGTAAGATGCAGAGAAACACAGACATCTAATATGATACATAACATTTTTCTGAACCATCACATTATTAAACAATCAGAACACAGAATACAAAATATATTTTTTTAATTTACATTATAAAATATCCTGCTACCTTTGGCTAACTGTTGATAGGTATAAATAATTCATACTCACTTCAATAGGATCAAGCAGAGGGAAGGTTGATATGCCATTGCTAGCACAGAACTGGGAAACAAACAATTGATAAAAGTTAGTCCCTTATATACAGTTTAGCCTTTAGGCTGTTCCATAAGTTTCACTGACTTCACATATTTTATAAATAAGGCATATGTCTTTACTTGGGTCAAAGTGACCTCATACTAGCCCACATGGTACCACTTTTGTCTGGTACTGAAAAACAACTTTAAGGTAAGTCATCTGCCATCTGTCTAAATAAGACAGCTTTGTTAGCGGACTATAAGGAAACAGACAAAATGACAAGACAGCCTTGTCAGCTAAACTTTAGGAAATAGCCCAAGTGATGTATGACCAGATATAGATGTACATCTGAGTTCCCATACCATCCTTTCCACCAGAGCCTTCAAGGCCATGTAATTAATAATATTTTCCTCTAAGTTTTAACTTCCCCTGTTACATAGAAACATAGAAGTTGATGGCAGATAAGGACTGCAAGGCCCATCTAGTCTGCCCATTTCTTTTTCTACCTTATAAATGTGCCATCGGCCTTTGCTCTGTCAATGGCCTATCTATTCATACTCATCTGTATTGCTCCCTTATGCCTATCCCATGCCTGTTTGAAGCCCTTTACTGTATTCATATCCACCACTTCTTGAGGTAGGCCATTCCATGCATCCACCACCTTTTCTGTGAAAAAGAACTTACTCACATTACCCCTTAATCGGCCTCCCTCTAATTTCATGCTGTGCCCTCTTGTCCTGTTATTTTTCTTATATTGAAACATGTTAGACTCTTTCACCTTGTTAATGCCCTTAAGGTGTTTGTATGTTTCGATCATATCACCTCTCTCCCTCTTTTGCTCTAGGGTATACATACTGAGCTCCATTAATCTGTCCTCATATGTTTTCTGATGCAGTCCCTGCACCATTTTGGTTGCCCTTCACTGGACTGCCTCAATTTGGTTAATGTCCTTGTGAAGGTGTGGCCTCCAGTACTGCATGCAGTACTCCAGATGGGGCCTAACCAGTGTCTTGTAAAGAGGGATTATTACCTCCCTCTTCCAACTTGTGATACCCCTACTTATACACCCCAACATCCCTCTAGCCTTACCTACTGCTTTAGTGGTCTGCTTGGATGATTTCAGGTCATCGGTGATAATGACGCCCAAGTCTCTTTCTTCCCTTGTGACTGCCAGCAACTCCCCTCCCAGCCTATAGGTGGCTTCAGGGTTTCTCTTCCCTATGTGCATGATCTTGCACTTCTTTGCGTTAAACCCCAGTTGCCACTCTTCTGACCATTTTGCTAGTTTATACAGATCTCTTCTCATTCTGCCCACACCATCTGGATCATCTACTGTGTTGCAGATCTTGGTGTCATCTGTAAACAGACAGACTTTACCCTCCAGTCCATCTGCAATGTCACTGATGAAGATATTGAAGAGGACTGGCCCCAGGACTGATCCCTGAGGTACCCAACTTGTGACTTGCATCTCTTCTGACTGTATACCGCTTACCACCACTCTCTGTTTTCTGCCCCTCAACCAGTTTGCCACCCAGTTGACCAACGTCTGACCCACCCTGAGCCTACTCAGCTTATTAATCAATCTTCTATGAGGAACAGTATCGAAAGCTTTGCTGAAGTCAAAGTAGGCAACATCAACTGCTCCCCCTTGGTCCACCACTCTGGTTACCCAGTCAAAGAAATCTATGGGATTAGTTTGACAGGACCTTCCTTTTGTAAACCCATGCTGTCTTGGATCCTGTGCTCCTATGGATTCCAGGTGTTGCACTATCCTTTCCTTACAGAGTGTCTCCATAACCTTGCCCACTACTGAGGTAAGACTGACTGGTCTGTAGTTCCCTGCCTCCTCCCTGCTACCACTCTTGTGGAGCGGGATCACATGAGCCCTTCTCCAATCTTCTGGGACCTCTCCTGTGCTCAGAGACTCACTAAAAAGTTCTGATAATGGCTCTGCTAGTTCCACCCTTAGCTCCTTTAGTATCCTGGGATGTATGCCATCAGGTCCCATTGCCTTGTCCACCTTGAGCTTATCGAGCTCTTGTAGGACCCTTTCTTTTTTTTTTTTTTTTCCATTAACAATTTATTTATTTTCGGCAGAAATACAATTTAAACAAACCAGACATTACCAAAATTGAGAACAATAATTGCAGTTGGATAATACATTCACATGTAGAAAAATCCTCTGCCTATCTCCCAACATACCCCCAGCTATACTCCCCAATCCACCCACCCCACATCCCTACCAACCCTTATAATCCTCCTCACCCCCCCCCCCGAGGCACCTAACCATTTATCCCAATACTAGATGCGATCAGGAATCAATAGAAAACAAGTAAAAAACAGGGCCCAAATCTTGTCATAAAGGGGCAATTGATTGTGCAATATGGCAATCATTCTTTCTACCCTTAAAAGCATAAGGAGTTCTGCAAGCCATTCTGAATAAGAGACCTGCGCTTTGTCTTTCCAATGAGAAGAACTAATTTTTCACTATAATTGATATCAAGGTCATGTGGTATTTCCGAGCTTAATTGGAAAATCCTTCATTTCCCCAGTAAACAGACCTCCGGTCTAAACATTTCTTCTAATCCCAATAAGGGATCCAACTTATTTTAATTTCAGTCCATAAGGTGTAACTTTAGGGCATTCCCAGAAAGATATGGAGAAGGTCCCATATCTTTCCACATCTAAAACATTTGGAATCCTTCAGTAATTTCAAGTCCTTCAGCTTTTGAGGTGAATAGTAAATATTATGCAGCAGTTTAAATTGTATGAGTCTCAGTTGGTCATGCCTAACAAACTTGTGACATGCTTTCCAAATCCCTGACCAGTTAAATGTGACATTTGGAAAGACTGCCTCCCAATAAGAGCAAGGGGCCAAATTTGTCGGGTAGGCCCAATGGAATAAAATTAGGTAAATCTTTGAAATTGCCGGGGACTACCAATTAGTGGACGTATATCATCCTGAAAGGAGAAATTGGGAATAAACACTCCCCAATGTATGCTTCTGCATTAAGACATGTCTGAGTTGATATACTTTAAAAATGTTTTTGCTTGTTAAGTTGAACTTATTAATTATATCTGAGGCCGACATTATATCTCCCTCATCCGTAAGAAAGTCTTTAAGAACACACTTATCCGGTAGCGGCAGCCAATCCGCTCTAATAGTCTTAACACCAACTAAGAACCGTGGATTTCCCCATATTGGTTGCGCACAATCTTTAACATGATCATATTTGATAAACCCACACAACTGCGTATGGATTTTCACTGCAACCCCTACAGGGTTATTTTTCAGTAAAGCAGGGAGGTTCTTAAAATTAGAATAAAACAGAGCTGAAGGATTTACGGCACACTTCTTAATCAAGTTTACCTCTACATTTACCCATAAGGCACATAACCAACTTTGAGGAAGGGCCACTGTATGAAACCCATTTACCGTATTTGCTCAACTGTGCCTAGAAATAAAGACCGAAATGAGGTAGTTGCAACCCACCCACAGACTTGAGTGCAGCTAATTTCTGGTAGGCCATCCTAATTTTTATTCCCCAAACGAAATCAGCCAGGCTGGCATGTAGCTTCCTAAACCAAGCTACAGGAAGGTAAATATCAGTCTACTCAAAGGATAAAAGATTCTTGGAAAATATTCATTTTAACTATGTTTATTCTCCCCACAATGATAAGGAGCATGAGCCCATCTCTTAAGATCCAGTCCGATGTTATGAATTAGGGACTCTAAATTCAGTTGACGCATACGGGCCTTACTTCTAGTTAAGTAAAGGCCTAAATATTTGAGCGACTCAGAATTCCACCCCAGGCCCAATCCTGTTATCTCCTGTTTGAATAACATATTGTTAAGGGATAAACTACTGATTTATCTTGATTTAATTTGTAATTAGCCACCCGACTAAAATTATTTATTAGATCCAACAGTCTTGGAATAGATCTAGTGGGTTTCGAGACATACACTAAAGGTCATCTGCATATGCAGTTACTTTAATTTTACAACCCCATACTTTAATACCCTCTATTTCCTTAGCATGAACTATGCTCCTTATAAGGGGTTCCAATATAAATTAAATAACAGGAGACAAGGGACATCCTTGTCTAGTACCTACAAAGAGCTGGAATGGGCTGGAGATAGCTCCATTACAGACAACCCTTGCGGATGGGCATGAATACATATTCCTGAGCCAAGTTAAAAACGTCTCCGGGAAACCAAACTTTACCATAGTCGTAAATAAATACTCCCAATAAACCCTATCAAAGGCCTTCTCTGCGTCCAAGGAGAGCAACGCCATTGGATACCTACTCTCCTCGGACACAGAGAAGACATAAGCTAATGTCCTGAAATGATCCACTGAGGACCTACCTTTCATAAACCCCACCTGTTCATTCCCTATTAACTTAGGCAAAACTTTACTGATACGATCTGCTAACAATTTAGCCAAAATTTTTAAATCATAATTCAGCAGGGAAATAGGCCTGTAACTGGCCGGATCCACTGAGGGTCTGTTGGGTTTGGGAATTAAAACTATAAGTGCTTCTAGAAGTGACTTGTCCAACATCTGTCCTGAGAGAATGTGACGAAATAGATTAAGGAGCAAGGGCGCCAGTTTTGAAGAAAATATTTTATAGAAGTTGGATGAGAATCCATCCGGGCCAGGCGTCTTATCGTTAGGAAGATTTCTAATAGTCAACTCAATTTCCTCCTGAGTTATATCAGCCACCAAACCTAACCTATCCGATTCGTCTAGCCTAGGCAAATCTAATTCTTCCAGAAAGGAAGAAATCTGATATTCACTTGGTGGATTTTCCATCTTGCCATATAAATCCTCAAAATATTGCGGAAAACATTAGCCATCTCATCTGGAGAAGTTTTAATACCCCATCTACGCTGATTGTATTCCTTCAATCAACGGGAAGACTCTAGCTTAGCAATCACCCTAGCCAGGAGCTTCAGATTTCTCCCCCTGGTCAACATAATTGGATTTTGTTTTAATTAAAGCTAGTTCAGCCTGTTCTCCCAAGATTTTAAGATAGGCATCTCTAGCTCTCACAAGTTCTTCCTTTTCCTTCTCAGTCAGATGCCTGGAGACATTAATCTCTAAAACTCTGATACCACGTAAAAGCTCTTTAATTTTGATTTCCTTTTCTTTTTTCCTTTTAACTGCTATCCCGATTAGTACTCCCCTTAAATAAGCCTTAAGAGCTCCCCAGAAAATATCCAGCCGGCCATTATTATCTAGATTATTTAACGTGAATTCATCCACTTGGCCCAATATGTATTCAGCCAATTCAGGTACCCTTAACATCTGGTTATTGATTTTCCACCTATTCTCTCTTTTCATGAAAGATGGGAAGGTGATGGTTGTAGATACAGCTGCATGATCAGAAATTGGACCTGGTACAATGTTGGAGTCAAAGATTCCCCTGAGAAGAGATCGTGAGATAAAGATATAGTCTATACGGGAGGAATTTCCATGAACTGGGGAATTAAAGGTGTATTTCCTGATATCCGGGTGTAGGACCCTCCATTCATCCACCAGTCCTAGCTAATCTAACATATCTCCCATGGCTCGAGATGTGGGAGTTTGGTATGTTCGTACTCTACCAGACCTGTCCAGCAAGGGGTCTAATGTTAGATTAAAATCTCCACCCAAAATCATGGAGAGATTGCTAAATGGTAGAAGAGCCTTTAAAAGGCCCACTATAAACTCCTGAGTGTCCGAGTTAGGACCATAAACCGATCCCATCAAAATTTCCGTATGGTGCAACAATCCTCTAACCAAAATGTATCTGCCCTCACTATCCTGCATTTTTTGTAAGGGAGTAAACTGCATTGATCTATGCATCAACAACATAACACCTCTACTCTGTGTGGTACCCTGCGAGGAAAATATTTCTCCAATTTGTAACCTCCTCATGGCATTAGCCTCTGACTGGAGTAAATGTGTCTCCTGCAAAAACACAACCTTAGCTCTAACCGCTTCAATATGCTTCAGTATTTTGTATTGTTTAACCTTAAGGCGTGCCCCTTTGACATTCCACGTGAGAAATTTAAGTAATATATCTGTCCCCATTCTAAATTAACTGTTTCGGAATGTTAAGTATATCAGCCATTGTTCCAGAAAAAACATGATTTACCTGAACTATCATCCAGTACATACCACTATGAAATGGTGCCTCCAAAAAATAAATCCCCTTATCCAACAACCCTATTCTCATATCTGAAACCCAATACCCCAAACCACCCAGTCCTTCCCTTCCCCCCCTCCTCCCCTTTCCAACGACTTGGTCCATGACAACAGGACGCTCCACCCGATCCCAGAGCTACCTTCCCGTCCCCACACATTAACCCAGAAACCAGTTGCCCGCCCCAACAACCAAATGTTCTAACATGTTAACAGCAACAAGCCATCTACAGGAGAGAATAAAAAGATATCTCAAACTATATACAAAATTACAGGAGAACAGCATTAAATGTAACTAGTGGTCTCCACCCTCGCAAGGTATCTGAGGCCCCAAAAGCTGAATAGCCTCCATCAACTGTATGCTTTGTGAGAAAAAGGGCCCCTTTAAGTTTACATACACTGGACTTTGGAATGGGGCCAAGGCAAAAGCTGCAAGATAAACTGCAAAATAAAATAAAATAATGCCCCATAGGTAAGAATCACCCTCTTAGTGATTATATAGTAACATATAATGAAACAACCAGAATAACTGTCCAGTATAATATCAGTCTGTTAGGTCCGTAGCCTGAGGGATATTCCTAATAACCTCAGAAGAACATAGCCCCCAGATTATAGCTCATCAGGTCTCTGAGCTTCCATTTCGGCCCAACCGTTTCCACCCTTATGCTGGACTTTTAACTGAAGGCAAACCAATAGCTGCAATATAAAATAAACCTAATAGGTAACAGACACTATCCTCGTGGCTGTTCTCTAACATATAATAATGCAGCCTGGATAACTGTCCAGCATCAAAACATTCAGTCAGGTCTGCAACCAGAGGGAAATTCCAACTAGCTATAGTCCCAAATTGCAGATCATCTCTTTCCACAGAATTCCACTTCGGCCCTGCCCTTTCCACACCAGCCCTTCAGGGAACTTTGAATAACTCCGGAAAAGCTATTTGCAGTGCCTCTGCTGCAGCTTCCAGTGATTCAAATGATTTCCATTCTTCCTTGATGGACACCTGCAGCTTAGCAGGATATAACATACGATATTTAATTTCTGCTGCTATCAATTTCTTGAGCAGTGGATGAAAGGCCGCCCTTCTTTGCCTTACCAAGAATGGCAGGTCCTGGGCTACTCTCAACTTTGCACCTTCCCAATATATCTCTTTGTTATCCTTAGCCTTTGTAATGAACAGCTGGCATTCCTGATAATTCAAAAAACTTGAAAATAAATATCCTTGGAGGCCCAGACGGAGGGGGTAAAGGACGCAATGCCTGGTGTGCCCTTTCGATAATATATGTAGGCCCAAATGGTGAGGGCCCTGCTACCTTCTCCACCAGCTTCTGGGCAAATTTGACAGAGTCGGAGCCTTCTGCCTTTTCTGGTAGCCCAATGACTACCACATTATTCGAGCGGCTTCTGCCTTCCAAATCCTCCAATTTTGCTTCCATCCTTGTGATTTTCTGATTAGTTAGCACTAAGGCAGAGTCCATGCGGTCCCTACTCCCCTCCAAGGATTTAATACGTACTTTCGTTGTCAGCTGCCCTCCTATTTAAATCTTCCAGGGCTGAAGTAATTATTTTGATTTCGTTAGCCATTCCTTCCACATTTGCTCTGAAAGGCCTGAATTCCTCTAAGAAATGAGCTAGAGTAAGCGGCTCATCTTCCAGACGTCCCTCCGGGGTTTTGAGCAGACTGTGAGGCCGAGGCTTTTGCTTTCTTGGCGGCCTTTTCCGGGGTCGCCGGAGGTGTATGTTTTTGCGGCGGTTTCCGCATATCTTCCTCCATGAGCTGCACTCTCTGGTTGTCTCCCGTACTTGCAGTGGCGAGATGCCTACTTAAATTCTCGGAATGTGGGCAAGAAAATAAAAAATTCGGAACGGGTTCACGGAGCTCTCGGGAAAACAACCGCTACCCGCTCCACATCACGTGACTCCCCAGGACCCTTTCTTTTGTGAAGAGACCCTTTGGTGATATAACCTTGCCTAATGATGTGTGCCATATATTTAAACCTTTAAGTATTAATGTATTTGTACTACTGTTATGCTCATATTAACAAGCATTTACATATATTTGAGGTTAAAATATAAAGCCTGTTACAGAATTTATAGATATGCTGTGCTCATAAATCTAACTAATAAAATAAAGATCTTAACTGTCATCACATTTATAGACACGTGGTGCTCATAAATCTAACTAATGGTAACAATAATGGCATGACCTCCAATAATCACCTACAGCTCAGTCAGTTTGGAATTGTGTTCTGACAATTGCAGGGCAGAAAGGGTATGCACTAGAATGGTGACTTCTGTATGTTTGGTGGAAAAATATTAATCCATTCCCGAGTTATAAGGATTTGAAAATTTAGTTCTGAGCATGTGCAGTAGGGTCTTTCAGATAGATGTTTGATTTGAAAGAAATATCTTCCAGCTCACAAGAGAAGACGCTTCTTTCAGATTCTTCCTTCATGAGCTGAAATACTTCTTTCATGTGGTTGCCATCTTGTTTTTGATTGAAAAAAAATGTTAAAAACTTAATAAAAATGATGTATTAAAAAAGAAAACACCCGAACCTTGATAAATGGAACCCATTTAGCTAGATTCTGATATACCCTGAAAATAAAATTTCTGGTCACTGAAAAATCCAGGGTGCCCTGCTTAGAGAGAGGAGCCATTCACTGGCATTCTCAGTGAACATCAGGACTATCTTGAATTGTGAAGCGGCAGCTGGAGTTGTGTTGCTAGATTCAGATGGAGCAGTGAGCTGGCAATCACCTGATCTCTCTACCTGTCTCTTCTTTTTGTTTTTTCATTTCCTACCCCTCCTAGCTCAGCCAGACCTCCCTCATCCTTCCCCGGCATACAAAAGTAAAAACAGCAATGCACCACCACTTTTTTATGCGAGAAGAAAGACTGTGCTAATAGTATTGATGCAGCATACTAATGCTTCTTATAAGGATGTGTGTGCTGCAGATGTGTCATTGAACTGAACAGCAGCACTGGGGGGAGTATAGGCTGCTTTTTTTCTTATGTTTCCACAAGGGAAGTGGTATAGACTGCCTTTTCTTATGTTTCTGAATCCATTACTTAGAGTAAGAATCTCAGTACTGGGATTTCCCCAAAAAATGTTTGAGAAATTCATATTGACAACAGGAACAATTTTCAGTACAGCATGAGAGATTGTTACACCGATTTGAGGCAATCTTCATTAATGTACAGGATGTGAGTTTTGAGCCACTAGCCAGTTGTTTAGGGAGAAACATGTTTGCATGAAGTACGCATTTATGTTTGGGAGGTGTTACAAATGATAAAAGGGTATGTACATCTTCCCCCTGCACTGAACATGAAAATAGTAAAAGCTGGTTTAGAAAATGAATGTAACTTTTATGAACGTTTTTATATATAGTATTGCATGGTTATTTTTAAGAGAATTATAAAACATGTGATAATTGCATATTTTCATCCCCGTGTCATATACCCTCTGTCCATCCTGCAAAGCATTCTCTCACCTATAGATACCACTACTAGTAGTTTGTCTTATTGTATTGACTTCCAGCAGTAGAAGCTCATCAAATGATAATTTTCCTGGTGCTGAACAGAGAATTTATTTTACAATCTGAGTGATGCTTGATAAAAGAAGAGCTTTGAGTGGGTCGAAGATTTCTTTTCCTATCTAGCAATAGCAATTCAATGGTGCTTATACAACTGGATGAGATGTATGCTTGTGTGACTTCAATACATTGTGGCCATTCACCTCCCTATCCATGGGATATACCACCCTATAGAGGTACGATGCAAGGAAACCTAGAGGAGGATTCCTCTCCCCCATAGGTGCCATGGGAATAATTCCCTTGGCTAATGGTAGCTTAGAAAGAAGCCCATGGGAAAGAGAGATGAGCCACTGGAGGAGGAGGGGTGGATGGTGGGGCAACGACGAGACAAATCCTGGAACAGTCCAGGAGGAGTGGCCTTTTAAGGCCTGATGGAGGAGTGACATAGTTGCTCTGTCCATCAAACCTCAGGCTTAAAGCCTTCCCATTCAATTGTGCTTATGCAACTGGATGAGATGTATGCATGTGTGACTTTGATACATTGTGGCTATTCACCTCTCTATCCATGGGATATACCAACCTGTAGGGGTACGATGCAAGGAACCCTAGAGGAGGGCTCCCCCCATAGGTGCCATGGGATTAATTCCCTTAGCTAAACATAGCTTAGGAAGAATCCCAAAAAGAATACCCAAAAGGGTGTCAAGTATCAAAGAGGTGAGAAGTCAGAAGATATCTAGATCAGAAATGAATGTGACAGATATAGAAAGGAAAGACAGGAGAAGAATGATAAAAGATGAGGACAATGCATGAAAGGAAATCTGATGAGATGCAGAAGGGTGGACTTCCTAAGGAGAGAGAGAGGGAACAGTCGAGGCCACCATCCAACTCCATCCAACCAGCGTAACCTAACTAAGGAACATATGAAAGCACTAACCCTAACTAATATTATGACCATTAATGTGGAGAAGAGGGAAAAACACCCTTTGAGGAGGAAACCTCTGGGGATCCAAGGCCTAGGTGACCTTCTACCTCCAGGCTGAAAGACGTTTTGATTAGGGATGCTCGAGGGCACCACTACAGCAATTTAAAGTAGAGATTGAGGAAGGAAGAAAAAGTCCAATGTTAGAGGAAGCTCTCGCTCTGTCCTTCTAAATGGACAGCTGTCAAGGGATGTGAATGATGTCTGCAACTAGACACTCAAAAGCAAGAGAGGAAGTACGATGATGGAAAGAAGCCTAGAAGACCCGAATGGTTGAAGGTAAGACATGAAATGAACAATGTACAATGAAGAAGATGAAGCTAGCCAGCCCCAAGCAAAGGGACAACAGACATGAATGCATGTCTCTGTGTGGAGGGCAGTTCGAGTAGAGGGAGCATGGACCCGATAGGGTTATGCTCAAGTGTTTGATGTGCAGGAGTAGACCCTTATAGAGGTCAGATGAGCGAGGGATACCCAGATGCAGACATGAGAAGACTGATGTTAATAATAACCACAGGAGTGCATCAGTTTGATGAGGTAGCATAGGACCCAATAAGGGGTATGCTCAATTCAGCAATGTAAATGAGTAGACCCTGAGGTCAGACTGAGTGAAGGAGAACCAGACTTCAGGCATGAGGACACCATATGGACTAAAGTGAAAGGAGGATACGAATAAGGAAGGTGATGGCAGGATAGGGCTAGATGGACTAGGGTAAGAGGAGGATTCGAATGGGGAGGTGATGTCAGGATAGGGAAAACCCCAAAAGAAAGCAAAGAATCAGCTGAGAAAGTCTGCATTCAAGTAAACCACAAGGGAAAAATGCCATTAAGTGGTCCTTGGCCAACATAAGTAGGACCAACAGGAAGGCAACCGACATTAACAAAAAGTAGGTACATAACTGCTGAAAGAGACAGAAGAAGTCCAGATCACAGAGGAGTAAAAGACATCCCAAGGAACTAGAGTTACAGGGAAGATAACCAAAATTTTGAGAAGCCTGATAACATTAGGAGCTGCAAACAACACCAAAACCTAGATCAAGTACTGCTGCAGAGATCAACAAATGCCCCTGGCTACAAGCCCAAATAGAGAGAGCCACACACCACAGCAGCTGAAAGTGCAGCGCAGACCTGAACAGGAACAGGTGATGAACCGACCATGGAGAATCCAGGAGAGCAGCCAAATAGAACCACTGCTATAAAAGAAAGAGGTGTGCTGGAAGCAAACCGACTGGCCGAGGCAGAGCTGCAGTCCCCGATGACATGAAACTCCAAGAACCAGAACCAGGAAGCAGACAGGGGATGCATAGAGAGGAAGGGCAGCAGCCAGAGCGAGAGGAAATGACCAAACGAGGAGCTGGGGGGGGCACAGAGATGGAAGGGGCGAGGAGGGGAAGCAAGCAAATGCCAGAGCAAAGGAAATGGAGAGGGAGACAAGCAGCACAGGAGACGGGCGGCAGGGGAGAGGACTAGCAGCAAAAAGCCGCAAAATGAGGAAAGTATAGAGGAATCTGGTGGCCGGAGACAACAGCAGGCAGACGGGGAAATGCATCAGGAGCGAGGAAAAGCAGCGCCTCCAGCTGCAATGAAGAGACGAATCCTGGAACAGTCCAGGAGGAGTGGCCTTTGAAGGCCTGATGGGGTAGTGACATAGTTGCTCTGCCCATTGAACTTCAGACTTAAAACCTTCCCATTATTACCTCTGGGGAATGGGGTTGGAGTGTGCAACACTTTGCAGATTTCATAGTGGTAGTGGTCACATTAGAGCTGATCATCCTGCCATTAAATATAAAACCAGAGAGCCCTGCTCTGCAGAGATTCACTTCCAGCCACTTAGTGCAGACTAAGGAGAAGCTGGCACAGTGAGTTACACATCAGATTTCTACTCCTCCGTCTACAGAAATGTATTCAGAGATGCCCTGTTTGCCCCCAAGGTTTCCATTGTGGCCACCAACCACTCTCAGGTGCACACCAGGAGTGGGGTGACCCATGTAACCATCTTCAGGAAGATTGGATGCCCCTCTGTTGTGCCCCTTCCCACCCAGGATGCCTTTGACATGTCACCTGTCCCGGTCCACTGTGGTAATCAACAAGCTAAAGATTATCAGATCAACAAGACAGAACATCTCCAGGGCCTCAATTATTGCTTTGTCACTTACATCAGCAAGGTCCATCAGTTGGAGCAGCACAAACTTCTGGAAGCCAAGGTGGCCAAGCTGAGACAGAGGCAGTGCAAGCTATCCAGTCTTCATGAGCTCTAAGAGCAAGACATCTAAGAGCTCCACTCCAAAGTAGAGGAGCTGACCCATGAGAAACCCAACTGCAGTTAAACCTGGCCAACTATCTGTAGAAACTGAGAAAGAAGTATGAGAAATAGGTGAGACTGAAGGAGGAGGCAGAGATCTCAATGGAGTGATACAGGAAGGATGTGGTCAATGCTACCTTATCCAGGCTGAAGCTGGAGAAGAAGATAGAATCTTATTGGATAAAATTGCATTCCTTAGGAAAGTCCATGAAGAATAGGTGACTGAACTACAGACTTGGGTACAGGCTTTGCAGGCACGGATACACAATTTTCATTTGTTCTCCTTTTTGCATCTTTCAGCCACTTATTCTGGGGTTGCAGGAAACTGCAAGAAACCATCAGCATTTTGAAACTGCCATTCAATGTATTAGTCTAGCCAAGATTTAATTTGAGCCTACAAGAACTGTTAAATACACACATAGAGTGGATAGACAGATAGACAGGCAGGTAGAGGAGAGGAGAGGCAAACTTTACAGATACTCATTTATGTTAACTACTAAATCTTTCTAAATGAAGAAAAATCATATTTCTAATGTGGAAGCTTCATCAGCATTTATCTCCATTGGAAAGATCACAAAGGTACACTCAGTCAGTTGGATTGCAACGGGCAGTGTGGTTGAAGACATCACATCATTTCCACTGCACTGAAAGCAGACCAGTAAAATCAAACTGAAGCAGTTCAATCTTCATAAAAAGAAGACATTTAAAGCTTTACAGTTCAAAATCTAGTGTATAAATACGACTCAAAATGGCCTGACTGGCTACTTATTTGTAATTTTTGACCAGAAAAGTCACACTGAGCCGAGACGGCTCATTTCTAGGTGCATCTTGGGTGTGTTACATACATTGACCAGTTAAATTGACAGGAGAAATGTTGGTCATGACTCCTGGGTAACTTTCCTATTCTTCTTCAATAAATGCCATGGGAACTTTGACTTCCACCTGAACGGTGACCGAAGATGGGCAGAAGGGAACTCGGTTTGACATCACATCCAAAGGACTGCACATACAGTGCAGCACTCCCTTGTACTGTACTACTGTGTCAGTTATGAGTCTTACCCCAGTCACCTGGTGAGAGCTAGAATCCATTAGCTTCTGGCATGAGAGGTGAATGTGCCACTAGTGAGTTATGTTTCTGCCCCCTCACTTGTTAAGATAAATGTCATATTCTGAGTCAGGCCATGGCATATCCCTTTTAGAAGTTTGTAATGAATCTGTACTTAACTGCAGTATAGTCAGGCACTGTGTGACATCATAAGGTTCTATAAATGGGGGCGCTATAGTATCAGTATAGAGCAGACACAGTCATGTATATCTCTGGACAGCTGTCAGCTACAGGTATGCACAGTAACTAAACCAAAAAAGCATGCACAGGAATGGAGGTACGTTTGATAAAGGATCCTGTCCGAAATGCATCAGGCAGGCACTGTGCTGTCTTTTATGTTTTTTAATTTTCAAATTCTTGGAATAAATAGCTGCTGCTACTTTTTTCAAATACTGGTGGTGTTCTTTTATACATACGAGGTGGTGAGTGCCTGGTTTTCAGTTGTTGCAGGTAAGCACAATACCCCATTTAAAAGAGCTTTACATAGGAACATAGTAAAAACAGGACCACTGTAACCAGACTGGAAAAGTCAATAAAAGCTGGACTGGCTGGATCAGTCAGACTGGATGCAATTTGCATGAACTTTGCTGGTCCAGCCAATTTGTCTGGATGGACCAGTCCAGCTTTGGTCCAGCCCCTTGGTCTGGTTTTCACCCATGCCTGGGATCTGATGAAAAGTGGACTGGCTAAATTGATCCAGCTTTTACCATTGTGATCCAGCCAAGTTCTTGTGGTCCAGTTTTCACCCATGCCCGAGACTTGGTGAGAATTGGATTGGTACTGTAACACTGTCTGGACCAAATTAGTAAAAGTCAGTCCATCCAGCCAAACTGGCTGGACTGGCAAACATCACACAACTTGTACCAGGTTCAGCTGTTACCAAACTGGTACTGTTGCAGACTTCCAGTTTTCAGCCATACCGCTTTTCATTGGCTTTCAAACAGTAATTTTCACTGTTTGTAAATGCTCCCATTAAAATAAGGCAGAACATAGCAACCATATTACATCAGTAGAGGTGTAAATCAGGCAGCCAAAACAGTCAAAAATCGATGGGCATGGCCCCCGAGTGGCCTCCCTCAAAAAAACAACTTGCGTGCTATGATGTATGTGTCCCTACAACTAAAAATGTATTTATTATGTACTGTATGTATGTATGTATGTACTGTATGTATGTATGTATTCATTTATTTATTTAACAACATGTTTCCAGATGCATCCGGGAGGGGTGAGAAGGGGAAGGGTACAGTACAATGTAATTACACTAATACAGCGTTCAGAAAATTCAATAAAATGTAAATAAGAATAATAAAGAATATTGGATAAAGAATAATTATTAGGAAAATATTAAGCCTAGCAATTTCAAGAACTCAAATACAGTACTAGATTTTTAGTTCATTGGAAAAAGCAAGATGAAAACTCTACTTTATTTCAGAAATACATTGATTTTCTTTCTTGCTGCCAATCTGATGTATGACAATTATAGATGACTAATTCTCAGTTACTGTATAAAAAAGGGACTGCTGTTTTCTGTTCCTGCCTGCAATCTTCCTTGCCTTTGAATGCAATCTGGTGATCAGATCTAATCAAGCAAATAAAGGGGGCAACCTGAAAAAACAGCTGTCCAAAGTATCATCTTATTTGGCTGTTTCTTCAAGTGGTGGGTCCGTCTCAGTGAAGAGCAAAATGGCCACCATGTTGGCCACCAGAAGGGAAATAATGACAACTTCATAAAACTAAGAGAAACCAAAAAGGGTAGTCTGGCAAGCAAAAACTAGATTGATAGAGACAAGCAGTGATGCAAACATAGCCATTTAATTCCCCAACTCACAAACCAAGCCCACTGCCCAACACCCCAGTGCTTCACCTCATCAGTGGCAATGTTGTTATGCAGTCAGTATATCTGTGTACTTCTGTGTGCCATCAAATTATCCACAGCTGACCAGACAGCTCCATGAATTCTTGACATCCGTTGCTGCATGAAAGTGCAGGGCCTGCAGGACAAAGACTTCCCATAATACAGGGCCCAGAGGGACCTGTGTGAATGAGGATACAATTTCACTATCTCAAAAAGAAAGGAAATTCTTTGGAAAAAAACTCCATCACTGCACCAGTTAGGGTTCAACTCAATACCACAAAAGTGAGGAAATGTGGCATTAGGATTTCTAATCCTAATTCCCCACCCCATACCCCAAGCAGCAAAAGGAAAAATTATTAGGGTTTTGGGTCTCCAGAGTCTTGGCAAATCAGTGGTGGGGTCTTCCTTGGGTTTGTCAACCCTAATGTTCACCCCTCTTCTTCAGCCCGTAACCTCCTGTTCGAAACACAAGGTACAGCTTCAAGCCAAAACCTCATAGTGATAAACTCTTCAAAGGTAGAGAAGTGTGTCTCACTACATGTTGCCAACAGAGTCTGTTGTAGCTTTATTCACACAGGGCTCTGGGGGCCCTACATTAAGAAAAGAGATCACTTCTGACCTTGTTTGTCTCTCCTTCAGAAAAAACAGTTTAGAATTTTGTTCTGTAACTTTTCAGGGCAGAAGGGGTTTGTGCCATGGTTTGTGCCTTTCAAAGGTTTTGTGAAATAAATATGAGTCTGTTCTAGAGTTATAAGGCCCAATTCACAAAAGAGCTGCTAGAGCGGTGCAAGGTGCACTGAATGCATCATGTGTCAAAAGACCTTATGCCAGCGGCCTTGCACCCAAATCAGCAAGAAATATACCATGCAGCAAATGCAGTGCACATGCCACAGGGATGCATGGTACATCTGTGTGTATGTATGTATGTCAGTGTCAGTGGTTCAGTAGGTAGCACACTCGCCTCTGAGGCCGGGAGATCAGAGGGCTGTGGGTTCAGTTCCCACATCTGGCACTTGAGTTAATATCCCAGTACTGACACTGCAGTGCAGCATGAGAGGGGTGCTGCACTTCTGAGGTGCCGTCTTTCGGATGAGACGTTAAACCGAGGTCCCATCTGCCTGGATTGGTGGTAGTTCAGATGGATGTTAAAGAACCCATGGCACTTATCGAAAAGAGTAGGGTGTTTTTATTTGCAAAATAAACATAAAATACAACACGCTTTCACAGAAATCAAATAATAGCCAAAAGACTACAACACTATATCCATTTAACTTCTTAGATCCACTTCTTGAACACCTGCTATCAATCTGTTTTTCACATTTATTCTTGCTTCTTCAGTTTCTTTATTTATACTTAATAAAATGAAAAACCCTTTCCATAATTTCTTTAGTAATCCTGGGGATACTCTTAACATATCAGAGGCAAAATGTTCTCCAACTCTTTAACAATTAGCCTACTAATGCAAACATACAACATTTTCTTTTGATATATAACCCATTGTATTCTGGCTTGCCACAGGTAGTATTTGAGACATCCCAAAAATAAAGTCAAAGTCCCTTATGCAATCCGAATGAACCCACTGGAGATATTCCTAAAGCTAAAATTCATATGTCATATTTTTCAGCCATGTCAGGTTCCATACATCTGCTAAAAACCCACAATCCTGAAACATAGGAACAATCTAGTAAAAATGGACCAGTGGATTCCTTCATATTAATGCATTCAAGGTAAGGGCATAACCTTTCCTGTAAGACTTTATATTTCGCATTCCCCCTAACATTCAGTCTTCCATAGAAAATTAACCACTGTACCTCCCATTGTTTTTTGGGCAACCTAGGATTATTCAATTGAGCCACTACGATGGGGTTCAAAGTTAATGGGCAGTTTTTAAATTCCGGCTCTTGTGGGTATAGTTTTTTCATTAGATGGTGATACAAGTCCCTTGTACTATATATGAGTGCTACTGTCTTCTGTATTTCCCATTTATATAATTTTTGTGCCGTTGGCCGAAAGTGCTCTGGAATATGTAGATATTTATTAAGTTTAGGGGCTAAAGAAATCCAACACTTAAAGTATTTCCCCATAATTATTAAATTCCATGAATTTTCAGATTTGGATTCCGATATCAACCCTTCTTTCAAGGAGTTGGTAATAAAAGAACATGGGCGTATACACTGGGTCTATCATTCCTAAACCCCCTGTTTTATTGTTAGGTAAGTAAAACTTCTTTAACCAGGTTTAGCCAGTTACCCCAAAGCATCTGAAAAAGATGCTATATAACTTGTTTCAGATTCTGTTGGTAGTGGAAATATCATTGCCACAAATTGAATAATGGGCAAAGGAATTGTTTAATTATCTGAACTCTTTTAATTTTAGACAAATGCCATTGCTTCCATCTAGAAACTTTATTTTCAACACTCCTAAGTATCCTCTGCCAATTATCATTAGGAACATTCTGAGGACCAAAGGTAATGCCCAAAATTCGAAGCGGGTCTGTAGAAAAATGAATTTTCTCCAGCCATAGTTCCAAAATCCCACACCCCCCAATAATCAGTCCTTTTGTTTTATTTATGTTTATTTTTGCATTAGACACTGTAGTAAATTCCTCAAATGCTCTCATAAACCCCGTAACTGATGAACAGTCCTCCAAATATATAACCAAATCATCAGCATAAGCTTGAATATGCAGCTGTGCTAGACTGTTTTTTCTATATTGTATCCCCTTCCATTTCTTTGCCTCCAATGCAGTTCGTAAAAAGGGATCAATAGCAAATGTATATAAAAGGGGGCTTAAAGGGCACCTTGCCGAACCCCCGTGGTTAAGGGAAATCCAGCCGCCGTTCTGCCTCTCACAAAAGGAAAAACCATCCCACTCTGGTACAATTGCTCAATTAAATTTGTCAGCTTAACCTGCACCCCATAATGCCTCAAAGTTTTAAAAAGAAATGGCAAATGGACCCTGTCAAATGCTTTATCCAGATCAGCTGCTACTAAACAACCTGTTAATCCCATCTCATTGAAATAGTCAATTACATCTCTGATCTGCATGATGGCAGATTGAATTCTTCTCCTGGCAAGCCACAATATTGATTCGGTGAAATCACTTCCCTCGTGATGTTTAAGCCTTTCATTCAATATTTTGGCAAAGATTTTATAGTCAGTATTTAATAGGGTGATTGGTCTCCAATTCCCCATATCTTGCCTGTCACCTGATTTAAAAATATAAGTTAATAGACCTTCTGAAAAGGAGGGGTAGATGCGATTCTTGTCTAGAAAATCTTGAAATAATAGGCCCAGGCATTGACTTAGTTCATCCAAAAACTGTTTACACAAGTTATTTGTGAGACCATCTAGACCAGGTGAAATATTTAATTTTAGAGACCTGATAGTTTCCATAATTTCTTTCTGGGAGATAGTATCCCATTCTGCTTCCTTGTTATGCCTTATACATGATACGGAATCTTGTTTAAATAATCCTCTATCTCTGTTATAGAAATAGTTTTTTAGGATTAAGGGAACAAAATGTTCCTTAATTACCTCTCTTAATTCCTGCTCTAAGTTACTACACCCCCATCAGATCTTTTAGCTCCTCCAAACCCATTGAATCTCTAAGTTCTTTGCACATCTGAAAGGGGTCCCAAGAGGTGATTTCTTTACTCCATTAAGTAATATGGCCTACATTGTTTTACTTCTGTCGTACTGATATTCTTTCATAGCATCTTTTAATAAGGAGATTTGATCTGAGTAATCCCACCTAGATGTGTAAACTAAGGACAAAATTCTCTGAAGTTGCTGTCTCAAACTTAGATAGCACAGAAATTTTTCATTTTTAATTTTCCTCACAGTATTTTTGAACAGGTTACGTAGATCTGCTTTTGTGTCTAACCACCATATACATATATCTGTGTATAAAAAGGCTACTGAAAGCCTAGCCTTCAATAGGTTTCTTATCCTAATCTGGATAAAATTTAGTTCTAGCACTGAATTATTAAGCTTCCATCTTATGTGTCTTATTTCTGTCATCTCTGGAAGGAAAAGGTACTTACCAAAAATGAATGATCTGAAAATTCACAGGGAAAAATTTGGAATGAGTTTATGTGAATGTTTGAAGAAACAAACATATGGTCGATGAGAGAAAAGATTTCCTTTTTGAAAAGAAACTTATTCTTAAGATTTAAAGAGGTATTACAACTCACTAAACCTGCATCTCTAAGGATTTTACCTAAAGCGTTAGTATCGCAGTAGGTTTTCTTGCCACTTTGTTTACCATGTATAAGATCTGGAACCGTGCAGTTAAAGTCCCCTCCCATAACACTCTGACCGTCGTGAATAAAAAGGCTGCACCAGTGTTAGGCAGTTCACCCTACCTGATTTAGTTTGAGGATTGTAGATATTAATGAAACAAAACAAAACCCACACCATTTCCCATCCAAAATCAAACTCTCCCTGGTACCAAGTCTATCAGATTATGCAACTGAAATGAAAAAGTTGAATAAAATCCCCACTCCAGCCGCAACATCCTCCCCAAAAGACCAATAGAATGGGCCCACAGCCAATCTTTTTAAATGCTAACCTTTGGTCAATGGTTGACATCCATGTCTCCTGTAAAAACCAGACTGACAAAGGAAAATCATGTATAAAATTAAACACAGCTAGCCGTTTAGCTTTATTTAATAAGCTATGAGTGTTTAATGAACCTCAGGAGCACACCATAGTCCTTCATAATGGTCAATACCCTTCATTTTTCCTTTTTTCTTTTTTATCCTTATAGTTGTCTAGTATCTGAGATTTGGTTGAAATAGTGGATTTTTGGGAGTCTGATTCGTCCCCTTCTGTCTTACCCCAAGATGTAAACAGAGCCGCATAAGTATTGCTAGTCTCCATCTGGCAATCTGGGGGGGGGGACCTTTAGCATGCAGATTTCTTGCTGATCTGAGCTGCGGAACCGGTACAAAAGTATCCTCTGACTTTTTTACCATTTCTGTTTTCCCTACTTTCTCATCAGAAAAACAAACCGGGGAATGTTTAAGATATTCAGAGGACCCATTCCATCCTTTTAAATGTCCTTTTGCTAACATCAGTACCCTGCTTATTTCTTTGATTTTCAGGAAACACTTTTCCCCTGGTACCATCATTTTGAAACCAAGCTAGTTTTCCTTTCTGTTGTACCTCTGACCTCAGGGAGTTGTACCACAGAACTAGGAACAAAAATGGAACCCTCCTGCAAGGGGTGGATAGAACCACAGCTTCCTGTGCTTTCTGTATATAAGACTCAGAACCAGAACTATGTGACAAATTATGTGCGGCCCAAGGGCAGAATTTAAACACATGACCTTTGCCTCACATAAATCGCAGCAAGATGGATTACCACAAAACATAATTACGTGCCCTACCTCCCCACAATTATCGCATCTGGGTTGGTCAGACGCTAGACAGGTGATCTTTGCTCCACATTTATAGCAGGCACGAGGCTGTCCACTGTAAAAGCACACTCCTCTGTCCTTTCCTAACAAAAAGAGTTTGGAATGTGCTCAATTCCTGCTTCATTTGCTTAAGCTTAACTTTATATTTCCACCCTCCGTCAAAATTGTTCTGAGTCTAAAATAGGCTCAGGTTCACTAAAACATCACACCTTTTTTAGCCAGAATGTAATATCTTCTACCCAGACCCCTTCATTCCGAAACATTATAGTGACAAATTTAATCAAAGGCTTTGACAATGGTATCACAATAAAGGGGGTCCATGTTGGGGAAAAATTTTATTGCCCATAAGCGTAACCAGAAGAGGTCAAGTGCTTGTTGAGACCTAAAGCTGATATCAAAATTATCTTCACACGAAATGTGTATAAATGCATAAACATCCTTGGGAGAAAAATGCAAAGAATCTTTCAGTAAAACTTTCCTACATAATGTCTGCGGGTCTGACTTCCAATCCCAACATACACGTAAGCATTACTCCTGGAGCAGCTTCTCTTTGTGCATTGGAAAAGAGCTCCGACAGCAAAGGCTTTTATCTGGTTCCTTTTGAGGTACTAACAATTCCACTGCAGGTTTAGGTAAGGCCTTATGAGACACAGCAGCCTCAGCTGAATCACTCAAGTTATTCAGGTTACCTGCAGTACCTAAAACATACACTCCTCTACCTTCTTATCTGTACCTGAAACATTTTCCTGCAGTTGCACCTTTGGAGCCCACTCAGGAGAATCCTGAAAAAGGATAACTCGGGCTCCAAGTGGGGTCAGGAATCCATCCACCTGATTCCAACAGAGACCAACCTGCTCCACTTAGAGCTTTTCTGGCGTCCAGTCTTTTGCCCTCATTATTTATAATAGACGCTGCTTTATTACCTAAACCTAATGCATTTGGCATGGGAATTACATTTTTCCTTGTGTGCCCCTCAGAAAAAGAAATTCTGTAACCCTAATTGAGAACCTACATTAGACTGATAAACCACATTTTATTTGCCTCTACTGCATCCCCTGCTTCATATTATTATTCAACACAAAACCTTTTATTTTATCCATAGGGACAGCAAAGTCAGTAAAATCCATAGGCAAAGTGGTACAGCTCATTTCAGCATTAGTTGAAATAATGTCCTGTTCCTCCTTCCTTTGTGCAGGCTGAAAAGACAGGCTACAGTTTTTTTGAGGCTTTCAGGCATCCCAGACTTTTCTTCTTTTAAATCCTCCCGACTATATTGCAGCAGAGTGCTTCAGAGCTCGGTCGTTCATAGCGCAATTTTCTGTCATTAAAAGCCGAGATCTGAGTCCGTTTTACGAAACAGTAGCAGTGTTAATTTTGGAAAACGAGCTTGGCTGCAAGACGACAGGCAATTCTACCTGTTTGGACAACTTTACAGTCATTTCTGGAGCTAGAACAGGCAAATTCTCGATGTTGGGAAAATAAAAAGTACCTGTTTGAATTGCAGCGCCTTTCACCCGGGGCACAGTTCCATTGGACAGCTGCCAGCTCACAGACTCTCCCAATCTCTTCCCTTCTTCTTCTTGCTCCATGACCACCTCTGGTTGCCTTGTTTCCACCATTTTTTCATCCTTCCTTGTATTGCCATTGCAAATCGCAGGTTCCGGGTTCAAATCCTGCTGCAGCAAATAAGGGAATTCACAACCAAGTTGTAATCTTGTGCTCAGAGCCCTCTCTTCCTCAAGATCTGCAGATGCCATTACAGGCAATACCTCTGGCTGTAGTTCTTCAGTAAATTCCTTAGTAAGCTCCCTGAAGATTCTCCTTCGAGAGCTTAAATTCTGAAATAAATTCAGCCAAAACACCGGCTGCAGCCTCTAACATGATAATAGTAGGAGACGAGGCTATCTCTCCTACCAAGCAGACATCCTCCTCCTCCTCCGCCATCTTGGTCCCACCAGAAAATTGGTCCCCCCTGCTCACAGGAAGCAGTCAGTAGGGGAATTTCCCCGGTGTCCTGGCCAAATTTCCCTCATTCACTAAAAATACCACCAACAGCTTAATCTGGTTCAAGGTCAGTTGGCATTCATCTGTATCCCTCTCCCCCGGGTCGTGCCTGAAAATAGGCAGGATTTGTCTAGTGCACTTACCCGGTCAACAAAAGCTAAATAAAATAAATAAAAAATAAAATCTCATAAACAGCGTAGGCAGACCACATGGTGCATGCAGTGTCAACATGCAGGAACGGAATCATGGCCAATCCACGGAGGACACAGAAAGGACAAAGGGGGAAAGGAAAGCAGACAACCCCAGGAACACGGAGGAGAAAAACTGGACACACCAGGAAGAAGAACTTCACTGATCAGGAGACAGACATCTTCCTGGATGCAACTGAGATCCAGGTAGGTTGGCAGGTGGGGGGAACATATCAGAGGTGCATGATGTGAAATGCTGCAGGGATGTGACATGTATGCTCCACCTAATAGGCGAAACCGCTACTGTCCCAGATAGGGGACCAGAAGGTACAGACACAGAGGCAGGATGCTGGGATGCGGTAGCCAGACAAGTCAGTGCAGTGGCCCCCTGCAGGCACAGTGTGAGAGAGCTGCAGAAACATCACAGTGACATTAAGTGGCATGCAAAGGAGAAGGTAGCTCACAACAGGCGATGCACCATGGCAACGGATGGAGGACCCACCCAACTGCGGTCCCTCAGCAGACATGAGAAATGCCTACTGGCACAGCTCAGCACATGCAGCATACAGGGTGACACAGAGCTGGACCTGTACCGGCTGCAACATCCACAAGGTAAGAACATGGCAAACATGAGGTGGGTGACACCACCATGCAGAGAGCAGCTATGGCACTACCAGTGGAGGCAGATGCCCTGCGTGGCCAACAAGCAAACCACAATGCAAGGCCCCACGATTGATAGTGACACCAGCGGGGGGGGGGGGGGGGAGATGGCTGGACCAGCTGGAAAAAGCGATGAGTGGTTCCACCATGCAGAAGCATATGATGCAAGTGGCAACTCCTCCACTGGTTACCATAAGCTGGACACACATGCATGTACACATTGGACACATACCATGACATGTGGACATAATGACATTCAATGTGCACATGTGTCTGTAAAACCCTGCAGGATGCCAGAGTACACAGGCTGGAGAACATGCCACTGCCAGGCAGCCCACACCACCACGGTGCCATGATGTCTGACAGTGACAGCGATGGGATGGAACAGCAAGGCATGAACAGTGACAGCGAGGATGAACAACAGCAGTCACCCACCAGTAACAGCACTGTGAGCCAGGGCCATAGAAGTGATGCAGACAGTGATGCTGGAGCAGGATAGGCAACTGATATTGCCAGTAATGCTGTGCCATCCATCAGCAGCAACACCACGGGGGACTCCACACCTGCAGGCTGAAAAACATTCCACCAGCAGTCCGTGTTGGACAGTGAGCAGCCAGATGACAGTGGAGATGCCACACATGGTGCAGGACAGGTGTACAGTACACACACTGCCAATAGCCATGATGGTCAAGCACACGGCACCGTGAGACGGTCCACTGGAGGTGCAGATGGGACAGGCCGACATGGTGCAATGCCTCTGCCACTGGACCGAGAACTTGAGGATGAGCTGTCATGATACTACCAGGATGTCATGTTCACCATGGAGGAAGCTCAGTGTGAGCTGGCTGGGATACGTGAAAGCATACACAACCACACAAATGCCACCGTGGCACACATGGGCCAGCTGCAGCTGTCTGTGGCAGATATCGATGACTCTGTGATACACGGGATACAGGAAGGGGCAGGTCAAACCACACAGACAGCAATGCTTATACAGGTAATACGAATGTGTTTCCAGCACCAGACAGATGCCATAGAAAGGCAGACCATGGTCATGGAATGCAGCACTGCACTGCAGATAACCCAGACAGAGGCTACAACAGCCATGGCTGCAACACTGCAGGAGACTGCAAGATGCATGCAGAAGCATGCTACCAGCATGACACTGGTCCCATGGGCATGGACCGAACCCACTAGGTGGCAGCAATGCAGACAGCCAGGGGAAGGACAGCATGGCACAGAGCACACAGCAGAAGATGCCCAGCATGAGTCCCACGGGGTGGTCAGGATACAATGCACAGGTGTGAGAGCAGACAGGGCACAGCACAGCCTGCAAGTAGCACAGGACAACAGCTGGCAACAGTGTCAACACTGAATGGGGCAAGCACAGCCAGACCAAAGAACGGAGAGGTGGGTGATGAAGCTGTCTGTCATGGAGTCATATGAGAACCACAGCAGGAAGACAATGCCACTGATCACAGACATGTGGGCACCACAGACACCATGGTAGGGTCAGGGGAACACAGCGATGCTGGTGTAGACTGTGGAAATGGCACAGCGGTGCACAAACAGCAAGAAGCCATATGTGGACACGACATGGAAGACACCCACAGCAACAGTCCCATGAACATGGGTGAGGATAAGGACGGACACGATGGGGTAGAGGAACAGGAGGTGCATAGGGGGCAGGATGCTCACCTGTCAGACATTGGCACAGTGCAGGCCATCCACACACAGGACACAACAGGGCAGGCCCCACCCACAGCCATGACAACAGCCACTGCCTCAGAGGTGCTGGCACAGCCAAAGACATCCCTAGGTCGAGGCTGCAAGAGGAGGTCAACTGATGCAGTTGGAATGGACTGTGAGGGGCACATAGCCAGTCATGCAACTGCAGCAGCAGAACCCAGTGAACAGACAACTGCATTGGGCAGCCATACCAGATGGAGGAGGGACAACAGCTGTGAAGCAGGGATAGTTGCAGTACAACAACCAAGACTGGATACACCACGACAGTCACAGGCACATGGTACATGTACAGCCAGCTGCCACAGGAACACATGTGCACAGTGACATACCTCAAGATGCAGCACAGAGCAGCACCATGACAACACAGCCACCACATGCAGCACAGAGGTGAAAATCAACCAAGGTAAATTGAAATGGGCATCCCAGCCACCCTCATAAATAGTTAGCACAACACATGTCAGGCATGTACAGCAGACTGGGGGGAATAACCTGGATGACAGTGTTATCCACCATGCAATAGTGTGTGTAGCCACACCACACCCTAAGCACATCTGCTCTCCTCTAAACACACCACACAAAGCATCACACATGTCCCATGTGTGCCTGTGATGCATGTACTATGGCCTCATGTCCCGTGTACAGTGCCCATGTCCATGACCCCATCCCAGACATGCAACCACAGGCAGGGAACACACCCACACATGCCTGCAGCCTGCAGGCTGCCATTAACAACACCACAGCAGTACAGCCCTTGTCAACCTGTATAGCACGTGCCACACACCATTACAATCCCCACAGCCCACCCTGGAAACACTGGCCTGCAAACGTGTGTGAACAACATGGCATGTCACAGGCAGCACATGCCCACAGTGTGCACCCACAAGACAGACACATGCACAACAGGCAAACATACCTGTAGTCCATTGTCAGTCTGTCAATGCACACACAGGGGAACACCTATTGCTAGGGTATGCCGGACTGGCTGGACAGCACACCACAGCAGCGCAACAGTGTCCACCACAAATAGGTCTGTCTGATGTGCATGACACCCAGCAGGTGCTGCCTCTGTCACCATAAGCAAGACACACCCGCAGGCCAGTGGCAAACATCCCCACCCACTCCCAGTGATCATGTTGCGGCATTACACATTGTGAAGACTTACAAACCCACATCACCTTGCACACATGGTGCCAATAGACCAACACCACTGTATCAATAACCATTGCCACTTTACTCCTGCATACCATGTACTGCAGAGAACCACCACACAGGTTGTGGCCCCCCCACACCATCCTTGGTGCCCCTGATGCACCCATTGAGTTGCACACAGCACAGTGGGGCACACCACCACTGGAATGACCCATGTCACGCGCAGCACCATGTGCATCCACAGTTCCAGACATGCTGCCACACGCGGATGCATGGCCAGTGCTGGTCAATCATCCCCACCCCACACACACACATGATGTAGCCCACCCATCCCACTGTCAGCACCCCAATCACATTTTCTGCCATGTGAAATGCAACCACTGCCAGCAGACAGTGATGCACACCGCATAATGGTGGGTGGTCATTGCACAATACCCCATACCATGTCACACCACACAGTCCCATCATGGAATGGTATACCACATGTGTGGAACCATGACATGCACCACAACTGCAGGCCCAAACTGCAGGATCCCACCTTGTCGACTGGTGGTTTGGCTTACCCACACTGGAATGCCACTGTGGAACTAAGAGGACCCCTATACTGTTTGCAACACACACCCGCCAGAATACAGTGATCTGACACTGTGCATAAAGTGTGCCACTACTGAGTCCTGTGGAGCATGTTGCCAGTACGACATACACTACAGGACACACGATATAGGTCACCAGACTCTGTGGTCCCAATGAGGCCCTGTGTATGCCAAGATGGGCTGGGAAACACCCGTTGCCTGACAATGCACAGTACACAGCATAGGCAGATGTAGGGCATGCACATGCATGAATGACACATGGACACAGTATGAATGAAGAACAACAATGTATTATGAACACCAAAGCAATAAACAACAACATTAAGAAAGCCATATAGAGACATAGAAATAGACGGCAGATGAGGACCAAAGATCCGTCTAGTCTGCCCTGAGCCC
Source organism: Neoceratodus forsteri (assembly GCA_016271365.2). NCBI lineage: Eukaryota > Metazoa > Chordata > Ceratodontiformes > Ceratodontidae > Neoceratodus > Neoceratodus forsteri. The sequence continues at coordinate 1,680,146,368 of CM057456.1, forward strand.
TACCCCCACTTTAGGATTTCTGTGAGACAATCCCCTTATGTCTGTCCCAAGCTGCTCTGAATTCCCCTATTGTTTTGGAGTCAATGACTCCAGCCAGTAGACCATTCCATGGGTCAACCACCCTCTCCGTGAAGAAAAACCTTCACATGTTGCCCCTGAATCCTCTTCCCCTCAGTTTCATCTCACATCCTCTTGTCCTACTGGTGCTATTGACCAAAAATAGCTCCTGGGTGGAGACTCTGTTTATACCCTTCATAAACTTGAATGTCTCAATCATGTCTCCTCTATCCCTGCATTGTTCCAGGGAGTACATGTTGAGTTCCTGTAACCTGCTTTCGTATGGCAACTTATGGAGACTGTGTATTATTTTTGTTGCCCTCCTCTGTACTGTCTCCAATCTATCTATGTCCTTCCTGAGATAAGGTCTCCAGAACTGGATGCAGTACTCAAGGTGAGGTCTCACCAGGGACCTGTACAGTGGCAGGATCACCTCCTTTCTTCTACTTGTGATGCCCCTTCCTATACATCCCAGCATCCTGCTGGTCTTCTTTGCTGCCATTCCACATTGTCCGCTTACCTTCAAATTGTCTGATATGATAACCCCTAGATCCCTTTCCTGATGGGTGGTTGCTAGTTTCTCCCTTCCCAGGTAGTAGTCTGTCTCTGGGTTGCTTCTGCCTAGATGCATAACTTTGCACTTTTTTGCATTTAATTTTAACTGCTACAAGTTGGACCAATGTTCCAGCCTGAATAGGTCACTTTTCATTTGCTCTACCCCCTGTGCAGTGTCCACCTTGTTGCAGAGCTTTGTGTCATCTGCAAATAGGCACACCTTCCCACTCAACTCCTCTGTGATATCTCTGATGAAGATATTAAAGAGTTATGGTCCAAGGACAGACCCCTGTGGCACCCTGCTTGTCATCTCCCTATCCTCTGATGCTGCCCCATTTACTGTCACAGAGTTCTCTGTTCAAGCCAGCTACTCACCCATGCTACCACTTCCTGCCCCGCTCCTGTGTGGTCGAGTTTGTTTAGCAGCCTTCTGTGTGGTACAGAGTCGAAGGCCTTGCTAAAGTCAAGGTAGATAACATCAACGGCTCCCCCCTGGTCCACAGCCCTAGTAACTGAGTCAAAGAACTTGATCAGGTTAGTTTGGCAGGGCCTTCCCATTGTGAAGCCAAGCTGCTTGGCATCCAGTTTTCCAGATTCTTCCAGGAATGCTAGTATCCTTTCTTTGAGCAGTGACTCCATCATCTTACCCACCACTGAGGTGAGACTGACTGGGCAGTAGTTTCCTGTCTTCTTGCTGCTTCCACTCTTGTGTATGGGGACCACTATTGCTCTTTTCCACTCCTGAAGAACTGTCCCTTCTCTCAAGGATCTGCTAAAAAGATCCACTAGTGGTGCTGCCAATTTATCACTAAGTTTCCTCAATATGTTTGGGTGGACTCCGTCCAGCCCACATGGCTTTATCTACCTTTAATTTTTTTAATTCTGTCCTTACCCTCTCTATTGTGAACGGGCTTGTGTCTATTCCCCCTAGGTGACTTCTGTCCCCCTTTGGGGTGAGTCCATTACCAGGTGCCTCCTTAGTAGAGACTGAGCAGAAGTACTCATTTAAGATTTCTGCCTTTTTAATGTCTTCTTCTACGCTCCTCCCATCCCTGCTTATGAGCCTAACAATGCCTCCTTTGTTTTTCCTTTTGCCGCTTATGTACCTAAAGAAGGTCTTATTGCCTCCTTTAACCCCCCCCGCACTATGTCTCCCTCAGTCTGCGCTTTTGCTTTTCTGATCACCCTTCCTGCCTCCTTGAAGCTGCACTTGTATGCCTCCCTATCTATTTCGCTGTTTGAGCCCTTGTGTCATTGGAATGCTAGTCTCTTTTCCCTCACTGCAGCTGCCACCTCCTTTGTGAACCATAGCGGATTTTTTTTTTCTTCATCTTACTGACTAGCCTGGAGTATTTTGCAGTAACCTCCTCTAGTGCTTCTCTTATATTTATCCATCATTCCTCTACCCCTCCTTTGTCTTCATCTTGAGGATATCCCTAAAGTATATTCTCATCTTATCGAAGTCTGTTCTTCTGAAGTCTATGACCAGTGCCTTAGTGTGACTTGTTTCCTTGGCCTTTTTGACCTTGAGCCATACAGATTTGTGGTCGCTTGACCCCAAATGGCAACCCAGCTCCACCTCCTGGACCCTGCCACTGTTTGTGAGTGCCAGGTCCAAGACTGTGTTTTCTGTAGTGGGGGCTGTGACAAGCTGATTAAGTCCAGCGACTCCCAAGGTGTTTAGGAAATTTCTGCTCCTAGTTGTGTATACTGTGCAGGAGTTCCAGTTCACATCCGGGAAGTTGAAGTCCCCCATCAGCACGACTTCTCCTTTTACAGCCATCTTTAGTATGTTTTCAAGCATTGCTTTGTCTCCTGCCCCTTGTGAGGGAGGCCTGTATATCACTCCTAGTCTGAGGGCTGAGCATGAGCCCGATTTGAGAGTGACCCAGAGTACCTCAGGATCATCTTGGGACATTTGGACCTCCATAGCTTTTATGTCCTCCATTATATATAATGCTACCCCCCCCAACCCTACATCCTTTTCTGTCTTTCCTGAATAATTTTTAATCTGGGATTGCAACATCCCATTCATGGCTCTCGTTTAGTCATGTTTCTGTGACTGCGACCCAATCCAATCCTGCCTCTGCTATTGTGTGCACCTCTAGGTACACAGTGTAGTGTGAAGAAGAAGAACAACAACACAGATGAAGCAGCACAACTATCAACAGCATTATCAACAGTTATGGAAACAACAGTACCGATCGTACTCCTGAGTATGTGCTACACTACGTGCCCGTTCCTTGGCACGACTGTCCTGTAGCACAACCTGTCCAGGACAATGTTGCTGTGCGCATGTTCAACAGTCAGTGTCCACCAATGCAGTCATGGTAGTCCAGTAGGTCACATATATCATCATGAATCAACTAAAGATGATGTGTCAGGGACCTCATGTGCATGCTGAGGCCTCACGGAAAGTCATGGAGGTTGGGTATCTGTGGTTGTTGTTCTTTAACACCCCCGGCAACAGTTTCCTGTGATGCATCATCAGCACCCACAGACTGCTCTGGTTCAGGTTCAGGAGCAGACTCTGCTGCCCCACCCACAGGAGCATCCCCAGCATCAACATGGCCATCCCCTGTCTGTCCAGCCACATGCTCATCGTTATCTGTCACTGTCATGTTTACTGTGGCATCGGAGTCTGACTGCCCCTCATCATTGGTGGACGGCTCCACGTGCAGTGGCAGTTGCTGCTGTTCCTCTGGGGCAGCCTCTTCCTCTGCACTGTCCTCTGTACCCTCCTGCTGTGCTTCCAGCTGATTGCCCCGTGCCATCCTCCTTGTTGTGGCAGCATAGGCCCCTCTTCAGGTGGCGCATCGCTCACTCAAGGCTATGCCACCAGGCATCATGGCCCTGCTGTCTCCTCTGCACACCAGCAGCAGCATCTGCAGCACAATGTGATGGACTGTGAGGAAATGCAGTGTGTGACTGCACCTCTTAGTCCACAGACAATTAGTGTTGCACTGACTGCACATGCAAGGGGTGGCATGCCATCGACATGCTATGCCACGAGTTTGGCACACATATGCAAAATGCACTGTTTGGGTATGGAGTGCCATCTCCCAATGGTGTACACAGTGCATGTGCCCTACACCCCCACAACATACACAGTGATGGCCCTGCAGCTGTGTGCCTGTGTGTGTGTGTGTGTGTGTATGTGTGTGTGTGCTACATCATGTGCCATCTGCACATGACACCAGACATACCATCGTGTGTCCTGTTACAGCATGGTACAGTGCATGCGTGACACAGACAAGTCAACACTGCATGGCAGGGAGCATCTGGGTGTGCCCTGTCCCTGTCAATGCATATTGTTCCCTGTGTCTTACCCTGGCAGACTGCCATGCCCATGGGTCTCCCCATGCGTATGTGGCTGCAAACATGTCCAGGAGGCATGTAGCCTTTATGCAAGACATAGTACACAGGTTGCCTCCTCAATGTCTGCAGCTACTCATGTGGCTTGTGGAAGCAGGCATGCACGTCCAGCAGACTAGTGCATGCCACTGGGCCATTTACTCCCACAGAAACACACACAGGGTTGCTTCCATGCCTCCATCCTGCTAGGTGGGCCCTACGCTGTACATTACAATAAAGCATGCATGCCATGTCAGAGGCACACTTACCTTGGCGCCATTGAGCATCACATTGGCCTGGTCCCTCTCCACCCTGTCCATGTCTCTTGAGCTTCTCCTGCCCCTCATTGGCATGTTCCTCTCCTGCTGAGACATAATAGTGCATGACATCATCAGTACACAGCTGTGCATCTGGCTTCTCTGTGGTCTGCTCTGTATCAGTAACAGGTGTGTTAACATATATACCTGTGTGCCTTGCGTGTCTGTCTGTCATCCGGATGTCTGCGTCATGAGCCATACTCCACTGGTGAGCTAAGAGCCGACCCTCCCTCCAGGTAAGCTCATTCCATTGATGCCTGACCTGCCTTATGGTCCTCCTAATACCAGACACTGCCAGGAGCCTGGTACTGATGGTGGACCGCACCTCTTCCCTTTCTGAGGGATTGGATGGTTGTCTCCCCTTTGGGAACAGCACCCTGGACCATTCCTCTGCCAGACTTATGAGAAGCACAGTCTCATCATTGGAAAAGTTTGGTGCCCTGCTGCAGCATGCCATGACTGTGTTCCCTTACTCCTCCTGTATGCTACTAGTCTATAACTATTCCCTGCCTAACTATCCACTGTGTGTGCCTAATGCAGGTTCAGCAGTGCTGTACTGTTGGGCCTATTGCATTTGCAATGGCTGGCCTAGCACATGCTGTGTGGGACCTATACGTCCCTGCGTTCCCGCTGTTCAGTCTGCGTGAGATGCAAGGTGCGCCAACCATCGCCATGCACACAATGCAAGCTGCATCTGCATCGGCATTGCAGGCTCTGTGCACTGCAAACACTGTCCTGTGCCATTGAACACCAGGGAGTGCCACAGCGTGTTGCACCTGGTCATGTAACACCTTTGTGTTGCTGCATGTGGCAATGCAGTGTGCATCTTGGCAGGCCATGTGCCACACCACACCGCACCTTGCATTACCATCGGATGTGCTGGGGGATTTTGGCACCAGTTGCGTGTTGTGTGGCCACACAATGTGTCTGTTGCACATCACACATTGCTACTGGTGCAAGGGGGTGTCTGCTTGCCTATTTCCATCTGTGTGCCACTCCTCATGGCCTGCTGCCATAGGGATGCCACTACCCATCCATTTCTTGCTGTCACAAGAGCACAGCAGCTGGTCATGTGCCCCCCCTTAGGCCATGCTGCATGGTTTGTGCACCCCCCCAAACCTACTATCATCACTGGTAACACTGCTGGCATTGCTCATTATGCCCACCACACAGTGTTATTGCATATAGGTACCAACACAGGTATGCTGAGAGTGGCATGTAGGTACTGTCATGCTGTTTACACTCCATGCTGTCTGCGTGGCCTGCCCATTCCCCTGAATGCTGTGCCTGGCACACAACACATAATATCATGCCAGTCAACATATCACACACATCACTCATCTAATGCAGCACATGCATGCAACGCCCAGTCAGCCATATGTTATGCTGCCATCGTCATGGTGTCATGTGCTGTCTGGGACTGCACACAGTTAACGGGCACCTCCTTGTCAACAGTGCTGCCACTGCCTATCTGCAGGCCCAGGCAGCAACACTTCCATACTGCCACAGCTGGTCCAGTCCACTGGGAGTGTGTGGCCACTCCACGTTGGTCTGCAGGTACGTAGCACTGCCTTATTGTTCTCCGCAGCACCATGGCATTACTGCCAAATGTCCCTGTAGTGGGTAACATACATGCATGGTTGCAGGCTTCATCCAGCCTCTGCGCTGCGGTCCTTGCCCTATGGGACACCATGGTGGTGTAGCAATACTTGTACCCACGCTCACTGTGCATGATGTTGTGTGCTTATCTGAAGTATAGTATGATCAGGTTTGCACGGATGCGTTGTCCTGCCAGTGTGTGTTGTAGCTGGGCTCGTCATGGCCAGTGTGTGTTGTATCTGGGCTCGTCATGGCCAGTTAATGTCAGACCTAACCTCTTCCTCTTCCACAGTGTCACCATCATCGCCGGGTGCTTGTTCATCCTCTGGCATTGGTATTCTGAGGTTGAGTGCAATGTTGTGTAGCACACAACATGCAATAAAGATTTTGCACACCATTTCTGGTTTGTACTGCAATGTGGTGCCAGAAACCTTATCTTGAGAATGCCAAAGGTGTGCTCTATCACGCTGCGTGTTACTGCATGGGCATCACTGTAGCATTGCTCTGCTGCACTCTGGGGCTTTCTCACCATGACCGTTGAGGTTATCCACTGTCACCTGTGGGGGGAGGGTTACTGTTGTGTCCACATGCTACACAAGTCCTCCTGTTTTCTGTGTGTTTGTGTGTGTGCCTTACCTATCAGCCAGCCATCTGTCAGTGTTCCATTCTGGAATGTCTTGCACACTCCACTGTTCCGGTAGATGTACGCATCATGTGTGGACCCAGGATACTGTGCCATGACATCCAGTATACGGCATCTGCTGTCGCATATGACCTATATGTTCATGGAATGGTATCCTGTGAGATTCGCATAGGTGTCTGGTTCATCCAGCGATGCCTTATGGAGATATGTGTGTGCAGTCTATTGCACCAAGTACGCGTGGGAATCCTGCAGTGTTATAAAATCCCTGCTTGATTGACAGTTGCTCTTGGGCATCTGTAGGTAGACGGATCTATTGCTGTGACCTGCATACAAGGGCATCCACAAATGCCCTCAGGCAACATGATACAGAGGGCTGTGAGATGACCACTGTGTTGCCACTTGGTATTTGGAATCCACCACTGGCTAATACACATAGGGCTGCGCATACCTTCACCTCTGTTGGTATGGCATGGCCTCTATGTGTCCTGCTTCTCATGTTGGCCTCCAGATCATGGCATAACTATGCGATGGCAGCCTTGCCCAGACTGTACCTTGCAGTGCACTTCTCCTCTGTCAGTTCCATGTGTGAGGTGCATGAGCGGTGGTACACACGTCTGCAATGCCTCCTGTGTCTGAGTTGTTGCTGTCTGTGTACCTGCTGCATATGTTACAGTAGATGTTGTATGGTGCCACCCTGTTGGGGAATCTTGGCGAGCACATCTCCTATGGCATAGAATAGCCAGCCATATGCCCAGTATGGCCAGTGGTGAAAACATCCTATGAGTGCCTCTCTGTTCTACTGCAGTCCTGTGTGTCAGTCCTGTAACACTACCCCTGCCTCTTCCTTTCCTTTTTCTAAGTCCCCTTAGTTCAGCTCTGGCTGATCTAACAGGTGGTTGTTATTTCCTGTTTGGTGCACCTTTGTGAATAGTACTGCTGCGCCATGAATGCCTTGCCCATGTAGCAATACACCTTGTGTCATGGTGCTGGCTGACATAGGGTGCAGCGATGATGCAAGGGGTGGTTGACGCACCAGTTCTGGCTTTGGTGTACCATGCATTTGTAAATAGCATCTAGCTTGCATTTGGGTGCAGGGTGCATCTTTCATCATTCTGCTTGATGCAAGCACCTTGCGTCATGGCCCTTGGTTTGAGAATTGGGCCCATAAGGTTTTGAAAGTTGGCTTCAGAGCATGCTCTGCAGGGTTTTCAGCATAACACTCTGATATATCCCAAAAATTCTTTTGTGAGCTGTTTTTAGGTTGTGACTAATGTGTTTTTGAATTGTGAGTACAATTTTTTAGGTCCTAATGGCTGCCATTCTTTTAAGTTGGGTAATACATAATAAAAATAATGTTTTTTCCAAAAACAAACATCTGAACTTAAGTAAATGGGACCCATTTAGCTAAATTCTGGTGTTAGTTTTTTTTAAAAAACAGCCCAGTAATGCCTTTTCTAGGCATCCCAAAAATCTTGCTGCCCAACTTAGCAAGAGGACCAATTTCCAAGGCATGAGCCAAGAATTCTTTGATCACACATAAAGTGCTGCGACCACAAAATGTTTGGTTCGCACAACAACAACAAAATTATCTCAGCCGCTGACAAGATTTGGGGACTGCCATGTTGATTCCCTTTCTTATGTGTACTGCAGCTGATAAGTGAACTGTGATTTTAATCAATTTTCTTTAATATGCACTACTTGTGAGTCCTCTGATGCCTTGAAGAGCTACATTTAAAATATCCACTGCTTGTGGGTCATCTTGTGCCCTGAAGGGCAAGGTTTAAAATACCCGCTACATGCAGGTCCTGTTGTGCTCCATAGGGTTATGTTTAAAATACCCACTGCCTGAGGGTCCTTTTGTGCCCCAAAGGGCTATATTTAAAATACCCTTTGCATACATGTGATATCTCCCTCTTTACGCAGGAGACTCCTGTTTTTTTTGACTGAACTCCCTCCCTCCCTCCTGGGAAACAAAATCTCCTGCTTAAGTAAAATTCTGTTCAAAATATCCATCTTTTTTGGGCAGATAAAGACACATAAAAATTATATCAGTGATGCACAATGTATCTGATAACTTTATATAACTAGTTGTTTATTCTTTTTAGTGCTTATTCTTGACAAAATGAAATGCATTACATTTTTGTAATGACTTTTTTCTTATGTTTTTGACGCCATTGAAGGACAAATGCACGACGTTACAGCATCTCCCTACTAGCAGGCCAATCTCCCTCCTAATTTGACCCAAATCTCCCTCTTAAGCAAGGTGGCAGGCCAATCTCCCTCCTAATTTGACCCAAATCTCCCTCTTAAGCAAGTTGGACATATCACATGTATGCCTTTGCTTGTGGATCCTCTTGTGCCTTAAACAGCAATGTTTAAAATAACCACTACTTGCAGGTGTTCTTATGCACTTCATCAGTATCCCCCCCCACCTTAGTGCTACACTATGGCATCAGTACTAGACCTCTGGACATTAATAAGAATTCCTGGTGTGGACTAGAAAGAGCCCATAACCTTCCAATCTTCATGCAAAAGGGCTATGTTTAACATACCAGCCGCTTGTGGGTCCTCTTGTGCCTAGAACAGCCCCCAATATATAGCAACACCAGAGTGCTAACCATGGTGTCACTGAACAGCCCAACTCGGAACGTGTAACAAAGAAAACTGTCCTGCTTCCTTTATTTTTTTTAAAGTCCTGAAACTAAAAAAATCCATTAATGTCTTTTGCAGTCTTCCTCAACCATGAACCCCCCATCTACCCCATCTCTGCTCCCCTTCTTAGCACCCACCACCCTACACCCCCCTTACACCCTCACTAACCAAGAGTGTCTAGAGCCCTAATCCACTCTATGCGATGAAAGATGTCATCCTGGAACTGCAACTGCGAACTGAGGAAACAATGCAAAGTGCAGTCAACGTATTTTCAATGCATTTTGAAATTTGCATGCTATTTATAACTATGCTCAAGAAACAGTATAAACTGTCATTTATTATACTAAATAGTGCTTACTCATTTAATTGCTTATTTGTTAAGATTTGTTTTATTTGTTTTATATGATTTACTTGATTTTCGAAAATCTGTTTTGTTTACCTTACAGTTTGTTTACATTACTTTTATTGTACTTGATATTTATGCTAGTTATGAATATTTAGGACTTGTACATATGTGAATAAAATATATTTATCTCTTATATAATCCAAAGTGTGGCAACAGTGTTTTCCACTGTCATTTTAAAATCTGGAGAGTATAGGATAATATCACATGTAAATATTTATTATTTTTGGTAATTTATGAAATTATTTTTGGGTAAGGCCCGAGGTAAATCCAAGTGCATTCTTATAAAAAGTGATATTATAAGCCTTTGTTCCGTTTTTTTAACTTTGCCTCTTTTTGACCTCTCCTCATGAATAAGGTAGGTGACATTTTTCAGACCTGGCCCAAAAGGTGATTTCTCAGTCGCTTCATGAAATCATCTTTCAGGCGGGATTTTAAAAATTTCACCTACCATGTTCATGAGGTGGATTCATTAGAAGATTATGCTGAACATTTTGTGGCAATGTATGTTCAAATGACCAGTTATGAGTGAACATTTTCATTTTTCAGTATTCGCTCATAACTTTGGTAATTCACAATATTTTGACCCCGAATTTTCAACACACCCATTTTTTAATACCGCTTCATGAACTGTACGTGACCGGTGTCATTTTTCAAATCACGACCAAAACATGTTTTCACACTTGTGGTGTGAAATGATGTTTCAGCCAGTATTTTTTAAATGCCACCTGTCATGTTTATAAGAGGAGATCATAAACTGACTATTTGGATAATTTGAGATCAAAATGAGCAAAAAAAATGTAGGAAGAAACATTGTGCTCAGGGCCGGTCTTTGGCCCAGTGCGTTGCATATTGTGATCCCATGACAGTGAGCTGAGTTTGGCGATGAGCTCAGAGAGTAAGATGGATGTGCCGAGGCTAGGGGGATGGTGCTGCCATGTGACAAAACCCCTAGCCTGGGGATGGACAGTGTAGTGTTGGCCACGTGGGCAGCATGTAACCAAATAATAAGTAGGTAATAAGCCATGACAGGGTGTGCATTACATATAGAATAATACATGAGGTGGTGTGTTTAACAACAATGTTACACATACCTATGTTGCTGGATGTTACATAAACCCTGAGAGTGAAACTCGAGGGGTTTATTTAAACATCCAACATTGAGGGGGTGTGTAAAATTTGAGTTTTACACATCAACCAATGTTTTTTTTTTTATATAATTGTTGGAGAGCATTTTTTTTTGTCACAGCAATTATATAAAATGGGAACAAATGGCTATGCAGTGGCAGCCACGGTAGGTTGAAACATGATCGGGCTCAAGCAGCTGTAGTAACATTTTGTTTCTTTTTTGTAAAGTGGTTCCTCTGCTAAAAAAGCATAGTTTTTTTATTTGTTTTATATTTACTTATGGTAGAATTGAGTGCAAGAGGTGAAGTGTCTGGCATTGAGGAAGGGAAGAGCAGCGGCTGGAACATGCATGGAGCGAGGGAAACCAGGCGCATGTTTGCTGTTACAGCCAACTGGTTATAACAGCAAATTATGATCGGGATTCCCTATGGCAAAAAACATGAACCAGTTATTCTAGGATTATAATGCATGCCCCAGGGGTATGGTAAGGCATTAGGCTGAAAACTGAGCATCCTTACGCCACTGGGATGTGCATTAAAATCCTATAATACACACCCTGGAGGAGATTATTACACTTATAAAATGGCCATGTTTCTATGACTGGAAGGAAAAGTATGTCTCTTTGCAGATGACACAAAGATCTGCAACAGAGTTGATACACAAGGTGGTGTGGAAAGGATGAGAAGGGACTTGGCAAGGTTGGAGGAATGGTCAAATGTATGGCAGCTTAGATTCAATGCTATAAAAGTGCAAAGTAATGCACCTGGGAAACAAAAACCCAGGGGAAGAGTTCACAATGGGGGTGAGATACTAACAACAACAAAAATGGCAAGGGACCTGGGGGTAGTCAAATCACATGACCTAAAGGTGGGTAAGCAATGTGAGAGGGCAGTAAGGAGGGATGGGGGGATACTGGGATGCATAGGGAGAGGCATCACCAGTAGAAAACAGGAAGTTGTTATCCCTCTGTACAGACAGCTGGTGAGACCCCATCTGGAGTACTGCATGCAGTTCTGGAGACCCAATCTCCACAAAGACATGGACAGGATGGAGGCAGTCCAGAGATAGGCAACTAAAATGGTGCAGGGTCTGCACCAGAAGACACATGAAAAAAGACTGAAGGAATGTAATATGTATAGCATCGAGGAAAGGAGGGAGGGGGGGACATGATAGAAACTTTCAAGTACCTCAAGGGAATCAACAAAGTCCAAGAGGGTAGCATCTTTCAGAAAAAGAGGTGTACAAGAACAAGGGAGCACAATTTGAAGATAGAGGGGGGACAGCTCAGAGGTAATGTGAGGAAGTATTTAATCACGGAGAGGCTTGTGGATGCATTGGAACAGCCTTCCTGAGGAGGCTGTGGAGTCAAAAACAGTGGTGGAATTCAAGAATGCATGGGACAGTCATAAGGCAATTCTAGAGGGTGGGGGTAAGAAGAAGTAGGCTGTTGGTTAACTAGGATCTGCAATTTATCCATTAGGTAGGGAAATGGGCAGACTGGGTGGGCCAAGCGGTCCTTATCTGCTGTCAAATTCTATGTTTCTATGGCCCTAAGTAGATTTTTTTGGGGGGGAGGGTGGAAACTGAGGTTGAGCACCTGACCATGCGTTTATAGAGATTTAATGCACAATCAGGTGACATCTGTCGACCAATGAAATTTCTAGATTTTTCTTGATTATATATATATATATATATATATATATATATATATATATATTCTATTATTCATTACTTGTTCATCTACACAGGAAACTGTAAACCTTTGTTTATCCCTACTTAACAACACAAAGTGTACACAATCTCAATATGATATCAGGTGTACACAGGTAGCAGTAGTAATATATATGAAGTCCAAGGGACAAAAGCCTTCATTTCAGGTGAATTTCCATCCTAATAAAGAACGAAAGGAAGATGATGAATACCAAAAATAAATGAAAAATAAGCTGAATCATGTTGAAATAAAAGTTTGTCTTAATCTGTCAGTGGCTCTTTAATGCTGCCATTTTGTGTGCTGATCATTATATGCTGACGGGAAAATATACCAATACAGTATACCGTATGGTACCACTGGAAAGTAAAATACTAAAACAATACTGCCTCTGCATCAAAAAGCAGATTTTAAGCACACCATTCCATGAGGAATTATTGACCCAGAACAGAGTCCTTGAGTATGTCAGTCTGGATAAGATTACACATTGGCTAATCCCACAGTTCTGTCACTATACTGCTGTGCTGTTATCAAGTCTGACAGTGCTGGTAGAGAAATGTTTTGTTAAGATATGGCTGATGTTACCAACTGAATGGCACCCCAATTATTATAAATCTAAAACAGGACCTCTGTAAACACCTTGTGATGGCTTGGTTACATGTTCAGAAAGCCGACTGTCAACAGCATTGGATTTTAAACTGCAGGAAAGCTCACACTCAGACCTCACTCCAGCAGATCTGCTGTAGCATGATTTCATAAAAGACACTAATAGTGCTGTCAATCTCCATAATAATGAATAATAAATCAACGTGTTCTATATTAATAAATTATGAACAGTTATCCCTCTGATTATAGATTTTGTATTACCTCAGGAGTGAACTGTGTGTTGGGGAAGCGCCATGATATATGTATAGTTCTGGGAGAATCTCTATATGTCACTCAGTAGCAGTTCCATTATAACTTCAAAACAACATTGCCATTGCATTAAAAAAACTCATTACTCTCATATGACTCATCTGTTCTTGGTACATTCATGAAAGTAATTTACCATAAAAAGCATCTAAAAATTTCCAGAAGGCTTCTTTATAAGCTGGATCAAGTGCAAATTGGGTACCTGGGTATTTATAGCATACTAACTCAAAAGTGTAATGGATTTACCTTATACATACTAACATGTAATTATGTTTCTGTGACATACAGTATAGGCTATAAATAAGAATCCTGTTCCCAGAAGAAGAGCGATCTAGTGGTTAGAGCATCAGCTGGAGAACCTACAGATCCCAGGTTCAAATCCTGCTGGAGCCAAATACTCACTATGTGACCTTGGGCAAGTCTCATAACCTCTCAGTGGTGCAGTTCACCCAGCTGCAGAAATGGGTAGAAGCAGGACCCCACTGGAAACAAGATGTTGCATCTCAGCTGGGCTATCCTGGGTAAACAAATTGCAAATAAAATAAAACAAACACAAGAGAAAAATCAACTTTCTTCTATCATATTTGTTCAAGAAAAGTAACTTTTGCTCAGAAATGAAAAGCTGATATTATTTTATGGATGACAAAGATTGGCTTATGCTAAGTACAATGTGCATGCAAGATATTCCAAGTCTTATACACTATGGATACCCATCTACTTATACAGTTTTTAATGTGCTCGTTTCTATCTCAAGACCCGATTTTTCTGCAGTAATTTGGGTCTAAACTCTATGGCAAGTCCCCCTGTTGCCACTGAACTTCTGTGGCATTAGTTTCCCATTTTTGTGGAAATTCTGTGGTGGAAGTCGGGGACTTTGGTAGCAGTCAGAACCCCCAGCACCAAGTAAGGAAAAATGTCAGTTTTGGTCTGGGACCTCCAAACTAGAGCAGGTTTTCAATTAACTCTTGAGTTTTTAGTATTAGCAAATATACAATCCAGCCCATCCATCTCAGCCCCATCATCCTCCCCACCCTAGCCTGAGTGTAGCCAGGGTCACCTCAGCCCGTCCATCTCAGCCCCATCATCCTCCCCACCCCAGCCTGAGTGTAACTAGGGTCACCTCAGCCCATCCATCGCAGCCCCATCATCCTCCCCACCCCAGCCTGAGTGTAGCCAGGGTCACCTCAGCCCATCCATCTCAGCCCCATCATCCTCCCCACCCCAGCCTGAGTGTAGCCTGGGTCACCTCAGCCCGTCCATCTCAGCCCCATCATCCTCCCCACCCCAGCCTGAGTGTAGCCAGGGTCACCTCAGTCCATCCATCTCAGCCCCATCATCCTCCCCACCCCAGCCTGAGTGTAACCAGGGTCACCTCAGCCCATCCATCTCAGCCCCATCATCCTCCCCACCCCAGCCTGAGTGTAACCAGGGTCACCTCAGCCCATCCATCTCAGCCCCATCACCCTCCCCACCCCAGCCTGAGTGTAGCCAGGGTCACCTCAGCCCTATCATCCTCCCCACCCCAGCCTGAGTGTAACCAGGGTCACCTCAGCCAATCCATCTCAGCCCCATCATCTTCCCTACCCCAGCATGAGTGTAACCAAGGTCACCTCAGCCCGTCCATCTCAGCCCCATCATCCTCCCCACCCCAGCCTGAGTGTAACCAGGGTCACCTCAGCCCATCCATCTCAGCCCCATCATCCTCCCCACCCCAGCCTGAGTGTAACCAGGGTCACCTCAGCCCATCCATCTCAGCCCCATCACCTCCCACCCCAGCCTGAGTGTAATCAGGGTCACCTCAGCCCATCCATCTCAGCCCCATCATCCCTCCCCACCCCAGCCTGAGAGTAACCAGGGTCACCTCAGCCTGTCCATCTCAGCCCCATCATCCTCCCCACCCCAGCCTGAGTGTAACCAGGGTCACCTCAGCCCATCTATCTCAGCCCCATCACCCTCCCCACCCCAGCCTGAGTGTAGCCAGGGTCACCTCAGCCAATCCATCTCAGCCCCATCATCCTCCCCACCCCAGCCTGAGTGTAACCAGGGTCACCTCAGCCCATCCATCTCAGCCCCATCACCCTCCCCACCCCAGCTTTGTGTAACTAGGGTCACCTCAGCCCATCCATCTCAGCCCCATCATCCTTCCCACCCCAACCCCATCATCCTCCCCACCGCAGCCTGAGTGTAACCAGGGTCACCTCAGCTCATCCATCTCAGCCCCATCATCCTCCCCACCCCAGCCTGAGTGTAACCAGGGTCACCAAATTTGAATGAGTAATATTTTCAGTGACTACCACACTGCACAGCGATCCGCATCCTTCTAGTTTTACCACTAAGCCAGAATGCCACTTTCTCATTCCAGCAGTGCTCTGTGCAGCTGTGCTCAAAGCACTTCTGGGACAAGAAACCAGAATTTGGGCCCGGCTGTGAAATGAGAAGGATGAGGATTGCTGCACAATATGGGACTTGCTAAAAATATTTCTACTTCACATAAAGGGACTCAAGGAGGTTCTCAGGGTGGGGTAGGAGGGTGGTGGGGCTGAGCTGGATGGGGGAGGGGGGATTTACCTGTTTGGACTTTTAAGGTAAAGCCCTAGAAAACAAACTAATGGGCAGGGACTGTTCCAAAATGCTTTTCAGATTTTTGTTTTTAAATTCCACAGAATTCTCAAAAGTATTCTGCAGAATTTAATATAAACTGCCGAATGGTTTTCCAGGGTTTATATAATCCATGGAATAACTGCAGTTTATATGATCCATAGAATATTTTTCCTTTGTCAGAGTCACTGTCAACTGCAGATCTGTTTTACTCACAGTTTATACTGACTCTTCAGTATAAATGCGGAATAATATTCCACAGTTCATGTAAACCGCAGAATAATATTCCACAGTTCATGTAAACCGCAGAATATTATTCCATGTTTTTTCCGTGGTTTTCATTAAATTCCACAACAATCTCAACAGCTGCGAAATTGTGGGAAAATCAGGGCCTTGTCCTATGTAATCGAAAGCCTTATTACATTGTTAGGAAGTAAAAGAAGTAACTTGATATGGGGTTCAGTTAATATATTTTTAGTGGAAGTCTAAAACTTCCATGAGTCAAATTCTGGAAGTCATTGCAATATTATGGAATTCAAAATACTTCCAAGATCCCCCTGTTTTGAAAGTTTGTATTCTAAGAAGGACCAATTTATGGATTTTAATATAAATATTCGTGGCAAAATAAAATCTCTTTCAGAAAAATCCATAATTTCTGACTTCAGTGCCTCCATTTTTGGAAGTCATCTAATTTTTTTGTTTTGCATTTGGAAGTCAACGACTTCCTCCCCCTTTATTTTGGAAGTTTTTGTCCTATTTTGGGAAGTCAAATATTCCCAAAATGGCGTTAACTGAATCCATTCTTGATAGAGACTACTGTAGTTTAATGAGAGAAATGAGTGACTTAGTGAATTAGAAACCTATAGACTAACATTTCATTTTTTGGAAAATCTGTAAAATATACTGACTCCCCAAAGAACTAGACTTCATATGAAAGTCTGTAAGCACTGTGATCTTTGTGAAGTGAGTTGTCTAACTTATTAATATTTGTGACTCTGATGAACTTTAAATGAAAAGAGGGGCAGAATGTTGCTCTACAGTAACTAAGTACCAGTCAGTAGAGAGAGACTAGAATTAACATAGAATCATAGAATTTGACAGCACACTTAGCCCAACTAGTCTGCCCATTTTACCCTACCTACACTATTACCACAGGCCCTACTTGATCTAAAGCTCTTTCCCCCTCCCCGCTTCCTTTCCACTATGATTCCCTTCTGCCTATCCTTTGCATTCCGCACGCCACTAGTTTTTGCCCCTGCCACCACCTCCGCTGGAAGGCTGATCCAGGAATCTACACTCTTTCTGTGAAGAAGTGCTTCCTCACATCTCTTCTGAATCTAACCCCCCACCCAACTTCATAGCAAGTCCCCTTGTTCTTGAGCACCTTTTTTCTGAAAAATTCCTTCCCTCCTGTACCTTATTTACCCCAGTAAGGTATTTAAAGGCCTCTATCATAACCCTCTCCCTCCCTCCTTTCTTCCAGAGTGTACATATTGAGGTCCTTTAGCCTCTCCTCATAGGCATTTTGATGCAGATCCTGCACCATTTTAGGTGCCTTCCTGTGAACCGTCTCCACTCTGTCTCTGTATTTCCTTCCATAGATGTGGTCTGCAGACCTGGACACAGTACTCTAGATGGTGTCTTACCAGTGATCTATGCAAAGGCAACACCACCTCCCATTTTCTGTTGGTTCTACCCCTCCTTGTGCACCCCAGCATCCCACTCACCCTCCAGACTGCCTTGCTGCACTGCCGTGACACCTTTAGGACATCAGATATGATTACCACCAGGTCTCTTTCCTGCTTGGTGATCATCAACACCACTCCACCCATTTTGTACTATGTCCCTGGGTTTCTGTGCCCTAAGAGCATTATTTTGCACTTTTTTGCATTGAAACCCAGCTGCCATACCCGTGACCACTCCTGACATCTTCTCGGGTCTCTGTTCATCCCACACACACACACACACACACACACACACACACACCCAGAGTGTTCACCCCATTGCAGATTTTGGTATCATCCACAAAGAAGCAGACCTTCCTGCCCAGCACCTCTGCAATGTCACTTATGAAAACATTAAAGAGGACTGGTCCCATTACTGATTCTTAGGGCACCCTGCTTGTCACTCCCCCTTCCTCAGAGTGAACTCTGTTTAACATCACTCTCCGTTATCTATCCCTTAATCAATTTCTTGTGTAGTGTACCCCCTTTGGACTCACTCCTAAGCTACCCAGCTTACTTACAGTACTAGTCTTCTATGTGGAATGGTGTCAAAAGCCTTACTGAAATCTAGGCAGGCCATGTCCATAGCCTCACCCTGATCTAATTCCATTGTCATCTAATCAAAGTAACCTATCATATTAGTTTTACATGACCTCCTCCCTCTGAACCCATGGAGCCTTGGGTCTTGTAACCTACTGGATTCAAGATATTCCACAATCCTTATCTTCAGCAGTGATTCCATTTGAATTCGCACCTCAAATGTCGGACTGACTGGCCTATAACTGCCAGCCTCCTCTCTGCTATGAATTTTGTGAAGTGGGGCTACATCTGCCCTCTTCTGGAACCACTCCTATTTCCTGTGGGCTGTTAAATAGGACTGTCAAAGGTGTAGGCAGTACCTCCCTGAGATCCCTCAATACCCCTGGATGCACCCTGTCAGGACCCATTGCTTTGTTCTCCTTTAGACTAGCAAGTCCCTTCAGAACCCTCTCTTCTGAAAAAGGTCTCATGTCTAATTCCCTTCCTCCAAAGATATCTTTAGACTAGTGCTGCTGACATATAGATGCAATGTCCCTTTGCACAGGGGCTTTGTTTTTTAAAGCATCAAAACACAACATAGCCATATATTGTTAGGGAAACACCAGTAGGGGGGCCAAAGCTCTGGTGGAATAGGGTTTGTGACTCCCTTAAAATTCAGGATAGGCCAGGTGAATCTGTAAGGAGAGACAGGAAGCTTACTCAGGGACCAAGACACAAAAGGTTTATTTACAAGGGACAAAAGAAACAACAGGATAATTATTATTCTATAAGATAATAGAACAAGCAACAAAACAATACAATTGGCACCAACAATTGGTCAAAGCAATAACAAGGGGTAACCACTTTCAGTCCAAGTCCTGTGTGCATTTTGCTGAGGTAACAAGACAAGTAATGAACCAAGCTTGGGCTTTGAAATGCGCTGGCTAATCAATGGTTGGGAACTGACCCCACAAAGTGCTTTTTATTAACAGGCCATAATGGGGCATCCCACAGACAAACAGAAAACAAGGAGGAATACTGCTAGCTGGATGATGAGAACTTGGTGATCCTCTGTGACTCCTGGTGAGAAGCTGAAGTCTCCTGGTCAAGCAGATTGTTCTCTGGATGATCCACAGCAATGACCACTGGTAGATCCCTAACACCCAGGCCACCTCCCAGGGGATGACTACTGGCAATGCTATCTTCAGTGCAGCCTCTACAGAGCAGTACTGGTACATGCACACTTGTAGATGGGCAAACAAATTAGAGAAAGGTCATGCACAATGTTAACAGTGGTCCTTCACTCTTGTGCCGGGGCAGCTCCTAAGCTGACTCACTTCGGGATACCTAGCTAGTGGCTCTCTAAAATGTACTGTTGCAGAACTGATGCTGGAACACTGGGGCAGAGATCTGAAGTGAGTTGATGTCACTGGAAACAGGGTAGCTGAAGATGGAGGAGTGGCCGGGGACCTCCCTAGGTGGATGTCAAGCAATGAAGAAACTGGTCTTAGCAATGGAGACAAAGCAGGACATCAAGTTCATAAGGGTTGAAAACAATGCATTTCAGTTCTTTAGCAAATGGGTTCTGTCTCTGGGGGCACCAGGCAGACTAGAGCACAGTTGATTCAGGTGGGGCTCAGGACACACCATCATAGTTCTGCGTGCAACCTAGGACCACCAGACAATTTTCCTTACCTTCCCAAGAGGGTGCTGTGCCTTTAAGGATCTATCCCTCCTCAGGCTGTCTCTGCAGAGCCATACTGCTTTGTTAATATTAATAACCGCCTCTGCCTGGTTCTACGGGACTCTCTGCTCTGGTCTTGCCTTCCTCATTAATAGTAATAGGGCCTTGTCTTTTGTAGGGCCTTGTCCAGCACTGCCCTCTAATTAATATGTATGAGGGATGGAACCCTCACAGCTAACTCCTCCCTCACAATAGTTTTTTTATGGGTCTTAGTACCATGGCCCTGCCCAGTGCTTGTGGTGCAAATTCAACAAAAGGGGGCTTCTAGCCCTGTGCCCTTTGTCCCTGTTAGGGGCTCTCAGCCCATGTCTCTCTTCTCCTGGTGCTGACTGGCACAGAAGCAACACAGGAGGGCATCTAGCCCCTATGGCCCCTTTTTCTCTTTGAGCTCTGGCCACATCTTTCCTTTCCTGTCCCCCTCCCCTCTTCCAGCACCCATGGCATGAGGTCAAAACAAAACCGGGCATACGGCCCACTCAACATCATGGCCCAAGACTGCTACAGCTGCTGGGAGGAGGGTCCTGAAAGGTGGCCAGGAAGCTGTGCTCCCACATGACTTTTCTACAATGCTGCGGGAGTGGCTGGTGTGGAACAAAAGGTCCAGGGGCATTTGTTTCTGCCTGGACCAAAATTACTGCTGCATGTCTCTGTTCATCCCCAGAACTGCTCCTATCACCAATCAGGACATGAGGGGGAGAGAGGAGGACCAATTGCATTGGGGAGCCATGCTACCACCCAACTGACTGCTGCTGCTGCTGCTGGACTCAAGCTGGAGGGAAGCAACATCAAAGGAGCAACAGGCCTACTACAGTAAATTGGCAATTCCGTGCTCCCTGTGTCCTTCACCTTGACAGCCAAGCCTCATCTATCCCTTGAGATCCTGTCTGGCAGCCCAGGGGATTGGGCCTTTCAGGCCCTGGAGGTAGGGTCTCTGGACAGGGCTGAGTCCTGCCTTCAGCTCCCTGCAGCACCAAAGGCTTGAAATGTAGACAAAGGCTGGAGAGGGGTCTGGGGGACATGGCAGGTGGAGGAAGGGAGAATGGGGAACAAAAAAAATCCAAATCCCTGTTTATTTTGTGGTGCCCCCCCAACTCTGGGGCACTACACCCCCTGAAAAACAAGGTACTGTGCGCCATTTTTACCTAGATACATTTTTTTTCAATTATTTTTTATTAGTCTCACCCCATGGTTTATTACTGAACATCATTGAGCAGGGGTTGCATACTCATCAAAGCATAAACAAAAGAATACTGCAATGGGTGCAAGCAAAATGTCACTAGCCAAATTGATTCAAGATACTGTCAGTAAAGAAATGAAACTGAGATAGAGGTTTATCCAGTGACTCTTTTGACTAGCTAAATCTACAGTAGTGAAAAGAAGGTGCACAGTGTTCTCGATTATATATATATATAATAACTGGGTCACGTTTTTTCCCTCAGGAAGAGCCGGCTGTAATTTGTCATTATAATCAGTTGGTTATAATGACAAACATGCACTGCTCTCTCTATGGGAAAAGTATGAGCCAGACAAAGGCTAGCATTCCACCGTGACTGAGAAAAGTGTAATGGATTGCATGTCTCTCAAATCCCATACAGTCTTTCAGAGAACAAAGCACAGTGAAAAACATATCTAGCAAAAAAAAAAAAACATGTTTCAGTCTATCCAGCACTACTGACAGGCAAACATTCATGAAGGAATAGGAGAACCACAACACTCACAAAAAACAGAGCGTGACTTCGGGTTATTTAAAACTTTTCTCACAGAAACAGGAAGCAAACTAAACTTTCAGGAGTTTCCATTTCAAGAGCAGGACAATGAAATCACAAACGTTGTATTCTCTCTAAAAAGGCTGAATGGTTCAGAATATGAACCAGGCACCATCCATGGAATAGTCACCAGCATAGATAGATGTTTAACTGAGAAGAAATATCGTCACGCTAAAGGCTTGCAGATGGATTTTATGGAACCCAAACGTACACTAGCCACAAAGCAGAAGAATATTAAAGAACTGGGTAAAGGAAATTGGCCACAAAAAGCACATCCCATCTCTGAGCAAGATATCAATATACTCTACACTTCTGGCACACTCAATATGTCAACACCTAGTGGACTACTGAACTTTTTATTTTTCAGTATTGGAGCGCAACTTGCACTGCACACAAAGAAGCATCATGACCTAATCTGGGAGGACATAGTAGAAGGTGTTGATTCACAGGGGAACACCTTCCTTGAATAGAGTGAACATCAGAGAAAAATCAGGACTGTCGATAACCCATGAGACATCAGACCAATCAAACCAAGGATTTATCAAAATAAAATTGATCCACAAAGAGGCACCATAAATGCATATCAGATCTATTAAGCTCAAAGACCAGAACAAATGTTGCATCATGAGGCACCATTCTATATAGCCCCCAACACAAACACAAAATAAGGCTCACTCTGGAACCGCAATATGAACATTGGGCTAAATAAATTGAGAAAAATGATGTGCCAGATGAAATTGGATTCAGGCCTGCCAGACTCAGGATGTATCACCAACCATTTTACACACAAGACAAGCATCCAGCGCATCATCGATTCCAACATCCCATCCACAGAGGTCCAACAAATTTTGGGACATAAAAATATTCAATCCATCAACAATTATTCTGATCTATCTGAAAGAAAGCAACAACAAATAAGAGAAATTCTAACCTATTTTTCTGGTAAAGAAATCCCCACCACATCGCAAATCCATGCTGTCTCTACAGAGACTGCCACCAGCAACATCACAGTAAGAGAAACTGGATACAGCCCCACTAACGTTGTCATCGTACATACAAAAATATAATAGAAGTAGTGTCATGTATACAGTTAGAACAGCTAATGAAAGAGAGAGAGAGTGTGCAACCTGACAGAGCCTCAATTGATGACAGTACAAATTAAAACACCATTCAGGGTCTGTCAGTCACTCCAGTCCATCTTTGGTTCCGGCTACATTTTTCAGCAAGATGTAAACATTCACATTTATCACTGCCCACCACCAGATAAAAAGATAAGACAATGAATACTGTTTGAGTCGGATGACTACAAATAGAGTAAGTAAATCTAATTATGTAAACAGTAAATAAAACTGTTAATATGGTTATAGCTGCAAATGTAATTTATAACTACCTGCAAATTTCTCGACAATCCCTAACCTCTCTTATCTTCTCTCCCCTTTCCCTCTCATTCTCTCTGTAGATCATGTTGGCTCCATAGAAATGGCAACTTGTTTTTCAAACATACAAAAAAACTCTAGTTCAACAGTTTTCAGCAGTTTGATATCACTGCTTTGGTTGATGTCTATTTCCTCTGTCACTTGTTCAGATTTCAAAAAGTAATCTCATTTAATTGCACTAACATTCAAATAAATTTCCTATTGCAAAAGTCCAGCGTTCCAATTTCTTAACCAACACTGTACTGTAGTTCACATATTTTATGTAATTGCTGTGGCAAAAAAATGTGACCACAGCAATTATATAAAATAAGTTATGGGGTAGAGTGTGAAACTTGAATTTTATGCACACCCTCTGTGTTGGATGCTTAGATAGTAGCATCCAACACCTCGGGTGTGTGAAAAATTCTTGTTACACACAAAGTCCAATATACGATTCTATATATTTTAGTGGTATGGAAGCGCCACTATAGTTAAGGGTGAGTAGGCTGCTTAATGTTAAACCCCTAACTTTGCATATTAATAGTGTTGCCCCTGTTGAATGGAATTGCATGAAATTTTGCATGCACAGTCTTGGGCGCAAGATCTCTTGATTTGCCTAGTTTCTTTTCAGTCAGATGTGCAGGTTATCAGATCCAGATAGTGAGTTTTTAGGAAGAATCAGGGGGTTTTGCTGGGGGTTTTTTTGTCATCACTTACAGCCCAGATGGTTTGGAATTTTGGTATGAAATTTTCCAGGCAGAAAGGACTTATGGTGGGCATTCAAATGAAGACAGACAACAATCTTTTGAAAATTTGAATTCTTTTATTCATGCACTTCTCATAGGGCCAGTATTCTCAATGTTTCACCTATAAATTGCAAGCTTCTTCATGAGAATGCCTTTATTCCTAATTTCAAACACATAATTAAATTTACTTTCCTGTTCACCAATCACACACACACACACATATATATATTTTTTACATAATCAAAGCAGTATGCTACTTACTACTAGTAAGTGCTTGCAAGAATTTCTTATGGCAATAGATGTTAAAGCAAAATTTGGCCTTTCCTGAAAAGAGCTTTCAAAAACTAGAAGAATCAAAAAAGATTGCTTAATATCTAATATATTATACTATTTTAAAAGTACCCTTCACCGATCACCTGAGACAAGTGATACTTAAACAGTTAATATCACATTTTAAACTTGATTACTATTGTGACATAGAACACATTTTCCAATAAATACATCATAAATTCCCTCCATCAAAAGTACGGTTTGAATTAATTGTTCATGAAATTAGATATCCTACCTCAAAACCCAGAGCAGCTTCCACTGTTTTATGTGCTTGTTCCGTAAGACCCTAAGGGTTTCATCTGTTAAAAAATGTATAAGCATGAGTGAAATATTTTTAGCCTCTCTGCTGAGAGTTTCTGGCTAGCCAGGCATATGATAGTTTAAATACATTGACGCCATTCTCCCTTCAGTATGCCAGTACTTCAATCTCAGAAGTACAATATTTCCTGGTTTAAAATACTTTACTCTAAATAGATACCATGAGATATTAATACAATACAAATATTACCAAGCATTGCATTTTACTATTAGCAGTAAATGAGAAACATTTTTCAATCATAAATACATTTAACTTATTTCAACACATGTATGTTTTTAACACAAATAAAACTGTTGATGGTTTCATGTACAAGCTACTAGCGATTTACATTCACAATAATAGCCTGAACACTGCCTAGAAGCAACAGCTCTCACATTCAAACATTATGAGTATACACAATAAACCAAGTTTGCCTCACTGCAAGCTTTTTAATGTGTAAGCCCAATGTTTATTTATACCATTTTAATGTGGCTTCTAAGTGCAAAAACAAGATTACAGAGAGCATTTCACTCATCACTTTAATACTGCTGAGTCTGTGTGCTCTGAGTTCTGAAGATGCCGACCAATTTCAACAAATTTTTTTTTTACCTAAAAGCCTGTATCACATGCAGGTGATGTCCTGAAGGTGATGTTATCAAGGGTATACACACCCCGAATAGAGGTGAGCTTTGTTACCATGACAACTAAAACCACAAATCCTCTTACAAACTCTGTATGAGGTGTTGGTGAATAGTGGTGGCCAAATATTATCTAAAATGATTCTGTTTAGTGTAATGATGTTTGCGAAGGGCATACAGGGCTATGGATCCCAATCTATCCACCCAGCTTCCTCCTTCTTAACACTGTCTGGATAATGATACCCGTGTGATAAGTATACATTTTCTAATCTTTCCTCCAAAATGCCAGCATCCTAAAGATGCTTTACTGGCTGGTGCTATATATCAGAATGGTGCAGGAATGCAAATCTCCCACTGGAATTCTTAAAAGTACCAGTTACAACTTTAAATGTTAGAAAACGTAATGATAGCAAATGTATAAACTATGTGACATATAAAATACCAAAGCCTAACCCATTTTTGGAACAAACTTCTCTTAAATGAACTATTAAACATGGGTATGTGCATTTCTGCCCCACCAAAGTTGTCATCATACGTACAAAAATATTACAGCAGTAGTGTCATGTATACAGTTAGTGAGAACAGCTTGTGAAAGAGAGAGTGCGGAACCTAACAGAGCCTCAACTGATGACAGTACAAATTAAAACACCATTCAGGGTCTGACCCCATACACACTTGACTGGTAACCATAGTAATCTACAGACATTCCAATTTTTTTATTTATTTATTTGGTTATTCAGAATTACAATCCTTTGAGTCAAAGACTCCTTTACAAAGGCTCCACGTCAATTACAGAGAAAACAATACATATAGCAGACAATCGAATACAAGTGGTTAAGACAGGCACAGTTCATATACATAGTGAGCATACTGTGTTACATTATACACAACATACTGGTCTAGGATCATAGCATTAGAGGCATTGCTAGGTACAGTCTTCAATTCAGATTGAGAAAAAATTTGGGGGGGAGGGATGACAGGGCTTAGAACAGGCCATGGGTAAGAACTGAGACCAGGGATTGTATGGTGGCTCAGGGGGGACTAGGGGATGGGTAGTGGGAAAAGTAGACAGAGTGACACAGAAGGTCGAAAGAAAGTCAGAGGCTGGATGGAGTCCACTGTCAGAAAGATGGGCAAGAGAGAGAACAGGGGGAAGAAGGAGGGCTAGACATGTCCAGATTTTGGTCAGGGGAAATAAGGCCGGAGGGTAGGACAAATGTCATTGTCATGGGTAAAGGAAATTAGGGACAGGTACAGGAGCATGAGCATTGAAGGCAGGAGTACAGTAGGAATTTAAAGTGGCCAAGCTTTGGTTTCTCAGCAATGTGTGGGGGGAGTGAGTTAAGCCAAGCTGGGACACGATAGATAAAGGAGCGTTGTCACAGGGAGGTGTTTTGCCTTGG
This sequence comes from Neoceratodus forsteri, assembly GCA_016271365.2. Classification (NCBI taxonomy): domain Eukaryota; kingdom Metazoa; phylum Chordata; order Ceratodontiformes; family Ceratodontidae; genus Neoceratodus; species Neoceratodus forsteri. The sequence goes on from CM057456.1 coordinate 1,680,172,877, forward strand.
CACCTGATGAGATGGTTTCAGGGAGTTCCTGGTGAGCCTTGCATGTGGAGTCAGTTGCAGAAGAGTGGAGAGGCAAGGGGCCATCAGCCCGGTGGAGATTTTTTTGGCTAATAGGTAGGTGTGGTATTGTATTCTGCCATCAAAGTCCAGCCAGTTTGTTTGGTTATAGAGGGAGCAGGTGTGGGTGGTACTGGAGCAGCCCAGCGAGAGGTGACAGGCTTTGTTGAGTGATACTTTGACCATTTTTAGGGCGGTGTTGTCAGCTGTCCCATGGATGACAATGCCATAGTCAACCACCGATAGTACCGAGGAGTAGATGGCAAGTTGGAGGGCTTCTAGAGGAAGGCATTGCCAGTGACGGTAGAGGAGCCCAATAAGAGAATTTAGATTTGAACAGAGTTGATGTATGTGGTCATGGAAAGTAAGGGTAAGGTCTAGTGTTATGCCTAGGTATTTGAACGAGTGGAACTGTTCAAGGGGAAAAGCGGTGGATGTGTTGATTTTTAGTGGGGTGTGCTTAAGTTTGTTCTGGTGGTGGGCAAAAAGCATAGTATTTGATTTTTTTTGGTTAAGCACAAGTTTGTGTTTGGTGAACCAGGACTCTGCCTCCGTAAAAGAGGTTTGGAAGGACAGTTCAAGTTGGGATGGGTTAGGGTGAGATGTATAAAGAACGGCATCATCAGCATACAGCAGGATCTTTCCGGGGCAGGCTTTGTGGAGAGAATTTAGGAAGAGGCTGAAAAGAAGGGGATCTAATATGGAGCCTTGTGGTAATCCAGAGTGAACAGGGAGTGGGCTCGAGGTGGTGGAGTTGATTTTCACCTTTTGGGACCGGTTGGACAAGTAGTCAGTGAACCAATTCAGGGGGCTCTGGGTGAGGCCAAGTTGAGACAGGGTGGAGAGGAGAAGAGGGTGATTAACAGTGTCAAAGGCCTTAGATAGGTTTCCTTATTCATGCCAATGGGGTTTCTCCGACACCACTACATCGACCGCAATTGCGGTCAGCATGGTGCCACCGAGATCAAAGTTCTTGTTTTGGGGGGGGGCTGTGCCCCCTACACCCCCCCACTTATGATTATCAACTCCAAGACAGAGCTGATTCGGGGATGGGGTGCAGGAACTTGGGAAAGGGTGCCAGGGTCCCAGGTGGACTTTACAGTGACATGGCAATGTTGTCGGCATCAACCATGTCACTGTAAAGTTGTCACTGTAGCAACAGTATACCATGCCAATGTGGTGGTCTAGAGCTCCCTTTTCATAAATCTGCTTCATTTCAACAAATTGCACCATTTTGTTAAAGTCTCCCCCTCTGTCTGGTAGCTTAACTTCCTCTTACTGCCAGAACCTAAGTGATGCTCCTGTGTGGCCTGTGGACAAAAAGTGTTTGGAAACATGTGTTGCAATGTTATTTCTAATGTTTGACTTATGCTCCTGTATACGTGATTTTAACACACGATTAGTCTTTCCTATTTAAATTTGATCACAGGTGCAGTATATACACTACTCGTATTGTGCAGTGCTCCCATATCTACGGGGATTCCCGTATTTTACGGGGGTTTTAAACTAAAAATGGGCTACGGGGAGGAAATCACAAATGTAACAAATCCACAGGGATTGTTGCTGATGCTACGGGAAGTGTGAGGAACACTTAAATTGCCCACTGAGACTCTCACCAAGAGTGAGAAATCTGATTGCTGCCTCTGACCTCACACGCTGTGATCACGCGCTCCTGGAGACTGCTGGGAGCTGTGATCATGCACTGGGATGTGGCTCTGATAGGCTGATGTGATTAGAGCCATGCGCGTCCTCATGGCTTGGCTGCCAGATGAGACTTTACCTTAGTGGTCTCTGATAGGCTAGCAGGTCACTCTCTTATAAATGCAGCCCACTGTGCAGAGGCAGGTAACACAACCGCGGGAAGTTTAATTGTGAGAGTAGTGTCAGGGTTGTTCGAATTTCGAGAGGATTGGATTGGTGAGCACGAGTCAGCACTAGCAGCAGCAAGCAAGCAAGCCTAAAATGGAGAATTCACTGCAGCTGGAGAGTCAGCGGGACCAATCGAGTTTTTTCACTGGCACCCTGGTTTTCTTTTCCAGTGTCTGTGGCAGGGAGGAGTGGCAGAGGTAAGCAGCAAGCTAGAGATCTGTCCGGTGCTGCTAGTCAGGGTGTCAGGAAGGATCCAGTGTGGAATTACACTGTATAAACTTACTTTGGAAGCTGTTAAGGAACTTATTTTTAAATGGAACCCTTCTAGGCAGTATTTGGTATGTGACTGATAGAGTTGCTTGTTTTAGAGGCTTATAGTGCTAAGCACTGCAGTCGATTGAATAATTTACCTTAGCTTTTATGTTTGGCCCCCAAAACCCTGGTCTCGGTCCTTCATATATGATTATGGTATGTAGAGAGACCCAGCGGAGCTAATACTCCTTAACCACAAGGTTGGATCCCCAGCTCTACTACCCTCGAGGCAGAGGACCAGCTCTGTGAGAAATTTTTAGTCACCTTTTGGAACTGTCTGACTACCTCATATAATGCTGCAGGACTGTTTCTTTGGATTGTATGTCTGAACAGTTTGGACTCTATCTTGAACTGGGTGAGACTTTTCTAGGAATTAATTTGTTGTTTAACCTGTTTGTTGCTGCGATAATAGTAACTGTTGTTGCTGTAAGAAAAACAAACAAATACATACAGTGATTATCAAGTTATGTGTAAAAGATTGTCCAGTCCCCTGGGACTTTGATTTGTGGACTCTGAACACTTCAGAGAATGTTTGGCATTTTATTGCCTTGTGTTTTATTCAGAGGGGGGTTCAGGGGTGGGGAATGGTAGTGAGTGTGTGGCCAGAGAGTGTTGAGGATGTGCGTGTGTGCATGTGAGGTGAACGGAGAATATTAACGGTAGTGTGGTGTGTGTTTGCGCATGCTAGGAATGTGTGAAGTGAGCTTATCTGTTTTGATGAGTTCATTTAATAGTGTACTTGGTTGACATTAATTGTCCTGCAGCATTTTATATTTACTGTACTTCCTCACAGTTTTATTGCTGTTGTTAATAAATTGTTGGGTGGCCGGGTGGTTGGCAAAACTATATTAAGTCCCCTTTGATGGCAGCAGTACATGGATTAGCGGGGGGGGGGGTGTAGGGTCCATGTGTCCCTGGGTTTAGTTATAGAGTGCATTTGCCCCTGTCGGTGTTACCCCCAGGAGGGCAGGGGAAAAGAATGCGCAAATCTCCCCCTGTACTTCTCTGTGGTGTAGCTGGCTGCCCATTCATTACGGGGTTAATGGTTTTAAGGGAGGAACAGTATAAGCACCCCCTGCTGGGGATGCTTACTAAAAAAAAAAACCTTCCCACCTTGTCTTCCTTTTCGGGGGTCTGGGGCCTGATCTGCCTGCTTTGCTGGTGGAGCCTGCACCATGCTGGGGATTTAAGGATTGTTGGCACCATTTCGGGGGGAGGCCAGTGGAGTGGATGATCGGGGAACTGAGGTGGTATTTAACCTGGCCCGATCGGGGGTCTCAGCGGCCATCATTAGATGTCCTCTTGGGGAGAGCTGGTGACCAGTAGATGGAGGGAATTGTGGCCGTAAGCTGGAGCTGGGTTGGTTTTGGGAGCCACGGCCCAGGGAAGAATGCATGATCCACCTTCGTGCACCATGGCACTAGGGTGTGGAGGTCTGGATCCAGTGGGAGTGAGCTGGGCGGTGGGATAGTGCAGTGGTGGCTGCCTGCATTGTGGGGAATGCTGTGGTAACAGCCTGTATCCTCTTTACCATGTGGCACTCCACCCGGGAGTGTGATGGCCTGTGGGGAGTGAGAAAGTATGGTCAGTGGGTCTGCCAGATCACCTGTGCCATGGATGTGTAGGGATGCCAGGAGCCCAGCTACCAAGGCCGTATTGTGCAGGAAGAATGAATAGGGCAAAGCGGGGAGCGTGACTAGCCCGTATCTGTAGATCAGGCAGCATGAGAGAGTGGAGCCTTGGACAGACCGCGAGGCCTTGGGATTAATTGTGTAGGCCTGGTGAAAGTGCTGCTTTAGGTCAGTTTTAATTCTTAAAGTAAATAAGAACACTTAAAACAGCTAGAGCATGTGTTGTAGTGATTTTATTGACCACTGTAGTGATGCCAGTTGCAAAAATAAATTGGCGTGGGCATACAGGAAAATCTACAGGAATTTCACCAAGGTTTTACAGGGAAAATACAGGAAAAATGAGGGTCTGCTACAGGAAAATACTTTGGCCGATCTGGGAGCACTGATTGTGTCACAAGTTATATGTTGCTTAATGCAATACTCTTTACTGGTAAAGGGATGTTTGTAATTAGTTTTTTTACTTGTATGTCCACAGACTGAACAATGTCCACAAAGGACCATCCCTGTGCTAAAGGGGCCCAAAAGTAGCTGTCTCTGTCCCTGTGATCTTCCCTGTGGATGATCTGTATGGACCAGCTGGTCTCTTATTGTGTGGACTTTTTTTGCTGCCACATTAGAAATAACATTCTGACACCTGTTTCTGAACACTTTTTGTCCGCATTTCCATTGTGAATACCATTACATTAAACAGAATCTTTTTAGATCATATTTGGCCACCACTATTCACCAGCACCTCGCACAGAGTTTGTGTCCATTCTAGTCAGATGTGTAGATTCTGAGATTCGGATAGTGAGTTTTTAGGAAAAATCAGGGTTGTTCACCATTTCGTTGTTCATCGCCTACAGCCCTGATGGTTTGGAATTTTTGTCTGAAATTTCCAGGGTGGAAAGGGCTTCCCCAGAATGGTGCCTTTCGTTGGTTTGATGAAATAATATGAATCCATTCCCAAGTTATAAGGATTTGAAATGTCAGTTCTGTGCATGCTCAGCAGGATCTATTGGATAGATGTTTGATATCCTACGGAAGATGCTCACAACCAAAAATGTAAAATCCTTATAACTGGAGAATGGATTAATAATTTTTCACCAAACCAACAAAAAGCACCATTCTGGCACAAGCCATTTCTACACTGAAAATGTATGACCAAAATTCCAAACCATCTTGGCTGTAAGCGATGACAAAAAAAATTTCAAAAATCCACATTTTTCCTAAAAATGCATTATCCGGATCTTGGAATCTGCACATCTGACTGGAATGAAACTTTTTTTTTTTTTTTTATTTAGTTGTTTAACCAGGTATAGCACACTTGGCAAATCAAAATACCTTGCCCCCAGACTGTGCATGAAAAATGTTGTGCAATTCCATTGAATAAGGGAGAATCTATTAATATATTTGTATGCAGTGGGTGGGATATTCAGACTGCATCAGGCTGTGACGCAAGCCTGGGTGCAGCGCAACTAGAATGTGCCAGGGCACTAACAGGGTGGTATTCAATGGTGCAGCGCCATGGCTCAGCACCATTGAATATCGCTCCATGGCCACCCGCATAGCACATGGCGCAGTGGTACTGCAGCAGCGCAAGTGGCCAGAGAGGGGCAGGGGGATGTGCTAGTGCAAGTGCCATTGCACTAGGTGCATCAACCGCGTTATTCAGTGGTGGACATGCAAATGGGGCCATAATGCATGCAAGGCACAAATGGGGCCATTTGCATGTCATTATGGCCCCATTTGTATACAGGTGCACTGCTCCCCGGCGACTTGCACCTGGCGCCCTGCCAGGCTGCAGCTATCGGGGACTGACGCTCCCTGCACAAGCGGCAATGTGCCCCAATGCTCGATCGCGGGCATACATATGAATGTTAAAGTCCTATATCCCTGGTGGTCCAGTGGACCGCTTCCAGACCAATGGTGGGCATAAGTAGTAAAATATAATATTCCAAACCATCCCTGGTGATCCAGCATACCCCCCACCCGCCCACTGGGCCCACCACCCGCCTCCCCAGTCAGCAGCGGTGGCAGCTCCTCACCTGCAAGCCACCCAGCCGCTCATGACTGACCGCATAGTACGGCTGTACGTCCATTGGTCCACAGCATGGGCCAATGGGCATGCAGACCGTACCGTACTACACAGTCCAGATATGTGAATGATTCATCATTATGCAGGATCAGTCAGGTACTACTATTAGTACTGCCAAGTAAAGGATCCTTCCCCCCCAAAAAAAACACATTGGCTGCAGTAATGACAGAAAGAGTGTAATTTATATTATGTTTTAATTCAATGGTCTGGGGAGCAGAGAAGGCACAGATGTACCTCAGCATGTGCTGGGGTGTGTTGGTGGGATGCACTAAATAAGTGTAGATGAGTACAGCGAATGAGAATGAGGTGAACGTTAGGCTTGAGACTCCCACGTTGCACTTCACATCTCACTTTCTGCCTCCAGGGTGGGGGTGTTAGGGTTGAAAACCTTGGTATCCTGTGATAATCGTGATGACAAAACAGCGACTACAAAACAGCGAATGTATAATCGCGAATGTATTAACGGCTACCACTAATAAACTGCTACTGTACATAATAGCCCTCGGGAATAATGGCGACATACCTATAAGCATAGCATGGAAATAATATAGACATGATTACGCCTTCATAAATAATGGAGACAAGCCACGTCCCGAAACTCTTGCAGTTTCCTGTTCACATGAAAACCGGTTCCCCTGTTCCTATTAAAGACCTGCTCTCAATCCTCTCAGTTTCTGTACTGGAAAGCCGAAAGCATGCAGGTTGAATTTGTTACCAGCCAGAAAGGTAAGCCACTGGCACTGTATTTGGGCTACCTTTACCGACATGACAAAGAGAAAGCAGGCAAGAGTTATTGGCACTGTAATGAGTGTCCCAAATCTTCTTGTCTTGCACGTCTACATACAGTAGACGGCTCTATCGTGGCTCAGGTAGAAGATCGCAATCATGTACCTGATGCCACGTAATGTCAGATATCTGTAGTAGAGCATGGAGCACCATAGAATCAACCTCACAGGTTGTTGTGGAATGTACTGCTTCTGCTCCGGAAGCGGTGACTGGATTGCTACCTGAAATTAATCTCATTAAAAGAACTGTGCAGTGCATTAGGCAGCATGAGCGTGGGAGCCCTGCAACACCCAGCACAGTACGAGATTTAGTAATACCCGCTGAGTTCACATCTCTCAGCACCGGTGACAATTTTTTATTGTTTGACAGCAGGAAACAGGCTGATAGGTGTATCATTTTTGGAACAGATGGCAACATGAGATTTTTGAGGCAATGTAATGATTCGATGCTAGATGGTACATTTAAGTCTTGTCCACCGTTGATTAATCAACTCTGTACAGTGCATGCACTACACAGTGGTATTGTATTAACAGCAGCATATGTATTAATGTGCTCACGGAATACCGCTGCATATGACTTAGTATTTTCTAAACTAAAAGCACTGGTTGGTGATTACTGCCCAGCAAATGCTATTATGGACTATGAGAAGGCAGCCTGGAAAGGTTTCACAAATGTATTCGTTGACACAAACCTAAGAGGGTGTTTTTTCCACTTTGCACAGGCTGTATGGTGGAAAATTCAAAAGTGCCTGGAGGTTGAGAAAAGGTATTGCACAGACCCCGACTTCTCACTTAATCTATGCATGTTGCTTGCTTTAGCATTTGTTCCCCCTAGTGATGTAGTATCTAAGTTTGAAGAGCTATGGGAAAAGGAATTCTTTGTCACAAACGAAGAGTTGTTGCAGCCAGTACTCGATTATTATGAAGATACATGGCTAGGTAGACCAAGAGGGCAGTCTGGTCGAAGAACAGCTAGTTTCCCTATCAAAAACTGGAACTGCTATGGTGTCACACAAATGGGATTGGCAAGAACAAATAATGCTGTAGAAGGGTGGCACAGAGGACTTAATTCACGATTAGGTGCTTGTCATCCAAGCATATGGAAGTTGATCGAGGTGTTGTAGCAAGAACAGCAACTCAATGAGATGAAGATCCAGCAGCTTATTTCAGGGTCATCAGCCGGTGGGAAAAAAAAGGAAATATAAGGATCAAAATCAGTGAATAGAAACCATTGTTTCCCAGTACACATCCCGCAGCATGTATGAATACCTGCGTGGACTAGCATACAACTTTCAATTCAAAATATGAAAAGTGTGAGGTTTCCTGAATAATGCATTTATTTGAAGATTTTTCTGAATAAAGTGGACTCCCCTGGCTTCTACCAGGTTTTTTTTTAAACACGAAGAGTCACTATTTTGACCGCTCGTAGCTTGAATAGATACCTGTTGCTACGTGTTGCTAGGTAACTAGGAGCATATGGTAGCTAGGAGCAGAAGGTTGCTAGCTGCATATGTTTGCTTGGTGTTTGAAAAAAGTCAGCAGAAGGGGACATTGTTTTAGGGGAGAAATACACGTAAGTAGTAGTCTATGTTGTTTTAGGGGGTGAAATTATGGTGAAAGTACGGAGAAGTAGCCATTATTTGAAGTGGACTCCTCTGGCTTCTACCAGGTTTTTTTTTAAACACTAAGAGTCGCTATTTTGACTGATCGTAGCTTGAATAGATACATGTTGCTAGGTGTTGCTAGGTAACTAGGAGCATATGGTTGCTAGGAGCAGAAGGTTGCTAGCTGCATATGGTTGCTTGGTGTTTGAAAAAAAGTCAGCAGAAGGGGACGTTGTTTTAGGGGAGAAACACACGTAAGTACAGCGAAGTAGCTATTATTTGAAGGTGCTGTCTTGAACTGTCACTGTTTTTGATGAAGAAAGTACGCAGAAGTCAATGTTAATTTATGCGCTTTCTTGTACTGTCACTTTTAATTCAGTCGCCTATATTCTGTCGCTCAATTGTCAATCGCGATTTTTGAGTAGCTATAATCACATGGAACCAAAACCTTAATACCATATTTCCCTTCTTTTGTCGCCTTAACCTTAACTAGTTCACGAACAAAGTTTCTTGCAAAGAATTTCCTTACTTTTTGAGATAATACTATTGTATCCTTTGCCAAAAACGTTGTTAATGCAATCGTAGCGTTATTTGTATGTGGAAGCACAAGGCCCTCTGGGCCCTGCGCTCCCATCCATTCATAGTTTTTGAGATAGAGTAATCATATTTTTATTTGCCTGTGGGAAGGCAGGGCCCTCTGGGCCCTGTGCTTCCATACCTCCATAGATGCGTATATGCGTGTAGCAGTGGAAGAGGCCTTCACTTCAATTTACAGGGCAACAACAAGCAAATTGTCAGCACAGCCATCTTATTACCCCACCTCATGTACTCAGTACAAAAAATTTTCATATGCCCACCAAAATGTAAATTCTGAGAAACTACAATGCCACTCCACGTCACAGGTGCAAAAACATATTTTGGCCAAGATTTGAATAATGACAGCTGTGACAAACATGAAATGGGATAATAAGAAGGCTATGTTGAAAATCTGAGGTAAACATATTTAACATTTCCAAAGTTACGAGTGTGTGTAGCAAAACTGCAATGAATAGACATAACTTTGGCATTTTTACATATTTTAACTCCAAATTTTCAACACAGCCTTCTTATGACCCTACCTAATGAACTTGAGCAGGAAAAGTTTCCAAATCATGCCCAAAAGGTGAATTTACCAACCAACTGCAAAATCACCTTTCAGGTGGGAGCTGTGTAAAGACAGTCATATTGTTCATAAGATGTGGTCCCCAAAAGGCCACGTTGAAAATTTGGAGTCAAAATCTAAAAAAATAGCAGAGTTATGCATAAAAGTTGAAACCCCCATTGAAATACATTGAACTGCATTTACCTTAGTTTTTCATATTGCAGTCACTGGTTCCAGCAGCAAGATGTGTCTTCCATCGGAGAGTGGATCTCGAACCTGAAACCTGCTCAGGTAAGTGAGGGTGTGTGGGGTGGTGCATGCTGAGTGGGAGTTGGGGGAGTCAGATCAGCTAGGGACAGTTTTCTTTTTTACAGGCAAAAAAATAAAATCCAAGGACAGTTTTCTTTATTTCAGTTCCGGACAGGTGTCAGAAGGTTGGGGGTGCCACTAGAAACCAACGATAAGAAAAAAAATAATGATTGTGCTGCTGTTATCAAATTAGAGAAAGAATGCATATGATCAGAACCCAATATGCCTCTCACAAAATTGCCCTGTGAGGGATGCACTAGCCTTGGCAGAAACATCTCCAGATGAGAGGCTAGAACCTTGGCCAGCACCTTGCAGTCAGCATTAATGAGGGAGATAGGATGATAATTGGTGCAGAGGGAAGCATCCTTATCCTTCTTTGGGAGAACTGTAATCACTGCAGATCTAAGCATTGGGCGGAGCTCCCCAGACATGTATGTCTGATCAAAGACCGCTTTCAGATAGGGTGCAACAGTGTCAGGGATAAGCTGGTAAAGGTCAGGCAGAATATCATCCTTCTCTAGTGCCTTGGAGGATAAAAGGGATTCATTGACTGGTGACATCTCCTGAACTGGGGAGGGTTGCCCAAAAACAGTTGATCCTCAGCAGAAAGCTGGGGGTGTTCGAAGCCCTCATAGGAACCAATGTATGCCCTCCCCAAGGGGAGCTCCATCAGCCTTATATAGGGTTTCATACAACCACTGTGTAGTAGCATTGACCTCAAGTGGTTTATGCTGGCTCTGCTCAGCTGTGTCACATAGTGAACCTATGTGCCAACTTGCTTGCTAAACTGTCAAGCAATGGGCAAGCAATTTTCCTGCCCACTCACCCTTCCCAATACCTATGTTTGGTCCTTACCTAGGCTAGTTCCGCCCTCCCGGAGAGAAGAGTGCTAAGTCTATATTACAAAAAGGTGATAGAATTTAGATTTTGTTCAGACATATCCTGACCTTGTTTAAAGGCATCTTCTCCAGCTTGCACCTCTTTGATTAACTGCCTCTCTTCCTTCTCACACTCTTATTCCAGTGGGCTGCAAAATAGTGGTGGGCAAAGTTCATGCACTTTGCTTCATGGAGCACTTTGCGTATATAGATAATTACGCGAAGTGCTCAGCAATACGAAGCGAAGTAATTCACCATAATGAGTAACGCTAAGTGCCATTGGTTTCAATTGACTTTGCCTTATTTTTGGACTTCAAGCCAAGTTTGCATTGAATCATGGGGGTTGGCAGGCCACATGGGCTCAAGATTGTCTTGCACAGCCTCAGTTCTGCGTAGTGTGCATAGTAGAAACCTAGAAACAGTTTGCTGTCAGAGCTCTGAGAATCAAACCATTGAAAAACCTTTTAAAAGCATTTTTGAGCCAATTTTTTGGGTCACAATTTAGTATATCGATTGTAGGAAACCCTCCTGTGCTTATATTAGACCCTGGAGCCACCGTCAGCAGTCAGAATCATGAGCCGCCATTCATGGGAGTTGCAGTTAGCCGCAATTGCCTTGAGTTGCAGCCTTAATTGATTGGAGACATATTTTGCTGACATTGACAACTGATTCCCCTTTGTGGCTGGCTTGCCTGACACTCAGTCCCCGTCCTGCACCTCCAGACACACACACACACACACACACACTGGAGAAGCCCAGGAGACATAAAAACAGTGAGCCCCATTAACCACAGCCCTCCCAATTGCCACCCATCCCATGCCAAATGCTGCAGACATTTGTGTGTAGTTGTCGGCAGCCACAGCTACCAACTAAAAATTGCACCTATTGCTCCTCAGTGCCAATCCTATGAGAGAGAGGAAGGAGCCAGGAGTTGTGCGCACTGCATATGCTAAGTGACGAGTGCTACCAGACAAGTGGCAGAGAAGTAAACGAAAGTGGACAGAATGAGCGAGGGACTGCTAGGAAGGAACACTGGAATGTCTGCTGTGACACAGGGATGGTTTGGTGGGGGTCATACTCATGTCGGGAGAGGAGGAGGATGGACTTCAGTCTGGGTGATCCAGGACATGGGTCATGAGCTCTGCTCATCATATGTGTGTGGTGGACTGAGACAACAGGCCGTACCCATAGTAGGTCAGGTGGCAAATTTGCAACGTGGGCCGGCGCAGTCTGGGTGGGGATTGGGGAAAAAGACTCAAAAGACGAGGACTAGTGAGTGAGTGAGGCAGACCATGGGTCAGGTGGCAAGGTGAACAAAGCCAAAAGCCAGCAACATGGACTGGGTGGGTGGGGAAAGAGGACTGCAGCAGGCAGGCTGGCTATAGGCCAGGTGGCAAGCCAAGAACTGAGTGAAAGCCAGGCCAGACACTAAGAAGGAGATTGTGTTGTGACCACCGGCTGGTCTGACTATTCCGATGACTCTTGGTGGAAGCCCAGGCAGAAGGAAGGAACTAAAAGACAGAGGCCGAGCCAAAATCTAAAATTAACAGGTAAGTTCCAACTGTGGTTTGTGGCTTTGTAGTTTGTGCTTTAATGTCTGAGGAGAAGCCTTGATTGAAAAGGCTTGAGTTCAGGCTTCAGAGGAACAGTAGTTAAAGGATCCCATCACACACATTAATATTGTCCTCCCTGTAACCATTAACCTGGCTGTTTTTTTTAACCACCTGAGCTAGCACATTGGTGCATAATTAACAAGTGCAGTATTTCCCCATGGAAAAGCAGCCTGTGGTAAAATTTAAATAATCTATAGGTTTTGTGTCGAAGAGTTTTTGTGAAATGCTTCTTTATGTCTGTGTCTTGCAGTCTCACTTCCGGTTTGGTTTTGCCTGGGCAAGCTGGCAGCTTTCTCCCTTCAGATCAGTGGCAGTTCTTTTCAGACCAGCATGGGACACTTTTCATCCAGTATAGACTTGCTTTGTGTGGTGGCAGATGTTTATTATGGGCATTTTATGAGGCTGCATAATGATTCCCAGTACGGGGCATTCTGATTCTGACAACTGCTGGTGTGTACTGGCTTTTGGAAATTCAAATGTGCAAGGGACAGGCTGGGGTTCCTGTGTTTTACTGTGATGGAGCAATTACTTTACAGGCTGAACTTTTTCCTGACTCTCATACACTTAAACTTGACTGGTTATCACAAAATAGAACAAAGTCTTGTCAGATCCACCACGGCTGCATAATGAAGTTTGTGAAGAAAATGGTCAGACTAGGATGGCCCCTGTGGTCCTTACCTAGTGTCAAATTGTATGTTTATGAGGGTAATGTAGTCAGTTGCTGTGGAAAATATACAATGTTAATACACCAAGAGCTATATTTTCTGTGTCATATTGCCAATTCTGATGGTAAATTCTGTTTAAATTACACCAAGACTAGATGTAATTAAATATATTGTTACAAAACTAGGGCACTTAACATCACCTGATGAAAGCCAGGAGATTAGCTGGGGATAAATAATGGTGTGCTAAAGACTCATATTTAGTCCATTGTGTGATCCCTAACATTGTACTGCTAGGTGCAAGATCTTAAGGAGCCGTTAATCACACCTGGGCCAAGTCCCCAACAGGTACAAACATAATTTTTAATTTACCAAGAGGGAAAAAACTAGACAAAATTAAAAACTCTACATATATGTCAACAAGTCACCAACAGTTACAAATATAAAAAGACAGCATCACTGTATTCGGCTCCGTTTACAAAGCTGTTTGTTTTTTTTCTCCAAATCTTTGCCCTCACTTTCCCTTTCATCTAAGCCACCTGCAAATAGAGTTGGGCTCTCAGGAGTTGATCACTGATTATAGAATGTGCACAACAACATTTTTAGAACATGCACAGTGAGGATTTTGAAGCCACTGATTTCTGTGCACAATAAGGATCAACCATATACTACAGTAATTTTATTCATGTGAAATGGAAATATCATTAAGGACTCATTTTCACTAGTTTGCAGCAGCACTGCAAGGCAAGGATCTGGTTAAAATTAGAAAGGCGCAGGTTAAGCAATTTATGTTAAGCACACAATACAGTTACATTCCATATATCTCATCTGAAGAGATAAGCTGCAACATAGCTGCCATACAATATAGATCATCAAAACATATACAGTAGCCAGTTTAGACAGGTTGCACTGTATAGTCAGACACCAAAACGTATTTAAATACAGAGTTACATGCCACATGTATCTCACATGAAGAGATAAACTGCAACATAGCAGTCATACAATGTATAGCAGCAAAATGCATAATCAGTTTAGACAGGTTGCACTGTATATTCAGACACCAACATTTATTTAATAAGCACCCTCATATACAAAAAAACAGCTATTTCAGTGTAATAATAAATGGGAAAATGATGTCCCAACGTATATAAATTAGTATATTATTGTATTAATATACATACTAGTGAGAGTTAGTCTGTCTGTCTTATCTGTCTGTCTACCTACCTATCTACATCCATCCCTCCCTCCTTCCCTCCCTCCCTCCCTACCTATCTATCTACATTCCTCCCTCCTTCCTTCCTCCTCCCTACCTACCTATCTGTCTGTCTGTCTATCTATCTAGTCTAATTTGACATTCACTCTGACACAGAGAAACAAAAGTATAGGAAAATTAAAACAAAATGTGCAAGCTCTAGAAAAACGTGTCATTGTGCCCAGAACAGCATTAGTCCATGGTTAATGCAGGCAGGTTTTCCATAGCAACAGGTGCTCAGTCATATTATTATGACCTATAAGGGTCTTTCATTAATTTACATTAGGGCAAACTTGAGGATATTCTACAGTAATTTAAGGGAAAGGCCAGAGGAAACATGGCCAGAATGATTTTGGGTTCTCACATGAGACATAACACAAATGTGTTTGTTTAAAAGAAAAAAAAGTAAAATCTAAACAAACTGATGAGTGCCCACACTGATTCATTAAACATGTTGGGGGTCTTTTGCTGACAAGTAAGGGGACCAAACTTTTAGTTTACTGACTCAATAAAGGAGTCTGTTTTGATTGCACCTTTTTTTGAAATATAGAAAATGGTAAATGTATTTACGAACATTCCATGGCCATATTTTGTGGCTCAGTTTGACTAAAGATGAGTTTCTGTTGATCAGGAGCAAGTTTGAAAAAAACGAATAACTGGCAATGTGCAAAGATAGTTAAATTTTGTTTATACCTTTTGGGGACATGCCACCTTACACATTGGGCGGAAAAACGTCAGAATAACTCCTGAGGAATAGTTACACTAACCTGTGACGCTATAAATAAAGTGCAATGTTGCTGTGTATGGTATATAAATAAAATAACATGGCGTCCTACTAATTTAGACTGATATCTCTCAAAAATCGGGGGAACCAAATGCTAGGCATATTTTATTGCCAGATGGCACAGTTGCCAAAATCGTAAAGCTGTGCGATTCCAAGGCTATTAATGAGGTTAGTGCCCTTTTTGAGGACTACAGGGGAGAAGAAAGCAAAAAATCGGGGACTTCACAGTGCTCGCCTTTTTAAAATTGAATCCTTTCCAAATACCTGAAGGTCTATGCAGGAGTACTGCAAGCCACCCAAAATTTTCGCAGAAATATCAACCCCAACTGCGGAGTGTGTATGTGTGGGGGGGAAGGGGGTGCCTAAAACTAAGTGTATTTACTGAAAGGTAAAATTTGCAGGTTTTGTTTCAGAGAGCCAAAAGGCAGAAAGGCATAGTGGGGGCAGGTAAACATGAATACGCTTTAAGGGGAAGGGACAGAAATGGCAGGGATGCAGAAATGTAAAAACCAAAAGTCCATTAAAAAAAAATTGCCCACTGTGATATAGTGCAGTGCTGCAGTCCATAGGGACAACATGGGCAGATTGTTTCTTGGGGGAGGGTCAGGCAGAGGAAAAACAGTTCCACGGATGGAAAACATGACGTCATCCCTTTTGTACATGCAAAACGTCTGCAGGGCTCTGCCCATGCAGCCGTAAAAACTGAGTACTGTTTTACATTTATAGTGTTATCCACAGTAAAATTGCCCTGGAGATACTGGGGAAAAATGTGTGAGCAATCGGAAAAGTCCTGCTTTGTAACAATACCCCGACTAATATTATTCAGTTTTGTTTTGTTGTATATGACTCTTAAAATTGCTTTCATTTGTTTATGTGTAAGTTATGACACCTTGGCATTTGAGGATGTCTCTGTTTTTTGCAATTGTCCTCCCCTCTCCTATATATTGCATTTCTGGTACTGAACAGTAGGGATTTTGATGACATGATGCCGGGTAGCATTAGTGTTACAATCTTACTTGTATTTTATTTAAATCACAATTTGTAGTGAGAAAGAAATAGTGTGACCCACTGGGATTGTATATTATTTAAAATGTGGTTACTGGAATTATGGCCAGGCATTAGGTACACAAAGCTTGTTTCCAGGTATGACCCACGGGGGGATACAGCAGAGAGTGAAACAGCAGTAACAAATAAAGGGATGCCAACTGATATGTACATAAACCATGAAAGCAAAGTACAAATAATGAATTCTAGGTAAAGGAGGCAAATAATGTAAAAAGTAAGTATACAAACTAAAGTACACTGGCTAATAAGGTAACAAGGTTGACAGTAGTTCTTCCTATAAGGAGTTCCCTAGTTATGTACCTACCCTTATTTTTTCATTGGGACAATTTTCAGAAGACAATGCTGAGAATCAGGGTACTTGTTGTAATATTTTTGTTTAGTTTGTGTTATGTGGATCTGTGTGTTAATCTACAAGAGTTGGGGTCAGATCAGTGCAGGTTGCAGCAGTGGTAATGGGTGGTGGGGGGGGCAGGTGGATCAGATTACAGTCGTATTTATTTATTGAGTTTTGGTAACCAGGTGAGCACACTGAGACAAGACAGTTCCTTTTTCAGGAGCGTCCCAGGAAGTGCATTACATTGACAGTGAAAACACAGGTTACAAGACTAGAACATGGATCAAGTACGTGAACAGCTAGTAAACAACTAATGCAGTCACACCAAAGGGTAGGAGAAACAATGGTAAACATCTTATATTATTAACAGCATCATTTTGTGTACGTTATGACAGAGGTAAAAATAACTTACATCAGTAACAAACATTTTGTTTACATTTTGGCTATGGAAAAGCACAAGAGGAAGCAGAGAAGAGCAGAGCAAATGCTCGTGAAAGGTAGAGAGAATTAAGTTTCATCTAAAACAGGAGCAAGGTGTGGCAGCAAGGTGAGGAAGCAATAAGCTTTGAAAAAGAGGGAGAGAGGTACAGGCCAAGACTGAGGTGTTATCAAGGTTCATTCTTAATGGGTAGTACAAAATTTCATGTATACATTACTCATTACATGCAAATGGGCTCAATGACCCTGTCAAACGGTCAGTAGCAAGTACATGAATGCAATTTCACAATGGCGGAAGTTGAAAAATGTGATTGGATTTTCTTTAATCAGTCACAGTCATAAATTTTAAACTAGCTGAAAAAATCAGTCACAGTGTGTTGTAAGTCAGCCATAATTGGTTATTCAACTGACTCTAGAGCCTAGCTTATATCATTGAGTGTTTTTTGGTTTTGTGTGCATTTTGAATGTTAATTTGTAAGATTCAGTCTGTGTACTGACAGGCACTGTAGAAGTGTATTTCAGGGGAGGGGTGTGATGAAGGGAGATTCACAGTGACTAAGGGGGGAAAGGCAGTCTTTCTGTTTTGGGGTAGCTAGTGTGTTAGTATTTGTGTGTTCATGTACACACAGTAATACTTTCAGTAATTTTTTATTTATTTATTTTTTTGCTGTACTTTTTTCCTCCTTGGCACATCTGTCTGCTCCCTTTCTTCCTGGCGTCTCCACTGGGATCCCAGCTGCCGTCCATTCTCCTGCACTCCAATTAGGGTCTGCCTTGTCCCCTGTGGCTTACCCCCTGCAGTGGGGTGGTGGGGAGCCCCCAACTTACCCACCTGATATGGATCCAGATCAGGCGCGCTCCCAGAGCCGGAGATCTTCGAACGGCCATCAAGCTGCTCGACGAGGATGCCATCTTTTTTCCCCTGTTTACCTCCCTGAAGCTGGGGGCATGCAATGATGCTGGTAGAGGGGAGCATGCATGTGTCCACATGCGATCCCTCTAGGCATCTGCTCCCAGCTCCTCCCCAAGCAGCTGCATGGCACTCTGTCCCCCAGCCTCCACCAGGGGGCGAAAGGGCGCCGACAGTAGAGGACCCCCTTCCTGGAGGAGGAGAGCAGTCCATTGGATGCTCAATCCTTCTCCTCTCCTGCTGTCCTCTGATGACCCGTGCTTGTTCCTGAACACAGGTGGCCAGCATGGCGTGAGGTAAGGTGTCCAGCGTCTCAGCCCTCAGCACCACTGGGCCGGCCCCTTTTAGTAAGTTTTGATAATTATTTTGTGTTTGCTGTGGTGTTGTGCATTTTTTCAGTTGTTTTAAAAGATTTGGTTGTACTGCACTGAACTTTAAAATTTTATGCGCATTACCTGTAGTGTACATGTGTGCATGCGTGCCGTCAAGTCACACACATTTTATTGTGCCACAACATAATCACAGGACTCTGATCTGAATCTCTTATCCATCCGCGGTACTTTTTACTGCTTCATTATATCTCAGTCGGTAGTGGACTGTTACTGCAGCTGCCCCCCCCCCCAAAAGGTATTATTGTTCCAGTTTGGGATTTCTGATTTTGACCACTGGTTAAGGTGGTGTTGTGCCTGTACGGCCTCATCTCTTAAGTGCAATCTCCATCTGTCTGTGTGTCTGCATTTCTTTAGGGCCCAATCTTCATATGTAACTTAAGTCACAGTTGTTTGTTTGGCTCCCCTTCAGAGTACTGGTGTGGTGCATGTCTCGGCATGAACATTGTACTCATTTATGTGCATTTTTAAGTCAGAGCAATCATCACGAGTCACTCACGCTACAAATCACATTCTTCATCTTTACAATTACGATTCATGAATTACACAACTTTAAGTTTTTTGGGTGTAAGTTGTATGTAACCCTGTTTTTTTTAAAGTCTTTGTTTTTATCACGAATCAGGAAAATGACTGGGGGACACCCAGTTATATCATGTCACACCACTCAAGATCCTTGGTGTACTCCGATGCTTCTGCTTGTGTTCACATTCTATAGGATACCCCACTTGAATCTTTGTGCTTACAAGAAGTCGGCCCTATTTATTTCTGTAGATAGTATCTCAGCTTGACAATTGTACTCATTGATATGTGTTTTCAAATCAGGGTGTTTGGGGTGGTACAGGTCAGAGAAGTACAGCCGTAGGTATTTGCGTATAGTTCATTAGTCATGTCACACCAGTCACTCATCATAAGACAAATCACATTCTTCATCTTCATGATCACGATTCACGAATTACACAACTTTAAGATTTTGGGGTTTAAGTTGTATGTAACCCTGTTTTTTTCAAGTCTTCGGTTTCATCACGAATCAGGATAATGACTGGGGGACACCCATACAGATTTAGTCTTTGCTGTATTGGTGCTTGTAAGAACAGATCCAGAAGCAAATGATTTGATACCTTTTATTGGATCAACATAGATGTAACAAAAAGAACAAAGTGCTTTAGCTTTTCGACAACCCAGGTATATCATGTCATGCCACTCAAGATCCTTGGTGTACTCCGATGCTTCTATTTGTGTTCACATTCTGTAGAATGCCCCACTTGAATCTTTGTGCTCAAAAGAAGTCAGCCCTATTTAATCCTGTAGATAGATAGTATCTCAGCTTGACCATTGTACTCACTGATATGTGTTTTCAAGTCAGGGTGTTTGGGGTGGCACAGGTCAGGGAAGTACAGCCGTAGGTATTTGCATACAGTTCATTAGCCATGTCACACCAGTCACTCCTCATGAGACAAATCACGTTCTTTATCTTCATGATCATGATTCATGAATTAAACAACTTTAAGTTTTTGGGGTGTAAGTTGTATGTAACCCTGTTTTTTTTAAGGCTTTGGTTTCATCATGAATCAGGAACATGACTGGTGGATATCCAGGTATATCATGTCATGCCTCTCAAGATCCTTGGTGTACTCCGATGCTTCTGTTTGTGTTCACATTCTGTAGGATGCCCCACTTGGATCTTTGTGCTCACAAGTAGCCGGCCCTATTTAATCCTGTAGATAGTATCTCAGCTTGACCATTATACTCATTGATATGCATTTTCAAGTCAGGGTGTTTGGAGTGGTACAGGTCAGGGAAGCACAGCTGTAGGTATCTGCGTACAGTTCATTAGTCATGTCACATCAGTCACTCATCACGAGACAAACCATGTTCTTCACGAATCACAGCAGTTACTTTTTTTTTTCAGTTCTAATGGTACGCTGAAAACCTGTAAAGAGGACTAAAGCATTAGTGAACATCTTTTTACTTTTATTTAAATAATGCCCCCCCTCAAAAAAAATACTTACCTTTCATGGGTTGGCAGTTTCCATGCAGCCAAACTCAGCAGCAGACATCTGAAATTTGTTGTGGTGGACCACTGACGCTGTGCCTACGACGACCTGAGAAAAAAGTAATCATAAATGGGTGTCTTTCAGTGTACCACAGTGCCCCCCCCCAACAAAAAAGAACATTTGAATTTGACAATACCACATTACGTTTCAGGCTCTAGTCGTAACATATGTGTTGCTCACACGTTCATGTGATTTGATCATCATCATGCCCACCAAGGTAAAGTGTGAAGATTCCCGGAAAAGGAGCAATACGACGGACTTCTTACAACACAAAACAAGATTATATAGATAGAAATTAAATGGCTGTGTCTCTGGAGAAAAAAATTATAGTGGCACGCGCAATAACTTATCATTGTTGTATGAAGGCAAGGCACACACAAAGGGCAGCATATATTGGTGATGCAGCAAGCGTCAACACTAGCATTGCTCTCACTTTGGACAAAGAGATGCATTTATGGCATTTTAATCTTCATCTGGACTTTTCATTCAATTACATCAGCAGGAGAACAGCAGCAGCAGCAGCAGGTGGTGCCACAGCTTAGGCAATGATGTCACTTAGCAAGCATTGGGGTGGCAGGCCCAAAAATGCTTAGTCCGATAAATATGTTTAAGTTCACTGGCAAGCTTCACATGTGCTTTGCACTGCCTTGTCATGTGTGTGCATCAAAAGTATTTGACTTAAAGGAAGCATTTTCTCACTGATGACACAACTTCACATTTCTGGCAAAGTGCTGGTGGTGGTGGTGGTGGTGGTGCGGGTGACAGGCCCACCTTTCAGTTCTCTGGCAAGCTTCACATGTGCTTTGCAATGCCTTCTCAGGTGTGTGCGGCAAAAGTATTTGACTTAAAGGAAGCATTTTCTCTCTGGGGACACAATACTGTGTGATGCATTTCTGATAATTCATTTTTAATCTGGGCTTTTCATGATATTAAAACAGTGGGACAAAAGCACAAAAGATAGCACATTTGTTGGGGCATGGTAGATGTGGTAATGGCATTGTTTGTGATAATTGTGCTGGTGTTTAAAGGGAAAATAACATGTAGGACTACATTCATCAATCTTCTTGTTACCAATGGAAATCTGCTTTACATAAGCTAGTTTGGCAGAACCTGTAACACTTTTAGGGCCAGAATTATTTATAAACCATTCGTGGGCTTCAAACTTCTGCTCTAGCCACTGGATCGCACTCCTACAAATGACAGAACATGATGCCACCAAAAACAGTGTAACGGGTTCCGTCAACAGCTTGTGTAAAGCAGATTTCCATTGCTAACAATATTAATAAATGTAGTCCTGCATGTTAGTTTCCTTTTAAGTAAATGTCCAGAAAATTAACAAGTATTTTCGTAGTTGTTATTTAATTTACTTTATTTCTTACATGACTGATGGTCGGCCAAATAACGGATGCTGCGAGCTTTCATTACAGGTGAAACTCTGGTGCCACTATGCATGCTGCAATAAAAGTGTCTTGAAGACGGCTTTTTGGAGGCACAATATTTAATTAAAGGAATGCATGCAGTATCCACAAAGTGGACAGCAACATGACTTATTACATAAAATGAAACTAAGAACAAAACAGTTTCTATTGCTGAAAGCATGGTATGGGGGGCATTGCGGGGAGGTGGGGATTGTGATTTACCAGCATGAGGCTGAAGAAATATGGGATGAACAAAATTAACATAGCTAAGAAAATATTAAAGATCAACTGCAAATATGTAATTAGGAATTTATATGCATATGGCTTTAACATATTGTCTGAATTAAAAAATGTTTTATTTAACATTTCAAATGTATCTTGTTTCTCTTTTTACTGCCAGTTTTTCTAAATACATAGTTTGTTCACAGTACCTCATACTCGCGTTTTCACTGTTTACATGCAGCTATGGGCTCCATGACTAGTAACTGCATCAACGTCACTGCAGTCATGACGACAGGCCCATCTCATCAGGATTTTATTTTCTGTTGTTCTCATGCTTTATTGAAAACATTAACGCTGAAACACTATCTGCGCGAGTGCTCAGGCTGAGTTATGTGACCCCTGAATCACTGGCAACACACTCTCACTCAATTGTCTCATAGCACTCGTATGACTGGCACTAACTGTTTTACTGTGGCATAAAACAGCAGTCAGTGAATAAAAGCTTACATTTCTTCTTGAAATCTGGTAAATGACTTTGCAGTTTCTAACAATCAAGAGTGTTTGAACTTTTAAATGTACCTCTGTGCTGATAGTCTTTCTCTTGCAGTCCCAGTAATTGTGTCTGCCATTTAGTGAGGAAACTGCCCTTTGCCCTCTTAGCTGAATCAGATGAAGCTGAGCATATATCTGGTTATGTTTAAGAAGTAGGACGAAATTAATAAGGGTGCAGTATTCCTGACTATGCCATATTCCAGCAGTGACACACAACTTGCTGTCTAGTTTAATTGTGTAGCCGAGTTTTGATTGGTTATAACATGTGTTTGTGTGGGGGGGTTGTCAGGAGCTGGGAATTTGTTTATTCTGTTTGAAGTTGTCGTTTCATCTCAGATGCTATAGAAACAAGGCTGAATAAATGTTTTCCCTACCCACACACAAAAAAAACAGGCACCAATACCACCATCACATCCTGATCTATCCCCCTTTCATTTCACTGTTCTACTGGCACCTGACATCTATCCATTGCACCAAAAAAAAAAGAAAAATCAGTGATCTGATCTAGCCAGTTTGAAAAAGGTTTATGTTGAACTGGCAAATTAGCAATGTTGTGTTGTCGCTACTCAAATATAGTCACATATTGCTGCTGTATTACGTGGGGGGGGGGTCGCGTTGATGAAATGGGCACACCAGTCCTCACGATTGTTAATTCATTCATTTATTTGCCACCTATATGTTTTGATCCACAGTACCGTTTGACCATTTTCTTAAACTTCTTGCACATTTCTGTGCTGCATATATAAAAAAAAGTAGCCTGCCTTATGTTCACTACATTCTCAATAATGACTTTTGGGACGCTAAGTGTGACAATTGTTGCGATATTTTCTATCAATGTGTGTAAAATAAAGCACAGAATGTAACTTTTAAAAGCACAATAGTTTTATCTTGATTATATTCTGGGGTATGGTCATGGATGCAGCTGGTAGATGGATGATTGCAATGAAAATATGCTGTTGGGATCTACCATTGCAGACTATCTCATATATGCTTTCTTTCTGGTGCCCTGTCTTGCTAAATAATAATAAAAAAATAATTTCTGATAAATCATTTATTTCTTTTATAAAATACCATAACATTTGATTTACCATATATTACATTGAACAATGAAAGTTCTTTATTTCTTTCCATTTCTGTTTCCATTTTATTAGTTCCCAATATGGGCAGCATCATGACTGGGGGGGTGGTTCCCACTTACTATAAAGGTTGCACTGGGATCAGAGAGGGGTGTCAATGGGCCACTAGGATGGGGGCCACACAATGCATGCTATGGAGCCACACTCGGGTGTTTGGGAGGTGGGCCTTCACCCACTGCATGTCACACACATTAAGATTTTGCCCAGGGAGGGAATGTCTAAGTCCCCTTAGACCAGCCTTGGCTGGTCAAAGGGCACTTAGACTTTCTCCCACTGGGTGATGTCTGTGAATTGCAGGCTGTAGCTTGCATCTGCCTCAGTCCCCCTAGCATTGTGCCACAGTGCATTGCAGGGTGTAGGGCTGGTGCAAGCCCTGTTTGGAGGCAGGCAGCCCGTAGTCGATACAGGCAGCCTTTGTGAATAGCGTGAAGTGTAGACATGGACGCAAAGTGAGCCTTGCATCAAATCTGTTTGATGCAGGCACCTTGCATCAGATGCAGGGCTTAGAGAATTTGGCCCATGGTGTACTAAATTTCCTGTTACCCTTAGGTTGTGCTGTCCCAAAGGGCTACTACCCTTGCATGCATGACTAAGCACAGGTTAATGGGCCTGAGCTTGGTGAATGGGTGCCTACAACCGGAGGGTTAGTTTAAGGGTAGCGTAGCTGCTATGGGTATAGCCCTCTGGGACACTAACACCCCTCTCTAACCAGGCAGAAAATGGACAGACTAGGTCTGACAAGCAGACATTATCTGCCATCAAAGTATATGTTTTCTGTGTTGTATATGTTCTTCCTTAGCAGCAATGGTGTCAGAAATGTGATGGATGGGGGTGAGGCGATCTTCCTCTTGACTTTGAAGATGGGGCAGTGTGGTGTTTGTGGGTGGTGGGGGAAATTTGGGCATCAGTCAGTCATAAAACAGGATGGGAGTTCTCTGACTGAGAGCAGCTTGGAGGCTTCATAATTATTTTCTGCACTGACTGAGTTGCATCACACACGAAGTACCTCTGAAATTGCTTAGTTGACAGCCTCCATATTTGCCTATACTGGAAAAGTTTCCATGCTTGTGGCCTGAGTCTTCGTATTGCCAGTCTCATGGAGTCTCCATTTGAGCCTATGGCATCTGCACATATCAAGTATGTTACCCGGACATAGTTCTCCATGATGGTCATTACCAGTGTCAGAAGAATTTCAGCGGTACAGGAACTGTGCACTATGCATAATTTCATCATTCATCACAGTGAGATAATTGAGATTTGGATGAATATGAAGTTTCTGCCTATGGGTGTTTCACATTTCCATCTAAAAATAGTTCAGCACTCAGCTTGTCTTCTTTACTGAGAACTTTACTCTCAGTTAGCTAAAAGTGCCTTATCTTGTATGTTAAAAGATCTCTCTTTTGCTTCCTGGAATATATTAGGCAGTCTAGAGACTACTCCTCTCAGTTGTTTCTCACATCCAGGAATGTAGACAGAGGAAGACCAACTAACAAGCAAGTCTGGCCACAGGTTGGTCCCTTACTAAATTATAATAAGAATGAATCCGGTCATCATCTTTTGTTTGCACTGCATACTCTGAGGCAGCAGTAAGGGACTTTCCCTACTTGATGTCTGCAGTGTAGCTACCTGGAAATTGGTGCACACCTGCGGGGTGCACAGCAGTTTGAATGTGCATTTCATAGCTGATACAAATATTTGTCAGTTCAGTTCCAGTCATAGGCTCAGGGATGGGAATCTATATGACCTTACCCCAATATAAGTGAGGTACAGTGAGTGGCAAACAATAGATGGAGGGCCAGGAGTGGAAAGGATGAAGGGGGTTGGGGAAGAAAGGGGATGGAGGTGGTACATTTAAATGCTAGAAACTTGTGTAATAAAAATGTAGCTCTGCAGTCTCTCATGGTGGATATGGGGGGGTGTAGACATGGCTGCCACCACCGAGACATTGGCAACCCAAAACAATGACTGGGACCTGGTTGTGCAGATATAGGGTTAAGGGGAAAGTGGGTGATTAGCACTCTACATGAGGGAGGGGCTCAAGTGTGTTAGAGAATATGGAGAGGAGGGAGATACATATGCCCTATGAATGCAAATTGCAATATCAAAAAACTTGGACAGTGCATTTGTGGGTTGTGTACAGGTCACCCTACCAACTGGATGAGACCAGTAGGGTATTTGTAGAACAGACATGGAGTAATAGTGAGAAGGAGGCATCTGGCACAACGTATCTAGACTTTAGAAAGTCTTATTACAGAAATACGGGTGAAGTGGTACAAGGTTTCCTGGACAGAATTCAGTCTAATATGGACATGAATCCAATGTGGGAACTCATCAAGCTGTGGACAGTGGAGGCTACAGATTCCTGCAGCAAGTCCTAGAATAAAAAGGATAGGGCAGGGAAACCTAGATGGATGAGCAAGGATGTCTTAGAAAATGGGCTTTTTATTTGCTGGGCTCTGATTGGCTAGTACCCCTGCCGGGGGGGTACATTAACTTTCAATAGACACCCAGTAAATAAAAAGTGCCAGACCAAACCTGCCTCATGCCTAGCCAAGTATCATTGTGTCCAGCCTGCTTCCTTATTGGTTGAAGCACTGGGCACACAATTCAAACTGCCGCCATTTTTTTAAACAGTTAGTGAGCAGCTTAGGTCGCCACAACCTCGTACTGCCACCACCATGAAAAAAAATAACAGTTACTGAGCCTACAGTTATTTAATTCAAATTAAGGAAAAAAATATTTCTAAATATGTCAGCTATTAAGCTGAACTTCACCACTCCACACTATTCACCAGTGCAGTTACTCACGCCGTTCACTCAGCTGTCAGGAGCTCGGAGCTCCTCTACTGACTGGTCGGCATTCAAGTGTAAACTGGCCATATGTATTACAGAGGCACTAATAAAATGTATAAAACAAGAGCAGGAACAAAAGTGAGCATTTTCCCAAACCGCACTTACGTTAAAATGCGGCACTCTCCTCACCCTTGTCTCGTGCCAATTCTCCACATGCTGACCCCTTGCTTGCTACTTAACAAGTGGCTCCCACTTCATGACCCGCTTACTTTCCTCTTCTAATTGATGGCAGTTATATCCAGATATCAGATTAAAAATTGGGGTAAAGAAAACAGAACAAAGACGGGGGGGGGTCAGGCTCATGTACCAAAGAGGCACACTTACTACAGCATTAAGCACCCACTAAAACAGCTGTAAAATGCTAATCTGCCCTCTCCTGGTTAGTTTTGGTAAGGATACCAGTAGAGGGAATACTTTAGTAACAAACCAACTATAAGTTCATGTTAGTCTTTTTTTTTACTATTTTGTTTTAATTCTTAAATACTACAAAAAAAGTTTACAGATAGCCCATTTTCTAAGTGCAATAATACCCTCCTGGGTGGCCGGTATGGGCAATACCGGACCTTCCAGGGGCTATAAGACCATCCGCCTGTGGTGTCAGGCCTCATTACACCCCAGGGGCAGTCCGGTATTGCCCAACACTGCCCACTCTGCCAGGTATTATTGCTTGCATAGACAAGGCAAGGAGGAAAAGAGCATCCTGTATGAACCCCATTGCTTTGTCCACCTTCAGTTTTAAAAGTTCTTTCATAACCTTTTCCTTCTGTGAATGGGCTAGTATCGACCTCTCTATCCAGTGTGCTTCTATTCTTTGATTTATGTATCTCATCCTCCTCTTCTTTTGTGAATACTGAGCAATAGTATGTGTGCAGTAACCCTGATTTTTCACTGTCACCCTCTGCTCTCCCTCCCTTCCCTTTATTAAGCCTCATTATACAATGGTGTGTGAAAATCCTGTAACCTCATTGGTCAAAACATGTCACATGACTGTGGGTAAATCCTGCATTACCCACGGCTGAGGAATTGCAGTTATAAAAAACATAATTAAACACATTTTTACATTTATTTTACACATGGGTCAATTGTATAATCGTACTAAGGCACTCCAGGGTGTGAGTTATTGGGGAGTTACCCACTTCTTGTGTGGTTAAAGTCACTCAGCTGTGCCTCATGACACACCACACAATGCATGGGTAAATCCCCAATAACCCACACCCTGTTGTGACTTATTGCTTAACTATCTCTCTCTTGGTCTTTCTTAGCTCCCTAATGTGTCTATAATGAAGCATTTAAACCTATCACCTAGGATCCTGGTCCCCCTTCCAGACAGATGCAGACCATCATGTCAGTATAAGCTTGCATCGCTCCAGGTGGACCCCCAGTCCCCAATAAAGCTAAATCCCTGAGCTCCACTCCAGTTTTTCAATCAGTCATTGAATCCCATGGTGCGGAGTACCCTAGCCTCATTCATGCCATATACAGATAGCACTTCCAAGAAAGTTACCATGTATGCTACTTGTTTAAGGCCCCTCCTAAACTCCACAAACTCCTGCTGCACTGCTCTGATCCCATTCCTAGCCAGGTCATTTGTTCCTAGGTGAATAATGACATCCAGCTCACTCCCCCCTGCAGCTGCTCCCACAATCCTGAGGATTCGTTTCCTGTCCCTCCAAGCCATGGCACCAGGCAGACACCTTACCTCCGTTTCCCCTCTCTACCCTGTTCAACCCCCCCAATGATTGAGACCCCCACCAGGAGTTATTTCCTTCACCTGTGTGGTCCCATTCCATCCTCCTTCAATTCAGTGTAGTCTGTTGAATCACCTCCTTTGCTTTAAGGAAGCTGGTTGCTGCTTTCTCTCTCTCTCTCTCTCTTACTTAGCTACAGCAGACAGAGGACACAAACAACTCCTGTTTTAAAACCACAGTTTCTCAGGCCCCTTTCAGCTTATTCCTTTAGCAGACACCTATTTCACATAGATTAACTAACAGGTCTAGTCACCAATTACTGCAAATATCTCAAAGCTAGATTTCATCCCTGGCAAATAAAAGTTAAACTAAGACAAGATAACCCCAAAAAAACAGAGAATCAAAACACTGACTCATATTTACTTAAACAGGCCCAAAAATTACTGCTTCAATTCAGTGTAGTCTGTTAAATCACCTCCTTGTTTTAAGAAAGCTGGTTACTGCTTTCTCTCTTTCTCTCTCTCTCTCTCATTCAGCTACATCAGCAATGATGGGAATTAAGAAGAGGGTGAAGGATTTCTTCAGGTACAACAGGGAGAAAATTGGTTGCAAGTATAGGTCACTGATTAGGGTACACCTGGGGTTCTGCGTGCAGTACTGGTGCTCCTATCTGAAGAGGGACATCACGGTACTGGATAGAGTGTAGGGCAGGGCAACAAGATGATCCAGTAACTACAGGACATGCCCTATGTGAGCTGGCTGAGACAGTTGAACATGTACTCACTGGAAGAGATGATAGACGGGGAGATATGATTGAAACCTTCGAGTACATGAATGGAACAAACAAAACAGACATGAATGGACCTATAATAAATTTATAACAAAATACATATTACAAGTACTTTGCATTACATTTTACTGTTTTATATATTAGATTGCTTTATGTATTGTTATATTTCAGTTACTTTCTATTAATCTACAATATCAATTTATTTTGTAGGTGAATACCCCCCCCAAAAAAACTACATTAATTTACATACAGTGCCATACTGCACGACTATGGGATGTAGGAATGGTGTTGGATCTGGGAAAAACATTTACAAGTTCCCTAAAGAATCAGTAAGACGTAATGAGTGGGTATTATCAATGAAAAGGGAAAACTGGCAGCCCACAGAGCGCAGTGTATTGTGCTCTGATCATTTCATAGATGATCAGTTCTCACTAGACACGATTCTATTGAAAAGTATTGGTTACAAACCGGGACAGAAAAGATTGAAATCAGCTGCAGTAGCAACAGTTTTTTGTACCTCGAGTGTAACATTACGTGCAGTAACAGGATGCCAGTCAGTATACATCGAATCTAAAGATCATCCAGAAAAAGCAGTTATTCCAGGAACTGCCATGAAGAGGCACGCGATTAATAATTCTGTTGAAAAGCGAAGAAAGATAGAGGTGTGTAGTATTTACACAAGTTATTAACTAAATTAGACTGAATTAATCTATAGCAATTAGTGGTGTTGTGGACAGATGAATTTCCTGAATACCTATAAACAGGGATCGTCAAATCCCAATAATGGCACTGGGTGGCCATGTGATCATGATGGCTGCAATTTCTACCATCTTTATTGACAAGAGAGTATGTAATTCAGCTGATTTATTACCAGGGCTTCTCATATTCAGTGAGACCTGCATCCAACATGACCCTGCCTCTTCCCCTGTATTGGATACATAAGCATTAAGGAATGACAGGGTGTGTATAAATCCTATTTCATCGCATGGTCAGTGGCAAGTTACTTCAGCCTTTGGACATGCAGCCAAATATGATCTGCACACACCCTGGAATGGCGTATTGCGTTTATAAAATGGGTTCCTTTTTTAATGGTTTACAGTTGACCAAAATAGAAGAGATTTCTCTGATGTGCAGGTAAAGATAGAAGGGAGAATTTACATTGCTGGATAGGACTGTTTATTTACGGTGGGCTGGATATTCAAAAGGGTTGCACCATGCGCAATAGGGTTGCACCTGCGCAAGTCCGAAATGCGCCATTCTGCCATATTCAGCAGGAGGCAGTTGCACCCCCCAAGTCATGCTGAGCAACAACGCAATGCTAATGAAGGCATGCTCAACCGGAGGGGGAGGAACCATGCATAAACTGCACAGCCCGATATTCAGCCGGGCTGTGCAGAGTGTGCAGGCGCAACCCCAACCTGTGCCTGCACAACTTTGAGCCGAAAAAAAAAGGAGGTCGAGGGCCACCCACAGGTGAGCTGCCGATTGCGGGGGCAACACAGCAGCTGCCACCTGTGGGTGGCCCTCCACTCGCTCCTGTGCCTCCCCTGCAGCTCAATCGTGGGCAGATTCACCCCCGACCGGTCCGATCGCGGGCATAACAGTATTAAACCTCACAGCCCTGAGTGGGCAAAACGGAACTGAAGCTCACCGACTGGCTTCCGGATCGCAGCATGGTCAGTACGGTCTCCTCTCGACCGGGCCTGATCGCGGCATAACAGAAGCTGACCCCAGTTCGATCGCAGGGGAAGAACGGCAGTTCAACTCCCCCAAAGACCAATATCCTGGTGGTCCAGTGACCATGAAGCCTTTATCTGGCATTAGAGTCAGTCCCGTTGTCCCATTTCGGTGATCTAGTGGCCCCTCTACTCTCCACTATGGGCCCCACCCGCTCCCCGTCAGCCAGCGGGTGGCACCTCACCACCCTGCCGCCCGCCGCCTGTGACTGATTGTTAGAGGTTGCACGCCTGTTGGTTGGAGCATAGCCAATGGGCGCAGAGCTCACGATAAGGCAGTCCAGATTTGTGAATTCATTCATTCATATATCTGACGTTCAGTGGAGGGCTGCACCTACTGGCTCAAGTTCAACCACGGGCGGCAGCCCCACTACCGAGCAGTCAGTTACAGGCGGCGGGCAGCAGGTGGTGGGGTGCTGCCGCCGCCGCTGATGGGGGGGGTGGGTGATGGGGTCCATGGGTGGGTGTGGGCCAATAGATCACCAGGGAAATTGGACCTTGGGAGGGTTTGACCTAATGCCCACGATTGGGTCATGTCCACTGACCACCAGGGATATTGGTCTTGGGGTTGAACACCGCCCTGCCCGTGATCGGACTGGGGGGTCATTCTGTTATGTCTGTGATCGGACCAGCCGAGGGGTTCATTCTCTGCGCCCACGATCGGGCCAGTCGGGGGTTCAGTTCCGTTGCCTCACGATAGCGCAGTGGGGGAGGGTTTAATACTGTAATGCCCGTGGATCGCCCAGTGGGGATTTATCATGCCCGCATTGGGCTACAGGGGTGTCGGTCCCCACGGCCGCCAGCCGGCAGGGCACCAGGCAAGTTGTCGGGGATCACGCACTGCATGCTAATGGCATGCAATGAACATAAGTAGATGCAAATGGCCCCCTGCACCTTGCATAACTTATGGCCCCATTTGCATGTCACCTTTTGAATATCAGAAATTTGCACATGGCGCAATGGAACTTGCACCACTGCATCTTGAATGCTCCACTCTGACCACTTGCGGTGGCGCAGGTTCCACTGTGCCATGCACAGTGGCTGTGGCCGGGGGGGGTGATATTCAAAGGAGTTGCTCAATAACGCAACTCCATTGGATATCGCCCCGGCCACACCCCTGTGCAACTTATTTGAGCAGCGCAAGGGCTTGCGCCACAGAATGGCGCAGTTTGAATATCCAGCCCCATGTCTAAAACAGAGAATACTGGATGGGAAACTATGCACAACCACTGTGTTCTGCCACAGAGTGTTCTGATTCCCTCTGACCTCGACAGTGAAGCTCGAGAGGTCAGTGGCAATCAGAACCCCGGGGTGACAGAACACACAGGTTGTGCATAAAGTCACTCATCCTGGTTTTTTTTTATAGTGTTTAGTATAATGAAGTGAAATGTAAGCACTGTATTTTTTTCTCTTTTTCACAATGAAACTGACTTGTGAATTCTCGAGAGGTTCTATAATATTGTCTTACCATATATTTAAATAAAGGAAAGCAACAATGTGCTAGCATTCCAAGTGGTTCTGCTACAGTAGTGACCTCACTACTGCTGCAGAACAATACAATGATGTCACTAGTGCAGCAGAACAAGAATATTCCAGGTACATAACTCCATGCATAATAGCATTATACTATGCACTATACATGTTTTATACATGGCCAAGAGCAAATCAGATTACTGGATTTTACCCTGTCATTTTATAATTAAGCAATAAGGCATGACAGGGGGTGTGTTATGGTGGCATAATGGCCCACCTCAGGTGGGTTGAAGCATGAGGCATAGCCGAGTGCTTCCACAACCTGAAAAGGGCCATTAGCCCACCATAACACACACCCTGGAATGCCTTATTGCGATTATAAAATTGGTCCTTTTTAGTTAATTTTATGCATTTTTGTAAACATATTACTTTCAGCTGGGCCATTGTGCTACGATAATGGCCCTGCTGAAAGCAGCTCTCAACCAATCAGAATTCAGCATTATTTACACCCATTTCATAATCCTTCTTATACCCCCCCCAACCCCCATCACTGCTACAATTATCTTCCTGCTAATCTGGGGGTTAGATCATTTGGCTTACTTCTCTGATAGCCCTTCATAAAGTTCATAGTTGTCTAAATTAATTATAATAAAGTAATAACGTCTGAACAGTTGACAGCAAGTGTTTTATGATTACCTGAAAGAGTACTGTGCTGAGCAGGTTAACACCATATGACTGTACTGATGTAACAATGACTGTGGAGGTTTAGTTAAATAAAAAAGTAGTATTTGCATGCAGATTTTGATTTGGGTTTGATTATATTTTTTTATTGCCTGGCATATTAAACTAGCTGTCCCCAGGAGAGGGGAGACCGGCTGCTATGGGGTGGGGGATAACACTAAATAACGTCACATCTAGGGTGGCGGAAGGAATGTGACATTATTCAGGGATGACGCACACCCGGAGTGACTTATTGTGATAATGTAAATTTTTCATTATGCAGTAATTTATCAATGATAACTTAACATTGTGTTTGATATGTGTAACTGTGTGCCCATATATCACATAGATAATTGCTTGCCATGTATAAAGCAAATGTTATATCCACAGATAATTAATGAGGTTTTTATGACACATCTGACAACTCAATGTCGTCAAAGTACAACTAGTGGAAATGAACACAAATACAGTTCCTACAGTACTGCAAAGATAACATGTAGTGCTGCTACACAGACTACTGAATTGGTATGATATGAACCCATTTGTTTTCATAGACGAGTTTTTAATTTGAAGTGTTTGTTTCATGCTGAAAATTTGCACATTGATAAACTAATGATATAACTACTT
Organism: Neoceratodus forsteri; assembly: GCA_016271365.2. Taxonomy (NCBI): domain Eukaryota; kingdom Metazoa; phylum Chordata; order Ceratodontiformes; family Ceratodontidae; genus Neoceratodus; species Neoceratodus forsteri. The sequence continues at coordinate 1,680,206,255 of CM057456.1, forward strand.
ATTTCAGCAAATATATACAGGGATTTGTTTCTTACAACTTCCTTAAAATTTTATGTTACTAAATACTAAGGACAGGATTAAAAAAGTTATTGTGCTCAGAACATCTCGGATGTTCTGGATGCAGCATTGCAACACTCCGGACTCATTGGACTAGGTACACAATAGGTCAGTGCATCCCCCCAATGCAATGCATCGAAAACTGCCATTCACTGCCACATAAATGTATATGGACCAATTAGTCATGCAAGGCATAGTGGGACAATTTGTATTGCATTATGGTACCAGTTGCATGCATATTGAAGTGACGCACCCGGCAGTATGTGCCATACATCCTGCAATGTATATGGACCACACACATAGCACCAGTAAAGTAGGTTGTACCTCTTGCCCAACCTGATCAAATCAGAACCCTCTGTGGCAGATCAAACTGGCTCTGCATAGTTGTCTATCCACTAATCACTTTGTGTTTAGTTAACATGTATGTTTTTGCAATTATTTTCACAATGTTATTTGATATTCCCAGGCTGTGAATACTAAATCAACACAAACGAGCAAGCAGTACCGTCAAAATAGCAGTAAGTGCAAACATACAAGAGGAACCCAAACATTCTATTGAGGGTCTGAAAAAGGAACACAGACAGCAGACATTCCAGTTCAAACTGCATGAGTTGGAATTCAATGTGACCTAACTGATTTCATCACAGTAAACGGTGATTCTGATATGTCATCTGATGACGAAGTAGCTCTGATACTGAGTGGTTAAATGATTGTAACAGAACAGACGAAAATGAAAACATCAACTACAGTGATACATCAAAGTGAATAACGCTGTCTATATATATATATATTATATATATATATATATATATATATATATATATTTATTTATAATGTATGTTAGAACGCTGTTAACCTTAGGAAATCATCATTTCCTAAGGTTGTTAACCTATCGATGTGACGTAGATATGTTGTTAACCTATCGATCCTACGTCACATCGATAGGTTAACAACAGCGAGTGGTCTGCGCATGTGCGCGCTTTTTTTTCGACACGGAAACCGACTGAAGGGAAACCGACGGGGAAGGACTGAAGGGCCGCGGCGGTGACTTTTTAAAAAACGTAAGCCCTTTTTTTGATAGTGGGACCATACACTATAAAAAATAATGTATGGTCCCTCTATGACACCGGTCGATTTAAGTGCTCGAGGTTGCCATGGCGACGTAAACCTTCGAGCTCATGCCCGAGGTTTACATGGTCACCCTGGCAACCTCTCGACTGTTAACTGACCGGTTAACGATAGAGGACCATACATTATCCTCTATATATTTTATCCATGGTAGACATCCATATTCTAATATTTTTTTTCATTTTATTATGTTTCTGTGGCAGATATTCTGAATTACATTGTAATGATGACACAGTTCATGAAAAGAAATTCATTGTGTTTGCCAGTTCTCTTCTCTTCTCCTTCTGATGCAGCACTGCTTTACATGCAGACATCAGTGTAAAGTATTAATACAACAAATCTTCGGAAGACTAATTTCATTAATTCAGGTGTGTCCCAACGGTCATAGTATGACATGGAAAAATCAGCCGATATACTCGTTTATGCCTGTAGGCAACCTTCTAATCACAAGTTTGATTTTTTACTCTGGCAGTAGTGCAATCAAGGTAATAAACTTCTTAAAAGCTTTAAATGTATCTACGATCTCACAAAGAATATACAGTTTGATGCAGAAAGCTTACCTTGTGCCATCGGTACACAATGTCTGGAAGGAAGACAGGAATATACAGATTTCTGCAATAGGTTCTGAAGGAGCAGTACTTGGTGGAGATGGTTGCTGTTGTTCCTCAGGGCATACAGCTAAATTTGGATCATATGATGGATCATGGATATTGTTTGTTCAAAGGTGATAGATATTCAGTTTGTTCAGGTACTCATCCTTAAATAACGTATGGTAAGTGCTTATTAACCACCATAAACAGCAGTCACACAGTTTTGTTATGCCACTGTTCAGAATTTTAAAAGTTGTTAACCACACTTTAGAACATCTAATCAGTGGCATAACAAAAAGGAATGTATGAATTCAGCAAGATTCCAACCCCATAGTTCGCGACCGACAGTCTCGATAAACAATTCAAAAAGCACATTCCATTACTGGCTGTTTACGTTTACCGAGACTAGCGATTGAAATGGCAGCATTAAATTTAACTATGAGTTATTACCTTGCTTGAATTGTGACCTGCTGAACGTAAACTTTAGCTCATTTGTTTGGGCCTTAGAAAAAGATACAACGTCACATCCCATTACCCTTAGGATTTCCTGACCACTTGATCACCAGTGACCAACCGGATTGTTTTTAAAATCGTAACAAGTTCAAATGCGATGGAGCTAGAAGGGTTAAAATGAGGAATTTGTGGCATCAAACAAGCAGGAGTTAAAATACATAGCATCACCACAGATTGACACACTAGTGTAAAGAAGTTCCTTTGTGAAACAGAACCCGGTATTAAACACTGGTTTGATGTGTGGCACATTGGCAAGTTTTTTTAAATGTATTTTTCTGTCTGTTACTTTTTCGTAATTATTTTTTTGTTTATTTCTTTGTTTTGTTATAGGGATAAAGAAGAAACTGGATAACACTGGAAAAAGAAATGCATGAAGAATTCTCAAGTCTTGGTCAAAGTCAATAAGCAACCACTTGTATTGGTGCGCATTGCCCAGCATGAATGAAGGTGTATTAGTCCAAGCCAAATGGTCCTCTATCCTAAACCATGTGATGAATCAACATGATAATCATGGAGAGCCATTTGACAAATGTGCGCACAACGAGCTTCATGGGCATAAATGGATAGTAAAGGGTGAGTCCAGATAACTGCAGATTATAGATCGAGAGAGCACTCCCAACTAATCAGAGTGCTTCTTTCGCCTGCGTGAGAGGAACTCTTACTCTGTGAAGAGCATCTCAAATGCAGATGCCCTAGAAATGTGCACATTCTGGGAACAGTTTTGTTTTTAAATATATAGTATTGATCACTCTCAATCAGGGAGCAAGCAATAATACCTGAGAGGGTGGGTGGTATTAGGCTATACCAGCCCGCCCAGGAATGTAATGAGGCCCGGCACAGGCGAGGCCTTCTAGCCTGGAAGGGTGATGTTTCATCACCGCCTACCCCTCGAGGGTATTATTGTGCTTAAAAATGGGATGTCCCTCAGCCAATCAGAAGCCTGAAATACTTTTGCCCATTTTCTAAGTAAGCAATAAAACCCAACAGGGTAGGCGGTATTGTGCTATACCGGACCTTCCAGGGTCTATAATTATGTGTTGCTGTTTTTTGGGGTATTCAATACAGGGATATACACTGGGAGTGTGAGGAGTGCCAATTGTTGAACACTGTCTATGGAAGTCAAGAACCGGAGGAGTCGCAAACTGACAGGAAATGTGTTGGAAGGTGCCATGGCAATTGAAATATTTTATGGCCGGTTTGTTGTTGCTGGGCTTTTTTTTTTTATTTAACAGGTGTGGATAATTTTTTACATTACTGGGACAACAGTTTTGATAAGGAGTGAATGAATGGTGGTGGTGGTGGCGTTGGGGGGGTTCTCGCTAACTCTCTCACTAAGTGAGGGAAAAAAATGGCAGACATTTCAAAATGAAATAAGGGGACTTTAGCCAATTACAGACCAGGCTGGGCAGCAGGATAGTGGTGATGGGGTTATCTGGGCTGGTACTTTTAATAGCCGGGCATCTGTTGTCTGATAGATGCCCAGCTACAGAAGTCTCTCAGCCAATCAGAAGGCTGAAATGGTTGTACTCATTTTCTAATATATCAATACATCCCCTATTCCAACTTTTTGCTGAAAATGAGTCAGAACAGCTCAGCCTCACTTCGCTGTTCTCGCTCAGCTGATGGCGTGTGAAACCGCTCGTTTTCAGCGAGTGTCTCTGAGGGACGTATTAACACATAACATTAAATTTCTCTTAGATAATTGAATTTGTATTATATTTTTTAAAAAGAAATATAATTTTCTAAAATATTATCTTCTTTCAGGTAATAGACCATATAAAAGAATTGTTGCAAACAAGCTGCTTTCAAAAGACATTCCACGGTTATCACCATCTGAACAAACCTCTGCACTGGAATCATATCATAAAATAATAACCTTTTTTGCACCAAAGAGTGTTCATTATTTTTATGAATCCATGCATGCCAGGTAAATTGTATATTTATCAAGCAGAATGGCATGACAAGGGATTAGATTACAATAATAAGACATGAATAAGTGTGGGTTATACTTGGATTTTCCCACGACTGATGTGGGTTTTTCATGATTAAGCTATGTCAGCTGTGGGTAAATCCAAGCATGACTCACACCTGGTGTGGCTTACTTGAGCAATATACCCCTCCAGGGTGTGGGTATACTGGTGGATTTACCATGGCTGGTGTGGTTCTGTCATGAGGCACTGCCGAGTGAATTAGCACACCAACAGTTTTAAATCCACCAGTAACTCACACCCTGGAGGGGTATACTGATATTATGCAATGTTCTGCTTTTTTTTAGGAGGTATGAAAAATAACTAAAAAAAGTTTTGTTTTGATATTTTATTTTGTTTTTGACACATTTGTTGTTGCGCTACAAAAAATAGTGCTGGTTGCTAGGGTGTTTCTATGATTTCTGTATGTTGATGTATAAAGAGTCCCTTGTTTTTTATTTTCAATTCCCTCAGCACTAAATACCCCAAACTTCCCAGAAACTTATTTTAAAAAAGAACAACCTATTTTTTTGTCATTAGATGCAACGTATGTAGGTACGATTAAACAATGCATGACTAATATTGTACATGTATGATATTAATTGTAATATTTATTCAGTTTGCTTATTGCAGCACTGCACTGTAATGAGAACTCATCTCATAAGCAGTCAGTAACAAGAGAAGGAAAAAAACCATGGGGTGTATCATTTCTGAAAGCACGGTATGGCAATCCAGTAGTGAAAGAGGTGAAAGTTCCAGCCACATACGGTATGATGGACCCTGTGATATACTTCCTTAATAACCATATAACAATTGTAATTCAATTTGTCATTCAGTTCACTTAGATTTAAAAGCACAATCTGTTGTTTGTAAGTGGACTCATAACATTTACTGAACAATCTGTAGCTGTCTGATATAATATTTGAATTAGGTTGCATAATATGCATGTGTTGTGTGAAATACAAGTGACATTTGAAATAACCTTCTTTGACTATATGCAAGTAAACAATGGGATAACTAAGTTGAATTAAATATTTAAGCAATATATCATGACCGGTTGTGAGTGACAACATTATTAACCCATGCCTGGTGTGCTTTTCTCACGAGGCGCAGTTAAGTGAGAAAACCACACCAGAAGTGAGTAGATCCTGCCATCCCCCCTCACCCTTTCTTGGTATATTGTCATTATACAATATAGAAAATAAGTTTTTATTTTGAGTTTCTTGTGTTCCAGTTACCCGAGAAAAAAAAAAAGGCTGGTGGCTTTGAAGTTAGTGCTCTTAAGTCACTTAACTTCCTTGTGCTCCCAGGTTGCATCTGGTAATAAGCTTCATCTTAGTGTGCTATTTAAGCAATATACTAAAAGAGGGTGAGGGTGCTGCCAGGATTTATCCATTACTGGTGTACTGTTTGGTCACGAAGCGTAGCCGAGTGACCAACAGCACACTAGAAGTGGGTAAATCCTGGCTTCGCACACACCCTAGAGTGGGATATTGCAATTGTATAATCAGGATTTGCTAAAATAAAATTTGGGAGATTATATGGTTTATTAGTTGTCAGCATATATTGATGTATTATACCAAGTACCCATATTTTTTTTTTGTAAAAAAAAGGGGGGAAAACAGTGTTTTTGCAGTTTGATTTGTTTTTTTAACTTTATTCTTAAGCCAGAAAATGTAGTCCTTGTTGCTAGGCTATCCCTCCCCCACCGCCAACAGTGAAGATTCCCCCCACTTCCAAAAGTGAAGAGTGTGAGAGAGAGACAGAGAGAGAGAGAGAGAGAAGAGAGAGAGAGAGAGAGAGTGTGAGAGCGAGTGACCACTAAAGCAGTGTTCTTTTTTACCTTAGAAAATGGGCTTAGAAATTCCTGGGCTCTGATTGGCTGATAGCCCTGGAAAGGTGGGCATCTATCAGACAACAGAGCCTGGCTATTAAAAGTGGCAGTCCAAACCATCCTGAAAGCTAGTATCACTGTGCCTACGGAATGTTCAGTTTTAAATACCCACCATTTTTTTCCCCCTCAATAAGTGAGAGATGACACCCAGCTCCAGTCCTCCAACAATTTTCTCTCATGCTTAGCCAGCCTACCATCACAACCCAACGTCATTTTATTTCTCATCCTGGTATCCATGTACCAGTTTGAACAGTCATTCTTTCCCAATCACCAATGTCAGTGGCTCAGTACGTAGCACATTCACCTCTGAGGCTGGGAGATCAGAGGGCTGTGGGTTCAGTTCCCACATCTGGCACTTGGGTTAATATCCCAGTACTAACACTGTAATGCAGCATGAGAGGGGTGCTGCACTTCTGAGGTGCTGTCTTTCGGATGAGACGTTAAACCGAGGTCCCATCTGCTTGGATTGGTGATAGTTCAGGTGGATGTTAAAGATCTCATGGCACTTATCGAAAAGAGTAGGGGAATTTCCCCAGTGTAGTGGCCAAATTTCCCTCATTCACTAAAAAATATCACCAACAGCTTAATCTGGTTCAAGGTCAGTTGGCATTCATCTGTATCCCCCTCCCCCGGGTCGTGCCTGAAAATAGGTAGGATTTGTCTAGTGCACTTACCCGGTAAACAAAAACTAAATTAAAAATAAAATAAAAGAGGGACAAAACACCAGCTAGGCCTCAACATGCAAACACAGCACAACCCTATCCAGGCACCCTGCCCACTACTAAAGTACCAGCTTCACCACCCTCACAAAAACAGTTCATTGTTTTTTTCTTATTTATTTTTTCTCTTAATAATTCCTTCATTCCTGTCACATCAGTCACATATCGATGCAGAGGAAGAAGTCAACCGAAAGCCTGAGTCTGAGACAGTTGCTCGGGACACCAAGACAGGAAGAGTGAGTGCTCTGTGTGCCTCTCTCTCTCTCTCTCTCTCTCTCTCTCTCTCTCGGTTGTGGAGTGGGTAGTGAGAAACAGAAAATGCAGCTGGCAAGAGTGACATGGCTATAGATAGGGACATTTGAAAACAGCTGCATCCCGCGAGTTTACGCAATTTCATATTTGGGGATGGTGGGGGGGGTTACAGTGATTTTGGTGTGTCAGATGCGGTTTGCTGGCACATTTTGCATGGGTAATCGTGGGATTTACCATGGCACAAAGGTGCCAGCCAACCAATCAGAATAGAGGATTTTGTGTTTCTTATCTTGACCATGGTATAATACTGGATAAACAACGTTCCCTAATTAATGATTGATATTGTGTTCCAACAGAGTATGTTACCAAACTAATGCATGAGGTACTTGTCATTCATGCTGATTTTCCTAGCTACAAGAAAGCATTAGAGGGTAAAAGCAAGGAAATAGTCCCCAAACTACTTTCAGACAAATTTGAAAAGAAAGATAAGGATATGTTAGTAAACATGCACAAGAGTAGATTCAATAGGACAACATCACACTACAGGTGAGCCCAATTTATTTATTTTACCTACTATAATACAGTTTTAACCCTTAAGATGCCAAGAAAAATGAAGCTTACAGATATTCTGGACAGGTTTCACATTCCGTGTCACATCAATGGGTAATTTTTGGAAAACGGGTAGTTCAGTACATGATGTCTGATTGATGACAGATGTGATTCACCTTCACTCATGTAAATTGAATTCATAAGCACTTTTATATGTAAGCAATTACATGGCTGGGTGTTGGTAGTACTGAGATACCCGCATAGCCAGAGGCTGAAGACACAAGATTGGATGTCTCTGGTCTAACTTCGCATCTGAGTGTGCGTATGTCTCAGTGCTACCAACATCCAGCCATGTCTTAATGCTTACAATAGAAGTGGTCCTTAGGCAGCTTTGAAAAAAAAAAATTCTACGAGTTTTCAAAGTTAAAAAATCAGAAACAACAAAATAATAAGATGTTGCTAAATAATGAAGTAGAGCCAAAACCGCATATTTCTCTGTTGCCAGAAAATAAGTGGCTTATGAATTTTATGAGTTGCCCTGGTTAGCAGGGACTTTTTTCTTAGCCAGTTGTGGCACTCGCTTACATCAATGGCTAGAACCAAGTCTCAGCCAATCAGGTCACAGGGATTTATTTGCCCATTTTATATTGCAGTATAACAAATTGCATTACTTGAGTATAATCTCATCCGCACCACCTTGGAGTGTTAGCCAGATAAAATCATGAATTGGCAAGTGTACAGGTGGGATGGGGTGGGGTTCCAAGAGGAGGAAATGGTATTGCGGAACAGGTGGCGCAAAAGATAAAAAATACAGGCATATTATTTATTCAAACTCAACTGACTTGAACCTAGAATCTGTAATGGTATTCCTTATACTGTACTGCTATTACATACTTTGTTCAGTTATAACTATAACGCATGATATATAATGGATTGCTCATACCAGATTTGATATCTATTTTATTGTTTAGTGAGACGACTAGAACAACACATGAAGAGATGTTACTAAGTGGCACTAAAGAGTAAATTTAAATGACAGAGAAACATGACTTACTCAACTGATATTTTGCAGACAGAAAATTGATATTTAATGGCATTTGATGGACAAATCTATGGATATTCAATTGGCTGAAACATGTGAAAGCAGACAAGTTACTATTCAATACATGAACAAGAACTTAGTAGACTGTAAAATTTGAAAGGAAATGAGACAACCAGCCTATGTGAAACAAAGTGTTAACTGCGATCTTAAGAAAACAGAAATATAGGTACTTGAATATACATATATATATATATATCTATATATTGCTTTAACATCAATTAATGATTGTATTTATTTTGAAAAGTTGAACAGTATCGATTATAGTCCAATAGCAGTATCAGATGGAGTGAAAATATATTGAATTGACATTTTGTTATTGAACAATCTTACAAAACTTTATATGCATAATCAGCACATCTTGCATAGATTCTGGAATTGCATTTTGTTGATGTCTTAGTTTTATTTGTTGGAAAAAAATGTTTTGTGACAAACAATTTAATTAATTTTTTCTGAAAATGTTTAATATGCAATGATTAATACACTAATGGCAAAGTCCAGGATTCATTAGTTAATGTAACATCTTATATGAGAACCAAACTTTCAACACAATGAAATATTACTGTTAAATTTAGCATTAGAGCTCTCTGTATCCAGTGTATGCATCGGGGGGTATTTCTTCCAGATCTTGTTAACGGCACAGGCTGAAATTATTCGCCGATCTCCTCTGCCTAGCTTACCAAACAACCAGAAAACAATGTTTCGATAGGCCATATGACAATAAACCCTAAACAAAACAAATTAATAAATAGTCATGAGGAGAATAATTTTCCATTTAACTGTTCTCGTCCCACTGATACACTGTCGTATACAACCTGATCACCATGGCATACGAATTCTTCATGTCAACATTTCCATCCTCTATCACTGCTGAATGATTGGGGTGATGCAATCTGATTATGAACCAGCAATACTAAAGTGTTGGTTTAAGAATTATTATACCATGGACATAAAGATTAACTCCAAATCCTGTACTCTGATTGGCTGGCTGGCACCTTTCTGCCATGGCAAATCCTACAATATACCCACGGCAAAGGTGCCAGTCAGCCGCATGTCCAAAATCCATCTGACACCCATACTTGCCATTGAAAATCACCATCTTAAATCTCTGGTAAACCTCTGTCTCCCATCATGGCACATACCCGCCCTGCATTGGAATGCTCCCATCATCCCACCACTCCCTCGCAAGCAGAAACCAGGTCAAAACAAAAGAATAAAATCCACAGAGTCTAAGCAGCAACTTTTAAACAAGTAGTAACCTTCAGAAGCAGTGACACGGACCGGCGGCATTCGGCAGACAGCTGAACAACTTAATCGCACCATTTCACAACCCACTGAAATAACTCTGTCCCCAGAAAATCACCAGCTCTCACCTCCACATGATCACAGATTCAGTCATTATACATGGCACAATACCCTCCGAAAGCACTTTCCTGATACATAAAAGAAAAACAAATTTTAAAAGAAGCTGCTGAATACGACCATTCTCCCCACTGCAAAATTGCAACCGGAAGCAAACAAGCTGATTGCCATCACCCCATAAGCGCTTGCATCAGAGTCTGTCAGCAGTGAAACAGATGGAAGAGCATGGTCTTTCTTTAATTTTTATTAAAAAAATAAAAAATGTTAAAACTGCACACTGTTCAAAATCAAACTAAGGACTATTGTACTATTGTACCAGCGCAAGGCACAGGAGTGAAGGTTTTTTTACCATGATGCTCCGTGAGTCAAACCACCAAAAGGGACCTTCGAGACACAGCTACAGTCGATACTGTGATAAAGGCTTTTGCTTGTTATTTTCTACTTTAGTAACTGTAACTTAGCCCAAAACCAATAACCTCGCCGTTATTTTTTTAAAATCCTAACTTTGAAAATGGTCTGGAAGACCATACTGTCTTCACTCTCTCTCCCTCACAGTATACTCTCTCTTTTGTCTGTCAGCTGCTCATCTAGGCTTCTAGACATGTTCTCTTTTGCTGTGGTGTAAAAAAAATAATCATTGTAGCAACCAGACATGGGAGTAGGGGTGTCTGTATGTTTGGGGGGGGGAGCAGTGATGTGGGTTTGGGAGGGTTGGGAACAGCCATCTAAAAAATTATTCTACCTAGCAACAAGGAACTATTTAAACACACAGTGGAAGGATATTACATGAAAGTCAAAAAAAAAACAACTTTCAAATAAACTCACTTTATTCTTATACTTTTTTTTTGTAAAAGACCATTGTATAATTGCAATAAACCACTTGAGGGTGTGGGTTATGGAGGGATTTACTATGTCTGGAGAGGATTTGACCACTTGGCCTGCGGTCTCGTGGCCAAACCACCCCAACCGTGGTAAATTAAGCAACAGTTTGAGAATGATAATTCAAAATAAGACTGCATTATTCCAGTCATTCATCAGTGATAGAGGATGTAATGCTGACAGGAAAAATCAATTTGCCATTGTGATCAGGACGTACATGACAGTTTAGCATGGAATAATGTAAAGCTGTTTATACTCCTAAAAGCAAATCAGATTGCAGCATTTCTGAAAACCTTTGTTATTTTATATAATTTTATTAACAAAATCTCCCTCTGAATTAGGGAAACATTCAAAAATTACAATGTTAACACTTCTCGCTTGGAATATTTTTTATGGTAACAGTGATGCAATACCAAGAGTTAGATTAACAGTCATTTAATCAGCCACCAGGGGCAATGTGGCACTTGGCTATGCCTCATGCCTCACTACACCTCTATTATGTGATTAATAAAATGTTAATCTAACCACTGGTCATATCTTATTACTTGATAGTTGACATGGTTACACATTTGTTTTTATGAGTGACAATATATAGTAACCTCAAGACATGCTACCAAATTCAGCAGGCCAGTGGGTAAAGCAGTCAGGATGATTGCATGTCTTGATAGGGCATTATTAGCAGATGATGCAAGTTACTAGTCTTCCTCTACAAATCCACGGCACGCCCACACCAGGGGCATGGATTCCAGTTCTGTATGCCACATCTGCATAAGGACAAATACATGTTGTAGTAGTACAGAGTTGGGAGACTAAGATGATACAGGGGTGGGGAAGAGCAAACTACATGGGCATGTGACTCTTTATCTGCCAACAAGATTCTTTGTTTCTGAGATCATTTGATGTAACATCGAGTGACCATTTATGGCCACCAAGTTCATATGACACAGCGTTTGGATTCCAAATATATAAATGCAGGGACCCATAAGTTGTATGTTTCTATGAGTAAACTAGAGACCCACCCTTTAATCCTATAACTGCAAACTGTTATCTTGCATGTAATAATATGAAAAAATGTGTGATTAAATAAAATTTGATTGGCTATGTGCAAATAACAATGTTTTTAACAGAATCTGCTACTTTTCAACTGTATGTAAAGCAGTACATACTTAACTGAGTACCAAACAATCTTTAAATTACTTGATAAGTAACTCACTCATGGTTTTATCAAACACTAATTATAAGTTACATGCTTTATGAACATTGCCACTTACTCCTCAATTGTATGTTCATCTCCAACAGGTCCCACATATTGAACATATTGATTAAAGGATGATTCCATCACATACTGATCCAGACAGTTACTATGAAAACCTGGGTGATCTGTACTACATGTTATATTCTCAAATTCAGCAATCCTACGTCTTATTGGAAATTAGAATGTACAGCACCAATCCTCTAAACGGGTTGGCATTGAAGAGCTTTTCTCACACGTACACCTGTAGGATTAATAAATAAAAATTAAAGGAAACTGTCAAGAATGGGCAAGTTTAACAAACAAACAGGATTGGGGGGAAAGGAGGAGAAGGAGGTACTTCACCTATAGAGTGGTGGAACCGTGGAATGTGCTGCCTGGGTAGCTGGCACAGGCAGCAACAGTGGACGGATTCAAGAGAGGATGGGACAGGTACAGGCAAGAGGTGAAGCAGGGACTGAATTACCCGGTGAGGTAGGGGGGAGAACTGAGTGATGGAGTAACAGTGGAAGGAGACAGATAGAGGGCTACGGTACCCAATCAGGATGCTGAAGCATGAGCAGACTTAATAGACCAATAGGCTTAATCTGCTGGCATCTAGTATGTTAGTATGATAACTAAAAATACATTCTTACCAGAATATAGAATTAAATTCTCATCAGATGTACAGTATTGTATATTACAAATTACAGCATACCAATCCAAGTTGACCTGATCTTGTGTATTATCTTCATACTCAGATGTATTTGATGATTCCTCAACATCTGCTGCATCGCTATAAGTATCATCAACTGTAGGCTCAAATGAATCTGGAACTACAGTACAGGGGATAACTAGTGCACCAGCAAGGATAGTCTCCTCATCTGACATTCTGAGGATGCAGATTAGACGTCACAGCAGTTAAGAGTACAGACTCTGAAGAGGGATCTAACCAGAACAAAATTAAGTCAATCAATTTTATTGCATTATGAACATCACACATTATTTATTGTTAACATTATTAAGGTAAACACCTTGGTTATATTTCATGGTGGAGCTGGTTGCAAAGCAGACCTATATCGGTAACAATCTGAACATATAAGATAGTGGATGGGCAATTATGCACAACAAGTGTGCTGTGCCACTGAGGGGTATTGATTCACTGTGACCTTGAGAGCAAAGCAAAAGAGTTCTGTGGGAATTAGATCCCCGAGGTAGCACAACACACTGGTTGTGCATAGAGCTGCCCATCTGCTATTCAATATATTGCATTTTCTCCCTTCATTTTGTTTTGACTGCTGTTCGTCCCCCGAGTTTACTGATAGGTAGAGTTAGACTTTTCTTATAATTAAATTTTGTAGTTAAAAACAAGGATGGACAGTTACCAGATTAGGTGTCTAGAGGTGAGCAGTCTGCTGGCAAGAAATGACCATGCCACATTCTGATTTTACCTGTACCTTGGGGGGGAGAAGAAAACCACATGAATACTGTGGCAATATACTGTATGGAAGCAGATTTTGGGGCCATCAGGAACATTCTTCAGGGATATTTGGATGAGTTAAGGCAAGATATGGATGCTGGGACCAGGTGGGAGGCCATTAAGAGGGGGTTGCAAGAGGCTACCAGGACCTGCATGACAGTAAGACACAATCATTGTAGGGCCAGAAAGCCATGTTGGTGGACCCTGGATGTTCAGGAGGTGGTGAGGGAGAAAAAGGCTGCCTATGCATGCTTCAAGAGCTCAAGGGGAGAAAAAACTGGGAGAGTACAAGCTAATGTCCAGGAGGGTCAGCAGCGTGGTCACCAGGGTGATCAGAGTGACCAAGGTGAGGATGGAACAAAACCTGGCCATGGGTGTCAAGATGGGGGGGGAGAGTGGTTCTTTAGGTAAACAGGGGAGAAAAGGAAAGTGGGGGCACAGATGAGCAGGAATAGGACTGGGTAGGGATGGACTCAGGAAGCGAGGGAGAAAGCTGAGATATTAAATGAGTACTTTGCCTTAGTATTTACCGGATGAGGAGGGGGGTCCACATTTCCTGATGGGAGGAATGGTGAGACCGCAAATATGGTAGGTCACTTGGAGCTTGATGAAACGGAAGAGGTCCAGATGGAATATGAGTCAATACTGCGGGGGCGGGGGACAGGCAAATGGGGGGAAGGGAATAATCATGGTGGACAGGATGAGGGCAGCCATCCAGTCGCTAAACACTGATAAGGCACCAGGGCCAGAATATCTTCATCCAAGGGTGATGAGGGAGCTGGCAGATGTGCTGGCACCTCCACTAGCTGCACTCTTCAATATTTCACTGCAGACAGGATGGATGCCTTAGGATTAGAGGGTGGCCCAAGTCATGCATATCCACAAAGGTGGTCTAGAGAGGAGATGGGGTAGTACAGGCCTGTTAACCTAACATCTGTGGTAGGCAAAAGTGACTGAGGGTTTTATCAAGGAGAGGATTGGATGAGTGCTGGAACAGATGGGGCACCTGGACGATAGGCAGTATGACTCTGTCCCAGGGAGATCGTGCCAGACCAACCTTGTTGATTTCTATGATTGGGTGACTAGTGTCCTGGACAGAAATAGGCCGGTGGATGTCCTCTATGTAGACTTCAGCAAGGCATTTAATTCGGTTCCCCACAATGGCCTGATGACCAAGCTGGGAAAGATGGGGGTGAGTGGACAGTTGCTCAGGTGGATAGAAAACTGGGTCTCGAGGTGAACAGAGATAATGGTGGCTGGTGGGATAGTATCCTCCCCCAGAAGTGTCATTAGTGGTGTCCCTCATGGATCAGTCCTGTGGCCACTCATGTTCAATGCCTATGTCTCGGACATAGGGAGAGGTATTAGGAGTAAACTGAGTCTCTTCGCAGATGACTCGAAACTGGGAGAATTGATGGACTGGGAGGAGGGGAGAGTGACCCTACAGGGGGACCTGGGTGCACTGGACAGATGCTTGAGGAGGTTGGGGGCTGAGGTTTAATGCAAGGAAGTGCAGGGTGCTGCACCTGGAGGCCAGAAACCTGGACCATGCAAATACCCTGAGGGGAGACACACTACATGCCTCGTCAAGCAAGATGGACCTTGGAGTGGTGTTGGCCGTCAAAATGAATAACACTGAGACATGTCGCAGGGCAGCAGCAAGGGCAAACAGGATGCCAGGGGAATTATCTCCAGGAAGAAGGTGATCCTCCCTCTGTATAATGCCCTAATCAGGCCACACCTTGAGTACTGTGTGCAATTCAGGAGACCACACCTAAAGAGTCACATTGCACTGTTGAAGAGGGAACAGAGTAGGATGACCCAGATGACCTGGGGCATGGGTAGTAGACCCTATGAGGAGAGGCTGGAGGAGCTCAACCAGTACACACCGGATGAGAGGAGAGATAGGGGGCACATGAAAGAGGTCATTAAGTATGTAAAGCTGATCAACAAAGAGGGGCGCTGAGGAGGTGTTCAGGTTTAAGAAGGGGGAGGAACAACCAGGGGGGGCATGAATGGAGGCTGGAGGGGGGAGTTAAAGGGGAGAGTGAAGGAGGCACTACTTCACTGAATGGGTGGTGTATCCAAGGAATGTGCTTCCCGGGAGCCTGTTAAATGAGAATACAGTACAGGGTTTCAAGAGGAGTGCAACAGATACAGGGGGAAACTGAAGCCAGAGAAGTCACTCTCTGTGGGAAGGATAGACAGCAAATCAAGCACACAGTAGGGGTGCTGGCTATGGAGCAGAGACAACAGACCATGAGACCTATTTTGCTGACTTTTACTATGTAAGTATGTTAGTATGTTAGAACGTAATGGTAAACTGAGTGAACTCAGAATAAAGTTGTGTTAATAGTGGGGTACGACAGGGTTCAGTCCTGGGTCCAGTCCTTTTTAATGTTGTTATAAGTGACATTGCAGAGGGACTGGAAGGAAAAGTATCCCCCTTGCAGATGACACAAAGATCTGCAACAGGGTTGATACACAAGGAACGGGTGGAAAGGATGAGAAAGGACATGGCAATGTTGTAGGAATGGTCAAGAGTATGGCAGCTTGGATTGAATACAAAGAACTGCAAAGTAATACAACTGGGAACACAAAAACTCAATGGAGAAGTACACAATGGGATTGGGGGTGGGATACAGACCTGGGGGTGATCATATCAAATGACCTAATGTCTAGTAAGCCATGTGAGAAGGCAGTAGGGATGGTTGGGGGATAATAGGATGTATAGAGAGAGGTCTTCACATTGTGTAATGTATCTTGCATGGAGCTAAGAGCAGGACCAGTCTGTTCACATATGATACAAAATTAGGAGACATGGAGGATGACAGAGTAGGGTGGCAGGGGACACAGGAAGATCTGACCAAACTGGATGAGTGGTCGGTAATGTGGCAGTTATGGTTCAATACAGAAAAGTGAAAGGTATTGCACTTCATGAGCCAAAAAGTCAGGGAATGGTTGTTGGCTAGTGTAAGTTTTGTCAAGGGTTAACCAATAAAGTTACTTACCAACTATTGCTTGAAATGGGTAACAGGATCAATACAGCTCAATACAAGAAAAATATCAGCCAAGTCTAACAAGATGCTGTGATGCCTAGCATGGCGTATCTCTTCTAGCCATAAAGATGTGCTCATGTCAATTCACAATTCACTAGTTAGGCCACACTTGGGAGTAATACAGACAATACTGTTGCCCTTATATTTGGAATATATCAGTCAGTTGGTGGATGGGACGTAGCACAGGGCAACAAATATAACCTTCAAGTATTTAAATGGTACAACAACAATACAGACACAGAAGGTTTGATTTGCCTGAATAATTATGTTTATGTCTCACTACCCACAGTGTTTTATAGTAAAACATGATTCCATTGCGGCAGCAGTGTAGGGGCATAACCTGAGGCAATGTACCAGTAAGTGCTGACTTTCATGTCGAGTGATCCATCAGTAGAGATGCAACAAAATTTTAATCTGCCGGCGAAGTGGATACGAAGTGATCACTTCACGTTAGTGGAGCACAACGTGAAGTGGACACTGCAAAGTGCTCACTTCGCGTTATTATTACTACTTCACATTGCCATTATGCCTTAACGTGAAGTAAAGCGAAGTTAGAAGAGAATAGGCATTCCCCCACACACATCACATGGCTTACAGTACTGTAAGTCACATGCTTTAGCCAGGCAGGAAGGAAGTGAGTCAGAGAAGCAGTTTCACTTTCTCCTTTGCATTCGTAGAGGGAGAAAGCTTTGTGAGAGGTGACTAGGAGTGAAAGTACTTGTTTGCCACTTGCATTTCAGTACTGAAGAAAACCAACAGCTTTTCTAAAAGCTATATCTTTATTCAGTTTTTGTATTGTGTTTGTTTTTGTTTGTTAGTGAATTTGTTTTATAAGTTTTGTTTTGTTTTGTGTGTGTGTGTGACTGACTCTGTGTGTCAGTGAGTGTCAGTGTGTGTGCGTGTCTGTGTGTGTGTGTGTGTGTGTGTGTGTGTGTGTCGGCCCGGGGACTTGTTGTGTGAGGATGGACCCAGGAGAAGGCAAGTCGCTGACCCATGGGCATGGTCAGAGGGGAGTGCGGACACGTGGGGGGCAGGGCGGTCGTGTCATGCTGAACCGCTCCCGACTCCTGGGTGTTGCTTCCCCCCATGTTGAAGCAACAGGAGCAGCAGCAGCAGCACCAGTGCCACCGGTGGCTGCTGTGTATCCACCTTCTCCTGGCAGTTTTGGCAGGCACAGTCAGTGGGTGTTTTGCTGGCTGTGTTTTCTTTTCACATCTCAATGTTTTCAGCAGGCTGAGCTGGTGGCTCGGCAGGTGAAAGGGAGTGGGACTTAAGCTTTATCTTACACTAAATGCACTACACTTTTGCAAACTCTGTGCCCTGCCTTCTGTCCGCTGTATGTTTTGATTGCTACGTTTCCTTTTGCTGTCTCAGTGTTATCAGCAGACTGAGTTGGTGGCTCATCAGGTGAAATAAGAGGGACTTAAGATTTAACTTACACTAAATGCATTGTACTTTTGTAAACTCTGTGCCCTGCCTGGTGCCCCTTGCATGTTTATACAGTAAGTTTTCAATCTGTAATCTTCAGAGAGAAAGAGACAGGGACAGTGATTTTCTGTGCCGGGGGGGGGGGATTTTTATTTTATTTCAGACTAGTACAGTGAATGCCAACAATAGGCAAGCTGTCAGTAAAGCAGTGAATGAAACTCTGCGGTTGGAGACTGACTGATGGGACTGCTGTTAACTGACTGTGGTGAGCAATACAGCAATACTATACAGTGTGTATTCTGGTATCTGTGAGTAGTGGGAAACTGCTACCCTCTATTATCCACCAAAATGTAGGATGTACAGAGGTGGGCAGATAAAACAGGGAGCACTGTAAAACTAAGAATTATTGATTATAACATCTGAATATATCACATATTTTCAATATTTTGCTTTTTGAGTCACTCAAAAATGAGATTATGACAATCAATTTTGGTGGATAGATTTATGAATTCTGTAGTTCTTTTTTTTATTTGTTACTCAGCACTAGAGGTGAACAGAGGAATACAAATGGCCCCGGTGTGCACTGGTGAATAGTTTAAGCCTCCACCCACTGACTGCCACAGATCCCACACCGTGCTAAGGACAGCCCTCCCACCACTTTGGGCCATGGACCTTGGCCTGGCTTTATTTTAATAATGTGAACACTTCCTGACACTCAGATGGTAGCCATCTGAGGGATGACTTAACAGAGGCTGAATTTAAGTGCTGTGATTATATTTCTACTGGCTAACCACCACACAAAAAATTGCAATTTTTTTTAAGATAAAAATTTTAACACAGTTTTACAATACAGTTAAGGACAGTGCTACAAATACGCAACAAATTTCAGTGCAAATCAGAGGGCCTGTGCATGGCAGTCTCCATTATTATACCCTATAGTGACATGCTTTCTGTGAGGATGGGCAAGTGGTCTTGGGGAAAGGAGTTTTCACAAACAACCAGAAATGCAGAGGATTATATAGCACTGTTGAGTTGGTGCATCAACAAGGGGAGAGAGGTTGAGGATGTGTGGGATTTACACTATCCACCATGGCAGGACTTGTATTGTCCTGTTCAACAGAAGTGGTTACGAGAAGGGTGGGAGTATACAAAGTTGCTATCCATCACAGTGGAAGGTTGTATTCATATGTTCATCTGGATCAGTGGCCAGGGGGTAGGCGTGTACACTACCCTCAACAGGGACATTTTGTAGTCTTCAGCCTGCATGAGGCATTGACTGATAGTGTTGGGGCAACTCTGATGGAGACTGGTAGCCCCTCCTGTCATTCCACTGCCTGCTACTTGGCTACCTGAAACGGAGGGGGTGTGCACTGATATACAGTGAATTTCAGTGCTGAAAACCTGTATTCACAACACTGCAGGTGTACCACACAGCTGCATAAGATGAGGGACATCCCTTTAGCAGTATGGGGATTGTATTTTGACTAGCTGATCAAGAAATGTCACAGTTTGTCACAACATATGATGGGATGAAGGTAGGTTTTGGGCAGCATTAAACAGCGCTGCAGCTGAGGCTGATTAGCGGTGCACAACCTCTGAATATACCACTCTTAAGACTTCAAACTGCCAGTAGTGCCAAGTAATCTTGGACTACTACTGGAATTAGCAGAAACACTATGTGGTTCAACAAGTAGAAGAGAAACCAAGGTTGGCTCTGGCTTGCTGCACTCACCCTCACAGAAAATCAATGTTTTCAGACTTTGTTAGAAATAACAAGAAATTAAACTTACTACTTTCATGGATCACACTTGCACCAACAGTATCTTGATGTAATTGACCTGCTCTGATCTTTCCAGGCACAGCCACAGTGTCTACTTGATCTGTTAAATAAAACACTTAAAAGGTGATTGTATTTCTATTGGCTGATTACCTCCACAGAAAAATGGCAACATTTGCATTTAAAGAGTGAAACAGTAACACAATCTTTTACAGGACTGTTACCAAAAAAGAGGGGATATTAGGGTAACCACCGCAGATATATTGAAATCCTACAGAGCTTGTAATACAAACTGTTTGTTTATTTGTTTGTTTTGTTTATTTAATCTGGTAGGTTCATGGACCAAAGACCCGTTTTCATGGGTGACCAGAGTACATGAAAAACATACGAATGTATAATAGTGAATCACTTAAAAAAACATATAAATACATAATAATAACTAAGCAAAAACAAGTTAATGTAGCTAAGCACTAACATACAAAGCATACTAATGTTTATACCAAGTGTACTGACAATTAGATATGTATGACAATCTATTAACTACGGTAAGCCAAATTAGTCTAGGAGAACGAAAACGATAAGAGAAATGAAGGGCTTGAGTCATTGGAATTGGCAAATTACTGTTTTATGATACAATATATCATGGATGACACATAGAGATGGGGCTATATTGTATGTTAATACCACTGCTGAGACCATACTTACGGTTATAAGAGTGTCGTCACGCGTATTCTTAGAGGATGAGAATCCCGAATCAAAGATTCACTTAAAATTTCTTTATTTTATTTATTTAAATTTTGGTGACCGGGTAGGCCCACTGAGACCAAAAACTCCCTTTTTCAGGAGTGACCCGGAATTAATTACATACATTTATAAACATAACAAAATACATTAAGATCAGAGAATGACAATAGCATTCTAATAAAAAGTGCAGACAAAGAAGGAGCATTGGTAATTATGGACTACTCAGATTATAGAGAGCAATGCATGACACCACTTAACAACAATAAGAATGATTTGAAATTGGAGAGAGAGAGATCCAACAGAAAATGTTAAGGACCTAATTAAAGATACCCTAGAAAAGGCATGTGATTGGAAATGGATAACTGATTGGGATAAGAAAGCTTGTTCAGATGCATAAAATACATAAAAGTTTGGACAAACCACCAGGCAGGCCTGTCGCTGCTGGAATCAACTCAGTACTGGAACCTCTTTCCATATATGTGGATTATTATATTAGATGTTTTGTGGAGAACACTAGAGCTTACTTATGAGACAGTTCACACATCATAGGGATGCTAAAAGAATTAAACAGAGAAAATAGGGATTTGAGTGGATGTTATCTAATCACCTGGGATCTGAGGGACTTATATACATCCAACCCCCATGACATGGGCTGAGATGCAATAAGGGAGACTCAAGAAAAGGAAAGGACAGATAATAAACCACCAGAATAATTTCTAATACAGCAAGTGGAACTTGTACTGTATTATCCCAAACCTTTTTTATATATGAAAAGGATTTCTATCTGCAAATAAGAAGTACAGCCATGGGCTCTAGTATTGCGCCCTCTTACAGTATGCGAACTTATATATGAACAGATTTGAATGAAGATATGTACACAGTAATAACCCTTTCACTTCAAAAATTGTACTATGGAAATGATTTATTGATGGCATCCTAGTCATTTGGGATGACACAAATACAGAAAGTGAGTTTTCTTCATGAATATCTCAATACCAGAACAGATCATTTGGTCTTTGTGGAAAACAGAAGTGAAACTGAAATACCTGTTTTAGACTTTGTAATATACAATCAGAATGGTAAATTATGTTCTAGACTCCACAGAAAAGCTACAGACAGAAACACAATTCTCCAGACTAATAGTTATCACCCCAAGTCCCTTATAGATTCAATACCCTACAACCAGTAAGGGCAACAATAGACTGTTCAGTAAATGAGAACTATACAAATGCAAGTAAAGATGTGGAAAACAGGTTCCAGAGAGAGGATGCAGCATTGATATCATTAAAAAAGCAGAAAGTTTGAATAGGGAGGAAGTGTTGAAAACAGGAAATAAAAAGTACAGCCAGCCAGCTCAGACATTATGGCCCAGATATTCAAACTGAGCCCAAAAAGTGCGCAATAGCAGGAGCAAGCGCAAGTCTATTGCGCCCATGCGCAAGAGACACGATATTCAAAAGCGGAGCAGGCCAAACTGCGCCTACAGCTGACGACTGAATATCGCATCACCTGTGCCATAGCGCAACTAGGGAGGGGAAGCTGAGCAGATCTGATGCGCCATAGCGCAACAAGGGATGTTAAGCTGAGCAGTCCAGAGGTGCCATAGCGCAACCAGGGAGCCCCCCAGCTGCAGAGCAATGTAACTGCACAATCAGGGAGGTAGAGGCCCACCACCCATGCCACAGATGGGCACAGGAACACACAGCAGAACAGACATCGTCCTCCCACACCCCAAGCACAGCACAGCTGGGGGAAGGCTGGAATAACCACTGGTCCATGAAGACAAGCAACCAACCCACAGCCTGGCCATGGTGCCCCATCACACCTACCGGTTAGCTGTGACTGGCACACAAGGAGGGCAGACCACACTGTGCCACACCATCCCCCCCCGTTGCACAGCACACCCTGCACCATGACCCCCAGACACCCCCCCATGAGCAGTGACCACCACTGCAGGAAACCCCATGCATGCCACCACCCACACTGTGTCAATGCAACCCTGTGCACCACAGAACCATGCAAGCCAGCCCCACCACGAGCACCCATCAGCAGGTTGCAGCACACGGCAATGCAACAACGGCAGACACAGTGCCACCATGCACAGTCCCCCCGAGGTACTGCTGAGAGACCGACCATGCATTGGCACAAGAGGTACCCCACATGGGATGGTCCTGTCCGTGACACCACCACCAGTGGTACAGCGCCCTGCACAGTATTCCAGTGACACACCCCAACCCACCACTGACCACAACAGCCAGTACAGACACCCACAGTGATGCGTGGAAGCATGCACCACACCGGATGCCATGCAGGGTATGGACAGACACCCACCCATACCCAAGGGCACAACAACACAGGGACGCAGTGGTGGGGCAACCAAGCCTCCATTGTGGGCCCATGTAAGCCGTGTACACACAACCCACAGTCCACCATGGCACTGGTGTGCCAGCCACCCTGTGCAGGCACCGTGGACTCGTACACCACCAGTAGTCCCCCGGAGCACAAGCCACAGACAGTGGGGCACATCCCCTGCAACACACACAAGCCACAGCATGGAGGTGGGACAATGACCGTGTTGCCCACAGTGCCACCCGAGCCAGGTATGCACCACACCAGTGACATGGGCAACCCAGCAAAGTGACAGGTACAGTGTCCGCCCTGCAAGGAATGCCACCACTGACATGCCAGCGGACCATGCAGGTCACAGACAGGCATGTGTGTCGGCTGCACAGGCCATGGATGGGCCAATGGGTGCGCCATGGACACAGAGCATGCACCATGGACCACTGCACACAGTCATCCAGTACACGGGGAACAACACACACAACACAGACACAGACTGATATCTACCCCCACACCATAGTCACCTCCACACGGACACACACACATACCCATGACTGCACCACCCCTGATGCCATGCACACCGCTGCAGCTGAGCACCTATAGCCCGCTGCAAATCAGAGACCACCACTGTATTCATATCAAAATCAAATGTATTGGAAATATAAAAGTGAACTATGTACAATAAAAACAACTATATACAAGCTTGGGGTGGGGGAAACAAACAAGGTGGGGGTGAGCAGGGTGAAGCTGTGGACAAATGGGATGGGATAGGAGGGGTGTGAGGGTGGGTCCAGGGTGGTAGGGGAAGTCAGGGACCAAAGGACCATCATCTTGACTGCCACTTCTGGCTCTGGGACCTCCTGCCCCTGTGCCTCCTTAGCACCCCCGTTGCATTGAGCCTCCTCAAGATGTCCATGGACTCGTGGGCCAGATGAAGGAGCTCCTTTAAGGCGTCCCTAATTTCACAGAGATGGCGTGTACCTAGGACAAGGGAGCACAGTCAATAGGTGTGAATGCACAACCCCATACAGCCCGCCCACTGTGCATGGCATACGGCCATGGGACATACCACTGTGATGGTGTGTGACCACCCGCAGTGATCACGTCCACAGGACCTGCCCACCCAGGTGCATACAGCCATGCGGAATGCTGCACACACCCACTGGCCATGTCATGCACAGCACCACCATGTCCGTTTAGTGACATGGCTATGTAGTGCAAAGGCAGTGGCACAGCCATGCACCTGGTGCATGCATGGACCACCAGTGACATACACCCAGACATGCATTGCCACTGGACAGTGTTGACTGTAACAAGTGGCGTGCATGGCAGTGATGTCGATGAATGGTGGCCATGCCCCGCTGCCCACCCTGTCACACAGCATGCAATAGTAATCATGGATGTATGGCACTCACCCTCATCGGGCTGGTCAGGTGGGTGTTGATGGCCCTCGGCCCGCCTGGCTGCGTTGTCCTCACCCCTCTGCCGCTCTGCCCGCACCCTGCGGATTTCATCCGGGCCTGTGGAGAAAAAAAGGAGAGAAGAACATCTGTACATTCCTGAAGCAAAGTCCTCCTGCCCCAGGTGTGTGCCCTCACCCAACCAGACCCACCACCCCACACCCTGTGAACACCACCACGGCCAACCCCATACGGTCCCTCCCTATGTGCTGGACACATACAACACTGTGACTCATATGGATGATAAAAAGTGTGTTGACGGAACCCCTACCTGGACATGGCACCGTGCCCCTCCTGGCACGTGTCCGCAGTCGGGCCAGTAGCTCCGGCTCCCTCCTGCGCAGGTCACCATAGCAGTGCCTGCACTGCTCAGCTGTACGCCCCATCCTGTGGCCTCTTCCAAGGCAGTGGCCACCTCCTGCCACACCTGGGTCCTGGCCCTGTCCAGGGGGTCCTCCCCGAAGAGAGGCCCATGGTGTGGCTCAACTATGGCCACCAGATTGGCCAGCTCAATAGCCATCCATTGTGCAGCTTGTCCACGTGCCATTCCAGCAGCTATAGTAAGCAATATGGCGCTCTGCAGCTCGGCTCCCCACATGCAGATGCTACGCAGTACAGCGCTGTCATTCCCTATCGTGCTGTTACCGAACAGCGTGATAGAGGTGCACCTATGCCTGACACATGGCACCAAGGGGGTTAAGGTCGGGCACAGGGTCAAGGGTCTCTGGCACAAGGCCACGCACAGCGCCATCGGATGACAATGCGTGTAGTGCGATTGGCTGCCTGTGTGCCAGCGCCATCGCGAACTACCAGGCAGTTGGGCCATTGCACCTATGAAGGCCCAGTGCCACAGCGCCATGTAGTGACCATCGCTATAGCGCCACTGGCACAATGGTGGCCGTGCCCTGCATTGCCTACCACACACAGCATGTCATCAGCGCGGCAGACGCCTGCGTCAGCAACCCGGGCATGCGCAGTGAGGTGTACTATGCATGCCACAGAACTGCACCATTGGCTCAGCACGTTTAACACAATTGCGCAAAGCGCAACAGCGCGATATTCAGCCATCATATGCAAATCATCTGATCAGCCATTCAATGGCGCAGCACTGCAATCTGCATCTAATTAAAGTTGCTCCTCGCCTCATTTGCATGGATTGCGCTATAAAAGTGCGACAATGTGCTGCAGTGGCCATAGTCGGTACTGCAGTTTATTGGTGAGTTGCATGCTGTTTGGGAGTGTGGACTGTGGATTCAGGAACATGCATGGGACTGCACAGTCACAGGTAACAACTGCCATTCTTACAGGCTACGTAATGACCGAGCACGTTGTTGGAGAGGAGGAAAACAGTGGTGGGAGGAGGAGGAGGCCGAATTTCACAAAGGCCGAAACCGAGGCCCTTTTCCAGGCCTATCTGGATCAGGAGCCACTGCTCAGTGGATGGCGGGGGAACCCCTCAGACCCGTGCTGCTGCATGGGAGGAGGTGTCACGTGCCGTGAACCTGCATGGCAGCCACCAGCGCTCCGTGCAGGAGTGTAAGAAGAAGATGGGCACAGACAGGAGGAGGGTAAAGGAGAAGGTGGCTGCCATCAGGGCAGCATGTGCTGCAACAGGTGGGGGACAGCCGGAGGTGATACAGCTCACCCCAGCGGAGGACAGGCTTGCTGGAAGCATGCAGCGAAGTGCCATTGAGGGTGTTCGGGTGGGTGGCTTCCAGGCGGGTGGTGTCATCACTGCATGGTAAGTCATGGCAGGTCTTTCTAGGGGAACAGGGTGGAGTCTGCATGATAACGTGACTTTGCTTTCCCTTACAGATCCTGAGCATCTGCATGGGTCAGCGGTGGTGGGCCTGTCCACTGCGGACAGTTGGATGGAGTCGGAGGCGGCACCATCCACCTCCACAGGTATATGTGGATCATTGTGACAGTGGGGCCGCATGGCTGTCAACACTGATGTCGTTGCGACAGGTGTGGAGGAAGCCCTGCCTGTGTCCCAGCATGCTGGCGCCCACGGATGCCAGCACGCTGTAGCTGTGGCTGGGGCAGAGTCTGGCACCAGTGATGATGACACGACCGTCATGGGCAGTGACACGTGTGTACCACAGGATGGACACACAGCAGGGCAATTCACGCCCATGACTGTGGGTAGTGCCACCGTGGAGGCCTGCGTGTCAGCACAGTCCCAGGCTGTGCCTGTCAGCACCAGTGGGGCAGCACTGGTGTCTGTTCAGGACAGTGGGACTGTTGCGGCCACTGCGGCAGCACCACTGAGCCCTGGGGTGCGGCAGCCAGAGGGGCAGCATCAGCAGTCGCCCACTGGGCTTGGGGGTACAGGGTTCAGCGGCAGCATCTGTGCACCACCTGTGGACATGCCAAGACCTGGTCCTGGTGCACAGCACCCACACTCAAGGGGTGCTGAACATCAGGAACTTGCACACCCTGAGGGACAGGATGCCGAGGAGGCTGATGACCTCTTGGACGAGCACACCCGCCTACTGTGAGCATCAGTCCAGCAGCAGATGCGGCTTGCGACATCCGTGGATGCACTGCGTGTGGCTCTGGAGCAGGCAGAGGAGCGTCGCAGCAGGGACACCGAACAGATCCTGGCACAGCTGGACCGTTTTCGGGAGGATGTGACCGCTGCCATTGACAGGCATGCACAGGCGTTCATTGCTGTCATGGCCACAATGGGCACACAGTCAGGTGCCCATGCATCGCAGACACCATGCTGTGCACTATCCACCCCCATTCCCGGTGTCGTGCGACTCCCACCCTGTTGACGCCGGGTTCAGCTGTGGGCATCCTGAGCACTCCTGGTGCAGGCATGTTCAGTGTGCTGCAGACCCCTGTGCGGGCACAGTCGCGTTCACACAGTGGCACCCCTGGGGGACCATCGGTGCCACCCCATGAGGCCAGTGGTCAGCCTGCCAGTGCTGGCGGTCTCGGTGGGACCACCCACGCATCCGTGGTGGCTGTGGCACTGTGTCGCGGGACTGACCTGTCTCCCAGCATGGCTACTGTCTGGTGCTGCCCTGTGTGCATTGTGTGTGTCAGTGGGCAGTGCACGGGTGGTACCCGGCCCTGCACGCGGACACACAGTCCACCTGCACACCCTCCCGGCTGCTGTCCACAGTTGCGTGTGCATGATGATGCCTGCATTGTGCTGTACACCAATGTGCAATGGTGCTCAGCATCTGACACACGCACATGGACATGCAGTGAGCATGGTGGCCTGTGGACATGTGTGTTGCTAGGGTGTGCGTTCTGGGTCGGTGTGCCTTCTGCCCTCTGTGCACGTTTGTTGCATTGTGTGTGTGTGTCCTTTGGCGTGGCATGTTAATCCTCACCCATCCCTGGCTGTGTGTGTGCCTCTGTGCCCTGCTACTTCCCTTGACGGCATGCACCCCCGGTGTGTGTCCCTGCATGTTTGTGGGTTGTGCCTTGGCTACTGGTGGTTGCGCATGGCCCCATGACTTACCTGGGTTGGCTGAAGTGCTCCTCTGTGATGGTGTCCCGGTGCAGCTGTGCCAGCCGGAGCAGTCGGGGGTCCCGTCGGCCAAGGGGCTGCCCATCACCATTGTCACCGGCGTCCCCATTGCTGTCCTCCTCTTCGACCTGTATGGCTATCCCACATTCGTTGGCCATGTTGTGCAGGATGCAACAGGCCAGGAATATCCCACAGGCCTTTGAGGGGCTGTACTGTAGGGCACCGCCGGAGATGTCCAGGCAATGGAAACGTGCCTTCAGCATCCTGAACACCCACTCGATGACATTACGTGTGGTGGCATGTGCCTCATTGTAGCGTTGCTGCGATGGGGTCACGGGCCACCGGTAGGGTGTGAGCAGCCAGGGACGGAGTGGGTATCCACTGTCATCTGTGTGTAGAGGGTGGAGGTTAGTTTGGTGATCAGCATCGCGCTGCCCCAGGCTATGTAGGCCACTACCCATGCCACCTCTGGCCATGCCCCCCCAGGCCCTATGATTGTCCATGTGGTTTGCATACTTACCCACTAGGTGGCCAGTGGAGATGTCCCCACTCTCGAATCTGTGGCACAGTGCCAACTGATGCCAGATGAAAGAATCGTATTCTCCCCCAGGGTGCATGGCACAGACATTGATGATGCGCCCCCTGGCATCGCACACCACCTGGCAGTTGATGTTGGCATAGCCCTTGCGATTTATGTATGCGGCCCCCTCGGGGCCAGGTGGTGTGCGGATGGCCACATGGGTGTAGTTCTATTGCCCCAGCACACCAGGCATCGTGCTACCCTGTGGAACTCCTGTATGTTTGCTGTGCACTCCGCCGCTGTGCTGGGAAATGGATGTACTCCTCAGCATGTGGCGGCAGTGGCTGAAGAATTGGTGAGGTGGCGTGGCGTGGCTGACTGGGTTATGCCTGTGGTGTCCCCAGTTGGTCTCTGGAAGGTACCTGTGGCGAGGCACATGCAGGTTGTTACCTTGGTCTCCACTGACAGGGCATGGCTCCGTGGTGTGGGTGCCTGCATCACATCACTGCACAGCTCACAGAGCTGCCTCAGAATGCCCTGTTCAGGCGGTACCAGCCCACAATCTCAGTATCAGTGTACAGCTCAAAGCTGGTGCGGGCTTAGTACCTGTTGAGGGGCATACCGCCGACGGGCCTTCCACGGCCATGCCCCCGCGCCCACCTTCTCACCCCCTCATTATGGCCTCCATGTGGAAGGTGGCACTGGCCGCCATCCTGGCTTCGTTCACCCCGGCAGCTGTTACTGTATTCCCCGCTGTTCTGGCTGCTATCTCCCCTGCACGGGTACACCTTCTGTGCTGGCCTCTGTGCTGTGTGGCTCCCACAGCTTCCCTGTGCCTGGCTGTTCACTGTGACCTTTCCCTGGCCTGCCCTGTTTGTGCCTCCTGCCCTGTCTGTCTGCCTCTGCCTCATGTGGCTTCCTGTAGCGTTCTTGCACCTCTTCCTTGCTCCTTTTTATTTTGGCTCATTTCCACTATGGCGCAACTTCCGCTTGCTCCACTGTTGTGCATTGCGCAAGTCTTTGAATATCACACTGCGCCGTTTATGCATGGTTCCTCCCCCTTCGGTTGCGCATGCCTTCATTATCATTGTGCTGTTGCTCAGCATAATTTCGGGGGCGCAACTGCCTCCTGCTGAATATCACAGAATGGTGCAATTTCGGACTTGCACAGGCGCAACCCTATTGCGCATGGCTAAACTCTTTTGAATATCTGGGCCTCTAAGTCTAATTAATTATTTGATGTTGGGTAGTGCACTGATTGGCTGCCAAACCAGTCTAAAATCTCTTAGAAGTGACTGGCAAGGCAGCCACTCAGCTGTTCCTGCTACATTCACCGATTACTGCTACCGTGTTGCCAAGCAGAGAATCCCACAGAAATCCTGACATACACATTCAAGTGCACAACTTCACAATGGTAACGGCAGTGAATATCATAAAAAATAGCAGTACCTGACACAAATGTTGATATCTTCTGGGGCACTGAGGTAGAAGAGTGCCACAAATAAAAATTCATAAATCCGGTATTTTGCCCCACTGCCACCATAAAAACAGATTTTAGAAATAAAACAAAAAAGGCATTATCGTGATTAGACATATAATGACAATAATGACCTCAGAGCAGGTAATTTCCTTTCAATTAATGACCATCTGGGTGAGGGGTGGCCCGAGGTGCCCCCCCCGGCCAGTCGTTAATCTCTAGGAAATTACTGGCTCTACCGTCATTATTGCTTAATTGTTTAGTACCAAATACAGCAACTGTTTTTATTTCACTAAAAAAAATTCTAAAAAAAAAAAAACCACTGGGATGCTTTGACTTCAACACCTGTAGGGGAAAAGACGTTTTCAAAGGGACCTCTAGTAGTTCCCAGAAAAAAACAGTTCTATTGGTGATGAGGTTACAGACATAGAAACATAGAAACATAGACTTTGATGGCAGATAAGGACAGCTTGGCCCACCCAATCTGCCCATTTCCCTACCTACTGGATAAGCTACAGATCCTAGTTAGTCAACAGCCTACATCCTCCTACCCCCCCCACTAGAATTGCTTTATATCTGTCCCATGCATTCTTGAATTCCCCTACTGTTTTTGACCCCACGATACACACAGACCATACACCACCGAAAAGGGTACAGAAAGGAAACCTCATGACAAGTTATGGCTTGAAGGGTAACTACTTTGTGGCAATTGCACACATTGCCACAATACATATAAAATTAAGAAGATCAATAATGTTAGCAGGGGGAAGATATAGAAGTTAAAGATTTTATAGCATGTCAAACAGTGGGAGTCATATACACCATCAAGTGCCCATGTGACAAAATATACACAGGCAAGACTAGGAGACAGCTAAAAATGAGTACTGGAGAACACAAGGGATATTCTGTATTAGAAGGCAAGATAAGACATCAGCAATTGCTCACCATTTTAAGGAAGTGAATCCCACATTACCTCAACTCAGATTTTTCAGAATAGCAAAAGTGTCAAAAGACAGAAGGGGTGGAAATTATAACAGGAAAATGTGGACAAGGGAAACATTTTATATTGAGAGATTCAGTGCTACGAACTTCAAGTATGGGTTAAATGAGGATAATGGGCCCTAATCACGAAGGTATGGCATGGGTGCACGCTGTGTAACCCACCCCGCACCTGACTGCACCCACCTGTGGCCACCGCACCCCCTTCGAGTGATTCAGGAAACACATACTCCCCCCATGTACCCAGTCCCCAGGCCGATCATGCAGCTCTGCACCGGGGTGGGCCTGGGTCCTGGGCAGGGGCTGTGCCAGCACTCAGAGGCATTCACCAATGTGTGGGGTGCTATGCATGGGGGGCTGCTGGCTATGCCATTTCAGGGCAACCATAAATCAGATACATGCTCCCTGGGTAGTGGCCACCAGCCGTGGTGGTGAAGGTGGGAATTCGAGGACCCACCCCGAAATGAATGCCCCTGCCGTTGGGGCACTCCTTAGTGGGCTGGGGGGTGGCACACCAGGCACATTCCCCCCAGTTCAGTTTGTGCACTGCACACCAGCTGCCAACATGGTACCCTGTGGGTGCGCATAATCCACTGGTGGGACCTGGGTCAGGCAGCTGATTGGCTGCCTGCCCTGGTCCACCGCTCCACACCCTGCCACTCCCAGGGATCCTGCGAGCCTGGAGGGCAGGGCCTCGGGAGGGAGCCACACAGAGGTCAATGTCAGTGAATGTGGCCCCAGTGCAGATCTCCCTTGGGTGTGGAGCTGCACGGGTTGAATAGTCCACATTGGGCACTATGCACAATGCCAACGTGCCATGAAAACCGGGTGCATTGGCATCCTTACACGTGAATGCCACAGAATGATGTCTGTGCAGCATTCACTAACCAGGTGCACACCAGTTACGTGCCTGATCTCCCAGTCATGCAGACAGCAATGCAGCAGGGGCGGGCGGGGGGCATGCCAGCACTAAGTGGCATGCACAAAGGCTCAATGTACTACACACAGGGAGGGGGGGGGTTCAGTAGTGTGCAGGTTATGCCAGGGTAGACCTTTCCATAACCCACTGCCTGCCCCCACGAACATCACCCGCCGGGTACGGTGGAACCTGGAATTGACTCCCCTGTGCTGTCCCAGCCCACTGGGCAGAACCGGAGGGCTGATGCTGCTGATCAGGTGAGTGTCCGTGTGTCCCATAGTGCCGTCTCCCCAACCCCACCCAAACACAGGCATGTCCCGCCCCGATACCGCCAAGCATCCCCCCCTCACACATGGCAGCCCCGACTGGTGTATGCACATACACACACAGTGTTGCCCTGTCACTCCTACCATGACCCATGATACTGCAACCCCTGCAGTACCAGTGGTGGCCAGGGCCCCCGCCTTGGCACCAACATCCCACCCTCCTCCCCATACCTTTCAGTCAGTGCCACAGCCCAGGACAGCCAGCAGCATAGCCCTCCGCACACCTCCTAAGCTACTGGCCATCTAAGTGATGAGTGGGGAACATGCTCCTACAGTATATATAGGCTACGTGCTCCCAGCATCAGCAGATAACTTGATGGCCTTTAGTGTTTGGAGGAACTGTGCCTGGCCATCCACTGCCTGGCACCCGACCCGGCAACCGCGGGGTGGGGATGGTGCTGTCAGTGCTGGAAGGGAGAGATACTGCCCACCAATGGGGTGGAGTCCACCAGGCTTGGGGAGCTGGGGAGGTCTGTATGGGTTTGCACTTGGCTGGGCCATTCACGATGGGGCTACTGTGGGGGTACTTCATTGGGGGATGGGGCTCAGGGGGGTATGATGACATTGGGGTTGGGGCATAGCTACATTGTGGGGGTGCAGACTGGGGGATGGTCTGGGGTCCTACTGCCGGAGGTCTGTCTGTGCATTGCAAGGGTGCTGTGTGCCAAGGGCTGGGCCGGTGGGAACACTGGATGACAGGGTCATGCCGCACAGGTCCGAATGCCTGCAGTGGGTATTCACTACCCTGGATCTTCACCTTGCTGCACAAGGGATCCACTTTGGGAACCGGGACAGGCATCCCATTGGATGCCTGCCCAGGACCATGGGTCCACCCCCGGCTGCACTGTGGAGTCCTGCATGCCGGGGGTGGTGGAGCTGTGGAAAGGTGGCAGCCATTAGTGAATATCGGCCAGCACGCATACTTTACACCCATTCGTGCATCGCGCCATTTGATTGTATGCCCATTTTATAAAGAGGCATAGGCATTTATCCCTGTTGCAACATTCAGGTACCTTTCTCAGTTCACATATAGTATAAAAACAAAGGGGATGCAAATAATCCCACCCCCCATCATTGTGAGTTAGTTTTATGAAACAATGTATAAGGTATATATCCATGTTGCATCATTTAGGATTTTTATTGAGTGATACGCAATAAGACACTTAAGAGATAAAATCTCTCTTCCCTGCGCCCCTCCTCTCATTAATACAAAAAAAATTGTTATATTTGATGAAGTACAGAATGAAGGACTGAGTGTAATATTAGCAGACATGAGGGAACAAGTTCAACATTTAAAATGTAAACAAAAGATCTGCTTCATGTAAGAATGATACAGGGAATAAGAATAAATCTGACATGATGGTGTAAAAATAATATATAGAGGTTAAAATCTAGGTTTGAACTGCAGAAAATGGGCTTTACTTTATCATCCGAACATCTTTATGTTTGTCTCGGTTTGCCTCTATAAAAATCTGGAGTCATACCTATAACAGAGAAGTGGAACTGTCAAATGTGAAGGCTGTTTTGTCCTGGTTAAAAATCTTGCCTCCTACAGACGTCAGACACCACAGTGCTATATTCAGCATGAACTGGTGTCACTTATTGATGGGTTGGGCCCAGCCCCAAGCATTCTTCTGCCTGCAGCACCCCACCGGTGTGATGACATCATCAAACACATCACCATGGGTGCATGTGCATCTGTGCCTGGCTCTGAGCATGAGCACAGAGTATAAACAGTGTGCTTGTAAGGAGTACACACTGCTCTACAGGCAGGACATGCGGTGGGGGGGGGGGGGCATTCTGGGAGACCTAATCAAAAAGGTGAGCTTTTGGATAGGAATATAAAAAGAATCAGAGCAAAAATGCTCTTTGGGTCTGGAGATTGAAATGCATTTGATCACTCATTATAGGCTCGCACAAAACTGACTGCATAAATATCACAACGTGAACTAAAGAAATAAGAATACAATCGTGTAAGTTTGTATATAAAATGATGTGCGCAATTCACTATTGGGTTTTAAGGCATGTTAAATAGTCTCCTCTTTTTAACACAATTGCACAAGGAAAATAGGGGGGTTTGTTTGAATGCATACACAAAAAGGTGTTATAATTTTTTTTTTTTTTTTATGAAAAGGCCACAAGGAGTTTTAAGGTAGTCTGGGTTAAGGTGTACACAAGATGAATACTATAAAACCAATTTAGATAAACTACTTACTATGTATTTATGCATTCTCTTGGAATTCCTTTATATATTAAAAGGACCTAAAATGAATGAAAGAATCACAAAACCTTAACGACCCAGCTGAATAATATATTTTAACCTTCTTTAACTTAGCAATACTGTGTTATATGTAAATTATGCTTAAGAATTCATTAGAATGTTGAGAAAAGTTAAGAAAAGAGGATATGTGATTAAGCAAATATTGGCCACTAGAAGCAACATGGCCGCAGATATATTTTATATATAATCCAATTATGAACTGACGATAGAAACATATACTTAAGTATATGAATATGTATTTATTTTAGCGTTACAGGGTCATACCAATCTCCTTGACGAAGGGGTAATCCTTGAAATATTAGAATTTATTTGACTAGAAGTGAATATCTTAATAAAAATATCCTCTTTTCAATACCTTTTTTTTTGGTGAGTGAGCCTGATGACCGGATTTGTTGCATACTTTTAAACACCCACTTGCCTTTATTCGACAGACAAAGAGGAGTTATCACTCATAAGTGAAAGTGCCACCACCATGGCCATTCTGAACAACACACCACACCACTCTTAAACGTGCACACAAGAAACAAGCCCTGACGCTACGCTTCCTCTTACAGGAGGTTAGTACACTAAGGAAAGCACTAGGGACACACATCTTTCCACACCAGAAATGTCATTATTCTACATAAACAAGAGCAGGACAAAAACAACAAAGGCAAAACCAGGAAATCATCACAAAAGCAATCTTAAGTTAAAAAATGCAAAACGATCCACATACCTTATATAGAATAAATGACGGTAAGTGTGCCACAGCGAAACCACTGATGTGCTGGATGTGGCTCCCACGAGTTCTATGGAGGTGGTGGTTAAATTTGTCCTTCTATGAAAATAATCAGACAGGAAGGGTAGATATTCACTTGTTAACGCCTTATAGCCTCTTAAACATTTGGCAACACATCACTAGGGAAATCCACTATCTCGGTGGTGGGGGCTAATTAGCTCAGTAAACCCACTCACCCTTCAGGCTTGTGGGTTATTGGTGAATCAGTGGTGAGTGTTCCTTGGGGTTGTCAACCCTAATGCCTACACCACAGCGCATAGCCTCCTGTCTGAAGCACAAGGTCCAGCTCCACGTCAGTGCCTTATAGTGATATACTCTTCAGAGGTAGAGAAATATGGCTCACCATTTATTGCTTACAGAATCAGTCATAACTCTGAGACCCCACCATGCCTGATATAAAAAGTTTAAATACCATACTTACCCATCATTTATTCTCTCTATATATACATAGATACTATATAGATAGATGGAGAGAGAGAGAGAGAGACAAAGACAGACAGACAGACATTTTTTTACATTGGACACAACAGATGGCTGTAAAGGAGAATGATGATGATGAAGAGGAGGACAAAGCGGTATAGTACTGTAGCTGTAAACTGACTAGTGAGGAGCTGTAAAGTATGCAGTTACTCATCATGTTCATGGTTGGGCTTCATTGATAGCGGCCCTGTGTTATGGAACACATAATGACAACCCCAGTCTGCCCCACAATTTACCGGAAGCATACAAATATTCAGACAATAGAAAGCATGGAAGCTGTTACAGCTTTATTGCATTTGCAACAAGAAAAATTCAGTACCAAATGGCTTCCTTTTTACAGCTATAGGGAAAATCTAGAAGGGATTTCTGTATTATGAACATACGAATTTGCCAGCAGATAAAGGCCTTATGGTCGATCGAGTCTGCTCGAGTGTGCACCTAGCAACCTTTATACTGTAGCTGCCCCTTCCTCCCCTCCCCTGACCCTCCCTCTTACCCTGTCCAATACCATTTTGAAGCAGTCCACTGTTCTATAGGATACCATGTTTGCAGGCAACGCATTCCACCCAGACACCACTCTCTCCATAAGAAAGTGTCTTCTCATTTCCCCTCCTGAACCTTCCCCCTCCAATCTGAGATTGTGACCTCGAGTGTCCCAACCCCCTTAACTTGAATAGTCCCTCTGTGACTGTCTTGTTTATTCCATTCATGTACTTGAAGGTTTCAATCATATCCCCACTGTCTCTCCTCTCCTCTCCTCCAGTGAGTACATGTTCAACTCCCTCAGCCTGCTCACGTAGGTTATATCTCCTAGTCCCCGGATCATCTGTGTTGCCCTGTGCTGCACCCCCTCCAGTAACTTAATGTCCCTCTTCAGGTATGGGTGCCAGTACTGCATGCAGTACTACTCCAAGTGTGGCCTAACCAGTGACCTATACAATGGCAGGATCACCGCCCCTCTCCCTGAAGATATACCCCTGGCAATACAATCCAGCATTTCATTGGCTTTTGCAGCTGCCTTCCTGCATTGTGCTGAGTTGTTCATTGAGCCTGTTATAATCACTTCCAGATCCTTCTCCTCCTCTATCACAGTTAGCTGACCCCCCAAAGCTGGTATCTCCTTCTTGATTTTTTTTTGCCCTGAAATGTAGCACCTTGCACTTTTTGGCATTGATCCTCAACTGCCAGCTGTCCAACCAGGTCTCCAAATTTGACAGTTTGTCCTGCAACCCATGCCACCCTCCTAGGTCATCCACTACTGCTCCCATCTTGGTGTCATCTGCAGACAAACTGATCTTGCTCTTGATGCCCATTGAGATGTCTGATATGAACAACCCAAACAACACCGGTCCCAGCACTGAGCCCTGCGGTACTCCGCTTGTCACTGCCCACGAAGATAAGAGCTCCCCTTCCACCACCACCCTCTGCTGCCTTCCCTGTAACCAGTTCACTACCAATCCCACCATTTTCACCCCTGCACCTGTACCTGCCAGCTTACTATGCAGCCTCTCATATGGCACCAAGTTGAATGCCTTACTGAAGTCCAGAAACAGGACATCCATTGCATGGCCCTTGTTCAACTGTCTAGTTACCCAGTCATAGTAATCCACCAAGTTGGTCTGACAGGATCTGCCCATGACAAACCCATGCTGTCTAATGCCCTGCAGCCCATTGGTCCCCCAGAAGGGACACCAGCCTCTCCTTCAGGATTGTCTCCATCAGTTTTCCCATGATGGATGAGAGGCCTACAGGCCTGTAGTTTCCCAGTTCGTCTTTGGGACTGCTTTTATGGAGGGGGACCACGTGAGCCATCCTCCAGTCCTGAGGTACACTTTGAGACCAGGGGAGGCATTGAACAGGTCTGCCAAGGGCCCCACCAGGATTTTTTCCAGCTCTTTCAGTACCCTGGGGTGAATGTATTAGAGCAACTTCTAATATAATAATCGATAATAATTGGCACATTCTCATGGGAACTGTATTTTGTCTGATTAACTTTGTTCTGTAGCTAGACTAATAGGCTCAATTTCAAGAAAAGGTCATTCACTATGAAATAATACATAGGGCACTATTTCCTTTTTTTAAGTTTTTTTTTTCCTGGTAGATTGAAGAAGTGCAAGAAAAGGATCTATACTTCAGCACACTGCAGCAACAAAGACTGGATTAGCTACATTCACTAGTGACTGTGCGATCCTTTTATTTCAATAAACTTTACAAGTTTCAAAACAAAATACACACATAATGACAAGCTGCTTTAGCTGGTGATGACAATATCAGAGTCACAGCATCACACAAAGGCTTGCAGTGGTGTGTGACAGAGGAGCCCTTATTCTGCTGCTGCTTCCACTGCTGGGAGTGGTGAACTGGACTGCATCAGTGGTGCCAGTGCCAAAGGAAGTATATGGATGCTTGTTACCGGGACACAAATTGATCATTCCAATGGTGATTTGGAATTATATACTCAGTGCACTGCATGCAAGCCACCTGGGTCAGAGAAATGCAAGGCAAGAGCTGAAAAGTTCTGTGCAGGCATGGCTCGTGACATCAAGAGACTGGTTGGACAGTGTTCGGCACGTGCAAGGTTCTGAACAGAAAACCAAAAGGAGCAATTTAAGCCCCATCCTGTTCCTTATTAGCAATGACAGAAGGTTAGAGCAAACATATTTGAGTTTAAAGTGTAGAATTACCTTGTAGTGGTGGACTATTTTTCAAAGTATTTGGAAGATGCGCTGATGAAAGACAAAACTGCTCAGACCACCATAACACACATGAAGTCTGTTGCAGCATATCATAGTTTTCCTGTGAAGATCATCAGTGACAACATGCTATTCAGAAGCAAGCAGTTCTGAAAATTTGCACATGACTGGGGAATCAAGAGTGCAACCTCCAGTCCTACTTAACTACCTATCGACAATCCAACTGAATGGCAGAATGAGCCATACAAATCATCAAGCAGCTTCTTAGAATGGCAAACGATGATGGGATCCTTATGTAGCCCTGCTGGAATATAGGAACTTCACATTTTCTATCATGCCGTATTCTTTGGCACTAGGTTACAACAGTGTGAACCACAAAAGCGCCATCAAGAACAGTGCTGTCAACAACAGCACCAGGAAAAAATACCATCATAGAAACATAGACTTTGACAGCAGATAAGGACCCTGGCCCACCTAGTCTGCCCATTTCCCTACCTACAGGATAAGCTGCAGATCCTAGTTAACCAACAGCCTATTTCTTCTTACCCCCACAAGAATTGCCTTATGTCTGTCCAATGTATTCTTGAATTCTCCCACAGTTTTAGACCCCACAACCATGCATCCTCTACCCTCTCTGTGAAAAAAATACTTCCTCACATTGCCCCTGAACCCCCCCATCTTTAAATTGTGTCCCCTTGTTCTTGCACATTTCTTCTTCTGAAAGATGCTACCCTCTTGAACTTTGTTGATTCCACTGAGGTACTTAAAAGTTTCTATCATGTCCCCCTCTCCCTTCTTTCCTCAAGGGTATACATATTAAGCTCCTTTAGTCTCTCCTTGTACGGCTTCTCTTGCAGACCCTGCACCATTTTAGTTGCTCTCCTCTGGACTGCCTCTATCCTGTCTATGTCCTTGTGGAGATGGGGTCTCCAGAACCGGATGCAGTACTCCAGATGGAGTCTCACCAACTGTCTGTACAGAGGGATAACAACTTCTTGTTTTCTGCTGGTGATGCCTCTCCCTATACATCCCAGTATACCCCCAGCCCTCCCTACTGCCTTCTCACATTGCTTGCTAACCTTAAGGTCATCTGATATGATTACCCCCAGGTCCCTTTCCATTTTTGTTGTTCTTACTACCTTCCCCTCATTGTGTAATCTTCCCCTGGGGTTTTGTTTCCCAGGTGCATTATTTTGCACTTCTTTGTATTGAATTCAAGCTGCCATACTTCTAACCATTCCTCCAACCTTGCCAAGTCCCTTCTCATCCTTTCCACACCTCCTTGTGTATCAACCCTGTTGCAGATCATTGTGTCATCTGCAAAGAGGCATACATTTCCTTCCAATCCCTCTGCAATGTCACTTATAAAGACATTAAAAAGGACTGAACCCAGTACTGAACCCTGCGGTACCCTACTAGTAACCCCTCTTTCTTCAGAGTGGACTCCATTTACAATTACCTTCTGTGTCCTGTTGTCCAGCCAATGCTTTACCCAGGCTACCACCCTGGGACCCACTCCTAGGCTGGTTAATTTGATTATTAATTTTTTGTGTCGGACTGTGTCAAATGCCTTGCTAAAGTCTAGGTAGGCCATGTCCACAGCCCCTCCCTGGTCTACTACTTTGGTCACCCAGTCAAAGAAATCAATTAGATTCATCTGACATGACCTTCCCACTGTGTACCCATGCTGCCTTGGTTCCTGTGCCCCACTGGCCTCTAGGTACTCAACAATTCTTTCCTTCAGAAGTGATTCCATCACTTTCCCTACCACAGAGGTCAAACTGACAGGTCTGTAGTTTCCTGCATCTGTCTTGCTCCCACTTTTGTGAAGGGGAATCACATCCACCTTCCTCCAGTCCTCAGGTACCACACCATCCTCCCATGATTTGTTAAAAAGGGTAGTCAGTGGTTTCACTAGTTCTCCCCTTAATTCTTTTAGAATTCTGGGGTGAATTCCGTCAGGCCCCATTGCTTTGTCCACCTTCAGTTTTTGGAGTTCTTTCAGAACCCTTTCTTCTGTGAAAGGACTGGGATCGACCCCCCTATCAAGAGTGCTTCTGTTAATCGGATTAGGCACCTCCCCCTCCTCCTCTTTTGTGAATACTGAGCAGAAATATTCATTCAGTATCCCTGCTTTTTCACTGTCCCTCTCTGCCCACCCACCGTCCATTCTATTTAGCCTCACTATCCCTCCTTTTGTCTTTCTACGCTCCCTGATGTACCTATAAAAGGTTTTATCCCCCTTCTTAACCGAGTTGGCTATCTTTTCCTCAGTTTGGGCCTTTGCTATTCTGACTTCCCTCCCTGCTTCCTTCTGCCTTAACTGGTGCAGCTGTCTATCCTGCTCCTTCTGTGTTTCCTCATACTTCCTAAATGCTATCTTTTTCTCCTTGACTTTCCCTGCCACCTCTTTTGAGAACCATAGTGGCTTTTTCTTTTGTTTTGATTTATTTGCTTCGCACAAAGGCTTGTTGCCTATGTGATGGCCGTTTTGATGTTTCCCCATTGTTGCTCCACCCCTCCTTCTAGCCTGTTTGCTAGTGCTTTTCTAAACCACTCTCCCATCTTGCCAAAGTCAGCCCTCCTGAAGTCCAGTACCCTCACTTTTGTATGGCTTGACTCTGTAGCTGAGTTTATCAAGAACCACACTGTTTGGTGGTCACTTGTTCCCAGATGGCAACCCACTTCTAGATCTAAGATCCTCTCACTGTCCTCATTTGAGAGTATGAGGTCTAAGATTGCTTCCTCCTGAGTGGGTTCCAAAACTAACTGTCTGAAGCATGCCACCTGTAGGGCATCGAGAATGGCCCTGCTCTTGGATGTGGCTACAGCAAATGTGCTCCAGTTAACATCTGGCATATTCAGGTCTCCCATCAACAGTATCTCCCCTTTCTCTGCCATCCTAAGAATACCTTCTATCATATTCTTGTCCATTCCCTCCTCCTGACATGGGGGTCTGTATACAACCCCGGTGCGGATTGTGGTGCCATTTCCAGTCTCTAAGGTGACCCACAGTGCCTCCTCTCCTCCCTGTTTACTCTTTTGTTCAGTTGCTTTTATCCCTTCCTTTGCATAGACAGCTACTCCTCCCCCTCTTCTCCCCTCCCTGTTTCTCCTGTAGGTTATGTACCCTGGTATGTTAACATCCCAGTCATGGTTCTCTGTGTACCATGTTTCTGTGATTGCTATGATATCCAGGCATCCCTCTTCCATCAAGGCCACCAGTTCAGGGAGCTTGTTGCCCAGACTATGGGCATTGACACTCATTACCCTCCATTTCCTTATGGCCTTACTCCTTTTTGCCCCATCCCTGTCCTTATTGCCTTTGTCACATTCTCCACTTACCCCTGCCCTTCTCCCTATCGATATCTCTATCTTGGTGTTTACCTCACTTACTACCCTGACTTTTTTTGGGTGGGGGCTAGGATTTCCCTGCTCCTTTCCAGTGCCTTCCCCCTTGTCTAGTTTAAATGCTTGCCAATGAAGCATTTAAACCTATCACCTAGGATTCTGGTTTCCCTCCTGGACAGATGCAGCCCATCATGCCAGTATATGCCTGCATCACTCCAGGTGGACACCAAGTCCCCAATGAAGCCAAATCCATGAGCTCTGCACCAGCTTTTCAACCACTGATTGAATCCCATGGTGTGGAGCACCCTAGCCTCACCTATGCCATAGACAGGCAGCACCTCCGAGAAGGTTACCGTGTGTGCTACTTGTCTAAGGCCCCTCTCCAACTCCACAAACTATTCATGCACTGCTCTGATCCATTTCTTAGCCAGATCATTTGTCCCTAGGTAAACAATGACATCCAACTCCCTCCCCTGTGCAGCTGCTCTGGCGATCCTGAGGATTCGCTCCCTATCCCTCCAAGCCATGGCTCCAGGCAGGCACCTTACCTCCCTCTCCCCTTCCTCCCCCAGTTCTACCTTCCTAACAATTGAGTCACCCACCAGGAGTTGTTTCCTTCCCCTGTGGAGTCCCATGCCACCCTCCTGTGGGTCTTCCTTGTGGAGGTTCCCAGCATCCTCCTTGGTCTCCACTGTGGGTGCCTCCATAGAGGAATCACATTTTGCCAGAACGGCATAGGAATTGTGGAGCAGTACAACTGGAGGGATGCACCTCTGTTCCACTGCCCTCACTCTCTCCCTCTCTGAGCCCACTGTGGTCCAACTGCTCCTTTTTCTTGTCAACCGCTGAGGCAACGGCAGTAGCCCTGGTGGTCCCGGGATGGAAGAGGGGGGTCCCACAAATCCTGGCCAACTCAGCCTGGAGATGAGCAACCTCCTCCCTCAGCCCAGAGAGGTGCCTGCAGATGGGACAACACCGCATCCTCCAGAATGTCTCCCGGAAGACTGCTGTTCCACAGCCACTGCACTGCACCACTTCCATCATGTCTTATTTCTGGCCCCTTCACTGTTGTTTGGAATCCTTACTCTTTCCTCTGTTTTTTTTTTCTTCTCTCCCTAATTACTTACTGCCTCTGTGCCCTTTAAGCTCCTGATCGTCCTGTTCTGAGACAAGAAGTTCCTATATTTCTCAGTAGACCCCTTACTTGCTCAGAGTCAGACCTCCAGCAGCTGTGGGGGGGGGGTGGAGAGCTACTCTTGCCCTTCTAGGATGGTGAGTCTTTGGTGGCTCTGTGATCACTCACCTCCTCCTCCCAAACAGGAAGTTCCTGTAGTCAGTCAAATCCTTCTGCCTATAAAAGTAGAACTAGCTTTGGGTGGGAGGGTGGAGGGGAGGGAAGGAGGGCAATATAGTCCCAGTAGAGAAGTCCAGTCACACAGCACTCCTTCCTCCTGGTGTTCTCTGCCAAGCCTCCTGCAGACTCTATCTAGGGCAGTGTTTAAATCTAGCTTTCTTCTAGCTAAGCCACTCCCCATACTTAATAAATCTTTCTACATGTAATTAAATTGCACAGATAACAATCTGCTTCAGCCACCTGAGATTTACACCTAGATAACTGCTTAGATAACCATTCACTTCAGCTAACTCAGACAAACACACTAACTTTTTTTTGTTTGTGTTTTTTTTTCCCTAAATTGAAGGTCCCAGTAGAAGAGTTCTACTTCTTTAGTCCCAGTACAGAAGTCCAGTCACACAGCACTCCTTCCTCCTGGTGTTCTCTGCCAAGCCTCTGGCAGAATCTATCTAGGGCAGTGTTTAAATCTAGCTTCCTTCTAACTAAGCCACTCCCCCTACTTAATAGATCTTTCTACATGTAATTACATTGCACAGATAACAATCCCCTTCAACCACCCATCAAATAAAACAGCACCCATAGTAATAGTCGTAAACCACACTGATGACCGCTACCATTCTAAAAAACAAAATGTACACTTTTGTTTTGTGGGGGTGGGGTGATACTCTTGCACCCCCCATTATTTAAATAACTAACTATGGGGAAGGGTGGATCTCGGAGAAAAGCAGAAACTTGGGAGTGGGAGGAATTTCTGTCTTGGGCTGTTAAAAAAATACACTTCGGGTGGGAAGTGTAACTATATGTGTCAGGAGACCAGGAACTGAACCCTTGTCTCTCAAGCTGTACTGGATGAGCTACTTGTGCCTTAGACTTCTCTACCATGGGAGCAGCTCAGCCAGCCTCTGCACTTTTCCCCTACTTCTCCACTTCCTGCCTTGTCTTCACAATCACAGGGGTAGCGGTAACTAACATTTGTTATTCTACTCTATTGCTGTTAAAGGCAAACATGGTTTAGGAAGTGCACTTTAGACTGCGCTCTTCTAGCCATGCTAGTCTAACCCACTACCATATTCTTCAATCCACTTATTTAGCAGGATGTTGCACTCCAAGATTCATACAACCTACAATATGCTCAAGTATTGGATGGTTCCAGATGCAGCTGATCAATTATAGAAACACCAGGTGCATCAAAAATGTCACTACGACCAGACTGCTAAAGCTCTTCCTATCACCACTCAAGAGATGTGGTCAGAATCAGAAGGGGACCCACATATGAGCCTCCTGCAGTAACAGGAACCACCCATCATCAATGGTCATACCTTGTGTCTCACTCAGAAGAATGGCAGTACCAAAGAAATAGGTGTCATCTGTAGCAGACAAATGAACCACCTCTC
Source organism: Neoceratodus forsteri (assembly GCA_016271365.2). Taxonomy (NCBI): domain Eukaryota; kingdom Metazoa; phylum Chordata; order Ceratodontiformes; family Ceratodontidae; genus Neoceratodus; species Neoceratodus forsteri. Next base: position 1,680,250,845 of record CM057456.1, read on the forward strand.
ACCATGATGAATTCACACTGTGATATACCATTTGACTGAATGCTACATGTGCAGACATCTAGGGTGAGACATAATCCCAGCATTCATTTGTCTGGCACAATTATGTCTCAACCCACATGTGCAGACACCCAAGGTGAGCATAATCCCAATATTCATTTGTCTGGTACTGCAGATGATCAAGAATCTGAAGCAAGGTAACACCTAGAGGTACGAAGGTAATAATGCCCTCCAGATACAAGAACTTTGTGTTATGAGCTGGTGGTAGAAATCACACTCCAGCAGTGGACCATGTGCTAGCAACCTCTGGTCCTCACACTTATAACAGAGTCACTACTTCTGTTTTGACGCAATGTCAGTGAAGTTACTGAACCATGCATGTTGACACAAATATGTTAAGTAAACTGTTACTGATCAAAGCCTAGTTAATGTTTAAATATTTCCACATTCCATATTTTACTGCACTATAGTCAGCAGATAGTGACTGTGGCTGAAGGACCAGGAGCAAAGAAAGCTTATAGTAAGACTGGAATGGTCAGGCTCCATTGATGTTTGTTTCTTTGGTAGTTGCATTGTAAGGGGTAATATTTTCATCCTTTTCAAGTGAAAAAATGGGTGATGAGACAGAAAGCATGATTATATTGTAATGTTGGTATCTGTAGTGTCACCCTATAGATTTCATTGTGTACTGCATCTGTGTGTTACAATATGTTAAGTGTGGTAACCAATCACAAGTTCTAAAATAAAATTGATTCTTAGCTTTATGCAGTGTGTGTGTTTACTCATGAATCTATGATAGATGGCATTTCAGAGGTACAATAAAAGGCAGCTACATTTTGGTTTGTAGTTGAACGGAAGACTCAGTGTCCTTGTAGGCTTTCCATCTTCTGTTAAACCTGGAAAAAGACTTTTCTGGAATTCATAAAAATTATTAAACACTATTGTGCATAAAATAAATGTTACCTCTAAGATGTATATAGTTAATACTCACAATAAGTTGAAGAGGAGCCAATTGCATTATGCTGCACATAACTCAATTAAAGAAGCTTTCAAGTGCTTGTAATTTTAGATTATTTTTGAAGGATGCTCAGAGAGACAAACTGGTATGAGGTCCTGGTACCAACCTCTTCACTAATCCCCTAGAGGTAGCATCTATGTTCAGTGATTACTTTGCAGGCTATGTCATATCATACATCCTGGCCCACAAGACTTTACTTCCTGTGTCCTCCATTCCCAATCAGTAGAATCCCATTCCCATTTCTTTAGCATCTCGCCAGTGCCCCACATGGAGGTGCAAAAGACATTACAGTCTGTAAACCACAGAAAGAGCTGCCGTCCAGATGAGTTAAAAAACACTATTCATCCCAACTGCCCCCACCTGGTGAAACCAGTTTCTATTGTTTTCAGCTGGTCCCTATCTACTGGCCAGGTTATCCATCCAGAAGTGGGCAAGATGTAACCCACTTCACAAAGGGGGAGACTCCTGCATGGAGAGCAGCTATCGCTCCATCTCCCTCTTACCAGCTCTATCAAAGATCCTTGAGCACCAAGTACATGCACAATTTACTGAGTTCTTGAGCAGCTGAAATTTCTTTGGCTCCTTCCTGTCTTGTTTTCATACAAATCACTCTACAGTCACATCCATTCTCAGGCGAACCAGTGCTATTCAAATTGGTATGGACCAAGGGCACCCAAAAGGAGCAGTTTTCATTGACCTAGCAAAGGTACTTGTTAGAGTGAGTCAACCACATCTTGCTGTGAAACAAGCAACCTAGTACAGTCTTCAGCAACTGAGCAGTTCAGTGGTTCCAATCATACTTATCTAACTTACTTCAAATGGTGCACATTTGGTGGAACCACCTCCCCACTTATCCAGATCAGCACATGGGTCCCCCAGGGTCCTGGGTCTCCTGCTCTTCTACACTTTCTTAAATGACCTTCTCAGCATTTGAAAGTCTATCTTTATCTATATGCAGATGATACAGTACTCTACACTACGACATTGCTTATGAGGTTGCTCACAAATCTCAGCCACCAGTGGATGCAATTATGTAGCAAAATTCAACCTGCTACCCCCTTAGGTGGCAAATAGTAACTGTTTTTGCCTAATCTGAGTAATAAAAGGAATACTGTACATTTTCCAAGGAAAGTGTTAATCCTTTGACAAAATTGCTACCCCCTAAAAAATGTGGATCCACTCCTTGTTTCAGCTAGTGAGGCTGGACCCCTTGTTTCCCCGCCTGCTATAGATTCATTTCAGTTGCCCACCTTGCACCCAGGACTGTAATCTCTACAGTCAGCTTGGTTGAACCTACCTTGACCTGGTACATATTCCATTCCTCCATGTTTCTCCACAAGGTCTGACTTGGTGAACTTTCCAGATACTTCTTGATCTCCTGTCTCCTTCAAAGAACTTCACCTACTCTCTCAGAGCACATAAAGTTGGGAGTCTGCAGAAGGCTATATGCCTGCAGAGACTTAGGTGCTCCAGAGCGTTAGGTCCATCATCCTCAGCTTACTAGCTCCCAAACCTATGGAACAACCTTCCTCATGACATGTATTTTTATTTATTTGTAATTTTTGAAAATGCAGAGGTACAGTCTGCCATTAACCTAAAGAAATTTCTCAAATTCCACTATCCCCACAGCTGTACTTGTTAGCCATACTAGCAGAGCAATTTTGTCTTCATCTAGGTTTTTCATTTGGTTTTCCAACCCAGCTGAAGTACTCAAAATGGTTATGAGCTTCCAGTTCTAGACGTCCCCTGTTCTGGCCAGCATAATGCTATACTTTATTTATTTCAGATTGGGATTAACACCTTTGAGTCAGAGACTCGTTTACAAAGGTTCCAAGTCAATTGAGCTAAGCATATAGACAAACAACACATAGATACAGAGTCAATACAGAGCATTTGAGGCGTTACAGAACATTTAAAAAAAGCTAGTTACATAGTAGAAGACTGTATTGAAGAGAGATCACTGAAACTAGGCAATTAAGGATAACAAACAGTACTTGAATATATATAAGTAAGTTAGGATGTTGAGATGTCGGTACAGGAAGAGTGAGACCAGGGTGTAAAGGCGCTTAGAGTGAGAGTAGGGAAAGGCAGAGTACTGAGGAACTAACTATTGGCAGACTAGAAGGGTGTAGAGGAGCTGCCAGCATACGGCTTTGTCAGCAGAGGCATAGGTAGCATAGGTATACCTTTCTATTTTGCACAAATAATCTTCTGGAAAATGCTTTTGGTATTAGTTTTATTTCCAAATTCACAGAATGTATTTTAATATATTCAGCAATAAGTACTTTCCTCCATTTTTGCTATACAATGCTAAGTTTTGTTATAGATTCATTTAAGTATGCTAATTATGAATCTTGTATTAATGGATTAATATTGAATTTAGTGGGCTAGTAAAAGAAAACACATTTTGTGCTCTAAAATAAAACCAGTTTTAGTAAGATCTTTCGCCCAACGTAAATAATTAGCATAATGAATTATTTGAATTATCACAATTAATTGCAAGATGTAAATAACATTTGATTAATTAATTAATTAATTAATTAGTGGTAGTACATTCTTTTGCACATCAACACCCCCTAATTTATTTATTTAGTTTTTTTTTGACTGGGAAAGGAAGACTACACAATTCTGCATATTTTCAGCTTCGTCTCAGGTCAGGGGAGGGGGGAAGATACAGATGCAAACTTGACACAGAACCAGATTAAGCTGTTGGTGGTATTTTTTAGTGAATGGAGAAAATTTGGACAGGATACCAGGGAACTTCCCCTATGGGTCTCGGTCAATTTATTTATTTATTTAAAGTTGATAACCAGGAAAGGCACACTGAGCCGAGGCTCATTTCCAGGTGCAACCCGGGGGATTGGGTTACAGGAGGATTTGCAACATTTAGTATACAATTCAACCAAATGATGTATCAAAAAACAGACAAGTGGAAACACATTACAATAAATACTAAACAATGTATCCAAATTTGTAGATATGGAAAGGAATAGAATTAGGAGAATTACATGTAAATGGCAAATTTAGAAAATACAAACAAGATACAGCAACTGTACAATGTCTACTATACAATGTATACAGAATTAACTTATGTGAGCGGAGGGTTGTGGTGGGGGTGATCTAAGATGGCTGATTCCCTCTCCCTGTGCATGGCGGTGCTTGAGATGGGGAGCGGACCTCCTCCCCCATCTTGCCTTTACCAGAGGTCATTTGTTCTGTACTGAATGAAGTTTTTCCTGTAGATGGTGGACATGAAGATTGCTCCTTACCTGCAGCTGTTTTGGAAGTTGCTGCACTCCCTGAAGTTTCTCGTTTTCTGGTCGGCTCAACCGCGAGATGTTTACTGTTGGTACAGCATCTTGCTGCAGAGGATCACTTGTTGGCAGCTAGCCAAGAGCCACTTGAGGTGGGTAACCCACTGTCTCAAGTTTCAGAGGATGTGGTGTTGGATGTTTTGGATGCTCCAGTGAGGGATGGAATTTCAGGTGTGCACACTATCCCGACTGCTATTCCGTCCCACCAGAATTAGGAGCCACTGCTTAAAAGGGACCGTGTTCAGCAAACTCCAGAGGTTCTGATGCTGGAGCTTCACTCCTTGCCTACTAACTTTCCTAGTACTTCTTCGAGATGTTTATTGGAGTGAGAGGCACTTGTGGAGGATCCCTCTGCTGGGGTGAATGAGACTTTATTTTCTGGGACTGCTGATTCTGCTAACACTGCTGTACGGTTGGAGTGTGAGGTCCTGGTGCACTCAAAGGTCTCTGCACCATTTCTTGATGCCCACCCTAAAGGACAATGCCCTCTTGTGACCAAGCAGACCCAAAAGTAGTCTACTGAGGCATCTCTGTTGGCCGCAGGCTGGGTCAAGGTGCAGGACTGGGTATCCAGGGCCCCACTAGATCCTGCTTGTTATGTGGGATCCCCCTATGCTGGTCCCACTGATGTTGCTTCTGATGCTGTGGCTTCTTCATCTTCTTCTCTTGTAATGCCTGCTATTGCCCCTCAGCCCTCTCTACAGCCTGTGTCTGTGGGTGCTCCTTGAGTTTGACTTCTAGGGCTCCTAATCCCCTCTATGGGGAACTGACAGCTTCCTCGAATTATGTACTTTCACCATTTAAACTATCTAACCTGTTTACTACCTCCATAGACCCAATCCAGTGCTGTAACATTGTCCAGCTTCATTACCATGGGAGCCTGGATTACCCTCCTGACCTTGCCTATGTTTGGAAACTTTTCAAGGATTCCTTGTGCTTTTTGGCAGCCAATTTATACACCGTTATTCATATCCTGGGCAAAGAGACCTTTGATGTGAACTTTTATACCTCGGTCTCATTGGACAGGTTTTGGTTTAAAGACGACAAACTGAAGGAGACCTCGTTGTGGTTCCCCTTTTTGACCATTCCACTCACAAGGCTTATTGTAAACACTGTCACGCTGTTGTTTCATAATAAATGTGTCAATGTGTGATATACTGTATTGGATTCCAAAGAGTTGTGTGGTTTTGGATGTCCCGTCCCCCATTATCAACAGTGAACAGGTGTGAACTAGGGGGAGGAAGGTGAAGATCAAACTTTCTCAATCCACTTCTGGGATTGTTTACCTCCCCAGTAGTTTTTGTATAGGTCATGGCCGGGGTATTTGCTTTTACCCTGGTCAGCCTAAGACCTGCCACAAGTGTGGGGCACGTACCCACTTAAATTCTGCTTGTGCGGCTACCGGATGTTATAATTGTTTGAAATATAGAAACATGGAAATTGTCGGCACATAAGGACTGCTAGGCCGATCTAGTCTGCCCGTAGGCCCTATACATAGTATGTGGCCACTGACCCCATGTAAGCAATGTTTTTTCATCACTCCCTCCCCTCTTAGGCTTCCCTTGTGCCTGTCTCAAGCATGCTTAAACCCCTCCACTGTGCTTGCCCCGACTACCTCCTGTGGCAGACTATTCAAAGTGTCGACTACCCTTTCTGTGTAGAAAAACTTCCTCATATTACCTCTTAATCTACCCCTTCCAATTTCATATTGTGCCCCCTTGTTTCAGTACTTTTTCTACATTGGAAAAGGTCCCCCGCCTGCACCTTGTTTATGCCCTTGAAGTACTTGAAAGTTTCATTCATGTCCCCCCACTGTCTCCTCTCCTCCAGTCCAGTGAGTACATATTTAGGTCCCTTAGTCTCTCCTCATATGTTTTGTGGTGTAAGTCCGACACCATCTTTGTTGCCCTTCTCTGGATAGTCTCCACCTTATCTATGTCCTTGTGCAGTTGTGGTCTTCAGAACTGCATGAAGTACTCCAGGTGAGGCCTTACCAATGTTTTATACAATGGCATCACCACCTCCCACCCCCTGCTAGTGATACCCCTACCTATGCACCCCAGTATGCCACTGGCCCTCCCTGCTACCTTTGTATACTGCTTTGAAACCTTAAGGTCACCAGAGATGATACCCCTAGGTCTCTTTCCTCTTTGGTAGCAGTCGGCTCCTCCCCCCAACCTGTAACTCTCCCCAGGGTTCCCTCTACCCAACTGCATTATTTTTCACTTCTTTGCATTGAACCTCAGTTGCCACATCCCCAACCATCTTTCAAGCTTCTCCAGGTCCCTCTTCATCTTTTGCACTCTTTCTGGAGTATCCACCCTGTTGCCGATCTTAGTGTCATCTGCAAACAGGCAGACCTTTCCTTCCAGCCCCTCTGCAATGTCACTAATAAAGACATTGAACAGGACTGGTCCTAGTACTGATCCCTGTAGTACCCCACTGGTCACCCACCTCTCCCCAGATTGTACCCCATGTACCACCACCCTCTGTCTCCTGTCTGTTAACCAGTTCCTAACCCAGTTCACCAACTTGTCTCCCATGCCCAGACTACCCATCTTGTTAACCAGCCTTCTATGTGGGGCGGTGTTGAAGGTTTTGTTGAAATTCAGGTAGGCGACATCTACCACCCCTCCCTGAATAAGTTCCCTAGTCACCCAATCAAAAAAAAACTATTACATGTGTTTGACTTGACCTTCCTGCTGTGAATCTTTTTTGCTTCAGATCCTGAGCACCACTGGATTCCATATGCGCCACTATCCTTTCTTTCAGCAGTGTCTCCATGATCTTTCCCACCACTGAGGTGAAGCTGACTGGCCTGTAGTTCCCCGCTTCCTCTCTTCTGCTGCTTTTGTGCAGTAGGACTACATGTGCCCTCCTCCAGTCCTCTGGAACGACACCCATGTTGAGTGACTCTGTGAACAGGGTAGCCAGAGGTGCAGCTAGTTCCCTTTGCAGCTCCTTTAATATCCTCGGGTGGATGCTGTCTGGCCCCATGGCCTTATTCACCTTCAGCTTTTTGAGTTCTTTCAGAACTCTCTCCACTGTAAATGAACTGGTGTTCACCTCTCCCCCCATTGCCTCTGCAACCCAACTGTGGTCCTTGACCCTTCCCCTCCTTAGTAAATACTGAGCAGAAGTATGTGTTCAGTATTTCTACCTTGTCCAGATCCCCCTCCTTACACTCTCCTGTCTCCTCTTTGAGCCTCACAATCCCCCGGTTTTTCTTCTTTCACTGATGTACCTATAAAATGCCTTATCCCCTTTCTTTACAGACTGTGCTAAGCTCTCTTCTGTCTGTGCCTTCACCCTCCTAACAGTCTTCCAAACTTCCCCTAGACATTCAAGGTACACCTCCCCGTCCTCCTCCCTTTGGCTCCCCTTATATTTCTTGAAACTCAGCCTTTTAGCCCTGACTGTGTCCCTCTCCTCTTTGAAGAACCATAGTGGTTTCCTTCTTCTTTTCCCTTTGGCCACTATCCTAACGAATTGGTTTGCTATATCCACTATGACTCCTTTCAGTTTCTCCCATTGTTCTTCCATCCCCTCTACTACTTCTCCCTTCCCCAGGACTGCTTGTATACATCTACCCATTTCAGTGAAATCCGCCCTCCTAAAATCTAATACTCTTGCCCTTGTGTGGCTTAATTGAGTCCATGTCTCTATGCTGAACCATACCATGTGGTGGTCACCGGACCCCAGCTGCCCTTCCACCTGTATTTCTTCATCTGTGTTCCCATTGGTCTATACCAGGTCTAGAATTGACCTGCCCCTGGTTGGCTCATGCACCAGCTGCTTGAGTCCAACACCCTACAGGGATTCAAGGATGGCTGTGCTTCTGGCTGAAACAGCCATCTGGGTGGCCCAATCCACATCCAGCACATTGAAATCCCCCAGTAGCAGGATTTCACCCTTAGTTGCCATGTCATGTATGTTCTCCGCTAGTTCCCTGTCTACTTTCTCCCTCTGTGTTGGAGGTCTGTAGATCCCCCCTGTGCATATTGCCGTTCCATTCTCTGGCTCCAGGGTGACCCACATTACCTCGGCCTCCCCCTGTCTTCCCTGAACTTCTCTAGCCTTTATACCATCTCTGATATACAGGGCCACTCCCCCACCCTTTTTACCCTCCCTGTCCCTCCTGAACAATGTATAGCCTAGTACATTGACTTCCCAGTCATGATTAGCAGAGTACCATGTCTCTGTTATTCCCGCTATGTCAAGGTCTGCATCTGCCAACAAGGCCTCCAGGTCTGGAACCTTATTTCCTAGGCTATGGGCATTTGTTAGCATGACCTTCCAGGTTTTACAGTCTGCCCTCCCACTGCTTTTGTTCTCCCTCTTCAGCATTTTTCCCCCACTCTGGTTTCCTTTCCTATGTGCTCTTGCCACTCCCCCCCCCCGTATCACTCATTATGCATTCGTCACCTGCCTGCCCCTCCCTGCCTGCTTTCACTGTTCCTGTAGTCAACTTATGTTCCTGCATAATCCCATGTGGGGTGTTCCTAAGCCTCCTGACCTTCCTGGCTCCCCTCCCCCGGTCAGTTTAAATGCTCACAGCTGAAGCATTTAAACTTCTCCCAAAGAACCAAGGTCCCCTTCTCGGACAGATGCAGACCATCCTCCTTATATAAGCCTGCATCTGCCCAGGTCAGGCCCCAGTCCCCTATGAAGCCAAAACCCTCCCTTCCACACCAATCCTTCAATCAGGAGTTGAAGGTATGGATGTGGAGTGCCCTAGCTTCCCCTGCTGTGCCCTGGACAGGTAGCACCTCTGAGAATGAGACGGAGTATGCTATCAGTTTCAGGTTTCCCCCAGCTTCCTGAAATCATCCTGTACTCTGGCTAACTCCACCCTTCTCCTGGCCAGATCATTGGTCCCCAGGTGGACAATGACATCCAGCTGCTCCTGCCTAGCTATTGCCATAGCAGTTCTATGGATTCGCCTCCCATCCCTTCATGCAGCGCTTCTTGGGAGGCACTTGACCTCCCTCTCTCCCCTGCTAGGTGACCCTAACTCCACTCCCCAGATAATAGAGTCCCCTACTAGGAGAAGCTTCCCCCTCCTCTGGGGTTCCCTGCTTCCCTGCTCTGGGGCTCCATCCTGGAGGACCCTCCCATCCTCCCTGGTCCCAGCCTTGGGTTCCTTAGTGGGGCTTTCCTGTTCCTCCAAAACAGTGTAGGAGTTATTAAGCGGGACCAGTTGGGGGATGTTCTTTTGACCCCCCCTCACCCTCCCAGAGTCCACTGTAGTCCAATCAATCCTGCTCCCTGGCATCCTTTGAGGTAAAGGTTGTGGACCCGGTGGTCTCTGGGGGGGGTGGATGCCGCCTTCAGCTTGGCCAACTCTGCTTGGAGACAGGCAACCTCCTCCTCCCTCAGCCCAGAGAGGTGCCTGCAGATAGGGCAGCATCACAGCCTCCAGAATGTCTCCTTGAAGACAGCTGCTCCACAAACACTGCACTGCACCACTCCAATCATGTCTGAGTCCCTCTTCAATCAACTGCCTGCTTAAGATGGCTATTTGATATCCCCCAAATATATATTTTATTTCTGTTGTGTTCTGTTATGCATTCTCTCTTTGCTACTTCCTGTATAGATGCAGGATGTTGCAAGGTCCTATGGGACCCACACAAAAAATGTAGGGTGAGCCATGGGGTGGGTGGGTGTGGTGGGACTACACCACAGGCTGTGTCCAAAAAAACAATCAGCCAAGTAGTCCTCTGGCAGTGACACCTCACTCCACTCACAAACTTGTCAACTATAATCCCACAATCCTGCTCAAACTAAATGGAAAAGCACCCAAATGGCAGTTAAGAAAAGACCTCAGATACAATTACAAACAAACTGCCTTTTCCTGCCCTAACCCCTTTCGGTGTAATTTATGCGAGGAACAGGGCCACTTATTTCATCAGTGCCCTTGGGCCTCTCATAACTGGTCTGACAGTCTAAATCAGGATGCCATCCTTACTAAAACTCAGATGGAGGCCTCAGATGAGGCTGACCCTCCTGGTCTGTCATCAGAGATGTCGGTGGGGGAATTTTCTGATGTGGTGCCAGTTCTCTCCCCTGTTTCAGTGTCCCCCTCTTGTGTGGGTGATGGCTCTGTTGTTGCTCTTCCTACTCCATCTCCTTTGGTTTCAGAGGAACTACCTGCCCCCTTTGTGGCTGTGTGTGCTTCTACTGCAGTTGATATACCTCCTTCCCACCCTCTTGGAGACTGCAGACTTCTCTCCAATCACAACCAAAAAGAGAGGCAGATAGCCTAAGGGGAAAGCTAAGCTGCATGGGCATGTTGGCCTCCCCTGCAGAATATGTTGTCTGCTTTATCCTCCGTGATGTCCTAGGGGAACACTGAGGATGAGGGTATTTTTTCTGACACTTCTATGGCCTCTTCCCTGAAGGATGGTCCCTCAGATGTGGAGGAACAGATGGAACAACAGTCTGTTAAAAGGGTTAAGGGTAGACCCCGATCTCAGGTACATCTGGAAGGGGAGTTTCCCTCCTAACTATGACCTTCTATGGATTGGGTTTTTTCTGTCCTGTCTTTAAATGTTAATAGCATGAAGTCGTACCGGAAACAACTGCTTACCTTTGCTGTCTTGCAGACTTTTACTAGTAAAATTTTTTTCCTACAGTATATGAAGATAAAATCAACTACTGAACTTTCTGCTGTCTGAAATTCTTGGATGCAGGGACCATCTTTTTGGTCTGTAGGCCTTGATGTGTGTGATGGGATGGGTATTTTGCTCAAAGGTTTTGACTTTCAGGTAACTAGGCTCCTTTATCTTTTTACCTGGCTGAGCTCTCCTTCCAGATTTGTCTGTCGGGTCCCTTTTGTTGAGAGTTATTAATGTTTATGCTCCCCAGGCTAAGGTGGAGCGGGTGAAGCTGTTTCACACCCTTCAACCTTTTTTGTTTACGTCCCGCCATGTTATTTTAGTGGGAGATTTCAATTGTGTGGTATGTTTGGCAGATGGGGGGTGCACTTCTGAAGTTTTTGTGATTCTGCCTACCTAAAGGATATGGTCTCGAAGGCTTACCTGTAGGATAGCCAAGTGGTGCTGGGTGGGGCCCTATTGGCTACATTTCAGAAAGGCAGATTATTGACCCATATTGATTTTTGTTTTTGTCCCTGGGGTTACGGATTACTAATTCCACTGTTATGCCTGTTGAAACCTCTGATCATTTGGCTCTTGATTGTGTCTGCATGGTGGGACCCCCTGTGAGGCACACCCCTCACCCTTGGAGGCTGAATGCTTCTTTGTTGGACAGTCCTGAGCTTCAGTCCCATTGGCTGTCTGAATTTACTACCCACTGATCTATTCTTTGTGCCTATGATGACTTTGGTCAGTGTTGGGAAGACTCCGGTCCTTTTTCCGGAGGTTGGCTCATCTCCACCACAACTCTCAGTATTTGCACTACCTGGACATGTAGTACAAAATGCAGTCATTACTTTTTCGAATGCATGCTACCAGCCTTGACTTGTCCTTAGATATTTTTTCCTTGCAGGCCCAAACGTTGTCTTATCAATATGGTAGGGCACTCTTCCTGAACAAGGAGTCTGCCTTTGGTACCAAGAGGGGAAAGCAGTCTTTGGATTCTTTTAAAGCTTGATAATTTCGGCTGAAGAGCAGATGCATGTGGTCTCTGCAGAGGTCAGGTTCTGGCCCTTTTGGTGGTTGATTTTGAACACATGATGGATATTGTGTATGCCCATGTTGATAGTAAATTTGGATCTCTGTCTCCTGATGACACTGTCCCTCTCCCTGAGCTCTAATTCCCTGTTCCAGCCCTCCAGCACTCCATGTGTGATCCTTTGCTGTACCTGATCTTGCTCCCTGAAGTAATGCAGGCTATTACATGTTTATCCTCTAATACTGCATCGGTTAAGGATGGCCTTCTCCCTAAACTTTATAAAATCTTCATTGAATATTTAGGGCCTACACTGCAGATCCTTTTTAACTGGGTTTTGTTGGGTAACACTGTGCCCCCTTCATTTTCATGCACTCTTATTTTTCTTTACAAAAAGGAGATCAGACCACGTTGAACAGTTGGTGACCTTTATGTCTCTTGAATGTTGATTACAAGATTCTGGCATGGGTTCTGGCTCATAGGCTAACCCTACCTGTTGAATCAGTTACTTCCCCTTCCCAGTGTTGTGCTGTCCCTAATAGGAGAATTTCTGATAATTTATTGATTTTACAGGAATTATTTGAATGGGGGAGCTAAGGGATTGTGTGAGGGGTTCCTGGTCTCACTTGACCAGGAACAGGCATTTGACAGGGTTCATCACTCATATCTGTTTGCGATTCTTGAATATTATGGTATTCCCCCCAGTTTTTATTTCTTGGATACAACTTCTTTACGGGTTGGCTATGTTAATTCCTTTTATTAATTCTTTCTTTGGTACACCTCTTTCTCTTATGAGAGGGGTGCTTCAAGGCCGACCTCTTTGGCCCATTTTGCATGTTTTTTTCTATTGCCCCTTTACTCAGAATGTTGCAGTGTTCTCCTTCCCTTGCTGGGATTCCCCTTACCCCTGATTCACTGGATCTCTGTGTTTTGGTCTATGTGGATGATCTTTGCATTGTGATTCCTGATCTGGAATACAGGGCTGGGTGGCTGAAGTACTGCAAAATGTTTCTGTTTTCTCTGGTTCTCAGAATAATTATTCCAAGAGTGTGGCTATACCCTTAGGTACTCCAGGGTCTCTGCCCTGCCCACCTGTCCCTGGAAAACCCTTGTGCACAGAGCCTATTAAGTTCTTGGGGATTCATTTTAGTCATCCAGATGTCTTATAATTGGGAGATTTATTTGCGTACGGCTGAGTTCTCCTTATCTGTTTGGAAAAATAAAAGTTTGTCTAAATTGAAATGATAATTTCTTATAAAAATGTTGTTATTGCCTTGTTTTTCTTATCTTAGTGCTATTTATCAATCCTTCTAAACCCATCTCTTGAGTGTGTTTTTTCAGGGCTTATGGGGTTCCAGACTTAACCCAATAAAAAGAGATGTCACCCTACTACCACTGACCAATTGTGAGCTTAACATGGTGCACCTTGTAGTATTTTGTTTTACTCTTTTTCTGATTTCTAATGTTTCCCTGGTTTTGCAAAGTGCCTCCTTTCCTTGGGTCCCTCTGGTGGACGATTGATTCATCCCCTTTTTGACTTTATGAAATAAACATGGGGCTAGACCTCCTGAGTGGGAATTTGACCATGTTGTTCCCTCTTATACTACATATGCTATTGTCTATGTACTTCACCAATATGGTACCTGGTTAGATTAGTGCTACAGGAACAACACCAGTCAAGAGAGCACTAGTCCCTGTAGTGCCAACACAGACAGCGAGAGTGGATTTACAGCACTTTCAGTAAGCACTCCCCTGGTCACTGTCCATGGTGCTTATGATACACAAGGGCACCAGGAGGCTGGCCGAGCTGCTCCTGTGGTGTGGTAGACTGGGGCATTGAGCAGCTCAGACAGTGGCATTGGAGTCCAGGGTTTTAATCCTGGTCTCCAACTTTTTTGTGCACCCAGGATTTAGAATGTTTTACAAGTGGCCGTGGAAACAATATTCCATAGCCCCACACATTTTAACTTTCATTGTGATCTGCTCCCCCTGGAGTGAGACTCCTTCAGTTCGGGGGGGGCAGAGCCCCCAACAAAAATGAAATCAATGGCATTTTTGCCACACTCAAGAAGCTGACAGCATTCTTATCAGCGCTATTCTGACCCAGTGCCACATATATATATGTAGATGGATATTTGTAAGCATATATGTTTCATGTCGGGCAGGTAGTATAGCCTAGAGGTTAGCGGAACGAGGTGTGAACAAGCTTGATACATCCAGCAGACCAGGCCTGAGTTTGATTCTCACAACCTCCACTTGCATACTGTGTGACTCTGAGCAAGTCACTTAACCACCCAGTACTCCCAGGTCGCCCCTAAAAACATGCACTTGTGCCTAGTGGGCCTTACCTGGTTACCAAAGACTAAAATAAAAAAAATTAAAAAAATTTCATTCTGGCTTATTGCATTGTTTCGTTTATATTTAGTATTGTTATACCCTTTTGTTGTTCAACTGCATGTTATGCAATCTTGTTACACTACTTCAATTCATGTTATTCTGTACATGTTATGTATAATGTATCCAATTTCTCCCCTCCCCCAGGACACTTCTGGAAACAAGCTCTTTGAAGCTCATGATGTCTTTCCTGGTGAAACCTTTCAAATAAATAAATCCTTTGTAAAGTTAGCTGTGTGGAAGTTTCTGTCCTGGAAGCTGTCTCTTGCTGACTGTGCTCAGTTTGGAAGGTTGGCCCTTTATGCTCATATTATTCAGTTGTGTCACATGCCTGCCCTGGCTCTGAAATTTTGCCCCCCTGGGAGAGTTGGAATTGCTCTTTCTCAACTGACTAATCAGGCCATGCCCTGCTATATGTGGGATATCTTATGACTGAGCCTGCATAGTAAGTTAGTTAAAGAGTTCTTGAAGTATGAATCTCAGGTGGAATGTTTTTGACCACAGACATACCTGTCTTGGTATTCCTGAAAACCAAATTCATTTTTCATTTGATCGCCCTGGTAGTATGTCCTTTTGGGCCTCCTTGAGTGCCAGGTGGTGATGTCCCCTTTTTTGCCCCGTGACTTATGGTGTGGTGGTTTTGGGTATCTATACACATGGCTGGAGTCATTTCTCTTCCAGATCTCTGCAGGTATATTTTGCCATGTGCAGATATCAGTTGTGGCAAGCCCATTGTGCTTTCACGCTGAGACAAGAAGACATTCCACCTGCTACTGTTAATGTAGTTCTTGCTAACTTATTTCAATGTTATATTAAGGAAAGTTTGTTGTTTTCTCCTTTGATTTTTTTTTGGGGGTTATGCAAGGGGTTTCATTTATTTTTTTGCAAAGGGGTGTGGTTTATATTGTTTCCTGATGTTTCCCTCCTGGTTGGATGGAGTTCGCTTTTTTTCTCATTAAGTCTGTATTGATGTTCCTCCTGTTTTTTTTGATTTTGTTAGACTGTTCTGTTTTATGTTTTATTAATAAAATGCCCTTACTCTTGTCAGTAAGGGGACCCCTTGTACGTTCGGCAAGATGCGGACAGTAGTTTTGCCGGTGCCACTGCTACGGGCGCAGTGTGGAGAGCCTCCCTCACTGTACCTGTCCCTACAGAGGCTTTGTCGATGGAACCTATGACTTCTGATATGGATTTCTCTCCTACTGTTGCTTTGCCAGTTATGACTGTCTCTTCTATTGCCTTGTCTCTCCGAAGAGAAAAACATCTGAACACAGCCCTGCTAAAGAAGAAGCTGCACTTACTTCTGGAAGGCAGAGCCGCTCTCAAGGAGTATGGTTCTCAGTGACAAGTAATTCAATATGTGGAAATAAAGTCACAGAACACTGTCTCCGGTAGAAATAAACTAATGTCCATTCATAACTTGGTCCAGACTTACAGTTTATTCATAGAGTATAACACAGCACTTGGCAGTAGTGGCTCAAACAACTGATTTTTCACCTGTTGCAGGCGTTGTTAAAATCAGTGCCCCCTTTTCTTACATGTCTTAAATAGTATATACATCATCATGTGAGCAATTCCAATTTAGTGATAACTCTATTTAGTGCTTAATAACACAGGATACGTTGCCCTAAATTAAACTGTGATGAAAGAGGAACAGACAACATGTCATTACAATACAGTGGTCCAGCACACTCAAACCATTTGTTTCCTATTACTAAATATACAATCTTTATTCAAGCTAGCAATTCCTATTTTCTTATGAACAATTGGGTGTTGAGTCAACTGAAAACAGAGCAAGTTCTCAGTATTTTTACAATATTTTAACATAAAATGGCACTGTGCCCAGAGAGCTAATGAAGGTCCTAAAGAAAGGAGAAGGGTTTGTGATGGAAAGGACAAATGGGGAGGGGGGACTGAGAGAGGACCCAGGAGGGTTCAGAATCACCAAGCCTTCCCAGTAGTGCCCACTCTGTTTCTGTGTGAAGCCCAAACATTTCACTTTCAGAGGATGTGACTTGTTCACAATTCTTCCTCTTATGAGCCCCTGGGGGAGGAGGAACACACATTAGGAAGCAACACAACACTAACATTTCTACCTGTTACATGTCTATAATTCATCTTTCTTGCAAAAAAGGCTCCAATTCAATGTGTTCATTAAGCCCTTTTGGAGCAGTACAGGCCCCCAGCCTGTGGATTCAGTAGTTTTCTTTCTTACTCCTCTGGCTCCCATACACACTGCTTCCAACCCAGTGAACTTCAACACATGCTCATTCTTGTTTTCTGCATTTAACATATGCATAGCCCAGACATATTCCAGGTTGCCATTTTTTATTGTTTGTTTGATCCACTTCTGCCAAGTGCTATGTTATGCTTTATGAATAAATTGTAAGTTTGAACCAAGTTATGAATGGACATCAGTTTATTTCTACTGGAGACAGTGTTCCGTGACTTTATTTCCACATAAAGAAGCTGCACTTACTTGCTTTATTGGAAAAATAAGATCTCGGTTGGGAACTCCGAGTGAGTTTACTGCTCTGGACAGTGCCACTACTTTGATGTCTCCATGTGCTCCTATTCAGCCTGCTTGTACTTCTGCACTCCCTCCGACTACCACAACTGACTCCCTGGATCGATCACAGCTTGCTTGTCAGCTGCCCGCGCTGCTCCTTCCATTCCTGCCTTTTTCCTAATTGCTCCAGTCCTTCCTGCAACCCAGGCCCCTCCTAAGCCTTCCCTACCTAATTCTGTGGGACAGCCTCCTGCTCCTTTGGCCAGTATGGATCCTAAATGAAAGGCTGAATACTCTTCTTCTGTTTCCATGGCAGAGCCATTTTTATGTCCACAGCCTATGCATTGGCCTTCCCTAGGACTGCAATGGAGCTCTAGATGCCATTATACTATGGCTTACACCCCCTTCTGATTGGAATGTGTCCACTGTCTTAATGAATGCTGGATGGGACAAGACTTTAACTAGAGACTATTCACCATCCTTGACCACTACTAAGATGGCTCCCCCTGTTGACCGATTTCATCTGTCACAGTATTGCGGGATTCCTCTCCAGCTTCTGCTTTGCCAGATCCCTTTGTTTTCTCTGCAGGCAAACAGGACTGTTCTTCTCCTCCTGACCCCCTCCCCATGTTATCATCACCTGCCTCTGCTTCCACCACTGCAGCTCCCCCAGCAGCTCCTGCACTCTCAGCAGTTCTTCCAATTATTCAGCCTACATCAGACCATGCACAGCAACCTAGCCCTCCCCTCGAATGCCCGATGGATGACATTCTCCCTACCCTCTCACAGTCTGATTTGGCTACTGATTTTCCTCCTTTGCCCTCAGACCATCCCATCACTTCTTCTGTATCTGCTCCTCAGGATTCTTGGGTGGACAGAGTGGATAGGGACCTGCCCCCCCCCCAGCCTTTGCCTTCTGAACCAGCTTCATCTGCTAAATGCTGGCAATCCTTTCAATGATCTTCAAATACACCATCTTCTCCTGCCCCAGCTCAATGTCAGAATGTTGTCTGGCTGCTCTATCTAGAAGGCCTTAATTTGCCTCCTGACCAAATGTATGTGGGCAAAATGCTGCTGAAAGACTCCATGATGTTTCCCCCAAAAGGAGTCTTTGCTTTACTTTATTCTGCAGCAGACTCTTACTTTGATATCAATTTTAAAACAGCTGACCCTCTGAATAGATTTTGGCATCAGTATGGCCAGCTTAAGGCTACCCCCCTTTTGAAGCCTTTCCAAGTGCTCCCCCTTAGTAAACCTGACCAATGTATCATTACCATCCTTTTGAAAAACAAAGGGTTGAGGGTTCACAAGGTTCACTATTGGCTCGCACAATGCTGTACTATGCTGGGGGGATATGGAGCCGATATTAGACACCAAAGGATTTTTGATGGGAAATTGAGAATTCAGGGTCCAGCATAACCCCACTGGTTTACAACACTTCCCTAGTGTTTTTTACTTGGTGAGAGACAGAGCCATATGTTTCTATCAGGGCAGTCGAAAACCTGCTTTAAATGCGGATCCAACCAACAGTTGAATACTGCATGCGATAAGCTTCGGGTGCGCTCTGTGCCTGGCTTTGGGTTATTCTAACGCTTACTGCACAAAATAACTCTGCTGCAACCTTTATGATGCTCTGGGCCATTCCTGCCAGGCCTGCCCTTGGCCCTCCCATAATCATGATGATATACCCTCTATGGATACCTTTGTAAACCAGGCACATACAGCTTTACAACAGAAATTATACAAGCTAATATTTTTCCTAGTCAAACTATCTCTTGTTGGGAGCTGCAATACTGAACATAGGATTTGCAAGAAAGCGAGTTGTGCTCACAACAGAGGGAGGGGAACCTTTCAATTGTCTTTGCTTTGTAGCAGATATACTGCAGGTGGAGGCTGCTTCTAACTGAAAGGTGAAAGAAGGAATTTACAATTATCAGGAAAAGACAGTCTTGTTACAATTCTTAAGATTTTCAGTGCAGGAAGATTTTAAACTCTGGGCAAAACATTTGTCACAAATCCTGAAATAAGTGCAGGTACAGGTTGTGTATTTGACCCAGACAGTAAACTGTTTTCTGTGTTTAGCTTTGTTTGCCTTAAAAGGCAATTCCAAACTTTCTCAGGAAGTGATTACATCACAGAGACTTAATCAGCCAATAGCTTGGGTAACAGACCTGAGAACAGTATTATAAGCAAGTGTTTATAGCAAACTCATCAGAACAGCTAATATTTTTCCTAGTCAAACTATCTCTTGTTGGGAGCTGCAATACTGAACATAGGATTTGCAAGAAAGCGAGTTGTGCTCACAACAGAGGGAGGGGAACCTTTCAATTGTCTTTGCTTTGTAGCAGATATACTGCAGGTGGAGGCTGCTTCTAACTGAAAGGTGAAAGAAGGAATTTACAATTATCAGGAAAAGACAGTCTTGTTACAATTCTTAAGATTTTCAGTGCAGGAAGAGTTCAAAGCACAGCTGACTTATTTTGGGGCTGACTGCTTTCAGAGCACAAACCACCAGGCTGTTTTGGGGCTGGGGAGGTTTACCTGTGTCTGACTTAGATGTCTGGATTTTTCTCTGTTTGATTAGCAGGGTATTTTCTCTGTCAAATTGTTGTGTATAGTATCTTGCAGACGGGAAGGCACTCATCGCAGCGGTGGGTCAGAGCTCTTAGCTGATTGTTTTGTGAGGGCACAGTTTAGGCCAACCCCTTCCCACCCTCACCCACCGACCCCTGCAAATAGTTCCTTTATACCTGGGGTTCTGACATCATTTCCTCAAGAGTGCAAGGTGCATATCAATATCATATCCTCTCTAGCACACAGCACTGAAAATATACGCATACACATTGTATAATATATATATATTTCTATATAACAAACCAATCACTCACACAAGCACACACACACACAAAAAAAAGTACATAATCATGTGGGGAGTAGTGCAATGTAATGGCTGTGGGGAAGCAGTCTTCCGGGAGTCTTTCTGGAGGCTGAGATGCTGCCCTATTTGCAGACAACTCTCTGCCCTGAGGGAGGAAGTTGCCCATCTCAGGCCACACTGGACAGCAGTAAGAAACCTTCCCCAGGCCAGACTGGATGGTAGGAAGGGAACCACCCCCCATCCAGGGAGCACCAGAGCCACCACCACTACCTCAGAGGTTGCAAAGAAAGCACAGCAGTTGGACCACAGTGGGCTCAGGGAGGGTGAGGAGGGTGGAACAGAGGCACACCCAGTCATTTATTCCACTCCACAATCCATACACCATTCTGGGGGAGCACAGCTCCCCTATGGATGCACCCACGGAGGAGATTAAGGAGGCTGAGGACACCTGTCACAAGGGAGGCCCACAGGACGGAAGCAGAGGATGCCACAAGGAAAGGAAGCAGCTCCTGGTGGGGGACTCAATTATTAGGGGGATAGAACTTGGGAGAGCAGGGAAAACTGAAGTAAAGTGCCTGCCTGGTGCCATGGCTTGTAGGGACAGGAAGCGCATCCTCAGGATCACGAGAACACCTGCACAGGAGTCTGAGCTGGATGTCATTGTCCACCTAGGGACAAATGACTTGGCTCAACATGAGCTTAGAGCAGTGCAGAAGGACTTTTTAGAACTGGGAGGCCTAAGACAAGTAGCACACACAGTATCCTTCTCAGAGGTGCTGCCTGTAAATGGCATGAGTGAGGCAAGGGTACTTTACACCATGCACTTTAATGAGTGGTTGAAAAAATGGTGTGAGCACAGGGGTTTGGCTTCATTGGGGACTGGGTGCCACCTGGAGGACACCAGCCTATACTGCAGGATGGTCTGCATCTGTCCAGGAAGGAACAAGTCTTTTGAGCAATCGGTTTAAATGCTTCATTGGCAAGCTTTTAAACTAGTCAGGGAGGCACTGATAGCAGCAGAAAAATCCCAGCCTCTCCCTACAAAACAGGGTACTAAATGGGAAAAAGACCGAGGTAGAAAGGTCAGTGGGGGATGCTGCAACAGAAAGTAAAGCCATCAAAAAATGGAGAGCAATGAGTACCAATGCCCGTAGTCTGAGTAACAAGCTTCCTGAATTAGTGGCCTTGATGGAGGAGGACATCTGGATATCGTGGCAGTCACAGAAACATGGTACACACAAAACCATGACTGGGATGTAAACATACCAGGATACACTATCTACAGGAGGGACAGGGAGGGTAAAGAGGAGGAGGATAGCTCTTTACATAGGGAAGGAATCAAAGCAACAGAACAAAAGGGTAAACAGGGAGGAGAAGAAGCACTGTGGTAAATTTGGAGACCGCAATGGCACCACAATCCCAGCAGGGTTAGTACACAGACCCCTTCTCAGGGGGAAATGGACAAGGAAATGATAGAAAGTATACTTAGTATGGCAGAAAAAGGGAGATTTGCTGATGGGTGATCTGAATATGCCAGATGTTAACTGGAGTGCAGTTGCAGCAGCCACTTCTAAGAGTGGGGTTATTCTAGATGCCCTACAGGGCATGCCTTAGACAACTAGTATTGGAGCCCACTCGAGAGGAACAATCTTAGACCTGGTTCTCAAATGGAGATGAAGAGAGGATCACAGATGTAGAAGTGGGTAGCCATCTGGGAACTAGCGACCATCGAACAGTATGGTTGACAATAAACACGGCAATAGAGTCAAGCCATACAAAGACAAAGGTACTGGATTTTAGGAGGGCTGACTTTGTCAAAATGGGTGAATGCCTAAGGAATGCACTAGCAAATGGGCAGGAAGGAGGGGTGGAAGAACAATGGGGAATAATAAAAACTGCCATCACAGAGGTAACAAGCCTCTGTGTAAAGCAAATAAACAAAACAAGCGAGGTAAGAAACCACTATGGTTCTCAAAGGAAGTGGCAGTGAAGGGTCAAGAAAAAGAAAGCATTCAGGAGGAAGTATCACAGAAGGAACAGGACAGAGAACTATATCAGTTAAAGCAAAAGGAAGCTGGGAAGGCAGTCAGAACAGCAAAAGGCCCAAACCGAGGAAAAGATAGCCAACTCAGTTAAGAAGGGGATAAAACCTTTATAGGTACATCAGGGGCGAAGGAAGACCAAGGAGGATGAGTGAGGCTTAATAAAGGGGAGGGAGGGTGGGCAAGGTGACTGTGAAAAGGCAGAGATACTAAACAAATATTTTTGCTCAGTATTTACAAAGGAAGAGGGGAGGTACCTAAAACAAACAGTAGAAACACTCTGGATACAGAAGTTGATACCAGCCCATTTACAGAAGAAAGGGTTCTGAAAGAACTCTTAAAACTGAAGGTGGACAAAGCAATGGGGCCTGATGGGATTCATCCCAGAATTCTAAAAGAACTAAGGGTAGAACTAGTGACACCACTGACCCTCCCTTTAACAAATCATCGGAGGATGGAGTGGTACCCGAGGACTGGAGGAGGACAGATGTGATTCCCTTCACAAAAGTGGGAGCAAGGCAGAAAGCAGGAAGCTACAGACCTGTTAGTTTAACCTCAGTGGTAGGGAAAATGATGGAATCACTTCTGAAGGAAAGAATTGTTGAGTATCTAGAGGCCAGAGGGCACAGGACCCAAGGCAGCATGGATTCACAGCGGAAGGTCATGCCAGACAAATCTGATAGATTTCTTTGACTGGGTGACCAAAGTAGTTGATCAGGGATGGGCTGTGGACATGGCCTACCTAGACTTTAGCAAGGCATTTGACACAGTCCCACACAAAGATTAATATACAAGTTAGCCAGCCTGGGGAGTGGGTCCCAAGATGACAGCCTGGGTAAAGAATTGGCTGGAGAATAGGTCACAGAGAGTAATAGTAAATGGAGTCCACTCTGAAAAAAAGGGGTTAGTAGTGGGCACCGCTGGGTTCAGTATTAGATCGTCCTCTTCAATGTCTTATGAAGCGATATTGCAGAGGGACTGGAAGGAAAAGTATGTCTCTTTGCAGATGACACAAAGATCTGCAACAGAGTTGATGCACAAGGTGGAGTGGAAAGGATGAGAAGGGACTTGGCAAGGTTAGAGGAATGGTCAAATGTATGGCAGCTTAGATTCAATGCTAAGAAGTGCAAGGTAATGCACCTGGGAATCAAAAACCCAGGGGAAGAGTACACAATGGGGGGTGAGCTACTAACAACAACAAAAATGGAAAGGGACCTGGGGGTAGTCATATCAGATGACCTAAAGGTGGGCAAGCAATGTGAGAGGGCAGCAAGGAGGGTTGGGGATACTGGGATGCATAGGAAGAGGCATCACCAGTAGAAAACAGGAAATTATCCTCTGTACAGACAGCTAGTGAGACCCCATCTGGAGTACTGCGTGCAGTTCTGGAGACCCAATCTCCATGAAAGACATAGACAGGATGGAAGCTGTCCAGAGAAGGGCAACTAAAATGGTGCAGGGTCTGCACCGAAGACATATGAAGAGAGACTTAAGGAGCTTAATATGTATAGCCTCGAGGAAAGGAGGGAGAGGAGACATGATAGAAACTTTCAAGTACCTCAAGGAATCAACAAAGTCCAAGAGGGTAGCATCTTTCAAAAAAAGAGGTGCAAGAACAAGGGGCACAATTTGAAGATAGAAGGGGCGGCTCAGAGGTAATTTAAGGAAGTATTTTTCACATAGGGTTGTGGATGTATGGAACCGCTCCAGAGGAGGTTGTGGAGTCAAAAACAGTGGTGGAATTCAAGCATGCATGGGACAGTCATAAGGCAATTCTAGAGGGTGGGGGTAGGAAGAAGTAGGCTGCTGGTTAACTAGGACCTGCAGCTTATCCATCAGGTAGGGAAATGGGCAGACTGGGTGGGCCAAGAGGTCCTTATCTGCCATCAAATTCTATGTTTCTATGTTTCTATGTTAAGATATTGCTAGACAACTTGCCCATGCTGAAGACCCTCCTGAACTTCCTCCTCCTTCATTGCCTCCAGGGACCTCTGCCTCATCCCCTACCAGGTCCCTTTGTCATACAATCTACAGCGTAAGACAAAACCACGCAACAGGAATAGCATGGTATGGAAGAGCGAAAGGGTGCAAAACCGTGAAAGGGTGTAAGCGCGGTAGTGCGCCCTCTCACTCTCCCAAGCAGAGAATAAGACCTCTGCTGGGACAGGAATCCAGCGAGCAGCTGCTGTGGCTTGATGGGATGAGCCACTGGCAGCAAGGAAAGCAGGCAGTGTGTTCGGGACCGGGTTTCAATTCCCAGTCCCAGACACATGGATTTTTTCATTTTTCACACTTTGTGTGATTTTAACTGTTAACCCCCTTCCCAAGTTAGTTATTTTAGTTATGGGGGTTTGGGGGGTGCAGGGGGGAGCCCCCTGCAAAAAAATACTTACGCCACTGGCAATATATTGTGCTGTATTGGCAGTGCGGTATATTGCTGTGGCATAATGTCTTGCGACATTATGACCCCATGCCGCCTCATCCCCTCCTGCTATTGTACTTCTATGGAGCCGGCCCCTATGGAACTTCCTTCCACTTCTGTGGAATCTGCTCACATTTTGCATATGGTGCAACACTCTGATTCTCTTACATTCCTGAATGAGGTTGACAAACCCTTCCCGGAATATACTGTGATGACACGGAAGAAGTCCTTGAGACAACTAAAATCGTCAGATAAACCATCTCATGACCTTCTTCCTTCCCCTTCAGTCCCACTGTCTAATAAATATGCATTGCTTGACCAGGACAAATTGGATTCCAAAGATAACCTGGATTCCGATTCTCTTGGTCTGCTAGCTCCTGCTTCTCAACCCCTGGTGTACCCAGGAGACTCTTTAGCTGACACTTTCATACAACATCGGAAAAAGACCAGACATGGACCAAAGAAGATGACTGCCACAGACCAGGTCACTTGACTGTTTGTTCACTCAGGTCCTTCCTTGGCATTCCATGACCCTTCCACTCTCTATTGTTACTCTAAACGTTAACAGTATTAAGAGTCCACTGAAACGTTCTCTATTATTTACCACACTTCATTCCCTGCCATATGATACAATTTTTTTGCAAGACACTCATTTTTCCTCCTTGACAGACATCCATCAAGCTTGCACATTACAGCCATGGGGCACAACTTACTGGTCTTTAGGTTCTAACAAGGGTGATAGTGTTGGCATTTTGTTCCACAGAATTCAGTTTACTCTTCTTAAATTGGTTGATATTGCTCATGGCTGGGCCCTTCTTTTGGATGTCAACATACACTGTTATATGCCGGCCCAGTGGCGCTGGGGGCTGAACCGCTGGATGCCACACCTCACACCACGCCAGCGACTCGAGTTCGGGAGTGAGCTCGGAGTGCTGGGGGATGGCAGGGGTGGGAAACAATTGAGCACCCGCATGGCTGCTTTCCTTTCCGAGGGGGGAGATCGGGGATCACTCAGTGCTTCAGTGGCTCCTGGTGGAGACCGGGAGTGCTGTAGCTCGCTGAGCAGCACATAGCTGGCGTGCCCGATGCAGGCAGGGATTACCGTGTGCCATGCATAGGGATGTGCACATGCATGGGAGGGAGGGGAGAAGAGCTCACCAGAACAGGGAAAACCCCGGTCTGCGGAGTAGGCGATGGCACCTGCCCCCATACCCACAGCCAGGTCCTTCCTATCTGGCCTTCCAGGTTCCTCCGCCCGGGTCCTCTGCCACATCAGAGCTGACTGTTGAGAGCGCCAAAAGAGGAGGGGTGGCCCCACCCTGGAGGGGTTAAGCTGGGAGTACCGATTGTGGCTAGAGGAGGGGGAGAGAGGAGGCACATGTAGGAGGACTTCAGAAGGGGAAGGAGTAGACAGGATGCCTGAGAGAGACTCCGAAGACTGTGACAGGGGGGAAAAAGAGTCCACAAAAAAAAAAATATACACTGTTATTAAACTTTATGATTCACAGTTAAAGAAAGACAGGATTGACTTATTTTGAAAAATTCAACCATATCTCTATACTTCCAAATATCTTTTCCTGGGTGGTGACTTCAGTTGTGGCTTGTTGACAACTGTTCATGGAGCGAAAACACAGAAACTACAGGTGTACTGTGACTCCAACTTTTTAAATCAAATGATTAGGGATGCATCCTTAGTAGAAGCCTATAGACAAGTTCGTAGGAAGGGTGGCTTTACCTATTATAGATGTTCCATGGCAATGCGTATAGACTTTATTTTCACAGTCTCGCATGTCACCATCTACAGCATGACTTTAACGCCCATTGAAACCTCTGATCATCTATTACTTGGAGGCTCCTTTGCATATTCAGAGGTGATCAGGATGAAACTTTCTCTGTGGCACATGAATAATACTGTTTTCACTGATTGTTTTTTGCAGACTCAAGTAAAAGATTTATTATGTGATAGACTTTCTATCCAATGTACGTACAATAATATTGGTGATTGGTGGCTAAATACTAAGAAAATGATTCAGTCTCTCTTTTGTACCATTTCCTCTCACACAACCAAATGTAACTTTTTACAATATTTACAACTTCGGCATACTTTGATGAAATTATTGACCCGATCCACTTTCCCGGATTCTAATACCCATACCCAAATTTCTGTGGTTAAAGACCAAATGATTCATTTGCAATATGATCACATGAAATCGCTCACCAAGGAACACCATTCGGGTACCCAAGCCACTAAAGGGAGCAGTACTGCTTTCTTCTGTTGTAAAACTCAGGTCCTTAGACATATTATTACCTCTCTAAATACCCTTGATGATCGACTTGTCACAACGAAGGCAGAACTTCTTTCTGTTGTACATCTTTACATAACCGCAGCCCCTCCTGTCCCACTTTCCTCCTTTTTCACTTCCATTACTGTACCTTCTATACCTACAGATGATTTAGCCCACCTTACAGGTCTGGTGACCAGTGAGGAAATCCGCAGTGCAATATCAGCCTTACACAATAACACTGCACCAGGTACTGAATGATTAACATCAGAGTTTTATAAAACACAAGCTGCCTCTCTTATTGAGATATTGGTTGATGTTTTCCATTGGGTACTCCATAATACTCTGCCCTTTGATTTTTGTGAGGCCATACAAATCTTTTTGTTTAAAAAAGGAGATGTTTCAGAGATAAAGATTTGGATGCCCCTCTGTCTCCTAAATATAGATTCAGCTGAGAACCCTCCAGGGCTCCCAGCTCATCCGCTGCAAGAACCGCGGCCACCGGGCAGTTGGCGCTTCCCAAGCCGCCACGCAAGACCACTTGCTCAGACTCCAGACCCAGAGAAGTACGGCAAAGCCGCAAATTTTATGCCCATCCACCCATCCCTCTCCCTGCCCATTATTATATAGACCTCCTTGCCCCGCCCTCCCCTGCCATTGGCTTTCCTACAAATCTATCCTCCCTGCCTCCCTAGAACACCCACAGACATATAAATTTTGGGCTGCCGCTTCAGGTTCAAGTGTCCCATCCTAACTAACACACTGCAGTCTCCCCTACCACTTATCTCAGATCAGATTTGTGACTTCTTATTACTGTCCCTAGTCGCTGTGTCATAGTAAATTCTCCTTGCTCCCTACAAATGGTTTCAGCACCTACATCCCTTTGCTGACCCTGTGGTGTGTAACCTTAGCTGGTGATACTTCCTAGATCAGGTTTATGACTTCTCATAACTATCTCTAGTCACTGTGCCATAGAAACATCTCCTTGCTCCCTTCAAGTGGTATCGGCACCTATATCGCTTTTCAGACCCCGTGATGCATAGCCTTACCTGGTGATACCTTGCCCAGATTAAGCCCTTACAACTGTTTCTCTTTCTGACCCCCAGACTTTAACCATGGAACTTGCAATCTGGCTCTACCTATTTACCGACTTATGCACCCTACCCTTATTAGGGTACATGCCAGATGGAATTTACCCCAAAGAGGACTCGTATCCCCTACCACAAGAATGTCTACTCATGGAGTCCCTATACAACTCGTGCTATGCCCCCAAGTTGTCGTACCCACTTTCAGTTAAGTCTCCCTCTCGGACAGCCACCAGCATCTCATTACCTACCAAAGGAATGTTACCTACTCAGCCCAGTACCTGCATCTACTGGTGTCATATGACTAGGGTCTTAGCATGTGTATCACTAGGACTGAACAGTGCAAAGAATAGGTCCTTGCATTCCTACGCCAATACTTCCACTAGCCAAAGAAGGTTTAGTTCTTCCAAATTACCACTTGTTGCTCTGAGGAAAGTTGTACTCCTCCTTTTGCTATGCTCAGGTAATGTTAAACTTAACCCTGGTCCTATACAAGCAATTCCTTCACCGTCCGAAGTCACGAAGTATAAAGGTATCAGCTTTATGCATGTTAATGTGTGTAGCCTCTTAAAGAAACTCACCTCAATACAGGCTTGGGCTATCCACATGGAGCCGGATGTACTTGTCATATCTGAATCCTGGCTTCATCCATCCACGCCAGACAAAGAGGTCAATATCCCCAACTATCTGTTATTCAGAGCCGATAGACTAACCAGAGGCGGTGGTGTAGCCATCTATGTTAAGAACAAGTTTACGGTTGTTACCCTCGATACTACATCAATTGCCAATGCCTTTGAATGCCTGTCCTTAAAAATCAAAATATCTACATCAATGGCCCTCCGTGTCATAGGATGTTATAGACCCCCATCCTCAGGGTCACAGCTCCTGTCCCACCTATCATCTACTATGAGTACTGACACAATGGAAACAATTATACTAGGGGACCTTAACTATGACTGGCTGTCAAGCGCATCTCTTCCACTTAAATCCTTCTGTGACTCTCATGGGCTCACTCTACTTATTAATGAACCTACTCGTATCAATAAGAAAAACCCTACTTAAAGTACACTATTAGATGTACTTCTAGTAAGCAAACCCCATTTTTTCTCCCATGCTGGGATCTTTTCTGCCAATGTTAGTGACCA
Organism: Neoceratodus forsteri; assembly: GCA_016271365.2. Lineage (NCBI taxonomy): Eukaryota > Metazoa > Chordata > Ceratodontiformes > Ceratodontidae > Neoceratodus > Neoceratodus forsteri. The sequence goes on from CM057456.1 coordinate 1,680,279,563, forward strand.
TTGCTTTATTGCTGGCATAAGAGCAGTCCCTAAACCAACAGCCTCAGCAAAGTTCTCTACCAAAAGATCAAAATGGAATTTTGACCCGCTTGCATATATCAATGACCTGAAAGCCTCCCTGCTTTGGCAGACCTTTTATTTAGCCAAATCAGCAGAAACAGCATATGCCATTTTCCACAAACTTGTATCCAGCGCTCTTAACACCCACACACCCTTAGTCAAAACCCGCATAAAGGCTAGAAAGTGCCATTGGTTTACAGCAGACATCAAGGCAGCACTATTAAAAAGAGACAAGCTCTGGAGGTATGCGCAAATCCCACAAAGCGAGGACTGACATCTTTTCAGAACAGCCAGAAACCACCAGTACAAAGCTAATTCGGGAAACCAAGTCCAAATTCTATCGCTCTGAACTCGACACTGCCTCCAACTGCCCTACCAAGTTCTGGTCCACAATAAAAGAACTTTCTGGTAATACCACAGGAAACACTCTCCCCTCAAAAATTATTTCTAACAATGTAACTATCAACAGCAATAAAGAGATACTACAAGCCTTCAACAATCACTTTGCTACTGCAGGGCTAGCTTTTGATAACTCACTTGCATGCAACCTACGCTCCCTGCTTACCATGCGACCTTCCGAATCTAGTCCCTCAGATACAGTCTTTTCATTCTCTTCTGCCTCACTAAAAGAGGTCGAAGATCTCCTCCTCCAGCTGGACACCAGAAAAAGTGCAGGTGCTGACACCTTCGATCCATACTACCTAAAGATTGCCTATCATGTCTTGGCCGTACCTATTACACATCTATTTAACTTGTCCCTTTCTCAAGGGACCCTCCCCAAACTGTGGAAGACCGCACATGTTATTCCGTTGTTTAAATCCGGAGACCCCTGTGATCTGAACAACTACAGGCCCATCTCCCTTCTCCCGGTACTATCAAAACTTCTGGAAAAAATAATGAATGCCCAGCTGAAATCTTTCATAGACGATACTAACCTGCTAAACCCAATGCAATCTGGTTTCAGAACTGAACATAGTACAATCACGGCCCTGGCCAAGGTGACAAATGACTGACAGCACGAGCTAGAGAACAAAAAATTTGTCTGCGCCGTTTTTCAAGACCTAAGCAAGGCCTTCAACACTGTCGACCACTACCTCCTTCTTTCTTCATTAAAAGCTATTGGTCTACATTCTACCTCCTTGCATTGGTTCTTCGACTACCTTTCTAATAGGCACCAACAGGTCAAGGCCGAAGGTGAACTCTCCCCCTCAAATCTGTTAAAAAGAGGTGTCCCACAGGGATCCATCCTGGGGCCACTCCTGTTTGCCATCTACATCAACAATATAGACTCAGGCATCAATGAGGCGAAAATTCATCTGTTCGCAGATGATACAGTGATCTACCTAAGCCGTACAACTCCTGAAACTGCCTGTAGCGACCTGCAAGCTGACTTCAACATACTTCAATACCAACTCCTTAGTAAAAAATTGCTACTTAATGCCAAAAAGACAAAGGTGATGCTATTTTCACCTATTAACCATGCAGCCTACACTGCTCTACCCCCATCACCACCCTCCTAGGAGAAACCCTGGAATTTGTGCCGAAATTCAAATACCTGGGGGTCTGGCTAGACTTCAAACTCTCCTTTGCAGGCCACCTGGAGGATTTGTTAAAAAAACTGAGGCAGAGACTAGGTCTTTTCTTCAGGTTAAACCGCTTACTAACTACAGAGGCCAAGAGACAGCTAGTTCAGTCTACGTTCCTTTCCCTAACTGATTACGCTGACTTTATATACAGCCAATGTGCTACTTCATACCTCGGTAAATTGGACATACTTTACCACAGAGCCCTGTGCTTCATCACTGGTCTCCCCTTCTCCACCCATCACTGCTCTTTATATGCGGCCATAGGTTGGACCTCCGTACACTACAGACGAAATAAAAATGCATCTCTCTGGACAAAAAGAGCTATCACTGGCAAACTTCCACAGTCATTGTTGATTGCCTGACTCTCAATACGCCTGGAACCTATGCCCTAAGAAGCTGTTCACTGATTTCTCTGAAAGTGCCCAAAGCCCTAACGCGTTTTGGGAGAGCTGCCATATGATTCGTTCTACCGTCACTCTAGAATGTGCTACAGAAATCACTGAAACTGAGGACTCCTGTTAGTATTACTGTGTTTAAGTCCTTATACTCAAAATACATTACAGAAGCCTACAACTGCTTCCAACGATCCTAGTTCTGGAATGTGCTACAGAAATCATTGAAACTGAGGACTCCTGTTAGTCTCACTGTGTTTAAGACTTAATACTCAAAATACATTACAGAAGCCTGCAACTGCTTCCAATGATCCTAGCTTATGTACACCCCCCCTTCCACATCCTCCCTGCTTTTCCCATCCTCCTTCCTTCTTGTATCAGTGCATAACTTGTCCCTGAGCCACCTACTTATCTACCGCCCTAAATCTCACCTTCACTCACCCACCTATTCCTTGTATACCCACAGCATCTCATTCCTTTGCTCCTAGTATTATCCCAGTTCCAGATCCCCCCCCACTGGCTGCCCACTTCTCCCAACACATGTCTCCCCCTTGATACGCCTGGGTCTTTTTAAACTGACTATGTATGTCTCTTCGCTTGTAGCATCCACTTCAACTAATCTCTTCGCTGGACTATAATGCCTTTACCTTACAGGAATACTAAACCATGTATGTTGTTGTATCTGGTATACATTTTTACTGACTTGCTACCCTATTGTTATGTTTACCCTTACCGACTGTCTTTTACCTGAACCCAAATGTATTTTTACTTATCCTGTCTATTGCAGGCCTACCTGTACTGTTGTACTCTTGCATCTACTGTCTATTTGTCTGTATATAAATGCATTGTTACTTGACTTGTGTAATGCAGGTCCACCTTGTAAATGAGCTTGCTCAATGGTGTTCACCTGGATAAATAAAGAATTTGATTGATTGACTGATTGAAAATTTTTGTGTTTTAAACTTATATTTATTGATTTTATATTACAGTAGATACATGCATCTCCCATAGGACAATGCAATTGAATGATACAAATAAGAAATCTGTTCATACAGTATTATTAACACTCCTATCTTGTTACAAGTGGGGAGGGTAACATTATGCAGTTACAATAAAAATAAAGATATCTCAATCAATCAATCAATCAATCAGTCAATCAAGTCTTTATTTAACCAGGCGTTCATCGTTGAGCAGAAGCTCATTTGCAAGATGGACCTGGGTGGAGCATGAACAATTGTATATACAGGTCAACACAGGTATTTACAAGGCTATACGAATAATACTCTTTACAGAGAGGAAGAAAAAGAAGTTCATATGTACATAGAATTATACAGATATTGTACAGATTACACAGTATTTACATACATAGAAGTGTCTATAGGAAGATAAAGCAGGTTATCTAAGGTTGCAGGAGGAAGTAACGGAAGAAAAAATAAAACTAAAAATATACACCAGGTAGAGGTGAAGGTAGGGGGGAAGAGAGGGAGGGAAGTAGGGGGAGAAAGGCTAGGAGGGCACGGTGTACAGAAAGGAGTTGGTAAAGCTGGATGTAGAGAAGGTGGATGGAGAAAAGGAGTATGTGTGAGCCCCGGGATTGAATGCTATAAAGTATGGGGCATGGTAGGATGTCACAACCCAGGGTAGTGAGCTCCTATCCGAGGTTGGGAAAGGAAGAATAAGGGGATGGATGGGCCTAGTGTTGATAAGACAGGGGGATAAGAGAGAGAACAATTAAGCTGGTGAGGAGCAAGCCATATCTGTCGGCCCACTGGCGCAGAGGCTTGATCGCAGTCTGCGGCGCCGACTATTCGGGTTCAGGAATGGATCTGGGAGTCAGAGGGCCATCCGGGGGGAGTAGGATTGAGCGTCCGGTAGACTACTCTCCTACTCCAGGGGGAGGTGGGTTGAGTATTCAACACATGATGGACCCCTGGCAGAAGCCGGGAGTTCCACTGCAGTCAGTGCCTGCACGTTCGGGGGCGAATGCAGGTCATCATTGCACGTCCCCACCCCTGTGGGGTCTACAGCCACAAAAATGCTGGCCCCAATAATGAGCCAGCTCCATTGCCATCCCCTCTGGCCACCAGAGTTCACCTACCAGTGGCCCCACTCGGGGGGGTTAAGGCCGAGTATGAGGGGGCAGCTGCCGGAGCCTGGTAAGCCCACCTAGGGGCTTGGGGAGCCAGACTCCCAAAAAAGATTAAAAAAAAAATAAAGATAAAAAATAACGATATCCATGAGCTAATGCTGCCATGAGTGGGGAAAATCCAGTAACTTATCATAAAAGCATTTCAACCACCCCTTTAATAGGTGAAACCTCCCCATTAATCAGACATAGGAAAAAACAGTATAATCAGAACAGCAGACACTTTTCCCCAGCTTCTCACCCCCATTACACTTAATATCTTGCAGCAGACCAATACCAGTCCAAGAGAACTTGAAACATATATAGGTAAGACTTACATAAGTGAGTACTAAACAAGTACCCTTACTACCCTTTAACCACAGTAGTAAATAGATAAAAATTAGAAAGTTATAACACTTAAAACAGTTCTAAGACAACTTGCTTATTAAGGAAAGGGTTATCTCTACAGAGTTACCAATGCTGTACAGGCATGGCTGTCGGTGTAAAAGAAAACTGCATCATAAAAGACGTTCAAATTGCTCTCCTCTTTAATAATCCAAAAAGCACTAAGAAAACGGAGACATACCCAGAGGTATAGCATTTACATCAACAAACTGGAGAGCTCATAAACTAGTAACTTAAGCACTAGTTTCTTTTAGCACACCACTGCCCCATGCCAACTTACTGAACAAAGAGCTCTATAGTTCATGTTTCTTGCTCCTCTTCTGATTCGGATTCTGGACCTCACGTGGCATAGTCCATTTCAGTTTTGTTCAGCAGTTTCCCCGCATCTGAGGGGTCCAAAAAATGAAAAGTTTTGTTGCCATATACCACTTTGAGGCTGGCCGACATCAAAAGGACGTGGTGCATCCCAACTTGTCAAAGACTGGACCAGGCCTCATCAAAGGCTTTATGCCGCTGCCTCGTGGCGTAGCTAAGATCCGGGAAGATGTGTATAGGAGCTCCCTGCCATTCAGTAGATCCCTTTCTCTTCACCATCTGCAGTACATTATCTCTTTCCTTCAAGGAACCAAGTACCGCTAATATCGTTCGGATTGGTGGGTGAGCTATGTCCACATGCAAGTGGGCCCCTCTCATGTTCACTCTGTAGGCCCGCTAAATTGAGATCGGTGAGTCAAGCTTTAGATTCTCAGGAAGCCAGCTCTCTAGGAAAACTGCAAGATCTTCTCCATCCTCTGTTTCCAGCAGACTTAATATCCTAATGTGGGACACCAACGCCCCATTCTCCAAATTCTCCAGCCGCCAGCTTAACAGTGTATTTTTGTTTTATGAGGCCTGATGTGACCATTGAAGTTTTCTCTGCTGATTCGCTGGCTCCCTACACCGCTTCTTCCACCATTAACATCTTAGTCTCCACCACCGATAATCAGGAAGTAAAATTGTCAATTTTACAATCTATGGCCTGTATGGCTTTCAGTAATGCTGCATTCGAGGGTTGGGTTGGATGGGGCCCAGCAGCGTCATTCTCCTTCTCTAGGACCAACCTTGTGTCTTTTTACTTGGCCCCATCTCCTCCTGCCATCATTTTTGTGCCACCCATTTCTCAAATAACAATACATTTAGTCTGTCCAGGATCCGCTGTAGATACTGTGTCTCAATATAGTGGTTGTAGGTAGTTTAGAGGTAATTAAACTGCTAACTTAAGCAATATATCAGCACAAGGGTTAGGAGCTGTGTTGAAGTGCTGCTCTCAGCTCGGCCACTAGCCACACACCCCCGATTTGAAGATTTTAATGAAAGTCCTTACAAAGAGATTGGCGACTATTGCTAAGTATGTTTTCATAGATTATCAGACCTGTTCCATTCCTGGTCGTTCCATTCATGACAATCTCCTCCTTCTCTGTGAAATATTTTCTTTAGATAGTTTGGGCTTCAGCATGGGTTATGTCCTCTCACTTGACCAGGAGGATGCATTTGATGAGGTTTCCCATGCCTATTTATTCACTGTGCTATGCCATTATGGGACAATCTCAGTACACTCAGAGGTATGTCAAGGCTGCCCCACGAGTCTGTTGCTTTACGTATTTTGTATCTATCCAATTCTCCTCAAATTGCTGGCAGTATAGCCTAGAGGTTAGAGTAATGAGCTGTGAACAAGCTTGGTACATCAAGCAGACCAGACCTGGGTTTGATTCTCACAACCTCCACTTGCATACTGTGTGACTCTGAGGAAGTCACTTAACCACCCAGTGCTCCCAGGTCGCCCCTGAAAACAGGCACTTGTGCCTAGTGGGCCTTACCCAGTTACCAAAGACTAAAATAAAAAAAAAATAAAAAATTGTTGACACTTCCCCAGATCCGAGGCTTGTCACCTCCTGATACCCCTGTGGAGGTGAACTTAGTGGCCTACTGTATGCTGATGATATTGTTTTACTTTTTAAAGACTCCATCTCAGGGCACCCGGCTACTGACCTGTTCCAGACCTTCTCCCCAATTTCCAGTGCTACACTGAACCTTACGAAATGTTGTGGATACCAGTTGGGACAAACCTCTGACATGGATATGAGTACTGCTTGGATTCTGATCTCCAAATCTCCGCTTACGATACTAGGAATTGTTTTTGGTTCCCCCACTCCTGCCCTTACCCATTGGGCTCATAAAATGTCCACCCTTTCCCTGAAAAACCAGCTTTGGAAGCAATGGCACCAGACAAAAAAAAAAGTTGCAGTTTTTCACACCTTTGCATAATTTATCCTCCCTCTACGACCCTTGATGTCCCATTACTGGGGCACGTTTTTTCAACTTATTTGGAGCAGCAGATTGAAGTCCATTAAACAAAATGTCTTATATCATTCCACTGTGAAGGGTGGCTTACATCTTAAAAACCCAGTCCTATTCTACTATAGCCTTTTTATCCACTGGAATTTGTCCAGTTACTTTACTAATACTCCGAAGTTTTGGCATTTTGGCACACCTGGGAAAATCAATGGATACGTCCTTTGCTCGCCTCCTGGCAACATTCCTATCATCATCTCTGCTTTCAAGCTACCATTATGGAATTCATTAAACCTCTTATTTTTTTAAAGATTTGACAATGGAAGATCGATCTCCCACTCATTCAACAGTCCTCCTGTACTGGACTTTATAATACTATACTTAATTAATCCTTTACATCATCAATTCAATATGCTGGTATCCCTTCTACACATACATCTATGGTTGGTACATATTTATCAGATAAAAGAACTTCACCTAAGATGTGGGATGTCCTATGGCTCTGCTGTCATGGCAGATTGAGTGTAAAAGCTAATGCGAAACACAAAAGTCTTTCGGAACGTTTTTGTCCCTGGCTAGGCTGTGCAGCTTATTTGGAAACCATGGAACATTTCCCTCTTTCATTCCACTATGTCCAGGTGTTTTGGAATGCTTTGACCCACCAATGGAGAGAGGTCTCTTGGTCTAAAGTCACTTATGCGGATATTATTTTAGGTCTTCTCCATTCCACTGTGACTTATGACCCTACTACGATATGATTATTGTTTACGACAACCATATTTTATTTGTGGCAATCCCACTGTTTATTGCTATTCAACAAAATAATATTCCCCAATTACCCTTATTCAAATGATAGTGAAAGAATTATATCATATCATATTTATTTAGCTGAAATAAGAACTATGCTTTATTGAGCTTTAATGTCAAAGTGGTGATATTTAGTGCACGTTTTCAAACCACCGTGAACAGTTGATTGTATATTTGTCTGTGCACCCTTTTTCCTTTTGGTTTTTGCCTCATTTTGTATTTTCTGTATTACCTTTTGTAGAGACCCTAGTTTTGTAATACGGTAGGCTGTGCAGTACTTGCCTAATTTGTGATCCTAATATAGTTTTCTTTGCTCATTTTCTTTTCTCACTGTGTTGTTCATTTTTCCTTTATTGCTCTATTTTATGTTTATTTCTCAGATGAACTTCCCTTACTCTCTGATAGGGGTCCTCTGGCCATCTGGCTCTCTGCCAAGATGGGTGCTCTGCCTGAAGCTGGAGGGACAGATGTGCTGGAAGCGGGGGAGAGAGCCTCCTCCTCTGTTCCTGCTTCGTCTGAGGCTCTTGTGAAACCTGACTCAAATCGATTTGCTACTAAACATCCTGTTGGAAAGTGTTTTGCCTCAGAATATCAATGTACCTGACATTACCATGGATTCCCTGCTTGCTGAAGAACTTTGTCTACAAGTTGACTTGGACCGCTGCAAATACCTACTCCAACTTATTGCTGATGAAGAAAACAACTTTACCCTTTGGAAGGATTGGCTTGCCATGGCAGCTTTTGTTTTACCGAAGTCTACCGGGCAGCTGACTTGTGATTCTGCCTCTGCTCTCCCTGCTGCACAAAGCAGTAAGGTTTCTCAGCCTGCCAGTTTTCCTACACATAACGGCTCCTCTGCACCCACCCCTGTGAGTATGTCTGGGGACTTGCCTGTTGCTACTGAGGAGTTTGTTTCGTCCCTCTCTTCTTCTTCTTGCATGTCTGCACCAAATCTGCCAGCTGCAAATAGACATAGGTTGCGCCTCCTCTGATTCCTGTACCACTTTCAGATGCCTCCTTGGAGTGTGCTTCATCATTGGAGTGCACATCACAGAATCCATCTTCCGCTGCTCCTTTTCTCCTGACTCCTACCTGTTTTGCTGCACTCTGCACTGATTCTGTTCCAGGAGTACTTCCTGATTCCTCTGATGCCTCTACATCTCAGACTCCACCTGATGCTTCTGTTCTAGTTGCACCAATGGGATCTGCTGTTTTACCCCCTGTTCCTTCTGCTGCTGTTTTTATGGATCAGCCTTCTACCTCTATGGGTTTTACCCATAAGCATTTATCTAAATGGTTGGTAAAGGCTGCTTTATTGACTGCTGGTTGGAGAAAGGCAACTGATGGGGTCTCCTGGGTCCCTGAGGAACCTTATACATGTACCAGCCCGAAGACCTCTAATACCCCCAAGGCTACTTCTTTGGACTCTGTGTTTGTTTTCTCTGCTGCACACCCCTACACATCACCCTTGACTCCTTCATTACCCACCCCAACCCGTTTCAGTACAGATGCCAGCTGGTACCAGGCAGGCTATGGCCACTGGACCTGCAAGGGCATCTCCCTCTGTTTTTCCTTCTGCTCCCCTGGCCACAGATGCTACTTTTAGGATGTTTGATCTATTTTCTGCTCCTAAGTATCCCAGTCAGCGCAGAAACATTGTTCAACTCTGGTACTGGGGACGTCTTGACCTGTCTCCTGATAGAACATATGTCATTCACAAATTATTGAAGGGCTCCTTGGGGTTTTTAGCATCCGATCTATACACAGTTATCCATGTTTCTGGTGAGGAGACCTTTGATGTGAGCTTTTGCACCTCCTCACTAGATCGATTTTGGTTCATATATGACAAACTTAAAGAGTCCCCCTTGTGGGTTCCGTTTCTTGCTATTCCATTGTCCAAACCCACAATTAAGACTGTTACTTTATTGTTTTGAAATGAATGGGTCAACATTACTGGTGTATCGTGTTGGCTTTGAAAAAGATGTGAAGTTTTGGATACCCCCTTTCTTATTATTGATAGTGAGCAGGTTTGGACAGGGGGTTGGAAGGTAAAGGTGAAATTGTCACACTCATCTGATGGTATTTCCCATCTTCCAGGAAGGTTTTTATATTGGGAGGAATAAGGTTATTTGTTTCTACCCTGGTCAACTGAAGATGTGACACAAATGTGGATTCCGCATGCACCTCAGTTCGGTGTGTGATGTGGCAGTTGTCTAGAATATGGACATGTTACCTCTTCTTGCCCCAACCCTGATAGGTGCAGTCTATGTGAGGAACAGGAACATTCCTTTCTGCAATACCCATGAGCTTCCCACAACCTTAGTGATGATTTAAACCAGGATGCTCTGATAGCCAAAGGGCCAATCTCTGGTAGATACTGGTATGGGGATCCTGAACCTGTGGCCCTTGAGGACCCTCCTCTTGTTTCATCTCCGGTTCCTTCTACTTCCTCCACTCTTCCTACTTTCCTTGCACCTCCAGTACTGACCACTGCTCCTCCCTGCTCATCTGAGATTGATGTCTTGGACTCTGTGTCCATTATCTCCCCTGAGCTAGCTGTTGCCCCTTATGTAGAGATGCCCCTTCCCACTCCTATGGAAATGAACAGACAATTTTCAAGTCTCTGTTAAGAAAACAAGGCCAGAAACCCCTGGCTAAGCCCAAATCTGTAAAGAAATCTGACATCACTCTCTGTAATGTGTATGCAACCTTAGCCACTTCTTCCCAATGGGGCGATACTGAGAGTGAAGAGGGAGGCTCTGAAGCTTCTTTAAGGTCCTGTCAGAAAGAGTTGTTTTCTGACTTAGACAACTCACAAGATGAAACCTTGGCCAAAAGGGTGGAGGGGAAGACCCATTCCTGTACAGGAAAAGGTGGTGGTTTACCCCCATAACGTTAAATGTCACAGCAACTGCATAATTTTTCCTTTCTCACACTGAATGAGAATATCATAAAATCTTATAGAAAGCGGTTGCTCATCTTTTCAATCCTTGGTTCTCTCCTTGTTAACATTTTCTTTTTACAGGACAGCCAGATTAAATCTATGTTTGAATTGTCCGCCACTCGAACTTCTTGGATTCAGGGCCCTTCTTATTGGTCCCGGGGGCTCGACAACTGTGATGGTATTGGGATTCTTTTTCACGGTTATAATTTCAAATTACGTAAACTTCTTGACATTGTTCCTGGGTGGGCACTGCTTCTAGATGTTTTGTGTGGGCCTTTCCCTATCAGGGTTATCAATATCTATGCTTCCCAGGTAAAGTCAGATCATGTGAAATTGTTTCAAATTGTTAAGCCTTATCTTTTCACTAACAATGTTGTAGTTTTGGATGGAGACTTTAATTGTGGGATGGGTTTATCGGACCAGAGAGGGCAGACATCCAAGGTGTTTTGTGATTCCAGTTTCCTGAGGGACATGACCTCTATGGCTCAACTGCAGGACAGCCAACTGGCACTACATAATACTCCACAGCCCATGTTTGTGAAAGGATCTCTATTGAATCGTATAGATTTTTTCTTCCTCTTTCATTCCCTATGAGTATCTTGATCTTCTGTGCTCCCAATTGAATCTTCTGACCATCCAGCTGTCCTTTGTTCTTGCACTTTGTGGTCATCTTCTATGCCTTTCCTTCAGCCCTGGAGGTTTAATACCTCACTATTGGATGATCCCACTGTCCATGAGCAATGGCTGACAGTATTTTTTGCTAGATGGTCAGTCCTGAGTGCATATGATAATTTTGGATCCTGGTAGGATGACTCTAAACAGGAATTTAGCCATTTCTTTCAACAACGCTCCCAACATTTGGCTAACTCATGTTTTTTTCTGTATTTGAACCTCCATTTTAAGTTACAAAATCTCATTTCTCACATCCATGACACAGACAGAGACTACACCCATGACATAGACTCAGTTTTTTTTTTTTTCAAAATTCTATTTTTTTCCCTTCCCTACCTGAGCCCCATCGAACTCTCTCTGGCGACCGCCCATCCTGGATTCTACCTCCCTGCGTGGCATTGACTGGTCTCCTCTCCCCCCAACACCGGGCATCACCTGGGTCTACCCTCCGGGGAAGGGCCACCCCCAGGCAGGGCGCTCTTTCTTATAGGGTCGAGACCGAGTCAGGAGGAGCCTGGCTAAGGATACAGTCATGCCAGACTTCTGGGAGTGCGATCCTGGGGTGGGAGGTGCCTTCACCTATCAGTGGGAGGAGGGAGGCATTTCCTTAATTGTAAGTCCCCTGTGGAGCCCGGCTGTCATGGCAATGTGCTGCCGTGGCTCCATCCCTAGGCATACACCGTGACGCTACTTTGGGCTACCTGAGGCCGCCACCAGAGGTCGCTCATTGAGCAGTCAGATCCCCGTCCCTCCCCAGGAAAGAGAGAGCATTCCTTCGGATGCTCAATCTCTTCCCTCCCCGCTGAACCCCGGCTCCCCAGGCTCGTTCCCGAAGCCAGGTCGCCAGCATGGGATGAGGTGTGGCATCCAGTGCCTCAACCCTCAGCGCCACCGGGCCAGCCGACAGACTCTGTTAAGTTTCAGATGCGTATATTTCAATATAATGGGGCAAAGTCACTGAAACACAAATGCAAATTTGGTACTCAAGGATATAAACAATCCCTTGATGCTTATACAGGCTGTGCTGACAGGCTTCACCGTAGACATATGTGGGTGCTTGGCCAGACTACACAAGATCCCCCTATGGAAAATTTTGCTCACATGCTGTCTCAGGTCCATGTTTTTGCTATGGAAAAAATTGGTTTCCCCTTGTCCTCTGAGCTCTCAGTCCTTTTCTGACTTTACACTGCTTCTTCCTATTTTACCCCCTTCTATTTGGTCTTCCCTGACTAACCCAGCACAGCTGTCTGAAGTGCATGCTGTCATCAAAACATTCCCTAATAATATTGCCTCGGGATCGGATGGACTTCCTCCTGAATTTTATAAAGCTTTTCCTGACTACTTGGGCTCCACACTGCAAGTCCTCTTTAATCAAATTTTGGCTGTTGGAACTCTGCCTCCCTCACTGACACAGGCCCTACTGATTTTTTTTATACAAAAAGGGTGCTAGGACTTTATTACACAATTGGAGGCCTTCGTGCCTTCTAAACATGAACTATAAAATATTAGCTCAATTATTAGCCACTAGACTTTTCTCAGCAGCTGATGTCCTTATTTCACATTCATAGTGTTGTGCTGTGCCCACTCATAAGTTCTCGGACAATTTGGTTTTACTTCAGGAACTGTTTGAGAGGTGTAATAGTGATCACTGTCACGGGTTTGTGCTTTCTTTGGATCAGGAGCAGGCATATGACTGGGTCAGCCATCTCTCTCTTTTTGAGGTGTTACGTTGGTATGACAGCCCCCCCTTTGTGTCATGGATCCAGATGTTATATTCAGAAGCAGGTCTCATCCCTTATGTTAATTCTTGTATGGGTAGTTCCAGTCCACTGAAATGAGATGTATGCCAGGGTTGTCCATTGAGCCCCCTGCTGTATGTATTTTCCATAGATCCCTTACTTTTTCTTTTGTTATCGAGTATGGTCGTTAGAGGTATTACACCAACACCTGTTATGCCTGACTTGTGGGTTTTGGCCTATGCAGATGACACATGTATCTTGCTAGCTAATGCTGATTGTGGCACCCCTGTATGCTCTCTTTTACAAGACTTTTCCAGGTTATCTGGTTCGGCCATTAACTGCATGAAGAGTGTAGCTGTGCCAATTGGGAACCCTATGAATACTCTTCCTTCCACTGTTCCTTCCCTTCAGCATGAGCCAATAAAAAGATTGGGGATTTTTTTAATCATCCTGATGTCCTTTTTAACTGGGAAAACTGTCTTTCTAAGGCTGAGAGGAAATTGCTTGTTTGGAAACATAGAACCCTGGCCAAATCAAAATGTGTCTATCTGATTAAAGCCTTGCTGCTTCCCTGTGGTCCCTGACTATGGGAGGCCTTAACATGGTGAATCCCATTGTATTTTGCCTTTGTATTTTTATTACTAGTAATTTTTCTTCAGTTTTATGCGATACATATAACCCTTGGGTCCCCTTGGTGGCGGATTGGCTTCTGCCTCTCTTAGTCATTTGGACTCCTTTGTTTGTTTGATCTTTAGGGAAGGCATATAATTCTGTCCTCCCTCCTTACATCATTGTTGCAATCAACAAAATGGTTGCATGGAATTTGTCTTTTACAGATTGCACCCGTTTTCAGAAGAAAGAACTGTATCATTATGTTATGGACGCTAAATTTTCTCCTTCCCTTGATTTAAAATTTTGTCTGCCGGATAAAGTGAATCTCAACTCGTTAATTGCAGGATTCCTACCTGCACTTGGGATGTCTTGTGGCTTTGTCTACATGGGAAATTGTCTGTTTGGGATTCTCTAAAACACAAGTCTTTGACAGACAGACTCTGCCCTCGAACCACTTGTGCTGATATTCCTGAAATGCAATCTCATTTTCTCTTTGACTACCTAACCAGTAGTATGTTTTGGAAACAGGTAAGCATCAAGCTGGTCTATCCCACCTTTTCTTGTGTTACTTCTGAGATTGCAGTACTAGTTCTGTTTCCCCCAGTTTGGCATGCCTTTTCTGCACCTGTTTTGCAGGTTTGTTTTGCCCTTTGTGAGTATTTCTTGTGGCAGGTGCATTGTGCTTTTACTTTACAGCAATAATGTATCCCCCTGCTGTGGTAGCCTGTATGTTACATGATTGTCTCCTACAGCTTTATAGAATTGATAGTCGAAATCTCCCCCCCTACTATATTTCATAAGTTGTGGTCAGGTTTCCACAACATATTTGCTTAATGTATTCTGTACTATGCCTTTGTTTTTAACCATTTTTCTGTATCTGTTTGATTGTTTGATATTTTTATTTCAATAAAATTTCCCTACTCTTTTCAAGAAGTGCCATGGGATCTTTAACACCCACCTAAACAACCACCAGAACAGGCAGACAGGCCTTTGGTTTAATGTATCATCTGAAATAAAGGCCTGACTGCCAGAACTGGTAGTGGTTACTAGTGTACAGACACCACATTGTTGTCTGCTCTTTACTAGCACCTCATGTTATTCATCCATGTACAGTATATAGTCAAATAAATACTATGAATTTAGAAACTATTTTTTCATCCATGAAGATGCAGATGAGTGGTGATTGAAGTTGACATTTAGATCAGCAAATGATGCTTTTGAAACCTGATTAGGTATATTCAAGCAACAATGCATGACACGGTGTGTGTTCTTGCATGATTTACCCATAGTCTGTGTGTTGTGGTGTGACACGAGACACAGCTAAGTGCCATAAACCACACGAGAAGTGTGTCAATCAAATAACATGTCTTTGCGCACATTATTATGAATATAAAATGGGCCCAAAGGGAAACAAATATCAAATACCTCTCTTGTTAGATTAAAACTAACACCCAGGCTTTACCTCTGTGTATGTTGTGAGATTTATTCACAGGTAAAGGCCCAGACTGACCAATCAGATGGCAGGGATTTTGTGCCGTTTATATGCGTATTTTTCTGAGAAAGCCACATTTATGGTTAAAATCTAACCACTTTGCCTGTGTCTATAATTTTCTGAACCCATTTTTGTACAGATGCTGGTGAATCTTTAATAGAATATATGATCAGTGAGATTTTATAATCTTCTGCTTAAATGTTCATTGAAATGCTCCCACAGGTAGCGTGTGTTTTATAGTTTTTGTTTCCTTTTTCCATTATGATCTGTCCAATTTTCTCATTTTATTATAGAATTTCTGGGTCCTGTTACTTGCCCTTTTTGTTTTTACCCCAAGGTCAGATGCACCTGAATTTTTTTTCTAACTCAATGTATCTTTCCTATTGAAAAAAGTTCAAAGAAATAAACAAATATAAACAAGGAGTTTGTAGTAAGATGCTCTGAGATCAGCAGTTGAATGAGGCATACATAGCATAGTATATTCTTCAAAAAGCTTTAATGGTGTTAGTGCCACCTTGTGATAAACTCTAATATTGTTCTTAATAGTTTTTTTGGGGAGGGGGGAGGGTATACAGGAAAGGTCTTTAGATTACCACACCCAAGTATCAAGTGCCTGTGAGCAGGAAGCAAGATGTGTAAAAAAGAGAATGAAAACAGGAATGAGTTTGCAGAATCTGTGTGGTCTCAGACGCCCCATTATTGATGTGTGTTTTCACCCCTAAGACATCACAGAAAGTGGCGAGGAAGCAAATATAGAACTTGGATAAAAGGAGATAAAGCAGACCCCAGAGATAGCTGAATTTCAACTTAGGACTAACTGTTATAACATCTGACTTACTTTTCTAACCACAGTAGTTGAAAATGTATTACTTCAACTGAGCAGTTCAATCTTTCCAAGTTGTGGTGAATCAACTTTTTGGCTATCTAAGCCCATACAAAACACCAGAAGTAGGTTTTAGAGATCAGTCTCAAGAGGTGCTACAGATAACATGTTGCCCTTAAGAATAATTATATGCATATTGGTCTTTTTAATCTGTAATTCCTGTCTTCCTTATGTTCCTATTACCTTATGAAAATGGGTTAAATGTCATTTTGTTGCTTGAAGGTTTGAAACCCTTGCAAGAGTGTATGACCTAGCACTGACTTGGTTTAAATCTTGCCTGACCATGAGATTCTATTTTGTCTTTGTAAGGAATTGTAGCTCTTTCTTCTCAGAGTTGTCAAAGGGGGTACTACAAGACTCTATGTTGCACTTTATTTTTTTAACAATTTTGTTAACCAGGATAGCCCAGTGAAGATGCCACATCTAATTTCCAGTAGGGTCCTGCTTCTACCCATTTCTACAGTTGGGTGGACAGGAGCACTGAGAGGTTAAGTGGTGTGCCAAGGTCAAACAGTGAGTATTTAGCTTTATCTGGGTTTGAACCTGCGTTGTCCCAGTTTCCAAGTCAGTGCTCTAATCACCAAAACACACTGCTTCTTTTATTTAATATCTATATGATCCCTTTTGGGGAGACAAAGCATCACTTTGGTTTATTGTTCCATATTTACACAAACGGCATTCAATTTATATCACTATAAATTACTTTGATAATGTAGGTACCACCCTAACTCCATGTCTGCAAGAAATAAAGTCCTGGATGTCTCAGAAATCCCTGCAGAAATACTCTGCCAGAACTGATTTAATAAACTTCATTCCCTTGTCTCTATCAAGAAACTTGCCAGAAATAGAATTTATGCTTGATAATACCCACACGGTGTCCAAGACTGCTATGAAAAACATAGGGTGCTACTGAAATCAGATTTCTTGTTTCATCTCCAGGTTACTAAATTATTCAAACTGCATACTTCTGTCTGAGAAACATCAGATGTGTGTGGGTCTCAGTTACATTTGCAGATGCTTACAGTGGTATAGCTAGGAAAATAACAATTGTAAGCAGAAGCCCTTGGTGCTTTTTTGCCACTGCCCCCCGCCACTGTAGACATGCCTATAGTGTTTTCCAGACCCCATGTACACACTATATTGTACTTCAGGAAGTAAGTAAGTAAAAACTTTAGTTATACAGCTCCTTTCCAAAACCAAGGTGCTTTACAATTAAAATACAACATACAAATATAACAGTTACACTAAACAATAAGTACATCAATGAATTAAAATTTGTCTGGGAAGGCTAAATAAAAAAGATATGTTTTCAGCTCAGTTTTAAATTTATCAACAGTCAGGCATTTTCTTAACTGACAAGGTAGAGAATTCAATAGGGTAGGGGCCGCAAAGAAAAAAGCATGGGCACCAGATGTTTTTAAACAAACCCTGAGAATCTCTAGCAATCCCTCATTTGTGGATCGGAGAGGACAGAGGGGGCAGTAGGGAGTCAGGAGATCTTGCAGATAGCCAGGTCCCTGTTTGTGTAGGGCTTTGAAGGTCAGGAAGCCAATCTTAAAGGTGATCTGCCACTGACAGGCAGCCAGTGCAGTCCATGCAGCATAGGGCTAATATGACTGGCCCTAGATGAACCAGTCGAAAGCCTGGCCGCAGCATTCTGCATTAGCTGCAAGTGGCAGATATCAACCCCAAGAAGCCCTAGGTAGGGGGTACTGTAGTAGTCAAGGTGGGTGGTGATGAAGACATGGACCAAGGTTGGCAGATCATCCGGAGGAACCAGGTGTTTCACCCAGGCGATATTCCTCTGATGGTAGAATGAGGGTTTAACAATGGCTGACACCTGAGATTTCAGGGTCAAGCCTTTCATCAAAAATAATGCCCAGGTTACACACCCGGTCTGAGGTAATGAGCTGAACACCATCAAGCCATAAGCCTGATGCCTGTCCAGCCCCCAAACCTGCCCCCGGACTACCCAGGTCCACTATCAGCACTTCAGTCTTGTCTGGATTCAGTCTCAGCCAGCTGGTGCTCATCCAATCCTTGATCTTGGCACGACAGTTGTTTAGCACAGAGACCGCATCAACCTGCCCAGGTAGAAAGGAATATACAGTTGAGTATCATCTGCATAGCAGTGAAAACTCAAACCATATTGCCTGATGATATCTCCTAATGGCAGCATATACACTGCAAACAACATGGGTGCCAATATGGAGCCCTGCGGCACCCCGCAGAACAGGGGAAGAGCACCAGAGGAATAAATTCCAGTGACCACCCTCTGAGACCTGTCCATGAGAAAGGATCAAAACCATTCAAGGACTGCATCTGACAGCCCACAAAGAAGCCACAGGCACTCCAAAAGCACACCATGGTCCACAGTGTCAAATGCTGCAGAGAGATCAAGAAGGACCAAGATGGTACAAGCTTTTCGATCTCTCGCTATTAGAAGATTATTCAATACTCGGACAAGTGCAGTCTCAGTGCTGTGTCTCTTCCTAAATCCAGACTGGAGAGCATCATAGACATGGTGGGTCACAAGGTGATCATCCAGTTGCAACGCATCCACCTTCTCTGCATATTAAGAGCAAAAAACACAGCAGTACTTAGTTTAATATATTTAGCATTATGTTTAATTCAAACAGAAACACAGAAGTATAGACAGTATAGACAGAAGTACAGACAATGATGGCAGAAAAAGACCCATGGTCCATCCAGAGTGCCCAGGTTCCCTAAATCACTGGGATCATTCTTGGAACCTAATGCTCCCCCAGGGTACTAACCCTCCCAGACCTTACCCTAATTATCTTCCCTGTTTGTGTTGCCCATGTAACCACTATTCTCTTCATTCTATCCCAGGCCTGTTTGGACCCCCTTACTGTGCTTGCTCACACCCCCTCAGCTGACAGACTGTTCCAAGACTCCACCACCCTTTCCATCAAGAAGTATTTCCTCACATCTCTCCTGAACCTCACACCTGCCAACTTCCTCTCATGACCCCGTGACCTTGAGTTCGTACTCAGGCTAAATAATTCCCGCAGTTCACCTTATTAATTACTTTGAGGAATTTTAAGGCCCCAATCATATCACCTCTCTCCCTTCTGGTTTCCAATGGGTACAAATTTAGTGCCCTGAAGCACTTCTCAAGTCATAGGATTTACCCTGCCGCCCCTAAATCATTTAGGTCACTCTGCATTGTACTGTCTCTAACCTATCCCTGTATTTTCTGAGGTAAGGATTCCAGAAGTGGGCACAGTACTCCAGATGAGGCCTCTCCAGGGCTCCATAGAGGGGTAGTATCACCTCTTTTCTCCTACTGTCAATCCTCCTCCAAATGCATCCCAGCACAACATTCCTACTATAACACCAGTAGGAGTGGATAACAGGCAGTAGGAGTAACCAAAATTAATAATCAGGGCCCAGAATGCCTCCCCTTCCCAACCAACTTTTAAGCCATGGCTTACTCTGCATATGCATTCCTACACCCTTGGATGCTTATCCATGCCTTAATTACTTGTGAATGAACTACTGTAACTGCCCGCTGGTCAGCTTTCCTAAGATTACTACTGACCATCTACAACATCTACAAAATGTTACATCTTGTGTCTTAATACAGATCAAATCTCAGGATCATATCACTCCCATCTTAAGCCCCTTTTACACGACAGGCTCTGCACTGCATTTATCAGTGCAGAGCAACTAAAGTGACACCTCTGTTGTTGTGTCAAGGCTCCTGGCACCACATACAAAGTGAGCGTTCACTGAAACGACGTTCCCTGTAATGAAGTTCCCTGTTTCTTGTGGTTCGTCGTTGCGTTTTGCAGTGTCACACCGCTCACTGGTGCTGTCTTATCTGAAGACAGCTCTCACGTAGGCACAAGGATAGCCTCTCACAAAAGACTCGATTTCCCATGCTGCACTTCCCTATACGTGGTCCCAGGGCTGCACTGTAAATATTGTACCTGAGTTCAGCTTTCTTTACCCAAGTTCAGCTAAATATATATTCAGATATTAGAAAGAAAGCTGAACTTGGGAAACTAGTTACTTTTTCAAAACAAGGGCTACAAGCTACTTTAACAGTGCTCCAAAAGTGGAAACGAGATACTGGACATGCACTTATGCATATTCATATCTGAATATGCATAAGCGCATGCCAAGTGCATAGTGTCAAGGATCCGCTTTCGGAGCACTTTCAAAGTAATTTGTAGCCCCCCTTCCAAAAAGTATCAATTTTCCCAAGTTCAGCCTTCTTTCAAATATCAGAATATATATTTAGCTTCACTCGGGTCCAATATGTAAATGGCACCAGTGCTCACCGCTGACCCCGCATCCCTTGCCCTCCACAGAAATCTCGGACTCTTGGCCAGCCGAAAAGATGGAGAAAATGCTGGCAGAGCAACTGGATCAGTGCACTCTTCTATGGTGTAGAAGGGAATGGTAGCAGTGCAGAGGGAGTGGTGCAAGCCATTAAGAACCGCTATGATTCAGTACTGCTCGTGTAAAAGGGGCTTTAGTTTCTCTGCTCTGGCAGAGAACTGAGTTTGAAGTTTTACCCTGGTATTCAAGGCTATACATGGCCTGCACTTGTTTACATTGCTGAATTCTTAACTCCGCCAACTTCATCTTGGACCCTGCACTGACGCTTCCAGAATCTGCTTATACTGTTTCACTGTAGGCTGAGAACCAGGGAAACCAGTATGTTTGCCTCATTGATACTTGCCTCGAATTCTACTCCATCCCATATTCATAATGCAACTTCCCTGACTGTCTTTCAGGCTAAATTAAAGACTCACTTATTTCAGCAGGCCTACTCACTTAAGGAATGATATTACTAAAATGTCTGCACTGTTTCTGGGTCACTTGGTTTTTTATGCTATTGCTGGATGTTATTTTCTGTCCCCAGTCTGAGATTTGTATGGCTTCCTGTTTTAGCCCTTGTTCACATGGTTTTATGCTGTCTGGTGCTTAGAGATCTTGCACAACAGGCCCTGTGCAAAATAAAGTTGATTGCTTGATTGACTGATTGATTGAAGATCTGTGATGCTGAATACCACCACCGAAGTCTGGCCCATAGCCACAAGGATTCATTTTATGTAGATTTCTTGGCTGGGAAAGGCACACTGAGCCAACACTTACTTGCGTTGTGACCGGGACACACACAAAGAGGTTATATAACTTGCTAAGGGTCACACAGCATGCAAGCAGCAGTTGTGGGATTCAAACCCAGGTCTGCTCGGTCTCCAGTTTCCATCTCAGTGCTCTAACCTCTAAGCTATAGTGCCTCTTAAGGATGGGGTAAGGAGTCAGAGGAGCCATCAGCAGGTCCTGCCCACCTGACACTGTAACCAGCATGGGCACTTATCACTGTCTGTCACTGAGCCAAGAGGACTATCAGGGCAGAGGAGATTGGGTGTTGACTAGAGATCATGAATCATCACTTTGCTGCCAGTCAGTGGCCAACTGTACTGTGGTCTGCATCCTGCTCTTCAAGCCCCCTGGCCTCCTTGACCTATTGCACCTATTTGCAGTAACAGACATAGTCAGTTCTACTATGTTACAGACTGGCTGGGGTCAAAGGAATCCCCATCTTACCCTGATTTAGGCACCAATAGGTGCTGACAGATGTCACACTAGGCCAAGTAAGCCAGCCCCAGACTCATAGAAACATAGATGCTGATGGCAGAAGAAGACACTATAGCTCATCAACTCACCCAGTACCTGCCTACATCCACACCCAGCCTAAGGATGGACCAGTGCTAGTCTCCCAATGGCCCTGACTGTATTTCAACACCCCCTCACTAGTTCACCCATCCCCTTCCCTTGACTGCCACCCTCCCTCTATCTTCTGGTTTGAACTATTACCCTGTGCCTATCCTAACAGTGTTTGAAGCTAGAGATGTAATCTTTGTTGAGCACTTCTCCTGGCAATGCTTTCCACTTCTTCACAACCCTTTCTGTAAGGAGAAACTTCCTTGCATCCCTCTTTAAGTTTCCCCCACTAGTTTCCATCGATGGCCTCTTGTTATCTTGCCTTCGATTCTTGTGGACAGGGCACTGCTGTTTACTTTATTAATAGCCTTTAGGTATCTACAGCACTGTACCATGCCCCTCCCTCACTCCTGGCCTCCAATGTGCACATATTGAGGCTGTCCAGCCTCTCCTCATACATTCTTCCCCTGCTGCCTGTGAATCATCTTCACAGCTGTCCTCTGAATAGCTTGCAACAGGTTCCAAAACTTCTTTAGATGCCGGCTCTAGATCTAAATGAAGTTCTCCAGGTGGGGTCTGGCCAAGGTACTGTACAGGGGCAGAATCACTTCCTTTCCTTTTGCTTGTGTTTATGTCTTACATGTTAGTTTCTGCGTCATTTACTCCAAGTCTTACCTGACTTGTCGCCAATGCAGTGAGTGTACTGCTTCTCTTCCCTTCCCCCAACCCTCTTGGCTGAATGACAGTTACTTCTTTCTTTAGTTTATGAATTTTAATAATTAATATACCCTTCCATACTCCCGTTTGATCTATTCTTCCGTGCTTACTGCTGCCAGCTAAGCTGGCCTCACCCAGCCCTACCTGACCTGTCGCCTCTTCGTAATTTCTGTCATCCTCTCCATTTCCAGTAAACTGGCTGATGCAGCTGTTCCCTCTGAGATCAGACTCCTGAGTCCCCTTCTCCTCACTGCCATTCCCTCTCAGACAGTCCCTCTCAGACAGTGCCTTGTCTCTTCTGGGGGTAGGTGTACTGTATGTCCTAGATGACCTTCAGACAGCTGCCACTCACACCTTGGAGACCCATTCAGTGAAGCAGCCAGTGACTTAAAACAACAGAAATTGAAAAAATTAAAGTAACACAAAATTCAGTATTTTAAAAGGCTACTTACAGTATTTACAGTCGAGTTCAGTGGGATTTAAATTCAGTCAACCATTCTGAAGTGCCAATAGCAATTGCGGGGACTAAGACAAAGTGTGTACATGTTGAGAAGAAACAGGATACAGATGCAAATAGCTCAGACTGGCAGAATCACTAAGAACAAAGAGGCAAAATAAGAGTTTGACTCCTGTTTAGACAGATTAGAACAGTGGGCAGATGATGTACAGTACCAGTTGAAAAGAAAGAAACAAAATTTATTTCTCTCAGTGATTGGACCACAAACTTATACACTTCAAAGAATATTTAATAGCACCAGTCAAGTCAAAACAAAAATCATCTAGCCAGTTTACTCATATGTTGGCAAGCCATTATAAGCAAAAGCCATTAATCATTGCAAAAACATTTTGATTCTATGTAGAAATCAAAAGGAAAATAAAACCTTCTCAGATTATATTATTGCTCTGAAATAACTCAGCACATTCTCAGAATTAGGCACATTTTTAAATGAGGCCCTCTAGGACAGGTGTGTGTGTGTGTGTGTGTGTGTGTGTGTGTGTGTGTGTGTGTGTGTGTGTTAAACAGTAAATTCAGAACAGATTTACATCTGAAAATGTATGTATGTATTTACATTTCAGTTACTGGGATAGTTTTTTGAGAGGAAGGGCTCAATTTGCAGAAGCTGATTAAGACTGATGCATTGTGCAGCAAACCACCACCTGCGGCAAACTCAGGTGAACCAGGGATCTTTCACCAGATTTTTCAAGAACAGGGGTCCCAGTGCCAAAGTCCCCGAGTTTGTCACAAGCTGACCCATGTGCCGACCAAACACCGCACAGAAGGGAAATGGTGCAAGTTGCGGATCAGGCTTGAGGCATCAGTGGCCAGTGATAACGACCTGCAAACTGGTCACCCTGAAAGTTGGTGTGTCATCCTGAGGCTGCTCTGGCTTGTGGGGAATGGTGGTGGGATGAGTCCATTTGGAGTGGTAACAACTGCCCCCGATGAAGGGATAGCAGGTCTAGTGCGGGTCCGTGGGAGGCAGACACACCAGCAACACCATGGGGGATTGCAGGCTCTCACGTGCCATGAACCACCAGCCACTCCAGCAGTGATCTGGCAGGTGTTGGGGACTGTCTGGGTGCCTTCCCCGGGGAGGGCATAGGGTCACTACCCATCCAGCAAGGGCAGCAGCACTGGTGCACGGCTGCTTAGACCAGCTCTGGGCTGGTCTAACTGCCGGCTCTGTTGGGGGGAGCTTTCAAAATCCCAATGTAGGGATGTTGCAGCCCTACCCTGGCACAAGCTCCCCCTCTGCCATGGCACACTGGTGCAGCAGTCAGAAGGATGGTACAAGCCTGGTTGGCTCAGGGGGTCTCCCCAGTGGTGCATGGTCCCTTAAAAAATCAGGACTTGCATAAGATGCGACACAAGGAGTCCCTTGCACCATTTCTCCTTGCTGCAAGCCCCCCTTGCACCACTCCTGACTTTTAATAATTGAGCCTGAAGTGCCTTGTTATGTTTACTTGTGCACATGTGTGAAGCAAACATATTGCAATAGTAGCGGCATTCACAGGTGTGTAATTGTTAGATCCAATGCAGCTAAGGCTGCAGGAGGCTCAACAGTGGCAGGCCAATGATCAGTGAGGCTGATTATGATGCTCTTCTGCTGGTTGATGGGTGGAAACTTCATGTATTTGAAAAGAGGCAACCACCCCTATAGCAGCTGCATCCTTTCATCGCCAAGATACCACCTAGCAGCCAACTGAGTAGTGTTATTATAAGCCTTCTTGGACTTCTTCCAGCACATTTCCCACTGAGTCTATCTTTCATGTAATAACCACCCACTGTAGTGTACCCCAATGCCCTTAAAATGTGCGTACACCAGAGTGCCCACCCCCAGTGCCATCAAACATCTATGCCACTGGCTCAGAACATGTTATTAATTACTCCAACACTGAGACCTTCTGTGAATGGCATCTTTCATGCAGGCCACAACCACCAGTGTAGAGCACCTCAACCTCCTTAAAGTGTGTGGACATTGGGGGACCCACCCTCAGTGCCACCAAACATCTGTGACACTAGGGTGACCAATTCCCAGTGTCACCCTTGCTGTAAGAAAATAAAAGGTCCCTCATAGTCTTTCATTTTTTGTAATTTTACCAAGAAAAGCAGAAAACCATCTATCAATGTCTTTTGATGCCAACCATGACCCTCTGACCCATCACCCACCCCAACTGACCACCTCACTCAGCACCCACCATCCCATACCCCACACACCCTCACTCACTCTCACTCACCTTGAAATGGTCCCCCACCACTCTACTACAATACACATCCTTCTGCTTCACTGCTGGCTAGGAACAGAAGAAGCAGGGAAAGTGTGGTCAATGTATTTCCAATGCATTTTGAATTTTTACTCATAACTTAGTCATTTGTTATTATTTTTTCACCAAATTTCCAACATAGCCTTTTTTGGATCCCACCTTATGAACAGGGCAGGTGAAATTGTTCAAATTCATCCCAAAAGGTGATTAGTAGTCACACTGTGAAATCACCTTTTGGGCAGGTTTTGAACATTTTCACCTACCAGCTTCATCAGGTGGGGCTCTTAAAAAGATTATGCTGAAAATGTGGGGAGAAAATATGGTAAAATGATCAAGTTAAGAATGGACATTGAACTATTTCAATTTTCACTTATAACTTCACTATTGTTCAATATTTTTTCCACCAAACTTTCAATATGATCTTTTTGGGACCTAACCTCATGAAAAAGGTAGGTGAAATTTTTCAAATCTGTCTCAAAAGGTGATTTCACAGTTGCTCTGTGAAATTCCCTTTAGGACAGGATTTCAAACATGTCACCTGCCAGGTTCATGAAATGGGGTCATAAAAGGACTAGGTTAAAAATTTGGGGTCAAAATCTTAAAATACTCCAAAATGAAGGTACATTGAAATATTTCAGCGTTCACTCACAGCTTCAGTAATTTTCAATATTTTGACCCCACACCTTTTCAACATAGCTTTTTTTTCACATCACCTCATTAACATGTCAGGTGTAATTTTCAGATCCTGCCAAAAATGTGTTTTTGCACTTGTGGTGCAAAATGACATTTCAGTTAATACTTCATAAATGACACCTGTTATGTTCAGAAGAGGGAGTCATAAAAAGATTGTGTTAAAAATGTGTGGTCAAAATGGCAAAAAAAAAAAGTTATGAAGAAACGTTATGTGCAGGGCCAGCTTTTGGCCCAGCAGGTAGCGTGTTGTGTTCCCATGCTGTGACTCAATTTCAGGGACAAGCTTGGGGAGCCAATCAGGCCGCATGAGGATGGGGGTCAGCACTGTCATGTACCACCGCTCTGAGCATGGAAGGGGTTGTGCAGTGTTCTGCTGCAGAGGCAACACCTAGTGATGTTTGTTTGTTTGTTTGTTTATTCGCTTAACGGGTAAGCACACTGGAAACAAGTTCCTTTTACAGGTGCCGGGGGAGGCTGCCCTCACAAGGGGTTACTGTGTGTCATGGCCTACTTTTGTAATTAATTGCTGGTGTCATTAAACATGACCACCACTCACAATCTCTAAAAATCTCTTCCCCTGAACTTACCTGTTCAATATGTGTGCTAGATTCATACTCTGGATGTAGTAGGATGGTGTTATCACATATTATGAACTGGGGATCGTAAATGGACGTCACTGATTGGCCGAGACATTTTTGAAGCCATGGTGATATTGAGCTACATCATCACGGCTTCAGAAAACACCAGCCCCCTGACCTGAAGAACCACACATTGCTCCGCTCTGCCAGTATTTCCACCTCACACCAAACTGTAGAAAGGCACAACCGTTGATGGAGACATGCTCCAAAAATCGAAATAAATGCCACCCCCTCCTACAACCGCTGCTACTGCCAGTACTTTACAAAGCCTGCTATACATTTTATTACTGCAGCCAAACTCCTGAGGAATATGATGTTGATACAGTGAGTAGCATCATTTCCACAGTGTCACTAGTGCTTGACTGTCATGTTACAAAATAAAAAAAAAGAAAATCACAATTGTGGAGCCAACAAGCTCTGTCTAACTACCGAAAAGAAACCGCAAATTAAACACACATTCACTCTGTCCCAGACTAGGCAACACAACCATGTGAAACCCATGGAGAGCATACTTGAGAGGACCAGTATTACCAAAGTGACATAGTGTTAGTTATAACAGCGCCACCTGCTGGCCGAGCCTTCCAGGACTATTTTGTCAAAACATACTCTTCCAACATGCTAAAAGAAGCAATTTCACAAGGTTTTAAATGTATTTTTTTCTTGAAAAAAATTAATTCAATCCAGTTCATAATAGCAATAAGTCACTCCAGGGTGTGGTATATCATGGGATAGTGTCACTTCTCAGATGGTTGGACGCACTCGGCCTACGGCCTCATGCCTAACCACCTGAGGTGTGACGATATCCCATGATATACCACACCCTGTCATGCCTTATTGCTTAATTATACAATGGCAAGGAAAGAATCCTGGGTTCTGATTGGTCAGTGCCCACCTTCACCAGTGACGTTATCTCAGTATAACATCACTGTATGAAGGTCAGGCACAAAGAAGACCTCAGGAGAGAACAAAATCACTGCACCTGCTCCTCTGGAACCTGTTAATTGAGCACACCAAAAGCGGGGGAAAAAATCGGTAAACCAGTTCTCCGATTTCCACTCCCTTTGCATTTGGAAACAAATGAACCCCATAGAAATGCAAAGCCTGCCTACAGAACAAGTCAGAAGCCACCAAAAACTCAAACTGCTAACTTTTTTTGTGCTCCCCCCATACAACCCCACTCTCCCATTCCTCAGCAACAACATTCATAGGACTTGAGTGCTTTGCTTAGTAAACATTGAAGCTCCCTGTCATTTTCCCCTGAATTTAAAATAAAGTCAAGTGGAAAACCCTGTTTCTTCACAATCCAGCATATCTTCATTTGAAAAATGGAGCATGTGCCACTTACTGGTTATGGCAAGCTACCACACTGCTAGCCCTTATTTGTAGATATTATTCTGTTGTATATATGTTTTTTTATGTAATTGTATGTACATGCCAGTGTCAGCACAAAGGCACATAAGGAAAAGACTAGTTTTTTTAAAAAAAGGCTTGACCTTCTTTTGACCTGAAGGCAGCTGTTTGCCAGGAACTGAAATTGCATTCCCAGGTTTGTTTTTTTTAACAGAGATATGCCAAAATCCATTTCTATGTCATAAAACCATGCACTCAGGAGTGGAATGCTTTGCTCTAAGGAAGCTGTTATAATATGCTGCATTTTATGAGATAACAGGAGAGGAACATGCTTCCTTGAGAACCTGTGTGAATTTTATCTTACGGGTGCCAATGGTCTACAGGGGATTTCAAAGGGCTTAACTCTGAAATGTCATATCCATGCTAATTATAGGTCTCAGAATCTGATTCTCAATATGCTTGGAAATTTTGGAAACAGCACAACAGTGCCATCTTCTGACCTAAAAGAGACATCTCCTGGCCAAACAGAGTAGTTGCTCTGAACTGGGAATTGATGACACTGCAAGATTACAGAAGTGTATTTAAACCCCCAGCTCAGGGCATTTGCACACACTTTCTCATCTGGACTCTGTGACATGATAACCATCTACTAGTTATACGCATGTGGTTTTGATATAAATATATGTTTTAGACGTCTGCTTAGGAAAACAGGCCAAGTAACAAAGCATCATGGAACACAGGATTTGAACAGAGAGAAAAAAGGATCTACCCTATCCTTGACCCAGTGGAAAAAACTAATTAAGAGTTTCCTTTTGACATCAGGTTGTAACAGGTTGTACAACCAGCCATTACTTTGAACCTAGGAAAACCTGTTATAAAATATTGTGTTTTATGACATCAGGAGGTAAGCTGACTCTGACAGATACCTGTGAAAATCCTTATAGCTAAGAGAAGTGTCTTGCAGGATGTTGTTCTGAGAGATCAAAGGGATTTTCTGCCCTGTCATAATTCATGCTGTCTGGCTGACTAATTAAAAAAGTATATATTTTTTTAAGTGGGATGTTTAGTAATGTGCAGATTCATGTGACTAATTCAGTATGCAGGAATGAGAGTGACCTCACAGCCAGCACCACCACAAGCTGTGACCTCACCACCTGGGTGGGACACTTCCCCCCGATATTGTCAAGTTGCTGAGAGAACATTGCATACTTGTGTTTGGACTTTCAAGAGACACTTGTGTTTTGGGCTCTTAAGAAGCTCTTCTACCAAAATTAGGTAATTTCAGCACCACTGTTTACCAGCTGAAACTGGGGTAGGATCGGTTACTCAGTATAAGGCTGTTTGTATATACTTGTCCATTTATTTTTATGACTGTACCATTAATGTCATATGTTCTGTGTTTTGTATTCTATTTACTATTTTTCATTTAAGTAAACTCTGTTTTCCTTGAAATCCTACCTGAGCCATTTCCTCATTTTGAGTGTGAATGCTGGGACTGTGTTGATAATTCTGACTTAACTGTTAAAATGCTTATAGTGTGTCACCATATCCAGCAAGATAAGGAAATACCTAGGTCTCAATTGAGTCAGAAGGGGAATTGTGAACCAGGTTATGTGCCTGCTGGGTGAAGTATTGCACTGCTTTCCCTGAAGTGGGTGTGATATTTGGACCTGTTACCTGGGCATGCTAGCAAAGAAAGGTTCATATTTGACCCCAGGACTCGAGACTGGTAGTTGCTCGGACCAAAAACAGACAGGAGGGTTTCCCTGTTTGTCTCCTGTTCACATATTGCACTTTGAGGTTGGGCACTGTGGGAGCAGAAGGCCTGACCCCTGGAGTGCACTTGTGACAGACTTCACCTGACACACAGACGCCATTCTGTTTGGAGTCTTTCTCCTGACTACAAGGCTGCTACAGAAAGACTGCAATATTTTGCAAACCAGCGATTCTCTAGACTCTGAAATCTTCATACCCAAGGTAGGCTAAGCTAATATGTTTTAATGCGTTCTTCTGTATATTTTTCCCATTCTGTTTCTTATACTGTAACCTAAATAAGTATATGTTCTCTTTTACTTGTAAGTGCA
Organism: Neoceratodus forsteri; assembly: GCA_016271365.2. NCBI lineage: Eukaryota > Metazoa > Chordata > Ceratodontiformes > Ceratodontidae > Neoceratodus > Neoceratodus forsteri. The sequence continues at coordinate 1,680,309,562 of CM057456.1, forward strand.
TTTATTTAAGTATTTTAGTAAAAACTTTTGTTTGTCTAAAGAAATTCTGTCTTAGTGAGACTTTCTCTATATGTGTGTGAACTATGAAAACAGTATTAATAATCTATGAAAACTGTTATTGCCAAAAGGGGTCACACCATAAGCAACCAAAAATGAAAAAGGGTCTGTAAGGGACATCTGGAAGGATAGGGAGAATACCAGAGTCTACAAAGTTTTTGAACAAGGCTGTTACATGTCCTGTAGTGAGAAGGCCAAATCAGGTGTTACGCTGCTACCCCGAAGAGAGTCTGATGCCTGGGTCTTCCCCCTTTGTTTAATAGCCAAGGAAAGGTTCATATTTGGCCACAAAACTCGAGACTGGTATTGTGCCCTTATCCAGAGTTAGAGGGACACCCTAGATCCTTGTGGCAGAGGTACAGTCATGACCTCGGCAAGCACTCTAAAGGACAAGGGGGTATCCCTGTCCCCCCCCCATCATGGATTGTACTTAAGGGTGGGCTCTGTGACCTTAGTGGGCCTGACCCCCAGAAGTGGGTTTGAGACACTGGTCACAGACTTTTGCAGTTGCATTCAGTCCTGATATAAAGTCTCCAGCTTCGCCACCACACCATACAACTGTAATACCAAACAAACTATTCTCTAAGCTGCGACAGGGTTATCATCCACATATACTAGCAACAGAGCATAAAGAACAACATGGGGGTGGAGACAAGGAGTAGATAAGATAGTACACAGAAAGCCAGCACCACCAGCTCAAGAACACACAACTTCACCTATTGGACAATCAGAATAGGGATTATTTTTTTCATTTAAATATGCCTCCACAGTCAAAAATAAAAGACAAAAACTATTTTACTTTTTTTTTTCATTTATATATGTGCCATTGTATAATAGCAATAATGCACTCCAGAGTGTGTGTCGTGCTGGGATAACATCACTTTTGGGGTGCTGGATGCACTTGGCATTCAGCCTCATGCCCAACCACTCCAGGTGTGACGTTATCCCATCACAACACATGTCCTGTCATGCATTTAATTTGAAATGGTAAATACCACAATACTGTACCAATATTTTTCACTTTTACATAGCGCCCATGACATGAGACTGGGAACTTTTAAAACCTTCAAAATCCTGTATCTTGCTTCAGAAGTCAAAATATGTGAGACAAATGTTACTACTCACTGACTCCATTGCAAACTCTCTCTATTACTTCATTACTACTCTGTCTTCACCATTCTCCACAACACACCAAAACCTACCTCATGCAACATACAAGCAAACATTCAGCACTGACAAATGTCTTTTTTTATCATAGTCCAAGGGCAGCGGACAGAACACTGAGTGACCGGCTGAATGGCAGGCAAGATGAGCATCCTGGAATCTGCCACATGGGAACTGGCTCAAAGTTATTTTTGCTGGCCTTGCCTGGACAAACAAATTGCACACAGTGCCAGATTATACAATCTGGAAGCAAAGTATCTGCTACCCACTGCCCATTATTGTAATAAAATATAAATAAAATAATACAGTCCTAGAAAGGTCAGACTCATATACTGTATGACAATGGATTTACTTAGGTTTCACTGAAAAAGCAGCTCACATTTCCCCTAATTGTGGTTGCTGAACCACTCTAAATGGTTGCAAGTAGTTTCAAAGACTGCCACCAAGGCAGTGAAAATTACTGATGTGCTTCGCATTTTATTTTCAGTTCATGGACTTCCTGAAGAGGTGCCAACAGTTCATAATTCACAACTGAATTCCAGAAATGTAAAGTGTTAGCATGTATGGCATTGTATCGCAGTGGTTTAAGGCTCTGAGCTGCAAATGTGGAGACCTGGGTTTGAATCCCACAGCCCCCACTTGCATACTGTGTAACCCTGAACAAGTCACTTAACTTTCCTGTGCTCCCAGGTTGCACCTGTAAACAAGCTTTCAGCTTAGTGTGCCACTCCTGGTTAAACAAGTGGGAAAAAAAATTAAACAGCATTAAGGGCTTTCATTTGGCCATGCTGAGTGTGTGTCTTAAAGTCTGAGGAGCAGTTTTAGGTGGCAGCCCCACTTATCTGGAACCCTCTGCCTCTCCATCTTAGGAGTTTTATGTTACTGTTTTAATTATGAGTTTAAGGGAGCAGTCCTACTATTTTATTTTGTTAATAGACTTTGTTTATTTATGTGTTTATTTTGCCTGTACTGTATGTTTGTGAACTTGGAAGTATGTATGCATCCTAAGAAATGTTGTAAAGCACTTTGGTCCCTTGCTGGATGGTATGCTATATAAAATATAAATGCCTTGCCTTGCAAACACATGCTGAACTCTCCCTATCACCCTGCAACAAATACAGCAGCCGTGATCAGCATAAACTATGAAGAGAGCCCTACAAAGGCAAACATTTAGTGCAGAGCATAATCAGCAAACTTATACAGTATTTACAACATCATTTTGTGGATTTCTCATTGATGTTCAGCACCTAACACTACCACAGGAATTGCACTGCCTGAGTTATTTTTTAAATGACAGATCTAGGCTAGATTTAGCTTGCTCAGGGCTAACATGTCAGAAGATTTGGAAGGAAAATAAGTGATAACAGAAAATGCAACACAGTAAGTAAGCAGATGCAAAACCCTGTGAATTTCCAGTTCAAGACACGCTGTAGTTAGAATATGCACCTTCCAGGAAGGGAAGGCAAAATGGATTCTTTGAAATACTGAAAAGAGATTGGATGCCCCATCTTCAAAAGTCAGCAATGGCACGAATGTGGTTACTGCTGGCGATCTGCCAAACCTGGCAGTGCGATCATGCTTACCATACCAGTGCACATATAAAAATGAGGGGTCTCTCATGCATACTGGCACAGTGGTATATTTAAAGATTTGTGGCAGTGCTAAACAGCCCCCAGAGCACTGCTGTTTACTGTTGCCACAAACCACATCTTAACATGGTGCTATGGCCACATTTCTACCCCCCCAGAGGCAGGACAGCTGTACTGCAGCCACCTGCCCATGTGTCTAGTGGTCTTCCTCCTCCAATCACCCATGCTGTCATTTCCATAGGTAACCCTGGTAGTCTAATGGTCCTTCCACCCTCAAACAATCATATTGTTCCTTCCACAGGTAGCCCTGGTAGTCTAGTGGTTCTCCCATCCCTGGATCATCCATGCTATTGTTTCCATAGATAACCCTGGTAGTCTAGTGGTCTCCCATCCCTGGATCATCCATGCTATTGTTTCCATAGGTAATGCTGGCAGTCTAAGGGTCCCCCCCACCTGCCAATTGACTATGCTGTTGATTCTATACATATCCCTGGTAGTCTAGGGGACATCCCACTCCCCCAACTGATTGCCAACCACCCACCTGCTTAGGACCCTTAGGATAGGACTCTTCTGATTGTCCAGCTCAGAAAAACATGAATCCTATCCTGTCTTTCCCTAACTGAATTGTGCCCTCTTTGTTTTACCATAGGAAGTAAACACAGTGTAAATTTAATGCACGGTGTACTTCATAATTAGAATGAATTGCTACTGGTAGCACATAGTCTTGGGGATATATTGTATTAAGAAGCATTAGTTGCAGTTATGTGTCTTTATATTGTAGAATATTTTTAGTGCATTATTTTAAAGTTGTATGGCAAACAAAAAGATCCTACAAATATAGAGGGAGTATAAAGCAGTGAATGAATTAAAACAGCAGTGCTGTATACAATTGGCTGTAGAAATATTTCTGTTATTAATATTGAACAGTAACATTCATGAAGGAATATGTGAGTATTCAAATTTGCATTACAGTCAGCATAAAGAGCTGCAATAATGTGACAATGTCTTGACAGTGTCAGTACCTTGGAAGATGTATTTTACGTCAGCACTAGACTACCATGGTTTCCTATGGAATCAACTGCATGTGTGATGGGGAATTGGGACACTACTAGACTATGGTTACCTATGGAAACAACAGCATGGGTGTTTGGTGGGTGGGGTGGACCACTAGACTACCAGGGCAGTGCTACAGCTGCCACACTGCATCAGTGCTAGGGGTCTGCTGTGCCCATGCAAATGAGTCCATAATGGACATGCAGATGGCCCCTTAGCACCTCGCATGCCCAATGAGCTCATTTGCATGCTCAGATTGAATACAGCCCACAGGAGCTCTGGCATTATGCAGCCTTGGTCCTTGTCAGCACAGCATATATCCACTTAGTGCTGCGCCGATATGGCCCGATATTCAGTCAGCATGCTCTGTCAGCACATGCTAACTGGTTGACTATCACTATCACTCACAGCTGGCTGTGCACTATTGCAAGTGCAGCGCAACAAGCTGTACTGCACTGTTCTTGTGTCCAGCTTTGTAAATGGGGGTCCTGGGACCTGTAATTTACTATGCAACATAAGTTCTCAATTGTGGAACATTCACATAGACCACATATTGATACCCAGAGAGTAAATTCCCTTTTTTGCTGAACCAGATTGTGAGCTCGGTGTGGATTATTTTCTTTCCCCTGTAGTACCCAGATCTAGCACCTAAGGATCTGCTGTGGAAATTCTCAACCCTCCAAGGGACTGCCACTCTGGTGGGCCTAGTGGTTATGGTACTCGCCTTCCACTCACAGGAGCATGGGTTTATTTCCTGAGTCTGCCATCCCAACCAGTTGCAGCAGGGGATGGAGCGGCACTCCCCAGGATGCTCTACATACCGAGGGGTGATCTCTTGCCCTAATCAAAAATGGATACCCTGGTGGCCCAGGTGGATGGATGGTTGCTGTTCCATGTGGAAACCCCTTAATCCCGCCTTTGTCCCTCATGCAATGGCTTTTTAGGAAGGCATGGAGATACTGACAACAGCCATGACCACTCCATCACTGGATCACAGATCATGTCATAGGCAGGCATGGCTGGCCATGATTGCTTTAGGTGGGGAAAGGGCCCTCCCCTAGGTCCAGCCCCCAATTGCTACTGACAGACCCTGGACAGACATGTGGCAAAGCTGGCCCTGGAAGTCAGCCCAGCTGTGTAGATTTGGAAGCCTTCCTACATTACAAGTTCAACCCAAAATGGACTGACTCCAGAGGAGTAGCTCTAGCCATGATTGGATCTGGCTAATAGCCCAGCATGTAAGGCAAAGCAGCAGATGGGTAGGTCAGGGGGAAAACATGAAAAATGAAAAATAGAGGGATTAAAAAACTCCCTGCAAGAGAACTGGAAAATTCTCCTAGGACAGCTCACTGTCATACCCTCTCAGAATGAGGTACACAAAATGCTGCCAGTTCAATACTGTAGCAGTACACACAACTATAGAATAAAAAAAAGAACTATGATGAAGGATGATGGTGGTGCTGCCAGACAAGACTCAACAGCCAACATATACAAATCCAAAAATATGCAAGCACAAAAAGTCGGGCATACACCACCTCGAAATATGAGGGCACTAGTCACCACTGTAGTTTACAACATATTTATAAAATAAAAAACACACACAGGCTATGCCCGCCTGACACGTTTCGGATTTTAAAAATCCTTTTATCAAAGCCAACATATACAAATCCAAGAATATATATGGCACACACACACAGCTCCCCAAGGATCACAAATTTGCTTGATACAAAATAGTAAGTTTTATTGTGACGCGTCAGCCATCCTGCTGACAGAGTGAAAGGACTCCATGACTTTTCACTTCGCACTGACCATTCTATAGGGAGTTGAGTCTAAAGCAACACTAGACCTTTAAGTACTTTCCCACTTCACGATACATACAGTGCATACATGGCATTTAAAAGAGAGCTGCTGTGCTTATAGTTGTCCACGCTTATGTAATTTTCATAATGATGCACAGTAGCAATAGTGGAGATGGGGCATAGGGTTATTAGAGTCCCTTTACTCTGTTGGCAGGATGGTTGATATGTCACAATAAAATTTTGTGTAACCCCTAGGTGGCGCTATCCAAAGGGCTACTACCCCTGCCTGCTTGGTTAGTAGCAGGTTAAGTGACCTGAGTTCTGAAATGGGTGCCTCCACCCGGAGGTCAGGGTTGGTAGTGGTCAAGCTAACCTGGGCACAGCCCTCCAGAACACTGTAACCCCCCTCTTTCCTTACTAGTGGTCGGAACAATACACAATAATCACTTTCACAATACCCCTGATACACCACACAAGTACCCACACTGTTTGCACTTACCACCAGTGCTTTCTTCTGGCCCGGCCCTGGGAACCCTCTGTAAAACAAGGTTATACACAGCAAATAACAGCAGTACAGTACTCTTGCACAAACTGGAACCACAGTCAGGGTAAATGCAAAAAAGAGTTAGATCTGATTTATTTAAGGGGCTTGAACAAGGGAGGGGCGTAATCAGGTTAATTTGCTTTAAGGCTCTATCAGTCAAACAGTTATGCATGCACTTCAGGGTCCATAAACAGTCACGCACTCTGGGTACCCAGATGGAGAACGGTGGGCTAGCCAGGAATGTTGCAGCTGGTTGGAGCCCTGTGATGGAAGAAAACAACATGCACAACACACACTATTTGTAATCCGGAGCTGGAGGGCTCAGTTCGTGAAAAGAAAACAACAAGACAATCAGATGACACACTTTTAGATTAGGCTGTTGTTGCAGGGAGCTACCCTGATGATTACTCACGATACCCAAGACTGGACACAGGTTGGATGAAAATCGAGACAGCGGGTGGTTAATCTGGAGTGCCAGGAGAAGCAGGGCCCACACAATTCGCTGAGGTGTCGTTCCTGTTCAAGTGTGGAGCAGGGGGCTGATCCCCAGGCAGGTCTCTCATCAGTGGCTTTTTCTGTGCAGTGGGGTAGTCTGGCAGGGCCAGCATGGCATGGCCCAGGACGAATGGAGATGAACACAGATTCAGTCCGATTAGGCTGGATAAAGCTTCCAGCAAGCAGAATACAGTTCACACAGTGGGGAAGCAAATCACGACCCACTTTCAATACACAGCACATTTACATGTAAAGGATTCTACGGTACCAGCAAGCAGAACACAGTTCACACAGTGGGGAACCAAATCACGACCCACTTTCAATACACAGCACATTTACATGTAAGGAAATTCTACTGTACCAGGCAAACCGCTCTCCGGTCACGATCGCAAAGTCTCTGCACAAACTGGGGATTCAAAAGCAGCTGGAAATCCTGACAGGCCGATCGCATTCAGCAAATCTTAAGTCTTCTTCAGGTCAGACCCTGGTCACAGTCCAGTGGCTTAAATAGTCCTCACAACTCGGATTCAGTCCGAATAAACTCTATTTTCCCTCTCAGGGACAGCAGGCAGACAGACAGGCCAGAACTCAGCCCTTTCACAGTTCTCCCATACAAAACTACACAGAACTGCTGCTCAAAATCACTTGAGTTGTTACTTCTTCACTTCTCAACTCAAAACTGAAACTAGCTGCAGCAGCCTGGGAAATTCCCCAAGATCCAAAAGGTTCGGTTGGCTGATCCTCCTGTCAGTCACAACAAAGGCTCCCCCTTCAGGTGCAAAAAGGTGCAAAAAGCCCCAAACTACAATTCCTACAGATTTTGACTCCAGACAGCTCCTGTAGGCTGGCTCCATTTTAGGTCCCACCAGTACTAATTGGTCCAATTCGCAGTCCAGGACCAAGATAGTGGAGATAAACAAAACAGTCATTGCTGCAAAGAAGGCAGGTTAGACAAACTACATTATCATTATCACTCTAAATAATTTTCGGCAAATAGTTTCATCTTTCCATAGAGCTCCCTCTCAGATTACTTATGACTGCAATAAAGGCAGCTCTTAAAGAGACAGTACACAGAGGCTATACAGGCACTCTCTGGCAATCACGTTTAAACTGCTAAAACGCAGGACACCAGCCTGGTAGTGAGCATTTAGGCAAGCTCGAGGAAGACTTTTCAGGAACCCCCATTTGTAGGCAGGTTACACTTGCATTTTGCATCAAGTGAATTTAGCTGTGAACACAACCATGAGTACCACTGTATGTAAATTCATAAGAGTGAAAGTTACAGTGGTAGCTGAAGGATGCTCGCCTAGCAAGTCACAAAGTCACTTCTCAGGTTAAATATGTAGGAAAAACTGAAAAAAAGTTTTCCAGGTCCTATCTAGAATATTGTCCTGAAGTTGGTCAAGGCCAGATCAGTCTATATCTGCCTTGTAGATTGGTTGAATGTTGATCTGTTTACACTGATGTTTTAATGTATAAACTTTACATTTAAGGGGAAAGAGTGAAGTTTTCTACAAAATTGTTAATACTGTAGTGCCACCTTGTGGTAAATCAGATATTATTCTTAGTTTTGGGAGGGTACAGGCAAGGCATTGAGAATTCTGTGATTCTGTGGCTGCAAAATTGGCTCCATTACTTTCTGTCCAATACAGAGCCTATGTGTTGCTTCAGAAGTCATCATTTCTAGGGATTGTGTTTTAATAATGCATGTCTTCCACAATTCCAGACTGTTTTTCCTTCTTAATTTGTCCTGAAGGCCCTCCCCACATTCAGTATCTGTGGTTATTAAAAGGGGTGTGCAGCAAGCGGCTTCAGAAATTCATGTAGACTGAGTATTTCCTAAGCCAATCCACTGGACCAGCACCAATTTGGGTCTGATTTAGGGCTTGTTTGTTTGTTTCCCTTATTGCTGTGCATGTTAAAGACCCAATCCATCCTTTCTCCTTACCTCCACATAGTTCTTTTTTTTTTAATTACACTGTCCCAATCTTCAGGTGGCACAGCTGTGTATGGTCCCCATCCACCCAGGCCTTAAGCTGCTCCCCTGATGCCCCATTGGTGAGGGGAAGCAGCAGGATGAGTGCCTTGCTGTTGGACAATGTTAGAAAGAAGGCAGTAGAAAAATAGATATAGTAGGTGTGGCATCTCGCGTAAAAGCATCTAAAGGGATGCTCTTCATAAGTCCTGCCTCCAGACTGCATCACTCTGATGCAGCCTGCCTATTGCCTTCCCACTTTCTATCTTCCTCCTTGTACCCAACAGATTGCATTGAACTAAATACTGCTCTCCCACTCCTCATTAATGGGAATTGGGGAGAGAGCTTAAGGGCTTGGGATCTGGGTTTGTAGGATGGGGATACAAGGCTCTGCCTCCCCAAAGACTGGGACTCTGTTATTTTTTTTTTTTTAACTATGCCACTGTCCATCAGGTCTACAGAATGTTGCATCCATCCTTCTACCCCACCCTATCACTGACACAAAATGGAAGCGAAGGCTGATGGACAAGGGCAAAAGTTGTAACCCCCACCAAAGATGTCAGTATGGTAAGGGGTAGGGCCAAATGGAGAGGTCAGGTGGAAGCATACCTCCCAAACTTTTGTCACTGAAATATGGTATGCCAACACTCAAAATGTGGGACACTGGCCCCATAATGCATGAGAGATGTCAAACATGGAGATTCAAGTATGCACAGAACACTATGGAAACTAATGCATTTATCTGTGAAAAGTTTAATTAGGCTTAGCATCATAAAGTATAATGAATTTCTGTTTTGAGGTCTAGGTTTGTAGACCTTTCTCTGTGGGTTTTACATACACACACACTCACACACACACATAACAACCGTCTCCTTACAGTTAAGGAAGGTGGTTGTTCATTGGAGTGATCTGGTGGTAGCTGACACTCTGGTATCATTTTCTGTTGGTATAGATGGGGAGGATAAAAAAATCTGATTAAACAGGGTGCCCTTCGGGTGCACAGGGTCCTCTAGACAGTATCTTGGAGGCAGTATAACGCAGTGGTTTAAGGCTCTGAGCTGCAGACCTGGAGACCTGGGTTTGAATTCCACAGCCCCCACTTGCATACTGTGTGACCCAGAGCAAGTCACTTAACTTCCTTGTGCTCCCAGGGCACTCCTGTAAACAAGCTTTCAGCTTAGTGTGTCTCTCCCAGTAAAAAAAAAAATAGACAGAGGTCTTAGGCTATCTGCAGAAAAGGCTGGTTGGGACTTCAACCATCAATCTGCCCTTTTCTTAGCAAGCACTTTTACAGCACCAGGAGGGGGACACAGTGGGACACCCTCACCTAGGGTACCAGTCTAATAGCAATGGGTAAAGCCAGCAGGGAGACTGGTAGTGCCAGAATGCCCTTGAGCACTCAGAAACCATCTGGAGTGCCTAGAGGAGTGGGCACTCACTGGTGCCCTCTACACCACTCTCACCATCTTGTGGCAAGGAGAGTTGGTGCCCATGTGTCAGGCAGGGTAGTGGCTGGCTGCAAGACAGGTGGCATTTGGAGGAGGCTACCCACTGGAGCACTCATGTAGGAGCTGGGTACCAGCCATTCTCAGATTATCTGGGAATGACTGAGGTCCAGGACACCTCAAGGACTTGAAGGTGTCACCAGAGACATTGAGAGGGACCTTGGTGAATAGTAGGGATAGACCTCAGGCATAGGGGAGAGGGGACAGATCCTGAAGGACAGGAGAGTTAAGGGTCAATCAGATGTCCTACCCATAGAAGGGGAGTAGTAGGGGACCACTGAGAGGGAGCAGGAACCCTAGGGGTGTTTCCCCCCTCAAGGGAGACAACCTAATGGCTCTTGGACTTTTGGAGGGTTTGCAAAGATATCAAGGGAGACTGTGGCGGAAGTGACCCTGAAGTCAGTCCCATGCATAGTCATCACACCAGAAGACAACAGTTGGGAGCTGTGGCACACCTAAATCAGCAGGATAAGGTAGAAGATCTGTCATCAGAGTAACATTAAGAGAAAGGGAAAGAAGCAAATTCTTGGTAGTAGTGTCCATGCATTGGCCCTCTGGGGAAGAGATCTACGCAGGATGATCACTGGTGACAAAGCTGCATGCATGGCTGTGTGTGATTGTTACCCAGTGGGCCCTCATGTGGGTCAGGAGAAGAAGAAGAGTAATTGGGTTACTTGTAAGTAAAGGTATCAACCCCAGTTGGTCTTCCCTGGACATCAGGAGCTCAAATTCAATGGAATAATGATCTGCTTGGGTTGATATAATACACAGAAGAGAACTTTAATGCAGGGCTTACTGTATAGCAGGTTGAATTAGCGTCTGTTATATTTAGTGGGAGTCAACCTTCTACACATATTCACATCCGATATAATTAACGTGGACAGCTTACTCTTCAAGACAGTACTACTGACAATCAGCTGTCCTTATTTTTCACTATCCATTTATTTTCACTGATTGTCAGCAATAGCGAATATAGCAAAAAATAAACAGACAGTGAAAATAACCTTCTATACAGTAATCTCTGCATTGAGCACAAGAGAATAAATCATTGGGAAAGGAACTGGAGGATAGCCAAGGTGAAATATGCTTTGAACAGCTCAAAATGAAGTGTTACCCTCTGGGCTGCCAGCAGAATTTGAATGCTTTGGAAATCTGGACTGATATATCAGTCCATGGCACAGCAAGGGTTAGCTGTAAATATCGCCAAGGATAAACAGAGGGGAATAGGTATTTCCTACTGAAGCCCTGCTCTGGTAGTTGTGGAGAAGATGTCCACATAATACAACTGCATGTAAGGAAAGGACAGAGCGTGTCAAAACTAAAAATAAATCGGTAGAAAATGAATCCATTAGGGATGAGACAAGGTTATCATGTGTCCCAGTGAAAGGCTGTATAGGAGAACAGCGTGACCATGACAGCCTGGGGAAAGGGCTTGAGAGTTTACCTGGAACCCTGGTAGACAACTATGAGACTGTACAGTAAATAGACACTGTAAAACATGAATTAGAAATCCTGGATCAGAGATTGAAGGTACAAATGGACTTCGACAAATGCTTTCGCTAAAGGTCAAGGGCTTGGACATTTGCGAGTGTGTGTGTGTTTATTTGCTATATCCAGGAAAGGTCTCAGGGGTGCCCCGATATCCTTTTCTGAGCCCATAAGAAATGAACAAACAATCTGAATGCAAGGAAACTCCTAATGGGCATAAAATACCTCTAGCCATGGGAGGGTCCCTGGGTCATATCCAGCCCATTCTAGGGCAGTAATGCAGAATGGTGTGAACACCACCTGAAGGGGTGGGGGTGCACATGTCCTGAAATTAACAATTTTTTATTCATCTGTAAAGCAGTAATGGAGGCACACACATGGCTCAGTACAGGAGTCTGACACAAGAGGCAGAATAAAAACGAAACCTTATATTTAGATCAGACTGATGTGATCCAGGAACACTCTTGCTAGTGCTTGCTACTGCCACCAGCAGCACAAGCTCACCTATCATCAGGGGTGAGGAGTGCTCCTGGTGGCAGTAGTGAGCAGTAACAAGAGTGTTCCTGGATCACAATCATGGCTTCCGTAGCAGTGTGTGGTCCCGGTCTTGAGTAACGAGTGTGGCCTAGATAATACTGCACTGTGTTTCACTGCTCCTCTGCTGGATTTATCAGTTGGATCACTAAGGGAGTAAGGCTGTAATCATGACAATGTACTGTAATAACGGCAGGTGAGCAGGCAGGTTGCAGGTGAGTTATAGGCGGTTGTGTGGCTGATCAGAGATAAATGGACGCACTGTACAAAAACTTTATAGTACTGTACTGTATTTTGAATTAAAAAAAATCAATTTGTACTGTACTGTGAGCATGTTTGGAAGGACGGTAAGTGTAGGGGAAGGAGTATCTGCAGCAAGCTTATGTAAATCTGTGAAATTTATTTTTTGTTTTTTCTGGACCCCCGCTTATAATGGACACGAAGGATATGCACAGAGTAGTTCATTATAAGCGGGTTCCACTATATCACATGTAACCCTGGCACCATTATATCAAGGGCTACTACTCCTGCCTGCTTACCTGACTGCAGGTTGAGGGGCCTGGGTTCGCTATCAAGGGTCACTGTGGTGTCTCTGCCAACAGTAAAACTACAATTATGGTGCCTCCACCCAGAGTAATGATTTAGTGGGTTAAAACCTGAACTGATACTGCCCTCTGGGAAGCTATACCTACCCACAGCCCCACCTAGTGGCCCCACACTTAAAATTACAATAAACACCTTTATTTGCGTTCAATTCACAATTAATGGAGAGTGCTAATAATATGCTCACAGTGACCACTTTCCAACAGGGTCTGGAACTCTTGCATTTACCCTGTTCACCTGGAAAGAATAGTTACCAGCAATGACAACACAGACCTTTCAGTTGCTTGCATTAAACCAACACTCGGTAATAATATGCTCATGGACCAGATTAACATTTAAACATCAAACAGATTTATTTAGGGGTTTAAACAAGGGGTAGGGGATGCAAATTAAAGATAGATTAAAGGGACACTGTCAACCCCTTTGGGCATCAAAGTGTTCGTAGTTTAAAAAATAAATTGTATGACTGTTCACATTCTATAGAGACTGCTGATGCAGCTGGTAGTTTGATTTGGATTCTTATTTTCTTTAAAAAAGTGAAAACCAGACAGCACACCATATTGGTGTTACCACACAAACATGTGTTTGTTTACGTTCCTTGATCAGCTCTAATTGCATCTTTCCTGGAATTGGGAACACCCACAACACAGTCTAGCCCCTTATGATGCAATAGGAGTTTAGGAGGCTACTGCCTCATGAGTGACTGCACTGTTTGGGTGTGTTTCTAATGCTCAGGAAGTATGCAGTAAGAACAGATCCAGGATTGTAAACAAAACAAGGTTGCTTATAAATGTATAGTAGCATGCATTTCAGTTCTAATAACAAGGAGACAGACAAAACAAACAGCAACATCAATGAATTTTATAGAAGGTAAGCACTCATAAAATGTAGGTTTTTAACTAGAAATAATATGATGAAAAACAGGTTGACAGTGTCCCTTTAATTGATACTTTTGGTTTTAGCAGTATTTTGGCTTTGTATAACATTCAACCAAATGCATTAACCCCTCTGGACTGTCCAGTTAAAGGGGCACTGTCAGCTTTGGCCCTCCGTTTTGTAACATATGTCAGGAGTGTGCCTCTAGGCACATATTTGTGAAGGAGTTACTCTAATATGCCCCTGTGTAGCATAAAAGTAATTTATTTACCTTTTTCTGGCAATATTAGCATAACTTTCTTTTTACTCGATCTGCACTAAAATCCGCTGCCACTGGAAACATATCCACCTCGAGGACGTGCATCTGCCAGAAAGCACTATCCAAAGGGCAACTTTTCACATGCACATTGTAAAAACAAGTTAATGCTGTAGATGTTCTTAACCTCAGTCACCCCTGGTGTCTGCAAACTTAAAAAGAGCACTACTGCTGCTGCAAACTACTTTTAAAAATCAGAGCTGAAATTGAGCACATGTGCAGGAGGGGTACTCTCTTGCGCATGCACAAGATCTTTGCCCTGGCCCCTCTTGAGCAGGGAAGGGGAGGCAATCAAAGTAACAGATCAGGAGAGGGACCTGGGGATCATAGTCTCATCCAATCTTAAGGTAGGAAATCAATGTAGCAGGGCGGTGGGAAAGGTCAATGAAATGTTGGCATGCATCAGCAGGGGCATTACTAGTAGAAGGAGGGAGTTAATGATGCCACTCTATAAAACCATGGTAAGGCCACATCTGGAGTACGGGGTCCAGTTCTGGAGACCACACCTCCACAAGGACATAGGTGGGATGGAGAGGATTCAGAGAAGGGCAACCAGGATGGTGCAGGGTATGCAGGGAAGACTTACGAGCAGAGGTGTTAGAAGCTGAATCTGTACATGCTGGAGACTAGAAAGGAAAGGAAAGGGGAGACATGACTAAAACTGTTAAATATGTGAAGGGGCTCAACAAAGTAAGGGAAGGGTGCTTCCTTAAGAAGGAGGGGGCCAGAACTAGAGGGCATAGCCTCAGACTGCAGGGAGGAAGATACAGAGGCAATGTGAGAGGGCGATTCTTCAAAGAGAGGGTGGTGGAGGTGTGGAACAGACTACCAGAAGAGGTAGTGGAGGCTGAATCAGTGGAGGGATTCAAGAGGACATGGGACAGACATATGGGGCTGATTAGCGGGGGGACGGTGGAGTCCAGCAGAAGGAGGAGGAGTAGGGGGGGGAATAGGGTAGACTAGATGAGCCGGTGTGGTCCTTTTCTGCCATCAAGCTTCTATAATCCTATGATATGAATATTCATGCTATTAAAGGGAGCACTGTTGTAGTGCTTGGAGGCAGTGGGAGGTGTGACCACAGTGGGAAGGTGGGCAGGTACAATATCCCAGGGGTTGTACTGACCAATCATCAGGCCCATTTAAATCTTTCTATGGGTGGAGGATCCATGCTATTTTTTTCTCTTGAATACAAACTTTCCCCACACTGTGCAATGAAAGAACCCAGGAGCCACCATCAACATCCACAATGACCCAGTGACAGTGTGAAGTAGTGGCACCCTTACCCCTAAGGCAATTGGGAGGGATGCCTGCCCTAACAAGGACACTGCAGTAAGCACAGGAGTCTGACACAGGTGGTGGGAAACATAGGGTTCATGTAGGTCCAGCACTTTCTGGTATCCCTGAAGCATCCTCTCCATTCAGGTGACAGGAGTCAGTTACAGCTAGTTTATCAGATTTAAAGAAAAAGGAATTACAACAGACATCTTTACTTAGGGGTCTCCTATTATTTCTTTCATGCTGTGTGACACATCATAATGTGCCCAGTGGCACACACCAGATAATGTTTGGGGGAGGGTCCCAAGGTAAAAAAGACACTTTTATCACTCCTTCCCCCTGAATACATTCCCAGCAAGACATTTTTTAAATGTTTTCTGAAAATCGGGAGGGCCCCACACCATCTGGGACCTCCCCCCAATGTGCACCAATGTGCCCAATTACCCTGTGATTGATTTGATTTCTTTCCAAAAGTTATGTTCCTTTGACTGGCCCAGTGGCACTGAGGGCAGAGGCGCTGGTTGCTGCACCTCATGCCACACCGGCGACCTGGATTCGGGAGCAAGCACGGGTCACCGGGGGCTGGCAGGGGAGGAGAGGGATCGAGCATCCGATGGACTGCTCTCCCTCTCCAGGGAGGGATGTTCAAGATGGTCTGCACCCAACTGCCCCCTGGAGGAGGCTGGGGTCAGGGAGGCATGCCATACACTGGGGAGAAGTCGGGGACAGACACCAGGATGGGGTGCGTGCAGATGTTTGTGCGCTCCAGGCTGCCGGCATCATTGCACGCCCACTGACTCGTGGAGGAAAACACAAACAGTGAAAAAGTGGCACCTGTCGTGTGGCTTGATGGCCGTCCACGAGTGTTCATTGGGCGCTGGCACCCAAGCTGGATCCATGAAGGATGGGGAGTTAGGGGGCTCCCTGCCACCCCGCTGCGGGGGGGTAAGCTGCAGGTGTTTCAGGGTGCCGGCAGTCCCAGTCAAGATGGACAGATCCCCGGCAGGTTGCTAGGAATAAATGACGGGGGTGCAGAGAGGTGGCCAAGGAGGATAAATAATCAATAATAAAAAAAAAGGAATATTCCTTTCATTTGCATTCTTTACTTGCCACATGGGCAGCCCAGTTTTCATGTTGGTTGGATGTGGAATTCTGAGGGGTAAAATAAGGATGTCCATTGTAATGTGGGACAGTTGAGAGGCTGGGGTGGGGGCTCATTTCCAAAAGGGAAAGAAGTATTTGGTTTACTTCTTATTTACCCATGACAGCTCAATTAATCAACAATATCTCTTTTTCAGTTTGGTGGGAGGTCCTGCTTTTACCCATTTTTACAGCTGGGTGGGGAGTTGGGGGCTGAAGCAATGTGGGATTAAGTACCTTGCTCATGATCACACAAGGAATAAGTTGCTCTAGTGAGATTTGAACATCGGTCCCCTGGTTTCCTTCTAAGCCTATGCTCTAGACACTAGGCCAAACTGCATCATTTTGAACAAATCTGAAGGAGTGAATATGGACCCAAACAGCCCCCAAGAGGGTATACAGGCATGTCTGTGGTGCCATACCCCTACCAGGGTAGGAAAGTCTGTCAGCCTCCACTATCTCATCCTTTCGCTAACTGCAACTTAAAAACCTTTGACTGGGTGGCTTCTGATAGGCCATCCGAATTCCAAAGGTATCTTACTGCTGACTGCCCATAGGGTATCCCACATTCATGTTTCATTAGGGGATCTTTCCAATGGCTCCAGAACTTTCTGACCTGTCACAGCCTGCCTTTTCAGGTGTAATGTGAGCCCAGTTCCTGTGCAATCAACTCTTTTCCCCATTCTAAGATGGCCAACCAAATGATGTTGCTATCCTGGTACTGGCATTTGAACAAAAGGCTTGGAATCAAGCATGGAAACTATTTATTTCACAGAACCTGGACTCATCTAATACTGCCAGTGGTAGTCAGTAGCAGGTCAGGTCAGCACTGGGGTCAACAGAAGACATCTATGAAATCACGTATGAACAACAGCTTCCTTACCAGGGCGTGCAGTGGAAGAATGGTTGGACTATATGTGTGGGGGGGAAGGGGGACCTTGAATGCCACTTCAACAAAATGGAATTAATACCTGATTCATGGAGCCTAGGTCATTGGACCCAGACATCTTGGCAAATTAACAACCTGTTTTGAATCTTCCCTTTTTGGGGAAGATTATCAAAAAGGTGTTTTTTTTTTATTATGTTCTTGGATTAATACCTTTGAGCTAATAGCTCTTTACATAGGTTCCACATTAAGAAAAGTACAAGACAATACATACAAATAAAGAACACATATTACAAGGAATCATAAGTACATGATACATTTTGTGGATAAACAAAAAAGTCAGATATGAATGGAATAAAGTCAACTGGGGGGGGGCAGAATAAATGAGGTACCTGCTAGGTCACTACAGCAGACAATACAGTGGGCAGTGCCACTAGAGCAGAACAGGCAGTAGGAGCAGCCAGAGAGGCCTTGTCAGGGTGGGGGAGAGGGAGAAAACATGGGTGGAGGAAGTGAGGGAGGGTAGGAAGAAGGTGATTGGAGCTAGTGGCAGTCACAGTGAGCCCCAAGCGAGAGCTGCTGCTTAAGGTTTATTTTGAAGGCTCTAAGTGTGAAGAGATTGGCAATGTTATCCTGAAGGGAGTTGATCCACTGTGGGGCCCTGAATGCAAAGGACCACTGACCTTGGGAAGTGCAGCATTTGGGGGTTAGGAAGAGCTGGTGTTCAGAATTTCTTGTGGGACAAGGGTTGGTGCAGGGAAGAAGCAATTGTTGAACCCCTGTCGGTAGTTGACCAAGGTGAATTTTTTTGGCCAGGAGGCAGGTTTGGTACTTCAATCAATCTTGGAGTGGGAGCCAATTAGACCTGGAGTACAGGCCGCAGGTACGAGTCAGTCTTGGCGCTCCTGTAACAAGCCTACAGGCTTTATTAAGTGCAAATTTTATGGGCCGTAGTGCAGTGTCAGTGGCAGAGCAATAGACTGCAAGACCATAGTCGACAAGGGAGACCACAGAGCTGTGAACTGCAATGCTTAAGGCTTCAGATGTCAGACTGTGCTTGTGTCTATGGAGAAGACCAATGCATGAGTTGATTGCTTTAGTGATGTTGTCTATGTGGATGGCGTAGTTGAGTAAACTGTCAATGGTGATGCCAAGGTGTTTGAAGTGTTGAACGAGCTCAAGTGAGGAATCAGCGCTGTTACATATTGAGAGGGGGTAATCTCTGTCCTTATTGTGGGAGCTTGAGAGCAGCATGGTCTTAGTCTTTTTGTAGTTCATAATCAACCTGTGAATTGCTCTGTGGTTGCAGAGCAACTTGAGGTGCATCTCACAGACTTCCAGATTTATGAGCCTCTACAGTCTGGATTTAGGGCTATGCACAGCACGGAGACCACACTAGTATGGGTGATGAATGATCTAATCAGGGTGAGGGATTGGGGGAGCGGACAATTCTCATTCTCCTCGATCTCTCATCAGTGTTCGACACTGTGGATCACAGGCTGTTGTTGGACAGACCAAGGGAGTAAGTTGGACTCATCGGCATGGTCATTGGCTGGTTTGAGTCTTTTCTCCTGGGCAAGACCCAGAGGGTGGTACTGGGGAATTATTAATCAAGCCCAGTGACCCTGTCCTGTGAAGTACCCCAAGGTTCTGTCCTCTCTCCCGTGTTATTCGCAGTGTAAATGCTGCCACTGGGTGAGGGCATCAGGCGGTATGAACTTGGGTTTCATTGCTATGCTGATGACACCCAGCTCTACCTGTCATTCACACCTGGAAGAACAGATACGGGCAATGTGCTGAATAAGTGCTTGTCCGAGATCTGGGTCTGGATGTCATTGAACTGGCTGGAACTGAACCAGGAAAAGACTGAAGTGTTGGTTGTTGAGCTAGGTCGGTGGAGGGGAGTGGAGACCTCTGGGGAGAATTTTGGACTGTATTTAGGGTCCTCAAAACGGGAGGCCTCCACTAAGGTGAAAAACCTAGGCATCATTCTGGAAAATGAACTGACACTGGAAACCTAAGTGTTGGCGATGTCTGAATTGGGTTTTACCATCTACAGAATGTTGCCAGATAAAATCCCTTATCCCTTCTTATCTGGCCACACTTATTCATGAATTCATCACCTCAAGGCTCGACTACTGTAACACACTCTACCTCAGGTTCAGGGGAGGTGCACTATGGCATCTGCAGCTGCTGGAGAACACGACGGCCCGGCTATTGATGAGTCTTCTGAGATCTTGTCATATTTCGCAGGTGCTGCATATACTGCATTGGCTGCCGGTGCACTGACGCATCTCCTTTAAAATAGGTTTTCTGACCTATAAGGCCCTACATGGGCTGGGTCCAGGTTACCTGGCAGAGCTGCTGCATCCCTACCACCCTAATTGTTCTCTATGGTCATCGGGAGAGGGCCTTCTTGGGGTGCCCAGGGTGAGACTGAAATCTATGGGGGATCAGTCTTTCAAAGTGGCAGCACTGATCCTTTGGAACTCGCTACCTGTGTGCTGGAGGGAGGCCCCTTCTCTTGAGACCTTTAAGAGAGGATTGAAGACATTTCTATTTTTACAAGCCTTTGGAGATTAAATAGAATAAAGAAAGTCTTTTTATTGTTCTTATAATGATTATAGAGAATATTAGCATAGATGAGACTAATTTCTATTAGATGCACAATGTTAATAATTCTTTTGGATTTTATGTTTTATGATGCTTTTTTTTTATTGTAAGGGTGCCCAGTGCCTTTGGGAAAGGGCACCCCAAACAAATAAAATCTACTACTACTAGGTGGCTCCAAATAGGTTTGGTGGGATCAAGCATAGAAGGTGTAGAAAATGAACATAGCCTTTAGCACTGAAACAGACCCAGAGCTGCTGTGTAACTTTACCCTATTTTTATAGTTGGTTCCCTGCTATATTTTGAAATCAGCATTTAAAAACTTAAGAAAGTTTCCACTGAAAGTAAAGGAGTGGCTCAATGGTCTTTTAAAATGTCACATGGCTGGACT
This sequence comes from Neoceratodus forsteri, assembly GCA_016271365.2. Taxonomy (NCBI): domain Eukaryota; kingdom Metazoa; phylum Chordata; order Ceratodontiformes; family Ceratodontidae; genus Neoceratodus; species Neoceratodus forsteri. Next base: position 1,680,329,862 of record CM057456.1, read on the forward strand.
TGCAAAAGAGTTCCATACATTAACCAGCTATGAAAATGCTGATAAGGACTGTATTTTTCCCATTATAAGGGGTGTTTACTCACCTGGTAAAGGTGATTGTGTTGGTTGACATCCATGGCACTCCAGACATTACCTCATGGCTTTTAGCCCACCTGATAGACTAGTAATGCACATGACCTTAAGATCGAATTGCTAGTCCCCAGGTCCCAGAAGCCCCTGTTCTCCAGTTCGAATCTTCCATAGCTGAAAATAAGGTTAGTAATAGCATACAATGCTTTTAGCTGCTACACACACACTGAGATGCCTTCTGAAGCTGGCCGGAGTGGCCCCTTTTATTCACCTATTGATACAATACTAATACTCGGCCTTCTAAGTGGCCGACAGCAGCCATCCTGGATGACTTAAACAGAGAAATATATACACATTGTGATGTCCCTCTGTTCCCCTCTTCTATTACACAGATATCCTCCTAGTCACTCTGATCGCTCTGAGGGAGGACCATGGAGTGCCATGGATGTAAACCAACACAATCACCTTTACCAGGTGAGTAAACACCCATTCTGTTGGTTTGACCATCCATGGCACTCCAGACATTACCTCATGGGTTGCTAATCAGCAGTACTGTACCCTAATGGGCGGGACGGAGTGATCTAAGAGTGAGAAGAGGAGGAGCTGGCTGCCGAGAGAACCTGAGTAGTGAATAGGGTCTGTAGTTCATACAAGCAACCCAATCTATAGTGTCTCGCAAAGGTATGGATGAAGGTCCAAGTGGCTGCCCTGCAAATGTCCTCCATAGACACATTAGCCCTCTCTGCCCAAGAGGTAGACACTGCCCTGGTAGAATGTGTTCTAATACCCTCTGGGGGCATTAGGTTCTTTTACTTGTAAGCTTCTAGAATGGTTCTCTTGAGTCGGTTTGCTATTGTGGTTTAGGATGCTGCCCTACCCTGTTGTTGCCCTTTTGCCACAATAAACAATCTTTCTGTCTTACGTATCAGCTTGGTTCTAGATATGTATGTGGCTAGAGTGCCTCCCGCGTCTAAGTGATGAGGGATCGTCGTGTTCTCTGGCGCTCTATTAGAGAGGGTAGGCAACTCGATGGGTTGCTCCCTATGGAAAATGGATGCGACCTTGGGTTGGAAGGCCGAAACTGTCCGTAAGTGTACCCCTTGTGGGGTGAATATGGCATAAGGTTCTCCACAGGATAGGGTCCCCAGTTCGTTAATCCTCCGAGCGGAGCAAATGGCCACGAGAAAGCAGACTTTCAGTCCTGCCCAGAACAAATCCACCTGACTCAGTGGTTTGAAAGGAGCTGTGCTGAGGGAGTATAGGACTAGGGTCAGGTCCCACAGGGCGATGAGCATCCAAATCCTGGAGCATAGCACTTCTACTACCCTGAGGAAACAAATTACATCTGGATGAGTCCCCAGATTATGCTGCCCTATGGGGCCGATAGCGGTGCCAATGGCGGACAGCTGCACTCGGAGTGAAGAGTGAGATAAGCCTTTATCTACACCCTGCTGTAAATACAGTAGAATGGTCAACATGTCGACCTTTTCGGGTTCTATACTCTTGTCCCTGCACCATGCCGCGAAGATGGACCACTGCCTGCCGTAGGTGGAGGTAGTGGAAGGCCTTCTGGATTGTAGTAACATAGATATGACTGATGCGTGGTACCCGGCTCTCAACAGTCTCTGCCTCTCAGGAGCCAGGCCATTAGTTTCAAGGTCCCTGGTGCAGGGTGGACCATGGATCCCTGCGTTAGTATGTCTGGTCGGTACAGAATTCTGTGTTTGTCCAATGCCATGGCTACCATTGCTGTGAACCATGCTCACCGCGGCCAGTACGGCGCCACTAGGACAATGGTTCTCTGAGACTGTCAAATTTTTGATAGTACCTGTGGGAGGAGAGGAATGGGGGGGGGATATGTACGGTCCCATGCCCAGGTCTGCGATAGGGCATCGGTCCCTTGACAGTGGTGTTCCCTGTACCTGGAGAAGAACCCCCTCACCTGGGAGTTCTCTGCTGTTGCCATGAGGTTCATGAAATTGGGATCCCAAGCTTCCTGTATCAGTTGGAACAATTTGGAGTGCAGGTGCCACTCTCCTGGGTGAACCCGTTGGTGGCTGAGCCAATCTGCCTGTATGTTGAGTTTTTCTGCTAGGTGGACCACGCCAATGTGCCTGAGATTGGTCTGGGCCCAGGTCAACACCCTTGTTACCTCTCTCTGCATGGCCCTGCTCCTGGTACCCCCTATTTGGCGATGTAAGCCATGGTGACTTGATTGTCAGAACGAATTAAGACTGACTGACTATAGATGGTAGATTGAAAGCATCTGAGGGCATGGTAGACTGCCCTCATCTCCAGTACATTGATGAACAGTCTTGCCTCTGGAGTGGTCCAGTGGCCTTGGGCTGAGAGAGGGCCCAGGCATGCTCCCAACCCAGAAGACTTGCATCTGTTTTGATGGTGACATTGTAGCTGGCCTCCAATGGAATCCCTGGTGCGAGGGACCATCTCTCTGACCACCAGCCTAGGGAGTGTCATACTGAGTCTGGTAAAGGTATCCTGATCTTCAGGTTCCACTCATTCAGGGATCCCTGGGTCAGCATGTAGTTCTGCAGTGGTCTCATGTGCCACCTCGCCCAGGGAACCAGATTGATATATGATACCATACAGCCTAACATCTGGGCTATATGCCCAATGGTCGGAAGGCTGCTGGCCTTCAGCTGTTGCACTAAGGCCCTCATGGTTTCTACCCTCTTCTGGGATGGTCTGGCCCACCCCTGGGATGTGTTCATCTCTGCTCCCAGGTGTTCTAGTTGTTGTGTGGGCACCAGGTAACTTTTGGCCTGCTTCACCACCCAGCCGTGTTCCTCGAGCACCCATAGTGCCATTTGGGTGACCCTCTGTGAGTGTTCTTTGGATGAGCTCAGATCAGCCAGTCGTCCAGGTATGGGATTATGTCCACCCCTTGCTCTCTCAATCTGGTGACCAGAACTACAGACACCTTGGTGAACATCCTTGGTGCTGAGGTAAGACCTAAGGGCAGTGCCTGATACCGAAAATGTTGCACTAGGATATGATAACATAGATATTGTCTGTGACTTGGCCTGACTGAGACATGCAGATATGCGTCGTTCAGGTCTATTGAGGTCAGGTAGTCGCCTACCCGAATGCTGCCGAGAGTCAACCTTAATGTCTCCATCTTGAACGTCTGTTGAGGTGCTTGAGGTCTAGGATGGGGCGGAGTTCCCCTGTCTTTTTGGGTATGAAGAAGAAAATGGAGTACACTCCCTGTTCTTGCTCGTGTGGAGGCACTACTAGGATCGCCCTGTTCTGTATCAAATCCTGCAAAATTTGTTGGACTTGATGGGCAGATGCCCTTTTTTTTGAAATGGGAGAGCTTAAAAATCTGTGTGGAGTCAGGGGGTGGGACAGTTCTATAGAATACCCCCGGGACACCATCTCTAGTACCCACTTGTCTGATGTTGTACCCATCCACCTGTGTTGGAACAGCATTAGTCTTTTGCCCACTGGTGGACAAGGACCCCACGCTGGGGTCTAGGGCAGAGATGATTTATAGTCATTGTTTGTTCCTGTTTCCTCTCCCTCTGCCTCCAAATTTGGAGCCTCAGTCTTGGAAGGTGGAGGTTTGATAACTGGAGTTGAAGGAGTTACGTGCCCCTTCCTGAGCTCCTCTACCTGAAAGGAATTGTTCTGGTAGTAGTTATCTCTACGTGGTTGTTGTGATCTGTTCCCCCCTCGAAATCTTTGTCTGTTTAATGGGAGATAGGTAGGTCTGCCCTTGTTTTTAAGGAGATCCTTTCCTTCCTTCTTCTGCTTCAGGTATTCCTGTAGGCCTTCTCCGAACACGTTCGCCCTTCATAGGCAAGTTCTGTAGCAATGCCTTGGATTCATTATCTGCTTCCCACAGTTTGAGCCACAGAGCTCTTCTGGCACAGTTTATTAGTGCCGTTGCCCTGGTATTTAACTTTAGAGTGTCTACTGCCATGTCCGCCAAGTATTTTGCCGCATCAAGTGTGCATTCCAACAGTTCGGACTCCTTGGTCTTAGGATCCGCTTTCTCCAGATGTTCTTCGGGCCATCGAATTTGGGCATGAGCAGTGTAGATTGCAGTTGTGGAGGCTTTGGCTGCCGTGCCATCTATTTCAAACAATTTCTTTAACAAGTCCTCCACCTTTTTATCTGTAGGGTCCTTTAGGGATATGGTACCACAGGGTAGTATGCTCTTCTTGCTAAGAGCTGCTACCTGGGGGTCGATAGTGAGGGCTGTGCACCAAACACTGGCCTTGTCCTCCTGAACAGGGTACATGTGTTCTAGATTTCTCTTGTCCGACATTTGACCCGTTTCTGTAGACTCACATTCTTTAATGAAGATGTCATCAATTGCTGGGCAGACGGGGAAGGTGTCCTTGGTGGCTTTTCCTTGTTGGATCATAGGGTCGAGTTTTGATTTAGGCTGGCCCTCCTCAAGCTCGAACCCCATAGTGGTCTTGATTATCCTCATAAGGCCTGGGATCAGGTCAAATGAGCACAACTTGGATGTAAAAGATGGCACTGATTGTGTTTCCATCTCTTCTTCATCAGATGGAACGTCCTCTCCATCATCGGGAAGTTCTTCATCCCCCGAGGCATCCCCTATGTCCGGTATGGGGGTACTTGGGGGTGGTTCGGCTGTATCCGAATGGGCCCCTGTGGTTCCACCTGGATTCTCTGGTTCTGGTAGTGGCTTTGGGGTCTGTGGTATCTTGAACTGGGTCATGGCCTCCAGCCTCTCCATGATCTTCAACATAAAGTTCTGCTGGCTCTCCATCATGGCCATCGTTGCTTGTTGATTCTGCAAGAGGATGGCTCCCAGGTCCATCCAATTAGCTCCACTGGGTCCTGTAGCGTCCAATCCCATCCCTGGAGATTGCTCCAGAGACAGGTCATCCTCATCATGGAGGCATACGGGGCATTGAGTTCCCATGTTGTGGGGCATCAGAGTGGCGCTACATATGGTGCATTTTCTTGCCTTCACCATCTGTGGAGAGAGAAGACAAAAAACGGAGGGATTGTTAGGGGTGGAGTCATAGTGGGCTTCCAGAGGAAGAAAACTGGATGCCCCAACATGGTGGTATTACCTCTGTTGACTAACCTTTAATGTGGTCCTCAAGAGACAAGGCAATCCCCCTTAGGGGTGGCCTCAAGGGACAGGAGATCCCCCCAAGCACGCTGTTACATTGCCCCCATCCTAAAGATAGGCTGGTGATGGCTGGGGGTTAAGCAAATGAGAGGTTCAGCCACCTACAAGATAGTGGCCCTCTAAAATGGCTGACCCAACTGAATATATATAAAATGAGTGCCCCTCCCCCGCCGAAGGGCCACTGGGGAGAGGTGCCCTTAGGCGATTAGGGATGGCCAGTATAAGGAGCAGTAGTAATAATCCGACCAGGCCTGCCGCTAGAGAGAGGGGACCTAGGCCTGAGGGAGTGAGGGCTCGATTAGGCCGGCCGCTGTGGGAGGGGTGTAGGCCTGATGAGGTAGTCCCAGAAATTTAGCAAACAACAAACAAACCAGCTGTCCTGTGTCCCTATGGTGCCTCGAGGTCTCCACTTGGGAAGGGATCCCACTGAGGTCTAGGGAAACTTATCATCCGCTTTACTATAATCCTTAGTCCTCGCCTGAGAAGCAGGGGTTCATCGAGGATTCCCCCCCCCCCACTGGAATTCTGCCCAAGAATAGAGGCTGAGGTTTTAGATGGTGAGTTGAAGACCTATCATCCCTTTTCTGTCTCTAAAAAATTAAAAAATCCTGTGTATGGCAGGGCAAGTTCTCCCGATGCCACTATATACGTGTGCGGTCGTCGGGAAGTGAGAGAAACAAAGAACAAAGGGGAGTCATGGGCAAGGCTGATCCCTTGAGACGCTCATGCATTAGCGGTCTGCCCAACAATCTGGAAGTAACTCACCTGCCGCATGGAGCTTGGAGGTGCCGTGCCGCCATGTAGAGCGGCAGCTCCAATGTCGGGCACCAGCGAGCTGTAGCCTTTCGTGGGGAGAGGTAGCGAAAGAGATGTTGGGGGGGTGGGTCACTTAGACCATGTGGTGCTGGCGGGCGTTTCCTGAATTCCTCCCAAGAGGAGGGCTCCCTTGCTCAGAACAATGTATGTATAAACAAAACCAGTGGCATGATTTCAAACGGGGGCCTTTTGGGGAAACCATGGGTGTGAACTGCCCCAATGTAGCGAGAGACACTCCGGTGTGCCCATGACTGTGGAGGCCTCTCTCAGCCCCAAATAGAAAAGCCACAGAATAAAATCAATGGCATCACTGAAACGATTTAAAACCATGAAAAAAACAGACATAATGGAGCAGCACAATCTGCTCCAATCTATTTAAAACTGAAATCACCAACAGTACTCCAGCTGGCCCTAGGCAAGCCCAGCCTCCTAAGCCGTGCCATTCAAAAATACTCATAAATCTCCATTTAAACTGTAGAAGTTATTCTAGAACATATTATAGGCAGGCTGAAATGTATTTACACAATAAAAAACAATTTTCTGTGGAATCCACAGGCCTACCTTTCCTGGCACAATACAGGTACTCCTGGGGTGCTTTTTGCCTTATCAGATGCACAATTAGAACTGGAGAACAGGGCTTCTGGGACCTGGGGACTAGAAATTTGATCCTAAGGTCATGTGCATCACTAGCCTATCAGGTGGGCTAAAACCTATGGGGTAATGTCTGGAGTGCCATGGATGGTCAACCCAACACAAACAATGTTAGTCTTTGATTGGTCTTATTTCAGACTTATGCTGTGTTTTATTACACAGGCCTCTGTTGTAAGTGCTCGAGTATCATTTGTTCCCATATCGCGGTTCTCAGGGAAGAGCTGCCCCCGGGGCCACACCCTTTAGCTCCTCCTCCGCCTTACTCCTATTAGTGGATTTCGCCACTGGTAGTGCTACTCCCGGGGCAGCACCCTCGTGCTCCGCCTCTCACCCTATCCCTATTGGTGGATTTTGTGCCCTGCCCTCAGTGCAACAGCCTGTAGCTGTTACTTCTCACAAATCTGATTGTTGCAAGTCTGATGAATTGAGGGTTTTAAGTGTAGATGAGAATGTTAGGAAATGCTCCCCCCAGCAATGTGCACTGCTTGTCTCTGAATTTTGGTGGCTCAAGGTGTATGTCTGTTTGCATCCAAAAGAGCCAGACTTCAAGGATTCAAATCTTAACCAGAGACATTTGTTGTGCTTTGTGTCAAACTCAGTTGTGAGCATTTAATCCTGTAAGTGTCACAAATGATTACCTTTTTTTTATATTGCTAAATTAAGACAGACGTAAGCGAGAGAATATATTTTATTTATAAATTGTAATAAATGGGGCAGTAACATGATAATTGGTTACTGGTGCTGCCCTGGAGCAGTGCCATGATGGTTGGTTTCTGTTGGCTGTCCCTAGAGCAGTGTTCTTGCTACCCCTGGGGCAGCACCTGTGTAATTGGTTTCTGTGGGCTGCCCCTGGGGCAGCGCCTGTGTAAATGGTTCCCGTGGGCTGCCCCTGAGGCAGTGTCCTCACTGCCCTTGGGGCAGTGCCTTTGTAATTGGCTCCCATGGGCTGCCCCTGGGGCAGTGCCTGTGTAATTGGTTCCCATGGGCTGCTCCTGGGACAGTGTCCTTGTTGCCCCTGGGACAGTGCTTGTGTAATTGGTTCCCATGGGCTGTCCCCAGGGCATTGTGCTCGCTGCCCTTGGGGCAGTGCCTTTGTAATTGGCTCCCATGGGGTGCCCCTGGGGCAGCAAGGATACTGCCCCAAGGCAGCCCCATGGAACCAATGCGAGTGCCCAGAGGCAGCGGACACTGCCCAGGGGCAGCTGATGGGAACCAATTACACAGGCACTGCCCCAGAGGCAGCGAGGACACTGCCCCTGGGGCAGCTGATGGGAACCAATTACACAGGCACTGCCCCAGAGGCAGCGAGGACACTGCCCCAGGGGCAGCCCACGGGGACCAATCACATAGCCGCTGCCCCAAGGGCAGCAAGAGCACCACCCCAGAGACAGCCAACAGAAACCAACCATCATGGCACTGCCCAAGAGCAGCACCAGTAAACAATCATCATGTTACTGCCCCATTTATTACAATTTATAAATAAAATATATTCTCTCGCTTATGTCTGTCTTAGTTTTTATTTTTATTTTTTTTATTGAAATCTAGGATTACAATTACCTTTGAGCAGGGACTGCTCGTTCACAAAGGTTCCACATCAAAGGAATGGGGGGTATACATACAAAGGGCAAACATAATAATACAAAGTTACACAATAAAAGGAAACAAGAGACTGAGGATTAGAAAATCACAGTAATTCAAAATGTGCCAAATGTTATGTGTTATGACATACCAGCCAGGGGCAAACTTAGGAATAAGTGCTGTGGGCGAGAGGGAGGGGGTGAGTGCAGGCAGGAAGGCCATATTCAGAGGGTAGAGGTGGGAAGGAGCTCTAAGAGGAAGGGAAGGGAGGGATAAAAGTTAGAGAATGCCCGGAGGGGGAAGAGGAAAGGGAGAGGGGGTGAGGGGTGGGAAGGTAAGGCAGATAGAAGGTGGACAAGGCAGGAAGAGGTAGCTATCAAGGCTGAAGTGGAGGGCAGTGGACGCTGGGCCCCTGATTAGGCAAGGCAGTCACAATGACTACTTGAGATGAGATGAAGTCGGAGTTGTCTCTTAAAAGGGCCAAGGGCAGAAGCAGTAAGAGTTTCCTTGTTGAGAGTATTGTACCACTGAGGTGCTCTGTGGGCAAAGGCCCTCTGGCTCATGGTGGTCTGGCATCTGTGGACAAGGAAGGTTAATTGTTTTGAGCTTCCAGTTCGCTGTGCACTGTGGTGGTCTATGAGTATCTTTTCAATGCCTGGGGGCATGCCCCCGAGGAGGACTTTTTTGGCTAGGAGGCAGGTTTGATACTGAATCTGGCTGATGAGAGGAAGCCATCCTGCCCGAGTGTACAGGTCACAAGTGTGTGAAAGTCAGTCAGACCCAGTTAGCAGCCTGCATGCTTTGTTAAGTGCCACTGTAATTCTGCGGAGGGCAGAGGCAGAGGCAGAGCCATAGATTACTAGCCCATAATCGATGACAGAGGTGACAGAGCTGTTGATAGCCAAACTGAGAGTGTCAGGAGTCATGCAGTGTTTGTGCCTGTAGAGCAGGCCTATACGGATGTTGGTGGCTTTGGCGACAGAGTCAATGTGCCAATGGTAGGAGAGTGAGCTGTCCAATGTGACACCTAGGTATTTAAAATCAGGAACGTGTTTAAGTGAGGTCACAGCTTGGTTTAGGATGCTGATGTCATGGGATTTGAACTTACTCCTGGCATTGTAGAAGGTCATAACCTTTGTTTTGCTGTAGTTCATGATTAGTTTGTGTGATTTGAACCATTCTTTGATGCATATGAATTCAAGCTGTAATTGTCTCTCGAGGAGCTCTGTGTTTTGGTGGTTGGTGAATATGACTGCATCGTCGGCGTAGAGCAGTACTTTTTGGTGGCAGACAGTGGGAAGGTCATTGAGGAAGAGGCTAAAGAGTAGTGACCCCAGAATGGTCCCCTGTGGGACCCCTGAAAAGACTGGCTTTTCTTCTGAGGTGACACCAGCAATCCTAACCTGCTGGACCCTCTCCCCAAGGTAGCTTGAAAACCAGAGCAGCACTTCATCGGAGAGCCCAATGTTAGATAATTGCTTGATTAGGAGTGGGTGGCTCACAGTATCAAAGGCTTTCGCAAGGTCGATGAATACTGCCCCTACACAGTTTCCTTGATTGAGAGTGGTATGGATGAAGCTCGTGAATTCTAATAGTGCAGTGGTGGTACTGTGCCCTTTTCGGAAACCATGTTGCTCAGGACACTGGACGTCGTATTTTTCCAGGTACTCGACTAGCTGGTCAGAGGCGATGCACTCCAGGGCCTTAGACAATGGAGGGAGGATAGAAATAGGTCTGTAGTTGGAGTGCAGTGATTTGTCTCCACTTTTGTGTACCGGTGTGATGGTCGCCTGTTTCCAGAGGGATGGGAACTGGGACATCCTTAGAGACAGGTTGAGAATCTTTGTCAGGGGTTCAAGGACTTCTTCAAGGACAAGTGCTAACAACTTCATGTCAAGGGAGTCTCCGCTGAAGCCTGCATTGCAAATGGCCTTCTGAACATTGGTTCTGGCTTCGTGCACCAGTATCTCCTTGAAGTAGAATTGTGGGGCAAGGTGTAGGGATGGAGCAGTGGCAGGAGGGTTACTACCAGTGGGGGGATCGAAGAAGTTAGGTGGGAGGACACTATCTACGTTGGAGAATGCATTGTTGAAGGTGTTGGTGATTGTATACAGGTCAGATGTTGAAGTTCCATTAATGTTGAGCATGGTGGGTGAAGACTTAGGGTCCTTGTCTGTGAAGTCTTTCAAATTACTCCAAAATTGTTTCCATCTCCCCAGGAGTTGGAGAGAGCTTCCTTATAGTATTTGCTTTTGGCACTCGTAATTGCCCACGTGCACTCATTTCTGGCAGCTTTATACTTATGAATATCACCAGGCTTGGATGTTGCACGGGCACAGTGCCAGAGATGGTCCCTATGCCTGAGTAAAGCGATTAGATTGGGGGTTATCAAAGGGTTAGCTCTGCCCCTGACTTTCAGGGGCAAAGCTAGTTTAGCAATATAAAAAAAAGGTAATGATTTTTGACACTTACATGATTAAATGCTCACAACTAAGTTTGACACAAAGCACAAAAAATGTCCCTGGTTAAGAGTAGATCCCTTGAAGTCTGGCTCTTTTGGATGAAAACAGACAGACATACACCTTGAGCCATCAAAATTCAAAGAGAAGCAGTACACATTGCTAGTGGGAGCATTTCCATAACATTCTCATCTACACTTAAAACCCTCAATTCATCAGACTTGCAACAATCAGATTTGTGGGAAGTAACAGCTACAGGTTGCTACCCTGGGGGCAGGGGATGAAATCATCAATAGGGATAGGTGGGAGGTGGAGCACGAGGGTGCTTCCCTGGGGGCAGTGCTACCAGTGGCAAAATCCACCAATAGGAGTTAGGCGGAGGAGGAGCTAAAGAGTGCAGCCCCGGAGGCAGCTATGGCCCATGAACCGTGCTATGGGAACAAATGATACTCGAGCATTGTAAGTTCATTGAAACAGGCTGCAGAAGAAGTCACTGTTAATAACAGAGCTGCGAAAGGAAGCAGTTTAGTTATTTTAAGTTACACATTTGGGTTTATAAAAGCAGTGGGGATGCTCCTTTTAATAAATCTATCCTCAGGCTTTCGTCAGTAGTCTCAGCTGTTCTTGAACACCCGTTGTTCAATGTAATTTTTCTTGTATTTTATGTTTGCTTGCACTCATGCATAAAACAAATAACTTGGGGCCACTTGGGCAGTCTGGAGGCAGGGGAGGTCTGCGCTGTAGCAGCCAATGGAGCTGATCCTGCAGGAAGCGTGAAAAAGAAAACATGTTGGTGGGAAGGTTGATGATGATGCTTCTGAGCTGGCTGATTGGCAGGAACATTTCACATATGAAAGGATGCAGCCACACCTATCTCAGGGCTTTCCCACCCATCAGCCAGTTAAGAAGCATCATCATCAGCCTTACAGCTGCACAACGCGGTTGTCTTTCAACTCAGAGCTCCTGCTCCAGTGGGAGCCCCCTCAGTACAGCTGCATGAAGCAGTTTACATTACTAACCCTCTGCTGCCAATAACCTCACCTCCTGATTCGTTCTTTGCAGGCTCTGGTTTTATTCCTTGGGAGAGCTGTATACCTGGCTCTGAGGAAACCAGGTGATTAAATCTTTTTGCTAACCCCCCCAAATGTCTGGTGGTCAGATGCCCAACTTCACCACCAGAAAACATAATACCACCCCCACCTCCCACCCCCGGAAGTTCCAGCAGTCAAGTGCCCAACCCCTGCCATAAACACAACACCCGCCCCAAAATTATGCAGTGGGTGCCCAACCCCACCACTGGAAAACACAACTACACCCCAAAGTGCAGCACTAGAATGCCAAACCCAGTCACCAAAAACACCCCCCCATCCACAGCAGTCGGTTACCCAAACCTGCCACTGGATAACAACCCCCCCCAAGTCCAGCAGTCAGGTGCCCACCCCTGCCACCAGAAAATACAATAACTCTCCTAAAGTTCTGTGGTCATATGCCCAACTTCAAGTTGGAAAATACAACAATCCCCAAAAAATCCAGTGGCAGATGCCCAAACCCAATGCCAACCCCCCCCCCAACAAAAGTCCAGTGGTCAGGTACCCAACTCCACCGCTGGAAAACAAAAGAACTCCTCCAAAGATGGTAATCGGGTGCCCAACCCTGACCCCCCCCCAGAAAAAACAACAACCACTAGATTATTTATTTAGATTTTGGTAACTGGGTAGGCTCTCTGAGACCAGAGGTCCCTTTTTCAGGAGCAACCTGGGATTAGTTACAGACAGAGATACATACATTGATGGCTACAGTCAGTGGTAACATATGTAGGCATAGGCACATAGTACTTACAGAGTATAACAGCACTCTCACAGGAAGTTAGATAGGTTCACAGTACATGTCACAACATTACACAAGAGATTTGCAGTTGAAATAGTAACAGCAGTGAGTTACAGGGTATTATACTGCCTCCCAGCAACATTTTGGCAATAGCAGCTCCCTCATGTTGTGATGTTGCTGTCAGCAGCTGATGTCATAGCATATACCCATCATCAGAAAATGCAACAACCTCCCCCAAAGTCCAGTAGTCAGGTGCCCAACCCCACCAATGGAAAAACACAACTACCCTTTATTGTCTTCTTGCCTTGCATAGTACTGCCCCCCTCACAGGGTTCTCAGCATCCTGAAGGGGGGCTAGAATAGGCCAATCTCTTTCCTCCCTCCTCCCCCCCCCACACTTTCTACCACCAAGCTACCATTGTGTGTTTCTGCCCCCCTCACAGGGTTCTCCACATCCTGGAGGGTCTAGTCTCATGAAGCCTCGTCCTTCCCCTCTCCTCCCCGTTCTTCTCTTCCAAGTATCTTCACTTAGTTTTGCTCTCTTGCTGGGTTTCTCTGCATCCAGGAGGGATAGCTCTAGGCTAAATTTATTCCTCCGTTCACTGCTACTACCACCTTTCTTCCCCTCCCTTTCCTCTCTTCCAACTGTCTTCATTTAGTTTTTGCTCCCTCACTGGGTTTCTCTACATCCAGAAGGGGGGTAGCTCTAGGCTAAGTTTCTTCCTCTGTTCCCTGCTACTACCCTTTCTCCCCCCACCTCCAACTGTCTTCACTTAGTTTTGCTGTCTCCTGGGTTATCAGCATCCAGGAGGGGGCTAGTTCTAGATAAGTTTTTCCTCCCCTCCTTGTTACTACCACCCTTTCTTCCACTCCTCTGTCTTCCCCCTCTCCTCTCCTCTCTCCCTTCCCCCCATTCCAATGGCATTCATAGCGTTCTGCCCCTAACAGTGCTCCCAGCTTCTGGTGGGGCTACTTTAGTTATGCCCTGTCTTTACCTACCTATTTCCCCCTCCTCCTCCCCCTGCCCCTCCTTTTACCCCTCCGCACTTACGGGTACCCCTAGCTCTTATATGCGCTGAACTACTTTAATCACACTTTTGCTCTGTCTGTGCTGGAACTTCAGCTCTCATCTAGTCTGGTTTAATCTGTGCCATACTACCAGCCCCAGCTAGAAACATATAAACATAGAATTTGATGGCAGATAAGGACCGCTTGGCCTACCCAGTCTGCCCATTTCCCTACCTAATGGATACGCTGCAGATCCTAGCTAACCAACAGCCTACTTCCTCCTACCACCAACCCCTAGAATTGTCTTATGTCTGTCCCATGCATTCTTGAATTCCCCCACTGTTTTTGACACCACAACCTCTTCAGGAAGGCTGTTCCATGCATCCACAACCCTCTCCATGAAAAAATACTTCCTCACATTTCCTCTGAGCCATCCCCCTTCAATCTTTAAATTGTGCCCCCTTGTTCTTGCACATCTCTTTTTCTAAAAAATGCTACACTCTTGGACTTTGTTGATTCCCTTGAGGTACTTGAAAGTTTCTATCATGTCCCCCCTGTCCCTCCTTTCCTCGAGGGTATACATATTAAGCTCCTTAAGTTTCTCTTCATAAGTCTTCTGGTGCAGGCCCTGCACCATTTTAGTTGCCCTCCTCTGGACTGCCTCCATCCTGTCTATGTCCTTGCGGACATTGGGTCTCCAGAACTGCATGCAGTACTCCAGATGGGGTCTCAACAGCTGTCTTTACAGAGGGATAACAACTTCCTGTTTTCTACAGGTGATGCCTCTTCCTATACATCCCAGTATCCCCCCAGCCCTCCTTATTGCCCTCTCATATTGCTTGCCCACCTTTAGGTCATCTGATATGACTACCCCCAGGTCCCTTTCCATTTTTGTTGTTGTTAGTATCTCACCCCCCGTAGTGTACTCTTTCCCTGGGTTTTTGTTTCCCAGGTGCATTATTTTGCACTTCATAGCATTGAATCTAAGCTGCCATACAGTTGACCATTCCTCCAACCTTGCCAAGTCCCTTCTCATCCTTTCCACCCCACCTTGTTTATCAACCCTGTTGCAGATCTTTGTGTTGTCTACAAAGAGATATACTTTTCCTTCCAGTCCCTCTGCAATGTCACTTATAAAGACATTAAATAGGACCAGTCCTAGAACTGAACCCTGTGGTACCCCACTAGTAACCCCCCTTTCTTCAGAGTGGACTCCGTTTACTATTACCCTCTGTGTCCTGTTCTCCAGACAATTCTTTACCAAGGCTACCATTTTGGGACCCACTCCCAGGCTGGCTAACTTGTATATTAATCTTTTGTGTTGGACTGAGTCAAATGCTTTTCTAAAGTCTAGGTAGGCCATGTCCACAGCCCCTCCTTGATCTACTACCTTGGTCACCCAGTCAAAGAAATCTATTAGATTCGTCTGACATGACCTTCCCGCTGTGAATCCATGCTGTCTTGGGACCTGTGCCCCACTGGCCTCTAGGTACTCAACAATTCTCTCCTTCAGAAGTGATTCCATCATTTTCCCTATCACTGAGGTCAAACTAACAGGTCTGTAGTTTCCTGCTTCTGCCCTGCTTCCACTTTTGTGAAGTGGAATCACATCTGCCCTCCTCCAGCCTCAGGTACCACCCATCCTCCCATGATTTGTTAAAGAGGGTAGTCAGTGGTGTCACTAGTTCTACCCTTAGTTCTTTTAGAATTCTGGGATGAATCCCATCAGGCCCCATTGCTTTGTCCACCTTCAGTTTTAAGAGTTCTTTCAGAACTCTTTCTTCTGTGAATGGGCTGGTATCAACCCCCCTATCCAGAGTGTTTCTGTTGCTTTGTTTAGGTTCCTCCCCTTCTTCACTTGTGAATACTGAGCAAAACTATTTGTTTAGTATCTCTGCCTTTTCACAGTCACCCTCTGCCCACCCCCCTTCCCTTTATTAAGCCTCACTATCCCTCCCTTGGTCTTCCTTCACTCCTTGATGCACCTATAAAAGGTTTTATCCCCCTTCTTAACTAAGTTGGCTATCTTTTCCTCAGTTTGGGACTTTGCTGTTCTGACTGCCTTCCCTGCTTCCTTCTGCTTTAACTGATACAATTCTCTGTCCTGCTCCTTCTGTGATTCCTTGTACTTCCTGAATGTTATCTTTTTCTCCCTAACCTTCCCTGCCACCTGCTTTGAGAACCATGGTGTTTTTTTACATCATTTTGTTTTGTTTATTTGCTTCACACAAAGGCTTGTTGCCTTAGTGATGGCAGTTTTGATTATTCCCCATTGTTCTTCCACCCCTCCTTCCTGCCCATTTGCTCTTGCATTCCTTAGGCACTCACCCATTTTGGCAAAGTCAGCCCTCCTAAAGTCCAGGACCTTTGCCTTTTTATGGCTTGACTCTACTGCTGTGCTTTTCGTGAACCATACTGTTCAATAGTCACTAGTTCCCAGATCGCTACCCACTTCTACATCTGTGATCCTCCCTCCATCTCCATTTGAGAGTACCAGGTCTAAGATTGCTCCCTCTTGAGCGGGTTCCAGTACTAGTTGTCTAAAGCATGCCCCCTGCAGGGCATCTAGAATGACACAGTTCTTTGATGTGGCTGCAGCAAATGCACTCCAGTTAACAACTGGCATATTCAGATCCCCCATCAACAATATCGCCCCTTTTTCTGCCATTCTAAGGATACCTTCTATCATTTCCTTGTCCATTTCCTCCCCCTGAGATGGGGGTCTGTATACAACACCTGTGCGGATTGTGGTGCCATTGCCTGTCTGTGACCCACAGTGCTTCCTCTCTTCCCTGTTTACCCTTATGTTCTGTTGCTTTGATTCCTTCCCTTATGTAGAGAGCTACTCTACCTCCTCATTTACCCTCCCTGTCCCTCCTGTAGATAGTGTACCCTGGTATGTTTACATTCCAGTCATGGTTCTGTGTATGCCATGTTTCTGTGACTGCCACGATATCCAGATGTTCCTCTTCCATCAAGGCCACTACTTCAGGAAGCTATTGTTATTACTGGCATTGTCCTTGCACCCCACTGTCTTGCTTACTTACTTCCTTCCCCCTCCACAGTAGGCTCCCCCTGTCTTACTGAAATTTTTGTGATATTTCTGGAGAAATCGCCTGCTTTCTGCATTCCCAAAGTAGGGGCAGCAGAGAGAAACTCTTCAGAAATTTTGCGAAATATCTGGCCATGTCTGTGGTTACTACCGTACCAGCTTCTTCCTCCACAGCTGGCTTTCCCTGACCATCTTGCTTGACCTTCCACTGCAACTCAATTAATATACTGAAATTGTAATTGTAACTGTAATTGTCTCCGCTAGTCCAGCAGGGCGTTGGTGTAAGTGTTGTTTTTCCTTTTATTTTACTGAATTCTAATCATCCATGTATGCTAATGTTATTGTATGTTTAATTTTACTGTTTTCACACCTAATTGTACCTAACCACCCACCCCCCGGTCACACCAGGACATGAGCAACTTGTTGCTCAGTGTGCCTTCCTGGTGATACATTTAATAAATAAATACAAAAAAAAAAAAAAACAAAGTCCAGTGATCAGGTTCCCAACCCCACCACTGGAAAACAAAGGAACCCCATAAAAGTCCAGTGGTTGGGTGCCTAAACCGTTCCCCACTGAAAAACACAATAACCCACACAAAGAGGCAGTTGGGCGCTTAACCATGCCACTGGAAAACACAACAACCCCCCCCAAAGTCCAGCAGTTGGGTGCCCAACCCCAACGTTGAACACCACAACCACCCCCTCCAAAGTCTGGCAGTCAGGTGGCCAACCCTGCTGCCAGAAATCACAAAAACCACTAGAGCATACTGCCTTCCAGCAAAACTCCAGCAAGAGCAGCTCCCTCATGATAACAGATGTTGATGTCAGCACCGGTTGTCATAACCTACACCTGCCACCAGAAAATGCAACAACCTCCCACCACCAGAATCTGGCAGTTGGGTGCCAACCCCACTGCTTGAAAACACAACAACCCCAGTGTCCAGGAGTCAGGTGCCAACCCCACTGCTGAAAACACAACAATCCCCAGTGTCCAGGAGTCAGGTGCCAACCCCACTGCTGGATAACACAACAACCCTCCCCGTGTCCAGGAGTCAGGTGCCAACCGCACTGCTGGAAACACAACAACCCCCCGTGCCCAGGACTCTGTGCCAACCCCACTGCTGAAAACACAACAACCCCCTCCCCAGTGTCCAGGAGTCAGGTGCCAACCCCACTGCTGGAAAACACAACAACCCCCAGTGTCCAGGAGTCAGGTGCCAACCCCACTGCTGGAAAACACAACAACCCTCCCCGTGTCCAGAGTCAGGTGCCAACCCCACTGCTGGAAAACACAACAACCCCCAGTGTCCAGGAGCCAGGTGCCCAACCTGTTGCCGGAAAACACAACAACTCCCCAAGTCTGGCAGTTGAGTGGTCAACCCTGCTGCCGGAAAACACAACAACCCCCCTCTCAAAGTTCAGCGGTCAGGTGCCTAACCCCACCACCAGAAAATACAATAACCACTAGACTATACTGCCTCTCAGCTATAGCAGCTCCCTCATGTTAACAGATGTTGATGTCAGCAGCTGATGTCATTAACCACACCTCGCTTATTGGTCCTCCCTTATGGTGTGCCAAAAGGCTCTTGAGGCAGTACGGATGAAAAGCTGTATTGAAATGTAACATGATGTAGCAGAGGGGACAGGTTCTATTTGCAGAGCAGTTCCTATTAGATTTGCAAACTGGAATAATCAGGTACAGTATGGAGAGTGTGATAATTACTCATATGTCTTGACATTGAAGGGATATAAAGGATAATGCTTGAATAACAGTGGTTAACCATGATGTAATCACCTCAAGCAGTTGCCAGGACGACCAAGTAAACCTCGAGAGTGCAGCTCAAGAGGTTTACAGTTGTCATGGCAACCGCAAGAGGCGATTATGTCTGTGGTCGACCACTGTTAGTCAGGCATTGTATTTTATAGTGTATGGAAAATCTAGCCACTGGTAAAAAAAAAATACAGTTTTTTTCAATGTACGTTTGTTCTCCAGCTTGGCTATGAATGCCTCCTGCTTTGTATGTTGAGCAACTGAAGTGCTGAAATTAGAAATTGCGATCTATACTGCAGCGGGTCTGTAACTGTCTGAATGGAATGTGTGTGTTTTGAACAAATGTCCAAGCAGCAGATCACCTTTCCTTTCCAAGAATTTTGACAGGTGGTGACATTCTATCCTGTAATCCCATCATTATGACATAGTTAAGCAAGGTTTACAGCATACTGATGTCATAATGATGGGCTCATCAGGTTATAAACTGATTGAAAACAAGGGTTAATAGACACTGTCCATACATTATAAACCTTTAAATATGTGGATTGGGTGGGATTAAGTAACAGACTGGTTTAGTGGATTGCAGAAAAAGGATTGATGGAAGGCATTTTATATAGCAGAGGAATAACCTTCTTCTCAAACAGAAGGAAATTCCAATTTAATTTTAAGGAGCCCAGACATGAAGACTCTGAAAGTGCATGGCAACTGGCTGGTTCATTGGTTGAGCAGTAAGGGACCGATCTAACATACTGGCAACACAAGGTCATATGCTGAGCCAGGATGGCAGGTGTGGAGGCCGGCACAGAGGGCAGGCTCAGAGCACCCATATAATGGATTGGAGTCTAGCATGGTGCCTAGGATGACACCATGTGTCTCCAGGTTCTGCCCCCTTCCAGGGCAGTCACGACTAGCATGCACTAACATTACTGGGGTGGGAGAGATATACAGTGGATGAAATCCCTCTGATTTGCCACAGTATGATGACCCAACCAATACAAGCCATATTAGCACTCTAAAGGTGTGTCCCGTCCACTGCTGCTGGTACCTCCAGTGTGATTCAGAATGCTCCTCCTCTGACTAGGCATGCGAATGAGTGAAAAGGTCTTTACACTGTTTGTCACAATGGTCACAATAGGTGTAACAGCATGCAAGCAAACATGCTTGGCATTGACCTATGCTTGGTTTTTTTTAAACCCACTTTCTGACTTTCAGTATACCTAAAGAAAGACTGTCCTTTTCAGCTTGAAACACTGTATTCATTTCTGTCAAGTTTATTTATATATTTTTTTTGGCATACTGTTATGATACCTTAAAGAATAAAATCTGCCATGCAAATGAAGGAAATGTATTTCGAACTTAATTGTTCAGTTATTTCTTTTTTTTTACGTAGGCAGTCAAAACCATGCAAACGAAAAGAGCCACAACTGAAGCTGAACCAACGATCGTTCAACAATTTCGGTAAAAACTTTTAATGTTTGATGCAGAATTCCATTTGGGAGGACATCCCCTATTGAATTCTATGCAAACTCTTCAGAGATTCGCCCCCCCCCCATGCAGTTAGAATAATTAATTTATGTGGAGTCCGAGGTTGTGCACAGACAGCATGCTGTAAGTCCTCTGGTGTACTCCACATAAATTAACAAATAAAACTCCACGGTGGAGAATTTTGTAATGTTTAATACAGAATTTGTTAGGGAAAATCTTCCCAAAATGAATTCTGTATTAAACATTACAAGTTTTTACAAAACTTGTGTTACGATCCCTGGTTGAACTCCCATTGTCGCTCTTTCAATCCACGTGTTTTTTTCCTAGTTCCGTTTTTTTATATATACACTTTATTTTCATTCAGAGAGATAAAAAAAATTATACATCCAATACATCTTGCTTGTAAGTCATCTCAAAAACAAAACAAAAAACAACAATAAATCAATATCTTAAAAAGTATATTATGTTTTGATTTTCGAGGGGGTAAAAATAATTCTATATATGTAATCTGAATCAAGAGCATATTTCATTTAACAAAATAACAAGTAATTTTATTCTTTTCATACTCGAAGCTTTAACCATCCCGACTAAAAATAAATTATTTTGAAAAGCTTATCATTTTAGGCAAATATCTTTCTTCTTAGAGTATTATTAAATGGAGTAATATCAAGCAGACATCAATGTAATTATATCATAAAGTTCATTTCCAAGTTGAAAATTCTAATTGACATTGGGATATATTGGGTGTTATCTGCTATTTCATCTTCCTCTTGTTCCTCCTGGTCAGATCCCAAAACTGTAGGCAGAGCAACCTTTTTTTTCATAGAAAGCCATGCTGCATCTGCTTTGACAATGAAATAATTTTTATTTTTAAAGGTAACTTTCAATTTGGCTGGGGATTGCAAGACAGCTGTTACCCTTGCCTGTAGAATTTCAGCACCCATCGTGAGAAAGCACTTATTTATTTTTATTTATTTATTTAAATGTTTCACCAGGAAAGGCACACTGAACAACAGGTTGCTTGTCTCACGATGCATCCTGGGGGAGGGGAGGGAGGAGGAAAATAGCTCAAATACAAACAGCAATTTAACAGCTATACAGAGCAATATAACAGACAGAAGTTCAGATGGGTTACAACAGCTTACATATGAGTGCAGGATATATATATATATATATATATATATATATATATATATATACATATAATTAGATAAAATAAAATACAAAAATATATACACAAGTTTATAAAAAATCTAGCTATTACACTTACATTATAAGGTAGCATTAGAGTCAGTAACCAAGATAGTCAGGGAACATCTCCGAGTAGCAAGACAAAAGTCAGGATGCAAATGAATCTTGGAGATCTCATAAAAAAGCCCTTTTTCCTTTTGGCAGCCTGAAGCATTTTATTTCTTTGAGCAATAGAAGTGAAAATGCAAATCACATGTCTTGCGCCAGGCTCAGATGCAGATAGTGGGCTACATTTTCAAAGGTTGATGCAGGGCTTGTGTCGAGCCCGGTGTCAGCCCCATTTGTTGGTGCAGTGGTGCCAAACTCCTTTGATGCAGCTGCACCCGATTTTTGTATATTGACACTTTCCACACTTTACGGCAGCTTGCACCAAATATGTGGTGCAAACCTCATAAAAATGGTATGCAGCATGCCATAAGTTAGACTGGGGGGAAGCTGGTCTAATTTGAGGTATTTGGCGCAGTAAAATCCTGATTGGTGCCAGGAGAATGCCTCAAGCCATGTATGCCATATGATCAGTGTGCCAGGGGCTTGTGGCATTCTTGGGCTTTTGAAAATCGAGCTCAGTATCTTCTTTCTGTGGGTCTTTTCTCGATTTTGGTCTAAATATGGACTCCGGCACTATGGGTTGCTCAGATGAGAAAGCTAAAGTTAAAATCCTCTACACTTCAAACTTCAATTCTAAATTAGAAATTTGTGCTGAAAGTCCTATCAATCTAAGATTTTCAAGGAGAAGGGCATTTTCAGTCTTCTCTAATTTAGCCATGGTGTTCAGCTGCTCATGAAGGGAAGCAATAACTGCACCGTCCACAGTTAGGATCCTTCCTGTGAGTTTAGCAGTACTATTTTCAGCAGATTCAACCCGCTCCTCAGTACTGGCCATATTAATTTTGATCTTTTCACATCGGTAGGAAATATCAGTAAGAGAGGTTTGCACCTTCTGAAATGAATCCCTAATGTCAGCTTGGAACTCCATAAGAAAAGTTTATATTGAAGCCATAGTCAGCTTCACTAAAGTCTTTGCCTTAGTATCCAACTCAGGTCGCGGTGCTGCTGAGGAAGCCATCACTGCAACCTAGAGAGGCAAACCAGCTGCCTCCCATTACAGAGCCACTTTCCTGGTTTGGGGGGAAAACTTTTCTCAAGTAATTCAAGAGCAAGTACTTAGTAAGGATGTATATCTTAAAGAACGAAGGTTTGGGGCCTTTAGATGCCTCTATAATCATTTTGTTTGCTTTTATTTGTTATTTTAAGTAACGTTCCATCATTTTATTTACATTTTGCCAACTACTAGTAAGAAAGAATTCAATGGAATTCTTGCATTATGGTGTCAGAAAAGTTTTATAGGCAAGGCTGTTTGTGCATTTCAATGAGAAATTGCAATCCTGTTTTCAGGTTTTGGCAGAGAAATAACACTTTCTACCACCAAAACAGTATATATTTAATAAGAATATTTGATTTTTGAAAACCTGTGATATTTTATTATAATGTAGCAGGTGACATTTTCTTCATAAGCAGATTTTACTTGAGAAGAAGAAAAGGGAAGCCAGTTAGTAATGTTAAAAATAGCAAAATCATACAAATGGACCAGAGCAGTGCACACATACAAAATAAAAATGTTGTTGCTGAAAGAAGTATCTATTTCTTTTGAAAAAAAATAGAAAAATGTATTTCATTTCTCATTGAAATACACTGGGCTCCCAAATAGCTGGCAGTTTCTGACATCACAATGCCAGAATTCTAATGAATTCTTTTTACTAGCACTGTAAAAAGCAAAGCCTAAAACAATCTTGACTCACTGAACAAACAAAATATGTTATAGTATATGGTTAGGGCTTATTCAAGATGGAAATCAGTGGCTTTTCAAATGTTGTTGTAGGGCAGTTCAAAGGTCAGAAAAGTTGTTGTACTATCGATCTGACGTCACATCGATAGTACAACAACATTTCTATCAATCAAACATAAACGCACTCCCACGTCAATGCTCTGTCAAGAAAACATGCAAAAACATGGCGGCAATGCTTAGCTAGAACCTCCGACCCCGAGACAGTTGACGGAAAGAGCCTCATACCGTTCCATGCCCCAAAAGTTAATTTTTTTATTTAGTTTTTAAAACCTCACCACCAAAACCCAAAAAAGAAATGAAGGACAGAGCAACTCAGCGAATGGGAGCACCGAGAAGTGGGATCAGGGAGAAGTAGAGCATTAGCCGCGAGCAGCAACGGCAGTGAGTGGACGAGTGAGCCGGTAAGGAGAAAAACAGAAAGCCTCTTGTGTCCTGCACTTTGGAACCATATACTATATAAATAGTATATGGACAATCCTCACAGACAGGTGTTGTCCATATTTAGGTTGAGATGATCAGACCTCTGGAGCTTTGCTCTCGAGGTCCCTGTGATGTCATCTCAACCCCTCGATGGAAACACAGCCTTGTTGTGTATGATTGTCCATACACTATTCTATATATTATAAAAGGTAGAAAGTAATTACTAGCACATCAAAATACAATAAATAAAATAGTTGTTTATTTATTAGAAGTAAGGCAAGGCAATTTTTTATTTTTCCAGGCACCCAATCCCGTAGGCTTTGGGTGCCGTACATATCAACACTACTATCCATAAAACAAAACAATAAAAATGTCAACAATAAATTAGGTAGACCATATAAATAAGGATAGAAGGTCTAAACTAAAAGCAGTAGCTAGAAGGGGCCATCCCAAAGATAAGATCTGATACATAGTGTCTGGGAAGGCCTAACTAAACAAGTGGGTCTTGATGCAGGTCTTGAATACCTTAACTGAAGGGGCCTCCCATAAAGATGGTGGAAGTGAATTCCACAGGACAGGGTCAGTGACACTGAACACTATTGCCGGTAGTTTTCAGCTTCATCCTGGGAATCACAGGAACTGCACTGGCTGCCGGTCAGGTGGAGGGTCCTCTTCAAGGTGGGTTTGCTCACCTTTAAGGCCCAACATGGGCTGGGCCCTGGATACTTGTCTGACCTTCTTACATTCACTGCCTCGGTCCGCTTCCTCTGCTCCTCCTGTAGGGGGGAGGAGCAGAGGGAGCAGACAGAGGCAGTGAGTGTAAGAAGGTCAGACAAGTATCCAGGGCCCAGCCCATGTTGGGCCTTAAAGGTGAGCAAGCCCACCTTGAAGAGGACCCTCCACCTGACCGGCAGCCAGTGCAGTTCATACAGCACCGGGGTGACATGGCAGTATTTTGACTGCCCCATCAACAACCTGGCAGCCATGTTCTGCACTATCTACAGCCTGCAGAGGGTACCTTCCAAGACCCTGAGGTAGCGCGCATTACAGTAGTCAAGCCTTGATGTCACAAAGGTGTGCACCAAGGTGGGGATATCCAGGAGCAGAACTAGGGACCTGATCCTGGTGATATTCCTAAGATGATAAAAGTTGGTCCAGACAATAGATGACACCTGAGCATCAAATGTCAGTCTGCTGTCAAAGGTCACATCAAGATTGCACACCCTAGAGGAGGCCTTCAATGGCACAGCCCCCAGGAACAAACCTGTTTCTGTGCCAGAGGTCATCCTATCACACCCTCTGTTTCAACTCCACAGCCAGTACCTCTGTCTAATCGGGGTTCAGTCACAACCAGCTGGAAGTCATCCAGTCATTGATCTCGGCAAGGCATTCATATAGCACTTCCACCACATTGGATGTCCCAGGGCAAAGGAAAGATACAGCTGGGTATCATCCACATAGAAATGAAAACCCAAACTGTACTTCCTAATCAGTTCTCCCAGGGGCAGCAAGTAAATACCCGCTCTTTCAGCTTTTGATTCTGCTACTTCCTTTCATTTCATAAGTGACATTGCAGAACAGCCTGAAGTGGAGACATGCCTTTTTGCAGACAAAACCAAGATCTGTAACAGAGTGGATACTCAAGAGGTGGTGGAGCAAATGAAAAGGGGACCAAGGGTATGGCAACTGGGGTTCAATGTCAAAAAGTTAAAAATCATGCACCTGGGGCATGGAAACCCAGGAGCTGAGTAGGAAAGGGGCAGGGTGAATAATTGGTGGTCACTAAAAGGAAAAGTACCACGGGTTATAATATCTGATAACCTTAAGGTTACAGGGCAGTGTGACAAGGCAGTGGGCAGGGCCAGTGGATTGCTGGGGTGCATAGTTAGAGATATTACAAGCAGAAGGAGGGAAGTGATATTATAAATGTATAGATCATTGGCGCAACCACACCTGGAATACTGTGTCCAGTTCTGGAGGGTGCATCTCAGAAAAGACATGGATAGGGTTGAGGCAGTCCAGAGAAGGGCAACTAAAATGGTACATGAGTTGCATGATAAACTGTATGATGATAGATTGGGGGATCTCAATATGTACACCCTGCAGGAGGAGAGGAGGAGAGGGGACATGATGGAGACCTACAGGTACCTCATGGGAGTGAAGAGGGGATAGGTGGGGAGCCTGTTTCATGTCAAAAAGTGCAAAAAAACAAGAGGCATGAAATGAAGCTAGACGGGGGGAATTTGAGGGGGATGTGAGGAAATATTACTTAACTGACAGAGTGGTGGACATCTGGAACAGTCTGCCACAAGAGGTAATGGGGCAAAAACTGTGTGTATTAGGGGGGGTCAAACATGCATGGGCTAGACATAGGGAATACTAATAAATGAAAGTGTGGGGGAGGAGTTGCTGGAGATGGCATATACTAAAAACACTAAAAGGGGTGAGAAGGCATTTTTTGAGACCCCCACTGTGGTAGCAAAGCATTTTGATACCTTAAAAGACAAACTGGAACACTCTAACTATGAAACAGTTCCAGAAGAGTCTAGTGGTCTCATGTTTAGACTACCGCCAGTGGGCGACTACCCTTGCAGGCATCGCGCCCAATGTGGCAATACACACAGAGTGTTGGAGATAAATAACCCTCACAGATCTGAGAAAATCAAGATAAAACATAGGATCACATGCAGTACTACTTTTGTCATTTACAGTATTAAATGCAATTGTGATAAGCTGTATATTAGTCAAACTAAAGGAGAATTATGGCTTTGCATTTCTGAACATAAGCCAATGATCTGTAACAAAGACTGTGTTTCTAGCCTTGCCAGGCATTTCCTAACAGAAAAACATCAGATCATATCTTTGCAGTTCTTCAGCATAGAATGGGTAGAACCATCACCTGGCGGGGCGACAGGAAGCATAAACTGCTCCACAGGGAGGCCTTTTGGATTGAGTGATTTGGGACATTAAACAGCAGCAATGGTCCCAGTAAAGAAATTGATTGATTCCCCTTAATGTAAATCCTTCCTTATGGCATTTGGATAGTTATGCACCGTGCTTGTCCATATGAAAGTGCTGTTGAGAATGGCATCTCTTACCTCAAATCCACTCTTTTTGGGGCAAATGATTTTACTCTGAGGTGCTTATCTGTTGAATAAGTATGCAAGTTTCTGATATCTAGCACCACATTTTTTATGGTGGGTGCTAACATTTATGTAGAGTTGAACTTTTGTTAGTTTGGTTTTGGGTTATTAAGTTTTCTTTCCATAGAATTTTATTATTTATGTAAAACTACACATTATGAGATGCCTGATGTGAGTATGCTGACCTGTCTTGTTCACTTCTTTTGTGAGACCATGTCAGAGGTGACCCTTGCTAAACAGTGTTGACCTCCCACTCCTGTGATGCTGCTGCTAATAGCACATAGTGTTTCATGGTAGACTTCTGAATAGTGAATTTGACCTTTGGCACCTGCAAATTCAATGTGCAAAGGTTAATGCCTACAAGAACTACTTCATAAGATATTATCTCCTTCTCAGCTGCGATTCATAAGAGGTTGTTGTCTGGGCTGTTTGCCAGGGTAACCCATCATCCATGCTCTTTCTGAAGTCTGACTTGCATCCCCTGATGTTCACAATGCACTAATGTCTTGATGCACCTGGTGGCGGCAACAGTTATTAAGAGGGAGCGAGGAAAATTTCCCCATCTCAGTGCACTTCTTGTCAGTGTTTCCTGTGAACACACACAGCCTTGTGTGCTACTCTGACTGTACAGAAAGCCACGTCTTTTTAGACAAAATATTACTGGTGACCTCAGTTTAGTTATATATTCTGAAATGATTGAAAAATGTGTAAAAGATTTAGGGTTGGTCTCAGTAAATGCCTGTTACTGCCTTATATACATAAATGTGTTTCAATGAAATCTTAGTACATTTGTTCATTTTGAATTTTAGGACCACCTCCCCATAATAAAGTTGGCAGGAGCCAACAAAACTGTTGGGATGTCAGAGTGGCTAAGCCTGAATAAACAAATTCCTGATTGAAGTTACTTAAGGTGTGCTGGTCTCACTGGTGGATGCCATCTTCTTTTTCTGAGTTTACCCTGTCCTTTGGAAATCTTGGTGGAACCAATCTTTACAAGGATTTTTGGGTTGGCACATTTGGATCTCACCGGCCCTTTTGCAGCTGGGGTTCAATGCCAAAAAGTGGAAAATTATGCACCTGGGGCATAGAAACCCAAGAGCTGAGTATGAAATGGAGGAGGGGGACAGGATTACTGTCAGTCACTAAGAAGGAAAGGGACCTAGGGGTTATAATATCTGATGACCTCAAAGTCACAGGGCAATGTGACAAGGCAATGGGCAGGTCCAGTGGATTGCTGGGTAAGTAGAAAGCAGGAGGTGATATTACTACTGTGCAGTTCGTTGGTGAGAAGACACATGGGTGCAGTGTGCATATTTATGGAACACATACAAACAGAGGAGAGAAAGAAGTAAGTGCCTCAGCTGGGACTTGAACCCAGGCTGCCCAAAACACCGTTCCGGTCATGCTAACCAGCTGTGCCACCAAGGCAACTGGAACCTGAGTCATCCCAGAGCACACATTACTCTTTCTCCAATGCACAACCTGGTGCTGCACAAATAATTACTTTATTTTTAATCACATGGGTGCAGTGTGCATATTTATGGAACACATACAAACAGAGGAGAGAAAGAAGTAAGTGCCTCAGCTGGGACTTTAACCCAGGCCACCCGGAATACTGTTCCAGTTGTGCTAACCAGCTGTGCCTCCAAGGCAACAGGAACTACAATTTAATTCTCATGTGGTTGAATAAAAAACTGAATTCCATGATGGGTGACTGGCATATCCTACCTGCCACCATGGAAGGCTGCTGTCTCCTCATATTTTTTTTGTTGTAAACAAAATCATCCACCCACTCTATAGCAACTCCTAACTCCCACTCTCCTCCCCAGCACCTGAATTTTAAAGTATTATGTCCCCCCAAGGCACAGCAAAGGTGACCAACAGAACCCATCCTCTTCCATGGCCGACCGCTTTCTTCTGAATGGAAGGACTCCTGCGTTTTCTCACTGTGTGGGATTGGACTTTGTTGCAGAGGGTGGGGGGAAAGGGGTGTAGTTTAAAATGATTGGGCTGGGGAGGAGAGTGGGGGCTGATTATTTCTTTTTTATCAGTGTAGTACATTCTGGAATACTGTGTACTGTTCTGCAGGCCATATCTCAGAAAAAGACATCAACAGGGTAGAAGCAGTACAGAGAAAGGCAACCAAAATGGTACATGGGTTGCATGAGAAACCGTTTTATGAGAGGCTGAGGGATCTCAATATGTACACCCTGGAGGAGAGGAGGGAGAGCGAGAACATGATAGAAACTTACAAGTACCTCAGGGGAGTGAACAAGGTATAGCTGGGGTGCCTGTTTCAAATGAAAAAGTGCAACAGAACAAAAGGGTATGAAATGAAGCTAGAAGAGGAAATGTAAGAGGGATATGAAGAAGTACTACTTCATTGAAAGAGTGGTGTATGCCTGGAACAGCCTGCCACAAGAGGTAGCAGGGACAAAAACTGTAGGGCGTTTCAAACATACATGGGATAGACATAGGGGAATACTAATTAATAAAAGGGGAGGGGAGTGCCAGAGACCAGTTAGGATCCACTGGGACAGAAAAGACAGAAAAAAAACCTGGGCAGACTGGGTGTGTCTGGAGGTCCTTTTCTGCTGACAAATTCTATGTATCTCTGTATATCTCTAATAGGAGGAGGGATGTGGGGTTGCCATCATATCACTCACTGGTGCATCCACACCTAGAGTACTGTGTTCAATTTTGGAGACCACACCTCTGAAAGGACATAGAGTAGAGGTGGGAGGGGCATCCTGTATTGTTGTTGCTGCTGCTAGCATTCTACTAATAAAGTGAATTTGTATCTTGAGCTATGGAGCTGTGATATCGTTTATCAAGTGGTGACTGGGAAGCCGGACTGATCTGCCTTTGTAAGTAACTTTCTCTTTTGCCTCCGGTCTTGTGTGTTTTTGAAGCCATCTGGTTGTATTGGTTTATAGAATAGAGGCGGTCCAGAGGACGGAAACTAAGATGATGTATGGTTTACATGAGAATCCTACAAGGAGAGATTACAGGATCTCAGCATGTATACCCTAGAGGGAGGAGGGAGGGAGGGAGGGAGGAGAGAGAGAGAGAGAGAGAGAGAGGGAGAGATCTACAAGTATCTCAAAGTGGTGAATAGGGTACAGGTGTGAGTCTCTTTCAAATTAGAACAAGAACCAGGATCAGGGGCATACAATGAAACTGGGGGGGGGTCAAGAGTGATTTGAGGAAATATTTCTCCACTGAAAGGGTAGATGTCTGAAATACATTGTCAATGAAAGTGGTGAAAGATGGAACAGTGGTGGCTTCAAGCGTGCATGGGATAGACATGGGGTATATTAGATAGGATGCAGGGACGTGGGAGGGTTGACAGAGAACAGATAGGGTATGAGAGACAAAATAGGTAAAGAACAGCTGGACACACTAGGTGGGCTAAGAGTCCTTTTGTGCTGTCAAATTCTGTGTTTCTATGTTTCTACAGTAATCTTCTAATTCCACAAGATTAGCAGAAGGGGATACATAAATCATTGCACATACACCCCCTAAACAAGATTTCCATAACCCAAAGATTCAATAGTAGGCCATACATTTTCGAACCTCTAAATACTGAAACAAAATATATAATGGAAAACATGCAGACCCTGCTTTTGAGGTCCATAACTATATAATATCAATATGCTTGAACAGGACAAATAGAAATTCTGGTCACATGCTAAGTCACTAAAACATAGTCTGTGCCCCTTCCCCTTCTTCCTGCTCGAGTCAAGAGAGGGCACCATGTGGCTGTGGCCATTTTAAGCAAACAGGAGGACCAACATACATGTACTGAAGTCCCAAAGTTCCCAAATCCCAGCTATACATGAAATCAGGGTCAACACTTCTTGTTAAAAATCCAGCTATATTTTAATTTTCAGTTCCAGTTTATTTATTGGAAAGCAAGTTGAGCACAGATCACATTTATGTTTTCATCTGGTACAGCTGAGAAAAATTACAGTAGACAGTCACAACAATAGGTAGTAATGCTCAGAATCTGCCGGTTCTGATCCGTTTAGACTGTTTAGGAATTCAGGCATTTCTGATTCTTAATCAGATTCTTATTCAAATCCTAAAACCAGACTCAGATTCAGATTTGGAATCCTAAATCCTAATAACAAAACAGGTTTTAGGATTCAATTTAGGAATTAGGATTTTCAGACTGCAATTCCAAAACTCCTAATTCTGAAATTGTATCAGAGTCAGACAAATCCAATTCCGTTCAGCGGATTTCTAGCAACCCTAATAACAGGTTATAAAATAAATAGGGTAACAATAAAAACACTTGAAATCTGTGTCAAAACTTCCCATTAAAAATGTCAGCCATACATGAAATCAAGATAAAAAAACTTTGCACTGAACACCCTAGCAATATGTGAAATCAGGATCAAAATGTCCCTTGGAAAACACAAGCTATACTTACTTGAAAACAAGGTCAAAACCTCTCACTGAAAACAACAGAGTAGCTCAACAATTTGTTAAAATGACACACATGGCTGGGGGTGCGCTATAGGAACCTCCTCACCTATGGAGTTTCCTGCTCCCAAAGTGTGACCCTACCACATGATACTCACATTGGTTATCAATCACATGGGTACGGTGTGCATATTTATGGAACACATACAAACAGAGGAGAGAAAGAAGTAAATGCCTCAGCTGGGACTTTAATCCAGGCCACCCGGAATACTGTTCCAGTTGTGCTAACCAGCCGTGCCTCCAAGGCAACAGGAACTACAATTTAATTCTCATGTGGTTGAATAAAAAACTGAATCCCATGATGGGTGACTGGCATATCCTACCTGCCACCATGGACGGCTGCTGTCTCCTCATATTTTTTTTGTTGTAAACAAAATCATCCACCCACTCTATAGCAACTCCTAATTCCCACTCTCCTCCCCAGCACCTGAATTTTAAAGTATGATGCCCCCGCAAGGCACAGCAAAGGTGACCGACAGAACCCATCCTCCTCCATGGCAGACCGCTTTCTTCTGAATGGAAGCTCTCCTGTATTTTCTCACCGTGTGGGATTGGACTTTGTTACAGAGGGTGGGGGGAAAGGGGTGTAGTTTAAGATGATTGGGCTGGGGAGGAGAGTGGGGCTGATTATTTCTTTTTTATCAGTGTAGTACATTCTGAATACATATAGGCATAAATAGTACCACTATTCGTTATTCAGATCCAAATAACGAATAGTGCATTATTCAGGGTCTTCTGGAAATAATATTACAGGGTTTTAAATAATTGATTGGCAGTTTTTTCTTGGGACAATACTAACTGTACAGAAAGCATTTATATAGGTTTTCTTAAACACAGTGAGGCAAGTGCTGTGCATTTTCACAATGTTTTAGAACTTTTATGAGCAAAACGCTAATCAATTTTCAGTGTTAAATAAAACCCTGATATTCATTACTTGCACACCTCTACCTCTTACATATTTAGTGTCTGAAACCTGCCGACAGTGTCATATATAAATATGTATTGTTTTAAACCTGTAAAAAGTGTGATATATCAACAATTATTTATTGTGAGTCCATGTGTGTTTGCTGCCCCTCCATCCACCCATGCCTCACAGGGCAGCCATTGCCACAAGACTCGAAATCAAATGCAGCACTAATAGACATGGCAGCTGCTGCTGTGAAACTGCTAGTCATTAAAACCATGAAAATGAAAGACACAGTGCAAATATGTATACCTGAAAGCAAGTGATAATTATCACAGACTGTACAACACATGACACCCCCAGAACTCATCAGGAAAGGAATGGCAGTATGGAGAGAGGATCATGTGTCTGTCCAGTAGATCAAGTTGCTAGAGGTCTGGCATGTGCATATGCATGTGTGTGGTAGGTAGTGAACAGGATGCAGGGCCATAGCAGATGTTTCCAGTTGGCACAAAGGCTTGTGCTGAAGTGCAAAGGCAGGAAGCACAATGACAGTGTTGACAGGCAAGCAAAGGCAGAGTTTGGATGGCAGCTGGAGGAGACAGTAGCAGAGATAATGCCGAGCTGCAGAAGGAGTGCACAGACCACCCACAGCATGAGCTGTAGAGTGAAGCAGTGAGGCTGACATTTGAGGGCTTGGTGAAGACAGGTGAGGGCTGGGAGCAGTGACATGGTATGAGCATGTGTGGGGGGTAGGCACAGCTGGTAATAGAAGGGGCAGTACATCTGCTGGTAACAGGTGGCAGTGACATATACTGTATGTTAAGGGAGGGCAGTAACACAGTAGGTAATGGGGCAGTGGGACAGCTTAATCAGGAGAAGCAGTGATACAGCTAGTAATGAGGGACAGTGACACAGCTGGCAACAAGGCAAACAAGGCAAACAGTGACACAGCTGGTAACAAGAGAGCAGTGACAGAGCTAGCAGCAAGAGGGCAGTGACATAGCTGACAGTGAGGGAGTGAAGTGATGCAGCTAATAATAGAGGGTCAGTACCCCAGCTAGTAATGGAGGCAGTGACAGCTGGTAATGGAGGGGAGGCAGTGACACAGCTGGCAAAGAGGTGGGACAGTGACCAGTGGCAGTGACACAGCTGGTTATGGAAGCAGTTACACGGTTGTCTGACAATGACAGTGCAGTGACACAACTGGCAAGAAGGGGTTGTGACAATGATGGGCACCACTGTTAAAGAGGGGGAACTGAAACAGCTGGTAATGGGGCAGTGACAGCTGATAATGGGGCAATACGCAGCTGGAAACGGTGGCAGTAACAGCTGGTAATGGGGAGCGGTAATACAACTGGCAATGGGGTGGTGACACAAATGATAATGTGGCAGTGACAGTAATGGGGCAGTAACATAGCTTGTAACTAGGGCAGTGACACAGCTGGCAACTAAGATAGTGGAAACATAGCTGGAAACTCAAAGACAGTGGCAAAGCCAGTAATGTACATGCAGCAACACCTGGCAATAGAGAGGGACATGTAATGGCAACAGGAAGGAGTGGGAACAAAGATGGCAATGGTAAATGGGCAGTAACACATCTGGCAACCAGGGGTTGACACAGATGGCAACAGGGGCCACAAGTAACTTGGAACTAGCCAACAGCTCCACCATGTTGGACTGGTGCCCAATACTACTAAATACCTAACCACTTCACTATACCATTTTCACTAACACAGGACTGGCCACCATGTATGCCAGCCAACTCTGTTTTAAATTGACAGTACCAGATCTTTTCTCAATATGTTAGATTTTTGTTTCTGGTTATGGTTCTCAATTGCCCAACCCGACTGAGCCCGATCTGTCAGAAATGGAAAAGCCCATCTTCACACTCATAGCCATCAATGACATCACATGGTATACTAGTCAGTAACTGAATAGAAATTATCCATAGAAGCAAGTAATTCTTACCACAGAAGCAAAATATTTTTCTATTTTTATGTGAGTTTTTGTTGACCAGGAAAGGAGGACTAGGCAATTCTGCTTATTTTCAGCCTTGTCCGAGAGGACACCATGAAAACTCCACTACTCTTGCCAGATGGCCTGGTGATGTGCTGTTGGTGAGAGTGGAGGATGGGAGAGAGGTGAACGTGGAAGTCCAGGTGGAGGGGACTGCTCCACTCTCCACCCGGAAACAAGATGGAGCTAATTCTGAAGCTGTGGCACAGACAGCAGGGGCTATTGTGCCACAGACCCTGCGAGAACCGAAGACGTGCGGACTGGGACCCAGAATGGTGACAGCTAAGGTAAATGATGTCCAGACATAGTTTATAAAGAAACTGACCAGGAACAGATAGAAGCAGCTTATTTTGAAAGAAAAGGACAGCTGTTAAAGCTGTTGGCTGAAGAAGAACTAAAGTACCAACAGAGAAAACAGACCGTGGTTCAGGAAGACATCTCAGAACAAATGGAATGGCATGGAACAGTGCTGAATGAGACTGCCCTGACTGTGGTAGAGCAACAGAATACTGAACACAGTTATAAGGAAAATGTCTATCACTGCTAGGAATAACATTAAAGGGAACAGCAGAATGAACATTGTTGATACAGCACAAGTGTAACAAGAACATATGAGTGACAGCATTTTGACAAGCTGAGGT
Organism: Neoceratodus forsteri; assembly: GCA_016271365.2. Taxonomy (NCBI): domain Eukaryota; kingdom Metazoa; phylum Chordata; order Ceratodontiformes; family Ceratodontidae; genus Neoceratodus; species Neoceratodus forsteri. Next base: position 1,680,364,430 of record CM057456.1, read on the forward strand.
ATTACTGCTAACGTGATGCCAACTGACAAGCTGGCAGCTTCAAAGACATCAACTGTTGTCAGTGACAGGACCGAAGCTGGCTCAGGAAAACACTATAATTCAGAGGGAACAGCTAGCCAAAAGACCAGCAACACTAGAGATGAATTACAGGTTAGTGCAAGTAGTAAACAGCCTCTGTCAGAAGCCACGATGACTGCAGTTGAGTGTGATAATTGACAGCTGTCACATTCATGAGGTGCTGTAAAGAAATGGCTATGTTGAAATGTTTGGCTAAAAATATTGAAAATTACGAAAGTTACGAGCCTGCATTCGCAAAATTCGATGTAGGTTCATAACTTTGTTGTTTTTGAATATTTTTAAGCCAAATTTTCAACATAACCTTCTTATGACCCTGCCTCATGAACAAGAGCACAAAAAAGTTTGAACTTCTGCCCAAAGGGTGATTTCATGCAGGGACCATGAAATCACCTTTCAGGATGTAAAAACACATTTTGGCCAGGATTTAAAACATGACAGCTGTCACATTAATGAGGTGCTGTAAAGAAATGGCTATGCTGTAAATTTGGGGCAAAAATATTGAAAATTATAAACGTTATGAGCCTCTGTTTGCAAAATTCAACATAGGCTCATAACTAGTGTTTTCTAGTATTTTTAAACCAGATTGTCAACATAGCCTACTTATGACCCCAACTCATGAACAAGTGCTGAGAAAATGTTCAACTCCTGCCAGAAAGGTTATTTCACACATGGACCATGAAATCACCTTTTGGGACAGATTTGCCTAATATCAATGCAATTGTTCATGAGGTTGGGTCCCAAAGAAGACATGTTGAAATTCTGAAGCAAAAATATGTAAAAATGGCCAAGTTATGCCACTAAGCTCGAAACCCCATTGAAATACATTGAACCGCATACCTGTTTTCTCAGTTCACAGTCAGATTTTGAAGAGTGAAGACATGCCTACAGTCCACAGAACATTATGGCACTGGACCCCTAATAAGTAAGTAAGGGCTTGGGGGGTGTGAGGGGCAGTGGGTGCTGAGTGGGAGGGCTGGGTGGGGGGACAGTAATGGCTGAAACAGACATCAGTGGATGGTTTTCTATTTACAGGGTTTATTAAAGAAAAAAACTACGAGGGAAGATTTTCTTTATTTCAGGTCATGGCACTGGGGGATTGGGCACCTCCATTGTCAGTATTAGCAGATCTGCACATCTGTGTTGCCAGTACTAGACTGGACAAGCTTGAAGTGGCCATGGAGCAAGTGATCAGGACTCAGGCTGCTATACAGGGCTACCAGGAAGATGCGGGAGCATGAGGTCTACTAAAAAACACTGAATCTAGGGCATCCCTGAAGAGTTGGGGGTAGTGACCTTTGTACATTTCTAATATGTTTTCTCTGGGAACTACTGTATCTAGAAAAGGACTTTGATTTTGGGATTGAGTAAGCCCATGTGGCGTTGGGCCCCAAACCCACCTTGCCTAAACAGTGTCCCCAGTCCATCATAGTGCAGTTTAATAAATATGCAGTGAAAGAGGAACTGCTCTATCAGATATGACAACGATGATCCCTTTCATGGCAGGAATATTTATATTTTTATTGACAATGACTACTTGACTTGGACTATGCAGCTAAGGTGGGCATACATACCATTGTTTCAGATCCTCCGCCAAGTCCAACTTTGGTTCAAGACTCTATACCCTGCTAAGCTTATCATTCAATATATGGATGGGCAATGGATGTATGGATCAGCTCAGGAGGCCCAACAGGACATGAAAGAGAGAGGGCTCCCAGTTCCACAACTTTCTGTATGCTAATCAGCTGTCAGATAAAAGTGCCGTAATCAGGGAAGGATCTTCCACTTGACACAGAGTCACTCTTGCACTACCATATTAAAAGTGAGGAAACCTGTGAAACTGATGTGCTAAAAATAGTCCTGTGCGAAGAGTGAACTGAGACAGTGGAGTGCTTCATGGACCACGGAGGTGACTGTGATGCAACTCCTAAATTGTTCTTCGGTCAGAGGGTGCATCCTTTTTTGATTGCAAGACATCTGCAGGGCTCTTCCCACTGCAACTGTAAAAAGAACTGTGGTCAGCTGACAGCTTTAAGTGAAGCAGGCTGGGTTAGAGACCCTCCAGAAAGTCCATGGCATGCTCCAGGTCCCGTAGCAACTACAAATTTTGGAACAGTATTTCCATCAGAAATAGAATATGCAGGGGGAAAAGAGCACTTTTTTACTAGAGAGGGATGAAATGTTACTCATAGAACAACAAAAGAAAATGGAAAAATATACACTGGTTGCCAAAGTAAGCACTTATAAGCTAGTCCCCCCCTCCAACCAAATGAAGAGAGTCAATTTGAATTTCCAGACAGCCTCTCGTTTTCAGCAAATTTGGGTCCGGTTTTATTTAAGGCAGGAGCACTAAAAAGAACCCTCAGTCTTAGTAGTACCACCACAAAAAACAGTTTGAACATAGAGAAATACAAGAAAATATCCCCCTTCCCCCAACTTGAGAATGATAATATGGATCCAAATGAGGATCCAAATTACATGGTGTTGAATAATAATAGTGTCCCTAGCACTGATGCAGCACAACAAAATGCTGACACAAATCAACAGGACCCAGACACAAGTGTAACAAATCCTGCTAATCCTCCCAGCACTGAACTCCTCTGCTGGCTCTGTGGCATCTTGAAATACCTCTAATTCCTTCTCCTTTCTCCCTCTTCCAGGATTTGCCCCTGATTGGGCACACCGTGTTCCAGCTATAGTCCCAGGATTGTTTCCAGCCAAAACACCTCTGCCCACCTGCCAGCAGTCTTCCCTCAGCCAGATACAATCAAAACCAGCTTCAGATTAGAGACTCCAGAGCCAGCAATTCCATTGGCTACTGCCTCTCCCTGCAGACTGGCCAGTGGCTATGGTACTCCTCTCCTCATATCCCATTGGTGGATCAGTGCTTTCTGCTCTTCCCAAGGGAACTGTTTTTGCTCTGTTGTTTTATCTCTAAATCCTAAATTTTCTCCACCCACCCTCCCCTGCCCCGGCCATATTTAAATATGTTTTAGCTCCTCCCTGCTCTCTCTCCCTCTCCATTCATTGGTCTAAACATTAGACAACTCTCCCACCTAATAGGCCTACACAAGTCATTGCCTGTGTTATCTCCTGCTCCACTGTGCTACCTTGTTTGATAATAAGCAGTCCCTGTTTCATTAGTGGCTTATTCCTAAAATACATACAACTCACTTCTCCAGCCGTACAGTATATTTATGCTGCATTGCTACCTTCTCTACCATTAGAGTCAGTGGGTTCACATGCATCCTTGGTTTTATATTTACCATCCTGAAGTTCTTTTTGTACATTGCCACTTTGCATTGTAAAATGTATTTCCTAAGTCCTCACTTCCTTTCTGTTCTTAGTATCTTGTTACTTATATCCCCTGTTTTGGACTCTGTCTCTCCTCATCTCCAAATATGCTTAGTTCCCACCCTAGCATGCCAGCACTCTATCTGATTCCCACTGGCTCACATCCATCTATGATGCCATCCCTTAAAAAACAGAAACCCACCAGCTATTCCTGTGTCCCGTACATACTACCTACTAAGGTGGCTCTTCTTGTCTCCTTCCCCCTTTTCAATTACGTCTTGCAGAGGACAACATGCCCTACCATCTTACTGTCAAATTGGGCACAGGTACTGTTCTCCAAAGTACTACTTTACACCCTCAAGAGGTTCCTGCTTATACTTCTACTATGTTCTGGGAATGTGGAGCTAAACCCTGGTCTCTGGCATGAATCTTAGTGCCTTCCAACCTGGCTCATTCAAAAGGTCTTAGCTTTATTCACATTAATGCTTGTAGTCTACTAAGGAAGTTGGATGCTATCCAAGCCTGGATCTGCCTCTCCGAACCAGACGTTTTAGTAATTTCCAAAACTTTGCTAAAATCCCATACTCCCGACCAAGCCATAAACATCCCCTCCTACAACGTGTTCAGGACTGACAGCCCCATGAGGGGAGGGGGGATTGCAATATACTGTATGTGCGTGACAAATTCTTGGTCTCCATAACCGATTCCACCTCTGTGCCTAGAGAATTTGAATGCCTTACCATCAAGGTCTGTATTTCACCTACTGAATCGTTAACAATCTCTGGTTGCTACAGGATGCCCTCCGGTGGGCTCAAACTGCTGCGGCACCTCCAATCCTTACTTGGGCCTATAGCATCTGAATTGATTATCATGGGTGATCTAAACCTTGACTGGCTCTCACCCCGCTCATCTCTATTAAAAAATTCTCTGTGACCTACTCGGTCTTTCCCAGTTACTTTCTGAGGCCATGCGCAATAATACTAAAAACCCTGCAAAAAGTATCCTACTTGACCTTATCCTTGTCAATAGACCCCATAACTTTTCTCATATAGGGATTTTCTTTAATGACACAAGTGATCACTGTGCTATCGCTTATGTCAGAAACCTGCCTTGACCAATCTCCTTCTCTACTTATATTTATAAAAGAAATCACACCATTTTAACTGTGCTCGTTTCCTCTCGGACCTATGTTAAATCAGGTGGCAAGACTTTTACCTAGCTCCCTCCCTGGACCTAGCTTATACCATGTTTAAATCCCTGTTATTACAGGTCATTAATAAACATGCACCATTAGTCAAAATCAGAACCAAGAAAAAGTCATACCCTGGGTCCAATGATGCACTCAAGACTGCCCTACACATAAGAGGTGCCCTCTGGCAAAGGCAAGGAAAACTAGATTGCCTTCTGACTGGGAGGCTTTTAATCAGAGCTGAAAATGTGAAATATTTTCAATCTGCTCTGGATTCTACCACCAAGGATCGAAACAAGTTCTGGAAGATGCTGAGAGAAACTCAAGGCCACACCATTCCCCCACCCTCCCTGAACAGATCACCACTGGTACTATCTCCACTTCCAGCAGAGAAGATATCCTAACTCTCTTAAATAATCACTTTGCCACGGCAGGTCTCGCTTTCAATACATCCCCAGCAAGTGCATTACATGAGTTCCTGCTTAACTCAGATGCCATACCCTTCTCCACCAGGGCCCCCTCCCAAGTCAACTCCTTCTGCTTCAAGCCTGTCACATTCAAGCAGGTAGAAGACTTGTTGTTAGAAACCGACATCAATAAGAGTGCTGGGGCAGACCATATTGACCCTTACTTCTTGAAGCTCGGACACCATGTGCTGACTGCCCCATCACTCAACTTTTTAATAAATCCCTTGTCAAAGGGGCCATTCCCTATGACTGGAAGGTTGCACACATTGTACCATTGTTCAAATCAGACGACTCTAGTGATCTGAACAAATATAGGCCCATTTCCCTTTTTCCAGCCCTCTCCAAACTCCTTAAAGAAATAGTTAACACTCAACTTAGAGATCACCTTGAATCTCACAATATGCTGAATCCCTTGCAATCAGGGTTCAGATCCAGACATAGTACTATAACCGCCTTAGCCAAAGTAACCAATGATTGGCAAACAGCACTCAACTCCAAAAACTATCTCTGTGCTTTATTTCTAAACCTAAGTAAAGCATTTGGTACTGTAGGCCACGAGTTCCTCCTGCATATGCTATAACATTGGCTTAAATGACATCTCTATCAAATGGTTTACCTCCTACCTAATAGGTCATCAGCCACAGGTTAAGTATCAATGTGACCTCTCCCCACTTAAGACCCTTATGAGAGGAGTTCCCCAAGGGTCTCTCCGTGGGTCCTTACTATTTGCAATATATGTCAATGACATCGACCTCAATATCCCTTCTGCTAGTATACATCTCTTCACGGGCAATACTGTCCTCTATATCGATAAACCTTCCCTGGAACAGGCCTGCATTGACCTACTACAAGAATTCCATTTGTTGCAACATAATCTTCTTCATCTCAAAGTGCTCCTCAATGCCAAAAAAACTAAGGTCATGTTTCTTTTTCCCCAGTTAAATTCTGCAATCACAATCCTGTCGGGCGGCAGACCTCAAATCATTACTCTTCTCGGGGAACCACTAGAGCCAGTCATTAAATTTAAATATCTCAGGCTCTGGATAGACAGTAGGCTCTCCCTTACTCCCCATGTCAAAGAACTTGTCAAAAAGCTCAGACAAAGACTTGGCATTTTTTATAGGATTAAGCACCTACTCACTTTTAAGGCTAAAATTAGACTTGTACAATCAACTTTCCTTCCCCTCCTTGATTAAGCTGATGTCATCTACAGCCACTGTCCTGTTGCCTCTCTTTCCAATCTTGACACCCTATATCACAGAGCATTCAGATTCATCACCAATGCACCATATAATACATCCCATTGCTCCCTGTTCTCCCTAATAGGTTGGCAATCACTACGGACAAGGAGGTTGAAAAATGTGGTATTATGGACTTACCGAGCCCTAACAGGCAAGCTCCTCCATTAAATTTCCAACCTATTAGTTCCCTCCTTGGGGTCCTACTCCTTTAGAAAATATTCCTATATTACCATTGTTACTCATAGGATCAGAACACGGTATGGCACTCTGTCACTAAGCTACTCTCTTCCCTCTCTCTGGAACAGTATCCAAAGTGCTTAAAGCTATCACAATTCATCAACTTGGCATCCTTCAAAATGTTGATTCATCACCTATTTGATGAATTTTATAATTGCTTCCATAATACCTAACACACTCTACTTAGACTTCCATACCCATGCCATCAACCTTAAAGAACTGATTCCTGTTAGCATCCTCCCCACCTAGGCCGTAACTGCAGTTTTCATCTCTCAATAGGCCTTAACCATGTTTTTCATGTGTTTTATTCTACATCACGTCTTTCCTGGCATACCTCCCCTTTCCAGTTCGCTCTTCATCAACATTTCCCTCTATGTCTGTTGTGCCCCTTCCCTCTCTTATGTTAACTAGCTCTGCCCCATTATCCCAACTTCCCTGATTCACCTTTAATAATGTACCTCTGCTTACATGGTTGGAATTGTATTTTCATGTATATATTGTATTTGATGATTGTTTTTGATCATATGCCTTATTTATATAATGCATCTTTCATGTATTATCCTACCTATGTGCTAGTCTATGTATTTTTGCTTTTCCGCTCACCACTGTTTATTATGCAATGTCCACCCAGGACCACCTTGTAAATGAGTGTTCTTCTCAATGGTGTTTCTCCTGGTAAAATAAAGATTGATTGACTGAACAGATATGCAGATTATTTTCAAATTCAAAATATCCCAGCAAAAAGAAGAAATGCAGTTAGAATTCAATATGTTGCTGGTTTACTTGAAGTGCCAGATAGCCAATATGGAACATGGACACTGCTTAAAGATAGCCTTCAATTTTTGGCCACTGAAATCTTTGCCTTAATTCACACCCCTGGGGACTTGAACTGTGATGTAAGTTTTAAAACTACTGTAAGCCTGGAAAGATTTTGGGCCAAGTATTATCAAGTGAAACATACCCCAGTGTGGACTCCATTTCTGGTGATTCTTTCAACTAAACATGCAATATGGACAGTAACTATTTTTTTTTAATGAAGGGGTTAGCACTGTAAATATTCTCAGATGTCTTAAACAAAAATGTACAGTGATGGGGAACTGTAAACCAGTAATTAACTCAGAGAATATTTGGATGGGGGATAGAGAATCAGAGTAAAGTTATAATACAATGAAAAAGCAGTACAGCACTTGTTAAATTGTTTTTATCTTGGGAGAGACAGAGGGGGTGCTCTTTTATGTGGGACAACTGAAGGCTTGTTATACATATGGAGCACAATCCCCGTCTCAGCAGTTCATGCAATGCAGTTAGGTGCAGTCTGTGTATTGAACTGGGGCATGTACATGCACAACGTACAAAAGAAGTACGATGCAACCTATGTGAAGAAGAAGGACATCTTAACTTCTCCTATCCTATCCTATCCTATCCCTACCCCCCTATCCCACCCCCTCACCTCTCTTCCCTTCCCTCTCTCTTTCTCTCTCTTCCTCACCCACTAGTAAACCACAATGGTATTCATCTTTTATCTGCACTTTCCCCTAACTTTCTCCTTTTACACGTTTATAGCACTATGCTCGTATCTACTTGTTATATCACACATTATTTATATATGTAGCATTTATGTCTGTGCATAGCTCTATATGGCTATACACCCATTGTACAATGTTTTGATGATGCTTTTACTGATGTCCTGCATTTTTACCTATCTGTACTTCGTACCGCTCTGTAATATTTTTGTACTGCTCTGTAATATTTTTGTACTGCTCTGTAATATTTGTGACCCCGGGATGACCCTGAAAAAGGGATTGTAATTGTCTCAGTGGTCTTACCCCGGTCAACAAAATTCAAATAAATAAATAAATATCTATATAGAGCCTGTCCATGGACCTCTCACAGTAGGGGAAACATTATGGAACAGGCTGAACAAGATTTCTATGTAAATACAACACAAAAATCATTTAACTTAAGAAAGCAACAACAACAGATGAGATCAAAACCACCAGGTTGAAGAACAGAGATAGTCACACAACCAAAAGTTAGTAGTGACAGTCAACAGCTATCTACCTCAGGTGTTGCATGAGAACGTAACCCAGGGCAAATTGCAGAAGTAACTATGAACTATGAAACAGAGCAAGTTGAAAACAGAACAGAAGAAATTCCTTACTGTGGAGAAGACTTGAATCAGGTCACAGATGAGACCAGGGAAACCACAGGTCTAGTAGAGAGGTCTGCTAAAGATATGCCTCCACCAAATACTCCTGAAACAACATAATTTAAAATGAGATGAGGCATAAGAAGATGAAAGCACATCAGAATCAGCTGGCACAAATGCTAACCAGAAAATGTTCATTAGACTTACAAAATGAATTTGAAGTATTATCAGCCGGTAGAGACTGGGGAGACACGGAGGATGATTCTGATGTTGCTTCAGTCTTATCCTCACAACAAGACCCCTCTTCGAATCTTTAGGATATGGATACAGAGCAAGTAACATAAAAAAATGAAAAAATTCTAAGTCCTGAAGAGTAGTAAGAATTGGGGGGTGCTCCCACATAAGAATATTACTTGGGACATGGTTGTTTCTTTTTCCTTCACAATAGTATCTAATATGCTCCCAGCAAGTACATCTGTTACTACTCTCAACGTAAACAGTATACAGAATTGGAAAATGAGATTGACTACATTTGCTGTAATAGAAAAACTGAATCCAGACATTGTATTTCTCCAGGATACCAGAATATACACTCTGGAAGAAGTTCAATTGGCTAAGAAAATTTGGGCGAAAGGGCCATCATTTTGGTCATTGGAGGAAGAACGATGCTCCGAAGTTAGTATATTATTTGCAAACTACAATGTGCAAGTTTGTAAAGTTATTGATGCAGTTCCAAGGAGAGTATTACTTGATATTTTATGTAAGGGACTAGAATTATGTTTACTGTATACTGTCCATAGACTATAGTAGCCAGAATTTAAATATTAAAGTGATTAGACCATATTTCTACACCATGAAAGGAGTAATTTTTGGAGGCGCTCTAAATTGTGGATATTTTAAAAACATTAAGTAAAATATGGACAAAAAAAAATTACAGTGATTCTAATTTTGGGGGGAACAAGGTAACCTCTGCACTCCTAGTGGATGCTATAGCTGCTTCAGGGTCCCCAGTAGAAAATATTTTTATAAAGGTGCATTATCAACTTGCACTGATTTGTTATTTCTGTCCCCTTGGTTATCAGTAAATAAAGCTAGTACTACAGCTGTGGAAGATAATAAAGTTATAACAATTATGATAAATTCAGCATCTATACTGAGGGTTAAAACCTCCTGAATGGCAACTGAACACCTCCTAATTCTTTGAAGAAAAAAGGAAAAGGCAAGAGAGGGAATTTTTTGAAAATAAGTTATCAGTGGTAGATATGTTTGATTCATCAGTAGAATGGTGGGAATATGTCAAGAAAGAGTTTAAGGAATTTTGTATAAAAAGGAAAAAACATTGACTATTTACAATATCTAATACTGAGACACCAGCTTCAAAAATTATTATCATTAGCTGTTGAAACTAAACAAGATTACACAGAGCAAATTAGATAAAAAAGAAAATGAGAAATATGCAATATGATAGAATTACTTCTTTGCTAAAGGAGCAAACATTTGGTACACAGGGCAGAAAGGCCCAAGCAAATCCTTTTGATGACTGTGCAGAGAGGGTAGCTGAAAGAATAATGATACAGCTACAAGATATTTTAGGGAGGGTTAAAACTCCTCAGGAGGATATCAGGAAAACAGTTTAAGAACAGGTACAAGAGGTATTTGGGACTGAAAAAGGTACTGGGGTAGATAAAGAAGATTTAATATAACACATACATATATATAGGCAGTATAGCCTAGAGGTTAGAGGAACGAGGTATGAACGAGCTTGATACATCCAGCAGACCAGACCTGAGATTGATTCTCACAACCTCCACTTGCATACTTTGTGACTCTGAGCAAGTCACTTAACTGCCCAGTGCTCCCAGGTCACCCCTGAAAACAGGCACTTGTGCCTAGTGGGCCTTACCCGGTTACTAAAGACTAAAAATAAAATAAATAAATAAATAAATAAAAGCATACAAGATCCAGAATTGTCCCAGGATGTGAAAAGAAGCACTTACTGTAGATATCATACCGCAAGGGGTTGTAGAAGCAATTAAATCCCTACAAAATAACACTGCACCATTCAGTGATGGCATTCCTAGTGAGATATACAAATTATTTTGTGAGATCTTGGCAGGCCCCTTATCTGGAGTATTTAATGAAATGTTAAAAGGCAAAGTTTCTGGTGAAATAATGTTATAAGGTATTTTATTTTTTATTTACAAAACAAGGGAAAAAATCTGATATTAATAATTGGAGACCTTTAAGTCTTTAAGACACAGCTTAAAATATAATTTAAAGTATTGGGAAAAAGACTGGCAGCTGCAGCATCCACACTGATAGTATAATTCCAAATATGTGCTTCTACAGGGAGGAAAATACAAGATAATCTATTGTTGCTTTGAGAAGTATTTGTGCAGGGTACATTTAGAACTGTACAAGGCTTCCTCCTAGTGCTTCACCAGGAAAAAGCATTTGACAGAGTTAACCATAGCTACTTATGGTATGTTCTTGACTATTATGGAATACAAAAGAAATTTATTGAATGGGTGCAGTTTCTATACAAAAAAATGTACAGTGACTCCAATAGTCAATATAACAAGTGGGAAGGAGATAGTCTTAATATGAGGAGTCAGATAGGGATGTCCTATGAGCCTCTTTTTATATTTATTTGTACTAGATCTAGTGTTATGATTTATTGATCAAGATAACAGGATACAAGCAATTATAAGTACAGTCACTTTATAGTACAAATCGGTTTCATACACAGATGATGTGTGCCTACTATAAGAAATTCAGTCAGGAGAGAAAGCTTTAGAACATTTTGAGCAATTTAAAAAAATGTCAGGCTGTAAGGTGAACACACAAACTAGTACAGCAATATTTCTAGAAAAACATACAGGTAACACAACTGAAACAGTGAATGGTATAAGTTACGCAAAACAAAACACAAATATTATGTATCTGGTTTGGATTTATAGACATGGCAAACTATAATTGGAAACTGAAATTGGATATAGCTGAAATCAAATGGAATCAATGGGTAATGTCAAAACAAAAATAAATTTCATGATCAAAACATCTTTGATCCCCAGTTTCCTATACATACATTTTGTCCCCCCACCCTCCAAAGGAGGTAGAAGCAGCCTTATACAGTATATTTTTTAGGTTACTGTGGGGGAGTAGACTAAATCCTATTAAAAGAGGGATCGCGTATTGCCAAGTCAAGGAAGGGGGTATAGGTATGTTAAATCCAATAGTATTTTTACTGTGTCTTTTTTAGTTATAATCTTAGATCATTATTTCTTTCCAAAACAAATGTAGGACTAGAATTATTTAGAAGACTAAGCATCAAATTAATAGGGCTTTGGGAATAGAAAAAACTGAGGTCAATTAAAGGACATGGTACTATAAGTAATACTTATGTGAAAAATTGTTTTCAGAAAATAAAAATGTGGAAACTAACTATAGAAATGGTTAAAAAATACAGAGAAATCATTATTAAAGGGTTCAGTCTTCACTTCTGTTAAACTGAAAAGTTTTCACTTTAATAACTTTGCAAGCATTCAAGCAATTTGGCAGGTTTCATTCTAGTCGGATATGTGGGTGCGGAGATATAGAGTGTCAAAAAACATGCACATTACTGCTTTTTGTCAATTTCTTCATCACGCCACTGCACAGCAATGGCTTGGAATTTTGGTCTGAAAGTTCTTGGTAGAAAGGTCTTGGGGCACAGATGTGCCTTTTGAAGATCTGGTGAAAAATATGAATCTATTCCAAAGTTATTAAATTTCAAATTTTCCCATTATTTCCTAAGGGAAAAGTTAGATGTTCACCTCGAAAAGGGATTCTGTATCGCAAATGTGCAAGACAAGGCAACATTTATTTCTAAGGTGCTCAATCCCAGAAGCTCTGGGCACCATACATAAAAAATACAACAAGAAGGGTATCAGGTAAAAAGTATCATACATAAAACAAATAATAAAACAACAATATCAGAATAAATAATAAAACAGCGATATCAGAATAAATAATAAAACAGCGATATCAGAATCAGCAGATTTTTCAGGTTTTCTGGGCTGGTCAGCTCTCTACCCCTGGGAAGGCCAGGGAAAATATGTTTTTAGGCCGCTCTTGAACCCCTCAGCCAGTGGTGCCTCCCTGACATCAGCCAGTAAAGAGTTCCACAGGACCGGTCCAGTGACGCTAAAGGCCCCGTAACCGGAAGCTTTTTAATCTGATCTTAGGAACTTCAAGGAGGCCCCTGGTTGAGGAACAGAGGGAGTGGACTGAGGTGTCAGGTGTCAGAAGATCAGCCAGGTAGCCAGGACTGAGACCATGTAGGGCCTTATAAGTGAGTAAACGCACCTTGAAGGTAACCCTCCACCTGACCGACAGCCAATGCAGAGCTCGCAGCACCAGGGTTACATGACTAGAACTGGGTAGGCCAGTCAGCAACCTAGCAGCTGCGTTCTGCATCAACTGCAGCCAGCGAAGGGTACCTCCAGAGATTCAGAAGTAAAAAGCATTACAGCATGTAATGTGAAATCCTTTTATGCAAACGTGGAATCTTTTGGTGCAAATGCAGAATCTTTTTTCATGCTGCCATCTTGTGTTTAGTTAGTAGTGACAACAAAATGAAATTACTAAAAAAATTGAGGGCTTTAGTAAACACCAGCAGTTATGTTTACCTAATCAGGCCCCATAGAATCAGAGTCTGTGGTTAGTTCTTGGATTACTTACTTAGAAATGTGCTTTTTGTCCATGTGGAAAATCCTTTTTTGCAAACCGTGGAAAAAGGTTCTGCAAAACAGGATTGCTTTTTTCAATCTGTGAAAAAGGATTTCTTTTCCCACAAACTGTGAAAAAGGATCTGCAGAAAAGGATTCTTTTTTGCAAATTTGCAAAAAATAATGTTTATATAGCTGTTTTTTGTCACTTCACAGTAAACAAATGGTTTGGAATTTTGGTCTGAAATTTTCAGGGTACAAAGGGCTCAGTCCACAGATGTGCCTTTTGCTGGTTTGGTGAAAATATATTACTTTGTTCTGGAGTACTGCACTTAAACTTTGCTTAATTTCCCATAGGATAATGTAATGGGAGGTGTACACAGTTGTTTCCGTGTCACTCCACTGTGAGGAAATGGTTTGGAATTTTGTTCTGAAAATTTTAGGGTACAAAGGGTTTGCCCCACTAATGTGCCTTTTGCTGGTTTCATGAACATATATTAATTTGGTGTTGAGTTACACAGATTTCAAATTTGCCTGCGTTTCTGTAAGATTGCATTGCAATGTCGGGTGTTTTTTGGGGGGTAATTATTTATTTAGCTATTGTTAACCAGGTAAGTACACTAGGCAAGACAATTGCCTATTTTCAGGTATGACCCAGGGCAGTACAGGAAATACGACACGGTACAACAAGATACACTTTAGGCAGTTACAGAGTCGGGGAAACAGAAGCAACACATAGTCAGTAGGTACAATGGTCATAACAAATACATCGGAACACCAAGCTGCAAGCAGCGCATTATATACAAGTCATTATACAGTATGAGTCCATTATATACAAAATTATATACAGTATAAGTCCCAGCAAGGAGAGGCACTGTCAGAGCAATACACAATACCTAGGGTGTATAAACTGAGTGCAGGACAGAATCCATGCAGACAGGCAGAACATTAGGAGTAATGTTCGGTGCAAGAGGCCAAGTGAGATTACAGAGGCTTGGGACAACCACACACTGATGAGAGCTTTAAGTGTCTCCACAGGGAGGTTCGGAGGCAAGCATGGGAGGGGGAGAAGCGAACCTGAGCAGGAAGGGAGTTCCATAGTCTGGGAGCACACAAGGCAAAGTCTCTGTCCCCCATTTGAGTGCGTGTGGCCAGGATCCTTAGAGCAGCAGGGCCAAGGGATCTGAAGGAGTATGAGGGGGAGGCCGCTGGGACAAGAAGCTCCGCTAACCCAGGTGGGGTGCCAGTACCAAGGAAGCAGCCCATGAAGCAGCCCAGGACAAAATTTAAGTAACTGGATGGGTAGCACCACACTATCTCAAAAATTGTGCATGGATGGAGCATAGGGCCTGGAGGGCCCTTAACTCCCACAGGGATATGATTGCAATATCTTAAAAAGTATGAATGGATGGCACTGTGCCCTCCCACATGCAAATATGAATACCATTATGGAGTGATGGGAGTGCAGGCCTTATGCATACATGGCAGCGCAGGGCCCAGAAGGCCTTGCATGTACATGCACAAATGTATAGAGGATTATAGAGTGAAGGGAGCATAGGGAAATAAGGATACAATTACAATCACTCAAAAATTATGGATGGTTGGGAGTGTAGGGCCCAGAAGGAACCTGCACTCCCACAAGCAAATAAGCTTACAATTATACTATCTCAAAAAGTAAGGAAATTTTCTGCAAAGAACTATGTTAATGCATCATTAGGGTTCCAGTGACAAAAGTAGGGAAATGCGGTCTTTGAGTTCCCAACCCTAATACCCACCCCCACCTTGCATGCAGGAGCAGGCATGAGGGGTGTGCCTTGGGGTTGTGAACCCTAATGCTTACACCATTCTACTATACTGTACCCATCTTAGCTTACATACTCATGGAATTCAGTGAATGTTAGAGTTCACAACCCAAAGGAACACCCCTCACACTTGTTCCTGCATGAAGGGTGGGGTGGGGTGTTAGGGCTGGGAACCCTATGACCACATTTCCCTACTTTTGTTGCTGGAACCCTAATGGTGCATTAACAATGTTTTTTGTAGAGCATATAAAATAATTGTGGGTGAACAATTTTACATTACACCAGTATTTGATCAACAATATGGCTTGTCTGATATTGTTATTGTTAAACAATTATTGGATCAAAGGATCTCAAAAGCATGTGGGATATAATATGGATGTGTGTGCATGGCAAGCTTAATGTAAAGGGTAATAATAAAGCTATGGAGGAAAGAAGATGCATTAGATTGATTTGCATGCAGGAAACTGAAACAATGGAGCATCTATTTTTTGAGTGTTCATATGTTGTCCCCTTGTGGCCATTACTGACAATCAAATAGAATGAGTCAAAGTTTTGAAATATTTCATACAAGCAATTAATCTTAGGTGATTTTGGAGATATTTGGACTCAACAGGATGCAGGCACTTCACTAATAATATTTGCATGTGTGAAATGGTGTATCTGGCAAAATAGATGCCAGTTTGTTTTTCAGAAAAAGAATGTTTCATTGGAGGTATTAATACAATTCATGAGAAAGGAAATAATGGATATTAGAGATAGAGAATTGACTTGGATGCATAAAGAGCAATTTCAATTACTCTGGATGGGGGATTACATGGTGTGATTAATAGGAGCCAGAAGTACCATGTGGCGATAATAAGCTGAATTATGTTGGGATACGTATTGTATGTCTACTGTTGTTTCATAATGTTTAAGTTTTTCTTGTAATGTATGATGATGGATATCATTTCCTCAATAAAAATGCCCCTACTCTCTTCTGTAGGGGGAACCCCTGTCCATCTGTACAAGACAGCAACCATAGAAGAGGGAAGTGGAGGAGGAGGTTCTTTTCTGTCTATCCCAAATTTCTCCAGCTTCTCTACTAGTGCTAATACTGTTCCTCACATTCAACTGAATGAAAAGATGGATATTAAAGCAAATTTACCTGCATCAGAAATACGTTTCTGGGACCAGCTGAGTCTTCACAACCTGTTATTCCTACTTCTGAAGAAGAAAAGGATGAATGTGCTAAGGCCGCTGGATCGGATAAGGAGTCAACCGAGCAAGAGGAGGAGGAAATCCTTAAGCAGGCAATAACTAAATGTAGATCTTCTGCAATTACTGGCTGATGAAGAGGAAAAAATAGCTAAACACCAGTCCTCGAGTAATAAGTCAGTTCAGTTCAGTTTTATTAGTTTAAGCATGTATATAAAAATATTTTGTCACCCACATAAATTAAAAACATCATCGCACAACTTATAATGATCATTCTCTTGTAACAGTATATAGCATTATAAAATACTGTGTTATCTTTATGTATCATAATTTCATTTTGCAAAAACCTTGTGTGCAAGGTTTACCAATGCAAATACACCACTAGAATTTGTTGTTAAAATTATTTTCATTTGAGTATTGCTTTCTAATTTTGCAAAATTCTTAAAGATTGGTGATAAAATTATTTCTGTATTTTCTTTAAATTATGGGCACTGCAGTAGTAAATGTTTTGTATTCATTTAAATATTTTCTGAACAAATGCAAGATTGTCCACAGTTACTTTGTTTTCCCATAGCCCACTTATTGGTTAATAATTCCAACCTTCAAGAGGGAGTCCGGCCAGAATTGCTAGCATCAATAAATTCAGAATTTGGATCAGCGTAACCCCAATCTGCCTCATGCTAAAAATGAGACCTCTAAGTTACTTTGTTTAAAAGTTACAAATCATTTTGTAACCCAAAATTCAATGCCTGTTCAAAAAAGCCAGTTTCAGTAAAGCGTTACTGATGATGTCACAACCAGAACTCACAGCCTAATCCTTGCAAACTACCTTATAAGACTTATTTCTCCCACACTACATAAAACTGAAGTTGCAGCAAACATCTGAAAAAGGAAAGCTGACACCGAGTGGGTGAGGGCATGCATTTCCATAATGTGCAAATGCAAGGTATAGTACTTAAGAATGTGATGAGCACTTCAATCCAAAACCACCTTCCGATGGTTGTAAAGTACAATACCATGCATCTGAAGATCCTGGAAATGCAAGTGCTACAGGTAACCCTCAGCCCAGTGTCAGTTTTTATTTGTTTTTATGATTACTACAGCTACCGTTTCTATAACTTCAGAGAGATAGGTCCTATAAGGTTGCTGACAGGCAGGACCTGTCTGTGAGTTCTGGCTGTGACATCATCAGTGGCTCTTCACTGAAACTGGCTTTTTTGAACAGGGAGTGAAATCAGAATTACAGAATAGCTCATAACTTTAAAACAAAGTAATGTAGAACACTAATTTTTGGTATGAGATTTATTGAGGGTAGGCTGATTCTAATTCTGCAATGTAGTACTTTTGACCAGACTCCCTCTTTAATTTAGTTACGGCTCTCCTGTGTTTAAAATTGCCACATAACAGGAGGCATTTTTTTCACCTCAAAGTTTTGTTTAATTTTTTTTAGCATAGTGTATTCCCAGTCATAATTTAGGCTGGTAATATCTTTTTGCATTGACACATCAACTATTCTTTGCATTGCCTCATCCACAAATCTATCAGTCTCCAATTGTTTATCGTACATACTGTTATATGGCAAGCCATTTTTATTTAACTCATAATTAAGTTATTCAA
The DNA here is from genome assembly GCA_016271365.2 of Neoceratodus forsteri. NCBI lineage: Eukaryota > Metazoa > Chordata > Ceratodontiformes > Ceratodontidae > Neoceratodus > Neoceratodus forsteri. The sequence goes on from CM057456.1 coordinate 1,680,382,404, forward strand.
ACCAGTCATTATTATATTGAAACTGGCCCTATTGTACATCCAACCAACAATGAAATACCAATCCACTTGGTGTGGAAGTTAGTATTTTTTTTTTCAGAAAGTGACACATCTTTTTGTTATTTTAATATTTAACGGTAAAGTTCCTGTTTCTACCCACATATCAGTATTAAGAATGGACTTTGGGAGTCCCAGCAAATTTTTTAAATACTGATTTTGAACAGCCTTTATATCTTTAATGTTACAAAATGGACCCCACACTTCAGAGGCATACAATAACTGTGCATTTACATTTGCCACATAGCAAATGTATTTGCAAATCTATTTATACCTAACACAGTTTTTGTAGTATTATTTTAAATTTTTGTTATATGGGGTTTCCAACCCACATTCCTGCTAAATGTCACTCATAAATATTGGAATTCCTTAATCTCCTCTATCATAACAACTTCAATCCTCCATGGCATAAGATTTCTTTTTGCATCCCCAAATGCTATAATTTTCAATTTATCTGAATTTAAATTCAATTCCAGTCTTCTAAGAGAACCCTTTACTGAGCATATTGTCCTTTTGAAACCTAATGGTGTTTGTGGTAATAAAATGGCGTCATCCACGTATAGTACTATTGTAACAGGTATTGAATTTACATTCAGGGGAATGATTTCTAATTTTTTGATGTTCTCCACCAAAGTATCTATGTAGAAGTTAAACAAAGTGGGTGCTGAAATGCACCATTGTTTGACACCTTTTTTGCTTTTATAGGGTCAATTACTGCCCCATCTTTTCCATATCTGATCACTAACTTTAGGCCAGATATTCAAAACTTTGCGTTGGGTGCAAACCGTTTGCGCAGGTTTAGCGTGAGATTAGTGTGGGTCCGCTATATTCAAAAGGCCAAATAACACACACAAACTGCATTAGCACTGGGCAAAATCATAGTGTATGCAAGGGGCAAACTGAGGGGGTGTGTACATGAATACAGGCGCAATGCTATATTCAGCGACTAGTGCCGTGCAAAGTGGTTTTGTGTGACTTAGCGTGACACTTTGCAAGATGCAAATTACCGCCCAGGAAAAGGTAGTCTTAACCCTGGGCAGTCCAGCTTTGCACAACATTGTGGCTTTGTGCAGCATTTGCACAGCTTTTGCATGGCTTTGCATGACCCAAACCAATAAGGATGACACATAGAAAAAGTCAGACATAGAGGAAACATGCTGCTCACTGATGGCATCACAATGATGCCATCATCTGCCACCAGTCCCAGTCATGCCAGGAAGTAAGTGGTGACCCAGCCCCCCAGTGGACACCATGGCAGTGTGGCCATACAGCACACACCTGCAGACCACCCATCTGTGGACACCAACAGATGCCAGCACACACATGCAGCACTGTGGGCATGGAGGGTGTTGAGGGGAGGGTGTATAGGTGGGCAAGTTGCGCCACAGACCAGGTGCGGCCACAAGGCCGGAGCACATCACACAGTGCACATGGGCCAGTATTCAGAATACCTCAATACCAGTGTGCCAGTCTAATCATACGTGCCCCCCCAGCCACATACTGCACAGCTGTACAAACACCACAGCACACACAGCCAGCCATGTATGTGTCACTGTGAGCATCCCATGCCAGAAGTGCAGCATCTGTGGGTTACACAACAGCGTATCAGTAATGTCCACTGTCAGTAAACACCTGCAAGTTGGGCCTGTCACTGTGTTCAGTGCAGTGGTCATCACTGCCCTACACACCATAGGCATTCCTGTGTCCCTCACACTACTGGCCCCCTTGCTACTGTACTGTCTGCTGTGCACTGTAGCATGACCTACAGTGTGACAGTTACATGCAGCACCACCACTACCTGTGCCTATGCTGTGTTGTCCCCTGGGGTACAATATGCTATGCTGTACTGTATACATGTAGCCTGCGGCTACCATCATGCACTGCCAGACTGACCTACAGGTGGAGCTGCGGGCAGACCCCGGCCAGCCCCTGTACTTCCATACTGACCTACAGGAGGAGCTATGGGACCCTGCAGTAATGCTGGGCAAACTGTATGCAAATCGGGCATAATGAGATGTTAATCTGGATGTTTGCCCAGAGACTACCTAAGTAGACTCATTTGCATGTCACTTTTCAATATGGCAAAGTTTAGCCCCGGGAAAATGGCTTAGCTCCACGCTAAACCCACGCAAACATGTTAGCGCCGTCAAAAGGTTCAGGGAATATAATACAGTTTTTCACACTTTACTTTTACATGTACTGCTGCCTGCGGCTGTACTGGGTCCACGCATTTACTGGCACACACATTGGCGCCACGTAGTTCACCTCTACCTACCTTCCTTCATGTCGCTGTGCACTTGTCTGCTGTTGTGGTGTGCACTTCCTGGTTGCTATATTCAGAGCTGTCTTAATCCCAGGCTATGTTTGCACTGCACTCCCAGTCAAGATTACCCAGTTTCCTTATCATGCTATAGTCAGCAGGGTTAGTACTGAGGCTATCCTTTTTGAATGTAGCGGGCTATTGGGTCCAGGCTAATTTAGCACGCTGGGCAGTGCTAATTGCCCCGGGGCCAAGTTTTGAATATCTGGCCCTGAGTGTCTTCATGCATTAATTTTATGATTAATAAAAGATTCATATCCATCCCCTTTTCTTCCAAAATTTTTCAAAGTATTTGTCTATTCACGGAAGCAAAGGTGGCTTTTATGTCAATGAATGCAGCATAAATTTTCATTTTTCTTTGAGTAACATATTTATCTAGTACTGAGCAGCGCTTCTAAATGGCAAGGCGGTGCCTTCTCAGCTGCCGCCGACAGAACTCACAAGTTCCCACTGCCCTCGTGGAACCCACCCGGGACCAGCTCCTCAGATCTCTCCTGCGAGCCCTGAATGGCGCTTCTAAACAGCAAGGCGGCGCCTTCTTGGCTGCCACTGACTGAACTCAAAAGCTCGCACTGCCCTCGTGGAACCCACCCCAGGACCAGCTCCTCAGATCTCTCCTGCAAGCCCTGAGCGGTGCTTCTAAATGGCAAAGCGGCGCCTTCTCGGCCGTTGCCGGCTGAACTCACAAGCTCCCACCAGCCTCGTGGAATCCACCCCGGGACCAGCTCCTCAGGTACCACTGCAGAATTCAAGCTCGCTCCGGCGGCACTCAGATTGGCTGCAGCTTCTTGCAACCAGCTCCTGATTGGACGCTCGGTCAGCTCGGCTCACCCGATTGGTGCGCCTTTTCTCATTCTGCTCTACCAGCTTTTGCCTTACTTTGAAATGCCTGTGATTCTAATCTCTACAGCTGTTTTTTTCTCCTGTCCCCCCAACCCCTCCCAGGCGTCCTTTAAATGCTCATGTGCCCCTCCTTCCTCTAACTGCCCTTCCATTACTGGCTCTCTTGAAACTCTACTGTTTAAACTGACCTTGAGTGTCAATACAGCTAAGATAATTCTGTATAGCCACCATTGTCCTCCCACTGACACACCCCCTTTGCCTCTCAGCACTACTCTACTTGGCAAACTTTCACACAAATCTGCTTACTTTTGACATGTTACTTACTTTGGTTAATGAAACACTAAAATGTTGCCCGTAACTCTAAACCTCATCCTTATGGTGTTCGCTACTCTCGCCCTCCCCCCTCTGTCCCCTAAGCCTTCACTTCCTCTACAGAAACAAAATGTCGTCCCTCTTCCCGTTGTAAATCAGTTATATTCCCCCTCACCCATACCTTTATCTTGGTCTCACTCGCCTATTCGCCCCTTCGCCTCTCTTGCCCATACACTGATGTACTTCACACTAATATGCTTACTTAGCTCCTGGACACCCCCAGATATTATTAAATGCCATTGCTCCAGACTGTTACATAAACACTCTTGGTTCAAGAGTGCTAAGCTGCACTATTTTGTTATTGCCATCCTACTCTTATCGGCTGGTGACGTAAACCCCAACCCTGGCCCAGCCCAATCACCTCCAGTGACCAGCCCTGAACCATGACTCACAGCTCTCCCTAATGGCCTAAAAATAATACATATAAACATCAGCCTCCTCCCTAAAGTGGACTTGCTACAGCCCCTGGTGGCTTCACTAAACCCTGATATGATTATAATATCAGAAACATGGCTAAATAACAAAATCTGCAACTCATCTCTCACTCTCCCTGGTTTCATATTATCATGCCAGGACCAGTTAGGGAGAGGTGGAGGGGTAGCAATCTATGCTGCTTCTTCCATCCAATTCACCTCTGACTTTTCTAGCGCTGTACTAAAAGCATATGAGGTCCTGATGTTACAAATCTCTCTCCCCCCTTCTTTAAACCTATCTTTGTAGCAGGAGACTACTGCCGTCCTGGCTCCCAACCCAAAATTGCTACCGACCTCTTAGCCACCCTAGCTAACCTCTCCACAGCTGGAGAATTATATATTATGGGTGATTTCAATATAAACTGGTCTATCATAACTAACAAAGCGCAGAACACTATACATGCTCTCAACTTAACCCAACTTATCCAAGACCCGACTAGGTTTAACCATAAGACAGGTAACCACTCCCTCATTGACTTGGCCCTCACCTCTCACACCCATAGGATCATAAAATCCGGTACTCTAGCAGACGCTTTCAGCGACCATTGTATGACCTTCCTAGTGCATAGAGTTCACAAAGTCAAAGCCCCCTGCAAAACTCTACAAATCCATTCGTACAAATCCCTAAACATCGCCCCCCTGCTATATGATCTGTCCTGCATTAACTGGGCACCTATATCCAATGCCAGTAACCTAGATGATGCAGCAAACTACTTCAGAGACCGTTTCCTTGAAGTCTGGAATCACCACGCACCATTACGGTGAGTTCGTGTCCGAGGTAACCACCTCCCCTGGATCTCTCTAGAACTCATCGCTGTCCAAAGAGCGCATGATGCAGCCTGGAAGTTCTATAAAAGCACAAACCTTCTTAAAGACTACGAGGCCTACTGGGCCCTCAGAAAGAAATGCACGAAAGCCACTCGCTTGGCTAAGGCCGAGTACTTCAGATCTACCTTTAACTCTAATATAAACAATCCATCCAAATTTTGGAAAGTAATTCACTCACTTTTCTCTCCTCAGGCTCCACCTCCCTTCCCCCTCCTCAAAATAAACAATAATGTCATCACTGACCACCCAAGCATTCCTGCAGCTTTTAACTCTCACTTTACCTCATGCACTGATGCTTTTCTAGGCTCCCTTCCAAACACAAATCAGTTGCCAACCACCTCTACCGGAAGTCCACCTGCCCCTCCACACAGTTTTTCCTTCTCTAAAATCCTACCATCTGATATGCTGATGGCCTTGGAAGCCTTAAACCCGAACAAAGGTAGCTCCCCTGATGGACTGGACCCCAAGTTACTAAACCTGTCTGCTACAGCTATTGCTCCCCCACTGTCTGCTCTTCTTAATCTATCATTTCAACTAGCTGACATTCCTCTCGGGTGGAAACATGCAGTCGTCCTCCCACTCCCAAAGGGAGGTGATACCTCCTCCCCTGGGAATTACCGCCCTATATCACTCCTCCCAATGTTAGCCAAACTACAGGAACAACTATCTTAGCCCAGCTGTCTTCATACCTATCTGTCATCAACTTCTTCACCCAATACCAATCCGGTTTCAGAAAACGTCACTCTACTACCTCCTCACTTCTCCGGATCACTGAGACGATCCTGACAGGCATGGATTGCGGTCACATCACTACTGCCATTTTTATTGATCTTGCTAAAGCTTTTGACACCATTTTCCACTCCCTCCTTCTATGCTTCCTGTCAGCAGTGGGGTTGTCTGATCACACCATCAAATGGTTCAATGCGTACCTAAACAACTGTTCTCAATCGGTAAAAATATCCGACTACATCTCTCCTCCTATACCGATACGTACTGGCATCCCCCAGGGGTCCATACTAGGCCTGATCCTCTTCTCCATTTTCTTAAATGATCTTCCGTCTGTCTGTACTTCATCTTCTATACATATGTATGCTGATGATACGGTTCTTTTCTCCTCAGGGCCATCGGCCTTGGATGTTGCCTCCAGGCTTCAAAGTGACTTCAATAATGTCCAGAAATGGTTTCACTCTCACCAACTCTTCCTAAATGCAAAAAAAAAAACAGTGACCATGACATTTGGCATGAGACAGAAACTGTCAAGGCTCCCATCTGTCCCCGTCTTCACTATTCTTGACAGTGCAACTTTAGATACCGCAACATCCTTCAGGTATCTGGGTGTATGGCTGGACCAACATCTCACTTTCTCTGACCATATAGATGCTATAATGAAAAAACTTTGCCTCAAACTTGGCGCCTTATTCAGAAACTGCTCCTGCCTCCCGACTCAGGCAAGGTGTGAACTGATCCAAAAAATGATCCTCCCTATCATTGATTACTGTGATATCGTCTACTGCTCTGCTCCTGCCACCTCCTTAGCAAACCTGGATACACTTTTCAATTCCTTCTGTTGGTTTGCCCTGGATGGTCCTCCCTTGACCCATCACTGTCACCTGTATTGTGCTTTAACCTTCCCCTCCCTAGCCAATAGGCAACTGCACCACTGTGCAAATTTCATCTCTAAGTTCTGGCTTGGCACACTCCCTCCTTATCTCACTTGCTCACTCTCACCCCCCCACCCACAACACTTCACCTTTTAAGATCCCATGACCACAGAACTCTGTCATTCCCCGGAGATCCACCTCAGTTGGCCAATCCTCCTTCTCTTACCAGCTCCCTAAACTGTGGAATGCTCTTCCTACACAAATCCGTTCCTCCTCCTCCTCCCCAGGCTCTCTAAACAAAGCACTATATAATTTCCTCTCTGTAAACTGCACCTGCCCCTAGCTCCCCCCCTCCTAGTCCCTCACCCTTCTCCCTATTAGTCATCTCTTACCCTCATCGCTACCCCGACTAGACTTTTTTCCTCCTTCTTGTCTTTGATAGTATACCCTATCAATCTCTCTCTCTCTCTCTCTCTCTCTGGTACTTTCTCCTCAGCTTGTGGGATTCGCACAGGTCCTAGCTCCCATAGTCCTCATATTGTAAGCCTCTAGACAAGTTTGGAATACCTTAACCACTATTCTGCCTCATCCTTTAGGTTATAGTATAAGCTGAATCCTTGTCTACCTTGTAACTACCCATGTCTTTATGCTTGTTAAGCCTTGCTTTATATGCCTTTGTGTAAACTGCTTCTGTGCTATTGTGTGTACTATTGTACGCCATGCAATTGTATGCTTATAATCCATGCCTTAATGCTTCTTGTTTAAACTGCTTTTGTACTATTGTGTGTATTCTATATTACTATGTAACTCCCCTACCCATTCCCCCAGGTCGTACTGGGAGATGAGCAACTTGTTGTTCAGTGTACCTTACCTGGTGAAACTTTTCAATAAATAAATAAATAATTTAAAATGAATATCTGTTCAGTTGTCAATCTACCTTTGCAGAAACCTGCCTGGAATTTTGACAGTATATTACTGTCCTCCATCCAGAATAAAATTCTGCTTAACAGCAGTCTGGAAAAAATGTTTGCATTGATGTTCAGTAACATTATAGGGCGATAATTTTCAGGTAGTAATAAAGAGCCTTTTTTATGCAACAAAATAATTCCCCCCATTTTCCACTTTTCTGGAATTATTTTTGTTTTTATTATCATTTCACACAAGGGAATAAGTAATTCTGCCTACTACTCCGGGTCTACTTACGCCATCCGTACCTGGAGCTTTATTTCTTTTTTTATCTTTAATTGCCTGTATTACTTAATTTTTTGTAATTTTTAGCCAATCATTTTTACCTATCAGCTACTTGTTTATTTTTTCATTTTCCCATTGCTGCCCAGATTGAGAGTCAGCAAATACATTACTAAAATAAGCACTCCATGTTTCTGTGGATAATACAGCTTCTGTATGATATCTGATCTGATTAGATCCATAAGCTACCAAGTTCCAAAAAGAAAGACAGTCCTTATTCTTTATAGCTGTTTGTAATGAGGCCCATAAGTTATCAAGTGCAGATTTTGTACTTTTTATTAAATCTTTATATTCTTTCTTTAAATGCATCATAGCTGTGCGATCTTCTGTTAAATTGTATTTTGTAATTCTTTTGCCTATTTTTTATTATTTGTCTTTTTTTGTTGCATTCATTGTCAAACCATCTATCTTTATAATGGTTAGTTTTATTGTTTATTTTCTTTTTTTTTGCATGTTATTTAAATCATAAATTATCTTCTGATCCAGAAATATATATTGTTCCTGTATACCCATTATGTCTTTGTTCCTTAATTTACTCATGGCAAACTCAAGACATTTTTGTTTTTGTTCTTTTATTTGTTGTGAGTTTATTATTGTTGTTAGCCTCTGATTATTTAATGGGTCTATCTAATCCTTTTTGAATTATGCATTCTCATGACATTATCTGCCTTTTCTTTAAGTCCACATTTTCATTTCTTAAACTTCCCCTTCCCTGTATTTCTATTGTTACAGGTCTATGGTCACTATCCTACTGATCAATTATTTCCATCTTAATCACTCTATGGAAAGAGTATATATATCAACCATCCAAAAGTCCAGAATACTTCCCCCTCTTTTATAATTATGGGTCAGTTTACCCTTCCTATCACCTCTACATCTTCCATTTAAAATTCTCATATTCACCAAATTGAGAAGTTCTAAAAGTGTTACATCTTGCCTATTTAATTTTAAATCCATTGACTATCTTACTGGTATGTTCATGATATCATCCAGATTCCATTTTGAGAACTTTTCTTCCATTTCTACCCCTATCTGAGCAGTAAAATCTCCCCCTAACAAAATCATATATCCACTGCATTTGTATTCTTAACACCGCTTGTTTTAGAGTTTCTAAAAACTTTACTGCAGGGGAGTTAGAGGTGTTTGAAGGTATATAAACATTTATTAAAATACAAATAACCTCATTTTTCCTTAAGAAGTTCCAAATTCAAAATATTATTTTGTGTATCTTTTATTATGCAGTTACCACTGAGCTCACTCCCATTCTTTATAAAAGTACACACCCCACCTGCTGCTCTACCAAATTTACTCTTTTTGTGTGCTGCTATATACCAGCACTGATACCCTTCAAGTACACAGTCATCATATGAACAAGACCATGTTTCTTGTAACACTATCACAGGGAAATTGACAAGAAATTTTACACAACCTATGTCTCTATATTTTCCAGCTACTCCAGCTATGTTCCAGCTTAAGATTTTTATATTACCAATTACAGAGTCTTGAATTTCTTTTTCCAGTCAACATGAGTCTACTGAAGCATCTAAAATGTAGTATTGATTACTGTCTTGAACATAGGAATGACATAAAGAGTTTGGGGAATCACTTTCACTTTCTTCTATTGTAAATGCCTCATCTTGAATGTCCAAAACTATGGGTGCTATGCACCAATGGGGCAGAGTGGCTATGCATGGGTATCTGGGGCACATAGCCACTCCGCACCACTGTGCCCCCTGCACAGCATGCTGAAAGGGGAGATGCACAGACCCACCGCACCCAATCCCCCATGTCCACAGACAACTCTGCACTGGGGACATTCTGGGGATGTGCCAGCACTACATGGTATGCACTAACCTGTGTAGTGCTGGCCACATTGGTGCAGAGTGTGGTGCAGGGAATGCCAGGGTAGACCCTGCCATAACCCTCTGTGTGCCCCCATGGTCACCACCCTCTGGTCACCAGGGGTGCCAGACAGCACTCTCTGTGCTACCCCTGCCCACTAGGCAACCGGTGAGAGCAGGGACAGTGGGTCGGGCAAGTGCCCAGAATGCCAGACAGGCGGTGGCACAGGGAGGTTGTGGGGGTGTCAGACTATGGCATGGGGATACGGCTAATGTTGACAGTGCATGGCTGCCATTGTGGGCAGGAGTCAGGTCCCAATGCTGGGGACATGCAGTGCACCAGGAGGGCACCATTCACCGTGGCTAGGCAGGGAACTGATCAGCGGTAGGGGCCATGCTGCATGGGGGTGGCATGCACAACCCCAGGCCCATGCATAGCAGTGCAAAGGATCCACTAGTGGACCTGGGATGGGCATCCCATTGGATGCCCACCCGGGCCCACGACTCTGCCCCCGGCCATCCTGCAGAGACTTGCAGCCTGGGGGGGGGGGGGACCTGTGGACAAGTGGCTAGCATTGGTGAATGCCAGTATGGGTGCACCAGTCCACAGGGCACAGGGGCACAGGCAGATTTTTCCACATACCTCCACCCACTTTGTGCATATTATTTGTATTTATTCTTTTTCCTTTTTTGAAGTCTCCTAAGTGAAAGCTAAAAAGGTCACATTCAGGCATTACAAAAAGACGCAGGCAGAAGGTGCTAGGGAGAGGTACCAGGAGAAGCAAAAGGAGGCAGGGAGGTCAGTAAGGGAAGGCAAACCTCAGACAGAAGAGCTCATTGCAAAATCATTGGGTAGAGGGGACAAAACCTTTTACAAGTACGTAAGTGAAAAGAGAAGGGCAAAGGGAGGGATAGTGAGACTGAAGGGAGAGGATGGGGGCCGCATGGAGGATGACAACAGTAAAGCTGACATACTGAACATATATTTCTGCTCAGTCTTTACTGAGGAAGAGGAGGGTAATGGACCTGAAGGGAGTACAAGGGGAGGGAATGGTGCAGAAATGGACACAAGTCCCTTTACATGGGAAAGGGTCCTAAAGGAACTGGAAGAAATAAGAGTCAATAAAGCAATGGGGCCAAATAGTGTGCACCCCTGGGTCCTACAGGAACTAAGAGTGGTGGCAGCTGAACCTCTGGCAATCCTGTTTAGCAGATCACTGGAAGTAGGGGAGGTACCCAAAAACTGGAGGACAGCAGATGTAGTCCCCTTATACAAAAGCGGGAACATCACTCTGTGCTCTCCAACATATTACCTCCAAAAACCATATAAACACTACAAACAGGTATCTGCCTCTATCTCCGAAATCAAACAAAGGGGCAGAGGACACTGCAGAGCAGGACACTGCAGCACAGGAGCTATCACAACAGAACTCACCCAAATCAGAAACCAAAACAAAAAAAGCAAAAAGAAAATCTAAAAAACTTCTGATCAAAGGAGACTCCATGATTCGGGGAGTTGATACCCATCTCCAGCCAGGGGTTATGGTCAGATGTCTCCCAGGTACATCAGCATGGAGAGACATTGACCACATTGCTAAAATTGTTCAGAAAGCAGGAGAAAACATTGATGTCCTGATACACATAGGGACTAATGATCTTGCCAGCCAGTTGTGGAGACCAAGGAACACCTGACCAGGCTGGGTGACAAACTATCATCCATTTCATCCGACATCTCCTTCTCTGAGATCCTGCCAGTCTGGGAGAGGGGGGCAGATGGACGGAAGGTCAGAGAAGGGGAGGGGAGATATGGGATCTAAACATGTGGCTTAAGGGCTGGTGCCAGGAAAAAGGACACAGATTTGTAGGGAAATGGCAACAGTTCTGGGAGCGAAAGTTCTTTAAATTTGATGGACTGCATCTGACTAAGGAGGGAGTCGGTGCATTGGGGCAGAAGTTGGACGTCTTTGCAGAATATTTTAACTAGCAAATGGGGAGAGGGGTGCAGCACCCCATACGTCAAATTTGAAGAACACCCCCCTCCCCCCTCAGCTAGTGGTCAAACAGGGATTCAGCATGTTTGCAGTTCATTTGCATCACCAGGTAAGAAAAAAGATCCGTCTCCCCATATGACACACAGGAGAAATGCCAAACCTCACCCAACAACTAACACACCGAAATCTGGCCAATTGAAAATCATGTACACAAATGCTCACAGCCTGGGAAATAAGATCCCAGACCAGCAGGCAATAATGTCAGAGGCTAAACTGGACATAGTAGCAATTAGTGAGATGTGGTTTACCAGTAACCACACTTGGGAGACTTCAGTACCTGGCTATGTACTGTTCAGAAGAGACCGAGGTGCAAAAGTGGGGTGGAGTGGCCCTGTATGTCAATGAAAATATCAAAGCTACAGAAATTCATAATACACATAAGGAGCCAGAAGAACTGTGGGTCACCCTGGAAACAGGAAATGGGACAGCCATAAGAAATGGGGTTGTCTACAGGCCCCCAGACCAGGGGGAGGACATAGACACATTACTGTTAGAAGATATACAAAACATGACAGCAAAAGGGGAGGTTCTGATAATGGGAGACTTCAACATGCTGGATACAGATTAGTCAATACCAGCAGGAACATCTGCCAGAACTAGACACATGGTAGATTCCCTACAGGGGGAGGGCCTCAAACAACTGGTACAATGACCCACAAGAGACAGAGCTATCCTAGATCTAGTACTGACTAACAGGGAAGGGATCACAGATCTCCAGGTAGAAGGTCACATAGGGGCCAGTGACCATCACATGGTATGGTTCAATTTGGCCACTACATCTAAATCATCCCATTCCAAGGCAAAAATATGGGACTTCAGAGGAGCTGACTTTGATAAGATGGCCAGCAGAGTTAAGCTAGCCCTGGCAAAAGAAACACAGGTGTGGGGGTGGTACAAGCAAAGTGGGCAAGCACTAAGGATGCAATACTTGAAGCAACATCCCATTGTGTTAGACAGAAAAGGAAGTGCAAAAGAAGAAGGAACCACTTTGGTTCTCAAATACAGTAGCTGAAAAGGTCAGAGCCAAACGGGCTGGCCTTCAGGAAATATAAGGGAACACAGCGGATGAAGATAGGGAGGTATCCAAACTGCCCTAAGGGAAGCAGGGAAGGCAGTAAGGCAGGCAAAGTCCCAAACTGAGGAAACACTAGCACGAGCAGTAAAAGAAGGTGACAAGACTTTCTACAGATACATTAGTAAAAGGAGAAAGTCCAGAGGGGGTATCGCTAAGCTCAAAGGAGAAAAGGGGGCATGTGAGGAGGAGGATCCTGTAAAAGCATCTATCCTAAATAGATACTTTAGCTCAGTATTTACTGAAGAGACGGTAGGGCAGGGTCCACAGCTCAGCATCATGGACACAGGGGGGAGGGAGGTGAGCACTACACCCTTCACAAAAGAAAGGGTCCTGCAAGAGCTCGCTAAGCTCAGGGTGGACAAGGCAATGGGACCTGATGGCATACATCCCAGGGTACTTAAGGAGCTAAGGGTGGAACTAGCAGAGCCATTAGCAGAACTGTTTAGTGAGTCTCTGAGCACAGGAGAGGTCCCAGAAGACTGGAGAAGGGCTCATGTGATCCCACTCCACAAGAGTGGTAGCAGGGAGGAGGCAGGACTACAGACCAGTCAGTCTTACCTCAGTAGTGGGCAAGATTATGGAGGCACTACTTAAGGAAAGGATAGTGCAACACCTGGAACCATAGGGCACAGGATCCAAGACAGCATTGGTTTACAAAAGGAAGGTCCTGTCAAACTAATCTCACATATTTCTTTGACTGGGTAACCAGAGTGGTGGACCAAGGGGGAGCAGTTGATGTCACCTACCTTGACTTCAGAAAAGCTTTTGACACTGTTCCACATAGAAGATTGACAAATAAGCTGGGTAGACTCGCGGTGGGTCAGAAGTTGGTCAACTGGGTGGCAAACTGGTTGACAGGCAGAAAACAGAGAGTGGTGGTAAATGACATACAGTCAGAAGAGATGTAAGTCACAAGTGGGGTACCTCAGGGATCAGTCCTGGGGCCAGTCCTCTTCAATATCTTCGTTAGTGACATTGCAGATGGATTAGAGGGTAAGGCTTGTCTGTTTGCAGATGACACCAAGATCTGCAACAGAGTAGATGATCCAGATGGAGTGGAAGAATGAGAAGAGATCTGAATAAACTAGCAAAATGGTCAGAAGAGTGGCAACTGAGTTTAATGCAAAGAAGTGCAAGATCATGCACATAGGGAAGAGAAACCCTGAAGCCACCTTTAGGCTGGGAGGGAGTTGCTGGCAGTCACAAAGGAAGAAAGAGACTTGGCATCATCATCATCATCACCGATGACCTGAAATCATCAAGCAGACCTCTAAAGCAGTAGGTAAGGCTAGGGGATGTTAGGTGTATAGTAGGGGTATCACAAGTCATAAGAGGGAGGTAATAAACCTCCTTTACAAGACACTGGTTAGGCCCCATCTGAGTACCGCGCAGCACTGGAGGCCACACCTTCACAAGGACATTAACCAAATTGAGGCAGTCCAGAGAAGGGCAACCAAAATGGTGCAGGGACTGCATCAGAAGACATATGAGGACAGATTAATGGAGCTCAATATGTATACCCTTGAGCAAAGGAGGGAGAGAGAGGTGATATGATCGAAACATTCAAACACCTTAAGGGCATTAACAAAGTGAAAGAGTCTAACATGTTTAAATATAAGAAAAATAGCAGGAGAAGAGGACACAGCATGAGATTAGAGGGAGACCGATTAAGGGGGAATGTGAGGAAATTCTTTTTCACAGAAAAGGTGGTGGATTCATGGAACGGTCTACCTCAGGAAGTGGTGACTATGAATACAGTGCAGGGCTTCAGACAGGCATGGGATAGGCATATGGGAGCAATACAGATGAGTATGAATAGATAGGTCACTGACAGAGCAAAGGCCGATGGCACATTTATAAGGTAGAAAAAGAAATGGGCAAACTGGATGGGGCTTGCGGTCCTTATCTGCCGTCAACTTCTATGTTTCTATGTTAAAGAGGAAGCAGGGAACTACAGACCAGTCAGCCTGACCTCAGTAGTTGGGAAGATCATGGAAGCACTACTGAAGGAGAGATTGGTGGACCATTTGGTTGCCAATGGACTACAGGACCCATGGCAGCATGGATTCACTGGGGGGTAGTCATGCCAGACCAACCTCATTAAATTTTTCAGCTGCATAACAAGAGAGATGGATTAGGGGAGAGCAGTGGGCGTGGCCTATCTGGATTTCGGCAAAGCCTTTGGCACTGTGCCACACAGAAGGCTATTAAACAAACTGGGGAATATGAGAGTGGGCAGGACAGTAGTGTGGTGGGTGTGTAATTGGCTGGGTAGCAAGACACAGAGGGTGGTGGTAAATGGCTGTCACTCCACAGAGGTAAGAGTGACCAGTGGGGTACCACAGGGATCAGTGCTGGGACTGGTCCTATGCAACATCTTCAGTGACATTGTGCAGGACTTAGAAGGCAGAATTTCCCTGTTCACTGATGACATGAAGCTCTGTAACTGAGTGGACATGCAAGAGGGTGTAGACAAAATGAGGAGGGACCTGCAGAAGCTTGAAGAATGGTCAAGGGTTTGGCAGTTGAAATTCAATGCAAAGAAGTGCAAGATAATGCATATGGGGCACAAAAACCCTGGAACAACATATCAGTTGGGGGGTGAGGATATAGCATGCACCAAGCAAGAAACCGACCTTGGGGTTATCATCTCTGATGACCTCAAGGTAGGGAAACAGTGCAACAAGGCAGCAGGTAAAGCAAATAGGATGCTGGGATGCATAGGCAGGGGCATCACCTGCAGGAAAAGGAAGGTCATAATTCCATTATATAAGACACCAGTGTGGCCCCACCTAGAGTACTGTGTACAGTTCTGGAGACCTTACCTACATAAGGACATAGATAGGGTAGAGAAGGTTCAGAGGAGGACAACAAAGATGGTACAAAGATTGCATCACAAGTCCTATGAGGACAGGCTGAAGGATTTGAATATGTACTCCATGGAGGAGAACAGGGAAAGAGGGAATATGATAGAGACATACAAGTACCTTACAGGGAGGAACATGGTCCAGGAATACACTATTTTCCAACAAAAAAGATGTTCCAGGACTAGAGGACATGGGATGAAGTTGAAGAGAGGGCAATTCAGAGGAAACGTGAGGAATCATTTCTTCATAGAAAGGGTGGTGGACAAGTGTAACACCCTGCCAGAGGATGTGGTGGGGGCTAAAACAAACATGAGATTTAAGAATGCATGGGATAGACATAAGGGAATTCTGGAGGTCAGGGGTAAGGGGCAACAGACTTCTAGTAAAATGTAAAGGGAACTTACAAGCTCAAATGGGCAGACTGGGTGGGTCATAGGTCCTTATCTGCTGACAGTGTCTATGTATCTATGTATCCCTCTTATTTCAACTTGATTCTCCTGAAAGAGGCTTCCTTCTTCTGGCAGCAGTGTATGTTCTCTTTCATTGGGCACCATATAGTTGGTAATTCTTTGTTGTATCTTTTGATTATGTTTATCATGCTTTTCATTATGTCTTTCTGTGCCTCTATCATCTCTATCTATTCCATGTTTTTCTACTTCTATACTTTCCAGAATTGTTGTTTCTGCTACCACCTCCATCTCTTTAAACTGCTTTTTTTTTCCAACAACTTTCACCTGGAACGAACTGTCTTTGTTACTAAACAGATCCAACCTTTTTCTTTACCTGTTAAATATTTACTGTATATACTGAAACAATATCTGGCCAAGCAAATCCCTTTCCCAGAACACCTTTACATGTATTGTACACGTCAGTTTTCAACGTCATACTATTTTCATTTTTCACCTTTGGGATTCCTCTTAAATACATCATAGGCACCATCAGTCTCTTTTCTATCAGTTCTTCCTTGTTTTTTCTTTCAAAGTGTACTTCCTTTTCATTTTGTTTTTTCATTTTCTAGACTCTTATGTAAAGATGGATTTTCTGTTACAATCTCCACCAGTTGGAATCTTTTTATTTCCCCCTCATCTTCCATAGTAATTACTTTGCTTTTGTTTTCTGTATTCTTTGTTTGATCAAAATGAATTTCTTTTCTCTGTTGTTGTTTTTTTTCACATTGTAACCTGTTCTTTGTTTTATTATTGTTCTTATTTCTATTTAAATCCTGAATACATTTGTTTCTCTTACTTCCTTATTTCCTATC
Source organism: Neoceratodus forsteri (assembly GCA_016271365.2). Taxonomy (NCBI): domain Eukaryota; kingdom Metazoa; phylum Chordata; order Ceratodontiformes; family Ceratodontidae; genus Neoceratodus; species Neoceratodus forsteri. The sequence continues at coordinate 1,680,399,238 of CM057456.1, forward strand.
TTTTTTGTAATGTTCCTAGTAGATTTTCCAGATGATTCTCCCTCTTTCATATTCATATTCTGCTCTACCTGTTTATGTATTCTTTGCTTATTTGAATGACTTTTTCTGATATTTTTATCTATGATCATTTATCCTGTGCTAAACATTTTGCTTAGAAGTGAGGTTACATTTATCATTAATTCATTATTTAGAATAATGCCATCTCTAATTTCCTTAAGCACTTCCTCGCTACAGCCAGCATTCCAATTCAATGTGTTATCTTTACTTTTTTCCAACCCCTGTTTTCCCTGCGATCCTCCCTCATCTATACTGGTCTCCCATATATGAGTTATATCTGATGGGTGGCTACAAGGAGCATCCAAACTAACTTTTTTTGTGCAAGGTGTTAAAAAAACTTCAAAGTCATTTAAAAATGATCTGCTTGGAATTTAATGTGACTTGTCTTCACATTCTTTCTCTTTCTCTTTAGTTAGGGATTTAGATACTCATTGTTTATCTTGACTTTCCTTATTTTTTTGTCATTTCTGCTGACACAATTTGTTCACTGTTACAAGTTTTATCATCATGTAATTTATTTTCTCTCCCTTCATTCCCTTCAATCTGAACTATCACATCTATCTATATGTTTTTCCTCAGTATTAGCTTGAGTGTCATCTTTCTCAATTTCCCTAACAGTGTTCATTAGAGGGTGTTCTGCTACATTTTGTTATGTGTTAATTACAACTGATGTAGATGTGATAGGACAAGAACTCAATGGGGGCAGTGTAGAACTTTGTATTCTAAGTACTTCCTTTTTCCCTATTAGATTTATTTGACTTCCAGGGGCTAATATATAGGTCTTTTTGGTTTTTCTTTAAGTTCACTTTTGTTACCCTTTTGTCCTCCAGTAAGGTTTTTTTTTTTTTGCCATTGTTTTTATTTCTATGTTTTCATAATTGTTGCAAGGTTCCTTTTTGAAGATCTAGTATCCATGAAAAACCATGATTCAGTTTAAAATATCTGCAATAAACCTGGGCAATTCCCTATACTCTGAAATAGAGAACTTGTATAACAGTCAACAGTTTATAATATGGCTGAAAATAGATGGTTTTTAGTGATCCTCAAAACTTTTCACATTAATATAAATGGTACAGTTAATTCAAACAGCGTAGGATTGCACTCAGTATATTAATAATCACAAACTCAAATTCCAGTCCTCTGTTCTCTTCAAAGGTTCTTACAATTCTAGGTATTTGCAGAACTGCAATCTCAGAAAGTAGAATGTTAATAGGTGATGAGTTCTCAGTTGATTACTGTTGTAGTAAAAAGCAAACAAGTTTTGTATCACACATTAATTTTAAAACTTTCTGATTATAATAAGCAGTCTCACCATTTTCTGTTCCAAACCCACTGTGCCCTTGTTTGTGCAGCAAACTGAAGTAGATAAAACTGGAAGAAGTTGGATATAATCACTAATGGAACCACAGTGAATGATCCAGTACAGGCTCCACACCTCTTTTTTTTAAAGTTCTCAAAATTATCCCTTGCCATTGGTCTTATCCTCCTGAGTAAATCAATTTGAAGCACTTGTGATAAGGTTTCTTGCTTAGCTAGCATCTTGCACACTAGAAATATAATAAAACAATAGTAACTAAAAAATATCTTAAGAACCTCACACAGGGCAACAGAGAACCTAAATGTGCCTTTAAAACTTGAGAATATTAAAAATGTATCACCCATATAAAAGGAGACTCACATTAATTGTAAGTGCTAATAATCGTAACAAAACACTAAGATAAAATGCACAAAGGATATAATTTACAATTACCTCTAGCACCAGGGATTTACTGAAAAATATTTTTACTATGGCAGCAGTTTCGATTATATGACTCCTGCAGTACTGTCTATCTACATAAGCCACATAGCCACATAAACTAGGTAAACTTGACAGAAAAAAGTATATCCCCCATCCTCTATTACTGTTATGTTACTCACTTTCCACATGCCATTAACTTGCACAATGTTTTCAAAACCACCTCTGTAAAGTTCAGGTAAACTCAAGTTGGTACTTCGGTGATCTGAAATCCCTCCAGCTACCAAAACAATGAAGCTTTCCAACATATAACCACATGATTTACTGGAGAAGGATCTTTCACTGTGCAGGACCTCTGTGAACCTCAGCGCAAATGGCGCATCTGAGAGGCAGAACGCCATGCATGTGCTTATACACCTAGGTCACATGACCCACAGGAATGAAAATTTAAATGTTAAAACTCCTTAGAATAATTTATTTGGCTTGTTGATTTTTTTTTTAGTTTTCTTTAAAAAGTGGAAAGTAAAGTTAAATAGCATGCAGTACTATATACTCTGTTATATATGCCGTTCGAACAGTAAATTCAGTCAAAAAAGATGTAATCCAAAATGTCATTAGTACCAGGCTAAAAGAAGTGGGACTAGTAGTGGACATAAAACATAAATGCTTACAGGCCTATCAAAGAAGTTTTTAAAACTCAAAACCCAAAAGTCTTAAGCACCGTATGAGACCATAACACTCATACCACTCATACGCTAGGTGCAGTCAAAGTACTCATAATAATCTAAAACATAATAAACAGTCAAGAACAGATGAAAAATCTTCTTTCTTTTCTCCTTTTCTTCTAAAACCAGTTACTTTTCAGTCCTTTGACCTTTCACCACATTTCGCCACCAAGACTGAATAACACAAAAAGCATGCAGAGCTTCCTACCTTCCTTCCTTCCTTCTGTCCTTCTTCCTTCCTTCAACTCCAGCCTCGCTCAGCTCACTCCTGGGCAAACCGCTGCAGGTTCAAGCCTTCCCAAAGGGCCCCGCTGTGTCTTTCATCCTGCCACCACCATAGGCTCTCCTCCTAAAGGACACAAAAGAATACCTGAAACGGGATGCCTCCCAATGGAAAGCACAAGATAGTATAGTAAGATTTGCTAAATTAAAGCAACGGTGGTATACCTCTTACAGAAGTAACAAACACCCATAGGAACATAGGAACACAGGAATCATGTTGGCAGATGGGGACCACATGATCCATCTAGTCTGCTCATGTTTCTTCCCAGCTCCCTATTTAGACTGCACACTGATGTGTCCACAATGTCTGTCCCATGCGAGTTTGAAGTCGCGTACTGTCTTGGATTTCACCACCTCCTGAGGTAGGCTGTTCCATGGGTCTATGACACTTCCTGTAAAGAAGTACTTCCTGAGGTTGCTTCTGAACCTGCCTCCCACCAGATGCAAGTTGTGTCCCCTTGTACATGCATCCCTGTTTTGCTGGAAGAGGTTCCCAGCTTGTGTTGTGATGATTCCCTGAACGTACTTAAAAGTTTCGGTCATGTCCCCTCTGTTTCTTCGCTGCTCAAGAGTGTACAGATTTAATTCCTTTAGTCTTACCTCGTATGGCTCATGATGCAGTCCATGCACCATCTTTGTAGCCCTTCTCTGTACCATCTCCATGCGGTCTATGTCTTTTTTGAGGTGGGGCCTCCAAAACTGACTACAGTACTCTAAATGTGGCCTCACCAAGGACCTGTAGAAAGGAATGATAACCTCACTCCTTCTACTTGTAATTCTCCTACCAATGCAGCCAAGGATGCCACTCACCCTCTGTGCTGCCTTTTCACACTGTTTTCCAACCTTTAAGTCATCTGTGATGACTACTTCGAGGTCTCTTTCTGTCTTTGTCTTCTCTAACTGATGCCCTCCCAGTGTATACTTTATTCCTGGGATTCTTTTTCCTATGTGCATAACCTTGCACTTCTTGGCATTAAACTTCAACTGCCAATCCCTGGATCATTCCTCAAGTTTTTTCAGGTCTGCTTCCATACCTTTTGCTTCCTCCTGCATGTCTACTCTGTTGCAGAGTTTTGTGTCATCTGCAAATAGGCAAACGTTCCCCTTCAAGTTGTTTACAATATCCCCAATAAATATGTTAAAGAGGATAGGTCCCAGCACAGTCCCCTTTGGAACTCCACTGGTCACTTTGCTTTTTCTTGATAATGATCCATTGATAAGTACTTTCTGTGTCATATTTTGCAGCCAGTTGGTGATCCAGATCACTATCTTATGATTGACTTCTGTATGCTCTAATTTGTTGCTGTCCTTCTGTGGGGGACAGTGTTGAAGGCTTTGTTGAAGTCCAGGTACACAATGTCCACTGCTCCTCCCTGGTCAACTGCTCTGGTGACCCAGTCGAAAAGGTCGATCATATTGGTTTGGCATGAGCATCCTGCTATGAAGCTATGTTGCCTGGGGTCAATCTTTCTGCTATCCTCCAGGTACTTCACTCTTCTCTCCTTTAGCAAAGACTCCATAATTTTTCCTACCACTTAGGTCAAATTGATCAGTCGGTAGTTTCCTGCCTCCTCCCTGCTGCTGCTGTTGTGTAAAAGTACGACTGTTGCCCTTTTTCAGTCCTGAGGTATTATTCTGCTTTCCAGTGACTTGCTGAAAAGCTCAGCCACTGGTGTGGTGAGTTCTTCCCAAAGCTCCTTCAGTACCCTAGGGTGGATGCCATCTGACTGCATTGCTTTATCTACAGTACCTTGAGCCTATTCAGTTCTTCTAGGACCCTTTCCCTTGTGAAGGGTCTTGTGTCTGCTCCTGTGGTGTTGTGTACTGACCTACTTAGTGTAGGACCCTTCCCGCTGTCTTCTATGATGAAGACAGAGCAAAAGAAATCATTTAGTAACTCTTTGTCTTCGTCTATCTCTGCCATCTTGCCTTCCTTTGTTGCTAACCTGACTATTCCCCCCCTTACTCTTTCTTTTTTCCCTTATATATCTGAAGATTTTGTCTCCCTTCTTGACCCCCTGTGCTATTTTCTCCTCTGTCTGCACTTTTGATCTCCTAACTGCCTTTCCTGCCTCACTCAGATTGTTTTTGTATTCTTCTCTATCTAATTCACTTTTAGTTTGTTTATATTTAGCAAAAGCCCTCCTTTTTTCCTTGATTTGGTTGCAACATCCTTGGTGAACCACAGTGGATTTTTCTTTCTTTTGGATTTGGTGATCTGCCTAGTCCATATAGCTGTAGCTGTATTTAAAGCAGTTGCCTCCCAACAGTCTTCTACGTCTTCCAAGTTTCTGCCATCTAGCATGGATGTGACTATATGTTTCATTTCAAGAAAGTTAGCTCTCCTGAAATCTAGAACCTTGGTTTTAGTGTGACTGGTATCCTCTACCTTGTTCACAGTTCGGTGGATTGTCCTGTGGTCACTGGTCCCCAGATTGACCCCTACTTGCACATTTGAGACTTTTGTGCTGTTTGTGAGCACCAAGTCCAGTATTGCTTTGTCTCTGTGAGGGAATTCACCAGCTGATGTAAACCTGCTCCTTGCATTGCTAACAAGAAATCTTTGTTTCGTTCAGAGGATGCTGTGTATGAGGACCAGTCCACATCTAGCAGATTGAAGTCCACTACCAGCAGCAACTCTCCCCTGTCTGCCATCATCAAGATGGTCTCCATGAGCTCTTTATCTATATCAGCTTCCTGGGACGGGGGTCTGTAGATAACTCCAATCTGGATTGGGGTCTTCTCTCCAACCCCGAGGGTAATCCAAAGTGCCTCTGCCTTGCTTTGCTTCCTTTGGATTTCTGTTGCATTGATGTCCTCTTTTACATACAATGCTACCCCCACCTCCCTTTTTACCTTCTCGATCCTTCAGTAATAGCATGTACCCCGGGATGGTGACATCCCTTGTGTGGTTCCCAGTGAATCATGTTTCTGTAACAGCTACCAAGTCTAACTGCACTTCTGCCATCATGGCTGTGAGATTGTGAATTTATTCATCAGGCTACAGGCATTGTTGCACATTGCCTTCCAACACTGTTTATTCGGGTCTAGTACGAATTCCTGACTCTGAATATCCCGACTTGTCAATTCCTGTCTCTGATTTGCCGACTTCAATCAGCCCGCATGGTAATTTTGCCTGTCATTTTATTCTCCCGACTATTTCCTCAAATCTGCGCAGTTGTGCCTTCTATGTATTCAGATAGCACTTCCTAATGCCGACAGGCTTTATGTGAAAGTAGAATGCACTGTTATGGTCTGGGAAAACAATATATTGAAGAGCAACACCAGATAAAGCTAGAATCAGTGCTCTTGCCAAATATACACTCTGTGCTGAATGCCTTTATTCATTCAGATAGTTCAGCTTTTGTTATATAGCGGTCAATAATGCTGACAGCACTAATTTACTAATACAATACTTTGTAATGCACTATGAAAATAAATACATAAAACAGCCACAGCAGACTTAACTGTATTCAGTGTTGTTGCTAAACTACTGTGTAATGTCAATAATTTAAATAAATCACAAAATGATGCAGCCCATTGCCAGTAAGGACAGATTATCACCACCGATGACAGCACGAGGCAGACTTGTCACAGTGAAACAGCACGCGGTAAAACAAAACATACAAACACCGCTCGGTTCACGTCTAAATAAAAAAAATGTGATTCAATCTATGTTTTTTCAAGTGAAAAGATCTCTGATGATATGAACTTCCCTGGCACTTCGTGCCTCCTCACACAAGCACTACAGAGCAGCAGGAACACTGACAGCTCCTAACTCTGCATCATCACTCTGAGTGCGCCACAAGAATGAGCACATCCAAACAAACTACTTGCTCCCACATGAAGATATGTTGCTCTTTGTTTTTATTTGTGCTTACGGCATGTCAGCTTTTCAGGACTTGCTATTTGTTGTACTACTTACTGTAGGGGTTATGGGGTTACGGGATGTCTGCTTACGGGATAATTTTTGTCGGTGAACTGTTCAATACGGGCAGTTGGTGTCAGTCAAATTACTGTTGGGCGTTAATGTGTAGGGAATTAGTACTGAACCCATTTAATCTAGTTAGCTGAAGGCTTACTCTGGCTCTGTTGCGTATGTGTTTTGTGTTGCTTGTTGTGTGTATGACAGGAGCATATACGTGCTGAACTAGTTGGTGATGGGAGAGGGGCACAAGACAACCCTTGTGATGTAGACCCCGGAGTCAGTTGAATAACCAATTATTACTGATTTACAACAATTATGACTGATTTTTTCAACCAGTTGAAAATATATGACTGCAACTGGACAAAGAAAATCCCACCAATTTTTTCAACTTCCGCCATTGTGGAATTTTATTTATGTATTTGCAAGGGGGGATCCCAACTCTTGTAAATTAACACACAGGTCTACATAGCAATACAAACGAGACAACAATATTACAACAAGAAACCTCGATTCTTAGCACAAGCTTCTGAAAATTGTCTGTGAGAAAATGATGGCATTTACAGTACATACTGTAACTAGGGAAATCCAAACAGAGAACTATTGTCAGCCTTGTTACCTTTATACCCAGTGTACTTTGTACACTAACATTTTACATTGTTTTTCCTCTCTATCTAGAAAATTATTTGTACTTTGCTTTTATGGTTTATGTATATGTATCAGTTGTCATCACTTACTTACTGCTGTTTAACTGTCTGCTGTATCCCCTTCCCCAGGTCCTACCTGGAAACAAGCTTTAACTCAGTGTGCCTATCCATAATCCCAGTTAACACATTTTAAATAAAATACAAGTAAGACTGTAACACTAATGCTGCCCGGCATCATGTCATTAAAATCTCTAATTTCAGTGCCAGAAATGCAACATACTGTAGAGGGTCAGGGGATTGCAAAACACAGGGGCATCTCCAAATGCCAAGGTGCCATAACATACACAGAGATGAATGCAAGCAATTTAAGAATCAAAGACAACAAAACAAAAGTGAACAGTACTTGTCAGTTACAAAGCAGGGCTTTCAGGTCAGTCAGACATTTTCCCAGTAGCTCCTGGGCAATTTTACCATAGATCACATTATTTCCCATGAATGTAATTACTCAGTTTTTCTTACTATAATTTTATTTATTTGTTTATTTAGTGATTCAGAAAAAACCTTTGAACACAAGCTCTTTTACAAAGGTTCCACGTCATAGATTGCAAAACAAGGTACAGTAGGAGAAAGCAAAGGTACATTACAATGAATGATATAGCTTGGATTCAGAACTTGCAGAATAACTCAAAACATAGGTACAAGTTAAATAACAAGAAAAACACTTTATGAGGGTGGGGCGGAGAATAACCAGCCACAAAGTGTCTTGTCAGTTGTTCAGGGGATGGGGATGGCTGGCAGAGGGGTGAAGAAGGGAGGTACGAGAGAGAGAAGTAGGTACTGTGGTGGAAGTGAGAGGGTGGGGGAAGAGGGATGATAAGGTATAGGGAGAAATGGTGGGGTGAGGGGAGGCTGAGAGTTCAGGACATGCTAGAGTAAAATGGTGGGGTGTGAGGGGGCATGGTCAGGCAGCCAGCATTAGTAGTGACTGTTTAGGAAACTCATGGGACTGTGAGTTGGGGGAGAGGAGTGGCAGGTGCCGAAGGAGCATGATGCAAACTGATTGCTGGGGCAAGTCATGAGAAAGGACAGAGGGAAGGGGTACCTGAGGCCTGCCTAGTGCTTGCTGGGGGGGGGGGGCAGAGAGAGCATCATGTACTGTAATAACCAGTTTAAGTATGGGAACAATTTCTCTGTAAACTGCTCCACTGCCCAGTAAAACAGAGGAACCCACACACATCAGAATTTCTGAAAGCAAATACATACAGCAGTGTCAGGATCACAATGTCCTCTCTAGGGAATCATAATGCAACCTCGAAAATGTGCATAATAAATCTCTGCTGCCACCACACAAAGCAAGTAACCACTAGATGAAAAGCGTCCCATGCTGGTCTAGAGTGCCACTGATCAGAAGGGAGGAAGCTGCCAGCCTGCTATACTACTCAGGCAGAACCAATCCCCAAGTGAGTTAGCAAGGCATAGATATAAGTACTTCACAAAACTCTCATACACAAAATATGTAGATTATTTAGCATAGGCTGCACTCCAATCTATGAGGAAATGCTGCAACCTGCTAGCTCAGGTGATAAAAAATAGCCAGGTTACATGAAGGACATTAGGACAATATGTGTGTGTGTGGGGGGGGGGAATTAACTGTGTGCTGTTCCCCTGAACTGAAGTGTTGAGATGCCTGCAGCAGTCTCTGAACCTGATGCTTGTGGTAAAAGAGCATCCTGGATGGAGTGCCTCTACATCTGGTTAATGGGAAAAAGGAGCAGATCGTGATGTAGGACTGGGCAAGACAAGTGGGAATCAATGCTGGAAATGGGGGAAATTCACGGTAACTCACTTCTATGAGCAAAATCAAAAGCCTGATTCCAGGAGTAGAATGGTGAAGGACTGTTGTCTGTAGCTAATGTGCCAAACGAGCCAAACATACTCACTGAAAGGCAAAACATTTACTAAAAAAATATATAGACATGCAAACTACAAGAGTAAATTTGCCCCGTCCCCTAAGCAGGCAAGTTTAGTCCCACATGACAGCTGTTGGTTCCCTCAGCAAATTTTCCGTTTCCCAAACTGTTGGGTGGGATAAAAAGTATATTTTAATGATACCTCCGCAGACCATTTTGTCTAAATTTCATTTCTACAAGCTACTGAAGAATGTCTCTGAATGAACTCACACCTTCTCAAGAAATGATTTGATTAGCCGATACAAACACCTGTTCAGGGTTGCACCCCTTCCCACACAAAATAGCCACTGTATATGGAGGATGTAGAAGCAAAAGTGAAGACGGATGAAAAACACTGAGGAGCAGAGTGTAAAATAAAGTCAGCTCTGAAACACACATCAATACTTATAAAAATCTATAATTTCCTAGTTAATAATATACCACATTAAATCATTTTACATATTTAGTGTGTCACTCCAATATAATTCATTACAGATGAACAAATAACTACTACAAGAATATACTAAGTATACAGAGCCACCTATTCGCCATGAAAAAAGTGAGCATACTACATTACAAAATGGGAACCTCCCAACAAATTACTAACTGAGTATATTATCATTTTAAACCTTGCTGTGAAAAGTACAGATCTGGAAAAAATATCTGACCTTCCAAGGGGAATACACATAAATAAAGAAAGAATCAATTGATTAATTAATCAGTATCAATATCAATCAATCACATCAGTATCTTGGCACGATGGCCTGAAATCAATTTCTGCATTCAGGCTATTTTGAGCCAGTGTATTTAAGCGATAAATCCACTCTGTTTCTTTTTTCGAACTGGCATTAAGCCTCTCCCCCCTGCCCCTTTCTTACCATGGTATGCAATCAAGGACTCTGAAGGAAAATGCTGTGGTCCCCACATCAACTTTACCCCAGGTGCACCACCCAAAATAAATTACATATTCGATCAATTTCGAGCGACTGGTCCTCCATCAAGACATTTACATTAGAGCACAAAGCGCAAAGCCACAGATCATACTTGGAGCTTACCTGAGGCAGTCAATTTATAGTCTGTTGGTTCAGTCTTTCAGTTCCTCCTTCTGCCTGGGCCCTCTCCTCAGTTCGAGCTGGAGTGGACTACTCAGACCAGCACCTGACAGCAATCGCGGTCGCAATCTTCCTCAGTGAGGTCTCTCTTCCCGCGGCCTGCCTCAGTCCTCACCCATCCTTTGAGTCTTCAACTGTTTCCCTGGCCCTGCCCACCCATGTTGTTGTAGAATATTTTGCTGCGGCAGGCTGCCTGCCTGGCCTAATACTTTTATGGCCTGTTGCCTCAGTCCTCCTCCCTCCTGGGCAAGTATGTACGGCTTCTCTTGACCCAATACTGATTGGGCCTGGGTCTGCCTGCTGTGTTGAGTGTTACCACAGCCTGGGAACATATGCCCACATGACGAGCTCATGACCACTGTGTCCTGCCCAGTCCTGTCCTGACTGCCCAAACTGAAATGTGTCCTCCTGCTCCTCTCCCAAGTCCCAGCCAGCCCAAAGTGCAAGCCCCTCCACCTACGTGGTTATCTGTCTCCGCTCTCCTCCAGTCTAGACTCCTGCCTCATGCACTCACTTGTTCATGTTCCTCTGGGCCCAGGCCCTGCTCCTGGCACATTATGCTACTACTGAAAGTTTATTTTTCAAGCCCAGGTGACTCCCTCCCAACTTTGTTCTCCTGTTCTAACCGCACCACCTCTCTGCTGGTAGTCAACGTCAGAGTCCGTCCAGTTGACTAGGGCAGATTGCGGACCCCCAACCCCGATTTCACAAGCAAACCTGGCGTAGGCACAGACACACACACACCAGCATTCTTCCCTGCAGCCACTTCGTTCTCTGCTCTTGCCAAAGTGACTCAGTTTGCATGTGCAGCGTGCACAAATGAAACAACTGGCTCCATCCTCACTCTCATCCTCTATTGGAGGCTCAGCACTGAGGAGCCAGAGGCACAGTGTGGTTGGTGGCTCAGGCTGTCCACAACTACAATCACATTTAAAAGAAAAAAATGGTTGCAGCAGTTGACATTGGATGGGTGGGGGTGGAAGGGATTTGGCCACGGCAGAGTCGCTGAATTCAGAAAAATAAGACGTAACTCAATGATGACTGCAACTAAGGGCAATTGCAGCTAATTGCAATTGCCTTGAATTGCAGCCCATGATTCCGATGGCCAACGGCGGCTCCGGGGTCTATTGTGGTGTAAGTGTGCCTGTGCCACCCCCCCACCCACTAGTTTAACTGACCAATATGGACGTCAACCTTTTGACCAAGCACTCATGTAACTTCTTTAGAGAGGCAGCTCATAACAAATCCTGTTCACTTAGCTCATTCAGTTCAGCAGTGTGCAGCCTCCCTCATGGACCAACAGGAAGGAAAATCCACTTGAAGCCAGCCTAATAAGTCCTCCCAGCCCTCATGGACTTTCAAAGCCAACATAAGGGAGCTTAGATGATCAGTGTGTCCTATCTTAGAGGTTCCTAGGTCCAGAACATGAGCAGGTGATAGGTCCTTTGAGATATCTGCCCCTACGCTTTGTAACCTCCAGCCACCAGTGGTGACTCACATTAGCTCCCGAAATGTGTTCAAGGCTGCCCTGAAATCACACTTGCTAGTGGTTAGTATGTTTAACTGCAGTTGATGTTTCAGAAGGGTTTCCTTGCCTGTTATCTTTCTACTATTAGTTATATATGCTTTCTACTCAAGGTATATTAACCTTGCTCGACATATTTGTTATCAAGCTGCTCCTGCTCTCGTGCAGCACATCACCTATACTCACTCTCCTTATATGGGACTGCCTGCACTTAGTCACATTTTAGCATCTGCTTGCAATGCGTTTATGTCTACTGCGTATCTGATACAATTCATAAACTACGTTTATTAACTTACCTAAGTATGCTAACTTTTATTCCCTAAATGTTTATTGATTCATTGATTCCCTGTCTCAATGTATAATTTGTCTCTTACTGAATGTAAATCACTGTTCTGTTACTGAATGTAATTAATCCTGGGTCGCCCCTGAAAAATGGACAATACATCTCAGTGGGCTTACCCAGTTGAACAAATTTCAATAAATAAATTAAAAAAATAAGGCACAGAATTTTGCCACAGTATCTTATGATAATTCAGAGCAGTCACTTGTACAGCATGAAGGGCAGCAAAAGACAATGACGGAGAATTTGACAGAAATCTCCCATTCTGACACACTGTCAACTGACAAAGTGACAACAGAGTCTTCCATGGGGGAACCAAACATAAACAGCCTGCTAAAAGAAGCAAACTAGAGTTGCAACAGGGACGAGCAGACCCTAATCCAGATCCAGATAGGTTACCGAGATGGTGCCCAGAAACTGCTTTGCAAGCTGTTGGATGGAGGCAAAATGCTACCAGGAATGGCTGAACTTAAACAGGGCCCATATCGGGGAGTGAAATTATGACAGCAACATAAAGGGAGCGAAGGCAGGCAAACCCAGAGGTATAGCCTGCAATTTTTGATTCAGTATCTCAAGACCAAGTCCCTCTAACACGACAGGAAAATTCCCTGATAAATAAAACTGAGGACTTATGTGTACTCACCAATGCAACTGCCACCCTGAATCTACAATCCTTGACTACACCCAGCAACACTCAGCCACAGGTGTTGCCTTCCAGAAGTGCAGCTGCAGGATCACAGGCATCTGCTATGTCCAGTAATACAGAAACTACAAGTGCTGCTTCTTGGAAAGACACTTTTTTATTTATTTTATTTTATTGAAATCTAGGATTACAAATACCTTTGAGCAGGAACTGCTCATTTACAAAGGTTCCAAGTCGAAGGAATGGGGGATATACATACATACAAAGGTCGACATAATAACACATAGTTACACAATAAAAAGAAGCAAGAGACTGAGGCTTAGGAAATTCCAGTAATTCAAAATGTGCCAAATATTAGGTAACATGACATACCAGCCAAGGGCAATCTTAGAAATAAGCGCTGCAGGTGAGGGGGGATATGCAGGCAGGAAGGCCATTGTCGGAGGGTAGAGGGTGAGGGTAAGAGCTCTAAAGGAGGGGAGGGAGGATAAAAGTTAGAAATGCCTGGGGTGGTGGGAGTGGGGGAAAGGGGTGGCAGGTGAGGCAGGTAGAAGGGGGCAAGGGGGAGAGGTAACTGTCAAGACTGAAGTGGAGGGCAATAAAGTACTCCACCCCCGCCCAGTGTTTGTAAGGAACCAAAACAGAGAGCCTCTTTCTGAATCAACACACCCTGACTGTGGTGGGAAGGCACCTCAAGAGATACTTTCCAAAACACTGCTCCCACCACTTGTACCGGACCCGAAACACAGGATACCATGGATCAGACCTTTCATGATAAGCAGCCCCAGGGAGAGCAGCAACATCAGCAAGAAAGCAATCCAGGGAACTTTCAGATGGCAAATTTGTTTAATACGGTGGGTGAGCCTGCCCAAAGACATAATGCAGTATGCCTTAAATATAAAGGTGGCATGGCCACAACTCCAGACAGGCAAGCCAGTTTGTTATTAGACAGTTAATGAAATCATCTATGTTTTTGGGGGTAGCAAACATGTAGGCACTGATTCATATAGGAGGAGAGTCTGTATATGATATAAGTTTTCAACGAGTACAGTCCCTTGAACATTTTTAGCAAATACATGCTCTTGTTAAAGACAATCCTTTGTGGAAACCAATTTTTCCAATTCCTTCAACCAAACCTACTGTAAAAAAATATTTCTTTACATTTTAGGAATGAGGACGTTAACATATCTGAAGTATTATATTGGGTATGACAAATATGCAAAGTGCTAGACTGCCCATCCCCCATTCTGGAGGTAGACTGTCTGGATAGGGGGGTGGAAAGTTAAAGTTCAATTGAAGAAAACAAACACAGGGATATGCCATCTCCCAAGTTGTTTTTATGTACTGTAGGTAGAGACTGTGTGTTGTACTTTTACCAAGGATAGCCAAAAGCATGTCATAAATATGGGGCAAGGACCCATTTAAGTTCAGTTTGTGATAAACCCAGGTACAATTTGTGTCTATACTAAGGGCACATCAGTCTGAATTGCCCAAATCTGTTTCAATGCAACTTGTGTAGTGAAACTGGGCACTCTTATCGACACTGTCCCAGGGCAGCACATAATCACCTGGATAGGGTTGTACGGGATCAAGAGCAGATCATCACTGAATTTGAAGCATGTGTGCAGGGTCCTAGAGGGTCCATGCCACCCCTTCAACACACCACAGAGACCAGTCCACACTGCAGGAAGTGGGCTCCAGATCTCCTGCCCCTCACTCTCCAGAACCACATTATCTTGAGAAGTTGATTCCAGTGCACCCTCCTCCTAATTGTATGGCAGAGGTGCAAGGCTGACAAAGCCCAGATAGTGCTACCTCATGCACAGTTAATGTAAGTCAACCACTAGAACTGGGGTATACAACCTCCTGAAACCTTTGAGAGGCAAGCAGAGGATGAGTGAGACCAGCTGCACCTCCCCACACACACCTCCTGAAATACCTATGACCACAGTACAGCCATACAAAAAGGGTCATACCAAGAGGAAAACTGGAAAGTATGAACAACCTCAGACTATTCCTATAAGAAACAGGTACTGTGCTTTGAGCAAGCAAAAGCAATGGAGAGACATAGAGGAAGAAGATAGGGACTTGGATGCATCCTCTGTGACTTCCTCTGTTATGGATTACTCATCGAACTCCCAGCCTGATATTTCTAAGCCTAAAAGACTCAAAGGGAGAATGAGATCTTGGTCTAGAGTGACATAACATTTTATAATACTTCCCCTTGGGTAGAGGACCAATTCTAAAGCCACAGACACTTAATGTCAGTATCATTAAGAGTCATAGAAAAACATCTCACAACCTTGCAAATTCTAAATAACTTGCCAGGCAATATCATATTTCTTCAAGATACTGTAAAACATGTAAATGAAATGCAGAGCACGTTTCGTGGTCAAAGTAGCTGGAGGTTTAAAGCACAAAAGTGACTTTGTGCATTAAACACTGCCCAGCTTACAGTAACCCCGCTAGACGTGCCAGTTAATTAGTGGGCACTTAAAATTGCAGCTACGTTTCATCCTGCATGCAGTCAATTAGCAGCCACTCCCAGTTACTAGATTACCACTCCTTTTAAAGCATACAGTCAGTTCAGAGGTAGTGGTGCTGGTGTTGGTTCCGCATGTATTTGCATGTTGCAGTTAACTTTGCTTTGCGTTATCCTATCTTACCTTGCCGTACCTTGCTTTACCTTGCTTTCTGTGCTGATTACCTATTCACTTCTTAATGTGGTCTCACTATGGTCTGTTTCCCCGATAGTGACTAGAAGCACAGTGAGAGACTTAGCAAAGGACTTAGCAGGAACAGTTAGTGCCCAGTAATTTTAAAAGTAAGCTCCCTTACTGTCCTGTCTTGTCTTGCTTTTTTATGTTTACGGTACTTGCAGATTCTTAGTTGTTTTTTTTTTTTCTTTTTTTGCAGGCTCTGCATGCTGCAGGTATATGTAACAGACACAAAACTTCCGATGAGGTTTCCCAGGCTAAAGGGTTGTGGAATGTAGGATGTTCCTTTTGGTCATGGGGGAAGATGGTTGTGATGGCGTAGTTATCTTATTAAAAATTATTATTTTTCTGTTAAAAGATTAATAGACATACAGCTTGGAAAAGCATCACTGTTAGATGTGGTATGTGACAACCTGAAGTACTGCTTTATTAATATTTATGCCCCTTCAGCTATATCAGCCATGGTAGACCTATTTAAGAGTACAATCTTTTTTTACATATTAATGGACTAGTAATTTTTAAAGGAGTCTTTAATTTTGGTTTTGTCTACGAAGGACAGAGGTGGTGCAACATCCAAACTTTATGGTGATACAAATTGTTTGAATAACATCATTAGAGCAGCTCAGTTACACAGTTATGAAGAGGTACATCATATTGGTGCCAAAACATATGTGAGAGGTGTGTTCACAACACGCACTGATTTTTTAATTTTATAAAAAAATATTACAGTGAGAGGAGCATGTACAGTGCCAATAGAAATGCCAGATCATTTAGCAGTATTTTGTAGCTGAACCAGGAGTCCTTTCTTTGCTTTAATATAATTACCCAACCTGGAAAATATTCCCTATGGAAACTAAACATTCCCTATGGAAACTAAACAGTCAAATATTGATGGATGCCGGATAGCTCATAAATGGGAAGACCTTTTTCAGGCAAGAACCTCCATTTTATGTACATATGATTCCATGTCAGAATGGTGTCATGACTCAAACAAGCATTTGTCAATACCGAATGTTGCATTGCTGGCATTGGCATTGATAGTGCAGGAGTTTGAGAGATGCATAATAGGAATGGCAGTAAAGTATTAAACTAAAACCCCCAACCCCACCCTGCAGAGACTGAAAGGTGTTGGGAGTGTGGCTTTGGGTCGTTGGCCATAATGCTTACACCATTTCATCTCACCCCACCCTGAAGACACCAACATATGTCGCAGTGGGGTCTTCGGCCTTTATGCTCACCCCATTCCATAAGGAAATAAGCTGAGATGGGTGCAGTATAGGAGAATGGGATAAATGTTAGGGTGACAGACCCCAAGGCACACCTCAATGTCTGTCAGTGGCTGTAGGGTGAGGGGGTTGGGGTAGAATGTCATGAACATTACAGCCGACGAACCCAAGTTATGCCCCCGAACCCTGTCAGTCTCTACAGGGTGGGTGCATGGTTGAAAACCTCAATGCCCCGGGTGTTTGTTTATATTTTCACTCCAAATTTTCAACATAGGCTTTTTGGGACCCCACCTCATGAACAGTGGCACTATCATTTTGTTACTCAATTCAGAAAGGTGATGTCGTACAGCAACTGAGCCATTCTGAGCCACAAGTGCAGAAACACATTTCAGGCAGGATGCAAAAAATGACAGCTGTACTGTTCATGAGGAGGTGTGAAAATGTGGCAATGTTGAAACTCGGAAGAGAAAATATGAAAAATGCACAAACTTACAAGCGTGCGTAGAAACTGCACAACACACACCCATAATGCTATCCTTTTTGGGAATTTTTTCACCAGATTTTCAACATGGGCATTTTGGCACCTCTTCTCATGAACAGTGGCACTACAATTTTGTTAATCTGTCCCAAAAGTTGATTTTGCACAGCGACCACATCCATTGTACCCCACAGGTGCAGAAACACATTTTGGGCAGGATGTAAAAAATGGCAGCTGTACTGTTCATAAGGTGATGTGAAAAAATGTCAATGTTGAAAATCTGAAGTAAAAATATTAAAAATTGATGATGTTACGAGCATGCATAGAAACTGCACAATGCACGCTCATAACGCAGTCATTTGTGGGAATTTTTCCACCAAATTTGCAACATGAGCTTTTTGGGACCCCACCTCATGAACAGTGGCAGTGCTGTTTCATTAATTGGTCCCCAAATAGTGACATGTTCATGAGGTGGGTCCCAAGAACCCCATGTTGAAAATTTGGGGCCAAAATTCCAAAAAATGGCTAAGATATCAACCTAAGTTGAAATCCCCCCATTGCTTCCCATTATAAAGCTTACCATAATTTCTTCACATAATAGTTTGGCTTTGAAGAGTGTAGACGTGTCCCGGTTCAGAGAAGATCATGGCTCCCGACCTCCAGAGGGTAAGTATGGGTGGGGGGTGCTGACAGGTGGGTGCACAGAGGGAGGGTAAGGATGGGGGAGACATCAGTGGACCGTTTTCTTGTTTGCAGGGAAAAATTAAAAAAAATGTGAGGGAAAGTTTTCTTCATTTACAGGTTAAGAAATAAACAAAAAAGAATAGGCACACTGGGGTGGAGTCCCAGTGTGCTATGATTCTGGGAGGGGGAATGGAGGGAGGAGAGAGGGCAGCAGCAGTGGGAGGTCGCGGGAGGGTTTTTTTTCTGTTGGGGACAGGGAATGGAGGGAGCAGGGAGGGCAGCAGCAGTGGGAAATTGCGGTGTGGTGGGCGGCAGGAGCTGCAAACATGCCGACATGGGGATTGGGCACCCTGATGTCAGCTTTCTGTGGATTGTGTGGTGGATGGCAGGAGCCACCATTTTTACTGAAATGTTTCACTAGGAAAGGCATGTAATGGAGGTGTGCCATCTGCCACTGCAATGACAAGCTTGTCTCTGATTGCAGCGGCAGATCTGTTTGATCTCCATGGCTCTTTTTAAAACTGCTGTCATCGGCAGCATGCTCACTGATTGGGGGCTGAGGGCATCCAGTAAAGCGCCCCCTGCATTGACCAACACTGACACACTTCTGCATTTATGTTATCACCACAAGATATTGCTTGCATGTGTGTGCAAGCCAACACAAAAAGGATTTTAAAGAATGATTTTGTAAAACAAGCTATTAATCAATCACGGAATAAATATTTACAATATCTAAACCTAAGGGTACAGCTACAACAATTCAATTCTAAAGCTCATGAAGAAAAATGTAAAGTAGAATCACAAATCTAGCAGCTAAATGCAGACATGTTTAAATATCAATACAGTAGAGTTGAATCCTTGAAGTTAGAAGCACAGTTCAGTATCCAAGGCCATAACCCGACCAAGACATCTTTAAAGAGCTGGTGACACGTTCAGAAGAACTTTAACAAAACATATTATTTAGGCACAGTTCAGCTTGTATTTCCCATTAGTTCTGTATTCCTCCTCCCCATTATTTAGTAGTGAGGTCATTTGCATGAAGAAGGGATCTTTGCTCCTGAAGAGTTCATCTATTCTTTCTGCTTTCTCCCTAGCTGAAGTTATAGAGCACAGCTTGTTACCTCACAGTTACTCATATGGAAACAGATTGTGATGTCACTGTGATGCTTGGCCAGCTGGTTATGATTGTTCTATGATATTTGTAATATAGAATATGGTATGTGAGTGTCTCACATGAGACATCCTGCGCTATGGGTGCCACCCCTCCCAGGTCAGTGAAGTGTCAAGTGATCTGAAACCAGGAGGCAAATAAAAGACTAGAGAGACTTAATTAAGGGTCTCCTGTTTTCCTGTCTTAATTAAAACTAACCCAGCTGCCAGGATATAGGGCTCGAAAACTTTTATGACGTCTTAGAGGAAAAAAACATGTTATGTCACTATGGTGCTAAAAGTCATAAAATCCTTTGTTGTGCCCTGGGAATAGGAACTGCTCGAGATCAAAGAGGGGATGTTAATGAAGGGGTCATATTTGGGAAATTAGTTTTTGCTGATGTCACCTTATTTAATATACCTCCTGATAGAACATCCTGTTTGTATATTTTTTATATTCTAAAAGGAGGAGCTAGATGACATCCTAGAAGGGGTGTGTGAGAGAGACACAGTTAAACTAGGACTTGTGTCTGATCTGTGTGTCATATCTTTTTGGGCTCTTAAGAAACAAGATCTAACTATAAGCACTATAGAGGTAATACACTAGATAGAAAAAGTCTAACTGTATGTTGGTAAGAGTTTGTCTGTAGTTTTTCTTTGCTTTTCTTTTAAGTGATTGTATGCTTTGTGATACAGTGTTCTGTGTTTACATTTTACATATTTTTATCCATTTTAGTAAAAAATATAATTTTGAAAGACTGGCTGGGTGTGTCTTCGAAGTTCTTTTTGCATGTGACATATAGAGGGATAAGACTTGACAAAAAACTGTTCATATGCTTGATGGTGTCACTAAACTGGGGAAAGGTAATAATATACCTAAGGTCTTTAATAGAGTTTTATGGGTTCATTTTGGGTACCTGGTTAGGTGCCCTTAGGCGAAAGATATCTGGCATCCCCCGAAGAGCAGATTATCTGAGCCTGTACATTTGGGTACGCTAGCATAAGGTTCACAGTTTAAATCCCCCCAGAACTTGAGACTAAAGGTGATTTGGACCCACAAGCAGACAGGAGGGATACCTTGTCTGTTACCTGTTCACAATACTGCTCTCTGAGGTTGGCACTGTGGGAGCAGAGGGCCTGACCTGCTGAGTTCGTTTGAGACAGATTGGTTGGCAGTGGTGCAGATAAATTGGTAACACAAGCTTTAACTGTTCAGTGTGTCAGCTTAATACTGTACAGCTCACTTGCAAAAAAAGGCAGTGATTTATTTTTTAAAGAGGAAATAGAACTATATCATTTTGCTTACAGTCAATTTCCTACCTGTTTTATTTTTTTTCTAAAGTGCAAGTTAGAGTAGCCGTAGTTAGGGAAGAAAATGGCTTCCAACTACAGTGGGCACACTGTAGACTACTTGAAGCAGTTGCGCCAGGACAGAAGAGTCCTGTATGAGGGGACAGCCACCAAGCAGAACTTCATGGATGCCCTGATGGCAGCAGATGCCCAGAGAATTGAGTCACTGACTGTGACTGTAAGGGACCAAACCTTGAGTGTGGAGGGGCCAGTGCAGTGTCCAGATCTGGTGAGGATGACAGCAGGGCCAATACCAGCGAAGGGCCACAGCAGCAGGGGAAGGTCACCAGCATTTTAGAGCCAGAAGCAATCAGGCTGCAGACTGAGTTGCGCAGAATGGAGTTGGAGTTCCAGAGAGACACTGAGCAAGAGAAATGAGTCACAGAGGAGAAGAGGGAGCAAGAACAGTGAGAGGCTGAACAAGAACAGCAAGAGGCAGAGTGAGAGCAGTGGGAGGCTGTCTGTGAAGAATGTGAGCACCAGCGAGCCACCGAGGAGAAGAGGGAGCGAGAACAGTGAGAAGCTGAACATGAACAGTGAGATGTGGACTGTGAGGTACGTGAGCACCAGAGGTGACATGAACTGGAGAAGTTACAACTTCAACCACCAGCACTAGAGCAGGTAAGTGGCTTGGGTTTAACTGGAACTACAGGACTGGGTTACAAATTGAATTCCTAATTGATAGCTGAATTTAAAGAGGGGGAGGATATGGATGCCTTTTTAAATTCCTTTGAAAATGTTTGTATTCAGGCTAAAATTCCTAGAGGGTCCTGGAGCTTCCAGCTATCCCTGCTACTTACCGGGAAAGCTTGGGATGCTTTGGATCAAATGGACAATGAGGACATTAATGATTACAGCAAACTTAAAGCTGCACTGTTAAAAAAGTTTGACTTAACTGTAGATGCATACAGAGCTAAATTCCATAAGCTCAGGAGAAGCCTGGATATGAGCTATGAGGAGCTAGCCACGAAACAATGTCAGTTTTTAAAATGTTGGTGAGAAGGAATTGAAGCAAACTCTGTAGATAAAATTGAAAATGCTATTTTGTTAGAACAGTTTTTGGGGCATGCCCAGCAGAGCTAAAAACCTAGCTGGAGGACTGAGATCCCAAAACAGTGCAAGAGGCTGCTGAACTCTCAGACCGCTATGCCAAGAGCAGACCTGCTCTGAGAGCAAATGGGGCCGGTGTAGCAGTGCAGAAAGGGGAGAGCGCACCTTCAGGGAAGCTAAAACCCTCACTACCTCCACTGAAACCAGTTAGCCCCAGGTTTCAAAGAAAAGAGTTCTCTAAGAAAAGAAGCTAATGTTGGTTTTGTAAAGAAACTGGGCATATTCCCAAACAGTGACCCAAAAGGACGAGCAATATGCAACATGGGGCTAGGAAAGAAGTGGGTTGTTTATGTGTCCCTGGAAGCATGCCTGTAAACATGAGGGAACACATGCACCCAGTCACAGTGAATGGGGTACAGACACAAGGGTTAAAAGACACAGGGGCATCCCTGACGTTGGTAAAAGGGGATCTGATAGAGCCTAGTCAGCTTATACCCAATGAATTTGTAACTGTACATGACTCCACTGGTGAGGAGAAAACATTGCCACTCACTAGTGTTCTCCTAGACTGGGGTGAAACAGGGAGAACTGTGCAACAGGTGGCTGTAGCCAAAACGTAAGCAGTTGTCGTCATCCTTGGCAACAATCTCAAACATGGGATGGTGTGTGCAGTTACCCATAGCCAAGTGGGATGGGGAAATTGTAGTTCCCTGGACCCCACAGAAGCCAATGTGGAAGTCACTGAGAGGCTGATTCCCCAGCCTGTGTCTCCTGATATGGAGACTAATGAAAAGGGGGGTAGAAATTTCCCCAGTAGCAGTTAACCACACATCTACAGAGGGTTACTCCAAAGAAGGAGGGGTGACCCATTGTCAGAGGGTTAGGAATGACAGTGATCCTGAATGCCCTGATGCTAGTGCTAGGGACCCTAGTTTAGAGACTGAAAGGGACCTGTCCCATGCCTTGGGAATGTGTAAGGAGTTTGCAGCTGCTCAGAAAAGTAACCCTAGTCTAGAGAAGCTGAGGGCTTGGGCAGACTCTGAAGGAGCACAGGGAGGTGATGGTAGACATAAGGTTTATTGGGAAAAATGGACTGATGTATACTCAGGATGTGAAGACAGAGGGAGGGGTGATTGGCAGGCAGCTTGTCGTTCCCCAGGGGTATCGTGAGCAGTTGCTCAAGACTGCACATGATATTCCCTTGTCTGGTCATCTGGGAATCACGTGCACTACACAGTGGTTGGCCCAGAATTTCTATTGGCCCAACTTCACCCAGCAGGTGAAGGAGTATTGCAGGTCTTGTCACCGGTGCCAAGAAATAGGGAAGGCAGGTAAGAAAACCGAAGCTGCCCTAATTCCATTGCCCATAGTGGAGGAGCCATTCCAGAGGGTGGGAATGGATATTGTGGGGCCTTTAAATACCCCCAGCTCCTCCAGGAAGAGGTTCATCCTGACTGTGGTGGATTATGCCACCCGGTACCCTGAGGCAATCACCCTATCCTCACTGTATGATTGTATGCTTTGTGATATAGTGTTCTGTGTTTACATTTTACATATTTTTATCCATTTTAGTAAAAAATATTATTTTGAAAGACTGCCTGGGTGTGTCTTCGAAGTTCTTTTTGCATGTGACACATAGAGGGTTAAGACTGACAAAAAACTGTTCATAATCTTGATGGTGTTACTAAACTGGGAAAAGGTAAGAATATACCTAAGGTCTTGTACAGAGTTTTAAGGGTTCAGTTTGGATACCTGGTTAGGTGTCCTTAGGCGAAAGATATCTGGCATCCCCCGGAAGAGCAGATTATCTGAACCTGTACATTTGGTTACACCAGCATAAGGTTCACAGTTTGAATCCCCCCAGAACTTGAGACTAAAGGTGATTCAGACCCACAAGCAGACAGGAGGGTTACCCTGTCTGTTACCTGTTCACAATACTGCACTTGGAGGTTGGCAGTGTGGGAGCAGAGGGCCTGACCTGCTTAGTGCATTTGTGACAGTCACAACAGAGGATTATGACTTGAAATAAGGAGTAAGCTATAGAGGCAGATGAACTCAAAATGAACTCTAAGGAACATCAGTCATATATTCATATACATTTCTTTAGTAATAAATTATGGGGAGAAGAAATATGCAAAATATAAATGGAATGCAAGCAGAACTGTACCTATTTATTATGTTTTTTAAAGTTTTCTTTGAGGCGTCAGTAGCTCCTTAATAGTTGTGCTGTATGGGTAGGAAACAAACAAACTGAAGGCATAACTGACCCAGAATCAGGTATGTCTCACACAGAGCCCAGTAAAATTATGTCTATTATTAACACGTGTAACATCTATTTTTGGCACTCTGTCCTTTGCTTACTGGGATAAATTCACAGCACTCAAGACTCAAGTGCCACAGAGAACCAAGGACCCTAGAAACAGTGAATGAATTTAAGACTAACACTCCCATGAGTATGATGCCTGTATGCAGGGAGCTAGGTTTGTGATAAGAGAAATAAATGATGGCGCAAGTTAACAAAAACTGTATGGACTCCATTACTGCATGTCCAAATGTGTTTACTCCCCCAAGATACCACACAGAACTGAAGTTAGCAGCAACCTTATATCATACAGTCTTTTAGGGCAATCTGACAAAACAGAATGCCTCCCTGATTAGTTGGAAATCTGGGTCAGTGCGTATCCTGAAGCAGAACAAGAAAAGGAAAGTTTTGTTTGCACTGTGGAGGTACTAATCAAGACCTAGAGCTATGCAAGTTCTGCAGTCAGCACTGTGGGAGCTAAACAGAAAGGCCTTGCATATTGTTAAGCTTTGTTTTTGCTACAAAAAGAGAAGGCTATTGGAACCCTTAAAGGGAAAGTCCCCTCAGCCTTTTATTCTGTTTACCTGTATAGTTTGTAGGCATGAACAATAATTGTCTCTATTGCACCCTCTTAATTTCATCAGGATTCAAACATGAATGAAGGTACTTAAGTCTGGTGTGGAAACCTGCTTGACTCCATTGCAAAGGTCATGACCTGACTCATGTAAGGCATCCTGGAATTTGATGATGTTTAAGTGCTGAAGCCTGCAATAGTTATACTGTATTAATCAATGCTGTTGCTGTCCTCTGCAGTCTCTGTGTTGTCTTATGCTGGGCATGAAACATTTCAAGGCATGGTAAGTGCCCTGCTGTTTTTCTGTAGTTTAAAGTGTATCTTGTTCAAGAACAAGGGGCCATGCTATGAAGCTGGAGGTGGAGTAGACTTAGGGGAAATGTGAGAACATACTTCTTCATAGAAAGAGTGGTGGATGCATGGAACAGCCTCCCAGCAGAGGTGGTGGGGGCAAAAACTGTAACGGGATTCAAGAATGCTTGGGATAGGCATAAGGGAACCTTAGTGGTTAGGAAAGGGAGGGTAAAGATGGAAATCAAGTAGGGTCTGCAGTATTACAGCAGGTAGGGAAAATGGGCAGACTAGGTGGGCCAAACAGTCCTTATCTGCTCTCAAATTCTATGTGTCTATGTTTCTATCTGAGTTAGAAACAAATGCTTTTAGAGATTACAGGGAATTCACAAGACATTTAACAGAACTGACTGAGAGTATAACTTCTGTTGGCTTGTGCAGATATGCATCATCAACTCCCATGATGCCAAGTATGGGTGGAGTCATGACCTTTGCAATGGAGACAAATAGGTTTTCACACCAGGGCAAAACAGAGTGAAGTAACCTCATTTATATTTAAATTAAGATGAAAGTAGGGGAGTGCAAGACAGGGAATCATTGTTCATATCTACAAATTACACAGGTATAAAGAAAATAGGTTGATGGGACTTTCCCTGGCATAGACCACAAAAACAAAATATGAAAAATTTGGATATTTAAACTGCAGCCTTCCAGACATGTGTTAAACTGCAAAGAGCGTAAAAGTACTTGGGTTTGTTGTAGTAAATGTAATGAGCTATCAGGTAAGATGGCCATAGCTCTGTGTCTCCATGTTTTGTGTCTTTTGCCTGCTTTTGCTTGTCAACTTATAACTAGGTATGGGCAAAGCTGGGGTGGATTTGGATTTAGTGTTGGATTTGCCAAGTCCTGGAAAAGTTTGGATTTGGATTTGCAAGGATTTGGCTTTGCCTGTTTCAGGCCTATATTGACAAGTGGAGGAAAAGGGCATTTTTCAGGAGAAGAATCTCACAAAATGTAAAAGGACTAGGACAGTGCAAACCTCCCAAAGTCTGACCATGCAAATTTTGCCCATTGAACCACATAAAGTTCACCAAAGTTCTCTTAACGATGAACTAGTTTATGCTGGTTTGACCATTAAAAAGCATTTGGAAATGGGATAAAATTAAATAACCTATTGCACACTGGACCAACGAAGTACTCAAAACAGCAGGATGATGCAGTGGGCCTTGTTGAAGGGTACTGGTTCCAAAAATGGTGTCTCTTCATTCAGTGCTAAACATGAACAGTGCTAGTAGTAATAAAGAGTATGTGACTAAGTAATAATGCTCAAATAAAAAATAAAATAGTTGTAATTGCAAGGTCTATGTATGCCCTTAAAATATCAGTACAGAATAAAACAACGTAGGTTACAGGTTCCAAAAACTGTGTGCCTGTTGGGGCAGTGCCACACAAGGTTTCCATCTGGTTATGCCATGGCTAAGTGTTGTGTGCACTGATTTCATGAGCAACATTGCCCTAAAAAAACATTAATTCAGCCTGTGCAAGCCTGGCAAACATTGATCAAACATTAATCCAAAGAAGACTAAATGGAGACAATAGTGCAGTATCCCACAGTGTGGGTTATTGGTTCCTAAAATTTTGTGCTCTTTGGGACAGTGCCATACAAGGACAAGGCTTTCAGTTATGCTATGGATAAGTGGTGTACACGCTGGTTTAATGAGCAACGTTACCCCAAAAATGATTAATTCAGGCTGTTCAGGCCTGGCAAAAATTTACCAAACATTAATCCGAAGACTGAGTGAAGACAACAATGCAGCATCCAATGGTGTGGGCTACTGATTCCAAAAACTGTGTGTGTTTTGGGACAGTGCCACATATGGACATGGCTTCCAGTTATGCCATGGCTAAGTATTATATACACTGGTTTCATGGGCAATGTTGCCCCCAAAATTATTAATTCTGCCTGTGCAGGCCTAGCAAAAATTCACTAAACATTAATTCCAAAGAAGACTGTGTGAAGATAACAGTGCAGCATCCCACAGTGCGTGTCTCGGCTACTGGTTCCAATAAACCAACTAATGGACGCAGAAGCCCTCCCCATCCACCTCATAATTCTCCTCTGTTTTTAGCCCAGCTAGAAGTGTAGGAGATTCATCATCCATAAATCATGGCAAAAGGGACTTTGGAAAAAGGGGCAGATTAATTTTCAAAAGAGTGAACATTTCTACATTTTGGGTGGAAAGGCATGTTCTCCTATTGGTGACAATACTGCATGCAACATTGAAAATCCTCTCTGCGAATGTACTTGCAGATGGGCAACAGAGGTGTTCAACAGTTACCTGTGTCAAAGAGGGACAATGGTCTTTTTTGGTACCAGTATGATAGAAGCTCATCTCCTACTGTTGGCACATTCTCATCCAAATAACCCTGCACCATTTTGTTTGCTGGTGTCTCAGGCATCACTGTATCAGAAAGTGACTTGCCATGCTATTTAATCAAGCCATAGTTAGACAGATGTTCCCATACTGGTTTGTCATCAATTGTTGTTTTTCTGGGGGGTACAGCAGCAGCAGTAGTGGCAGATTGACTTGGAGACAAAAATGAATCACTCCCATGATGTTCAGTAGCAGTGGAAACACATTAAGATATTCCTTCTTCCCTCTCCTCCACCTTGCCTGTCAGTGTGACTGCAACAATGGATGATGATGAGTGTTGTTCTTCTGCTCTAGTTATGTTCCTGTCCTTGTTTTGTGCCATACATACAGCGACCAGGGGCCAGATTTTCAAAAAGAGGAAAAATTGTGCAACTGCGGAAAAAAAGTTGCACTAGGCAACCACAATTTTTTCCACATGCACTCATTTTTTATAAACCTTTTTGCCACCTTTTCCACAGTTTATGGCAGCTTCCAAATATTTTTTGCACAGCTGTGGGAAAATTCTGTCTGGTATTGCAGATATAACATATTTTGTGCAGCTGAAGAAAATGGGAAATGCCATCTGTGCACATAAAATGCTGAAAATAGTATTTACATAGACGCAGGAATTTTTCCATGCACCAGGGAATTGCACATTGGGACTTAGACCCCAAATTCAAAAGCCCCTGCAAAATTGCACTAGTGCTTGTGCCATGCATTTAAGATGCACCGGCCCACAACAATGAGATATACAGAAGATGCACTGGAAGATGCGGTCACGCATGTCCAGCTGAATATCCCAACCATGCAAGATCGTGCAGTGGGAGATGCGCGGTGTAGCATGTGACCTGAGCCCTATGCGGAGTATGGGGAAATGCGCAATGCAAAGCCACTTGAGCATTGTGCAAAATTGAAATAGAAGAAGAAGAAGAAGAATCAACATTTATATAGCGCTTTTCATACACAGTATCCCAAAGCGCTTTACAAGCAATGTTAGACTGGTAGTGAAGTGACTGAATGTGTGGTGGCAGCCATATCACACATCATCACCCACACACAGCCTGGATAATTGCATTAACCGGTTTATGGGAAGGGGAATGTTGGCCAGGACACTGGGAATGTTCCCTGCTCTTCATGAAGAGTACCCTGGGTTCTTTTGCTTCCAGCTGGACACCCACCAGGACAACACCAGGATGGGCAGAAGGGACCTCGGTTTAACGTCTCATCCAAAGGACGGCACACCCAAGCAGTACAGCACCCCCCAATACTGCACTCGGATGGCAGTGATTTTAGGTACAAATCCATCCCAGTGTGGGACGAGAACCCACGAACCTTCTGGTCCAGGGGCGGATGTGCTACCAACTGAGCCACGCTGATACCTTATTCACCTGACACAATATTCAGCCAGGATATGCAAATGATCTCATTACACATTCCAAGCCCATATCCCACATGCGCAGCTCATTACTGGAATGTATTCAGACCATTTGCATACCCCAGGCATGCTCAGTTCCAGCTTTGCAGGGCTGCTCCACCACTCCACAAAGGTGTACAGGAGGAACTGCAGCCTAGCAGGCAGGTGTGCAGGGATATTAGTGTGTGGGCAGATGGAGTGAATTTGCCTGGGTACAATGCTACACCCCATAACCATATACAGGGTTGGACAGGGGTACAGGGGGCTCAACTGGACAGTGGCCACAGGGACCATCTGGACATGCAACAGGGGTAGGCACAGGATGACACATGCTGCTTGGGCTACCACATGCATATGATACACCAGCTCTATATGTTACATACAATCATATACAGTGCCCCACACACCCCAGTGTGGGAGATACCTGGTGGCATTGCAAGGGATGGCAGTGTGCAGACAGTGACTAGGTACCTGGGTGGGTGGGTCCCACCTGTGTGCACCACCATGGGTGTGTGCCACTCGTCAGTCCCTGGCCCGTACCTTGTGACCACTAGTACCACCAGGCAACATGGGCACCTTTGCCACAGATGCTACCCTTGGTGCATGCCACCACCGTGTGACACCTGCAGGCTGCATGGATGCTGGCCATGGCCCCTGATACATTTGCTGCAGTGTAGCTGTCAGCACCACTGGTGCACCTGGGTGGCACACAACAGCACTAGCATGTGGTTGCTGGTTGTCTATATCCAGGGTGTGGTGTGGGGTGTTGCTCCCTGGATGGTGCTGGTGGTGACACGGCACCTGTGGCTCAGGGTTCCTCCATCCTGACATGGCTGTTGTGCGTGGGTGCCTGGGTCATGTTCTTGTACACCTCCGAGGGCTGTCTCCAGATGGCCTGCCTGCAGTACTGCATCCTGCCTGTGGGTGGCTGGATGATTTAGGCATGCCTTTTCCATACCTAACTTTGGACAGCACGTTTCTGAGATGCGCGGCAGATGCGCTGCCCATTTTGGCTAAGTATAGGGATGCGTGGGATATTCATGGGAACACCTCCTTTATTTGCACTGCATACATTATCTCTGTGTGATGGCACATCTGGAGATGTGGGTTGCATCTCCCCTTTTGAATATCGCACTTTGGTGCATTATTTGAGATGGGCGGTGCATCTCTACTTTG
Organism: Neoceratodus forsteri; assembly: GCA_016271365.2. Lineage (NCBI taxonomy): Eukaryota > Metazoa > Chordata > Ceratodontiformes > Ceratodontidae > Neoceratodus > Neoceratodus forsteri. The sequence continues at coordinate 1,680,429,003 of CM057456.1, forward strand.
TGCAGCGCATCTCCTTTGAAAATGTGGGCCTTAGTCTCTGGGCTATATCAGGCCCTTTGAAAATTTGGCCCAAGATCTGTAAGCCAGGATTTCTAGGACTAATTATCCTTACCACATTATTGTGCATCAAAGAATGTCTCAAATGTGTCTTTGAACCAAGGGTCCAAGAGAGTGGTCAGGATGTAATGATCATCTGTATCCATTGTTAAGATGTGTGTGTCATTCCAGAAACATGATCTTATCCTTTCTACTAGATTGAAAGCAGTGGTATTCTCCTTTTCCTTATACTGAGTTTTCATACAAAGTAGTTTCTTAATCAAAATATAAGTATGTGTGCTCTAGCTGTTCATTTTTTATTATTTGTGTATTACTTTGTCTATTTGCTGTTGGTAAATATTTGTTTTTTTTACCACATATCTATCAGGGCTGTTACAAAGCAGTGTCAAGCCGACCTCAGTGCAAGTGTGAGCTGAACGATGCAGTTGACATCATCTACTCCTGGCATACTATGTCAAAACAGTGCTATGGCTGTTGCTGACTTCCCTTACTTTATCTCAGATGAGCTATCAGAGTCTGATGAAGAAATGTACTTTCTCTATGCAGGAGATAGGATCATATATACCCATGGATTACACCTGACATCATCAAATTCTGCAACAAACATGACCATGCTTGGGCTCACCACAAAGCTTCCCAATCCCCAAACAATCTTTCATCTTATTGAGCCCTTAGAAATGCATGTACAAAAGCTATCATGGCACCTAAATCACACATTTTCAAGGAAACTCTCCATGAAAATTTCAACTCCCCCCATATGTTTTGGCACACATTCCCCTTCCTTCTAAACCCCCCACCTAGCTCCTCCTCTACCACCCTCCTCATTAATAATACCGTAGTCTCTGAACCTCTCACAGTTTCCACCACCTAAATAATTTCTTTATGACCTGCCCTACCTCCACCCTGTCCACCCTCCTCCCCATCCTCTTGACCTCGCCTCTCCCTCATCACCCAACCCCTCCTCCCCCATCGCTCGCCCATCACCCAACCCCCATACACCCCCACAGCACCTCCAACTCCCCTATCTCAAAGGACTTTCATTTCTCCCTTGTCACTACCCAGGAGGCATTCCATGCCCTCAAATCCCTAAACCCATGAGAATCCAGTCTTGACGGGCTCGACCCTTTCCTTCTTCGATTCTGTGCCCCAGCCATTGCTCACCCCCTGTCACATCTTCTTAATCTCTCTTTCACCCTTGGCTCCATCCTCCAGGCTTGGAAATCTGCAAAAGTAATCCCCCTTCACAAAGGTGGTGACCGTGGTCTGCCAGGAAACTACCGCGCCATCTCCCTCTTCCCTGTCTCGGCCAAGTTTCAAGAATCCCTTGTTCTAGCCAGATTCACCAATTTTCTTACCTCCACTAACTTCCTGTTCCCATATCAGTCAGTTTTTAGAAAAAAACATTCCATTGTCTCCTCTTTACTCCGAGTAATTGATGCCATCCTCTCGGTGGTATGGACCAAGGACACCTTACTTCAGCCATATTTATTGACCTTGCCAAAGTCTTCAACTCTGTCTCTCATACAATCCTTCTCTCTAAACTAAATCTAGCTGGACTTGCCCCCCTAGCAGTCCAATGGTTTGGCTCATACCTTTCAGGCCTATCCCAATGCCTCCAGACTGACGATACTCTCCCCCCTCCCCAGTCCTAGCAGGAATACCCCAAGGCTCTATTCTGGGTCCCATCCTCATTTCCATCTTTTTTAAATGACCTCCCCCTAATGTGCTGTCACTCCCACATTCACCTTTATGCTGTTGACACCATCCTCTACACTTCAGGCCCCTCTGCCACCGAGGTATGCTCCCTACTACATGCTGACTTCAGTCGCATCCAAAACTGGTTCTAGGACAACCAGCTAAAAGTAAACACCACTTAAACAATCTCAATGAACTTTTGTATACCACAAAAACTTGCCAAGCTCCATACCAGCACCCCCCCCTCCATTCTAGATGGTACTACTATAGACATAGTACCTGCTTACAAGTACCTAGATGTCTGACTCAACAGCCACCTTGACTTCACCACTCACATAAGCCACATTCACTCTAAAGCTTCGCCCACAAAGTGGGTGCACTGTACAGAAACAAAGATGCCCTCTCCCTCTCCATTCGACAGGTCCTCACAAGGACAATCCTTCCACTTTTTGATTATGCTGATGTCGTATTTAGATCTGCTTCTGCTTCTACACTTTTCAGACTGGATGTTCTCTTCAATGCCTTTTGTCACTTCACCTTAAATGCCCCTCCCAGAACTCATTGTTGCACCCTTTACTCTTCCCTCTCTCTCTCCTCCCTTTCCTCCCGCTCTGACCATCACACCTCCATCTTCTCCACCAAGTATTGGTTCAGCAAACTCCCTCCCTACCTAGCCTCCCTCCTATCCCCTGCACCTCACACTTCCTATCTCCTCTGAATGCAGGACCCTCACTCCTTCGCCCTTCCCTGGCCTCATTCCAACTCAGACAAAGCAGCTTTCTCCTTCAACTTGGCTTATTTGTGGAACTCCCTACCCTCCTCCCTCTGAATGCTTCCATCACTAGAGTTATTCAAAAGGACCCTATTGCATTTTCTACCTCCACCCTGCTTGTGCCCTCAATCCGTCTAATCCATCCGCTTGACTCCCATGACTATCTCTCTTGTCTCCAAAAATATTGACCTTCCTGACTTCTGCTCCCTATGCATTTTTTATTTGTTGCAACCACTTGTCCTGTACAGCACTTTTGTTTTGAGTGTCCTACTAGCTGGTAAGTGGCTTTAACACTGCTGCTGATGTACTTGTAAACCTGTACTTCGTACTTGCCACCACCAGGAAAATTCCTGGTATCTTGTTCCTTGAAGTTTTTGTTGAATTGTTTATGATTTTCAGCTGTATTTTTTTTTATTGGATTTTATATAAACTGTTTTTAAATTGTTAGGCGCCTTGGATTTGGAAAGGCACATTATAAATACAATTATTATTATTGTCACAGTTTTTCCACTGTATGTTTAACTGCACCTTGCTACTTGCACCTGCCTTGTACATAGGTTTGTCTAGATACCCATTTGCCAGCCTGTATCTTCAGGTTCTTTATTTTTGCCTGTCTCATTGTATACTGTGTTTTTGATGCATTTTGATGTAACTGTGTCTACAATTCCCCCCAGGTCACACCTGGAATCTAGCCTAGACTCATTGCATCTCTCCCAGTTACCAGCTTTTCAATAAATAAATAATATAACATATGTATGATCCCTGTCCTTCCTATAGACAGAATGTTAGTCACACTGACGATATGGAGGAGTCCACCCAATCCATGACTGAAACCAGTTGTGAAGCCCAGTGGTAATGTCTTATTGACAAATATTTAAATAGAAAATTTACAATTTGTTATCTAAAGAGTACAGGGTATCCATATTCATACCAATGGAACTCTGCAAATCAAAATTATTTCAAAATTACAAGTACTGTCAATTTCATTTAATTTAGTTCAGCTGCCCATCCACTTTTGTGAGAACCAGTCTAAACAGACTGATTTCATCTTAGACAGTGTGTATCTATTTAATTTTCATTTGAATATAAAGTAATAATTAATGTGTTTCAACATTTATTACTTTTGTTTTATAAATGACATGCCAGATTTGATGGTCTGAGCTACATCTACCCCACTGATCTACATGACCGATTGATTGTGGGTATTCACATGTGTGTGTGTGGGGGGGACTAATTTTGTGATGTGTAAGGCATTCACCCACCTGTGATCTGATACAATTGTACTGTATCAGACAATGAATTTCGTGCAAGGCAAATTTTATTTAAACGACGTCAAATCCTGGAGGCTCTGTGCGCCATACAATGGTAAAACACAGCATCAATTACAGTACAATAATACAACATAATAAAATAATCATAAATATCAAAATAATAAATCATTTGAATTGCAATTAAATAAGGGGAAAACAAAGGTCAGAAAATAGTATACAAGTCAACTGTTGTCAACAACATTCTGTGGTGATTTGCATATGCAGCCCATGATGCTTTGCATTGTGTGGGCATGTGTGATTTTGTATTTTCTTGAAACTTGGCTTCCCAGCCAAATGCCCTTTGGGGTAACCCTTGCCTCAGTGTTTGCGCACAGAGGTTCTTTGTCTTTTAAATATTTTTTTATTTTAATGGGTTCACCACAACATAACCCAGACAGACTGTCTTAGGGTAGCTGGTTCATTCCACTGGGGTGTCAAACAGACGAGGCATACTGATGAGTCCTGGTAGGACGAAACAAGTGTCTATGTCTTCTGTTAGCACCCTTTGCAAACTGTGTGAGAGGCCTTTTGGCACCATGCAATTCTGCTTAAAGTTGAACCAGCATAACATTCTGTGGTGATTTGCATATGCAGCCCATGATGCTTTGCATTGTGTGGGCATGTGTGAGTTTGCATTTTCTTGAAACCTGGCTTCCCAGCCAAATGCCCTTTGGGGTAACCCTTGCCTCAGTGTTTGCGCACAGAGGTTCTGTTGTCACATTGCATATACTATTTGAACACTGGCAGTAACACAGAACTGCCAACGAACTTAAGTAAATAGCAAGAAAAATAGTAGGATTGAAAGTGTTTTTAATCACGCAAATGCAAATTAGAAACTGAATTTTAAAAGCCACATAGACTATTATGGTACTGCAAAAATGAGTATGTCTGGCTGCCACACTGACAGCCTTGTTTAAATACTCACTAGAAATGGGAGAGGTTCTAGAGGACTGGAGAAGGGCTAATGTTGTCCCACTACATAACAGACACAACAGGGAAGAGGCTAGCAACTACAGACCATTCAGTCTCATTTCAGTGGTAGGGAAAATAATGGAAACACTGCTGAAAGAAAGGCTGTTCCAGTATCCCAAATCAAATAGGCTACAAGACAACAGATAACACAGATTTATGACGGGGGGTGGGAGGATCATGCCAAATGAATTTAATAGATTTCTTTGACTGAATAACCAAGAAAATTGATCAGGGGAGAGCAGTGGACGTGGCCATTTAGGCTTTAGCAAGGCCTTTGATACAATGCCACATAGAAGGCTGATTAGCAGGGACACTGGAAAATTGCACCTGCAATTTTATTGAAAAATCTGCAGTTTTTGCCATACTCTGCAATATTTCCACAGTTTCTTGTGATCAGTGGAGTTTTCCAAAATTGTGCAAAAAAATATTAAAGTTTTCAAAGAAAAACTTAAGTATACTGACAGATACAGTGATATTGTAACATGCAGACTTGGCTTTGGTCAAAGCAATACAGTATAAAGTGGGGAGGGGGTTCTAAGGGGCTCTGTGTGATGCTGCTGTCATCAGATTCACCACCGGATATAGTTTCAAAATCCTCTGGCTAAGCATGCGTACATTAAGTATTTTGTAGCCTGTATAGAGTGAAGCAGCCCCGACTGCTACTCCCGATGCTGAGGGTATGTGGATCTATTTATTAAAAATTATAGCAGCAGGTTATCCACCTTCAAACTGCATACTGTCAGCAGCCACTGGAAGTTTGCCTGAATCACTGGAAGGGCAGTTGCACTGATGTATAGGGCTGATGTGTGAATGGCAGTGGCATCACTGCAGTGTGAACGGAGCAGCCTGCACTGCAAAGCAAACAAGAATGGGGTAGGCAGTGTGAACACACCTTTAGATAGTGGTCCTTCTCTTGACAATCTGCCACATATATGTTCACATGCAAAGAATGTAATGAAAAAAATTTGCTAAAACAACCTGTTAAAACAGGTGAATATTTTTTTATTCCTTGGTAACTAAGGCTCACTAGGCACAAGTGCCTGTTTTCAGGGGTGACCTGGGAGCACTGGGGAGGTTAAGTGACTTATTCAGAGTCGCACAGTATGCAAGCGGAGATATAATTGGAGTGGAAATATACTTAAATACTATATTTTTCTTCAACTAGACAAAAATAATTGCGGCCAGAGTAAAAGAAAAATGCATTACAAGCTACTCTATGATGTAGAGAAAAGATGTACTGCATTTGTATTTATTTTATGATAATCATTGTACAGCTAGACACTTACAAAATATGTTGCTTCTGAATTTATTTAACACTGACAAGCTGTGGATCAATAAATAAAATCTAGTAAGGTAAATGCTGCATGAGGTTGATATTTTTAGATTTTAGAAGATATGCTACATATTGATAAATGTCAACAACACAAACATTTCTTCAAGTTTTAAGCATATACAAGAGACTTCTTCATATTTAACAATTTAAGATGGCCAATACGTGCCTCAGAAAACAATAAATGATACAGCGTGGAGCATTTGTAATGTAAAATATAATTCCTGCAATTTTCCTACAGTTTATGCAAAAAAAATCTGCATTTTTGGCAAATGTTTTTGGCACTTTTCCAGTGACCCTGCTGATTAGGAAGTTGGCCAGCCTAGGAGTGAGATCCATTGTGGTACACTGGGTTAGAAACTAGTTAAAGGATAGGAGACAGAGGGTTGTTGTTAACAGCACTTATTCCAAAGAGGGGAATGTGACAAGTGGGGTACCACAAGGCTTGGTACTGGGACCAGCCCTCTTCAATATCTTTACAGGGGACGCAGCAGAAGAGTTGGAAGGTAAGGTATTCCTTTTTGCAGATTAAATGAAAATTTGCAATAAGATGGACACTTAGGAAGGGGTGGAAAAAATGTGCAGGGATCTTGGAAAAGTTGAGGAATGGTAAAAACATGGCAGTTGGGGTTCAATGCCAAAAAATGCAGAATAATGCACCTAGCATGGGGAGGAGTACTAACAGTCACTAGACAGAAAAGAGACCGCAGGGTTATCATATCTGAGGACCTCAAGGTGGCAGGACAGTGTGCCAAGGCAGTAGGTAGGGCTAGTGGAATGCTGGATAACATAGGGAGGGGTATAACCAGCAGGTGGAGGGAGGTGGTGATGCCATTATATTACTCACTGGTGCAGCCACACCTGGAGTACTTTGTTCAGTTTTGGAGACTGCACCTCAGAAAGGACATAGAGTACAGATGGTCCAGAGGAGGGCAACTAAGATGGTACATGGTTTACACAAGAAGCCCTATGAGAAGTGATTATAGGATCTCAACATGTTCACTTAGGAAGAAATGAGAGAGTGGGGGGATATAATAGAAACATAGAAACATAGACTTTGACGGCAGATAAGGACCACTTGGCCCACCCAGCCTGCCCATTTCCCTACCTAGTGGATAAGCTGCAAATTCTAGTTAACCAACAGCCTACTTCCTGCAACCCCCCACTATAATTGCCTTATGTCTGTCCCATGCATGTTTGAATTCCCCCACTGTTTTAGACCCAACAACCTCTCCAGGAAGGCGGTTCCATGCGTCCACCACTCTCTCCGTGAAAAAGAATTTCCTCACATTACCCCTGAGCCGTCCTCTCTCTAACTTTAAATTGTACCCCCTTGTTCTTACACATCTCTTTTTCTGAAAGATGCTACCCTCCTGGACTTTGTTGATTCCCTTGAGGTACTTAAAAGTTTCTATCATGTCCCCCCCATCCCTCCTTTCATCAAGGGTATACATATTAAGCTCTCTCAGTCTCTCTTGATATGGTTTCTGATGCAGACCCTGCACCATTTTAGTTGCCCTCCTCTGGACTGCTTCCACCCTATCTATGTCCTTGCGTAGATGAGGTCTCCAAAACTGCACGCAGTACTCCAGATGGGGTCTCACCAACTGTCTGTATAGAGGAATAACCACTTCCCTTTTAATACTTGTGATGCCCCTCCCTATGCATCCCAGTATCCCCCTGGCTCTCCTTACTGACTTCTCACATTGCTTACCCACCTTTAGGTCATCTGATATGACTACACCCAGACCCCTTTCCATTATTGTTGTAGATTGGTACCTCCCTTGCTATTGTGTACTCTTCTGGATTTTATTTCCAGGTGTATTACTTTGCACTTCTTTGCATTGAATCTAAGTTGCCATATGTCTGACCATTCCTCCAACCTTTCCAATTCCCTTCTTATCCTTTCTACCCCACCTTGTGTATCAACTCTCTTACAGATCTTTGTGTCATCTGCAAAGAGGCATACCTTTCCTTCCAGACCCTCTGCAATGTCACCTATAAAGACGTTAAAGAGGACTGGACCCAGTACTGAGCCTTGAGGTACTCCACTAGTAACCCCCCTTTCTTCAGAATGTTTTACATCTACAAGTGTCTTAAAGGAGTGAATAGGGTATGTGTGGGGAATCTCTTCAAATGAGAATGAGCACTAGGACTAGGGGACATGCAATGAAGCTGGGGGAGGGAAATTCAAGAGTGATGTGAGGCAATATTTCTTAAATAAAAGAGTATTAGATGCCTAAAATAGATTGCTAGAAGAAGTACTGGGGACTAGAACAGTAGTGGGCTTCAAGTATGCATGGGATACACATAGGGGTATGTTAGATAGGATGCAGGGAGGTGGGAGGGTTGATGGAGACAGAATAGGTAGGGAACACCAGTGCAGAGTAGGTGGGCTAAGCAGTCCTTTTCTGCCTTTAAATTCTATGTTTCTATATGAATTTTCTAGTGCCCTGAGATAAGAAGAAAGGGGATACATAAATCATTGTTCAGGTGTGTCCCCCCATCCAATGTGATATCATACCCCAACGGCCCAACAGTAGGCCATTCATTTACAAACCTCTAAATACTGAAACAAAGATGTAATGGAAAACATATAGACCCTGCTTTTGAGGTCCATAACTGTGTAATATCAATTTCCTTGAACAGGACAAATACAAGTTCACATACTATGCCACTAAACCATAGATCATGCCCCTCCTCCTTCTTTCTGCTCAGGCTTGGAGAGGGTGCCAACCTGGCTCTGGCCATTTTAAGCAAAAATCGACCAATATACATGTACTGTAATCTCAAAGTCCCCGAACCCCTTCTGTATATGAAATCAGGGTCAGAACTTCATATTAAAAACTCCAGCTGTACTTGAAGTTTCTACTTCAATTTACTTATTGAAAAGCAAGTTGAGCACAAGTCTCATTTGTAATTGTATCCAGTACACTTGAGAAAAATGACAGCAGGCAGTCACAATAATAGGTGGAACACAAGCACCAAACTAGAGGGTTGTGACTAAACAGCTCCTAAGAAATTCAATGAAAATGCACTGAAGTACTGGTCAGCACTGGAGGATTTATTGAAAAGATGAATAAAACCCCAGGGTTTTAGATCCAACAGGTATCCTTCAGCAAAATAATAGATAGGGATGTTTTGAATCCACCAGTTCTGATCCATTTTGACTTTTTAAGAATTTAGGAATTTCCAATTCCTAATCTGATTCCAATTCAAATCCTAAGAGGACCTCAAAACCGGAATTGAATTCAGATTGGAATTCTAAATCCTAATGTCAAAATAGATTTTAGGATTCAGTCTAGGAATTAGGATTTTCAGGCTGCATTTCTAAAAATCCTAATCCCAAAAATCAGATTGGAATCAGATAAATCCCATTCCATTCCATTCAGTGAATTACAAGTAACCCTAATGACAGGTTACAGACTAAATAGGGTAACAATAAAAGGTAACATTTTATTTTAAGTGTCCTTAACCACACTGTAACTACTGTATAACTATGCTGTATCTGCAATGTAACTACCATGTAGTTACATGTAACTACTATGTACTTGTTAACTAGTTTCACATTTGTGTGTTGTGTAGTTACAATTTGCATGAAGTAACTACACTGTAACTGTACTGTAACAACTGTGCAGTTACATGTAACTAATATGTAGCTGTTAACTAGTTTCAAATGTGTGTGTTCTGTAGTACACAATTTGCATACATGTGCAACTACTACAGTCTTTCTATCAGCACAAATCATTTCATTCTGACACAAGTAACTATACATGTAATAGTTGTTGTAAAGTATAACAGAAAATCTGTTGTGCAACTACCATTCTGTCTCTTCTGGCATTATGTTATTTGTTCTTATAAGGGCAACTACACAAGTAATAGCTACTGCAAATTGTAACAGAAAATTTATTGTGTAACTACTATGTTACTACTTTTGGCATTGTTAAATTTGTTCTTACAAGTGCAACCACATATGAATGTAGGTCTTGTGCACTGTTTCAACTGTCTATGTCTATCTAACTTTTATTTAAAAGGTAATCATACAGAAAAACTTAAAAGTGTAATCAGAATGGTAAATAAAATATTACAATATAACTTCAGTCTGCTACACTTACATGCACTGACTGGCAACTCTTTATGTGATGTTTCATGTCTGCATTCCAGTTTTTCACGAACCTACAGGTTAATAATATGCAGTCTAATATGTGAATTGATAAATAACTGTACACAAAAATATTTCATTTGCATAATTACTAATTAGTGTTGTAACAGTATTGTGGCTAAGAAATAATGGCATGTATGGTAGAACAGTGTTCTACCTTGATTTCTGTACTAGCTAAAACACTGATGTACCACAGTTCAAAGGTCATGGAACACTGTTTAACCCTTCTGTGGTACAACAGTGTTTAAGCTGATTTCAGAAGTGTACGAGCCACAGCAACAGAAACCGCAGGATCAACCAGATCAAAGTAAGTGACAATGGAAGGGACAGACAGCCATGTAATCCCACAGATACAGGATCAACCAGGTATGGTGAAATAATATGAGGATCAACCAGATACACTGTCCTATAAAAAAATAAATAAATGCAGGATCAACCAGAAATTTACATTTACTTACAGAAAACACTTGCTTCATCCACGTACTCTCACTAAGCAAGAAATACAGCTGCCATTGTTTTTTTTCTAAACAGCAGCCATCCAATCAGATTGATTGCCCATCAGCAGACTAGTACTGCTGTTTACCAGTAAGGGAACCTACTGGTCTGCACATGTTCACCACCATGCTCCAAGCTCTCATGATATAGTTAGAGGGCTGCGGTAGCTTGATGTGAAAGATGGTGACATGGCTGCCACCCCATTCAAACAGTGGGAAGAGCATGTAATGGCTAATGAAAGTTTCCTGCATGTGTATCTGATGCCACCCACCATCACTCCACACAGCAGATCACGATAAAGCAGGGCATGTAGCCAAGACCCACCCCCATCCACCTAGGAAGCAGCAGGACAGAGATGTGGGTGCAGAATAGGTATACTGTGTGACCAAAAAAAAAAAAACAACTAAAAATAAACATGCAATCTAAGATTGTAAATTGCTGTAAAATAAGAAATCATTAATTTACATAATTACTTACTGTCTTTTAACAGTGCTGTAGTTACTAATCAAAGTGCTGCTTCTGAGACATTGTTTCCACAGTTAATGCCTAACTAACATGTATTTACAAAGCAAGCATGCAGAAACTGACACTTAAAATAAAACGTAAGAAGAAGGGTGTAACAGTGCTGTAGTTACTAAGGAATGTGCTGCTTCTGTGGCTTGTTTCCACAGTTAATGCTTAACTAACATGTATTTGTAAAGTAAGTACAAAGAAACTGATAGTTAAAATAAAGTGTAAGAAGAAGAGTGTAACTACTCTACACTTACACTGAATGTCAATGCTGTAGTTCTGATATACATTTTCTTTCAGAAATCATTCCCTCATGCATTTACTGCTTAATAAACATGCAACCTAATATTGTTAATTGCTATACAACCACATTGTTTACTTATACAATAAAAATCATTTATATAATTACTTGTTGGCTTGAGACAGTGCTGAAGAAATGTGCTGCTTCTGTGGCATTGACCCTCACCTCTTCAACACCCACATCCCTGTCCTGCTACTGCACAGGTGGGTGGCTGGGAGTGGGGCATGGCTACATAGCATGCTATATCACCAGCCTGCTGTGTGGAGGGGTGGGTGGTGCTGGATACACAGGCAGGGACCCTTCCTTAGCCATTAGATAGATAGATAGATAGATAGATAGATAGATAGATAGATAGATGGATATTCACCCATTTCCAGGGGCTCTGGGCACTGTACAATAAAAACAAACAACAATATAATAATATAAAATAATGTACATATACGTACATAACAGTTCAACTGGGAGCAGATTTAAATTTCATTATTAGCTAAAACAAACCGCTATTCAGTCAATAAAAGCTTGCTGGAACAGATACATTTTTAAACCCTTTTTGAAGGCTTCTACCAAGATAGCCTCCCTCAAATAAACAGGAAGAGAGCTCCACAGGGTGGGGCGGCCACTGAGAATGCCCTGACCCCTGAATGCTGCAACCTAAACCTGGTAACTCCAAGGAGGCCTCCCCTGGCAGAACGGAGTGCCAGGGGTGGATGGTAGGGGACAAGGAGATCTTGGCGATAGACAGGTCCCCTTTCATGCAGGATCTTGTAGGCCAAAAGCCCTAACTTGAAGACAATCCTCCACCTGAACGGCAGCCAGTGCTGCCCGCAGAGTACCAGGGTGATGTGTTCACACCTTCTCACCCCAGTCAACAACCTTGCTGCACATTCTGCACCAGCTACAGCCTGCAGAGGTTGCCTTCAGATAACCCTAGGTACAGGGCATTGTAATAGTCCAGCGTAGAAGTGATGAAAGTATGCACCAGCATGGTCAGGTCCTCAGAAGGGATCAGGGCTCAGATTCAGATGATATTCCTGAGATGGTAAAATCCACTCTTGACCACGTCCAACACCTGAGCATCAAGCATCAGATTGTCATCTAGGATGATGTCCAAATCCTTCACCTGTCTAGACAGGGCAAGGGAAACATCCTCCTACAGTAGGCTGGGGGATGACCCCACACACCTCCCACCCCGACAACCTGGATCCACGACCAGTACCTCTGTCTTGTCTGGATTAAGCTTAAGCTAGTTATGAGTCATCCATTACTGGATCTCCTCAAAGCAGGTGTTAAATACAGAGGCTGACACCTGGGTATCAGGCACACAGGAGAAGTACAGCTGGGTATCATCTGCATAGCAGTGAAAACCCAGCATGTACTGCTTGATAACTACCCCCAAAGGCAGCATGTACACTATGAACAACAAGGGTGACAAGACTGATCCCTGTAGAACCCCACAGCACAGAGACTTCAGGTTAGATGAGGCTAACCCTATTGTCACCCTTTACATTCTGCCTGACAGGTATGACCTGAATCAGTTGATGACATTACTGGACAAGCCACACCAGAACCAAAGACATTCGAGCAGCACCTTGTGGTCCATGGCATTAAATGCTACAGAGAGGTCCAGGAGGACCAAGATGGTATGATCTCTCCTGTCCCTCACCATCAGGAAATCATTAAGCAAACTCACTAGGGCAGTCTCCACACTATGCCCCACATGGAACCCAGACTGGAAAGGCTCATAGGTGGAGGAAGAGGCAAGTTGAATGGCCACCACCTTCTCAATAACCTTCCCTAAGAATGGAAGGTTTGATCCCGGCCTGTAATTGCTGAGGCAGTCCTTGTCCAAAGAGGGTTTCTTAAAATGGGGTCTAACCAAGGCCTCTTTCAAGGCCAATGGGAATATCCCACTCCTCAAGGAACTCCAGACAATCTCAGCAACCATAGGTCCAATTAGGTCCAGACATCCAACCAAAAGTCGGGTGGTACCTGGGTCTAGATCACATTGTGTTGGCCTCAGCTTTGAGATTAACTCAATCACCTCCTCCACCCCAACCAGCTCAAACTCATCCCAGACAGGAGGAGTGTTTCAGCAAAACTCAGGCTGGGCCCTGCATCCCTTTCAAGAGGCACTCGAGGAGACCTCATCCCTGATAGAGGACACTTTGCTGGCAAAGAACACAGCCAGCTCCTCACACCTAGTGCTAGAACTCATTCCTCCTACACAGAGACAGGCAGGATGTAAAAGCCCATCAACCATGCTGAAGAGCTGAGCTGGCCTGTTCCTCACCGTAGCAATCTCCTTTGACTATACTACGAGAGCTGGAGCAAGGCGGTAAACATGGGCAGACCAGCAGGTCCCCTTACTGGAAAACAGCAGTAATGGGAGGACCTCCCATAACCCACAATTCCCCACTCCACACACAGTGCAGGATCCAGTCTACTCCTGGTCAGACCATCTGATTGGATGGCTGCTGTTGATCAGCAGGCATGGGAATGCACATTTGATACATTCCCTGCCACCTGTGTGAATAGGGTCCAATATTAGATTGGATGTTTAGTAAGCAGTAAGTTCATGAGGGAATGATTTCTGAATAAGAACTTACATCACAGCTACAGTAATGACAGTTGGTAAATGTAAGTTTGTGCAACTGCAAATACATGTTACCCAGGCATTAACTGTGCAATCAGTACCATTATTTCTTAGCCACAATATTGTTATAGTGCCAAGTAATAATTATTCAAATGAAATATTTTTGTGTACAGTTACATATCAATTCACAATATTAGACTGCATGTTTACTAACCTGTAAGTTCATGAGAAACTGGAATACAGTCTTGGAACATAATCTAAAGAGTTGCTAGTCAGTGCATTTACTTGGAGCAGACTGAAGTTGCATAAGTTGCATTGTATTCATATTTTAGTTACCATTCTGATTACACTTTTCTGTGTGATTACCTTTTAAATAAATGTCAGATAAACATAGACAATTGTAACAGTGCACAAGACCTGCATTTATACGTAGTTACACTTGTAAGAGCAGGTTTAATAATGTCAAAAGTAAAAACAAAGTAGTTGCACAATAGATTTGCTGTTACAATTTGCAATAGCTATTACATGTGTAGTTGCCCTTATAAGAACAAATAACACAATGCCAGAAGAGACAGAGTGGTAGTTGCACAATAGATTTTCTGTTACACTTTGCAACATCTATTACATGTGTAGTTGCACTTGTCAGACTGAATTGATTTGTGCTAAAAGGGAGACAGTAGTAGTTGCACATGTATGCAAGTTGTACAACTATACATAACGCAAATGTGAAACTAGTTAACAACTACACAGTATTTACATGTAATTACATAGTAGTTACAGTGCAGTTACATCATAGTTATACAGTAGTTATGGTGTAGTTAAGGACACTTAAAATAAAGTGTTACCCAATAAAAACATGTGAAATCAGTGTCAAAACTTAATAGTAATTCTGGACTGACATATCAGTCAAGGTTAACACTGAAAACCTCAGCTATACTTGAAATTAGGATCTAAACTTCCCCTTGAAAATCCAAGATATACCTAAAAACAAGGTCAAAACTTCCTGCCAAAAACAATGGAATAGCTCAACAATTTGTTAAAATGATACATATGGATGGGGTTTGCTGTAGAAACCTCCTCACCTAAGGACTTCCCTGTTCCCAAAGTTTAACCCTACCACATGACACTGCAACTGGGTATTCAATGGACCAACAGGCCCTTATGTGGGGTTGTGTAGGAGACATGGAAGGACTAGAACTTTAAGATATAGGATTGGAATGATGGTGAGAGGTAAATTATTTGATTAAGGTTGTTGTAGTCGGGTAGCGGTATGATGAATGGTTGTGCAACCTGGCTGTAGGCTGGCTTGCACTCTGACTTCCCCTGCTGCAGGGACTACCACCCCTTCGGGCTGCCGTAGAGACCTAGGAACTCATAGGATGGTTCCACTCCTAGAATGGCCCCTAGGGATGAAGTCCCCTTAGACCAAAGGCAAGTTAAGGAAGAAGGCCCACACTCCCATGAAAACAGCCAGTGGAGGAGAGGAGGGGTGGCTGGTGGTAACAACAAACAGATCATCCAAAGGATGCTTAGGCATGCAGAGTTTAAGACTGCTTAGTAGAGGGCATGGTGAATTGCCCACTGCCCTACTGAACCTTGGGCAAGCCCTAATATCATTGGCCATGAGACTCCTTATGTTTCTTCATCACCAGTAGAAAACAGGAAGTTGTTATCCCTCTGTGCAGACAGTTGGTGAGACCCCATCTGGAGTACTGCATGCAGTTCTGGAAACTCCATCTCTAAAAAGGACATAGACAGGATGGCAGCAGTCCAGAGGAGGGTGCAGGGTCTGCAACAGAAGCTATATGAAGAGAGATTAAATGAGCTTAATATGTATACCCTCGAGGAAAGGAGGGGGGAAGGCGACATGATAGAAACTTTCAAGTACCTCAAGGGAATCAACAAAGTCCAAGAGGGTGGCATCTTTCAGAAAAAGAGATGTGCAAGAACAAGGGGACACAATTTGAAGATAGAGGGGGGACAGCTCAGGGGCAATGTGAGGAAATATTTTTTCACCGAGAGGGTGGTGGACACATGGAATGGCCTACCTGAGGAGGTCACGGGGTCAAAAACAGTGGGGGAATTCAAGAATGCATGGGACAGACATAAGAAAATTCTGGAGGGGGGTAGGAAGAAGTAGGCTGTTGGTTAACTAGGATCTGCAGCTTATCCAATAGGTAGGGAAATGGGCAGACTAGGTGGGCCAAGCAGTCCTTATCTGCTATTGAAGTCTACAACAACGTCTGTAGATTCACCTTAACTGCCCTACGTCTTACCCATCATTGTCTCCTTTACGCTGGCTTAAATTGGCTGTCACCTGAGGATATTCGAGCCTACTCCCTGGGCTGCTTTATCGACTCCCTGTCTAGACCTCACTGCCCTGCCTATCTTGCCAACCTCCTGACTCCTGCCTCACACACCCGTACCCTCAGGTCTTCCTCTGTCCCCTTGCTCTCCACTAGACCTTGCATGACAAAAATGGGTGAACAGGCATTTGCCCATTTTGCTCCCAAATTCTGGAACTCACTCCCCTTATGGTGAAAACTTCAGCCTCCCATCGAGAATTCAAAACTACGTGTTCACCCACCTTCTAGCCTCTGGCCAATGCAAATGCTCTTAATTTGCTTTGTCCCACTGCAGGCTGTCAGGTCTGACCCTGAGTACTACACTAATGTTCTCCCATGCAATATGCTTGTCTAGGTGGCTATGAACCTTGATGTCTTTACTGTCCTCAGCTGTCTTATGGTTACCCTAATTGCTTTATTTTACATCCTTATTATGATCTATGCCTAAAATGTACCCTTATGTAACTATTACTGTGCTACCCAATGTATATCTTGTTTTGCTCCTTTACACCTATATTATGTCTGTGCATTTCTGCATATTGTAACCAATGTCCTGTGCTCTCCCAGGTCGTGCCTGAAAATAGGCAGGTCTGTTGCCTAGCGCACTTACCCGGTTACCAAAAGCTAATAAATAAATAAATAAATAAGTCTATGTTTCTATGTTTCTAAAGTTTAAGGGCCAGAGAAGGATTTGTATTGTACTGTTTAGAATTGGACTGATGGAGTGAGACAAGTGATTTTGATTGAGGATATTGTAGTCTTGTAGAGGTATGTAGAATGCTTGTGCAACATGACTGTAATGTTTGCTTGCACTCTCTGTGCAACTGCTGCCACCCTATTGGGGTAAAACAGAAATGAAGGAATCTTCTTGAGGAGGATCTCCCACCTAGATGTGCTGCAAGGATGAGTTCCCCTTAGACCAAATGCACCCTAGAGAAGAAGGTCTGCACTCCAAAGAAAGAGAGGCACTGGAGGAGGAGGGGTGGATAATGGTAGCAACAAACCAAATGTCCGAAGATATCTTGGGCATGCGCAGTTTAAGATGCTTGGTAGGTGAGCATGGAAATGCTTAGAGGACAGGGAAGGATTGGTACTACAGGGTTTAGGATTGGAATGATGGAGAGTGGTGAATGATTTGATTGCGGATATTGTAGTAATCAGATAAAGGTATGTAGAATGCTTTGTGCAACATGACTGTAATGTTGATTCACACTCTCTCTCTCTCTAGCCCTGCTACAGAAATTACCACCCTTTTGGGGAGCCATACTGACATAAAAACCCTCGAGGAGGATTCCACCACTAGAGATGTCACAGGTTAGAGGTTCCACTGGCTAGCAGGGAAGACCCTTTCTAGCCTAGAGGTGGACCTGGCTTTTGGACAGATGATTGGGTAACTGGGGCTAAGATCAGCCCATTTGACTGATTTATGGCCCCTTTAGGCACTGGCTGGAGACCTGGCCTGGCAAAGACAAAGGATCCAGCACCAGAAGGCTCCAGGAGGGGAGGGGGGAGGTGGATAGAGACAGGAAATGGTCAGCCAGCCAGATTGGTCAAAAAGCCAGCTGGCTGGGCATGGGGTGGGGAGTTAACCCTTTCCCACCCTAAGTCCTCTTGGTTCTGCTTGCCTGGCAAACTCTCGGGCACTAGACTCGTCCACTCACAAGTCTGATGGAGAGAAAAGAAAGTAAGTCTCGTGAGCAGACTGAGTGCATTGGTGGCTGGCTGCTGTGTACTGTGCTATTGACAAACAGAACACTGGGACAGGAGTCAGGATGTCACCATGAGAGAGCTCAGAGCTTGGGGTGGGGATTTATCATCCTCACTCACAGGTTAGTTTGATCCCAATCTGACAGGGAGTGCTGGGGGGGGGTTACAACAAATATGCACTGCCTCCACTAGTCTCTTGGACTTTGTTCAGTGGGTTCAGAAGCATGAGAGGTTTGGCATGCCTTGTAGGAGGGAACACCTGGACAGGACTGGGAGCGATTGACATAAATTGGGATTGGGATTGGTGACCACCTTTTAGTAACTGCCATGCCACAGCACAGGCAGCATTGCTTGCAAAGCAGGTATATTTTTCAGACAGGCACAGATGTGATACACAACTAAAAGGCTCTGCAGCATGAGTCTTTACACAGTTGTTTGGAAGTTTAGAGAAGGAAGATCTGTGCCTGTGGCTTGTGTGAAAATACATTTTGATTTATATAGCACCTTTCATTCAGACTGTATTCCTGAGTGCTTTACAATCCAGAGAGGGAGGGAGGGAGAGAATTTTGTTGACTTTTTATAAAGCAACCTACACAGACACAGTCATAGAAGTCATCCCCAAACTCCTTAAAATCCAGGAAGAGAGGGAGGGAGGGGATGGATAGTTTGCAGCACACAAGGAGATGCAAAGACTACAGAAATTGATGAGAGAGAGAGAGAGAAAGAGGGCATGCAGAGAGGTTAAGGGCAGGAATGTTAAGTGACTTATTTAGAGTTATGCAGCATGAAAGTGGTGGCAGTTTGCTCTGGGTTCCTGTAACCTTCCCAGCAGATCTGCTGGGATAATGGTGTCTGGCTGGTCTCTTACTTGCTCTGGGGTCCAGTAATCTTCCCATCAGATCTGCTGGAATAATGCTGTCTCCCGTTCCGTTGTTCTCACTGGTCCAGTAACCAAATTTTTGCACATGTACCATTTTAATGACGTCATGATGACTAGGGTTCTTAAACATATATTTTACCATTAAAATGCAGGAAAAGCCCCCATTTGAAGCTAAAAATCTCAGAATTTTCCAGGGGGGTATGCTCCCGGACCCTCCTAGCTTTGTTAGGATTTTGACTATGGGGCATTAGCCCATGCCCCCTAACTTTATACCTCTGGTGTCACCCCTGGTTCCCTTAGACCAAAGATACCTTAGGAAGAAGGCCCAATGGAGAAAATAAATTAACAGACAAGCACTTCCTTCCCAAAAAGAGGAGAGATGCAGCTATGATGAGGGGTACCAGTATTCAGGAAGGAATATCAGGTCTGATGGAAGGCCACTATCCTGCTCCAACTATTGGCAGAAATAATTAATGTTAAATTATGTTGACTTTCAACATGGAGGATAGAAAAAAAAAACTCTTGTGGCGAAACCTCTGGGGATCCAAGGCCTTGGTGACCATCCTTCTTGACTTGGGCCTGAATATTCAAAGCAGTTGCGCAGGGCGCAACAGGGTTGCACATGCGTAACTGTGGAGATGCTCCATAGAGCGATATTCAGTGGGAGCAACTGCACAGCACAAGTAGCAGTGCTCCAATGCACAATAGAAATGTATGCATGCGCAAGGGCAGGGGGCAGACCCATGAATATGCGGCACAGGGCGATATTCAACCCCCGAACAATGGCGAAAGCGAGGAGCAACTGCCAGTTGCGCGGAGCAGACTTGAGCCTATAAAAACAGGGAGCAAGTCGGAGGAGGGCACTTGTGCCAGAGGGAGCAGGACAGTGGGAGACAGACATGCCATCTGAGAGAGGAAGAGGGAGGCAGGGAGAGAAAGAAAAGAGAGAGAAAGAGAAGGAGACAGAGAGAGAGAGAGAGAGAGAGAGAGAGTGTGAGGGGGAGTGTGACACACAGGGAGGCCCACTGAGGGAGTGAGAGAGAATGGGTGCTGAACAGAGCCACCAGACTGAAGGGGAGTGACACAGGCACACACAGGGAAGCAAGACGGAGCCAGCAAGCACAACCCAGCCAGGGTATGCAGGAGGGGGGCCCTGCTGAGCTATAGGCACTGCCCCACAGAACCGGGGGGCCAGTGAAGCCGGACACCCAGGGGGTGACAGGACAACAGGGGCCATGGCCAGTGTGGCATTCCAGATGGAGGCCGTAATGAGGGGTGTGAAGAGGGAAGGAGACAGAGCAACGTGGCTGTGGAAGGGCCCATCGGCGGTACGCCTGGACCAGGCGGTACCGGCCCCATATCAGCTTCGAGACCCAAACTGATACAGAGATCATGGGCTGGTATTGCCTAAACTGGGCAATTCTGAGGCAGCTCTGTGAGCTATGCAGTGAGGAGATGCAGGCACTCACCAGATGGAGCCAAGCCCTGACAGTGGAGACAAAAGGTAACAGCTGTCATGTGCTTGCTCGCCATGGGCACCTTCCAGAGACCAACAGGGGACACAACAGGCATAACCCAGTTGGCCACATCATGGCTCCTCACACAATTCCTCAACGTCTTGTTGCCACATGCTGCGGAACATATCCACTTTCCCAGCACACAGGCGGAGCGCATAGCAACCATGCAGGAGTTCCGCAGGGTAGCACGTAAACCTTGAGTTCTAGGGGCCATTGACTGCACCCATGTGGGCACCTACATGCCACCTGGCATGGAGGGGGTAGCCTACATCAACAGAAAGGGCTACCCCAGCATCGACTGCCAGGTGATGTGTGATACCAGGTGGTACATAACCAATGTCTGTGCCACACACCCTGGGAGAGCACATGATGCCTTCATCTAGCACAGCTCAGCACTGTGCCACAGGTTCAAGAGCGGGGACAACCCCACAGGTCACCTAGTGGGTGAGTATGGCGAGATCATGGGCAGCCAGGTACAGCAGGGCATGGAAGGGGGTGGCCAGGGCAGGGGGACTGCTGTGTGCACCCGGGAAAGGCATGGGGCACAGTGACAGGTGTCACCAGGCTAACCATCTCTCCCTCTACTCTCCACACAGGTAATGGTGGCTACCCACTCAGGTCCTGGCTGCTCACCACCTACCAGCGCCCATCATCCCCAGCAGAAGAGCAGCACAATGAGGCACATGCTAGCATGCAGAACATCATTGAGCATATGTTCAGGATGCTGAAGGCACAGTTCTGTTGCCTGGACAAGTCTGGCAGTGCCCTACAATACAGCCCCTCAAAGGCCTTCAGCCTATTTCTGGTCTGCTTAATGCTGCACAACTTGACCATTGACCATGGGATAGCTGTTGAGGCCGAAGAGGGTAAAAGCAGTAGGGATGACACGGGCGATGGGCCAGGTGGTGATGGGAAGCCCCCCCCCCGGGTGGAGGGATCCCTGGCTCATGCGGATGGCACGCCACCATCGGGACACAAAACACAGGATCACTACAGTGCACACAGGTAGGTGGACAAACGCCCATGCACAGAACTGACACAGTGGCAAGGCACACAGCCATGTGTGGGAATGGTCATGGACTTGCACACACAGGCATGGGGCAGGGATAGAGCATTGCCACACAGCCACACGCAACACCACACAGCACTGCACAACAACAAACACACACACAACCTCCCAGACAATGGCACCCGCAGGCACGCAACTGGGCACTAGCACGTGGCATGGATCAGATGCACGGCACCGGTGCACATGCACAATCAGTGTTGTGTAGACATCATTACACACATGCCACATGGGCCAGCAGGCGCAACACACGGCTGTGATGACTGTGCCATGCACACACACAAAACGCCCATGTGCACACAGGGTGGTGGCTGCAGACAGCAGACAGGGTGGCATGCACATCAGGTCCGCTGCACAGACACACGGCTGCCATGGACATGGGGACGGCCGTGCTGTGGCCTCCCAGCAGACTCAGGCTGTGTAGTGGCCACAGGGTGGGTCTGCAACCACCTCCCAGGGGTGGGACTGTGGGACCACAACTGGGTCCTCGCAGGGGTCTGCAGGTTCCCAAACAGGCCCGCACCAGGTGTGCCTGGGATGCCCACAGCGGACCCCATCGGTTGACACAGTTGGGGTCACCCGATGCCAGGACCATGAGGTGGACATTGCACTCCGCAGTGGGCCTATGGTGCTCAGGCACTATTGGGCCTATGGTGACTTGGAACTATTAGGCCCATGGGGTGTGGTGCCTTCATGGCCCTATTGTGCACCATGCATCGTGGGCCCTATAGCGCTCATGTGCACATTGCACATGCTGACCCCTGACCCCGCCCTGCCATGTGCCCTCTTGGGACCCCTGCCCCACATGCCAGTGTGGCCACGCCCATGCTGCGCATCTCCAAAGATGCGCAATTGCCACAGACAGCGCATCTCTGTGCGAGGCGCACATCTTGAGCACGTTGTGCACGTGCACTACTGGGTGCCATTTTGTCCTGCAACTTTGCTGTGGCAACATGCTATGTCGCACAGTACCTCAGTCACGTAACTGGAGCCAAGTTGAGCTGGTTAACCTGGTGGCCCAGGTGGAGCCCCATGCTGCCAGCCTGTTTGGCCAGCAGCCCCTACAGAGACCCAGGACGGAGGTGTGGCAGGCCATTGCAGACGGGCTGCTCCAGGCCACCGGTGTGCAGCGCATCAGGGAGCAGTGCTGCCACTGGTATGGAGTCCTGGTCAGGAGGGACCCAGAGATGCTGAGGGCACTGCAGGCACGAGTCCAGAGGGGGGCTGTGCCACGGCCAGATAAGTGAGCTCTACCTGCGTCTGTGCATGACCACTGCTTCATGGGGCTGGCTGGGCTGCATGCCATGCTGGGGGGGTCCTGTCATTGTGTGCCCTGTGGCATGGCATTGCCAGTCACTGGGGGCACTGCGCCACTGCCCTGCAGCCTTGCCTGGCCGGGGTGCGCTCTGTGCTTGGGGGTGGGGGCAGTGGGCTCATGCTATGGCTGTGTTCTGATGTGTGCCTGTCTGTGTTCCCATTCTAGGACCTGAAGACCGGAGGACAGCCAGGGTGGCAGGGGCACCTGGCGGGTGGCAGCAGGCCACTGCAGGCCCATCGGCTGCTGGTGTTGGACCGAGTGGGCATGCAGTGGCAGGAACAGCACGCACAGTGCCATGGTGGGCAGGTAGGCACTGTGCATTCCCACATTGTTGTGCAGGGTAGGCAGCAGGGGTGGGGGTACGGCCTTGGTCTCCTGTGCCTTGTGCTGTGGCAGCTGTCTTTGGGACACAGTGCAGTGTGCATGGCATCATGGGGCAGCCATTGCATGTGTATGGCAGCTGTTGGTGGGCTGGGTGTGCGTCCGACTAACACTAGTGCCGCTGCGATTCCACTGCAGCATCATGCCACCTGCCTGCCACTGTGCTGTTGGGTGGCCCTTGGGCGACAGGTTCCAGTGCTGTGCACTGCCGTGGCTTGCTGGGTTGGTGGTAGGCATAGGCCCACCCACTGCAGGTGGCCTGGGTTTCACTCCAGGGGCATGTGTTCCCACTGACCACTGCGCACGGTGGGCTAGGGTGCTATGTACATGCACTAATCACCTGTCCCTTGCTCTGCCATAGGTGTCCAAAGGGGTTCTTGTCTGCCTTTGTACTGCTGTCTGCTGTGGCAGATAATCCTCATTACATCGCGCACAATGGAAATTGCGGATCAGACCAGGAGGATCCTGTTACGGGACCTGTGCAGGAGGAGACACCAGGCGCCGGCAGGGCGTGGCCGACCATGATGTTCCTCAGTCCTCCCTTCCCCTATCTTCCCTCATCCACCTGTGCAGGCCCTGTCCCCTGACTCCCTACCCTCCCTCACCTACCCTCCCCCTTGTTTATGAGTGTTTGTACAACTGTTATTCTATTGTTCAATTACATTTGTTACTTGTTTACCCTTCTGTGTCCGTGTCTGCTTTGCAGCTGGTGAGTGGGTCCATGCTGCAGTGGTGTGGTGGGTGGCTGTGTGGTACGCCTGTGTTATTGTGTGGAGCATGCATGGTGGTAGCATGCCCCTCAGTCAGTGGCTGTGCCTTGGAGAGGCCATGGGTTGGCTGTTAGGGCTGTGTGGCATGTGTGTGGTAGGTGCCATGTGCCAGGGTGTGGTTTTCTGTTGCTCGGATGGCCGCGTGCCATCCGGTGGGTGGTGGTCTAGGGTGCTCACCCCTGGACGTCAGTGCCACCTGTGCCCAGCATCCTCCATCAGGAGGGCTGGCTGCATGCCTACACTCCATGTGCAGTGGTCACCTGTGTGCTGGCTGTGTGTTCCTAGCCTGGTTCCCCCACCTCCCCGCACTGTCCCCCCCTTCCCCGTTGCCTGGCTTGCCTGCTGTGCCTGTTCCTGCTGTGCCTTGGCACGTCTTCCTCTGCCCTCTGCGCATCCCTGGTTGCACTATGGCATATTTCTGGTTGCTCCCTGGTGCACCTCTCACTGCGCCATGGCACAGTGACTGCGATATTCAGCCATGTTGCGGTGGCACATGTTGCGGTGTACAACCGTTGAATATCGCAGTCACTGTGCCATTGCACAGTTGAGTTGCACTGTGCCGGGGTTGTGCCTGCCTTTGGCGCATTTCTGAATATCCAGCCCCTGAGCTATTTTTTATTATGATTCTGCTAATACTACTGAATTTAGGAACAAATGCAGGAAAAGTGTTTGGATAGCAATGGCTCTTACTAGAGATGTATAAGATGTAAAATTTTGCCAGAAGAATTTAGGCAGAATTTCCATTCTGATTCAGTGAAATCTCTCTGAATTGACTCAAAAATTCAGTGGAATTTTGCCAAACTTTGAATTTTAATTACAGTGCTCCCTCATTATAATGAACACCTCTGGGTCCACCCAATGTGTTCGTTATAAGGAGTGTTCTTTATAAAGAGGACATGGAGTTTTCAGCATACAAAAAAAAAAAGATTCCAATCACAGGTAGGATACTCCGTGGCCAGAAAAGAATATTTGTTTTTATATTTTAAACGCAGTTTAAAATAATAATCAGTACTGGAAAGTCCAAGAGATCATTGCTGCTGTGCATGTCTGAACGCCAACGTTTTGCTGTTTTGGGGTTGCGTTTCATTCTGGCTGTGATCCCAGTTTCCTTGGGATCGGGTTGTGCTGCGGGTGTTTAGCACCATTGTACTCGGCCATCTGAATGCCCACACCACACACAGCATTATGACAGGCTTTTCCCAGCCTGCAATTTGGCATCCTAAGCATGTGAACACACTATTTTCCCCACTTCAGTTCGGCTAAAGATTATGTCTGGTAGTGTACACATAGTTGAACTTGGGGAAGTGATCCTTTTTGAAAACCAAGGCCTAAAAAGTGGAAATAAGAACACAGTCCATAAGCGCATGACCAGTGTCACAGTTTGAGTCGACACTGACTGTTTCTACCTTTTAACCTTCGGTTTTCAAAAAGGATCACTTCCCTGAGTTCAGCTATGTGTACACTACCAGACATAATCTTAAGCTGAACTCAGGTAAAAAGACTCATTCTCCAGCTATGTGGCACCATCATCCCAACTCGACCACCCCCTCCCTGCTGGAAACCACCTCTAAATGTTGGAACTTCAGGGAGCACCACTGCAATATTCCAGGGCCATGCAGTCTGACCTCGTTCACACGGTGAGAGATCTGCATCAGTGCCGTGTAATTCATTCTGGCCACGCTTGCTGAAACGCTGTGAAGAAGCATTCAGACAGCATGGCTGTGGAGCACTGCAGTGAGGCTTTCTGAAGTTCTGATGTTTAGAGACGGTTTCCAGCAGGGAGGGGGTGGCTGAGTTGGGATGACGGTGCCACATAGCTGGAGAATGGGTCTTCTAACCTGAGTTCAACTAAAGATTATGTCTGGTAAGTGTACACATAGCGAACTGGAGTGATCTTTTTTTGAAACTGAGGGTTAAAAGGTAGAAAAAACAGTCAGAGTTGAGCCGTGTTGCTGGGCATGTGTTTATGCATATGCCAGTGTCACAGCTCGACACTGAGACTGTTCATTTTTCCACTTTTTAGCCCTCAGTTTTCAAAAAAGGATCACTTCCCTGAGTTCAGCTATTTGTACACTACCAGACATAATATTTTAATTGAACTCGGGTGGGTAAAAGTAGCGTTCTCACAAGCTTAGAATGCAGAAGTGCAGGCTGGGAAAAGCCTGTCATAATGCTGTGTGTGGTGCAGGCATTCAGATGGACAAGTACAATGGTGCAAAACACCCACACCACAACCCGATCCCAAGGAAACTGGGATCATAGCCAGAATGAAATGCAACCCCAAAACAACAAAACTGTGGCATTCAGACGTGCACAGCAGCAATGATCTTGCTGCTGTGCACCACCAAGAAAGCAGCATATTTGTCCGTGTGAACGAGGCTTGAACGCTGCTTCACAGTATTTCAGCAAGCATGGTCAGAACGAATTATATGCTGCTGATGCAAATCTCTTACCATGTGAACGAGGTATAAATTTTACAAAACTTGGCAGCTATACAGGTACATGCAAACACAAAGGAGGGTGCACTGGAACATTCAAAAAGCCCCCGATGAACTGTCACATTCAGGCTTGAAGTGTTGTGATTGTGTTGCACTCCCAAATAAAACTGACAACATTTTTACACCAGCTTTTGGACTTGCCATTTCTTTTTTGAATGCTCCAGTGCACCTTTCTTTGTGTTTGTTTGTAGATCGCTTTGTGCAATTGCATTCCTCTCCTTGCTGTGAACGCATGAGAACACTGCATTGGTGCTCTAATACTGGTTTCATACCACCTGTATATGTCTACCAAGTTTCTGATTTCTAGCTCTGAGAACTGAGTTATAGGCAGCCAAACATTCTGAGAAAATTTAAAATTGCAGGTCGCCCATCTAGCTTTAAAACAAAGTATCCAAATTTCACCAAATCTTGAAACATTTAAACTACTTTACCATATAGTTATGTTTGCCTCAATTCACATTTCTAGTTTTAACAGGGACCATATTACAAGTAGCCAAACTGCCAAATTTTAAGAAGTGTTTTAGTTAAATTTTGAAAGTATGTAAACTTCAAAATTATAAACCCCTGCAACCTTAAAACCAGAGAATGCAATGACATTAAATTTTGGTAGGTTTACAGGCCTTAAAAGGAGAGAGAGAGAGTGTGTGTGTGTGTGTGTGTGTGTGTGTGTGTGTGTGTGAATTTTATTAATCCCATTGCAAAATAACATCAGTACTTAAAATGAAATGCCATACGTCTGCCATATGTGAAAATTCTGAAATGCAATAGTAATTATGTGAAAGTCACAGCCATGAATATTTCCCAGCTATACACCTCACTAGCCATGCAGGAGAATGGAAAAGGCTAACAAGATAAGTAACAATGTTGGATTCAAGGTGGTCTCCGTTGTAAACATAGCAGGACACACACTGCATGTAGAGGGAGTAGCTGAGTGTTGTACACATTGTGATATGGACTGAAGGTCCTGAGGACATGAGGATGTTACTTATTGAATGAGAGATGCTCCTAAAGGAACAGATGTCCAGAGGTATCTTCTCCAAGACCCTCACGGTTCTGGGACCTGTAAGTAATGACAGTGGAATTAATTAAATGAGCTAACCTTTTCTAAGATGCAGAAAGAGAAAGGGTCTTCTTTTTCTGCCACATTAGAGGGCATTCTGGGGCAAGGAATGCCTACATGCTCAGGATGTGCTATAGTTATGCCAAGAGGGAAGGGGTGCTGGTTTTGTTAAGGAGCATGACATTTGGGGGATTTAAACTAAAGGATAGGGATTGTGGGAGACAGTTACTGCAGGGGGTCACCAGTTGGCGGTGTTAGATATGTGGCTTCACCAAGAAACGTACAGCTAAATTGGCTAGCACAAGAATAGCCCCTCAAGTCAGAGCAAGCAAGTACAGAGTGTCAACAATTCCAGCTTGAATGAAGGTTGTATAAGAATCACACCCAGTACACTGACTATCCAGTGAGCCTGATGTACTTGCAAGTCTAGGGGCTGGATTTCCAAAGTGCCCTTAGAGTGATGCAATGTGTGTCAGTCTATGGCTATGGAAAATGCCAGGTGCTTCAGGGATCCTGTGCCCTATATTATAAAATATTGGGTCCCTGTACCAAAGACCCAGAAGTTGCCACAGGCTCAGGGTTGCACCAAACATTTGGTGCACTGGCGGCATTTGATGCAGGGAACCATCAAGCCCCTTGCCCAGAGCAACCCCAGAGGGACCATGAAGGTGGGGAGAGGTGACTATACCAGCAAGTAGGGAACAGGGGTAGAAGGAGCATGGAAGGTGCCCTAGAGGGTGTTGGGGACTAATAAGTAATGTAAGGGTGCTGAGGTGGCACCCAGCAGGGTTGACATATGCAAAGGCAGAGAGCTGATTGGCCCAGGTAGAAGGGGTCAGAAGGGATGGATCGTGATTCATCCCAGGTGGGCACAGCCCTGGCACCTGCCCCATAGGTGCCACGGTCCCCAACTCTGTAGGCGGGAAGTAGCCTGCCATCACATGGTGGGCTGTGTACTAGGGGACTGTTGCACTGCCTGTGGAATGTTCCCTTCCACCACTGGTACCCCGCAGCCCGAAGCCACTGCTTTCTGCCTACAGAGTTGAGGACTGTGATACTTATGGAGCAGGTCCCAGGGCTGTGCCACCTGGTGCTGGGTTACAGTCTGTCTCTGCCAACCCCCCTCTACCAGACCTGATCTACTCTCTGCTATTGCTCATATCAACCCAGCCGGGTGCCTCATCAGCACCCTGACATTGCCAACACATCCCCAACACCCCTAGTGCCCCCCCATGCTCCTTCAGCCCCTGATCCCCTACTTCTGGCCCCCCAATCACCACCCTGTCAGGTAGTGGAGCATGACCCTTAGATCACCTCCTGGATGGTCTAAACTGGGTTTCTGAAATTCCAAAAAAGGGGATGGTGTAGCCCACTGTGGCACAAGCCTGACCTGACCTGGCACAAGGGCGCTTCTGCCACAAGGGTGGCACAAGGCATCCCGATTCTGATGTAGCCTGCATTCAAAAATTGGGATTACTGCAAACTCTAATGCAAGGTACCAATTGCATCAAAGTCATTTGGCACAGGCGCCTTATGCCAAGGTTTTCCCTTTTAAAATTGGGCCCTAGAACTCAGAAAGATATAGTTGGGGAAGAAAATGTCTGGGGCACCGTGAAGGAGGAATTGTGGCTATTTCATCAGCTAGGTCTGATAGGAAAATGGGGAAGAAGTTTGGGGACTGGCACCTGCAGTAAGGGACACGATTGTGTTGCTCCCAAAAAATTTTCTCGAACTAGTTTTGATCCAAAAACGCGCACTGCTTTATTTAAGGTGCATAGAATATATAAAACACTTGCAGTACCATTACAAAGTGTAGCAGGATAAGAACAGAGTCCAAAGTCCATATGTTGATAAAAACAAACGAGCCGTAGGTAAGGCTGGTATGAGACTTGCAGCAGCAATTCCAAAAAGAGTCCCGACCACTGACGTCACTTTACACATTTCACACTCTTGTGCTTTATCAAAGACTAATGTAGGATGTATAGTGTCTCCTACCTGTGTATTTGTGGCGTCCCCTGTGAACTACAGCAACCTTAGGCAGGTGAATGCCATGCTGTGTGGATTGGTCTCCGATGTGCACATCAAAAAAAGTATTTTATGACAGAAAATCGGACTCCTGACTTCTGCTTTGCAAACCATGTTCTAACTTGGAAGGACCGCAAATCTTGTGAGACATCCGCCAACATGTCAGAAAATGAACACTGGTTGGTGGCTGTCACTAGGAACACATGCAAAGTATGAGCTAGCAGACGTTTATCGGGAGTCTGGTATTTGTAAGCTGTTTGTCTGGGCTTGTGGAAGATTTGTACACTTACTTTTGTTTGTTTTTGCACCCATTTTATACCCGTTTGTATGCTCACTCGTATGTTCATTTGTATGCTCATTTTTCATTTGTTTTTATATATTTTGTTACGCTTGGTGTTCGTTTGTTGTGTGAACTCGCAACTTGCAACTCGTAACAAATCAAGGGAGCCTCGCAATTTGTAGCTTGTGACAAATTAAGGGAGCTTTTTGTGGGATTTTAAACTTTTGGTATATCGAGGAATTCGTTCTCTGGATTACCTGGGATTATCTCTGGTGGGAGCAGAGGATCGTTTAGACACTGGACTATTTTCTGGTGGCTGCTGCAAATTTTGCGGTTTTGGAACTATTACTTAAGGAAGGATTGGACTTCGTTTGGTGCAGTGAGTAGTTGGTACACTGCCAAAAACTGGGTGCTGGACCAGAATTGTGGAGGCGGTGTATTTAGGTGTTGTGTTGGGGGGGGGGGTCTCCTCCATGTGCCTTGGGCTGAAAGCTGTCCATGCTTCCCGCCACCAAGCAGCAACTATCATCGGTGTTTCCAGGGAGCTGGAGCTCTGAGGGGTTTTCCTAAATCCCTTGTGGGTCACTTCTTTTGGTCTGCCCCTTGGGGGATTGTAGTTGTGGGTCGCGGGTGCTGGGGGGTGGTGAAGCCGGTACAGTCTGTGAGTGCTGATGCACTGGGGGGAGACTCCTTCCCTGGGAAATAGATTGCATGCCCAGCCCGCTGTTGTTTTGACTGCACCTGAAATTTTTGGGAAATTCCAGCTTGGCCTGAAGTTTTGATATTTCAGTGTCCTTTCCTTGTACTCCCGGGATTAATATCTACTGATTTCATTTTGTTCTGTTCGTGGAGGGAGGTTGTGAGTGAACCTCTCGAACTGTATTTGGATTCTGGACATATTTTTAACTGGGAGTGAGAGTCCTAGTTTCTTCAGTTTCCTTTGGATTTTCTGAGGTGGGAGGCTGTGAGAGAACCTCCTAAATACAGATACAGACACTGATTTTTATTTTGTTGAATTTGGCCTAATTGTAAAATTTTTGGCATTATTTTTATTATTGATTGGGATTGTTTTGTAATTGATTTTTAAATGTTGAGGGATATTCCAGGTTATAGGTACTGTGGGTGGGTGTATTTACTTTGAGATTCCTGGGTTTGGCAGGTATTTATCTGGTTTAAGGAAGATCTTGTTTAATTATTGTATTGTGTGGAATGTGTTGGATGCCTGCCTCTGCAGTGGTGCACTATTCACCCTCTGCTCTTCGTGCCCTCCACCCTTTTTTACTCCACCCCTTCCATTACAATTTGCCAGCGCTGTAGAGCACTGGGTATTGTGCATAGAAGATGGAGGGGGGCGGTGGATTTTGAACAGCGGAAGGTGAACGAGGGGGGTCATCGTATCAGGGTGGTGAGATCAAGGAGATGCCCTTGGGCGAAATGGAACCCATAACGTGGCTTGCCATGTCTGGTTTCCATGCCCAAGGGCATCACCGATTGTGGTGGGCAGGTGGTTCGGGGAGCCCTGGAGGTTCGTCCAACTCGGGCGGTGTTGTGCAATGCCAGGTCCATCAAGAACAAGACTGCAATTATTGCAGATCTTGTTGAAACGGTGGACCTGACATGCATCACCGAGACCTGGCTGGATGAGAGCTCTGGCCCCATTTTGGAGGCTGCAACTCCAGCCAGGTACTTGGTGATACACTGCCCGAGATTGGACCACAGGGGGAGTGGGTTGCGGTCTGTTTTAAGACCGAACCTAACCTCACAAGTGTACTAGTTGAGGAGGCTGAGTCATTCAAGTGTGCCATAGTAGCAGGTGTAGGTTATCAGATCGCCCTCATTTATCGTCCACCCGGTGATGAGAAGCGATTCCTTAAGAAAGTGGTGGACTTTGTCGTCGACATGGCATTTGAGTCACCCAGACTGATGGTTCTGGGTGACTTCAATGCCTGGGTCAATGACAAACTCTCACAATTTGGTCAGCACTTCCTCCAGTTGATGACATCTCTGGGCCTTACACAGATGGCTACCACTGCTACTCATAAACAAGGGCACTCCCTTGACTTAGTCTTCCTCCTAGGGATCAAAACATCTGATTTGAGGGTGGAACCAGTTGGGTGGTCTGATCACTACAGCATGGGGTTCAGTTTTAGTACCCCCCCCCATAGGCCTACCCCTGTGGAGATGGTTAGGTACTGTCCTTTACGAGATATAAGTTCTCATAGCCTAGCTACGGTGCTTGACCTCTCGTCCCTCTCGTTGGCAAGCAGTGACCCAGAGACCCTCATGACAACCTATTATTTTGCCATCTCGGTGGCTCTGGATTCTATTGCTCCAGTCCGAGTTCATCCTCTCTCCCTTCGCCCTCGATCTCCTTGGTTTGATGGAACTTTGAGGGAGATGCGGAGACTAGGACAAAGATTAAAGCGTTGCTGGCGCAAGTCCGCCCTTGATACCGACCGCCTTGGATTGATGGACCATTATCAAGTCTATCAATCTGCAATTACCCATAAAAAGGCAGAATTCCTGTCTGGGGAGATTGCTGCAGCTCAGAATTGACCAGCTCAGCTATTCCAAACTGTAGACAGACTGTGCAACCCAGCTTGTCTACATGTTAGGAAAGCTTTTTTGCAATTAGGGTGTGATGAACTTGCTTGATTCTTTGCTAATAAGGTGGCTGATATCAGGGTGGTACTTCAATCAGCACACTCCGTGGGCATTGCTCTTGATCGGCATGAGGTCATTGCACCTCGGCTTTCTTGGAGTACCTTCAGCCAACCGGAGTTCATGGTTGTCATGCGGATCACCAGGGTGTGCGCCCTATGTGCTGTAGTTTGGACCCTGGACCAACTTCCCTAATATTGGGTTGTATTGATGATATTGGTCCAGTCCTAGCGCAGATAGTCTGGTGCTCCTTGGAATCTGGAGAGTTCCCTAGCTCCCTGAAAGAGGCGGTGGTGACACCGCTCTTGAAGAAAGCTACCTTTGGCCCAGACTGCCACGCTAACTACAGACCTATCTCTAACCTTCCCTTTTTAAGGAAGGTGATTGAAAAAGTAGTGGCAGCACAACTGGAGGACCATTTGACCATCTATGACATCTATGAACCACTCCAGTCTGGTTTTCGAAAGAGATATAGTACCGAGACAGCACTGGTTCGGGTGCTCAATGATCTCCTGATGGCTAGAGATCAGAAGAGCCATTCCATCTTGGTACTTCTGGATCTCTCATCAGCATTGACCGTATGGACCATGGGGTGTTGCTTGGTCACCTGAGGTACATCTGTGGACTGTCGGGTACAGTCCTCAGGTGGTTTACATCGTTCCTCATGGGTAAAACACAGAGAGTGGTGTCTGGGAATTTTTCCTCAGGCTCTATCTCTCTGTCATGTGGGGTTCCTCAGGGTTCAGTGCTATCACCTATGTTGTTCATGGTGTACATGCTACCCCTCAGAGATATTGTAAGAAGGTATGGGCTGAGGTTTCACTGCTATGCTGATGATACCCAGCTCTACCTTCCTTTTGCATCAGACCAGGTTGGAGCTCTCTCGGTCTTTAGCAACTGTCTGAAAGAAATCCAGGAGTGGATGGATTCCAGCTGGCTGAAGTTGAACTCGGAAAAGACTGAGGTGTTGGTTGTGGACTCAGGTCACCGGATGGGGCGGGGGTTAGGGGTTGGTTCACCCTCTGGATTTTTTCTTGGTGGCATTTCTCTGACCTCTGAACGGGTGCATAACCTGGGGTAATTTTTGATGAAGGGCTAACCCTGCATTTGCAGGTGTCGGCTGTCATCAAAACTTCCTTTTATCATCTTAGGAATATCGCCAGGGTTAAGCAACTCGTTCCGTCTGGTGACCTTCCTACCTTGGTCCACGCCTTTGTGTCCTCGTGGTTAGATTATTGCAACTCCCTTTACCTAGGGCTTCCTGGGGTAGAAATCCACCTCTGAGCTGGTGCAGAACATGGCAGCCCGGCTTCTGACGGGATCTACTAGGTCCTGTCATATTACACCAGTGCTGCACGAACTGCACTGGCTGCCAGTACGGTGGCGGATCACCTTTAAAGTCGGTTTACTGACTTTTAAAGCCCTACATGGACTGGGCCCGGAATACCTGAAAGAGCTCCTTGTTTCTTACTGCCCTGGATGATCACTCCACTCAGCCTACAAGGGGTTGCTAGAGATTCCAAGGGTGTGTTTGAAATCTTCTGGAGCAAGATCATTCATGTGTGCAGTCCCCACCCTTTGGAATTCTCTACCCCGTCGGTTATGGGAGTGCACAACTGTGGAGAAATTCAAGCATGCTTTAAAAACTTTTCTGTGGCACCAGGTATTCATTGATTGATCTTCCAACTGATGAATAGTATATCGTTATTTTAATGTTAATGTATCGTTGTTTGTGTGAATTGTATTGATGTTTGACTTGTTTTAAAATTGTTAGGCACCTTGGCTATTAGATAAGGCGCCTTATAAATAAAATGTATTACTATTATTATCCACTGAAGTTGAAAATGGGCAGAAAACTGCCAGGGGCTTGTAATGTGTACAGTCCTGTTCTTGTCTCACTAGTGTGCCCTGGTGTGTCCCGTCAATGCTCCCGTTTGTCACTGCTGCTATACCCTTTACTGTATAGGTGTCTGTTGTCACTGTCTGGCCGCTATTAAGCAGTTCCACTTGGGAGCAATTTATTTCAGTGGGACACCTTGCAAACCTAGTCCCCCAACTGGTGCTACCATTTTCCTTTATTGGAGCAATGCCAATGTGCTTTTCTGCAGGCTTGCTTGTGCACTGTGAATGATAGCTGTAACCCCCCTCCGTTTCTACTAGTTAAATCATCAATGTCACTGGCGTGTACTGTCTACTACAGTGACAGCTGCAACCTCAGTGTTCACAACAGTATGAATCCTGCTTAGTGGGTATTCTGTGTGTGCTAATCTCATCCACAATTGCCATAACCTCCCATGTGAGCACAGTTTGTAAGAAGTGTTGTGCCAACACCTGTGCAAGCAACAAAATGCCACTACATTTCAAGACAGTATTAGCTGTGTGTTTACAACTATCAATTAGCCACATATTCCCATTGTGCAGTGTTGTTCCCTACACACTTGCACCACCTTGTGGATGGCTGTCAAATTGACAGTCTTAGTGTTCACCAAGTAGTCTCCTAGTAAGACACTATACTGAGTAACCCTTCTCTCATTGCCTCACTGTTTCTGTTCACAGATTTACTAATCCTCCGTAATAAACCTTCTGTATCACCAAATTGTCTTTGTGTTGTGTGTGCCTGTGTAACATGCCCAAACGGTGTGCCATCAGTGGCTGTATCAATATACAAATTCTGATAAGGTTAGCCTACATTACTGGCCCAAAGATGAGCAGTTGCAAAAAAAAATGGGATACATTTGTGCCATCCACATGGAAAATTTGGGTTGCTGGCTCAAAAACCAGTGTCATTTGCAGTGCACACTTCAATGCACCTGACAACTTTGTCAACTACAACCAGTGAGCTGCTGGATACAAATGGAAATTAGACCTTGTCCCGTCTGCTGTGCCTACATGTAAACCCAAACTACTCAGTGGTGCCAGTGACAGTTGTGCATCCCCGGGGGATGATGCTCCTCACCAGAGCAGTAAGGCCATATTGCAGTTACAAATACAAAGGGTGAGAGGGTCCAGAGGAGGGTGACCAGAATGATATGGGGTCTAGAAGAAAGATCCTATGGGGACAGACTTGAGAAGCTCAACCTGTACTCCCTGGAGGAGAGGAGAGACACATGGGATATGACTGAGGTCTTCAAGTATCTAAAGGGGGTAAATAGGGTAAGCCTAGATAGGGTGTTCCAGCAGAGGGAGGGAGGCCACCAGGGGGTACAATTTGAGGCTGGGCAGTGGGAGGCTCAGGGAAGAGAGAAGGAGGAGTTACTTCACTGAGAGTGTGGTGGAACCCTGGAATGCACTGCCTGAGGAACTGGTGGATGTGGATTATGTGGAGTGATTCAAGCGAGGCTGGGACAGGTATAGGAGGAGGGTGAAGTTGAGTAATGCCAAAACTGGAGGGGAACTTCAGTCGGGCCGGGGTATCCAAGGGGGAGGTGGGAAAGGCAGCAACAGTACCCAACACGGATGCCGATTCTCAAGCAGACTTGATAGACCACGAGGCCTACTCTACTTGCATTTAGTATGTTAGTATGTAAGTGTCACTTACTGATGTACTGGTCAGTATGTTCTGTAACTATTGCTGTAAACAGTCATGTACACAATACAGTGGGAAGACTACCCTGAGGGTGGAGGTATGCCAAACAGGACCACCCAGTTGGTAGTGACATCACATGTGCAAGAGCACAGTGTTCAACAAAGGACACAATGACACCATAGAGGTGAGGAAATGGAGAGTGCATATGACTACTGTGCCTGTTATATATGGGTTGTGAAGTACCATGGACTGACATGCTGTCCACCATGCTGGCTGGGTATAGGCGTGCTGCAATCACTGTTTGTCATCCACATGACACTGGTTTCATCAAGGAGCCTCTGATGTGTGGGGAGGCACAGTTAAGTCACCATTACAGGGCCTCTGTGTTGTGGAGTTCTGTCACCTGGAAGGGTTGCGCGACTGCTGTCTGTCACGGGGGGGGGGGGAGTGTCTGCTCTGCAGGAACAACCCTTCAGTTTGGGGTGATCTTATGTGATCAGGCCCATAGTTGTCTCAAACATGATGCAGAGGTGCCATGTGCCGTTATTGCTGCTGGAAGTGGAGCTCAGATGGTAGGGAGGGGTCCTCACACTTTGCAGATGTGTCTAATACATAGCAACACACAAATTCATGCATATAAGGACTGCCAGGTGGAAGCTGACTGCCCAGATTCCCAGCCTACTGTAAAAGGTGAAGACCCTACTCGATATCTGGCTTTACCTCCCCATTCCCACTGCTAGTGTTCCCCTATGCCTATCCCATGCATGCTTGAATGCACCCACTGTGTTTGCCCCCAACAACACTGCTGGGATACTATTCCATGCATACACCACCCTGTATGTGAAAAAATACTTCCCCACACTCAAGGGAACAGGTGAGAGGAGCAAAGGTGTATGATACTACCATGTATGCCACATGTACTCCCACTTTCTGATGTTAGGAATTTGTTCCCTCCCTGCACATTTACATTGGTTGATATATAGTGAAAAATATTACAGCATAATACAGTGTTAACAGTCATCGATCCACACACTAACAGAGTAAGCAGTAGAACTGGTGACATACAGTAAGTAGCAGTCATGTGCAATACAGGAGACAGTATCAGGAGTGCTCACGGACTGGCCAGAAAGACAATCATGAACATGGCTAGGAGAGTTAGTGGGTGCAGTCTCCAAGTGGGTATGAGACTTGGTGTACAGGTAGGGGTTCCAAGGCAGGTAAATGGATGGTAATACAACCGTTTAGATGACAATGCTACCAGGTGGGAAAATCTTGCAGTAAATACATTCCTGACCTAAAAAGGAGGCAGTATAGCACAGGGGTTTAAGGCTCTGAGCTGCAAACCTGGAGACCTGGAGATCCTGAGCAAGTCACTTAACTTCCTTGTGCTCCCAGGTCACACCTGTAAACAAGCTTTCAGTTTAGTGTGTCTCTCCTGGTTAAAAAAAAATTTAATTATCTGGACCCTGCTCAGGCCACACCTAAGACTATCGCTGTCCAACCTCATGTCATGCCCCCTCAGTCCAACACATCCCTGTCTCTAAAAGATGCTTCCCTCCAGAACCCTATATATGCTTGTCAGATAGTTGAAGGTTTCTATCATATCTCCCCTGTGTCTGCCCTCCCCCAGGGTATACATATTGAGGTCTACCACTCTGTCCAAATATGACATTTGGCACAGGCCCTGAACCATCATTATTGTCCCCCTTTGAACTGCCTCTACTCTGTCTACATCCTCATGGAGATGTAGCCTCCTGAACTGGACACCGTATTCCAAATGAGGCCTCAGGTGACATGTAAACCTTCATGAACACTCTCCATTGTGGGACACTGAGGTGTGGCCAAGCTGGGGGACAAAATATCTGCATCAACACTGTTCAGATAAAGGCACCCACTATGCACATCATGACACATTCACCCTGAGTGCATTCAGCCATTGTGTGGTCCAACTTTCAGAATGCTATTGCTCAGTGGGGTGTGTGTGTGTACCTGCTTTGGTGAACCATTATGTCCTGCCAGTTAGTGACAACCTCTTGGTAATGGTAGGGTTGTATGTGGAATGTTGTCGAACAACAGCTGGTGTGGGTGTTGAAACACAAAAGTACTATGTTGGCAGGTGTACAAGGTTAGGTACGACACAGGAGATGCCAGCAGATGGCAATAAAAAAGGGCTGTAAGAAAGAGACACCTGTCCAAAAACAGGAAAGGATACCCCACAGAGAGTTTTCACGGGGTTGGTGGGTAGTGTCCTTTTGTTACACCCCATGAAATAATGTGTGACATAAACTGTGTGGGATGTCTTCTATGCTGTTGCACTGGAGGTGGGGTGGCGGAACTTTTGTTGCAATGCATATAGTGATGTCAAAGTGTGTTGTCATCAGCCATGTTCCATACTCAATGATGTTACTATTGTAACAAAAAAGTTCATATCCACTGTCCACTCTGTCATAGCAACTGATGTGTCCACTGTGTACATTGGACCTTTACTAAACACTATGGCCCAGATATTCAAAAGGATTGCGCATGGCGCAACGGTGTTGTGCCATGCACAACCCACTGATGCGCCCCGGTGTGATATTTAAAAGGGAAAAGTGCTGCACAAACCTCATTTAATTGTATGTGATTGTAATGTATGCAGGCACAGATGGGGCATGCTCATAGGCTAACCCGCACAGCCCGATATTCCGCCTGGGCTGTGCAGAGTTATGCAGGTGCAACCTCACCTGTGTCTGCACAAAGTTACGTCTAAAAAAAACAGGAACAAGTCGAGGGCTACCCACAGGTGAGCTGCTGCATTGCAGGGCGCAACACAGCAGCTGCCACCTGTGGGTGGCCATCAGCTGTTCCCGCCGCACCTGGCGGTGCCCCCCCATGCCCCGATCGTGGGCATCAGACATCCCCAAAGTCCAATATCCCTGGTGGTCCAGTGGACCGCGATTAGCCCGATCGCGGGCATCACTGCATCCCCAAGTCTCAACTATCTCTTGTGGTCCAGTGGACCGCGATTAGCCCGACGTGGGCATCACTGGGGAGCCTCAATCTCAAAGTTCAATATTCTCAGGAGGTTCAGTGGATCGCGACGAGCTGATCACGGCGAGCCTCACTTTCTGTTCTGGACATTTTAGCCTGTGACTTTCACCGCCACTGAGTCTCCACCACCCGCTTCGTCAGCCGGCGGGCGGTAGCATCTCGCGTTGCCGCCGTTGCCGCCGACTGATTAGCTCAGGAGCACATTTGTTGAGTTCGAGTGATGAGCCAATGGGCGGTAGTCCATACTGTACTAGTTGTGTCCAGATATGTGAATGAATTCATTCATATCTGACTGACTAGTACGGTAATGGCTGCACGCCCATTGGCTCATGCCTGAACCACGGGCGGCAGCCCACCGAACTGTCAGTCGGTGGGGGCGGGCGGGCAGGTGGTGGTGCTGCTGCCTGCAGGCTGACGGGGAGCGGGCGGGGCTCAGTGGGTGGGTGGGGAGTCCACTAGATCACCAGGGATATCGGACTTGGGGGTGGAATGCCGCCCGTGATCAGGTTCGTGCGGTCCACTGGACCACCAGGGATGTTGGACTTGGGGATACAGTGATGCTCATGTCATTAATCATGGTCCACTGGACCACCAGGGATAAGAGATGTTCTTTGTCCCTTACGGGACATCCCGCGATCGGGCTGCAGAGGAGTCGGTCCCCAACGGCTGCTGCCTGGCAAGGCGCCAGGCGCAAGTCATCAGGGATCGGCGCACCTGCATGCTAATGGCATGCACATGGGGCCGTAATCAGATGCAAATGCCCCCCCCCGTGTGCCTTGCATAAATTATGGCCCCATTTGCATGTCACCCTTTGAATATCGCAGGTGCTGTGCATGGTGCAATGGCAATTGTGCTACCGCATCTCAATGCTCCACTCTGACCACTTGCGCTGGCACAGTGCCACTGCACCATGCACAGTGGGGGTGGCCAGGGTGCGATATTCAAAGCAGTTGTGCCATAGCGCAACTCCGTTGAATATCGCCCTGGCCACACCCCTGCGCAACAAATTTGAGCCGCGCACAGGCTTGCGCCACAGCCTGGCGCAGTTTGAATATCTGGGCCTATGTGTCTACTGGTGGGCACTGGTCTTGTTGCATACGTGGGCAGTGGTTGGACACTTTACTTGGGTGACACTATACACATGCAAATCACAATGCAGTGCATCCCCACATACTCAGGTGCCTTTGGTTGTTGTGCTACTTGAACAACTGCGGAATGTCAGGTGTCTGACAGAAATATGCAGTTACCACTGTACATCCCTCATAGGTAATGGGCATGAGTCTTGTGCCAAGATGTGTGTGGTGTGGGCTGCAGTAGCAGTGCCTCCATGGCAATGAGAAGTAGTCATGCTACCATCCACCAACAACAGTGAGGTATGGGAGCCCTGAATATCTTCTGACCCCCACACACACTATCATGAGAATGTCTGACATCTCTCTGAGCCGTGACATAATGGCCAGGCTATCACAGCCGGGAAATGTGTGGCTATCCAGACCCCACTTCTGTAAGCAGGGCTCTCACCTTTCTAGCCACCAGAACAAGTGCTATTGTGTCCAGTAGTAGAAGGTTCCCACCTTTACAACTGTTGCCCCATGGATTGGAATCTTCCATGCCTTGTCCATGTCGGTGTGTGCAGGCCATTCCCCACACGCAGTGCACACCCCCGCCCTCACCATTATAGTAATATGTTGTGAAATAAATACATCCAGTTGTTCCAAAAAAATAAGCATGGTCACTGAGGATCAGTCCTCGCTACCTCTGCATGCAGCACATGTCTGTACTGTTGGTGGTTGAGTGTGGACATCCTCCCATGGGGAGAGCTGTCGTCTGCAGGCGCTGGCTGGGAAGGGATGCTTGGATATGGTACAGTCCCTTGTTAGAAGCTGTACTGTTCTGAAGTGTGTCCTGGAACAAGCACTGGCTACCAATCTGTAGTTATGGTTATAGTGTTGGTCTGCCCTGCTGAACACTGTACCTGGATGATGTCAAGTGTTGGCTGTGTGTGGTGTACATGGATGGCCATTTGGCTCCAAAGTCAACCATGTGAACATTGAGTTCAAAAGTGTACATGTTACATATTGCACTGCTTGTAATCATCGGCATCTGAACTGTGTCACCCTACAGGGGATGAGGACATTGGCAGGAAGGTGACCTGGGGGTTGACCTCTCTGGTGATGACAATGTTACAGTACAGCAGGAAAGTTTGGCAGGATGCCATGATGCATACTAGGGTATCACCAGCAAAAGGAAGGGGCTAGTAAGCACACTGTCTAGATCATGGGTGAAGCCTCACCACTAGTACTGTGCCAATCTTCTTAGAACCCATGTACCAAAGGACAGAAAAAGAGAATGGGTGGTACATGGAGGGAAGGGGCAACTAAAATGGTAAGGGCCCTGCACAATACACCATATGAGTAAATCCTGAGATATTTACATATGTATTCACTGGAGGACAGGAGGGTGAGTGGTGGATATGATTGAAACTACTGACTGAGAAGAACAGAGTACAGGGTCGTACCATCCTCCAAAGGAAAATATGGCACATAACTAGTAGATGCAGTATGAGGGAGGGGTTATTGGCAATTTGAGTAAGTACATTTCCATTGAAAGGGTGATGCACAGAGGAAGCAGTCTGCCTGTATAACTGGTAGCGGCAACAATGGTAATATGTCGCAAGAAAGTCTGTGACACACACACAAAGGCAGATTGAAACAACTGGGAGGAGGGAACAGTGGGCTGATAAACATTCCACTAGTCACAGGTACTTGTCTAACAGGCCATATGTGCCAGGCCTGTGGGCCAATATGTGTCCACCAATGCAGACTGACAGTAACTTGGGTTGGTCTTCATACCACAGCTCTGCTACTTACAGGACCACTCAGAGGTCTTTGGGGAAGGGAAGTTGTACAATATGTAGCACAACACAGATTTGGGGGTACATAGCAGAAGAAGGGCTGTGTGTTACGGGAGTAGGTGACAAAATGCAGAGTCCATGCTGTTCATTGCCACCCCAGGTGCTCTCCTGAAGAGTTGTGTTGATGTCAGCGAAACTGCGCATTGCTGTCAATACTGCCGCACAGCACAACACAGATGAGCATGGCGTCTGTACCCCAAAGTATTGACCAGAAAACTTGCAGTGTGGTGGTTGAGCGGGGGGAACAGTTGGTAGGGGTAAGTCTCAGGACAGTCCCCCAAGTGCAGCGCTACTCATGTGTTGAGGCCAGATGATACGTACTCCAGCCAGTTTATTTTGGCCAAATGAATAAACAATACAGTGGCAAACCTATCATTTACATCACCATGTGCAGCAAACCTCACCACAGTGGCAGTAGCATACCTGGGGGGAGGGGGGGCTGTGAAGCTTATGTTCATTGGTGCAACTGACACACAGTTAGATGCAGCACTACTATTTTGGACTCTGAGCAATAGGACATTTTTTGGGACATGCAATTGTTTTACTGTTGCAAGCGTCTGGTGCTGCAGTGCTCATGTGTCCATGTCTGACTTGCATTCCACACTGTGGAATCATGTGGCAATCAGACATGTATCACCACATATTGGTTATCTGTGATTCAGTGCACATAGAAAACAACTACATGCTATTTGGCACAACTGACCATACCTTATTGCTGTGTCACACAACTTCCACACGCTTAGAATGGCATGACTGTGAATGCAGTAGGTTTTCCATGACCCACCTGTTGCTGTCACTGTCTCAGAAGACACAAGTGTACATGTCACATTCGATTATTATGTTAGCAGGAGCTGCAGCAATTAAGGCAAATGGCAGTGATGCCCATTGATGTGATTGAGGTACATGAAGTCGACTCTCCAATCAGTCATGACACAGATGACAGCCCGTCAACGCAACGTGAGGTGTCAGTCAGTCTTGATTCTTCCAGTATGGCAGATGAGTGCAAGGAAACATCAACAAGTGATAACTGTGCTGTGGTGATTCAGTATGTCACAATAGCAACAGATGAAGGCCAGAGCAATAGCAGCCAAATGATGTCACATGGTACTCAGTGTCAGGTGAAGGTCCCCTGGCGTAGTGAAGGTACAAGTACAGAACATCATGAATGTGATAATTCCTCCAGCATTTACAGTATTCAGTGTGCTGTGTCCACCTAAGGTCATGTGCTCTTAACGTACACAAACTGTTTTGCTGTCAGTCAGTACACTGTGCCAGAGCATATCACAAAATGTGTGCGTTCCAGCTATTAGGCCAGGCACAGATCCAGCAGCAATGCTAACTTACACAAACAATGTGTGAGTACAGTCTGCTGTTTGTCATACACTGTGTAACACACACCACAGTGACTATCAGAATGTGCATGATGACAAGACTGTCATTGATGACTGTGTAAATTACACTGCACTACTGTCACCTGTGGCATGAAAATCATTCTGTGACAGTCACGATCACATGTGAGACACATTGCTCACCTTGTAGCCATAGCATTCCTTTGCTCCGTATAATGTATATCCTGTGTGATAGTGATGCAGGAGGGAGGACCACCGTGCCAGGTTGAGCACTGTGCAGTTTACATCAGTTGCCCAGTTACAATGATTTCTGTCACATTCTCAATAACATAGATGTCTGTTAGGGAGCATGTCTTCTACTGTAATAAAGTCTGTGCCATTGAGGGATGAGGGCAGTCCACATGCAAATTGTCTTGTGTCAGAGATGCACATGGAAGTACATCACAACACATCTTCCAATTCTTACATGCACATTACATACACAGCCACTGTTATGTGTTACCGAGCATTGTGTGATGCTACCTATTATCACTGTGGTGCATTTCACCAGCAGTCTTGCATCCAACAAGTGACATCGTTGCCATGTTCAGCAAAACTTGGTTATGCACCTTCACAATGCTATGTATTGCACATGGTGTCATGCCCACACCACCCAAGATGGACATCTGACATTGGCAACATTGTCTTTGGGAGGGCTAAAGCCCCAAGGTTCAATGTGGGAGAATAGCTCCTCCCACATTTCCCTTAAAGGCCAGCCTCTTTCAGCAGTCCCCTGCTTAGTGCATTGTGCAACATCTGCACCTATGCTGTGTGGCTTGCGGGCTGAGCCTCCTTTCTTCACCCACACCTCTCCTTTCTCCCCCTCTCCATCTCCTTCTTTTGTCCCCCCCCCTTTCTCCCTCATCTTCTCCCTTGGTCTCCCCGTTAGCTTCCTTCTCCATCTGGCATCCCATTTGCTCCCATCTGCCTCCGCCCCCCTTCCCAGTACCTCATTTGCCACTCAGCTCCCCTCTTGCTGTCCGCTCCTTTGGCTGGTTCACACCTCTGCTCCTTGTTCCTGCTCTCCCGGGGTGTGGTGTCATTCCCCTGTGCCTGCTGGCTGACCTCATCCCTCACTCCACAATGGAGGACTGCTCTCTGGACCTCCCATTGGTATGCCGCAC
The DNA here is from genome assembly GCA_016271365.2 of Neoceratodus forsteri. Lineage (NCBI taxonomy): Eukaryota > Metazoa > Chordata > Ceratodontiformes > Ceratodontidae > Neoceratodus > Neoceratodus forsteri. The sequence continues at coordinate 1,680,473,690 of CM057456.1, forward strand.
CTTGCATTGCAGCACTCCCCCTGCAGGACTTCTATGGGTAAGCGACTCTTCTTCTGCACACATTTTTTTCCTGTACCTAGTTCCTGGTCAACATACTGGTCTGTTCTCCAGCACTGTTCTGCTGCACTTGTTTCTTCCTGGTGCTACTTAGGTCCTGCATCTCCCTGTCTGTGCTCACTGACACGACTGTGCATGGTCTTACTTGTCCACTTTTTCGTCCATGACCCCAGGACTCCATTATCCTGCTTACAATCCAGTCCATTGACACCTATGTAGCTGTACGTAACCAGCATTCTTGGCAGTGCATTTATTATCACCAGGATGCTGTCCACCAGGTGTGCAAACATTAACGAATGGTACATGTTTTTTGGGTGGCAGCAGTTTAGTTACAGCCTGCAGCTTTCAAGCTACCTGACCTAACACCACAATAGTTGTGTTGTAGTTGTAATTGATAAGTGGCTCTATGGGTCATATAGGTAGTGAAATACCATGCAGTACTTTAACAAACACCAGGATGAGACTGTGCACATTGGGGCCCAGATATTCAAACTGCGCCAGGCTGTGACGCAAGCTTGGGCTCAGCTCAACTTGGCTGCGCAGGGGTGTGGACTGGGTGATATTCAACGGAGCTGCGCCATGGCTCAGCAGCGTTGAATATCGCACCCTGGCCACCCGCAGTGTGCATGGCGCAGTGGCACTGCGCCAGCGTAAGTGGCCAGAGTGGAGCATGGGGATGCGCTAGTGCAAGTTCCATTGCGCTATGCACAGCAACCGCGATATTCAATACTTGACATGCAAATGGGGCCATAATGTATGCAAGGCACAAATGGGGCCATTTGCATGTCATTATGGCCCCATTTGCATGCAGGTGCACCGATCCCAGACAACTTGCACGTGGCGCCCTGCCAGGCAGTAGCTGTCGGGGACAAACGCCCCCTGCAGCCGGCAATGTGCTCCACAGCCTGATGGCGGGCATTTGTTAAAAAAAGAAGAATTCCATCCAATATCTCTGGTGGTCCAGTGGACCGCTGTCTGCCCGATTACAGGCATTAGATAAAAATATAGAATTACGTCCAATATCCCTGGTGGTCCAGTGGACCACTGCCTGCCCGATCGCGGGCATTTGTACAAAATAGAATAAGTGCTTCTAATATCCCTGGTGGTCCAGTGGACCGCTATCTGCCCGATCACGGGCATTTGTAAATAAAAGAAATAAATGTCCAATATCCCTGGTGGTCCAGTGGACCGCTATCTGCCCGATCACGGGCATTTGTAAATAAAAGAAAAAATGTCCAATATCCCTGGTGGTCTAGGCAGACCCCCCACCCGCCCACTGAGCCCCACCACCCCCCCCCGGTCAGCCGGGCGGGCGGCAGCACCACCTGCCGCCAGCACCCGTTACCACGCTGATACGCGGCTGCACGCCATTGGCTCACGCCAGGACCAATGGGCGACAGCCCTGAGTCGGACGGTCAGTCGGCGGGCGGCAGTTGGGGGTGCTGCCGCCGGGCTGACCGGGGAGTAGGCAGTGGGCTCAGTGGGCGGGTGGGAGGGGGATACCCCAGACCACCAGGGATATTGGACATATTTTTTTTTTTTTTACAAATGCCCACGATCGGGCAGATAGCGGTCCACTGGACCACCAGGTATACTGGAAATTTATTTCTTTTATTTATAAATGCCCGCAATCAGGCAGATAGCGGTCCACTGGACCACCAGGGATATTGGACATTTATTTCTTTTATTTACAAATGCCTGCGATCGGGCAGATAGCGGTCCACTGGATCACCAGGGATATTGGACGGCATTCTTTTTATTTATACAAATGCCCGCGATCTGGCAGACAGTGGTCCACTCGACCACCAGGGATATTGGACAGAATTCTGCTTTTTCTAACTAATGCCCGCGATCGGGCATGGGGGGGCACCGCCAGGTGCAGCGGGAGCTCGGGTTGCCACCCACAGATGGCAGCTGCCGTGTTGCACCCTAAAATGCGGCAGCTCACCTGTGGGTGGCCATCAGTTGTTCCTTTTTTTTTTGCATCAGCTTTGTGCTGGCGCAGGTAAGGGTTGCGCATGCATGGTTCTGCACATCCCGGGCTGAATATCGGGCTGTGCAGGGTATGCATGGGCATGCCCCCCCTACCTGAGCCTGCATACATTACTGATGCGCTCCGGCGCATTGGGATTTGTGCCGCATACTTTTCCCTTTTGAATATTGCACCGGGGCGCATCAGTGGGTTGCTCATGGCGCAACACTGTTGTGCCATGCGCAACCCTTTTGAATATCTGGGCCCTGGACCCTTGAGTAAAATTGGCATTGCACGCACCATTTATGGGCAACCTGCAATCCTGCCCTGCTTCACAACTTCCTCTTGGTATGTTTGGCTCCACTTATAAGTCTGACAGTCAATGACTCCAATGTCCTGCCTTCCCTTCCTTTCTCCCCTGGCTCCCTGTCTGCCCCTGTGTTTCTTCCTGGGCTCCCCCTTCCCTGCTGCTCCCCCCACCCTGTGCCTGCCCTTACCCCGTGCTCCCCTGGTTTTCCTTTTGGGCCTTTCACTCCTCCCTCCAGCATTCCATCTCCATTTGCGCCCCTTCTATTGTCCAGACCCATGCTACCTTTACCCCTAGTCTGGTGATTGCACCCCCTGCCATTTTGCTCCCAGCACCTATACCCTGCTCAGCTTCAGGATTTATGTTTCCTTGTCCTACCTCTGTTGCTGCTCACCTTCCAGCTTCCAGTTACCTGCCCTCCTGCCTACATGGCTTCTGCTACTATTGCATGGATTATTACCCTTGCAGCCTTCTCAGCCTTCAGTCATTCATTGCTTACATAGCTACCAGCATGCTCTTTCCTGTATTCCTATAACTCCCTCTTACTAGCATTCCTGATTACTTCCTCCTCACTTTCCCCTACTCTGCATTACTGCATTCCCCTTTATACTGTCTGTTTATCTACTATACCATGCAGCCAGCTGCCCTTTCTGTGCTCAGCCCATACCAGCAGTTTTTACGGACTCCGTCCTTAACTCGTACCTTCTGAGGCACTGTGCGAAGGTAGGCTTGCCCAGTCTACCGGGATGGGATTCCATTACAATCACTACTACCTATAACTTATGAACAGGGCCCCTGGTGTTCTGCGGCAGCATTTTCTGATTTCTGCGGCATGATTTATTCATTTCTCTGGCAGAATGCAGTCCTGTCATTGGCTAAATATGATGTGATGTCATCGATGACATCATATGCTGAGCATAGAGGAGGGGCTTCAGGATAAACGAGGTGGGAAAGAAAGCCTGACACTATGGAAAAACAGTATTTATATGAAAATTCACCAAAAACAATGAATTCTGCGGCACTATGTATATTCTGTGGCATGATGCAAATTCTGCGGCAAATTCCGCAACCACAGAACCTCAGAATTCCAGGGGCCTTGCTTATGAACCTGACATCCTCTGTCCCTAACTCTGCCTGGCAGCATCAAGTGAAGGTTAGCTTGCCCCGGCTTCCAGGGATGGGAGCAATGATTATGATCTACCATGTTGTACTTATGCATTCTCTACCTGACACCGGTTGCCGCTTCTCTTCAGAAACGGGACCTCTTACCCCATGCGCTGACAGCCTCGAGTCAGGGTCATCTTGCCTCGCCTACCAGAGATGGGAGCCTGAATCTACATTCAACTGTTTCAACCTTATGCATTCCCTACCTGATACCCAGTTGCCACTTCCCTTTGGGAACGGAACCTCCATTCCTCATTTGCATTCCACATCCTACCTCTGCCTAGCGGCATCGACTGCAGGTCGTCTCGCACTGACTGCCAGGGATGGAGACCTGTATCTACAATCCATTGTTTCAGCCTTCTGCATTCTCTACCAGAATATCCGGCTGCCACTTCCCTTCAGGAACGGGACCACTTTACCCCATTTGCCTTCACCATCCTACATTGCCTGGTAGCATCGAGTACAGGTCATCTTACCTTGAATACCTGGGATGGGAGCCTGTGTCTGCAAACAACTGTTTCATCCTTATGCATTCTCTACCTGATACCTGATTGCTGCTTCTCTTCAGGAACGGGACCTCTATATCCCATTTGCCCTCCACATCCTTTCTCACCAGTCTCCATCCTGCACTTCCATGGACTCATCGTACTCATTCCTGCTTCAGCCTCCTTATGCTCTGGATTTGGACTCTACCAGCTTGTTCAGTCTCTACCTCCATTCAGCTCGACTGCCTCCTGGACTTCCTTGCTGCTGGCTGCCCTTTCTGACAACTATGTAAATTTGCCTTCTCCTTCAGAAGTGGGAGCCTCGCGCTTCTTTGTTGCAGCGCCTTCTGTTCTCTGCACTTGTTGTCCACTGTTTTCTTCAGACATGGGACTAGTTCCTCAGCTTCATGGCACTTGGTACCTGGCTTCACTTCTTAGTCTTCCATGGATCTGCCTCTCATAGACTGCAGTGGCTTTCTCGCATCCTGATTCAGTTTGCTGTAGTGCTGACCCCAGTTCTGTTTCTGCCTGCACCTGCAATGTCAGTTCAGCTGGGCCTATGCTGTCTTCCCCTAGGAATCCTTCCTCCAGTCCACTGCAATCCACTCTGGACCTTCCCTCCATCCTTGGATAGCTGCCTTCTCCTCATTGCCCTGGCGGCTCAGGGCTCCTTCCCGTATGCTGTGGCTCTTTTTGGGCATTTCATACCTATCACAGCCAGTATTCCTACCCAGTCAACTACTCTTCCTAGTTATCTGTTTTATACTCCTACTTTGACCATCCTAACAGCTCCCATCTACTACTCTATGGAGCACTCGTTCATTTCACCTGAGGAAAACTTCTAACAACATCCCTTGGACAGGCTTCCAGTGATTCCTCAGTCTGCATGTCCGTAACTGACCTGGCTGTCTCACTATCCCAATCATGCCTCTCACCAGGCTTATATCCAACTTAAGTGCTAGGCACCCCTGGCATTCTACACCGCTCTCAACTTCTCATTGCCACATCAGCATATAGACTCCACCAAAGACCCGTTCCGGGCTTCCTACAACATTCAAACAGTGGATCAACCTGTAAGACAAAGCAGTCATGGCCACCTCAGTCTATGTCACTGGCAATTACGCCACAGCAATACCCATATCTCCTTTTTGATCAAGCAGACCAGAAGGGGCCTATGCAAGTATCATTATAGCATCAATACCCAAATCAACTCTCAAATTCATTGTACTGAACTTCCAATTATTGCCATATACATTCAGTTACTGTCTCTATTGCATACCAACCTTCCTTCATTGGCCTAAAAACATCCACACCACCCCTCCTACCAGGTACCTAAAAATTTTGTCCGATTCCTTCATCTTCTTTATGGATGCCTACATTGCAACTTATCACTCACTGCTTAACTTCAAACCTTCAGACTCTAATGTGAATGTCAAACCTTTACAAAGTCAGATTGTTTACCTTATGACTTCGTAACCATCATACTTCCCACCGTTCAAAGTCTGGCAGCAAATTTTATTAGATCATGCTCTTCATGCTCACTTTGACTCTGTAATTCCATGGATATCATCCATCATCATCTTGGAAACCTGAACTGCATTCACCCCTTTTTTAACTGGACCTACTCCACTTTCAGGATCCAGATGCTCCTTCAGAACAGACCTACCTCTTCGACCTCTGAATCGTCCTTCCAGAATGCACCATCCAATGGACTTTGAAGATGGACCATCATCATCTCTCCAAGCAGTTCACCTTCCTAGGAAAGTAGAATATGGTTGCTAGAACCTAGGTTCATCTCCTCTTAGTTTGTCTGGAGGACGGGTGGGTCAGTAGCCATGGGTCTTCAGAGGTTTCCTCCACCTGGGGGGGTTTCCTCTACTGCGTGTTACTGGTCATACTTTCTGTGAGTTGGAGGAGGTAATCATACTATTAGGACATTCATTGGTCATTCTTTTGGGCTTTCTATTTCCTACTCACTACCCGGTTTCCCTACCAAGGGTGGGAATAGAGTAGAGCCAAAAGTAAACTACATTACACAAGCACTACTGACTTCATATGCTATTCACCAAAACATTGAATGGGAGAGCTAAAGCCCAATGTTCAATGTGGGGGAATAGCTTCTCCCACATTCCTCTTAAAAGCCAGCCTCCTCCAGCAATTCCCTGCTTAGCGCATTGTGCAACACTCACCATCCACCCCTGCCTCTTCCTTCTCCGGCACTCTGCTCACCCTTGGTACTGGGTTTTCTATTCCCTACTCACTACCTGGTTTCCCCTACCAAGGGTAGAAATAGAATAAAGCCAAAAGTAAACTACGTTACACAAGCATTACTGACTTCATACGCTATTCACCAAGACACTGAAACAAGGTGTTCACATTGTTATACACTTGCAGTGTGTGCTGGCAGACAACAGCATGCCAGTTCTGAAAAACATGTGTATGTATCTGCAGGTGCCTGACATATTCATGGACCAGCATCCTCACAAAAGGGAAAAGTGCATTGCCCAAGTGTGTGCTCTACCTTGACATTGCACAGGAGGTAAAGTATGCCCATCACAATCACATAGTACAGTGCAGTATCTAGCTGTGATTAGGTAGTAGTGGTGACCCTGCTAACCTTGAAGAAAAAGTGGGAAAACAAGTGGCGATGCCCCAACACACTGACAGGAAAATGGCCCTACAGCAAACATTGCCATGTGCTCAAGTGTTATTCAGGAAAGTACACATGCAAATAAGATCGTTGTGCATGCAAGGTGCTACTGGCCATTAGCATGCCCATCATGGACTCAACTGCATGTCAGTAGTGTGGCAGTTGTACTATCCCCCGCCAACCACACTTGCCAAATGCATCTGCATTGCATCCCCTGCCCCAATCACACACACAATAATAATAAGACAACTTTCCGTAGTGTAGGATCCCACATCCATCCACGATTGCCCACCTGACACTAAAGTGTAGTGTTCCCACCCAGTGTCCAACTGTCCTGCTGGTAATACAAAAATACATGTCCATGCTGAAGTGTCCCTCACTGGTCCCTAATGTACCACCAGTTCATTACAACCCCATCATCCATACTGCAGTGGTCCCTTCCCCTTCCCGATAAACAATGTGATATGAAAGAATTTCAATAGTGTAGTGTCCCTCCCACCACAACTTCCAGTGTGACTGAACGCGCCCACCCCAAACTGACCCCCAGCTGGCAAGCAGCAGAGACCTCTGCACGCCACTATGACTGGCTGAGGCCTCAAGGAGCACATACTGTACACAGTACAGCCCCTTTACTGTCATTTGATAGACCAGTCACAGTCAAGGAGCTGTACTGTATATAGCATGAGCTCCTTCAGGGCTCAGGCAGTGGACAGCCGCAGTGGTGCAAAGAGGGCAGTACTGTTCACCAACTGTAGGTTTGGTTGGGGGAGTGGGGTTTTGGGTCACGTTGGATGGGGTGGTGGCATGGACATCACACCATAGAAAATGTTATATGTAAAATTGTGTGGGCCATCAGGGACTGTGGAGGGTGGAGCGATCAATATACTGTTCAAAATGGTGTGTCCCATACCAGGTGGAAGATGGGGGAACGGTGAGGGACACAACACTATGTATTGCAAGTGTTTGTGTTATCGGGGGTGTGATCAGGGACTGGGGTGGGACACTACATCATGTAAATGCATTCAGGCTAGTATCAGGAGGGTGAGTGTGGACAAGAGTGTTACACTACAGTATGGAAACATCAGTGCCTATTATTGGGTGGACAATCAGGGAACATGGAGTTAGAGGGGGACTGTAGTACTCCTACTCACCACTAGGGATGCAGGTATGTCCGTCATTTTTTTCGTGGGTGGGAATTTGCTGCAGGTCATTGCCTTTGCAAAGGCCAATGTGTGGAGCAAAACATTATTGAATGGGATGGCGAGGATATGCAGGTCCCTTCCTCCCAACTGCATAGCAAACCAACTCCCTGCTTTGCCCAGGCACAAACCCAGTTTGTGTTGGAAAACTGCGCTATATGAATACCAACGCTGGCCAAATGAGGTTTGCACACCAGCTATATTTTGGTAATCTGGCCCAGGACATCAAAAAGCAGTTTGCCACCTCTCCAGTCCTGCCACTATGACACATGGTAAGGCCTAATGTCTGTAGTCCTGTGCTGTATTACCTATATATGTTGTTCTCGGGAACACTGTGTCCCGTGAAGGCAGTAGGCCAAGACAACTATCATTACCAATAGTTTTGTGCCACAATACAGTCACACCATCTTGAATGCCATGTGTGACACCACCCCCTAGACAGGACCACAGGAGACATGCCTTAACAGATTTCCCAGTGTGCTGCTTGGTTCTGCAACTAACAGCAACATTAGTGTCGTGCATGTGCTGAATGGTGGCCATACCATTACATGTGTTATGTCTTATGTGATGTGTTACACATGGTCAGGGTTATGCACATCCATTAACAATGTACAAATGGAATTTCACTGGAGGATGGGTTCAGGAAAACTACATTACTGGATGTACTATACAATACAGGCTGTAGACATGGCTACGTCTTCACATTTCCATCCATGTTGCTCATCATTTACCTTTGTCTGTAACTGTGGCTTGTACATTCCCATATTTTTTGTGATTACCCATGCTAATAATAAATCTACTGTAATTGTAATGCAATGCCAGGTAACAATGGGCATGCACACTGCTATGGGGATGTTCCTGTGTGTTACCATTGCTTCAGACAGCTGATAACCCACTATGGGCTACTTGTATGCTGTCAACAACAGGGGTAGACCTGTGTTACATAGCAGCCATGTCCACCTACAGGTGTGTGTCACACACCTGCATGGCTGCATGTAGGCTACTGTAGCTCAGATAGTATCCCAGAAATTGTTATAGCAACAGATACTTCCCAGTTGGCCTGATAATTGCTGTGATAGGATAGTAGTACAATCTTACCATGGATACTACCCTCTAGGATCCAGCCCTGATCCAAACCATCTGATCCAGGATCCCTGGATCTGACCTAGGATCCACCACTAGTTGACCCCAGATCATAACTAGCTGACCTAGGATCCCTGGAACCAAACTAGGATCCCTGAATCCTAAGTAGGATCCATTGCTATCTGACCCTGGATCCTAAATATTTGAACTAACATACCTGGATCCCAACTAGCATCCCTGGACCCTCAGTAGAATACCTGGATCCCATCTAAAATCCACCACTATCTGACCCTGGATCCTACATCTGTCTTTGGTAGGATTTCTAGTAGGTAGGATCTCCAAGGTAGGATACCAGCACTACCTGACAGATAGTGGTAGGATCCACAGAGACACTATCTGAGCAACAGTAATGTAGACCATCACAGGGTTCAGCACCCAATCCTGTAATTGGTGTGCACCACGTGTTCTTAGTGTCCTAGGACATGAGAACGAAAAATTCAGCAGCTGCATTTCCATGTCATGCTCATGGACTGACACTTACGTGTGCTAGGCTGCATGTCTTGACAGTTGTGGCACTGTATAACTGTAGGCCATGACAGCAAGGCAATTTCCCAAAGAGCTGTTCTGTGGCATGAAACACTGGAGATCATTTATACACCCAAGTCTCTGATGGGTGTGTAAGTCACACTGCTGTGAATGGCGTATTCAAATACACCATGTCATGTGGTGCAATTTGGGACCACACCAGTGCTAGGCCTTCAGGCATGAATTGTTCATAAGCAGCAAACATAGTGTCACCTATTTCACTGCTACCTGGTAATCTTCAACTGTAGCAGGAATGAGTGGTCCTAAAACAAAATCAGACCTCTGCTGTCATTGACTGAAATCATACAAACCCTATCTGCTGTTCAATCTCTACTGATTTCACCCAAGAGGTGAATTCACTATGTGACAACATATTGCGCAGTGTCTGACACATCAGTGCATGCTCCATCATCTGTTACTGTTGCCTCAGTCTATGGAGCCTCCACGTGTCTGCTGCAGGCAGTCTATCTCCCCTACATGGGTGGGGTTACTCATGCCTCAATGCTACTTGTGTAAAACCAGGTGAACTACACATGATAAGGTGTACATTGTTATGCCATACCTTATTTATTGTAGTCCACTGACAGCTCACCATTGACACTGTTAACTCAGTATTCCACAATTGTATTCATAAGGTGTACAGGCTTCAGTGATCATGGAAGATGAGGCTATAAACTGTAATCTCATTTGAGAAAACCTGAGACATTCTGGAAAGCAACCAACACCCACTGCATGATACAGTGCATGACAGCAGTGACTGCAACATTGACACCAAACCTGACTTCAGTAAGGATGACCCTGAATACCTGCCAAGTGATGACAGCAGTGATGAGAGTGATACAGAGGTTTTTATCAGGAGGTCTAAACCTCACTTTCAGGTTCTTGGCAATATTGGGAATGCAAGTAATCACAGACACATTGCATAAGAGTAATAAACTTGTTTACTAGTACCAAAAGGATAAAATCACAGTTGCCCTAAGCAGTTCTTACCAATACGAACCAGGAGCCAGTGCTAAGCGTTCCCTATACGTCGAGGTTTCTTTGTGTCTCTTGGGATCTCCGGGGTACAAGACTAGTGTAACACACATTATATACCTATGATAATTACTATGGTTACTGTAAGATAGAAGCATTTCTAGTTACAGAGATTAGCCCTATTGGCTAAATTAGAGGAGGCTCCATGGTCCAAGATAACATTATACAATTTTGTAGTAGTCATCAGTTTGTGAAACAAAAGAGTTCTTATACAGAGTCTTACATAACTCAGTGTAGTAGTACAAATCACCAAAAGGTGGCAATGCTGACTTACATATCATAATTATTCCAAGGACGCAGGTGTCCTGACATCTTACAAGTAAGAAATACACAGAAAATACATAGAAGAATCTATGTATTAGCAAGCAAAGTGTATTACAACAATATGCGTACATATCCTGACATCTACTCTTGTACGGTAGATGCCCTTAGCCCTATATGTTAGTATATAACATATGCTTAAGCACTAGCTGTCTACGGTGTACCTCTGAGGGTACCAATAAGGGTGCAGGGACCTCGTGTAACAGGTTCCTATTCATGACATTCAGGACAGGTGTGTACAAACATCTCTTTATGTAGCACAGTTCACTTTATCTCAGCTGTTACTCTCTTGGCACTGCGACACTGTACCTAGCAGCAGGGTTATGAACAAACAATTATGCCAGTCACAGTGTGTGGCTCATGTAATCATACATTCTTGTTACGTAAAGCACACTGAATGAAGGTGATGGTCTGTTACGTACGTGACACCTGCTCAGTACCACCACCACATGTGCTGTGCACGTAACCCCCTAATGGGGAATGGATCATTCCCTGTCACTCCAATCCTGCAGTTCACTCCCAGGCAATGGTCATTATATGGTTTCGAGTAAGCCACTAGGTAAACCTATGTAGAGGGCACCACTGAAGTGTGTGGCATGTGACTTGCTAGCACAGGTATTGTCAATGTTTTCAGCAAGATGATTCTTTACATATTAAGCAGGATTCACGTTAACTGTCATGCTCAATAACATGGCTGATAACGGTGCTTCAAATTCACGGTCATTACGGTATTGTTATTTTTGTTTTAAACTTAGATTGTGGGCTTTTAGTGACACTGTAATTTCTTTGCTGTCTTTACTTAGAATTGCTTTTGGGCTGTTGAAAATGTAAAATCTAGTTTGGTGTCCTTGTAGTGCTGATTTATTCCTTTGCTGTCTGTAATTGCTGCAAATTTTTGCCCCGCCCCCCAACTCTTAATTATATGCCCTGTTAAATCTGATTGACAGGAGCTAAGCACAGGGAGTAGTAGGGGTTGTGGAGTAGGAGAGGCATAAGGGTGAAGAAGCCCACCCTCAGCACAACAAGTGTTTTGACTCATTTCTTTTTTTTCTTTTTTTTTCTTTTTTAAGGAAAAGTATCTGAGGATCAGTGGCAGGATTTTTAGGACAGTAAATTAATAAAAAGGAAACTAGGAGAGCTTCAGTAACAGACGAGTACTGGAATAACAGTATAAGTGCAGTATAATGTGGGGAGTGGTGCAATGCAGTGGCTGCGGGGCAGCCATATTCAGGCAGACCTTCTGGACGCTGAGATGCTGCCCTATCTGCATTCATCTCTCTGGATTGCAGGATGAGGTAGCCAGACTCAGAGGGGAAGTAAACTGGGTCAGGAGTACCATCACCCCTATCCAGAGAACACCCAGTCCAATGCCGCTGCTTCAAAGGATGCTGAGAAAAAGGAGCACTTGAATGACAGTGGGCTCAGGGAGGGTTAGGGTAGTCAGGCAGAGGCACGTCCCAGATCCAATTCCACTCAAGAACTCATATGCCACACTGGCAAATGGGGACAACCAAATAGAGGTACCCAGAGAAGTGGAAGGAAAGGATGTGGAGGTTAGCCAAGGAGGTGACCTCAGTGGGGAGAGCAGTGGACCCCAGAGGAGGAGGAAGCCAATCCTGGTGGGGGACTCCAACATAAGTGGGATCCAGCTAGGAACACAGGAGGGGGAGGACAGGGAAGTGAGGTGCCTACCAGGTGCCATGGCATGGAGGGATGGAAGGAAGATCCTGGGGATCACTGGGAAGGCAAGACGGGAGGGTGAGCTGGATGTCTTTATCCACTTAGGTACTAATGACCTGGCAAATGGGGAGCCAAAGGAAGTTCAGGAAGAGTTTAGGAAATTGGGGAGGGGTCTCAAGCAAGTAGCTACTTCTGTCACCTTCTCGGAAGTACTACCTGCGAGAGGCATGGGAGACCACAGGGGTGCATGCACCAGAAACTTTAACTCATGGTTGAAGAACTGATCCTGTGAGGAAGGGTTTGGATTCATTGGTGACTGGGGACCCACCTGGAGGGATGGTGGCTTGTTCAAGCCTGACAGCCTGCATCCATCCTGGAGGGGAATCCAAGCACTCAATGATAAGTTTAAATGTTACATTGACAAGCATTTAAACTAGCTAAGGAGGTGGCAGGCCAGCAAGGAGGGTACCTAACCACCCATCCCCACAGCTAGCAGTGGAACCAGTGAACCAGAGGAGTAAATAGATCTACAAAGCAGTGTGCAAAAGATGTAGATAAGTGCACAAGAGGTGGATAGGCAGAAAAGGGGCAAAATTCAACAGAAGGGCAGACAGCAAGGAGAACCAGGGATAAATGACAGCCAGGGAAGGGGCTGGAGTAGAACAGCTAAACAGTCTAAGGATGTCAAATCATGGAAAGCCATGTGTGCCAATGCCAGGAGCCTTACCAAAAGATGGAGGCTCTGGAGGCTGTCATGGTGTAGTCAGACCTGGACATTGTGGCCATCATAGAAACCTGGTGTAATGATAACCACGACTGGGAGATGGCCATACCTGGCTACAACATATTCAGAAGAGACAGGGCAGGTAGGAAGAGAGGAGGAGTGGCACTGTATGTGAAAAATGACATAAGGGCCACAGAGATCTAGAGGAACAAAATGGGGGAGAGATACTGTGGGTTAAGCTGGAAAGGAAAATGGAGTCAGCCATCCACACAGGTGTGGTCTATAGACCGCCAGCCTAGGAGGAAGAAACAGATAGGGAGCTGATGCTAGCCATCCAAAGAATGGCAGACAAGAGTGAGGTAGTAATGGTTGGAGACCTCAATATTCCAGACATGGACTTGAGCATACCAGCAGCAGCATCAACTAGGAGCAGATTTATCCTGGACTCCCTTCAGGGTGCCTTCCTCAAGCAACTGGTCATAGAACAAACTTGGCAGAAGGCAATACTGGACCTAGTGCTCACAAACAGGGACAGTGTGATTGGGGTAACAGTGGGGGAGCACCTCGGAAACAGTGACCATCAGTCATTGTGGTTTGAAATCACAGAAGGAGCAGAATCAAACCACACAAAAATATGTATCCTGGATTTTAGGGGGGCAGACTTTGAGAAAATGGTGGGATGCTTGAAAGAGGCATTAAGGGGAATGGAGCAGGAATCAGGGGTTGAGGAAGAGTGGGCAGTATTTAAAATGGGGATTACAAGAGCAACAGAATTATGCATTAAGCAGGTTAGCAAGGGGAAAAGGAAGACAAGGCCATTATGGTTTTCCAAGGAGGTAGCGGAGAAAATGAAAGCCAAAAAAATTGCATTCAGGCAATACAAAAAGACACAGGCAGAAGGGGATAGGGAGATGTACCAGGAGATGCAAAGGGAGGCAGGGAGGTCAGTAAGGGAAGCCAAAGCTCAGACAGAAGAGCACATTGCAAAATCAGTGGGTAGAGGGGACAAAACCTTTTACAGGTACATAAATGAAAAAAGAAAGCCAAAGGGAGGGATAGTGAGACTGAAGGGAGAGGATGGGGGCCGCATGGAGGATGACAACAGTAAAGCTGACATACTGAACATATATTTCTGCTCAGTCTTTACTGAGGAAGAGGAGGGTAATGGGTCAAAAGGGAGTACAAGGGGTGGGAATAGTGCAGAAATGGACACAAGTCCCTTTACACGAGAAAGGGTCCTGAAGGAAATAGAAGTAATAAGAGTTGATAAAGCAATGGGGCCAGGTGGGGTGCACCCCAAGGTCCTTAAAGAACTAAGAGAGGTGGTGGCTGAACCTCTGGCAATCCTGTTTAGCCAATCACTGGAAACAGGGGAGGTATCCAAAGACTGGAGGACAGCAGATGTAGTCCCCTTATACAAAAGTGGGAACAAAGAGGAAGCGGAGAAATACAGACCAGTCAGCCTCACCTCGGTATTGAGGAAGATCATGGAAGCACTACTGAAGGAGAGATTGGTGGAACATCTGGTTGTCAACGGACTACAGGACCCAAGGCAGCATGGTTTCACCAGGGGGAGGTCATGTCAGACCAGCCTCGTTGAATTTTTTGACTGGGTGACTAGGGAGGTGGATCAGGGGAAGGCAGTGGACATGGCCTATCTGGATTTCAGTAAGGCCTTTGACATGGTGCCACATAGAAGACTATTACACAAACTGGGGAATATGGGTGTGGGCAGGACAGTAGTGTGGTGGGTAGGTAACTGACTTGGCATCAGGACACAGAGGGTGATGGTAAATGGCTGTCACTCCACAGAGGGAAGAGTGACCAGTGGAGTACCACAGGGATCAGTGCTGGGACCGGTCCTATTCAACATCTTCATCAGTGACATTGTGCAGGACCTAGAAGGCAGAATTTCCCTGTTTGCTGATGACACAAACTCTGTAACAGAGTAGACACACCAGAGGGTGTAGACAGAATGAGAAGGGACCTGCAGAAACTTGAAGAATGGTCAGGGTTTGGCAGTTGAAATTCAATGCAAAGAAGTGCAAGATAATGCATATGGGGCACAAAACCCTGGCACAATATATCAGTTGGGGGTGAGGATATAGCATGCACCAAGCAGGAAAGGGATCTTGGGGTTATCATCTCTGATGACCCTCAAGGTAGGGAAACAGTGTGACAAGGCAGCAGGTAAAGAATAGGATGCTGGGATGCATAGGCAGGGGCATCACCAGCAGGAAAAGGGAGGTCATAATTCCACCATACAAGACACTAGTGAGGCGCCACCTGAGTGCAATGTACAGTTCTGGAGACTTTACTTACGTAAGGTCATAGACAGGGTAGAGAAGGTTCAGAGGAGGGCAACAAAGATGGTACATGGATTGCTTCACAAGTCCTATGAGGACAGGTTGAAGGAATTGAATATGTACTCCCTGGAGGAGAGGAAGGAGAAAGGGGATATGATAGAGACATACAAGTATCTTTCAGGGAGGAACAGGGTACAGGAATACATTATTTTTAAGTGAAAAAGATGTTCCAGGACTAGAGGGCATGGGATGAAGCTGGAGGGAGGATGATTCAGAGGAAATGTAAGGAATAATTTCTTCACAGAATGGGTGGTGGACAAGTGGAACACCCTGCCAGAGGAAATGGTGGGGGCTGAAACAATCACGGGATTTAAGAATGCATGGGATAGGCATAAAGGAATTCTAGAAGTCAGGGTTAAGGTACAACAGATTTCTAGGAAAACATAAACATAGAAACATAGAAGTTGACGGCAGATAAGGACCGTAAGGCCCATCCAGTCTGCCCATTTCTTTTTCTACCTTATAAATGTGCCATCGGCCTTTGCTCTGTCAGTGGCCTATCTATTCATACTCATCTGTATTGCTCCCTTATGCCTATCCCATGCCTGTTTGAAGCCATGCACTGTATTCATAGCCACCACTTCTTGAGGTAGGCCATTCCATGCGCTCCACCACCCTTTCTCTGAAAAATAATTTCCTCATTCCCCCTAATCGGCCCTCTAATCTCATGCTGTGTCCTCTTGTCCTGCTATTTTTTCTTATATTTAAACATGTTAGACTCTTTCACCTTGTTAATGCCCTTAAGGTGTTTGAATGCCTCGATCACATCACCTCTCTCCTCCTTTGCTCAAGGGTATACATATTGAGCTCTGTTAATCTGTCCTCATATGTCTTCTGGTGCAGTCCCTGCACCATTTTGGTGCCCTTCTCTGGACTGCCTCAATTTGGTTAATGTCCTTGTGAAGGTGTGGCTTCCAATACTGCACGCAGTACTCCAGATGGGGCCTAACTAGTGTCTTGTAAAGAGGGATTATTACCTGCCTTACGACTTGTGATACCCCTACTAATACACCCTAACACCCCCTAGCCTTACCTACTGCTTTAGAGGTCTGCTTGATGATTTCAGGTCATCAGTGATGATGATGCCCAAGTCTCTTTCTTCCTTTTGACTGCTAGCAACTCCTCCCAGCCTATAGGTGGCTTCAGGGTTTCTCTTCCCCATGTGCATGATCTTGCACTTCTTTGCATTAAATCCCAGTTGCCACTCTTCGACCATTTTGCTAGTTTATCCAGATCTCTTCTCATTCTGCCCACCCCATCTGGATCATCTACTCTGTTGCAGATCTTGGTGTCATCTGCAAACAGACAAGCCTTTACCTCTAGTCCATCTGCAAGGTCACTAATGAAGATGTTGAAGAGGACTGGCCCCAGGACTGATCCCTGAGGTACCCCACTTGTGACTTGCATCTCTTCTGACTGTATACCATTTACTACCACTCTCTGCTTTCTGCCCGTCAACCAGTTTGCCACCCAGTTGACCAACTTTTGACCCACCCCGAGCCTACCCAGCTTATTTATCAATCTTCTATGTGGAACAGTGTCAAAAGCTTTCCTGAAGTCAAGGTAGGCCATCATCAACTGCTCCCCCTTGGTCCACCACTCTGGTTACCCAGTCAAAGAAATCTATGAGATTAGTTTGACAGGACCTTCCTTTTGTAAACCCATGCTGTCTTGGATCCTGTGCCCCTATGGATTCCAGGTGTTGCACTATCCTTTCCTTAAGGAGTGCCTCCATAATCTTGCCCACTACTGAGGTAAGACTGACTGGTCTGTAGTTCCCTGCCTCCTCCCTGCTACCACTCTTGTGAAGCGGGATCACAAGCGCAAATGGGCAGACTGGGTGGGCTGTAGACCCTTAGTCACCGACAGTGTCTATGTATCTATGTATCTATTACACCTGAGTGGAGCAAGGGACAGTGCTTTGCATAATTGCCATGTAATGCTATGTTGCATCAATTGTGCTTGACCACAATCACTGTGGTGGGAATGGACTGTAACCCGGGAAATTTTGGCCAACTGCTGATACATTGGCTTCCCTTGGGAGAACAAGTCACCAAATAGATCATGGTGCTCTGCAGGTGCACGAACATACAGGACACTCTGTACATAGATGGAAAACCCCCTGCTCACCCCACCTCCACCCTTGTGTTGAGGGTGTACTAAGAAGACTGGAGGTTTGCCATATCTGATCAGAAGAGGTGCTGCTATGTGCTCATTCTTGAACATGTCCTGCCAAACTGTGGTACAGAACCACACTCCACACTCTATCCCCAGACCCCCCCTCCTTCCCATCACAAAGCTGGGTTATCATATGTAAGAGCAGGTGATGCCACAGCTCCTCATGTCTCAGTTAGGTGTCACATTGTGTGGGCTGCATTTGGCAATGACAGCACACATGCTATCATGGCACTTGACACTCATTGCACATAGTGCTCTGTAAGGATTTACAGTGAACGGAAAGGCATACTAGGAGATTTTTTATATGTGACTGCTGCACACTGATCATAGGTTTTATGTTTTACGGCAATGCAGATATCTCTCTCACTGATCCACTAATAAAATATGACAGAAACATAGACTCTGATGGCAGATAAGGACCACTTGGCCCAAATGGTCTGCCCATGTCCCTACCTATTAGATAAACTGCAGATTCTAATTAACCAATAGCCTACTTCCTCCCCCCCCCACTATAATTGCCTTACGTCTGTCCCATGCATTCTTGAATTCCCCCACTATTTGTGACCCCGCGACTTTATCAGGAAGGCCGTTCCATGCATCCACCACCCTCTCTGTGAAAAAATACTTCCTCATATTGCCCCTGAGCCAGCCCCCATCTTCAAACTGTGCCCCTTGTTCTTGCACATCTCTTTTTCTGAAAGATACTACCCTCTTGGACTTTGTTGATTCCTTGAGGTACTTGAAAGTTTCTATGATGCCCCCCTTTCCTTAAGGGTATACATATTAAGCTTCT
The DNA here is from genome assembly GCA_016271365.2 of Neoceratodus forsteri. Lineage (NCBI taxonomy): Eukaryota > Metazoa > Chordata > Ceratodontiformes > Ceratodontidae > Neoceratodus > Neoceratodus forsteri. The sequence goes on from CM057456.1 coordinate 1,680,492,289, forward strand.
TTAGTCTCTCTTTGTATGGTTTCTGATGCAGACCCTGCACCATTTTAGTTGCCCTCCTCTGGACTGCCTCCATCCTGTCTATGTCCTTGCAGAGATGGGGTCTCCAGAACTGCACGCAATACTCCAGATGGTGTTTCACCAACTGTCTGTACAGAGGGATGACAACTTCTTGTTTTCTACTGGTGATGCCTCTCCTTATGCAGTCCAGTATTCCCCCATCCCTCCTTACTGCCTTCTCACATTGCCTGCCTACCTTTAGGTTGTCTGATATGACTATCCCAGGTCCCTTTCCATTTATGTTGTTGTTAGTACCTTCCCCTACCATTGTGTACTCTTCCCCTGGGTTTTTGTTTCCCAGGTGCATTACTTTGCACTTCTTTGCATTGAATCTAAGCTGCCATACTTTTGACCATTCCTCCAACCTTGCCAAGTCCCTTCTCATCCTTTCCACTTCCCCCCACATTAGATTTTAAGAGCAGCTTAACTCAATAAAGAGTGTGCTCACACTAAAATAAATTCTATTTTTCCAATGGTCAAGCTGACACTAAATTGACCAGCTTCTGACCCCAACTCAAGGACAGGTTTGATAACATCAACCAGTGTTCTTAGGTATGCATGCTGAAACTGAGACAGGGAGAGTGAGAAAGCAGCCACAGCTTCCTTGAATCAAGGAGGTTATTTTCTAGACTACACTGAACTGAATTATTACTTTTTGGACCTGTGTAAGTAACTAGTATTGATTCGGTTTCTGGGGTGGACTTTTCTTAGTTTTAACTTTAATTTGCCAGGGAGGAACTATAGCTGGGAGATATTTGCAGTCAGTTGTGACTAGACCTTTTACTTAGCCTTTGTGAAATTGGTGTCTGTTAAGGGGAGGAGCTGAAAGGGGCCTAGTTGAACTGAGGATTTATAACTGGAGTTGTTTGTGGTCTTTGTCTGCTGAGACTGAGACAGGGAGAGTGAGAAGGCAGTCACAGCGTCATTGAATCAAGGAGGTTATTTTCTAAACTACACTGAACTGAATTATTACTTTTTGGACCTGTATAAGTAACTAGTATTGATTCTGTTTTTGGGGTGGACTTTTCTTAGTTTCAACTTTAATTTGCCAGGAACTGTAGTTGGGAGATATTTTCAGTCAGCTGTGACTAGGCCTGTTACTTAGCCTTTGTGAAATAGGTGTCTGAAAGGAAGAAAGGCACTCCCCGGGGTGGAGGGTAAGAGTTGTAGGTTATTGTTTCTGGACGGCATAGGTTTACTCCCAGCCACCCGCCCCAAGTGCATAACTTCCTTTACAGCAGGGGCTCTGACATCACTTCCCCAAAACTGCTAACAACATACACCTGTTCATATCCTTAAAGGCACAACACATTGAATAGGGGGTAGAGACACTTACAAGCTTGCACACACTAAAACAAGAACAAAAAACCAAAAAGCACCTGTAACTGGAAGGGACACAGACATGTGGGGAGTGGTGCAATGCACTTGACTGTGGAGCAGCAGTCTTCCAGGAGACATTTTGGAGACTGCATTGCTGCCCTATTTGCAGGCACCTCTCTGGTCTGAGGGAGGAGGTTGTTCATCTCCATGCTGACCTGGCAAGGATTCGGGAAACCTGCTCCCCGAACCAGGGACCACCCAGGCCACCACCACTACCTCAGAGGTTGCCAAGAAAGAGAGTGGTTGGACCACGGTGGGCTCAGGGAGGGCGAGGGTGGTGGAACAGAGGTACATCCCTCCAGTTGTGCCTCTCCACAATTTATTTATCCACTCTGGTGAAGCATGGTTCCTCTATGGAGGCACCTGCAGTGGAGACCAAGGAGGATACTGGGAACCTCTACAATGGAGACCCACAGGAGGGTGGCCCAGGACCCCACAAGGGAAGGAAACACTCCTGGTGGGGACTCAATTGTTAGGGGGGGGTAGAACTGGGGAGGGAGGTAAGGTGCCTGCATGGTGCCAAGGCTTGGAGGGACAGGAAACGAATCCTCAGGATCATGGGAGCAGTGGCAAGGGGGACGGAGCTGAATGTCATTATCCACCTAGGAATGATTGACCTGGCTGAGAATGGGATCAGAGCAGTGCAACAGGAGTTTGTGCAGTCGGAGAGGGGCCTTAGACAAGTGGCACACATGGTAACTTTCTCAGAAGTGCTACCTGTCTATGGCATGGATGAGATTAGTGTACTCTGCACCATGGGATTCAATGACTGGTTGAAAAGCTGGTGCAGAGCTCAGGGATTTGGCTTCATCGGGGACTGGGTCTCCACCTGGAGGGATGCAGGCCTATACAGGCGCGATGGTCTGTATCTATCCTGGAGGGGAACCAGGATCCTAGGTGATAGGTTTAAATACTTCAATGGCAAGCATTTAAACTAGCTAAGGGGGGAGGCACTGAAGAGGAGAAGGGAAATCCTAGCCCCCTAAAATCAGGGTAATTAGTGAGGTAAACATCAAGATAGAGCAGTCAATAGGGAGAAGGGCAGGGGTAAATGGAGAAAAAGACAAAGGCAGTAGGGACAGGGATGGGGCAAAAAGAAATAAAGCCATAAAAAATGGAGGGTAATGAGTACCAATGCCCATAGTCTAGGTAAAAAGCTCCCTGAAATGGTGGCCTTGATGGAAGAGGGATGCCTGGATATTGTGGCAGTCACAGAAACATGGTACACAGAGAACCATGACTGGGATGTCAACATACCAGGGTACACAATCTACAGGAGGGACAGGGAGGGAAGAAGAGGAGGAGGAGGTAGCTCTCTATGCAAGGGAAGGGATCAAAGCAACAGAACTAAACGGTAAACAGGGAGGAGAGGAGGCACTGTGGGTCACCCTGGAGACTGGAAATGGCTCCACAATCTGCACAGGGGTTGTATACAGACCCTCGTCTCAGGGGGAGGAAATGGATAAGGAAATGATAGAAGGCATCCTTGGGATGGCAGAGAAAGGGGAGATATTGCTGATGGGGGACCTGAATATGCCAGATGTTGACTGGAGCACCTTTGCTGCAGCCACTTCCAAGAGCAGGGCCATTCTCGATGCCCTACAGGGGGCATGCCTCAGACAGCTAGTTTTGGAACCCACTCGGGAGAGAGCAACCTTAGACCTGGTACTCTCAAAGTGGGATGGTGAGATGATGTCTGATCTTGAAGTGGGTAACCATCTGGGAACAAGCGACCACCAAACAGTGTGGTTCACGATAAACTTAGCTGTAGAGTCAAGCCACACAAAAGTGAAGGTACTGGACCTCAGGAGGGCTGATTTTGTCAAAATGGGAGCGTGCCTCAGAAAAGCACTAGCAAACAGGCAAGAAGGTGGGGTGGAGCAACAATGGGGAAACATCAAAACCGCCATCACAGAGGCAAACAAGCCTTTGTGTGAAGCAAATAAACAAATTAAAATGAAAGAAAAAAACACTATGGTTCTCAAAGAAGTGGCGGGAAGGTAAGGGAGAAAAAGATAGCATTCAGGAAGTATAAGAAAACACAGAAGGAGCAGGACAGAGAACTGCACCAGTTAAAGCAGAAGGAAGCAGGTAAGGCAGTCAGAATAGCAAAGGCCCAAACTGAGGAAAAGATAGCCAACTCAGTTAAGAAGGGGGATAAAACCTTTTATAGGTACATTAGGGAGCAAAGAAAGACTAAGGCAGGGATACTGAGGCTGAACAATGAGGAAGGTGGTTGGGCAGAAAGTGACAGTGAAAAAGCAGGGATACTGAATGAATACTTCTGCTCAGCATTCACAATGGAAAAGCAGGAGGAAATACCTAATCTGGTCCATAAAAGCACTCTGGATAGGGGGTTGATATTAGTCCTTTCACAGAAGAAAGGGTTCCGAAAGAACTCTTAAAACTGAAGGTGGATAAAGCAATGGGGCCTGATGGGATTTACCCCCAGAATTCTAAAAGAACTAAGGGAAGAACTAGTAACACCACTGACTACCCTTTTTAATAAATCATGGGAGGATAGTGTGGTACCTGAGGACTGGAGGAGGGCAGATGCAATTCCCCTTCACATAAGTGGGAGCAAGAGAGAGGCAGGAAACTACAGATCAGTCAGTTTGACCTCAGTGGTAGGGAAATGATGGAATCACTTCTGAAGGAAAGAATTGTTGAGTACCTAGAGGCCAGTGGGACACAGGACCCAAGGCAGCATGGATTCACAGCGGGAAGGTCATGTCAGACAAATCTAATTAACTTCTTTGACTGGGTGACCAAAGCAGTAGACCAGGGAAGGGCTGTGGACATGGCCTACCTAGACTTTAGCAAGGCATTTGACACAGTCCCGCACAAAAGATTAATAAACAAATTAGTTAGCCTGGGAGTGGGGTCCCAGGGTGGTAGCCTGGGTAAAACACTGGTTGGACAACAGGACACAGTGGGTAATAGTAAATGGAGTCCACAGTGAAGAAAGGAGGGTTACTAGTGGGGTACCGCAGGGTTCAGTACTGGGGCCGGTCCTTTTTAATGTCTTTATCAGTGACATTGCAGAGGGACTGGAAGGGAAAGTATGTCTCTTTGCAGATGACACAAAGATCTGCAACAGGGTTGAAGGTGGGGTGGAAAGGATGGAAAGGGACTTGGCAAGGTTGGAGGAATGGTCAAATTTATGGCAGCTTAGATTCAATGCAAAGAAGTGTAAAGTAATGCACCTGGGAAACAAAAACCCAGGGGAAGAGTACACAATGGGGGGTGAGATACTGACAACAACAAAAATGGAAAGGGACCTGGGGGTAGTCATATCAGATGACCTAAAGGTGGGCCAGCAATGTGAGAAGGCAGTAAAGAGGGCTGGGGAGGGATGCTGGGATGCATAGGGAGAGGCAGCACCAGTAGAAAACAGGAAGTTGTTGGCCCTCTGTACAGACAGTTGGTAAGACCACATCTGGAGTATTGTGTACAGTTTTGGAGACCCCATCTGTGCAAAGACATAGACAGGGTGGAGGCGGTCCAGAGGAGGGCAACCAAAATGATGCAGGGTCTGCATCAGAAGACATATGAAGAAAGACTAAAGGAACTAAAGATGTATAGCCACGAGGAAAGGAGGGGGGGGCATGATAGAAACTTTCAGATATCTCAAGGGAATCAACAAAGTCCAAGAGGGTAGCATCTTTCAGAAAAAGAGATGTGCAAAAACAAGGGGGCACAATTTGAAGATAGAGGGGGGACGGCTCAGAGGTAATGTGAGGAAGTATTTCTTCACAGAGAGGGCTGTGCATACATGGAATAGCCTTCCTGAGGAGGTCGTACAGTCAAAAACAGTGGGGGAATTCAAGAATGCATGAGACAAACATAAGGCAATTCTAGTAGGAGGAAGTAGGCTGTTGGTTAACTAGGATCTGCAGTTTATCCATTAGGCAGGGAAATGGGCAGACTAGGTAGGCCAAGCAGTCCTTATCTGCCATCAAATTCTATGTTTCTGTTTAAACAGTTTCAGCCAAAACTGATTTTAATCATAAATTGTGGGACCTGTTTCTTCAGGTAAACAACCCTTTTCCACAAACATTAAATGGCAAGCAGGTGGTATCCCTATGAACAGTTTCAACTGTAGTCTGTTAATTACTGGTCCTGTATAATTAACAAGCAGGTGATTCTGTTTCATACCTTGAAGAGCTATCTTAACTGTAACTTTTATAGGTGCTGTCTCTTTGTCCATGCCAAGCAAACACTGACCCTGTAATTATCAGGGGGCTTCTGCATTATTTCCAGTAACACACCTGAGAAACAATCTCACCTGAAACTACAGTACGTTTTATTGCCCAGCATTCCAATCACCAGTTTTTGCTGAGCAAGACAATACAGGGTCCCCTAGTTTATTTTGGGCTTTGTAAAGACCATTCAGGGACCTTGTGTTAATAAGCAAATATTAAGACCAACGTATTTCTGTATTTGTGGTGTTTCTCAGATATAGTATATAGTACTGGTTTTAACCACCTTATACTGTCTCTGTATAAATATGCTTTTCTTGTAAATGAAGTGTCTTTTGGTAAAATCAGTTTACCTATTTGCATAAGTGTAAGGGCTGTACCCATTTCTGTTAATAAACTGTTTAGCTACAGCTAATTCTAGAGACTCTGTACAAAGAAACTCAAATGCTCTAAAAAGAAGCCACAGCTCTGGTACTTTAAACACTGTAGATACATATTCTAAATTATCTGTTTTAAATTCCACCAAAAAGTCAAAAGCTTATGTCTGTTAATGTTGTTTACCCAATGGGTAAATGTGTTGTACAAACTGTGAGTATGTCTGTCTGTATGCTTTATGTGTATACACATATATACATGTTTATGTATTTATTTATTTATAATAACTGGTGATCCTTGTTACCAACCCGTTTTCAAGTACTTTAAAAAGTCGTATCAACCCGCGGGTTGATACAACTTTTACAGCCTCGCGCCAAGAAGCCTGCAGTACTCGCATTCCAAAGTAAACAGATTCAAAAGAATACGTAACTTAAAAATCCAAATGAGAGCGTAATAAATTGTAGATGATCACAGCAGGTTTGCAGTTAAAACACATCCCTTCCTCGATTCTGTAGCTTATCCTCCAGTTAGATTTGTATTTGTGCTGCATTTATTTAAAAGATTTTAACAGCACTGGTAAAAATCACTGCTTCACTTCCTTGTTGGTAGGCATGCCCCTCCTGTACGTTATGTGATGTCAGCAGTGGCGTTCTACTAGTAAGGAAGTAGGAGCTGCTTTTGCCCTCGGGTCTCCCTCGTGTACTGGAAATTCTAAGAAATTTTATAGTACCAGTTATTATATAAAATAAAACATATGTAGAATGGAGTTTTACACCCTCGTTGTGTGATATTAGAAAACCTCTCGAGCTTCGCTCTCGAGGTTTACATATTATCACACAACTTGGGTGTATAAAAAAACTCCATATCAACTCCCTACATATGCATTATTCTCTATATTTATTTAGTCAATTATAGGAATTACAACCCTTTGAGTCATAGACTCATTTACAGAGGCTCCACGTCAGCATAGTCATACATTCAGAGACAGTACATTAGTGGGACATCACATTTCAAGTAATTACATATAATAGCCAAGGTGGCCGAAAGTCTATACATGTAGTAGCTAGGGTATTGATATTATTACAGAGGAACAATTATAATACAAGTGCAGCCTCTGGGGCATTGTCGTATAGTAGTAACAGTGATCTATAAAATAGTGAGACAACACAGTTTTAAGGAAATATTTACATACAGTAGCCTGGGTGGCTGTTGGCCTATACATTTAGTAGCTAGGGTATTGGTATTAGTACAGGAGGTATAGTTACAGTGTAGGTACATCCTCTAGGGCATTGTCATATAGCAGAGACAGAGATCAGCAGCAGAGATGTCCTATACAGTTAGTCCTATACAATTGGTGACAATGTCAATGGGGAGCAGCCATAGTGCAGCTCTTTGCAGGTCAGTTAGGAGGATTAGCAGCTGCACTGGCATTGGTGCAAGGACAGAATGTGTTTTTTTTAGGATGGTCTTGAAGTGCCCTAGACTGGGAATGGCGGTTATGGCTGGGGGGAGCTCATTGTACCAGGTGGGAGCTCTGTAGGGGAATGATCTCTGAGCAAGGGAGGTTCTGACCCTGGGCATGATCAACAGATGCTTGTTGGCAGAACAAGTGGTCACAATGCGGGAACATGAGAGTAGTGAGGCTGAGACCCCAAATGGAGTTAACCCTAGGTGGATTTTTTTTGTGAGGAGACAGGATTGATATTGTAGTCTTTCCTCAAGGATGAAGATGTTTTTAAGAGCGTAGAGGGTGCAAGTATGGGAGCGTTTGTCTGCACCTAGGAGGAGTCAGCACACTTTATTAATGGCTATGTGAATTTTGTTTAGGGTGGTTTTGTCTGCAGCAGAGTAGATAGGGAGCCCATAGTCAATGAGAGAGAGGACAGAAGAGGTGACAGCCAGGTTGAGAGCCTCCAGTGTCAGGCAGTATTTGTGCCAGCATAGGAGGCCGATGCAGGTATTAATGGCTGAGGTCAGGATGTTAATGTGGGCATGGAAGGACAGGGAGGTGTCAAAGGTAAGGCCGAGGTATTTATAAGTAAGTACTTGTTACAGAGAGAGGTGAGCGTGATAGAGGATTTTTAGTTCAGTGTCCTTGGCCTTGCTCTGCCGGTGGGCAAATAGCATAACTTTTGTTTTTTTGATTTGAATGTGAATTACTCAAGTGAAAAATATATGTTTAGCTTAATTGTGTAGGATAAGGATTAAAATCAATATATTGTATGTTTTAATCCAAGCCAGATGTTGATTAAGCTGTGTCAAAATAAGACACTAGCTAGTATCGTAAATGGAGCACTACTGCCATCTAAGGCCATTGTGATCACTCACTAATTACGAAGACTGTAACCCCCCCATGACATAATTATGCAGTAACCAATCAGAATTAGCCAATAATTCTTAAAGTTTAAAGCACATGCCAAATTTGGTAAAAACCTTACCTTAACATTATGATTGGTCCAAGGACCTCGTGGTCACTCAAAGAGTAAGGTCAGCTAAAATATAAAAGCCGCACATTTGTGCTGGGTTTTTAGAGGAGAGAAGACAGAAGAGAGGAGGGAGAAGGAAAGAAGAAATCTAGGAGCCATAACCTGTCTGTCATCTGTATCAAACTGCATATGGTGAGTGATCAGGACCTTCGTCAGGTAAAATTAGGACTGCTTTTTACGTTCACTTGCGCGCATGCGCAAGGAACATCTTGGGAGAATGGGACACTTTGGAGGTGTGCCCCTCCTGCAATCCCCTGCTCCCATTGAGCAGGCGTGGCAGTCCTGCACTGAATAGATGACGCTGGTGTTGTGTACATAGCAGTGGTCTCCTTCAAAGAAAACCACACCGTCATACACAGCACCGCATCACACCGCCCCCTCCCCAAATCTTGCTGCCACGCTGGGAGCCCACCCCAGCATGGCAAATGTCCCGCGTTGTCTACCGACAGGGGTGCCCAATCCCCCGTTGGCTCCACGGTCCCCCCAGCCATCCTTCTGCCATGCTGGGAGCCCACCCCAGTGTGGCAAAGGTCCCACGTCATCTTTTTTTTTTTTACAAACCTGTAAATTGAAAACGATGCACGGCGCTTCTCCAGCCCCCCACAACCCGCACCCACCCACTCGCACCTGCCTCCCCACACCCCACACTATACTTACCTCCGAGCTCGGGCGCGATGATCATCGGTGGACCGGGGAACATGTCTGCACTCTTCATAGCCGACGATCAACTGAGGAAATGCCGGTAAGCTGTATAATGGGCTAGATATGGGGTTTTCAACTTTATTGCATATCTCAGGCATTTTTTGGAATTTTTGCAATTTTCAACATGGGGTTTTGGGACCCCTTCTCATGAATGATGTCACTGTCATGGCGTTACTCGGGCCCGAGGGGTGATTTCGCAGTCACTGCACAGTCACAGCACAAAATCACCCTTCGGGCCTGAATAACGCCATGACAGTGACATCATTCATGAGAAGGGGTCCCAAAAACCCCATGTTGAAAATTTGGTGCAAGAATTCCAAAAAATGACTGTTTTACGAGTGTGCATTGCGCAGTTCCTACGCACGCTCATAAGTTCACGAATTTTCAATATTTTCACTCCAGATTTTCAACATTGCCATTTTACCACACCTCCTTATGAGCAGTACAGCTGTCACTTTTCACATCCTGCCCAAAATGTGTTTCTGCCCATGTAGCGCACAATGGCGCAGTCGGTGTGCGAAATCAAAGTATGGGACACAGTAAGAAAATCACGGTGACACTGTTCATTATCAGAGGTCTTAAAATGGCTATGTTGAAAATTTGGTGAAAAAATTCCTAAAAATGACTGTTTTACGAGCGTACGTTGCACAGTTCCTACGCATGCTCGTAGGTTTGTGAATTTTCAATATTTCCACTCCAGATTTTCAACATTGCCATTTTACCACACCTTCTTATGAGTAGTATAGGTGTCATTTTTCACATCTCACCCAAAAGTGTTTCGGCCCATGTAGCGTACAATGGCGCAGTCGGTGTGCAAAATCAATGTATGGGACACATTAAGAAAATCACAGTGACACTGTTCTTGAGCAGAGGTCTTAACATGGCTATGTTGAAAATGTGGTGAAAAATTCCTAAAAATGACTGTTTCACGAGTGTGTTCTTTTAGCTCTCACTTACCTTCAAATGCGTTCTTAATTTTCAATATTTTCACCAGATTTTTCAACATTGCCATTTTACCACACCTCCCCATGAGCAGTATAGCTGTCATTTTCACATCCTGCCCAAAACATGTGCCTCCATTTCATGTAGCGCATAATGGCGCAGTCGGGTGTGTGCTGAACTCAATGTATGGGACACATTAAGAAAATCACAGTGACACTGTTCATGAGCAGAGGTCTTAAAATGGTTGTGTTAATGTGGTGAAAAAATTCCTAAAAATGACTGTTTCACAGTGTCGTTGCGCAGTTCCTCGCACCTTTCGTGAAGTTTCAGTATATTTTCACTCCAGATTTTCAACATTTCCATTTTACCACACCTCCTTATGAGCAGTATAGCTGTCATTTTCATCCTGCCCAAAACGTGTTTCCGCCCATGTAGCGCACAATGGCGCAGTCGATTGTAAATCAAAGTATGGGGCACATTAAGAAAATCACAGTGACACTGTTCATGAGCAGAGCTCTTAAATGGCTATGTTGGAAAATTTGGTGAAAAATTCCTAAAATGACTGTTTTGGTTGCTTATGCTATGCAGTTCCCACAAGAGATGCTCAGAAAGTTCGCGATTTTTCAATATTTGCACTCCAATGACTTCCAAATACCTAAACAGCACATAGAAGCAAGCAACATTTGGCATTGACAAATGCTTGTACTTCTTTGTCACTGATTTTTTTAAGCCATGTCCAAGTGCCAAATACCACTGCAAATACCTGCAAGCGAACGTTCGGCATTAACAAATGCTTGTTAATTCTATGCTTGTATTGAAATTCTATTTGTAATAGGATTGAAAAATAAACCTGTTCCATAACCTTTAAATATTTGACTCAGTTTAATTTAACCTCTAAAAGAACCTAATAAATCAAATGCTTTGGCCAAGCACTCAGATTCAACACCCCTTGTATATCAACCCTGTTGCAGATCTTTGTATCATATGCAAAGAGGCATACTTTTCCTTCCAGTCCCTCTGCAATGTCATTTATGAAGACATTGAAGAAGACCGGTCCCAATACTCAACCCTGCGGTACCCCACTAGTAACCCTCCTTTCTTCGGAGTAGACTCCATTTACTACTACCCTCTGCATCCTGTTGTCCAGCCAATTTTTAACCCAGGCTACCACCCTGGGACCCACTCCCAGGCTGGCTAACTTGTTTATTAATCTTTTGTGTGGGACTGTTCAGATGCCTTACTAAGGTCCAGGTAGGCCATGTCCACAGCCCCTCCCTGGTCTGCTACTTTGGTCACCCAGTCAAATAAATCTATTACATTCGTCTGACAAGACTTTCTGGGTGTGAATCCATGCTGCCTTGGGTCCTGTGCCCCGCTGGCCTCTAGGTACTCAACAATTCTTTCTTTCAGAAGTGATTCCATCATTTTCTGTACGACTGAGGTCAAACTAGCAGGTCTGTAGTTTTCTGCCTCTGCCTTGCTCCCACTTTTGTGAAGGAGAATCACATCCGCCTTCCTCCAGTCCTCAGGTACCACACCATCCTCCCATGATTTGCTAAAAAGGGTAGTCAGTGGTGTCACTAGTTCTCCCCTTAGTTCTTTCAGAATTCTGGGGTGAATTCCATCAGGCCCCGTTGCCTTGTCCATCTTGAGCTCTAGGAGTTCTTTCAAGACCCTTTTTTTTGTGGATGCACTGGTATCGACACCCCTATACAGAGTGCTTCTATTGTTTGGTTTAGGTACGTCTCCCTCCTCTTCTTTTGTCAATACTGAACAACAGTATTCATTCAGTATCACTGCCTTTTCACTGTCACCCTCTGCCCACCCCCCACCTCCTTTATTAAGCCTCTCTATCCCTCCCTTGGTCTTTCTTCACTCATTAATGTACCTATAAAAGGTTTTATCCCCCTTCTTAACTGATTTGGATATCCTTTCCTCAGTTTGGGCCTTTGCTATTCTGACTGCCATCCCCGCTTCCTTCTGCTTTAACTGATAGAGTTCTCTTTCCTGCTCCTTCTGTGATTCCTTATACTTTCTGAATGCTATCTTTTTCTCCCTAACTTCCCCACCATGATGAGCCAAAGTACATTGTTTATGAGTCACAATTCTTACAGTTGTTTGATATGTGTCGGCTTTCCCTTTCACCAACTAGGGGGCACATTTCTAAAACATTTGGAATGGCAATTCATGTAATTCAGATGTGCCCTGAGTGTGGACATCATGCAGAGTGGTCCAGCCAGCCATATATACACCAGATGCCAGCCAGCAACCTTCTGATGTTGGCAGCCATTCTATTTTCAGGTCAACTCCCCAGTAAAATCATAACGCTATTCAACTTTCTTAGTTGTGTCAGCCATTGCACTCACCACCTATTTCAAACATCAAAGGTCATACCTGGAACTCACAGTATTGACAACTTGGAAAAATCAGCAGGCACAGATGATTGCTACACTACATCAGATGGATGGAGGCTTGGTATTGGCAGGTGATGAGTGCTCTGACAGCCCCGGACATTGTGCCAAATATGGGACATTCACAGTCATAGAGCAGTGCATTAAAAAAGTACTGGATGTCCAAGTGGTACAGGTATGTTGGTCAGTGGGTACTATGGGTCTGCATTGCTGCTATAGTTCACAGAATGTGACGAGCAATACTCTGCTCTGTTGGACTTCATAGCCTGTCCTCTGAACCTTACTGTACACCGTCTGCGTATCCAACATTGTTGTTCAATGATGTCCACAAAATGGACAGGACAGTGACTGTGATGTATGCCTGTGCCCTACCAGGACAATCTCTGCTTGCCATGGCAACCCCTTGACATGTTTAGTGATGTTGTTTGTTGTGTCTTTACCGTGTGAACACGTCTACTGGCACACGTACAAAGCTAGTACACACTCATGTACATATGCTGTAGTGTCTATTTGACTGGTAGTAAAACATGTCAACTTATATGTGACACTTTCAAGCAGTGGCTAGCTCACATTATGTGTGATGTGAGGGCAATACATACATCACTAGTTACTGTACCAGTTGATGACTCCATAGTATGTTAGTGATCACTCTCTGTTTGCAATGGCTAAATTGTGTATTCCATTATTCAGCACATTCCTCATGTTCTGATACTGGGAGGTTAGATGTTTGTACATATTTATTTATTTATTTAAAATGTGGTAACCAGGAAAGGCACCATGAGCAGAAACTTGTTTTCAGGTGCAACTTGGGGGGTACAAAACAGAAGATAAATAAAAAGTAAGTTACATGGTAAATAAAATGTACATAGAATTAGTTTGTTTGAAGACAAGTACATGTGATGAACAATGAGTAATTACAATTATATATAGTAAAATACAAAATATATATATATACACACGCACAATCAGGGGTTGCATAGATGAACCAGCAGGTGAAAGGAGGAGATCAGCTATACAGGTTAAAAACAAAAGGGAATCTGCTGATGCAGAGGGAGAGTAGAGCCTGCTGATGCAGAGATGGAGTAAAGGAGAAGCAAGCAGGGGTAGAAGGAGAGGAAGGAATTAGGAGGGGGGAAAGGTGCAGTAAGTGGATGGGGAAGGTCTGTGTAAGTGCTTGAGGGCAGTAAAGGAGGGAGTGAGGTGGGTTTGGGGGGAATGCTGTTCCAGAGGGACAGAAGCCTATAGGAGAAGGCCAGCTTGCTGGCTGAGGTGCAAGAACATGGGAGTGCGAAGGAACGGGCACTGACCAACCGCGAGTTATACAGGGAGGTAGTGGCAGGTTTGAGGAGAGAGACAAGGTATGTAGGGAGGGTCCCAAACCAGTATTTAGATATGAAGGTGGCACAGTGGAAAAAGCGTCTCTAGGAGAGGGATTGGAGAGATAGAGAGGAGTAGATGTCAAAGTGGTGAGTAAGACAGAGGGTGGAGTTCGAGGCAAACCTACAGAAGGCATGGTAGAGCACATCAAGTTTGGAGAGGGAGGTTGCAGGGGCGGCACTGAAAACAACGTCAGTGTAATTGAAAGCAGGGAGAATCCATTTAACCAGTAGGTCATGTCTAATGAAGAGGGGAAGGCTAGCCTTATGCCAGTAGAGTAGTCAAAGTTTAGGATGCAGTTTCTAGTGGGGAGCGCCAACTTGGGAGGAGAGGTTGAGTGAGATATCGAGCCAAACGCCAAGGTACTTGTAGTTGGGGACATTTTTGAGGGGAGTGGATGCTCCGGAGAGGAAGTAGGGTAGGGCATGAAGCTTAGCCAGTTTTTGCTTGGTACCAAAAGTCATTGCAACACTTTTCTTCGCATTTAGTTTTAGACAATAGCATTAAACCAGGAGGTAACAGCTAAAGAATCATTTTGCAGGGATGTTTGGATGGCCGAGACAGAAGAGCCAGAAAGGAAGAGGGTGATGTTGTCCTCATACATGTAGATCTTGACGTGAGAGCAAGCAGAGGAGAGGTTGTTAATGAACAATGAAAAAAGAACAGGTCCGAGGACTGAACCTTGGGGTACGCTGGCCCAGATGGGGGGGGATAAAGCATTGTTGATTTTTACAGATTGTGAACGGCTCATCAGATAAGGTCTGAACCAGTACACAGAAGATGGAGAGAGGTCTAGGGCACTAAGTTTATTTAGGAGGAGAGGGTGGGACATGGAGTCGAAGGCCTTTGCAAGGTCAATAAAAATGGCTGAGGTAATCAGACCTTGATCCATGACAGAGTGGATAGCAGCAGCAAAATGTAGAAGGGTGGTAGAGGTAGAGTGATGCTTCCTGAAGCCTGATTGGACCGGGGATGGAGTGTTAGAAGCCAGGAGGAAATCATTTATCCTAGAGAGGACTAGGGTCTCTTGTACTTTAGCAAGTGAAGGGAGAAGTGAAAGTGGGCGGTAGTTTCTAGGGACAGTAGCATCACCCCCTTTGAAGAGGGGGAGGACCGTGGTGAACTTCCAGGCTGAGGGAACAGTAGCAGAGGAGAAAGGCTGAGAATAAAGGTAAGAGGGTGACAGTGGAGGGAGCAGAGAGTGTAAGGAGCTCATGGTGCATGCCAACGAGGCTGGGTTTGGCAGGGTTGAGGGAGGCAAGAACTTTAAGGCCTTCAGGGGGGATATCGGAGACAACTGGAAGGCAGGGGACTGCGGGGTAGAGGAAGAGGTGCAGGGTAGAGAAGAGGGGGGTCATGAGGAACGGCAGAGGTAGTGAAGAACTTATTTAGAAGTTCTGCAACAATGGTGGGGTCAGAGATAAGTGAACCCACATTGCAGAGGGTGGGGGGGTGCATGGGATGGGTGGAGGAGTGAATGGCTATCATGCCAGAAGGAGGACAGAGTGCTGCTGGAGGCTTGAGGAAGAGATTTGAAAAATTCTGCATTGGCCTGATGAATGCGCTTGTTGCATCTATTACGGAGGGAACAGTAGGTCTGAATGTCAGCACGTGAGGATTTAAAACGAGACCACAAGAGGTCATGAGATTTGCTCATGATCAGGATTTCAGGGGTGATCCAAGGATGATGAGAGCACTTCACTCTGATTGTTTTTAGAGGGGCATGAGTATCCCAAACATTTAGAAAGATAGAAGTGAAATGAGCGAGTGCAGTATCAACAGATACGGAGGAGAAAACAGGTGGCCAGTCAGCTGTAGTCAGGTCACTAACACATATTAGTGGTCACAATCTTACTATGTTACTGTGCTGTGGCAAACGTGCCAACCATTGTCATCCCATGCATGTCATTCCATTTTGGAGAGCTCTGAAGATGGATCCCCGTGGCTTCAAAACATCAGCATGTACGAACATGGGATACCCACCTGAGAACACTGGACAACAGAGATTGTACAGCAACAGCACGACTGAAGACAGCCATTGAGCTGGTGAATGCCACTACCCTGAGGATACAGAGAAGTGTGTTGTGAGCTACAAAACTGATGAACAGGTACAGCATAACAACATTTGTCATATTTGTGGCTGATTGCCACATTTATGCCGGGATATCATATATCACTGAAGCTACACACAAGTTGGATGTATCACAAAAAAGTAATGTATTGTACATCCTTTTTGGAATACCAACTAGAAAGTAAATATGCAGACTGAGTAAGAGCTCTGTATGTGTGCCAATAGACATGTTCACACAGTGAATACACAACAACCCAAATAGTCCTTGCTGTGTGAGCACTTACAACAGTTTACACATGAGAGGTGTTTTCAGCGCAACCACTTGTTGTTCACAACTGTGCAACATGTTATTTGATGTGTAATCCTGGCCATTGTCAATGCACACTCCATCAAATGACATGGTTGCATGAATGACATCATAACGTTATATAATGTCATACTTGTGGGACACTAAGGGACACACATCATGTCCAGGGGTGCTGTAGAAATTCCGTGATGTACAATGTGGCAGTATGAAAAGGCTAACTGAAATAATGTTGTGACTACATGCCACCTTGGATCTAAGGGGGAGCACCACTGCATGATCATGGCATGGATTGACATAAATCCCTTATCTCCGAGATATTCATGGATGCATGTCTCACTGTATGGCATGGGCACATCACCGCCACGCAGCAAGTCACAATGCATCCCCCGTGTCAATGCTCAGTAACAAAACCATGGCATTCTATGCAGGACACAGCACAATAAGGTGGAAGGGACAGACTATGAACATCATAATGTGATCATCATATTGAAGTAACATTGTACATTTGTGTTTCTCACAAGAGTAATGAGGTTAGAAATAGCACGTGGTGCGAGCATGAGGGTCTGAAGAGAGAGGTGTCATATCTGAGAGGTGAACATGGCCTAACCATTAATGATAATCATGGATCACCATCGGCAAAATGAAAAGTGGATATGGCAAAACATGAACACCACTTCCCATTTGTTTGACATTTGGCATGTAGCCAAAGGTACTGTGTTGTGTCTACTATGCAAACACTTTCACAATATTTGTACAGTACTGAACCAGTAGGTACATATGGAATTGTGGTTTCACTCTGTCCACCTTTTCACATCCTTATACAGATGTCGCCAAGAAAATTGACAAAGTTGCCTCTCAAAAAGAATGCTCTGATGCTTCTCCCTGGAAGCAATCCATTATGAACCACCTATACTGGTCTGCTGTATCAACCAAACAAGGGGATGGAGAGCTCATTGCTGCCAAGTGGCAGTCAGTAATGTACCACCTCAATGGTATACTGTCGCCGCATCAAAACCCCGACAGCGAAGACCACCACAGCAACAGGATTCGCCAAAATCCGCCTTCACTGTGATGGTCTCTGGCTGGTCGGGGATTGCCTTGCAGGGTGTTGCCCCGGTCAAACTCCAACTCAGGTTGGAATCCTAGAGACGGGAGTGTGGGAGAGCCCCCACATGGGGGTTCGGGTGTCCGCATCCCCAGATGGAAACAGGAGGCATCCCCAACACTGCATTGCCGACACTTGGCAACGCGGCTGTCACTGTTGGGGATGTTTCCATAGCCGCTGTCGCTGCAGCATGGTAAAACCCACATCAACAATGTGCATGATGACCTACCAAACCAACGATATCCAAAATGTGCACATGAGCAACTTACGGGGCCAGACAGAGACTAGTAGTGGTTACCTACAATTATACAATGGGCTCCCTAAATCTGGTAAGCTGGTTGGTCAGCTGGCATCTTTACCCATGAGTAACTTCCTGCATAGCCCATGGGTAAAGTTCCAGCTGGCTCAGGTGATAACTGCACAGCACAGAAACTCAGTACCTCTCATTTAGTCCCACTGTCCGTTCTGTTGCTGCAGTCTCTGCAGCTCTTCACATTGCAGCTCCTACCTGCTCCTATCCACTTACACAGTACTCAAATGCACTTCCTTTCTCCCAATCACTGTAATCATCTCATCAAAAGACTACAAAAAGAAACCACCAAGTGAGAACATTGCGGACTACTATGATAACCTTGGTACCATCTGGGCAAAACAATATGTTTGCCAAAAGTGACGAAGCTCGTGCCTTGCAGACAAATTGTGCCTCATCGCAACCAATGAATCATGTGTACACCGTACAGGCATGTTTTACTTCAAAAAAATTTTTTTTTCTTTACCTCCTGACCCGTTCTCATCAGGTTAACACTTACTTCCTATATAGTACAATTGTCTATAGTATCATTTGTCCTGGAAGCACATGTTGAATGCTACCGGCAGACCTTCACCACTCGTACCACACTGTATCATCAAACATCACAACCAACCTGTTCTCGTGACCCTCATCATGAACCTTTACTTCTTCTATCCTCTGTACCAGACATTCATCCCGGAGGCATACGCTGAATGCCGCCAGCAGAATGATCTTCACCGCTCGCACCACACTGTGGCATTAAACAGCTAATATTCTTTTCTTACTGGCAGGCTATCTCAATAAAACAAAGAAAAAACAGTCATGAATCTTAGGCTCTCCATTTAAAAAAACATCATATTACTCTGTGCATGTGCGTGTGTGTGTGTGCGTGTGTCTGTCTGTCTGTCTGTCTCTGGAGGGGTATTAGGAACCAGGCAGTACCTCGGGTACACACACATTCGACCTAGCAACACAGCACTATTTTTTCTGGTGCAGCAATACAATCAATACAATTTATTAAAAATGGCCCCCCAAAAATATTTTTCTTCTATTTTTTGTAAAAAAAAAAAAAAAAAAAAACAGGGACATTGTATAATAGCAATAAAGCACTCCAGGGTGGAGTTATGCTGGGATTTACCCACTTCTAGTGTGGATTTGGTTACGAGGAGCAGCCGAGTGACCAAGCCACACACCAAGAGTGGGTAAATCCCAGCATAACCCACACCCTGTCGTGGTTTATTGCTTAAGTAAGATATTACAGTCTCGTAATTTCAAAGCATATACTAGACTTTCATCCATATTACTTGCTGATCCAGCTAGCATCAAGTTTTGTTTAATATTCTCTAACGTTATTTTGACTGTATTTGTCTACCCTAGCTTTAAAGGTTTCCCATGGCTGGACTTTCCACCACCTCAATTGGGAGGAAATTCCAATGGGGAAACACTCTTTGACTAGACCAGAATTTTCTTATGAGTGAATTCCATTTCTGCTGATTTAGTTACATATTGTGTGTTCTAATTTCATACTTTTTTTGTTTAAGTTCTAGTCCTAGTTCTAATCTTAGCCTCTGTTCATGGAAGGATCTATATACTAAAATCATATCGCCCCTCCATCATCTATATGCAAGCGAGTACAGATTTAGGTCACTCACTCTTTCCTCATAGGGTCTGCCCTTCATCCCTTGTACTGATCTGGTTACCTTCCTCTGCGCCCCCTCCAATCTTGTTACCTCACTCTTCCAATAAGGTGCCCAAACCTGGGAACAGTATTTCAATTGCATTCTCACCAGTGACCCATAAAGGGGGATCAAGACTTCTCTACTTCTGCTTGTAATATGCCTAAGGATACAATTAAGTGCTGTATTTGCCTTCTTTACAATCTGGTCATATTGTGAACCAAAAGTAAGGTCATTTTTAACAATGACACCCAAATCCCTTTCTTCCACAGATTGCTTCAGCAGTCCATTATTTATGCTGTATTTTAGTTCTAAGTTTTTTCTACCCACATGTAAAACTATGCATTTTCTTTGTTTAATTTTAGCTAATGTTTATTTGTCCAGTCCTGTAAGTAATTTAGGGTACCCTGGAGCTCAGTTTGATCCTGCAGTGAGCTAACAACTGCTCGCACTCTGCAGTCATCAGCAAACTTAATTAACCATACGTTCTCAGAATTACATTGTAAGGATGAAATATATAGATTAAACAAACAAGGCCCCAACACCGACCCCTGAGGGACCCCACTTGTCACAGAAAGCCAGTCAGCTAGTTCCCCATTTGTTATCACCCTCTGTCTCCTCTTATGTAACCAAGATGATATCCAGTTAATAATATTTGTGTTTATCTGCAGCAACAATAGAGATTCTATTAATTCCCGATGTGGAAGCTTGTCAAAAGCCTTTGAGAAGTCCAGTTGTACCACATTGACTGAGTTCCCTAAGTCTAAAGCCTTACTCACCTTCTCATAAAAATGTAGAAGGTTTGTCTGACATGCTCGTGCCTTTGTGAACCCTTGTTGGTATGGATCCAACAGTTTATTTTTAGTCAGATGGACAAGAATGTGGTCTTTTATAGTGCCTTCCAATATTTTACCCAGGACTGATGTCAGGCTCACTGGTCTATAGTTCTCGGGGGAATCCTTTTTACCTTTTTTAAAGATAGAAACAACGTGCGCCTCTCTCCATTTATTAATCACCTCCCCAGTATCTAAGGATTTCTGGAAGATAAAGGCTACTGGTAGAGCTATCTCCACTGCTACTTCTGAGATAACTCTTGGGTGTATGTTGGCTGGTTCTGGAGACTGATTTATATCTGTCTTCCTTAATCTATCTGTTACATCCTTAATGTCAATTTTGATTTGATTTTTTCTGACGTAGTGTGTCTTATATTTATTGTGGGGTTATCCTTAGGGTTGAACACTGTGCCAAAATAGTTATTTTGGACATTAGCTATATCTTTAACCTTTAATATTTCCCCTTTATCATCCTTAAAGGGGCCTATAGTTTGTTTATTTCCTCTTTTATTATTTATATAAGAATAAAAATTCTTATAGTTGTCTCTGCTATTTGTGGCTAATCTTTTCTCAAAGGCTGCTTTTGCAATTTTTATTAATTTCTTTACTTTCCTTAGCTGTTCCTTATATTCAGGGAGGCTGATCTTATTTAGTTTTAATTGTTTGTACATTTTATTTTTAAGGTTAATTTGTTTTTTTAGTTTCTGAGTAAGCCATTTGGGGGTGTTTCCCTTTTTAGAATTATTAGCTGTATATTGAATATATGCATCAGATAATGTCTTTATTTTGGCTACAAGTGTATCCCACATTCCTTCTAATGTTAGCTCTGAAAAATCAGATTTCCAATCCCACTTCTGAATAGCCTCTCTTATTGTATTAAAATTGGCTCTTTTAAAGTCAGGAATTTTAGTTATTCCACCCTGTTCCAAAGGCAGGTCTTTTAGTTTGAAGAATACTGTCTGCTGGTCATTGTTTGCTAACGGAAGGCCCACCTCAGTATCTGATATGTTAGCTCCCATATTGGTTAAAATGATGACTAATAACTTATTTCCCTACTATTATCCTTTATTGTCTGTTCCAGACCTATTTGATTGAATTTTTTTAGATAATCTCTATCAATACCACATTTAGTGGTTTGATTCTCCCAATCAGTGCCTGGTAGATTTAAGTCACCTGCCAAGATGATGTTTTCTGCTGGATTTAAGAGATCCAGGTAATCTAAAATTTCTTGATCCTTCTCTCTGGTAGTTGAGGGGGGATGGTATAGCACCCTCAGCATAATTTTGGGGGTATTTGGGGGAATAATCTTAACGGTCAGGTGTTCTATATTTAAACTACCTTCGTATACTTCCATGCTTTTAAGTGAGTCATGAATATAGAGTGCCACCCCACCTCCTTCCTGTATCTTCTAGGTTTATTATACAGGTTATATCCTTTTATATTTTTGTCCCATGTATCCCCCCTCCTCCCGCCATGTCTCTGTAAGGATTGCAATTTTGATATTTTTTTCTCTCATCAGCTGTGTGAATTCATCAAATTTATTGTCCAAGCTTCTGACAGTACCTAATACTCCTCTGACTGTGTTTAATTTTTGTATGTGTGGTTTTGATGTGGGGTTGATTGTTTCTTTCTGAATGTTTTCCCTTCCCCCTCTGTTCCCAGTTTAAATGGTTCTCAATAATTTTGTTGAAAGTCTTACCCAATATTCTTTCCCCCATTTTATTTAAATGTAGTTCGTCATTCTTACACAGAGAATCATTTCTGAAAATATTGTCAACATACGGAAGGGCATGGCCATGTGCCATCAGTCGGTGGGGAACTGTGGTCTTTTGTGGTCATGGATTAACAACAGTTCAATATATAATCACCAGTTGATGGGTTGTGATTTGGTTTTTGGAGTCTGTGAGTTATGGCAGTGTGCCCATGTCGCTCTGCTGGGGCGTGGGGTGGCATTCCGTTGTGTTCTGGATGTGCCTGTTGCTGGGGGGATTCTGAAACAGGGAGTGAGGCTCAGTTAGGTGGGTGTTGTGGTGGCAAGCAGTTGGCTCACCACCTGACCACTACCTAAAACAGAGCATAGTATGCTGTGGCAGCAGTGTCCCAATTGAAGCCATTGGCCATGTGCCATGCTATTGATCATTGTAGGGTGCATGTATTCAGTCATGTATATGTCTGCAACAGCCATGGCACTGTGTTGCACAGCTAGGCACCACTTGACTTTATGCACTGTGCACACCGTGCTCAGAAGCCCTGACACCACTTTTGACACATGGCTGATCAGTAGCCTCACACATGCTGTACGTGTCTAGCAAGTGCACCCACAGTGGATGACCTTGTGGGTCCAGTGAACCCCACTCCTCATCCTTCATAGTTGTTAAGTGCTAGGTGCCTTAGGTGAGCAGTGCATGGGTATAGAGAATATCAGTACTAGGTTTCATAGGTGTATACTGAGCCGGTTAGACTTTTCTCCATTGTGCTCGCTAGAACAATTACCAATTGCCCAGTCTATATATCCTATCCAAGTTTCACTTAAAGATATCCATTGATGGACTGCTTGCCACCTCCTTTGGGAGACCATTCCACCTGGCCACTACTCACTGATTAAACCACTTTTTCCTTTTCCATGTCTTGCAGTTTTGCCCTTTCAGCTGCCAAGCATGGGCTCTTGTACTATATGTTTGCTCTTTAAATACCAAACCTAATCTTTCCCGTAAGTCAGAATCTTTCAATGATTTATATAGTAGACATAGGTCTCCTCTGCTTCTTCTATACTCCAAGGGAAAAAGATCTAGTTCTTCCAGTCTGTTACTGTAATCTTTATTGGCCATGCCCATTATAGAACATGTAGTTCTTTTTTGCACCTTTTCAATTTTTAAGATTTCCTTTTGATGGTGTGGAGACCACAGCTGTGCTCCGTACTCCAAAATGGGGCTTACCAGTGAACTATACAAGGGGACTATCACCTCCTTGCTTCTACTATGCTATATAGTAGTACATTTCCCTGTTCAGTGACAGTGGACTTATGAGAAACAACAGCAAGCAACACTGATTATGGGGTCCCCAGGACACCATGATCAGTTCATTTGATATGTGTTGTGGCTACCATGACATCCTTGTGTTCTGCCCCATTGGCAATACATTTGAATATGTCAATGTTGTGGCTCATTAGCCATTTGTACAGCTGCATTGTGCCTAGCCATGCAGTCATCTTGCAGTCACTGTTGAGAAAAGTGACCTTACCATGTAACAAATAGACAACTGATGTCATTGTGGTGAACGGCAATCCCTGCATGTGTACTGCAATGCTATGTCCATTGGTACTGGAGCAGCAATGCACTATGCGTTTAATGGCCGCCAGAGTTCTCTACACATGAACAATATCCTGTGCAGGCACAGTGAACAACATCGGCATGGCACAACACTATGACATATCTAACATGGTTGCAGGATCTCAATGCAGATGCGTGAGTCATCTGACATGCACAGTGAATGCTGGTGGCCATCTTTGACATGGATGATTGTGCAGATGTTACCCCGAAGTGCACTGCACATACCTGATTCATTGCACATGTGCAAAAATCCCTGCTGGCCATGTTGGAGACAGTGCACTGTTCTGTGTTCCACTGGACCTCATCTGAAGCCGTATCAGCTGCTGGTAGAACATGCTCAGAAGCTTCAGCAATGTTACTACCTCATCTGTGTGATAGCATGCCTGAAAATCCACATTGTCAGACCTATGCTAACATTTTCTCAGCAAAAGAGGTCTACACATGCAGTAGAATACACACAAACAGCTGAGGCACTTACTTCTTTCTCACCTCTGTTTGTATATGTTCCATAAATATGCTCACCACACTCCTGTGTGATTGTTAAATGCAGTAGAATGTACTGCCCCCTATGGTTTGACATACAATTCCAGATTCCAGACATTACAACTGATCTCAATTCAGTGCCTTACCATTACAGACAGCAAAGCAGCGGTGAAACTCGAAAGAATCATAAACTCAAGGATGCTACTCAATGATGTCTGAAAATTGTCCAGCCTGCATTAGACATTCTCTCTAAAAGCCTTCCATAGCCTCATACTATACTAAGCACCAAAGTATACATCATTCTCTAACATGGGGATGTGTACAAGGTAAGCATACACAGATGTGTGCAGCTATGTACACATGCATATCAGCTGCATGCACTTGACAACATCAAGGGATTTTCCATGACCCTTACCAGCTTCAGATGACTGTTCAGTGCATGATCACCACATGGTCCAGGTCACAGCTTGTGGCAGACACTCACTGCTGTGCCTGACCGTGGTGAAACACCCATCAATGAAGACAGTGATGTCACTTTCTCCATACATAGGACCATTGGGAATCACCAGTGCAACTGCTGCACAAGTTTGAAATGAACAAGTACTTCCACTGTGGATGTCACCTATCATGTTGCACAATGAACCAATGTATCAGGCAACACATAGCAATGAACATGCACAGGGTCACAGATAGTCGGCCACAGGTGACATGAAACATGAATATTGACTGCAGCAGGCAGCACGCAGTGTCACTACTTGGAGTGCTGTGTGACCTGTGATCACTGTGCGTCTCTTCAACCAAGTGGTGAACATGTCTGCATCATTCATCTGTGAACATAATTGTTGCATGATATCTTCACACCACAGTACTGCACATTGTCACACATTGGACAATGTCCACCACAGTAGTTGATCATGGTTGACAGAAGAGGTTTACTTTGCAGCGAGTCTGTTGACAGCCAAAAGGTGTTGGTGTACTTTACAGTTCAACATGTCACCCAAGCAGTGCTGTGCAATGAACCATGACCATCCTTTCTTCATGTCACGACCTGATCCGTATCTCCCAATCACAGGTTGGTGCTCGCAGCCATGCACTTTAGTGAAAACACTGCACGCATGCAGACTGTCACCGTGGATGGAAGGCATAGGTACTCTATTTGTTTCCCAAAATTCAAAAAGGGTGGATACTCCATATGCAAGGACATGGTCAAACCTACTTATGATAAGCAGTGCACTAACAGGTTGGTATTGCATCTGGTACTGACACAATGCCTGGCAGTGTTTATGGCAGTAAAGGATCATAGTATGCACTATCCAGTAGCAGTGTGGTCAGCCATTTAGTAGCTTAACATACATGTTCCTGTCCACTGTGACACGGATCTGATTTCCACGCTTCCAGCATATCACCTGTGGCATCACTGCACAAATGTTATGCTGTGGGAGTGGTTGTTGGTTTGTTAATGTGGTTTGCACAATGGTACCAGACAGTTATTTACAGTGCTGCTATCAGAAGATGTAGGTGGCAGTATGTAGTACACAACAGGTGGAGTGTGCCAATGGTAGATCACAACCCTACATGTCTGAAAAAGGTGCAATGGTGCACCTACAGGTATACACATACCACTTGTCATGGCAACAGGGCTACTTTGTGTGGCTGTTTGACAACATTGTATTTTCCAGACATGGACCTTCACTTGGTGATGCATGCTGTCAAATGTGTGTCGATGTGTTGACACTGATCACCATTTGGGTCTTTGGCAATCTCATGCAGAGGTACATGCAGAACTATGCAGCTTTCACACCCTGCCTAGCACAAATTTCTGATGGGGTACAATAGTGAACACTGGGCTCATGTGGCCATTCACAAGTGTCAACGCACTTGTATCACAGGAGTGTGACCAGTGCATGGTAGAATCACTGATAGCCCCATTAGCCCTGATGGTCACCACATTGTCGACATGCCAGTGAAAAATGTTACAAAATGTATCAGCAGTGGATGTCATCACTTTACGTAGGTTCATATCACCTACACAGTCATGTACAGGACAGCACTGGTCACACGAGGTGTTCTGGTTATGTTGCCATGGTCATCACTGACACACATAAACATCATGAGCCCTAATATTCAGTGGACATAGTCACTCAGTAGCAGTCTCACTGGCACAACGGTGTGTGTGTGTCATTCAGTGGTGAACACACAGGGTGACTGCATTTGCATTACTTGTTCTGCTTTACACATGTGCTCACCCTCACCCCTGAAAATGCTTGCCAGTCACTCTCTCCTTTGCAGATGTTTATTGCAAAACCCTGCCAACCCATATGACACCAGTAATATTTAATAGGTATTGAGCCTTTGCTTTGTGAACCAACAAACAACCACAGCCACACCCAATGCTGACTGCATTACTGGCAGCCAACACAGTAACTGAGGTACTGTGTACTGTGTCATGCCAATTTGCCCCCTAGACCAAAGCCCTGCAATGCCCGGCACCATCAAACATGGCCAAGCATGTGTGCATGATGTGATGTTATGTGGCACAGTGGCACACTAACTGCATTGTTGCGGTTGTTGTGTTGGCTGTTACAAAGACAGAAGTGTTACACTTTTCATCCACCAGTGATGTTGGATAGGAAGTGTGCCTGTTATACTATAGATACTATTGTGTATTTCAGTCCTCTGTCATGATGGACATAGGGCAAACCTGCAGACACATGAGATCCCTAACTGCAATAGGCGCTTCCAGGTAACACACACAATCACACAGTGATATAGGACAGATACCAGGTGCACAGAGACATGTCCTGTAGAACTCTGTCTGTATGTCTCATAGTCCTGGAGATTCTGTATTGCTGTCAAGTGCTGACCGCAATAAGGGAGCGGTTATGCGTCAGATATGTTTATAGGCTCCTACATGGTGGGGGAGGGGGGTAAGACCCGGCTCTCCAAAAAGAAATGAAAGTCACTATGCACTAAGTATGATTTCCAAGTCATTTTATTTGTCAGTTAGAAATCAAGATGACAAAGCAGTGCTTCCTACATGGTTTCAGGTCAAGGATGGCACACTGTCACATACTGTGTCAATATCTACCTGTCACAATGTTCATAAGTGAGCAGATAATGGCTTCCAACCCCTGCCAACAACCTGCATTCCACATGACAGTGAAGTATCAGATTCACAACATGATAATATCATTGTGGGAAAATGTTACATGCACTATGAAGCAGACAAGCGGAATGAAGTCACAGCAGTGATGCAACATGATGCATAATACAGCTGTGACTCATCAGGACTGCAAACCCATGGCACATACGTGTGGCATGTTGTGACACCAACAGGGTCATGACCTGGAACAGTACCACTACAGACACATTGTGAGTACCCATCACCTTTGATGTGTAGAAGATATTTTTGGACAACTAAACAAGCTGCATATCAGAAACTACATGAGAAAAATCTGACAACGTTGGGCTATACTGTTGGCCCTTTACTCAGTTTCCTCCCTAAAATTACTGCCACAGCATTTAGTCAAGTTAAAAAAACTTGTACACAAATCCACATCTTTTTCCAAGTGCCCACCTGGTGACAGTGTAAGATGACCACGACATGGTTTACATGATAATGTCAGCAGAGCCACAGTGCTCCACAGCATTGATAGACACAGTATGAGGACCAGTGACACAGATGTCCAATAACACCCTTGGATTGCATATCTGGGTAAAATATTTTCACACCTGCACAGTACAGGATTTCAATAACATATGTCATGCAATGTTGTGAATGAAGATCTGTTTCACCAGTCCCTATGCCACTCATATTGCCACTCTGGCACACAGTGGTTCCACTTACCTCATCAGGTTGATCACGTCACGGGCATCTTAGTCTGTCATGCATTGAGTGTGCGTTTTGACATACTGTAATTTTAGGTTTTATTGACATCTTTTTCTCAGCGTTATGAGTTGCTGTTGCAGTGTCAGAATGATGTGCAGCATAGGCCAGATAAGGCCTTACACTACTGCCCTTCATGTTTGGTTTTGGCACATATCATTGGCAATATGTTTCCTGTGTAGTTGTCCTTTAGGGCTCATCTATGGTTACATTACACACTGTGTGAGTCTTTCTGCAGGTGGACACCATCACCCGCCAACATTGGGGTCACATAAGTATGGGTGCTGGTGCAGTATTTGAAGTTTTGTGTTTACATGGCCACTGACTATGACCTGTAATTTGTGCATGTCGTACATTCAACTATTTCCATGTTGTACATTGAAAGGTGCAAAACAATGTTCCTTGCAAAATCCAACCAATAATTACTGCTTGCATAAGACTTTTCTACATACGCATTACAAGTGGCATGGCAGTCCTCCCATGGGAACCTTCACACTGTTATGTGCTCATTGTGTGCTCAATAGTGAGGAAGAAAATAACGTAACAATCAGCATGTACCAAGTGTGTAACATGCATGACACGTGCAAAACCTGCACAAAGAGAAAAAATATTCATATTGCCTGCCTTTCTCATCAGTAGCAGTGTCATTTGCTTAGCAGATTCGTACCATGGTGCTTATGACATATACAATGGGGAAACATGTACTAATGCATCCCGTTGATAGAATGGTCAACTGACAAACATCAGAAAGGGCGATGCAGCACATGACAACATGTTGTGTGGCTAAGCATTATGTGTCCCCATCCAGGTGCATAACTACTCACCCTCTTTCTTTACCCACAGATTTTGCCAACGTACTGAAGAGAAGACTACTAGACTCATACAATGATGCACCAAACAACCTTCAAACATCGATTGCTGACATGTAAATTCATTACTTGATCCACTATGTTTGTTGCTGGAACACCCTGACAAAGCTGACGCCATTGCTGAGTTTGTCAGTCGATTTAATCAGCACACATGAAAGTAGTGTAGAAGGCATTTGTTATGTAAACTGACAGCCCTTGTACTGTATACAGCTCAGACTGCCTCTCTAGAACATTGCTCCACCTGCATGCTACATTCCTTCCTTCCTCCTTGCTCAGTGCTCCCCTGTGCTTCTATCTCCTCAGTGTCCACTCAGCTCATCACCCTCCTTAAAGAGTAGCTTCCTAGTAGCTGCTTGCCTCAGCCCATTCGATAACTTACCTCCACAGAAAGCTCCCAATGAAGTGTGGCATAACAAGTCGTGCTGTATTAAAAGTTATTTTACTCATAAAATTAAAATCAAGCCCACCGGCAGAAAAAGAACCGAGCAAATCACGCCCCCACGTTGGCCCAAGAAGCCCTGTTTTGTGATGTCACAAAATGAAGGCTGTGAGAGCACCCATTCATATAATGGGGCCGATATTGTCACATAGTTTTAGATTAGTTACTGTTGGGATTTTCATAAATCAAAGCAATCGATCGACTAATAGGGACCCCTGTTGAGTCGATCAATCGCTGATTTATGCAAAACTCAAATAAATCTAAAACTATGATAACATCGCCCCATTATAAGTGAATAAACACGCTTCCTGCAGCCTTCATTTTGTGACATCACAAAACAGGGCTGCGTGGACCAACGTAGGGGCATGGTTTGCTCGGTTCTTTTTCTGCCGGTGGGCTTGATTTTAATTTTATGAGTAAAATAACTTTTAATACAGCACGACTTGTTATGCCACACTTCATTGGGAGCTGTCTGTGGGGGAAAGTTATCGACTGGGCTGGGAGAGGGCAGCACAACCATCAGTAGGAAGCTGCTCTTTAAGCTAGTATCCTCCCCTATGTTTCTGTCGCTGCCCCATAAAACTGCTAAATGGCTACTCTATAGCTCCTATAAGGGAAGCAGGCTACTCCAGCTCCTTATTCTCTTGCTCCCTTCTAGCATCTGGTGATATCCACCCAAACCCTGGCCCTGATATTGCCTATCCACCAGCTGGTGCCCTCCCAGCCTCCACTCCACTCCACTCCACTTACACTACCAAATGGCCTTAAAATCATTCATCTAAACATAAGAAGCCTTGTTTCAAAAATCTCCCTATTACAACCCATGGTACGGTACTTGCCTATGCCCC
The DNA here is from genome assembly GCA_016271365.2 of Neoceratodus forsteri. Lineage (NCBI taxonomy): Eukaryota > Metazoa > Chordata > Ceratodontiformes > Ceratodontidae > Neoceratodus > Neoceratodus forsteri. Next base: position 1,680,522,356 of record CM057456.1, read on the forward strand.
TGACATCATTGTAATTTCTGAAACTTGGCTGTCAAAAAGCATACTGGACCATGCTATCTCTATCCCAGGCTTCACCATCTCAAGACAGGACAGGACATGGAGCGGTGGCAGCGTGGTTATCTATACCTCCACTTCTTTCCTGTTCACACTATCCTTCACAGCTTCTGTTGAATCATCCCACGAGGCTCTCCTTTTAAAAATCTCCTATCCCCACACTGTCCCCATCTTCACTGCTGGAGTTTACTGCTGCCCAGGGCAGCCACCCTCTAACGTCACTAACTTGGTCACAGAGCTCTCCTCAATTGCTAGTGGTGGTGAGCTATTTATCCTGGGAGACCTAAATCTAAACTGGCTGGCCCCATCACTGGCTAATATTCGCTCCACCATCAAAGCCTTAAACCTCCACCAACTTATACTGGAACCCACTTGCCTCAACTATAAAATACTAAACCACTCCCTGCTTGACCTAGTCCTCACCTCCCATCCCCATCGAGTAGTGGCCTCTGGGCTACTGCCTGACTCTATCAGCGACCACCACATGAGCTTTGTAGTGCGTAAAATACATAGGACTAAGCAAACAGCAAAAACTATTCTCACTAGACCCTTCGCATCTCTTGACCTGCAGCTATTGCTTCAAGACCTCACGCAAACTGACTGGTCCCCCCTCTCCCCAGCTACCTCAGCCGACACGGCCCTTGCCTATTTCAGCTCTAAGTTCCTACAGATTTGGAACTCCCGAGCTCCGCTCCGTAGAACTAGGGTCCATGGTGAGCACCTCCCCTGGGTCACTCCTGAACTCTTAGCCTGCCAACGAGCTCGTGACCTTACGTGGCGATGGGTCAAAGTCTCCAACTGTCCTAGAGATCACCAATGATACCGTGAACTTTGGAATGGCTGCAATAAAGCAATACACCTTGCCAAAGCTGATCACTTCAAATCCAACTTCCAAATGAATACTAATAACCCATCCAAATTCTGGAAGGTTGTCCACTCCCTCTTCTTGCCATCCACAAACCCTCCGCCACCTATCCTGAGGCACAGCCACAATGTCCTTACTGAACCTGAGGCCATTGCCGAATGCTTCAACTCCCACTTCACCACCTGTGACTCATCTCTGCTGAGCACCCTCCCAAGTCCCCATCTTGCTCAGGTGCCCCCTTCTCATACCTCCAACACTGGCACTCCATCCACTGCTCCCCCACCTGCTCCCGCCTCGTCCCCACAATTTGTCCCTCCTCCCCTCTGCTGCTTTACCCATCCACCCCCCCCCACCATCTCACCCTCCCAGTTCCCCTTCTTTCCTGACACTACCCTATGAGCTCTCCTTGCACTACACCCTACCAAAGGCTCCTCGCCTGATGGCCTCAACCCCAGACTCCTCTCCCTCTCTGCTCCTGCAATAGCCTGCCTGCCCACTCTCCCTAATACTAAACCTCTCCTTTGAAACTACCACTGTTCCCTCTGTTTGGAAACATGCTGTAGTCCTCCCCCTCCCGAAGGGGGGTGACTCCTCCTCACCTGGGAACTATCACCCTATCTCTCTCCTACCAACCTTAGCTAAACTCCAAGAATACATAGCCCTCAACCAACTCTCCTCGTTCCTCTCTGACTCCACTTTTTTCACACCCTTCCAGTCTGGCTTCAGGAAATTCCACTCCACCACCACCTCTCTGTTGAGGTTAACAGAGACTATCTCCTCAGGCTTTGACAAAGGGCACATTACCCCGGCTATCTTTGTTGACTTGGCCAAAGCCTTTGACACTGTCTCACACCCCCTCCTCCTGCTCAGCCTATCAGCTGCTGGACTCTCCCCTTCTGCCACAGGCTGGTTCAGTGCCTACATGCCCAGTAGGTCACAATCAGTTAGAATAGCTGATGTTACCTCTCCCCCCTTGCCTATAATAACTGGAGTTCCCCAGGGTTCAGTGCTAGGCCCTATCCTATTCTTCAGCTTTCTAAATGACCTCCCCCAGGTTTGCTCTGCATCCAGCATCCACATGTATGCTGACGATACAGTGCTGTTTACCTCTGGCAAATCTGTCTCTGATGTCACTACCAGGCTCCAGTCTGACTTCACCAAGGTCCAACTCTGGTTTAGTTCTCATCAACTTTTTCTAAATGCCAAGAAGGCAGTCTCCATGTCCTTTAGCTTAAGGCAGAGACTCGTAAGGCTTAGTCACCTCCCCACCTTTCATACCCTTGATGGGACTGCACTTGAGGACTCCCCCTCATTCGGGTATCTTGGCGTCTGGCTGGATAGATACCTTGACTTCTCTGTACATATTGATGCCATTTTGAAAAAACTAGGGCCTAAGCTCAGGGCCCTTCACAGAAACTGCAGCTGCATCCCTCTCGCCACCAGGTGCAAGCTGGCACAGAAGATGATCATGCCTATTTTTTAATAGTGTGACATAGTCTATGGTGCCGTCCCGCAGTCCTACCTATCCAGACTGGACTCGCTCTACAATTCCTTCTGTCATTTTGCTCTTGATGCCCATCACCTCACCCATCATTGCGATCTCTACTGCTCCCTCAACTTCCTTCCCCTCCACAATCGGCGTGCGCTACATGGTGCTAAGTTCATCTCTAAATTCTGGCTCGGATCGCTCCCCTACTACATCTCCTCCTCTCTTGGCACCCCTACTCCCTCCCTTTATTATCTGAGATCCCATGCTGACACACGCACCCTCTCAATCCCCCGAAGAGCTACATCCTCAGGCCAGAAAGCCTTCTCTTACCACCTGCCTAAAATGTGGAATGCACTTCCTCCACAAATCCGCTACTCCTCCTCCCTTTTTTCTCTTACCTCTGCACTACACAATTACCTCACTCCTACCTGCACCTGCTTCTGACCTCCTCCTTGCCCATCTGCCTCTTTCTCTCCCTCCCTCTCTCTCGCTCTCTTTCTCCCTACACCCCTTCCTCATTTGCACTTACCCTGCCTAAATTGCCTAGCTCTTATATATGTGTCATTGCTTACTTATGTTCCACCCTGGCTAATACTGCAGCACCTGTGAACCACATGTTTTGTAATTGTATCCATCTGACTACTTTGGATTCTATGCCTTTGACTCCGTATTGATACTATATGTATGTATGTATGCATCACCTGTGATCCGCTGGTAATGTAATTGTATGCATTTGACTTTATGTACCCAATGCCTTTGACTGTGTATTATTAATGTGTGTATTAATGCTTTTATGCACCCTCTATAATGATGTATGTATTATGGATTCTCCTGCTGTATATCCCTCTCCCCTTTCCCCCAGGACGTACCATGAGATGAGCATTGAGTTGCTCATTGTATCCTTCCTGGTGAAACAATTCAATAAATACATAAAAAAATAAATAAATACTATTGTCCTCTGGAAATGTTGTTTGTATTTTGTTCACGGCACATGATGGAAGAGGGGCATGGTTGTGGCGGCCCAACCACCCGAGGCACCATCTCACCATTAGTCAGTATGAGATGTACCTAAATTGACTAAGGGGAGAAAACAGAAAAAGAACTGTCAGTATCATACATTGCAAAGTATGTGTAAATGAACAGTAAGATTTTCAGGGATTATTGAATTTCAGCTGTGCACCTAATAATGTACCTATTCAGTTACAGCACCACAGAAACAGGGTTGATAGCAACAACAGGCCCAGTGTCCTTCAGTGGCCCTGGCCATTCCTCTGTCATCATAGCAGCAGCTTCAGCAGGTGTTGCTTTTGTGCCACTCCCAAGTGTTTTCACACAGCCAAACACATGATGTATGGACAGTGTCACCATAGAAAGCAGCATAGCAGGTCACACAGAGGAAGGTGTTCTGTACGTGTACAGTAACAACACAGCATAACTATATATAGTGCATGGTAGAATGTTGTTATTGATAGAAATCCATAACTAGAATGGAGTTATAGTATATGGTGGAACGCTGTTCTGCATGGAAATCCATGCCCGGAACAGCGTTGTTGTGCTGCACTCGGTACATCATGATCTTGTTGTGCTGCACTGAGTACGTCACCGGTGCAGCACAACAAGATCGAATGCATTCGCGCATGAGCAATTGAGCAGCCAACGGCGACGTGGAAGTAAGCGCGCTGGTACAGATGCCAAAGTAAGCCTTATTTTTTTCTTCTAGACTTGTTTGGGGGATCACGGAGTGCTGATTATGGTTGCCCATACACTATAAAAGATTGTGTATGAACAATCATACACAAACAAGACAGTTGAAAGATCTTGAGGTTTCCGTGGTAACAGACCTCTCGAGCTGCGCTGTCGAGGTCTTTGGTTACCACAGAAACCTCTCGATCACAACTGCCTTGTTGTGTATGCTTGCTCATACACAATCCTCTATGTTATGCTGCAGTAGCTATGTCATCACAGCTGTTATGCTGCACTAGCTATGTCACTACTGCAGCATAACAACTTGGAATGCTGCTACAATAGTTGCTTTCCTCAATCCAGTTAAGCTGGAAGTTGCTGTTTTTTTTTTTAAACTTGAACTTGCAGAAACATCTGCAGCACACTGTCAGTTAAAAAAAAGAAAATGTTAAAATTTCTATTCTCTGTTGTCTTCTCCAGATGGTTTTGTGTGATTTTCTATGCTGTGACTGCCCATACACTATAAAAGATTATGTATGAGGTTCTTGAGGTTCCCTTGGTAAGACTACCTCTCGAGCTGTGCTCTCGAGGTCATCTGTTACCAAGGAAACCTCTCGATACAAGAATATCCTTGTTATGTATGACTGCTCATACACAATCCTCTATATTCTGCTTCCTTGGGTGACATGTCACCATATCCCACTTGCGTGTAGGGGAAAAACTATGTCCATGTTGTGGTGTATGCATGGCCAACACAACGTTAGGTCGCCACTTATCACAGTCACCTACGTTTTCTGAGACTGTGTGAGGAGGGAAAACCCGCAGTGACATTCCCCATGATGTAACCAACCAGTGTAGGCATTCTGACAATGTCTCCAATGCAAACTTTGTAATGACTCTGACAGGGACTCAGAGATGGTAACCCTTGCCTGTAACACGACACACATGAAGTCAGTATAGCTGTATAGACTGTGCTGGCATTCTGGTTGTGTCACCACAAACAGGAGCTCAGTACACTGTGTTCTGCATGGAAGCATCACAGTACTCTCCCTGTACGACATGTGTGACATATCACAGTTCAACACTGCAACCCCAATATGAGTGGCACATGTACCATGTGGTACAACACATGCCTCTTGGATCAGACTTGTACCATCTACCACAAATTTAGGTAGGCGTGCATTGCAATTATTCAGATAAGCATAGGTCAGCACTGACAGCATTGCAGGTAAAGGATGTATGACATGGTGGTACATTACAGTAAATGGTGCTTACTGATATATCTGTCTGAACAGTGCAACACATGCAATGTATAGCAGTAACATGTGCTGCACTGCATACCTAGTTTTGGCGTGCCAGCAAGATGCACATATTCCACAATGAATACTCATATACCCTGGTCCACACATTACCAGCATGGAAGTTCAAGGGTATGTCAGCAACATGTGCCATTATCTCTCTCTTGCTCAGGCATTGGCACATAGTTTCTAAATGGTGTCTCCCTTACATAGTGACACCATACAAGTGGCACATTAGAAACAAGTAAAAAACCACCATGAGTCAAACCACAGAGTTATTTGTATGTCAGTGCTAACAGGTGGAAGACTATGTTTGCTGGCAAAGGCACATAGCTTCACCTGAGTTCTTTTCTTCTAGGTTTGCTTGTAAGGACAGAGCACGGAACAACAGCATCAGAGCAAGGAAAAACATTAAGGCTTCTTTTGGCTAGGCATATTTACTGTGTGTTATTATTTTCTTTTGTGCTTACAGGTTTTGTTACTGTTTTTTGCTTACATAGTACTGCTTTATTGTTCTCTGATTCAAATTGCTTTTGCAGGGTGTACTTTCTGCTACTTTGTTACAGGGTGTGCCTACAGGTTTGTTACTGTTTTGTGCTTACAGATTACTGCTTTATCTTCTCTGATTCAAATTGTTTCTTTGCAGGGTATATTTTCAGTGGAATGGTTCAAGGTTATGCCTATAGGTTTTTGCTATTGTGTTGTGCCTACAGGTGTTACAGTTTACTGCTTTATTTTTTCTCTGATTGAAATTTTTTTTTTTGCAGGGTATATTTTCTGCTAAATAGTTATAAGGTGGGCTTGCAGGTTGATACTGTGTTGTCCTTACAGATTACTGCTTTATTTTTTTCTGTTTCAATGTTTTTTGCAAGGTATATCTTCTGTTAAATTGTTCTGCAGGTTGTGCTTACAGGTTTTGTTACTTTTTGTGCTTACAGATTACTGCTTTATATTTCTCTGTAGCAAAGTGTTTTTTGCAGGGTATTTCTTCTGTTAAATTGTTACAGGTGGTGCTTACAGGTTTTGTTACTTTTTGTGCTTACAGGTTTTACAATTTTCTCTATCATTAGGCTAAGCTTTCAGGGTTAATTACAGGACCACCTATGAGATACAGACTGTGGGACAGCATCTGCATTTGTTGTTGGTTGATTGTTTCTGTTCTTACCTCGTTTCTTTTGTCCATGGTTCTTCTTTTTCGTCAGGGGAAGGGCCCCTCCCCCACCCCATCCCCAACCACCCCATGCCACACTCCTTTTATAGAGTAGCACAGTCATGACATTTCCTGTAGCAAAGTAGGAAGGGGTGGATTGGAGGTGTATCCACACAGTGACTTCACTTAAAGGGCACAATTAATTTAACATGTTATGAAAAGTTATACAAAAACAAACAAACAAAAGAAATATATTTTAAAAAATTAAACTTTTGCTTTCATTTTCCTTCTAATTACTTGGACCAGGTTAAAAACTCAGCAACTCAACTGGAATGGATATTATTAACTGCAGGTACTGTGGGACACTTTTCAAAAGGGCAGTTTTACAGGATTTATGATGCTGTCCTACATGCTGGACCATCAGAGATTTAAGGGTTCAGCTCCGGACAGCATGGACAGAGACTGCGTGCCTCAAATCGCATATTCAGGAGGAAATGTATTACAAGAACCACCCGCCAATTCCCCAGCATCCAATTGAAGCATCTCGACCGCACAGGGTAGTTGGTACTGAGGTTAGCAGGTGGTTAGGAGGGGAAAATCAGGTGCCCCATCACTCAGCACTCACCAGCATATCACCTCCACAAACCATCTAAAAACTACAAACAGGTATCTGCCTCTATCTCCAAAATCAAACAAAGGGGTAGAGAACACTGCAGAGCAGGACACTGCAGCACAGGAGCTAGCACTACAAAACTTGTCCATAGTAGGGACCAAAACAAAAAAGGCAAAAAGGAAATCCAAAATACCTCTCATCACAGGAGACTCCATGATTCAGGGAGTTCATACTGTACCTACCTCCAGCCAGGGGTAATTGCCAGATGTCTCCCAGGTACATCAGCATGGAGAGACTGCATTGCTAAAATCATGCAGGAAGCAGGAGAAAATATCAACATCCTGGTACACATAGGGACTAACGATCTCTCCAGCTGGTCAGTTGTGGAGACCAAGGAACACCTGAGCAGGCTGGGAGACAAACTGTCATCCTTTTCATCCAGCATCTCCTTCTCTGAGGTCCTGCTGATCTTGGAGAGGGGGGCAGATGGGCTAAAGGTCAGAGAAGGGGAGATAGGGGAGCTAAACATGTGGCTCAAGGGCTGGTGCCAGGAAAAAGGACACAAATTTGTAGGTAACTGGCAACAGTTTTAAGAGTGGTAGTTCTTTAAATTCAATGGACTGCATCTGACTAAAGAGGGAGTCAGTGCATTGGGGCAGAAGTTTGATGTCTTTGCAGAATATTTAAACTAGTTATTGGGGAGAGGGGTGCAGCACCAGGTACATCGAATGGGAAGAACACCCCTCCCCCCTCAGCTAGTGATCAAACAGGAGTTCAGCATGTTTGTAGTTCATTTGAATAACCAGGTAAAGAAAAAGATCCGGCTCCCCCATATGACGTGCAGGGGAAAAGCCGGACCTCACCCCCACAACTAACGCACAGAAATCTGGCCAATGGAAAATCATGTACACAAATGCCCGCAGTCTGGGAAACAAGATCCCACACTTGGAGGCAACAATGACAGAGGTTAAACTGGACATAGTAGCCATTAGCAAGACATGGTTCACCAGTAACCACACTTGGGAGACATCAGTACCCAGTTAAGTACTGTTCAGAAGAGACCAAGTTGAAAAAGGGGTGGTGGAGTGGCCCTTTATGTCAATGAAAATATCAAAGCTACAGAAATTCAGAATACACATAAAGAGCCAGAAGAACTGTGGGTCACCCTAAAAACAGGAAATGAGACAGCCATATGAACTGGGGTTGTCTACAGGCCTCCAGACCAAGGGGAGGACATAGATACATTACTGTTAGAAGATATACAAAACAAGACAGCTAAAGGGGAGGTTCCGATAATGGGAGACTTCAACATGCCAGATACAGATTGGTCAATACCAGCAGGAACATCTGCCAGAACTAAACACATGGTGGATTTCTGCAGGGGGAGGGCCTCAAACAACTGGTACAACAGCCCACAAGAGACAGGGCTATTCTGGATCTAGTACTGACTAACCGGGAAAGGATCACAGATCTCCAGGTAGATAGAATGGTCTACTCTGTATGTTCTTATGTATTGTGTCCTCTTAACTCAATGTATGTAAAGCATTTAAAAAATTGTTACCCTGTAAGTTTCTGTATGTCTGTACTCTCCTGGGTCGTGCCTGAAAATAGGCATTTTATGGCTAGAGCACTTACCCAGTTAACAAATGAATTCATGCTATACCTTTGTCTCTTCACCTTATCTCTGAAACTGACAACACTAGCTGCTACTATACTGTGAATTTGTATTAACCTGCTATAAACATATAGTCAGCTAAAGTTAATAAACTGCCAGCAGCTTGACTGAACTGCACTCCAGACTAATCTAGCTTGGTCTAGTCAAAGAGATTTTTTTTTCCTTTCTTTTTCTCCCCCTCCAGCAAATGAGGCAGAGGCCTCTAACTAAGTGAAAACTCCAACTGATCTATACTGAGACCATTCAACCGTGGCTCACCAAGTGCATGCTTCCCCCCTAGCACCCTGGTGTGCTCGAAACCTAGGCGTCCCTCTCCCTAACAGAGGTGCACTTCTTGCCATAATCTACTCACTGACCCTCCTATGGGTGGATAGGCTCACAGACCTAGGCCACCTAGAACCAGGGGGAAATCTGCATAATGATCCACCCCCTCACCATTTCCACAGTAGTTACCCCATCTCAAACAGGCCTACTCTCTCTACTGCACACAAGATGGTAAAAAAGGGAGTATGCTATGACCTGTTCTACTTTATGGGCAGGTTGCATCGAAGGAACCCCATCATCTTACCCAGCGCCAAACTACTCAGCCTAGTTGCAGTGCTACTACTCCTGGCAGGAGATATTCAACCCAATCCCAGCCCCAATACCACCAATATGTTGGTGGCATCCCCTCAGAACCCTCGCTGGGTGGTTGCAAAGGGTCTGAAGATAGCACATATGAATGTGTGTAGCCTCAGACCCAAAATACATGAAATCCAGGCCTGGCTGGACCTCTACAAACCTGATGTCCTAGCCATCTCAGAAATCTGGCTAAAAGCCCACATCCTTGATCATGAGATATAAGTACTGGGCTATAGTATCTATCACAAGGACAGGGAATCCAAAAAAGGAGGTGGGGTGCTAATCTACACAAAGATCAACCTCACCGTGTCACTATTAACCCTGCAGGAAAATCACCCTGCTGAGGGCGAAGCTATTTTCATCCGCTTAACCCTTGGACACACCAAGCAACTAACCATAGGCTGTGTGTACTATCCACCTAAGTCTGCTCTCCTGTCTCTTGAAGCCATCATAACTACTCTGGCCAAAGAGGTAACTATGGAGCTACTCATATTGGGCAACTTCAACCTCAACTGGGCCCAGGACCCTGGTCATGCCTCGATGTCTCTGACCCAGGAAGCAGGTCTAACGCAGGTCATCTCTGAACCAACCAGACTGAACTACAAAATTGAGAATCACACCACCCTAGATTGAGCCCTGTTGTCAAACCCTGCAAACATCCAGAGTGAGGGAATAATGGCAGACTCCTTAAGTGACCATTCCCTGATATTCTGTATATGAAAGAACAGAGCACCCAAGGTCCAGCCAAGAATCCTTACTGCCCGAGACTACTCCAATTTCTCGGAAGTGCAATTCAATCACTACCTAGGCAGCCGGGACTGGAGCCCCATAACACTCCTCCCAACTCTGGCTGAAGCCTTAGAATACTTCCAGGACCTACTAGGCACAGCTGCCAACCTCTTCGCCCCAATGAAGAGTGTGAGAGTGAAAGGCAGCTGTTATAAGTGGATATCTCCATCCCTCAAATCCCTAATGACAGCTTGGGACAAAGCCTGGAAGAAATTCAAGCTCTCCTCTCTCCCTGCAGACCTATTGGAATACAAGGTACTAAGAAACAAAGCCAAGAGAGCATCATTAAACTTGCTAAGAGAGAGTACATCGCAAACCTCCAGAAAACTAGCTTAGGCAACCCTAAGCAATTCTGGAATCATGTTAATGACCTGATCAAGGGCAACAAAAAGTCGGAACCCAGCCCCATTGAGGTCAACGGTCAGCTTATTAGTTACTCTGCTCTAATATCGGCTGCCCTCAACAGCCACTTCACTGATCTGCGGGCCTACAAGGCCAACCAATCTCCCCTGACCTCGGCCCCAATCACAACCGACGCGACACACTTCAAATGACCCTCCTTCCACCTGAGACTGGTAAAGCACTCTGAGGTCCTAACTCTCCTAAAGGTGCTGAAACCCAAAGAGTCAGGGGGACCAGATGGGATCAACCCTTGGCTACTCAAGGCTGGAGCCACCTCCTTATCCAGGCCTTTAACCACACTCCTTAACAGATCGCTAAGGGAAGGAGCAGTCCCTGAACAGTGGAAATAGGCCAATGTAGTCCCTATCCACAAAGGTAGACCCAGGGACAAACTAACCAATTACAGGCCTGTCTCTCTTCTCTGCACACTAGCCAAAATGCAAGAAAGGCTACTCTACAACCAACTCCGGGACTACTTGGATGCTCACCAGCTCCTTGCCCCCTCCCAACATGGATTCAGACCAAACCATGGTACTGATACTGCCCTCATTAACTTCTCTGATGAAGTGCTCAGGGCTATGGACAAAGGGATACCCACAGGTGCAGTCTTCATAGACTTGTCCAAGCATTTGACCTCGTAGACCATAACCTTCTGCTACTGAAGCTGCACAACATTGGACTAGACCCTCATGCCCTCAAGTGGTTTGTGAGTTACTTATCTGGCCGGACACAGAGGGTCAACTGGAAGATGGTCATGTCAGGGCCACTACCACTAAAACAGGGAGTTCCTCAAGGATCAATACTAGGCTCCCTCCTATTCTCCCTATTTACAAATGAACTAAGTACCTACTGTGGGAAGAGCTCGGTTGTACAGTACACTGATGACACGGTCAGCTACCGACCCTTGGGCAATGTAGCTGCTATCGGTCCCCTCCTCCAAAAGGACCTCACATCCCTAGAGACATGGCTGTGCAAGAATAGAATGGTACTTAACGCGGACAAAACCAAGGCAATACTATTCAGACCAAGATCCTTGGGAACTGACAGATCCTCATCCCTGCAACTTACCACACTCTCTGGCAAATGCATAAAAGTAGTCCCCTCCCTAAAATACCTAGGCCTAACTCTTGATCAATCGATCACTTATAAATACCACATCGACCAGGTCACCAGGACCCTACACCACAAACTCGGAACCTTGTACTGTCTCAAGGACCAGCTCATCCCTGAGGCCAGGCTCTCCATTGCGACAAGTGTCCTGCTCCCTACCCTGACCTATGCGGCCCCAATTATACAGGGCATGGCAAAGCAGGAAGTATCCAGGATGCAAATCCTATACAACAAAATAGCTCGGTTCACTACCCAAGACCACCCTAGATGTCACCACTGTGATACCCTGGCCCAGCTCAGTGGCCCACACTGGCAGCTCGACTACAACAACCATTGCTCGCCCTGGCCTATAAGCTACTCAAACCCCCTGCATCTCCAAGCATAGCAGGTACCATAGCTATTAAACACAACCCTAGGAATCTAAGGACATCAGAACGAACACTGCTAGAAGTCCCCAAAATTCGGACCAATGCTGGCGGCAGATCCTTGTCTTGGCAAGCCCCTAGCCTATGGAACAAGCTCCCTCCCCTGGTCCAGGATGCCTCCTCACTTAAGAATTTCTGCATTAGGCTCAAGGCCCACATGCTGGACACAAGTACATGCCACTGCCTCTTAAGGCACCCCCTTGCATCTTTATATCAAACCCCCCTAAAGGTGGGTCTACCCTGGACCTCCTAGTATTCTCAGGACACCTAGGGACCAATGCTACCTCATTCAAATGGCTATGCCTAGGACTACCAAGACAGAACTGTGTCATGATGATAACCATGTTGAAAACCACTGTATGTAACTACCTTATGCTTCCACAACCTATACAATCAAATGGTGTCTCCTCTGTATCATATCTTGTATTGTAGTATTATCCCGGGTCGCCCCTGAAAAAGGGACCTTCGAGGCTCAGTGGGCCTACCCGGTCACCAAAATTTAATAAATAAATAAATAAAACAAAAGATAAATAAATAAATACAATAAAGGTCACCGGGGGGGCCAGTGACCATCACATGGTATGGTTAAATTTGTCCACTAGTACTAAATCATCCCATTCCAATGCAAAAATATGGGACTTCAGAGGAGCTGACTTTGATAAGATGGCCAACAGAGTTAAGCTAGCCCTGGCAAGAAGAAATACAGATGAGGGGGCACAGACAAAGTGGGCAAGCATTAAGGATGCAATACTTGAAGCAACATCCCATTGTGTTGGGGAGAAAAGCAAGAGCAAAAGAAGGAGGAAACCACTTTGGTTCTCAAAAACAGTAGCAGAAAAGATTAGAGCCAAAAGGTTGGCCTTCAGGAAATATAAGGGAACGCAGTGGGATGAAGATAGGGAGGCATATCAAACTTCCCTAAGAGAAGCAGGGAAGGCAGTAAGGCTGGCAAAGGCCCAAACTGAGGAAACACTAGCATGACCAGTTAAAGAATGGGACAAGACTTTCTATAGATACATTAGTGAAAGGAGAAAGTCCAGAGGGGGTATTGCTAAGATCAAAGGGGATATGAGGGAGTGTGTGGAGGAAGACCAAGGAAAAGCATCTATCCTAAATAGATACTTCTGTTCAATATTTACTGAGGAGAAGGTAGGGCAGGGCCCACAGCTCAGCACCATGGACACAGGAGGGAGGGAGGGAGGTGTGCACAAGTACCTTCAAAAAAGAAAGGATCCTACAAGCTCACTAAGCTCAGGGTGGACAAGGCATTAGAACATGATGGCATACATCCCAGGGTACTAAAGGAGCTAAGGGTGGAACTAGTAGAGCCATTAGCAGAACTGTTTAGTAAGTCTCTGAGCACAGAAAATGCCGAAGAAGACTGGAGAAGGGCATATGTGATCCTGCTCCACAAGAGTGACAGCAGGGAGGAGGCAGAGAACTACAGACCAATCAGTCTTACCTCAGTAGTGGGCAAGATTACGGAGGCACCCCTTAAGGAAAAGATAGTGCAGCACCTGAAATCCATAGGCGCACAGGATCCAAGACAGCATGGGTTTACAACAGGATGGTCCTGTCAAACTAATGTCATAGATTTCTTTGACTAGGTAACCAGAGTGGTGGACCAAGGGGGTGCAGTTGATGTCACCTACCTTGACTTCAGCAAAGCTTTGGATATTTTTCAACATAGAAGATTGATTAATAAGCTGGGTAGGCTCGGGGTGGGTCAAAAGTTGGTCAACTGGTTGGCAAACAGGTTGACAGACAGAAAACTGAGTGGTGGTAGATGGTATACAGTCAGAAGAGATGCAAGTCACAAGTGTGGTACCTCAGGGATCAGTCCTGGGGACAGTCCTCTTCAATATCTTCATCAGCAACATTGTAGATGGACTGGAGGGTAACGTTTGCCTGTTTGCAGATGACACCTGCATCTGCAACAGAGTAGATGATCCAGATGGTGTGGGTAGAATGAGAAGAGATTTGGAAAAACTGGCAAAATGGTCTGAAGCATGGCAACTGGGGTTTAACACAAAAAAGTGCAAGATCATGCACATAGTGAAGAGAAACCTTATAGCTACCTATAAGCTGGGTGGGGAACTTCTGGCAATCACAAGGGAAGAAAGAGACTTGGGCATCATTATCACAGATGACCTGAAATCATCCAAGCAGACCACAAAAGCAGTAGGCAAGGTTAGAAGGATGCTGGGCTGTATTAGTGGGGGTATCAAAAGTCATAAGAGGATGGTAATAATCCCTCTTTATAATACACTGGTTAGGCCCCATCTGGAGTACTGTGTGTAGTATGGAGGCTGAACCTACACAAGGATATTAACAAAAAGGAGGCAGTCCAGAGAAAGGCAACAAATGGTGCAGGGACTGCATCAGAAAACTTATGAGGACAGATTAACGGAGCTCAATATGTATACCCTAGATCAAAGGAGGGAGAGAGGTGATATGATCGAAACATTCAAATATCTTGAGGGCATTAACAAGGTGAAAGAGTTTAACATGTTTCAATGTAAGAAAAATAGCAGTACAAGAGGACACAGCATGAGATTAGAGGGAGGCCCATTAAGGGGTAATGTGAGAAAGTTATTTTTCACAGAAAGGTTGGTGGATGGATGGAATGGCCTACCTCAGGAAGTGGTGGATATAAATATAGTGCAGGGCTTCAATCAGGCATGGGATAGGTATAAGGGAGCAATACAGATGAGTATGAATAAATAGGCCATTGACAGAGTAAAGGCCTGTGGTACGTTCATAAGGTAGAACAAATGGGCAGACTGGATGGGCCTTGCGGTCCTTATCTGCCATCAGTTTCTATGTTTCTATGTAGTTTTCATAGCTTCAGTGCAGTATGCATTGCTTATAGTCACAAAAGCCCATAGCAGTTCCAGATCCACACATGCAAAATGGACATGTTCGTATACATACAAACACTGTTGCAGTGGCTTTTTCTGTACATAGTGATAGTTGCTGAAGTGATATGGCATTATTAGTACATAATAACTATAAGACAAGATTTCATCCTGCCTGTTATTTGGAATGCAGTGAACATGTAACAATGTGAAGAGGGGCACTGTGTTCTGGACAGCTGGGTTCAGATGTCCAGCAGGGGAATGGATGGTAAAGGTGTGCACAAGATACCGATCACTACATTCACATGTCATGTGGACAATAATGAGGGTCCATTGAGGATACCATGTTGCGCATTTGTTTACTTTTTGTTTGTTTGTTTTTTATAAAAATATTTTTAATTTTTCCAGACAGATAAACATATAATATTTGTACTTTTTTAACATTTGATCCATTTTACAATTCATTTGTGTAATAAAAAATTAAAAAAACAAGTAATGAAGAATGCTGTGCAAATATACAATAACTAGTATTTCCCCCCTCCCCAAAATTAAGCACAAAATACTTTATTTCTAATCCATCTCCCACAAAGGTAAAAAGCCTTCTCTTAGGTTAATGTTCTCCTCATGGTTTTCGGAAATATCTCTCCACAGATTTTCAAATAGTAGGGATTCTTGTGCTTGGTACCACCATTTATCTTTCGGCAGATCTTCAATCACTTGAGCATTCCAATTGCCCTGGATATGTCTTTTGGTGCACATTATGCCTATATAAAGTATTTTTCTCTGTTTATTATCTAATTTTAACTTATCTGAGCCATTCAGGATCATTAACTCAAAGTGCTCTGGGATTTTCTGTCCCATGATATCCGACAGCCAATGGCTGTATTTTCCCATATCTTTTTTACCTTTGAACAACCCCAAAGACAGTGGCTAAGATTGGCTTTTTGCTTACGTAAGTGTCAACATTTATTGGACCCAGTTTTTAACATGTGACCTAAACTTTTAGGGGTGTAGTAGACCCTGTCAACTATGTTTTTTATATAGTGCTATTTTTGGAGTATACATAATCCTTATAAATCTTGGATCTCAGGGTTTTCCATTGCTGTGAAGTGAAAACTATTCCCATTGTTTGCTCGCATTTACAGTTTTTTTTCCCCCAGGGGACCTTATCAGGTGTGGAAATAAAAATGTAAAGGTTTTGAAGTAATTTTTTATTCCATGAATCCAACAATTTTGCTTGTTGTTGAATAATGTCATTAGTATTTTTATTTAAACACTCTTTAAATTTTTCCTGAAATTTTGCAAATTTGGCTTTCAAAGATAAATATTGTAAAAATTTAAATTCTCTTTACTTGCCCCCTTAATTCTTAAATCTTCAAAAGAAAAGAAATCCCTTTTAACGTTTATTAATTGGTACCATCTCTGTATACCTGCATTAATAAGTTCGGATATCAGTTTAAGGTCCAGTGAGGTCCTGGGAATAACTGTCTGGTTAATTTTAAAACATAATCAAGGTAGTACTCTATTTGTTTTTAATCTTGTTATTGCCTTTTTAGCTCATTTCCAATGGCTCTGAAAAGTATAGGAATTCTGATCTTAAACAAACCTTCCCAAAGTAATGAAACTAGCCCAACTTCCTCCCCATTTTTCCAAAAGGAATTATCAATAAAGTCAAATTAAGAATTCACATATGCGGATTCCCACCATAACTTAAATTGATAAGCTGTTTCATAATTGAGTGGATCTGGGCAACTGTACCCTCCAGATTTTTTGCAGGGTTGACAACTAGTTCCAAGAAATCCTCGGTTTTCCTCCCCTCCACAAGAATTTTTTAAAAATCTGATGAACTGAGTCATACCAGGATAAGGCAGGGCATTCTATAATAGCCTGAATAATGTACAACAAATGTGTCATAGCCATCATTTTTATCATTTCTATACGACCTGAAAGGAACAAGGAAAGTTTTATCCAATTATCCAACAGGTCTTGAACTTTCTCTTTTGCCATATTATAATGGGCCTTTAATAGTTCCTCCTGGCAGTTGCACATGGTCATGCCCAAATATCTAAAACTACTGCTAATTTGAAAATTATTTTTCATTTCAATAGTAAGTGGGCAATGGAGATGACTTTCTGGCATTATTACAGATTTAGCTCTGCTCAAACAGTATCCTGAAACGTGCAAGCATTTTTTAACTTCCTGCAGAAACATAGGCATAGTAAGATTAATCTCCTTAACATACAGTAAAATGTCGTCAGCAAACACATTTATTTTTCAATAAACCCCTAAATGTTGAAACCCCTCTGTCTCCCTGTTTATATTAATATGATTTAAAAAGGGCTCTAAAGATAATTATATATAGTGCTGGGGACAAGGGGCCTTGCCTTAACCCATTACCCATTATCATTGATTCAGTCATGTAATTGTTTACTGCAAATTTCACAGTTGTTTTGTCATATGTTTTCCTGATCACATGGATCAAAAATTCTGATATACCAAAAGCTTTCAGACAAGCAAACATAAACTCTCTGTTCAAAGTGTCAAACGCTTTAGTTGCATCAACTGCCACTAGGTGATAAGGTGAATTCTGATTCTTTATTTCCTGCATCACTGTCTGTACCATTCTTGTAGCCTGGAAAATAGTACGGCCCTGTACAAAACCATATTATTCCTGATTGATTACTGTATGTAAGTTTCCTTTTATTCTATTTACTACCATTTTTATTGTTTTATAATCAGTGTTTAATAGAGCTATCAGACAACAGCTAGTTACTTTTTTAGGGTCTTTCCCCTCTTTTAACAATAAAATTGTCTTAGATCCTTGCATTGAATCTGGAATAGATAAAGATCCATTTTTTAATTCATTTAATATTTGCAATATCCTAGAGGCCAATTGGTCGCAAAATTGCTGATAAAATTCTGTTGTGAGCCCATCCAGGCCTGGACTTTAATTTTTTGGTAATGATTTAATGGTGTCTACTACTTCTTGCAAAGTAAAGAGGTTTTCATTAATTTAGGCAAACCACTGGTTTCTAAGTACTTGTTTCTTTCATCAGGACTAGTATCAATATCCTGTTGATAAATTTGCTTATATTCAGTTATTATTAAGGACCTCATCTCTTCATCCTTGTAAATTTGTCTACCCTCATTGTCCAACAGGACTGTAATTGAATTAAGTTCCCTTTGTTTCATAAGTTGGGCTGCCAGTAATTTTCCTCTTTTTTTCCCCCTGAATATACTTTAACCTTTAAAATGTTTTAATATTTAGTAATATTTCCTTATTATTTATCTCTGTCTTTTCTAGTCGAGCTTTGGCTCATTCTTTGTAATACTTATCATGATCTATTATAATCTTGTGGTCTAAACTTTAAATTTTTTGATCCACTTCTAGTTGTTTTTGTTTTAAACACTTATTTATGTATGCCTGATAGGACACTATTATCCCCTAATAACAGCTTTTAACGGATTCCATAAAGAAGTGATATTATTACCAGATTGATAATTACATTTCCAAAACGCATCAATACCATTTTTAACCTTCTCCTGCAGCTCTTGTACACCTAAAAAAAAACATTATTTAACCACCATGCAAATGTTTTCCTTCTATTGAAGTCTAATAGGTTGAAATTGATACCAATCAATATATGATCTGATAGCACCAGTGGTTTGTTTTCTATTTGAGCTACTTCTTTAGAGTTTTAGACACCAAAACGTAGTCAATTCTTGAGAATCCTTTTTTTTTTTTATCGTAATGGGTGTATTCTTATTTATTTATTTATTTCGTTTTTGTTGACCAGGTCAGTGCACTAGACAAGTCCTGCCTATTTTCAGGCATGACCTGGGGGAGGGGGATACAGATGAATGGCAACTGATCTTGAACAGATTAAGTTGTTAGTGGTATTTTTAGTGAATGAGGGAAATTTGGCCAGGACACTGGGGAAATTCCCCTACTCTTTTTGATAAGTGCCATGGGATCTTTAACATCCACCTGAACTACCACCAATCCAGGCAGATGGGACCTCAGTTTAACATCTCATCCGAAAGACGGAAAATGTTGTTCAGTTCGTAGGCCAGTGCTCTAACCACTAGGCTATACTTGACTGGTAGGATAAAGAGTCTTCCAGGTATCTGTTAGTTCATGCTGGGCTAGGAATCTTTTAATAAATTTGTGTGAGATTTATTATAAAAAGGTGATTTAGAGCTTCTATCTGACTCAGGGTTTAAGAAAGCATTAAAATCCCCCATTAATATAATTTTTTCTGCCTGGAGTTGTATAAATCCTTTTGTAAGTTCTGCTGAAAAATCTTTGTAACCCACAAAAGGAGCATATACAGAGGCAACAGTAGAAGTCTGATTAGATATCTTAACTTTAGCTATTACTGTACGTTCTTGCATGTCTGAAAAAATATCCAAAACTGTAAATCCTGGGGTATTTCTAAAAATTAATGCCACCCCTGCTTTCTTCCTAGTGCCTGTTGAATAAACGATTTTGACATCCTTTCCTTTTAATTTTGATAACTTCCTTGTTGTCTAGCTGTGTTTCTTGCAAAACTATACATGTGGCTTTGGATTTGTTTATATAGTTTAACACCCTTGCCCTCTTAATGGGAGTGTGCATTCCATTTACATTAAAGGTGGCACAACTTAACTTAACTAATGACATCATCTCCAGCTACTAGGAATATCAATCTATTACCCTTTTTCTGGAGAACATACCTGTACAGGAAATAAAAAAAATCACATTGTAGAAACATTGCTATAGCAAGTTTAGATAGGTCATGACCTTCCATATCAAAGATGGAAACATAACCGCCTCCCCCCAAACAATACAAAACAAGTTGTACAAGAAAGCAAAAACACATACCAGTCACTAGACTGATGGTTACTCTAGGAATTTACAAATCCTCATCCCCACCCCGTTACTCTACACCCTGTGTTTACATATTACTATTATTTCCCTTTTAACTATTTCTGTAAATTAACTTCTAGTATTTTTTTAACTAGTATTTTATTCAAAGTTTTTCCCTTAAATCCCTCCTTGCTATTTCTGGTGTGACATAGACATGCCTCATGCCTTGCAATACCATGTTTAGCTTTGCAGGGTGGTAGAAAGAGGATTTAGTACCCAGGGTACAAAGTTATTTCCTAATGTCCTCAAATTTCCATGTTCCTGCGAAATGTCCTGGAGTAAGTTGTTGTAGATTGCAATGTTCGCTCCATCCAGTGAAATTCTTTTCTTAAGATAAACTGCATTCATAAGGTTGTCTTTTTCTTCAGATCTGAAAAAACTTGGCTATTATAGGTCGAGGTGGATCTTGAAAATCATTATAAAGGTTTTAAGACTCTATGAATTCTGTCAAATTCACATTTAATGGAGGTCTGGTCAGTATCAGTATATGCTACTATGACCTTTTTCGCGATGTTGGTGAGGTTGTCTTGCTTGTCCCATATTTCAGGAACCCCCAGGATTCTAATATTTTTCCACCTGGCTCTCGATTCAAAGTCAGCATAGGAAGGGGCATCACAAGTAGAAAAAGGGAAGTGGTTATCCCTCTGTACAGACAGTTGGTGAGACCCCATCTGGAGTACTGCATGCAGTTTTGGAGACCTCATCTACGCAAGGACATAGACAGGATGGAAGCAGTCCAGAGGAGGGCAACTAAAATGGTGCGGGGTCTGCAGCAGAAGCCATATGAAGAGAGACTGAGAGAGCTTAATATGTATACTCTTGATGAAAGGAGAGACAGGGGAGACATGATAGAAATGTTCAAGTACCTCAAGGGAATCAACAAAGTCCAGGAGGGTAGCATCTTTCAGAAAAGAGATGTGTAAGAACAAGGGGCTGAATTTAAAGATAGAGGAGGCAGCTCAGGGTAATGTGAGAAATTTTTTCACGGAGAGAGTGGTGGATACATGGAACAGCCTTTCTGAGGAGGTTGTTGGGTCTAAAACAGGGGGGGAATTCAAACATGCATGGGACAGACACAAGGCAATTATAGTTGGGGGTTGCAGGAAGTAGGCTGTTGGTTAACTAGAATCTGCAGCTTATCCAGTAGGTAGGGAAATGGGCAGACTGGGTGGGCCAAGTGGTCCTTATCTGCCGTCAAAGTCTATGTTTCTATGTTACTTCATGGTCATTTCATTTTGGTTTTCCTCTACTATTTTTAATTGGCATTTCAAAGTTCTTCTTCTAAATCTGAGATCCTTTCTTCAGCTTCTTTTAAGTCAGTTTTCAGTTGTTGATTTTCCTTCAATAATGAATTTATGGTAGAGTGCACGTTTTCTATTTTATTAAACATTTTCTCATTTGCCCCTGACATTGATTTTTCCAAAGTAGCAAGTTTGCTTATTATTATTTTAGCCCGGGGGGGTGGGATCTTGATCTTTCTCTGCTTCTTCTCCCTCAGAGTCAAAGCCAGTTTCCTCCTTACAGGAATTACTAGTTTCAGATTCAGTACTTGGGCTCAAACTTTTTGATTTATAGCGATGCTCACGGGGGTAACCCAATGCAGGTGTAATTTTGATTCAGGTTCTCCCCTAGAAGTTCCCTTTGACTTATTTTGATTTTGTGATTTGCATGGGGCAATGTCAGTTTCTTCACCAACCTGAAGCTGTGCAATCTTTATTCCAACCCCACTTTTCTGTGGATCTGATTGATTATCCAAATCCCCCTTTGTTTAAAAAATAAACTTATAATTTGTTTGAGATAGTATGGCTGCTCATACCTTATCCAGTTGTTTGGTTTCTGGTGTGGTTTCCTTATTACTGCAGTCCATCTTTAAAGAAGACTGGTCCCTGGCTGCTGGAAGCTTGCATGAAGTGATGGCACTAACTTGAGGTGCAGGCTCGACATTGGCCCCAGCAAATTCACTGGTTGATTCTTTCGTTGTTAATTCAGCTCAAAGTTGTTCAACACCCTCTGTCGTCAAATGGAGAGGTTTAATGGTTAAAGCTTCTGTCTTCTGTTGTTCAGAAATGGCAGTCCCAGCCTGTGGATATGGAGTCACGCTGGTGGAGATATTCGCCACAACACTCTTCCACTCAACTTGTCTGCTTCTCCCTGTGGCTCTTCCAGCTCCTCCCTTGGCATCTCTCCCAATATCAAAGGCCACGAACTGCTCACATGGTTTACAAATGCTTGCAAAGTTACATTAGAGGTACTTGGTGTAACTTCCATTTGTATTTGTTTAGTATTTTGTCTATTGCTATTTTTCCTTAAGAAAATAGGAGCCGTTACCTGGGGTTGTTGTGTGGTTTTGCCCCTTATTGTCGTTCCTTCATTTTTTGTGGCTTTCTGCAGTAGCTCATTGGGTTCTGGTGAAGAAGCAGGTAGTCCCGAATTACCCAGAGCTCTTGGTTCACCATTCTTTGCATTTTTCCAACTTCAGTTTTGGACCTAGTTCAGGTTAACGTATCCAACTGTTTTACGGATCTTGCAAAGTGTTTGGTTTTGGTTTCTTTCCTAGGTGTCATTGTATCTTTAGGACCCCAAAGTGTTTTCCATGCTGTTTTAGCCCTTAGTTTAATAACAGCTTCCACCATCAGCAAGGAAAAGATTTTTACTTTAAAAGCTGGTGTTCGGCAACTCATTCATAAATCTCAAATGTCCAGTAGGTCTGGCAGGGTCGGGCTAGTGTGCTCCAGCATGCTACGGGGGAGAGTTAGCGGGACTCTCTATCAGCTGAATGCTTGCACCATCTTGTCTGGGTCTCTACCTCTCTCACAGACACAATCTCCTGACAACCTCCCAGGGCAGGCTCTTCACATGGGGCAGTTTCTGTAAATGGTACAACCACTCTGTTTGCAGGACATTTGTGATGAGGACATAGCATGGACAGCACAGTTACTTCATGTATGTCATTGCATCCATGCAGAGGAGTGGGATTGCATACAGACATATATGATGTCAGAAATGGGAAAGTCATAATGCACAGCATAAGGTGGTTCCTATGCAGGGCCATGTGACTGGGGTGACACCACTGTTGTGTAGGTAATATGATGCTAATATTCTGTTCTGTATTGTTTGTCATACAGGGATGCAGTGACATGTGATGTGTGCATTGCCATGGCCTTTTTATTTTTTCTGATGCAGTTGATTCCTGTATACTGTGTGTATTGCGTATAGTCCCTTTATGTAAGACATGTATGAACATAACTGCAATCCTGACAAAGAATATAAAACAACAAAAATAGTGTAAGAAAATAAAAGGACAAAACTTACTCATGCTGAAATTGCAGATTGTCTTCATCCTCAGAATACTGCTGCCTGAATTGGTTGTATGCCATCTCCAGGACCCAGCGATCTAGACAGACACTATGGAAGCCTGGATGCACAGTTATGCAGGACACAGGTTCACCTTCACCTTATTCTTTGTATTGATTTATTTTACTTTAAAACTGTTCCAATCCTCTGCAGCATGTGCTTGAAATTCCATTGGTCATTGATATGCAGTGTCCACATGTGCACCTGGTGGAATGGAATAACAGGTGGGGGAATGCAGTTGAGTGAACGTCATCACATTGTCATCCATAGTAGTAAGTGACACATCTAGCCAGGCAACTGTACATCAATCATGTTCACAATTGTATGTCCTGACATGGATAATGTCTTGACAATAGGTACAGGGCATGCATGAATGGGGCACCAAGAAGTTCAATGTCATGGGCCATGAGCATCAGCCATCACCAAACGTATGCCACCTTATAATTTAGGCAGATGCAGGACAACATGTCAGTGGGACATGTACATGCTAGGCGGTCATCCATTCGGAGTGGAATATACGTGCACCATGGTGTGTCACTGAGTCCTGGAGCACTGTGACAGTCATGGACTAGTCATGACAATGGATGTCATGTCATCAAAGCATTCATAGACATGTGTGGGACACATTCAGACATGCCTGACAATAACGGGGCAGTGACATGGGTAATGTGGGTGCATTTATATTCCAAACAGGTAACATTTGTGTACCACGCAGACAACCAGTAAGCAAGAGGTGCCACCAGTTGCATAGAGTGTGCACAATACTACATAGCAGTTCCCATTCCATCAGGTGCACAGATAAGGATACTCCTGTGCATAACTGAGAGGCATGTTTCAGTAATGTACATGGTGGACATCAGTCAGCACCCCCTTGCAGTCTCACACAGAACACATAACAGGACTGGTAAGACAGGGCACCCTCACCTACTTTGGACAGTTACCTTCATGTACAATGACAACACTTCACAGAATGGTTACTCACTCCATAAACATGGGGATGCACAGTCACTACTGTGACACAGTGGCCCCAGAAGTGAATGTCATCCCTTAGCAAGCTCTGCATAGTTGACATTTTGGTAAAATCTAACACACCATCTGTACCTCCCACACCCAGGAAACGTTCATGGTCTGCACCGTAATTCACTTCCATTTCCATTATGACCCACCCACCCATTTCACCATCAATAATGGGTATTTGCATAATCACTTGGCATCAACCACCCCACCCCCCCAAACACCACATAGACCATGCCATTTAAAATGCATACAACTTTACATGCCCACAGCTTGTGTGCATACAGTGTCAACATGCTTCTTACAGCACCTTCAAACTACAAGACTCACATTCATGTATGTGATGTGCATGACATGGTGTTTAGGTGTGACAACATGTACATCAGAGTGCATGTGACAGCACAGTGCATTTCTTGAGTTTAAAAAGAATCCAGCACTCCAGACCAAAATTCAGTGAGAGATTATTAAAGGATTTAATGGTTCAAATAAGAATCAAAAAACTTACAACAAAAGTAAATATAAGTGGCACACAAAAGAGGTCAGTGCAATTTAACAGCTTCCACACATACTCTGCCTCTGCATTTCTTGACCTGATTGACAGCCATATACTGTGGACGTAAGCACACGTATGTTTGGATGATGCAAGTTACATTGTTGTATTATGGCATGTTATCAGTCATAACACAGTTGTGGGACAAAACATTCACCAGATTGCCAACCTGCCGGCACAACAGTACCACTACCACTTCAGACGCCACTGGCCAGGGGTCAGGAGCAAGCTCAGGTTGCTGGAGGATGGCCAGGGGAGGAAGATCGAACATCCATGGGGATGATGTACTCCTCCTCCCAGGTCCTGCTACTACAACGCTACCTGGGTGACCACAGATGGTGGTGCCGTAGGGCTGCATAAGATCGGTAGCAGAGAATGCTGGGTGGGATCCACTTAGATCCCCTCAAGTGCCAGCACACTAAGGGGACATGGACTGGGGATATCATGTGTACAGCCTGCATTCACTACCGGTAGACAATACACATCTGGGCAAGACCTCATGTCAAGGCTGTACAGGGGATAATCCCGACTACATGATGCTTACTTATGGAATGCAGGGGGGGAACAGGCCAGGGTCCCCTCCCCTCACCACCCAGAGGGTAATCAAAGCCAGGATGGTGGTGAGTCAGAAATTTTTCCCTTGGAGTTACCTGGACAGATGCTAGGGGATCTCTTGCCTTGTGATCCCCAAGGATCACAAGGCATAAGGGAAGAGATCAAAGCTACAGAACTAAAAAGTAAAGGGGGAGGACAAGAGGCACTCTGGGTTACCTTGGAGATGGGAAATGGCATCACAATCCGCACAGGGGTTGTATACAGACCCCCGTCTCAAGGGGAGGAAATGGACAAGAAAATGATAGAGGACATTCTCAAAATGGCTGAAAAGGGAGATACTGTTGATGGGGACCTGAATATGCCAGATGTTAACTGGAGGACATGTACTGCAGCCACATCCAAGAGCAGGGTCATTAGTCGATGCCATGCAGGGCAGACCTAGACAGCTAGTGCTGGAACCCACCTGGAGGAGCAATACTAGACCCAGACTCAAATGGAGAGAGGATCACAAATTTAGAAGTCAGTAGACATCTGGGAACAAGCGACCACTGCACAGTGTGCTTCACAATGAGCACAACCATGGAGATAAGCCATACAAAAACAAGGATACTGGACTTTAGAAGGGCTGACTTTGGCAAAATGGGTGAACACCTGAAGAATGCACTAGCAAATGGCCAAATAGGAGGGGTGGAAGAACAATGGAGAAAAATCAAAACTGCCATCATAGAGGCAACAAGTCTTTGTGTAAAACAAATAAAGAAAACAAAGTGGAGTAAAAAACCACTATGGTTCTCAAAAGAGATGGCAGGGAAGGTTATGGAGAAAAAGGCTGCATTCAAAAAGCATAAGGAATCACAGAGGGAGCACGACAGGGAACTGTATTAACTAAAGTAGAAAGAAGTAGGAAAGGCAGTCAGAATAGCAAAGCCACAAACCGAGGAAAAAATAGCCAACCCAGTCAAAAAGGGGATAAAACCTTTATAGGTACATTAGGAGCATAGAAAGGTTAAGGGAGGAAAGTGAAGATTAATAAAGGAGAGGGAGGAGAGCAGAGGGAGACAGTGAAAAGGCAGAGATATCGAATGAATACTTTGCTCAGTATTCACAAAAGAAGATGAGGAGCAGTTACCAAACCAGACAATGAAGCACTCTGCAGGGGGCTGATACCAGTCCATTCACAGAAGAAAGAGTCCTGAAAGAACTCCTAAAACTCAAGGTGGACAAAGCAATGGGCCTGACGGAATTCACCCCAGAATCCTAAAAGAACCAAGGGGGACCTAGTGACACCACTGACCACACTTTTAACAAATCATGGCAGGATGGGGTGGTACCTGAGGACTGAGGAGGGCAAATGTGATTCCCTTTACAAAAGTGGGAGCAAGGCAGAAGCAGGAAACTACAGACCTGTAAGTTTGACCTCAGTGGTAGGGAAAATGATGGAATCACTTCTGAAAGAAAGAATTGTTGAGCACCTAGAGGCCAGCGGGGCGGGCACAGGACCCAAAGCAACATAGATTTACAACAGGAAGGTCATGTCAGACTAATCTAATTGATTTCTTTGACTGGGTGACTAAAGTAATAGACCAGGGAGGGGCTGTGGATATGGCCTACCTAGACTTTATCAGGGCATTTGACACAGTCCGCACAAAAGATTAATAATTAAGTTAGCCAGCCTGGAGTGGGTCCCAGGGTGGCATGCGTAGCGAACTGGCTGCACAACAGGACACAGAAGGTAATAGTGAATGGAACACATTCCGAAGAAAGGGGGGTTACTAGTGGAGTACCTCAGGGCTCAGTACTGGGTCCAATCCTCTGTAACATCTTTATAAGTGACATTGCAGAGGGTCTGGAGGGAAAGGTATGCCTCTTTGCAGATGACACAAAGATCTGTAACAGAGTTGATACACAAGAGGGGGTAGAAAAGATGAGAAGGGACTTGGCAAGGTTGGAGGAAAGGTCAGACATATGGCAACTTAAATTCAATGCAAAGAAGTGCAAAGTAATGCACCTGGGAAACAAAACCCAGGAGAAGAGCACACAATAGCAAGGAGGTACTAACAACAACAAAATGGAAAGGGACCTGGGAGTAGTCATATCAGATGACCTAAAGGTGGGTAAGCAATGTGAAAAGTCAGTAAGGAGAGCCAGGGGGATACTGGGATGCATAGGAAGGGCATCACAAGTAGAAAAAGGGAAGTGATTATCCCTCTGTACAGACAGTTGGTGAGACCCCATCTGGAGTACTGTGTGCAGTTTTGGAGACCTCATCTACACAAGGACATAGACAGGATGGAAGCAGTCCAGAGGAGGGCAACTAAAATGGTGCAGGGTCTACATCAGAAACCATATGAAGAGAGACTGAGAGAGCTTAATATGTATACCCTTGATGAAAGGAAGGACAGGGGGACATGATAGAAATGTTCAAGTACCTCAAGGGAATCAACAAAGTCCAGGAGGGTAGCATCTTTCAGAAAAAGAGGTGTGTAAGAACAAGGGGCACAGTTTAAAGATAGAGGGGGGACGGCTCAGGGGTAATGTGAGGAAATTCTTTTCACGGAGAGAGTGGTGGATGGCTGGAACAGCCTTCCTGAGGAGGTCATTGGGTCTAAAACAGTGGGGAATTCAAACATGCATGGGACAGACACAAAGCAATTATAGTGGGGGTTGCAGGAAGCAGGCTGTTGGTTAACTAGAATCTGCAGCTTATCCAGTAGGTAGGGAAATGGGCAGACTGGGTGGGCCAAGTGGTCCTTTTCTGCTGTCAAAGTCTATGTTTCTATGTTTCTATGTTTCTAAGGAGTGGGGCCAATGCAGTGCAGACAAGGGGCAGGGAAACAGCCACATTAAAACATTACAGGTACAGTCACCACACTGAGAGGACAGCAATGATATCAACAGTACTTATGCTCCTTTACTGTCTGTTGTACCATGCAGTCAAAACAGCATTTTGGATGGGTACATTGACATATTTGCAGGTATAGGCATTATGATAACATCCAATGCAAGTACACAGGTCCAACATATTTACCAGTCTGTGTTGCCAGCTGTCAGCATGTAGCTCTTCATCTTCTTCATTGTCATCCCTGTCAACATTCCTTTAGGCTGGGAGTTCAAATCTGTAGGGCCTGATGTCATGTGGTGCTAGGGGTTCCTGACCATGCAAGGATGCATCAGAATCATCACTGTCATGCTCAGTGTACTTCTGTTCAGAGGTGAGATGACCACTGTCATCTGTGGACAGATTTTCCTCTTCAGTGAAGGATTCATCATCCACATTTGACATTTTTGGGGCATACCTATTTGAGTATGGAAGGTAGCATGCTTATGAGTTTTACAACAGACAAGTGACATACATATGTCATTCATCACTCAATTACATAGGAGTATGACCACCCAAAACAACTTGAGCCAGACACACAGGCACGCACAGACATGCGCCCAAACACAGACTCGCTCATCTGCACAAATACACATACAGGCCCCCTCCACAAAGGCACACACACTCACCCAAGACACACACACATGGCCCCCCACCCCAACACACAATGACACAAAAAGTCAACCGGCAGACACAACACACACACACACAAAGAACCCCACAAGAACACACAGTGAGGCACACAAACACAGCCTCCCCCCAAACACACTGACAGAGACACTCACAGACAAAGGCCCCCTACAAATGCACTCTCACCCCACAGACAGACATAGACACACAAACACAGTGACATGCTATGGCTACCTAGAAGCACA
The DNA here is from genome assembly GCA_016271365.2 of Neoceratodus forsteri. Taxonomy (NCBI): domain Eukaryota; kingdom Metazoa; phylum Chordata; order Ceratodontiformes; family Ceratodontidae; genus Neoceratodus; species Neoceratodus forsteri. The sequence goes on from CM057456.1 coordinate 1,680,551,523, forward strand.
CGTACACAGAAACACTTTTACCTACATATACACACACACACACACACACACACACACACACATATTACAGACACATTGTCATGTGTCATCTTGTCTCCAACAATCCACAGGAACGTACCACCCACACCTCCCTCCACTACCACCCAGATATGCAGGCTATCATTAACTATGACTACAGTGTTCTGACAGTCGCCACACATTACTCTATTGTCAAGGTTGGACAAGCATTGGAACAGGCTACATGCTATGTTGCTCTGCCACCTCTTTTCCTTATGAAGCACACCACAAGATTGCAATATGGTACTCACCACAGAACCTATACCTACTCACAATATGTTGTGTACACAGCTTCATACCTCTACAGTGCTGGGTAGGCACCTAGACTGCCTTTCCAGAAGACACATGCAACTCAGCCCCCCCCCCTGCCAAGTCCTGCCTGATACATGCTGCAGAAATGCACTGCTCCCCAGTGCCACTGGGCTATGCCATCTGAACACCACTGATCAGTGCAAACAGCTGCAGACAATGGCATAATCAACACTGGTGATTGGGAGTCCACAGTCTACATGCACTGCCACTTCTCAACACAAAGCAGTGACATACACCAACGCAGGAGCATAATGTGATCACAACACAGGGAAACCATGTTTGCACAGCAAGACACAATCCACAAAACAGTGTTCTCAGATTAGCTGAATGCACAAGACTGTCACTGTACTGCAGTCACAATACTGTATCAGCACATGACTACAGTGCTGTTATTCTGCAGATCACTCATGACCACAACAAAGAAGCACAGTCATGCATACAGCATAACACAGCCACAACACAGGCAGATGAGGTCTGCACAGCAAGACACAATCCATGATACAGTATGCCAATACTGGCTGTGTGAGCAAGACTGGTACAGTAATGCAGTCACTGCACTGTACCAGCATGACACTGTAGCTATGTCAGCCAGCAGGACACTCATGTCCAGTACAACAGAAACGACCAGTCATGCATACAAATGTCATAGCACACATCTATATGGCATGGATCCCTGCAGATCCTGAGGACTACAAAGCCCCCTTCCATACACAGCAGAGTACATCATGTATCCAATGTAAAATCCAAGTGTGTGATAATAAGCAGAAAATAGGATTACAACATACCACAAAATAGCTTCGGACTTCCAACAGTACTGGTTCATTTGACTTGGGGGGTACTCTGGTAGATTACACCTGATGATGTGCTGCAGTCTGTCAGTAGTGCAGTAATGCTATTTCCAACTACTTTTGAAGTGGCACCATACTGACAGGATGCACACCCCCACACAGAACGTCCCCCACAATAGTCAGTTGCTATTTCACATGGGTGGTGTTATTCTACCACCTTTGGCATGCACCTACACATACTGGTAGGATTACTGCAGATGCAACCTCTCCCCAACCTGATATCAGAGCACACAACCACAACTGGGTCATCACTGGGTGATATGGGAGCACACTGTATACACATGTGGATCACACATGGCATCACACACATGGTACTCATCCTTTAAACAGACGTCTGCCTCCCATCTGCATCGCAATGCTTGACAGCATGTACTATGCACTTACAAGAGTGTCACACAGCGATATGTGATTGCCTGCGTTTCTCCTTGCTGACCAGTGGTTGTGGGAACCTCCATATCTCAGCTATTCGTTTTGTGATGTCATGCTGTGATGGGAGGTTCCAACACAGATCAACTCAGCCCTTCTTGGCTTTTCCTGGTGCACAAAGCTTATTAACTTAAATTTCACATCTCTTTACTCATTTATGGAAAGATTTTCATGCATGACACTACTGAGAAACACCTGCACTTTGGGACAACACATTTCTGCATTAAAGTGAATATATGCTCTTTAAATAACAGTTCCTTAAAGTGACAATGGAAATTATGTGCAGTTCTAAATACCAACAAGCATTTGTCAATGCCGAATGTTGTCTTGCTGGCATTGGCATTGGTAGTGCAGGAGTTAGAGAGATACATAATAGGGATGGCAGTGAAGTATGGAACTGACAACAAACCCACCCAGCCCTGTAGAGACTGACAGGCATTGAGATGTGCCTTTAGGTCATCGGCCATGACGTTCATGCCATTTCACCGCACCCTACCCTGCAGACTCTGATAAGTGTCACAATGTGCCTTGAGGTCATCGGGCCTTACCCTCACCCCATTCCATAAGAAAATATATCGAGAAGGGTGCAGTATAGGAGAATGGGGTGAACTTTAGGGCTAAAGAGTCCAAGGCACACCTTGATGCCTGTCACTGGCTGCAGGGTGGGGGTGGGGGTGGAATGGAGTGAACATTACAGCCAACAATCCAAAATCACACCCCTGATGCCTGTCAGTCTCTACAGGGTGGGACGTTATGGTTAGAAACCCTAATGCCCGGAGTGTTTGTTGGTATTTGCACTCCAATTTTTTAACATGAGCTTTTTGTGACCCCACCTCATGAAAGCATTTTGGACCTCAACTCATGAACAGTGGCACTGTGATTTTGTTAATCTGTCCTGAATGTTGATTTCCCACAGCAACTGCACCATTCTGCACCAGATGTGCAAAAACATATTTTGGGCAGGATGTGGAAAATGGCAGCTGCACTCTTCATAAGGAGGTGTGAAGAAATGGCAATGTTGAAAATCTGGAGTGAAAATATTAAAAATTCTCGACTTATGAGCATGCATGGAAACTGCGCAATGCATGCTCGTAACGCAGTCATTTTGTGGAATTTTTTCACCAAATTTTCAACATAGGCATTTTGGGACCTGCGCTCATGAACAGTGGCACTGTAATTTTCTTAATTCGTCCTGAACATTGATTTTCCACAGCGACCGTGCCATGGTGCACCAGATGTGCGAAAACACATTTCGGGCTGGATGTGAAAAATGGCAGCTATACTTTTCATAAGGAGGTGTAAAAAATGGCAATGCTGAAAATCTGGAGTGAAAATATAAAAAATTCTTAGTTATGAGCGTGAGTGAAAACTGCGCAATGCATGCTTGTAACACAGTCATTTTTGGGAATTTTTTCACCAAATTTGCAACATAGGCTTTTTGGGAGCCTGCCTCATGAACAGTGACACTGTCATTGTGTTAATCAGTCCTGAAAGGTGATTCCATACAGTGACCACAAAATCACCTTTAGTGACCAAATAATGAAATGACAGTGACTGAGTTCAAGAGGTGGGGTCCCAAGAACCCCATGTTGAAAATCTGGAGCCAAAAGTCATAAAAATGGCTGAGATATCCACCTAAGTTGACCCTCCCCCCCATTGACGCCATTACACAGCTTACCATGATTTTCTTCAGTTCACGGTTGACTTTTAAAGAGTTCAGATGTCTCCCGCTCCACCGAAGATCATCACGCCAGGCTCCGGAGGTAAGTATGGAGTGAGGGGGGTGCGGGGAAGTGGGGTGCGCAGAGGGTGGGTGCAGGTAGGGGAGGGGGTGTGGCCATGAGGGACTGTTTTCTGCTTTACAGGGAACAACAAAAAAGGTACATCATGGGAAGGTTTTTATTTACAGATTTGCTCGCAAACTGGGGTGGGCCCCAGTGTGCCACCTGTATTTTTGGGAGAGGAGACTGAAGCCATGGGGATTGAGCCCCTCACTGCAAGCAAAGAAAGTGTGTCTGTGTTTGGGGTATGATGCCGAGGGGATTTGACACCCCCTTTTGGCAGACAAATCAAGGGGAACATTATGCCGATGGGGATCGGGCTCCACTGTGGGAAAATAAACTGGGGGGGTATGCTGACAGGGGGATTGGGCCCCCCAACATTGGCTTTGTGGGGACTGTGAGAGGTGGACAGCTGGAGCTGCCACCATGTTTATTGAATTGTTTTGCCAGGAGCATGTAATGGAGGCGTGTGAGATCTGCCGCTGCAATGACGAGCCTGTCTCTCATTGCAGCACTGGATTTCTTTCAAGTTGGTAGCGCACTTCTGAACTGCTGTCATAGACAGCATGCTCATTCATTGGTGCCACAGAGACCAGCCAAAAAAGTAGTGACGCCATTGGCAACAACAAGGCCCACCTCCACAACCTGCTACTCCAGCAAGCTGTCACAAAATGCTGTTTGTGCTGCAAGTGCAAGATAACATATAAATGACAGTATTTCAGTAATTGACGAATGCCTCTCACTAGCAAAAGATAAAAACTGGCTACCTAGTCAAGTTATTGATTTTTTAACGGTTAAATCCCACCTGTGTCATCTTTTACTGCTTACCTAAAATCCATAAGGATCTTGTGAATCCCCCTGGTAGACCAACAGTCTTGGGGAGTAATAGTCTTACTGAACCACTAGCAAAGTATGTCAGTGTTTTTTCTTGCAGATTTAGTGAAAGAAATTCCTTCTTTTATCAAGGATACAGGGGATATACTAAGGGTTCTGGAGGAACTAACAATTGATGAAGACAGCTTACTGGTAATGCCTGACATATCATCTTTATACTCCAATATCCCCTATAAAGAAGGACTGGATGCTTTGTGTTAATATTTAAATGCAGGGTCCATTAAAACATCCCACTGAGGATCTAGGACAACTTACAAAATATGTACTAGACCTGAATAAATTTTTTTACAAAAAACAATATTACTTACCAAAGAGAGGGACAGCCATGGGTGCCAGTTTGCCACCCAGTTATGCCAACCTTTATATGGCTAAGTGGGAGGAAAAGCTGATCAGGGATGAGAACAATCCCTTTCTACAAAAATTGGACTTATGGTAACAGTTTATTGATGACGTCCTGATTATATGGAAGGGCACTGAGGATGAATTATTCGTATTCGTTGACTACCTGGAAAAAAAGTAATGAGAACCTCCATTTTAGTGTCATTTTCAGTACTAAACAAATCAATTTCCTTGACTTGATTATATAGAAGGATGGGAAGGGGGAGTATGCACCAACTTATATCGAAAACCAACCAATCAGGATACACTATTGATGGCTAGCAGTAGCCATCTGGAGCATGTAATAAGAGCAATATCAAAATGGCAGTATATCAGAAGAAAAAGAAATTACAGTAACCAGGTGCAGTATGAGATTAGAGATACACAACTTACTGGAAGGCTACAGGATAGGGACTATAAGGAGGAGGAGGTTATCATAAGGGCCAAGGAAGAAGGTGAGGACATACCCAGACAGGAACTGATAAAAGAGAGAGAAAAGGAACAAAACTGTGACCCACAACTTACCTTGGTAACCACTTATAACCCCTAATCACAGCAAATAGCCTCTATAGTTTGGAAACACTGGCATCTGGTTACAAAGGACTAGAGACTGAAACACATAGATAACAAGCATTTGTCAATGCTGAATGTTGTCTTGCTGGCATTGATATTGGCAGTGCAGGAGTTAGAGAGATGTATAAAAGGAATGGCAGTAAAGTATTGAACTGACGCCAACCCACCCCCACCCTGCAGAGACTGACAGGCATTGGGGTGTGCCTTTGCATCATCAGCCATGACGCTCACACCATTTCACCTCACCCTACCCTGCAGACACCGACAAGTCTTTGGGCCTTATGCTCACCCCATTCCATAAGGAAATATGCTGAGATGGGTGCAGTATAGAAGAATGGAGTGAACTTTGGGGCCAAAAACTCCAAGGCACACCTTGATGCTTGTCACTGGCTGCAGGGTGGGGTGGAATGGTGTGAGCATTGCAGCTGACGATCCCAAGTCACACCCCTGATGCCTGTCAGTCTCTACAGGGTGGGGCCTTATGATTGGAACCCCTAACATCCCAGGTGTTTGTTGGTATTTTCACTCCAAATTTCCAACATGGGCTTTTTGTGATTCCACCTCATGAACAGTGACACTATCAGTTCATTAGCTGAAAGGTGATTTTGCACAGCAATTGCGGCATCTGGCACCACAGGTGCGAAAACATATTTTGAGCAGGATGTGAAAAATGACAGCTGTACTGTTGATGAGGAGGTGTAAAAAAATGGCAATGTTGAAAATCTGTAATGAAAATATGAAAAATTGGTGAAGTCACAAATGTGCCCAGAAACTGTGCAACGCATGCCCATAATGCAATTATTTTTTGGACTTTTTTAACCAAATTTTCAACATAGGCATTTTGGGACATGCACTCATGAACAGTGGCACTGTGATTTTGTTAATCTGTCCAGAAAGTTGATTTCCCACAGCGATCGCACCATTTTGAGCCAGATGTGCGAAAACACATTTTGTGAAGGATGTGAAAAATGACAGCTGTACTGTTCATAAGGAGGTGTGAAAAAATGGCAATGTTGAAAATCTGGAGTGAAAATATGAAAAATTGTCGAAGTTACAAGCGCGCATGGAAACTGCACAATGCACGCTCGTAACGCAGTCATTTTTTGGAATTTTTTCACCAAATTTGCAACATAGGCTTTTTGGGACCCCACCTCATGAACTGTGGCACTGTTGTTTTGTTAATCAGTCCTGAAAGGTGATTCCATGTAGTGACCGTGAAATCACATTTTGGGACTGAATAATGAGATGACAGAGCATGTGTTCATGAGGTGGGGTCTCAAGAACCCCATGTTGAAAATTTGGAGCCAAAATTAAAAAAATGGCTGAGATATCCACCTAAGTTGAACTCCCCCAATTGATGCCATTATATAACATACCGGCATTTCTTCATTTTGCAGTTTGGCTTTAAAGAGTCCAGACGCGTCCTGCTCCTGAGCGATCTGGCCCGGACCTCCAGAGGTAAGTATGAGGTGAGGGAGGCGCAGGCAGGTGAAGTGCGCAGTGGGTGGGTGCGGGTTGGGGAGGGAGGGCGCTTGGGGACTTTGAGGGACCATTTTCTTTTTACAGGGAAAACAAAAACTGACATCGAAGGATGGTTTTCTTTCTTTACAGGTGAACTAAAAAAAAATGTTGGGCACACTGGGTGGGCTCCCAGTGCACCCCATGAATTTTTTGTTGGGGGATGTTGGGCACACTGGGGTGGGCTCCGAGTGTGCCCCATGAGTTTGGGGGGGTGATGCCGATGGGGATTGGGCCCCATCGGCAAAGAAAATGTGTGGGGTGGGGGAACATGCCGACACGGGGGATTGGCCACCCCAATGTCGGTATGGGGATTGTGTGTGGCGGACGGCAGGAGCCACCATATTTATTGAAAAGTTTCACCAGGAAAGGCACATTGGGGAGGTGTGTCATCTGCCATTGCATGATAAGCTTGTCTCTGATTGCAGCGGCAGATTTCTTTCAACTTGGTAGCACTTTCCATAATTTCTGCATCAGCGCTAGCATGCCCGCTAATTGGGGGATGAGGGACACACCTATTAAAGTGTGCCCTGCATTTGCCAACACTGACACACCTCTCAATATGGTACTACTGCTAGATGTTGCTTGTGCCCGTACGCAAGACAATATAAAAATAGCCCTAGAATGGTCTACAGGAGGGGCAAAACATTAAGGACATATTGGTTCATTCCGTTCAGCCCATGCCTGAGAGGCCTCGAAATTGGTTATCAGAATGCTGCAGTGGCTGCAAGAGATGTGCTAACTGTAAATACTGCCCAGAAGTAAAAAAACACTGAATGTTTTTTTAATCCAGCTACGAAAAGAGAGGTTAAAGTAAGAGGTCTGATTACGTGTAACACATGCGGTGTAGTGTACTTGGCTGAGTGTAAATGTGGATAGTTTTATGTGGGTAGAACTAAAAAGGCATTTAAAACTAGGATTGGAGAGCATGCTAGGGTTATGCAAAATGTTGATGTTACAAATGCCCTAGCCATCCATGTTTTAAAAGCAGGAGACAAAAATGAACATGACTTTTGTTTACAGGGATTGATAAACCAATAATGACCAGAAGCGGGGAGATTATGATAATTTACTTCTGAGAAGGGAACAATATTGGATCTTTTCTATGCAAGCAATGTATTTCCCCAGGTTTAAATGATAGAATAGCGATCAAGCCCTTTTTGAGGAAATAATTCACTCAGCATTTATGGGTGTTTTCTTGTTACATGCTGTGTTTTTTATTGTTTTTGTGTCCTTTTTCCTACCTCTGTGTCTCTGTCTTTCAGAATTGCAACTGTGACTGCCACCATCCTGGGTGAGTAATTTACAGTCCGCAATTTGACTTGAACTGTGTGCAATATTTTCTTCCTGGTGCCTTAAACCAAGTTGACACAGGCATTTATATTTATTCGGTTATGGTGTATTGTGAGGTGTATTTTTTAGACTTGTTATAAAATGCTTTTATTAGTTATTTATATTGCTTTTTGTGACTGTGTGCTCTGTATGAACTTGGAGCCCTGCTTCCTGTTGCTAGGAACCAGGAAGTGTGAGTGTAGTTCAATTGCACGTTAGTGTGAACAACTACTCAGGGGGCAACTCTTAAATGTTATTCTTTGGACCACTGCTACTGTGTATATCGAGCCAGGATCTCGTATGAGAGACCCTCACTCAATTTCAGTGTTTTATTATACATTTTGGGCATATTTGTAGCGCGCTTAGTGGGCGGTAACCTTTAGTAGCACTTCCAGGACATCACTTGCTATTTAGCTTGGTCCTGCTGTGAGCAGGGTGAGTGCGTCTATGCCCACGAAGATGCGTGCAAAGACATGCGTATCTTTACACGTGTCTGGTGTGTCAGGCGGGGAACAGGGACCAGGAGTACCAGCATGTGACATCCTACAGCAAATATATGGTAGTCTGCAATTTGTTCCTTTTCTTGTTGTTATTGGCATTAAACCCCTTTTAAACTCTATTGGCAAAGGAGAGATTGATTGTTTACCATTCCTCAAATAATAAATAGGGACATTGTAATCAGTACAGTCTAGCAGGTACTGTACTGATTAATATCTTACCTCATTCTGTTAAGCTCCCACGTGGCCTTACAACTGTCATTCAATAATGCATTCTGAGAGTGATATGAGTAGTACACATATTCCTACGTCCAGCAATATGCAGAACGTCATAATCACTCTTACGAGTGAAATGGGACATAAGTGCACGGTGTGCAATATGTACATGTTATCTACTAGTATGGAGCCTAACAATTTATTTACATGTGTTAAATGCCTCCAGAATGCTGCTATGTGTCAAGAAATTGCACTATTTAGCAACAGGCTGAGGGAGTTAGAATGCAGCCAACTTAACATGGCTGCCAGACTAGATTTTAGGGATTTGTTTTCTACTACTTCTCAATCTCATACTCCTGAAGTTATAGACCCACTAATTACATCTGGTCAATTGGTTATGCCTCAAAATGAGCACAGTGGTCTTTTAAATTCTGCACTAATGCCTAATGTATACAGTACTCCAGGATCCTCTTTAGTAAAAAATTGTGCTAATAAAAAATGTGGCAGAGAGGATGAAGTATCTGGAGATTACAACTCAGCTGAATCATGGTATATGGTACAAAATAATAGGGCAGCCAAAAAGGAGCATATGGCAATATATTTTGAGATGCCCCTATACAACAGTTTTGACCCTCTGGTATCCTTTTGTAGTGATGAGGCTAGTCACTGTCCAAACACCTCTGTCCCAATTTCCTTCTTTCAAGAACTATTAGTCCCTAATGTAGTCAATAATTCCGATCATTCTCAGATTTGTAATACCCTGGCTAATGACCTTGCCTCAGGATCATCCTTCAATACTTTATCGCCTGTTTTGAATATAAATCCCCACAGTATCTTGCCTATTACCCCTGCCGCAAGACAGGTAGTGGTTTGGGGGAATCCATGATTAAACATCTGGATAAAGCAATATGTGAGCCTGATAAAACCACTAAGACCTGTTCAAGCTTTAGTGGTGCCAAAATTACAGATATCACTTACAGTATATGGTAACTGATACTCTTAGTAATTGTGTCAGTAACCCTCTAGTTATAGTTCACATTGGAGCTAAAAACATCAAAAATTACTCTATACTCACCATTCAACAGGACCTGGAGGCCCTCTCTAACAAACTAAAGTATTTAGGGTGTGACATTTGCTTCTTGGAGATACTTCCCATTCCTAAATTTTCTGCATATCTCAATCATAAAATAAAATGAATCAACAATTGGTTACGGTATTGATGCCTTCAACAAGGCCAGACATGTATTATTCATTGGGAAGATTTTGATGAAAAATGTTATCTTTTTTGTAAAGATGAACTGCACCTTAGCAGACGAGGCAATTCACTACTTGGCAAAAGCTTAGTAGATTTCATCGGCCATCATTTAAACTAACTAAGAAGGGAGAGAGGTTGGTCTCACCACACTCTCTTAAGGTCACCTATAATAAATCTACCCTTCATAGTAGTAACATTCTAAATTTTAATGCTAGATGTCTTAACAGTAAAGTGGATGAATTAAAGCTTAGAGCATGTGACGGTAATCTTGATATAATTTTGGTTTCAGAAACATGGGATGATAGCAAATCATCCTAGGATTGAATCTTACCAGGTTATAATGTATATACACTAAACAGGGAACATAGAAAGGGTGGAGGTGTTGTTCTGATTATTAAAAATAATATTAAGAATATTAACATCTCAAATAAAATTAAAACGCATGGTCTGGCAACTGAAATCATATGGATAAAGATTTTTTTGACCAAAACTGACAATTTGATTCTTGGATCCTGCTATTTCCCATCTAATTCCACAATAGAAATGTTTGATGCAATTTTGTCAGAAATTGAACAAGCTTGTGAATTCAGTGAAGTCATAATCACTGGGGATTTTAATTGTGGTGATGTTTGCTGGAATACTCTAACCGCTCCATCAAGTAAGGGAAGGAAACTTCCATCAATTTGTTCTGAACTCCACTTAAAACAACATATTATATCCCCTAACAGAGGTAACAGGATACTAGACTTAGTTTTAAGTAATAATGACATTGAACATAACAATATTAACATCCAATCTCCTATTGGCAACAGTGATCACAACTCTATGCAGTTCTCTTTACAAAAATGTTATACTTCAATTCCTAATACCACAATTAATTATTTTTATGATAAAGCTAATCTTTCTGCCATAAGTAAGGCTATTAATGAGATTAATTGGAGCTTTATATTCGAAAATAAATCCATAATGGACAGTTGGGACTACCTTAAAAACACAATTATCATTTTAAGGGATCAATTTGTCCCTTCTAGGCAAAAAAGTCCTAACTGCAGACATGCCCTAAAATGGTATAATAAATATATAAAAAAGCTAATTAAGCAAAAAAACCAAAAATATAACATCTTTTTGAAAAATAAATCTAAGACCAATTGGGAATCCTATGTGAAAACTCAAAAAAGTATAAAAATATTATCAAAAAGTCCAAACAAAGGTGGGAACTAAATTTGGCTAAATCAGCCAACAAGGGTACCAGTAAATTCTTTTACGCCTACATTAATTCCCTAAAAAAAACAGCTTTGCAAGTTGTTCCTCTGTTATTTAATGACCAATTAATCCATGAACCCAGTGAAATGGTGGAGATCTTTAATCATAAATTCTGTAACCTCTTTAATTCTGATTCAGACAATATTTCTAAATCTTCTGAACATTTGTTTTCAGGTCCCACAGGTATAGACATTAGCCAAGAGGCGATTTCACTCCAGGTCCAGACAACATTGCAAGACATCTGCTATTTATTCTATCAGACTGCCTTTCTGGCCCCCTTAGGCTTCTTTTTGAAGGGTGATTAAAAATAATTATTTGCCAGATGACTGGAAAATGGCCAATGTTATCCCATTACAAAAAAAGGGACCAAAAAATATATGAGAAAATTATAGACCTATCAGTCTTACACCGTCCCTTTGTAAAATCCTTGAGAGTCTATTAAAAGCTATCATCACTCCATCTTTAAACCAGCAGGACTTTGAACAACATGAGTTTAGGAAAGGAAGGAGTTGTTTAACAAACCTTATGTGTTTTTATGAACATATTAGTTATCATCTTGACAACAGGATAGTCTGTGGTATCATTTTTATAGATTTAATAAGGCTTTTGATTCTCTTCCACATGAGGTACTAACATTCAAACTACATAAATCTGGTATTGACTCTTCACTTATTGATTGGAAATGCAATTTGATTCAGAATAGATCACAACGGGTAATGACAAATGGCTCATTGTCAGACATAGGTTTTGTCCGAAGTAGCATCCCACAGGGCTCGGTCTTGGGACCATGTTTGTTTCAGTTTTTCATCTCTGACATAACGTCAACATGTTTTACTCCCTTTGTTAAGTATGTGAACGATATAAAAATAGGTGACCCATACTCTAGCATAGAACAAATTTCCCGTGTTCAACAAGATTTGGATATTGTTTCAAACTGGGCAAATTTTGGAGGATTTAAATTTAATAACTCAAAATGTAAAGTCATGCATTTGGGTCAACACTATACCAGAGTTTCTTATAAACTAGATGATCAAGTACTAATTTCAGCAACTGATGAGAAAGATCTTGGAGTTATCTCAAATTACTTTACTTATTCCAAACATGTTAATGGAACTATTAATAAAACCAAACAAGTTATATGGTCCATTAGGAGGAACTTTGTAACTAGAAGTGCATATGTTATTATGTTCTTGTTCAGAGCTTATGCTAGACCTCATTTGGACTATGCGTCCCAGCTCTGGTGCCCTTTCAAAAAGAATGACTGTGCTAAACTAGAGAAGGTGCAAAGAAAATACACCAAAAATATAAAGGGCTTACATAATGAAATATATAATTTATGACTATCATTGCTTAACCTTATGTCTTTAACTACTAGATGTATTAGAGGGGATTTATTTTTTCTTTATGATATTATTCAGGACGTTTATTTAATTGTTGAACTTGGCTTTACATTCAGAAATAATAACCATAATACTAGAGGTTCATCCCCTACAACTATCTGGTAAATCATTCATCCACAAAAATAGACTATATTTTTTTACTCTAAGAACAATTAATCCTTGGAATAATTTACCACTTGAAGTGGTTATAAATGAAACAAATAACTTATTTAAGCAACGTCTGGACAGTTTAATTTCCCAAGGATATAATCTTTCTTATTATATTTACTGATAAGCATAGGAGCTGATATGGACCTTTTGGTCTCCTTACTCCTCATTCATCCTTAGTATGATCCTTAATATGATAATTGGTATGAAATACTGTCATTTTTGATATTTAGAACTGTTGAGAATGGTTGTTTTCACTGCACATAATTTCCACTGTCGCTTTAAGGAACCATTATTTAAGAGAAACACTATACATCCTACATTAGCCTTTGCTAAAGCACAAGTGTGCGAAATGCATCTGGAGACATCATTGGGTGGGACTCTTTTTTGAATTGCTGCTGCAAGTCGCATACCAGCCTTATCTACGTCTCGTTTGTTTTTATGGACACATGGACTTTCCTGGACTCTGTTCTTATCCTGCTACACTTTGTGATGGTACTGTAAGTGTTTTATATATTCTATGCACCTTAAATAAAGCAGTGCATGTTTCTGGATCAAAACCTAGTCCGAAGAAATTTTTTTGGAGCAACTCAATTGAGTCCCTTACTGCAGGTACCGGTCCCCGAACTTCCTCCCCATTAACTATTTTGACTGAGGCATTGCAGTTCCCTGGCTACAGTTACAACCTCCTGCAACCTGTTGTCTGATAGAAAAAGGAGTGTGGGACTCTTTTTAAGGGGGTGTTTTACTATAAAGAACAAGGAGTATAATGGGGAACCAGAAGTTCCACTGAGTCTATCCAGTTAAGCTAAGAGAGACGAGGGGGTGAAATAGTCATCTGGGGAAGAACCACAGGACTACAAACAGCTCAGATTATCATAGATGAAATAGTGATCTGTGATTTGTGAATGTTTAATTCCACAAGAGGAATTCTGGTGGTAGTATCTTTTATGCTGCCATAGATATTTGAGAAAATGTTACCAATAATAATGTGTTGTATTTCCAGTGTAAATTTAAAACTGCTAAACCAGTTTTATTCCAGTTTTGTTAGATATCAAATACACACTGACATTGGATATGCATGGCAAATGTCATGTCTATACCTACAAGAGCAGAGAAGTTACAAACATCCACATTTTTCGAATGTTTTTAGAACATTTCACAAATAATTACATAGTGTAATATTGAACCCCTGTAACATAAAAATTATCAGACCAAATCTCTTCATATTTAGTCAATTCTAGAACCTGTGCAAAAAGGTTTAGATATGCTCATTTTCTCATATCTAGCTCCAATGGTGGCTGAGTTATAAGCAAATAAAAAGTGCCATAAAATTCCCCCAAAAAATAAAATGCCAGATTTTGAATCCCAATAATGTTGAAATGATGCAGCTAAGTGTCATGCCATTTTGTATGTCCTTAGAGCCCATATCAATATGTAATCTTCCTGAATGTCAGGTTTGTAGTGCAATAGACAGCTGACTTAAAGCTAAATAAAGAAATGTTTAAAATTCCATGAAATGCCAATAAAATACCTCTAAATTTTGTAGAGTTGCATGGAATTCCACTGAAAATTCCATGAATTTGGAATTCTCTAATTCTATGCAGCTCTAGCTTCCACTTTATCTCTATAATGGGTTAAGACTATAATATGCTGCCAATGTCATCTACATAGCCAAAAAGTCCCCTCCACCTGAAAAGAGGGCTAACACACTCAGGGGCATGAGATGAGAAGAGAGCTGGCCAGCTACTACTCAGTCTAGGTCTGGAAAAGGAAAATGGAAAGGGGGAAAAGTGAGACTGGGAGGCCATAGGCAGATCTGCAGAAGATTGCTTTGAGAGGTGCTGCTGAGTTGGACTGCATGGTCAAAGGAATCCCAAGGGCAGAGAAGGTTATATCCTCAGGAAGCAGGAAGTCATATATACTACACTTTGAGGTGCCGTTGAGTTAATCTGCATGGTTTAAGGGGCCCCCGTGTCAAGAGTCTTATTTGGCAAAAAGGACCCTACAGATAAGATGTGGACTTTAGAGAACATAGCCAGCATGTTGACTTTCTGAGCTGAATAGCCCAGCAAAGCCTTTTTCAAGTGAAGGACAGCAAGGAAGGCAAATAAGACAAAAGGGATGAGGGTGGGGGCAGCAAGGAAGGCAGAACAGAGTAAAAGGGAAGAGGGGGAGCTATAAAGTGTCAGAGGGGGCAGAGGGCAATAGGGAGTGACAGAAGGCCAAGAAGGTAGAGGGAAGCAGCAGACAAAGCTGAGCAGAGGATGGGATCAAAGGGCAGGAGAGATGAGAAGCACAAAGTGGGTACAAGGAACCACACAGAAGGGCAGGAGAGCAAACAGATCCAGGAAAAGATAGACAGGAGATAGCAGGATGATTGGCGATGGCAGGGGAACAAAAGGAAATGGAACCCTGTTGCATGAGTAATCCCTGAGAAGCAAAGCAGGTTGGGCCACAAGAAAAACCAAGAGCTAAAGTCAAGAGAAGAATGTGGCAAACCTGCCAAAGAAGGAGGTGCAGGGATGAAGATAGTTGAGACTGAGGGCAATCACCATCAGAAGGCAGAAAAAGCAAGAGAGGGAGCCTAAGGTGCAAGAGGAGTACCAAACAGAACCCACAGTAGGAGGAGCAGTCAACGGGCAGGCAGAAGCAGGGATGCCAAGGGCTGTACGCTGGTAGGAGTAGGAGAGGGAGGGTGAACAGGAGAACCAACAACCACGTGTCTGCAGCAACAGATCAAGCATCTGAAGGCTGCTTGGACATGTATGGTTTAAGATGACTTGGTGGAGTGGCATAGTGAGTCATCCACTGCCCAACCGAACTTCCGACAGGCCATGAAATTCAAAGTGATCTTCCACACCGACATTGTCAAAACAGCCCCTTACTAGGGGTAGGTGAATACCTTATTTAAAATATTTGGACAAATATTTGTATTCAGAGCCACAAATATTTAGAAATTCAATATTTGTATTCATTATTTGCGTACCTGTTGGGGGGGAGTAAAAATAAAAAAGTCCCAACCCTCTTCCCCAGCCCAATCATCTTTTTGTGTTCTGTAACTGTTTTTAATTAGAGAAATGAACAGCATTACATCATCAAGACTGAGGTTGTTATACATATATATATATATATATATATATATATATATGATACATGATGTGCAGTTATTGGGATATGGAAAATATTCTCACCCTGCAGAGTGAGCTCTGTATTCTCATGGGTGCCAAAGGCATGAGTGAGAATGCACAACTCACGATGCAGGAGTGAGAATATTTTCCATATCCCATGAACTGCACATCATGTGTGCAGTTTATACCACTGGGGTGGGAGCTCATCTATTAGTTTAATGTTATCTGGTTATTGAAGTGTTAGTTGTGAGGAGTAGATATGAATGGGATATGTGTGAGGTACGTGATTGGTGGATATGTGTGAGTGTGAGTGTGGCTATTCTGTGCTTGGTTGGTGTCATATCATTTAGGATGTGTTCAGAAGTAGGGTGTTTGTGTGGTGAGATGTGGAAGAATTGCTTCACTTCTGGGAGTAACTTGGTGTGTTTGGGTATTTATGCTTGGTGCAATTTGTACTTCTTGGTAAATGCGTGTGTAATGCTTGGTGCACTTTACATTTATTGGCAGTGTATTTGCTGAAGTCAGCGAGGAGTGGAGCCACAGACATGTTGATGTTTTGAAACAGCGCTTTGCTTTATTTCAATATATGTTCTCTTGTTCAGGTACGTTAACAGTGTAAATGAACATAAATTAAGAAGCTTCACATTTATTTAACTGAAATAATACAGTACTGTATATGGAAAGAAAGATAAACGTTTCAAAAATAATAGCAGCTGTTGTTCTGTTGGCTAAAGTTCGGTAATTGCAGTTTGGAGTATTTCTTTGTCCTGTTTCAAGATATGTCTGTTAAGTTCAGTCAGTCATTTCAGCGAAGGTGTTGTGAGTTAATTGGAATCTGAGACTGATAGCTGACATAGTCATTTTCTGTCTTTTGTAGAGAGGTATTGATGTCCTGAAAAAAGAATGGGATACGTTAGTTAATGGATTTTTGTACCTACTGCAGACTGTATTTTGAAATATGGGTCAACTTGTATTTGTCTTGAATGATGTTGGAGGTAATATTGGTAGCTTTTATTGTCACATTTTGAAATGTGGATGGTATACTTTGCAGGCAGGCAGCTGGTAACATGTTACTGGGCTCAGGTTTCTTGTGTGATTCGATTTGTTTGTTTTCGGCTTCAGATTCAGTGTGTCTGCTTGTGTTGGGTTTTGTGTCATCATCACTGAAATTACTGAGTATTGAGAAGATTTTTTGTTTCTTTTCATCATTCAGAGTGGAGTAAGTGTTAATGGATTCTATATTTTTGTGTCCCGATATCTGTATGATGTCAGTTGGGGCAATATTATTGTCAGCAAGCTTTTGAATTGAGTGATTACGTACTGAATGATTGGTGAGTCTTTTATTTGTGGAGACTTCAGCTTGTTCTATCATCGTTTTCATAATTTTGGCTATGGTGTTAATTCCCAAGGGTTGGTTTTTAAACCAAGTGTTGCCTTGTAGTTTGATAGGGTAGAGGATGGCTAAAAAGAATGGAGCATCTGGAACGTTGCTCTTTGTAGGTCGCTTGTTAGCGTATATTAAGTAGTTCTTAACAGGGCAAGTTGTGGGATCAGCTACTTCATAGGCTCGTGGTTTGATCATGTGAGTGTCTTTCGGGTTAGATCCACTTCGGGTTTTTGTTTGTCACTCTGTTGAGTATTCCAGGTGTTGTCGGTTGTCAGCATCCTGTTTTAGAGAGATGTCTCCCCATCTCATATTTTTTGTCTCGCTGTTATCTCGGACTCTGAAATGTAGTGTTATAGTCAGCCACATGGTGGTAATTAGTGACTGAGGGTTGTTTGGACCTAGTAATTGAGACTCGTATAATTTCTCAATTATTTCATCATTGATTTCATGTGATGCATATAGTTTGTTTCCCATGCCTAGTTGTTTCAGGTGTTTCTGTTTGGACAAAATTACCTGTCTTGCTTTTTTAAACTCGAGTGAAGTTGATAGTGACTCAGGGTAAGCCTTGTCCTTTAGATATCTTTACAGACTTTGGAATCTGGACCGGATTGTAAGTGGTTCGTAGTGGGATCCATCCTTTTTTTAGCCGAGATGAAGTAGTGACATAACAGTTTGTTTAATTGCTTTGGAGGAATATCTTCAATATCAGTGGTGATGTTCATGTCTTGTTGTAGGAATCAGTGCAAATGGTTTATATCGGCATTTGTTTTTTTTAGGGTACTTGAGTTTTTGGAGTTGTGGATGTAGTTGTCTATGTAATGTGGATTGAGAACATATTTGTTTTTGTTTGGCATCTTTTCTTCTTGCATTTCAGGAATTGTTAGGTCTTGTGCATTTTTGTTTGGTTCAAGAAGTGGCTCGGTATCGTGTTCAAATTGTGTACATAGGTCAAAGATTTCTTCTTGCATAGTGATAGTTTTGGAGCTTTTTTGTCGTGTCATTTTGTTGATCCAGGGTTGTTGTGATGGTTTTTGGTGACTGTTACTGTTGTCTATTTCCATTTTTGTTATTTAGGCACAGTCGTAATTTGTTTTAGCTTTTTCCCTTTTTCAGGTTTTACCACTAGGCAGATTACACACAGATGGGATGGTGCTTGCAGACCTGGAGGAGGAATGCTATGTGGGCTACATTTATTGCTTTCTAGACAGGTGGGTTTAATTTTGTCTGATGATTACTAATTTGTGAAGGATAACATTTCTTTTCTGCTATTTTTCCATGTTTTCTGTTGGATGTACTGTGGGAGGGGAATGGGTGGTGATGTGAGCAGAGTGAGGATAAACGGTTGATATTCTCACTCCGGTGACGCAAACAAAGTGTGGATAAATGTGTGATATCCTCACTCTACTGACATCAGCAGGATTTCTTTCAGTAAAGTGTATACAGGCTGGCAGTATAGCCTAGAGGTTAGAGGAACGAGGTGTGAATGAGCTTGGTACATCCAGCAGACCAGACCTGAGTTTGATTCTCGCAACCTCCACTTGCATACTGTGTGACTCTAAGCAAGTCACTTAACTGCCCAGTGCTCCCAGGTCACCCCTGAAAACAGGCACTTGTGCCTAGTGGGCCTTACCTGGTTACCAAAGACTAAAATAAAAATATTGGTGTTTATTCCACTGGGTTAGCTCTCACTCCAGTGGTATAAATATATATATATATATATATATATATATATATATATATATATTTTTTTTCTATGTTAAACCCCAAAACTTTGCACCTTAATAACTTTGCAAATGTTTGACAGATTTGGCTGAAATTTGGAATACCTGATCAAGAACCATAGGCCTTGGCAACTGCCAAGTTTTGTACCAGTTGGATACACGACTGCGGAGTTATTAAGCATGATTTGCACGTGCGTTTACGCTTTTTCTGGAATTCTACGGTCGCACGTACAGGTCGCACAGTTTGTGTGACCAGCCCAAAATCTTCAGGGAATGTGCGTCCAGGGTCCCCGATGTGCCTTTTGAAGATTTGGTGAAAAAATATTAAACCGTTCAAAAGTTATTCAAAAAACAATTTCCCATTATAAGTCAATGGGAAAAGTTAACAAAAAGTTCAACACTTTAGCAAATGCATTTTTACTTTCGCAAATGGGCCTGTTACTTTCGCAAATCAGCCATTTTGTTTTCAGTTGGTGATTAGAAAAATGCTTGGCATTTAAATTTGGGACCCTCTAGCAACCTAGTTCTTTTTGTATTCACCTAGTCGGACCCTGAGGATGCTAGCCATGTCTTTATTTTGGGGTAAAACACCCCAGAAATATGTTTTCAATTTCTGGAAAAGTACTTTCACAAAGTACTTTCGCACTCACAATGTCAATGTATATTAACGAAAGCTTTTGCAAATTGCGACAGTAATTTTCTAGTCTGTGGGAAAATGACAGCAATTCTTTGGCACTGCACTGCAAAAGAACGGTTGGGAGTTTTGGGCTGAAATTTGGAGGGAACGCAGCCGACATCTCACAGATGTATCTTTCAGTGTTGTATTGAAAAAATATTACATGCAGCAAAGTTACGGCACTCCAAAGTTGACGGTTTTTCCCATAGGATAACATTACGGCGCCCGATGCATTACAGGAATCCTTTGGCACCCTGCTGCAAAATAACGGTTTGGTCTTTTTTCCTGAAATTTGGAGGGAAGACAGCCAACAGCCCACAGATGTGCCTTTCAGTAGTTTGGTGAAAAAATATTACAGGGAGGCAAAGTTATGGCACTCCGAACTTCTCTTTTTTTCCCATAGGATAACATTATGGCGTTCGCTGCGCCTTTCAGGGCCCGTATCTCGGAAACGGTGCGAGATACGGACTTTTCATCAGAAAAAGTCTTAGCCCCCCAGTGGGGGCTAAGCACAAAGCTAGCCAGGACAGTCATAAATCATACGACTTTTAAATTTTTTTTCTACATCTACGGTTCCTGAGATATAACCTATTTAGTATTCCAAGTCCTCATTTTCTGCTCCGATACCCATTATTATGCATACATTCTTTGTACTCACTGTCTTTCTCTATTCAGCTTTTGGGGAAAACCAGCCTGTGCGCTTACATTACTGTTACCATTGCCCTTTCCGCTTGCGATTCCATGCCCGTTTCACTTACCGTTGACGTCTACGCAACCACGTGCGTCATCCTTTGTGTTTTCATTTGCGCTTGCGTTTCTGTTATTTTTTGCCATTTGTGTCTACCGTACTGTTTCTCTTTCTGTTTCACTTTGCATCACCATGGCTATTGACATTTCCATTTGCAGGCACCATGTTACTATGTGACAAGACATCACGTGGCACACCGTTCCCGTCTACGCCACCGTGTTCGTTACCCTTTCTGTTCTCATTCACGCTTGCGTTACCTTGTGCGCCACTGTTAGTGCTTCTGTTTGTGTTGCTGTTCCTGTTACTATGCCACAAGACATCATGTGGTGGGAGTGCGGGGCTCTTTGGGCCCCGCGCTCCTGCTGCTTTATTATGTGCCGGGAGCGTGGGGTCCTATGTGCGTTATCCTTTGCGTTTTCATTTGCGCTTGTGTTTCTGTTATTTTTTGCCATTTGTGTCTACACTACTGTTTCTTTTTCTGTTTCACTTTGCGTCACCATGCCCATTGACATTTCCGTTTGCAGGCACCATGTTACTATGTGACAACACATCACGTGGCAGACTGTTCCCGTCTATGCCACCATGTGCATTGCCCTTTCTGTTGTCATTTGCGCTTGCATTACCATGTGCACCACTGTTAGCGCTTCTGTTTGCGTTGCTCTTCCTGTTACTATGCCACAAGACATCATGTGGTGGGAGCACGGGGCCCAAACCGCTGCATTACATTCACTATTTCTCATTATCATTTTCAAAAAGAAGGGAAATTAGAGGCAAAAAACTCTGTTTAATGCATTAGTTAGGGTTGTTCCACAGCGACTAAAGTGAGAAATTGTTGTGAGGTTGAAACCCTAACTCCGTCACCCCCAGCACCACACACACACACACACACACACACATGCAAGTATGGGGAGGACCAAATCAACACAACCAATGGCAGACATCAGCAGCAGGTGACAAAAATAACAAACAATTGTCTAAATGTACTACGAGACATCCCCACCCACCTGACCAGGTACTGCATACTCAGTGGAGATCAACAGCAAAACTGAGGCCATGTACACCAAATGTACACATCCCTGATTGCAGCTGCACAGAACGTACCACACTTAGTAGTTGCATGGCCTTACCTACGATGCCCCACCAGACCACACACATGTGGTGGGCCACCTGAGCAACAGAGTTCAGCAAAACCAAGGAGTTGTACAGGTATAATATCTCTGATTATAACAAGGGTTTGAGAAATGCTGCTTTCTAATTGACTGTAAACATTGTAACAGCCTTAAGTTTAGTTTTTATTAACATACATGTAGAGCTTAACCACATGATGAACATGGTTTAATGTTGTTTAAAAAACAGTTTTATTATGATAGCAATAAGCAACTCCCAGGTATTATGTTAATGGTCAAGTTTATCACTGTCTAGCGACATGTGGCACTCGGCTATGCCTCATTCAACATTAAACCCCTACAGGGTGATTAACAGACCATTTAACATAACTGTTGGTCATGACGTATTGCTTAATTGTCTTTATGAGTAGATACTCTCCCTCTGCTAGGCACCGCAGCAGCTTTGCAACACAGTGTCCCACCCAGTTACACCATACACTGTCTAGTTACTGGAGAATGGCTGTGAATATGAACTCATGAAGATGAACAGTGTAACTTGATCATTACAGTCATCGAAACCTTAGTGTGATTATAACTGACAGAGTCAGTGATGAAGAATAACCCCTGCTGTCCTAGTACACTTACCCCATTGTGAGTTAAATCAATACTAAAAGACATTCTGTTTATATCTACACCATACCTACTTGATTCCTGTTGTACCACAATTAACATAGTTATCACTTTGATAGCATCAGTGACAGAAGTGTGGCAAACCCAAACACTAGGAATACAGCCTGAGTATGAAACAACTGTTAAAAAAAAATTACACTGTGTCCATAAGTGGCATAGATCACTCATTGCAACAATAGTAAATGTATTACTATTTGAATAAGTTAGTCATCACAGATGCAATGAGATTGTCTTTATCAGGTACAACATACTCAGTAACTGCCTACAGGAAAATCTATCCTATATACATCTCCGATACAGGTACGTCATTGTTGGCTCAGTAGTGCCATGATATTTAGAAGTTGCTTGGCCTGATCCATGCAATTACACTGTTTCTTACAAAGAATACTTACTGCATCTTTAGTATTGAAACACACTGAAGGTCTATGTATGTACATCAGCAGTACACCTTCATCGGTAAGAATGCATCTGATACTGGCAGTCACAATTTCACAGCATTGAACAGGCAATGCTTTTCCATACGCTTTACATCAGCCTCTCTATCTTGAGTAAACGTGCAGTAAATGTACTACTATGTAAATCACATACTAAATGTAACACTACTTTTATCTTGAGCATGCTAGTGTCTTGTAGTTAATTTATGTACTTTTTAATTAATGTATACTCACTAGTGTTAAAACCTTTCTACAACTGTCATCATGCACCTTCAGCATTTATATTGACTAACGGCACAGTCCCAGTTGTGGTGTGGTGTGGGGCATTGATAGGTAGCCATGCAACTACTAAGTGTAATGCGTGTGTGCAGCTGCAATCAGGGATGTGTACGCTTGGTGTACATGGCCTCAGTTTTGCTGTTGATCTCCACTGAGCATGCAGTACCTGGTCAGGTGGGTGGGGATGTCTCGTAGTACATTTAGACAATTGTTTGTTATTTCTGTCACCTGCTGCTGGATGTCTGTCATTGGTTGTGTTGACTTGGTCCTCCCCATACTTGCATATGTGTGTGTGTGTCTGTGTGTGTGTGGTGCTGGGGAGGTGAATCGGAGTTAGGGTTTTCAACCCTAACAGCCTAATTTCTCACTTTGTCGCTGTGGAACAACCCTAACTAATGCATTAAACGGAGTTTTTGCCTCTAATATATATATATATATATATATATATATATATATATATCTATATATACACACACATATATTTGGCATGTTACATAATATGATACAAGGCTAAGTCCCCTTGTAACCCTGTGCTGCACTGGGGCCAAAGTCCACTTTTATTTAGTTTATTTCAAGTTATGACACTCCTCCTTCAGTATGATATGCAGATCCTTATGAGGGGCAGGGGAAGGCAGCAGTTGGGGGCCCTAAGGAGTTCCATTTGGTTTGCAATCACCGTGTCTCCCTCCTCCACTCTCTTACTCATTTAAAACCTTCCGTCCCTCAGGGTACAAGTGTAGCACTTGCCGCATGACATACATCACCCACATGATCCACTGGGAGGTAAATATTTCAAGTTCTTCATTTGGGCTATAAGTAATTCTTTCCAGCATATAGAGGTCCTTCATTCTCCACTGCCCATGTCTGGTGCTGTGCTGTGAGCTGTCTCCTGGTTATACACTTTCTAACTGCAGTTAGCATTATACCTAAAATATACAGCATTTGACATTCCTGTCTTTCATTTGTCTAGGATATTGGTAGAAAAGGTAAAGCTCCAGTGTCAACCTGATTGGTGTGTGCACCACCTCTGAGATGGCTTGTTCAAGAGCAGTAAGAAAGTTTGCTAGTGCTGGACAGGATCACATGATGTGCATGTGTATGGCTCGACCCTTCCCCACATTGCCTTCAACAGGCTGCTCTACTGTCTTCGACAAAATGAGCCAAGATCACGGGGGTCTGAAAATATCAGATCAGCTGCTTCAAGGTGTAGTCACATCACACATGTGATGAAGTGACTGTCTGCCTCAAAGCAACCTCATTCCGACTCCTATTTCTCAGAGACTTATTTATTTATTTTTGTTTACCGAGTAGGCCTGTCTTCAGGCATGACCCAGGAGAGTACAAACAAAATACAATTACAGTCAATGCACAGTAATAGAAGTACATACGATACAAAATCCATGAGCAATTCAAAGAGAAATAAACAGTATAGTCAGCAAGATACACCGGTAATGTACAAATGTTTTGGAACTGCGTATAGCAACAGTAAGGTACAATAATCAGAGATAGTAAATACATAATTCTAACAAGAAAAGGCAGTATATAATAGGACCAACCTATGAAGATTAAGTGCAGAGCAGTTGGCTAAATATGCCCCCGGTAGGAGGAGAAGAGTATAAGTAGCAGTTGAGGGAAGGGGGGTGTATAGTTAAATCTAAGAGAAATATGATACATAGGAGCTGATACAAGACAGTGGGCAGTAAGTGCAAGGAGTGGGATTAGGTCCTGAACAGCTTAAGCATGTTGGGAGAGGGGTCAGGAGAGTTCAGGGTGGAAGGAAGCAGGAGCAATGGACAGATTGCAGCAGGTGACTTCTTAGGAGGTATTTAAAGCTAGCGTGAGTAGAAGTAAGGCAGATATTTATGGGCAAGGAGTTCCAGTATGCAGGTACAAGGTGTGAGAAGGCTTGGGCATCTATGGCTGTTTTATATCTGGGCACTTGATAAAGAATTTGATCACCAGAGCGAAGAGCATACTGGGGGCTTTGAGGAATGTGCAACTGAACTAGAGAAGACTGGACACCAGCTCGAGAGATAATATCTGTCAGGACACCAAGTGAGTAGTAATGATGAACCATGGGTGAGAGCCAATGAAGTCTGCTGTAGAGATTGCAGTGATGGGTGTGATGATGCGAAGCCAGCGCAAAGTGACATATGTTATTATAAGAGGTATTCCATTTGAGCAAACATGATTTAGGTGCACCGGCATCTGTAACACAGCTATAAGTAAGGCTGGCAGAAGTATGCCCTGGGCAATGGCAACACAGGCAGAGGGAGTGAGGGCATATCTGGTTTTGTAGGCCAGTCTAGTCTTGGAATTTACAGCTTTACAGGTAAGGGAGATGTGAAGGTCGAAGTCCAAGGTGGGGTCAAGGGTAATACCCAGATATTTGAAGGATTTAACACTGACAAGAACTGAGTCATCAGAGCAGGAAACTGATAGCTTGTTATGGCATTTCTTTAGTCTAGGGGCAGACCCAAAGAGCATGGCTTGAGTTTCACTAGTGTTAAGTATTATTTTATTCCTTAGAAAGCCAGTCTTGGATATGGCAAGGTCGTCAGCTTAGAGAAGGGATGAAGAGTGGGTGGCATTAAGAGAGATGTTGATCAAGATAGAGAAGAGGGCCATGGATAGAGCCTTGGGGTACCCCAATGTGGATGGTGGAGAACTCAGAAGAGGAGGAGCAGTATTTAACGTATTGCTACTTGTCAGAAAGGTAGCTGTTATGCCAGGCAACAACTTCAGGTAAGAAGCCAAGGGAAGTCATTCTGGCCATAAGTAATATGTGGTCTACAAAGTCAAAGGCCTTGGTAAGATCAATAAAGACTGCCCCAGTTAAAAGGCTAGAATCCATAGCAGTTTTGGAGCCATTCCTGTATTTAAGAAGAGCAGTAGTTCTGCTATGGCTGTTTCTGAAGCCATGCTGAGACTCAGAAAGATTATGATCATGAAGAAAAGCAGTAGTTTGGAAGGAGACAAATTTTTCTGATAGTTTAATTAGAGCAGGAAGCATAGCAAGGTCTTTAGTTGAGGATGGACTTGGGGTTTCCTATCTTAAAAACAAAGACTATTACGGCTGTCTTCCAGATAGGGGGGAACTATCCCACAGCAGAGCGATAAGTTGAAAATTCTGGCCAGAGGTGCAGCAAGAAGAGGAGTGGCTAACTTGAGAAGTTGAGGCTCAAGGCCATCAATACCAAGACTGCAGCTATCAGGGATAGATCTGAGAAGGTCATAGACCTCTTTGTTAGTTACAACCCTAAAATGTAAGCAGTGAGAGGAACCAGGGGAAGGGTAAGCAGAATCAGGGATAGCAGCATTAGGGGTAGGAAAGGAACTACTGTAACTTGTTAAATCGGTGAAGTGTTGATTAAAGGAGTTTGTAATTGTGGCAGGATTGTTACAATAAAGTCCATTAAGTACCATGTCATTGGAAGATTGAAAATGCTTAGTCTCCATGAAATTCTTGATATGTGCCCAGAATTTTTTAGGGCCACCCGAAGCATTTATTCATAGATTTTTACAATAGGAGCTCTTGGCTAGGCGAATAGCTCTTTTATAGAAGTTTCTCTTTGTACGATATTCCTGCAGATCTGCCAGTCAGCCAGAGGATTTAAATTTGGACCAACATTTATCTCAAGATTTTAGATGGGCTAAGAGATCCTTGCTGAGCCATCTGGTAGGGGCGCCACGGATCCGTCAAATATGGTGGGAGCATGCTTGTCCTGTAAGGCACAAAACTGCACTAAGAAATAATCAAGGGCTATGGAGGCAGTATCAGTGGCATATAGGGAAGATCAGTCAAACATTGATATGTCATTAAGAAAGAAGAGTTTGGAGAAATCACAAAAGGTTATGACTTTGGGTAGGGAGCGGGTAGTGCATGGACACACCAAATGCAGAAGGTAGGTGAATGATCAGCAATGGCATCAGAGAGGATTCCTGTTCCAGCTACCCTATCTGTCCTATTTGTTAGGATCCAGTCAATTAACGTTGTTGAGCCCAAGTTCATAAATATTCTGGTGGGAGCAGTAATAAGTTGATGGAGGTTTTGTTCTTGAATTATGGAATTATAGGTTGTATGGGATTTGCCAGACCAGTCCAGGTTAAAGTCACCCAGAATAATAATATCATTATGACCTGCTGCTGAAGCAGCATATGAGAGGAGTTCAGTTTTACCAGCAGAATCTCCTGCTGGGGGGTTATAGGCACACAAGATATGGAGGTTTTTTTTGAGCCTCCAAGAAGGAGTAGAGAGTGTAGTAGCTCACAGTGAGAGAGGGTAGGGGCAGGGATAGTGGAGCGGTTTAGATGAGATTTAAAATAAGTAGCTACCCCACCACCCATTTTAGAGGAGAGGCAATCCTGGCAAATGAGATTGTAATTGTGTAGAGAGCAAGCCGAGTCTGGAATGGAAGGCTTTAGCCACATTTCTGTGATACATAGTATATCAGGCTTGTATAGAGCTACCATTGGCGGATTTAGAGGGGGGGCTAAGGGTGCTATGGCTGCCCCATCATGGAGCTTCTCTATTTGTAACACACTGTGCTGCATTCTTTATCAGTGTGCACTAATGCCTCCATGAAAGCTGCCTGAGCCACACAGGTCTCATCTGTCCTCCGGCAGAGCTGGCCTTAGCTAGGTGCAAACTGAGCCCCTGCACCTTGGGGGACCCTGCTTTTTTCTTGAGGAAAAAAAATAACTTAAAACATTTAAAAATGCCTAAATGTTGTTAGAGATGAAAATGTTTACCAGCAAATGAAAGTGGAAAACAACTGGCTCTGTTACTGTTACAAAAGGTGGGGGTAGCTTTGTTGCAGTGGAAAAGATTAGTTTAAGTAAGTGCTAATGGTGTTAATGACCATACTTTACACCTCCCATGTTGACTACTTTCACAAACAAAGGGTTATATTGACAAGAGAACTTGTTTGTAACCTGGACATGTAGATAAAACAATAAATGATATGACAAAATATGTTTCAAAAGTATGTGAGCACTCAAAATGGCTTAAAAACCTGACCAGAAGAGAGCAAAACCAGATTTCCTGATAGGGACCCTGAAAACCTGACCACCAGGTGAAAAAACTGACATATGGCAACCTTAGTGGTGTCTCTCACTCACACCTCCAGAAAAGTTAAATTGTTTAACTTGTTTGCAAATCAAAGTATCTGAGGTGTGATTGTCCTATTACGATGTCCCTGTCCTTACAGAAATGAATATGGTAGTAATACCGTACTTAAGTTCTTGCTCCAGGCTCAGGCAGATTCATTTCCAATGGTGAAGTCAAATAATTCAATGCAGTCAATGGCATTAATTAAACAATGCTGGTTAAACTAGCTGGGGGGCAGCTGCTGAGATTGAACAGGACATTAGTGTTCCATCAAACTGGGTGTGTAATAAATGTAGTACTAGTGTTATTCATTTCTAGTATGGGGAGCTGAAATTCATGACATTAAAATTGTTTAAGGTCACTGCTAGTTTTGTCCTATATTACAAATTGATTTTGGTGTGGGTTTGCAAGAGAGGGAGTTGCCCTCCTGTAGTATGCTAGGAGTGGTACAAAACTAATGCTGGGGCAGGTCTGGTCTCAGCGATAGCATGAACCAGGAGAGGCAGAAACTGGTACATGAGACCTTTTGAACTGAGGTAAACACTTCAGCATGTACTGTATGTCTAATCTGTGTGGTCTTTTCAGTCGTGGTTGTACAGTGTAAATGAGCATGGAGGGAATTAATAGACATAGGGACTTTGAAGGTGTTCTGCTGTGTATTATGGCATGTTCAGGAGTTTCTGCATGCTTGGAAAGCAAAATTGGCAACAGAAGTCATAAGACCTTGTTTGGCTCATTGACACAGGCAGTTACAAAACTGGAAAAAAGTGATAGAATCAAATATTTAGTTTATGTAGTTCTATGTGTTGAATGGGGGGCAAGTTGTGATGTACCCAAGCAAGTGTTGTTGCTAATCCAAAAAAAATGCAATTTTATATTTGTTTAAAAACTGTTTTTCTGTCTGCTTACTAACTTCTTGGGCCTTTCATAAAAATGAGATGCCTCATACCATGGGGTCATCCCAGTAAAGGACATTTTAAAACAATAAAAAATATTTTATTTATTTAAAAATGTATTTTCTTTGGAATAAATTGTTCTACAGAATAAAATATGTTTTGCCAAAATAGCAAGCAGACTTGAAATTATATTTTCAGAAACTAGATAGCAAAGTGACTTTGTTCCCATATTTCTATAGTTATTGTATTTATTTTTTTACTGTGATAAGGTTGGGGGATACATTAATCTGTACTGCAGGACAAACTGGGATGGGTTGGCTTTATGGTAATGTCATAATGTGCTCGAGTGAGTGACATTTGTGAACTTGTTTACTTGGATTGTCTTTTAATTTGTCTGCAATTTGTCTTTATCACCAAGTCTCTTTCAACTTTTCTCATTTTTATGTGTTTCGGATGTGCTGCTGCCCAGCTGCAGTCTTTTGGTATTTTGTGTTTTTAGGGGTGGGAGGTATTTTGGGCAACATACTGTCATGTGGATTGTGGGGACTCTGGGGATGGTGCTAGGGTGCAACTAACAAAGCATGGGGAGGGAGGGAGGAAATGAGTAGAAATTGCATTAGAAATACCCTCCAAAATGCACCAGAATGCACCAAAATGTTAAAATATTTCTGGGGGCCTAGACGGCCCACCAGACCCATGGCTTATTGTGTTTATTTTTTATCTGACTTGAGCTCCCCCATCTATAGGATTCCTTGATCCGCCCCTGGAGCTACCCATGCCTCAAGGTCAGCTAGGTTACATAGGAGGCTGTGGATATTTAGGTTAGCAATGCACAGACCTTTTCCCACTCACCAGTTAGGCTTCGAGTGGGGGGGGTGGAAGGACCAGGTTTCAGTTCAATATTGCCAGCTCATATAAGGATAAGGAGATCTAGGTACCACAATAGACTAGAGGTAGCAGAGAGGAGTAAATGTCAGGGTGGGCAGCAGCAGCACTTCTTTACAAACTTGGTAATCAGGCGAAACTGGCCAGGGATGAGCAAGGCAGTGGGGGTGAGGTTAGAAGAGAAGGGACGGGAGGCAATAAGGTTGGAATAAAGAAAGTCAAGACTGGAGTATGGGGGACCATCAGGAAAGTATTGTAATGGTGTAGAGGGAGGATGGAAGGGAGAGGAAAACAGAGAGAAGAGGAATTGCATAAATAGGAGTGAGGAGCAGGAGAGCAGAAGAAAAGTGAGGGTGGGCATGACTTGACTGGGCGAGATGCACTATTAAGTATCAGAGAAAATCAGTAAACGGCTAAGGCAAGATTACTAGAGGGGAGAGGTTAAAGGGAGGAAAAAGCAGTCTTAGTCAGTGACCAGAATATACCTAGATAATTGATTAGAGGATTGCATTGCAAGTATACAGGCACTATGACGTCACAGCGGGAGAGTCCTATTTGCTATGACCACAAGACAAAGCGCACCCAATCGGGGGGGTTGGGGGCAGTAGAACAGTCCAAATGACCAAGCCTGTAGGGTAGTAGAAGTGGGTTGATTTGATCAGCAGCAGACAGGAAACTATTTTATTAGCACCACCCCTGGGTGGGAAGGTGGTTGAGACGGATTGGGTGGGCCGAGACAAACATACAGTGCCATACACCCACAGCAGAGCTGCCTTAAGGCACCTGGGGAGAGAGCTGCTGTTGTCCATGGGAAGGTAGAGGTAGAGAAGTGGGGGGGGGGGGCAGGAGTACTGCCCTGCCCTCAGAGAACCGCCGAGGTGTTGAGCAGTGCTTGTGTGGGCTCCTGTAACTTGGCAAGAGAGCAGAAGTAGTTAAGGATTAGGTATGCAGGAGAGAGGGATGTAAAGTGAGATGGAGAGAGGGAGGGGGAGAGGGGGCTGAGCAGGCTAAATGCCTGTAAAATGGAGGTTGAGGTAGAGAGAGAGAAACAACTTGGACAAGCTCTTCCCTCCATTGCAGTGCTATCTGGAGCAAGTCATGGAGTTGTGTCTCTTACAGGGCTTTATATATAATGGCGATATGGTGTCTGGTATTCTGTGTTTCAAACTGTGTAATTAAAGTGTCAATGATGGCTGTAATTTCTGTGTGGTTTCTTATTTCTTGAGAAAAAGAGGTCAGAAAGTGGTGTACCTAAAAGTATCGGTAGAAGTCCTGTCTCTGTCTAACTGATATTGCTGTTGTAGTTCATCAAATGACTTCATAGTGGACCCAGAGAAGACTTGTATTAAGTATATCAGGTTTTGCCTTCTCCAGACCTGAAATGTAGCTCCTGCACTTGCTCTCATAGTGAAACAGATGATCACATGATCAGCTGTTTTACTATGTGAGTAGGCACAAGTGTGCTTCCATTCAGAAGATGGATGGACATGCAGGGGGGTGGGTTGTGCCGGTCACCTTCACTGTGCCTGGGGATGGGGGGGCTCCATATTATGAAATGTGGGAGCTGAGGGGAGGGTTGGATTTGGGGGTAGCTGCCACAGAGGGGGGTGGGTGATGATTTTTTTTTACAGAACGAAAGCATGAGGAGATGGTGGCCAGCTGTGGTGGTGGGCAGGATGTGCCTGTCTCCAATTGTGGGACTCAGTTTTTTTGTTAAACCATATAAACATTAAATTATGGGTGGTGGAGAGGAGAAGGAAGGATTGGAATTTTTTGCAGAGGGTTGGGGAAACAGGGGTGTAGTTTAAGATGATTAGGCTGGGGATGAGGGTGGGGGGGACCAATTCTTTCTTTTTTTCACTGTAGTACAAACAGTGTGACATATTAAATACTACTTATTGTGAGCCCATGTGTGTTTCGTGGAATTCTGTTTTTTGTCCAAACCACTGATGGTGCTGTTAATGCACTTGAACGCCCTGTACCTAATATGCCCCTGCAATTTGCTGTCCATCCATGCATGTCTCACAGGGCAGCCATTACCATAAGACTCCAAACTAAATGGTGCACTAACAGGCCTGCTGGCTGCTGCTGTGAAACTGCTAGTCATGAAAAACATGAAAGGAAAGGCAGAGTGCAAAGATGGAAACTTGAAAGCAAGTGACAATTACCACAGAATGCACACAACATGACCCTCCCCCCAGAACTCACAAGGAAAGGAATGGCAATATGGAGAGAGGAGCTCAGGCTGTTCCAGTAGATCAAGCTGCCAGAGGATTGGTGTGTGCACATCATGCATGTGTGTGGTAGGCAGTGAACAAGAAGCAGAGCCATAGCAGATGTTTCCAGCTGGCACAAAAGCTTGTGCTTAATTGCAAAGGCAGGAAGCACAGTGACAGTACATGCAAGTGAAGGCAGAGCCTGGATGGCAGCTGGAGGAGATAGTAGCTGGAACAATGCCAAGCTACAGAAGGAGCGTACAGACCACCCACAGCATGAACTGTAGAGTGGAGCAGTGAGGCTGACCTTTGAGGGCTTGGTGCAGACAGGTGAGGGCTGGAGGCAATGACATGGTATGAGCATGTGTGGGGGGGTTGGCACAGCTGGTAACAGATGGGGCAGTGAATCTGCTGGTAACAGATGGCAGTGACATATATGTTAAGGGAGGGCAGTAACATAGTTGGTAATGGGGGCAGTGGGACAGCTTAATCAGTAGAAGCAGTGACACAGCTAGTAATGAGGGGCAGTGACACAGCTGGCAACAAGAGAGCAGTGACAGAGCTAGCAACAAGAGGGCAGTGACACAGCCGGGGCAACAAGCTCATGGCTTCACCACTC
Source organism: Neoceratodus forsteri (assembly GCA_016271365.2). Classification (NCBI taxonomy): domain Eukaryota; kingdom Metazoa; phylum Chordata; order Ceratodontiformes; family Ceratodontidae; genus Neoceratodus; species Neoceratodus forsteri. The sequence goes on from CM057456.1 coordinate 1,680,584,318, forward strand.
ATGAGGTTACTTGAGGTCACAGGCAACTGTTCAAGATAAATGGGTTATCCCACATTTACCCACCAAATATCCCTTGTATAACCACAGTTCCTGTTGTGGGGATAGAGCCCACAGCCTTCCAATCTCAGAGTCAAGTGTGCAATTTGTTGAGCCACTGACACTGCTAATACACATGCCTCAGAAGTTTACTAGTACTGTCACAGCACTCAAGATTGAATTGCTGCAGAGAACCGAGACCCTAGGAACAGTAAACGCTTTAGGACTCACATTCCCTTGAGTTTTAGTGCCTATATGCAGGAAACAAAGTTTGTGATAAGATAAATAAATGATGGTGTGAGCTAGCAAAAACTGTATGGGCTCCATTGTTAAGTGTGCAAGTGTGTTTACTCCCTCAAGGTATCACACAGAAGAACTGAAGTTAGCAGTGACCTTGGATACAGCTTTATACAACAATCTGAAAAAACAGAATACCTCCCAAATTGGTTGGAAATCTGGGTCAGTGCATATCCTGAAGCAGAACAAGAAAAGGAAAGTTTTTTTTTCACTATGGAGATACGAATCAAGACCTAAAGCTATGCAAGTTCTGCAGTCAGCACTGTGGAGCTAGACAGAAAGGCCTGGCATATTGTTTTGGCTACAAAAAGAGAAGGATATTGGAACCCCGAAGACCGGAATAGACCACAAAAACAAAATATGAAAAATTCAAAGATATTTGCACTGCAGCTTTCCAGCCATGTGTTAAACTGCAAAGAGCTTAACAGTATATGGGTTTGCTGTAGTAAATGTAGTGAGCTATCAGGCAAGGTGGCCACAGCTCTATATCTCCAAGTTTTGTGTCTTTTGCCTGCTATTGATTGTCGAGGTATAACTAGATATGGGCAAAGCCAGGGTGGATTTGGAGTTGCCAAACCCAGGACAAGTTTGGATTTGGTTTTGCAAAGGATTTGCATTTGCCTGGGGTTAGGGCTATATTAATAAGTGGTGGAAGAGGCATTTTTCAGGAGACAAATCCCCAAAAATGTAAAGGGACTAGGGCAATGCGAACCTCCTAAAATCTGACCGTGCAAACTTTGACCATCAAACCACATAAAGCTCGCCAAAATTCTCTTAACTGTGAACTAGTTTCTGCTGGCTCAACCATTTAAAGAGCATTAAGAAATGGGATAAAATGAAATAACGTAATGAGGAAGCAGCCCAAACAGCAGGATGATGCTGTGGGCCACAATGAGGGGTACAGGTTCCAAAAATTGTGTCAATTCAGTCAGTGCCAAACATGGACAATGCTAGTTGTAATAAAGAGCATATGGCTAAGTAATACTGTTCAAACAAAAATTAAAATAGTTATAATTGTAAGGCCTCTGTATGCCCTTAAAATATCATAGAAACATAGAAGTTGGTGGCACATAAGGACCGCAAGGCCTATCCAGTCTGCCATTTTTTCTGCCTTATAAATGTGCCATAGGCCTGTACTCTGTCAATGGCCTATCTATTCATACTCATCTTTATTGCTCCCTTATGCCTATCCCATGCCTGTTTGAAGCACTGCACAGTATTCATATCCACCACTTCCTGAGGTAGGTCATTCCATGCATCCACCACCCTGTGATATGGTGACCCCTGTCATGGGTGAGGTGCCCTGGTAGGGAGAGGAGGGTCTTTCCTTGCCCCCTTTAAAATTGCCTTATACTTACAGTATGTAAAAGGACAGAGCAGGAATAAGTGAAAGTACTTTAGCAATTAACAATTAAAAATACAGAGTGTAATGCCCCAAAGTTTGGGCATCCCAGAAAAACTAAAATAAATAGATAAACTAGGGGTTTACAGGTGCCCAGGGTGCCTGCTGTAGGTGTGGGCAGCAGGATACAATGAAAAAGGGGCCCCCTAAGAGTAAAGTTTCCCCCTCCTGATAAAGGGAAACACTGTAAATAGTAGAAAAGTGCCCTGTGCACTTAAATCCTGGTCAAAAAGTAGATTTCTATGCAAGCAGTAGCAACAATGGCTTGGATGGAAAGCTGTGCTGAGCTGCTCATGCACAGCATTCCAGTCCAAACACTCTAGAACCTGAGGGTTTCTTTTTAAAAAATAAAACAGTTTTTTTAGTTAGTTCCTGCTAGCTGTGGAGAAGAGAGGACACAGAAAGTTAAGGGGAACCAGGAGGACTTACCTGATGGGTTGAAGCCGTTCCCCGAGGACTGTTTTGTGTGTGTCTGTTCGAGCTCCAGCTAGTGATGCTGTCCAATAGCTGCTGGTTTGCCCTGGTCAGCAGGTGGCGAGTCGGTGGTGCCATCGGGCACCACAAAGAAAGAGCACGCCCTGTCCGGTCATTTTGGGCTGAAGAGCCCCATTGCTTTGTTGTTTTGCCCCCCCCGAGTGTTTTAAAGTTTATTTTCAGCCCCACGTCAGCAGCAGAGAAGCGCTGCATTGCCGCAAGTTCGGTCAGCTCTCCGAGGCCCCTAGTCATCCCCCCAGCTGCCTGCTTTATTCCCTCCCACTGCCAGAGCGCCTCCCACCTCCCAACTGCAGCTCTCCTCAACCCAGCTGAGGCGGTGAGTCAGACAGCAACACTAGGAAAGAGTGCTGACCGTCCAACGTTAAAGAAGAAGTTTGTTTTATTTTAAATAGTTCACGCTAGAGGTGCTTGGGGAAAGCGGCCGAGCACCACAGGGAAATCGGGTCGGAGGACCCCTAATTTTGTATGCAGAAGGGAGGCAGGGTAGCGACGCCCACAGGAGGGGCTTGTAAGCAAGGCCAAGTTAAGGTCTCACAAATATTCAAAGAGGGGGCTGGTCTGAAGTAGGAGCAGAGAGACTGAGTGGCAGCAGCTCTCAGTGAGCTAAGAGATTTAAAGGGGCCCTGCCACTTTTGGCCATATTGAGATTTAAAGGGGCAATTCAGGCACAGCTAAGAGGGCTACCAGGCCCAGTTTCAGAGAGGACACCAGGCCCATTTTAGGGAGGGCTACCAGGCCCAGTTCAGGTAGGGCACCAGGCCCAGTTCAGAGAGGGCACCAGGCTCACCATTAAGAGGGCACCAGGCCCAGAATAAAGAGGGCCCCAGGCCCATTTTGAAGGACACCAGGCCCATAGGTAAAAAGGGCACCAGGCCCAAAGTGAAGTGGGCACCAGGCCCGAGGTAAAGTGGGCATCATGCCCAAGTTCAAGGTAGGGCATCAGGCCTGAGGTAATTGTAGGGCATCATGCCAGAGGTAACTGTAGGGCATCAGGCCCAAGGTAAATCAGGGTTTCCAGGCCCAGAGCAAGGGCAGCCTCGGCCTAGTGGATTAGGGCAAGCCAGCTTAGTGGTAGTAAGGGCAGCCCCAGCCTAGCAGATTAGGGCAACCCAGCCTAGTGGTAGTAAGGGCAGCCCCGGCCTAGTGGATTAGGGCAATCCAGCCTAGCAGCAGTAAGTAGGGCATATAGGTCCCATAGCAAATAAGGCATTAGGCCTTTAGTGTTCCAGGCCATTAACATAGGGCAAGTGGTACCCTCAGTATAGAGGTTAGGGCATCCTTAGCAAAATGTTCAGAGGTAGCCAGATCCTATTCAGGAAGGCCCTACAGTCAGGGAAAAGGGTCCATCCAAGGGTGCTCAGTTCAAAAATACTGCAAAGTAACTGTAACAACTGTACTGTTCGTGCAACTGTTTATTGCTAACGTATCTGAAAGACTGTGAACTTGCTAAGAAGCGCCAAGACTGTATTGTATATGGATTGTGGTTATTTGCCCCTGGTTGTCTGAACTATTGCCCTAAGCATTTGAACTATTGTCCTAAGCATCTGAAATATTGCTCTAAGCATCTGAACTATTGCCCTAAGCATCTTTCAGCTACATTGTTACCAGTGTATGGGAACAGTCTCAATTTTCTACAACACTACAGTCCCATAGTGTGGTCTGTAATACTTCATACTCAGAATCAGTCTCTACCCAGAAGAGGACATCTTCTCATCATTCTTGACCCAAGTGGGATCGTCCATCAGATCATCTCCTCCATCTGTGTCGTCTGCCGAAGTCAAGTCCGTCACCAGTCGTACAAGTTGTACCCGCTGTCTCTTGTTTTCACAGCTCGAAATTACGTCCGCCGAAGCGCATCATGACAGCCGTGCCAGTGCCGTTTCATATGGTTCCTGATCCAGATGTCCCAAAGTTAGTCGCCCACCACAGAAGAGTGTGCTCATCCTGGAGAACCTGGTCTGTGCCCCTGGTCGTTCGCCGAAAGTTGAGTCCGTCGAAGCCCAGTTCGGGACGTGTCCGCTGTTTCTTTATTTTGTTCTAGGTTCTGGTTACAAGATTGCAGAATCAACCATTCTCTCTACAGATTTTTCTGGTTCCTGGTCCTATTGGAGATCCTTCAGAGTTTAGCTGGCCCTTGGAGTGCTGCAGCATCATTCAGGTCATGGTAGTCCTCAAGTGGATTTGACGACACGCAGGTCATGTTTTCTCTTCATCCTTGGTGACCCTGGAAGTGGGTTTTGGCCAAGGAACCCTTTGTCTTCAGTTTGGGATCTGACAGCCCATAAGTGGGTTATTTCAGGAACCAGTTGCTCTGGTTCTTTCATTCCGGCAGCCTTGAAGAGAGTGGGCTTTTGCCGAAGAATCATATAGTCTGTTTACCAAACCTCTCATCACCCAGTGGCCTTTACAAGGTCCCTGCTGGGAAATGTGTTGAGTATCTACCGTTCTGTTTGCTCCCTTTTGTAGCTACCATCATAGAACGAGGGTGTACACGAAGACATCAGACCTCTGGACTCCTGTGACATTTGGACTTCGGTAGAATTGTGTGGTTATAGCTAAACCAAATATTGTTGTGGGTAGTACATATCATCTGATTTTTGCCTAAGTTTAGTAATAAGTATAGGTTACTGTTGAAGGATTGTAGGCGTATACTGGCAGTAGGCCATGGTGCACCCATAGAGAAGAATAACATAGAGTTTAGACATTTTAGAGTTTAGTTGTAACAGTTTAGATATTCACAATGCTGTCCATACTCCCTACTGTTTTTATGGTTGGTATGTTTCTGTATGACCATGTCCTCCGTCCCCTCCTGTCTAATAAACGTCTTTGCTTCATTCAATCTCTGTGTACCACTCCTGCCTCTCTTTGTCAGTGATTCCACCAGCTCAATCCCATTTGGACCTTAAGTAGCCCCTCGCCATCCCACTTGCTGAGGGTGTCGCTGGCACTGCTGGTAGTGAGACAGCTCCCTTCACTGCTCTGAGAGAACAACCCCGAGGTCTACCAGTTCAGCGTTCATCACAAAATTTTTGGCGTAGTCGGCAGGATATAGAAAATGTTCCGAGGAGTCCAAAGCTGTAGAAGACACAGAGCAAGGTGTCGCTGGGAATAGAAGGCAGTAGTGGACAGTGTGGAGGAGTTGGAGAAGGTCCAGGTCAGGTGCCCTGGTCACCTTTACCCATGCCGTATTACTTAGGAGCACCTTGGCTTTAGCTGTATACTGGGGAACAGGATAGTGAAGACCCCAGTACGTTGGAAGAGTTTTGCTCTAGGATGCAGTCCGTCTACCGGCTGTATCAGATTCCATAAGACCAAAAGATAGAGATATTGATAGGCAGTTGAGAGGAGCTGCCCATCGTGAGGTCCAGTCCTGGCCAGAAAGGGAGAGAGCCACTGCTGACCAGATCTTTCATCACGTGCAGTACACATTTGATATGCAAACTATTTCTGACCTGAAGTTGCAGTTCTTGTCACACACTCAACAGCCCCAAGAAATGCTGCAGGAGTATGCTTTAAGTCTGCAGGAGGCACTGAGAGGCATTGAGAAGATCGACCCAAGGGAGATCCGGGACCCTGATCGAACCTTGATGGAGAAGTTCACAGAGGGAGTAAATAGCGAATCCCTAAAAAGAGAGCTCCGTTTGTTCCACTGGCAAAATCCCAATGCTCGATTCCAGGATTTTAAAGAAAAGGCCATAAGGATGTGGGGATCCAGAAGGATGGGAGAGGAAGTGGCAGCCCGCCAACACAAGATGATGCCCCAGAGTGCGGCATGGCCGGAATACCCCATTGAACGCTTGGTACAGGAGGATCCGCGGCAGCCGGAGGCATGTCCAGAAAGGCTACTTCACCCAAGGTCCAAATATGAGGGAGCACCGTTGGGGAGTTGTCACAGCCATTTTCTGGACTCCAACAAGGCCTACACCCAGTGGTCTCAACCCCAAGAGCTTCACCAGAAAGTAAAAAGGAACCCAAACCAGGAATGGATGGAGCAGATCGTGGCTCTTATCCACAAAGTGACTGAAGTCTGCCAAGAGATGCAGGACTTTAAAGATGGCTGGAAGAGAGGGCTCTTTACAAGACAACCGAAAAGGAGACGAAGATGCCTGATGGATATGTTTGATGGCCAGAGGAGACCCATCTACAGAAGATGTGATGTTGATGAACACGAACAACAGTGAGGCCTTAGGAGAACTGACAGACCAGAGACTGAAAGGGCAAGACACCAGCTATATGAAGACACCCGGAGAGAAATCGAAAGAATCGATCACAGCAATGCAACAGTAAGAGTCCACTTGAGAAGCCAACCAGAACAGCAAGCTGAGGAAGTTTTACACAATAAAATGGAACTGGTGCAAGAATGCAAATTCCTCAGGGAAACTCTCCAGCGGCAAGAAAAGGAGGCCAAAGAACAAACCACACGGCTCCTCTCGAATAATAGAGAGAGAGAAAAGAGCTCTGCAAAGAAATTGAAAAGCTCAAGCCTATAGTTGAGGATTGGCAGAGAAAACAAATCCAGCCATGTAAGGTATCACCTGAAGCCAAGTACCTCCAGCAGAATGACGCCCAGAGAAAGTCAGATTGTCTTGCCCCTTGAGTACAGTCCAAAAGTAAAATGGTTGTCAGCCAAACAGAACCTGAGATAATGACTGAGCCAGAAGAATGTGTTAACCCTTGGGGACCACAAAAGCTGGACGATGTTACACCAAAAATCTTTTCATTGTCTGTGGGAGAACGTGTCATGGTGAAGAAAACCAATCAAGGGAACAATCCGCTTGTGGAATGGGAACCTGAGCCTTATGTTGTTGTAGCCATTCCATATCCTGACTTCAAAGTGTACCAGATCCAGGTGGAAAATAGGAAGGGAGTTGAAAAGTTGGTACATCAAAGCCAACTCAAACCCTGTATACTTCAAGGAACTGTGGAAGAAAATACTGACTCAGTGCCAAAAGACAGGTAGGAGCGTACCATGGATGGACCCACCGACATAGGGTCCTCAATGCAGTGGTGTGCTGATCCCTGGGTTCACGCATCCCATATGAACACGTCCTACCGTCCAGTTACTAAGCCTACAGTAAATCATAGGCCCATAGATTTCCAGGAGGTAGAGTGTATTTCTGATGATAACATGGTTCCCCAGATCCGTAGGTCACAGAGGTCAAATTTTGGTGTTCCCCCGAAAAGGTACATATCAGAAGCTTATCAAGTAGCACCTTCCTTTTCTAGACAATCCTGTTAAAAGTAATCCACAGACATGGTTACTTAAATAAGAAAGTTTTCTGAAAAGTTATAGATGTTTTAAAAATGTTTTAATTAACATACATAGAAGTTCAAGTTGAATGTTAAGGTGGTAAGATATATTCTAAGAAACCTATAGAAGTAATGTTTAAGAAATGTTTTATAAAGTGTTTAAGGGAATACATGGGGACATGTATTTTAGGCGGGCAAGAATCTGTAATGCCTCAAAGTTGGGGCATCCCAGAAAAACTAAAATAAATAGATAAACTAGGGGTTTACAGGTGCCCAGGGTGCCTGCTGTAGGTGTGGGCAGCAGGATACAATGAAAAAGGGGCCCCCTAAGAGTAAACCCCTCCTGATAAAGGGAAACACTGTAAATAGTAGAAAAGTGCCCTGTGCACTTAAATCCTGGTCAAAAAATAGATTTCTATGCAAGCAGCAGCAACAATGGCTTGGATGGAATGCTGTGCTAAGCTGCTCATGCACAGCATTCCAGTCCAAACACTCTAGAACCTGAGGGTTTCTTTTTAAAAAATAAAACAGTTTTTTAGTTAGTTCCTGCTAGCTGTGGAGAAGAGATGACACAGAAAGTTAAGGGAACCAGGAGGGCTTACCTGATGGGTTGATGCCATTCCCGAGGACTGTTCTGTGTGCCTGCTCGAGCTCCAGCTAGTGAAGCTGTCCAGTAGCTGCTGGTTTTGCCCCATAACGTCGTGTGGCAAGCGGTCGGTGGTGCCTTCGGGGCACCATGAAGAAAGAGTATGTTTTGTTCAGTCGTTTTGGGCTGAAGAGACCCGTCGCTTTGTTGTTTTGACCCCCCGAGTGTTTTAAAGTTTATTTTCGGTCCCACATTGGTGGCAGAGAAGCGCTGCATCGCCGCAAGTTTGGTCGGCTCTCCGAGGCCCCTAGTCATCCCCCCAGCTGCCTGCTTCATTCCCTCCCACTGCCAGAGCACCTCCCACCTCCCAACTGCAGCTCTCCTCAACCTGGCTGAGGCGGTGAGTCAGACAGCAGCACTAGGAAAGAGTGCTGGCCGTCCAACGTTAAAGAAGAAGTTTGTTTTATTTTAAATAGTTTGCGCTAGAGGCACTTGGAGAAAGCAGCCGAGCACCACAGGGAAATCGGGTCGGAGGACCCCTAATTTTGTATGCAGAAGGGAGGCAGGGTAGCGACGCCCACAGGAGGGGCTTGGAAGCAAGGCCAAGTTAAGACCTCATAAATATTCAAAGAGGGGGCTGGTCTGAAGGAGGAGGAGCAGAGAGATTGAGTGGCAGCAGCTCTCAGTGAGCTAAGAGATTTAAAGGGGCCCTGCCACTTTTGGCCATATTATGATTTAAAGGGGCAATTCAGGCACAGTTAAGAGGGCTACCGGGGCCCAGTTTCAGAGAGGGCACCAGGCCCATTTCAGGGAGGGCTACCAGGCCCAGTTCAGGTAGGGCACCAGGCCCAGTTCAGAGAGGACACCAGGCCCACCATTAAGAGGGCACCAGGCCCAGAATAAAGAGGGCACCAGGCCCATTTTGAAGGGCACCAGGCCCACAGGTAAAAAGGGCGCCAGGCCCAAAGTGAAGTGGGCACCAGGCCCGAGGTAAAATGGGTGTCAGGCTCGAGTTCAAGGTAGGTCATCAGGCCCAAGGTAATTGTAGGGCATCAGGCCCGAGGTAAAGTAGGGTTTCCAGGCCCAGAGTAAGGGCAGTCTTGGTCTAGTGGATTAGGGCAAGCCAGCTTAGTGGTAGTAAGGGCAGCCCCGGCCTAGTGGATTAGAGCAACCCAGCCTAGTGGTAGTAAGGGCAGCCCTGGCCTAGTGGATTAGGGCAATCCAGCCTAGCGGCAGTAAGTAGGACATATATGCCCCATAGAGAGTAAGGCATGTAGGCCTTTAGTGTTCCGGGCAATTAGCATAGGGCAAGTGGTACCCTCAGTATAGTGGTTAGGGCATCCATAGCAAAATGTTCAGGGGTAGCCAGATCCTATTCGGGAAGTCCCTACAGTCAGGGAAAAAGAGTCCATCCAAGGGTGCTCAGCTCACAAATACTGCAAAGTAACTGTAACAACTGTACTGTTCATGCAAATGTTTGTTGCTAAAGTATCTGAAAGACTGTGAGCTTGCCAAGAAGCACCAAGACTGTATTGTATATGGATTGTGGTTATTTGCCCTTGGTCATCTGAACTATTGCCCTAAGCATCTGAACTGTTGCCCTAAGCATCTGAACAATTGCCCCACATGTAATAATTACCCCTAGATTTATAATTTGCCCTTCCCCTGGCAAATTATCTGATCATTCCGCAGTCCCTTGGCATTGCAGAAAGGTGCATCTTTTACCTACATTGTTACCAGCGTATGGGGACAGTCTCAATCTTCTACCACTCTGCAGTCCCATAGTGTGATCTGTAATACTATGTACTCAGAATCAGTCTCTACCCAGAAGGGGACGTCTGTTCATCATTCTTCACCCAAGTGGGATCGACCATCAGATCATCTTCTCCATCTGTGTCATTTGCCGAAGTCGAGTCCGTCATCAGTCGTACAAGTCGTACCCACCGTTTCTTGTTTTTCACAGCTCGAGGTTACGACCACCGAAGCGCATCACAACAGCCATGCCAGTGTCGTTTCATATGGTTCCTGACCCAGATGTCCCGAAGTTGGTCTCCCTCCACAGAAGAGTGTGCACATCCTGGAGAACCTGGTCTGCGCCCTTGGTCGTTCGCCGAAAGTCGAGTCTGTCGAAGCCCAGTTCGAGATGTGTCCACCGTTTCTTTATTTTGTTCTAGGTTCTGGTGACAAGATTGCAAAATCTACCATCCTCTCTACAGATTCTTCTGGTTCCTGGTCTTATCAGAGATCCTTCAGAGTTTAGCTGGCCCTTGGAGTGTTGCAGCATCATTCAGGTCGTGGTAGTCCTCGAGTGGATTCGTTGCCACTCAGATCCTGGTTTCTCCTCGTCCTTGGTGGCCCTGAAAGTGGGTTTTTGCCAAGGGATCCTTTGTCTTCAGTTTGTAATCTGACAGCCTGTAAGTGAGTAATTCCAGGAACCAGTTGCTCTGGTTCTTTCTTTCCGGCAGCCTTGGAGAGAGTGGGCTTTTGCCGATGAATCATATGGTCTGTTTACCAAACCTCTCACCACCCAGTTGCCTTTACAAGGTCCCTGCTGGGAATTGTGTTTAGTATCGACCGTTCTGTTTGATTCCCTTTGTAGCTACGATAGTAGAATGACGGTGTACACAAAGACGTCAGACCTCTGGACTCCTGTGACATTTGGACTTAGGTAGAACTCTGTGGTCATAGCTAAACCAAATATTGTTGTGGGTAGTACATATTCTCTGATTTTTGCCTAAGTTTAGTAATAAGTATAGGTTACTGTTGAAGGATTGTAGGTGTATAGTGGCAGTAGGCCATGGTGCACCCATAGAGAAGAATAACATAGAGTTTAGACATTTTAGAGTTTAGTTGTAACTGTTTAGAAATCCATAATGCTGTCCATACTCCCTACTGTTTTTGTGGTTGGTATGTTTCTGTGCAACCATGTCCTCCGTCCCCTCCTGTCTAATAAACATCTTTGCTTCATCCAATCTCTGTGTATGACTCCTGCCTCTCCTTGTCGGGTGATTCCACCAGCCCAACCCCATTCGGACCTTAAGCGGCCCCTCGCCATCCCACCTGCTGAGCGTGTCGCTGGCGCTGCTAGTAGTGAGACAGCTCTCTTCACCGCTCAGAGTGAAGAACCCCGATGTCTACCAGTTCAGCGTCCATCACACAGAGATACAAAGTAAAAAGTTAAGAAAGATAAAGTGCATCTGTGCAGTAATAAATAAATAAAAAGAGACAGTAAAGTACTATAGAGTATTTCAGAGGTGTATTGTATACAATCCATAGTGCTTTAGCATTATGTAAGATATAGAGAATAATAGATGGGGAAGAGTTTGATATCAGAATTTAATGTACACCCGGGTTTTGGGATGCTACATAAGCCCAGAGGGCGAAGCCCGGGGGGTTTATCAAAGCATCCCACAATGAGGGTGTGCATTAAATTCTCATATGAAACACCCTCCCCCATCTCTTATTTTTTATAATAACAGACCAGCAATTTTTCTCTAGCAGTTTGTGAGACTGTTTGGCCCCACCCACATACAGAATGTTGACCAATGAGGCAGCAGCATAGTTTGACTGGCATGACTCATGAATGTCATAACAACCAGCCGGTTGTTATGGAAAATATCAACCTGGTCAGTACATTGAGAGAAATTGTTGACCAGTTATTATATTGGTATAAATTGCAGCATACCAAATGTGAGGGGTTTAACAAAACAAGCTGCTGTACTGCCCCAGGAAATGCCCAAATTTAGTTGGAGCAGAGGGGCATTTCAGTGTCCTTTGCCCGCTGCTCTGACAAGGTATAATTAACATGCTTTCAAACAGGAATGTCCATATCTGAGCAACATTTCCTCTTTGAGCATCGCTGCTCAGAACCCCCCCTCTCTGTCCCCCTATTGTGTTAAAAGTATCCTGGCTGCCAGCTATGTGCTGTAATAAAATAGTCAGCTAGCTGCAGGAAATCAAGTCATGCTCAGCCAACGGGGCGAGTTAGACTCTCGAGTAAAAATATGACATTTGGGCACAGAGCAGCATTTAAGTTGTTAAATTGCTCTGCTCCATGCCCTCTGTGGAGTTCCCAGATACGGAGAAAATAAGAGAAGTCTAGATAGAGAGAGAGAGAGAGAGAGAGACTGTTCCAACCCTCTTGCTCAGTAAACGGCTGTGAAGCAGTTCTGAATAGTGAGGCGATACTTTTCACTTTCAGCCGCTGCTCCAACCTTAGACTTTTCAGTTCACTTGTGGAGTGCATAAAATATACATATATAGAAAGAGAGCTTTTGGTTAAATTGAATTATACCATGCACTGCACAAATGGTCCAATCAGAAGGGCAGACTGGCACCTCACCCCCATTGTAAATCATACAGTAATCACTGCAAAATGTGCCAGCCTGCCACGCGAGCCACGTTAACTTCAAATTACTCCGACAGCCTGCAAAATTTGAAATAGCCGCCATATTAATAGCCCGCTAACTACCGTCGTCTCACACACGTACAGTGAAAAAAAAAAAGAAAGAAATGGACACGTCTTTTGATCTCATCGACACCGCTGAGCTTGATGAAATCTTCTGTTGTGTAGAGAGCACAGAATAACATTGTAATGTGACAGAAAACATACATTTTCAAACTCTGCCTCCAGTGCCAGCCCCAACGCTTCTTGCTCAAAAACCGCGAACATCAAGTCAGATCTGCAGCCGACATCCGCAGCAGTACCTCCCGCAGTTCAAAACTCAAACTCAGCGGGTATTACGCAGTCATCTAGGCCATCCAATGCTGTGGGTCAAAAAAGACAGTGTCATGAGCATATAACAACTGAACAGATGCAGCAACTAGAGCTTGAACGTCACGAAATAGCAACCCAGAAGCAAACTCGCTGGGCAGTGAATGTTTTCATAGACTGGTGCAAGCAAAAGACTGTACAAATAAATTTAGCCACCATTAGCCCCTCAGACGTAACACAATCCTAAGAGAGTACTATAGTGCAGTCCATAACAGCGATGGCAAAGAGTACGTACTGACAAGCTACATAAGCCTAAGAGCAGGCTTAAACAGGTACTTAAATGACCCTCTCCTAAGTCGCAGCTTAAATCTCATGTTAGATACAGACTTCAATACTGGGAATAACATTTTTAAAGCTGTGGTAAAACGTTATAGAAAAGATGGGAAAGACAGAGCAGAGCATCATGCCCCACTAACCATCAACCAGCTCACCAGATTACGAAATTCACCAGCTCTGACACCAGACACAGCCATCGGACTAGTTAGAAAAGTCTGGATGGATATTCAATTGCACTTTGCTCATCGTGGAAATGAGGGAGTGCGCCAACTGACAATCCATTCATTTGAAATAAAAGCAAATGAAGAAGGGCATGAATACCTCACAAAAACTTTTAATGAGCAAACAAAAAATCATAAAGAAATAAATGACCCTACAAAACAATTAACAAGGGGCTTTATGTTTGCTCAGCCGAATGATCCTCTGTGCCCAGTAAAAAGCTATAAAAAGTATGTGTCAAAATTACCCCCAAACCATCCCGCCTTATTTCTGCATCCCAAAAAGATGGATCAGTCAGTATTAAACAGCATGCCAGTATGGTACACATTCGAACCAATGGGCGTAAATTTCTTAGGCAACATGTTACGGCGCATATGTAAAGAGGCCGAGTTTGAGACTGTTTTTACAAATCATTCCCTCCATGCAACAGCTGTAACTCTATTGAGCGACTTGGGCATGGAAGCACGACAAATTATGTCCATAACTGATCATAAAAGTGAATCTTCGTTACGAAGCTACTGACGGCCCAACGCTGATGAATTTATGAAGTGGGGGCAAATCATTAGTGGCAAAACATCAAGAAATGTGAACCAATCTGCACAACAAACAACACAAAATTCAAACTGTGCCCACAGCTCCTGGAAAAACAGTCCCAACTCCAGACATCATCTCTCTGCACAAATAAACAATGCCATAGTATCTCCACCACATGCTGTACCTGATGCACAAGCCTTAAAACCTCCAGCACCTCTCAGATATGACATCTTTGAACACACCCCGAAAAATACATCACACACAGCTCCTGAAGCAATGGTGCTAATGCAAACAACATCGGAAGCAACGGACATCGCGATACAGCATTCACATGATGAGGGCAGCCAATCTCCTTCACAGACACATCCAAAAACGCCTTCCATCGGCAGCCTTGTCAACTATGGTACTGTCAATTTCATTTGTAAATAAGCAGGTAAGGCAAAAAGTGTTCCACCTCAAAAAATTAAAAACTCCAGCGCCCTCAAGAATAAAAACAGTAAAAAAAGTATTTTTTTTTTCTCCAACAGGTCACAACCCAGGATGTTAAATATCACATCACAGACCACATGAAAACATTCAAAGCAACAGCACTGATGAAACCAAAATGCACATTATTAAACTCAGCTACGCCTCATGGGCAAACCACTCCAGCCATGGTAAATCCCCCAATAACCCACACCCCCTCATGTCTTATTGCTTAAGTAGCACACTTGCTCATTGCTCGCACTCTCTCCCTCCCGAGAAGATAGAACGTGGAAGTGCTTGGGTTCACAGTTTGCTTGATTCACAGAGTGAACCAAGCATGGGATAGAAAGGCGCTTTGCCTTTCTAAAACTCTGAGAAGCTGCAGAAGCGAGAAAGAGCCTTTGAAATTAGGAAGGAGCGTGTTTGCTCTGCTCGCTGTCTCTCTCGGTGAATTGCTGTGTCATAGTTTGATTCAGGGCAGTAAACTTTTACTTTCAGACGGCAAGTTTTATCAATAGCGCTGAGTGCTCAGAAAGGCGAGTGCTTCCCTAATAAAAGGACAGGCAGTAGAAATGTGTAACCGGGCTTACCAGAAAGTTTGATATTTATGTAAAATGCTGTCCTGATTGCACATTGTAAATGACAGAATTAAAAGGAACAGGAACGCCCCTGTATAACTAAGTCCTTATGAACAAATAGGCCCAAATGGAAAGGTCAGCTGACAGGCTACAAATTCAGCAGTGGAAAGGAGGAGGGGAATTAACAGGAGAAAGTGCTCCAAAGAAATAGGAGCCTCCAGAACTAAATAAATGCTAAAGGGGGATAAGGCCCTAATGTGACCCACAGAGTGTTGAAGACGTATGAAAAGAATAAAAGGGATGCAAAATATATTGTTACCTGTTGGACTGCAGGGGTGTTCTATAGGGCTGGCAGCCCATGGTCTGTCTGTTTATTTATGTACCGTAATAGGTGATGTCATTACCAAGGGGAAGGGCCGAGACCTATTAAGACTAATTAACCCTGCAGAAGTTGTTCTAAGCCTTTAATTCAAGGCTATGGTATAATATAAGATATTTCCTATTATATGTAGATGTACTTCATGCTTAGCAATGCTGATTTATTGAAATAATGGAACCTGAAATATGTCAGAATGCAAATTAAGTAAAGGGGCAGATCACATGATTTGTGATGTCACGAATCACCTCCGAAGAAATGTATAAAGTCTAACACTAGGAGTGTTAATTTAGATAGGGTGTCAGTGGAGAGCTGACTGTGCGAGGTGTAAGGCCTCCGATGCAAGACCGCGTGTTTGCACACTTCATGGAGCTGTATGTGTGCCATTGGGCACAACAGTGACTTTTGACTTGAAAGCTACTGAACTAACTAATAATTTCTTGAATTCTGTTCATCTACTGATCATTTTGTGAAAGAAAAATAAAATAATAAATGCCACCTGGCATTTTTTATGCACTTTGGCTGTGGTCTGCCTGAATTAATTATCCTGAAATCCCTACCCTGCTACACACCTTTTCCATGAAAAAGAACTTTCTCACATTACCCCTTAATTGGCCTCCCTCTAATCTCATGCTGTGTCCTATTGTACTGCTATTTTTCTTATATTGAAACATGTTAGACTCTTTCACCTTGTTAATGCTCTTAAGATATTTGAATGTTTCAATCATATCACTTCTCTCTCCCTCCTTTGCTCTAGGGTATACATATTGAGCTCTGTTAATCTGTACTCATATGTTTTCTGATGCAGTTCCTGCACCATTTGGGTTGCCCTTCTCTGGACTGCATCCATTTTGTTAATGTCCTTGTGCAGGTGCGGCCTTTAGTACTGCACGCAGTACTCCAGATGGGGCCTAACCAGTGTCTCATAAAGAAGGATTATTACCTCCCTCTTACGACTAGTGATACCCCTACTAATACACTCCAACATCCCTCTAGCCTTACCTACTGCTTTAGTGGTCTGCTTGAACGATTTCAGGTCATCTGTAATGATGATGTCCAAATCTCTTTCTTCCCTTGTGATTGCCAGCAACTCCCCTCCCAACGTAAAGGTAGCTTCAGGGTTTCTCTTCCCTATGTGCAGGATCTTGCACTTCTTTGCTTTAAACCCCAGTTGCCACTATTCAGACCATTTTGCCAGTTTTTCCAGATCTCTTCTCATTCTGCCCACCCCATCAGGATCATCTACTCTGTTGCAGATCTTGGTGTCATCTGAAAACAGGCAAACCTTACCCTCCAGTCCATCTGCAATGTCACTGATGAAGATATTGAAAAGGACTGGCCCCAGAACTGATCCCTAAGGTACCCCACTTGTAACTTGCATCTCTTCTGACTGTGTACCATTTACCATCACTCTCTGTTTTCCACCTGCCAACAAGTTTGCCATCCAGTTGACCAACTTCTGACCCACCCCGAGCCTACCCAGCTTATTAATCAATCTTCTATGTGTAACAGTATTGAAAGCTTTGCTGAAGTCAAGGTAGGCAACATCAACTGCTCCCCCTTGGTCCACCACTCTGGTTACCCAGTCAAAGAAATCTATGAGATTAGTTTGACAGGACCTTCCTGTTGTAAACCCATGCTGTCTTGGATCCTGTGCACCTATGGATTCCAGGTGTTGCACTATCCTTTCCTTAAAGAGCGCCTCCATAATCTTGCCCACTACTGAGGTAAGACTGACTGATCTGTAGTTTTCTGCCTCCTCCCTGCTGCCACTCTTGTGGAGCGGGATCACGTGAGCCTTTCTCCAGTCTTTTAGACTGCTCCTGTGCTTAGAGACTCACTAAATAGTTCTGCTAATAGCTCTACTAGTTCCACCCTTAGCTCCTTTAGTACCCTGGGATGTATGCCATCAGGTCCCATTGCTTTGTCCACCCTGAGCTTAGCGAGCTCTTGTAAGACTCTTTCTTTTGTGAAGGGACTTGTGCACACCTCCCTTCCCCATGTCCATGGTGCTGAGCTTTGGGCCCTGCCTACCTTCTACTTAGTAAATACTGAGCAGAAGTATCTATTTAGGATAGATGCTTTTCCTTGGTCCTCCTCCACACACTCTCGCTTATCCCCTTTGATCTTAGCAACACCCCCTCTGGATTTTCTCCTTTCATTAATGTATCTATAGAAAGTCTTGTCCCCTTCATTTACTGTTCGTGCTAGTGTTTCCTTTGTTTGGGCCTTTCTCTGCCTTACTGCCTTCCCTGCTTCCCTTAGGGAAGTTTGGTATGCCTCTCTATCTTCATCCCACTGCATTCCCTTATATTTCCTGAAGGCCAACCTTTTGGCTCTGATCTTTTCTGCTGCTGTTTTTGAGCACCAAAGTGATTTCCTCCTTCTTTTGCTCTTACTTTTCTCCCTAACACAATGGGATATTGCTTCAAGTATTTCATCCTTAATGCTTGCCAACTTTGCCTGTACCCCCTCACCTGTATTTCATCTTGCCAGGGCTAGCTTAACTCTCTTGGCCATCTTATCAAAGTCAGCTCCTCTGAAGTCCCATATTTTTGCCTTGGAGTGGGATAATTTAGTTCTAATGGCCAAACTGAACGATACCATGTGATGGTCACTGGCCCCCAGGTGACCTTCTACCTGGAGATCTGTAATCTTTTCCCTGTTAGTCAGTACTAGATCCAGGATAGCCCTGTCTCTTGTGGGTTGTTGTACCAAGCATCTTTGTAAAGGCAAAGACTGTTGAGGCTTTTTTGAAGGGGAAGGGGTATGGAGTTCCAAACTGAGGTAGCACAATAGAAAAATGAATGCTGTCCTATGTTTGTTTGAAACAGCAGGATTACAATGTTGTTTTTTACAGTTGAATGAGAGAAGGATATATTGACAAATGTAATCTGTTTTATTAAGTGAGTAGAAGCATTTAATTTTTTTGATAAATCTAGCAAATGTTAGATTGGCTTTAAGCTCTGGGAGTAGCCAATTTAGAACATGCACTGAGAGACAGTGATGTGTCTTACTTTTGCTATGAGAAGCAAATCTGGCGATTTTGTAGTAGAGTGCATGCTTTTTTTGCAGCACTGTTTTGCCAGCAGTGTCGGTGATCAGCGAGATGTATTCCAGTGAGGGGAGTAGATTTGCCTGGGAAATTCTGATCATGGTTTCAGGTGTTAAATACTTGTGGATTCTGTACAGGCAGCCTAGCTTTTGGTGAAACAGGTCAGAGGTGTTTTGAATGTGGGTTTTGAAGGGCAGAGTAGAGTCTAAATAGACACCCAGATATTTGAAGGAGCTGATTTTTTCCAGGCAGTTGCCATTTTCTGCCTTAATACAAAATATTGGACCAATTTCTTCAGGATGTGGCTGGTGCCATATAACATCAAATGGGTTTTTGGAAGGTTCAGGACCATTTTTTCTCATATGAACCATTGCTGTAATTTTTTGAAGCTGTTGCACAATACTTGGTTGATCGTGTTAATATTGTTGCTGTGGGTGTATAAGACCGCATTGTCTGCATAAGGAAGTGCATGCACAGATTTACAGACCACTGGCGGGTTGTTGATGAAGATGGAGAACAAAAGAGGCCCCAGGATAGAGCCTTGAGAGACCCACTTCTAATTATGTTGATGCTGGATACCGCATTGTCAAACTTCACTGTCTGCTTCCTATTGCTCATGTAATCTTTGAACCAGGCAAGGGCAGAGGATCCAAGACCAAGTTTGTGAAGCCTACTGGTTAATACATCATGGATGACAAGATCAAAGGCCTTAGTCAGGTCCACAAACACAGTACTTGTTACCAAACTCCTACCCATTGCTCAGTAGTGAGCTCAATCAGGGCCATATTGGCACCATGTCCTTTTCTGAATCCATGTTGTCAGCCACAGATTAGGTTGTACTTCTGGAGGTATTTGGTAAGCTGGGTGTGTACAATTTTCTCCAATAATTTAGCTAAGGCTGACAGGATTGAGAAGGGGCACTAACTTTCAAGTGATGTCTTTTTACCTTTCTTGTGTAGTGGGGCAACAATTACTGTCTTCCAAAGTTTGGGGACGGTGTGAGTCATGAAGGATAGATTGAAATTTTGGCAATGGGAGGTACTTGCTGGGGGCAGTGAGTCTGAGGAACTGTTTCTAAGAAGGTGAGTAGTCTAAAATCTTTGTTACATGTAACCCTTTTAACACTGAAGTTGGGCCGGTTCAGAGTCCCATCACCACTTATTAATTCAGACTCAGGATGACCAATGGGTCTGTATTTAGACAGGTCACAGAAGAAGTAATTGAAGAGGTTCACTACTTTAGAGGGGTCAGTATGGGTAACTCCATTCAGATCAATTGTGGTGGGAGAGGGTTGTGGTTTAGCATTTAGCAGGAAATTTACAGACTGCTGGTATTTTTTAGGGCAGCATAGATTCAAAGATTGTTGTGTTTTTAAATGATAGCTTTTGGCCCTATGTATTTTTTGCTTGCATTTGTTCTGTGGGATCTGTAGGTGTTCCAGTCTGAGATAAGTCCGGTTCCCTTAAACTTTTCCCAGGATTCATCCCTTTTGCACATTACGGCAAATACATCACCTGTGAGCCAGTTGGACTCTTTGTGTTTTACCCTACACGTGCATAGTGGGGCATGTCTGTCCTATACTGATATGAACTCTGTGATGAAATAGTCCAAGGCAGAGTTGACATCTGGTATTGCGTCAAGGTAGGACCAGTCAATAGTGGACAGATCGGACAAAAAGGATGCCTCATTGAAGTGTGAACAGTTTCTGTATGTGATTAACCTGGGTGGAGGCTGAGGAAATGCTGGAATCATTGGGAGTTTCTTTGCAGAAAGAGGTGGTGTTGGAGAAGTTCAAGGAACTTAAGAACAGAGCTTGGGTTCCTGGAAGAACCAAAAGGCGTGGGACCAACAGGGAGAAGGGGTTCTCAGGCATGTGGCGCAAGCTCTCAGAGAAAAGCCGAGATGACAAGGGGACTATAACCAAGCGAGATAGAGAAGACGGCAAAAACAAGGACTAGAAGAAAACTCAGAGAATGAGGATACTTGAAATGTCGGTGTGGTAGGAGAACTTTGGCAAACTTAAAAACAAAAGATGTTTCCTGAAAAGGTTGGGGTGACCAGTGGAGAGAGTACAAGGGGAAATGAACTATAAAGAGCGCTCTAAACTGAAATGGACAAGATGAAAAATAAAAAGATTATATTGAGGGCAGGAGGGGATGGGTAAAGCTTTGGGTAAAATGAGAACTAGATTAGATGCTGTGGATATATGGTAACATGTTGAAACAAGAGCTTGCGGTGATGGGGGGGGGATCCAAATATCTGAGGGTGGGCCTTGGGTCAGTTTCCTATCTCATTCATGGAACCCCAAGGACCTACAAAAGGAGAGTATGGTGTTTTGAGACATACATCATTGAATGGGTCACTGGGGTCCCGGGGTTGGGGGTGACCACTGGTTCTCTTTGATGGTACAAACACATAATGGAGTGTGAGAGAGGCAGTTTTGTCTCAGGGGGCTGGGAGTGGCACACCTTCCTGGAGCCCAAGGGCTGGGTCTTGATTATCTCTTAAGCTCCTGAAGTGTAAAGACAGGCTTTTGCTAGTTGAAGGAAAATGAGTGGGTGGTGGCTACCCCCTCTTGCCGTGGGACTATACAGGGACAATAAATAAATTGAAATATGAAAACAAATGCACTAATTCGCCTCACTGGATAGACAACAGTAAAAATGGTGCTGGTCGAGGAGGTTCGGGGGGAGGGTGGGGAGACTGAAGCTTGGGGGTCAGCCTTTAGGTCGTTCTATGGAGAGACCTCCTCATGTCAGGCAAGCTCCACAGTAGTAAAGGTTTGAAGTTAAGGGGAATAAAAAGTACAAACACAGAAAAAATTATTTCTCTCTCTTGAATCATTAAAGAGTAGAGAAAAGGGGTTGGAAAGGTTCGGATGATGGCTGATCAAAACTTGTTTTATATTGACGAGCTAGTAATCTGGGGTGGGGGGGGTTACATAGGTACCAGACACAAAAACAACTGGTCATGGAGAGGAGTTCCTAACAGAAGGAACAGGACTGCATCCTCTCTTTTCCCTTCCAAACATTGTCTGAGGAAAGGAGGGGAGTAGGAATCCTGAGAATTGGATTCCCAATTTTGGAAGTCTAAATAATTGACAAGAAATGTTGATTTACAAGTTACAGTTGTTGTTGTGATTTAATAATTATTTGGTTAAAATGTTTAGAGGTCACAAGGTCTGTCAGAAATGTGCAAGGAGGAAATATGGAAACGGTTTAGAGACCGGGGGTGTAAAGGATCCCATGTTAAGGATACTGTTCAATTAAACATAATGACTTGCCCAGATATACGTATATGTTCATACAAAGTTAGAGGTCTTACAAACCCAATCAAAAGAAGTAAAGTAATTGCTGTTGTTAAAAGAGCAAAGTCTGACATCATGTTACTCCAGGAAACCCATATGTCAGCATCAAAGATGCCAAAATAGCCAAATTTGGGTTCCAGGAGGTGGCTGCTGCATCTTATAAGTAAGGACGTAGACGGGGGGAGGGGGTAGCTATATAACTGCCCAATAAAGTACAATTTAAACAAGAAGGGGTAATAAGAGACAAGGAAGGTACGTTCTAGTGAAAGGACAACTACTGGGTAAAAAGGTTACATTAGCATCGGTGTATTTCCCACCGGGGTCAAGGTATAAAGAATACAGAACATTTTTATTAAAACTTTAGGAATGGGGAGAGGGGTTGCTTCTGGGAGGAGGGGATGTAAATTTAACCCTGAATCCACAGGTGGATACCACATCCAAGATCCCTAGAAAAGAACACAAACTAGCTAGAAAGGTTGGCAAATTATTGATAGAACTGGGTATGGTGGACATGTGGCATGCAATGAATGGGAGTAAGAAGGATTACACATATCATTCACCCCAATATCAAATGGATTCCAGATTAGATTACTTCATTCTCCCTAAGGAGGATATAAACAAGATCCAAGATTGCTGGATAGGAGACTTTATCATGTCAGAGCACACTGCCCTTTATATGAAAATACAGATTAACAGTATAAGGGAAATACTTTTTGGAGGCTAAATGCTTCGCTTCTGGGTGTCATGGAAGTAAAGGATACTATCACAGATATGTATAAGCAGTATATAAGGGAGAATGATGTAGAGGAGATATCGACAAATATTCTTTGGGATGCTCCGAAAGCAGTAGTGAGGGGTAAATTTGTGGAAATAGCTTCAAAAAAGAAGAAGAAAGGGAAGCTAAAAGGGACAAAATAACAACACAAATAAGGGTCCTGGAGGACATGCAAAAAGGAAAAATAAATAAGGAAAGGACAAAGGAGTTAAAACAACTTAAGATGGATTTACAGAACATTATGGATTATCAGGTGGAGCAGCAATTACTATTTACGAGACAGAAATATTACGAAGGAGGACCTAGGGCCTTAATGTTATTGGCAGGATGACTAAGGGGGCAAAGGGCAAGAGCTTGTATAAATCCTATACAAAACCCTAGTACGGCAAAATCTGAGACCCAAATTCCAGAAATAGCAGAAGTCTTTAGAGATTTTTATGCCAAATTATATAAACCAGACCCAGAACCAGTTAAAGAGACGGTGACTAATTTTCTGAATGGTCTCAGGTTAACGAAATTAAGTAGAGAGCAGGGGGAAAAATTACTTGTACCTATTGGGACAGAGGAATTGAAGGAAGTAATTGGGAATTTAAAAACAGGAAAGTGCCCAGGAACAGATGGGTTACCCCCGGAATTTTATAACACCTTTAGGGAATTGGTTCAACCCTTAATAATGAAAGTTTATAAAGGGGTGATGGGAGAGCAGGGATGCGCGCCACCATCCTGGACCAGGGCAATTATCTTGGTGCTGCCCAGGCCGGGAAAGGACCCAACCAGGTGCCCCGCATATCACCCAATTTCACTACTGAATAATAATTATACGATTTTATCAGCTATGTGGGCTAGGAGGCTCCAACAAATCCTTCCGGGACTTATACAATTGGATCAAATGGGGTTTGTCCCAAGGCGACAGGCACAGGACAACTTAAGAAGAACAGTTCATATAATTGATCAAATTATTAAGAAAAAAATACCTTCATTCCTGTCGAGTTTAGATGCTGAAAAGGCATTTGACAAGGTGTCTTGGAGTTTTATGGGAGAGGTCCTTTCCCAGTTTGGGCTGCCAGAGGAGTTCCAGAGAGGGATTTTTAGGCTTTATGAGGGAGCCAATGCTTATGTCAGAGCTAACAGCCACATATCTTCTAACTAATGGGAACTGGTCTGGGTGAACACATGGCGCATAATGACTTCTCCAGTGTGGAGAGAATTTGGTTGGCAAATTCGAATAAGATACTTTTTGGTTCCAGCACAGGTGGTACATGGGCCAGGGGGTGGTTCCAGCTTTTGCTGGTGGGAGGGTGGGGAAGCCAAGGCCTCACATGCCCACATCTCCTGCACATGTCCAGAGGTACAAGAGTTTTGGAGAGAGGTGGGTGGACACATATCATAGGTGTTTATGACACCTACACCATCTGACCCGGAGCACTTAGTCTTGGGAATACACCCTGTAGGAATGAAAGGGAAGGGTGAAAGACAACTTTGGGGCATTTTAGTTGTTGCTACCCTCAAAGCAGTAACAAGGAGATGGATGAGAACTGAACCACCAACTGTAGGAGAGTGGAGAGAAATAATTGCGAAAATTCAGAGAATGCAGAGAATCACAATGGGGCTCAGAAGACAAACACCCAAATTCCAAAACCAATGGACAAGGTGGTTGCTATATAAAACTCAAATAGAGACTACCTGAGTGGATGGTTGGAAGGATGAAAGGGGAAGGAGAAAGGGGGAAAAATAAGACCTGAAAAGGAAGTAAACAAATTAGAGGAGGGGATAGATAATACTTAGAAGCTATATGTACAGTAGACAGATGATTTTAAGAGGTGACCAATTTATTAGTATATGTTGGAGTAGAGCTTTATCAGTTTTTTCACTGGGTATAAAGTAACAGACAAGAGAAAATATTTTATATATATGAAACAAGCATCTATGTAACATATAAACTTTGACAAACAATATATCAAATGTATAAGTCAAAAGATGTATAAAATGAACAGGACTGAGTGCTGTGATTTATAATCTGATGTTCATGTGAAAAAAACATTTCTCTGATCTAAATAGAAGATAAGTATAAAAAAGGAAAACATGGGTAGATAATTTTTGGGAATACTGTTGTGTCATAGACAGTATGTGGCTAGATGGTCACTGATTGAGTCATTTAGTGTTCCTGAGACCAATAATCTGTCAACATATTTGACTAAGATCCAGTCAAGTAAGGAGTGGTTTCCAGATTTGTTATTCAGTCTGGTGGACAACTGTATGATTTGGTTCGGCTGACAAGTGTTTAGCATATCCTTATATTGGGATTCATTGACCAGCCAGTTTAAATTGAGATCCCCTAGTACAATTAGTTCAGAATTCCCAAGTCTTCCGAGTATGTGCATTAGGTCATGTAGACTGTCTAGCTCCACCTGGGATGGGTTATATATGCAGCAGACCCTCAGGCTTGTTGGGCCCAGTTTGATATTAATGATCAGCCTTCACCCTTGGTGCTTGGCATGTAAGGAATATTGCATATTTCTGCCTTTAGGTCAGAATGTACATATACCAGGATACTGTACCTCCACCTTTTTTGTAGTGCTTGCCACTATGAAATATGCTGAAGTTGGGAAGGGAGATTTCAGAATCTTTTATTGTTGGGGTAAGCCAACTCTCTGAGAGTGCCAGAATATGAGGTCTGTACTGAGAAGAGAAAGCCTCCAATTCAGGTCATTTTGTGACCACACTTCTGACATTTAGGTGTATGAGGCAAAGGCCTTTGTGGCCAGACCAGATCCGATGGGCAGAGCAAGCATTTTCAAGAGGGCCAGGGTCAGCTTCTGCATCCCCAGAATGCAGTAATAAACTATTGCATATGTTGAAAAACAGCAAAATATCTGAGAAAGTACAGGGTGCACAGTGACCTAGCATAATGACCCAGGGCACAAGTCTGTTTCTTGCAGAGGAACCCTGGGATGGGGAGATTATGCAGTGGAGGTGAGATGTGGTAGGTGATACTGGTCACAGAACTGTGTTCAGAGTACGCAATTATCCCACTTAGCACTGCGTTGAACAGAATAAACATCCCACAAATCATGAGGCCTAGACAAACCCCTTGTAAGCCATTGTACAGTTTCCACTATGTACTAGATAAGGCTGTGTAGAAAAATAACACAGTGAGTGGGGGGAGAATAATACGTAGGGATTAGGCAGCCTGCAGTGAGAGATAAAATAATGAGTTACTGGGGCTGAGACAGGGGGTAACAGATCTATGTGGATGTTTGAAGACTTCTATCGCATCTTAGAGGGGTACTGATATTTGGAGCATATATGCAAAATTCAGTGGGCAGGGTTCTGCAGCCAATGACCAAGATGCTTGTATGAGTAGGTTGTCCGAAAGGAAGCTGAGCAGAATGTTAGGAAAAGGGGTCTGTAGCACTTGAGCGGGGATACTGGCATTTAGGACATGAGAGCAAATTAGTGGACAGGACAATTCAATCAGTAGCTACAAATGTGTGCAGCAGTAGCACTAGCTTCAAGGGGGTAGAGCAATTAGTGTCAGTGAGAATTGTGCGCAGGTGTTTCCCTTGGTGGCTACGCAAGGAGAGGAGCGTATGGGCAGATGCATAAAAGGAGAGTAGACCTGGATGGCTGGGTGGAGTGGTGGGTGGGAGGATAACTCCTGTGTGCAGCGCCGCATAGTACACAGCAGTAGATGTTGTGCTAGTGCAGTGAGGGCCATAGTGTGTAGCATTCAGAAAGATGCTTTCAGTCCACGGGCTTGGCTTGGTGGCAAAAAACAACTGATAAGGAAGCATCATGTAAGCTGTACCTTCAGTGGGGCTTGTACGTGTGGAGGGCGGCTTCTCAGGGCTATCACAACCCTCAGGGTCCAGCTAGGAATGTGGATTGGTATTAGACTGCTGGGGTGAGAGAAAGGGAGAGCAAACAGGGGAGCAGTGAGTGAAAAAGATCCAAAAGAAGGAACGTAAGCAGCAAGAAAAAACAATGACCATCCTCCAACAATTATTTGCATGAGAAATAGTACAGCAATAGGTGAACCATGCCGACTGAGGCAAGGTACAGTCAACTGCTACATTGAAGATTGATCAGGACAGAAGTAACAGAATGCACTAAAATTTGCAAATAAACTAGTGGTATCTAACTAAAGAAGTAACAGAACAGAATTAACAAAATACACTAACCATTGCATGTATAAACATTACATGTAAACTGAACATTGCCCCCAAAATTATAAATTTGGCCTATGTAGGTCTGGCAGAAACTAACCAAACTGTAATCTGAAGAAGACTGAGTGAAGACAACAGTGCAGCATCCCACAGTGTGGGCTACTGGTTCCAAAAATTGTGTGCCCATTGGGACAGTGCCGCACATGAAAAAGGCTTCCAGTTTTGCCATGGCTAAGTGTTGTACATATTGATATCATGGGCAACATTGCCCTTAAAATTATTAATTCAGCCTGTGCAGGCCTGGAAGAAATTGATCAAACATTAATCCGAAGAAAACAGTGAAGACAACAGTTCACCATCCCAACAGTGCAGACTGCTAGTTCCAAAAATTGTGTGCCCACTGGAACAGTGCCATACACTGACAAGGCTTCTGGTTATGTCATGGCTAAGTGTTGTACACACTGGTTTCATGGGCAACATTGCCCCAAAAATTACTAATTTGGCCTGTGTAGGTCTGGCACAAATTGACCAAACATTAATCTGAAGAAGACTGAGTGAAGACAACAGTGCAGCATCCAACAGTGTGGGCTACTGGTTCCAAAAATTGTGTGCCCACTGAGACAGTGCCACACATGGACAAGGCTTCCTGTTATGCCATGGCTAAGTCTTGCACACACTGGTTCCCATGGGCAATGTTGCCCCAAAAATTATTAATTCAGCCTGTGTATGCCTGGCAAAAATTGACCAAACTTTAATTCAAACAAGACTGGGTGAAGGCAACAGTGTAGCACCCCACAGTGTGTGTTTAGGCTACTGGTTCAAAAAAAACAAAAAACCAAAACTAATGGACACAGAAGCTCTCCTCATCCACCTCATCATCATTCTCTGTCTTTAGCCCAGCTGGAAGTGTAGGAGATCTATCATTCTTGAAAAGTGGCAAAAAGGGCATTAGAAAAAGGGGCAGGTTAATGTCTATAAAAGTGAGCATCTCTACAGTTGTGTTCAAGTCCTGTTCTCCTGTTGGTGACAGTATTGCCTGCAGCACTAAAAACCCTCTCTGAGTATGTACTTGCAGGTGGGCAACTGAGGTGTTCAACAGTTACCTGTGTCGAAGAGAGCCAAATGATATTTTTTGGTACCGGTACAATACAGGTTCATCTCCTTCTGCTAGTGGCACATTCTCATCCAGATAATCCTGCATCATTTTGTTTGCTGGCACCTCAGGCATCACTGTGTCAGAAAGTGACTTGCCATGCTTTTTTATGAAGCCATAGTCAGGCAGTTGTCCCCATAGTGGTTCGTCATCAATTGCTGTCTTTCTTGGGGTGCAGCAGTAGCATCAGTAGTAGTAGGTTGACTTGGAGACACAAATGAATGACTTCCATGATGTTCAGTAGCAGTGGAAACACATTGGGATCTTCCTTCTTCCCTCTCCTTCACCTGGCCTGTCAGTGTGATTGCAAAAAGGGATGATGATGAGTGTTGTTCTTCTGCTCTGTTTGTGTTCCTGTTCTTATTTGGTGCCATACATATAGAGATCAGGGGCTCAATTCTCAAAGATCGGCACAAGCCACACCAGCAGTGACTTGCGCCGATCGCCGGTGTGCCAGGGACCCTGCACCCAATCCGCCATTAGGTAGGGTCCCGGCACCAAAGTCCCACAGCTTGCAGCAAATGTGGCCATGTGGAAAAAAAACAGTACACCTGAGAGGTTAGCCACAAGCTGCAGGACAGTCAGGCAGCATTTGTGCTGAGGGACAGAGACCTACCTGAGGCTGGAGGCTGCCGGGGTCATGAGGGATAGGGCAGTACATGAGGATGATTGATGGATCACAGATGGTTGATGGGAAGGGTGGCACCAGCACCTTGATGGGGCCTTAGAAGTGCTGCTGCCGTGCCAGTGTATTGGGGGTGCCTGCATGCTAGGCACCATGGGGGGGCCACTGCAGGCACTGCACCACAAAGGGCTCCATACTTATTTAGTTAGTTAGGTTTTGTTTACTGGGTTGGTGCACTAGATAAATACAATGCCAATGCATGTAAAATGCTGTCATGGGGGCGTGGGAGACCTCTGGTAAGTGGCGGCACATGTTCCCTCCTGCCCAGGGAGGGCTTTGGGGTGGTGCAAGGTTCATTAGACCAGCCCTGGCTGGTCTTATTGTCCCAGACCGTCTGCCCTCTGGCAAAGTTTTCTGAATCTCAATATTGGTGATATGGCAGCTTGTGTCTGCTGCAAGCCCCCTAGCACCCTGGCGCACCCATCAGCTTGATACAGACCTGGCACAGGGTCAGTCCAGTGCACAGGGTCCCAATTTCTGGTTTGGCAGAAGGGGCCTTCCTGAATTGGGATCTCTGCAAGTTTTGATGCAAGCTGCCCCTTGCATTACCTCTGTGTGATACAGACACCCTGCATCAGCTTTGGAGTTTCAGGAATTGAGCCCCAGATGTATAAACCAGGCTTTTATAGGACTTCTGATATTTACCGCATTCTTGTGCATCAAAAAATTTCTCAAATGTCTTTGAACAAAGAGTCCAAGAGAGTGGTCAGGATATAGCGATCATCTGTACACAGTTTTGAAATGTATGGGTCATTCCAGAAATGTGATCTTATCCTTTCTACTAGATTGAGAGCAGTGGTATCCTCCTTTTCCTCATACTGAGTTTTCATAAAAAGAAATCATGGGTTAATGAGAACAATGAGGGGAGTACCTGGCTTAGACCAGCTGCATCAGCATTTACCACCCTTGTGGCCTCCTCAAAGGGCTTCAGCACAGTGCAGAGGGTCTCCATCAGATGTCACTGATTTGGGCCGTTGTTTACCCTTTGCCAATACCACGCTCTATGGCATACTGTTCTAGCAGATATTCTATCATGTAATTGGTTGAATTCCATCTTGTTGCCACATCTTGTTTCGGGTGGTTGAGTGGAAGGTGGTTTCATCCGCTGAATGTTTTGTAATAGCTTCTGTGCATTTACAGAATGGCAAAAAATGACCACAAACAGGTTTGGCCAGACCTACAGTACACATGTCTGCACAGTGGTGGTTTCCTCATCTAGGAATCCCTGAACTACTATATTTATACAGAGAGAAAATATGAAACATGTGTATAATCGCCATCTTCAACTGCCTTTATAATGTTCTTTGCATTATCTGATACTGTAAAACCTTATGTTAATGAGTATGGTGTCAGCCACTCATCAAACATCTGTTGAAGGACGTGTAACAAGTTTTCTGTGTGCTGGTCATTGTCAAACCCAGCAATACATAAAGTTGCCTGCTTGTGGAGATTTGGGGGCACTGGTGACTTGGGGCTACTGCTGCTGCTGCTGCTGACACTTAACCCAGAGGAGAAAGAGGAGGGGAATCAAGAGGGAAAACTGACCCAATGGGCAGTCACTTCCACGTAATCAGTAGTCTGACCACTTGTTCACGTCAGTGGTGATGTGAACAGCTGGGACAAATGGTGCTTTCAGGATATGTGACAGTCTTGTAGACACTCTCCAGATCAAAAAGAGCCACTATGGAAAATTAGGTATGGCTGGGCAATTAATACCTTGGCACAGCAACTTGCATTAGTGATAGAAAACCAGCAATGTTCACAAAGGAGAATGGCAGCAAGTCAGTGGCTAGCAATTGCACAGTTCCTCTTGTTAACTCTTTTGCCTTAAGTCTGTTTGCTTAATATTTCTGGCTCATTTCCAGGGACTGGACCTGTGAGAGCTGAGTGCTTTTTCTTCCCTGGACATGACAGTTGGCTACCATTTGTGCTGCCCCTGGGGGTAAAAGTGGCTGGGGATTTGCAGCCCCTCAAAGGTGTGATAAGTCAATGGGCTAAAGAACTGATGAATGGAAGATGTTGGAATTTTGCATTGGCTACAACTTGAAAGCCTTTCTTCCTTTGCCTCTCTGCTCGGTATAATGTTTTCCTCCCCTTGGCCATTATTATCATCATCATCATCAGCTTCACTGCTTGATAGTGCTGCAGCTGATGTTGTGCGTTGGCATGCCTACTCATAGTGAAATCTGTGGGACTTCAACAAGTGACTATTTATGGTAGATGTTCCCAGCCATGTTCCCTCCAACCCAATTCAGCCTCTGTTTACATAAAAGACACACTACATGTGTCTGTGATTCTTTGTCCAGTCAAAAGAAATCCCACACCACTGATGACATTGGTTTGGTCTTTTCTACTGGCCCTCTCAGCTGGTGCCTAATGGGTGGGCAACTGTGGGCTGCTTCCACATCATCACCCTCCTCCTCTTCCTCCTTCAGATCTCCAGGGTCAGGGAATGTTTCTTCTGCTTCTACCATGTGTCCTGGACCACCAGTTTTGCCTGTGTCTTCTTTATCTGCTGTCATTTCACAAGCTTCTTGCTGTGTCACCCCTTGTTCTTTCCTTGCCTTTCTTTTCCTTTTTTGTTGTTGTTGTTGTACCACCACTTTTAGTCTTTTTTGATCTCTTACGTGCACCTTCACCAAGTTAAACTCCCACCTGTTCCACCTCATCCTCCTCCTCCTCCCTAGAACTGTTGCTGCTATCACATTTATCAGGTATATAATCACAGGCTGTATCTCTGTCCCAAAGCTCTGCCAAATAACTTTGCTCCTCCTCCTCTGCCTCTCTCACTACCTGATGCATTCATTTCTTATTCATTTTTTCCTACAATGATTAGTAATGCTGAAATCCTTGAAGTGCCACTGCAAGTGGTTCCTACAATGTGAGATACTTTATGGTCTGTTCGAACATTACTGTCATCTTCATCTGCACTTGTAGATCCCATTGAGGCAAAGGGTCTATAACCAAGCCCAGTATGCTTCTGTTTTAATATGTGACAGGATGATCCTATGCCATTATTTCCTTGGCCTCTCTGTTGCTTCATTTCCTAATGCCTACAACACCACTCAGTCACGTAGGTGATGAATGCTGAAGCATAATATATATATATATATATATTTTTTTTTTTTATTGATATTTTATGGTCTGTTTTTTCCACATTTTCCCCCCTCTTCGTGCCCGGTCATGAGCGCATGTAGAGGCACGCATACGCTGCAGAGCCGAGACACAGATCCTCCCCAGCAGAGGAGAGCTGCCATTATGGCTGCTCAGTCCTTCTCCTTCCCCCGGCTCCAGCTGGCTCCTTAGTGACCCTAGCTCATTCCCGAACCTGGGTTGCCAGCATGGTGCAAGGTAAAGCATCCAGTGCCTCAGCCCTCTACTTTATTTTATTTAGTGGTTTTGATGTAATTTTTTTGTTATTATTTTATCAATAGGGGCCACCAAGGATTATCAGAGGCCAGGCACTGACTTTCTGCCAGTTGGCACACACTTGCTGCCCTCTTCTCAGATCAGACTGCAACAGCACAGCTCAGGACCACACACACACACACACACACACACACACACACACACACAATGCTGCTTCAAGAGGAAGGATGAAGGAACCACTGCAACTCGAGGGAATGTGAAGACTAAGAGTTTTAATTTGAAAACTGCCACAAAAATAATTTTTTTTTATGGGATGCCATCAAGGTACCAACTACTTGGGGGCAGGCACCGGCACGCTGCCAGCTAGCCCACAGTTGCTGCCCTGCCTACTACCCATATCACACTGCAACAGCAGAGCTCAGGACCACACATGCAGATTGCTTCAGGAGGAAGGAAGAAAGGAAGGTAGGTAGGTAGGTAAGTAGGTAGGTCAGTAAGGGAATGTGGAAATTTTTATTTTACTTTTTTATGGGATGCCATCATGCTGCCAACTACCAGGGATTGAGCACCAGCATGCTGCCAGCTGGTACACATTTTTTTTATTTTATTATTTTTGGCTCAGCCCCCAATTCCACCCAATGGGAACTCCGCCCCTGGCCCCTGCACCATCTCCACTATGCCCAGGCTTACCCCTGGGTGGGACCACTGGACATGCATGCCCCAACAGTCACATGGAAACATCCCCTGGCTTACCTCCCAGGGTGGGACCATGGGAGTGGGATACCCCCCCGGCGGGTAATGGAGGCAGCAAAGATGGCGGCAGAGCAGGGCATCATGCCTGGGAGCTGGATTGTTTGCTGATAATCCCCAGTGAGGTGGGGCATGCAATGATGCCAGCATTTGTCCTGCCTCCCATGCAACTAGGCACTGGTCATTCTTTGCAATTCCCCTGGCCTCCGCCAGATGTCAACAACCAACCAGACACTCCCCCCCTTGCCCCCCGCCTGGAGAAGGAGAGCTGCCCCTCAGATGTTCTATTCTTCTCTGCTCAGCTGGCCCTCCCACTCCTGGGTCCACTCCCGAACCCAGGCCATCAGCGTCACAAGCGATCACCTTGCCACTGCGCTGGTTTCCTGGCAGCTGGCACACACTTGCTGCCCTGCCTATTGCCAACATCACACTGCAAAAGGTTGCTTCAGGACTCTGGAGGAGAAAGAAAGAAGTAACTGCTGCAGGCTGCAAGCAAGCTTGAAACTTCGGCAAATGTATTGCATAGAGTTGTAAATTCCCACAAAAAGAAAAGTTAATGAATAATTATTTTTTATGGGATGCCACCAAGGTGCCAACTACCAGTGGCCAGGCACTGTCCTGATGCCAGCTAACATACACTGCAGTAAAATTAAATTACTAAGACAGTAACTCCCCACTCAACAAAAATCACATCAAGCTTCTGGCAGGAGCTTCTCTTGTCTCTGGCACAAGGGAAGGAGTTAGATAAGGTACTGGTGGAAGCTATTGGTAAACTGGCAAAAAAAGGGAAGGTACTGCTTGTGGGGGGCTTCAGACTGCCAGATGTAAACTGAAGCCTGCCAACTGTGACTTCAACTAGAAGCAGGAACATCCTAAGGCCAAAAAACCAAAAAGGTAAAAGAGCACTTTGTTCAATGGACCTCCAAAACAGATACAATCCACTTATCAGCCTGATGGATAGTATTGAAACTCGGACACAAGAAATCCTTGACATAGCATGTGAAAGCCATCCTATAGAGCAGAAACAAAATTAGAAAGGAGGAGCAATTACATTGAGAAACCAATATAGGTACCCAAAATGAAACCCCAATGGAGAACAACCAAGATCTACTAGAGGTGCAACATCAAAAAACGCAAACAAATATAGACTTACAAACTGAACCACTCAGTAAAGTGAGCCAAGATCAACATGAGGTGCAAATATACATCTTGGGAGACTCAATGATAAAGTATACTGATAGGTACTCCTCTAATGGGAACAAATTAAATACAACTTATAGCTATAGTGGGGCCAGGTTATCTGAAATTACTGGAGTGCTCCCCAATATTTTAAAATATACCAAATCATCCAAAACACCACTGATTCATGAGGGAACCAATGATTTGGGGAACAGAGAGGTAACTGACCTCATTAAAGATACTGAGGCAATGTACAGTATGGGAAAACAAACAAATACAACATTTATTTTTTCAGAAGTGCTTCCAGTACCCAGGGCAGGGTTACAAAGAACAAAATTTATTAAGGAATATAACAGCGGGCTCAGAAAGTGGTACCTGACTAGTAACATTAAACGCATTAAAACATGGGAAATATTTGACTCAAGGCCTGACCTGTATTATTATGATGATTTCTATCTTAAAAAGAAAGGAACATGATTACTGGGGAATGTATTCCGTAATATAGTAAATAACCAAAATAATGAACAAAAAAAAGTAGAAATTAAGGGATGTAGGGCCCAAATAAGGAATATAAATATGATAAACCAGTACAAAGACAATACACTAAAGAGACAAAATCTTAATATGCTCATGCTAAATGCAAGGAGACTAAATGGCATCAAACAGGATGAACTCGAGCTCATTATGAAACTGAAAAACATTGATGTGGCCACTGTAACTGAAACATGGTGGAATGATGACAGCCTGGAGAAGAACTATTCCAGGGTATACAGTATTACATATGGATAGGGTTAATAGAAGAGGGGGCGGAGTGGTAAAATAGGTTAAGGAGAACATCAAGTGCACACAATATAATAGGGGGCACCCAGCAGATAGTGAGAATGAACTTCTATGGATTGATTTACAGATCAAAAATAGAAAAAATCTGCTCATAGGAGTATGCTATAGACCTCCTGATACTAGCCTAGAAAAGCATACTAAATTATTAGAGGAAATAAGGGATACAGTAAGAAATAGGGATGCTATACTCACAGTGGACTTGAATATGCCAAATATTGATTGGAACACAGGGATAGCTGCACATAGACAGGAAGAAATATTGATGGAAACATGCCATGACTTAGGATTGAATCAGATAATAAACCAACCTACCAGAAATAACAATATCTTGGACCTGGTGCTTACTGATATACCTGATTTCATTAAAGATATTGAGATAAATGAACCATTAATCAATGGAGATCACAATACTGTTGTTTTAAATGTTATTATGAACACTCAAAAAATTAAGGGCCATACAATCATTAAAAATTATAACCAAGCTGACTTTGACACCATCAGACAGGAATTAGAGGAGTGGGCATGGGGTAGCACAGACCTGACAACAGAGGAACTCTGGCTAAAGATAAAAGAAAAGTTGATTGAATTAGAAAGTAAATATATACCAGAACGGGCGGTGTACAATAGGAAAGGGAAAGTGCCAATCTGGTACACGTATAAGATTAAAATGCAATTACAAAAAAAGAGAAGCGCATACCGGGCAATGAAAAGGGAGATCAACCTTTATAATGTACATAAATATAAACAGCAGTTACACTTAAGTAAAGAATATATCAAACAGGAGAAACGTAATGTCGAATTTAGATTTGCAGTAACATAGTATAATGGCAAATCATTTTTTGCATATGTTAACAACAAAGCACCAGACAGGAACATAGGCCCCCTAATCTCATGTGACAGGGAATGTTCAGACCCAAAACAACAGGCCTCAGTCTTCAATGAATACTTTTGTTCAGTGTTCGAAAAGAAAATGGGCAAGGGTAATTTAAGAACAAATTCCAGTTATAGACGAGAAATAAATGAAGACAAAAATGTACTACCATACATAACTAAGGTGGTAATATTAACAAAATTAAGGAATATAAATACATCAAAATCTGCCGGCCCAGATAACCTGCACCCAAGACTCCTCCAGGAAGTTAGCTCTTGGTTAGTTAACCCACTATATAAATTATTTAACCAGTCACTCATAACAAGCGAGGTGCCAAGGGACTGGAGGACTGCGGTTGTGGTGCCTATTCATAAGGGCGGAAGCAGGGCTGTGGTTGGAAACTACAGGCTGATTAGTTTGACGGTCATCATATGCAAAATATTGAAAGCTATCATCAAAGATAAACTGGAGGTAGAACTAGAGAGTAAAAATATAAGGGATGAAACACAGCATGGCTTTAAAAAAAATAGGTCCTGTCTTACCAGCAACCTGGTATTCTATGAATCAGTGAGTAAGTCTCTTGACAATCAAAAGCCTGTAGATGTTATATACCTTGATCTTAAAAAGGCTTTTGACAAAGTATCAAATCCTATATTAATAGAAAACATGAGGAAGATTGGAATAGATGAAACATTAGTTACATGGATAGAGGCCTGGCTGGATGGCAGATCGCAGCGGGTGAGGATACAGGGTTACATATCAGACGAGGGAGCAGTGATGAGTGGAGTTCTGCAGGGCTTGATTCTGGGCCCTGCTTTGTTCTTTTTATTGGTAGCAGTTATGCACTTAGGAATAAGTTATACATGTATCAAATTTGCAGATGACACAAAACTGGCTGCAGAGGTGGAGGGTCCCAATGGAATCCAGAAATTACAGCAAGATATGTTACTTTTAAAAGACTGGGCTAACAATAATAACATGTTATTTAATATGGATAAATGTACCGTCATGCATTTAGGAAAAAATAATGCTCAGGGTATTTACTGGCTTGATGGCCAGATTATAAAACAACTCAATCACAGAGGGACCTGGGTGTACTAATTACAAATGATCTAACCTTTAATGCAACATTGTAATGAGGTTATCAGAAAAAGCAACCGCATTATGGGATGTATCAAAAAGCCTTTGTGTCCAGAGATAGAACATGTACTGTTCCGCTTTTTAGATCTTTAGCTAGGCCACATTTAGACTACTGTTCCTCTCTGTGGAGTCCTTACCTTAGGAGGGATGTGATAGGGTTGGAAAGGATTCAGAGGAGAATGACCAAGATGATTTGTGATATTAGGGAACATACCTATGAATCAAAGGTATCCCGTGATAACAGCGACAAAAAAACAGCGACTGTAATAACAGCGATGTAATATTGTTGAAACACAATAATAACGCATGAACATTTAGCTGAAATGTAATAATGGCAAAAATACTCGAAGAAATGTTGTTCAAATTTATCAGGCTAATAGATAGCAGTGTCAAAATAGCGATTTCCTATTTTGGGGAAAAAAACAGCTGGACATGATTTAAATATCCCATCCAACATCCAATCACTACTTTCTCCAAGCAGTCTCAAATTACTCTCAGTAGCAAAGATCAATAGCCTTTCTTTTTCTGGGCCACTGTCATAAACTAAAAAGCATTCATCTGTGCTTAATATGGTGAATTCATGGGGTAACACAAGTGCATCAACAGAGGCTGGTGTTGCAGGACACCCCCTTTCCTGCTGCCTTATGTGCTGTACTGTGCGCTTAATCAGGCTAATTCCAGACAGCCTACCACTGACTGCATCTAGAGCATTGGCCGTACATCCTACAATGACCTGCGATGTCGTCTCTGCAATACTGCGTGCTCAAGACCTTATGTTAGCCATAACCTGGCGAGCACCAACATCACCAGCGTCTGCAACATGATTGTGCTCAGAAATGGATGCAACCACAGTTTCCCCTGAAGTATGCAGGCACGCTAAACATTTGTGCTTATGATACTCAGCACAGCGCCAATACACTTTATCACCTCGTTTTTTATCCTTGCGAAACAAGAAGCCAGAAAACAACACCAGAGGCTTACCTTTCTGGCTAGTTACATATTGGAACGACATCGTGCTGTTTTGGTGTCCGAAAGCTAACAGATTACTTGACTCTTACTTGATTGTGATTGGCACAACACAACGTCAAAATTGTGCTGCTAGTGAAATCTGTGGTAGAATGGACAGAGAGTAAGTGAGTATCTTTATGCCTTGAATTTTCGCTGTATTGACAGCAGCAGTGAATTGTACAGTCGCTATTTAGTCAGTCACTAAAATGCATTTGCTATTTTGAACGTTACTTTTTTTTTTTGCTATTATTACATGGAACCGAATCAAGGCTACAAATACTGGGGTTGTACCCCCTGGAGCAGAGGCGCATTAGGGAAGATCTATTACTGATGTACAAACTGATAGGGGATAATATATTAATAGAAAACCTAGGAATAATTAAGGTACAAAGAAACAACCTCTTAAGGAGCCATAACCAGCAACTGAAACTTACATGTCCTAAAAGGAACCTGAGGAGATATTTTTTCACTCACAGGATTATTCCGCTGTGGAATGAACTCCCAAAAGAAATAGTGGTGGAGCCAACATTCATGACCTTCAAAAATAGATTGGACAAGTATTTACTAAATAAAAATAAATAAATAGGGACAGATGTCCCAATCATATGGGAGACAGACATTATGGACCTTGATCTTCTGTCTGCCTGACAATCCAAGTATGAATCCTGGACTCCCTGCAAGGACATTTCTCAGGCAGCTAGAAAACAAACCCACACGTAACAGGGCAAAACTGGACCTAGCACTCACTAACAGAGACAGTATTTCAGGTGTCAATGTGGGAGGCCACCCTGGGACCAGTGATCACTGTACAGTATGGTTCAATATCAGAATGGCTGCAAAACTGAACCACACATGGGTGAAGGTCCTGCACTTTAGGAGGGCAGATTTTATAAAAATGGGTGAATGCCTCAGGGATGACTTGGGGGGGGGGGACATGGAGTTAGGGGAACAGTGGGCAAAGCTAAAAAGGAGCACAGTGAAGGCAACACACCTCTGCATCAAACAAGTGAGCAAAAGCAAGGGGAAAAAGAGATCAATATGGTTTTCAAAAGAGGTAGCAGAAAAGATAAAGGATAAAAGTTTTGCATTCAGAAGGTATAAGGAGATGAAGAGGGAGGAGGATAGGGAGGTGTATCGGGGAAACAGAGAGAAGTAGGGAAAGCAGTAAGGAGTGTGAAGGTGCTAACTGAAGAGAGAATAGCCCAGGTGGTAACAAAAGGGGACAAGACATTTTTTAGGTATGTAAGCAGTGATGAAAGTGAGCAGGAATGCACAGGAACTCAGTTCCTGTACCTTTTTTGCAGCAGGAACTGAGTTCCTGTACTTCTTTCCACTGATACTGGAACTGAAATTCTTAAACCAGCAACATAATGACTGTTTCTAAACTTGTGACCTGAAATCTAAGGTTTCTATCACAAAACATGACTAGCACTACTTCAGTATCTCTAACTGAATCTAATAATATCTATACAGATAGATGTGCTTTGATACGAGTTATCTCTTAGTGAGGACCCTCATTTTGCATTTCATATTTGCTAGAGTTCTGAGTTCCTGTACTTCTTGTCTACCACTTGCACCACTGTATGTAAGTGAAAAGAGGAAGACCAAGGGAGGGACTGTAAGGTTAAAAAGTGAAGGTGGGGACTATGTAGAGGGGGACCAGGAAAAAGCAGACATATTGGACAAATACTTCTGCTCAGTGTTCGCCGAGAAAGAGAAAGGGGAAGGACTGCTAAAAAGTAACAGGAACTTTGAAGGAGGGGTGGGTGGACACTAGTCCTTTTCGGGAGGAGAGAATCTTGAAGGAACTCACAAATCCAAAAGTGGATAGAGCAATGAGACGAGAAGGAATGCATCCAAGGGTGTTAAGGGAGCTCAGAGAGATACTGGCCTCACCTCTGACAGTTCTATTTAACACCTCACTAGAAACTGGAGTGGTTCCGGTGAACTGGAGGAGGGCAGATGTAGTCCCACTTCATAAAAGAGGTAGCAGGGAGGAGGCTGGCAATTACAGGCCAGTCATCCTGACATCAGTGGTGGGAAAGTTAGTGGAAACACTGATGAAGGAAAGGATTGTGTAATATCTTGAATCCAATGGGC
This sequence comes from Neoceratodus forsteri, assembly GCA_016271365.2. Lineage (NCBI taxonomy): Eukaryota > Metazoa > Chordata > Ceratodontiformes > Ceratodontidae > Neoceratodus > Neoceratodus forsteri. The sequence continues at coordinate 1,680,624,004 of CM057456.1, forward strand.
TGTAAGACCAGATGCAGCATCGCTTCACAAGAAGAGGTCATGTCAGATGAATCTGATAGATTTCTTTGACTGGATGACCAAGGAATTGGATCAGGGTGGAGTAGTGGACGTGGCCTATCTAGACTTCAGTAAGGCTCTCAACACTGTTCCAAACAGGAGGCTAGTAAGCAAGCTGGTTAGCTTATTAGTGCATCCAAAGGTGGTAAACTAGATAAGAAATTGGTTAGGGGATAGGCGACAGAGGGTGGTAAATGGAATTCACTCTCAGAAAGGCAGGGTAACCAGTGGTGGGTGACAGAGGAATTGGTGCTGGGATTGGTCATCTTTAATGTCTTTATAAGTGACATTGCAAAGCAGCTGAAAAGAAAGGTCTGCCTCTTTACAGATAACACCAAGAGCTGCAACAGGGTGGACACATCGGGGGGGGGGGGTTGGTGGATAGAATGAGCAGAGAGCTCAGAAAACTCAAGGAGTGGTCAGTGGTACGGCAGCTGTGTTTTAGTGCAAAAAAGGGCAAAATAATGCACTTAGGGCACAGAAACCTGGGGTGGAGTACAAAATGGATGAAGTAGTATTGATGAAAACCAAGCAGGAAAGAGACCTAGGGGTGATCTTATCAGATGATCTAAAGGAGGCCAGGCAGTGTGACAAGGCAGTTGGGAGGGCTCATGGGATGCCAGGGTGTATAGGAAAGGGTATCACCAGCTGAAAGAGGGAGGTGGTGGTGTTGTCCCTGTGTAGATCACTGGTAAGACCCTATCTTGAGCACTGTGTCCAGCTCTGGTGACCACATCTCAGGAAGGACATAGACAGAGTGGAGGAGGTCTAGAGGAGGGCAATTAAAATAGTTCAGGCTCTGCATCAGAATCCCTATGAGGGAGACTAAAGGACCTCAGTATGTACACCCTGAAAGAGAGGAGGGAAAGGAGGGATATGACAGAAACCTTTAAATCCTGACAGGGGTTAAAAGGGTACAGGAGGAAAGTATTTTTCAGAAAAAAGGAACTCAAGAACAAGGAGACATATTTTGAAGCTGGAGGGGGTAGATTCAGGAGAGATGTAAGGAAGTACTTTTTCACTGAAAGAGTGGTGGATTCCTGGAACAGCCTTCCAGCAGAGGTCGTGGGGGTGAAGACTGGGGGGGGGTCAAGAATGCATGGGATAGGCATATGGGTATCTTAGTGAAAAAAAGGGGGGGAGGGAGAAAGAGCCAGAGATCAATTAGGGTCTGTGAGGGTAGTGTAGGTTGGAAGAAATGGGCAAGCTGGGTTGGCCATGCAAGTGGTTCTTATCTGCCATCGAATCCCGTCTCTACGTTTCAGTGAAAAAAATGTATTTTTAATTTTTTGTATTTGTAATGCCCTGCTAAAGGGCCAATTCTGTAACTTCTTCTCCCTGAGCCTCCCCTTTCTTCTTTCCCCACAGATATATATATATATATATATATATATATACACATATAATTTTACCTCCTCTACACTAACTTTGTTTTTTTTTTTCTCTTTTAGATATTTCCTGAAGAAGACCTAAGGTCGAAACGTAGATTTTTAACTCTATTTTCTATTTTCAGCATGCATATAATATAACCATTTTGTTTTGCTTTTAGACCACATGCTGACGCAGCGCCTTGTTTTTGTTTTTTAAAAAAAAAGGGTGCTGCACTGCTGAGATTAAGTTAGTTAAAGGCAACCAGTGGCACTGGCAGACTGCAACTTCATGTCCCATCTGCCCACTGCCCAGACCTAAGCACACTCTGTACTCCTCCAGTCCCCCAGAGTACAGTCTTTCTCCCTCGTAGGCAAGGCCCTGGTCCCAGAGGCCTGCTGCAAGCCTGAAACACTGCTGTTGCTCAGCCTGCTGTTCCATGTTGTTCCCTTTTTCTCTAAATATATACCCCTGCAGCAACCCTGCTAATAGGGTGAACTTTTGAAGATTATTTTCAGGTGTTTTGAACAATTCACTAAAAATACCACCAACAGCTTGATCTGGTTTAATTTCAGTTGGTTACCATCTGTATCCCCCCCCCCCCCAATGGTTGCCCCTGAAAAAGGGACTTCTAGTCTCAGTGGGCCTACCGGGTCAACAAAATTCAATAAATAAAAATAAATAAAATTTCCTAGCTAATCTAACTAATCAATCACACAGCCCTGCCTGAGCCACCTAACAGCCCAATTACAAGCATGATTGAGCTTTCCTCTGACTCACATGATTGAGCTGTCAATCAGCTCCAAAACGAGGCTGGAGCTGTGAGTCACACTGAGCCCTGTTACTGCTGTAGCGTTCATTGTTTCAGGCATGAACTGCGGTTTGTGGTTCGGGGTTCAACTGTTTGCGGTTCAACTGATTTGACTGGTCTGCAGCATACGGACCAGGTTGAACCAGTCGAACCTAAAGCGCGCTGATTTCCTTGAAACATTCGCCACCATTCGCAAAAATCAAACACCCAATGTTTGAGGCATTCAGTTTTTTGGTAGAACCGAACTTGCAGCACTAAAAGGGACAGTGGCGTAACAGTATAAAATATACTGTGTGACACACACTGCATTCTGCTGTTTAATGTTTCTGAGTCTGACCATGGCCAACCTGCAAAGCAAAAAGCCAAAGAGTAAGGTGTTGCTATGTTGAGACAGGATATGTCTTCACATCCAATAACTGGCAAAGATTTTTTCTCTAAACATTGCTATGATTGCCAAAGCCCGTTTACAGTGTATGCGGCGTGGTGTACATGCAAAAAATTATATGTGAGCAGGACCATTCAACCATTGAAAATGAGAATCCCTGCAAGTATTATACCAATTTATACACCCAGGAGAGGGGCATTGGTCATGTTGGGGAGGTGGAGAGCCTCTTACAAAGGGTTGTCTTGCCTGGGCTTGATATCATGTAGAGTCAAAGATTGGAAGTCCCCTTTACCAAACTGGAGGTTAAAAAGGTAGTTAAAAACCTTAGAAGAGGGAAGGCCCCGGGTCCGAATGGATTCGTGACTGAATTTTACCAACACTTTGCTACAGAGCTGATCCCTCTGTTAACCAAGGTTTGCAATGTGACCCACAAGGGGGGTGAGTCCCCGGCTTCTTAGGGTGAGGCGGTGATTACCCTCTTACCGAAACCAGGCAAAGACCCCACGGAAAGCGGGAGCTACCACCCCATCTCATTGATCAACCAGGATGCAAAGATCTTTGCAAAGATCCTGAGCTCATGACTTCAGGAATACATTCCTGAGCTGGTTCACAGAGATCAGACATGTTTTATACCCGGACGGCACATCCAGGACAATATCAGACTCCTACTGAATGTCTTGTCTGCCTCGGCGACATTACCGCCCGGTACACTCATGGCGGTGATGGCCTTAGATGCCGAGAAGGCGTTCAATTGCCTGGATTGGGTCTTTTTGGATCAGACCCTGAGAAAATTTGGATTTGGGGATAAATTTAGGAATTGGATAGCGAACTTGTACAGGGACCCATGGGCAACTGTACAGGTAAATGAGGTCACATCGAAGAGGATAAGGATAGGTAGGGGAACCAGGCAGGGGTGTCCGCTGTCACCCCTGCTGTTCGCCTTATGTATGGAGCCTCTGGCAGTTCTTATAAGGCAGTCAGCTGGATACAAGGGCATACAAATATGGGGGTTGAAGTTAGGGTGTCCTTGTATGCAGATGATACCCTTCTGTATATTACTGACCCAATAAGCCATATGCCACTAATAAACTCCCTACTACAGGATTTTGGTAAGGCGTCTGGATTTAAAATTAATGATACTAAAACTGAGCTTTTGCTCATAGGGTGGACATTGAATGGGATACTCCCCTCTGTAGGTAATTATAAATGGGTCAAAGAGTGTATTAAATATCTGGGGATTTGGATCCCCAGAGACTTACAAAAGTTGTATGGCATTAATCATGGGAGACTTCTACAGATTGTACAAGAAGACTTGAAGAGGTGGGGGAACTGCCTCTCTCCCTGTTTGGGAGAACGGATTGTATAAAGATGAATGTGCTCCCACGTTTTTTATTTCTATTTCAGTCCTTACCTCTCAAACCCCCTGTGGGTTTCTGGAAATCACTTAAATCCTTCTTGCAGAGATTTATTTGGGCTGGCAGACCCCCCAGAATGAAGTTAAACTCCCTACTTCGGGATAAGGAAAAGGGAGGATTGGGCTTGCCTGACCTTAAAAAATACTATTGGGCCATGCAGGTCCAACCTCTGATGTCTGTAATGACCATGGAAGAGCCGACACTGTGGGTGTAAATAGAGAGGCCGGAATCCTCCAGGGGGGGAAATTGAGGACTTGGTGTTCATGGATCGAGGGGGAAATCCAGAAATGACTAGTGAATAACCCATGGTCCAAGGTGATTATTTCTTCCTGGCTAGAAATTAATAAGAAGCTCTCCCTTCAGTTGGAGTTGGGTCCCAATTCACCAATCAAAGTATGCTTAGATTTTATGCCCCTTGCCTGGGATCAGGGCTTCAGGCGATGGGGTAGTGGAGTATTGGTAAGAGTGGGTCAGATGTACATAGATACCAATATTAAGTCTTTCCAACAATTATCCCAGGAGTACAAACTCTCCCCTAGTGATTTGTTCAGATATTTGCAGTTTAGACATTTTCTGCAAGATAAGGAACTTCTGAGACAAGGTTCTATTGCGGTTAGCAATAATCCATTAGTGGAGTTCATGGTGGCCGAGTCTGGGCATTTACAACCTCATGGCCGGGTTTCCAGGTTGGTCAGACAGTTTTCGGCTCTGGAATCAGACCCTTTGGAAAATGTTAAGCAGGCTTGGAGCTTGGAATTCTGGAGGGCCCTCGAAGAATCCACCTAGGTCACGATATGGGAAGCTACTCATTCCATGACTGCTTCTAATAGCTGGCATGAGTTTCGGTGGAAAGTGATTGCTCAGTACTTTCGCACACCGGCAATTACGAAACATTATGGTCAGCATTTTTCCGATCTTTGCTGGCGAGATTGTGGGGAGAGGGGTATTCATACACATGTGTTTCGGTCATGCCCCAAGATCCAAGTCTACTGGGCTCAAATCTTGGCTCTAATAGGATCAGTCTTTGGGGTGGATCTTCCTAATGACCCAGTATATTGGGTGTTGGGGGAATTCCCTCAGATGATCAAGTATCAGGCCCGTTATCTGTTTAATATTTTAGTAGCCGCAGCTCTTAAAGCAATTACACAGAGTTGTTAACCCTGGTAGCCCCCTCAATGGAGGTGTGGTATATAAACTGTCTGGCTATCCTGGCAATGGGAGGAACTTACAGCTAGAGCAAGGTTAAGCAAAGAAAAGTTTAAGGCCCATTGGCTACCATTTTTTAATTTTCAGGCCCAAAGAGAGCAAATAAGTATTTTGGAGGTCTTGGCTAGAGTGTCATGAAGTCCCTCGATGGGTCTTGTCCACCTCTCTAGTGGAATGAAGGTGGAAATATTTGCCTGATTACTATTTAGAATATTCTGACCACCCTTTTAGTGATGTTGACCCCATGAAATCAATCTCTAACTTGGTGAAAATGGAATGTGGACATAGAACCTGTATTTCTTTTGTTCTGTCCTTTTCTCCTTTTCTCTATCTCTTTTCTTTTTTCTTTCTTGTTTGGTTCATATGTCTCGAGCTCTTTCTTATTTCTTTTTCACTTCCAACTAAGTAATACATTTATAGGTCTCTGATTGTTTTAGGAATTATGTCTAGAATGGGGTTGAACTATCAATGGATATTGCTGTATGTCAGTTTGTACTCTATACAATTGTAAGTGGACCTGTGTGATCAAGAGCTGTCATCAGAATGTTTTTCTTTCTTTTTGTTGTATCTTGTAAAGGAAATCAATAAAAATTGTTATTTCAAAAAAATTAAAGAAAATGAGAATCCAGGAACACGTGAAATTTGAAAATGCACTAGGAGCACACTTTTTTTTGAAGCACACAATAGAAATCCCAAAGGCTTAAAGTTTAAAGCATTGGACACAGTGCCCCCCTCCCCTGTTGAGGTGACAGAGAAAACTTCCTCAACAAATGCAAAACTAGATGGATCTCAAAACTCAGAGCTCTGATTCCTCTAGGTCTGAATGATCAAATTGACTATAAGCCATATTTATGAATTATTTATATGGGGCTTCCATAAGAGGCACAGTACCTCTACTGCTGTACTTAAGTTTACCAGTGATACTCTTTCAGCCTTGGATTCTGGCCTTCTGACAGGTGCAGTCTTTATTGATTTGATGAAGGCTTTCAATCTTGTTGATCACCCACTGCTCCTATCTACTCTCCAATCCATGGGTTTCTCTCTGCCTGTTGTTGCCTGGTTCAACAGCTATATTTCTGATGGGTTCAAGTTGACAAATTTAATTCTGTCCTATCCGACCAGACAACCATTAACACTGGAGTTCTCCAAGGTTCTTTCATTTTTCATTTTTAATTTTTATACTTGTAAATCCAAATGAGCAAACTGCCCGTTTTTTTTGGAGACAAGTTTAAAGCTAAAAAACATAAAAAATACCAACAAACAAACATATATACAAACAATACATTCTAAGGCTAAGGTTCAGGAAAGAATAGTTTATAACCAACTGATTGAGTATGTGGATTGCTTTGGACTAGTGTCTCAGAACCAACACGGCTTCCGTAAAGGAAGGAGTACTGAGACTGCCTTGGTCGAGTTCACAAACTCGGTACTTAATGGCATGGATAAAGGGTGCCTGACGGGTGTCGTGTTTGTGGACTTGACCAAGGCATTCGATTCAGTTAATCATCAGCTGTTGGTTTCTAGACTTCAGTTTCTGGGAGCTGGTGATTCTTTTCTGGACTGGACGAGGAATTATTTAACAAATAGGTTCCAGAGGGTTAAGTTCAGGGGTGCTGTATCAGATTCTGTATTGGTTGAGTGTGGGGTTCCACAAGGCTTTATTTTGGGGCCACTCTTGTTTTCATTGTTTTTTGATCAATTAGTGAGTGTGACTAACAATGCTTCTTTAACTCTTTATGCTGATGATGCAGTAATTTACATGCAGGGTTCGTCTGTGGGAGACCTAGGTGTTTCCTTAACAGAGGAAATGTGTAAATTCCAGTCTTCACTAATGGCCTGTAAGTTACTCTTAAACAGATCTAAGACAAAGGTGATGGTTTTTGGAACTCCTCCTAGATTGAGATCTGAGGTTAACAAATTGGAAGTTAAATCTCTTGAAGGAGTATTGTTTGATCACGTAGATACATTTCAATATCTTGGAGTATTGTTAGACTCACACTTAAGTTACGAACCTCATTTATTGAGGGTTACTTCAAGAATTCATTGTAGACTGGCTCCTTTGTATAGAATTCATTCATTTCTTATTCCCGAGTCTAGGTTAGCTATTTCCAAACACTGTTTAGCTCCTATTGTGAACTATGCAGCCATAATTACTGATACTGCTTCTGTGACAGTGATCTCAAAGAAATCCACTCTACTCTATTTGATAGCCAAATTTGCTTTGAATTGTCCTAAATCATCTCATCATTGTGTGATTCTGAAAGAAATGGGCTGGTTACCTGTCTCATTAAATTTTCAATACTGCGTGGTTAAGTTTATATACAGAATTGTAAACTCTGGGATTCCACATAATATTTCTAAATTTTTGAGGCCGTATAATGATGGTCATTATTCTAAATATAGGTCAGATAGTAGGTTTTTTGAGATTCCATTCATGAAAACTAAAAGTGGGCAAAGGTCCTTTTCTTATATTGCTCCATCTTTCTGGAACGAAATTCCTTATGATATTAGGTGGCTATGTTCTGCTAAAAAGTTTGCTGAAGCACTAAGGATGTATTTTGAATCCCAATTTAATTGTAAATGTTTTTTATGACTTAATTTTTTGTAACAAAGACATTTTATGTCTGCAATTTGTTGTATTGTATGTGTATGTTTGATGATGTATTGTTTTCTATGTAATATATGTGGGTTGCACCTGTAAAAGGAATTAGTTTCCAGTGTGCTTACCCGTTAAGCGAATAAACAAACAAACAAACAAACAATACATTCAATCAATAAAATACAATGCATTAAAATATATCATGTTTTTGAAAATAGCCACTGTTTTAATCTTGTCTTAAAGCCCTGACAGGAATTATTGTCAACAAGGTTCTATCCTGGGCCCCCTTCTTTTCTCCTTGTTTATCAACATTACTAGGGACATAAACTCCTGCTCATCTCTCCTCTATGCAGATGAGCTTGTCTTGTACACTAGCTCCAAACATATCTCTGACATTAACCTTCAACTCTCCTCTGACTTCTTCAACATCCAAACGTGCCTCTCTGGGCATAAGCTTATTCTTAATGCTGGCAAAACTTAAGCTATGCTCTTTGGCTCCGCCTAGAAACTTAGATCTTGCCAAGATCAGCTCCAGGTATCCTGCTCTGATTTCTCCCTTATAGGGACTGTGACATCTTTCAAATACCTGGATGTCCTACTTGACCAGTCCCTTGACTTCGACATACATATCCAAACCACCTGCAAATCCGTGAATGCCAAACTTGGGATTGCCTATAAAACCAGTTATGTCCTAACTCCTTCTGCCATAATGAGCATTGCCTGAGGCATCCTGCTTCCTGCTCTCACCTATAGTGTTGCTACCTATGCTTCCATCCCAAAAACTACTCTTCAAAAAACGGGACACTACCTATAATAATATTTGTCATTATGCCTCATCATCCCCGCGTTGCAAACATCACTGTCAGCTCTATGCAGACCTAAATTGGCTCTCCCCTTCCGCCATCAGACTCTTCTCCCTTAGCTCCCTTGTGGACACTGTTATTAGATCACATCCCCCTGCTTCTCTTGCCTCCATGTTGCTCCCTCTGTCCTCCTGCTATGGCCTACGCTGTTGACAAGTCACTACTATGCATACCAAGATGTAAAACCTCCAAAGGTACATGCGCCTTCTCTCACTCTGCCCCGATGTACTGTAACTCTCTTCCTCTGGCTATCCATCAGTCGTTGTCTCATGCTATCTTCAAAAATGAACCTCGTAGTTCCTATCCATTTCTGGCTCCTGCTCTTGCTTTAACCCCCCCCCCCCAATGCACCTATATGCCTGCTTTAATGTTTCCTCTCTTTCTTTTTACCAACTAATTTGCTTCCCATTCTCCCCTTCCATTTTTTTCCTTCCTCCTGCCCCTGCCCTCCTCTCATCTGTCAATCCTATGGGCTACCTCATTGTCTCCCTCTGTACTCCACTGGCCTGCCTACCCTCTACTCTGCCTACATTATCCTCCTTCACTTCTACCCTAATCTTGTTCTGTACTTATCCTGTTTGTTTTCTTTGATGTGTTTTGATGTGCTCTCCATCTCAGCCTCAGATGCCCTGCTCACCTACCCCTGTCATGTCATTCCTTGTGTCCTTTTGTTTATACTTACTCGTATCTGAACTTGTTCAATATCTACCATTTTTTTTCACGTACCTCAGTTGTTTGTCTGTATCCTGCCTACCTTCCTTGCATTTTTACAGCCAGATCCACACTGTATGTAATGTATTGTTTACTACTGAAATATGTTATTCTATGACATTGTTTCTGCTATCTACTGTTAATCATGTACCTAATTGTCTCAATATCCTGTTAATGTATTGTATTTTACCTACTTTGTAACTTCCTGGGTCGCACCTGAAAATAGTAATTCTTATGGCTAGTGCACCTACCCAGTCAACAAATAAATAAATAAATAAATAAATAAATGTAATAAAAATTGGTCTTTGACAGTTTTTTATTTTCCTGCCCCTTTAATTTGAGCATGTGCTGGTTGGAAAACAATATATAATAACTTAAAAAGTTTCCTCATGTGGGACTTAGGGCTCAAGCTTATAGAAGTGTTTAATGGATTATTAGATTCACTATTAGAAAAAAAGAAAAAAAAGTGTAATGAAACAATCCAGGGGTAAAAAAGCGATATCGTTATTCTGAACACTAATGTGTGGCATTGTGATATTGCTCACTGAGATGTTGAGTATATTAGTAGATGAATGAAAAATATAAATGTATGTACCTGTAGCAATGCACTGCCTCTTACTTGAACTCTCGTGACCGTGCAACCGTTGCATTTTCATTTTGTTTTGCGGTCTGAAGTAAAATAAGAAGATAGTGATACCTTAATGAATTCTGAATAAAACAATAAAATGTGAATGTTGTTTGTGTGGTGCCTTTTTACAGCCCAAATGGATGTAATAAGATAAGAGAATCATTCCTAAAATGACTGTATGTGATACCTGGGACTTCTATCTAGAAATGGGATATTTGACAGCTATTTAAATTTACCTTTGCTATAAAGAATGAAAATTAGCAATTGACAGAATAAATGAAATCTAGTAAACACTTAGTGTAAAAAATGGGAAGTCAGAAATGATGACCTTTTGCAACAATTGGTGACCTTCCATGGTGATGTAAATTTTATCCCTTCACAGACTGCATTAATTAACTTGAATAGAAAGTTGAAGGCAAGGACTGCACACTATCACGATGAGTTCTGTTTTGAATAAAATATTTACTGCTTTTTTACCTTTGAGCAAATCTAATGGTCTGCAGTGTTTGTTACTGTTTGTCTGTTCAAGTAAATGATGATATTCTGAATTTTCTATATATGTTTTTTAAGTTAACATTGGATTTGTTTTATGATTTGCAAACTTTATTTTATTTAAAGGAAACGTATGAATAAGACTTGCTTGTTTAACAGATATCACATGAGATTAATTTATTCCTATACTAGGACACATGTTGATATAATTGAAAACTGCCTGTTGCCTGAATTATTTAATTAAATAGGGTATTTAAACATGGTCTTGGTAGGCTAACTTCACCCCCTGAGGAAGACCCACATGGCTGGGTCAATACGTAGGGGTGTTATTTATTTTATTTATTTATTTTGGGTTTCAGAAAGAATACCTTTGAGTCAAAGACTCCTTTACAAAGGTTCCACATCACACAGATTAGGTACAGACAAGCATTACAATGATTGTTACAGAATAAAAGTTCAGATTGTTACAAGGAACAGTCAGTCTAACATTCAGGTACTAGAGTAGTGTAAGACAGTTAAAAACAGGATGCATAACAACCCCAGGGAGACTAGGATTAAGAACTATGAGTAGGAGGCGGGCCAGAGGCTGTTGTCAATGGTCAAGGGAAGGGAAGGGCCAGGTTCAGTTACAATCGCAGGCACTTGTGGACAGGAGGTGGGCCCTAAGGTGTGTTTTAAATTGTCCAATTCTTTGTTCATAAACCAAGGAGGAGGGTAGGTTGTTCATCCACAAGGGGGCCCTATAGCTGAAGGATCTTTAGAATTGAGCAGTACGACAGGAAGGAATAGAGAAGAGATGGGTGTCTGAGCTACGGGTATGTTTAACTTTGGAGTCCGGGGGGGTTAAAGGGGTGAGGACCGAGGGGGAGAGGCCTAAGGTGATTTTTTTAGCCAGAATGTAAGTGTGGAATCTGTTTCTGTTGTCAAGGTTAAGCCAGTTGGTGTCCTTATACAGTGAACAGGTATGGGTGAGTCTATCACACCCCAAAACAAGACGACAGGCCTTGTTTAGGACAAGTCAAAGTCTAACAAGGGCTGAGGTGCTTGCCTCTCCAAAAATCAGCAAGCCATAGTCGAGCAGAGAGAGTACCAAGGAGGAGACTGCAAGCCTAAGGGCATCAGGAGTAAGGCAATGTTTGAAGCGATGCAGAAGCTCAAGCCTAATATTTAGGGCCTTAGATAGTTGGTGAATATGCTTGTGATAGGTAAGGCCTGTGTCCAAGGTGATGCCCAGATATTTAAAGGAATCCACTAGTTCCAAGGGAGTCTGGGTTGCCGTTAGTATTTGAGGGAAAAGCCCCGTCCTGGTATTCTGCAGATGTGCAAATAGCATAACTTTGGTTTTTTTATAGTTAATAATAAGGTGTTGTGATGAGAACCAGCTTTCGGCAGAGTTGAAGGAGGACTGGAGGGACTGGTGAAGTTGAAGGGGGTTTGTGCTGGAGGAGAAGATGACAGCATCATCCACATATAGTTATAGGTTGGAGGGGCAGGATTCAGGGAGGGAGTTTAGGAAGAGGCTGAATAAAAGAGGTCTCAAAATGGACCCTTGTGGGACACCCGAGAGGACAGGAGATTTGATGGATAGGGCATTACCAGTTTTGACCTATAGAGTCCGGTTCAAGGGGTAGTCAGAGAACCATCCCATGGCTTCCTGAGAGAGACCCAGGTTGATCAAGGAGGTTAGGAGGAGAGAATGGTAGACGGTGTCAAAAGCCTTTGTGAGGTCTATGAAGATCACACCCGTCATGTGGCCTTTATCAAAAGCAGCATGGATGTGTGAGATAAGTTCAAGCAGGGCAGTAGTCGTTCTGTGCCCTTTGTGGAAACCATGTTGTTGTTTGCAGATAAGGTTATATTTATTGAGGTGCTCAGCGAGCTGATCAGAAACAATCCTCTCTAAGGCCTTGGAGAGGGGAGGAAGTATGGAGATGGGGTGGTAGTTGTTAGCAGAGGAGTGGTCCCCACCTTTAAATATGGGTGTGATAGATGCGGATTTCCACTTGACAGGGAATTTACCTAGACAGAGGGAGAGATTTAGAATGTGGGTGAGGGGAACAAGGACTTCCTTTAGGGTGAGCCGAAGAATTTTCAAATCAAGGGAGTCGGTGCTGGAGGAGGCATGGCTAAGGGGCAGTGATGAGTATGGTTCTGCTGACTTAGGAGAGCTCTGACTTGAATGAGAAAGGGAGCACCAGGAGGAGAAAGGTGCTCGGAGTTGGAGGATCATAGAAATTTGGAGGGAGAACATGGCTAAGGTTGGAGAAGGCATTGTTGAAAACTGCGGCGATCTGAGTGGGGTCTGCGGTCAAGGACCCATTTCCCATAACTTGAGTGGGAACCGGGTTAGAGTCCTTACCACATATTTCCTTAATGTTGTTCCAGAACTTGTGGCCGGAGCCCCAAGATGAGGTTAAGGAGAATTTACAGTATTCTGCTTTGGCTTTGTGAATAGCCCAAGAGCACTTGTTCCCAGCCATTCTATACATATGCCTATCACGAGGGAGGCCAGACTCATTGGAGAGCTGCCACAATGAGTCTCTTGTTCGCATTAAGGTCTTGAGGCATTCAGTGAACCAAGGTACATGATTGCCTTTAACCATTCTTTTAGTGAATGGTGCAAAGAGGTCGCATACATTATTGAAGGACAGGGTGAATAGGTCCAAAGCACTATCAGGTTTACGGATTTTGTAATGAAGGACCAGTCCGAGGCCCTGAGGTGAGCTTTTAATTTTGCCAGTTTACCAGTGTCAAGTTTACATTGCTCAATTAATTTGGGAGGAGATCTAGGAGTTTTACAGGACCAGGAGCACAGAACTGGTGAGTGGTCACTAAGGGCATTTGGTAGGACAGAGACTCTAATGATCTTGTGTGGGTGATTGGAGATAATGAGATCTAGCAGGGAAGAAGATCCAGCACGCAGGTCAAAACGGGTAGGGGAAGTGACCAATTGAGTTAGGTCTTGGGCTGTGGTGATATCGATGAGAGGGATGGCATCCTTACCTAGCCAATTGATATTAAAATCTCCAAGCACAATGAATTCTGAATGAGATGGTAGTGTGTCCAGATATGGCAATATAGCACAGAAGGCTGTTTTTTGATCCCTAGGGGGAATGTATACTGTTGTGATATGTAAAGGGTTTTGGGCTCGTCCCAAGGACAGTTTGACACTGAGGGCCTGTGGGCCTGTTCCCAGTTGAGGGGAGGGGAGTAGGTGACCTTGTAATATGTCCTTAGTGTAAAGGGCACAACCACCCCCACGCTTACCCTGTTGGTCAGCACGGTTCGCCCTGTGTCTGTAAATGCTGTGCTTCTGTAATAAATAATCCTTAATGAAATTCAACATTCTGGTGTGTGCCTAGTTTTTTAGTTTTCAAGTTGTATATTAATATGACTGGAGCACCTCTGGCACAGCTGATGTGCGTCCCTCTACTTTTCTTCTATTGTTGTCTATTTGGAACAGCACTCCAGCTCACCCTGTGCTGTCCACAGAAGTTTGATTTCAAGTACCCTGAATCCTGTTATGGGCCGCTATGCTGCGAAGAACAAGTTTTCTTAATAGCGATGGCCAGAGGCAGAATCCCAGATTCAAAAGGAGAATTTGGAAATATGGCTGAGTATCCAGAAGAAAGCACTAATGAGCAACTGTTTTGCATGTCAGACCCTTTGGGAAGTACCAGACGACGGAATAGACAGACTGTGTGCAGGAGCTACTGACAACACTGAAGGTATGTCTGAACCCACTTATCAAGACAATCTAAGAACTGTCTTCTCTAAGCTTGAAAAACTAAGCCTACAAGAAGGTAACATATGGTTTGATCAAATCACCTTAGAAAAATACAAAGAGGATTCGAGGGCCCCAAGAGGACTTAGAACATGCAAAGCACCTGCTTCAGGCTAACTTGATAATGAGTTAACTAAACAATGGGAAGACTCCCTTACAGCTTGTTTAGCAGAAATAGTAGATATACTAATTGAACAAGATAAACGAAGCCAAAATAAAGTCATTGAAGAACTTAAGACAGTTAAAACTGAACTGGATGGTTTCAATAAGAATAATGCTGAAATTAAATCTCTTGATGAATAGTTGAAAAAGGAAATATGTAAAACTGAGCAACAAGTTGAACAAAGAAAAAATATAAACTGGAGCGAGATAGAAAAGATTATGAAGCTGGTTCAGTTTTCAGCTAGAAGAATTGCTCATACTCTAGAGGCCATAGCAAATCTAGAAGGAACAATTACAATAGAAATTGATCACAAAGTAATAAATGTGTGTTTTTTTAGACCAGAAAGAAGTGGCAACCAATCAGGAGGCACAATACCAACTAACAACTCAACCCATGCAACAAGCAGGCCGAGGAAGAGGCACGGCAAGATGAGGAAGGCCAAGAAAAGACAATGGGACACAAACACAAATGGAGATAAGCAGTATGAAAAAGGTCTAAGGACTAAAACTCCTCATAGGTGCAGAATATCTCCAGCTCCCAACTCACTGAATCCCAGATCAGCATGCTTTCCAAGGGATTAAGTTTTGTCCCTACGACAAACTTTGATTCTTTTAATTTGGATGGTGATCTATTTAAACTATTGAGAAAAACAGACTTGGAAATATATTTCAAGATGTTTCAAATTATATAATATTACCTTAAGTGATATTTTATGTAACAACACTGAAAATGAAGAGTTAGAAATAAACCAGAACATTGCATGTTATCATTTTCCCACAGAAGTAGAAGTAAATTTGGTTTTCAGTGAGGGCGAAGAGGGGGAGGAGGAGGATCTGGACATGATTTTGGCTAACATTGAAGAACTTAGCAATCTCAGAGCAAAAACAGGGTTTAAAAAGTAAAGCAAATTTTGCTGTACTGGCCCACAAAATAACATACTGAGGTTATTTGAGTCTTTAATTAAAACTGATATTGCCCAGAATTTGCAGTGCCCTGGACATAAGAAATTTAACAGTCTGACTAGGGAAGAATGAGAAGCTTCAAGAACATACATTGAAAGATGAGCTTACAATTAAACAGGCTGATAAGGGTGGACGAGGGGTGGTCCAGGACACTATGAAGTATGTATCAAAGATAAAAAGGCAATTAGCGGACATACAGTGTTACAGATGCCTAACTTTCAACCCGTCTGAACCATTTAGAAATTACTTTTATGACCTAACTGACAAACCATTTGAGTGAAGGTGGATTGATAAAGATGAAAAAGAGCTTCTGAGCTGTGATTATCCTGCGTGCCCCACTCTGTACACTCTACCCAAGATCCATAAAAATGTTAGGGACCCTCCTGGGAGACCAATCATTTCAGGGACTGAATCTTTCAGTGAGGGTCCCTCTAAATTTGTGGACCACTTCCTTAAACAGATTGTGGTTAAAACTGATTCATATACTTGGGATACAATGGATCTGCTGAATAAAACTGAGGTAGTGAGTGGGACGGGTATCAGTGGCTAGCCATAGACATATGTTCCTTATATACTAATATAAGACATCAGGATGGATTGAAGGCCTGTGAGGAATTCCTGTACCTAGACAAGCAATTTACAATAGCACCAAAAAACTTCATTTTAGACTTACTGAGATTTGTGCTCGAGCATAACTTTTTTATGTTCAAGGAGAAATTTCACCACCAATTCCAGGGAACTGCGATGGGTGCTTCACTTGCACCATTGTATGCAAATCTATTCCTGGCTTGGTGGGAGAAACGTGGTATTTGGAGCACACAACCCCCACCTCAGACACATTGTTAAATGGTATCGCTTTATTGATGATATCATTTGTGTCTGCGGTGGGGGTTCTGAAACCATTGCAGACTTTGTAAGTTGGCTTAATATAAATGAAGTCAACAACTCTTGTACCTGAAAAACAGATCCTGTACAGATAGACTTTCTGGATGTGACACTGGCAGTAAATGAAAATTGCATTATAAGTAAAAGTTTTAGAAAGCCAATTGCTGGTAGCACATCATTGAGGTCAGAAAGCTGCCACCAAAGATCACTTATCCAAAGTATACCGTTTGGACAATTTTTGTGCATTCGCAAGAAATTGTATTTTGGATAGTGACTTTGAGAGAGAAGCTACAATACTATGTCAAAGATTTGTAAAGAGGAAATACAGTGCCAAACTTGGTCTGGATGCACTAAAAAAAGTAAAAGAACTGAATAGAAGGATACTATTGCAGCCAAAGAAAAGAGAGACAGCAAATAATGTAACAAGTAGGATAGTTTTTGTTACAGATTACAATGACCCCTCATTATAGCGAACCTCTCTATAGCGAATGCTTGGGTATAACGAATAGGGACAGTGGCTCCCAACATTATCAGCTGCTGTACTCAGTGCTGTTCTGGCCGGGCAGAGATTTCAGCAAATAGGGCAAAATGTTAACAAATAGCAAATATTCATTTTTTGTCATAATTAAGTTCTGTAAACAAACAGAAGCAGACAGCCTTTCAGTCTACTGCCACCTCTCTCTGCCACATCTTGCAGTCTCTCCTGTAGCTGTCAAATGATCAGACATTCAATCCCAGAGACCACAAGGGACCAAATCAGAACACTGCCGTCTGAACTTCAAGACACAGAGAACCTACCCTTTCACTTAATTTCCAACACCCTCCCAGCTAAATACCATATAATAAAGGAAATGCCTTACAGGAAGAGAGTCTTTCAGTCATGTAGTCTCTCACATAGCTGTCACATGGTCAGTTCAATCCCAGAGACCATGAGGGACCGAATCAGAGCACCACCACCATCAGAACTTCAAGAAACACTTCCTGACACACTTCCTGGTTGCTGATGGGGAGGGAGATGTTGACCAGAGCAAGGGGGAGATCGAGCAAAAGATGGGGGGGGGGGGGGGCGAGAAGCAGCACTAGCAGACAGTGCTGATACAGTAGTACAGTCCTTCTCTTTAATGAATGAGGGTCTATAACGAATGGCAGACATGGCTTCCAAACCATTCATTGTAGCGAGGGGTTACTGTATAGCTTTAGGTCAGCAGAAATTTCAAACATTATTTGAAACAGATTGTAATACAAGCTGATGAACAAGTGGGACTTGTACTGGGTAATGCTCCATTAATTTTCTATGGGGGGTGAACTTAAAAGATATTTTAACATCAAGCCACTACTACTGGATGACCCACTCCTGTGACCTTTATTAGTGCTCCTCTTGGCTGAACCTCCAGGATAGGCTAAAATACCATACCTGCCTATTCACCAAAAAGATCGCATTGGGTAATGCCACCCCCCCCAGACATTCACAACCTGCTACAACCTGCTTTCCCTGCTGTGGTTACCTGTAGCTCTTCGAAAACCTTATTCAACGTCTCTCACTGTTGGACCTCCCTGGGACAATGGTCCTTTTGCTATAGAACCCCCCCCCCCGGCTAAATGCCCTCCCAGATGAAATTTCCACTGTTGACAAGTTAGACCCTTTCAAAATCAAGTTAAGGGAGGCCATCATCGCCTCTAGCCTCTGTGAGTGTTCTTAACCCCATCACCTGCCCTTCCCCCCCTTCCCTCCAGGGCTGCTGGATTATGTCCTCTCATGAGTCCATGATGTGTCCCCTGTATATTATTGCTTCACTTTGCTTATGATTATGTACATACTTGTACAGCTTCCCAATGCTCCTTTCGCCAACTATGTTTAATCCACTGTATAATACTGCTTCACTTTGCTTATGATTATGTATATATTTGTATAGCTTCTCATTGCTCCTTTGGCCGTTTAATTCACTGACACAGGGTCTACACCCCTCGATCATCTGTAACTCTGATCCAGGGTTTCCTCCCTACGCTATGTATTTGTTTTTTGTCGGATCTCAGTTGTTTTCCTTGTGCAATGTCATAATGTCCTGACATAGGGCCTTTATAAAGGAGTCTTACTCAAAGGGATGTAGTTCTGATTCATATCAATAAACAATAAACATTAACCCAGAAACTAAAAAATCAGTACCAGCTGAAACAGTTTTTTTTTGGTGCAGATGATGTAACATCTGTTGCTATGTCGAGACAGGAAATGTCTTTAAACATCCAATAACTGGCACAGACTTTTTCGTTAATCATTACCTTGATTGCCAAAGCCTGTTCACAGTGTATGCGGTGTGGTGTACTTGCAAAAAATAATATGTCAGCAGGATCATTCAACCACTAAAAATGAGAATCCAGGAACACGTCAGGGCTATAATTAATGCAAAATTTGAAAATGCACTAGGAGCACACTTTTTTGAGGCAAACAATTTAAATCCCAAAGGCTTAAAGTTTGGAGCATTGGACACAGTGCCCCCCATTCCTGTTGAGGTGATAGAGAAAACCTCCTCAACAAATGCAAAACTAGATGGATCTCAAAACTCAGAGCTCTAATTCCCTAGGTCTGAGTGACCAAAATGACAAGCCATATTTATGAATTATTTAATAAACATTGGTCTTTGACAATTTTTTACTTTTCCGCCCTTTTAATCTGAGCATGTGCCGGTTAGAAAACAATATATAACTTAAACAGTTCCCTCAAGTGGAGACTTGGGGCTCAAGCTTATAGAAATGTTTAATGGATTATTAGATTCACTATTAGAACAAGCATTTGTCAATGCCAAATGTTGGCTTGCTCACATTGGCATTGGTAGTGCAGGAGTTAGAGAGATCCATACTAGAAATGGCAGTGAAGTATTGAACTGATGCTGACCACACCCCCAACCTGCAGAGACTGACAGGCGTGGGGTGTGCCTTTGGGTTGTTGGCCATAAAGCTCACACCATTTCACCTCATCCTACCCTGCAGACACTGACAGGTGTCACAGTGTGTCTTGGGGACTTCGGGCCTTATACTCACCCCATTCCATAAGGAAATGCACTGAGATGGGTGCGGTATAGGAGAATGGGGTGAATGTTGGGGCCAAAGACCCCAAGGCACACCTTGATGCCTGTCACTGACTGCAGGGTGGGGGTGGAATGGCGTGAGCATTACGGCCGATGATCCTAAGTCACACCCCCGCTGCCTGTCAGTCTCTACAGAGTAGGGCGTTATGGTTGGAAACCCTAACGCTCCAGTTGTTTGTTGGTATTTTCACTCCAAATTTTCAAAATGGGCTTTTTGTGATACCACCTCATGAACAGTGGCATTATCATTTCATTACTCAATCCTGAAATGTGGTTTTGCACAGCAACTGCGCCATTTAATGCCACAGGAGAGAAAACACATTTCTGGCAGGATGTGAAAAATTACAGCTATACTGTTCATGAGGTGGTGTGAAAAAATGGCAATGTTGAAAATATGGAGTGAAAATATAAAATTGGTGAAGTTATTGACGTGTAGGAATCAAAGAATGCACGCCTGTAACACAATCATAATTTGGAATTTTTTCACCAGATGTTCAACATGGGCATTTTTGAACCTCTCCTCATGAACAGTGGCACTGTGATTTTGTTACTCTGTCCCCAAAGTTGATTTCCCACAGCGATCGTGCCATTCTGTGCCACAGGTGTTAAAACACATTTCAGGAAGGAGGTTAAAAATGACAGCTATACTGTCCATAAGGAGGTGTGAAAAAATGGCAATGTTAAAAATCTGGAGAGAAAATATGAAAAAATTGGCGAAGTTACAAGCATGCGTAGTTACTGCACAATGTGCACTCATAACGCAGTTATTTTGGGGAATTTTTTCACCAGATTTGCAACATGAGCTTTTTGGGACCTCCCTTCATAAACAGTGGCACTGTTGTTTTGTTAATCAATCCCGAAAGGTGATTCCACGCAGCGACCGTGAAATCACCTTTCGGGACTGAGAAACTAAATGACAGTGACATGTTCAGGAGGTGGGGTCCCAAGAACCCCATGTTGATAATTTGGGGCCAAAATTCCCAAAAATGGCTGATATCAACCTAAGTTGAAACCCCCATTGCCTCCCAATATAAAGCTTACCATCATTTCTTCAGCTCGCAGTTCAGCTTTGAAGAGTGCAGACATGTCCTGGTTCAGAGAAGATCATAACTCCCGACCTCCGGAGGATAAGTACGGGTGAGGGGTATGGGGAGAGGTGGGTGCACAGAGGGAGGATGGGGATGGGGGAAGGGGACGAGGGAGACAATGGTGGACTGTTTTCTTGTTTGCAGGGGGAAAAAAAAGGACCACAAGGGAAGGTTTTCTTCATTTACAGGTTACACAAAATAAAAAATAGGCACACTGGGGTGGGCTCCCTATGTGCCACAATTCTGGGGGGGTTGCCGACCATGGGGATTGGGAACCCCAATGTCAACAAGGCATATAGACAGGTTGGGGGGGGTTGCACATCCAACACAGGGAGTGGGCATCCCGGTGTCAGAAAGGAAAGGAGAAACTGTTTAACCAGGAAAGAGGTGGGATGCTGACACAGGGATCGGGCACCCCAATGTCAGCTTTTCAGGAGTGTGTGGTGGGTGGCAGGAGCCGCCATGTTACGGTATGCCACATAATGTGGGGGGGGCATTATGCCAACACAGGGATTGGGGACACCAGTGTCAGCTTTCTGGGGATTATGTGGCGGATGGCAGGAGCCACCATATTTATTGAAATGTTTCACCAGGAAAGGCACGTAATGGAGGAGTGTCATCTGCCACTGCAATGACGAGCCTGTCTCTGATTGCAGCGGCAGATTTGTTTCAACTCCGTGGCTCTCTCTGAAACTGCTGTCATCAGCAGCATGCTCACTGGTTGGCGGCTGAGGGACGCACCCACTAAAGCATCCCCTGCATTCGCCACAACACTGACACACCTCTGAAATGTGCTACTATCACAAAATGAACCCCTGCCTATATTACACACACACACACACACACACTTTTTTTACACAGATGAGAGTTACGGTCTCTTTTAGGACTGCAAGTTCAGTTCAACAAAAACCATGAACATCAGGTGTTCAATTCTCTCATACTGTGGCAAACTTTTAGGGGAAACAGTCAGACCTCTGATTCAAGTGGTTTGCTCTGGTCCAAATGGTGCAGATCAAGTCTACCAGTTGTACTGTGAACTACAGTTCACACCTGAAACAGTTAACAAGGGTAAGTGTGTGTCACAACCTTATTTTGGAGCTAGACTCAGCTTGACAATGTCAGCCAGTATGAAAGCTCACTCGCACACTCGTCAACGGGCTGTTAGGTAGTTCAGTCAGGGCTGTGATTCACTTCTAGTTAGATTCACCAGGAAATTCTTCAAAAAGCAAAAGAAAATCTTCAAAAGATCTACCAGTCCAGAAAACAGCAGGGCTGATGGAGGGATATTTAGGAGGAAAAAGAAGAGGAAAGAATATTAGTGTCAGGCTGTGTTCAAAGCAGCAGGCCTCTGGGACCAGGGGCTTGCCTGAGAGAACTGAGAGGGGAGAGTCTGGACTCTGAAAGAGTGTGCTTGGGTCTGGGCAGTGGGCAGATGGGGCATAAGATAGCAGTCTGCTAGTGCCCACTTGTTGCCTAATTTCAGCAGTGCAGCACACATTTTTTTTTTCATTGCAGAACCAGCATTTTAGTAGGGCATACAAATGACTGAAGCCCCTGCCAGAAGCCTGAGATGTGATTTTTTTTTTTGTGACGGGGGAAGCAAGTGTGTGCCAGCTAGCAGCAGGACAGTGCCTGGACCTAGTTAGTTGGCACCTTGGTGGCATCCCATTAAACATTTGAAAAAATAAATTCATTTTTTAATTTTTGTGGCAGTTTTCAGATTCAGAATCTTCCCATTCACCAAGTTGCTGTGGTTCCATCCTCCTGAGTCCTGAAGCAGAGTGTGTGTGTGTGTGTGTGTGTGTGTGTGTGTGTGTGATCCTGAGCTCTGCTATTGTAATGTGATCTGAGCAGTGGGCAGCAAGTATGTGCCAGCTGGTAGCATACCAGTGCCTGTCTCCTGGTGGTTGGCACATTAGTGGCATCCCATAAAAAAATATTTAAAAAGCAATTCATTTTTTTCTTTTTGTGCCAGTTTTCAAATTTAAACTCTTCATGTTCCCCCAGGTTGCTGCAGTTCCATCCTCCTCCTCTTAAGTCCTGAAGCAGCCTGTGTGTGTTTGTTGTCCTGAGCTGTGCTGTTGAAGCATTATCTGGGCAGTGGGTAACACGTGTGTGACAGCTGACAGCATGCCAGTGCCCTGCCCCCTGGTAATTGGAACCTTAGTGGCATCCCATAAAAACATTTTAAAAAGGCAATTTGTTTTTTCCTTTTGTGGCAGTTTTCAAATTCAAACTCTTCACGCTGCTTTGGGTTGCTGCAGTTCCAGCCATCTCCTCCTGAGTCCTGAAGCAGCGTGTGTGTGTGTGTGTGTGTGTGTGTGTTGTCCTTAACTGTGCTGTTGCAATGTGATATGGCAGTGGGCAGAATGTGTGTGGCCAGCTGGCAGTGGCAGTGTATCAGTTGGTAGTGCGTCAGTACCCCGCCCTCAGTAGATGGCACCTTGGTGGCAGCCCATAAAAAACAAATTTAAAAACAGAAATTCATTTTTTCTTTTTGTGGCACTTTTCAAATTCATACTCCTCAGATTCCCCAAGGCTGCTGCAGTTCCATCTTCCTCATGAGTCCTGAAGCAGCTGCATTAGTGCCATTGCGGTGTGATCTGGGCAGTGGGCAGTAAGTGTGTGTCATCTGGCAGCAGGTTGGTGCCCTGCCCCTGGTAGTTTGCACCTTGGTAGCATCCCATAAAAAAGAAAAAAACACAATAAAAAAGTCAACTTGCTGAAGTTCCTTCCCCCTGCTCCTCCTCCTTCTCCTGAAGCAGCCTCTGCATGTCATCCTGAGCTATGCTGTTGCAGTGTGATCTGGGCAGTAGGCAGCAAGTGTGTGTCATCTGGCTACACGCCAGTGCCAGACCCCTAGTTGCCACCTTGCTGGCACCCCATAAAACTATTTTTTAAAAGAAATTCATTATTTTTCTTTTTGTGGCAATTCTCAAATTCAAACTCTTCATTTTGCCCCAAGTTGCTATATGTCCTTCCTCCTCCGGAGTCCTGAAGCAGCGTGTGTGTGTGTGTGTCCTCCTGACGTGAGCTGTGCTATTGCAGTGTGATCTGTGTAGTGGGCAGCAAGTGTGGGAAAGCTGGTAGTGAGTTGGTGCCTGGCCTCTGGTAGTTTTTATTTTATTTAAACATTTGGTAACAGGGAAAGGCATGCTGAGCCAAGGCTCGATTCCAGGTGCGACCGGGGAGGAGTAGTGGAAATACAGACAGTAAATGCAGAGAATTAGACAACAGAAAAATAGCAGCTAATTACAATCAATATAATACAGCAGTGAGAGCAAAAACGTGACATGTGAGGAATCTCTAGAGGTGAACTATACAATAGTAAGTGCTCTACATAATGAATCTTTAATAAGTGCTGGGAAAAAATTGTAGGAAGGTAAAGTCAATAGAAATTGTGGGTTTAGCTCAGTTGTGGCAGCGACACAAAGGTGGAGGAAGAAGACGTAGCTGTTGCTTGCAGCTAGAGTGAGAGAGTGAGTTTCTGATAGCAGGGGTCAGTTTGTTCCACAAGTAGGGAAGCCGGTAGGAGAAGGCAGCTTTGCCCACTGTGGAAGAGGGTCGGGCAGGGTGAAGGATCTTTCATTTCTGTAGTCCTTGGTGACATCCTGTAAAATAAAAAAAATATATAAATATTAAAAAACTAAAACACGAAAATATTAAAAAATAAAGAACTAACATAAAAAATTTAATAAAATCAAGTCTTCATCATTCTTCACCCAAGCGGCTGAGTCCTGTAACAAGCGTTAGGAAATGGAGCAACAGAGAGGCAAAGGAGATGGTGGCATGGAATCATCCAGTCACATCAAAGAAAAACCAAAGCGTAGTGGACTTGGTCAAAGACCCTCTGCCTCAGTGGGAACTACAAGTGTAGAGGAAGATGAAAGTAGAGGTCAAACAGTCCATAAGTTATCACGCACTGTTGGAATCATTCACAGTGGCACCGCAAGGACTGCAACAACAGCAATCACTGTAGAAACAAAATATTTTTACACCAAATCTTCAACATAGCCTTGTTAAGACACTGTATCATGAAGAAGGGCAGAGAAAATATTCAACTCCTGGCCTAAAGGTGATTTTGCGCAGGGACTGTGAAATCAACTTTCAGGATGCAAAAACAAATTTGGGGCCAGAGCTGAAAAATGACAGTTGTCACATTCATGAAGTGCTGTAAAGAAATTGTTGTGTTGAAACTTTGGGGTATAAATATTGAAAATTACCAACGTTTGGAGCCTGCGTTCACAAAATTCAATGTAGGCTCATAACTTTATTGTTTTTTAATATTTTTACACCAAATTTTCAACGTAGTCTTCTTATGACCCCACCTCATGAACGAGAGCAGAGAAAACTTTCAACTCCTGCCCGAAATGTGATTTGACTCATGGACCACAAAATCACATTTTGGGACAAATCTGCCTAGTGACAGTTCAATTGTTCATGAGGTAGGGTCCCAAAGAAGGCATGTTAAAAAATGTGGGCATAAATATGCAAAAATGTCCAAATTATGCCACTAAGTTCAAAACCCCATTGAAATACATTGAATCGCATACCTGTTTTTCAGTTCGCAGTCCACCTTGAAGAGCAAAGATGTGTCTGCAGTCCAGAGATGATTGTGGTGTTGGACCCTAATGGGTAAGTAAGGGCTTGGGGTGGTGCAGGGTGGTGGGTGCTGAGTGGGAGGGTTGGGTGGGGGCACGTAGCAGCCCGAAGACATTGATGGTCGGTTTTCATTTTGATGGAAAAAAAATAAAAAAGACGGAAGATTCCTGATCGTGACACTGGGGAACTGTGCACCCCAGTGTCACTGTTGTGTTTCTGGGTGGGTGCTGAGGAGAGGGTTGTTGCTGGGGAAGTAAATAAAAGAGAAAAAAGGTCACCCGGAACACAGTTGCAACACTGGGGATTGGGCACCCCCAGTGTCATTGTAATGTTTCGGGGGGGAGTGGATGATGACAGGGAGGGTTGAGTGAGGGGGATATGAATAATTTAAAAAAAAAGGAAATTGGTGGGCATGGCAGAATACAGCACAGTCCACTGTGACCCAGATGGCTGCCACACAATACTGTGCGTGCACTAATGGTCGCACATGTGCAATACAGTTTGGCAGCCATCTTGGACATGGCAGAGTGTGCCATGTTCCACCATGACTGCCGAGAGACAAAAACAATAGTGCGGTGCAACTGCCAATGCCGACAGTGAATGGAGTGCTTCACAGTCGCGGAGGAGACTGTGTTGCAATTCCAGCGTGTTGCTCAGTCGGAAGCAATGCGTTGCCTGCTTTTTTGATAGCAAGAGGTGTGCAGGGCTATGCCCACTACAGCCCTAAAAAGGAATAAGAAAGGAGTGTGACAGGTAGTGACACAGACAGAGGAAGAGGAGGAGGAGGAGCAAAGTGATTTGGTGAAGCTTGAGGACAAAGATACAGCTGGTGATTATGTACCCAATAAAAACAACAACAGTAGCAGTTCTGGGACAGAGGAGGAGGTAGAACAGGTGGGAATTCGACTTGGGGCAGGTTCACATAAGAGATCAAAACAGACCAAAAGTGGTGGTAAGAAAAAAGAAAGGCCACAAAACAACAAGGGGTAACATAACTACAAGCATAAATGACAGCAGACAAAGAAGAGACAGTCAAAACTGGTGGCCCAGAACACATGATAGAGGACAAATAACCATTCCCTGACCCTGAAGAACTGGTGGAGGAAGAAGAGGAGAGTGATGATGTGGAAGCAGGCCAAAGTAGCCAGCTAATTTGGCAACAATAGAGTGCCAGGAGGAAAGACCAAACCGCTGACATCAGTGGTGTGGGATTTCTTTCGAATGAACAAAGAAACACAGACACATGTATTGTGCCTTGTATGTAAAGACAGTCTGAGTCAGGTTAAGTTGGGAACAAGGCTGGGAACATTTCCCATGAGAAGGCATTTGCTGAAGTCCCACAGATCTCAGTATGGGGAAGGCATGTCAACACATGGCACCAGCAGCACTACCAAGCAGTGAAGCTGATGATGATAATGATGATGGCCAGGGAGAGTAGAACATGGAGACCAAGTAGAGAGGAAGAGGAAGAAAGTATTTCAAGTGGTAGCCGATTCACTACCCCAATATCCTCTATTCATAGTTCTTTAGCCCAGTGAGTTCCACACCATCAAAGGGCCGCAAATCCCCAGCCACTTTCACTCCTGGGGGTAGAATCCAACTGTCACAGCCAGGGGAAAAAAGCATTCGGCTCTCACTGATCCAAACCCTGAAAACGGGCCAGAAATATAAAGCCAACAGACCAGAGGCAAAATGTTAACAAAGAGTAATTGTGGAAATGTCAGCCACCAACTTGCTGCCATTCTCCGCTGTGAGCTATGCTGGTTTTCTATCGCTAATGAAGTTGACTTGCATCAAGTGCTCAGCCATATCTGCCATTCCACCGTGGCTCTTCCTGATTTGTATCAGAGTGTCTACAAGATTGTCACATGCCCTGAAAGCATCATTTGTTCCTGCTGCTCACGTCACCACTGAAATGTGGACCAGTGCTCAGACTACTAATTACGTGTTAGTAACTGCCCATTGGGTTGGCCCCCTCTTTGTTCTCCTCTTCTTCCTCCTCCTCCTCCTCCTCCTCTGGGTTAAGTGCTAGCAGCAGCAGTAGCAGCAAGTTACTGAGGCCCCTCAACCTCTGCAAGAAGGCAGCTTTATATATTGCTGTTTTAGACAATGACCATTATGCAAAGAACTTGTTACACTTCCTTAAGCAGCAGTTTGATGAGTGGCTGACATCACATTCATTAATAGCAGGTCTTGTAGTATCAGATAATGCAAAGAACATTGCAAAGACATTGACAATGGCAATTATACATGTTATATGTTTTGCTTACTGTATAAATCTGGTAATTCTGGGATTCCTAGATGAGGAAGGTACCACTGTGTAGACATTAGTAGATCTGGCCAAAAATGTTTGTGGTCATTTTAGCCATTCTGTAAAGGTATGGAAGCTATTACAAAACAGCCAAACGTATAACCACTGTCCCCTCCACCTCCTGAAACAAGATGTGGCAACAAGATGGAATTCCATCTATTACATGATGGAACAGCTGCTGGAACAATAGAAGGCTATCAATCAGTATGTCATCGAGCATAGTATTTGCAAGGCAGAGGTAAACATCAGCCCTAATCAGTGGTACCTGATATGGAGACTCTGCACTGTGCTGAAGCCCTTTGAGGATGCCACAAGGGTGGTATCTGTGATCCATCTGGTCTAAACCAGGTACTCCCCCCTCTCATTGCCCTTATTAACCTGTGACTTTTTCATATGAGAACTCAATATGAGGACAAGGAGGATACCACTGCTGTTAATCTAGTAGAAAGGATATGATCACATTTCTGGAATAACCCACACATTTCAAAAATGCATACAGATGACCAGTACATTGTGGCCACTGTCTTGGACCTTGGGCTCAAAGACACATTTGAGATGCTGATACACAGGAATGGGATAAGGATCACCAGTTCTTTAAAGCCTGGCTTATCCATCCAGGGCCAGATTTACTGCTATGCAAGTATGCCTGTGTGTAGGGCCCAACTTTTTTTTTGGGGGGGGGCCCCATTTGTTATCATGGTGGATGATGATTGACTAGTCAACAAGTGAAGTATTTGGGGGGGAGGGGGAGTCAGATTCGGGCACGTCCATCTGAGACAGTGAGGTTATTCATTCAGTGTGCTGACTTAGTAAAAAGGCTGCAGGTTGGTGCTGGCTGGATTGGTCCTTGGACAATCGGCTTATCAAGCAAGTAGGAGTAATAACCCTAATCACTCATAAGTCACTCAGGACCCTGGTGATATTGCCATAGTAACTACTACTACTATGGCAATATCACCCAACCTACACGTGATTGCAAGTAATTCATTAGCATACCGATTTTGAAAGGGTGCATGCATGGTCCACAGAGCAGGAGCAGACTTGAGCACAGTTGTGGAGTGGTGCCATGTGCAAGCTGAGAGAGTAGAAGAACGAACTTAAGCAAGCAGATTGCATCGGACATGTTCATTTGGTTAACTTTGAGTCATGCCACTCGTGAGCAGCAGGCAGCAGAGTAAAGTAATAGTAGTAACTGCCGCCCGGCCCACCTGAGACAAGAGCCAGTCCTCACTCTTGATTCATCTTCTGGAGAGTCAGAGGCTAGAGGAGCAGCCTGAGCTGTTGCATTTTTTTTTTATAGGGCCCATGCCCTCCCCTGCAGCAGCTGCCGCAGCTTGCCGCCCCCATGGTTTGGCCGAGTCTGACTAGTCTGCTGTTCAGCAATGGCCCAGATGACTGAGGCTACTACATCACCTGTCTGGCTGTTGTCGGAGTGAGTCCTCCTGCATGGCACTGGCAGCCTGAGAGACAGTGTAGCAGGGGTCCCGCCTGGTCTGGTGTGGACTTTCTGTATGTCGTGGAGGCAGACCAGAGCCTGGTGGAGAGAGAGGAGCATCCAAGCAGGGATGGACAGGTAAGCAAGCAACACCTACATGACTGCAAGCAGGCTGCATGGAGCACTGGCCATGCCCATCACTCACAATGGCACCAACTCAGCCCTCCTGCTGAATGACCCGGCCATTATGTTACGTTACCCACCACACTCATCATCACCCACCAATGGCCACAGTCGATGATCCACCCCGCCCGGCAACCCGAGTCACCGACCAGAAGTCCAGAACAGAAGAATCATCCTCCAAACAACAACTGTCTGAAGCAAGCAAGTAAGAAGTAAGTGTTAACCTGCCATGTATAATTGCATTGATTTATATTATTTATTTAAATTTTTAGTCAATCAGACAGAAGACTAGCTAGTCTAGAGCAATGCAACTTAGGCCAAAATAAGGAGGAGCAGCAGGCCACATGGGGTGGGATGCACCAGACTGCCTCCTCAGCCACTGCCTAGTATCAGACTCTTTTAAGTTGTCACTCTGTGTATGGTGAGTGTTTTTATTTTTTGCTTGGCAGCATTGCAGACAATGGTGAGTACGAGAAGGGGGACCAAGAGGGCAGAGGGACTATGAATGGAGCAGCCAGGGAGGGCTGGGGAGGAGGAGGAGCTGCCTGCAGCAAAGCCAAGCCAGACTGGCCAGCCAGGCTGCCATGGAAGTAGTAGGACGAGGAGTGGTGAGTCGGACAGGATGGTGTGGCTAATTGCTGACTGGCTGGCTAACTCTGTCTGTCTGGTGGTGACTGGTGAGGGCCACCACCCGCCCACCCAGAGTGAACTGAACTGAATGATGTCGACCCTCCCCTCCTCCTCAGTCCATCCTCCCTGGCTCTGCCCGACCAGTGACACACAGCTGCTGCATGACTCAGCCTGGGCTGGTCTGACATCTGACTGACTAGTGTGACTGTCTGGAGGGACTCGAGAAGTGTCCGTTAGTTATTTAGTGTAATGGCGGGCAGGCTGCTGGAGCTAGCAAATTGTAAACTGTTGTTCTCCATGGTGGTGGATGGTCGGTGTAAGGGGGTCCTAAAATAGTACTGTGCATAGGGCCCATGGCAGTGTAAATCCAGCCCTGTATCCATCTGATCTCTGTATGCATGACACAACACAAACAGAGCAGAAAAACAACACTAATCATCAACCCTTACAATCCCACTGACAGGCCAGGTGGGAGAGAGGGAAGAAGGAAGATCGCAATGTGTTTCCTCTGCTACTACTGAATATCACAGGAGTTACTCATATTTGTCTCCAAGTCAACCTGCTATTACCGCTGCTACTACTGCACCTCCCAGAAAGACAGCTATTCATGACAAACCACAATGGGAACAATTGATTATGACTTGATGAAAAAGCATGGCAAGTCACTTTCTCACACAATGGTGCCTGAGGTGCCAGCAAAAAAATGGTGAAGGATTATCTGGATGAAAACATGCCACTAGCAGAAGGAGACAAGCCTCTATTATACTGGTACCAAAAGAAGACAATTTGGTCCTCTTTGACATCTGTAGCTGTTGAACATTTCAACTGCCCACCTGCAAGTACATATTCGGAGTGAATTTTCAGTGCTGCAGGCAATATTGTCACCAACAAGAGAACACGCATTACAACACATAATGTAGGGATAATCACTTTTAAAAAAAATAACCTGCCTTTTTTCCAAAGCCCTTTTTGCCATGGTTTATGGATGATGAATCTCTTGCACTTCTAGGTGGGCTAAAGACAAAGGAAGAGAATGAGGTGAATGGGGAGGGCTTCTGTGTCCATTTTTTGTTTTGTTTTTTTGAACCAGTAGCCTAGACACTCACTGTGGGATGCTGCACTGTTATCTTCACTCCGTCTTCTTCAGACTAAGGTTTTGTGAATTTGTGCAAGGTCTACACAGGCCGAATACATAATTTTTGGGTCAATGTTGCCTATGAAACCATTGTGTATAACACTTAGCCATGGAATAACGGGAAGCCTTGTCCATGTGTGGCATTGTCCCAGTGGGCACAAGTTTTGGAACCAGTAGCCTACACTGTGGGATATTGCACTTTTGTCTTCACCCAGTCTTCTTTGGATTAATGTTTTGTGAATTTTTGCCAGGCCTACACAGGGTGAACAAATAATTTTTTGGGCAATGTTGCCCATGAAACCTAAGTATACAACACATCCAACTATCCATGATGAAATAAGAAGCCTTGTCCATGCGTGTCACAGTTCCAATGGACACACAAGTTCTGGAAACAGCAGCATAAGCTGTTGGATTCTTTACTGATATTTTGTGGGCACACATGGGCCTTAAAAATCATTTTAATTTGAGCATTGCTAGCCACTACTCTTGTTAACGACTAGCATTGTCCATGTTTGGAACTGACTAAACAGATACAATTGGAACCAGAAGCCCTCAATGTGGCCCACTGCATCATCCTGCTGCTTTGGGTGCTTCATCAGCCCAGTGCATTATGTTTTTAAAGAAATAATGCACAATAGGGTGTGTGTCATGCTGGGGTAATGCCATGACTGGGGTGGTTGGGCACGAAGCCGCAGACCGAGTGCATCCAATGCCCAGGCGTGGCGTTATCCCAGCGTGAGACACACCCCGGAGTGCATTATTCCTATTATACAATGGCTTGTTTCACAAAAAGTAAGAAAAAATATTAAAACTTTCATTAAAAGTACATTTTTTGTAATCTTTTGAATGGGTAGGAATACTTAGTAATAAAATAGTGTGGATTATTGTTTTGTCCAATAGGTGGAGCTGTTGTGGTGTACAGTGAGTGATTACTTTTACTACTTTATAAACTGTTGTTTATAAGGCCACGTATCTTTGTGGAAGATACAATACAAAATGAAGAAAAAAAAAACAGATATGGGGAGATTAAGACGGAGCAGGAACCGGGGAGTTAGAGGCACCATTTCCAGTTTCACAGAAATTGCTCGGGTTGCTCAGTCACACTTTTTGCAGAGTGGCAATAAAAAAAAATGGTACACTTTTTGTGTTGGAGATTGCGACAGAAATCTGTGTTCCATCCTGAATCCTCTACGGAAGGCAGAAAATGGCAATTAAGTAAGTAAGTGAAGTGCGGTCTTACTCATGTGCTCACTTACTATGGCAACGGACAGTGAGAGAGCAGCATGAAGGACTGTTGTGAAGCCACTCGTGATGACCGCTTGAGGTTTGGCAGTGGGGGGGGGTGTTGAGAGCTACAGGCTTTGGGGTGGTTGCTTTCAAAGCCAATGAGATGGCATTATGTGTTTTTTTTAAAACAAAAAGAAAATGAAGTCAGAATATTCATGGGGCAGAGACTGTCACAGACCAGGGACTGCTGTGAAGCAGGCAACACTGAAGGTGATGGTAGGGAGGGCAGTGAAGTGATTTTTTTTTTTTTTTTACATTTAATGAGGTCACTGGTCTGATGGAATTAGGTCCATGGTGTTATGCCAGAATAACACCATGGGTCCAGTCCCACACTGACCAATGAGAGCCCCAGATTCTTTCTTGCCATTGTATAATTCATTTTACCCCATTTCCTAATAGAAACATAGAATTTGATGGCAGATAAGGACCGCTTGGCCCACCCAGTCTGCCCATTTCCCTGCCTACTGGATAAGCTGCAGATCCTAGTTAACCAGCAGCCTACTTCTTTCTACCCCCACCCCCTAGAAGTGCCTTATGACTGTCCCATGCATGCTTGAATTCCACCACTGTTTTTGACTCCACTACCTCCTCCGGAAGGCCATTCCATGCATCCACAACCCTCTCTGTGAAAAAATACTTCCTTAAATTACCTCTGAGCCGCCTCCCTCTATCTTCAAATTGTGCCCCCTTGTTCTTGCACACCTCTTTTTTTGAAAGATGCTACCCTCTTGGACTTTGTTGATTCCCTTGAGGTACTTGAAAGTTTCTATCATGTCCCCGCTCTCCCTCCTTTCCTCGAGGCTATACATATTAAACTCCTTAAGTCTCTCTCCATATGTCTTCTGGTGCAGACCCTGCACCATTTTAGTTGCCCTCCTCTGGACAGCTTCCATCCTGTCTATGTCTTTACGAAGACTGGGTCTCCAGAACTGCACACAGTACTCCAGATGGGGTCTCACCAGCTGTCTGTACAGAGGGATAATAACTTCCTGTTTTCTACTGGTGATGCCTCTCCCTATGCATCCCAGTATCCCCCCAGCCCTCCTTGCTGCCCTCTCACATTGCTTGCCCACCTTTAGGTCATCTGATATGACTACCCCCAGGTCCCTTTCCATTTTTGTTGTTGTTAGTATCTCACCCCCCATTGTGTACTCTTCCACTGGGTTTTTGTTTCCCAGGTGCATTACCTTGCACTTCTTAGCATTGAATCTAAGCTGCCATATGTTGACCATTCCTCTAACCTTGCCAAGTCCTTTTCATCCTTTCCACCCCACCTTGTGCATCAACTCTGTTGCAGATCTTTGTGTCATCTGCAAAGACATACTTTTCCTTCCAGTCCCTCTGCAATGTTGCTTATAAAGACATTGAAGAGGACGAGATCCTAATACTGAACCCTGTGGTACCCCACTAGTAACCCTCTTTCTTCAGAGTGGACTCCATTTACTATTACTCTCTGTGTCCTATTCTCCAGCCAATTTTTACCCAGGCTGTCATCTTGGGACCCACTCCCAGGCTAGCTAACTTGTATATTAATCTTTTGTGTGGGACTTTGTCAAATGCCTTGCTAAAGTCTAGGTAGGCCATGTCCAAAGCCCCTCCCTGATCTACTACTTTGGTCACTCAGTCAAAGAAATCTATCAGATTTGTCTGGCATGACCTTCCCTCTGTGAATCCATGCTGCCTTGGGTCCTGTGCCCCTCTGGCCTCTAGATATTCGACAATTCTTTCCTTCAGAAATGATTCCATCATTTTCCCTACCACTGAGGTTAAACTGACAGGTCTGTAGTTTCCTGCTTCTGCCTTGCTCCCACTTTTGTGAAGGGGTATCACATCTGCCCTCCTCCAGTCCTCGGGTACCACCCCATCCTCCCATGATTTGTTAAACAGGGTAGTCAGTGGTGTCACTAATTCCACCTTTAGTTCTTTTAGAATTCTGGGATGAATTCTCAAGCTTTTTAATGGTCAAACCAGCGCAAACTAGTCCACCAATATGAGAACTTTGGTGAACTTAACCTGGTTTGAAGATCAAAGTTTGCATGATCGAACTTTGGGAGGTTCACACAGCCCTAGTCGCTTTGTTCTTAATCGGTCACCATTTAACAGATGACATGGTTTCTTTTTTCATTTTCCATATTCCTTATTACAGTTTGGGTTTTTTTTGTATCTCCACTGGCCTTACATCCATCAGCAGGATAAGCCCTCACACAGACACCATCACCAATTACTCATTATACAATGGCAAGGAAATCTCCTGTATTCTGATTGGTCAGTGGGTGCCTGAGACAGTGATGTTATTACACAATAACATCACTGTATGAATATACTTGAGCATATGGAGCAAATGGAGCATTTCATTGAGCACTTTTTTTCTTTTCAAAAACACAAAAAATCTACTAAAAATATTTTTAATGTTTTGTTTATTTTGTATTAACATCGAGCCATTGTATAATTGCAATACAGGCACTCCAAGGTGTGTGTTATCGTGTAATAACGTCACTCCTGGGGTGGTGGAAGCACTCGGCAGCCTCATGCTTCAACCTACCCCAGGAGTGATGTTGCTACTGTGACCTTTTCTACCTATCTTGCTATTAGCAAATATAGACTGGCTCATCATCGTCATCCTCAAAATCAAAAAGACTTTGTAGAGAACCAGTGGAGCCAGCAAAGAAGAGACTGTGGTTTACTTTAATAAATGTCCAACATTCCACATTTTCAGGCAGCAAACAGTTGCACAGATTCAAAGCATCACTACCAGCAGTGCTGAAGATTATCTCGGAGTAGACACTAGTTAGAGGCCAATGTAAATATAAAGTGGCTACTTGGCATGATGAGGGCCAGATGTTCTCTTTGCCAATATTTCAAAGGATTATTCTATATGTTGAGTTTCATAGGGCCTTTCAGATAGTCTTCAACTATGGTGGTAGCAGTATGACCTTGGCCAACAGAGGAAGAACTAGTGTCTTTATCAATATCATGTAGCCCTGACCAAACATCACCATCTTCATCTTTTCCACTGGATGTTTCTCTGACTGACAGTAAGGTTTTCGAGGGTGCGTGCTCAGCCAGTTGTGAAATCAAAATATGATAGTATCCATCATTTCATCTGACACTTTTTCAATTAATAGGTATTTATACCTGCTGATGAGTCTATGAGTCTGTAGCAGTATGACCTTGGCCGACACTGGAAGAACTAGTGTCTTTATCAATATCATGTGGCCCTTACCAAATGTCACCACCTTCATCTTTTTCGTTAGTTTTTGGGAAGGTGTATGTTCAACCAGTTATGAAAATTGAAATAGTACCATCATTTCATCTGACCCTTTTTAAATGAGTAGGTCTTTATATTTATTCATATCTGTGAGGCCAGAGGTGAGAAAAGATGCCAGGCTAGCCTTAAATTGAGGGTCTAACATTGTGGTCAGAATATAATGTTCTGATTCTATGCAGTGCTCCCAAATTTATTTGACATTTTCCCTGTAACTCCAGGGCAATATTCCTAGGTTTTCTTGTAGATTACAATGCTTTCTGAAGCCAAATTGCTTAGTTTTCCTGTATAACCAATGCAAGTCTATAGGACCAATTTTCCTGTAGATGGCTCCATTTTCCTGTAAAATGCAGGAATCTCTGTAGATCTGGGAGCCCTGTTCAAACATCATTGCCATTCTCTGGTCCACTTTATGGGACATAGCTAGCTTTTTGACAAGAGACACAGCTCTACCGTCCTAAAGTAATGCTGCCTTTTACTTTCTGAGTTTGGAACCAAGCAGGAATATCAGGGTGTTACTTGACTCAGACCAGTGTTGTGACTGTTGTCTGCACTTCATTTCGTGAGTGGCTTATTCAAATGGCTGAAGAATGTGTCACAGCTGGACCATCAGGGTCCACTGGTTTGAACTGAGTGACACATCCCCTTTCCCTATTTTGTGATTCTTGGTGTAGTGATACACTCCTTTATGCAGTTCTAGAAGCCATTGTACCAGGTAGAAGGTGACATTCTACCTGGTGACCACCTCCTGCTTTAGCTTATTGCCCTTTTGTAGGTGCCACAGTATTCTGCATGCTTTAGCAGAATGACTAAAATGTCCACATATTTTGCATGCAACACTCAATGCATTTTAAACGCTTCTGTCATCTTTAAGAAAATCATATACTACAAGACTGAGGGTATGACAAAAACAACAGCAGAATGATTTGGAAAACACACACAACAACATTTTTTCAAATGCGATTTTTGGATGAAAATGGGCAGCTAGCCCAATAGGCTTATGGTAGACTATCCAAGGGGCTCCTGTTTTGCAGGATAGCCAGGGTCAGGTCAAGACCAAAAGTCCTTTTTGTTTTTATTAGCAGGATGATTTGGAATATTGTTTCAAAATGAGATTTTTTTTAAATAAGTGGCCACTGGCCAGCTAGCTCAGTAGGCTTATAGCACACTAGCCAAGGGCTTCAGCTTTGCAGGATGGTGCAGAACAGACTTTTTTCTCTCTCTTTTTTGCTTCAGACTCCAGTAGCAGTGGGTCAGGCTGTGAGACCCCAAATTGTCTCCCCCCCCCCCACTAGTCTTCTTTAACCTTTGTTAATTTTATATTTTCTATTATGAAAATAAAATTTTATTTTAACTTGTTGCCTTGTAGTCATTTCTTATCTTGTCCTCTTTCTTTTTCAGTTTCAGCGAAGAAGCCACACCCACAATTGTTTAACTATCAATCTCCCTCTTTCAGCTCACCTTCCCATCCCCCAATTTCAGTTTCTTTCCCTTCTATTTTGCTTTTTTATTATATTCTGTTCTTCTTCTGTTAAATGAAATGTCTCTTATGACTGGCCCAGTGGCTTGGTGGTAGTACTACTGCCTGCCACACCAGTGACCCCGGGTTCAGGACAGAACTCAATTCACCAGGAGTCAACTGGGGGGGTCGAGCATCTGAAGGAATGCTGTCATCTGCTGGGTAGGTGGGTAGTGCTTCCCATAGCACGCCTGACACCCACCGGAGGCTGGTTGTCAGAGCAGCTGGTAAGTCCAGTAGGCTAAGGGGAAGCTGGCATGATGCACATCACTGCACACTGACAGAGAGGAGAAAATAAAGAGGAAACAGAATGTCCTCCTCTGCAGGATGAAAGATGGGCTGCTTGCAGGCCTGGCATCACAGACCAGGCACCTATGCCAGATCCTGCTTCGGGGGACAATGGTAAGTTCCCCCATCCCTGCCACAAGGAGTGAGTCATGGGAGCACCAAGGGTAAGACCTGGGAAATGGTGGGTAACTGGCTGGGGCAGGCCACCAAGATAGAGGGTCAGCAGAATGCAGGGGTCAAACCCAAAGTGGAAAAAAATGTAACTTCTCTTTCTTTTTCTTGTTTTTTTTTTCTATTCTTGTTCTTAGTTTGTTCTCCTTAAGCACACTCCCCGCCCCCATGATCTTTGTCACCCTCTCTTCTTTCAGCTCACCTCCTCAACTTCAGTTTCTTTCCTTCTCTTTTTTGCCTTTTTTATTATATTCTTTTCTTTTTCTGTTAGATGCAGTTTCTTTCTTTTTCTTGAGTTCTTCTTTTCTTATTCTTAGTTTCTCCTCCTTAAGAAATGCACCCCATCCCTACCATCTTTTGTCACCCTCCATCCTTTCAGCCCACTTCCCCAACCCCCCAATTTTAGTTTAACTTTCTTTCCCTTCTCTCGTTTTTTTATATTCTTATCTTTTTCTGTCTTCTTTTCTTCCATATTCTTCTTTTTCTCTAAGTTTTTTTTGTTTAAATCAGCACACACACACAAATGATCTTTTTGTCACCCTTCTTCCTTTCAGCCCACCTCCCCAAACCATAATTTCAGTTTCCTAACTTTCTTTCCCATTTCTCTCTTTTTCTTTTTGATAGTCTTATTTTTTCTGTCTTCTTTGCTTGCATTTCCTTCTTTTCATCTTATTTTTCCTCTGTAAGTTTTAAATTAGCACACACACCTACCCCATTACATCAGTCACCTTCCACATCCTACCGCCCTAGCCCCCAACTCTCACTTTCCCTTTTTCTCTGAGTCCCATCTGGCATCTGCTTTCTTCAATACATTTCATTTTTGTCTTAGTTTAACTTATTTTTCCTCTTAGCTATCAATTTGTCCCAAAGTTTTGTTTTATGCCCCCATGCCCATGTCTTCCATCACCCTCTGAATCCCACCACTCCAGCCCCCAACCAACACTCTCACTTTCTTTCAGTCCCATCTGGCATCAACTTTTCTTTTCTTAGTGTTTTTTTTTTTTTGTAATGTAAATTTTTTCATTTTTGTTTTAAAAGTTAACTTTTTGTTTCTTTTCTTTGTCTGCCTTCCATCCTTACAAAGCCCGCCAGTCCTCTACTACCATACCACTGCTATGCCTGTACACTCCCTTTCCAAAACAGCAGTCCTCCCAGATCCTCCACTCTTTACTTGCCTCATCTGCAAACAGCTTTTATATCCTGGTTTGCACATGTTAAACCAAGGTATGGGACTAGCTGCAGGGGCACCCTTTCACCTCTCCCCTCAGCCTCAATTGCCAACCACATGACTGGCAAGTGACTGGGAAAGACTGGTGGGCAGGCTAGGGTCTGGGGGGAAGGAGCCAAGTAAGCCAAAAAAAAAAAAAGGGACATCCAAGCCAGATAGGCAGTGTTCAGCTCAGGTTTGCTGAAACCGAGCCGCTTGAGTTCAAAGCGACTGGATTTCAACTTTGGGGATTTGGCACATCCCTAGTCAGAACTGTTGTTACTTTAGTAGTCAGTATTAATTGTTTCTGCTATTGCTTTTATGACTCTGGTTTAGAAAGGGAGTCACTTTGAAGTGCATTCATCTTCCGTCTTTGTGCTGCCTGTCCTCTGGTTCTGCTGCAGTTGGTGGCATTCTGGATACTGTTTACAGGGAGTGCACCTGCGTGGTGGGACAGGCTGCAGGTTAAACATCTCTCTATCCCATCTATGGACAATATGGCCTTTGAGTGGTCTCTGGTGTGTAGCTGGGATTGTTGCAGCTGGTCTGCAGTGCTCAGCTGTGGTCTCTCAGTTGGTCTCTGATTTTGTCAATTTGCAGCTAAAGTTCTCTGGCTAGTTTAGTTCAGAGTAGTGTTCTGGTCATCTTTCTGGCTGACTGTTAGGTTAACAACAAAACACAATGGGGTGTGCATTGTGCCAAGCAAATCACATACACAGGGGTGTAGTAAGGCATGAGACCACAGACTGAGGGTCTTCAGCCCCTTGAAGTGTATTTATCTCAGCACAGTGGTCACCCTACAGTATCTTAATGCATTTACAAATGGGTTTCTGTGATTTAAAAAAAAGAAACAGTTTTTAAAATATAAAACAGTTCTAAAATTAAGATTAAAGAGCCCCTATGTCTCCAAAGGGTAATTTAGGGTCTGCTCAGTGCTCCCCCAGCAGTGCAGAATCTAGCTGCCCCTCCTTCCCATCCCTGCTGTGGCTGTATTGATGGTAACAGTGGAGCCTGGAATATAGCCTGTAAGTTGAGAGTATTTTTTTCTTCAAATGACATCCTGAATGTGGAGAGAGAGATATTTTAGTAGCGAGATCATTATCAGCAGCAGTGCATGTCTGCATCTTTGTGTGAACTAATGTAACCCCCTCACAAATGAGGGTTCCTAAAAGCCTTCCCAGAGCTTGCCTAAGTGCTCCCTGCCTAATTGGCGTTCGGCATAAGGCCACTTAAATGTGGGCGCTGTGAGTGCTTTTAGAGCCTCTGGTACTGTCTCTTTAAGAGCTGCCTGCTTGCAGGCTTTATTAGTTTGTGTAGGGGGACTGTGGGTTCACTGCTCGAATCCCACTCGAGTTGTTGTTTGAATTGCTCCGTTTCTGCAGTCGCTAAGAGAGCAGAGGGAGCTTGGTTAAAAGATGTAACTGTTTGCTGGAAAATATGTAGTGCCATCGCAAAAATTTAGTTTTGTTTAACCTGCCTTATTTGCAGCTGGGACTCTGTGTGTTCAGCCCTCCATTTTGGACCCGAACTGATGAGATGGGCCAGTTGGGGAAAGAGGGCTTTAAAATGGAGACCACTGGAGCCAATTAGAATTTGGACTCCCACTGGGAGCCTGCCTGAAGGGGAATATATGATAGGTGCTCCTGGGAAGTGTAGTTTGGACCCTGGCACCTTTTTGCACCAATAGAGGGCGCATGGAGTGACTGACAAAACAAAGCAGCCAACCAGAGCCCTGTGGAGGAGAGGAAACTGCCCTGCAACTGTCCTGGAGGGGCAGAATCGTTGTTGACTGTGAAGGTAGAAGGAGCTCTGGCTCCTGCGCTGTGGAAGTCTTTGCGCGGGAAGCGCGTGTGGCAGGCCAAGAAGTCGGGCGATAGCATCGCCAGAAGGAGCGGACAAGATCCGTGGAGGAGTGCAGGCAGAGGAGGCTGTACACTTACAGCTACCTACCAGGCTCACCCTGTAGAGGACTTTAGAATCCACTTCAATCGCGCTCGGTCTGTCAGGACATGTGAAGCTGCGTCGTTGGCCCAGTTATTGCAGTGAAAGCGATCGGGATTATAAAGCAGCTGCCTGGTATGGTACCCCTCTGCTCTTCATATAAATGTGTGGAGATTTGTTTGGATCTCAGGCTCGGTCCTGTGAGTGGTGTGAGAGCGATCTTTCTGCAGGAGTCGTGAGTACTCAATCAGGGTAGCTCCCTGTCAGACATTCATTGTGAGGGCAAGATTTGTCTGGCTGTTTTACTTGCTACACGCACTGAGCCTGCTGGCTCT
This sequence comes from Neoceratodus forsteri, assembly GCA_016271365.2. Lineage (NCBI taxonomy): Eukaryota > Metazoa > Chordata > Ceratodontiformes > Ceratodontidae > Neoceratodus > Neoceratodus forsteri. Next base: position 1,680,664,813 of record CM057456.1, read on the forward strand.
GCTTAATCCATTTAGGTATCAAATGCTTGTTTTATGCATCAGGGCCCCAACCAGCTGCACCGAATAGGCTAGCCTTCTATTGCCTGGGTACCCAGAGACAGTGACTTATAGGTTTGGCCTGTGCACAGTGCCCTAGGTGTGTGTGTGTGTGTGTATATATATATATATATATATATATATATATATATTAAAGTGTTAAGCTAATCAACCTGATCTCCCCGTCCTTGTTACTTCCCCCTTAACAAATCAGATTTGTTGTTGCAAAGTATACTGTTTGAACTGCATGTTTGTGCTACTCTTTTGTGTATAGGTTATTGTATAACTGCACCTTATTTTACAGGGGGTCCTCAGCACCAAGTTGGCCATCCCAACCTCGGGGTAAGTGAAGTCATAATGATAGTGTGGGAATCACTGGTGAGCCACTAGTGGGAAGAAAGGGGGGGGTTGCAGTGACCCAGAGGGCTGTGACCAGGTCATATCTGACTGTTCCAATCCCAACTTCTGGATGGAGGCACCCACCGTTGGACCTAGGCCCCTCAACCTGTCAGTAGTCAGTCAGGCAGGGTAGTAGCCCTTGGGATAGCGCCACCTGGGGGTTACATCTTGGAGGCACCACTGGGATTAGCGTCCCCTAGTGGTCGAATATATGAACTACCCCAACATGGCCAAACCAAAGGAAAAACTGGAGGGGGATATCACGACTAAAATTAAGTTAGACCCTGTTAAGATGATGGTGCATAAACTGATGGCGTGGGGTGAAGCTGAAGAGTTGGATTCCCAGAAAATTGTGTTACTACTGGATGTACCTTGGGGGATAAAGAACGTTGACCTTTTTTCTGCAGTTGAGTATGTTAAATGTTTGGGCAAGGTAGAGGTGAAGGAGAGAATGGCCGACCTACTTGACCAGACTTTACAGGTGCTGCTGTTATGCAGTATAATTATAGACCCAGAGAGGGTTCCCCCCGTGATTTACTTGAAAGGTGCTCCAAAGGGGTGGAGGGTCATTCATGTCCGGAGTGGGTCAGTCACTCCAGGGGGGTTCCCCAAGACTAATAGCTTCAAAGATAAATTGCTTAAACTGTTAGCTGCAGAAGGGAGGATCACTCAGGAATTACTACAGGTGTTAGACCTTTCCAGTAATTCCATCCCCCAATCGTCCCTGGGTACATCTCCCAGGTCCTTCAAGAGTTCCATACTGGCTTCACCACCTATAGTTGTTCTCCCCATACAGTTAGACTCCTATTGGAGATTTTCTGGTACTGTGCCTGTGCCCTCAAGAGAAGATGATTTGGAGGCTTGGATGGACTATGCCACCCCTTTAGTCCAAGAGTGGCAGTGCTCTGAGGGGGAGAAATGAAAGAGTCTGATGGAGAGCCTGAGGGGCCCAGCTTTGGAAGCCATTCATTTCTTGCGGGCTACTAGCCCCGAAGCCACTGCAGTAGAGTACCTTTCTGCCCTAGAGGGGGGTGTTTGGGAGTACAGAAACTGTGGAGGACTTGTGGAAGTTCAAGTCAGCTAAACAGTGGAGGAATGAGAAACTGTCAGCCTTTGTTACCAGAATGGAAAGGGCACTGCAAAAAGCTTATCAGAGGGGGGGGGGTAACTGCCCCTGCTTTAAATCAGGTCTGCCTAGATCATATCTTGAAATCTGCCAGGTTTTCCGGTGTGATATTGTTGAAGCTCAAACTACATGACCGACAGGCTGCCCCTCCCGAATACTGCCAATTGATGAGAGAGATTCGAGAAGCTGAGACTGATGAAGAGGGGTTGGAACCCTATGTGGGGGTCGTGAATCTATGCCAGACCCCTGAGCCCAGTGAACCAGATGAGACCCACCCCTCTAGGGGATTGAACAAGGGACCTGATGCATTTCCTGTGCCCCCAGAGGCCAGGGTGGAGTGGGGGTGCATGCTGTTTCCTCTGATCCCCAGGTGAAGAGTGATTTGAAGGCTGAGATTAGAGATTTATGGGAAATGGTGAGAGAACTGAGACAAACTGCTGCCAACCCTTCCTAATTTGGGGGACCTGAGTTATCTGGAAACAAACGACTTAGTCCAGAGGAGCCCTCCAGAACCCCCACCGCCTCCCAGCAGGCGAGATATCTCCCTCCCAACAAAGACCCCCGAGATACTAAGTTCTGCTACCACTGTGGGGAGGATGGACACTTTCAGACTGAGTGCCAGTTACCAGAGAACTTAAGGAGGGTCAATAGCAGGCTAGTAGCCTGGCATCGCAAGGCCTATGCCAGACCCCGGGGAGGGCCTCCTTGGAAGAGTTTTGTTACCCAGGCCAATGCCCAAGCAACCTCCAAAGTCATGCCCCCCAAATGGTCTGACGTGGTGGGTCCCTCAATGGAGACTTCTGGGAGGAGTGACCAAGTGACCCCTGATCTGTTTGATTTCGGTGACTCCCCACTGCCAGCCGAATGGAAGAAAAGGATCAGTGAAAGGCTCGCCCAGAGGGAGCAGGTGTTTTCCTTGAAGGCAGTGGGATGTAGGATGTGTACAAGGAGCTGAGCACCACATTCAGCTACAGGATGAGCGACCTTTCTGAGAGCGATCTCAATGCCTGGCCCCTGCTGATATAGATGACATGAGATGACACCTGCAGGAGATGCTAGCGGCTGAGGTGATACAAGAGTCTAGAAGCCCCTATGCTTCACCTATTGTGGTGGGCCCCTCAATGGAGACTACTGTGAGAGTGAATGGAGTACCCACCCGGGCTGCTTTGGACAGTGGTTCCCAAGTGACCATTATATTTCAGGACTGGTATCAGAAGCACTTGCCTAAAGTGCCTCTGCAGCCTTTGGATGGACTACATGTTTGGGGACTGAGTGATAAGGCCTACCCTTATTCTGGGTATATCTGGATCTGGTTGTCTTTCCCTACTTCTGTGGCTGGGGTGGCCGAACAAGTGGAAACCTTGGCATTAGTGTGTCCCCCCACTGGACTGTATGATGGGGTGCCCCTGTTAATCGGAACAAATGCTCACATGTTTGGTCACTTAGCACAGCTGTGCTTTGAAAAACAGAGGTCCAGGACTTGGCAAGCTCTCAGAATACCCGCCTTGATTCAGAAGGCCTATGAGACCCAGAGAAAGGCCAGCCAGGTGGAACCCAAAGGCCCGGTGGGTGTTGTCTGGAAGAAGGATAAAGAGTCCTTGCTGCTAGCCCCAAATGCCCAGTGTGTTCTACAGGGAGAGGTCCAGATTAAAAAGGATGTTAAGAATAAAATATTGATACTGGACACACCAGGCAATGGAAAATTGCCAGAGGTGTTGCTGGTTAAACCCAGCATTTTGCCTGCTAGAGCCCATGCTTTTGCCAGAAGAGTAATGATTCAAGTGCACAATGGGTCTGATCGAGGGATTTGAGGGAAGCGAGGTTACACTCTGGCCACGGCGCACTGTGCGGATACTGCTGTACTGCCTAGCAACAAGACTTCTGGGAGGAGTGACCAAGTGACCCCGATCTGTTTGATTTCAGTGACTCCCCACTGCCAGCCGAATGGAAGAAAAGGATCAGTGAAAGGCTCGCCCAGAGGGAGCAGGTGTTTTCCTTGAAGGAGTGGGATGTAGGATGTGTACAAGGAGCTGAGCACCACATTTGGCTACAGGATGAGCAACCTTTCCATAAGCGATCTCGACGCCTGACCCCTGCTGATATAGATGACGTGAGACGACACCTGAAGGAGATGCTCGCAGTTGGGGTGATACAAGAGTCTAGAAGCCCCTATGCTTCACCTATTGTAGTAGTGAGGAAAAAGAATGGAACTGTTCGGATGTGTGTGGATTACCGCACTTTAAATAGGCGAACCATACCAGATCAGTATACCATGCCATGCATTCAGGATGCCTTGGACTTTCTAAATGGTAGTAAATGGTTCTCCATGTTAGACCTTTGCAGTGGGTACTACCAGATCCTGATGGTTTCAGAGGATCGAGAGAAGACTGCTTTCATTTGCCTGGTAGGCTTCTACGAGTTTATGCAGATGCCCCAAGGGATTTCAGGTGCCCCTGCTACTTTCCAGCACTTGATGGAGCTTGCTGTGGGGGACATGAACTTACTCGAGTGTTTAGTCTACCTGGATGATGTTATAGTGTTTGGCAGCTCCTTGGAAGAACATGAGAGCAGGTTGTTCAAAGTCCTGGATCGACTGAAATATTTTGGTCTCAAATTGTCTATAAATAAGTGTCAATTCTTTCAGACATCCGTGAAATATGTGGGGCACATAGTATCCACTGAAGGCATACAGACTGACCCCAGTAAAGTAGAAGCTTTAACTACCTGGCCTCAGCCAAAGAATTTGAAAGAACTGCAAAGGTTCCTGGGGTTTTGTGGGTATTATAGATGATTTATCAAAGACTATTCTCGAGTGATCCGCCCTCTACTCAACCTTACTCAAAGGTATCCTCCAACCCACAAAAAGTATAAGAAAGCTGTGCTCCCTGAGACTGAAAAAAATATTTCCGTCCAAATGATGTGTTTGGAACCCGCTGGACTGCTGATTGTGAGGTAGCTTTCCATGATATTATATATCAACTTACCCATGCCCCAGTGCTGACCTATGCTGACTCTACCAGGCCATACATTCTTCATACTGATGCCAGTCTACAAGGATTGGGGGCAGTATTATATCAAGAGCACACAAATAGTCTAAGACCTGTAGCATTCACCAGCAGGAGCCTAACTCCCTCAGAAAGAACTATCCGGTGCATAAGCTAGAGTTCCTGGCCAATGGCAGAGCTGGGGGGGCAGGGGGGGCCAGCACCACCCTGGACTATTTGCCTCCGTTTTGTGCCCTGCCTCCAGCCATTTTGCTTCCCTGGGCTGCTTCCACCCGCGGCAGGCGGCAGTCCTGCCTGGCGCGTCTAGACTAGATCCCAAGCCCCAACAAGTAATCAGCCGCTGCCGCGGGAGTGGGACACGACACGGGTCACCCAAGACTCGGAAATTCCCTTCCCCTCCTCTGCTCCACTCTGTAGTGCAATCAGGTTGCTGCGGGCACAAAAAAAAAAAAGTAACCGATCTGCTGACTGAAGACAAGTGCACCAAAAAAGCATCCCATTCCTCCACCAATCGCCACGCCACTCACTGCCATGGCACAACACAACGGCACAACAGAAGTTACAGAGCAAGTTCAACACAGTGCTCAGTCGGTCACAGCAAGCATTTCAGCTACTTATACCACCAGTTGTAGACAGTTCACTCCAACCAGGAACCCGTCCCGCCCACAGTCACAGGCATTCCACTGCTTCGCCGGCCCGGTGCTGAATCTGAGGCAGCTGACACCTCTCCCGGCTGCACTGCACCAGGAACCAGCCTCCACGGGTGCTCCCTCCCTCCCTCCATGGCTCCACTGGTGCTGAATCTCTCTGAGTCAGCCAACACTTACTTCTCCCAGGCAGTGCCATAAAGATAAACTGACTGCTAATGCAGTGCATCACTGCAGGTAATTTCACAAAATGCCACCAGTCATTGCTTTTAATGAATGTTTTCCCGGTATAGTTAGTGAGTCACTCGGCACGAAAACTGAGCACAGGAAGACCGTCATAAAGGAGCTCAGCCTGACATAACCCCATGCCCTAGTCTGTACTTAACATCAGCCCAAAACTCAAAATTCTGGAGCTGCAGCATACTGAACTTCTTAGCCTGGTCGGTGCACATAGGAAACATTTATGCATGAAAGGAATTACATCTGGATAGTTCTCAAAACTTTAATCTAAAACTGTGTTTATACATTATCTAAAACTAGAAAATCACTAAAGATATACATTGCAAATAGGATGGACCAAAAGACAAATGCCATGGACTGTGTGATCAAACAGCAGTTGGTGATATTTAAACTGCTGAAATTATCAAAAGGAACGTTGTTAGAAAATTCAGAAACTGGTTTAAGACCTAAAGAGACATCTTGTGGCTTTTTTATGCCATGACAACTAATTTCTTTTATAATAAGTGAGAACTGATAACGTAGTTAAGTTCTGCCTCTCATTCCCAGTCAGCAGCATAAAACTCCTCATGATTTTACCAAAGAAATAAAAAAGATTGTTAGAAAAATATTTAATCAGATTGGTTTAATATTATATATGCTGGAAAGAGAGACAGTTTAGCCAAACGTTGAAACAGAATGAGCATAGTCTTTTCCTACTTCTTATGCTGCTGAATTGTAGGTTATAAAGAACAGTTCAGTAAAAAGAAACCAGATTCTGATGGTGCTAAGCCAAGCCATCGGGTATGATGTCCCAAACAAGTTTTCCATTTCTAACCATGATAGTGCAGTTTTTTAAGGTATTGTGAGCACTCCCTGATTATAATCCTCATTGCGAATTGTAGTCCTTCCCAGGAGTTGGTGAAACCCCATTCTGTTACATGTACAGATTGGATCTGAAAAACAAGACCTCGATCTATGGAAAGATGTCAGTTACAGCATAACGCCCAAAAGAAAAAAACAAGTCAAACATTCAAAAATGGTAGGACTCAAATCTAAAATAATAAGTAGTTTATCGTAAAACTGGGTGCAGGATTATCATCTGACCAAGACCTGTTAGAAACCGCAGCACGTAAAATTTCTCAGCTGAACCACTGCACAGAAACATTATTTATGCATGCAAGAAATTAAAGCAGCAGTACTACCTAAACAGGAAGTGATTATCAAATTTGTTTTTTTTGGCTTTAAGCATGTGGCCATAGATGAGGTTTCCATGTGTGCGTGCGCGCGCATGTTGGAACTGTTTCAGTTTCCGCATATTTTTTTTATAAGAATGTTAAGAGTGTTTTACTAAGGTCGTTTTCTCAAACTGAATGGAAAATATAATCTGAGCAAGCAAAACGCATGTAAGATTACACCTCACAAAATACTGACCTCTTTAACAGAGATACTGAAAAACGATGCAGTGGCCGGGTTTTACATGAGTTTTTGTCCTCTGATTTTGCCTATGTTTTCAGATTTCAATCAAAAAGCTTATTCTCACTGGGTGTTGCCCCCTCCCCCGGCAATCAAGGAGCTAATGAATCCGCTTATCTTTACCAACAAGTTATTCTCAAAGTCATTGCAGGAGTCTCTGGTCCCTGGAGTCAAATGGAATCACTATTAAGGCTCAGTTCAGTGCCCCATTCTGCTTTTGGAGATGCCTTGATACGGCACTGAACTTTATGAGGAAAAGTAAATATGCTGAGTCCTCAAATTCTTAACAACGACAGAAAAAATGTAAATGTGAAATCGATATTGATCTTACCTGTAAATAACAGGAGTCAATAAACAATCGAACTCAAAATATGCAATTTGTCTTCCAGTGAAAAGGCAGGATCATACCTCTGGAGTGACAGAGTCCTGAGTTATAAAGTCCTGCCTTCTCACAAATTATGATAAATTGCATAATCTGAAGTTGACCTATTACATGTAAGCATTAATAACTGGCTGAAGTGGATCTAATCGGAGTTAATGCATGGTTGAGACCGTAGTGGCACGAGGCCGGAGGCCGAGTGCGTATAACGGTCCAACCATGCATTAACTCCCCATTAGATGCCACCTTCCGAGGGGATTAATGCGCTTATAACATGGTCTACATATGGATCTATATCTCCAATATATGTTTCTGGTGATACAATACAATACACAATCACACTAATAAAGTTTCTCACTTACTTTTACTGTTACTTTGAAAATTCTGAATGAACCTCTCTTTCATATGTGTGTTTTTTCCTCTTTTTTTATAGTGGTACAATTATATATTTCATAACAATTGGGATACTTTTTATTGATTTCTTAGCGACTGCTCATTTGATATTCTTGCTAGGCTGACCACGATGTTGCTCATTTTCTAGTTCGCTGTCTATCTGTCTCTCTCATTTGCATACAGAAACTGTGTTTTACTTCACTCTCTGTTCTATTCTTTGGGTACTCACACTTTCTTTCTACAGTTCGGTTCCTTTCTGTAGTCAGATTTCTCCAGCCTCACTGCTATGTTCTGAGTTTGTGTTTGCTCCTGCATAATTACAATTACCAGTCCCATAGACCTAAAACTGTTAAACCGAAATGCATTTCCGCATGTTCCCTGTCCTGCTCACTGTTCTGGTCTGTTGGATCTTCTCTCCCTCTATTTCTGGTCCAGCTTGCTGCATTCTGTCTGTCTCACCTGCTCTGTGGTCACCACTTTGCAATATTTTAATTTCTCGCTCTGTACTGCCTCTTTCTCCATCTGACATCAGTATCTCGGTCCTCAACCTAAACATTGTTCGCATTTTCTCCATATCTAACTTTCCCACTTCCCTCGTTCTACCTTTCACCTAGTCCCTCTCTGATATTTGTCCCACTGCTCCTCTACTGTGTCTACTTGCCATTTACAAACTTGATGACTTCAGTGGTGGAGCTAGAGAGGGTGGGGAGCTGGGGGGGTGGTTGCCCCTCCTGGCTGCCCAAGTGTTAGTAGTGGTACCATGCCACCATCTTTATTCACTGTTTAGTGCCCATTGTGGAGCCCGTGATTCACTGAATGGCCCCCGTGGCTCCCAAACCTGGCTCCACCACTGTTTCTAGCCTTGAAGTGGGCTATTGTTGATCAATTTCATGACTACTTGTATGGTGCTAAGATACTGGTGAAGACTGATAACAATCCGCTAACCTATGTGCAGACCACAGCTAAGTTGGATGCCACTGGCCATAGGTGGCTTTCTGCATTGTCTACCTATGACTATGCTGTTGAATACAGAGCAGGCCTGAACCACATAGATGCTGATGCTTTCTCCCGGAGGCCTGTGCCCTGAGACAACTGGGTCAGGTTGTCAGAACCTGACATTAGAGCACTTTGCCAAAAATTTGATAAGGAGGAACAGGTATCTCCTGATGCTGTGGATTGCATGGTGGATTGTTTGGAGCCACCTGAGAACTGCATACCTGCTGCTTACTGTCATTTCTCTGCATTAGACACTAGTACATTACCCCAGTTCAATAATGATAGTCTCCGGCTAGCTCAGTCCCAGGACCCTATGATAAAAAATGCTCTGGAGGCTCTGTGTGTGGGGGGAGATGTGTCAAAACTTCGTTCCACTGACTTGAGAACTGCCCTGTTATACAAAGAAGGTCCCAAGTTGAAACTGATTAATAGACTATTATACAGAGAGACAGTAGATAAAGAGGGGCAAGTAGACAAACAACAACTGGTGCTACCCACTGCTTTTAGAGAACTGGTGTTGAGGTCCCTACACAATCACGAGACACCTCGGCATAGACAGAACCCTTGACTTGGTGAGGTCCTGGTTTTATTGGCCCAAAATGGGTGCTGATGTGGAACAGCATATCAGGACTTGTAGCCGATGTTTACAAAGAAAGACCCTGCCCCAGATGGCTGCCTCCTTGGTCAACATCACTACTAGTGCCCCCATGGAGTTGGTCTGCATTGATTTTCTGAGTCTAGAACCAGATCAGAGAAACATCAGCAATATATTGGTAGTTACTGATCACTTCACCCGTTATGCACAAGCTTTCCCCACTAAAGACCAGAAAGCAACCACGGTGGCTAAAGTACTTGTTGAGAATTTCTTTGTCCACTGTGGGGCCCCTCAAAGAATCCATTCCGATCAGGGGAGAGATTTTGAGAGCCGCTTGATTAAAGAAATGCTATCCTTGTGGGGGGTAAGAAAGTCAAGAACTACTCCCTATCATCCCCAGGGACAGGGAAATCCTCAGCCTGAAAGGTTTAACCGCATGTTGCTTGACATGTTGGGCACCCTGCAACCTAAAGATAAGCCTAGATGGAGCCAGCAGATTAGCACCCTGGTACATGCTTATAACTGCACCAAAAGTGATGCCACTGGATTTTCCCCATATAGACTGATGTTTGGGAGAGAAGCTAGACTGCCAGTGGATGTATGTTTCGGGGTCTCTCCTGATGGGGTTCAAGCCGCTAATCATCTACAGTATGTGCAGTAGTTGAAGACCCAACTAAATCATGCCTATCAACTAGCCCAGACCATGGCTGCTAAACGAAACCTGGCGAATAAGGAACGGTATGATAAGAAAGTGAAAGCAATGGAGCTGAGAGAAGGGGGGATAGAGTGCTATTGAGGAATCTGGGACTGCATGGCAAGCATAAAATCGCTGACAGATGGCATCACCTCCCTCATATTGTTGTGGGAAAGCTGAAAGATTTACCTGTATACAAAATGCGGCCTGAGAACAACTCAAAAGATGTGAAAACTATACACAGAAATCATCTGCTGCCAATTGGACAGATTTTGATAGAGGCTGAACCTCCCAATGCCCCCACCCCCGGGCCTGTGACTACAGCCGCTGCCAAGAAAAAAGCAAGACTGGTTGATTCCCCCGAAATTAAACTAAAGAGGCCTTCTCCGCCCCCCCTCTATTGAAATTGATTGCCAGTCTGTATCCGAGGACAGTGAGAATAATCCTGAGTACTACCTCTCTTATGAACTGAGCCAGTTGTTTAGTGGCAACCCTCTAATCAACCCTGGGGATGAAGTTTGGTTTCCTGGACTGTTTGAGCCCCCAGCTTTGTCTCTGGAGCCAGTTCTCTCGGATGGAGAAGTGAGCGGTATTAAATCTGAAGATATAAACTCATTGGGACTGGCTGAACTGTCTGATTTCTCAGATGAAGGAAGTGATGTGGGGGAGGCAACTGGTGATATGCCAGAGCAAGAAGAATATTTTGAGTGCCCGGGTAGTTCCCCGGAAGTATCAGTACTGTCCCCAGCTGAGCCAAGTAGGGTGAGTTCCGAAATAGAGGACCCTGTCCTCAAAGGTAGTAGGGGTTCTGGGTCCCCCCCTCCTGTAGAGGTTTCCCCAACCAACCCAAGTGGGGCTGAAATGGAGTCGGAGCCTTCAGAAATTTTATCTGAGACCCCTAGACGAACTGGCCAAGAAGTACGGCCTGTAGTGAGATTGAGCTATGAGTCCTTGGGCCAGCCTGTGGATCTGCCTTTGAATGTGGTCCATAAAGGGGTGTACATGTCCCCGAGCTGTTTGCCCAAACTAAGCCTGGGAAATGACTCCAGACTATTAGTATTGCCCTCTAAGTATGGTACCCCTGCCCCAGTTAGCCCGCAGGTAGCTAATAGGGAAGGGCCCCCTCTTTCCAGGTGTCATGGGCAGGAAATAATGACCTGATTTAAAGAGAAAAAGGTTGTCTGTATGTGTAATACTGTATAAACAATAGTAAACTGTGTAATGCAGTACAAGTGTATGTAATAAAAGGTCTGATGTGCTGTCAGTTTAAAACTATTTTGCCTTAAAGTGATTTAAGGGTAACTACTTGATGCGGATACCAAGTTCTTTCCAGGCCAGGAAGGGTGTAAACCCCTTACAAATGAGGGTTCCTAAAAGCCTTCCCGGAGCTTGCCTAAGTGTTCCCTGCCTAACTGGCGTTCGGCATAAGGCCGCTTAAATGTGGGTGCTGTGAGTGCTTTTAGAGCCTCTGGTACTGTCTCTTTAAGAGCTGCCTGCTTGCAGTCTTTATTAGTTTGTGTAGGGGGACTGTGGGTTCACTGCTCGAATCCCACTCAAGGTTTTTGTTTGAATTGCTCCGTTTCTGCAGTCGCTAAGAGAGCAGAGAGAGCTTGGTTAAAAGATGTAACTGTTTGCTGGAAAATATGTAGTGCCATTGCAAAAATGTAGTTTGTTTAACCTGCCTTATTTGCAGCTGGGACTCTGTGTGTTCAGCCCCTCCATTTTGGACCCGAACTGATGAGATGCGCCAATTGGGAAAAGGGGGGCTCTAAAATGGAGACCACTGGAGCCAATTAGAATTTGGACTCCCAGTGAGAGCCTGCCTGAAGGGGAATATATGGCAGGTGCTCCTGGGAAGTTTAGTTTGGACCCTGGCGCCTTTTTGCACCAATAGAGGGAGTATGGAGTGACTGACAAAACAAAGCAGCCAACCGGAGCCCTGTGGAGGAGAGGAAACTGCCCTGCAACTGTCCTGGAGGGGCAGAGTCATTGGTGATCGTGAAGGTAGAAGGAGCTCTGGTTCCTGCACTGTGGAAGTCTTTGTGCAGGAAGCACGTGTGGCAGGCCAAGAAGTTGGGCGATAGCATCGTCAGAAGGAGCGGACAAGATCCGTGGAGGAGTGCAGGCAGAGAAGGCTGTACGTTTACAGCTACCTACCAGGCTCACCCTGTAGAGGACTGGAGAATCCGCTTCAATCGCGTTCGGTCTATCAGGACATATGAAGCTGCGTCGTTGGCCCAGTTATTGCAGTGAAAGCAATCGGGATTATAAAGCAGTTGCCTGGTATGGTACCCCTCTGCTCTTCATATAAATGTGTGGAGAAGTGTTTGGATCTCAGGCTCGGTCCTATGATTGGTGTGAGAGCGACGTTTCTGCAGGAGTTGTGAGTACTCAATCAGGGTAGCTCCCTGTCAGACGTTCATTGTGAGGGCAAGATTTGTCTGGCCGTTTTACTTGCTACACGCACTGAGCCTGCTGGCTCTGTTTAATCCATTTAGGTATCAAATGCTTGTTTTATGCATCAGGGCCCCAACCAGCTGCACTGAATAGGCTAACCTTCTATTGCCTGGGTACCCAGAGACAGTGACTTATAGGTTTGGCCTGTGCACAGTGCCCTAGGCGTGTATATATATATATATATATGTATGAGTGTTAAGCTAATCAACCTGAACTCCCCCGTCCTTGTTACTTCCCCCTTAATAAATCAGATTTGTTGTTGCAAGGTTTACCGTTTGAACTGCGTGTTTGTGCTACCCTTTTGTGTATGGGTTATTGTATAACTGCACCTTATTTTACAGGAGGTATTCAGCACCAAGTTGGCCATCCTGACCTTGGGGTAAGTGTAAGTCATAACTATAGTGTGGGAATCGCTGGTGAGTCACTAGTGGGAAGAAAGGGGGGTTGCAGTGACCCAGAGGGCTGTGACCAGGTTATATCTAACTGTTCCAACCCAACCTCTGGGTGGAGGCACCCGCCATTGGACCTAGGCCCCTCAACCTATCAGTAGTCAGTCAGACAGGGGTAGTAGCCCTTGGGATAGCGCCACCTGGGGGTTACACTAAGTTATCCCAATTAAATTCCCTGTTTATACAACCAGTATACAGCTGGTACAGCCTGTTCTGTGTAGGAAGGGAGAGAAGGAGTTAGCAAGCATTGCAAGTAAGCTGGAGGGTGTGGAAGTGATCAAGTGAACATGGCTGTGAGACAAGCAACCAAGTAGGCCACCCCCCCTTCACTCTCCCTTTTCTCAAGGAATCCTACCTTAGCCATCCTATCCCTCCCCTTCCCCTCTGCCCTGCTACTCAGACAGTCCTTCCCCTTCCTCCTGCTAATCTCTTCTCCCTTTATTTACAGACTGTGCCAAAGTCCCCTGGGCATTCCTCCACCTGTGGCTGTAGCCACAGGAGCTGCTCCCTGCCCTCTCAAGGGCCGAAAACAGGTACGCCAGCTCAAATGATAGAGTGCCCCCCTCCAGCTGTAAATTTTAAATTTGGCACCATTTCTCGGAACTTTGTGTGAGCCTGAGCATTGACTCCATCCTTGAACCTAGGAGCTGTGAGGTCACCTGCAATCCCTAACTTAGCAACGCAATATTTAAGAATTGTTTTTTATTCCCCCTCCTTAAGCAGCTTTCTAAATCAAGCTAGTTGTGCACTGAGGGACCTTTGTGCCAGAGCCTGCTCTCACTCCCTGTTCTCTGACAGTTTATTATATAGTCTCTGTCCAGGAACTCCTCCCACAGGAACTCCTCCCACTGGAATCCCACAGTCAGCTGGTTTTCTATCCCCTGAAACCACACCTTCCCTTCCTAAGGAGATCAAATCTAAATCGCTATGACTCCTCTCTTTTCCTCTCCAAACCCAGCCCTATCCAGCCCCTGGGTAACCTCCAACATCTCCTCCACAAGGCTCTAAGACACCCTCTTCCTGGTGTACTGCAACCTGGGACCTCTTGCACCAAAGTCAGTAACACTATCACTACTCTACGGATGCAGTCACCCTCACTGAAGTTCAGCTATCACCCTTATCTTCCACTATAAGTATAGAACTATGGGCACTTGTACTCCCTTGCTAGGTCTTCTCACCCTTACCCTCCTGGTTCAAATCTCCCCCCCTGACCTGAGCTCCCACCCACTACATCAGGCACCTCACCCCCAAGTAACTCTAGTATGACCCAGCCCCCACCTTGAGCGCATCCCTAACTCCCCAGCACCCACCCCTGCCTACAGCCCACCCCCCTGCCCTCCTGGGCCCACCCTGGACCCACCTGTTCCCTGCCATACCCACCCTTCGTGCTCTACCTATCCCCTGCACCCTTATCTCCAGGTCCTCACCCGGGCACCGAACCAAGGGTCCCTGCCGCCACCATCCCCTAATCAGAATAATCACATTGCTGCTCTTACTGTCTGGGAATGTACACCCCAATTCTGGACCTTTATCTGCCAGCCCGCCCAAATCCTGTGCCACTACCAGTCTCCGCCTTGCATCCCTTAACATATGTAGCCTCCCAAAGAAAATTGCTGCTCTCCAGTGCTGGGTCAGCCAGCATCAACCTGATATTCTTGCTCTAGTAGAGACTTGGCTCTCTAAGTCCACCCTTGACTCCACTATCTCCCTCCCTGGATACACCTTATTCAGGGAACACCGCATAGGCAAATGCGGTGGTGGGTGCGCTATATTCATGTGGGACACCCTAATAGGTCATGCACTCCCTGCTCCCAAACTTGACTATGGTGCCCAAGCCCTCACGATAAAAGTTATCCCTGACCCCGCCAGAGGCCCTCTTTTTTTCACTGTCTCCTACATACCCCCAAGGAACCAGAACTCAGCAGTCCAGTCCCTCATCTACTACCTCACATCCCTCCCACACAAAGTCGAGCAAGTAATCCTTGGTGATCTTAATGATAACTGGCTTGCTTCCACCACCTCCCAAACCAGGGACTCCTTCGCTGCCCTGGATATGTCCCAACTAGTCTCACAGCCCACCAGGTTCATCTGATCCAGTGGAACCAACACCCTCCTAGATGCTATCTTATCAAACTGCCCCTTTAAAATCAGGGACATCACTGTCCTCCCCAACTCACTTAGTGATCACTCCCCAGTCATCTGTACCTGGTCATTCTCCTCTCCAAAACCAGTGTCCCAGGCTACAGTGCACTGGCGGCTATGCCCTGGTGGCCTAAAAAAGTTGAAACAGCACCTAGCCCAGCTACACTGGTCCCCTATTTGGCATGCCCCAGATATCGACTCAGCTCTTGACTTCTTCACAAGAGCCTTCTGCAAGGCCTGTGACCTCTTCGCTCCCCCCAACCAGGATCCGTACAAAGAAACACTACACCCCTTGGATCACCCCTTCCCTCATCCAGAAACTTAAGAATAGGGCTAATCTCTGGTGAGTCACTGTAGATTCAGGCAATCCATCTGACAGACAAGTCTACAACGCAGAGTGCAATAAGTGCACCTGGGCCATCAGACAGGCCAAGGCGGAGCACTACCAGGCCACCCTCACCTCCACCTGGGGCTCGGCCCGGACCTTCTGGGATAGCATGAAGGAACTAAATGGGAAGACCCGCTCCCCTCCACCATCTCAGCTCACCATCGATGATGCTACCTCCTCTGATCCACTACATATAGCTGACTGCCTCAACACTACTTTCTCAGATCTAAGCTCTGTCCTCCCCAGCATCTTTTTTGATCCAATCCCCTCCTCACTCCCCCCTGCCCTGCATCACCCCCCTTTCTACATGTGACCCTATCCCCCCACAAAGCCAGGCCACACCTGCTAAAAGCACTTGGTAGTAATAACCCCAGCAGCAACCCCCTCGACTCCAGGATCCTCCACCTGGTCCTGGACGTTGTCCTAGTCCCCCGATGGACCTACTTAACCGGTCCCTATGCCTTGGACAGTTCCCCAGTGCATGGAAAACTGCTGAAATCACTCCAATACACAAGAGCAGTGATCGATCCTCCCCCAGCAACTATCGGCCAATCTCCATCATCCCCCAACTCTCCAAAGCGCTCGAAAAAGTGGTGTCTATCCAACCATCTGAGTACTTGGCTAAGTGTGGCATTATGTGCCCAGAGCAGCACGGCTTCCGCCCAGGACACAGTACAACCACTGCTCTCCTGGAGTTCTCCCAATACCTGCACTCTGCTCTCGACTCTGGCAGCCTGGCTGGTGCAGTGTTCATTGACTTCTCCAAGGCCTTTGACACTGTCTATCACCCCCTCCTACTCGACTCTCTCCACCAACTCGGTTTCTGTGCTGGTCCCCTTGCCTGGTTTTCCAGCTACCTCTCTGCTAGATACCAGCATGTAAAAATCAACGGCTCCCTCTCCAACATTAGACCCATTAGCTCCGGGGTCCCACAGGGCACAATCCTGGGTCCCATTCTCTTCAGTCTCTACCTCAACACTCTCCCCAGCTCCTGCAATAGCAAGATGCTCCTCTATGCAGACAATGCAGTTCTCTTTGCCTCACACCCAGATCCCTCCACTCTCCAATCATCCCTTCAACTTGCCTACAACCAAACAGAAAGGTGGTTTCTTGATCACAGACTAGTCATAAACCTTAAGAAAACCAAATCAATGCTTTTCTCTCACCACCAAAATAAAGCTAGAAGTACCCCCCTCCTGATTACCCCCAACTCTCAGCTCCCATTAGAGCAAGTGCCCACATACAAATACCTAGGCATCACTTTCGATACTGCCCTCACCTTCAACACCCACATCAATGCTCTTTCCTCCACCATAAACTCTCAGATCAGCCTACTTTACCACCATAGAGATTGCCTGCCCCTCACTGCCCTCCAGCTGGCAATCACCTCCTCTGTCCTATCCCTAGTGGACTATGGCTTGCCCATCTATGCTGCAGCTGATAACACCACCCTCTCTAAAATCCAGCTCTCCAGCAGTAAGGCCTGCAGGCTCCTGACTGGAGCCTCCAGCCGCACCCACACCTGCCTGCTCTATTCCTCCACCAACCTGCTCAACTTCGAGGAATGTCTGCAGTATCAGGCTTGCCTTCTTGCTAAGAAATCCCTGCTCAGACTCCCCCCCCGGGGTCTCTGCCTCCCTACCATGGTCATCCTTATCTGTTTCCACCAGCAGCTCTGTTGAAGCCACCTTCAAAGTGCCCAGAATCAAGACCTCCCTCGCCCAGAGGTCCTTCTTTTATCGAGCCCCCACCTGGTTCAACTCCCTCTCTACCTGCATCACCAACACCGCCAAACTTGGTCCCTTCTAAATCGCTCTCCGGAACCATTTCTTTAATGTCCGCTGCTGTAGGTACAACTAACCCTGCCCCCACAATCCTACTGCAGGACCTTTCCCTGCCTGCCCCCCCAATCTTGACAATGTCCCCTGGACTGCTGATCCATCTTTCCCTACCCTTTTTTACCACTCCCCCTTAGGTTTACACAAGGATGTATTCCGCTGCAACTCCAGAGAAATTGTGCATCTTTAATTGTAAACCTGCATTTTATACCAACATGTAACCGAGTGTATTCTGTGTTCAATGTCTGCACCTGTAATGTTGTCCAATGTTGTATTGGCACAATGCTCTATTGCCTTGCCCTCCCTGCAATGAGGTGCCTTTGTAAATGAGTCCCTGATGCAAAGGTTGTAAATACAACTCTTACAAACAAAATGATAATGCATCTATGCCTATCGATTTGTTGTCTCTGAAGCAAGAGTGGAATTTTGTGTGATGTGTGTTTTTGTTGGAGGCCATTAGATCCAGCTCTACTGGTGTCCAACGCCTATTGATGTTGCAAAATATTTGGGGGTGTAGCCCCATTCTCCCAGATGAATCTGTTGATGACTCAGCCAGTCCGCTGTTGTGCTGAGTTTGTCCCCTAGATGTATTGCCGATATGCAGGCAAGGTGTTTTTGTGCCCATGGAATAAGCTTTGCTGTTTCCCTCTGCATCGCATTTGTGAACTGGTGTGGGATAGAAACCGCATCAGACAAAATGAGCATCAATATAATTGTATATTTATTTCAAAACAGCGGACTGGTAAACGACAAAAACAATAAACAGCATACAAAAAAAAAGGAAATCAACTGAAGAGCTAGAATTAGCTAACTCGGATGGGTGCTACTCAATCCACACCCTTTCACACTCTGTCTGAACCCTTCAGACAGATGCTTTTTAAAGCAACTATTAATCATGTGACAAGCAGACTCCACCTTTGTCATAATCAGTTTTAAACTAACAAAATAAAGACAGTATGAATTTTATCTTTGCTCATAAAATAATATATTTATAAATCAAATAAACTTACAGTGAAAATATAGCCTTTCTATTAAATTATTATACCCAGAAGGTAATTCAGAAGGACCGCCCCTCCGACTAGCAGCATAAAGGATGGGTGTTTTCGACCGGCCGGCCCATAGATATACTGTGCAAGTAGGAGACGGAGGGGGAACATGAATACTGCCCAGGTCTGGAACAAACGTCCTCGAGTCTTAACAGTTCCAGACTTGTTTCTTTATTCAAGCTGTCGGAAAGGAGGGAAAAGCTAAATATTCCAGACAGGTACGCTCTATTTAAAAGATAGAGATACTGTTTTAAAAAAATACAATTCCTTTGCGATAGTGCGAGCGTTCGAGCGATAACATTTACCGCAGCTCCGCACTATCGCTACACAATTTACACCAGTTTCTAGGGTTCTTTGCTGATTCTTATCTTATTTACAAGGGGGGCAGAAAATATATAGCTGCAGCCCTCTCTACTATATCTTACATCTTTTAAATAATCGAAATATGACCATAGACGCGGTTCACCATTTTACCGAAATAACTAGCAAAATTAAATCCTAGCGTTCTACCAAGTATGGCGGTCACTATCAATACCTATTGCGACCCGCTACCAAAACTATAGAGAACGCTCAGAAAAGGGGGGGGGGGGTTGCAGTTCCCCTAACCCAGGGAAAATTTGCCTATGTATGCCGAAACCTTGCTTTGGGGAATATGGAAAACACATGGAGAGGGTAAGAAGTAGAAAAGGAAAGAAAAAGGGACAGAAATAATAATGGATGGACAAACAGGATGGGTGGCCAGCACAACGAACAATACACAGCAACATAGAAACGAAAATGAGTGCTTTCCATAAGTCTACCAGAGCAGGGGCAATGGGGGGTTGTAATACTATCACAGCATTGCTCTTGGTTCTGCCTTGTTTGTTTATATATGCCACTGTGATTTGGTTGTCTGACTTGATCAATACATATTTGCCCTTGATCAGATGCCTGAAGTGTAATAGGGCCAGGAAAACTGCCCTCATCTCTAGTATGTTGATTGGGAGTTTTGAGTCATTTGATGACCATTTTCCTTGCACTGTCTTTTGTTCTGTGCCTGCCCCCCATCCTGTTAGGCTTGCATCTGTGTTTAATACTACCTCTAGTTGTATGTCTAGTGGCATGCCTTTGCAGAGGTTCTGTCTTTTTGTCTACCATGCTAGAGAGTGTGACACCTGTGGGGTCAGGGTGACTGGCTTGAAGTCCAGGTCTATTGTTGGCCCCTGTTTGATTATGAAAGACAGCAGGTGTCTCATGGGCCATCTGGCCCATGGTATGATATCTATACCATGATGACATGAGTCCCAGAACTTGTGAGATTAGTTTGAGAGACAGATGTTTGTGTTATTTTAGATGGGAGACTGGGGTAATCAGGCTGCTGATGTGCTTCTCCAATGGGTGTACTAGCACTGTTGCTGTGTTGATTACAGTTCCCAGGTGCTCTATGGATTGATTGGTGGTGAGACAGCTTTTGACTTGGTTGATCACCCAGCTGTGGCTCTACAGGCATTGTACCACTGTCTGTGTGTCTTGAGCAGATTGCTGGATTGACCTAGCTCTGATGAGCCAGTCATCCAGGTAAGGGGTGACCTGTATGCCCTGTTCCTGGAGAGTGGCCACTAGCACCACTGATACCTTGGTAAATACCCTGGAAGCTGATGCTAGGCCAAATAGAAGAACCTGATATTAGAAGTGTTTTCCCAGTATGAAGAATCTGAGAAATCTGAAGTGAGACAGTCTTATCAGGATGTGTAAGTAGGCATCCTTTAGATCTATGGATGTTAGGATGTCTCTAGGGCATATGGCCTTCAGGGTGGATCTGATAATCTCCATTTTGAAGGGCTTGTACTGTACTGATCAGTTTAGGGCTTTCAGATTGAGGACAGGTCATAGTCCCTCCATCATTTTGGGTACTGTAAATAATATAGAGTACATTCCATGTCCTTCCTCCGGTGGCGGTGCTTTTGCTATGGCTCAGTTGTGCAGTAGTTCTTCTAGAACTTGATGGATCTGGAATATTGTAGTAATTAGGATTAGGCACTTGGATGGTGGTGCTTAAAACATAGTGAATAGTTCAATACAGTTAGTAGATGCAGCACTCACCTTTGCAGTAAGGATATTAGAAACCAAGTTTTAGTTCAATGAACTTTCATTTTATACAGCCATACTAGGTAAAAAGTTACAGCAGTAACAGAACAATCTTATGTTTCACCTCTTGCCTCAGGGGCTTCCTAAGAGAATGTTTCAACACATGAGACATCCTAGTTAAATACTTTTAATTTTAAATATTTTCAGCCAATCAGTGAGCACCCTATGTGAAGAGTCATACATTAAGTGATTAGTTAACTAATTAATTGAACATGTCTCATCCTAAGCATCAAAGACATTAACATCCAACACCAGTGATAGAAATAAATATAAAAATAATGTTTGTTTGCATTTTTAAATTATAAAAAAAATGTGTTATGTTCTAATGCCTTCAATAAAGATGACAGGAGCTATTCTTTCTAAAGATGGGGACTTGTTGGTACAATGTGTAAGTTGTAGAATGTATATATTGGAAGAGGAAGGGGTAGATTACACAGCATTTAGATGTGAAAAGTGTATACAGAATCACAAATTAATAAACAATATTGCTTCAATTAGCGAAACGCTAAACAATGTGGACAACAGTCAACTTCAGTTGGCTGCTAAGCTGAAAGTATTATGTAGTCTGAATAAAACAGATGCAGATTGGGAAAAAAGGGAACCATTAAAGGACTTGGGTAAAAGAAAATTAGGGGGCACATGTTGTGATAATGAAAATGCAGAATGGAGCGTAGTGACATCAGTTAAAAGAAAGAGAAGGGGAAGAAGCCCTCTTCAACCTACATCACGTAATTGTAATAATGAAAGAATTGGAACAGAGAGAGAGGGAATAATACCAAATCTTGTAACTCAGTGAGTGAAAATAATATGGATATGGGAACTAGAATAGATGACTCAGTTTCCCATACCCCTTTGGCTAACAGCTTTCAGCCACTTGTAGAACCTATACATTTTTATGAAGAGCCACTGGATTGTGCCATGGTAGCGCATGACCAAATAGTAAACCCTGATCCAAGACAAGTAATAGTTATAGGGGACTCAATCATAAAATATGCTGATAAGTATATTTGTGGGGTAGATAAGGCAAATAATATGGTGAGTTGCTTCCCAGGGGCAGGGGCAAAAGATCTGTATAGAATGGTGGATAATATATTTGCAGGAGCAGGATTTAATCCTATAGCCATGGTGCATGTAGGAATAAATGACATTGAAATAAATTCCCTGT
This sequence comes from Neoceratodus forsteri, assembly GCA_016271365.2. NCBI lineage: Eukaryota > Metazoa > Chordata > Ceratodontiformes > Ceratodontidae > Neoceratodus > Neoceratodus forsteri. The sequence goes on from CM057456.1 coordinate 1,680,686,387, forward strand.
TAACCTTTCAAGATGAAGTAAAAGAACTCATTTGCAAACTGCAGGAAAAAAACAGTGAAATTCTGATATTGGAAATTTTATCTGAACCAAGAGCAACAGCTTATAAAGCAAAAAATATATCCTTGGCCAATGCATGGTTGTACAAATGGTCAAAAGATCATGGGATCTTGTTCATTAAACATTGGGACAGCTTCTACAATAATAAAGAACTCTATTGTAGGGACAGATTACATTTGAGTTTTAGGGGAAGTAGAATATTGGGAAATCAAATACGTAAAGAGATTGACAGACGTTTAAACTGAATAAAAAGGGGATGAGTGGATTACACAATACACTACATAGGCCAGTATCAAAAATAAAAAAAAAGGAATAATAATAAGATGGAAACAAAGATTGATGTTTTGATATTTAATGCTAGAAGTTTAAATAAGGACAAAATGGCTGAAATGGAACTCTTAATCGAAAAATGTGACTTAGGGATAATAGGGGTAGTCGAAACCTGGTGGAATTTAGACACTGAATGGAACCAACATATTCAAGGTTATCAACTTTTTAAAAGGAATAGACTATCTAGAAAGGGGGGAGGAATTGCACTATATATTAAAGATGAAATTAAATGTCAAAACGTTAACACTGAGGAAGATTATGGAAACATTGAGATAATTTCTGGAAATATAGTGGGTTTGAAGGGTAAACCTTTCAAACTAATAGTGTTTTACAGACCACCTGACACCACAGCAGGGGGATACAGAGGTATTTATGGATATGGTTACTACTCTGGCAGAAGATACTGATATAGTATTATTGTGAGATTTGAATATTCCTGAAATAGATGGAAATAAGATAAAAGGTAACAACTCAATGGAATCAAGAATAAATGAGAAACTCATTTCAGCAGGCATTCAGCAATGTATAAATGAACCTATTAGGGGTAATAATACCTTGGACGTTATCCTAACTCATTTTCCCAATGATGTTGGAAATATCAGAGTAGGACCACCAATAGGAACTTGTGACCATGGAACTATTATGTTCACAATTAACAAGACTAATAAAATCATTAAGGGTAAGACAACCCAGATATTGTATAACAAAGCCAATTATCCTGAAATAAGAAATAAACTGAGTACATTAAACTGGAATAGATTAATGCATGTGTTATCTACTGAAGAATCCTGGGAAGTTCTTATAAACATAATAAATAAAGTGACATTAGAATACATACCTACAAAAAATGTATATAATAGTAGGTGGGAAACCCCTCTTGGATCAATAATAAGATTATTAAACTATGTAAGAAAAAGAAAATATTATATAGACAGATGAAGCTACAAGAATCAGTGATTAGTCTGGTAAAATTCAAAAAAAATATTAAAGAAAGTCAAGTATGAAATAAAAAGAGCAAAACAACAGATAGAATATAAACTTGCTACATCAAAAAATAACACAAAAAGGTTTTTCACCTATGTGAACAACAAAAGGGGGAAAATTAATGCTGTGGGACCACTTCTTATTGATGGTGAACTGACTGATAAACCCAATGAAATGACCAAAGAATTTAAGACATTTAGTAAGGTGTTTGTAAAGGACAATTATATAAGAAATAAAAGTGAGGATGAAATATGTAATGGGGTATGCAATGATATAGTTACCATTGATAAAGTTCTACAAAGAATACAAAAAATTAAGATAGATAAATCTGCTGGCCCAGATGGGGTTCACCCAAGATTCATAAAGGAATTAGGAGATGTGTTAGCACCAGCCATCCAAATAATAGGGCAGAAATCCCTGGGTGAGGGATATGTACTTAGAGACTGGAGAATGGCATATGTAGTCCCGATATACAAGAAAGGAAGTAGATCAGAGGCAACAAATTACTGACCGATAAGCCTGACATCGGTGATTTGCAAGATTATTGAAGGCATTATTCAAGATGAGATTGGAAAACATATCTCGAGTAAGGGACTGATTGATAATGCCCAACATGGATTTGTAAAGAATCGATCTTGTGAGACTAACCAAGTCAGTTTTTATGATTATGTTGGTAAATTAATAGACCAGGGCAATAATGTGGATATGGTAATGCTGGACTTCAGTAGTTCCTCATGGTATAGTGATCCAAAAACTTAAAAATCTGGGAATTGATAATAAAATTATTGGATGGATCAGTCACTGGCTTACCAACAGAATTCAAGTAGTTAGGATCCAGGGATTTTTGTCAGATGAGGTTGAGGTGTCCAGTGGTGTGCCACAGGAGTCTGCATTGGGACCGTTGCTGTTTGGTATTTTTATTTCTGATTTAAATGTCATTGGTAGTAACAAATTAATAAAATTTGCAGATGATATTAAGATGGGAGGGGTTGTTAACACCTTTGATGATAGACTTCAATTTGGTCAAGACATGCTTTCCATATTAGAATGGGCAAACACAAATAAAATGTCTTTTAATTTGAATAAATGTGTAATAATTCATATGGGGAGGGATAATATAGAGCAAGATTATTACATTCAAGGTGTAAAACTCAAGAGTTCTGATTGTGAAAAAGATCTGGGAGTATATATTTGTTCAAATTTAAAAAAGGGGTACCATTGTAAAGTAGTAGCAAATAAAGCAATGCATCTGGTTAACTGTATCAGAAGTTGTTTCCATTCCAAAAGCGAAGAGGTATTACTGCCTCTTTATAAGACCTATGTGAGACCCCACTTGGACTACAGTTCTACAGTTTGGAGTCCTTATTTAAAAAAGGACATTCAAATGGTTGAAAAACCTCAAAGAGCTTGTACAAAACTTATTAAGGTGGTTAAAGATAAAACATATGAGGAGAGGCTAAAGGACCTAGGGTTGTGGTCACTGGACACTCGACGTGAAAGGAGAGACTTATTACTGTTATATAAAATTTTAAGTCAGGAAAAATTAAAAAATGATCTTGGTCTTCAAGTTAAACATCATAGTTATAATCTGAGGGGGTATAAACATCAACTAAAAGAAGAACTGTGTATGACAAAGCTTAGGCAATTTAGCTTTGGACCAAGAGTGGTCCGATTGTGGAATAAACTGCCTGCCGGAATAGTGGATTACTCTAGTTTCAATATTTTTAAATCAAGTTTGGACAGGTATATAACAGTTGGTAACCTCGGTTTCCTCCACTGAAATGGTGGGGTCAACCAACATGGGCTTATGCCTTCTGGTTGACTTAATAATCCAGTATAATATCCAGTATAACTTAGGGTTACCACCTTTTAAGATGCCCAAAGTGGGACATTTCTTACTGAAACATGATTTTTTGCAGGACAATATGTAACCTCAACCAACACAACCGATTTTTTCTCTAAATAATCAGAATTAAGACTAAGTGTTGCATTTTTTTAGGTGTTCCCTAATGTTTCTTATCATTTTAAGGTATTTTAGTTAAGGTACTATAGTTTTTGCAACATTTAGAGGAAAGTCTGAAAATATGTGTTTCTACTATAATGTCAGGACATTTAGTATTTTTCTTGTTTTTTCGCAGAACACAGCTGCCCAAATCAGGACTGTCCTGCGAAAATAGGGACAGGTGGTAACCCTAGTATAACTCATAATCAGGCATACAAGGCCTCCATTGGGTACCTATAAAAAAGAACATAGAGAGAGTAAGAACATAACCAATGCTAAGAAATACAATTCTCCTAACACTTATAAGCTAGAGTGGGGGGGGGATCTTGTTGTTTTAACATATTCAAAGGAATTGCAGATACATTTTAGATTCTAATTCCTCTTTTTAAGAAAAGGTAGGTAGGTAGGTAATGCTTTATTGTAAGACAAGTTATGTCACATACAAAAGAACATTTTATACATTCAAATATCTAAACATTATTATTATAAAATACTCACATACAGTAAAAACAATGTTGTGCAAAATATTGTACATTATATTTTAGGGAGATTATAGTGAACTAAAAATTCATTCATCTATTTATTCACTCATACTCAGTCTATCACCCTAACTGTTCCCCGTGTTGGATTTAATGATGATTGCATTCCTTATACCTGGTTTGTATATCTTTAGTCCCCTTTAACATTTTTTAAATGTAGTGTAATTGATATTTTTCTACCACTTTCAAAAATGAGATAACACTCTCCAAAATAGTTGTTGAATTGGAGTTTAATAAGTAATTTGTTAGATCTTGTTGAGTCATATAATTTTGCCCAGAAATTTCTCCTAATATTCTTTTTCTGTATTTTTCATATAATGGGCAAATTAATAATAGATGTGTGATATTATCTTTTTCTAATCAGCAGTTACATCTACCACTGAAACTGTCCCTTCTTCTATTTATTATAGCCTCCAAGCATTTACTTTTATAGTATTGAAATCTATATTTTATGAATATTTGTCTGCATTTTAGACTTTTGATTAATGATAAATACTGTTCAAAACCAAAATGTTGTTTATTTTGTGCTAGCCGACAGCTTATTATTAATGATGCACATCTTTCCAGGTCCTTATGTCTAAAAATATCTCATATTCTATTCTTAATAAATATTTTTATTTCCTCAAAAGGACTGCTTAAGGACTCCGTTATACATTGCAATAAGCCAAATGGTTTTATTGTTTGCTCTATAATTTTTATTGAGGGGAATATGATTTTATTACTTTGGTAACTGATAGCTTCATCTAAGCATATAAGCATATTCTTGGCAATCTGTTGGATGACATACAATTAATTTTTATCAAGTAAAGGACCAGTCTTTCACATATCAGGCATTCAAGTGTTAATTGCCCCAACTCTGCCCATATCAGGGCTGTAGGTGCACCTTTTGGTAATCCATTATTTTTTATAATAGTTATTAATACATTTTTCTATATTTCCTTTACTTTCCTGTTCCCAAATTTTGCTTCCATAAAGTATGTGTGCTCTTGTTTTAGCATTTATAACTTTAATACAGCCTTTCACTGAGCTTCCTCCATGTTTAAATGCACAACTCGATAGAGCTGGTAAAACATTCTTAGTTTGCACCTCTATGTCCTTTATATGTGGTTTCCATAATAATATATTGTTCATTATGATTCCTAAATATTTAAATTATTTTACCTGTTCAATCTTGCCATCTTGTGTTTTGATTGTAGTTACCGTTCTATTATTGTCACCAAAAATTTGAAGCTTTGTTTTATTAAAATTTATTTGCAAATCGTTTTCCTTACATTTATTATGAAAATTGTTGAATAATCTTTTTATACCAAGAAAACTTGTTGACATTAGTGCCACATCATCCACAAATGCGAGATAAGGACACGGCCTTATGCCTATTTTTGGCACATGAAAATCAATATTATTCAAGTTTATCAGGGTGGCATGTAAGAATAAATTGAATATAATTGGTGACAGCAGACACCCTTGTCTTACTCCTCTATTGCTATAGATTTTGTCAGTCTTTTCTCCCTTGTTGTTGTAACTCACCTGAAATTATTTTCTTTTTTGATATAGTGCAATCAATAAACTTAACATGGCCTTATCTATGCCTATGACATGCAGTGTAGACCAGAGCACATTTCGATTCATGCTATCAAAAGTGGATTTTACATCTACAAAGACACAAAAGAATTTCTGCTTCTTGACTTTTGTATATTTATATATCAAGTGGGATAATGTATAACATTGATCCAAAGTTGAGTTCTGTGGCATGAAACATGCTTGTGCCTCATTTGATTAGCCTATTATTTAATATTCTAGTTAAGATTTTCTGTGTTGAATCTATGAGACTAACTGGCCTATAACAAGCTATATCTGCCCTATTTCCTTTTTTGAATAGTGGCATAAGTATTGCCTCTGACCATGAGTTTGGTATTTCTCCTGTTATAATGATATGGTTAAATAATGTGTGTATTATCCTGACCAATTTTTCCCATTTTTATTATGGCATCAATTGGTACACCAACTGGTCCTGGTACCTTATGTCTTGTAAAAGCTTGGATGGCTGTATTCATTTCCTCTGGTAGGATCTCATTTTGTAGCAGTATCCATGTTTGATTTTTGTCTATATTTTATTTTATTTTTTCCTCAAAAAATATTCTTCTAAAATGGCGTATCCAAGCTGATGCTTCAATAAAATTCTCAACAGTTTCGGTATATTCTGCTAATCCTTTACTCACTAAGCACCAAAATGTTCTATTATCTTTCTTTACTATAGATTGCTTTAGTTTTTGCCACATTTTTTCCCAGTATTTTGTTTTCTGTTGGATTATGCTCTTATTATAGTTTGCTCTTAATTTGTTTAGTTTTTTTTTTCCCAATTTTCCTTATTTGGGCATCTTTTAACTACCCTAAGCTGTCTGTTTAATGATTTATTTGCTAAATGACATTCTTTATTAAACCATGGGGCTCCATTTTCCTTTTTATACAATCTTATTTCTTTACTTACAATTACAGATATTTCTGATATTATTTGATCATATGCCTTTATATTAATCTTTTCCTCTTTCTGTTCTATGTAATTATCCATTTTTTGCAATATACCTCTTAATTCCAATGTCTCAATATATTCATTACTATATTAGTTTCCACCCTATACCTCTTTGTGGTTGTGGTATTGTACTATCCTTGATTCTGCAATCTGTTTTTTCTTCCTCTTTTCATCGAGTAAGAGCATCTCTCGTTCCAGTGGTAGATGTTCACTTTCACCCCATTACCTACCCTAAAATTTCTACATCTACTACTTATATTCATACTTATCCATATGTGGTCTGTTATGGAATTACCATTTGTACTTCTATATGTAAATTCCCCTTTTGTCCTTTTTAGTACACCCACTGACAAGTATAAAATTCTTATCCAAAAATAAACTGCTTAGTAATAGTCCTTTGTTATTACTTTTCTTGACCGTAGTATTTCTAGTAACAGATAGATAATGAATGTCATTTATTACCATATACTCTACATCTTCTCTTAGTGCTAAGCAATGAACTACTCTGGCATTAAAGTCTCCTACAACTATATAACCTGTTGTTGGATTTTCTAACATATTCTCTAAGAATCTAACCAATTCATTAAGGATGGCAGGTCTTACTCCATTCTTGTCTAATAGTTGCATGTATATATTCAGCAATACAATATCTTGCTTAGTAAACTGGATCCTGGTTCCTAACATGTCATCATTTATTTCTGTTTCTTCTGTTTTATAATTTGCATCTAGTTTGCAGAATGTGGCTAGACCACTGGAAAGTCTGCTAAATGTCCTTGCTTTCACAGCTGGTTTAAAATACATTTTAAAACCATCCAAAAATATTTGTTTGTTAGTCCATGTTTCTTGAAAATTTATAAAATCTAATTTGGAGATACAAGAAATAAATTCCTATCTGCCCATTTATTTTTTATTCCTGAGATGTTCCATGACATCAGGTTTGGGTCAAAATCCACATTCCCTTTTGACATGACACATTTTGTTTGTCACTTCTTGTCTAGATCTTCCAGCACCATATATTTGTTAGTTGTTTCCAACATGAGTAAGCATTCAGGTTTTTCTTCCCTTGTTTAATCAATCATTCCTTTTGTATTATATTCATACATATATATTCCTAGAGAATTCAAGACCCCTAGTATATGTATCAAACAGTTGAACCATTCTTTCCCCTCAATCCAAAGCAATACTTGATTGTTGGACTCCCATCTTATTGCATACTTGATCTTTTACCCAAGTTTTATTTTTCATTTTTAAGGTGGATCCCAATAGATCACCCAATTTGAACCTTAGGTTCTTTGGTGTTTCATTGTAACATCTATCTAGTCCAAATACGGATAATACCCCCTCATTCTCATTTTTATCAGTAAGTTCATTAATTTTAAAATTCTCTGGGAATATATTACCCATAGTATTTATATCTCCACATGTTATCCCCATCTGTTGTAACCCAGTTTCATTGCGCCCAATTCCAAGACAGCTATGCCAGGTGTAAACGCAGTATGCCAGTCCCAATGGTGCAAATCGCAAGTTATGTCAGTGACTTGCGACACGCACGATTCCAAAAGAACACTTATGCCGCAACCCGCAACCACTACAACAAATGCAAGTTACGATGCAGTTATGGCAAAGAAAGCCTGCGCCACTGCATAATGCAACTTGTGACATGTGTAACACACCAGTACCACAAAACTGCTATTCCAGAACAGGTGGCATAAGTAAATATGCCAGATGAAGTCCACATAAGTTAGAACAAGGAATAGCTGTCCTAACCAGAGCACAGGCCACATCACCCCCTTCCCCCACATAGCCAGACAGCAGACAGCAGTGCAGTGAGACACACAGCAATGCCAGCAAGAGAAGTCCCACTGGGAAAAATGAAAGCAGAGCACCATGAGCGCAGGCAAGCCAGGCGCAGAGGCAGGACCCAGGGGATCGAGCCACAGCATCCAACAATGGTACCAAGGCCACCGGTGAAGACAGCAAGAAGCCCCCACACAACCAGTGAGGATCTGACTGAGCAGCAGTGCCATGCATGCCATAGGCACAGCATGTTCTGCAACAGGAACCATGCCAGGACCCCAGCAGTGGCTGATGCAGCACCAGCAACAGGGGCCACCCACCACCTCTGGAGGTGTGCGTGAGAGCAGTGCTGTGCTGACCCACCACTGGCACCGTCCAAATGCCCACAGGGGATACAGTGGGGACCACCCAGCTGGCGGTGGACAAACACCCAAAGAAGTCCCCTGTGGCCACCATACAGTGCACCAGAGCAACGGAGGACCACAGCACACATGGTCCACAGACAGGCAGACACAGGTGGATACAGACACACACAGGACGGAAGCGCACTATGCTGATGATAGCAGCACCAGGCACAATGCACTCACCATGGCCACTGATGCATGTTAACAGTGCAGCCACAACAGGGACACAGCACTGAGCAACACAGGCCTCCAGACATATGGTGGTATATCGTGCCACTGTGCTGTGCCACCGGTGCTACCCACAGGGCCAACCATGCCCCTGGGTGGAAGGGTGCCATACTGGCACAGGGCTGCCACACAGGCTTGACACACATGGCGTGATGGCACATGAACAGAACCAAGCACATGGTGCTGCTGCCCACCCAGACCACCATGTGGGCATGCTCACCTGTGTGTGCCCCATGCCATGTAATGGATGGCTGGCACACATGACTGATGTGCCGTGTTGGGGCACACCTGGTACAGGGCTGCACTGCAGCAGGCAGGCTCATACGTGCACAGTGAACCACACACACAGGCACATGCAGCTAAGGATGGAGACGCTGAGGCAGGGATGCACAAAAACAGTTTAATAACACAACAGAAGTACAGTAAAAACAGTAAATGGGTACAACAGCAAACATGCAACAGAATATTACACAGCTTCTTGCCCCCCATCCAAGGAACCACCCTTATATACAAACCCACCCCAGCCCCTGCCATGACCCCACCTCACTGACCACTGCAGCACAGGCCTAACAGTCCCACAGTGCTGTCAGGAGCATGTCGAGGGACCCATGCAGACAGCCAACGTCCTCCATCATGGCTGTGACTCGCTGAACCAGCTCCCAGTCCCTGTACACCGACTGCCCCGGGAACAGCAAAATCACCCCCTGCAGCCCTGCAGTGTCCTGTGGCCCCTGATGTCCTACAGGTGGGTGTTCCACAGCATCAGGCCTGCCCAGGCCTGGTGGAGGCACAGCAATGGTACTGACCCCAGTGTCAGGCTCCTCTGCTTGTGGCATGTCTTACACTGCCGGTCCCACTGGTGGCATGTCCTACTCTGCTGGCCCTGCTGGTGGCATGTCCTCCTCAGCCGGCCCTGCTAATGGTGCATTCTCCTCCACCGGCCCATCCTGTGGTGTGGCTGCTGACAGCCCCTGCCGGCATCCATGGCCCAGTGTCTCCTTTGCCATGGGGCCCTTCATGGGAGGCATTGCCGCACAGGGTGCTGCATCAGCGGTGTTGCCAGCATGCCCCACAACATCCACTCCCACTGCCTCCGGGTTAACCAGGGCTGCACCCTCCATGTCCTCCTCCTCCTCAGATGTGGCCTCTGGCAAAGGCCATGCCATGTGTCGGTGGCGGTGGGTGAGGTGATGGTACCCCTTTGTGTCACGGGCCTCCTACTTCACCATTGACCTCAGCAGGGCATGGTGCCTCAGGGCAAGGCAGCTCCTCCCACCTGCAAGGCAAGACAGGCGGTGAACACTGCCAGACCGGGACACACCTGACACGTCGGCACGCATGCATGTGTGCCATGCCACACCATGCAAGGGGTGCCAGACAGACACACACATGGCGCATGCCCAGGGTGCACCATGGTAGACACACTAGTGGCACACAGCGGCCACAGGCACAGCAGGTGCGCATGGCCCCAGATGGAGGGCTGGGGGGATACTGGGATGTGTAGGGAGAGGCATCACAGAAAACAGGAAGTTGTTATCCCTCTGTACAGACAGTTGGTGATACCCCATCTGGAGTACTGCATTCAGTTCTGGAGACCCCATCTCCTCAAGGACATAGACAGGATGGAGGCAGGCCAGAGGAGGGCAACTAAAATGTTGCAGGGTCTGCAAGAGAAGCCATGCGAGGAGAGACTAAAGAAGCTTAATATGTATACCCTTGAGGAAAGGAGGGAGAGGGAGGACATGATAGAAACTTTTAAGTACTTCAGTGGAATCGACAAAGTCCAAGAGGGTAGTATCTTTCGGAAAAAGAGATGTGCAAGAACAAAGGGACACAATTTAAAGAAAGAGGGAGGAAGGCTCACGGGCAATGTGAGGAAGTATTTTTTCACAGAGAGAGTGGTGGACACATGGAACTGCCTTCCTGAGGAGGTTGTGGGGTTTAAAATGATGGGAGAATTCAAGAATGTATCGGACAGACATAAGGCAATTATTGTGGGAGGTAGGAAGAAATAGGCTGTTGGTTAACTAGGATCTGCAGCTTATCCATAGGTAGGGAAATGGGCAGACTAGGTGGGCCAAGTGGTCCTTATCTGCCGTCAAAGTCTTTGTTTCTATGTTTCTATGGTGACACCTGGGCTGCAGGACTGGGCACACCAGTATGCTGCTGCACACATGCGCATGGCTGGGTGGCACATGCCCCCCCGCCACTGTGGCATGGCTGGCACACCACGTGGACCACACATGCACTCACCTGATGTCTGTTGGCCCTGCGATCGCTGCTGTGGGTGGCTACAGCTGTGCACCACTGCAGGCTGCCTCTGCTGTCCATCTCCGCTAGGCGTTGCACCTGTGGGGAAAGGGGACACGGTTAATCCTGCACACCACCTCTGGCCATGGCATGTATTGCCTGTATGACTGGGTACATGCACCATGTAGTGGTACCCACCTGCATGGCCGGTGCACATCTCCCTGTCATGCCTCTCCACCATGTCCAACAGGCGGCGAAGGATGACAGGGTCACCGCACACAAGGTTCTGACACCTGTGCCAGATCTGCCTGGTTGTGCGGGCCACCCCACTCAGCTCACTGAGTCATGCCTCGATGGCCTGCCATGCCATCTTCTGTTTGGTGGGGGTGTGGTTCCTGCAGGACAGAAGTGTCATGCACCACTGCTGTACCAGGTTTACCATCTGTGCTATTTCGGCAGCCGTGAAGTTGGGTGCATGCCCACTCAGCCATGATAGGTCACTGTGCACCATGGCCTGTGCTGCGCGCACCCCTGTCCTGTGGCCCGTAGTCCTGTCCTGCACTACACAGCTGTGCCCTGCAAACACAAATGGACAACATGTCGTGACCTGTAAGTGCACCTATCCCCGCATGATCTGTGTCACCGCTACATCGCAACGGTGTAGACATACTCAAATACCACGGCACTGAGACCATGTGCTGCACCCCAGGGGCACATGGCCCCAACCACCACCCAACCTCCCACACATGGGTGCAGATGGGACACCTGCATCACCCACAGGACACCAAGATGACAGCCCATGGCCCTGTAGGCCATACATCCTGTGGGTGTCATATCCATGCTCTGTGGCCAGCCCTCCCACACGTACCTATGGTGCTCTGGTACATGAACTGGGTGCCGCAGCACCACCGGTCTGGTGGCAAGGACAACGGCTGTGGTCCAGGGACCCTCTGCTACCCCAATACCTGTATCCCCATGGGTCTTGCTGTCCATGGGGTATGCCTGCCTCTGCCCCTGCTACATGCTGCGGCTACCTAAGGCACCCTGGCAGTGCCATCCTACAAGGCATGTTGGCCATTGGTACACCCCTGTAGGTGCATCATGTAGCACTGCCCTAGGTGTTCTGGAGTACACATGGATGGTATGTCTCATGTGCTCTGTCACTGTCAGGCAGTGCAGCCACATGTGCAGCATAATGGTGCATGCAGGCACGTCCCTGACTGTCACCACCTGCTGTACACAGTGTAGCCCACCTGCCCCATGGTCATAGCACTGCAGTACCACAGGCCTGTTGCATGGCTGGAGGCATTGCCCAGCACACACCATCCCCCATACCCCTCAACCACTCAGCATTATGGTCATAGTGGTGGCCTTCAACCATCACAGTGGAGGGCCAGGTTGTGCAGCACTGATCACATGACACTCAACAATGGCTACACACAGTGGGACCCAAGTAGGTATTGTAATGGCATGTTACTGTTACCTTAGGTCACTGCCCTAGGTGTTTGTGGGTTCAGTTGTAGCTGTAGCATTGGTAGGCATACCTGTACACATGTGCAGAGATGGTATCATGTAGTGTGCAAACAATAGCATGTGTGTGTGTCAGCAAGTGTAATCTCTACTTACCCCTGGTCTGCCTGTGTTGCTGGTGTGGTGACCCTCCTGCTTGAAGATTGCCTCCCTGTAGCCATCTGCTAGTACCTCCAGACCTTCTCAGTGGTTGTTGCTTGCATTGTGCGAGCTGTGCAGTCATAGGCACACCCTGCACATGGCACACATCCATGCGACACGTGTGGGCCACATGTGCAGCACACATATGTGGACTGCGTGTACGCAGGCTGCATATGCATGCAACGATGATGCGTGCAGCATGTACGGTCCACATGCATGCAGCTGCATCAATAGCAGACACATAATAAGTGTTACTCTCTACTGCGTCTACAGTATGGATGTGCCTGTGCGCCATCGGCCTTGCACCCATCAGAGGCACCAGGTCAATGCTACATGTGATCTCTGCCCATACAGCAGTGGAAATGAGTGAGGCCACACAGATGTATGGTGCACAGTGTATATTCAGGTAAATCATGAAATGGTACAGTGCTACATAACAATTGTGTCAACTACCCGATTACACATACCCACACCCTGTAACAGTTCACAGCATACACACCCAACTCGTGATGATCACCATTGCCCCCAAGCCTGCATGCGTGCACACACACACACACACACACACACATATACCCATACAGAGTCACACACACACACACATGCCCCACGTGCACCACACATTCTCACACAGTGCCCTCCCATCATGCCACCCCGCACGCTGCCCACCACCTATTGCAGCACCATGGCATAGTGTCATGGACAGTCCTCAGCCATGTGCTACTGCCCAGGTCTCCTGTGCTTGGGGAAAGGCACTCCCTGCCAAACACCATCTGTTGCATGCCTGGCCACCCCTGTGTCACCACCAGGCCCTGCCTAGCCCTCTGGCATGCCCGCTGGTCCACCAATGTCCAACGGCACACTCTGCACCGCTGCCCATCGACATCTTCCATGCCTCCCAGGGGCTGTTGGTGCATGTGCTGGCACAGTCCCCAGTTCCATGTTGCGTGGCCCACTGACTCCCACTGCCTGCAATTGCACTGCCACCTGGGCTGTGCCCTATCCTGATGTGCCATCTGGTGCTAGCCCACCCTGTCTGGCACTGGTCCTGCACCATGTGCCTACTGCAGCATGCCCCATGGCCATGGTGGCAGGTGTTGTTGGGCCCTCTGCTTTGGCAGTCTGGCCACCTGTGGTGCCACCGGTGGTGTTGTTGGGGGTGGTGTTGGTTGCAATTGCACTGGTGCTGTGGGAGTTGTCAGCAATGGAGGCTGTGATGCCTGTGGTGCTGGTGTTGATGATGGTGCAGGTGGTGGCAGTGGTGGGGTCGCCTGCACAGGTGCCGATGGTGGTGGTGGGTGCTGCTGCTCCAGGGTTGCTGGTGGTGGAGGAGGTGATGGGGAAGGTGCTGCTGCTGGCCCTGCCACCCCGGCGGTGGTGGTGTTGTCTCCACAGCTGTTGGTGATTGTTGTGGTGGTGTTGGTGGCAGTTGCACCACCTGTGGTGCCTTTGTGGTGGCATCCCTCCATGCTGTGCCTCACAGTGGCTGGCCTGTGTGTGCACCCTGTAGCACCATGGACATTGTGTCCACCTGCCTGGTCTGCTGGGCCACTGACCCCTCCACAGCCATAGCCAGGCAGGTGATGGCTCTTGTCTGTGCCTGCACAAAGGCCTGGGAGGTGACCATGGCATCCACAAGATGATCTATGGCTGCCTCTGTGGTGTGTGACCCTGACTCCAGCACTCCTATCAGGGTACCCATGTGCTCCTCCAGCAACGCATGGTGTGCATCCATGCTGAGCCGGATACAGCCCAGCATCTCAGCCTATTCTGCATGTGTGGTCATGAGTGTCCAGCAGAACCCTGCATAGTCTGTGGGTGCATCTGTGCGGTCATCCTGTGGGGATGGCATGGTCCCATCCAGGGCCTCCTCCAGCCTGTGATATGACATGGGGCTTAGATCCTGCGCTATGCCACAGCTGAATAGATCGCTCAGGTCCAGTCCCTTCTCCTCCTCCTGTTGTTGCTCCCCTGCTGCCTCATGCTCCCCCACCACTGCTGTCATGGCTGTGTCCAGCTGTGCCGCATTGGCACCACCAGGGGTATGCATCACAGTGGCCTGCTGGGTGGTCGGCTGCATGGGTTCATGCTCTATGTCTGTGTCACCACTGTCAGCTGCCCCTGTATCTACTGCTGCTGCATCTGTGGGGGAATGACAGTGCATCAGTGCTAACACACCATGTCATGCCTACCATGCCAGCCTCCATTCCCACCCCTGCATCGCTGTCCCACACATTGGGGGCAGCGCTGACCATTGGCTTACCAATCTAACACTTCCTGGACTTATTTTTGATTTGTCTTTCTTATTGGTTATATCTAATTCTTTTAAACCTGATGTAGTGTATTGCAACTTTGAGAGAACCTCATGTAGTTCCTCAGGTTGTATACCAACCACTTTATTGATAGTGTATTGTGTTAATTCCTTATCTTGAATGACTGTGGAGGTTGCTAGAGCATTTAAGACAGTCCCTGCTTGTTTGTTTGTTTCTGTTTTAACAGATTCCATTATAGTTGTTGCTTTCTCCTTAACCTTCATCAAGTTCACCCTGGGTGGAACAATGTCCCCTCCCTTTGGGATTGAAACTCTTGTCTCATCATTTATTATATTCTGAGAAAAAGAAAGTCTGGCAACTCAAAGGACCACATCCACTTATAATTAAAGTGAAATTATCAAAATGTATTTATAGACACATAAGTATAATAGTAGCAGCAAAAAATGTTACCACTGTGCAAACAATGCCAAGATTGAGGAGGCAGTATGGCGCAGTGGTTTAAGGCTCTGAGCTGCAAATCTGGAGACCTGGGTTTGAATCCCACAGCCCCCACTTGCATACTGTGTGACCCTGAGCAAGTCACTTAACTTCCTTGTGCTCCCAGGTTGCACCTGCAAACAAGCTTTCAGCTTAGTGTGTCTCACCTGGTAAAATAATTGGTAAAAAAAAAAAATTAGGCACACACCAACGTTGCACGTTTTCCAGCGCTTTATCAAGATATAATACAGGACCTACTATTAGCATTTTTATGTACCAGGAAGGTCATGTGTCCCATTGAAATCGACGAATCCCAGGTAATCCATTAAAAACATCGAATTTTTGGGTGCAATACCTGCATCAACCAGCACAAATCAGTGTCTTTGTTTATCAAGTGTGAATACATAATGGACCTGCTTTAAATAATAACATCATATAATACATGTGCAAAAAAAATACAGAAAAAACATATATCATACAAAGAATTTTAAAAGACAAGAGAGAGAGAGATAAAGACAACATCATAAACGTAAGTATTCCTAAGAGTATATTTGTTCACATACCTATTATAAACACCCTAATTTATTTACCTTTTTGTTTCAAAAATGGAACCAAACTAAAGTATTCATTTAGGCCACCATCTAAATGAGCTTGTAACATATATTGCCATTTACTTTCCTGTCGTAATAACAAATTGTCCAGATCACCCCCCCAAAACCTAATTTTACTTTTTCTAATCCCTGAAAACTAAAAATATGATGCACTCCACAATTTTTTACATGTACAGCAAGAGCATTGGACAATTCCAGTTTTTCAATACTACGGAGATGTTCAGCAATTCTCTGTTTGAAACTTATTTTAGTTTTGTCAATATAGAATTGTTAACACTTACTACAAGTTGTTACATATACAACATGAGTTGTACTGCAGTTGATGAAAGATTTAAGTTTGTATATGTAGCCTAAATGAATACTTTAGTTTGGTTCCATTTTTGAAACAAAAAGGTAAATAAATTAGGGTGTTTATAATAGGTATGTGAACAAATATACTCTTAGGAATACTTATGTTTATGATGTTGTCTTTATCTCCGTCTTGTCTTTTAAAATTGTTCGTATGATATATGTTTTCTCTGTATGTTTTTTTGCACATGTATTATATGATGTTATTATTTAAAGCAGGTCCATTATGTATTCACACTTGATAAACAAAGACACTGATTTGTGTTGGTTGATGCAGGTATTGCACCCAAAAATTCAATGTTTTTAATGGATTACCTGGGATTGGTCGATTTAAATGTGACACATGACCTTCCTGGTAAATAAAAATGCTAATAGTAGGGCCTGCATTATACCTTGATAAAGCACTGGAAAACGCAAAACGTTGGTGTGTGTGTGCGTCTATCTTGGCATTGTTTGCACAGTGGTAACATCTTTGCTGCTACTATTATACTTATGTGTCTATAAATAAATTTTGATAATTTCACTTTAATTATAAGTGGTTGTGGTCCTTTGAGTTGCCAGGCTTTCTTTTTCTCAATATATAACTACATGTCTGAGCACCACTGATTCCAGTAGCCACCTTCCTTGTTTTTTGCCTATTCATTGTATTCTGTTTACTTGTCCTCCTGTTTGTTTGTACAAATAAGACATGATCTGTGATGATTTAATCTCTTTTCCAGTCACCAGTTCCTCATTTATTACTAGTTTGTCATTTTTATTCCCTTTTCTTTTTTAGAGCCTTTTGTCATTTTATCTGCCCACCAATTGGGGGGGGGGTGTAATGTCTAGTGAATCTGGCACAGACTAACTTCTTGTGTGATCTGCCATTTCCTTTTGAACAAATAGTGCCTACAGTGTATCACAATTATAGACAAAAAGAGTATACTCTCATGGCTGTTTAAACCAGGAAGTAATATTACAAATCAATTGCGCAAGCTGCCCAACCTGTCCTAGTTGTGCAAATTGTGCAAATTGCCGAAGTGATATCTGTCTCTATGTAATTGTTTAATTGAATAACAACACAATGCTCATTACTAAGGTACTAGCGGTAATAGAGTAAAAATAATAAAATATAAGCCTTTGTTAGCAGAATGTAGTAAAGGAAAATTATCTAATTAACTTATTACAGTTCTTTAATTTCCTTTTTTGATGCCTTCCTCCAATGCATCTAGTACCTTCTTTTCAATTTCAATGGCAATGATTGTACCTGTTACAGTTTTAGTCTATCGGATAAGTCTGTTGGTGTTACTTGATTGATTTAAAAAGGCACCTCACCATTTGTAATTAGCCCTTGATTACCCAAAGTCCAGCAGATTATATTACTTCTCCTTCAGCTCGATTGCTTCTTTGATCTTTATGATCTAAAATCCAACAAAATCCTGGAAAATCCTGGAAAGTATAGACAATTTCTGTCGGGAACTGTTGGTGATTAAGCTCGTAAACTCATAGACTGCTTCTTCTTTTTCCACCACACAATGTCTTTTAACCTTGTATGTTTGTTAAAAGACCTAACTCTTACACAATACCCTTCATATGCCACTAAGAAATAAAATGAAAGAAAAAGACATTCAGCAGTGGCTCAATTTAGTAGTTAAAATCTAAAGCTAACACTAACATTGATTACATATATTATAGCATCAGCAGTCAGCAATTAACTATATTGCACTCCATAGCATAATTAATTGATCAGTTAATCAGTTAATTGACTCCCCTTGGTTGTCCTTACAAATTTACCTGACTACTAATTAGTACCAATGGACTATGTGAGCCCTGTACAGCAGGAAAATATACAGCCACTTATACATATATGTTAAAAAATAGGTTTATATATTATTTGTATGTATTGTAACTAATTCAACATTTGCTATCATCTATCATATATGCTTAAGTATTTAAATACTTGTACTTACTAGTGTTGCCTGTTATAAAAAGTGCACTCAAGTTTGGTTCGCACTTAACAATAGTAATGTGCTGCAGCCCAAGCCATAAAAAACGCCTGTCAGCAGAGTGCCTATTTACTCTACCAGCTCCACAGATAGCATTCAATGGCCATGATCGTGTTTAAAAATCAATCTAAAACAGCTTTGTTAGACCCACATCCATGGTCCTGTTCCCCCATCTCATTGATGCTGGTTATTTAAACTTCCTTACAGAGTCTCAGGATAGGCTTTTAACTTGTCAGGGGTTTGGATCTGCTATTCCAATTCATCTGCAATGGGCTTCTTGCTGGCTTGCTCATTCAGCGCCATGTCCTTAGTGTGCAAAATGCGACACTGTGCTGGATCTAACATACTAACATACTAGATGCCAGTAGAGTAGGCCTAGTGGTCTATCAAGTCTGCTCGTGCTTCAGCACCCTGACTGGGTACCGTAGCCCTCTGCTTGGAGGACACCGTGCATGCTCTTATACAACGAAGAGTCACGTGGTCCCCAGATCACAATAACATGACAATGTGGAAATGAAATAAAATGTAAAATACATAAGTTTAAAAAATAACGAAATCATTTTTTTTTTAAATGGAATTGCATAGTTAATAGCAAGTTTAGACTTAAGCTTACTCTCGATTTGTGGACTTAAAAAGAAAATCCAACTGGGATACTAGGTTATGTGTTAAAAAACTTCAAACCTTTTAAAAACCCAGAGCACTCTAAATGCACAATTTAAGAGAAGTTTAAACATAAACTCAGCAAACACATAATAACAAGATACTGTAAGACAGCTTAAATAACTAACTTGATAAAAGCAGATATTTTCTAATTTCCAAGTCTCTCATATCTTTAATCTTTCCGACTTTCTGACTTGTTCAGTTTCAAATCCAGTGACTCTGAACTCCACCAATTTCAAATAATATCCAAACAGTTTTAGCAGAATCCATTTAATTAAATATGCAGCTTTTAATTCCTCCGCTGATAAGCCGTTCCGAGTGAGTATCTGTTGTAATTTGCAATATAGCGTTATATCCCCCTGCTTCTTCATTCTTTTCCACAGAGTATAAGAGTGCGTAGTGGCACTTCAGCCTCTGAGTCACCTCCAGTTGGAAGTAATCTCAAATTTCCCCTTCAGGCCTGGTTGCCTGAGTGCACCAAGTGTATAGATCCATTTCTGTTCTTTTTGGTTTAAAGCGTTCTCGAGGTCACCTCCCCTGATATCCTTTGCAACAATCTCAGCACCTATTGCTCTTATGTGTTGTATTTTATGTGTCTGCATTAATGTGTGCTGCCATTGCATATTCTTTGTTATTTCTAATGGCCAGGAGGTGTTCATTCAATCTATATCTGAACTTCCTCTTCGTTTGCCCCACATAATATTTCCCACACTCACATGTTAAAAGTTATACAAGACCCTCTGTATCACAAGTGATGTTTCCCTTGATAGTCACATTTTCTCCTGTTTTGGAGCTTTGGAAAGTATGTGCATCTATCCACAATGTGGCAAGCCCTACAACTTCATAGGGTTTTGTACCCCACCTTGGTATGTTCATACCTATACTTGTGCTTCTGGTCTGGTAGCTGTGAACCGATGTATCCTTGAGGTTTCTTCTTCTGTCCGTATGAGATCCTCAGTGGCTTATCAATCCACCTGGTAAGTTGTGTTGTGCCCCTGAAAATGTCAAGATTTTTTCCGAACAGTGTTAACTAGCTACTTTGTACCATCCCCATAGGTAGTTACAAAGGTCAACTGTTCAGAGCTTTTTTCTTTTTATTCTTTGGATACAACAGAGACTCCCTAGGCATAGTTTCAGTGTCTGCCATAGTCCTGGAAATGTATTCTTCCCTGTACCCCCTCACCTGTAATCTCTTTGTGAGTTCAGCTGCCCTTTCTCGGTAAAGTGTTTGGTTCACACAGTTTCTCTTTACCCTGATATATTGACCTTTTGGAAGATTTCTAATTATAAGTGCAGGGTGGCAACTATTGGTATGCAGGATACTATTGTGGTCACTGGGCTTCTTATATAGGCCAGTGAGAAGTGTCCCATCTGGACAGAGGGGCTCACGTGATGCAGAGTGCTGAGCAGAAGCTCCTCCGTTAAGCTCCTGCCTCCTGATCATTAAATCGTCTTTTTTAGACGTTTATATTTCTCCACTTCCTCTGCTTTTGAATTCTTCTACTATCTAAACACCCTGTGAGCCTGTTTTGAGTGCTAGACTGGCGGATGGAGGCTTATATGAAGAAAGCCCCGAAGAAACATACCCCCCTGCTACTCCCGAAAGGCCCCAAAGAAATTTGGCTCGGTGGGCCAGATAGGCCTGATCCTTCGAGTCAGGGAACAAGAACCTTTAACGCTTAATAGGTTCTTAGAAGAGTTTAAACCCTTTCATGAAGAGATGAAAGAAATGGCGATCGACCTGAAAATTCTCTCTAGAAAACTGGATGAAGTCTCATTAACTGTCTCTGATAATACAGCTCGAATAGTCTCGATGGAGAAAAAGCTAGAGAATCTGGATCCTGAATTAGTGTTTAAGCGACAGAAGCTATTTCGTCTGGAGGCCATACTTGAAGATTTGGAGGGCTGTAGCCGCAGAAACAATGTTGTGATACTAGGGCTACCAGAGGGAGAAGAGGGCCAGCATGCTGTAGCATTTATACAGAAGCTGGTGGAATGGGTTGCTGGCCCTTCGCCCTTCAGCCCAGTATACATTATAGAATGAGCTCACAGGTCTCTGCGACCAAAGCCTTCTCTGGATGCTCCCCCCCCCATCCTATTATCTGCTGCTTTTTGAATTTCCTAGAAAAGCAGCATTTTTTGCAAAAAGTGAGAGATTTACAAGAGGTTCGTTGGGAGAATACGAAATTGAGAATTGCACAAGATCTTTCTGGATCGGTTCGTTTGAAGTGGAAAGCGTTTCATCCCATCGTATCTAAGATCATTGCCGCGAGTCTGAAATTCAGGATGGGATACCCAGCCAGGTTACAAGTTTTCGTAAATGGATCTTGGTTTAATTATGATGATCCTGAAGTTGCCCTGTCGAGCCTTAAATCCATGTTACCAGACATGTTCCGGGAGCCCTGAGAGGCCCTGTTCGTGTGTTGAAGAGCTACTTGGAGTCGCTTATTGGAACTGTTATTTTTCTCCTTCCTTGAGGAGATAATGTCAACAAGTTGTATCTGTAAATTCTCGTTTTCTCATCTGGACTGGGTTGATCAGTGCATGACCTACCTGCTAACAGTCTCTCAAGCCCTAACTTCATAATGTTACCTTTTGCTCAGGGCAAAGACACTTGGGGTCTCGGGGTTGGCTTATTTAGGAACAGTGCTTTATGTCTCAGCATATTCAGTTTTGTACATTGCATAGAGAGGGGAGTTTATGTTGTTGGTTCTAGGATTAGCGTTCACTTTACATTGACTGGAAATCGGAGCGGTCTCGGGCTTTCTCCGCAACTCATACTTTCCATGTCAGGATCGGGTTGTGGCCACAAGAGGGCATTTCATGTATATGTAACGCACAGCCGTGTTGTCTTAATTCGAGGAGGATCTCCCTCAGTTTTTTCACTAGTCCCGAGTCCAGGACAGTAAATTTCCTCAAGGGGAATTTTTGTAACTAAGGGCTGGTAATTTCAGGGAATAGTTATTTTTTCAGTTTTCTTTCTCTTGGGTTCAAAATCTCAATATTCTTCTCGATCTCTGCTCTCAGATTGAGCAATGGGCTATTCCCCTTCATTAGGTTCTCGATCTGGCTCTGGTTTGTGCAAAGTTTTTCATGGGGCAAGGTAACCCCTAATTTTCATTCTGGTTCTTGAGGTTATTTGGTACACTCCTGACTTTGGTAGTTTACTCTGTTTTCCCTTTCATTATCATGTTAACACATATGCATGTGTATGCATTGGAAGCCCAAGGCCACTCTCTAGTTTTTTGGGAGTAGTTAATATCGTTTACATTCTTAAATATTCACTTTGGGATGTAAGTTGTGCTCCCATTAGCAGAGGTGCATCATCGGGAGGCGGGAGATGGAGGAAAAGACCCAGTACTGTGCTGAACGTTGCTTGTGGCAGTTTGGGCGGTTAGGTGGGGGCGGTGGATTTGGGGTTTTGTTAGGGGGAATGGGGGTAGTCGGGGGGAAGGGTATGGGTGAATTGTGGGGGGGTTGGGGAGGATGGAGGGTTTTACTGCAGTAACTTTTGGCATAGGGTTGCATGTATTATGTATCCTGAGTGCAGGGCTGAGCATTTTAAGTCCAATAACTATTACCAGATGGCCAAAGAGGTGACTTTTGCTACTTGGAATGTTAAGGGGATCAGGAAAAAACCCAAACAATATCAGGTTCTCAAACATTTAAGCTTATTATGTTCTCAGATAACTTTCCTACAGGAATCCCATTTATTAGAAGCTGAAGCTCTACAGTTAAAGAGGCGACAGGTGGGGCTGGTTTACGATGCTCAGGGTTCCACAAACAGTTGTGGGGTAATGCTTATAATTAATAGGGACATTCCCTTTGTTTCCACACAGGTCATTAAAGACCCTGAGGGTAGATTTATCCTAGTTAAGGGCACTCTCTGGTCAGTCCCACTTTTACTTGGTAGTATATATGGCCCTAATGTGGATGATCCTGGGTTTTTTATGAGACTCATATCTATTATTCTTCCAATGCTTCCCATCAGGATTATTTTGGGGGGCTACTTCAATCATGTCATAGATTCTAATCTCAACAGGTTAGGTAGTGGACCAGGAGTGGTTTCTCCAGGGCAGAGGGCTTTTAGGGATTTAGTGGACCAGTGCGGGCTCTGTGATGTCTGGCGCGTCTTATACCCTGATTCGAGGGAGTTTACTTTCAGGTCGATGGCGCATGGCTCGCAGTCCCGTATTGATTACATATTTATTTCTCAGGCTCTCCTACCCGGAGTTAAGAGCTCCTTGATCCAACCTGGCCCTGCCTCCAATCATTCACTGGTTTTATGCAAATTGGCATTCTTTAATTTACCTAATAGGGAAACCAGATGGAAACTCAACGAGCAACTCCTTAAAGATGTTAAGTATTGCAAGCTCATAAGGGAACAAATTGAGTTCTTTTTTTCATCCAGCCCTTTAGACAGTGCAAAGCCGGATATTTTGTGGGGGGCCTTCAAGGCTTACATGAGAGGGATCCTCATTAGTATGGCGGTGAGTAGGAAAAGGGCACAGGAGAAGGAACTATTATCATTATTGTCCCAAATTCGGTCACTTGAAATTAATATTTCGACTAGTGCCCCAGATGAAGATAAGAGGAAGCTCCTAGTGTTGAATGATAGATATCTAGAGTTACTTCGGGAAAAAGCAGAACTAGCTATTATTCGGACAAGGGCTAGTTACACTGATCAGGGAGAGAAGGCGGGGCGCCTACTGGCACTGCATATTAAGCAACAAGAATCTGTGAGATTTATCCCTCCAATTAGGGCAGTGGCAGACAGGTCTCTGACAGTATCTCCTACCGAGATAGTACAAGAATTTGCTCTATATTACGAAAGATTGTACAGTGACATGGAGTATCTTCCCTGTCCTGGGAGTACGGAGAATTATCTCAGGGATTCCCATCTGCCCTCCCTTTCAGAGCAACACAAGGGTTTTTTGGTCACCCCTATAACACAGTAGGAAATTGTTGAGGTTATCAGTGGATTACCCGTAGACAAAGTCCCAGGCCCTGACAGATTCTCCTCCCTATTTTACAAAGTTTTTGGGGATCTTTTATTACCAGTACTTTATCGCCTATTTCAATATATTTTAGCCGGGGCAGAGGCAGACCCTCACCTCTTTGAGGCCTTGATTGTTCTTCTCCCTAAACCAGATAAAGACCCTGAGCTTGTTCAAAGCTACAGACCTATATCCCTTCAAAACCAAGATATTAAAATTCTTTCAAAGATACTAGCCAATAGGTTAACCGTAGTTCTCCCTGAGCTAATAGGTATGAATCAGGTAGGATTTATGAAAGGGCGTTCATCTTCTGACCACTTGCGTACCCTATCTCATGTTTTCTCAGCTACCAGGGATGCTGAGTTCCCTGTAGGACTGGTTTCCCTGGATGCCGAGAAGGCATTTGATCGTGTGAATTGGAATTTTTTGTTCCGAGTTCTGGAAGCATTTCAATTCCCCTCTGTATTTACATCCTGGATTGCTACACTATATAAAACCCCTACAGCAAGGATCTCTGGAAACGGGGCTTTCTCTAAACCTTTTCCACTCCATTCAGGGACTAGACAGGGTTGCCCCTTATCTCCTCTGTTATTTAACTTGTATTTGGAACCTCTCATCCAAAATATTCTCAATAATGCTTCTATACAAGGCATATGGGTTGGGTGTCACGAAATTAAGGTCACTGCATATGCGGATGACTTGTTGATACATTTATCCCATCCAGTATCTTCTGTACCGGCTTTGCTGAGTGAAATAGTAAGATTTAGTGACCTGTCCAATTACAAACTGAATGCTAATAAATCCTCATTTTTTCCATTAAACTATAAGGTATTCAAAAATGATATCAGTCCCTTATGTTTATGTTGGACTCCCAGGTCATTTAAATATTTGGGCATTAAACTATCCCGTAACCCCCCTAACATGGTTTAAGGAAAATCTTGAATCTCTCTCACAGCAGATAATTCAAGACCTTGATAGGTGGTCCAAACTTCCCATTTCATTATGGGGCTGGATCAACATAAGTAAGATGAATGCATTCCCTAGAATATTTGACCCTTTATCTCTTCTCAACACTTTCATCCCATTACTCTGGTTTAAAAAGTTACATGGCATATTCACTCGATTTATTTGGGCTGATAAATATCCTCGATTGGTCTATCATAAATTGGCAGCTCCAAAACTTGAGGGAGGTTTGAGGATTCCTCATCTGGCTATATATTACTGGGCCAGTCATTTAGCAAAATGTTTGAGATGGGTATCTCCCGGCCCAGAAAAAAGAACAGCCGGTTTGGCTTAAGATTGAACTGGATGCAATTAGATCTAAGAATCTGGACCCCCTAACCTTATTCTACCTTAAAATCTCCCAGGTGCGTATGGTTGAGGAATGCCCTACAGTAGTTACCTCATTAAAGGTATATGCACAATTATGTTCATTTTTGCACTATACCCCTCAGTTGGACTTGGCCCAGTCTATCTGGAATTCCCCTTCTTTCACTATTAACAAGAAGCAGATCCCCCGTAAATGGCTGACCCAATTGGGGGAAGGGAAACTACTCTTTTTCGTGGATGAAGAGGGGCATTGGTTGTCAGTAGGAGATATTATTAGGAAATTTCTTATCCCGGCTCCCTCTCACTTCAAAGTTATACAGTTAAGGCACTTACTTACAATAGCTTTTGGTAATACCCTCCCCCCCCAGACTGTCACAGCCCTGATACCTGAGGTTTCTTCACTTATTGGATCTTCAGGTGTTATATCTAAGTTATATCAGGTTTTGTTTTACAAAAGATATGGAGATTCTTTTGGACCCACAAGATTCTGGAACTCTATCCTCCCTCAGTATCAGCTGGATTGTCAATCCTTGTGGAGATCCTGTCATAAATATGTTTCTCAAGACAGATTGAGTCTCATGCAATATCATATTTTACATAACATATATTGCACCCCGGTAAAATTAAAGAAATGGGGTCTCTTGAACTCCAGTATTTGTACTAAGTGTTTGCAGGAAGAAGGAACACTTCTTCACATGTTCTGGTCCTGTCCCAAAATTTCCTTTTTATGGGATTCAATCAAGACTTCTCTGGATCCTTTATTGGGCCTTCAGGAGTATTTTACTCCTGATATTTGCCTTTTAAGGGACTTGTCTTCTATTAGAGTTAAAGTAAGAAAGTTTCATATTTCTATGATTGCCTTATCTGTCAAGAAACTTATTTTATGTCATTGGAAAGACAAGTCCACCCCAACCTTTCAAGAATGGGTGAATAAAATTCTTGCCAATCTGCTTACAGAAAAAGCGATTGCCAGTCTTCACAATAGATTGGCAACATATACCAAAATATGGGATCCCCTTCACTCTCCAATTTTATTGGCTCAGTCTTAATTTTGTCTCAGTCTAAAATGTCCTGCAGGTTCTCAGGTAAAGAACTTAGCACTTAGGGATACTTGGATTTGTTACTGCAGTAAGGGGAGGGATGGGTGGGTTGGGCAGTTACGCCTGTATAAGTGACTGTATTTACACCTCATTCTCATTGTAACTGCCTTTATTGTGGAAAATGTACTAATAAACTTTGAATTGAAAAAAAAAAAAGTGTCCCATCTGGCATTTTGGTAATGGAAATACTCTATCCAGAAAATTAATAGTTTCTTGTTCAACATTCCCATTAAATCTCAAGTTGGCATTAGTTGTTTCTAAATAGCATACAAACACATACAACTCATCAACTATCCCCTTCCAGATTAAAAATAAATCATCAATAAACCGGTTGTATATATCAATCTTGTCAAAGTAAGGATTGTTCACATCTTTATACACATATTCCTCCTCCCATAGCCCCATATACAAGTTTGCCAGGCTCGGTGCCAGCGTGGCACCCACAGCTGTGCCATTCTTTTGTTTATAGTTTTTATTCTAAAACATAAACACATTGTTATCAAGCACCAGTTCTGTTAACTCTCAAAAGTGGAGCAACATGGTATACCAACAAAAGACAACCTCCAATGCTACTTCAAGTTAAAAAGTCACTTTATTATTGAAAGTAGATAAGACATAGCAGCACCCCTCACACGCCATCGTTTCACGTAGATTACACTTTTTCATATTGGGTGACCTAAAGGTAAGCAAGCAATGTGAGAAGGCAGTAAGGATGGCTGGGGGGATACTGGGATGTATAGGAAGAGGCATCACCAGTAGAAAACAGGAAGTTGTTATCCCTCTGTACAGACAGTTGGTGGGACCCCATCTGGAGTATTGTGTGCAGTTCTGGAGACCCAATCTCTGCAAGGCCATAGACAGGATAGAGGCACTCCAGAGGAGGGCAACTAAAATGGTTCAGGGTCTGCACCAGAAGCCATATGAAGACAGACTAAAAGAGCTTAATATGTATACTCTCGAAGAAAGGTAGGGGGCATGATAGAAACTTTCAAGTACCTCAAGGGAATCAACAAACTCCAAAAGAGTAGCATCTTTCAGAAACAGAGATGTACAAGAACAAGGGGGCACAATTAGAGGGGGGAAACAGCTCAGGGGCAATGTGAGGAAGTATTTTTTTCACTGAGAGGGTGGTAGACACATGGAATGGCCTTCCTGAGGAGGTTGTGGGGTCAAAAACAGTGGTGGAATTCAAGAATGCATGGGACAGTCATAAGGCAATTCTGGTGGGTGGGGAGTAGGAAGAAGTAGGCTGTTGGTTAACTAGGATCTGCAGCTTATCCAATAGCTAGGGAAATGGGCAGACTGGGTGTGCCAAGCAGTCCTTATCTGCCATCAAAGTCTATGTTTCTATGAATCCTGGTACAAGCCGCAGTGGCCTTTTTCAGTACAAGTTTAATGATATCCCACTTTGTTGTGCATCCAACTCCGGCCTAATCCCCTCTAGGTGAACTTTCAGGATTTCATGCATCCTCCCAAAGTCTGCTCATCTGAAGTCCACCACCCTTGTCTCTGAGCCTACAGACTCCCTACTCAATCTGAGCATGAACCACACCAATTGGTGGCCACTCCCAGCTAGTGGGTCCTCCACCTTTAGTTCCGTCACCGCCTCCCCGTTTGATAGTACTAGGTCGAGTGTATTACCTAGCTGAGTTGGCATGTTGACCAACTATGCCAGGAGACTATCCTGGAATGCGTCCAGGAGTACCTGTTCCCTGGCAGTAGAGGTGGCTGGGGTACCCCAATCCACCCCAGGCAGATTGAAGCCCCCCACAATCATCACACTCCCCTTCCTACATACCTGCCTAATCTGTTCCGCAAACTCCCTATCCAACTTCTCGGACTGGGCTGGTGGCCTATACACCACCCCAGCCTCAGTTTCCTACCCTTGAGTCCAGGAACTGCATCCATAGCACTTCTGTCCTCCCTTCTTCCCCCTCGTCTCTTGTGCATCTAGCCCCATCTTTTACATAAACTGCCAGCCCTCTGTATTTCCTGTAAATTCTGTGCCCTTGGATTGCCAGGTCCCAGTCCTGGTGTTGGGTGGCCCAAGTCTCTGTGATGGCTGCAACGTCCACCATCCCTTCAGCTAAGAGAGACTGGAGCTCAGTTGTTTCATTATCCAGGCTCCTTGCATTCAGGTAGACCACCCTCCACCCATTTCAAATCCCCTTTGAAACATGTTTTCAAATTCCCTCTGTGAAGCCACCAATTGCTGAGGTCAGCAGGACATACTAGCATAAAGTGAGCTAGGGAAGTGCACGGCTGCTCCTGAGAGGGTGGCTACTGCAAATAGAAAATGGAAGTTGTGGCTCACAGTTTAAATTGGTAAAAAGTATTTGGAGGTAGTTTTAAAAAATTTAATTTACTGTCCAAAAGACCTAATCGGTCATTTTTTTATTTATTTTATTTATTTATTTAGCTTTTGTTGACCGGGTAAGTGCACTAGACAAATCCTGCCTATTTTCAGGCATGACCCGGGGGAAGGGGATACAGATGAATGCCAACTGACCTTGAACCAGATTAAGCTGTTGGTGGTATTTTTAGCTGCTGGGTAAAGCTGTGGCTTTTCCACTGTTTTCCTTTAAAGCAGGACCCCACTGAAAATGAGATATTGCATCTCAGCTGGGTTATCCTGGGAGAATATATTGCAAAACTTTGTAAAAACAGAACCCTGGAGCATTCCGTCTCTCAGATGAGATGTTAAACCGAAGTCCCATCTGCTTGTTCTGGTGGTAGTTCAGGTGGATGTTAAAGATCCCATGGCACTTATCGTAAAGAGTAGGGGGATTACCCCGGTGCCCTGGCCAAATTTCCTCTCATTCACTAAAACAAATACCACCAACAGCTTAATCTGGTTCAAGGTCAGTTGGCATTCATCTGTATCCCCCTCCCCTGGGTTGTGCCTGAAAATAGGCAGAATCTGCCTAGTGCACTTACCCAGTCAACAGAAACTAAATAAATAAATAAATAACCCTACTGAAAGGGAAATGTTACATCTAAGATGATCTGTCCTAGAAAAATACATTATAAAGCAGGACCACACTAACAGATAAATACTGCATCTCACCTCTATTATCCTGAGTACATTCAGTATAAAAATGCGTAAAACCGCCAGCCTTGTGGCACTGAAGGTTGAGGCGCTGAAAGCCACACCTTGCGCCACACCGGTGACCTGGGACAGGGCCGCCAGGGGGCAGCCGGGGAGGAGAAACATACAGCACCCAATGGCTGCTCTCCTTCTCTTGGGAGGTATTAACTGCAGGCTCCCGCTGCAATACCGCCATCTCAGGGAGCCCAGGTGGAAGGTGCGGTAGGTGGAGAAGCAGTAAGGGCATTGGGCAAGATGTTGGCAGAGGGGCAGAGTGGAGGCACGTCTCAGCGTGCCTCCTAGCTCATAGGCCATCATTGCATGACGACATCTGGGGAAAGAACATGGAAAAACACCTCGGCTTCTCCTAGACGATGACACCCTGCTGTGAGGTCTCTGGGCTCATTGGGACAGACTCCGCTGCAGTAATTCCACAATATGAGTATGTTGGCTTGAGGAGGTAAGCATGGGAGTGTCCCTCCTCACCCCTACCCGGGGGAGGGGTATACTGGGGGTAAGATGGTGCAGAACCATGTGCTCTAGGGGCAGATTTCAGTGGAAACAGGGCCTACAGTACGGGATGTCCGAGACAGTGGAGAAGAGAGGCGAATAGAGCACATAAATAGACAATAAAAACCAAAAATGAGTAAAACCAGGACCCCATTGCAAATGACATATTACATCGCATATGGTCATTCTTGGGCATATAGTAAAAATGTGTACAATCAGGACCCAGTGCAACAGCATGCAGGCAAACTTTTGGCGTTGACAAATGCTTGTTTTAAATATGTTATGCAATCAAATACACTCAGTCTCTAGCTGTTTACAGTTTCTGGGCTTGATTTTCAGAGTCCCGAGAATGCCGCAAGCCCCTAGTGTGCTGACTGTTTGGCACATGGTGCTTGCTGCAGTCTCTTGGCTGGAGAC
Organism: Neoceratodus forsteri; assembly: GCA_016271365.2. Taxonomy (NCBI): domain Eukaryota; kingdom Metazoa; phylum Chordata; order Ceratodontiformes; family Ceratodontidae; genus Neoceratodus; species Neoceratodus forsteri. Next base: position 1,680,716,971 of record CM057456.1, read on the forward strand.
TGGGATTTTCATTCTCGAGCACCAAATGCCGCAAGTTAGACCAGCTTTTCCCTGGTCTAATTTGCTCCATTTGGGAGACCCCTTTTACAGGGCTTGCACCAAATCTTTGGCACAAGCTGACATAAATTGAGAAAACTGTCAAAACTGCGCCCACTGTTCCAAAATCATGTGCAGTTGTGTCAAAGGAGTTTGATGCAGCCACGCCGAATAATGGGGTTGATAGAGGGCTTGATGCCAGCCCTGTGTCACCCTTTGAAAATCGAGCCCCCTGTCTTGTCCGTTCACTCCTTGATGAGCTTTGCTTGGTGCTTCTGCGGTCATGTCAGAAATAAATCACTCTGCTATATTATGGTTTGCTGTCATGCTTACATATTTACAGTTACCCACGCAAGAACATGGCCACAACAATTGCTGTCCTTGTCAACACTGCAAGACAGGCTCTATTCGGAACCTGGACATAAGAACAAACCTTAGGGTACCTTAAAAAAGGTTTCACTATTTACAGTGACAGAGCTAGGGGTTTTAAAACATGGGTCAGATTAGACCCATAGGTGTAAAAAATGTGGGTCAAAATGAGAAACAGCTGGGTCCAAACCTAATCGTAAGTAAAAATTTCACTAGTACAGAAGCTTAAATTTGTTGAGTGAAAATACTTTTCTATTGTTTAGTTTTCCATCTATAAGCTATTGTTAGAGACAGGTGCACCACATTGGACCCACTGTCCTGTGGAAAGTGGGTCATTTCTGGGCAAGCCGCAACTTTTTCCCTTTTTGCCCTATCTAGCACTGTCTCTGACTATTTATGCACTTCTTACAGGAGCCCTATATCTCCTCTTATTTCTTGCAGTGTATCAGTGGGTGAGGTTTATCTCAACACAGAGCCTTTCCTATGCTGCCTTCTGAATTTACTAGAGCTCACACCTTGCTACATACTTTGGGTTCACTTATTTTTCATTCAGCATCATTGTTGGGACACTCACTCTAGCACTCTTGGCTAACGTTCACCCTGACTCTGGGCACCTCACATTAACCAGGTCTTTACTCTCACCAGAAAGTCTGCTGGTACAAGTGCACTAGCTTCTACCTCAGCCTGTCCTCAGTCAGTGACTGGCAATCTATCCAGGCCCTCTGAGAGAGGTAATATCTCCAATATCCATACAGTACCAGCCTGAGATTCCCCATACAAATAGTAGGCATATCTCCTACATTTTTCAGCAGTTCAGTCTTTGGCAACAGATATCTCACTATCCTCAGTGCAGCTGATTGCATCTCTTGGTCACAGATAGGACCAACATGTTTCTCCAAAGTGAAAACACCTACTTTTGAGAAACCCTCTGTGCATCATAAGGTCCCCATGGAGTTCTCCTCAGGGTAGTCCTTTAGGATCATCACTCCCTTCCAGTGATCTCTTATGCTCCCATTAGAATTAATGGTGATCTGTACTAAATGGACAGTAGACTCCAAGTTCCCTCAGTCATCATTGCTTTCTTCGTATCAGTGCTTGGCAGCTACCAGATGACCTGACAATGAGTTTTGCTGTTCTCACACAGTGTAGGGCCCTGTAGAAATAAAGTTAGGACTCATTCACAGGAACCAAAGTGCCCTATGCAATTTGCCCTATGCAAAGAAAGTTAGAACGCACAAAGAAAGTTAGCAGTCACCAGCACACAAAGCAAGTTACCACTCTACTGTTTCAAAAACTAAGGAAATTCATTGCAACAAAACTACATTAATGCAGATTAGGGCTGCTACCACATAAGACTCAAAGTTTAGAAATGTGCAGTTATGGTTTTCAACCCAATGCCCACAAAGTTTGGAAATCTGCATGAGAGTAGTCAAGCCTAACTCCCCCCTTCCCCCTCACTTCCCCTTTTTACCCAAGACTGAGCTGCAGGTATTGGGCCATATGTCAATAGTATGGTACTTCATACAGGGTCAACATATTCAACATTTGTAAATAACAGCTGTAATCCCCAACCCATTCCATGTGACCCAAAGCCAAGCTGCAGGTCTGGAGTCACGCCATACAGTTATGATGTTTAACGCATATCTTACTCCTTTTAGGTTTGTAATTAGAATACTTGAGCTCAGCTAAAGAGTTTACATCCATTTATGATGTTGCTAGCTTTGCACACAATACTGTGGACCTTTTGCAAAGCAGCAGACTTGTTACAGCTGGTAGTGCAACTGGAATGATATTCCAGGCAGCCTGGGTTCACGTCTCAGGTAAGGCACTTATTTATTTCTCTCTTCTGTTTGTCTGGGTTCCATAAATGTGCAAACTGCACCCTTGTGAATGAAAATATAATTATCTGTGCAGCACCAGGGTGTGCATTACGGAAAGAGTACGGTGCCTCAGGACATCTCAGTTTCCAGTTTCCTTTGCAGCTCAGCTGGTAGTGCAATTGGAATGGTATTCCAGGTTGGCTGGATTAAAGTCCCAGTTAAGGCACTCATTTCTTTCTCTGTTTGTTTCAGTTCCATAAAAGTGCACACCGCACCATTGTGATTGAAAATGTAATTATTTGTGCAGCACCAGACTGTGCATTAAAGAAAGAGTAGGGTGCCTCAGGATGTCCCAGTTTGTTTTTGCCTTGGTAGCACAGCTGGTAGCACAAATGGAATAGAATTCCAAGCAACCTGGGTTCAAGTCCCAGATAAGGCACTTATTTCTTTCCCTGTACTGTATGTTTGGGTTCCATAAATGTGCATTCCACACCCTTGTGACTGAAATTGTCACAGATTTGTAAGTATAGTACTATACATATTGCCCCCTTTCTTTCTTTCTTTCTTTCTTTCTTTCTTTAGGAAGCATACTTGGAACTGCATGTTACATGTTTGGGACATCATGTACACTACTTTATGCAGTGTCTTCTTGAAACTGTATGAAACAAAGTACAAGTGGGTGGTGCATATTCTACTAGGTAATGTGTGAAACCAAATGCTGCTGTTAAATGTACTGTGTGTTATACTATATACAGATTCACAAGATCATGTGTAGTCAATATACAATCGTGTGGTAACTGTGCAACTTAATGTTGGACAAAAAGAGGCTCACATGAACCAGCACAGCCTTGTAGCATGGAGCTGGATTTGTAGCTTAGCCTTGGGTCACAAGGGTAGGGGATGGGGTGGGGGTGGGAGTTAGGCTGGACTTGTCTAATTGCACATTTGTAACTTTGTGGGCATTGGGTTAAAAACCATACTAGCACACTAATGAACTCTGAGTCTTATGCGGTAGCAACCTGAATCTGCATTAATGCAGTGTTTTACAATGAATTTTCTTGCTTTTGAAACAGTAGTGTGGTAACTTGCTTTGTGCAGGGCCCTTGAGGCTCCACGTTGGTGACTACTAGCTTTCTTTGTGCCTTTTAACTTTCTTTTCAAAAGGCAAATTGCATGGGGGGAAGGGGGAGGAATTAGGCTTGACTACCTTCATAGCACATTTACAAACTTTGTGAGAATTGGGTTGAAAACCAGAATAGTGCATTTCCAACCTTTGAGGGTATCAGTGTTATGCAGTAGCAACCCTAATCTGCATTAATGTTGTTTTTTGCAACTAATAAATATATATATATATCTGGAAGAGACATGAAAGAAGATGGCGGCCACGCTGGGCTGACGTCTATGAGCTTCGGTCTTTGGCCCGATTTTATTTTATTATAATGCTATCGTTTTTATAAATTGTATCGTTTATTTGTTTTATCGTTAATTTTGAGTTACAGTATCGCTCGCTGTTATAGTCGCTAGCAGTTGTTTATTATCGCGACTACTAACGTTCTGTTATTTAAAAATGAGATGTTCTTGGAGAGACTGACCTGAGTGGATTTCCCAGGTGGCTTGTCGTGGATAGCTCGTTTGAGTGATGTGCTCGGTGTCGGTCTACTTGGATGTTTTGGAAGAAGTCGGTGGCCTGTAGCCTGGAGGCTTGGTGGCAGTTCTCCCTTTTGTTGGAACCCAGCAGTCGAACTGCAGTTTCTGTTCGGGGATATAATCTTCGCCGGACCGTGGGAAAGAGGTTGTCGGCTTTTTGTGTGTGTGGAACCATTGGAACAAGGAAGTGGAAGGCAGAAGAACGGCAGTGAAGATTAGAGTGATCGTTCGTCCACATAATTCGGAGGTTTGGCTCCCTGGTCCAGACGGGGGGGCTGGTTTTTCCTGCCTCCGGAGGGTGGTGGGTTTGCTTTGCTCCCTGGGTGAGGCAGGGTGCTATCGGAGGTGGTCCTGCCTGCCTCATCGTAGCGAGGGTCGGGTGAGCTGGAGCCTGTGGCTGGAATCTGTGGAGGTGGAGGAGTTGTTTGTGCTGTCTGCTTGTTTGCTGCCTCCAGGATCTTGGCTACTGGGAGTTCTGGATATTTCGATTGTAGCTAGAGCTGTGTGGACTTGGCGTGGATTACTTGAACTTGGTGAAGTATCCCTGAATTACTTTTTGTTGTAACTACTGTGTCTTAACTATCGGGAGACTATCGGGAGACCACTAGGAAATTTAACTATAACTGAGTTCATTTACAACTATCAGTCTCGTGAGAGGGGTCTGATTAATGTTGGAGCCATACTGTGTGGTGAGAGCACAGAAGTGTGATCGTACAAAAGACCTTGAACTCTGCTTTTTGGGTTAAACGAGGGTACTGATGAATGGGTTTTAAAGTGATGGGCCATTTTTTGTGGTTTTAGGTGGTAAGCTCCTCTCCCCGCAATGGTGAGAGTACTGTGGGTGGGGTAGAAATATAATATGTTTTGATAATTTGACAGCACTAAAATTGGCTAATAGATTTTGTATTATATTATGATTTTTTAGTGTCTTATTTTAAGTTTTATTTGTAATTTTGTTTTATATAAGTTGAGTAGGGTTTATTATTATTAATTGTGGTGTGAATTATGGGCTGGAATGACAATAAGATGGTCGGGTATTATTCCCCCTCTATGCTCAGGGACCTCCGTCCTTTCTCCTGTCCCCCTTTGTCACCGGGAGTCTATAGAAAGTGTAGGGCTCTGGGGATTGTGAGAGGGAGACGAAGGGTTGGTGCTGGGCCTGGGGGGGAATGGAAAGGAGTGGGCGGATTGGGATAGTGGGGTCAAGGAGACGCCCTGGGGTGAAATGGGCACAGGAGAGGGATTTTCCTGTCTTGTGTCCATACCAAAGTTCTGATCCAGATCAGCCAGTAGGGCAGTCATTATCAGAGGTTTATCCTACTCGGGCGGTGTTATGCAATGCCAGGTCTATTAAAACAAAGGCGGCTGTTGGTAGCTGATCTTGTTGGGTCATCTGACTGGCATGCATCACTGAACTGGCTGGATGAAAATGCTGGGCCAGTTTTAGCCGCAGCAGTTCCAGCTGGGTACTCGGTGATACACCGCCCGAGGCAGGACCGTAGGGGCGGGGGTGTTGCCATATGTTTTAAGTCAGAACTGGGCCTGGTGGAGGTACCAGCGGGAGTCACCAGATCCTTTGAGTGTATTTTGGGCAAGGGTGTGGGGTGCAGGATACTTCTTGTATACCGTTCACCAGGTGACGAGAATGTTTTCCTGCAGGAAGTCGCAGACTTCATTGTCGACCTGATGTTGGGGTCCCCCAGATGGTTGGTTCTGGGGGATTTCAATGCTTGGGTCGACGATGAATTCTCTCGATTTGGTCAAGACTTCCTCCAGTTGATGATATCATTGGGCTTCACACAGGTGGTTTCCTCCTCAACCCATGTTGGTGGACACTCATTGGACCTGGTGTTCCTTCTGGGGATGGGGATATCCGACTTGGTGGTGAAACCGGTCGGATGGTCTGACCATCACCCCATTAGGTTCAGTTTTGAGGCCACCCCTGTTAGGTCTGCCCCTTTGGAGATGGTCCGATACCGCCCTTTGAGGGGTGTATCCCCAGATGACCTAATGGCAGTATTGGACCTATCAAGCCTACCGATAGATTGCTTAGATCCAGGTGACCTGGTACATGCTTATAATGAGGCAGTGACAGGGGCCCTGGATTCTATTGCACCAGTTCGTGTTCGCCCTCTTACTCCTGCGCCCAGGTCTCCTTGGTTTGATGAGACCATGAGGGAGCTGAGGAGGGTTGACGAAGGCTGGAGAGCGTTGGCGGAGGTCCGGTCTCGATGATGACAGGCTTAGTTTGATGGACCATTATTTGGCCTATCAATCCGCAATCTCTCGTAAGAAGGCAGAGTTCCTGTCCAGAGAGATAACGGCTGCACGGAATAGACAAGCTCAGCTCTTTCGGACTGTGGACAGACTGTGCAATCCAGTCTGTCTTCTGCCAGAAAACCTTATCTCAGAATGGTGTGATGAACTTGCTCTCTTCTTTGCAGATAAGGTTGTCAAAATCAGATTGGATATTCGCTCTTCCCTCCCCAACGGGAGTGACGGTGGTCAGCAGGAGATGTCGAACACCCAGTTTAGATGGTCTGACTTCAGCCTTCCCACAATTGATGATGTTGTGATGATCATTCGAGCGCTGCGACCGACTAGCTGTGATTTGGACCCTGGTCCCATACGCCTCTTAGTGGGTTGTGTGGATAAAATCGGCCTAGTCCTGGCTTTGATCGTCTGGAAGTCTTTGGAGAGGGGGATCTTTCCAGATCCCCTTAAAGAGGCTATAGTTAAGCCTCTATTAAAGAAATCCTCCCTAGATCCAGATTGTCTAGCAAATTACAGACCAGTCTCTAACTTATCCTTTGTGGGTAAAGTTATTGAGAAAGTGGTCACAGTGCAGTTGGAGGATCATCTGACCAACAACAATATCTCGATTCTCTCAGTCTGGATTTAGGAAAGGCATAGTACCGAGACAGCGCTTATGACGGGTACTAAATGACCTCTAATAGTGAGACATCGTAGGACCCGATCCATCTTGCTACTACTTGATCTCTCTGCAGCGTTTGACACCATTGACCATGGTGTGCTGTTAGAGCGTTTGCGGTCTGTCTGTGGACTGTCTGGTACGGTCCTCAGATGGTTTCGATCTTACCTCGAGGGTAGGACTCAGAGTGGTGTCAGGAATTTTTCCTCGGCATCACTCTCCCTATCCTCTGAGGGTACGCAGAGTTCTATCTTAAGCGCCTATGTTGTTTGCGATGTATATGCTGCCGTTAGGGTGATTATTAGACAATAGGTTTGGGTTTTCATTGCTATGCAGATGATACCCAGCTGTATATGTCTTTCGTGCAGCCAGATGCTGCCTTGTCGGTATTTAATAACTGCCTTGAAGAAATCCAAGACTGGATGAATGGGAGTTGGCTGAGGTTAAACCGGAGAAAACTGAGGTGTTGGTTGTGGACAAAGGCGCGGTGAGCGGGGTCTGCGGAGGATCACCCTCAGGCTTATGAAGCGGAGGTGTTCAACTGGCGACCTCAGATCAGGTGGAATCTTGGCGTAATAATTGACGACCGTCTGACACTTAAATCTCAGGTGTCAGCGGTGGTCCAACTTTCCTTTTTCATCTGAGGAATATTGCCAGGGTGAAGCACCTGGTTCCTCCAGAGGACCTCCCAACATTGATCCACGCCTTCATTACCTCCCGTCTTGACTACTGTAATTCCCTATACCTAGGGCTATCGGGGGTTGAACTTCGCCATCTGCAGCTAGTGCAGAATGCGGCAGCCAGGTTGTTGACTGGGTCTTCTAGATCCAGCCATATAATGCCTGTGCTTCGCGGACTGCACTGGCTGCCAGTGTTTTGGCGAATCACCTTCAAGGTCGGTTTACTGACCTATAAAGCCCTACATGATCTGGGACCTACCTACCTGAAAGAGATCCTTTGCCCCTACTGTCCCTCCCGCTCCCTCCGATCCACTGACGAGGGATTGCTAGAGATTCCCAGGGTCCGTTTGAAAACATCAGGTGCTAGATCGTTTAGTTTTATGGCACCGACCTGTGGGAATTCTCTACCTGGCCAGGTGCGAAATGCCTGACCGCCCCTTGGTTTTAAAGGAGCTTAAGACCCACCTTTTTAGCATAGCTTTTAAGGATTTATATTAGTTTTAATTTTATTGTATTTATTGTTTTGTGAATTTGTACAGGCGCTTTGGTTTTAAGAAAAGCGCCTTTTAAAAAATAAAGATGAATTGAAATATATATATATATAGTTATACAATAAGCATGGACCCTGAAGCCATTGTATAAATGAATTTATCTAGCTACTGTTGCATAAATTTGTGTTTATATACTGTACAGTAGCCACATCATGACCATTTATTTATATAGTAGACACATCATAGGTGCCCCCCCCCCCCGGCACTTGTTGTACAAACTGTCACGTTCCCTTAGATGCTCCTGATGTCTAACTACTTGCCCACATGGTCTTTGCAGGCACAGCAGCATTACGCTCACTCTGCCAAATTATCCCAGAAACTAACGGCAACAAACACAGCAGTTTACGTTTGTTTTTTTGTTTTGTTTTTTTAAATAAAAAAGTACCAACTTTCATTGTTTCTTTTGGCCCAGTATTCATCAGCAGGTGAAAGACTGTTCCTAGTCATGTGAAGCATACCAAAAGGTTGCCACCATTACTAAAACAGACAAGGTTTCCCATATTGCAATACCACTGGTAGACACTCCTTTCAGTGTGGGGGCTATGGACATAGTTGGCCTCCTGGAGAAAAGTGGGAAAGGTAATAATTTTATTTTTTGGGGCAGCAGTTACTCCACAAGATACTTGGAAGTGATACCACTGAGTACTATAATGGTTCCTAAAGCGGCAGAGGAATACATCAAACCCTATAGCCCTGTGGGTATCCCACAGGTGAGCTTTCTAACTATAGACAGTAATGCTTTTTAGTGAGTTTGTTAACCTTTACTGTGTATTCAATGCCCTCTTTATATAGCTAGGAAACTCTCAACCCAGGTTAATTACCTTACGTATGTTAATTTTGTGTCAGTTATGGGCAAACTGTCTTATCTGGTTCATTTGCCTAAAGTATATTATCTCATATATATATATATATACATATTCTTTGCCTCAAGCTTCATGTCACGTTGCTCATGAGGTCCACTGGCACCAATTGTCCTTTGTATTTAATTGTGCATTACCACTGTACTTTTCCTGGTCGTACCTGTAAATAGGCATGTACATGCCTAATGTACCCTAGCCAATAAACAAAAACTAACTAAATAAATAAAACTTACTCTCCAGTTATAGGAACTCTACTGAATAATGGGTCTGCAGTTGTATGAACATCACCCTACCATCCCAGGACAAACAGCAGTAGAAAGAGTCAAATCTTTAACAAAAATGTTCTGCAAACATATAACAGATGAAGGGCAGAACTGGGACTTGTATCTCCCCTACTGTCTATGTCTGCATATCAAAAAATGATGGGCCAGAGGACACAGATGGGGGGAAGGGTTTTTTTGAGGATTTTTTTTTTTAACCAGAAGAAACACACTAAGCTGAAGCTTGTTTACAGGTGTGACCTGGAAACACAAGGAAGTTAAGTGACTTGCTTAGGGTCACACAGTATGCAAGTGGGGACAGTGGGATTCAAACCCAGGCTGTCAGATTTGCAGGTCAGAGTCTTAAACCACTGTGCTATACTGCCAATGTTGGAATGTGAAAGGGGAAATAGGGGGTGTTGAGGAAAAGTAAAGGAAATTGATACAAGAGGGAGGGAAGCAAAATGGGAGCTGTATATAAAATGATAGGAAGGAGAAAAACAGTGAGAAGAAAAGGTAGCATGTTAGGAGGGGAGCCAAGCTTCCACAGGTTTCTCTCCTTTTAAATTCTGATATGGCAACCATCCAAGATAGCCTCTGTGTACAGTAAAGGAGATCTAGAAGAAAAGAACCTATGAAAGAGCAGAATGTAGTTAAATATACAGTATGACTGTGCTATGTAAACGTTTGGTTAAATATGTACGGGTGGCCTATGAGAATTGTGATCATGCCCAGGAATAACAGAAAGAGTATTATGTTGTAGAGGTAAAAGCTAAATAATTTCAGCCTGGAGAAAGAACAGTTACTCACTGTAGCAGTAGGCCTTTGAGAGAATCTCCTCCATTGGGTCACACCTTTGGAACTGTAAGCTGTCAGTGTTAAGACCACTCAGGAACTTTTGATAGCTGAGGACTACCCATGATGATGTACAATGTTGGCACCTATAAAACATGAGTGGATCCCTTGTTCCTCAGTTCCCTGTTGGAGACAATCTTGGAGGGTCTCTTACCATGAGGAACCAGGAGATCAAACCAGTACCAGGTACACAAGAAAAAATATGGAACTTGAAATACTGTATAGTATACATGAGGCACTATGGACACTTCCAGAAAAGGCAGTGGACAAACCTGCCAGCGTATACCTCAGAAAAGGGGAAGACGGTTGAGTGTGCTGTGGCCCAATGGAGGAGACTCTCTCGAAGATCTACTGTTACGATGAGTAACTGTTCCATCTTAATCGAGGACATCTCCTACACTGGGTCACACCTTTGGAATGTCGTCTTAGTGGCACAAAGTACTCAGGGAGGATGGCAAAGTTTGATATGAAATCAGGATAGAAGGCCTTGCAGAACAACAAAACCAAAGGCAGTACATCTGTGTGAGATGATATCTAAACTTCAGTGCTTTGTGTAAGTATGTACAGTGCTCCATGTGGCAGCAGCACAAATGTTAGCTGCAGAAATGTTCTGAAAACAGGCAACAGAAGTGTCCATACCTTGTGCAGAGCGGCCATGCACAGCACCAGCAAGTTCCTTACAGTACTTCAATGCAGTAAGCCAGCCTTTTGCACAGGCATTGCTTAGTAATAGGTATGCCCTCTCTCCAGGGGTGAATGAGACAAAAAGCTGAGGACTAACTGCAGTCCTTAGTAAGATCTAGATAGAAATACAGTGGTGTCTGTACATCAAGCATGTGGAGTAATGTCTCACCTTTGTTAGCATGCTCAGGATAATACATAGATTTATGATATGACTCAGCATGAAGTTAGAAATCACTTAGGGTAAAAAGTGTGGATTAGTATGCAAGGCTACCCTGTCCTCGTGAAAAATCAGGTTAGTGGCTCATGAATGAGTGCATGAAGTTCAGAAATCCTTCGGGTCAAGGTAATGGCAACCAGAAAAAAAGGCCTTCCAAAAAAAGGAAGAGCATCTCGTAAGTTACAGCACACTCAAATGGAGCCAAAGTCAATTTCGCAAGAGTGCATTTCCAGGAGGACAGAAATGTACACGATGGGGTTGGAGTAGAAACAGAGCCAAGCATGGAACTTCGACATGTTTGTTACAAGCAGCAGCAGGTCACTATGCCGAAGAGTCAAGTACAATGAAAGGGGGGAATGGTTCCACAGACTAAGAGTATCCAATCTTACAGGAACAGGTGCAAGTAAATGTTATACACCTATCTTCATTAGTTCTGACTGCTACTCAAAATAAACTGTTGTCTAAGGGGTTGAGTTTTTGCCCGTCGAGCACAGTCAATGACTTTGATATATTTCTGAACATTAAAAAATTCACAAGAAAGTTAAATTTGTATACTTATTTTGCTAAATCCTCTGAAACACATGAGACATCTGCTTCCGCAGAAATGCTACAGAAAAGTGAATCAGCTGAGTTGGTGTCTGGTTTATGGACAACACAATCTAATCTTAAATGTCCATCGACTTTTTTGCCTAAATATTCCCCTGTTGTTATAACATTTGAAAGGGCAGTATTCCAAGAATTAGGGTCTCAAAGAGATAAATTGAATTATTTGAATTGTGTTAATGTCAGCAAGGAAGAATGAATAGGGTTATGGGAAATGCAAAATAACCCTGATATAATAGTTAAGCCAGCTGATAAGGGGGAATCTCTGGTTCTAAAGGATAGAGATAAGTATGTTATGGAGATTTGGAGACAGTTAGCTGACACTGATTATTATGTTGAGTTATGCTCTGATCCTACAATGGGTTTTAAACGGGAAATTGATGATTTTCTATCGGGAATCGTATGAAAAACAACTTATCGATTTGCAAACTCTGAAGTATTTAAGTGTTTCACGTCCAATTAGGCAAACTATATATGTTTTGCCTAAAGTCCATAAAAGTTTGGTGGATCCCCCAGGTCAACTAATTGTTTCTGGGATAGGCTCTTTAACAGAGCCCCTATCGAAATTTATTGACCAGCATATTAATTTTTTGGTTCCAGAACTGCGGTCTTATATAAGGGATTTGACACAAATTTTAAATATTTTGGGAGATTTGAAAATGGAAGCTAGTTGGGCTTTAGTCACTTTAGACGTAGAAGCTCTTTATTCCAATGTGCCCCATGTGGGTGGTTTATTTGGCTTTGCGTTTCTGGTTAGAACGTAATTCTACATATGCTCCTAGTTTCATTAATTTTCTGTGCCAACTAACAGATTTTGTACTTACTAAAATTGTTATTATGTTTCAGGACAAATTCTTTTTACAGATAAAAGGCACTGCAATGGGGGCTACATTTGCCCCCACATATGCTAATTTGTATTTAGGCAAATGGGAATTGTTCAATATTTATGATTGTGTTCAAAATCGATATTATGGTTCGATTGACTTATGGTGTTGATATATTGACGATATATTAATGGTGTGGTGGGGGACTATGACCATTTGATACAGTTTGTACAGTATTTAGAAGAATCTGATCCCAATCTCTGGTTTTTGATTAACTATAGTAAAGAACAGGCTTCCTTTTTGGTTATTAAAATTAATAAGGAAGATGATGGTACAGTGACTGATTTATATAGGAAGCCGACGGATCGGAACAGTTTATTAATGGCCAGTAGTTGTCACCCCCGCCACACCATTAATAATATTCCTAAGTTGCAGTTTATGAGAGTTAGACGAGTGTGTTCCAATGAAGAAACATTTCTTCACAGAAGTCAGGAACTACAGGAAAGGGGATACAACCCTGGGCTGGTGACAAGAAAAGCAGAAGAGGCTAGTCAGAACTTCCCTAGGAGTGATTTGTTACAATACAAACGAAGGGATTTTAAGGATGAAAATCCAGAAATCAGGCTAATTACCAAATATTGTGCCAAGAGCAATATAATTATTGATATTATCAATAGGTTTTGGCACATTTTGGATACAGAACCATCTTTGAAACCAGTTGTCAAACAAAAACTTAAGATTACTCTTAGGAGGTCTAAGAATTTGTCAGACAGCCTCATTCATAGTTATCTCCCAGTTCAACACAAATGAACTTGGCTGCCCTCTGCCCCATTGGGATGCTACTGTTGTGGCAAGTGTATATATTGCAGTAAAATGCAACAGAAAAAAAGTTTTACAACTGTTAATACTAATGTATCTTTTTATATTAGGGGGTTTATCAATTGTAGTACAGTTTGTGTTGTTTATTTAGCAACGTGTAGTTGCGGTGCATTTTATACTGACAAAACATTGAGGGTATTTAAATTAAGGGTGGAAGAACATTTTAGTGATATTAGGAATAAGAATTGTACTAATCCCTTGTTTTGCCATGTTAAATCCCATGAGGGGATGGACCAACTGCATAATTTTGAATTTTGTGGGACTGAGAAGGTGAGATTTGGTCCTAGAGAGGGTGATCTTGAATTGCTACTCTCTCAGAGGGAACAATTTTGGATATATAGATTAAATGCCCTTAGTTATCCAGGGTTAACAATATGTTTGAATTAATACCATTTTTGAAACAAACAAAAAAATCAAGAAAATAAGAGCAAGAATTTAAAGACAAATAAGTAAAAAAGTAAAGAAGTAATTGGAGGTCCCTCTTTTGTTCCATGTTATGTCTTGTACTTTACACTATTGATTAGTATTAAATATAATATTTCAAGAACTATCTGGATGGATAAACAAATTAATCTGACTTTGTGCTTTTGAAAATGATTACTTAGTGTATATAGTATGACATATTTATGTAAATACATATTATATTCTGGTGTTTTTTCAGGTATATTATTATTTTCTATACCTTTTTAAATATAAATGCATTTTTTATGTATGTAAAGTTTGTGTTTCATCTGTCTAGTAGTGTGCTATTGTTTATTTGTATTCATATTGAGATATATATATATTTTTATATGAATCTTTTATTATAGGTGAGTGTCACTCTAGAGTGACTATTTGTTACAGATATACTGTCACTTTAAGGTTCTACCTATAAAAGTAGAGTGCATCACCTGTTTGAACACTCCCTGGTGATGCTCTGAAGCGAAACCGGTAGGAGGCTTTGTGGCTCCCACCTGAGCCCCTGTTTGTAAGGTATTTTGGTGTTTGTGACTGTTTTCTATGTGTGGAAGTACTGCAATAAATTATAACATTTTTTCAACTGGTTTAGTACTTGTTGATTTGAGTTTTTATGGGTGATATTTATTCATCTTTGCAGTGAGTGGTGCTGGAGTTTTCTGCTTTAGGGTTGTCTTTACTCCTATTAGCACACTCTGCTATCGGGGGCGACATTTCTGTTTAAGCTCATGCATGAGTGCCTGAAGTTCAGAAATCCTTCGTGTCAAGGTAATGGCAACCAGAAAAAAAGGCTTCCAAAATAAGAAGAGCTTCTCGCAAGTTACAGCACACTCAAATGAAGCCAAAGTCAGTTTCTCAAGAGTAAATTTAGGATCCCAAGGTGGAACTAATTTACAAATTAGGGGACACGTACAAAATATCATTAAGGAAGCAACTGGATACTTCTAGTTATGCCACCAAGCATCCAGCAGTAGGGGCATGGAAAGCCAAAATGGCAGCTAGGTGCACCTTATTGGATGACTACTGTAGACAAGAGTCTAATAAAGACAGGTGGTGGGCCAGTACAGTACTCCTAGAACATGTAAACTGGTTCTCTGAATGGAAAGTACAGTATATGGAGAAATGCTTTCATTTTAGTGACTAGATGTGTCTTGTGGAAGGCTTTCTAGCCACCATTAAGACATCAACCACCATGGGAGAAATCCCAGAGTGTGTAATGGCTATGTCATCAGGAGCCATGTGTACAGATGTAGGGACTGCAGGCCCAGATGGAGCAGGGACAACCTGTCCTACGACAGTAGATCCTGACACAGGGATAACTAAACATGAAGTTCCAATGCCAGATGTTGTAGCAGGAAAAACCATATCTGTCAAGGCCAGGAGGAGGTACTAGTATTAGGGTGGATGGTTCTGCCTGCAGCTTGAGTAGAACCCTCTGAATGAGAGGGATCAGAGGGAATGCATAAAGCAACCTCCCTTTCCAGGAGAGGGACAACACATCTCACCAAAAAAAACTCTAGGTCCTGGAGTAAGCAAGCAAGCAAAAATGCAGCAGCTTTGCATTGTTTGGGGATGCATAAAGGTCCAGTTCTGGACAATCCCACCTTGTGAAGAGGTCATTTACCATGGAGGTCAGCAATTCCCACTAGTGAATTCATGACTGTGACTGACTTAGCCTGTCTGCCAAGATGTTTTGGACTCCTGGGAGAAATACAACTGTCAATTGAAGGTCATGAGATAGTGCCCATAGACATACTCGCATTGCTTCCTTCCAGAAGGGGTAAGAGTGAGTGCTCCCTTGCTTGTTGATATAGTGCATCACATTGACGTTGTCTATCCTTATTAACAGGGGGCCTGGACTGAGGTGCTCTGCAATGTCCTGGAGACCAAGAAGAACAGTCCTCATCTCCACAACATTGATGTGGAGATCTGAATCTAGGTTGGTCAACAACCCCTGGCTCTGGAACAGGCCTGGCTGGGCACCCCATCCTAACCCAGAGGCATCTGTTATGAGGATTTGCACTGGTGCTGGACTGAAAAATGGATGCCCTGCAACAAGTGCAGGTGTTCTATCCACCACAGCACTGACTTTTGAAGAGGAGATGTGATGAGAACCCTCTGTTCCAACTCATCCATCAATCAATCCCATTATACCCAAAGTATCCATTACAGGATTCTCATATGGAAGCAGGTCAATGGGACCATCACAATGGCAGCTGCCATAAGTTCCAGGCAGCACAGCATTGTCCTGGCAGACACATAATGGCTTCTGTATACCAGAGGGACTTGGGCTATCAGGGCCTCAGTCCTAACTGCATACAGAAAAAACGTTCCTACTACCATGTCTGGTACCACACCAATGTACTGGAGGCACTGGGAGGGAAAAATGACAAATTTTGGTACACAGACCATAACACCCAGGTCCTTTGAACAGCTGGATACTGTGTACTGAACTACTTCCCTGGATGGGCCCTGCAGGAGCCGTCATCCAGATACAGGAAGACAAAAAGCCCTTTCTTCCAGAGGGCTGCTCCCACAACTGTGAAGCACTTGGTAATACCAGCAGTGCCAAGAATAAGCCAAAGGGCAAGATTCTGAACTGATAATGGCTGTCTTCCAGCATAAAGCAGAGGTACTGCCTGTTGCAATGTCACATTTCATATGAAAGTAAGAATCCTTTATGTCCAGAGCATAAAGCCAATCCCCTATTTGTAGTAGGGGTATGACAGCCTGAAGAGACACAGTTAGAAACTTTTTGTATTCAATGAATTTGTTCAAGTCTCTGAAGTTCAACACAGGACGCAGGTCTCCTGTGGATTTGGGAACCAGAAAGTATCTGGAATAAAACCCTGTTCCTTTCCTTGGAAGAGATGGGTTTGATTGCTTTCTTTAGAAGCAGGGACTGCACTTCTTCTCTCAGTAGGGACAGGTGACCCAGAGGATTAATGATTGAGTGAGTGATTGATTTATTGAAATCTCAGATTACAACCTTTGAGCTGGAAGCTCATTTACAAAGGTTCCACGTCATGACAAAACAGGGATACAGTAGTTACAGTGCCTTCAGAAAGTATTCACCCCTTGGATTTTGTCACATTTTGTTGTGTTATTACCAGAATTTGTAATGCATTGAAGTGATTTTTCCCCCTTGATTCACACAGCATACTCAATAATTTAAAGGGGCCAAAATATTTTTAATGTGTTACAAAAATTTATGAAACATTAAAAACTGAAATATCTTGTTTACTTAAGTATTCACCCCCCTGAGTCAATACTTTGTAGAAGCGCCTTTGGCAGCAATTACAGCTTTGAGTCTTCTTGGGTATGTCTGTATCAGCTTGCACATCTGGATTTGGGGATTTTCGCCCATTCTTCCTTGCAGATTTGCTCAAGCTCTGTCAAGTTGGATGGGGAGCATCGGTGAACTGCAATCTTTAAGCCTTTCCACAGATTCTCAATGGAATTCAGGTCTGGGCTTTGGCTGGGCCACTCAAGGACATTCACCTTCTTGTTCTGAAGCCACTCCAGTGTTGCTTTGGCTGTATGCTTGGGGTCATTGTCCTGTTGGAACGTACATCTTCGCCCCAGTCCAAGGTCTATTGCAGACTGATGCAGGTTCTCCTCAAGGATGTGCCTGTATTTGGCCCCATTCATTGTTCCCTCTGTCCTGACAAGTGCCCCAGTCCCTGCTGCTGAAAAGCATCCCCATAACATGATGTTGCCGCCACCATGCTTCAAGGTAGGGATGGTGTTACACAGGTGCTGAGCTATGTTTGGTTTGTGCCAGGCAGAGAGCTTTGCATTCAGGCCAAAGAGTTCAATTTTTGTTTCATCAGACCAGAGAAGCTTTTGCCACATGGTCTCAGAGTCTGCCACATGCCTTCTTGCAAACTAAAGGCATGCTATTATGTGGCCTTTTCTCAGGAGTGGCTTCCGTCTAGCCACTCTCCCATAGAGGCTACATCTGTGAAGTGCTGCAGAGATTGTTGTCCTCTGGACAGGTTCTCCCATCTCAGCCATGGAACTCTGTAGTTCTGTCAGGGTGGTCGTTGGGTTCTTGGTCACTTCCCTGACCAAGGTCCTTCTTGTCCGGTTGCTCAGTTTGGGAGGACGGCCTGCTCTAGGAAGAGTCTGGGTGGTTCCGTAATCTTTCCATTTCCTAATGATGGACTTGACTGTGCTCCTGGGAACTTTCAACACCCTAGAAATGTTTTTATACCCCTCCCAAGATCTATGCCTCCTCACAATTCTATCACGGAGTTCTACGGACAGCTCCTTGGTCTTCATGGTAGAGTTTCTGCTCTGACATGCACTGTCAACAGTGGGACCTTATATAGACAGATGTATTTCCTCTGAAATCATGTCAACCATTTTAACTGACCACAGGTGGACTCCATTCAAGTTTTAGAGTAATCTCACAAGGAAATTGGATGCACCTGAGCTCAATTTGGAGTGTCATAGCAAAGGGGGTGAATACTTATCAAATCAAGACATATCAGGTTTTTATTTTAAATTACATGTACAAAAAATTCCAGAAGTTTCATTCCACTTTGATATTATAGAGTAATTTGTGTAGATACGTGACAAAAAATTCCATATAAATGTATTTTAATTTGAGTTTGCAACATCACAAAATGTGACAAAATCCAAGGGAGGTGAATACTTTCTGAAGGCACTGTAAATTATACAAGTCAAAACAGTGTTAACAAAGAAAACAAACAGGCAATTCAGATACAGCCATTTAACATGTAGGATTATAAAAGTACAGATATTATGGTACGGAATATGCAGCAACAAAATCACTTGTAGAATAAGTGCACTAATAGTGCAAGGCAGGAGAAGGAGAGAGGACCATGGATGGGAAGGCACTGGTAGCAGGGGGTGAGAGGATAAGAGGGATAGTGAAGGAAGGACTAAGAGAGGGGATGAGGAGAGGACTGGAGCAGCCAAGTAGACCTTGTCAAAATTTAGCAGATGAGGGGAGTAGATAAAGAGGTAAGCAAGGTTGAATGGGGTGGAGGCATGTAGATCCGGGTTGGGGGAGATGGAAGGACATGGCTGGGGAAACTGAGGGAGGCATTAAGAGAATTATGAAGGAGGGGGGATGTAGGACTTAATGTTAACTAACTACTAATAACTGTTTACCAGGCCATATCAAAAAAAGAGTTTGTTTCTGCCGGCAGTTCTTCCGTTGATGAATTACTGTCAGCTGAAGATTCATCAGCATTGTAACCAACAGCAACCGGCCCTCCTCTTCTAACAACTATCAGCTCATACATATATGGTTGTGCTACTCGATCTGTGGCATTAAATGCATAAAGCTCCCCACTCTCTTCACTTTCTGCCTCATGGTTGGGATGACTGTCAGGGAAAGTTTCAGCCATTTCTGTGACTAGTGCCAGTTCTATACCCAGAATCAGAGTCTAGTACTTAATGGGTAATGACACTGTACGTGCTGAGACATAAACTGACTGGCTGCCGATTGTTGGAGCTCCATTTACAAAGGGCAAAAATAAAAGGAAATTTGCTATTTGCACACTAAGCTGTTTGACATCATTGTCATGTCTGCCCAGGACACATCTGGAATCGAGCAGTAGCCTGCTCAGCATGCCTTCCTGGTTAAATGCTTAAATAAATAAATAAATACATAGCAAAGCATGATGAGAATAATAATGAGAAGGAGGTGCAAGATGCACTGGAGGTTTGGACAGCAGCTCCAGGGCATGGCCCTTCTCTAGTATTTCCAGAAGCCACTCATCCACGGTCATCTCCCTCCCTTTTAGCATGTGAACAGAGATCCCCCTTGTACCCCCAAAAGAAACAGTGATGGGGGAGGAAGTGGGGAGTCAGAAGGTGCCAGGAGTGGCAAGACCTCCTGAACCAGAACCTTTGGCCAACTTAGAATGGCCACCAGTAGTGGAGGGACATGTAAGGAGACCACCAGCTCGACCATGGTACTGCAGATGGTAGCCATGGCCACCACAGCCTGCTGGCCTATGAAATGCACACCTACTGCATCTTCTTGTAATTTGCAGGGTCAAGGACCTCACAGACCTCATATATTATCCACATCTGTCCCAATTAGCTTGGAGCTCCTAAAAGGGGTATTCAGTACTGCTCGCTGTACACTGAAAGTAAAACCAGCCACTCTAAGCCAAGAATATCTCCTCATGCAAATGCCAAAGGCAGCAGCCTTGGCAAAAGCATCAGACGCACAATACACTGACTGTAATAAATGCTTACAAGCATCAATACCAGATGATGCAGCTTTAGTAACTTCTGCCTTTGCAGGCCTATCGGGGAGAGTCTGAATAGTAGTAGTATAGTAGTATTTCCACAGGCTATTCTGATATTTAATCATGTAAACCCAGTAATTAGCAATCCGTAGCCCCAACATGGCAGAGGCATGTTTGTCTGCTGCATCCAATCTTCAGGATTTCTTGTCGGGAGGTAGAGTACTCATCGGTGTAGGAGCCCTACACCAGCCTTGATTATCATAGAATCAGTTTCTGGCTGTGCAGCATAGCATGGCTTTACAGACAGATGGACTTTCTTGGGGCTGCAGGAAGGAGCTAGGCATATGGTGGACAGCAAAAGAAGTATCCTCCAGTGCAGGTATACAGGAGGCATGCCAACAGTAGTTGAAGCTGGAGCTTATAAGAATGCCATTAAATTCCTTTTACTGGTGTCTTCCTCTTCAACTTCGAACTCCATGACATCCTGAATTTGCTTGAACAAGCCTGAAATAAGGGATTCTCAGGAGGAGACCTGGGATTTTAAACCAGTGAGTTCTCACTACAAGAGGAGAGGGTAGAGCTGGAAAGAAAACCCACTTATAGGGATATCTTTCCCTTCCTTCATCCTCCAAATACTCCTTCACATCAAGGAGGTCAGGACTGTATTGTACCTTGTCATCATCCTTACTGACAACAGGAGCAATCAATAGAGCTGGCAATGTTGGCAGCAGCTGTCCAGGAGGAGCAACAGGCATGTTTCTAAGTCCCATCAACGATGACGGTGCCAGTGTGGGAGGCCCTGTCGATGGAACTAGTTGCACCGATGCTGTTAGCATCAGGAATAGGCAAGTTAACATTTCTGAAAATTATACCAGTATAGCCTGGAAGTTGATGACGCCCTTTTGTGGGTTCATGACCAATGTCATCGTCGGGACACAACTCGATGATGGAGGCTGCATATTGTCCATAGTTGGTATAGTAGCATCAGATTCAGGCCCCGACCTTGGTTTCTCAGCAATGCTTGGGAGGGCGGTACTGGACGCTGCCAGAGCGGATGAGGAGGAAGTCTTACCCTTCTTCAATGGAGATCTCAATCTCACTGGTGAAGCATCTTTATCTCTATGCTTATGGTGATTGGAGGAGGAGTGTTTCAATGATGATCTTTCTTTCTCTTTGGATTTATCCTTGTCTTAACTGACCTTGGCAGTGACAGTGTCACCAACTGCCTGGGTGTTTCTTTCCCAGCAATGGCTGAACTTGAGGGAGAAGGCAACTTGGTGCCCACAGCCTTAGCTTGACTTCAGTGGCCTTGATGGTGGTAACGAAAGTTTCCAGCACCTTCTTTTGGCATTTCCTTGTGGCATGGTTAAATGCTTGGCAAATCTTACAGGCTCTTACATTTTGTGACAAGCCCAAACAGCAAACACACATTGAGTGAGCTTTGTCCTTGTAGATCTTAGATCCAGAGGTACAAAACCTAAATAAAGGTTCTTTTTGATGGCAGCATTAAGAGACAACTTCGATAAGATTAAAGTTAGAAAATAAAAAATATAAAAGAAAGCAACAGCATTGTTTCTCTGCAGGTCCGACAAGCGGTCGATGGCAGAAGAAAGAACTTGAGGAGTAAGAGGACCACTCACATTTTTTAAACACCAACGTTGTACATCATCATGGGTGTCCCCCCTGCTAGCAACAGTTTCTGAGCGGTCCTGATACTAATGGCTTACAGTTCAAAAGCTGTGGCCCAATGGAGATGTCCTCAATTAAGATCAAATGTTGCTATTGTTACCATCACATGAAAAGAAAATGTTGGCTAAGGGCAGTCCCTTTTCATAGATGAGGTAGACAGGACTCACTGATTATAAGAGCAAGATCACTGGTAGAAAAACAATCTCATATCTACCATGCAAATCCTGTTGAAATTGTGACTCCCAAAGGAAGAGAGAGAGGGTAAACCTAAAAGCACTGTAACTGTTCTAGGGAAATGTGAAAATGTAGGGATTGATCTTTCTTACCACAGGTTAAATAGTCAAAATCAGGCACAAAAACAAGTCAAGCTGAATCCTTCTCTACAGATGCACAGAGAAGAATGAGTAACTGTGTTTCTTCTAATGGATGTGATGGATGGACACAATTATATCACTGCATCCATTTCGTAAGTGCAAGATGTCCTGGATTCTTCAGCATTTAAATAATACTCTCTATACTGTGCTGTTTGTGCACTCCTCTTCCTCCCAACATTAGATCTTTTAGCTGAAAAGTCCTCTTATAGATGACTGTTATCTCTAGATGCTCAAGCATAATCATAACAAAAATTGAAGAACCTATCATGATCCTAATATGGGAGGTATGAAAGGGTATTGTGCTCGTCCATCACATCCCTGAGAAGAGGCAGTTGATATGGTGGGTAACTCTTTTTTTCTAGCAAAATGACTGTGACAGATGAGGTCACAATAAAACCTCAGCAAACACCAAAGTAGTCCTTGGGAAAAGAGTATAGGGTATCTATTTAGGAAGGAGATTCTAAAGGATTAATATCTCAAACCTAACATCCTTCCTTGTCTGACTCTGAATGTGAATATTTATGCCCAAGCAGAATCTTTATTAATGGCTAACAGTAGCACAACCTTCCTGGCTTCCAATGATTGATTGATTTAGTTTTTGCTGTACTGGTAAGTATACTAGACAAAAAATGTCTGTTTTCAGGAGTGACCCAGGAGAATTACAGTGAAATGTGGTCTTGTTCACTCTTAGGTAAGTTTGCTTGCTTTAAAATAGCAACATTAATTCAAGACGAGGTATAGGGCTTAGGGTGCTTCATAATATTAAAAGGCATACAATAATAATTTATAGTTATTTACAGAAAACCAGATATAAAATCATAAAAAAATGCTGAGAGAAAGGATGGAACAGTCATTAGTCTCCAAAGACTGACAAAAACAAATAGGGCAGGCTATTCAAAGGGGTTGTGCCCTGCACAACCGAGTTGTGCCAGTGCAAGAGTTGCGCCACATACGGGGGCTCAAAGTTGAGCCGGAAAAAAAAGACTCAATACCAGGCCACCCACAGGTGGGCTGCTGTATTGCAGTGCACAACACAGCAAAAACCAGCTGTGGGTGGCCACCCGCCTAGCAGGGACACCATCCACAAGCACCCACACCCTCCCTGGTGGCCCAGTGCTCCACCCCCCCGACCGGTATGCCCGATCGCAGGCATTCACAGTCAAACATCCACCTGGTGGTCTAGTGGTTCCCCCCCACCCCTCCTGTAGGCCTGATCATGGGCATTTGTAAATATCTACAATATCCTGGTGGTCTAGTGGTCCCCCTCCCTCCCTCCTGTATGCCTGATCACGGGCATTAGTAGTGAATATCAATACCTGGTGGTCAGTGGTATGCCCCTCCCTCCCACCCACAGAAGACCCTGGCACCCAGCACCCCCATCATCGGCAGGCAGCTGCACTCCTCTGGCATACTGCTCGACCACCTGCCGAATGACAGCTTACAGTATGATCTGTAAACTGCAGTGCACAGTGTGGACCAATGGCTTATAGACCATACTGTACTACATAGGCACAAATATGTGAATGATTCATTCACATATTTGTGCTCAATATGTACAGCATGCAAACATTAATCACTCTCACCAATAACACAGAACATATATAGCTAATTTAACAGTGGCGGGCGGTATGCCGCAGAGCAACTGCAATGGTGATGGGTGTGCAAGTCTCTCTGGTGGGAGGAGAGACACTGGACCACCAAGCATCAATATTACTCTAACACCCGCAAGCATACAGGAAGAGGAGGACCCTAGTCACAGGAATTTTAGATATATACAATCACCCACAATTGGGCATACAGGAGGGAGAGGGACCACTAGACCACCAGGATATTGTACAAATGCCCGTGATTGGGCATGGGGGAGGCCCTAGACTACCAGGGATTCACAGCGGCTACGCAGGGCGTCGGGTGCATTTCGCCAGGCTGCCCTGCACAAGGCATGCAAATGGGGCCATAATGACATGCAAATTGCCCCATTTGTGCCATGCATATATTATGGCCCCATTTGCATGCCTACTTTTGAATATCGCGGGTACTGTGTACGGCGCAACTACATTTGTGCTGGAGCTTTCCCAGTCCTCCTTGTCCAGGGAATGAGCTGGCACATTGTATTTGCTCCAGGCGCATTCTGTGCTATAGTTGATGGAGCTGTGCCTTGGCACATCTCCACTGAATATCGCCCTGTCCTGTCACCCGCGCATCACAGTTGTGCTGCGCCCCCTCTTGCTCCACAGCCCAGCACAGTCTAAATATCTTGCCATATTATTTTAGCCACAAGATAGCTGGAAAAAAGCAAAAAAGATAAACAATGTTCAAGAGTGGAATAGGTATAAACAACTATGAAATGCATATACAAAAGAAGGGGAACAAAGCAGGATTTAAAAAAACAAAAAAAATGTAGCAGTCAACGTAAAGACAGATCCTAAAGAAGTTTGGAAAATATTAAAGAAGTTACAGGGATGTCAAAAAGCAGATAGCCCTAATTATTATGAAATAAATAAAGAAGGGGTCCCCAGTTGCAAATAAATTTAAATGAATACTTTATTAAAATGGGAAAGGAGGCCCTGGGACAGAATAATAAGTATTTAAATATGGAACAAACTTTTGACATACCACAGGGTAACAACATTTTCTAATTTAAACAGGTTACAAAAATGCAAGTTTGTGATGAAATATTAAAAATAAAAACAAGAAAGTCTGGTGGGTTGGATGATATCCTTGCTCTGTTACTAAAATACTTAGCCCCTATAATAGCAACCCCCTTGGCATATTTGTTTAATCTATCTATGCTTACTGGTTTATACCCACAAAAATGGAAAGACGCATTGGTCATCACTATTTATAAAAATGGACCAAAACATAAAATAAAAAACTATTGACCTATTTCTCTTTTGTCCATTGTTACCAAGATATTTGAAAGACTGATATGTACGCAGATTTAAAGATTATCTGGAAACTGAGAACTTACTGAGTGACTGACAGACTGGTTTCAGGCCACTCCACAGCACCACCTTTGCCCTACTGAAGGTCTCTGGAGATTTTCAGGGGGCTCTAGACAGGAGGATGTTGGTGGGAGCCATTCCTTTGGACCTTTCTAAAGAGTTTGACACCTTGAACCACAACATCCTCAAGTCCAGATTAAGAATCATGGGCATTGTTTGGTGGTGCAGTGGGCTGATTTGGCTCTTACTTAGAGAGGTGAAACCAACTAGTAACTATAAATGGATACAAAGCAACCTTAGGACCTATTGTTTCAGGCATCCGCCAAGGATCTATATTAGGACCATTTCTTTTATATATATATATATATATATATATATATATATATATATCCTTACTATGCTTGATTCTAGTGTAAAATTTCACCTTTATGCTGATGACACAATACTGTACACAGAAGGAATTAACCATATACAAACTGAGTCTAGATTACAAAGAGCATTTGATGAGCTACAAGCTTTTTTCTTACAGTCAAGATTGGTGTTGCATGCAAAAAAGACCCATGTAATGTACATTAGTAGGACAAGGGGTGCAGATGCAACAGTAACTAACTTAAAAATGAAAACAATATATCAAATAGTATTACAGCAATTACACATCTATCGTTACCTGGGTGTCTGGTAGTACGATAAAATTAAATGGGACATCCACACAGACAATTAGATAAAGAACTTGGGGAAACGCCTTTGTTCACTATACAACATTAAACATTTCATGGATGAACGGGTAGGAAGCAGGTAGTAGACACTATGGTGTTACCAATTTTTGACTATGGTGACCTGTTATACTCAGGAGCATCTGGTGTGGAGCTGGTGAAGCTTGACGTCGTGTATGGTAAATTTGCTCGTTTTATCCAGGACACTCCTTGTAGGGTATAAAGGTGTGAACTACTGTAGAACTGTTTATTCTCACACAAGATATATTTAGTGCATGGCGCTAATCAGCCACAATTGCATAAATTTAATTTCACTCTCTGCAATTAGCTCCTAATTTATGTCTATTGAAAATGTGCAATTTTGGCCAGTTAGCACCATTTTATTTTAGCACAATTATCATTTAAGTGAATATAGCTATAATTATTTTACATCAAATACAACCTGTTCTACAGTATATAATCAGTTGGGATGACTGAGCCTAGAAGACAGCAGAAGAATACACTGTCTCACTTACATGTATAAATGTTATGAAAATAAAGTTCCAGAATATATAAGAGGAAACCTACAACAAAGAAGCATTAAAGGCTCTCTAAGGTCTGCAAGTGGACTTGAATTTCTACATCCCAAAAGAAATCTAGAGGTGGGTAAATCCCACATCCAGTACAAGGGACCAAAACTCTGGAATTCTATTCCTATTCACCTTAGGCCAGTAGAAAGAAATTTTACTATGAGTAATATCAGAAAAGGGTATCTTGACTAGACGAAAAAAAAAAAAAGAAAGAAACATTACCTTGTTGCCTAGTACCTGACGCAGGATAAAATCTGGGTATTTTTTTAACATCCAAGAGAGACTAGTATTACAGTGTAGTGATCTAGATGGAAATTCTTTATATGATGTTAAACTGTAAAACCTATATTTAAGACATTTACAACAAATCTGTAGAGTATGATGTTTCTTCTACCTACAGTATATGTATATGTACGCACATGTAAATATCTATATTTGCATTGTTTTTTCATTTTTAAATTTGGAAACACTGTTTGTGAGTGTGCAAGCATGGGACCTAATTCAAAATGAGCTTTGCTCAATTGTGTATGCGATTCATATAATGAATAAAATGTTTTACTACTACTGCTGCTACTACAAGATACGACGATCTTGTAACTCTTGGTAAGTGTGGCTGTTCCCATTAGTTCTCTTGCTCCGCTCCTGCCTCCTTACGCCCCTCCCCTATTATGCCTTATACCTTTCCCACCTGGTACTACACCCTCAACCTCTCCTCTCCTCCATCCCTCCCCCCATACCCTAACTCCCCTAGGCCTGCTCGTTTCTATCTCTTGTATAAACTGTTAATTTGACAATCTGCTTATTTTTGGACTGCATTCTTTTTTCACTGATGTACTCTTTTATGGATGATTTATGTCAAACCGTTTCGCACAGGACCTCACTGTAAATGAGCTTCAGCTCAGTGGAGCCAGCCATATCATTTTTATGAATAAAAATTTTACCTACCTATTGTAACACATTTTCCTATCTGCAATTCACCTCAATAATTGTTGCCTTTGATTTCTGCACTCTTTCTTAATTTATATTGTGTTAAATTGTTCCTTTCTTTGCCTTTTGTCTTGCATTGTTTACATCACTTGACGTGGAACCTGTAATTGTAATTCTAGTTACGAAATAAATAAAATAAAACAAAATAAATGTAACTCCTAGGCAGCACTATTCCAATGGCTACTACCCCTGCCTGTATGGCTATGTACAGCTTGAGGGGCTATTAAGGTGCCTCCACCCATAGTAATGGTATTAGGGGTGTCTTGTCTCTCCTGCTATAGCCCTCTGAGAAGCTATAACCACCCAGCAACCCACCTAGTGGTTTAGTACCTACCACAGCAGTAAATTCATAGTCAGTATAAAACAGTAATAATATGCACACACCCTTCACACTTTCATTTTTCATTTTTTGTTATACTTGAAAGCAAGATGAGCATAAGTGCCCATTTTCACAAGTGTCAAGTCTGCAAAAAACATTTAAATAGACAAGACATATATCAACAATATACATAATAAACAATCCAATAAATAATTATCAAGAATTGCAAGAGCAGATATTGCAGGAATCCAACCATAATTTAAGTTGAGATTTAAAAATACGAATAGTGTTGCAATTCAATAGGTCACTTGGAATAGAATTGAAAAAATGGGGAGTACGATATAATAAAGATCTTTGACCATAGGCATTTTTACACAATTGAAGCTGGAAGACATATCTACTCAGAGATCTAGTTATTCATAAAGCAGGACTTTTAGGAAATAATTTAGTAAAGAAGGAAGGAAGAAAACCCTTGGTTACTTTAAACAAGAGAGAGTCCAAGCTAACCTTGACCCTATTTCTTAAGGAGAGACAACCAGAAACCTTATACAATAAACAGTGATGGGTCCTTTGTGGGAGATCTGTCATGACCCTCAGAGGGATAGTGTATGTAGAATTTAATTTAGACAACATCCTTTCACTGGTGACAAAATAGATTGCTAAACCATAGTCAAGCAATACAAATGGACCTCACCAGCCCAGCTCGAAGCCAGCACTAGGCTCCTAGTTGCCCCTGTTCAGGCCACTGCAGTGCTCCCCATGGCTCCTTGGACCTCACCAGCCCACCTCAAAGCCAGTAAGGCTCCTAGTTGCCCCTGTTTGGGCCACCGCAGCACTCCTCATGGCTCCTTGGACCTCACCAGCCCATCTCACAGCCAGCAAAGCTCCTAGTCACCCCTGTTCAGGCCACCGCGGTGCTCCCCATGGTTCTAGTCACCCCTGTTCGGGCCACCACAGCACTCCCCATGGCTCCTTGGACCTCACTAGCCCACCTCGAAGCCAACAAGGTACTGTAGCCAGCAGGTTCCATTTCAAGTCCTCAGGCAGCCCAACTTTGAATTCTGGCACCTTTTTTAAGTGGCCCCTCGCCTTCCGAGCTGTGGCTGAATTTCTACCTCAACTTTCCTCTGCACTATTGCAGTCTAGAGGAGACTGCAAAAACCCCTGTGTAGACTGACTTAATTGTGCTTCTGTCCAGCTGAGCTGTAAACTAAATTTGTGTCTTGCACTGCAGCTCCCTGGTGTGTTTGGCATTTCTGTGTGCACTGCGATCTCAGAGTTTATGGCGCTTTTTCTGATTTACTTGAATGCTCCTAGCCTGTTTTTCTGTGAGAGATACTGAAGTCAAATTTAAAAATCATTTCATTTAAGTGCTACTGTATTTTTCTTTTGTGCATTTAGTAATTAACTGTATTTTTCTGATGATTCTATAATTAATAAAGGAAGGATTTAAACTCTTAGAATGTACTGGCTTACTGCTCACCAGTTAACTGTTTAAGGAATAATTTAGGGTAAGATTTTTATTTCTGAAAGTCTACTGACTTTCTGCTCTTGATGTGGGAGTTCCTTTCTCATCTGTACTGCTGATTCTTGCCCTCTCCCCCCTACTTTCAGTACCCCTCTCTGCTAAGCTAATCACTTCTGTCCATCCCTCCCAGTTAATTGCTTTGTCTGACTGTCTGTCCCCGTCTCCTTCTTTTGTCCCCTGATTAAATATAATCTTCTACCCCTCTTCTCTCCCTAGACTCCTAGTCGCCTCTGTTCGGGCCACCACGGCACTCCTCACAGCTTCTTGGACCTCACAAGCTTACTTCAAAACCAGCAAGGTACTGTAGCCAGCAGGTTCCATTTCAAGTCCTCAGGCAGCCCAACTTTGAATTCTGGCACCTTTTTTAAGCGGCTTCCTGCCTACCGAGCTGTGGCTGAATTTCTACCTCAACTTACCTCTGCACTATTGCAGACTAGAGAAGACTGCAAAAACCCCTGTGCAGACTGACTTAAATGTGCCTCTGTCCTGCTGAGCTATAAACTGAATTTTTGCCTTGCACTGTAGCTCCCTGGTGTGTTTGGCATTTCTGCGTGCACTACAATCTTGGAGTTTACGTTGCTTTTTCTGATTTAATTGTATGCTCTTAGCCTGCTGTTTTCTGTGGGAGACACTGAAGACACCTTAGGTCCCTGTTTTCTTCTTTTGTTCCCTGATTAAATATAATCTTCTACCCCTCTTCTCTCCCTAGGCTCCTAGTCGCCTCTGTTCAGGGCCACCACGGCACTCCCCACAGCTCCTTGGACCTCACCAGCTTACCTCGAAGCCAGCAAGATACTGTAGCCAGCAGGTTCCATTTCAAGTCCTCAGGCAGCCCAGCTTTGAATTCTGGCACCTTTTTTAAGTGGCTTCCTGCCTTCCGAGCTGTGGCTGAATTTCTACCTTAACTTACCTCTGCACTATTGCAGACTAGAGGAGACTGCAAAAACCCCTGTGCAGACTGACTTAAATGTGCCTCTGTACATCCGAGCTATAAACTGAATTTGTGCCTTGCACTGTAGCTCCCTGGTGTGTTTGGCATTTCTGTGTGCACTACAATCTTGGAGTTTACGGTGCTTTTTCTGATTTAATTGTATGCTCCTAGCCTGCTTTTTTCTGTGAGAGACACTGAAGTCAAAATTTTCTCCCTCCCTCCCACCTCCTCCTCTACGTCTTATTAAATGCTTGTTCCTTGGGGGCGGATATTTTTTTTTCCCTCAGTGATTGGACCATTTCTTCTGGGGTGAGGATCTCAAGGCAGCTAGCTTGTGAATTTCATTGTTGGATTGCCCCAGGAAGCTGGTAAATATATCTCCACACTTGGCAAAAGCCTCAGTAAGGTTTCTAGTTGCAGCTCTATATCTCTGCCTGCTGGACAGTTTCATCGTTGGACTTAGTTACTGTCTCACCCCTGCAGTCAACTGCACATTTGCTTCTGTCCCCTCTCCAATCCTGAATTCGCTGCTTTCTCTCTTTTTTCCCTAGTTCTACCTTCCCTTCTTTTCCTTACCAGTGTACACTATGGGGATGATCTCACTTCACTGCAGCTTTGTAGGAGTATTTTTCCTTCTGCTAGCCCTCCAACTCTCAGATCTTCTCTGCCAGCCATCTACTGACTCTGGCTACTCAAATAAAGCTGAGGACTGGAGCTATTGTTTCTCAAACCTAATTATCAGGGGTAATACCTCTATCCCTGAAACCTGGCTCCTAAAGCTTATCTCATTTGCAAGTATAGCTGACTACCTAAGCCATTCCCCTTTTTATATGCCACTGGAGGGTAAACTCCAAACCTCTCTCATTGAGACCTGGGTACCCCATGTCATCTCTCCCTCTCTCTTGCTCTCTTTCTCCGGTGATATTGAACCTAACCCGGGCCCTTCTGATGGCATCCCTCCCAAGAACCCATCTTATTTGTTCACAGAAGAGGGACTTAGGCTTGCACATATGAATATTACAAGTCTGTCATAATTTTGCGCAGCTTGAAGCCTAGATTGCTCACAACTCCCTTGACATCTTAGATCTAACCGAGACCTGGTTAAAAAGCCATATACCAAATTCTTTAAGTAGGATCAATGGATATAAACTTTACAGATGTGATCGTCCAAATGCTAAAAAGGGTGGTGGTGTTTTGTTTTATACCAGACAGGACCTTGACATTATGGTCCTCCCCGGTCAACACTACCTGTCTATGTGAAACAGTTCATATAGTTATTACCTTGGGTCTCACTAAGAAGCTAAATGTAGTGTGCATCTATAACCCTCCTAAAAATGGACTAACAGGCCTAACTAAGGTAACTGACCATCCTCCCTCGCTAAAGGGTAGACAAGAGCTCATTGTTATGGGGGATCTCAACCTGGATTGGCTAGGGAAAAACTCTAATCTCTATGTTGCTGAACTCAACAGGTTACACCAGTCTCAACTGGTCACTCACCCAACCAGACAGGCTAGTAACAGCAGTCTCCAGTCTCTTCTAAACTGGGTCATCTCCAACAGGCCTGAGAGGATCAGTGCTGTTGAGTTTTACCAGACTCAATCACTGACCACGCCCTAGTTTACTGTGTTTGGAAGGCTAGGGTCCCTAAACCACCCCCCAGAGAAATTATTTTCAGGGATTTTTCAAAAATGGATAAGAGAGCCCTAATCTTGGAGCTACAGAGCATGGACTGGGCACTTCTATATAATACTTGTAATATAGAATGTGCTGCTCAATACCTCCTTACCACGCTTTTGAACCTTCAAGACAAATATACCCCAGTAAAAAGGCACGATATCTGGGGATCTGCTACCCGCTGGTAAAATTCCTTACTCCTGTCTTCTCTCAAAAAGAGAGATAAAGCCGGGAACAAAGCTAAGCTAACCCAGTCCCCATCAGATTGGGCAGAGTACAGAAGACTCCAAAACCTATGTAAAGTTTCCATCAGATCTGCTAAGGGCAATTACTACCATCAGCTCCTTAGTACCTCTGTCAGTGACTCTCATGGTTTTTGGAGTCATGTTAACACCATCATGGGGAAAAACAAGTGCAATACCATCTCTGATATGGTCATGGATTATTGTAATTGCAATAACCTGCTCGCTATCGCCGGGGCTCTTAACTCCAGATTCACTGACCTCTCCTCCTATACTGCACCTCCTGGGCCTTTACCTGTCACTCTGCAGGATAACCTTAAACCTTCCAAAACATCTTTCACCCTTCGCCCAGTCTCTGAGACTGAAATCTTATGCTTAGTTAAGTCCATCGCTCCTGCTGGATTGGCAGGGGCAGTTGGACTGTTACCAAAATTGCTAAGAACCATTGCACTGTCTATAGTCTCTCCAGTGACTAGACTTTTCAACCTGTCTCTTCTTACAGGACATGTCCCTTCCCTCTGGAAGATTGCTTAAGTTGTGCCAGTCCACAAAAAGGGGGACATCACTAACCTGGATAACCACCGCCCTATTGCCATCCTCTCCACCCTCTCTAAAATACTGGAGAAAATTGTTGCTACCCAGGTCTCGGATTACCTCTACTCCTTCAAACTCCTGACCCCTGACCAACATGGTTTCCGATGCAGGCACAGTACATCCACTGCTCTCATACAGTTAACAAATTATGTCAGACTCGCTATGGACAATGGCTCTCTCACTGGAGCTACTTTTGTAGATCTTACAGAAACATTTGATTTAGTTGACCATCTGCTGCTCCTATCAAAGTTGTCATCCCTAGGCTTCTCTATCTCTGCCACCACCTGGTTCCAAACTTATCTTTCAAAGTGGCAACAATTTGTCCAGATCAGAGGTGTTAAGTCCCCTCTTGCTCCTACTTGGATCGGAGTGCCCCAGGGTTCAATTCTTGGTCCTTTCCTGTTTACGGTCTTCATAAACAAAATCCCACTGCTCACTGCTGCTTGCTCAGGTCTGCTATATGCTGACAATCTTATTCTTTACTCATCCTCCTCAAACCTCTCAGATATCAACCTGAATCTCAATAGTAACTTCAATACCTTTCAGAGCTGGCTATTGCAAAACAAGCTTGTCTTAAATAAAAATAAAATGACTACGCTCTTCAGTTCAGGTTCAAAAAAATCGGTCCTGCACCCAATCATTAAGTATCAGAGCGCTTGATGGCTTTCCTCTTAACACAGTTACCTTTTTTAAATACCTAGGAGTAACCCTTGATCCCGCCTTGGATTTTGACCTGCACCTAGCTTCAGTCACTAAATCTGTCAGTATTCATCTTGGACTGGCATATAAAGTGAGACATAGCCTAACATTCACGGTGAGGATGGCCACTGCACAGGGGATTCTGAGACCCAAATTGGCATATGGGTTAATAGCCTTTCCAGCAACTACTGGAGGGCTCCTCTAAAAGTGGGATATCTGTTACAACAGCATTTGCCATTTTCCTCTGTCTACCCAAACTTACTCACCAATGCACACTGTACTCCAGTCTGGGATGGTTTACCCCCACAGCCTTCCGTCAATTTACTTCCTACTGTTTTATAAAGAATATAATCTCCTCCCAGATACCTGACAAACTGGCTCTACTGCTCAAACCTGTGACCTCTGCCTACCCACTGAGATCAGCTGATAAATCCCTTCTTGTCCAACAAAGATGTAAAACCAAAATGGGGGAGAATGCTTTCTCTGGCTGGGCCCCTAAACTATGGAACTCCGTTCCACTGAATCTAAGAATCTCCCCTTCTCCATACAGCTTCAAACTGGAGCTTCTATGGCTCCTGTTCTCCATCCATCCACTCCTGTACTGGTTCCTCCTAGTTACCTACTGGCTCCAACCTCTACTACTCTGAAACCTGCCTGGCAATGTTGCTATTTCCTCTCTTCTAGCACTTACTCACTAGCTGTATGACTTATGACTGTTAGTTATTTGCACTTATATTCCTGTTTTGTTACTACATATAGATTCCTGCTAGGGTCACCACCTTTGAATGAGGTAAAAACCGGATGCTAAACCACACCCCAAACTCCGCCTCTGGTCCCACCCCCTTTTTATGACTGGCGAGTATATCGCTTCTCCTTCAAAGCCATTTGTAATGTTGGAATTGATACTGCTAGTGATAGGAAATCATTTTTATACTGTTATTTATTTGATTTATTCAGTTATTTATTTTTATTCTTTGGCAACCAGGTCAACTCCCATAGGCCACATAGCCATTTTATAGGAGTGACCCAAGAGCACAGGAAGGTTAACTGACTTGCTCAGGGTCACACAGTATGCAAGTGGAAGTTGTGGGAATCAAACTCAGGTCTGTTGGATGTGCCAAGCTCATTCACAGCTTATTGCTCAAGCCTCTGTTAAACACTCTCCCATTTTCCTTTCCAAGTCAGTAATGTATTCTGATGTTTTCACCAATTTTTGATAATTTAATTATTGGTGCTTGTGGTACCCTTAATACTGCACTTTGTTCCCCTTTACCTCAGCAGCTACTGCTGTTTCTTTTTA
Organism: Neoceratodus forsteri; assembly: GCA_016271365.2. Taxonomy (NCBI): domain Eukaryota; kingdom Metazoa; phylum Chordata; order Ceratodontiformes; family Ceratodontidae; genus Neoceratodus; species Neoceratodus forsteri. The sequence goes on from CM057456.1 coordinate 1,680,751,439, forward strand.
TATTTCTAAGATATTCCACAATTTCAGACACACCATTCCATGCTGTTTATGTGAATGGCCTACAAAAGTGTAGCTAATATCATGGAATGTTATTAATTTAACAAAATTGGTCTAAAACATACCAGAATATAGGACAAACAAAAAGAAACACGTGAGCAAATAAAGGTGTACAAGCTGTTTCCTGTCATAGCAGTAAAAGACCATACTTAAAATTCAGAGTGGAAAAGATTAGGTTAAATTACTGTTAATGATCTTAATGGCCATACTTTACACCTCCCAGACAGACTGGTTTTACAGACAAAGGCAGGTCTGAATAACATCAGAACATTGTAACTAATGCAGCCAAAACAGTGAATGATTTGATACATCAGATTTAAGAGTATATGAGCACTCAAAATGGCCCAAAAACCGGACTGTATTTAATCAAAACCGGATGACCGGTTAAGGACCCTAAAAACCGGATTATCTGGTCAAAAACCGGATAGGTGGCAACCCTAATTCCTGCAAATGTACTGTCATTGCTGGAAAATGTTGTATAAGTGTACTATGTCTGACGTCTACTTGTTCCCATTATGTTTTCTTGTTTCTACTACTGTCTACATACTCTTTTGTTGTAATCTCCCGGGTCGTACCTGAAAATAGGCAGCTATGCTGTCTAGTGTACCTACCAGTTAACAAAAACTAAATAAATAAAAATAAATATAAAACTGCATTAATATCCTTTTTGAATCTTCAGTCAAAAACTGCTTAATCCTAAACATGCAACCCAGCCTCTGATGCAGGACTTTGACAATATTGGTAATATGAGTCTCAAAAGTGAGGCCCGAGTCCAGGGTAATACCTAGATATTTAAAATCATTGATTAAGTTGATAGTTTCACCCTGGATATCAACCAGAGGGGCCACTAAATCCCTTTTCTTTTTAGAACCTGAAAAAAATCACAAGTGTTTTTTTTAGTATTAATTATCTTTTTTTATGACAACTATGATTGGAAAAAAAGATAATCATTTTGAACCACGTTAACTGTATCTTGAGGATTATCACTGGAACTAAAAATAACTGCATCATCAGCATACAAAACAACCAGGGTTGGACTTGCAGCAATTTCCCTGGAGACCACCTGTAAAATAAGGTTAGCAATACAGATTTGTTTTATTTATTTATTTAGATCTCGGACTACAAATACCTTTGAGCTTAGAGCTCTTTTTCAAAGGTTCCATGTCAGCAGCATAATACAACAGGTTAACAGAACAGAAAGTATGACAAAACAGTACACATAGAGAAAGGAGATCAACAGGTTTACAGACTAAACAGGGTATGGTAAAATAATTGTAAATAAGAAAAGAAGCAATAGTTGACATTCACAGTGATTGAAAGAATAGAAACGAGTAACTCTAAGCAGTTTCATGCACACGAATATATACAGAAAACTGAAAATCAGCCAAAACAAGCTTTGTCAGTTACTGGTAAAGTCATAAGGTAAGTTGAAATCATCCAACAGGCCTTGTTAGGCTAGACAGGGGTGGCATTAGGTAGAGGGGAGGAAAGGTGAAGGGGGTAGGGTAGCAGGGGAGAGGGGATGTCAGAGATGGTGCTAAGGAGATTTAACAGTAATCAAGTGCTAGGGTTTTAGTTCGCCAAAAAGGGTTTAGCAGAAACAGTCACAGGAGCGAGTGGCAAAGAGTAGTCGCTGTACCTTGGATTTGAAAGGGCCCAATTTGGATTCAGAGGAGATGTCACAATTGCAGGCATTCATCCAAAGAGAGGCTCTGTAGGTGAATGATCTTTGTCCCTGGGAGGTATGGCAGTGAGTGACCAGATGGAGCTGAGATTCAGAGCCACGGGTATGACGGGTATTGAGAGGGGCTGAGAAGACCTTGAATTCCAGGTGGTAGGAGGCCTAGGGTTATTTTCTTGGCCATCAGGCATGTTTGATATTTGATGCGATCTTTGAACTGGAGCCAACCAGTTTGGGCATAGAGGTCGCAAGAGTGGGTGAGACAGATATACACTGTCAACACTGTAACCTCACTAATAATATGCACACTAGCCAGGATAAACATGAAAACAGACAATCAGGTTCATTTAGGGGTCATGAACAAGGAAGGGGGCATGAATCTAGGTAAATGATTTGTAATCTGATTTGATTCAGGTTTGGCATGCACTTTATTAGTCCCAAATAACAGTCACACAACACTGGGTACCCAAGATGGAATATTTGACTAGCCAGAGGTGTTGCCCGGGGGTGGTCAGCATTGCAGCTGAGGTTGGGGCCCTTGACAGAAAGAAAACAGTTAGCCTGCACAGTAGCAAGATTATTATTTGTAATCCAAGCTGGTTGGCACAGTCTCTTGAAAAACCCAGAAAGCTAAAGAAATCAGATGGAACCACATATGATTTAAATACTCAGTGCAGGGTGCCACCCTGATTGTACTCACACTACCAGATTTCTGCAAGCAGGCAGGCAATATGGAGACCTTGTAGTATTCATTGATGAGCATGGGGAAGCAAGGCTGACACGACGCATCTCTTCTTCATGGCCTTCCTCCAGGTGGCCACAACCTGTGAGTTGTTGCGCAGGGGCTGGATCCCGAAGCTGGTCTCTCACCGAAATAGTCTCTGGTGCAGGGCAATCAGTCTGGGCCAGACTGGCAAAGGCCCAGGCAGGATTAGCAAATTGGCAAAGTTCATTTTTCTTCTTGCTGGTGAATCCTCCAGCTGGCGTAACAGGTTGGGTTGCGGGTAAGCAGGTCTTGACCCACGAAACACATTCAGCACATTCAAAATAAACCACACTAATTTTGTACAGATTGGATACAGTCTGGTTGCTCATTCAGCAGTTTCACTGAGCAAACCTCTTAATCCAAAATATATCTCACACAAAGTGGACCGATCACTTCGCAGGGGCAAATCTTCAGTCCAAAACACAAGTGGTACTGGTAAACTTCTTTTCTTGTTTCTGCCACAGTTCCAACTTAAATCGGAACACGTCCAACTTCTGCTATCAGGCAGTCCCAAGCAGGAGAAAGGTGGTAGGGAGGCAAGATAGGCCTCTTCCTGATGATTCCCCTCTTGGGAAGCAGTTCAAGGAGCAGCTGCTTGAAAGCTCGAACTGTTCACACTTCAAGCTCCTACACTAACTGTTTCATATCACGCTGGGGATTTCCCTTGTAATCCAGGATTCGGGTTGGCTGAGGAAGCTGTCAGTCACAGTAAAGGCTCCCCCTCCAGGTTAATTTTGGCACCAACCTAACAACTAGTTTTCCTTCCCATGAGGCACTTTGGCCAGGATCCATGTTAGGTCCCCTGAAGTCCTATTGATCCAATTACTGGAAGTCCTGGACCTAACATGGTGGTTTCTATTTAAAAAGATAAGCTTCAAAGAAAGCAGGTTAAACAAACTTCTCTATTTAAAATATAACAGCACATACACATTAAATAAGCACTGTTCCCATACAGGCTCCCTCTAAATAAATATTGACTGCAGAATGGAGCAAATCAGAGTGGTGGCTGGCCGGTCACAAGCCCTAAATTACTTGGACCCAGCACAGACCATACATTACACACAGATTAGCTAGTCTCTTAAAGGGACAGGCGCAGAGGCTCAGCAGGGCACTCTCATGTAAATAAGTAGAATAACACTGAGACGGGATACCAGCCTGGCAGTGGGCATAGGGTCACCACCTTTGGATGAGGTAAAAACCGGATGCGAAACCACACCCCAATCTCCACCTCTGGCTCCACCCCTTTTTATGACTGGAGAGTATATCACTCCTTCTCCAAAGCTATTTGTAATGTTGGAATAGACATTACTAGTAGGAAATCATTTTTATACTGTTATTTATTTGATTTATTTATTTTTATTCTTTGGCAACCATGTTAACTCCCATAGGCCACATAGCCCATTTTACAGGAGTGACCCAGGAGCACAGGAAGGTTAAGTGACTTGCTCAGGGTCACACAGTATGTAAGTGGAGGTTGTGGGAATCATACTCAGGTCTGCTGGATGTGCCAAGCTCATCCGCAGCTTATTGCTCAGCCCTCTGTTAAACACTCTCCCATTTTTCTTTCCATGTCAGTCATGTATTCTGATACTTTGACCAATTTTTGATAACTTAATTATCAATGTTTGTGGTACCCTTATTACTGCACGGTGTTCCTCTTTACCTCAGCAGCTACTGCTGTTTCTTTTCATATTTCTAAGACATTCCACAATTTCAGACACACCATTCCAGGCTGTTTATCTGAATGACCTGTAAAAGTGTAGCTAATATCATGGAATGTTCAGGTAATACAGAAAATGAGAGCAAATGTGGTGATAAAGACAATAAAAGTTAGATTATTAATTTAACAAAAATGAGTCAAAAACATACCAGAATACAGGACAAACAAAAAGAAACGCATGAGAGCACATAGAGGTGTAAAAGCTGTTTCCTGTCATAGCAGTAAAAGACCATACTTAAAATTCAGAGTGGAAAAGATTAGGTTAATTTACTGCTAATGATCTTAATGGTCATACTTTACACCTCCCAGACAGTCTGGTTTTACAAACAAAGGCAGGTCTGAATGACTGTGACATCAGAACTTCTTTGTAACCTGGACATGTAATGCAGCCAAAACAGTGAATGATTTGATACATCAGTTTTAAGAGTATATGAGCAGCCAAAATGGGTCAAAAACTGGACTGCATTTAATCAAAACCGGATGACCGGATAAGGACCCTAAAAACCAGATTATCTGGCCAAAAAACGGATAGGTGGCAACCCTAAGTGGACATTTAAGGAGCCCAAGAAGATATTAAGGTATATATATATATATATATATATATATATATACATATATAAATATGATCAGTTTTGATACTGATTTCCAGGATGCAAGATGTTCTTTTCAAACCTACTGTGTTGAATATAGCATGTGCAACTAATTCCAGGACACCTCTGAAAAAGGGATCTGTGATCTCAGTGGGCTTAGCCGGTCATCAAAATTTAAAATAAAAAATAAAATAATTGAACACTGTGTATGCTATGAATCTGTGTTGCTGGGTGCCGGGGGCTGGAGGGTACTAAGTAAGTGGGGGCGTTATCTTTTTTTGCAGGGCTGGAGGGAAGAGGGTAACCGAATGGGTGGGTCAATGAGGGGGTGGTTATAAATTTACATATGTTTCTTTTTATAGGTGGAGGGATGAAGGAGGGTGCACAGGTGTTGCTGAGTAGGTGGGAAATGGGGTACTATTTTTTAAGATGGCTGGGGTTTGGTGGAAGAGGGTGGGGCTTTGGGATACTAATGTGCGGCAGGGGAGGAAACATTGCTTTTTGTATTGTAAATGGCAACTTGGCATGACGAATTGCTGGCAAAGTGCCAGCTTTGTATTACCCATGCAAAGCATGACATTTGGGAGATCACTAACAATTCTACAGCAAAGTTAAACTTTGCAGCATTCCTACTCAGGTATTGCAGGTGAGAAAGATCTATCACTTCTTTTGGACCAAAATAGAAACCAGTTTTTTTAAAACCTAATTTGACTTTTTGTCCTGGAACAGCTGACCCTGCAATTAATATATTTGACAAAATAGCAACAAGTTAAATAACTACTATCTTTGAACTGAAAATGCAAACTGGGCATAGGAATATGATCTTGGAGGAGTTATCAGCCATTGACTGAAACAAATGCACCACTTAATGTTTAAAATGGGTGACAAAGAGGGCAATGTGGTTGTCCTCAACACAATTGGTTACTTTAGAGAAACATAGAGATAGAGGCACTTGCAAAATCTTAAATCTTAAATCAAAAGCCAACTAAAGCATCTAGAATCCCTCTGTTTAATTTTTTAAGATCAAGCATTAAGGGGGGGTGTCATTACAGAAAAAGAACATTATTTTTTTCATTGTAGGTTTTGCTTTGAAGATGTGTTTCATTGCAAAGAAAGAAAATGATTTTCTTAAGGAACAATATTTAATAATGCCCACCTTCTACCATTTACCTAAGGTATATAAGAGCACCCTCCGCAGACCTATCATCTCTGATACTGACACTTTATTTAGATGTGTTGGGCAGGATTCACAAAGACCTTGAGCTCAGTACATCTCAGATGCCCCAGTGCAAATGAGATGTGCCGAGCACCAACTGTGGTATTCACAAAAGATGCACCGGGGATGCACCGGTGCAACCCCCTGGTCAGGCTGGGAATCCAGTGGTGCAGCACAACTCACGATGCGCTGCACCCAAATGTGCCATTCAGAGCCAACAACATGCAAATGGGGCCATTAGGCATGCAAGGTGCAATGGGGCCATTTGCATGTCATTATGGCCCCATTTGTATGCACCGTGCAGGGATGCACCTGGTGGAATGCACCAGACACCCTGCAAGTGCAGCAGTACAGCCACAAACCCAGCACCCCTGTTGGGGTATTGCCACCTCCCCCTCCATGCCCACATCTCTGTTGTCATGCCGCACACTGCAGTGGTACTGTACTATGAAGAGAACCTCCCTCCCTGCCCATATCCCCTGAGGCATGCTGCTCACTGCCTACCGGGTCATAATATTGCAAGCATAACAGCGTACGACATTATGGTTAAACGACAACAGCATAGTCTGTAACAGCTACTGGTGCAATACCGCGTATACTGCTGTACACGGCATTGCACCAGTAGCGCTCTCCCAGGCAGAAGATATGACCTCTGCTGGGAGTGGGTTCCACCAAGCAGCTGTCATGGCTCACAGGACTGAGCCACAGCAGCAGGAACCCAGGCGCTGCATCTGGGACCGGGTTTGATTCCTGGTCCCAGAATCTTTTAATTTTCCACAGTTTTGTGTGCTCCCAAGTTGGACCCTCCCTCCCCCGAGTTGAGAATCTTTAGTGGGGGGAGTCCGGGGGCACAGCCTCCCGTAACAGGGGGGGTTGGGGGAGGAGCCCTCCACAGAAAAAAGACATATGCCTCATGGGAGAAATAGCGCTGTATTGGCAGCGTGATTTTGCCATGAGACATAATGTCTCGCGACATTATGACCCCATGCCCACTCACTGCAGCAGTAAAGGGGATGTAATGGAACCCCCTCCCCACCCCGACCCGTTTGAAGCAGAGTCAAAGTCTCACCCCTCCCTGGTAGTCCAGTGGACCCCCCTACCCCTTCACTACTCAGACAACCCCAACCCACCCTGCTCCCCTGTCCCAGCAGGTCCCGACGATCAGCGGGGCAGCACAACCACTCGCATTCCACCATGGCTGCCTGCCAACAGAGCTGTCTGTGAATGACAGCTACAGTACTATTGTAAGCCCATTGGTGGACCATGTTGACCAATGAGTGTGCAGTGTGTACTGTACTCTATCATTCACAAAGAATACGGTAGCTGTCATTCACAGACAGCTCTGTCGGCGGGCAGCCATGGCAGAATGCAGGTGGGTTGTGCTGCCCACCAATCATCAGGACCTGCTGGGATGGGGGGAGTGGTGTGGGCTGGGGTGCCTGAGTGGGTTGGGGGTATGGGGGGTCCACTTGGCTACCAGGGAGGAGTAAGACTCATGACTATGTTTTGAACAGGTCGGGGTTGGGGGGTTCTGTTACATCTCCTCTACCACCGCAATAAGTGGCATGCCTCGGAGGATACGGGCAGTGAGGGGGGTTCTGTTCATAGTACAGTACTGCCGCAGTGCGTGGCATGGCTCAGGGCCCCCATTTTGTTCATCCTTATTGCATGCCTCCTTTTACATCTTCCTTCATGTCCAGGAGTCTACGCCCGGCCCATGGATCTTACCTGCCCCCCCTTTCTAACCCCCCATTTTATTTTCCTCCAAAGCTTTCTCCTCCATCACAACCCTTCGGAGACCCTTTTCCTCATTCTCTGACCTGTTGCCCTCTTGCTGCAACCTTTACCCTGTACTTTTCTGCCTCCCCTAGGGTGGCTTCTCATTGATCTTTCCACATGTTGGCCCATTCTGCCAACCAGGGCTTACCTCCCCTTCTCCAGTCACCCTCTTGCAGTGACCTGGTATTCTCTTTTCCCAGCCTACCCTTGCGTCCTCACCCCTAGTAACCTTCCTACCGGGTGGGTGGGTGAGTGTTAACTTCTGGTCCCAGCAGAAGAAGGAGATCCCCTCCTCTGCTGGCATCTAAATACCCCCTAGGCCACCCCCCTTTCCTCCACTGTCCAATCCTACCTGTTTACCTGCCTTGTCATATTTGTCATCAAGGGATGACATCATGACCCCCCTTCCCCCTGCTTGAGCCTACCTTCCTAGTATCCCCCCCACCACCTGAGCCTACCTACCTGCCCACCCCTCCACCTCCACCTCCTAGCCAGTCCTGTCCCCCTGTGCCTTTTTTCCTAAGGAATCCCCCTGACAATTTAGGTTGCCTTTAGGGGCAACTGCACTTGTCAGAGGGAGATTCCCCAGAAAATAACGCACAGACAACTTCTTAGTGAGTGCTCGACTGGCAATTAATTTATTGTATACATCCACAACATCATCTTTACTTTGCCACTTTTAAATTTACATATTTACAAACATTGCTTTGTCATTCCCCACGTTATCAAAACATAAAGTCCAGCAGTTATATTCTGTTCAATCACATAGTTCAATTGTCTTTTACAAATGTCTCTGGCTCTCCTGTCATCTTGTTGGGGTCCGGAAGCTTGTAAAGCCCGATACCCCTTCTTCCCCTTTTTCTTGAACAGTCTATTGTCTGTCGTCTTCTCGGGGTCTGGACGCTTGAAAAGCCCAATACCCCTTCTCCTTTTTCCCTTGCTGCACCCTCCTTGGGTCTGGTTGCCGCTGCAACCTCCCCCATTGTTAATTCCTTATTGCCGCCTCCTTTTTCGTCTGCCTCCACATCCGGGCATCTGCGCCTAGCCCATGGATCTTATCTGCCCCCCTTCCAACCCCTCCATTTTATTTTTACCCCAAAGCTTTTCACTAGCCCATCTCCAGCTTAGCCAATGGAATGATGGGCTCCCCCCTTCTTTTTCCCAAATTTCTACACTTCCTTCCAACTGTAGCACGTATGATGCCATCCCCACTGTCGAAAGGTGCACCCCATCTGGTCTGTACATCCCTAGGTTGGTAAATGAAATGTCTTTATGTGCTATGTATGTTCCCACTACCCCCTTTAACATGCTGCCACCTGCCTGTTTATCCTCTTCCCAGCCCGCTCCACCCATTTTATGTCCCTGGCCTGCCACCAAACCATCCTAGGTGCTATTTCATACCATGCTATCCTCATCTAGGTCTCTTAACATCTCTTTGCACAAGAAGCCCCTTGGTCGATCTCCCAAATCATTATGTAACCCCTTGTTACCCGGGGTTACTAGAATTCCAGTAAGACCTAGTGGTAGGCAGGGAAGGCAGCTTGTGAAACTCCAGTTAAATAGGTTTCACACTGTCTTACTCTGTTCTCAGTCTCAGCTGAGACTGAGGGATGACATCACCAATAGAACTTTTGCAGCTGCATAAGCCACATTGGAATCTGCAGCAGAGGGAGTTAGATGGAACGTTGGGAGTTTTCAAAGCTTAGTAATCAGTCTGCAGTTTGTTTTTGAAGAGTGAAGGTGTGTCAAGTGGTGGAGACCGCTGTTCGGGTCTCAGTGCCCCCTCCCTCTGGTGGGGGGGATGTAAAGATCCCCATGCAGATTCCTGGGGCAATCCCCTTAATTCTGCCAGGAGGAAGAAAGCTGCCCATTCAGTTCAGCCTTTGTTTGAAAGTTGGAAGATTTGTGATTCGCCTGTGGGGCACCTGCAACTAAAGGGTGAGTGTTTGCTCTAACATGAGAGGGCAAAAATGTGTTTCTTCAGCCTGGGATATGTGAGGAAATCTAGGAATTGAGCTACAATTTGGGAAACCTATAGGACTAGGTCAAACAAATGGAGTAGTGTCAAATGCTAGAGTGCTGTGTGATTTCAAGTAAATTGTAGAGGGGATGCGACAGTTCATCTACCATTTAATCTACATTCAAAAGTTTCAGTTTTCCAGAGAAATGGCCGGGTATGGGCTGTGGGAGCTGGAGGTGGGCAAACCCCCCATCTTTAGTAACCAGGTCCACCTCTACGGATTTCTGCTGTGGTTGCTGCTTTGCCTCATGCACTTAGCCAGTGATGAGGGAAGTACCCAGATGTGGGTTGCAAAAGGGAAAATCTCTCTAGGAGTTGTAGACTCTAAGTGGTGTGGGGAGCCACAACAAGTGTAAAGAAGAATTCTCTTTGTGAGATTGGAGTCATAAGAAGTTAGGAGGAAATCTCTCTAGGAGTCACAGACTCTAAGTGGTGTGGGGAGCCATGACAGGATAATTGCTTCATTCTTCCAATGGACTGTGGATCAAGTGGCCAGCGGGGGAGCCGGGCCAGTCGGGCTTTGTACCCAAAGTGCGTGCAAGTCCAGGCTGTGTGCCTGGTGGGTCCAGAGCCTGAAAACAGTACAATTGGTTCATTCTTCAAGTGGACCACGTTGTAGTCTCTAATCTGCATTACCAGTAAATGTTGCCCCATGGGGGTCCATCTATGCTTTGTTGTGTTCAGCTAGTTTGTGAATAAAAGCCACACTGTAGAATCCCATTCCTGGTTCTGGACATTACAGTTATTGCTTCCTGTGTTCGGATTTACTTGGGTGCCCCTGTGCAGAGTAGCCAAACCTAGGTCCTCCTGTGCTGAGTAACCTCATCCTCCCCAAACCCAGGTCCCCACAAGGTACTGCTGTCAGCTTCAACAGCATGCCACCTGTCGTTTTGGCAAAAAGGCAGGGGTGAGGGGTTACAATTACCCTCCAAATGTATTATCAGCAGGTCTGGCTGTGGCCACATTAGCTTCAGCTCCTCCAAGGTTGGCATGATCTGTGCCCATCTCATGCCCCGGACCCCTCTCCAATAAACTGTCACTTTGTTGGGGTCCTGCCCCAGCTGTTTTCCTCCCCGATGGATGGCAGCCCACTTTTCTGCCCAATAAATGTAAGAATGCACAATGATCCAGACCCATCTGCTCCTTCCCTGACCAGTGAAAGACAGAAATAAACCTGTTATACCAGTTTTCTCACATATCTCTTATAGCAATTTGAGTGCCACCTTTCAGCTTTCTTAATTTCTTCTTCCAAACCCCCTTCTGCTGCCAGCATTGAAGCGACTCCAATCCTAAATGAATGAGAGGAATAACTCCATGGGTTCTCTCCCAGATGTGCCATTCCCTTCTTTCGAACCCCCGTTACTTGGAAGCAGGTGACTGGCTTGCCATCACCATGTGTGAAGAACTGACAGTCGCCCTTTTGTCTCCTCCCCTTGTATTTCCACAGAGGTGACCGGGCATGTCACCTCCGTCTCTTGTCTTCCCAGTACAATCTCCACCCCTGCCCCCATCTGATCAGTTTTAGAACACCTCAGCCAAATTGTCACCCTCTCTTGCTCCCAGCATATCTCCTCTCCCCACAATCCTCCTATCTCGTCCTTTTTGTTGCCAGCCACTACTTCACTGACCGTGAATGTGTCTTTTGCCATAACTGTAAAAATGGCCCTAAATAAGCAGGCTTCAAAGTCTGACGTACATATCTCCCCCAGGGCCCCTACTAGTTCCTAAAGTTTTACCCCTGCAACAGGTTTTCTCAAATCTGCCTTGCCTCCTTTTAACCGCTGCCATCCCATCAACATGTGTCGAACCACTTTAAACTTATTTGGTTCAGCCCAATCTTTCGTGCTGAAAGCCCATCTTATACCTGCTAATTGTACCCCCATTGTCCCGCTAGCCATTCCCGCTTTCCGCTTTTGAACCATGTATTTTGTTATCTGGTCCTGTGAAACTGGCTCACTTACCTTGAACCCCTCCTGCTCCCAGAACTCCTGAAATGCCCACCATGCCTCTTTGTATGCCCTCAATGTGTTGGCAGACCAGGAGCTCCTATATAGCAGTCGGGCTCTTTCCAGCCAGTTTCCCACATTCCCTCTGATACCTGCATTCTTTGTGCAGCTGCTTGTGGTGCCACGGACCCGAACCTCTCCAGCTGTAAATGGGAAAGGCTGTCAAGCCTGTCAGCTATGTCATTTTTTACCCCCTCAATATGCCTTGCTTTTAATGACATGTTTTGATTTAGCCCCCCAACACCAGTTGTCTCAAAACCCTGTTTGCTTGACACAGATTGTCCTTTCTGCCGAGTGATAACCTCCACTACTGCTCTAATATCATGCCAAAACATATCTTCCTGTTCCTTGGTGCTCCCCCATGTCAGCACCACAACCCATATGGGAAAAATCTCCAGCCATGTTCTGTCCTTCAATGGCCCCCTCTCTCTCCAAGACTCTGGCCATGCTTCTGCAATCCACATCCCCCTAAAATATGCCCCCATGCCAATGGACCCGGCTGCATCCATGGATAGGTCTAGATCGTTATTCCCTAGCCACTCCATTGTCTTGTCAAAACAAAAGAATCTTTGGAAGCAAAATCCCAACAGGTCCCAATCTTCCTTCCTGACTGGTAATAACTGAAAAGCTCACTCAATGTCAGTCTTTGTGAGCCATGCCCCTTCCTTTCCTCTAATAAATTCCACTGCCTGCTCCAATGTTAATGAGGCCAAGTTCTTGGCTCTCATGCTCCTTCTTACCCCTTGATATTCCAAACTAAAGCCCCTCTTGAACCCCTCAGATAGCATCTTACCCACCCTCACATCTGGGTATCCTTTTATCCTTTCTTTAAATCACCCCCACCCTGACTGGGGTCCTGGCTACCCCGGATCTCCCCTCCCTATTGCCTGACCCACCCTTTCTCATTGGATCCCCATGCCACCTGACCCACCCGCCTCTCCTTGGAATCCCCCTCCGTTCTGGTAACCCCCTTGCCCCCAAAAAAATGTCCGCTAACCCTGCCCATTTGTTCTTCCCCCATTGCTCTGCAGTGTGTCACTGGATGTTGCCCAGCGCACTTCGAGCAGACATGTCTGAACTTGCAGTTGGTCCAAGAACACGATGCTTTGTTGAAACCCCAGCATGTTTTCACCTGCTGCCCACTTCCTCATTGTCTACTACCTTCCCCTACCCTCCCCCCACCGTGTCCTGACAGACTCCTCATCCATAGCTCAGAATGAGTGGAATTCCACCTCAGATCTTCCCTTGCCACCATCCTCTGCCTGAAACTTCATTGTATTTCAGCCATCCCAGGCCCAACTTTATCTTATAGGCGTCCTTTTCTGTGGCGGCATAAGTGAGCAGTGGAATGACTAACTCTGGCTTCTTTTCCAGCAGGATGGTGCTGAATATGGAAACCCTGCTTGCCATGTTTCTATATTTTTCCCCTTATAACTTATCTCCTCCGCCTTGTTCCCTGTTATCATTAATGCCACCGCCATATTGGATTTCCCCACCGTTTCTTTTTGCGCATACCTCTTTGCAGACTCTTTGTCTACCAATGCAAATATATCTACATATTCGTCTTTCCATATCTTCTCTTTAATAGTTAACGGTATATGATCCCCCAGTGTCATATCCAGTATCCCATCATTGCCCACTCTGGTTTTTGTGTTCTCTTTCTCCCCGGCTGCCTTCAGTTCCTCTAACACCCTTTCCATTTTCTCTATCCCCTTCTCTCCCATATCTCTCAGCATACCTGCTAAATACTCAGTCAGATCCCCCTCCAGGTTCTGATCTCCCTTTGTTCTTACCACTCATGCCCTCCTTGGCTTCCAGTTCCTCCACCTATTCCTGTTCCGGCACCTCCCATGGCGTCTTTTCCACTGGGCGCTTCCCAGAACCCCCACTGGTGTCTTCCATTTTCCTGCCGCTTCGGTCGCCTCTTTCTGTTTCGCTGCCTCTCTCAACTCGTTCACCTTCTCCATCAGGCTTTTCCCTTGCACTTTCTTGGTTTTTGCCCTCGTGGCCTCTTCTTCCACCTTCTTCTTCCAAGCCATCTGCAGCATCTCATTGACCTTTAGCAGCATTTCTGCTGCCTGTCCCATCATCTGAACACTTGTAATTTCTCCGTTTCCAGCCATCCTGAATAAGTAAATACTTGGGGGGATATATCATAAAAACATGGTTATCCTCTGTCCTATTCCTCCCCATGCCCCTTGTCTTTGCAAGGTCTTTACAGCTAATGACCCCTCAGAAACTTCCCATCTCTCAGTCTCCACTGTATTGTCATTAGCGTCTTATTCCACTCTGTATTATAAGCTTACCCATCTTCTCCTTTTTTTTTTTTTAAACCACAGGCCCACACTGTTCTTGTTGTATCTTTGTTTATTTCCTTTCAATTTTTTTGTGTGTGTGTGTGTGTATATATATATATATATATATATATATATATATTTCATATATTTCTACTTATTGTATATCTTAAACCCTCGAATCTCCCAGCACCATCTATGTATGTACCTTAGGTTATTGTTGTGCCTTTTCCTGTTAAATTCCAACCCACAGCCCTTGTACAGCCTGCAATAAAGGAAGCAGCCCTGTAGCAGTTAGTAAGCCCTTCACCAGAAAATGAATCAACAGTCCTGATCCTGTATGAATCTGTGTAACCTTTTTGCCAAGAGTAAAGACCATGCATGAGTAACCTACACCTCACAGAAATGTTATCCCAGTGATTTACATAACAATGGTGACCCCGGACTACAAACATGGCCTCCAAACCTGGCTGTGCATGCACGTGCTCCCTAAAGCATCGAGCATGCATGACCGCTGCATTCTCTGCGCCTCAATCAGGCCTTACTCTGTCCTGTTCCTCCTGAAGAGCTCCTACCCTGTGTGGCCTGATGCCCCTCGCCACCTAAGCCACTCTTCCCCTGGCCATGCACCCAGACCACAGGTGCACCAATTTGGTCAGGGAACCCGCTGACTCGTGAGGCCTATAGCTCTAGGACCACTGGGGTCCCCCACAGGAAAGACCACTGGCCCTATTCGGCCCAGAGCAGGTGCTACCACCCACACACCTCGATGAACTGCCCAGAACAAATCCTCCAGCCAGCGACCCCCCCCAACCCTACCAAGTGGAGCCCTGCTCTGCCCAGGAGTAAAAACTCACTCCCCAACCCCTTCTTCCAATTTGGGCCCTGCCGGCTCCAAGGCCAGCACAATCAACCTTCCACATACAGCAAGGGGAGAACGCTCACACCACCATGTGGGACCAAGCCCCATTGCCTGCCCCACAACAGCGCACCCACGTGGCTTGCAGAGACAAACCTTCTCCCACCATCCTCGCTGAGCACCCTTTAGCCCTCCTGCATACCCCTCACTTCCTTGTGCTACCAGCAACTCCTCCAATTCCTTCCCAGCCAAAAAATAGCTCAACAAGAGAAAACAAACCACTCCCCGCATGGCCCACGGCCCACCCGCATGGGCCCTCACTTCTTCGTGACCACCAGTGGCCCTACTGTATCATTCCCAGACTGTACTGCTTCCCAACGGCCCGGATACCCACGAGCAGGACAAGTGCCCTTCCAGGTACTCATTCTTATTTTTGTTCATTTTCTTTTTATCTCTTTTTTTTGAATTGCAAACCTGCCCCAGTCTGTAAACCACTGTATTATAAAATCCTTTGCCTGAACTTGCCTCATATAGCTCAAAAACTCCTCTGTGACCTGCTCCATGCTACAATTCTTACTTTTTTTGGGAGGGGGCTGCAAATTGAAACCATTGTCATAATACAGGTTATGTGCTGACTGCAAGAACCTCCTGGAACCCCTAGCACAAAAATGCCTTCCACTACCACTTTTAAGGCTGACTTCCTTGCCTAGTCACTGCTCAGGCCTCCCCATGTGGCCAGCCCTACCCCACCTGAAAATGCCTTACCTCCAGCAGTTGAATTGCCAGTCAAAGTGCTAAGCTCTGGTCTAATTTCAGGTCCCAGCAAAAGAGGGAGAGACCCTCTTCTGCTGGCACCTAAATATCCCCTAGGCCACCCCCACTTTCCTCCCCCCATCCAATCCTGTTTACCTGCTTTGTCATATTTGTCATGGAGGGATGACATCATGACCCCCCTTCCCACTGCTTGAGCCTACCTTTCTACCACCCCTCCGCCTCAACCTGAGCCTACCTACCTGCCTTCCCCTCCCCCTCCCCCTCCTAGCTAGTCCTGGTCCACTGTGGCTTTTTTCCTCAGGAAACCCCCTGACAATTTAGGTTGTACTTTAGGAGCAACCGCACTTCTTGAAAAGAGATGGGGAATTTTTTAATTTTGAGAATCAGATCATAATACAATACATACTTGTTCATGAAAAAAATGAATGTACAAATCATACAGAAACTCAAAAAAATCTAAGGGAAAAATCAAAACATATCAATGGTTATTCAATGGAAAATCTATAAATCAAAATCCGATCCTAAAGGGGAAGAGAAAAAAGAAAACATATTCAAAAGAAAACATTCAGAAACCAAGAACAACACTTCCAATATTTCCTAAATTGTGTAACTGTACAATTCCCACTTTCTGAATGATAGATTCTTTTCAGATTATAAACCAATTGAGTCAAGATCTCTGTAACTGAATATTCTTGCTGCTGAAGTAAAAGAGCACACCTAATTTGTCATAAATAATAATTACACAGAGAAAAAAATCAGTCTTAGAGTGCTGGGATGGTACTCAATGAGAGGGGGAAGAAAGAGACCTAGAACCAAAATTTCATATGTGATCTGAGAGAAGTGTTTATCTCCCTAAGTTTGAAGGATCAAGGTCCAAAAACTTTGCAAAAAGGGACAATGTAAATAAAAATGTTCTATAGTTTCTAGTGCTCCAGAGCAAGAGGAGCGAGGACACATACTTTCCTCAACTCTTTGTGTTTGTGCGTATTCCTAACACCCAATCTGCCATGACAAGAGAGCCATGTGCTGTCCCATACTTTCGGGGGATGTGGTTTATCAGTAAGTTGGCAAAATAGTAGAAAGTTGAGCCTCATAACCTGCTAATATTTGAGGAATTTCATAAAAATGAGCATTAAGGGTAATGGAGTAAAAAGAACGTCTAGTGTTAGCAGTCAAACATTGTGGAGTCACCTGCCATTGTTTAAGCTTAGCACAGGCAAAATATAAATAGGAAGGGTGTTTGAATTGTTTTAAATTTCTCAGAAGAGAAAGGGGATATGGGGTCCATGAAATGCAAAAATTCTGGAGCCAAGCAGCAGTGTAAATATACTAAAATGGTAAAGGGCTGGATAGGAAAGGAAGAAAGTTTTTTATAGAAAAAAAGACTGTAAAAGAATTACATAGGGTGAACCATTCGCACTCTGCCAAGGCTATAGTCGTGATAAGTATGCATTCTTTTAATGGGGTTCGATCTGCTGCCCCAAAAAACATAGAAAAAAAAAATTCATGACTCTAGTTTCCAGGGACTGAGGTGGGGAAAATACGTGAGCAATATGCAAATAAAAAACAAAATGGTATAAAGTAACAATACCCTCTTTCTTTTTGAAATGGTTTTATTTTTCCAAGAGAGGATAGAGGGTTCTGCTGTCTAGAGTGCCTGTGTCCAATTTAGGTATGCATCATCTGGGCTACCAAAATGTACCCCAAAATCTTTAAGGAAGTGGCGGACACATCTATAGTGGCTGACTGCGTAATATTAGAAGTCGCAGAAGGCGGGAGCAATTGCATACCCAAACTTTTATTATAGATTTTTTTTTTTTGTTTGTTTTATTCTTTGGTAACCAGGTAAGGCCTACTAGGCACAACTGCCTGTGTTCAGGTGTGACCTGGGAGCACTGGGGAGGTTAAGTGACTTGCTCAGAGCCACATAGTATGCAAGTGGAGGTTGTGGGACTCAAACCCAGATCTGTCTGTTGGATGTACCAAACTCATTCCCAGATCATTACTCTAACCTCTAGGCTATACTCTGGAGCCCAAAACCTTCTCAAACTCATAAATAGTGTTTACTAATGCTGCTTCATCTATAGCTGTGGTAGTACAAATACAGAGATCATCCACATATGCACAAACAGTAGGGGCTGGGCTATTATCAGGTAAATGTAGGTGGGGAACACCTGGGTGATTCAAAAGCTTCCTAAGCAAAGGGTCAATTTGGAAGGCATACAGGAGATGGCTCAATGGACAGCCTTGTCGTATACCTTTAATGTCATGGAACGTGACCCCAGGGATCCATTAATATATGGAGTAATAAGGGCTGAAGTGTATAGTAATTTAATCCACCTTATGAAAAAGTGTTGGGTGTATGGTATGCCGGAAGGACTTGAAAAAGATACATATGATCCACCCAGTCGAAGGCCTTCTCTTGGTCTAAAGAAAGAATTAGACCTGCAGTATCGGAGAAGGCCCTACGAGAAGTCACATGTCTCAAGAAAATTAAATGATGAAAAATAGACCATTTGGGTACTGCACAAGATTGTGCAGGAGCAATTACAATCTCTGCCAATAAAGAAAGTCTAGCTAAAAGTACTGATGCCAGAATTTTATAATCCATATTGAGAAGGCTGATGGGCCTCCAATTTATTTATTTTTTTTTCATATATAGTTTCTGGGTTTTTATGGATTTTCTCCTTGCCCCTACACCCACCTGTCCCCGACGGAGCGTGCATGTGGAGGCATGCATGCTCATACCATTCGGATGCCTCTCCCTTCCAGTCACTCCACTGACCACATGCACCGGCACCGAACCTCCATTCGGTGATGGAGGGACTACAGGCAGGTGACCACACCCCTTATCCAGGAGAAGAGAGCCAATGCTCAATCCTGCTCTTCCTCCCCCCATGCCAGCACCCCGGTAAACCCGAAGTTGTTCCCGAACCCGGGTCACCAGAGTAGCGCAAGGTGTGGCATCCAGCACTTCAACCCTCAGCGCCACTGGGCCAGCCAGACCTCCAATTTCTTAAGTCTTTCTTGTCTCCTTTTTTAAATAATAAAGTTATGAGAGCTTGAGACATGACACTGGGTAATGAATCAGTAGTTAGAATGTATGTAAAAACTTCTGCCAAAATAGGGTGGAAAAAATGGACAAACTTTACTTCTGATAAAATTCCACAGTCAGGTCATCAAGACCCAGCAAGGAAGTTTTGTGCAGTTTGTTTAAAACTGTTTGGGTTTCCTCTGGGGTAATTGGGGAAAGTATTGAGGTGAGAAGTTCAGGATTAATCTGTGGTATATCCAAATCTTGCAGATAAGCAGCCCAATTAGCAGTAGAAGAGGTGCTAATCATGTCCTGCAAAAAAGTTTGAGAAATATGAAAAATTTGGTCTGGATTAGAATAAAACTCATTACCCCTTCTTCTGTTTCTATGGTGAGTTACCTAGTCTTTTGTTTGTTGTTAGCTCCACCATCGGGGGTAGGGGAATATATGGCATGGGGGATGGGATGGGAATGGGTGGTTCTTATAAGTTTATCTGTTGGATTGTTCTCTGTTTGTTTCTGGTTGGATTATTGTTCTCAATAAAGTTTATCTAATTTGAAAAAAGAAGAATCATTAGTAGTACGACTTAAAACTTGATCCAGAGTTATGTGGAGCACTCTGTTGTGACAATTTTTTGCATATGTCTATTGATGGCTTAGAGCCCAGAGTGCCAAGTTGTGCTTCTGGTTTAAGAGACTCCAGCCTATCATGTTGAAATGTGGGCATTTCAGTTTTTAGTAAATTAATTTCCTTACCCAGAGTCAATGTTATACTCGTGCTCTAGAAATTGTAGAAAAAAGTCTTCCTTTAAGTTTTAGATAATGCAGATATGCAGTATTAGACTTCTGCTTTGCTTGATGGATAAAAAAGGATTTAAAATCTGCCTTGGAGTCAACCCACCAGTCGGTGATTGAATTGTAGGCTTCCAAAACTGAATATCTAGCCGATAAAAGGAATATAAACTGTTCCTCTAACTCTGGATATGACAATAAGGAGTTATTTAGTTTCCATCTGGTATTATACTGGGGGAAGGGAGAAGAGTGCTTTAAAGTACAAGTTAAAAAAAAACACCAAATGATCGCAAAGGACAGTATCTGCATTCCCCTGCCTGGGCTGTCAGCCGCACAGTGGCCCGGCTTTGAACCCGCCAGCCACTTCCAGAATTTGAGTGCCTGCATCTTCCTTGTCACAGGAAGGGCCCTGACAGACTGTCAACGCTATATTGGCCTGGCTTCAGATCTGCAAGGCCACTTCCAGGATTGGCCTCAGCGTCTGCATCCCCCTTATCACAGGAAGAAGCCTTGACTGGGCTCTCGGCTGCACAGCGGCCCAGCTTCGGACCCCCCAGTCGCTTCCAGGATTTGAGTGCCTGCATCCCCTTGTAACAGATACGATTGCGGAGTTTGACCTCAGCTTCAGGGCTTCAGTGGCTCGTATGCCACAGTTGCAATTGGACAGCTCCTGAGACGACTCAGTTCCCCATTGGACGTGGCTGCTCTTCTGCTCGGAGTGCAATCTTTTTTTAAATCTTGCTACTTTTTTCTGCTGTGTCTGATTTACTGCTCTCTGTATTTTGCAATTAATGCAATAATTATTGTTTAGCTACAGTGATTACTTTTCAGCCTGCTTAGGGAACTGTGTTTAAGTCATCCAACTGCTAGCTTGTTTTAGTCCCTGCATCACGAGCCTGTTGTTTCTTCATTTCAAATTTGCCTCTACTGACTTTCCTATCCCTGCTATCCTCCCTCTCTCTCAGCCTTGCCCCTTATACTGTTCTCTCACATCACTCTCTCCAGCTTGTAAACCCGCTGTAATTTTTCACCTTGTAGGCCTGCTAGGAGCTGTTGGCGCTGCAGCCCAGCCTCCCCCTGCTAGCAGTTCTCCTCCTGTTCTGCCCATCCCTAATCCAGTCCTCTTAAACTGTTTGCCTTCTTTCTTTCCCTCAGCCTGCAAATTCCTGACTGAATGTATTTTCACTCCACTTGGAGCTGTTGGTGCCAAAATACAGACACCCCCCACCTGACTATTCTCTCCTGTTCTGCCCGCCCCCACTCTCTTCCACTATTTGCTTTCGCTCACCTTTTTTTCCTACGTCTGTAATTACTTAATTATTCTATTCTGTTTGGAGCCGCTGGCACTGAAAAACTGACACCCTCACATACATTCTCTTCCTGCCCACCCCTGTTTCTCCCTCCCTCCCTCTCCCTTTGTATGCTGCCTGTTACTCCCACCTATTGCTACCCTCGCCTAATTTTAAATATAATTGACCCAACTCTCTCTTTCTCTCTCTCTCTCTCCCCCCCCTCCCTCTTTGCTTCAGGTACAATTGCGGAGTTTAACCTTCAGTGCTCCAGCGGCTCGTATGCTGCGGCTGCTATTGGATGGCTCCTGCGTCTCCTCGGCTCCCCATTGGATGCCGCTGCTCTTCTGCTCAGAGCACAATATTTTTAAAAGCTTGCTACTGCTCTCTGCTCTGTCTGATTTACTGCTCTCTGTATTTTTGTCCCACCCATCCTCCACGATCCCGGCCTCTATCAAATGCACCTGGACCACTCCCAGTTTACCTCCCACGTTGCCTATTGGCTTAATCACTAGACGGCTGTCTGATCCTATTTGGCTTTTACAAACCTAACTGCTATGGTTTCCTTATTGCACCTCTAACCTCTGTCAGGCTCCAAGGATTGTTCACTCTAATTACAGTACCTGCTTCCATAGTCCTATATAGTACCACTACTACTTTCCATTATGTTTACCCCTCACTCTTCTATCCCCTCCTCCTGATTCATATCTATTCCTTATATTCCCCAGCTTACCAAGCTCCCCTACCC
Source organism: Neoceratodus forsteri (assembly GCA_016271365.2). NCBI lineage: Eukaryota > Metazoa > Chordata > Ceratodontiformes > Ceratodontidae > Neoceratodus > Neoceratodus forsteri. The sequence goes on from CM057456.1 coordinate 1,680,773,063, forward strand.
AAAAAAACATGCCACACCTTTCTCCCTGCCCTCTTAGCCCCTACCTCTATCCTGGCCATTACTTCAGCATCCCCTCAAGTACTCTGATCTCATTTCCCTTACCTACCCCTGCCACTCTATCCTCAGTTCCTAGCCAACTGGCTTTCTTTTGTCTCCTAATCACCTTCTCACCAAGTCCTCACCCCCCCACCAAAAAAGGTTCTAAACACTCAATCCATCACAAAAGCCACAAACTCCACTTCATTATTATCGCCCTCCTCCTACTTGCTTCAGGTAATATCCATCCCAACCCTGTCCTACTGCCCCTACCTCTGGCTGTGACACTTCTCACTCTAATGTGCATAACTCCCATACATCCTCAGTCCTCCCTAAAGGCCTGAAAATCCTCCACTTAAATATCTGCAGTCTCATTACAAAAAATAGACCTTTTACAACCAATGGTCATCTCTGTCTCTCTCACACCTGATATTTTAATTCTAACTAAAACCCTGGCTAAATGACAAAATTCCTGACCACTCCACCCACATCCCAAGTTACTCTATAATCAGGCAGGATAGGGCAGGCAGAGGAGGCGGAGTAGCCATGTATATCCTGTCCTCTCTGCAATACACAATTATCATTTCATCCTCATTACCCTTCACCTATGAAGCCCTTGTTATAGACATTACCCTTCCTTTCTCCATTCCAGTCTTCATAGCTGGAATCTACTGTCACCCCAGAATCAAGCCCTCCAATACATTCTAACTCATTAGCAATATAACCTCCCTCTCACATACTGGAAAGTTATACATTCTGGGTGATGTAAACAAACTGGCTGGCCTCTACCACCTCCAAAATATGCAACAACATTACTGCCCTCAGTCTCTCACAACTCATCCTAGAACCCACCCTCTTAAATTATAAAACCCTAAACCACTCCCTGATAGACTGGGCGCTCACCTTTCACCCCCACTGAGTCATTAAATCAGGCATCCTTCCAGATGCCCTCAGTGATCTTCACCCACTCTACCTAATTAGAAAGGTCCATAGATCCAAACCGCCACATAAAATCCTGCAGCTCCGCTCTTTCAGCTCCCTTGACCTTAACCCCCTTCTTCATGATCTAGCCACCTCTGATTGGGCCCCGTCACCCTCAGCCTCTTCCATTGACCAAGCCCTTGCATACTTCAAAGAAAAATTCCTAGCAACCTGGAACTCTTTTGCACCATTCAAGTGCACTAGAGTACGCAGAAACCATCATCCCTGGATCACCCCTGATTTGCTGACCTGTCTTAGGGAACGAGACGAAGCATGGAGAAAACATAAGGCCACTTCACTTACAACAGACTACACCAAGTACCACATGCTAAGAAATGCCTGTACAAAAGTTACCAGACTAGCCAAGACTGAATATTTTAAATCAACATTTCTAACCAATATTAACACCTCCTCCAAATTCGCTACTGGGTCAATATGTTGTACGCTCTACAGCACATGACATGATCACGAGGTAGGAACAGTGCAGTAGGAAAAAGCGAGAGGGTGCAAAACAGCGAAAGGAAGAATACGCGGTAGTGCACCCTCTCACTCCTCCCATTGCAGGATAAGAATCCCGCTGGGACAGGGGTCCACCAAGCAGCTGTCATGGCCCAACAGGATGAGCCACTGGCAGCAAGGGAGGCAGGCAATGCGTTTGGGACCGGGTTTCGATTCCCAGTCCCACATGTATGGAATTTTACTTTTTTTCGCACTTTGTGTGATTTTTTTATACTGCCCCGAGGTTAGATAATTGTTAAGTAGCGGGTGGCAAACCCCCACCCACGCACAAAAAACAAGACTTGTGCTGTATACAATTTATCATGCTGTATTGGCAGCATGGTATATTGCTGCAGCATAATGTCTTGTGACATTATGACCCCGTGCCTCCAAATTCTGGAAAGTGGTTCATGTCTACTCCCCCCCATGCTTAAAATAAATAACACATTAGTGTCCAATGCTAGCTTAGTGGCCAATGAGTTAAACTCATATTGCACATCATGCGCCTCTGCCCTCCTTAAGTCCCTCCCCACTAACTTCCCCCCTCCTGCCCCCCTTGCCCCCATCTCCCCTGCACCCACACCTCCTTCTCCTTCTCTGCTGTCTCTCTCTGGATGAAACACTTGCCACTCTTCTCTCTCTCTCAATCCCTCTAAAGGCACTTCGCCTGACAACCTCGACCCTAAACATCTTTACGTATCAGCACCAGCTATTACCTACCCCCTCTCTTTACTCCTAAACCTCTCCTTCTCATTCTCAACAGTCCCTTCATCCTGGAAACACACAGTTGTCCTCCCTCTCCCAAAGAATGGGGACCCCTCCTCCCCTGGTAACTATCACTTCATCTCTCTCCTCCCCTCCCTTGCCAAGTTCTAAGAACACCTAGTTTTCTCCCAACTTACCTCCTTTCTCTCTGACTCCTCCTTTTTCACCCCATCTGTTTTTCTGAAGAACCACTCCACCACCACCTCCTCCCTTCTCAGGCTCACTGACTCCATCCTTACCAGGATGGATAAGTGCCTCATCACCTCTGCCATCTTTGTCGACCTCACTAGGGCTTTCAACACAGTCTCGCATGCCCTGCTTCTTGACTCCCTCACGGCAGCTGGTCTGTCTATTCCTGCCTATAACTGGTTTACAGCCTATCTCACAGGCAGAACGCAATCAGTCAAGATTCAGGATGCAATCTCCCCTCCCCTTCCCATCACCACAGGAATCCCACAGGGCTGTGTGCTAGGTCACATTTCTTTCTCCATTTTCCTCAATGACTTGCCCTCTGTCTGCTCCCCCTCCTCCTCTATCCACATGTATGCTGATGACACTGTCTTGTTTACCTCAGGCATACGCCCTGCCAATGTAGCAACCACCTACAGCGTGATTTCCATCAGGTTCGGCTCTGGTTTGCCTCACATCAAATATTCCTGAGTGCCAAGAAGACTGTCTCCATGACCATTAGCATCAGGTAGAGACTCTCTAGGCTTCATCCCTTACCCTCCTTCCACACCTTGATTAGGATAATCTTCGAGGACGCTTCATTATTCAGATACCTTGGGGTGTGGTTGGACCAGCACCTCAACTTCTCTAGCCACATTGACACTATCCTGAAAAAACTGCGACTCAAGCTTGGTGCCCTTATACAGAGAACCATAGTTGCACCCTCCTCAGGCATGGCGTGAACGTGGTCCAGAAGATGATACTTCCTATTTTTACTGCTGTGATGTAGTCTATGGTGCCGCTCCCAAATCCTCCCTGACCAGATTGAACTCTATCTTTAACCCCTTCTGTCACTTCACCCTTGATGCCCCATCTCATACTCATCATTGTGACCTCTACGATGCTCTGCTTGCAAACAGGTGCATCGCTCATTGTGCCAAACTCACTTCTAAATTTTGGCTTGGGGAACTCCCCACCTACCTCTCATGCTCCCTCTCTACCCCTCCACCTCTCTCCCACTCCCTCAGATCTGCAGATACATGCACCTTGCTGGTCCCCCACCATTCCACTCTCATTAGACAAACTAGTTTCTCCCATCGCTTCTCAAAACTCTGGAACTCTCAACCCCCTCCCCCCAAATATGGCACTCCTCCTCCTCCTCCTCCTCCTCCCTTGCCTCTGTTTTACATAACCATCTCTCCTCTAGCTGCTCCTGCCGTAATCCTCCTTAACTCCTTCCCATGAGCCTGTTCCCCAGCTCAATACCCACCCCCACACAAGCCCCCCTTGTCATACCCTGTCTCACTCCTGCCCCCCATCTTCTCTTACTAATTATCCTTGTTTAAGTTCTGCTCCCTTGCAGTGTTCTCAGCATCCTGGAGGGGCTAGTTCTAGTATGTTTTTTCCAAACTACATGAAGTCTTGCTATGTTATGACATATGCAGTGAGTCCCAACCTTCAAACTGCTCCGGAGGTGAAAGAGTTAACTTTCCATGCCAGGCATGGAACACTGAGCTCGAGCTCGGTTGAAAACTCTGTCTGTTGTTCTTCAAACTCAAACTGTCAGATTCTTTACTCCGCCTCACTGAACAGTCGCTCCGGAGATTTCTCCTTCTGCTCGGTTCATTTTGTCGGTTAAAGTATTATTTTCTTGGTTTTGGCCGAATTTAAACCGCAACCGGTCGGTTCAAGCTCTGTCTGTGGTATTTGTGAGTACAAGATAGGTTTTACATTTATTCTTCTATGTGGAACTTGTAAACGGTTATCAGTTCGGTTTGAACCGATCAGGTTGTTTTAAAATATATTAATCTGTCTTTTAGAGTGTGCTTATCGGTTCTAAAAAAAACAGATTTTTATTACGTTTTTTTCCACGACCCGTGACACGGTTGGGAACCGATAAGAGGGTCTTGCTTGGCGGATTGCCATAAACGGGCAAGTTTGGTTAGGACTGGCACTATGTCTGAGAAACCCAAAGAAAACCGGGCCACTGAGTTTCAACACTGCAGTGTCTGTGGGGAAGTCTTTGCTAAGGCTGACCCACACCACCTGTGTTTATTGTCTGGGGTTTGACCACCTCAATGCAGACTGCCAGATTTGTAAAAATTTTCCTGCAGCTACCTTGGAAAAGAGAGTTGGCAGGCTCAGGGAAAGGGAGGCCAAAAAGTCCGATGACCCGGATGGCCAGCCCGGTTCGGTTTCAACTGAACCGGAGGGAGTGCCCTCTGACCAGGGCGAGACTTCATCGGGCAAAAGGAGAGTCGACTCGGAGGAGTCGGTTCCAGCAAAAAGGACTAGGAAATCAGCTGGTGTGGAGCCGTCGCTTTCCCAGGTTCCGACCGAACCGGCACCATCAGGTAAGCGTACGGTTCAGCCGGTTCCACCGGTTCAAGAGTATGATTTAGAGGAATTTTATGAACCAGAGGAGGGGGAAGAGGATTAAGAGGAGAGTGAATATGGAATGTGGATTTGAAAGTCTGGATGTGCCCATTGAACCGGACATCTCCCCAGACAGACCTTCAGGAGTGTCTCCTCCTAGGCTTTCTGAGTCCCCTTCTCATTTTATGTTTTATAAAAAAGTGGCTGAAACCCTCCAGCTCCATATGGAGGAAGCTGTGGATGATCAAGAGGAGCCTGACTATGTGGAAATGATGGATATCTCAGAGTCTAGGAGACTGTCTATTCCTTTGCATAAATCTTTTGGGAATCAGACAGTAAAAATTCTAAAAACTCCTCACACTATACCTCCTGTGGATAAGAGAATGGACAAGAGGTACACATTGTCAGGCTCCGATACAGAGTTCCTTACACAACAATGCAGCCATGTTGGGGCAGTGCAGGCTGCAGCCTGTGACAAGGCAAATATTCCATTGGCTTCACACACCCCTGACAAGGACTCCAGAAGGATTGATGCCATGGCAAAGAAACAGTACATGGCAGCATCCTTGGGACTCAGACAGGCAAATTATATGGCTTATGTTGCTAGATACCAGAAATCCAGATGGGATACTGTTATGGCTCTAGCAAAACAGGTCCCTGGCCAGCTTGCCAAGGAGATGGAGCAGGTGGCTGCTGATGGTATGGAGGCATCTAAGGTGCAATTCCATGCTGCAGTGGACTCCAATGATGTGTCATCAAGAGTCATGGCTACATCTGTGGCACTTCGCAGAATGGCTTGGCTCAGATGTACTAGCCTGTCACAGGATACCCAGACTAAGGCCATGGATTTTCCTTTGTGGGTAATTCTCTGTTTGGGAAGCAGACAGAGAATTACTTGAAGAAAATGTGAGTATAGGACCACCTATAGGGTGCACAGGCCAGGAAAGGCAGGCCACTCTCAAGGCAGCCTTCCAGGGCAGGGGCAGACCTTTCATAGGCCTTTTACCAAGCCCAGGCCTCCTCTTCAGCTTCACATCGAGGGGGTTCTTTAGAGGGAGAGGCAGACGGGTACAAGCAGGCCTGCTTCCACCCCTCAGCCTAAAGCCCCTGCCAGCCAGGCACCCTGATGGGGTGTGCCAGGGCCGATTCTCCACTACCTGTAGGGGGCAGGCTGGCTTACTTTGTCCAGGACTGGAAGTCTCTAACATCAGACAAGTGGGTCCTGGAAGTAGTAAGCCAGGGACTGGCTCTCAGCTTCAAAAAATTTCCAAAGATGAGAACCAGATCCTTTCCACCTGCAAATCCATCAGAGGCACTTGCCCTAGAGGCAGAAGTCTCTACCCCCTTGGCTCTCAGAGCCGTGGAAAGGGTTCCACCCCTACACCAGGGCAAAGGATTGTACTCCAGGTACTTCCTTACCCCAAAAAAGACAGGAGAATGGTGGCCCATCCTGAATCTCAGATACTTAAACAAGCACCTTTTAAAATCAAAATTCAAAATGGTGACTCTGGGAATTATTCTACCCTCTCTAAGGCCAGGGGACTGGCTAGCGTCCCTGGACCTCAAGGATGCCTACTTCCATATTCTCATCAGAAGCTCCCATCGAAAGTACCTCAGGTTCGAGCTCCCTCAGGCCATTACCAATTCAGAGCAATGCCCTTTGGCCTCACCTCTGCTCCAAGGGTATTCACGAAATGCCTGGCAGTAGCAGTTGCCTACCTAAGAAGCCAAAAAATTGCCATCTTTCCTTACCTGGATGACTGGCTCATAGTAGGCCAGTCTCCAGAACAAGTCAAGTTACATCTTCAGATAACTCAGCAACTGCTTACCTCTCTAGGTTTCCTTCTGAATCTTCCAAAGTCAGTTCTAGAGCCTGTCCAGCTTCTCACCTTCCTAGGTGCAGAACTGAACACAGAGGAAGCCAGAGCCTTCCTTCCTTTGGACAGGGCAAGGACCCTGGTCTCTCTGGCCTCCTCATTCACCCTGCAGGTCTCTCGACCAGCATTTTCTGCAGCTCCTAGGACACATGGCTGCTTCTACAGCAGTAGTGCAAGGAGCAAGATTTCAGATGAGGGACATCAGTTCCATTTGAGAGCCTTTTGGTTTCAAAGAAAGGACCCTCTAACCAAGTTGATCCCAGTAACTCGAACCCTGATCCAAGTCCTACAGTGGTGGCAGGATCAGAGCAATCTGAGACAAGGGGTCCCCTTTGTCACTCAGTCTCACTCTTTAATCCTTACTACAGATGCATCCCTCTTGGGGTGGGGAGCTTACATGGGCGACCTCACTACCCAGGGACTGTGGTCCCCTCAGGAATCTCTGCTCCACATCAACCTGTTGGAGCTCAGAGCAGTTTTTCTAGCACTTCAAGCTTTTTCCAAATCTGTTCAGAACAAAGTTGTACAGGTCAGAATAGACAACACCTCTACAATGTGGTACATCAACAAGCAAGGAGGCACTCGGTCTACGGCCTTGTGCACCGAAGCAATGAAGTTGTGGTCTCTGGCTTACTCCCTGAACACCTCCCTTATGGCAGTTCCCCTCCCAGGCAAGGACAATGTCCTGGCAGATGCTCTCAGCAGGATTTCCCAGGGCCATCACTAATGGTCACTGGATCCCCTGGTCCTGGGAGTAATATTTGCCAGATGGGACACCCTGCAGGTAGATCTTTTTGCAGCCCCAGACAATCACCAACTTCCCCTTTTTTGCTGCAGGCCCCCAATGTTGGGCTCAGTCCCTCTGGATGCCTTAGTTCTCAATTGGGACGGGAAGTTTCTCTATGCTTTTCCCCCCTTCCCTCTCCTGTTCAAAGTGTTAGTCAAAATCAGATCTCAATTCTGCAAAGTGACTCTGATTGCTCCAGATTGGGCCAGACAACCCTGGTATCCACTCCTACTGTCCTTAGCAGTCCATCTTCCCCTGTGTCTTCCCAGGAATCACAATCTGTTAACCTGTGCTCAGGGAAGGGTTTGGTACCCGAACCTCAAATCCCTCAATCTCAAGGCCTGGCTCTTGAAGAGTTAGAGATTGCTGATCTACACCTCTCCCAAGGTGTAATGGATATATTGAAGGCTTCTAGAAAGCCTTCCACCAGGGCTACTTACAATTCCAAATGGAAGAGGTTTTCCATATGGTGCTCTGGGAAGCATATTTCCCCAGAATCTGCTGATTTACCCACAGTCTTGGATTATATGGTCCACTTAAACACTTTGGGGCTGAGACCAGCTACCCTAAAGGTGCATTTGGCAGCTGTGTCTGCTTTTATTTCAGCAGGTAAACCCTCTTCTCTTTCAGCTCATCCTGTATTCTCAAAGTTTTTTAAGGGATTGATTCACACCAGCCCTCCATTCAGGGACCCTGCCCCTGCCTGGGATCTTAATGTTTGCATTGCTCAGCTTATGTAACCTCCCTCTGAGCCCTTGTCTTCAGCAGAGCTTAAGTATTTGACTTGGAAGACTGTGTTTCTGGTAGCCATCACTTCTGCCAGATGCATAAGTGAATTACAAGCTTTGTCAGTGGAGCCTGATTTTATCTCTTTTCATAGAGATAAGGTGGTCCTCAGGACTAACAGGAAGTTCTTGCCTAAGGTGGTTTCAGATTTCCACCTTAATCAATCTATTTCTCTTCCAGTGTACTTCACTGACCATTCCTCCTCTGGCGAGAGGAGATTGCACAGCTTAGATGTGAAGAGAGCCCTTAGTTACTACATTGAGTGTACCAAGGGTCACAGGTTTGACTCCCTCCAACTGTTCCTCACTTATGATGAGGGTTGGTAAAGGGAAACCTGCCACTAAAAGATCCATTGCCAGGTGGATTGTCTCTTGTATCCAATTCTGTTATGAAAAACTGGGTAAGGTTCCTCCCTCAGGCCTGAGGCTCACTCTACCAGAGGTACAGCTGCTTCCCTTGCTGCTGCCAGGGACATCCCCATTCTAGAGATTTGTCAAGCAGCTACCTGGAAAACAGTCACACTTTTACCAAGCATTACTCTCTGGACATCCAGGCTAGGAGTGATGCTCGGTTTGACACAGCTGTGCTTCAGAGCCTATTTCTAAGTAGGTTCTGTCCCTCCTCCATGGAGAGGTACTGCTGTGTAGTCTGCATATGTCATAATATAAGCAAGACTTCATGTTGTTTGAAGAAAAATTACTCACCTTAGTAATGTTGTTTCTTCTAATGGAGTCTTGCTATATTATGACCCCCCCTCCCCCCTCTCAGAACCTCTGTTTTTGGGATGTGGGCGGGCAGTGCAGTGTTGGCACTTAGTAGATGCCCACCTTGTTATTTCACCCCTCCCTTTTTTGGGGTGACTGGGTGTTGTGTTTTTCATATTTTGGGTCTCCTGACTTGAGTCTTTGTTTTGGGACCAAAAAATGTGTTCTTGTGTTTAGTAGCCAGTTGGCTAGTGTAGGTTTACAGCTTCCACACAGGACCTTAGTGAGTTTAGCTCATAAAGATCTGACAGTTTGAGTTTGAAGAACTACAGACAGAGTTTTCAACTGAGCTCGAGCTCAGCGTTCCATGCCTGGCATGGAAAGTTAACTCTTTCGCCTCCAGAGCAGTTTGAAGGTTGGGACTCACTGCATATGTCATAATATAGCAAGACTCCATTAGAAGAAACATTACTAAGGTGAGTAATTTTTTCTTCCTTCCTTCCTTTCTCCCCCACACCTACCCATCTTCCTTACCTACTGTTCCTCTGTTATTCACTTGCCCCCACCCTCTTCTTTCTCATCCTAATTGTCTTCATCTGGTTCTGCTCTTGGCAGGGTTCTCAGCATCCTGGAGGGGATAGATCTAGGCATGACTTGCCTCTCCCTCACTCCCTAACCTCCTCCCTATTCCTTCTCTACGTATATGTCATCACCTGGTTTTGCCCCAGTGGGGTTCTCAGCATCTTGGAGAGGTTAGATCTAGGCAAGAATTCCTTCCATTCTCTAACCTCCACCTTTCCCCCCATTCCTCTCATCCCTCCTTTGTACCCCATTGCACTAATATAGTCTGCCCCTGTCCCTATATGTCCTGAGCTAAATTATTGTACTGCCAGAGCTGCTACCTCATCTCACCCTAGACCGGTTCTAAAATGCCTCACTCAACTGGGCTTAGTACCTGCTACTGGTAATAGTCCTGGCCCCCTCTGTCTCCATGCTTCTCCTTCCCCCAGCTAGCTCCCTCGTTCCCTCTTACTCCTCCTTCCACTAGCATTTTAATTGTTTAAATGTACTGTTTACCTGTTCTTAATTGTAACACCAATCCACCATTGTGTTGGCGATATTGTTGTTCTATTCTCTGTACCATATTCCCCGTGTATGTTAACTGTAACTGTATGTATAATCACTGTTTTCATCCACTTGTACCCCCCCCCCCGTCGCACCAGAAGACGAGCGACTTGTTGTTCAGTGTGTCTTCCTGGAAAAAATTAAATAAAAATCTCAGTAAACAAATAAATAAATATAGGCCTGTAACACCTGTAAATGTTTTTAAAGAAAAAATAATCGATTTGTGTAGCTAGTGAGCCATTCGTGAAGGTTTTAGCACTTTTTGAATATACTGCAAGGCACCCATCAAACAAACCAGCAGTTGATATTACAGAATTTAAACAGTTAGTATCCCCAAAAAGTTTCCTAGTAGTACCCCCTCTGTCAGCCAGTGTTAATGCACAATTAAAATCACTACCCAAAATGATATGTTTATTGATGTGCAGATAGGGTCGTAGTGATTTAAACAGTTCATATCTAAGTGCAATATTTTGAGGGGCATAGACATTCAATAATCTAAAGGACACTTTATCAAAATAAACATCTAGCAATAAGGCCCTACCTGGGCAAATGTCCACAGCCCTGCGAAGTGAGAAATGAAAACCTTTAAATAATACACCAACTCCATCACATAAATCAGAACCTTGAGACCAGGAAGAAGCACCTAATGTCCAAGTACTTCTAATCTTTGAGACTTCATTGGATGTCTTTAATCTTGTATCTTGAAGAAAGATAATATTATCTGGCGAGTCTTTTAAAATCTGAAGGGTAGTCAAGCATTTCCTGTAAGACTTAATACCACAGACATTTAATGTCAAAGGTTATATTCATAGACTACCCCTTGTAGCTTACAAAAAAGAAAAAGTCTCAGGACATTTTTTAACAACTCTTATCTTTTTTCTTTTTAACAGTGCCTGTCTGGGAGTCAGAAGAAGGATCAACCTTCAAGGAAATGGAGGAGGAATCAAACTCCTCTCCTTCATCCTCAGTATCATCCCATTGTCTCCTTTTTGTTAAGGCTTGACATCTGTTTCTGGAAACTACTAAATGTTTTTTGGGAGGGGTTTTTGCAGCTTTCCATTTACCCTTAACTATCTTGAAAGCAGCTTCCATAGTTTGTGCCAGGTCAGTGTTGGGGGGGTGGCATTTCTGGGTGAGCACCACTGGTCTCGGGAGCAACTTGGGGGGAAGGAGAGTTCTGATCAGCAGGAGCAGGAAGAGGTGTAACCCCCCCCCCCCCACAAATGGGGGTTCCCGAAAAGTCTTCCTGGAGCTTGCCTAAATGCTCACTGCCAGGCTGGTGTCCTGAATTTATCAGTTTAAATATGATTGCCAGAGAGTGCCTGTATAGCCTCTGTGTACTGTCTCTTTAAGAGCTGCCTGGATTGCAGTCATAAGTAATCTGAGAGGGAGCTATGTTGAAAGATGTAACAATTTGCTGGAAATCATTTAGAGTGATAATAATAATAATAAATAATAAAACATTATTTATTAAGCACCTTTCAAGCACCAAGGTGCTCTACAAATGAATATTAAAAGCAAAAATACACATATAAAGTCAATATTCTCAGAAACCATCAATTCATAAAAGCCTTACTCCACAAAAGTGTCTTAAAATCCTGCTTAAAGGATTCCACTGCTGTACATTCCCTAAGCCGACAAGGCAGAGAATTCCAGAGGGTTGGGGCCACATACACAAAAGCCCTGGCCCCAGAAGACTTCAATGTAACCCTTGGAACCTCTAGCAACCCCTCGTCGGCTGAACGGAATTGTCATACAGGGCGGTAAGGAATCAGAAGATCTTTCAAGTAGTCGGGGCCCAGTCCATGCAGGGCTTTGAAGGTCAAAAGACCTACTTTAAAGGCGATCCGCCACTGTCTGGGCAGCCAGTGCAGATTGCGCAACACAGGGGTAATATGTGTCCTTCTAGATGCCCCTGTCAACAACCTTGCAGCAGCATTCTGTACTAGCTGCAAGCAGTGGATATCAACCCCAGGAAGCCCCAAGTACAGGGAGCTGCAATAGTCAAGGCGTGAGGTCACAAAGGCATGAACCAACATGGGTAAATCGCTGGATGGAACAAGGTGCTTCACCCTGGCAATGTTCCTAAGGTGGTAAATGCAGACTTAACGACTGCTGACACCTGATGATGAAGAGTCAGCCTGTCGTCAAGTACCACTCCCAGGTTACGCACCTGTTCAGAGGTAAGGATCTGACCCCGCCCCCAGCAATAAGCCAGAGGGTTGGCCAGACCCCAACCCCCCTGTCCCATGACCTGGGTCCACAACCATAACCTCAGTCTTACCGGCGTTCAACTTTAACCATCTCGCATTCATCCAGTCATGGATTTCAGTGAGGCAGCTATTAAATACCGAGAGAGCACTAACCTGGTTGGGGGCAAAAGACAGGTAGAGCTGGGTGTCATCAGCATAACACTGAAACCTCAGCCTGTACTGTCTTGCAATGTCTCCGAGGGGCTGCATGTACACTGCAAACAACATGGAGGAAAGCACCGAGCCCTGAGGGACACCACACTGCAGAGGGAAAGGGTCAGAGGAAAAAATTCCCGACACAACTCTCTGTGTTCTCCCAGATAGAAAAAATGAAAACCATCTGAGCACTGTACTAGACAGTCCACAGATGGACTCCAGACACTCGAGCAAAACCCCATGGTCTACAGTGTCAAAGGCTGAAGAGAGATCAAGGAGAACCAAGATAAAATGGTTCCTCCGATCTCTCGCCATCAAGAGATCATTGAGCATCCGAACCAGAGCAGTCTCGGTACTATGCCTCTTATGAAAACCAGACTGGAGAGGTTTGTAGATACTATGGATGGTCAAATGGTCCTCCAGCTGGTTTGCCACTACCTTCTCAATAACTTTCCCAATAAAGGGAAGGTTAGAGATAGGTCTATAGTTGGCAAAGATATCTGGGTCCAGAGAAGCCTTCTTCAAAAGGGGAGTCACCATAGCTTCCTTTAGAGAGCTAGGAAACTCACCCAATTCTAAGGAGCACCAGATTATTTGAGCCAGAAATGGGCCCATGATCTCAACACAACCCAAAATCAGGGCGGTAGGACCTGGATCTAAACTATAGCACGTAGGGCGCATCCCCTGGATGATCCGCATAATATCCTCGAACATCGGCAGGTCAAAGGAACACCAGGAGGCCGAGGATTCCGTGGCCAGACGCCAACCAACAGCTTCCCCCTTAGAGTGTGTCAGACAGATCTCTGATCTGATGTTGGCAACCTTATTCACAAAGAATTGAGTGATCTCATCACACTCCTTTTGTGAAAAAGCTCGATGGAGCTGGAGACAGACTGGGTTGCACAGCCTGTCCACAGCTCTGAAGAGCTAAGCCGGTCGATTCTGAGTGACAGAGATCTCCCTGGATGGGAATTCTGCCTTCTTACGGGAGATCTCTGATTGGTAGAGCCAATAATGCTCCTCCCACTAAGGCGGTCGACTTCTAGAGCAGATTTCCACCAACAACGCTCTAACCGTTGTCCCACACGTCGCAACTCCCTCAAGGACCCATCAAACCATGGGGCCCGAGGGCGGAGAGAGAGGGGACAAACACGGACAGGAGCAATTGAGTCCAGGGCTGAGGAAATGGCCTGATTATAAACCATGACCATAGATTCCGTACCCAAACTGGCAACCGGAAACTCTGAGAGGTTCAATACCACCATCAGATCTTCAGGGCTCACATCCTGTAAAGGATGGTATCGAACCATCTCCACAGGGGCAGACCTACGAAGGGGAGCACAAAAATTGAAGCCCACAATGTAGTGATCAGACCAACTGACAGATTCCACCACCAAATCAGAGGCCTCAATCCCCAGGAGAAAAACTAAATCCAAAGAGTGACCGTGATTATGAGTGGCTAAAGAAACAATCTGTGTAAGGCCCAGTGATGTCATCAACTGGAGGAAGTGCTGACCAAAGGCTGAGAGTTCGTCGTTGACCCAGGCATTGAAGTCGCCCAGAACCATCAATCTGGGCGACTCCAATGCCATATCGGCGATGAAGTCTGCCACTTCCTGCAGGAATCACCTCTCGTCTCCTGGTGGACGGTAGACGAGGGCTATCCTGCAACCCACACCAGCCACCATGGTACACTCAAAGGATTCAGCTTCCTCAACTGGTACACCCATGAGCCCCAACCTGGTCTTAAAACAGACCGCTACTCCTCCCCCCCGTGATCCAATCTCGGGCAGTGAATCAACGAGTACCCAGCTGGAACGGTCACCTCCAGTTGCTGTCCCAAACAAAGTCAGAAATAACAGCAGACTTGTTTTTAATAGATCTGGCATTGCACAACACCGCCTGAGTTGGACAAGGCTCCGGAGCCGGCCCGACTACTTGCCCATCCAAATAGGCGGTGCCCTTGGGTATGGAGACTAGACATGGATCACCATGTTCCAGGCTCCATTTCGCCCCAGGGCATCTTCTGGACTTAACCAACCCTATATGAAAGGTCCGTTCATTCGCCTACCGTGTCCACGTTCCCCACACACCCACCCCCTCCTACGAACAATACCAGCGCCCGACAGTGCTGTGGAGTGTAAATGGGAGGAGGAGGAACAAAAAGAAGCGAAGGCGTGGAGATCGGAGGACGAATAATGCACGACTGGGGTAACTAAGCAACACATACTGAAAGCGGGAAACAAACTCGCTGCTAAACAGCTAAGTAAAAAATCCTGATTACCTCTTAAATAAAATGCTCACAATTACAATTAAACTAAAACCCACCCAATAACATAATCCAAAAAACAAATAAACAAAACAAAACTAATAAAAACTACCCGACCCAATAAACCTTCTCACAGCTCTAGGGAGGGGGAAAAACAAGAATAAAGACTACACAAATATAAATAATCTGTATACAGTTATTAAAATTAAAGAATCCAAATATATAGGGACAGTGAGGCCCTCTCACTGCACACACTGTCCTTCATATGATGGAAAACAGGATCCAATAAAAACTGGAATTGCAGTTTTTAGGCAGTCTCACTGCCAATGATAATAATGTTAGAAGAATAATAGCAACTTAGCAAAATTTCTAACACACACTATAACTAAAATAAATCAAAAACAGCAAAATCTTCACCTCCCCAGGGCCCTCTCACAGTCTCGGGATGTGAACAAAACAATATTGCACTGTAAAACAAATAAAATAAAACATCAGAATCATCAAATCAGGTTAGTAGAAGCAAACAAAATTAGCTGATGATATTGCACAGAAGTACCAAGGGAGAGAGAGTATGATTTTCCAAGCCCCAGTGGTTCTCTCACCACCAGCAGGGCTGATAAATCCCCTTCAGGAGCTCACACCCCCAGAGCAGTCAGATGGAAAATAACATAGAACTTTCTGCCAAAGATAGAATCAAACATTGATAATGTAGTTTGTCTAACCTGCCTTCTTTGCAGCAAGGGCTGTTTTGTTTCTCTCCGCTATCTTGGTCTTGGACTGCAAATTGAAACAATCAGTACTGGTGGGACCTAAAATGGAGCCGGACTACAGGAGCTGTCTGGAGTCAAAATCTGTAGGAATTGTAGTTTTGGGCTTTTGGCGCCTTTTTGCACCTGAAAGGGGAGCCTTTGTTGTGACTGACAGGAGGATCAGCCAATCAAACCTTTTGGATCTTGGGGAATTTCCCAAGCTACTGCAGTTAGTTTCAGTTTTGAGCTGAGAAGTGAAGAAGTAACAGCTCAAGTGATTTTGAGCAGCAGTTCTGTGTAGTTTTGCATGTGAGAACTGTGAAAAGGCTGAGTTTTTGTCTGCCTGTCTGCTGTCCCTGACAGGGAAAATAGAGTTTATTCGGACTGAATCCAAGTTGTGAGGACTATTTAAGCCACTGGACTGTGACCAGGCTTTAACCTGAAGAAGACTGTAGATCTGCTGAATGTGATCAACATGTCAGGATTTCCAGCTGCTTTTGAATCCCTGGTTTGTGCAGAGACTTTGCGATCATGACCGGAGAGCGGTTTGCCTGGTACAGTAGAATTTCATTACATGTAAATGTGCTGTGTATTGAAAGTAGGTCGTGACTTGGCTCCCCACTGTGTGAACTGTGTTCTGCTTGCTGGTACCGTAGAATCCTTTACATGTAAATATGCGCTGTGTATTGAAAGTGGGTCGTGATTTGGTTCCCCACTGTGTGAACTTGTTCTGCTTGCTAAAAGCTTTATCCAGCCTAATCGGACTGAATCCATGTTCATCTCCATTCGGCCTGGGCCATGCCATGCTGGCCCTGCCAGACTACCCCACTGTACAGAGAAAGCCACCGATGAGAGACCTGCCTGGGGATCAGCCCCCGCTCCATGCTTGAACAGGAACGGCACCTCGGTGAATCGTGTGGGCCCTGCTTCTCCTGGCACTCCAGATTAACCACCTGATGTCTCGATTTTCATCCAGCCTGTGTCCAGTCTTGGGTATCATGAGTAATCATCAGGGTAGCTCCCTACAACAACAGCCTAATCTAAAAGTGTGTCATCTGATTGTCTTGTTTTCTTTTCATGAACTGAGCCCTCCGGCTCTGGATTACAAATAGTGTGTGTTGTGCATGTTGTTTTCTTCCATCACAGGGCCCCAACCAGCTGCAACATTCCTGGCTAGCCCACCATTCTCCGTCTGGGTACCCAGAGTGTGTGACTGTTTATGGACCCTGAAGTGCATGCATAACTGTTTGATTGATAGGGTCTTTAAGCAAATTAACCTGATTACGCCCCTTCCTTGTTCAAGACCCTTAAATAAATCAGATTTAACTCTTTTTTGCATTTACCCTGACTGTGGTTCCAGTTTGTGCAAGAGTACTGTACTGCTGTTATTTGCTGTGTATAACCTTGTTTTACAGAGGGTCCCCCAGGGCCGGGCCAGAGGAAAGCCCTGGTGGTAAGTGCAAACAGTGTGGGTACTTGTGTGGTGTATCAGGAGTATTGTGAAATTGATTATTGTGTATTGTTCCAGCCACTAGTAAGGAAAGAGGGGGGCTACAGTGTCCCGGAGGGCTGTGCTCAGGATAGCTTGACCACTACCAACCCTGACCTCCAGGTGGAGGCACCCATTTCAGAACTCAGGTCCCTTAACCTGCTACTAGCCAAGCAGGCAGGGGTAGTAGCCCTTGGGATAGTGCCACCTAGGGGTTACAGAAGAACATCCTCAGTGACTATACTCTGGGGGTTCTCCTCAATGGGGGGGGGGGGGACTCTAGATCAGGAGGCACGCTTCTGCCAAGGGAAGGATCAGAGAACTGTGCTTTTGCCTGACTTTCTTCAATAAGGCGAACTGGGTCTTGCTGAGCTCTGTCCAACCAGTTGTGCACTGCCCAAGGGCAAGATTTATAAGCATGCCCTTCCTTGTCACATAAATTACATTGGAAAGGGTTTGGGCAGCTCAAGCTCACATGACCGTATTCCAAGCATAAGTTACACTTAGGTTTATCATAAACAGAGCTCAGGTGTGTACGAGCTCCACATTTGTGGCAGGTTCTGGGCTGACCTGGACAGAAACTTCCTGGTAAGTGCACTATCCCAGAGTCGGACTGTTTTAGTTGCACCTTAACCTTCCAGCTACCTGTCCACACAAAATCATCATCCAAAATGGGAGATGGTCTTTCTAGTTTGGTACATCTTTGTTGTAGCCAGTATTGCACATCAGCAATACTGACATGCTCTCTCCTAAACAACAAAGTGACATCTTTAATAGTTGGCTTAAATAAAGGAATGGGGGGAAAAAAAGGTTTCCATAGGGGAGTATTTTGGACTTGAGGGTACAGTGACCAAAGTTTCTCCAGGGTATGACAAGTTTTGCAGCTAATATCACAGGTTATTTCTCCCCTAGCATGTATGAAGGCAAACAATTCCCCAGCATTAATGCCCATAGAAGATTTTAACATTTAATGTAAGACCGATTTTTGGTCAGCAGCATTTGCAGGATTCCCATTGTATTTCAACCAGACAACGTTTCTATTCTGTGCCGGTTCCCCCAGATTTTTAAACTGGTCTGACATTTGAAACTGTCTAGGCTGCTCATGTTCTGGAGCAGAAAGATGTGGCACTGATTTCTCTTCTTGTCCCGGGACAGAGGTGTCAGTCAGAAGGAGGCTCTGGTGCTGCAGCACCGTATGCCGAGGTGGTTTCATAGCAACCTGATCGTTCGGAAACAAGTCATCCAATAAAGGTTTTTCAGCCGACAATTGATTTGTGAAAATGTCCGAGTCCTGACCTGTATGTACAGCAGTACCAGGTGACTGTGACTGCAAAGGCATTACCAGATTAGAAGCAGGTGAAGTAATTGAAGAATTATTTTTAATAATATCGGCAGCCCTCACCCGGCCCAGAGAAGACCAAGTTTGTGTATCAGGATCTTTCTGCCATCCCGTGGCTCACAAGCAGCATCGGGAGACCAACAGGGGTCCTCAACGCAACTGGAAACAGCGCAACCCTTTTGTAGAGGCAACGTAGAATGAGGGTCAGGTAAGTCTGTAGCAACTTTGTTTAAGGCAGCGGTAGAGGATGACAGCTCAGCTGGAGAGACCGGGGAAGGAATAGAAAAACTAGATGAGCTAGTGCCAGGAGCTGAAAAGAGCTTTGCGGCTGCAGTATGCCCAGTGTCTTCTTGTCGTAAGTTAATGAGGAAATCGTTATGCATTTTAATAGCCTTCCAGAGCAATTCTTCTTGGAGAAAAATTAGACAGTACCTGCATAGCAGTAAGAGGTGCCTTATCCAGTAGTTCAGAATCTGAAGCCATAGTTGAATTCTGGTCAATAACGTTTTCAGGTATGTCCATATATTCAGCATCAGAGCCAGACATAGCAGTAGTTTTTGCAGGAGCTTGAGATGTCTCATTGCCCATAGTTCTGAAATCACCACAGGATCCATGACAATACCAGCAGCAGCATAACCTTCCAATGCTCCTCCACCAACCTACCAGCCATCCCCCATGTTGGAATGGCAGACAAGGGGTTCTCCTCTTGGAGATTGGGGGAATTTCTCCAGTGTCCTGGACAAATTTCCCCCATTCACTAAAAAAATACCACCAACAGCTTAATCTGGTTCAGTGCGAGCTGGCATTCCATCTGTATCCCCCTCCCCCGGGACGAGGCTGAAAACAGGCAGAATTGTCTAGTCATTCTTTCCTGGTCAACAACAACTAAATATATAAGACTTGTAACCACTCTAGGTGAAATAATGAGGAAAACAATAATTATGATCCAACAGGCATATGATTCACTATACTGGAAAGTATTCCAGTTAGATATACAGCATAGAAACATAGAAACATAGACAATGATGGCAGAAAAAGACCAAAGGTCCATCCAGTCTGCCCAAGTTCCCTTTAAATCCTGGAACCTACTGTTCCTCCGGGGTACTAACCCTCCCCGTCCTTTCTCTATTCTCCTCCTTGGTCCTGTTGCCCCAAGTAACCACTATTCCCCTCATTATGTCCCAGTCCTGCTTGAATCCTCTGACTGTTTTTGCACTCACCAATTCAGCCGACAGACTGTTCCAAGGTTCTACCATCCTTTCTATAAAGTAGTACTTCCTCACATCTCTCCTGAACCTACCTCCTGCTAATTTCAATTCGTGTCCACATGACCGTGAATTGGTATTCAGGCTAAATAGTTCCCCACAGTTCACTTTGTTAATTCCTTTAAGGAACTTCAAAGTCTCTATCATATCTCCTCTCTCCCTTCTGGTCTCCAGTGAACACATATTTAGTGCCTTGAGGTGTTCCTCATAGGATCTGGCCTGCTGGCCTTGAATCATTTTTATGTTGGCTCGCACTTGCGCAGCCAACATTTTGTAAGAGTAGCAAATTTGGAGGTGCGGTCACTGTGGGCGAATGCAGGGCACGCATCAGTAGGTGAGTCCGTCATTCCCCATTAAGGCAGCTGCAGGTGCTGACACCAGCAACACGTAAACTGGCCACCAGATCAAAGAAAAGGTCTGCTGCAATGAGAACCAAGCTCATCATGCAGTGGCATGCCTTTTCTGGAGAACCAGTTCAGTTAACATGACTTCAGGGGTGCCCAATCCCCTGTTGGCATGCCCCGACCCACATTATTTGCCGATGGGGGTGCCCACTCCCTGTCAGCATAATACCTCCCTCCCATTTCAGTGTGTACCAAGGGGGTGCCCAATCCCCCTCGGCATCATGCGCTCCCCCCAACAGTCTTTCTTTGCCGACAGGGACCCCAATCCCCATTGCTTTAGACCCCCTTCCCAGTTTAATTTGCCGACGCGGGAGCCCACTCCCCACCTGCATAATGTTCCCTCCCCATTTGTTGTGTGCCGAGGGGGGTGCCCAATCCTCCTCAGGCTGTTCCCCCTTCAAGATGTGCTGATGGGGGTGACCAATCCCCCGCCGGCTACAGCACCCCCCCAAAAAAACACTCAGGTGGCACACTGGGAGCCCACCCCAGCATGCCAAATGCCCCTGTAAAAAAAATACCTTCACGCAATTTTTTTTGTTTGTTTTTAAATCTTTGAATCAGGTAATGGTCCCTCGTGGTCTGTCCTGCTCCCTGCCTCAATGCACACCCACCCTCTGTGTACCCCACCTCCCCACACTTCCCTCACCCCATACTTAGTTTTGGAGCCCGGCGCAATGATCTTCGGTAGAACCGGAACATGTCTGCACTCTTGAAAGCTGACCGCAAACTGAAGAAATGCCGGTAAGCTGTATAATGGCATAAATAGGGTTTTTTCAACTTTGGTGCATATCTCTGCCATTTTGGGGAATTTTGGCACCAAATTTTCAACATGGGGTTATTGGGACACCTCCTCATGAATTCAGTCACTGTCATGGCGTTATTCGGTCCCAAAAGGTGATTTCACAGTCACTGCACAAAATCACCTTTCAGGACCAATTAATGAAATCACAGTGCCACTGTTCATGAGGGGGGGGGCTCTCAAAAAGTCAATTTTCCAAATTTGGTGACAGCAATCCAAAAAATGACTGTTTTACTTATACGCGCCAGCATTTTCCATGGACGCCGTATCCTCGTGAATTTGCAATATTTTCACTCCAGATTTTCAACATTGCCATTTTCCCACACCTCCTTATGAAAAGTACAGCTGTCATTTTACATATCCTGGCTGAATATGTGTTTTCGCACATCAGGCGCAGAATAGCGCGGTTGCTGTGCGAAATAAGTTTTCCGGACAGTTTGACAAAACGACAGTGACACTGTTCATGAGCAGAGGTCCTAAAATGCCTACGTTGAAAATTTGGTGATGAAAGACCATAAAATGACTGTGTTACAAGCATGCATTGTGCAGTTTCCACGCACCCTTGTAACTTCGCAAATTTGCAATATTTTCATGCCAGATTTTCAACACTGGCATTTTTTCACACCTCCTTATGAACAGTACAGCTGTCATTTTTCACATCCTGCCTGAAATGTGTTTTCGTACCTGTGGTATACAATGGTGTGGTCGTTGTGGGAGATCAACTTTTGGGACAGATTAAGAAAATCACAGTGCCACTGTTCAAGAAGGGAGGTCCCAAAATGCCTATGTTGAAAATGTGGTTTAAAAAAACCCAAAAATAACGGGGTTAAGATCGGTAGTTTCTATGCATGCTCATGACTTCACCAGTTTTTCATATTTTTGCTCCAGATTTTCAACGTTGCCATTTTTTTATACCTCCTCATGAACAATACAGTTGTCATTTTTCACATCCTGTCCAAAATGTGTTTACGTACCTGTGACGCCAAATGACATAGTCCCTGTGCAAAATCACCTTTCCGCTAACAAATTGATACTGCCACTCTTCATGAGGTGGGGTCACAAAAAGCCCATGTTGATAATTTGGAGGGAAAATACTAATGCACGTCTATGGCGGTAGGGTTTCCAACTGTTACACCCCACCCTGTAGAGACTGACAGGCGTCAGGGGTGTGACTTGGGATCATCAGCTGTAATGCTCCTGCCATTCCACTCCCACCCCCACCCTGCAACCACTGACAGGCATCGAGGGGTGCCTTGGAGTGTTCAGCCACAAAGTTCACCCCATTCTCCTATACTGCACCCACCTCAGCGTATTTCCTTATGGAGTGAGATAAGTATAATGCCCAAGGACCCCAAAGCACACCATGACACTTGTCGATGTCTACAGGGTAGGGTGAGGTAAAATGGCATGAGCGTTATAGCTGATGACCCAAAGGCACACCCAACACCTGTCAGTCTTTGCAGGGTGGGTGTGGGATTGGCGTCAGTTCGGTACTTCACTGCCACTTCTATTATGCATCTCTAACTCCTGCACTACCAATGCCAATGCCAGTGAGACAACATTCGGCATTGACAAATGCTTGTTCTTACTCTGTGCTGCATTGTCTCCAACCTATGCTTAACCTTTCTGAGGTGAGGAGTCCAGAATTGGGCGCAGTATTCTAAGTGAGGTCGCACCAGGGATCTGTAAAGGGGAAGTATTACTTCCTTTCTTCTGCTATCAATACCCCTCCCGATACATCCCAGCATCCTGTTAGCCTTGCTATAGGCCTTGTTGCACTGACTCGATTGCTTAAATGAGTCACTAATGATAACTCCCAGATCCCATTCCTCAGCTGTGGTGATAAGTCTCTCCCCTCCCATCCAGTACTCTGTCTTGGGGTTCTTTTTCCATAGGTGCATTACCTTGCACTTTCTAGCATTGAATTTTAACTGCCAGACTTTTGACCACACTTCTAGCTTTTGTAGGTCTCTCTGCATTTCCCTTACTCCCTCGTCACTATTCACCCTCCCACATAGTTTTGTGTCATCTGCGAAGAGTCACAACCTGCTCTGGATTCCTTCCTCAATGTCACTAATGAACATGTTGAAGAGGACCGGATCCAGGACGATCCCTGTCATGGCAGAGCCAGCCATGATACAGTGCAGTAACTTGTAGTAAATGACATGTCACAAAATAATGCAGTCAAAAAGGGCTTAATTGCCACTGAACTACACTGCTCCCTGCAGCATACTGTAGCATTTTATGATATATCGCAGCATTTCTGCATTGCATCCTGGCCGGTGCCATTGTAGTGTGTGCATCAAACAAAGCTTTTGTTCCAGAAAGAATTATGCTGGATCTATACTCAAGTCACTGACAGTCCAAAGGGTTCAATAAAACCATTGGTTTTGCCCATTTCTGTAATAGTGATATATGTGATATGAATAGAATAATAGATAGGGAAGTGTATATTACCAGGCAGTAATTCCACCGAGAGGTTCCCATGTCCCCAGAAACTCAAGATGGAATTACTGCCTTGCAATGTACACTTCCCTATTTGTTATTTTTTTTAAATATATGGATCCAACTTGCATTTGCTGGCATTTTGTTATGGGCAGTCAGCCGCTTCAGTGAAGGACTCCCTCAGTCCTGGCCAACCACCACACTGCCTCACTCCTTCTGTTTGGTTGCCGCCCACCCCCCGGCCGTGGCCCCCACCAAGCACTGTGTACCTTAATTGGAAGGCTGTCCTGCCTTCTCTGCTTCTGGGGAATGCAGGATCAACCAGATAATTCCATTTGTAAAGAAAAATAAAGGGAAATGTGGAGGACGCAGTCCCGGGGTACAGTACAGTCTCGCTAAAGCGACAGATCGAGCCACCATGTTTTAAAAATTGTTCTGCCCACCCACGCAGGAAAAGTGGCGAATCAGAAGGCATGCTGTGGAAGACATCCAGAGGGAAACGTACACTTGCGATGTTGTCTTTTACTGATAATACTATCATTCAGGTCCCAAACAATAGTATTACGGCACCTGAAAGATAGTATCATCAGTTTTGAAGTATGCTGTTATCACTCTGGGAGTGATACTATTATCGTGATGTTTTTGCATGCATTAGTGCCATATTAGTTTCAATATCCATATATTAAATTCCAATTGCAAGGTATTTTTGCATTATTAAACATTGGTCAGACTTCTCTACTTCTATTTTTCATTTCATTTTCTGGATTTTGGAGCACACAGGCATATTCCATTGTAGATGTCTGAGGCACTTGTCAGTCACTTGTAAAAATGAGTATTGCATTGTGACTTTTTTTTTTTTTCAGGAATACAATCAAGAGTTTGTATACTGAATAAGGGATGTGTGTTTTTTTCTTCAGAAACAACAAAGACATTTACAAAAATATTTAGAAACAGAATTCTGCAGGCAGAAGAAGACTTGGAGTCCATTAAAGTCTGCATTGTACTACTAAACCCATTGCAAACTATCACCCAAGTATTGTTAGTCTGAACTCCCAGACGCAAACTCTGACCCATCTGTAACATTGTCCTCCGACTGGCTCCATGAGCCCACAGTCACTATGCCCCTGTACATAGAATTTTTGACGGCAGATAAGTACTTTTCCCATTCCACCTTAAACCCTTAGCCAGACTTGAATCTGACCAGCTTGCTCAGCAGTCTGTTTCACTTGCCCATCATCATCATCTCCAAGAAGTAATACTTTCTTATGTCCCCTTTAAATGTACCCCCTGATGCCCAGCCTGGTGGCGTGGAGGGTTGAGGTGCTGGACATCACACCTCGTGCCACGCCAGCGACATGGGTTTGGGAATGAGCCCGGGCCACAGGGGGGGATCGGCAGGGGAGAGAGAGAGGATCGAATGTCCAGAGGACTGCTCTCCTCTCCTCTCTCTGGGGGGGGTCCATGGGTTTGCCCGGCACCGCAATGACCTCCGGTGGAGAACGGAGTTACTGCACTGCTTAGGGCACACGTTGAGGGACACAGAGCCACGACGGACGTCCCCTGGCACCACCACATGCTCATGGCTCTGCCTGGGGTGGGGGTGATGGCATATCTAAGCAGAAAAATTCACGCCCCCGGGGATAGGTGATGACACCACCTACCTCTTGACATACTCCACTGGCTGGACTCCCTCCTCTCCTGGGCCGAGCCCAGCCCAGCCTGAATTCTAGATACAGCACCCTGGGAGGATAGGGCAGCCCTACCTAGGGGGTCTCAGAGCCAGGGGGATAGCTGGGCTGTTGCCAGGAGTCAAGGAGGAGTTTCAAGCTCGGAGGTAGAGCTGGAGGTACAGGTGGCTGCCTGAGAGAGTTCCCCAAGGAGTCAGAGCCAGAAAAAGAAATTGGAAAAAAAAAAGAACCCCCTGCCAGACTATATTCATGCCCCCTGCTGCTCCACTCCTCACTATGTTTGAACACAGAGCTGACCAAGCTCCTCTGTTGACCACATGGATGTATTTGTAGATCTCAGTCATATCACCCCTCTCCCATCTTGCCTCTAGCACGTACTTGTTGAGGCTGGACAGCTGCTCCTTGTATGACCTAATATATACCCCAATACCATTTTAGGGTCCCTTCTCTGTACTCCCTCTAAGTGGTCATAGTCCTTCCTGAGGTGGTGACTTCAAAGCTGTGTGCAGTACTCCAGGTGTGGCCTCATCAAAGGTAAGTACAATGTCAGAATCATCTCCTGCCTCCAACTAATAATGCCTTTATCTATGCAGCACAGCATGTGGTTGGCTTTCACATACATCCTGTTGCACTGGGCTCCTTGCTTCAGACTCACTAATGAGGACATCCTTGTCTCTCTTTTCAGTAGTTCTGTTTACTCCGACACCCACTAGCCAATATTCTATTTTGGGGTTCATGTTTATAATATGCACAACCTTGCAGTGCTTCACATTGAATATGATCCTGGACCACTTCTCCACTTTTGCCAGATCACTTGTTAGAACCCTGATTCCCTCCTCTGTGTTGACTGTACCACATAACTTTGTACATCTGTGAATAAGCTAATCTTACCATCTTTTTCCACGTCTATGCCACACACAAATACATTGAGAAGTACTGGTACGAGAACTGAACACTGAGACATCCTGCTTGTCACCTTTCTGAAACTTGAGTGACTCTCGATCACCACCAATTGAGTCATATTCCCCAACCAGTGCCCTATCCACTGAATTAATCTGTTCCCCTTCCCAGACTTCTCAGCTTTTCCACCAGACTCACACGCAGGACTGAACTGAAGGCCTTGCTGAAGTCCAGGTACCAGACATCCACAGCTCATCCTCAATAAACCTCTCCTGGGTTACCATGTTGAAAAAAGTCTATGAGGCTTGTTTGGCATGACCTTCCCTTACAAAGCCATGCTGCCTCCTATCCTTCAGTACCTTATTTCTCAGTTCCACTATGCTCTCCCTTATGATGGTCTGGAATAGTTTCACCACTATAGATGTCAGACTGACCAGGCTGTAGTTGCCTGAATCTAGCTTATCCCACTCTCTTGTGAAGTGTGATCACATGCACTTTCCTCCCATCCCTCAGACCCACCCTTGAGGTCAGGAAACAGTTGCACAGGTCTTCTAGCAGGCCTGTTAGAGATTCCCCCACCTCACTAGGTACCCCTTCCCCCTCAGCTAGTGGTCAAACAGGGATTCAGCATATTTGCAGTTCATTTGCATCACCAGGTAAGAAAAAAGGTCCATCTCCCCATACAACGCACAGGAGAAAATGCCAAACCTCACCCAACAACTAACACACCGGAATCTGGCCAATAGAAAATCATGTACACAAATGCTCACAGCCTGGGAAATAAGATCCCAGACCTGCAGGCAATAATGTCAGAGGTTTACCAGTAACCACACTTGGGAGACTTCAGTACCTGGCTATGTACTGTTCAGAAGAGACCGAGGTGCAAAAAGGGGAGGGGGGTGGAGTGGCCCTTTATGTCAATGAAAATATCAAAGCTACAGAAATTCAGAATACACAGAAGGAGCCAGAAGAACTGTTGGTCACACAGGAAACAGGAAATGGGACAGCCATAAGAACTGGTATTGTCTACAGGCCCCCAGACCAGGGGGAGGACATAGACACATTACTGTTAGAAGATATACAAAACATGACAGCTAATGGGGAGGTTCTGATAATGGGAGACTTCAACATGCCGGATACAGACTGGTCAATACCAGCAGGAACATCTGTCAGAACTAAACACATGGTGGATTCCCTGCAGGGAGAGGGCCTCAAACAACTGGTACAATAACCCACAAGAGACA
This sequence comes from Neoceratodus forsteri, assembly GCA_016271365.2. Classification (NCBI taxonomy): domain Eukaryota; kingdom Metazoa; phylum Chordata; order Ceratodontiformes; family Ceratodontidae; genus Neoceratodus; species Neoceratodus forsteri. Next base: position 1,680,800,165 of record CM057456.1, read on the forward strand.
GGGCTATCCTAGATCTAGTACTGACTAACAAGGAAGGGATCACAGATCTCCAGGTAGAAGGTCACCTGGGGGCCGGTGACCATCACATGGTATGGTTCAATTTGGCCACTACATCTAAATCATCCCATTCCAAGGCAAAAATATGGGACTTCAGAGGAGCTGACTTTGATAAGATGGCCAAAAAGTTAAGCTAGCCCTGGCAAAAAGAAACACAGGGGAGGGGGTACAGGCAAAGTGGGCAAGCATTAAGGATGCAATACTTGAAGCAACATCCCATTGTGTTAGACAGAAAAGGAAGTGCAAAAGAAGAAGGAGACCACTTTGGTTCTCAAATACAGTAGCAGAAAAGGTCAGAGCCAAAAGGGTGGCCTTCAGGAAATATAAGGGAACACAGCGGGATGAAGATAGGGAGGGATACCAAACTGCCCTAAGGGAAGTAGGGAAGGCAGTAAGGCAGGCAAAGTCCCAAACTGAGGAAACACTAGCACAAACAGTAAAAGAAGGTGACAATACTTTCTACAGATACATTAGTGAAAGGAGAAAGTCCAGAGGGGGTATTGCTAAGCTCAAAGGAGAAAAGGGGGCATGTGAGGAGCAGGACCCTGTAAAAGTATCTATATTAAACAGATACTTTTGCTCAGTATTTACTGAAGAGAAAGTAGGGCAGGGCCCACAGCACAGCACCATGGACATGGGGGGGGGAGGTGAGCATTACTCCCTTCACAAAAGAAAGGGTCCTACAAGAGCTCGCTAAGCTCAGGGTGGACAAGGCAATGGGACCTGATGGCATACATTCCAGGGTACTTAAGGAGCTAAGGGTGGAACTAGCAGAGCCATTAGCAGAACTGTTTAGTGAGTCTCTGAGCACAGGAGAGGTCCTGGAAGACTGGAGAAGGGCTCATGTGATCCCGCTCCACAAGAATGGTAGCAGGGAGGAGGCAGGGAACTACAGACCAGTCAGTCTTACCTCAGTAGTGGGCAAGATTATGGAGGCACTCCTCAAGGAAAGGATAATGCAACACTTGGAATCCATAGGGGCACAGGATCCAAGACAGCATGGGTTTACAAAAGGAAGGTCCTGTCAAACTAATCTCATAGACTTCTTTGACTGGGTAACCAGAGTGGTGGACCAAGGGGGAGCAGTCGATGTCGCCTACCTTGACTTCAGCAAAGCTTTCGACACTGTTCCACATAGAAGATTGATAAATAAGCTGGGTAGGCTCGGAGTGGGTCAGAAGTTGGTCAACTGGGTGGCAAACTGGTTGACGGGCAGAAAACAGAGAGTGGTGGTAAATGGTATATAGTCAAAAGAGATGCAAGTCACAAGTGGGGTACATCAGGGATCAGTCCTGGGGCCAGTCCTCTTCAATATCTTCATTAGTGACATTGCAGATGGACTAGAGGTAAGCTTGTCTGTTTGCAGATGACACCAAGATCTGCAACAGAGTAGATGATCCAGATGGGGTGGGCAGAATGAGAAGAGATCTGGATAAACTAGCAAAATGGTCAGAAGAGTGGCAACTGGGATTTAATGCAAAGAAGTGCAAGATCATGCACATAGGGAAGAGAAACCCTGAAGCCACCTATAGGCTGGGAGGGGAGTTGCTGGCAGTCACAAAGGAAGAAAGAGACTTGGGCATCATCATCACCGATGACCTGAAATCATCCAAACAGACCTCTAAAGCAGTAGGTAAGGCTAGGGGATGTTAGGGTGTATTAGTAGGGTATCACAAGTCAAGAGAGGAGTAATGATCCTCTTATCAAGACACTGGTTAGGCTCACCTAGAGTACTGTGTGCAGTACTGGAGGCCACACCTTCACAAGGACATTAACCAAATTGAGGCAGTCCAGAGAAGGGCAACCAAAATGGTGCAGGGACTGCATCAGAAGACATATGAGGACAGATTAACGGAGCTCAATATGTATACCCTTGAGCAAAGGAGGGAGAGAGAGGTGATATGATCAAAACATTCAAACACCTTAAGGGCATTAACAAGGTGAAAGAGTCTAACATGTTTAAATAAAATAGCAGGAGAAGAGGACACAGCATGAGACTAGAGGGAGGCCGATTAAGGGGGAATGTGAGGAAATTCTTTTCCACAGAAAGGGTGGTGGATGCATGGAACAGCCTACCTCAGGAAGTGGTGGCTATGAATACAGTGCAGGGCTTCAAACAGGCATGGGATAGGCATATGGGAGCAATACAGATGATTATGAATAGATAAGCCACTGACAGAGCAAAGGCTGATGGCACATTTATAAGGTAGAAAAAGAAATGGGCAGACTGGATGGGCCTTGAGGTCCTTATCTGCCATCAACTTCTATGTTTCTATGTTACCCTAGGGTGAAGCCTATCAGGGCCCGATGCCTTATTCTTATTTAATGCCCTTAGCCTCTAAAGCACACTGTCCTCTGTGATATAGTTGTAATCCAGTTCCTGACCCTCTGCCTCCAGGTCCCCAGTGGGATGACCATATGCTCTGGAATAGGCCCACCATTTTCCACTGCGAATAGTATGGCATATTAATTGAAGAGGTACACAGTGCCAGCATTATCGATCACCCATTCCCCTCCTTATACAGCTCCTTTATGCCCTGCTTCATTTTCCTCTTTTCCCTTATGCATCTGAACAAGGTTGTCTCATTCTACCTGGCTCCCTGTGCAGTTCAGAGCTCTCAAAACAGCTGTCCCTACTTCCCTCTGACTCTCCAGGTAGACTGACCTACACTTCTCTTACTGTTCCTTCTTGTAGTCCCTGCAAGCAGACCTCTTCCTAGCTACTGCCTCTCTAATGTCTCTGGTGAACCAGCAAGCACTCTTCTTCTTCCTGGCCTTGTCTACTGTCCTCATAAAGCTCTGTGAAACCTCCACAACCTCCACATCTGCTCCTTTGATGACCTTCCACTTTGCCCAGTTTATTTTGACAAGAATCTTTATGAGAACAGAAAAGGAGAATAAGGTATAATATGTCAATATACATTTTCCTGCTTGATGTTTAGAGAGTTTATTTTACACAACAGGTTCTTTATTTTATTCCTTAAATTTACAGTATATCTACTTCATAGGCATGATATGAAAATTATAAAGGTTTCAATTTATATCAGTTTTTTAAACATTCTTCCTAGGACCACATGCCTTGAAAAAGTGGCACTCGCAGTCATGAAATGTCAGTTCTTTTTCTTTGTGGCCTGAAAAATGAATGAATTACACTTGAGCAGCAAATGATGTGGTTCATCTCCTCTGGCCATAGTGGGGCAGGCTCCCTTCTGCTGGTGCCATCACTACCCTCACCATCCAAAGTCTCTCCAGCTTACTTGATCACTGGATACTGCCATGGATCTTCCCACAGTGGTGGGGTCAGGAGAGGGTGGGCCATCCCCCCCCCCCCCAAAAGCACAATCCAGTCATTGTCGAAGGGCATCACACATTCCCTGCCACGCTTAACCATTTTTTCTCTGATTTTCTCCCAAAACCCGCGGTCGTGCCAAGCAGCGAGCACATGCATATGGAGGTGCATATGTGCTCCTGGCCCACTTCCCCATCCACCCTCCCGACATTATGTCAGCTTCTCTATGTCCATACTCTGATACCTAGCTTCCACTAGGTCTCAACCAAGATGGGGACAGCTAGTCATCCCTCTCTGGGATAGGAGAACTGCCTAGTGGCTTGCTCAATCCTGCTTCTGCCCCCCCAGCCAATCTCCGGCAACCCAAGTTTGATATCGAACTCCGGTCACCAGCGTGATGCGAGGTAAGACACATGTCAGCAGCTCAGCACCACTGGACTGACTTCAAGTGATGCAGTTCTTTACATATATCTCATCTGTAGCTGTAAGACCCAACATTTTTAGAAACTCAGAGTCATCAATATTAGTCTCTGTTTGAGCTGTTGGCAATGTTATCACATTAGCCATATTTCTTAAAAAGAACGAATACAGTATGTGGAATAATCATCAAGCTCCCTGGGAGGTGAACCTAAGTTATAAATGGGTAGGGAAAACACTGCATTATGATTGGTTAGCAGCCATGCACTGTGAGACCACTACTCACTTGAAGCCCCTTTCAGGAGAACCTTCGCTTGCACAGCGGTCTTTTGTCTACAGAGCCCCACAGTGGCTCAACGAGCTCCCTGCTGAACTAGCCAATGCTGCAGGTATTAACATACAGGTATTTAAAAAGGATTTAAAGCTTAACCTTGTTAACACTAGTTGCTGTGATTGCTTCCTTGAAACCTAATCTTTCACTCCACACGTGCACCGACTCTTCCTCTCTCCCAATTCCGGGTAGGTTGTACCTCCCTCCACTACACTGACTCGAAGTAACAATAACAATTTCCTTCTCACTTCCCTAACTATACATACGTCCTCTCTACACTAGACCTGCTCCACCCCCCTCTCAGTCCCACCCACATTTCCTCCCCACCAGCGCTCCACCTTGCTTACCATACTTTTAAGCTAATCACTGATGACAAACCCTAACTTACAGGGTACTTGTGAGTACTTGAGCACTTACTTACACTGTGATCACTGCTTTCATGTAACAATATGCTGACTATGTAATTTGTAATGACTGTTTATAATTCCCCAACTGATGTTCCACGACTTGTTTTCTTGACACACCCTGTTGAGTTTTGTTAATGGTTGTTACATGTAATTTGACATGGAGCCTTTGTAAATGAGCTTCTCCTTCCTGGCAAGAATTACGCTGGCAAATAGTTCTAAGGTACCTCCCCACACCCATGATTTCCAAACATTACAGGGCATATCCCTCTGATCTATGCTGGAGAAACTGTGGGGAGGCAGGGAATCATACGCACATCTTTTGGACCTGCCCTGTCCTGAAGGATTTTTTGGGGCTGAATATCAAAGGAATTGGTGAAGGTGCTGGGGCTTCTCTCCCTCCCCAACCACACCATTTTCAGAATTGGATCTGGGGTTGCCGCCTAGTACCATGAAGAACAAACCCAGAGATATCTATATAACATCCTGATGGCAGCATCCACTAAAGCCATTACCCAAAAATGATTAATCCCAACCCCACCTACTATAGAGGCCTGGTATGGGAACTGTCTGCAGATTCAGGAGATGGAGAGGTTTATAGCTAAGCTTAGATTATAGAAAGATAAATTTCTCAGCCGATGGCTCCCCTTTTTTCCATTACCAGGCTTACAAAGAAGGCAAAACTACTATAGATATTCTGGCCCAACAGGAATAGGGTGAGCCCCTGTTGTGCCATATGCCCGGAATGTAAACCTAAGGGAAGGCCCTCTGGCCCCATTACTTGCCACCTATTACTGTCTACCGCCAAGTACCTTTATGCAGCTGTCCTCAGGTACTCTGGGGAAGGCATAAGAAACTTCATTCATCCATTCTTCCACCTTTGATCCCCTGTGCCTTCCCCCAACCACCCTGTAGATAGCCTAGATTACTATGATTTATTGAATGTATCAGTTACCCTTATGGAGATATTTATGTTATGAATTTCTGTTTTATTTGTGTAATGTTGTAATTGTTTTTTTTTTTTTGGGGGGGGGGTTAGGTTACTGATGTATAGGTGAAGGAGTTACCTTGGTAAAGAACATTAGGAAATTTGAGACTAATCTACCCCGGCACCATGTTGTACTTTGATAAACTATACTGAACCCCATATTGGTTGTAGTTTGTATAGATGTAGTTGTTGTACTGACAAAACTTTAATAAAATTCTATTTCCCAGAAAAAAGGAGCTGGCAATCAGGATGCAGTACAGTGAAGAAATAAATGTGCGAGGCATCAGAGCTTTGACATTTGGCACACAAACCATTTTTTCCTCTGCTTAGGGACTTAAAAACGTCAGTCTCAACACTTAAAGGAAAACTCCACCCTCATATCTTCTAAATGTTATTTGTTTCCATGTCAATAGACAGCTCTTTCATGTAGCTGTGAAGGATGTATTAGCTGCATTAGCATATGAGAACATGATGTCAGATCACCCATTTATACCACGTATCTATATGCTGAAAGAACAAATACCCTGCAAAATCTCTCTGGAAACTCATAAACTGAGGAAAGTCTAAAGGGAAAAAAATCTGCATAACTCACCTTTTGCAAAGTTCACTGTAGGTAAATGTGGTATTCCACACCTTTTTGCAGCTTGTTTCTTTTAAGACTAATTAAGCTGGCAGGCATACCGGGGAGTTTAAAGGGTGATTACGCATCATGTTCTCATATGCAAATGCAGCTCTCAGGGACAATGAGATTTCAACAGCCATGAAATGGAGACTCCCAGGGCAGTCACAGGGACTAGTATGAACTGTAAAAACAGACGAAAACATTTGCATATGTAACCCCCCTGCAAATGGGTGTTCCCAAAAGTCTTCCAGGAGCTTGCCTGAATGCTCCAAGTCTGGGTGGTGTTCGGTGTCTGAGCTGTTTAAATGTGGTTCCAAGTGAGTGCTATTTGAGCCTCCACATACTGTCTCTTTAAGAGTTGTTTGCTTGCAGACTTAATTAGTTTGTATGGGGGAACTGTGTATTTAATGCTCGAATTCCACATGAGCTGCTGCCAATTCGCTCCGTTTCTGTCGTCGCTACATGTACAGAGGGAGCCTTGTTGAAAAATATAACTGTTTGCCAGCAATCATTTAGAGTGACTGAGAAAATGTAGTTTGTTTAACCTATCTTTATTTCAGCATGAACTGTTTTAGTGTAGCTCTTTCATTTTGGTCCTGAATTGCTGACAAGGACCAATCAGGATGATAGGGAGGCCTTAAAATGGAGCCTGTGGACGAATTGGAACTTGGACTCTCAATTTTGAGCCAGCCACAAGGGGATTGTATGAGCAGTGACTTTGGGAAATGTAGTTTTGACCTTGGTGCCTTTTTTCACCAACAGAAGGAGTCTTTTTGTGAGTGACAGCCAAACCAGCCAACAGAATGGTGTGGAGCTAAAGGAAATGCCCTGCTCTGTGACTGGAAAGATCAGATCAGTTGTGACAGTGAAGAGAGAAGGAGCTCTGTGCTTCTGCAGTGTATAGTTTCGCGCGGGAAGCGTGTGTGAGGCCCTTAGGTTCGGCCTGCAGCCATTGCAAGCGCTAGTTCAGACTGAATCCGACTTGTGAGGAGAAAGAAGGAAGTCTGAAAGGTAGAAACCAGGCTAACCCTGTAGAAGACTGGAGAAATTGCTGTATCGCGCTTGGTCTGTCAGGAACTGAAGCTGCTGTGTGTGCTCCCGGGTGTTTTGCAGTAATTGCGATCGGGATCTAGGAGCAGCCTGCCTGGTATAGTACTTTCCTTTTACATATGAATGTGCATAGTGCTTGTGGGGAATCGTTATTTCCAATCCCCTGTGGTGTGTGCTGTGTGTTGAAGCTGGAAGCACACCCCAACTTGTCTCAGACTAAATCCGTTTGCTATCTACTGTAGTGGGGTCCAGTCACAGGGACCTTGTCTCCATGCCCTGTTGTTCTGGCAACCCAGAAGAACATCCACCATCCGGTTCTCAGCTTGGGTTTTGTGAGTACAAATCAGGGTATTCTCCAGCAGCCTGTTTTCAATTACAAGTGTGTTATCTAATTATTGTTGTTTTCTCACTTCTTCATGGACTGAGCCATCCGGCTCCAGATTACAACTGGGTGTTGTGCATATATTTTCTTCTACAGGGCCCTGTCCATCTGCACCTGCTGGCCAACCCCGGGCAACAGACCTGGCTAGCCCCCAACCTGGGTACCCAGAGTGCGACTTTTCAGACCCTGTATGTGTGCACAGTACTGTGATTTAGTTCTCCAATTAACCTGATCTCCCCCTCCCATGTTTTATTCCCCCTAAATAAACTAAATTTGATGTTGTTAAACTTTAAACTGTCTGAAGTATCAGTACCTACATATCAAGCATTGTATTGGCTTGTGTATGTTGATTAACCTTATTTTACAGGGGGTCCCCAGAGACGAACCTCAGAATCAGTCTTGAGGGTAAGTGGTACTTTATGAATGAACAGTGTGTGCATGTGGGGTATTGGGACTGTAACTTCTGTGCATTGTGTGAGCCACTAGAGGGAATAAAAGGGGGTCTCAGTGTCCCAGAGGGCTGTGACCAAGCTAGTCTAACCACTACAAGCCCTGACCTCTGGGTGGAGGTACCCACCATAGAACCTAGGCCCCTCAACCTGTCAGTAGTCAAGCAGGCAGGGGTAGTAGCCCTTGGGATAGCTCCACCTGGGGGTTACATCTTGGAGGCTCACCACTGGAATTTTGTGTCCTCTAGTGGCCACATTTACAAACCACTGTTAAAAAAAATAAATGGGTACCCCGACAGAAGTGGCTGTGCACCAGTTGGTGGAGTGGTGTACAGGGGAGGAGATCGACCCCCAAAATGCTATGCTTATCCTGGACATCCCCCTGGGTATCAATATGGACACAGTACAGGGAGAACTTTCCAAGGTGGAAGGTTTACAAAACCCTGTGGTGGCGGGTTGACATGCTGATCTGCTCATCCACACTTTCATGGCCCTAGTAGAGTCTAAGGACCCCATAGATAGCTCCAAAGTGCCCCAAACTATTACCCCAGAGGGAGCCCTCACTGCCTGGAGAGTGATAACTAAGGACAGTAGAGACCCAGGGGGGAGAATGAGCCCCCCCCACTACCTGAAACTTTTGAGAAGAAATTTGCTAAATTGTTGCTGGAGGAAGGGAAAACTGTGGAGGATTTAAAGAAACTATTATTGCTACCTGAGAACGTTCCTCCACCAACACCCTCTACCCCTCCAGCACCCATTATTGCCCCTCCTTCTGTGCTAGTGCTAGCCTCTATGTCTGTACCTGCCAATAGTCATGACTCTTACCGTAGGATGAACATTTTCTCCGGCACCCTCCCCACCCCACAAGGGGAGGATGACTGGGAGACCTGGATAGACTATGTTGCCCCTCAAGTGCTAGAATGGCAATGCTTGGAAGCAGAAAAGCGAAAGAGGTTAAGTGACAGCCTCCAAGGTCCTGCCCTGGCTACCATCCATGCCAAACGGGCCAGTAACCCTGAAGCGACTGCACAGGACTATCTTGAGGCCTTGGAGAATGTGTATGGGAGCCCAGACTCTGATGAGGACCTGTGGTGGAGAGTAAGAAATGCACAATAGTACCAAGGGGAGTTGTTGTCTGTGTATGTATCTCAGCTGGAAAAATTGTTGCAAGAATGCCTCAGAAAGGGTAGTTTGCCAGCGACTGAATTGGACCGAACCAGGCTGGACAGGATCCTTAAGTCTGCCCCCTTCTCAGAACTGCTGTTGCTTCAGTTACACCTGGCCAATCGACTGGAATCCCCACCCTCCTATGATGAGCTAATGAGAGAAATTCGAGGGGTTGAGAAAAGGCGACCCCGGGAGGGACTTGCACCAATAGCTGCTGCTACGACCCGAGTGACTGAGGGTGACCCGTCAAGTGAAGTTCAGGGGCAGAGATTGGCAGTTAATGAGTGCTCTGAGAAGGAAAAGGGTGTGCCACCATGGGGTGAACTGCTGAGAGAGTTCAGGGAAATAAAAAACAGTCTCTTTATGAAGGCCGCTCCTGCAAGCACAGGCCCCGACCCTCATCCGACTGCATCAGCTATGGGGGTGGGGGTACCCACCCATGCATCTCCTGCTGACAACAGCTAAAAACTAGATGTCTTGACTGTGGAAGTGGGGAAATGATGAGATGTCTCCAAATGCTTATCACACCGCAGACAGAGATGGCACCATAGAAACATAGAATTTGACGGCAGATAAGAACCGCTTGGCCCACCCAGTCTGCCCATTTCCCTACCTACTGGATAAGCTGCAGATCCTAGTTAACCAGCAGCCTACTTCTTCCTACCCCCACTCCCTAGAATTGCCTTATGACTGTCCCATGCATGCTTGAATTCCACCACTGATTTTGACTCCACAACCTCCTCCGGAAGGCCGTTCCATGCATCCACAACCCTCTCTGTGAAAAAACACTTCCTTAAATTACCTCTGAGCTGCCCCCTCTATCTTCAAATTGTGCCTCTTGTTCTTGCACACTCTTTTTGAAGATGCTACCCTCTTGGACTTTGTTGATTCCTTGAGGTACTTGAGCGTTTCTTCGTCCCCCTCCCCTCCTTTCCTCGAGGCTATACATATTAAGCTCCTTCGCTCTCTTCATATGTCTTCGGTGCAGACCCTGCACCATTTTAGATGCCCTCCTCTGGACAGCTTCCATCCTGTCTATGTCTTTCGAGTTGGGTCTCCAGAACTGCACAAGTACTCCATATGGGGTCTCACCAGCTGTCTGTACAGAGGATAATAACTTCCTGTTTTCTACTGGTGATGCCTCTCCTATGCATCCCAGTATCCCCAACCCTCCTTGCCCTCTCATTGCTTGCCCACCTTTAGGTCATCTGATATGACTACCCCAGGTCCCTTTCCATTTTTGTTGTTGTTAGTATCTCACCCCCACGTGTACTCTTCCCTGGGTTTTGTTTCCCAGGTGCATTACCTTGCACTTCTTAGCATTGAATCTAAGCTGCCATACATTTGACCATTCCTCTAACCTTGCCAAGTCCTTCTCATCCTTTCCACCCACCCTGTGCATCAACTCTGTTGCAGATCTTTGTGTCATCTGCAAAGAGACATACTTTTCCTTCAGTCCCTCTGCAATGTAAGCTATAAAGACATTGAAGAGGACCGATCTAATACTGAACCCTGCGGTGCCCCACTAGTAACCCTCCTTTCTTCTGGTGGACTCCATTTACTACTACTCTCTGTGCTATTCTCCAGCCAATTCTTTACCCAGGCTGTCATCTTGGGACCCACCCCAGGCTGGCTAACTTGTATATTAATCTTTGTGTGGGACTGTGTCAAATGCCTTGCTAAAGTCTAGGTAGACCATGTCCACAGCCCCTCCCTGATCTACTACTTTGGTCACCCAGTCAAGAAATCTATCAGATTCGACTGGCATGACCTTCCCTGAATCCATGCTGCCTAGGGTCCTGTGCCCTCTGGCCTCTAGATACTCAACAATTCTTTCCTTCGAAGTGATTCCATCATTTTCCCTATCACTGAGGTTAAACTAACAGGTCTGTAGTTTCCTGCTTCTGCCTTGCTCACACTTTTGTGAAGGGAATCACATCTGCCCTCCTCCAGTCCTCGGGTACCACCCCATCCTCCATGATTTGTTAAAGGTTAGTCAGTGGTGTCACTAGCTCTACCCTTAGTTCTTTTAGAATTCTGGGATGAATCCCATCAGGCCCCATTGCTTTGTTCACCTTCAGTTTTAAGAGTTCTTTCAGAACCCTTTCTTCTGTAAATGAGCTGGTATCAACTTCTGTATCAGAGTGTTTCTACTGTTTGTTTTATACATCCCCTCTTCATTTGTAAATACTGAGCAAAAATATTTGTTTAGTATCTCTGCCCACCCTCCCTCCCCTTTATTAAGCCTCCTATCCCTCCTTGGTCTTCCTAGTCTCTGATGTACTTATAAAATGTTTATCCCCCTTCTTAACTGAGTTGGATATCTTTTCCTCGGTTTGGGCCTTTGCTGTTCTGACTGCCTTCCCAGCTTCCTTTGCTTTAACTGATACAGTTCTCTGTCCTGCTCCTTCTGCGTTCCTTGTACTTCCTGAATGCTTCTTTTCTCTTGAACCTTCACTGCCACTTCCTTTGAGAACCATAGTGGTTTCTTACATCGTTTGTTTGTTTATTGCTTCACACAAAGGCTCGTTACCTCTGTGATGGCAGTTTTATTATTCCCCATTGTTCTTCCCCCTCCTTCCTGCCCATTTGCTAGTGCATTCCTTAGGCACTCACCCATTTTGGCAAAATCAGCCCTCCTAAAGTCCAGTACTTTTTGTCTTTGTATGGCTTGACTCTATTGCTGTGTTTATTGTGAACCATACTGTTCGATGGTCGCTAGTTCCCAGATGGCTATCCACTTACATCTGTGATCCCTCTCCATCTCCATTTGGAGAATCAAGTCTAATATTGCTCCTCTCGAGTGGGCTCCAATACTAGTTGTCTAAGGCACACCTCCTGTAGGGCATCTAGAATAATTCCACTCTTGAGTGGCAGCTGCACCTGCACTCCAGTTAACATCTAGCATATTCAGATCACCCATCAGCAATATCTCCCCTTTTTCTGCCATTCTAAGTATACTTTCTATCATTTCCTTGTCCATTTCCTCCCCTGAGAAGGTCTGTATACAACCCCTGTGCGGATTGTGGTGCCATTGCCTGTCTCAAATTTACCCACAGTGCTTCTTCTCCTCCCTGTTTACCCTTTTGTTCTGTTGCTTTTATTCCTTCCCTTATGTAGAACTACTCCTCCTCCCTTTTACCCTCCCTGTCCCTCCTGTAGATGGTGTATCCTGGTATGTTTCGTCCCAGTCATGGTTTTTGTGTACCATGTTTCTGTGACTGCCACGATATCAGATGTTCCTCCTCCATCAAGGCCACTAATTCAGGAAGCTTGTTACCCAGACTACGGGCATTGGTACTCATTGCTCTCCATTTTTTGATGGCTTTACCTTCTGTTGCAGCATCCCCCACTGACCGTTCCACCTCGGTCTTTTTCTCATTTAGTACCCTGTTTTGTAGGGAGAGGCTGGGATTTTCCTGCTGCTTGTCAGTGCCTCCCCCTTTGACTAGTTTAAAAAGCTTGCCAATGAAGCATTTAAACGATTGCTCAAAGACTTGTTCCTTCCTGGACAGATGCAGACCATCCTGCCAGTATAGGCTGGTGTCCCTCCAGGTGGAACCCCAGTCCCCAATGAGCCAAACCCTGTGCTCGCACCATTTTTCAACCATTCATTAAACTGCATGGTGCTAATTACCCTCGCCTCCCCATGCCTTTGACAGGCAGCACCTCTGAGAAGGATACTGTGTGTGCTACTTGTCTTAGGCCCTCCCCAACTCTGCAATGTCCTCCTGCACTGCTCTAATCTCATGATGAGCCAAGTCATTTGTCTCTAGGTGGACAATTACGTCCAGCTCAGACTCCCTTGCAGCTGTTCTCGTGATCCTGAGGATGCGCTTCCTGTCCCTCCAAGCCATGGTACCAGGCAGGCACCTTACTTCAGTTTTCCCAGCTCCCCCCAGTTCTATACCCCTAATAATTGAGTCCCCCACCAGGAGCTGCTTCCTTTCCCTGTGGTGTCCTCTGCCTCCTTCCTGTGGGCCTCCCTTGTGACAGTTGTCATCAGTCTTCTCTCATGGTGCATCCATAGGGAGCTATGCTCCCCAGAATGGTGTATGGATTGTGGAGTGGAACAACTGACTGGGTGTGCCTCTGTTCCACCATCCTCACCCTCCCTAAGCCCACTGTGGTCCAACTGCTGTGCTTTCTTCGCAACCTCTGAGGCCAAGGTTTTCTGTTGGAAGTACCCCCACCCCAGCTCCCAGTGTGATGCCTTGGCCAGCTCAATCTCCAGAAGGAATGTTTTGCTATAATTGTGGGAAGGATGGGCACATGAAGAGAGAATGCAGGTCCCCAAAAGACACAGACAAAGTTGTATATAGGCTACAAGAAGAGCTTCGGAGGACAAATCAGTGGTTGAGAGGTACAGAAAATGATCGCAGTGAGGATCCCAAAAATGCTAACTCACATCCCTTTGTGGCAAGGTCAGTTGCCCAGGCCCACGCTACTGTCTCTCCAGACTGGTCCAGAATAGTGGGTCCCTCCATAGAGACCACTGTAAAGGTGAATGGAGTGTCTACAAGAGCTGTATTAGACAGTGGCTCCCAAGTGACAATTATGTTCCAAGTCTGGTATCAGAAGCATTTGTCTGATATTCCCTTACAACCGTGGGAGGGGCTGCATGTCTTGGGGTTAAGTGAGAAGGCCTACCCCTACTCTGGGTATAATTGAATTTGGCTGCCTTTTCCCACCTCCGTGGATGGAGTGGCAGAGCAAGTAGAGACCCTGGCCTTAGTGTGTCCCCCTACTGGACTGTATGATGGGGTTCCTCTACTAATTGGGATGAATGCCCATATGTTTGGATGGTTGGCGCAGTTGTGTTATGAAAAACAGGGGTCAAGGACTAGTAGAGCTTTAAGAATTCTGGCCTCGATCAAGAAGGCCTATGAGGTACAGAGAGATGCTGAAAAAGTGGAACCAGAGGAACCGATTGGAATTGTCTGGAAGAAGGATTCTGAGCCTCTGATCCTGGTGCCAAATGCCTAGTTTACCCTACAGCAGGAAGTCCATATCAGAAAGGATGTCAAGAATAACATCCTCATGCTGGATGCACCAGGCGATGGGAAATTGCCGGAAGGACTGCTGGTCAAGCCAAGTATTTTGCCTGCCAGAGCCCATGCTTATGCCAGAAGGGTAATGGTCCAAGTTCATAATGTGTCTGATAGAGAGATTCAAGTAAATAGAGGTTGCACCCTGGCTAATGTACATTGTGCAGATACTGCAGTGCTACCCAGTAACAATTGTTTGGGGGAAAATGACAGAGTGATGCCCGACTTGTTTGATTTTGGGGACCCCCCGTTGCCAGCTGAAAGGAAGATGAGAATCAGTAGAAAGCTTGCCCAGAGTGACCAGGTGTTTTCTTTAAAGGAATGGGATGTAGGATGTGTGCAAGGAGCTGAGCACCACATCTGGCTACATGATAAAAGGCCATTTCATGAGAGGTCTCAACGCCTGGCCCCTGCTGTCATAGATGATGTGAGATGGCATCTGCAAGAGATGCTAGCTGTTGGTGTAATACAAAAATCCAGATGCCCCTATGCTTCCCCCATCGTGGTAGTGACAAAAAAGAATGGGACAGTTACGATATGCGTGGATTATTGCCCTTTAAACTGGTGGACTATCCCTGATCAGTATACAATGCCCCGCAGTCAGGATGCTTTGGACTGTCTGAATGGTAGCAAGTGGTTCTCTGTGCCGGATCTTTACAGTGGGTACTACCAGATCCCGATGGCCCCAGAAGACCATGAGAAGACAGCCTTTATCTGTCCGCTTGGCTTCTATGAATTCATGAGGATGCCTCAAGGGATTTCAGGTGCCCCAGCCACTTTTCAATGACTGATGGAGCGTGCAGTGGGGTACATGAACTTATTAGAGTGCCTGGTATACCTAGATGATGTCATTGTGCTTGGCAGCTCACTGGAGGAACATGAGAGCAGATTATTCAAGGTGTTGGACCGACTGGAAGACTTTGGCCTGAAACTGTCCATCGATAAATGTCAGTTCTTCTAAACCTCTGTAAAGTATGTGGGGCATATAGTCTCCCCCGAGGGAATAGAGATCGACCCAAGTAAAGTTGAGGCCTTGACCACCTGGCCACAGCTCCACAATCTAAAAGAACTGCAAAGATTCCTGGGATTCTGTGGCTACTATCCCCATTTCATCAAGGAGTATTCAAGAGTGATCCATCCTTTACTTAATCTTACTCAAGGTTACCCTCTTACCCACAAAAAAATACAAGAGGCCAACTCCCTCTGAAACTGAGAGAGTGTATTTACATCCTAATGAAGTTTTTGGGGCATGATGGACACCTGATTGTGAAGCTGCTTTTCAAGAGATTATATATCAATTTACCCACGCTCCTGTCTTGGCCTGTGCAAATCCAGTAAAACCCTATGTCCTACACACTGATGCAAGGTTTGGGGGCTGTGTTGGACCAGGAGCACGAGAATGGCCTGAGACCAATAGCCTGTGCCAGCAGAAGCCTGACCCCTTCCAAAAAGAACTATCCTGTACATAAGTTAGAGTTCCTAGCTTTGAAGTGGGCCATTGTTGACCAATTCCATGAGTACTTGTATGGGGCTAAGATACTAGTAAAAACTGACAATAATCCTTTGACCTATGTGCAGACTTCAGCTAAGTTGGATGCTACTGGCCATAGGTGGCTCTCTGCAGTATCTACATACGACTATGCTGTTGAATACAGAGCAGGCCTGAACCACATAGATGCTGATGCTCTCTCCCGGAGGCCTGTTTCTCGAAATGACTGGGTCAGACTGTCAGAACCTGATATTCGAGCACTCTGCCAGAAGTTTGACCGAGAGGAGCAAGTGGTCCCAGACCCAGTGAACTGTATGGTGGATTGTTTGGGACCCTCTGAGAATTGCATACCTGCTGCTTATTGCCACTTTTCCACAATAGACATTGGTGCTCTGCCTCAGCTGGACAATGACAGTATTCAGTGGGCTCAATCCCGAGATCCCATGATCAAATCAGCTCTAGAAGCCCTCTACGCAGGGAAAGATGTATCAAAGTTACGCTCCACTTATTTGAGAACTGCAATTTTATACAAGGAAGGTCCTAATTTGAAAATGATTAATAGACTGTTATACAGAGAAACAGTAGACAGAGGGGAACAAATAGATAAACAACAACTAGTTTTGCCTACTGCCTTTCGAGACTTGGTGCTGAGGTCCCTACACGACCACATGGGGCACCTTGGCATAGACAGAACACTTGACTTGGTAAGATCCAGATTCTATTGGCCCAAGATGGGGGCTGATGTTGAACAACACATCCTAACTTGTAGTCGCTGTCTACAGAGGAAAGCTTTGCCCCAGAGGGCTGCCCCCCTAGTTAACATCACCACCAGCGCCCCCATGGAGCTGGTCTGTATTGACTTTCTGAGTCTGGAGCCAGATCAAAGAAATATCAGTAATGTACTGGTGGCCACTGACCATTTTACAAGATATGCCCAAGCTTTCCCCACCAAGGACCAGAAGGCATCCACTGTGGCCAAAGTACTTATAGAAAACTTTTTTGTTCACTATGGGGCACCACAAAGAATCCATTCTGATCAAGGGAGGGACTTTGAGAGTCATTTGATCAAAAAGATGCTTTCTCTGTGGGGAGTGCGAAAGTCCACAACCACCCCTTACCACCCCCAGGGGAACCCACAGTCTGAATGGTTCAACTGCACTTTGCTAGATATGCTAGGCACTCTTCACCCAAAGGACAAGCCTAGATGGAGCCAACAAATTAGCACCCTGGTACATGCCTACAATTGCACAAAAAGTGATGCCACTGGGTTCTCCCCCTATCGCCCGATGTTTAGAAGAGAAGCCCGACTACCAGTAGATGTTTGTTTTGGGTTTTCCTGATGGGGTTCGAGCTGATAACCATTTACAGTATGTGCAAAAGTTAAAGGCCCAACTAAATCATGCTGACTAACACTGGCTCAAACCATGGCTGCCAAAAGAAATCTGGCCAACAAGGAAAGGTATGATAAAAAAGTGAAAGCACTGGAACTCCAGGAGGGAGATCGGGTGTTGCTAAGAATTCTGGGACTGCATGGCAAACACAAGATTGCTGCTAGGTGGCACCATCTCCCCCACATTGTGGTAGGCAAACTAAATGATCTGCTTGTGTACAAAGTAAGGCCGGAGAATAACTCAAAAGATGTGAAAACAATGCATAGAAATCATTTACTGCCCATTGGACAAATCTTGATTGAGTCTGAGCCCCCAGAAAATGCCCCCTCTGGACCAGTGACTAGAGCTGCTGCTAAGCAAAAATCAAGAAAGCCTGCACCTACAGAAGCTGAGTTAAAGTGTTCCCCTCCACAAGTCCCAGTTGAACATGACTGTCAGTCCATGTCAGAGGAAAGTGAGTGTGGCTTTGAATACTACCCTTCTTACGAACTGAGTCAATTGTTTCGGGGCAATCCCCTAGTCAATCCTGGAGATGAAGCTGGGCCTTCTGGACTGTCTAAGCCCCCAGCTTGTCCCTGGAGCCAATGCTCCCAGAAGGTGAAGTGCAAAGCATCAAGTCAGATGATATGGAATCATTGTGTATGGTTGAACTGTTTGAGCTTTCAGAGGAGGAAAATGATGGACTGGAACAAACTGGTGATATACCAGAACAAGAAGAGTGTGTTGAGTGCCCTGATAGTTCACTGCCAGTGTCAGAAAACTCCCCACGTGAGCCAAGTGTTGTGGACTCTGAGTTTGCAAATCATGGAGCTAAAAGTGCCCCAGGTTCTAGCCTCTCCACCCCCAAGGAGACTCCTCCTGACAAGTGAGGACAATGCTGAAAATGAGGCTCAGGGTGCAGAGGCTGTAACAGTTCCCCCTAGAAGGACTGGTCGAGCTGTAAAGCCTGTGGTGCACCTCAGTTATGATTCCCTTGGGAGGCCTGTGGACTCGCTTCTCAATGTTGTCCATAAAGGAGTGTATGTGTCCCCAAGCTCATTGCTCAAACTGAACATCAGTGCTAACTCCAAGTTACTTGTGTTGCCCTCTAGGTATGGTGCCCCTGCCCCATCTAGCCCCAAGGTAGCTGATAGGGAAGGGCCCCCTCTTTTCAGGTTTCATGTACAGGAGGTAATAACCTGAGTTATGGTACAGTGTGCGTATAATACTGTGTAAAAGTGATGTACTGAAAAGTTTCAGAAATGTGTTTCTGGTAAGGTGATATGTTGACTGATGATTACATGTATAAGCCTAATGTGATACTGATGTAAATGTATATGGTTATATTGAAATTTATGGGGGTACTTACTTGACACGGACGCCAAATTTTTCTAGGCCAGGAAGGGTGTAACCCACTGCAAATGGGGGTTCCTAAAAGTCTTCCAGGAGCTTGCCTGAATGCTCCAAGTCTGGGCGGTGTTTGGTGTCTGAGCTGTTTAACTGTGGTTCCAAGTGAGTGCTATTTGAGCCTTCACGTACTGTCTCTTTAAGAGCTGGTTGCTTGCAGACTTAATTAGTTTGTATGGGGGAACTGTGTATATAATGCTCGAATCCCAACCGAGCTGCTGCCAATTCACTCCGTTTCTGTCGTCGCTACATGTGCAGAGGAAGCCTTGTCGAAAGATATAACTGTTTGCCAGAAATCATTTAGAGTGACTGAGAAAATGTAGTTTGTTTAACCTATCTTTATTTCAGCGTGAACTGTTTCAGTGTAGCTCTTTCATTCTGGTCCTGAATTGCTGACTTGGACCAATCAGGATGATAGAGAGGCCTTAAAATGGAGCCTGTGGACGAATTGGAACTTGGACTCTCAATTTTGAGCCAGCCACAAGGGGATTGTATGAGCAGTGACTTTGGGATATGTAGTTTTGACCTTGGCGCCTTTGTTCACCAACAGAGGGAGTCTTATTGTGAGTGACAGCCGAACCAGCCAAAAGAATGGTGTGGAGCTAAAGGAAATGCCCTGCTCTGTGACTGGAAAGATCAGATCAGTTGTGACAGTGAAGAGAGAAGGAGCTCTGTGCTTCTGCGGTGTATAGTTTCGGGCGGGAAGCGCGTGTGAGGCCCTGAGGTTCGGCCTGCAGCCGTTGTAAGCGCTAGTTCAGACTAAATCCAACTAGTGAGAAGAAAGAAGGAAGTCTGAAAGGTAGAAACCAGGTTAACCCTGTAGAAGACTGGAGAAATTGCTGAATCGCGTTCGGTCTGTCAGGAACTGAAGCTGCTGTGTGTGCTCCCGGGTATCTTGCAGTAATTGCGATCGGGATCTAGGAGCAGCCTGCCTGGTACAGTACTTTCCTTTTACATGTGAATGTGCATAGTGCTTGTGGGGAATCGCTATTTCCAATCCCCTGTGCTGTGTGCTGTGTGTTGAAGCTGGAAGCAAACCCCAGCTTGTCTCGGACTAAATCCGTTTATCTACTGCAGTGGGGTCCAGTCACAAGGACCTTGTCTCCAATCCCTGTTGTTCTGGCAACCCAGAAGAACATCCATCATCCGGTTCTCAGCTTGGGTTTTGTGAGTACAAATCAGGGTATTCCCCAGCAGCCTGTTTTCAATTACAAGTGTGTCATCTAATTATTGTTTTCACTTCTTCATGGACTGAGCCATCCGGCTCCGGATTACAATTGGGTGTTGTACATATATTTTCTTCTACAGGGCCCTGTCCATCTGCACCTGCCGGCCAACCCCAGACAGCGGACCTAGCTAGCCCCCTCCAACCTGGGTACCCAGAGTGTGACTTTTCAGAACCTGTATGTGTGCACAGTACTGTGATTTAATTCTGCCAATTAACCTGATCTTCCCCTTCCGTGTTTTATCCCCCCTAAATAAACCAGATTTGATGTTGTTAAACTTTAAACTGTCTGAAGTGTCAGTACCTACATATCAAGCATTGTATTGGTTTGTGTATGTTGATTAACCTTATTTTACAGGGGGTCCCCAGAGACGAACCTCAGAATCAGTCTCAAGGGTAAGTGGTACTTTATGAATGAACAGTGTGTACATGTGGGGTATTGGGACTGTAACTTCTGTGCATTGTGTGAGCCACTAGAGGGAATAAAAGGGGGTCTCAGTGTCCCAGAGGGCTGTGACCAAGCTATTCTAACTACTACAAACCCTGACCTCTGGGTGGAGGCACCCGCCATAGAACCTAGGCCCCTCAAGCTGTCAGTAGTCAAGCAGGTAGGGGTAGTAGCCCTTGGGATAGCGCCACCTGGGGATTACACATACATCTTTAACAGCTACATGAAAAGAGGTGTCTATTGACATGGAAACAAATAACATTTTGAAGATATAAGGGTGGAGTTTTCCTTTAAGAATTCTGAACCCAAAACAATGCTGTAGATGTTCACTGAAACATTAAACATTTCCCAGCAAAGTTCATCTGCTATCTTCTACTTTTGTTTCTTTGTATACCAAGAATAGCTCAACATCGATGCCTGCCAACCAGCCTTATCTTCTGCTTGCCCTTGCCCACTCATCCCCCACTCCCTGCCTGTGCCTTATTTCAGTTTTCTGGGTCATTTAAAAACAGCTCAACTTCTCCTTTTGTAGCTTGTACTCACTTACACAGCCAAGAAATCCCCCAACCCCTGCTGTGAGACTCATCTGCCTACTTCCACTCCCTCCCTTATATGTTCTCTCAATCACATTCTCAGTCACTCTGACTGAAAGTGATTTTTTTTAACTATTAACCCACACTCTAAATACTTCACTTGTTCAGTTGTAAGTTGGAATCGCTAAGGGATGCTATGACAGACCATCTTTCCCATAGCCTGCCTGATCCTTATGTGTATACCGTTGCAACAGTGACACGTTTACAGCGCCGCATCAATAAATCGCCAGATTTTGGTGACTGACATATTCGGTGACCTCTCTATGCCCCCCTTCCCAAGGTCTGCCCCCCAGAGTTGGTATATTTAGTAATGGGGGCGCAGCCCCCCCCAAACAGAGAGGTCGCTGAATATGATAGTCGCCAAAATCTGGCACCATATTGACCTGGCACTGTAAACATGTTGCTGTGATGCCATGGAACCATCCTTATGTTCCACATGGTCATGTCCTGTGTGAGCTGAACACGCACCTCAACCATTTAATTTCACAGGTAGCAGCTCCAGGAACCAATCTACCACAAACACCAGCAGTTTCATTACATAGGTAGCAGTTCCACAAACCTCACAAAACTGCAGCCAACTGTAAGCTGAGGTGGGGGGACTGGCAGACAGCATAGAACAGATCAAATCTCATAAGCCTTTCAAAGATCTTCCAGTGTTCCCTACTGACACCCATTAGTGGAGGCACTATTTCACATAGTTTAAAAAAAAATTTAAACTTAATTCATGATTTATTTTTTGTTTGCCTAGGTACCCATTTTATAAGTGCAATAAGACACTCCACAGTGTTGGTAGCTGTGCCACAACCACACTTACAGGTGCAGAAGGCACTTAGTCTGCCGCTTTGTGCCTTGCTATGCCCCTGGAGCGTGCAGCTGTGACACACCTACTACTAACACCATGTATTGTCTTATTGCATAGTTATCACCAGTGTCATATGAAGTAATAGGTCCTCGTCATCCTTCTCAAAGTAGTAATCTTCATCAGGGAAAGATGGCTCTGTTCTGCTGGGTGCTTAGTAGCCTGCTCCTTCAGGGTTTGGAAGAACTGCCACATTTGTTGAAATTCTACCATGGAATATATTTGCTTTGCAGTACTTTGATAGATTATCAGTTATACATCTATAGGATTCACGGTGTCCAGACATTTTTATTTCCTCTTTTTCCATCTGAATGTGGAGGGATTTCCTCAGCTGACATCTTTTTTTTGAAAATGTTATTAAACATTTTAAGAAAATAGTTAACACACAACAAACTTTGAGGCAGTATAGCGCAGTGGTTTAAGGCTCTGAGCTGCAAATCTGGAGACTTGGGTTTGAATCCCACAGCCCCTACTTGCATACTGTGTGACCCTGAGCAAGTCACTTAACTTCTCTGTGCTCCCAGGTTGCACCTGTAAACAAGCTTTCAGCTTAGTGTGCCACCACTGGTTAAACAATTAAAAACACAAAAACTCAGCAGTGCCACAATCATGTTATTCCAAGTGCCATGTTATCAGAGGAAATAGATTAGGCAATTAATACCATTGAGTTATTTCTGACTACAGAGTACGTAGAATGTTGATACATTAAACATGAAACCGCATAAAAGGAGAACACTTGAAACACACTCAGCTCAAATTCAAACACCTAGTCTACATCCATAACTATTCTCTCAAGGTGAAGGCAGCCCTAAAATCACCTTGTGCTTCGACAGGTCAGCAGGGGGAGGGACAACCCAAAGAGGACAAAAGGCGGAGCCCCTGGAACGAACCTGGGTCAAGGATGGCATGAGATCTCCCAATTCAGCCCACCCTCAGTGCCATCTGCTCTGCTGGGGACAATGACACTGTGTAAGGGTTCCACTGGTTATCAAAACTGTCTGAATGGCCCTTAAGATCATAGGTGGGAAATTCAAGTTGCAGCATGTTAAACATCAAGTCCCACCACATTTGGAGAGTGGGGCAAGCATTGAACACCCAAGTATTCTGAATACAATGTCTCGCTGTCACCAACATAATCAGAACAGCTGTAGGGTAGAACTCCCATCCCACCCTCGATTCAACCCCAAACAGCAGCACCCAAGGGTCTAGTTTCAACCTAAGTTGCATTGTCTGAGAAACACTGTGCTATGGCAGTCCAAAGGGGCTGAAGATCCTGACAGTGCCAACAGTAATGCATGCAGGTGCCCCTGTCTGTGGCACATCTGCCGCACCATGGTGAGATAGTGGGATTGAACTTAGGTACTGTAACCGGGGGCATCTACAATCTGTAGAAGAATTTACAATCTTTTATTTTAATGGTTCCTTTTATCAGAAAGTACACCATGGAGGAGTTATGCTCTTTACCAGATTTTTTCAAAACCTCCCATTTCTGACACTATTGCAGGATTTGCATGAGTGGACCTTTTACTGAGATTGCTATCACAGCCCTTATAGTAGCAGAAGAGTTTGTTATCAATGCTGCAGCAGACAAAGATAACCATTTATTCTTCATCCTTTATTGTGTATTACTGAAAAAAAACATTACAGGATGTGCAGCTGACAGGGAGATTAAAGGGGACATGAGTAAGTTTTACTTTGCAGAGATGGTGGCTGAGCTGTAGAACTGCCTACCGGCTGATGTGGTGGGAGCAAAAACCATCAATGGTTTCAACCATAGCTGAGACAGAGTTAAGGGATTGGTCGTTACTCAAAGGGTAAGAATAAATCAGGGGATAACCAAGGGCATAAACCCCATCTAGACAACAGATCCCAGGTTAGCACAGTGTATAACAGGCAGACTAGGTGGACCAGTGCTCTTTTTCTTCCGACACTGTCTGTTTCTAGGTTTGTCCCAGACACCTGTAGCGCTGTGTATGCTTAACTGTCTTAGGTATACACTTATCACAGTACACAGACTTTTTAAAATCTCTGGATCCTGTCCTTTTTTAGAATGTGAACTGACAAAATTCATGGAATCATAGAACCTGACAGCAGAAAAGGACCCCTTGGCCCATCAAGCCTGCCCCTTTCCCTCCCTGCTAACCTTGACCACCCCCTCCACCCATAGAATCATAGAACTTGATGGCAGAAAAGGACCCCTTGGCCCAAATTAGAGGAAGTTACTTTTTCAACGTAGCCCCAGTCATTTAGAGATGCCATCACTTTCATTTTTTTTTAAACTGCATCCCCAGTTATTGAGAAATGCTTAATATGTGCCCTGTTGTGCTTTAACATGTGGCAGAAGCACTTCAGTATTCAGTAGGCCCCAGTCATAGGAAATCTGATTCAGGCTTTAATCAGTTTTGAATATACTGCATTTGATCACAGTTACTGCGCACCAAAGCTGTAGCTGCAGAGTTCCTCAGTTCCCAGTACTGATAGGGAAATGGGGAAAAAAGCCAAACTCAAGGAGACAAAATACAGACTGCCATGTTTGAGCGTGTATTTAAATTGTTAAAATACTACCTTTAACTTTTTTTAATTAAACAACAAACTTAGCCAAGCTGTAGTGCAGTGACAATCTGAGGTGACCACTTTCTTTGGCAGAAAATAAAGATCTAACGTTCGGAAGCAGGGGAGCATGTGAGCAGCACAGTATAAAGGACGCCATTTGACCATTGAAGATTCCAGGGTAGTGCACATGTACATAACGATATAGAGGTTTTATTGTGATCTTATCCATCACATTTATATTGCTAGAAAGGGTATGCAAAATACAGTGAAGAAGTTTAACTCTAACTTCGCTCTGGTGTCAGGAAAAGCAAAGCAGCACCTCTGATTTGGCAGAAACCTCAGTGCATAACATAGAGGATAATGCCTGATGTACAGGAGATAACCATGGTGTAATCACCTTGAGTGGTTGCTAGGGCATCAGTAAACCTTGAGAGCACAGACTAAGATACATAGATACATAGATACATAGACAGTGTCGGCAGATAAGGGCCTATGGCCCACCTAGTCTGCCCATTTGAGCTTGTAAGTTCAGTTTGTTTTCCTAGAAGTCTATTTCCCCTTACCCCTGACCTCTAGAATTCCTTTATGTCTATCCCATGCATTCTTAAATCCCGTGATTGTTTCAGCCCCCACCACTTCCTCTGGCAGGGTGTTCCACTTGTCCACCACCCGTTCAGTGAAGAAATTCTTTCTCATGTTTCCTCTGAATCGTCCTCCTCCAACTTCATCCCATGCCCTCTAGTCCTGAAACATCTTTTCGCTTAAAAATAGTGTTTTCCTGCACCCTGTTCCTCCCTGTGAGATACTTGTATGTCTCTATCATATCCCCTCTCCCTCCTCTCCTCCAGGGAGTACATGTTCAGTTCCTTCAACCTGTCTTCATAGGATTTGTGATGCAACCCATGCACCATCTTTGTTGCCCTCCTCTGAACCTTCTCTACCCTGTCTATGTCCTTACGTAGGTATGGTCTCCAGAACTGTACACTGTACTCCAGGTGGGCCTCACTAGTGTCTTGTAGCGGAATTATGACCTCCTTTCCTGCTGGTGATCTCCTGCCTATACATCCCAGCATCCTATTTGCTTTACCTGATGCCTTGTCACACTGTTTCCCTACCTTGAGGTCATCAGAGATGACAACCCCAAGATCCCTTTCCTGCTTGGTGCATGCTATATCCTCACCCCCCAACTGATATATTGTGCCAGGGTTTTTTGTGCCCCATATGCATTATCTTGCACTTCTTTGCATTGAATTTCAACTGCCAAACCCTTGACCATTCTTCAAGTTTCTGCAGGTCCCTTCTCATTCTGTCTACACCCTCTGGTGTGTCTACTCTGTTACAGAGCTTTGTGTCATCAGCGAACAGTGAAATTCTGCCTTCTATATCGTGTGCAATGTCACTGATGAAGATGTTGAATAGGACCGGTCCCAGCACTGATCCCTGTGGTACCCCACTGGTCACTCTTCCCTCTGTGGAGTGACAGCCATTTACCACCACCCTCTGTGTCCTGCCACCCAGCCAGTTACCTACCCACCACACTACTGTCCTGCCCACACCCATCTGATGTTGTCCAAGAGGAATAGAATATGAAGGGGGCTCTATGGATCATTGAGCCTTCTAACAGTCATTGATGTTCACCCACTTTCAGAGTATCAAAGTAGGAAGAGGGCTGAGGTTGTGTATTGACTTTCACAAGATTAATAGCATACCCTGCTTCAGTAGCTATCCAATGCCCAAATTTGATGACCTGGCTGACCTATTTCCACCCTAGATATAATAGAGGGTTTTTGGAAGATTGCTTTGGAGAAAGGGTCTAAAGGAAAAAAGAATAGTTTTTTATCGTAACAGTAGATCTTCAGGAGAATCTCCTCTGCTGAGCTACATTCTGTAACTGTAAGCAGGTTGGTGTCAGGATCACCCAGAAACATGTTTTGCTAACTGGGGTTGCCCATGACAAGGTGCATCATAGCTTCCTATATAATATGGGTGGCCCCATCATGCATAAGTTTCCCACTGGAGACAAGCTCGGTGGACCATCAGATCAGCAGGGACCAAAGCTACCAGGTCCAAACCAGGCACAGAGGAGAGGATATGGAAACCTAAGTACTAGAATGCTGTAACTGGGTATAACAGGGTAACCAGCATGCAAGAGCAGGCAGGAAAAAAACAACACCCAAAAGGGGGGAGGAGGGAGAGTGACTTGTGACTTAATGGAGGAGATTCTCCTGATGATCTACTGTTACTATAAGTATTCTATCTTATCTGAGGACATCTCCCTCCATTGAGTCACATATTGGAACAATTCCAAAGCAGTACCAGAGCACGGAAGGAAGGAAGGAAGGAAGGAAGGAAGGAACATATATAGAAACATAGAATTTGATGGCAGATAAGGACCGCTTGGCCCACCCAGTCTGCCCATTTCCCTACCTAATGGATAAGCTGCAGATCCTAGTTAACCAGCAGCCTACTTCTTCCTACCTCACCCCCTAGAATTGCCTTATGACTGTCCCATGTATGCTTGAATTCCACCACTGTTTTTGACTCCACAACCTCCTCCAGAAGGCCAGTTACATGCATCCACAACCCTCTCTGTGAAAAATACTTCCTTAATTACTTCTGGAGCCGCCCCCATCTTCAAATTGGCGCCTTGTTCTTGCACACCTCTTTTTGAAAGATGCTACCCTCTTGGACTTTGTTGATTCCCTTGAGGTACTTAGAAAGTTTCTATCATGTCCCCTCTCCTCCTTTCCTCGAGGCTATACATATTAAGCTCCTTAAGTCTCTCTTCATATGTCTTCCGGTGCAGACCCTGCACCATTTAGTTCCCTCCTCTGGACAGCTTCCATCCTGTCTATGTCTTTGCAGAGATTGGGTCTCCAGAACTGCATGCAGTACTCAGATGGGGTCTCACCAGCTGTCTGTACAGAGGGATAATAACTTCCTGTTTTCTACCGGTGATGCCTCTCCTATGCATCCCAGTATCCCCAGCCCTCCTTGCTGCCCTCTCACATTGCTTGCCCACCTTTAGGTCATCTGATATGACTACCCCGGTCCCTTTCCATTTTGTTGTTGTAACTCCCCCCCATTGTGTACTCTTCCCTGGGTTTTTGTTTCCCAGGTGCATTACCTTGCACTTCTTAGCATTGAATCTAAGCTGCCATACATTTGACCATTCCTCTAACCTTGCCAAGTCCCTTCTCATCCTTTCCACCCCACCTTGTGCATCAACTCTGTTGCAGATCTTTGTGTCATCTGCAAAGAGACATACTTTTCCTTCCAGTCCTCTGCAATGTAAACATATAAGACATTGAAGAGGACGATCTAATACACTGAACCCTACGGTACCCACTGGTAACCCCCTTTCTTCAGAGTGGACTCCATTTACTATCACTCTGTGTCCTATTCTCCAGCCAATTCTTTACCCAGGCTGTCATCTTGGGACCCACTCCCAGGCTGGCTAACTTGTATATTAATTTTTGTGTGGGATTGTGTCAAATGCCTTGCTAAAGTCTAGGTAGGCCATGTCCACAGCCCTTCTGATCTACTACTTTGGTCACCCAGTCAAAGAAATCTATCAGATTTGTCTGGCATGACCTTCCGCTGTGAATCCATGCTGCCTTGGGTCCTGTGCCCTCTGGCCTCTGGATACTCGACAATTCTTTCCTTCAGAAGTGATTCCATCATTTCCCTACCACTGAGGTTAAACTAACAGGTCTGTAGTTTCCTGCTTCTGCCTTGCTCCCACTTTTTGTGAAGGGAATCACATCTGCCTCCTCCAGTCCTCGGTACCACCCATCCTCCCATGATTTGTTAAAGAGGGTAGTCAGTGGTGTCACTAGTTCTACCCTTAGTTCTTTTAGAATTCTGGGATGAATCCCATCAGGCCCCATTGCTTTGTCCACCTTCAGTTTTAAGAGTTCTTTCAGAACCCTTTCTTCTGTAAATGGGCTGGTATCAACTTCTGTATCCAGTGTTTCTACTGTTTGTTTTAGGTACCTCCCCCTCTTCCTTTGTAAATACTGAGCAAAAATATTTGTTTAGTATCTCTGCCTTTTCACAGTCACCCTCTGCCCACCCTCCCTCCCCTTTATTAAGCCTCACTATCCCTCCCTTGGTCTTCCTTCACTCCCTGATGTACCTATAAAGGTTTATCCCCTTCTTAACTGAGTTGGCTATCTTTTCCTCAGTTTAGGCCTTTGCTGTTCTGACTGCCTTCCCAGCTTCCTTTTGCTTTAACTGATACAGTTCTCTGTCCTGCTCCTTCTGTGATTCATTGTACTTCCTGAATGCTTTCTTTTTCTTGAACCTTCACTGCCACTTCCTTTGAGAACCATAGGAGTTTCTTACATCATTTCGTTTTGTTTATTTGCTTCACAAAAGGCTTGTTACCTCTGTGATGGCAGTTTTTATTATTCCCCATTGTTCTTCCACCCTCCTTCCTGCCCATTTGCTAGTGCATTCCTTAGGCACTCACCCATTTTGTAAAGTCAGCCCTCCTAAAGTCCAGTACTTTTGCCTTTGTATGGCTTGACTCTCTTGCTGTGTTTATTGTGAACCATACTGTTCGATGGTCGCTAGTTCTCAGATGGCTACCCACTTCTACATCTGTGATCCTCTCTTCATCTCCATCTGTGGAGCAACCTCAGGGAACACCCCAAAGTGGGAGAGATCTACATCCTTTGGAATCAGGCATGAAGGTACACAGAAGGTACCAGGGAATACTGGATGCCCACACGAGTAAGGGACAAGAGGTAATCCATAACATGACAGATTGGACATGTAAAAGGGTCCAGCTGATGGGCAGTACACCAAACCATAAAACGTTTCCATTTTTGACAGCAGGTGTACCTAGTAGATGATTTGCAATTTGCCAATAGAACAGCAGCAACCTCAGGGAACAACCCAAAGTGGGAGAAATCTACATCCTTTGGAATCAGGCATGAAGGTTCACAGATTGCAAAGGGAGAGGGATGGGGGGTACTACTGCCAATTGCTGAAGCAGAAGGAAGGAAGAAACTCTCAGTATGGAGGCCTTGCAGGACAGTATGGCCAAATCTGTCATGACAATGAGAGACAATGTCCTGACTGTAATGTTTAGTGAATGTGTGAACAGTACTTCAAGTTGTAGCAGCACAGATGTCAGCAGCAAACGCACTATAAAAACAGATTATGGAAGTAGCCATGTCTCGAGTGGAATGAGCATGGACAGGCCCAGGCAGCTGTTTACCTTACTTCTGGTAACAGAAATTAATGAAGCAAGCCAACCATTTGGAAATGCCCTGCTCAAAAATAGAGCAGCCCACCGTCCCGGGGGCAAAAGCCACAAACAGCTGAGAGGATTTCCTATATCCTTAGTGTGATCAAGGTACCAGTGCAACAACTGACAGACATCAAGCATCTGTAGACGATGCTCCTGACAATCTGTGAGAGTTGAGAAATAAACCAGAAGGTCAATAGTCTGATTTAGTGTACATTCAGAAACAAGCTTTGGCAGAAAATGAGGATTGGTGTGCAATGTGACCCGATCCTTGTGGAAAAAGAGATAAACAGGCTCCACAACCAGAGCTTACAACTCAGAAATATGTCAAGCAGACATAATGGCCATAAGGAACAATGTCTTCCAAGAGAGGAAGCAGAGCTCACAAGTAGCAGCAGACTCAAAGGGAGTCACAGAAGGGTCTCCATAACCATATTAAAGTCCTATGCCGGAACTTGATCTCAGATTGGTGTGATGCAGAAGCAGAATCCCTCTAAGAAACTTGTGGAAAACCTCAAGTTAAGCAACTATTTTGCCATCCATGAGGGCATGAAAGGCTGACATAGCAGCCAGATGCACCCTCACCAGGGAATACTGGATGCCCACACCTGTGAGGGACAAGAGGTAATCTATAACATGACAGATTGGGCATGTAAAAGGGTCCCGTTGATGGGCAGTACACCAAACCGTAAAACGTTTCCATTTTTGAGAGCAAGTGTACCTAGTAGATGATTTGCAATTTTCCAATAGAACAGCAGCAACCTCAGGGAACACCCCAAAGTGGGAGAGATCTACATCCTTTGGAATCAGGCATGAAGGTACACAGATTGCAAAGGGAAACGGATGGGGGGTACTACTGCCAATTGCTGAAGCAGAGGGAACCAAATTTGTCTGGGCCAGTAAGGGGCAACCAGAATCAGGGTGGCCAGCCCTGTCTGTACCCAACCAGAACGCTCTGTACCAGAGGGAATGGAGGACATGTGTACAAGAACACCACTTTCCAAGAGAGGAACAACGTGTCTCACCAAAAAACTCCAGGCCCTGGAATGAGCAAGCAGTCATGTAGTGTTCACTACATGAGGGGATCAGCATGGCTCAGTTGGAACTTGGTAGCACATCCGCCTCTGGACCAGAAGGTCATGGGTTCTTGTCCCACACCGGGATTGGACTCATACTTAAAAACACTGTCACCAGACTGCAGTTTTGGGGGGTGCTGTACTGCCGGGGTGTGCCATCCTTTCGATGAGATGTTAAACCGAGGTCCCTTCTACCCATCCTGCTGTTGTCCTGGTGGGTGTCCAGGTGGAAGTAAAAGAACCCAAGGCATTTTTCACAAAGAATAGGGGACATTCATGGTGTCTTGGCCACTATTCCCCTTCCCATAAAACTGGTTCATGCAATTGTCCAGGCTGTGTGTGGGTGTTGATGTGTGATATGGCCACCACTACACATTCAGTCACTTCATTACCAGTCTAGCATTGCTTGTAAAGCGCTTTGGGATACATTGTGTATGAAAAGTACTATATAAATGCTGATTCTTCTTCAGAAAAGAAGCAGGTATGTGTTGTATGGAGACACAAAGAGTTTGATGTCTGGGTAACCCCACATTACAAAGAGGTAGCCCACGATGACGTCCAACAACTCCCATTCATGGCAGAGTGTCTGGAACCTGCTGCAGTGATCCATGAGGGTGCTGAGGGTACCAGGCAGAAAGATTGTCATCAGGAACATATCATGTTCCATGGCCCAGTGCCAGACTCTAAGCACCTCTATGCAGAGAGGATACAAGTGAACTCCACTGTTGACTGTTGATGTAGTACAGCACTGAAATGTTGACTGTACAGATCAACAGTTGGCAACTCCAAAGGGGTATAGCAAAGGCCTCTAGGTCAAGCAGAACAGCCCTCATCTCCAGAGTGTAACCGTGGATACCCATGTCTGGGGGGCATTGACCCAGAGTTTGGAAGGGCCCAGATGGGAACCACACCAGGAAACAGAGGCATCAGTCACCATCACTAGAAGAGATGGATGGAGAAAGGGGGACCCTGTCTCCGAGTTGAAGTGGTCCAATCACCAGAGCAGGGAGAGGTGAAGCAGAGGAGTCATCTGTATGGAACAGTTCACTTCATATGAATGCTAAGCCCAGTAAGCACAAAGGAACCACTGTGGGATCCTCACATATGGATGCTCCAGTGGGACAATGAAAATAGCAGTAGCCATTGTGTAAATTACCGTCACCTTCGACAGGGCCTTCAGAAGCCAATCGTTGAGGTATGGGAAAACATAAAGATCTCATTTCACAGAGTGGATGCAACTACTGCAAAGCATTTGGTAATGAAATGCAGTGCAGAGGAAAAGTCAAAGGGCAAGACACAAAACTGACAATGAGAGCCATGGAGCATAAACCACAGGTACTGTCTGTTGCGCTTGCAGATCTTGATATGGAGGTAAATATCCTTCATAACTAGGGTGCACAGCAAATCTCCATGCAACAGAAGGAGAAGCAGGAACTGTAGATAGACTCTGCAAAATCATTTGTATTCTATAAACAGGCTGAGACCCCGAAGGTTTAGGACAGAGTGGAAATCTCCTGTCCATTTCAGTACCAGGAATAGTAGCCTAGACTCATTTCTGTAATCAGGATGAGCTCTATGGCTCTATGGCCTTCCAGCAGAGAAAGAACTGAATTTCCTCCAGCAGGAGGGCAAGATGTCCTGGAGGATAATGGTTTGGTAATGGAGGATGTACTAGAGGAACAGAGAGGAATTCTGGGGTGTGTCCTCGTTGAACAACCTCTAGGACCCAAGCATCTGTCATGATCTTCCTCCACTGTGGGAAGAAGAGTGAGATGCGACTTGACACAAAGATTCCCTGATTTGCAGAGACAATGAGAATAGCAGTAGCCATTGTGTAAATAACCTTCACCTTTGATAAGGCCTTCAGAAGTCACTGGAGGGTGGGTGGGGGTGGCAGAAGGGAGTCAGAAGACTGTGAGTGTACCTCTGATGACCCTGGCATGGGAAAAAGAGGGCAAAGGGGCCTGAGAGGCAGTCTGTATCTGCTGTGAGCCATTGCCGAGTCCTCTGGAAAACTGGGTGGGCATAGGGCCTACAAAAGTAACCCTTGTCCTTACCCCAAGACTTTGGATTAAGAGTAGAAAGGGATGTCAAGGGTATTTTAGATGTTTGCATCGCTGACACCAACATTATGTAAAGTGAACAAAACTTCGAAACAAAGTGCCGCTGCAATCAGAGACAAGATCGTCATGCAGCGTCACTTTGTTGAAGATTATACCCACTTACTCGTGCCGTTCCCCGTCAGGGTGCCACGGAGCCTACCCCAGCGTGGCAACTGTCCCATGGCCGGCGAGGTGCCCAATCCCGTCGGCTCCGCCCCCAGCCATCCTTCTGCCATGCTGGGAGCCCACCCTAGCGTGGCAAATGTCCCACGTCATCTTTTTTTTTTTAAACCTGCAAATTAAAAGCGGTCCCGTCGCTTCTCCCTGCCCCCACAACCCGCACCCACCACTGCGCACCCTGCCTCCCCACCCACCTCACCCCATACTTACCTCCGAGTCGGTAGCGATGATCTTTGGTGGACCCGGGAACCGTCTGCACTCTTCAAAGCCGACCGCGAACTGAAATGCCGGTAAGCTGTATAATGGGCTAGATAAGGGTTTTTTAACTTTGTTGCATATCTCAGGCATTTTTGGAATTTTTGCACCACATTTTCAACATGGGGTTTTGGGGCCCCTCCTCATGAATTCTGTCACTGTCATGGCGTTTACTCGGCCTCAAGAGGTGATTTGCGGTCACTGCGGCGAAAATCACCTTTAAAACCCGTGTGAAAATGACAGTGGCGGTATTCATGGTGCCCTCTTAAAAGCCTAAGTTTCAAATTTGGTGAAAAAATCAACAAATGCCTGTTTTACTGAGCATCGCTTGGTTGCTACCGCAGGGCTCGTAATTTCACACGCATTCACAATATTTTACGACCAGATTTTCAGCATTGTCATTTTGTACGCCTCCTTGTGAACAGTATAGATGTCATTTTCCACATCCTTCCCGAAATGTGTTTCCGCACTTCCGGCGCACAATAGCGCAGTCGCTGTGGGAAATCAGTGTTTGGGCCAGATTATGAAATGACAGTGACACAGTTCATGAGCAGGGACCTAAAATGCCTATGTTGAAAATTTGGTGATGATACTCCATAAAATAACTGTGTTCTGAGCATGCGTTGGCAGATTACTTGCCTTGCCCTTTCATTACCGTCGACTCATTGTGATATTTTCAGTCTGGATTTTCACCATTGCCATTTTCCACACCTCTTGATGAATAGTACAGCCATTATTTGACATATAAGTGCCCAAAATGTGTTTCGCACTTCGGTAGCAGAATAGGCGTGGTGCTGTCATAAATCACTTCTTGGGAAGTTTGGAAATAACAGTGACACTGTCACATGAGCAGAGGTGCTAAAATACCTATGTTGAAAATCTGGTGCTGGCTACCATAAAATGGCAGTGTTACCAGGCGTGCATTGCATATTCCCACACACCCCTGGTAACCCGCCAAATTTGGTATATTTACAAGCCACATTTCAACACTGGCATTTTTACACCTCCTTATGAACTGTGCAGCTGTCATTTCTCACATCCTGCCGACATGTTTTCCCTTTGCACTACCAAACCCAAGGGACACTAATGCTTGTCACTCTCTGCAGGGTGGGGGAAGGTTGGCATCAGTTCAATACTTCACTGCCATTCCTATGATGCATCTGTCTAACTCCTGCACTACCAATGCCAATGCCAGCAAGCCAACATTCGGCATTGACAAATGCTTGATTTTTATTTGTAACAGATAGCCTGCCTGTTAAATTTTAAAGCCAGCTGTTTAGTGTACTATTTTTATTTTGCCTGGATCTAAGTGTTTACTGCATACGATAGTAGGAGCCAGTGTTTCAATCTTATTTTTGCTTTGCCTGAACTTTTCTAATCTGAAGCCTCTGTTGCTGTTTTACTTGTCCCTTTTTTCCTCCTTATTTTTCTATTTTAATTGCTGGTGCTAAGCTAGGCTCCCCCCCCCCACCACCACACACACACACACACACACACACACGCACACACACAGTCATACACAGACATCACCCCTTCCTGCTCTTCCCAGCTCTGCATTGTATTGCAAATCCCTTAATTTTGCACCTCTCTTTCTGGCTCTGTATTGTATTGCAAACCCCTTAATTTCACACCTCTTTTTGTTCCCTTTATTTCAGATCTTCTGCTCCTTTCCTTTGTCTATTACTCTCAAACCCGCACCTGATTTTGGCCCAAGCACCAGACCTACGGTGCTTAACCTTAACCTCCCCTCTCTTTTGTCTGCTCTCCTCACTGCCCCGCCCCTGCTCACCTCGTAGAATGGATTTTATTCTTCCTTTCCCTTTATTAGCTCTCTACTCTTTCCTCCTCACAGATTTGAGACCCTGACTGGGCTGTGGAGCAGGTCTCCCCGACTGGCTGCCAGGCCTAACTCTACCTGCCCAGATTCCAGCTCCAAGGTATGACTCTTTGTGGACTAGCAAGTCCACTTTCTGATTGGGGCTGTTCTGCTACCAGCTGCATCTATTATTGGCTGCCCAGCACTGGCGCCATGCCTGGATTGGCTCCCTGACCTCCGGCGAGTGAGCAGCCCTAACTGCATCGCTTCTCTGGACTATGAGGGTGCTGCACTGGCTGCTGATTGCGCCTTTGCCCCTGGCTTCTTTCCTTTCTGATTGCTGTTTGCATGAATCTTTCACCCGCCCCCTCCCCCACCCAGGCCTTTATTAAATGCCCAAACCCTGGCTGTACGCCCCTCCTCTTACTCTCTTTTGGTGATCCCAGCTACCAACTCTGACCACTGTCAAGTCAAGGGAGGCATCTCCTTTAAAGCCTCTCCCCTTAAGGGGGGCTGCACCCATACAATTCCACCTACTTCTTAACTTGCAATTATGTACCCTCCTGGGGCCCTGTTTTTTCAGAGCTACCCTGCTGTTCATCCTGGTCATATATACCGTGCACCACAGAAACTGTCCTCTAGCAACTGCTGCCCTGCCATTGAATGGTTCACCCCTCAGTTAGTTCCTACTGCAGGGTAACGTTGTCAATTGGTAACAGCTTTTATATCCCACCTCAGGCATTGCCCACAATCAACTTCAAATGGCCTCTGCTACAATGTTCAGAGTGGCTGCACCCACTAGCCCTCATCCCTGGGATTTTCAATATTCAGGAAAGAATTTCATCATCCCATAACTAGGGCAGGCTAAGCAGATAGAGCAACAAGCAGTTAAAGGAATACCTCTTCCGTTTACTACTCCTGCTGTTACTGCTATCTGGGAATATTCACCCTAACCTAGGCCCTCCACTGTCCTCTGCTACCCCTCTGCATGATGTAGGACAGCTTGTCATTGGCTCAATTAATATTTGTAGCCTCCTCCCTAAGATGGACTGCTTAAATTCCTGGATACAACAACATAATCCTAATATTCTATCAGTGGTAGAGACCTGGATCTCCCCAAAAGTAGCAGAAGCATCAATTTCAATCCCTGGGTATACCGTATACAGGTTGGATCGCCTATCCAAACACAGTGGTGGGTGTGCTATCTATGTAACCCCTAGGTGGCACTATCCCCAGGGTTACTACTCCTGTCTGCTCGGCGACTAACAGGTTGAGGGGCCTAGGTCCAATGGCGGGTGCCTCCACCCGGAGGTCAGGGTTTGTAGTGGTTAGACTAGCTTGGTCACAGCCCTCCGGGACACCGTGAGCCCCTTTAGTTCCCTCCAGCGGCTCACACAGTTTAATTACAATGTCCTTACCCTGAACACTTACCCCCCAGCTCGAACCACTCAGCTCACTCCGGGGACCCCCTAGAAAGTAAGGTACAGTTATCAGATATTCACAGTGCAGTATATCACCAGTAAAACACAAATCAGACAGCGTACTTTTGCAAGACAAACAATCTGATTTATTTAATGGGAGAATAACAAGGACCGGGGAAATCAGGGTGATTGGCTTACCACTATAATATCCATTTGTCTACCTAGGGCTCTGTGCACAGGCCTAACCTATTAATTACTGTCTATGGGTACCCGAGCCCTAATGTCTAGTCCCTCGATGCAGCTGGTTGGGGCCCTGACACACAACGAGCACTTGATTCCTAAGAAGATCAACTCGAGCCAGCAGGCTCAGTATGTAAGATTGTGTCCTCACTAGGCACAAACAAACAGGGAGCTACCCTGATTCAGTATTCATAACTCCAGAAAAGAGAGCGCTCTCGCATCACTCGCAGGGCTGGGCCTGGGCTCCAAACACTTCTCCACACATTTACATGGAAAATAACAGAGGGGTACCATACCAGGCAGCTGCGGTGCACTTTCCCGATTTCTGACACTGCACACACCGGGCCTAATGACGCAGCTTTGTTCGTCCTGACAGACCGAGCGCAATTAAAGCAGATTCTCCAGTCCTCTACAGGGTTTGCCTGGTAGGTTGCTGTGCTCTTTACACAGCCTCCTCTACTCGCCACCTCACGGATTCAGTCCGATGCTAGCCGGCTATGCAACAGCCAACTCAGGCCTCTCACGCGCTTCCCGCGCGAACACTCAACGCCGCAGGAGCCCGGAGCTCCTTCCTCTTCTACAGCCACAACGTCTCTGCCCCTTGGCAGTTGGAGCAGAACTCTCAGTTCGGGTGTCCCCCAAGCTCATTGGTGGGCTGCAGGCACCAGGCACTTAAATCTCTCTCCATTGGTGCAAAGGTGCCAGGGTCCAGACTTCACTTCCCAGAATCACTAGCTGTGTCTTCATTGGTCAGCGGGCTCCCTTTTAGAGTCCTCACTTATTGATTGGCCCAATTCAGCAGTTCAGGACCAAAATGGGGTAACTGATCAGAACAGTCCTTGCTGCAATTAAGACAGGTTAGGACAAACAACAATATCTTTCTCACTCCAAATAATTATCAGTAAACAGTTACATCTTTCCAGAAACTCCTCTGCACAACTAGCGATGGCAGAATGGAGTGCTTACTCAGCAGCCTGGGTGGGACTCGGGCATAGAACCACACCCCCCATTTCAACTATTATGACTGCAAGCAGGCAGCCCTTAAAGAGACAGTACATGGAGGGTTTAAAAGCGGCTCACTGGCAGCAACATTTAAGCGGCTTTACGCCGAACACCAGCCAGGCATGGAGCATTTAAGCAAGCTCTGGGAAAGCTTTTAGGAACCCCCATTTGTAGGGGGGTTACACCCTTCCTGGCCTGCAAAGAACTTGGCGTCCGCGTCAAGTAGTTACCCTTAAATCACTTTAAGGCAAACTGCTTAATTAACATTATATCACACTTTAGATCACATGCATTGTAACTATATTCCCAGTTTACTACTGTTTATGCAACATTACACACACAGATAACCCTTTGTCTCTTTTGAATCAGGTCATTATTCTCTGCCTATGACACCTGGAAAGAGGGAACCCCTCCCTATCAGCTACTGGTGGGCTACCTAAAGCAGGGGTACCACACTCGAAAGGCAATACTAACAGGCTGGAGTTATCCCCCACGGCTAGCTTAGGCAAGGAGCTCGGGGAGACATACACCCCTTTATGGACCACATTCAAGGGCAGGTCCACAGGCTGACCAAGAGACTCATAATTCAACTTTACTACAGGCCGTACTTCTCGGCTGGAGCGTCTAGGGGTCTCGGAAAACCCTGCTACAGGCTCCTTTTCCATTTCAGCCTCATTGAGATTAGTAGGGGGGACCTCCACAGGGGAAGGGGACCCAGTGCTCATAGTACTTTCGGGGGCATGACCCTCTATATCAGAACCCACACTACTTGGCTCAGCTGGGGACTGTTCAGACACTAGTAAGGAACCATCAGGGCATTCAAAATATTCTTCAGGTTCCGGCATATCACTGGCTTGTTCCCCCACATCACTTTCTTCTTCTGAAAAGTCAGATAGTTCAGCCAGGCCAGACAGTTCAGCCAGGCTCAAGGACCCCACCCCTTGGGCATTGCTGCTACCCAATTCATCCTCTGGAAGCGTTGGTTCCGGAGACAAAGCAGGGGGCTCAGACAGTCCAGAAAGCCCAACCTCATCTCCAGAGTTAACAAGGGGATTGCCCCGAAACAGTTGGCTCAGTTCGTAAGAGGGATAGTATTCAATATTATTTTCATTGTCTTCAGACGCAGATTGGCGATCATCTTCATCAGAGGGGTTTGGACAAGGCCCTCTTATTTGGCTTGCTGAAGAATCAAGTGGTCTGTTTTTCTTCTTGGCAGCAGATCTAGTCATAGGCCTGGGTGGGGGGGGGCATTGGGAGGTTCGGCTTCAATCAAGATTTGCCCGATTGGCAGCAGATGATTTCTGTGTATAGTTTTCACATCTTTTGAATTGTTTTCAGGCTGCACTTTATATACAGGTAAATCCGCCAGTTTTCCCACAACAATATGAGGGAGGTGATGCCATCTGTCAGCAATCTTATGTTTGCCATGCAGTCCCAAATTCCTCAATAGCACTCTATCCCCTTCTCTCAGTTCCATTGTTTTCACTTTATCATACCTCTCCTTGTTGGCCAGGTTTCGTTTAGCAGCCATAGTCTGGGCCAGTTGGTAGGCATGGTTCAATTGGGCCTTCAACTTCTGTACATACTGTAGATGATTTTCTGCTTGCACCCCATCAGGGGAAACCCCGAAACACACATCCACTGACAGTCTAGCCTCTCTCCCAAACATCAGCCTATATGGGGAAAATCCAGTGGCATCACTTTTGGTGCAGTTATAAGCATGAACCAGGTGCTAATCTGCTAGCTCCATCTGGAAACATCTTTGGGTTGCAGTGTGCCCAACATATCAAGCAATGTGGTTAAACCTTTCAGGTTGGGAATCTCCTAGGGATGGTATGGGGTGGTTCTTGATATTCATACTCCCACAAAGATAGCATTTCTTTAATCAAGCGGCTCTCAAAGTCCCTCCCCTGGTTGGAATGGATCCTCTGGGGAGCCCCATAGTGGACAAAGAAGTTCTCAACAAGTACTTTAGCCACCGTGGTTGCTTTCTGATCTTTAGTAAGAAAAGCCTGTGCATACCGGGTAAAATGATCAGTGACTACCAATATGTTACTGATGTTTTTTAGATCTGGTTCTAAACTCAGGAAATCAATGTAGACCAGTTCCATAGAGGCACTAGTAGTGATATTGACCATGGGGGAAGCTCTCTGAGGTAGGGCTTTTCTTTGCAAACAGCGGCCACAGGTCTTGACATACTACTCTACAACTGCACTCATTTTTGGGCCGTAGAATCGGGTCCGTACCAAGTCAAGAGTTCGGTCTATGTCAAGATGCCCCATGTGATTATGCAAGGACCTCAAGACCAGTTCTCTAAAAGCAGAGGGCAGCACCAGTTGTTGTTTGTCCACCCGGCCCTTCTTATCTACAGTCTCTCTGTATAGTACTTGGTTAATCAGTTTTAACTTTGACCCTTCTTTGTATAACAAGGCAGTTCTCAGGTCAGTGGAATGCAACTTGGACACGTCCCTCCCGGCCTGCAAAGCCTCCACGGCAGCTTTTATCATGGGGTCTCGGGACTGAGCCCGTTGGAGACTATCATTGTTGAATTGGGGCAGCGAACTAGTATCTAAGGCAGAAAAATGACAGTAAGCAGCAGGTATGCAGTTCTCGGATGGCTCCAAGCAATCCACCATGCAGGCCACAGCATCAGGAGACACCGGTTCCTCCATGTCAAATTTTTGGCAAAGGGCTCTTATGTCAGGTTCTGACAACCTGACCCAGTCAGTTTGTGGCACAGGCCTCCGAGAGATAGAGCATCTGCATCTATATGGTTTAGACCTGCTCTGTACTCAACTGCATAATGAAGTAGGTGGCCAGCATGAAGAGCCACCCTATGGAAAGTGGCATCAACTAGCTGAGGTCTGCACATAGGTCAGAGAGTTGTTATCAGTCTTTACCAATATCTTGGCACCATACAAATAGTCATGAAATTGATCAACAATGGCCCACTTCAGAGCAAGGAATTCTAGTTTGTGTACTGGTCAATTTTTTTCTGAAGGAGTCAGACTTCTGCTGGCAAAAGCTACAGGTCTCAGACCGTTCGAGTGCTCCTGATATAACACAGCCCCAAATCCTTGTAGACAGGCGTCAGTATGGAGAACGTATGGCTTGGCCGGATCAGCATAGGCCAGCACTGGGGCATGGGTAAGTTGATATATGATGTCATAGAAAGCTTCCTCACACTCAGTAGTCCAGCGGTTTCCAAATACATCATTCGGCCGAAAATACTTCTTCTCCGTCTCAGAGTGCACAACTTTCTTATACTTTTTGTGTGTGGGAGGGTACCCCTGAGTAAGGTTGAGGAGGTGGTGGATCACTCGAGAATAATCTTTGACAAACCGCCTATAATATCCACAAAACTCCAGGAATCGTTGCAGCTCTTTCAAATTCCTGGGCTGAGACCAAGTGGTCAAAGCCTCCACTTTGCTGAGGTCAGTCTCTATGCCTTCAGTGGATACTATGGCCCACACACTTCACAGACGTTTGGAAGAATTGGCACTTGTCTATAGATAGCTTGAGACCGAAATCCTCCAGCCAATCCAGGACCTTGAACAATCGACTTTCATGTTCTTCTAACGAGCGGCCAAACACTATGACATCATCTAAGTAAACCAAACACTCGAGCAAATTCATGTCCCCCACAGCACGTTCCATCAGCCACTGAAAGGTAGCTGGGGCACCTGAAATCCCTTGAGGCATCCGGATAAACTCATAGAAACCTAGGGGGCAAATGAATGCAGTCTTCTCTTGGTCCTCTGGGGCCACTGGGATCTGATAGTACCCACTGCAGAGGTCTAACACAGAGAACCACTTACTGCCATTTAAACAATCCAAGGCGTCCTGTATGCATGGCATGGTATACTGGTCTGGGATGGTCCGCCGATTCAAGGTATGGTAATCTACACACATCTGAACTGCCCCATTCTTTTTTCTCACTACTACAATGGGGGAGGCATAGGGGCTTCTGGACTCTTGTATCACACCAGCAGCAAGCATCTCTTGCAAATGCCACCTCACATCGTCTATGTCAGCCGGGGCCAGGCGCTGAGATCTCTCTCAAAAAGACCTTTCATCATGCAGCCGGATGTGGTGCTCAGCCCCTTGCACACATCCCACGTTCCATTCTTTCAGGGAGAATACCTGGTCTCTTTTGGCAAGCTTCTCACTGATCCTCACTTTCCATTCAGCAGGCAACGGGGAGTCACCAAAATCAAACAAGTCGGGAGTTACTCTGTCATC
This sequence comes from Neoceratodus forsteri, assembly GCA_016271365.2. Classification (NCBI taxonomy): domain Eukaryota; kingdom Metazoa; phylum Chordata; order Ceratodontiformes; family Ceratodontidae; genus Neoceratodus; species Neoceratodus forsteri. Next base: position 1,680,841,904 of record CM057456.1, read on the forward strand.
CTTCCTCGATCCCTTGCTATTGGGCAGCACTGCAGTATCTGCACAATGTACACTTGCCAGGGTGCACCCTCTTTTTATTCAAATCTCCTTGTCAGACACATTATGAACTTGAACCATTACCCTCCTGGCGTAAGCATGGGTTCTAGCAGGCAAGATACTGGGTTTGACCAGCAGTCCCTCAGGCAATCTTCCCTCCCCAGGTGCATCCAACATCAATAACTTATTCTTAACATCTGTTCTCATTCAGACTTCCCCTTGCAAAACACACTGGGCATTTGGGGCAAGTATCAATGGTGCTGGATCCTTCTTCTATACTACACCCACCGGGCCTTCGGGTTCCTCCTGGCTAACCTTCCTCTGAGTTTCATAGGCCTTTTGGATCACAGTGGGTATTCTTAGGGCTCGCCCAGTCCTAAACGCTTGCTTTTCTGAACACAGTTGGGCTAATCGACCAAACATATGAGCATTTGTCCCAATCAACAGGGGCACCGCATCATACAGTCCAGTGGGGGGGGCAGACTAAAGCCAAGGTTTCCACCTGTTCGTCCACTCCAGCCACAGAAGTTGGAAATGACAACCAGATCCAGATATACCCCAAATACGGATAAGCCTTGTCACTTAGCCCCCATACATGTAGACCATCCAAGGGTTGTAGTGGCACCTCAGGTAGGATACCAGTCCTGAAACTTGATGGTTGCCTGAGAGCCACTATCTAATACAGCTCGAGTGGGAATCCCATTTACTCGCACTGGGGCCTCCATTGAGGGCCCGACCACATCAGACCATTCAGGAGGCACAGCATTGACAGTTGCTTGGGCGTTGGCCCGGGTCACAAAGCCCTTCCTGGGGGGTTGGACGTTGGTCCTGCGATGCCAAGTGATCAGTCTGCTGTTGACCTTCCTTAAATTCTCTGGCAACTGCCACTCGGTCTGAAAGTGTCCATCCTCCCCACAATGGTAACAGAACTTGGGGTCGAGGTCTCTATGGGAGGAGGGATGCTTTATCTGAAGGGGCCCTCCGAGGCGAGGGGTTCCCTGAGCCAGGGCATTGATTTCCTAGATAACTCAGGTTCCCCAGACCTAACAGGGTGGGTGAGGGATACGCTTCAAGTCCCTCATCAGTTCTCGTAAATTTCTGACCTCGGCCCTCAACTCACTTCTCTAGGGGATCAGAGGAAATAGCCGCACCCCATCACCACCCGAAATTCTGGGGACACATCAGGCCTCCCTGAAGGGGGTCTCCTCGGATGCACTAGACTCAGGGGTTCGGCTTGGGTTCACAGCTCCCACATAGGGTTCCCACCCCTCCTCATCAGTCTCTACCTCTCTAATCTCCCTCATCAATTGACAGTATTCAGGTGGGGCAGCCCGTCTATCATGTAACTTAAGTTTTAACAGTACCACACTAGAAAATCTAGCAGACTTCAAAACATGTTCCAACCTGACCTGGTTCAAGGCCGTGGCTGTGATCCCCCCCTTTCGATAGGCCTTTTGTAAGGCCCGCTCCACCCTAGTAACAAAGATGGACAGCTTCTCATTTCTCCATTGCTTGGCAGACTTGCATTTCCATAATAAGTCTTCCCCAGACTCTGTACTCCCGAACACTCCCTCCAAAGCAGAAGGATACTCTGCCGTGGTGGCTTCCGGGTTAGTGGCCCACAAGAACCTAATGGCTTCTAAAGTGGGGCCCCGCAGTCTCTCCATCAATCGCTTTCTTTTCTCCCCCTCAGAGCATTGCCACTCCTGAACTAAGGGGATGGCGTAGTCCATCAATGCCTCCAAGTCATCCTCCCCTGAAGGCACTGGCACTGTGGAAGAAAAATGTTTCAGCCTACAGTAAGAATCGAGCTGTATAGGGGGAACCACTAGGGGCAGTGGAGCCAAAATAGAACTTTTGGGGGGACAGGGAGAGGTACCTGGGGAGACCTGGGGGGTGGTGTCACTAGAGAGGTCCAATGCTTGCAGCAACTCCTGGGTAGTCCTCCCCTCCACAGCCAGCAATTTAAGCAGTTTATCTTTGAAACTATTAGTCTGGGGGGACCACCCCAGGAGTGAATGACCCACTCCGAATGTGAATAAGTCTCCACCTCTGTGGGGCACCTTCCAGGTAAATCACTGGAGGTACCCTCTCAGGGTCGATGGCCACACTACACAAAAGTAACACCTGCAGGGTCTGATCGAGCAGGTCAACCATACGCCCCTTCACCTCCACTTTGCCCAGACATTTAACACGCTCTGCTGTAGAAATAATGTCAGCTGTCAGTGTTCCCAGAGACACGTCTAATAGTAACACAATTCTCTGGGAGTCCAGCTCTTCGGCTTCGCCCCACCCCATCAGTTTGTGTACCATTGTCTTAACAGGATCCAACTTAATTTTTGCCATAATATCCCCTTCCAGTTTCTCCGACAGTTTTTCCATTTTTATGCACTGCACCCACTTGGCCACTAGGGGACGCTAATCCCAGCGGTGCCTCAATTTGTAACCCTAGGTGGCACTATCCCCAGAGTTACTACCCCTGTTTGCTCGGCGACTAACAGGTTGAGGGGCCTAGGTCCAATGGCGGGTGCCTCCACCCGGAGGTCAGGTTTTGTAGTGGTTAGACTAGCTTGGTCACAGCCCTCCGGGACACCGTGACCCCCTTTAGTTTCCTCCAGTGGCTCACACAGTTTAATTACAATGTCCTTACCCTGAACACTTACCCCCCAGCTCGAACCACTCAGCTCACTCCGGGGACCCCCTAGAAAGTAAGGTACAGTTTTCAAATATTCACAGTGCAGTATATCGCCAGTAAAACACAAACCAGCCAGCGTACTTTTGCAAGACAAACAATCTGATTTATTTAAGGGGAGAATAACAAGGACCGGGGAAATCAGGGTGATTGGCTTACCACTATAATATACGTTTGTCTACCTAGGGCTCTGTGCACAGGCCTAACCTATTAATTACTGTCTATGGGTACCCAAGCCTAATGGCTAGTCCTCGATGCAGCTGGTTGGGGCCCTGACACCTACGAGCACTTGATTCCTAAGAAGATCAACCCGAGCCAGCAGGCTCAGTATGTATAGCCAGCAAAGTAACCAGAAGATCGTGCCTCACTAGGCACAAGCAGACAGGAGCTACCCTGATTCAGTACTCACAACTCCAGAAAAGAAGCTCTCGCATCACTCTGAGGGCTGGGCCTGGGCTCCAAACACTTCTCCACACATTTATATGGAAAATAACAGAGGTACCATACCAGGCAGCTCGCGGTGCACTTCCCCAATTTCTGACACTGCACACACCAGGCCCAGCTTTGGTTAGTCCTCACAGACCCGAGCTTAATTGAAGCAGATTCTCCAGTCCTCTACAGGGTTACCCTGGTAGGTTGCTGTGCTCTTTACACAGCCTCCTCTACTCGCCACCTCACAGATTCAGTCCGATGCTAGCTGGCTGTACAACAGCCGACTCAGGCCTCTCACGCGCTTCCGTCACGAACACTCAACACCGCAGGGGCAGACTCCTTCCTCTTCTACAGCCACAACGTCTCTGCCCCTTGGCAGTTGGAGCAGAACTCTCAGTTTGGGTGCCCCCCAAGCTCATTGGTGGGCTGCAGGCACCAGGCACTTAAATCTCTCTCTATTGGTGTGAAAAGGTGCCAGGGTCCAGACTTCACTTCCCAGAATCACTAGCTGTGTCTTCATTGGTCAGCGGGCTCCCTTTTAGAGTCCTCACTTATTGATTGGCCCAATTCAGCAGTTCAGGACCAAAATGGGGTAACTGATCAGAACAGTCCTTGCTGCAATTAAGACAGGTTAGGACAAACAACAATATCTTTCTCACTTCAAATAATTATCAGTAAACAGTTACATCTTTCCAGAGAACTCCCTCTGCACAACTAGCGATGGCAGAATGGAGTGCTTACCCAGCAGACCGGGCGGGACTCTGGCATAGAACCACACAGCCCCCCCCCATTTCAACTATTATGACTGCAAGCAGGCAGCCCTTAAAGAGACAGTACATGGAGGCTTTAAAAGCGCTCACTGGCAACAACATTTAAGCGGCTTTACGGTGAACACCAGCCAGGCATCGAGCATTTAAGCAAGCTCTGGGAAAGCTTTTAGGAACCCCCATTTGTAGGGGGGTTACATCTACATCAGAGATAGCCTCCAGGTGCACATTCTTCATCTACCTGATACTGACTCTAGCATGCAAGCTATAGCACTAAAAATACTACTTGGGACATCAAATAAAACTCTCACTGTTCTCACAGTGCATATCCCTCCTGGTTAGAAGACCCTGGGGCTTGACTCACTGTTGAAGTGCCTCAGTGCTCTGAATCTCCACACTGAAATCATGATACTGGGAGACTTTAATGCAAACTGGCTCTCCCCAGCTGCTAGTCCTTATAGGGATGCTGTCTCTGCAGTGCATTCACTCAGCTAGTAGCCTCGACTACCAGGATGAATTACAAAACTGGCACCTCCACTATGCTGGACTGGGTCTTGTCCAACCAGCCTGAGCACATCACTCAGATCACAGTTCTTACTGATGCCTACAGTGACCACTCGCCTGTTCTGTTCCGCTCGTCTAGCAACTTCATCAAACCTCCAACTAGAACAGTTATAAATAGGGTCCTTAAATCTGGACATCTTGAGATGCTGAAAGAAGACCTCAGACAGCAAGACTGGGATAATATCATCTCCTCCAGTACTGTTGATGCAGCTCTTGATCAATTCATCCGACTATTTAATGGTGTGTGTGATCGGTACGCTCTGACAAAGAAACATAAAGTCAAAGGCCGAAGCAACCCATGGTGCTCCCCAGACCTTCTAGAACCAATGAAAATGAGGGATCACCAGTGGCTTAGAGACCATACATCGGGTAAGCAGGCTGATATTCAAAAGTACAAAAAGCACACAATGACTGTACAAGGGCCATACGTGCAGCGAAAAACAATACTTCAAGGAAGCTCGGGGTGGGGGGTGGCCTGACCAAGCAGAAGATGGCAGCATAGTTCAGAATCTCTGCAGGAATGACTGCAGTCTAACCTCATCCAGCCTTCACCAGACTTTTCTTTGGTACCAACTCCTGTGACCATCCTGTAATCTTACTGCCTGACACAGTTTGTAAGTCATTTTTGATCCATCATCTACTTATATTCAATTATTCTACACTGTACTGCAGCATACTAGACCTCATCCTTCAACATTATGGCAGATCTCCAAGAACAGCAAAGCTCACTTGCTAGAGTGGAAGTAATGTTTTCTAAACTGATGGCTGAGATTAATGATCCAAAAACCTCCACCCAACAGAATGCAACCACTCTTGAAACTTTTAGCCAGAAAATTGCATTTAATGAGAAAGCAACAGCCTATAAAACCATTACTATTCATGACCTCCAGGCTACTGTCCGCAATCAAGATCGAACTATTAAATCCGTACAAGCCAAAATTTACAATATTGAAAATTGTAATTGTCGCAACAATTTATGATTTTTTGGCTTCCCTGAAGGTGTAGAACTAGGAGACACTACTGCGCTTTTATTACATGTGCTGCCTGCAATGCTTAAACTGCCTCCTGACCTAACGTTAATCATTGAGCGGTCTCACCGCACTCTGGGTCCCAGGCCAACATCAGACCAGCGACCAAGGCCTTTCATTGCTCGCTTCTTGAACTATTACCACACAGAATTAATACTGAAAAGAGCCAGAGAAATAGGGAAACTTCAGTGGCAAGAGTTTAATATTTCCATCTACAGAGACTTTTCAAAAGATTTAACCATCAGAAGGAAGGCCTACAATCCACTTAAACAAATCATCCACCAAAGAAGCATTAAATTTGCTCTATGTTACCCCACGACACTATGCCTTTTCTCAGGCTCTTCCTTCAAGGATTTTGAAACCCCTGACACCTTAGCCAACTATCCGGAGGTCTCTCTCTGCAATCTTGCCCTGGGAGGTTCAGCAGCAATTGGCAACCCGAACACAGCTTTGGTATCCACATGGAGAGTGGACAACGAGGAACAGGAATGTGGGGAAAGTGTTGCAGAACTCACAGCCCCAAGCAGCAACGCCGCAACTGATTTGACCCCAAGGCAATCAACACGGTTGCAAGAGAAGCTTCTATCGGGGCATTATTCTTCAAGACTTTCATGCCGTTCTAGCAAGGTTTCACCCCAAACACCCCAAGCTGCAGCCTCTCACCTTCAAATCAACCCCTCTATTCCCTTGAGCAATAAGTTTGCTCTCTTGGAGGACGACATGCACTCCTCGCAGGAGGATCTTTCCCAGCACATTTCAGATGAACATCCCTCTAATTTGGGCCCTGTATTTCTGCCGATACTTCATGGGCAGAAGTTGTTGCAAGTTCCCCACTCAAATCTTTAGAGCCACCCAAAAAGGAACGTAGGGCAAAGACCAAAAGCAAGAACATCAATAGTCACAATCCTGCTAATAAATCTAAGGTGTCATGAGCTTACCTGGTCAGTAAGATGGTCACAGTTGCTATATCTTGGTAGGTTTTGCTTCCAGGATACTTAAAGGGAGTGCCAGTACACTTTTTCTACCTAGCCACCCACTCTACAGTCTATGCTACCTGGTTGCTTTCGCTCCCAGCAGGTGCAGAAAGCAAAGGCTGTACATCGCAGCACGATCAATTTACTTCTTGTTGCAGTGTTTAAACGAGCAGCTTAAAGGTCTTCAAGGGAACTTTGGTATATCAACAATGCTTTTCTAACCCAGTATTTTAGTGTTAGATCTTATACATTACCTCACTAAACAGGATCTCTGTATCTAGCCTTTTACTCTGCAGTCTAGCAGTGCATCAGGTTTATAGTCTTTTGGCTGTTCAGTTGCATATCTTCAATCGGTATGCATCCTGATTATTGCCTTTTCTTTTTTCATATGTGAATTATTGTATATTACAAGGCAACTTACCCCTTCCCTCTCCTGATGACGGGTTCTTAAGTATTATTGGCAACTACATTTAATTTATCTCCTTCCCTACCCTCTATTATTCTTACTACCTCATGTTTACAATATGGAACTATCATTAGCACTCAAAGAGGTGGGCTATGTTTGGCGTACTGTTGCAAAGGATTGTCAATCTACATCTTCCATATGCTCCTTATTTTACTCGAAGCCTACAGATATTATAGAAATCTACTGCTGTGTGGTCCCTCCTGTTTTGGGACTCACTGGGCCTAGTCTTCTAGACCTAGTCACCCCATATAACATATAACCCCATATAACACACATTTTAGGTGATTTTTTGAGTAATCGGAGCTGATCTTTACTATGACTATTTCTTCTGTCTACAGTTATCACTGAAGCCTATAGCTCTCCACATAATCCCGATTTGCATTTGGCTCAGGGCGTAAGGGCTTAAATTGACCTCCCCTTTCTTCTTTCCCCCTCAATATTGTGTAACCCCTTGTTACCCGGGGTTACTAGAATCCCAGTAAGACCTAGTGGTAGGCAGGGAAGGCAGCTTGTGAAACTCCAGTTAAATGGGTTTCACACTGTCTCACTCTGTTCTCAGTCTCGGCTGAGACTGGGAGATGACATCACCAATAGAACTTTCGCAGCTGCATAAACCACATTGGAATCTGCAGCAGAGGGAGTTAGATAGAACGTTGGGAGTTTTCAAAGAGTGAGTCTCCTGTTTGCTTTCAAACAGGAAGGTTCAGTTCCTGTTTGCCTTCAGTAAGGGAAGGAGCAGTTCCAGTTTTGCCTTCAAGTGGTGGAGACCGCTGTCTCAGTGCCCCTCCCTCGGGGGGGGGGGGAGTAAAAATTCCCATGTAGATTCCAGGGGCAATCCCCTAAATTCTGCCAGAAGAAAGAAAGCTGCCTATTTCAGTTCAGTCTGTGTTTGGAAAGTGGAAAGAGTTGAAATTCGCCTGTGGGGCACCTGCAACAAAAGGGTGAGTGTTTGCTCTAACATGAGAGGGCAAAAAATGTGTTTCTTCAGCCTGGGATATGTGAAGAAATCTAGGAATTGAACTACTATTTGGGAAGCCTATAGGACTAGGTCCAACAAATATAGTAGTGTCAAAAGCTAGAGTGCTGTGTGAATTCAAGTAATATTGTAGAGGGGGTGCGACAGTTCATCCAACATTTAATCTACATTCAGAAGTTTCAGTTTTTCCAGAGAAATGGCCGGGTGTGGGCTGTGGGAGCTGGAGGTGGGAACCACCCCCCATCTTTAGTAACCAGGTCCACCTCTACGGATTTCTGCTGTGATTGCTACTTGCCTCATGTGCTTGGCCAGTGATGAGGGAAGTACCCAGACGTGGGTTGCAAATGGGAAAATCTCTCTAGGAGTCGCAGACTCTAGGTGGTGTGGGGAGCCACAACAAGTGTAAAGAAAATTCTCTTTGTGAGATAGGAGTCAGAAGAAGAAGGAGGAAATCTCTCTAGGAGTCGCAGACTCTAAGTGGTGTGGGGAGCCACAACAAGAAAATGGGTTCATTCTTCCAATGGACTGCCATTCAAGTGTCTGGCAGGGGAGCCGGGCCAGTCGGGCTGTGTACCCAAAGCGCGTGCAAGTCCGGGCTGTGTGCCTGGTGGGTCCAGAGCCTGAAAACAGTATAATTAGTTCATTCTTCAAGTGGACCACATAGTAGTCTCTAATCTGCATTACCAGTAAATGTAGCCCCATGGGGGTCCATCTATGCTTTGTTGTGTTCGGCTAGTTGTGAATAAAAGCCACACTGTAAAATCCCATTCCTGGTTCTGGACATTACAGTTATTGCTTCCTGTGTTCGGTTTACTTGGGTGCCCTGTGCAGGAAGTAGCGAAACCTAGGTCCCCTGTGCAGTAACTCATCCTCCAGACAGGTCCCACAGTGTGCTGCCAGAGCAACAGCATGCCACCTGTCGTTTTAGTAAAAAGGCAGGGGTGAGGGGTTACAATTGTATTTATTATGTACTTATTCTGTTGCACTGCAAAGTATACTCAGAGTCACTCTAATGTGGTAATGATCTACTTTTCCTTTTATATTTGTTCATTTGCATTCCACCTGGCTCCCTGAATTCCTTGCTCTTTGTCTAGGCTGTACTGGCATCTTGTATATGGTTCTTTAATTTACTGTTATTTCGAGTTGGTATATCTTGTACTATTACTACTAATGTTTATAAATAAGTTCTGGTGTTTAGCTTTATCCTTATACCTTGTACTGTTAGCTTAGAATTAAGCTGAGGTTATTACAGTCCACTGCCTTTCTTGGTATTATTCCCTTTCAGTTTAGCTTATCAGGAATACTTACTTTATTATATTACTGGGATCAGACTTAGGTTTGGGCGATATTTACCGGTCCTCTAGTCTCCTCCCTACTCCAGCGCCCCAGAGTGTGGTGAGAGAGTCTCTTAGCCAGTTGGCTGACTCATATCTCCTCACACCCATAAAACATTTTCTTTGTTATTTAGCTTACTAGTATTGTTGTTGTTGTTAATGACTTTTCTCCTTGCCCATCTCTATTCTAACTTTAAAAAGATATCTGTGCCACTCATGTATCATACATCTCACTTTTTTTGGCTTGAATGTTCCTGCCACTCTCTGCATATATGTAAGCTCTCTATATTGTATTCTAATCATCCTCTGCCTCATTTATTTGTCCCTTCACACTCCAGCGATTATTTCCTTTCTTTAACACTAACAATATGAGTGACATACTTTCATATACATGGAATGTGAAGGGACTTAATTCTCCTTGTAAGCGGAAGCAAATTCTTTCACATCTCAAAAAACATAAAATACAAATTGCTTTCCTTCAAGAAACAAAATTATGAGCAGAGGATGTGCATAGACTTAAAAAAGATTGGATTGATCAGATCTATGAATCATCCTATACCTCAAAATAAAGAGGAGTTGCTATTCTTTTTCATAAGAGTTTCAGATGGTCCCTTGTAAACTCTGTTTCCAATACTGATGGCAGATGGGTGATGGTCAAACTGAATACCAACTCTGGTCCTCTTCTGCTTGTTAATGTCTATGCACCCAACTCCGATTCCCCGGAGTTTTTTTTATAATTTATCTCAACAGATTCTATCCTTTAACACTAATAATACACCAGTTATTCTTGGAGGGGATCTTAACTTAGCTTTAGAAGCCAGCATTGACAGAAGTAGCCCCACTACAGAGGCCCACCCTAGCAGTATTAAAGCCCTCTCATTACTAATGCAAGATGTTGGATTAGCGGATGTATGGCGCCTCCTTCACCTCCGTGATTGAGAATTTACTTTTTACTCCTTTCTACTTAAGACATACAGTAGAACTGACTACTGGTTAGCTTCTCCTGTTATAATAGAAAAAACTATTGATTCATCTATCTCTCCCATCATAATCTCGGACCATTCCCCTGTCAGATTGCAATTTTTGTGGGATTAGGAACTAAATCTTCTTACTGGTGGCTGGACCCTCTCCTTCTCAAGGATCCCAATTTCTTACCCATGATCAAAGCACAAATTCAGGACTTCCTCTTTCACAATACCCCAACCGAATCTTCTATGTCCCCTGTATGGAAAGTTCTTAAAGCTATGATTCAAGGGAAAATTATCAGTTATGCTGCACATAGGAAAAGAGTAAGGGAACAACAGCTGTCTGACTTGGAAAAATCTCTTAAGGCTAAAGAGAATTTATACTTTCTTCTAATAAGCACTGTTCTGAATCTCAACTTCATCTTGAAATTCTTCAACTTAGAGTTAAAATTAACAAATTAATTTCTCGTAAAACCGAACTGGCCTTGTTTAAACTTAAATATAAGTTTTGGGAACACGGTGATAAAAATGGGAGACTCCTCTCTTACCAACTCAAAGCACAACAAATGGAATGACACATCCTAAGTCTAAATGATGAACAGGGTTCGATTCACTCTGACAATGCCTCTATAAATCGTATCATGAAAGCCTTTTATCAAAAACTATAACACAAATCCTCTATCTACTGTACAAATTCAACAGTTCCTTAAATTGTTACATTTTCCTCATCTTTCTACTCTTGAAACAAATTATTTAGTTGAATTCTTCTCACTTCAGGAAATCCAGAAAGATTTGTCTTCCTTGAAATCCTGCAAATCCCCTTGGGGTGATGGATTCCCTGTCGATTTCAATAAAATGTTTTCCGACACCTTATGTCCCCTTCTTCTTAATGTTTATCAAGAAGCTTCTAGTACTGGCAAGCTTCCCCCATCTTGCACCAAAGCAATCATAACCCTAATCCCTAAGAAAGAAAAAGACCCTACTCACCCCGCAAATTGCAGGCCAATCTCTTTATTAAACACGGATGGGAAGATATTTGCTAAACTACTAACTTCTCGACTTGAATCCTTGATTCCCAAGCTAACTCATTGTTCACAAGCTGGTTTTATTAAACATAGATCTGGTTCTGATCACCTATGTTCCCTATTTAATTTAATTCACAAAGCCAAATCCCTCAAGACACCAGCTGCAGCCATAGCTATTGATTCTGAGAAGGCCTTTGATTCCTTAAACTGGGACTACTTTCATCAGGTTTTATCTTATTTCGGTCTTTCTCATACATTTTGCTCCTGGATCAAGCTATTATATAACTCCCCTGTTGCTAAAGTACTCACTAATTCCACCCTTTCCTCTTACTTTCATCTAGCAAGGAGAACTAGACAAGGCTGTCCCCGTCACCTCCCCTGTTTACTCTAGCCATGGAACCCCTGACTGCTTGTTTATGTAAATCTTCTGGCATTATGGGCACACCTGTGAGCAGTTCAAGATATGTTTCTCTCTCTCCTTCGCAGATGACCTCTTAATCTTACTCGAAAACCGGAATGAGGCTGGGCCCCTGTTGGTTGATTTGCTTAATAATTTTACTAAAATTTCTGGCCTTGCTTTGAATTATGGCAAATAACAAACTATGCCCCTTAACGACCACTGTAATGCCTTTATGAACATACCTCTTGGATTCCACTGGTCACCACAGGGTATAACATATCTAGGAATCAAAATTACTAGTAAATTAGGGAAGATATGGGACATTAACTTTAACCCCTTATTTGATAACATCAAAACAAGTCTGGACAGATGGAAGCTTCTTAATCTTTCTTTCATGGGGAAAATTGCAGCCATTAAGAGGTCCATTTCTCCCAAGATTCATTACCTCTTTGCCAATATCCCTTTAGTCTTACTGCCCTCCTTCTTTGCTAAAATTGATAAATTAATAGGTAACTTTATCTGGAACGGGAAACCACCGAGATTTAATCGCAACAAACTTCGATCACATTGGAAAAAAGGGGGATTCGGACTCCCCTGGTTCAAAGGCTACCTCTGGGCTTTCCGAATGGCCCAAACCATTAAATGGTTTCAGAAACCCTCCCCTCACTTACCACTATGGGTTGCAATGGAATCCGCATTGTGCCCGGGAGGAGTTCCCACTTTCTTCATTTTTAATCCCATTTCCTCTAAACTAAAATCTCACCCGACTATATCATCCTCTGTTCTTTATTGGAAACTAACCCACAAATTCCTGAAATCCAATCCAACATCCTGGTTTTATGCCCCCTTGTGGGGCAATTCACTGCTCACTCTAGAAGATCACCCAATTTTCTGTCGTACATGGAGGAACAAAGGCATTTTTTTTTCTCGGAGATATCTTGGACCAGAATTCACTCGCTCTTAGATCATTCTCAGACTTGCAGGTCACATGGAAACTTCCTAAACAGGACTTCTGGAAGTTTTTACAAATTCGGGCAGCTTATAACTCTCTCTAGTTTAGTGTATAGGCATACTCTTCTAAACCCATACATCTCGCACTGGACTCATTTATCAGTAAAATTAAATAGCTCCATTTACAAAGACATTATTGATAATCTACCTGATCAGTCTATACAGGCCAACAATAAATGGAGTACTCTTCTTAACTACAATATTTCAGATGCACAATGGAGTAATTGTGGCGTAGTGCACATAATACCTTTAAAGATGCCCGTAGTTCTTTAATACAAACTAAAATCCTACATCTTTGATATAGAACTCCCTCTTTGCTTCAACAAATGGGCCTATTAAATAATAATAATTGCTGGCGCTGAAATTTGGCCAACAGGGATCTATTTCATATCTTGTGGTCTTGCACTCCCATTAATAAGCTCTGGCATAAAGTCTGTTTACTTGCCTCCAGAGTAACAGGAAAAAACTACCTTTTGACCCAAGCTATTCCTTCTAGGCATCCTTATCCCCAATAGCTCTCTCCTCTCACATGCACATTTTAGATGGTTAAACATACTTTCTCTTCTGGTCAAATGTCTGATTCTTATGAGATGGAAATCAACTCTGGTGCCTTCTCTTTCAGATGTTCTTCAAAGCCTCTCTCAGGATGCCTCCTTAGACCGATTATCTCATGTTACTCATAACTGACTCACTGAATATGACAGATGTTGGCAGGATTACTTCAAGTACATCGAACCTAATTCTTCTAGACCCTGATTCTTAGGGATATTTAGCCCTCCTTCCTATTTTGCTCTCAGATTAGGTTTTCTCGAAACTTTTGTGCACAGATTTCTCCTCTTTTTTCCCTTCTTCCCTGTTTTCTCCCTCTTTCCTTCCCTTCTTCATTGCTTTTGTCTCTCTTCTTTCTTTCCTTGCACACTTTTATCTTCACCTCTCCATTACTGAACATTGTTCATATTACCACATTTATCACTTTTTGTAATTTACTGAATGCCTTGCCATAGCCTGCCCTAGCATGTATTTTGTACATGGTTGCTACTTCTGATCCTATAATACCCTATTGATTGTAACCCTTCTGCTCTCCACTTACATCCTGTCTAGGTTTGTGTTTTATCATCAATACATGTATATAAGGCTTCTCCAATATGTTTACCCTAAATACTGTGTTTTAAGTGATATTTTATACCTTACATGGAGGATAGTCTTCTATTGTATTAGATGTGTGCTTTCTTATATACTTGAATTTCAATAAAAAGATAAAGTGAAAAAAAAGGAAGCTCTAAACAAATCCTGGAGTGATGGCAGGAAATTCGGAGATAACCTCAGAGAAGTCACTGGCAAAGACTGGAAGGCTGCACACACAATGCAAAAGCATTAATGGTGTATCCACCACTGACCACAGTATTATAGCAAATTCATTCAATAATGCCTTCACTGATCTAAGCGGTGTGCTTTCACATGATTTCTTCCTCCCTATTTCTACCCCTCTGAGTACGAACTCTGATAATCCACTACTCTCTCATCCACCATTCCATTTTAGAGCTATCACCATGGTTGAAGCTAGGAAATACTTCCTAAAGGTCCTAGGCAAGTCACGTTTCAGTTGTGACTTCCCTGCCCTTAAATTTGTTGTGCTCACTTTGGACTCCATAACTGGACCACTTACACACATTATCAATACTTCATTAAGACTTTCCCAATTCCCACAACTATGGAAAGTAGCTCTACTTACACTTGCTTTTAGGAGTGGGGACCGACCCCTACGGGAAAATTACAGACCCAGCTCAATTCTCCCACCACTATCTAAGGCTCTTGAAAAATAGTCATGGCTCAGCTGATTAAATACTTAGATAAGTATAAAATACAGTGTCCGCAACAGCATGGGTTTCGTAGAGGGCACAGCACAACAACTGCCCTACTGGAGTTCATTGGGTACATCCACAACTCTCTTGGTAATGAAGCACTCACAGGTGCAACATTTATTGATTTATCAAAAGCCTTCGACACAGTTATCCATGTCAAACTGCTGGACAAGCTTGCAACTATTAGGCTTTTTCAGGATATAGTCAGTTGGTTCAAAAGCTATCTCTCCAACCATTCTCAACAGGTTAGGCTTGACAGTGTTTTATCAGACAGCTGACCAGTCCTCTATGGAGTGCCCCAGGGGTCAGTCCTGGGGGGCCCCTATTGTTTGGCATCTTCCTAAATCATCTTCCATCTGCCAATCACTGCCAAATTCTGCTATATGCAGATGATGCGGTCCTGTTCACTTGTAACACTGACCCTCTGGTACTCAAGCATAAGCTCCAGGATAGTTTTTCTGCTGTTGGGAGATGGTTCAAGGACCACAAACTCATTATGAACTACAAGAAAACCAAGATTATGTTGTTCTTCAGTCCCCAGAACAGGCATCACTCCTTTCCTCTCAGCATAAAAAATGAGTCTGGGGCCCCGTTGGAACTAGTTCATAACTTTAAATACTTGGGTGTCACACTTAACAGCATCATGTCGTAGGCCAATCACATTGACGCCACGGCCAAGGCTGCTAACACCTGTATTGGTCTGCTTTATTGGCACAAGCAGAGTCTAACCCCTGTAGCCCTCAACATTGCAATACTTAGTTCCATAGTGTCGCTTGTCAACTATGGGTTACTAGTCTATGGCTCTTCAATGGATTCAGCCATCCGCCGTATCACAGTCACCCTAAATAAAACCTGTCACCACACCAGCCCATCGGTGCAGGGGTTGGAATTCTGTTTGCTACACCAGCGATCCGGGTTCGAGAATGGACCTGGGTCATCGGAAGGCCAGCCAGGGTAGAAGGATGGAGCATCCTCTAGACTGCTCTCCTTCTCCGGAGGGAGAGCGGGGAGAATGTTTGATGTTCGTAGGACCCCCGGCGGAGGCCAGGGGTGCCACAAGCAGCTGGCATCTGGATGCTTCAGGGGGTGGGGCAGATGTGGTATGTCACTGCACGTCCCCAACCCCGAGAACAACAGGGGAAAAAATCACTGTGGCCAGTATCCTCATGAAACCCCCCTCGCCGTGCCTTCATTAGCTCCCAGACCGACTCTCTGACCTGACCAATGTCCGCGGCACCTTGGCTGGTGCCGCAGCCCCACCCTGGGGGGCAAGCCAAGGGGGCAATGGAGAGTGTGGCTTATATGGGAGTGGAGGGTAGCGCGGACTGTGACCACAGCTAATAATACTGACACTGATCACAGCCAAAAAGCACAGTAAATAAAAATTTAAAAAAGCCTGTCGCCTCCTAACTGGCTCCACATGGTTTACACATACATGTGATCTGTATGCCCAGGCTGACTGACTCCAGCTCTCAGGCAGACTCAAATTCCAAACCTGCCTCATGGCAAAGAAAGCTAGTCTGGGCCCCATGCCAACAGGGGTGCTGAAGCCCCTCTGCACCTATGAATGTAGCCGCCCCACCAGAAGCTCGAACAGTATGATTTTTAAGATTCCCTGATGTTGCACCTCCCTAGGTCAAAGAGCTTTTGCCCACCAAGCTCCAAAATGGATTAATACTCTTTCACCAAATATGATAGCAGAAACCAAGATAAGCCCTTTCAAATGGAAGCTCAGAAAATATCCTGTTACTCAATCTAGCTGTGACTGTTTTCACTAGACCCTGAATGATGGTTTAACAAGGCTTCGGCCTCAACCCCACATGACCGTGCACTATGCAGCACCTGTGTCTCTTTCCTACCCAGCACTCCTGCTGGTTATGTCAGTGTGGATGTGGCCTATTCTGGGCTGAATATCTCTCTATTTTCTTATTACATGCCAATTAACAAGGCTGTACTTGGGCTAAATACCCTCTCCCCCCTTAGCTCTCCACCTGCACTTAATCTGTTGTTGTCCTCTTCCCTCCTTGTTTAGACCCCTCCTCCAGTCTTCCTAATCGACCCCTGTGAAAATAACTTCCTGCTTTCAGTCTGTTCGTATTCCTGGCTTACAATTCTGATCGAATTCCTAAAATTATTTGTCATACTGTTTTTCACTTATGTTTTTTTTTTCCAGTGAACTTACTGTATTACAAAATTTGCTGCATCTATATTATGTCTGTACTGCTTTGTTTTTATACTGCCTTGGAACCTATGTAATGAGCTTGTTCTCAAGCTATACTGTACTGTCTTGTTTATTTTTGTAAATGATGTGAAACCTATGTAATGATCTTGTTCTCAAATGGTGTTATCCTAGATCACAAATAAATAAACAAATAAATAAGACATCAGTGGCAAGCCAGCCACACATAGCCTTGAGTGGTGGCGCAATCAAATGTTGGATGCAGCCACATGAGCTATAGCATCAGAGACATCATGAGCTCACCTTAAGAGGTACCTACCAGCATGATCCATGGCACCGAGTGATGGGGCATCACTCTGGCATGCTGGCAACCCAAGGTCGTGCCCCCTAGCCCAGACGTCAGGAGCAGAGGCCGGCAGGGAGGGAGTCAGAGCATCCCTTGGATGCTTCCCTCATGAGGAGGTGGGTTCATGCAGACCACTCTTACAGAAGCTCCTGGCAGTGGCTTTGTGGGATGGGACTGGTGGCATGGGTGAACACACACTGCTGAATGTCCCTGCCCCAGGAAGCCATGAGAGGCTGCATGTGGGAAGATGGGTGGGGCCCCGGTACTAAAACAGGAAAACACCTTCCAGCCAGCCAGTTGATGGCCATCCTGTGACCCCCCCCACACCATGTAACTACCAACACACTGCTCTGATCCCCTCACTCCAGCTCTCAGACAGGCCATGGAATGCTACCCCCAGCAGGGACAAGCCCCATACCACTGAGGGTCCAACCACAAGCCTAGGATGCACACAAGATGGCAGTGGGAGGTAAGTCTGGCAGGGCTTCGGGGGCTGACACTGCACGGTCTGAAGGAGGGGCAGGTTGAGAGGGTTGGGAAGGAGTCAAAAGAAAAAAAGAGGTGTTTACCAGCCTCCAGACCATGGGCAACATTGTGTTTGGCTTCAGTTGTGTCCGTTTCATCAGGCAGCCTATCAGCCATGGTAGCCATAGACTTACACAGACTGTTCTGATATTTAATCACATAAGCCTAATAATTCAAGGCCCCCAAACTGACTCTACTGAAGTAGCCAATGCCCTCAACACCAAGTTCACAGACTTGTCTGCCCACCATGCCAAGCTGCCCCCACTCAATCCAATGAGCCAACCCCACCCTACATCCACAGCAGACCCTTACCTGCCGCTTTTCCATTTTAAGGCTATCTCCCCTCAAGAAACTTACAAATTACTCATGAGTCTCCCAAATCGGGGAAGTTCAGGTAGTAACGGGCTCACCCCACGCTTCCTGAAAATCATTGCCCCCCCCCCATTGCCAAGCCCCTGACTATGGTGTTTAACCTCTCCCTCTCCACATCCTTTGTACCCATTATCTGGAAGAAAGATAGGGTTGTCCCATCTTCAAATCTGGTGATCCCCAGTCAATGGACAACTACCAACCCATTTCTATATTACCACATCTTAGCAAACTCCTCGAAAAAGTCATACACCGCCAACTCTCTGATCATATCACTAAATACAACCTCCTCTGCTCCCAGCAGCACAGCTTTAGGAAGTATCATAGCCCTACCTTTGCCCTGCCCCTCTTAACTTGCTTTTTTAATTTATTGAGTACAGTCAGTTCCGTTTGTGTGCCATTAGGATGTGTGCACATTCCGCTTAAGTGCACAAAATAACACTGTCCCGGTTCATTTTCTATTCGTTTTCTTGTTAAAGAATTCAGTTCTGTGCACATTGTTTTTCGGTTGTGTGCACACATTTCAAATTGTAAATTTGTATTTCAGCAGCACTTCTGAGACAATTGTCATATTTTGGCAGCTACTTGTCAGCTACTTGACAGCCTTGTAAGCCTAATTTATTCACTCGTATTGTTATTCCCCTCTGTCAGTCACACAGGTGTTAAACAGCAGCCTAATCAAGCAGCTTAATCAAGGTTAATCAGCTGCTACATTAAAATGAGCCAACAAACCATTCAGTATCAGAAGTCACAATGAATAAGATCACACGAACGGTTTTATCTCTCGAACAAAAAGTTTTGCTGCTCGATAAGGCGCTTGTGCTCGGTGTTACAAGAAAGGAGCTTGCATCTGAGTTTTCAGTTAATGTGTCTTCTGTGGGGCGAATTTGTAAAAAAAGGGAAACAATATTGCAGGAATGGAGTTCTGGAGGTAACAAAAAACGTAAAAGAAAGCGAGAAGGCAAAGATGTCCGTGTGGAAGATGCACTTTTATGGTGGTTTACTGCTGCCCATGACCCGCGGTGCCATTTGTCCGGTCAGATATTGAATGAGAAGGCAAAAGTCTAGCCACGAACATGGACATCAATTTGGAGCCCTCTTGGGGATGGTTATCTCGCTGGAAGGAGCGCAATAATATTGGTTATAAGAGAGTCCATGGTGAAAAGGCAGAGAATGATGCTGAAACATCAGAGAGGTGGCTAAGGAGGTGGTGCCTAATAACTTCTGATTTTGCCCCACAAGATGTTTTTAATGCTGATGAAACAGCACTGTTCTTTCGTGCGACACCAGACGGTACACTATAATTTCGAAAGGAACTGATTTATGGCCACAAAAAGCAAAGGAATGATTATCTGTGATGGTTTGTGCTAATAGCACGGGGACAGAAAAACTACCATTACTGGCCATTGGCAAGTCCAAAAAGCCTCGTTGTTTTAAGGGTGTAAATGTAGAAGCATTACCAGTCCTATACACTGCTAACTCTAATGCCTGGATGACCACAATGATTTTTCACGACTGGCTTAAGGACATCGATAAAAAAATGAGGAGCCAGCAAAGGAAAATTGTGGTCATTGTTGACAATTGTCCTGCTCACAAGCCCATCACACTTCGTAACACCAAGCTTGTCTTTCTACCCCCTAATTGCACTGCCCTTATTCAGCCGATGGATCAAGGGGTAATAAACTGTCTTAAGCAGCATTATCACAAAAAAATTGTGAGCAAAATTCTGTTGGGGCTGGATTCACAAGATGAATTTGAGTTTAATGCTATGGCCAAAGCAATCAGTATCCTTGATGCCATACATCTGTTACATGCAGCATGGTGCGAAGTCACAGTGGGGACAATCAAGAATTGCTTTAAAAAAGCTGGCATTAGTGCACAACCTGACCTCATTGATGACGACTTTCTCATAGAGCATGTACCCCCACCCCCCGGAATGCTACCCTCACAGTTCGATGCCTTGGTTGCTGTCGACATCAATGAACCAGCCAGTGGTGAACTGACAGACAGTGACATTTGTGATTCTGTACTTGGAGAGAGCGGTATGAAAACTGAAGAAGATGAGGACCTAGAGGTTGAGGTGCTTACCACTGCCGAAGTCTGGCGTATGTTAACAAAAATTAGGCACTACGTGGATCGAAGAGAGCAGACAGACTTTGGGTGGTTTTACTCTTTTGGAAAAAAAATTGAAACACTAAGTAAAAGCAACACGAAGCAATCAAGCATTACTGACATTTATACCAGTAACTACAGCATTGCAAGCTAGCACTTTAACCAGGTTTACAGTTTTTTTAATAATTAATTTTCACTGCTATAAAGTATATTACAGTGCAGTATATTGTGTGTGACATTTTATAATTAAACACAACGGTTCTTAACATCTTTCCGGCTTACAGTTCTGTTATTCACAGCATCACTGTTAACCGCGATCTCACGATCTCAAAAAGGGAAGTCCAGATGCCATTTTCGTCTGTGTGCATTTTCGGATGTGTGCACAAATTTGTGAGTTCCCTGGCATGTGCACACATCCAGAATCGACTGTACTAGGATTACAAAATACCTTTGAACCAACAGTTCATTTACAAGGGTTCCACGTCAGATACACTCAATAGACAACAATTGTAGTGGAACAGAAACACACAATATCAAATATAAAATGTGAACAAGAAAGTGAAAGAAACAAAACCAGAGCAGGGTGACAATAGAAAAGGGTGGGGAAAAGGTGAAGCAGAAGAGGCAGTCACCGCTACCTCACGCAATTGGTCACACAAGCCACAAGGATAAATTATTGGACTGGCTCGAGTACACTTATCGATTGGCTCCAATCCACCTCCCCACGACCATATCATGGAGGCCTATGTTCTACCTGACTCCCTAAGTGACCACTCCCCAGTTATGTGCACCTGGTCCAATAAGTTCACAAAGCATTCACCTCGAAACACCAGATCTCGCTCGCTAAGACCCAATCTGCTGGAATATTTCCGACAGCACCTAAGGTTAATTGATTGGTCACCTCTCAACACAGCCAGAGATAGTAACCAAGCCCTACATTACTTCTGCTCAGTCTTTACAAACGCTGGTGATATTTCGCCCCCTACAGCTCAAAAAATGTAAGAGGGATCAGTAACTCTTGGCTCTCTGGAACCCTAATCGACCTTATGCGACTCCGGGACAACCTCTGGCATAGGGCCAAAGCATCAGGGAATATGGTTGACCTCACTGCCTACAAAGCAGCCAGAAATAAATGCACAACACTTATCAGGTAGGCCAAGGTCTCCTACTACAAAGACTTTCTAAACAGGAGTTGGGGAAATGGAAAGGAATTCTGGAACTCAGTGAAATCCCTTACAGGCAGGACCACCAAGGCATACCCTGATCTTCTAGTTACCCCATCAGGGACACTCCAGGATCCAAGTGACATAGAAAATGCATTTAATACTACTTTCACAGACCTAAGTGCTGTGCTTCCCAGGGAATACCTCCCATCCCCCCAGTCTGGAGAGCCCCCTAACTTGAGCCCACCTCCTATTACACCCAACAGCCCACCGCCTTTCTACTTCAGACACCTTTCCAAGGCTGAGACCAAATGGTACATCAAGCGGGTACTGAGCAAGACCAGGATGGGGAGTGACGCCATTGACATGAAGCTAGTAGCCCTAACACTAAACGAGCTAGCTGGACCACTTACAAAAATCTTTAACACATCCCTACAAATGAGTGTATTCCCAGACAAGTGGAAGGCAGTGCACGTCACGCCGGTACACAAACGTGGAGACCAAGCTTGCCTCTCTAACTATCACCCCATCTCCATTTTACCACCTCTCTCCAAAGCCCTGAAATGTGCAGTATCTGACCAACTTACTGAGCATTTAGAGAAATACAACATGCTAAGTACGCAGTAGCACGGTTTCCGTAAATATCACTGCACCCAAACAGCCCTGATAGACTACACTACACAGATCTATGAGGCTCTGAATAATGGAAGGGC
This sequence comes from Neoceratodus forsteri, assembly GCA_016271365.2. Taxonomy (NCBI): domain Eukaryota; kingdom Metazoa; phylum Chordata; order Ceratodontiformes; family Ceratodontidae; genus Neoceratodus; species Neoceratodus forsteri. The sequence goes on from CM057456.1 coordinate 1,680,863,843, forward strand.
AGTAGGATCTATATTCATTGACCTCACCAAGGCTTTCGACACTGTTAACCACCAATTCCTACTACAGTGTCTCCTCTCCATAGGCCTTTCATCTAGCATTGTTACCTGGTTCCAAAGCTACCTCTCACACAGAACACAATGTGTGAAGATACTTAACAATCTGTCTGAGCCTAAGGAGGTCAGCCTTGGAGTCCCCCAAGGTTCCATACTGGGTCCACTCTTATTTAGTCGATTCATAAACTCACTACCTGTTGCCTACCCAGCAAAGATGGTGCTTTATGCTGATGATGCGGTCATTTCTGCATCTGGTAGGGACATCACCACTATAACAACTGAGCTACAGGCCAGTTTTAAATGGCTAGGATCTTGGTTCTCCCATCATAAACTGTTACTCAACTACAAAAAAAACAAGTATATGCTCTTCATGGTGCCACAAAACAGGAAAAAACATGGGCCCTTACACATAACCAGTCAAAAAGGTGAGCTGCTAGAGCAGGTCAGCACCTTCAAATATCTTGGAGTATACCTTGATGACATGCTGTCCTTTACAACACACATTGAACACGTCATCAAAACAGCTAACACCAAACTGGGAGTTCTCTACCGACATAGACACTCTATGCCCAGGGAGGCTCTTAAACTGGTTACATGCAGCTCTGTGTTATCTACCATTGACTATGGTCTAGTGAGCTATGGTGCTGGCTGTGACATCACCCTGAAGAGGATCAAAACCCTCCTCAACAAGGCCTGCCACCTGGTCCTGGGTGCTGACTATCAGACGTATACGTGTACCTTGTATTCAGACACCGATTGGCTTCCCCTCCATCACAGAATCAAATACCAGGTTTGTCTACTTGGGGGGGAAAAAAACATTTCTTGGCCTTATGCCTGAGTCCACCTCCAGACTATAGAACTACACCCGACAAACCTTGAACACCAGAAGTGCTACCAAAGGAGTGTTCCTAGTGCCTTTTAAGCATACCACAGTTGAACAATGATCCCTCTCCTACAGGGGCCCTAAATGGCTTAATGACCTACCTACTGAACTCCTTGGGTCCAGCAAAATCAGCCATTTTAAATCCAGATTCCGCAACCTTCTGGCACTTGAGACCACCTGCAACTGTTAGCCCTTATCAATGCCACTTGAGGGCTTTTCACATTCCCCAGCACCCTATACTGCTCTTAATAGCTCCCACTACCCCTTCTCCCACCCACCTCACCCACTTCCCCATCTGACATTGCCTTCCTGGCTGCACCCTCCCAAATTATATCATCCTTGTCCTGGATCTGTCAATACCCTCTAATTCCCCTACTTGGCAATTCCTCACTACCACAGACAAGTGGTTACTTTGCCATGCACTCTCTAATCACTCTGCCTGTTTCTGCCCAATTGCACTTAAAAACTTGTTCGTTGCATTTAGTAACCTGTATTTTTTTATGTAGCCACCAGCTGTTTCACTTTTGTATGTTTATTGTTGTCTAGTATCACCCTTGCTCCTCTCTCTGTACAATGTTTTCACTGATGTAACTGAATGGCTCTGTATTGTGTCACCTGACTTGGAACCTTTGTAAATGAGCCTGTGGATCAAAGGTATTAATCTGAATCTTAAATAAATAAATACATGTTAACTCAAACCTGAAGCAACCTATTGGCTATGGTTACCCCCACCCCCAAAGGGATGTTTCAGTGTGGGGAAATGTAACATCTATGAGTTCCACTGCCACAGTAATAAATTCCAGCTTGAAGGTTATAAAAACACTGTTTGAGAAAAGATTTCTTAACTGCAGCAGCTCTGGACTCTGAGGTCAGACAACGTAAACAACAAAATAAAAAAATCAAAGGGCATCTTTTTTTTTCTATTGATAGCATCTTAACGGGGGGGGGGAACAAGGCCAGGGTAGGCCTCCCTCTATGCAGATGTGTATGTGTGTGTGTGTGAAAGAGAGACAGAGAGAGAATGTGGGGGCGGCAGTGGAAGACAAGCCAGCAGAAGAATGTACTAAGTTCCCTAACAGCTGCAGACTAATGTTTTAACAGAACACAGCTGATTGTGACGAAGTGTCTTTAAGCATAGTGGCACGCTCATTAACTGGCCCTACTGAAGCAATGTGTTTCTTGCACATGCATGCAAGCAATACAAAAATTCGACTGTTATGGTCATTAACTGTTCATTGCAACATTACTATGTATTGCATTTTTCAAACACCTTGAACATAGAAAGAAAACAACATTATATTTATTTATTTAACAGACTTTAGGATTACAACCTTTGAGTCAGGGATTCATTTTCAAAGGCTCCGCATCACAGAAACAAACATAAACACTTAATACATATAGACATAGAATGGCAGCTAAAGGTTACAGTTCTTTTAGTTAGACAATACTGTAGAATCAAGATAAGCTATACATTGCATTGAACGTGTTACAGAGAGCTGTATTTTACAGTTTTCAAGAGAACAATAAGCTTGCTGATAGAGGGAGGGAGTAACAGGTTTGATATTTACAGCGTAGTAGAGAATTAGACAGATACCTTGTGAGTACAGCCAAAGGAGGCATTGTTAATAGGTAATGTTTGGTAGCCCTATCGGTAGGAGCTCGGTGGCGGGGTGGTTCCATAAGATGACAGATAGATGACCCAGCACTAGCTGGTACATTGGCAGCACCGTGAAGCAAGAATGTGCTCTTTGAGGGCTAACTTGCCTGGTTAAATAAAGTGATTGATTGATTGATTGATTGACTGATTGACTTGAAAGGTCCTAATTTGGAGATGGAGGAGACGTCACAGGGGAGTTCATTGTACCAGGCTGGGGCCCTGTGAGGGAATGACCTTTGGGCTAAGGAGGTTCTAACCCTCAGGATGGACCACACCTGTCAGTTGACAGTGCAGGTGTTCACCATCTATGTTGTTATAACATCTGTTTGTAACCCCTAGGGGTGCTATCCCAAGGGCTACTACCCCTGCCTGCTCTGACGTTAACAGGTTGAGGGGCCTGGATCCGATGGCGGGTGCCTCCACCCAGAGGTCGGGGTTGGAATAGTCTGAAATGATTTGGTTACAGCCCTCTGGTTACAGTCCTCTGCAACCCCCCTTTCTTCCCACTAGTGGCCCACACAAGTCAATCACAGTACTCTTACAATATACACTTACCCCCAGGCTTGAACCAATCAGCTTGCTCCGGGGACCCCCTGAAAAGTAAGATGCTGTTACACAATAATCACTGTGCAGTAATTCACCATAAACATGCAAGTTAGCCAGTATACCTTTGCAAAACAATCAATCTGATTTATTTAGGGGGAATTAACAAGGACTGGGGTGATCAGGTTAATTAGCTTACCAATCTAATATATAAGTATCTATCTAGGGCACTGTGCACAGGCCTAACCTATAAGTCACTGTCTCTGGGTATCCAGGCAATAAATTCTAGTCCCTCGATGCAGCTGGTTGGGGCCCTGACACAGAAACAAGCATGAGATTCCTATGAAGATTAAATAGAGCCAGCAAGCTCAGTTAGTATAGTCAGCAAAGTAACCAGAAGATCTTGCCCTTACTAGGAACATTTAACAGGGAGCTACCCTGATTTAGTGCTCACGACTCCAGAAGGAAAAGCGCTCTCACACCACTCGCAGGCCTGAGCCTGGACTTCAAACACTTCTCCACACATTTATATGAAAGGCAACAGAGGGGTACCATATCAGACAGCTGCTCCTAGGGCCCGACCGAACTCACAGCTAATCAGGGAGTCATAACGCAGCTTCACTTTTCCTGACAGACCGAGCGTGATTCAGAAGATTCTCCAGTCCTCTACAGGGTGAGCCTGGTAGGTAGCTGCACTTTTGCAAAGCCTCCTCTGACCACTGCCCAGTGGATTTAGTCCGAAACTCGCTGGCGACCAAGCCGCCCGAATCTGGCCTTCCCACACACGCACTTCCCGCTCAACTCAACGGCGCAGGAGCCTAGAGCTCCTTCCTCGCTCACAGCCACAGCGTCTCTGCCCTTTGGCAGTTAGGGCAAGTCTCACCATTCGGGTGCCACCCAATCCCATAGGTGGGTTGCAGATGCCAGTCACTTGATACTGCCCCTATTGGTGCAAACAAGGCACCATAATCCAGACTTCATTTCCCAGAATTACTAGCTGTGTCCCATTGGTCAGCCGGCTCCCACATGAGTCCTGATCCTGGTTGGTCAAAAAGATCTCCATTTTAGTGTTCCCCCATTTCCTATTGGCCCAGTTCAATAGTCCAGGTCCGAAACAGAGGGCCAAAAGCGCACAGTCGGGTGCAAAAGAAGCAGGTTAGACAAACTGTAATTCCACTAATACTCTAACTAATTATAGCCAAACAGTTACATCTTTCAAAGGGCTCCCTTTTGCGTATAGTGACTACCAAATTGGAGCAATTTCACTGCAGCTTAGGCGGGATTCAAGCAGGGAAACCCCAGTCCCCCTTATACAAGCCATGGGAGCCTGCGAGCAGGCAGCTCTTAAAGAGACAGTACTAGAGGCATTAAAAGCACTCACAGCGCCCACAATTGAGCGGCCTTACACTGAACGCCAGTTAGGCAGGAGGCTCTTAGACAAACCCCGGAAAGGCTTTTAGGAACCCCCATTTGTAGGGCGGGTTACATGTTATAACATCTATGTTGCACATGTAAACAAAACACTCCTACTGCATACTGAAACACTAACGTTACAATGAAACATGCATTTTGCACATTGAAGTAAAGAAATCATTTAAACTGATCGTATACCCATACTGTACTGCGAACGGGGCTCGGATACCAGGATACAATAACTAGGCAGACTTGAAGTTCTAGTGCATAAAAAGCGTCATGCTGGCACTTATCATTTTATTTCTTCATATAAAATTATGTTTCACACAGAAATAAAAAAAGTAAAGTATTAGTTCATACTCTTTTCATCAGATTCCTCAAAGACAAGTGCCTTGGAAAGGCCAATATACTGCCCAGGAATGGCACGCTTTCCCTCAGACAGCACCCACTGTCTTTCTTAGGTCTTCCTTCACAGACACTCAGTAAATACACAGTATACAAAAGAAAACACTTCAGTATAAACAACAAAAGTAAATGATTCTCAAAACAGAACTTCTCTCACTGCTGGTCAGAAAGCACTGACCCTATCTGGCTCTCTGTTTTAACCCCCTGGTGGTAGCCTTTTTATATCCACCTTGAGTGACATCACTGTCAGGTGTCCTACATGTATATGTTTAATTAAAAACTAAAAAGTTCCCTTTAGGCTCATAACCCAGCCTATACAGAAAGAAAACGGTTACTTATAAGCCCATTTGCTTAGGCTATATTCTTTGTGACCCATCCTTTCATATTATGCTTTACTCTTTAACTTATAACATAAATCAGACCTTAATTGTTCTGCTCAAATAACTCCTCCCCTTTCTGCATACTAATTATCTATACAGATATGAATAAATACAGCCCTCTAGGGGCCACTGTCCCCCTATAGAGCTACTCGGATCAAGGCAGCTTTCATAGTGAACAGACCTGGAGAAAATACTGCAGACATAAAATGGCAGCAGAGATTCAGAAGAAAACCAACAAGGAGAGTGTTTCTCTAAGGCAGCAGGATTATCCACAGACACCCTGACTCTACAGGCTAAAAGGTAGATTGCACTGGAGGTTTTGTTTCGTTTAGGGGGTCTGAATTTATCTATCACATATTCCTGCTGCATATAGTTTTCCCCAGAGGAACCTAGGCTAAGGCATGTTATTATTCCTTTCCTGCCTTGAGAGCCCCAGACTGAGCTAGACTAAATAGCAGAAAGAGAGGGAACTATAAGGCTTTTCTAAAGGGCTGTGCTGGGTTGCAGAGCTGAAAAGCAGCGAGACCCTGAAGACTTGTCAAGCTGTCGGCTGAAATTGCAAGCCAACGGCTGACACTTTCACTTTTTAACAGGGAAACGTGAGGATCTCTGCTTAAGCTGCCTACCAAGTGGCAAGGCAGAAAAACACAGCACTTTCATGCGCCAGTAGTTTCTCCTACACAGAAGAGTTTCCAGGAAGGAAAACAGGATAAAAAGTTTTACTAGCGCTAGCGCTACACAGTAATGCGCACGATCGCAAAGGCTTTGCGATTGTATGAACAGTCATGCAACACCACAGCAGCGCTAAATCAGAATTCCATATGCAGAATCCTAAGGCCCTGTTTCTATAATATACAGGCAAAGGACTCCCTCTCTGTCCTTTCTCCCTTTACAACTACAAGAAGGAGATGAGGAAAGAAAAACGAATAAAGCTGTCATGTACTGTAGCTGCACTAAAGCAGAAATTTGGAACTAAGGCATCATTCTGCTTCCAGCAAGGCAACTCTTTTTTCATAATACACCCAGCATTATTTATTCATCACTCTAATCAAGCGATACAGCACAGGATACAGAAATAAAAAACTTCTTCATCAGCTGTTTTCTCCAGTGTAATACTAACTGCAGAAATGCCTTGCTTTACAGAGTCCACTGCTCACTTGTGACTTGCAGGGATGTAGCCAGAAACTTCCATTTTGTAAAAGTCTCCAACAGTTACACCCCCCCATTAAAAAAAGTACACATCCTTTCCAAATGGCACCCCCTTCCAAACAAGTCAGATTGTTGTCAGATGATTCCTCTGCTCTCTAAAGAGGTTATACATGTGTTGGACACTCTTCAGTGGTCTACACTAACCCAAATACTACAGATTAGAATGATAATATTAACAGAGTGGCTTATGGTTTATGACAGACACTCAACAAAACTGTACACAAATGTGTACAGTGAGTATGCCTGTCTACACCCTTGGTGACTTGCCCAATGGGTGTCTGATGTTTTTTTCAATGTAAGCACAGTTTATTCCAGTCTGTTCTGCTGCTCTTCTTGCAGTATTTTCAGTTGTGGCAGACTACTCGTCAAGAATGTATACAATGACTCAAGTGTTCCGAAAAATAGCTGAGCATTTACACAACATGTTGCTGCATCAATTAAAGTTAAATTCAAATTATGTGCACAACAATGAATGTACACAGCTTTTGGTGATACCTGTTTCACAAGGGTCTGCAGTCCTCAATTATGACCAGACATTGTGCTTGCATCATCATACACTTGAACTCAGCAGTAGGAAATATCCCGCCCCAGTTTTTCCAGACTTTGCACAAGGAGACTATAGAAGTCTGCAGCTGCTGATCTTGGCAACTCATCAAATTTTATGAAGTGCTCAGTTGTATGCCCAGAACAGGTTACATAGTGGCGTGAAAGAGAAAATTGATCAATCCTTGTGATGTCAATTGTGGAGTCAACAATTACTGTGAAGTACTTAGCTGTTTTCAGTTCTAGTCCGATAGAACGCAACAGTTCCTGAGACAGTGCATGAATAACATCATTTTGATTATCGTGGCTCAAATAAGTCTCATTCCTTTTGGATTTTGAAATACGATTTGCCAACACACTGTCATACTTAGCCATCACTTTCATAAATTCTAAGAAGTTCTCTTCATTTGCTGTGCCTGAGTATTCTCAGTGACCACACAGAGGGAGGCCTTGCTTTGCTAGACGTAAAAACAACATCTAGGAGTCATTTAAGAACTTCACGATTTCTTTGAATGAAGTCCTTCTCTGCCTTTAACATCTGTGCAGCAACTGTCTTATCTTGTGAAAGTCTGTACTTTGTTAGTAATAACTACTGTTCAGCTGTGTCTGGTGGATTCTAGAATTCTCATGCTTTCAATTTTTTTCAGTTCCTTTCTTAAAGTTTGAAAAAAACACACTCAGGATCTGCCCAAACTTTGGAATAATGCTCACTGTTTCTACCTGCAAACAACCAACATGCAAAACAGTAAAGACGAGCGCAACGTGGAGAATAAACCAACCACTGCCTTTCTACCCGACAACCTCCAGGGGCAACCTTTTTCCTATACCAGTCTGGACTAAACCTTCTATGAGTGTCATCATAAGGAAACCTGTCATAGTTATCTTTCAGACCTGGCTAACATGGACCATCTTCAAGCAAAGCTCTAACCAAGGCTGTACTCATAGTCTTATTCCGAAACAGATTGGGATCTGTGGCATACTCTGTATGCATATCCAAAACAACAGTCATAACCATATTCTCATTATTACAACTCCAACCAGATAGCTGCAGGTCAGCCACCTTGGCAGAATCTTGGTGCTGGGCAGCAGGTGGAACACTCCTCTCTCTGAGCTGGACAAATCCTGGAGCACTCAGGAGAAGCAGATAGCTGCAGGTCAGCATCTCTGTGATCTTCAGGTTGTGCAGGAACAGGATACATCGAGTCTTCTTCTCAAACAGGGTCATCTAACTGCAGGTCAGCATCTCTGTCATAATCTTCAGGTTCTGCAGGAACAGGATCCATCGAGTCCTCTTCACAAGCAGGGTCATCTGACTGCACTTCAGAAGAAGCTAGAGAGTAGACAGAAGGAACTTGAGCCATTGTTTTAGGTGTATAAATCCTTTCTTGACAGACATCAGGGTCACTTGTCTTTTCAGAAGAAGGACCACAATCATGATCAGAGCCAGTCACACTAAAATAAGATTAAATAATGTGACATTAGTTTTCAATAGGACTGCAGTTTAAGATTTCATAAATACTCTGTCCCTTTGAACTTCTGTGGCTCATCTGAGAATGAGCTGCAAGCTAGGAAGGAGGACCACAACTTGTTTATACAAATGTGTTTAACCTCTGATTTTTCTTTACTGGTTATCCTGTTCAGCACTTGTTCGGTATGACAGGTGGTAGTACATTGGTCTGTAGCCAGGACCCAGCATAGCTGGTTTTAGGCACCAGCGAACCCTGCAGTTGCTGGGGGCCCTCTGCTAACTAGGGGCCCCAGCCAGATCCAGAGTACCACTTTAATTTCTTTTTAATTATTATTATTCATGTTGAATGTAAAACAGCACCAAAAGACATCACTAGACTCTGTGGAGCCTTTTCTCGTGGTGTTATAACATCATGAAATGATTCGCTAAGGTATGCCCTGTCCACTCAGAGGCTAATGAACAGACATTGATTGAATGTGGGCCCCAAAAACTAACATTGCTACCACTCCCTAAAAACACAAATATAACTGGTTGTATTGAAATATATAGAATAGTGTATGGACAATCATACACAACAAGGCTGTGTTTCCATCGAGGGGTTGAGATGACATCACAGGGACCTCGAGAGCGAAGCTCGAGAGGTCCGATCATCTCAACCTCAAATAAGCTACAACTTCTGTGTAGGATTGTCCATTCTATTTTATATAGTATATAGTTCCAAAGTGCAGGAGACAAGAGGCTTTCTGTTTTCTCCTTACCGGCTCACTCATCCACTCGCCGGCTCGCTGCTCACGCTAACGTCAACTTCTCCCTGATCCTACTTCTCGGTGCTCCCGTTCGCTGAGTCGCTCTGTCCTTAATTTCTTTTTTGGGTTTTGGTGGTGAGGTTTTATAAACTAAATTAAAAAAATTAACTTTTGGGGCATGGAGCGGTATGAGGCTCTTTCCGTCAACTGTCTTGGGGTCAGAGGTTCTCGCCAAGCGTTGCCGCCATGTTTTTGGCGGTTTTCTTTACGGAGCATCGACGTAGGAGTGCGTTTGTGTTTGATTGACAGGAACGCTGTTGTACTATCGATGTGACATCAGATCTATAGTACAACAACTTTTCTGACCTTTGAACTGTCCTACAACAACATTTGAGAAGCCACTGATTTCCATCTAGAATAAGCCCTAACCATATACTATAAAAATGTTGTGCATTCTGGACAAAGTAAAATATGAAGTATGTTGTGGATGAGGAAGGGCCCCATGACTTGTCTTGCTGGGGGCCCCCACAACTCTAAAGCCGGCCCTGGACCCAGGAGTATAGTGTAGCAGCAAACTTTTCTGATTTCTCTGCACTTTGCTCCTCCAAGCAGTGCACTCAAACATGACTCTTTAGGACAGTTTTTCCTAATAGGATCACTCATAAAAAATAAACTTTATGTTTTGCAGAGTGAATAGTGTCCAGACTATTGCTGAATGAATAGCACTGCTGTCAATACAGTGTACTGTGAAGACGCTTACCAATTCTCAGGTTCTTCTGGAATTTTTTGTTTAGGTCTGAATGCAGACAGAATGCTTCTAGATGATTTTGCTGCTTCTGCAAGCTTAGCTTTCTCTTGTAGTTTACGCCTCTCAGCACCAGAAAGTTTTCGTTTCTTGCTTGTAGTTTCCATCTGTCCAGTTATTTCCTAGGTACAGTAAATGACAGTAGGCTTAACAGTATTGTCCATTGTCATCCCTGAAGCCCCCAGCCTCTGTTCTAGGTCCCATTATAGGGAGCAGTGGTGTCTGGTGCCTCACCCCCAGCACCAGCCCTAATAGGGCAGCTGGTACAACATACCCTCTGTTCAGCACCATTGCTTCTGGTTGCCATCTGCTGCACTGTAGTGATATATACCATCAGGGCAGGTCTCTGAAGGGAGTCGGACATTGTCAGTGCTGATTTTGATTGTTATGGTGTGATCACTGCTCCTTCTTCTATGGCAAGCTGGCAGCTTTTTATTTTGAACCAGACCGGCTTCATTGGTGGAAAAGCAGCGACATGGCATCTTCAATTTACTTTCCGGTGCTCTCGAAGTCAAGGTGCAACACTGCCAGAAAGAGCACCACCTCTGTCCACAGATCTGAGGGCCCACCCGGGGAGGGGAATCAAAAGTTCATGCCCAAGTGAGAGGAGGGGCTTCAAATAGACATGGACCAATGACCAAGCGAGCGCCATGTGATTGGCTGCATGGGGTGATGACGACAGCATTGCATGTTTTCGGGGTTCCACAGCTTTTATGAAGGTGCAAATGGCCAAAAGCATTATTGAACACTCCAGTTCTTCCAGTACAACAGAGACATTGTCCTCAGGCAAGCTCAGGCACAGGGTTCAAGTGTCAGTTTCCATACTGAGACTTCCAGGAGTATCATGCATGTCTCCCATCCAGCACACTTACTTATGGCTATTTTTCCTAACAAAAAAAAATAATAAATTATAGAATGGTACTTGGTCAGTATGGTACACTTTGTTTCTTTCCACCTAAGGTGCCTGGCTCACTACTGTGAGGTCCTGTGACTACACTAACTGACTACCATCCTGCAAGTTTTTACTTTACTTATCTTTTTTTTTAGGAAAAATAGTCAAGTGGTTACATTACAGCTAGCCCTTGGGCAACTGAGAAAGAGCAGTACAAAAGTGGATTGGACAGCAGGCAGCCAGGCACACTAGGTGGCATGGCAACAAAACAAGCAGGGGTATACTGTACCACAATGAGCATCTGGTTCTATGTGCAGGTAGACAGCAGGCACACTAGGTGGCATGGCAACAAAACAAGCAGGGGTATACTGTACCACAATGAGCATCTGGTTCTATGTGCAGGTAGACAGTAGGCACACTAGGTGGCATGGCAACAAAACAAGCAGAGGTGTACTGTACCACAATGAGCATCTGGTTCTATGTGCAGGTAGACAGCAGGCACACTAGGTGGTAAAAGGTAGAGGCATACTGTACAGTAAACAACTGGTCCTATTGCTGTTTGTTAGAAAAACTAGCCTAGTGCTCAAACTGCAAGTAGTCCTTTGAGCAACTGTGACAGAGCAGTACACATATTTTCTTGCCGGTATTTTTTTTAAGTGAAGTTCCATGGTAGACTTAGTCCCCCTACCCCAGTGAAATACCCAGCACTGTTTCCTCCAGAAAGCCTCTTACTCTACAGTAAGAACCTTGCCATACGATGTCATAAATAATGGTACTTTATGAACAATGAAAGAATGCCATTTTAAATGTCCTGAGCCTTCGGGGAAGGGCGCCCAAAATAAATAAAATCCACTACTACTACTAAATACACTACTACAACATACTGTAAATATGTAACCATCTAGTCCCCTGTGGTTACTAAAATTCCATCAGTGTTAGACATAGGAACATAGTTGGGCAGCTGGTAGGGACTCAGGAGTGTAATATAAGCTGTCTACAGACCTCTCACTGTTTACCTCACACCTCTCTCCCAGAACTCGGAGTAAATATTAATGTTATTTTGCACACTAACCCCCCCCCCGACCTCTTAGATGCTGAGTCAGGGATTTGCCCCGTGCCAGAGGTGATGCCTTTTGTTATGCTGCCAACTTGTGGTTCGTTGCCTTGTTCATGTACAAGTTAGGGGGGTCCTGGTGGCAAGATGCCACTCTTGGCCAGGTATGGACAGCCAGGTTGCGAATAAATAACAGAACTGCAGTAACTTTCAACCACACTACTATAATAACTTGGTTAAGTAAGCAGCAATACGGGAAAAGAACATAAATCATGGATGATGTGGACCACTTAAGATTTTTTTAAACTCAGTCAGGAAAGGCATTTTTCTTGGCACAAGACTAAGCATTTCACAGGTGAGCTATATTTAAGACACCTGAAGCCATGCCAGTTGTATTAGCCAAGGAAGGGGGTGTGTGTGTGTGGGGGGGCTATATTTTACAGGCATCTGACACGACTCAAGGCCACCAAACTGGGATGATTTATATGGTTTCCGCATTAAGGATGAGGACTCCATTCTATTCAAATTTTGTATTTTACAGTATCTGCACCTTGTATTCAAGGGCGATTTGTATTTTAAAGCACTTGCTCAAGAGGGGCTCAATCCAGACAGCCTACTCAGGAGACCAAGAGACTGCAACAGCCTAAAAAGTGACTGTATGATGTTTGGAGTCAAAGAGCATAGCTTTCTTTTTCTGATAATTTAATACAAGTGCTTCTTCAGATTCAGACAGCCAGCTCTGAATGCTGAAAATGTCTGTGTCAATGTACATTTTTCAGGTTGCCAGTTTGCTGGAGCTATAGTAAATTACCCATACCCAGCCTGTGGCATATAGAAGGCTTCTGCAGTATACACAAATGATCTAGGAAGGTCAATGGTCATTAACAAATAGGGAGAATAGCAAGGGACTGGCCTGGACTGGTATGGAAATCTTGTGAGACACTGATGGAGATACACTGCAAGCATGAAAAAGAACTTCTGATCTTAACTTGCTGACATGGTTATTAAGGCAACTGGAAAAACATTTCACAGTATTATTAGAGACCCCGAGTTAGAGAGCTTGCAGACTTGGATACCATAATTCACAAGGTCAAAGGCTTTGTTTAGATCAACAAATACTGTAAATGAACTGTGAATCTACAGTACAATTATCCATACTATAACTCAAGTAGATAAGTGCCGAGTGTTTATATGTCCATCATAAGGTAGGTGATTGGGTTGGGGGTGTGGTCAGTAAGGGCCAGATCAGGAGAATGGAGAAAACTAATGATAGAAAAAAATTAAATTTGTGGTTTCCCTCCTAGAGTCACTGAGTCAGTACTGTATCACAGAATTAATAGTGATCCTAGAAATATGGTGACGGCCGTAACAGCTTCACATAACTTCCTTCACAAGGCTGGCAGGCTGTGAAAATAAAACAACTAAAAACACATCATAGCTAGGTGTTTAGTAAAGTGGCTGTCTCAGGTAGCTCTACTAGACCCCGCCCAGGGAAGTTTATTTACTTTTTTGGGCCGGCTCCCTCACTATACATTGGTCACAAAGGGAACCAACCAGCCCACCAGGATATTATGTTGGCCCACCCATGTGGGCCAACTCTAGCACCATGGACTACCCATTCTAAATTTGTGCTGGGGCAGCTAGGACAAAAAAGTCACCACTAGCCCACCTGGGTTACTGCTTTTAACTACATTGCCACTATGATGTAACCCCCAGGTGGTGCTATCCCAAGGGCTACTACCCCTGCCTGCTTGACTACTGACAGGTTGAGGGGCCTAGGTTCTATGGCAGGTGCCTCCACCCAGAGGTCAGGGTTCGTAATGGTTGGTCTAGTTTGGTCACAGCCCTCTGGTACACTGAGACCCCCTTCTAATCCCTCTAATGGCCCACACAATGCACAGGAGTTACAGTACCAATACCCCACATGTACACACTGTTCAATCATAAGGTACCACTTACCCTCGAGACTGATTCTCAGGCTCGTCTCTGAGGACTCCCTGAAAAATAAGGTTAAACAGCATACACAAACTAATACAGTGCTTGGCATGAAGGTACTGATACTTCAGACAGTTTAAAGTTTAACAACATCAAATCTGATTTTTTTTGGGGACAGTAACATGGGAGGGGGAAATCAGGTTAATTGGTGGCATTAAATCACAGTACTGTGCTCACATACAGGGTCTGAAAAGTCACACTCTGGGTACCCAGGTTGGGGAGGAGCTAACCAGGTCCGTTGCCCAGGGTTGGCCAGCAGGTGCAGATGGATAGGGCCCTGTAGAAGAAAATATATGCACAACACCCAATTGTAATCCGGAGCCGGATGGCTCAGTCCATGAAGCAGTGAAACAACAAGAATTAGATGACACACTTGTGATTGAAAACAAGCTGCAGGGGAATACCCTGATTTGTACTCACAATACCCAAGCTGAGGACTGGATGGTGGATATTATTCTGTATTGCCAGAGCAACAGGGCATGGAGACAAGGTCCTTGTGACTGGACCCCACTGCAGTTGATAGCAAACAGATTTAGTCCGAGACAAGCTGGGGTTTGCTTCCAGCTTCAACACAAAGCACACAGCACAGGGGATTAGAAATAGCGATTCCCCACAAGCACTATGCACAGTCATATGTAAAAGGAAAGTACTATACCAGGCATGCTGCTCCTCGATCCCGATTGCACTTACTGCAAAATACCCAGGAGCACACACAGCAGCATCACTTCCTGACAGACCGAGCGCGATTCAGCCATTTCTCCAGTCTTCTACAGGGTGAGCCTGGTTCCCACTCTTCAGACTTCCTTCTTTCTCCTCACAAATCGGATTCAGTCTGAAATGGCACTTACAACGGCTGTAGGCCGAACCTCAGGGCCTCACACGCACTTCCCACGCGAAACTATACACCGCAGAAGCACAGAGCTCCTTCTCTCTTCATTGTCACAACTGATCTGATCTTTCTAGTCACAGAGCAGTGCATTTCCTGTAGCTCCACACCATTCTGTTGGCTGGTTCGGCTATCACTCACAGTAAGACTCACTCTGTTGGTGAAAAAAGGGGCCAAGGTCAAAACTACATTTCCCAGAGTCACTGCTCATACAATCCCCTTGTGGCTGGCTCAGAATTGAGAGTCCAAGTTCTGATTCATCCACAGGCTCCATTTTAAGGCCTCCCTATCATCCTGATTGGTCCAAGTCAGTAATTCAGGACCAAAATGAAAGAGCTACACTGAAACAGTTCATGCTGAAATAAAGACAGGTTAGACAAACTACATTTTCTCAGTCACTCAAAATAATTTCTGGCAAACAGTTATATCTTTCAACAAGGCTCCCTCTGCACATGTAGCGACGGCAGAAATGGAGTGAATTGGCAGCAGCTCGTGCAGGATTCGAGCATTAAATACACAGTCCCCCCCATACAAACTAATTAGGTCTGCAAGCAGACAGCTCTTAAAGAGATAGTACGTGGAGGCTCAAATAGCACTCACTTGGAACCACATTTAAACAGCTCAGACACCGAACACCGCCCAGACTTGGAGCATTCAGGCAAGCTCCTGGAAGACTTTTGGGAACCCCCATTTGCAGGGGGGGTTACAATGATATCTAGGGTTATAAATTATTTTTGCTGAGCCCCTTCCCACCACAACCAACCAGCAACATTTTTCTAATTTCTAGTGTTTTTCTTCCCCCTCAGATATTCCTTATGCTCCTCCGTCTACTAAATAAGACGTCCTTCTGTTTCCTCCTAAGTGATTTATCCTCCTTACCGAGACACTGCTGCTGCTACCCCTGGACCTTATACCCACCCGCAACATTGCCCTATACTGCCCCCCCCAGCTTACCCAGAGGTGTTGTGCATGCCATCAGCCACTGACATTTCTTTCATGCAGCCATCTGATGTGGGGGGGGGTAAAGGTGCTAGTCAGATCCAGGAGTGCAGTAGCTTGGGCCTGATGCAGGAGTAGGCCACTGCAGGGGCATTATCTGTCTGGCCATTACATGTTGTTTCCATATTCTCCTTGTTCCCCTGGCCTCAGCAAGAGTGCACATTGGGATTGGATTCTGGACAGATGAGACCTGGTGCAGCGAACCTCTGGGTCTGCTGCAACAGCCCTTCCTCTCACTCACGGATCCCCCTGCACTGCTGCCTGTGGATACCCAGGTAGCAGTAGAGCAGTGGAACGTAAGTCTCTCCCTGGATGAGGAAAGTGTCCTGTCCTCCCAGGCTGGTCCTGTGACAGTCCTGGCTCATTCCTGAAACTGGGTCATTGGCATACTGAGCAGTAGCACTACTGCTGTGTCAGCATGCCAACTCTTATCTGTGTATTATTTTATCTCCTTTCTCTATATTTGTGATCCTGTTTCGTTCTATCTGTATATAACTTTTTATCTAAGGCCATCTACTCCTATGCTGTTCTATAGCTCTTTTATACATCTCCACTCTCTGTTTCCGCCCTCACTGTTGTATTTTCTCCATATTAACCTTTTTTTTCCTCTTTAACAGGTCTGACAGGAATGGATGCTGACTGCTTGCCCATCAGATAAGTATTACTCTACATGTAGCCTGTCTTATCTTTTCTATTTATTCCTAAAGAAGTACAGATCCTTTGTGACCCCTTTCTTACATTCTATTTTACAGGTCTGAGGGATGTCATCTCTTCAAGTCCTACTTCCAACTCCCTAATACTCAGGTAAGAGATTCTCAACATATTAACTACACTTGTTGGATTTACAGTAATGATTCAGCTGTGCCTGTTAGTGTGTGTGTGTGTGTGTGTGTGTGTGTGTGTGTGTGTGTCTTAAGGTTACACATACTGCAGCACTTGTTTCATGAAACTTTCTGTCTTCGTCTTGGTGGTTAACGCAGGTAGGCTGTTAGATCCAGCCCCCCCCCCCCCTTTAATCCAGAACTTGCCTGTCTAGGCTCCCTTGGGAAACGAGAGCTGTCTGACCGATGCTCAATCCCCACCCCACCCTCCCTACCCCTGGGGCAAAGCCCTAGTAACCTGATCTTGTTCCCAAACTTGGGTTGCTAGCTTGGTGGGAGGCAAGGTACACCACGCCTCATCCCTCTAAGTCCAAGCCAGTGAGTGAGATGGATTTTGGCCACATTGGGAACTGGTGTCCTACCTGGTGTGATAGAGGCTTGTACAAGACAGACAGCCTCCACTCAAGAGTGCACTAGCATTCCTGAGTGGAAGGTGTAAATGATACTACATAAAGGATTGTGTATGAGTAAGCATACACAACAAGGCAGTTGTATGATCAAGAGGTTTCCATGATCGTAAAACTGCCTTGTTTGTGTATGATTGCTTATACACAATCTTTTATATTGCATAGGCAATCATACTTTCACTATTCTGTTCCATCAAACGTAAAAAAAATAACTTTACTTATTATTTATTGATAGCTAAAACTGAAGAAATGGAGGAAAATCATTTATAACACAGAAACATAGAAACTGACAGCAGATATGGACCACTAGGCCCAGCTATCTAGTCTGCCCATTTTCCCTGCCTACCGTAAAAGCCACGGACCCTACTTGATCTCCAGATTTACCTCCTTGTTCCTATTGCTGCGGTTCCCCTATGCTCAGCCTGTCCCATGCATGCTTGAATCCCCCCACCGTGTTTGCCCCCATCACCTCCGCTGGGAGTCTATTCCATGCATCCACCACCCTTTCTGTGAAGAAATACTTCCTCATGCCACCCCTTAGTCTACCCCCTTCCAACCTCAAGTCATGCCCCCTCGTTCCTGGACATCTCCTTTTCTGAAAGATGCTACCCTCCGATACCATATTTATGCCCTTTAGATATTTGTAGGGTTCTATCATAACTCCCCTGTCTCTCCTCTCCTCTCCTCCAGGGTATACATATTGATGTCTCCCAGTCTCTCCTCATATGACTTTTGGTGCAGGCCCTGCACCATATTTGTTGCCCTTCTTTAAACTGCCTCCACCTTGTCTATGTCCTGATGGAGATGCGACCTCTAGAACTGGACACCATATTCCAAATGATGCCTCACCAATGATCTGTACAGTGGCATCACCTCCTCCTTCCTTCTGGTGCTGATACCTCTCCTTGTGCACCCCAGCATCCCACTGGCTCTCCCCACAGCTTTGGCCATTGTTTGGCCACTTCCACCTTTAGGTTATCAGACATGATTACCCCAAATCCCTTTCCTGTTGGGTGACCATAAGTCTTCCTCCCCCCCATCACTTAATCCTTCCCTGGGTTCTTTGCACCCCAAATGCATAATTTTGCACTTTTTCACATTAAATCTCAGCTGCCACACTCTGGATCATTCCTCCAGATTACCTAGTTCCCTTTTCATTTTTTACCCCTCCTGGAAAGTCAACCCTGTTGCAGATCTTAGTGTCATCCTCAAAGAGACACACCTTCCCCTCCAGCCCCTTCATGATGTCACTTATGAAGACATTAAACAACACTTATCCCTGTGTCACCCTGCTGGTCGCCCTTCTTTCCTCAGATTAAGCACCATTTACCACCACCCTCTGTCTTCTATCACGAGATGATGAATCCTCCTGCCATGGTCAGCCTTCTCATGACCGAAGCACATTCCCCAATTCAGTGTCATTGGTGTCATGAGAGGTACTGCTATCGCTGCACCGGTGGGCCAGCTTTTTAGTTTTTAACAAGGAAAGGCACACCAAGCTACTATAGCTCATTTCAGAGTGCATCCAGGGTGACTGACACTGTAGAAGCGAGCAAAAAGCATGCACTGATAAACTTTGGTGCTGCTGCTGCTGTAGCTGTTCAGTAACTGAAACCTTGAAACTGAAGGGGGAAATTACAACAGTCCATCAAATACCACTGCTTACAGGAAGCCAGTACCGTACCATTACCAACCACCACTGCAAATACTTGCAAGTGAACGTTTGACATTGACAAATGCTTGTTTCATGTACTGTACAGTGGCTGGGCAGAATTTGCGGAATCATGTTCTGTATAATGAGAAGTCAAACACTCATTACAATTGCCAGAAAATGTCATGAAACCATTTACATCCCCAGAAAATAATTCTGCAGTTTACACTGAAAAAATAAAACATTTCTCAATGTATACAGAATTTCCTTAAAAAAACTGCATTTTCTTTATTAGTGATACTTTTCAAGTTTTGCTAAACATTTTCAGAGTTCTCAATCAAAATTGGTAAAGCCACCACATTTCTGCCACCGCCAACTACATATGTTTTACAACTTAGTATTTCTTATGATCTGCTGGCTAATACTGATGTGCAAAGGAGGGAGTCAGTCAAGAAATTCCGTAACAAACACCAAATAAAACTGGAAAATACCAGCACAGCCTATACTCTTTTATATTGACAAAGGCTGCTGATGCACGAAGACTAGTTTATGTGAAGAACTACCGGAGTGCTATGCCACAGTACAAGGCAGACCCACCCACCCCCCGCAGCAAGCCAAGGCAGAAGAATTTATGTGCTCGGCAAAGAGCAAAACAATAAAAACTGTACTGTTTTTTTGCATTTTCAGCAAACCAGCAGGCAAAGGAAACACTAGAAAAAACACTTGTTTTAAGCCAAATATTCCAATAAAAACAAACTGGTAATCATAGTAGTAATAAGTACTAGTAATCTCTCTCTGCTCTGCTGCAGAAATACAATCTGCGTCACTTCGGCTTCATAATTTGTGTATGATGAAACACAAAGAGCACTAGCAGAGGTAACTAAACTTTGTTTTATTGTGGCAGGCTGCTGCTGTGAATGATGGAAGTGAGGCACTTAAGACAGGTAGGTACTTACTTACAGGAAACAGAAGAAGGTGAGGTGATGATGAACTGAAGCCAAGGAAACTGGAGCTCATCTTCAGCTTTATTTCAGTCTGTCTTCTGCTCTGCTGTTCCTCGTTGATAGGCTGGCAAAATTAAGGACATTTGATTGATTGATTGATTGATTGGCTTCTCTCTCTGCTACAGTGCAGTGCTGCCAGTGCCACTGCCCTAGGCCCAGGGTATCCGATTTGATGATCATCCAGGACCAGACCTCTGCTCAGGCCAGGAGGACTAGGCCAGCTGGGTGACATGCTGGAGAGACTGTGGGATGGAGAATGGACTTTGCTTCTGCATGGACACACTACTCCGATGGTCAGACTCTCCACTCCAACCGTCACCTAACCGAAGGAAGGGAAGCAAGCATAACGTGGCCTTAGGCCCTCTGGCCCTTAGCCCTGGCCTGCAGTTGAACTAACAAGTAACTTCTTCCATTGCCAACCAAGAAGACGGCAGCAGATGCACTTTTTATTTATTTCAATCTAGGATTACAATACCTTTGAGCCGAGGCTCTTTTACAAAGGTTCCACGTCAGTGTGTGCAACAGTCATCATTTTTAGTTACAAACAACATCACTGACTTACAGACATGTAATAACCAGTACAAAGACTTGAGCTAGAGCAAGACAAGGAGGAGGGTCGATGGGAGAAGTGAGGGGTAGGAGATGGGGGGGTGGGAGGTGCAGGGGTAAGGGGAGTGGGAGGTGGGTGGGGGCAGGGGCAGGAGTGGAGATACAGGGGAGGTGGGCGGGGTGGGAGACAGTGCAGCCAGGGGCCTTGTCAAGGGAATATGCCAGGTAAGGTGTTAGGGGTGCAAAGACTGATTGTAAGTGCTGGGTGCTGGGGCATGTGCAGCTGGAACGGTGGAAATGTTAAGATGGGCAATCGCAGGATACAAGCAGTGAGAGGCACAGCTTGGACTTGAAGAGGCCGAGTGTTGGAGCAGTCACTATGTCGCTGCCAAGAGAGTTGAGCCAGTTGGATGCCCGATAGGCAAATGATCTTTGTCCTTGGGTCATGCAACATCGTGGGATATGTAGTAGATGGGAATTGGATCTCCTTGTAGTGACATTCCTATGTCTAGGCTTAAGGAGGGCACAGACACCAGGTGGGGCAAGTCTCATTATGATTTTCTTGGCCATGATGCAGGTTTGGTATTTTATGCGTTTGTCCAGTTGAAGCCATCCAGATTGGGAATAAAGGTCACAAGTGTGGGTATGGCGATGTGAGCCAGCGATGAGACGACAGGCCTTATTCAGGGAGGTCGCGATACGTTTGAGAGCAGTGGTAGTTGCAGACCCATATATGATAAGACCATAGTCTATGATGCTGACAATGGAGCTTTGGACGGCCACTGACAGTGCTTCTAGGGTTAGGTGTTTCCTGTGCCGGAATAATATGCCTAACCTCGCATTGGCAGACTTTGCAACATTGCTAATATGGACAGCGTATGAAAGGTGGGGATCAAGGATGATGCCAAGGTACTTGAACGATTGTGTTTGCTCTAGGATGGCTCCTTGTTCGGTTGCAATGGAGAGATGGAGTTGTTTGTTTTTGTTGTGGTGGCTGCAAAAGACCATAGACTTGTTTTTTTTTCTGATTGAGAAGCAGTTTATGATTTAGGAACCAGGATTCAATGGAGGAGAAGGCCCGCTGAAGTTTATTTTGTAATTGGTTTGGATCAGGGTCTGAGGCGAGGATCACAGCATCGTCGGTGTAGAGAATTATTTGTTCTGGGCAGCTGTCTGGTAGTGAGTTTAAGAATAGGCTGAAGAGGAGGGGTCCCAGAATTAAGCCCTGGGGGACTCCCAAGTGGACCGGTCTAGGGTCCGAGAGTATCAGCGATTCTTTCTGTTTGGGACCATTCTTCAAGGTAGCTTTAGCGCAGCAGTAAGCAAGCAAGGCTCAGGCTGGCAAGTGCAAGCTAGGCAAGCAAGCAACAACTAAGGACACTGGCCTGGGACCCCTCCTGGAAAAATGGAAAAAAATGCATCACCACTGGGCCTGCCTGCCTGGTGCAGTAGGTAGTAGCAAGCAGCACCATGGACCCCCGTCCCTGCCACAAAGACACTCTATAGTCAAGTCAGCGACCACCAGTTGCACTCACAGATGGATGACTTACAGTACTTGGATGGACTATATACCATAGGTCCATTGTAATTTGGAAAATGATCGTCACGAGTCGAGACTCGAGAGGGTTGTTTGATCCTTCTTCAGCACCTCTTTGCTTTCTTCCTGCTCTGAGCACTCTGCCGCCACTCTCTCTCTTCTTATTGGCTGGCTGCTGCATCAAATCACAAGCTAGCAGAGCTGCAGCCTGCATGAATCAGAGGGCCCACTCCCACTTTCTGAACTATGTGTGCCTCATCCACAGCTCGTGCCTCGCCTAATCAGTCCTGGCCATTTTAAAATTAAATAAAGAACCGAACCAGGTTTTCTCTGATTGGAACTGACTCTAGTCTGGACAACAACAGCAACACTCATTGTCTGATGACTCCCCAGTCCTCCAACACACACGGAGTCCTCCATGGGGGCACCACCGGGCATGCCGCAGATATGGCAGTTTATTAGTTTTGGGGTTCTTTTAACCACAAAAGAAAGCAGAGCCAGGGCGGGGGTGCAACTCACAGGCAAAATGGTCTAGGGGTGCACTTGCCCCCTAGCTCTGCCACTGGGCCACAGGCATATGTTTATTAATCCAACCTTCCCCCCCTTCCAATTCCCATGGCAACAATAATCACACCAGTTTGGGATTTTAAATGTCCAAAGCCATAAATTTATTAATCCAATTCCTAATACAGATTAGACGTGCACTGAAGGGAGTCTCTCCAAAGTTCCTGTCCCAACCTCCCCACCCCTCCGTGAAGGAAAGGGTTCAATCTCGGCCACTGCCTGCCTCCCCTCGGCTAAGCTGCAGGCTGCTGTGATCTTCAAGAGGGGTCAGACCCTCAGGGCCAGAGGTCTAGTGCCCTTCATGCTGGGCATGACCCTCTGCCTCCTTCCCCCTGTCTGACCATGGAGATCACAGACCTTCACCATGGGAAATTCACCCTCAGAGGCCTGACATAGGCCCGGCCCAACCCAGGAGCATTATCCGGTGACCTTGACCTGTCCATACTGGGCACAGGCCAGTGTCCCCCTGAGATCACCTAAAAGAGAAGCCCCCATTCCATGCTGGGCACTGGAGGCCCCCCTTTTTCCCCCCACTTCTGAGCTGGGCTAACCCGACTCATCCTTAGACAACCTTGGAGACATTCCCTATCAACCACCAACCTGATCTCCATCAGGTCCCCCACAGCACATCATATCCCCTTACCTTCTCTCCTAGGGTTCCCATCATGTTCTCCCCAGCTATCTCCCTCCCATCTCGCTGATTATTGGGGTTAAAACCATTAAAATGTTCCTGCAAAAGAAGTCCAGGCCTACATCAGACAGGTGTATCCCATTTGTCTAATACAGTTTATGAGAGTCCACTATAATGTGATCATGCTTAATGACACCTTCTGGCAGTCAGAACATGAATGTCCCCATTTCTCCATTAATCTTCCTCTGAGTTCTGTACAGGCCCTTGCTCTTGGGCTCTCCTCATCAATGACTTCTCTGAATGATGTGTGACCATATTATTCTGGTCTCTGGCATGCTGCGCTGGATGGTGGCTATGTCTTCTTTCATGGTGTGCAGTAGTGCTACGGACTTCATTGCCCCCAAGTCATTGCCTCCCAGGTGAATGACCAGGATGTCTGGCTGTGCATCCTTCTGGCACTCCTCCTGTAACCTGGGAACCAGCTGATCCCAGCGCATACCCCTGTGCCCTATCCATCGCACCTCGACAGGGATATCACTGAACTTCAGCATTGGTCCCCTGGTCCGGGATTGCTCCCAGGCGGCCACCCAGTGAATGAAAGAGTGCCCACATATCCACACCCATCTCCTGGCTCCCCTCCAATCTGTTTAATAAATAAAAAGTTAAAGCATGTGCAGCTGTACATATCTTTTAAATGCCTGTGACTTCCACCTGCCAGTCCCTTAATCTCTGCCTCTGTCATGCCCTGCTCGCTGCCCAAGTTGCTGCCCCTATCCTCAAGGAATGGGTCCCATAATCCCCCAATTCCTTTCCCACTGCCTGCAAGGCTTTCTTAAGCATCCTTGTAAATTGAAACTGTGTCAATGGTGTCCCATCCCTGTGCCTGAAGTATGCCCACCCCACCTTTGGTGTCCCCGCCTCATACCTCACTAATTCCATCCTAATCCTCCACCGCCATCCCCTCTAATCCCGAAGTGATGCCCACATACCCCATGCCTGTTGATCGGTTTTGACCTCCTTATCCTTACTTAGACCCCCCTGACCACCACATCCTCTCACAACCCCTCTAGGAGGGTCCCATCTTCAAGCTGCCGTGACCTCTTAGACTTTAAATGCCCCACAACAGACAAGCAGAAATGCTGCCCGGAACAGCTGTGCCTCCTGTCAGCCTGTGCAGATCACTGGTAAGATCCCCACCACCCATTCTAATAACCCGGGCCTCACTGGTCTTCTTCTGTCTGGAACCCTAGGCTGTGACCTCCCCCACCCCTTCAGCAGTTTCCTGACCCTGAAAGCCCGAGTGTAGTCCTTCAGCCCCACTGCCCTGCTAAACCACCCTAACCCTACCAAGTGGTGGCTGGCTGCCCCTGCTGAACTACCCTCCTTTTTGAGTGCCACCACAAACTAGCGCAGCTGCCTCTCAGGAATAGGCCAGTCCTCTTCCCAGCCATGGGAGTCCCAAATCCTCATGAACTCCTCCACTACTCTCATGTATGCTCTCTGGGTGCTGGGTGCCAAGGACTGGCACATCAATGCCCAGCCTTCGAGACTCACAGGTTCCACTAGAACTGCGGGATCTCTTCTGGACTGTCATCTGCTCCAGGTGCCAGGGTTCTGAACCAGACACATCTGCAAATGAGATAAAGCATCAGCTACACCATTGCATTCCTAGGAACATGTCGGGCCCTAAACTGTATATTGTTCAGTAAACACCTTAACACAAACACCCGGAGCTGGTTAACTATTGGCCCACCTGCCCCACACTGTCAATTAAATACATGTACCACTCCGGTATTGTCTGATCTAAATGGCACCTTCCTATCCTGTAGTTTCCTTCCCCACACTACCAAGGACACCACTATCAGAAAGAATTCCAAGTACGCAATGTTCTTGGCTAGTCCCTGTTCTCCCCACGATGCCAGCCACATCCCTAATGGCAATGCCCCCTGCAAATGTGCTCCAAACCCCAGGCCCCCGGAAGCATCTGTAAAGAGTTCCAGGTCTGTGTTTGACACCTCCTTCTCTGGCCATGTAGTAATCCCATTAAAATCCTCCAGGACGGTAACCCAAACATCCAAATCCTCTTTCACTGACCAAAGGATCCTAATCCTGTGGCGGGGCCGGCCTTCATACAAAGGCTGAACCCATTGGTATGGTCCTGCATGCAAAATTCAGATGCCCCAGCAACTGTTGCACCTGTCGCAATGTCATCTTCCTTGCCTGCATGGCATTCCTCACCATCCTCTACAGAGCTTCTACCTTATTACTTGGCAACCTGCATTCCATTTTGTCTGAGTCAATTTCAATCCCCAAAAATGACAGTACCGAAGTTGGGCCTATGGTCTTCTCTTCAGCCAGGGGAACCCCAAAGGTTTGGCAAACCTCTTGTAATCCTCACAACGTCTTCTCGCAAAGTTCACTGCTATTTAGCCCAATCACCAAAAAGTCGTCCAAGTAATGGATGATTCCCCTGCCCGGGTTCATCTGTTCCACTACCCAATGTAAAAATGTACTGAATTTCTCAAAGTATGCACACGTGATAGCACACCCCAACAGCATGCATTTGTCTACATAGTATTCCCCATTCATTTGCAACACTAAAGAGGTTATTTATTTAGCCACATGCTTGTGCTCAGCTTTTTATATAGGCAAAATGATAAGAACTTTCAAAGTAAGGATAGTAGAACATCAGAGAGCGATAGATAAGGGGGATAATACATATGCCACAGCGCAACATATTGATAGTACCAAAAATGAGAATCGGCAGCATGTGTTCACTTATAAAGCCGTTGATAAAGTAAGCTCCAACCCTAGAGGTGGCAACTACAATAATTTAGTTTTAAAAAGAGAAACATTTTGGATAATTAATTTGAAAGCCACCCTAATACCAGGATTAAATATAGGGTTTGAAATTAAACCATATTTACAAGACAGGAAATACTTATCAGATGTGTTAGTGGACCTTCCCTAGTCATGTTGCTCTTGATGTACATATGTTTTATGGTATTTTTGATAGGCTGACTTTTTTTTCTCCTCCCTTCCCTTTTTTCCTTGTTTTTTTAATTATATAGAAACATAGATAAGATATTTGTATAGAAGTTAAATGCAATCTGTCATATAGAAGTTAAATGCAATCTGTATAGTGTGTGTTTATAATATATATGTATCATTTTCAGCTCCTTCAGAGTATAAAGCGAAGTAGAAGAGTGTTTTATATTGAGGTTATTGTTTGTAATGTTGCTGTAGTAGGGAACATAGTGTGATTAATAGGTCCTCATCAGGAACCAGAGCACTCAGTTTCTTTTTTGTCTTTAATATGTGATTGATAATGCACTGAAACAATTAATCAATTCATACAGCTAATTTTCCCTGATTTTATACAATTGTATATAAAGCACTTACTCAGATGGAACGCTATAGCCTTTGAAAAAGGGTCCAGTTCAGGATCATAAACGCATCAGGTGGGCGCTACTGTATTTTTATCAATACAATAATTTTTTCCTCATCTTAAACATACAGTATCAGCATCAGATGTGGTGGTGAGTGTCCAAATTACTTGGTTGTAACTATGTCCACTTGATCCCATTCCCGGCCCGGGTTCTTATGTAGCCAGAGCTGGAATACCTCATCATAATGGAGCCAAGCTGAACCTCCCTGGGCCGCATGCACTCTCATGACCCACGTCCAATGACTAAGAAGGCTGCAGCTGAGCTCCGGCTTCTCCTGGCACAAAATGTTTATGTAAATGAAGTACCCTGCTGACCAGTTCTCAAAATTATTTTTCCACCTGCATTTTTTTCTCTTTGTTCTTATCTTTCTTTTCCCCTTCCTTCTTTTTCTCCTCCTCTCCCCTACGCAACAGGGAGAAGATATCTACAAATTCTCTCCTGCAAATTGCTGTCCTGGTCTTGTCCAACAGGTGTGCCCCTACCTCTTCCTCCACACTGGAGTATGGATGTTTTGGAACCACCCCTTTCTTCCCTCACTCTCCTGTGCTACCCCTTTTCCTGAACCTGCCAATATCATTACCAGGTTCCTCAATGCCCCTAGTACACCTCTTCCATCCTGGTCCCATTCTGACCTGCTCCCCCTGTGCCCTATTCTTCTTCTGAATCAGAAATCACCACTGGCCTCGCCCACCCATGGGCTCTTTCTCTGATTTGCTACTCAATCCCGGCAGTGGCCAGAGTCTTTCAAACCTTGAGGGGAACGGGCGAGGTCCCTTGTTTATGGGTTTCTTCCCCTTCCCCAGCACCCCTGGCTTACCCAGCCCTTGGTCCAAAGATGACTCATACCTCTTTCTGGGCCTCTTCAGCAAAGGAGGTCCAGGCCATGGCCAGTCCCCACCAAGCTTGGAAGGACCCAGACAAGGTCTCAGTCTGTCTCTCAGCCTCTTCCCTTTGTCCTGCCCTGGGGTTCCACGTCCTTCTCTTCCAAGGACATGTCATACCACCCCTTAGGCTTCTTGGGCAATGGTCACCTCAGGCAACATGGCCTACCCGGGCCCCTAGGTGGGGGGGACATTCATCTCACTATGTGTCAATGTGAGGGGCTCACCCCCCTGAGGTCTCCCCTTTCTGCCCTGCCCCATCCCTACCTGGCTTTTTCCCTGGCCGGTTCCTCCTGAGATGACCCTTCAGAATCTGCTGGTGTCTCCCCTCCTCCGAGTTACTTCCCCCCCACTGGGTACCGGAGGGGGGGGCCCTGCCAATACCCACAACCGGGCCCATATACCTTGATTTGGCTTAAGAGACCACAGCTAGTCTGTGGCTCCTTATACCATTTGCCACCACTCCACCCCTGACTCCTGGTCACCCAGTCCCTAGCCTGTGGCCACTGAGGCTTCACTCTCCCGAATGCCCCCCCCTTGCCCACGGGTCTCCAACCCCCGATCCCTTGTTGATTCAGGGTGCAAGGGGGGCCTGGATAAGAACCAGCAATCCTGTTCTTGGCCCTGTGGGAATTCCACCAGTCGGGGGGACCACGGACACCAATCTATGTTCGCAATCGAGGCCACGAGGAAAGTCCATCCTTAGAGCTCTGACAGAATCAAAGAATACATGTAGAATGGTTGCATCATCACATGTTTCAACAGCATCTTATAATGATACTGCACCTTGTACCACTATAGCTGTGGACTTATACAGGTCTGGTATAGGGGCATTCACCACTGATAGGCGATTGCATGTGTAACCCCTAGGTGGCACTATCCCAAGGGCTACTACCCCAGCCTGCTTGGCTAGTAGCAGGTTAAGGGGCCTGAGTTCTGAAACGGATGCCTCCACCTGGAGGTCAGGGTTGGTAGTGGTCAAGCTAACCTGGGCACAGCCCTCCGGGACACTGTAACCCCCCTCTTTCCTTACTAGTGGCCGGAACAATACACAATAATCACTTTCACAATACCCCTGATACACCACACAAGTACCCACACTGTTTGCACTTACCACCAGGGCTTTCCTCTGGCCTGGCCCTAAGGACTCCCCTGTAAAACAAGGTTATACACTGCAAATAAGCAGTACAGTACTCTTGCACAGATTGGAACCACAGTCAGTGTAAATGCCAAAAAGAGTTAGATCTGATTTATTTAAGGGACTTGAACAAGGAAGGGGTGTAATCAAGTTAATTTGCTTAAAGTATGTATCAATCAAACAGTTATGCATGCACTTCAGGGTCCACAAACAGTCACACACTCTGGGTACCCAGATGGAGAATGGTGGGCTAGCTAGGAATGTTGCAGCTGGATGGGGCCCTGTGATGGAAGAAAACAACATGCACAACACACACTATTTGTAATCCAGAGCCGGAGGGCTCAGTTCATGAAAAGAAAACAACAAGACAATCAGATGACACACTTTACCCTGATGATTACTCATGATACCCAAGACTGGACACAGGCTGGACAAAAATCGAGACAGCAGGTGGTTAATCTGGAGTGCCAGGAGAAGCAGGGCCCACATGAATCGCCGAGGCATCATTCCTGTTCAAGCTTGGAGCAGGGGGCTGATCCCCAGGCAGGTCTCTCATCGATGGCTTTCTCTGTGCAGCGGGTAGTCTGGCTGGGCCAGTGTGGCAGGGCCCAGGCCAAATGGAAACAAATTCGGATACAGTCCACTTTGGGCTGGACACAGCTTCCAGCAAGCAGAACACAGTTCACACAGTGGAGGACCAAATCATGACCCACTTTCAATACACAGCACATTTACATGTAAGGAAATTTTACTGTACCAGGCAAACTGCTCTCCGGTCACGACTGCAAACTCTCTGTACAAACCGGGGATTCAATAGCAGCTGGAAATCCTGACAGGCTGGTCGCATTCAACAAAATCTTTGGTCTTCTTCAGGTATTAACCTGGTAAAAAATCAGTGGCTTACTTTGTTCTCACAAACTTGGATTTAGTCCAAAATAATTCTGTTCTCTCCCTCTCAGGGGCAGCAGGCAGACATGCAGGCCAAAACTCAGCCCTTTCACAGTTCTCCCATGCCAAACTACACAGAACTACTGCCCAAAAATCACTCGAGCTGTTCTCATTTCACTTCCCAGTTCAGAACTGACTGAAACAGCAGGCAACTTGAGGATTTCTCTCGGATCCAAAAGATTCGGTTGGCTGAACTGTCAGTCAGTCACAACAAAGGCTTCCCCTTCAGGTGCAAAAATGCACCAAAAGCCCAAAACTACAATTCCTACAGATTTTGACTCCAGACAGCTCTTATAGTCCGGCTCCATTTTAGGTCCCACCAGACTGATTGGTCCAATTCGGCAGTTCCAGGCCAAAATGGTGGGGATAAACAAAACAGTCCTTGCTGCAAAGAAGGCAGGTTAGACAAACTACATTATTATTACTACTCTAATGAATGATCAGCAAAGAGTTACATCGATTAACAGGGCTCCCTCTGCGCCATTAGCGATGGCAGAAATGGAGTGATTACCTGGTAGCCAGGGCGGGACTCAAGCATGACAACACTCAGCCCTCTCCTAGATTAATTATTACTGCAATCTAGGCAGCTCTTAAAGCGGCAGTACATAAAGGCTACACAGACACTCTTTGGCAATAACGATTAACTGCTAAATGCAGAACACCAGCCTGGCAGTGAGCATTTAGGCAAGCTCATGGAAGACATTTTGGGAACCCCCATTTGTAGGGGGGTTACACATGGAAATAGTGATGATCCTCCTGAGACCATGGAAACTTGTTTTATCTGATTCTTTTTGCATGATTTGAGACAAGCTGTGTTGCATGCATATACTGTCCCAGAAAAGAAGGAAGGAAGTAATTTGATTTTACATAGTACAATTCTCACAAACTGTATCCCAAACCACATTACACTCCAGAAGTGGAAGGAGGCGAATGCTGTTGCCATTTTAGGCACAGGGAGATTCAAACAGCACAGAGATTAAAGCCAGATTAGAGTGGGTACACACAGGGAACTAAAGTAACAAGCTCAGTGTCACACAGGTGGCACTTGTGGTATTCAAACTTGGATCGCCTAATTCACAGCTCAGTGCTCTAAATACTAGGCCAAACTGCCTCTCTTGGATTGTACATACCTGAGAAAAACAAGGGGATATCTCTCGTACAGTCAGAGGACGTAACATTTTTCTTGTCTTAAAAAATCAACATGTTCAGGATCAAAGAATAGAGGATGCATTTGAGTCATGGTACTACCACTCTCCCTCTCAGACAGAGGTCCTTTGAATCAAAAGGTGTATCATTTTTAGTATCCTTTTGTCAACTGGGCTGAGGTCTATCTAGCATTGAAGGATAGAGATATTCTTTTGCCCTGTCAAACTGTCATCCCCGCTAACACTGGGGAATAATATTCCAGTACATCTGTTAATGCCTGAGGTAACACCTCTTGGCTTGGGATTGCCATCTTACATTTAGGTATGTATGGTATGGTCCTCCCCTTTCACCTGTGAGTGGTTCTTTGTTATGGAACAGTTAATTAAGATATGAAAGAAGAGTTAGATGTCCCCCTTGCCAGTGCCAAATAAAAATGCTTATAAAATAAGTTGGAAATATTCTTCTTCCAGATTGTCTAAATAAGTTCTGAGACCCATATGTTCATTTGCCAGAAATGCACAGAAACATAGATTTTGATGGCAGATAAGGACCACTTGACCCACCTAGTCTGCCCATTTTCATAGGTTGGAACAAGTTCAGGCAATAGAATCTGGAATTGGGGCTGTCACATACAGCAATCTTGAGCCACTTCACTCATCTTTGACTTCCATTACAAACATGGCTACTACCTTTCCACACTGAAAACCCTAAACAAAGCCATAAAAAGTAAAACTCCCTAAATTTTAAAAATAAATAAATAACCATTCTTTCCTCTCAGGATGCCCTACATACACACATAAACAAAAAAATGAAGTACTAGTCACAGTTTTAGTTCATGGTGTTTCTTTGGTGACAATGAGAAATCCCTCTTCTAGCCTTACCAGCTTACAAGGGCAATCTCTGCTGCTTATACTGCTTCAGATACAACTGAGACCATAGCTCCATATAAGGCCTTCTGTTGTGTTTGATTGGGTGAATATTCTAATTCTGCAACAATCTGAACTAATGTGCTGTGTAATAAACAAACATTCCATCCATAGAAAGTGTGGCAAGACATTATTGACAGGTGAGGATGGACTACTTTTTTACTAGTTGCATTTTACAAAAGGAAATTCTTGTTTTTAATTTATTGATTGTCTGGGGTTAATGAACTTCCAGGTGCTAAAGGCACTCAGTGCAAGTGCTTTATGCCCCATTAATTTTTTTTTCCAATAATTTAACCAGGTGAGACACACTAAGTTGAAACCTTTTTTACAGGTGCAACCTGGGAGCACAGGTAAGTTAAGTGACTTGCTCAGGGTCACATAGTATATGCAAGTGGGGAGGCTGTAGGATTCAAACCCAGGTCTCCAGATTTGCAGCTCAGAGCCTTAAACTACTGCACTATACTGCCTCCCTAACACACCTAGGTGTGAAATAACCCTTGACCACCAACAGCCTGTAATGTCTTATTACTTATAAATGTTCCTTCCCAAATCACCAAAATTCTGACACCTGCGGATGGGATGGTTTGAATTACATTAATTTACACAGGATGACCCCCAGCTAACTATTTCCTTATTTTGTGGCAAGTGTTGCATCTAGTTGGAAGGGTCTGTGAAATGCCATGATGTATAGTAGGTACTGAGTTTTTAGGCAGGCATATAACTTTCTCTATTATTAAACAAGTCTGGGCACATAAAAAGGATACATTTTTCAGGCCAGTATAGAGTTAACTGTGCTAATTTCACAAAAGAACTAGACAACAGTTTTCGACATTGTGAGCTAAATTTGATTAGGCTTTATTGATCTGCATTTGTAAGTAGGCAACAATGGAAAAATGCTCTAAAATCAAATGTACTTTGATTACAATTGCTTTAGTAAATGACACAACTTCAAATAGTGTGTCTTTAAGAGTCCCTAACACAAGTTTATTCTAAAAACAGAGGTAGGTGAGAAAATTACATGTAACCACCCCAACCCGCAAGGTGACAGAAAACACTTGTCTGATAATACCTAGGTACTGTCTATAAAACCTTCGTGTGAATGGCACCTGGGCTCTGTTGGTATTGGAGGTAATACAAAAATGGTGCTGTGCTTCCTCCTATGTGAATACTTTTGACAGATGGCTGCCAGGGTACCACCCCACAGGAAATTAATGTAACCCCCACTGTCATGACAGGGAACTTTTATGATTATATACAACCCCAAAATTATACTCTATGCATCCAAACACAACAGTATGCAAAACCCAATACACTGCAATTTAAACACAAGGGATATTTACTGGAGGGGGGCAGGAATAGGTTCTGGATGGGGGAACAAAGTGGACTAAATAAATGCAGTGAACAGTTCTGAGATCACTCCCCAAATCCCACCACCCTCAGTTACGTACCCATACAATAGTTATTGTTTCCCCTACTGGTGCACCAGTACCCCTAAAGTCTCTTGGGAGCTCTCAATGTAGTCCCTTAATTGTGTGCCCACAGTGGGCAGTTGCAGGTTTGATGTTGGACTATGGTGTGGAATCAATTAGAGGCTGGTGGTTGGGGATCCCATACAAATTATTCAACACAAATACTACTTGCTCCTGGCTGTTGATGTTCCATAAACGGGTTTTGAATAATAATCATGCAGGTATGCCCAGAACTTACTCTTATATGCTCCTGACTAGCAGAAGAATTGGAGGAATACCGACTCAGTACTCATGATGTTAGCAGATTCTGCAGCCTGGCTCTGTTGGAAGGTCTCCCCCAGGGTTGCAGATACAGGCAATGGTACAAGTGCGACGGACAGAATGCATTTGTGGGTGGCAAGAGGTGTGGGCCATGCTGGTCTCTGATGTCCTCTTCACCTCACAAGAGACATGTCTTCACCCACCCCCAAGGAGTAGGCAATCACTCAGGATCTCAGGCGACTTAGACCCTCTGTCACAACAAGTCCTGATTGCTCACAGAGACCAGGCAGGAAGTTTGGTGTTGTTCCTTGTAGAAAACAGGAATAATTTTGCAAAGATTCTTTAAACAGTTTTCTTCCAACCATGTGGCTGACTGTTGTCTTTACTCACAGGTCAGCTGTAGTACACATCTCTCCCCTGTGCAGAAATCCAGGGATCAAATATCAGTGGCTAGTACCTCATGCATTATTATGCTAATCCTCTGGCTGTCAGATCCTGGGGAAAAGCAAGCATACAAGTCCTGAGTGAACTTGCAATTTAACTGTTTTGCAGAACTGAGTCTGTCTCCCAATTGATGTCACTCAGGGACAGGGTGTACTAATTTAGCTGTTTTGCTGAGCTGAGTCTGCTGCTGGATGGCTCTTCCAAGCTAAACACAGGAACACACAACATTCCCACCAGGTTGTATGTATTCTTACCTCCTTTTCAGTAGTCCTGGAGCTAGAGAAACTACAAACATGGCTGCTTTTGTAGTCTTTCACTTCACCTTTTATTTTAACATGTTTATGTGCCTTGGTATGGTTTCTGGCCATCAGGATTAATACCTACCATTGCCCACTCCCATCTGGTGAGACTGGGGGTGACTTGGTGACAAGGGTAGCACTGCTGAGTATTCCTACAGTTTGTTGTCCTAGGCAGAGCAGTTTTGCACTTTGTGCAACTTTGAGAGCTGACTGAAACTGAGCAACCTTCTTGCTGTGGGCTCCCTGACCCTGAAGGCAGTCCAGGGGCTGGTTGAGTAAAGGGTGGTAGTGGCACACTGGCCATGGTGAGAAGGGTGCTGAACAAGCCCGCAGAACAAATAACAGTGTCCAGTCCAGCCCCAGGTCCCACAGCTGCAGTCTGGACTGGTACCAGGGTGAAGGAATGGTGCTGGGGAAGGCAACAGCAGCACTCTGGAGACAGCCAAAGGTAAGCCCTCTTTCAGGAGAAGGTTGCATCCTCCCCTCACTGAAATGCTTGGCATCCTTGTCAAGGCCTGAAAAAACAAACATACTAAACACAACAGAATAGTCTGTCTACTACACCTGCATCCTCACCAAAAGATTACATTGTCCAACATGAACACGGGACATGCATTTGAATTTTACTGTCTTCCCTAACTGTCTAAATGTCTACAATACCTAAAGATGACATGGGAGCAACAAAGGATTAGGCAGCAGGTTCCTTCTTTAATGCACCACTTCTATGGGAAGGTGGGTGGAGACACCTGCAGCATCATAACTGATTTTCACAGGTTGCTTAATTTCACTTCCAAATCGACGAGGTAGAAATGGCTCTTCAGCAATGACTTGTGCAAGATCATTGGAGGATTCTGCATTCAGCACTGGGACAGGTTCAAAAGGTCTAGGTATCTCTATAGTCTCTGGTCGTGCTACACTCAAGTGTCCTCCATCATCCTCCACAACAGTAGCTCTGTCAATGACTTTGGGCCCAAAGTCCGGTGGTACAAAGGGTGCTGCTGCTGGAGTTAAAGTTCCAGGTTTGGTGATACTAATTTCTCCATATGTAGGTTGGTGCATGTCCAGAGGGTGTGTGGCTGGCCTGAATGCAAGAATGTAAGGACATACAAACTGATTGTCCTCATTAGAGCTGGTGTAGACCACAACAGGTTGTGTCACAGGACTTGCAACTGATGGTTCAGGCTGTAGAGCATGAGCCCTCCTTTTCCATGTCTAATTCCTGGTGACTGATCTTCTAGGTGATAAAGAAAGTGTTTGAAACTACAGACCTGTCAGTCTGACCTCTGTGGTAGGGAAAGTGATGGAGTCACTTCTGAAGGAAAGAACAGTTGAGTACCTAGAGGCCAGTGGAGCACAGGACCCAATGCAGCATGGGTTCACAGGGGGAAGGTCATGTCAGACGAATCTAATAGATTTCTTTGACTGGGTGACCAAAGTAGTAGACCAGGGAAGGGCTGTGGACATGGCCTACCTAGACTTTAGCAAGGCATTTGACACAGTCCCACACAAAAGATTAATACACAAGTTAGCAAGCCTTAGAGTGGGTCCCAAGGTGGTAGCCTGGATAAAAAATTGGTTAAACAACAGGATGCAAAGGGTAGTAGTAAGCGGAGTCCACAGTGAAGAAAGGGGGTTACTAGTGGGGTACTGCAGGGTTCAGTACTGGGACTGGTCTTTTTTAATGTCTTTATAAGTGACATTGCGAGGAACTGGAAGGAAAAGTATGTCTCTTTGCAGATGACACAAAGATCTGCAACAGGGTTGATACACAAGATGGAGTGGAAAAGATGAGAAGGGACTTGGCAAGGTTGGAGGAATGGTCAAATGTCAAATGTATGGCAGCTCTGATTCAATGCAAAGAAGTGCAAGATAATGCACCTGGGAAACAAAAACCCAAGGGAAGAGTACACAATGGGGGGTGAGATACTGACAACAGTAAAAATGGAAAGGGACCTGGGGGTAATTATATCAGATAACCTAAAGGTGGGCAAGCAATGTGAGAAGGCAGTAAGGAAGGCTGGAGGGATACTGGGATGCACAGGAGAGGCATCAATAGTAGAAAACAGGAAGTTGTTATCCCTCTGTACAGACAGTTGGTGAGACCCCATCTGGAGTATTGTGTGTAGTTCTGGAGACCCCATCTCCACAAAGACATAGACAGGTGGAAGCTGTCCAGAGGAGGGCACAAAATGGTGCAGGGTCTGCACAGAAGACATCTTAAAAAGACTAAAGGAGCTTAATATGTATACCCTTGAGGAAAGAAGGGAGAGAGGGACATGATAGAAACTTTCAAGTACCCTCAAGGAATCAACAAAGTCCAAGAGGGTAGTATCTTTCAGAAAAGAGATGTGCAAGAACAAGGGGGCACAATTTGAAGATAGAGAGGGACAGCTCAGAGGTAATGTGAGGAAGTATTTTTTCACGGAGAG
Source organism: Neoceratodus forsteri (assembly GCA_016271365.2). Taxonomy (NCBI): domain Eukaryota; kingdom Metazoa; phylum Chordata; order Ceratodontiformes; family Ceratodontidae; genus Neoceratodus; species Neoceratodus forsteri. The sequence continues at coordinate 1,680,900,389 of CM057456.1, forward strand.
GGTTGTGGATGCATGGAACAGCCTCCCTGAGGAGGTTGTGGAGTCAAGAACAGTGGGGAAATTCAAGAATGCATGGGACAGACATAAGGAAGTCCTAGTGGGGGGTAGGAGGAAGTAAGCTGTTGGTTAACTAGGATCTGCAGCTTATCTGTTAGGTAGGAAAATGGGCAGACTAGGTGGGCCAAACAGTCCTTTTCTGCCATCAAATTCTATGTTTCTAGTTGTATACATTCTCATACTGGGGGACTTTAACCTGAACTGGGCCCCGAATACAAACCAGTCGCTTAAAGGAATGATTCAAGAAGCAAATCTTGTGCATGTCATCTCAGGACCTACAAGATTGAACCACAAAACAGGGAATCACTCCACCCTCGACTTGGCGCTGGTGTCCAATCCCTGTACTATCCAGGCTGCAGGCATCCTAGCGGATACCCTGAGTGACCACTCCCCCATATTCTGTATCTGGAAAAATAGGGCTCCAAGACTCCGTCCGAGAATCCTGACAGCACAGGACTACACCCACCTATCACCCGAACAATTCTCTAACTACCTTAGCAGCATAGACTGGAGCCCAATCAAACTCCTCCCCTCTCTTGGTTGCATTCTTCCAGTGTACACTCAATACCACAGCCAATCTATTTGCCCCCATGAAGAAACTCCGTACTAAGGAAAGTTGCTATAAGTGGATCACCCCCCCCCCCCATTGAAGGCCCTTATGAAAAACCATGATAAGGCCTGGAAAAATACAAGATCTCCTCCCAGCCTGCTGACCTGGTGAGCTATAAAACTCTCAGAAACAGGTGTAAGCTGGCCATCAAAACAGCAAAAAGAGAATACATCACGCAACTTCAGAAAAAGAACCTAGGGAACCCTAAATTATTTTGGGCCCACATTAATGGGTTACTAAAAGGGAGTAGCAAGTCCAAACTTGACCCCATCGAGGTCAACGGACAACTACTACATGACAACCCCCATATCGCCATGTCACTTAACCACCACTTCACTAACTTAGACTCCTACAAGGCTGGGCTACTGCCTCTCTACTCTGACCCTAACTCGAGATCACTTCCTAACCTCAACCGCCCAACCTTCCATCTCAGACTGGTCAAACCAAAAGAAGTTCTATCACTATTAATGACACTTAAGACATCTGGTGTTGGGGGACCTGATGGGATTCACCCCAGGCTGCTGAAGGCAGGGGCCCCATCCCTGGTCAGACCCCTGACCTGGCTCTTTAATCGATCCCTAAAAGAGGGTGAAGTCCCTGAACAGTGGAAACAGGCCCATGTGGTTCCCATCCACAAGGGAGGCCAGCGGGTGTCCATCAGCAATTACAGGCCAATCTCCCTGCTCTGCATCCTGGCAAAGTTACAGGAGAGGCTGATCTATGGGCAACTCTGTGATTACCTAGAGTACCATCAACTTCTGGCACCCTCCCGGCAGAGCTTCAGAACCCAGCATGGGATGGACACTGCCCTTATCAAATTCTCGACGGACGTACTCAGAAATCTGGATAAGGGGACCCCTACTGGTGCGGTCTTCATTGATCTATCCAAGGCCTTCGACCTGGTCAATCACAATCTGCTATTGACTAAGTTGAGCAATGTAGGACTTGACAGCCATTCTCTAAGGTGATTTGAAAGCTACTTAACTGGTCGCACACAAAGGGTAAAATGGAAAGACTCCATTTCAGACTCGCTCCCACTAAAAGAGGGAGTGCCGCAGGGGTCGATACTTGGTCCCCTCCTCTTTTTCCTCTTCATCAATGAACTAAGCCTCCACTGTGGGGGGAGCTCGGTGGTCCAGTATGTGGATGATGCCGTTATCTATCACTCCTCGACTAATCTGTGAGACCTCAGCCCCTTGCTCCAAGGTGACCTGTGTTTCCTTGAGAAATGGCTTGCTAACAATAGATTGGTCCTTAACTCGGATAAGACCAAGGCCATGCTGTTTGGCCCAAAATCCCTGGGACATGATAGAAAACAACACCTTCACCTCACCTCCACCTCAGGCACTAGCCTAGAGGTAGTTGAGTCACTAAAATACCTTGTCCTCACCCTGAACCAGGGCGTCACCCTCAAGAACCATGTGGACCAAGTTACTAAAACCATACATGGGAAACTGGGCACCCTCTACCAGCTGAAAAACCAGTTGATACCAGAAGCAAGGGTCTCCATCACCACCAGTGTCCTCCTTCTGACAATCACCTATGCGGCCCCAGTAGGCCATGGAGTAGCTAGGACCAAGATGAATAGACTACAGGCCCCGTATAATAAGGTGACCCAGTTCACCTCCCAGTCTAACCCCAGGAATCACCACTGTGACACGCAATCACAGCTAAATTGGCCCTCTTTGGATGCCCATCTCCAGTACCCTCTGTTATGCCAAACCTTCAAATTAATTAGCCAAACTCCCCCTCCCAGCCTATCTGGACTCATTGTGCAAAAGACTAACCCCCAGCTCCTCCGCACAACAGATCGCACTCTCCTAGCTGTCCCCAGAGTAAGAACCAAGGCGGGAGGCAAGTCCTTCGCTCACACTGCACCCACCCTGTGGAACTCCCTTCCTTCCTCCCGGGGTGCAGGAAGCACCATCAATTAAAAGTTTCCGCACTAGGCTTAAGGCTCACATGTTTGCAACTTCCAAATGCCACTGCTAGGCTCCTGGGACCACTTCATGGTCAACTGAATCCCACAGTCCAATATTACCCTCAGTGAGTAAATCGTATTATGTAATGTGGCTCACACCTTCCTCTCTCATTCTTCGTGTCTAGTCACATACTCTGCTAACTCCTGTACCCACCACAAATGCATGCTGTTTTCAGCTCATGTAACCAGCTGGCTGTATAATACTGTATAAATTGTATCATACTGTATAATTTTCATTCATTCTGTGAGATTTACCAATGTATGTAATCCCGGGTCGTCCCTGAAAAAGCAAACTCCGGGGCCCAGTGGGCTTACCCGGTCACCAAAATGTAATAAATAAATAAATTATGTTAGACCAGAAATTGCACTTGCTGGCTCCACTTAGACTTGTTTGCTGGGTTCAAGGTACCAAGCATGTTCTAAAGTGTCCAACTGAACCACTCAGGTTGAGGCTCACCTTGTGGATGGTAGGACATGGTAGGAGGTTTGGCAATGCCCATCAGTTCAGCAAACTCTTTGATGAGATGGCTGTCAAAGTCTCTATACTTTGGCCATCTGTGTGGCCTGACTCATACATCTCTCACAGTAATCCTCCCCAGCAGGAGTGGGGGTGGTGCCCAGGGGTCGATCTTAACATTGTTTTACTAGCTTAAACACTAGTGCAAATTGACCAGGGCTAGTGCAGCTAACTATCTACTTGCCCGTCTTGACTAGTGCAGATTTTCATAGCTGTTAATGACATTAAAAAAGTCTCTACTTTAGCATTCTCTAATCCTCGTGCTAATCTCTTTTAATATTCCAGATGGCCAGGTGTGATTAACAGCTCATTAAGAGCTGCAATTATCTGGCAGTTCAAGAGAGGGATCCCACAAAAAACTCAATGTGAGTCATTATCACTCCACTGCTAAGACTTTCAGCTAGTGCCCAGGGTGTGATCAAGGGTAGAGTGCTGTTAAGTCACTAGGTTCCAGTTTTCTGAATGTGTCTATGTCTAACAATTTGTCCAATATTATTAAGACCAGTGCCCCTCATTTCTCTACATTTTGAGTGTTTGTATTCAACATTTAAGTTTCAAAATGCAAAGAGGTATACAGGATCGGCCCTGCAGGTGGTGGGTTTTATTCCAGCCTCACCATAACTTCCCTCTCCCCTTCAAATCTCTGAACTCTGTTCTTTCCCGGGACACCACTGCAGACCAGACTCTGAAGTGACTATCTATAGATCCATAGCTGCCATTACTGGCAAGTGTAGGGGGTCCCCAGCTCTTCTAAATGGGCAATGCCAGCCATCACCATCCATGCAATTTCACCTGTATCCCACTCAGCATGTCTTTTCAGCTTAAAAACAAAGCTTTGGATCATGTATGGTACAAAAATAAACCTTGATAAAATACATAATTTAAAACCTTGAAATAGGCATTCCTGGGGTGCATAGCTCATCCTATACAGAAATAGAGATAGTATAGCATTATGCCTGTGTACTGTTTCCCCATGGCTGATGAAAGGACAATGTTAAAGAAAAATCTGTTATTGTTGGAGCAGAGCACATTAAAATCAATGCTTTTTACAACTAAAAATGTCATAGTTTTCTACAGTATTTCCCAAGCCCCTTAGCGTTGTCTAGCCCCCACCCCAAAGAAACCTTAGATGTACTCCTGGCTCACTTGAGACTGTGCAAAAACTTTCAGAAGTGCAGGTCGCAAGATGACTATAGGGTGGGGGCTGACAGTGTCTTTCTCTGCCGGACTCTATTCATTGCCCTGTGGGTGGTGGTGACAGTGTCGTGAGGTGCATGATGATATCAGCTATTGTGTGCACAGAGCTAGGACTGCTTGATTGAACATTTGCTGTTGTGATGTTCTTTCTCTGTTTGGTGTGGGGGGGCGGCAGAAAGAGGAAGAGAGGAGGCCATGGTACAAAACAATGGGGGGAGGAGGGCTCACTGTCTGTGATGGCATTGAAGTCTTTTTTTCTGCTGTGGAGCTGGAAGCAATGTGGGAGTAGGATAAATGTGCAATAATCAGAGTATTTCTTGGCTTTACTTACATTGTTTCCTGTATAAGTGATCAAAATTTACCATTGTAATTAAGGGCTAGTGCAATCATCTGCGGGCTAGTGCAATTTTGAATCAGCTTGCCCTGCTGACTAGTGCAAAAAAAGGTTAAGGTTGACCCCTGGTGGTGCCAGAGAAAGTATGCAGCCTCTGGTACTGAGTAGACTCAAAACTCAAAGGCGGTACTGAGGCGTGCCCCTGTCCACCAGTTGGGATTCCTGCGGGTGGTACAGGTGATGCCTACTCTTGTTCTCAGAAGAATTCTTTCACATCACTAATACTTTTTCCCCTCACTTGCTAGGAATAACTTCAGCTTTTCTTTCAAACTCCATTTCCTCTTTGGGGCCCTCGGGGGAAGGGTCCAGCCTCTCGCAGGTCACAATGTACCGGAGTGAGCTTTCCCCTTCCACTGTGATTTGGTCAGGCATTTTGGAAGTGTCTACTGCCTCATGACATTCCACTAACATAGACAATTTTGCGGTGGCAGACTCATACAGTCTCCCCTGAATGACAACTTTCCCCAGACTTTTGATGACCCCAAGTATGCTCTCCATGTGCTCTCTCTATTGGTCCCCTCAGGGATCCCCTGGACCAAGATGGCTTTGGCAAGGTCCAGGTCTTTGCCCTTGCACTAAACAAGCAGTTTGCTTCGATCCATCTCAAACTCCAAAAATGGGGAGTTGGGCATCAACACAGTTTCTGCACCAAGGTGTGGTGTTGCAGAACATTCTAGAACAATCCCATGGTGCTTCCAACATGTAACCACCCCCACCCACAAGGTGTGAGACTACACCTGTCTCAGAATACCTGGACACAGTCTATAAGGCCTTTGGGTGAAAGGTGCATGGGTTCGGTTGGTACTGGCAGTAATGCAACAAGCATTTGTCAATGCCGAACGTTCGCTTGCAGGTATTTGCAGTGGTGTTTGGCATGTATGGTGCTTTACCCTAATGCCCTGTGCGATTGCTGGTATTTGCACAATAAATTGTCAGCATGACCTTTTGTTACCCCTATTGTGCGCTACATAGGCGGAAACACGTTTTGGGCAGGATGTGAAAAATAACAGCTGTACTGCTCATAAGGAAGTGTGGTAAAATGCCAATGTTGAAAATCTGGAGTGGAAATATTGAAAATTCGCAAACCTCTGACGTGCGTGGGAACTGTGCAATGCACGCTCAGTAAAACAGTCATTTTTAGGAATTTTTCACCAAATTTTCAACATAGCCATTTTAAGATCTCTGCTCATGAACAGTGACACTGTGATTTTCTTAATGTGTCCCATACACTGAGTTCGCACACCGACTGTGCCATTGTGCGCTACATGGGCGGAAACACGTTTTGGGCAAGATGTGAAAAATGACAGCTGCAGTGCTCATAAGGAGGTGTGGTAAAATGGCAATGTTGAAAATCTGAAGTGGAAATATTGAAATTTGCAAACTTACAGTGCGTAGGAACTGCATAGCGCAGACTCATCAACAGTCATTTTAGGAATTTCTTCACAAATTTTCAGCACAGCCATTTAAGACCTCTGCTCATGATCAGTGTCAGTGTGATTTTCTTAATGGCCCATACATTGAGTTCGCACACCGACTGCGCCATTGTGCGCTACATGGGCAGAAACACATTTTGGGCAGGATGTGAAAAATGACAGCTGTACTGCTCCTGAGGAGGTGTGGTAAAATGGCAATGTTGAAAATCTGGAGTGCAAATATTGAAAATTCGCAGACGTACGAGTGTGCGTAGGAACTGCGCAACGCACGGTCGTAAAACAGTCATTTTTAGAAATTTTTTCACCAAATTTTCAACATAGCCATTTTAAGACCTCTGCTCATGAACAGTGTCACTGTGATTTTCTTAATGTGTTCCATACATTGATTTCGCACACCGACTGCGCCATTGTGCGCTACATGGGCAGAAACACGTTTTGGGTGAGATGTGAAAAATGACAGCTGTACAGCTCATAAGAAGGTGTGATAAAATGGCAATGTTGAAAATCTGGAGTGAAAATATTGAAAATTCGCGAACTTACGAGCCTGCGTAGGAACTGCGCAATGCACGCTCGTAAAACAGTCATTTTTGAATTTTTGCACCAAATTTTCAACATGGGGTTTTTGGGACCCCTTCTCATGAATGATGTCACTGTCATGGCATTATTCGAGGCCAAAGGGTGATTTCGTGCAGTGACTGAGAAATCACCCTTCGGGCCTGAATAAGCTTCATGACAGTGACATCATTCATGAGAAGGGGTCCCAAAAACCCCATGTTGAAAATTTTGTGCAAAATTCCAAAAATGACTGAGATATGCAATAAAGTTGAACCCCTATCTAGCCCATTATACAGCTTACCGGCATTTCCTCAGTTACGTGGTTGCCTTTGAAGAGTGCAGAGCGTGTTCCCGGTCCACGGAAGATCATCGCGCGAGTCCGGAGTTAAGTATGGGTGGGTGTGGGGAGGCTGGGTGCGCAGTGGGTGGGTAGGGTTGTGGGAGGGCTGGGTAAAGCGCCGTGGGACCATTTTTATTTTACAGGTGTAAAAAAAAAACAACGACGATGGGACCATTTGCCACGCTGGGGTGGGCTCCCAGCATGGCACAAGATGACATGGGGGTGAGGGCCGGCCAGGAGATTAGGGCACCCGTCGGCAGAATACGCGGGGGCGAGGCCGGCGGGGATTGGGCACCCGTCGCCGCAAAACAAGGCAACGCTTGCCACGCTGGGGTGAGCTCCCAGCATGGCAGCAGATGGTTTGGGCGGGGGGCATGGAGCCGATGGGGATTGGGCACCCCGTCATCAAACAAAGTTTGAAAGGTGTGGCGGCGTGGCGCCTGCAGAGGCAGCGTGGCGAGAGGGACATCGTGATGGCGGCATTCAGTATGGCAGCGGTGCTTTCCTTTGAAGCAGAGGAAAACCGCTGTCATACTGAGCTCCTGCACCCATTAGTGCAGGACCGCCACACCTGCTCAAAGGAGCAGTGCATTGGATGGGAGAGGCACACCTCCAAGTGTGCTACTCTCCCAAAACGTTCCTTGCGCATGCGCGCAAGTGAATGTAAAAATGGTATGGTGCCTCCACCTACAGGGATCATTTGACAGATGACTGCCAGGGTACCACCCCACAGGAAATGATTGCAACCCCCACTCTTGTAACAGGTAACCTTTATGATTATACACAACCCACAATGTATACTCTTTGCTTGCAACGACAACAATATGCAACATCAAATAAGCTGCAATTTAAACACAAGAGATATTTATTAAAGGGAAACGTCCATCTAGGATTAAATTAATCAATATTGTTACCAGTGGAAATCTGCTTTACTTAAGCTTTTGACTGAACCTGTAACACTTTTAGGGCCAGAAGGAAAAATTACTCACCTTAGTAATGTTGTTTCTTCTAATGGAGTCTTGCTGTATTCTGACTATTGCAGTTAGGTACTGCCCCGGAGAACAAAGAGTTAACTTTCCATGGCTAGCATGGAACGCTCAGCGCGAGCTCGGTTGACGCCTCTGTCTGCTGTTGTTTAAACTCCAACCGTCAGATCTTTATGAGCAATATTCACTAGAAGTTCTGTGTGGAAACTGTAAGACTCACACTAGCCTACTGGCAACTAAATTTATTAAAAAAGTGTTTTTTTGTTTCAAAGCAAAGACTCAAGTAAGGAAACCAAAAAAACAAAACACAACACACACACAAAATAAAGGAGGGTGAAAAGGGGGCACCTCTAGGGTGCCAACACTGCTCCTGCCCACCCACATCCCAAAAAACAGGTTCTGAGAGGGAGGCAGGAGGAGGTCAGAATACAGCAAGACTCCATTAGAAGAAACAACATTACTAAGGTGAGTAATTTTTCTTCAAACAACATGAAGTCTTGCTGTATTCTGACTGTGCTGAACTACCAGCAGTACCTCCAAGGAGGAGGAGGACAGAACCACTTTAAGAGATAAGCTCGGAAGTACTGCTGTACTTAACCGAGCATCACTCCTAGCCTGGATATCTAGAGAGTAATGCTTGGTGAATGTATGGACTGTTTTCCAGGTGGCTGCTTGACAAATTTCTAAGATAGGAATATCCCTGGCAGCAGCCAGGGAAGCAGCTGTACCTCTAGTAGAGTGAGCCCTCAGGCCTGAGGGTGGTGTTCTACACAGTTTTTCATAGCAGAATTGTATACAAGAGACAATCCACCTGGCAATAGACATTTTAGTGGCAGGTTTGCCCTTACCGACCTCTCCATATGTGAGGAACAACTGGAGGGACTCAAACCTGTGACCCTTGGTGCGCTCTATGTAGTAGCTGAGGGCCCTTTTAACATCCAAGCTGAGCAACCTCCTTTCTCCAGAGGAGGAATGGTCAGTAAAGAAAACAGGGAGAGACATAAACTGATTAAGGTGGAAATCTGAAACCACCTTAGGCAAAAACTTCTTGTTTGTTCTTAGGACCACTTTATCTCTATGGAAAGAGATGAAATCAGGCTCCACTGACAGGGCTTGCAATTCACTGATATGTCTGGCAGAGGTAATGGCTACCAAAAACACAGTTTTCCAAGTCAAGTACTTAAGCTCTGCAGAGGACAAAGGCTCAAATGGTGGTTGCATAAGCTGAGCAATGCAAATATTAAGGTCCCAAGCAGGAGTAGGGGCCCTAAAGGTGGGATTGGTGTGCAACAATCCCTTGAAGAACTTACAAAACACAGGATGGGCTGACAGAGGAGAGGGCTTGCCTACTGACAAGAAGGCAGAAACAGCTGCCAGATGCACTTTAAGTGTAGCTGGCCTAAGTCCCAAGCCATTAAGATGAACCATATAGTCCAGGACTGTAGGCAACCCAGCAGATTCTGGAGAAATACGGTTATTAGAGCACCAAACAGAGAACCTTTTCCATTTGGAGTTGTAAGTCTTTCTGGGAGGAAGGCTTTCAAGAAGCCTTGAGGATATCCAGAACCCCTTGATAAAGGTGTAGATCAGCAAACTCTAACTCTTCAAGAGCCATGCCTTGAGATTGAGAGATTTGAGGTTCGGATACCAAATCCTCCCCTGAGAGGATGTCAACAGGTTGTAATTCCTGGGAAAAGACAGGGGAAGGTGGCCTGATAAGGACAGCAACAGTGGGTACCAGGGCTGTCTGGCCCAGCCTGGAGCAATCAGAATCACTTTGCATGGTTGAGACCTGATCTTGACTAGCACTTTGAACAGGAGAGGTAAGGGGGGGAAAGCATACAGGAACTTCCCTTCCCAATTCAGAATCAGAGCATCCAGGGGGGACTGAGCCCAAGACTGGGGGTCTTCAACAAAAGAAAGGAAGTTGGTGATTGTCTGGGGCTGCAAAAAGATCTATCTGTGGAATGCCCCATCTCGAGAAAATCACTTCCAAAACTAGGGGATCTAGGGTCCGTTCATGATGGCCCTGGGATATCCTGCTGAGAGCATCTGCTATGACATTGTCCTTTCCTATGAGGTGAACTGCTATCAGAGAGGTTTGCAGGGAATAGGCCAGAGCCCACAACTTCATTGCTTCTGTGCACAAGGCCATAGACCGAGTGCCTCCTTGCTTGTTGATGTACCACATTGTGGTGGTATTGTCTGTTCTGATCTGGACCACCTTGTTCTGTACAGATTTGGAAAAGGCTTGCAGTGCCAGAAACACTGCTCTGAGTTCCAAGAGATTGATGTGAAGCAGAGATTCTTGAGGTGACCACAGCCCTTGGGTGGTAAGATCCCCCAAGTGGGCTCCCCAGCCCAGCAGGGAGGCATCTGTGGTGAGTTTCACTGAATGAGACTGAGTGACAAAAGGAACTCCCTGTCTGAAATTGTCCTGATCCTGCCACCATTGCAAAGTCTGGATCAGGGTTCAAGTTACTGGGACTAGTTTGGTAAGGAAATCCTTTCTTTGGGACCAGAAGGCTCTTAAGTGGAACTTAATGTCTCTCATCTGGAGTCTTGCCCCCTGGACCACTGCTGTAGAGGCTGCCATGTGGCCCAGGAGCTGCAAAAAATGCCTTGCTGGTCGGGACACCTGAAGGGTGAATGAAGAGGCCAGTTCTATAAGGGTCCTTGCCCTGTCCAGGGGAAGGAAGGCTTTTGCTCTTATTGTATCCAGCTTTGCCCCTAAAGAGGTGAGGAGCTGTACTGGCTCGAGAACTGACTTTGGAAGGTTGAGGAGGAATCCTGAGGAAGTGAGCACTTGCTGAGTTATTTGCAGATATGACTTGACTTGGTCTGGAGACTGACCCACTATGAGCCAGTCATCTAAGTATGGAAAGATGGAGATCTTTTTTCTCCTTAGGAAAGCAACCACTACTGCCAGGCACTTTGTGAACACCCTTGGGTCTGATGTTAGGCCAAAGGGCATTGCTCTGAATTGATAGTGGCCTGAGGGCAACTCAAACCTGAGGTACTTTCTGTGGGAGCACCTGATGGGAATGTGAAAATAGGCATCTTTGAGGTCCAGGTTGGCTAGCCAGTCCCCTGGCCTTAGGGCAGAATTATTCCCAGAGTCACCATTTTGAATTTTGGTTTTAAAAGGTGCTTGTTCAGATATCTTAGATCCAGGATGGGCCGCCATTCTCCTGTCTTTTTGGGGGTTAGGAAGTACCTGGAGTACAATCCTTTGCCCCTTTGTAGGGTAGGTACCCTTTCTATGGCTCTGAGAGCCAGGAGGGAAGAAACCTCTGCCTCTAGGGAAAGAGTCTCTGATGGATTTGCAGGTGGAAAGGATCTGGCTCTCATCTTGGGAAATTTTTTGAAGCTGAGAACCAGTCCCTGGCTTACTACTTCCAGGACCCATTTGTCTGATGTCAAAGACTTCCAGTCCTGGACAAAGTAAGCCAGCCTGCCCCCTACAGGTATTGGAGAATCGGCCCGGGAAGATCCATCAGGGTGTCTGCTTGGCAGGGGCTTTAGGCTGAGGGGTGGAAGCAAGCCTGCTCATTCCCCATCTGCCTCTCCCTCTGAAGAACCCCCTCTGAGCATAAGCAGAAGAGGAGGCCTGGGCTTGGTAAAAAGGCCTTTGAAAGGGCCTGCCCCTGCCCCTGGAATGTTGTCTCTGAGGAGTGGCTTGCCTTTCTTTGGCCTGAGCACTCCTATAGGCGGTCCTGTACTCGTCCATCTTCTTCATGTAGTTCTCTGTCTGCTCCCCAAACAGAGAATTACCAATGACAGGGAAATCCATGGCCTTAGCCTGGGTATCCTGTGATAGGCTAGTACATCTGAGCCAAGCCATCCTCCGAAGGGCCACAGATGTAGCCATGACTCTAGATAAAACATCATTGGAGTCCACAGCAGCAAGAAATTGCACCTTGGATGCCTCAGTCCCATCCGCAGCCACCTGCTCCAGCTCCTTGGCAAGCTGGTCAGGGGCCTGTTTAGCCAGAGCCAGCACAGTGTCCCACCTGGACTTCTGGTATCTAGCTGTGCAGGCCATATAGTTAGCCTGCCTGAGTCCCAAAGATGCTGCCATGTACCTACCCCAACATGGCTGCATTGCTAGGAAAGAAACTCCGTGTCCGAGCCTGAAAGGGTATACCTCTTGTCCATTCTTCTGTCCACAGGAGGTATGGAATTAGGAGTCTTTAGAATTTTAAATGTCTGTTTCCCAAAAGATTTATGGAGGGGCATAGACAATCTCCTGGACTCTGGGATGTCCATCATCTCAACAAAATCAGGCTCCTCCTGATCCTCTACTGCTTCTTCCATTAGAAGCTGGAGGTTTCAACCACTTTCTTGTAAAACATAAAGTGGGAAGGGACTCAGAAAGCCTGGAGGAGAAACACCTGAAGGTCTGTCTGGGGGATGTCGGGTCAATAGGCACATCAGACTTTCATAATCACCATCATCATCATTATCCTCCATACTCCCTCCTCCTCCTCCTCCTCCTCCGGTTCATAAAATTCTTCTAAAGTATAATCTGGAACCGGGGAACCGCCTGAACCGAGCCCCTGCCAGATGGTGCCGGTTCTGCCGGAACCGAGGTTACCGATTGAACTATCCTTATCGCTTTGGCTATTTCATCAGCGGTCGGAGAAAGACTTTGTGGATCTGAACCAGATGATTTTTCCCTTTTCTTTCTTTTAACCGGAACTGACTCCTCGGAATCGTCTCTCCTTTTGCCTGAAGAAGTTTCGCCCTGGTCAGAGGGCACTCCTTCTGGTTCGATCGGAACCGAACCGGGCTGGCCATCCGGGTCAGCGGACTTTTCGGCCTCCCTTTCCCTCAGTCTACCTACTTTCTTATCCAGGGTAGCTTTGGGAAAACATTTACAAATTTGGCAGTCTGAATCTAGGTGGTCAAACCCCAGACAATAAACACAGGTGGTGTGGGGATCAGCCTTAGCAAAGGCTTCCCCACACACACTGATGTTGAAACCCAGTGGGCGGTTTTTCTTGGGTTTCTCAGACACTGGCCAATCCTATCCAAAACTTACCCTTTTTTTCAGCAATCCATCCAGGCAAGACACCCCTAACCCGGTTCCTGACTAGGTATTCTGGTCTTGGAAAAAAACGCAATTAAATCCATTTTTTTTTTAGAACCGATACGGACCGGTTACCACACACTAATAAATTCAAACATTTTTTAAAGCCAATCTGATTGGTTCAAACAGAACCGATCCAATGTTTACAAGTTCCACACAGAAATTAAATGCAAAACCTATCTAGTACTCACGGTACCACAGACAGAGACTTAAACCAACAGGTTCAGTAGCAGAAATTTGGTAGAAACTGAGTGAAAAAAATGGCACGTTAACCGACTTTTTTGAACCGAGCAAAGGAGAAATCTCCGGAGTCCTTACTTGCATTACTGTTTGATCCTGAGCAAGTCACTTAACTTTCTTGTGCTCTCAGGTCATACCTGGACTCCAGCTTCAGCTTAGTGTGCCTCTCCTGGTTAAAATATTTATTGACTATATGTATTTCCCCAGATGTCCACCTTGTAAATGAGCTTGTCTCAACGGTGTCTCGCCTGGTAAAATAAAGATGACTGATTGATTGATATGTGATGTTATTTCCTATGCCTGTGCTTTAGTAAATGGATGCCTGCAGCTATAAAGGGAGGGGAAACTGAATGGGTATAATTTTGGCCCTAAAAGTGTTACAGGTTTAGTCAATAGCTTATGTAAAGCAGATTTCCATTGGTAACAATATTGATTCATTTAATCCTAGATGGACGTTTCCCTTTAAGGGGACAGGAACAGGATCTGGATGGGGGAATGGAGTGGATTAAATGCAGAAAAATAGTTCACTTCACAAATCTCACCACCCACTGGGGAGTACACACATAGTATTTATTGTTTCCCCCTACTGGTGCACCAGTACCCCAAAGTCACTTGGGAGCTCACCATGCAATCCATTAATTGTGTGCACACAGTGGGCAGTTGTAGGCCTGATGTTGTACCATGGTGCAGTACCAATTAAAGGCTAGTGGCTGGGGGTCCCAAATAAATTATTCAACACAAATGCTAGTTGCTCCAGGCTGTTGCAGTTCTGTAAATTGGCTCTGAATACTAACTGCACCGAAATGCCTAGCAATTACTTTTATCTGTTCCTGACTAAGAATAATTGTAAGGGTACTGACCCAGTACTCACAAATTTAGCCGACTCTGCAGGCTGGCTTTGTTGGGAGGTCTCCCTCAGGGTTGCAGATGCAGGAGATGGTACAGGTGCAGTGGACCCAACAGGCTTCTGGGTGCTGAGGGTTGTGCTGGTCTCCAGTGTCCTCTTCACCCCACAATGGACTTGATTTTACCCATCCCCAAGGAGTAGGCAGTCACTCAGGGCTTCAAGTGACTTAGACCCTCTGTCACGACAAATCTCAGATGAAAGGAGCAGACTTGGGAGTGTAGAGCTCCCAAAGAGAGGTTGACTGAACTGCTGAAAAATTGTAATTTTCTGAGCTTCAACTTGGGTTGAAACTTCGTGCACTTGTGCATCAATACCTGGGCAACAGCCGACATGGGTCACCAGAAAGGTGCAGCAGCACAATCAGACTTTTTTAAGCCAAAACACACTGCACCATCCACATTTAAGCAGGCCGAGGATCCACCATCTTTGACAACCCAGGCCGTGGAAGAAATAACACTGGCAACTGTTAATAAAATGTTAACTCAGCTATGAAGATCAGTTGGGGAAATGGACAAAAAGTTGGACACCTTAATGGGCAAACTTACAAACTTAGAAGAGCGCATGGACGTTGTCCATTTGGTGGCTGAAAAAAACTGAAATCACTGCTGGAAAAGCTTGGGATGCATCAACCAAGCTCATTCAGGAGAATAACCTTCTCCATCAACATGCGGAGGTGGTGGAAAATGCTACACATGCCTTTAATCTTTGTATCCTGGGTCTCCGGGGGATGATGCTAAGGAATTTGTGGACTCGTGGCTAGCTCTGGCATTGGGGATAGTGGCAACATGTGTGCAGTATGAAAAAGTTTACACTGTAATTGTGCAGGGTACCCATATAGCCATTTGAAACAGGACTGTTCATTCGTTAATCACCGTCTGGGATATGCTTCAGGTTAAATGCTGTTATAAATCTGTACTCAGATCTTTCTCAGGGGTATTTTTCCCTTATTTGGAGTACTTGTTTGATAAAGTAATTGATGCCTATTTTTATGTTGTATTGTGCATGCGCAAGCAACATCTTGTGGTAGTAGGAGAAATGCAGAGGTGTGTCTGTGTTGGTGATTGCAGGGCACGCTTTAGGAGGTACATCCCTCATTCCCCAATTAGCCAGCATGCTAGCGTTGACATAAGTATTATGCAAAGTGCCACCAACTTGAAACAAATGTGCCGCTGCAATTGGAGACAAGCTCGTCATGCAGCGGCACAGATGACACGCCTCCCGTACGTGCCTTTCCTGGTGAAACATTTCAATAAACATAGTGGCGGGTCCTGCCACCGCCACACAATCCCCAAAGAAGGCCAACATTGGGGGTGCAATCCCCATGTCGGCATGTCCACCACCCCTCTCACATTGTGTGGCACACTGGGAGCCCACTCCAGTGAGCCTCCGCTCACAGAAAGCCGACCACATCGGCATGTTGCTCCCCCTGCCCCACCCCCATTGTGTGGCACACTGAGAGCCCACCCCAGTGTGGCAAACATCCCCCCCCGAAAGTCATGGGGCACATTGGGAACCTACCCCAGTGTGCCAACATTTGTTTTCTTTCACCTGTAAAGAAAGAAAACCATCCTGCGGTGCAGTGTCCGTTTTGTACCTAAAAAGAAAGTGGTCCATTGTCCGTGGCGCTCCCCAACCCACACCCACCCTCTGCACCCACACCTCCCCACATCCCCCTCACCCCATACTTACCTCCGGAGGTCCGGCCCTGCAATCTTGGTGTGGAGCGGGAACATCTGAACTCTTCAAAGGCGAATTGCAAAATGAAGAAATGCGGTAAGCTGTATAATGGCATCAAGGGGTGGGGGGAGGGGAGGTTCAACTTAGGTAATACAGGTTGGGACCCCACTCTAACACATGCACTGTCATCTCGATTAGACCCGAAGGTGATTTTGAGGTCACTGCGCAGAATCACCTTTCGGGATTGAGTAACAAAACAACATTGCTACTGTTCATGAGGTGTGGTCCCAAAAAGCTATTTTGCAAATTTGGTGAAAAAAGTCCAAAAAATGACTGCGTCATGAGCATGCGTTGCGCAGTTTCCACATATGCTCTTAACTTCGACAATGTTTAATATTTTCACTCCAGATTTTCAACATTGCCATTTTTTCACACCTCCTTATGAACAGTACAGCTGTCATTTTTCACATCCTGCCTGAAATGTGTTTTTGCACATCTGGTGCACAATGGCACAGTCGCTGTGGGAAATCGACTTTTGGGACAGATTAACAAAAACAAAGTGCCACTGTTCATGAGCAGAGGTCCCAAAATGCCTGTGTTGAAAATTTTGTTAAGAAAATCCCCAAAATAATTGCGTTACGGGCATGCGTTGCGCAGTTTCTACGTTCGCTCGTGACCACCAATTTTTCATATTTTCACTCCAGATTTTCAACATTGTCATTTTTTTATACCTTCTCATGAACAGTAAATCTGTCATTTTCACATCCTGCTCAAAACGTGTTTTCGCACCTGTGGCGCCAAATGGCGCAGTCGCTGTGCAAAATTACCTTTCAGCTAACAACCTGATAGTGCCACTGTTCATGAGGTGGGGTCACAAAAAGCCCACATTGAAGATTTGGAGTGAAAATACCAACAAACGCCCAGGGCGTTAAGGTTTCCAACCATAATGTCCCACCCTGTAGAGACTGACAGGTGTCAGGGGTGTGACTTGGGATTATCAGCTGTAATGCTCAAGCCAATCAACCCCCACCCCCACCCTGCAGTCACTGACAGGCATTAAGGTGTGCCTTGGACTCTTTGGCTCCAAAGTTCGCCCATATACTGCACCCATCTCAGCATATTTCCTTATGGAATGGGGTAAGCGTAAGGCCCAAAGATCCCAAGGCACACCGCAACACTTGTTGGTGTCTGCAGGGTAGGGTGAGGTGAGGTGAACTGGCATGAGCGTTATGGCTGACGACCCAAAGGCACACCCCAATACCTGTCAGTCTCTGCAGGGTGGGGGTGGGGTTGGCGTCAGTTCACTACTTCACTGCCATTCCTATTATGCATCTCTCTAACTCCTGCACTACCAATGGCCAATGCCAGCAAGACAACATTTGGCATTGACAAATGCTTGTCGACCTAGTCGTCTTCTTTTTTTTGTACACTTTTATTTATGCACCACTTGCCTGGAGCTCTCTTGGGCTGCCCCTGCTCTACCGCTCGCCTGATCCTTCGTCCCCTCAGAGGGTTAGCTGTCCTCCACCGACCTCTGACTGGGAGACCCCCCAGCTCTGAGCCCCCTGAGGTAGGGCCGCCACAACTCCGGCGCTCTATCTATAATCTAATGTCCCAACTGAGGAGGTGGAGGGACAGAGGGGGCAGAGATGAAGTTCGGTGTTCAGTGTGTGGCAGGACAGCCCTGAAGGGAGCTGTCACCTATCCAGGAGTGGGGATTTTTCTGACTTGAGTCCCCCAGGAGCCGGACGTGCAATGACGTCTCCACAGAGGAGCCATGGTCGTCTGCCACGCTCCTCCCCTTATGCTACTCCACACTAGCTGTGCCCCCAGTTGCCACTGGGAGTCCCCAGAGCTGCAGAGATACCCTGGATCCCTCCCCAGGGAGAGGAGAGCAGTCGTCAGATGCTCTATCCTCTCCCTCCCCTGCTGACCCCTGGTGCTTGAGTTCATTCCCGAACTCGGGTCGCCAGCATGGTGCGAGGTGTGGCGTCCAGCACCTCAACCCTCAGTGCCACCGGGCTTGCTTGTTGACCTAGTAATCTTGATGGTAGTTGGTATCGTACTGTATCCTGGACCTCCTGGGCACTCGAAATTCCTTGGCTGCTAACAGCCTTTTTGTATTACTAAACTGGTTAAAACATATTTAATTATACAATATTTCCCCCCTTGCTGTACCTTTTAGGGGAGTAACTTTGTATATCCTGTTTATGAGACAGCCTTATGATGTATTGACAAAGAACCTCAATGCACAAGCAATGAGGCAATGGTGACCCCAAAGGGCACTGGCCGGGAAGCCAAGTTTCAAAGAAATACAAAATCACATATACCCCCATAATGCAAAGCATCATGGGCTGTATATGCAAATCACCACAGAATATTATGCTGGTTCAACTTTAAGCAGAAATGCATGGTGCCGAAAGGCCTCTCACACAGCTTGCAAAGGGTGCCAACAGAAGAGCTTATGATGTATTGCTGTGACTCCCATGGAAATTGAGATGTATGTTTTGTATGCAAAATCAATAAAGAAAGTTAAAACAAAGATTCTTTGAACAACTTTCTTATAACCCTGTGGCTGACTGCTGACTTTACTCACAGGTCCTTCTCTTTGTGTCTTACAGACAAATCTGCTCTAGTGCATATGTTGCTCCTCTGTGCAGAAATCTAGGGATCAAATACCAGTGGCTAGCACCTCATATGTTATTAATTATACGAAACCTGTGGCTCTCAGTGACTGTCAGTTCCTGGGGAAAAATGCATGCAAACAAGCCCTGAGCCAGCTTACAATTTACCTGTATTGCACAGCTGAACTAGCATCCAACTTGATGTCAGTTTCACAGGGAGAGGATGTGCTAATTTAGCTGTTTTACAGAGCTGAGCGAGCCTCCAAATTCATAGGGCCAAGCAGACCACTAAAGCAGTAGGTAAGGCTAGGGGGATGTTGGGGTGTATTAGTAGAGGCTTCACAAGTCAGAAGAAGGAGGTAATAATCCCTCTTTACAAGACACTGGTTAGGCCCCATCTGGAGTACTGCGTGCAGTACTGCAGGCCACACCTTCACAAGGACATTAACCAAATTGAGGCAGTCCAGAGAAGGGCAACACAATGGTGCAGGGACTGCATCAAAAAACATATGAGGACAGATTAACGGAGCTCAGTATGTATACCCTAGAGCAAAGGAGGGAGAGAGGTGATATGATCAGAACATGCAAACACCTTAAGGGCATTAACAAGGTGAAAGAGTCTAACATGTTTCAATATAAGAAAAATAGCAGGACAAGAGGACACAGCATGAGATTAGAGGGAGGCTGATTAAGGGGTAATGTGAGGAAGTTCTTTTTCACAGAAAGGGTGGTGGATGCATGGAACAGCCTACCTCAGGAAGTGGTGGCTATGAATACAGTGCAGGGCTTCAAACAGGCATGGGATAGGCATAAGGGAGCAATACAGATGAGTATGAATAGATAGGCCACTGACAGAGCAAAGGCCGATGTCACATTTATAAGGTAGAAAAAGAAATGGGCAGACTGGATGGGCCTTGCGGTCCTTATCTGCCATCAGCTTCTATGTTTCTACTAATTTAGCTGTTTTACAGAGCTGAGCTAGCCTCCAAATTCATAGGGACAGGATGTACTAATTTAGCTATTTTACAGAGCTGAGCTAGACTCCAAATTGATAGGGACAGGATGTACTAACTTAGCTGTTTTGCAGAGCTGAGGTGAGCTAGTCTACAGCTGGATGGCTCAGTAAAGTTAAACATAGAAACACCCAACACTGCCAGCCGGTTGTGTGTCCTCTGATCCTTTTCAGAAGTCCTGGAGCTAGAGAATCTATAAACATGGCTGCTTTTGTAGTTTTTCACTTTATCTTCTATTTTAATATGTTTCTTTCCCTTGATGCAGCTTCTGGCCCTCAGGATCAATACCCCCCAGTCCCTCCTGCCATCTGGTGGGACTGGGGGGTTAAGTGGTGCAAGGAGTGCTGTTCAGTGTCCCCACAGTCCCCCGAGGCAGCAGTTTTGCACTTTGTGCAACTTTGAGATCTGTTTGAAACCGAGTAAACTCCTTGCTGTGGGCTCCTTTACCCAAAACCAGTCTAGGGGCTAGTTGAGGGAAGAGAGGTGGTGTCCAGTCCAGCCTTGGGTCTCACAGTTGCAGTGTGGCCCATGACCAGGCTGAAGAAGAGTTATGTGGAGAGGCAACAGCAGTGGTCTAAAGAAAACTAAAGACAAGCCCCTTTTAGGCCAGGGTTACATACATATAGAATAATCTATTATGCACATCCAAGGTGTGGGATGCTAAATAAACCCCTGAGGGCGAAGTCCAAGGGGTTTATCAAAGCACCCCATACCGACAGTGTGCATGAAAATTGAGTTTTGCAGTCCTTTCCAGCCAGAAACTCTATTAGAAATAAAGCACTCCAAAAACGAACGTGCGTGTGTGTGTTAAACCATCACATTTCTCATTTACAGACAACTCTGCAAACATTTAAAGGGTACCTAAACAAGCGTTTTTTTTAAAACTGCAAACTCCAAAATCTGGCTTCATATCGAGGTAAAGTAAAGGCTGCTGTTTACATTTATGCTAAAACTGCATTTATGTAAATAACATAAATGCAGTTTCATAGCATTTGAAAAATGTAAACATCAGCCTTTCACTTTCCAAAAACAGCCTTGGTTTCTCCCTAAGATGTCTGCCAAATGTGTTAAGTGATGAGTCATGATGACATCATCAGAGCCAGAGACAGAGATCCACATATATTCCTATAGTGTTAACTAATTCTTTTTTCCTCTCTTTGTTTTGAATTCTTGTACCAGAATGATCAACACTATGTATTACCTCATGGATTATTTTCATCAGTACACACGTTAGGCTATGATTTTGTTCATTTTGTTTAATTTAACTTGCGGAAAATGTTTTGCAATCCAGCTGACTTTTTCTTTGGCAAACTGCATTACAGTACAGCACTTCAAATACCTGATGATCTAGTGGTTATATGATGCACTGAATTTTGTTTTTTTGTTAACCAGGAGAGACACACTAAGCTGAAAGCTTGCTTACAGCTGTGGTCTGGGTGCACAAGGAAGTTTAGTGACTTGCTTAGGGTCACACAGCAAAGTACCTGTCTTGTTCAGTTCCAAAGCTCATGCTGTCTTGTTAATCCACAAATAAGGCTTTCTTTTTCCATGTGAACCCCCTGCACCTAGCCTGCCTTCTGTTGAACACCCCACCATCCATTCCCTGTCCTTCATATTGCCTGGAGCCACATATGAGCTTGCGGTCTCATGAAGAGAATTATCACACCTCAGATTGTAATCTTGTACCTCAGAGAGTTGTGCACACCTATACTGATACACATCATCAGCTGGCACTGTTAAAAAGTGCCTCCCAAATCACTCTCCAGTCCACATTCTGAATGTTTGAGTTCTGCTCCCACAGTAAACATTGAGTGGATCACCACCCTTCTGCACAGTGAAGGTAGTATATACAGTTCCCTGTTGTGTTTTTTTCCCCACTTCATTAACCAACAACTAGGTCTTCCTGGAGGGCCAAGCGATAAGCATCATGACCCGCCAGAAAAACTGCTGTTCATGCCCTCAGGGGCTGCACTCACAATGGATAACAATATTATTAGCAGGAGAGGCATACTAATACATTGAGCAAATCCACCTGACTTCCAGTGTCAGTCTACTCCTTTACCTGTGATCTGCAGAATCCCGCAGGACAGTTCCCAGCAATTCTTCTCCAGTACATTTCTGTGCTCTACTCCACAATGCGAGTTGGCTGGCCCTTCCAAATCTTGAATGAGCTATACACAACTCCCTCAATACTGTCCTAACAAATGTCAACATCCCTCCCCCAACGGAGGGTAATCCCCCTACACTGAATTCAAGTAACAGTTTAGGTGCAGCCCTACCACTCTGAGTATTTGTCATTGCTGGCTACTCTCATCCACAGTCAGATAGTGATCACGATACTGGCAACCCCACATTTCAGATCTCACAGTGATCTGCTCAGTGTCCTCTTTCATGTCTTCAACTAACCTGAATATAGCTGTACCCTGCTGGAATAGCCTCTTCAGTCCCTCTCTGGCATTCGTTCTCCTCACCTGCTCTCCACACCAAAAACTGGTGCGTTCACTACCCTTCCGCATCATGAATGTGGTTAGTACAGTCTCCAGTGTTATATTTTTCCATATTAATAATAAACATGATCTTCTGGTAAGCCAGGCTGATAGCAGCATGGCACAAGTGGAAAAATAACCTTTCCTACCCTTATAAGATCTAAGCCACCTATGATTAGGCATTATTAAATGACGTGCATAATGATGTGCACACCCATCATTTAATAGTGCCTAATCAAAGGTAGCCTAGAGATCTTTTACGGATAGGAAAGCCCAACATTCCCCTTGTTCCCTGCTGCTATGAGCCTGACTTACTGGAAATATATGTTTATATTTGATATGTCATAATAAAACGGGGACTGTACTACTTGCATTCATGATGCAGAAGGGTGATGAGCTCACTAGTTTTCGGTGTGAGGAGGAATAGTGAAGAATGAATACCAGAGGGGAACTGAGAAGGCTACTCTTGCAAGGTACTGCTATATTCAGGGAAGGGGGAAGACAGAAGGAGAGAAATATGAGCAGATTACTGTAAGAAATAAGATGTGGGGCTGCCAGCACCTTGATCACGACCTGCCCTGTTGTTCTGGCCAACATTCCACTTCCCATAAAACCAGTTCATGCAATTGTCCAAGGCTGTGTGTGGATATTAATGTACGAAATGGCTGCCACTACACGTTCACTCACTTCACTACCAGTCTAGTATTGCTTGTAAAGCACTTTGGGATACAATGTGTATGAAAACCACTATATAAATGCTGATTTTTATTATTATTATTATTTCCCATGGAAAAAGATGACAAGACAAGCATATATTTGAGTTTCGAGAAAGTATGAACTCTAACATTGGACTGCACAAAAACTTTGCTACAAAAAAGTGGTGACTCTGAGGGTGGTGAAAGGTGTGGCCGCAACCCCCTCCCTCCCAAGCATAGTAACGTACTTGCTTGCTGCTGCTGCATTTCACTTTGTTGAAGAAGTCTGATTTATTGATTGTACAAATGTTTATTCAAACAATGGGTTACATTTGTAGGTTCTATCAAAAACGTACTAGAAAACAATATTAGCAGAAAATATTAAGCTTTAATAACAAGCATTTGTCAATGCCGAATGTTGCTTGCGTGTACGTGCTGTTTAGGTATTTGGAAGTGATAGTTCCATGCCTTCCTCCCAAGACATCCACTGTGTCTTTCCGTTCAGTATTCACAGAAGAGTGGGAGGGGCAAGGGCCACAGCAGTATAGCAGTTGCCAAGGGGGTGAAGAGGTGGACAACAGTCCATTAAAAGGCAAAAGAGTCATGCAGGAGCTCACTAAATTGAAGGTAGACAAAGCGATGGAACCAGATGACATACACCCAAAGATATTAAGAGAACTGTGAAGGGAGATAGCAGTACCTCTGGCAGCCATGTTCACTGAGTCATTCAACACGAGTGAATTGGAGGAGGGCACATGTGGTCCCTCTACACAAGTCTGGCAGCAGGGAGGAGGAAGGGATCAATAGGCCGTTTAGCCTCACCTCAGTAGTGGGGAAGATCATGGAGACATTGCTTAAAGAAAGGATAGTGGGGCATCTAGAAGCCATCGGAGCCCAGGACCATAGACAACATGGAGTCACAGTGGGGACATCATGTCAGACAAATCTGGTTGATTTCTTTGACTGAGTGACAAAGGAAGTGAATCAGGGTGGGGCAGTGGACAACGTTTACCTTGATTTCAGCAAAGCCTTTGACACCATCCCATATAGAAGGCTGATAAACTAGCTGGGTAGGCTGGGCATGGGGGAAAGGGTGGTAAACTGGGTTAGAAACTGGCTAACAGACAGGAGGCAGACAGTGGTAGTAAATGGTGTGCAGTCTAGGGAGAGGGGGTGACCAATGGGGTGCTGCAGGAATCAGTACTGGGGCCAGTCCTGTTTAATGTCTTCATTAGTAACATTTCAGAATGTCTGAAGGGAATTTTTTGACCAAATTTTCAACATAGCCATTTTAAGACCTCTGCTCATGAACAGTGTCACTGTGATTTTCTTAATCTGTCCCAAAAATTGATTGCGCACACCGAATGTGCCATTGTGCGCTACATGGGTGGAAACATGTTTTGGGCGAGATGTGAAAAATGACAGCTGTACTGCTCATAAGGAGGTGTGGTAAAATGGCAATGTTGAAAATCTGGAGTGAAAATATTAAAAATTTGCGAACTTACGAACGTGTGTAGGATCAGCACATCGCACGCTCATAAAACAGTAATTTTTAGCAATTTTTATAACCAAATTTGCAACATAGGCTTTTTGAGAGCCCACCTTATAAACACTAGCACTGTCATTTTGTTAATCAGTCCCGAAAGCTGATTTCGCACAGTGACTGCAAAATCACCCTTCTGGCCCGATTAATGCCATGACAGTGACAGAATTCATGAGGAGGGGTCCTAAAAACCCCATGTTGAAAATTTTGTGCCAAAATTCTGAAAAATGTCTGAGATATGCAGCAAAGTTGAAAAAACCCTATCTATCCCATTATACAGCTTACCGGCATTTCCTCTGTTCGCGGTCGGCTTTGAAGAGTGCAGACATGTTCCCGGTCCACCGAAGATTGTCGCACTGAGGTCCGGAGGTAAGTATGGGGTGAGGGGGGTGTGTGGGGAGGCATGGTGCACAGTGGGTAGGTGCGGGTTGTGGGAAGGGGCAGGGAGAAGCGCAGAGGGACAGTTTTTGTATTTGCAGGTTTATTGGTTTTTTAATAAGACGACGAGGGACGTTTGCCACGTTACGGTGGGCTCCCAGCGTGGCAGCTGGAAGGCTGTTTGGGGGGGCTGGAGCCAATGCGGAATTGGGCACCCCCGTTGGCCATAACACATTTTGCCATGCTGGGGTTGGCTCCCAGCGTGGCACCTGGATCTTTTAGGCGTGGAGCTGGCGGGGATGGGCATCCCTGTCAGCTGTACAGTGTGGGTGTGGGGGGAGGAATGCGCATGGAGCACACGGCATGCCTGCATGCGCAGTGGATGGGGGAGCTCTGCTCACTGGAAGCGGAGCCCCCTTTCTCTCAACTGCACGACCACTGCATTTTCAACTGCTGTCACAGACAGCTGCAGCAGTGATTGGGGAACTGGGGCCGTGCCTGCAAACACACTGACTGAATTGGAAGACGAATGCCACACCTCTGAAAACTCGGATGATGGCACTATGTTTCTTGCACATGCGTGCAAGCAACATAAAAATGTTAAAAAGTGCATGTTAAGTATGCACACCACCCTAGCATCCCCATTGTAGCATCCTGGATCCACCATAACCACTAGATCACCAGGTTATTCAAGATTTGTACTGCACTGTGGTTTGCCACAGAGGCAATCGGTTGGATTAAAACACATTTTCAGCATGCTAAAGTAAACAAAATGAACAGAACCATAGCCTAACATGTGCATTATACAAAATAATGCACATGGTTTTGACCATTTGGGTGAAGCAATTCTATACAAAGGGAAAAAATAACTAGTTAGCACTATACAGAGCCATATATCTCTCTGTCTTTGGCTCCAATGATGTCATCACCCAACACATTTGGCGGCCATTTTAGGAAGCAGGTAAGACAGTTATTTTGAAATTGGAAGGCTGATTTTACAATTTTCAAATGCTCTGGAACCACATTTAGATAAATTATGTAAATGTAGTTTTAGTATTAATGAATATGGCAGCCTTTCCTTTAGTCACCTACGGAGTCAGATTTTTGAATAGTTTGTTGTCAAAATGTTGTTTAAGTATCCTTTAAGTTCAGCAGCTAGTAGTTTAGTAAAGTTAATTTTTAAGGAAACTATATCTTCTGCTTTTTATTTTGCAAACTGAGGAGTAGAGTTCAAAAGTTGCCACAGTTTCTGTAGTGAAGAGAGAACTACACGGCATGTTAGAGCACATCTGCAAGAAAAGTTACAAGATTTGATGGTTGCGGCTTTGAAGTCATTGAATGTGTACCTGGTGGATTGCTGAGGTGAGTTGAAAGACGAAAAGAAAAGACTGACACAACAGTGTGTTACTTTGTTTTGCTCAGCGATTCTGTTTAGTTGCGGGGTTTGCCATGCAGCTGAGTGAGTGCAAGTCATGTGGCTGAATGAGCATGAGCTGTTGATTGGAAAAGCTGTTGTGTGTTTGTCATTATAACCCACGGGTTATGACAGCAAATTATCACCAGCTTTTCCAGGGAAAAAACAGTACCCAGTTATTACATAAACATTCTGCATCTACAAAAGTGAATATGGGAAAACACAAATGTTATATTGAGTGCTACAATGGGCATACATGCAATTTATCTTGAAAAGAAACACAAGTGCAAGTTGTGAGATACATAAACATGCGGATCAAACCTTTTACCACAGAAAAATCAACGCTTCTGAAACTCTGTTAATTAGGAAATTCTACACCATCACCTAAGCTGCCAAAGGAAAACAAAGTTCATATGTGAAACCAGGAAGTGGAACTACTGCAACGCTTAGGTGGTAAAGGCACAATCGGTGGGGAGTAGAACAAAGTTCAGCACACGCACTGAGGCTTCAGTATAGACTTGTTTTAGTTTAACAAACGTTCAGCTGCATCTACAGAACTAGGGGAACACCCTTACATATTGCCCATGCCTGGCATCATCAGAGGGCATTGCTTTGCAACAAACAGCTAAGCCTATTTAAGGTGCAAGCATACATATTTTATTTACTACATTATCATGACTAACTGGATAATTTCAACCAACATGCTTGTCCTTAAGGCCACATAGTAAGTGGTTACAATTCTAGTGAAATTCATGTGCTCACTTAGACATCCAACTGAACAAAGCAGTTACAGTATGTAATTTAGTGAATAAAAGCATATTTTTTTTATGTTCAAAACCAAATGGACTAACATCTGTGACAGGCAAAGGTAGATGCTGATTATAAATTTCATCAGAATGTACGATTATTTTACACTCCTGTACGTGATTTTTTATTAATTTTTATAATGGGTAATAATAACCCCTATGTTAATTTGCTTCTTTAACACTGACCTTGTTCAGATTCTCAACATCCATTCTCTCCCTTCATGGGAAATCTTCAGGCCCTAGCTGGGGTGTGAGTTATTTACATCCCAATATTCAATTGACAATTTTTTGTTTAAAAAGCTACACATGCCAGAAGCAAAGATTTCCCTTATGAGTATCCCCTTAAAAAACAACATGATAATTTATAACATATGGCTTTGGTCTTTATGGTTATTATTCCATTTTAGAATAAAAAGTCAGTCCAGGCTCTATCTAATAATGATGAGCATCATGACTGGATAGCCTTTAGTATTTCCAATGCAGACCGAATGGGGGTTGCTTTGACGGGGGTGAATTGGGTGACTGTACACAACAGCGCCTAGAAATCATACCAAGACAGTAAAAACAAACACAGATTACCAAGAGTGTAAAAGACAGCTATGACATAACTAGTATACAGTCTACTACACATATAGCATTATCTCTAAATATGTCTTACTGTCAACAAAATCTATTCATCCTAATGTATCCTAAACATCTACCAAAATACCGATTCCCGCTGCCTCACTTGATCCTATTAAAGACACCCACAGCATATTGGTTGAATGGTGGGTTGCTAATGAGATCATTTCCCCATCCCCTTGCACCTAGATTTGCCATGGAGGTGAGATCACTGATCAGTAAGCTACTATTATGAAATGTAGTAAGGCATTTCAGTGGCATCTTTACATTTTAAAGTAAAATAAAAACTCACTACTGGCTCCACTATGCACACCTTTGTGTGAGGCAATGACAGGCACATGCAACCCATGTTTTTACATTTGTTCATTTGTTTACAATACTGTAGTTATATGTGCAGTACAATAAGCAGAGAAGTGTTAAAAGTCATCGCGCAAATACGCAGGGTGTACTGGGATTGCAGAAACAGTTGAAACTCGAACTTAAATTTGTTACTGTATAGTTCGAGGATGATGTGGAAATGGGTGTTAAAGGAACAACTGGCCTTTTCCTGCTGCATGTTTTCAGTGAAAAAGAAAATAAAAGTGACAGAAATACATTTTCTGTAGAGCCATCACGAGCACTTCTTATCCCTGAAGACCAGGAGCCTGTCTTCGAAATGTGCCCTGGTGAATAGGAAAGGAAACCCTGAAGGTGTCAGGGTTTAATTATGGTATCATAGTTTTAAAACCAGCTTCCTACCCAAGAAAGTATGATGTAATGCTCACAGGTCATGCTTTTTCTAGTGACGTGGTACAACACAAAGCACATTCTTTGCAGATGTGAACCCAGTCCTTTGTTATATTGATATTTCTGCTGCCATTAGAGGCTTATTGAGGTATATAATAAGCCCTGCTGATACACAGCTTGAGATTTGGCAACCGTCTGCCTTTTGATTATGTACAGAGGCATACAGCTCCCTCAATACTGTGATTCACAGTACATTTATCAAGAAAGTTAAAACTAAGTAGTTCTGTCTGTGGCAATGGGCCAAGTCCTAAAGACATTGAGTTACGCCGAGTCTACTGCAATTTATTTCCCATTCCTTTGCCCTTCAAGAAGGTAAAGAATTTCACTGTTTGCACTGACATCTCTGATGCTTGTCGCTCCAGCAATCCTCCTCTCACTGCTTGAATCTTTACTTCCATGGCCTGGAAAACTGGCATGCAGCCACTCTGAGGAATGTAGGCCTCTAAACAATTCAATATTTCAAAATCCTTGCTGACATTTCACCTTTGAATTAACAGTTTCTCCAAACTGTTTTGATTACGTGGTTTACAAACTACATATTTTAGTGCTATGACAACTGTTTGGCATTGTGATATGAAAATGAAAAAAAATGTGACCAAGATGCTAATGAAAGCAGTCTTTTATCATGAGACAGTGTCAGCCTTTGCTTTCATCGGTGCATGGTATGTTTGCATGTGTGGGTATGCCTGCACGCACTTCCACTCAGGGTGTATGTTGGCATATTCACGTGGGCATTCCAGTTACGTGTGCATATCCATTTTAATTTTCTCCTGATGTCCCAGACTCCATCCCTCCTTTTAGCTTTCTTACTATGCCAAGTTAATGAGATACTACTTGAGGACTCTTCAGCTCGTTCACTCCTATCATGCCTCTACAGCAGCACCTTTCTGTTTTCTAGCTTCTACTCTTACCTTGCCCATTATTAATTTTTTCTCCACGATCCACCATCCTATTTTCTTTCCCCACTTATATATACCCCCCCCCCCCCCATCTCTTTACTAACTTTGCTTTGTTATCTTTATAGATAATTCCTGAAGAAGACCTATGGTCAAAATGTTGATTCTAACTCTCTATATTCTATTTTCAGCATGCATTTAATATTACCAGTTTGTTTTCAGCTCACACGCTGACACAGCGCCTTTTTTTTTCAGCCTGATCTGCAACGTGATTGGTTGGAAGCAAAACACAAGGAACGTACCATTTATACAAACTGCAATCCAATAGCTTGTATATAGATGACCTAATGTTTATAATCCACTGCTGCAGTTGTTGCATAGCCACCCTCAGGACACATCTGGAAGTGAGTTTTGTTCTCATAAGGTCTTTTCTGGTGAACCAGTCATTCATAATGTTGACCTCTGACCAATGCGAGGACTTGGATAAAGGGGCCAAAACTGAGTTGTGGTGCATTGAAAAATCATGACTTGTATATGGCTATACTAGGATACACATAGCTCAGAAGGGATAGGGAAGGGAGGAGGTGTTATCCTGTATGCAAGGGAGGGTATCAGGGCTACAGAACTGCAAGGCAACCTAGAGGCAGGGAAGGGCTAGAAGTGCTATGGGTTACAGTGGAGACAGGAACCGGGGGTATTATTCACACTGGATCGGTATACAGGCCTCCAGCACAAGGGGAGGAACTGAACAAGGCATTAGGGGGAAAACATTGGCAGGAGGGCATATAAGGGGGAGGTGAAGCTGGTTGGGGACTTCAGTCTCCCTGATGTGGACTGAAGCCTTCCAGCAGTTCTGACAATCTACCGGGGGTGGATTCCTTACCCAAAGGGTAATGGGGCCAATGAGAGAGGGGAATATACTAGACCTGGTACTAGAAGATGGTGAACAGGTCAGGGATGAAAGGGTGGAGGAACCTCTAGCAAGCAGTGACCACCGCACAGTGGGTTCTCAATCAATCTGATAGGGAAGCAGCCACTACAAAAACTAGGGTCCTGGACTTCAAAAGGGCAAACTTAGCCGGCCTGGTGGCATTGAGGGCTGAGGCACTGGACACCTTACATCAAGCCATGCCGGCGACCCATGTTCGGGAACGAGCACGGATCGTCGGGGGTTGGCGGGGAGGAGAAGTATTGAGTGTCCATTGGACTGCTCTCCTTCTCCGGGGTTGGGGGACACTAGCTGTTAGCGCTCCACTAGCCCCTAGCGGCTGCTGGGGGGCAGTGTGCCGATGCTACAGCTGAAAGGGAGGAGACAGGCAGACGCTTGGTGAGAGCGCATGCAGTAGCGTGCGCGCTCTCACCGCAGGCGTCATTGCATGCCCTACCTCCTCACAAGGGGAGAAAAGCGGAAAAAAACTCCAGCTGGATGACGTGGTCCTCACAGCGTGCCACATCCGAGAAGGCAGCTCCCTGGCATGGATCCATTTGGGGTGGGTTGAGTCGCTCCCCGCCACCCTGCCACGAAGGGTCGTGGGGTGCACAAGGGAGGGGGTCTAACCTTCGAGGGAGGGCGCACTGGGGGACAACGAATGGCAGAAGCTGGGAGCTCGGAAGAAATAATACATCAAAAAAAAAAAGGGCAAACTTTGGCAGGATGGGACACATACTGGAAAGTCATATGGCAAGCATCTGCCCAGAAATGGACACGGGACAAAAATGGGCAGTCATCAAAGCAGGACTGGCTGAAGCCGCTAAAACTTGTGTCAAGAGCCAGAGCAAGAAAGCCAGGACCAAGAAACCAAGTTGGATGAGTAGAGAGGTTGTGAAGAAGGTGAGGGAAAAGAGGAATGCATTTTGGATCTACAAGAGATCCTACAGGGCAGAAGACAGAAGAATATGTGAAGAAATCCAGAGATGTAAGCAGAGTGGTAAGGGCAGCAAAAGTGGCTAGGGAATGGAGGTTAGTGCAGGAGATCAAAGAAGGAGAAAAGGATTTCTTCAGATATATCAGACAGAAGAGGAAGAGGAAGAGCAAGGATCAAATTGTTAGGATCAGGAGGGGAAGTGGGTAGGTAGAACAGGGGGCTGAGCAGGCAGAAGTACTCAATGAATACTTCTGTTCAGTCTTCACCAAGGAGAGGGATGGGCCTGTACCTGAGAAGAAGGGCGAGGTGGGAGAGGGTGGGGGAGAAGCAACCACGGATGGGGAGATCATGGTGGAAAGGGTAAGGGAGGACCTTAAGTCTCTGAAGGTGGACAAGGCACCTGGCCCAGACGGAGTCCATCCCAGGGTGCTGAGAGAGTTGGCAGAGGTCTTCGCAGGGCCGTTGGTGAACTTGTTCAATACCTCTCTGAACTTGGGGTACATGCCAAGGGTCTGGAGGGAAGCACATGTAGTATCTCTCCATAAGAGTGGGCCCAAGGACGAACTGGGGAATTATAGACCAGTGAGCCTTACTGTAATTGTGGGAAAACTGATGGAGACAATCCTCAAGGAAAGACTGGTGCAATTTCTTGAGGATAACAATCTCCAGGACAGCAAGCAGCATGGGTTTGTCTCGGGCAGATCCTGCCAGATGAACTTGGTTGATTTTTATGACTGGGTTATGAGGGCACTGGACAGGGGAATCACTTGGAATCACTTGGAAGCTGAGGAGCGAAAGAGGCCAAGGCCCATATGTAGCTCCTTAGGACATGAAATAATAGTTCAATCTTTCCCCTGTTGCTACATACTTATCAAGATTATTTTTAAATGTATTTTTATTATTTTCCTCAGGTAATCTGTTCCACAGGTTTGCAGATCTTACAGTATAAAAGAATTTTCTTTTGTTTGATTTGTATCTGTTCATTTTAACTTGTAATGGGTGGCCCCTTGTATTGAATTGTGAGCTTTTATATTCAATTTCTAGTTCAGTCATGAACACAGGGTCATTCCTAATGTCGTAAAAAAACAACATGTCAGGGCTAAGGCACTGGTGGGAGGGTGGAGCTGCCGACAGGCAAGCTCTCCTCTCCGGGGAAGGAGTACGGCATCCCTCGGCTGATGGGCAACCCCCAGTGGAGGCTTGAGGAAGCTCGGGCCGAGGTGACCTAGACACTAGGCCTGGGGCGGGGGAAGGAGGCCTGTTCAGTGCATGTGCACCTCCATGCAGATGCGTGCTGACTCCTGGAGCCTCTGGGAGAAAACCACTGGAGGAAAAAATGCGGTTGGCAGGGGTGAGAATAACCCCCAGGTGCATGGGCCAGGCAGGTAAGGCCGGTGATTCCAGGGGCGGGGCTGTGGGGTTGGTAGGATGGGGCCGACCGCAGGAGCAGCATAAAAATACATAAAAAAACAAAAAAAATGACGTCACCCCTTCTCCTTCTTAACTCTAAACTATGTAAACCAATGCTGTTAAGTCTTCGTCGTATGACTTGCCTGCATTACTATTAATTAGTTTTATGTATCTCTGTTGCACTTTTTCTATTCTAATTGCTTCATTTTTATTGTGAGGGTTTCATAAACAAGTACCATAATCCATCTGGGGTCTTACATAAGATAAGTATAATGGCATTAGGACTTCCTTGGATCTACTTTTGATATTTCTTTTTATTGATAAAATCGTACGGTTGGTGTTTGCAATAATATTTGTAAAATGCTGTTTGAAATTAAGCTTATTATCCACCATGATACTTAGATTTTTTTCCATATTTTTTCTCTGGATATTATTATCATATAACTGACAGTCGTGTGCAGGATTTAGTCTCCCCAAGTGCAACACGCAACTTTTATCGTTATTTAACTTCATACCCCATTTTAAGGTCCAATCAGCAATCGCATTTATATCCTTTTGTATTATGAATCTTTCTTCTACTGTATCACAGGGCCCGCTAATCTTGGTGTCATCTGCGTACTTGATTATATTATTAATTACCTTATCCTCAAGATCGGCAATAAAAATCTGAAAAAGTATTGGTCCCAACACTGATCCCTGCGGGACACCACTGGTAACATTAGCCTGAGTTGATGAGTAGCCCCTTATAGTGAATATCTGTTTCCTATCCCATAACCAGTTTATAACCCATCTCACTATATATTGGGCTAGTTCATATTTATTTAATTTATTGACTATTGCCCCATGTGAAACAAGGTTAAAGGCCTTACTGAAATCAAACAGAATGATGCCGACTGATTTGCTAGAGTCCAATAATTTGCTAACCTTGCCATAGAAACATATTACATTTGTGGTGCAGGACCTACCTCTTTGAAACCCATGTTGATCTGGGTCAAACACTGATACTGTATTTAAATGATCCACTATTTTATTTTTTATTAAGGACTCAAGCATTGTATAGGGTATACTAGTCAGACTGATGGGTCTGTAATTGACAGTCATGGATTTGCTACCTCTTTCATGTATTGGAATGATTTTTGACATCCTCTAAACTTCTGTAATGTCTCCAAGGTTTAGTGATTTTTCATATAGTATTTTAAGTGTTTCCAAATATGATTTTCATATGTTTGTAGCATGTGGGGGTGATGTTATCTGGATCAGAAGTAATTATGAAATTTTAATTTGTCAATTTCAACAATTATTTCTTCTTTGGTTATCTCGAATGAGCCAATCCTATGTTGGGCATATTAATTGTAGATGTAGTGATGTCTGTGTTATAAACCAATTTGAAATAAGAATTGAAAACATTGGCCATAACTGCAGGATCAGTTATCAGACTACCATTATGTTGTATTGTAGATAATGCTGTTTTTTTTTTTGTTTTTTTTTAGAGAGTTAATGTAACTGTAAAATTGTTTACTATTACCCTTGCTGGCAGAATTTGCCAGTTTAAGTTCATAGGCCTTTTTTGCATTATTGATTTTTCTTCTGCATTTCGCTTGTAAATGTTTAAACCTATTCCAGTTACTGTCTGCCTTATGCCTTTTAAATTGATCATACATTCTATTTTTTTTCTTTTATTAATGTATGTATCCCTTTGGTTAACCATCTAGGTTGTTTACATTTATTATGATATTTTTTTTACCCTTTTAACATGTTTATTCATAGTTGTTAAGATGGTGGATTTTATATAATCCCAACACTCATTTAAAGACTTTTGGCCTAATGTCTTACTCCAGTCTATCTCAGTTAGGGCTTTATTTATTTGTTCGGTATCTGCTGATTTATAAATATAGAATTCAGTGCACCCCTTGATAGTGAGACCCAGATTACTGATGCTGGAAACCACTGAAGCATGGTCGTTATTTCCTATACGAGCTTTAACATTGCATTGTGTGATATTGACATCTTCATCTGTAAAAAACAGATCTAATATATTGTCTAATCTAGAAGGGGAGAGCACATGTTGCATTAAGTTGTTTTCCAAACAAAACTCCAAAAATTCTCTACTTGTTTTTGAGAAGGCTAAGTTATTTAACCAGTCAATGTCCGGATAATTGAAGTCTCCTGCTAATATTAATCTACCCTTCTCTATTGGTTTCTCTGTTTCCTTCATTATATCATTATTAACCTCTGTAGTGGAATCTGGGGGTCTGTAACATGGACCAAGGATATGTCCATTTGTGGGATTACTTCCTATTTTTATCTGTAACGTTTCTGTATTTACGTCATTAACTTTTATTTGTGCAGAAATATCAGCATGTTTTATATTTTTGGAAATGTAAGCAGCAATGCCACCCCGTTGCCTGTGTTGTCTATCTTTTCTGATCATATTGCATCCTTTAATTTAAGGCCCCCACTCATCTTTGTCATCCAACAATCCCCCTTCCACTTCTGTTTAAATATGAGGTTTCCATTTTTGACATAATGAAGTCTCCCAGCATCTTTGCTCCATGTTTATTTAAGTGTAGACCATCGTTGTTATATAGATACCTATTACCATCAAATGTTTTCCATGTATCGAGGAACTCAATTTATTGTTCATTATACCACTTCTGTAGTCTTGTATTAATTCTCACAATTGTCCTATTTTTTCATGTACTGCTCTTGGAACTGGTAGTATGCCAGAAATTATTGCTTCTCCACCCATTTTCTTTATTTTTTGAGCGGTGTCCATTATATCATAACATATATCCTTTTTGTGATGAACCCCAACATCGTTTATGCCCACATGTAGTGCTACTATTTACTTTCTGTTTGATGTAGGTGTTAGGACCTTAGGTAGTTGATTTTGTATGTCCTTAATCTTAGCTCCTGGGTAGCAGAGAACCATTTTATTTTCCTTATCTTCCTGGCATATGGTAGTGTCACAGTGTTTTATTATTGAGTCCCCAAACACTATCATTTCTTCCTGTCTTAGGATGACATGAGGCGACTGGGTTGGGGTACTAGGTACTGTTGTTAATGGTTGAAACCTATTTGATAATGTGGTTTATTGTACTGATAGTGCCCTCCTACCCTTCTTATACTTATTTGTAGATGTTACTGAATACCACTTGTTGGTATTCTCATTCCCTGAGTGCTTAGTTTTTTTATTACTTTGAAAATGTAGATAAGTTTCTGGGAGCTCATTCTCTACTGGGGCATTTTCTCTTGCTCTTTTTTTTGAATAAAGCATGGATGGGGCCTGGGTTATGTTTTGTTCTACACAGTCTAGTTCAATCTCCATTACTTCCTTCAAGTTTTTTAATTCGTTTGTAATGAGATTCAACTTGTAAAGTGCTGTTTCAAACTCAGTGCATTTAACACACACATATGTAACTTCCCCTTGTGTATTCATTGGTGTATACATATGACACTTAGTGCATAAGGACAGGTTGCCTTCCCTACACAAGGAGTCCAATGTAGTGTTTATGTCGTTCATCATGTAGTTTCTTAGTTCTGTGCTTTGTACACAACCTGTTTTATAAAGTATATACTATTGTGCTTTATATTGTTTACTTACAGTCTTGGGCTGCCTGTTCTGCCTGACTTGCCAGACATGCACCGAATGCATTCGTCTTGGCATGCTTCACCGTGCCCGCTCGGCTCGCCCCACTTGCAAAGAGGCTGCTTTTTATCAGGTAACAAAAGTGTTTCTCAGGTCACAGAGCCTTTGCTCACTCCCAATACCAAATTGCTTCAGTGGAATTTACAATAACACCACACGAGAACTCCTCATGCAGATCCCCTGTGGGGTAAGAGTGGGAGTATTCAACAGCCCAATGCAGTCAAGAATATAGTGAGGTATCTCCCCCAAGACCTGTAGTCCTAAGAAAATGGACTACAAGTCTCTCTTCCTGCTTCCATTATGGATTTGGAAAGCACTCAAACTACACAGCACTCATTGTGCTAAATGTACACAAATCACACTACACAAGTAAAATCATGCTGTAATGTGCCCTATGGTGAACCCATCAGCCACAGCCATGGGAGAGTATTGCTAAGATGCCCTGCTTGCAGAGAGGCTGCTTTTTATCAGGTAACATAACCTGGAAGTGTTTCTCGGGTCACAGAGCCTTTGCTTGCTCCCAATACCAAATCACTTCAGTGGAATTTACAATAACACCACACAAGAACTCTTCATGCGGAGCCCCTGTGGGGGTAAGTGTGGGAGTATTCAACAGCCCAGTGCAGTCAAAAATATAGCAAGGTATCCCCCCCCCCCCCCAAGACCTGAAGCCCTAAGACAACGGACTACAAGTCTCTCTTCCTGCTTCCATTATGGATTTGGCAGGTGCTAAAGTTACACAGCACTCACTGTGCTAAAAGTACACAAATCACACTACACAAGTAAAATCGGGCTGTAATATGCCCTACAGTGAACCCGTCAACCACAGCCACGGTGGATGTCCTCTACCTGGATTTCAGCAAGGCCTTTGACTCGGTGCCACACGTTAGGCTGCCCTGCAAGTTGAAGAGTCTGGAAGCAGGGAGGAAACTGGTCAGTTGGGTCAAGAACTGGCTGCAGGGTAGACAGCAGAAGGTAGTAGTGGGGGGGGGGGCATCTGAACCCAGGGCAGTAACAAGTGGGGTACCACAGGGCTCAGTGCTGGGACTGGTTCTGTTTAACATTTTCAAAGTCAACACTGCAGTAGGGATTAAGAGCAAGATCAGATGAAGATGACACAAAGATTTGTACCGAGGTAGATGGGGGGGGGGGCAAAAGTACTTCAGGAGGATTTAGCAAAACTGGAGGAATGGTCTCACACTTGGCAGCTTGGTTTCAATGCCAAGAAATGCAAAGTGATGCATTTAGGAGGCAAGAACCCAGGACACAATTACTGGCTGAAGGGTGTCCCATTAACAAAATCCAAGGAGAAGGATCTGGGAGTGCTGGTAGCCAGGGAGATGAACCGCTCTGCTCAGTGCAGGAAGGCAGCAGTGAAGACAAACAGGATGCTAGGGAGCATAGCAAGGGGGATTACTTCTAGGAGTGGGGAGGTCATCTTGCCCCTGTACAGGTCCCCTGGTGAGACTGCACCTAGAGTACTGTGTGCAATTCTGGTGCCCCTACTTGAAAAGGGATATCAAACTACTGGAGGGAGTACAGCACAGGGCAACAAAAATTATCCTGGGGTTGGGGGACATGTCACAACCGCACTCAGCAGGTCAGACCCTCTGCTCCCACACTGCCAACCTCCGAGTGCAGTAATGTGAACAGGTAACAGACAGGGTAACCCTCCTGTCTGCTTGTGGGTCCGAATCACCTTTAGTCTCAAGTTCTGGGGGGATTCAAACTGTGAACCTTATGCTAGCCTACCCAAATGTACAGGCTCAGATAATCTGCTCTTCGGGGGGATGCCAGATATCTTTCGCCTAAGGGCACCTAACCAAGTATCCCAAATGAACCCTTAAAACTCTATAAAAGACCTTAGATATGTTCTTACCTTTTCCCAGTTTAGTAACACCATCAAGCTTATGAACAGTTTTTGTCAGTCTTAACCCTCTATACGTCACATGCAAAAAGAACTTCGAAGACACACCCAGGCAGTCTTTCAAAATAATATTTTTACTAAAATGGATACAAATATGTAAAATGTAAGCACAGAACACTATATCAAAAAGCATACAATCACTTAAAAGAAGGTTAAAGTACAAAACATAATCTCTTACCACAATACAATTAGACTTTTTCTATCAAATGTATTACCTCTTTACAGTACTTAAGTTAGGTCACAGATCTTGTTTCTTAAGAGTCCAAAAACAAATGACTCAAAGATCAGGTGCAAGTCTTAGTTTAACTGTGTCTCTCTCCCACACCCCCCTTCTATGATGTCATCTAGCTCCTCCTTTTAGAATATAAAAAATATAATTACAAAGAATGATCTTCCTGTCAGGAGATATTTTTAATACTGTGACTTCAGCAAAAACCAATTTCCCAAATTATGACAGTCTTTAATCAAGCCTTTCTTTTGATCTTGAGCAGTTCCTGTTACCAAGGCATCAAAGCTTTTTTACAACTTTAGCACCATGGTGAGATAAGGGATAACATGTGTTTCCTCTAAGATGTCATAAAAGTTTATGAGCCCTATATCCTGGCAGCTGGGTCAGGTCTAATTAAGACAGGAAAACAGGAGACCCTTAATTAAGTCTCTCTAGTCTTTTAGTTACCTCCTGGTTTCAGGTTAATATATCCTGTTATTTCTACTACAACCTGGGGGGGCACCCATAGCACAGGATGTCTCATGTGAGACACTCAAATACTTCATTTTATATTACAAATATCATAGAACAATCATAACCAGCTGTCCAAGCATCACAATCCGCCCCACCTAGACTGAATTTGGGGGCTCTATCCCCTGCATGGGATGAGCTTTCCAAATCAGTTCACTCTTCTTAATATACACACAACAGGCCATCGGCATTCTGATTGGTTGCTCCAGCCCTATGTAAGATCATCATGTCATACCCTTGCAAGGCAAGACGCCATCTTAACAGTCTGCCATTAGTTTTTCCCATTTGGGTTAGCCAAACCAGGGAGTTGTGATCTGTTTGTACCTCAAAATGCTGCCTGTATAAGTATGGCTCTAACTTTTTGGGGGCCCACACTATGGCAAGACACTCTTTTTCCACAGTAGAGTATGTCTACTCCCTGGGAAGTAACCTTTTACTCAGGGTACACTACAGGGTGATCTTTCCCTTGGTTGGATGTCTGACTCAGTACTGCCCCAATACCCATGTCTGAGGCATCAGTCTGAACTATAAAGGGTCTGCTATAGTCAGGACTTGTCAATACAGGAGCACTACACAGTGCAGCCTTCAGTCTGGTAAAGGCTTTTTCACAGGCTGGTTGCCAGGTAATTTTCTTAGGCATCCTTTTCTTTACCAGGTCAGATAGGGGAGCAGTCAGAGCACTGTAATTGGGTACAAATTTCCTATAGTACCCCGCTGTCCCTAGAAAACTCCTGACCTGCTTCTGCATTTCTGGTCTGAGCTATGCCTTGATCACCTCTATTTTTACTTGGTTAGGATGGAGCTGTCCCTGGCCTACAACATGCCCAAGGTATGCCACTTCAGCCATGGCCACCTGGCACATCTCAGCTTTGACAGTCAGCCTGGACCTCTGTATCCTGCCCAGCACTTCCCTAAGGTGGGACGTGTTCCTCCCAGCTGGCACTAAAGATGGCAATGTCATCCAGGTATGCCACGGTGTACTCCTCAGCACCATTTAACAACTGGCTCACCAACCTTTGGAAAGTGGCTGGGGAGTTCTTCATTCTGAAAGGCATTACTTTAAATTCAAATAAGCCTTTCGGAGTGATGAAGGCCGACCTCTCCCTAGCTCTGTCAGTTAACTCTACCTGCCAATACCCCTTTGTCAGGTCAATAGTTGTAAGATATGTCACCCCTCCCAACTTGTCCAGGAGTTCATCCATCCAGGGCATCGGGTGCACGTCTGACTTCGTGACTGAATTCAGTCCATGATAGTCCATGCAGAAATGAGTAGAGCCATCTGGCTTGGGCACAAGGACTACGGGTGAGGCCCAGGGGCTGTAGGATCTCTGGATTACCCCTAAATCCAGCATTTCCTCCACCTTCCTCTTAATGTCCTTTTGGACAGCCTCTGACACCTGATATGCTGTCCGCCGTATGGACGTCTGTGTCCCTGTCTCCATACCATGTGTCACTAAGGGGGTTAGTCCAGGCTTGGTGCTAAACAGTGGGGCAAAGTCTGCTAAAACCTCCCTTACTTCCTGAATCTTGTCCGGGGCCAGCTGGGGAGACAATTTAACTGCCTCCACAGAGGACTCCCACTTGTTTTCTTCCAGCAAGTCCAGAAGGGGGTCTCCTTCATCCGTCTCCTCCCCAGGACTACATACTGCAAACACCATGTCAGCCCTATTACCATATGGCTTTGTCATGTTGACATGATACATTCTTTCTGTCTGTCTTCTGTCAGGTAACTCTATGATACAGTTCACGTCATTTACCTTCCTAATTACTTTGTACAGTGTGGCCCACTCAGCCTGCAGCTTGTCTTTCTGGACCAGAATAAGGACCATGACTTCCGGACCCACCGTGTACGAGCAAGCTCTGGCTCTGCGGTCATACCACACTTTTTGTTTCTGTTGGGCAACTGCCACATTGCTCTGGGCTGTCCTCATAAGCTCCTTCAGCCTTTCCCTAAACCTAAGAACATAGTACACTATGGGAGTGCCCTGGGTGGTGTGCTTGCCTTTCCAGTCCTCCCGGATCAAGTCTAGGGGCCCACCTACACGGCTTCCATATAAGAGTTCAAAGTGGGAAAATCCTGTCAACTCTTGGTGCACTTTCCTGTATGCAAACAACAGGTGGGGAAGGTATTTCTCCCAATCCCTCCCATGCTGTTCAGGAAATGCTTGGAGCTTTGACTTCAGGGTACTGTTAAATCTTTCCACAAGCCCACTGGCTTGTGGGTGATAAGGTGTCATGTGCCTCTGCATCACCCCACAGTTCTCCCACAAACATTTCACCAGGTCCAACATGAAGGAACCCCCTTGATTGGTGATAACCTCCTGCGGAAACCCAACACAGGAGAAAATCCCAAGTAAGGCATCTGCCACTTTGTCTGTCCTCAGTGAGGATAGGGCAACTGCCTCTGGGTACCGGGTGGCATAATCCACCACAGTCAGTATGAACCTCTTCCCGGAGGAGCTGGGGGTATTTAAAGGCTCCACAATTTCCATTCCCACCCTCTGGAATGGCTCCTCCACTATAGGCAATAGAATTAGGGTGGCTTGGGTTTTCTTATCTGCCTTCCCTATTTCTTGGCATTGGAGACAAGACCTGCAATACTCCTTCATCTGCTGGGTGAAGTTGGGCCAATAGAAATTCTGGGCCAACCGCTGTGTAGTACATGTGATTCCCAGATGATAAGACAAGGGAATATCATGTGCAGTCTTGAGCAACTGCTCACAATACCCCTGGGGAACAACAAGCATCCTGCCTATCACCCCTCCCTCTGTCTGCACAGCCTGAGTATACATCAGTCCATTTTCCCAATAAACCTTATGTTTACTGTCACCTCCCTGTGCTCCGTCAGAGTCTGCCCAAGCCCTCAGCTTCTCTAGACTAGGGTCACTTTTCTAAGCAGCTGCAAACTCCTTACACATTCCCAAGGCATGGGACAGGTCCCCTTCAGTCTCCAAACTAGGGTCCCTAGCATTAGCATCAGGGCACTCAGTATCACTGTCATCCCTAACTCTCTGGCAATGGGTCACCCCTCCTTCTTCAGAGTTATCCTCTGTAGCTGTGTGGTTAACTGCTACTGGGGAAATTTCTACCCCCTTTTCATTAGTCTCCCTATCAGGAGACACAGGCTGGGGAACCAGCCTCCCAGTGGTTTCTACAATGGCTTCTGTGGGGTCCAGGGAACTACAATTTACCCTTCCCACTTGGCTTCAGGTAACTGCACACACCATCCCGTTTGAGATTGTTGCCAAGGATGACATCAACTATTAAAGTTCTGGCTACAGCCACCTGTTGCACAGTTCCTCCTGTTTCACCCCAGTCTAGGAGAACACTAATGATGGGCAATGTTTTCTCTTCACCAGTAAAGTCTTATACAGTTACAAATTCATTGGTTATAAGTTGACCAGGCTCTACCAGATCCCCCTTTACCAATGTCAGGGATGCCCCTGTATCCCTTAACCCTTATGTCTGTACACCATTCACCGTGACTGGGTGCATGTGTTCCCTTATGTTCACAGGCATGCTTCCAGGGACAAACAACCAACCCACTTCTTTCCTAGCCCCATTGTGCATAATGCTTTTCCTTTTGGGACACTGTCTGGCAACATGCCCAGTTTCTCTACAGACCCAACATTTGTTTCTTTTCTCAGAGAAATCTTTTCTCTGAAACCTCAGGCTAACTGGTTTTGGTGGAGGCAGTGAGGGTTTTAGCTGCCCTGAAGGCGCGCTTTTCCATTTCTGCACTGCCACGCCCGCTCCATTCGCTCTCAGAGCAGGTCTGCTCTTGGCATAGTGGTCCGAGAGTTCCGCAGCCTCTTGCACTGTTTTGGGATCTCGGTCCTCCAGCCAGGTTTTCAGCTCTGCTGGGCATGCCCAAAAAAACTGTTTTAACAAAATAGCATTTTCAGTTTTATCTACAGAGTTTGCTTCAATTCCGTCCCACCAACGTTTTAAACATTGACGTCGTTTCGTGGCTAGCTCCTCGTAGCTCATGTCAGGAATTCTCCTGAGCTTACGGAATTTAGCTCTGTAGGTTTCTGCAGTTAAATCAAACTTTTTTTTAAAAGTGCAGCTTTGAGTTTGCTGTAATCATTACTGTCCTCATTGCCCATTTGACCCAATGCATCCCAAGCTTTCCCGGTAAGTAGCAGGGTTAGCCGGAAGCTCCAGGATCCTCTAGGAATTTTAGCCTGAATACAAACTTTTTCAAAGGAATTTAAAAAGGCATCCATATTTTCCCCCTCTTTAAATTCAGCTATCAATTTGGAATTCAATTTGTAACCCAGTCCTGTAGTTCCAGTTAAACCCAAGCCACTTGCCTGCTCTGGTGCTGGTGGTTGGATTCGTAACTTCTCCAGTTCATGTCTCTGGCACTCATGCTCCTCACATTCAGCTTCTCACTGTTCTCACTCCCTCTTCTCCTCTGTGGCTCACTGACACTCACTCTCTTCATTGTCAGCCTCCTGCTGTTCCCAGTCAGCCTCTCATTGTTCTTGCTCCCTCTTCTCCTCCTCTGCGGCTTGTTTCTCTCCCTCAGCGTCTCTCTGGAACTCCAGCTCCATTCTGCACAACTCAATCTGCAGCCTAATTGCTTCTGGCTCCAGAATGCAGGTGACCTTCTCCTGCTGCTGTGGCCCTTCACTGGTACTGGCCCTGCTGTCATCCTCACCGGACCTGGACACTGCACTGGCTGCTGGCCCCTCCACGCTCAAGGTTTGGTCTCTTACAGTCACAGTCAATGACCCAATGCTCTGGGTATCTGCTGCCATCAGGGCATCCATGAGGTTCTGCTTGGTGGCTCTCCCCTCACACAGGACTCCTCTGTCCTGGCACAACTGCCTCAAGTAGTCTACAGTGTGCCCGCTGTAGTTGGAAGCCATCTTCTTCCCTAACTATGGCTACTCTAACTTGCACTTTAGAAAAAAATAAAACAGGTAGGAACTTAACTGTAAGCAAAATGAAATAGTTCTGTTTCCTTTTTAAAATCAATCACTGACTTATTTTGCAAGTGAGCTGTAAAGTATTAAGCTGACACACTGAACAGTTAAATCTTGTGTTACCAAATTTATCTGCTTTGCTGCCAACCATAGCTGTCACAACTGCACTCAGCAGGTCAGGCCCTCTGCTCCCACATTGCCAACCTCCGAGTGCAGTAATGTGAACAGGTAACAGACAGGGTAACCCTCCTGCCTGCTTGTGGGTCTAAATCACCTTTAGTCTCAAGTTCTGGGGATTCAAACTGTGAACCTTATGCTAGTGTACCCAAATGTACAGGCTCAGATAATCTGCTCTTCGGGGGGGGGGGGTGCCAGATATCTTTCATCTAAGGGCACCTAACCAGGTATCCAAAATGAACCCTTAAAACTCTATAAAATACCTTAGGTATATTCTTACCTTTTCCCAGTTTAGTAACACCACCAAGCTTATGAACAGTTTTTGTCAGTCTTAACCCTCTATACATCACAT
The DNA here is from genome assembly GCA_016271365.2 of Neoceratodus forsteri. Lineage (NCBI taxonomy): Eukaryota > Metazoa > Chordata > Ceratodontiformes > Ceratodontidae > Neoceratodus > Neoceratodus forsteri. The sequence continues at coordinate 1,680,944,690 of CM057456.1, forward strand.
GCAAAAAGAACTTCAAAGACACACCCAGGCAGTCTTTCAAAATAATATTTTTACTAAAATGGATACAAATATGTAAAATGTAAGCACAGAACACTATATCAAAAAGCATACAACACTTAAAAGAACAAGGTTAAAGTACAAAACATAAATTCCTACCACAATACAATTAGACTTTTTCTATCTAATGTATTACCTCTTTACAGTGCTTAAGTTAGGTCAGAGATCTTGTTTCTTAAGAGTCCAAAAAGAAATGACTCAAAGATCAGCCACAAGTCTTAGTTTAACTGTGTCTCTCTCACACACCCCTTCTATAATGTCATCTAGCTCCTCCTTTTAGTATATGAAAAATATAATTACAAACAATGATTTTCCTGCCAGGAGATATTTTAAATAATGTGACTTCAGTAAAAAACTAATTTCCCAAATTATGACAGTCTTTAATCAAGCCTTTTTTTTTTTTTATCTTGAACAGTTCCTGTTCCCAAGGCATCAAAGTTTTTTTTTACAACTTTAGCACCATGGTGGGATAAGGGATAACTTGTTTTTCCTCTAAGACATCATAAAAGTTTATGAGCCCTATATCCTGGCAGCTGGGTCAGGTCTAATTAAGACAGGAAAACAGAAGACCCTTAATTAAGTCTCTCTAGTCTTTTAATTACCTCCTGGTTTCAGGTTAATATATCCTGTTATTTCCCCTAAATCCTGGGGGGGGGGGGGGGGGCACCTATAGCAGAGGATGTCTCATGTGAGACACTCACATACCTCATTCTATATTACAAATATCATAGAACAACCATAACCAGCTGGCCAAGCGTCATAGGACAAACCATATGGGAGGCAGTATAGTGCAGTAGTTTAAGGCTCTGTGCTGCAAATCTGGAGACCTGGGTTTGAATCTCACAGCCCTCACTTGCTTACTGTGTGTGACCCTGAGCAAGTTACTTAACTTCCCTGTGCTCCCAGGTTGCACCTGCAGGCAAACTTTCAGCTTAATGTGTCTCACCTGGTTAAACAATTGGAAAAAAAAAGAGACTGAGAGAGCTCAATATGTATACCCTGGAGGAAAGAAGGAAGAGAGGGGAAATGATTGAGACCTTCAAGTACCTGAAGGGTTTAAACAAAGTGGACATCAGGTGTATGTTCAATCTGAAGGGTAGAAGGGAAACCAGGGGACACTATGAAGTTGGAAGGGGGCAGGTTCAAGAGAGAGCTGAGGAGGCACTATTTCACAGAAAGGGTTGTGGCAAGGAGGAACGCTCTGCCAGAGGAAGTCGTATCACTGCAGAGTGTTAGGAGCTTCAAGAGGGGGTGGGACAGATTCATGGGGAAGGTACAAATTGGGAGGGGGTGAGAGATGGAGAGAGGGCATATTAGGGATGGGGGGCAGCTGCAGTCTAATGGACTGAAGTGCTGCACACTGGAGCAGACTAGATAGACCGAATGGCCTGTTTCTGCTGCCAATTTTGTATGTTCATACGTAAGAAGCAGGGCAATCTTTGACTCTTTACAGGGAGCGTTTCTCAGATAGTCAATGCACCCCACTAGGGATGAGACAGCACTGGACCTGGTGATCACTAACAGAGAGAGTAACAAATGTGACAATGGCAGTCCCTGGGGGCCAGTGATCACCGTACAGTGTGGTTTAGTATCAAGATGGATAAGAAGCAAATCACACAAGGATGAGGGCCCTGGACTTTAGGAGGACAGACTTTAAAGTAATAGGAACCTGCCTCAGACACAGCCTAGCAATGGTCGATGGCCAGGGTGGGGTACAGGAAAAAGGAAGCCAAATTAAGGAAGGTACAGTGAAAGCAATCAGCCTGTGTGTAAAAGAAGTGAATAAAACAGGAGGGAAAAAAGGCCATTATGGTAGCTAGAGAGGTGACAATGAAAGTGAAGAAAAAAGGTGACATTCTGGAAGTACAAAGAAACAGAGAGGAGGATAGGGAGAAGTACCAGGTAAAACAGAGGGAAACAGTAAGGCAAGCAAAAGTGCAAACAGAAGAAAAGCTAACCAGAGGAGTGGCAGTAAGTGACAAGACTGTCTTCAGGTACATAAGCAAGAAGAGGAAGGCAAGGGGAAGGAAAGTGAGGATAAGGAAGTTGGTAGATGGTTACTGTCTAAAGGATGATCAGGAAAAAGCTGATATTCTAAACTGGCACTTCTAGTCAATCTGCCATAAACTAGTGCGCACAAGGAAGATGGTGCTCTCAGAACACAATTATGCCAAAAAACACATTAAACCGGGCACTCACCAGCCATAAAAAAATGACTCCGCCAGTATGAAAAATATGTTTTGTTTGTAAAACGACCATAACAGGGTCAAACACTTGATGCATTTCGGATTCTCATGGACCCTTTAAAGAATCTAAAATGTGCCTGAGTCATTTTTCTATGGCTGGTAAGTGCTCGGTGTAACATGTTATTTTACTTCTAGTCAATCTGCACAATAGAGAGGGAAGGGGACAGTCTTGAAGGGACTTGCAAACCTGAAAGTGGACAAGGCCATTGGACTGGACAAGATACACTCAAGGTTGCTAAGGGAACCCAGGGAGGATCTTGCAGCACCACTGGCATTCTTATTCAACATATCACTGGAAACAGGAATAGTTCCAGAGGACAGGAAGAGAGCTGTTGTAGTTGTGCTCTATAAAAGCGGCAGCAGGGTGGAGGCTAACAACTATAGATCAGTCAGTCTCACATCAGTGGTGGGGAAGTTAACAGAAACCCTGTTAAAAGAAAGGTTAGTGGAATACTGTACCTTGAATCCAGGAAGTTGCAAGGCCAAAGACAGCAAGATTCAGAAGGTGGCAGTCATATCAGGCAAATTTGATTGATTTCTTTGACTGGGTGACCCGGGAGATCAGGGCAGGGCAGTGGACATGGCCTATTTGTACTGCAGCAAAGCCTTCAACACTGTACCACATAGGAGACTGATAAAGAAATTGGATACTCTAGGGGTAGCAGCCAACATTGTAAACTGGGTTAAAACTGGTTAATTGATAGGTGGCAGTGGGTGGTGGTAAATGGCACTTACTCTAATGAGGGGACAATGACCGGCAGAGTGTCAGTATTGGGACCAGTTCTGTTCAACATCTTCATAAGTGATATCCGGCACATGGTGCAAAGAAACCCAGGAGCTGAAAAAATGGAGGGGGGGGGGGGATTACTGTCACTCACTAAGAAGGAACAGGACCTTGGGGTTATAATATCTGATAACCTTAAAGTCGCAGGGTAGTGTCACAAAGCAGTGGACAGGGCCAGTGGGATGCTGGGGTGCACAGGAAGAGGTATCACTAGCAGAAGGAGGGAGGTAATGTTACCACTGTACAGACCATTGGTGAGACCACACTTGGAATATTGTGTACAGTTCTGGGGGCCACATCTCAGAAAACACATGGACAAGGTAGAGGCAGTCCAAATGAGGGCAACTAAAATGATACATGGGTTGCATAAGAAACCATATGAAGAGAGATGGAGGGATCTCAATATGTACACCCTGGAGGAGAGGAAGCATGATGGAAACCTACTCTTACTTCACAAGAGTGAAGAGGGTGCAGGTGGGGAGCTTGTTTAAACAAGAAAGTGCAACAGAACAAGAGGGAATGCAACAAAGCTAGAAAGGGGAAAGTTTAGGAGGGACATGAGGAAATACTACTTCACTGAAAGAGTGGTGGATGCCTGGAACAGCCTGCCACCAGAGGTAAACATTGTGGGGGGTTTCAAACATGCATGGGATAGACAAGAGAAATGCTAATAAATATAAGGTGGTGGGTCAGGTTACTGGAGACCAATTAGGGTCTGCTGGGACAGAATAGGCAGGGAACAACTGGGCAGACTGGGTGGGCCAAGTGATCCTTTTCTGCCAACAAATGCTGTTTCTATAAGTAAATAAGTGCACAGAGGGAAGTTCAAGAAAATACGAGGAGGAGTAGCACAGGGAAAAAGAGAGGGATGGTTAAGCAGCTTGCATATTTCATACAGTATACATATAGCCAGACAGCTACACTGTCTCCTAGAAGCAAACAAATCCCGGAAACAATATATTGTATGTCATCAATTAGAAGCCACAACTTCTATTTGCAATTAGCAATTTTATTGGTTGAGTGATGAATTGACTGAAGTTTTTGTTAACTTGTTACAAGCACTATATTCAGGTTTAAAGACAGAACCACAGAAACATAGAAAGTGTCCTGACACCTGCAACTTCTGTCCGCTCCCTTCGCTCCTCTTCGAGGGCCTCCTGGATGTTTCCAGGGTTCGGCTCAAAGCATTTGGTGATTGGGCCTTTAGTATAGCCAGGCCGACCTTGTGGAACTCGATATCATCTGCAGTCTGGGAGGTTCCCTCGATTGGGGTGTTCAAGCAGAGGCTAAAGGTCCACCTCTTCCACCTGGCCTACCCGGATTAACTTCCCCACAAGACCGTATGAGTTACCCTGATATTTATATTTTAAAGCTGTGACTACTTATATTTTCTTTTAAAGTTCTGAGTGTGAATTTTAGCGATTATTCAATTTTTATTAGTATCTGTAGTCTTATTGTTAGGTGCCTAGAGCCTCTAGGAATGGGTGCCATACAAATGAGACTTGCCTTGCACCAGACTGACAGCCTATTTTCAGGCATGATCCAGACACGTATAATTACAGAAGGGATGACATCATACAGTTGCAGGGAAACAAAGTAACATACAATATGAAAATACGATAATGGGTACAGTAGCTTCATGTAATACAGTTACATACAGTACATAAGCATGTGACCGGTGCATTTTATGTTTGTTTGCACGCACAGCGTGAAGTGAGCATCTTGTTGCTATTTGGGAGAGAAGGGACTGCCAAGGTGTATCAGTGTAGCATCTAGTGCAGCTCAAGCTGCAGGAGGCTCACTGCTGACAGCCCCATGAGGATCAGGCTAACAATGACGGTGTTCAGCCTGGCTGATGGGTGGAAACTTTGTGAAGTTGAAAGGATAAAGCCATACCTATCATGTGGCTCCATCCTTTTGTCTACAAGATGTCGTCTGTGGTACTGCTCCCACAACCTCCCTGGCCAGACTGGATACCCTTTGCAACTCCTCATGCCACTTTGTGAACAGCTTCCTATCTTGCACTCATCACTGCTCATTTTATTCCTCTTTAGCCAGCTGTTGCTTTGGTTGGTGCTGCAGTTTGTGTCTGTTCTGCGTTTGTGCTTGTTTCACTACATAGAAACATAGAACCACAGAACTTGTCAGCAGATAAGGACCGCAAGACCCATCCAGTCTGCCTGTAAGAACTACACTTGTCTATATCCTCTGACCCTATCTGGTCAGTGACTTTTCTCCAATCCGTCCCACCTCTTAGGTTCCCTTATGCCTGTCCCAGGCATGTTTAAATCCCTTCACTGTGCTTGGTCCCACCACCTCCTGTGCCAGACTATTCCACGTATCCGCCACCCTCTCCATGAAGAAGAACTTCCTCACATATCCCCTTAATCTGCCACCTACCAATTTCATATCATGCCCCCTTGTTCTAGTACTCCCACTATATTGGAAGATGTCTCTCCCCTGCAGTGAATGCTTTGAACTGTCTTCTGCTGACTGCACTAGACTCACTGTCACTACACTAGACTCACTACAGTAATTATCAGCCTGTAGTTAATACTGTGTTGTAGAATGAGGGGGGTTGTGGTAATCGCATGGCCCAGTCTGCCCCCCCACCACTTGTTTTCACTAGACTCATTATAGTACGCTTAATTTTTAGCCTGCAAAGTGACATGAATATAGTGCTTGCTAGAATATTTTCAGCTAAGTCAATATTGTGTTGACTTTGGGGGGGATCGCAGTAGGATCACATTTGGCTGTACTGTCTATATTTAAAACTGCCTACTGCTGACCAGCTGGACCATCCGACACATTCAGTATTCACTAGACCCAGTCAACCCTCCTCGTAAGTCTCCCTAGATTTGCTGCCACAGCAAGTGTGTGTGTGTTGTGTGAGAGAGATGTGGGGGGTGTCACTGCAGCATCGCATTGGGCAGTTTGTTTACTTTTGGGTAGTGCCGAGGGTTGCTGGTGCCAGGCTAATTCTGAGTGTTAAACTATTAACTGCTATTAATATTGCGTTATGGAGTGGGAGGTGTCATGGTATTCGCTCAACCCAGTCAACCCTCTTTGTTCTTTGATTTTGGACAGGTACAGGATTTGATTTTTTTGTGTGTGTGTGAGGGAGGATTTGCAGATTATTATGCTGGTGGAGGGAGCTGGCCATATGGTGGGAAAAGCGAACAATGTGTGCATAGGGAGCTGGCTGTGACTATTGTTGGAGTCTTGTGGAATCTGGATTTGTGGTCAGGGAGATGGTCTTACATACGAACATACAAATTTGCCAGCAGAAACAGACCACCCAGTCTATCTATGTCTGCCTGAGTGTGCAGCTAGCACCCTAGTTTGCAGCTGCCCCAACCCCCTCCACCTCCATTCCCCCTTTGACTGCCTCTGCCCCTGCCACCCATATCCTCCACCTAGCTTTGTTCCATCCCCGCTTGAAACTTCCCACTGTCTTACATGAAATCACCCCCTCCGGTAGAGCATTCCATTTAGTCACTATTCTCTCAGTGAAATAGTGCCTCCTCATCTCCCTTCTAAATCTTCCCTCCAGTCTCAGACTGTGCCCCTCATGTCTCTTCCAATCTTCAGTTTAAACACCCCTTCAGTGTTGGCTTTGTTTACCCCCCTCAAATATCTGAACGTCTCAATCATATCCCCCATCCTCCTCACCTCCAGTGTATACATTTTCAGCTCCCGCAACCTGTCTTCATAGGCCTTTCCTTTCATCCCTTGTAACATTTTTGTTGCCCTCCTCTGTACCCCCTCCAGTAAGTTAATATCCCTTTTAAGATATGACCGCCAATACTGCACACAGTATTCCAAGTGCAGCCTGACCAATGATCTGTAGAGGGGCAGGATCATCTCCCTATGCTTGGACGAGAAACCCCTTGCGATACAGCCCAGCATTCTGTCAGCCTTAGCCACTGCATTCCTGCATTGGGCAGAGTTATTCATGCTCTTTGTTACTAACACCCCTAGGTCCTTCTCCTCCTCCATGATCCCCAGCCTCATCCCCCCCCCCAGCCAGCATTCCCTCCTTGGGTTTTTTGCCCCAAAGTGCATAACCTTGCTCTTCTTTGCATTGAATCCCAGCTGCCACTTCTCCGACCATCCTTTCAGTTTGGTTAGGTCCTCTTGAAATTGCTTCCATCCATCCTCATTGTCCACCACCGGCCCCAGTTTGGTGTCATCTGTGAACAGACTAACCCTGCTCCCAACTCCATTTGCAATTTCTGGGATAAATAGTCCAAATAGCACGGGCCCAGCACTGACCCCTGTGGTACGCCGCTTGTCACCATTCTGGGTGTCAAGAGCTCCTCCCCCCCAACAACCACCCATTGTAGCCCCCTTTAGCCGGTTCTCTATCCATTGTGTCAGCTTCTTCCCCACCCACACAGCCATCAGCTCCCCCCCACCCCCGTCTCCCATGAGGCACCAAATCAAAGGCCTTGCTGAAGTCCAAGTACAGGGCATTGACAGCACAGCCCCCATCCAGCTCTCTTGTCACCCAGTCATAATATTCTATTAGATTCGTCTGACAAGATCTCCACGAGATGAACCCGAGCTGCTGCCCATCCTGGAGGCCGTTTCTCTCCAGGAATGACACCAGTCTCTCCTTTAATATTGTCCCCACTATGGAAGTGAGGCTGACAGGCCGATAATTTCCTGGCTCATCTCTAGGCCCATTCTTGTGTATGGGCACAATGTGTTGTGGTGTTGGGGGGGGGGGGCCAGGCATGAGTTGAGGTCCAATATCATGGAGGTAGTTGTCAGGGTCTCACTACTCATTAGGTCTGTTTCTACGTTGTAGTTGAGGTCCTGCATGCCACAGCAACTATTAGTTAGAAATACAGCGGCTTTTCAGAGAAAGGGTCCGGTGGGACCTGAAATCCATCAGGCGGGCATTTTACTATTTTAATAAATATCCTCCTTTGTATCTGATGTCGGTGTCAGTATTATATGTGGTGGTGAGTGCCTTTAATTTTCAGTGTTTTTATATTTTCAGAGGACCCTAGTAAAAAACTGGAAGACTCCACTTTATTCGACTGGTATTTTTTTATGCTGTTTTAATGCAGGTTGTGGGTTGGGAGGAAGGGGACTAGTTGTGGGGACAATTCAGTCTGGGAGTTGAGGCACCGGATTCCTTAAGAATGCTGTCCCAGAGGACCTTCCATCCTGAACAAAAAAGTAAGGCTATTTTCTTTTTTTTTTACAACATGGTGTAAGTTTGGGGGTGTTGGTACTGGTCATGTCATGGTGAGAGAACTGTTCGTGTTCATTTTGATGTGGCGGGGTGGATCCCATGTTGGTGCAGGGGCCATATGTGTTGGTGCCCAGGGCTGGGGGAGCTCGCTGTTTGTTTTTTGGGGGGAACAAGCCGTGCTGGTGTGGTGGTTGGACAGGTTGTATTGGTGTATTGGGGAAGCCATTTGTGTTTGCTTGGTAGTGGTGGGCGGACTTGTGTTTGTGTGGGCACTCCGTGATCACAGTACTTTAAAAGATGCTGCTGCCCTGCTAGTTTGCTTCCTGTACCAGCTGAATGCCCTCCTTATACCTGCTGCTTGGACCCACGCATCACCCAATCTCAAGGCGGACCCTTTATTTAAACCAAAAAAAGTAAGTAAGACCACCTATTTTGGGTTTGTGGTTTCATATTTCAATGTGACCAAGCAATGGCCTGGCCCCTCCTTATCTAGTATGGATTGTGTACAGATTAACAAAAAAATGGCACCAGTCAAATGCCAAAAATACATGTATTTACCAACCAAAGATACAAAAGAGATCACAGATGTCCCAGGGAGCGATCATGGTTGCTGTGTGCTCTCCTTTTTTTCTTATTTGCTGCCTGGATTCATGTAGATATGATGACCCAATCAAGAGAATCCTCTAAAAAAAAAATAAAGTAAGGCTCATTTGGGTAATGTGGATCTATGTTTTTGTGTTGGGGAAGGCTACTTGTGGGCCTGATTCAATTGAGTGGAAGGCTGAAGGACCCACATTTTTGCTTACTCTAACTTCTGATTTATATAGCAGGGCTTTCATTCTGAACATTTGGGGGGTGGAGCTGGTGTGTGTGTGTGTGTGTGTATCTGGGCATGTGGATGGGGAACTTGTCATGTGGGTTGGGGTATCTGGTGGGGGAGCTTGCCATTTTGTTGGTTTTGCTTTGCTGAGCTGGGAGTTGGGCATGTGGTTGGGGTGGGGTAGCTGGACATGCACGTGTGTACGGGCAGCTGGACTTGCATTTGTGTGTCTGCATGTGGGGGAGCTGGCCATGTGGATGGAGAGTTAGCTGTGGGGTGGGTGAGCTACTCATGTTGTGGGGGATAGCTGGGCATGCATGTCTGGATGAAGGTGGGGCCTTACCTTCTGTGTGCCCCTGAGTTTGCTTTATGGTCCGGGTGACTCCTATCTGCCATGGTGTAAATTGGTCTCAGCCCCCGAGTGAGTCAGATGGGCTTACCCTCTGTGTGCCCCTGAGTTTGCTTTATGGTCCGGGGACTGCTGTCACCCTACCTGCCACTCTATGATGCCAGCGGGTGGGGATAGGGTGCTGCAACAGTACCCAAGCCACACGGCACACATGGAGGCACACAAGATGAGACTCCAGCTACTGTATGATGCTATTGGGCAGAGTGGGGCTGCTGCTAGTTCTGCTTCTTCTTACTTGTGTGCCACTGTGCAGATTTGGTCTTGGCCTCTGACTTAGCCGGGGGTGGGGGTTGAGGTGGGGCAGATACAGAACATAAGGCTCTGTCAAGTCTCATCTGAGCTCAGGAGTTTGTTTTTGGTGGGGGTACAACTGTCTTGGTAGGGTCAGGGACTGGCTGTGTTGGTGCAGTGGGGAGCTGTGTTCAGTGGGTGGGAGCTGGTTGTGTTCTTTTGGGTGGCTGTGTTGTAGAGGAGCTGCCTGTGTTGTTGGTGGAGCTAGCTGTGTTGCTGTGTGGGAACTGGCTGTGTTGGTGCTGTGTTCGGGTTTTTTGGGGGGAACTGACCATTTTGGTGGGGTGGGGGACTGACTGTGTTGGCGCAGGGGTCATTTGTGTTGGGGGTGGGGGGGAATTGGATGCGTTACCTTGGGTGGGAGGAATGGCAGTGTTTCCACAGGGGCCCGTCTGTATTTCCAAAGGGAAAGTATACCCAGCTCAAGGAGGAAACTCACAATTTTACTGGCAATGCAGTTTGCTTTTATTGCAAAAACACGTCAATGAGCAAAACGAGCTGCTAGCCACAATCTGTCTGTGTTTCCACATGATCTGTCCGTCTTGCCACAGAAATCGGGAGCTGGCTGTGTTCATTTTAGGGGAGCTAGCAGTATGTGGTGGGGGAGATGGCCAGGTTTGCTTGGGTGGAGAGAGACAGGCTGTGTTGGTTGGGTGGGGTAGGGGGATTAGTGCCCACTCTGTTCTGATGACAACATAATTTAATGACACGTCAGTTTCTTACTGAAAATCAAATATTTTCAGCATCAGACTGGCAGTGCCACTAAATAGTGTAATAAATAGTGGCAGTGTTTACTTGCTCAATAATCATGGTGTGACTTAAGTCTCAAACTCCCAGTGTTGCAGACAGTCAAGTTTCAGAAATGAATAAAACAGGAACCCCGTCTAATATTTAATGGTCCATATAACCAGCTGACTGGACTACACTGTACACACTGAACTATCCTCTACTGGTCAAGGGGGTCCAAGAAGACCTTAAACGCTGGCAACCTCTACCCCTCCCAGGGATAAGTAGAATTCAAACCTTTCAAACGAACATTCTCCCTAGATACATATATTGTTTTTAGACCTTACCCCTGATGCTTTCCCCATCAGCATTTCATAAATGGAACAAATACACATCCAGATTCCTATGGAAGGGTGAACGACCCTGAATAGCCTTCAAGAAATTTACAGTTAGCCAAACAACAAGGAGGCCTGGCCCTCCCTGACGTACACTTATACACCACTGCAGCACAGTAAAAACATATTCTCCACTGGATACAGCCCCTGCTCAACCCACAATGGGTGCAACTGGAGAAAGACCTTCGCCCCAAGATCTTGATCCCCTATGCCTTTTCACCCCTGAAAGGGATAGCAGTAAACGTTCTCCTCAGTCCCCCACCTTCAATGTACTTAAAACGTGGCACAGGTTCCTTGCACTTAAAGCTAGTAAGTTAGGAGCAAAATGGATAAGTGTGCCTGCTGCAGATCCCACCTTCATTCCGGTTACATGGGATCACAAATTCGAAACCTGGACCAGAAGAGGCCTAAGCTATACCTATCACTTTTATTCCAAAGGAGTATTTAAGTTACATGAACAGCTGCAAACAGACTTCCATCTAGGTAAAACAGATCATTACAGGTTTCTACAAATTAGAGGATGCCTATAACAGCAGATAGGTTTAACAACAGATATGCAAGCCATTCTGCATATCTTCCCTTTTTTACAGGAGGTTGCCTCAGAAGCTAACCCTCCCTACTTCATATCAAGATGGTACCAGGTCCTTACAATGGGCTCTCCCACAACTACAGAAACCATTAAATTTACTTAGGAAGCAGAACTCAGTATAGAAACTACTGACAATGCATGAACTAGTATCTGGCAGAGACAGCATAAAGGAACCAGTTCTTATCAATGGAGGGAGTACTGTTGGAAAATAGTCAGAAGACACTTCCATACACTGCAAATTACAGCTAAATATAGTACTACACACAACGCCTCTTGCTGGCACAACTGTGGCAATGAAGTTGCCCGTACTCACATATTTTGGTCAGGCACTGAACTAACCTCATATTGGAGGGTGGTGGAGTAGATTCCATATGACATAATCCCAGCTTTTGGAACACTTACCCCAGCTATGGTACCTCTGCTCCACTATCCAGTCAAAATAAAATGAAAACCCCTCTGCAACCTACTCAGTGGGAAGATACTGAGATATATACATTAGAAAAAATGGCAGTACAGTTACAGAATGGGCTCCCACTCCCACAAAATAGATGGAATACTTGACTCAGGTACATCATGGCCCAGAGACCAGATGCAATACCATAGCTTTGTTACATTACATAGACACAGAAGAGACTAATAGGGGGAGAGAGAGACCAGAATGGACAGCCAGAATCATTGCATGGCCAGAGAGACTACTTTTTATGCCTGGGAACAAATACCTCCACCTCTCCTGACAAACAAATAACTGCTAGAGAAGCAATAAATCCTCTATCTGGAAATGTGCTGCACAGTGATCAGAATATAAAGATGAAACTGTAACCTTGATGGCAATGCCATTATTAATGTACTGACCATGAGATGTACAAAAACTAAGTGTCAGTGGATCAGTAGGTAGCTCACTCACCTCTGAGGCCAGATCAGAGGGCTGTGGGTTCAGTTCCCACATCTGGCACTTGGGTTAATATCCCAGTACTGACACTGTAGTGCAGCATGAGAGGGGTGCTGCACTTCTGAGGTGCCGTCTTTCGGATGAGACGTTAAACCGAGGTCCCATCTGCCTGGATTGGTGGTAGTTCAGGTGGATGTTAAAGATCCCATGGCACTTATCGAAAAGAGTAGGGGAATTTCCCTGGTGTCCTGGCCAAATTTCCCTCATTTTCTAAAAAAAATACCACCAACAGCCTAATCTGGTTCAAGGTCAGATGGCATTCATCTATGTGCTCCCAGTGGTGCGCCTGAAAATAGGCAGGATTTGTCTAGTGCACTTACCTGGTCAACAAAAACTAAATAAATGAAAAAATAAAAACTGTTAATAAAAGCTAAGTTTAAAAAAAAAAATGCAGGACCCCACTGAAAATGAGATGTTACATCTCAGCTAGGCTATGTTGAGAAAATTATTAGCAAATAAAAACAGTAAACACAGTCACGCACACAGAAAAACAAATCTTTATTAAACCACATCAAACTGAATCAGCCTAATAGTTTCATCTCATCTGTCTCCTTCAGCAACTGCTTTTTGATGCTTTTTTTAATTTTAACGTATCACAATGTGGAAATGCAATAGGGGCACCGGAAGTAAACCAGTTTGGCCATTATTTCTAGCCCTGGGTGGGGGACTGACCATGTTTGCTTGGGTGGGTGTGGAGACTGGCTGTGTTGGTTGGATGGACTGCCATGTTGATCAGCTTGACAGAGGGAGTGTATGTGTCTGTAGTTCATGACTAGATTGTCTGTGCTTGGTGGCTGGTAGGGTATGGGGTAGAAAAAAGAAAGGAGAGCAGAGGGAAACTTTCAATCTGTTCTTTCTTTGTTCTCATACCATCACCACGCACTACCAACCACACACAGTCTGGTCACAAACAGTACTCCCCTCCCACACACACTCAGGCTTATCGCAACAACCCCACAACCCCATGTATTAAGTGGGTCCTGGAGGTGATGGTACCTGTATCTGTGGGGGCACCGCATCTATGCTGGCCTGTGTCAGTGAAAGGACATATGTGTGTGAGGCTCTGAGGTTGACAGTGTGAACTATCAATGCCCAACAACCACACAGCAAATACAAGCAAGCAAACATTCAGCATTGATAAATGCTTGTTTAGTTGTTTTAAACTTGGTATTTCAGCTGTAGCTTTTAATTGAAGATACCCAGTGATTGAAGGCAGCTTACGAACATATGAAATTCGCCAGCAGAAAAAGGCCTTATGATCAACAAAGCCTGCTCAGTTGTGCAGCTAGCAGCCCTTATTTTGCAGCTGCCCTCCCTCCTTGCCCCCTCTTACTTTGTCCCATCCCTCTTGAAGCCCCCACTTTTCTACTGGATACCATCTCTGCCAGCAGCATGTTCCACTCTGCCACCACCCTCTCCGTAAAAAGTGCCTTCTCATCTCCCTCCTGAACCTTCCCTCTCCAGTATCATATCATGGCCTCCGGAGTCCCTCCTCGCCTCTCTAGTTTGAAAAGCCCCTCCGCATAAGACTTGTTCATCCCTGTCATGTACTTGAAGGTTTCAATCATATCTCCCCCTCTCCCTCCTCTCCTCCAGTGAGTACATGTTCAGTTCCCTCAGCCTACTCTCGTATAGTAAGTCCCCCAGCCCTTCGATCATCTCTGTTACCCTGCGTTGCACCCCCTCCAGTAACTTAATGTCCCTCTTCAGGTACAAGTGCCAGAACTGCATGCAGTACTCCAGGTGTGGCCTAACCAGCAATCTATACAATAGCAGAAGCACCTCTCCCTTCCTTGAGGATATACCACTCGCAATATAACCCAGCATCCTGTTGGCTTTTACAGCCACCTTTCTACATTGTGCCGAGTTGTTCATAGCCCCGTAATAAGCACCCCAGATCCTTCTCCTCCTCCTCAGTCACCGGTAACTGCTCACCTCCCAGATGGTAGCTGCTCTGGTTTTTTGCTCCAAAATGCAGCACCTTGCATTTTTTGGCATTGAATCCCAGCTGTCAGGTGTCCAACCAGGACTCCAACTTTAACAGGCCCTCCTGCAGTCCTTGCCATCCCCTTAGGTCATCCACTACCGCTCCCATCTTTGTGTCATCAGCAAACAGACTGATTTTGCTCTTGATGCCCACCAAAATGTTTGCAATCAAACAGCACTGGTCCCAACACCGAGCCCTGTGGAACTCCAGTCATCACCACCTTTGGGGGATGATAGCTCCCCACCCACCACCACTCTCTGGTGTCTCCCTTGCAGTCAGTTCACTACCCAGCCCACCAGCTTTGCTTCCACCCCTGTAGCTTGTAGCTTACTTCCTAGTCTCCCATGTGGCACCGAGTCAAATGCCTTACTGAAGTCCAGGTACAGGACATCCACTGCGTGGCCAGTGTCCAGTTGTCTAGTTACGCAATCATAGTACTCCATCAGGTTGGTCTGGCATGATCTGCCAGTGACAAAGCCATGCTGCTTACTGTCTTGTAGCCCATTGTCCTCCAGAAGGGACACCAGCCTCTCCTTCAGGATTGTCTCCATCAACTTTCCCACGATGGATGTGAGGCTCACCGGTCTATAGTTCCCCGCGGTTCATCCTTGGGGCCACTCTTATGGAGAGGTACCACGTAAGCCATCTTCCAATCCTGAGGTACACACAATGAATCTAGTGAGGCATTGAATAAGTCTGCCAAAGGCCCCACTAGTACCACTGCCAGTTCCTTCAGTACCCTGGGATGAACACCATCCGGCCCTGGTGCCTTGTCCACCTTCAGTGCCCTCAATCCCTCCAGCACCCTGTCTTCTGTGATTTCCCTGTCTGTCATACTCTCTCTCTCTCTCTCTCTTTACTTGCCTTCAGTCCCCTCTTGGGTATCTCTCCGCCCTTTTCCTTAGTAAACACCGAGCAGAAGTAATTGTTTAGTGATTCTGCCATTTCACCCCTCGCTTACACCCATCCCCCTTCCCTCTTAACCCTTACATATTCTCCTTACAGACCCTTTTCTCCCTGATGTACCTGAAGAATTCCTCTCCCCTCCTTAATGCCCTGCACCAGCCTGAACTCCTTTGACACCTTTACTGCCCTTATCACCTCCTTCGCTTCCTACAGGTACTCCTCCCAGTCCTGCCCCCTCCCTGTCCTCTTGTACTTCCTAAAGACGGCTCTTTTCTTCCTTATCTTTTCCATGACGCCATTGGACACCCAGCTAGGTTTCTTTGTCCTAGTCTTCTTACTCCTAGCCCTGAAACAGGTTTTGGTTGCCTCCACTACCCCCATCTTTGTGAGCTTCCTCCTCTAGTTAGTGTCCATACTAGGGTCAATTTTGGCCATGTACTCCTTTACTATTTCCCCCATCCTCTTGAAGTCCACCCTCCTGAAGTCCAACACCCTTGTGTCAGATACTACACCTTCCTTACCAATAGCCAATGTGAACCATACCGAGTGGTGGTCACTACCCGCCAGTGGCTCATCCACCCTTAGTTCTCTCACAAATTCCACATTTTCCAGCACTAGGTCAAGGGTGTTCCCTAACCCGGTTGGTTCACTGACCATCTGCAGCAGGAAGTTGTCCTGGAAGGCATCAAGCACTACCTGCTCCCTTCTATTATTTGTGGCTGGGGTACTCCAGTCCACTCCTGGTAAGTTGAAATCCCCCACAATCACCATCTTCCCCTTTCCACAGGCCCTCCTGATCTATCCCACTAGTTACCTGTCTAATTCTTCAGTCTAGGAGGGTGGCCTGTAAACCACTCCCATCCTGATAGTCCTACTCCTTGAGTCCTGGATTTGCACCCGTAGTGGCTCGGTTCTAGCCTCCTCCCTTTTCTCACGAATGCACTTCAGTCCTTCCCTTACATACAACAGTGCTACCCCTCCCCCTTTTCCCCTTTACTCTATCCTTGCAGAAAATCATGTACCCTGGTACCACTAGGTCCCAGTTATGGTACTGGGTGGCCCATGTTTTGGTAATTGCCACCATGTCCACCTCCCCTTCCACCATGAGGGTCTGAAGCTCCGATGTTTTTTCCACAGGCTTCTAGCACTCAAGGTGACCACCTTTCACCCCCTTATCTTCCCTTCTCTCCCCTCCTTCCATTTCCTTCTAACATCCTCCCTAGTACCTGTCCCTAATCCTTGGTCTCTGTCATGGGGGGTTAGCTCGTATGACTTCCCTTCTCATGGCCTCTACTTGCCTCCTGCCCACTTTCCACCCCTCGCTCCTAGTTTAAATATCCAGCCTGTTCTATGTAATAACTTATCCCCTTTTTCAACACTCTCTTGCCCTCCTTGCTTGAGTGGAGTCAATCCTTTGAGTAGAGACTGCTGCCTGCCCAGGTCCCTCCCCACCCCCCACTAGCCCATACCCTCTGGCCTGACACCAATTTCCTAGCCATTTATTAAATTCCTCTATCCTCCTTTTTCTTGCAGTGCTCACCTTGGGAACAGGAAGTATCTCTGAGAAGGTTACTGATCTTCCTGCTCCTTCGCATAATGGTCCTAGTTCCTCAAACCTACTCTGTACTTCTCCTACCATCCTATCAGCCAGGTCGTTCATCCCCAAATGCAGAATTAAATGAGGATTCTCCCTACCCCTTCTAGCAAATTTCAGTAGAGATTGCCCCACCCTCTTCACTGTCATTCCCGGCATGGCCTCCACCCAAATGCGGCTATGCCTCTCCCCCTTGCTACCCCACCTGACTCCCCTTAATATTGAGTCTCCTAACACCAGGATTCCACCCCGCTTTCCAACCACATGCTCCCCATCCTCCCCTTCCCTGCCCTCCAATGCCTCTTCTTCCTCCTGCACATTAGTTTCCCCTTTCACCCAATTACACTTTCCCCATCCGTACTCCCCATGCCTCTTTCATCCTGGCTACCATCAGTTACACCACCTTTCTCTTCTTCATTTCCCTCCAGTACTGCAAACTGATTTTCTGATGACCCAGCTCTTAGGCCTACCTCTACCTCCCCATGCTAGCCCATCCTCCCCTTCTGCCTGCTTGTCCTTCTCCCCTTCCCTGTCCCCCCTTCCACCTCCCTGTTCATCTCCCCTTCCCTTCCTCCCCTCAAACCACTTCTCCTCCTTACCCATTTGTTCCAAGCTTGGACAACAATGCACAATTACCAGAGAGTTAAACTGATCACAGATCAAGCTGCCAGCTGTTATCCTCTGACAACCTTGACACTGTCAGAACTGTTTGCAATCTTGTCAGGGAATGTCAAAAAGAAAAGCATACAACATCAATTTTAAATTCTAAGTTGAAAAAAGGTATGTCCAGGAGAACAACTAACCTGTTGCTATGGGCATAAAAATCAACAAAAAACTGGTTCGAGAATGGAGGAAAAATGTAAATGGTATAGGGAGGAAAGGCTTCTGCAGCTGGTTGTAGTTATGATAACCAAAAGTGCTAGCATTCAATGGAAGTGGTCACAAGTGTCAATTCCCCAGTGAGGAAATTGACCTTGTTGAATAGATAACCCTTCAACAGGAACAGAACCAAAGAGTTACCTGCAACTCTGTAACTCTTAAGGCTGCATCAATAATAAAAAGGTGGGTGGACCATTTCCACTGGCAATGGAGGTTTATGTTAAGGCAGAAAACACAGTGGGATAAAATCAGAGGTGGTTTGCTTCTGCTAGATAAGTTCCCATGACATTAAGCCCAGCAACATGGGAAATATAACTGAGACCATTGTATGCATGGACATCCCTGGCAAAAGAACAATCATCAAAACTAGGGCTGTGGACGAAGCTGATTTCTGGTATTTGTATTATGTCTTTGGTATTTGTTTGCATGTTTATGTTTACTAAAATATATTTTTAAATTTTAGACTTTGTTTCTGGTAATGATGACACAAGACCAAAAGGGATGGGAGTTATCAATAAAATATGTAGATTAATCAATACAATATGCAGTCATAAAATGAGCGTTGTGGTCATGTGGGCCACTGAGCCTCAGTTCAGGTCTAATGCTACTTTATACGGTCTAACACAAATACATATACTGAAGAGTGATATTTGTATTTGTAAAAAAGTGCAGTATTACTATGTGTAATTCAGTAGGTATTGGTACTTCAATGAGTGACACACACAAAAAAGAACTTACTGTAACAGCAGATCTTTGAGGGTATCTCAGTCATCAGGTCACACCATAGGAACTTCACCGACAGTGAAGTAGGACTCACATGGAAGATTTTCAGCAGTACAACTGGGGCCACCCACACCGACATCACCAACCCTATGTGGGCACGAGCGGCCCTACTCCCTCCTCAGTTCTTTCCCCTAGAGACAAAGGAAGCCCACACAATCCAAAGGGGACTGAGGAGAGGAAGAGAGAGAGAGAGAGAGAGAGAGAGAGAGAGAGAGAGGGGTGCCCAGGCCAAAATAAAGGGCTGGGTACACCAGAAAACCATTTTCTTCTTTTGAGAAAAGAACCCCTTAAAGGGGGGATGGTGGGTGGGAAAGCAGACCTGATGACTGAGATCCCCTCAAAGACAGTACAATTATGTAAGAACTTACTGTAAGAAAAAATTGCTCACCATAGTAATCTTCCTTCTTCCAAGGGGTCCTTTAGCATCAGTAACTGTAGCAGTGAGCCGACCAGGTAGTACTGCCCTGGAGGTGGAGATTATGGTAAAGAGTTTATGAATTAGTCAATCAGAGAAAAGCTTGTAGGTGTGCTGAGCAGAGGCTGTGAGGAATGCATGCATGCTGCAGTCCTGCACAGGCAGACGGCCAGAGCGTGTTGCATGCTGGGACACGGTCTGCTGGGAGGATGAGACTGTGGTCTGTGGCCCAGTAACATATTCTCATGACCTCCATGCATAGGAATACGAGTGAGTCCCACAGTGCTGGCTGGTGTAATTGGCAACACTGGTTGTCTGTCTGGATCAACTGCTGACCCTGGAAAAGATGGTGCCAAAAGGCCTGCATGACGTAAGGAACCAGCTGCAACTCCAGGATATTGATTATGAAGAGTCGCTAGAGCTCCCGCTAAAAGAGGAACCACAGAATTCTTCTGTACGGTGAAGAGTCAGGAAAATGCAGGTAAGCTTCTTGCATATCCAGGGAACATAGCCAGTCACCCTGCTTAAGATGGGGCAGCAAGCCCGGCAGGGTGACCATACAGAGCTTGTTGTACTGGATGTACCAGTAAGATCCTGTTTGGGACGCAGATCCCCATCCAGGGGAAGTGGAGAGTTCTGGGGGGGTGCCTCTACAAACTCCAGAGTGTGACCCCTGTCTATAATCCAAAGGATCCAGGCATCTGAAGAGATGGTTCTCCAATTATTGATATGGAGGGAGAACCGAGCTTTGACCGCCACCTCTTGGTTGAGGACCAGAAGAGGGAGGGCTCTGCCAGGAGCCAAAAGGGATAGGCAACAAGGGCTGGTCCATCACTCCTAGGGTGCATGACCTCTGAACCGGAGGAGGAGGTAGCAAGCAACACAGAGAAGATCGGCTACCCTGGTGCCAGAAGGTTGCCCTGGATGTTGGGGTAACTCATAAAAGAGAGAGTGCTGTTTGCTCAGAGGTTGAGTATGACAGAGCACATGGGCAGACTTAATGACCCAGCCCGATGCTTGCAGCCGGTCAACAAGGTCCCAAACATTTGGTCCAGTAAGTTGGAACTGTTAAAAGGGACATCAAGCGCCCTCTATTGGATATCAGCCGGGATACCGAAGACCGCAATCAGAGGTGCCTCCGAAGGCAAAGGTTTGAGGCAGCAGCCCTGGCACTTGTATAAGAGATATCACAAACTGCTCAGATGAGGTGCTTGCTAAAAATCTCAGCACCGTATAAGCACCTGGGAACCTCATGTCTTGAGGGCAAACAGGAAGAGCTGGGGTAGCCATCTGACAGACAGTACTCTGATATTCCACCAAGTGTGAGCAGTAGTGGGCAATCCTCCGTCCCAAGGCAGAAGAAGAAACCCTCTTGCCCCCAAGGACAACCCTGCAGGGTTCCTCGTTGGGGTTGGAGGGAGCTAAGGTGCCTGTGCAGCTTAGACGCTCATGAGCTGCCCGATGACCACAACACCAGACCACATAGTAAGTAAGGTAAAATCCTCAGGAGGAGACTTGGGAGTATGCTTGCCCAAGTCTTCCCCTCATTGAGGGGACAGTGGACCTGTCAGAAGAGGGGGGTTCTTTCTCCTCCTCCTCTTCCAACAAGAGGTCCAGATGATAGTCCACCTCGTTGACATGCTCAGGTGCAGTATCTAAAGAGCAAGGCATTGACGGTGGCCAGGGGGAATAACCCACCGGTGATGACATGGGCAAACCAGGTCGCAAGGCCCAAGCTGATGGACCGAGACAGAAGAGAACTTGGCCAGGCCCATCAGCAAGGCCGACGATGATGGAATGTGTTGTTGATGGAGGAAGGGTCAACAGCACGGAGCATGAGGATGCCATCGATGTGGCTTGAGAACCCGGGAAAGTCTCAAGCCCGGGGCTTGGGGGGAGCATCAGGCTGCGACAGGAGGGTTGTCATCGATGAGCCAGTCATTGACGGAGCAGGCACCAGTAATTTTGATGATGGTAGAAGGCATTGTTGATGGTTGGGGAGTCACCGGCACAGAATATGACGACCCCGACAATGAGCCTTGAGAGCCCGAGAAGCCCAAAGCCCAGGGGCCTGGAGAAGCATCAGACCATGATGGGAGGGCTGTCACTGATGAACTAGCTGTTGATGGAGCAGGTACCATTAAGGTCGATAATGGCAGAAGGCATCGTCGACAGCAGAGGGGTTGACAGCCTAGGGCACAACTCCGTAGATGAGCCTTAAGAACCAGAATAACCTGCACCCCGGAGCCTGGGGAAGCATTAGGCCACAACAGGAGGACTGCCCCCAACAAATCGGTGGATGAGGGAGCAGGTACCATTAAGGTCGACAACAGAAGACGACGTTGACGACAGCTGAGTGGTTGATGACACAGGGCATGATGACCCTGTCAATGGGTCTTGAGAACCCTAAGTGCCCAAAGCTCGGGGCCCTGGAGAAGTATCAGGTCACAATGGGAGGTTTGTTGTCAATGGGCCAGGTACCATTAAGTTTGATGATGATACAAGGCATCGTTGATGGCAAAGGGGTCGATGACACAGGGCACGACAAACCCGTCGATGGATCTTAAGAGTCTGAACAGCCCAAAGACCAGGGCCTGGAGATGCATCAGGCCATGACAAGGAGGACAGTCATCAACAAGCCAATCATCAATGGAACAGGTCAATGATGGTAGAAGGTGTCGTCGACGGCCGAGGGGTTGATGGCAGAGGGCACGATGACCCTGTCAATGGGCTTGAAAGCCTGAAGAGCCCGAAACCTGGGGGGGCCTGGAGAAGTATCAGGCCGCGATGGGAAGGCTGTTGTTGACAAGCCAATCATTGGTGGAGCAGGTGCCACGGACATGAGAGTCACTGACCCGTCACCCAATGAGGCAGGTGACCATGCTGTCGGTATGAATCTCATAAGGGCAAAGATCTGGACAGCAACCCTCGATGAGGCCAAAGCCATCAGTGAGGAACCCCCTGAAGAAAAAGGAGCAATCAGGGCTGGGAACGCCGGGGAAGCAATCCCAAGAGGCCGAGATCTGTCAATATGGGTCTGGTGGGGTAAAGACCTGGACAGCGACCCTTGATGAGGCTGGACCCATCGATGAGGAGCCCGCTAAAAAAGGAGCCACTGGGGAGTGGAAACACAGGGGACAGTGGCCACGGTCTGTCTGATGACTAATCCCTAAGGACTTTTCCTGGGCCTTGGAGATCTGGGAGCTCGAAGGACCCCCTGGCAATGGGGAGGGAAGGACCCTGGAGGATCCCTGCCCAGATTTGCTCCATGAGGAAATTTTTGTAGAACCTTCTTCTGTGCCAGAGGGCAGGTGGAGAAAAAAGCTGACAGAGTCTCACAGTCCAAGATGACGAGGTCAGGGCCCAAGACAGCAAAGACAGAGAAAAGGATTCATCTGCAGAGGGGATCTTCCATTTGTCGTGGAAGCAATAGATGAGGGAAGGAGAAAGATAAACTCTCATAAAAAGAGATTCACAAACAAAACAAGTAAAGCAGCAGGCAAAAATGGCGCGAAACTACGCCGGAGCTTCCATGAAGACCCATGCAAACTGAGTTGTCAGTGGGAAAGAACTGAGGAGGGAGTGAGGCTGCTTATGCCTATATAGGGTTGGTGACGTTGATTGATGACATCAGTGTGGGCAGCCCCAGTTGTACTGCTGAAAATCTTCCGTGTGGATCCTGCGTCACCGGCTGTGAAGTTCCTACAGTGTGACCAGATGCCTGAGATAACCCGGAGAAGATCATAGTTTTTTTTTTTTTGCAGGCACCAAAGATATGGTATTTGTACGAGTATTCAAAAGCTGAATTGATTAGCTTTTAACTTGTTTTTTCTGATGGTGGCAGGTTTGTGATGTGGCACTGCCTCCAAAGAAGCAATAAGACACAACTGGAGGATGAGGACTGTTACATATGTTTATACTGTATGTAAGCAGTAAGACACAACATGGTGTGGGTAGTTATGTAATAAATGCACGCCTAGGTGCATTGTGAGGCATGAAGCATTTATGTCAAGTGCCTTCAACACCTAGATGTGAGTTTATCACATACCTACCCACACCTTGGCATGTCCTATTGCACTTACAAAATGGGTAAAGTGGAGATATCAGTAAACAAACAAAAAAAAGAAGCCAGCTTTTTCTTAATTTAAAAAACAGTGATTTCTTTTGTTAAAAGTTACTAGTAAAAAGTGGTCCATCCCCCCGTCATCAACTGTCTTTCCACACATTCAGTAGATGGAATGTTTATCAGGGAATGGAAGAATTCAGACTTCTGCAGAAGTCTACTGGCAGAAATAGTCACTTCTCCACAAAGAAACACACACAAGCATGCACGCACACCAGAAGCCTTCAGTAAAGCCAAGGATTCGACTGTATCTAGGCAGGGTTAAGCAGCAAAAATTTACCTCATAGGCAGGTAAGGATAGGGAGTTTTTTTTTTTTTTTAATGGTCACGAAAGAAGCTAAAAGAAAAAAAAAAGCCACGAGTAGCAATTCATTTTTTAAATCGGTATATTAGTGTAAAAAGGAGATTAAAAAGGGAAAGAACATTAACTATTTATTTTGTAATATTTTGAGAGATTTTCATTGTTGGGGCCTAGGTGACTATTTTAGTGGGAGTAAAGGTGGCAGCCATGTTTGTAATGGAAGTCAGGAATTTTATACAAAAAGTACAGAGTCCTGTTTATCAGCACTGTTTTTTAACCAGTGGTAGTATTCGGACACTGCACAACTGGTGACCAATCAGGACACAGTAATTGCCCCTACCCATTTTAGAAGTACAGTTACTATGTCTTTTATAAGAGTGCATTTGTTGGGTAAGAGAATCGTGAAGCAAAGCTGAGTTGTGTATGTTGGACAAAGGACTTGAGAAGAAACTATTATAAGAAACATGGGAACTGTAAAACATATTATAAATCATGTTCAAGAACTTTGTATAAGAAATGGAACTGAAATTTAAATCTAAATTATTTTACTTTGTGAAACTTTAAATCTGCACCGTGGAACACAGACTATGCCATCTCAACTTAGAACTTTAGAATTTTAAAGCTATACTACTATATACACCCTTTTATGGTTATAAAAGTAGCAGGAATGTTTAGAAATTAACAATCCTGATTGGTTAAGAACAATGTCATGATTTGCAATGGATACACAATGGTAATTGCTATGACATATTTAAACTTCAGAAGGCAGTGTGATGTACTCTATAATGTGCATGGAAGCACATTTAATGTGTCCAGTATGTTCCACACAGTTTTATTCATGTTGTATGTGTGTCATGACTGCTTATCCTCATCTCACATCTCTCTCACATAAATAATTTGGCAATGCATACTTATAAACGTAGGCAATGCACTTATGGTTCATTTAGGTATATGGTTTAATGTGTCATTCCAGACAACTAAGCATGTGCTTTCCATCTTAATGTATTGATTCGCGATGTGATAACCACATGCCCAGGTACACAGAGGCATGAGGCTTTGACACCAATTTCAAGTATGTGCAGTAATCATAACAACCCCCACACACTGGAGTGTCTTATTGTGCTTTTAAAATGAGTAAATCTGAAAAAAGAAAAGCTAACTAAATAAAAAAAACACTTTAATTAAAAATAGATATCTTCTTTTCTTAAAAGTATCTAGTGAAAACTAATCCTTCGCCATCTGACAATCAACTGTATTGCCATGCGTTCAAAAGATGGAATGCTTGTTTATCATGGGATACAGGAACACAAACTTTTGCAAAATTCCACTGGCAGAATGTTCATCCAGACATACAAAACATAATACCTCATATGGCACCAAAGCCCAAATTTTATCTGTGACATTGCAGTCAGCAGAGTTTTCCTCACAAGCAGACGAGGAAAGGAGGGTGAGATTTTCATGATTAGTAAAGGGGCAGCAGAAAACTGAAATGTGGCTAGTAGTTCATTTTCATCTGTGTATGTGTGTAATGAAGGAGATTATGAAAGAAAAACATTTAATTATTTTTTTTTTAATTTGAGGTAGTTTTATTTGTAGGGCCTCCTTAAAGTTTTGCAGTCAGTAAAAGTGTTGGGCCCTGTTTGTGATATTAATCAGGAATTGTTCTGGGAGGCACTGATATGTCAGTGTGTGGTGTCCTGGTTGTCGAAAGAAGTCCAGAGCCATTAGTTGTTGCTCCATAAATACATAGATTCAGAATCCTTTTGACTAATTAGGATGAGAGGTATTCCATACCTATTTTATAATGTACAATAATACACAGCAGAGTCCACAGAGTATAATAATGTAGAGCATAGTATACAAAGATAATAATGTACTATCAAGCGTACAGAGCATAATATGCAGATGAGTACACACAGTACAATAATGTACAGCTCGGTACACAAATAGTACAATTGAGTACAAATATTACAATGATGGACAGTTCAGTACACAAACAGTTCAATACTGTACAGCTGAGTACACAGAGCACAATAGTGCACAGCCGTGTACACAGAGTAAAATAATTAAGCAATAAGAGATGACAGGGTGTGTACTGTGGTGGGATAACTATACACTTTAGGTGTGTAGTGGAGCATGAGGTATCACTCAGTGCCTTCAACCACTTGGGAAATGTCATTATCCTAGATTAAGCACACCAAGAATTGTCTTAATTGCAATTATAAAATAGGTCCAAGATTTCTTTTTTTGGGAGTGTGAGTGTGTGTATAAAAATGCACAAAAATATAATAATGTTAAACATCATCTTTTTTTAAATGTTCATCCAGTCCAACAAAATAGTCACGGCATATCCCAACATTGGCATGTCACCTCAGTTTCAAATATTATGCACAGCAAAATAAGTTTTTAAAGGAGCCCATATACTCATTATTTTCAGTCCATCCCAATGTACTTATTTATTCAACTTTCCTTTTTTTTTTTGGTTTTATAGTATTTCCTCCCCCCCCCTTTGTTTCTTTCCTATCTTTCCTACATTCACTTGGTATAAATAGCTGCACACTTGAGCAGACTCAATAGACCATTATGACCTGTATCTGCTGGCAACTTCGTATGTTTGTATCAAATACATAGTCACAAAAAACATTACAATAAGCAGTTCCGAGGAAATGCAGTCAAGTCAGGCTCAAAGTACTTAAGACAGAACAATAAAAAGCCACAGGTTATGTACAGAGGGAAAACAAATAAAACAGTTACAACTGCATCGGGCTGCAAAGGCAGACTGCAAAGATCTTTTAAACTGATTTAAGTTGGAGAGAGTCAGCAGTGTATCAGGCAGCTCATTTAACCAGTTACCGACCCTGACAGCAAATGACCACTTGCCCGGCTGAGTATGAGAGAAAGAAGGCTTAAGGGCACTCCTGGCCATGTTCCTGGTGTTGTATTGGTTGGAAACAGTGCAGAAGCAATTTTTTAAAGCAGGAGGTATTAGGCCCGGGAACACCCCCTTTTGGATAACAAACAAGGTCTTGAGCTTCATTCTGCTAGGTAAAGGTAGCCAGTTAGTGAGTGCATAAAGGGTACAACTATGAGTGCGGTTATCTGCACCAAGTACAAAGCGGCATACCTTGTTACAGATAAACTTTACTCTGTTTAGCATCAGGTTACAGGCAGCTGCGTAGACAGGGAGGCCATAATTTATAAGTAATAGGATGGAGCTGACCACAATAAGATGTCTAGCCTTCCCAGTGAAATTGTTCCAGTTACAGTACAGGGAACCGTGTCTTCTATTGCCTATGGCTACCAGATTGTCAACATGGGGGGCAAAAGATAAGGTGTCATCCAGAGTTCCTCCAAGGCATCTGAAGGTCTCCTCCTGTTCAAGGTTTTGCCCTTGTCCATTTTGGATGAGAAAAGGTGGAACTTTCCTCTTCTGTGAGAGGTTAGAGAAGAGCACAGTCTGTTTTTTGTAACGAGGACCAGTTTGTTGTTGGAGAACCAGCTTTCCAGTGACCTAAAGTTACCTAAGAAAGTGGTAGTAAGGCTTTTTTGAATAGATGACTGCTTCAGCATGGAGAAGTACATTGGCTGTCTGACAAGCATCAAGCCATTGATTTATGAAGAGGCCAAATAGGAGTGTGCCCAAGATGAAGCCCTGGGGGACACAAACAGATACTTTCTTACTGCCAGATTAAGATTTATTGATCTTCTCATGCTGGAAACTATTGGTGAGATAGCTGTGGAAGCAGTCAACTGTGTTCTGTAAGAAACCCAGGCCAAGGAGTTTAAGTAGGAGTTAATGGCCGACCAGGTTGAAGTCCTTAGTAAGATCCTTAAAAAGCAGGTTCTTAGTTATTAGGTTCTAAACCCACTCCCCAAACATATAAGGCAGCCTACCTGTCCCCAAACAGACTGGTACATAAAATGTAATTTACTGCTGACTGCATTTGAAGAAAAAACGCTCGTAAAAAATGCCCCATGGAGCCCGCAGCTAACAGCACATTTCATGATGTCGGTAATGTAAGAGCGTGGTGGTGCGCTCTATAGACTATAATGGGGGCAGTTTTTAAAGGCTTTTTTAAATAGTTCAGAATGCCAATTTTGACAAAGGAAGGCCATCGCTCAACTAACCAGGACCTTGGTTAGTTGAGCGGTGGCCTTCCTTTGTCAACATAGGCACTCAAAAGTATTTTAAAAAGCCTTTAAAACCTGCCCCCATTATAGTCTAAGGAGTGTGCCCCTGAGCTCTTCCTTTACCGACATCACGAACCATGCTAGCATGGGGGCATATTTCCAAATAAGGAATGAGGAGTGTTTTGGCTGTGGGCTCCATGAGGCATTTTTACAAGCATTTTTTTTTTTTACTACAGCCAGCAATAAATTAAACTTTATGTACCAATCCATTTAGGGACAGGTAACTGCCTTGTGTGTGTTTTTTTTGGGGGGGGAAGGGATTAATAACTATGGACTTGCTCTTTAAATACGTCCAATAATGTTTACTATGGATGAAATACAAGAATTCAAATCTCTGCTGAGTTCTACTGGCAGAATATTCACCCACATAATCACATAACTGAAGGCCTCAGATGGAACCAGGACTTCTGTTTTATCTGTAGGGAGTTAAACAACAGAGATTTCCCTGGTATACAGGTGAGGATGGGAGAGGGATTTTTCATGATCGGGGAAGACACACCAGAAATTTAAGTACTGTAGTACTTTATTTTCAAATTTGTGTACGTATGTATGTGTAAGAAGGGTATTATGAGGGCAAATAACATTTCATTATTAGTCTTTTTAATTTTATGTTTAGGGCCTAGTTGAAGGTGCTTAGTGAGAAAGATAACATTCATGTTTGTGATGGCAATCAGGGATGTGTGGTTAGTGTTGATTTTATTTTGAAAAGGCTGCAGGATCTTTTTTTTTTTTTTACTTTCCCCAGTTGGTGGTGGCTTGGGGATATCTTTCCCTGGCTGGTGGCTCGGGGATATACCCTCTGATTTCTCAGCTGGGTCCCGGCATGCCAGGATCCTGCAGCACTCCTGGCGTCATGCTGCTAGATGCTGAGGAT
Source organism: Neoceratodus forsteri (assembly GCA_016271365.2). Classification (NCBI taxonomy): domain Eukaryota; kingdom Metazoa; phylum Chordata; order Ceratodontiformes; family Ceratodontidae; genus Neoceratodus; species Neoceratodus forsteri. The sequence goes on from CM057456.1 coordinate 1,680,973,215, forward strand.
TTTTGTCAGTCTTTGTTCCCCCTTAGTTCCCGACCCCAGAGGGCACCAGCACGAAGGACACAAGTCCAGGCTGGCAACGTGCTGATGCATGTTGCAGCCAAGTACCTAACAGCATCCTCCCTCCCAACTCTGTGAGTCCAAGACTGCCGCCCATGCTTCCACCGGTGGCAGTACTGGTTTAGGCATGACAGTAGCTTTTATCCTCCCCCGGAGGAGGAGAGCATCCCTAGGACACTCAATCCTCCTCACCCCAGCCGGCCCCGATGACCCAGGATCATTCCTGAACCCAGGCTGCCTGTGTCAACAGCAGTAGTGCTACTGCTGCGCCAACCAGCCGGCCTTGCTGGATCTATTTTTGTATGCCTATTTTTCATCTTTTTTGAGAATACAAATAAACTCAATCCAAGCCAGAGGGAGCAAATGCTCCTCCTCCTTGGAGTTAAAGAGCTAGGTTTAAGACATCGATATCACTTGTAGAAGAAAATGTTTTCACATTTAAAGGTAACGATCATTCACCTATATTAACAAAGATCTTAAACACCATAATAATAAAGGATTTTGGCATACGTTATAGGGTAACAAGCAGGAGTTTGGGGGAACAGCTAGGGTTTAACTGATTGAACTGTATAGGAAAGGAATAGTAGATTTACATAGTGGGGTATTCTGCTACTCCAGGGTGCTAATGTCTATGTTCTCTTTACAGGTGATGGCTCGAGTGCAATGAAGAGGCTTATCACAGTGAACCCAAGCCTCCGTCAATGGGACAAAATCATTGTCTGCTTCCATAATGTAATTGAGCCATGGAGTCCATCTGGTCAAAAATAAATCTGCTTTGTCATTAAAACTGCATGTCATTTTTTCCCCATGGATAGGCCTGATTTACTAAAGTATTCCTGGTGGACATAGTGGAAGGTATGACTAGTAGCCATGGCTTAGTTATGGTTTTACTGGCCAGTGTAATCAAAATATGTAGCAGATATTATATTTTAGGGTTTTGGGGGGGGGGGGCTAAGCAGGAGAAATACCAGGCCTTCATGCGGAAGTGGGATCAGGAGTATATCCTGGATATCTCAGTGTATATCTGTTCAATACAATGGGAGAATAGGGCATGACCACATGAAGTGTGTATGATGAGCTTTTTGATCATCACCAGAGTGCCTCCAACATGCAGAAATCTGGGTGTGATATTTTGTTGATGTCACAGTGGACTTAAAATATCTTATCTGGATTTTCCAAGTGAATTCTCTATATGTTGGTGAAGAGGTAGCCGTCTGAGGTTCAGTTCCTTTATCCCACTGTGGGTCCATTGTTATCTTCCCTCAGTTTTGCAGGTGAAGTCTAGGAAAGAAAGGAAGATTTGCTACTGCTGGAGGGAGGGACACTGGAATGTTTGCCACGATATTTGAGACATAAGATGAAGGTTTACGGGTATTACACTGATATTAAGGGAACCAATAAAATTCAGAAAATTATTTTTTAAACCATAATGAAATTTTCCATGTCTATATTTAAAAAGTATGTCGATATACTTTAGCATTATGGCAAAAAGTATATAACATACATATTACAAAGAAATGGAGAAGGAAGCGGGAGGAAGAAGAGGAGGAGTATTGGTGGCCATGACCTTTACTCAAAGTGGCGTCCACACATAGGCAGTACTACTATCATTCCAAGGTTGGGACTTGGTGTAGGCACTAGTGGACCTACTATGACCAATATGTCGCCGTTGTTGGAGATCCACTCTCCTGTCGTTGACTACTATGGTCAGAAGCACTACTTAAAGTAGCACTGACACACAGTGAGTACTCCTATAATTCTCTAATATGGTATAGCGCTTACTGTCAGGCCTGTCTTTAACCACTGTGGGCCCATTAACAGGGACTACCAATCCACCTTCCCTTTCGATGCCCACTATGGTCCTGTCCACACTATGCCTCTGTAACATTACAGAGGGCACAAACCGTTACCGCAACGGTTTGCGTTTACATCTGTAACGTTACAGAAGGCGTTTTTGTAACCGTTGTTGAAACCACTTATGAGGTGGTTTGAACAACGGTCACAAAAACGGTTGTGCCTCTGTAATGTTACCAGCCATAGTGTGGATGCGTGAGCGTGTAGCTCCAGTATTCCCCCAGTGCAGCACGAACTGCATTGTGGGATAGGGTGCAGCAGTAACGTTACAGGGCACCCACAATGTGGACGGGCTGTAACGGTTCCAAACCATTATTGAGACTGTTTGCCGGCAGTGTGGACACACTGTAACGGTTCCGGTCTGTAATGGTTTGGAACCATTACAGACTGTAAGTGGTGTAGTGTGGACAGGGCCTTAGACATAGTGCAAATGAGATCTCCTCAGCTGCTAACATCATCGCAAAGGAGGAGCTGCTTCTGCTGCAACAACAGGGATGTACAGTGCCTTGTGTAAGAACTAGTGTACTTGATCCAATCCAGTGCACAGCACTGTTCCACAAATAGTGCAACTGCCAAGTGGAGTTACACTGAATAGTGCCGAGAGAGGTATAAAGTGCATTTAGCAACTAATAAGGATATATCCTAGGAAAGGAACGTATTCTGGGCAGGAGAAGGAGGAAAAGAAAGAAAAAGGAGGAAGTGAGCTGCCTTTCTCTGCCTTCTTTTTTTTGGTGGTATAAGGGTCACCCCCAGTTCTATAGTGTTTGTGCATTTTTTTTTTTGGGGGGAGTGGGAATCCAGCAATGGGTCCCAAACCTTGGAAAAAAAAAAAAAAAAAAAACTTTCTCTATAGAGAGTACAACTGGGGAGATGCCATGGCACTTGATGGTACTGTCCAGCACTATCAGGGTGAGCTGCCAGAGACCCTTGCTCTGCAAGAGACTGGAATGGTGGGCTGATGTGGTAATCAATGATGAATATATTCTGTTATGGTAAGTATGTAACTTTTATATCTTCCAAGAATCAATCATCACCATGGATTCCCACTTATGGGTTCAAGTACCAAGCTTTCCCTTCTTTTGTGCAGGAGGAGCCGGCTCACCCAGAGGGTAACAGATACCCTTAGCTCTCATTGTAGGGGAGAACACCTGAGGGCAGTGGCTCCTTACAGGTCTGGTGAGACCCAAGACTGGTCAGGACCTGGCAGGGGCTCCTATGGCATGGCAGCAGAAGGGTTCCCTGACAGTTCCTGCCTGACCCTAGGGGAGAAGAAATGAGCCCCTGGAAGTGCAAAATAAGCACCTTATGCCAGGACAAAAGTGCCAGTCTGAAAAGGCGAAGCCATGCTGTTTGCCTGATGCAGACTGCAGTTCCTGCTAACCTGAAGGCCACCTCTTAGGCACAGCATGATGCCTTTGATTGGTGCCAAGCTACCTCCAGGCTCTGGGTAAAAAGGTTAATGGCCTGCCTGACAGACTTGCTCTGAGGCAGTGTAGTTATGATCCGACTTGGCTGCAACCATATGCAAGGGCTGAAGTTCACCATATGTGCAGAGATGCAAATGAGGGTGCATGCTGAGGTGAAAGCCTTCCCATCAAGAGCAACCGTCTGAGAGGACTCTGCCTCTGGAGGTCAGTCATGTATGTGGCGTCAAGGCTGTGATGGGGTCTGCAGTACCTCAAGCTCAGAAGAGGGGTGAAGTACCTCACCTGTGGACACTGTGGGTGTGTGATTGCATATGAAAAGGTCGCTGGGTATGGCTGGACATGAGAAGGGACACCGTTCCACACTGCCCTGCACACCTCCTTAAAGGCTCTAGGCCATGGATGAATGACAACTGAGTCAACAATGGGAACTCCGTGCCGGCCCGTCGGCGCAGCGGTGGGATTTCCGCTTGCGACGCCGGCGACCCGGGTTCGGGAACGGACCCGAATGCGTCGGAGGAGCTGGCAGAAATGAGATCGAGCATCCGATGGACTGCTCTCCTTCTCTGGGGGAGGGTCGGGTAGCAACCGGTGTGATGGGGACCCATAAGCGGGAGGCTGGGGACTCCAGCTGCCCGCGCTTCACGTCCCGGGGGAGAGGGTGGGCGGACGCTGGGCGTCATTCGCGTCCCGGCTCCTCGGGGTGTGGAACAAGGGCAAATTCCACGCCTAGCTTCCAGATGACGCTTGCCCTGATTGGTCACCGGAGCTGTTCCCCAACCAGTTAGGCCCGCGGTTCGGTGTGTGGAGGGGTCCGAGCCGCGGCCCTGCTCTCTGAGGGGCAAGCCAGGGATGACCGGGGGAGTCGGCGATATCCGGTGACCGGGGGTCCTGGGGTCCGTGACCGGAGCAGAGGGCAGACGAGAGGCGTGGAGGTAAAAAGCAAAATAAAAAAAAACAAAAAAAAAAACAATGGGAAATCCAAGGAGTCCCAATGGCAGGGCTTCTGGATCCTGACTTGTGAATGCACTGAAGTCAAGTGCCAGGAACATCTCCACCAAGAATCTCTGGTACAGTGTGTACTTAGCGGCCAAAGGCAGGTGGATTGATGACTCATCAACCTCAGAAGAGAAAGTTGATGGAGATGAGGCACCAATTCCAGGGACAGCTGGTGCAGGGGGAGAAGGGCCTTAACTGGGCCCTATCAGTCTCCCTGTGAAAAATGTCTAAGGTGCCAAATAATTCCCTGTGCTGGTCTCATGTTGGTGGCCCCTCAGGACTATGAATGTGGGCAACCTCTCTATGAAGTGATAAGCCCTATAGAGGGAGATGAGACACCTGGTCTTCAGGGCCTCAACCTGGGCTGCTGAACTGTGCAAGGAGCCTCGCCCGAGAGGATGGTCTGGCAGAGTCACCTGAAGGGTGTCCTCCTACATTGGAGGAGTGACCCGATCAGTGCCCATGGGGGGGGGGGGGGGGCCCAGGTGACGAAAGTGAAGCCATACAGTCCCCATAGGGTGGACCTGGTCCTCACTGGCAACGGTGTTGTCCAGCATCTCCAGGGAGAACTCTGCCTCCAGGCCACCATCTGATCCTAGACTCAGGGTCAAGGACAACCTCAAAGATGGGTTCACAGCCTTCAGTACCGTGCTCGGCGTCAGCTTCGACACGGACCCTAGTCATCCCTTACTCCAGTGTCACGAATAGCACCAGTTAGGGATGATCCCGGGGGTGACACCATCAAGGGCGCCTCATCAGGAGCCTTGTTCAGGACTGACACCATGGCCAACGTTGTGTCCATCACCACAGCCAGTGTCATCACCCTCCCTAGTGTCACTAGAGACACCATGGATAGTAACAACCTCTGCCTTGGCAATTACATGACTAATAGCTCCGAACGGTCAGAAGAGGGCCCATGAGGTCTCCGGTGCCACCAGCTGTGTCACCCCTGCGAACAGCGAAAACAGCATGGGCGGCACCAAAAGATGACACTGTGGTGTCCACCGGTATAGACTGAGTACACAGCTGTGACCTTCACCACCAGGGACATCTGCTGCTCAAGGCACACAGCCTCTGCAGGGTTCTCAGCCTGGCTGCACAGAAGGAGACAACTGTCCCACAGATGGAACCACCAGGGCCTCAGATGCCTCTGCATGGCAAGGTTGAGGAGAACCCTGTGCTTCCATAGAACCAGAGGTCCCAGGAAGAGTCACATAGGATGGGCCCAAAGACCTAACCATGGCGGCACAAGTGTGATGCCTGCCTCCAAAGGTGAAGATTGGACAACCTTACCTCAATGCGTGGTTCCCTAAGGTGCTGCGGTCCATTAAGAAGCAGACACTGCATGCATCCATATTATGCTCTGGGTCAAGGCAGACTGCACAGCACTGATGCTGGTGCGGAACAGCCATGGGTTTCCCACAGGGTCAATGACACATTATGGGAGGCTGCTGGACTTTTTGATGATTTAGCCCCCTTCTTTTTGGACTTGAGCATGGTGGAAAATAATACAGACAAGTGGCATCACAAAAGATAGAAAGATTAGCAGTGAAACAGCAGAACAATACGGTGACAAGTAAAACTGAGGCACTGTTACACCCCTCTGTGTGCACTAGATGGCGGGAATAACAGAAGTGAGGCAGCCGGCAACAGTTACTGGCTAACATCAGACACCATGTGGGGGTATACGGGCACGGTGCTTAGTAGCCATGGCACACTCTCTCCCGCCAAGCAAAAATGTTGCTTTCATGGGGTCCTAGTGCCTCCGGCCTCAGACCTATAAATGGGAATCCATGGTGAAGACTGATTCTTGGAAAATTTCCACACCTCCATGGAACCAGAGTTGCCAGGAAGAGGCCCAGGGGAAAGGGCTAATGACCTGTTCTTGTACGCGTGTGTGCAACACATGCCTCTGAAGGTGGGGATCAGACAACCCTACCTCAATGTGTGGTTTTCAAGGTTGTAGCAGTCCATAGAAAAGCAAGTATTGCATGCATCCATGTCATGCTCCAGTCCAAGACAGGTCACACAGGTCTGATGCTGGTCCGGAACAGCCATCGATTTTCCACACAGCAACGACGAAGAAGGGGCAGCTGTCATGATGTTCTTTGATGATTTCATCCTTTTCTTTTGGACTGCGGCATCGTGGTACAATAAACACAAGCAACACCATAAATAAGGAAAAATAGCAGTGATGCAGACAGAAAGAAAAAATTACTCACCTTAGTAATGTTGTTTCTTCTAATGGAGTCTTGCTATATTATAGACATTAGCAGTTTGATCCAGCTCTAGAACTGCCCCAGAGTGCAATGGTTAAAACCATTCCAAAATAGAATTTTGGCACGAGAGCAGCTCTATCTGTGTCATTTCAAACTTGAACTGTCAGATCTTTACGAGCCAAACTCACTAAGGTCTGTGTGGAAGCTGTAACCTACACTAGCCAAATGGCTACCTAAATAATAACAACCATTGATGGTCCCAACACCCAAGACTCAAGTCAGGGGACCAGAAATACTAACACCATTCTAATAATATGAAAATGGAACAGAAGTATAATAAAACACACACGCGAACACATACACACCCCCAAAGTCCCAAAGGAGACAAAATGCTAACAGGACATAAGTAGTGCCCACACTAAGTTGCCCGCACCCCACCAAGTAGAGGTTCTGAGAGGAGGTCTATAATATAGCAAGACTCCATTAGAAGAAACAACATTACTAAGGTGAGTAATTTTTTCTTCAAACAACATGAAGTCTTGCTATATTATAGACATTAGCAGAATACACAGCAGTACCTCCATGGAGGAGGGGCAGAACCTACTTAGGGAATAGGCTCTGAAGAACAGCTGTGCCAAACCGAGCATTCTCCTGGCCTGGACATCCAGGGAGTAATGCTTGGTAAAAGTGTGTACCGTTTTCCAAGTAGCAGCCTGGCAAATCTCTAATAAAGGGATATCTCTGGCAGCAGCTAGAGACGCAGCTGTACCCCTGGTAGAATGAGCCCTCAAACGGGGGGGCTCTGCCCACTTTCTGATAACAAAATTGGATACAAGAGACAATCCACCTGGCTATTGATCTCTTAGTGGCAGGTTTGCCTTTCCCAACTTCACCATAGGTAAGGAAAAATTGGAGGGATTCGAACCTGTGACCTTTAGTGCGCTCTATATAATAACTAAGAGCTCTCTTAACATCCAGGCTGTGCAACCTCCTCACCCGAAGAGGAGTGATCAGTGAAAATACTGGAAGGAGATAGATTGATTAAGATAGAAATCTGAAACCACCTTAGGCAAAACTTCCTATTAGTCCTAAGGACTACCTTATCCCTATGGAAGGAAATAAAGTCAGTCTCCACTAACAAGGCTTGCAATTCACTTGTAAATCTGGCAGTAGTGATCACTAAAAACAGTTTTCCAAGTTAGGTACTTAAGCTCTGCAGAAGACAGAGGTTCAAAAGGGTTGCATTAACTGGGCAATGCAAACATTAAGGTCCCAAGCAGGGCCGGTTCCCCAAAGGAGGATTAGTATGGAGTAATCCCAAAAAACTTGGAAAACACAGGATGAGAGGAAAGAGGGATGACTTTCCTGCTGACACAAAAGCAGACACAGCTGCCAAATGAACTCTCAGGGTAGCTGGTCTGAGACCCAAGGGATTAAGATGTACCATGTAATCTAACAAAATGGGCAATTCAGCAGATTCTGGGGAAATATTTTCCCAGCACACCAAATGGAAAACCTTTCCATTGAGAACTATAAGTAGCCCTAGTGGAAGGCTTTCTGGAAGCCTTTAGGATCTCAAGAACACCCTGAGAGAGGTGTAAATCAGCAACTCTAACTCCTCAAGAGCCAGGCCTTGAGGTTGAGGGATTGAGGTCCGGATACCAAACCTTCCCTGGGCACAAGTCAAGAGATTGTGATTCCTGGGGAGGCACAGGGAAGATGGACTGTCAGAGACAGAAGGAGTGGGTACCAGGGCTGCCTGGCCAATCCGGGGCAATCAGAATCACCCTGCAAGGCTGAGATCTGATTTTGACTAGTACTTTGAATAGGAGGAGGAAAGGGGAACTTCCCTCCCAATCCAGAAGAAGGGCATCCAGGGGAACTGAGCCCAGCACTGGAGGCCTGCAACAGAACAGAGGAAGTTTGTGATTGTCTGGGGCTGCAAAAGATCTATCTGAGGATGCCCCACCTGGCAAAAACTATCCCCAGCACTTGAGGATCCAGGGACCATTCGTGATGGCCCTGGGAAATCCTACTGAGGGCATCCGCTAGGACATTGTCCTTCCCTGGAAGATGAACTGCTATGAGGGAAGTGTTCAGGGAATAGACCAGAGACCACAACTTCATTGCCTCGGTGAACAAGGCCAAAGACCGAGTGCCCCCCTGTTTGTTGATGTACCACATTGTTGTGGTGTTGTCTGTTCTGACTTGTATCACCTTGTCGTGGACAGATGCAGAAAAAGCTTGAAGAGCTAAAAAGGCAGCTCTGAGTTCCAGCAAATTGACGTGGAGCAGAGATTCCTGGGGGGACCAAACTCCCTGAGTGGAAAGGTTGCCCATGTGGGCTCCCCAACCCAGAAGGGAAGCATCTGTAGTGAGAGTCAAGTCGTGAGAAGGGGAAATGAAGGGGAACCCCGCTCTTAAATTGCTCTGATCCTTCCACCACTGGAGAGCTAGGATCAAGGTTCGAGTCACTGGGACCAACTTGGAAAGGGGGTCTCTTCTCTGAGACGAAAAGGTTCTCAAGTGAAACTGAATGTCTCTCATCTGAAATCTGGCTCCCTGCACAACAGCTGTGGATGCAGCCATGTGTCCCAGGAGCTGCAGAAAGTGTCTTGCTGGTCGAGAGACCTGCAGAGTGAAGGAAGAGGCCAGAGCCACTAAATTCCTTACCCTTTCTGGGGAAGAAAGGCTCTGGCTAGCTTTGTGTCCATTCTGCCCCTATAAAGGTGAGTACCTGGACTGGTTCCAGAACCGACTTTGGTAGGTTTAGCAGAAAACCCAGGGGGTGAGAAGCTGCTGGGTGACCTGCAGGTGAGATTTTGCCTGTTCTGGGGACTGGCCTACAATGAGCCAGTAGTCTAGATAGGGAAAAACAGCAATCCTCTGCCTCCTTAAGTGGGCCACTGCCACTGCTAGACACTTTGTGAATACCCTTGGAGCGGAGGTAAGGCCGAAGGGCATTGCTCTGAACTGGTAATGACCTGAGGGCAGTTCGAATCTGAGGTACTTTCGATGGGATCTTTTGATTAGGACATGGAAATAGGCATCCTTGAGGTCCAGGGAGGCTAGCCAGTCCCCTGGCCTTAGGGAAGGTAAAATCATTGCCAGAGTTACCATTTTGAACTTTATCTGGAATACAGACCCCTGCCCTGATGCAGGGGAGGAACCCTTTCTACTGCTCTGAGAGCTAACAGGGATGAGACCTCTGTTTCCAGAGCGAGGGTCTCTGAAGCACTTGCAGGTAGAAAAAGTCTGCTTCTCAACTTGGGAAACTTTTTGAAGCTGAGAACCAGACCCTGGCTTACTACTTCCAGAACCCACTTGTCTGAGGTTAAAGAAGCCCAATTCTGACTGAAGTAAGCCAGCCTGCCCCCCACTGGTACAGGAGAATCGGCCCTGGGCACCCCATCAGGGTGCCTGTTTCGCAGGAGCTTTAGGCTGGGGGGTGGGAGCAGGTCTGCCCACCCCTCGTCTGCCCCTGCCTCTGAAGAAGCCCCTCTGAGCATAGGCAGAGGAGGCCTGAGTCTGGTAGAAAGGCCTGAAAAGGCTCTACCTCACCCCAGGGGCATGCCTTGAGAAGTGGCTTGTCAGCTCCTTAGTCCTATATTCATCCATCTTCTTCATGTAATTCTCTGTCTGCTCTCAAACAGAGAATTTCCCACCACAGGAAAATCCATAGCCTTAGTCTGGGTATCCTGTGACAAACTAGTACACCTGAGCCAGGCCAACCTACGAAAACTACAGATGTGGCCATGACCCTAGAGAAACATCATTAACATCCACAGCAGCATGAAACTGAACCTTAGAGTTTCAATGCCATCAGCAACCACCTGTTCTAGTTCACTAGCCAGCTGGCCATGGGCCTGCTTGGCCAATTGCATAACAGTATCCCATCTAGATTTCTGATACCTAGCTACATAAGCCATATAATTTGCTTGCCTGAGTCCCAGAGAGGCTGCCATATACTTTTTTTTTTTTTTGCCATGGCATCAATCTTCCTGGAATCCTTGTCAGGAGGACGTGAAGCCAAGGGAATATTAGCTTTATCACAGGCAGCAGGCTGAACTACCCTAACATGACTGCATTGCTGAGAAAGGAATTCTGTATCAGGGCCTGACAATGTATACCTTCTGTCCATCTTTTTATCTACAGGAGGCACAGAATTAGGAGCTTTTAAAATTTTGTTTGTTTCCTAAAAGACTTATGTAAAGGAATAGACAATCTCCTAGACTCTGGAATATCCATCATTTCTACAAAATCAGGCTCCTCTTGCTCATCCACAGCCTCTTCTAAAGGAAGCTGGAGGTTTCAGCAACTTTTATAAAACATAAAATGAGATGGGGACTCAGACAGCATAGGAGATTCTAAAGGTCTGTCTGGGGAGATGTCCGTTCAGTGGACACACCCAGACCTTCCCAGCCACATTCATACTGTTCATAATCCTCCTCCCCTCCTCTGGTTCATAAAATTCCTCAATATCATAATCCTGAACCACTGGGACCGGAAGAACCGACCTTTACCAGATAGTGGTGGTTCGGACGGACCCAGACAGTGACTGGACAATTTGTATGGCTTTTGCTATCTGCAGCAGTTGGAGAAGGAATTTTGGACTCCAGACCTGCTGATTTTCTTGTTTTCTTTACTGGAATTGGTTCCTCAGAACCAGATTTTCTTTGCCGAGGAAGTCTGGCCCTGGTCAGAGGCACTCCCTCTGGTTCGGTTGGCACCGAACCGGCTGGCCATCCGGGTCAGCAGACTTTAGCTCTCGCCCCTGAGCCTGCCCAATCTTTTTCCAGGGTGGCTGCAGGAAATTTTACATACCTGGCAGTCTGACTGGAGGTGGTCAAACCCCAGACAATAAACACATGGTGTGTGGGTCAGCCTTGGCAAAGACTTCCCCACAAACATCACAGTGTTGAAACCAGTGGGCCAGTTTTTTCTTTTGGGTTTCTCAGACATAATGCCAGCCTAACCAAAAAGCACTTGCCTTTTAACGGCGGTACAGGAAGATTAATTTATCGGTTCTTAACCGTGTCATTGGTATTGGAAAAACGTAATAAATCCGTTTTTTTAGAACCGATAAGAACCGGAACCGCACTCTAAAATAGTAACTTTTAGTTTTAAATGAGTTTTAAACCCACTGATCGGTTTAAAACCGAACCCGATAACTTACAAGTTCCACACAGACAAAACCTTCATTTACTTACGGTTACCACAGATAGAGCTTGAACCGAACGGTTTTGCAGTTAAAATAAAACTATTCTCGGTTAAATCCAACCGAGAAAACACTTTTTAAACCGAGAAATGAACCGAGCAGAAGGAGAAATCTCCGGAGCGACTGTTCACTGAGGCGGAGTAAAGAATCTGACAGTTCAAGTTTGAAATGACACAGATAGAGCTGCTCTCATGCCAAAATTCTATTTTGGAATGGTTTTAACCATTGCACTCCGGGGCAGTTCTAGAGCTGGATCAAACTGCTAATGTCTATAATATAGCAAGACTTCATGTTGTTTGAATAGCAGCGATGAGTTGAACTAAGGTGCTGCGCTCCCACAGTGTGCACTCTACAGCAGGAGGAATAAAATGGAGATTAGTGTGGGAGCCAATATCATTTATTGGCTGTTGTGTGGCACCACATGGGGGTGTACAGATACCATGCCTGGTAACTGTGGCTGGCCCCTGGCAGAAGCTTTGCTCCTGCAGGGTCCCAGTGCCTCCGGCCTAGATCCCTATGTGGGAATCAATGGTGAAGTTTGATTCTTATGGTGGCTAAAGGTTGGAATAAAGCCTCACTCACCACTACTCTCTTTTCCATTTTTTTTTTTCAGCTTTCGATTGCCAATTAAACTGTTATCAATGTTTTGTGGAGTGACTATAGCAGGATCAAATCATTTATATTTCTGCAAATTTAATACAACCTTCGGTTTTGAAACATTCCTTTGTTTTTACATTCCTTCTCAGGAAAGAACAGTTAAAGGGACAGAACCCCTAAAAAGGGTGAGAAAAAAGTTTTAAAAGTATGAAATAAAAGCACGATTAATGAAGCAATATGAATAATGGAACTAGCCAACGGAAAACTGTTGTGTTCCACTGTCATGTTACTATTTACACAACATAAAAAGCCACTATTTTAGTTTTGTAATTTCATTTTAATTTTATTTTTATACTGGTAGATTTGTGGGACAAGCCCATTCATTTATAATTATAATTTGTAATCTGTTTATAATCCTGTTCTTTATGGAAATTCCCAACAGTTTCAATATTAACAAGTAGGGAGGAGTTGTTAAAATCAAATGATAAAAGATTCAGAAGATAAGAGGAAAATGGGAACAAGAAAGAAAATCCCTAGTACTAAATTTCATGACATTTTCTCTCCACAGGCTTATGGTATTAGGCAGACTGTGAACAAACATCTGCCTGTTTTGGAAACGGAACCTGTGCTGAGAAAGTATACAGACATGAATATGAGAATGGTGTACAGGAGGGGACAGAATATAGGAGACAGACTGGCACATAGACTCTGTGAGGATGTGAGTGAAATAGGTGCAGGGACCCACTTTCCAAAGGCACCTTCCTGTTTTAAATACTTCTTTATTGAATTTTGCGAATGTGTATGAGCCGTAGTACGGTATCATACATACATCATGTATAACATGAATATAACACTTAGCATGAACTATTGTGGTTACACATATGTACAAAGTCTGAACGTAACCAATAAAACAGTACTAACAGAACAACAAACATATCACTGCAATATATTTGTCAGGGGTGTAAACAATAATTTACATCACTCGGTGCTGTCTATAAAATTTCTCGTACACCTGGGGGAATCCAGCAACAAATCTAGTGGGCATGTAGGCCTTTAGCCTGATTCCCCTGTTTGAGACTGGCCTCAGCCTCCAGCCTAAACATTTCCCAGCAAGTCCATCAGTTGATATATACTGAGGTCCTGTGCTGCACTGCAAAGATGATACTCTCCAAGGTCTGGATTTGAGAAATCACCTCTATCCACTATGCATGCTCTGGCTGTACCCACTTCCTAGCGATTGTTTTAGAGGCTGCTGCCACTTCCTAGCGATTGTTTAGAGGCTGCTGCCACTTCCTAGTGATTGTTTTAGTCTGCTGCCATTTCCTAGTTATTGTTTCAGAGGCTGCTGCCACTTTCTAGCGATTGTTTTAGAGGCTGCTGCCACTTCCTAGCGATTGTTTTAGAGGCTGCTGCCACTTCCTAGTGATTGTTTTAGAGGCTGCTGCCTCTAGATTCCATAGGCATATCCCCTACCTAAACTTAAGCCCTCTAGGCTTGATACCCAGTATTAGATGTTCTCCTGCTAGGGTGCACCAAAGGCACCTTCCAATGTGGAGCCTATAAATACTGTAGCACCATCAAGAGGTGACAAATTTATTAGTGCAAATGCAAAGAAGAACAATGACAAGGACTTCCTAACTTGCAGCACACAGGCAGTAATACATCTGGCAACCTGCAAGGCATTTTATGTAGGTAAACCAATAGGAAAATAACATGAATGAATTGGTTAGCATGCAACAGCAATCAAAAAAGATGACAGGGAGAATGCACTAGCTGTCAATGTAGGAGGGGATATGTACAATCACAGATTTTCATTTCAAGGTACTGAGACATTGGAGCCTACAGGAAGTGACTTAGATAAGTTGCTGAAAAGTGAGGCATTGTGGCCATACAGGCTGGATCAATTTCAATTGTCTTCATTTTTATAAGATGAAAAATGTCTGAGATGTCTCTAAAAAACTGCTGTTTGGATTGGTCTCTGAACTTGATTCATTACTTATTTGGTTTGTTAATTGAGTAAGTATGCTGAACAGCAGTGTGCCTATTTTAAGATTTCAGGTGCGACCCAGTGTTGTCAAGGCACAGGTCATGAAGCATAGGAAAACCAGGAGCAGCTGTAGAATTCACCAAAAATTATTTACGCTAGCAGTATCATAAAATAAACTTGTTCAGTATAACTATTTAAAAAGAAGAAATAAAAGTTTTCTTCAGTCTGTGTCCCTTTTCTCCTCTCCCTCCAGCAATTGCAGCTTAGCTCTCCTTATAAGTCCTTGCAACCCTCACTTGTAACAAGCATCCTGTTTTTCTAAATATCGGGCAGGAGCTGCCAGAACACAGTGTGCTTCTTGAGTTGAGGCCCCTTTGCACAGCTTTGCAAAAGGCTTAAAATTGAACTCTGGTAACCTCTAGCTTCCAACAGCTTTTGCAGTCATCTCAAATTATAATTCTATACATTTCAACAGGAATGCTATATATTTTCCAAACACGGATCCCAATATCAGTTACATTTCCATACAATGATCTGCACATTTTTATATCAGCATATATGCAAGGGAGGAAAGACAGACAGCAAGATTGATTTATTTATTCATTCATTCTCCGATTACAAATACCTTTGAGCACAGGACAGCTCATTTACAAAGGTTCCACATCGTTATGGGAGGGGTTAAACAAAGACAAGGGTAAAACAGAGGAGAAACAGAGGGGATGGGAGGAAGCCAGAGGGCCAACCAATGCAGTTAAGTGGAGGCCTGGGGGAGGGTAGTCAATGGAGAAGATGAAGAGAAGAAAAGGGGACGGGTAGGGGGAGGAAAGAGAGGCAGCCAGAGGCCTTGTCATTGAACAGGGTCATACTAGGGGCAATAGTGAGCAGGTGGTACGATTATTTGGGGCACTCCCAAGCGTTTTCATTCATAATGAACTGGTGAAGGAGATGCTTAAACTGGGCAAGATGAGGTATATTAGTAAGTTCACAGCTCAGACAAGTTAGCCAATTAGGGGCTCTGTAGAGGAAGGATCGTTGGCATTGGGTGGTCCTGAAACTTGGTACGAGTAAGAGGTCAGTGTCAGAGGTCTGAGTATGGCGAGCCTTGAGGGATTTGGGGAGAAGACAGGTGATGCCAGTTGGCAGGGTTCCCTGAAGCACTTTTTCACAAGTATGCATGATTGGTACTTGATTCGTCCTTGTAGATTAAGCCATCCTGTTACTGCGCAGAGTTCACATGTGTGGGTGCAGTAATCAGCACCAGTGATTAGTCTACATGCTTTGTTTACTGCTGTGTTTAGCCTTTTGAGGGATGTGACTGAGGCAGCTCCGTAAATAACCACACCACAATCAATAGTGGATAGTACCGAACTGTTGATAGCGAGTTTAAGTGCTTTAAGGGTCAGACTTCTTCGATGCCTAAATAACAGGCCTAATTTTGCATTCGCCGTTCTGGCAACTATCTCAATATGTGGTATGTATGTAAGGTGATTGTCCAAGGTAACACCAAGGTATTTGAACTGTTGAACTTGTTCGAGAGGGACTCCAAGGTTATTTTTGACTGTCAGGGCATACGACCTATGCTTGTGACGAGAGGTTGAAAACAGCAGGAGTTTAGTTTTGTTTTGTAGTTTAGGACAAGTTTGTGCAATTGGAACCATTTTTCAACTTCAAGGAAACCAACCTGGTGGTTGTGCTCAAGCACTGAGGGATCAGAGTGATTTGTAAAGATGACAGCATCGTCAGCATATAGAAGCATCCTTAGCTGACAGGCATTTAGTAAGTTGTTTAGGAAGATACTAAACAAGACAGGACTGAGAGACAGTGAGAGGCAAAGAACTGCGAGCCTGTCGGGTTGATCAAGTCCGAAGTCTCTCAGAAAAATCTGGTTGTACAACCAAACAGCGAGGAGACAGAAAAGAAAAGATCCTTGCATTTAAACACTTTCTCCATAACAAATGGGACAGGGTCCTATTCTACCCTGTCATACCAGGAGATTACATTTCACAAGCACAATAACAAATAATAGTTTACATAAACATTTGCAAGAGGGCAGATTGCAGTTCTGAAAAACATAGCATGGTGATAGCACTACATTTCAACTGTTAAGTGCAGGAACAGGTGAGTATATGGACAGCTCTGATTTTTACAAACAGTTGTACAACAGCTGTAATGAGGGACTTAGAGACAGTGGTTTACACCGAGTAGTACAGGGTGGATATTGGGGGACACCCAGAGAGTATCCATGCACATCTGGATTATTCTTGCAGGCAGTAGGGCAGTGCTGTAGGACAGGGAGTGTCTGTGGGTATACAGTCTGGTTGTTCCGGATTATATATAGATAAGTGTAATGGCTAGAGATAACTTAATTACAATCAATCAACAGGGTATTAGTGGCCATATGGTGAGTAGTATCACATCATCTGTGTTGATATATAGGGGTAGGGGACCATAGAGCTGTGTGATAGAGAAATCAGGTGTGTGGCAGTAGTTTGGATTTGGGAGCCAAGGGGTAATGGGGTTGGAAGCACTTGCAGGTCGTGGATTGAAAGAGATGGGCTTTAAGGGCGGATTTGAAAGACAGTGTGGAGGTGGAGCCGTGTATTGATTGAGGAAGAGAGTTCAAGAGTCTAGGTAATGGTTTTCCAGACAAGGGGTGTGAGAAGATGCTTAAGGCAGTAGACCATTCCAATACATGTGCTTGTGGCTTGACATTGGTTTCTGACATGGAGGTGAAAATCTAGGCTAGGGTCTAGGGTGATGCCTAGGTATCTGAATTTTTGAACTGAGGACAGAGGGGAGCCATCGATGCACCTGATATCTAGGGGGAGACAGCAGGAAGCTTGACAGATCTGGGATCCAAATAACATCACTTGGGATTTTGAGGCATTAACAACCAGGTTGTTTTCCATGAGCCATTTTTGTATGAGGGAGAAGTCCTTATTTAACTGTGAGTTGATGTGCTGGGTGCTGTAATAGAGGGTTATGTTGTCTGCATACATTACAATTGAGGAAGAGGTGGTATTGGCTGGGAGATGATTTCTGAAATGGAAAAAGGAGTGGGCCGAGGATAGACCCTGGGGACACACCAGATGACAGGTAGTTTGTGGGAGGAAGCTGAGCTGAATTTAACAAACTATGTTCGGACAGGTAGTTTGCAAACCAAGAGGTGGCGTGGGGGATAAGCCCATGGCAGCTAACTTTTGTGAGAAGGAAGTGGTCTATGAGATTGAAGGCCTTGGACAGGTCTATGTAAATGGCCCCTGTGAGTGAGCCCTGGTCCATGGCGATTTTGACATCATTGGAGAATTTAATGAGGGCAGCTGATGTGCTGTGGCCCTTGCGGAGTCGTGTTGGCAAGGGCGAGCAGGTTATAGGAGTGTAGATGGTCTGTAAGTTGGAGGCGACTGTTTTCAAGGGTCTTGCCTAGAAGGGCAGTAGAGCAATGGGACGATATTGGGATATGTTATTTGAGACCCTTTTTAGGGACTGGGACAACCTTGGCTACTTTCAGAGAGATAGGACTATGCGGAGGTGAGGACAGATTGTAGATGTGGGTGCAGGGTATGGTGAGGTGCTGGACCCTGGATTTTAGGATCTTGGTCTCGATCCCATCAGGGCCAGGTGCAGCATTCAGTGGAAGGGATTTAAAGAGACACAGGACCTCACTTGAGACCACCTTCAGACAGAAAGAAGAGTGGATTGTTGGGGGTCAGGATCTTGGATGGGGGAAGAGAGACAGGAAGTGGGAGAGATCATTGAAGTGGGCATTCAAGACATTGGCTAAAGTAAGGGGGTTGTTGCAGCGTGATTGGTTTATGATCATATCAGTGGTTGAGGATCAGGAAGGAACACCCATGAGCCCTTTCAAGTGACCCCAGAAACTACTAGGGCTGCCAGCGGAGGTGGTGAGCTTAGCTTTGCAGAAGGAGCTTTTGGCTTGCAGGGTGACTCCTTTGCAGCTATGCAGAACATGGTATTTTTGCCAGTCCTCGAGATCAGAAGACGCCTTGTAGGACTGCTAGATACTATCTATTTATAGAGGGAGAGGAGGTCGCTGTAGAGCCAAGGGGTGGCAGAGTCCCTAACTCTCCTTTTGGTGATTGGAAATAGTCTATCTTGTAGATTGGAGATGTGCTTGGAAGATTTCTAGTGCAGGGTTTACACTGGAGGTAGCTAGGAGGAGGGACCAGTCTATGAGCTGGAGCTCAGCTGTGAGCGTGACGGGGGTCAAGGTTGGCAAGGTTCCTTAAGGTGAGGACTTTGTGAGGGATTTTCGGGGTATGGGCTTCCCAATTTATTTTTAACTCAAAATATGATTGCTAGAAGTGAATGAGTCATTGAAAAAGATATTATTAGAGAAAGGGTATATGGCTGTGGTCAGATTATTGAACTGCAAATAATCAACTCCACGGCATTTGCCACACAGGATCTTTATACAGTTATCATACTTAGAATATGTAACAATAATGAGGGATAAAGCAGGATGTCTGTTGTTTCCCAGTATCCCCCTCCCACACCAGTTCAGTCATTTTGTATCTTAATTTGGCAAATGTCCCTGTTTTAACTTTTTTACTAGAGATATTTGTACCAAATAATTTTTGTCATATATTAGGTTTGCTGTTTTGAGGTTACCACAAAATGTATGGCACTGGTCACTAACAGGTACCGAATGTTGTGTTTGCACATTATATAAAATTATTGCACCTTTCACTTTAATAGTAGGGGTTTAAAAGTCAGACCAATGCCATAATCTCGTTTCCTTGAAAAAGTACGAGAACAGCACGAAAGGTTGAAAGGAGTGGATTAGAAGGTCTTTAGAAAATGGGTTCAAGTAATTCAGCCTTCTGATTGGCTGAGGCACTTCTCTAGCTGGGCATCTATCAGACAATAGATGCTCAGCTATTAAAAGTACCAGCCCAGCCAACCCCATCACCAGAATGCTGCTGCCCATCCTCATCTCTAATTGGCTAAAAACCCCTCTGACCTTTTCAAATGTCCGCCATTTCTTTGTCTCGCTACCTGAGACATACTGGCCCCCTATGCTATGTAATTTAACTGCCACAATCTCCCATGTCCCATATTTTTTTTTTTTTGATATACAAGAATAATAGAGAGCTAATGGTGCTCTTGCTCCTCCCTCCTGCACGTACCTGCTCACTCACGCTCCTAAAAATCAAGCTTGTAAATAACTGCTTTACCTAAACTCCACCACATCACACTGATCAACAGTGCTGCATCTGATACGAACCATATTTAAAATAACAAACATCCATTTCCAGTGACCCCCGATACTCCATAGTACAACTCGGCTCCACTGCTCAATTGTTTGTATTCCACGTTCTCAAATAAAAATTCAAACCGCATGCCCACCCCCGCCAGACAAGAGACATCTCTCGAACACCCTGTATAATCAAAAACACACTATGACTGAAATTTCTTCTCTCCTTCTTACCACTCTATGAACACAGTCCTTCTCTACCATAACTGTCTCGATGAGCATGTAATTTCTGAAAGAAGAGTCGTGCTGGGACGGTGGCTTCATCTACTTACCTAAAAGACAGAGTATTGGCCCGATCGCCACCACACATCCCGATGCAGATCCAAGTCCAGAGCCGTAAACTAGCTAGTGGCAAAACGCTGCCCATTTCAAATGCAAACACAACCTTTAGAAAGCTACTGTGTTAAAGTTGTAAAATAATTATGATTTAGAGCTTACGATTTGCCTCCTCATTTCTCCTGTTTGTTCTCCTGTGTTGTTGGTGATCGCCGGGGAGGGGGGCCAGCATCGTGAGATTCAACACACGTGTGGGGTGGGGTGGGGTGGAGGACCAATGCCAGGATCAATATGGGACCCCGGTGTTTCAGGCATGAAGGTACTGCGACCTTATACAAAACTCAAATATAACTAAAACTCAAGGAAAAAATCCTTTGTTTTCTGCGACTACTGCTGCTGTCTGTTCAAACTCACTTCCATCTCGCCGCATGCTCCTGGAGTATCCCTACCAAGCTGCTCCACATTCAGGATGATCAGCAATAAATAAAAAAATCATTCATTCACAGGTCGGCTACTCAGTTTTTGTGGCAGCTAGATTGCAAACAGACGGCAGCAGCAGTCGCAGCGGGGTGGGAGGATAAATTCATAGGAATGGATGGGGGTGGAGCAACTAAGAAGCAACAGCACCAACAAAAACAGAGGGTCTACTTTACCAACAACAGTTTTTCTTCTAGTTTTTTTGTTAATTTTAAACTCATTTCCTCAGTTATTTAAATATTTAATTGAACCTGATGCATATGCCTATTTTCTAAAAGCGTAATACCACTCAGGTGGGTATAGGCAATACCGGACCTTCCAGTGGCTATGGCCCCTCCCTGCCCGCGGCCGGGTCTCATTACGCCTCCTGGGCGTCTGTATTGCCCAATACCACCCACCCTGTCGGGTATTATTGCTTGCATGTTTGCTGCTAATCTTGGATTTTACTTGCTGAATGAAAATGAAATAAAAGGTTATCTTTGCAAATTGATGCTGTTGGGCAAATGCCTCTAATATTCTGCACTTTGGATTGACTATACACGAACTGCACACCACTGCTCTGGGAGCTGCCTGAGCTGAAGTAATTGATTATCAGTGGACCTACTGTACCTGGACTTCAGCTAGGCCTTCAACTCTGTCCCCACAAGAGACTGATCAGGAAATTAGAGGACCTGGGGCAACTGGAAAAGTTGATGCGGTGGGTTGAAAATTGGCTGTGAGAGAGAGAACCCAAGGGTGGTGTTCGGGGGTGGGGAGTACTCAAGAATGACTGTCCGTGTTGCAGCACCAATAAATGCTCAATATCGTATTTGTTTATTTCCTGTCCCAGATTACAGAAATATTTGTAAAAAAAAAATGCTGGTTCTGATTTCTCAAATTATGGGTATAGAATTCCCTTTTGAGCCAGGAATTACACTGTTTCATTTATTTCATCTTTTGATTTGACAACAATCTATACATCTTGCCTATTATTAATAAATGCTAAAACGTTAATATTGCAACGTTGGAAAGATTCGCAACCACCAAATTATGATGCCTTATTGAATCTTATGATTGATGCAGCCAAGTCCAAACTAACTCATTACCGACAGATGGGTAATAACAACAAATCTGAAGTGTTGTGGGGCCTATTTTTAAATGTTCTTCAGCATTATTTTTTTCTCTTCTATCCTAATTATTCTCGTATACTGTTTCTCCTTGGCTGTACTTATAACTGGGTGATAATGAAACTCTGTTTCAGACAGAGGACTTCTGGAATGGTATATCTTCACTAATATGCTGAAACAAGACTCCAAACTGAAAACTAGGGAGGAAAAAGGAATGAGAGGGGTCACCAGCATGGTCCAACAGGGGTTGGTGCTTGGCCTGGTGCTGTTCAATGTGGTCATAAATGATATAGGGATGGCATGAAAGGCAAAGTAGACCTCTTTGTGGACAATACTTTTCTGTGTGAGGCTTGACATGAATGGGGGTCGGAGATCTGTGGGGTGACTGGCAAAGTTGGAAAATGGTCTGGAATCTGGCAGCTGGGGCTCAACATGAAAAGTGCAGAAAGGGTGGTGCATTGATGGAACAGTCTGCTAAGGGAGGTAGAAACGTTAGTGTGTGTAATGAGGACTGGAGGCAGAGGAAGAAAATCCTAACTGTAAGTTGAGAGGGAGAGAAAGCTTGATTGTGGTCTACCACTGTAGCATTTCACTGACTGTCCCAAACAATAGTAGCATCGCCAAACAATGCCCACATAAATTGTTTTCAATTTATAAAATGCCAGTGTGTGCCCTGACTGGCTGAGATTATTCTAAGCTGTGCACTGCAGGAATTGAACCACACTGGTTCTTACTTCTACTGGCAGTTGAGATGCAATGTGCTCAGGCATCAAAAGCTGCCAAGAAACGTAGTTTTTTTTAAAAAGACTCTGGCAGCCATCTTGGTATGATAACAGACCTACAGTGAAGTCAGCTAGGATGCAGCGCAGTAAAAGGCATGTCACAAACTACTGTGTAACAAAAGAACTTAATTGCTACTGAACTGCACTGTTCCATGGAGCGTGCTGCAGCACTCTGTAATAATACTGCAAGGTACTGCACTGCATCCTGGCTGACTCGGCTGTACCCTCTCCCATTTGGCATAATTAAAAAAAAAATAATAAATTGCTACAAATTCTAACCCCAATCCTATCACACTTGCACATAACATTAAAAATAAATACCTAAACCCTATTCTCATCTTTTTACCCTTCACATAGGCCTCTACAGCTCCTCCAGTGTTAATTGTTTTTCCGTCTCTGACTGCATTCATCAGTTGAACTCTTGCAGTAGTAAACACAAAGCCACCACGAGGCTCACAGAATCACCTTCTCTTCTCTTGTCTTTATTTGCCATATATTGGTGACCGAAAGACCAGTAGTTTTCAAGTTCAGTCTCCTGCGCCTCTAATTGTAGAAGGCTAACCAGCCAGACCAGCAGTTTCAAGTTCAGTCTCCTGCCTCTCTAACTGTAGAAGGCTAACCAGCCAGACCAGCAGTTTTGAACTTTAAGTCTTGCTCCCTCGGAGAGAAGTTGACAGATCTGCCAAACTGTCAATTTTCAAGACTGAAATCCTGCTCCCTTGGGACAAAAGAACCTACGCTCACCAGGCCGGTGTTTTTCAAGTTTAAAATCCCATTATCTGTAAAGGGAGTAGACAGATCGCCTAGACCAACAGTTTGGAACTTTGAAGTCCCACTCCTTCGGAGGGGAGTAGATACACCCACCAGACCTGAGGTTTTCAATATTTTAATCTCGTTCCCTCTGAGGGGAGCAGACAGATCCCCCAGATCAGTGTTTTTCAACATTTAAATCAGACTCCTTGGGACGGCTGAAAATAGCACACCAAGTGGTACATACTGTAGTGCTAAACAACAGATGACTTTTTCAGTTTAGCCAAGAAAAACAAGTTTTAATCTTTTTTTTTTTTTTTTTTTAAAGTTTTATTCAATATAAAATACATGTCTACTTTTATCAATGTTACTCACTTTGTAAGCACAATAAGACACTTCAGGGTGTGGGTTACTATTCATGAACTACACTTAGGTGGTAGAAGGAAGGTGGAAGCAAGTGCCTTGCCTCATAACATCTGAGAAGTAAGGTTCAGGAATAGTAACTGACACCCTGTTGTGACCCATCACTGTTTAATTCATCCTAAATGCTGTTAACGTTAATAACTTTATATTCAATACTATCAATTTAGCAGCCATGGTGGCTCTGACCAGAGTTTGTTCTCTTACTGCTCACAGGGGTGCATCAAGCACCTTCTTGAACAAATTCCAGATGGGGTTTTACCAGCAAAATGCAGCTGCTATAGACCCTTGACCATCAAAAGTTCATCTTGCCCAAGTTTGCATTTCTAGTAATATTTTAAAAGACTGCTGCCTCAACATCTTACTAAGTTCAAAGATGACATATTGTACCTTATGTTTAGAACTGTAAGTTCAATTCTACCTGAGAAGCGAACACCTCAAACTTTGTGTATTCGATTATTACAGATGCTGTTGAACTTTTGGGGCTAAATTTGAACTTTTGGTACGACTTGTGTGAACCAGTCGAACTGGCAAAGGTTGAACCAGCTCTCTACCACCTCCCTGTTCTCTTATATACACAATGAAAAGAAAAAATGTTAATGGCTGCTGGCACAGAGTCAGGAGCAGACAATGTCTTTAACACACCCACCCAGCCTGCACCCTCTCCCACGCATGAAAACATGTTCTACAGTTGCCCACTCCCCACTGACTATCGAGTCATGACTCAGTGGGGTGGGGGCAATCAACAGAACCAACCCAGGCTATCTCAATCATCCCTCTCCCTCTTCCTTTCAACTTTAAAAACAATCACAAATAAATTATGCACAAAAGGAACCCAGGCCTCCAGTACAGGATGGTGTGGTGGAGGTACTGATGGTCACTAAGCAGGAAAGGGACCCTGGGGTTATCATAACTGATGACCTCAAAGTGGCAGGGCAGTGGGACAAAGCACTGGGTAGGGCCTGAAAGATGTTGGGGTGCATAGGTAGGGGTATCTCCAGCAGGAGGAGGGAAGTGTTGGTGTCACTGTATTGCTCACTGGTGAAACCCCAACTGGAGTACTGTGTCCTGTTCTGGAGGCCGCACCTCAGAAAGGACACAGATAGAGTGGAGACAGTTCAGAGGAGAAGAACTAAAATGGTGCATGGGCTGCATGAGAAGCCCTACAAGGGGAGACAGAGATCTTGATATGTACACCCTGGAAGAGAAAAGAGCGAGAGGGGATGAGATAGAAACCTACAAGTACCTCACAGTGGTGAACGGTGCAGCAGGGGAGTCTCTTTTCCAATGAGAAACAGCACCAGGGGGCAAACAATGAAGCTGAAGGGAAGTTAAGAAAGGATGTGAAGAAATACTGCTTCATGGAAAGGATGGTAGATGCCTGAAACAGACTACCAGCGGAAGTGGTGGAGGTGGAAACAGTGGGGACTTCAAGCATGCATGAACAGACACAGAGAAATATTGGTAAATTGGTAGGGAGGGGAGAAGGTCTGCTAAGACCAGTTAGGATCTGCGGAGACTGATTAGGCAGGGAGCATCTGGGCAGACTGGGTGAGCCAAGAGATCCTTTTCTGCCAACAAATTCCGTTTCTGTAACTGCTCTCTGGCACTGAGCCAGGAGCAGGCAGCATGGTGTACAATCAACTACCCTTCCCTACCCCCAAAGACCCTGCCCCATGCCTCTTTTTGGCAAATGTATTAAACTAGGCCAACCATTAATAAATTCAGAACAAGAACATTTAATTGTGTACTGTAATCCAGAACTGTGGTGCTTTCAGCTGTAAAATGCAGTCTTTCTTTACAAATAAGTTACCAAAAATATTAAGGCACATATGTTGCGATCATGGCTATGTGATAGAGTTTTTCTTTTCACTATTATTTGTTGAACTTAAATTATTGCTGTTGGCTTTGTTTGTTTTCAAAGACTCTAATAAGACTTTGATCCTTTCACTCGCAGGTTCCCTCTTTTTGCGTCTCTTGCCCTTGCCTCCAGTCTGTAATGTCGAGGGAAGAAGCAGAGCTGCCAGTCCCCATGGACGAGTCCCCGACTGTGAAGAACGACACACATCATCCTGCTGTAAAATCCATGCGCTCTCTCTGACCAGATTCACAAACCTCTCCAGTTGGGTTTGATTAACATTCTTGCTTACATTTAGCTCCTGTTCAAATGGGTTCTGGATGTGCAAAGGGGAAGCCTCTGGTTTGTTTTGTTCCTTTCCCTGCAAATGTTAAAAGTAAAATATAAATACTTTACTCAGTACTGAAACATTGTAAAACCGGCGTATAAAAGTTATGAAGTATTAATGCCTTCTGCCACTTTGCTCTCGACTCCCCTTCCTGCTCCCATCACTGTGAACTCTATTGCTCTCTAACCTTCCTTCCACTATCTCACAGATGCAGCTCTCACTGTGCCAAACTAACCTCCAAATTCTGTTTCGGAATGCTCCCCTCCTACCTCTCATCCTCTATCTCCACTCCACCTCCCTCCCACCCACTCTCTCAGATCTAATGATGCCCGCACCTTGATGGTCCCTCGCCACTCCACCCTCATCGGCCAGACTGGTTTACGCCCATCACTTCTCTAAAATCTGGAATTCCTCCTCCAGAAATACGTCACTCCTCCTCCTCCACCTACTCCTTACCTCGCCCTCCACAACTACCTTTCCCTCAGCTGTTCCTGCTTTAACTCCTCTTGATTCCTATCACCAGCTTCTGCCTTCCAACCCTGACATCCCCTCCTCCCCGACAGGGTTCTCAACATCCTGAAGGGGAACTCGGGGCATGGCTACATCTCCTCCTCATATTCAGTTCTTGCCTCTCCACCTCTCTTCTCCACTCACCATTTTGGGTCGCCCATGTGTGTGTGTGTGTGAGCTACCCCATCCTTTTATCCTTTTACTCTTACAGCACTTGTGTATTACCTCGAGCCTGCTCCTGGTACACTTCTGCACTATAAATGGTTCTGTAGCATTATTATTTTGTTTTGTACGTTTACTGTTCTTTTGTACATTTTTGGACGTGTATTGTAATTTACGCAATGTTCCACTACTGTTTATTGTACAATGCCTTACGCTCCCCTACTGTGCATAATCGTACTATGTTGTTATTGTTTGTACTGCCCACACATTATTGTAACGTTCTTCCTTCACTATTCTTCTCAACCTAATGTAACCCACTCCCCCCATGTCGCACCGTGAGACGAGCAACTTGTTCAGTGTGCCCTCCATGTGAAACATTTCAATACACAAATGAAAAATAAATAAATATGTTCCCCATGCCATTCACAAGAACAGTCTACAGTAGTTTACTTAAAGAACAGTCAAGAATTTGGAAAACATTCTGAATAAGAAGGGTACCACAGATAAAACGGCCTAAAGTATTCTAGCTAGTGTATAGCCAGTTAACAGATTGTGTACAAATAAGAACAGGTTACTCACCTGTAACAGTAGTTCTAGGAGTGGTATATGTTGTTCATCCACACCTCTGACATGTTCCTTTCCCTTAAATCTCACCGGAAAGTCTTCAAGCTGCTTCTCCCACCCACCTGGGTGGTAAATACCTCAGCTCACTGTAGCCAGATCTTATCCCACTGGAAGCAAGGTGGTGCGCCCTAAAGCCGGGAGGTCGGTGGTGCGTGTGGATGAACAATATACCACCTCGAACTACTGTTACAGGTGAGTAACCTGTTCTTCTAGGAGCATGGATATGTTGTTCATCCACACTCTCTGGCAGACTCCAAGTAGTTCTCCGGGAGGAGGGAGGCAAGGCGCACACCCCCTATTTAGGAAACAGAGATTGAAGAACCGAGGCCCCAAAACCAGCATCCCGGCGTGACTCAAGGTCAATGTGGTAGTGGGTAATGAAGGTGTTTGCTGACTTACAGGTAGCAGCCAGACAGATCTCCTGGACAGGGATGTCCCTGGAAGCAGCCACCAATGCAGCAGTATGGCGGGTAGAATGAGCTCTTATCCCTCTGGGAGGCTCCTTGCCCACCAACTCACAGCACAGACCTATGCATGATGTAATCCATCTCGCAATGGTCCGTTTAGCTGCAGGTCTGCCAGAAGCGGCTTCAGCGTAGGTGACAAACAGCTGGCGAACCTCTCCCCGGATTTCCGCCATCCTCTCCTTATAATAAGGAGACAGCACACCTCAGGTCCTGAGTATGGAGCCTGTACTCAGCGTCCGAGGTGTAGTTAGGGTAGTATACCAGCAGAGTCAACACCTGGTTAAGGTGAAACTCTGAAACCACCTTCGGAAGGAATTTCGGGTGGAGGCGCAGGACAACTTTGTCCCTATGGAAGACCAGATAAGGGGAGTCCACCGAAAGTGCCTAGAGCTCCCCTGTCCTTCGGGCTGACATGACAGCCACCAGGAAGGCAGTCTTCCACAAGTGTGAGAGCTCACACTTGTGCATGGGTTCGAATGACTTGCCCATGAGCTTTGGCAAAACCAGCAAGAGATCCCATGGAGGTGGAGGTTTACGCACTGGAGGGGATATGTGATACAGGCCTTTGAAAAAGCACCCGTCCACTGACTCCTATGCCAATGTCGGCTGACCGGCCTGCGCCCGGTAAGCAGAAATGGCTGCCAGGTGCACCCGAAGGGTCGATGACCGTAGACCCCCTTTGGAGAGAGACCAAAGGTAGTCTAGAATGTTAGCCACAGAGCAGGATAAAGGGTCCAGACTCTTACCCTGACACCAAATGGAAAACCTTTTCCATTTGAAGGCATAACACTTCCTGGTCGATTCCTTACGAGATGCCTCCACCACGGTGTAGACATCCTCGGAAAGACCCAGAGCCTGGAACTCTAGCCATTCAGGTACCAGGCTGTGAGGTGCAGGGATTGAAGGTCCGGATGGAATACTTTCCCCTGGTTCAATGATATCAGGTCTGAGCGTGTACAAAGCCACTCCGGGGCCTTGCAGCTGAGGCTGAGAAGATTTGGATACCAGAACTGGTGGGGCCAATCTGGGGCTACCAGGATCACCTTCGACTTGTCCCTCCTCACCTTGAGTAACACCTTGTGGATCAAGGGAAATGGGGGGAAGACTAAGAGGAGGCCTGGGGTCCACGGCCTCGAGAAGGCATCCTTGCAGTCAGCCCTGCTGAGGGGCGGGCATGGTACAGACTCAGCTGGTGTTCTCCTGGAGGCAAACAGGTCCACCAATGGTTTGCCTCAACAGGAGAAGAGACTGTAAGCTACCTCTGGATGGAGAGACCACTCGTGGGATGTCTGGCCTAAGCGGCTGAGAGCATTCGCCAGTTGGTTGAGACTCCTGCCACATGGATAGCTAGGAGATCCGCCCAACTGGCTGAAGAGGGTCTCCTTGCATAGCAGACGGGAGTGCATGCCACCCTGTTTGTTGACGTAGTACATGGTCGTGGTATTGTCCGTCTGGACTTGAACCACTTGACCCCGGAGCTGAGGAGCGAAAGCTGACAAGGCCAGTCTGACTGCTCTGAGCTCCAACAGGGTGATGTGGCATCGGGACTCCTCGGGGGTCCAGAACCCATGGGCCCTGCTGTCCCCCTTGTGGGCTCCCCAGCCCATGAGCAAGGCATTAGTCGTCAGGACGACCGTCGACTTGGGGCGGACAAATGGGATTCTTTCCTGCAACCGGTCTGGGACAGTCCACCACTGGAGAGCGTCCCACATCTTCTGGGTTACAGTGATCAGCTGGTCGAAGTGACCATATCGCTGAGTCCACTGGGCATCCAGCTCTCACTGGAGGGGGCGCATGTGCCACCTGGCCAAACGGACCACTGAGGTGCACGCTGCCATGTAGCCCAGAAGCCGCAGAAAGTCCTGGGCAGGGCGCAAGGGCCCAACCAGAAGAAAAAATTACTCACCTTAGTAATTGCTTTTCTTCTCATGGAGTCTTGCTATTTTATAACAATAGCAGTCAGCCACTGCAGCTGAACTGCCCCGGAGAGGAAGGAGTTAACTCCAGAGGATCTGGAGTTCTACAGCGCGAGGGCACTGTGCCCAAAGCTCTATCTGGCAGTTTCAAATGAAACTGTCAGATCTTTACCAAGCTAACATCAAAGGACGGAAAGTCTGTGTGAAAAAACTACACTAGCCCATGGCTACCTACTAGTAGTAATAACAACAATATAAACAAAAGAAACACCCAGAGCCATAATAACAAAAATTGATGGTATTATGGTTCGCTTTACCACCCTGACAAGCATATATGAACCCCCTTCCCCCAAGACTCAAGTCCAGGAAGGGGCAATATAAATAACCTAAATGAAACAATCTAGATCCCTCACCCAAAGGAAAAGAGGGTAAGGGATAACTACAATGGCATGACACAGTGCTTGCACAATTCGCCACCCTACCCAAGTAGAAGTTCTGAGAGGGCAGGAGGAGGGGGTATAATAGCAAGACTCCATGAGAAGAAAAGCAATTACTAAGGTGAGTAATTTTTTCTTCAAACACCATGAAGTCTTGCTATATTATAACAATAGCAGATTACACAGCAGTACCTCCATGGAGGAGGGTCAGAACCTACTTAGGAAATAGGCTCTGAAGCACAGCTGTGCCAAACCGAAGCATCTCTCCTGACTGGACATCCAGGGAATAATGCTTGGTAAAGGTGTGAACTGTCTTCCAGGTAGCAGCTTGACAAATTCTCCAGAATGGGAATGTCTCTAGCAGCCGCTAGAGACGCAGCTGTACCCCTGGTGGAGTGGGCCCTCAATCCTGAGGGGGGTACTCTACCCAGTTTCTGATAACAGAATTGGATACAAGAAACAATCCACCTTGCAATTGTTCTCTTAGTGGCAGGTTTCCCTTTGCCAACCTCGCCATAGGTAAGAAAGAGTTGGAGGGATTCGAACCTATGACCTCTGGTGCGCTCTAAATAGTAGCTTAAGGCTCTTTTGACATCCAAGCTGTGCAGTCTCCTCTCACCTGAGGAAGAATGCTCAGTGAAAAATACTGGGAGAGAGATAGATTGATTCAGGTGGAAATCAGAAACCACCTTAGGCAAAACTTTCTATTAGTCCTAAGGACTACCTTATCTCTGTGGAACGAGATAAAATCTTCTTCCACTGACAGGCCTGTAACTCACTTATGCGTCTGGCAGAGGTGATAGCTACTAGGAAAACGGTTTTCAGTTAAATACTTGAGCTCTGCTGAAGACAGAGGCTCAAAGGGGTTGCATTAACTGAGCAATGCAAATATTCAGGTCCCAGGCGGAGCTGGTTCCCAAAAGGAGGTTAGTATGAAGTAACCCTTTAAAAACTTGGAGAACACAGGGTGAGAAGAAAGGGAGGCAGGTTTCCTGCTGACACAAAAGCAGAGACAGCTGCCAGATGAACCTTCAGGGTAGCTGGTCTAAGGCCTAGGGAATTCAGATGGACCAAATAGTCCAGTAGAATGGGAAGATCAGCAGATTCTGGGATAATCTGCTCTCAGAGCACCAGAAGGAAAACCTCTTCCACTTAGAATTATAAGTGGCTCTAGTGGAAGGCTTCCTTGAAGCCTTTAAAATATCCATGACACCTTGAGAAGGTGTAAGTCAGCAAATTCTAGCTCCTCAAGAGCCAAGCCTTGAGGTGGAGGGATTTGAGGTCCGGATACCACACTCTCCCCTGTGCACAGGCCAGTAAGTCGTGGACTCTAGGCAGGCTCAGGGCAGGGTGGACTGCCAAGGACAGGAGTAGAGGGTACCAGGGCTGTCTGGCCCAATCTGGGGCAATCAGAATCATTCTGCAAGGTTGAGATCTGATTTTTACTAGTACCCTGAAAAGGAGAGGAAAGGGAGGAAAGGCATACAGGAACTTCCCTTTCCAGTCCAACAGAAAGGCGTCCAGAGGGACTGAGCCCAGTACTGGAGGCCTGCAACAGAAAAGAGGAAGTTGGTGGTTGTCTGGGGCTGCGAAAAGATCTATCTGAGGAGTGCCCCATCTGGCAAAGACAGACCCCAGCACTTGTGGATTCAGAGCCCATTCGTGATGGCCCTGAGAAATCCTGCTGAGGGCGTCCGCCAGGACATTGTCCTTCCCTGGGAGATGAACCGCTATCAGGGAGGTGTTCAGGGAGTAAGCCAGAGACCACAACTTCATTGCTTCGGTGCACAAGGCTGAAGACCGAGTGCCCCCTTGCTTGTTGATGTACCACATTGTGGTGGTATTGTCTGTCCTGACTTGAACCACTTTGTTCTGGACAGAATCTGAAAACACCAAGAGCTAAAAGACAGCTCTGAGTTCCAAAAGATTGATGTGGAGCAGAGATTCCTGAGGAGACCACACCCCCTGAGTGGCAAGGTCACCCAGGTGAGCCCCCCACCCTAACAGGGAGGCATCCGTGGTGAGGGTGAGGGAGTGAGAAATGGAAATGAAGGGAACCCCCTGTCTTAAATTGCTCTGGACCTGCCACCAGTGGAGGGCTAGGATCAGAGTTTGAGTAACTGGGACCAACTTGGTAAGGGGGTCCTTCCTTTGAGACCAATAGGCCCTCAAATGGAACTGAATGTCCTCATCTGGAATCTTGCTCCTGCACGACAGCTGTGGAAGCAGCCATGTGCCCGAGGAGTTGCAGAAAATGCCTTGCTGGTCGAGAGACCCGCAGGGTAAAGGAGGATGCCAGGGCGATGAGTCTGTCCACCCTTTCTGAGGGAAGAAAAGCCCTGGCTAACCTTGTGTTCAATTCTGCACCTATGAAAGTTAGGACCTGAACTGGTTCCAGAACTGACTTTGGTAAGTTTAGCAGGATCCCAGCAAAGTGAGAAGCTGCTGGGTGACTTGCAAGTGGATTCACCTGACCTGGAGACTGACCCACAATGAGCCAGTCGTCCAGGTAGGAAACACAGCAACCCCTTGCTTCTTAAGTGAGCCTACTACAGCGAGACATTTTGTGAATACCCTTGGCGCAGAGGTAGGGCGAAGGGCATTGCCCTGAACTGGTAGTGGCCTGAGGGCAGTTCGAACCTGAGGTACTTTCGTGAGAAGGCCTGATCAGAACATGAAAATAGGCATCCTTGAGGTCCAGGGAAGCTAGCCAGTCCCCTGGCCTTAGGGAAGGCAATATCATTGCCAGAGTCAACATTTTGAACTTTGGTTTCAACAGATGCTTGTTCAAAATCTTAAATCTAGAATGGGCCGCCATTCTCCTGTCTTTTTTGGGGTAAGAAATTATCTTGAATAAAGCCCCTTGCCCTGATGGCAAGGAGGAACCCTTTCCACTGCTTTGCAGTCCAGAAGAGAAGAAACCTCTGCTTCCAAAGCAAGGGCTTCTGAAGGATTTGCAGGTGGAAAATGCCTGGCTCTCATCTTTGGAAAGTGTTTGAAGCTGAGAACCAGACCCTGGCCTATTACCTCCAGAACCCATCTGTCCAGAAGTTAGGGACAGCCAGTTCGGCTGAAATAGGCCAACCTGCCCCCACTGGTACAGGAGAATCGGCCCTGGGCACCCCATCAGGTGCCTGCTTAGCAGCAGCCTTAGGCTGAGGGAGGGGACGGTCCACTTGTGCCTCGCTCACCCTGCCTCTGAAGAAACCCTCTGCAGACAGCAGAGGAGGCTTGAAATTGGTAAAAGGCCTGAAAAGGGCCTGCCCTACCTCTGGGAGCATGCCTTTGTGGCATGGCATGCTTCTCCTTAGCCTGGGCACTTTTGTAGGTAGTTCTGTATTCATCCATCTTTTCATATAGTTTTCTGTTTGCTCCCCAAACAGAGAATTTCCCACTACAGGAAAATCCATAGCCTTTGACTGGGTATCTAGGGACAGATTAGTGCATCTGAGCCATGCCAACCTACGGAAAGCTACAGAAGTGGCCATGACCCTAGAGGAAACATCATTAACATCAACAGCAGTATGAAATTGAACTTTAGAGGCTTCAATGCCATCAGCAGCCACCTGTTCCAACTCACTAGCCAGCTGGCCATGGGCCTGCTTGGCTAACTGCAATACTGTGTCCCACCTAGATTTCTGATATCTAGCCACATAAGCCATATAATTTGCCTGCCTGAGTCCCAAAGAAGCTGCCAGAAACTGTTTCTTCGCCATGGCATAAATCTTCCTGGAATCCTTATCAGGAGGATGTGAGGCCAGAGGAATATTAGCCTTGTCACAGGCTGCAGCTTGTACCACACCTCACATGACTACACTGCTCAGTAAGGAAGTCTGTATCCGAGCCTGACAAAGTATACCTTCTGTCCATTTTTTATCTACAGGAGGGACAGAATGAGGATTTTTAAAATCTTTGTTGTTTGCTTCTAAATGACTTATGCAAAGGAATAGACAACCTCCTAGACTCTGGAATATCCATCATTTCCACATAATCAGGCTCCTCTTGCTCATCCACAGCTCCTCTAAAGGAAGCTGGAGGGTTTCTGCAACCTTTTGTAAAAATAAAGAAAGAAGGGACTCAGACAGAATAGGAGGAGATTCTAAAGGTCTGTCTGGAGAAATGTCCGGTTCAATGGGCACGTCCAGACCCTCCCAGCCACACATATATTGATCAAATTCCTCCTCCTCCTGTGGTTCATAAAAATCCTCAACTTCAAAATCCTGAACCACTGGGACTGAACGAACCAACCTTTACCAACTGTTGGTGGTTCTACAGATCCCTGAGACAGTGACTGGACAATCTGAATGGCTTTAGCTATCTCTGCAGCAGTTGGAGACACAATTTTGGACTCCAGACCTACTGATTCCTTGTCTTTTACTTGGGACTGGTTCCCTGAACCAGCCTTCCTTTGCCAGGATCTCGCCCTGGTCAGAGGGCACTCCCTCTGGTCCAGTGGGTACTGGACCGGGCTGGCCATCCGGTCAGCGGACTTTTGGCCTCGCTCCCTGAGCCGCCCAATCTCTTCTCCAGGGTGGCTGCAGGAAATCTTTACACACCTGGCAGTCTGACAGGAGGTGGTCAGCCCCAGACAATAAACACAAGTGGTGTGTGGGTCAGCCTTGGCAAGGCGTCCCCACAGACATCACAGTGTTGAAACCCAGTGGGCCCGGTTCTTTTGGGTTTCTCAGACATAATGCCAGCCTAACCAAAACTTGCCCTTTTGATGGCAGTGCCAGGCAAGACACCCTTATCGGTTCCTAACCGTGTCACGGTATTTGAAAAACGTTATAATTCGCTTTTAGAACCGATAAGAACCGGAACCGCATTTCAAAACCCACTGTACACTTTCAAAATGCAGAAAATCTAACCGATCGGTTCAAAACCGAACCGATAATTAATTTTCCACACAGACTTAAATTTTAGTACTTACGGTTACCAGATAGAGCTTTAAAACCGAATGCGGTAAAATAATGACTTTGTCGGTTCAAATGAACAAAAATACCGCTGAACCGAGAATGAACCGAGCTGAAGAAGCTGATCTCCGGAGCGACTGTTCAGTGAAGCGGAGTAAAGAATCTGACAGTTTCATTTGAAACTGCCAGATAGAGCTTTGGGCACAGCGCCCTCGCACTGTAGAACTCCAGATCCTCTGGAGTTAACTCCTTCCTCTCCGGGGCAGTTCAGCTGCAGTGGCTGACTGCTATTGTTATAATATAGCAAGACTTCATGGTGTTTGAAATGATCGGGCAAAGGAGGAGAGAACCTACCTCCGCCCTGTCCGTTGGGAGCCGAGCTCTGGCTTGACGAGAGTCGAGCTCTGCCCCGATGAAGCCCATCACCTGAGAGGGCACGAGTTCCGAATTGGCCTTATTGATAAGGAGGCTGAGTTGGGAGCAGGTTTGGAGGGCCAGATCCCTGGACCTCTCCCCCTCCTGAAGGGAGGAACCTGCCAAGAGCCAGTCGTCGAGATAAGGGTATATCTGAACTCCTTGACGCCGAAGATAGGCTGCCACCACTGCAATGCACTTGGTGAAGACCCGTGGGGCCGATGACAGCCCGAATGGCATGGCTTAGAACTCGTATAGGGTCCCCATAACCTTGAAACGGAGGAACCGCTGGTGGGACGGACGGATTGGGACGTGAAAGAACGCGTCCTGCAGATCCAGTGAACAGAACCACATGTTTCACTCCAGAGATGGTATGATCTGGTTCAGAGTTACCATCTGGAAGGTGCGAGACCTGAGATATTGATTCAGGTTGTGGAGATCAAGGATGGGCGCCAACCCCCCGTCCGCTTGGGCACCAGGAAGTACCTGGACACGAAGCCTGGGTCTGCAGGAGGATCCGGCACTGGAGCTACTGCCTCCTTGAAGATGAGCTGAGCAATGTCATCCCGAAGGGCCGACTGAGTGCAAGCTGTGATCCTTTCCTTCCGAGGGGCGTGGGCTCAGCTGGGAGGGTACTGCTCGAATTCCAGAGGCAGTCCCTGGCCGACCACTTCCAGAACCCACCTGTCCGAAGTGATACCGGACCAGGCGGAAAGAAAGTGACAGAGCCGGACCCCCACGGGAGGACCCAGAGCTGGCGTGACGGGTGTAGGGGTGGCAACCCCTGACCCGTCACTGAGCAGGCTTAGAGGAGGAGGAGGCTCCCGGACCAGCACCTCGGCCTCCTTTATGGGAATGTTGAGGACCCTGCTTGGCCCTGGGGCGCCAAGCTTGAGCCTGCTGCTGCTGCTGTTACTCCTGACCTCCTTGAAAGGAGGGCTGCCTAACCACAGCGGAAGAGTGCAGAAAAGGTTTCTTCTTGTGCTTCTGCTGGTTCTGCCCCAAGAACCCTTCGGAGAGGTAGCATCCAAGGTGGCATTGGACTGCTCTATGCGCTGAAGGTGACCAGCCACTCCCGGACAGAAGAGGTCGGTGCCTAGGAAGGGCACGTTAGCTAACTTGTGCTGAGTATCCACCGGAAAGGAGCATAACTTCAGCCAGGCCCTGCAGCGAGTGGCCACTGTGGCTGCTAAGGAGCGGGCACAGGAATCTCCAATGTCCAGGACCGTCTGGAGCTGCTGTTTTGCAACAGCATGGCCCTGGTCACAGACTTACTTCACCGTGGTCTGCATGTCTGCTGGGAGATGAGGGAGGACTTCATCTAATGACCGTAAGAGGGCATGACAGAAGTGTGTCATGATCACAGCCGAGCTGGTCTGACGAAGGCTTAAGGATGAGGCCGCACAGACCTTCCGGGCAGAATGGTCCATATTCTTGGACTCCTTGTCTGGAGGGTGGTCAGTGTCGGCCGAGCTACCAGTGCGTCTGAACACAGAAGCAGTCACAAGGCTTTCGGCCGAGGGATGCTCTGTGAACCCCGTCAGGGACCCCATGGGTACTGTATACTTGCGGGCCATGCGGGCTGACAGAGCTGGACAGGAGGCAGGACGCTGCCATAGCTCAAGGGCTGGGCCAACAATGGCTTTGGCCACTGGAAAGGCCTCCGTTGGGGTATCCCCTCTTTTGAGGATATCTGTAAGGGGGTATTCCACTTTCTTTTGGACAGGCTCCAAGGGTATTCCGGTAGATTCGGTAATCAGGCGGAGGATGCCCTGAAAAGAGGAAGGACCTTCCTCCAAATCTGCCACTGATGACTATCATCCCGGATCGAGAGTGCAAACCAGTGCTATCCGAGTCCCAAGAGTCGGGATATAACGGTCTCCCGCCTAAGTCTCCCTCGATGCACCAAGGGCGACTGGGGACAACAGTGATGGACAGACGATGGGGCAGTCCGGTGTCTGTCTGGTCCTCTTTCGAGGGAGCCCCTCCCTGAGGCTGCTTAGGCGGTGGCTCCACCAAAATCGGTGGGGAGACTGAAATAGGCTGAGCTGGAATACACTGCCCCACGGGGGGCGCCAACCTTTGGTTCCGAGGGTCAAGCGCCAGCCTGGGGTGTGGGGGGCCAGGTAATTTAGCCGTGCCAGCCGGGGCGGAGCTGCTTTTGACCGGTCAGGAATCAGCTGTTGCCATTACGAGATCCTCATAACGCCGACGGAGTTTCGTTGAAGTCTCTCCTCGTCCGAGGAGGATGAGGATCGATGGCGATGCCTCTTTCTGGAGTGCTTGTGACCTTTCTTTGGTTTTTCAACCGAAGGGGTCCTGGTCCTGATAGAGACCGCACGGGTCATCTTGTTCGATCGGAGACGCCGAGTCGGAGAGAACTGAGGTTCCGGCACCTTTCCTCGATCGGGACACCTGAGGGCAGGGTCTCCTCGTTGGGAAGGAAAGGACAGGCGTCCCTTTCTAAGGAGTCATTGACCGGAGCCGCTGCCAAAGGCTCACTGGGTCGAGAGTGATCTTAGCCGTTCAGCTGCTTCTCGGTCTCGTGCCTTGGCAGGACGGAAGGTCCGAAAAGCCGGCGGCCGAGGGAGCGATCTCGACCGAAGTCGAGACTGCATGTTCCTGGGACTTGGACCTCTCTCAGTCCCAGGAATATCTCCTTCTGGAGGAAGAAGACTTGAGGTCCTTGTCCCTCTTCCTAGGGTGGGAGGAGTGCGAGCCCGAAGGCACCTCACCCCTGGTGGGGAGAGACTGGCACAACTCCCGAAAGGAACCAGTAAAAGTAGAGCCAAGGTTGACAAGTACGAAAAATCGTCGACTGTCTGAAGCTTGAGCAGCTTCCTCCTCGAAAGCCGCCATCTGTTCCAGCTGTTCGGCGGATCCCACGGCTGCGGAAAC
The DNA here is from genome assembly GCA_016271365.2 of Neoceratodus forsteri. NCBI lineage: Eukaryota > Metazoa > Chordata > Ceratodontiformes > Ceratodontidae > Neoceratodus > Neoceratodus forsteri. The sequence goes on from CM057456.1 coordinate 1,681,011,186, forward strand.
CGCCCACCTTGCCTCCTTCGATTTCACCAGCGGATTAAGAAGCTCCGGTCTCCCTAATTTTAGGTGCGCCTTGTGGTCGTCCTGGACATTGGGATGGAAGGCCAGGCATATGGTGCAAGAGGCAGTGTCATGTATGACACCTAAGCAATAGACACACGAGAGGTGGGGATCAGTGCGCGACATTTTCTGGCCGCAGGGACACCGGCGAAATCTGGGGGATGATTGGTCCTCCATGTCCGATGCGCTAGGATCAGAGTCGTAAACTCCAATGAGTTTTAAAGAAATTAGCGGTGAAAACCGACATTGAGAATCCAGGGCCTACGAACTGCTAAGATAGCAGGAGGGAACCTGAATCTTCCAGCGGAAAGGAAGATCTGGCGTCATGGGGCGGAGCCGAGGTATTTACCACCCGGATGGGTGGGAGAAGCCAGCTTGAAGACTTTCCGGCGAGCTTTAAAGGGGAAAGGGACATGCCAGAGAGTGTGGATGAACAACATATCCATGCTCCTAGAAACCAAGTTTCCTTATAATAATAAAAAAAATTTATTTCCTAGTGTTATTAACTTGAAATGCTACTCCATGGGCTAGACCAATGAGATCACGGTGACTATGTTTTCATGAAGGTTCCAGGGGACAGCAGAGACACATTTGCACAACAGTATGCATACAAACCAAGTACGTTAAAGGCCAGTGGATGTGCACTGCACAAGAAACAATGGGTGGACAGCCAACTATTTACAATAGGGTATAGATAAGAAGAGCTGTAGATGCCCTTGAAAGCAATGCAGTCTTGGGAGGACTCCAGTACTTCTAGCCAGCTTATTTCAGCTTTAATTGCCCTAAGTTGACCAACTGAAGTTATGTTGATATCCTTTAGTTCAATGTGTTCAAAACAATATACTGGCTTAAGGGACAATAAATATCAAAATTTCTCAAGAGCAGATTTGATAGACTGAAAAGTTTTTTCTGCAGTTACCTTCTTTGTATCTAAGAAACAGAACATAGAAACATAGAATTTGCCAGCAGATAAAGACCACTTGGCCAACCTAGTCTGCCCATTTTTCACTGTCTACAGTATCACCGCAGATCCTACTTGACCTTCGGCCCATTCACTCCCAACTTCCATTTCCATAAGATCCTCTTACACCTATCCCATCCATTCTTGAATCCTACCACAGTTTTCGCCCCCATCACTTCTGCTGGAAGACTGTTCCATAAATCCACCGGTCTTTCTGTGAAGTACTTCCTCACATCTCTCCTGAATCTACCCTCCTCCAGCTTTATCATGCCCCTTGTGCCTGAGCACCATTTTTCTGAAAATACCTCTGCATTTTATTTACTACCCTGTAAGGTATTTAAAGGTCTTTATCACAGTCCCGCCTCTCCTCCTCTCTTCTAGAGTGTACACATTTAGGTCCTTAAATCTCTTCTCGTAGGGCTTCAGATGTGGACCCTGCACCATTTTAGTTGCTCTCCTTTGGACCGCCTCCACTCTGTCTCGTCCTTCTGGAGATGTGGTTTCCAGAAAGGACACAGTACTCTAGGTGCAGTCTTACCAGCGATCTATACAGAGGCAACACCTTCCTCTTTCTGGTAGTGATACCTTCCTTATGCACCCCAGCATCCCAACAGCACTCCCAACTGCCTTGTTGCACTGCCTGGTCACCTTTAGGTCATTCAGTTTGACTATCCCCAGCTCTCTTTCCTGCTTGGTGGTCATCAGTACCACTGCCAATCCCTGATCACTCCTGCAGTCTTCTGAGGATTCTGCTCATCCTTTCCACCACCACCACCCCTGAAGTGTCCACTCTATTGCAGACTTTAGTGTCATCCACAAAGAGGCAGACCTTCCCTTCCAGCTCCTCTGCAATGTAACTTATAAAGACATTAACGATGACCGGTCCCAGCACTGATCCTTGCAGCACCCTGCTGGTCACCTCCTTCCTTGGAGTGATCTCAGTATGCTGCCACCCTCTGCCACCTATCCCTAACCAATTTCTTACCCAATTAACCACCTTTTGCACCCACTCATCATAACCTACCCAGCTTGTTTACTAGCCTATGGGAATGATGTTGAAAGTCTTATTAAAAACTAGGTAGGCCACATCCACAGCTCCACCCTGCTCTAATTCCTTGGTATTCCAGTCAAAGAAATCAGATTTGTTTGACATGACCTTCCTCCTGTGAATCCATCCTGGCTTGGGTCTTGTAAGTCACTGGATTCAAGATATTCCACAATCCTTTCCTTCAGCAATGATTCTATTATCTTTCCCACCACCAATGTCAGGATGACTGGCCTGTAATTGCCAGCCTCCTGCCTGCTACTACTTTTGTGAAGTGGGACTTCATGTGCCCTCCTTCAGTCCGCTGGAACACCTCCTGTTTCCAATCAGCTGTTAAACAGGATTGTCAGAGGTTTAGCCAGTACCCTTTTAGGGCTCTCTCTTCTGACAATGAACTAGTGTCCACCTCCCTCCCTCCAATGCTCCTGTTACTTTTTTGTGGCTCTTCCCCTTCCCTTCCTTTGTGAACATTGAATAAAAGTATTTGTTCAGGATGCCTGCCTTTTCCTGGTCCCCTCTGCACAGTCCCCCCTTCCTTTTTAACCACATCCCACCCTGGTCTTTCTCCTTTGCTTATATACCTAAAAATGTCTTGTCCCTTCCGTTACTGCCTGGCCTATTCTCTCTTCAGTTTGCGCCTTCATGCTTATTGCTTCGCTTTGCTTCCATCTGTCTCCGATACACCACCCTATCCTCCTACCTTATCTCATTATACCTTCTAAATGCTACCCTTTAGCCTTCGCTTTTCTGCACCTCTTTCAAAACCACAGCGGTCCCTTTTTCTTCTTGATTTTGCTCACTTGCTTGACACAGAGGTTTACTACCTTCACTATGGCCCTTTTATCTTTTGTGTTCTTTCACCCCAGTCAGGTCATCCCCCATGCTCAACCATCTTTTTAAAATCTGCCTCTTTGAAGTCCAGAACTCTCACCCTTGTGTGGTTTGACTCACAGCTCTCTTTATCTTGAACCACACTGCATGGTGATCGCTGTTCCCAGGTGGCCTTCCACCTTGACGCCTGCAACACTGCCCCGTTAGTGAGTACCAGGTTCAGTGCTGTCCCATCACAAGTGGGTTCACTGACTAGTTGCCTGAGGAATGCCCCTGCAGGAGTCCAAGATGTCTCTGATTCTAGCTGAAGCTGGGAGGTTCCAATTTACATCTGGCAGATTGAAGTCTCACCAGTAGCACCTACCTGATACATAATGTTAGGGATATGGGCCTATAGCCCACCCAGTCTACCCATTTGAGCTTTTAAGTTCCTCTTTACATTCTTCTAGACGCCTGCTGCCTCTTACCCTGACCTCCAGGATTCCTTATGTCTATCCCATGTATTCTTATATCCCATGATTTTTTCAGCCCCCACCACTTGCTCTGGCAGGGTGTTCCACTTGTACAGCACCCTTCTGTGAAGAGATTCTTACTCATGTTTCTCTGAATTGCCCTCCTCCAGCTTCATCACATGCCCTCTAGTCCTGGAACATCTTTTTCGCTGGAAAATAGTGTATTCCTGCACTCTGTTCCTCCATGTAAGGTATTTGTATGTCTCTAGCGTATCCTCTCTATCTCTCTCTCTCTCCTCTCTCCTCCAGGGAGTACATATTCAAGTCCTTCCATCTGTCCTCATAGGACTTGTGATGCAATCCTTGTACCATCTTTGTTGCCCTCCTCTTACCTTCTCCACTGCCTATGTCCTTACGTAGTAAGGTCTCCAGAACTGTACACTGTATTCCAGGTGGGGCACCACTAGTGTCTTGTATAGTGGAATTATGACCTCCCTTTTCCTGCTGATAATGCCCCTGCCTATACATCCCAGCATCCTATTTGCTTTACCTGCTGCCTTGTCACACTGTTTCCCCTACCTTGAGGTCAAAAGAGATGATAACCCCAAGGTCCCTTTTCGTGCTTGGTGCATGCTATATCCTCACCCCCAAAACTGATACGCTGTTCCTGGGTTTTTGTGCCCTATATGCATTATTTTGCACTACTTTGTGTTGAATTTCAACTGGCAAATACTCAACTATTCTTCAAGCTTCTGCAGGTCCCACCTCATTCTGTCCACACCCTCTGGTGTGTCCACTCTGTTACAGAGCTTCTTGTCATCGGCGAACAGGGAAATTCTGCCTTCTAGGTCCTGTGCAATGTCACTGATGAAGATGTTGAATAGAACTGGTCCCATCACTGATCCCTGTGGTACCCCACTGGTCACTCTTCCCTCTGTGGAGTGACAGCCATTTACCACCACCCTCTGTGTCCTGCCACTCAGCCAATTAGTTGCACTCCGCACTACTGTCCTGTCCACCTCATATTCCCAGTTTGTTTAATAACCTTGATGTGGCACAGTGTCAAAGGCCTTGCTGAAGTCCAGATAGGCCACATCCACTGCCCTCCCTGGTCCACCTCCTTGTCACCCAGTCGAAAAATTCAGTGAGGCTGGTCTGGCATGACCTCCCCCAGTGAAACCATGCTGCCTTGGGTCCTGTAGTCCGTTGGCAACCAGATGTTCCACCAATCTCCTTCAGTTGTGCTTCCATGATCTTCCCATTACTGAGGTCAGGCTGACTGGTCTGTAGTTCCCTGCTTCCTCTTTGTTCCCGGTTTTGTATAAGGGGACTACATCTGCTGTCCTCCAGTCTTTGGGTACCTCCCCTGTTTCCAGTGATTGGCTAAACCGGATTGCAAGAGGTTCAGCCACCGCCTCTCTTAGTTCCTTTAGGACCACGGGGTGCACCCCATCTGGCCCCATTGCTTTACTGGCTCTTATTCCTTCCAGTTTAGTTAGGACCCTTTCCCATGTAAAAGGACTTGTGTCCATTTCTGCACCCTTCCCACCCTTTGTACTCCCTTCAGGCCCATTATCCTCCCCTTCCTCAGTAAAGACTGAGCAGAAATATCTGTTCAGTGTGTCAGCTTTACTGTTGTCATCCTCCATGCTGCCCCTGTTCCCCCCTTCAGTCTCACTATCCCTCCCTTTGCCCTTCTTTATTCACTTATGTATCTGTAAAAGGTTTTGTCCCTTTTACCCACTGATTTTGTGATGCGCTGTTCTGTCTGAGCTTGGGTTTCCCGTACTGACCTCCCTTTTCTTCTCCTGGTACTTTTACCTATCCCCTTCTGCCTGCATCTTTTTGCATTGCCTGAATGCAATCTTTTTGGCTTTCACTTTCTCTGCTACCTCCTTGGAAAACCAAAATGGCCTCCTCCTCTTCCTTTTCCCCTTGCTAACCTGCTTAATGCATAATTCTGTTGCTCTTGTAATCCCTGTTTTAAATATTGTCCACTGTTCCTCCACCCCTGATTCCCTCCCCATTCCCATTAGTGCCTCTTTCAAGCATGTCCCCATTTTGCCAAAGTCTGCCCTCCTAAAATCTAGGATACATGTTTTTGTGCGGTTTGGTTCTGCTCCTTCTGTGATTTCAAACCACAGTGACCAGTGGTCACGGTTTCCCTGGTGCTCTCATACTGTTACTCCTATCACACTGTCCCCGTTTGTGAGCACGAGGTCCAGTATTGCCTTCTGCCAAGTTGGTTCCATGACCAGTTGCTTAAGGAAGGCACCTTGAAGGGAGTCCAGGATAAATCTGCTCTTGGCCGCTGCTGCTGCTGGGAGGCTCAAGTCTACATCTGAAATATTGAAGTCTCCAATCAACACCACCTTTGGATGGCTAGCATTAACTCCCTATCTGTCTCTTCCTCCTGGGCTGGTGGTCTGTAGACCACCCCTGTATGGATGGCTGACCCTGTTCTCCTTTCCAGCTTAAGCCACAGTATCTACCCCCACTTTGTTCCTCCTGGATCTCTGTGGCCTTTATGCCATCTTTCAAATAAAGCACCACTCTCCTCCTTCCTGCACCGTCTCTTCTGAATATGTTAGTATGGGTATGGCCATCTCCCAGTCATGGTTATCATTACACCAGGTCTCTGTGATGGCCACAATGTCCAGGTCCGACTGCACCATGGCAGCCTCCAGATCCTCCATCTTGTTGCTAAGGCTCCTGGCATTGGCACACATGGCTTTCCATGATGTGAACTCCCTGGTCTGTTTAGCTGTTCTACTCCAGCCCCCTCTCTAGTGGTCCTTTATCCCTGGGTCTCCCTGCTGTCTGCCTTTCTGTTGTATTATACCCCCTTTCTGCCTATCCACCCCTTGCACACTGCTTTGTTTTGTTTTTTTACCTTTGTTTTATCAGGAGAGACACACTAAGCTGAAAGCTTGTTTACAGGTGCAACCTGGGAGCACAAGAAGTTAAGTGACTTGCTCAGGGTCACACAGTATGCAAGTGGGGCTGGGGACTCAAACCCAGGTCTCCAGGTTTGCAGCTCAGAGCCTTAAACCACTGCGCTATACTACTTTGTAGAGATACTCATCCTCTTTTTCTGTCATTCTGCCAATGGCTTCCACCAGTACCTTATCTAACACCTCCGCCTGTGCTGGAGGTCTGTAGATCACGCCAGTGCGAATACAGGCTTCATTCCCTGTCTTCAGGGTGATCCACAGTATCTCTGCTCCCCCCGTATTCCCTGGATCTCCACTGCTTTTATGCCTTCCCTCACATAAAGCACCACATCCTCTCCTTTCTTTCCTGCCCTGTCTTTCCTGAGCAGAGTTGAAGCCTGTTATGGACATGTCCCTTATGGCTTTTAGTGTACCATGACTTGGGAATGGCCACAGTATCCAGGTCGGCCTGTGTCATTATAGCCTGTAAGTCTGGAATCTTATTTCCTAGACTTTTAGCATTTGCAAACGTGGCTTTCCAGACTCATTTGTGAATTATGTGGGAAGATATGAGCAAACATATCAAGTAACAGATCTTATGCAAAACAGAAGCCAATATTGTTCTTATATAAATTTTATTTGAAGGAAAAAAGCTTTTGCCATATTTTAATTTAAAGTTTACAAACTATACACTATACAGCCCATGCATTAACTAAAAAGAGCAAATAAGTACACTTTCAGTTGACTTCTTTTGTTTTTAATCAGCATGACAGAATGACTTTTTTTTTGCTGATTAGAATTTTAGACAAAAACATTTTACACGCTATTTTAAGGATCCATTAAGCAAGTAAATTTAAGCATCACCACATGTATATAACTATCCCCTCAAGCTTAAGAAAAAATTACTCACCTTAGTAATTATGTTTCTTCTAGTGGAGTCTTGCTGTATTCTGACAATTGCAGTTAGCCCCAGCCTTTAAACTGCCCCGGAGAACAAAGGGTTAACTTTTCCATGCATGGCATAGAATGTGCATCTCGAGCTCGGTTGAAGCCTCTGCCTGTTGTTATTCGAACTGCAACTGTCAGAGCTTTACAAGCAAAACTCACTAGGTGTTCTGTGTGGAAACTGTAAAACTTTTAACTAGCCAACTGGCAGACAAATAATGTTTTGGGTCTTCAAAGGAAGACTCAAGTCAGGAAACCCAAAACAAAACCAATCAATGAAATAACATTCCACCCAAAGAAAAAAAGAGGGTGTAAAGGGGCACCCCTAGGTGCCAACACTGCGCCTGCCACCCACATCCCAAAACCTAGGTTCTGAGAGGGAGGAGAGATAGAATCAGCAAGACTCCATTAGAAGAAACATAATTACTAAGGTGAGTAATTTTTTCTTCAAACAACATGAAGTCTTGCTGTATTCTGACAATTGCAGACTACCAAGCAGTACCTCCATGAAGGAGGGACAGAACCTACTTTGGGAATAGGCTCTGAAGTACTGCTGTGACAAACCGAGCATCACTCCTAGCCTGGATATCCAGAGAGTAATGCTTTGTAAAAGTATGGACTGTTTTCCAGGTGGCTGCTTGACAAATTTCTAAAAGAGGGATATCCCTGGCAGCTGCCAGGGAAGCAGCTGTACCTCTTGTAGAATGAGCCCTCAGGCCTGAGGGTGGAGTTTTACCCAGTTTTTCATAGCAGAATTGTATACAAGAAACAATCCACCTGGCAATAGATCTCTTGGTGGCAGGTTTGCCCTTCCCACCTTCTCCATAAGTGAGGAACAACTGGAAGGAGTCAAACCCATGACCCTTGGTACGCTCTATGTAGTAGCTAAGGGCTCTTTTAACATCCAAACTGTGTAGTCTCCTCTCTCCCGAGGAAGAATGATCAGTGAAGAAAACAGGGAGAGATATAGCCTGATTCAGGTGGAAATCTGAGACCTCTTTAGGCAAGAACTTTCTGTTAGTTCTAAGGACCACTTTATCTCTGTGAAAATAGATGAAATCAGATTCCACTGACAGGGCTTGCAATTCACTGATACGTCTAGCAGAAGTAACTGCTACCAAAAACACAGTTTTCCAAGTCAAGTACTTAAGCTCTGCTGAGGACAAAGGCTCAAAAGGGGGTTGCATAAGCTGAGCAATGCAAACATTAAGATCCCAAGCAGGAGCAGGATCTCTAAAGGGGGGATTGGTGTGAAGCAATCCCTTGAAAAACTTACAGAATACAGGATGGGATGACAGTGAGGAAGACTTGCCTACTGACAGGAAAGCAGAAACAGCTGCCAAGTGTACCTTGAGAGTAACTGGTCTGAGACCCAAGCCATTGAGATGGACCATATAATCCAGAACCGTAGGCAATTCAGCAGAGTCTGGAGAAATATTCTTCTTAGAACACCAAATGCTGAATCTTTTCCATTTGGAGTTGTAAGTCTTTCTGGTGGAAGGCTTTCGATAAGCCTTAAGGATATCCAGAACCCCTTGGGAAAGATGCAGATCTGCAAACTCTAACTCTTCAAGAGCAAAGCCTTGAGATTGAGAGACTGAAGATTGGGGCACCAAATCCTCCCCTGAGAGGATGTTAACAGGTTGTAATTCCTGGGAAGAGACAGGGGAAGATGGACTGCTAGGGACAGCAACAAGGGATACCATGGCTGCCTGGCCCAGTCTGGAGCAATCAGAATCACTTTGCACGGTTGTGACCTTATCTTGACTAACACTTTGAACATGAGAGGGAGGGGGGAAAGCATACAGAAATTTCCCTTCCCAGTTCAGTATCAGAGCATCCAGGGGGACTGAGCCCAAGACTGGGGGTCTGCAACAAAAAAGAGGAAGTTGTGATTATCTGGTGCTGCAAAAAGATCTATCTCCGGAGTGCCCCATCTTGAGAAAATCACCTTCAACACCAGAGGATCTAGGGCCCATTCGTGATGGCCCTGGGATATTCTGCTCAGTGCATCTGCTAGAACATTGTCTTTTCCTGGAAGGTGAACTGCTATCAGAGAGGTTTGCAGGGAATAAGCCAGGGACCACAACTTCATTGCTTCTGTGCACAAGGCCGTAGACAGAGTGCCTCCTTGCTTGTTGATGTACCACATGGTGGTGTTGTCTGTTCTGACCTGAACCACCCTGTTCTGTACTGATTTGGAAAAAGCTTGTAGTGCCAGAAACACTGCACTGAGTTCCAAGAGATTGATGTGTAGAAGAGATTCCTGAGGCGGCCACAGTCCCTGGGTGGTAAGTTCCCCCAAATGAGCTCCCCAGCCCAGCAGGGAAGCATCTGTGGTGAGGACCACTGAATGAGACTGAGTGGCAATGGAACCCTGCTTCAAATTGTCCTGATCCTGCCACCATTGCAGGGCTTGGATCAGGGTTCAGTCACTGGAATTAGTTTGGTAAGGGAACTCTTCTTTGGGACCAAAAAGCTCTTAAGTGGAACTGAATGTCCCTCATTTGGAATCTTGCACCTTGGACCACTGCTGTAGAAGCTGCCATGGGCCCAACAGCTGAAGGAAGTGCCTTGCTGGTCAAGACACCTGAAGGCTGAATGAAGAGGCCAATTCCATGAGAGCCCTTGCCCTGTCTAGGGGAAGGAAGGCTCTTGCTTTTACCGTATCCAGCTCTGCCCCTATGAAGGTGAGGAGCTGCACTGGTTCGAGAACTGACTTTGGTAGGTTGAGAAGAAATCCTAAAGAAGTGAGCACTTGCTGGGTCACTTGCAGGTGTGACTTGACTTGGTCTGGAGACTGGCCCACTATGAGCCAGTCGTCCAAATATGGAAAAATGGAAATCTTTTGTTTTCTTAGGAAGGCAACAACTACTGCCAGGCACTTTGTGAAGACCCTTGGGGCTGATGTTAGGCCAAAGGGCATTGCTCTGAACTGATAGTGGCCTGAGGGCAACTTGAACCTGAGGTACTTTCTGTGGGAGCACCTGATGGGAATGTGAAAGTAGGCATCTTTGAGGTCCAGGGAGGCTAGCCAGTCCCCTGGCCTTAGAGAGGGAAGGATAATTCCCACAGTTGTCATCTTGAACTTTGGCTTTAAAAGATGTTTGTTCAGGTATCTTAGGTCCAGGATGGGTCGCCACTCTCCTGTCTTTTTGGGGGTTAGGCAGTACCTGGAGTACAATCCTTTGCCCCAGTGTAGGGTAGGCACTCTCTCTACAGCTCTTAGAGCTAGAAGAAAAGAAACCTCTGCCTCTAGGGCAAGGGTTTCTGAGAGATTTGCAGGTGGAAAAGATCTGGCTCTCATCTTGGGAAATTTTTTGAAGCTGAGAACCAGTCCCTGGCTTACTACTTCCAGGACCCACTTGTCTGATGTAACAGACATCCAGTCCTGGACAAAGTAAGCCAGCCTGCCCCCTACTGGAATAGGAGAATCGACCCGGGCAGACCCATGAGGGTGTCTGCTTGGCAGGGGCTTTAGGCTGAGGGGTGGATGCAGGCCTGCTCATCCCCCTTCTGCCTCTTCCTCTGAAGAATCCCTCTGAGAAAAGGAAGAAGAGGCCTGTGCTTGGTAAAAAGGCCTTTGGAAAGGCCTGCCCCTGCCCCTGGACTGCTGCCTTTGAGGAGTTGCTTGCCTTTCCCTGGCCTGAGCACTCCTGTAAGTGGTCCTGTATTCATCCATTTTCTTCATGTAATTCTCTGTCTGCTCCCCAAACAGAGAATTACCCACTACAGGAAAATCCATGGCCTTAGCCTGGGTATCCTGTGAGAGGCCAGTACATCTGAGCCAAGCCATTCTCTGAAGAGCCACAGATGTAGCCATGACTCTTGATGATACCTCATTGGAGTCTACAGCAGCATGAAACTGAACTTTCGATGCCTCAATCCCATCTAGAGCCACCTTCTCCAGCTCCTTGGCCAGCTGGGGGGGAAGCCTGTTTAGCCAGTGCCAGTACAGTGTTCCACCTGGACTTCTGGTACCTGGCTGCATAGGCCATATAATTAGCCTGCCTGAGTTCCAAGGATGATGCCATGTACTGCTTCTTTGCCATGGCATCAATCTTCCTGGAGTCCTTGTCTGGTGGGTGTGATGCCAAGGGAATGCTTGCCTTATCACAGGCAGCAGCCTGTACAACCCCAACATGGCTGCATTGCTGATAAAGGAACTCCGTATCTGACCATGAAAGAGTATACCTCTTGTCCATTCTTCTGTCCACAAGAGGTATGGAATTGGGAGACTTGGGAATTTTTTGTGTCTGTTTCCCAAAAGATTTGTGGAGGGGAATAGACAGTCTCCTGGACTCTGGGATGTCCATCATCTCTACATAGTCAGGCTCTTCCTGATCCTCCACTGCCTCCTCCACAGGAAGCTGGAGGGTATCAGCCACCTTCCTGTAAAACATGAAGTGTGAAGGGGACTCAGAAAGCCTAGCAGGAGAAACACCTGAAGGTCTGTCTGGGGAGATGTCCGGGTCAATAGGCACATCCAGACTTTCACCATCACCATAATCATCTTCCAGCTCTCCTTCCTCCTCAAACTCCGGTTCATAAAATTCTTCCAGGGTATAATCTGGAACTGGGGAACCGACCGAACCGAGCCCCTGCCAAAAGGTGCCGGATCAGTCGGAACCGATCGAAGCGATTCCACAGTACGAATCGCTTTGGCTATTTCATCGGCGGTCGGAGTATGAAATTCTGGATCCGAACCGGTCGATTTGTCTTTTCTTTTTGTTGGAACCGATTCCTCGGAATCAGCTCTCCTTTTGCCCGAAGAAGTACTGCCCTGGTCAGAGGGCACTCCTTCTGGTTCGGTCGGAACCGAACTGGGCTGGCCATCCGGGTCAGCGGACTTCGGCCTCCGCTTCCCTCAGTCTACCTAATCTCTTTCCAGGGTAGATTTGGTGAAATCTTTGCAAATTTGGCAGTCTGAATCGAGGTGGTCGAACCCACACAATAACACAGGTGGTGTGGGATCGGCCTTAGCAAAGACCTCCCACACACACTGCAGTGTTGAAACCCAGTGGGCCGCTTTTTTCGTTGCCTCAGACATGGCCAACCTAACCAAATCCCCATTTTTTTCGCAACCGCCAGGCAAGACTCCCTATCGTGTTCCTGACCGTAGCCACGGGTCTTGGAAAAAAAGTACTAAAACCCGTTTTTAGAACCGATATGGACCGTAACCACACACTAAAGAAAAGTACAAATTTTATTTGAAAATGATCGGTTCAGCCGAACCGATCCACACTTTTACAAGTTCCACACAGAAAACAGAACAAAACCTATCTATGACTCACGGTACCACAGACAGAGACTTGAACCGACTATACGGGAACAACAATTTGGTAGAAAACCCACCTAAAACCGACACTTTAACCGACTTGAACCGAGCAGCAGGAGAAATCTCCGGAGCAACTGTTCAGTGAGGCGGAGTAAAGAATCTGACGGTTGCAGTTCGAATAACAACAGGCAGAGGCTTCAACCGAGCTCGAGATGAACATTCTACGCCATGCATAGAAAAGTTAACCCTTTGTTCTCTGGGGCAGTTTAAAGGCTGGAGCTAACTGCAATTGTCAGAATACAGCAAGACTTCATGTTGTTTGAATAAAGTATTTAAATTATCCTTTAACTTTACTCACTGGTATAATCCCTAATCACGTGTTCATTGCAGCATACATGTTCATGAAACATAGAAACACAGACAACGACGGCAGAAAAAGACCAAAGGTTCATCCAGTCTGCCAGAGTTCCCTATTTAGCCCTGGGGTCTACCATTTCTCCACGGTCCTATCCCTTCCCTCCCTACCCCACCTCCATTCTCCTCCTCAATTCTGACACCCTGAGCAACCACTATACCCTTCATTCTGTAACAGTGATGCTTAAAACCGCTAATGTTTTTTGCGTCCACCACCTCGGCTGTCAGCCTGTTCGACAGTTCCACCACCCTTTCTGTAAAATAGTATTTCCTCAAATCCCTCCTGAACCTCCTTCCTGTTAGCGTCCACTCATGACCACATGACCGCGAGTTGGTATTCAAGATAAACAGTTCCTCACAGTTCACCCTGTTACTTCCTTTTTGGAATTTGAAGGTGTCTATCATATCTCCTCCCTCCATTTTGGTCTCCAGTGATTAAGTGTTCAGTGCCTTGAGGCATTCCTCATAAGTCACGCCCTGCTTGCCCTAAATCATTTTTGTTACCCTGCGCCACACCGTCTTGAGCCTATCCCTATCCTGCCTGAGGTAAGGACCCCAAAACTGGGCGCAGTACTCCAGGTGTGGCCTCACCAAGGATCTACACATGGGAAGCATTGTCTCCCTTTTTCTGCAATCAGTACCCCTCCCAATACATCCATCATCCTATTTGCCTTGCTATAAGCCTTCTTGCACTGACTCGATTACTTCAGGGTTGCTGATGATAATTCAAGGTCTCATTCCTCAGTCATGGTACTGACTCTCACCCCTGCCATCCAGTACTCTGTTCTGGGGTTCTTGTTTCCTAGGTGCATCACCTTGCACTGTTTGGTGTTGAATTTCAACTGCCAAACCACTGACCAGCTTTCCAGCTTTTGCAAGTCTCTCTCTGCATTTCCTTTATTTCGTTTTCATTATCCATCCTCCCACAGTGCTTAGTCTCATCTGTGAAGAGACATAGCCTGCCCTGGATACCCTCATCAATGTCACTGATGAACATGCTGAAAAGGACCGGACCCAGGACAGATAATAGCCCTGTTGATCACTACCCTCTACTGCTTCCCCTTCAGCCAGTTACCAACCCAGTTTACTATGACCTTAGCCGCACAGATCATCAATCTTCTTCAGAAAGCGTCTATGGAGTACTGAGTCAAGCCTTGCTGAAGTAGAAGTAGAGCAAATCCAGTGTGGCCCCTATCCAATTCCCTTGTCACCCAGTCAAAGAAAACTATCAAGTCAGTCTGAGGAAAACCTTCCTGCCACAAATATGTGCCGCTTACTATCCTGGAGATCGCTTTCTTCAAGCAGTCCACAAGATCCTCTTTGACACACGACTGACTCCACTAATTTTTCTATAATAGAGGTAAGACTGACAGATCTGTAGTTTCCTGCTTGTTCCCTGTCTCCCCCGCAGCAGAACTATGGCACCACCCTACAATCTGTTGGAAGCACCCTGTCCTTAGGGAACTGCTGAATAAACCTACCAGGGATCAGCCAGTTCTGCTGCCAATTCCCGGTATCCTCGGATACAACCCATCTGGTCCTGGGGCCTTATCAATCTTTCTGACTGCCAGCCCTTTCAGGAGCCCTTTTGCTAATAAATGCTGGCTGCCTCATCTTTGGGGACCACCTTAATGGTCGCCTTGATGCCACTCTCTAGCAAAGACCCACTGTCCTCTCTAGTGAAAATTGAGCTAAAGTAATTAAGGATGAGAATCTTTTGCCCATCCACCTCAATCACCCTAACCCCTCCGTCAACCTCACAATTCCCCTTCCTATCTCCACTAATATACCTGAAGAATTGTTTTTTCTGCTCTTGACCCCCTCTGGAATACGCAACTCTGTCTGTTTTGCCTCCCTATTTTTTAGCAAACATTCTCCCCATTCATCCTGCCCCTGCTTTTCTTTAAATCTGTATAAGGCCTTTTTCTTGGCCCATACCATTTCCCTGACCCTTGCCGAGAATCACAGTCGTCTCTTGAATCTGTTCCCCTTTTGGTTACCATTCCAGTGTATACCTTAGATGCCTCAAGAATGGCCACCTTAATTATCCCCCATCTCTTATCACCCAATCCATGTTGTCCACACCTACTAAGTTATCCCTGAGCAGCTCCTTCATTCAACTTGAAGTTCGTCTAAAATCATGGACTTCAGCTCTTATCTGCGGTTTACCACACTCAAGGGCCAGTTAGAAAGAAACAAAGTTATGGTCACTGCTTCCCAATGGCTCCTTTACTCCCTCAGTAAGCACCAAAGCCTGGTGGGCTCCTTAACTAACTGTATCAGCAGACAGTCCTGGAATGCATTCAGCAAGACCTGGCTTCTGGTGCTCCTGGCCACAGGAACATCCCACATGATGTCCGACAGGTTAAGCTCACCCACCATCACTACTTCCCCCTCAGCCATCCTTCTTTCCAGTTCTTCCATGAACTTTGTATCCCTCTCCTCCCATTGCCTTGGCAGTCTATAGATCACTCCCAAGCACAGTTTCTTGCCTGAGGCTGCCGTGAGTTGCACCCATAGTAACTCAGTCTCCCCATTACTACCCTGATACACCCATCTCCGTCACCTCTATGCCCTCCTTGACATAAAAGACTACTCCTCTCCTACCTGTTCCTCTATCCTTCCTGAACGAGTGCCCAGGGACTGCCAGTTCCCAGTCATTATTTTCCAAAGGTCATGTTTCTGTTATGGCCACAATGTTCCCCTCAGTGTCTGGCATCAGCACCTGCAGCTCGCTGATTTTATTACCTAGGCTCCTGGCATTAAGGCATACCCTCCCTTCCATCTGACCCCTGATCCTGCTCTGCTACTACCCTTGCGCTTCATATGTCCTCTCATCCCCTTGTTCCTCTTGGTGCTTGCACCCTTTGCGTTCCCCTCTCTAAAGTCCTGTCACCTAGTCCAGTACTGGCCACAGCTTTCTTTGTACCTGCTATGCTGCTACAAGCCCCTAAATGTGGGGGAGTACTAGCTAGGATCCCCTTACTCTCCCCTGCCATTGAGGTTTTCCTAGATCCAGTCTGCCTTGCAGACAGTTTAAACGTCCAATATAAATGTTAAACTTCTGCCCCCATGTGTAGGCCCCCTCTTTCAGGTGAACCCCATCACTCATGAAGAGCCTCCTGTCCCGAACGTCCCCTCAGTCCCCCACAAGTGGTACTCCTTATCCTTACACTATCCCTTAAGCCATCTGTTAAACCTCTCTATTACATCCTCCTTATCATATTCTGCTTCCCTGCCCCACACAGGGAGGACTTTGAAAAGCCAGGAGGCTGAGTGTGCTGCCAATCTGTCCCCCAGTTTACAAACGCTCCACTTCACCATACCCATCGACTTGTTCACCAGATCACTGGTACCCAGATGTAGCAGCACCCCTACCTCCCCTGCTCCTCTCCATCATCTTCTAACTTCTCTAAATCTTGGATGGCAGATGCCCCAGGAAGGTACCGACCATCCCCCCACCCCTCTAATCATGCAGTCCCACACAACCAAGACTCTCCTGACACACTTGCTGCCCTTGCATGCCAACATGTTGCCTTGCCCTTTCCCATCAACTGTCTCTAGGACCACCTAGCAAAGTCAGGTGCCTGAACTTCCTATAGGGGTGCAAAGCTATTTGCCATGTGGATGGTGAGGGGCTGAACAACTTCCTAGTATCTAACCCTGCTTCCCCTCCCCACGCCCCTGGAAGCCTGCAGCTCCGTTAAGGTCCTTCAGATGGGGCAGTGCCCCCTCTTCCAGAGCATTTCCCTAGAGACAAGCACCCCATACCTGGCACAACTGACTGCCTCGTGTCTAAGCCCCATCCCCACAGAGAACTATACTAAGTAGATGTCTAACTTAAGTTACAGAGCATGCTTAGGTGTGGTCTAGCTATGATGTTCAGCTACTGCACATAAAAACAGGGATAAAACAAAACTACCTTGTAGTGTTCGCCCAAATAGGGTGTAGCTGCAGGCTTGGTTATAGCACAGAATAACAGGGGTTAAAACTACCTCACAGTGCTCACCCAGGTAGGGTGTGGCTGTTGGCTTCACTATAGCACAGTAAACTGGTATTAAAACATCCTGAAGTTTAGCAAAGATTGAATAATCGGTCTGCAGAAAACCACCAGCTTATACAATACATTTTGCTGTTGAGTTCAAAGATCAAGAATGCAGCTGTGTACTTTATCTACCAAAGTTGTGTTACCAAAATTGAAGAGGATTCTATTTCCAAAGTACATGATAGTAGTACTTTGAACTGATCTTTGACATCAGTAGAGATCAAAAGCAGGTTATTTTACGGCAGCATAATCACATAATCATAATTTACAGTATAGACATCTATCGTCATTCAGGTTTTTGGCATGGACAATCTTTAAGACACTGCACGCTGTGTCTCATTTTTATGTTTGCTTGCACGCATGTGCAAGAAACATAGTGCCATCATCGGAGATTTCGGAGGTGCGTCACCTCCTCCTCCAATTCAGTCAGTGTGTTGGCAGGCGCAGCCCCTGTAAGCCAATGCATTCTGGAGCTGTCTATGACAAGCTCCAAAATGCAGTGGCATACAGTTCAAAGGGGGAGCTACGTTTGAGTGAGCAGCGATAAGATCATCGCTTGCTCTGGGCGCAGCTCCCCACACACACAGTCGCCACGGGCGTGCACGCCCGCTGCCCCCCGCATCGCGCACAGATCTCGAATAGCCGGCTGGGGTGCCCAACCCCGCCGGCTGTGCTGCATTCCCCGCCTCCCCTCACAAAGCGAAATGCCACGCTGGCTGCCCACCCCGCGTGGGTGGATAATATAGCCCGGCGGGGTGCCCAATCCCCGTCGGCTCCACTGTCCTCACCCCAGTACTAAGTGCCACGCTGAGAGCCCACCCCAGCGTGGCAATCAACTCTTCTTGCCGACGGGGTGCCCAACTCTGCTCGGCTGAACTAATTCCCCCACCGCCCTTGTGCCATGCTGGGAGCTCACCCCAGAGTGGCAAACGCCCCGCCGTTTTTTTTTTTTTTTACCTTGTAAAGAAAAACAGTCCCACGAGTCTCCTGGCCCCCCTCCCACAACCCGCACCCACCCACTGCGCACCCTGCCTCCCACACCCCTCACCCCATACTTACCTCCGGACCTCGGCGCGACGATCTTCGGTGGACCGGGAACACGTCTGCACTCTTCAAAGCCGACCGCGAACTGAGGAAATGCCAGTAAGCTGTATAATGGCTAGACAGGGGTTTCAACTTTGTTGCATATTTCAGTGCGATTTTGGATTTTCATGTTTAGATTTCTCAGAATGATGTCACTGTCATGAGCGCGAGTTCGCCCGAACGGTGATTTCGCGAGTCACTGCGAGAACATCTCCGCCTGAATAATGCCATGGCAGTGACATCATTCATGAGAAGGGGTCCCAAAACCCCATGTTGAAAATTTGGTGCCAAAATCTCAAAATGACTGTTTTATTAGTTACGCTATGCAGTTCCTACGCACGCCATAAGGTCGCTAATTTTCAATATTTTCTACCAGATTTTCAACACTGCCATTTTATCACACCTTCGTATGAGTAGTACAGCTGCCATTTTTCACATCTCACCTAAAACGCAGCCTCACCATGAAGCGCATACAATGGCGCAGTCGGTGTGCTAAATCAATGTACGGATAAATTAAGAAAATCACAGTGACACAGTTCATGAGCAAAGGTCTTAAATGGTTATGTTGAAAATTTGGTGAAAAAGTTCCAAAATGACTGTTTTACGACGCGGTGTACAGTTCCTAAGCACGCTGTAAGTTCACGAATTTTCAATATTTTCCCAGATTTTCAACATTGCCATTTTATTACACTTCCTTGTGAACAGTACAGCTGCAATTTTTCATATGTCGCCTTAAATGTGTTTTGCATTATGTAGCATAATGGTGCTGTTGGTGCGTAGAGCAATGTTTAGGACAGATTAAGAAAATCACAGTTACACTGTTCATGAGCAGAGGTCTTAAAATGGCTATGTTGAAAATTTGGTGACAAAAGTCCATAAAATGACTGTGTTACGAGTGAGCATTGCGCAGTTTCCACGCACCCTAGTTAGTTCATGACTGTCATATTTTCAGTCCAGATTTTCACCAGTGGCATTTTTCCACACTTCCTTATGAACAGTACAGCTGTCATTTTTCACAACATGGCTGAAGTGTGTTTTCACACTTTCAGCGCAGAGATGCGTGGTCGCTGTGGGAAATCATTGTTCGGCACAGATAAAGAAAATCACAGTGACACTGTTCATGATCGGAGGCACTAAAAACTCCTGAGTTGACAATCTGCTAAAAACCTCAACCTAATTATATTATGGTGTGCGTTGCACAGTTTCTATGTTACACTGCGTGACTTCTCTTTTTTTTTTTATTTTTTACTACAGATTTGCAACATTGCTATTTTTACACCTCCCCATGAACAGTACAGCTGTCATTTTTACATCCTGTTCGAATGTTTTTGCACCTGTGGTGCTAAATGCTGTAGTCACTGCTGCATAAGCAGCTTCGCTAACAAACTGATATTCCCCCTGTTCATGAGGTGGGGTCACAAAAAAAACATGTTGAAAATTTGGAGTGAAAATACCAACGAATGCCTGAGGTATTAGGGTTTCCAACCATAACGCCCAACCCTGTAGAGAATGACAGGCATCAGGGGTGTGACTTGGGATTCTTGCCTGTGATGCTCATACCATTCCACACCCTGCAGTCAGTGAGAGGCATCGAGGTATGCCTTGGACTCTTCGGCCCCAAACTTCACCCCATTCTCCTATATCGCACCCATCTCACCATATTTCCTAATGAAATGGGGTGCGCATAAGGGCCAAAGACCCCAAGGAACACCGTGACACTTGTCAGTGTCTGCAGGGTGGGGTGTGAAATGGCGTGGCCGCTATGCCTCGACAACCCAAACGCACACCCCAATGCCTGTCACTCTCTGCAGGGTGGTGGTGGTTGGCTTCAGTTCAATACTTCACTGCCATTCCTATTACGCAGTTTCTGTAACTTCTACACTACCAGTGCTAATGACAGCAAGCAAACATTCGGCATTGACAAACGCTTGTTAAGTGATGCCCACACCCTGATAAATATATTCTGGTGGAAGTTAATAGTTCATAATACTTATTTATTTAGTTTTTATTGACTGGGTAAGTGCACTAGACAAATCCTGCCTATTTTCAGGCACGACCGGGTGGGGATACAGATGAATGCCAACTGACCTTGAACCAGATTAGCTGTTGGCCAGCTCATTCGGACAGTAGTTTTAGAAAGTCGTTCTTCAAGAGAAACCACATTAATGACTTTTTGTAAAACATGATGGAAAGGTTTCCATGGAGACTAGGGAAGTGTCTCCACAGAAATTAACCTTTTACTTGCTTTTTACAAAAATTAAACATTTTTTAAATGCTGCCCCAGCTTTTAGCTCCTCAGGTCCCGCCCAGCTGTTGAGATGGTGTTCTCAGCCCTGACATTTCTGGATTTTATCCTGCATTAACATTTAACGATGGAATAAAACACACTGAATCTGCTGCTAGCTTTTGGTAGAGAGCAGTCTTGCTATCAGAACAAGGAGGCAAGTGACTAAAAAGCTAGAACTTTACTGCTAGAACACTTCTGACTCAGCAAGAGAGTCAGAGCCTGTTGGGATTAAGCAAACAGATACTTTATTAGAGTGTAGGGTCTCAATTCGGTAAAAAACAAACCAAAAAAAGAGTTAGTGTGCTCTCTGAGTCGGGACGGGGACTGTATTATCCTGGCAGTTTGCTAAGTCAGGAGGAGAGTCGCTAATTGGGGTGGGGTGGGGGTGGCTTAGCGAAGAAAACAGGTGTCTGTTGTTAGACTTCCCTGATGTTAGCTTTTGGCAGACAGCAGTCTTGCCATCAGAGCAAGGAAGCAGCTGACTAAGGCGCTAGAACTTTACTGCTAGAACACTTCTGACTCAGCAACAGAGCCTTTACACATCGGTATTGCCATCCCTAAACTCCCTGCACCCTTAGCCAGTTCCCACTTTTATAGGCACTGGATTTGACTGACAACAGGGAACTTCCTATTTGGCAGCAGGAAGGAGAAAGGATCACCGTGACACATAAGATTTGCCAACCTTAAAGGAAAGGAGTAGCTCTCTCCCCCAGCTGCGGAGGTCTGACTCGGAACAAGGAAGAAGAAGACTACCAAGGAATACAGGAAGTTCCTGTCCCAGAACAAGAAGAACGGGCTTAAGAGCACAAAGGCGGAAAGTAGGTGGAAAAAATGAATACAGAAATAAAATAAACAGGGAGGACAGAGTAAGCATACAAAGCAATAGGAGAGGGCCACAAATAAGACATGATGGGAGTGGTGCAGTGCAGTGGCTGTGGAGCGGAAGTCTTCCGGGAGACGTTCTGGAGGATGCGGTGATGTCCCATCTGCAGGACCTCTCTGGGCTGAGGGAGGAGGTTGCTCGTCTCCACGCAGAGTTGGCCAGGATTCAGGGGACTTTGTCTTTCTTCCAGGGATCACAGAGTCCGCCCCCACTGCCTCAAAGGTTGCTTAGGTGGAGGAGTGGCTGGACTACAGTGGGCTTGGGATGGGTGAGGGTGGTGGAGCAGAGGCACATCCTCCTATGGTTAAACTTCACAACTCCTATGCTGCACTAGCAGTGTAGGACTGTCCTATGAAGTCACCCGCAGTGGAGACCAAGGAGGTTGTGGGTGTCTTCCATGGTGGAGACTCCGAAGGGGGGAGGCAGAGGACCCCAGAGGAGGAGGAAGCAACTCCAGGTGGGAGATTCTATTGTTAGAGGGGTCTACCTGGGGGCAGATGGAGTGGGAAAGAGGGAGGCTAAGTGCCTACCCAATGCCATGGCTTGGAGGAATGGAAAGCGATCCAGAGGATCGCTGGGGCAGCAGGACGTCAGGGCGCTAGACATCACTGTTCACCTAGGAACAAATGATCTGGCTGGTGATGAGGTTAGGGGTAGTGAAGGAGGACTTCAGGAAGCTGGGGAGGGATCTTAGACAAGTAGCGCACTGTAACATTTTCAAAGGTGCTACTGGTTAATGTCAAGGGAGAAGGCAGGGCACTCCGCATTACAAGATTCAATGCATTTTTTTTTCTTCAAATTATTTTATTGAAAAGATGTTGCATTGTAAGTCAGCTACATTACACTTCATATAATCACATTAATTTGATACATAATCAATTGATACAGTGCTTAAAATTGTCACATACAACGTTTGGTTCATACCAAGGGTGACTGCATGTACATTTATTCAATACTCATTAACACTTAAGTATCACAATTTAGAATTACCTAAACAATCAGTGATGAGTGCTCGGATGAGAGCATACCTGAATTGGAGCATATGCCCAGTGGTTCTTGGATGGGCGCACCAGCTTAACCTTATTTGTATTTATATGTGGACTACACCTCGTTCTAATGCAGTTAGTAGGGGGTTCCAGGTCACCAAAAAGTGCTGTCGCCTTCCCATGGCAAATAACTGTGCCCTCTCCAATGCCATGCATTGCTTTAGATTGTTTGCCCATAACTGGAGGGTGGGCGAGAAGGACACCTCCATATCTGTGCCACTGTTTTTCAGCGTTTACCAGGGCCAACGCCCAGAGAAAATCATGATGTTTCCTCCAGGGTAGACAGGTCAGCCCAAGCAGCAACTCAAGTGGTGATCTGGTAGGACTATACCCTAGGATGGCACTCATTATCCAGTAACTTCATACCAAAAAGGGGGTGACCTCTGGGCACATCAGTGCCATATGCACGAAATCCCCCACTCCCCTAATGCATTTAGGATACTCACTGGGTTTCTGAGCATCTATGGAGTGAAGCTTTACAGGGGTAGCATATGCCCTATACATGAAATTTAATTGGATTTGTCCGTTTATTACTTCTAGAACAGTTCTGAAGATGCTGGCTCACCAGTTTCCATATCTCGGGGCCCACCGGGATTAACAAATCTTTAGTCCACGCCTCCTGAATTCTATTTGCTGCCTGGCTGTCACTACCTAGTGTAGCGTGGTAGTATGTAGACAGTGGCTTCTTTCCCCATTGTGGTTTGAACAGTTCTTCCTCAAAGGGGATGGGGGAACCCAGCCATTATCTACAGACAATGTTTCACCTAGCCAGTATCGTATAGTTAAATATACAAAGAAGTCACTAACAGGTATGTCCCATTTTGCACGAATAAAATCAAAACTTGTGATCCTGCCTCCCTTGTACAGTTGTGATACTGAGGTCAGTACTTTGCGCTTCCACCTCAACATTCTCTGCATCAATGGGACCGAACAGGTCCCCCTGGTTTGGACTGCTGTAATCAGGCCAGTGTTAGGGGACTGGCCATTAATGTGCGTAATGTGTTTATCAGCCTCCAACCAGACTTTTAATGTGGCATCCGTGAAGGGGTTGGCATCTGAAGTTATGAAATTAAGCCACAGAGAATCTGCTAGTAGATCCCCTCGCAGCGAGCCTCTCAGGATTCCTCCTCTAGTCCAACCCAGTTATGATTAGTGTTAGAGTTACCCCCGATAAAACACCAATTGGCGCCCAATAATACCCATGAAAGTTAGGAGCCTCCCCCATTTCTAGTAGGCAATTGTAAAATGTCTTTCTTAATCCTGGCTGACTTACCTCTCCAGAGAAATCTGTGCAGTATTGCATGCATATGTTTGAAGTTATGCTTTGGAACCCTGATGGGTAGATATTAGTAGAGATACAGGCATTTTGGTAGGACAGCCTTCTTAATTACACCTACCCAGCCTATTAAGGACAGTGGAAGGGCCTGCCATCTGTCACAGTCCCCAGAGATCCTTGACAACAGGGGGTTGTAGTTCAGGGCATATAGTGAGCTAATCTTAGCCGCTATCCAGAAACCCAAATATTTTATATTTATAACTAGTTGTAACCCACCAAGTTCGCTATGAGGTCAGCTCTTTCTAACTTACCTATTGGGTGCAACTCACTTTTTGTCCAGTTCACATTGTGGCCCGATAACCTACCATACTCCCTTATCAGGTGGTGTACACCAGGTAGATCTTGTGCAGGGTTCTGTAAGTATAGTAGCAGGTCATCAGCATACAAGGATATTTTATGCTCTGAACTGCCCCTCACTAGGCCCCTAACACCACTATGTTCGCTAATGGCCGCGACCAGGGGTTCTAGAGATAATACATATAAAAGAGGAGATACTGGACAGCCCTGCCTGATGCTATGCCCTAATATGAATGGGGTAGTTACTGGACCATTTACTGCGATTTGGGCCTGTGGGTTGGTATATAACATTTTTATCCAAGAGATAAAGGACTGCCCAAGTCCCACCCTCCTTAAAGTTTCAAAGAGGTATCCCCACTCCGCGATCGAATGCCTTCTCCGTGTCTAGAATGAGAATCGCCACCCCATGTATGTGTGCAGTTTTACTCAACGATGCACCACATTCAACGTTCTGTGTATAATATGCTTGCCCTGACGTTCCTTAACAAAGCCAGAGTGGTCTGGATGAATAAGGTCTGGAAGTACAGGGTCTAGCCGGGAGGCCAAAACCTTCGCCAGAATCTTATAATCGGCAGTGAGCAGGGATATCAGCCTGTAGGACAAACACCATGAAGGGTCCTTCCCCAGTTCAGGCAGCACTATGATGGTGGCGGATTGCGTGGAGGAGGGCAACTGTTCCCTGTCCAGGCTCTCCCTCAGCATGTCATGAAGGGGGTCTAGCAAAATGTTGGCAAAGATCTTAAAAAAGTCAATGGGCAGGCCATCTGAGCCTGGGGCTCTTCTCCCACTCAGTGAACTGATCGCGGCCTGCACCTCCACGTTGGTTATAGGCTAATCCAATGCTTGTGCCGCCTCCAACTGTAGCTTTGGAAGAGGAGCCCTTGAAAAGAAACTGTCCATCTCCTGCGGGGTGGGGTTCACCTCCGAGGTGTAGAGGGTGCTGTAGAAGGTTTTGAAAGAGTCCCCAATTGCCGCTGCATCCTGAACCAGCACCCCGACTCATTGTGAGTCTGGCCCACCAGGCAATCCCCCTCTTTGCGCCGTAGTTGGCAGGACAAAAGCTTACCCCCCTGTCCCCATCAAAGCAGGCTCCCGCCTGAGACAATAAAATGGCCCGCTCTATTCTGGCACTACTAATCATGTTAAATCGCCACTTCAGTTTCTGGACTACCATGGACAATGATCTGGTAGGCTGCCGTTTATGCGCTTCCTCACAGGCCTCAATTTTGGTACAGAGTCGTTCAATCTCTTGTTCATTTCGTTTTTTTGGAGTAGGCTGAGTAAGCCATCATTTGCCCTCTGATGTATGCCTTTAACGTCTCCCATTTGTTCCAGTGTAAGGTTTCTCCTCTTTTGTTAAACTGTAAAAATTCCAGAATGTTGTTAGTCATGGCCCTAAAGTATTTCTGATCTTTAAGAGTAGGGGTCCATCCTCCACTGTCTGGCTGCAGGGGTGAACCAGATGAGGACAGAACCATCGAGAGGGAGGCATGACCTGACAGTATGATGGGTGAATATTGTACTGAACTAGTCACCGGGATGAGTGATGGGCTTATTAGTAATCTATCTATGCATGCATATGATTGATGTGCTTGTGAGTAAAAGCTGTAGTCTCTGCCTGTAGGATTGATATGTCTCCACACATCCGACAGACCAATCTCAGATTCTAGTTTACCCAGGGCTTTTGTGTTTCTAGATGGGGGATGGGGACCGGGTTGGAACAATTGAGAACGGTGTCCCTTACACAATTAATGTCCCCTCCTCCTACTATCCAGTGGCCCGCCCAACTCGCTATGTCCAGGGCTAGTTTCTGGAAGAAACCGGGGTCGTCCACATTAGGGGCATATATTGATCCAAAAGAAAGTGTCCCCACCCCCTGAATCTCAGCCTTTACCAATGAAGATCTTCCTGCTGGGTCTATTATTTGACCCAGTATGTTAACATGAGACCCTCGGGGGAACCACACCGATGTGCCTCTCACCTTGGAGGAGAAGGTAGAGGAGATCCAGGTGCCCCCCAACGAGGCACTGGACCTCTCAGCCTCTGTCTGGGTCATGTGCATCTCCTGAATCAGGACTACATGTCATTTAGACCTCTTACCCTCCGCCTGAAATCTTTTCCTTTTGACTGTGGATTTCAGCCCATTCACATTCCATATGGCTACTGTAATCGTATTAGTCATGATCCAGGGTAGTGTACAAACAATTTGCAGCTCGTTGAACATACAGTGACTTAACCATTTTTAAAACACTGATATCTCTTGCTAAGCCAACATTTCTGTTATAACTGATAACTTTGTAAGCAGATAATCTGAAGCATTCTGCAATACCTGCAAGAGCATTTTATGTAGGTAAACCAATAGGAAAACAACATGAATGAATTGGTTAGCATGCAACAGCAATCAAAAAGATGACAGGGAGAATGTCTAGCTGTTCAATGTAGGAGGGATATGTACAATCACAGATTTTCATTTCAAGGTACTGAGACATTGGAGCCTACAGGAAGTGACTTAGATAAGTTGCTGAAAAGTGAGGCATTGTGGCCATACAGGCTGGATCAATTTCAATTGTCTTCATTTTTATAAGATGAAAAATGTCTGAGATGTCTCTAAAAAACTGCTGTTTGGATTGGTCTCTGAACTTGATTCATTACTTATTTGGTTTTTGGTAATTGAGTAAGTATGCTAGACAGCAGTGTGCCTATTTTAAGATTTCAGGTACGACCCAGTGTTGTCAAGGCACAGGTCATGAAGCATAGGAAAACCAGGAGCAGCTGTAGAATTCACCAAAAATTATTTACGCTAGCAGTATCATAAAATAAACTTGTTCAGTATAACTATTTAAAAAGAAGAAATAAAAGTTTTCCTTCAGTCTGTGTCCCTTTTCTCCTCTCCCTCCAGCAATTGCAGCTTAGCTCCCTTATAAGTCCTTGCAACCCTCACTTGTAACAAGCATCCTGTTTTTCTAAATATCGGGCAGGAGCTGCCAGAACACAGTGTGCTTCTTGAGTTGAGGCCCCCTTTTGCACAGCTTTTGCAAAAGGCTTAAAAATTGAACTCTGGTAACCTCTAGCTTCCAACAGCTTTTTGCAGTCATCTCAAATTATAATTCTATACATTTCAACAGGAATGCTATATATTTTCCAAACACACGGGATCCCAATATCAGTTACATTTCCATACAATGATCTGCACATTTTTATATCAGCATATATGCAAGGGAGGAAAAGACAGACAGCAAGATTGATTTATTTATTCATTCATTCTCCGATTACAAATACCTTTGAGCACAGGACAGCTCATTTACAAAGGTTCCACATCGTTATGGGAGGGGTTAAACAAAGACAAGGGTAAAACAGAGGAGAAACAGAGGGGATGGGAGGAAGCCAGAGGGCCAACCAATGCAGTTAAGTGGAGGCCTGGGGGAGGGTAGTCAATGGAGAAGATGAAGACGGTAGGGGAGGAGAGAGGCAGCCAGAGGCCTTGTCATTGAACAGGGTCATACTAGGGGCAATAGTGAGCAGGTGGTACGATTATTTGGGGCACTCCCAAGCTTCTATTCATAATGAACTGGTGAAGGAGATGCTTAAACTGGGCAAGATGAGGTATATTAGTAAGTTCACAGCTCAGACAAGTTAGCCAATTAGGGGCTCTGTAGAGGAAGGATCGTTGGCATTGGGTGGTCCTGAAACTTGGTACGAGTAAGAGGTCAGTGTCAGAGGTCTGAGTATGGCGAGCCTTGAGGGATTTGGGGAGAAGACAGGTGATGCCAGTTGGCAGGGTTCCCTGAAGCACTTTTTCACAAGTATGCATGATTGGTACTTGATTCGTCCTTGTAGATTAAGCCATCCTGTTACTGCGCAGAGTTCACATGTGTGGGTGCAGTAATCAGCACCAGTGATTAGTCTACATGCTTTGTTTACTGCTGTGTTTAGCCTTTTGAGGGATGTGACTGAGGCAGCTCCGTAAATAACCACACCACAATCAATAGTGGATAGTACCGAACTGTTGATAGCGAGTTTAAGTGCTTTAAGGGTCAGACTTCTTCATGCCTAAATAACAGGCCAATTTTGCATTCATTGCCTGGCAACTATCTCAATATGGTATGTATGAGGTGATTGTCCAAGGTAACACCAAGGTATTTGAACTGTTGAACTTGTTCGAGAGGGACTCCAAGGTTATTTTTGACTGTCAGGGCATACGACCTATGCTTGTGACGAGAGGTTGAAAACAGCAGGAGTTTAGTTTTGTTTTGTAGTTTAGGACAAGTTTGTGCAATTGGAACCATTTTTCAACTTCAAGGAAACCAACCTGGTGGTTGTGCTCAAGCACTGAGGGATCAGAGTGATTTGTAAAGATGACAGCATCGTCAGCATATAGAAGCATCCTTAGCTGACAGGCATTTAGTAAGTTGTTTAGGAAGATACTAAACAAGACAGGACTGAGAGACAGTGAGAGGCAAAGAACTGCGAGCCTGTCGGGTTGATCAAGTCCAAGTCTCTAGAAAAATCTGGTTGTACAACCAAACAGCGAGAGACAGAAAAGAAAAGATCCTTGCATTTAAACACTTTCTCCATAACAAATGGGACAGGGTCCTATTCTACCCTGTCATACCAGGAGATTACATTTCACAAGCACAATAACAAATAATAGTTTACATAAACATTTGCAAGAGGGCAGATTGCAGTTCTGAAAAACATAGCATGGTGATAGCACTACATTTCAACTGTTAAGTGCAGGAACAGGTGAGTATATGGACAGCTCTGATTTTTACAAACAGTTGTACAACAGCTGTAATGAGGGACTTAGAGACAGTGGTTTACACCGAGTAGTACAGGGTGGATATTGGGGGACACCCAGAGAGTATCCATGCACATCTGGATTATTCTTGCAGGCAGTAGGGCAGTGCTGTAGGACAGGGAGTGTCTGTGGGTATACAGTCTGGTTGTTCCGGATTATATATAGATAAGTGTAATGGCTAGAGATAACTTAATTACAATCAATCAACAGGGTATTAGTGGCCATATGGTGAGTAGTATCACATCATCTGTGTTGATATATAGGGGTAGGGGACCATAGAGCTGTGTGATAGAGAAATCAGGTGTGTGGCAGTAGTTTGGATTTGGGAGCCAAGGGGTAATGGGGTTGAAGCACTTGCAGGTCGTGGATTGAAAGAGATGGGCTTTAAGGTGGATTTGAAAGACAGTGTGGAGGTGGAGCCGTGTATTGATTGAGGAAGAGAGTTCAAGAGTCTAGGTAATGGTTTTCCAGACAAGGGTGTGAGAAGATGCTTAAGGCAGTAGACCATTCCAATACATGTGCTTGTGGCTTGACATTGGTTTCTGACATGGAGGTGAAAATCTAGGCTAGGGTCTAGGGTGATGCCTAGGTATCTGAATTTTGAACTGAGGACAGAGGGAGCCATCGATGCACCTGATATCTAGGGGAGACAGCAGGAAGCTTGACAGATCTGGGATCCAAATAACATCACTTGGGATTTTGAGGCATTAACAACCAGGTTGTTTTCCATGAGCCATTTTTGTATGAGGGAGAAGTCCTTATTTAACTGTGAGTTGATGTGCTGGGTGCTGTAATAGAGGGTTATGTTGTCTGCATACATTACAATTGAGGAAGAGGTGGTATTGGCTGGGAGATGATTTCTGAAAATGGAAAAAAGGAGTGGGCCGAGGATAGACCCTTGGGGGACACACCAGATGACAGGTAGTTTGTGGGAGGAAGCTGAGCTGAATTTAACAAACTATGTTCGGACAGGTAGTTTGCAAACCAAGAGGTGGCGTGGGGGGATAAGCCCATGGCAGCTAACTTTTGAGTGAGAAGGGAGTGGTCTATGAGATTGAAGGCCTTGGACAGGTCTATGTAAATGGCCCCCTGTGAGTGAGCCCTGGTCCATGGCGATTTTGACATCATTGGAGAATTTAATGAGGGCAGCTGATGTGCTGTGGCCCTTGCGGAAGTCGTGTTGGCAAGGAGCGAGCAGGTTATAGGAGTGTAGATGGTCTGTAAGTTGGGAGGCGACTGTTTTCAAGGGTCTTGCCTAGAAGGGGCAGTAGAGCAATGGGACGATATTGGGATATGTTATTTGAGACCCTTTTTTTAGGGACTGGGACAACCTTGGCTACTTTCCAGAGAGATAGGACTATGCCGGAGGTGAGGGACAGATTGTAGATGTGGGTGCAGGGTATGGTGAGGTGCTGGACCCTGGATTTTAGGATCTTGGTCTCGATCCCATCAGGGCCAGGTGCAGCATTCAGTGGAAGGGATTTAAAGAGACACAGGACCTCACGCCTTGAGACCACCTTCAGACAGAAAGAAGAGTGGATTGTTGGGGGGGGTCAGGATCTTGGATGGGGGAAGAGAGACAGGAAGTGGGAGAGATCATTGAAGTGGGCATTCAAGACATTGGCTAAAGTAAGGGGGTTGTTGCAGCGTGATTGGTTTATGATCATATCAGTGGTTGAGGATCAGGAAGGAACACCCATGAGCCCTTTCAAGTGACCCCAGAAACTACTAGGGCTGCCAGCGGAGGTGGTGAGCTTAGCTTTGCAGAAGGAGCTTTTGGCTTGCAGGGTGACTCCTTTGCAGCTATGCAGAACATGGTATTTTTGCCAGTCCTCGAGATCAGAAGACGCCTTGTAGGACTGCTAGATACTATCTATTTATAGAGGGAGAGGAGGTCGCTGTAGAGCCAAGGGGTGGCAGAGTCCCTAACTCTCCTTTTGGTGATTGGAAATAGTCTATCTTGTAGATTGGAGATGTGTGCTTGGAAGATTTCTAGTGCAGGGTTTACACTGGAGGTAGCTAGGAGGAGGGACCAGTCTATGAGCTGGAGCTCAGCTGTGAGCGTGACGGGGGTCAAGGTTGGCAAGGTTCCTTAAGGTGAGGACTTTGTGAGGGATTTTCGGGGTATGGGCTTCCCAATTTATTTTTAACTCAAAATATGATTGCTAGAAGTGAATGAGTCATTGAAAAAGATATTATTAGAGAAAGGGTATATGGCTGTGGTCAGATTATTGAACTGCAAATAATCAACTCCACGGCATTTGCCACACAGGATCTTTATACAGTTATCATACTTAGAATATGTAACAATAATGAGGGATAAAGCAGGATGTCTGTTGTTTCCCAGTATCCCCCTCCCACACCAGTTCAGTCATTTTGTATCTTAATTTGGCAAATGTCCCTGTTTTAACTTTTTTACTAGAGATATTTGTACCAAATAATTTTTGTCATATATTAGGTTTGCTGTTTTGAGGTTACCACAAAATGTATGGCACTGGTCACTAACAGGTACCGAATGTTGTGTTTTGCACATTATATAAAAATTATTGCACCTTTCACTTTAATAGTAGGGGTTTAAAAGTCAGACCAATGCCATAATCTCGTTTCCTTGAAAAAGTACGAGAACAGCACGAAAGGTTGAAAGGAGTGGATTAGAAGGTCTTTAGAAAATGGGTTCAAGTAATTCAGCCTTCTGATTGGCTTGAGGCACTTCTCTAGCTGGGCATCTATCAGACAATAGATGCTCAGCTATTAAAAGTACCAGCCCAGCCAACCCCATCACCAGAATGCTGCTGCCCATCCTCATCTCTAATTGGCTAAAACCCTCTGACCTTTTCAAATGTCCGCTTATTTCTTTGTCTCATACCTGAGACATACTGGCCCCCTATGCTATGTAATTTAACTGCCACAATCTCCCATGTCCCATATTTTTTTTTTTGATATACAAGAATAATAGAGAGCTAATGGTGCTCTTGCTCCTCCCTCCTGCACGCACCTGCTCACTCACGCCTCCTAAAAATCAAGCTTGTAAATAACTGCTTTACCTAAACTCCACCACATCACACTGATCAACAGTGCTGCATCTGATACGTAACCATATTTAAAATAACAAACATCCATTTCCAGTGACCCCGATACTCCATAGTACAACTCGGCTCCACTGCTCAATTGTTTGTATTCCACGTTCTCAAATAAAAATTCAAACCGCATGCCCACCCCCGCCAGACAAGAGACATCTCTCGCACACCCTGTATAATCAAAAACACACTATGACTGAAATTTCTTCTCTCCTTCTTACCACTCTATGAACACAGTCCTTCTCTACCATAACTGTCTCGATGAGCATGTCAATTTCTGAAAAGAAAGGAGTCGTACTGGGACGAGTGACGGCTTCATCTACTTACCTAAAAGACAGAGTATTGGCCCGATCGCGCCACCACACATCCCGATGCAGATCCAAGTCCAGAGCCGGTAAACTAGCTAGTGGCAAAAACGCTGCCCATTTCAAATGCAAACACAACCTTTAGAAAGCTACTGTGTTAAAGTTGTAAAAATAATTATGATTTAGAGCTTACGATTTGCCTCCTTACTTCTCCTGTTTGTTCTCCTGTGTTGTTGGTGATCGCCGGGGAGGGGGGCCAGCATCGTGAGATTCAACACACGGTGTGGGGTGGGGTGGGGTGGAGGACCAATGCCAGGATCAATATGGGACCCCGGTGTTTCAGGCATGAAGGTACTGCTGCGACCTTATACAAAACTCAAATATAACTAAAACTCAAGGAAAAAATCCTTTGTTTTCTGCGACTACTGCTGCTGTCTGTTCAAACTCACTTCCATCTCGCCGCATGCTCCTGGAGTATCCCTACCAAGCTGCTCCACATTCAGGATGATCAGCAATAAATAAAAAAATCATTCATTCACAGGTCGGCTACTCAGTTTTGTGGCAGCTAGATTGCAACAGACGCAGCAGCAGTCGAGCGGGTGGGAGGATAAATTCATAGGAATGGATGGGGTGGAGCAACTAAGAAGCAACAGCACCAACAAAAACAGAGGGTCTACTTTACCAACAACAGTTTTTCTTCTAGTTTTTGTTAATTTTAAACTCATTTCTCAGTTATTTAAATATTTAATTGAGACACTGATGCATATGCCTATTTTCTAAAAGCGTAATACCACTCAGGTGGTGTATAGGCAATACCGGACCTTCCAGTGGCTATATGGCCCTCTGCCTGCGGCGTCGGGCCTCATTACGCCCCTGGGCGGTCTGGTATTGCCCAATACCACCCACCCTGTCGGGTATTATTGCTTGCATGTTTGCTGCTAATCTTGGATTTTACTTGCTGAATGAAAAATGAAATAAAAAGGTTATCTTTGCAAATTCGATGCTGTTGGGCAAATGCCTCTAATATTCTGCACTTTGGATTGACTATACACGAACTGCACACCACTGCTCTGGGAGCTGCCTGAGCTGAAGTAATTGATTATCAGTGGACCTACTGTACCTGGACTTCAGCTAGGCCTTCAACTCTGTCCCCCACAAGAGACTGATCAGGAAATTAGAGGACCTGGGGCAACTGGAAAAAGTTGATGCGGTGGGTTGAAAATTGGCTGTGAGAGAGAGAACCCCAAGGGTGGTGTTCGGGGGGGTGGGGAGTACTCAAGAATGACTGTCCGTGTTGCAGCACCAATAAATGCTCAATATCGCATTTGTTTATTTCCTGTCCCAGATTACAGAAATATTTGTAAAAAAAAAAAAAAAATGCTGGTTCTGATTTCTCAAATTATGGGTATAGAATTCCCTTTTGAGCCAGGAATTACACTGTTTCATTTATTTCATCTTTTGATTTGACAACAATCTATACATCTTGCCTATTATTAATAAATGCTAAAACGTTAATATTGCAACGTTGGAAAGATTCGCAACCACCAAATTATGATGCCTTATTGAATCTTATGATTGATGCAGCCAAGTCCAAACTAACTCATTACCGACAGATGGGTAATAACAACAAATCTGAAGTGTTGTGGGGCCTATTTTTTAAATGTTCTTCAGCATTATTTTTTTCTCTTCTATCCTAATTATTCTCGTATACTGTTTCTCCTTGGCTGTACTTATAACTGGGTGATAATGAAACTCTGTTTCAGACAGAGAGGACTTCTGGAATGGTATATCTTCACTAATATGCTGAAACAAGACTCCAAACTGAAAACTAGGGAGGGGAAAAAAGGAATGAGAGGGGTCACCAGCATGGTCCAACAGGGGTTGGTGCTTGGCCTGGTGCTGTTCAATGTGGTCATAAATGATATAGGGATGGCATGAAAGGCAAAGTAGACCTCTTTGTGGACAATACTTTTCTGTGTGAGGCTTGACATGAATGGGGGTCGGAGATCTGTGGGGGGTGACTGGCAAAGTTGGAAAAATGGTCTGGAATCTGGCAGCTGGGGCTCAACATGAAAAAGTGCAGAAAGGGTGGTGCATTGATGGAACAGTCTGCTAAGGGAGGTAGAAAACGTTAGTGTGTGTAATGAGGACTGGAGGCAGAGGAAGAAAATCCTAACTGTAAGTTGAGAGGGAGAGAAAAGCTTGATTGTGGTCTACCACTGTAGCATTTCACTGACTGTCCCAAACAATAGTAGCATCGCCAAACAATGCCCACATAAATTGTTTTCAATTTATAAAATGCCAGTGTGTGCCCTGACTGGCTGAGATTATTCCGAAGCTGTGCACTGCAGGAATTCGAACCACACTGGTTCTTACTTCTACTGGCAGTTGAGATGCAATGTGCTCAGGCATCAGTGCTGCCAAGAAACGTAGTTTTTTTTTTAAAAAGACTCTGGCAGCCATCTTGGTATGATAACAGACCTACAGTGAAGTCAGCTAGGATGCAGCGCAGTAAAAGGCATGTCACAAACTACTGTGTAACAAAAGAACTTAATTGCTACTGAACTGCACTGTTCCATGGAGCGTGCTGCAGCACTCTGTAATAATACTGCAAGGTACTGCACTGCATCCTGGCTGACTCGGCTGTACCCTCTCCCATTTGGCATAATTAAAAAAAAAATAATAAATTGCTACAAATTCTAACCCCCAATCCTATCACACTTGCACATAACATTAAAAAATAAATACCTAAACCCCTATTCTCATCTTTTTTTACCCTTCACATAGGCCTCTACAGCTCCTCCAGTGTTAATTGTTTTTCCCGTCTCTGACTGCATTCATCAGTTGAACTCTTGCAGTAGTAAACACAAAAGCCACCACGAGGCTCACAGAATCACCTTCTCTTCTCCTTGTCTTTATTTGCCATATATTGGTGACCGAAAGACCAGTAGTTTTCAAGTTCAGTCTCCTGCGCTCTCTAATTGTAGAAGGCTAACCAGCCAGACCAGCAGTTTTCAAGTTCAGTCTCCTGCTCTCTCTAACTGTAGAAGGCTAACCAGCCAGACCAGCAGTTTTGAACTTTAAGTCTTGCTCCCTCGGAGAGAAGTTGACAGATCTGCCAAACTGTCAATTTTCAAGACTGAAATCCTGCTCCCTTGGGACAAAAGAACCTACGCTCACCAGGCCGGTGTTTTTCAAGTTTAAAATCCCATTATCTGTAAAGGGAGTAGACAGATCGCCTAGACCAACAGTTTGGAACTTTGAAGTCCCACTCCTTCGGAGGGGAGTAGATACACCCACCAGACCTGAGGTTTTCAATATTTTAATCTCGTTCCCTCTGAGGGAGCAGACAGATCCCCAGATCAGTGTTTTCAACATTTAAATCAGACTCCTTGGACGGCTGAAAATAGCACACCAAGTGGTACATACTGTAGTGCTAAACAACAGATGACTTTTTCAGTTTAGCCAAGAAAAACAAGTTTTAATCTTTTTTTTTTTTTTTTTTTAAAGTTTTATTCAATATAAAATACATGTCTACTTTTATCAATGTTACTCACTTTGTAAGCACAATAAGACACTTCAGGGTGTGGGTTACTATTCATGAACTACACTTAGGTGGTAGAAGGAAGGTGGAAGCAGAAGTGCCTTGCCTCATAACATCTGAGAAGTAAGGTTCAGGAATAGTAACTGACACCCTGTTGTGACTTATCACTGTTTAATTCATCCTAAATGCTGTTAACGTTAATAACTTTATATTCAATACTATCAATTTAGCAGCCATGGTGGCTCTGACCAGAGTTTGTTCTCTTACTGCTCACAGGGGTGCATCAAGCACCTTCTTGAACAAATTCCAGATGGGGTTTTACCAGCAAAATGCAGCTGCTATAGACCCTTGACCATCAAAAGTTCATCTTGCCCAAGTTTGCATTTCTAGTAATATTTTAAAAGACTGCTGCCTCAACATCTTACTAAGTTCAAAGATGACATATTGTACCTTATGTTTAGAACTGTAAGTTCAATTCTACCTGAGAAGCGAACACCTCAAACTTTGTGTATTCGATTATTACAGATGCTGTTGAACTTTTGGGGCTAAATTTGAACTTTTGGTACGACTTGTGTGAACCAGTCGAACTGGCAAAGGTTGAACCAGCTCTCTACCACCTCCCTGTTCTCTTATATACACAATGAAAAGAAAAAATGTTAATGGCTGCTGGCACAGAGTCAGGAGCAGACAATGTCTTTAACACACCCACCCAGCCTGCACCCTCTCCCACGCATGAAAACATGTTCTACAGTTGCCCACTCCCCACTGACTATCGAGTCATGACTCAGTGGGGTGGGGGCAATCAACAGAACCAACCCAGGCTATCTCAATCATCCCTCTCCCTCTTCCTTTCAACTTTAAAAACAATCACAAATAAATTATGCACAAAGGAACCCAGGCCTCCAGTACAGGATGGTGTGGTGGAGGTACTGATGGTCACTAAGCAGGAAAGGGACCCTGGGGTTATCATAACTGATGACCTCAAAGTGGCAGGGCAGTGGGACAAAGCACTGGGTAGGGCCTGAAAGATGTTGGGGTGCATAGGTAGGGGTATCTCCAGCAGGAGGAGGGAAGTGTTGGTGTCACTGTATTGCTCACTGGTGAAACCTCAACTGGAGTACTGTGTCCTGTTCTGGAGGCCGCACCTCAGAAAGGACACAGATAGAGTGGAGACAGTTCAGAGGAGAAGAACTAAATGGTGCATGGGCTGCATGAGAAGCCCTACAAGGGGAGACAGAGATCTTGATATGTACACCCTGGAAGAGAAAAGAGCGAGAGGGGATGAGATAGAAACCTACAAGTACCTCACAGTGGTGAACGGTGCAGCAGGGGAGTCTCTTTTCCAATGAGAAACAGCACCAGGGGGCAAACAATGAAGCTGAAGGGAAGTTAAGAAAGGATGTGAAGAAATACTGCTTCATGGAAAGGATGGTAGATGCCTGAAACAGACTACCAGCGGAAGTGGTGGAGGTGGAAACAGTGGGACTTCAAGCATGCATGAACAGACACAGAGAAATATTGGTAAATTGGTAGGGAGGGGAGAAGGTCTGCTAAGACCAGTTAGGATCTGCGGAGACTGATTAGGCAGGGAGCATCTGGGCAGACTGGGTGAGCCAAGAGATCCTTTTCTGCCAACAAATTCCGTTTCTGTAACTGCTCTCTGGCACTGAGCCAGGAGCAGGCAGCATGGTGTACAATCAACTACCCTTCCCTACCCCCAAAGACCCTGCCCCATGCCTCTTTTTGGCAAATGTATTAAACTAGGCCAACCATTAATAAATTCAGAACAAGAACATTTAATTGTGTACTGTAATCCAGAACTGTGGTGCTTTCAGCTGTAAAAATGCAGTCTTTCTTTACAAATAAGTTACCAAAAATATTAAGGCACATATGTTGCGATCATGGCTATGTGATAGAGTTTTTCTTTTCACTATTATTTGTTGAACTTAAATTATTGCTGTTGGCTTTGTTTGTTTTCAAAGACTCTAATAAGACTTTGATCCTTTCACTCGCAGGTTCCCTCTTTTTGCGTCTCTTGCCCTTGCCTCCAGTCTGTAATGTCGAGGGAAGAAGCAGAGCTGCCAGTCCCCATGGACGAGTCCCCGACTGTGAAGAACGACACACATCATCCTGCTGTAAAATCCATGCGCTCTCTCTGACCAGATTCACAAACCTCTCCAGTTGGGTTTGATTAACATTCTTGCTTACATTTAGCTCCTGTTCAAATGGGTTCTGGATGTGCAAAGGGGAAGCCTCTGGTTTGTTTTGTTCCTTTCCCTGCAAATGTTAAAAGTAAAATATAAATACTTTACTCAGTACTGAAACATTGTAAAACCGGCGTATAAAAGTTATGAAGTATTAATGCCTTCTGCCACTTTGCTCTCGACTCCCCTTCCTGCTCCCATCACTGTGAACTCTATTGCTCTCTAACCTTCCTTCCACTATCTCACAGATGCAGCTCTCACTGTGCCAAACTAACCTCCAAATTCTGTTTCGGAATGCTCCCCTCCTACCTCTCATCCTCTATCTCCACTCCACCTCCCCCTCCCCACCCACTCTCTCAGATCTAATGATGCCCGCACCTTGATGGTCCCTCGCCACTCCACCCTCATCGGCCAGACTGGTTTCGCCCATCACTTCTCTAAAATCTGGAATTCCCTCCCTCCAGAAATACGTCACTCCTCCTCCTCCACCTACTCCCTTACCTCCGCCCTCCACAACTACCTTTCCCTCAGCTGTTCCTGCTTTAACTCCTCTTGATTCCTATCACCAGCTTCTGCCTTCCAACCCTGACATCCCCTCCTCCCCGACAGGGTTCTCAACATCCTGAAGGGGAACTCGGGGCATGGCTACATCTCCTCCTCATATTCAGTTCTTGCCTCTCCACCTCTCTTCTCCACTCACCATTTTGGGTCGCCCATGTGTGTGTGTGTGTGAGCTACCCCATCCTTTATCCTTTTACTCTTACAGCACTTGTGTATTACCTCGAGCCTGCTCCTGGTACACTTCTGCACTATAAATGGTTCTGTAGCATTATTATTTTGTTTTGTACGTTTACTGTTCTTTTGTACATTTTTGGACGTGTATTGTAATTGACCCAATGTTCCACTACTGTTTATTGTACAATGCCTTGCGCTCCCCTACTGTGCATAATCGTACTATGTTGTTATTGTTTGTACTGCCCACACATTATTGTAACTGTTCTTCCTTCACTATTCTTCTCAACCTAATGTAACCCACTCCCCCCAGGTCGCACCGTGAGACGAGCAACTTGTTCAGTGTGCCCTCCATGTGAAACATTTCAATACACAAATGAAAAATAAATAAATATGTTCCCCATGCCATTCACAAGAACAGTCTACAGTAGTTTACTTAAAGAACAGTCAAGAATTTGGAAAACATTCTGAATAAGAAGGGTACCACAGATAAAACGGCCTAAAGTATTCTAGCTAGTGTATAGCCAGTTAACAGATTGTGTACAAATAAGAACAGGTTACTCACCTGTAACAGTAGTTCTAGGAGTGGTATATGTTGTTCATCCACACTCTCTGACATGTTCCTTTCCCCTTTAAATCTCACCGGAAAGTCTTCAAGCTGGCTTCTCCCACCCACCTGGGTGGTAAATACCTCAGCTCCGCCCCATGACGCCAGATCTTATCCCACTGGAAGCTAAGGTGGTGCGCCTAAAGCCGGGAGGTGGGTGGAGTGCGTGTGGATGAACAACATACCACTCCTCAGACTACTGTTACAGGTGAGTAACCTGTTCTTCTAGGAGCATGGATATGTTGTTCATCCACACTCTCTGGCAGACTCAAGTAGTTCTCCGGGAGGAGGAGGCAAAGCGCACACCCTATTTAGGAAACAGAGATTGAAGAACCGAGGCCCCAAAACCAGCATCCGGGCGTGACTCAAGGTCAATGTGGTAGTGGTAATGGAAGGTGTTTGCTGACTTACAGGTAGCAGCCAGACAGATCTCCTGGACAGGATGTCCCTGGAGCAGCCACCAATGCAGCAGTATGGCGGGTAGAATGAGCTTATCCTCTGGAGAGGCTCGCCACCAACTCACAGCACAGACCTATGCATGATGTAATCCATCCGCAATGGTCCGTTTAGCTGCAGGTCTGCCAGAAGCGGCTTCAGCGTAGGTGACAAACAGCTGGCGAACCTCTCCCGATTTCCGCCATCTCTCCTTATAATAAGGAGACAGCACCTCAGGTCCTGAGTATGGAGCCTGTACCAGGTCCGGGAGGTAGTTAGGTGTAGGCACCAGCAGACAACACCTGGTTAAGGTGAAACTCTGAAACCACCTTCGGAAGGAATTTCGGGTGGAGGCGCAGGACAACCTTGTCCCTATGGAAGACCAGATAAGGGAGTCCACCAAAGTGCCTAGAGCTCCCTGTCCTTCGGGCTGACATGACAGCCACCAGGAAGGCAGTCTTCCACAAGTGTGAGCTCACACTGTGCATGGGTTCGAATGACTTGCCCATGAGCTTTGGCAAAACCAGCAAGAGATCCCATGGAGGTGGAGGTTACGCACTGGAGGGATATGTGATACAGGCCTTTGAAAAAGCACCCGCCCACTGACTCCCTATGCTCAATGTCGGTGACTGCCTGCGCCCGTAAGCAGAAATGGCTGCCAGGTGCACCGAGCGGGTCGATGATCAGAGACCCCTTTGGAGAGAGACCAAAGGTAGTCTAGAATGTTAGCCACAGAGCAGGATAAAGGGTCCAGACTCTTCCCTGACACCAAATGGAAAACCTTTCCATTTGAAGGCTCTTACACTTCCTGGTCGATTCCTTACAGATGCCTCCACCACGGTGTAGACATCCTCGAAAGACCCAGAGCCTGGAACTCTAGCCATTCAGGTACCAGGCTGTGAGGTGCAGGGATTGAAGGTCCGGATGGAATACTTTCCCTGGTTCAATGATATCAGGTCTGGCGTGTACAAAGCCACTCCGGGGCCTTGCAGCTGAGGCTGAGAAGATTGGATACCAGAACTGGTGGGGCCAATCTGGGGCTACAGGATCACCTTCGCCTTGTCCCTCCTCACCTTGAGTAACACCTTGTGGATCAAGGGAAATGGGGGGAAGACGAAGAGGAGGCCTGGGGTCCACGGCCTCGAGAAGGCATCCCCTTGCAGTCAGCCCTGCTGAGGGGGGCGGGCATGGTACAGACTCAGCTTGGTGTTCTCCCTGGAGGCAAACAGGTCCACCAATGGTTTGCCTCAACAGGAGAAGAGACTGTAAGCTACCTCTGGATGGAGAGACCACTCGTGGGATGTCTGGCCTAAGCGGCTGAGAGCATTACGCCAGTTGGTTCGAGACTCCTGCCACATGGATAGCTAGGAGATCCGCCTCCAACTGGCTGAAGAGGGTCTCCTTGCATAGCAGACGGGAGTGCATGCCACCCTGTTTGTTGACGTAGTACATGGTCGTGGTATTGTCCGTCTGGACTTGAACCACTTGACCCCGGAGCTGAGGAGGAAGCTGACAAGGCCAGTCTGACTGCTCTGAGCTCCAACAGGGTGATGTGGCATCGGACTCTCGGGGTCCAGAACCCATGGGCCCTGCTGTGTCCCCTTTGGGCTCCCAGCCCATGAGCAAGGCATTAGTCGTCAGGACGACCGTCGACTTGGGGCGGACAAATGGGATTCTTTCCTGCAACCGGTCTGGGACAGTCCACCACTGGAGAGCGCCCCACATCTTCTGGGTTACAGTGATCAGCTGGTCAAGTGACCATAGGGCTGAGTCCACTGGGCATCCAGCTCTCACTGAGGGGGCGCATGTGCCACCTGGCCAAACGGACCACTGAGGTGCACGCTGCCATGTAGCCCAGAAGCCGCAGAAAGTCCTGGGCAGGGCTAGGGCTCAACCAGAAGAAAAATTACTCACCTTAGTAATTGCTTTTCTTCTCATGGAGTCTTGCTATTTTATAACAATAGCAGTCAGCCACGCAGCTGAACTGCCCGGAGGAAGGAGTTAACTCCAGAGGATCTGGAGTTCTACAGCCGTGAGGGCACTGTGCCCAAAGTCTATCTGCAGTTTCAAATGAAACTGTCAGATCTTCAACCTAACATCAAAGGACGGAAAGTCTGTGTGAAAAACTACACTAGCCCATGGCTACCTACTAGTAGTAATAACAACAATATAAACAACAAAGAAACACCCAGAGCCATAATAACAAAAATTGATGGTATTATGGTTCGTTTACCACCCTGACAAGCACATATGAACCCCCCTTCCCCCAAGACTCAAGTCCAGGAAGGGGCAATATAAATAACCTAAATGAAACAATCTGATCCCTCACCCAAAGGAAAAGAGGGTAGGGATAACTACAATGGCATGACACAGTGCCTGCCAATTGCCACCTCACCCAAGTAGAAGTTCTGAGAGGGCAGGAGGAGGGGTATAATATAGAAGACTCCATGAGAAGAAAAGCAATTACTAAGGTGAGTAATTTTTCTTCAAACACCATGAAGTCTTGCTATATTATAACAATAGCAGATTACACAGCAGTACCTCCATGGAGGAGGGTCAGAACCTACTTAGGAAATAGGCTCTGAAGCACAGCTGTGCTAAACGAAGCATCTCTCTGGACTGGACATCCAGGAATAATGCTTGGTAAAGGTGTGAACTGTCTTCCAGGTAGCAGCTTGACAAATCTCCAGAATGGAATGTCTCTAGCAGCCGCTAGAGACGCAGCTGTACCCCTGGTGGAGTGGGCCCTCAATCCTGAGGGGGTACTCTACCCAGTTTCTGATAACAGAATTGGATACAAAAACAATCCACCTTGCAATTGTTCTCTTAGTGGCAGGTTTCCTTGCCAACCTCGCCATAGGTAAGAAAGAGTTGGAGGATTCGAACCTATGACCTCTGGTGCGCTCTAAATAGTAGCTTAAGGCTCTTTTGACATCCAAGCTGTGGCAGTCTCCTCTCACCTGAGGAAGAATGCTCAGTGAAAATACTGGGAGAGAGATAGATTGATTCAGGTGGAAATCAGAAACCACCTTAGGCAAAAACTTTCTATTAGTCCTAAGGACTACCTTATCTCTGTGGAGCGAGATAAAATCTTCTTCCACTGACAGGCCTGTAACTCACTTATCGCCTGGCAGAGGTGATAGCTACTAGGAAAACGGTTTCCAAGTTAAATACTTGAGCTCTGCTGAAGACAGAGGCTCAAAGGGGTTGCATTAACTGAGCAATGCAAATATTCAGGTCCCAGGCGGAGCTGGTTCCAAAAGGAGGGTTAGTATGAAGTAACCCTTTAAAAACTTGGAGAACACAGGGTGAGAAGAAAGGAGGCAGGTTTCCTGCTGACACAAAAAGCAGAGACAGCTGCCAGATGAACCTTCAGGGTAGCTGGTCTAAGGCCTAGGGAATTCAGATGGACCAAATAGTCCAGTAGAATGGGAAGATCAGCAGATTCTGGGATAATCTGCCTCTCAGAGCACCAGAAGGAAAACCTCTTCCACTTAGAATTATAAGTGGCCCTAGTGGAAGGCTTCCTTGAAGCCTTTAAAATATCCATGACACCTTGAGAAAGGTGTAAGTCAGCAAATTCTAGCTCCTCAAGAGCCAAGCCTTGAGGTGGAGGGATTTGAGGTCCGGATACCACACTCTCCCTGTGCACAGGCCAGTAAGTCGTGACTCTAGGCAGGCTCAGGGCAGGGTGGACTGCCAAGGACAGGAGTAGAGGGTACCAGGGCTGTCTGGCCCAATCTGGGGCAATCAGAATCATTCTGCAAGGTTGAGATCTGATTTTACTAGTACCCTGAAAAGGAGAGGAAAGGGAGGAAGGCATACAGGAACTTCCCTTCCAGTCCAACAGAAAAGGCCCAGAGGGACTGAGCCCAGTACTGGAGGCCTGCAACAGAAAAGAGGAAGTTGGTGGTTGTCTGGGCTGCTAAAAGATCTATCTGAGGAGTGCCCCATCTGGCAAAGACAGACCCCAGCACTTGTGGATTCAGAGCCCATTCGTGATGGCCCTGAGAAATCCTGCTGAGTCCGCCAGGTAATTGTCCTTCCCTGGAGATGAACCGCTATCAGGGAGGTGTTCAGGGAGTAAGCCAGAGACCACAACTTCATTGCTTCGTGCACAAGGCTGAAGACCGAGTGCCCCTTGCTTGTTGATGTACCACATTGTGGTGGTATTGTCTGTCCTGACTTGAACCACTTTGTTCTGGACAGAATCTGAAACACCGAAGAGCTAAAAAGACAGCTCTGAGTTCCAAAAGATTGATGTGGGCAGAGATTCCTGAGGAGACCACACCCCTGAGTGGCAAGGTCACCCAGGTGAGCCCCCACCCTAACAGGGAGGCATCCGTGGTGAGGTGAGGAGTGAGAAATGGAAATGAAGGGAACCCCTGTCTTAAATTGCTCTGGACCTGCCACCAGTGGAGGGCTAGGATCAGAGTTTGAGTAACTGGGACCAACTTGGTAGGGGGTCCTTCCTTTGAGACCAATAGCCCTCAAATGGAACTGAATGTCCTCATCTGGAATCTTGCTCCCTGCACGACAGCTGTGGAAGCAGCCATGTGCCCGAGGAGTTGCAGAAAATGCCTTGCTGGTCGAGAGACCCGCAGGGTAAAGGAGGATGCCAGGGCGATGAGTCTGTCCACCCTTTCTGAGGGAAGAAAAGCCCTGGCTAACCTTGTGTTCAATTCTGCACCTATGAAAGTTAGGACCTGAACTGGTTCCAGAACTGACTTTGGTAAGTTTAGCAGGGATCCCAGCAAAGTGAGAAGCTGCTGGGTGACTTGCAAGTGGGATTTCACCTGACCTGGAGACTGACCCACAATGAGCCAGTCGTCCAGGTAGGAAACACAACCACCCCCTTGCCTTAAGTGAGCCACTACTACAGCGAGACATTTTGTGAATACCCTTGGCGCAGAGGTAAGGCCGAAGGGCATTGCCCTGAACTGGTAGTGGCCTGAGGGCAGTTCGAACCTGAGGTACTTTCGGTGAGAAGGCCTGATCAGAACATGAAAAAGGCATCCTTGAGGTCCAGGGAAGCTAGCCAGTCCCCTGGCCTTAGGGAAGGCAATATCATTGCCAGAGTCAACATTTTGAACTTTGGTTTCAACAGATGCTTGTTCA
Source organism: Neoceratodus forsteri (assembly GCA_016271365.2). Taxonomy (NCBI): domain Eukaryota; kingdom Metazoa; phylum Chordata; order Ceratodontiformes; family Ceratodontidae; genus Neoceratodus; species Neoceratodus forsteri. The sequence continues at coordinate 1,681,055,899 of CM057456.1, forward strand.
AAATCTTAAATCTAGAATGGGCCATTCTCCTGTCTTTTGGGGTAAGAAATTATCTTGAATAAAGCCCCTGCCCTGATGGCAAGGAGGAACCCTTTCCACTGCTTTGCAGTCCAGAAGAGAAGAAACCTCTGCTTCCAAAGCAAGGGCTTCTGAAGGATTTGCAGGTGGAAAATGCCTGGCTCTCATCTTTGGAAAGTGTTTGAAGCTGAGAACCAGACCCTGGCCTATTACCTCCAGAACCCATCTGTCCGTAGTTAGGGACAGCCAGTTCCGGCTGAAATAGGCCAACCTGCCCCCCACTGGTACAGGAGAATCGGCCCTGGGCACCCCATCAGGGTGCCTGCTTAGCAGCAGCCTTAGGCTGAGGGAGGGACGGTCTCACTTGTGCCTCGCTCTACCCCTGCCTCTGAAGAAACCCTCTGCAGACAGCAGAGGAGGCTGAAATTGGTAAAAGGCCTGGAAAAGGGCCTGCCCTACCTCTGGGAGCATGCCTTTGTGGCATGGCATGCTTCTCCTTAGCCTGGGCACTTTTGTAGGTAGTTCTGTATTCATCCATCTTTTCATATAGTTTTCTGTTTGCTCCCAAACAGAGAATTTCCCACTACAGGAAAATCCATAGCCTTTGACTGGGTATCTAGGGACAGATTAGTGCATCTGAGCCATGCCAACCTCGGAAAGCTACAGAAGTGGCCATGACCCTAGAGGAAACATCATTAACATCAACAGCAGTATGAAATTGAACTTTAGAGGCTTCAATGCCATCAGCAGCCACCTGTTCCAACTCACTAGCCAGCTGGCCATGGGCCTGCTTGGCTAACTGCAATACTGTGTCCCACCTAGATTTCTGATATCTAGCCACATAAGCCATATAATTTGCCTGCCTGAGTCCCAAAGAAGCTGCCAGAAACTGTTTCTTCGCCATGGCATAAATCTTCCTGGAATCCTTATCAGGAGGATGTGAGGCCAGAGGAATATTAGCCTTGTCACAGGCTGCAGCTTGTACCACACCTACATGACTACACTGCTCAGTAAGGAAGTCTGTATCCGAGCCTGACAAAGTATACCTTCTGTCCATTTTTTTATCTACAGGAGGGACAGAATGAGGATTTTTAAAATCTTTGTTGTTTGCTTCCTAAATGACTTATGCAAAGGAATAGACAACCTCCTAGACTCTGGAATATCCATCATTTCCACATAATCAGGCTCCTCTTGCTCATCCACAGCCTCCTCTAAAGGAAGCTGGAGGTTTCTGCAACCTTTTGTAAAAATAAAGAAAGAAGGGACTCAGACAGAATAGGAGGAGATTCTAAAGGTCTGTCTGGAGAAATGTCCGGTTCAATGGGCACGTCAGACCCTCCCAGCCACACATATATTGATCAAATTCCTCCTCCCTCCTGTGGTTCATAAAAATCCTCAACTTCAAAATCCTGAACCACTGGGACTGAACGAACCAACCTTTACCAACTGTTGGTGGTTCTACAGATCCCTGAGACAGTGACTGGACAATCTGAATGGCTTTAGCTATCTCTGCAGCAGTTGGAGACACAATTTTGGACTCCAGACCTACTGATTTCCTTGTCTTTTACTTGGGACTGGTTCCCTGAACCAGCCTTCCTTTGCCGAGGAAGTCTCGCCCTGGTCAGAGGGCACTCCCTCTGGTCCAGTGGGTACTGGACCGGGCTGGCCATCCGGCCAGCTGGACTTTTTGGCCTCGCTCCCTGAGCCGCCCAATCTCTTCTCCAGGGTGGCTGCAGGAAATCTTACACACCTGGCAGTCTGACAGGAGGTGGTCAGCCCCAGACAATAAACACAAGTGGTGTGTGGGTCAGCCTTGGCAAAGGCGCCCCACAGACATCACAGTGTTGAAACCCAGTGGGCCCGGTTTTTCTTTTGGGTTTCTCAGACATAATGCCAGCCTAACCAAAACTTGCCCTTTTGATGGCAGTGCCAGGTAAGACACCCTTATAGGTTCTAACCGTGTCACGGTATTTGAAAAACGTTATAATTCGTTTTTTAGAACCGATAAGAACCGGAACCGACTCTAAAACCCACTGTACACTTTCAAAATGCAGAAAACCAACCGATCGGTTCAAAACCGAACCGATAATTAATTTTCCACACAGACTTAAATTTTAGTACTTACGGTTACCAGATAGAGCTTTAAAACCGAAATGCGGTAAAAATAATGACTTTTGTCGGTTCAAATGAACCGAAAAATACTCGCTTGAACCGAGAATGAACCGAGCTGAAGAAGCTGATCTCCGGAGCGACTGTTCAGTGAAGCGGAGTAAAGAATCTGACAGTTTCATTTGAAACTGCCAGATAGAGCTTTGGGCACAGCGCCCTCGCGACTGTAGAACTCCAGATCCTCTGGAGTTAACTCCTTCCTCTCCGGGGCAGTTCAGCTGCAGTGGCTGACTGCTACTATTATAATATAGCAAGACTTCATGGTGTTTGAAATGATCGGGCAAAGGAGGAGGAACCTACCTCCGCCTCTGTCCGCTGGGGAGCCGAGCTCTGGCTTGACGAGTCGAGCTCTGCCCGATGAAGCCCATCACCTGAGAGGGCACGAGTTCCGACTGGCCTTATTGATAAGGAGGCTGAGTTGGAGCAGGTTTGGAGGCCAGATCCTGGACCTCTCCCCCTCCTGAAGGGAGGAACCTGCCAAGAGCCAGTCGTCGAGATAAGGGTATATCTGAACTCCTTGACGCCGAAGATAGGCTGCCACCACTGCAATGCACTTGGTGAAGACCCGTGGGGCCGATGACAGCCCGAATGGCATGGCTTAGAACTCGTATAGGGTCCCCATAACCTTGAAACGGAGGAACCGCTGGTGGGACGGACGGATTGGGACGTGAAAAAACGCGTCCTGCAGATCCAGTGAACAGAACCACATGTTTCACTCCAGAGATGGTATGATCTGGTTCAGAGTTACCATCTGGAAGGTGCGAGACCTGAGATATTGATTCAGGTTGTGGAGATCAAGGATGGGCGCCAACCCCCCGTCCGCTTGGGCACCAGGAAGTACCTGGACACGAAGCCTGGGTCTGCAGGAGGATCCGGCACTGGAGCTACTGCCTCCTTGAAGATGAGCTGAGCAATGTCATCCCGAAGGGCCGACTGAGTGCAAGCTGTGATCCTTTCCTTCCGAGCGTGGGCTCAGCTGGGAGGGTACTGCTCAATTCCAGAGGCAGTCCTGGCCGACCACTTCAGAACCCACCTGTCAAGTGATACCGACCAGGCGGAAAGAAAGTGACAGAGCCGGACCCCACGGAGACCCAGAGCTGGCGTGACGGGTAGGGGTGGCAACCCCTGACCGGCACTGAGCAGGTTTAGAGGAGGAGGAGGCTCCCGGACCAGCACCTCGGCCTCCTTTATGGGAATGTTGGGGACCCTGCTTGGCCCTGGGGCGCCAAGCTTGAGCCTGCTGCTGCTGCTGTTACTCCTGACCTCCTTGAAAGGAGGGCTGCCTAACCACAGCGGAAGAGTGCAGAAAAGGTTTCTTCTTGTGCTTCTGCTGGTTCTTGCCCGAAGAACCCTTCGCAGAGGTAGCATCCAAGGTGGCATTGGACTGCTCTATGCGCTGAAGGTGACCAGCCACTCCCGGACAGAAGAGGTCGGTGCCTAGGAAGGGCACGTTAGCTAACTTGTGCTGAGTATCCACCGGAAAGGAGCATAACTTCAGCCAGGCCCTGCAGCGAATGGCCACTGTGGCTGCTAAGGAGCGGGCACAGGAATCTCCAATGTCCAGGACCGTCTGGAGCTGCTGTTTGCAACAGCATGGCCCTGGTCACAGACTTACTTCACCGTGGTCTGCATGTCTGCTGGGAGATGAGGAGGACTTCATCTAATGACCGTAGAGGGCATGACAGAAGTGTGTCATGATCACAGCCGAGCTGGTCTGTGAAGGCTTAGAGGATGAGGCCGCACAGACCTTCCGGGCAGAATGGTCCATATTCTTGGACTCCTTGTCTGGAGGGTGGTCAGTGTCGGCCGAGCTACCAGTGCGTCTGAACACAGAAGCAGTCACAAGGCTTTCGGCCGAGGGATGCTCTGTGAACCCCGTCAGGGACCCCATGGTACTGTATGCTTGCGGGCCATGCGGGCTGACAGAGCTGGACAGGAGGCAGGACGCTGCCATAGCTCAAGGGCTGGGCCAACAATGGCTTTGGCCACTGGAAAGGCCTCCGTTGGGGTATCCCCTCTTTTGAGGATATCTGTAAGGGGGTATTCCACTTTCTTTTGGACAGGCTCCAAGGGTATTCCGGTAGATTCGGTAATCAGGCGGAGGATGCCCTGAAAAGAGGAAGGACCTTCCTCCAAATCTGCCACTGATGACTCGTCATCCCCCGGATGCGAGTGCAAACCAGTGCCATCCGAGTCCGAAGAGTCGGGATATAACGGTCTCCCGCCTAAGTCTCCCTCGATGCACCAAGGGCGACTGGGGACAACAGTGATGGACAGACGATGGGGCAGTCCGGTGTCTGTCTGGTCCTCTTTCGAGGGAGCCCCTCCCTGAGGCTGCTTAGGCGGTGGCTCCACCAAAATCGGTGGGGAGACTGAAATAGGCTGAGCTGGAATACACGCCGCCCCACGGGGGCGCCAACCTTTGGTTCCGGAGGGTCGGGCGCCAGCCTGGGAGGTGGGGGGCCAAGTAATTTAGCCGTGCCAGCCGGGGCGGAGCTGCTTTTGACCGGTCAGGAATCAGCTGTTGCCATTACGAGATCCTCATAACGTCGACGGAGTTTCCGTTGAAGTCTCTCCTCGTCCGAGGAGGATGAGGATCGATGGCGATGCCTCTTTCTGGAGTGCTTGTGACCTTTCTTTGGTTTTTCAACCGAAGGGGTCCTGGTCCTTGATAGAGACCGACGGGGTCATCTTGTTCGATCGGGAGACGCCGGAGTCGGAGAGAACTGAGGTTCCGGCACCTTTCCCTCGATCGGGACACCTGAGGGCAGGGTCTCCTCGTCGGGGAAGGAAAGGACAGGCGTCCTTTCTAAGGAGTCATTGACCGGAGCCAGCGACAAAGGCTCAATTGGGTCGAGAGTGATCTTAGCCGGTTCAGCCGTTTCCTCGGTCTCGGTGCCTTGGCAGGACGGAAGGTCCGAAAAGCCGGCGGCCGAGGGAGCGATCTCGACCGAAGTCGAGACTGCATGTTCCTGGGACTTGGACCTCTCTCAGTCCCAGGAATATCTCCTTCTGGAGGAAGAAGACTTGAGGTCCTTGTCCCTCTTCCTAGGGTGGGAGGAGCGAGCGAGAGGCACCTCACCCTGGTGGGAGAGACTGGCACAACTCGAAAGGAACCAGTAAAAGTAGAGCCAAGGTTGACAAAGTACGAAAAATCGTCGACTGTCTGAAGCTTGAGCAGCTTCCTCCTCAGCCGCCATCTGTTCCAGCTGTTCGGCGGATCCCACGGCCGCGTGAAACCGCCACCTTGCCTCCTTCGATTTCACCAGCGGATTAAGAAGCTCCGGTCTCCCTAATTTTAGGTGCGCCTTGTGGTCGCCCTGGACATTGGGATGGAAGGCCAGGCATATGGTGCAAGAGGCAGTGTCATGTATGACACCTAAGCAATAGACACGAGAGTGGGGATCAGTGTGAGACATTTTCTGGCCGAGGGACACGGCGAAATCTGGGGATGATTGGTCCTCCATGTCCGATGCGCTAGGATCAGAGTCGTAAACTCCAATGAGTTTTAAAGAAATTAGCGGTGAAAACCGACATTGAGAATCCAGGCCTCACGAACTGCTAAGATAGCAGGAGGAACCTGAATCTTCCAGCGGAAAGGAAGATCTGGCGTCATGGGGCGGAGCCGAGGTATTTACCACCCGGATGGGTGGGAGAAGCCAGCTTGAAGACTTTCCGGCGAGCTTTAAAGGGGAAAGGGACATGCCAGAGAGTGTGGATGAACAACATATCCATGCTCCTAGAAACCAAGTTTCCTTATAATAATAAAAAAAAAATTTATTTCCTAGTGTTATTAACTTGAAATGCTACTCCATGGGCTAGACCAATGAGATACGGTGACTATGTTTTCATGAAGGTTCCAGGGGACAGCAGAGACACATTTGCACAACAGTATGCATACAAACCAAGTACGTTAAAAGGCCAGTGGATGTGCACTGCACAAGAAACAATGGGTGGACAGCCAACTATTTACAATAGGGTATAGATAAGAAGAGCTGTAGATGCCCTTGAAAGCAATGCAGTCTTGGGAGGGACTCAAGTACTTCTAGCCAGCTTATTTCAGCTTTAATTGCCCTAAGTTGACCAACTGAAGTTATGTTGATATCCTTTAGTTCAATGTGTTCAAAAACAATATACTGGCTTAAGGGACAATAAATATCAAAATTTCTCAAGAGCAGATTTGATAGACTGAAAGGTTTTTTCTGCAGTTACCTTCTTTGTATCTAAGAAACAGAACATAGAAACATAGAATTTGCCAGCAGATAAAGACCACTTGGCCAACCTAGTCTGCCCATTTTCACTGTCTACAGTATCACCAAGAGATCCTACTTGACCTTGGCCCATTCACTCCCAACTTCCATTTCCATAAGATCCTCTTACACCTATCCCATCCATTCTTGAATCCTACCACAGTTTTCGCCCCCATCACTTCTGCTGGAAGACTGTTCCATAAATCCACCGGTCTTTCTGTGAAGTACTTCCTCACATCTCTCCTGAATCTACCCTCCTCCAGCTTCTTATCATGCCCCTTGTGCCTGAGCACCATTTTTCTGAAAATACCTCTGCATTTTATTTACCCCTGTAAGGTATTTAAAGGTCTTTATCACAGTCCCGCTCTCCCTCCTCTCTTCTAGAGTGTACATTTAGGTCCTTAAATCTCTTCTCGTAGGGCTTCAGATGTGGACCCTGCACATTTAGTTGCTCTCCTTTGGACCGCCTCCACTCTGTCTACGTCCTTCTGGAGATGTGGTTTCCAGAAAAGGACACAGTACTCTAGGTGCAGTCTTACCAGCGATCTATACAGAGGCAACACCTTCCTCTTTCTGGTAGTGATACCCTTCCTTATGCACCCCAGCATCCCAACAGCACTCCCAACTGCCTTGTTGCACTGCCTGGTCACCTTTAGGTCATTCAGTTTGACTATCCCCAGCTCTCTTTCCTGCTTGGTGGTCATCAGTACCACTGCCAATCCCTGATCACTCCTGCAGTCTTCTGAGGATTCTGCTCATCCTTTCCACCACCACCACCCCTGAAGTGTCCACTCTATTGCAGACTTTAGTGTCATCCACAAAGAGGCAGACCTTCCCTTCCAGCTCCTCTGCAATGTAACTTATAAAGACATTAACGATGACCGGTCCCAGCACTGATCCTTGCAGCACCCTGCTGGTCACCCTCCCTTCCTTGGAGTGATCTCAGTATGCTGCCACCCTCTGCCACCTATCCCCTAACCAATTTCTTACCCAATTAACCACCTTTTGCACCCACTCATCATAACCTACCCAGCTTGTTTACTAGCCTATGTGGAATGATGTTGAAAGTCTTATTAAAAACTAGGTAGGCCACATCCACAGCTCCACCCTGCTCTAATTCCTTGGTATTCCAGTCAAAGAAATCAGATTTGTTTGACATGACCTTCCTCCTGTGAATCCATCCTGGCTTGGGTCTTGTAAGTCACTGGATTCAAGATATTCCACAATCCTTTCCTTCAGCAATGATTCTATTATCTTTCCCACCACCAATGTCAGGATGACTGGCCTGTAATTGCCAGCCTCCTGCCTGCTACTACTTTTTGTGAAGTGGGACTTCATGTGCCTCCTTCAGTCCGCTGGAACACCTCCTGTTTCAATCAGCTGTTAAACAGGATTGTCAGAGGTTTAGCCAGTACCCTTTTAGGGCTCTCTCTTCTGACAATGAACTAGTGTCCACCTCCCTCCCTCCAATGCTCCTGTTACTTTTTTGTGGCCCTTCCCTTCCCCTTCCTTTGTGAACATTGAATAAAAGTATTTGTTCAGGATGCCTGCCTTTTCCTGGTCCCCCTCTGCACAGTCCCCCCCCTTCCTTTTTTAACCTTACGATCCCACCCCTGGTCTTTCTCTTTTGCTTATATACCTAAAAAAATGTCTTGTCCCCCTTCGTTACTGCCTGGCCTATTCTCTCTTCAGTTTGCGCCTTCATGCTGCTTATTGCTCGCCTTGCTTCCATCTGTCTCCCCCGATACACCACCCTATCCTCCTACCTTATCTCATTATACCTTCTAAATGCTACCCTTTTAGCCTTCGCCTTTTCTGCCACCTCTTTCGAAAACCACAGCGGTCCCTTTTTCTTCTTGATTTTGCTCACTTGCTTGACACAGAGGTTTACTACCTTCACTATGGCCCTTTTTATCTTTGCTCATTGTTCTTTCACCCCAGTCAGGTCATCCCCCCTGCGTTCAACCATCTTTTTAAAATCTGCCCTCTTGAAGTCCAGAACTCTCACCCTTGTGTGGTTTGACTCCACAGCTCTCTTTATCTTGAACCACACTGCATGGTGATCGCTGTTCCCCAGGTGGCCTTCCACCTTGACGTCTGCAACACTGCCCCTGTTAGTGAGTACCAGGTTCAGTGCTGTCCCATCACAAGTGGGTTCACTGACTAGTTGCCTGAGGAATGCCCCCTGCAGGGAGTCCAAGATGTCTCTGATTCTAGCTGAAGCTGGGAGGTTCCAATTTACATCTGGCAGATTGAAGTCTCTCACCAGTAGCACCTACCTGATACATAATGTTGGCGGATATGGGCCTATAGCCCACCCAGTCTACCCATTTGAGCTTTTAAGTTCCCTTTACATTCTTCTAGACGTCTGCTGCCTCTTACCCCTGACCTCCAGGATTCCCTTATGTCTATCCCATGTATTCTTATATCCCATGATTTTTTTCAGCCCCCACCACTTGCTCTGGCAGGGTGTTCCACTTGTACAGCACCCTTTCTGTGAAGAGATTCTTACTCATGTTTCCTCTGAATTGCCCTCCCTCCAGCTTCATCACATGCCCTCTAGTCCTGGAACATCTTTTTCGCTGGAAAATAGTGTATTCCTGCACTCTGTTCCTCCATGTAAGGTATTTGTATGTCTCTAGCGTATCCTCTCTATCTCTCTCTCTCTCTCTCTCTCCTCTCCTCTCCTCCAGGGAGTACATATTCAAGTCCTTCCATCTGTCCTCATAGGACTTGTGATGCAATCCTTGTACCATCTTTGTTGCCCTCCTCTATACCTTCTCCACCCTGCCTATGTCCTTACGTAGGTAAGGTCTCCAGAACTGTACACTGTATTCCAGGTGGGGCACCACTAGTGTCTTGTATAGTGGAATTATGACCTCCCTTTTCCTGCTGATAATGCCCCTGCCTATACATCCCAGCATCCTATTTGCTTTACCTGCTGCCTTGTCACACTGTTTCCCCTACCTTGAGGTCAAAAGAGATGATAACCCCAAGGTCCCTTTTCGTGCTTGGTGCATGCTATATCCTCACCCCCAAAACTGATACGCTGTTCCTGGGTTTTTGTGCCCTATATGCATTATTTTGCACTACTTTGTGTTGAATTTCAACTGGCAAATACTCAACTATTCTTCAAGCTTCTGCAGGTCCACCTCATTCTGTCCACACCTCTGGTGTGTCCACTCTGTTACAGAGCTTCTTGTCATCGGAACAGGAAATTCTGCCTTCTAGGTCCTGTGCAATGTCACTGATGAAGATGTTGAATAGAACTGGTCCCATCACTGATCCCTGTGGTACCCCACTGGTCACTCTTCCCTCTGTGGAGTGACAGCCATTTACCACCACCCTCTGTGTCCTGCCACTCAGCCAATTAGTTGCACTCCGCACTACTGTCCTGTCCACTCTCATATTCCCCAGTTTGTTTAATAACCTTCGATGTGGCACAGTGTCAAAGGCCTTGCTGAAGTCCAGATAGGCCACATCCACTGCCCTCCCCTGGTCCACCTCCCTTGTCACCCAGTCGAAAAATTCAGTGAGGCTGGTCTGGCATGACCTCCCCCCAGTGAAACCATGCTGCCTTGGGTCCTGTAGTCCGTTGGCAACCAGATGTTCCACCAATCTCTCCTTCAGTTGTGCTTCCATGATCTTCCCCATTACTGAGGTCAGGCTGACTGGTCTGTAGTTCCCTGCTTCCTCTTTGTTCCCGTTTTTGTATAAGGGGACTACATCTGCTGTCCTCCAGTCTTTGGGTACCTCCCCTGTTTCCAGTGATTGGCTAAACCGGATTGCAAGAGGTTCAGCCACCGCCTCTCTTAGTTCCTTTAGGACCACGGGGTGCACCCCATCTGGCCCCATTGCTTTACTGGCTCTTATTCCTTCCAGTTTAGTTAGGACCCTTTCCCATGTAAAAGGACTTGTGTCCATTTCTGCACCCTTCCCACCCTTTGTACTCCCTTCAGGCCCATTATCCTCCCCTTCCTCAGTAAAGACTGAGCAGAAATATCTGTTCAGTGTGTCAGCTTTACTGTTGTCATCCTCCATGCTGCCCCTGTTCCCCCTTCAGTCTCACTATCCCTCCTTTGCCCTTCTTTATTCACTTATGTATCTGTAAAGGTTTTGTCCCTTTACCCACTGATTTTGTGATGCTGTTCTGTCTGAGCTTGGGTTTCCCTTACTGACCTCCCTTTTCTTCTCCTGGTACTTTACCTATCCCCTTCTGCCTGCATCTTTTGCATTGCCTGAATGCAATCTTTTGGCTTTCACTTTCTCTGCTACCTCCTTGGAAAACCAAAATGGCCTCCTCCTCTTCCTTTTCCCTTGCTAACCTGCTTAATGCATAATTCTGTTGCTCTTGTAATCCCTGTTTTAAATATTGTCCACTGTTCCTCCACCTGATTCCTCCCCATTCCCATTAGTGCCTCTTTCAAGCATGTCCCCATTTTGCCAAAGTCTGCCCTCCTAAAATCTAGGATACATGTTTTTGTGCGGTTTGGTTCTGCTCCTTCTGTGATTTCAAACCACAGTGACCAGTGGTCACGGTTTCCCTGGTGCTCTCATACTGTTACTCCTATCACACTGTCCCCGTTTGTGAGCACGAGGTCCAGTATTGCCTTCTGCCAAGTTGGTTCCATGACCAGTTGCTTAAGGAAGGCACCTTGAAGGGAGTCCAGGATAAATCTGTTTTGGCGCTGCTGCTGCTGGGAGGCTCAAGTCTACATCTGAAATATTGAAGTCTCCAATCAACACCACCTTTGGATGGCTAGCATTAACTCCCCTATCTGTCTCTTCCTCCTGGGCTGGTGGTCTGTAGACCACCCCTGTATGGATGGCTGACCCTGTTCTCCTTTCCAGCTTAAGCCACAGTATCTACCCCCCACTTTGTTCCTCCTGGATCTCTGTGGCCTTTATGCCATCTTTCAAATAAAGCACCACTCCTCCTCCCTTCCTGCACCGTCTCTTCTGAATATGTTGTAGTTGGGTATGGCCATCTCCCAGTCATGGTTATCATTACACCAGGTCTCTGTGATGGCCACAATGTCCAGGTCCGACTGCACCATGGCAGCCTCCAGATCCTCCATCTTGTTGCTAAGGCTCCTGGCATTGGCACACATGGCTTTCCATGATGTGAACTCCCTGGTCTGTTTAGCTGTTCTACTCCAGCCCCCTCTCTAGTGGTCCTTTATCCCTGGGTCTCCCTGCTGTCTGCCTTTCTGTTGTATTATACCCCCTTTCTGCCTATCCACCCCTTGCACACTGCTTTGTTTTGTTTTTTTTACCTTTGTTTTATCAGGAGAGACACACTAAGCTGAAAGCTTGTTTACAGGTGCAACCTGGGAGCACAAGGAAGTTAAGTGACTTGCTCAGGGTCACACAGTATGCAAGTGGGGGCTGTGGGACTCAAACCCAGGTCTCCAGGTTTGCAGCTCAGAGCCTTAAACCACTGCGCTATACTACTTTGTAGAGATACTCATCCTCTTTTTCTGTCATTCTGCCAATGGCTTCCACCAGTACCTTATCTAACACCTCCGCCTGTGCTGGAGGTCTGTAGATCACGCCAGTCCGAATACAGGCTTCATTCCCTGTCTTCAGGGTGATCCACAGTATCTCTGCTCCCCGTATTCCCTGGATCTCCACTGCTTTTATGCCTTCCTCACATAAAGCACCATCCTCTCCTTTCTTTCCTGCCCTGTCTTTCCTGAGCAGAGTTGAAGCCTGTTATGGACATGTCCCTTATGGCTTTAGTGTACCATGACTTGGGAATGGCCACAGTATCCAGGTCGGCCTGTGTCATTATAGCCTGTAAGTCTGGAATCTTATTTCTAGACTTTTAGCATTTGCAAACGTGGCTTTCCAGACTCATTTGTGAATTATGTGGGAAGATATGAGCAAACATATCAAGTAACAGATCTTATGCAAACAGAAGCCAATATTGTTCTTATATAAATTTTATTTGAAGGAAAAAGCTTTTGCCATATTTTAATTTAAAGTTTACAAACTATACACTATACAGCCCATGCATTAACTAAAAGAGCAAATAAGTACACTTTCAGTTGACTTCTTTTGTTTTTAATCAGCATGACAGAATGACTTTTTTTGTCTGATTAGAATTTTAGACAAAACATTTTACACGCTATTTTAAGGATCCATTAAGCAAGTAAATTTAAGCATCACCACATGTATATAACTATCCCCTCAAGCTTAAGAAAAAATTACTCACCTTAGTAATTATGTTTCTTCTAGTGGAGTCTTGCTGTATTCTGACAATTGCAGTTAGCCCCAGCCTTTAAACTGCCCCGGAGAACAAAGGGTTAACTTTTCCATGCATGGCATAGAATGTGCATCTCGAGCTCGGCTGAAGCCTCTGCCTGTTGTTATTCGAACTGCAACTGTCAGAGCTTTACAAGCAAAACTCACTAGGTGTTCTGTGTGGAAACTGTAAAACTTTTAACTAGCCAACTGGCAGACAAATAATGTTTTGGGTCTTCAAAGGAAGACTCAAGTCAGGAAACCCAAAACCAAAAACCAATCAAATGAAATAACATTCCACCCAAAGAAAAAAAGAGGGTGTAAAAGGGGGCACCCCTAGGGTGCCAACACTGCGCCTGCCCACCCACATCCCAAAAACCTAGGTTCTGAGAGGAGGGGGGAGGTCAGAATACAGCAAGACTCCATTAGAAGAAACATAATTACTAAGGTGAGTAATTTTTTCTTCAAACAACATGAAGTCTTGCTGTATTCTGACAATTGCAGACTACCAAGCAGTACCTCCATGAAGGAGGGACAGAACCTACTTTGGGAATAGGCTCTGAAGTACTGCTGTGCCAAACCGAGCATCACTCCTAGCCTGGATATCCAGAGAGTAATGCTTTGTAAAAGTATGGACTGTTTTCCAGGTGGCTGCTGACAAATTTCTAAAAGAGGATATTCTGGCAGCTGCCAGGGAAGCAGCTGTACCTCTTATGGAATGAGCCCTCAGGCCTGAGGGTGGAGTTTTACCCAGTTTTTCATAGCAGAATTGTATACAAGAAACAATCCACCTGGCAATAGATCTCTTGGTGGCAGGTTTGCCCTTCCCACCTTCTCCATAAGTGAGGAACAACTGGAAGGAGTCAAACCCATGACCCTTGGTACGCTCTATGTAGTAGCTAAGGGCTCTTTTAACATCCAAACTGTGTAGTCTCCTCTCTCCCGAGGAAGAATGATCAGTGAAGAAAACAGGGAGAGATATAGCCTGATTCAGGTGGAAATCTGAGACCACTTTAGGCAAGAACTTTCTGTTAGTTCTAAGGACCACTTTATCTCTGTGAAAATAGATGAAATCAGATTCCACTGACAGGGCTTGCAATTCACTGATACGTCTAGCAGAAGTAACTGCTACCAAAAACACAGTTTTCCAAGTCAAGTACTTAAGCTCTGCTGAGGACAAAGGCTCAAAAGGGGGTTGCATAAGCTGAGCAATGCAAACATTAAGATCCCAAGCAGGAGCAGGATCTCTAAAGGGGGGATTGGTGTGAAGCAATCCCTTGAAAAACTTACAGAATACAGGATGGGATGACAGTGAGGAAGACTTGCCTACTGACAGGAAAGCAGAAACAGCTGCCAAGTGTACCTTGAGAGTAACTGGTCTGAGACCCAAGCCATTGAGATGGACCATATAATCCAGAACCGTAGGCAATTCAGCAGAGTCTGGAGAAATATTCTTCTTAGAACACCAAATGCTGAATCTTTTCCATTTGGAGTTGTAAGTCTTTCTGGTGGAAGGCTTTCGATAAGCCTTAAGGATATCCAGAACCCCTTGGGAAAGATGCAGATCTGCAAACTCTAACTCTTCAAGAGCAAAGCCTTGAGATTGAGAGACTGAAGATTGGGGCACCAAATCCTCCCCTGAGAGGATGTTAACAGGTTGTAATTCCTGGGAAGAGACAGGGAAGATGGACTGCTAGGGACAGCAACAAGGGATACCATGGCTGCCTGGCCCAGTCTGGAGCAATCAGAATCACTTTGCACGGTTGTGACCTTATCTTGACTAACACTTTGAACATGAGAGGGAGGGGGGAAAGCATACAGAAATTTCCCTTCCCAGTTCAGTATCAGAGCATCCAGGGGGACTGAGCCCAAGACTGGGGGTCTGCAACAAAAAAGAGGAAGTTGTGATTATCTGGTGCTGCAAAAAGATCTATCTCCGGAGTGCCCCATCTTGAGAAAATCACCTTCAACACCAGAGGATCTAGGGCCCATTCGTGATGGCCCTGGGATATTCTGCTCAGTGCATCTGCTAGAACATTGTCTTTTCCTGGAAGGTGAACTGCTATCAGAGAGGTTTGCAGGGAATAAGCCAGGGACCACAACTTCATTGCTTCTGTGCACAAGGCCGTAGACAGAGTGCCTCCTTGCTTGTTGATGTACCACATGGTGGTGTTGTCTGTTCTGACCTGAACCACCCTGTTCTGTACTGATTTGGAAAAAGCTTGTAGTGCCAGAAACACTGCACTGAGTTCCAAGAGATTGATGTGTAGAAGAGATTCCTGAGGCGACCACAGTCCCTGGGTGGTAAGTTCCCCCAAATGAGCTCCCCAGCCCAGCAGGGAAGCATCTGTGGTGAGGACCACTGAATGAGACTGAGTGGCAAATGGAACCCCTTGCCTCAAATTGTCCTGATCCTGCCACCATTGCAGGGCTTGGATCAGGGTTCGAGTCACTGGAATTAGTTTGGTAAGGGAATCCTTTCTTTGGGACCAAAAAGCTCTTAAGTGGAACTGAATGTCCCTCATTTGGAATCTTGCACCTTGGACCACTGCTGTAGAAGCTGCCATGTGGCCCAACAGCTGAAGGAAGTGCCTTGCTGGTCAAGACACCTGAAGGCTGAATGAAGAGGCCAATTCCATGAGAGCCCTTGCCCTGTCTAGGGGAAGGAAGGCTCTTGCTTTTACCGTATCCAGCTCTGCCCCTATGAAGGTGAGGAGCTGCACTGGTTCGAGAACTGACTTTGGTAGGTTGAGAAGAAATCCTAAAGAAGTGAGCACTTGCTGGGTCACTTGCAGGTGTGACTTGACTTGGTCTGGAGACTGGCCCACTATGAGCCAGTCGTCCAAATATGGAAAAATGGAAATCTTTTGTTTTCTTAGGAAGGCAACAACTACTGCCAGGCACTTTGTGAAGACCCTTGGGGCTGATGTTAGCCAAAGGGCATTGCTCTGAACTGATAGTGGCCTGAGGGCAACTTGAACCTGAGGTACTTTCTGTGGGAGCACCTGATGGAATGTGAAAGTAGGCATCTTTGAGGTCCAGGGAGGCTAGCCAGTCCCTGGCCTTAGAAGGAAGGATAATTCCACAGTTGTCATCTTGAACTTTGGCTTTAAAGATGTTTGTTCAGGTATCTTAGGTCCAGGATGGGTCGCCACTCTCCTGTCTTTTTGGGGTTAGGCAGTACCTGGGTACAATCCTTTGCCCCAGTGTGGGTAGGCACTCTCTCTACAGCTCTTAGAGCTAGAAGAAAGAAACCTCTGCCTCTGGGCAAGGGTTTCTGAGAGATTTGCAGGTGGAAAGATCTGGCTCTCATCTTGGGAAATTTTTGAAGCTGAGAACCAGTCCTGACTTACTACTTCCAGGACCCACTTGTCTGATGTAACAGACATCCAGTCCTGGACAAAGTAAGCCAGCCTGCCCCCTACTGGAATAGGAGAATCGACCCGGGCAGACCCATGAGGGTGTCTGCTTGGCAGGGGCTTTAGGCTGAGGGGTGGATGCAGGCCTGCTCATCCCCCTTCTGCCTCTTCCTCTGAAGAATCCCCTCTGAGAAAAGGAAGAAGAGGCCTGTGCTTGGTAAAAAGGCCTTTGGAAAGGCCTGCCCCTGCCCCTGGACTGCTGCCTTTGAGGAGTTGCTTGCCTTTCCCTGGCCTGAGCACTCCTGTAAGTGGTCCTGTATTCATCCATTTTCTTCATGTAATTCTCTGTCTGCTCCCCAAACAGACAATTACCCACTACAGGAAAATCCATGGCCTTAGCCTGGGTATCCTGTGAGAGGCCAGTACATCTGAGCCAAGCCATTCTCTGAAGAGCCACAGATGTAGCCATGACTCTTGATGATACCTCATTGGAGTCTACAGCAGCATGAAACTGAACTTTCGATGCCTCAATCCCATCTAGAGCCACCTTCTCCAGCTCCTTGGCCAGCTGGGGGGGAAGCCTGTTTAGCCAGTGCCAGTACAGTGTTCCACCTGGACTTCTGGTACCTGGCTGCATAGGCCATATAATTAGCCTGCCTGAGTTCCAAGGATGATGCCATGTACTGCTTCTTTGCCATGGCATCAATCTTCCTGAGTCCTTGTCTGGTGGGTGTGATGCCAAGGGAATGCTTGCCTTATCACAGGCAGCAGCCTGTACAACAACATGGCTGCATTGCTGATAAAGGAACTCCGTATCTGACCATGAAAGAGTATACCTCTTGTCCATTCTTCTGTCCACAAGAGGTATGGAATTGGGAGACTTGGGAATTTTTTGTGTCTGTTTCCCAAAAGATTTGTGGAGGGGAATAGACAGTCTCCTGGACTCTGGGATGTCCATCATCTCTACATAGTCAGGCTCTTCCTGATCCTCCACTGCCTCCTCCACAGGAAGCTGGAGGGTATCAGCCACCTTCCTGTAAAACATGAAGTGTGAAGGGGACTCAGAAAGCCTAGCAGGAGAAACACCTGAAGGTCTGTCTGGGGAGATGTCCGGGTCAATAGGCACATCCAGACTTTCACCATCACCATAATCATCTTCCAGCTCTCCTTCCTCCTCAAACTCCGGTTCATAAAATTCTTCCAGGGTATAATCTGGAACCGGGGGAACCGACCGAACCGAGCCCCTGCCAAAAGGTGCCGGATCAGTCGGAACCAATCGAAGCGATTCCACAGTACGAATCGCTTTGGCTATTTCATTGGCGGTCGGAGTATGAAATTCTGGATCCGAACCGGTTGACTTGTCTTTTCTTTTTGTTGGAACCGATTCCTCAGAATCAGCTCTCCTTTGGCCCGAAGAAGTACTGCCCTGGTCAGAGGGCACTCCTTCTGGTTCGGTCGGAACTGAACTGGGCTGGCCATCCGGGTCAGCGGACTTCTCGGCCTCCGTTTCCCTCAGTCTACCTAATCTCTTTTCCAGGGTAGATTTGGTGAAATCTTTGCAAATTTGGCAGTCTGAATCGAGGTGGTCGAACCCACACAATAAACACAGGTGGTGTGGGGATCGGCCTTAGCAAAGACCTCCCCACACACACTGCAGTGTTGAAACCCAGTGGGCCGGTTTTTTTTCTTGGGTTTCTCAGACATGGCCAACCTAACCAAACTTACCCTTTTTTCGGCAACCGCCAGGCAAGACTCCCCTATCGGTTCCTGACCGTGTCACGGGTCTTGGAAAAAAAGTACTAAAAACCCGTTTTTTAGAACCGATATGGACCGGTAACCACACACTAAAGAAAAGTACAAATTTTACCTGAAAATGATCGGTTCAGCCGAACCGATCCACACTTTTACAAGTTCCACACAGAAAACAGAACAAAACCTATCTATGACTCACGGTACCACAGACAGAGACTTGAACCGACTATGCGGGAACAACAATTTCGGTAGAAAAACCGACCGAAAAACCGACACTTTAACCGACTTGAACCGAGCAGCAGGAGAAATCTCCGGAGCAACTGTTCAGTGAGGCGGAGTAAAGAATCTGACGGTTGCAGTTCGAATAACAACAGGCAGAGGCTTCAACCGAGCTCGAGATGAACATTCTACGCCATGCATAGAAAAGTTAACCCTTTGTTCTCTGGGGCAGTTTAAAGGCTGGAGCTAACTGCAATTGTCAGAATACAGCAAGACTTCATGTTGTTTGAATAAAGTATTTAAATTATCCTTTAACTTTACTCACTGGTATAATCCCTAATCACGTGTTCATTGCAGCATACATGTTCATGAAACATAGAAACACAGACAACGACGGAAAAAAGACCAAAGGTTCATCCAGTCTGCCAGAGTTCCCTATTTAGCCCTGGGGTCTACCATTTCTCCACGGTCCTATCCTTCCCCTCCCTACCCCACCTCCATTCTCCTCCTCAATTCTGACACCCTGAGCAACCACTATACCCTTCATTCTGTAACAGTGATGCTTAAAACCGCTAATGTTTTTTGCGTCCACCACCTCGGCTGTCAGCCTGTTCGACAGTTCCACCACCCTTTCTGTAAAATAGTATTTCCTCAAATCCCTCCTGAACCTCCTTCCTGTTAGCGTCCACTCATGACCACATGACCGCGAGTTGGTATTCAAGATAAACAGTTCCTCACAGTTCACCCTGTTACTTCCTTTTTGGAATTTGAAGGTGTCTATCATATCTCCTCCCTCCATTTTGGTCTCCAGTGATTAAGTGTTCAGTGCCTTGAGGCATTCCTCATAAGTCACGCCCTGCTTGCCCTAAATCATTTTTGTTACCCTGCGCCACACCGTCTTGAGCCTATCCCTATCCTGCCTGAGGTAAGGACCCCAAAACTGGGCGCAGTACTCCAGGTGTGGCCTCACCAAGGATCTACACATGGGAAGCATTGTCTCCCTTTTTCTGCAATCAGTACCCCTCCCAATACATCCATCATCCTATTTGCCTTGCTATAAGCCTTTCTTGCACTGACTCGATTACTTCAGGGAGTTGCTGATGATAATTCCAAGGTCTCATTCCTCAGTCATGGTACTGACTCTCACCCCTGCCATCCAGTACTCTGTTCTGGGGTTCTTGTTTCCTAGGTGCATCACCTTGCACTGTTTGGTGTTGAATTTCAACTGCCAAACCACTGACCAGCTTTCCAGCTTTTGCAAGTCTCTCTGCATTTCCTTTATTTCGTTTTCATTATCCATCCTCCCACAGTGCTTAGTCTCATCTGTGAAGAGACATAGCCTGCCCTGGATACCCTCATCAATGTCACTGATGAACATGCTGAAAAGGACCGGACCCAGGACAGATAATAGCCCTGTTGATCACTACCCTCTACTGCTTCCCCTTCAGCCAGTTACCAACCCAGTTTACTATGACCTTAGCCGCACCCAGATCATCAATCTTCTTCAGAAAGCGTCTATGGAGTACTGAGTCAAGCCTTGCTGAAGTAGAAGTAGAGCAAATCCAGTGTGGCCCCTATCCAATTCCCTTGTCACCCAGTCAAAGAAAACTATCAAGTCAGTCTGAGGAAAACCTTCCTGCCACAAATATGTGCCGCTTACTATCCTGGAGATCGCTTTTCTTCAAGCAGTCCACAAGATCCTCTTTGACACACGACTGACTCCACTAATTTTTCTATAATAGAGGTAAGACTGACAGATCTGTAGTTTCCTGCTTGTTCCCTGTCTCCCCCGCAGCAGAACTATGGCCACCACCCTACAATCTGTTGGAAGCACCCCTGTCCTTAGGGAACTGCTGAATAAACCTACCAGGGGATCAGCCAGTTCTGCTGCCAATTCCCCCGAGTATCCTCGGATACAACCCATCTGGTCCTGGGGCCTTATCAATCTTTACGGCTGCCAGCCCTTTCAGGGCCCTTTTGCTAATAAATGCTGGCTGCCTCATCTTTGGGACCACCTTAATGGTCGCCTTGATGCCACTCTCTAGCAAAGACCCACTGTCCTCTCTAGTGAAAATTGAGCTAAAGTAATTAAGGATGAGAATCTTTTGCCCATCCACCTCAATCACCCTAACCCCTCCGTCAACCTCACAATTCCCCTTCCTATCTCCACTAATATACCTGAAGAATTGTTTTTCTGCTCTTGACCCCTCTGGAATACGCTAACTCTGTCTGTTTTGCCTCCCTATTTTTAGCAAACATTCTCCCCATTCATCCTGCCCCTGCTTTTCTTTAAATCTGTATAAGGCCTTTTTCTTGGCCCATACCATTTCCCTGACCCTTGCCGAGAATCACAGTCGTCTCTTGAATCTGTTCCCCTTTTGGTTACCATTCCAGTGTATACCTTAGATGCCTCAAGAATGGCCACCTTAATTATCCCCCATCTCTTATCACCCAATCCATGTTGTCCACACCTACTAAGTTATCCCTGAGCAGCTCCTTCATTCAACTTGAAGTTCGTCTAAAATCATGGACTTCAGCTCTTATCTGCGGTTTACCACACTCAAGGGCCAGTTAGAAAGAAACAAAGTTATGGTCACTGCTTCCCAATGGCTCCTTTACTCCCTCAGTAAGCACCAAAGCCTGGTGGGCTCCTTAACTAACTGTATCAGCAGACAGTCCTGGAATGCATTCAGCAAGACCTGGCTTCTGGTGCTCCTGGCCACAGGAACATCCCACATGATGTCCGACAGGTTAAGCTCACCCACCATCACTACTTCCCCCTCAGCCATCCTTCTTTCCAGTTCTTCCATGAACTTTGTATCCCTCTCCTCCCATTGCCTTGGCAGTCTATAGATCACTCCCAAGCACAGTTTCTTGCCTGAGGCTGCCGTGAGTTGCACCCATAGTAACTCAGTCTCCCCATTACTACCCTGATACACCCATCTCCCGTCACCTCTATGCCCTCCTTGACATAAAAGACTACTCCTCTCCTACCTGTTCCTCTATCCTTCCTGAACGAGTGCCCAGGGACTGCCAGTTCCCAGTCATTATTTTCCAAAGGTCATGTTTCTGTTATGGCCACAATGTTCCCCTCAGTGTCTGGCATCAGCACCTGCAGCTCGCTGATTTTTACCTAGGCTCCTGGCATTAAGGCATACCCTCCCTTCCATCTGACCCTGATCCTGCTCTGCTACTACCTGGCAGCTTCATATGTCCTCTCATCCCTTGTTCCTCTTGGTGCTTGCACCCTCGATTCCCTCTCTAAAGTCCTGTCACCTAGTCCAGTACTGGCCACAGCTTTCTTTGTACCTGCTGTGCTACAAGCCCCTAAATGTGGGGAGTACTAGCTAGGATCCCTTACTCTCCCCTGCCATTGAGGTTTTCTCTAGATCCAGTCTGCCTTGCAGACAGTTTAAACGTCCAATATAAATGTTAAACTTCTGCCCCCATGTGTAGGCCCCCTCTTTCAGGTGAACCCCATCACTCATGAAGAGCCTCCTGTCCCGAACGTCCCCTCAGTCCCCCACAAAGTGGTACTCCTTATCCTTACACTATCCCTTAAGCCATCTGTTAAACCTCTCTATTACATCCCTCCTTATCATATTCTGCTTCCCCTGCCCCACACAGGGAGGACTTTGGAAAAAGCCAGGGAGGCTGAGTGTGCTGCCAATCTGTCCCCCCAGTTTACAAACGTTCCACTTCACCATACCCATCGACTTGTTCACCAGATCACTGGTACCCAGATGTAGCAGCACCCCTACCTCCCCCCTGCTCCCTCTCCATCATCTTCTCTAACTTCTCTAAATCTTGGATGGCAGATGCCCCAGGAAGGTACCGGACCATCCCCCCACCCCTCTAATCATGCAGTCCCACACAACCAAGACTCTCCTGACACACTTGCTGCCCTTGCATGCCAACATGTTGCCTTGCCCTTTCCCATCAACTGTCTCTAGGACCACCTAGCAAAGTCAGGTGCCTGAACTTCCTATAGGGTGCAAAGCTATTTGCCATGTGGATGGTGAGGGGCTGAACAACTTCCTAGTATCTAACCCTGCTTCCTCCCACGCCCCTGGAAGCCTGCAGCTCCGCTAGGTCCTTCAGATGGGGCAGTGCCCCCCTCTTCCAGAGCATTTCCCTAGAGACAAGCACCCCATACCTGGCACAACTGACTGCCCGTGTCTAAGCCCCATCCCCACAGAGAACTATACTAAGTAGATGTCTAACAAGTTACAGAGCATGCTTAGGTGTGGTCTAGCTATGATGTTCAGCTACTGCACATAAAAACAGGGATAAAACAAAACTACCTTGTAGTGTTCGCCCAAATAGGGTGTAGCTGCAGGCTTGGTTATAGCACAGAATAACAGGGGTTAAAACTACCTCACAGTGCTCACCCAGGTAGGGTGTGGCTGTTGGCTTCACTATAGCACAGTAAACTGGTATTAAAACATCCTGAAGTTTAGCAAAGATTGAATAATCGGTCTGCAGAAAACCACCAGCTTATACAATACATTTTGCTGTTGAGTTCAAAGATCAAGAATGCAGCTGTGTACTTTATCTACCAAAGTTGTGTTACCAAAATTGAAGAGGATTCTATTTCCAAAGTACATGATAGTAGTACTTTGAACTGATCTTTGACATCAGTAGAGATCAAAAGCAGGTTATTTTACGGCAGCATAATCACATAATCATAATTTACAGTATAGACATCTATCGTCATTCAGGTTTTTGGCATGGACAATCTTTAAGACACTGCACGCTGTGTCTCATTTTTATGTTTGCTTGCACGCATGTGCAAGAAACATAGTGCCATCATCGGAGATTTCGGTCGTCACCTCCTCCTCCAATTCAGTCAGTGTGTTGGCAGGCGCAGCCTGTAAACCAATGCATTCTGGAGCTGTCTATGACAAGCTCCAAAATGCAGTGGCATACAGTTCAAAGGGGAGCTACGTTTGAGTGAGCAGCGATAAGACATCGCTTGCCTGGGCGCAGCTCCCCACACACACAGTCGCCACGGGCGTGCACGCCCGCTGCCCCCCGCATCGCGCACAGACTCGAATAGCCGGCTGGGGTGCCCAATCCCGCCGGGCTGTGCTGCATTCCCCGCCTCCCCTCACAAAGCGAAATGCCACGCTGGCTGCCCACCCCGCGTAAGTAATAATATAACCCGGCGGGGTGCCCAATCCCCGTCGGCTCCACTGTCCTCACCCAGTACTAAGTGCCACGCTGAGAGCCCACCCCAGCGTGGCAATCATCACTGTGCGGCGAGGGTGCCCAATCCCTGTCGGCTGAACTAACCCCCAAACCGCCCTTGTGCCATGCTGGGAGCTCACCCCAGAGTGGCAAACGCCCCGCCGTTTTTTTTTTTTTTTACCTGTAAAGAAAAACAGTCCCACGTAGTCTCCTGGCCCCCCTCCCACAACCCGCACCCACCCACTGCGCACCCTGCTCTCCACACCCCTCACCCCATACTTACCTCCGGACCTCGGCGCGATCTTGGTGGACGGGAACACGTCTGCACTCTTCAAAGCCGACCGCGAACTGAGAAATGCCAGTAAGCTGTATAATGGGCTGAACAGGGGTTTCAACTTTGTTGCATATCTCAGGCATTTTGGGAATTTTGCACCAAATTTTCAACATGGGGTTTTGGGACCCCTTCTCATGAATGATGTCACTGTCATGGCGTTATTCGGGCTCGAGCGTGATTTCGCGGTCACTGCGGGGAAATCACCCGCCCGAACCTGAATAATACCATGTGCATATCGTCGCATGAAAGATCCAAAACATGGTGATTCATTCAAAATGTTTGTTCTGACAACGTTCGCGGTTCCTCCATGCGCTCATAAGTCATGAATTTTCAATATTTTCACTCCAGATTTTTTCAACACTGCCATTTTATCACACCATGCAGTATGAGTAGTACAGCTGCCATTTTCACATCTCACCCAAAACGTGTTTCCGCCCATGTAGCGCACAATGGCGCAGTCGGTGTACGAAATCAATGTACAGGATAAATTAAGAAAATCACAGTGACACAGTTCATGAGCAAAGGTCTTAAAATGGTTATGTTGAAAATTTGGTGAAAAAGTTCCAAAAAATGACTGTTTTACGAGCGTGCGTTGTACAGTTCCTAAGCAGGCTCGTAAGTTCACGAATTTTCAATATTTTCACTCCAGATTTTCAACATTGCCATTTTATTACACTTCCTTGTGAACAGTACAGCTGCAATTTTATATATGGCCAAAATGTGTTTCGCACATGTGGCGCACAATGGTGCTGTTGGTGTGCGAAAGCAATGTTTAGGACAGATTAAGAAAATCACAGTTACACTGTTCATGAGCAGAGGTCTTAAAATGGCTATGTTGAAAATTTGGTGACAAAAGTCCATAAAATGACTGTGTTACGAGTGAGCATTGCGCAGTTTCCACGCACCGTTAGTTCATGACTGTCATATTTTCAGTCCAGATTTTCACCAGTGGCATTTTTCCACACTTCCTTATGAACAGTACAGCTGTCATTTTTCACAACATGGCTGAAGTGTGTTTCACACTTTCAGCGCAGAGATGCGTGGTCGCTGTGGGAAATCATTGTTCGGCACAGATAAAGAAAATCACAGTGACACTGTTCATGATCGGAGGCACTAAAAATCCTGAGTTGACAATCTGCTGTAAAAAATCCCCAACCTAATTATATTATGGGTGTGCGTTGCACAGTTTCTATGTACACTCGTGACTTCACCATTTTTTTTTTTTATATTTTTACTACAGATTTGCAACATTGCCATTTTTTACACCTCCCCATGAACAGTACAGCTGTCATTTTTTACATCCTGTTCGGAATGTTTTTGCACCTGTGGTGCTAAATGCCGTAGTCACTGTGCATAAGCAGCTTTCGGCTAACAAACTGATATTCCCCCTGTTCATGAGGTGGGGTCACAAAAAAACATGTTGAAAATTTGGAGTGAAAATACCAACGAATGCCTGAGGTATTAGGGTTTCCAACCATAACGCCAACCCTGTAGAGAATGACAGGCATCAGGGGTGTGACTTGGGATTCTTGCCTGTGATGCTCTTACCATTCCACACCTGCAGTCAGTGAGAGGCATCGAGGTATGCCTTGGACTCTTCGGCCCCAAACTTCACCCCATTCTCCTATATCGCACCCATCTCACCATATTTCCTAATGAAATGGTGCGCATAAGGGCCAAAGACCCTAAGGAACACCGTGACACCTTGTCAGTGTCTGCAGGGTGGGGTGGTGAAATGGCGTGGCCGTTATGCCTGACAACCCAAACGCACACCCCAATGCCTGTCACTCTCTGCAGGGTGGTGGTGGGGTTGGCTTCAGTTCAATACTTCACTGCCATTCCTATTACGCAGCTCTGTAACTTCTACACTACCAGTGCCAATGACAGCAAGCAAACATTCGGCATTGACAAACGCTTGTTTAAGTGATGCCCCACACCCTGATAAATATATTCTGGTGGAAGTTAATAGTTCATAATACTTATTTATTTAGTTTTTATTGACTGGGTAAGTGCACTAGACAAATCCTGCCTATTTTCAGGCACGACCCGGGGGTGGGGGATACAGATGAATGCCAACTGACCTTGAACCAGATTAAGCTGTTGGCCAGCTCATTCGGACAGTAGTTTTAGAAAGTCGTTCTTCAAGAGAAACCACATTAATGACTTTTTGTAAAACATGATGGAAAGGTTTCCATGGAGACTAGGGAAGTGTCTCCACAGAAATTAACCTTTTACTTGCTTTTACAAAATTAAACATTTTTAAATGCTGCCCCAGCTTTTAGCTCCTCAGGTCCCCCAGCTGTTGAGATGGTGTTCTCAGCCCTGACATTTCTGGATTTTATCCTGCATTAACATTTAACGATGGAATAAAACACACTGAATCTGCTGCTAGCTTTTGGTAGAGAGCAGTCTTGCTATCAGAACAAGGAGGCAAGTGACTAAAAAGCTAGAACTTTACTGCTAGAACACTTCTGACTCAGCAAGAGAGTCAGAGCCTGTTGGGATTAAGCAAACAGATACTTTATTAGAGGTGTAGGGTCTCAATTCGTGTAAAAAAACAAACCAAAAAAAAGAGTTAGTGTGCCTCTGAGTCGGGGGACGGGGACTGTATTATCTTGGCAGTTTGCTAAGTCAGGAGGAGAGTCGCTAATTGGGGTGGGGTGGGGTGGCTTAGCGAAGAAAACAGGTGTCTGTTGTTAGACTTCCCTGATGTTAGCTTTTGGCAGACAGCAGTCTTGCCATCAGAGCAAGGAAGCAGCTGACTAAGGCGCTAGAACTTTACTGCTAGAACACTTCTGACTCAGCAACAGAGCCTTTTACACATCGGTATTGCCATCCTAAACTCCCCTGCACCCTTAGCCAGTTCCCACTTTTATAGGCACTGGATTTGACTGACAACAGGAACTTCCTATTTGGCAGCAGGAAGGAGAAAGGATCACCGTGACACATAAGATTTGCCAACCTTAAAGGAAAGGAGTAGCTCTCTCCCCCAGCTGCTGGAGGTCTGACTCGGAACAAGGAAGAAGAAGACTACCAAGGAATACAGGAAGTTCCTGTCCCAGAACAAGAAGAACGGGAGCTTTAAGAGCACAAAGGCGGAAAGTAGGTGGAAAAAAATGAATACAGAAATAAAATAAACAGGGAGGACAGAGTAAGCATACAAAGCAATAGGAGAGGGGCCACAAATAAGACATGATGGGAGTGGTGCAGTGCAGTGGCTGTGGAGCGGAAGTCTTCCGGGAGACGTTCTGGAGGATGCGGTGATGTCCCATCTGCAGGACCTCTCTGGGCTGAGGGAGGAGGTTGCTCGCCTCCACGCAGAGTTGGCCAGGATTCAGGGGACTTTGTCTTTCTTCCAGGGATCACAGAGTCCGCCCCCACTGCCTCAAAGGTTGCTTAGGTGGAGGAGTGGCTGGACTACAGTGGGCTTGGGATGGGTGAGGGTGGTGGAGCAGAGGCACATCCCTCCTATGGTTAAACTTCACAACTCCTATGCTGCACTAGCAGTGTAGGACTGTCCTATGAAGTCACCCGCAGTGGAGACCAAGGAGGTTGTGGGTGTCTTCCATGGTGGAGACTCGAAGGGGGAGGCAGAGGACCCCAGAGGAGGAGGAAGCAACTCCAGGTGGGAGATTCTATTGTTAGAGGGTCTACCTGGGGCAGATGGAGTGGAAAGAGGAGGCTAGTGCCTACCCAATGCCATGGCTTGAGGAATGGAAAGCGCATCCAGAGGATCGCTGGGGCAGCAGGACGGGGGCGCTAGACATCACTGTTCACCTAGGAACAAATGATCTGGCTGGTGATGAGGTTAGGGTAGTGAAGGAGGACTTCAGGAAGCTGGGGAGGGATCTTAGACAAGTAGCACGCACTGTAACATTTTCAAAGGTGCTACTGGTTAATGTCAAGGGAGAAGGCAGGGCACTCCGCATTACAAGATTCAATGCATTTTTTTTTCTTCAAATTATTTTATTGAAAAGATGTTGCATTGTAAGTCAGCTACATTACACTTCATATAATCACATTAATTTGATACATAATCAATTGATACAGTGCTTAAAATTGTCACATACAACGTTTGGTTCATACCAAGGGTGACTGCATGTACATTTATTCAATACTCATTAACACTTAAGTATCACAATTTAGAATTACCTAAACAATCAGTGATGAGTGCTAGGATGAGAGCATACCTGAATTAGAGCATATGCCCAGTGGTTCTTGGATGGGCGCACCAGCTTAACCTTATTTGTATTTATATGTGGACTACACCTCGTTCTAATGCAGTTAGTAGGGGGTTCCAGGTCACCAAAAAGTGCTGTCGCCTTCCCATGGCAAATAACTGTGCCCTCTCCAATGCCATGCATTGCTTTAGATTGTTTGCCCATAACTGGAGGGTGGGCGAGGAAGAGGACATCCATATCTGTGCCACTGTTTTTCAAGCGTTTACCAGGGCCAACGCCCAGAGAAAATCATGATGTTTCCCTCCAGGGTAACGAGGGTCAGCCCCAAGCAGCAACTCAAGTGGTGATCTGGTAGGACTATACCCTAGGATGGCACTCATTATCCAGTAACTTCATACCAAAAAGGGGGTGACCTCTGGGCACATCAGTGCCATATGCACGAAATCCCCCACTCCCCTAATGCATTTAGGATACTCACTGGTTTCTGAGCATCTATGGAGTGAAGCTTTACAGGGTAGCATATGCCCTATACATGAAATTTAATTGGATTTGTCCGTTTATTACTTCTAGAACAGTTCTGAAGATGCTGGCTCACCAGTTTCCATATCTCGGGCCCACGGGATTAACAAATCTTTAGTCCACGCCTCCTGAATTCTATTTGCTGCCTGGCTGTCACTACCTAGTGTAGCGTGGTAGTATGTAGACAGTGGCTTCTTTCCCCATTGTGGTTTGAACAGTTCTTCCTCAAAGGGGATGGGGGAACCCAGCCATTATCTACAGACAATGTTTCACCTAGCCAGTATCGTATAGTTAAATATACAAAGAAGTCACTAACAGGTATGTCCCATTTTGCACGAATAAAATCAAAACTTGTGATCCTGCCTCCCTTGTACAGTTGTGATACTGAGGTCAGTACTTTGCGCTTCCACCTCAACATTCTCTGCATCAATGGGACCGAACAGGTCCCCCTGGTTTGGACTGCTGTAATCAGGCCAGTGTTAGGGGACTGGCCATTAATGTGCGTAATGTGTTTATCAGCCTCCAACCAGACTTTTAATGTGGCATCCGTGAAGGGGTTGGCATCTGAAGTTATGAAATTAAGCCACAGAGAATCTGCTAGTAGATCCCCTCGCAGCGAGCCTCTCAGGGATTCCTCCTCTAGTCCAACCCAGTTATGATTAGTGTTAGAGTTACCCCCCCCCCCGATAAAAACACCAATTGGGCCGCCCAATAATACCCATGAAAGTTAGGGAGCCCTCCCCCCCATTTCTAGTAGGCAATTGTAAAATGTCTTTCTTAATCCTGGCTGACTTACCTCTCCAGAGAAATCTGTGCAGTATTGCATGCATATGTTTGAAGTTATGCTTTGGAACCCTGATGGGTAGATATTAGTAGAGATACAGGCATTTTGGTAGGACAGCCTTCTTAATTACACCTACCCAGCCTATTAAGGACAGTGGAAGGGCCTGCCATCTGTCACAGTCCCCAGAGATCCTTGACAACAGGGGGTTGTAGTTCAGGGCATATAGTGAGCTAATCTTAGCCGCTATCCAGAAACCCAAATATTTTATATTTATAACTAGTTGTAACCCACCCAAGTTCGCTATGAGGTCAGCTCTTTCTAACTTACCATTGGGAGCAACTCACTTTTGTCCAGTTCACATTGGCCTGATAACCTACCATACTCCCTTATCAGGTGGTGTACACCAGGTAGATCTTGTGCAGGGTTCTGTAAGTATAGTAGCAGGTCATCAGCATACAAGGATATTTTATGCTCTGAACTGCCCCTCACTAGGCCCCTAACACCACTATGTTCGCTAATGGCCGCGACCAGGGGTTCTAGAGATAATACATATAAAAGAGGAGATACGGGACAGCCCTGCCTGATGCTATGCCCTAATATGAATGGGGTAGTTACTGGACCATTTACTGCGATTTGGGCCTGTGGGTTGGTATATAACATTTTTATCCAAGAGATAAAGGACTGCCCAAGTCCCACCCTCCTTAAAGTTTCAAAGAGGTATCCCCACTCCACGCGATCGAATGCCTTCTCCGTGTCTAGAATGAGAATCGCCACCCCATGTATGTGTGCAGTTTTACCCCAACGATGCACCACATTCAACGTTCTGTGTATAATATGCTTGCCCTGACGTTCCTTAACAAAGCCAGAGTGGTCTGGATGAATAAGGTCTGGAAGTACAGGGTCTAGCCGGGAGGCCAAAACCTTCGCCAGAATCTTATAATCGGCAGTGAGCAGGGATATCAGCCTGTAGGACAAACACCATGAAGGGTCCTTCCCCAGTTCAGGCAGCACTATGATGGTGGCGGATTGCGTGGAGGAGGGCAACTGTTCCCTGTCCAGGCTCTCCCTCAGCATGTCATGAAGGGGTCTAGCAAAATGTTGGCAAAGATCTTAAAAAAGTCAATGGGCAGGCCATCTGAGCCTGGGGCTCTTCTCCCACTCAGTGAACTGATCGCGGCCTGCACCTCCACGTTGGTTATAGGCTAATCCAATGCTTGTGCCGCCTCCAACTGTAGCTTTGGAAGAGGAGCCCTTGAAAAGAAACTGTCCATCTCCTGCGGGGTGGGGTTCACCTCCGAGGTGTAGAGGGTGCTGTAGAAGGTTTGAAAGAGTCCCCAATTGCCGCTGCATCCTGAACCAGCCCCCGACTCATTGTGATCTGGCCCACCAGGCAATCCCCTCTTGCGCCAGTAGTTGGCAGGACAAAAGCTTACCCCCCTGTCCCCATCAAAGCAGGCTCCCGCCTGAGACAATAAAAATGGCCCGCTCTATTCTGGCACTACTAATCATGTTAAATCGCCACTTCAGTTTCTGGACTACCATGGACAATGATCTGGTAGGCTGCCGTTTATCGCTTCCTCACAGGCCTCAATTTTGGTACAGAGTCGTTCAATCTCTTGTTCATTTCAGTTTTTTGGAGTAGGCTGAGTAAGCCATCATTTGCCCTCTGATGTATGCCTTTAACGTCTCCCATTTGTTCCAGTGTAAGGTTTCTCCTCTTTTGTTAAACTGTAAAAATTCCAGAATGTTGTTAGTCATGGCCCTAAAGTATTTCTGATCTTTAAGGAGTAGGGGGTCCATCCTCCACTGTCTGGCTGCAGGGGGTGAACCAGATGAGGACAGAACCATCGAGAGGGAGGCATGACCTGACAGTATGATGGGTGAATATTGTACTGAACTAGTCACCGGGATGAGTGATGGGCTTATTAGTAATCTATCTATGCATGCATATGATTGATGTGCTTGTGAGTAAAAGCTGTAGTCTCTGCCTGTAGGATTGATATGTCTCCACACATCCGACAGACCAATCTCAGATTCTAGTTTACCCAGGGCTTTGTGTTTCTAGATGGGGGATGGGGACGGGTTGGAACAATTGAGAACGGTGTCCCTTACACAATTAAAGTCCTCCCCGCCCACTATCCAGGGCCCGCCTAACTAGCCATGTCCAGGGCTACTTTCTGGAAGACACCGAGTCATCCACATTAGGGGCATATATTGATCCAAAAGAAAGTGTCCCCACCCCTGAATCTCAGCCTTTACCAATGATATATCTTCCTGCTGGGTCTATTATTTGACCCAGTATGTTAACATGAGACCTCGGGAACCACACCGATGTGCCTCTCACCTTGGAGGAGAAGGTAGAGATCCAGGTGCCCCCAACAGGCACTGGACCTCTCAGCCTCTGTCTGGGTCATGTGCATCTCCTGAATCAGGACTACATGTCATTTAGACCTCTTACCCTCCGCCTGAAATCTTTCCTTTTGACTGTGGATTTCAGCCCATTCACATTCCATATGGCTACTGTAATCGTATTAGTCATGATCCAGGGTAGTGTACAAACAATTTGCAGCTCGTTGAACATACAGTGACTTAACCATTTTTAAAACACTGATATCTCTTGCTAAGCCAACATTTCTGTTATAACTGATAACTTTGTAAGCAGATAATCTGAGAGCATTCTGCAATATCTTAATTTGCTTTCTTAGTAACCCTATGCCCCCCACCCCCAAAGAGATTCCATAAGGCCGGCAAGATCCCGTACACCTCTGGAGAGACACAGCTATTATAATCTCTGTTGGCGGCGATGATCCCCCCAGCCCCTCCCCACAATCTCTACTGATTTGTGAACCCCCAATCCCATGTTCCCACATTTACAACAAGCCCCAATACTTCCCCATGGCCCACCATCTTCCCCCTTATCCCCCACCCCACCACCCTTACATCATATTGTACCTCCCTGCCGGACATAGCAGAGTTTGAGGATATTTCCCTTGCAAACAACTAGCGAACAGCAACACATAAAATACCAATCATAACATTTTAAACATAGAGTAGGCACCATTTTAATTTTGTACACATGTTGAGGTGACTTACGGCTACTAACTACACATATATCAAGAAAGTAAACCTTGTTTCTCTTATGTAATTTGGGATAACTAAACAACTCCTTACTGAAATGTACAATTGTTCAAAGGAAAATGGACCAGTAGATTGTACTTGAAAACAAAGGTTCCAAATTAGGCATATATGCCAGGGCCCCTTAGATCCGCTGGCTTAATGTCCTCCAGCTCTGGTGTTAGGAAATAAAGGCCCAACATGTTACCAGGTGGGGGTGAGCATCCACCTAGGCCCCGGACCACTTGTGATGGACAGTCGAGATGCTCTGACCTTGAATGAGTGTCCGTGGTCTAGGCCTTACCAATATCAGGCTGCGAGCTCCCCGCTGATATCCATGTCCCCAGACATGGTCGGGAGGGCACAATCGCAGTAAATTAAGAAGGCCCATGACCACACTTTAACACCCCACAGAGCCATGCCAAATGTGGACATGCTAACCATTGGGAAAGTGGGTACCCCATGGACCAAATTTGAACAGAGTTCACCCAATATGCAGGATGAAGAGTAAGGTGCCCAGCCAGGGCAAACATAAACAGGAGCTATGATTGCACAAAATGCACAGGAAAGATCACTCTCAGCTCTTATTCTCGAGCCGAGTAGTAAATTTCCTGCCATGACGACTCTTGCAACTCAGGGTGCAGCAATTAACTTATCTGTCTCTCTGGTCCGCCAGTGAGTTCCCTGCATGCCTAGTTGTTTCCTCCTCAACCCATTTCTCCGCCACCTTAGGACATGTAAAGAATTTGGGAGGATGACCCGATCTGTCTAAGCGAAGCTTAGCTGGGCACAGGAAGGCGAATGACCACCCCAAGGTAAATAGCTTCGATTTCACTGCATTACATTTTTGCCTTTGCTGTTGCAGCTCCCTACTATAGTCTTGGAAAATGTGCACTTTGGTATTGTTGATGGCAATGGGACGCTTAGATTTAGCACATTTAAGGACCATTTCCTTGTCTACGACTCTCAGGTACTTGATTAGACAGTGCCAGGGCCTTTCACCAGGTTTCGGCGCCGGACCTACCCTGTGCGCTCTTTCTACCTCAAATTCCAGTGCTTCCTGAGGCAGACCCAGATGCTCCACCAACCATTTTTGCAGGCCCTTCTCTGGATTTTGGCCCTCAACTCCCTCCGGTAGGCCCACAATGCGCAAGTCTGAGCACCTGGATCGGTTTTCTTGGTCGTTGAGCCTGATAATCAATTCCTCCAGCGTTTTCTTCAAGCCATTTCTTTCATCTGTAACTGCTGTTAGGGAGTCCTCCAAACCACTGACCCGATGCTCCAGCTGGGCAATCTGTGTCGTATGTGATGTGTATGTTTTTGAAATGCCTGTAACCACGCTCTGAAGGTGCGTAATTTGTGCAGTTATGTTTGTAAACTCAGCTTTCATTACATGTTGCATTTGGGCCAGGGTCGCAGGTACTCCAGCCAGCGATCTCTCTAGTTCAGACATGCTGCTGCCAGGCTGGTCAGTCTCACAGGCCTGCTGTCTGATGCAATCTTCCAACTCCCGCTGGTGCTCTTTTGATGCTTCCACAGGCTCAAACTTTAGTTTAGACTGTTTATTTTTACGTTTTCCCAAGGCCATTTAACCCACACAGTTATCTTCTGCTGAATAATTCGTTCTGCAGTAGTCTTAGTCAGCTCAAAAACACTTTCAATGCTGTGCCATGTGGAGCCAGGCTAACACACGTCCACCATATCGTAGTGCTAGCCACGTCCCTCCAATTCAATGCATGGTTTAAGGACTGGTGCAGTGCAGAGCAGAGGGCTTCGGCTTCATTGGGGACTGGGGTACCACCTGGAGGGGTGCAGGCCTATACAAGAGGGACTGACTGCATCTATCCGGGGGGGAAATCGAGATCCTTAGTGAGAGGTTTAAATGCTTCATTGGCGAGCATTTACACTAGCCAAGGGGGAGGCGACAGTAGGCAGGAAGAAGCTAATTGCTGCCCCACAAGGATGAAGCCGTCAGTAGGGAGGACCCTAGGGTTGGGAAATTGACACTAAAACCTAAAACCAAGATAGGTAGAATGGCAGAGATAAGGAAGAATGAGAGTAAAAACAGGAGAGGAAGTGAGAGAAAACATGGGGATAGGAGGGGAGATACTAGAAGGGGAGGTTCAGGGGGCACACACAACTTTTTTTGCACTGGTCCACCAGGGAAAGTGATGGTCCAGCTGCACTGGCCACCCACAGGTTGCACTAGCCCCAACATAAACATTAACATTTTGTGAAAAGAAGCACACATTGACAAAGAGGATGTTTGAAACAGTATTTTTCACTGTTTGTTACTTGTTTTCTGTTGTTTCCATATTTTCAGTAAACAAGTAGTCTAAATCTTCTTTTAATGGGGGTCTCCACCCCACAGCCCCCTTTTACCACAAGTTACACAAGCAGTAAGTAGCGTAGCAGTATGGTGTAATGTATGCTATTTTCTTGCCGTACCACTACGCTATTTGTGTGGGTCCATAGATTTTCAACCCACTTACATATCTCGGCAGCATCTCCAAGCCCATGATACAAGATAAACCTCCACCCACCCAGCAGTAGCAGCAGCAGCAGCTCAAAAGATCCCTGTCCCAGACAACCGCAGCAGCACCCCAGCCCCAAGACAGCAGCACAAAGGATCATCCAGCTCCCAAACATTAAGTCTGCATCAAATCTGTAGTGAGTGCCCCAACCCAATACCCCCCCGAACACAGAACATGGTAAGATCACCAGCACCTACCCCACCAAGACACAGTTACACCTCCAAAAAAACTGCACCCAGCCCTAGTCAGCAGAAACAGCCACCCCCCCACCTCGTGCGCAGGTCTGGCTTTGTCAAATTTCTACAAACACACATCTCCCATAGCACAGAACAAATTCACTTTCTGTTACCTGCAGCAGTGGCCTGGGATCCCTCCTCTGCACTAGTAGGCCACACTCCTCGGATCACTGGCTCAAGCCTTGATCCTTCTGGTGAGTAGGATTCTCCTGTCTCTCTCCCTCAACAGACACACTTCTGCAGCCAGAATTGATACTGCTCCCTCTGCTCGAGTTGGATGCTGCTGCACAGCCCGAGCCGCACTACCCCCACGCCCTGGTTCTTCTTGTAGCTTCCGACAGTCACCTGCGGCGGGAAAGGGACCACGACTTGCTCGCTTTTGCAATGCTCCTTTACGTCAGGGCTCATCTCTGACTCAGCATTCCCTACAATGCCACTCCCTTGCAGCAGTGGCTTTAGACGTTGGGGAGGGGCAACCGCAGTGTGCTCTGCTCTAACTGGAGTATGGGGGACCTTGGAGCTTTGTTGTTGGCTTGAGTGGAGGTATGCAAAAACAAAACAAAAAAACTCCATACTTGTCAAGGGTTAAAGCCCTTAAAGGGCCATGTGGTGGAGTTAGGCTACACCCTCAGCTATGACTGATGGACCACTTTTCTATCTCCTTATTTCCTAGCTACCAAAAATGAAAATTACGTACCTACCGTAATTCTTAATTTTTCTGTGTATCTTCACCATTCATCTCATGTGGGTAGTGGCTGCTCACAGGTTAGCCGTTAGGTGTCACTGACCCTGCCCTCCCGCCAGTTCTGAGTCGCCGTAGAGCAAGAATGAAGGTTGGGAGGGAGGGAGGGACAAGGATGTCCAAGGGACAGGCAAAGGAAAAGATATATGAACTAAAAGGAGAAATAAACGACTGAGAGGAGAGATGAGGGAAAGAGATAGAAAAACTAAGGGGATTGGGATCTGGAAGAAGAAGAAAAGGGAAGGGAAGGAGGGAGGGAAACAACAAGCGAGAGGGGAGAGGACAAACCCCAGGCTCACGGTCTGATCCCTGATTTGAGACTGACTTACTGCTCTGGAGCAGCAACAAGGCTAGACTGCCAAAATTCAAGGCACAGGAATTTACTGACAGCGCATCCCAGCAGAACAACTTCAAGATCGTAAGGGAACAGAAACCGAGGGTTGCCCTCCCTAACCAACTAAAATAAGAATAGGGAGATAAAACAAATCTCCTTCTTAAAATGAAGAAAGAGTTAGTCCCTAAGGAAAGGATTGGGGCAGCCACTCAACATCCTACCCCAAAGGGGTGGAAGCCAAAGGTGATGAGGGAGGGCAACCTCCCTCGATCTCCCCACCGCCAGAGAGCAGAAGGGAAAAAAAAAAAACTGTGTGTCCAAGGTCATCCCGCTCTTGATCCACAGAACGGATTGGGGGGAAAAGGAGGGCACACAGGGGGAAGGTGGGTGGGAATTGTGATAAATGGTGAAGACACACAGAAAGATCAAGAATTACGGTAGGTACGTAATTTTCATATTTTATCTGTGTCAGTCCTCACCATTCATCACATGTGGGTGAGTACCGAGCCCCCTCAAAGGGGGCCCGAGACCCTAAGAGACTAAGCCCCTTAGTTCCCAGTGGGGGAGACACTGGAAGGGAGAACCTTTATGGGCCTGGCGAGGCACGAGACTGGGGAGAGGTGAGACGGGAACCCCCCGGAGGGGGAAGGAAGTTGCCCTGACAGACGCTGTCTCACCCTATGGGAGAAAAGATGGGTTCTCCGGTAGGTGGAGGAAATCACCCTACGCCGGGCCAAGGGTAACAACCAGGAAAGACGCAGCCATGCCATCCGCCTAATGCAGATCGCTGTCCCTATGACTCTGGGAAGCTACTTCGGCATCATAGGATGCCCTCACTTGGTGTCTTGCTAGTTCCAGGCCCCGTGCAGAGTGTGCAATGGCTTGTCTGGTTATCTCCGAATCAGGCAGGGAGGCCAGGAGCTGACCTAGCCTAGACCACAACAACCTATCATAGGAAGCATAGTGGGTCTGATGTGCAGCAAATGACAGTAAAAACCGTACTGAGTAGAAAGTCCTCCTCTCCCAGAAGTCAAAATCCGCAGAGTCTTGATTTGGGGTCCGGTCACGGTGGAGAGCATGAAGCCCATCAGGAGTGTCCAGTTGCGTCAACCCTGACTGAGGGTGAGGTATATGACGTGGAGACTCTCGGGGGCACAATACCTCTGGCTCAGATCCCTAGGGGCTGGGACTCCGGAAAAGTGTAGTTGCTAGAAGCGCAATGACGCCTCCTGAAAAGGAACAGACCAGGCGGGCAACACAAGGGTGGCTGCACTGAAATTGCCTAAAAGGCATGCATCAAATGCTCAGGATTGTGCTGGGTGGTGGGGGAATGATACTTATGTCTTCCAACATCCTCTCGAGGAAACGACGATACCCAGCCAGATCAGTGGCAGGCGAGGTGTGGACAGAAGGCTCCTCTCCTCCAGATGAGGAGGAGGAAGTGGAAGACTTTGGAGATTCAGTGTCTTGCTGCTCAAGGGGAGGGTGAAACACCAGCTCATCCATAGCCCTAACGTAAGTGGGGAAGTGAGCAGCTGCACCCCTGAATTACTCCCAGGTGAGGGGCCCCCTAGGACCAGAAATACCCAGGAGAGCAGGAGATGCCGACAGAGGAATGGGGCCAGATCCACTACAGCAGAGGGATGTCCTCTGTCCAGGCAAGAGAGTCCACCGGAAGTCCCCAAGGGAGGAGGAGTTCCAAAGGGCCCAACAGCTGACAGCTGATCAACCACGCTGGAACTGCCTTAGACCTTGCCCTGAAGAATCCCCCGTGAGGCAACCGGGACTGTGTGAGCCCAAAAGGATGGTCCCTAACCTTGAAAGAAAAGGGCACTCTAGAGGAGACAGAGAAGGAAAGACCAGGATCTACACTGCGGCTCCTCCCCAAACCCGGGTGTATCCCAGAGAAGGGCCGCCGCCTTGAACCCAGGCCCCTTGACCCCTCTGATTTCAAGAAAGCCCTACGCCTTGAGAACACCATCCTAGGCAGCTGGCACCTCTGAGTAGCCCTCGAAAAGACCACCCAGGGAGCAGCACCCTCCCCTTCGGTGGGTGCCCTGGTCAGCCCTAAAGTTGGGCGATCCAGGCACACCACAGCAGGGGATTGTGGCAGGGTCTGTGTTACTGTCCTCTGAGACACCCCCCATTTCCTAAGTCTGTTGCAACAGCATAATGTTCTTTCTCTGCCTTCCCTACTTCTTTCTGTGTCCTTTTCTAGTTCCCCATTAGGTAGTCTGGCCACCTACCTAGTGTTCTTGCTGTCCCTATCCTCATTTTGTTTCCCTACTGTCTCCAAAGAACAGTCCCAGTCCGTTTTCCTCCTTCATGAGCGTTGCGCACACTCGCCTCACAGCGATCGTAACATTCGACTCACCGATAATAAGCACATCGCAGGAGCGAGTCGGCGTTCTGAAAAGTTATTTTGTTTCATTTTCAGGCTTGTAAGAATGAGGGGAAGTTGTACTGAATAAAATAATGTTGAAATTGCCTGGTATTTCTGTAAATGAAGCCTTCTGAATGTCCCCTAAGCACCCCATTGTTAAGCACAGCATAAACCTCATGATTAGGAAGCTGAATGTTTTAACAGGCAGACTGAAATTTAGAAAAGGTAGCACTTTAGTGGAGAAAGCTGAAAAAGTACTGACTTGAAACTCAACTTGTAGACTACAAGCTCTTGCAAACAGTCCACATAAATAGTTCTAAATAATGGTAATACTGATAATAGTCCTTGCTAATTTTAAGACCTGTGGTAGTACAAGGTTTCCACACAGAAATTGCACAGCTTCAGCCTGTAGAAACTGTTAATCCTGTATTGCTATTGTATGTTGCTGTCTCTGCAAAACGATATAGAAGTGCCATTTTGTATCTGAACTGACTTGATACAGGATATAATGTTGAGTTTATGTTTCTTACCTGGAATCACTACTGTGGCCCTTTGTTCTCAGGACTCTACTCCAACTTAGTCCCTGTTCATTTGAGAGCAGGCCGGCCAAACCCTCCTTACATTTATACAGAGTCTAAGGGGGAGGAGTTCAGAGAACATAGGAACAGCCCATGTATGTGAACCAGTTGAGTTTAAACTTCTTATTTTTACATTCCAGCCCTTCTATATGTTTATATTTTCACTGTTTAATTGTTAGAAATGTTTTGTAATAATATTTATGTGGTTTACAAACTTTTTGTTCCTAGTTATATAAGAAGGGGAGTGGTTTTCTAGATCACGTCCTCTTGATACTATAAAAACAGGCAAAAAGCTACCTAGAGTTAGTCTAGCCCAGGGGGTCAGCAGGGCGCTATCCCCAGTACCTTAGCCTATTCTAAGGAAAGTTGATTGCTCGCTTATTCTTTTGGACGTCTGCATTTTGTTACGTGGAAGAAGTATTCCTCCTTGCTTTATTTTATTTTGTAATCAAACAGTTCGTTTGCTTTTATTTCTGTTGTTTTTGAATAAAACTGCTGCAGTATATTCCATCCACACTGGTGTCAGAGTCGTATATCCCACAATACTTTCACGGGGATGCCCCAGTCGAGGGAGCCGAAAATCCACTGAGTCCAGGCAGCAGAGCAATGGCTGCCTGGACCGCTGCCTGCTGGTCAGAGCCCCTGACCATAGATTTGGAGACCACCGCCCGCTCCTCAGAGGGAGGCTGGGTCTGGACCACCGAAGCCTCTACTGAGGCGCCCACAGAGGCTGCAGACTCCAAAGAGTCTGGCAACCAGTCTGGATCAGACCCAGAATCATCCT
Source organism: Neoceratodus forsteri (assembly GCA_016271365.2). Taxonomy (NCBI): domain Eukaryota; kingdom Metazoa; phylum Chordata; order Ceratodontiformes; family Ceratodontidae; genus Neoceratodus; species Neoceratodus forsteri. Next base: position 1,681,095,625 of record CM057456.1, read on the forward strand.
CCTCCTCTGAAGAGGAGACCAAGGCCCGATGCCAGACCACCCGCAGGCGCTGGCCCCTAGCAGGACCGAGAGGGGTGCCAATCCAAGGCCCTGCACCGCGATCGGAGCCAACCGCTTTCCCAGCACCGTGAACAGCGCCAGGAGAAGAGACAGCCCTGACCAAGGCGCCGAGGCTGGAGCGAATGGCACTGGAGTCAGAGACGGCACCTGCGGTGCCGCGAACAGTGCCAGAGTCAGAGGCACCAACAGCCCCCCCAGCGCTCCAAGCGGCATCGGGAGCAGGAATGATGGATCAACAGCCCCGGTGTTGCAAAAGGTGCCGGAGCTGGAAATGGTGCTGGGAACAGAAACAGTCACAGAAGGCACCGTAGAACTTCCCGTGGCACCGCAATCGCCATTGGCCGCTGAGTAATGGACCGGCACCATAAGAGCCCATTGCACGGCGGCGGTGTTGGAGGTCCGAAGATGGCGGCCATGGCGTAGAGAGGATGGTGCTGCTCCGGGCCCAAGGGACACGACACCGGAGAGCAGTGGTGCCTCCCGCCGCTTCCCCGGGGGGGGGATGGACTGGGCATCCTGCACCGCGGAAGGGGCCCCCGCCACGACAAGGCCAGAAGAGGCAGGCGCCCCCTCCTCCATGGTCCGTATAGAACCGGGAGGGGACCCGGAGGAAAGGCCAAGAGACCGTGGCTTGGCCCGATTAGTGTGTGTCCACCCTCCGAAAGTCGGCGGGGCTCGTCCGACTTTCCACACGCGCTGCTCAAGAATGCGACTGTCCATGGAAAAGCAGGCATCATATGAATCCAAGTCGTGAAGCAGATCAAGACACGTTAGGCAACGATCATGCTGGTCGGTAACAAAATACTGACGGCTGCATGGGCATCAACGCATGGGAGGCTGCCCTGTTTTAGATAACTTTTTTAGCCCCTCCCGTACCAGACATGATCGACAGTAAAACAAGGTAAAAATAGATTCGACATCGCTGTAAGAATAAAAGGAATGGTCTTACCAGTTAGCGGCGTCTAGCAGGTGGCGAAATGGAACCGATGGAGAGTATTTTCATTCAACGAACAGGCTGAAGGACAGTAGGATGAAGATGCAGACACGGGTCTTCAAGATGAGCTCCTCATGAGGTGCGACCTCTACGGCAGGAGATGAAGAACTGGCGGGAGGGTGGGGTCAACAACATCTAACAGCCAACCCGCGAGCGCCACGTAGTGCGTCGGCCTCGAGGTCGTCGGTGCGTTGGCTGCACCCATTCCCCCCCAAAAAAGAGCTCCCGCGGGAGCGTGACCTTCGGCCACTACCCACATGTGATGAATGCAGAAGACTGACAGAGATAAGATAGTCTGTTGTGCAGCAGTTAACACTTTTCTCTTTGCTTCCCCCCCCCCCACCTTAGGTTGCCCACTTAGCATACTGTAGCTCTTTACTATCCCTACTAGACTTCCTACTAGTTATCGCTTTTCATTGGCATCATTCCAGGGACTGAATGGATGGAAAACACCCAGAGAGGTGTTGTGTAAAGTGCATAAGTGCATTTTGTGTAAAATAAACTTAAAGGCTATTTTAGATAGCAGGAATGAATATAGTTATTAAGTCTTTTTAAAGAAAAAATGATTCAGAGGCCATATCAAACTAATTATTTCATGATTAGTACAGTTATACAAAATCCTTAAGGTATTTTCATAAATTCACATCATAAACCTGTTACTGTATGAAGCTAAACAAAACACTGTGGTATGTTTTATAAAAATGCTTAGTCACTATGAATCAGAGATACAGAGAGTCAATATCTGTGGAGATATACACTGTACCTTTAATTGAACCAGGAAGTCCTCTGGAACAAACAAACTCCCTTGGTTTTAAAACAGCATGTTCAGACATGAAAATAGAAAGGACTTAGTCAGGTGACCCCACCAAAGACATAAAGCCTCTTTTCTGAGTTCACTTGAGTTCAGTCAGGCCAGTGGGGCTCAGCCCTGAGAAAGAAGGAGAGAGGCAGACAAGCTGTTGAATGCAGATGATAAGGGTCTCAGGAGCTCTAAGATCTAGGACTGTATTATATGAGAAACTACTGATGTTAGGTAGTGATTTTCTTTGCAGGGCTCGAAATTCCCCACTATTTGGTGTTCCGTGCACACCAAAAATCATGCACGGAACACCAAATATTAACTCCTGGTAACCCGTGCTGTATACTGGTTTTCAATTCTTGATTCGAGCGTCGACTGTCCTAAATACTTTGTGTCTTTGTTACATTTGCTAAGGCTGAAATGGGACCCCTTTACAGCACGTGTAAACTGCACATACATTTTCGTGAAGGTAACTGACCTCTCTGTGACCCGACACTGACTGCACTCAAACAGCACCAGCCCAGCGCTGCCGATAAGAGATTGTCTCTCTCCTCTTGCTCTCTCGCTCAACTGCTGTAAGCAGCTGACCTATGACGTGACACTGACTGCACTGGTAACTTCACGGAGCTTAACGCTGCGGCCAAGGGACCGTCTCTCTTTCTCTCTTTACCTCTCCCGTTCTCTCCTGACTGCTGTCCAAATGGAGTAAATCATATTCAGTGGTGGAAAAAATATATGGGGTGGCAGCAAGAGTAATGCAAGACTTAAAACTAAATGTACTTACTGAAAAAAAGAATAACCAGTGCTTACTGTAAAAAAGAAAACAGTCTGCAGAACCAAACAGACCTACTGTAATTTCACTTTCCCGAGACGGGGAAATAAACGTTACTGCTAGAGTCTTTATGGTCCAGGCAAAGCAGCTTTCAATTTACTTGCAGCTAGCCCTAAATTACATTATTCAAATAACCTGCACAGTTTTTTCATTTGCTTAATTTACCTCAGGGCTGACTGAACTCACAAAAGCTATTGTGCCTGGACCACTACAATTAAAAAAAACGGCAGACAACAGTTTTGGAAAATTCTTTTTATTGAGAAACCATTTAGGGTTAGACTGCAGAAAAAAAAAATCAGCAGTCTTTTGCTCCTCATTTGGCTACAGTCTGAGTGTAATTGTGGCAAGCATTTTAAAAAGTAAAAATTTAGCTTGGTAGAATTCAACATTTTTTTTGGTTACTTTACTTTTTTCTGAATTTTTCTTACTGCGTAATGGGTACAAATAGAGGTACACAAAAAAAAGTGTTGTATACCAGTTTTCAAGACGGAATGCCAAATCCTGGGAAATGGTATTCCATGTGGAACACCGCTTTTTAAAATGAATTTCTAGCCCTGCTTTGCAATTTTTTTGTTTTCATTTATTATTTTTCTAACCTTTGAAAAATAAATATCACACCATGGTGTGTTTTAAACCTGTAAATTTGCCTCGCCTGATGTTTATTCCCACACGCTGTGACAGGCCATTTCCCAATTATGGCTAGATCACACTAGTCAAGCCGGGAAAGCCAAGGGACAAATGCACTGGCCCAAAGCAGTTTGCACTATGCCCTGGGCCAGTAAAATAATGTTAAGATTGACCCCTGAGGTTGGAAAACTTTGAAGGCCATGTGCACGATTGTCCATAGCCTGGAAAATAAAATCCCAGACCTAGTGGTCTTGATGGCAGAGGCAGACCTGGACATTGTTGCCGTTACTGAGACATGGTACATGGGGAACCATGAATGGGATATAGCCATACCAGGTTACATTCTATTTAGAAAAGATGGGGTGGGAAAAAAGGGTGATGGGGTGGCTATCTATGTTCGGGAGGGAATTTAAGCAACTGAAGTTCAGGGAATGCTGCAGGGAGCAGAAACACTGTGGGTCACCCTGGAGACAGGAAATGGCACTGCCATTCACACAGGTGTGATCTACAGACCTCCAGCACAAGGGGAGGAGATGGATGGGGTACTAGTAGAAGCCATCCACAAAATGATAGCCAAAGGTGAAGTGCTGCTGGTGGGAGAGTTCAATTTGCCTGATGTGGATGTAGCACTCAGGCTGCAGCCACAGCCGAGAGCAGAGGCATCCTGGATGCCCTGCAGGGGGCGTGCCTCAAGCAGCTTGTAGTAGAACTCACCAGAGGAGCAATATCGGACCTGGTACTCACCAATGGGGACAGAGAAACCGATGTAACAGTGGGTAGCCACCTGGGGTCCAGAGATCGTTTTACAGTGTGGTTCAATATGAGAACAGTTGAGGAGTCAAACCACACAACAGGCTGACTTTGCAAAAATGGGGGAATGTCTCAAGCAAGCCCTGGCAGGGAAGGAAGAAGGGGGAGGTGTAGAAAAATAATGAATTAACCTTAAGTGAGCCATAGTAGAAGCAACACGCCTTTATGTTAGGCAAGTAAACAAAACAAAGAGAAAGAAAAAAACATTATGGTTCTCAAAGGATGTGGCTGGGAAGGCAAGAGAGAAAAGACTAGCTTTCAGGAGGTACAAGGAAACATTGGGGGAGACAGGGAGCTGTATGTGGAAAAGCAGAGGAGGCGGGGAAAGCAGTCCGGAGTACAAAGGTGCAAAAGAAAGCAAAAATAGCACAGGCAATTAAGAAAGGAGAAGACCTTTTTTAGGTACATTAGTGATAGAAAGAAAGCGGTGGGATTTAAGTTAAAAAAGGAGGAAGGGGGTATGTGGAGGGGGACCTAGAAAAAGCAACAATCCTGAACAAATATTTTTGTTCAGTATTCACACAAGGGGAAGAAGGACCACTACTGGGGGATAGGAGCACCAGTTGGAGAGAGGTGGAAACCAGCCCGTTTATGGAAAAAAAGAGTCCTAAAGGAACTCGAGAGTCTGAAAGGGGACAAGGCTACAGGGCCAGATGGGATACATCCCAGAATATTAAAATAACTCAGAGAGGTGCTGGTAGCACCACTAACAGTCCTATTCAACAAACTGATAGAGACGGGTGGTTCCAGGGGACTAGAGGAGGGCAAATGTAGTCCCTCTTCACAAAAGTGGGAAGGAACAGGGAGGAGGCTGGCAACTACGTGACCTTAGTAGTGGGGGAAATTAATGGAGTCACTGCTAAAGGAAAGAATTGTGATATTTCTTGAATCCAGCAGGGCACAGGATCCAAGGCAGTATGGATTCACAAAGGGAAGGTCTTGTCAAACAAATCGGATAGATTTCTTTAACTGGGAGACCAGGGAGGTGGATAGGGAAGGGGTGGTGGATGTGGCCCACCTAAATTTCAGCAAGGCCTTTGACACCGTCCCACATAGAAGGTTGTTAAATAAGTTGGTCAGTCTGGGAGTGGGCCCTAAGGTGGTAAACTAGGTCAGAAACTGGTTGAGTGACAGGACACAGAGGGTGGTGGTAAATGGCATTCAATCCGAGGAGTGGGGGGTAACCAGCCGGGTGCCATAGGGCTCTATGCTGGGGCCAGTCCTTTTTAATGTCTTCATGAACGACACTGCAGAGGGGCTTGAAAGGAAGGTATGCCTCTTTGCAGATGACACTAAGATCTGCAACAGTGTTGACACTCCAGGGTGTGTGTGGAAAAAATAAGAGAGGACTTAAACGTGCTTGAGGGGTGGTCGAGAGTTTGGCAGCTAAGATTCAATTAAAAGACGTGTAAAATCATGCACTTGGGGTGCAGAAATCCAAGGGAGGAGTACAAGATGGAGGGGAGGGTATTAACGGCCACCAGTCAAGAAATGGACCTGGGGGTAATCATATCTAACGACCTAAAGGTAACCAAACAATGTGAGAAGGCTGTGGGGAGAGCCAGTGGGATGCAGAGGTGCATAGGGAGATATCACACCAGCAGAAAAAAGAAGGTGGTTATGTCGCTGTATGGATCACTAGTGAGACCTCATCTAAAGTACTGTGTCCAGTTCTGGAGGCCTCATCTTTGGAAGGACAGACAAAACAGAGGTAGTCCAGAGAAGGACAACAAAAATGGTGCAAGTACTGCACCAAAAGCCATATGAAGAAAGACTAGATGACCTCAATATGTATTCCCTGGAGGACAGAGAGAGAAGGGGGGGGGGTATGACAGAGACATTCAAGTATATCAGGGGTATAAACAAGGTACAGGAGAGTAGCATCTTTCAGAAAAGAAGGTGCACAAGAACAAGGGGGCATGATAGGATGCTAGAGGGGGGTAGGCTCAGGGACAACGCGAGGAAGTACTTTTTCACAGAAAGAGTAGTGGATGCTTGGAACAGCCTCCCTGTGGAGATGGCAGGGGCAAAAACAGTAGGGGAATTCAAGAATGCATGGGATAGACATAAAAGTATTCTAGCAACAGGGAAGAGCGCGTAAGCCGTAGATCAACTAGGATCTGCAGTAATGCATTAGGTAGGGAAGAGGGGCAGACTAGGTGGGCCATATGGTCCTTATCTGCTGTCACCTTCTGTGTATCTAAAGTTACCAGAGTGTCCTCATCTGTTTCTAGTGTGGTGAGTGCATGGGTTTTTCTTTCCTGGATGGGAGGATGGGTGGAGTGTGGCTCTATGGGGAAGACAGGCAAGAAGGTCAAAAGTTAATTACAGTCAATTTCCTCCACAGAGGAATCAAAAGCAGTACCCAACTGGAAGGCTTAAAAAGTAGGGACAGTTATGAGCCAGATGGGCAGCAGACAGGGAAGTGCTCTGGTGAAAACCACAGCATACCGCCAGCGATTACGGTAATCCATGATGTGGGTGACAACTAAGCTTCAGATGAATCTGTTGATGACATACCTAACACTGAGGAGGAGTGTGGTAGGGCGTTGGTATGTGTGGGCAATCAAGCGACGTGACACCATAGCAGTATGATATATGCTTCAAATATTTATTCATTACCAGAAAAGTTCTTCATTTTAACAGAGGGTATTTTCTTTGGATAATCATCAATAGTGCTCCAAACAGGCTGAAGTCAGTCATTATACAACAAGCTTCTTCATCTGTTAGCAGTGCTTTCCAAGCCTCAGTCACATTTTAACCCATAGGAATTGAACCTGCATCTTTAGCCTTCCATTTGGTATAAGATATACATACAGTCTTACTCCTCAGAGCACTTCAAAATGGCACTTTAACAGCATTCCCGGAGTTCACCTCCAGACCCAAAAGCAATCTCTCCCTAACTGAACCAAATGTTCAACCTTTATACCCTAAAAGGGTCAGGTGACCTTAAAACCCCACCCCTACTTAAGATTTTGAACTATATTGCTTTATACTCTATTTATTTTATTTAAAGACGTTATATCTTTTTAAATTCATATAATAACATACTCCCTCACTCAGAAGTGATTTATATCCTTTCTAAACGTTTTCAATTCCATTTCTAGAGACAGGGAAGCACCACCCCTTCCTAACAATATTTAAGAAAGAAAAGAATGGCCGGCCGGCTCTTAAGAGCGAACTACAGCCACAACTGAAAGAATTCTAGACTTCCAAAATGCCTAGAAGACACCGCCAATCCCTCGTTTTATGCCCAACATCGGATTAACTTCATACCACAAGAATTCGCCTACGGAGGGTAAGAAATACAATCCCATCCATTTAAACAAACAAAGGGTTTTAGTTTCTAACCACTAGACTGTTAAATACCCCAGCGACTATACGCACCAACGAGCAGAGACAGCCGCTAAAGCACTCACACCCACATAGCCTGGAAATCGGCTCTTACAGCTGCACAGCCCTAAACAAAACATCCCACAGATATGCCACAGCCCATCTCATCTAATAATCCAAGGACATTTAAATATATATATATTCCTGAGGATCCACCACAACCCCAGACTCTGTAGCGAACCCATAAACCAGAAAACCGAAAACTATTCATTAGAAGGGAGGTCCCTCTTTCTGCAACCAAAATCTAAACAGAAAGATGCCTCCCCCAAAGGCACACAGACCAGCACAACCATCTCACCGGCAATCCACATCGCCGCTCGAAACCCCAACAATTCTCCCTTGTACAGACAACCACCCTCCTCTATGTTCTTACTGAATTAAAGAATTAAAAGGCTACCTACATATTTTCAGGGAATTCTGTACACAGCGTCCTGCGCCTGACCCCACATAGCCCCCCACCAAGAACAATATTCAGACCATCCAAACCTGCGATTTTAGGGGGATATTTACTTTTATGATCCAAAGGAAAAGCTACTGCTTGCGAACCTAAAAACCGAAACAACATTTTAAACTGCATGAACGTGCGCACGATCGCACAGATGTGCCGTTTTACCGATCGTTTAAACAGCAAACCTGAACATCTACTCGCAGGATCTAAACAATTTGAAATCTTTCACTAACACTCACCCTAAGGTCCACGCTGAGGGGTAATATCCTGAAAATCTCAGAAAACACTATTACCAGCTCCAAATTTAACCAACTTTCTCTCTTAAAGGGGAACTTCCAAATACACCAGTAAAAAAGAAAACAAACATCTAGCCCCATATGTTATTATCTTTTTACATTTTAAATCTCACAGAGCCACTCTGTGACATTCCTCCCAACCCAAGAGGGCAACCATATCTTTGGTTGTCCACTTCATTAAGCTCTTTAGCTTAAAAAAAAAACGAAAGGGGGGTTAACCTACCAGAGCCCTGGTCCACCCACCTTAGAGCTCTATCCCAAGAGTCCCTTAGCATATCAATCATACCACCTCAATAAATACTCAAAACTATTTTACACTGCGTCTTGTATTAAATATTTCCATGTCCATATTCTATATCCCGAACTATGAACCATATTACATTTCTAAATATTGACTAACTTGGCCAGTGTTTGGATAATCTGTAACACCATAAGATATCATGTCTAAATCATTTTATATGAATTTGATTTTTTTTACCCACATGGCCATATCCACTAAACTCTATGTACCATGCATAAATAATATATTAAGATTTTGTTTGAGAAATATTATCTTCATACATATGAAAAGTATTTTCCAAGCCAACAGTTCCATTTTTGGAACTGTTATTATGGCCTATACCTAATTCATATTCTGGAACACATGATTTATCTTATCTCACATCATTAACTTCAATTTCACTACTGACAAGAATAGGATAGCAGTTCAAATAACATTCACTGAATAACATCTCCTAAGCAAACAGGCTATTACTTTAGCTGAATTTTGTTTTGAGATAAACAAACTAAAACAAATGCAACAAAGGACTAAAAAAAACAGAATAACTTCAACTGCAGGTGGCCAACCCTCCAGTCTTAGAAAGAATAAAGGAGATAGCGCTTCGCTTTTAAGCTTGTTGCTTTAAGATGTATTCCTTCACGTGAACTGAACTCAGATCTTTACCCTTTACTTTACTTCATCAAAACTGTCCCAATCAATTACCCTGCACCCAGGATAGTGGAAACCCCCATTATACTCATACTCTTTATTTTAGTGTACCAACTTATTTCCATTGAGTGTTCTCCTTCCTATCTGTCTCACTCTTTCTTCAGACAGTTATTCCATGATGTAAATATGTGCACATTCCCAATTCTCAAACAATTTATCTAAATACTTTATTTTGGCACCTTCCATCCAGTACTCCTTTTATCTAGTAACCCTTTCATTACTCTCAGTACCTAAAACATACTGGGATTGGAGTACTGGACAGAAAGACACTTGGGTACACTACCTACATGGGGCTATTCCTCTAGTCCCCTCACTCACTACTTAACCTGTCTAGTACTATAAGTTTCTACCATCTACTACTCATATCCCTTTGAATCACCCTCCCCTTTTTCCAAGGGAGCCAATTATTACCTTCACTTCTCTTCCCTTGAGTGGCTGCCAACCTCCTTAAATACAGAGCCACTTGACTGTACAACCCAGGCCAATGAAAAGAAGGAATGAGACGCCCCAACATTTCCTCTTGATTCATGTGTTTAGTGTTTATACATAAGGCATCTAAAACATCCTTTCTATATCTACAGTACCACCACCCTAGAATCTATCTGCTTTATGAGGGTTTGGTCTCATGTGATACAATACCTCATCCTTCATTTCTACCACCATAACTGCCCTTTTCCCCATCCATACCTGTTCGACCTTTATTCAGGGTAACATGGCTACTTATCTGCTGGATTTCAGGATCCTCTGCCTGCACAATTTTCCAGCAAGCAGCAGAAAAATTAATAACATTTTTGTTGTTAACATTATTACAAGTCAATGAGCAAGTCCCTTCGGCAACTACTGCCTCTTCTGTTTTGCTCGCATCCTTCACCCCAGATACCAAAACAGTCTCACCTGGGGACTTGTCTGACGTCGATCTTCCATCATCTCCATCATCTCCAACCCAATACATTCCCTGGAACATGGGTAGAACAGGAAGCTGGTCCTCAACACAATCCACACAATCCACATAGGACATCTTTTCAGCCCTCTTCATAGGCCTTTGATAAACCAAAAGGTCCCTCATTACCATCAATTGGCTTAACACCTCCTGGTACCTTTGTTCTGCTTCTTTACATCGACTCTCCGCCTCCATCCAGCAATTAAATAACCATTGTTTTACCTCCATCCGATCACTCTGGTCACTCTTCTGGTCAAACAAAATTTCACAGGGGCTCCTCATTTTCGTTTAGCTTATTCAAAAAAGGCCTCATCACCATCCAGGACCATCACTCTGTTGGCTTCATCTTTGGAACAAAGTACTTTCACCAATAACCAATAAAGAGGAGTTAATTCAAAGCATCATCTTGCTAGGCTCACCGCCCACCAGACCTTATGCAGATCACGAACATCCCACTTCTAACACCATATGTGGTAGGGCGTTGGTATGTGTGGGCAATCAAGCGACGTGACACCATAGCAGTATGATATATGTGTCAAATATTTATTCATTACCAGAAAAGTTCTTCATTTTAACAGAGGGTATTTTCTTTGGATAATCATCAATAGTGCTCCAAACAGGCTGAAGTCAGTCATTATACAACAAGCTTCTTCATCTGTTAGCAGTGCTTTCCAAGCCTCAGTCACATTTTAACCCATAGGAATTGAACCTGCATCTTTAGCCTTCCATTTGGTATAAGATATACATACATTCTTACTCCTCAGAGCACTTCAAAATGGCACTTTAACAGCATTCCTGGAGTTCACCTCCAGACCCAAAAGCAATCTCTCTCTAACTGAAGCAAATGCTCAACCTTTATACCCTAAAAGGGTCAGGTGACCTTAAAACCCCACCCCTACTTAAGATTTTGAACTATATTGCTTTATACTCTATTTTATTTAAAGACATTATATCTTTTTAAATTCATATAATAACATACTCCCTCACTCAGAAGTGATTTATATCCTTTCTAAACGTTTTCAATTCCATTTCTAGAGACAGGGAAGCACCACCCCTTCCTAACAATATTTAAGAAAGAAAAGAATGGCCGGCCGGCTCTTAAGAGCGAACTACAGCCACAACTGAAAGAATTCTAGACTTCCAAAATACCTAGAAGTCACCGCTAATCCCTCGTTTTATGCCCAACATCGGATTAACTTCATACCACAAGAATTCGCCTACGGAGGGTAAGAAATACTATCCCATCCATTTAAACAAACAAAGGGTTTTAGTTTCTAACCACTAGACTGTTAAATACCCCAGTGACTATACGCACCAACAAGCAGAGACAGCCGCTAAAGCACTCACACCCACATAGCCTGGAAATCGGCTCTTACAGCCGCACAGCCCTAAACAAAACATCCCACAGATATGCCACAGCCCATCTCATCTAATAATCCAAGGACATTTAAATATATATATATATATATATATATATATTCCTGAGGATCCACCATAACCCCAGACTCTGTAGCGAACCCATAAACCAGAAAACTGAAAACTATTCATTAGAAGGGAGGTCCCTCTTTCTGCAACCAAAATCTAAACAGAAAGATGCCTTCCCCAAAGGCACACAGACCAGCACAACCATCTCACCGGCAATCCACTTCGCCGCTCGAAACCCCAACAATTCTCCCATGTACAGACAACCACCCTCCTCTATGTTCTTACCGAATTAAAGAATTAAAAGGCTACCTACATATTTTTAGGGAATTCTGTACACAGCATCCTGCGCCTGACCCCACATAGCCCCCCACCAAGAACAATATTCAGACCATCCAAACCTGCGATTTTAGGGGGATATTTACTTTTATGATCCAAAGGAAAAGCTACTGCTTGCAAACCTAAAAACCGAAACAACATTTTAAACTGCACGAACGTGCTCACGATCGCACAGACGTGCCATTTTACCGATCGTTTAAACAGCAAACCTGAACATCTACTCACAGGATCTAAACAATTTGAAATCTTTCACTAACACTCACCCCAAGGTCCACGCTGAGGGTTAATATCCTGAAAATCTCAGAAAACACTATTACCAGCTCCAAATTTAACTAACTTTCTCTCTTAAAGGGGAACTTCCAAATATACCAGTAAAAAAGAAAACAAACATCTAGCCCCATATGTTATTATCTTTTTACATTTTAAATCTCACAGAGCCACTCTGTGACAAGGAGCATTTTGACCTTTCAAAAGGCCCTTGATAAGAGTGCCAACCCTTAAACAGTGAATGAGGATGAAACTACCAAGATGCTTTCCCCTTCGGCAAGACCCTGATTGGGTGAGGTCTGAATGTGACAGCAGCCATTACTTTAAGGCCTAACAAGGTGAAGCATAAAAAGAGGGAAGTGCACAGCCTTACAATGATCCTGATAAGGAATCACCACGGACCCTGCATGAGTATTCCAGAAGCCCCAATGAGTCAATAGAAGGCATGTCCCTAAAACAAAAAAAATATACACACATAGAAACAACTAAAACTGACAAAAACAAAATAGACTAACAAGACATCTAACATCTAATATCTAACATCCAGGGAAGGACAAGACGAAACTGGGTGGATGTGATCATGGGGTTTCACTTTACGGGGTGGAGGGGAGGAGTCGAGTCCCAGGACCCAAGACAGCTTGGGACCGGGGGCGTCCTAGCCACATAAATAACAGGAGGCCCATGCTGAATATGCCCCACAGCCTTCCCCCAGGGTCAAAAGCCATCAATGGGACAAACTAATCCTGCTCATCCAGAATATCTTTGTTCTCTCTTTCTGCTTTAAAATGAAAAAAGGGGAGCCACCTCCCTATGAACCTGTCCTTTGGAAGCATAAGTTTGGCTGTAAGTCTTTCCGTTTCTAAAATTCGTAGAAAGAGGGGTGTACCAGGATTCTAACATGGAAGGTGTTGGGTAACTGCAGCTGCTACAAGTATATTACATAAACAGCCCTGAGATTTAGAGCTTATGGTGTTGGGTGGCAACCCCAAGAGCCAATGATGGACCTCCATCAGGGGGAGGGGACGCCAAGGCTGGTCCCCACCACCTCACCGACCAAGCCCCAAAAGTTCTTTAGTTTAGGACAACCCTAAAGAATATGAGTGTGTGTACCCTTATTGGGACATCCCCTCCAACACAGATCTGAAGTATGGTGTCTGAAATGCTTGGCCACCACCAGAGTTCGGAAGTAACGAAGCACCGTACGCCATCTAAACACCCTCCAGAAGATGGAGGCCATGGTAGATTGCATACCCTCCCAAACTCTTTTCCAGTCCCTGTCTTCCAGCTGGATCCCAGCCTCTGAGAACCTGCTAGTCTTAAAGTGGCTAAATTGATCTGGTTCCAACTCATGGAGAAGACCAGTGATACATGACACCATACCCCTCGAGTGGAGGACTATGGGCCAGAGTGGAGATAAGCTCCTGCAGAGGGTTTGATCCCATTGCTAACTGGGAGCCCCTGTCTCCCTTGAGCAGATATCTAATTTGTAGGTACTGGAATAAATCCCTAGTGGGTAAGTCAAACTCCTCTCTGAGCTGCTGAAAGGATTTCAGAGGGAGACAGGGGCTCACAGTTAGCAATGGGATCAAACCCTCTCCAGGAGCTTATCTCCACTCTGGTCCACAGCCCCCACTCGAGGAGTATGATGTCCTGTATCACTGCTCTTCTCCGAGTTGGAACGATATGAACATACAAAAATGCCAGCAGATACAGACCTAATGGTCTATCTAGTCTGCTCGATTCTGCAGCTAGCCCCTCACTTTGCAGTTGTCCCACCCCTCCCCTCTTCATAATTACCCCCCTCGGTCTGTCCCATCCCCTCTTAAATCCGTCTACCGTGCTACAGGCTACTACCTCGTCAGGCAGACCATTCCACCTGTCCACCACCCTCTCAGTGAAATGCCTTCTTCTGACTTTCCGCCTGAATCTCTCCCCCCCCTTCAATCTCAGCTGGTGCCCCCTCATGACCCTCCCCCTTCTGATCCAGAAAATCCCTTCTGTACTAGTCTTGTTTATCCCCTTTAGGTATTTGAAGGTTTCGATCATGTCCCCCCATCCCTCCTCTCCACCAGGGAACACATGTTCAGCTCGCCAAGCCTCTCCTCACATAAGTATCCCTCTAATCCCTGGATCATCTTTGTCACCCTACGCTGTACACCCTCCACCAGTCTGATGTCCTTCTTCAGGAATGGGTGCCAGAACTGCATGCAGTATTCCAGGTGCGGCCTGACCAGTGACCTGTAGAGGGGCAGGATCATCTCCCTGTTTCTAGTGGACAGTCCCCTCGCTATGCACCCCAGCATTCTGTCGGCTTTTGCTGCCGCCTTTCTGCACTGAGCAGAGTTATTCATACTCCCCGTTATGAACACCCCTAAATCCTTCTCCTCCGGTGCATTCCAGCTGTCCTCCCCCCATGGCTGATAGCTCCTCCCTGGTTCTTTGCCCTGAAGTGCAAAATCTTGCACTTTTGGCATTAAACCCCAACTGCCTCCGACCATTCCTGTAGCCTGGTCAGGTCCTCCTACAGCCCCTTCCACCCTTCAATGTCATCCTCCACCGCTCCCATCTTTGTGTCATCTGCGAAGAGACTGTTCTTGCTCCAGGCCCCGTGGGAGATATCAGCAATGAAAATCATGAACACCACCAGTCCCAACACTGATCCCAGCGGCACCCCACTCGTCACATCCCTCAGCATTGATAGTTCCCATCACCACCACCCTTCGCTGCCTACCCTTCAGCCAATTGGTGATCTAGTTTACCAACTTTGTTCCCACCCCTATATATTCCAGCTCCCCCCAGCCTCCCAGCAAAAGCCAATAGGATGCTGGGGTGCATATCGAGGGGAATCTCTTCTAGAAATAGGGAGGTGATCCTGCACCTCTACAGGTCGCTGGTCAGGCCGCACCTGGAATACTGTGTGCAGTTCTGGTGCCCATTCCTGAAGAAGGACATCAAATTGTTGGAGGGTGTACAGCATAGGGCAACAAAGATAATCCAGGGATTAGAAGGATACTCCTATGAGGAAAGGTTGGGTAAGCTGAACATGTGTTCCCTGGTGGAGAGGAAGGCTAGGGGGGAACATGATCGAAACCTTTAAATACCTAAACGGGATCAACAAGACTAGTACAGAAGGGATTTCCCAGATCAGAAGGGGGAGGGTCACGAGGTTGCACCAGCTGAGATTGGGGGAGGGGGAAGAGATTCTGGAGGGAAGTCAGAGACAGTATTTCACAGAGAGGGTGGTGGACAAGTGGAACACTCTGCCTGAGGAGGTAGTAGCCAGTAGCACTGTGGACGGCTTTAAGAAGGGATGGGACAGAGAGGGGAAATAATTATGAAGAGGGGAGGTGTGGGTGGGGCAGCTGCAAGGTGAGGGGCTAGCTGTACAATCGAGCAGACTCGATAGACCGTGAGGCCTGTATCTTGCAGGCATTTTCGTGTGTTTGTATCTCCCTTGTAGAACAGACCCAAAGATTGAAGGCCCTACCTAGCCCAATTCCAATAACCTATATCCCACCTATATGGGAGAAAATCAAGACATGCCTGCAAGGGTGTAGAGGCTCTCATTCACCTTTAACTCTAGCTTACACTTACAACACACTTCATTCCAGGTTGATTTCAAAACAGAGGTCCAGGGATTTATTGTGGTTAATTTCTGGAATCCAGCCTTATCCATGAAAAGCATACCCCTATGGAGGCAATGTCAAAGGAGTTCCTCTCAAGTTTCACCCAGAGAGGGACCTCCGTTTCGACTAGAAATGGGATCAGAGCCTGTAACTGAGATGCTCAAAAATATCTGTGGAAATCAGGCAGTCTCAATCCACCTCTCAACTTTCACACAGAAAGGACCTTCCATCTGACTCGGGGAGTCTTGCCAGCCCAAATAAACCTAGAAAGAGTGGTCTTGAGGGCCTTCCAGAAAGAGTCAGGGGGCCAGAGGGGCAGGGACAGAAACCAGAAAAAAAAACAAGGTAGTACATTCATGCGAATGCATTTAATTCTGCCCAATAGGGACAGGGGCAACCCCATCCAGCGGCTGCAATCTGCCTGAACAGTTTGGAGCAATTTGTGGAGAATACTGGGGACATCCACAAGGGAGACCCACAAAAGAGTGGCAAGGGACACCACAGGGGAAAAGAAACAGCTTCTGATAGGGGACTCAGTTGTTAGGGGTGTAGACCTGGGGAAGGGAGAGGAGAGGGAAGTAAGGTGCCTGCCTGGTGCCACTGCCATGGCTTGGAGGGACAGGAAGCAAATCCTCAGGATTGCAGAAGCAGCATCACAAGAGAGGAAACTAGATATCATTGTCCACCTTGGGACAAATGACCTAGCTAGGCATGAGATCAGTGCAGTGCAGGATGAATTTCTGGAGTTGGGGAGGGGCCTCAGACAGGTAGCAATACCACCCAGGTCACCTTCGAACCACCGACGGCGGTCTGGGGTGAGCGCGACCGACATTCACTGGGGAAGCCCGGTGTTTGGTCTGTCTTCCTTGGAAGGAGCCTCTCCCACAAGCTGTTTGGGTGGTGGTTCCACCACAATTGGTGGAGAGACTGTTTTGGGCAGAACAGGCGGCTTTGCCAGCTCTGTGGGCTGAGGAACCAATTTAATCGGCTCTGAAGGAGTCAGCTTCAGCCTAGGAGGCGAAAGCCAGGTAATGGCCAGTGTAGAAGCCGGAGTGGGCTTGTGCCCCGTCAAAATTAGCTGTTGCCACATGAGGTCGCCGGAGTTTCCGCCGGAGCCTCTCCTCATCAGAGGATGATGAGGACGACCAATGGCGTAGCCTCTTTCTAGAGCGCTTATGGCTCTTCCTCGGCCTGGCAAACGAGGGGGTCCGAGACCTCGATCGAGATCGTGTGGGCCGACTCGGTCACTCGGGAGACACCAGCACGACCAGTGATTTCCCGGGATCAGGGACCACTTCTTCGACTGGAGTTCCAGCAGGCTGGGTCTCGTCATCTGGAAAGATCAGATTAGGGGTTCGATCGAGGGAATCGTCGACCGTAGTCAGCGATATCGGATCGATAGGATCGATCACGATTTTGACCTCATTGACAGATAATTCGGTCGACTGACCAGACGGCAAAGCCTAAAAGCCAGCAGCCGAAGAAGTGATCTTGACCGAAGTCGAGACCGTATGCTCCTGGGACTGAGATCTCTCCCGCTCCCAAGAACATCTCCATCGAGACAAAGATGCTCCCACATCATTCTCCCGCTTACGGGATAGAGAGAAGTGCGAGCCCACAGGCGCCTCTCCCTTGGTCGGGAGAGACTGGCACAACTCTCGGAAGGAACCCAAGAAGGTGGAGCCCAGGTTGAGTGGAACGAAGAAGCTCGGAGAGGAATCTGCTGCATGAGCCACTTCCTCCTCGAATGCTTGCATGCGTTCCAACTGCTCGATGGATTCCGCAGCCGCGGAAACTGCCCACCGAGCCTCCCTGGATTTCACCAGAGGGTTCCTCTTCTCGGGCCTCCCCAGCTTTAGGAGTGCAAGACGGTCACTGAGGACGTTGGGATGAAAGGCAAGACACAGACTGCATTTCGAGGTGTCATGGTCAACACCAAGGCAATAGATGCACGCGGTGTGGGGATCGGTCCGCAACATCTTCTGGCCACAAGGGCACCGACGAAATCTGGGGAAAGACTTGTCTTCCATGATCGAAGCAGCAAACTTGCGATCGCTAACGCGAATAATGCGAATGTTCAGTAAAAGGGAAGGTTTGAAAGCCAGGGCCTACAAAATGCGTGAGCACGAGGGAGGCAAACTGAATCTTCTAGTGGAAAGGAAGATCTGGTGTCATGGGGTGGAGCCGAGTATATACTACCCAGGTGGGTTGGGGAGCCAGCTTGAAGACTTCGGTGAGATTTAAAGTGGAAGGGGACATGCCAAAGAGTGTAGATGAACAACATATCCACGCTCCTAGAAATATGTTTTGGGCAGGATGTGAAAAAAGACAGCTGTACTGTTCATGAAGAGGTATGAAAAAATACCAATATTGAAAATCTGGGGTGAAAATATTAAAAATTGGTGAAGTTACGAGTGTGCGTAGAAACTGTGCAACACATGCTCGTAGCATGGGCATTTTTCAACATTTTTGCCAAATCTTCAACATGGGCTTTCTGGGACTTCCCTCATGAACACTTGCACTGTTCCTCATTAACTAGTCCCAAAGGTGATTCCGCGATGTAGCCAATCGCGAACATCTTAAGTGGGTCCGATTAATGAGATGACAGTGTCAGTGTTCATGAGATAGGGTCCCAAAAAGCCCATGTTGAAAATTTGGTGAAAAAATGTTGAAATGTTGAAAAATATCAACAGAAGTTCAAAACGCCAGACAGCCATTATACAGCGCTTACCTTGATTTTCAGTTCCCGGTTTGGCTTTGAAGAGTGCAGACGTGTCCTGGTCCACAGAAGATCACAGCCACCGACCACCGGAACTAAGTATGGAGTAACGGGGTTGGGGGTGGGAAGGTGGGTTGCAGAGGAGGTGGGGACGGGGAGGAGGACAGGGGAGGCGGTGAGGGACCATTTTCTTTTTTACAGGATTTTTTTTAAATAAAAAGACGTCGGGGGACTATTTTCTTTATTTCTGGCATACACTGGTGATGAGGGGGGCATGATATAACTGGGGACACTGGGAGTGGGCTGTCCAGTGTCCCGCTTTGATGGGGGGCTATTGCTGACACGGGCATTGGGCACACCGTTGTCGGACATGTTTTTTTGCAGAGATACTGCTGACACGGGGATTGGGCATCCTGTTATCACACTTTTTTTTTTTTCTGTTGAGGATACTGGGAGTGGGCTCCCCAGTGTCCCATACTGGGGGGTCCTCTAGTGCTGACATGGGGACTGGGCACCCCATGTCGGCATAAAAATGCATTTTTTTTTTTTGTAATAATCATATTTTCAGCTCACGGCTTAGGATCCTATGCTGCACCTTGGCAAACGAAGTAGGACCCTAGGTCATACTAAGCAGATATGAAGTAGGATTTAAATAGTTCAATTAAACATATTTTACGGGCATATTTCATCCCGTAAAGTGCTGAATGCACCAAAGGGGGGTTCCAATAAGCAACCTACCAGTGGCGGCTCTACACCAGGGCCTGCCAGGGCACGTGCCCCGGTAAAAAAATGCTGTGCCCCAGTTGGTGCCCCATATGCTACAGAGCTTCCCCCATTGTAACAATATATCAGTGCCCTGGCTGAAATTTGCTGTGCCCCAGCTGTGCCCTGGTAACCATTTGTGGCTAGAGCCGCTGCTGCAACCTACATGTGTCGGTTCCTCCTCAGAATATCATTTTGGGAGGTTTCCGAATCTTATTTTTTTTTTTGGGGGGGGGGGCATAACTGAAAACAAGATGATGGCCATACGAAGTAGGAATTTCTCCATATCGAGCAGGATTCCTACTTCGTTTCATACAGCTATCTTGAAGTGCTTACCGAGCATGCTCAGAAACATTTTTTTCAAATTTTTAAACTGCAATTACTTGAAAACTGCTTAATATTTTTTGCCAGACTAACAAAAGGCACATCTGTGGAGTAGTCGCTCTCTACCCTGAAAATTTCACACCCAAAAAACCAAACCCTCTGGGCTGTAGGCAAGTTCAAAGAAAAATCCCAGCAAAGTCAATGAGCAAAAACATGTTTTGTTCACCTCTCTGTAATTTAGAGACTGCACATCCGAACTAAACTTGCAAAAATCAAGAGATCTGCCGCTCAGGAAGCCGCATACCAAATTTTGTGCAAATCTGTTGAATGGTTGCAAAGTTATTAAAGTGCAAAATTTTGAGTTTAACATTGAACTGCCTACTCAACACTAACTATAGGGGGTGTGATTGCGCCCCTATAATATATGGTTTATATTTAGAGGGACTTTCTGGAACCAAGGGTACCCCTGCCTGCTGGAGTTAAGTGAAATTAACAAGAAAAATGAAGAACACCATATTTGCTGTGGAGAGCTCACTCTCAAGCTGCCTACTGCAGTCACTGGTATAGAAAGACAGGAAAATGGAGACTCGGAACACAGAGAACATCAACATTTCAAGCTGCTAGGCACAGCTTCTTAAAAGTTTTAGCTGTACCAGTCAACCCCTAGTCGAGGTGCATATATTCCCATGTGTAAGGATTGCCCACTGGCAATATGGAGCAAGACAGAAATTCTACCAGTCTTGATCACAAGGCAGGGGGTCATAAAAACACTATGTTGAAAATCTGAAGCCAAAATGTCAAAAAAAAAAGTTATGAACAAATATTTACTATTTTTAATATTTACTCACAACTTCATGATTTTTGCCCAACATTTTCAACATAGCTTTTTTGTTACTCCCCCTCATGAGCATGACAGGTGTCATTTTTCAAATCCCCTCCAAAACAGTAACTTTAGGAAATCACCATTCAGATGGGATGTAAAAAAAAAAAATTCCGCTTGTCTTGTTCATAATGTGGTATAATAAAGAGACTATGGGGGTGACAACACAGAAGTTTCCTATTGCCTTGAAATGATACAGTAAGTGGGGTAATCACACTGCAGCAACTCCGCTGTCTACAATGGCAATTTGATGCAATTATCTCAAGGTACCTTAAAGAACAGTTTCTTATTAAGTCAACCCTCCCCCCAACATATGCAGCAGCTTACCTGCTCAGCAATGGATTAAGACAATACATTTCTCCCTGTACTTCCTGTAAAATGCTCGTAATTTTGTTCTTGACAGCCAGCAGACAAAACTGACTTAGTTCCTTATAGGGAGACATGCCCCCATGCAAGCATGTTATGTGACACTGTAAAGTGAACAGTGCAGGAAACCGCTCCATAGACTTTAATGGGGCAGTTTTTTAAGACATTTTTTTTGTACTTTTGAGTGATGATTTTGAGATGGCCATTGCTCAACTAACAAGGTCCTTGTTAAAATTACGAGCATTTTTACAGAAAACACAAGGAGAAATAAACTGAACTCGTCTTAACTCACTGCTGGGCAGGTACGCTACCGTATATGTTGGGAGGTGAAGATCACTGAAAACTTGCTCATTAAGGTATACCGCATTAAATAATGCTGCTTTAAGGTTTAAAATGTTATGGTAAAAATGAAACAAAAAACCAAAAAAAAAAACACAACACAGTTATGAAGAAACAGTGAGCAGCTTAACATGATTCAATATGTCAGGTCTGCATCTGTATCTTCTCCCCTACTGCAACAAGGCTGAAAATAGGCAGAATTGCTTACTCCTCCTTTTCTGTTCCACAAAAAAAAACTGACTGACTGGACTAACTAACTAAATGACTGACTGGCTAGATAGACACATAGATAGACAGATTCCTTATTCCTGTTGTCTGCTCTATACCCTTTAGCCTGGTGGAACTCAAAGTTCAAGTGACAATGGTGACTGGGGGTAACAAAAAGTCTGAAAGTAACCGAGATACCGTTCAGACTTGTACCAGCATGAAAGCAAACATGTTCGGCACTGACAAATGTTTATTATTTTACTTTCACCTCTTCTTTTTTATGTACTGTATATGACATATATGGTTCACTATATGTTGTAAGCATTAAAGTGTGCCTTTACATGATTTTAACTGGAAAGGGCGAACAGCAAAGAAACCAGCGCAGAATTTACAGGATGACTACATGGCTTTCTGTAAGAACAATGTTCATTTAAAATGTGAATCTACAAAGCATGAAGGGAAATTAATCAAACCTGAAAGTACAAGCATCAGCTATACCTTAGTGTAAATAATTAAACCGCACCTACCTTTCTAATGTTTATGGAAGCTTTGTTAAAGGCGAAATTACCATAAAATGCAAAGAATTCAGGTAGCAGTTGATCTGCGAAAAGATATTAAAATTACTTATTTCTCAACAGAAATATGGCACAAATATTTACCCCATGAACACTGTAACTTACCTAGTGTGTCTGTATTCTCCACAAGTTTAATTTTGTTGAGATCACCAACAAATGTACAGTCCTGCCCTTCTATGGTATGCTTATCTTCTGCACCTGAGATAATTTGAAACATAAATGTGAAAATTGCATATAAATGTGGCTATCACATGATGTAAACATAAGGCACAATAACCAAGTACTTTCTTTTAATTGTAAGAGAGTCTGAAATATCAAGCTTCCAACTTGGCTATAAGCAGTCTATCAGCTTTATGTTAGTCTATGGTTAACATACGTATAGAACCAAATCACATGCTGAACAAGGCACAATATTTTAAAATATCCATGTCACTTTAATAGCAATAAGGCACGCCCAGGAGTTACGTTAGCAGTCAATCACCCCCTAGAGGCATCTGGCACTCGGCTATGCCTTCTACCACAGTACATCCCCAGGGGTGATTTATAGACCGTTACCATAACCCCTCATACTGCCTTGTTACTTAAATAAGATGTCTGAAATGAAGTAAGGCCATAACCATCTATAGTATTCCACTAGAAACACATAAGCCTAGAGACATCACCTGACCGTGCATTAAATCTCTGCAAACACATGGTGAGGTGCCACATCTCACTTTTCTCCCCCAAAACTATTTAGAATCATTTTATAAGTGTAATAAGCCCCTCCAGGGTGTGCATCATAGGACTGTAAGGCACTTCCCATGGGGATAAAGACACTCGGTCTTTGGCCTCATGCCTTACTACACCCCTCGGGTGTGCATTAAAATCCTGTAATGCACACCCTTTCGTGTCGTATTACTTACTTAATAAATGTTACTGAAAGCAATACTTTTTCACTAAACCTGTCTATTACCAACATACAGTCTTACTATTATGAGAGACTCAACACTGTGTTATCATTTGTTTCGTAAGTGTCACAAGAGGGAGGCGCAAAAACAGATGAGAGATCAAAAGAATAACCCTAACAGAGTATTTTACTCAACTGAGGAGAGGAAGGCAACAGCTTAGGAGGAACATACAGTTCGTTAGATATGGGGAGACTACTAGGGCTTTATAAGGCTGATCTAGTTAGCCACAGCAACTGGAGAAAAGTCTAAGAATCCATTTATTAAGGGTTGGAATAAGCAGTCCGCAAAACAGGCAAGGACATGAAACTGAAAGAAAATCTGTACTTCACATCACAACACTTGATGCAACCTTTTTCTCTGGCAGTCAAAAGCACAATACTCTCTGTTATTGATTACGAGCTAGTCGTGTATGGCACCGCCACTGATACTGCTCTAAAAAGGATCAGAATTGCCCTGAACAAACCTTGCAGGCTGGTACTAGGTGTGGGTGTAACCCAGCTCAGCACTTTTCATTTCAGCGCTGGTCAGTTCAGCGTTTACATTCCAGCGCCGCCAAACTCAGCGCTGTCTCATTACAGCACTTCCCATTTCAGCTCCATTTTTTTTTTTTTTACAGCATTTCAAAATCCAGTACTGCTACCTTACATGTTGATAGCTTCAGTGACCTGGTTAATTAACCCCAAGACAATTTAAATTGAAAACAGTTTATTATAATAAGTGTACCTCATTGCATGTACATGATTTACACTGGACTATTTACATCTCCTATTCAGCTCTTTCATATGTATAGTCCATGGCATATTTCAATACCAATATACTAATTCATTTACTGTGGTCGGAACAATAATGTCTACAGACAGTTGACAGCTTTACATCTCTGAGGCAGACAATGCAATTCTTATAAAGCTAGAACAGTGGTCATGTATTTCCGCTGGAAGAATAAATAACACACCTGAAACAGTTTGAAACTTATGGCAAAGAATTATTCAGTTAAAAGGAACTTCCGTTTTCTGATTTCCACAGGAAATCGTATAGATTCGCTTTTTAGAGTTTTTACCATTTATGGTTGGGGTGGGACAGTTTGCGGTCGCTTACTGATTATATTCTAAATGATTCAGATATCAGCATATATACAATTAATATTGAACGAAGTCTGCTTGTTGATAATTGTCCATATTTGGATATAGTATCCATGAAACAACAGTACGTAAAAATATGTACTTCATGGCAAAGGGCCCGACAGACAATTGGGAGTGGAGAGGCTTTGTAAACATGAACCAGCAGTTTGCTGTCTATTGATGGATATATTTAATTATAGAGGCTACTGAGAAAAGTCGTCTATTAATAGCAAATATACTTTTTAATCCCTGGACCTAATACCCTGATATTTTGTGAGGAGATAACCCGGCAACAATCATCGAAGCTTAATGTAGTATTTCATGATTCGGAGATATTTAGATTTTCTTTAATGCCAATGACTTAGCCCCACATAAGTATGTCACATACTGGGGTTATCTCTCTACGTTTCTGGGCACCAGCAGTTGGGTATATAATTGAGCAATGAACTGCAAACTAATTTTCTAGTGCTGAAACTAGACGGCTGTCACTAATCTCACGCTGAAATGAATGGCGCTGGAATGGGTGGCATTGTAATGACCGGTGCTGAAATAAAAAGCACCAAACTGAGTTGTACCACTAGGTGCGCACAGACTCACACACATGACCTATATGCCCAGACTAAGTGGCTAAACCTCCAGGGGAGGACTGAGTACCAGGTCTGCCTCTTCAGGGGAAAAAAAAACACCCTTGGTTTAACACCGCCAGCGGATTCAAAACCTCCTTAAACCCCCAATTGACTCACACCAGACAAGGGGTAAAACGAGATGTCCTCCATATCCCCTCTCGTCACACTGCCCTAGCCCAGCGGCTCTTTACATATAAGGCACCCCTATGGCTCAATGAACTAACTCCCTTCTGACATGGTTAATGCACCAAAACTCGGAACCTTTAAGAATGCGCTCCTCCAACAGCTAACTGCTCGAGGCACCTGTGACTGCATGTCCTAATCCTGGATACCCCCACCCCCCCTTTTCCCATCCTAGCAACCCACAGCTTGCTTTATTGTCCCTCTGCCCCCTCTTTCCCCCACTCTCTCCAGGGCAGTGACCAGGGGAGTGAAATAGCTGTGGCTGCAGTAGGGCCCACACTGTTTGAAACTGGGTCTGTCGGCAGTAGTGTCACAAGATTCAAATTCCAGTTTCACATGTTTTTTTTTTGGGGGGGGTACAGAACAAAGAAGCAATAGGGACCATAACTCAAAACATCTAGTCTTGGTGATGGTGTCTCCAGGAGGAGCAGCAACAAATCACATTGTTCAGTTCTTGGATCATGGTGCCAGCAAGGGGGCAGTATGGACACACTATGTATGTTAGGCAGGACTGATACAAAAAAACTCACGCTTTAAAGATTTCATATGCACTAATAAATTATAATATACCTAGAGAAATCAAGCTGCGCTGAGACATGAGACATGAGATGGGGGATATTTAGATATGGAGATGAAGGAATAGACAGCAGACAGGTTGTCTTTGCTATGAGGCTATGAGGAGGGGGAGAATGGAGTAGATAGGGAAACGGGCTGGGGTAGTTGGTGGCAAGGAGGTAGAACAGGGAGAGGTGTAACGGAGGTAGTAATGGGAGGGGTGAGGAAATGGAGACAGAAGGCGGTCTATGATTTGAAAGAGTGGGGGTAAGTGTGGAGAGAATCATGGCTGTGCCAACAACTGTAAGGACCCTCCTGCAAAATATTTTGTGGGGCCCACCTCCCCACCAACAAATGTAAAATAACCATTTCTGTACATTCTCTTGTGTATATATTTTGTACTTGTTCTATTATTTTTGTAACCTCCTGTATATACCAATTACTGTACTCATTTTGTAATTTGTCTTTTGACATGGAACCTTTGTAAATGAGCTTATAGCTCAAAGGTGTTACTCCAAGATGATAAATAAATAAAATAAACCCTACTGTCTTCTCACTTCTGCTCCACAGTTTCCTCATCAACAATGCATATGGAATGCAAAGAGACAGTTTGTAGTGACCTTAAGGTCATGAAGTTACCACACCTACTTTGCAATGTTAATGTGACAGAATCCTACAGTTTAGATCACTTGCTGTGGTTTACCTGCCCATTTGTCCTTTGCTCAAGTCCCCCAGCAGAAAAAAAAAATCATAGGTAAAAATATTACCACTCCCCTGGAGTGGTTGACACCTGGGAACCTGCATCAGTGTGTTTGTTTTACTGAGACTCTAAATGTAGAGGTTCTACCCACAAGCAAAGAACTAAGTAAGCCTCTACTCACCCCCCCCCCAATTCTGTTGGTCTTTTGTAATTAAATTTAATAACTAATCAATATTTTCAAACTGCATATACAGTATATACAGACTATGATAAAATAACTGCGCCCTATTCTCGCGGTATAACCCTTTATAAGGGTACCTCAGTCTAATTCTGGGAATTCATTCTTGAACTGCAAAAACTGCTTTGGCCAAGTAGGTCACTGAGTGACTGAACAATGTTAAACAGAACAAACTGTACTCTGACTTAAATCAGCATAAAGGAAGTCTTGCTTCCTGGTAGAGCAGGCAGTATGGTTATGAGAGTTTCCTGGTGTTTCAGTGTCACATTTTACTGGTGCACCGGAAAAACTTTAAGGCTGTTTACTGGAACAATTACATTCATATACAGTAGATCCTCAAGAATATTTTCACCACTGGGTACCACTCTTTGATCTTGTGCCTGGAGTCGCTGGGACACTGTGGAAGCAAATCTCTTCAGCCAGTCTGCCAGAACTGGCTACTGGTGATGGCGTGTGATAACAATCACTGCTGTCGCCCTAGAAAAGAGTATCCCTTACTCAGTGATGTGCCTGGGGGGATTGGTAGTATACAAAAAGATAACCTGAGCCACAGTGACTATGGCTGCCACCCCCACACACAGTAATCCTTGCTAGCAACTTAAGGCCCTGTACATACTGTACATCTTAAAAGTGCCTTAGAATCTTTTAAATCCACCTAGCACTGTTTGCATCCAGACTACAAGCCCCTTAACGCATTTTAACAAAAACATTTTTTAAATCCTGCTAGGTACCGAATCTTAAAACAGTTTTTAAAAACGTTTTAGAACTCGCATGTCACTGACATGTCTGGACAGGAGAAAAATGGTTTAAGCTGTAATGGTTTAACAAACAGTTCTGTCTGTAGTGTGGACAGGCAAGCACAGTTCTTAGTGTTGGAATAAATATGACATGGTTGCAGGACAGCCAGTTTATCACCAACAGTGTAGACACACACAAAACTGTAATCAAGAATGGTTACTTAATAGTGTGGACAAACTGCAAAGGTTTAACTAAACTGGTTTTGAAAATGTTTTTTAAAAACAGTTCTGTAGTATGGACAGGGGTGAAAAAAACCTCTGGGCAGCAGCCTAGGAGTACCTTTTAAGAAGCTCAAAGTGGGACATTTCCTACTGAAATGTGATTTTTCACAGGACAGTATGTAACCTCAACCAATGCAATAGACTTGTTTTCTTGAAATAAATCAGAATTAAGATTAAGTGTTGTAGTTTTTTAGTTTTTTCTATTGTTACTTATCATTTTAAGGTATTTTAGTTTTCTGCAAAATTTAGAGGAAAGTTAGAAACTATTCTTTTCTACTACAAGGTCAGGACATTCAGCATTTTTCACATTTTTAGCAAGACACAGCTGCCCAAATCAAGACTGTCCTGCGAAAATCAGGACAGGTGATTACCCTACAGCAGCCCACTGAGTAACATCAGCCTATGCTCTGGGACAGGTCAAGGCCTATGTCCACACTGGCATCAGTTTTTACAAATATTTTAGAAATCGTTTTAATTTCTGTGCTTAAGCACAACAGTCTGAGCATCTAGATTGGACTCCGACACTCTACTTGCTTTGAGCAAGTTCCCAGGTATGACTGTGGCAGTATAGAAAAGGACTGTGGGTACCACAAAGCATGGTGGGATACTTGCTACAGGGCGCAGTAACTGATTCAGGGGAAGAAGACGGTATTTGAATCAGGAGCTCATTCCAAGTTCAGGAATGCCAGTAAATGAGGATTACTCACCTGTAACTGTAGTTTTTGGGAGTGGTATGGTGCACATCCACATTCAGGCAGTCTTCATTTCCTCTTTAAATCCATCCAGAACATCTTCAAGCTAAGCTCCTCCCACCCACCTGAGTGGTATACTCCTCAGTTCTGCCCCGTGACATCAGATATTACATGCTGGAAGCAGGGATTTGTGTGCCACTTGCCAGGGGAGGTCAGGTGGATTGTGTGGATGTGCACAATATACCATTCCTAGAACTATGTTTACAGGCGAGTAACCCTCATTTCTAGGGGTATGGATCCGGTGCATTATCCACAATTCTGGCAGACTCCTAGCAGTTAAACAACCAGGAATAGAAGTGACAGCTTCCTGATGCAAATGGTCAGTATACCAACCAGGTTAAGGAATAGCCTTGACCTTGTGCTGGCAAATGGGGAGTTTGTGAAGGAAATTAGGGTGGAAGAACCGCTGTCAGTAAGTGACCACAACTCAGTATGGCTCACATTAGATATAGGCAAGGAAGGAGTGGAATCTGGCACAAGAGTGCTGGACTTCAGGAGGGCCGACTTTGGGAGGCTGGGGGAAGTGGTAAAAGGGTACCTGGCCAGAAGTCAACCTAGTATGGGAACTAACCAGAGGTGGGAGCTCATAAAGCTGGGGATAATGGAGACAACCAGAACCTGCAGCAAAGCCCAAAGCAAGAAGGCTAGGGCTAAGAAGCCAAGCTGGGTGAGCAAGGAGGTCATGGAAAAGGTAAGGAGGAAAAGAGCTTCCTTTAGGAGGTACAAGAAAACAGGAAGGGGGAGGACAGGGAGGAGTACCTGAAGGAATCGAAGGTGGTGACAAAGGCAGTAAGGAGAGCCAAGGCATCTAAGGAGCTCAGGCTGGCACAAGGCATTAAGAAGGGGGAGAAGGACTTCTTTAGGTACATCAGGGAGAAATGGAACTGTAAAGACCACATAGTAAGGATTAGGAAGGAGGGGGGCTGGGTGGAAGCAGTGTGCGATAAGGCAGAAGCGCTAAATGATTGCTTCTGCTCAGTATTTACTAAGAAGAAGGGGGGGGTGATACCCAAGGGAGAGGAGCGGCAGAAACGGGGGAGGGAGTGACATATGGGAAATCATGGAGGCAGAGTTCTGGAGGTTTGAAGGCAATGAGGGTAGGCAAGGTGCCAGGCCTCAACAGGGTACTGAAGGAGCTGACAGAGGTCCTTGCGGGACCTCTGGCAGACCTATTTAATGCCTCACTACATTCAGGGTGTGTACCTCAGGATTGTAGGATGGCTCATGTGGTGCCCCTCCACAAGGGTGGGCCCAAGAATGAACCAGGGAACTATAGACCGGTGAGCCTCACATCCATTGTGGGTAAGCTGATGGAGACTATCCTGAAGGAGAGGATGGTGGCCCTCCTGGAGGCCAAAGGACTACAGGACAGCAGACAGCATGGCTTCATATGTGGTAGATCCTGCCAAACCAACCTGGTGGAGTTCTATGACTGGATAACTAGGCAATTGGACAGGGGCCATGCATTGGATGTCCTGTATCTGGACTTCAGTAAGGCATTTGACTCGGTGCCACATGGGAGGCTGAAAAGTAAGCTAGAAGGCACAGGGGCAGGTGCAAAGCTGGTGAGATGGGTAGGAACTGGCTCCAGGAAGGCATCAGAGGGTGGTGGTGGGTGGGTGGGAAGCTTTCATCCCCAAGGGTAATGATGAGCGGTCTTCCACAGGGATTGGTGCTGGGACCAATATTGTTTGGGATATTCACTGCAGACATATCATTGGACAGCAAGAGCAAGATCAGTCCGTTTGCTGATGATACCAAGATGGGAGCGGTGGTGGACGACCTAAGGGGGGTGACAGGGGTTGCAGGATGATCTGGCAAAGCTGGAAACCTGGTCAGACACCTGGCAACTGGAGTTTAATGCCAAAAAGTGCAAGGTGCTGCATTTTGGGGTGAAGAACTCAAGAAGAGTTTTACCAGCTGGGGGGAGTGCAGCTAGCCCAGACAGAGGAGGAGAAGGATCTGGGGGTGCTCATTGCAGGGTCAATGAACAACTTGGCACAATGTAGAAAGGCAGCTGCAAAGGCCAACAAAATGCTGGGTTGCACTGTAAGGGGTATATCCTCGAGAAGGGAGGAGGGGATTCTGCCACTGTATAGGTCATTAGTTAGACCGCACCTGGAGTACTGCATGCAGTACTGGCACCCATATCTGAACAGGGACATTAAGTTACTGGAGGGGGTGCAGCGCAGAGTGACAAAGATGATCAAGGGGCTGGGGGACTTATCATATGAAAGAAGGCTGAGGGAGTAGAACATGTACTCGCTGGAAAAGAGGCGGAATGGGGGGACATGACTGAAACCTTTAAGTACATGAAAGGAATAAACAAGACATGTACAGAGGGGCTGTTCAAAGTAAGGGAGGGGCGGGACACCCGGGGCCATGATATGAGACTGGAGGAAGGAAGGTTGAGGAGGGAGATGAGGAGACACTTTTTTTACAGAGAGGGAGGTAGCTGGGTGGAATGCGTTGTCAGCAGAAGTGGTATCCAGTAAAACAGTGGACTGCTTCAAAAGGGGCTGGGACAGGGCAAGGGGGAGGGTCAATGGAGGGGAAGGGAGGAGCAGCTGCAGAATAAGGGGTGCTAGCTGCACATTCGAGCAGACCTGATAGACCTCTAGGCCTTTATCTGCTGGCAAATTTCATATGTTCGTAGTTCTCCGGGAGAAGGGGCAAGGCACACACCCATATCTGGTAAACAGGGACTGGAGAACTGAGGTCCCAAACCAGCATCCAGGTGTGACTCAAGGTCGATGTGGTAGTGGGAAATGAAGGTGTGTGCAGACTTCCAGATAGCAGCCCTGCAGATCTCCTGGATAGGGACATCCCTAGAAGCAGCCACTGAGGCAGTGGTATGTCTGGTAGAAAGATCGCTAAGCTCTACGTGAGGCTCCTATCAGCCAACCTATAGCAGAAGTCGATGCAGGACACAATCCCCCTACCAGTCTGCCAGGTGTAGCTTCAGCATAAGTGACAAACAGCTGACAAATCTCTCACCAAACTCCAGACATGCACTCCTTATAGTAACTGAATGCTCGCCTCAGGTCCAATGTGTATAGCCTGTGCTTGTCCTCTGAGGTTGGAATAGTGAAGTACACCGGAAGGTTAATCACCTGATTAAGATGAAACTCTAACACAGCCTTCAGGAGGAACTTTGGATAGGTGCGGAGGACAATCTTGTACTTGTGGAACACCAAATATGGAGACTCCATCGAGAGCACCTGGAGCTCATTGATCCTTCTAGCGGAGGTGATAGCCACCAAGAAGGCAGTCTTCTGCGACAGGTGTGACATGTCATACCTGTGCATGAGTTCGAATGGCTTGCCCATGAGCACTGCCAGTACCACCACCAAGTCCCAAGGTGCTGGTGGTTCACGCACTGGCAGGGGACAGGTGGTCAAAGCCCCTAAAGAAGCACCCAACCACCATTTCCTGCACCACCATCAGCATACCAGCCCGCGCCTGGTGTGCAGAGATTGCTGCCAGGTGCACCTTGAGGGTCATCTTCCCTCAGGTCTGACAGAGAGGGACCACAGGTAATCCAGAATGATAGCCAAAGGGCAGGCCAGGGGCCTAGCTCCTGCCACCAAATGGAAAACCTCTTCCAATTGAAGACATAGCACTGGTGGGTTGACTCTTTCCAGGAGGCTTCCATAACGTGGAGAACCTCTTCGGAGAGACATACGAACATACGAATTTGCCAGCAGAAACAGGCCATAATGGTTTATCGAGTCTGCTCAAGTGCGCAGCTCAGTTAATTCCCTGGAGCTGCCCTCCCCCTTCCCTACTCCTCCTGGAGTCATCTCCCACCCTCCCATTCCCTCCCCAAACCACCTCCCAGTATTGCCTCGTACAGTCCTAATCTTCTTACGTCACTGCCCCCCCCCACCCACTTGAAACTAGCCACTGTCCTTGCCACTACCACCTCCTCTGGCAACTTGTTCCACCCCCTTCACCAACCTTTCAGTGAAAAAGTGCCGCCTCATCTCCTTCTTGAATCTACCCCAAACCATTTTCAGGCTATGCCTCCTTGTTGTACCCAAGACCTTAAACTCTGGCCACTCAGGAACCAGGCTGTCACGTGCAGGTACTGAAGGTCCAGATGTAGGACCTTCCTCTTGTGACAGGAAGGCAGGTCCAGGTGTAGGCGCAATTGCCACAGAGGCCTGTTGCTGAGGAGATCTGGGTACCAAAACTGGTGAGTCTGGGGCTACCAAGATCATCTGTGCTTTGTTCCACCACACTCTGACCAACACTGCGGATCAGGGGAAAGGGAGAGAAGGTGTAAAGGAGACCTGGGGTCCATAGCCTCACAAATGCATCCTCCCACCAGTGTCCTACACTGTGGGAGTGGGCACAGAACAGCCTCAGCTTTGCGGTCTCCCAGGAGGTGAACAGATCAACAGGGGAATGCCCTTCTGGGAGAACAGTTGGTTCACCACATCCTAATGCAGGGACCACTCAAAGTAGCAGCAGCAGTAGTAGCAGTTTTATTTATTTGTGGTGCCCTTCCCCGGAAGGAATAAAAGAATAGAACAAGACAGCTAACCAATAATAGTTAAAAATGGCATCAGAGGTCAATTAACATTGTTTTACTAACCCACGATCTACTGCAAATTGACCAGGGCTAGTGCAGCTAACCCTCTACTTATCTCTCTTGACTAGTGTAGGTTTCTCATGGCTGCTAATGAAGTTAAAAAAGTCCCTACTTTAGAAAGCTGGAACTTGTGATCCTCATGCTAATCTCCCTCAGTGTTTCAGGTGGCCTGGTGTGATTAACAGCTCATTAAGAATTGCAGTCATCTGGCAGTTTATGAGGGGGGATCCAACAAAAGACTCAATGAATTGAGTCATTATCACTCAATTCTTAGGACATTCAGCTAGTGTGCACGCTGTGATCAAGGGTAGAGTGCTGCTGAGTCACTAGCTTCCAGTTTGCTGAACCTGTCTTTGACTAATGAGTGTCTGTAGCCAACATTTCAGTGACAAAGGGTCTGCCCTGTAGTGGGTTTTATCCTAGCCTCACCATAGCTGCTCCCTCTCACCTCTGAATCCCTCAACTCTATACTTTCCCTGGGCACCACTGCAGAGCAGACGCTGAAGTGACCATCCATAGACCCATAGCTGCCATTACTGGTAGATGTAGGGGTCCACAGCTTATTAAAATACTATGCCAGTCAATGCCATCCATGCAGTACCAACCCTTATCTTACCCAGCATGTCATTACATCCTAAAAACAATGCTTTGGAGCATGTATGGTACAAAAATAAACCTTAATAAAACAGAAACATAGAGGCTGACGGCAGATAAGGACCTTGTGGCCCACTTAGTCTGTCCATTTCACCTAACTATTTCAAACCACAGATCCTAGTTGTTCTGCAGCTCACTCTTTCTTTCTTGTCTCTAGGTTACCCTTATGTCTATCCCATGCATTCTTGATTTCCCTGTTTTTGTCCCCCACCACCTCGTTTGGGAGGTCTTTCAGTGAAAAAGTACTTCCTCATGTTACCCTTGAACCTCCCCCCTCTAACTTCATTTCATACCCCCTTGTTCTTGCACATCTTCTTTGAAAGATGCTACCCTCTTGTACCTTGTTTATCCGCCTGAGGTACTTGAACGTTTCTAGCATGTCCCCCCTCTCCCTCCTCTCTTCCAGGGAATACATACTGAGTTCCCCTAGCCTCTCTTCGTAGGGCTTTTCATGCAACCCCTGCACCTTCTTTGTAGCCCTCCTACATAGAAACATAGAAAGTGACGGCAGAAGGGGACCACATGGTCCATCTAGTCTGCTCATAAGCCTAGCCCCCCCTTCCTTAACTGCTATTCAAGATTATAATACCTTTGTAACTATCCCATGCCTTCTTGAACAATCCAACTGATCTAGTCTCCACAACCTCTGGTGGAAGGCCATTCCAAGTATCCACCACCCTCTCAGTAAAGAAGAACTTTCTTGTGTTACTCCTGAACTTGCCTCCTTCCAGCTTCATGCCGTTCTTGCATGATTCTTGACCTGAAATAGGTCCTGAACCTGGACCTTGTTTATTCCCTTCAGGTACTTAAAGGTTTCGATCATGTCCCTCCTTTCTCTGCATTGTTCCAGGAAGTACATGTTTAAGTCATGCAGACGTTCCTCATATGTCTGGTTGTGGAGTCCAAGTATCATTTTTGTTGCTCTCCTTTGCTCCATCGCCAGTCTGTCTATGTCCTTTCTGAGATGAAGTCTCCAGAACTGCACACTGTACTCTAGGTGAGGCTTTACCATTGAGCTGTACAATGGCATAATCACCTCCCTCTTTCTACTTGTAATTCCTCTTCCTATGCAGCCTAACATACTGTTTGCCTTTAACAGTGCTTTATCACACTGAACTGACTCCAGTCTATGTCCTTCCAAAGATACGGTCTCCAGAACTGGACACAGTACTTCAACTGAGGTCTCTATATAATATGAAAGGTTAAAATAGGTATTCCTTGGGTGCATAGATTATTCTATATAGAAACAGAGGTAGTATAGCATCATGCCTGGGTACTGTTTCCCCCGGGCTGATGAAAGGACAGCATTTCAAAAAATCTGTTATTGTTGGGCAGAGCATATTGAACCAATACTTTTGTGCCTGATTTAGTTCAGTTTATTCGACACACATTTCAGCCAACCCCCCAGAAAGGGGTAAACTGAAGTTTAATACAATTCAAAAATGAAAAACCAAACATACAGAATGAAGGAACAGATCAAAAATCAAATTACAGCCGGCCCGGTGGCGCTGAGGGTTGAGGTGTTGGACGCCACACCTCGCACCATGCCAGCGACCCGGGTTCGGGAACGGACTCTGGCTGCCGGGGGCTGGCAGGGGAGAGGTTGGATTGAGCGTCCCAGGACTGCTCTCCTTCCTCTGGGGTGGACTCGTGGGGTTGTGTCGTGCTTGGGTGGCCCCTGGTGAAGACCGGGAGAAG
Source organism: Neoceratodus forsteri (assembly GCA_016271365.2). Lineage (NCBI taxonomy): Eukaryota > Metazoa > Chordata > Ceratodontiformes > Ceratodontidae > Neoceratodus > Neoceratodus forsteri. Next base: position 1,681,130,725 of record CM057456.1, read on the forward strand.
CACAAGGCACCCAGTAGCCAGCATGGAGGATTCGGCCAAGATCTGCGTGTAAGTGCAGCGTCATTGCACTGCTGGCCCGGGACAAAACCAAGGTAGAAAAGGGCTAGGCGTGACACAGCAGCTTGATGGCCGCGCACCTGCCGACCTGGAGGCCTGTTGTGGAATAGCGTCGGGGGGTCTGGTGACGGCCGTGCTAGGACCCTCACGTATCGAGTGAGCCTGCTGTCCTCCGGGTCGGTGGGGGCCGGTGGCTGGATGGCCCCGCCGGAGCGCTGCAGAGCCACAAAAATCAAAGTATGACAAAAAAAAAAAAATCAAATTACATTCAGTAAAAAAAATGACACTCAATTACTAAAAACTGTTTACTAGTTTGTCTAAACATGTGGTAAATAACTTAACAATGACTTTTCATAGTATTTGTAGATTTGTTTATAGATTGCCTTATAGTACACATCATTGTACTTTATATCAAGAGTCAGGGTTTCTACCGCCTAACTTGAGTTCCATTTACTCTCTGTTGTAAAACGAATAATGTATTGAGACAAAAAAGTCCCTCTCCCTTGTATTCTCCGATATCTGTAAGGGAAGCTCCGAGAAACCTGAGATCAAATTTTCTTTTTTGTTTAAATTTGAAAGTCACTAAAACTAAAATGGGTGCTCAAGCTTTTTCTATCCAAGCACCAAAATACTGGAATGATCTTCCAACTGAATTGAGAACTATGAGTAGTCATAATTTATTCAAAAGGAAATATGTCATGCATTTGTATTTTTGTATAAAGTGAATGTAAACGTTATCTTTTTGTATAACATCTTGTGACTATTTTATAGTCTCGGGTCGCATATGAAAAAGGGCCTTGGCTCATATGTTTACCCAGTTAACAAAATAAATAAAAATTAAAAAATTTGAAACCTAAACATCTGAAATAAAAATATTAAAAATAATAAAGAGAAAACAATTATACTAATAAATATATTTTGTATCTTACAATATTTACAAACTCATACAACCACAACACTTTCATTTAAAACAATATAATTTATCTAAAATGTTCATTTAAAACAATATCATTCATCTCAAAAGCACATAAAAAAGATGATTTATACTTTTTGTTCTATAAATTGATTTATGCCATCTAACCTGTTTTCTTAAACCATACGCAGCAACATCTTTTGGTGGTTACAGAGAGTGCAGCTTGCCTTGGGGATCACAAATCTCCAAAAACAGTTTCTTTGTCATTTCTTTTCTCTTTTCATCTGACCTCACCAAATTACATGTCTTTAAAACAGCCTCATATTTTATTTATTTAGTTACATTTTTGTTGACCGGGTAAGAGCACTAGACAGATTCTGCCTATTTTCAGGCACGACCCGGGGAGGGGGATACAGATGAATGCCAACTGACTTTGAACCAGATTGAGCTGTTGGTAGTATTTTTGGTGAATAGGTGGAAATCTGGCCAGGGCACCAGGAAAATTCCCCTACTGAACTGTAGGGGGAGTGAGTGACTGACTGTGAGCTATGGCCACTTCAAGTGGAGCTCCGGTGGAGATGGACGACCGGGAGGAGTGGGAGCGGACCCTGGCTTCTAACCTGCAATTTAAGGAAACCACTGTACCTAAAGAAACCAACCTGGAGAACAAAGACCATGAAGAGATTGAGATTTTTGTATCCACAAAAGATTTAAGCAAATCTGGAACACAGCGTGACGTTATTTCTGGTTCAGAAGCTGGTATCACACTGGAGGAGGCATTACAACTGAAATTAAAAGAAGAGCTTGATAGAAACGCTCAAGAGAAGGAGTGCTTATCAGAACAACTTGCACTACTACAAGCAGGAAAAGTGGTTGTCAAAACTCCAGGCCCACTTGTCAAAGGGCCTGCCAAACTGAATGACGTGGCAGCATCAAAGGTGACCACGAGGCTGGGTGAGTCAGACAGTATTCTCCTTCCAATTTCTCTGCCTGGTCAAATTAATGTGCAAAGCCAAGAGTCTGGCAGTTCTGGAACTGAGTTAAGCTCATGCGGAAAGCTTAGAGGAGAGACTGTTCGAACTGTTGATAAGCCACAAATGAATGTTGATTTGGAGAAAGTTGATATTAAGGGAAACAGCAGTGTTGTGAGCAGCGGAGACGAAGATAGCACTACGAAAGGTGGTGACCTGCCTTCTGGGTTGACCACTTTGTCTAAAACAACAGGGTTTGTGTTCTGTAGCACCCTACAGAAAAAAACTGAAATGGAAGGCTGATTTAATTTTCCAAAAATCATCGGAGATGCAAGAGGGAGCGACAGTGTTCTCCATTTCAAAACAGAGCTCAGTGCCTTGGATAGGGGCTGCAGAAGACAGTAGGGACAAGCGGATGGCATTAACATTAGCGAACAGACACCTGAGTAATAAAACTACTTTAGTGGAAAATATGGGGCCCATTTCTGCAGATGGAAGGCCGAAGGCACCACTAACTACTACTGCTGCGATGCAGGCAGCTTTTTCATTACAGAAGTCTACAGCGTCTCCCTGGGAGGCCTGGTCACCTCAAAAAGTGCTCAACGAGGCAGGATGGACACAGAACACCCAGGGTACATGGCTCCCCACCCCAGACTGGGGCCCCAAGTTTAATTTTACACAGAATATGCCTGAATGGCACCCGATTATCCTGCAGCAACAACCAGATTCTGTTACCACAGCACAGAAGCAAAGCAAGGACAAGCTAAGGCTGCCAGAAAGCTCTGCTAAGCAGGGAGCTGATTTATCAGTCACTGGGCCAAAGGCCGGGGTGAAGCCGGATTCTCCCACTGATGTGGACACAGTACAACCCTCACAGACTGAGGAGGCACCTCAAGGTTCTCTGGGACACCAAAAACCTTTGTTGTCAAACTTATTTACGAAAATTTAAAAGAAACGCACACGGAGGAATGCCGTGAAGATTCAAGTTTATTGCAAGACTCCATTCATGAAACTCATTCATAGAGGTCCTGGAACATTTACACAGACACACGGAAACTACATGCAAGGTATTGTTGCAGTAGAAATTCAAGTGCGTACAAAGTTCACTAATAGCAAATCATGATAGGATACAACCAGACAGGGCAGGATTCTGGAAGCAAAATCTGCTTTTTTCAGCTAATACAGATAGATGCATTCAAAGAAATGGTTAGTGTGCAAGGATGGTGGAGAAAGCATAAGAGGGCAGGTAGAGTTGAAGATTAAAAGCAAGAAGGGGAGGTTAGGAGTTAGGAAAGTAACGGGGAGAAAGATGTAATTAGGAGGTCTAGAGGAAAAGAGCAGTATAGGCAAATCAGGGTATCAAATCTATGGCACTTTACATTTAAACAGCCTATGTGGTTGCGGTCCCGGGTTGGGCAGAGCAAGAGCAGTCGGTGCACGAGTAACTAACATAAGGGGAAGGGGGAGGCTTAGTGGCAGCTACAGATATCTCTTATTTTGGATGAAACTAATGCTTTGCAGAGATTAATTGAGATGGTGCTGGTTAGTTTTAATATGCAGTTGAGTTGGTTCCATAAAGTAGGAAGGGAGAATGAAATGGCTCGTTGGCCAAAGGTAGTACGAGTTCTTGGGACGTCAAGCAGGATGAAGTTTGATTTTCTAAGTGAGTATGCACTGCGGGAGATGCAGATAAGTGATGTTATGTAGCTCGGCAGTTTGTGAAGAAGTATCTTAAGGGTCCAGATACCAGCATGGAGCAAGCATCTGGTGACAAGTGAAGTCCAACCAACAGCTGTGTACAGGTTGCAGTGGTAGGTTCTGTAAGGGGAACTGGTGATGAACCGTATAGCACGGTGGCAGAGAATGTCCAGCTTACTTAGGCTTGAGATCGCAGAGGAGGCGTAGATGAAATCACCGTAATCAAGTAGGGGAAGAAATGTGGCCAGTACAAGCCTGGTTCGGGTCGCAAGAGGGAAGAGGGACCTATTTCTAAAGAAAAACCCTAGTCATGCTTTTAGCCTCCTAGATAAGTCTTCACTGTGGTTGTTGAAAGAGAGCTTATTGTCTATCCAGAAGCCAAGATATTTAAATTTAGGAATGACTTCAAGGGGTTCACCCAGTGAGGTAACTATAAAGTCCTTTGGCAGCAAAGGGGGGTGCAAATGGAAGGACTACATGAAAAGATCATTGCCTTGGTTTTCTTGGTGTTTAAAAGGAGCTTAGCTTTAATAAGGATAGTTTCAAGCTGAGCAAAGTCAGCATGCAAAACGTCCCTAACTTCCACTAGAGTTATGCTGGAGGTATACAATACAGTGTTGTCTGCGAAGAAGAGAAGACTGGAGGTCATTATGTGAGAATCAAGATCATTGATGTACAGAGAGAGAATAGAATCGGACCTAAAATGGAGCCTTGGGGGACTCCCCTAGTAATCGGAAGGGAGGCTGAGAGGAGACCATCTGCTTTGACTTTCTGCATCCTACCAGAGAGAGATAACTGGTGAACCACTGTATGGTAGACATAGTGGCACCTAAGTTAGTAAGGCAGTTAATTAGGAGAAGATGGTCAACAGTATCAAATGCTTTACTAAGACCCAGGAAGACTGCACTGGCGATCTTAGAATCCACAGCAGAGATTCAATCATTAGTGACCTTAGCCAAAGCTGTGACAGTGCTGAAACCAGATTGTGCAGGGTTTAGGAGAGAGTAGGATTCGATATGTTGTTTCAACTGGTTATAGATTAGCTTTTCGAGAACTTTGGAGAGGATAGGCAAGATGGAGATGGGCCTGTAATTGTTTAAATCGCAGGGGTCTCCAGATTTGAAGAGAGGAAGAATGTGAGCGGATTTCCTGCAAGACTGAACTGTGGCAGAAGTAATGGATAGATTGAAAATATGAAGGATAGGGGCAGTGAGATGGGCAGAGCCTAGTCTCAGGAAGAAAGGTACAAGTCCATCATTCCCGGCACTCTTCCTGAGATCTAGGTTAAGGAGTGAATCGTCAACTTCTTTATAGGTAATAGTACACAGTTGAAAGGGATGGGATGGCGTGCGAGTAGCACAGGTAGAGCTAGCACAATTTTTTACGTGGTTAGAATAGAGTAAGGAGTCAAAAGCAAGTCCAGTGGTAACAAAATGTGAATTGAGTTCTTCGAGGATTTGGGAGTTGTTTTCCACCACCCTCCCATTGGTAAGTATCTTAGTTGGAATAGACGGAGCTGAGGGCTGGCCTTCAATTGATTTAAGTGTCCTCCAGATTCTTTGGGAGTTCCCATTGGCTTGCTCCAGGGTGGCGATGTAAAATCGTGCTTTTGCAGCACGGATACTTTTTACACAGGCATTCCTAGCAGTTCTGAAGGCCTGCCAGTCTGCAGAGCTCTTAGAGTACCTAGCCTTTGCCCAAAGTTTCTCTCTGCAGGTAAGTGCTGCCTTGAGGTCTTAGGTAAACCAGGGGTGGGAGATATTACGCACCCTGACTTTGATAATGGGGGCATGCTTGTCTACCAGGGTAGTAAGGTTGTCATTTAGGATACAGACGGCTTCATCAGATTCGGTATAAAAGTGGACTAGATGTTCGACCAGACAGGCACCATGTGGACAAATTGTTATTGAAGGACACTCTGCACTTCTCTCGAAGAGAAGTCTTTGCTTTTATTAACATTTCGGGGGAGGATAATTTCGATATAAGTTTCCATTCTGCTTACGCTTTAGATTTATTTGGGAATGGTACAACCAAGTTAAGTTCTCTCCCACATGGACCCCCTTCTTGGTCATTCCACTAATGAAACTCTTGATTAAGTATGTAACGGTAATGTTTCGGAATGAGGGTGTCCACGTGGAGGACATCACTTATTGGTTGTCCCAGAAATGTGATGTGTTAAGTCCACCTGAAGCAATTCTGGACACGGAGATGTTCTGGACAGGGGGGTGGCGCTATAAAGTGAAACTCAGGCAGACGGAATCTGGAACTGAACATATTCCTAACTCTTATGTTGGGGCGTGACAGGGGTGTGTGTGTGTTTCTATGCTGGGCAACCACGGGCGTACTACAAGTCTGGGTCTAGAACCCATTTATCTAGCTCCTGCGACAAGCCCTGGTGTGATAACTGCAGGGAAATTGGTTGCATTGCTTTCCAGTGTGCAAATCACACTAAGTGTGATCTCTGCGAGGATACTGGTCATGTATTCACAGAATGCACCTGGGCAGCCAAGAACAAGGCTATAAGTATGAGTCCAGACCTCCTTCGACAACAAACTCAGGATTCACTCTCTCGCCTTGAAACTAATCTGCCGGAGCCTAGCCTGTCAACCCCATCTCCCTCTGAGGGAAGGCCCCCTTCAACTCCTCCACCACAAGAAAACCCCAGTTCGTATTCCTTTCCCCCACAGCCTCCCCCTCCTTCCCCTCCTCCCCTTTTAGCACCAGTGCGCTACACTGAACCACCGAAAGATGGTAACCATTTTCCCCTCCCTGCGTCTTCAACAAACCTTCTGGTGAGAAGACCAACCAGGAATATTAAGACCACCCCTGCTTCGGCCGCAACAGATTTTGAGTCTAGAAGTTCCTTTGCTGTATTGGCCACATCATGGGGGGATTCAGAGATGGACTGTGGGGATTCGGATTCCCAGTCCACCAAAGCAGAACTGAGCACCCAGATTCAGCACCAAACAGCGTATAAAGGGAAGAAGGAAAAAAGATTCTTGATCACGTCACGGTTTAAGGTCTGACTCCTTTAAGTGTAGGATCACTGAATGTCCATAGCCTATTAAATTCAAGGAGACGACAAGCAGTATATGATCATGTACATAGAAATACTATTGACATATGTTTTATACAAGAAATGTGGATGTTTACTAGTGATCAGGCATGGTTTTTCCAGAAGGAATGTATCTGGGGCCCTTCCTATTGGTCCTTTGGCACAGAGACAGCCGATGGTGTGGGGGTTTTGTTTAATTCTTATGACCTCACCTTGATTAAATTAATGGATTTAATCCCCGGAAGATTACTTATTTCAGATGGGTTATGGAAACACATGGATTGTACACTAGTCAATGTCTATTGTTCACAGGTTAATGCAGAAAGAGTAGCATTATTAGATACCTTACGGCCCTTTTTGATTACCACTTATAAGGTTTTTTTTTATGTGGAGACTTTAATTGTGAACTAAAATCAAAAGCTCAGGGTTCATTGGGACAGGGAAAGAAGATATACTGCGACTCTGATGCTTTGTGGATACTGATAGAGACTGCAGACCTTCTTGACTGCAGGAAATATCAAAAAAGTGGCCCTAAGTTCACTTATAAGAGAAATTAACATGCCTCAGCCATAGATCATATGTTTTTATCAAAAGAGTTTGCCCAATTTCAGTTCAAAACTATGTCTATAGAATTTTCAGATCATCTATTATTACAGTGCACTTTCACAAACCCTCCGATGAGGTCACAACACAGGCCTAGATGGAAACTGAACTCTTCCGTCTTAACCAACCAAAAACTCATCACTAAAATTAGGGAACTGCTAATAGCTCGTGTCTCCGTTAGTTTTTTGTATACTGATTTAGGAGACTGGTGGGCTGAGTCTAAGGCAGACTTTAAAGCTCTGCTTATAAAACAAGGGAAACATGGAAAACAAAAGATTTCTCAAATATCTCCAATTGCGGCAACCAATGCAAAATATTTATTCTATTGCCAATACTTCTAGACAGGATTATACGGCCCAAATTGACAAACTTAAGAAGGATATGAAGGATTATCAATACGACAGAGCAAATACTATGAAAGCTTTACTTCAAAATAGAACTAGAAAATCCCCCTATGGGGATCCCTTTGAGGCATTTAAAAAGTTTAAAGACTCCACTTTCCTAGACTCTTTAAAGAATAAGGATGGAGTTATCATGGACTCTACGGCAGGACTCCACAGCATCATAAAAGACTGTGTGTCATCTCATAGCCCTCTAGAACCCCCTTCAGAGGCTGTTATAAAACATTTTCTACAAACAATTAATACTCCGGTTGTCCCGGAAGGGGCTCAAGGGATGACAAGACCTATTACGGCTGTAGAGATCGAACAAACAATCAAAACTCTGAAGAATGGCACATCCCCAGGTCCCGATGGCCTAACAAATGAACTTTATAAAACCTTTTCCAAAGAATTATCATTACGTTTAGAAAAAATCTTTAGTTATTTTTTGCCAGCATACAGTACCCTGCTTTGGTTCACAGAAGGATTACTGATACGTTTGTTTAATAAATCTGGGGACAAAACTTCTCTAGATAACTGGAGGCCAATTACCATTTTAAACTCAGATTACAAAATATTCAATTACATCTTGAACACCAGGCTAAGGACTTATGCGAATTCTGTTCTCTCTCCTCTGCAATTTTGTGGCTACCAAACAGAAAAATCCAGCATGCCCTCGTGATAATTGGAGACCTGACAGATTATATATCACTGCGTGGGAAATCTGGGCCATCATCTCAGTGGACCAAGATAAGGCCTTTGATAGGGTCTACCACTCCTTTTAATTTTTTACTTTGTAGGCTTATGGCATACCATTACAAGTGATAAGGTGGGTGCAGTCATTATATAACACAGCAATAATACACCCTGTAATTAGAAACCAAGTTACAGATGGGTTTTGGATAATGACAAGGGTTAGGAAAGGCTGTCCTCTTAGCCCCCTTTTATACATATTCACAACTGACCCTCTGTTCCGTTCATTGACTGATTTTCCCCGCTGGATGGGGGTGTCTGGAGCAGAGAAAGATAGGATACTCTATTTACAAGCTTATGCAGATGATATTTGCTTATTTTTGTCAGACCATTCCCGAGTGACAGCTTTTCTGGAGTTTATGAAGGAATATTCTCTAGTTTCTAATTCAAGACTAAACACACATAAAAGTAAAGGTCTGCTTATAGGTCCTTGATATCCTGACCCAAAAATTATACATTGGATTCCATATTTCCCTAGAACCGTTGAAAATTCTAGGTATACAATTTGGGCTCAAAATGTACTCTCCCTTAATTGGGAAACCACCTTAAACAATGTGGACCATAAAGTCCAACGGGAGAAACAGTGGAAATTGGCCAAACTTAAACGACTACAAGTTATCAAACAGTTTATCACTCCCATGATTCTTTACATTACAATGAGAGTTCCCCTTCCAGTTCATTTATTAACTAAACTGTACAGTCTTTTGTTTTCAAATGCTTTGGGGCAGCAGACTTAACCCCATAAAAAGACAATATTATATATTTAAAAAAGTTAGGGCTGCTGGACTGAACATTTACTACTTTGGTATTTTCTGGTTTGGAGGGGAGAGGGGCATAGAAAGAGACAGCAAAGAGACCATGGTACAAAAATATGGGGGTGCACATTATGTGTAATTGCACTGCAGAGTCTATTTTTTTTGCTGGGGAAGGAAGCATGGTGGGAGCAGGATAAATTATACAATAATCAGAGTATTTATTGACTTGCATTTTTTTCCCTGTATAAGTGATCAAAATTTACCATTATTATTATGGGCTAGTGCAACCATCTGCGGGCTAGTGCAATTTTGAATCAACTTGTCCTGCTGGCTAGTGCAAAAAAAGGTTAAAGCTGACCCCTGGATGACATCATTGTAAATATTTTAACTCTCTAAAACAACAGAACTTAGTTAAATATCAGCTTAAAACCCCATTTAAATACCAAACGTCTGAGCAAACAGATGAGTTGTAAGACCTTTTTTAAAGGCTTCTACCAACAGGGCCCCCTCAGAGACCTCAGAAATGACTTTCACAACACTGGGCCTGCCACCTCAAAGGCTCTGTCTCCTGACGTTTTAAGTCTAGTCTTGGGGACAACCAGGAGGCCCTCCTCGGAAGAATGGAGAAGACAAGCAGGGAGATATGGATGTAGAAGTTTGTGCAGGTAGCTGGGACCCGACCCATGCAGGGCCTTATAGGTTAGCAGACCAACCTTACAGGAGATACACCACTTAACCGGCAAATAGTATAGTTACTGCAGCACAGGATTGATGTGACTCGACCTAGAAAGGCCTTGTGAGACACCTCGCCCACCTGGCTGAGGATATCCACCAGCTGGTAGGAAGCTCCTGCTACATGAATCGCCAGGAGTTCAGTATCCAAGCTGGGTATGAGGGTCAAAGTGTAGAGGGCCTCCTTACACAACTGCAGAAAGTGCATTCCATCCTGCTTGTTTAGGTAGTACATGGTCAGGGTATAGTCCGTCTGCACCTGCACAACCTGACCCAGGACAAATGGAGCAAATTCCATTACAGCAAAGTGCACTGCACAGAGCACCAGCAGGCAGACATGGTAACAGGACTCCTTGGGGGTCCAGAGCCCTTGGGCCCTGTGGCTCCCCATCCCACCAGAAATGCGTCAGCTGTCAGGGCGATTGTCATCTCTGGGTGGACAAACAGCATTACTTCCTCCAAATGTTCCAGGATGAGCCACCACTGGTTCACTGCGAACCGTACCACATCTGCTGAATCACCATGACTGACTGATCCAGATGATCTAGGTCGATGAAATCACTAGCAGGCCAGGTCCCACTGCAGGTGGTACATCCATCAACTGGCCTACTTGACCACCACACTGGTACAGGATGCCATGTACCCCAGCAGCCGGAGGAAGTCCCAGGCAAGGCGCGAGCACCCAACCTGAAATAATTGGGCAAAGAAAGTAAGATTTGATGCTTGGTCCGCAGGGAGTTGGACCTTGGCCTGGAAGCTCTGCCATGATGAAGTGGATAAACTGCAAGGGGCTGAGTTTAGACTTGGCCTGGCTGACCAGAAGCCCAAGTCTCTTCAGGTCTAGAGGGCCAGGTCCCTGGACTGCTCCACTGCTTGACTGGATTGCCTGGCTATCAGCCAGTTATCCAGATATGGAAAAACCCATACTTCTCAGCCCCACAGGAATGCCGCCACCACTGCGATACACCTGGTGAAGACACTGGAGGCCTAAGAGAGGCCAAAAGGCATAACCTGGTACTCCTATAGAACCCCTTCTGCGCAGAACCGTAAGTACCACCAGTAGAACGTATGGACTGGAATGTGGAACAAGGCATCCTGGAGGTCCAGAGAGCAGAACCACATGTCCTGCTCCAGGAATGGAATGATTTGGTTCAGAGTGACCATCCAACTTGCGCTTCCTCTGGAAGCGATAGAGATCATGAAGATCCAGCATGGGGCACATGTGATTTTGTATTTCTTTGAAACTTGGCTTTATGGGAAATGCCCTTTGGAGTAACCCTTGCCTCAGTGCTTTTGCACTGAGGTTCTTTATCTTTAGCTTGTTTTTCTTTTTTTTTGGGGTTTCACCATGGCCCAAACCCATGGTAGGACGAAACATGTGTCTGTGTCTTCTGTTTGCACCCTTTGCAGATTGTGTGAGGCCCTTTGGCACCATGAATTCTAGCTTAAATCTGAGCCAGCCTAAAATTTCATGGTGATTTGCATATACAGCACATGATGTTTTGCATTATGAGGGTATGTGTGATTTTGTATTTCTTTGAAACTTGGCTTGATGGCCAATGCCCTTTGGGGTAACCCTTGCATCAGTGCCTTTCCACTGAGGTTCTTAGTCTTTTAGCTTGTCTTTTGGGGGGCTCACCATGACCCAAATCTGTAAGACCAACTTAGGGCAGCTGGTTCATTTCACTGGGGTGTCATACAGTTGCAGCACACTGATGAGTCCTAGGTAGGACAAAACATGTGTTTGTGTCTCCTGTTTGCACTCTTTGCAGAGATTGCACGCCTCAAATCGCATATTTACAAAGAAATATATTATAAGAACCGCCCGCCATTTCCCCAACAACCAACTGAAGCACCTCGATCACAGAACGTAGTTGATCCGGGAGGTTGGCAGGTGGTTAGGAGGGGCAAATCAGGTGCCTGATCACTCAATGCTCTCCAACATATCACCTCCACAAACCATATAAAAACTACAAACCGGTATCTGCCTCTATCTCCAAAATCAAACAAGGGGCAGAGGACACTGCAGCACAGGAGCTAGTGCAACAAAACTCATCCAAAACAAAAAAAGCAAAACAGAAATCCAAAACACTTCTGATCATAGGAGACTCCATGATTCGGGGAATAGATACCTACCTCCTGCCGGGGGTAATGGTCAGATGTCTGCCAGGTACATCAGCATGGAGAGACACTGACTGCACTGGAAGCAGGAGAAAACATCGACATCCTGGTACACATAGGGACTAATGATCTCGCCAGCTGGTCAGTTCTGGAGACCAAGGAACACCTGACCAGGCTGGGAGACAAACTGTCATCCATTTTGTCCATCATCTCCTTTGCTGAGATTCTGATGGTCTGGGAGAGAGGGGCAGCTGGACGGAAGGCCAGAGAACAGCAGATAGGGAAGCTAAACATGTGGCTCAAGGGCTGGTGCCAAGAAAAAGGACACAAATTTGTAGGTAACTGGCAACAGTTCTGGGAGAGAAAGTTCTTTAAATTCAATGGACTGCATCTGACTAAGGAGGGAGTCAGTGCATTGGAGCATAAGTTTGACGTCTTTGCAGAATATTTAAACTAGCAAATGGGAAGAGGGGTGCAGCACCCGGTACATCAAACAGGAAGAACACCCTTCCCCCCTCAGCTAGTGATCAAACAGGAGTTCAGCATGTTTATAGTTCATTTGCATCACCAGGTAAGGAAAAAGGTCCGTCTCCCCATATGACGCGCAGGGGAAACGCGAGACCTTGCCCAACAACTAACACACTGAAATCTGGCCAATGGAAAATCATGGACACAAATGCCTGCACTCTGGGAAACAAGATCCCAGACCTGCAGGCAACAATGACAGAGGCTAAACTGGACATAGTAGCCATAAGCGAGACATGGTTCACTAGTAACCACACTTGGGAGACTTCAGTACCTGGCTATGTATTGTTCAGCGGAGATCGAGGTGCAAAAAAGGGGGGCTGGAGTGGCCCTTTATGTCAATGAAAATATCAAAGCTACAGAAATTCAGAATACAGTCCCCACCTTTTATAACGGGCTAGTTTGTTATAACGTATTTTGCCCGACATAGAAGATGGACGGTGTAACCATTTTTACGAACTAGCATAGCTGCCATCTGCTATGGACTCGCACATTTTAAGTAAAATAAAGAAATTCAGTGCTGCACTATAGTAGCACTACTCCTACTTGTGTTTCGTGAGGTTGTCGGCGATCCGGGTAAGGTTTCTTCAACATTCGGCGGCATTTCCCAATTCAGAACTTGGTCAGCAGTTTGATCCGTAGCCCTACAGAAAGTTAAGAGGGCTGAACGAACATTGCCATTAGCAGCTGGAACTCCTACATGAAAACAGGTTCAGTGTCAGGGACTAACAGTTAATCAGGGACTGCCACTGCAAATCCAGCCTTTTTCAAGCATCATACACTAGCACACTAGCAGTGTGATTTTTTTTAACAGCTTTGTTGAGGACTGGCACCAAAGGTGTCTTATCATTCTACTACGAACTGCTAAGCGATTAATTGCTTGGTGTAATTGTACTTGCTAACCGCTAATCAGGTGTGAACACTGTCGGCACCTAGCAGATTCAGGGATAATTTGCCCGTAATAGCAGGCAGGTCAGGATCGTTATAAACGGCATTTATATAATGGCACTCAATTAGAAATGGCAAATGGTTTTACTGAATTGCCCGTTGAAACCGATTGCCCGCTTTAACCACGGGCGGTATAAGTGGAGTAGACTGTACACGTAAGGAGCCAGAAGAACCGTGGGTCACCCTGGAAACAGGAATGGGACGCCATACAAACTGAGGTTGTCTACAGGACTCCAGACCAGGGAAGGACATAGTCAGACACATTATTGTTAGGCAATACACAAAATATGACAGCTAAGGGGGTTCCTGATAATAGGAGACTTCAACATGCCAGATAGAGATGGTCATTACCAGCAGGAACATCTGTCAGCACATAGGGAAGAGAAACCATGAAGCCACCTATAGGTTTTTTGGGGGAGGGGGGAGAGAGATGCTGGCAATCACAAGGGAAGAAAGAGACTTGGGCATCGTCATCACAGATGACCTGAAATCATCCAAGCAGACCACTAAAGCAGTAGGTAAGGCTAGGGGGATGGGTGTTGGGGTGTATTAGTAGGGGTATCACAAGTCGTAAGAGGGAGGTAATAATCCCTCTTTACAAGACAGTGGTTAGGCTCCATCTGGAATACTGCATGCAGTACTGGAGGCTGCACCTGCACAAGGACATTAAAAAAATGGAGGCAGTCCAGAGAAGGGCAACAAAAATGGTGCAGGGACTACATCAGAAAACATATGAGGACAGATTACTGAACTCAATATGTATACCTTAGAGCAAAGGAGGGGGAGAGAGAGGTGATATGATTGAAACATTCAAACACCTTGAGGGCATTAACAAGGTGAAAGAGTCTAACATGTTTCAATATAAGAAAAATAGCAGAACAAGAGGACACAGCATGAGATTAGAGGGAGGCCAATTAAGGGGTAATGTGAGGAAGTTCTTTTTCACAGAAAGGGTGGTGGATGCATGGAATGGCCTACCTCAGGAAGTGGTGGATATGAATACAGTGCAGGGCTTCAAACAGGCATGGGATAGGCATAAGGGAGCAATACAGATGAATATGAATAGATAGGCCATTGACAGAGTAAAGGCCTATGGCACATTCATAAGGTAGAAAAAATGGGCACACTAGATGGGCCTTGCAGTCCTTATCTGCCATCAACTCTATGTTTCTAAGTTTAACTACACATATGGTGGATTCCCTGCAGGGGGAGGGCCTCAAACAACTAGTACAGCAACCCACAAGAGACAGGGCTATCCTAGATCCAGTACTGACCAACAAGGAAAGGATCACAGATCTCCGGGTAGAAGGTCACCTGGGGCCTGTTAGTTTGATTTAATTTGGCCACTAGAACTAAATCATCCCATTCAAAGGCAAAAATATGGGACTTCAGAGGAGCTGACTTTGATAAGATGGCCAACCGAGTTAAGCTAGCCCTGGCAAGAAGAAATACATGTGAGGGGGTACAGGCAAGGTGGGCAAGCATTAAGAATGCAATACTTGAAGTAACATCCCATTGTGTTAGACAGAAAGGCAAGAGCAAAAGAAGAAGGAAACCACTTTGGTTCTCAAAAACAGCAGCAGAAAAGGTCAGAGCCAAAAGGCTGGCCTTCAGGAAATAGAAGGGAACGCAGTGGGACGAAGATAGGGAGGCATACCAAACTTCCCTAAGGGAAGCAGGGAAGGTGGTAAGGCAGGCAAAGGCCCAAACCAAGGAAACACTAGCACGAACAGTAAAAGAAGGGGACAAGACTTTTTTATAGATACATTAGTGAAAGAAGAAAGTCCAGAGGGGGTATTGCTAAGATCAAAGGGGGTAAGGGGGAAGTGTGTGGAGGAGGACCAAGGAAAAATACAGGTTACTCACCTGTAACAGGAGTTCTAGGAATGGTATATGTTGTTCATCCACACTATCTAGCAGGTTCCTTGCCGCTTTAAATCTTGCCGGAAGGTCTTCAAGCTAGCTCCTCCCACCCACCCGGGTGGTAAAACTCTCGGCTCCGCCCCATGACGCCAGATCTGGCCCGCTGGAAGCTCAGGTTGTGCGTCGAAGCCGGGAGGTCGCTCTCAGGATGTCACTATACCATTCCTAGAACTCCTGTTACAGGTGAGTAACCTGTATTTCTAGGGACATGGATATGTTGTTCATCCACACTATCTGGCAGACTCCTAGCAGTTCTCCGGGAGGAGGGAGGCAAGGCGCACACCCCCTATATACTTACTTGGGGAACAGAGATTGGAGAACCGAGGCCCCAAAACCAGCATCCCGGCGTGACTCAAGGTCGATGTGGTAGTGGGTAATGAAGGTGTGTGCTGACTTCCAGGTAGCAGCCCTGCAGATTTCCTGGATAGGGACGTCCCTGGAAGCAGCCACCGATGCAGCAGTATGGCGGGTAGAATGAGCTCTTACCTCTGGGAGGCTCCATGCCCGCCAACTCATAGCAGAGATTTATGCAGGAGGTGACCCATCTGCCTATCGTCCGCTTGGCTGCAGGTCTGCCAGGTGCGGCTTCAGCGTAGGTGACAAACAGCTGGCGAACCTTCTCCCGACTTCAGCCGTGGCGCCCTTATAATAAGCGAGCGCCTTCTAGGGTCCAAAGCATGGAGCCTATATTCGACCTCGAGGTGTGATTGGGGTAGAACACCGCAGAGTCAACACCTGATTAAGGTGAAACTCCAACACCACCTTCGGAAGGAATTTCGGGTGAGGCGACAACCTTGTCCCTGTGGAAGACCAGGTAAGGAGACTCATGCTAAGCGCCTGAGTTCTCCCATCCTTCTGGCTGACGGATAGCCACCAAGAAGGCGTCTTCCATGACAGGTGGGGAGACCACACCTGTGCATTGGTTCAAATGGCTTGCCCATGAGCTTTGCCAGTACCAGCAGTAAATCCCACGGAGGTGGGGGTTCCCGCTGGAGGAAATGTGATCAAGGCCTTTAAAGAAGCCGACCACTTTCTCCTGCGCCACTGATCGCTGACCGCCCGCTGCCGTAAGCAGAAATGGCTGCCAGGTGAACTTTAAGGGTCAGTCGACCTAAGCCCTTGACTAGATAGGGACCACAGATAGTCCAAAATGCTTGCCACAGGACACGAGAAGGGGTCCAAACCCTTATCCTGACACCAAATGGAGAACCTCTTCCATTTGAATGCATAGCATTTCCTGGTCGACTCCTTACGGGACGCCTCAACGACGTTGAGGACCTCGTCGGAAAGACCCAAGGCCTGGAACTCTAGCCGCTCAGGAACCAGGCCGTCAGGTGCAGGGATTGAAGGTCCGGATGGAACACCTTCCCCTGATTGACTGAGAGCAGGTCCGGGTGAGCTGGAAGCTGCCTCGGAGTCCTGGAGCTGAGACTGAGGAGATCTGGGTACCAGAACAGGCGAGGCCAGTCTGGGGCTATCAGAATCACCTGCGCCTTGTCCCTCCTCGCTTTCAGCAGGACACTGTGAATCAGGGGAATGGGGGGAAAGGTAAAGAGGCCCGGGGTCCACGGCCTCGAGAAGGCATCCCCCTGCAGCGAGCCCTGCTGAGGGGGGCGGGCATGAAACAGCCTCAGCTTCGCGTTCTCCCTGGAAGCAAACAGATCCACCAGAGGTGTGCCCCAACGAGAGAACAGGTCCTGTACTATCTCCGGCAGGAGAGACCACTCGTGCGATGCAGCCCCTATCCGGCTCAGGGCATCGGCCAGGGTGTTGGAGGCTCCTGCCACATGAATGGCCAGGAGATCCGCCTCCAGGCTGCGGACTAGTGACCAGATGCGGAGAGCTTCCTTGCATAAGAGCATGGAGCACGTCCCGCCCTGGCGGTTTAGATAGTACATGGTCGTGGTATTGTCCGTCTGGACCCGGACCACTTGACCCCAGAGAAACGGAGCAAAGGCGGTGAGAGCTAGGCGGACCGCACGGAGCTCCAGCAGGTTGATATGGCATCGGGACACCCGCGGGGACCAGAGGCCGTGCACTCGGTGTTCTCCCAGATGGGCACCCCAACCCATCAAAGAGGCGTCGGTCGTTAGAGAGACCGTCGGCTCGGGGCGGACAAACGGGATACCCTCCTGCAGATGGGACGGAACGGTCCACCACTGGAGAGCGTTCCACATCTCCTGGGTCGTCCACACACGCTGGTCCAGAGGATCGCAGCGCTGTGACCACTGGCTGGCCAGTCCCCACTGGAGGGGCGCATGTGCCAGCGTGCCCAACGGACTACGCTGGTACAGGCCGCCATGAGACCCAGGAGTCGCAGGAAGTCCCGGCAGGGCGCGCTTGCCCAACCAGAAATGATTGGGCAAAGGAGGTAAGAACCTCGGCCCTGTCCGCCGGGAGCCGTGCTCTGGCTCGAAGAGAGTCGAGCTCTGCCCCGATGAAGGATATCACCTGCTTCGGCTCGAGTTCCGACTTGGCCTCGTTGACCAGGAGGCCGAGTTGAGAGCAAACCCGGAGGGCCAGATCCCTGGACCGCTCCACCTCCTGTCTGGAGGGGGCTGCTATCAGCCAATCGTCCAGGTAAGGGTACACCCGAACCCCTCGGCGCCGCAGGAATGCTGTCACCACTGCAATGCATTTGGTGAAGACCCTGGGAGCTGAAGAAAGGCCAAAGGGCATGGCCTGGAACTCGAAGAGGGATCCCTCCGCCCTGAAGTGGAGGAATCTCTGATGAGACGGACGGATAGGGACGTGAAAGAACGTGTCCTGGAAGTCCAGAGAGCAGAACCACACGCCGTGTTCCAGAGATGGTATTATCTGAGCCAGAGTGACCATTCTGAAGGTTCGAGACCTTAGGAACTTGTTCAGGTCGTGTAGGTCTAGTATGGGGCGCCAGCCCCCCGTCCGTTTCGGGACCAGGAAGTACCTGGACACGAACCCTGGTTCAGATGGTGGGTCCTCTATCTCTTTTATCACCCCCTTTTGAAGAAGGAGGGCGATGTTGGCTCGATGAGCCTCTAGAGATTCTGGGGACCCCGAAGCCCCACGCGGTGCGACGGCTCTGAAGGGCGGAGCCTGCTCGAATTCCAGAGGCAGGCCTCTTCCCACCACCTCCAGAACCCACCTGTCCGTGGTAACAGCGGACCAGGCGGAAAGGAAGTGTCGGAGCCGTCCCCCCATGGGGGGAACCAGGGGCGAGGTGACGGGGATGGGGGCGACACCCCTCAGCCCGTCACTGTGCAGGCTTGGAGGAAGGACCGGCCGAGGGACCACCAGGGCCTTTTCCTCCTTGCTTCCTATTCGAGGAAGCTGACGGCTTGGGCTTGGAATACCAAGGTCTAGCCTGCTGGCCCTGACGTTGTTGTTGTTGGGCCGGACGCGCAGCGGGAGCAGAGGGACGAAAGGGCTTAGGCTGGGGCTTACGGCCCTTGTCCCTCTGCGCGGACGAGACCGAGTCCAAGGTGGCATTGGACTTTTCGATCCTCTGGAGGTGGCCTTCCACTCCAGGGCCGAAGAGGTCTGTTCCCAAGAAGGGAACGTCCGCAAGCTTGTGCTGGGTATCCGAGGTGAAAGTGGATATCCTCAGCCACGCCCGCCGTCGCATGGCCACAGCGGCCGCCACTGACTGGGCGCAAGAGTCCCCAATATCCAGAGCAGTCTGGAGCTGCTGCTTGGCTACTGCCCTGCCCTGGTCCTGCACCTGCTTAACTGTGGTCTGCAGGTCGGCAGGAAGATGAGGGACGACCTCATCCAGGGTGCCCAACACGGCATGGGAAAAATGCGCCATGAGGACGGCCGAACTGGCCTGACGAAGGCCAAGTGAGGAGGTAGCATACACTTTTCGCCCCGCATAGTCCAACTTCTTGGACTCTTTGTCGGGCGGTTTGTCCACGTCCCTGGCATTGCCGGCACGCTGGAAAACACTGTCCGAAACCAACCCCTCGGCCGAGGGGTGCTCGGAGAAGCCGGACAGAGAGCCCGAAGGGACGGCATACTTCCTGGCCATCCTGACCGAAGGCGCAGGACAGGAAGCCGGATGCTGCCATAATTCCAGGGCCTGGCCGACAATGGCCTCGGCCACCGGAAAGGCCTCCGTAGGAGAATCCCCTCGGTCCAGAATCTCAGTGAGGGGATATCTGGCCCGTTTGGACACGGGTACAAGCTTCATCCCAGTGGATTCTGAGATGAGCCTAAGAAGTCCAAGGAAGGACGAAGGGCTATCGTCCACTGACTGCCCCCCAGAGGACTCCAAGTCAAGGTGCCTGTAGAAAAGGGAGAAGTCGTCCGATTCCAACGAATCGTCGAATAGCTGCCTGGAGCCTGAGCCTCCCTCCACGTGCCGAGGCTTATCGGGCGTGAGAGTGACCGACAGCCTATGGGGGAGGCCATGGGCCGACCGTGAACTTTTCGACGGTGCCCCAACTGTCGGCTGAGGCGGAGGCGGTTCCACCAGGATTGGTGGAGCAGCAGGAATAGGCTGAACAACCGGCCTGGGAACAGGCTCCTCGACCGCTGCGAGGGGTTGTTTCGGCCGCTCTGGTGACAACCATTTTATGGCCGGGGAAGAGGCCTGAGCCGGCTTACTACCGGCCAATAATAGTTGTTGCCACATCAGTTCCTCATACTTTCGGCGCAACTTACGCCGAAGCCTCCCCTCGTCCGAGGAGGAGGAAGATGAGGAAGAGCGGCGACGCCGCTTACCGCGGTGCCGAGACCGAGACCGCCTGTGTCGACGGGATCGGCTGGACCGCGATGATGTCCGAGACCGAGACCGAGAATCTCGGCTAGGCCGAGGTCGGCGTGGCGGGGAGCCGAGGATCGGCAATCCCCTCGGCTCGGTTGACAAATCCGACGGCTCCGGGGCCGGAGGCGCAGATGAGCCAACGGTATCCTCAGACCTCACCGGGGGAACCGGGGAGGAGGGATTTTCGGCTTCTCCAGCCGACAACCCGTCTAACGGGTCGAGAAAAATCTCGACCACGTCGGCGGGTGTCTCGGACACCTGGCCTGACGGGGGTACCGTGAAGCCAGTGGCCGAAGCCGAAATTTCGACCGAAGTCGACTGTCGACAAGGGGAGGGAGATCTTTCCCGCTCCCAGGAGCGTCGACGATGGGACTTACCCCTACTTTCCTTCGACCGATGATACGGCCCAGAGGAAGTTGGACCCTCGCCTTTGGTTGAGAGGGTCAGGCAAAGCTCCTTAAAGGAAGCTGAATAGGAGGCCCCGAGCGAGAGCGGGACGAATGCCGCTGCCGAAGATGTCGCAGCCTGAGCCGCCTCCTCCTCGAGGGCGACCATCTGCTTGAGTTGTTCAGCGGATCCCGCAGCCGCGGAAACCGCCAGTCGGGCCTCCTTAGATTTGACCGGAGGAAATCTCCTTTCGGGGCGCCCAAGTTGGAGACGGGCAGCGCGATCCTCGAGGACATAGACCGAAAAGGAAGAGCACAGTTCGCAGGCCTGCGGGTCGTGCTCCTGGCCAAGGCAGTAAACGCACGTGGAGTGCGGGTCCGTCCGAGACATCTTCTGCCCACAGGGACATCTCCGAAATCCGGGAGTCGATTTGTCCATCGCAGCCGCGAGGGAAGAAGACCGAAGTGGTAAAAGTTTTGTTTTTGAAAAATTTTTTCAAAGTCGAAGATTTAGGCCCAAAGCTTAATCGCAGAGCGTTAAGGAGGGAACCTGAGCTTCCAAGCGGTAAGGAAGATCTAGCGTCATGGGGCGGAGCCGAGAGTTTTACCACCCGGGTGGGTGGGAGGAGCTAGCTTGAAGACCTTCCGGCAAGATTTAAAGCAGCAAGGAACCTGCCAGATAGTGTGGATGAACAACATATCCATGTCCCTAGAAACACCCATCCTAAATAGATTCTTCTTCTCAGTATTTACTGAAGAGAAGGTAGGGCAGGGCCCACAGCTCAGCACCATGGACACAGGGTGGAGGGAGGTGTGCACTATTCCCTTCACAAAGGAAAGGGTCCTATAAGAGCTCGCTAAGCTCAGGGTGGACAAGGCAATGGCATCTGATGGCATATATCCCAGGGTACTAAAGGAGCCAAGGGTAGAATTAGCAAAGCCATTATCAGAACTGTTTAGTGAGTCTCTGAGCACAGGAGAGGTCCCAGAAGACTGGAGAAGGGCTCATGTGATCCCGCTCCAGAGGAGTGGTAGCCGGGAGGAGGCAGGGAACTACAGACCAGTCAGTCTTACCTCAGTAGTGGGCAAGATTATGGACGCACTCCTTAAGGAAAGGATAGTGCAACATCTGGAATCCACAGGAGCACAGGATCCAAGATAGCCTGGGTTTACAACAGGAAGATCCTGTCAAACTAATCTCATAGATTTCTTTGACTGGGTAACCAGAGCCGTGGATCAAGGGGGTGCAGTTGATGCAGTCTACCTTGACTTCAGCAAAGCTTTTGATACTGTTCCACATAGAAGATTGATTAATAAGCTGGGTAGGCTCAGGGAGGGTCAGACGTTGGTCAACTGGGTGGCAAACTGGTTGGCAGGCAGAAAACAGAGAGTGGTGGTAAACTGTATACAGTCAGAAGAGATGCAAGTCACAAGTGAGGTACCTCTGGGATCAGTTCTGGGACCAGTCCTCTTCAATACCTTCATCAGTGACATAGCAGATGGACTGGTGGGTAAGGTTTGTCTGTTTGCAGATGACACCAAGATCTGCAACAGAGTAGATGATCCAGATGGGGTTGGCAAAATGAGAAGAGATCTGGATAAACTGGCAAAATGGTCGGAAGAGTGACAACTGGGGTTTAACGCAAAGAAGTGCAAGATCAGACACATAGGGAAGAGAAATCCTGAAGCCACCTACTGGTTGGGAGGTGAGTTGCTGACAATCACAAGGGAAGAAAGAGACCTGAGCATCATCGTCACAGATGACCTGAACTCATCCAAGCAGACCACTAAAGCAGTAGGTAAGACTAGAGGGATGTTGGGGTGTATTAGTAGGGGTATCGCAAGTCGTAAGAGGGAGGTAATAATCCTTCTTTACAAGACAGTGGTTAGGCCCCATCTGGAGTACTGTGTGAAGTACTGGAGGTCACACCTGCACAAGAACATTAACAAAATGGATGCAGTCCAGAGAAGGGCAACCAAAATGGTGCAGGGACTGCATCAGAAGACTTATGAGGACAGATTAACGAAGCTCAATATGTATACCCTTGAGCAAAGGAGGGAGAGAGGTGATATGATCGAAACATTCAAACACCTTAAGGGCATTAACAAGGTGAAAGAGTCTAACATGTTTAAATATAAGAAAAATAACAAGACAAGAGGCCACAGCATGAGATTAGAGGGAGGCCGATTAACGGGTAATGTGAGGAAGTTCTTTTTCACAGAAAGAATGGTGGATGCATGGAACAGCCTACCTCAGGAAGTGGTGGATATGAATACAGTGCAGGGCTTCAAACAGGCATGGGATAGGCATAAGGGAGCAGTACAGATGAGCATGAATAGATAGGCCATTGACAGAGTACAGGCCTATGGCACATTCATAAGGTAGAAAAAATGGGCAGACTGGATGGGCCTTGCACAATCCTTATCTGACGTCAACTTCTATGTTTCTACGTTTCTATTGTGTGAAAGGCCCTTTGGCACCATGCATTCTAGCTTAAAGCTAAACCAGCCTAAAATTTCATGGTGACTAAAAAAAAACATATTCTATATCTGTTTTGTCCATTTGTTTTCTGAAGGAACCACCCACACAACAATGGCAAAGAAAAGTATGGAAAAAATAGCTGCCAACAAAATTGCCTCCTCTTGGGGTGAGCTACCAGGCAGTAGCCCTGGCTCATTGAAAGAGTGGGATGGTTGGTGTGTAGGTGAGTGGTACTCCTTGTGGAAAATATAATTGAAAATCTACAGTCATAGTAAGTAACGGCTCTATCTTCCAAGAATCAGTCTTCTCCATAGAGTCCCACTCTTTGGTTAGACTAAGGAGCTCTCCTGATGAGGGATAAGCCTGCTTACCGTCGAGGCTCTAGGAGTCTCAGTCCTCAAAGTGTAGGGGGCACTTGAGGGGGCCGATCTGGGTCGGGATTGACCAAGGGATGCTCAGGATCAGGCAGGTGCCCCTGAGGAGAAGGGCTGGCAGAGTCCCAGAAACATCCCACATAACCTGCAGTAAGAAAAAGTAAGCCCCTGAAACTGGAAATTCAAAACCTTGTGGAGAGCAAGGGTCACTAGATGAGAAGAGTTAAGCCAGGACATCCATCTGATACAGACAGTCAAACCTGTGACGCAGGAGGCCACCGTGTTGGTATCATAAGACACCCTCATCCAGTACTGGGCTACCTCTAATCCAGACCCCTGATGGTAATGTCCATAGTCTGCATTACTGAACTGCTTGTAAGCATAGCGGAGAGCAGATTGTGCACTTGCATCCATAGGTGACATTGGTAGATCCTCATATGGGCCTGACGTTAAGCTATGGCCAGGGATGACTTGGCAGACATCACAACCTTCCTGGCCAACTTGTTGGGAGGGTCCTGCCTAGTGTGTCTCTGAGTTTGAAGAACTGCAAGGTTCTCACTGGGATATGGAAAAGGGGCACCTCCAAGTTGCCCCTGTTGCCCCCTCCATGGACCTATGCCAGAGAGTGAAAACTGTAAGGTCGTTAGTGGGGACACCAATAAGTTTCATTGGCAGTGTCAGGATACCAACTAAAGTAGCAGGGGATGTCCAGTGCTTCCATCACCTCCCCCAAGAATCACTGGTATGCAATGCACTCAACAGCAGCTTGCATTTGGAGAGGTTGCTCATCTGCAGAGGAGGACTCAGAGAGAGGAAGACAGAAAACCAGCTGGATAGAAAGCAGGGTCTGTCTGGAACTGGGCACTGTCTGTGTCCCTATACCATGCCACTACAGTCCATCCAGGGGATGTACTGCTCCTATGACAGTAAGCCTGGAGGCCTAATGGTCATGGCCACCCAGTCAAACCAAGTCAAAGGCACTTGAGCCAAAGGCCTAGAGGAGGAGGGAGAGACCTTAGATGCTGCAACACCCATGACTCTGGCTGGACCTTGAGACCCTGACAGTCTCCTCACCCTAGGGGAGGAACAGGAAGAGTCTCCCATGCCCACACTCCTACCTCAGAGGAGGTTGTGGAATGGAGGTCAATGGGATAAGCTGCCGCACAGACAAGTGTCCTGCCTTGCTACAAGGCCTAATCCCAGTCTGGTATTGACACCTGTGCCAGCCACGGTAGGGAACCAAGCAGCATCACTATATGTAATGTCAGCATCAAGGGTGGCAATGATGGTGATGCCAAAATCCCCTTCAGCACTGGGGCCAGCACCTACTTTATTACTGTCATCATCTTCAACACCGATGTCAGCGTCAACACAGACACTGACACAGAAGCAGACACTGCACCAGAGTCAGCACTGCAAATGGTGATAACTGCAAAAGCAACACCAATGGTCAATATTAACAGAAAAGTGACAAAGACCATAACTGCTGATCCCAAAAAGCAGTATAGGGTCCCCTACATTTCTTTCATTCTATTCACAACCATTTCCACATCTATCAAATGCTTTATGAAACAGACACTGTACTGACATGGTTTTATGCATACAAACATATAATTCCCCACATTTTTGGAATGTTAGTTCAGGAACGTCACTGTGTTGGTAATAAATACCTTATTTTTACACTGGTGGAAAATAATGCAAGCATCAGTGAAAACCGTGTCCTTGTTTCATTGTTTTCATTCACACTCACGTTAACACCTAAAACAATGATGATTTAACTATTAAAAATAACCTGCCCTTTATTGATTTTTTCCCCCAGCAAGAGGCATTAATCCTCACCATGTAACTCAAAACACGCATGGCAACCCATGGTTAGTTTGAGGAATTTTAAATATTTAGATAACCATCATGTACTAAGCAAAAAAATGAAACATTTGACATGGGATGCTGAAACACTAGGGAGCATTCATAATGTTAGAATTTTCTGTGCATATCCTACAGGCAGGATTGTATTTTAGTTCTGTTGATCTAGCTGCCACAATCCCTTTCACTTCCCTGTGTGGTGCCTCGCCCCCATGTTCAGATGTTTGCCAAGGTCTGAGTTTGAAAAGCACAAGAGCCCTTCATAAAAGTCAATGAGTGTGACACTTTCATACCTTATTATTTTAAAAATGATTTTCTCTTTGAAATCAAAGTCTCTGCTCAACTCTTGGCTTCAATGGAGTCAAAATGCAATCCTTTTCCTTCCTGTAGGATTTACACTAAAAATTCAGTCGTTAGTTATGCTGCCTTACCAGTGGGTAAAGCTCCCCTTATGTTAATTTTGGGGCTTTCTGAGTTTGAGCACAATTGGTGCTCTTTAAAGAAACAGTTTTCGTTACCAGAAATTGCTTTTTAAAACTTTTTAAACTGTTACTCTAAAGGTATACTCTTTGGTGTGAACATGTAGCACTTAAAAGATTTACTCCTGACACCATGCCTTGCCACTCGCACCTGCTATAGTTACACCAGTGATGCTAGATGCATCTTCAATGTGACTGGTGTACACGGACATGGGGCAGCCAGAAAACAGCGTCATCGGGAATGAATGCTGTATTGTAGTTGCTAGCATTAGCTCCAAAGATTTTTAACGTTAAACCACATAAGGATTAAAAAGTTTTAAAAAGCAGCAAAAATCCCATGTTAGCTGAAATGTTTGCCTAACATAAATTGATGCTTTACTTACAATGCTGCTCCTTGATTATACCACTACCGCTGCTTAGATAGAGGAAAATCAATTGAAATACAGTAATTCCAGACCAGGCAACTGGGTGGTATACTTGCATTTTCAGCAAAAAAACATGAATGTATGATATGATATTCATTTTATATCTAAGCCTGTATTATAGTAGCGTTACCTGCAAGACTTTTGAGTTGGTCTAGTGTTGGAATGACAGAAGGGTTTCTCCTCTGCAAGAAGAATAGGACCATCATGGTTAAGGAGAAGTTAGTAATCCAGGCACCAGGTATCCGGCTGGTAATTCCATGAACATGGGCCCAACACCGTACACTGAACACTAGGGCTCTTACTCGAGCATCAAGGTGTCCATAGATGTAAAGAAGCTCAGAACTCCTCATTGCAATTCTTCAGAAAAACAGACATAAAAGGTTCCAGGTTTACCACATGGATATGATATAAAATTTACATTAAATAAATACCAATAACTTTTTTTATAGGCCTGGTATGTGTTAAACCTGTATGTACTACATATTACAGAGATGCAGACAAACCATAAACCCCTGGAAATATTATAGCTGATGTCCTTAACTGAGTTATCATTTGCTTGGCAGTGAGTGGGAATTCTTTCATGAATGCTTTACTTTTTTTTCCCCTTCCACTCGCCACCAATGCAGTAACTGTTAATAACTCATACCTTATCACAGTGATTTGTACTCCCATTGCCATGCAGAGGAACAGCACTAACCAGTTTAAGAAACATGGTAAACACCATCTGGCCTTAAATTGTTCTTGGTTTCAGAAACACATTTTATGACTGTCGACTTTCTGTTAAATTTGATGTAGCTGGTTGTTTTGTTATCTAAATCCTTGTTCTAAATAAAAGTTCAAAATGGCTGCCTGACATATTGGTGTTCCCCACACAAAAAAAACTGCAGTCATGTAAGAACTTACCGTAACAGTAGATCTTCAAGAGAGGTTCCTGCAGTAGGTCTTCACATATAGGACTGCGCCCCCTGGCATCAGGTTCCAATGGCAAATCTGTAGATAGCAATCATCAGCGGGGACCGCCCCAATGTCAGGTGACGTGACGTGACATGACGTCAGCCCGACTATAAAAGGGGCAGTCTGCGCCCGCGCTCCACTTCTTTTCCACTGGAGACCTAGAGAAAGGTATGTAGAAAATAGGAGGAGTAAAGCACTCCTAGGACCATACTTCCTCGCTAGACCCATGAGCTAGGCAGGATGAAAATAAAGGAAACACTCCAGGAGTACGGGGAAGGCGGGAGGGAAACTAGACCTACTGCAAGAACCTCTCTCGAAGATCTACTGTTACAGTAAGTTCTTATGTAACTGCAATATCTTACTTTGAGAGGGTTCCTGTAGTAGGTCCTCACATATAGGACTGAATACCAAGCAGTCCCAAAGGAAACAATACGAATGTACATCTGGGAGGAGGAGAAGTCGTCACCAGGAATTTATGACAGAAGGCCTTGTAAAACTGCAAGACCAAAGCCAGTTCTGCGCTTAGAGGCAATGTCCAGACTGTAATGCTTAGTGAAGGTGTGGACAGACGACCATGTCGCCACTGCACAGATCTCTGCAGTAGACACATTCCTGAAAAAGGCAGCAGAAGTTGCAACACTCCTAGTGGAGTGACCCTTAACTGCCCCCAGAAGGGACTTCCCATGTTTTTGGTAAGTGAAATGGATGCAGTTGGCTAACCATCTAGAAATGGTCTGTTTGGAAATAGCCTTGCCCTGGCACTGGGGGAGCAAAGGCTACAAAGCGCTGATTGGATTTACAAACCTCCTTGGTCCCGTTTGTGTAGTATCTCAGAATCCGGTACACATTCAGGGTGTGCAACAGGTATTCCCCCCTGTTAGAATGCTGGGGATAGTAGACAGGCAGTTCTACACTCTGATTAAGAGTGGTTTCTGATACCACCATGGGAAGAAATGAAGGGTTAATCCGAAGGACTACTCTAATCCCTATGAAAAATGAAGTAGGGTTCCTTGTAGACGAACGCCTGAAGTTCAGAGACCCTTCTGGCAGAAGTGACTGCAACTAGAAACAAAGTCTTCCAGGAAAGGAAGCGCATGTTACAGCTAGAGGCTGGCTCAAACGGAGGTAAGGTCAGCTTCTCCAGCATGAAATTCAGGTCCCGGGGGACAGGGATTCTGGATAGAAGGTTTCAGGTGGAGGATGCCTTTCAGGAAAGTTTTGGCAACCTCCAGCTGAGCCAAGGTTTTGCCCTCCACCGGGAGGTGGTAGGCAGACACCGCAGAGAGATGGACCTTGATGGAGGAGTAGCTAAGGCCAGTCTCAGATAAAGGTGAGAGGTACTCCAACACCTGGGCTGCCGAGCATGAAAAGGGATCCCAGCAGGCCCAGATCGAGACTCTCTTCCACTTCATAGCGTAAGTGGATCTAGTAGATGGTTTTCTGGTTTCTACCAGGATATGTGCAACCTGTGAGGAGACTCCATAGCGGGAAACTGTTACGTCCACAGGTGCCACGCATGAAGGCGAAGAGACTGAAGACCCGGGTGCACCAGCGTGCCCCGCTCCTGGGTCAAAAGGTCATGGGAAAACGACAAGGGGACCGGAGGTTCCAGTGCCAGTTGTTGTAAAAGAGGATACCAGATCTGGCGTGGCCAGAGAGTAGCAATTAGGATCACATAAGCTCCTCTCTGAAGAAGTTTCAGCAGAACCTTCTGAACGAGAGGAAAGGGAGGAAACACGTAAAGAAGCCTCCCTGTCCAGGAGAGAGACAGTGCGTCTTGCCAAAAAGCACCATGCCCGGGAACGAGCGAGCAAAAGTTGGGTAGTTTTGTGTTGAATGGGGAGGCGAACAGATCTATCTCTGGTCAACCCCATCGAAGAAAGAGGTCTTCGACCACCTCTAGCTTTAACTCCCACTCGTGAGCCCTGGTCGACTGAGACTATCCGCCAGAATGTTGCTGACACCTGGAACGTGGACTGCTGTCAAGAAAAGGCTGTGCTGAATCGCCCAGTACCAGACCCTCATTGCTTCTCTGCAGAGAGGGTACGAGCGAGTTCCTCCCTGTTTGTTGATGTACCAGACAGCGGACATGTTGTCCGTCTGGACCAAAAGTGGTCCCGGTACCAGAAGTGACTGGAACGCCTGGAGGACGTAAAGTACCGCCCTGGTCTCCAGAACGTTGATGTGGAGCATAAGCTCCTGGTCGGACCAAGACCCCTGTGTCTTGTGTCTCCCCAGATAGGCTCCCCAGCCAGAGTCTGAGGCAACCCGTGGTGAGGATTTAGGTAGGAACAGAGGAATGGAAAGGAGTTCCCCTTGACAGATTGGAGAGTTCCTGCCATCAACGAAGATCTCTCTATAGGCTGTTGGAGATCATGACTTTCTGGTTCATGTTGTCCGTCCTCTGATCCCACTGGACTCAGAGAGACCATTGGGTGACCCTCATGTGAAGTCTGGCCAGGGGCACTGTGGAAATGGCCGCTGCCATCAGTCCCAAGAGATGGAGCACGGCATGTGCTGGGATCCACTGAGCCTGGCCACGAGAGTGGCTTGAGCAACTAGAGTCTCGGCTCGATCCGATGGCAGAAAAGCCTTGCTCTGAACTGCATCTAGTACTGCTCCATTGAATTGGAGCTGTTGGGATGGTACTAGCTGGGATTTGGGCAGATTGACCGTGACACCCAGAAAGGAAAACAAAATCAGAGTGAAAGAGAGAGCCTCTTTCAGGCTGTACGGAGAGGGTGCTGTGAGGAGCCAGTCATCCAGGTATGGGAAAACGTAAATGCCCTGGTGGCGAAGAAAAGCCGCAACCACAGCTAAACACTTCATGAACATCTGAGGGGCAGAAGAAAGGCCAAAGGGGAGTGCTCGGAACTGAAAATGGGTCTCCAGGAAAGTAAAACGGAGAAAGCGGCGATGGGCCAGGAGGATAGGGATGTGCAGGTAGGCATCCTGCTTATCCAGGGAGCACAGCCAAGAGCTTGGATGGAGCAGGGTGAGAAGACCCTGAAGGGTCAACATGCAAAACATATTGTACTCGACAAAGAAGTTTAGCATGCTGAGGTTCAGGATCGGTCTCAGATCACCAGTTTTCTTTGGGACTAGGAAGAAGTGGGAGTAAAATCCCCTTCCTATTTGATTTTGAGGGACGGGTTCTATTGCCTTCTTTAGTAGAAGGGCCTGGATCTCTTGCGAGACAATGGGGATCTGATCCCTGGGATAGAAAAACCGCCCCGGTGGATGAGGGGCTGAAATCTTGGAAAACTCTGTCGAGTGACTCCGCTGTATGAGTTGTAACACCCAAGATTCTACTGTGACGAACCTCCACCCCTCCAGGTGGAGGCCGAACCTCCCTCCACGGTTCCTCCTTGTGTCTAACGTGGAGTAGGAAGGAGGGAAAGGAGACAGGATGCCGAGGGAAGGGCCTTTTGCCTGGAGGCTGGCAGGGGAACTTGGCCTGGGGGTTTGTGCTCCTGAACCGGGGCATGTCTTTTGCCTGGCCGCTTACCCTGGTTTTTATTCCATCTTCTTTGACGACGAAAAGGCTGCTTTTTCTGCCTGTCCGGTATATGGAGTGGACATCCCGAAGGCAAAGGGAAGTGGTTATCCCTCTGCACAGACAGCTGGTGAGACCCCATCTGGAGTACTGTATGCCGTTTCGGAGACCTCATCTACGCAAGGACATAGACAGGATGGAAGCAGTCCA
This sequence comes from Neoceratodus forsteri, assembly GCA_016271365.2. Lineage (NCBI taxonomy): Eukaryota > Metazoa > Chordata > Ceratodontiformes > Ceratodontidae > Neoceratodus > Neoceratodus forsteri. The sequence continues at coordinate 1,681,161,572 of CM057456.1, forward strand.
GAGGAGGGCAACTAAAATGGTGCAGGGTCTACATCAGAAACCATATGAAGAGAGACTGAGCGAGCTTAATATGTATACCCTTGATGAAAGGAGGGACAGGGGGTGACATGATAGAAACTTTTAAGTACCTCAAGGGAATCAACAAAGTCCAGGAGGGTATCTTTCAGAAAAAAGATGTGTAAGAACAAGGGGCACAATTTAAAGTGGAGGGATGGCTCCAGGGTAATGTGAGGAAATTCTTTTCACGGAGAGAGTGGTGGACGCATGGAACCACCTTCCTGGAGAGGTTGCTAGGTCTAAAACAGTGGGGGAATTCAAACATGCATGGGACAGACATAAGGCAATTATAGTGGGGGGTTGCAGGAAGTAGGCTGTTGGTTAACTAGAATCTGCAGCTTATCCAATAGGTAGGGAAATGGGCAGACTGGGTGGGCCAAGTGGTCCTTATCTGCCGTCAAAGTCTATGTTTCTATGAGTGTCTGCTCTCCTGCAGCCCGGTGATAATATCTTTGGCATTGCCGCCAAAGAGGACAGAACCCCTGAAAGGGGCGTCCATAAGGGAGGACTGGATGTCTTGTGCCAGCCCTGTTATCCTTAGCCAAGAAAGGCGGCGGAAGCAGATCCCCATGGTTGCCGCTCTAGCCACTGAGTCCACTGAGTCATATGTTGTGCGTAATGCATGACGGCAGAAGGACTTTCCCATCCTGACCTTGTCCAGTAACTTTTTATGAAGGGTTTCATCCTAGACCGCCAGAAGGTCCCTTTCCAGTTCTGACAGAGATGCCTTCTGGAATGCAACCATGTGGGAGACATAGTTGAGGGACCGAATGGCGCAAGAGGAAGAGGAATAAATCTTCCGGCCAAACTGGTCCAACTGATGAGAGTCCTTGTCCGGAGGCAAGGAGCACAAGTGTTTTGGATGGGCTGACCGGGTGTGAGCGGCCGTGATCACTATAGAGTCAGCCTTAGGATGAGTGGTGAGGTGTAGAATCCCTTCCGGGGGAAAATAAGTGTGATCTGCCTTTCTGGAGACTGCCAGGATGGACGATGGCTGCTGCCATACCGTGGTCACCAGATCCTCATCAGGACCCATCCGGGGGGGGGGGATAGGGAGGTGATCTGAAGTGGCTAAATCCAGATGCTCCGGCAATCTTTTGCGTTGGGGATCCACCTCTTTGGAAGGCCAGCCTCCTGCTGCCTGAATGGTGCGTAAAGGTCCCCAAAGGAAGGGTCCTCTGGAGGAGATTTTGAGGACTCCTTGGGAGGTACCTCAACGGGGGACCTAGGGTCTGAAGGTTTGGAATCAGAGTCCGTGTCGGAGCGCTCAGAACCACTGGGGATGGAAGGATCCACCCCAGATGATCCTACAATGAGAGCAGCCGATGCTTGTCCGGAGGGAGGTGGTGGAGGGGGGCCCTCGGCAGGGGGATATTCCCCACTGACTGCCTAATCTCCATGAGGAGCTGGGTTCTGGCATCCTGCCACCATGAAGAGGCCGACTCATGGTCTGGCGCCGGAAGTGGAGGTGGAGGAGGCTGAAAGCCTGGGTAGCCTGGGTACTGGGGATATTGCCATGAAGGGTACTGATAGCCAGGCAATCCTTGAGAGTAATAGGAGTACCCAGGACATCCCAGCGTCGGGTATCCTGGCAGCATCAGGGGCACATAGCCTGGCATCGGGTACTAAGGAGCCGAAAGTGGGCCGCCCGGTGGTGGGACGTGGGGGTCTGGCCCTGGGAAACCGCCTGAAGGTTCTGGACCTACCAGGGGAGGTGCCAAAGCACCACTAGGTGGCACAGGATCCTGAAGGGACCCAGAAGGTCCCGAGGGAGGAGGCTCCATGTTCAGATCCCCAGCCGGCGACAGACTCCTGTCCGGGGGCGGCAAAAGACCTGGCGAAGGGGGAAGTTCCGGGAGGGACCCCAACGAAAAGTCAATCAGCGATCCTGGTGGGAGGGAGAACACAGGATCGGGTGGAGAATCCGTGGGGCAAAGAACCCGGAGGGATGACGAGTCACTCTGCAGCTCACTCTGTCCGACGTCAGGGGCCAAAGTGGAGCCTGATGGGGGAGTGGAAGGTTCCGGGCTGGCGACGGAGGATCCATTGTCCGACTGATCGGACCTTACCAGGCTAGAGACGATCAGAAGACAGCCGCTAGACTTATCGGCAGGGGCCGTGCGCCCTTCGACAGAGTCGAGGGATGATTTAATTGGCCAAGCTGAGAGGCGACTGAACAGAAACGTCCAGAGAGGCGACCCCCGGCTGCCCGCCCACCTCGGCAGGAGGGGGAGAAGGTGCCCGGCCCAAGTTGGAGGACGGGGTACCAGAAGCAGTACACAGTTTTGAAGGCCTCCCAGCGTGCGATGGACTCCTGTCCCAGCGTTTCTCCTTACTTTTCTTCTTTCTTGGGGCCGGTGGCCGAAGACCTTTCCCTCAACTCCCTGGGAGCTCCCTTTCAGTCGACGCCAGACGTCAGGTAAGGAGGTGGGCCTCAAGGGTCTGCTTGCGCCTGGTCTGAGTTGCTTGGTTGAAGGCCTGGCAGATGGCCTAGTCACAAGAGGCAGCAGGAATGGTCATCCCTGTGCGGGATTTGGGCTCCGCACTTCAAGCACTTCTTCTTTGGTCGAGAAGACATGAATTGTTGAAAAACTACATAGAAAGGTTATGGGGCAAAGAGAACTTGACTAATGCTGGGCATTTGATCACTGTTCTACCGTGGCCAAAGCAAACTTGAGGCGACGGTGGGAAGAACTGTATGGCGCAGGACTGCCCCTTTTATAGTCGGGCTGACGCTACCGCCACCTGACGGGGGCGGTCCCTGCTGATTGCTATCTACAAGTTTGCCGCTGGAACCTGACGCCAGGGGGTGCAGTCCTGTATGTGAAGACCTACTGCAGGAACCTTCTTGAAGTAAGATTGTCTGTTTACATTCCTTCATCTACTCACACTGCAACCTTACTACTATACGAAGTCATATTTCACTTTTTTATTGAGCTAAACGGTTAGCAAAGTGACAACATTTTACATTCTTAAAAAGCGTATCCTTACCTATTATTTGCTGTTAGGTCACACTGAAATCCTGAAGGCTGATGGGAAAACCTCACTAAAGGGCAGCGAGCATTGAGGATTTTCTGCACTCCCACACATCCAGGGCCAAATTGGTCAATACATTCACCAATTACAGAAAGAATATTTTGTGTTGCCGTTCTTTCTGAAGGAACTCTCTTCATTTGATATTCCAAAGCAAAGGGACTGGCTATCTGAAGTAAGACAAAAATATACAAAGATGGAAGTTACAGACAAATATATGGGACATTTGCAAGGTCTAACCTTCCCAACTGATGTACTACAATGAACCGGTAAGGGAAGCAAACTGTTCTTACTGTTGTAGTGTTTGTAACTGTGAGAACTCTGTAACCCAGTATTTTTATTATATTTCAGCATTTATTTGCTCAGAGTACTTTACATTCGTGCCAGTTACACCTATCAATAGCATATTAAGAAAAATTACCAGCAATCTGAGATTCATATACACCTATCTGGAAAAGGACTATGTACTGTAAAGGTTTCCAATAATTTTAAAATAATTTAAAGCCCTTTAGCAACAAAGAAGCTGTTGACAAATACGGACCTCCTGGCCCACCCAGTATGCCCTATTTTCCCCTACATACAGTGCCACCGCAGACCCTACTCGATCTCCGGTTTGCACCTCCCCTTGCCTTATTTCTAAGATCCTCTTGTGTCTATCCCATGCTTTCTTGAATCCTGTAACCCTTTCAGCCCCCACCACCTCTGCTTTGTCTTCGGTGTATTTTGCTCTCATTTTGCTTGGCGCAACAGGCTTATGCAGAGGAAGAAATATTATTGGCAGGGGTTGAAACGTTTCTTTTTTTTTTTTTTTTTTAAAAGCCGTAAGCCCAAGACTTATGACATCTTTTTGCAAAAGTCCCAGCACGTGGTGGTAAGTCGCATTGCCTTTTTACCCTAATTTCTACCGCAAACAACATCATTTAAACTAGCTCTAACTGGAAGCAACAGGGGCCAGTAAGGTAGACAAGTGACTCATTAGGATTTACAGCCCCAAGGTTACATGAATTCATGGGAGGAGGGGGTTGACTGGGTGATCAAGGAATTACATCAGAGCGGAGTGGTGGATGTCATCTACCTAGCTTTCAGTAAAGCTTTTAACACAGTTCCACACAGGAGACTAGTAAGCAAGATGGGTAGCTTAGGAGTGGGTACAAAGGTGGTAAACTGGGTAAGAAATTGGTTAGGGGACAGGCAATAGAGGGTGATGGTAAATGGAGTTCACTCAGAGGAAGAGAAGGTGAACATTGGGGATGCCTCAAGTATCAGTGCAGGGACTGGTCCTTTTTAATGTCTTTAGAAGTGACATTACAAAGGAGCTTGAGGGGAAGGTCTGCCTATTTGTGGATGGCACCAAAATCTGCAAAAGGATGGACACTCCAGGGTGAATGGAAAGGATGAGCAGAGAGCTGAGAAAACCTGAAGAGTGGTCGAGGGTATGGCAGCTGGGTTTCAATGCAAAACGGTGCAAAATAATGCACCTGGGGCACGTAACTCCAGGGGTGCAGTAGAAAATGAGTGGAGTGTTACTACCAACTAGTGAGCAGGAGAGAGATCTGGGAATAATCATATCTGATGACCTACAGATGGCCAAGCAGTGAGACAGGGCAGTTGGGAGCGCTAGTGGGATGCTGGGGTGCACAGGGAGAGGTATCACCCACCAGAAAAAAGAGGGAGGTGGTGTTGCCTCTGTGTAGACTGCTGGTAAGACCTCACCTGGAGTACTGTGTCCAGTTCCAGAGCCCACATCTATGGAAGGACAAAGACAGAGTGGAGGCAGTCCAAAGGAGGGCAAATAAAATGGTGCAGGATCTGCATCAAAAGCCCTACGAAGACAGACTGAAGGAACTCAGAATGTATGCCCTGGAAGAGAGGAGGGAGAGAAGGGATATGATAGAGATCTTCAGATACCTCACAGGGGTAAATCAGGTACCGGAGGGAAGCACTTTTCAGAAAAAAAAAGTTCTCAACAACAAGGGGACATTCTATGAAACTTGGGGTGGGGGGGAGGTTAGAGTCAGGAGAGATGTGAGGAAGTACATCTTTACAGAAAGAGGGGTGGATTCCTGGAACAGCCTACCAGTGGATGTGATGGGGCGAAAACAGTGGTGGGGTTCAGGAATGCATGGGCTAGGCTTAAGAGAATCTTAGTAGCAAGGAAGGGAAGGAGGGAAAATGAGCCAGAGATCAAGTAGGGTCTACGATGATACTGTAGGTAGGGAAAAATGGGCAGACTTGGTGGGCCAGGTGGTCCTTATCTACCAACAAATGTTATGTTTCTAGATGTCCAAAGAAATTAACTAGAATAAAAAAAAAAACTGACTACCACATATTCTCCCTGTCCCTTGCAGATGCCAGAAATACCAATCATGGCTGCAACAGACTTAGACAATTGTTTTTTTCAACAATATTATAGTCAACCTCCATAGGCCGCAGAGTGTCCCTAGTTTAAAAAACACATTTTATGATTGTTCACATTCTATAGAGACTGCTGATATGGCAGGTAATTTGATTCAGATCCCTTTTTTCTTTTAAAAAGTAAAAAATGGACTGCCCACCACAATGGTGTAACCAGACCAAAACGTGTTTGTTTACATTTCTTGACCAGCTCCCACTGCATCTTCCCGGGACCCAGGAACACCCTCAACACAATCTAGCCACTCATTATGCGGTGGGAGTAGAGGAGACTATTGTGTCATGAGTGACTGCACTGTTTGAGGGTGTTTCCTAATGTTTAGGAAGTGTGCACTAAGTAGTTCAATGATTTGAAGCAAAGCTGGGCATGGCTACACAGTACCATGCATTTAGGTTCTAATAAGCAAGGAGGGAGGGAGGAAAGGGAGCAATACAGACGAGTATGAATATATAGGCCATTGACAGAGTAACTATGGCACAGTCATAAGATAGGAAAAAAGTGGACAGACTGGATGGGCCTTACAGTCCTTATCTGCCATCAACTTCTATGTTTCTATGTAGGAGGCAGACAAAACAACAAGCAACATCAATGAATTTTAGAGACAGTAAGCAATCATAAAAGGTGGTTTTTACCTAATAATAATATTATGATACAGAAAAGGCTGACAGTGTCCCTTTAAGGATTTGTGTAAACTACACCTTCTCAGTGGTATCAGTCCTGAATCATATGCCTTCTAGATTACTGATGTGTCCAGTAGCTGTCTGAATCAGGCCAGCTTTGAATGCAGTAAGTCTCACTGTCAAGAGACCTGAAAACTTGTTTTTAATTAAACTAGTTGCTCTCAGTGCCACACAGAGTTGGTAAATACTAAGAATTCAAAATGTGTATATATATTTGCATAACTGTTGTACAGAATTACACATAATTCTCCTCCTCATTGAGTGTTGCATAATGCCTATCTGCCTAGCAATGCACAATATTTTTTTTTATTGAAACAGTTTCCTCTTAAGCCAAGCACTCTGCCAGAGCCTGAGTGAGAGATGGCACCAAATACCCCAAATATGCTCAGTGCACTGTTGAAGCTGCTTACCACAAGATTAATTTTCAGCAGTTTCTAACACCATGCAACTGATCGCCAAACTCCAACCAGCTTTCTCTTCTAAAACTCATCGGTCTACTGGTTCCTGCAAATGCATTGCCATCAGTCTCTGACTTTAGGTTGGATAGACATGGGGCAGGGCCACAGCATACAGCACAGTAGTAACCCCCACCACTACCCGAACGAGCTTAAAACAAATCAGGCTGGCAGTGGTGCACATGTGCAAGGACGGAAGCTCGGCAGGGTGGGGGAGATCAGTGCTTTTGTGAGCCGTGCATGCAGTGCAAATCAGCAGAGACTGCTGGACTTGCAGGCCATTTAAATAAAAAGTCCTGTCACCTGCAAAGTGAGTCATGGATGATGAACTTGATTATTTTTCATCCTGATTGGTCATTAAAACCAAATAATTTCCTTTAAGCTCTCTGCAAATAAACTACGGTGAATCCCAGAATTCTTGCAGTTGTATAAAACACAAGAAGTTCTGTAAGGCTTATGATAATTCCTTTTTCTCTTAGCTTCAGCGTTGTCACTGGGGGAAAAAAATCCCAACATAGAAACATAGAATATGTCGGCAGATAAGGACTGATTGGACCCACCCAGCTGGCCAAAATGTTCCCTGCCTATACTGCCACCGCAGACCCTACCTGATCTCCAAGTACCCCCGCTTTCCTACCAAGATTCCTTTGTGCCTATCCATGAATGCTTGAAGCCCACTACACTTTTCACCCCTACCACATCCCTCTGGAAGACTGCTCCAGGCAGCCATCATTCTTTCAGTGAAGTAGTACTTCCTCACATCCCTCCTAAATTCTCCCCCTTCGGGCTTCTCTGCATGTTCCCTTGTTCTCGTGCAGCTTCTCTTCTGAAAAATATTCCCCTCCTCTATCTTATTCAACCCCTTAAGATATATATAGGCCTCTATCATGTTCTCCCCCCCCCCCCTTCCAGGGTGTACATATTCAGATCCTTCAGTATCTCATCATAGGGCTTAGGATGCAGCCCTTGCACCATTTTAGTTGCCCTCTTGCGGACAGCCTTTACCCTTTCTAGGTCCTTCTTGAGATGTGGCCTCCAGAACGGGTTATAGTACTCTAGGTGGGATCTCACCAATGATTGACACAGCGGTACCACCACCTCTCTCCTGCTGCTGGTGACACACCTCCCTATGCACCCCAGCATCCTGCTGGCCCTGCCTACTGCCTGTCACACTGCCTTGCCACCTTGAAGTCATCAGCTAGGATTACCCCCAAGGTCCCTTTCCTGCTTAGTGACGGTCAATATCTCTTTCACCATTTTATACACCGCCTCTGGGTTTCTGTGCCCTAGATGCATGATTCTGCACATTTCGCAATGAAACCCAGCTGCCATACCCTTGACAACTCCTCGAGTTTTCTCAGGTCCCTACTCATTCTCTCCACCCCCTCTGGCTATCTACCCTATTGCAAATTTTGGTATCATCTGCAAAGAGGCATACCTTCTCTTCCAGCTCTTCTGCAATGTAACTTATAAAGACATCGATGAGGACCGGTCCCAGTACTGAGCCCCTCATCACTCTCCCTTCATTAGTGTGTGTGCCATTTACCACCACCACTCTCTGCCATCTATTCATCAACCAATTCCATTCCCACTTTGCCACCATGGTCCTGTCCCCAAACTTACCAGTTTCCTTACATACTTCCTATGTGGAATAATGTTGAAGGTCTTGCAAAGACTAAGTGTGTGTATGTTAATTTGAGGCTTGTTTTCAACTTGCAGTTATACCTAATTTCAGGATTTTGTCTCTCATTATCTGTTCTTTAATATACCAGGACAATTGGAATGTAAGTTGTAAGCTCATCTTACATGTATTAGAGAGAGATTTCCACCCCAAGGTTTTTTTTTATCACTAGAATGCTTTCTTGGCATACTGAGACATTTGTTCTGTGACAAGAACTCTCTGGCTGTAGAGAATTCTTGATAACCTTTGCCCTTCTGAGGCTCCTCAGTTAAAGGCATACTGGTGTTAATTAGCTTCTCTGACGTAATCTTCTGTTATGTTTTAAATGTATATGTTAAACCAATGAGAATTATTTCTGTTTTTTCAATATAATCTGGTGTTAATAGTATGGGATATTTGAAATAACTGCCACAAAGCTTCTGAAGAAGGACCTGGTTGGTTCCGAAAGCTAGAGCACTTTGTTCTTTTCTGTAACATCCATGTTGGTCCAATAAAAGGTATCAAATCATTTGTTTCTGGATCTGTTCTTAAAAGGACCAATATGGCACCTACAACATTTTTTTACATACTCACCATAACTTCCTTTTCTGTTCTCTCCAACGTTGTCAATGGGTATTCACAACTGGATGTAGTGCACCCCTACCAGGGGAATGGCATACCCAAGCTTTAGAATGTTGGGCATACAAGGATTCCAAGCAGCAGCAGCAACTCCCCAGTCACTCCGACCCTCGCAGCCTCAATAACCTACCATATTTGCCTATTTTATAACTAATTACTTGTATGTAATGTTCCTTCTACACTGTAAGCAGAAACTGTCTTACTTTATTGGCAGACCTCTGAAGAAAGGCACACTCCAAACCGGACACAAGGCTCTGTTGAGTCAGTCCTCCTTGTTGAAAAAGCGAACTGTTAACAAGGAATCAGCAAATCTTCTGGAATGTGATGTTGACAAACACAACAATGAACTTTGGCAGGCAAAACTATATGCAGTGAGGCTATCTGCAACAAGGAAACCACTCTTAGTGAGATACAATTACACCTGTTAAAAAAACGTTTTCTTTTTTTTTCTTTTCTAACAGGAACACAGCACAGCAGTATAAATAGAGGGATGCCCCAGAAAATTCATAGTAGGGGGTTTGATTAAACAAAGGACATCCTCTACTAGAATATCAGATAATATTCTCCCACAGGAGCAAGGCTCCTGGGTGGGCCCCACTGACAATGTTGGAGCTAACAGAAAAGATAATTATGGTAAGTATGAAGACATTTCTTCTTTCTGTAGCACTCCACATTGTCAATGGGTATGCACAACAACTGAGTTCTAAGAATCAGTACCCAGAACAGCTGGGAGGGGGCAGAATATTATCCCATATGCCAAAAACAAGCATCAAGAGATTACTTGTGAAATGCTGTCTGCAAAACTCTGTGACCAAAAGTTGCATCAGCAGAACTCTGCACATCCAATTTGTAGAGTTTTGTGAACATGTGGACAGAAGACCACATAGCTGCCTTCCATAACTATAAAACCGATGCTTCGCCTCTCTCCACCCAGGAGGTGATCATATCCCTGGTGGAGTGAGCCTTTATGAGGGCCGGAGGCCTCTTCTTTTCTGAGACATAAGCCTTAGCAACGCAGGCCCTCACCCACCTAGCTAAGGTAGCCTTGGAGGCTTTCTGACCCTGCTTGGCTGCTTCGAAGAGAACAAATAGGCTATCTGATTTCTGGAACTCAGCCGTCCATTTATGGTACATCCTAACAGTCCATCACAAATCCAACTTGTGCAACTCCTCCTCTCTTGGGTGAGATGGTTGTGGACAGAAGGATGGAAGGCATATTTCCTGGTTCACATGGAAAGCAGTGGGAAATTCTGGGATGAAAGACTGGAGCGTTCCGAGAACCACCTTGCCCTGGAGCTTGCCCATCCTCCTGGCTGAGCACATAGCAACCAAAAACACACCTTGCAAGACAACACATCCAGTAAGATGGATGACAGCAGTTCGAAAGGCTCCTTACAAAGAGCATTCAGAACCAGATTTAGATCCCATGGAGGAACCAGGGATCAGAACACAGGTCGACTCCTGCTAAATGCACGCAGAAAATGAATAACCTCCCTATTAGGAATGCTCTAAGAGTGGAAATCTGGCCTCTCAAGAGTGCTCACTGCCTACCCCTTCTCCACACCTTCCTGCAGGAAATCCAAAATCTGTGGAAGTGAGGCCTTGGAAGGCCTAAGACAAAAAGGTGGTCCATACAAGAGCATAACTTGCAGAAGTAGAAGTTTTCCTGGCTGACATCAAAGTATCTACTACTATCTTAGAAAAACCTAATAAGGAGTCTCCTCCTTTCAAGAGCCAGGCCACGAGCTGCATCGCTCCTGGAGTTGGGTGCAGAATGGGACCCAGAGACAGAAGGTCTCCTCGCTCTGGAAGGTGAAGGGGTGCTTACTGAGCTAGATTCACTGAGAACCACTGTCTTCTTGGCCACTCCAGAGCTACTAGGAGGAAGCTTCTTCTTGAGTGTCTTATTTTTTATATGACATTGGGGAGAAGAGGCAGAGAGGGGAAGGCATATGCTCTGCTGAAGGTCCACTCCTGAGTCAGAGCATCCACTGCTTCCACCTGTGGACACCGATGGCAGATAAAAAACATTGGAGTCTGAGCACTGTAGTTGGAGGTGAACAGATCGATCTGAAGCCGAATGAACCTGTAGCACTGGAGGTCATAAACCTCTGGGTTCAATCTCCACTCCCCTGGGTGAACATTTTCATGACTTAGCCAGTCCACCTGAATGTTCAACTCCCCTGCCAACTGTACTGCTGACAGAGAGAGAAGATTCTCCTTCACCCACCTGAGAAGAGCAGAGGCTTACTGGAGCATCTCCCTGCTTTTTGTGCCACCCTGTTTATGTACACCACAGTGACAGCGTTGTCTGACCTAATTTTTACCACTCTGGTCTGCAGCAGGCTTTGAAATCTCAGAAGAGCTAGGCAAACCACCCTGATATCCCGGACATTTTGTGGAGATGCTGTTCGTTTAGTGACCAAGTTCCCTGAAAGGGTAGTTGGTTCAGGACTTCCCCCCCAACCGAGCAGACTGGCATCCATTGTTAGAATTAACTCTGGGGGAAGTTCCAGTGGAACCCCTTTGCTCAAATTCTGCATATTCACCCACCAGCTCAGGAAGTGATGTAGCTGAGGGGTGAGGGAGATTCTGGCTTGATAATCTTCCAATGTCAGATCACAAGCCATCAGCAATCCCATTTGGAGGAGCTGCATATGAAAGAGAGCCCACGTGACCAGATCTGTTGCTGCCACTATGAGGCCCAAGATATGTAGCAGGCTGAGGGCAAAGGCTGATGACTGCATCCTGAGCTACTGAACTTTCGTCAAGAAAGTCTCCTTCCAGGAAGGTGATAGGAAGACCTTCCTTTGTTTCATGCTGAAGACTGCCCCCGGGTGTTGCAAGGTCTGAGATGGCTTGAGAGAGCTTCTCTCCCAGTTTACCATTCAGCTGCGAGACCCGAGCATCTCCAGAGTCCTGAGCATTGACCTCCTTGTCAAGTGCAATGTCTGTATGAATAAGCAGGCCATTCAGATAAGGACAGACATGATGCCCTTCCTGTCGAAGTTGAGCCACCAGAACTATCAGAACCCTCAAGAAGACCCTGGGGGCTGTTGCAAGGCTAAAGGGAAACACCCTGTGCTGAAAATGTTGGCCCAGTATCGAGAACCTGAGATACTTTTGGCGAGACTGACGGATGGAAATGTGATGGTAGACATCCGTCAGATCTATTGAAGATAGGAGGTCCCCCGGCTGCCCAACTCTGGTGATTGACCTCACGGACTTCATCTTGAAGGTCGTGTGATGCACAAATTTGTTCAGATGCTTCAGATCCAGGATGGACCTCCCGGCAATTTTTTGGGAACTATGAAATTGACCAAGTAGAACTCTTGACCTTGCTCGCATGGTGGGACTGGCATAATGGACATGATTTGAATGAGTGGTGGTTCAGGGTCTCTGACACAGCCTGTCTCTTCCCACAGTCCTTGGAGACCGGGGATGGCAGAAAACATCCCAGTTAATTTCTCTGATCCACACCTGCCCATTCTTGCTCAATAATTTGGTCACAGTGAATAAAACCTGGGAAACACTTTGGAGCCGAGGAGGACGCAGACAGAACCAGATTGACATCCACAACCTCCACAGACAGTTCCTCCTTGAGCTGTAAGGATCTACATGCCTTGGCTATCAAAAAAAGATAAGGACTGTCAAACAGGGAAGGAATCAGAATCCTTGATCTGGACTCCATCCACTCCCTTCCTTTTCCTCCTCCTCCTCCTCCTCAAAGGGGACGTCCTCTTTATCAGAGAGTAATATTTTAAGGTCAGGAGCTTTCCCAAGATTCTTGAAATCCTCATCCTGACCTTCTAAGCAGTCTGGGTTGGGGTCTCCATGCACATCTGTCTCCATAGCCTTTTCTCGCTGCGGCGCACCTGGACATACATGTGTGGGCTTCCCCCCACCCCCTGACCTGACAGGCCAGGTGTGTCTGCTAGAGTGTCCTGCAGAACACCAGGGCCCAAAAGCTCACCCAGGAGTAGCAAAAGTGATTTTTGCAATTCTGCTTTGCCACTGCCAACTGAAGAACCAGATGCCCCCCACCCCAGCACGGAGGACTGGCCGGGGGGAACCATTTGAGGACTCTTATGCTAAGCAACACAATAAGGGCAATAGGAGCCCATGGCGGAGGGCTTCATCACTTTTTTTTGCAGGTCTTACATTGTTTCATAATTAATGGTCTCCGATAAGTCATGGTGCCAAGAATATGTTTATAATTGTGAATGCCAAGAAGAAAAAAATAATTGGCCCTATTAACTTGCATGGGCTGATGGCTCTCCACTAAAGCTGCAGGCAGGGGTCAGCACGACTAGAGTGGATAACTAGACATGCGCGTTCACTAGCGGGAGTGCGCAAGACGTCACAACGTCCTATGTTAGCTCAATGCAAAAGATAGGTGATTGTGTGTGCTAACATGCCACGCTATGCGCAACCATGCACACCCTCTGGCATGCAAAAACCAAGCGCAAGAAAAAGAGCTGATGAAGAAGTGCACGCCCCAAAGTCACCAAGGCTGAATGGCAGCCACGCAAAAGCTGAGGCTGAAAAAAACTCCTAAGACCCTACGGCCCTACTTAATCATGTGCCTAAATTCCCAGCAGCTCAGCAATGAAAATGCTGCCTAACTTGCCCAAGGCAATTGTCTGTAGACTGCCAGGAGAAACCAAGAAAAAACCCCAAGGCAGAAATTCCTTTAGGGTTAAAATTCACCCTTTTTTTCCCCTCTAAAAAAATTAGCCAGACCAAGATCTGAAGCTGGAGGTGGGGAAGGGGGGAGACAATTGACACAACAGTCAAAGGAAACCCCCCAGAAGCCCTACATTATCCCAGAATTAGCAAAAAAATGTACCCATCTGTGGCACTTTTTCCTTTTTTTTTTTTTAAACAGACCATTAAAAACACTAGTAAGGCAGAAATGGCTCCCAGTCCACAAATGGAATGGGAAAGGCAGGTTGGTCAATTTGAAAGCTGCAGTTTAGCAGGCACTATTTTAATTTAGGGGAGTTCCCTGGAACAAGACAGCCACAACCTGGTATGCGAAACTGCAGCCCCAACAGAAAATCCTGAAAATCTTTACAGAAGTTAAAGGTAGCCGTTTCCCTTTCCAAAGACACAGCTGAACTGGGGGGTTGCTGCTGTTTGGTATCCTCATATGCCCAACATTCTAACGCTTGAGCTGTGCCATTCCCCTGGTAGAGGTGCACTATACCAAGTTGTCGTGAACACCCACAGACAATGTGGAGTGCTACAGAAAAAGTAACTACGATACTTCTAACAGAATTTCTTCTTCCTGTAGCACTACATGTTGTCACTGGGAAGTCCTAACAAATGAGTTCTAATAAGCAGTGCCCATCAAGTTCTATCTGGGGGACAATACTGCTGAATATTTTCCAGTGAGAGTTTGACTTTTTTTTTCCCTCGATATGCAGTTTACGGTATTTTTCTGTTTTCTCCCTGTAACCCAGCCCCCTACCTCAGACGCACGCACACATGTGGAGGCATGCGCATGCCACGTCTCGAGGTACTCACCTGCTACGTGTTGCCCCCGCTACCTACGCTGACCACTAGGCCTCCACCCGGTGGCAGTGGGACTACGGGGGTGCACGACCTCCCACCAGAGAGGAGAGCTGCTTTCCGGCTGCTCAATCCGGCTCCCACCTTCCCTCCCGTGCCGACTCCCCGAGTCCGTTCCCGAACCCGGGTCGCCAGTGTGGCGCGACGTAAGGTGTTCAGCACCTCAGCCCTCAGCACCACCGGGCTGACAAGAGTTTTACTTTTTAATTGCTGCCCGTGGCATTTTGCATTCAAATGCTGTATGTGTCAAGTCTGTATTGCCTGGAGAAGGTACAGGTATATGTGGAGGACAATATGAATGGTCTGCAAACTTTGAAACCAAGGCTTCTGCACTTTCGGCACACTGAAGGTGGCCATCACCCTGTTTGAATGTGTCTTGATCAAAGCTTGTGTGTTTTGTTTAGAAGTCACATAAACCTTTGCTATACATGCTTTGACCTACCTAGCCAAGGTAGCCTTGGAGGCCTTTTGCCCCTTCTTTGCATCTCCATGGCACATGAAAAAGGTGTCGAATTTAAAAGCTTCTGATCATACGAGATATGTTTTGACTGCACTGCACATATCAAGCTAATGCAAACTAATTTTTCTTCAGAATTTGCCAGCTTTGGACAAAAAGAAGGAAGGCACGCTCCTTGGTTCATATGGAAAGTAGTGGGTGCTTTTGAGAGAAAATCGGGCACAATCCTCAGGACAAACTTGTCCTAATGGAAAATGAGAGATGTTTCTCTACAAGTTAGAGCTTGAAGCATATTAATCTGTCTCACAGAGCAGACTGCTACTAGTAAACACAACTTGATGGGGAGAATGCCTTTGGAAAGGGTGGCTAAAGCCTCAAAAGGAGGTGTGCAGAGAGCACCAAGAACCACATTTAGATCCCATGTGAGCACAGGAGATCAAGGCCTAGCCCAACTGACTATACAAAAAAACCTACTAATGTCTCAGTGTGTTCCAAGCCTAAAGCCCTCTGTAAGCCCCAAAATGGTCCCACAAAGCCAAAATCTGACCTTGAAGGGGGACTGGGAGGAGGGTCCCTGTCCTCCCATGCCTGAAGGAGTTTAAGTACTGACCACTGAAGCCTTCCTTGGCATAAGTCCCTAGGTTTTTGGCCTATGCAGAGAAAGTATTCCAAACCATTTTGTATGCTGAAGAAACAGGCATTTCCTGGAGGACATGAGAGCGTCCACCACCTTGACTGCGTATCCCAGTTTCAACAGCCTTCTCCTCTCAGTAGCCAGGCTTCCAGTTGTAGTTTGTCCAGATTTAGATGCAACATGGGAACCTGACCCAAAAGATCACTGGTCCATGACATGGCAGACATCAGATCCAAGAATCAAGGCCTCTTTCTTTTCTCCATCATTAGTGGGTCTTTATATATATTATTACAGTATTACTTGCTGCAACCTGTATAACAGGATGTCATGGAAAACAAGTACTTTTGCACTCAAATGACCTGTCATCATCCTTGTTCATCTTTAAATATACAAAATTTTGAACTGAACTGAATTTACACTACCACAGCTTCCTATCCCTCTGGTCGAGCCCAGTACCATTCCTCTGCGTCTCCACCACTTAGCACTGCACCCTGACCCCACAGTTTACCCTCTAAAGTGCGGCCTGGTCACAGCCAGGCATCATCCCCAACTGCTCCAGCTGACAATGTGGGAGACACTCTCTGCAGAGTTGGAGTCACTGGTAACAGAAAGCAGGGCCTGGGAGTGTTGGCTGTCATGCTACTCGCTTTAAGGATTTTCTGTTTAGGCCCTCCTATCTCCACGGCATGCAGCCTGAGAGCGTCTGCGGCATCAACCTAAAGGCAGGGAGCTGCTAATGCTGCATGGTCACTACCAAAGCAGTCCCACTTCCTGCCTGCAAGTGGTGTTCCAAGAGCTAGATGTTCAGCACCCTCCCACTGAGATTAATGTGTAATGATTCTGCACTGTGCTCTGGACCTCCACTGGCTTGGGCAAGGAAGACAGGACTGATGATTGATCTCTGATTTCCCACATAGTGAATCAGTGCTCCACCAGCCGATGCCACCAGGTGGAGGACATTTCTCCATGATGCCTGAATCTTTCTTAGAAGAACTGGAATTAATGGTAGAAGAAGGTAGAGATACACTGTAGGCTATGCAGATTATCCACTCATGAGACAGTGTGTCCACTGCTTATGCCTGTGGACATTTAAACTGGCTGAAAAATCTGGAAACTTGAACATTATTCCCTGGAGGCAAAGAGGTCTATTTGCGGGATCCCAAAATGTCGACACAGCAGTTGAAACACATCTAGGGGTGGAGACTATTATCTTGAATGCCCAGTTGGCGACTGAGCCTGTCTGCCTAAACATTAACTTCACCCACTAGATGAATGGCAGAGACAGAAAGAAGATTCTCTTCTGCCCAGCAAAGTATCCTTAGGTGTTCTGCGAGCATGTTTGCTCCTTCCGTGCCTCCTTAATTAGTTTTGTATACGATTATCACTGCGTTGTCCTAATATACCTTTAGAACCTGACACATGGCTTGCTCCTGAAACTGTCAAAGGCCAAGGGTAAGAAAAAACAGCCCCATCTCGAGGATGTTGATCAGTAAGTAGGTCCTTGTCCTTTGGACCCCTAACACCCTGAACTGGAATCTGGTTCACCACTGTGCTTTAAAGGAGAAGTCCTGTAAAAATCACTTACAAAGGGTAGTGTTAACAGCAGACACGTTTTCCTTTACCTTCTGATGTCCTCTCCTGAATAACACATTGTCTTCCTACCAGATGAAAAAATTACTCACCTTAGTAATGTTGTTTCTTCTAATGGAGTCTTGCTGTATTCTGACAATAGCAGTGAGTCCCAACCTTCGAACTGCCCCGGAGATGAAAGAGTTAACTTTCCATGCCAGGCATGGAACGCTGAGCTCGAGCTCGGTTGAGAATCTGTCTGTTGCTGTTTGAACTCAAACCGTCAGATCTTTACGAGCTAAACTCACTGAGGTCCTGTGTGGAAGCTGTAAACCTACACTAGCCAACTGGCTACTAACATAAAAACAGATTTTTTGGTCCCAAAACAAAGACTCAAGTCAGGAGACCCAAAAAATGAATAAACACAACACCCACTCACCCAAAGAAAAAGGAGTGATAACAAAAAAGGTGGGGCACTTCCTGAGTGCCAACACTGTCACTGCCCACCCACATCCCAAAAACAGAGGTTCTGAGAGGGAAAGGCGGAGGTCAGAATACAGCAAGACTCCATTAGAAGAAACAACATTACTAAGGTGAGTAATTTTTTCTTCAAACAACATGAAGTCTTGCTGTATTCTGACAATAGCAGACTACCAAGCAGTACCTCCATGGAGGAGGGACAGAACCTACTTAGGAAATAGGCTCTGAAGCACAGCTGTGCCAAACCGAGCATCACTCCTAGCCTGGATATCCAGGGAGTAATGCTTGGTAAAAGTGTGAACTGTTTTCCAGGTAGCTGCTTGACATATCTCTAGAATAGAAATATCCCTGGCAGCAGCCAGGGAAGCAGCTGTACCTCTGGTAGAGTGAGCCCTCATGCCTGAGGGTGGAACCTTACCCAGTTTTTCATAGCAAAATTGAATGCAAGAGACAATCCACCTGGCAATGGATCTTTTAGTGGCAGGTTTTCCTTTACCAACCTCACCATCGTGAGAACAGTTGGAAGCGAAGTCAAACCTGTGACCCTTGATGCGTTATGTAGTAGCTAAGGGCTCTTTTCACATCTAAACTGTGCAGCCTCCTCTCCAGAGGAGGAATGGTCAGTGAAGTACACAGGAAGAGACATAGATTGGTTAAGGTGGAAGTCTGAAACCACCTTAGGTAAAAACTTCCTGTTAGTCCTGAGGACCACCTTATCTCTATGGAAGGAGATAAAATCAGGCTCCACTGACAGGGCTTGTAACTCACTTATGCGCCTGGCAGAGATGATGGCTACCAGAAACACAGTTTTCCAAGTCAAGTACTTAAGCTCTGCTGAAGACAAAGGCTCAAAAGGGGGTTGCATAAGCTGAGCAATGCAAACGTTAAGGTCCCAAGCAGGGGCAGGGTCCCTGAATGGAGGATTGGTATGAAGCAATCCCTTGAAAAACTTGGAGAATACAGGGTGAGCTGAAAGAGAAGAGGGCTTACCCGCTGAAATGAAAGCAGAAACAGCTGCCAGATGCACCTTTAGTGTAGCTGGTCTGAGTCCCAAGCTATTCAAATGGACCATATAGTCAAGGACTGTGGGCAGATCAGCAGACTCTGGGGAAATATGCTTCCCAGAGCGCCATATGGAAAATCTTTTCCACTTGGAATTATAAGTAGTTCTGGTGGAAGGTTTCCTAGAAGCCTTTAGAATATCCATTACACCTTGGGAGAGGTGTAAATCAGCAAATTCTAACTCTTCAAGAGCCAGGCCTTGAGATTGAGAGATTTGAGATTCGGGTACCAAACCCTCCCCTGAGCACAGGTTAACAGGTTGTAATTCCTGGGAAGAGACAGGGGAAGATGGACTGTTAAGGACAACAGGAGAGGATACCAGGGCTGTCTGGCCCAGTCTGGAGCAATCAGGATCACCTTGCAGGGTTGAGACCTGATTTTGACTAGCACTTTGAACAGGAGAGGGAAGGGGGAAAAGCATACAGGAACTTCCCTTCCCAACTGAGAACTAAGGCATCCAGGGGGACTGAGCCCAACACTGGGGGCCTGCAGCAAAAAAGGGGAAGTTGGTGATTGTCTGGGGCTGCAAAGATCTCATCTGTGGGTGCCCCATCTGGAGAATATCACCTCCAAGACCAGGGGATCCAGTGACCATTCATGATGGCCTGGAGATATCCTGCTGAGAGCATCTGCCAGGACATTGTCCTTGCCTGGGAGGTGTACTGCTGTGAGGGAGGTGTTCAGGGAATAAGCCAGAGACCACAACTTCATTGCTTCTGTGCACAAAGCCATAGACCGAGTGCCTCCTTGCTTGTTGATGTACCACATTGTGGTGGTATTGTCTGTTCTGATCTGAATAACTTTGTTCTGAACAGACTTGGAAAAGCTTGAAGTGCTAGAAATACTGCTCTGAGTTCCAACAGATTGATGTGAAGCAGAGATTCCTGAGGGGACCACAACCCCTGGGTGGTCAGGTCGCCCAAGTGAGCCCCCCACCTCAAGAGGGAGGCATCTGTAGTAAGGATTAAAGAGTGTGACTGAGTGACAAAGGAACTCCTTGTCTTAGATTGTTCTGATCCTGCC
The DNA here is from genome assembly GCA_016271365.2 of Neoceratodus forsteri. NCBI lineage: Eukaryota > Metazoa > Chordata > Ceratodontiformes > Ceratodontidae > Neoceratodus > Neoceratodus forsteri. Next base: position 1,681,181,308 of record CM057456.1, read on the forward strand.
ACCACTGCAAGGCCTGGATCAGGTTCGAGTCACTGGGATCAGTTTGGTCAGAGGGTCCTTTTTCTGAGACCAAAAGGCTCTCAAATGGAACTGAATGTCCCTCATCTGAAATCTTGCTCCCTGCACCACTGCTGTAGAAGCAGCCATGTGCCCCAGGAGCTGCAGAAAATGCCTTCCTGGTCGAGACACCTGTAGGGTGAATGAGGAGGCCAGTGTGATGAGGGTACTTGCCCTGTCCAGGGGAAGGAAGGCTCTGGCCTTTTCTGTATCTAGCTCTGCGCCTATGAAGGTGAGGAGCTGAACAGGCTCTAGAACTGACTTTGAAAGATTCAGAAAGAAACCCAGAGAGGTGAGCAGTTGCTGAGTTATCTGTAGGTGTAACTTGACTTGGTCTGGGGACTGGCCCACTATGAGCCAGTCGTCCAGGTATGGGAAGATGGCAATCCTTTGCCTTCTTAGAGAAGCAACTACTACTGCCAGGCATTTTGTGAACACCCTTGGAGCAGAGGTTAGACTGAAGGGCATTGCTCTGAACTGGTAATGGCCTGAGGGCAGCTCGAACCTGAGGTACTTTCGATGGGAGCTTCTGATGAGAATATGGAAATAGGCATCCTTGAGGTCCACGGAAACTAGCCAGTCCCCTGGCCTTAGAGAGGGTAGAATTATTCCCAGGGTCACCATTTTGAATTTTGGTTTTAAAAGGTGCTTGTTTAAGTATCTGAGATCCAGGATGGGCCGCCATTCTCCTGTCTTTTTTGGGGTAAGGAAGTACCTGGAGTACAATCCTTTGCCCTGGTGTAGGGGTGGAACCCTTTCCACAGCTCTGACAGCCAGGAGGGAAGAGACCCTGCCTCTAGGGCAAGTGCCTCTGAGGGATTTGCAGGTGGAAAGGATCTGGTTCTCAGCTTTGGAAATTTTTTGAAGCTAAGAACCAATCCCTGGCTTACTACTTCCAGGACCCACTTGTCTGATGTTAGAGACTTCCAGTCCTGGACAAAGTAAGCCAGCCTGCCCCCTACAGGTAGTGGAGAATCGGCCCTGGCAAACCCATCAGGGTGCCTGTTTGGCAGGGGGTTTTGGCTGAGGGGTGGAAGCAGGTCTGCTTGTACCCCTTCTGCCTCTCCCTCTAAAGAACCCCCTCTGAGCATAGGCAGAAGAGGAGGCCTGGGCTTGGTAGAAAGGCCTATGAAAAGGCCTGCCCCTGCCCCTGGGATGCTGCCTCTGAGGAGTGGCCTGCCTTTCTTGGCCTGGGCACTCCCATAGGTGGTCCTATATTCGTCCATTTTTCAATATGTAATTCTCTGTTTGCTCCCCAAACAGAGAATTACCCACAAAGGAAAATCCATGGCCTTAGTCTGGTATCCCTAGACAGGCTAGTACATCTGAGACAAGCCATTCTACAGTGCCACAGATGTAGCCATGACTCTAGATGACACATCATTGGAGTCCACTGCAGCATGGAATTACACCTGGATGCCTCATACCATCAGCAGCCACCTGCTCCAGCTCTCATAGCTGGCCAGGGACCTGTTTTGCTAAAGCCATGACAGTGTCCCATCTGGATTTCTGATACCTAGCAGTATAGGCCATATGTTGGCCTGTCTGAGTCCCAAGGATGCTGCCATGTACTGTTTCTTTGCCATGGCATCAATCCTCCTGGAGTCCTTGTCTGGGGGGTGTGAAGCCAAGGGAATATTTGCCTTATCACAGGCTGCAGCCTGCACTACCCCAACATGGCTGCATTGTTGTGTAAGGAACTCCGTATCTGAGCCTGACAATGTATACCTCTTGTCCATTCTTTTATCCACAGGAGGTATAGTATTAGGAGTCTTTAAAATCTTAAATGTCTGTTTCCCAAAAGATTTGTGTAAGGGAACAGACAGCCTCCTAGACTCTGGGATATCCATCATTTCCACATAGTCAGGCTCCTCCTGGTCATCCACAGCTTCTTCCATAGGAAGCTAGAGGGTTTCAGCCACTTTTTTATAAAACATGAAATGGGAGGGGGACTCAGAAAGCCTAGGAGGAGACACTCCTGAAGGTCTGTCTGGGGAGATGTCCAGGTCAGTGGGCACATCCAGACTTTCAAAACCACATTCACTTTCCTCATACTCTTCTTCCTCCTCCTCCGGTTCATAATATTCCTCTAAATCATAATCTTGAACCGGTGGAACCGGCCGAACCGAGCGCCTCCCTGATGGTGCTGGTTCGGTCGGAACCGGGGAAAGCGACTGCACAATTTTTATCGTTTTGGCTATTTCTTCAGCAGTTGGAGAAGAAAGTTTTGGATCCACATCAGCTTCTTTTCTTGTTCTCTTAGCCGGAACCGACTCCTCAGAATCAGTTCTCCTTTTGCCCGAAGAAGTCTCGCCTTGGTCAGAGGGCACTCCTTCTGGTTCGGTTTGAACCGAACCGGGCTGGCCATCCGGTTCAGCGGACTTTCTGGCCTCCCTTTCCCTGAGCCTACCAACTCTCTTCTCTAGGGTAGCTGCAGGAAAATTTTTACAAATCTGGCAGTCTGCATTGAGGTGGTCAAACCCCAGACAATAAACACAGGTGGTGGGGGTCAGCCTTAGCAAAGACTTCCCCACACACACTGCAGTGTTGAAACCCAGTGGGCCCGGTTTTTCTTTTGGGTTTCTCAGACATTGTGCCAGTCCTAACCAAACTTACCCTTTTAATGGCAATCCGTCAGGCAAGACCCTCTTATCGGTTCCGGACCGTGATACGGGTCATGGAAAAAAACGTAATAAAATCCGGTTTTTTTAGAACCGATAAGAACCAGTAACCACACACTAAAAGTACAGATAAAGATTTTTCAACAACTTGATCGGTTCAAACCGAACCGATGAACCATTTACAAGTTCCACACAGAATAGAAAATAATATAAACCTATCTAGTACTCACAAATACCACAGACAGAGACTGAACCGGCAGGTAACGGTTTAAATTTGGAAAACCGAGAAAAGCGGTACTTTAACCGACAAATTGAACCGAGCAGAAGGAGAAATCTCCGGAGCGACTGTTCAGTGAGGCGGAGTAAAGAATCTGACGGTTTGAGTTCAAACAGCAACAGACAGATTCTCAACCGAGCTCGAGCTCAGCGTTCCATGCCTGGCATGGAAAGTTAACTCTTTCATCTCCGGGGCAGTTCAAAGGTTGGGACTCACTGCTATTGTCAGAATACAGCAAGACTTCATGTTGTTTGAATTAAAGTTTTCTGTGCAAATTCTCCTTCGTAAAAAAATGTTTCACATCCATGCCTATATTACTGCCCATGCCATACTGAGATACGCACATGCTCCGTTCTGTTACTCGCTTCACTCGCACACGTCATTACCGCAATAGCGTGCGCGTTGCTTTGCTTGCTTCATAGCACATAGGTCAGTGTTGGTAAGCTCATCTCCATGATGCTGCTGAATCTTAGTCAATAAAAATTAAACTCACAAACATATGTATTCATTTCATATTGTTGGTGTATTTCTATAAGTCAAACTGCAAGTTTATAATCTAATCTAATTACATGGAACTATTCTCCGTTCCCGTCCCCGTTGTTCACTGTGTCATCAAGGTATTACAATGGATGTGTGACATGGATTTCCTTTTATTTAAATTGTCACAGATGTGTACTGTTTAGCATTATGCAACATATACTGTGTGGTGATACTGGTGTAAATTCCTGTAATTTCAGCCATCTGACTTTCATTTCAGACCACAGAGTATTTGGGTAGTGTGATCGTGTATATTACCTTGCCACGAATCTTGACACTCTATTTTGCTTAGTGGTGCAATACTTGTATATGCCTCTGTGTAAAAATGTCCAAGTACATAATTGTCACCATTTCTCAAGTTATTCCCAAATTTTAAGAATATGTGATGAGACCCCCACAATAAGAGTTGCATGGGAACCGTATCGTCTATAAAGGCGCACAATGGTAAAATGTAATTCCCAACAGTAAATGCATTCCCTATGGACGTACACCAACAATGCTGTCATTTAGCGCAAATTTGTTATAGTACAGTATGGTACTATTTGGGGACCACATATAAAAATCTGGTCTGGCAGCCCACATAGGGTGACTATAACATTTTGAGCAAGATGGCGTTACATGCCAGAATGTCCATTTAGAGTCACATTCCATTCAACATTTTTTTTTTCCTATTTTCACCAGTCCCTACGAACAGTAATTTTATTTGGCATTAGCATACGGTTTTAACATTTTGCCAGCACTTGACTTCACTAGTCTTGTGATACCATGTCATCTTTTAGCTGCAGTGAAACAACAATTTTTAGTACCTTTATCAGCTTGATAAATTCTATGCATGTACTATACTTACAATGTATGTTATACACTGCAGTCACTGTTACCACTAATCAAGTCTGTATTAGTTACATCACATATTCTGGCTCAGGTTACCCCCCACCCCACATCATGCAAATGTGACATCTGTATTCCGAATATCAACACACAGCGGTCATTACCATTAGATCTGCTGCCCCCACCCCCACTGGGGTGGGTGGTTAAAATGCTCCTCCAGGAAGTCAGGCCTTCTGGCTCCGCTGTGATACAACCACCTGGGTGACCATGAGTGGTAATGCAAGTGGAGCAACAACGGGGAGGATGGGTTCCTCCTTACTGGGACCCAAACACATGCATGCATCTGTGCAGTCCACACCCACAAGGTGCCCGAGGGATAACAAGGTGGAAAAAGCAGAGGCCACTGCAGATAATTCTGCACTCCCACAGGCTCAGCCACTATCTACTGTGCTGCCAACTGCTGCATGATCTTCTAGGCTTGGGTAACCCGGAAGGTTCTTCTCTGGGGGATGGTCCATCAGCCACTGCATGGTAGTGTGATTGTAAGCCCCAGAGACAACAGGCGACAGTGCAGTGGGAAGTGGCAAGGCAAAAGAGGGCTGGCAGAGGAGAAGGGAAGAAGGGGGGAAAATGCTGTTGTATGTTAAAGTCACAGGTTTCACACGTTAGTAATGTGACTGTCCAAATAACCTGACGTTAATGGCCTGCCTGAAGGCGCAATGGTTGGATTTCTGCTTGCATCAGTGACAACCTGTATTTGTGAACAGACCTATGTGTCAGAGTGCCAGCGGTGGGAGGGTGAGAAGGACTGAGCATCCTGGGGACTGCTCTCCTTCCATTTATTTGGAATACTGCTATTTATACAGTAAGGTGAGGAACATGTTTACCACTGTTATGCATACTGATATGGTGCTTCAGCCTGACATCCATGCTGTTGTGTCACACACCACATGAAGTGTACATGGGGAGGCAGTATAGCACAGTGGTTTAAGGCTCTGAGCTGCAAATCTGGAGACCTGGGTTTAAATCCCACAGCCCCCACTTGCATAAACTGTGTGACCCTGAGCAAGTCACTTAACTTCCCTGTGCTCCCAGGTTGCACCTGTAAAAAAGCTTTCAGCTTAGTGTGTCTCACCTGGTTAAACAACTGGAAAAAAAAAACATGATTTGTTACATGTAATGCTGAATGGTGTACATGGATCATCACTGCTGTAGAACCACTCGACCAGCAATAAGAAACTCGTGAACTGTACAGTGAAGGGACACAGTTTGACATCCTGTGCTCCAGACAGTCCAATGACACTGCTCACTTGAAACAGGACTGGCTCTGGATGACTGCAGGAATGCAGATATAAGTCATGTTCACATGACGTGAAGTGCACCATAGTGAGTGTTGATTCCATGTCAAAATAGGCAAAGAAAACTGGAGTGATCCCAAACCACGCTACATTATATGACCTAACTGTGAAACCACACATGCTGTTATAAAGCTAGTGTTCGGACTTCACCATTTTGCTTTTAGCTGTTTTTGGTTTTTGGATACCACAAGCAGTGTTAATGACTTGTGGTGCACATCCGGTCACATAAAAAATGCTGCGGAGCGTTCTACATCGCTCATCAGTGGCAAGCCAGGATCCATGTTTAGGCTTGAGTTTGTACCAGTGCATGCAGTTTTTTCAAGCATAAGAATACACAGCTCCAGCTTTACCAGAGCATTCCTTCAACCCTATGCTACACTTCCAACCATGTGAAACCACCTAGTCGGCCCGTTTCCCCTGCCACTATAATTGTTAAATAGCTATAACTTATCAACATAAATGCTGGGACCATAATGCAGGTCAATTGTGTGACAGTCCTGACACACTGTCAACATGCATCTCTATTTCTTGAACAAGACAACAGTCATTTTCACCATTTTTGTAACATGTAGAGAGTATGAGAAACAAGCAGCACTGACTGCTACATTAGATGCTGAATTTATGTGGAGCCGTGCAAGATAGCGGTTAAAATGTTGACCTCTACCTTTTTATGTTTAGGTTTGCCCCTTATCTCCTGACTTGTATGACAACTTTCTTTCATAACTTTGAGTCTGCTTTAGTTCTAGTTTTTACATTTCAAATAGGAAAAGTAGCTCTCCTTTTACTATGACTTGGATCATGTTTTTATAAGTATTATTAGCTGTTTTTGTACTCCTGTCATCCGATAAGGAGAGAAAGTTTTTTTTAAAACCACTTCTGCTGTGGCAAAAAGGAACTACCATGCAGGAGGTGGTGTTTCCTGTTATGGGACAACCAGTGTTCGAATAACAGCTGAGAATACTGATAAAAACTGTTCCAAGACATATTAAAAACAGTGCAACTTTTATTATTGCAAATGTGGGCAAAAAGTACTACTGCAGACTCAGACTGTAGTACGAATGTTATTATACACTTCAGGAGATAAGGGGAAAAACCTATACAAGATACCAAAGTATAGGTCAAATTAGTCAAGGTTATTATGCACTGTCAGATTCCCCTCCTCCCTTTGACAAACCCTTGTGTTTTTTCCAGTGCTTATTGAAATCCTTAACTGTACTGTCCCTCACGACCTCCTCATCCTCTTAGATTCTATAAATGCCCTTTTCTTCTACATTATTTTATTTATGTGAATTTTAGTAACCAGGTAGGACCACTAAGACAACTGCAGTCCCTTTTTTAGGGTCAACCCGGGACAACACAATTCAAACATACATAGTAGTACAACAGAATAATATATAGCCAACGAGCAAGGACATGGAGTACATAGCAATTTTAAACAATTAAATGTAGAACAAGGAGCAAGGCCTGGAATTCTAGTCAAACATCGATGTTATTAGATGACCTTGTACAAAACAATTTTACAAAATTTTAGTTCCAAGTACAGTGAGAAAATACTGCATGCCCTTATAAGAGGCGGTGGATAAGCACAGTTGATCAAGGTAATTTGTCATATTTATTTATTTATAATATTTTGGTGACCGGGTAGGCCCACTGGGCCCCGAAGGTCCCTTTTTCAGGGGCGACCCGGGATAACAATACATTTATAATACAGTGGTTAGTCATTTGGTTACAGGATCATACAGGCTTACTTATGCAGTTTGCATACATGGTTTCATCATGACACAGTCTTAACTAGAATGCTGCTAGGCCTAGTATTAAGCATGTCGAAATTGTTGTGAAGTTTTCAGCAGGATAGAGACTCCCATGCCAGAGAGAGATATAAAGGCTGTGTAACCATCATTGCAAATTTCAGTCAGGAATCTGTGTAGTACTCTATTCCCCTATTTATGCAGTTTCTCCCTGACTGCTATTCTCCATCTGGAATCTGTGTAGTTGTGTGGTACAAAACCAAATGCTGTGTAACCCTCAGTGCCACATTCACTCATGAATTTCTGTAGTCCTGGGTTACCCCACTCATGCCGTGTGACCCTCATTGCCATTTTCCCTCTGGAATCTGTGTTCTCCCATGTTACCCCCCAACCCATGTTGAGTAACATTCAGTTTCATTCTCCAGCATGAATCTTTGAAGTCCTGTGCCCTGCCCCCAATACTGATCAACCCTTACTTAAATAATATCACATGAATCTGTGTAGTTCTGTGTTCAACTACTTCTGCTGAGCAACTGAAGGTTACACATCATGGGTGTGTTGGGGTGGGGGAACACAAAGCTACACAGATTCCTTGAGATGTAATGGCACTGAAGGTTACTCAGCATGTGTTTGACAGGTGGGAAACACAAGGCTACACAGATTCCTGAGGAGTAATAGCACTGAGGGTTACACAGCATGAGGGGGTGTGACACAGGACTACACAGATTCATGAGGGGGAATGGCAGTGGGTTATACAGTATGAGGATGGGGAATTCAGGACTACACATATTCGTGAGGGTGAATAACAGTAACAGTTATACAGCATGGGAATGGGGAAACTCAGGACTAGACAGATTCCTATGGTTCTCAAAAGAGGTGGCGGGGAAGGTTAGGGAGAAAAAAAATAGCATTTAAGAAGTATAAGGAAACATAGAAGGAGCAGGACAGAGAACTGTACCAGTTAAGGCAGAAGGAAGCAGGGAGGGAAGTCAGAATAGCAAAGGCTCAAACTGAGGAAAAGACAGCCAACTCGGTTAAGAAGGGGGATAAAACCTTTTATAGGTACATCAAGGAGCATAGAAAGACAAAGGGAGGGATAGTGAGACTGAACAGAATAGACGGTGGGTGGGCAGAGAGGGACAGTGAAAAAGCAGATTTACTGAACGAATACTTCTGCTCAGTATTCACAAAAGAGGAGGAGGAGGGGAAGGGGGAGGTGCAAAATCCAATTAACATAAGCACTCTGGATAGGGGGGTCAATCCCAGTCCTTTCACAGAAGAAAGGGTTCTGAAAGATCTTCTAAAACTGAAGGTGGACAAAGCAATGGGGCCAGACAGAATTCACCCCAGAATTCTAAAAGAATTAAGGGGAGAACTAGTGACACCACTGACTACCCTGTTTAACAAATCATGGGAGGATGGTGTAGTAACTGAGGACTGGAGGAAGGCAGATGTGATTCCCCGTCACAAAAGTGGGAGCAAGACAGAGGCAGGATACTACAGACCTATCAGTATGACCTCAGTGGTAGGGAAAATGATGGAATCACTTCTGAAGAAAAGAGTTGTTGAGTTCCTAGAGGCCAGTGGGGCACAGGACCCAAGGCAGCATGGGTTCACAGCGGGAAGTTCATGTCAGACGAATCTAATTGATTTCTTTGACTGGGTGACCAAAGTAGTACTCCAAGGATGGGCTGTGGACATGGCCTACCTAGACTTTAGCAAGGCATTTGACACAGTACCACACAAAAGATTAATAATCAAATTAACCAGCCTGGGAGTGGGTCACAGGGTGGTAGCATGGGTAAAACATTGGATGAACAAGAGGACACAGAAGGTAACTGTAAATGGAATCCACTCTGAAGAAACAGGGGTTACTAGTGGGGTACCACAGGGTGCAGTACTGGATCCAGTCCTTTTTAATGTCTTTATGTAACCCCCCTGTTACCCGGGGTTACAAGAATCCCAGTAAGACCTAGTGGTAGGCAGGAAAGGCAGCTTATGAAACTCCAGTTAAGTGGATTTCACACTCTCTCACTCTGTTCTCAGTCTCAGCTGAGACTGAGGGATGACATCATTTAGAACTGTTGCAGCTGCATAAGCCACACTGGAATGTTGCAGTTGGAGGTTAGAGTAGAACGCTGGGGAATTTGAAGTTAGTCAGTACAGTCTGTTGCAGTCTGTAGTAGAGGTGCTCTGCTGTAAGCAGGCCCTTAGAGCTCTAAGCTCTGTCAAAGAGCTATTTTTGTTTTATTAGGTGTGTGTTCTCACCTTAAGAAGAGCACATTGAAGTGGTGGAGACCGCTTTCAGTGGTTCAGAACCCCATCCCTGCGGGGATTGGGGGAAGGAATCAGCCTGCTTCCAGGGGCAACCCCCCCGGTCCGGCTAGGGAAAAAAGAAGCTGCCTGAGTTAAGTTCGTGCTGAGGCACCAAAAGTTCTGGGCGAGGTTTCTTTGAGGAGAAAATGCCTGTGGGGCACCTGCAACCAAGGGGTAAGTTCGCTCTGCTAAAGGGCCATGTGTTTTCACCTGAAACAAGATGAAACCAAAGTGACTGTTACTGTGGGGTCAGGAAAAGACAGCCAAGTACAGTTTGGAAGATGTGGGGATTGGACTGCTTAACTCTGTGGGGGGTCTAGAGTAATGGACACAGCCACTTATTAAGTATGTTCAAGTTCAGCACAAATGGGATGTAAAGACAATAGATTGCATGTGAATACATTTAAAAAGAACCTACACAGCAAAGTGTTTTAAAGGATGAGGTGTTACAGACCAGAGAAATGGTCGGGTATGAATTATGGGTGGGAGACCCCCCATCAGTAGTAACCAAATTCACCTCTATGGGTTTACTTTGTAACACCTGTTGCTTTCTCTCAGGTACTTGGCCAGTGCCTGAGGAAAGTACCCAGACGTGGGATTGATGAGGAAGATTCCCTGATGGAGCAGAAGTGCTCATAGGTGGTTTAGGGAGCCACCAGTAAATGTTTCCATGCTATATGGAAAGTGTCCAAAGGGCTGGCAAGGGAGCCAAGCCAGGGAAAACCCAGAGCAGCGTACAAGTTCGGGCTGTGTGCCCAGTGTGGTTCAGAGCCTGAGGGCTAAAGTGAATGAGGATGTGTTCTGATCTCCATAAATCTGCATTACCAGGAGTGTAGCCCCTTGGGGGTCCATCTGTGCTTTGTTTATTCTGTTGGATGTGAATAAGAGCCACACTTTAGAATCCCACTTCTGGTATTGGACATTACAGTTATTGCTTCCCTTTGTCTGGAGTTACTTGGGTGCCCCTGTGCAGAGTAGCCAAACCTAGCCAATGTGCCGAGTGACATATTCCTCCCCGAACCCAGCCCACCAGGTAGTGCTGTCAGGATGGAAATGGCATACCTGGGTGGGGGTTACAAAAATGCTGACAGAGCTTAGAGCTCTAAGGACCTGCTTACAGCAGAGCATCTCTACTACAGACTGCAACAGACTCTACTGACTAACTTCAAATTCCCCAACGTTCTACTCTAACCTCCAACTGCAACATTCTGTGTAGCTTACGCAGCTGCGACAGTTCTAAATGATGTCATCCCTCAGTCTCAGCTGAGACTGAGAACAGAGTGAGAGAGTGTGAAATCCATTTAACTGGAGTTTCACAAGCTGCCTTCCCTGCCTACCACTAGGTCTTACTGGGAGTCTTGTATCCCCGGGTAACGGGGGTGATATTTATAAGTGACATAGCAGAGGGAGTGGAAGGAAAAGTATGCCTCTTTGCAGATGACACAAAGATCTGCAACAAGGTTAATACACAAGGAGGTGTGGAAAGGATGAAATGGGACCGGCAAGGTTGGAGGAATGGTCAGAGGTATGGCACCTTGGATTCAATGCAAAGAAGTGCAAAATAATGCACCTGGGAAACAAAAACCCAGGGGAAAATTACACAATGCGGGGAGAGGTAGTAACAACAACAAAAATGGAAAGGGATCTGGTGGTAATCATATCTGACTACCTTAAGGTTAGCAAGCAATGTGAGAAAGCAGTGGGGAGGGCTGGGGAGATACTGGGATGTATAAGAAGAGGCATCACCAGCAGAAAACAGGAAGTTGTTATCCCTCTGTACAGACAGTTGGTGAGACCCCATCTGGAGTACTGCGTCCAGTCTGGAGACCCCATCTCCGCAAGGACAAAGACAAGATGGAGGCAGTCCAGAGGAGGGCAACTAAAATGGTGCAGGGTCTGCAAGAGAAGCCATATGAGGAGAGATTAATGGAGCTTAATATGTATACCCTTCAGGAAAGGAGGGAGAGGGGGACATGATAGAAACTTTTAAGTACTTCAGTGGAGTCAACAAAGTCCAAGAAGGTAGCATCTTTCAGAAAAAGAGATGTGCAAGAACAAGGGGACACAATTTGAAGATAGAGGGGGACGGCTCAGGGGCAATGTGAGGAAGTATTTTTTTCACAGAGAGGGTGGTGGACACACGGAACAGCCTTCCTGAGGAGGTTGTGGGGTCTAAAACTGTGGGAGAGTTCAAGAATGCATGGGACAGACATAAGGCAATTCTTGTGGGGGGTAGGAAGAAATATGCTGTCAGTTAACTAGGATCTGCAGCTTATCCTGTAGGTAGGGAAATGGGCAGACTAGGAGGGCCAAGCGGTCCTTATCTGCCATCAAATTCTATGTTTCTATGTTTCCCGAGGGAGAATGTAACAGAGGATTACATAGCATGGGGTGGTGGAACACAGGACTAGACAGATTCCTGAGGGATAATGGCGCTTATGGTTACACAGCATAGGGGCAGTGGGGAACAACATGACTACGCGCATAGCACTGAGGCTTACGCACCATGTGGGGTTGGGCACCCAAATAGATCCTGGATGAAGGATGAATCTGATGGTTACGCAGCAAGGTGGTTACATGGTACTACACAGGTTCAACAGGCAGAATGACCATCGAGTTTTAACAGCATGGGGAGGGTGGAACACAGGCTACACAGATTCCTGAGTGATAAATAAACGGGGTGACATGGCATGGGGTTCGGAAAACAGGACTGCAGAGATTTATGATGGATAAAGCCACTGAGTGTTACATAGCATGAGTGTGTTTGTGTGTGGTGTGTTTGGGGGGTCAGGACTACACATTCCGGAATGAAAATGACAACATACTAAAATGCCAGCAGAGTAGGCCTAAATGGTCTTTTGTGTCTGCTCGTTAGTCAGCCCCCATACTGGGTGCCGACTTTGCTGTCCCCCCACCCCCTTGCATTTCTCTACCCCAGTCAGAATATTCCCTTGTATTGGACTTCTCAGCTCAACTCTCCCCTATACCAGTCTCAGCCCTCTTAAACCCCTCTACAGTCTCTGCCTCCACCAGTCACTTGGTGGCACATTCCATGGTTAACTTCATTTTCCTCTGGACCTCTGTAATCCCACGTCCCCCCATGAGATATGCGCACCGCTGCCATTATCCATCAGGACTCTGCTGTGATGTGTTGTCCCCACCCCCATGCTGTTTAAGCCTTACTGCCATTATTTCTCACTGATCTGTGTAGTCCTGTGTCCCCCTCAGACCCCCCATGCTTTGTAACCCTGATCGGCATTTTCCCTCAAGAATCTCTGAAGTTCTATCTTACACCCCATCATGCTGTGTAAGCATCAGTACCATTTCAGTCCATAATCTATGTAGTACTGTGGTTCCATAGTTATGCTGTGTGACACACAATAAAAAGTATTGCATTATTCTCAAGTAAGCACACCAGATCACCACTAAACACAACATGAATTACACCTGTATGAAGACTGGTTGCAAACACTAAGGCGTTTGCTACTGGCTTCAAATGTAATCAGATCACTGACATAAATGCTGATTTCTGCAGTAGTTCCTTACAAAGTATGAGGTTCATATATGTTTTCTGAATCGAAATGATGCAAAAGACACTTGGGGACCAATGACATTATTGTACAGAAGTACTGAGCATTCTGTTTCACTTCATTACATTTATTGACTCAAATGCTAAGTAAAACATTGCTTTTAATGGGTACAGCTGAAATAAATTCACAATCACCTTATTATATTTATTTCTTTTATTTAAATTTATTCAAAATGATTTACTCATAATTTGTATTACATCTGTCAAAAACAGCATCTCTGAACGTCAAACTACACTCCCAAATACATGCACGTCACTATACTACGTCTCCACATACTGTGAATAAGAACTATTTGTTCCCGGTAGTCGAGCAACATCGGACGCATTTTAGTGCGACACTGGGAGTGAGCATTGCGGCGATGACGTGAACAGAAGCGCCCACAACCGGGAATATGGTGGACAAATATAGCATTTATTTCTTTTCATCATAAAATGCTGCCAGATGTCCTTTTTTGACTGCGAATGGGTAGAATGATGTCAGATGATGAGAGGAATCCACATACATGTGCAGGTAACGTAACACAATGGCATTTCTATGTGAGACTTCTCCTTTAACTGAGAAGACTGGAGTCTATCATCAATATCACCTCCACAGGAGAGAAAAGAGGCATCCCCTTTAAAAGGCTTTGGGGATTCTTCCACCAAGACAATGACAGGTGGGTCAACAGGAGGATCCAAATTGGAACTTGATACTGTTCCAAAGCTGGAGAGCAATGTGCTAGGAGATAAACTTGTAAGGACCCTATAAGGAGATGAGCTCTGGGCACCAACTGTAATGTTGCCCTTACCAGCTCTAAAGTCTGAAGACACTGGTGGGCTGACACTGTTGTCTGAGACCTGATGTACCGACTGCCCTGCAGTAAATTCTCTACCCTCAATGAGGGGAGGAAAACTCTCTGTAAAATCTGTCCAAAAGTAAAGCCCCAAATGTCTACGAATCTGGGCGGGCTAAACAGCAATTCTCTTTGTTTACTACTCATTCCTGTTTATTCCAGGACTTGCAGTGTCTGCAGAACTAAAGTTCTGGCAACTGCTCTGATGATACTCTGATCAGGAGATCTTCCAGGCAGGTGTACACGTAGTGACCCTCCAGCCACAGAGCCTTCATAAAAATCCTTGGCGTTGAGGTAAAGCTGAACAGGGGATCCAGGTACTGAAATTTTTGGTTCCAAAGTGCGAACCTGAGGAACCATAGATGGAAGTGGCTCCCGATAACCTCCAGGAAGCAACAGAATAAACTGAAATAGAAGGGCCACCCAGAAAGGGTGTTTGCTGGGTATATGAAAGTCAACAATGGTTAAGCACTAATATATCAACAGAGGCAACACATATAATCCCAGCAGCCCAGTACAGGGAGATGACTCCTGATAACCTACAGCAGGCAACAGAATAAACTTCAATAGAAGGGCCACCAAGGAAGGGTGTTTGCAAGCTACATACAAGTTAATAAGGGTTAAGCACTAATATATGCAGTACCAACAGTATATAGGCAGCACCTGAACAACTAACAATGTCAAAGAAGAAAAAATGACTTTCCATAGTAATCTTGTTTCTTCCAAGGGAATCTTTACTGTATTCTGACACAGAGCATGCAGTTAGCCTTCACCATTCAACTTCCCCAGAGACGATAGAGTTAAAGAATGTATGCAAATAGTAGAATGTTGATAGGCTCGAGCTCGGTTTTCAAACTACTGTCCCTGGAGCATTCAATTTAACTGTCAGATTCTTATCAAGCATGTACAAAAATATACTATCTATACTACCCTAAAGAACTAAATCTCTCAAAGAACTATAATCCTCCCTTTGAATAGGGCATATGAAAAGACAAGTCACAGATGCCCAGGAACAACCAACCTAAATAAGTTTCAACAACAAAACACACAGCTGGAGTGTAGCGCCCACCAGGTTCTAACAGGGGAGGTAAGGTGGGAGCTCAGAATACAGTAAAGATTCCCTTGGAAGAAACAAGATTACTATGGCAAGTAATTTTTTCAAGCTCCAGGAAATCTTTACTGTATTCTGACATGTGCAGACTACCAAGCAGTACCTTTGGAGGTGGGCATAGACCCTATGTAGGAAACAGGTTCTGCAGTAAAGCTGTGCCAAACCTGGCATCACTTCTAGCCTGTTTATCCAGGCAGTAGTGTTTAGTAAAGGTGTAAACAGTTTTTCAGGTGACTGCTCTGCAAATTTCCAACAAAGAAACATCTCTGGCAGCTGCTATAGAAGCAGCTATACACCATGTGGAATGAGCCCTGAGGCCCACTGGGGGTTCTTTGCCTAGCTTGCTGTAACAAAACTGAATACAGGCAACAATCCAGCGTGCAACAGTCCTTTTTGAAACTGGCTTGCCTTTCCCCACTTCTCCATAGGTCAGGAAGAGCTGGCAATTACCCTGTCTATGACATTTTGTATGATCCAAATAAAAGCTTATAGCCTTAACATCTAGGCTATGCAGCCTGCGTTCCCCTGAACTGGAATGATCAGTGAAAAAGACAGGCAGGATAACAGACTGGTTGAGGTCAAAGTCAGATACCACTTTGGAGAGGAACTTCCTATTGGTTCCGAGGACTACCTTGTCCCTATGGACTGAAATGTAGTTTGACTCTGTGGACAAATCCTGGAGTTCACTAATCCTTTTGGCTGACATAACTGCCACTAAAAAGACAGTTTTCCAAGTGACGTACTTGAGATCTGCTGAGGACATGGGTTCAAAAGGGGGTTGCATTAGCTGTGTAATGCATACATTCAGGTCCCAAGAAGGGACTGGTTCCCTGTGTGGGGGATGCAAGTGCAGCAATCCTTTGAAGAACGTTCTGAAAATTGGATTAGAAGTGAAAGAGGAGCCCTTACCTGCTGAGAGGTAGGCAGAGACAACTGCCAAGTGTACCTTGGGGGTAGATGGCTTAAGGACTAGGGAATGGAGATGGGCTAAGTAGTCCAACAGGACTGTGAGTCCAGCCTGATAGGGATTGATGACCTTCAGCTGGCACCAATAGGAGGACCTCTTCCATTTAGAAGTGCAAGTTTTCCTAGTAGAGGGCTTCCGAGAGACCATTAGGACCTCAAGGACCCTTTCAGAAAGGTGCAGATCAGCATACTGTAGGTCCTCAAGAGTCAAGCCATGAGCCTGAGGGACTTGAGGCTGAGGTAGAGGACCTCCCCCTGGCAGGATGTCAGCCAGTTGTGCCTCCTGGTGAGGCAAATCAGCCTGGATATTGACAGGGACAACAGCAGGGGGTATCAAGGCTGCCTCACCCAATCTGGAGCTATGAGGATCATTGTTGCTGGCTGGGACCTGAGCTTGTTCTGCACCCTGAGCAGCAGAAGGAAAGGGGTGGAAAGCATACAGGAACTTCCCTGTCCAGTCCAGTATTAGCGCATCCAGTGGCACTGTGCCCACTGCTGGAGGCCTGCAACAAAACTGTGGCAACTGGTGACTGTCAAGGGCTGCAAAGACATCTATCTCTGGAATGCCCCATCTTCTAAAGACAGTTTGCAGGATCTGTCTGTTCAAAGACCACTTGTGGTGGTTTTGATTGATCCTGCTTAGTGCATCTGCTAGGATGTTGTCCTTCTCTGGAAGATGGACCTCCGAGAGAGAGAGAGAGAGACCCTGAGGGAATATGCCAGACCCAAATTTTCATAGCCTCTATGCACAGCAAGGTGGACCTTGTGCCCCCTTGCTTGTTTATGTAATACATGGTTGTGGTGTTGTCTGTTCTGACTTGCACTACCTTGTCCTGGACCAGTGAGGTGAATGACTAGAGGGCCAGGAAGACTGCCTTGATCTCCAATTGATTTATGTGCAGTAGTGACTCCTGCTGTGACCATATCCCATGCACAGTGTGCTCTCTCAGATGGGCGCTCCATTCAAGGAGGGAGGCATCTGTTGTCAACAATACTGTTAGGGACTCCTGCTGGAATGGTACCCCTTCCCTGAGGTTGTCCCTTTCTTGCTACCACTGCAGTGCTTGAATGAGAGTCCCTGTGGCTGGTACTAGCTTTGATGGAACCCTTTTTCTAGGACCAATGAGACTTGATGTGGAACTGATGTCCCTCATCTGGAACCTCGCTCTTGGCACTGTTGCTGTTGAGGCTGCCATGTGGCCCAACAGTTGCAGGAAATGTCTTGCTGGTCTGGGGCTGTGAGCCGGAAGGAGCTTGCCAACTGAACCAGGCTTGTCCACCCTCATAGTGGATTCCCTGCAGGGGGAGGGCCTCAAACAACTGGTACAGCAACCCACAAGAGACAGGGCTATCCTAGATCTAGTACTGACTAACAAAGAAGGGATCACAGATCTCCAGGTAGAAGGTCACCTGGGGGCCAGTGACCATCACATGGTATGGTTCAATTTGGCTACTACATCTAAATCATCCCATTCCAAGGCAAAAATATGGGACTTCAGAGGAGCTGACTTTGATAAGATGGCCAACAGAGTTAAGCTAGCCCTGGCAAAAAGAAACACAGGTGAGGAGGTACAGGCAAAGTGGGCAAGCATTAGGATACAATACTTGAAGCAACATCCCATTGTGTTAGACAGAAAAGGAAGTGCAAAAAGAAGAAGGAAACCACTTTGGTTCTCAAATATAGTAGCAGAAAAGGTCAAGAGCCAAAAGGCTGCCTTCAGAAAATATAAAGGAACACAGCGGATGAAGATAGGGAGGCATACCAAACTGCCCTAAGGGAAGCAGGTAAGGCAGTAAGGCAGGCAAAGTCCCAAACTGAGGGAAACACTAGCCGAACAGTAAAAAGAAGGTGACAAGACTTTCTATAGATACATTAGTGAAAGGAGAAGTCCAGAGGAAGTGTTACTAAGCAATGGAAAAGGGGCATGTGAGGAGGAGGACCCTGTAAAGGCATCTATCCTAAATAGATACTTTTGCTCAGTATTTACTGAAGAAAGGTAGGAGCAGGGCCCACAGCTCAACATCATGGACACAGGGGAGGGAGGTGACACTACTCCCTTCACAGAAAGGGTCCTACAAGAGCTTGCTAAGCTCAGGGTGGATAAGGCAATGGGACCTGATGGCATACATCCCAGGGTACTTAAGGAGCTGAAGGAGGAACTGGCAGAGCCATTAGCAGAATTGTTTAGTGAGTCTCTGAGCACAGGAGAGGTCCCAGAAGACTGGAGAAAGGCTCATGTGATCCCCTCCACAAGAGTGGTAGCAGGAGGAGGCGGGGAACTACAGACCGGTCAGTCTTACCTCAGTAGTGGGCAAGATTATGGAGGCACTCCTTAAGAAAGGATAGTGCACAACACCTGAATCCATAGGGCACAGGATCCAAGACAGCATGGGTTTACAAGGAAGGTCCTGTCAAACTAATCTCATAGATTTCTTTGACTGGGTAACCAGAGTGGTGGACCAAGGGGAGCAGTTGATGTCGCCTACCTTGACTTCAGCAAAGCTTTTGACACTGTTCCACATAGAAGATTGATAAATAAGCTAGGTAGGCTCGGGGTGGGTCAGTTGGTCAACTGGGTGGCAAACTGGTTGACTGGCAGAAAACAGAGAGTGGTGGTAAATGGTATACAGTCAGAAGAGATGCAAGTCACAAGTGGGGTAACTTCAGGATCAGTCCTGGGCCAGTCCTATTCAACATCTTCATTAGTGACCTCGCAGATGGACTAGAGGTAAGGCTTGTCTGTTTGCAGATGACACCAAGATCTGCAACAGAGTAGATGATCCAGATGGGGTGGGCAGAATGAGAAGAGATCTGGATAAAACTAGCAGAATGGTCAGAAGAGTGGCAACTGGGATTTAATGCAAAGAAGTGCAAAATCATGCACATAGGGAAGAGAAACCCTGAAGCCACTTATAGGCTGGGAGGAGTTAGCAGTCATCAAAGGAAGAAAGAGACTTGGGCATCATCATCACTGATGACCTAAAATCATCCAAGCAGACCTCTAAAGCAGTAGTAGGCGCTAGGGGGGTGTTAGGGTGTATTAGTAGGGTATCACAAGTCCAAGAGGGAGGTAATAATCCTCTGTATAAGATATTGGTTAGGCCCCATCTGGAGTACTGTGGCAGTATTGGAGCCACACCTTCACAAGGACATTAACCAAATTGAGGCAGTCCAGAGAAGGGCAACCAAAATGGTGCAGGGACTGCATCAGAAGACATATAGGACAGATTAACGAGCTCAATATGTATACCCTTGAGCAAAGGAGGAGAGAGGTGATATGATCGAGACATTTAAACACCTTAAGGGCATAAACAAGGTGAAAGAGTCTAACATGTTTAAATATAAGAAAAATAGCAGGACAAGAGGACACAGCATGAGATTAGAGGAGGCCGATTAAGGGGAAATGTGAGGAAATTCTTTTTCACAGAAAGGGTGGTAGATGTAGCATGGAATGGCTTACTACAAGAAGTGGTGGCTATGAATACAGTGCAGGGCTTCAAACAGGCATGGGATAGGCATAAGGGAGCAATACAAATGACTATGAATAGATAGGTCACTGACAGAGCAAAGGCCGATGGTACATTTATAAGGTAGAAAAAGAAATGGGCAGACTGGATGGGCCTTGCGGTCCTTATCTGCCGTCAACTTCTATGTTTCTATGTTTCTATGTTTCTTTCCTGAGGAAGAAATGCCTTCTCTCTTTGAGTGTCCAACTCCGCTCCTTTGAAATTCAAGAGCTGGACCGGCTGCAGGACTGACTTCTTCAGGTTCACCAGGAAATCTAGAGACTGCAGGGTAGCCTGTGTGAGGACTAGAGCATCCCTTACTTGCTGAGAGGACTGCCCCACAACCAGTCAGTCATCTAGGTAAGGGAATACTATTACAATCTGCCTTCTCAAATGTGCCACTACCACAGCCAGGTATTTTGTGAACACCCTTGGGGCGGGGGTGACACCAAAAGGCAGAGCTCTGAACTGGTAATGAATGGCCTGATGACAAACTGAACCTGAGGTACTTTCTGTGAGATTATCTGATAGGGATGTGGAAATAGGCATCCTTGAGGTCTAAGGATGCCAGCCAGTCTCCCTGCCTGAGAGTGGGGAGAATCATTGACAAGGTGGCCATCTTTAACTTTGGCTTTGTCAGATATCTGTTTAGGGTTCTGAGATCCAGTATTGTTCGCCTCTTCCCATTCTTCTTCAAGGTTAGGAAATATCTTATATAAAACCCTTTTCCCCTCTGGGAGATTGGGACAGGTCCCACTGTTTTTGCAAGTAGAAGGCTGGCTACCTCTCATCCCAGCAAAGCTTTTTCTACTGGGGTTGCAGGTTTAAACAATCTTGCTCTCAATTTTGTGATGTTTTTGAAGATAAGAGCAAGACCATGACTCAGTACTTCCAGGATCCACTTGTCTTTGGTAAGTGCTTGCCATGCCTGTAAACAGTGAGCCAGTCTGCCCCCTACCGGTACTGGGGAGGCAACCTTGACAAGCACGTCAGGGGTTCTGCTATGCTTGTGTCCTGGGCTGAGGGCTGGGATCAAAGTGTCCGTTGCCCCTTCTACCCCTGCCTCAAAAGTAGCCACGTTGCTGCTGGTAGTCTGGGAGAGCCTGAGCCTGATAAAAAGGTCCGGAATAGGGTTTCCCCCTACCTCACCTATTGGGGGGTGAATGACTTCTCTTTCGCAGAAGAACTTTTCTGTTTATTGGTTTATCCATATTACCTACAGAAATAACTCTGACAGTGCACATTAGGAATACATTTTATACATTGAGATTGCCACTCTTCTTAATACAGGCGGACTAAATAAAGCATACAAGGTCTAGAAGATACATCATATAGGGGTACCATCCAATAAAAAATTCAATAATAAATTAGATCGAATGCTGTTCAAAAGAGTCCAAGGGTTGCATGTACTGTAATCGGAACTGAAAATACAGTAAATCATCATTGTCTCTTATTCTTACTAAGGGAATTGAGGTTAAAGATCATGTGCAACGGTTTTTACATATTTTTTACAGAAGCTTTAAAAGCTGAAATTCAAGTCCTTGTGTCATGATTAGTGTTTCCTGAAAATTTCACGTCGTTTGGTTTTGTGGTTTTCTTTAAATCAGTATTTGTTAACTTGCTCTACAGTGGCTGAAAACAGTGAAGTTATTTCTGTCCTCTCAGTCAAGCTTAGAGTGCGATGACATCATTTTGGAGTAGCTTGCTGTTTCAGATTCCAAATCAGAGCAGCACTCTGTAGAGTTTATGGTTTGCTGAGCTCTCCATGTTTCTTACTAACCCAGTATCTGGTTTGTGTTTAGATCTGCTTAAAATATATCATTATCTTCCTTTAAAAAGCTGATAATTTCATTTGCAATGCTGAATTGAAGTAGTGGAAATCTTTTTCTGTGAGAATCAGCTTGTCTGTATCACAGCTCTTGTTATTTGTAATCAAACCTCAATTTTTTTCTAACTACTGTATATAATGCAGGGCTGTTTAATGAATATAAAATAAATCTAAATTTTGTTCATTCACAGAAACAGTTGTTCTTTGATGTAGCCTTCATAAATACAATCATGTAAGAACATTATTTTCATGTCAGATTGACAAACAAGTGCTTGTCACACTCTGTTACAGTATTTCAAGCACATGTACTGCCAGAACTCACAAATGTCAGTTCTTTGGTGGTTTCTGTGTGAAAATACATCATGTATGTGTATAACTAGAAACACTAGATGGCATCCTGATGCAACATGTCTCTGCCCCACAGTTGAGGCAGCTGCAGTCTACTGCCACCAGTCCCCTGCCCCACAAGCCCCCTGCCTTCTGCTCCACATTCAAGGTTGCTGCACCCTGCTGCCCTCTGTGTTCTCCCACACAGTCAGGGATTGTGCACCCTGCTGCTTCCATCCCCTGCCTAAAGAATCAGAACTACTGCACCCTGTTGCTCCCTGCCCAAACAATTGGTGTTGCGACATCCTGCTGCCCTCTCTCCCCCACCCTCACAGTTAGTAATGCTGCACCTGTTGCCCCTGTTCCTGTCTCCACAGTCAAGGCTGCTGTGCTGTGCTAATCCCTAGAGTGCCAGGTTCACTGCCTCCACAGCTGGGGCTGCTGCACCATGCTGCTTAAGCCACCAGAGGTGGGGTATTTGGTGCACTCACTGCCCACTTCCACTGCACCAAATGGTCAGGGCTGCTGCACCACATGTACCCCATCACATAGTCAGAGCTGATGTACCCTGATGCCCCATGTGTCCTGCTCCACATTTGAAGCTTCTGCACCATACTGTCTTCTATCCCCTGTCACCACAGACAGGGCTTCTGCACCCTCCTCCTTATTACATAGTTCAGGTTGCTGTGGCCTGCTATATCCTAGAGCACCATGCCTCTGCAGTTAGGGCTGCTGCACCATGCTGCCACTTGCCACAAGATTCAGGGCATTTGCTGCATGCCTCCACAATTGAGGCAGTTGCACCCTGCTGCCTCCCTGCCACCACAGTCGGATCCTTTGCTACACCCTGCTGAGACAGGAACAGGGGGCAATATGTGCAGTGTTCCTGACTGTGCGGATGAGAGAGAGAGGGTAGCAGGGTGCAGCAACCCCCAACTGTTCGGGAAGGGTGCAGCACAAGAGTAAGGGCATTTGCTGCACCTGTCCCCTACCTGTGGAGGCAAGGGGCTCTGTGGTGCAGCTGGGCACAACGGTGGCAGGGGACAAAGGATACCATGATTCAAAGCCTTGACTGTGGAGCTGGACACAGGTGGGCATCAGGGTACAGCAGCCCTAACAATAGCACAGTGCGCACATTGTGCAGCAATCCAGCCCATTTGGGGGCAATGGAAGTGTATAGCAGGGTTCAGCAGCCCCAACTGTGGATGCAGGCGGCATGAGACTCTAGGTTGTAGCACAGCACAGCAGCCCTGACTGTGGAGATAGGAACAGGGGGCAACAGGGTGCCATGGCCTTGGCTGTTGGGGTGGGGACAGAGGGCAGCAGTGTGCAGCAGCCCTGAATGTTCTGGCAGGAGTTAGGGGTGGCATCCGGATACAGCAGCCCAAACTGTGGGACAGGTGCGGCAGCCATGCCTGTTTGGGACAAGGGATGTAGGCAGCAGGATGTAGCAAAGGATCTGACTCTGGTGGCAGGGGGACAGCAGGGTGCAACTGCCTCAACTGTGGAGGCATGCAACAGGGTGCAGCAAGTGCCCTGAATCTTATGGCCAGTGACAGCATGGTGCAGCAGCCCAAACTGCAGAGACAAGGGGCTCTAGAGCACAGCAGGCCATAACAATCCCAACTGTGAAGAAAGGAGCAGGGTGCAGCAGCCCTCTCTCTGGTGACAGGGGATAGAGGACATCATGATGCAAAAGTCTTGACTGTGGTGCAGAACACGGGGCATCAGGGTACAGCAGCCCTGACTGTGAGATGGGGTACAGGTGGTGCAGCAGCCCTGTCTGTTTGGGGCAATGGAAGTGGGTAGCAGGGTGTAGTAAAAGCCCCACCTCTGGTGGCTAGGGCAGCATGGTACAGCACCCCCAGCTGTGGAGACAGGGAACCTGGCACTGTGGGGCTTAACACAGCACAGCAGCCCTGTCTATGGAGACAGGAACAGGGGACAACAGGTGCAGCTTCCCTACCTGTGAGGGTGGTGGAGAGAGGGTAGCAGGGTGCAGCAACCCCAACTCTTTGGGCAATGGGCGGCAGGGTGCAGCAGCCCTGATTCTTTAGGCAGGGGATGGAGGCAGCAGGGTGCACAATCCCCAACTGTGAGAAGACAGTGGGCAGCAGGGTGCAGCAGCCTCGATTGTGGAGCAGAAGGCAGGGGGCTTGTGGGACAGGTGGCAGTAGACTGCAGCTGCCTCAACAGTGGGGCAGACATGGTGCATCGAGATGCCACATAGTGTTTCTAGTTACACACATACATGATGTATTTTCACACAGAAACCACCAAAGAACTGAAATGTGTGACTTCAGACAGGTGCCTGTCACACTGCTACAGTATTTCTAGCACATGTACTGTTTGCCAATCTGACATGAAAAAATGTTCTTACAGTAATGTATTTATGAAGGCTACATCAAAGACAGTGTTTCTATGAATAAACAAAATTTAGATTTGTTTTATAGTCATTTAATAGTCCAGTGTTATATAGTTAGAAAAAAATCAGTTTGGACTAGAAAGAACAAAGAGCTGTGACAGACAAGCTGATTTCTCACAGAGAAAGATTTCCACTTCTTCAATTCAGCATTGAAACTGAAATGATCAGCTTTTTATGAGAAGATAATTATACATTTTAAGCTGATCTATCTAAACACAAATCAGACAGTAGGCTTGTAAGAAATTTTGAGAGCTCATCAAACCATGAACTCTACAAACTACTGCTCTGATTGGGAATCTGAAACAGCAAGCTACTCCAAAATGATGTCATCGCACTCTAAGTTTGACTGAAAGGACAGAAATAACTCCACTGATTTCTGCCACTGTAGAGCAAGTTAACAAACGCTGATTCGAAGAAAACCACAAAACCAAACAGCATGAAATTTTCAGGAAACACTAATCGTGACACAGGGACTTGAATTTCAGCTTTTCAAGCATTTATAAAAACTATGTAAAAACCGTTGCACATGATCTTTAAGCATGCACTTTTCTGAATCTGTGCCCAAAGGGCAAAAATAAAGATTAAGGCATTAAGGCTCTCTATAACTACTCTAGTGTTATTTCAATCTATAAAAAAAATAGCAATTATATTAGTTCAAAACAAGCGTCTATCAGTAATAACTATTATGTGAAGATGCCTTTCAGACCTCATGCCTCTTAGCAATAAAAAAATGTCTCAAAAACATTTATGGGTTTACTCATTAGTAAACTGTCCACAATGAGTAGCAAAGACTGGGTCAGACATCTAAAATAGGAAATAACTATCCTGTTACCAACATTAACTCGGGAGAACAAGTAAACAAGTGAAAATATATGAATATTTTCATTTATTCAGGAGACCGGTGCCAACCTGACTCCATAGCCCAGAAAGTCCTTCATTGGCCATCCACTTCCTCCGCTTCAGAATCAGATGCTTCTGTTCTCTGGGAGCATACTGGAGCTCTTCTCTGTGCCCACTTTGATGCCTCAGCCAGAGCCAAAAAAATAAAAATCTTGCCCTGATGGACGATGCGAATGCGGGCCGGGAACAACATGCCATGTGAGATATCCCCGTCATGGAGGATCGCCCAAATCCCATTAAAATTAGTTACGTAAGAACTTACTGTTACAGTAGATCTGTGACAGAGGCTCTTGCAGTAGGTATTCAGAAATAGGACTAAGCCGCCAGGCGTCAGGACCTCATGGAAAAATCTCTAGCTAGCAGTCTCTGTTCTTTCACGCCAGGAGCCAAAGGGCTGACAGGATAGAAGAGAATATGGCCCCATATCTGAGAAGAAAAAAAGAGGGGATGGAGGGAGGGAAAGTAATACCTACTGCAAGAGCCTCTCTCGAAGATCTACTGTTACAGTAAGTTCTTACATAACTGTACTATTTTACTTTGAGAGGGCTCTTGCAGTAGGTATTCACAAATAGGACTGAGTCCCAAGCAGTCTGGAACAAAAAGAAAATGGGAGAAGGAAACACCATCCTCCACAAAGGCTGAGCCTCTAGACAGGGATCATGAGAGAATCCCCTGCAGAACAGCTAGCCCGAAGCCTGCTCTGCGGCGAGAGGCAATGTCCAGACTGTAATGTTTTGTGAAGGTGTGGACAGAAGTCCTAGTTGCAGCTGCACAAATCTCAGCCACTGACACGTTCTTAAAGCAAGCAGCAGAGGCTGCGACCCCTCTAGTGGAATGGCCTTTGACCTGACCTGGAAGGGTCTTGTGATACTTCTCGTAACAGAAAGTGATACAACTGGCCAACCATTTTGAGAAGCACTGCTTAGTAACAGGGTTGTCTTCTCTCTTGTGAGCGAAGGACAAAGAGTTGGTCTGTCTTCCTGAGATCCTTAGTCCTGTGGGTATAGTACCTCAGAATTCTATGAACATCCAGGGTACGGAGGAGATACTCCCCGTGATTGGAGTGCTCCGGGAAGAAGGCTGGAAGCTCGGTAGATTGATTTAGAGTTGATTCAGCCACCACTTTTGAAAGAAATTTAGGATTAGTGCGCATAGCCACTCTGTCCATGTGGAAAATCAGTTACGGGATTTTACACATCAAGGCTTGCAACTCCAAAATCCTCCGAGCTGAGGTGATGGCCACTAAAAACAGGGACTTCCAAGACAGGAATTTTAACTCTGCTTCCACTGCAGGTTCGAAGGGAGGAAGAGTAATCTTCTTGAGAATGACGTTCGTCGCAGAGAGGAGCAGGGTTGCGGATCGGGGATCTTAAGTGTAGGACCCCTCAAAGAAAAGTCTTCGAGACTTCAAGTTGAGTGAACGTCCTGCTCCCAAAGGGCATGTGGTAAGCTGAAATGGCCGCCATATGAACCATCACTGATGAGTAACTAAGGCATAAGTCACATAGATGTCTAAGGTAGTCCAAGACCTTATTCGCTGGACAAGAAAAGGGTTCTAAATTCTTGGAACCAGCCCAAATGGTAAAGCGCTTCCACTTCATAGCATAAGTGGACCTGGTGGAAGGTTTTCTGGCCTCCACCAGGATGTTAGCCATCGTGGGGGAAAACACCGGAACGGGCTTTAGCTATGTCTGAAGTAGCCACGCGTGAAGGTGAAGAGACTTGAGGCCTGGATGGACCAGGGTTCCCTTCTCCTGAGTCAACAGGTGTTGCAACAGTGGTAGAGGACGAGGAGGTGCCTCAGAAAACTGTTGCAGAAGACAGAACCAGGCTTGCCTTGGCCAAAAAGGAGCAATGAGAATCATTCTGGCTCCTTCCGACTAGAGTTTGTTGAGTACTCTCGGGATCAAGGGTATCGGAGGGAAGGCATAGACAAATCTGTCCTTCCAGCACAGAGACAGTGCATCCCGATAAGAACCGTCTCGCCTTGGCACGAGCGAGCAGAAGTCGGGAAATTTGGTGTTGTTGGGGGAGGTGAAAAGGTCTAGTTGAGGAGTCCCCCAGTGCTGGAAAATGTAATCTAGCATGACCTGATCGATTTCCCACTCGTGAGACTTGGCTGACGAGCGGCTTAAGGTGTCCACGGGAGTGTTCTGAGTTCCTAGTAGGTGAACGGCCATCAAATGAAGGTTGTGCTGGGACACCCAGTGCCAGACTCTCATGGCTTCCCGGCACAGGGGATAAGACCAAGTTCCCCCTTGTTTGTTGAGGTACAAGACAATGCACATGTTGTCTGTTTGAATGAGAAGGTGGCCGGGAAGAAGAGCTGGGAGTAGGGCATGAAGGGCATAAAGTACAGCCCTCAGCTCGAGGATATTTATATGGAGCCTTTGTTCTGACAGCGACCAGATGCCCTGAGTCCAGCGGGACCCCAGATGGGCACCCCACCCTGCCCCTGAGGCATCTGTCGTTAGGGTCTGTCTGGGTGGGCGGGGCGACATAGAATGGTGTTCCCAGACAGATGCTCTGGGACCGTCCACCATTGTAAATCCCTGATCATTGGGTCTGATATCAGAATCTCATGATCCAGGTTGTCCTGGGACTGGGTCCATTGAGCCCGCAGTGTCCACTGAGAGATTCTCATGTGGCGACGAGCTAGTGGGACAGTGGGAATAGCAGCTGCCATCAAGCTGAGAAGGCGGAGGACCTTCCTGGTCCCCACTTTTCTGAGACTCAATAGGAGCTGGGCCTGATTTGACAGTGTCTCAGCTCTGTCCAGAGGAATGAAGGCCTTTGCCCAGGGTTGTGTCCAACATTGCCCCAATGGACTGCAGTCGTTGGCATGGTAAAAGGTGGGACTTGGCAGGGTTGATGGTGATCCCCAAGTCGGAGAAAACTTGAAGGGTGAGGGAAAGGGAGCCTAAAGTTCCTCCCTAGAAGCAGCTGCTAAAAGCCAGTCATCCAGGTAAGGAAGACTTGGACCCCTTGAGTGCACAGGAAGGCCGCCTAACTGCCAGGCATTTGGTGATAATGGCAGGGTGCCAAGGACAGACCAAAGGGAAGGGCCCTGAATTGGTAGTGGGACCCTTGAAAAGAAAAACAGAGGAATTTGCAGTGAGAGTGGTGGATGGGAATATGGAGGTAAGCATTCTGCATATCCAGGGTGCATAGCCACAGTCCCGGCCAAAGAAAAGAAAGAAGGCTCTGAAGAGAAAGAATTCGGAACCTTTTATACTCCACAAACTGGTTGATGGAGCTGAGGTAGAGAATAAGTCTCAGGTCTCCAGTTTTCTTTGGTACTAGGAAGAAATTAGAGTAGTAACCTGTTCCCTGAAGGTGCGGTGGGCAGTTTCTATGGCTTCTTTCTAAAGACGGGGCCAGATTTCCTCCTGGACCAAAGGGAGATGAGTGTGAGAGTACAAAGAGGGAGGGGTGGTCTGTTGGGGGGGGGGTTGAGAGAACTCGATTGAGTGTCCCGCTGCAATCAGCTGGAGCACTCAGGCATCTTCCATTATCCTCTCCCAACCCAGTAGATGGGAGGAGAATCTCCCCACTACCGGTTCCTCTGAACTGGGCAGAGGCAGTGGGAGGAAGGAGCCAGGAGGCGAGAGAAGGAGAGCGTCCAGGCGGGAACTTTGCTGGGGTGGGCTTTGGTTGCTGACACAGCTCTTTCGTTGGGGCGATGGGTTTGAGGCTGTCTGGGCCTTTGTTGGTTAGGGCGCCGAAAAGACCGTTTTTGCCTCTGAGAGGGTTTGTACATTATCTGGACAGACCTTAATTCCGAACCCTTTTCTTGTAGTTCGGTGATGATGTCCTTGACATCACCGCCAAACAGCACTGATCCGCTGAAGGGAGCATCACGGATAGCCGACTGCACTTCAGGGGGCCAATCCTGACACTCGGAGCCAGGGATGTCGCTGCAAGGAGATGGCAAAGGCCGAGCTGCTGTCTGCAGTGTCCACCGTATCATAAGTAGCACGAAGCATATGTCTGCCACAGGCCGTAGCGGGCAGCACACTAGGTCTCCCAGTTCCTGTTTGTCTGTGAATCTGGGAGGGAGTCCAGCCAGACCTTCTGACCTTAGGATGGCTTTTCAGATCCCCCATGCGGGCCGACGTAATTAGGGGCCCCGCGCCAGCGTGGAAGAAGCGTGAGACCTTCCTCCCATACTGGTCCAGAAGACGGATTCCCTTTGTCGTGGGGGGGGGGGGGACGAGCTGAGGTGTTTTGGACTGGCTGATCGGTCATGAGCGGCACTAGTCATGACCGAGTCGGCTTTGGGGTGAAGGACAGGAAAATACTTCCCCTCAGGAGCCTGATATAGCCTATCAGCCCTCCAAGGAAGGGGGCTAATGAGGCAGGTTGTTTCCAAATAGTGGAAACAAGGTCCTCATGAGGCTCAATCCAGGGCAGAATAAGGGTGGAAGAAGTCTCCGGGAGATCCAGATGAGCCGCAAGTTTTTTACGTTAGGGATCTGGCTCCACTGATTGCCACTCACAGGCTGCCTAGATTTGCTTCAGTAACTCCAGAAAGGAAGAGTCTTCTGGAGGGGACTTTGGGGACCCTTGCGGCCTGGGTCTTTCTGGAGTGCGGGCTCGTCCTCTGGGTCAGAGTGTCTGGAGCCGAAGTCGGACTCTGAAGACTCTGATGTAAGTGAGGAGGAAGAGTCCTCCCTAGGAGGAGGAGGATCGCCCTCTCTGGGGGTTCCCCGGGGAAGCATGTCCTGCCTGGACCTGGAACCAGATGGTTCAGCTCTGGTGTCAGGTGGAGGCAGGGGAGTCTCTTCTCGCCAGCATAAGGGGTCCAACGTCAGGCCCGTCATCAGCAGATATTTTTCGACCTACTGGGAGATCTGAGACTTAGCTTCAGCCCACCAAGAGGCCAAGACCTCCCTCAAGTCCACCTGCGGCTGCGGAGTAGGAGCAGGAGGAGGGGGAGTGGCGGAGGGGGTCTTGGATACGGATAAGCTGGAAACCCGTAATAAGAGTACCCATAACCCGATGGCGGTAAGCCCGGTGTCGGGTATTGAGGGGCAGGGTACTGTGGCATCGGGTAGTGCGGCGCCGGGTACTGTAGAGCCAGATACTGCAGCATCGGGTAAACTGGCATCAGGTATCCTGGTGCCGGGGGCTCCGACGGTGAAGGTCCCGGCGTCGGCCCTGCAGACGGACCGGACGGATCGGGCGTCAGTCCGGAGGGCAGGAGCCCGACGGAGGACCCACAGGAGGATCCAGGAGCCTGGATGGCTCTGATGGGTTATTGTCAGGGATCGGAATACCAGAGGGTGACATCGGGTAGCCTGACATCAGGTCCGGCGTCTGAGGGTCTGGTGTCGGGGGGAGCACCCCCGATAGCCATGCTCCAGATTCCTCAAACCCAGCCGGGGAAGAAGAAGAAGAAGGCTCCCCGGAAGGAGCAGTGGGAGACGCACGGGCCTCAGAGGGCAACACAACCGGATTGTGCTGCGGTGACTTACTGGCGTTAAGTGTGGAGGGTGAGCCTGACAATGGGTCGCCGGCTGGGCAGACATCCGAAGAACCGACAACCGGCTCATCAGCTGCTTCCGGGCGGATGTCGGAGGGACCAACACCCAACTTATCGGGAGCACTCTGACCGTTAGGCCGAGGTTTAAGGGCCATAGCGGAGTGGGGCCTCCTTTGCCCGGAGGCTCCTGTCGGTCCTGAGCTAAGCCCGATGGGGGGGTTTGACACCTAGCTAGCAACCACTAAGGTGGCCATTGAAGGACGATCCCCAGGAAGGGAAGTTACCTGAAGGGCAGCGACTCCAGCCAAAGTCGCGGACTCTGTGGATGGCATGTCCCAGTCCCAGTGTTTCTCCTTGTCCCTCTTCTTCCTATGATGGCCCTCGGGAGAAGTAGATGTCTGCCTCAATTTCTTCAACTCTTTCTCCATGGAGGCCATTTTTTTTTTTTTTTTTAAGTAGATGGGCTTCCAGGGACTGCTGCCTGCGTTTGCGGGTGGCAGCATTCGCACTCCTCCACGTCGTGGTCTGGGCCCAGACAGAAGAGACTTACTTATGTCTTTTTATACAAAAGAAATATGTAACTGTAACTGATTACGTTTATTTGAAAGTAACTAGTAACTAACATATTACTTTCAAAAATGTAATCTGTTATAGTTATTTATTATTTTTGTATTGTTTTTGTATTAAAAGAAATAAGTAACTATAATTGCAAGGTATATTACTTTTTCTAGTACTTCTCCATCCTTGCTAGTGACCGCACAGAACTTCCTGGAACAAGTTTCCAAATGTAATAGAAAGTAATAGAAAAAGTAACTTATCCAACACTGCCACCACATGGGGTGCATCTGAATTGTTGAATCTTCCTCAGGCCGTCACTCGGTAGGCCTTCTGGATGTAGAAAATTTGAGCTGCAAGGGAGGCTCCATACTGTTGTATCAGCCAATCTTTCAGAAACCCTGCCAGATGGTTGCCTTTGGAGCATTCTGGTAAGCCAACTATCCTTACATTAGAGGATCTGGCTTGGTTTTCCAAAGATTCAAGTCGATTCTTTAGGTGGAAGTTTTCTTTTACCAGAGTGGCCGCGGCTCCCAATGCTGCTTCCAAGTGCTTTTTAGCGTCAACTGTCTTCGTTTTTAAAGTCACTACATCCAGTTCTAGGGAACTCACTCTGTTTGTCAAAGAGTCAAATTTTCCATCAAGTCCCGAAACTCCTGTATGAGCCTGTTAATCTTTAGTCCAAGCCTTTCAGAGTTTCCTCATTCACCGCTGTCGGTGCACTAGAGGCTTGACTGAGAGCGGACCTCGTGGTTGGAGGGTCCAAAGTTGCCTTGCTTCCATCTCCCTGAGTTTGTTGCTTTTCTTTACAGGGATTTCCCATGCGGGAGCCAGGGTGTTCTTACACCAATTGCTGTCTTGAGAACTTTGTAGTTTGCCCAAAAACTTGGGTTTGCAGCTGCTCTTCTTTACTTGAAATGTGGAGTGTTATACTCCAGATAACATACTGCTCGGGCTCCACAGCACCCCCCACAGAAGCACTTTTATAGGCAGACTTGAACTCATCCATTTTTTTCATGTCAGCTTCTGTTTGCTCACCAGACAGAGATGTCTGCTCACAAGGGAAATCCAATGCCTTAGTTTGGGTGTCCTGAGAAAGGTTAGTGGCCCTAAGCCAAGCAAAGCTTCTCAGAGACACTATGGTTGCCATAAGCCTGACAGCAATGTCATTGGCATCCACTGCCATGTGAAACTGGTATTTGGAAGCCTCAATGCCACACCTGGCAGTCTCTTCTAGATCAGCTACTAGTGCAGAAGGAGCTTTGCTGGCCAGCCCCAACACCAAGTTCCACAGACTCATTTTGTATCTGGACACATAAGCCATATAAGTGGCCTGCCTGATGGCCAAAGAAGCCCCCAAGTAGCCTTTCTTGGCCACAGACTCGATTTTCCGAGAGTCTTTGTCAGGCGGTGAGAGGACAGTGGCACATTTGCTCTGTTACAGACAGCTACCTGTAGCACCCCCTCATGACTGGGGTGACTGAAGAGGAATTTAGCCCCACCCCTAGTCAAATGATATTTCCTTTCCATTTTCTTGTCCACTGGAGGGACAGAAGTGGGGTTTTGTAAGACTTTTCAAGACTTGCCTCTTGAATGACTTGTGGATGGGGAGCAGCAAACGCTTAGTGACTGGCCAAGACCATCATTTTCATATAATCCAGTTTCTCCTCCTCCTCCTCCTCAGTGGTCTCACATGGAACTACAAGATAGCAGCTCTTCGTAGAACCTGCCTGCGCTAAACAGGTAAGGACTAAGGTGGAAACCGGGCAAGCCAGATGAACTGCAAGTGTCTCTGTAAATTTCTGTTTCTACATCACTGTTAGGACAGGTAATGGCATCATCTTAGCAGCCTTCCTGTTCACGAAACAGATCACACACAACACCTTTTTAAGGTTGTTTTACAAAACTATAATGCCCTCTGGAAAACCATATAGTTATCCACATATGACGGGCCAAATCTATCAGCTTTACTATACAATAACACCGTGAGAAAAGAAAAGTAATATAATTACTGATGACCCCCTTTATCAACCAGATTACAAGCCTCTGTAAAATGCTTGCCAGTGTCACTCATTTCTATAGCGCCACGCGACTGGCTTCCAGTCTGTCTATGGGCAACCCAAACATTTAAAAAAATGGCAGCTACGTTTCCAAGGACTTCGCTCATCATCCTCACTCACGAGTTTGCCACTCACCCTCCTCAGAACTAAGGTATTCATTTCTTTTTTTTTTCCCCCAAATTTTATCCTGCCTTTAAGTTTGTAAAAAAAGAGAAATGTGGTAGCCGTGTTAGTCCAGTCAACAATGTAGAGAAAAAATACAACAAATATGGTGCAGGTGATACCTTTTACTGGACTAAAAATTATTTTTAAGACTAGCTTTCGAGAGGTGAAACTCTCTTCCTCAGGTCAAAAGTGAAAACAGCTGAGCAGTATGACAGATATAAAGGTTGGATGTGGATTTGAAACCTAGACTAGCAGGTTACAGATCAAAGCATTGCAGTCAATTTGTACCTCTTACAAAACAGGAAGACTAATTTTCGCTGGAGTGTGTCTGTTGGAGAGATCAACTTGTAAGATCAAAAGGCTGCCTAATTTTACTCTGATTCTGGACCATTAACTAACATTTCCAAAAAGTCAAGGCATAAAGAAAATACATACCATTGTCTTAAGAAGGTACCTGTTAAAACAGCCAGAGGGTGCTGATGTGAGGGTTTAAAAAGAAACTCTGAAGCACTGCTTTAAGCATAATTACTGGTAGTGTATTAAAAAAACATCTTTATCAAGTCCTTTTTCTTTAGTGTCAAAATACTGTATCATTTTTATTAAATTCTGTACTTTTTACCACAACTGCATGACATTTTTACCACGATTTAGAAATCTGTAATCAATGTGGCAAACCAGTTGTTTAACGTCTGCTAATCAAGGCTACACTTCCTCAGCATGTAGTGTTTTTCTGGTAGCAAACTGCTATGCAAACCCACTTATTTTATGCTTTGGCCATATCACTTATTTATAGATTTTTTTTCTTTTTTTTAACTTTCTTTATTCACCAGGAAGCTCGGGGCATCTCTCAGGGGTGCCCACTAGACTGCACCCTCTACTCCCCACCTGAAACCGCCCCAACGGGGAGTGAGATTACTGAGCTCCCTCGACCACACCCATGGGACCTTCCAGCCCCTTGGATCGCCGCCCCGCCCCACCTCTTGGCAGCCTTTCTGAGATTAGAGGGTCGGCACCAGGGTCGGTCGAGATGCTTGGGAGAGCCTGGTAGAGGATGGTCCGGCATGGTGATGTGGGATCGGCCCCTGTCGCCTCCCAGTAGTCCCCGGGGTTTCTCTGCTGTAGGTTACCCCTTGAAGCTTGAACATGCAATGATGTCAAGGCACTAACATACATGACGTCTGCGCAGTCTTCACCCCACATCTACTGCTCCGACTTGTTCCTTTGCGCTTCGCCCCCACCACAGTCAGGCCACCCAGGAGTGGCGACACCCCTGGATCCCTCCACGGAAGGACAGCAGTCCCTGGATGCCCAAAGTCTCCTTCACCTGCTGCTCTGGGCGGTCTGAGTTCGCCCCAAACCTGAGTCGCCGGTGTGGCGCAATGCGTGGCATCCAGCACCTCAACCTTCAGCGCCACTGCGCGGAGACTTATTTATAGATTCTTAACATCACAGGCCATCACTCAAGCTACCTGTATCAAAAATAGATGGCAGGGGGGAAGTAGACCTCCAACTAACACAAAGAGTGGGTCAGACTTTGAAAAAACTCTTTCAAGACAACTTTCTTTCTCAAGTGGCATGAACATTCATTGGAAATAAAGTTATTTTATCACCCCAGCCATCTAAGCCACATGGGAGCATACTAACAGAGGCCTTGCTGGGTGGAATGTGGAAAGCTAAGAGGAACTCATATCCACATATTTTTTGACATGTAAGGCATGTTGGGAAGGGGTGAAACGAAGGCTGAGGGAAGTGTCTATGCTGGCGGAGATATCATAGGTGCCCACCTGATACTAGGCCTCACACTAACTGACCACAGAACCTAGAAGGCAGAATTTCACTGTTCGCTGATGATACAAAGCTCTGTAACAGAGTAGACACACCAGAGGGTGTAGACAGAATGAGAAGGGACCTGCAGAAACTTGAAGAATGGTCAGGGGTTTGGCAGTTGAAATTCAATGCAAAGAAGTGCAAGATAATGCATATGGGGCACAAAAACCCTGGCACAATATATCAGTTGGGGGGTGAGGATATAGCATGCACCAAGCAGGAAAGGGATCTTGGGGTTATCATCTCTGATGGCCTCAGGTAGAGAAACAGTGTGACAAGGCAGCAGGTAAAGCAAATAGGATGCTGGGATGTATAGGCAGGGCATCACCAGCAGGAAAAGGGAGGTCATAATTCCGCTATACAAGACACTAGTGAGGCCCCACCTGGAGTAGTGTACAGTTCTGGAGACCATACCTACGTAAGGACATAGACAGGTAGAGAAGGTTCAGAGGAGGGCAAAAAGATGGTGCATGGATTGCATCACAAGTCCTATGAAGACAGGTTGAAGGAACTGAACATGTACTCCCTGGAGGAGAGGAGGGAGAGAGGGGATATGATAGAGACATACAAGTATCTTACAGGGAGGAACAGGGTGCAGGAATACACTATTTTAAAGCGAAAAAGATGTTCCAGGACTAGAGGGCATGGGATGAAGTTGGAGGGAGGACGATTCAGAGGAAACATGAGGAAGAATTTCTTCACAGAACGGGTGGTGGACAAGTGGAACACCCTGCCAGAGGAAGTGGTGGGGGCTGAAACAATCACAGGATTTAAGAATGCATGGGATAGACATAAAGGAATTCTGGAGGTCAGGGGTAAGGGGCAACAGACTTCTAGGAAAACATAAACTGAACTTACAAGCTCAAATGGGCAGACTGGGTGGGCCATAGGCCCTTATCTGCCGACACTGTCTATGTATCTATGTATCTGTGACCTAAAGGGGAAGGAGACAATATATCTTTGGAATATCTGTGTCGCGGTGACCTTAAAGGCCATCACACAAAAATGGTCACAGGCAGAACCACCCTAAGTAAAGGACTGAGAAGGAGTGGCTGAAGAAATAGCTGAAATAGAAAGACTGACATACCTGGTCCAAGACAGGGGTGAAGCTTATATCAACAGGTGTATCAGGTGAGAGATGACGAAAAACAGGGGGGCGCTGTTGAGCCCGAGCAGCAACTTTTCAGAGCTCCATGCAAATAGCTACATAATCTGCTCTAACCCTCCCTCTTCTAAGCTTTGAATCTGCTTTTCAACAGCACCAGTGGAAAGATTGATCTCAACTTTACTAAGATGGGTAATCCTACGCGAGATAAAGTGGCTGGTATGTCAGGGAGAACCAAGGGGCCGAATAGACCAGATGAAACCACGCCAGCTGATGAGGCCTCCAGCTCAGGAAAAACAATGATTACCCTAGGGAGTAAACTGCAGACTCTGATTACCTCAATCTCTACTCTTAATCAAAAAACAGATGATTTTAATGGATGAGTTATAGTCCTAGAGTCATCAGTAGATGGACTGAAAGGGGAACTGCAGCGGGTCAGCAAGCAAGCGGATGCATCCTCCGGAGTAACGTCCTTAATGACTAAGGAATTACAGCATTTCCATGCTCGATTGGAAACTCTTGAGAATCAAACCCGTTCAGCAAATCTCTGAATAGTGGGGCTACCGAGGGTTTGGAGGGCGATCACCCTATTCTAACCATTTGCAACTGGCTATCAGAGAAACTTTTGCCTGAGGGAATACAGGAGAGCTGGGACATCCAGAAACTCTACAGTGTGGCCCCGAGGACAGGCCTCAAGTTCTGAAGAGCCCCATACTTTGATGTTGATAACCCTGAGTGTTGGAGCCACGGACAAGATCCTTTGTTATGCCCAGAGCTGCCCCAATAATGCAAGACAAAACTCTGTGCATATTTTCCAGATATTAGTTCAACCATGAGGCAGAGGTGTAAAAAGTTTGATGCTGTGAGGCAGGCACTACGGAACTGAACATACCGCACACTATTATCTTCCTGGCTTCAGGATCACCTACCAGAATAAAATCTTTATTTTCTCAGATCCCATTGAAGTCGGCAGATGGGCGGATCATCAGATGGCGGAATTGAGAGTCAAACCGAGGAATCAGCGATGAAGAGGCTCTGGATGTACCAGTTCCCTGAGTGCTACTATCTTTGAGACTTTTCAGAGACTGTGGGTTGTTAGGTGATAGGTGAAGACCCTAAGTTGTACCCTGTTTAAAATTAAAAATTAATCAATGGGCTGCTTTTCTAGATTAAAAGGAGGTCTCTCAACCTTTTGGTCTTTTAGAGGACCCTAGCCACACAGCAAATTAAGACAAATTGGATGTCTTTTCTTCCCCTGTTGCTATCTTGTTTTTATTTTTTCCCTTGCTGTAATCTGGGGCTGGGAAAGCTATGGCTGCAGATTTTGTACCTAATGTGAAAAGTTAACTGCATAGTTACTATAATGTTTTATAATTTTCATTAAGCACTTATACATGATATCAATGGTCCCTTAGAGGGACTCTGACTCTATAGGATTAGATTGCTGGACAATCCTGTTTCATCAAGCCAAGCCATGTAGCTCATGGACTCATGAATGGCAAGTTATGGACTCAATCTAAGGTTTTTCTTGTATTGTAGTTACCCTCCAATGTTGTACCACAATACAGTGAATGCATAATTCACCCTTTAATTAAGGGAATGTTTTCCCAAATGGTATTGAAACAGATGCTGTGTTTGCTGTATGTAATTTTTATCACAAGACTTGTCTATGATAAAAGCTTAAAAAGAAAGTATTAAAAAAAAGTAAAAAAGAAAAAAGGGCGAAGAACTGGCTTACCAGAACATAAATCAGCTAGATAATAGGGATTGAGACTCACTAGTCTCTACAGGCCAAACACTGCAGCACAGTAAGGGCCTGTAGGCAAAGCACCCAGCTACACCTCCAGGCAGCCCAGGGCAGGGTCAGAGAAACTCAAAACCAAAGGAACATTGTTCAGTTCTTCCTTTATACCAGCATCCTCCTTAGTATTATGACGCTGTGTGTTTTGTGTTTTACTGTTTCACGATGATATAAAAGACAAAACAAAAAAAATCTGCTCATTGCCCCATAAAGCTACATATAATGAACACAACAGATTGAAATTGCTATGTATTTCGAGTGTGTGGTAGTACAAATTATTGTTGTATTACAGTTGCTTTTTAATAAAAGTGTAAAAAAAAAAAGTAGTTTTAAACATTTTACTAAAGATGTTTACTAAGTCAGACAACCCAGTCACTAGATTCTTAAGCAAAGCTGTTCAAATCAAAACGTTTAGGACTTGCCCAACCATGACTATTGCTGAATTTGCACTCGCTCCTCATTCTTTTTTTTTTTTTTTTGTAAATATAGTTTACTGAAGTGAAAATGCAAACATTAACATAACACAAGAAAAGACCAATCATTAATGTTACAAATACATGGCCACCTATAATAAGTTGATTACACAGACTACCCAGATACTATAATGTGGTAACATTGCCACTACATAAGAGGTGGGTTACAGCAGTAATTATTCTCTAGTTGCATCCCTTCTACGGTTAGGCGTGAACTTGTTCAGAAGATGATACTGCCCACTTTCAACTACTGTGACGGACCCTGTGGTGCTGTCACTAAGTCCTCCCTGGCCAGACTGGACACCCGCTTCAATTCCTTCTGCCGCTTTGCTCTGGATGCCCCCACTCACACCCATCACTGCGATCTTTATCATGCCCTACCCTTCCCCTCTCTTACAAACAGTCGACTCTCCCACTGTGCTAAATTCACCTCCAAGCACTGGTTGGGTGAGCTCCCTTCCTACTTCACCTCCTCCTTTATAACTCCCCCCACCCTCCCATTCCCTTAGATCAACTGACTCCTGTACCCTGGTTGTCCCCCGCAGATCCACCCAAATTGGCCAATCCAGTTAACTCTCACCACCTCCCAAAAATTTGGAATCCCTTCCCCACTCAAATCCAGCACTCATTCTCTACCTACTCCATCAGCTCTGCCCTCAATAATTACCTTGCACCTAGCTGCTCCTGCCATCTCCCTCCCTAATTCCCTCCTCTAAGCTCTGGACAAACCCTACCCCTCTATCCTCACCTTCACTTTACCCTGTGCACACCCACCTCCCAAATCTCTAGCCCTCCTCCCCTTCCCCCGAACTGCTCCCCCTTACTGACCTCCCTTGATCTCTCACAGAATGTAAAGGACCCCAAATGCTCTTCATGGGGCCCTCTTCACCCCCACAAAGGGGCTTGTAGCTCTCATCTACTCCCTTCCCACCATCCTAAAGGGGTGTCTCTGGGACACTGCCTTATCCCATTATCTCTGGTCCCCGGCCCCCCCCGGAGTTCTTTTGCAGGGTTCCTCACATCCTGAGGGGGTCTCCAGGGTTATGACTTTTTCCCCCTTCCACCTTCATCCCCTTTCCCCCTTTTCTTTCACATAAGCATTTGTTTACTTATTAATCCGGCACTTCTTATTGTCCACTCTTTCTACATGTTATGCACAACACTGTTGTAACACTGTTTGTAATACTTGCCTTACAACTGTATGTTAATGTTGATCTTGTAACTTGAATGTTTAATGTCTCATTCCAATTGTACCCCTTCCCCAGTGCTTTTGAGAGGCAGCGACTTATTTGCTCAATGTAGCCTTCCTGGTGAAACATTTCAATACATACTTAAAAAAATAAATAAAAGAATCAGTACAGTAGTCATTCATGCTGTTTTGTGACAATGATTCAAGTCAATGTCTTAGGATAAAAGCTTTACTCTAGTTTTAGTGTTCTTTGCAATGAAAGTAGTTCTCTTTTTGTACTGGCCCTTTAAGGAAATGTATTTGTCCTGGACAAGGCAATATAATCTGCACACTCCTGCTTACAGTAACCTTAAAGAGACTCACCAAGTTAAACAAATGGAGGTTTGCACCACAAATTTTGAGTTACTACCTCCAATGAAATGCTGCCTATGTATATGCCCCCAATTTCCAAAGCTGGTTTTGTGCCAGGTGGCTCGTAAATTTACATCTATCAGGTCACTTTCACTTCCTGGTCTGTAGATCTGACCCTGTTCCACCACCGCACTCAGCCACATTATGACGTGAACCCAGGGAGAGCGTGGAGACGAGCTCCATTATAGTCTATGGGGGCAGCTTTAACAACATATTTATATATCAAAATGATCATTTGGTGATTAATCAAGGACACAGGGCAACTAACAAGGGCCTTGCTGGTTGCCCCGTGCCCTTGATTAATCACCAAATGGTTATTTTGATATCAGATATGTTTTGAAAGTTGCCCCCTCTATAGATTATAATGGAGCTGTCCCCGCTCTTCCTGGGTCTCGTCATAATGTATTACATGGAGGTGGATTATTAACCAGGAAATCAAAGTGACTCAATGGATGTTAATTTGAGTAGTATTCTGGCATCAAAACTATTGGAAATTTTGGGGGCAAATATACATAGGTAGCATTTCACGGAGGTAAGGCATCAAAATACGTGGTGCATAGGGCTAGCCTGGCAGATCTATTTAAAAATAATCATCAAGGATACATTTCTTTATAGCTCTAGTCCTGAGTTTTTATTTATATACCACAGCAAGTAGAAGTCAATGGAGACCTAGCAAAGTTCACTCCCTCACTACTCAGCTGTATTACTGCCAAGGCCCCTGGAATTCTGCGATTCTGCGGTTGCAGAATTTTCTGCAGAATTTGCATCATGCTGCAGAATTCATATAGTGCTTCAGAATTCATTGTTTTTGGTGAATTTGCATTCAGATATACAGTTTTTTCATAATGCCAGGCTCCCGTATCCATCTTGTTTATCCTGAAGCCACTCCTCTATGCTTGGCAGGTGATGTCATCTATGACATCACATCATATTTTAGCCAATGGCAGGACTGCATTCTGCCACAGAAATGAATAAATCACGCTGCAGAAATCAGAAAATGCTGCCGCAGAAGCCTAGGAGCCCTGACGCAGAAATCAGAAAATTCTGCCACAGAGCACTAGGAGCCCTGATTATTGCTCAGCTTTACCTACATCTCCAAAACCAAAGGGGCATGATTACATGCTGTAATTTAATTTTTGTTTTAACATTTTTAGCTGAGAAAGACACACTAAGCCGAAGCTTGTTTCTAGGTAAGTTCCGAGAGCACAAGGAGGTTATGTGACTTATTCAGGATTACACAGTATCCAAGTGGAGGCTGTGGGATTTTCAAACCCAGGTCTGCTGGGTCTCTAGGTTCACAGCTTGGTGCTCAAACTGTGAGGTTAGGCTTGGGTTCATACCAAATACCAGGTTTCAGATATGGTGCAGGGTATTAAATAAGCTGAGAAAACTGATGAGCACTTTTGCATATGAAAGTACTAGTCAACTACGAAAATCCATATGTAGCATTTGGCTCAAACTGATTAGCAAAATAAAAAAATTCTTGAGCGTTTTAATTTTTTATGTTTTAACCTTAAAACATTTTCATATTAAAATCCACTTTGTGTTTGCTTCATCTGTTCAATAACACACACACACACACACACACACCATTTTATTTTAGTAAACCTTCCCGCACGTATCTGGGCCCATCATCTTCCACAGGCAGTCCTTAGTAGTCTGCTTTGGTGCCTCTTACTAGTGTGTTACTTTTAAATAACTTTAAAAACCACCCAGCACTGCACAAAATCAGCATCTAAAGGGGAAAACAAGTTTTAGGACTGGGAAGTATTTACTGCTAGCTTCGTCAACCTGGTATCATTTTCTTTTTTTAAATTCAAGTTTATTGTAAGTTTATGCACAGGTCAATATTACATTTCTCATTACACAAGGTTCACCTTATAACAAGTTCATCTTATCATGGTTAGATCTCCATTCCACATTCCATTCTGTAAAAGTTATAGGTATTATAATCCCGAGTTAATACAATTATCTGTCCATCTCATTCTAGGTTATTTTAGGGTTCATAGGGTTCTATAACTTTTCCTCATTCATATCTACCCCTCCTCTCCTCTCCCATTGTGTGATGATCTTTCTACACTACTCACTGAGTCCATTTACAAATGAAGGGCTGTAAACGAAAGTTGATTGAGTATGCTAATTCCTCCATCTCCTGTATTGCCTGTACTGTCTCCATTCACTGCTGGATCGTGGAAGGCTCAGCGTTCAGCCATTTGCTGGTAATTGCTATGTGTGCGGTTGCTACAAGTATGTTCCATAAGAATACTTTATCTTTCCCTTTGATCTCCCCAGGTGGCAGTCCTAAGACCATACGTTTTGGTCCCATGTCCTCAGCTACTGTCAAAATTTCCGCCATCACCTGTCTAACTTGATTCCAAACATGAGCCAGGCATGGGCACTGCCAAAATATGTGGAGGTGGGAAGCCCTTGGTTCTTGGCATTCCCTCCAACATGATGGGGGGTGGGTTCCATCTCACTTGTTCTTCATCACTAGGGTGACACTCAGATTCTCTCCATCGTGGAGAGTAAGTGGTTTTATGTGCTTATAGAAATATTATTTCCCAGTCCCTATCTGTCAGCCTCTCCCCAATCTCATTTTCCCATTGTTTTTTTTAAGTGATTCCAAGTGGGTGGCCCCCCTTTCTCTAAGAGCTCCGTACAGGGCTGAGACATGGCCCCTGACTCTTTGATGTGTTAGAATCTCTATCATGATGTTCATCAGGTTGCCTGGGGTTGGGCTCTGAACCCCTCGAGTCCTCAGTGTGTTTATATGGGTTCTGATTTGTAAAAATCTAAAGAGGTCAGTTTGCCTTAAGTTGACCAAATGTCAATATGTTATCTCCATCCATTAACTGTTTAAGGGTAGTTAGACCTAGCCTCTCCCACATTCTGAAAGTAAGGTCCTGAGTCAATGGGGGAAAGTCTGTATCCCAAGCAAACCACCTCAGTGGCCATAACTCTTTACTGAGTTTATATCTGGTCCACAATCTCCTTGTCACCCACAATGTGTTTCTCACCGTCACTAGAGGTATGGTGTTGTCCCATTGTGCCAGGCCAGGACCAGCAACCCTGGCACCCGGTGGGGCTCCATCGGTGTTTACCATCTCTGTATTTTTCCAACGGGCTGCATAATCCCAAGCCAACCACAAGGAGGCACTCCTTAGGTGGGTGGCAAGGTAGTAATCCTCGAGATTTGGCAGTACCCTTCCTCCATGCTTTTTATTAAGAAGCATGGATGCATTTTTAATTCTGGGTTTTTTGTTTGCCCAGACAAATTTTGTAATGGTTCTCTGCCATATTTGTAATCGATTGTGGTGTATTTTGACTGGGAGGCACTGAAAAAGATATAAGAACCTGGGCAGTATATTCATTATGACTGTTTGTATCCTGTCATAAAGAGGAAGGATAAGAGGCTCCCACCCTTCCATATCCTTTCTAATTTGACTCATCAGGAGATCAAAGTTATTTGTAAATAATGTAGCAGTATTTTTAGTAATGACAGTGCCAAGGTATTTTAGTTTCAGTGAGTTCCAGTTCAAAGGGACCAACTGGGTAATCTCCGGCGAAGGACTGTAGTAAAATTTTAGTACCTCTATTTTTTGTTTATTAAGGGCATATCTCGAGTACCTTCCAAACAGATCTAGGAGACTCCACAGTTTGGGAAGAGACTCCTCTGGTCTGGACATATAGAGTAGAACATTGTCCGCATAAAAGGAGACCTTGTGCTCCATGTCCCCAACTTTCACCCCATGAATCCCCTGTTCTTCTCTGATGGCTTGGGCTAAGGACTCAATGTAAATGGCAAAGAGGAGAGGGGAAAGTGGGCATCCTTGTCGGGTGCTCCTTCCAAGCCTGAACCTCTGTGAGATACCCCCACTGACCCTAACATAGGCCTGTGGGGAGGCATATAAAGCTTTAATGGTCTCTATGAATGTCTGGGGGAAGTCCAATCGTTCTAAAACTGCAAATAGGAAGCTTCAAGTAACATGATCAAATGCCTTTTCGGTATCAAGGCTCATTATACATGAGGTGGTGTGTTGTCCACTATATTAATGGTTCGTCTGGCCCCTTCAGGGGCCTGCCTGCCTTCTATAAATCCTGTGTGATCCAAGTGTATTAGGCCTAATAGTAGGGGATTTAGGTGGGCAGCTATTATTGCTGTAAAAATCTTATAATCAACGTTTAATAGGGAAATAGGCCTATATGAGCTACATTCTTTTGGGTCCTTCCCCTCTTTGGCTATATCCGTGATTGTAGTGTAATCCCACAATGGGGGGGACTGCTTCCCCTTCCAGCCAAACCAAATTAAAGACATTCTTTAATAGCGGTGTTGTTTCTGCTTGGAATGCTTTATAGAATTTGCCACCGAAGCCATCTGGGCCTGGA
The DNA here is from genome assembly GCA_016271365.2 of Neoceratodus forsteri. Taxonomy (NCBI): domain Eukaryota; kingdom Metazoa; phylum Chordata; order Ceratodontiformes; family Ceratodontidae; genus Neoceratodus; species Neoceratodus forsteri. The sequence goes on from CM057456.1 coordinate 1,681,225,993, forward strand.
CATTTTCCAACCTTCAGATTCTTTATGATTGACCCTATTTCTGTCCCTGAGATCGGTGTCATTTTTGTTGTTGTCCTTGAGTTAGTTTGGGGAGCTTTAGTTGCCTGAGGAAATGATTGGCGTCCTCTGGGTATGTTTCTTTCAGCGGGTGATATAGTGCCTTATAACAGGTTATGAAGGATTCTGCTATCATTTCCCATTTATGGGATATATTTCTCTGGGTAGAGTGTCTGATAGCTGTGACAATGGCTCGGGCTGCTCTTTGCTTAAGCCTGTAGGCCAGTAATTTGTTTGCCCTGGACCCCCAATAGAAAGACTGTTTTAAATACTGGTGGGCCTTCTGTTTCAATTTCATCTCTGTTTCTCTGTCCTTAGTCCATGTCTGTTTTTGTAGCCCTTCTGTCATTCTAAGCTGTTCATGTAATGTGTCCAGCTGTTTCCTTCTTTCTCTCTTTTTATGTGTGGCTACAGATATTATTTTCTCCCATACCATTGTTTTTATTGTGTCCCACAGTATCTGGGATGCTATCCCTGGTCTATCATTTCTTTCAATCGTTTGTTTTATGACTTTCTTAATTTCTTCCTTTACTGCTTTGTCCATGAGCAGACTAATGTTTAGCCTCCACTGTGTTGGTTTCCTCAGGAGTTCCAATTCAACCTCCACCATCACCAGCTGATGGACCGACAGTGTGGCTGTGCCCACTTGAATTGAATTAAACAAAGACAGGTCCTTAGTGTAAGTGAAAAACATGTCCAGCCTCAAATACATTTTATGTCTAGCAGAGTAGAACGTGTGTAGTCTCTAGCTAACTGATATTTAGCCCTCCATATATCCATCATTCCCATATCCCTCAATGCCCCGGTAAAACTCTTGGAAGTTCTGCCCTCTGCTGTGGGTATACCTGATGTGGAGTCAAGCCTTCTGTTTAAAATCACATTCCAGTCTCCACCAGCAATGATAACACCTCTAGCTTTCTCAGCTATAATCTTAACGAGATCTACATAAAAGGTGACCGAGGAGCCGGGAGGGACGTCAACATTGACCAGAGTGACCTGGATATCCTGCATCATCCCCAGAACCAGAACATATCGGGCTCCCATGTCCGTCACCACCTCAGCATCCTCGAAGGGTAAGGAGACAGATAGTAAAATTGCCCCCCATCCAAGGAGGCATGACATAATTTAGGATACCTGTTAGTTTTCAATTTTAGTACCTCTGTGGGGTTTAGATGGGTCTCTTGGATAAAATTAATATCACATCTTTGGTCTCTAAGAGATTTCTGTAACTGCTTCCTACTAATTGGATGATTGATCCCACTGATATTGTAAGATAGTATTTTAGTATTAACTTGAGCTATTGAGGTTTCTATAATTCTTTCCTTTTGGTCTAATCAGTGTCTCTGTCTTGTAATAGGATCTCTCCCTATAACTCTTAGTAAAACAGTTCATTCTAGCCAAAGAGATCTATCTCCCCAGTGGGGATTAAGCTCCCTGTGTGCATGTATCTTAAACTGAATCCTGTGCTTCCAGCAGTGATACAACAATACCTTCCTTATACAAAAACTTAAAATGTAAACTGACTAACAGTGTCAACTTCTTTCCAACTTTCCCCAGTAGATGGGGGTATAACTATATACAAACTCTTTAACCCCAGGTTCTTCAAAAAAATAACAGTAGCATAAACTTGCTATAAAACTTAGGTGGAATAAAGCCAGGATCTTAGTTCCCACCAGTCTCCTCCAGAGTGCTAGAGCTATTTCAGATCCCAGCTGAGCAGGGTGTTTAAACCTCTTCTCATGGTGTTCTGGTCTAAAGATTAGTACATTCAGGATTCTCCATCCAGAACCCCACTCAAGCCAGTTATTTACATCCATACTTCCTAGTTCAGCCCCTGTTAGTAGAAGTGGGTTGGTCTTTGCCATACTGATGGCACTGGGCCCACTAAGATGATATCGGGCTTGCCCAATCAGAGTGGGATCTTTAAGGTAAAGCCCTCTTCCCTTGGGAATGGCCAACATCAGCAGCGTGGCTATAACTAAGTGATATACAGACATCATGTTAGTAATACGTCTCCCTCCGCCCCCTCAGTTGTTTCTTTCAGAAGGGTGAGGCGGGACCCTCTCTCCTGTTAGAGGACACCCCCGTCCCCCACATGGGACAGGGCATCCACCTTTACTGTTACGTTATTTAAGTCCCCCTGCAGAAATAGCCATGAGCAGTACAGCTGCCCCTTTCATTCAGATTTCACATTTCTTCCATTCCCCTCATTATTATTCTCCTGTGCCTTAAAGTATCTGCTAAACTTATAGCCAATCTGGCGCCAGTTCTGTTCAAGAGTTATAGTGTCCTGCCTGAGTTGGTGCAAGTATTTGCCATCTCTCTATCTCCCATAACCATAGCCATTACTTTTGATTACACCATTTGAGCTATTATGGCATACTGCAGGGCAAGAACCAGTTGTTTTGTTAATTTTCTACCCCCTCCCGGGGGAAACGGTCTGTAAGTCCCATCCAGTTCACACTCTTGAGTAGCTTATTTTACTTTCCCAATATTATTCTTGTTCCTTTCAGAGTCTCGAGGCAGACCATATTAGACCCTTGGGTTCTTTTTAGGTTAGACAGTCCATCAGATATCCATCAGTACGCTGGCGACCCGGGTTCAGAGACGGACTCGGGTGGCCGGGGGTCGGCAGGGGAGAGGGAGGATTGAGCGTCCCAACGAATGCTCTCCTCCCTCAGGGGTGGAACCAAGAACGCTCTCGCATTCTGCATTCCCTTCACAGCCAGTGGGAGCACCGGCAACAGAAGGGGATGGAGGCAGCTCCGATCATCGGTGCCGGGAAGGGGGGGATGTCAGCGGCGCAGGAGAGGTTGACGTGCGTCAGCACGCCACCACTCGGGACGTACGTCCTAGCGCATGACGTCTCAGAGGGCAGGGGAAACTAGGGGAGAAAAGAGGAAATACCTCTCGGTAGCCCTAGATGATAGCCTCTCAGATACCATCCGGACCACCAAGGAGAAGGACAGACCCCGCTGTACAGGAGGAGAGATGGAGGCACTCTAGGGGCAGATCCCTCAGAGGTGGAATGAATGGGTTGAGAGGAAGGAAGGAGGGAGGGGGTCCCGAGAGAGAAGGAGGATAAAAAAAGGAAAGTTTAAAAAAAAAAAAAAAAAAAGATATCCATCAGTTGGATCAAGGCAGTCTCTCCGAGGTGAGCATCGTCCCAACTCCCCAACCCCCGTGGGCACCAACAGCCAGCTCACACTATCGTTGAGGGCATCAATATCAGGGGTCTTTACCTGCAGTCCGGCCTACACAGGTCACACAGAGGGGGAATGAAAGGGGTCATGGTGTCTCTGAAGGTGTCTTACTTAGTGAGTCATTGTCTGGAGCCCCTCGCATCGCATTCCATCTCTCCGTGGGAGTCTGCCACATCTTGATTGTCCTGCGACGTAATTCCATCAATGAGAAATGGGGATCCATATTTCTTCAGAGTGGTACAGATGTCCACTCTTAACGTGGTGGCTTGTGCTGTTTGGGTGTGCTGTTGCTTCGGTGCTCCTTTTCACGCCACCGCCCAGGCCGACTGCAGTAACTCCTTCTCAAGGTGCTCTTTAACTAGGTGTGGGACAGCAATACCGATGCCCTCCAGGGAACGAGCCGCCACAACCAGGTCCTCAGAAATTTTGGTGCCCCGCCCGCTTCAACCTTTAGACATGCCGGTAGAGGACGGAGCCTTGACATTTCTAGCTCTTAGCTGTTTCAATATAGGCCACATGGTACATCTGCTCTCCTGCACTGTGGTAGTATAGTCGCTGTTAATAGATATAGATGGCCCTCAATGAAATTGCCTGCATTCTCCAGGCTCTCGGAGAATCTCCTCATTTTGGCAATAATTGCCCTTGGGCGAGGCGCCGGTTGTTGGGCAGCTGCAGTGTGAGCGACGGGCCCTGTCCATTGAAAGATCGAAGTCGGGTGGCAGTTTTAACAAGTCTCTTAGGATTTTCTGTAGGTGTGAGATCATGTCCTGGGATCCATATTCCGAACCCTCTGGCACACCATAGACCCTGATATTCTGCCGCCTGCTCCTGCCCTCTAGGTCATCCAGTTTGTTTGTTAGATCCCTTTCCCTGGCGATGAGAAACAGCAGGAGCCTGACATGTCTGTCGGCTTGGTCTGTGACATTTGTTAAGTCAAGCTCAAGCTGATCAGCCCTATGTTCGCTTTTAGTTCGGTTACTGTAACAACTATTTTGGATACAGTCTTAGTGGTTTGGAGGATCGATGCCACCTGTTGATTGCATTCCTCCTCGACGTGGTCGGGAGCACCATTCGGGCCTCGTCTGCCCCGGACTCTGGCATTGCGACAGATTTTTCCAGTCGCAGCATTTGTTGCAGTTTTGTGCTGGTGTGTGCGCGCGTTCTTAGTAAGAAGAGCCTTCGCTCTTGTTGATTTTGCGAGTGACTGCATGTTAAATCACGGGGGATGCCTTTAGATTATCTTGGGGCTCAGCGGGGAGAAGATTTAAGCTGCCATCTTGCAGCTGACATTACCAGAAGTCAACCTGGTATCATTTTCATCTAAATGGTAGCAAGACCATCTGCAGATCAGTCTCGGATCCTGCCTCTAAACCAAGTCTCCAACCCACTGATCACCCACAGCCACTAGCTCTCTCTCTCTCTCTCTCACTGCCTGTAGTGTGATACCATCTTGATGCTTATGACCTTATTTTTAATATGTTGCATAGTTACAACCCTTCAGCCTACCAGACAACTTCAGACACCGCCTCTTGTGCTGTACTACACAGTACTGCACTGTACAGTCAGAGCAGATATTGATGCACCCCACACACACACACACACACTGCTTCCACTCTGTTAGAACACGGTGCATAGGCTAGTATAGCTGACATTTGTTTTGGAATGTGTAGCAATAAATGCAGAGTGTGAGAAATAAATTCTTAAAATCAGAATGTGGTAGTAAATCAATGCATAAATGGGTGTAAATACTCCTAAACCCCGTTTATCTGTTCCAATGCCTCATCCTTTCATTCTCATCATCAGGCCTAATGACATTACTCTTAGATCATGCAAGACTACTATTATTCAGGTCCAGTGATTATAATGAAAGTTAGCAACACTCCAAAACATAACCATACAATTCCCCACACTGTGGATAAGTTCTTTGCACTGCTAAAGCGAAGCAGACAGATGTAAACTTACTTTTTGTGGCTGCAGTGGGCGGGAGCCTGTAGCTATTTTGTGAGCAGCTGTAAAAGCGAGACACCGAAGCACAAATCTGGAGTTGCAGTACTCTCATTGTGCAACTCCAAAACACTCCACTCATCCCCCCCTTCACCGGACACTACTTTTATTGCCGTTGCTCACTGTGGCCCACCAAGCTCAAGTTGGCCACCATAGCTCAGTGAGTATGCACAAGTAGTGGCGCATGCGCAACTTCACTTCCACAGTTGTGGTGAATGCATGTGCACTAATATGACAAAACAGTCCACTGTGCCCAAGATGGCCACCAGAGCTTAGTGCACATGCGCAACTTCACTGGAACTGCAAAAGTGAAGCCGTGCACGTGCAACTGCTCATGCATGCGCATTGAGCTCCAGTGGCCATCTTGAACATGGCAGACTTTTCTTTGTTCCACCGTGAGCTCAGCGTGCTCGGCTGCAGCTGTATCGGCTCTGGCCAAAGCTCGCTGAGTAGTGCTGGTTGCATGCAACTCAGTCCCCTTACTGTGCAACTGTATCATTATCTTAAATCTAAATTTGTACAGATAAAGAGAGTCTGTGTGGCACTGCTGCTCTTCCTTCTGCAGCAGAAATAAATTTTCAGATCATGCCTGACTGGCAACAACTGAACTTAGTATAGTAGTAGCTATCTAAAGTGTAGCTTCTTTAAAGGCAAACTGTCCAAAACAGTGGTGGCAATTACCAGGGCTGCAAAAATACCCCATTAAAACAACCAATATAGTTTACAACAACTGCAGCTAACTTTTCATGAGTTATTTCTTGTTGTAATATTGGTCCTGGATGCGCCATGTCCAAAGTGCCACTGCACAGGAACATGAAGTGTGACCCTGGCATCCTGTCCCGGAATGCTCATAAAAATGACGAGCGAGGCACATTTAAACACTATAAAAATAAACATTGTCCCATGTAGAGGTCTCTTAACTGTACCTCTAGAAGCAATTCCCGGTGAAAACAGAGCAGTGTAAGGTACTTAAATTCATTATTAAAGTTGGAACTCCGAGTTCGGTCATGCACAGTAGCACCTAGCGCTACTGCGCATGCTCAAATTCGGAGCACTAGGCGCTACTGCGCATGACTGAACTCGGATCTCCAACTTTAATAATGAATTTAAAGGAAAACTGCATGTTAAAATCAGGAAACTATATTTTTTACCATCCATTGTGTGTTCTTAGTTCATCCCAGTGTTATTTTTCAGCTCGGGCTGTGTGAGGTGTTTTTTCTAACTTTCTCTTGCTATTTTATGGCACTTGGGGGCTGCCATTTATTGCTTCTTGTCCAGATAGTCTTCCCAGAGTGCCCTCTGCTCTGAGGTCTAATAGCCCATGCATCTGACCAGTGTCTTGTTACAGTGTCTGTATCAGCAGCACTCACTGCTACATGCAACCTGTATATAAACTGTTACTTTGCTTAGACTTGTGCTCGCCCTCCCCCTTTTATTCGACATATTCAAGCTGCTCTTTAAATATTTAAAGTTGAAGGCAATGATACGAGCTGGTATTAAGAACAAAACAGGACAAAATCATGCAGAGGGCCTTCTGGTGCAGATCACATGAACACAAAAATACTGAAGGTTGCTTAGCCAGTGGATGACAACTGCTTTAAAAGCATTACATTGGTCTACAAGCATGAATCTTCTACACAGGACACAAGCAATGAATCAAAAGTACAGAATATGATGAATAAAAGGGGGAGGGAGAACACGAGTCTAAGCAAAGTAACAGTTTATATTAAGGTTGCATGCAGCGGTGAGTGCTGCTGATATAAACTCTTTCCTCTGCTATGCCCGGAAGGGGGAGTAAATTAGCATTGTTGGAGCAGACAGGCTTGTTAGTTGTGCTCCATGATGTTTGCAAACCATAGAAACCATTCCAATGCTCCATATATTCTTTCATCTTGTGGCTACTATAAACAATACAGACACTGTAACAAGACACTGGTCAGATGCATGGGCTATTAGACCTCAGAGCAGAGGGCACTCTGGGAAGACTATCTGGGACAAGAAGCAATAAAAGAAAGGTAAATGGCAGCCCCCAAGGGCCATAAAATAGCAAGAGAAAGTTAGAAAAAAACTCCTCACACAGCCCGAGCTGAAAAATAATACTGGGATGAACTAAGAACACACAATGGATGGTAAAAAATATATTTTCCTGATTTTAACATGCAGTTTTCCTTTAAGTACCTTACACTGCTCCGTTTTCACCAGGAACTGCTTCTAGAGGTACAGTTAAGAGACCTCTACATCGGACAATATTTATTTTTATTCTATTTAAATGTGCCTCATTTATAATTTTTAAGATCATTCCGGAACAGGACAGGATGCCAGGGTCACACTCTGTCTTCTGGTGCAGCGGCACTTTGGACGTGGAGCATCCAGGACCAATATTACAACAAGAAATAACTTATGAAAGGTTAGCTGCAGTCATTTTAAACCATATAAGTCATTTTAATCGGGCGTTTTTGCAGCTCTGGTAATTGCCACCACTGTTTTTGACAGTTTTCCTTTAACACAAACTGTCTATAAACAGCGCTTGTGTATTCTTAGTGTTGCAGCACAAATCATTTCCTCTCTTGCATCTCCACCATCTATTCAACAGTGTCTTTTTTTAACTTTTTATTTATAGATTTTATGAGCTTACAGTAGGTGTTGTAAAAACATAATAGGAAACGGTATGAGGTATGCAGACCTCCAGACTTCATATGCAAGTCTTTTACAATTGAATAAAAACATTACACATGCAGTTGACATTCTCATAAAGTATAGAGAGACTGCCTAACAGTCCATGTAGGAATGAAGTTCAACCAGATTAAACTGTAGGTCATTGACACTCTCACCAAAGTCAATGCAAATATTTTATATTAAACACCAGTTTATCCAATCCCTAGTAGGATTAGAAACTACTGGAGGAGTTGATAAGCTAGGAAAACAGGGACAGAAATAATATATAAATGCCATGGGCTCAATTAAACTATATTACATAACCTACAAACAGGGGTCACCCGTAACCTTTTTTTGCACTAGCCAGCATGGCAAGTTGATTCAGAATTGCACTAGCCCAAAGATGGTTGTACTAGCCCTCAATTGTAATGGCAAATTTTGATCACTAATACAGGAAACAACACGAGCCAAGAGATACTCAGATTATTGCACATTTATCCTGCTCCCACATCGTTTCCAGCTCCCCAGCAGGAAAAAAAAAAAAGACTGCAATGCTATCATACACAGTGAGCCCCCGCGACACTGTTTTGTACCATGGCCTCCTCTTCCTCCTTCTGCCCCCCACAGACACACACCAAACCAGAGGACATCACAACAGCAGAAGTTCAATCAAGCAGTCCTAGCTCTGCATACACAATAGCCGACATCATCATGCACCTCACCCGCTGTCACCACCACCCACAGGGTAATGAACAGAGTCAGGCAGAGAAAGACACTCTCAGCCCCCACCCTATAGTCAACTGGAGACCTGCACTTCTGGAAGTTTTTGTACAGCCTCAAGTGAGCCAGGAGCACATCTAAGACTTCTTTGGGGGTTGGGGCTACACAGATCTGAGCTTGGGAAATAGAAAACTATGACAATTTTATTTTTAAAAGCATTGGTTTTCATATGCTCTGCCCCAACAATAACAGATTTTTCTTTAACACCGTCCTTTTATCAGCACAGGTGAACCAGTACACAGGCATAATGCTATAATATCTCTATTTCTATATAAAATGATCTATGCACCCCAGGAATGCCTATTTTAAGCTTTCAAATTACATATTTTATTAAGGTTTATTTTTGTACCATACATGATCCAAAGCTTTGTTTTTAGGATGAAAGGACATGCTGGGTGGGATAAAGGTGGGACTGTATGGATAGTGATGGCTGGCATGGTCCATTTAGAAGAGCTGAGGATCCCTTACACTTGCCAGTAATGGCAGCTATGGATCTATGGATGGTCACTTCAGATTCTGGTCTGCAGTGGTGTCCAGGGAAAGAACAGAGTTGAGAGATTTTGACAGGAGAGGGAAGTTATGGTGAGCCTGCAGGGTCGACCCTGTATACCTCCTCACATTTTGTCACTGAAATGTTGGATAGAGACACTCAAAATGAGGGAAAATGAGGTGCACTGGTCTTCATAATATGGGACAAATTTTAGACACACACATTCAGAAAATTGGAAGCTAGTGACTTAACAGCACTCTACCCTTGATTACACCCTGGACACTAGCTTAAAGTCCTAACAGTGGAGTGATAATGACTCACATTGAGTCTTTTGTGGGATCCCCCTCTTGAACTGCCAGATAACTGCAGCTCTTATTGAGCTGTTAATCACATCAGGCCATCTGGAAAATTGAAAGATTAGCATGAGGACTAAAGTCTGCTAAAGTAGAGACTTTCATAACTTCATTAACAGCCATGAAAACCTGCACTAGTCAAGACGGGCAAGTAGAGAGTTAGCTGCACTAGGGTTTGGGCTAGTAAAACAATGTTAAGATCGACCCCTGCCTACAAATCTAGGTATGGCCTAAACCCACCATGTAGGTTATCAGGATTTCTAAAAAACTACATTTAATGTTCGCAAACTGAGCAGTGCATTTATTTATTAAATTTTGGTGACGGGGTAGGCCCACAGGGCCCCGGAGGTCCCTTTTTCAGGGGCGACCCGGAGTTAGATTACATAGAGTTGAACAGATACAAACAGATAATGCAGGGGTAGGACATAGCATACAGGAAGTTAATTGATAGTATACACATTTCATAACAGAAAATGACGACATGGGGTATACCAGCAGTGAGTTCTGCTAGGCTTATTCCAATATATTGAGAAGTATAGACATATAGTACACATAGTACAATAGGCAAAACAGGCATTATAAGCAAGCAGGGCAACTAACTATGCAGCTGATACCGTTTAGGACATAATCAGTACAATGTAGAACATATGGTAAGGTTAGCATATGAGAGGTTGTAGAGGTGCAGGGAGGTAGTACAGCATTGTATACAAGCAATTCGGTATAGGACGTTGGGAGGGGGTTACACTGGTAGAGACCGGTTTCATAGACAAACTTAGTTGTGGCAGCTTTCTGTCGGCTAGGGCAGGCAGACTCTTTTGTAGCCTGACTATAGGGGGTGGTTTAGCTATCCTTAAGGACAGGAGCAGGAGCTGAGGTTTAGGAGGTGAGCGTGTAATCCCATCTGAAAAGTACACTATTTTTTACTATGTTCCCTAAGCCACATTAACCATCTTTGAACAGTTCTAATTTATAAAGCAGCACATGGCTAACCTAGGGTATAAAGCATACTAAGAATATTATTTAAACAACTTCAAAGAGAGGCATAGAAACATTTGTTTTTGTAGTAACTCGCCAAACCAGCTTTTAGCATGGCCTTAAACAGTGCTCCCTACCTCCCGAAGGGAACCCTGATAACAGCTTTGAACAACGCATAAGATTTTTAACTTGAACGTCCCAATCTTAGGAGCATGAACTAAAGTTCAGCCTGCTTCATCATTAGAGGAAGCCTTCTCTGCTGGATGCAGTTTTGCCAGCAACTTCTCCGCATAATCTGCTGCCTGTTTAGGGTCCACAAAGATGTGAGTTTTAGACTCGCGTCAGATTTGCTGCCTCGCACGAAATGTAAGTTGGGCTTGAATGCCATTGCTCAATAAATACAGGTTACTCACCTGTAACAGGAGTTCTAGGAGTGGCATATATTGTTCATCCACACTTACTGGCAGATTCCTTGCCGCTTTAAATCTTGCCGAAAGGTCTTCAAGCTGGCTCCTCCCACCCACCCGGGTGGTAAAACTCTCGTCTCCGCCCCATGATGCCAGATCTGGCCCGTTGGAAGCCAAGTTGCACGTAGAAGCCGGGGAGGTCGGGTGGGTTGTGTGGATGAACAACAGAGGGTAGAGGGGACAAAACCTTTTACAGGTACGTAAGTGAAAAAAGAAAGACAAAGGAGGGATAGTGAGACTGAAGGAGGAGGATGGAGGCGCGTGGAGGATGACAACAGTAAAGCTGACATATTGAACAGGTATTTCTGCTCAGTCTTTACTGAGGAAGAGGAGGGTAATGGGTCTGAAGGAGTACAAGGGGTGAGAATGGTGCAGAAATGGACACCAAGTCCTTACACAAGAAGGGTCCTGAAGGAACTGGAAGTAATAAGAGTTGATAAAGCAATGGGGCCAGATGGGGTGCACCAGGGTCCTTAAAGAACTAAGAGAGGTGGTGGCTGAACCTCTGGCTATCCTGTTTAGCGATCACTGGAAACAGGGAGGTACCCAAAGACTGGAGGACAGCAGATGTAGTCCTTATACAAAACTGGGAACAAGAAGCAGGGAACTACAGACCAGTCAGCCTCACCTCGGTGGGGAAGATCATGGAAGCACTACTGAAGGAGAGTGGTGGAACATCTGGTTGTCAATGGACTACAGGACCCAAGGCAGCATGGTTTCACCAGGGGAGTCATGTCAGACCAACCTCGTTGAATTTTTGACTGGGTGACTAGGGAGGTGGATCAGGGGAGGGCAGTGGACATGGCCTATCTGGACTTCAGCAAGGCCTTTGACACTGTGCCACATAGAAGACTATTACATAAACTGGGAATATGGGTGTGGGCAGGACAGCAGTGTGGTGGGTAGGTAACTGGCTGGGTGGCAGGACACAGAGGGTGGTGGTAAATGGCTGTCACTCCACAGAGGGAAGAGTGACCAGTGGGGTACCACAGGGATCAGTGCTGGGACCGGTCCTATTCAACATCTCTTCATCAGTGACATGCAGGACCTAGAAGGCAGAATTTCACTGTTCGCTGATGACACAAAGCTCTGTAACAGAGTAGACACACCAGAGGGTGTAGACAATGAGAAGTTACCTGCAGAACCTGAAGAATGGTCAGGGGTTTGGCAGTTGAAATTCAATGCAAAGAAGTGCAAGATAATGCATATGGGGCACAAAAACCCTGGCACAATATATCAGTTGGGGGGTAAGGATATAGCATGCACCAAGCAGGAAAGGGATCTTGGGGTTATCATCTCTGATGACCTCAAGGTAGGGAAACAGTGTGACAAGGCAGCAGGTAAAGCAAATAGGATGCTGGGATGTATAGGCAGGGGCATCACCAGCAGGAAAAGGGAGGTCATAATTCACTATACAAGACACTAGTGAGGCCCCACCTGGAGTACAGTGTACAGTTCTGGAGACCATACCTACGTAAGGACATAGACAGGGTAGAGAAGGTTCAGAGGAAGGCAACAAAGATGGTGCATGGATTGCATCACAAGTCCTATGAAGACAGGTTGAAGGAACTGAACATGTACTCCTGGAGGAGAGGAGGGAGAGGGATATGATAGAGACATACAAGTATCTTACAGGGAGGAACAGGGTGCAGGAATACACTATTTTTAGCCGAAAAAGATGTTCCAGGACTAGAGGGCATGGGATGAAGTTGGAGGGAGGACGATCTCAGAGGAAACATGAGGAAGAATTTCTTCACAGAATGGGTGGTGGACAAGTGGAACACCCTGCCAGAGGAAGTGGTAGGGGCTGAAACAATCACGGGATTTAAGAATGCATGGGATAGACATAAAGGAATTCTGGAGGTCTGGGGTAAGGGACAACAGACTTCTAGGAAAACATAAACTGAACTTACAAGCTCAAATGGGCAGACTGGGTGGGCCATAGGCCCTTATCTGCCGACACTGTCTATGCATCTATGTATCTATGTGGTTTCGGCCGCTCCGGTGATAGCCACTTAATGGCCGGAGAAGGCGATGGAGTCGTCTTGTTCCCGGACAATAAGAGCTGCTGCCACATTAGATCCTCGTAGCGCCAACGCAATTTACGCTGGAGCCTATCCTCCGAAGAGGATGACAAGGATGAGAGGCGCCACCGCTTTCCATGGTGCCGAGACCGAGACCGCCGACATCAGCGGGACCAGCTGGACCTGGAAGAGGTCTGAGACCTTCGGGGATTCTGAGGGTGGGTCTGAGAGGGGGCGGTGGAAACCCGCTCCTCCCTCGGTTCTGGGACCTTAACCGGAGACTCCGGCACAGGAGGCACACGCAAGTCCTCAGTTTCCACCGGGGGAAGTGGCGAAGAAGGGTTGTCGGCTTCTCCAGTTGACAGACTGTCCGACAGGTTGAGAAAAATCTCGACCGCGTCGACGGGTGTCTCGGCCGGCTGACCTGATGGGGACACCGTGAAGCCAGCGTCTAGCCGCAACTCCTCAATCGGGCGAAGAGTGCCTACCATCTAGGAAGAGGACCCTCCCGCTCCCACGAACGTCGACAGTGGGACTTACCTTTGGAGTTCTTCTTTTTGGACCGAGAGGAATGTCCCGAAGGCCCTTCTCCCTTGGTGGAGAGGGATTGGCAAAGCTCCTTAAAAGAAGCTGTGTAGGAGGAGCCCAAGGAGAGCGGGATAAATGCCGCGACCGAGGATGATGATGCTGCAGCCTAGGCCCCCTCCTCCTCGAAGGTGATCATCTGTTCGAGCTGTTCAGCCGAGCCCACAGCCACCGCCCAACGGGCCTCCTTCGACTTGACCGGAGGATAACATTTTTCGGGTCACCCCAACAGCAATCGGGCAGCGCGGTCCTCCAAGATCAAAGCTGAAAAAGATTTGCACAGCTCACAAGCCTGTGAGTCATGGTCGAGTCCAAGGCAATAAACGCACGTGGAGTGCGGATCGTTCCGGGACATCTTCTACCCACAGGGGCACAGACAAAATCCGGGAGTCGATTTTTCCATTGCAGCCGTGAGGGAAAGAGAAGACCGAAGTCTTTTGAATTTAAGAATAAGTTTCGGATTGACCGAAGAGTGTGGATATAGGCCTAAAACGCAGAGCCCTAAGGAGGGAACCTGAGCTTCCAAGCGGTAAGGAAGATCTGGCGTCATGGGGCAGAGCTGAGAGTTTTACCACCCGGGTGGGTGGGAGGAGCCAGCTTGAAGACCTTCCGGCAAGATTTAAAGTGGCAAGGAACCTGCCAGTAAGTGTGGATTGAACAACATATCCATGTCCCTAGAATTCGTTTTGATTATCTGTAAGTCCTTTCTGTGGTTTTGTGTCTGAGCTGATAAGTCCAGAAAGAAGGCCAGATGACTGCCCTCCCAAACAATGTCACCTTGAGCTTGTGTGGCTTGTAAGAGGGGAATCCTGGCAATGACAAAGTGGCAATAACTGTTAAGGACCTCAGTCGGATCTCCTCTAGAGCATGGTTGCTGCGGGATGGCGAAAACTTTCTGTACAGTCACCCCTGAGTCCGAGGGCAGAAGTTGTAAATCCTTTAAGATCAGTTTTGAAACAGTAAGCAAACGTTCTGCTCTTCCCACAAACCGGGGTGGAAAGCCCACCACACACACACACTGGCTTAGTGTTGATCGTTTTCAAGGGTCTCAATTTTCCCTTTGAGGAAGTTGAAGTCCCTTAAGAAAGATGCACTGCACTCCGCCTGATGCGTGTTGGCTACGTTGATTTCTGCAATCGCCAGTGAGTGCTCTTTAATGGTGTTATTTTCATTAAATTTAGCCTCCACGGCTGCCAGTCGTTTATTTGTTTCTTCCCCATTTGCCTGGATCTTTGTTAAAAGTGACATGATCTGCGCTGATGGGAGTTCCCCAGTTACTAGGCCACTAGTTTGAGTCGGCACCGATCCTGGCGAGGAGCCCGCAGGAGAAAGGAACACATCAAGGCTACAAGACCCATGTTTGCAGTCTTTTTTGGGTCCCATTCTGTTCTTGGGTATTTCAGCTAAGAGTTATTCTAGTTGTATCCCAGTTAATCGATAGATAACCACTGTTTAGCAATCTTGTAGTACTTCTATAATCTGAGCTGGCTTAGAGAGCTGCCGCCATGTTGCTGCTCCACAGCGCCCTCCTGTTCAACACAGTCACAACCACATACTGTGCAGTTGCCTTGCTGCAAAGTTTAATCATTCAGTTTCTACAGATAGTACCAGTGTGGCAGTGTTGTTTAGTGTCAAGGCACAAATAATGTTTCAGGTTGTGCTTGGCAGGCAAACTCTGCTGTTTAGCACAGCATTACTTACATACAGCTCAGTTCACTTGATGCACTGCTGAATATGTTTTCTTAACACAACTTCTTAACCACTCATACTGCAATGAGTGAGCCACACGGTTCAACAGAAGAAAGCCAGGAAAGTACAAAAACATACTGCAAAGCAAACAGAAGAGGGAATACAGAAAAGGTGAGACAAATGATGCATCTGGTGGCAATGGTAAATCATCCTCAAGGGCACTTGTGAAAATTAAAGTTGCAGCTGGGGTAATTACGAGGAGGAGCTGCAAGGTATAGTATACAGGCTGTGTTGTCTCACAAGTCAGGCAGGCTGAAGAGTAGGAATCATGTGAGCACAATGTCAGGATAGTCATGGGTCAGGAGAGTGACACTGATCATGCTCATATCTCAAGCAAGGACAGTGCAAAGGAGGAGTTATCTAGTGACTCAGAGGAGGAAATCTCCAAAAAAGGGGAAACAAAAACAAAAGGTTCTACACCTACAAAACCCCCAGGAAGGACAAGAGAGAGAGAGAGGAAGTAAAAAAAAAAAAATAAGTAAATAATCAGGCGAAACAGTAGGTAACCCCCAAAAAAAACGGCTAAAAGCAGAGACCTGAAAGTGTGCCCCACTGATCCTACTCCAGAGTATTCCAAATTCAGACATTCAACTTTTGTAGTTTGGTAGTACTTTCATGTTGTCCCAAATGACAAATATCTCTCAATACAAAAGCTTTGTTGTCCCAGTTTAAGTTATGGGAAGCCATCTCAAATAGGTACCATTGTTATGTTCGATCACTAAAAATGGAAGCACCAATTTGGCATGGAGCAGGCAGCCACTGGCAGTGTGATGCTCGTGTCAGCAATGGTGAAGGACAGGAAAATGTTATATGCACAACGCTGTGTCATAGGAATCCACAGCAAGCAGTATCTAGCCATCACCACAGACTCTAATTCCCACCCACTTGCTTTACAGTGAAAAATCAGTCACACCAAAAACCACCAGACCAGTTGATTTCAGCAGCGAGAAACAGCGACCCAACCCAGTGAAATATTTAACTGACCTTAATGGAATGAGTAAACAAAAAAAATTACTTACAATCCCCCAGCCAGTCAGACCAAAATTTTGGTGATTTCCAAAACTATAGCCACGTGTTTACTGCCTTTCAACATCATTTCCAGTAATGGCTTTATTAACTTAGGAGAGACTGTGGAGCATCAGCATCAGGTCCCATCCTGTACCAAGTTTACAAATAATTGGATATAAAGCAGAAAGGAGATGGGGAAAAAGATGAACTATTACAGGCTACAACCTGTACCCTACAGGCCATGCCCGTTTTTACAGTCAATGAATAGAGCTGCTTATCACTGCAAAGAGCTGCTTATAAAGTACATATGCCAAGTCTGAGAGAACTCAGATATGAACTGTTCAGAGAAATAAAGAAAATATGAATGAATACAGATTTCAAGGGAAATGTCCACTTGGAAACGCCCCACACCATAATGTGAAGCAGCTTGCGATTAGGCTTTCTGCTCAAAATAAATATTTTACCTCAAGGAACTGCACTGTATTTTATGTTTATCTGGCTGATCCTGCTGTCCCTCCCGCCAACATTTCATGACAGTTACCACACGGGGCACATCCCAGAACCTCCTGCGGCCTCTACCATTTTTGCATAGAGACCTATTGCCTCTAGTATTCTTTTTCTGATCATGTTCCATGTCCTGTTTACACCTGCTGCCTCCTCTACTTGCCTTAGTTTGTCCCCCAACACCTCTTTCATCTTACCCAAATAAGCCCTTCTTTAGTCCAGGATCTTGGTCCTGACTGGACCCTCTCAGCCTTAAGTTTGAAATCTGTCCACATTGTTCTGAGATCCCATGGCATTCCATTCCATAAGCTATTCCTGTTTGTAAGGACAAGGTTCAATATGGACCCTTTCCTCGTGAGTTCAATAGCCTTTTTGGCTAGGAACACCTCTTGCATTCTGTCCATTTGGGCCTGGCTTCTTCTACACTCTGCAACTGGGGGGGCCCCTAGTCCACACCCGGCACACTGAAGTCCCCCAATATCAAAACCTGCCCTAGCTCAACAATCCTGTTAATCCCTTTTCCCAGTTCATCGTCTTGCCTTCTCCCTCAGTGCTGAAAACCTGCTGGCCACTCTCATCCTAATTCCACCAATTCTCCGTTATGGTCTGTACCCAGACAGTCTCAGTCCCTCTAGCCCTGTGATAATCCTACATCTCCGAGGCCAGGATTCACTCCTTCACATATAATGTCACATCCCCTCCATTTTATCCCATGTCTTCTGAATAATATGTAACCTGGTACCTGCAGATCCCTATATCGTGGTGCTGTGTCACCCATGTCTTAGTTATAGCCACAATGTCTATTTCCATCATTATTGCCTGGGAGTTACAGGTTTCATTTCCCAGGCTTCTAGCATTAGTGCACATCACCTACCATACCTGCTGTGACCCTTGTAACATCTGACTAATTTGTGATAACTGTACCTGATTGCCATCTGCTGCCTTTTCCTTCTACTGTGCTCCACAATCCCCCTCAAAGGCTGATGTCCTGTTGACCACCTTCTCACTATTAAATCCAGTCTGTTCTGCTTTAATGTCCCTTCCCTATCACCCTTCTTGTTTTTGTATACTGTGTCACCAGAGTATTAGAGCTTGTTTTGAAACCGTCCTTATTTTTACCTCACTATGCAAATTTTGCACTTGGTTTGTGTCACTATATCACCCCCCCCCCCCGTCACACATAGAAGTGAACTCCTGCTCAATTTACCTTTCTCAGTCATCAAATTTCAACTAACAAAAAAAATTAATTCAGTCATTTGTTAAGTACAGTAACCTCCATACAAGTAACTGTCACTGAAATATAGGCACGTAATTAAAAAAAGACAATGAGCGTGGAACTAGCAATCCATTGGCATGTCCTTCCAAGGTATCTCGAATTTAAGAAGAAGCTACTGATATCAAATGGCAATAACATCTCAGGAAAAAAAAAACACAGGAAAACATAACATTTAGACAATGCTGTTTACAGCTTTTTTTTCTGTTCTTCAATTTGTCTCCCCTTGGTACCTTAATATTAGGGGTTTTGCATGCAAACTTGACCTTCAGTCATCAGAATTCACCTACTCCTGCTTATTACCCCCCAGCTTGCTCCTCACAAGCCTAATTGTTCTCTCTCTTATCAACACTAGGCCTGTCCATCCCCTTATCCTTCCTTTCCCAACCTCGAATAGGAGCTCACTACCCTTGGGTTGTGACATCCTACCATGCCCCGTACTTTATAGCATTCAATCCCGGGGCTCACACATACTTCTTTTCTCCATTCACCTTCTCTATATCCCGTTTTACCAACTCCTCTCTGTGCACCGTGCCCTCCTAGCCTTTCTCCCCCTACCTCCCTCCCTTCCCGCCCTACCTTTGCCTCTACCTGGTGTATATTTTTATTTTTTTCTTCCTTACTTCCTCCTGCAACCTTAGATAACCTGCTTTATCTTCCTATAGACACTTCTATGTATGTAAATACCCTGTAATCTGTACAATACCTGTATCATTCTATCTACTTATGAATTTCTTTTTCTTCCTCTCTGTAAAGATTATTATCTGTATTGCCTTGTAAATACCTGTGTTGACCTGTATATACAATTGTTCATGCTCCACCCAGGTTCATCTTGCAAATGAGCTTCTGCTCAACGATGAACGCCTAGTTAAATAAAGACTTAACTGATTACCAACCTGAAGTCATAGTCATGGGACTACAGGCACTGCTATATGGCAGACAATGCTACCATAAACAGAGAATTAATAACTTCAAGCAGGGAATAAACAGGCAAAGCAGTTAGATTTTAATAGACAAGGATACCACTTTCATGGAAAAGAACAGTTACATAATTACCGTAACAGTAGGTCTTCAAGAGAATCTCTTTCATCAGGCCACAACTATGGAACTATAGCTGCCAGGCACTAGGACCACATGGAAACTTTTTGCAAGCAGTCTGCTTGGGGATGCCTACGAGGATGTCTTACGTTGGCACTCCCACATATACATAGGCAGCCCTTTCCCTCCTCCGTTTCCTGCCAGAGATCATGCTCAGAAGACCTCCCTCTAGGAAACCAGGAGAGAACTTATGGTTCCGCCTACTAGGCAAGGTTGGAAACAGCAGACAGAGTGCCCTGGAAAAAGAAACAGGAGATACAGAGCTCAAAATTCAAGGGGACAGTGGGTTGGATAGCAAGGCCTAATTAAAGAGATTCTCGCGAAGATCTATGTTACGGTAACTAAATAACTGTTCTATCTTCTTCTTCTAGGATCTCTCTTTCATCAGGCCACACCTATGGAATGAGTACCAAGCAGTACTGACAACAAAACGTCTGAGTGGCTGGAGCCTACAGGCCTAAGAAAGGAGGCCTTGAAGCACAGCTAGGTCAAAAAATGCCCTTTTATGAGAGGCAATGCCCAGACTGTAATGTTTAGTGAAGATGTGGACAGTACTCCAGGTGGCAGCTGCACAGATCTCTGCAGCAAACACATTTTTGAACAGGAAACAAAAGTAGCCATGCTCCCAGTGGAAAGACCACGAACAACACCAGTAAGTTCCTTACTGTACTTCCTATAACAATAAGCATTTGTCAATGCCGAATGTTCACCGCTGGTATTGCTGTTTAACCGGATCTTGCTTGTACATGTTTTTGCTGTCTATTCTGTGGACCAGCATTTGGCCCCCAAGTGTACAACTCTGGATTTATCCACACTGAACTGCATCTGACATTTACCTATCCAGTCCCCTAGTTTTCCTATTTTCCACTGCAACCAATCACACTCCTCCTCACTACTGATGGATCTATTTTTGTGTCCTCTGCAAATGTTTAAATCTGACATCCCTTCCCATCAATGAGGTTGTTAATAAACACAGTAATAACAGTTCTCCCAGCATCAAAAGGTACCCCATTGTCACCTGCCTCAAATCTGAGACACAACCAGTTATTAATATCCTGTATTCTCTGTTGCTTAGCCAGTTTTCTATTTCAGTTCCCCTTCTATGCTATGATTCCTATTCTGTTTACCAGCTTCCTGCGTGTAATGTTGTCATATGAAAGTTGCCAGCAGATAAAGGCCTAGAGGTCTATCGGGTCTGCTCGAATGTGCTGATAGCACCCCTTACTCTGCAGCTGCCCCTCCCTTCCACCCTTCCCTTCCATTGACCCTCCCCCGTGTCATCCCAGTCCCTTTTGAAACAGTCCACTGTTCTACTGGATGCTACTTCTGCCAGTAACGCATTCCACCCAGCTACCACCCTCTCTGTAAAAAAGTGTCTCCTCATCTCCTTCCTGACCCTTCCTCCCTCCAGTCTCATATCATGTCCCCAGAGTGTCCCTCCCCAACCTTACTTTGAACAGCCCCTCTGTACCTGTCTTGTTTATTCCTTTCATGTACTTAAAGGTTTCAATCATGTCCCCTCGTCCTTCCTCTCCTCCAGCGAGTACCTGTTCAACTCCCTCAGTCTCCTCTCATATGATAGATCCCCCAGTCCCTTGATCATCTTTGTCGCCCTGCACTGCACCCCCTCCAGTAACAATGCCCCTCTTCAGATACGGGTGCAAGTACTGCACGCAGTACTCCAGATGCGATCTAACTAATGACCTATACAGCGGCAGAATCACCTCCTCCCTCCTCAAGGACATACCCCTTGCAATGCAACCTAGCATTTTGTTGGCCTTTGCAGCTGCCTTCCTGCATTGTGCTTTACTAAAATCCAGATATCTAGTTTACACAGTTTCCATACTGTCCACCCTCCTAGACACTTGCTCAGAGGAGTTAGACTGGTGAGTCCTCCAGCACAGAACCCATGCTAGTTTTATATAACCAGTATGAGGTTATATTAACTGGACTGGTATTGCTTCTTTCTCCCTCTGATAGTGATTGCTCTACTTTTTCATGACAGTACTGTCAAACCAACTGGGTCTGTCTCTCAGACGGCAAGCATGGCTGTCTCACTGAGTCGCCCAATGAACTCCAACCGTGACGTCAGTTAAATTGGGGCAGGGGCCAATCGTAGCTGGCTGTCAGGCAACACTGCTGCTGGGCTGATGCCACTGCTAAGCCTGCCACCAAACACTAGTGCCTGAGCAGAGGATTGATGAATTACAACAGCAGGAGGAACTGTGAGCTGGAGGTGGATCTCCCTCTCCAAATCTGACCACAGCACAGTGATGGCCACAATTCTGTCGGCAGACAAGTGATCAGCTGGGATGGGAGGGTGTTGGCAAATGGGTATGGAATGCAAAGGGTAGGAGGGGATCACAAGCGCCGAGGCGGAAGGGGGCGGGCAGCTAGGTCAGCAAGCATCCCTGCTGTGACTGAAGAACAAAACAAGCAAAACCGCGGGGGGGGGGGGAACGCAAACAGCTCAACTGGCAGCACTTTAACCCAGGGTCATTTGCAAGACACTTGGGGCACTGGCCTCTCTGGCCCCAGGTTAAGGATGCCCCTTGACACTGATGGACGGTTTTCTTTGCTACAGGGTGTAAATCCTCAGCTGACTGATAACAACAGATCAGCTGGGTGGTGTTATGTAGATCAAAGGAAAGAGCCAACCAATGATTGGGCCGTCTCTTTCTTCTGAAATACACAAAGTTTCCGCCCAGCAAGGCAAGAATACTGTCATGATCAGCCTGGCTGATGACTGGTGTGATACTGATGAACCCCTTGCAGACCACTCTGCATTGGACTGTCATGGTCACACTGCTCAAAAAGCACTCTCACAGCGTTCATTGTGTCTGCGTGCACGGCGAACATAAAAAGTAATATAATTGGCCAATCGTTTGGACAGACATTGTTTAGAAACAGATGCACCACTTTTCCCGTGGCAAAGGAAATAAAAAGCTGTGAGGACTTCCTGCAGTCCTTCATTTGGTGTATATAGTACCTGAGTATTCTATGTACATCTAAAGTATGGAGCAGTGCTTCCCCGGGACTGGCATGCTCAGAAAATAAACTGGCAGGTGGATGGTTTGATTTAAAGTAAACTCAGACACCACCATAAGAAGAAACTTAGGACTAGTATGTAAAGACACCCTGTCTTTGTGAAAAATCAAATAAGGAGGGTCACACATTAGAGCCTGAAGCTCTGAAATCCATCAAGCAGAAGAAACAGAAACTAAAAACAACACCTTCCAAGACAGAAAGTGTAGGCCACAGGTCGTGGCTGGCTCAAAAGAAGCCAAAGTAAGCTTTTCGAAGAAAAAATTCTGGTCCCAAGCCAGGACGGGATCATGGACAGGAGGCTTCAAGTGCAATATGCCTCTCAAAAATGTACAGGCCACCTCCAACTGAGCGACCGTATGGCCCTCAATAGGCAAAGGAAATGCTGAAATGACAGCCAAGTGCACTTTAATAGAAAAGTACTGCAAACCTGCATCTGTCAAGGACAGCAAATACTCTAGAACTTGATTTACTGGACAGGTAAAGGGATCCAGTTGATGAGAAGCAGTCCACAAAGCAAACCACTTCTACTTTATGGAATAAGTGGCTGTGGCAGAAGGTTTTCTGGCAGCCACCAGAACATCAGTCACTTGCTGAGACACCCCAAACCTAGCAATGACTATGTCTTCAGGAGCTGAATGGAGTGACTTGAGGTACGGATGAACCATGGTTCCCTGTTCCTGGGACAGTGGACCCTTGCAGAAGGGCAGAGGCACTGGTGGTTCCACTGCCAACTGCTGCAGTAAAGGGAACCTACTGCAAACCAGATCTTCCAGCAACAAAAAGGAGCAATGAGTATCAACGTTGCTACCTCCATCTGGAGCTTGAGTAACACTCTCTGGATTACAGAAAAGGGGAAGAAAGGTATAAAGGAATCTCTCCTTCCAAGAGAGGGACAAGGCATCTCGCCAGAAAATTCCAGGCCCTGGAATAAGTGAGCAAAAAAGCGGCAGTTTTGTGCTATGTGGGGATGCAAAAAGGTCCAGCTCTGGAAAACCCCACCTGTAGAATAAGTTTTCTGCCACCGAGGTCAGGAGCTCCTATTTGTGCATTCTGGACTGTAACCTGTTTAGCCTATCTGCCAAGATGTTTCTGATGCTTGGAACATGAACTGCTGACAGTTCTAGATCATGTTCTAGAGCACAATACCAAACCCTCATCGCTTCCCAGTATAGAGGGTAGGAGTGAGTTCAACCCAGCTTGTTGATATAATGCATCACACTGATGCTGCCTGCACCAGCAGAGGTTCCAGGGATAGATCTGTCTGGAAGGCTTGTACATCATACGGAACAGTCCTCATCTCTAGGATGTTTACATAGAAACATAGAATTTGACAGCAGATAAGGACAGCTTGGCCCACCCAGTCTGCCCATTTCCCTACCTACTGGAGAAGCTGCAGATCCTAGTTAACCAGCAGCCTACTTCTTCCTACCCCAACCCCCTAGAATGACCTTATGACTGTCCCATGCATGCTTGAATTCCACCACTGTTTTTGACTCCACAACCTCCTCCGGAAGGCCGTTCCATGCACAAATTGCCACAGTAAAATTGGGGCCTTTTTAGTGACTTCCCATGCATGCTTTATGTGGAGGATGGTCTCCGCTCGAGTCCATGTTCCTTGTGTCTTATGGGGCCCCAAATGTGCCCCCCCATCTAATTTCCGAGGCATCTGCAGTAAGGATCTGATGAGGGGAAGAGATCAAGAAAGGGACCCCCCCTTCAACAAAGCTGAGTACCATCCACCACAGCAGTGCCTTCCGGACAGAAGTCACTAAAAAGGCCCCAATTTTACTGTGGCAATTTGGGTCTAAATTTTGCAGCATTAGTTTCCTGTTTCTGCGGAAATTCTGTGGTGGCAGTTGGGGGCTCTAGTAGCAGTCAGCAACCCCTTCCCCCAAGCACCCGGGCAGGGGAAAATTGTTAGTTTTTGGGCTGGGACCTACAAACTGGAGAAGGCTATCAATTAACTCCTGAGTTCTTAGTATTAGAAAGTAAAAAAAAAATCCACCCCATCCATTTTAGCCACATCACCTTCTCCACCCCAGTCTGAAAGTCCTCAAGGCCACCAAATTTGAATGAGTAATATATTTAACAGCTATCATACTGTACTGTTAGCTTAACCTCAGTGATAGGGAAAATGATGGAATAACTTCTGAAGGAAAGAATTGTCGAGTATCTAGAGGCCAGAGGGGCACAGGACCCAAGGCAGCATAGATTCACAGCGGGAAGGTCATGCCAGATGAATCTGATAGATTTCTTTGACTGGGTGACCAAAGTAGTAGATCAGGGAGGGGCTGCGATTATTGGGCCTTACCTAGACTTTAGCAAGGCATTTGACACAGTCCCACACAAAAAAGATTAATATACAAGTTAGCCAGCCTGGGAGTGGGTCCCAAGATGACAGCCTGTAAAGAATTGGCTGGAGAATAGGACACAGAGAGTAATAGTAAATGGAGTCCACTCTGAAGAAAGGGGGGTTACATAGTGGGTACCGCAGGGTTCAGTATTAGGATCGGTCCTCTTCAATGTCTTTATAGTTTACATTACTGCAGAGGAACTAGAAGGAAGAGTATGTCTCTTTGCAGATGACACAAAGATCTGCAACAGAGTTGATGCACAAGGTGGGGTGGAAAGGATGAGAAGGGACTTGGCAAGGTTGAGGAATGGTCAAATGTATGGCAGCTTAGATTCAATGCTAAGAAGTGCAAGGTAATGCACCTGGGAAACAAAAACCCAGGGGAAGAGTACACAATGGGGGTAGAGATACTAACAACAACAAAAATGGAAAGGGACCTGGGGGTAGTCATATCAGATGACCTAAAGGTGGGCAAGCAATGTGAGAGGGCAGCAAGGAGGGCTGGGGGGATACTGGGATGCATAGGGAGAGGCATCACCAGTAGAAAACAGGAAGTTATTATCTCTCTGTACAGGCAGCTGGTGAGACCCCATCTGGAGTACTGTGTGCAGTTCTGGAGACCCAATCTCCGCAAAGACATAGGCAGGATGGAAGCTGTCCAGAGGAAGTCAACTAAAATGGTGCAGGGTCTGCACCGGAAGACATATGAAGAGAGACTTAAGGAACTTAATATGCATAGCCTCGAGGAAAGGAGGGAGAGGGGACATGATAAAACTTTCAAGTACCTCAAAGGGAATCAACAAAGTCCAAGAGGTAGCATCTTTCAAAAAAGAGGTATGCACATCAAGGGGCAATTCTGAAGATAGAGGGGCTGGAAGTGCCTAGAGGTAATTTAAGGAAGTATTTTTCACAGAGAGGGTTGTGGATGCATGGAACGTTTTCCAGAGGAGGTTGTGGAGTCAAAACAGTGGTGTGGAATTCAAGCATGCATGGGACAGTCATAAGGCAATTCTAGGGGGTGGGGGCAGGAAGAAGTAGGCTGCTGGTTAAGTAGGATCTGCAGCTTATCCATTAGGTAGGGAAATGGGCAGACTGGGTGGGCCAAGCGGTCCTTATCTGACGTCAAATTCTATGTTTCTATGTATGTTTCTGTGTACAGCAATCCTCATCCTTCTAGTTTTACCACTAAGCCAGAATGCCAGTTTCTCATTCCAGTAGTGCTCTGTGTAGCTGTGCTCAAAGTACTTCTGGGACAAGAAAACCAGAATCTGGGCCTAGCCGTTTTAGAAAGACGAGGATCGATGCACAGTATGAGACCTGATAAAAATATTTCTATTTCAAATAAAGGGCTCGAGGAGGTTCTCAGGGTGGGTTAGGGAGGGTGGTGGGGCTGAGCTGGACTGGGGTGGGGGGATTGATCTGTTTTGATTTTTAAAGTAAAGCCCTAGCAGACAAACTAAAGGGCAGGGACTGTTCCAAAATGTTTTCAGATTTCTGTTTTTAAATGCCACAGAATTCCAAAAGACATTCTTCAGAATTTAATATAAACCACAGAATAGTTTTCTGGGGTTTATATGATCCATGGAATAACTGCACACTCCCAGCTTACAGGGGCCCCTTCCCCCGGAGTCTGACTAGCAGAACAGGAGCGAGAGCCTGGCTGGTGACGCAGGGTCTGCAACATGGGGGTGGATGCCATTGTGCAGTGGCGGAATCTCCTTTTTTTCCATTTTTCCCCCCTGGAGGTGTGTCGTACAATGACGTTGGGGATGGCACGCTGAACATCTGACACGCCTCCCAAATGTAGTCAATCCCAGCTGTCATGCCCCAGGCTACCACGAGGGGTTACTGAACACCGGTGACTTCCCCATCCTCCCCCCGGAGAGCAGTCCCATAGGATGCTTAATCCTCCTCCCCCTGCTGGGCCAATTTTCTGGGCTTGTTCCTAAGCCGGGTCGTCAGCATCACGACCACTAGTGATACCACTGCACCGACGGGCCAGCTAAATATTGACTCTTCAATATAAACCATGGACAGAGATCATGTGATGCAGCCAGCCGAGTAGCAGCTCTCTCTGAGCAGTCCCGCTGAACCCCGCTACAAATATCCCTCAATCTTCGGCCCTCTCATGTTATCGTGCTGAATTTTATTAAATTTTGGCAGAGATACAGCTCAACACCATTTTGAGTTAAACGGAGTGCCGGATTACCGAAGGGATGGAGGCAGAAATGTGGGTGGCGCTGCCCCGCCACATGACGCCAACACCCAAAAAGGCCAGCAAGAAAAACAAACTGCAGACTGCTACCCCCATGTGAAATACAGTAGCACAGGGGGAACCAAATCTACTTACCCTGGATTGCTTTTTAGCTGAATTCCACCCTTTTCAAGAGGAGCTCCGATCTCTCGCCATAGAACTGAAAACTATGGCAGGGGCTCTGGAGGAAATCACCAGAAGAACTGGGGATAATGAGGCCCACATCATCTCCGTGGAGAAGGAGGTAGAAAACATGGATTCAGTAATGGCAGCCACCAGAAACCGCACAGCCAAGCTCGCAGCAAAGGTGGAAGATCTAATGGGACACAGTCAGAGAAACTATGCGGTCATCATAGTTCTGCCTGAAAAAGAAGAGGGTACGTATCCGGTGCTCACCATTTGGGCCTACCTATGCTATTGAGCGCTCTCACTGTGCTCTACGCCCTATGCCTCCCCGGGGGCACCACCTAGAATACTGATCTTCAGATTTCTGAACTACCAAGAAAAGCAGCACTTGAACAAGGTGAAGGAGCTTCAGGAAATTAGATGGTAAGGAGCTAAAATACGTGTGGCACAAGACCTACCTCTCACTGTGCGACAAAGAAGGGCCTCTTTCCACCAGATTGCCTTTAAATTGATAGCAGCAGGCATTAAATTCAAAATGGGTTATCCATCGAGATTTCAAGTCTTAATAGCCGATACCTGGACCAACTACGATGACCCAAAAGCTGCAGAGGATGCCCTGAAGGAAACTTTCCTGAAGCTTTTCAAAAATTGCTGAAGAAGCTAACGGACTGAAGTCTGCTGGAATGTTACTGCGTTTTTTCTTCTCAGAGACAAGACTTTGTTCTTTAGGGAAGACAATCATTGTTGGATTCCCATGGATTAAAAGTTAAATCCTTTCCCTTCTGGACTGGTGTCGATTGTATCTTTTGGTGAGTCTGCTGTTTTGCAACTAAGTTTACATCATAGCCAACAAGCTTATTGACAGCCCATTTTTTCACGAACTGGGAGGACATTTTTGGTTGTATTTGCAACTGCCTTTATTTAGTGAGCAGCCTGTTTATGTCACAGTAATAACCCTACTATTCGGGGATATTGTGTCGGATTTTCTTTTTTTGTCACTATATAATGATTATCTGCTCGGCAATCAGATCAGAGCTCTATCAGAAGGTGTGGAGGAGACCCATGCCTTACTTGTTCCATGCTGTCTGCAATACTTCCACTGCATTTACAAAGGGACATGTCTGAATCGGACATTCTTGTTAGTCTGTGTTTGTTTAGATGGCTCAACAACTTTCTCTCCAACAAGTTAATGGAGTTATGGTTTACTTCTACTAGTTTAGTAGATATGGGTATGCTTTGCCGGATTTGCTTAAAGTTAAAGGGATCTGCCACCTAACGGTTGTTGAGTTGGGGCATTGATGTATTCTAGTTCTGTTTCATGGGGTGATATGGACCGCATTGTTGGACTTTTTACAGAACATGGGGACTACTCAGATCTGAATCCCGGGAAGACCCATTCATCACCAAGTTTCTGGACTTATCCCACCTATTATCGTGGTACAGATCTGCAGGGGAGTTTGATGTGTTTCTATATCTGGGGGGAGGCAGCAGAGGCTACTGTGGATAGGGTAACATCATGTACTATAAGCTAATTTTGTTGGTGGGTGGGGGGATTGTAGTTACAAGAATGCGAATATTAAAGAGCTGGTGACACGTTCAGAAGAACATTAATAAAACCTAATATTTAGATACTATCCAGCTTATATTTCCCATTACTTTCTGTATTCCTCCTCCTCCCCCTTATTATTAAATAATGAGGTCATTTGTATGAAAACTGGATCTTTGCTCCTAAAGAGTTTGTATATTCCTGCTGCTTTCTCCCTACCTGAAGTCACAGAGTACTGCTTGTGATATCACAATTACTCCCATGGCAACATACTGTGATGTCACAACAGAGGATTATGACTTGAAGTAGGGAGTAAGCTATAGAGGCAGACGGACTGTAAAGGAACTCTAAGGGATAAAGATCATATATTGATGCAGGTTTCCTTAGTAATAAATAATGACGAGATATAGATATATAAAATATAAATGTAATGCAGGCAGAATTGCACCTATTAATTTTTTTAAAGTTTTCTTTGAGGCATCAGTAGCTCTTTAAATATTTTCTTTGTTGCAGGAATAATCAGAGGAGGGATATATGGGGATTGTTTTTGGGTAGGGCATTATGGCACTAAGGTTTCATGGTATGGTTCGAAGTGGGTTGGAGGTATATGGGAGAGAGGGGGACCTGACATCAATGAGACAGAGGAACTCACTGGTTTAATGAATCTACTGAATATCTGGGCACCTGTAGGTTGTCTTATGCAAACAGAAAAAAGAAATGACGTCCAATAAGAAAATAATTTCATGGACTATCAGGGGGGCTCATAACAAAGTTAAAAGATACTGGGTACTAAAGCATATTCAATATCTTGAAGGAGATATTTAATTTTTACAGGAGACCCACTTATTGCAATCTAAAGGTAATGTATTCAGGAGACAATATGTGGAGCAAGTATACACCGCAGGGAACAGTACACAGAGCAGAGGGGGTAGCCATTCTGCTTTCTAGATGCACCTCCTTTGCATGTGAGCAGTGCATATGAGACACAAATGAGTTACATATTGCTGAAAGGTATCCGTGACCGGATTGAGGTTTCGATAGGGAGTGTATATGGCCCAAATGTGAATACACCGGCTTTCTTTACCGAGCTTCTGACTGCTCTGGTACCGTTCACCACTTTTCCCATTATACTGGGGGGGGACTGGAACCTGCAATTTTCTCCGGACTTAGATAAATCGGATAAGAGATGCAGGGGTCTATCCCCAGCACAGAGGTCAATTCAGGAATTGGTGGATTGGGCTTATGTGACCGCTGGAGAATTCTATATACGGAATCAAGGGAATCCACATTTCGGTCTGAGGTACATGGCTCATCATCGAGAACTGACTATTTCCTGATTAGCCATACACTTCTACCTGAGATGTTAGACAGTAAAATAGAACCTGGTGTTATCTCAGATCATTCTGCCATCTGGTGCCATCCGAGTCTCAACCCCAATTTACCTAAAGAAACAATCAGCTAGTTAAGGAGGAAAAGATAGTGACACACATTTCACAGGTGACAGATCAATATACAGAGGTTAATTTACATTCCACTGGCAGAACGGATATGGAATGGAGTGCTTTAAAATGTGTTGTCGGGGGAATTTATAGGTCTAGCCTCCATTAGGAAGTGCACATGGGAGCAAAAGGCTACGGCACTCTTGACCACAATTTGTAGTCTGGAAGCCAGTCTCTCGCCTAGCACCACAGAGGAGGATAGACAGAAGCTGGTAGGGTTCAGAGACCAGTACAATGATCTACAAAGGGAAAAAGCTGAGTTTGCTGTTTTGAAAACTAGAGCAATGTATACTGATCAAGGAGAAAAGGTAAGTAGACTACTCACCATCAGGCTTAAAAACTAAAAAGTTTTGAGGATTATTGAAAGTATCCAATCTCTATCAGACGACTCTATTAAGCTAAATCCCAAAGATATAACCAATGAATTCAAACTATATTATCAACAGCTTTATAGCCCAATGCCTAATCTCCATGACAAGCATACAGTTGATGGGTATTTGGATGCCATTCCTCTACCATCACTAGTAGAGGAACAAAAAGAGAGCCTAACAGCACCGCTAAGTGGCACAGAGATACAGGCCACCATTAATTCTCTTCCCCTGGACAAAGCCCCAGGACCTGATGAATTTTCCCCTAATCTGTTTAAGGTGTTTGCTAAGCAGTTAACCCCTGGTTGTCTAAGTTATTTAGCTGGATACTGGACTCCGAATCAGTTGACAAAAATCTGCTAAAAGCCCTGATTATTGTATTACACAAACCCGGGAAAGACGAGGACAGGGTCAGCAGTTATAGACCTTTATCATTACTAAATTATATTAAAATTCTAGCTAAATTACTGGCCAACAGACTGAATAGAGTCTTGTCCTTCATAATCCAGACAGAGCAAATGGGCTTTATGAAGAGGAAGAACCTCATCAGATCACTTGCGCAAGTTGGCCCACATTTTCTCTGAAGCCAGGGGCTCCAGAACCTGGGTCACTGGCGTGGCGCGAGGCGTGGCGTCCGGCGCCTCAACCCTCAGCGCCAGCCCACTTTTTTACCCACTTAATATGTTGAACTTGTGGCTTCCACTAAAATGGTTCAAAAAAGTTCACTCCATTATTGCCACGTTCATATGGATGGGTAAGCCACCCCCCCCCCGAGAAGGCTCTACCACAAAATGGCAGCCCCTAAAAAGCAAGGGGGTTTCAGACTACCACATTTTGGTCTCTATTACTGGGCTAGTCAAGTCTGCAAATACTTAAGATGGCTTACCACACTGGCAGATTTGAACTCCTTCCCGTATGTCCCTTTATGGTTGAAATTGGAGAAGGAACTGATTTTAATGGCAGGTGTATCCCCAGAAGCCATTTTGCACATCACATTGAAGTACCTTCCCCACTGATTAACCCACTCCCACATAGCAACTTCGGTTAGGATACGTACACAATTATGCTCCTTTTTGAGGTATAAACACAGAAGGGATATTTACCCAGCCTCTTACAGGGAATCCAAACTTTAAAATCGGAGGCCAGCTCATCTCAGCCCAGTGGATTCCTCAAATTCGAGGGGTTAAGATCAATGACTTCTTCTCAGATGCAGTCTGTTGTACAGTAGAAGATATCCTGAATAAATACTCTGTAAATAGTGGGCAAGTGTTTAAAGTATACCAATTGAGGCACCTACTAATCCAGAAGAAGGACACATTAGAGGGTGGGGATACTACTGGGGAATATTTTGATTCCATATCACTAATTACTTGCATGCCTTATGCAATCTCCCATGCCTATAGCTCCCTATTTGACAAAGCTTTTATAGCTCACAATGGTATACCCAAATACTGGTCAATGCACTTCCCTAGTCTTGATGGTACTTGGGGCAGAATTTGGCAGGGATACGTATGGATATAATACTCAGGACAGACTGAGGTTAATGCAGTTCCAACTTCTGAACAATATGTATTACACCCAGTCAAACTAGTCAAGGTTGGAAGAAGTGCTCCCTCCTCGGTGTGTACAAGATGCCACCAAGAGGAAGGAACCCTCAGACACATCTTCTGGGACTGCCCCCGAATCAAGCCCCTTTGGGATTTAATCAGAATAAAGCCGACCCTCTGTTGGGTATAACCAGGGGTCAACCTTAACCTTTTTTTGCACTAGCCAGCAGGGCAAGTTGATTCAAAATTGCACTAGCCCGCAGATGGTTGCACTAGCCCTTAATTATAATGGTAAATTTTGCTCACTTACACAGGAAACAATGCAAACAAAGCCAAGAAATACTCTGATTATTGCACATTTATCCTGCTCCCACACTGCTTCCAGCTCCCCAGCAGTAAAAAAATAAAAAAGACTGCAATGCCATCCATCACAGACAGTGAGCCCCCATTGTTTTGTACTATGGCCTCCCTCTCTTCCTCTTTCAGCCCCCCAACACACACACACACACCAAACAGAGAGAGGATATCACAACAGCAAATGTTCAACCAAGCAGTCCTAGTTCTGCGCACAATAGCTGGCATCATCATGCACCTCACCACACTGTCACCACCACCCACAGGGCAATGAACAGAGTTAGGCAGAGAAAGACACTCGCGGTCCCCACCCTATAGTCAACTGGAGAGCTGCACTTTTGAAAGTTTTTGTACAATTTCAAGTGAGCCAGGAGCACATCTAAGATTTCTTTGGGGTGGGGGCTAGAAAACCTAAGGGGCTTGGAAAATAGAAAACAATGACATTTTTATTTGTAAAAGCACTGATTTTAATATGCTCTGCCCCAACAATAACAGATTTTTCTTCAACATTGTCCTTTCATCAGCCCAGGGGGAACAGTACATAGCCATAACACTATACTATTTCTATTTCCATATAGGACGATCTATGCACCCCAGGAATGCCTATTTCAAGGTTTCGAATTATGTATTTTATCAAGGTTTATTTTTGTACCATACATGATCCAAAGCTTTGTTTTTAGGCTGAAAGGACATGCTGAGTGGGACAAGGGTGGCACTGTATGGATGTTGATGGCCGGCATGGTCCATTTAGAAGAGCTGAGGATCCCTTACACTTGCCAGTAATGGCAGCTATGGATGGTCAATTCAGATTCTGGTCTGCAGTGGTGTCCAGAGAAAGAACAGAGTTAAGAGATTTGGGAGAGGGACGTTATGGTGAGGCTGGGATAAAACCCACCACCTGCAGGGCCGATCCTGTATACCTCTTTGCATTTTGTCACTGAAATGTTGGATACAAACACTCAAAATGTAGAGAAATGAGGGGCACCGGTCTTAATAATATTGGACAGACTGTTAGACTTAGGCCCTGTCCATACTACACCGCTCTGGCCCAGTAATGGATGCAATCCATTATGGCCGGGGAGAGGTGCAGTGTGTACACATTGCGGCGGTGTCCGTTATGGGACCGGTACTGCTGGCTCACACTAGGGGTACTGAAGCGACCCGTTATGGCGGCACCGTTCCCAGGATGCCAGCTCGTAGCTGCGTATCACAGGGTCCTGCAGGGGACCACTACCACGCATTCACACTTTGCCCGTATACTGTTTTCATAACTGTTATTGAAACCACCTCATATGTGGTTTCAACAACGGTTCCGAAAACGCCTTCTGTAATGTTACAGGTGTAAATGCAAACTGTTGCGGTAACGGTTTGGGCACTCTGTAATGTTACAGAGGCGTAGTGTGGGCAGGGCCATAGACACATTCAGAAAACTGGAACCTAGTGACTTAACAGCACTCTACTCTTGATCACACCCTGGACACTAGCGGAAAGTCTTAAAGGGAAACAGTGGAAAAGGCACAGCTTTACCCAGGCACTACAAAAATGCTTGATTAGTGCTTTCAGATGGTAAGATTTTTTAACAAAAAACTCCAATTGATTTTTTAGTGATTTAAACAGTGGCCTTCAACTTTCACTTTCTATTGCTGGCAGCGACCATTTCATGAGTAGCAGAGAGCTTCCTGAGCTCACTTTACGCTAATATGTCCTGCCAACCACTAGCTAAGGTCAAACCGGCATATTAGCATACAGTGAGCTCAGGAAGCTCACTGCTGCTCATGAAATGGCTGCTGCCAGCAACAGGAAGTGGAAGTTGTGGGTAGCAGTTCTAAATCATTAAATAAAGTTGTTACTGTCTGAAAGCACTAATTGAGAGTTTCTGCAGTGTCTGAGGAAAGCTGTGTCTTTTCCATTGTGTCCCTTTAACAGTGGAGTGATAATGACTCACATTGAGTCATTTGTGGGATCTCTCTCTTGAACTGCCAGATAATTGCAGCTCTTAATGAGCTGTTAATCACATCTGGCCATCTGGAACATTGAGAGAGATCAGCATGAGGACTAGAGAATGCTAAAGTAGAGATTTTTTTAACTTCATTAACAGCCATGAAAATCTGCACTAGTCAAGCCGGGCAAGTAGAGAGTTAGCTGCACTAGCCCTGTTCAATTTGCACTATGGTTTGGACTAGTAAAACAATGTTAAGGTCGACCCCTGGGTATAATCGATCTCTTCAACCCTGAGGAGTGTCTGGTTAGAAACTTTGCACAAACTATGGTCTGTCAGGGTAGATACTACATGGCACTAATCTCTTTATCTCTTAAGAAATTAGTGTTGTGTCACTGGTTGGACGCACACCCAATTACTTACACAGAATGGCTGCATGAATTGCTTTTCAATCTAAGAGCAGAACAACTCAAGGCCAGCCTTCAGAGTTCCTCTTCTATATACAAGAGAATTGGAGAGAGTATGCACACCTTATATCTGATTCAATCTGGAGCTAAATCGTCCTGAGTGGGTCTCAGATACTTTGTTGATATAGTCCCCTCTAGCCCCAGGCCACCTTTAAATACAGCTTTACTCCGCCCCCATAGGTCTATATCCTTTGCTGGACCTCCACTGGCTCTCATTTAGTATTGCCAAATCCGATTAACCATTATCTTTCTGTTCTGCTCTTTACAAAGATACATAGATACATAGACAGTGTCGGCAGATAAGGGCCTATGGCCCACCCAGTCTGCCCATTTGAGCTTGTAAGTTCAGTTTATGTTTTCCTAGAAGTTTGTTGCCCCTTACACCTGACCTCCAGAATTCTTTTTTGTCTATCCCATGCATTCTTAAATCTCGTGATTGTTTCAGCCCCCACCATTTCTCTGGCAGGGTGTTGTCTCCACTTGTCCACCACCCATTCTGTGAAGAAATTCTTCCTCATGTTTCCTCTGAATCGTCTCTCTCTCCAACTTCATCCCATGCCCTCTAGTCCTGGAACATCTTTTTCGCTTAAAAATAGTGTATTCCTGCACCCTGTTCCTCCCTGTAAGATACTTGTATGTCTCTATCATATCCCTCTCTCTCTCTCCTCCAGGGAGTACATATTCAGTTTCTTCAACCTGTCTTCATAGGACTTGTGATGCAATCCATGCACCATCTTTGTTGCCCTCCTCTGAACCTTCTCTACCCTGTCTATGTCCTTACGTAGGTATGGTCTCCAGAACTGTACACTGTACTCCAGGTGGGGCCTCACTAGTGTCTTGCAGGCAGACTATGACTTCCCTTTTCCTGCTGGTGATGCCCCTGCCTATACATCCCAGCATCCTATTTGCTTTACCTGTTGCCTTGTCACACTGTTTCCCTACCTTGAGGTCATCAGAGATGATAACCCCAAGATCCTTTCCTGCTTGGTGCATGCTATATCCTCACCCCCCAACTGATATATTGTGCCAGGGTTTTTGTGCCCCATATGCATTATCTTGCACTTCCTTGCATTGAATTTCAACTGCCCTAGCCTGCTTTTACTCCTTCCCTCGCTACTTCCTTAGTCCTCAGCCCTCCAATTGTCAGCGCTGTAGTTTTTAACACGCTCATATTCTATTCTTATAGTACCTTAGGGTGCCTGAGTTGTTCCAAATTCCCACTTAGCTTTTAACTGACATCTAGATCTAATTGCAGGATTATTGCTTGCCAAAATGGGCTGCCTCAATATCTTCTTGCTCATGCTTGGCAATAGTGTACCTTATGCACTCCTGCTCAATAACGAGTCTGGAGCAATCCCAGCCATTGTCTTCCCTGCTGCACCATATACTGCCCCTTCACACAGTACATCTTCTCTCTTGCAGATCCACTTGCATTATATATATATATATATATCTATATCCCATTCACTGTCGCCCCTCCCCTCCTCTGCCCTTCACACATGACCATCCGCGCCCTTACTCTCGTTTCCTTCAAGCATCAATCATGCTTCTCACTTTCCAGCCCTAAAGGCTCAACCACGGCCAACTACCAAATGAGATCTCAAAGAAAAACAGTCTTCTCATTTTTATTAAACTCTCTAAAGAAAATATTGTTGTTACTCCTTCTTTGCTCAGGCAATGTGGAGTTAAACCCTGGTCCGCTAGCACAATTTTCCTCATCTTCAGACTTTGCTGATGCCCCTGGCATAAAAATGATGTTAATTAACAACCTGAGCCTAATCAAAAAGTCTGACCAGCTTCAAGCTTAGGTTGCGCATACAAACCCGGACCTCAATATCATTACAGAATCATGGCCTAAAAAGACTAATCCTAACCAACAAATATCCCTCCCGGGCTACAAACTAGTTAGGGCTGATAGGAACACGGGGGTGGGGTGTCATCTATGCTTAGAACCAAGTTCACAGTTAGTGATATATATTGTAAATCTAAGCCCAAAGAATTTGAAATGATTTCACTGACGCTTCAAATGCCATCCTCTGATTGCATTACTATTATTGGAGGCATTTCCTGTTTTATCGTGATTTTATACTATATGTTTTTATACTATTCTGGGCCCTCTACTCTTCTCCCTCTTCATCAACAATCTCCCCAGTGCCTGCCACCAAAAAATATTACTATACGCAGACTATGCAGTCCTGTTTTCCAGCCACCAAGACATTACAGTCGTTGAATCCCAGCTGCAGCTCGACTTCAAGCGCATCGAAGACTGGTTCAATTCTCATAAACTTGTCCTGAACCACAGCAAGACTAAAGCCATGTCCTTCTGTAACCGGACGGAGCAGGCACAACGCCTGTCCCTCACCATCAAGAACCATGCTGGGAACCCACCGAACATGTCAAGGAGTTCAAGTACCTTGGTATTACCCTGACAGTACCTCTCCTACACTCGGCATAGTGACACTGTTGCCAAGACCGCCAATATACTGGATTGGACTACTACACAAACACAAGCACTGTATGCCTGTGGATGCCCTTAAACTAGCCATCTACAGTTCTGTCACCTCTATCATTGACTAGCGGCCTTGCCATCTATGGCTCTGCCTCAACAAGTGCCCTCCGTGGGATCTCAGTTTCTCTCAACAAAGCCTGTAGACTACTAACGGGTGCGGCCCGACAACTCACACCTGTGACCTCTATGCAGAGGCCAGCTGGCTACCCCTACGCAGCAGAATACAATACCAGACCTGCTTACTTACCAAAAAGATTCTCCTCGGTCTCATGCCACCTGGTGTTAGCTCACTCCTTACTACCTATAGTGGCACTCAACAAACACATGGTGCCCAATCTCTAACCTTTCAGGTTCCCAGATGTCGTACCTCCATGGGTCAGCGGTCCTTTATCTATAGAGCTCCTCAGTGGTCCAATTCCCTCAATAAAGAAGCACTTTCCTCTACTACACTTGGACCCTTCAAAAGAATCTCAAACTTTACCTCACCTCTACCACTCAATGTGACTGCTTCTCTGAACAGAGATCTCTAAACACCTCCCAGCTCACTCATGTCTCACAGCCTGCCCTTTCCCAGTCTCATTCCCTCTGGCACCGGCCTTCCTTGTGACTCCTTTCCTGCTTCGCATCTCCACTAGTACAGACATTTTCCACCACCATCGACAGTGGCCCATTAGCCTGCCAACTTCTCTCCCGGTTGCATGCCTGCAATACTAACTACCTATGGTGCCCTCAATCTCTTATTGTTACCGCAGCCAGCTGCCTACTCAAGCTGCTTGTTATATGAATATTATCTCAAAGTATGTTATAACTGAGTATCTTTATTTTTTCTTTTAGTTGTTTTGGTTGTTGATTGTGCATTCTTTTACTACCTCTGTATGTACGTTGACCCTCATCCTTTGACGTGGAACCTTTGTAAACGAGCAGTTTCTGCTCAAAGGTATTTGTAATCCGAGAATTTAATAAAAAAAATAACAAAATAAATGTATTTGTACATGTGTTTTGTTCGTATTACTAATGTACTGTGCTTTGAAATATTGAAAAGCGCTTAAATAAATTTTATTATTATTATTATATAGGCCTCCGTCTGGAGGTACGGAATTCCTTAACACTCTTAAATCCCTAACCTTGATGCCAATTCCGAAACAATATTATTAGATGACTTCAATATGGATTGGCTCACTTCAAAATCCCACTGCCTCAAATCCCTTTGTGATGAGCTTGGCCTAATACAGTTAGTTACTGAACCTACTAGGAACAATATCTCCAACCCTACTAACAGCTCTATCCTAGACGTTATCCTTTCCATCCACTCCCATAAAATCTCCCACTCAGCAGTGTTCCATAACAATATAAGTGACCATAGTGTGGTGGTAAGTACAAGAACCCATACTAAAATCCGCCAAAAATCTAAACTCAGAACTAAGCGGTCTTTCCATAAGTTTAATGTGGCTAGTGTCCTGTTTGACCTGAGCAGGGTCAGATGGCAAGATTTATTCCTTGTTAAAACTGCAGAAGAAGCCATTTCCATCTTCAACGACAACCTTATTACCATAGTTGACAAGCACGCTCCTACTATCAAAGTCAGGGAGCGTAACATCTCCAACCCCTGGTTCACCCCAGACCTCATAGCAGTGCTCTCCGGTAGAGATAAACTTTGTGCAAAGGCTAGGTACACCAAGAGTCCAGCAGATTGGCAAGCCTTCCGAACGGCTAGGAACACATGGTAAAAAGCATCCGTGCTGCAAAAACACACTTTTATGTGTCCACCTTGGAGCGTGCCAATGGGAATTCCCATAAAATTTGGAGGACATTAAAATCGATTGAAGGCCGGCCCTCAGCTCCATCTATTCTGGATAAGATAATTACTAATTGGAGGGGTGGTGGAAAACAACTCCCAAATTCTCGAAGAACTTAATTCACACTTAGTTACCACTGGACTTGCATTTGACTCCTCGCCCTACGCAAACCATGCAAACAAAAGTGTCAGCACTACCCCTGTCACCTACGCTCCAGCCCACCCATTTCAACTGTGTACTATTACCTACAAAGAAGTCGAAGATTCACTCCTCAACCTAGATCACAGGAAGAACGCCGGAGATGATGGACTTGTACCACTTTTCCTGAGACTAAGTTCTGCCCATCTCACCGCCCCTATCCTTCATATTTTCAATCTATCCATTACTTCTGCCTCCGTTCCAACCTGCTGGAAATCTGCTTACATTCTTCCTCTTTTCAAATCAGGAGACCCCTCCGACCTAAATAACTACAGAACCATCTCTATCCTGCCCATCCTTTCAAAAGTCTTCGAAAAGCTAATCTATAACCAGTTAAAACAACATATTGAATCCCACTGTCTCCTAAACTGTGCACAATCTGGCTTCAGGTCTAAACACAGCACTGTTACAGCTCTGGCCAAGGTCACCAATGATTGGGTCTCTGCTGTGGACTCTAAGAAGATTACCAGTGCAGTCTTTTTGGACATTAGTAAAGCATTCGACACTGTTGATCATCCCCTCCTACTTAACTGCCTTACTAACCTAGGTGCCACTCCCACTACCATACAGTGGTTTACTAGCTACCTCACTGATAGAACACAGAAAGCCAAAGCGGATGGTCTCCTCTGAGTCTCCCTTCCGATAACTAGGGGAGTTCCTCAAGGCTCCATTTTAGGACCGATCCTATTCTCTATCTAAATCAATGACCTTGATACTCATATAACGAACGCTAATCTTCATTTTTTCGCAGATGATATTGTCCTGTACACCTCTGGCACCTCCCTAGCAGAAGTTAGGGAAGTTATGCAAGCCGACTTTGCGCAGATCGAAACTAATCTTATTAATGCTAGGCTTCTATTAAATGCCAAAAAAAACAAGGTAATGATCCTTTTACGTAGTTCTTCCATTTATACTGCCCCTTTGCCTCCGACGAATTTTATTGTTACCTCCCAGGGTAAACCCCTCAAAGTTGTTACTAAATTTAAGTACCTCGGCTTCTGGATAGACAATAAGCTTTCCTTTAATGACCATATCGAAGACTTATCTAGGAGGCTAAAATCACATTTAGGGTTCTTTTTTAGAAATAGGTCCCTCTTCTCTCTTACAGTCCTTACCAGGCTTGTGTTGGCCACATTTCTTCCTCTACTAGATTATGGTGATCTTATATATGCCTCTTCTGCAACTTCTAGTCTAAGTAAGTTGGACGTTGTCTGTCATTGTGCCCTAAGGTTCATCACCAGTTCCCCTTATAGAACCCACCACTGCGACCTTTATGCAGCTGTTGACTGGTCCTCACTTGTCACCAGACGCTTGCTCCATGCTGGCATCTGGACTCTCAAGTTACTTCTTCTTAAACTGCCGTATTACCCGACGTCGCTTATTCGCCTATCTAGCAGTTCATATTCGCTTAGGAAATCAAACTTTATCCTACTTGACGTACCACAAACTCATACTGTCTTTGGTCAGCGAGCAGTTTCTTTCTTCCTTCCCACAACAGGGAACCAACTCCAATCCGTACTGAAACTTACCAGCACCGTCTCAATTAATCTCTACAAAGCTTTAGCCTCAACCAAAATAAAAGATATTTGTAGTTGTCACTAATCCCCCCAGTTTTCCCTTATGTTATTCAATTGGGTACTGACTGCCCCTGCTTGGCCCAACTGGGTGCATAATTGATAAAAATAATTTGTCATAGCGTAGATACCCAGTTCTTGCTTACTCTGTAATTTTCCTCCTGTTCTCCTAATTACATCATTTCCCCCTTCTTCTCCCTTACTCCTAACTCCCCCTACTTTTATTTAACCCTTAACTACATCTGTCCTTGAACATTTGTCTGTATTCCATATCCATATCTGTCCTCTGATGCTCTTTTCACCCTCCACAGTCTCTTACCTTCTCTCTGGTTGCACCTAACTGTATTAGCTGATAACCAAATCAGGTTACTGTCTGAATTCTGCCTTATAAGTTGTACTCATTCATGAGGTGACAGAGATGAACTTTGTTCGCACTTATGTCCTTTATTGTAATAATACCTTGTATGTAGTTTTTCGTATGTCAGTGTAAATGTTCCAGGACCTCCTTGAGAATGAGCTTGCTCAATGGAGTTTTCCTACAATAAACCTGAACTTGAAACTAATATGCACAGCCTGCTCTCTCAGTTGCCCCCCTAGGCTTAATAAGAGTCATGGTTGACGGATGACAAGTGGGCGGGGGAGGCCATGAAACTGTATAATTTACTATATTACTTCATTCATGTGACTGGAAGATCTGTTCCATGTCAATGTATGTTTGTGAAATCAATAAAAAAAAAAAACTGTGGAATAGTCGTCTCCATTTCATGTAAAATCACAGAACAATATTCCAAAGGGCATGTAAACTGCAGAATAATATTCCACAGTTCATGCAAACCATGGAATAATATTCCACAGTTCATATAAACCTTGGAATAATATTCTGCAGTTCATGTAAACCTCAGAATAATACTGTGTTTTTTCTGCGATTTATATTAAATTAAATGGAACTCTCCGCAGCCACGGAATCGCTGAAAAATCAGGGTCTTGGTTACTAGAACCTTCTGTTCTAAGTCATCTGTGCATTGGTTCCATTGAACTCTTAAGGTGCATTGTGGGATTCTCATATGCAGTCTGGCCAGTGGCAGCACAACAATGGCTGCTGCCATCAGGCCTTATAGTCTCAGTAATGCCCAGGCTGTGATATACCTGTTGTTGTATACCATTTGACCCTGTGCAATCAGACATGTGGCCCTGTCCTGGGTCAGGGAGGCTAAACCTTGGCCTATGTCCAAGACTGCTTCTATGTACTTGCAGACGCTGACAAAGGGTCAAGACTGCCCTCGGTGCATTGACTGTGATACCAAGGGCATCGGACAGCTGCATGGTGCATGCTAGGGTCTGATAAAGCTGCTCTTTGGAGTGGGCTTTGAGCAGCCAATCATCCAGGCAGGGGAAGACATACAGTCCTTCTCTCTTGAGGGCTGCTGCCACTACTAGTAAACATTTGGGAAAGACCCTTGGTGCAGATGATAAGCAAAAGGGCAATACCCTGAACTAACATTGTTCCCCCTAGAACAGAAACCCGAGGTTTTTCTTGTGAGGGAGGCAGATCTTGATATGCAGGTAAGCATCCTGCATGTCCAAGGAACAGATACAGTCCCCTACTTGCGGTAGTGGAAGCAGACCTTGTAGAGTGACAATTCTGAACTTCCTGTATTGGATAAAAAAGTTCAGCTCTCTTAAGTCTAGAAAGGGCCTCAGATCTCCTGTGCATTTTGGGACTAGGAAGTAGCAAGAATAGAAACCCATGTTCCTTTGTTACCAAGGAAC
Organism: Neoceratodus forsteri; assembly: GCA_016271365.2. NCBI lineage: Eukaryota > Metazoa > Chordata > Ceratodontiformes > Ceratodontidae > Neoceratodus > Neoceratodus forsteri. The sequence continues at coordinate 1,681,268,566 of CM057456.1, forward strand.
AGGTTCTATGGCCCTTTTCTGAATCAATGCCCAGACTTCCTCTAAAAGCACCAGTATGTGGTCTGAAGGATAGGAGGACAGTACTGGTAGCTGGTCTGGAAGTAATTCCAGAAGCTCTAGAGCATAGCCCTATTCTATTATCTGCAGGACCCAAGCATCTAATGTGAACTTCCTCCAATGGTCCAGGTGGCGGAAAGGCAATCCCCACCCTCCTGCTGCGCAGAGGACAGGGTCGGGAAGGTGGCATGCAGATCAACTGCATGGCTGGGTATCCCCCCTGTGGCTTGCGATCACTCAGTGTCCTAGGCGGTGCGCCGATGCTCCCTGCTTTTACCTGCTGTTCATATTGAACGGTGTCTGCTGCGGACAGAAAGGGCACCTCTGCCTAATTCTTGGTTGAGTGTGGTAGAGGGAATGTACTGACTTTAGGGTTCTGCTCAAGGCCTGCAGGTTTGAGAGGATATCTTGTACATCTGCCCCTAACAACTTATATCCACTAAATGGGGCATTGAGGATGCACTGCTGCACATCACTGGCAAATCCAGCCAACCTCAACCAGGAATGTCTCCTGAGACAAACCCCAAAAGCTGCTGCCTGGCAGAAGCATCAAAAATGTTTTAGGTAGAGAAGGAAGATGTTTACCTGCATATGCCATTGGCTGAAGATCCTTCAATAGCTCCTGCTTAGGAGTACCCTGTGGTAGGGCTTGGGCTGCTGCACGGCCTTCCTCCAGATGGTATTTTATTATATAAGCCTGATAATATGCAATCCTCAGGCCCAAGGTAGCAAAAGTAAAGGTCCTATTCCCCAAAACATCTAGTCTCCTAGAATCCTTTCAGGAGGGAGATAATCGAGATGTTTGGGCACCTCAGACCTATAATGAGATGCATTTTTCAGTATTTAAACAGCCTCAGGCAAGGCTGCAAAAAACAGCTTACCTGAGCGGGCCCAATACATTTGATCTGCCTTCCTAGGTATGGAAGGTATAATATATGTGGTCCATGCCAGGGAGTGGCATACTCTATAGCAGGCAACAGAGGAGGGATAATGATGGATGAGGAGTCAGGCAGTTCTAGGAACTCCACCAATTTTCTTTTGGTGATGTCCTGCTCTTCAGCTTCAAACCCAATGGCAGTCTGGAGTTGCTGCATCATGGAGATGAATGAAGGGTCTTCAAGAGGGGACCTAGGAGTATACACTATATAGAACTGACTCCCTGCAGAGATGGTGGAGCTGGACCCCTCATAAGGATTCTCCATGTACTCTTCCCTCTTACATGATAAGGTCAGGGTTATGCTCCTGATCCTTGTTGATGGGATCTGTAGGCCTCAAAGAGGGAGCAGAAATCATCATCGATGCCGTAAAAGACAAATGGCACGTCAACCTGATAGACGCTGGCATGGGGGCTTGCTGGAGATGCCAGTCAACACTGCTCCTGTTGCATGAGGAGGAGGTAGCAAGCACTGCAACATGTCCGTGAAGGACGAAAGCAGAGTCTGCATGTTGGAGCTTGTTTGAACTGCAGGCATGCTAGGCAAGGTCAACAAGGGAGACACCATCATCGACGTCAACAGCAATGCACCAGCCATATTAGATCTGGGGGTGCTCTCAGTCTGTCCCAATCTGGAATGGGCAACAGTCTGTGCAGCTGGCAGCATGGCTGCTGGGTCAATCAAAGGCATAGAAACAGTCGCACTAGGGTGAAGGGATGACTGACAGCATACCAGCAAGGTTTTTCTCTTTGCTTCGTTCCCTCTGCTGGTGCTTGTGCTTGTGTTGTCCGGATGATTTCTCCTAGGACTTTGACAAGTTAGAGCCCCAGAAGCAGGTTGGTGATGTGGTGGAGCTCTTTCCCTGAAGATCTTTCTTCATCCTGGCTACCTGCTATTTTGGTAGGTGACTCTCCGAGCCATTCTTTCTGCATTGCCGAGTGACGGTATTAAACTTAAGGAAAATCTGGCTACACCAAGGCAGCACATGCAGACATCTTGTGAGTCGGCCGAATAAATCTTTTCACTGAATTCGCAGTATCTGAAGAGTTTAGCCGGCTCTTTAAATTACATACACAATAGCAGGTATCACTTACGAAAAGTGATAGCAAACTAGGGAGAGAAATATACTGAATAGCGATCGACTATACTATTGTCTCCTTGAAGGGTCCGGCAAGTATGGTCAACAGTGGGAAAAGAACTAAGGAGGGAAGGGGCCACCCACCTATATATGGAAGTGCCGATGTAGGACATTGCAGTGGTCAGCCCCTAGTGGACTGTTTGAAAAAAGTTTCCATGTGGTTCTAATACCTATAGTTCCATAGGTGTGGCCTGATGACAGAGATCTCTTCCAAGATCAAGCCTGTTGAATTAAAGAAAAAATAAAAAGTGATGCAATGTCTAAATACTATGCATTTCAAAGCTTTCCTAAGGTCTTAGTACCCACTCCTGCTTGTTGTGAAACTACAAAAATGAATTTAAATTAGCATGCCATTTACAGTTGCTAGTCTGCTGATATATTATCAAAACTAAGTAACTTTTTATCTACCGTATATACTCGCGTATAAGCTGGACTTTTGGGAGTGAATTTCAGTCTCCAAACTCATGTTCTGACACACACGAGTCACTGAGAAATAAAAAAAAAAAAAACGAAGGTTCTGCTATCCTGATTGCTTCTACCTCCTGAACTGAGCTCACACCTAATTAATAACCTCTCCCGACCAGATGATTAACACCTACTACCTGTTTGTCTCTCGTCTGTGCTCACCGTCATTAAGACACATTTAAAAACATTTACAAATTTTAGCACCTGAATGATGTTAGGGTTCTTCACCCAGATTTCAACATGCAGTCAACAAAAAAATGCTCCCTGGTGGAACAGTAGCAAGAGGGCTCTGTGCTTCCACGCCTACATACACATGTGGATAAATGGAGGCACGGAAGCGCTGGAGCCAGAGGGCCCAGAACTACTGTAATCACATGGATGTGTTCTTGCGACCTGCGTAAATAACTATACGATTGCACTAGCTCAAAAAGTAAGGAAATTCACTACAAAAAACCTTAATGCATCAGTTAGGGTTAAACCGACAAAAATAGGGAAACTTGGTGTTAACACTCCACCTCCACCTAGCAAGCAACAAAAAGAAAATGTTTTATGGTTTGGCTGTCCTGAGTGTTGGCAAATCAGGCCTGGGGTCTTCCTTGGGGTTACCAACCCTAACGCTCACCCCATTCTCATATAGTCTAGACATCTTAGTTTATTTGCTGACTGAATAGGGTGAGTGTTAGGGCTAATGACCCCAAGGATGATCCCAGGACTGATTTGCCAAGACTCAGGACAGCCAAAACCGCAACTTTTTCCTTTTTGCTGCTTGCAGGAAGGGGGTGGGGTGTTAGGGTTGGAAACCCTAACACCACATTTCCCTATTTTTCTAGGATTAACCCTAACTGGTGCATTAAAGAAGTTTTTTGCAATGAATACATACATGTGTGTGTAACAGATAGTTCACTATAGGGTATGTGGATGTGCTCTTATATATGCACACCTTGGGTGCGCTGTGAGGTGCAAGGCCAGAGGCTGAGTACTTTCAACCACTCAAGGTTTGTGTGTATCAGAGTATAACCGCATGCCTTGTAATGGATATCTGTTTTATAAAATGTCCAGAAAGTTCTAAAGGATTAACATAAGAACATAAGAAAACAGACAGCAGGAGACCTCTTAAGTCTATCGGGTCTGCTCGAAATAATAAGGACTGGTTCTGGACTTAAGTTTACATCTGTAACCCTGACACCCCAACCTGAATTCTGCTGTCTTTCCCTTTATGAGGCCACCTGACATTCCTTTATGCTTGTCCCAAGGCTCTTTTGAAGGCACCCACTGAGTTTAGCTCCACTACCCATTGTGGTAACGCCCATGCTTTCACCATTCTTTCTGTAAAAAAGTGCTTCCTTACATCCCTCTTGAATCTACTCCCCACCAGTTTTAGGTTGTGCCCTCTGGTGGTGATGATGGCCCTTATATCTCAATTATGTCCCCTCACTGCCTCCTCTCCTCCAGAGTGTACATTCCTAGGTCCTCCAACCTCTCTGCATATGATCTATCCTGCTGTCCCTCCACCACATTCATCGCTCTCCTCCAGACCCTTTCCACCATGTTTATGTCCTTCTTCAGGTGTGGATGCCAATATCTTACTCCGTATTCAAAGTGAGGTCTCACCAATGATCTGCACAGCGACAGAATAACCTCACTTTTCCCATTGCTAAATCCCCTTGCAATACACCCCAGCATCCTATCTGCCTTTGCTACTACCTTTTTGCACTGAGTCAAGTGTACAGACTGCTCTCCTCCTCCTCTGGGATGTGTGTAACTGGCATATGATTAACCACTGGTGGAGGCCAGGGAAATACAGCTGCCTGTGCCTGTTCTAGCTGGGAGGCGTGCCAGATGTTCAGCATGTCACCTTAACATCACTGTACAACACGCCTCCTGGGGAGAAATCAGAGGTTCTGCCTCCACAGGATGACGTCCACTCCATGTAGCAAACCTCGCACTCTTTTGCTGTGAAGCTGTTCTTCAGCCAAAGTTGTATGCATTATACCATTAAAAACTTTATGGATCTTTCATAAAATATGATATACCAGAGTTCAACTCTTTGGCTAAATTGAAATAGTTTTTATAGTGCACACTTATTTTGATATATCAACTTTTTTTTTTTTTTTAAACTTTCTTTATGCCCCCTCCTCTCCGGTTACCTGGCCTCTCTCTGGTGTGGTTTCTCAGGTACAGCTTGGTCCCACACACCTGAAGTCCCAGACTTGACTTTCCTGGTGTGGGCTCATCTCCACTAGCCACTCAACCCCCCAGCTCTGAGCCCCCCGGGGTGGGACCGCTGACTCCTACTGGCCGCTCTATCTAGAATCTAGTAGAGTGCCCAGGGTGCAGAGGGAGAACCAGGCACCAATCAGTATGACCCAGTATTGTGCGTGGGGGCTGTCCCACCAGACCCACCTTTGCCTACCAGGCAACCGGGGCTTTTTCTGTCCCCCTATTGGCTTGGCTGTGCAGTGTGCACCAGCACAAGACAGGCGTACTCCTGCGCATGCTCACAGGAGCGCCGCGCCAACCCCCCCTGGCTGAAGCTCCCGACTGTTGCTATACCCCCAGTCTCCACTGGGAGTCGCCAGACAGCGGGATCTTTTACCCCCGCCCCCAGAAAGGACAGTAGTCCTCCAGATGCTCAATCCTTTCCTTCCCCGGTGACCCAAGTCCGCTCCTGAACCCAGGTCACCGGCGTGGCGAGAGGTGTGGCATCCAGCGCCTCAACCCTCAACGCCACCGGGCCAGTTAACTTTATTTTTTATATAATACAATATGGTTGCTAACGTGTATTTAATGAGATGTCACTATAAATGTATGATGGTGTTTTCCACAATCATGCCCCCTGACAAAGAGTTTCGTCTCGAAGCACTACGGTACAGTGGTGTGTGGTCTTATCCTGTGCACACATTCCACCTTTCATTCGGGCAATAAAGCCTTTGAAATTCCAAAATGCGGTGCCAGTGTGTTATTTTGAAGTCCTTTGAATGCAGGCATTCTTTAGAGTTTGTACTTCAGCCGGGCTGGCCGCTCACTTTTCCTGCACCGGTCCTACCAGGAGCATTCACATTTCGAAAGTTTTGGAACCAGTAAATGATGATACGATTCCACTGTCTCAAAAAGTAAGGAAATTCATTGCAAAAACACTTCATTAATGCACCAATTTGGTTATGTTAAACCAACAAAATAGGGAAATGTGGTGTTACCCAACCCAGCAAGCAGCAAAAAGAAAAAGCTTTATGGTTTGGCTGTCCCGAGTGCTGGCAAATCAGGCCTGGGGTCTTCCTTGGGGTTACCAACCCTAATGCTCACCCCATTCTCATATAGTCTGCATATCTGTGTTTATTTGCTGATTAAAAAGGGAGAGTGTAGGGCTGATAACACCAAGAAAGACCCAAGCCTGATTTGCCAAGACTCAGGACAGCCAAAACCGTAAAGGTTGTTCTTCTGCTGTTTGTAGGTGGGGGGTGGGGTGTTGTGTGCTGAAAACCCTAACCCACATTTCATTTTGTTGGATTACCTCAACTGGTGCATTAATGAAGTGTTTTGCAATGAATATATAACAGATAATCCACTACAGGATATGTGGTCTGTTCTGATATACGCACACCTTGGGTGTGTTGTGAGGTGCAAGGCCAGATGCAGAATACTTTCAACCACCCAAGGTTTGTGTATATCAGAGCACGATTGCATGCCTAGGGCTGATAACACCAAGAAAGACCCAAGCCTGATTTGCCAAGACTCAGGACAGCCAAAACCGTAAAGGTTGTTCTTTCTGCTGTTTGTAGGGTGGGGGTGGGGTGTGTTAGGTGTTGAAAACCCTAACCCCACATTTCCCTATTTTTGTTGGATTACCCCTAACTGGTGCATTAATGAAGTGTTTTGCAATGAATATATAACAGATAATCCACTACAGGATATGTGGTCGTGTTCTGATATACGCACACCTTGGGTGTGTTGTGAGGTGCAAGGCCAGATGCAGAATACTTTCAACCACCCAAGGTTTGTGTATATCAGAGCACGATTGCATGCCTTGTAGTGGACACGTGTCTTATAAAATTTATTTATTTAAAATTGGTGACCTGGAAAGGCATGCTGAGTCGAAGCTCATTTCCAGGTACAACCCGCATGAACAGCAACACAATGGTAGATCGAAGTGACATAATAAGTTACACTACAGAAATGTACAGATATTTACAGGAGTAAAATGTGGTTATAGTACAAGGTACAATTCAGAAAGTTATAGATATGTACAAGCGATAAAAGTGGTTTAGGCACCAGGTTACATAGGTAAAGCACAATCATTATAGGCACAATGTTACACAAGTAAAGCACAATCATTATAGGCAAGAATACTTAAACATAACTAAACAGAATGACCTGAGATAATCCACTACAGAAAGTTCTAAGGATGAAAAGGAAGGCAGGCTTGTGGGGCTGGCCCACTGGTGCAGAGGTTGGATTTCCGCCTGGGATGCCTTGGGTTCAAATCCAGACTTGGGACATCAGAGGGCCAGCTGGGGGGAGGGGGGGAGAACTAAGTGTCCTACAGACTGCTCTCCTCCTCCGGGGTGGTGGTGTGTGTGTGTGTGACTGGTGTGTAATTAACTTCTGGTGGAGGCTAGGGGAATATAGCTGCCGGCACCTGTTCTAGTTGGGAGGTGTGCCAGACGTTTGGCGTGTCACTTTAACATCACTGCATGACACGCCTCCTGGGGAGAAAAACTGTGAAAAGTCGGAGGTTCTACCTCCGCAGGATGACATCCGCCCCACGCAGCAGACCTCGCAATGTTGCCTGGGCTCCTGCGGACGTCCTACCTACTCACGTCCATCTGGGGGAGCGCACCTCCCCCAAGACAGCCCCGCTCCGGGGGTAGTAAGCCGGGGGTATATGGGGGTAGGGTCTGTCCCAAGATGAAGTGTGCAGGTGACCGATGTCTGGCAGACGGGGAGCCAAGCAAAGAGCAAGCTTGTGGTCATTGTCGAATAATGCATGGCCATGTGATGTATTTCATCCCATCAGAAGACTGGATTTTCATAGATTTTTCTTAACTACAAATGTTCATTGCAAAAAAAAAAAACTGTATTAATGCACCCATTAGGGTTCAACTTAATGCAATAAAAGTTGGGAAATCTGGCATTAGGGTTGCAAACCCTAACTCCCCATCACTCCCAAAGCAGTAAATGGACACCACCACACAAGCAACCACAGACAGCCACCATCAGGTAAGAAGCAACATACAACTGTTTATAGATTACACAAATGCAGCAGCACTATTGTGCTACTTCTGTGGATTTGTATCTGCGGCATGCACACCGCAAGACACGCTCGTCACTGCAGATTCAAATCCATGATACTCAACTCACAGCACTGCTTATGTGTGCAGATGCACAGGACCCTGTAGCCACAGATAAAAATCCTTGATACCCAAATGACAGGAGGTCTTTTGTCTGCAGAAATGCATGCCCCTGTGGGGGCGTTTCTGTAGCCTCAGGTACTGACATGCACTGTAAGACATGCACACACTTGACAGGCCTGTGCAGTCACAAGAGTAAGGCATGTACATTAATCTCTGGCTGCAGAAGCGCAGGCACCACATAATCCATGATACCAAAAATTCCAACAGTACTTCTGCCTGCAGAAAAATGGGCCCCCGAGGGTCCTGTGCCTCTTCAGCCATAGGTGTAAGACATATACACAGATATCTGGCTTCAGAAAGGCAGGTCCCTGTAGGGCCTATGCAGATGGAAGTACTGTTGCAATGTTGGTATAATAGTGACAGCAGCAGACGTAAAAACTGTTCAAGGGGTAGCAGTTTTTTAGTTACGTAGATGCATATATAGAATAGCATGCACTAACAGATCATGCTATCTAGTGAGGTAGCCTGTTCAGCAGAGCCAGCCACAAAGCAACGCAGTAATTTGCAGTAAATGACCTAGCACAAAATACTGCAATAAAAAGGGCTTAATTGCTATTGAATTACACTGTTCCCTGAAGCATGCTGCAGCATTTTTGTGATACACTGCAGCATTACAAAACTGCATCCTGGTTGGTGCTGCTGTACCTCTGGCAGCACAGGCACAGCCCCCATGGGGACATTTTGTGTACAAAAAGGCAGGCCACCATGGCCTGCACTTCTGCAGCAACACACACTCATGCACGCAGTATGACATACACACAGGTGTAGCTGCCAAAGTACATGCCCATAGTGAGCTTTATGCTTATGCAGTCACAGATACAAATCCACAAAACTAAAACATCAGTGCTACTGCACTTGTGTCATCAGGAAGCAGTTGTATGTTATTTGTCTTATCCAATGATGGCTATCTGTGGTTGCTCATGTGATGTCCTTTTGCTGCTTTGTTTGGGGGGGGTAGGGTTGAAAACCCTAACACTACAGTTCCCTACTTTTGTTGCATTAAGCTGAACCCTAACTGGTACCTTAACACAGTTTTGTGCAACAAATTCCCTTTCTTTTTGAGACAGTGGAATAGTATCCTCACCTACTCAGGTCCCTTTGGGACTTCTGTGAACAGATCTGTCTGGATGCAGAAGTACAGGGCCCTCTGGGCCCTTCGCTTCCATGTGGTTACAGATGAAGATGCATAGGACCCTCTGGACCCTGCACTAAGTGAGGAGTTTGTCTGGCTGCGGAAATGCAGAGCCATCTGGGTTTGCAAAGCAGCTTCCATGTGGCTACAGATGCAGATGTGCAGGGTCCCAAGGGCCCTGCACCAAATGAGAAGTCCATCAGGCTACAGAAAAGCAGGACCCTCCAGAACTGGTCCCATTTGTTAATAGCAGGTCTAGGATGACTCCTTCTCTAGTGTATTCATTAACCCCTTTGACCAGAAGCCGATCTTGGTCTGTGTCCAGGAACAATTAGCTCCTATTGCAAGGGGGTATCAGGGCATCCCAATCTATCCCGGGCAAGACAAAGTCCCCCACTATCACCACCTCCCCCCTCCCCTGCTGCTTACATGATGTCACCCATTTCTCTGTCCTTACCTCCATCTTGCTTCTGAGGCCAGTAGACCACTCCCAACCTCAGATTTCTTCATGACACTGTATCAGTAATTCCTCTAGGCCCCCCATCTCTCATATCCACTCTACTGCCAGTTATGCCCTTCCTGACATATAGTGCTACCCCTTCTGTTCTAAAGAGGGTGCACCCTGGAATAGAGAGATCCCAGTCAAGGTTTGGGGTGGCCAAGTCTTGGTGACCTCTGCCAAATCAACCTTCCCTTCAGCCATCCTGGCTTGCAAGTTATACATTTTGTTTCCAAGACTTTTGGCATTGAAACACACAACCCTCCACCCATCCTGTTTAATCGTGTAATTATCTGGGTGTGAGCATCCATGCTTTCCTGCATGACACCCTCCCATTTAATTTCCAAGCTAACACTTTACCTACCCCTCTTTCTATTCCTCTCTCCATCCCTCTCTGCTGCCGCCAATGCTACTTAACTGGGAAGGGGGCATGACTGCCCCCTCCTCTGGGATACCCTGGGTGTTGCACCACATAGTGCCCCCTTTAGTTTAAATTCAGACTAGTGCTAATGTAGTCCCAAGTTCAGTCACTGATCAGCCTTATTCTCTTCCTGTTTAAATGTAACCTGTCTGGTGAGTAGAGAATCTTATCTTCAAAGTCTCTACACCAATTTTCAATAACCCTAAAACCCCTCTTCCCTGTACCAGTCCAGCAGACAGTTACTGAACTCCTCATACCCTTTTTTGCTGAACTGGCTCTAGGAACTGGTAGCACTTTTGAGAATGCTATCAATTCGGCTTTCCCCTGGAAGAGCTGTACTACTTTACTAAATCTTTCCTGCCCCACTCCCACTTCACATCCAGTTAAGTTGTTACTTCCCAAGCAGCTGACCAATTGTGGCTTTCTTCCCACACCCTGCATGATAAAGTGCACCATCGGGTGAATCCTAGTCGCTGTCATACCTGAGGGGACACAACTCTCCTTCCATGCTACCCCCCCCCCCACCTTCAATGGCCAAACCAATTCCACTCACTCAAGGCATAAACTAATGTCGGAGACTTGATTAGCGGACTTTACTAATCAAAATGAAAAATGATTAGCAACTGGTCAAAGTTAATTAGTAGTGGAGGGTCCAGAATGTGAGGGAGATAGCTCCTAAGAATCTCCCGCTAATCCCCAACTACCCGCCTCTTGATCCCCCTTTCCCCCACCCCCTCATCCCTCCTGGCCCTCCATACCCCCTACCTCCACAACCACTTAGCCCCCCTGACCCTTAAGCTATCACCCACCATTGTGCTCGCCCCCTCACCCGTCTAGCCTGTTGCCTATTCTCCCTTAATGGCTGTACATGTCGGTGGTCACATTACTTGTTCCCTCCAGGAACCTATCTAAGCTCTACAGCAGCATTCTGGGAATTCTCATACTTTGTACATAGTTGGAATCTGCACTTTAGTCACCTAATCTGTTATGGGACTATTTTCCTCTGTATTATGTAATTAAGTGATGGCTTTTGCAATGTATTCTGTCTCTCCCCATCCTTCTATTTGTAATGCTGTTTAGCTTTTTTAATGATGTGTAACCGACAATGCCTTCTAGCTGCTTCTGTTTTTCTCCAATGTTCATGTACCTGATGTTCCCCCACCCTCTGTTCGACGAGGATCCTTTGTAAATGAGCTTTTAGCTCAAAGGCTGTAATTCCGATTTTACAATAAATACATAAATAAAAACAGTGAAAAATAGTGCCATTCGCACATTCCAAGCCCTGCAGTCCTGGAAAAATCTGATTAGCACCTACCGTGAATCTAAACCAAAACTGATTCACAACTGGTTTCTGATTTGCAAATTGCGATGCGAATCTGCTTATTTTATACCTTGTCGCTATAGAATCCCCTAGGATCACGACCCTGCTATTACTCATTCCTCCCTAAACATGCCTCCCCTTCTCATAGGATCGACTGTTACAAATCCACTGGTTGAGTATTAAGTCCTCTACAAAGCCACAGGACAGGCAGTGTGTGGGTGCTGTGGAGTCTTTTTTAAGTCTCCATGCTCACTAAATGGCTCAGTAGATAGCACACTCGCCTCCGAGGCCGGGAGATCAGAGGGCTGTGGGTTCAGTTCCCACATGTGGCACTTGGGTTAATATCCCAGTACTGACACTGTAGTGCAGCATGAGAGGGATGCTGCACTTCTGAGGTGCCGTCTTTCGGATGAGACGTTAAACCAAGGTCCCATCTGCCTGGATTGGTGGTAGTTCAGATGGATGTTAAAGATCCCATGGCACTTATCGAAAAGAGTAGGGGAATTTCCCCGATGTCCTGGCCAAATTTCCCTCATTCACTAAAAAGATACCACCAACAGCTTAATCTGGTTCAAGGTCAGTTGGCATTCATCTGTATCCCCCTCCCCCGGGTTGTGCCTGAAAATAGGCAGGATTTGTCTAGTGCACTTACCCGGTCAACAAAAACTAAATAAATAAATAAATTAAAAATCTATGATCTCTACTTAATTAAGACTTATCTATTTTCTTGAATTCTATGTTTGCCCTCCACCATTCCACAGCAGTAAATTCCCCCTCCATCAATGAATAACTCCACTTCTAGATGCAGGTAACTGAGGACTGAAACTTGAGAAAAGGCAAGATTTATTTAAAAGATGTCCAATCCCAGAGGTTCTGGGCGCTGTACAAATTTACAAACACATATTTCACAAATATACCAATATAACATGAAGATAATTGTTAAAATGGAGAAAAAAGAGAAAAAAAAAGAAATTCATATCCACGATACACAATATCAGATTCTCAGCAACTATACATGGATTGATACTTATAAATTAATATTAATCTGAAAATGCCTGGGCAAATACGAGGGCCTTGAGGCAGAACCTGAACCCCAAAGGGAAGCGAATTCCACAAGGCCAGAGTGGCGACACTGAAAGCCCTGTCACCGGCTGGTTTCAACCTTGACCTGGGAATTGCTAGGGGGCCTCCACAAGAAGAGCAGAGGGGGCAAGTCGAGACAACAGGTATGAGGAGGTCTAACAGGTAACCAGGGCCCTGACCATGTAGGGTCTTATAGGTGAGAAGCCCCACCTTAAAAGAGGATCCTCCACCTGACTGGCAGCCAATGCAGAACACACAACACAGGTGGCAGGAAGGTAGGAATCATTAAGGAATCAACCAATTCATTTTTAGAGGACTATGTGCATGCTCAGTGAGAACCACAACAATGTGAATGACAAGTTACTCACTTGTAACAGTAGTTATAGGAGTGGTATATGATAAACATTCACACTTCTGGCAGTGTTCTTTCTCCTTTAAGGCTTGCTGGAAAGTTTTCAAGCTGGCTCCTCCCACCCATCTGGGTGGTAACTCCCTCAGCACCTCACCGTGACGTCAAATCTTACCCGCTGGAAGCAAGACCAGTATGCCACTTGCCAGGAGATGTCAGGTGGGTCAGTGCGGATGTACATCATATACCACTCCTAGAAAGTACAGTTATGTAAAAACTTACTGTAACAGTACATCTTTAAGGAGTGTCTCTTGCAGGTAATACTTTTGGGTATCCAGCAGAGGTCACTGTGGCACATGGCAGCTTACTAGCAGTTTTTTCCAGGGACCACCCACACATAACATCAGCTTCCTGTTTCCTATACAAGTGTGGGCGGTCCCTGGTATCCTCAGTTCCCCCACCAGATTCAGCTCACAAAGCAAGGACCAAGGGGAAGCCGAGGTACCAAAGGAGTCCCATCCCGTAGTCACTGGGCAAGAATTTGCTCTTTTAGAGATGGAGGGGGACAGAGGGTGGGAACCGACCTACTGCAAGAGACACTCCTCAAAGATCTGCTGTTATGGTAAGTTTTTTTTTGTAGTTAAACATTTTATTATTGTTGATTTAAGGCAGAACACACATACCGAGGCAGAGTCTTACACATAAGGATTCGACAGATACCGTAACATATAGTGTGATCAGTAAATACAATTGACATAACATTCTGTCAGTTTGCTTCAACCTTACAGGATGTAGCTTAACATATACTTTATACCACAGACTGGGCAGTCAGAGGATAATTAAATTAATGAGGAGTCGCTTCCTTCCAGACAGAGGGGAGCGCTAAGCAGTATAAAAAGATAAAACCATAGAGAAGGATATGACAAAAAGAAATCAATAACCTATGGTTACTCTACCAAGGGTATGTCTTATTTCCATGTAAATTATAATATCAACTATGGCAATCTTTCCTCTGTTTTATAATTTCGAAGGGAAAAATAGAAAATAACGGGATGGAGCAGGGGAGAGAGGGGGAGGCTTACAAAAAAAGGGAACTATCCAAACCTTATATAGTAAGGGGGAAGAGTCTAAAAGGTGGAGCTGGAAGAAGTATTGTGACAGTACTTGGATCTTAAATAAGGTTGCCAACATTGGTCATATTGGATTAGAGAGCCTTGGGCAAAGCTGGAGATCCTCTCAAACGTGGCCCCTTGGGCTAAGGCCAGAAGGAACTGATGAAAAGTGGGGGTCTCGGGGGTTCTCCATCTTATCAATATAAGTCTTTTGGCCAATGCCCCGGCCATAGTGATCCACTGAGCCCCCGGACTGCACTTGGAAATCTCAGGACTGCCGCATCCAAGAAGAAGTAGGCCGGGGCACGGGACGACATCAGGGAACAGTTGTTGACACATGACCTGAATGGCGTGCCAGAACTGTTGAAGGTTGGGACAGTCCCAGAGTATGTGAAACAGATGAGCCCCTTGGTTACCACATCTCCAGCAAGTGTCAGCCAGGATAAGTCCCATTTTAGCTAGTTTTGCCAGGTCTCTATACCATCTATGGAGGGCCTTATTCATGATAAGTCTTGTACGCCCGTCCCGGCAAGCCAGGTGGATACGAGCCCACCCATACTCCCATTGTTGTTCTGAGATTGCGATCTGTAGCTCTCTTTCCCATTGCTGTCTGGCTTTCTGGATAGGGTCTAGGGTGGAGTCTCTGAGGGCATGATATATGATACTAGCTTTGTTCTTGGTAAATTTATTCCATGAACATATGGAGTGAGTCATTTTTTTTAATGAGACACTATGGGGAGATTTTGGGAGATGAGATATAGCATCTCTTAACTGAAGGTATCTCCAAAAATGAGAGGCCGGGAGATGATATCTTGCCCTTATGGACTCAAAAGAATCAATAACAGCAGTCCCCGGGAGAAGGAGATCATGTATTAAGGAGATACCCTGTCCCTCCCATACTTTCCAGTGCAGGGTGGATTCCCCTACTTTCAGGGCCTGATTTCCCCATAAGGGCATATATTCCCAAGGAGCCGGGTCATAGCCCAGCAGAGTCATAGCTTGTTTCCAGTATTGAACTGAAAGCAATATGGAGGAGACAGGCCCATGGGCAGTTTCTTCCCTATCAGTATAGAATAAGCTGCGGGCGGCAGTATGAGTTAGGAAGCTTCTAACTGGAGCCATTGCTGGGAGCCCTGTCCAATTTTAGAAAACCATCTGAGAGTCTGAGCCAACACAAAGGACATATGGTACCGCTGTAACTAGGGAGTCCCAGCCCCCTTTTCCAGTGCTGCCAAGTTTGAGTTTGCTATATCGGGGTGCAACCTCCATATAAAATTGCTCATTATTAAGGTCTCCAATTTCTGAAACCACTTCTGGGTAGCAGGCAGGGTAGATGGGTCAATAAATAAAGCATCTTGGGAGCAGCCATCATTTTGATCAAATCAATTTTCCCAGCCAATGAAAGCTTTAATGCCTTCCATCTACCTATGTCAACCCTGAGTGAGTCGATCAGAGAATTGAAATTGGCCGCAAACATTTTAAGCGGGTCTGGGTGTAGGATAATACCCAGGTATTTGATGCCTTGAGGGGACCATTTTAGCCCCAAAGCAATAAAATCCGCTCCAGAGGTTGAGGAGTTTAATGGGAGAATTTCAGTTTTGGACTGGTTTAATTTTAGACCTGATATCTTAGTGAACTCAGTCAGGGTTCTAAAAATTGTCTGAATCCCCAATTGGGAATGTTCGGTAGTAAAAAGTAGATCATCTGCATATAGGAATGTCTTGTAATTGACGTCCCCCACCTGAAACCCAGGGATAGTGCTGGAGGACCTAAGTGCAATGGCCAGAGGCTCCATCGCTAAAATAAATAAGAGGGGAGAAAGAGGGCATCCTTGTCTCGTGCCCTTTTGTAATTGAAATGGCAGAGACATGGTGCCGTTAGTCAACACCGAGGCTAGAGGTGCAGTGTATAGCATCCTTATCCAGGCGATATAGTCTGGGCCAAAATCCATAGTTGAAACAGTATGAAATAGAAAGGCCCATTCGACCGAATCTAAGGCCTTTTGAAAGTCGAAGGCCATAGCAACTGAGGGGATTGGTGAGAGTTTAACAAAGTGCATTAAGGACCCCAGTGTTCTGTGATGGTCAGACCCCAGACGGCCCTTAACAAAGCCCACTTGAGAAGGCCCAACCAAGCCTTGCAGAAGGGGTTCAAGCCGGGCAGCAATAACCTTAGCCAATATCTTGACGCCTGCATTAATTAAAGAAATGGAGGCGATGAAACTGCCTGAGACAGCGGGTCTTTTCCCCTTTTTTGAAGCACTGTAATAACGGCTTCTCTCATGGAGGGGGGTAGCTGTCCAATAAGTAAGGAATGCCGAAATACCCGAACCAAATAAGGGGCCAGATTAACACCAGGGAGTCTGTACAAATCAATAGGCAGTCCATCCTTCCCAGGGGTTTTACATGGATTCAGAGCATGGATCGCCTGATTAACTTCCTCAATAGTAAACGGGGATTCTAACAATTTGGTATCTCGGCTGGAGATGCTAGGAATGGGTAGCGAGGATAGGAAAGCCTGAATCTTGCCAGGGTCAGGGGGATTTGGAGAAGCATATAGATTTTCATAAAATTGGGACATGATCAGATTTATCCCTGAGTTAGTACGACAGGGGTTCCCAGTTGAGTCTAACAACGCATGTATCACCTTAGAAGCTTGCTGACACTTGAGACGATAGGCCAATAGCTTACTGGCCTTTTCTCCCCCTTCCCAGTAAGCATGACGCATGCGTCGAAGGTTTAGCTCAGCCTGCCAAGATAAATGAGAGCTGAGAGAGATTCAGGTGCTGGCTAACTGTGCTAGCAGATCTGGGGTTGGTTACCCAGGGCTTTGTATTGAGCTTCCAAATCGGTATAATTGCTTCTCCAAGGCCCGCTGATCAGCAGCCTGGCGGCGGCATCTCCTGGCTGCCGCAAAAGCTAATATCCTGCCACGAATGGTAGCTTTAAAGGCTTCCCATAAGGTCGAGTCAGATACCTCACCATTATCATTGCCAGTCCAATATTCTGTTACAGCCTGGCCAATCCAGTCTAAAAAAGTCTCGTCTTCTAGCAAAAGTGGATCTAACCACCAGGCATGAGAATGGTGGGGATCAGGTCCCCTCTTGAAAACTAATTCAAGGAGGGCATGATCGGAAACGTAAATTGGGTGAATCAAAGCCCCCACCACCTTCTCATATAACCCAGATGAAATAAGCCAAAGATCTATTCTACTGGAAGAGCCATGGGTTGGGGAAAAACAGGAATAATCATGGACTCCTGGGTGCAACGCCCTCCAGGCATCCAATAGTCCAAGTTCGGACATTTATTTCTCCACTGCTTCCCTAGCCTGTCTATGGGGTTCGGGGGATTTATTGCTTCTATCTAAAGTATGATCTAATGTTAAATTAAAATCCCCTCCTAAAAGTATTGGGGCTCTGTTCTTGTTGAAGTCCAGGATGGCCTGATTAACTGTATGAAAACTAGCGGGCAGTCCTGGTTAGAGCGTATATATTGGCCAGGACAAGGGGGCCCTCAGGGTTTCGACTCGGCTATAATCCATCTCCCTTCTGATCCCGTGATAAAGTCCTTCACCTTCCATCCCAGGTTTTATGCAAGAGTATGGAGACTCCTCTATGGGTGGGAGCCACACTACGGAGTTCTTCAATCACCCACGCCTTTAAGCTTTGCGGCTTCCTTAGAAGAGAGTTTAGTCTCTTGCAAGAAGGCCAACGTAGAGGCTAGCTTTTTTAAGTGAATTAACACCTTCTTCCGTTTGATGGGTGAATTAAGCCCCCCTCACATTCCATGAAATTAGCTTAGGCTCCATTTAGACCTTCAATAAAACATATTCGCAGGAGTAAATGAACGAAAACGTTAAGGAGTGAGCCTGAATGTACCCTCTCGCTCCTTCTTGCTTCCCCAACCAGCGTTAGCGGAGCTCCACCTGGCCCCATTAGAAGGATTGTCATAAAAGAATTAACACAACACCATAATATCAACATTTTAACCTGAGAAAAACAGATACTAACATGCACTATCCCTATTAACTGGGAGCATAGATACATACATAGATACATAGACAGTGTCGGCAGATAAGGGCCTATGGCCCACCTAGTCTGCCCATTTGAGCTTGTAAGTTCAGTTTGTTTTCCTAGAAGTCTATTTCCCCTTACCCCTGACCTCTAGAATTCCTTTATGTCTATCCCATGCATTCTTAAATCCCGTGATTGTTTCAGCCCCCACCACTTCCTCTGGCAGGGTGTTCCACTTGTCCACCACCTGCTCAGTGAAGAAATTCTTTCTCATGTTTCCTCTGAATCGCCCTCCTCCAACTTCATCCCATGCCTCTAGTCCTGAAACATCTTTTTCGCTTAAAAATAGTGTTTTCCTGCACCCTGTTCCTCCTCAAGTAGATACTTGTATGTCTCTATCATATCCCTCTCTCCCTCCTCTCCTCCAGGGAGTACATGTTCAGTTCCTTCAACCTGTCTTCATAGGATTTGTGATGCAACCCATGCACCATCTTTGTTGCCCTCCTCTGAACCTTCTCTACCCTGTCTATGTCCTTACGTAGGTATGGTCTCCAGAACTGTACACTGTACTCCAGGTGGGGCCTCACTAGTGTCTTGTATAGCGGAATTATGACCTCCCTTTCCTGCTGGTGATGCCCTGCCTATACATCCCAGCATCCTATTTGCTTTACCTGATGCCTTGTCACACTGTTTCCTCACTTTGAGGTCATCAGAGATGACAACCCCAAGATCCCTATCCTGCTTGGTGCATGCTATATCCTCACCCCCAACTGATATATTGTGCCAGGGTTTTTGTGCCCCATATGCATTATCTTGCACTTCTTTGCATTGAATTTCAACTGCCAAACCCTTGACCATTCTTCAAGTTTCTGCAGGTCCCTTCTCATTCTGTCTACACCCTCTGGTGTGTCTACTCTGTTACAGAGCTTTGTGTCATCAGCGAACAGTGAAATTCTGCCTTCTATATCGTGTGCAATGTCACTGATGAAGATGTTGAATAGGACCGGTCCCAGCACTGATCCCTGTGGTACCCCACTGGTCACTCTTCCCTCTGTGGAGTGACAGCCATTTACCACCACCCTCTGTGTCCTGCCACCCAGCCAGTTACCTACCCACCACACTACTGTCCTGCCCACACCCATATTCCCCAGTTTGTGTAATAGTCTTCTATGTGGCACAGTGTCAAAGGCCTTGCTGAAGTCCAGATAGGCCATGTCCACTGCCCTCCCCTGATCCACCTCCCTAGTCACCCAGTCAAAAAATTCAATGAGGTTGGTCTGACATGACCTCCCCCTGGTGAAACCATGCTGCCTTGGGTCCTGTAGTCCATTGACAACCAGATGTTCCACCAATCTCTCCTTCAGTAGTGCTTCCATGATCTTTCCCACTACCGAGGTGAGGCTGACTGGTCTGTAGTTCCCTGCTTCCTCTTTGTTCCCACTTTTGTATAAGGGGACTACATCTGCTGTCCTCCAGTCTTTGGGTACCTCCCCTGTTTCCAGTTCAACCAGTTCAACCCATTGCGATTAACAAAACCCCTCCCCACCCCACCCCTTTGTTCGCAACTTTGCAGTCCCACATAAGACCAGCATCCACTGCGCGTGTCGGCTAAAAATAAGAAAAAGCCCAGACACCAGTAGAGGTCGCTGGGAGGTAGGTGACCCCATGGACCCATAATAACTAGGAAAAGAAAATCTCCTTGTAACCCCTAGTAGAGGAGACATGCACAGGGAAGGGAGAAAAAAAAAAAAATCTTCCAAACAACAACGGCCAAAAGGGCTGTCCTCCGATAAAATAATAAAGGACAAATTTGAAAGCTGAGCATAGCCCCTCTCTATGTTTAGGGTAATATCTAAGGCTGATTCGCAGGTATGTAGAGCCCAAAATTAAACCATGGGCAACACCCTGTTTATCTCCATTGTTCATGCATATCAGCCAGAGCAATCACAAAGAGAGCAGGATCGGCACCTCGAGTTGCAGAGAACAGCAAGTGCCAAAGTAGCTGCTCAGATATGAACCTAAGGGCCCATCATAACTATCCTCTGCAGGGGAGGTCCCCTTTAACTTGGAATGTGGGGGACACCTCCCTGATCAGAGGCAATATCTGTTAGTCCACTGACAAGCAAAGCATATTAAAACCAAAGAGAGATAAGGTAATAAGAGTCAGCCAACTGATTCTGCAACAGGTGTGGAGGTAGCCATGCTGCTTGAGATTAGTTCCAAAGCCAGTCCGGTAGCCATAGTCCCAGTATCCTCCGTAGGGGTATCAGCTGCATCTTCGGCCCAGAGAAGCTGTTTGGCCGCTGAAGATTTCGAGCCGGCCAAGCTGGAGCGTCTTGGTGGTAGAGGAAGGTTGCAGGGAATGTCTTCGGTAGGGAGATCCATCAGGACTTTATATTGATTGTTGCTCATATCTGGAGTGAGAGACTCACGAGAGGCACTTGGATCTGGACTGCAACTCCTGCTTCTACTTCTGGAGCGGAGCCGAGGGGTTTTGTCTATATGTCCTCCTTCAATCCTCGCCCTTCTTCTGTTCTTTTTCTTACTTCCAGAGGATTTTTGAGGAGATGACCGAATGGGAGTCAAAAGTTTTCTGGCTGGGTGAGAAGACGAGGCTGACGCAGCATTAGGGGTTGCAGGTCCATCAGTGTCCATCGGGGCGGATTGAGCAGAGAGGGCCCTTGGGCTGTGAGATACACGCAGTTTGCCCCAGTTCAATTTGGGTGCCTGTGAAGCTATAAAGTCCTCAGCTGATGCCAGGTTATCAAAGACCCGTGGTGATCCATTGATCATAATCCGGAGAGATGCCGGGTAGCGCTGCGAATATTCAAGGCCCAATTCAGCACATGCCCTCCGAGCTGCTGTAAAGGCCTTCCACCTGTTGGTAACCTCCAACGAATAGTCAGCAAATATTTGAATTTTGTGCCAATTCCAGAACAGCTCTTTCTTCTGCCGTGCCAGCAGGGTGATCCGTTCTCGGTCTTGAAACCGGAGGAATCGGGCTAGGATGGAAGGAGGGCGCCCACCGGGGGGGGCGGCCGCAGGGCCAGGGTTCTATGTGCTCTGTCCAGCTCCCACGGGGTCTCGCACTGGCAGTCCAACACTGAGGGTAGTATTCGCTGTAAAAAGGATATAGCATCATTCCCCTCACAGCCTTCAGGGAACCCAACAAACCTAAGGTTATTTCGGCAGCTGCGATTTTCCAGATCCTCCACTCGGGCCCAGAGATGTTGGATCAACTGCCCCTGCTCGTGAACTTTAGCCCAGGCCTTACGACAGCCATCTTCCACCTCAGCTAGTTTATACTCAGAGACACAGGCCCTTTGCGATAAATCCACGATATCCTCCGTGTTCTTCCTTGTGGCAACATCCATTTTATCCATGCGGTGGAGGATTTCTGCAAACATCTGCCGTATTTCTGACAGATTACTATCGGGAGCGGTCGGAGAGGGCACGGACAGGGACTCCATATTGCACGCAGTCTATCTGGGTCAGTCGCAGTGCAGAGCCTGAGCACACAGAAGAAAAACACTAAAGCGCACCTGATGATTAAAGTGCCGATCCGAAAAACAGATATCGGGACAACCACCGGTGAGTACAGTATCGCAGTTTAATACCGTTGTGCGGAAAGAGGTCGGATAACGCAGGATTTAGGGGTTACTTTCAGGAGCAAGCCGTTTAGGCGTCCATTCAGTTCGGCTGTTGGCCACGCCCCCGTTATGGTAAGTTTTTACGTAACTGTACTATCTTCCACGGAGTGGTCTCTTGGAGTAGGTAACACTTTTGGGATGAATGCTAAACAGTAAAGCCCATGTGGGAGGACATTTATTATAGGAGACCTTGTAGGACTGCATGGCCAAAGGCCATCCTACATCATGAGTCAATATCCAGACTGTAGTACCTTGTGAATGTAAGAATCATGGACCAAGGAGCCGCACAGTGCAGATATCTGTAATGGAGACTCCTTTAAAGCTAGTCACCGTAGTGTCCATAGCTGTAGTAGAATGGGCTTGGACAGGTCCCGGTAAAGGCTTGTTGTAACAAAATGCAATACAATTTGCCAACCAGGATGAAAGTGTACATTTAGCAACTGGGAGGCCATCGCAACCCGGGGCAAAGGAGATGAACAGTTGAGACGTCTTTCTAATCGATTTTGACTGATTAGTATAGTAGCGTAATATATGATGGACATCTAAAGTATGTAATAGATGTTCACCCTGATTAGAGTAGTCAGGATAGTAGACTGGAAGCTCCAAGGACTGATTTAAAGTATGTTCAGAGACTACTTTAGGAAGGAAGGGCTGGTAAGAAGGACCACCCTATCTTTGTGGAAAATCAAGTAAGATTCCCTACACATGAAGGCAGGAAACTCAGAAATACGTCAAGCGGATGTGACAGCCAGCAGAAAGAACAGGTTACTCACCTGTAACAGTAGTTCTAGGAGTGGTATATGTTGTTCATCCACACTCACTGGCATGTTCCCTTCCACTTTAAATTCTACCAGAAGTCTTCAAGCTGGCTCCTCCCACCCACCTGGGTGGTACATACCTCGGCTCCGCCCCTTGACGCCAGATCTGAGCCCGCTGGAAGCCAGGTGCTATGCGTCCGCAGCCGGGGAGGTCAGGAGGGTCCGAGTGGATGAACAACATATACCACTCCTAGAACTACTGTTACAGGTGAGTAACCTGTTCTTCTAGGAGCATGGATATGTTGTTCATCCACACTCATTGGCAGACTCCTGGCAGTTCTCCGGGAGGAGGGAGGCAAGGCACACACCCCCCTACTTAGGGAACAGAGATTGGAGAACTGAGGCACCAAAATCAGCATTCCGGCATGACTCAAGGTCAATGTGGTAATGGGTGATGAAGGTCTTTGCTGACTTTCAGGTAGCAGCCCGGCAGATTTCCTGGATAGGGATGTACCTGGAAGCAGCCACCGATGCAGTAGTATGGCGGGTAGAATGAGCTCTTATTCCTCTGGGAGGCTCCTTGCCCGCCAACTCATAGCACAGACCTGTGCATGATGTGATCCACCTTGCAATGGTCCACTTTGCTGCAGGTCTGCCAGATGGGGCTTCAGCGTAGGTGACAAACAGCTGGCGAACCGCTCTCCAAATTTCCTCATTCCTCTCCTTATAATAGGAGAGGGCTGGTCTCAGGCCTAAGTAGTGTTATACTGTGGACTGTATGATTTTGAAGCTTCGTATTAAACAAGCTTTTATTCAGTGAATCTGGAGTATCTATCCGTTACTGAAACAGTCCAAGTGCAGGAACAGTCTAGTTTTTCGATTTGTCTGGGGCTGGCCGCCCTGTGTGTTTTTGCACCAGTCCATTGGGAAAACTGATCGTGGCACCATACTGTGGATTTGGATATTAAGCTCTAGCAGGGTTTGAACCTGTGATATCCCAGTTCCAAAACCAGTTCTGTAACCACTGATTCAAACTGACTCTAATTCACTGATAAAATCCAGCTAGTTAGGAATTCTGTTTGTTTCTAGATGTAATAATATTACCTTTCAATACAAAAAAACAAGCCCCTCCTATAAAATGCACTGAAACTGGGGACACCTGATTTAAAGAAGAATTTAAGTTTCTGAAACAGCACTAGATCGTAAACATACTCTACAAAACATGTACTTTATGTTATGTGCACTTACAAAAGAAATCTTGTTGTTGCAAATGTCACCAGGAAATGGACACAAAACCAATGACCTCAAAGCCATTTTCACTAATGTCAAACTAATGCATGCCACAGCCGCAGAAGTGAAAGTTAGAAAATCGCCATATGCATTGCTGCTTTTTTGATCAACAACTATAAAGGCACAAGCCCTCTAAACAGACATTCAAGGGACGCCATTTGCATTAGATCATCATTTCTAAATGTACAGAGTATCTGTAATCCTTTTGCTTTTTAAAACCACATCTTATTATGCAGTACACTTCAGGCAGTGATATATGCACAGCAACTTGAGAATGTATCCGTCTTGCCAAAGGACCCTTATAAAATGGAGTTCTGCGGATATCGCATAGGCTAGGGTCAACTTCTAAATTAAAATGAAAGGTGCTGCAGTGCTCATTTTTGTGTGGGGGACTGTGACAAACACAGTTTTCAATTTTGACCCCTTTTCCTTCTCCCTGGGGAAACTCTGGCTCACTGTTCTAATGATCTTCCATGACGGCTTTAAGACCATGGGCTCAGATAAATATGACAACCTATTATGATTTTCCTTTTTATCCCTACTTTGTATGCCCAGTGGGCCAGTGTCATACATGGCAAATATCTGAAATTAACCCTGGTGTTAGCAGAGACCTAAAACACTGCAAGAGTGTTTGGGAATGTTATCTTTTATTTATTTGAGACAGTGCTTAACGTTGTATTGTATTATACAGTGAAGTCCGTTTAGTGCACACCCAGTTTGTTAGGCCAACATGTGCACTTAAGCAAAATTTCCTCTAATTGGAAATTACATTGTAAATATAGGGCCAGCATAGAAGAAAAGACACAAACACTAGTTTGTCATAATAGTCTTTAATGTGGTATGACAGCATTTAAAATCATCAGTTAGCGCTTTTAAAATGCATTTCAGTAATATCCAGCAGTGAAACAAATACAGATTACATTTAAAAATTTTACATTGTTTTTAAATATTTAGATAACGGCATCTCTGAGCTAGCACAATGCCTCCCCACCTTATCACTTCACTGACAGTTTTCCTTCTCATCTGATCGCTCACATAAGGCAGCTGTTAACCGTGTACTATGCCAAAATTAGGGTTTGTATGACAAAACAGGGTGCAGTTGGGGCTGCAGGAGGTCGGAAGGTCAGGTTCATATGCTCAGTATGCTGAAACGTGAAACAGACGGGAGTCACAGTGGGCAATCCACCTTGGTGGTTCCTGCCTTTGTTCTCTCATTTGTTAAACAGTTTCTTGCAATCCACTGTTTCTAACTCCCTCTTGGTGAGACTCAAGGCAGTCTGTAAATTTCAGGTACCAGTTATACCTGATAGCACCTCACTGTGCACTTATCAAGAACAATTATTTCTGGACTGATGGTATGCTGCTAGTGTGAAAGTATGCTCCTAAACAAAATTTGCACTTAACCTGTGTGAATTAAACCGGAAATATTAATATGGTTCACTGTGTGAATAAAATCAGAAAATGGAAAAAGTATGCACTTATCAAGAATGTTCACTTATCAGGATTGCATTTAAATGGAATCCACTGTATCCGTTTTACCAGCAATGATACTGTTGAGCACAGGCTTATATTCGAGTTATACCTAAGTGCCAAAAAAACAGACCATATATCTTTGATTAGAAGCCAGGTTTTTTTATTTAACTTTGTTGATTTTTGCTGTGGCTTCTAATTGAGGGCAACTACAATTTGAGGGCAACTTCTATTTAAAAGCTACTGGAATGAGCTAAACCTTTAAATAAAATCATACCTTCATCATACGCTATATTCACAGGAATAAGTTAATATGCAACAACTACCAATTGAGAAACCAATGATGGAATAGTTTAAACATTTGCATAAAGCATGACACCTAGGGCTCTATTCACTAAGGAGGTGGTGGAGCTCATGAAAGCTATGCTTCGCAACTGAGCTGGACTTTTGCCTTCAAGCTCTACTTCACCATTTAACATTTTTCTGACGCAAGTCTGTCTTTGTTTTAGACAAACGTCCCTCCCCTCAACTCAAAGGAGATCATCCTGGAAGAGCACTGTGCCAAGTCTCCTAGCGGCAAATACTATGTGACTTTAAAATGTTGCTAACACTACTGCCGCCACCCTAAACTGAAATTCTAAGACGCACCAAAAACAGAAGACAATACCTACTGAATCTGAAAAAGCATTACCTGCTAAACTGAAACTCTGATAGCAATACCTCTACTTTAGCAGCAGTGCAACAGTTTGTATGACTGACGTGTAGAAATGCACACAACTGTGACCTAAATACAAATCAGCTTTTTAAATGGCCTCTGTTTACAGGAAATATAACCACTACAGTATGCACGTCCAGAACACGCCCTCAGACCTTACCTCTCATTCCCTGTACACATTTAGGAGTTTGCTACTAAAGTTAAGCTGCTGTAGATATCAGGGAGGGGTTCCATTCTCAGTAGCAGAAACGTGGTGCAAAACTGTTGCAAAGTGTTTTTTTTCTTTTTTCCTAATACAAACTTCATACAGAACAGTTAGTTTGCACCACAAGATAGCTACTGCACAACATGTTAAAGTGCAACTGCAGTTTCAAAGTTTGACATGCACATGCAATTAAGTGCAAACTGTCTCCAGTTGATGCAGATGGTATACACAAAGCTGACAGACAACTAATAAATTGCAAGTGCATTCCAGCAATTTAAGACAAATGGAAGGAGTTCTAAGCCACCCGTAACACAAGTGTAACTAGATGACCCCCATAAGTCCTAATACGTCTGGCATGTTCTAAATTATTCTGAACTGTGGACCCTCTAACCTAACCAGGAGTGGTGAAGGTGTGTCACCAGAGCAAGAGAGGAGAGAAGGTCTGAGCGTGCTGTTAGCATCAAGAAGGAACCACAGAAGTGGGGTCTGTGGGAGCCACAGTGCCACTGGAGACATTTGTTCGACGGACCTGAATTGGAACATCGTCAGTCCTTTGTTCCTCAACGGACTGTGAGTGTTGGGAGTCCCTGAAGGTTCGGAGCTCACCAAATCTGTTACAGGTCTTGGAGGACTTTGCGGGTGCGGGGTCTACTTCAGCCTACCTGGGAGGAGTGGTCACTTGCCTGGGTGCCAGGTACGTGTGGGAGTCTCCGGCACTGGGTCCGCTGAAGTGCGTGCAATTAATTGCTTGCACCTCTTAAGCTGCTCGGGGTGGACAGTGGGCTGACCTGGCCAGAGAGTTGTAGCAGCTGGTTCGGCGTGTGTGAGCAACTGCCTCATGAGTGTATGCTGGGGGGACTCTGCTTGCTCAGTCCTAAATGTTGGTGCCCCATCCTTTGTTTGGGCCATGTCCTCAACAGCTGTGGAGGCAGCTGTTGTAGGATAGGAGCCTGAGCAGTGACGGATTGAGTTTAAAGTCCTGCATCAAACTGAGGCCTCACGTAAAGATCTACCGTGTTTAGAACATTTGGACCCGCGCAAAGACCTTCTTGATACCACAAAACTGGTCAAACTTTTCTTTTGGACCTTCTTTAATTTATAGGCAGTGAGAGTGCCTTTACAGTTCCATTCTTCATAAATTCTGGTGGGCTTTTTCAAGTTTAAGTGAGAGATGGCCTTTGACTAAGCCTGTCTGGTCTATTCCCGGAGAGGTGGGAGCTCTACGGGTTTCATAAACCTGAACTGATCAACTTACAGTGACTATTCTCTAAAATCCATGAAACTGCATGCTGCTAAAAGACTTTGCTTAATTTACATCTTTGTTGTTTGTTGTACTGTGATTTGGGGGGTTTGATTTAGAAACATAGAAGTTGACGGCAGATAAGGACCGCAAGGCCCATCCAGTCTGCCCATTTGTTTTTTTACCTTATAAATGTGCCATCGGCCTTTGCTCTGTCAGTGGCCCATCTATTCATAGTCATTTGTATTGCTCCCTTATGCCTATCCCATGCCTGTTTGAAGCCCTGCACTGTATTCATAGCCACCACTTCTGTGGTAAGCCATTCCATGCATCCACCACCCTTTCTGTGAAAAAGAATTTCCTCACATTCCCCTTAATCAGCCCCCTCTAATCTCATGCTGTGTCCTCTTGTCCTGCTATTTTTCTTAAATTGAAACATGTTAGACTCTTTCACCTTGTTAATGCCCTTAAGGTGTTTGAATGCCTCGATCATATCACCTCTCCTCCTTTGCTCAAGGGTATACATATTGAGCTCTGTTAATCTGTCCTCATATGTCTTCTGATGCAGTCCCTGAACCATTTTGCTGCCTTCTCTGACTGCCTCAATTTGGTTAATGTCCTTGTGAAGGTGTGGCTCCAATACTGCACGTAGTACCAGATGGGGCCTAACCAGTGTCTTGTAAAGAGGATTATTACCTCCTCTTACTTACTTGTGATACCCCTACTAATATACCCTAACACCCCTAGCCTTACCTACTGCTTTAGAGGTCTGCTTGGATGATTTCAGGTCATAGTGATGATGATGCCCAAGTCTCTTCTTCCTTGTGACTGCTAGCAACTCCTCCCAGCCTATAGGTGGCTTCAGGTTTCTCTTCTCTATGTGCATGATTTTGCACTTCTTTGCATTAAATCCCAGTTGCCACTCTTCTGACCATTTTGCTAGTTTATCCAGATCTCTTCTCATTCTGCCCACCCCATCTGGATCATCTACTCTGTTGCAGATCTGGTGTCATCTGCAAACAAACAAGCCTTACCCTCTAGTCCATCTGCAAGGTCACTAATGAAGATGTTGAAGAGGACTAGCCCCAGGACTGATCCCTGAGGTACCCCACTTGTGACTTGCATCTCTTCTGACTGTATACCATTTACCACCACTCTCTGTTTTCTGCCCGTCAACCAGTCTGCCACCCAGTTGACCAACTTCTGACCCACCCCGAGGCTACCCAGCTTCTTTATCAATCTTCTATGTGGAACAGTGTCAAAAGCTTTGCTGAAGTCAAGGTAGGCGACATCAACTGCTCCCCCTTGGTCCACCACTCTGGCTACCCAGTCAAGGAAATCTATGAGATTAGTTTGACAGGACCTTCCTTTTGTAAACCCATGCTGTCTTGGATCCTGTGGCCCTATGGATTCCAGGTGTTGCACTATCCTTTCCTTAAGGAGTGCCTCCATAATCTTGCCCACTACTGAGGTAAGACTAGACTGGTCTGTAGTTTCCAGCCTCCTCCCTGCTACCACTCTTGTGGAGCGGGATCACATGAGCCCTTCTCCAGTCTTCTGGGACCTCTCCTGTGCTCAGAGACTCACTACACAGTTCTGCTAATGGCTCTGCTAGTTCCACCTTTAGCTCCTTAAGTACCCTGGGATGTATGCCGTCAGGTCCCATTGCCTTATCCACCCTGAGCTTAGCAAGATCTTGTATGGTTGTCTTGTATGGATTTCTGGTATGTGTGGTGTGTAAGTGTATGTAGTTTTGGTTAGGAGGGGTTTGCTTAGTGTATGACTGGAAGTGTGTGGGTGGCTTTTTGTGTGCGTGATGTGTGCTATTTGCTGTTGGGAATGTGCAGGGATGGTGCAAAGATGGTCAGGCAGTATTGCCCCTCCAGGCTCAGGGGCCTCTGCCCTTTTAGCTGTCCCCCGTTGTCAGCAGAAGCATACAGGACATGTCGTGTTTTGGGGATGGTTAGGAGGAGGAAGAAGGGGGGGGGGGATTGGGCCTGGTGGGGGAATGGAGAGGGTTAGGCAGATTGGAGTAGTGGGAACAAGGAGATACCCTGGGGCAAAATGGGACCAGAACAGGGGTCCTCCCTGCCTGGTTCCCATACCCAAGGGCTCTACATTGTGCAGGCAAGTGGCGCGACCTTTCTCGAAAGGCCCACCCGGCTCAGACGGTGTTATGCAATGCCAGGTCTATTAAGAACAAGACCGCTGTGATAGCGGATCTTGTTGGTTCATCTAACCTGGCTTATATCACGAGACCTGGCTGGATGAAAATGCTGGTCCAGTGTTGGCTTCAGCAATTTCGGCCAAGTACTAGTTGATACACCGCCTGAGGTTGGATCATAGTGGCGGGGGTGTAGCTATCTGCTTTAGATCAGAACTGGGCCTTGTTGATGTGCCAGTGGGGAGTACCAGTTCCTTTGAGTGTATCATGGGTGATGGGTGTAGGGTGCAGGATACTACACAACTACCATCCACCCGGTGATGGGAAAGCATTTCTGCAGGAAGTCACGGACTTCATTGTCAACGTGGTATTGGGGTCACCCAGATGGTTAATTCTGGGGGATTTCAATGCCTGGGTCGACGAACTCTCGCAATACGGTCAAGACTTCCTCCAACTGATGACCTCGTTGGGCTTTTCACAGGGTATTACCTCTATAACCCACATCTGTGGTCACTCATTGGACCTGGTGTTCCTCCTGGGGATGGAGACATCCGATTTGGTGGTGGAACCAGTTGGGTGGTCTGACCATCACACCATAGGATTCAGTTTTGTGGCTCCCCACAGTAGGCCTGCCCCTATGGAGATGGTCTGGTACTGCCCTTTGAGGGGTGTGACCCCAGATGGCCTAATGGCAGTGCTGGACCTCTCGAGTACACAGCGTGAACGCATGGCTCTAGGAGGTCTGGTAACTGCCTATAATAAGGTGATGACAGAGGCCCTGGATTCCATAGCCCTGGCTCATGTTCATACTAACATACTATTTGCCAGCAGATTAGGCCTTACGGTCTGTCGAGTCTGCTCGAACCTAAATCCTTAGTTGGGTGCCGAGACCCTCCCATCCCTTGTTCTCTAGAAACCCCTATCATCCCTCACTCTTCACCCAAGGTCCCCATGGTTTGACGGGACCATGAAGGAGATGAGGAGAGTGGGACGAAGGCTAGAGAGGTGCTGGTGGAAATCGTGCCTGGAGGCTGACAGATTTAGACTGATGGACCATTATACGGTCTATCAATCAGCACTCACCCGTTAGAAGGCAGAATTTCTGTCCAGGGAGATGGCTGCTGCACAGAATTGACCAGCTCAGCTCTTCTGGACTGTCGACAGATTGTGCAATCCAATCTATCTTCAGCCTGGTGGAGCCTTTTCACCAGAGAAGTGTGACGAGTTTGCTTGGTTCTTTGCAGATAAGGTTGCCACCATCTGGTCCAAGATTTGCTCAGCCCCCTCTGCTGGGTATTGCGGAGACTGGCAGGAGGTTGTAAGCTCCCAGTCTGCTTGGTCTGACTTTGGCCAGCTGAAAATCGCCAACATCGTGAAGATCATCCAGACTTTGCGACCAACCTGCTGTAGTTTGGATCCGTGCCCAACACGCCTTCTTGTAGGGTGTTTGATGAAATCGGCCTGGTCCTGACTGAGTCAGTCTGGAGGTCATTAGAGAGCGGGGTGTTTCCCAGCCCCCTAATGGAGGCAGTTGTACGACCACTCCTTAAAAAGTCCTCCCATGACCCGGACTGTCTGAGCAACTACAGACCTGTCTGTAACCTTCCCTTTGTGGGTAAAATTATTTAGAAAGTGGTTGCGTTGCAGCTGGATGATCATTTATCTACCCATGATGTCTATGATTCTCTCCAGTCCAGATTTAGGAAGAGGCATAGTACCGAGACGGCCCTTGTTTAGGTGCTAATGATCTTCTAATAGCGAAAGATCAGAGGAATCATTCCATCTTAGTCCTCCTCGATCTTTCTGCAGCGTTTGACACTGTGGACCATGGTGTGCTACTGAAGCGCCTGTAGTTCATCTCCAGACTGTCTGGTACAGTTCTCGGATGGTTTCAATCATTCCTCGAGAGCAGGACTCAGAGAGTGGTGTCTGGGAATTATTTATCAGCCCCTCTCCCCCTATCCTGCGGGGTACCACAGGGTTCCATTTTATCACCCATGTTGTTCACAGTATATATGCTGCCGTTGGGAGATATCATTAGGTGGTATGGTCTGAGTTTTCATTGCTATGCAGATGATACTCAGCTGTACATGTCCTCTGTGCCTGAACAGGATGGCATCTTCTCGGTCTTTAACAACTGCCTCTCCAAGATTCAGGACTAGATGAGTGCCAGCTGGCGAAGTGGTCCTTATCTGCAGTCAAATTCTATGTTTCTATGCAATGTGAGATGGCAGCAAGGAGGGCTGAGGGGATACTGGGATGCAAAGGGAGAGGCATCAACAGTAGAAATCTGAAGTTGTTTTCCCTCTGTACAGACAGTTGGTGAGACCCCATCTGGAGCACTGCGTGCAGTTCTGGAGACCCCATCTCTGCAACGACATATACAGAGTGGAGGCTGTCCAGAGGAGGGCAAACAAAATGGTGCAGGGTCTGCACCAGAAGACATACGAAGAGAGACTAAAGGAGCTTAATATGTATACCTTCGAGGAAAGGAGGGAGAGGGGGGACATGACAGAAACTTTCAAGTACCTCAAGGGAATCAACGAAGTCCAAGAGGGTAGCATCTTTCAGAAAAAGGGATGTGTAAGAACAAGGGGGCACAACTTGAAGATAGAGGGGGGACGGCTCAGCAGTAATGAGAGGAAGTATTTTTTCATAGAGAGGGTTGTGGATGCATGGAACAGCCTTCCTGAGGAGGCTGTAGAGTCAAGAACAGTGAGGAAATTCAAGAATGCATGCGACAGACATAAGGCAATTCTAGTGGGGGGGGTAGGAGGAAGTAGGCTGTTGGTTAACTAGGATCTGCAGCTTACCCATTACGTAGGGAAATGGGCAGACTAGGTGGGCCAAACGGCCCTTATCTGCTGTCAAATTCTATGTTTCTGGCTGTGGCTGAACCCAGCTAAAACGGAGGTGTTGGCTACGGATACAGATCATTGGAAGGCGGGTTTGTTGGCGGGACAACCTTCTGAGCTTTAGCTCGGGGGGTGTTCAGTTGACTACCTCCGATCAGGTACGGAACCTAGGCATTGCTTTTCATGATGGCCTGACCCTTAAATCTCAGGTGTCAGTCCTTGTCAAGACCTCATTTTACCATCTGAGGACTATCGCCCACGTAAAACACCTGGTTCCTCCTGATGATCTTCCAACACTGGTCCACATCTTCGTGACCTCTCGCCTTGACTACTGCAATGCCCTCTATCTAGGGCTACTGGGGGCTGATATCAGTTGCCTGCAGCTGGTGCAGAATGCGGCAGCCAGGCTTTTGACTGGTACTTCTAGGGCCAGTCATATCACGCCTGTGCTCCACAGACTGCATTGGCTGCCAGTACAGTGGCAGATGACCTCCAAGGTCAGGTTATTGAACTACAAAGCCCTACATGAGCAGGGACCCCACTATTTGCAAGATCTCCTTCACCCTTACTGCCCCCTCCGCCCACTCCGCTCCAGCTACTAGGGATTGCTAGATTCCCAGGGTTCAATTAAAAACATCTGGGGCCCATTCTTTTGTGGCCCCTACCCTATGGAATTCTCTACCTCATCGGGTACAAGAGTGCCTCACCATCCAGAGCTTTAAAATGGCACTTAAAACTTATTTGTTTAGCCTGGCATTTCTGGACTCTAATTTTGAAGCTGATATTTATTACGACACCGATTTTATGAGAGTCTTTGATGTACTGACTTGTTTGTGATTTGATTTTAATTACTGCGTGTTTATGTTGCAACTATGTACAAGCGCCTTGATCTTTGGAAAGGCACTTTTTATAAATAAAGTATAATGATGATAAGCACACATGCATAACAGAACAATCAAAACAGCAAACTCCCAGTCCACGATGGAGAAGTTGGGTAAGCAGGTGCGATTTTATGAGGTTTGCTTGCGGCACTGTGCCATGTCTCTGCATGCAGACAGTCTGGGTCTGTGGCACTATGTGCTGCATGGTGACTTTCAGTACTGCTGGTCAGCCTACTTCCAGTGACATCATGCCGCCATAGACAGCTCCTCAGTGCCGCTGCAATGGGAACAGCTTAATTAACCTCCCAAACTACGGTATTTCAACAAACTACCGGCTAATGTATCCTCTGGAGGTACTATCAAACATGCGTCACTCTAGCAGGGCCCCCTTGCCCTCAGAATCCTTCAACAGTGATAGATACAGCCAAGAGAACTTGGACAGCGAGAGCTCTCAGCCGCTGCAGCCGACCAGCTAAAATCAAAAAGAGGCCACAGCCCCAAACTCGCTTGCCTTATAGTGCCAGGTGGATGTGATGGTGTCAGAACTAAGAGGCTTCCAATAGGAGAGAAGTCCACTACAACTCTTTTTGCAGACCAACATCAGTAAAACAGAAAAAAAAAAAAAAAAGAGTCAGTAGCATAGATGAGATGACAAGACTCCTGCCTAGACACTACAGAGCGAGCTGTCCTCCAGCTCCACACTTCTTTGCAGGCCCTACAAGACAGAGTGAAGGATGCAGAGTGTTGAGCTTGACATAGCAGTTTACAAATTTGTAACTTGCCGGGAGTAGCAGAGGGAACAGCCAGCATGACATTTCTGCCCAAGTTGTTCTGATCGATCTTCCTGCTTCCCTCTAAGATCACATTACAGTCTAAGCGGGCTCACCGAGCCCTGGGGCTGAAATCATCTAGCCCCAAGGCCCAGCACCATTCATCCTGCACTTTCTTTGATATTCTGAGAAGAAAGCGCTGCATTTAGCCTAGAAGCAAAACACTGGTATACTGGTATACGAGGGGACTCAATTGTATATCGATGATTGTTCGACTATAGTGATGACTAACCACAGAAAATACACCCCAATTAGGAAGGTACTCAAAGTCCAAGATGCAATTCAGACCTCCCTAACTGGCTAAGATGACTGTTTATTCAGCACCTATGACAGTGGACGGAAGCTGCTACAGACTTAAGCAAGATGGGCATCACAGTAACCCTGCAAACACAGGACACCCAGTCATAGAAACATAGACTTTGACGGCAGATAAGGACCGCTAGACCCATCTAGTCTGCCCATTTCCCTACCTACAGGATAGGCCGCAGATCCTAGTTAACCAACAGCCTATTTCTTCCTACCCCCCACAAGAATTGCCTTATGTCTGTCCCATGCATTCTTGAATTCTCCCCCCAGTTTTAGACCCCACAACCTCCTCAGGAAGGCTGTTCCATGCATCCACTACCCTCTCTGTGAAATAATACTTCCTCACATTGCCCCTGAACCGCCCCCCCTTCTATCTTTAAATTGTGTCCCCTTGTTCTTGCATGTCTCTTTTTCTGAAAGATGCTACCCTCTTGGACTTTGTTGATTCCACTGAGGTACTTAAAAGTTTCTATCATGTCCCCTCTCCCTTCTTTCCTCAAGGTATACATATTAAGCTCCTTTAGTCTCTCCTCATACGGCTTCTCTTGCAGACCCTGCACCATTTTAGTTGCCCTCCTCTGGACTACCTCTATCCTGTCTATGTCCTTGCAGAGATGAGGTCTCCAGAACTGGACACAGTACTCCAGATGGGGTCTCACCAACTGTCTGTACAGAGGGATAACAACTTCCTGTTTTCTGCTGCTGATGCCTCTCCCTATACATCCCAGTATACCCCCAGCCCTCCCTACTGCCTTCTCACATTGATTGCTAACCTTAAGGTCATCTGATATGATTACCCCCAGGTCCCTTTCCTTTTTTGTTGTTGTTTACTACCTCCCCACCCATTGTGTATTCTTCCCCTGGGTTCTTGTTTCCCAGGTGCATTATTTTGCACTTCTTTGCATTGAATCCTAGCTGCCATACTTCTGACCATTCCTCCAACCTTGCCAAGTCCTTTTCATCCTTTCCACGCCTCCTTGTGTATCAACCCTGTTGCAGATCTTTGTGTCATCTGCAAAAGGCATATTTTCCTTCCAGTCCCCTGCAATGTCACTTATGAAGACATTAAAAGGACTGGACCCAATACTGAACCTCGCGGTGCCCACTAGTAACCCTCTTTCTTCAGAGTGGACTCCATTTTACAATTACCTTCTGTGTCCTGTTGTGCAGCCAATGTTTTTCAGGCTACCACCCTGGGACCCACTCCCAGGCTGGTTAATTTGACTATTAATCTTTGTGTGGGACTGTGTCAAATGCCTTGCTAAAGTCTAGGTAGGCCATGTCCACAGCCTCTCCCTGGTCTACTACTTTGGTCACCCAGTCAAAGAAATCTATTAGATTCGTCTGACATGACCTTCCCGCTGTGAACCCATGCTGCCTTGGGTCCTGTGCTCCACTGGCCTCTAGGTACTCAACTATTCTTTCCTTCAGAAGTGACTCCATCACTTTTCCTACCGCAGAGGTCAGACTGACAGGTCTGTAGTTTCCTGCCTCTGTCTTGGTCCCACTTTTGTGAAGGGGAATCATATCTGCCTTCCTCCAGTCCTCAGGTACCACACCATCCTCCCATGATTTATTAAAAAGAGTAGCCAGTGGTTTCACTAGTTCCTCCCTTAATTCTTTTAGAATTCTGGGGTGAATTCCATCAGGACCCATTGCTTTGTCCACCTTCAGTTTTAGGAGTTCTTGCAGAACCCTTTCTTCTGTGAAAGGACTGGGATCGACCCCCTATCAAGAGTGCTTCTGTTAATTGGATTAGGCACTTCCCCCTCCTCTTTTGTGAATACTGAGCAGAAATATTCATTCAGTATCCCTGCTTTTCACTGTCCCCTCTGCCCACCCACCGTTCATTCTATTCAGCCTCACTATCCCTCCCTTTGTCTTTCTACGCTCGCTGATGTACCTATAAAAGGTTTTATCCCCCTTCTTAACTGAGTTGGCGATCTTTTCCTCAGTTTGGGCCTTTGCTATTCTGACTTCCCTCCCTGCTTCCTTCTGCCTTAACTGGTACAGCTCTCTGTCCTGCTCCTTCTGTGTTTCCTTATACTTCCGGAATGCTATCTTTTTCTTCCTGACTTTCACAGCCACCTCTTTGAGAACCATAGTGGCTTTTTCTTTCATTTTGATTTGTTTATTTGCTTCACACAAAGGCTTGTTGCCTCTGTGATGGCAGTTTGATGATTCCCCATTGTTGCTCCACACCTCCTTCTAGCCTGTTTGCTAGTGCTTTCTGAGGCACTCTCCATCTTGCCAAAGTCAGCCTCCTAAAGTCCATTACCCTCACTTTTGTATGGCTTGACTCTGTAGCTGAGTTTAATGTGAACCACACTGTTTGATGGTCACTTGTCCCCAGATGGCAACCCACTTCTAGATCTGAGATCCTCTCACTGCCCCTGTTTGAGACACGAGGGTCTAAGATTGCCTCACGAGTGGGTTCTGAAACTAGCTGTCTAATGCCTGCCACCTGTAGGGCATCAATAATAGCCCTGCTCTTGGATGTGGCTGCAGCAAATGTGCTCCAGTTAACATCTGGCATATTCAGGTCTCCCATCAACAGTATCTCCCTTTCTCTGCCATTCTAAGAATGCCTTCTATCATATCCTTGTCCATTCCCTCCCCTGACATGGGGGTCTGTACACAACCCTGTGCGGATTGTGGTGCCTTTCCAGTCTCAAGGTGACCCACAGTGCCTCCTCTCCTCCTGTTTACTCTTTTGTTCAGTTGCTTTTATCCCTTCCTTTACATAGAGAGCTACTCCTCCCCCTCTTCTCCCCTGCCTGTCTCTCCTGTAGGTTATGTACCCTGGTATGTTAACATCCCAGTCATGGTTCTCTGTGTACCATGTTTCTGTGACTGCTACGATATGCAGGCATCCCTCTTCTATCAAGGCCACCAGCTCAGGGAGCTTGTTGCCCAGACTACAGGCATTGGTACTCATTACCCTCCATTTCCTGATGGCCTTACTCCTTTTTGCCCCATCCCTGTCCTTCTTGCCTTTGTCACTTTCTCCATTTACCTCTGCCCTTCTCCCTATCGACACCTCTATGTTGGTGTTTGCCGCACTTACTACCGTGATTATTTGGGGGAGCTAGATTTCCTGCTCCTTTCCAGTGCCTCCCCCCTTG
Organism: Neoceratodus forsteri; assembly: GCA_016271365.2. NCBI lineage: Eukaryota > Metazoa > Chordata > Ceratodontiformes > Ceratodontidae > Neoceratodus > Neoceratodus forsteri. Next base: position 1,681,305,990 of record CM057456.1, read on the forward strand.
GCTAGTTTAAAAGCTTGCCAATGAAGCATTTAAACCTATCACCTAGGATCCTGGTTCCCCTCCCGGACAGATGCAGCCCATCATGCCAATATAGGCTTGCATCACTCCAGGTGGACCCCCAGTCCCCAATGAAGCCAAATCCCTGAGCTCCACACCAGTTTTTCAACCACTGATTGAATCCCATGGTGCGGAACACCCTAGCCTCTCCTATGCCATAGATGGGCAGCACCTCCGAGAAGGTTACCGTGCATGCTACTTGACTAAGGCCCCTCCCCAATTCCATAAACTCTTCCTGCACTTCTCTAATCCCTCTCTTAGCCAGGTCATTTGTCCCTAGGTGGACAATGACATCCAGCTCCTTCCCCTGTGCAGCTGCTCTGGCAATCCTGAGGATTCGCTCCCTGTCCCTCCAAGCCATGGCGCCAGGCAGGCACCTCACCTCCCTCTCCCCTTCCTCCCCCAGTTCTACCTTCCTAACAATGGAGTCCCCACCAGGAGCTGTTTCCTTCCTGCAGGGTCCCTGCCACCCTCCTGTGGGTCTCCTTTGTGGAGGTTCCCAGCATCCTCCTTGGTCTCCACTGCGGGTGCCTCCATAGAGGAACCACACTTTGCCAGAATGGCATAGGAATTGTGGAGAGGTACAACTGGAGGGATGCGCCTCTGTTCCACCACCCTCACCCTCCCTGAGCCCACTGTGGTCCAACCGCTTCTCTTTCTTGGCAACCTCTGAGGAAACGGCAGAGGCACTGGTGGTCTCAGTCTTTGTCCCTGAAACTGACCCATGCACTGGCTGACCCATGGAGTGAAGCAGGCAATCAATCAAGTTTTATTTATATATGGCGCCCTTCCAAAGCTCAGGGCGCCTTTACACTTATAACATTAAAAACTCGCCACACATCATAAAACATATATAAAACATATTAAAAGACATCCATGTAAATTCAAACTCAGTATGTTACTGAGAAGGCCTGGTTAAACAGATACATCTTTAGACAATTTTTAAAACCTTCTACGGTCTGGCTATCTCGTATCTGGCAAGGTAGAGAATTCCACAGGGTAGGAGCCATAATGGCAAAAGAGCTTCCTCCCGATGTTTTAAGGGATACCGTGGGAATCTCTAGCAATCCCTCACCAGAGGAATGGAGTAAGCAGGGGGGAACAGTAAGGGTGCAGGAACTCTTTCAGGTAGTGCAGACCCTGCTCGTGTAGGGCCTTACAGGTCAGCAACGCGACCTTGAAGGTAATCCACCAATGTATTGGCAACCAGTGCAAATCATGCAGGACAGGTGTAGTATGACTAGATCTAGAAGCTGCAGTCAGCAACCTGGCCATTGTGTTCTGCACTAGTTGCAAGCGGTGGATATCTACCCCCAGTAGCCTTTGGTAGAGGGCGTTGCAATAATCAAGACGACTGGTGACAAAGGCATGGACCAAGGTTGGAAAATCTTCGGGCGGGACCAGGTGCTTCACCCAGGCTATGTTCCTAAGATGGTAGTAGGAAGATTTGACTACAGCCGAAACCAGCGCCCTCAGGGTCAGGCCTTCATCAAAATCAACGCCCAGGTTCCGCACCTGGCCGGAGGCAATATGCGGGATCCCACCAAGACTTAATCTTGACAGTTTTCCCGCTAATGTCCCTATCATCCTATAACCAGGGTCCACAACCAATACCTCAGTTTTTTCAGAGTTCAACCGAAGCCAACTGGCACTCATCAAGCTCTGAATCTCCAGTAGGCAGTTGTTAAACACCGCAACGGAAGCTAGTTCCTGATCGGGTACAAAGGACATGTACAGTTCAGAATCATCAGCACAGCAATGAAAATTCAATCTGTATAATGTCCCCTAATGGAAGCAAATACACTGCGAATAACATGGGGGGCAGCACCGAGCCCTGTGGAACTCCGCAGGGCAGTCCATGAGAGGCTGAGGAATAAATTCCTAACACCACTCTCTGAGACCTACCCTCGAGGAAGAACTTAAACCAGTTGTGGACTGCCCCCTTCAGTCCACAGAAAAACCACAGGCATTCGAACAGCACCCCATGATCCACAATGTTAAATGCTACTGAGAGATCAAGGAGAACCAAGATAGAACGGGCTCTCCGATCTCTCGCCATAAGAAGGTCATTAAGTACCCTTACCAGGGCCGTTTCAGTGCTATGCCTTTTTCTGAAGCCAGACTGGAGAGGGTCGTAGATATTGTGGTTGGTCAAATGATCCTCCAGCTGCAGTGCGATCACCCTCTCAATAACTTTCCCAACGAAGGGTAAGTTTGAGATTGGTCTGTAGTTAGCTAGGCAGTCAGGGTCAAGGGAGTTTTTTTTTTTTTTTCTTCTTAAAGACGGTGAACTACTGACTCCTTTAAAGGATCTGGAAAGATTCCTCTCTCCAGTGAAACTCCCACTATCCCAGCAAGGACCGGGCCAATGACTTCTACACACCCCATTAGTAGGTGTGAAGGGCCCGGGTCCAAACTACAGTAAGTTGGCCACAGAGTCTGAATGATCCTCACTATATCCATGACTATTGCTTGGCTAAAGGTGGCTCAGGTCAACTGGGTATTAGTACCACCTGGTTGACTAATGCAAGGACCAATCAGAAGGCACTGGCTGATCTCATTTCTGATGGTGGACAGCTTATCAGACAAGGTATGCGCAAACTCTTCACACTGTTTTTGTGACAATGCTCGACCAGAGTGAAGACAGGCTGGATTGCACAGTCTGTCCACAGTCTGGAAGAGCTGAGCTGGTCTGTTCTTTGCTGTAGCAATTTCCCTGGACAGGAATTCTGCCTTCTTAAGGGAAATGGCTGACTGATAGACATTGTAATGGTCCATCAATCTAAGTCTGTCCACCTCCAGGTGAGTTTTCTGCCAGTGTCTTTCCAACCTTCGCCCCGCCTCTTTAATTCATGGATCTCCCCATTAAACCATGGGGCACCTGGATGAGAGGTAAGAGGATGAACACGAGAAGGAGCAATGATATCCAGTGCCTCAATAACAGCCTTATTATAGGCAGACACAAGAGGCTCTGGATCAGTGTTATCCCCTGGAATTCCCGAGAGGTCCAGCACCGCCATTAGGCCTTTTGAGATGGCTCTTCTTAAAGGGCGGAACTGTACCAATTCCCTTGGAGCAGGCCTATTTCGGGGGGGCAGCAAAACTGAATCTCAGGAGGTGATGGTCAGACCATCCGACGGGCTCCACCTCCACATCGGAGGTCTCCATCCCCACGTGAAATACCAAGTCCAATGAGTGTCCTTTCTTATGGGTTGCAGTGGTAATAACCCGTGTTAAGCCCAATTAATCCATCAATTGGAGGAGGTTCTGTTCAAACGGCGAGAGTTCATCGTCGACCCAGGCGTTGAAATCCTCCAAGATCAACCATCTGAGAGACTCCAACACCTTGTCGGCAATGAAGTCCGCAACCTCCTTCAGGAAATCCTTTTCATCACCTGGTGGACAGTAAATGAGAAGGATCCTGTAGCCAACACCTGCACCCATTATATACTCAAAAGCGCTGGTAACCTCAACTGGGACCTCCATGATGCCCAGTTCTTGTCTAAAACAGACAGCAACCCCCCCCCCCCCGCACAATGCACTCGTGGGCGGTGAATCACCGAGAACCCAGCTGGAATCGAAGACTCCAAAATGGGGCCAGCACTTCCATCCAGCCAGGTCTCTGTGATACAAGCCAGGTCTGCAGATGCCACAAGATCAGCAGTAACTGCTGTTTTGTTTTTCACTGACCTGGCATTGCTTAACACCTCCCGAAAAGGACTGGAGTCCAGGGATGACCACCACTTCCTGCCTGATAAAATCAGAGCCCTTGGGTATGGGCACAAGACAAGGAAAACCTCGTTCCTGTGTCCATTTCAACCCAGGGCGTCTCCTGGTCCTCACTATCTCAATCCGTCCACTCTCTTCCCATCCTCCTCGAGAGTTCCAGGATCTCCCATTCCATCTGCTTCCTCATCCCCTTAAAATACCAAGGGCAAACAAGCACAGAAATTGCTAGGAAGGCAACAAGCCATGAATGCTATTCAGCCACTAATACTGCTGCCTCATCTCCCAGCCTGGACTCTGTATCATGACTTTGTTAACTTAATTTAGGTATGTCTGGGGGGTATCTGTGGCTCTCCACCTTCCCCCAGCTCCCTGATGTCCATGCTCCCTGCTCCCCACCCCACCAGCTGCTGCTTTCTTTATGTAGAACTGCCTAGGATTTGGGGGTTTCTGGGCTGAAAACTTAAAAAAAATTACCTTACCTGTTAAGGGCTTGCATTACTGGTCTCCCTGAGAGTCCCAATTACCATAGCTGCTGTGCGCGCTGTGGCTGTTCCTTGTCTTTCATGCCAATTACCCTGACTTTGCCAAGATCCTTTTGTACATTTCTGGATGAAATGGGCCCCACCAATGTGGTAATGTACTGCCTTGCAGTGCCCAGAACAGAGCTAGTCACTAGCGCGCTGCATGGGTTCACGTCATAATGTGGTTGTGCACAGGGGGCAGATCAGGGGCGGAGTTACACATCAGGAAGTGCCAGTGACCCGGTTGCAGCAATTTTACGAGCAGTTAGCAATCAGAATGTTGCCGACCCAGGTTGCCATAGGCAACCACACACATTCTGACACAGTTACTGTGTGTCAGAACCACAGAGCTTGCAGCGTGGGTACAAGACACACAAGTGGTCACCAGCTGATGCTGCCACTCTGAGTCAGGTGATCCCAGCAGTGTATACTAACAGCAGATGTATGCATAAGAAATCTGGGAGAGTCCAGATGGGGCAACTGTGCTTGCTCAGCAGCTCCAAGCTGAACCTGATGCATGGTTTGCGAAAGTGCTGGATAGTCGCAGCCACATTTCTGAAACAATACTGGATCCCTGGTTCAAATGTGAGATCCTTCACATGGCTATGGACAGCCACAGAGTGATTCACTGTCAACAAGAGCTGTGTGATGAGCTGACTGGTTGCATGCAGGAAATGCTGACACCAGCAGCTGGTGCAGAAGGTCATGAGACAGACAGAATTCCATCTGGCAGGTATGGTTCCTATGGTGTAGATGAGGAAAAAATACCTGTTACTGATAGTAGCACTTATGAGAGTGAGAGGGCACTGCTCAGCACGTCCTTATGTCAAAAAAGAAGTCACGGTTACAGCCTTTTCCTGTGTAAAATATCATGAACAGCTATTTTGTCAAGTTTCTTGAGCCACTTCAGGTTGATCCATACCAAGCGCAGAAGATGCAGTCATCCCTCCACTTGGCGCAATTGGCTATGAGATACATCAATTACCCCACTACAAGTGTGCCATCTGAGAGGATGTTTAGCACAGCTTGTGATGCTGCTGAGCTTCACCATTCAACACTAGACCCTAAGCCCCTCCAACAACTTGTTTTCATCAAGCTTAATGTGAGCTACTCCCATAAAAACCGAAATACAGTCTCTCAAACCTGCTTCTGCTGGCTGTTTTTCTTCATAAAGTTAAGCTACGTATTTTCCCTCTATGTTTCCTTCCTGTATTGCTTAATGCACACACCTTCATAATAATACACATTAACATTTTCTGAACAGGACAGAACTTCTCTTTTTCTTGTTTTAATACATATTATAATACATCTTAGAAACAGCAAGGATGCTGAACAAAAACACAGCTATAACAGCCCCAAGGTAAATCAAAACCCAGTGAGTTCTAATAACTTGCTTCTCATGTTATGACTTCAAAACACTGACGATGTGAAACTGAGTGCACTGCACAGTGCGCCACTCTCCTTTTGCATAAAACCTACAAAAACAACATTCCCAAAATCTTCTTGCTTCCCACTTCCCCAAACGTTTCACATATACGGCTTGTTGAGGGGACTGTTTTTGCTGCTTTTATCATCCTGCTATCCCTTTTTTGCTTGCAGTTATTTATCTCACGGATAAAAAGATTGCCTGCATTTGTTGCTTTTAAAATCTTTTCATTTTATTTGTTTCACACATCCACTCTGCTCAGCTGCCACCACCTGACACCAGCTTACCACGGGGCACCACGGCAGTGCCACAGGGTTACACAGTCTGTGCCTCCCACTTCCCAAGAGAAACACCATCCATGGGAGGCTCAATACTCTCTTCCCTGGCTGGCCCGCGAGTGAGCAAGGTCCATTTAGAAACTTGGTTCAATGGAGAAGTTAGCAGTACTGACGGTAATGTACCACTACAGGGCTGATTCTTTCTTTTAAGAAACCAAAACATTTTTTTTTTATTGTTCCCTCCTGTTGTCTACCAAGGACATACCCTATAATCAAATAGGGATGTAACTTCAAAATAGAGAGGGATACACCCCGCCCAGTAATCAGACAGGCAATGGGATATACTCTGTTCAGCCTCTAGGAGCCATCACTGAAACAGCTGGAAGTTTTTTTCAGTTAGGGGACCATTACACCACATGGCACCCACCCAGTTCTACTCACCCTGAACCTGGCCCATAGAAGCGGCTCTACAACCAAAACAGACTGCACCATGTTGGTCTCGTAGTGGGTTGGGGATCCTGTAAGGAGACCAACATGATGCTTTATTAAACAAAAAAATAGGAAAACAAAAAATGTTCTGTGAAGCCTTGCCCCTCTGGCCCTCCTTGAAACTGAAATGAAAGAATGTAAAACGAAAAAAAAAGCCATAAAAGTAGACATCGTTTAACTGTGTAATAAATTATTACAAATAAGAAAGGGATAGCAAAATGATGACAACAGTAAAACACTCGCTCTACAAGGCCTATTGGCAAAACATTGGGTTTAATATGTGTGGTTTTAATGGAAAAAATTTAACAACTTGATACTGGAAATGTTCTGTATTTTTGTGGACTTTGTGCAAACTGCAACTGCTGACTGCATGAGTGGCCTCTCTTGAGTCCTGCCAGGCTGTGACTAATTGCTCTTGCTTGCAGAGCAGAAACAAGCCTAGTTGTTTAGGTGAAAAACTCTACTATCAGTTCTCCCGAGAAACACTGAAAAAATATTTATCATACAAAAGTGTGACAAAAATTACCCCCTCTAGCTTGGGATTTAGAGAGGGAACAAAAAATGTTGAGATTTCTGATTTTTATCTAGTTTTAACAATTACTGGATGGACACATTATTTCTCTGCAGCAGCTCACGTTGTCTGTCTCTCCTGCCTGGAGCTTCTGTAAGTGCTGGGTCACATAATCTGCCTTAACTGCCATAGTGGCCTCCGACTGGAAAAGGAAGTCTCGGGAGATTTTGTAGTCTGACAGCCAGATCCAGTGGCTGAATAACGAAACACGAACAATGAATAATTGGGACTTCCCCCAATACGAATGCGCAGCGAACACTTGAAATAAGGTATTCACACACCCCTAATTTTTATGTAAGTTTTATGTTACATTTACTTAGTTTAGGTCATTATTGTCTTTATATCTGTTTATGTGTAAGCTTAAATCCAATAGTTTCAGTTGTTGGAACAGAAGTCAGCAGTATGAACAGACTTCAGCAGGAAATGCTTATTGCCAGTGAGCTGAGATAATTTTTGTTTTAATGATGTGGGAATTTCTCAGAGGACGATGTTTCAGACAGAAGAGTTTAACTGTCTATCACGTGAGCAGGCAGGCACAGAATCCCAGGACTGAAAAAGTAAAACTGAAATTTAAATACCTGTAAATTTTCTTTCTCCAACTGCTAGTCACAGAGCTCTAAGATGACTGGGATGTTTTTCTCATGCACCTCTGGAGGCAGGAACTAAACTTGCAGCATCCAGGACATCAGCGCCTCTCCCCATGGACTGCGCCAACTGGTTCCAAAGCAAGCAGAAAGTCAGATAACCAAACCAGACAATCCATCTAGAAGTAAAACTAGAAACATTAACACTAGAGAACAGCACAGATCAAAAATGAAGGCTCAGATGCCAACTATGCAGTTTTGGGAGTGGATCAGCCCTGTGACTAGCAGTCAGAGAATTAATGGGTATTTCAATTTAAACTTCTCCCTCTTTGTGCTGGTCAAAGGGCACGACAACCACTGGGATATATAACAGCAGTAAGACTACTGTACTCCAGAGTGCGAAGAATGTAGTCAGAATATTACATGTCCACAATGGCCTGTAGTACTCTACAGCCGAATGAGGCTGCTGCTGTAAAAGTTTGTGAATGTGTGCAGACAAGATCACCAGGTGACAACTCTGCAAATGTCAGATGGTGATGCATCCCTGAGTTCCGCCAATGAAGCAGCCGTGGCTGGAGTGGAGTGAGCTTTCGCAGTACCTGGTAGTTGAACACCAGCTTTTCTGTAGGAGATGGATGGTTGATCTGATCCACCTGCAACAGATTCTTTAGATGCCCTTTTGCCTTGATTTTGGGCCGCTGTAAAGACCAGAACACTCAAGGTCTTGTTCAGCAGCTCTGTTCATTTGAGGTCCTTCTTTAAAGGAACGTCTAGGAACCAGAGCATGCCATTATCTTTCCTTGTCATTCCTGGGCTTAAGACGGAAGGAAGGCAGGACAATTTCTTGACTACAATGGAAGGCAGAGGTTAACTCTGGTAAGAAACCTTGGTCCATACGAAGGGCTACCGAGTCCTGATGAAAAACTGTATAACGGTTCTTTGGAAGAGAGTCTTGCTGATTCTTCTGACTGATGTGACAGCAATGAGGAAGGTTACCTTCACTGTGACATGGAAAAGGGATGTCTCCCCCAAAAGTCTGAAAGGTGCTTTGGTTAGAGCCTTGAGGAATGGATTTAGAGCCATGGCGGTACAATGCACTCTACTGGAGGGCACTTCAGGGTCATGCCTGCAAGAAGTCTTTGATATGAGGGTATGATCTGAGCGACTTTCCAGATTCAAATAGTAGCAGGGCTCCCAAGGTGGAGACTTGTACCCTCAAGGTTGCCAGACGTAGGCCCTTGTCAAAACTTTCCTTGAGGAACTGAAGGAGGATTGGTAAGTAAACTTTCTGATCACCAATCAGTTTGCGCTGGAGCCAGAATAAAAACTTCTGCCAAATTTTGTAGTAAACTTCTGAGGAAGACTGACGCCTGGAGTGTGTCATCATTTCAATTACCACTGTGGAATACCTTAAGTTTTTTAGAGTTTTCTGCTCAATCTCTAAGCTGAGAGGGACAGTTTGCAGAGATTCATATCACTTATGGGCCCTTGGTGAGGAAGGTCCGGACTGATTTGAAATTTGAATGGTGGTTACCATGTCATGGATTAGATGGGGGAACCATGGTCACTGGGGCCAGCATGGACAGACCAAGATCAGTTCCAATTTGTCCTGTGCTGCTTTGGGTAATACCCTGGACACAAAGGCATATAGAAGCTCGTATTGACCCCAGTGGAGGGAGAAGGTATCTTGTGCCACTACATGATATCCCTTGACAGTGAGCAGAACTGCTGAACCTTGGCATTTTGTTTGCAGGCAAAGAGATCAACCTGGGGAGGTACCCACCACTGCGTAAGTAGCTGAAAGGTGCTGTCCTTCAGTTCCCAATCTCCCGGCATAATGTCCTCATGGCTTAGTAAGTCTGCCATGACACTGTCCTTACCCAGAAAGTAAGTGGTGGAAGGACTTGAGAGGTGAAGTTTAGCCCAATGTAGTAATAGAAGAGTTTCTTCAGCATGCGAGTGTGTCTGGTTCCCCCTTGGAGGTTGGAGTATACCATCGTAGTGTTACTGTCCATCAGGACGTATTGGTTACGAATGGTGTCTCTGAACCTCCGCAGCGCAGGTATACCGCTTGCATTTCAAACAAACTGATGCAGATACATGACTCCACTAATGTCCATTTGCCTTGAACTAAAAGTTCACCATTGTCTGAGGAGGGTCGCTGGAGGACCACTGAGTTAGTCTCATGTGAATCATGGCCCATGGAACAGTGTCTGTCAGAGAAACCATTGTCCCTATGAGTTGCATAAACACCTGGGCTGGTAGTTGAGCGGAGTGCTGAAATTTCTGAAGAACCACTTTTAAGGTCAGGAATTTTGTTGAGGCTGGGAAGACCTTGTCATGACAAGTTCTAAGGCTCAGCCCCAGATGGTTCAGCATCCATGCTGGAATCAGGGAATGCTTCTGATGGTAGAAAGCCATGGGTGGAAAGGCAGTGAATAACCTCTGTAAGTGCTTGCTGTCCCAATTTGTGCTGTGGAGCTCGGATCAAGAGGCCATCCAAATATGTAAACAGTTGAATCCCACAGGGAACTGGATGGCTCAGTGGATTGGTAGTGGATTAAGGAGCCCTTCACCTCTAGGTCAAGGGTTCAAATCCAGGCTGGTAGTAGCTGAAAGCTATCATCACCTGAGTGAGGAATGTTCAGTGGCGTATGTGAAATGAGTTGTGGTGGTCTCAGTCAAGGTCCCAGTTGGCAGGTGCCCACATCACAAAAACAAACACCAACATGGTTGGCACTAATAGGCACCCTTGTTGGCAGTCTCACGAGAGACCAAGGACTGAATGGCATGGAGTCTGAACTACCCTCTCATCTACATGTGGGGTCCCTCCATGGCAGAGCTGATGCACATTGGCAGGGCTGTGTGTGGAAGCTGGAACTGTCATTGCCCGTGCTGTACCTGTCGTGGATAAACAGAGGAGCTTAGGTTCCAGTGCTGTCAATCCAGCACGTGCCATGAGCACCCAAAAAAAAAAAAATTAAAAGCTGTATCCCCCGACTGCAAAGGTGAACAATCACTACCACTAGAACTACTTTTGAGGGGACTCTTGGGGCTGGGGAAAGTCTGAATGGAAGGGTTCTGAATTGAAAGTTATGGTCCAAGACCTTTAACCAGAGATACTGCCTGTGAATGTCTCAGATAGGGATGTTTAAGCAGGTGTCCTGTATGTCGATGTAAGCAAGGAAGTCCCCATGGTGAACTTCCCAGATGATGGACGATAAGAGTCTCCACCTTGAAGGACCTGTAGCAGATGAAGAGATTCAGGAACTTGAGGTCCAATAAAGGTCTGAAACCTCCTGTGAATTCTGGAACAATGAAGAGTTAGCATACACTTCTGTTGACCTCTGGCAGGGAAACATATTATATTGCCCCTTTCTTCAGTAATTCTGTTACTGCCTGAAGCAGTACAAGTCTCTTGGTGGGGCTGGATGACATTGGTGACAGAACAACATGAGGAAGTGGAAGCTTTGAGTCGAACTCAATGAGGTACCCCTCGTTCACAATGTTCATGACCCACCTGCCCATTGTCATATGGACCCACTCCTCGAGGAAGGTGGAAGGTCTGCCTCCAATTCAGGTATGGGTCAGGACTGTCTCATTTTTGGAAACTCTGTTGGAATTACCAGAGTCCATGTTGCCACTGAATCTGCCCCTGCTGTTTTGTTGATTATGTGACGCAAACGAGGGTTTGTTTGTTAGAGAAGAAAAAAATGACTCACTGTGATAATGTCCTTTGTTCCAAAGGGATCCCTCACTAAAGTTAACAACTGCAATCATTTCCCTGGAATAAACCCCGGAGCTTTAATGCAAATGCACCTTGCCCTCCGCTGGTGAGCCAGGGTCGGGAACATACTTGGGTTGCTCAGGGGCCGGCGGTAAGAGGAAAGATGGAGCATCCCAGGACAGCTCTCCTTCCTCGGGGAGGGGGGGATGCCGCAGCGCACTGTTTGCTTGCTGCCCAGCAGTGGCTGGGTGGTAGCACTAGCAAACCGCAAACATAGGAGGGAAATCCCACGTACAGGTTGCTGTAGATGTCCGCTGCGCTCACTGCATGTCCGTGGGCCCGGGGAGGAAAGTGGAGGAATAACCCCTCCATGTGGCAGGATGAGAGACCAACCTCTCGCAGGTGCTGTACCAGTGGTCGGGCACAACCGCAGGTCCAGCGGCAGAGGACAGCGGTGAAGGTAAGTCCCGGGGGAGCTGGGTGACGGGTCGGTCCGAAGGGAGCCACTGGAAGAAGCCAGGAGATAAAGAAAATAGTAAAAAAAAAAAAAAAAAAGAATTTAATGCAAATGAATGCATTTAGAATTAAATTCAAACTCTCCTGTATGGTCACACTCACCCCTGCACTCTAACGTTAGATTTATTTCCAAAGCTAGGGTGAGCACATACCACTAAAACTAGCTAAATGGCTACCAAAAATTCTAAAATTTGACCGAAAGGATTTTAAAATTGGTTTAAACAAGGCAGAACACATGAATTTGTTATGAAAAAATAAAGTAACTCAGACCACTTAGCAACAATTGTAAAGGCACTATAACAAGTAATATTCAAGCAAGCAGAAAATAACTAATTTGTGTCTGAACCTTTTTCCAAATTCTGGAAGGGGAGGCAGGGATTAGGGATTGTTAGTGAGGGATCTCTTTGGAAGAAACAACATTACTATGGTAATTTTTTTTTTCAAAACCAAGGAATCCATCACTTACGTTTAATAAGTGCAGAATCCATTACAGTACCTTGGGAGGCTTGGTACATAACCTATTTAGGGAAAAGGTACTACAAGACAAGAGTGCCAAAGCTGGCATCCCTTCTGGACTGTATGCCCAGACAGTAGTAGCTTGTGAAAGTGTGTGTGTGTGTGTGTGTGTGTGTGTGTGTGCATTGTTTTCCAAGTAGCTGCTTTACAAATTTCTTGCAAGGGATACCCTTTGATGCTGCCACAGAGACAGAGGTGCCTCTTGTACAGTATACCATGAGGCCTCTTGGTTACAGTTTACTGGTTTTGTCATAGCAGAACTCTACACAGGAGGCTATACAGCGAGAAATCATTCTCCTGGAAGCTGGTTTGCCTTTTTCCACTTCACTATAAGTGACAAACAGCTAAGTGCTAGTGGACCTGATGTCCTTTGTGTAGTCCAAGTAGTAACTCAGTGGCCTTTTCACATCCAGACTACGGCGGTTTTGATCACCTGATCCAGATTTTTCTGTGATGAAAACTGGAAGGGCAGTTGATCGATTCAGATGGCATTTAGACACCAATTTTGGGAGGTATTTCCTGTTTTTCCTTAGGACTACTCTGTCCCTATGAAAGATTCTGCAACTGGGATCTGTGCAGAGGGCCTGTAGCTCACTCACCCCTTCTGGCAGATGTCACTGCCACGTGGAAAACTGCTTTCTATGTGGCATACTTCAGTGCAGCAGTGGTCATCAGTTCAAAAGGAGCCTTCATTATCAAAGCAATGCACACATTTAAGACGAAGAGAGGGACTGGGTCGCTAACTGAAGGGTACAGGTGATTAAAACCTTGGAAAACATTTTGAAAACAGATTGTGAGGCCACTGACTTGTCTTTTTCCAGCTGATATGTAAGCTGACACTGCTGCCAAATAAACCTTCAGGATTGAGGGCCTTAAGCCCAAAGACTGAAGATAGACTAGGTAGTCCAGGATTATAGACAGGCCTGCCTGTAGGGGGCTGATCTGTCTAGGAAAAACACATGAAGGAGAATCTTTTCCATTCTGAAGCATAAGTTCTCCTTGTTGCTGATTTCCTAGAAACCTTCAGCACTTCCATTACTTTTATAGAAAAAAAAGATTTAGCCCAGAGAACTCTAGCTCTTCACGAACCATGTTATGTGGCGTACAGTTCTCAAATCTGGGAATGTTATCCTGACTGGGGGACAGTGTCAACAGATTGTATGTCAGAGGCAAGTTGATTGGCGGTCTGTTGGAGAAGGACAGGATCATGGAATACCAGGTCTGCCTGGCCTAGTCTGGAACTATGATAATCACTGTTGCTGACACTGTCTCAGTTTTATCGGAACTCTAGCTGCAAGTGGGAATGGAGGGACAGCGTAGAGAAACTTCCCTGACCAGCTCCTCTGGGACTGAGCCCACTGTTGGGGGTCTGCAACAAGAAAGTGGGAACTGGTTGTTCTCCCAGGAAGCAAACGGATCTAGGGAAAGGGGAAATTTTTTAACCAGAAAAGGCACACTAAGCCAGAGTTCAGTTTCAGGTGTGAACTGGGAGCAAAAGGAAGTTAAGTGACTTGCTCAGGGTCACACAGTATGCAAGTAGGGGCTGACGGGATTCAAACCCAGCTCTCCAGGAATATGCCAGCACATTGTCTTTCACTGGTAGGTGCACTGCGGGTAGCTGAACTTTCAGGGAGCAGGCCAGGTTCCAGATCTTCATGGATTCTATGCACAGTTTTGAATATCGTGTTCCTCCCTGCTTGTTTATGACATACATTGCTATTGTGTTGTCTATTCTGAATTCAACAGACTGACCCGGAGTATGGGAGAAGAAAGCCTGCACTGCCAGGTAAACCACCCTCAATTCCAGAAGAGTTATATACTCCAAAGTCTCCCATGTGCTTAAGGTGGCACTCACAGTAAAATCCACTAGGTGGGTGCCACATCCTAGGAAGGAGGTATATGTTACGAATATGACTGGGTGAATTGCTGCAGGAAAAGGAATTCCCTCTCTGTGGCTGACTTCCTCCTTACATCATTCCAGCACCCTTAAAGTTTTTGAAACAGGCACTAGCTTGGACAAATGATCCCACCTCTGAGGCCAATGGTCCCCTAGGTGATACTGAATGCCCCTCATTTTGAACCTGGCCCCTGGCACCACTGCAGTGGCTGAAGCTATGTGACACTACTGCCAAATGAACTTTTAGGGTTGAGGGCCTTAGGTCTAAAGACTTGAGACTGACTAGGTCAGGGGTGTCCAACCTTTTCAGGGTCGTGAGCCACTTTTACATTTCTGAGTAAGACGTGAGCCACAACAATGTGTGGCACTTATCAAACCCATATTACCGATATTTAGGAGTTAAAATAATAAGATAGTCATAGACAATAGTTAATAATCGTGTTTTATTAGTTTACAGTAGCTTTTAAAAATAGCTGTAATTTTAAAATAATTATTCATGGCAGTTCTGGAGATTTAAATCTGCTTGCAGGCTTAGTAAAAGTAGCTTGCTTGAGCACTCAGGGTACTTTTCAGCTCCTGTACCCGACTATGACATGCACTTGACGTGTAACTGACAAACCCCTCACGAGCCACATCAAACTGCTTTGTGAGCAACATGTGGCTCGCAAGCTGCAGGTTGGCTACCCCCGGACAAGGTAGTCCAGGATTGTAGAAAGGCCTGCCTGGAGAGGGTTGATCTATCTAGAACACCGGAAAGAGAATCTTTTCCATTTTGAAGCATAAGTTCTCCTTGCTGCTGGTTTTCTAGACACCTTCAGCACATCGATTACTTTTTCAGAAAGACTTAGCCCAGAGAACTCTAGCTCTTCAAGAATCATGTTCTGAGGCATAGAGTTCTCAGATCTGAGAATCTGTCCTGCCCCAGGACAGTGTCAACAAATTGCACCTCACAGGAAGGTTGACTGGCTGTCTGTTGGGGGACAGAAGCATGGAATGCAAGGTCATGTTTGTCCCTCCAACAGACAGACATGCCCAGTCTGGCGCTATAAGGATCATTGTTGCAGACTCCCTTCTCGGTTTTATCAGAACGCTCAGTAAAACTGGGAACAGAAGGAAGGCATAGAGAAAAGTACAGTTACATAAGAACTTACCGTAACAGAAAACCTTCAAGAGAGGATCTTGCAGTAGGTAATTACATATAGGACTGACGCCGGCAGGCGTCAGGACCACACGGAAATTTTTTTAGCTAGCAGTCTCTGAACACGGACCCGCCCCCAGTCAGGTGACAGTCATATGACATCAGTATAAAGGGGCAGCCCCCATGCCCGCCTTCCAGTTCTTTCCCACCAAAGGCCCAAAAGGGCGAGACAAGAGAGAAGCAGATATTTCCCAACCTGGAAATGGAGCTGAAAAAGCTTAGGGGTATAGAGGGAGGGAAGGTATTACCTACTGCAAGAGCCTCTCTCGAAGATCTATTGTTACGGTAAGTTCTTACGTAACTGTACTATCTTACTTTGAGAGGGCTCTTGCAGTAGGTAATTACATATAGGACTGAGTCCCAAGCAGTCTGGAACAAGAAGAAGTGAATGGGAGGAGAAAAGCTTCTCAAAGTACAGTGCTTTCAGAAAGTATTCACCCCCTTGGATTTTGTCACATTTTGTGATGTTGCAAACTCAAATTAAATTACATTTATATGGGATTTTTTGTCACGTATCTACACAAATTACTCTATAATGTCAAAGTGGAATGAAACTTCTGGAATTTTTTGTACATGTAATTTAAAATAAAAACCTGAAATGGCTTGATTTGATAAGTATTCACCCCTTTGCTATGACACTCCAAATTGAGTTCAGGTGCATCCAATTTCCTTGTGAGATCACTGTAAAACTTGAATGGAGTCTACCTGTGGTCAGTTCAAATGGTTGACATGATTTCAGAGGAAATACACCTGTCTATATTAAGGTCCCACTGTTGACAGTGCATGTCAGAGCAGAAACTCTACCATGAAGACCAAGGAGCTGTCCGTAGAACCCTGTGATAGAATTGTGAGGATTCATAGATCTGGGGAGGGGTATAAAAACATTTCTAGGGAGTTGAAAGTTCCCAGGAGCACAGTCAAGTCCATCATTAGGAAATGGAAAGATTACGGAACCACCCAGACTCTTCCTAGAGCAGGCCGTCCTGCCAAACTGAGCAACCGGACAAGAAGGACCTTGGTCAGGGAAGTGACCAAGAACCTAATGACCACCCTGACAGAACTAAAGAGTTCCATGGCTGAGAAGGGGGAACATGTCCAGAGGACAACAATCTCTGCAGCACTTCACAGATGTAGCCTCTATGGGACAGTGGCTAACGGAAGCCACTCCTGAGAAAAGGCCACATAATAGCATGCCTGGAGTTTGCAAGAAGGCACGTGGCAGACTGAGATCATGTGGCAAAAGATTCTCTTGTCTGATGAAACAAACATTGAACTCTTTGGTCTGAATGCAAAGTGCTATACCTGGCACAAACCAAACACAGCTCAGCACCCATGTAACACCATCCCTACCATGAAGCATGGTGGTGGCAGCATCATGTTATGGGGATGCTTTTCAGCGGCAGGGACTGGGGCACTTGTCAGGAAAGAGGGAACAATGAATGGAGCCAAATACAGGCACATCCTTGAGAACCTGCATCAGTCTGCAATAGACCTTTGACTGGGGGCGAAGATTTACATTCCAACAGGACAATGACCCCAAGCATACAGCCAAAGCAACACTGGAGTGGCTTCAGAACAAGAAGGTGAATGTCCTTGAGTGGCCCAGCCAAAGCCCAGACTTGAATCCCATTGAGAATCTGTGGAAAGACAAAGATTGCAGTTCACCGATGCTCCCCATCCAACTTGACAGAGCTTGAGCAAATCTGCAAGGAAGAATGGGCGAAAATCCCCAAATCCAGATGTGCAAAGCTGATACAGACATACCCAAGAAGACTCAAAGCTGTAATTGCTGCCAAAGGTGCTTCTACAAAGTATTGACTCAGGGGGATGAATACTTCAGTAAACAAGATATTTCAGTTTTTAATGTTTCATACATTTTTGTTACACAATAAAAATATTTTGGCCCCTTTAAAATGTTGAGTATGCTGTGTGAATCAAGGGGGAAACAAATCATTTCAATGCATTAAAAATTCTGGTAGTAACACAACAAAATGTGACAAAATCCAAGGGGGGGTGAATACTTTCTGAAGGCACTGTAGATACTCTACCTGTGAAGGCTTTAGGAAAGGAGGCCTTGCAGAACAGCAAGCCCAAAGCCTGCTCTATGGCGAGAGGCAATATCCAAACTGTAATGCTATGGACGGAAGTCCAAGTGGCGGCAGCACAGATGTCCGCCGCTGACACATTCTTGAAACAAGCTGCTGAAGCAGCGACTCCTCTGGTGGAGTGGCCGCTCACTTGACCCAAAAGGGTCTTGTTGTACTTGTCATAACAGAAAGTGATGCAATGAGCCAACCATTTGGACAGGTATTGCTTAGAAACAGCATTGCCTTCTCTTTTGTGGGCAAAAGAGACAAACAGTTGATCAGTCTTTCTGAGATCTTTTGTTCTGTTAGTGTAGTATCTCAGAATCCGGTGACCGTCCAACATGTGTAAGAGATACTCTGCTTGACTGGAGTGTTGCGTAAAGAAAGCAGGTAACTCTATGGACTCATTCAATGTAGATTGCGCTACCACCTTGGGGAGACACTTAGGGTTGATGCGCAGAGCCACACGTTCCTTGTGAAAAATCAAATACGGGATTTTACACATCAGGGCCTGGAGCTCAGAAATCCGTTGAGCAGAAGTAATGGCCACTAGGAAGAGAGCCTTCCATGAGAGGAACTTCATGTCTGCTGAGGCTGCCGGTTTAAAAGGAGGCAGAGTAAGCTTCTTGAGGATGAAATTCAAATCCCAAGGAGGGGCAGGAACCCGGATAGGGGGTCTCAAGTGGAGAACCCCTCTAAAGAAAGTCTTGGAGACCTCCAGCTGAGCAAACGTCCTGTCTGCAAAATGGACATGGTAGGACAAAATGGCTGCCATGTGTACCTTCAAGGACGAGTGACTGAAACCCAGATCAAAGAGGTGGTGCAGGTACTCCAGCAGCCACCCAACAGAGCACGAGAAAGGCTCGAAATCTTTTGAAGCGGCCCAAATTGTAAACCGTTTCCATTTCATGGCACAGGTAGACCTAGTGGAGGGTTTTCTAGCCTCCACCAGAATCTTAGCCACTCGGGGTGAAACCCTAAATCGGGCTTGAGCTACGTCTGCAGGAGCCATGCGTGCAGTTGAAGGGACTAGAGACCTGGACTGACCAGGGTCCCCTGATCCTGGGTCAGTAAAAGTCACGACAGAGGCAGAGGAAGAGGAGGTTCCTCTGAGTATTGTTGCAGAAGACAGAACCAAACTTGCCTGGGCCAGAAAGGAGCAATCAGTATCATTCGAGCTCCTTCTGAATCGAGTTTCTGTAAGACTCTCGGAATCAAAGGGATCGGGGGGAAAGCACAGACGAATCTGTCCTTCCAATCTAGAGACAGAGCGTCTCTCCAAAAAACGCCGTGCTCTGGAGCGAGCGAGCAGAAGTCGGGAAGCTTTGTGTTTAGAGGTGAGGTGAACAGGTCCACCTGTGGTGTGCCCCAATGTTGGAAGATATTGTCTAAGACCCCTTGATCCAGTTCCCACTCGTGAACTTGAGCAGACGAGTGGCTGAGTTTGTCTGCCAAGGTGTTCTCGACCCCCGGGACATGAACTGCTGTGAGGTGGAGGTTGTGCTGAACTGCCCAATCCCAAACTCGCATTGCTTCCCTGCAAAGAGGGTAGGAACAAGTCCCTCCCTGTTTGTTGATGTACCATACCACACACATATTGTCCGTCTGTACGGCTAAGTGGCCGGGAAGGAGGTGCAGAAGCAGAGCTTGAAGAGCATAAAGCACTGCCTGAAGCTCGAGCACATTGATGTGAAGCATCTTCTCGAGTTTGGACCAGCAGCCCTGGGTCCTGTGAGGTCTGAGATGGGCTCCCCAACCTTCGCCCGAGGCGTCTGTGGTCAGAGTCTGGGAGGGGGAAGAAAGACAGAAGGGAACTCCCAGAGAAAGGTTCTCTTGAACCATCTACCAATGCAAGTCCCGAACCATGGGAGGGGAGACTAGGACAAGTTGGTCCAGGTCGTCCACCAACTGATTCCACTGAGACTGAAGCGTCCACTGAGAGATCCTCATGTGGAGCTGAGCGCGATGGACTGTTGGGATTGCAGCCACCATAAGCCAGAGGAGGCGAAGGACCGACCTGGCACTGACCCGCCTGCGGCCGGACAACAGGCTGACCTGAGCCTGAAGTGTGGCCACCCTGTCTGGTGGCAGAAAGGCCCTGCCAGAGGTCGTGTCCAGGATCGCCCCGATAAACTGGAGCCTCTGAGACGGTATCAAGTGGGACTTGGAGTGATTGATGGTGATGCCCAGGGAGAAAAACACCCCCTGGGTAAGGGAAAGGAAGCGCAGGAGATCCTCCCTGGATGGGGCTGCCAGGAGCCAATCGTCCAGGTACGGGAAATCCTGCACCCCCTGGGTATGCAGGTAGGCCGCTACAACTGAAAGGCATTTGGTGAATACGCGGGGTGCTGAGGAAAGACCAAATGGAAGGGCCTTGAACTGGCATTGGTCCCCCTGGAAAGCAAAACGGAGGTATTTACGGTGAGAAGAGCAGACAGGGATGTGCAGATAAGCATCCTGCATGTCCAGAACGCACAGCCATTGTCCCAGCTGAAGGAGGGGCAGGAGGCCCTGTAGGGAGAGCATCCTGAACCTCTTGTACTCCACAAACAAGTTCAGGAAACCGAGGTCAAGAATCGGCCTTACATCTCCTGTCTTCTTCGGGACCAGGAAGAAGTGGGAATAGTAACCCATTCCCTGAAGAGGAATGGGGACGGGCTCTATCATCTCCTTCAGCAAAAGTGCTGAAATCTCTTCCTGGACCAGAAGAAGGTGTTCCCGAGAGTACGACGACCTTGGGGGAGGGTGACTAGGTGGTTTCTGGAGAAACTCTATTGAGTGTCCTTCTGCCATCAGCTGGAGCACCCAGGAATCTTAAGTTATCCTCTCCCAACCCGGGAGTTGGAGGGAAAACCTCCCTCCTACTGGTTCCTCCAGAAGGCCCAGAGGCTGTGGGAGATGAAAGGAGTCAGGTGGCATGGGGCTGTGCCGCGGCTGAAGCACCCGCTGCTTTTTTGGGCTGAGGGGGCTTGGCAGCCGGAGGGGCCCGGCGTTTAGTGGCCTGCTTTCCCTGGGGTTTCACCTTTTGCCGATTCCATCTATGTAAGGGACGGCGCTGCATTTGATGGGGATGGTACCTGGAGTCCACAGACTTCAGAGTGGTCCCCTTCTCCTGCAGATCGGTGATAATGTCTTGACATCACCACCGAACAACACTGAACCCTGCAAGGGCACTTCCTGAATAGCAGACTGCTCTTCCGGGAACAACCCTCACACACGGAGCCAGGCATGATGCTGTAAGCCTACAGCAAAAGCGGAGCTCCTACCAGCAGTGTCCACTGCATCTTAAGTAGCACAAAGCATGCGCTGACTGGCCGAACGTGCAGAGCGGACGAGGTCAGCCACTTCCTGTTTGACTTGAGAGTCCGGAAGGGAGTCCAATTTGGATTCCACCTCACTAAGAATCACCTTCTGGTAATCCCCCATGTGACCAACATAATTTAGGGCTCTAATACCCAGAGTGGAAGAAGCATAGATCTTCTTCCTGTACTGGTCCAGAAGATGGGATTCTCTGTCAGGTGGAGACGAGCTCAGATGTTTCGGGCTCACTGTTCGGGCATGAGTGGCGCTAATCATGACCGAATCAGCTCAAGGGTGAGACTCTAAAAAGTCAACACCCTTCGGGAGCCTGATATAGTCTGCTCGACTTCCAAGGAAGTGGGGCTAAAGCAGACGGTTGCTTCCAAATAGTGGAAACAAGATCGGCATGAGGCTTAATCCAGGGTGGCACCAAGGTGGGAGCTGTCACAGGCAGATCCAGATGCTCAGCGAGTTTCTTACACTGGGGATCCAGCTCCAAGGAATGCCACTTATGAACCTCCTGGATTTTGCATAGCAACTCCATAAAACAGTTTCCCCATAACAGGCACTTGGGTTAAATCCCAATACTGACACTGAAGTGCAGCATGAGGGGGGTGCTGCACTCCTGAGGTGCCATCTTTCAGATGAGACATTAAACCAAGGTCCCATCTGCCTGTTTGGGATCTGTACGGTTGTGTACGGTAATGTGTTTTGTCGACAAATATTTGACCGACGTCGGTTGCCCGATAAACCGTGTTCACCGACATGCAAATTCCAGAATGTCGTTTTCCTGACATAGCAGCGTTTAAGCAAATTTACAAAGCCGTGGAGGACTGAACGTTCGCGTCCCGAAGCCTTTCGGTGTAGCCAGTGGGAATGCTTGTCAAGTATAGCACTTTATTCAGAGTGAGTAAGGAAGGCATGGGTCTGACTAGAAACAGATCCCACAGGTGATAGGCAGCAGAAAATACTACAGGATGCAATCAAGTGAAAGGAAATGACAACTCAGTGAAAGTGTGCCAAGTATGACTTGTAAACGCATCGGAAACCTTCCCAGTGCAAGCGGACTCCCACATGTAGGATTTTTGAATGCGGCAAAGTAGCCATGGTGGTGTCCCACACCAGCCGGGAAGGCACGTCGGCTTCACTGGAGGAGGTCAAAGCAGCAGCCCAGTCGGTGGGGGCATGATGTAGGTAACCACCGGTATCTACAAATTACAGATATACAAACTACAGATTCTGAGCTGATGGGAGGCGCCTTGGAACCTCATGCTGCGTTTATGTTTGTGTACCTCTGTGATTTGAGAATCGGGGCAATTCGCTTTGGTGACGAACCTGCATCCAGCTTTTTTTGTCCTGAAGCCTCGAACTGTCCAGTGGAGCCCGTGCTGTCTAGAACTGCCATTCGTATCCACATGTGAAGGTTCTTTTCATTCTAGAATCACTTCCTTAAACTGCCTGAAGTCGAACTGCTGCCCGTTCACCGCTTCAGAGAGGACTGTTTTCTTTGTATTAAATGCTATAAACCTTACCGTGGCGAATATGGAGGTTGGGACTGTGCCCCGCTTGATGGGAGCTTTCTGCCCTCCTCCCTGACCTGTTTAAGGTACCTTGAATTTCTGGGACCAGCAAATTTATGCAGCTTGAAGTATGCTTGTTCAGTGAAACAATTACTTGCATTTTTTTATTCAGTGCTGCAAACTCTGAAAAGCCTCACTAGTCCAACAATTAGTTGTATCAATAGGATTGCACTATGTGACGGCCGATGGCAGAATGGGCAAGTGTGCAGGCGGGATTACTGCAGTCGGTAAAAGAACATCAGGATAGTATTAGACGGGAGAACGCAAGTCGGGAAATCATACCAGACCTGCCTGTTCTGGTAGTAGTTCAGGTGGATGTTAAAGATCCCATGGCACTTCGCGAAAAGAGTAGGGGAATTTCCCCGGTGCCCTGGCCAAATTTCCCCCCATTCCCTAAAATACCACCAACAGCTTAATCTGGTTCAAGGTCAGTTGGCATTCATCTGTATCCCCTTCCCCCCGATCGTGCCTGAAAATAGGCAGGATTTGTCTAGTGCACTTACCCGGTCAACAATAACTAAATAAAAAAAAATTAAAAAAAAGAAGGATCCTCCGGAGGAGTCCTTGGCCTGGGTTTAGACAGAGAGAGTGGCTCGTCGTCCGGCTTGGAACAACTGTCATAGTCATCCGAGGAGGAGGAAGAAGAAGATGAAGAGGAAGACTCTCTCTCCCGGCGTGGGGGAGGAACCGACCCCTTGGGAAGCGTGTCCTGCCCCGCCATGGAACCAGAGAGCTCGGCCCTGGTGTACGGAGGTGTGAGGGAGTCTGTCGTTGCGGACATATGGGTACCGGAACTGGCACCGTCATCGGGAGATGACTCTCCACCTCTCTGGTGAGCTAAGCCTTGGCCTCAGCCCACCAGGAGGCCAGAGCCTCCTTCAAGTCCACCGGCGGCTGAGGGGGCGGTGAAGGAGGAGGCGGGAATACGGGTATGGATTATACCCGTAAGGCGCTTATCCATAACCCGATGGCGGGAAGTCCGGTGTCTGTTATTGAGACCCCGGGTACTGCGGCGTCGGATAGGCCGGCGTCGTCGGGTACTGGGGCATCTGATACTGCGGACCCGGATAAGACGGCGTCGGATAACCTGGGAACCGAGGGGTCTGCTGGAGCAGACGGCCCGGCCGGAGGGCCCATGGGTGGGTCTAGAGCAGAAGGCCAGTGGACGGAGGGCCCGGCATTGGAGCAGCATCTGGAACGGGATGTCACCTGGGGTCGGCAAGACCAGTGTCGGGGCCGGCGTCTGGGCAGCCAACGTCAGGTCAGTCAGCCCAGCGGGTGGACGGCCTCACAGGGGTGCAGCAGGAACCTCAGCATCGCCTGGGGAATGAGGAGAAAATTCCCCGGGGTCAGGCTGAGGAGACCAAGGGTCCCCGGAGGGCAGCAAAGGCTGCGGGGAGCCAGAAACGGCGGATGTTGGAAGGTCCGGCGTCGACTCAGCCGCTGTGCGGACATCGGGCAAACCGACGTCTGACTTATCAGCAGGGTCCGGGCGGACACAGCAGGAGCCGACATCCGACTTAGCGGATCCGTCGCCTGAGGCAGGTGGCGAAGGAGGGGCAGCCTGGCTGGGCGGAAGAAGGGCCATGCGGTGCCCCGAGGGGTCAGGCGACTTATTGACCTTCTCCATGCGGGCGTCGGAGGAGCCGACATACGGCTTACTGGAGCGCTCAAACCAGTAGGCCGCACGGTGACTGCTTTTACTGAAGCGGAGGCCCCAGATAGCCTGGAGGTGCCCAAGGGCCCGAGCCAGATATGGTCGACGCCCACCTTGAAACCTAAGGTGGCTGTCATGAATCGGTCCCGGGGACGTTACCTGGAGCACAGCGATTCCCAAAGGAGATGTGGTGGATGAGGAGCCCTTGTCCCGGTGCTTCTCCTCGTCTTTTTTCTTGCAATGGCCTTCGGGGGAAGTGGACGCCTGCTGGAGCTATTTTAACTCCTTTTCCATGGAGGACATTTTCTTCTTTAAAATATGGGCCTCCAGGACTGCTGTCACCGTCTGCGGGTAGCCGCGTAGAATTTAAGGCAGTGCTGGCACTTCTCCACCTGATGATCTGGGCCTAGGCAGAAAAGGCACTGGGAATGGCCGTCCTTGGGCGGGAGTTGGGTGCTGCACGAGTTGCACTCGTTCTTGTGCTTGGAGGGTGTAGGGGACGACATACACCGACAATTACCTGACAAAAATTTGAAAAAATCGAAAATAACTCTGTAAAAACTACCGACAATTGAGGCTGATGAGCGTTGAACTTTTCCGTGATGCACTGACATGAGCCAACTGCGGGAAAGAACTGGAAGGCGGGCGTGGGGGACCACCCCTTTATACTAACGTCGTACGATGTCGGTCACCTGACGTTGGGGCGGTCCCCCGCCAGAGACTGCTAGCTAGAAATTCTTCTGTGGGGTCCTGACGCCTGCTGGCGTCAGTCCTATATGTAGTTACCTACTGCAAGAGCCCTCTCGAAGTAAGATCTTCCCTTATCAGCTGTGGGCTACAGCATTCTCTGGGACTCAGCCCACAGTGGGGGGCCTGCAACAAAGGAATGGGAGCTGGTTGCTCTCCCAGGAGGTAAATAGATCTATTTCTGGTGCACCCCCCATCTGAACACTGATGCAGGCACTTGTTGGTTCAGTGTCAATTTGTGATTTCCCCTGGTTGATCCTGCTCAAGGAGTCTGCCAGCACATTGTCTCTTACTGGCAGGTGTACTACAGATAGCTGAACTTCCAGAGAGTACACAAGGTTTCAGATCTTCATGGCTTCTTTGCACAATTTTGTAGATCTTGTTCCTCCCTTCTTGTTTATGTAATGCATTGTTGTACATTATGTTGTTGGTTCTGATTTGAACAGACCGATCCTGAATATGGGAGGGAAAAGCCAGAATTGCAAGGTAAACTGCCCTGAGTTCCAGGAGATTTATGTAATCTAAAGTTTCCTGTGTGCTCCAGGTGCCACTCACAATAAGGTCCTCTAGGTGGGCACCCAATCCTGAGAAGGAGGTGTATGATGTACGTATGACTGTGGGGGACTGCTGGAGGAAAGGAATTCCGTCTCTGAGGTTGTCTTCCTCTTTTCACCACTCCAGTGCCCTTAGCAAAGTTAATACCCTCAGTTGGAAGCTGGCCACTGGCACCACTAGTGACAGACGCCACGTGACACAGTAACTGCAGAGAGCCCCTAGCAGGCCCTGGCTGACTTGCTCTGCAAGATTCTGCAGCTGAAATCAAATTTGCTACCCTTGCTTGAGAAAAAAATGCCCTGCCCTGCAGGGTATGTAGCTCTGCACTGATAAAAGTCTATAACTTGAACTGGTTCTGTTTGTGACTTTTGAAGGTGTATTAGGAAGCACAGGTCCTCCAGTGTGTCCTGTGTCAGCAACATGGAGGACTTTGCTTCCTGCTGCATTATTACTGTGATAAGCCAGTCATCCAGGTTGGAAGAAAAAAAACAAAAAACACCCATTTCCTTCTAACTGTGCTGCCACCACAGATAGGCACTTCATGAATATTCTTGGAACTGAGATGCAGCCGAAGGGAAGGGCAGTGAACAGGTACTGGCAGTCTTCCAACCTGAACCTGGGGTTATTTTCTGTGATTTGGCTTGACTAGTATATGGAAGAAGGAGTCTTTCAGATCCAGTGATCCCAGCCAGTCTCCTATCTTCAGAGATGGAATCACTGAGTTCAAGGTTGCCATCCTGAACATTTCTTTCTTTAAATGTTTGTTCAGGTATCTCAGGTCTAAAATGGGTTTCCACTCCCCATTTTTTTTGTGGATCAGGAAGTACATGCAATAAAAAACAGGTTACTCACCTGTAACGGTAGTTCTAGGAGTGGTATATGTTGTTCATCCACACTTATTGGCATGTCCCTTTACCCTTTAAATCTTGCCGGAAGTCTTCAAGCTGGCTCCTCCCACCCACCCGGGTGGTGTATATACCTCGGCTCCGCCCATGACGACAGATCTTAGCCCACTGGAAGCCAGGTTGTGTGCATCCACAGCCGGGGATGTCGGGTGGGTTCGTGTGGATGAACAACATATACCACTCCTAGAACTACTGTTAAAGGTGAGTAACCTGTTTTTCTAGGATCGTGGATATGCTGTTCATCCACACTTATTGGCAGACTCCTGGCAGTTCTCCGGGAGAAGCAAGGCAAGGCGCACACCCCCTGCTTAGGGAACAGAGTTTGGAGAACTGAGGTCCCAAAACCAGCATCCCAGTGTGGCTCAAGGTTGATGTGGTAGTGGGTAATGAAGGTGTTTGCCGACTTCCAGGTATGAGCCAGACAGATTTTCTGGATAGGGGTGTCCCTGGAAGCAGCCACCGATGCAGCAGAATGGTGGGTAGAATGAGCTCCTATCCCTCTGGGAGGCTCCATGCCCCCAATTCATAGCACAGACCTATGCATGATGTAATCCATCTTGCAATAATCCACTTCGCAGCAGGTCTGCCAGAAGCAGCTTCAGCATAGGTGACAAACAGCTGGCGAACCTCTCCACAAATTCCCGCCGTCCTCTCCTTATAATAGGAGAGTGCACATCTCAGGTCCAAAGTATGGAGCCTGTACTTGGCCTTCGAGGTGTAATGAGGATAATATACCGGCAGAGCCAACACCTGGTTAAGGTGAAACCCTGACACCACCTTCAGAAGGATTTCGGTTGGGGGTGCAGGACAACTTTGTCAGATAAGGGGAGTCCACCAAAATCGCCTGGAGCTCCCCTGTCCTTCTGGCAGACATGACAGCCACCAGGAAGGCCGTCCTCCAAAAGTGTGACAGCTCACACTTGTGCACTGGTTCGAATGGCTTGCCCAAGAGCTTTGCCAATACCAGCAGTAGACCCACGGAGGTGGAGGTTCACGCACCGGAGGGGATATGTGATCCAGGCCTTCAAAAAAGTGCCTGACCACTGTCTCCTGCGCCAATGTCTGCTGACCGGCCCGTGCCCGGTAAGAAGAAATGGCGGCCAAGTGCACCCTAGAGGTCGATGACCGTAGACCCCCTTTGGAGAGAGACCAAAGGTAGTCGAGAATGTTAGCCACAGGAAAGGATAAGGGGTCCAGACCCTTACCCTGACACCAAATGGAAAATCTTTTCCATCTGAAGGCATAACATTTCCTGGTCAGTTCCTTTCTAGATGCCTCCACCACGGTGTAGACATCTTCAGAAAGACCCACAGCCTGGAACTCTAGCTGCTCAGGTACCAGGCTGTGAGGTGCAGGGATTGAAGGTCCAGATGGAAGACCTTCCCCTGGTTCAGAGTTATCAGGTCCAGGCGTGTACAAAGCCGCTCTGGGGGCCTGCAGCTGAGGCTGAGGAGATCTGAATATCAGAACTGGCGTGGCTAGTCGGGGCTATCAGAATCACCTTCACCTTGTCCCTCCTCACCTTGAGTAACACCTTGTGGACCAAGGGAAATGGAAGGAAGGTGTAGAGGAGGCCTGGGGTCCACGGCCTTGAGAAGGCATACCCCTGCAACAAGCTCTGCTGAGGGGGCGGGCATGATACAGCCTCAGCTTGGTGTTTTCCCTGGAGGCAAACAGGTCCACCACCGGTTTTCCCCAATGGGAGAACAGACGGTAAGCTACTCTGGATGGACAGACCACTCGTAGGATGTCTGGCCTATGCGGCTGAGAGCATCTGCCAGCTGGTTCGAGGCTCCTGCTACATGGATGGCTAGGAGATCCGCCTCCAACTGGCTCACGAGGGTCCAGATGCGGAGCGACTCCTTGAACAGCAGACAAGAGTGCGTACCGTCCTGTTTATTGAGGTAGTACATGGTCAAGGTATTGTCCATCTGGACTTGAACCACTTGACCCCAGAGCTGAGGAGTGAAAGCTGACAGTGCCAGTCTGACAGCTCTGAGCTCCAACAGGTTGATGTGGCATCGGGATTCCTCAGGAGTCCAGAGTCCGTGGGCCGTGTTGTTCCCCATGTGGGCTTCCCAGCCCATGAGAAAGGCATCAGTCATGAGGACGACCGTCGGCTCGGGGCGGACAAACGGAATCCCTTCCTGCAACCGGTCTGGGGCAGTCCACCACTGGACAGCCTCCCACATCTTCCGGGTTACAGTGATCAGCTGGTCGAAGTGACCGTGGCACTGAGTTCACTGGGCAGCCACCTCCCACTGGAGGGGGCGCATGCGCAACCGGGGCCAACGGACCACTGAGGTGCATGCCACCATGTAACCCAGAAGGTGCAGAAAGTCCCGGCAGGGCGCAATTGCCCACCTAGAAATGATTGGGAAAAGGAGAAGAGAACCTCCGCCCTGTCTGCTGGGAGCCGAGCTCTGGTTTGACAAGAGTCTAGCTCTGCCCCGATGAAGCCCATCACCTGAGAAGGCATGAGTTCCAACTTGGCCTCGTTGATCAGGAGGCTGAGTTGGGAGCAGGTTTGAAGGGACAGATCCCTGGACCCCACCACCTCCTGTTGGGTGGAACCTGCAAGGAGCCAATCGTTGAGGCAGGGGTAAATTCTCCCCCCGACGCCGGAGATGGGCTGCCACCACTGTAATGCATTTGGTGAAGACCCGTGGGGCCGATGACAGGCCGAACAGCATGGCTCGGAACTCGTACAGGGTCCCCTTGACCCTGACGTGGAGGAACCGCTGGTGGGATGGACGGATTGGGATATGAAAGAAAGCATCCTGCAGATCCAGTGAACAGAACCACATGTTTTGCTCCAAAGATGGTATGATCTGGGACAGAGTAACCATCCAAAAGGTGCACGACCTGAGATACTGATTCAGGTTGTGGAGATCTAGAATGGGGTGCCAGACCCCCGTTCGCTTGGGCACCAGGAAGTACCTGTAGACAAAGCCTGGGTCTGCAGACGGATCCGCCACAACAGCTACTGCCTCCCTGAGGAGGAGCTGAGTGATGTCGTCTCGAAGAGCCAACTGGATGCATGTGGAAATCCGTTCTTCCCGAGGGGCGCGGGCTCAGTTTGGAGGGTACTGCTCAAATTCTAGAGGCAGTCCCTGACCGACCACTTTGAGAACCCACCTGTCCGTAGTAATAGCAGACCAGGCGGAAAGGAAGTGGAGGAGCCAGCCCCCCCCCACAGGAAGACCCAGAGCTGGCGTGACGGGAATAGGGGTGGCAACCCCCACCCCATCACTGAGCAGGCCTGGAGGAGGAGGAAGCACCAGGACCCGAGCCTCGGCCTCCCCTGCAGGCCTGTTGAGGTCTGGGCTTGGGCCGAGGGCGTCAAGCTTGAGCCTGCTGCTGATGCTGATGCTGCTGTCCTCCCTGGAAGGAGGACTGCTGAACCGCTGGAGAAGAGTGCTGAAAAGGCTTCTTCTTTTTCTTCTGCTGGTTCAGCCCGAAGAACTCTTGGCAGAACTGGCGCCCAAGGCGGCACTGGAGTGCTCTGTGCGCTGTAGGTGACCAACCACTCGTCAAACAAGTCAGTCCCAAGGAAGGGCACATCAGCTAACTTGTGCTGAGTATCTGCCAGGAAGGAAGACAGCCTCAGCCAAGCCTTGCAGTGAGAGGCAACTGCAGCGGCCATCAAGTGGGAACTAGAGACCCCGATGTCCAAGGCCGTCTGGAGCTGCTGTTTGGCGACAGCCCGGCCCTGATCTCGGACCTGCTTGACCATGGTCTACATGTCCGCGGGAGATGTGGGAGGACTTTATCAAAATGACCCGAGAAGGGCATGGGAGAAGTGTGCCATGATGATGGCCGAACTTGCCTGGCAAAGGCCCGAAGAGGACGCCACATAGACCTTCCACCCTGAGTGGTCCAAATACTTGGACTCCTTGTCGGGAGGTCAGTCAGTGTCAGCAGAACTGCCAGTATGCCTGAACACAGAGGTGGTCACCAGGCTCTCGGCCAAAGGGTGCTCTGTGAACCCTGCAAGGGACCTCATGGGCACTGCATACTTGCGGGCCACGTGGGCAGATGGTGCTGGACATGAGGCAGGACGCTGCCACAGTTCGAGTGCCGGACCAACAATGGCCTCGGCCACAGGAAAGTCCTCTGTCTGGGTATCCCCTTTCTTGAGGATGTCCGTGAGAGGGTACTCTGCCTTTTTCTGGATGGGTTCCAGGAGCATCCCTGTAGAATCAGAGATCAGACGAAGGATCCCTTGGAAGGAGGAAGGACCTTCCTCTACCCCTGTGCCAATGGACAACTCATCATCCCCAGGATGAGAGTGGAGCCCGGTGACATCCGAGTCCAAAGAGTCAGGGTATAGCAGCCTGCTGCCCAAATCACCAGTGACCCGCCGAGGGCGGTCCAGGGTGACCGTGACCAACAGATGCCAGGGAAGCCTGGTATCTGGTCGGTCCTCTTTGGAAGGAGCCCTGCCACAGGCTGTTTAGGTGGTGGCTCCGCCACTATCGGTGGAGAGACCGGTATAGGCCGAACCGGAGGACGGGCCAGCCCCGAGGACGGATGAACCAAAGGCTTCGGTTCCGAGGGGGTCAGCATTCAGTCTAGTAGGTGACAGCCAAGTAATGGCCGGGGTAGTAGTCGAAGTCGGCTTGTGCCCTGACAAAATCAGCTGTTGCCACAAGAGGTCCTCGCAGTGCCAGAGTTTCCGTCACAGCCTCTCCTCATCCGAGCAGGATGAGGACGACCGGTGGTGTCGCCTCTGTTTGGAGCGCTTGTGGCTCTTCCTCGGCCGTCTGGACGAGGGGGTTCTAGACCTCTGCCGAGATTGGATGGGCCAACTCGGTCGCTCAGGAGACACTGGCGGGACCGGAGATACCCGGGGGTCCAGAACCGGGTGCTCAATGGGGACCCCAGCAGGCTGGGTCACCTCACTGGGAAAGACAAGGACCGGAGTCTTTTCCAAGGAGTCATCAACCAGGGCTGGTGACAGTGGGTCGATGGGGTTGAGGACAATCTCAGCCACATCCTCGGTCGGCTGGCCTGACAGAAGGTCCGTGAAGCCTGCGGCCAAGGAAGCAATCTCGACCAAGGTCGAGCCCACATGCTCCTGGGACTGAGACCTTTCTCGGTCCCAAGAGCATCTTTGCCAAGATGAAAACATGCTCAGTTCCTTATCTCTTTTACGAGATAGGGAGGAGTGCGAGCCCGCGGGCACCTCTCCCTAGGTGGGGCAAGACTGGCACAACTCCTTGAAGGAACCCGAGAAGGTGGAGCCCAGGTTGAGTGGAACAAAAAAGCTTAAGACTGTCCGAAACGCGGGCGGCTTCTTCTTCGAACGCCTTCATGCGTTCCAGCTGTTTGGCGGAACCCACAGCCACGGAGACCGCCCACCTAGCCTCCTTGGACTTCACCACAGGATTCCTTTTCTCCAGTCTCCCCAACTTTAAAGATGCCAGGCAGTCATCCAGAACATTGGGATGGAAGGCCAGGCGTCATGGCAGACACCTAGACAGTAGATGCACGTGAGATGGGGATCGGTGTGCAACATCTTCTGGCATAAGGACACGGCGAAATCTGGAGAAGATTTCTCTTCCAAGATCGAGATGCAAAGCGCGATCGCTTCCTTCTTTCGAATGATTTTAATTTCGGTAAAACCAAAGTATTGAAAGCCAGGGCCTACGAAATGCGTGAGCACGAGGGAGGCAACCTATATCTTCCAGCAGAATGGAAGATCTGGCGTCACGGGGTGGAGCTGAGGTATATACCACCCGAGTGGGTGGGAGGAGCCAGCTTGAAGACTTCTAGCAAGATTTAAAGGGGAAAGGGACATGCCAATAAGCGTGGATGAACAACATATCCACGATCCTAGAAAGTCCCTTACCCCACTGTGAGGCAGGCACTTTTTCAACTCCATTTGCTTGCAACAATTTCTTCAACCCCATTTCCAGCATAATTTTTTTGCTGGTTTGAGAGGCCAGAAAACCTTTAGGTTCTGCAGTTTTAGAAATCTTCTGAACTGCAGGGACGGACCCTGGCACACTATTTCCAGGACCCACTTGTCTGTGGTGTCTTTTGTCCATTCCTGGAAGTAGTAAATCAGTCTCTCCCCATGGGCAATGAATGGGTGATCTGAGCAGACGTGTCATGGTTTTGCTTTGTCTGAAGTTTGGGAGCTGATGTTGCAGCTTTACGCCTAGTGCCCCTTCTACCCTTGCCCCTACAGTATCCCCTTTGTGGATGGCACTCACAGGAAACACATGTATGAGGGTAGTATCCCCACCCCTACTTCTCCTTTGATAACGGCTGCAGCAAGTGGAGGGCCTATTCTTTCTCAGTACTGCCCTTGTAGGTGATTTTGTACCCATCCTCCTTTTCCATGTAAGCCTCCGTCTTGTCACTAAACAGAGAATTTTCCTCGTAGGGGAAATCTATCACTTTTGTCCTAGGATAGGTTAGTGGTTCTAATCCAGGCGAATTTCTTAAGGACAATGAATGGGCCATGACCCTAGATGTATGTGTAATTTGTATCCATTGCCTTATGGAACTGGCACTTTGTGACATCTATGGCTGATCTTGCTCTGTCAGTGATATCCTGTGCCAAGTCTGCAATAGCCATTTTGCTCAGTTCCAGTACAGAATTCCACAAGGCTTTCTGGTGCTGGACTGTGTAGGCCAAGTAAGCTGCCCAGCTTAGTAGCAGGGAAGGTGACATACAGACTTTTTGACCCATACTATCCAATCCTGCAATCTTTCTCAGGAGGGTGGGAGGAAAGTGGCACTTTGACCTTATCACAGGTAGTACTCTGGACTACTCCCTCATGATCAAGGTATGAGTAGAAGAACTCAGCGTTGTTTTTCCACTTCATAATTTTTCTCAATTTTTTTGTCTTCAGCTGAGGTAGGTGCTGACAAAATTTTTCATGCGTCCTTCCTGAGGAATTTATGGATGGGCAGCATACACCTCCTTGTGAATGCTAAGCCCATCATATCCATGAATTCAACCTCATCTTCATCTTCCTCAGTCTCGTGGGAAGAGATGTTGAAGGTACTTTCCATATTGCTTACAAAGGTACACTGAGAAGTGTAATCTTCTGAAGACCCAGCAGGAGAGACGAATACTTTCTCTGGAGTACCTTCTGGTTCTACGAGTTCTACTTCCTCCTTATCTTCAAAATAAATTTCAGCAGCCTCCTCCAAAGGCATTGGGAATGGAACCAAAACCAGTGAGGGAGAGGGCAGGCATATTCATGAAATATCTCATAGCCTGAAATACCTGTAGGACTTGCCATGCCTTTGTCATGTCCTCTTCTTCTGAGGGCATTTTATTAGTGTCCACTGGTGGCTCCTTTCAGTGTTCAGGAGTATGGACAGTGATATGTTTTTCTTTTTTTTGTCCCAGCAGGCACTGGTTCTAGTGTCTGCTCAGAGGCTCTTTTATTTTTACTGGTCAGGCTTCCCATATGAGTTCTGAATCATCTTTAGCTGCTTTATCTTTCTTTTCTGTCCCCTTTGACAAAGATTGCTGCTTATTCTGATGTGTTGGACCCTCCTCTGAGCCTTTTAGTAATGTGTAGGCAAACCAAAATGCTGTAAAATCTTCTACTTTTTGAGCCCTTTTCTTTTGCGTTTAGGGCAGAACTTTGTACAGAGATCACAGAATTGTGATCTGTACCCATGCACTTTAAACACAACTTGTGGCAGTTTGCGTTTACCAGGAGCTGAAAACAAACTGCACAATTTTTAAAGCTTGTGGGTCTCATCTTCTTCTTGGGACTGCCAATCATGCCAAACACTACGGATGACCCCGGGTAGACATTTCCGGTTCCCAATAGAAATAACCGAAAAAGAACAGTTATATAAAACTTACTGTAACAGTAGATATTCAAGAGAATCTCCTTCATCAGGCCACACCTTTGGAACTAACCAGCGTCAGCACTATGACATATAGAAACGTTTGCCAGCTGGGCCGCCTGTTGTCTAAACACTCTTGGTGTGTAGGGTAAACAATAAAAATAATAATAATAATACAGATTCTTGTGTCTCGGAGTCCGCCAAGAAACATTCATAAACAAGCAAGAAGTACTAATAAAGTTTATTATACTACTTACGCCAAGCATGTGACAAAGAAAATCACAAGGGAGATGGGTTTCTCACCACTCATGAAGAATGTACATAATCTCCAGAATTGTAGATCTTAGGTTCTCTAAGGTAATGTTCTATCTCTCCCCACGCTCTAGCTCTCTGCCCTTCTAGAGAAGTTACAGTAGTTTCTCGAGAGCGCTACAATGGGTTGCAGACAGCTAAATACTACAGATAACAGCATAGCAACAGAGATTACAACATAGTTACAGATATGAGAAACAGTATGTTTTGGTCCTAAGTCATTCTCAATTGGATAATGACTTGGGAGACAGAATTTTTAATGAGTAACATATGAGACAGAATATGTTTCCATTAGCATTATAGCTTAGACAAAAGAAAAGCTGACAAGTTCAAATGACATGTGGCATTTCTTGCTTACACCAGCTGTGAAACACAGATATAACAAAGCCTCATGTCTCTTTCAGCTTGCTTAGAGACAAAGAACTGCTGACAGGCCTATTACATGGCATATCTGAGTGTAAAATACACTACATATAATTATATGAGAATATGAGTAGACAATAATCACTGATGATCCCTCTGAGTCATCTTATCAGTGATTAGGTAGATAATATATGGAATATCTATAAAAGACAAACTAATCTAGATAAACATATTATAGTGAGGTATAATATATCATGCATGACAATATTAGCATATCTTAGCAGCAAAGCACATTCCTAGCACCCATGCTTATATGATTGGTGCTCATAACTATAGGTTAGTGCAAAATAGCAGTATCACAGTACAATAGACCAGGAATACAGTGTGAGGCGTATGTGGGACAATAGGGGGCATAATCCAAGCATAACACGCCCACGACGACATCATGCTCTAGTGTGTATATGTACATGAGCGGCCCCTCCTCTCCCCAGCTCACTGACAGATCACGCTCGGAGAACCTCCCTCTAGGGAACCAGGAGATATGCTACACTCCACATACCAGGTGACAAGGAGTGCTGGAAAAGGTAGCCATGGAGCAATAAGTCAGTATTCTGGTGCTATAACCCCTAAAGGGGAGGAAGAGCCTGATGAAAGAAATCCTCTCAAAGATTTACTGTTATCGTAAGTTCTTACGTAACTGTTCTAGCTTCTTCGAGGTTATGGCCTTCATCAGCCCACACCTTTGGAATGAGTCCCACACAGTACCAAAAGCTAGCAGTCTCAGTGGATGGAGCATACATGCTTATGAGAGTAGGCCTTCTAAGACAGGTAGGCCAAACCTTGCTCTTCTCCGAGAAGCAATGTCCAGACTGTAATGCCTGGTGAAGGTGTGGACAGTACTGCAGATGACAGCTGTACAAATCTCTGCAGTGGTAACATTTCTGAAAAAAGCAACAGAGGTGGCCGTAACCCATAAACCACACCAGGAACTTCATTACCATACTTCCTGTAAAAGAACTCAATGCAATGTGTCAGCCATTTGGACAGCCACTGTTTAGGTACAGGAGTGCTCTCTTTCCCAGGGGCGTACATAACAAAAAGCTGAGAGGATGTTCTGCAGTCCTTGGTGTGGTACATATAATATCTGAGAATTCTATGCACATCTAACATATGGTGCAATGCTTCCCCTGATTGGCATGCACTGGACAACAGACTGGAAGGTGGATGGTTCGACACACCACCTTCAGTAAGAACTTTGTATTCATACATAAAGACTGTCTTTGTGAAAAAATAAAATAAGGAGGCTAACACAAGGGCCTGCAGCTCTGAAATCCTTCAAGCAGAAGTAATTGCAACTAAAAACAACATTTTCCAAGAGAGAAAAGCGCAAGCCACAACTCATGGCTGGCTCAAATGGAGAGAGACAAGGTCCGTTTTTCCAACACAAAGTTCAAGTCCCAAGCCAGGACTGGATTTTTAATGGGAGGTTCTATGTGCAAAATACCCTTCAAAAAATGTACGAGCTACCTCTACTTGGGCAATCGTACATCCATTAACAGGTGCATGGCCCAGTTGTGTGGAGGGATGAGGCACTGATGCCTTACCTCCTGCCACACCGGTGACCTGTGCTCGCAGTGTGAGAGGGTTGGCTGGGGAGGAAGAGGATTGAGCATCCAGAGGACAGCTCTCCTTTCCCTTGCAGGTTGGCTTGGCAGTCCCACCGAATGACTGCCCCCTGGTGGGGGCCTGAGGGCAGAATGAGTCAGGGGATGCCAATGAAGGGAGGGTGCTGCGGGATTCTGCAGCATGCATATGCCTCCACGTATGTGTGCTGATGTGTCACCCCAGCAACAGGCAGGGTCCAGGGAGAAAACCGGTGGAAAAACCCTTGGCGGCGGGATGAAGATCGACCCGCGCAGGCTCTGCACCAATGCCCAGGCACAGCCATGGTCCTGAAGCAGAGGACTTTGTTGAAGGCAAGTCCTGGATGGGGCTGGGGAGGCTGATTAGATGGTGGGTCACCGGGGAGCTCAGGAGGATAAAATACCAATGGAGAAAAAAAAAAAGGTGCATGGAAGACTGATATAGTGGCCAAGTGTACCTTGAGTAAGAAATACTGCAGACTTAAATCTGACCAAGACAGTAAGCATTCCAATACTACACTGACCGGACAGGACAGGTAAATGGGTCCATATTCTGGGAAGCTGCCCACAGAATGAATGGCTTCCATTTCATCAAATAGGTAAGTCTGGTGGAAGGTTTTCTGGCAGCCACCAGAACATCAGCCATTCTAGGTGATAACCCACAATAAGCCCTGGCTATGCCTTCAGGAGCTGTGCTTGCAGGTAGAGGAACTTCAGGTCTGGATGTGCCAGGGAGCCTTGTTCCTCTGACAGCAGGCCCTTGCTCAGCGACAGATGTATTAGAGGTTCCACTGCCAACTGCTCTAATAGTGGATACCGTATCTGTTGTGGCCATAGAGGTGCAATGAGGATCAGCTTAAGTAATACTTGTATGACAGGAAAGGGAGAGAAGGCATACAGAAACCTCCCTTTTCAGGAGAGGAACAAAGCATCTCGCCAGAAAACTCCAGGCCCTGGGTCAAGGAAGCAAAAATGTGTCAGTTTTGCATTGTGTGGGGATGCAAAAAGGTCCAACTCTGGATGTCCCCATCTTTCAAACAGAGTTTCTACAACTGAGGTCAGCAGTTCCCACCCGTGCACCCTGGACTGTGACACGCTCAGGCTGCCTGCCAACACATTTTGGATGCCTGGAACATGTACTGCTGATTGTTCTAGCCCATGTTCCAGAGCCCAGTAGCACACCATCATTGCTTCCCTGCATAGCGGGTATGAATGAGCCCCTTTTGCTGCTGTAATGCATCACACAGGCAGCGTCTGTTTACAAACAACGAGCCTGGAGACAAAATGCTCCTGGGGAAATGCTTGGGTGAAGTGGCACAGCTTGATCCTTACACCACAAGGGTCGCCTTGTGCCCTTCCCCCATCACCAACTAGTGCAGCACACATATGCTCCAATCATACACACAACTAGCAACACAAAACACATATGCAACAGAGCCAGGGTAAGTCTTCAACTAACCAGAATAAACAGTGTTGGAAGGCAATGTGCATTAACGCTCGTAACCTGATGAACAAAATTCCCGATCTCACAGCCATGATGGCAGAAGCGCAGTTAAACTTGGTCGCCGTTACAGAAACACAGTTCACCGGGAACCACACATGGGATGTCACCATCCTGGGGTACATATGCTGTTTGGAAGGATCAAGAAGTGAAAAACAGAGGGGGGTAGCACTGTATATAAAAGAAGACATCAATGCAACAGAAATCCAAAGGAAGCAAAGCAAGGCAGAGGTTGTTTGGAGTACCCTCCGGGCTAGAGAGAAGGCCCCAATCCGGATCACAGCTTTCTACAGATCCCCATTCCAGGAAGCTGATATAGATAAAAAGCTCATGGAGACCATCTTGATGATGGCAGACAGGGAGAGTTGCTGCTGGTAGGGGACTTCAATCTGCCAGATGTGGACTGGTCCTCATACACAGCATCCTCCGAGCAAAGCAAAGATTTCCTGTATGCATTGAAATTAGCAGATTTAGCTGATGAATTCCCCCACCAGAGACGAAGCAATACTGGACTTGGTGCTCACAAACTGCACACAAGTCTCAGATGTGCAAGTAAGGGTCAATCTGGGGACCAGTGACCACAGTACAATCCACCGAATTGTGGACAAGGTAGAAAATACCAGTCACACTAAAACCAAGGTTCTAGATTTCAGGACAGCTAACTTTCCTGAAATGAAATTTATAGTCACATGCTAGATGGCAGAACTTGGAAGATGTAGAAGACTGTTGGGAGACCTTAAAAACTGCTTTAAATACAGCTACAGCTACATGCACTAGGCAGATCACCAAATCCAAAACAAAGAAAAATCCACACTGGTTCACCAGGGAAGTGGCAACCAAAAGCAAGGAAAAAAGGAGAGCTTTTGCTAAATATAAACAAACTAAAAGTGAATTAGATAGAGAAGAATACAAAAACAAGCTGAGTGAGGCAAGAAAGGCGGTTAGATCAAAAACACAGACGAAGGAGAAAATAGCACAGGGGGTCAGGAAGGAAGACAAAACTTCAGATATAGAAGAGACAAAAAGAGTAAAGGGGGGAATAGTCAGGTTAGCAACAAAGGAAGGCAAGATGGCAGAGACAGACGAAGACAAAGTAGAGTTACTAAATGATTTTCTTTGCTCCATCTTCATCACAGAAGACAGCAGGGAAGGGTCCTACACTAAGTAGGGCAGTACAAAACACCACAGGAGCACACACAAAACCCTTCACAAAGAAGGTTCTAGAAGAGCTGAATAGGCTCAAGGTAGATAAAGTACTGGGGCCAGATGTCATCCACCCCAGGGTACTGAAGGAGCTTCGGGAACAGCTCGCCACATCACTGGCTGAGCTTTTCAGCAAGTCACTTGAAAGCAGAATAATACCTCAGAACTGGAAAATGGCAACAGTAGTACCTTTACACAAGAGCGGAAGCAGGGAGGAGGCAGAAAACCACTGACCGGTCAGTTTGACCTCAGTGGTAGGAAAAATTATGGAGTCGTTGCTAAAGGACAGGACAACGAAGTACCTGGAGGATAGCAGAAAGACTGACCCCAGGCAACATGGCTTCACAGCAGGATGCTCATGTCAAACCATCATGACTGACTTTTTCAACTGGATCATCACAGCAGTCGACCAGGGACAAGCAGTGGACACTGTGTACCTTGGACTTCAGCAAAGCCTTCAACACCATCCCCCATGGAAGGCTTGCTAACAAACTGCAGCATACAGGAGTCAGTCATAAGATAATGAACTGGATCACCAACTGGCTGCAAGATAGGATGCAGAGAGTGCTTGTCAATGGGTCATTATCAAGAGAAGGCAAAGTGACCAGTGGCATTCCACAGGGGTCTGTGCTGGGACCTGTCCTCTTTAACATATTTATTGGGG
Organism: Neoceratodus forsteri; assembly: GCA_016271365.2. NCBI lineage: Eukaryota > Metazoa > Chordata > Ceratodontiformes > Ceratodontidae > Neoceratodus > Neoceratodus forsteri. Next base: position 1,681,345,840 of record CM057456.1, read on the forward strand.
ATATTGCAAACGACTAGAACGGGAAGGTTTGCTTGTTTGCAGATGACACAAAACTCTGCAACAGAGCAGGCACGCAGGAGGGAGCGAAAGGTATGGAAGCAGACCTGAAAAAACTCAGGGAATGTTCCACGGATTGGTAGTTGAAGTTCAATTCCAAGAAGTCCAAGGTTATGCACATAGGAAAAAGAAACCCAGGAATAAAGTACACACTGGGAGGGCATCAGTTAGAGGAGACAAAGTCAGAAAGAGACCTTGGAGTAGTCATTGCGAATGACTTACGTATGTTCCCTGGTGTTTCAAAACCCCATGTTAAAGTCATCATTTTTTGCCCAATACGTGATGGTCATCTAAACATTTAAAATCCACGACAAAAAATATGGGCTGCCATGCTTGTTTTTAACTTACATTGATGAGACGTAATCTCTCTTTTTGGAAAAATCCGAAAGGGGTCAGATTGTTTTATGTGGTTATAACATCAATATTTTAGATGTGAGTGTGAAAGAAAAAGAGAATCAAGTACCCCTCATTTGTCATGACGCTTGCTTCATTTTTTTTCCACAAATGTAAAAACAACAAGTAAATTACCAACAAATACTATGACACCCACTAGAACTGAAATCTCCCCCCAAAAAGTGGGAAATATTTGCATGTTTTTATACATACAACTATTTCAAACCCACGTCATGTTCATAAAACTTTTTGGATAGATGTAGAATACGGTTATGAATACAGAAACAGAAAGAAATATAGGGATTGTCATGCTTCTTTTGATTATATCTGCTCTCAAAGTTGCAGTTTCAGTTTTGGTTGGCTCAGGACAAAAATAATTGAAACATCCCAACAAAAAACAGAACTTGCAAGAATGCTATTCAAACAATTCAGAAGTACATGCAGAATGGCAAGGACTTTAACACAAAATAAACAGTGTAACGAAAGACAGACAGATATTTAGGTAAAGCACCTTGAATGATACCAACTACTGCAATTGTGGGAGCTAATTTCCTTGCTGCCTTCCTATATATATTCTTAGCTGGACATGACATAATAGGATAAATCATTATTCGAATAATGCTTCCATATTTTAAGAATGTATTTCTGCCAGGAAACAACCGTGAAAACTTTTTCGAGAGCATCAGAAAAATGGGAATTTGAAACACAGGGAACATCTTTAAAGGTTGGAAAACAGTATGAAAAGGAATCACAGAGGGTGAGTGGTATCCTTGGCTGCAGTGGTAGGGGAATTACAAGTAGAAAGAGCAAGGTTATAATTCCTCTCTACAGGTCCTTGGTGGGGCCACATTTAGACTACTGCGGTCAGTTTTGGAAGCCCCACCTCAAAAAAGACATAGACCGCCTGGAGACGGCACAGAGAAGGGCTACAAAGATGTTTTATGGACTATTTCGTGAGCCATACAAGGCAAGACTCAGGAAAATAAATCTATACACCCTTGAGCAGAGAAGAAACAGAGGAGACACGATCAAAACTTTTAAGTACGTTAAGAGAATCAACAAAACACAAGCAGGAAAACTCTTCCAGCAAAATAGGGATGTGCGGACAAGTGGATACAACTTGCGGCTGGTGAAAGGCAGGTTCAAAAGTAACCTCAGGAAGTACTTCTTTACTGAAAGGGTCACAGACCCATGGAACAGCCTACCTCAGGAGGTGGTGGAATCCAAGACACAGAAACATAGAAACAGAGAAGTTGACGGCAGATAAGGACCACAAGGCCCATCCAGTCTGCCAATTTTTCTACCTTATAAATGTGCCATCTGCCTGCACTCTGTCAATGGCCTATGTATTCATACTCATCTGTATTGCTCCCTTTTAACTCCTGCTTGGCAGTACTCTCAGACAAAGCTTGGGTAGCAGCTTCTACAGTCCTCCATAGGGTATTCTGATACTTTATCATATGGGCCTGGTAACTGGCAATACATAGGCCCAATGATGCAGAAGCACATTTGCCCATCACATCCAACCTCCTGGACTCTCTGTCAGTAGGTAGGGAACAGAGGTGTCTAGGTACCCTGGACCTGTCATGGGCAGCAGTGATTACCACAGTATCAGTCTCAGGTTGACTAGAGAAATAAGGCTTGTTGGATGGAGCTGGGCACATCTTGTCAGCTTTTCTGGGCACAGTTGGTATAGCATTTGGCCTATTACAGGCTGCATAAGTGGCATCCTCCAATGCAGGGTATAGTGGAGGAATGATGGCAGAAGGAGATTCTGGCATTTCTAGAAACTCCTTTATGTTTCTTTTACTGGAACCTTGTTCCTCTAAAGTGAACCCCATGGCAGCCTGCATTTGCTGCAGCATAGAACAAAAGGAAGGATCCTCTGGAGATGAACTTGGGGTAATGCACCAGAGTCTGCACTACAGGACGCTACGCTACAGCAGAGCTGGTGCCAGCCAGATACTAACTATCCTCAGAATTATCTTCCTCCTCTTCATACTCCTCCTCCATGATCAGATCACGGTTGTATTCAACGTCGTTGTCATCTCTATTGTTGACAGGAAAAGGAAGACCTCGCCAGTGATGCTGGCTGCAGTTGAAGAGGTCTTGTTTTTTGCAATATATTTGATTGCGGTATCGACGGGGTCGTGATAGTGTTAGTCCCCATGAATGGACCTACAGTGTGTATAGGCAGGCCTGGCAACAGTCACTGTATCATATCTGAAAAAGAGATGAGCACTGCCTGTGTGTGTCAATGCCACCCGAGCTAGTGGTAATAATGGCACTGGTCAACGGCAGGTTTTGAACCCCTGTCAGTGATGGTGATGTGCCAGCCACAGTAGGCCCATTAGCACCTAAGCCAAGCCCTGACTTTGGTGTTTGGATGACGGTCGTGGGCGGGGGGGCTGTAGTCACCACTGCTGAGGCAGACGGTGATGAGGAATGGGACATATCTGCAAGCCGCTGCAGCAACATGGATCTTATCAGGGAGGCCTTGACCCAGTGTTTGTGTCTCCCTGAGGATAATTTGTCCTTGGATTTTGACAACCGCGAGTCCAGTGACAGGGCAGTCGATGCAGATTTCACCGCAGTTGCTGCTCCATTGCTGCCAACGTCTTTTGCAAGACAAACTTTTCCAGTACCCCTTTTCCTAAGTCACCTAGTAGCGGACCTGAGTCCCTGGCAAACCCCGCAGGCTTTCACACTGTGAGTGAGGCTCAGGCAACAGACACATCTGGTGTGCATCCTTATAGATCTTTTCTCCACATTCATAGCACCTAAAAAGGTTCAATGTTTCTTTCGGTGGCATAGAGGTCACTGAAAATCACTAAAATAATTATCAGTTTTCAGAAAGAAAAAGATAACTGACGGCTTTTTACAGTGGTGTTTTTTTATGGTGGGTCTGATAAGACTTACTGACAGTAGGAAAAGAACTGAGATGGGGCCGCTGACATATATACTGATGCTTGTGCATGTTGTTGTCATGGGGGGCCCCAGTTGGCAAACGTTTCCATGTGGTCCTTGCGCTGTCGCAGGTTAGGTCCAAAGGTGTGGCCTGATAGTAATACTGCAAAGTGGTTAAATAAAAGCTGTTTTTATTTAGCTTTTTTTTTTTTTTATAAAGTTAAATGGCTGTTCCCTTACAGTGGTAACAGCGCCAAAAGCGACCTTCTCCGGTTCCTGGAAACTAACTGAGAACCGAAAAAAATGAAAGCTTACACAACAAATATAAATAATACCATAAGAAATGCAGACCCTGTACAAATTGGGCTTCTTGCAATGTTTTTTAGGACCCTTAAAATGTTTGAAAAAACCTAAACACGGTTTACGTCTGCATTTAACATGGTTTGAATCAGTGTTTAAAAACTGTGTTTAATTCCTGCTACAAACCTAGTCTTAAAAACATTTTTAAACAGGATTTCAAAGTGAACACAATTTGCCTTGCAGTGCAGATGGACAATCATTCTGCTTCTCCGTCTGGCAGTGTTAGTCCTCCTAATACCCATTATCTGTAGCCTCATGAGCCCAAAATCTCATAGATTCTTTCTGCCTGGGCCTCAAATATGCTGCTGCATTATCCTTCTTGATTGGATTTGATGAGCTGCTAAAACACAACACAGAGCACACAGAAGCTGCTATCATCTCCCAGTACCCACTTTCAGCACGGTCAATGTGAGCCCATTCTTCCACAGTACCTGCACTGGTTGTAATCCGGCTTGAAAGCTCATAGGGAGAGTATGTGTGTCACCACAGCAGTTCATTTAGGAGCAGCAGTTAAGTACATGGGGCACTGAATTTTGTAGCGATGAGAATTTTTCCTAGCTTTTTTTGCATTATTTTCTACTCTGGTTTCTAGCTGTGTTTGGGAACATTGCTGCCCAGAGACTGGATGTGGGTTTACTATGCTAAAACCTGGTTATGGGTAATGAGGACTGGTGACTGTGTTAAGTTTAACATGGTTTCAAAATCAGATTAGCAGTATGTACAGGGCCACAGAATATCAAAAAAGTAAAACTAAAATAATTAAACACTATAGAATATTAAAACAATATACCTGCCATAAATGCATTGAAGACTTCAGGATGACTGGTCTCTTCAGGCAGAGAAATAAATCTGACAGGGTGCAGGGGTAACCGTGACCACACTGCAGAGTTTGAATTTCATTTCTAAATCCATTAGCATAAAATTCTATAACTCCGGGATGCTCATTCTGGGGGAATGGTTGCATTTGAGTGAGGAATTCCTGGGGTTTGAAGCTCCTGTTTTGGTTTCTTGATCTGTTGCAAGATGACTGACCACGTAAAGGCATCTGGGAAAGATCAAACCAAGGTCTGTCTCATGATCCGGACTGTGGCATACAGATTTTGGCTGTTTCCCCAGATTCTTTAACTGCTTCTTTAAGAGCTGTACCAAACAGGAGGCCACCTTTGTAAGGGGTATTTATGAGGTGAATGTTAGATGAAGTGTTTGCTTGCCAGGCCGGCAACCAGAGGTTCCTCCTTACTGAGGTGTGGTAAAACATTGCCCAAGCCACACAACTGATAGCATCTTCCAAGACATCCACTTAGTATGCAGAGGTGAGGCCCAGAAGTTGTATTTGTTAGCTCAGATATTTGTTCTTCAAGGAATCCTCTAACAGCTTGAATTACAGCTCTGTAGTCCAGGAGAGAAAGGCCCCGGCTGAAAACAGATTGGCTGTTGCCACCCTCAAGGACACTGCAGAGGCGTGGAAGGCCTTTTTTAAGGAAGATTCCCCTTTGAAATCTACTGTGTCCCTGAAGGTGGCCCTGATTTCAGCTGCAATTATGATTTTCTTCGTGAGGGATGAGCCCATGGGGTTGATCCTAGGAAGATTAAGACAGGTGTCAGATTGTCTCTTATCGAATTTTAACAGTCTGTTGACAAGGTGTGGGACTGAGTACGTTTCCTCCATGTCTTGCCACTCTTCTTTAAGTAGATCCTCAACTGCCGGCAAACTAGGGAATGATGTTGACAGCTTTGTTGATCTGATAACTTGAAGGTCTGTTTGTCCTCTTTGGAAATGGATGGTGTGGGGCCAAAGTGCATCTCCAATAAGACATTTTAATGAAAAGTCAAGCTCATCCATATCAAAGTGTGTTTCAGACTCCAGCTCTGCATCCAAGAACTACTATGGAGTTCTCCCTCCTCAATAGAAAATGAACTTGAGTCTGAAGCAGGATGAGATTTGGCACGCCACTTCTTTCTTTTGTGGTGATAGGAGTGGTTGGGGGCTTCATCCCTGGGGCATGGAAAGCCAGTACATTTATTTTTCTTGGTGCGGTGATATTCCTGATAGTCTTCCTCATCCTAGGAAGGAGAGGGGATTCTCTTTCCGGCGTTGCTTTGCAGGGATATAAAGGGCTGCAGATCGAAGCATGCTGAATCTATGCAAAAGATCTGCTCAGTTTAGCGATTAAGTCTTGTGCCAGTTGAAGAGGGGGCTGCCCTGTTACCTCTTGAGAATGGGAGGAAGTGGGGGGGTCCTCTGTGTGAGTGGCAACAGAGGTCGCTGACGCCTCACATTTTAGGCACAGAGAAACAGCAAAGGTGGCTAACAGTATGAACTTGTATTTTAAGCATTTCCTCCACCTGGAAGATCTGTCCAAGGACTTGCTCCCTGATTTTTCAGAAGACAGTGCAGACCGCCAATAATGCACAGGCACAGTCTGTGTCTGTTGGGTATGGGGTACTTTGGCAGGGAGTGAGTCCCACCTCCCCCCGAAAAAAAACTGCAGGAGAAGATAGCCCCTGTAGCCAGATGCTGTGCCATCAGTGCTGAAAATCCTTCTGTCAGGGTACCTTTAATAGCTGTGCTTTCTCTGTCTGCAGATTATGACAGGTTTTTGCTCGAAAACTCCAAAGTTCTCCTACCAGTGCCCCCAAAAAAGTGGACTCCTGATCTGGCTCCTGCACCTGAGTGAGTACTGTAAGGTGGAAGTTAGTGGTAACGTAGCTCAAAATGGCAACTGGAAAAATGTTTTCCTATGCTCTGCAGTTGTAACTTCTCTCCGAGGTAGGAGAGATCAACTGTGGCCAGTGAATGGTTGCAGATCAACTGATAGGGCACAGTCTGTCCCCACCCCTCAACCCAAGGCTAAAGTCCTGCTGGTAACCCCTTATTATTTGCTCACATACACAATGATGGTACAGCAGGTGTGAGCACCCCAGTCCGAATGCAGCTCTGTCGATGGCTTAAGTGTTGGTTGTGGCCCAAGGAAGCTGGCATGCAACTTCTCAGCGGTGAAGTCGGAACTCAGAGGATTCCTGCAGCACTGGTCCTGGATTTGACTGCAGATCTTCGTGGAAGGTGAAGAGTGGAGGCTTAATGTTTACTGCAGACCTTTGTAGGATGTCCTCCCCTGGGATCCCTCTAGCTGATGCTGTTTGCGGGGGTTGGGGGCACACTATGCAGCTAGGGTATGTCTAGGAAAGGCCCTGCTAGACTGCAACCAGACAGACTGCAAGGTACAGTTAATCAAGATAATCTCCCTAGCGCCTTCTGAAGCACGGAAATATGCAGAATTTAAGGACAAAATAAAAAACAGTCTGCAGAAAATCTTCGGCACTGCCACCTAGAGACAGAGCTTATCTGCAAGATGCCTGCATACTTGGAGGCAGGAAGTAGACTGGCAGAATCTATGCAAGTTCAAGGAGGAGATGGATCTGGGAGTGCTTATGACAGGGGGAATGAACCACTCAGCACAGTACAGGAAGGCAGCGGCAAAGGCAGACAGGATGCTAGGGTGCATAGCAAGGGGGATTACCTCTAGGAGTAGTGAGGTCATATTGTCCCTGTACAGGTCCCTGGTGAGGCTGCACTTGGAGTACTGCATGCAGTTCTGGTGCCCCCTACTTAAAAAGGGACATCAAACTACTGGAGACAGTGCAGCGCAACGCAACAAAGATGATCCTGGGGTTGGCGTATAGACCCTACGAGGAGAGACTGAGAGAGCTCAATATGTACACCCTGGAGGATATAAGAGGGAGAGGGGATATGATTGAGACCTTCAATTACCTGAAGGGGATGAACAGAGTGGGCTCACGGTGTTTGTTCAATATAAAGGTCGGTAGGGCAACCAGAAGGCACCCTCTGAAGTTGGAAGGGGCAGATTCAGGAGGGAAATGAGGAGACACTATTTCACCAAAAGGGTGGCAGCAGGGCGGAATGCACTGCCAGAGGAAGTCATATCGTTGCAGACAGTGGAGGGGCTTCAAGAGGGGGTGGGACAGATTCAGAGGGAGCGTACAACCTGGAAGGGGGAAGGAAGTGGGGAAGAAGGAAATTGTGGTGGGGGGCAACTGCAGTCTAATCAGACTGATGTGCTGCACACTCAAGCAGACCAGACAGACCATAAGGTCTGTATCTACTGCCAGTTTCATATGTTTATATGGTGGACCTGATGTCCTGTATGCGTCAAGTCTAGTTCCTGCCTACAGAGCGCATGAAAGGGGGATCCCAGTGGTCCTGGAGCCCTGTGACCAGCACAAGGAGGGAGAACTACTGATTTTTTTGGCACTGAGGCAGGGTGTCACTGGCACTTTAATTCTGTTGTTGTTGTTACAGGGGTCTATGGGGAGATTAGGGCATGGGGCTGGCTCTGTCCTGTCCACTCAAAAGCCTGGATTTTCCTTCCCACGTTATGTTATAATGCCTACTCTGTCATGTCTTAGTCCTTCCATAATGCAGCAAATATTTTCAGCAGAGGCATAAAGCATAAAATGCTAATTTTAAAGGGGAACTCTGGTCATTACAGGATGAAAAACACACACACACACACACACATTATAATATAATATATATAGTTATTACCATGTCACGGTAGCACCACTCTGTTGTAGTTAGGGTTGAGAAGGCATTCATATGTTTAACACAAAATAAAAGTAGTTTATTTGAATAACACATACACATTGTAACTGTTTTCCTTAGTGCATTTGGGGGGTGATTATTTCTGGATCCACAGAACCAGCAGTCCAATCCCTTTCACATCATAATTCAGAGCCACTCCCCTTGTGCATCATTTTTGTGATGAAAATGTTTGGTGAAGGTAATGGAGCATAATGAGTTCAAACTTCAAATACTTTTTTTTTTCATTTCTTCAGCTTAGCCTTTGTTTCAAATGAAATCTGCAGCTCAACTAACAGTCTCTCTCTCAATACCATTTTTGTAAATAACACTCCATATTGTTAATTGCAAACTAATTTCTTATACAGCTTGGACTGCATGCTACTGACTGGCTGCTACATCTTCTACAGACAGGTGTCTCCTGGCGTCTGTCACCAGAGATTGTTTGGTGGTAAGTACTAAAAAAAAAAAAAAAAAACTCACTGCAAACCACCCTTAGTCAGGGGTAGCTTGCAACGATTTGCATGTTGAATATATTGTATGTCACGTTTTTATTTCTTGTCTTTACCTTTTCAGTGTTTCTTCCACTGATGCCATCCAGATCCAAGAACATATCCAAGTCACAGCCCAACTTCCCAAAACTGTTTACAGAGGAGCCAAACGGTTTCACAGTGCATTCTGGGAAATATGCAGCTGCAATATCTTTAATCAATGAACATACAAGAAAGCGGAGTCTGATGTTCTCTTCAGTTAGCTGATACTCTTCAGTAAGCGCATACAACTGTTGATCTATCTAGGAAAAAGAAATGAAAATGTACTACAAAAACCTCCATGGTAGGAAATAAATACAATAGAAAAAGGATCTGCATGGCAAAACTAAACCAAAAGGTCTATTTCATGCCCCCCATTCTGTTGTGGGAGTTGCAAATTAAGTTATTTCTAAATACAGCTAGTAAAGTGGGTAGGGCAAACCCCATGAATTAGTACATGTCTGCACAACATATTTATTCATCCCAGCTTACAAAAAGTGGACGGGGGACTTGATGGATCTAGAATCCCTTTCAACTTTAAATCACTATGTTTTTTTTTTGTTTTTTTGTCAATATGATTTTTGCTAACTGTCCATAAGTCATCCAGTCTCAATTTACAGTACTGAAAAGCATACCATTGACACTGTATTGAGTATCACAATATGAAACTTTGACGGAGGACCAAGCCACATTATTGAATCACCTAGCCCCAAGGTGCAGCGCAGGGGGTGGTGCTCATGATCATCAATAAAGAAATTACTTGTTTTGGCCCCTGCAGCGCCTTCCATCATTCTACTGAGGGAGAGTTTATACCCTTGTGTACATGGAATTGGGGTGGGCCTTCCCCAAAAGTCGGGGAGTGCAGGTGGACAGGAGGTACTGACAGGCCCCCCCCCCCATTAGGGTTTCTGGATCCCTATTACTATGAAATACATTAAAGTGCTACCAGGCATTCACAAACAGAGGGTCACCTTTATATTAAGCAAACCAAAGCTCATGGAATCAATGTAGGGTCCTTGCTCATGGCGTGAACCAGCTGACGAGTCCAACGCATACTCCAGTGGGTCGTTAAGGGGATACACAATTCTCTCCATGTGGTACAACAGATGTGCCATCAATCTCTAATGCTCCATCACTGATACTGTTAGCATGAGGCAGCATTTTGTGATAACTTTCTTTGGCTACCTTGAGCAATACGAACATACAAACATACGAAACTGCCAGCAGATACAGGCCATACAGTCCATCAGGTCTGCTCGAATGCACAGCTAGCAGTCCATTACACTGCAGATGCCCCTCCCTCCCCTACTCGCATAACGCAGTGACCTTCCCCTTTCCATGTCCCATCTCCTCTTAAAACTGCCCACTGACTTACAGGATACCACCTCCTCGGGCAGCGTGTTCCACTTTGTCACCAGTCTTTCCTTGAAATAGTGCTTCCTCATTTCCCTCCTGAATCTTCCACTCTCCAATCTCAGACCATGCCCTTTAATGTCCCTCCCTCCCCTTAACTTAAAAATTCCCTCTGAACTAGTCTTGTTTGTGCCTTTCATATACTTAAAGGTTTCTACCATATCCCCTCTATCCCTCCTGTCCTCCAGGGAGTACATGTTCAGCTCCCTCTGCTTCTCCTCATAGGGTTCCTCTTCCATACCCAGGATCATCCTGGCCACCCTGCACTAGAACCCTCCAACAATTTAACATCTTTCCTTAAGCACAGGCACCAGAACTGCATGCAGTACTCCAGGTGCGGCCTCAACAGTGACCTCTACAGTGGCAGGATTACCTCCCCTCTCCAGGAGGTGACTCCTCTGGCAATACAACCTGGCATCTTATTAGCTTTAGCTGCTGCTTTTCTGCATGGTGCCGAGTGGTTCATTTGCTCTATTATTATCACCCCAAGATCTTTCTCCTCCTCTGTAGTGGCTACTTGTCCCCCCCCCCCCCCAAGCTGATAATTTCTCGGGTTCCTAGCTCCTAAGTGCATGACTCTGCACTTTTTTGCATTGAACCTCAGCTGCCATGTGTCTGACCGGTCCACAAGTTTAGCCAGATCATCCTGTAGCCCCTGCCACTCTTCTGTGTCATCCACCACTGCACCGATCTTTGTATCATCCACAAAAAAGGTTAATCTTGTTCTTAATCCCATGTGAGATGTTGGCAATTAAAATGCCTAACAACACTGGGCCCAGTACTGAGCCCTGTGGTACTCCTCTAGTTACATCCCTTGGAGATGAGAGTCCCCGGCCCCCACCTGTTGCCTGTCCTGCGGCCAGTTCTTGACCAAATCCACCAATTTTTCCCCTGCCCCCCGGCATCAACTTGTTAATCAGCCTCCCATGTGGCACCAAACTGAAGGCCTTGCTAAAGTCCAAATACATGACATCCACCGCTTGGCACCCGTCGAGTGCCCTAGTCACCCATTCATAAAAGTCAATCAAGTTGGACTGACAGGATCTGTCAGAGACAAACCCACGTTGCCTCTGTCTTCTGTCTTGGAGACCATTATCTTCTAGAAAGGTTTCCAACCTTTCCATAAGGATCGTCTCTATTAGGTTCCCCACAACTGATGTAAGGCTGACTGATCCATAGTTGCCTGGTTCATCCCTGGGTCCACTTCTGTGGAAGGACACCGTGTGTTCCATTATCCAGTCCTGGGGTATGTGCCTAGTTCCCAGAGAGGTGTTGAACAAGTCTGCTACTGGCTCTGCCAGGACCTCTGCCAACTCGTAGTACCCGTGGGTGTATGCCATCTGAGCCAGGTGCCTTATCCACCCACACAGCCCTTAGACCTTCCAGTACCCTACCCGCTGGGATTTCCCCATCCATTATCCCTGCCCCCCATGCCTACCCTCCCATCCCCTGTGGCATTAACCTATCCTTCTCCTTAGTAAACACAGAACAGAAATATTCATTGAGCACTTCCGCCTGGTCTGCCACCATCTCTTCCCACTCCCCATCTTTCCTGATCTGCACAATTTGATCTTTGCATTTCCTTCTCTTTCTTGTGCACTTGAAGAAACCCCTCTTCCCTTCCTTGATACCTTGCGCCAGCCTAAGCTCTCTCGAAGTCTTGACTACCCTGACTGCTCCTGTCACTTCTCTTGATTTCTTCAGGTACTCCTCCCTATCCTCCCCGATTGGATTTCTTGAATCTTCCGAAAGCTGCTCTTTTTACCCTCACCTTTTCCAACACCTCTTTGCTTAGCCAGCTCGGTTTTTTGGACCTAGCCTTTTTGCTTTGTGTCCTTGTACGAGATCTACTGACCTCTGCGAGCCCTAGCTTGATGATGTCCCATTTCTTAGTCACTTAGTAACGTACAGTATATACTAATGAATTATATCTACAATTTGTGTTCAGGCGAGTGACCCAGTATAAACAGTCTTCAAGTTTAATAATTCTCTGGCAAGTAACATTTGTTCTCCCACTCCGTTACATAGTGCCTAACCTTTAAGAAACTGCAGTGGGCACTATTTGGAAGCTGAAATTTGTTCTGTATGTAATCAAATGAAACACACATCCCATTAACAAAAACTTGTCTAAAAGAGGTAATTCCTGCTGGATTCCAGGGATGGTACCCACGATCCACCCTCCCCTGTGAGAAGACCGGATTTTCCTAGGATATTAGATAGCCTACATCATCCAGGGCCTCTTGTCAGTCAGTGCAGCATGGCAAGGACCCAGAGGGAACATTTTACCCAAGGGTTATCAACCTGTTGAAGGAGTGGGCCCATCCACTTAACAAAAGAAAACATATAAAGTGGAGCAAGTGGTCTCCTACTCTCTAATGGGTACCAGCCCGAGTCTACTCTGTTTTACCACAGTGATGAGTTGGGCTGACTGAGCTGCCAGATGGTACCATTTGAAATTTGGCATGCCCTTCTTATGACCCACCTTTGGCCAGTCTAATCAACAGGCTCCTCACTCTTTAGTGTATTTTCCATCATCCCAACTCCTTACTTCTTTAGTTTTTACCCCTTATTCTACCCGGTGTTAAATAAAAAAGCTTCCCTTGGTTCAGTCCATCACCCCTTCAAAATTTTTAATACTGTGCTGCTGTCAAGTGCCTCCTACCCTTCTCTTATCCAGAGAGAATCACCGACCCAAGTGTTCCAATTTCTCCTCATAGCTCAGCCCCTCTAACCTTTTATCATTTCTGCAGCCTATGCTAAACCTAACATATTTTTATACTGTGATTACCATTATGTATGAAGCATACTAAACACAGCCTAACTGGTGCTCTACACAGCACTAATATCTCTTCCCTTACACTATATGCTACCCTGTTTTATGTGGCACCAGTATATGGTTACTTTTGTTTTCTGCAGCCACACAATGCTGAGAAATATGTCAGCTTTCAATTTAGTATCACACCAAGGGCCAGATATTCAAAAAAGCCCAAAGTAGAGCGCAAAGGTTTGCGCTGTACTTTGCCATTTTCCAGGAGTCCGAGGATGTAATATTCAGTCGGAAAGCACATCAGCACTATCCAGCTGAATACAGGGCCATGTCAGTGCAGCGCTAAGTCAAGTAGCGCTGCTCCTACATTTATCCCTGCTGTGCAGGGAGGTGCCACCAGATTGGCTAGCACTGGATCACTATTCGTGACCCATGCAAATGAGCCCATTGGGCATGTACGGCACCAAGGGACCATTTGCATGGGTAGCAGCGACAGGTTTGCATAGCACAGCCCCCCCGTCCCATGGAGTGAAGGACATCTCCGATGCCTAGTGGTCCCTTCCATCCCTTGGATTGTCAGCCCAGATTAAAAAAATAATCCCTGGTGCCCAGTGTTCCCCAAAGCCAGCCCCTATAATAAAAACCTACTCCCTGGTGCCTAGTGGTCCCCCTCCCTCCGATCAGTGGCCCATATCATGCAAAATGCTCCCTGGTGCCAAGTGGTCCCCTTTCCCTCTGACCACCAGCATGTATAAGAAAAAAGCAATACCTGGTGCCTAGTGATCCCCCTTCCCTCCAATTGGCAGTCCGTAGAATACAAAAAGGAATCCCTGGCATCTAGTGGCCCTCCCCACGGTGCCGACCACTCACTCTGCCACCCCCTTTACCTGCAACGTCGATGCCGCAGGAGCCCATATGGTGACTGGCATAGCCCTCCTCACACATCCTTGGCCAGCCGCTGTATGCAGTGCCAGAGAGCGTATGCCCTATGTACTGTGTATGGGGTGTCTGCGTCCTCTGCTGTGGGGATGTACACCTGTACAGTACATAGAACATCGCTCCCTGGCACCGCATCGATGGATGGCTGAAAATGCGAGGATGGCTGTGCCAATCGCCATAAGGGCTCCCACTAAACGTCAGGGATTCCTCTTGTATTCGATTGGCTGGCTATCAGAGGGAGGAGGGGCCCACTAGGCACCAGGGATATATGTTTTATTCTAAAGGCTCGTGATCAGAGGGGGGAGGACCACTAGGCATTAGTGTTTTATTCTATGGGCTGGCAACTGGGAAGGGGGACCACTAGGCACCAGGGAATAGCGTTTTTTTTTTTTTTCTACGAGCTGGGCTGGCGACTGGAGGAAATGGCACTTCTAGGTACCAGTGACTGCTTTTTCTTTACAGGCTAGTGATCAGAGGAGAGGAACCACTGGGCACGGGGTTCCTCATGGGTACCAGGACAGCAATCAGCTTGGGGGGGGGGAACACCACAGACCACCAGGGGGCAGTGTTGGGTAAGTTACTTTTTCTATTACTTTCTATTACTTTTGGAACCTTGTTCCAGGAAGCTCTGTGCAGTCACTAGCAAGGATGGCGAAGTACTGGAAAAAGTAATACACCTTACAGTTACAATTACTTATGTCTTTTTATACAAAAGAAATAGAAATACGTAACTGTAACTGATTACATTTATTTGAAAGTAACTAGTAACTAACCTATTACTTTCAAAAAATGTAATCTTTTATAGTTATTATTTTTGTATTGTTTTTGTATGAAAAGAAATAAGTAACTATAATTGTAAGGTGCATTACTTTTTCTAGTACTTATTCATCCTTGCTAGTGACTGCACAGAGCTTCCTGGAACAAGTTTCCAAACGTTATAGAAAGTAATAGAAAAAGTAACTTACTCAACACTGCTGGGGGCAGGTGTGCTCCCCCACTGGCCAACATGCTTGTTGGCTGCAGTAACTCCAGCAGCTGCTAGGGCTGCCTGGAGTAAGTCAGAATTTTGTTTGGCAGTATTGGTGCTGTGCAAATGGACTGCGCTAAGGTTGAACATATGGGGTTGCGTGTATCTTCCTGTCCCCGCTCCTCCCTTTGCCCACCCACATACATTATGTTTTGTAGGGGTGCTAACCCTGTTTGACCGTGCAACCACCCTTTTTAAATATCATGCTCTGGGGCAAAACCCTGTTTGTGCAGGCAAACACCAGTTTGCACCCATGCAAACTTTTGAATATCAAGCTCAAGTCTTTTTCCTGGTCTGCCACTGCAAGACCCTTACCTTTTATTTCAGACTCTTGTTTTTTAACCAACGGTAAAAACAAATCCGTGCACACAAGAGCCAGTAAGGAAGCAGCCATACATCAGAGAGCACACAACATGCCTGTCAGTTTAATAGAAGACAAATAAACAGCACGCACACCAAGCACTTCTTAGCAGTGCAAAATGTATTCAAGTGAAGTGCAGAGGAGAATGTATGTCATACAGACACACCAGAACAACTAAAAATACTTGGTATGCATGCAATTTCTTTGCCTTTTCATTGCTTTTTTCTACCTAGGTGCAATACCTCACTCTTTGCACCATTACATTTTATGTATCTGTCCACTCACTTCCACCTCAACTGTGAGCTCTAGTGTAGTTTAAAAATGGTGATGTCATCACCTTGTTTATTCAGACATGTCAAAGCATAGACAAGAAAGGAGACAATACAAAGTGTAAGTCCAAATTAAATTAATAATGAAATTGGCTTTAGTCCGTTTTATAGAGGCATTCCTACATCTATTTAACCTAAATTTATGGGATCATAATCTCTTACTCCCCTATCCCCTTGTCCCCATTTATTCTTTTCTTTTTTCTCCCACTTCTTTTACTTTGTATTTATGTCCCCCCCGTCCCCTCTCATGTCTCTTATTCCAGTCTTTTATCCCTACCCTTCCCGATTCCATTACATTTTATGGTATTCCCATTTCTTCTATTTTCCATTCTCTCCTATTTTTCTTCCTCCCCTCTACTCCTGCGTAGATGTATAGAAATGATCTGATGTTCATTTTTTTAAATATGAATATTTTAATCCATAGAAATCAATCTGAAAATGACGTTAAGAAGACAGACAAACATCTGCTAGCTTTCATTGAAACATGCACACCTTTACCCTCACTCAAGAGTCTGGTGACAGCATAAAATAGTTTGTAATTTGAATATTCAAGCAGTACATTTAATTTTATTTGGATTTTTTGTATTTTAGCACTATATATGGGTGTTTATATTTGTTAATATCATTGCAAAATGTTATGTTGTGTCACAGAAGTAAATTAATCTGAAGGTGCCTAAATAGTGAGAAGAAGGAACCCACTATGGGCAAGAATTTAATCTGTATTTTCTTAAAATACAAAATGTCAGTTACTTTAAAGTTGACAGAATTAAAACTGCTGGGATAGTCATGGACCCCACCTTCTGTCAAAGTGCAGTGACTGCAAAACGCTGCTAGGGTGCCTGGTCTGAGTTCCCAAGGTCTGTTTTGTCTGCCTTTGTGTGTCTGCTTTACCATGTCTGAATGGTAAAATAAATGGTCTGATTTTGTTTCATTTTTATGTTGCTTGCACGCATGTGCAAGAAACATAGTGCCATCATCCGAGTTTTCGGAGGTGTGTCAGCCCGTCTTCCAATGCAGTCAGTGTGTTTGCAGGCGCGGCCCTAGTTCCCCAATCACTGCTGCAGCTGTCTATGACAAGCTGAAAATGCAGTGGCATATAGTTGAAAGGGAGAGCTCCGCTTGAGTGAGCAGAGCTCCCCCCCCACACACACGCAGACACACTGCGTGCTCATGCGCCTTCCCGCTCACTGTACGGCGGCGGGGTGCCCAATCCCCTGTCGGCTCACGCCCGCCCCAAAGCATCCAGGTGCCACGCTGGAAGCCCACCCCAGCGTGGCAAAATCTATTATGTGACGGAGGGTGCCCAATCCCCGTCGGCTCCACTGTCCTCCCAATGCTGCGCGACTGGGGTGCCCAATCCCTCATTGGCTCCACTGTCCCCCAAGTACAGGGTGCCACGCTGGAGCCCACCGCAGCGTGGCAACAGATGCCATGACCGGCCAGGGGTGCCCAATCCCCGTTGGCTCCCGTCCCCCAGCCATCCTTCTGCCACGCATGGGAGCCCACCCCAGCGTGGCAAACATCAACGTCGCCATTAAAAAGAAAAAACCTGTGAAAAAAAGCGGTCCCATGCGGTCTCCCTGCCCCCACAACCGCACCCACCCACTCGCTTCCGCCTCCCCACCCCCACCCCCATACTTACCTCTAGAGTCCGGCGTGGCGATCTTGGTGGACGAGAACACGTCTGCACTCTTCAAAGCCGACCGCAAACTGAGAAATGCCGGTAAGCTGTATAATGGGATAGATAGGGTTTTTCAACTTTGTTGCATATCTCAGGCATTTTTTGGAATTTTTTCACCAAATTTTCAACATGGGGTTTTTGGGACCCCTCCTCATGAATTCTTGCTGGCCAAGGCACCTAGCTTCACCTGAGCTCTTTCTTTCTAAGACTGCTTGAAAGGCAGAGTAGAGAAACTTACCAGAGCAAGGGAAAAGGATTAAGACTTAGTTTGGCTAAGCAGATTTACTGTGTGGTGGTGTTTTTATTTTTTACTCACAGGGATTGCTACTGTTTGTTGCTAACATTTCATTGCTTTATTTTTTCTCTGATTCAAATTGTTGTTGCTGGTATACCTTCTTCTGCATTATTACAAGGTGTGCCTACAGGTGTGTACTAACAGATTACTGCTGTAATCTTCTGATTCAAATTGTCTTTTGCAAGGTATATCTTCTGTTACTGCTTTATTTTTCTCTGGAGCAAAGTGTTTCTTACAGCGTATATCTTCTCTGAAATTACTGTATTACAGGTGGAGCTTACATTCTTGTGACTTTTTTATCATTGGGCTAAGCAAAATTACTGTTTGACACTGTGTTTTATTTTATTCTTGTTTGTTGAAAAGGTTTGTTGTCTCAGAGGTGTTTCAGTCTCCTTCTCACATTGAAGGAGCTAATTGCTTTTCCTCCCACAGCTCTTCCAAAGGATTAGGTCTGTATGTGGGGGGTGGAGCTGGCAAACTGTCAGTAATTTCCAACAGAAAGAAGGGTTAAAAAGTCAGGTTAGTTGATCTCTTGGAGGTAGAAGACTTGGTTTGCTGGCCAAGGCACCTAGCTTCACCTGAGCTCTTTCCTTCTAAGACTGCTTGAAAGGCAGAGTAGAGAAACTGACCAGAGCAAGGAAAGGATTAAGACTCAGTTTGGCTAAGCAGATTTACTGTGTGGTGGTGTTTTATTTTTACTCACAGGGATTGCTACTGTTTGTTGCTAACATTTCATTGCTTTATTTTTCTCTGATTCAAATTGTTGTTGCTGGTATACCTTCTTCTGCATTATTACAAGGTGTGCCTACAGGTGTGTGCTAACAGATTACTGCTGTAATCTTCTGATTCAAACTGTCTTTTGCAGGTATATCTTCTGTTACTGCTTTATTTTTCTCTGGAGCAAAGTGTTTCTTAAGCGTATATCTTCTCTGAAATTATTACAGGTGGTGCTTTACAGGTTTTACAGTTTTATCTAACATTAGGATAAGCTTTCAGGGTTACTGCATTTGTTGTTGACTGATTGTTTCTGCTCTTACCTCCTTGTTCTTCCGTCCGTGGTTCTTCTTTAGGCAGGAAGGGCCCATCCCCAACCACCCACACTACACTCCTTTTATAGGGTACCACAGTTGTGACATTTCCTGTGGCAGAGCAGGAAGAGGCGGATCAGTGGGGCCTCCACAAAAGTGATCTCATTTACAGGGCACTAGTAATTTAACTTGTTATAACAAGTTGCACAATTAAACCATTACTTGCATTTTTTTCCTTCTAATTACTCTGACTGAGTTATAAACCCAGCAACTTATTTGGAATGGATTTCATTAACTGCAGGTACTGTGGAACAATTTTCAGAAGGACAGTCTTACAGGATTTAGGACACTGTCCTACATGCTGAGCCTCTGGAGATCTTGGGGCTCAGCTCCGGGCAGCATGGGCAGATTGCCGCCTCAAATTTCATATTGAAGAGGAAATACATTATAAGAACCACCGCCATTTCCCCAGCATCCAACAGAAAAACCTCGACCGCAGAGGGTAGTTGGTCAGGAGGTTGGCAGGTGGTTAGGAGGAGCAAATCAGGTGCCCCATCACTCTCTGCTCTCCAACACATTACCTCCAAAAACCATATAAACACTACAAACAGGTATCTGCCTCTATCTCTGAAATCAAATAAAGGCAGAAGACACTGCAAACAGGACACTGCAGCACAGGAGCTAGCACAACAAAACTCACCCAAATCAGGAACCAAAACAAAACAAGCACAAAGGAAATCCAAAAAACTTCTGATCATAGGAGACTCCATGATTCGGGGAGTTGATACCCATCTCCAGCCAGGGGTGATGGTCAGATGTCTCCCAGGTACATCAGCATGGAGAGACACTGACCGCATTGCTAAAATAGTTCACAAAGCAGTAGAAAACATTGATGTCCTAGTACACATAGGGACTAATGATCTCGCCAGCCGGTCAGTTGTGGAGACCAAGGAACACCTGACTAGGCTGGGTGACAAACTATCATCTATTTGTCGGCATCTCCTTCTCTGAGATCCTGCCAGTGTGGGAGGGAGCAGATGGACGGAAGGTCAGAGAAAGGGAGATAGGGAGCTAAACCGTGGCTCAAGGGCTGGTGCCAGGAAAAGGACACAGATTTGTAGGGAACTGGCAACAGTTCTGGGAGGCGAGAGTTCTTTAAATTTGATGGACTGCATCTGACTAAAGAGTCAGTGCATTGGGGCAGAAGTTTGGCGTCTTTGCAGAATATTTAAACTAGCAAATGGGAGAGGGTGCAGCACCCCATCGTCGAATAGGAAGAACACCCCTCCCCTCAGCTAGTGGTCAAACAGGAATTCAGCATGTTTGCGTTCATTTGCATCACCAGGTAAGAAAAAGGTTTGTCTCCATCTGACGCACAGGGTAATGCCAAACCACCCAACAACTACTAGCACCAAAATCTGGCCAATGGAAAATCACATGCACAAATGCTCACAGCCTGGGAAATAAGATCCCAGACCTGCAGGCAATAATGTCAGAGGCTAAACTGGACATAGTAGCAATTAGTGAGGCGTGGTTTACCAGTAACTCACCCAGGAGACTTCAGTACCTGGCTATGTATTGTTCAGAAGAACCGAGGTGCAAAAAGGGGAGGAGGTGGCCCTGTATGTTAATGAAAATATCAAAGCTACAGAAATTCAGAATACACATAAGGAGCCAGAAGAACTGTGGGTCACCCTGGATACAGAAATGGGACAGCCATAAGAACTGGGGTTGTCTACAGGCCCCCAGACCAGAGGAGGACATAGACACATTACTGTTAGAAGATATACAAAACATGACAGCTAAAGGGAGGTTCTGATAATGGGAGACTTCAACATGCGGATACAGATTGGTCAATACCAGCAGGAACATCTGCCAGAACTAGACTCATAGTGGATTCCCTGCAGGGGAGGGCCTCAAACAACGGTACAGCAACCCACAAGAGACAGGGCTATCCTAGATCTAGTACTGACTAACAAAGAAGGGATCACAGATCTCCAGGTAGAAGGTCACCTGGGGCCAGTGACCATCACATGGTATGGTTCAATTTGGCTACTACATCTAAATCATCCCATTCCAAGGCAAAATATGGGACTTCAGAGGAGCTGACTTTGATAAGATGGCCAACAGAGTTAAGCTAGCCCTGGCAAAAAGAAACACAGGTGAGGGGTACAGGCAAAGTGGGCAAGCATTAAGGATGCAATACTTGAAGCAACATCCCATTGTGTTAGACAGAAAAGGAAGTGCAAAGAAGAAGAACCACTTTGGTTCTCAAATACAGTAGCAGAAAGGTCAGAGCCAAAAGGCTGGCCTTCAGGAAATATAAAGGGAACACAGCGGGATGAAGATAGGGAGGCATACCAAACTGCCCTAGGGAAGCAGGTAAGGCAGTAAGGCAGGCAAAGTCCCAAACTGAGGAAACACTAGCACGAACAGTAAAGAAAGTGACAAGACTTTCTATAGATACATTAGTGAAAGGAGAAAGTCAGAGGGGTATTGCTAAGCTTAATGGAGAAAAGGGAGCATGTGAGGAGGAGGACCCTGTAAAGGCATCTATCCTAAATAGATACTTTTGCTCAGTATTTACTGAAGAAGGTAGGGCAGCGCCCACAGCTCAACATCATGGACACAGGAGGAGGGAGGGAGGTGAGCACTACTCCTTCACAAAAGAGGTCCTACAAGAGCTTGCTAAGCTCAGGGTGGATAAGGCAATGGGACCTGATGGCATACATCCCAGGGTACTTAAGGAGCTAAAGGAGGAACTAGCAGAGCCATTAGCAGAATTGTTTAGTGAGTCTCTGAGCACAGGAGAGGTCCCAGAAGACTGGAGAAGGGCTCATGTGATCCCTCCACAAGAGTGGTAGCAGGGAGGAGGCGAGGAACTACAGACCCGGTCAGTCTTACCTCAGTAGTGGGCAAGATTATGGAGGCACTCCTTAAGGAAAGGATAGTGCAACACCTGGAATCCATAGGGCACAGGATCCAAGACAGCATGGGTTTACAAAAGGAAGGTCCTGTCAAACTAATCTCATAGATTTCTTTGACTGGGTAACCAGAGTGGTGGACCAAGGGGGAGCAGTTGATGTTGCCTACCTTGACTTCAGCAAAGCTTTTGACACTGTTCCACATAGAAGATTGATAAAGAAGCTGGGTAGGCTCGGGGTGGGTCAGAAGTTGGTCAACTGGGTGGCAAACTGGTTGACGGGCAGAAAACAGAGAGTGGTGGTAAATGGTATACAGTCAGAAGAGATGCAAGTCACAAGTGGGGTACCTCAGGGATCAGTCCTGGGGCTAGTCCTCTTCAACATCTTCATTAGTGACCTTGCAGATGGACTAGAGGGTAAGGCTTGTCTGTTTGCAGATGACACCAAGATCTGCAACAGAGTAAATGATCCAGATGGGGTGGGCAGAATGAGAAGAGATCTGGATAAACTAGCAGAATGGTCAGAAGAGTGGCAACTGGGATTTAATGCAAAGAAGTGCAAAATCATGCACATAGGAAGAAAACCATGAAGCCACCTATAGGCTGGGAGGGAGTTGCTAGCAGTCACAAAGGAAGAAAGAGACTTGGGCATCATCATCACTGATGACCTAAAATCATCAAGCAGACCTCTAAAGCAGTAGGTAAGGCTAGGGGTGTTAGGGTGTATTAGTAGGGGTATCACAAGTCGTGAAGAGGAGGTAATAATCCCTCTGTACAAGACACTGGTTAGGCCCCATCTGGAGTACTGCGTGCAGTATTGGAGCCACACCTTCACAAGGACATTAACCAAATTGAGGGCAGTCCAGAAGGCAGCAAAATGGTGCAGGGACTGCATCAGAAGACATATGAGGACAGATTAACAGAGCTCAATATGTATACCCTTGAGCAAAGGAGGGAGAGAGGTGATATGATCGAGGCATTCAAACACCTTAAGGGCATAAACAAGGTGAAAAGAGCCTAACATGTTTAAATATAAGAAAAATAGCAGGACAAGAGGACACAGCATGAGATTAGAGGAGGCCGATTAAGGGGAATGTGAGAATTATTTTCACAGAAAGGATGGTGGATGCATGGAATGGCTTACCACAAGAAGTGGTGGCTATGAATACAGTGCAGGGCTTCAAACAGGCATGGGATAGGCATAGGGAGCAATACAAATGACTATGAATAGATAGGCCACTGACAGAGCAAAGGCCGATGGCACATTTATAAGGTAGAAAAAGAAATGGGCAGACTGGATGGGCCTTGCGGTCCTTATCTGCCGTCAGCTTCTATGTTTCTATGTTTCATGGCGTTACTCAGGCCCGAAGGGTGATTTCGCAGCCACTGCGCGAAATCACCTTTCCGGAATGATTAACGAAACGATACTGCCAGTGTTCATAAGGTGGGCTCTCAAAAAGCCTATTTTGAAAATTTGGTGGAAAAATTCCTAAAAATGACTGTTTTACGAGCGTGCGTTGCGCAGTTCCTACGCACGCTCGTAAGTTCGCGAATTTTCAATATTTTCACTCCAGATTTTCAACATTGCCATTTTACCACACCTTCTTATGAGCAGTACAGCTGTCATTTTCACATCTCACCCAAAATGTGTTTCGCCCAAATGGCGCACAATGGCGCCCAGTCGGTTGTGCCAAATCAATGTATGGGACACATTAAGAAAATCACAGTGACACTGTTCATGAGCAGAGGTCTTAAAATGGCTATGTTGAAAATTTGGTGAAAAAATTCCTAAAAATGACTGTTTTTCGAGCGTGCATTGTGCAGTTCCTACGCACGCTCGTAAGTTCGCGAATTTTCAATATTTGCACTCCAATGACTTCCAAATTCCTAAACAGCACATAGAAGCAAGCAACATTCGGCACTGACAAATGCTTGTTAAAGTATACTGAAGCTCATGGTTGAGGTTTTGAGTGCTGTGTATGTGTGCCTTTTTCTTCTTCTTCTTATGTTTGTGGTTCTTACTAGCAACACAAAGTATTTCCTGTGCACTAAACTGTTGTGTCTGTGGTTTAACAAGCCTTATAACATGGATAGGTGAATGTGAGTAGAAACGTGGGATCCCATTGGTTGATTCCCTGTGCGTTGCTATTGATTAATCCCCAATATCTGCACAGATGGTGTGAAGGGGCAGTCATCAGTATCAGTGGTCAGAATGGCTCTTTTTTTCCTGCCTCACGGAATGAAAATGAGAAGTAGCCATTTGTAACTGGCAGCTCAGCCAGAGCAATAAGGCAGAAAGAAAGAGCCCACTGTTTGTCAGGGCTACACACCGACCCACACTGTGGATCTCCACTGTCCCTACCCACCCGCCTGTGGATCTCAATGCACCAGTCGAGCCACTGAACCCCTGTGTGTTGTGGGTTTGTGTACCGTCCTGTGACAGCAAGGGAGAGAGAGAGACACAAGTGACCTGGTGATGTGTCTCTGTCCCTCTCCCTCTCTCCCCTTCCCCCTCTCCCTCTCTGTGAGTAGATAGGAAGTCAGTTCAAGTACAGTAGTGGCTCACAGCACTTGTGACAACTGTCAGGACAAGGCATTTTCACAGCAGCTAAACAGTAAACTGTTAATTCCGTGCCTGCAGCTCTCCCTCCCTCGCTCTCTGTCCTCGCTGCTACAGTGTGTGCGCTGAGATACTGTATCACCCCCGCGGTAGTGATGACAGACTTTCCTGCTGTCTGTATCTTTCGTCGCGGTCACTGTAAATAGAGGCGTGTCTTGTCCCCGATCCAGACTGGTGCCCCCCCCCCACATTGTCCCCACTCCTCTACATGATTTCCCACCCAGCGGCTCCGCGTATCAACTGCTTTTCCCCATTGCAAGCAGTGATGCCCCCCACCAAACAGCTCGCCTAGTGGCCCCTCCCAGAGCAAGAGACAGAGGTCAGCAGTGGAGACAGACACAGTGACAGGACAGGAGAGAGACAGTGGGACATGCAGCAAAGACTTCCTGCAGTTTGATCAGTCCTCACTTAGTCTCAGGTCATCCTGCTCCTATCTGTCTGTCGCTGCATGTTTACCCCATCCCCCTGTGAAACTGTTGTGTCATGGAGTACCTGGGTAGGTCGCTGAGACAGAGTGGCAGTGAGCGGGCCTGTGTGTCATGGGGCAGCTACCCGCAGCAAATGCGACTTCCATACCAGTACACCCACCCCAACACCGCACAATGCGAGCAGCGACACACAGAGGCAGCACAGACTTTTGCCCACCCACCCGCTCGTGGATCTCTGTCATGCCGTGCTTTGTCAGTCTGCTCTCTGCCTGCTGCTACTTTTGGGGCACAGTCCAAGACAGACACTCCCACTCCAACCAGTGCTTGCTCCCCATCCTGAGTGCAGCAAGAGTGGGACATGACAAACGCGTCCACTGATGTGAAAGACATGTGGAGCAACAGCGGCAGCTGAGCAGGACACAGGGAGCACTCTGAATTCCTCCACTGTTGGTGACAGGACTGGGGGCCAGTGGTGGATGACAGACAGCAGAGGTATGTGGTCCGAGCACTGTTTTTTGTGTGTGTGTGTGGGTGGGGGGGGGGCCACAATTGCAACAGTGGATGTCTGTCAGTGTTGTGAAAGAGCAGGTTTCATGGAGAGAGACAGAGAGAGAGAGAGAGAGAGCTTAACAGAAAGTTGCTGCACTGTATGTCTCTCTCTCTCTCTGGAGGTAACACTGCGATCAGTCGCTGAGATGGTGGTGTTTTGCGTGTGGGGGGAGGGGCCTGTCTGCATGTGGTAGGACCTGTGGGAGTGCATATTATGCACAAGAGATGTCACAGATCATATCAGTAGTGTATCTGTGACATTTCCATGCGCATAACACCAATGTAGGACGCATTATTTGTTAGGGACTATTTTGCCAGGTGGCAGGATACAGCACTTTTTTTGCTACTTAAACAGCAGAAAAACAACATTTTCAATATTTTTTGCTGTTTAAACATAACCCATGTTATAAGTGCAATAACCCACTCCAGGATGTGCTGTTGTTGGGGATTAACGCACACCCGGGTGCCGTGAGGACACTCGGCCTGCAGCCTCATGCCTCAAAACGCACCCAGGTGTGCATTAATCCCCAATAACAGCACATCCTGTCATGGGTTATTGCTTACTTGTGCATGAGGAGTATCACCTCCCTTGACCTGCTCCTTATTATCTTCCTAAAGCATTTCAGCATTACATTTGTTCTCTCAGTAGTAGTTGTCTTTATATTCTGAGGTGCTCTTCCAGGGCTTACATAGATACATAGACAGTGTAGGCAGATAAGGGCCTATGGCCCACCCAGTCTGCCCATTTGAGCTCGTAAGTTCAGTTTATGTTTTCCTAGAAGTCTGTTGCCCCTTACCCCTGACCTCCAGAATTCCTTTATGTCTATCCCATGCATTCTTAAATCCCGTGATTGTTTCAGCCCCCACCACTTCCTCTGGCAGGGTGTTCCACTTGTCCACCACCCGTTCTGTGAAGAAATTCTTCCTCATGTTTCCTCTGAATCGTCCTCCCTCAAACTTCATCCCATGCCCTCTAGTCCTGGAACATCTTTTAGCTTAAAATAGTGTATTCCTGCACCCTGTTCCTCCCTGTAAGATACTTGTATGTCTCTACCATATCCCTCTCTCCCTCCTCTCCTCCAGGAGTACATGTTCAGTTCCTGCAACCTGTCTTCATAGGACTTGTGATGCAATCCATGCACCATCTTTGTTGCCCTCCTCTGAACCTTCTCTACCTGCCTATGTCCTTACGTAGGTATGGTCTCCAGAACTGTACACTGTACTCCAGGTGGGGCCTCACTAGTGTCTTGTATAGCGGAATTATGACCTCCTTTTCCTGCTGGTGATGCCCTGCCTATACATCCCAGCATCCTATTTGCTTTACCTGCTGCCTTGTCACACTGTTTCCCTACCTTGAGGTCATCAGAGATGATAACCCCAAGATCCCTTTCCTGCTTGGTGCATGCTATCTCCACCCCCCAACTGATATATTGTGCCAGGGTTTTTGTGCCCCATATGCATTATCTTGCACTTCCTTGCATTGAATTTCAACTGCCAAACCCCTGACCATTCTTCAAGTTTCTGCAGGTCCCTTCTCATTCTGTCTACACCCTCTGGTGTGTCTACTCTGTTACAGAGCTTTGCGTCATCAGTGAACAGTGAAATTCTGCCTTCTAGGTCCTACGCAATGTCACTGATGAAGATGTTGAATAGGACCGGTCCCAGCACTGATCCCTGTGGTACCCCACTGGTCACTCTTCCCTCTGTGGAGTGACAGCCATTTACCACCACCCTCTGTGTCCTGCCACCCAGCCAGTTACCTACCCACCACACTACTGTCCTGCCCACACCCATATTCCCCAGTTTGTGTAATAGTCTTCTATGTGGCACAGTGTCAAAGGCCTTGCTGAAGTCCAGATAGGCCCGTCCACTGCCCTCCTGATCCACCTCCTAGTCACCCAGTCAAAAAATTCACTGAGGTTGGTCTGACCGACCTCCCCTGGTGAAACCATGCTGCCTTGGGTCCTGTAGTCCATTGACAACCAGATGTTCCACCAATCTCTCCTTCAGTTGTGCTTCCATGATCTTCCCCACTACCGAGGTGAGGCTGACTGGTCTGTAGTTCCCTGCTTCCGCTTTGTTACCACTTTTGTATAAGGGGACTATATCTGCTGTCCTCCAGTCTTTGGGTACCTCCCCTGTTTCCAGTGATCCGCTAAACAGGATAGCCAGAGGTTCAGCCACCACCTCTCTTAGTTCTTTAAGGACCCTGGGGTGCACCCCATCTGGCTTAAAAATATAGCAACGTGATAGTAGATGAAGAAATAGAGGTACACAAAATGAGTAAAGACAGAAATACCTTCAGAACATTAGTAATTGTCAGAACAGAAGGAATGACATAAACATGGACACATGCAGAAATAAATAAGTCCTAATAAGTCAGGGTACTTAATGAAAAACTTACGCTCTCCGCAAGTGAAAGTTTCTGAACAAGTTCATTGATGGGAATCGTAGACTGTTTTACGACCTGAATAGATGGCTGCGAAGTGACAGTCTGTTGCCCTGGATTATTTAACTTTAAGGAAAAAAGTCTGGATTTAAAAGGAACTACATATTCATGTTCAGTGGTGGCAATAGTGGTCGCAGCCTGTAGAGATGATATACTTTCCTGATCGGAAAACTCCACCACAGCATGTGGTCCCTGCAACAAATTTTTAAAAAAAGGGACAATTACTGAAGTGTGTGGAGCTTTGAAATAATGACAGTCACAGGAGCAAAGACTGACACAAGCAATCCTTTTGTAAGCATTGAGAGAAACATTTGTTTTAACACAATGTTCATTGACTTGTGAGTACACACTGTTATACTCCATACACAATGGGGATCGTACAGAAGGCACTGCTACACAAAAAACTGAATAAATTACACTAGGGTACTATATGACACCGGCCAGGTTACCTCACAAGGGCTAGAAAAACATTTTATGACATAAAACATAAAAATTGAAAGAATAATTCTAAGATCCACAACGCTAGGGACAAGCAAACAAAAAAACAAGATAAACATTTTATTAAGCAATGTTGATGTTAAACATAATACCATTCTTACAGTATGCACAGGTCCTGCATGCTTATGCTATTGTGAACAGCTGTGGTAGGATAAATCTAATCTTACAGAGGTTCCCTGAAAGCTTCCACTAAGAGTCTATTGCATCTAAAATCAATACAGTAGTACAGTAATACAGATGACACTGACACAGCAGGTGGTAATGTGGTCTGCAGATGTTGACATGCTTGGTTAATAAATGCCCCCACACGCTCTCTCAAAACCACCATGAGTCCTGCCATGTTACAAACTGAATGGAGATCCACAGTACTCTTACAGTTATAGAACTGGGACCACACTGAAGAAAAGAAAAAGGACACACAGTAAGAAGAGGGTGAAATATTCAGAGAGAAACTGGGAGAACAACTACACACAACTTTATCTACAAAGACAAGAATAAAGTGCTTCTCATGCCTGAGTGTGCGCAGTGGGAAGAGAGGGAGACTGTGTGTCTGTGTGTGTGTCTGTATAGCAAGCAACCAGTTTAAAACACTATGAAACACAGCATGTGAGTGTACAGTATCTTTGTGTGTGTATACTGTGTGGAACCAAGGATGACTCGAGTAACTACAGGCTAGTGAGCCTGACATCGATAGTATGTAAACTCATGGAGATCATACTAAAGGAGGGGCTGGTGAAGTACATGGAGGAGAATGGTCTGCAGGATGGTAGACAGCATGGGTCTGTGGCAAGCAGATCGTGTCAAACAAACCTGATTGAGTTTTTATATTGGGTCATGAGGGCAATGTACAAAGGCCAGGTGGTGAACATCATATACCTGGACTTAAGTAAGGCCTTCGATTCGGTGCCACACAAAAGGTTGATAATGAAACTGAGGGATCAAGGGGTGGGGGAGAATATGGTAAGATGGATTGCAAATTGGTGGAGGAGCAAAACCCAGAGTGTAGTGGTTGGGGGCAAGTCCTCCAGCACCAGGGAGGTCAGCAACGGGATCACGTTGGGGCCAGTGTTGTTCAATGTCTTCATAAGTGACATCAGAGAAGGCATTAAAGGCAAAATATGCCTGTTTGAGGATGACACCACACTCTGTGGGAGGGTGGACACCAAGGAGGAGATACAGGACCTGAGGGAGGACCTCGCCAGACTAGAGAGATGGTCAGGCATCTGACAACGTGGTTTCCATGCCAAAAAGTGCAAAGTGACACATACAGGGGTCAAGGACGCTAGGGCAGAGTATTACATAGGAGGGGTTCCGGTAAATGCTTCTGAAGAGGAAAAGGATCTAGGAGTGGTGATTACAAGTGACCTGGAACACACGTCCTAGTGTAAGAAGGCAGTGGCGAAAGCTAACAGGATGCTGGGGTGCATTGCAAGGGGATTCAGTAGAAGGTGGAGCGAGGTCATTTTACCACTGTACAAATCATTGACTAGACCACATTTAGAATATGGGGTGAAGTACTGGCATCCATACCTTAAGAAGGACATCAGAATGCTGAGGAGAGCAACCAAGATGATAGAGGGGATACAGGATAGGTCCTATGAGGAGAGACTGGGAGCCCTGCAGATGTTCTTCCTGGAGGAGAGGAGGCAGAGGGGGGGATATGATAGAAACCTTCAAGTACATGAAGGGAATTAACAGAGTGCAAAAGGAGGGTCTCCTTAAAATGAGTAAAAACACCACCACTATGGGGTGCAGCCTAAAATTGATGGGGGGAGATACAGAACGGATGTAAGGAAACACTTCTGTACAAAGAGGGTGGTGACCACAAGGAATGAGCTGCCAGAGGGAGTGGTATCAGTAAAGACAGTGGGAGCATTCAAGAGGGCCTGGGACAAACAGAAAAGGAATCCTTGGGACCAAGGAAGGGGAGGAGAGGGAGGGGCCATTGGGGGCAGGGTCAGTGGAGTAAGTATGAGATCAGACCCTGCATCATTACGAGCAGACGCAACAGACCAGGTGGTCTTCTTCTGCTGGCTCTTTTCATATGTTCGTATCTCTATCACAATCACACACTTATGTTTTCAAGAGCTGAGTGTGTTGAGAACCAGAGATTTCAGGGCCACATGTGTCATATTTGCTTTGGTGTGAGCTGTATGTATATTATGAGTTATTGTGCGTGTACAGTATATGCGAAGGATAGGGTCACCTTTTATACCAATCCTCATTTTGTTCCCCGAAGGCAGTGTCTGAAAGGACACTGTATCAGACAACAGACATTCCTGTTTGTTTGTTTGTCTCTTACGAACAGTGAGGAACGTCGTTTATGTATGTTAGACATTCACAGGACGCTGCATTGGTACTTGAATTGTAAAAAATCCTCAGCTGTTTATAGCTTTTAACCCCCCAAATGGTGGGCTCACCAATTATTCTGCAAGGCCTCCTTACTCAGGATCATTAGGTCCTGCCATCCTCCCTTTGTGCTTGGTACTGCTTGGGAATCGTTCCATGATTTGGCTCACTGCAGGGCAGGGGATATCCTTGAAGGAGATGGAATAATTACCTACTGTAACAGCAGATCTTCGAGAGACCCTCCTCCATTGAGCCACATTTCTCCCTCCTTGCCACCCTTTTCTGGGCGACAGGTGACAATAATGCCTGTTATTGCAAACTGCTTCTCCTATGCTGCCTAATACAGTGTTTACAGTG
Organism: Neoceratodus forsteri; assembly: GCA_016271365.2. Classification (NCBI taxonomy): domain Eukaryota; kingdom Metazoa; phylum Chordata; order Ceratodontiformes; family Ceratodontidae; genus Neoceratodus; species Neoceratodus forsteri. The sequence continues at coordinate 1,681,376,700 of CM057456.1, forward strand.
CCTTCAGAAAGTATTCACCCCCCCTTGGATTTTGTCACATTTTGTTGTGTTACTACCAGAATTTTTAATGCATTGAAATGATTTGTTTCCCCCTTGATTCACACAGCATACTCAACAATTTAAAGGGGCAAAAATATTTTTATTGTGTAACAAAAATGTATGAAACATTAAAAACTGAAATATCTTGTTTACTTAAGTATTCACCCCCCTGAGTCAATACTTTGTAGGTGCACCTTTGGCAGCAATTACAGCTTTGAGTCTTCTTGGGTATGTCTGTAATCAGCTTTGCACATCTGGATTTGGGGATTTTCGCCCATTCTTCCTTGCAGATTTGCTCAAGCTCTGTCAAGTTGGATGGGGGCGTCAGTGAACCGCCAATCTTTAAGTCTTTCCACAGATTCTCAATGGATTCAAGTCTGGACTTTGGCTGGGCCACTCAAGGACATTCACCTTCTTGTTCTGAAGCCACTCCAGTGTTGCTTTGGCTGTATGCTTGGGGTCGTTGTCCTGTTGGAATGTAAATCTTCGCCCCAGTCCAAGGTCTATTGCAGACTGATGCAGGCTCTCCTCAAGGATGTGCCTGTATTTGGCTCCATTCACTGTTCCCTCTATTCTGACAAGTGCCCCAGTCCCTGCCGCTGAAAAGCATCCCCATAACATGATGCTGCCACCACCATGCTTCATGGTAGGGATGGTGTTACACGAGTGCTGAGCTGTGTTCGGTTTGCACCAGGCATAGCGCTTTGCATTCAGGCCAAAGAGTTCGATTTTGTTTCATCAGACCAGAGAATCTTTTGCTACACGGTCTCAGAGTCTGCCACGTGCCTTCTTGCAAACTCCAGGCATGCTATTATGTGGCCTTTTCTCAGGAGTGGCTTCAGTCTAGCCACTCTCCCATAGAGGCTACATCTGTGAAGTGCTGCAGAGATTGTAGTCCTCTGGACAGGTTCTCCCATCTCAGCCATGAAACTCTGTAGTTCTGTCAGGATGGTCATTGGGTTCTTGGTCACTTCCCTGACCAAGGTCCTTCTTGTCCGGTTGCTCAGTTTGGGAGGACGGCCTGCTCTAGGAAGAGTCTGGGTGGTTCCGTAATCTTTCCATTTCCTAATGATGGACTTGACTGTGCTCCTGGGAACTTTCAACACCCTTGAAATGTTTTTATACCCCTCCCCAGATCTATGCCTCCTCACAATTCTATCACGGAGTTCTATGGACAGCTCCTTGGTCTTCATGGTAGAGTTTCTGCTCTGACATGCACTGTCAACAGTGGGACCTTATATAGACAGGTGTATTTCCTCTGAAATCATGTCAACCATTTGAACTGACCACAGGTGGACTCCATTCAAGTTTTAGAGTGATCTCACAAGGAAATTGGATGCACGGAGCTCAATTTGAGTGTCATAGCAAGGGGTGAATACTTACCAAATCAAGACATTTCAGGTTTTTATTTTAAATTACATGTACAAAAAGTTCCAGAAGTTTCATTCCACTTTGATATTATAGAGTAATTTGTGTAGCTATGTGACAAAAAAATCCCATATAAATGTATTTTAATTTGAGTTTGCAACATCACAAAATGTGACAAAATCCAAGGGAAGGGTGAATACTTTCTGAAGTCACTGTATAATCATGTTTCCATATTCTGTTGTGTGCCTGGTTTGGTCTTGGTCGCTTTGGTTCTTGCCGGTCTGATGATCCTTCCAGCTTTTCTCCAGCAGGGAACTGAGGCATGCTGGGGATGCCCACATTATATAGACATCGACGTGGGTGGCCCAGATCAGCAAAAAATGTCCAGGTGACCAGAACATTGAGGACAAAGCCAGCACGTCTGCAACAGACTATGACCAGACTGCAGTGTTTACACAGAAACATAGAAATTGATGGATTGGCCCACCTAGTCTGCCCTTTTCCCCTACCTACTATAATACCGCATATACCCTTCTTGGTCTCTGGCTTTATCCTCTCTTTCTCAATCAATAAGGTTCCCATATGCCTATCCCATGCATTTTTGAATCCTGTTACAGTTTTGGCCCCGACCAGCTCTGCTGGAAGGCAGTGCCAGGCATCCACCACTCTTTTAGTGAAGAAGTACTTCCTCATGTTCCCCAGAATCTACCACCCTTCAGCTTCATAGTACGACCCCTTGTTCTTAAGCATCTTTTCTTCTGAAAAATGCTTCCCTCTTGTACCCTATTTATACCTGTGAGGTATTTGAAAGTCACTATCATATCCCCCTATTCCTCCTTTCCTCCAGGGTGTACATATTGAGGTCCTTTATCCTCTCCTCCTAGGGTTTTTAATGCAGGCCCTACACCATTTTAGTTGCTCTCCTCTGGACTGCCTCTACTCTATGTCCTTCCGGAGATGTGGTCTCCAGAACTGGACACAGTACTCTATGTGAGGTCTCACCAATGATTTATACAGCGGTATCACCACCTTCCTGTTTCTGCTGGTGATACCGCTCCCTATGTACCCTAGCATCCCACTAGCTCTCCCCACTGTCTTGTCACATTTGGCTACCTTCATGTCATCAGATGTGATTAACCTCCCAGGTCTCTTTCCTGCTTGGTGGTTATCAGTACCACTCCCCCCATCTTGTGCTCCGCTCCTGGGTTTTTGTGTCTCAAGTGCACGATTCTGCACATCTTCACGCCGAATCTTAGTTGCCACACTTTTGACCACTCCTCAAGCTTTCTTAGATCTCTAGTCACTATCTACCCTATTAGAGATTTTAGTATAATTTGCAAAAAGGCATACCTTCCCTTCTAGCCCCTCTGCAATGTCGGTAATAAAGATACTAAAGACGATCGATCGCAGTACTGATCCTTGTGGCACCCACTGGTTACCCTCCCTTCCTCTGAGTGAACTCCATTTACCACTACCCTCTGTCGCCTATCCCCCTACCAATTTCTTACCCAGTTTCTCACCTTTGGACCCACTCCCAGGCTGCCAAGCTTGTTTACAAGTCTTCCATATGGAACGGTGCTGAAGGCCTTACTGAAATCTAGGTTGGCCACATCCACAACTCCACCCTGATCCAATTCCCTGGTCACCCAAACAAATCTAATAGGTTTGTTTGACATGACTTCCCTATTGTGAATCTACGCTGCCTCTGATCCTGTAAGCCACTGGATTTAAGATACTTCACAATCCTTTTTCCTTCAGTATTGATTCCATTAATTTCCCCAACACTGAGGTCAGACGGACTGGCCTGTAATTTCCAGCCTCCTCCCTGCTACCACTTTTGTGAAGTGGGGCGACATCTGCCCTCCTCCAGTCCTCTGGAACCATTCCAGTCTCCACTGGATGGTTGACTAGGACTGTCATAGGTACAGCCAGCACCTCCCTGAGCTCCTTCAATATCCATGGATGTATCCCGTCTGGTCCCACTGTCTGTCCACCTTCAGATCTGTGACTTCCTTTGGTACTCTCTCCTCCGTAAATGAACTTGGGTCCACCTCCCTCCCTTCGATGCTCCTGTCTCTTATCAGTGGTCCCTCATCTTCCCCTTCCTCTGTGATTCATATTTGTTCAGGATGTCTGCTTTCTCCTGATCCCCTTCTTTATACTACCCCCACAATTCCCTTCTTAATCCCATAATCCCTCTCCTTGTCTTTCTCCTTTCGCCTACATGCCTAAAAAATGTCTTCATCCCCTTTCTTTACTGCCTGGGCTAATTTCTCCTCTGTTTTTGCCTTTGCACTCCTGACTGCCTTCCCTGCCTCCCTCTGCTTCCCGTAATATGCCTCCCTATACTCCTCCCTGTGTGTCCCTTTATACCTCCTAAATGCTAACTTTTTTGCCCTTACCTTTCCAGCCACTCCATCTAAGAACCATTTCCTCTTGCTTTTGTTAACTTGCTTGACACAGAAGTTTGTTGCCCTCACTATGGCCCCTTTTAGTTTCGCCCACTGTTCCTCCACAAATCCCAAATCCCCCAAGCCAGGGCATCCCTGAGGCATTCCCCATCTTTGTAAAGTCGGCCCTCCTGAAGTCAGGACCCTCGCCTTTGAGCAGTTTGGTTCTGTCACCAATCTTATACTGAACCACACTGTATGGTGATCACTGGTCCCCAGGTGGCCACTCACCAGGACATCTGCAACATTGTCCCTGTTGGTGAGTACAATGTCTAATATTGCTCTCTCTTGAGTGGGCTCTCCTACTAGTTGCCTGAGGAACAACCCATGCAGGAAGTCCAGGATGTCCCTGCTCCTAGCTGAAGCTGCAGCTGGGATGCTCCAATCTATATCCAACAGACTGAAGTCTCCCACTAGCAGCACCTCTCTCTTATTTGCCATCTTTGGATGTCTTCCACCAGAACCTTATCAATCCCCTTCCCCCATGCTGGAGGTCTACAGATTACACCAGTGCGAATAGCTGCTCCATTCTCTGTCTCTAGGGTGACATACAGCACCTCCACCCCTCCCCGTGTTACCTGTATCTCTTCTGCTTTAATGCTATCACTCACGTATAGAGCCACTCCTTCCCCTTTCTTACCCACCCTGTCCTTCCTGAACAGAGTATAGCCTCCCAGTCATGGTTTTCCTTGCACCATGACTCAGTAATGGCGACAATGTCCAGGTCATCCTTTGACATCATGACCACTAAGGTAGCTACTCCACAGGTGAAATGAGCACAAACCGGACCAGGAAGCTGCTTACTGCGCTTCTGGTAACATAACATGATGCAACAGGCCAGCCATTTGGACCGGACCAGTTTAAAAAAAAAAAAAAAAAAAAAAATCGGTGAGCCCACCATCCTGGAAGCAAAAGCTATAAACAGTTGAGAAATTTTCTACAATCCTTTGTATGATTCTAGTACCAATGCAGCATCTTATGGATGTCTAACATATGTAAATGATGGCCCCCACTGTCCATGGGAGATGAAAAATAAACAGGATGGGCGACTGTCTGATACAGTGTTCTTTCAAACACTACCTTTTGAACAAAATAAGGACTGGCACGAAAGGTAACCTATCCTCATGCAAAATAAAAGATGGGTCTGCAACCAGAGACTGTAACTCAGATATGCATCTAGAAGACATCATAGCCACTAGGAACAGTTTCTTCCAAAAGAGGAAGCGCAGCTCTCAAGTAACAGTCAGGGTCTCAAGGACCAAATTTAAGTCCCACACCGGAACTGGATCTTAAATTGAGGGGTGCTGTATGAGAATACTGATTAGGAATCTTCAGAAAACTTCTGTTTGGACCACAGTCTTGCCCTCTGCGAGAGCATGAAAACACAGTGGCCATGTGGACCTCAGCATAGGAAAGTCCCGATTCCTTAAAGGACAAGAGGTAGTCCAGTACAGTAGGAAATGGACATGTCAAGGGATCCAGGGCATGCCAGGTTTACCACATTGTAAAATGTTTCTGTTTTTGTGAATAGGTGTACCACGTAGACAGCTTTCAAGCCACCATGAGAACATCTGCCACCCTGAAGTGGTAGAGTTCTATTTCCTAAGAAGGCAGGTGTGGAGGTGCTGGGATTGCAGATCCAGGTGCATTAACGTACCTTGCTCTTGTGTCAGATGTTCTGCCCACAGGGGGAGTGGGACAGTACAGTTACTTAAGAACTTACCGTAACAGTAGATCTTCGAGAGAGGCTCTTGCAGTAGCTAATTACATTTGGGACTGACCTGGCAGGCGTCAGGACCCCACGGAAACATTTCTAAGTAGCAGTCTCTGGCGGGGGACCACGCCTGCCTTCCAGTTCTTTCCGAAGGCCCAAAAAAAGGTGGGAAGGCGTTACCTACTGCAAGAGCCTCTCTCGAAGATCTACTGTTACGGTAAGTTCTTATGTAACTGTACTATCTTACTTCGAGAGGGCTCTTGCAGTAGGTAATTACACACAGGACTGAATCCCAAGCAGTCTGGAAAAAGGAAAAGCACTCCGGAGGAGGAAAACTATCCAACCAATGGAACCTCCAGCTGCACGGGTCTTATGAAAGAAGACCATGGAGTACAGCCAACCTGAAGCCTGCTCTACAGCGAGAGGCAATATACAAACTGTAGTTTTTCGTAAAGGTATGGACAGAAGTCCAAGTCGCCGCTGCACAGATGTCTGCCGCTGACGCATTCTTGAAACAAGCCGTAGAGGCGGCTACTCCTCTGGTGGAGTGACCCTTGACTTGACCCACTAGGGTCGTGTGGTACTTGTTGTAACAGAAAGTGATACAATGAGCCAACCATTTCGATAGGCATTGCTTGGAAACTGCATTGCCCTCTCTTTTGTGAGCAAAAGAGACAAAAAGCTGATTCGATTTCCTGAGATCCTTAGTCCTAGTGGTATAGTACCTCAGTATTCTATGGAACATCCAAAGTATGCAAGAGGTACTCCTCTTGATTGGAGTGTTGCATAAAGAAAGCAGGTAGCTCAATGGATTGATTCAGTGTAGATTCCGCTACCACCTTAGGGAGAAACTTAGGGTTGGTGTGCAGAGACACACGTTCCTGTGAAAAATCAAAAAAGGGATTTTGCACATCAGGGCCTGAAGCTCAGAAATTCATCGAGCTGAAGTAATGGCCACTAGGAAGAGAGTCTTCCAAGAGAGGAACTTCCAAGTCTGCTGAAGCTGCCGGTTCGAAAGGAGGCAGAGTAAGCCTCTCGAGAACATAGTTCAGATCCCAACGAGGAGCAGAAATGCTGATGGGGGGGGTCATCTCAAATGAAGAACCCCTCTGAGGAAAGTCTTAGAGACTTCCAACTGAGCGAAAGTCCTGTCTCCAAAAGGGACATGGTAGGCCAAAATAGCTGCCTTGTGGACTTTCAAAGAGAAATGGCTGAGACCCAGATCAAAGAGATGACGCATGTAGTCCAGGACTCTCTCAACTGGGCAAGAGAAAGGGTCAAAGTCCTTTGATGACACCCAAATCGAAAATCGTTTCCACTTCATGGCATAGGTGCACCTAGTGGAAGACTTTCTGGCCTCCACCAGAATATCTGCTACGAGCGGAGAAACCCCGAACCGGGCTTGAGCTACGTCTGCAGGAGCCACGCATGCAACTGAAGGGATTTGAGACCTGGATGAACAAGGGTCCCCTGATCGTGGGTCATCAGGTGTTGTGACAGAGGAAGAGGAAGCGGAGGTTCCTCTGAAAATCGTTGCAGAAGAGAGAACCAAACTTGCCTAGGCCAGAATGGAGCGATGAGGATCATCCGGGCACCTTCTGTACTGAGCTTGTGCAAGACCCTCAGAATTAAGGGAACTGGAAGGAAGGCATAGATGAATCTGTCCCTCCAGTCGAGAGACACAGCATCCCACCAGAAAATGCCTTGCCCTGGAGTGAGCGAGCAGAAGGCGGGAAGTTTTGCTTTTTGAGGAGACGCGAACAGGTCTACCTGAGGGGTTCCCCAGAGCAGGAAGATGTCATCTACTACCTCTTGATCCAGTTCCCATTTGTGGGCTTTGGCTGAAGACCGACTGAGGTGGTCCACCAGCGCATTTTGTACTCCCGGAATATGAACTGCCATCAGGTGAAGGTTGTGCTGAACAGCCCAAGTCCACACTCTCATTGCTTCCTTGCACAGAGGGTAGGAACGAGTTCCTCCCTGCTCCCTGCTGATGTACCAAACTATGTACATGTTGTCTGTCTGGATGGTTAGATGACCGGGAAGAATGGAGGAGTGCAGAGCCTGGAGAGCATACAGGATGGCTCTGAGTGCAAGCACATTTATGTGTAAAGTCTGCTCAAGTCCAGTCCAGGTGCCCAGAGTCCTGTGACACCCTAGATGGGCTCCCCAACCCTCTCCTGAGGCATCTGTTGTCAATGTTTGGGAGGGGGGTTCAGTATTGAAGGGAAATCCCCGGCAAAGGTTCTCTTGCATCATCCACCATTGCAAGTCCCTGAGCATGGGATCAGAGACTAGAACCTCCTGGTCTAGGTTGTGCAGTGTTTGTTCCCATTGAGACCAAAGCATCCATTGAGAGATCCTCATATGGAGCCGAGCGCGAGGGACTGTCGGGATAGCAGCCGCCATGAGCCCGAGGAGGCGAAGGACTGACATGGCACCAACCCTTCTGCGACTGGACAACAGACTTGCTCGAGTCTGGAGGGTGTCCACCCTGTCCGGAGGCAGAAAGGCCTTGCCGATGGTCGTGTCCAGGATCGCCCCGATGAACTGGAGTCTTAGGCAAGAGGCCAGATGGGACTTGGCCTGGTTGATGGTGATACCCAGGCTGGTGAAAACCTGCAGGGTAAAGGAAAGAGAGCGTAGAAGTTCCTCCCTGGATGAGGCCGCCAGGAGCCAGTCGTCCAGGTATGGGAATACCTGCACTCCTTGGGTACGCAGGTGGGCCACTACCACTGACAGGCATTTGGTAAACACTCGGGGAGCTGAGGAAAGACCAAATGGGAGGGCCTTGAATTGGTAGTGGTCCCCCTAAAACGAAAACCAAAGGAATTTGCGGTGGGAAGGGTGGATGGGGATGTGCAGGTAGGCATCCTGCATATTCAAAGCACACAGCCACTGTCCCTGCCGAAGAAGCGGCAGAAGATCCTGCAGGGAGAGTATTCCGAAGTGTTTGTACTCCAGGAACATGTTCAGGAAGCTGAGGTCTAAAATAGGCCTCACATTTCCCGTCTTCTTCGGAACTAGGAAGAAATGGGAATAGTAACCTGTCCCCCAAAGATGGGTGGGGACTGGCTCTATCGCCACCTTTGTGAGAAAGGAGGAAATTTCTTCCAGGACCAGAGGAAGATGTTCCGGGGAGTAAGACAACTTGGGGTGTGGTCTTCGGGGCGGTTTCTGAAGAAACTTGATTGAGTGTCCTGCTGCTATCAGTTGGAGCACCCAAGCACCTGATGTAATCCTCTCCCAACCCGGCAGATGGAAGGAGAACCTCCCTCATACTGGTTCCTTTTGAATGTCCAGAGGCCGTGGGAGAGGGGAGAAGTCAGGAAGTGTGGGGCAGCGCAGCGGCCAAGGCTCCCGCAGCTTTTTTGGGCAGGGGAGTCTTGGTAGCTGGAGGGCCCGGCGGCGATTGACCTGCTTGCCCTGTGGTTTCACTTTTGGTTGAGAGCGTCGACAAAAGGGTGATGCTGTCCCTGAGGGGGCTTGTACAGAGATTCCACGGACCTGAGTGCAGTACCCTTCTCCTGCAGGTCGGTGATGATGTCCTCGACATCACCGCCAAACAGCACCGAACCCCTGAAGGGCACATCCTGAATGGCGGATTGCACTTCAGGGACCAATCCTGACACCCAGAGCCATGCATGACGCCGAAGACCTATGGTGAAAGCCGAACTCCATCCACCTGCGTCCACTGCATCATAGGTGGCACGAAGCATGTGCCGAATGGCCGAACAAGCAGAGCGGACAAGGTCAGCCACTTCTTGTTTGGTCTGGGATTCAGGAAAGGGAGGCCAGTTTTGATTCCACCCAACTCAGGAGCGGTCTTGGGCAGATCCAAGAGGGCAGCGTGCTTCTTACGCTGTGGATCTGGCTCCAGAGATTGCCACTGATGAACTTCCTAGATCTTTCTCAGTAACTCCAAGAAGGAAGGATCCTCCGGAGGAAGACTTGGAGGAGTCCTGGCCTGGGTATGTGGCTGCGTCATCGGGACTGGGCATCTCCCGTATCAGGGTCTCCGATGTGGGAGGAAGACTCCTCCCGAGTGGGGAGGAGCGGTCCCTTTGGGAAGCCCTCTGGGAAGTGTGTCCTCCCCACCCCTGGCACCCGAGGGTTCACCTCTGGCGTCGGGGAAGGGAGTCTCCTGTCTCCGGCATAGGGGATCCTGTGCAGGGTCCGGCGCCGGAAGACAGCTCTCCACCTCCCTGGTGAGCTGAGCCTTGGCCTCAGCCCACCAGGCAGACAGAGTCTCCTTCAAGTCCACTGGCGGCTGTGGTGAGGGCAGTGGAGGAGGAGGCGGATACGGATACTGAGGGTATCCGTAAGGAGAGTATCCGTAGCCCAACGGTGGAAAGGCTGATGTGTGCCGGGTACTGTGGCTAAATCATGGAATGGGCACTACGGCGTCAGATAAAGTGGCGCTGGGTACTGCGGCACCGGATTAAGCGGTGTTGGATACCCGGGTGCCAGGGGCTCTGATGGAACAGAAGGCCCTGGGGGAGGCCCCGCAGGCAGGCCAGGTAAAGGTGGCCCCACGGGCGTCGGGCCCGGCATTGGAGCGACATCCAGCAGAGGGACATCAGCTGGCGTTGGGTAGGCTGGCGTCGGAGCCAGCGTCTGAGGATCTGGTGTCAGGGTTCCGGCCCAGTAGGAGAGACCACTGACGTCAGTGTCCCCAAGTCCTCAGTGTCGACGGGAGATGGAGAGTTAAATTCCCCGGGGTCCAGCAGAGGAGATGCGCGAGCCTCGGCAGGCAACAGCAAGTGCTGCGGTGAGCCTGGGACATTAGACTGATCCAAGGGGTCCAACGTAGGCTCTTTCGCTGGGCGGTTGTCAGAGGGGCCGACATCCGGCTTATCAGCAGGATCCGGGCAGGCGTCGGAGGGGCCGGTGTCTGACTTATCATAACTCTAGCCCGACGTGTGTTGCGTTGGGGAAGTGACCTTGGGGGGCGTGCAAGGGACCATGCGCCCTCCAGAAGGAGCTGGCGTCTTAGCGATCCTGTCCGGGTGGACGTCGGTGGCACTGGCATCCGACTTAGCAGATCCCTCAGCCCAGAGGCGTGTGGCCGGCCTTCCCAAGCGGCAACCTCCCTTTGCCCGAGGCACCCGAGCAATAGCCTTGAGCCCGGCGGGAGGCATTACTGTCTTGGCGCCACCAAGATGGTCATCAAGGAGCGGTCCCCGGAGGATGTTACTAAGAACTGCGACTCCAGTGGAGGTCAAGTCCCGGTCATGGTGCTTGTCCTTTTTTTTTTTTCTTATGGCCTTTGGGGGAAGTGAAAGCCTGCCTTAACTTATTCAACTCCTTCTCCATGGAAGCCATCTTTTTCTTGAGAACGTGGGCATACAGGAACTGCTGCCTCTGTTTTCGGGTGGCTGAATTGAACTGTTGGCAGTGCTGGCACTTCTCCACAGGGTGGTCCGAGCCTAAGCAGAAGAGGCACAGGGAGTGTCCGTCCTTATGCAGCAATTGGGAACTGCACGAGTTGCCCTTCATTTTATGCGATTCGGAAGGCGTCGGGAACGACATACACGGACGTTAGAAGCAAAAATCAAGAAAAACAGGCAAAAAGTTTGGTAAAACTGACCGACGGAAGACTGACGAGCGAACGAACTCTACCGCGAGGAACTTTCACAAGCCAATGGCGGGAAAGAACTGGAAGGCGGGCGTGGGGGACCGCCCTTTTATACTGACGTCGCATGATGTCGGTCACCTGACGTGAAGGCAGTCCCCCGCCAGAGACTGCTAGCTAGAAATTTTTCCGTGGGGTCCTGACGCCTACCGGGTCAGTCCTACTGTATATGTAATTACCTACTGGAAGAGCCCTCTCGAAGCAAGATCGAAGGTTCCACTGCCAGTTGCTGGAGTAGTGGAAACCAAATTTGCCTGGGCCAGTAAGGAGCCACCAGAAACAGGCAGGGCCAGATTAAGGCATAGGTAACACACGCACTAGCCTAGGGCCCCCAGCTGCCGGTGGGGGGGCAGCAATCCCAAAAAAATATTTACTATACACTCATTTCTTTCTGCTTGAGCTGTATGTTTTTGTAATGGACTTGCCTGCTGACTAATCTGAGCCAGGCAGGATGTGAACTGTAATGTGAATCTCACCTCCCTGACCAGGTGTGAAGTACAGCTGATAGCTTCAGGAGACTTCAGCCAGACTGACCACTGCTTTTGTTTCCCACCCCCATTGGTATCTCAAGTGTGAAGAAGTGGCTAGAAAGAACCCTGTCCCCCAGTTGGTGTTCCTGATAGGGAGCGTGACTGGGGCAAATCTTAAATGGGGCCCCCTGCAGCAGTTTGTCCACTACTTTCCTCATGTCTTAAGCATTTGAGGGGGCCACAACATTCATATTGGAAGGATCGGAAAGCCAGCAGAGTCTGCTTACTGAAGAGCCTGTTCCAAGTTCCAGGTGCCTTTCATTACCACATGGATGTTCTGTGACATGCCCTGCCCTGGTTCACATAGTATGCAGATGGAAGTTGTGGTTCACAAATCCAAGTGTTCTGAGTCTATATGTTTCCCAGGCTCTTGGCTCGGGGTTGTAGCCACTAGGCTACACTGCCTAATGTATTAATTCATTTTTTCACTCCTTGACTGGTAGTGGATTATCACTGTTAAATGCAATTCTCCTCTCGAGGAAAATTAGTAGGAGAGCTCATAGCTGAGTTTGGGTTAGGGTGATGAGTGTCATGAAAATAATCATCAAAGTTATGGAAAAAAAAAATTGGTTTGAAATTTCTAAGTCCTTTAACAATACTATATTTCAATTTGCAAACTGTATGGCTAAGCCTGATCTTTAACACAACCTACAAAAAATACATTTTAATAACACAAAGTAGCAAAGAGGCTACAGAATCATAGAAATCTGACGGCAGAAAAGGGCCTCTAGCCCATCGAGTCTACCCCTCTCCCCCCCCCCACACTCGACATCTATATCAAAGAACCTCCCCTTCCCACCACTTGCCAGCTCCTTATGTCTGTCCCATGCCCTCTGAATCCCGCTACCATTATAGCCCCACTTCCTTCAGTAGTTTATTCTTGCCCCGATTTAACCACCTGTGCGTCATGACCCAAGTGTAACTGCATTCTCCCCGTCTTCTTTCTTTCAGAGCCCCTGACAGAAACGGTTGCTGGCGATCCAACGGCACAGGCTGGGAAACAGCCCAGCTGTGCCTTTTCGTCCGCCTGGCTCCAAGCTACTGCACGCAGGGTAAGCATTCAGCCAGCCCAGGACTGAAAGTTGGAGCCATGATAGGCTGAAGCCTGACAGTATCAGCAAGCAATTGGCTGCTGAGACTATAGCTTCACTTCCGATTGGACCAGCTTTTTTTTTCTTTTTCGGCTTACCTCAGCAAACCGAAATTGCTTCCCGGCCTCGGCCGAGTAACAAAACAGTTGAAAAGTGGAATTTTTTCACCACCCCCAACCCCCGGTGTTTATTAAATACACCACTGCCCCTCCTCCTGGAAGGCTCCTCACTTATATGGGCCTGCTGGTCCGAACACTCTTTATAAAGGAACACCCCCTTACATTGTGTTTCCTTCTGCATCTGAACTTGTGGTACAAGATCTCCTTGTCACGCTTAGTAGTTACCATTCTGCATCTCAAAATTAATTCCTTATCCCTTATCCTGGGGTACTTAGCATGTGTGATTATTTGCCCACTTGATCCACACTTTGCAACAGTAGTTGCAGTGGAACCTTGCATTGCAGGTCTGAAGTCCCTGTGCACATTTAACTCAACACAATTCCCACTAGCGCACCTGCAGTCCTCTTTGCTATGCTGCGTACATGGTGGCACACATAATACTTACTATAAGTGCTATCAAATTTTGATATCCCCCTTCCCGAGATGCCCACTTATCTTATCTGTTAGGGCACTGTTGTACACTTTTTTGAGTCCCACTGGCCCATAACAAATGAACATACCACCTGTCCCTTCCTGCCTTCACAAAAGTAAAAGGATCCACCTCTTTAGGCTACTATTAGATACCCTAAAAAAATGCTACTGCTGCTGCTTATATGTGCAGGCAATGTCAAGGTTAATCCAGGTCCCCTCCATTCTATAGCTGTGCCTTCAGATCTGGCTAAGTCTAAGGGGATGACTTTCATCCACATTAATGCTTGTAGTCTGTTAAGGAAACTTGATGCCATTCAGACTTGGATTAATCATTCTAATCCAGAAGTCCTTGTAGTCACAGAAACATGGCTGAAACCATCAATGCAAAATCATGAGATCAATATTCCTTCACATAACATCTTCAGGACTGACAGGCTCACACGAGGTGGGGGTAGCGATCTACATTAGAGATAAATACACTGCTTCCTTGCTTGATTCCACATCTATGGCCAAAGAATTTGAATGTATATCCTTAAAAGTTCAACTTTCCCAATCAGTCCCACTTTACATAATGGGCTGTTACAGACCCCCATCTTCAGGGCTTAAAGTGCTGGACCATCTGCATGATACGCTACACTCCCTGTCCTCTGAGATAATTATCTTGGGAGATTTTAACCTGGACTGGGTTTCTCCAGTCTCTAAACCCTTAAAAGATATCTGCGATTCCTTTGGCTTTACCCAAGTGATCACAGAGGTCACTCACCCCAATACAAAAAACCTATTGTACAGTACTCTTCTGGATTTAATCTTAGTTAACAAGCCCACCTGCTTTCCCACTCTGCTATCTTCTTTAATGATATTAGTGATCATTGTGCAACAGCATGTGTGAGGTCTGTCCAAAAAGCAACCTCTTCCTCTAGATACATCCCAAGGAGATGTCGCCGGCACTGCGACCCAAAATGCTTGCATTACTGACCTACAGTATTCACACTGGCATGACTTCTACCTAGCCCCTACAGTGGACATAGCTTATAAGGCCTTGCAAACCACTGTTATTGACTCTATAAACAGACATGTGCTGCTAGACTTCGCACCAAAAGAAAGTCTTGTCCCTGGTTCACATCCAGTCTGAAAGCTGTTTTACTCCATAGAGACATTCTATGGAAGAAGGCGCGGAAAACTAAACATCACACTGACTGGGCAGCCTTCAGAGCCGCGAAAAATCAGTGCACTAAACAAGTCAGGGCAGAGAAAGTCAGATACTATCATGCAGAGCTTAATGCCTCTAACTGCGCAGCTAAATTTTTGAAAACACTGAAGAACATAGAAGGACACAGCCTTGCTGGCTCACTCTCTCCAAAAATTTCCACTTGTGGCACGTGCTATACTGACAAACCAAAAATCCTAGACCTGCTCAATAATCATTTTGCTACTGCAGGGTTAGCATTTGACACCTCCCCAGCCAATAAATTGCGGGAGCAAATGTGCACTCAGTACCCTCATCGCCTGTCTTCAATGACTCCAGGGAATGTTCCAGTCTTCTCCTTCTGTCCTGTCTCGGTAAACAGGTGGAGGAATTACTCTTGGCTCTAGATACTAGGAAAAGTGCTGGGGCCAACCTCAGTGAGCCCCATCTAAAATTAGGATACTATGCACTGGCGGCACCAATCGCTCATCTTTTCAACTTATCGCTTGCCCAAAGGGATCTACCACCCATATGGAAAATTGTTCACCTAATCCCCTTGTTCAAATCTGGAGACCCGAGTGATCTCAATAACTACCGTCCAATAGCCCTACTTCCCACACTATCCAAACTGTTAGAAAAGGTTGTCAATTCACAGCACAGACAGTACTTGGAGACCTATAATCTCCTTAATCCGCTAGTCTGGTTTCAGACCACAATATAGTACCGCATCAGTACTTGCTAAGGTTACAAATGACTGGCTAAATTTGTTTTTTTTTTTCCAATTGTTTAACCAGGTGAGACACACTAAGCTGAAAGCTTGTTTACAGATGCAACCTGGGAGCACTGGGAAGTTAAGTGACTTGCTCAGGGTCACTCAGTATGCAAGTGGGGGCTGTGGGATTCAAACCTAGGTCTCCAGATCTGCAGCTCAGAGCCTTAACCCACTGCGCTATACTGCCTCCCAAATGCCTTGGACTCTAAAAACCATGTGCTTTGTTCCTTGATTTCAGCAAAGCCTTTGATACAGTGGATCATGAACTACTTCTAGTCACACTAAGGAACTCTGGGTTGGACCGGACGGCATTGACTTGGTTCACAAACTACCTTACTGGGTGTCAACAGCAGATTAAGGCAGATGGGGAACTCTCTCCGCTAAAACCCCTACTAAGAGGAGTGCCTCAGGGGTCTATTTTAGGCCGCTTACTATTTGTCATCTATATCAATATTAACACAGGAATTAAGTCAGAAAACATTCATATGTTCGCCGATGACACTGTCCTCTATATATCTATACAGACAGGAGCCCCTGACTAGGGCTGCAGCAAGCGGCCGTGCACCGCTCCTCTGGCCAGTGGCCACTACTCTATAACGCTGCACCACTTCGGCCGCTCCCTGACTAGGGCTGCAGCAAGCAGCCGTGCACTGCTCCTCTGGCCGACGTGCACTACCCTGTAATACTGCACCACTTCAGCCACTCTCAGCTGGCAAGACAGGAGCCCCTGACTAGGGCTGCAGCAAGCGGCTGTGCACAGCTCCTCTGGCCGGCGGCCACTACCCTGTAACACTGTACCACTTCAGCTGCTCTGTTCCTGCTCTTGCTCCTGGCTAATTTCTCCACCTCAGCCTCTTCGAGCATGCCATTTTCAAGCTGAACTTTTCAATCCTCCATTTTCTCTAATTTCTGCCCTCTCTCTCCTGATTTTGCCATCCTTCCTTCCTTCCTCTTGGCATAGCCCTCCCCCCAATTGTATGCTAATTTTGTCCCTATCCTTGTCCACACAGGCGCCTCTTGCTGTCTCTTGGGTGTAGCCCCCCAGCTTTCTCACCTCCTCCTTTCTTTTGTGTCTATACTTCCCGCCCTGGAACCTCGGTTCCTGGACATTTTTAGGTAATTCTTCCTCTGCTCTTTCCCCACAGACAGGTGCCCCTGACTAGGGCTGCAGCAAGCGGCTGTGCACCGCTCCTCTGGCCAGCGGCCACTACCCTGTAATGCTGCGCCACTTCAGCCGCTCTCAGCTGGCAAGGTATATCTCCCCTCGGTCTGTCTTGAGTCCTCTGCCCTCACAATTCATTGGATGGCAAGCTCCCCTGCCTGAGCTGCGATTGGACATCTGGGATTCTGCACGCCTACGGAATTGGTTGCCTGAGCATTTTCGCTTTGTGGACTGAAAATGCAGGTCACTCCCGACCCGAATAGCTCTTTTAATGTCTCTAAATTTCATCCCACCCAACCACCCAACCCGCTATTAAATACGTATAGTCCCCGGCCATGTCTCAAGTCCTCCTCTACCACTGGCTGCATAATGATCAACACGGACTATTTTATTTTTTTACTGTACCCTGGCCTGTCTCATCTTAAAGGTACACAGCTACCACTCGCTCCCTGCTCCTATCTAAGTAACCATGGCCCCAGATTTTAAACTCTTATTGAGTGCCTTTCCCATTCTCATATTCCTGTCTTCGCCCACTCCCACAAGCAAGACAAGCCATAGTTTGGTTTACTTGCCCAATACTGAAATCTTGAAAAACCTTCACTTCAACATAGGTTGCTCATCTGGGAACTTTTTCACCATTAATAAAGGACCTTGGTCTACCTCAATGATCCTGCTCCCTATAAATATTTGGCCCCCAAGTGGATCACATCCCCATCAACGTGTCCTTAAGGACCACACCATCCTCGTTGTTTTATACAGGGAAAAGACAAAACCTCGCTGTGTATGCATGAAGGTTAAACGTTTCTCCAAGGCTCTAAGAGAATTCCTACTCAGTATGGCCCTTATGCTACTTCTGCTATCTGGAAACATTCATCCAAATCCAGGTCCTGAAGCACCTCCCACCTACAATGTACGCCGTAAACAAGGTACCCCTAAACTGGTCACAATTAATATCTGCAGCCTTTTATGTAAAATTGACATCCTGAAAGTCTGGGTAACCCAGCACAACCCTGACATACTATCTGTCATTGAGACATGGATAACCCCCAAAATACGGGATTCTGCAGTAGCTCTACCTGGATACACTATATTCAGGCTGGGCAGGCTGACAAAACGTGGGGGTGGATGCGTTATATTTCTAAAAAATTGCCTAAAGGGGTATGCTATGCCACCAATTGATCTCAGTGTCAATACCCAGGCACTGGGGATAAAAGTGCTGTTGGGGTCTCACCATAAAACAATATCAGTACTCTCTGTCTACATACCTCCCAAGACCTGGCCACTGGTCTCCTCAGTCTTCTTGACCATCTCCGCTTACAAAATCACCTCATGGAGACAATTATCATGGGAGATTTTAACATAAATTGGCTGTCACCTGCAAGCAACTCCCTAAAGGACGCAATAACAGCTCTTTATCTAACTCAACTTGTTAATACACCCACTAGGATAAACTGTAAAATGGGGACTAGCACCACCCTCGACTGGGTAATTTCTAACCAGCCTAACCGGCAACCACCTTTCCAATGTAACTATGCACCGACTCCATCAGTGACCACTCCCCAATCACATGCAGCTGGACTAATGAATTCCTTATCCTAAACTATCTACAGCAGGTTTCTCAAAAGGGGCCACCTGGACCTCCTAAAACAACAGCTTCGTGCCCAAAACTGGAACATCCTGGACTCAACCAACAATCGTTAATGTAGCCCTCTGTCACTTTATAAGGGTTTTCAACACTGCTTGTGATACACATGCCCCTCTCAAGAAGATTAAGGTCTCTGTCACGGTGAACCCCTGGATCTCTCCTGAGCTTCTTTCCCACATGAAGTTTCGGGACCATCTCTGGCACTGTGCAAAGCCACTGGTAAGCAGCAGGACCTACAAGCCTATAAAGCTGCTAGAAACAACTGCTCGAGGGAGACTCACCAGGCTAAAGACAAGTACCCTAGGGAGATGCTTACCAACTCTTGGGGTGATAGCAGAAGGTTCTGGTCTAATATAAATGACATCACTGGCAAAGAACCTAAAGTATCGCCTACAATGCTAAACATAAATGGGACCCCTACTGCTGACCCATTGGAAATTGCTAATGCCTTTAACAATGCTTTTACCAATTTGAGCTGTGTTCTCCCACCTGACTTTTTCGATGATGATGCTGCTCGCTCTGCAAGCCCTGGTCATGAAAATAGTCCCGAGTACCCCCCCTTTTTATTTTAAAAGGGTATCATGCAAGCTAGTTAGAAAACTACTAGCTAAGGTCCTAAGAAACGCAAGACACAGTAGTGACGGACTAGACCTTAAGCTTATCGCCCTAACCCTAGATGAAGTTCTCCTACCCATAACTAAGATTCTAAACCTTTCTCTTACACTAGGACAATTTCCTGATGTCTGGAAAACGGCCATCGTAACGCCGGTGCATAAAACTGGTGATCATTCCCTACAGGGTAACTATAGGCCTATATCCATTCTTCCTCCACTCTCCAAGGTGCTCGAGTGAATTGTTACCAACCAGCTTGGTGCTTATCTGGACTCTCCATACAGTTTCCACAACAACATGGCTTTAGAAAGGGGCACAGTACTGCCACAGCATTATCAGAATTCACAAGCTTCATACAACAGGCCATCGATCAAGGCAAGATTGTAGGTGCAGCCTTTGTTGACCTAACAACAGCCTTTGACACAGTGAATCACACCCTGTTGCTTGGCCAGCTCTCACACTGGTGTTGCCCCAAACACCATGAAATGGTTCGGAAGCTACCTCAGTGATAGACTGCAGAGGGTGAGGATATCAAATGTAGTTTTGGAGCAGAGGGCTGTCCGATCAGGGGTACCGCAAGGCCCAATCCTGGGTCTCTTATTGTTCAGTATTTTCCTGAATGAGCTTCCACCTGTCTGCAACCAGCGTACTCACCTCTATGCAGATGACGCGGTCATCTTTACTAGCCACCTGGATCCCAACACTCTTGAAAACAATCTTCAAAAAGGCTTCACAGAAGCAGAGATGGTTTAATAATCACAAATTAGTGCTAAACTACAAAAAAACTAAAATCCAGCTGTTTTCGTCCTCTCGGAATAAGTTTAAGGCCAATTAACTCACTATTACCAACAACCACGGACACACTCTTGAACAAACTCAACTTTTCAAATACCTAGGTCTAACCCTGAATAGTCATCTTACCTTTGTGCCTTGCACTGAAAATGTTGCCAGAGATGTCAATACCAGAATTGGGCTCCTCTTCAGACACAGACGAAGTCTTAGCCAAGAAGCCCTGAAGGTTGCAGTTCACAGCTCGGTCCTCTCGATCATTGATTATGGTCTAATCATATACTGTGCTGCAACCTCCACATCTCTTAAACGACTCACGGTTGCCCTGAACAAAGCCTATAGGTTAGTTACGGGTGCTGCACGCCTCACTCATAGCTGTGAGTTACATGCTCAGTCTGGCTGGCTCCAACTAAGTAACAGGATCAAATATCAAATCCGCCTCCTGTCCAAAAAAGCTCTACTTGGATTACTACCCCCGAGCATTGGTTGCCTGCTAAACAAATCCCCTAAGACCCAACACACACGCACCTTAGTTTCTGACCTCCTCCTAGTACCCCACTGTCGGACTGCTCAATACCAGCGATCCTTTCAATACAGAGCCCCTCTGTGGTTTAATAATCTAAGCAACCAACTGAACACTCTTTCTAGTCTTTCCCAATTTAAACTTGTGTTTCATCAGCATCTCCTAACCGAAAGCACTTGTGATTGTTACACCTAGTTTCCCATCTCTGTGGACACAGTTATACCACTTTTTTCACTCTCTGATGCACTTACTTGGCTTCCTGTTTCGTTCACCTTTCCTGACAGAACACTTTCCCCTTTCCCCCTGCCACCTCCTCCCTCCTTCCTTACCGCACCCCCTTCTTGCTCTTATCCCACTGACCCCCCCCTTCCTGGACCTGCCAGGCCCTCTGGTCCCCAATCTCCCATATCTTCTTTTCCCTTCATCCTCCCTCCCTCCTTTTCCCCCTCTTTAACCCCTTCTCCCACCTTAGTCTTCCCTCCCACTCACCCTACGACAAGGCCTCTAGCTGCCATATTATCTTTTCCTTCTCCATCTGGACTCTGCCCTTCTCATCTCCCCTACCTCTCCCTTACTCTCCCTCTCCCCCCCCCACCTCAGATTAGCAATGTTGCTTCAAATGTACCTTATGGTTTTCAATACATACTTATAATCTTGAGTGTGTAGCACTGTTCCCACATATTTACCAGTTGACTTGCAGTGCTCCAACGATACAATGAATGTAATCTGTACCTCTGTTGATACCACGAATGTTGTCTGTACCTCCCTGTCTTATTGTAACCCTGTCCATTGACGTGGAACCTTTGTAAATGAGCTGCCTCAAGCTCAAAGGTATTTGTAATCCGAGATGTAAATAAATAAATAAACAAATAAAATAGATAGGCCTACCCCAGAATTAGCACTCAGGGACCTCCAGCATGAATTTAGCCTCTTGCAGAATAACCTACTGTACCTAAAGCTCTTCCTTAATGCTAAAAAAAACAAGACAATGTTCTTCTCTGCTTCGGCAAATGCCTCTAATACATGCATCGCTGTTTCTGCACCCCAAATTACAACACTGTTAGGAGAACCTCTTGAATGCGTGGAAAAAATGTAAGTACCTACCTGTAGTTTTGATTGATTTTAAACTCTCATTTTCTGACCATATTGAGGAATTTTGGAAAAAAGTGTAAGCAGAGACTTTGTCTCTTCTTTAGGATTAGATATTTCCTAACTGTGGAAGCAAAAAGCAGACTTGTCCAAACAACCTTCTTGCATGGACAAGACCCGAAATCTGCCCTGTCCAAGCTCAACACATTATACCACTGTGCACTCAGATTTATTACGGATGCACTGAACTCTACACACCACTGCCCTCTTTATTTATTTTATTTATTTATTTATTCTTTCAAGCGTTTAACCAGGAAGGCATACTGAGCATGCTAAATGCTCGATTCCAGATGCGTCCTGGGGAAGGGGGAACAATAGACAATAGTTGAAGACAGCATATATACAGGTGAGAATACATATTGTGGGTTCTGTAACATTTGGTCCAGGTGGTTAGGCACAGAGATCAGAAAAACAGTAGACTATACAATAGTTTGACAGCATGGTGCGGACAATGTGAAAAGAGAGAACAGTAGCTACAGTCAGATTAGTTGCAGTACCAAATGCAGACAAATACTGTCATTTCACACGGAGAGCAGAACTGTCTAGGCACATGTGCAAGTAGGGGCGAAATGAGCTAGGAGCAAGGAGTTAAGGTGCCGGGGGGAGGAGAAGTGACAAATGTTTGCAGGGAGGGAGTTCCACAATGTTGGTATGCGGAAGCTGAATGTTGCCTGACCGGCAGTAGTGGACCTATGCGGGACAGCCAGGGAACGAGAGTCCAAGTTTCGCAGCGAGTATGCTAGGATGCGGGGGTTGGCCAACGCGGTGGTGAGGTAGGAGGAGAGATGCTGGGACCAATACTTGGCTGGGATTTTGGCGCAATGGGACTGTCTGCGATTATATAGAGAGGGGAGGTCCATAGCTTGGTAAAGGGCACAATGGTGTGTGGAGTAGGGACAGTTCAGTGCGAAGCGGCAGAAGGAATGGAACAGAGGGTCCAGTCTGGCTAAGGTAGACTTAGGGCCGGCACTGTAGACTATATCCCATAGTCGAAGACGGGGAGTATCATTTTCAGCACAATGGCTCTCCAGGCAGGTGCAGTGATGCTGTCACGATTCCGGTGGAGTACACCAAGCCTGGGGTGTAGCTTCTTGAGTATGGAGTTAATGTGTGCGGAAAAGCTGAGGTACTGGTCCGACCATACTCCGAGGTATCTAAAGGAGGTACAGGCTTCCAGCGGTGTCCCTTCTAGAGTTTGGAGAGGGAAGCCTACAAAGCCTCTGCCTAGTGCCAAAGGTTAGGGAGACAGTTTTCTTGGCATTGAGGCGGAGATGATGATTTGAGCGGAGCCAGTGCTGGACTGAGATAAAATCCTGCTGCAGTCAGGTCTTGACCTCTGAAGTCAGGGGCCGGATGCATACAGCACAGTGTCGTCTGCATACATTTGGATTGAGGTGTGTGGGCAGGCAGAGGGCAGGTTCTTCAGGAAGATTCGAGAACAGGAGTGGGCCTAGGACAGAACCTTGCGGTACTCCTGAGGTGACTGAGAGAGGTGCCAAGGTGGAGGAACTGATATGGACGGATTGGGACCTGCCAACAAGGTACGACTGGAGCCAGGAAGTGGCCCTACTGGATAGACCGGCGTTGGTAAGTTTGGCCAGGAGTAGGGAGTGGGTGACTGTGTCAAATGCCCTGGCCAGGTCAATGAAGATGGCAGCTGTGATGCAGCCAGCATCCATCCCTGAGAGGATGGAGTCAGTAAGCCTGAGAAGGGAGGTAGCGGTGGAGTGGGATTTCCTAAAGCCGGACTGGTAGGGGGAGAAAAAAAGAGGAGGACTCCAGAAAGGGAGATAGGTGAGAGAGTACCAGGCATTCCTGTAGTTTTGCGAGGACTGATAGGAGGGAAATGGGCCTGTAATTGTTTGGGTTTGAGGGATTCCCACCCTTAAGAAGTGGAATTACGGTGGCATGTTTCCATTCAGAGGGGATTTCAGCATGGGAGAAGGAGAGGTTGAAAAGGGAGGCCAGGGGTTTGGCTATGGCAGGGGCCGATAGGTGGAGCATTTTGGAGTCCAGCCCGGTGGGGCATTTGCCCTTACTTGGATTAAGGGCAACCAGTGCATTATATACCTCTTCTGGGGTGACCTGCAGGAAAGAGAAAGACTGAGCTGGGGGGGTGCCACTACCTGGGGAGGGGTTGGTGATGGCGTGGGAGGTGTGGGCAGGGGAGAAGCATGGCTGTTTGTGAAGTGAGAGTTAAACAGAGTAGCCACTGCTGGGGGTTCGGAGACAGTGAGTCCGCCTACCTGCACGGACGGAGTGGGCGGCTGCGAAGGGGGGCTGATGAGCGACTTGACCACTTTCCAGAATTTGGTCGGGAGATGGGAGGTGGAGTTGAAAGCGTCTTTGAAATAGCCTTTGCTTGGCGGATTTTCTAGTACTAGCACTGCAAAGCTCACGGTAATGCTGGAGATCAGGTGGATAGCTGGACATCTTATAGGTTTCCAGGCCTTGTCTATGGCTCTAAGAAGGGCTAGGATTTTGGGAGTGATCCATGGGGAAGTACCTCTGACCTTGTTCTTGAAGGCATGTGGTCCCAGATGGTGGTGAATTTGGATTTAAAGGTCAGCAGGGCCTCATCTATAGTAGTGGACTGACTAACGCGCGACCAGTCAGCTTTGTCTAAATCGTTTAGTAGTGCGTGGAGGTCCAGGGATTTGAAGGATCTGGTCAAAATGATTCTGGGAGGGGGAGCTTTTGGTCTGAAGATTTTGCGTACCGAGTAGATTCCATGGTGGTCACTAAGGGCATCTGGAATGAGGCCAGAGGCTAGGATCCTATGTGGGTGCAAGGTGAGGGACCAGTCTAGGAGGGTATGATTCTGTGTTCTGTGGTTTAATCGCATGGTCTCAGAGATTAGTTGTTTTAGATTTAGGGCTGTCACCTTATCCCAGAGCTTGGAATGAACTGCAGCAAGCCAGTTCAGGTTGAAATCCCCGAGTATGTGGAGCTCTCCACCCGCTGCCAGGGAGTTTAGTGAGCCCAGGTGACCCAACAGTGTAGATGTGTTGGTGTCAGGAGCACAGTAGATACCTGCTATGAAGACTGGACTTGAATGGGTGATGCTAAAGAAAGTTATTAGAACCAGTGGCAACATCATGGAGATGCAGCAGTGTGAGGGTTAGGATAGCTTGATTTTATGTTTTTTTGTTGTTTTTTGTTTCCACTCCAATAAGCTGTGTCCCTAGTGTAGAGACCTCTAGTGGTTAGTCTGTATAGTCTGCAAATGGGAAAGTGAGCAGATTGGTTCTGTCACTGCATGTGATCCAGCCTATATAATTAGGAGTAGGCTATGGGTGGTGGTGGGGTAGCTGGCCCTTAAGCGTCAGCGGGCTTCTCAGCTGCTGAGTCTGAAGACTGGGAGAGAGCCGTGCCTGTAGCGCTTCGTGTGTCGGGGGGGGGTCCACACTCCGGTGGGGGAGGGCTTCCCTATGCCCCCATGACCTCCTGGCAGTCCCTGAGGAGCAACGGAGAAACGGGATTTAAATAGGTAAGGCTGAGGGAGTGGCCAAGCTCAAAAAGCATACCTTACGCACATTACAGGAATACATGCAAGAATCCAGCCACCAAAATTAATTCGGATTGGAGCTGCAAACATTTTAAATTCAGTACAACAGCAGGGTGTGGGCAGCTAAAGTTTGTATCACTAGGCATATAATTAATTTAGCTACAGCGCAGCGTGCAGTGTAATTCGGATAGAGCAGCTACCAAATAAAGCTCCCTGCTACATGCTGGCAAATCCTCACATCATTAGTTTTTTTTTTTTGTTTAAAGGCAGGCAGCACAAAACTAATTAAAGCGTCCTACTGTACTGAGGAAATATTAGCACTTTATACTAGGGCAGGCAGTGAAAAAAAACTATCTCCATTCGTCTGCCGACAGGATTTGAAATTGGTGCCCTTTTTCTCTCAGCTGCTGAGCTTCTGAAGACTGGGAGAGAGCCATACCTGTAGCGCTTTGTGTGTCGGGAGGAGTCTGCACTCCGGTTCGGGGGAGGGCTTCCCTATGCCCTCATGACCTCCTGGCAGTCCCTGTAGCGCTTCGTGTGTCGGGGGGGGTGCACTCCGGTTCAGGGGAGGGCTTCCCTATGCCATCACGACCTCCTGGCAGTCCCTGTTCTTTTATGGAGATATGCACTAGGCTGGAATTCCCTGAACTTTAGACGACAAAGGAACTCAGTCCTATGGACATATAAAGCCACTGTCAACTTGCTTCCATGTTATATTTCAGAATGTTTGCCCCTTTGTGTAGCAAGCAGTTACCCCCTGAGAAGCCTATCCTATATCTCCCACATCACTCCCAAGGTTAGGTCATGATACAGTAAATTGGCAATAAGCCACACCCTTCCAATCCTTTGGAACTCTATTCAAAAAACACTAAAACTTGCAACCCCAGTGAAGCTCTCATTCTTTAAAAGTCTGCTCACTCATTCTTCTATGGAGATATGCAAGTGCTTTCACAAATGGTCGCAAACATGAGGAACGGCCTACCTACCGCTAGATATTGGATAATCCAGGGGATCGGCTTTCCATCAGTAATGTTCCTCTTCTACTATCCTCTTCGCTTGTACTGTTCTGTTCATTACCCTTAGCTGCTCTCCTGTCCACTAAATGTTGTACTAATTACCTGCATTGTCATCCCTGGAACCCTGTACCTGCTATTAGAACTTACTTCTTTAAACACTGAATATAGTACCTATGTGGTTACATTGTAAATATGTATAGGTAAAGACTGATTATACTCAACACATTGCACTGTATAGCTTTATGGGTGGATATCTGTGTTTTTGTTTGCATGTTGTTTTCAAGCTTTACTATGTTGATATGATGTTTTCAAGTCTAGTATTTGTCCAGAGTACTGCTCCTTGACTTTCCCAGGTCCATGTTGAAAATGAGCTCTGCTCAATGATGTTCCGCCTGGTAAAATAAAGACTGACTGATTGATTCCAGGCCTCCACCACCATCTCCGTGAAGTAACACCCCCTCACACTGCCTCTAAATCTTCCTACTAATCTACGTCTATGCCCCTTGGTTTTAACCCCCACTTGCCTTGTAAATAAGCTCCCCTCCCTCACCTTACTGATCCCCTTCACATACTTAAATGTTTCGATAATATCCCCCTCTCCCTTCTAGTCTCCAATGGGTACAGATCCAATTCCCTCCACCTCTCCTCATATGTCTTCCCCTGCATACCATGCATCATTTTGTTTGCCCTACTCTGAACCCTCTCAACCCCATCTATGTCCTTGTGTAGGTATGGTCTCCAGAACTAGACCCCATACTCCAAGTGAGGCCTCACCATGGTTTTATAAAGAGGCATCGGTACCTCCCTCCTTCTGCTAGTTATGCCCCTCTCAATGCACGCCAACATTCTATTTCCCTTTCCCACCCCTTTGCTGCATTGGTTACCCACTTTAAGGTTGCTCGATATTATAATCCCCAGATCCTTCTCCTACTCGGTTGGCTTAATTACCCCCACCCAAGAGTGCAAGCAGCTTGCAAATTTTTATACGAACATGCAAACATACGAGAACGCCAGCAGATACAGGCCTCTCGGTCTATCGAATCTGCTCGATTGTGCAGCTAGCCCTCACCGTGCAACTGCCCACACACCCCTCCCCTCTCATACTTACCCTCCCCTTAAAGCGTCTCAGTGTGGACTACTACCTCCTCAGGCAGAGTATTCCACTTGTCCACAACCCTCTCTGTGAAATACTGTCTCCTGCCTTCCCTCCTGAACCTTCCCCCATCAGCCTCAGCTGATGCCCCCTCGCGACCCTCCCCCCTTCTTATCTGGAAGATCCCTTCTGTACTAGTCTTGTTTATCCCCTTTAAGTATTTAAAGGTTTCAATCATGTCCCCCCCGTCCCTCCTCTCCTCCAGGGAATACATGTTCAGCTCACCCAGCCTCTCTTCATAGGAATATCCCTCTAATCCCTGGACCATCTTTGCTGCCCTACGCTGTACACCTTCCAGCAATTTGATGTCCTCCTTCAGGAATGGCCGCCAGAACTGCACGCAGTATTCCAGGTGCAGCGTGATCAGCGACCTGTAGAGAGGCATGATCACCTCCCTATTTCTAGAGGAGATTCCCCTCGCTATGCACCCCATCATTCTACTGGCCTTTGCTGCCGCCTTTCTGCACTGAGCAGAGTTGTTCATGCTCCCCATTATGAGCACCCCTAGATCCTTCTCTTCTGTGCATACCAGCTGTACCCTACCCAACTGATACTTCCTAACTCAGGTTCTGAGCCACCAAGTGCAGTACCTTACACTTTTTGGCATGAAACCCCAACTGCCATGCCTCCGTCCACTCCTGTAGTTTGGTCAGCCCACTCCACCCTTCAATTTCATCCACCACCACTCCCATCTTTGTGTCGTCCACGAAGAGACTGATCTTACTCCGGACCCCGTGGGAGATATCGGCAATGAAAACCCCGAAAAACATACCACATGGCTCTCATCTCAATGGCGGTCAAAAGATTAGTGTTACGCCATTGGCTGGATCACTCAGAGATCTCCTATTTTGAATGGGTGGAAGAAATGTCCCTTTGCTTTAAAATGGAAAGACTGATAGCTAGTTCCAGACATGCCCTTCCCACTTTCCAAAAGAAATGGGGTAAGCTTTATGCTTTATATCTTCACTGAACCTCAACTCCGTGATCACATGGATACAAAATATCATAGTTAGATAGTCCTCCCTCCTCGTGCCTTGGTAATTCTAATCAGAGGCTAAGTCCACTGAGTTGCACCACCTTGGTATTCATGAGCAGGCTGTGGTTTTCGTTGTAAGAAACTGTTTTTCCCCTTTCTTTTCCCTTTAGGTGACACCTTCTAGGGAGGGGTGGGGGTAGAGCACTCCGTGGTTTATATACTATGTATTTTCTGCTATCATCTGTTTATTTGGTTGCATTTGGTCCGTGTTAATAATTGTTACTCTGTTGTCAAGTAAAACGAATAAAGAGAGAATTTCAAAAAGAAAATCCCGAAAAACATCAGTCCCAACACTGATCCCTGCGGCACCCCACTTGTCACACCCCTCGGTGATGAAAGTCCCCCCACCACCACCCTTTGCTGCCTACCCAGCAGCCAACTGGTGATCCAGTTCACCATCTTTGTTCCCACCCCTATATTCCAGTTTCCCCCAGCCTCCCATGTGGCACTGACTCAAAGGCCTTGCTGAAATCCAAATAC
Source organism: Neoceratodus forsteri (assembly GCA_016271365.2). NCBI lineage: Eukaryota > Metazoa > Chordata > Ceratodontiformes > Ceratodontidae > Neoceratodus > Neoceratodus forsteri. The sequence continues at coordinate 1,681,405,148 of CM057456.1, forward strand.
AGAACATCCACCACATGGCCTTTGTCCAGTTCCCTTGTCATCCAATTATAGTACTCAATCAGGTTTCTCTGGCAGGATCTTCCCAAGACAAACCCATGCTGTTGGCCGTCCTGGACAACACTGTTTTCCAAAAAGGTCACCAGCCTCTCCTTAAGGATCGTCTCCATCAGTTTTCCCATAACCGATGAGAGGCTCACTGGTCAGTAGTTGCCTGATTCGTCCTTGGGTCCACTTTTGTGAATGGGCACAACATGGGCCATCCTCCAATCCAGTGGTAGGCATCCTGTGTCCAAGGAGGTAATGAACAAGTCTGCCAACGGTCCCACCAGTATCTCAGCTAGTTCCTTAAGCTCCCGAGGGTGAATGCCGTCTGGACCCAGTGCCTTATCCCCCCTCAATGCCCTTAATCCTTCCAGCACCCTATCCTCTGTAATTCCTGTGTATCAGTCACCTCCTCCCCCCACCCCTCCTCTCCAGTTGGTGCCTACCACCTCTCTCTCTGTAAACACAGAGCAGAAGTAATCATTTAGTGTCTCTGCCTGGTACTTCCCCTTCTCCAGCCTTATGCCCCATATGCATCAATGCACACGTTTTATAGATAGGCATACAATGCCATTAGGGGCAGCAGTGGCCTTTAGATCATATTTGATCATATTTACCTAATTTGCAGACACTTGTATATGTTTTGGAACTATATACAGACAATACTACTCACCCCTATTATGTACAATTGCCTGCAAAGTAAACAAACAGTATCTGAAGGGCACCTCTAACCCCGATCATTATTAGTCTATCTATAGCACTACAACCCCTTTCCTATGTGGTTTGGTGGGTGGGGCTATATGAGGAAGTAAGAGTGTACTTACAGTAAGTTAAGTAGCGTGACAAACTTGGCAATCATGTATGCTGAGAGCAGTCTTGCACATACAGTGATCCCTTGATTATTCAGCAAATGTTTGATAATAGCTATTCCATTGCCCCTTATCATCTCATACCCTTGATTATCCACCTAGTTTTGGTTGTACGAAAATTTGTGATAGTCAAGGGTGCACTGTAGCTTATCAGACTGAAATCAAACAGTATGAGACACTTGGGGAAATGGGAAAGAAGAGAATGGTGTGAACTGTCACGAATATAATTTTGAGAAAGAGTAACAGAAGGGTAGGAATTTTGATTTGTATACTTTTGCCCGTACCTCTTTACACACAAACTGCATCCTAACATGGGATACAGTTCGTATGTAAATGGATTCCCAAGGTGCCTTACTGTCTTTGACAGGGTCTCTTTGTGGCAAAGGGGCATGGTCACAGTAGGAGGAGGCCCCAGATTTTCTTGGGCCTAGGGACCCAGGTTACCTTAATCTGCCCCTGGAAACAGGGTGGTTGGTTTGGCCCATCGCTTGACCAGAACCCTCTGTGTTAGACAGAAAGGGGGATAAGCATTCAGCAAGCTCCCTTTCCAGAAGAGGTACAATGCAACTCACCAGAAAACTCCAGGGCCTGGAGTGCACAAGCAGAAATATGGCAGTTTTGCACTGTATGAATATTCAAACAGGTCTATGTCTGGACAACCCCATTTTTCAAAGAGGTCAACCACGATGGAGTCTGAGAGTTCCCATTCAAGGCAGAGAGCACGAAACCAGCTGAGGTGATCAGCCAATGCATTCAGGGTACCAGGGAGGAACACTGCTGACAGGAATGTCGTGTTCCACTGCACAGTGCCAAACTCTCATTGCCTCTCTGCAGAGTGTACAAATGTACTCCACCTTGTCATCTGATATGGTATATCACCAATATATTGTCTGTATGGATCAGCAACTGATTCTTTGGAAGGAGGGTGGTGAAGGCCTATAGGACACACAGTACAGCCCTCATCTCCAGAGTGTTGCTGTGAAGAACCATATCCAGAGGGCCCCATCAGCCATGGGTTCTGAAGGGGCCAAGATGACCAGTTCATCCTGAACCTGAGACATTCGTGGTCATCACCAGGAGGAGGGATGGCTGGGGAACAGGGACCCCCATCTCTAGGTTGGAGCAGTCCAACCACCAGAGCAGGAAGCAAGAGAGGAGGAGGAGGAGTCACTTGTATGAGACACTCCAGCTCATCCAAATGCTGTGCCTACTGTAGCCTGAGGAACCACTGAGGGATCCTCATATGGAGGCAAGCCAGCGGGACACCGAGGGTGGCAGATGCCATCTGGCTGTTTAATTTTAGAAGACATCTGGGCAATGCATGATTGCTGGTGGAGACCAGCTGTGTCTGGGCCACCAGGGCCATGGCACGGTTGAAGGGCAGAAATGCTCAACTCAGCCCCATGTCCAGAACAGCCCATATGTACTGGAGCCTCTGGTATGGAGTAAGGAGAGACTTCAGCTCACTGACCAGTATACCCAGCCAGTCAAACTGTTGAGTCCAAAAAAGTGTGCAGACAACAGCTTTCCAGGACGGGGCTTTTAACAGTCAGTTGTCTATGTAGGGGAAGACATACAGGCCCTCCCTGTGAAGGGCAGCAGCCACAGTGGCAAATACTTTGGTAAATACATGCCGTGCAGAACACAAACCAACTGGCAATATATGAAATTGATAGTGCAAGCCTTGGAACATGAAAAGTAGGTATTTTCTGTAAGACTTGTGGATCTTGACGTGAAGGTATATGTCCATGTCCAGTGCAACCATCCAATCTCCCTTCAGTAGAAGGGGAAGGAGGGGACTGCAGGCAGACCATTCTGAACTTCTTGTACTCTATGAAAAGGTTTGAGTCCTCGAAGACCTAGTACTGGCCTGAGATCCCCTGTCCATTCTGGAACCAGAAAGTACCAGGAGTAATAGCCTTGGTTTATTTCTGAAGCCGGTACGAGTTCCACAACCATCTTGCCGAGGAGGGCTTGAACTTCCTCCAGCAGAAGGGCAAGATGTCCAGGGGGATATCTGTTGGGTAATGGGGGGGAGGTCACTGGAGGAACAGTAGTGCATTCTAAAGCAAGTTCTTGCTGAACCACCTCCAGTACTCATCCATCTGTAGTGATCTCCCTCCATTTCTGTAGAAAGTAGGAGATGTGGCCTCCCGCCAGAATTTCCTGAGGCAGTAAGGGGGAGTCAGGAAGTGCTGGGGCTGGTGGGGGTGCCTATAATGGTTTGGCCTTTGACAAGTCTATTATGCGTACCTGGGGGACGGTTGACAGCATGGGAAGTGGTAGGCTGACGTTTCTGGGAACCACATCCCAGACCTCTTAAATAGCCACGGCCTAGACAGGAACAGGGCCTGCAAAAGGAGGCACAATACCTTCCCTGTGGTTTAGGGTTCAACGTATGCAGAGATCTAAGTCATTTTGGAGGCGAGTAAATACCATAATGCATTTTCAACATCAGTGCCAAACAACTGGTGTACATCTCGAGCAAAACCAGCCACCCATAGCCAAGAGTGGCAGCAAAGGAGATACAGCAACATCTGAGGCACCATAGGCCGATCTCAGCACAAGCTTACCAGTCTCCTAGCCATTAGCAATAGTCTGCTGAGCCAATATTTTATCCTGGTCCTCTGGCAATTTGTCAGCCAGGGTGGACAGTCTTCCAAAGGCAATTCTGATATTTTATCATATATGCTTGAGAGCTGAGCAGTTCTCAGGCCCAGGGAAGCAGAAGTAAAAGTTATCATCCCTATCATATCCAGCTTCCTCTTTATCAGGAGGAAGAGAGCTCGTGTTTGGGAGCCTTGGATCTATCGTAAGTATAATCATCATAATTTGTTTCAGTCTGTGAGAAATAAAAAGGCTTTGCAGTGTGGGCTGGATACTGTTTATCAGCCTTCCTGGAAACTGCAGGTAATTGGGCAGGCCTCTGCCAGGCTGCTAAAGTGTCATTCTAAACAGCAGAATGCACAGGAGGAATACTGACTGTAGGGGAGGCAGAAACATCCAAGAACTCACAAGTGTTTCTATTGAAGGAATCCTCCTCCTCTGCTTGAAACCACAATTTAACCTGAACCTGTTTAAGAAGGCATGAAATGAGGCATCCTCAGACGGAGACCGTGGTGCGTTTTTCACACTCTCCTCTGAACAACAGGACACAGTGGAGCCTGATCACCTCATCTACTGCCTCTTCTTCTTTATCCATTGCTTCTTCCTCCAAATACTCTGGATTATACTCCAGTTTGTCAACTGTCATCACCTGAGGGTCACTGGGGGATCCCACCGACAGAGGCCATTCAGAGTCTGGCACTGCAGCAGGGGCCAAAAACTGGAACGTTTATGGTAAGGTGGACGATGGCCCAGCCAAGGGCACAGATGGCGCAGGAATGGCAGCACAGAAAAAGATGCTTGAATAACTCACACATTGTCTGATACAACAGCTATGCATTGGCAGACTCCGAAGAGGTCGAGGATGGCTGAGCTGTTGAAGGAACAGTGCCTGATGATGGAAATGGCTGCAAATCTCCCAGCAGGGGAGGCTAGCTGGTGCCGGACCCTGACCTTGGTGTCTGAGACACAGTGGAGGGGGCAGCAGGACCAGTGGCTGAAGCCAGTGACTTGTCTTTTTCAACAGACTTACCTCTTCTAAGAGGCAAACAGGAATGGTCTGGGGAAACAGCCTTGTCCTTTCGCCACGTCTTCTCCGAGTGGCAATGTTTTTCCGCTGACTTAGAGGACTTATCCTTTTTCTCTGATCAATCAGCGACAGCCACCATCGATCACAGGAATCGATGAGCCAACAGTGAACTGGTAACTGAAGTGGTTGATGATGGTGAAGCCACCTTTGCCTCAACGAGTTTCTCCATTCTTTGAAGCTTGAGAAATATCTCTAAAGCCTTCTTGCGACATCTCCCAGTTGCCTGGTTAAAGCTCTAGCAAATGAAGCAGGCTTTAACATCGTGGTTTTTACTGAGGCAACTGATACGAATGGAGTGGTCACTGTCTTTACAAATCTTAAAGTTGCAGCAATGGCAATAACAGAAGAGCAGTTCCTTGTCTTTCGGCAGTGGCATAAAATAAAGTTTGAAAATAAACAGAGAAGAAGCAGTGTTAGTGAATACCTGCAAAAGATTGATGGCATTCTTCAGCAGCAGTGGACCGACAAGCAGCTGACGGCAGAAGAAAGAACTGAGTCATGCTGGGAACACCCATGTTATATAGGTGCTGATGTGGCACGTCGACGTGGGTGACCCCAGCCAACAACAAATTTCTGGGGTGGTCCTGACGCTGGCGGCTTACAGTTCTATGATGTGGCTCAACGGAGGGAGGTATCTTTGAAGATCTATCTTTACTGTATAGGTTGTGTGTAGGTGATTTAGAGTGTGAGTGTGTGTGCGCATGTGGCATTAGCTTGATGTGTATGGCTTATTTTTTTATATTATTGTGATCTATGTGAGATATGTTGTAGAGAATTGAGAGGGAGTATAAGTGTAGGTTATAACACTCAAACTACGTCTCACTTCCTTATAACTTATATATCACATCACAATAATACGAACGATAAAACCATGCACATGAAACTACTGCAGAAACAGTTATTACCGGCTCCAGCAAATGCCTGCTTAAAAGCTCAGCACAACACATCACCTTCTCTCCCAAGTCCCCTGCTTATTAACTTAGTGCTCTCAGTGCACCATGCTATGCTGCGGTCCTTACGAGCCAATCAAGTTTCAGAAATCTGGTTACCATGCTTTATTCTCCGATTATGTCTGTAGTAAGGCCTATCTCTCAAAGTGACCTGTGCAACACTGTGATCTTCCTGGGTTGACCAGAATACTGAACTCTGGATGCCAGAACGTTTCCTGTGTTTCAGAGGCCATGTTTTTAGATGATGACAGCTGGGAGACACCAAGCCAGAAGTTAGAGCAAGGCAGATCAGGGGAACAGTCTGATGTCCTTGGCTAGATGAGACTGGGCACAGTTTGGGAAAGAGAGACAACTACTGTAAGATTGTTATCCCCACCAGCTCAGAGGGAACACCCTGTAATTCCTTTTCTTCAAAGCACCTGTCAAGGCAGAGTTTAAAAGAAGATGCACAGAAACATTGACAGTGATGGCAGAAAAGGGGCAATCATATCCAGTCTGCGTATACTGCTCATGCAGTAGAAATCATCAGGCTCCTTCGCTGTGGCACGTTTCATAGCTCCTCAGTTTGATCATACTGTGGAAATTTTCGCTCAGTAATCTTCTATGCAAGAAAACCACACATCTGCACGATCTAACCACTGAAACACACTGCCACCCATATTCTGCAGTTGTTCCAAACACTTTTTCTGCATGGTTTTTAGGTTTACAGAATTAGTGTCAATTTTCATTCCATAGCCCCTGAAGTTATCACCTTGCCATTTTAATCTAATTTATGAGTGTGTATAGCTCTTATGGTAAAGTATTTGCTATGTTTTTATTATGGTTATATGTCATTTTTTTTTTCTGGTATCCTGTGTCTTAATTAACAAGATCAAATTAGTATTACAAGTAATACATGTTTATGCACACATTCCAATTGCTAGTCACTGCACCATAAAAATGTGTGTGTTAATACTAGTCGTTTATTATTATTATTATTATTATTATTATAGGACAGATGATGTGTGTGTTAGTTGGCTGAGCTCTCAGCACTCACTATCTGAGTGGACGATTACCAAGCTGTGTTACTTTCAACTAACCCTTTTTACCTATATATGGAGTCCTTGCGTTTCTGTAACACAGCAGTTCTACTTCCCGGGGCAGCGCTCCTGTGCTTCTGTAGCAGGATGTGCGTACTTCTGCAGCATAAAGTATTCATTTTTATGGCAGAATGCAGTCCAGCCACTATTGACGATATCATGGGATGTATATGTATTTATTTACTTTACCAGGAAAACTCCATCGAGCTAAGCTCATTTACATGGAGGTTCTTGTTCATGACATTGATAACGACATCACATGTTGGGTATGGAGATGGGGCTCTAAGATAAACAAAGCAGGAAAAGAGCAAGGCACTATGTAAAAACTACATTTTAAAGAAAATTCACCAAAAAATGAGTTCTGTGGCAATACATGTATTTTGCAATGAGATATACATTTTGCATCTTATTCCAGGGTTGTGGAATTTCAGGGGTCTAACCTATATGGAACTGGCACGTAGGAAATATTTTCTAAAGTGTCCTCTTATTTTGCAATTCAACAGCCTCCTCCACCATCCAGCATCTGACCTGACTCAATAACCTAAAGATACGGTACAGAACCTGGTACTGGCAGTGCCCTTGACCCCTCTCATGCAAGATCCAATAATTTTCTTGCAACCGCCTGCAAAGAATCCTGATTGGTCTACCCTGAATGAGCGCTGCATAGCTACATACAAGTTTTGTATCCCCTTCCCTGCCTATCAGGAGAGCATGCTGAAAAGGATTCTCCCAAAGCCCAACTATGGGGTTGTGGTTTACAGAACCAACTCTAGTATATCCACCTTAGTATCTGGCCTGATTGGCCCCCTTACCACCCCTTCCATCACTTTGCATTAAACTGCACTCTTCTCATAATCACATTGACTATCTGTATTGTATCTGTGCTCTCTCCCTTCACTTTAGGCTCTGCATCTCTGGATTCCCCCCCCCCAAGAAAAAAATACACCACCACCACCTCTTATTTAAGACTAAAGGCCCTGTCCTGAGAGCTCACAAGTGATTCTTGCACTTTTATTCCCCTCCTTTCTCTGCTGTCCCCTAATCACCCTATCATTTGACAGGCTCCATGCATACTTCTTCCTGTCTGTATCCAACTTCTTCCTCCCACACGAAGTCTTCAGTATGTGTAGCGGTCTACTGCACTACGGGGCTTAGAATATCATTCCTGTTGCTCTTTGCTCACTGTACATGAATCCTCCTGGAACATACATTACTCGTTGCACTGCACAATTTTGATTTTGTACTAGCTTCTCTGTAATGCAAATTTATTTTGTGATTTTGTTGTAATTTTTCTTTATTGGATTTTTTATTTTAATTACACTTAAATGCCCTCTGCTCCCTCCTTCTCTCGGGTCTGATACCACCAAGAAAGGAGCTTCATCTGCGAGTACTTTCCTGCCAAAATTTCTATTTAAATAAATAAAAATAAACTGCGACACTGGAGGTCTCTACAAGGATTCCAGATTACTGACACCAATATGGGTGGTCACTCAAGACACAATTCAGTCCCCACACAATGCTGCTACTTTGGAGTTGCACTATGTTCTGCTTCAACATAGACACAATCCAGAATGACCGCATGTTCTATGCATGAGGACCCAGAGACTGATTTTATATACCATCACCTGGTGTAAAGTACAGTTACATAAGAACTTACCGTAACAGTAGATCTTCGAGAGGAGCTCTTGCAGCAGTTAATACCATTGGGACTAATGCCGCCAGGCGTTAGGACCCCACAGAAATCTTGTAGCTAGCAGTCTGTAGCGGGGGACCGCCCCCGACGTCGAACGTGTATAAAGGCGGTCCCCCAGCTCATCATGTAGATTCTCCCACGGAGACCCGCTGAAAAGATTTGGAGAACCGAGTAGGAACTCCCCAACCCTGAATAAGGGTAAAAACACAGATTCCTGGGAGATGGAGGGTGGGAAAGCCACCTGCTGGAAGAGCTCTACTGTTACGGTAAGTTCTTATGTAACTGTACTATCTGACTTCGAGGTGGAGCTCTTGCAGCAGGTAATACCATTATGACCAAGTCTCAAGTAGTACTCAAAGATAGGCCCAGGTCTGACAGGGAAGTGGAGATAAATAAGCAAACTGAGCAGCCTCAAGAGAGTAGGCCTTGCAGGACGGCCAGTCCGAAATCTGCTCTCCTCCTAGAAGCAATGTCTAGGCTGTAATGCCTGACAAAGATGTGGACCGTGCTCCAAGTCGCAGCAGCACAAATATCTGCTGATGACACATTTTTTATGGAGGCAAAAGAGGAAGCCAGCCCTGCTGGGGTGACACTTGATGGGTCCTGGCAGAGGTTTACCATGGTGTTGGTAACAAAAGGAGATGCAGTGCACCAGCCAATGAGCTAGTGACTGCTTGGAGACAGGAGCCCCGTCATCCTTTTCGCAAAGGAGACGAGCAACTGGTCCATCTTTCTAGGCACTTTAGTCCTATGGAGATAATACCTCAGGATTCTGTGGACATCCAGGGTATGCAACAATGCTTCTCCTTGAGTCTCAAACTCAGGATAGTAAACCGGAAGGTTGATGTCCTGGTTCTGAGTCAGTACTGATACCACCTTCGGTAAGAACTTAGGGATCGTACAAAGGGTCACCCTGTCCCTGTGAAAAACAACATAAGGCTCCTTACACATCAGGGCCTGAAGCTCGGAAACCCTTTGAGTGGAAGTAACAGCAACTAAAAGAAGTGCTTTCCAAGAGAGAAAGCGTAGCTTGCATGTCACGGCTGGTTCGAAGGGAGGCAGGGTGAGCTTTTCTAAGACAAAAAGTAAATCCCAAGGAGAGACAGGATCTCTCCTGGGAGGTCTGATGTGTAGGACCCCTCTGAGAAAAGTCTTGCAGACATTCAGCTGTGCTAGAGTTCTCTCCCCAAACGGTGCATGGTATGCAGAAACCACATAAATGTGCACCTTGATGGATGAGTAGCTGAGCCCCAGGTCCAAGAGGTGAAGAAGATAGTCTAGCATGTGCCTAACCAGGCAATCCAGGGGATCTAGGGCACGAGCCATTGCCCAAAGGCAGAAACACTTCCATTTCATAGCGTAAGTAGCTGTAGTGGAAGGCTTCCTCGCTGCCACCAAAATTTCTGCCACCCTGTTTGACACTCCTAGTCTCTCCTTGGTTAAGACTGCAGAAGCCAGTCGTGCAAGTGAAGAGAACGCAGAGCAGGATGGACGAAAGGCCCCTGCTCTTGTGACAGCAAGTGGGTGGAGAGGCGCAACTGTACTGGGGGCTCCAATGACAGTTGCTGGAGCAGCGGATACCAAATCTGACGAGGCCACAGAGGAGCTACCAGGATCATCTTGGCTCTGTCTACCTGCATTTTGAGTACTACTCTCTGAATGAGCGGAAATGGAGGGAAAGCGTACAGGAACCTCCCTGTCCAAGAGAGGGACAATGCGTCTCACCAAAAAACACCGGGCCCTGGAGCAAGCGAGCAGAAATTGTGCAGTTTGGTGTTGCATGGGAATGCATAGAGGTCCAGCTCTGGACAGCCCCAGTGACCGAAAAGGTCATCTGCGACTTCCTGAGGCAATTCCCACTCATGATTCAGAGAGTGAGAGCGAGTGAGACTGTCGGCGAGAACATTCTGGACACCTGGGAAGTGTACTGCAGTGAGGTCTAGAAGATGTTCTACTGCCCTGTCCCACACTCTCATGGCCTCCCTGCAAAGGGGAGAAGAGTGAGTGCCCCCTTGCTTGCTGATGTAGAAAACAAAGGGTGTGTTGTCTGTCTGCACCAGGAGAAGACCTGGAGAGAGCTGGTCTCGAAATGCCTGAAGTGCATTCAGAACTGCTCTCATTTCGAGAACATTGATATGTAGACAGCTTTCTGTGGGAGACCAAGACCCTTGAGTCCTGTGATCCCCTAGGTGAGCCCCCAACCTGTCAATGAGGTATCCGTCATGAGAACTTGAGATGCGGATGGTTTCTGAAAGGAGACCCCTCCCTCTAGATTTGGGTGGCAGAGCCACCAGCAGAGGGAACGACGGATAGCCAGCGAAACCTGGACCTGGTGATCCAGGTCGTACACTGCCCGATCCCACTGGACCCTGAGGTGCCACTGAATAACCCTCATATGCAACCTGGCGAGGGGGACCGTAGCTATGGCCGCTGCCATATGGCCCAGAAGCTAAAGAATGACCCGTGCAGGGATAGAGGGGGCTGCTCGAACTCTGCTTGCCAGAGCCCACGGGCAATCTGCCCAGTCCAAGGGCAGAAAATCTCTTCCCTGTATGGTATCCAGGATCACCCCTATGTACAGCAACCAAGGGGCTAGCCAAGGTTGCTACCTCGGTCAATTTACTGTTATCTCCAGGGAGCAGAAGAGCTCTTCTGTCTCCTTTAGGGCAACTCGAAGATGCTCCGCCAGAGCGGAGAGGAGCCAGTCATCCAGGTAGGGGTAAACAAAGAGGCCTCTCCTTCGGAGGACCGCTGCCACCACCCCAGACATTTGGAGGAAAACTCTGGGGGCAGATGATAGGCCGAAGGGCAGGACCCAAAACTGGTAATGCTGGTCCTGAAACCTGAACCGGAGAAACCTCCTGTAAGATCTCAGAACTTTGATATGCATGTGGGCGTTCTGCATATCTAGGGAGCATAACCAGCCCCCTTGATGAAGCAAGGGAAACAGACTTGCCAGAGTTACCATCTGAAATCTCTGGTATTTGACAGAGAAATTGAGATGACTTAAATCCAGAATTGGGCGAAGGTCTCCCGTTTCCTTTGGAACCAAAAAAAAAAACAGGAGTAATACCCCTTATCCCTCTGGGCCGGAGGCACCGGCTGGATGGCATTTTTCTCCAGAAGCTATTGGATTTCTTCCACCAGAAGCTGGATCAATGGACAATGGACTGGGGGCGGGGATGGGAGAAATGTCTGGTGGGACAGAGAGAAACTCTGTTGTGTACCCTTTTCAAATGGTGTTCAACACTCACTGGTCTGAGGTGATGTTGGACCATTCAGCATGGTAAAGGGCTAATCTCCCTCTAAGCTTCTCGTTTTGCGAATCCCAAGAGAGAGGAGAAAGAGGCAGCAAGTCAGGCGGTGGGAGTAGTGGGACCCTGTCAGCTTTGGGCTGCTTGGGGCCTTGGGGAGCAGGGTGACCCCACCTCTTGAACCCCTTGTCCTGGGGATTTTTTCCTCCCTGTCTCTCTCCTTTGTGAAAGGGACAGCGACAGGGTCCTTCCTTGAGGCTCGGATTTGTACATGCGGTGAACGTCCACCATGGCCTTCCCTGACTCCTGGAGTTGTTTGACCAGGGGTTTCTACTTCCTGGCCAAACAGCACTGGACCCTGGAAGGGGAAGTCCAGAATCATGTCCTGGAGATCAGGATGAAAGCCAGAGAGCCTCAGCCAGGAATGCCTCCTCAGACACACCCCAGAGGTGGCAGCTCGGAAGGCCATGTCCACAGTGTCATACGAGCAGCGTAGGACATGTTTATCCACGTCCAGACCAGATTGGGTGCAGGCTAAGACTTCTTCCTTAGCATCTGAATCTGGCATTGCCTTGACTAACTCCAAGGTCTTTCCCATTATGTGCCACAAAGTTCAAGGACCTGATGGAACCTGTAGCTGAGGAATACACCTTCTGACCCCAGCTATCCAATTTCTTGGAGTCAGGATCCGGAGGCTGGGAGCTCAAATGTTTCAGCTGTGAGCCACGACCATGGGCTGCCGTGAGCACCAGCGAATTAGCCCTGGGCTGCTCCCCCAAAAAGGGCTCTGCCTTGGGGGGGTTTATAAAGCCTGTCAGCCTTCTTTGGGATGGCCGACGTAGAAGCAGGCTTGCACCATGCGAGTCGAGTCACATCCTGGAAGGGCTAGACTAAGGGCGGAATTACCAAAGGGTTTGGCTCCATAGCCCCTAAGAAGTTGGCCAGGCATCTGCGCTATGGATCTAATTCTTCAGTATCCCACTCATAAATTGATTGGATGTGCCTCATAATGTCTAAAAATGAGGGGTCATCTGAAGGGGACCTCGGCGAGTCTTTGGGTCCCGGAGAAAGTGGGATGAACTCCTCCTCTTCAGAGGAATCAGGAGAAGATGGGCTGGTATCCCCGTCGTCCAAGGAGGATGGGCGTCTGCTAGAAGAAGGAACTGGTGAGGAACGCCTCCTCCATTTGCCCTCAGGGTCTGGGCGTGAACCTTCATTCCCGACTCGAGTAAGTAGAGCAGGAGGAGGTCCCATGGGTGGCGGAGTTGGGGTGGGCACTGGGGGTCTATAGAGGAGATCCCCCTTCACAGTGTTCCACCAAAATGTGAACAAAGACCCGATGTCTGCCACAGGGACGACCGCTGGACCGGGCATCGGGTCTGCGGGACCAGGCATCTGAGGTTCCTTAGGATCTGGCACTGGGGAGTCTTTGTCTGTGTCCAGACGTTCGCCATCGCCTTCGCCAGGGGAGCCGGGGTCCAGGGTGGGCGGAGGCCCATCAGGCAACCAACCTTCCAAGGGAGGGGCGGGCGTTAGATCCTGCACCAGCGACCGCCCCTTATCAGGCGTCGGGGTGAGGGACATCGGTAAAGGCGACTGGCTAGGCAGACACTTGTCAGAGGGAGAGCGTACCTTGGCCACTGGAGGAGAAGGGGCGTCCGGTGGGGGACGACCTCCTGCCATCCCTCCAGTTCGTCTGAGCGCTTACGTTTCTCAGATCTGAACTTGTTTTTTCCTTCGGTTTCCCAAGAAAAGCTCTTCCCGGTCGACCCTGAAGTGGACTTGTGGGGTCGGGGCCAGAGAAGACGAATGCCCAGAAGAGGCTGACTCCCAGTGCTTGCCCCGAGATGAGACGGGAGCAGGCTTACTCTTGTGGGAGGACTCAGGAGGCCTGAGCCGAAACCAAGCCTGACCTCCGGCCAGAGGTCGAAGACGACGAAGGTTTGAAGGGCGACTTCGGGCGCGACTCACACCTGCCCATACATGTATCCCGGTGGTGGTGCTTCCCTCCCAATGATTTATCCTTGGGTGGTGCGTCCGTGGTGGGAGAAGAAGAGCTGGGCTCAGAACGACGCTGCATAGCCACCACTTTTTTCTCCAGGAGGTAAGCTTTGAGTACATTGGCTCTCCTGGTTCTTGTTTTTTGGTTGAATTTTTGGCAATGCGGGCATGCATCGGGCTGATGATGGGGGCCTAGGCAAATGAGGCAGGCTGTGTAGCCGTCTTTCACCGGGATCTGCGTCTCACACGCACACTATGACGTTCGTTGCGGTGCATAGGGCGACGACATACACAGAGCGGAGATTATCGTTGAAAACGAGTGAAAAAAACTAACTTTTAACAGAACTTTTCTCAAACAGCAGTTGACTGTGAAAGAAGGCGTCCATGGAGCCGAACTAAGTGGGTCGATGGTGGGAAAAGAACTGAGATGGCGCCAGGGGACCGTCCCCCTTATACCACATCCGACGTCGGGTGGAGCCGACGTCAGGGGTGATTCCCCCACTACAGACTGCTAGCTACAAGATTTCTGTGGGGTCTTAACGCCTGGCGTCATTAGTCCCAATGGGTATTACCTGCTGCAAGAGCTCCCCCTCGAAGTCAGATCCTATGTTTATGGATTGCTTGTACTCCACGTTGCTATACAACTAGCATAATCATGCCTACTAGTATTCACCCTCTGTATGTTTGCTTCTGGTACTGTGTTCTATACACCTATGTATCAATGAACTTATGTCACAATCAGACTTAACTATGCTATCTTTATTTTTAAGTACGCAGAGCGGCCACTAGGAGTTGCTAATTCACCCCCCTTCCCCCGAGCACCTTTTCCAGCCTCTCCTAACCCACTAGCCAGGCCCACCAGCCTCTATACTAAGGCCCCACAACCCCCACCCTCCTGGGGCTTTAAACCTGGTACCCTTGACACCAAAAGCAGCAGCACTACCACTACTCCACAGCGGCAGTCACCCTCACTGAAGGTCAGTTATCCCCCTTATACCCACAATAGGAAATAGCAATGGGCACCACGGCTATCACACACAGCCTACTCATGGTTACCTTTCTCACTCAGCTCATGCCACGTCATGCTCCCCTGCCCTCCATCCTGAGCACCACTCCCCTCAACCACCCCACAGCGGCCAACCCACCCCCCACCCTGGACATCCCTATTACTCCACGGCACCCATGACCAACCAATACCCCACCCCCCTTCCCCTCTGGGACACCTGGGCCCACCCCTTCCTTGTCATACCTACCCTCCGCCCTACCCATCTCCTGCACCCCCACTATTAGGACCGTGCATCGGTACCTGGCTAAGGGTCCTAGCCACCACAGTTTGCTAATCAGATTAACTGCTGTACTCCTTCTGCTCTCCGGGAACACACACCCCAACCCCAGGCCGTTGTCAACTAGCCATCCCACACCCACCACTGGAACTGGCCTCCGTATTGCTTCAATGAATATTTGCAACCTCCTAAAAAAATCTACCACTCTCTAGTCCTGGGTTGTACAACACCGACCGGCTATTACAGCACTAGTCGAGACCTGGCTCGCCAAAAAAACTCCCCACTCTTATCTCCTTCCCTGGCTACACTCTGTTCAGGGAAGACCGAATAGGCAAACGTGGCAGCGGGTGTGCAGTCTATATGCGTGACACACTTTTAGGCTACGCGCTCCCTGCACCCAAGCTCGGTTTTGGTGTCCAAGCCCTCACCCTAAAGGTTACCCTTGACCCAGCCAGGGGCCCTCTTTACCTCACAGTCCCATACATACCCCCGAGGGACCAGGGACCAACTGTCCACTCCCTCATTGATTACCTCACCACACTCCCACACAAGGCTGAGCAGCTCATTCTAAGTGACCTTAATGTCAACTGGCTGGGTACCACTACCTCACATATCAGGGACTCCTTTGCTGCCCTAGATATGACCCAATTAGTTACCTCGCCTACTAGAGTCAACCAGTTAAGTGGCTCTAGCACCATCCTAGATGTAATTCTGTCGAACCGCCCTCATGAAATCAGGGATATTAATGTACTACCCAGCTCTCTTAGTGACCACTCTCCTGTCCTCAGTCACTGGTTATCCCCTCACTGAAACCCATGTCCCAGGTCACCTTGCACCGGCACTTTCGCTACGGGAGGTATCAGAAAGCTAAAAATGCACCTAACCCAGCTTGACTGGTCCCCAATCTTACTCACAGCAGATACAGACTCTGCCCTAGTCTATTTTACCAGTGCCTTCAGCAAGGCCTGTGACCTTTTGGCCCCCCCCCCACCAGAATCCGTACCAAAAAACAAAATGCCTCATGGATCTCCCCATCCCTTATCCAAAAACTGAAACAAAGAGATAATCTCTGGCATACTGCTGTCGAGACAGGCAAATTGGCTAACAGACAAGCCTATAATGCAGCACGTAACAGGTGTACCTGGGCTATAAGATAGGCTAAGGCCGATTTTTTTTTAATCAAACCATCCTCGCATCCACTTGGGGCTCATCCTGTCCTTTCTGGGACAATATGAAAGAGCTCAATGGAAAGACCCGCTCCCCACCACCATCACAGCTTTCCATAGATGGTACCGTCACTATTGATCCTCCCCGCATAGCTGTGTGTCTCAATATGGCTTTCTCCGACCTAAGCTCTGTCCTCCTCAACTACTTTTTCGACCCAATCCCTGCCTCCACCCCCCCACCCTGGATCGCCCCCTTCTACTTGCGTGCCATATCCCCCCCTTGAAGCCAGGCCTCATCTTCAAAAAAGCCCTAGCTAGCAACAACCCCAGCTGTGATCCCCTAGACTCCAGGATCCTCCGATTAGTCTTGGATATTGTACTAGCCCCTCTCATCGACCTATTAAACCGGTCACTATGTCTCGGTCAGTTTCCAAGTGCTTGGAAAATTGCAGAAATCATCCCAATCCATAAGAGTAGAGATCAGACCTCTAACAATTTCAGGCCCATCTCCATTATCCCCCCGCTCTCCCAAGCACTAGAAAAAATAGTGGCCATTCAGCTCTCCGAGTACCTGGCCAACTACGACCTAATGTGCCCGGAACAATATGGATTCCGCCCTGGTCACAGCACCACCACAGCCCTCCTGGAGTTCTCCCAGCACCTCCACTCTGCTCTCAACTCTGGCCACGTTGCAGGTGCAGTGTTCATTGACCTTTCCAAGGCCTCTGACACTGTCTGTCACCCCCTCCTACTCAAATCCCTCCACCAACTTGGCTTCTCCTCTGGCACCCTTGCTTGGTTCACCAGTTACCTACCTACCAGATCCCAGCGTGTGAAGGTAAACGGCACCCTGTCCAATACCCTGCCCGTTCGCTCCGGGGTCCCCCAGGGTTCCATCCTGGGCCCCGTTCTGTTCAGCCTTTTTCGCAACACTCTCCCAAGCTGCTGCTCGAGCAATATGCTTCTCTATGCCGACAATGCGGTCCTCTTTGCCTCCCACGCTGACTACGTATCACTCCAGGAATCCCTGCAGCATACATTCAACCAAGCCGAAAAGTGGTTCCTTGACCACCAGCTGGTCATTAACCTCAAGAAGACCAAATCTATGCTTTTTCTCCTCCATCACCAGAATAAGGCCAAAAATGCCCCCCTCTGCATTCTCCCCAGTAATCCACACCCTCTCAAGCAGGTGTCATCCTACAAATACCTGGGCGTCACCTTCGACTTGGCTCTTACCTTCGACACCCACATCAATACCCTGTCCTCAGCTATAAATTCTCGGATTGGCCTTCTCTATTGGCATAGAGAGTGCCTCCCCAAAACCGCCCTCCGACTGGCCATCAACTCCTCTGTCCTGTCTTTAGTGGACTACGGCCTACCCATCTACGCCGTGGCCGACAATACTGCCCTCTCCAAAATCCAGACCTCGATATACAAGGCCTGCAGGCTCCTGACCAGCGCACCCCACCGCACTCATACTTGCCTGCTCTATTCCACAGCCAACCTGCTCACCTTTGAGGAGAGTCTGCGCTACCAAACCTGCTCACTTGCCAAAAAATCCCTGCTAGGACTCTACCCCCATGGGTCCCTGCGGCGTGCATCCCCAACTGTTTCCACCCATAGCTCAGTTAAGGCCACCTTTCAGGTGCCCAGAACCAAGACCTCATTAGACCAACGGTCCTTCCTCTACCGCGCCCCCACATGGTTCAACTCCCTCCCACCATCTGTCACTAATTTTACCAAAACTGGTCCTTTTAAAGTCGCTCTCCGGAAACACCTCTTTGACGTCCGAAGCTGTAATTACCCCTAATTAATTTAATGGTGGGGTCCCTCCCGTCTGGCCCATAGCCTTGACAATATGCTTTGGACTGCTACTATGTCTCCCCCCCCCCCTTTTTTCCCCCACCCCTTTTTCCCACCTAACCTCTTCCTCCGAAGTATTTCTCCTGGTACATCCAGGGCTGTACCTACTATTATTGTAATATTTATACGATTGTAACCTACTGTATGCAACTTTATCTGTAAACCACTGTTGTAAATGTGTTCTTATTGTTTTCTGTACTGCACCTGTATGTTACCACTGTTGTACCTCACACTGTAAATATATCCACCCTCCCTGCGACGAGGTGCCTTTGTAAATGAGTCCACGACTCAAAGGTTGTAAATCCAACTTTCAAATAAATAAATATATCGTAAAGGAATGCAAAAGAATATAAGTATTCTCTAATTTACTCCTCCCCTCTAACTTTCCTCATGTCTGCTCATCTGTAGGACCACAGGCAACATGGATTCATGGGGACAAGGTCAGGCAAAATGAATCTGACACATTTCTTTGACTGGGTGACCAGGGAAATAGATTGGGGGAAGGGGGGCAGTAGACGTGGGCTATATATACAGGCAGCACTGGGTTACACTAACTCACCGAACTGTCCTCCTCCTTCAGTTATCAATCACAAGCTTGCTCCAATTCCTGTGCTCAGATTCCTGTCCTCCGTAGGTTAGGCGAATGCTAATCTAACCTCGAGCAGCTTGCAGGAAATCCCCCGACATGCCTTCCCGCCCCCATTCATAGTAGTGCACCATATACCTGTCCACCCCTCTTGCTGTCACTCAGAGCATGAGACTGGACATCTTCCCCACGTGCCGTGTTCCTGGCTGCAGTCGACAGGCATGGGGCAGGAGGGATAAACTAGCCTGTACCTACAAGCCATGCCCCCAGACTCAAGTTTAAGATATGTACTTATTTTTATTTGTTTATTCGGAATTACAATCCTTTGAGTCACAGACTCCTTTTCAAAAGGCTCCACATCAATTACAGAGACAGTATGCATAACAGACATTAGAATACACCCTCCCTGTACCTGTACCTCTCTATCAGTCCCGCTCTCTAGCCTCTGAATACAGACGTGTGCCCCATGTGGCAGCTTTCAATAGAACAAAGAGGTATTCTGGGTCTTCCCTAGGTAAAAGGAAAACTAAATCATAGAGTAGTCTGTTCCCAATGAGACCACTTTAAGACTACACAAAGTAGAGGAACATAGAACCACTCATCCAAGAAATATTTTAAATGTTAAAAGGTTTATTCATGTATACTTCAAAAGAAACACCCCTGAGCCCTCCAACATTTTGGGGGTGTTCACATATCCCTTCCTCAGGGTGGCAGAAGTTTCTCACATAAGTCTGTACCACACTTGTACCTTATCTTTTTGTCCATGTAGTTAACAGCTGTATTATTAGTTTGTAATTTCTCAGTTTTGCAATTACTTTGTCTTATTAACTGCTTTTATTTTTCCTGGCCCCTTCTGTTCAATGTTGAGAGCTACATGGAGAAAAAGACAGTGCAGGCAGGGGAGAAAACTACATCATGCACTAGCCTGTTCCCACCGGCACATGGAACAGACGGTGTCTGTTAATTTCGACCCCAGATCCTGGCCCAGTTGTACTTTACCACCATATCACTACCCTCAACAACAACAAAAGGGCTGCATATTGTGCTAGCCAACATGTGAAGCCTGTTACCAAAAATCAGCTGACTTGGAACCTGGGCAGTGCTGTACAAACCAGACATCCTTAACCAAAACCGGGCTTCTGTCAAAAGTATCTTGTAAAAAACACCCTCTCCACTGATATTCAGTGATTAGAAGAAAAGTAGTTCTACTCTTATGTGTCCATACGAACATGCCAGCAGATGGAGGCCTTACAGTCTATCTAGTCTCCTCGAGTGTGGTGTTTCCCCACTGTGTTTAGTGAGGGAACTGCCCCTCCCCATATCCCTCTTATCCTCTTAAACCCTCACAAATACCCCCACCTCCTCTCGCCCACCCATACCTGCAACTTCCCCCCCTCATCCTATCCCATCCTCTCTGAAGCTGTCCACAGCTTTTAGGTATACCTCCTCCTCTGGCAACTCATTCCACTTGGCCATCATCCTCTGGCAAATCATTCCACTTCGCCACCACCCTCTTGGTGAAAAAGTGCCTCCTCATCTCCCTCTTGAACCATCCCCCACTAGCTTTAGGCTCTGCCCCCTAGTGACAATTTCCACTAGGGCTGAAGAGGCCCTCAGCGAGCACCATGTTTATACCTTTCAGACACCTGAAGGTCTCGATCATGTCCCCTCTTTTCCTTATGTCCTCAACAGGGTACAAGTCAAGCCCCCTGACACTCTTGTCTTGGTGTTGGCTCGCTGACCCTGGATCTTTTTGGTTGCCCTTCTCTAAACCATTTCCAGCAAGATGATATCCTTCTTGAGATAGGGGTACCAGTACTGCACACTGTACTCCAGGTGCAGTCTCACCAGAGACCTGTACAGCGGCTGAATGACCTCTGCCTTCCTGATGGTAATTCCCCCAACTATGCAGTCCAGCACTGATTTGCTTTGGCTGCAGCTTTCTTGAAATGCCCTGAGTGTTTCAGGTCACTCATGATAATTACACCCAGGTCCTTTTCTTCCTTTGACCTGGTTACCTGCACACCACCCAACCAGTATTTGATCCTTGAATTTTTCGCCCCCAAGTGCATAACTTTACACTTTCTAGCACTGAACCTCAGCTGCCAAATACCAGACAACTTCTTTAGCCTAGCCAGGTCTTCCCTGAGTTCTTATCTCCCCTCCTCCATGTCCATCCTCTCCCACAGAGCTTTGTGTCATCTGCGAAGAGGCAGATCTTACCCTTGATCCCATCTGCAGTGTCACTTATGAATATGTTAAACAACACCAGACCAAGCACCGAGCCCTTTGGGACCCCACAGGTCTAGCTTCTGAGGTCCCACTAACAACCACCTTCTGGCTTCTGTTCTGCAGCCAACTGCTGATGCATCCAACAAGCTTCTTGCAGCTTCCTGACCACTGTCCTGTGAGGCACAGACTTGAATACCTTGCTGAAGTCCAGATACAAGACATCAACCACTTGGCCTCATCCACTATCCTGGTGACCCAGTCAAAGACATCAATTAGGTCCTCCCGACTCTAACCCATGCTGCCTCTCTTCCTGGAGCCCATTATCCTCCAGAAAGCTCACCAATCTCTTTCAGGATGGTCTCCATCAGTTTGCCCACTACTGAGGTCAGGCTAACCAACCTGTAGTTCCCTGGTTAATCACTTGGCCCACTTTTATGGAGAGGCACCACATGTGCAGTACTGCAGTCCCAGGCTCATTCCCAGACTCCAGAGAGGGGTTAAACAGGTCAGCCAGGGGACCCACCAGAGCCTCCACCACTGGGTACACACCATTTGGCCCAGGGGATTTATCCACCTTCAGGGCCCTTAGGCTCTTAAAGTACTCTGTCAGCTTGTATTATGCCACCTGTGGCTTCACTCCTCCCAATCCCTACTCACAACTCCCTTATTGCACTAGTCCATCTATCTCTTTAATGAAGACTGAACAGAACATTGAACATAAGCACTTCTTAAAGGGGCACTGTCAGCTTTCAAAAGGCATGAACAAATATCTCGCACAAGCGCAGGGAGTGTGCCGCTAGTGCGCTGTGGGATTTCAGCTCCATTTTAAAAATTAAAATTGTACTCCTCGCAGTGCTCGGTTTGCTGTTGGGGATACCAGCAGTATTTTTTTAGAAAAGTAAAAACAAGTTTAACATGCTTTTACTGGTGGCATGTGTGAAGAAGAAAAAGGAAAAAAAAAAAAGCACTTCGTGACCGCGATCATGGCAGACCCGTGTTCCCAACCTGGATGTGCTTCCAGGACACAGGTGAATTATGATCGGACCAAGTGAAAAACTATTTCAAGCAAAATTACAGTTAAAGGTAAAAAGGCTTAAATTTTATACATATAGGGGCATTTTGCAGTACATGCATGATAGGTGTGTGCCAGGAGGCACGCTTTTCATATCTGGCACAAAACAAAGGGGTAAAGCTGACTGTGCCCCTTTAAGCACCTCTGATTTCTCTTCACTACTCTAAGTCAAACCTCCCTTCTTTCTTAATCTGACTATCATTTCTCATGTTCCTTTTTTCCCCTCATGTACTGGAAAAAGGCCTTCTCACCCGTATTTACCCCATGTGCTAGTTGCACTTTCCTTGTAGCCTTTACCATTTTAATTACTCTGCTCACCTCCCTTAAAATAGCAGAGTAATGCACACTATCCTCCTCCTCCTTCTGAGTATGTCTGTACTTCTGCCCTCTTGTCACCTACTGCTTTTACCACCTCCTTGCCACACCAGCTGGGCTTTTTTGGCCTTAGCTTTCCTGCTTTTGATTTTGGCATACCCCTAGTGGCCTCCATCAGTTCCTCCGTTATTACTGATAATTTCTGGTCAGTGCCAATCCTCTTTCTGATCCCTGCAAGGTCTGCAAAGTCTGAAGCAGCTCCAGGGTCGAGAGGGCAACTCAGGTTGCCATCTCAGCAACCTCCCCATCAAATCTTCCCATGCACACTTCCGGTATTTGGGACAAGGGGTCCAACAGAGCCACTAGCCTGCACTGTTCAGCCGACAATCGGCTGCAGCCTAGTGTTTTGTGCGTGGAGTCCAGCAAGCAGCCGGAGATCTTCAAAGGTGCAAGCCACTCCCCAGACACAAACTCTGCAGCAACTCCAGGTCGAGAGGGTGTATCAGGTCGTCATTTCAGCAACGGCCCCACCGAATACTCCCTTGCACAGCTCCAGCATTTGGGACAAGGGCTCCCACAGAGATACTAGCCTGCCTTGTTGAGCCACCTGTCAGCTGCAGCCCAGCACTTCGTGGTCAGAGTCCAGAAAGCAGCCCGAGATCTTCAATAAGCTACTCTCGAGCCACAAGATCTGCAGCGGTTCCAGAGTTGAGAGGGAAAATTAGGTTGTCATTTCGGTCCCCACCAAATCTTCCCCTGACCAACTCCAGCATTTGGGACAAGGGGTCCCACAGAGACACTAGCCTGCAATCAGCTGCAGCCCAGCGTTTTTTTGGCAGAGTCCATCCTCCTCTTACAGCACGCTACATCTAGCGGCCCTCTATGAAACAGCCTCTGTGTGAAGGATCGAGCGCAAAGGACATCGAGGAGTTGGCCTGAAGTCAGCCATGGGCCAGTCATTCGGCCTGCCATGCTGCGCCCTAGACCAGCCTCTTCCCAACATAGCTACTACTCTGCAGTGCTGTGAGTGCCATGTTAAATGACTATAGGCTTCTTGCCTACCACAGTACTGCACTACAATCTCTCATTTCATTTGAAAGTAATCATTTTGTTTTATCCTGCCATGTTCCTGGTTAGCTAGATTTGTGTTTAAGTACCTTCAGTGGTACCTGTCTTGTATCATTGTTTGCTTACCACCAGCCTACTGCTCAGTCCCCTTAATGTAGTTTGCCGCCTCCAATTCATTTAGCCACTGTTTTGCTGACTCCTAGAAAAACCCTATCTGGGTACATCCACATTCTGCATTTTGTCTCACATTAACTTTGAATTTAAGGTAACGCATGTAAAATTCTTGGGTAAGTTTATCCCTTACTGCCCCTCTATCTACATGCACTTGTTTGGCTAGTGCAGTAATCCTTGGGAGTACATTTGTGTTTTATAAAATGGGCAATGGATTTTGAGCAATTTGATTGGCTCTTAGCCATGCGTTAGAAGTGTCTGACGCACGGCTAAAAACTAGTTCTACCAAGCAAGATGCAGTAAAATCCTTGAGCCATAGAATTTTAAAAACAAAATAGCCACCATTTTATTTCTCCTCATTACCAAGAAAAATCAAGGCACACTGTAATATAAAACTAACATTTCACCTAAAAAGATCATAAAGAATTCTCAAAAGAAACAGAACTCTCCATTATTTAACAGGACAACCTTTTTTTCCTCAACCTCATTATTTTTCCCTTATCGTCTGCTCACTCAAACCCCAGCTCAGCCACTCATTGACCCTCCCCACCTCCACCAGTGGTCTGCTCGCTCCTTGGGAGTTTTGATCACAAATGCTGTAGCACTCACAAGCTGGTTTAAGTGTTATTCTCTGTTTATTTTCCATTTTGTTTAAATCACTAACCAGCACTCACTACAGCACTGCCCTCGCTTGCGTCTCATGCTTAATTCGAACCTGCTCACTCGCTCCTAACCAGCTCCTCAACGGAGCTTTGAGTACAACTGGGAAAACAATAAAAAATACATAAGGAAAATAAAATAAAAATCCTCCAGTGCATCTCTGGATGACGATATGTGTGTGTGTGTGTGGGGGGGGGGGGCACACCTGCTAACCCTAGCAACCATGTTCAACTACAGTGGCCAAAATGGGACAAAAGTCCTAGGAGCCAAAAAATGTTTTGCAGACGGAGGAACTATTTTACATCAAAACACAGTAAAGATTAAAAAAATGTTTCTATTTACACATAAACACTATGATCTCTATATCCATGTAATATATAAAAGTCCATTTTATAAGCATAATAAGACACTCTGAGGTGTGTTAGACAGTTCTAACGCAGAGTTAGGCGGCTGGATGTACTCAGCCTGCAGCCTCGTGCCTCACTACACCCCCTAACCGTGCGTTAGAACTGTCTAACGCACACCTTGTCATGTCTTATTGCTTACGCAGCTCACACCTGCTTGTTGCTTTCCCATTTATACTTACAGACAAAGACTTACCAGGTGTTGTTAACTGCTGCTTATCACTTGTCTAGCACAACTAATTTATTAATCTGTCTAGCTGTTACTTGTAATTGTGCATTGTTTAACTACTGTGGTTACCACTTGGCATATTGCTCTTGCCTCCCTCCTCCTGGCCGTAATGTTCCTTGCACTCCTCTGCCTGCTCCATTTCCCCCTCCTCTTCCTACCACCTCCATCTCCCTCTCTCATTGAACTCTTCTACTCTCCCTTCCCTCCCCCCTTTCACCTGGCACCCTCCTCTCTCTCCACCCTGGTCTCCTACTGTCCTCTTCCCTCATCCTGGAGTTTTTCCACCATGCCCTCCACTCCCCTCACCTCCCTCTCTTCTCCCTGCTCTCCAACCCACTTCAAGGACAGTAAGCCCCATTCCATCCCTCTCCTCATTCTTTTGCTCCTACTCCTGTCCGGCAATGTGGGGCCTAACCCTGGTACCCTCCCTCCCTCCCTCCCTCCCTTCCTGCGCTACTGCCAAGGGTCTTAGTGTCTTCCACCTGAATGCTGGAAGTCTTCTACCTAAACTCTACCTTCTCTCCATCTGGGTTCTATTACACTCTACCCATGTCCTCTATATCTTTGAGTCCTGGCTCTTCTTCAAGATTCCTGACTACCACATTTTCAGGAAGGACATGGGAAAACGTAGACAATAAGTTCCCAACTATATCTGCCAAAGCCTGTCATACACAGTGGCCACCAGGGAGGCTGTACCCTCCTCTGCTCCCTTGAATTTCTCCTAATCAGGCTCTCATTCCCCTCTTCTATACCTATATTCACTGTGATTGTCTATGCCACTCAAGTCCTAAGATCTCACATTCATCCCTGATTGACTCTCTTTCCTCCATCGTTTCTCACTGCTCCACTGGTGACCTCATCCTCCTTGGTGATTTTCAATGTAAACTGGCTTTCCCCATCTTCCAAATCTACCAGTTACAGGACAGAGTACCTAAACTTGTCCTAGGTTGTTTCACAACCAACCTGACCCAATCCTCACTCTACCAAACATACCCTTTTGAACTGGCTCCCAACCTCCCACACCCACCACACTGTTGTGGCAGGTATTTTGCCAGATTCATTTAGCGACCACTGTATGACGTTCTGCATCAGAAAAATCCAGCATCCCCCTCTTCACCTAAATACATCTGATCCAGGTTTCTCCAGTTGCTAAACATCAATGCCCTACTGAGCAACTTCATTGCAATGGACTGGTCAGCCATCCTCTTGATCTCTGATATTAGTGGCCCTCACACAATTCCACTCCAAATTTTCCTCCATCTGGGACAAGCACACCTCCCCCTTCCCAGGAAATCCAAAGTAAAGACTTCCCACCACACTGGATTACCTCCAACATCACTGATCTGTGCAAGTCCTGTGACCTCACTTGGGACTGCTACAAATTATTCCACTTCTCTCCTGGTCTCCTTTCTTACAGGACTCTGAGGAACAATTGTACCAAGGCTGTCCAGGTCACAAAATCACACTATTTCAAGGACAACTTCCAGAAAAACATTAACTCCCCAGCTAAATTCTGGAAGATTCTTTCGACGCCCCCCCTGCCCAGTTTACTCCCCAGTCCTCTTGGTTAATAATTTACTGGTGTCTGACCTACATCTGCTACTACTCACTTCAAGTTCTTCACAGCCTGTGCCCTCCCATGTTCTCTCCCTCCTCTCCATCCCCCTGCTCCTGCCACCCTTCTCTGGGTTTCCACTTCCCCACAGTTACCATGCAGGAAACTCTGCATGCCCTTTCCTCCCTCAAGCCGTCAAAGTCCAGCTCTAACGGTCTGGACCCCAAGCTCCTCCACCTCTCAGCTCCTGTCACTGCAGCTTCCCTTACTCATCCACTCAATCTTTCCTTCTCCCTCACTGTTGTTCCTCAATGTTGGAAGCTGACCAAAGTTACTCCACTTAATAAAAGGGGTGACTCTTCCTCCCCTGGTGACTTCCGTCCCATCTCCCTCATCCCCTCCCTCTCCAAGCTGCAAGAGAAACCGGTCCATTGTAGACTCCTTGACTTCCTCTTATCCTCCAACTTACTCTCACCCTTCCAGTCTGGTTTCTAGAAGCATCATTCCACCATCTCCTCCCTGCTGCATGCCACTAATTCTAACTTCTCCAGGACTGATGAGGGGCACATAGTGGCCACTATGTTAATCAATGTGGCCAAAGTCTTTGATTTGGTGTCCTATACATTCTTCCTGGACAAGCTAAGTTCTGCTGGCCTCTCAGCTCCCACTGTTGCTTGGTTCCATTCTTACCCAGCAGGCCATCGACAATTGGTACAGGTTGGAGGCACCCTCTCACCTCTCCTTCCCATCCAAGCTGGGGTCCCACAGGACTCCATCCTGGGTCTCATCCTTTTTTCCATCTTCCTGAACAACCTCCCCTATATCTGTGCCAATTCACATATCCACATGTATGTAGATGACAGAGTCATCCTCAACACCGGTCACTCCACCACATCTGTGGAAGACCTGATCCAACGGGACTTCAACAAAGTTCTGCACTGGTTTCAGTCCAACCAAATTAGTCAACACTTAAAATAAAAATTGAAAGGAAAAAGGTGTCCATAACCCTTGGCACCCATCAGAAACTGGCCAGACTCACTGCCCCGCCCCCAACCATTTCTGCCACTCTGCATAGCACATCTCTTAAAAGCCATTCAGTCCTTCAAGTACCTTGGAGTGAGGCTAGACTTCTAAGCCCACATTGATTCCATCACTACAAAACTCTGTCCCAAGCTCAGTGGTCTGTGCATCAACAAAGACTGTTTATCGCTAGTATCATGGCCAAACTAGTTATTCTTCACCATTGGATTGATGATAGTATTTCCTCGATTGCCAAATGGCGACAGCCGACAGGAGCCATTGCAAGCCTTGGCAGTGGAAAAACATATTGCTAAATGGCAGGTGCGCTTGACAGGTAACTGGACTTTTGGGGACCTTTATCTGTCTTGGAGGTATGATCTCCTCCCCCCCCCCCCAGACATTTATACTTATTGTAGTAGGGTACTCTATTTTGAGCCCTCTGCCCCTCCCCTTTTTCTCCCTTTCTCTTACTTACTATTTTCTTCTGATGGATCCACCCCTGGGGCCTGCTAGTGCTCAGGGATGCTGGGGCGGAGTGTGGGGGGAGAGGATTGGGGATTGTGCAGTGGGGGTAACTGGCTGGGGCTGTTGAGTTCTCACATATATGTTTATTTTTCATGTTTCTTTGGTTTACTGTGCAGATTTATGGTTTGTACCTATTGACGATTGTTCCTTACCCGAGTAACTGTTACAACATTCTTCTTTGGTCTGTGTATGGTTGAAAATCAATACAGTATATTAATTAAAAAAAAAAAAAAAAAAGGACCATCTCCGTTTGTCCAAATGGAGCCTGCTACCAAAATGGTGCTCCTTGTCTTTAACTACGCGGATGCGGTCTATGGCACCGCCTCTTCCATTTCCCACGCTAAACTGGACACCCTCTGCAACTCCTGCTGCTGCTTTGCTACAAACTCCACCCCTCTCGCACCCACCACTGTGCACTGTACTCACCCCTATCCATCCTCCCTCTACCCTCACGTCACCAGGATCACTGTACCACCTTCACATCCAAATACTGGTTTGGTTCCCTTCCATCTTATCTCTCCTCACTCCTTTCCCAACTCCCCTGCCAGCTTCGTGTTCCCTCCATTCCACAGAACATCACACTTTTACCACTCCTCACTCCCGCTCCCTGCTGGGCAATCTGCCTTCTCCTGCTGACCCTCCTCACTCAGGAATCATCTCCCCTCCTTCCTTCCCCTCTCTATCCACCGACTCCCACAGCCACCAGCTGACATTCCAACCCCTCCCAACCTGTTCCTGTTACCCTCTCTCCAGACACCTCCCCCGGCTGAGCCTAAACCATCCTGGCAAGCAGCTGGCTGGGTCCCCATTCCTGCCTTGGTTCCTTTCCCACACCAGAATAGTTTTAACCCTCCACTGTGAGGTCAGACAAGAAATCGTTCTGCAGTTCAATCGCCTATTATCAGTCTTGTTCTTGCTCGCTGTGTGTTGCTGCCAGTACTTAATATGCACTTGTTGGGTGTTCTTTTTGAGTTGTACCACACTTTATTCTCTGTACATATGATTTTTGATCTATTCTGTTTTGCACAAACTTTACCAGTTGTCATTCATCTGTTTTGCTATTATGTATTGCGCTGTGTTCTTCCACTGTTCCCTTCCCCCAAATCGCACCTGGAAAAGAGCCTTGGCTCACTGTGCCTCTACCAGTTACCAATTTTCAAGTTAAATAAAAATAAATAAAATAATAAGGTGTCCTATTAGAATTTCTCCCATCAAACCAAAGTCAGTCCTCTTAAAAGTCCAAAACCCGTTTCCTGGTCCTGACCAACCCCCGCCACGTCCAGGTGGAACCAAACCATGTGGTGTTCACCTCATGCAAGTGACACTTTTACATGCTGAACATGCTCACATATGGACAGGACCAGATCCAGTACAGACCATTCCGTAGTGGGTTCCATGACACCTTGTGGCAGGAAACCACTCTGGGATGCATCCAGCAGTACTTGCTTCATAGCGCAAGAGATAGTCGGGATTTTCCAGTCCACCATAAGTAAACTGAAATCCCCCATTATTAGTACCTCCCCTTATTGGACATTTCCATGATTTGGGACCCTAGTATCCTGTCCAGCTCCTCTTCCTGGGAGGGTGGCATGTAGACCACTCCCACCCTTACTTTCCTCCCCTTAGTGGATTGTAACTGTAGCCACAATGCTTCAAAATTACCCTTCACCTCTTCCTCTGGTACAAGTTATCTCTTCCTGAAACCGCCTTCCTGGAGAGGTTGTGGGGTCTAAAACAGTGGGGGAATTCAAACATGCATGGGACAGACATAAGGCAATTATAGTGGGGGGTTACAGGAAGTAGGCTGTTGGTTAACTAGAATCTGCAGCTTATCCAATAGGTAGGGAAATGGGCAGACTGGGTGGGCTAAGTGATCCTTATCTGCCATCAAAGTCTATGTTTCTTCTTGTACAGAACCACTCCCCCTCTTCCCATCTCCTTGTCCTTTCCATACATTTTATATCCAAGAATTGAGAGGTCCCAGTCGTGGTTTTGTATGGCCCTTGTCTTTGTGATAGCCACTATGTCCACCTCTCCCTCAGCCATCAGTGGCTACAATTTCAACATCTTGTTTCCCCGCCTTTTGGCATTCAGAGACACTCCACTGCGTCTCAGGTCCTTCCTAACTCCTGGACTTGCCCCCAACCCCCCTCCTCCCTCAGTCCCTCCTTCCTGTCTCCACCCCTTCTACCTAGTTCCTCCCCATGCAGTCCTGATTTTGGGAGAGGCCCATTGGCCTTCTCCACCAGGTGACTAAGTGCCGTGCCCTGCTGCCTACCCCATAATCAGTTAAAACTGAGCATTTTTTCCCCCCATGAATTCCTCCATCTTACCCTTCAGGACCCTTGTGCCCTTCCTAATCAAATGCAACCTGTCCGGTGCATACAGGCCTTTGTGATACCAGGTCCCTCCCTAGCCACCAATGAGCCCATACCCATCCTTCTCACATCACCCCCTAAATCATCCATTAAATTCCTCTATGCTTACCTTCCTTGCCATACTAGCCCTCGGAACCAGAAGCACCTCCAAGAAGGCTACCAATCAATCTTTATTTTACCAGGAGAAAACACCGTTGAGCAAGCTCACTTACAAGGTGGTCCTGGTCGGACAAATTAACATGGTAGATACAGTTTAAAATACAAGGACAGCTACAGTGAAACATACAATGAAGTATATATACAAAAGGAATAAATCATACGTTATAGGGTCAAAAGTGGCAATGTACAATATGCATGAGGACTAATCATAAATACACATCAATCCAAGCCAAAATTCAGAATACATACAAGAACAATGAATACTAATTGTCATGTCAAACAGCATACAGGGTCAAGGTAGGAGTATCGGAAGTAGGGCAATAGGTGGAGATCGAGGATAAGATGCAGAGGTAGTGGTGGAGTAGGGAGGGAGGGAGAGGGTGAAGGCAAAAAACTATATGTAAGAATGGGGGGGGTGCCGCTTAGTGGCGTAATTAGAAAATGTAGCTAGTACAGAGAGTGGGGTGAGAGAGAAAGGCAAGAGGGGCACAGAGAGGTAGAATAGAAGAATTCAGAAGAGGGGGGGCTGCAGAGTAGCGGACAGAGTGAGGCTGCATCAGAGAGGGACTGTAAGCAGTGATGTCGCGACACAATGAGAGTAAGAGCTGGAGAAGGGTGGGAACGTTGGGTAAGAGAAGTACGGGGAAGTAGAGAAGAAGGGGAGAGTAAGAGGGGGCAGTGGAACAGGGGATAGTGTGAGGATGTGTCAGGGAGGGAACGAATACAGGGTTTCTACAGCACAGTGGAGGAAGTGCTGGAGTAGATTTTGTTCGATTCTCAAGCTCAGTGTCCGCTTAAGAAAAGCATTTGCATGTTTCCTTCAGTGAGTGATTTAAGAGAGATTTAAAGGAGAACATCCCAATGAGTTAAGAAAGTTTTATGGACTTCTGAAGGTTGTTCCACGGAGAAGGGAAGAGTATAACTTATAGCAGAGGCACCAAAGCAGGTTTGTATCCTGGCGATGTCAAACAGGATGTAGGAGTATCTACAAAAAGAATAGTTAAGAATTGTGCGTTTGAAGGGAACGGAAATGTAGGGAGGGAGTTTGTTAGTAATGGCCTTTTAGCTCCAGAGAGATGCGTTTCTCAGCCTCCTGGAAGTGAGTGATGGCCAGCCAAGTCTCTCGTAGAGGAAGCAGTGATGGGTGCTGTAAGGAGCATTAGTGATGAACCTTAGTGCCCTGTGATACAAGGTGTCCTGTTTCATTAGAGCTATTTTAGGGCAGTGGCTACATAACAGATCAGCATAGTCAAGGTGGGGGAGAAAGGTGGATTGCACCAGTCTTATTTTAGTCTGTTGGTTGAGTAGGTGTTTAATACGATAAAGGCCTAGTCTGCCTGAGTTTTTTAGCAATCTCCTCGATATGCACAGTAAATGAAAGTTTACAGTCCAGCCAGAAGTCCAGATATTTGAAGTTATCAACTGTTTCAAGTTGCTCCCCCAGGATGGTCAATATCTGCGTGTTGGTACTGGTAACGTTAGCAGGTGCTGCAAGAGCATGAGGTGAGAGAGAAACATAGTTTTAGACTTTTTGGCGTTAAGTAGAAGTTTCATCTGAAGCAAGTTCTGTTGGAGGGTATCAAATTCATCCTGTAGGGTCCTTCAAACAACATGAAGTCTTGCTATATTATGACAATTGCAGTTTGTCCCACCATTAGAACTGCTCCGGAGGTGAAAGAGTTAACTACCATGCCAGGCATGGAGTTTAGAGCGCGAGCTCGGTTAGAAAAGCTCTGTCTGGCTATTTTCAAACCAAAACTGTCAGATTCTTTACTCTGCCTCACTGAACAGTCACTCCAGAGATTTCTCCTACTGCTCGGTTCATTTCTCGGTTTAAACAGTATTTTCTCGGTTAAATTCAACTGCGAGTATTTTTATTTTAACCGCAAACCGATCGGTTCAAGCTCTGTCTGTGGTATTGTAAGTAATAGATAGGTTATTTCTGTGTGGAACTTGTAAATTTTATCGGTTTGTTGAACCGATCAGGCTGTTAAAACTTTTAAAAGAAAGCATTTAAGGCTTTTAGAGTGCGGTTCAGTTCTTATCGGTTCTAAAAAATGGATTTCATTCGTTTTTCCACGACCCGTAACACGGTTGGGAACCGATAAGGTATCTTACCTGGCACTGCCGTTAAAGGGCAAGTTTGTTGGTTAGGCTGGCATCATGTCTGAGAAACCCAAAAAGAAAACCGGCCCACTGTTTCAACACTGTAGTAAGTTCCGTGGGGAAGCCTTTGCCAAGGCTGACCACACACTACATGTGTCTATTGTCTGGGGTTGACCACCCCAATTCAGACTGCCAGATTTGTAAAAATTTCCTGCAGCCACCCTGGACAAGAGAGTGGGCAGGCTCAGGAAGCAGAGGCTAAAAAGTCTGCTGACCGGATGGCCAGCCGGTTCGGTGCCAACCGAACGGAGAGGAGTGCCCTCTGACCAGGAGTAGACTTCTCGGCAATGAAAAGCTGGCTCTGAGGAGCCAGTTCCAGCAAAGAAAACTAAAAATATCAGCAGGTTTGGAGTCCAAAATTTCTTCTCCAACTGCTGCAGAAATAGCAAAAGCTATACAGATTGTACAGTCACTTTCTCCGGTTCCGTCCAAACCGCCACTGTCTGGTAAAAGGTTGGTTCAGCCGGTTCCACCGGTTCAAGAATATGATATTGAAGAGTGTTATGAACCAGAGGAGGGGGAGGAGGATTATGATCAGTGTGAACGTGACTTTGAGAGTCTGGATGTGCCCATTGAACCAGACATCTCCCCAGACAGACCTTTGGAATCTCCCCCTATGCTTTCTGAGTCCCCTTCTCACTTTTTGTTTTATAAAAAGGTTGCTGAAACCCTCCAGCTCCCATTAGAGGAAGCTGTGGATGAGCAAGAGGAACCCGATTTTGTGGAAATGATGGATATCCCAGAGTCTAGGAGATTATCTATTCCCTTACATGTATCATTTAGGAAACAAACAATAAAAATACTAAAAGCTCCTAATTCTGTGCCTCCTGTTGACAAGAAGATGGACAGGAGGTACACTTTATCAGGTCCTGATACAGACTTTCTTTCACAGCAATGCAGTCATGTTAGTAGTTCAGGCTGCAGCCTGTGATAGGTTAACATTCCTGGCTTCACATCCTCCTGACAAGGACTCCAGGAAGATTGATGCCATGGCTAAAAAACAATACATGGCAGCGTCCTTGGGACTCAGACAAGCAAATTACATGGCTTATGTGGCAAGATACCAAAATCTAGATGGGACACTGTCATGGCCTTGGCCAAACAGGCCCCTGGCCAGCTTGCCAAGGAGTTGGAGCAGGTGGCTACTGATGGTATTGAGGCATCCAAGGTGCAATTCCATGCTGCTGTGGATTCTAATGATGTATCCTCTAGAGTCATGGCTACATCTGTGACCTTTCGTAGGTTGGCTTGGCTCAGGTGTACTAGTTTGTCACAGGATACCCAGACTAAGGCCATGGATTTTCCTGTGGTAGGGAATTCTCTGTTTGGGGAGCAGACAGAGAATTATATGAAGAAAATGGATGAATATAGAACAACTTATAGGAGTGCACAAGCCAAGGAGCGGCAAGTCACTCCTCAGAAGCAGACCCCCAGGGGTAGAGGTAGGCCTTTTCACCAAACCCAGGCTTCTTCTGCTTATGCTCAGAGGGGGTTCTTCAGAGGCAGAGGCAGACGGGGTGCAAGCAGGCCTGCTTCCACCCCTCAGCTTAAAGCCCCTGCCAAACAGGCACCCTGATGGGGTGCCCAGGGCCGGTTCTCCATTACCTGTAGGGGGCAGGCTGGCTTACTTTGTTCAGGACTGGGAGTCTCTAACATCAGACAAGTGGGTCCTGGAAGTAGTAAGCCAGGGTCTGGTTCTCAGCTTCAAAAAATTTCCAAAGATGAGAGCCAGATCTTTTCCACCTGCAAACCCTCAAGAGACCTTTGCCTTAGAAACAGAAGTCTCAACCCTCCTGGCTCTCAGAGCTGTAGAAAGGTCCCCCACTCCAGGGCAAGGGTCTGTACTCCAGGTACTTCCTTACCCCAAAAAAGACAGGAGAATGGCGGCCCATTTTGGACCTAAGATATCTGAACAAGCACCTTTGAAACCAAAATTCAAAATGGTGACTCTGGCAATAATTTTACCTTCTCTAAGGCCAGGGACTGGCTAGCTTCCTGGACCTCAAGGATGCCTATTTCCATGTTCTAATCAGAAGCTCCCACTGAAAGTACCTTAGATTCGAACTGCCTCAGGCCATTACCAGTTCAGAGCAATGCCTTCGCCTCACCTCTGCCCCAAGGGTATTCACAAAATGTCTAGCAGTAGCAGTTGCTCATTTAAGAAGGCAAAAGATTGCTATTTTCCCTACCTAGACGACTGGCTTATTGTAGGCCAGTCTCCAGAACAGGTCAAATCACACTGCAAGTTACCCAGCAGCTGCTCACCTCTCTGGGTTTTCTGCTCAATCTCCCAAAGTCAGTGCTGGAACCTGTTAGGTACTCACCTTCATAGGTGCAGAACTGGATACAAAGCGGGCCAGAGCCTTTCTGCCCTTAGAGAGGGTAAGGAACCTGGTGGCCCTGGCCTCTTCCTTCACTCTGCAGGTCTCTGACCAGCAAGGCACTTCTTACAGCTCCTAGGAACATGGCTGCTTCCACAGCTGTAGTGCAAGGAGCAAGATTTCAGATGAGGGACATTCAGTTTCACTTGAGAGCCTTTTGGTCTCAAAGAAAAGATCCCCTTTCCAAGTTGATCCCAGTGACTCGAACCCTGATCCAGGCCCTTCAGTGGTGGCAGGATCAGAGCAATTTAAGACTAGGGGTCCCCTTCATCCCTCTATCTCACTCCTTGACCCTTACTACAGATGCGTCCCTTCTGGGATGGGGAGCTCACATGGGCGACCTCTCCACCCAGGGAGTGTGGTCCCCTCAAGAGTCTCTGCTTCACATCAATTTGCTGGAACTCAGAGCTGTCTTTCTAGCACTTCAAGTGTTTTCTGCATCTGTTCAGAACAAAGTGGTACAAGTCAGAACAGACAACACCACCACAATGTGGTACATCAACAAACAAGGGGGCACTCGGTCTTCGGCCTTGTGCACCGAAGCAATGAAGTTGTGGTCTCTGGCTTATTCCCTGAACACTTCCCTTATAGCAGTTCACCTCCCAGGAAAGGACAATGTTCTGGCAGATGCTCTCAGCAGGATTTCCCAGGGCCATCACATGGTCACTGGATCCCCAAGTACTGGGAGAGTTTTGCCAGATGGGGCACCTCAGATAGATCTTTTCGCAGCCCCAGACAATCACCAACTTCCACTGTTTTGTTGCAGGCCCCAGTAATGGGCTCAGTCCCCTGGATGCCTTTCTCCTAGATTGGGAGGAAGTTTCTATATGCCTTCCCCCTTCCTCTCCTTTTCAAGTGCTAGTGAAAATCAGATCCCAGCCTTGCAGGATGATTCTGATTGCTCCGGATTAGGCCAGGCAGCCCTGGTACCCACTCCTTCTGTCCTTAGCAGTCCTTCTTCTGTGCCTCCCAGGAAACACAACCTGTTATCTTGTGCCCAGGGAGAGTTTGGTATCCGAATCTCAAATCCCTCAACCTCAAGGCCTGGCTCTTGAGGAGTTAGAGTTGCTGACCTACACCTTTCTCAAGGTGTTCTTGACATCCTGAGGCTTCTAGGAAGCCTTCCACTAAACTTCTATAATTCTAAATGGAAAGGTTTTCCATCTGGTGCTCTGGGAAGCATATTCCCCGAATCTGCTGCTTGCCCATTGTTTTGGACTATATGGTCTATCTTAACTCTTTGGGCCTGAGACCAGCTACCCTGAAAGTACATTTGGCAGCTGTCTCTGCTTTTATTTCAGCAGGAAAGCCCTCTTCTTTCCACTCACCCTGTATTTTCCAAGTTTTCAAGGGATTACTTCATACTAATCCACCTTTCAGGGACCCGCCCCTGCCTGGATCTTAATGTTTGCATTGCTCAGTTGATGCAACCCCTTGAACCTCTGTCTTCTGCAGAGCTTAAGTATTTGACTTGGAAAACTGTTTTTCTAGTAGCCATCACTTCTGCCAGGCGCATAAGTGAGTTACAAGCCTTGTCAGTGGAGACTGACTTTATTTCCTTTCACAGGGATAAAGTAGTCCTTAGGGACTAACAGGAAGTTTTTGCTAAGGTGGTTTCAGATTTCCACCTTAACCAATCTATCTCCTGCCAGTGTTCTTCACTGACCATTCCTCCTCTGGTGAGAGGAGGCTGCACAGCTAGATGTTAAGAGGGCCCTTAGTTACTATATAGGCGTGCCAAGGGTCACAGGTTGAATCCTTCCAACTCTTTCTCACTGATGGTGAGGTTGGGAAAGGTAAACCTGCCACTAAGAGATCCATTGCCAGGTGGATTGTCTCGTGTATCCAATTTTGTTATCAAAAACTGGGAAAGGTTCCCCCTTCAGGCCTGAGGGCTCACTCTACCAGAGGTACAGCTGCGCCTTTAGCTGCCGCTAGAGACATCCCTATCTTGGAGATATGTCAAGCAGCTACCTGGAAAACGGTACATACTTTCACCAAGCATTATTCCTTGGATATCCAGGCCAGGAGGGATGCTAGATTTGGCACAGCCGTGCTTCAGAGCCTATTCCCTAAGTAGGTTCTGTCCCTCCACCATGGAGGTACTGCTGTGTATTCTGCAATTGTCATAATATAGCAAGACTTCATGTTGTTTGAAGAAAAAATTACTCACCTTAGTAATGTTGTTTCTTCTAATGGAGTCTTGCTATTATGACCTCCCCCAGCCTGCCCTCTCAGAACTTCTACTTAGTATGGGGTGGCAGTCCAGTGTTGGCACTTGTTATGCCCATTTTATGTTTTTCCACCCCTTTTGGGGTGTTGTGTTTATTTTATCTTATGTTATTATTTTCTGGTCCCCTGACTTGAGTCTTGGTGTTGGGACCAGGAATAGGTGTTAATATTTAGGTAGCCAGTTGGCTAGTGTAGGTTACAGCTTCCACACAGAACCTTAGTGAGTTTTTGCTCGTAAAGATCTGACAGTTTCGGTTTGAAAACAGCCAGACAGAGCTTCTCTAACCGAGCTCGCGCTCTAAACTCCATGCCTGGCATGGAAGTTAACTCTTTCACCTCCGGAGCAGTTCTAATGGTGGGACAAACTGCAATTGTCATAATATAGCAAGACTCCATTAGAAGAAACAACATTACTAAGGTGAGTAATTTTTTCTTACATCCTCTCTCACTGCAAATTCTGCACCTCCCCAGTATCACATCCTGCGAGGTCATTCATCCTCAGATGCACCATAATGTGAGGTTTCACTCCCCTTGGAGGTTTCCTTTTGTACTGTACTACTAGAGATCCCATTCTCCTTGCCAGCATCCCTGGCATACTGTCTACCCTCCTACAGCTTGCCCTTAACCCTTTCCCTTCCCATGTCACCCCTTCACTACTGAATCCCCCAAAATCACAGCTCTCCTCCTCCATCCTGGGCCCTTCCTCCTCTCCATCCATACTGTAACCCACTCCCACCTACCTCCTCTTTCCACCTCCAGTCCCT
Organism: Neoceratodus forsteri; assembly: GCA_016271365.2. Lineage (NCBI taxonomy): Eukaryota > Metazoa > Chordata > Ceratodontiformes > Ceratodontidae > Neoceratodus > Neoceratodus forsteri. Next base: position 1,681,442,959 of record CM057456.1, read on the forward strand.
CTTCTATTCCCCCCAACCCCCTACCTCGCTTATCCCTTCCCCCATCCCCTCCTTCTGAACCTTTCTCCTCTCTGGATTGCCCCCATCTTACCCTTCTACTCACCCCCTAGGCCTGCCCTCCACCCTTCCCTTCTGCTCCACCTCCCGGCCTGACCTCCCTTCTCCTTTATCCACCACCACCTTTACTACTCCACCTGGCATCCCCCTCTCACCCGAACTCACTTTCTCCCATCCCTCCTCCATATTTTCCTTGATGTCACCCCCCTACTACGACTATCCCACTCTATCTCGCTGTCCATTCCCCTTTCCATCAGGTTCCCCCAACTCCCCCACGTCCAGTGGGAGGAATCTGTTCCACGTCGGCATCTCTGGAGATGCTTCCACTGGCCTCCTACCTTACCTTTTGCCCTTATTGTTATCCACTTCCCTTCCCTGGGTCCTTCTTCCTGCTGGGTGACAGGGACCCTGGGAGCTGCCTAATCACCTGTTCCTTCTTACCACCCCTCTTGCCCCCCCATCTTGTGTCCATTCCTGTTCGCTCCTCCTTACCAGTCTCCAAGCCCTGCGTCCTCTCTGCCCTCCCACCAGCTCACCTATCTCCTGCCTCAGCTGCCACAACTGTTCTCAGCTGACTAAACCTCCTATATATCAGGCATCTCCCAGAGTCCTGTTCAGTAGATTTTAATATTTATTTTGAATATTCAAAACTACTGAACATATAGGAGGCAAGCTGCCTTTCTTCACATGTACATGGTGGTCACTGTGTCATCTCCCCTGGACCACCTTCGTTTTACACCCTTAGTTACAAAGAGACTGAAATCCCTGAATTTCCCTCCTCCTATTCAGTGATTAGGTAAGACAGGCAAATAGACAGACACATGAGGTGGATTAATACACACAAGCTGTACACTACCAGGAATACTCTTGGATTCTGCTATATAACAAAGCAAAATGTCAACAAGCACACAGATGCACAGCGCAAACAGCATGTGTTGCAAAAGTTAAACAAACAAAAAATTTAAGTTACACAGTGAATGATGGAATAATGCTTCTGCAGTTCGAGACACCTGCCACTTCCTTAAGGAGCTAGTACCATACAAAGCAGCTGCTCATCATTTATGCTCTAAGTTTATCATGATACAACAAATGACAATCCGCAGAACACATTTGAAAAAAAAATAGCACTATCGAATATACAGATACAAACACTCTCAAATATTCTGTTCTTATACAATAAGAAAAAATTACTCACCTTAGTAATGTTGTTTTTTCTAATGGAGTCTTGCTGTATTCTGACAATAGCAGTGAGTCCCAACATTCGAACCGCTCCGGAGGTGAAAGAGTTAACTTTCCATGCTGGGCATGGAACGCTGAGCTCGAGCTCGGTTGAAAACTCTGTCTGTTGTTCTTCAAACATAAACTGTCAGATCTTTACGAGCTAAACTCACTAAGGTCCTGTGTGGAAGCTGTAAACCTACACTAGCCAACTGGCTACTAAAAGAACACATTTTTTGGTCCCAAACAAAGACTCAAGTCAGGAGACCCAAAAATGAAAAACAACACCAAGTCACCCCAAAAGGGAGGGTGAAAACAAAGTGGGCATCTAATAGGTGCCAACACTGCACTGCCCACCCACATCCAAAAAACAGAGGTTCTGAGAGGGGCAGGCGGGGGGGGAGGTCAGAATACAGCAAGACTCCATTAGAAGAAACATTACTAAGGTGAGTAATTTTTTCTTCAAAATAACATGAAGTCTTGCTGTATTCTGACAATAGCAGACTACAAAGCAGTACCTCCATGGAGGAGGGACAGAACCTACCTAGGAAATAGGCTCTGAAGCACAGCTGTGCCAAACCGAGCATCACTCCTAGTCTGGATATCCAGGGAGTAATGCTTGGTAAAAGTGTGAACTGTTTTCCAAGTAGCTGCTTGATGTATCTCTAGAATAGGGCTGTCCCTGGCAGCAGCCAGGGAAGCAGCTGTACCTCTGGTAGAATGAGCCCTCAGGCCTCAGGGTGGAATCTTACCCAGTTTTTCATAACAAAATTGGATACAAGAGACAATCCACCTGGCAATGGATCTTTTAGTGGCAGGTTTCCCTTTACCAACCTTGCCATAAGTGAGGAACAGTTGGAGGGAGTCAAACCTGTGACCCTTGGTATGCTCTATGTAGTAGCTAAGGGCCCTTTTCACGTCCAAACTGTGTAACCTCCTCTCACCAGAGGAGGAATGGTCAGTGAAGTACACAGGAAGAGAAATAGACTGATTAAGGTGGAAATCTGAAACCACCTTAGGCAAGAACTTCCTGTTAGTCCTGAGGACCACCTTATCTCTATGAAAGGAGATAAAATCCGGCTCCACTGACAAGGCTTGTAACTCACTTATGCGTCTGGCAGAAATGATGGCCACCAGAAACACAGTTTTCCAAGTCAAGTACTTGAGCTCTGCTGAAGACAAAGGCTCAAAAGGGGGTTGCATAAGCTGAGCAATGCAAACATTGAGGTCCCAGGCAGGGGCAGGGTCCCTGAATGGAGGGTTGGTATGAAGCAATCCCTTGAAAACTTGGAGAATACAGGGTGAGCTGAAATAGAAGAGGGCTTACCTGCTTGAAATAAAGGCAGACACAGCTGCCAGATGCACTTTAAGGGTAGCTGGTCTCAGACCCAAGGTATTTAAGTGGACCATGTAATCCAGGACTGTGGGTAAACCAGCAGATTCTGGGGAAATATGCTTTCCAGAGCACCATATGGAAAATCTCTTCCATTTGGAATTATAAGTAGCCATGGTAGAAGGTTTCCTAGAAGCCTTCAGGATATCCATTACACCTTGGGAAAGGTGTAAATCAGCAAACTAACTCTTCAAGCGCCAGGTCTTGAGATTGAGAGATTTGAGGTTCGGGTACCAAACCCTGCCCTGGGCACAGGCTAACAGGTTGTGATTCCTGGGAAGACAGAGGGGAAGATGGACTGCTAAGGACAGCAGAAGTGGATACCAGGGTTGTCTGGGCCAATCTGGAGCAATCAGGATCATCTTGCAGGGTTGAGATCTGATTTTGACTAGCACTTTGAACAGTAGAGGGAAGGGGGGAAAAGCATAGAGAAACTTCCCTTCCCAATTGAGGACTAAAGCATCCAGAGGGACTGAGCCCAACACTGGGGGCCTGCAGCAAAAAAGTGGAAGTTGGTGATTGTCTGGGGCTGCAAAAAGATCTATCTGTGGGGTGCCCCATCTGGCAAATACCACCTCCAGGACCAGGGGATCCAGTGACCATTCGTGATGGCCCTGGGAAATCCTGTTGAGAGCATCTGCCAGGACATTGTCCTTGCCTGGGAGGTGAACTGCCGTAAGGGAGGTGTTCAGTGAATAAGCCAGAGACCACAACTTCATTGCTTCGGTGCACAAGGCCGTAGACCGAGTGCCCCCTAGCTTGTTGATGTACCACATTGTTGTGGTGTTGTCTGTTCTGACCTGCACAACCTTGTTCTGAACAGATTTGGAGAAAGCTTGAAGTGCTAGAAAAACTGCTCTGAGTTCCAACAGATTGATGTGGAGCAGAGATTCCTGAGGGGACCACAACCCTTGGGTAGTGAGGTCGCCCATGTAAGCTCCCCACCCCAGGAGGGATGCATCTGTAGTAAGGATTAAGGAGTGAGACTGAGTGACAAAAGGAACCCTTGTCTCAGATTGTTCTGATCCTGCCACCACTGTAGGGCCTGGATCAGGTTCAGGTCACTGGGATCAATTTGGCCAGAGGGTCTTTCCTTTGAGACCAAAAGGCTCTCAAATGGAACTGAATGTCCCTCATCTGAAATCTTGCTCCCTGCACTACTGCTGTGGAAGCAGCCATGTGCCCCAGGAGCTGTAGAAAATGCCTTGCAGGCCGAGACACCTGCAGGGTGAATGAGGAGGCCAGAGAGACCAGGGTCCTTGCCCTGTCCAAAGGGAGGAAGGCTCTGGCTTTCTCTGTGTTTAGTTCTGCGCCTATGAAGGTGAGAAGCTGGACAGGCTCTAGAACAGACTTTGAAAGATTCAGAATGAAGCCTAGAGAGGTGAGCAATTGCTGAGTTACTTGTAGATGTAACCTGACGATCTGGGGACTGGCCTACTATGAGCCAGTCATCCAGGTAAGGGAAGATGGCAATTTTCTGCCTTCTTAGAGCAGCAACTGCTACTGCCAGGCATTTTGTGAATACCCTTGGAGCAGAGGTGAGGCCAAAGGGCATTGCTCTGAACTGGTAATGGCCTGAGGGCAGCTCGAACCTGAGGTACTTTCGATGGGAGCTTCTGATGAGAATATGGAACTAGGCATCCTTGAGGTCCAGGGACACTAGCCAGTCCCCTGGCCTTAGAGAGGGTAGAATAATTCCCAGAGTCACCATTTTGAATTTTGGTTTTAAAAGGTGCTTGTTTAAGTATCTGAGAGACAGGATGGGCTGCCATTCTCCTGTCTTTTTTGGGGTAAGGAAGTACCTGGAGTACAACCCTTTGCCCTGATGAAGGGGTGGAACCCTTTCCACAGCTCTGAGAGCCAGGAGGGAAGAGACCTCTGCCTCTAGGGCAAGTGTCTCTGAAGGAGTTGCAGGTGGAAAGGATCTGGTTCTCATCTTTGGAAACTTTTTGAAGCTGAGAACCAGTCCCTGGCTTACTACTTCCAGGACCCACTTGTCTGATGTCAGAGACTGCCAGTCCTGGACAAAGTAAGCCAGCCTGCCCCCTAAAGGTAGTTGAGAATCGGCCCTGGCAACCCCATCAGGGTGCCTGCTTAGCAGGGGCTTTAGGCTGAGGGGTGGAAGCAGGCCTGCTTGTACCTCGCCTGCCTCTCCTCTAAAGAACCCCCTCTGGGCGTGAAGCTGAAGAGGAGGCCTGGCTTGGTAAAAAGGCCTATGAAAGGGCCTGCCCCTGCCCTGGAAGGCTGCCTTTGAGGAGTGGCCTGCCTTTCTTTGGCCTGTGCACTCCTATAGGTGGTCCTATACTCATCCATTTTCTTCATGTAATTCTCTGTCTGCTCCCCAAACAGAGAATTACCCACAACAGGAAAATCCATGGCCTTAGTCTGGGTATCCTGTGAGAGGCTAGTACATCTGAGGCAAGCCATTCTGCTAAGTGCCACAGATGTAGCCATGACTCTTGATGACACATCATTAGAGTCCACTACAGCATGGAATTGCACCTTGGATGCCTCAATATCATCAGCAGCCACCTGTTCCAGCACCCTGGCAAGCTGATCAGGGAGCTGTTTTGCTAGAGCCAGCACAGTATCCCATCTGGATTTCTGGTACCTAGCAGCATAAGCCATATAATTTGCCTGAGTCCTAAAGATGCTGCCATGTACTGTTTCTTTGCCATGGCATCCATCCTCCTGGAGTCCTTTTCCGGAGGGTGAGAGGCTAGAGGAATATTTGCCTTGTCACAGGCAGCAGCCTGCACTACCCCCACATAGCTGCATTGCTGAGTGAGGAACTCCGTATCAGAGCCTGATAAAGCATACCTCTTGTCCATCCTTTTATCCACAGGGAGGATAGAATGAGGAGTTTTGAGAATTTTTACTGTCTGTTTCCTAAAAGATTTGTGCAAGGGAATAGACAGTCTCCTAGACTCTGGAATATCCATCATTTCTACATAATCAGGCTCTTCTTGGTCATCAACAGCTTCCTCAACAGGGAGTTGGAGAGTTTCAGCAACTTTCTTATAGAACATAAAATGAGAAGGGGACTCAGATAGCCTGGGGGACCCCCAATGGTCTGTCTGGAGAGATGTCCGGTTCAATGGGCACATCCAGACCTTCCAAATCACATTCACTATCCTCATACTCCTCCTCCCCTTCCTCCGGTTCATAAAAATCCTCAAAATCAGAATCTTGAACCGGTGGAACTGACCGAACCGAACGCTTCCCTGATGGTGTCGGTTCGGACGGAACCGGGGAAAGAGACTGGACAATTTGAATTGCTTTAGCTATTTCCTCAGCGGTTGGAGAAAGAACTTTTGGCTCCACACTAGCCGACTTTCTAGTCCTTTTAGTTGGAACCGGCTCCTCAGAGCTAGCTCTTCGTTTGCCCGAGGAAGTATCGCCCTGGTCAGAGGGCACTCCCTCCGGTTCGGTTGGAACCGAACCGGGCTGGCCATCCAGGTCAGCGAACTTTTTGGCCTCCCTTTCCCTGAGCCTACCAACTCTCTTTTCCACGGTGGCAGCAGGAAAATTCTTACAAATCTGGCAGTCTGCATTGAGGTGGTCAAACCCCAGACAATATATAGGTGTGGGTCTGCCTTTAGCAAAGGCTTTCCCACAGAGGCCACAGTGCTGAAACCCAGTGGGCCCGTTTTTTTCTTTTGGGTTTCTCAGACATTAGTGCCAGCCTAACCAAACTTGCCAGTTAGTGGCAATCCGCCAAGCAAGACTCTCTTATCGGTTCCCAACCGTGTCACGGTCGTGGAAAACCGAATGAAACTTTTTAGAACCGATAAGAACCGGAACCGCACTCTAAAGGACTAGAAAGTTATTTTTTAAAACAACCTGATCGGTTCAAACCGAACTGAAAAAGACGTTTACAAGTTCCACACAGAAGAAATAAATGTAAGCCTATCTATTACTTACAATACCACAGACAGAGCTGGAACCGACCGATTGCGGTTTAATTTCAATCAAAAAAACGAAAAATAAAACTTTTTAACCGACAAACGAACCGAGCAGAAAGAGAAATCTCCGGAGCAACTGTTCAGTGAGGCGGAGTAAAGAATCTGACAGTTTATGTTTGAAGAACAACAGACAGAGTTTTCAACCGAGCTCGAGCTCAGTGTTCCATGCCCAGCATGGAAAGTTAACTCTTTCACCTCCGGAGCAGTTCGAAGGTTGGGACTCACTGCTATTGTCAGAATACAGCAAGACTTCATGTTGTTTGAATTTAAATTTAATTTTGTGAATAATTTAGGAACTAGTGATCAGCTATATAAGCAATCAGCAAGATTCAAGACGTATCCGTCATTCACTGAGTAACAAATATATTTTTTCACTTTTGTAATTCATGCTGTTTGAACTGTGCATTAAGGTGGATTAATAGCCTCCTTTATCATGAATAACATGAAACTTGCTATCTGTAAGTCTAAGTAAGGTATACAACATTAAAGGGTGCACAGACTGTATTACAGAGTCGGGAAGGCCAGCAATGTCTGCTTGCACTTCTGTGGTATTGTTTGTTTTTGTAGGTGATGCAGAAATACGCTGAGGAAAACAGCACATTTTGGCTGAGTAACGATTGAGGGGGGATCGTCTATGGATAACACTGACTGTATGATAAAGGAATGTGGGTAACAGTGAATGTATCTGTGTGAGTTTGTGTGGTCTGTGGGTGAAAGTGCATGTATGTGTGGAGAGTATGTGAACATGTGTGGGGTGGGTCTGTGGTTGACACTACATTTGTACAGGGACCTTGGGGTCACAATGTGTGTCGAAAGGTTACGAGTGAGAATGCGGGTGATAGTGCATGTGTCGCGAGGTTGGTAGGAGACAGTACATGTGTGCAGGGGTATGGCAGTGGAACGGCATGCGCAAGAGGTTCCAAAGGTGACAGTGCACATAGGGTTGTGAAGGTAACAGCACATGCATACTGGGGTATGGGGTGACAGTGCATGTGTATATGGCCAAGTGAGAGCGACACTATATGTGCATGGGGGTGTGAAAAGGACACGGACATGTATGGGGGGTGTAAGAGCAGCAAAGCATGTTTAACTTCTGCAAGTCCTGGTTGGACCTACTGTATGCATCCAATTATTCTGCAGCAGGCCAAGTGAGGCGACCTGCATGGTGCACTTCTTCACAGATGCACTGTGAGGCACAGCATGCATGAAACGTCACATGGGGAGGGGTAGAAGGGACTCCTCACTGAACACGTTAGCATACTCTGCAATGTGGGTCTGTTCAGAAACACCATGACATTATCATCTCCGCCAGAGTCCAGCATGGGCCCAGCTCAAAGTCCCCGCTGTGCAGACAACCCTTGGAGGAACAAGAGGCAAGTCTCTCATTGCAGGAGTGGGAAAAAGGTGTCAGAAATTAAAAAAAAAAAAAAATCCTATTTTGTTAGAGCAGGTGGAATTGAGTTCCTTTGGGTTCCTGTCCAGAACACTCCTTAATGTACAATAAAGAAATACATTTTTTCATCCCAGGCTGCGTACTCAAAAGGACAGAAAGGCAGATAGAAAAATTGAACAATCAATGCAAAAACGCATTTGAGTAAAACCAAAAAAGGGTAAATAATAAATAGGTGCACTGTCTCAGAGCTGCTGCTGAGACCATACAGAGTTATCAAATTAAACAGGGTTACTGGGTTGGATACCTTGCAGACCGACATGGGAGTATGTTTGTAGGATCCATGTTAAGACAGCAAGTAGGGGCTGTGCCAGAAATTGTGCTTTTTTGGTGCTAGATGGAATTGTTACCGGTTAGGTGTCAGGGGTTGGTTATCTCATGCCCCAACCTGGTTTTCATAGGACTACTGACAGTTTGAAGGTTTTTTTTTTGGGGAGAATACCTACTGCATCTCTTTTTCTGCTGATGATTCCCAAGCCGTGTTACCTCATTGCCACGGCTGGTCTCCCCAAACACATTCAGTAACCCCCAGATGTTTGCCAAAATGGCAGTTTGTCTCTGTAGTTCTGTGTTTTCACCGATTTCCAGCAAGTTACTCTTCACATATGCTACTTTTCTCTCCCTAACTGCTTTAAGTACTTCATTCACCATCCACATTGGTATGTGTCTTTCACTATTTTGCTCACATACTTGAGGGACCTAGTATTGCTTTAAACAGTCCAGGATTTTAAGGGTTTCTCACTGGTACCGAATGTCACAGATTCACTCAGCCGGTCAGGCCCTCTACTCCCAAAGTGCCAACCTCTGAGCACAGTCTAGTGAACAGTGTAACAGACAAGGTAACCCTCTTGTCTGTTTTTGTGAGTTCGGATCAACCTTTGGTCTCACTTCTGGAGGGATTCAAACTGTTAACCTCTTGCTAGCATACCCAATGCACACGCTCAAATATATCTGTCTTCGGGGGGCCAGATATCTTTGCCTACGGGCACCTAACCAGGTATTCAGAGATGAACCCTTTAAAACTTTATAAAGACCTCAGATTTAAAATGCTTCTGTTTCCAGTTTGGTACCACCATACAAGCTATATGGCTGCTGAACCATAAATAGTCCTTAGCAAAAGAAAGCAATTCAAAGACAGATCAGGTTTGCTCTAAAATTAGAGTTTTTACTAAAATATATAATAATATGTCAAACATACAGTACAATACAGAACTCTTATAACACAAGACATACATATCTTTAAACAAAACAAGGTTTAAAACAGTGCAATTCCTACAACTATATTTAGATTTTGTCTAGCTTTCTAAATACCTGTTTTCAGTGCTCAGATGTTTCCTTAGTCAGTGTCAGATACAAATTGATAGTATCTATAGTGAAAGAGAATAATCTTTTCAAGCAGTATTGGCCAACCCCTTTTGGATAAAGTCATCCAGCCCCTCCTCTGGTCAAATATCTAACAAAAATACATTTTTATACAACCACAGGATGTCATTTTATTAATCTATACTATATAGCTATACAAGATGTATTAATTCTGCAACCTTAGCATAACTCAAGTTTCAATGACACCTCTTTTGATCTCATGCTGTACCCTCTTCACACAGGCTTCATAGGGTCATTTACAACCTTACACCTCTATGTAACATCCTAGCTTCCCTTATTTTAAAATCATAAACCTAGTTTATGATTTTTCTCTTAACAAAATTAACTTAACAACTCTGTAATTAGCTCAGAGAAACAGGATCCTTAATAAAAGTCTTCCAGTAACACATTGTCTCTAAAAAGACTGAGTGTGTGATACAATGCTGTCAGCAGTTCTCTTGGCCTGCATCTGTCAGCTAAAATCTGAAGGGGGAGGAGATGAGAGAGGTCATTCCTAGAGCATTTGAATTTTCAGCAGAGACATTAATACATTTTATATTAAAAAAAAATAAATTACAGCACTCAGAACTGGCTGTCTACGTCACACTCCTCCCCACCTAGACTGAATTTGGGGGATCTATCTCTACATGGGATGAGCTTCCCAAATCAGTTCATTCTTCATAGACCCTAGACAGCCCATCGGCGTTCTGATTCTTAATGCCTGCCTTATGTATGATTGTCAGAGCATATCCTTGCAAAGCAAGACTCCATCTTAGCAGTCTCCCATTGCTGTTTCCCATCTGTGTCAGCCAAACCAGGGGGTTGTGGTCAGTCTGCACCAAAAAATGCTGTCCATACAAGTATGGCTCTAATTTCTTCAGGGCCCACACTATGGCAAGACACTCCTTTTCCACCGTAGAGTAAGCTTGCTCCCTGGGGAGCAGCTTTCTGCTCATGTACAAAACTGGGTGATCTGTCCCTTGGCTAGACGTCTGGCTAAGTACTGTCCCAATACCCACGTCTGAGGCATTCGTCTGAACTATAAAGGTTTTGCTATAATCCGGACTTGTCAAAACAGGAGCATTGCACAGTGCCTCCTTCAGTCTGGTAAAGGCTTCCTCACAGGCTGGGCCCCAGGTAATTTTCCTTGGCATTGTTTTCTTTGTCAGGTCAGAGAGGGGAGCAGCCAGGGCACTGTAATTAGGTACAAACTTTCTGTAGTACCCTGCTGTCCCTAGAAAGTTCCTGACCTGCTCCTGGGTTTCTGGTCTGGGCCACGCCTGAATCACCTCTATCTTTATTTGGTTAGGACGGAGCTGTCCCCGGCCTACCACATGCCAGAGGTATGCCACTTCCCCCATGGCCACCTGGCACTTCTCGGCTTTTACAGTGAGCCCGGCACTCTGTATCCTGCTCAGCACTTCCCTAAGGTGTGAATGGTGTTCCTCCCAGCTGGTACTGAAGATGGCAATGTCATCCAGGTACGCTAAGGCGTACTCCTCAGCACCATTCAACACCTGGTTCACCAACCTTTGGAAAGTGGTCGGGGCGTTCTTCATTCCGAAAGGCATTACTTTAAACTCAAATAAGCCTATCGAGTGATGACGGACGACCTTTCCCTAGCTCTGTCTGTCAATTCTACCTGCCAATACCCCTTGGTCAGGTCAATAGTCGTAAGTTAGGTCGCCCTTCCCAACTTGTCCAGGAGTTCATCCGTCCGGGGCATCAGGTGGGCGTCAGACTTTGTGACTGCATTCAGTCCATGACAGTCCACACAGAAACGAGTTGAGCCATCTGGCTTGGGCACAAGGACTACGGGTGAGGCCCAGGGGCTGTGGGATCTCTGGTTACCCCTAAATCCAGCATCTCCTCCACTTCCCTCCTAATGTCCTTTTGGACAGCCCCTGACACCCGATATGCTGTTCGCTGTATGGGCGTCTGTGTCCCTATCTCTGCATGGGATAGACATAAAGGAATTCTAGAGGTCAGGGGTAAGGGGAAATAGACTTCTAGGAAAACAAACTGAACTTACAAGCTCAAATGGGCAGACTAGGTGGGCCATAGGCCCTTATCTGCCGACACTGTCTATGTATCTATGTATCTCCACATCATGTGTCGCTAAGGGGGTTAGTCCAGGCTTGACACTAAACAAGGGGGCAAAGTCTGCTAAAACCTCCCATACTTTCTGGACCTGGTCCGGGTTCAGCTGAGGAGACAATTTTACTGCCTCCACAGAGGACTCCCGCTTACTCTCTTCCAGCAACTCCAGAAGTGGTCTCCTTCGTCCGTCCCCTCCCCCTGACTACATACTGCGAACACCATGTCAGCCCTGTTTGCATATGGCTTCATCATGTTGACATGGTACATTCATTCAGTCTGTCTATGGTCAGGTAACTCCACAATGTAGTTTACGTCATTTACCTTCCTAACCACTTTGTATGGTCCTGCCCACTCAGCTTGCAGCTTGTCTTTCCGGACCGGAATAAGGACCATGACTTCCTGACCCACCACGTACGAACAAGCTCTGGCTCTGCAGTCGTACCACACCCTTTGTCTTTGTTGGGTAGCTGCCAGGTTGCTCTGGGCTGTCCCCATAAGCTCCTTCAGCCTTTCCCTAAACCTAAGGACATGATCCACAATGGGAGTTCCCTGGGTGGCGTGCTTGCCTTCCCAGTCCTCCCGGATTAAGTCTAGGGGCCCCCGTACCCGGCGTCCATATAAGAATTCGAAGGGGGAAAATCCTGCCGACTCTTGGGGCACCTCCCTGTATGCAAACAACAGGTGGGGAAGGTATTTCTCCCAGTCTCTCCCATGCTGTTCAGCAAACACCCAGAGCACTGACTTTAGGGTACCATTGAAACGTTCCACAAGCCCATTGGCTTGTGGGGGATACAGTGTCCTGCATCTCTGCACCACCCCACACTTTTCCCATAAGCACTTCATCAGGTCCGACATGAAGGAACCCCCTCGATCGATGATTACCTCCTGCGGAAACCCAACACGGGAGAAAATCCGAAGTAAGGCATCTGCCACTTTGTCTGTCCTCAGTGAGGCTAGGGCGACTGCCTCTGGGTACCAGGTGGCATAATCCACTATAGTCAGGATGAATCTCTTCCCTGAGGAGCTGGAGGTATTTAAAGGCCCCACAATATCCATTCCCACCCTCTGGAATGGCTCCTCCACTATGGACAAGGGGATCGGGGCAGCTTGGGTTTTCTTGCCCGCCTTCCCTATTTCTTGGTACTGATGACAAGACCTGCAATACTCCTTCACCTGCTGGGTGAAGTTAGGCCAGTAGAAATTCTGGGCCAACCGCTGCGTAGTTCGTGCGATTCCCAGATGACCAGACAAGGAATATCATGTGCAATTTTGAGCAACTGCTCACAATACCCCTGGGGAACGACAAGCTGTCTGCCTAGCATCCCTCCCTCTGTCTGTACTGCCTGTGTATACATAAGCAGGGTTTTATTTAACTCTAAAAATTGATTAGCGTTTTGCTCATAAAAGTGCTAAAACTTTGTGAAAATGAATAGCTCTTGCCTCACTGTGTTTAACAAACACAGCACTTCTAGAACATCTATATAAATACTTTCTGTACAGTTAGTATCATCCCAAGAAAAAAACTGCTAATCAATTATTTAAAACCCTGCATAAGTCCATTTTCCCAATAAACCTTACGTCTGCCGTCACCTCCCTGTGTGCCCTCAGAGTCTGCCCAAGCCCTCAGCTTCTCTAAACTAGGGTCACTCCTCTGAGCATCTGCAAACCCTTCGCACAGTCCCAAGGCATGGGACAAGTCCCCTTCAGTCGCTAAACTAGAGTCCCTAGCACTAGCGTCAGGGCCCTCAGGATCACTGTCAATCCTAACCCTCTGACAGTTGGTCACCCCTCCCTCTTCGGAGTAATCTTCCATAGCTGTGTGGTCACTCACTACCGGGTAAATTTCTACCCCCTTTTTATCAGTCTCCCCATCTGGAGACACAGGCTGGGGAACCAGCCTCTCCGCGGTTTCCACACTGGTTTCTGTGGTGTTCAGGAAACTACTATTTTCCCTTGCTGCTTTTCTACGGGTAACAGCACATACCATCCCCTGTTGGAGATTGTTACCCAAGATCACATCTACTGCTAACGTTTTAGCTACAGCCACCAGCTGCACAGTTCCCCCTGTTTCACCCCAGTCCAGGAGAACACTGGCCAGTGGCAATGTTTTCGCTTCACCCGCAAAGTCCTGTACAGTCACGTATTTGTTTGGGATAAGTTGACCAGGCTGTACTAGATCCCCTTTCACCAATGTCAGGGATGCCCCTGTGTCCCTTAACCCCTGCGTCTGTGTGCCATTTACCAAGACTGGGTGCATGTGTTCTGTCATGTTCACTGGCATGCTCTCAGGAACACACAAACAACCCACTTCTTTTCTGGTACCACTTTGCGTATTATTGCTTGCCCTTCTTGGACACTGTCTGGCAATGTGCCCAGTTTCTTTACATAACCAACAAGCATTTCTTACTTCAGAGAAAACTTTTCTTTGAAACCTGGGGCTAACTGGTTTCGGTGGGGGCAGTGAGGGTTTTAGCACCCTGAAGGCACACTTTTCCCTTTCTGCGCTGCCATGCCCGCCTCATTTGCTCTCAGAGTAGGTCTGCTCTTGCATAGCGTCCGAGAGTTCAGCAGCCTCTTGCACTGTTTTTGGATCTCGGTCCTCTAGCCAGGTTTTTAGCTCTGCTGGGCAAGCCCAATAAAACTATGCTAATAAAGTCACATTTTCAATGTTATCAACAGAATTTGCCTCAATTCCTTCCCACCAACGTTTTAAAAACTGACGTTGTTTCGTGGCTAGCTCCTCATAGCTCATATCAGGGCTTCTCCTGTGCTTACAGAATTTAGCTCTGTATGAGTCAGCAGTTAATTCAAACTTTTTTAGTAGTGCAGCTTTTAACTTGCTGTAATCATCACTGTCTTTATTGTCCATGTGACTCAATGCATCCTGAACTTTTCCAGTAAGTAATGGGGATAGCTGGAAGCTCCAGGACTCTCTAGGAATTTTAGCCTGAATACAAACTTTTTCAAAAGAATTTAAAAAGGCGTCTATATCCTCCCCGTCCTTAAACTCAGCTATTTAGAGTTCAATTTGTAACCCAGTCCTGCAGTCCCAGTTAAACCCGAGCCACCTACCTGCTCTGGTGCCGCTGGTTGGAGTCGCATCTTCTCCAGCTCGTGTTGCCTCTGGCGCTCCTGCTCCTCACGGTCTGTGTCTCGGCGTTCTCATTCTCTCTTCTCTGCATCTCGCTGGCTCTCGCGCTCCTCACGGTCTGCCTCCCTCTGTTGTCGCTCTGCCTCTCTGCGTTCTTGCTCCACCTCACGGTCCTCCTCTCGCTTCTCTCGCTCTCTCCTCTCCTGGGACTCCAGCTACATCCTGCGCAACTCAAGTTGCAACCTGAGAACTTCCGGATTCAGGATACTGGTGACTCGTCCCTGCTGCTGTGGCCCTTCACTGACAGTGGCCCTGCTGTCCTCCTCATCAGCTCGGGACCCCTCACTGGCCACTAGTTCTGCCACACTCGAGGTCTGATCCCTTTCAGTCACGGTCTGTGACTCCCTGCTCTGGGTATCTGCTACCGTTAGGACCTCTATGAGGTTCTGCTTTATGGCTGTCACCTCCAACAGGACTCCTCTGTCCTTGCACAGCTGTTTTAACTGTTCTACAGTGTGCCTGCTGTAGTTGGACGCCATCTTTCCTAACTACTGCTACTCTGACTTTGCACTTTAGAAAAAAAAAAAATAGGTAGGAATTTGATTGTACACCAAGTGCTATATAGTTCTGTTTTCTTTTTAAAATAAAACTCTGTTTTTTTCTTTCTTTGCAAGAGAGCTTACAGTCTTAGCTGACAGAACAATAAAGCTTGTGATACCAAAATTATGCCACCGCTGCCAACCAATCTGTCACAGATTCACTCAGTCGGTCAGGCCCTCTACTCCCAAAGTGCCAACCTCTGAGCGCAGTCTTGTGAACAGTGTAACAGACAAGGTAACCCTCTTGTCTGCTTTTGTGAGTTCGGATCAACCTTTGGTCTCACTTCTGGAGGGATTCAAACTGTTAACCTCTTGCTAGCATACCCAATGCACACACTCAGATATATCTGCCTTCGGGGGGCCAGATATCTTTACCTACGGGCACCTAACCAGGTATTCAGAGATGAACCCTTTAAAACTTTATAAAGACCTCAGATTTAAAATGCTTCTGTTTCCAGTTTGGTACCACCATACAACCTATATGGCTGCTGAACCATAAATAGTTCTTAGCAATACAAAGACAGACCAGGTTTGCTCTAAAATTAGAGTTTTTACTAAAATATATAATAATATGTCAAACATACAATACAGAACTCTTATAACACAAGACACACATATCTTTAAACAAAACAAGGTTTAAAACAGCGCAATTCCTACAACTATATTTAGATTTTGTCTAGCTTTCTAAATACCTGTTTTCAGTGCTCAGATGTTTCCTTAGTCAGTGTCAGATACAAATGCATAGTATCTATAGTGAAAGAGAATAATCTTTTCAAGCAATATTGACCAACCCCTTTTGGATGAAGTCATCCAGCCCCTCCTCTGGTCAAATATCTAACAAAAATATATTTTTATACAACCACAGGATGTCATTTTATTAATCTATACTATACAGCTATACAGGATGCATTAATTCTGCAACCTTAGCATAACTCAAGTTTCAATGACACCTCTTTTGATCTCATGCTGTACCCTCTTCACACAGGCTTCATAGGGTCATTTACAACCTTACACCTCTATGTAACATCCTAGCTTCCCTTATTTTAACATCATAAACCTAGTTTATGATTTCTCTCTTAACAAAATTAACTTAACAACTCTGTAATTAGCTCAGAGAAACAGGATCCTTAATAAAAGTCTTCCAGTAACACACTGTCTCTAAAAAGACTGTGTGTGAGATACAATGCTGTCAGCAGTTCTCTTGGCCTGTATCTGTCAGCTAAAATCTGGGGGGGGGGATGAGAGAGGTCATTCCTAGAGCATTTGAATTTTCAGCAGAGACATTAATACATTTTATATTAAAAAAATATATATTACAGCACTCAGAACTGGCTGTCTACATCACACCGAACACTGATGCCCATGAGCTACATTTCCCAAGGTTCTGTACCTGAGCTGTCAGCTCCCCCCATCTTCATAAAATCAGCTTTATGCAGGAGCATGGTATAGAGTATTCTGCTACAATTTTCCCTGTTCTCACCACTAGTGAATTTGATGAGGTTATGACCACTGTTCGCTAGTGTTTCTCTAATTTCCACTTCTCTGTCAAGATCATTTTTATCGCTAATGATAAGATCCAGTAATGCCCGATCCCTAGCAGTTCCTTTAACATACAGCATCAGGTAACAGTCCTCCACAAGATCCAGAAACTGCGTAGTGCACGTGGACTTAGCTGTTCCCTACTCCCAGTCTATACCTGTATAGCTGAAGTCACCCATTAGAAGAATAATTCCTTTAGTTGTTGTTTTCCTAATCACGCCACAAAGTTTAAAGTCCTGATTATCTGTCTGGTCAGGTGGTCTGTAGCACAGACCAACTGTAACCATTCCTCCTCTTCTATTGCATACTCCTAGCCAGTGTTTCAGTTTTTTTTCGTTAGGAGGGCATGTATTTTAGTCACTTCCAAATGGCTTCTGATGAAGTTTCAACCATCTCCCTTTTCACCAGGTCTATCCTTTCTGAATAGTTTGTAGTGGGTGATCTCCATTCCCCAAAGGTCATTCTCATCCCATCATGTCTCTTATGCCCAGTTTCTCCACAATAATCAGCATGTCCATTTCACCTCATTTGCTCCTGAGGCTCCATGCATTTGTTTACATACACTTCCAGTTCTTGTCTGGTACCTTTTTTTCTGTCTCATACGCTAGTGTTTCATCATTTAGATTGTCAGTCTCATTTTTTTGTGTTTGCTTGCACGCATGTGCAAGAAACATAGTGCCATCATCAGAGTTTTCAGAAGTGAGGCAGCCGTCTTCCAATTCTGTCAGTGTGTTTGCAGGTGTGGCCGCAGTTCTCCAATGAATGCTGTAGCTGTCTATGACAGCAGTTGAAAATGCAGTGCTGTACAGCTGAAAGGGAGAGCTCTGCTTCAGTGAGCAGTGCTCCCCTCCACGCCTGGCCTTATTGCGTGCTCATGCCTCCCCACTTCGCACATCACTAGTATGTATCGACGGGTGACCAATCCCGCCGGCTCCACGCCCCCAAAAAAAAAAAAGCCCAGGTGCCATGCTGGGAGCCCACCCCAGCGTGGCACAAGTCCGTGATGGGCAACAGGGGTGCCCAATCCCCATTGGCTCCAGGCCCCCAAACAGCTTTAGCTGCCACGCTGGGAGCCCACCCCAGCGTGGCACAAGTCCCATGGCCAACAGGGGTGCCCAATCCCCAGTCGGCTCCAGCCCCCAAACAGCTCTTCCAGCTGCCACGCTGGGAGCCTACCTAGCGTGGCACAAGTCCGTATGGCGGCGAGGGTGCCCAATCCTCACGTCGGCTCCAGGCCCCAAACAGCCTTCCAGCTGCCGCTGGGAGCCCACCCCAACATGGTAAATGTCCCGTGTAGTCTTCCTATTAAAAAAAAAAAAAACTGTCAACAAAAATATTCCCTCGGCGGTCTCCCTGCCCATCCGCACCCACCCACTGCACACCCTGCCTCCCCACACCTCCCCCTCACCCCATACTTACCTCCATAACTCGGCGTGACGATCTTCGGTGGACCGGGAACATGTCTGCACTCTTCAAAGTCGACCGCAAACTGAGGAAATGCCGGTAACCTGTATAATGCAATAAATAGGGTTTTTTCAACTTTAATGCATCTCTCAGGCATTTTTTTGAAGTTTGGCACCAAATTTTCAATATGGGGTTTTTGGGACCCCTCCTCATGAATTCTTGAACTGTCATGGCGTTAATCAGGCCCGAAGGGTGATTTCGCAGTCACTGCGCGAAATCACCTTTCGGGAACGATTAACGAAACAACAATGCCAGTGTTCATAAGGTGGGCTCTCAAAACGCCTATGTTGCAAATTTGGTGAACAAATTCCTAAAAATGACTGTTTTAGGAGCGCACGTTGCGCAGTTCCTACGCACGCTTGCAAGTTTGCGAATTTTTAATATTTACACGCCAGATTTTCAACACTGCCATTTTATTACACTTCCTTATGAGCAGTACAGCTGCCATTTTTCACATCTCGCCCAAAATGCATTTCCATACATGTAGTGCACAATGGTGCAGTCGGTGTGCGAAAGCAATGTTTGGGACAGATTAAGAAAATCACAGTGACACTGTTCATGAGCAGAGGTCTTAAAATGGCTATGTTGAAAATTTGGTGACAAAAGTCCATAAAATGACTATGTTACGAGTGACCATTGCGCAGTTTCCACACACCCTCGTAAGTTCATGAATTTGTAATATTTTCAGTCCAGATTTTCACCAGTGGCATTTTTCCACACTTCCTTATGAACAGTACAGCTGTCATTTTTCACAACATGGGTGAAATGTGTTTTCACACTTTCAGCGCAGAAATGCGTGGTCGCTGTGGGAAATCATTGTTCAGGACAGATAAAGAAAATCACAGTGACACTGTTCATGATCGGAGGTCCCAAAATGCCTGTGTTGACAATCTGCTGTAAAAAATCCCAAACTAATTACATTACGGGTGTGCGTTGCACAGTTTCTATGCACGCTCGTGACTTCCAGTTTTTTTTTATATTTTCACTGCAGATTTTCAACATTGCCATTTTTTACACCTCCCAATGAACAGTACAGCTGTAATTTTTCACATCCTGTTCAGAATGTGTTTTTGCACCTGTGGTGCTAAATGCTGCAGTCGCTGTGCAAAAGCAGCTTTCGGCTAACAAACTGATATTGCCACTGTTCATGAGGTGGTGGTCACAAAATACCATGTTGAAAATTTGGAGTGAAAATACCAACGAATGCCTGAGGCGTTGGGGTTTCCGACCATAATGCCCCACCCTGTAGAGAATGACAGGCATCAGGGGTGTGACTTGGGATTCTCGCCTGTAATGCTCATACCATTCCACACCCTAAAGCCAGTGAGAGGCATCGAGGTGTGCCTTGGAATCTTTGGCTCCAAAGTTCACCTATACCGCACCCACCTCACCATATTTCCTGATGGAATGGGTGCGACAGGCCAAAGACCCTAAGGCACCTGTGACACTTGTCAGTGTCTGCAGGGTAGGGTGTTGTGAAATGGCGTGGCCGTTATGCCTGACGACCCAAAGGCACACACCAATGCCTGTCAGTCTCTGCAGTGTGGTGGTGGGGTTGGCTTCAGTTCAATACTTCACTGCCATTCCTATTATGCAACTCTGTAACTCCTACACTACCAATGCCAATAAGCAAACATTCGGCATTGACAAATGCTTGTTTTGACGTAGCTTACACAGAAGTATCTCTTCCATTTGATCTCATTTTCCGTGTGATGTCATAAGCCTCCTCCTGTGTCCCATAATTCCCCTGTCAGTTTAAAGATTTCTCTATGATGTTGCCTGCTCAGTTCCCAGTATTCTAGCTCCTGATTCACTTAGATGCAATCCATATCTTTAAAAAAAAGATTTTTCCATCCATCACATTGTCCATTTTCTAAGGAAGCTAAACTTCTCTTCTTTACACCAGCACCTGATTCAAGCATTTATCCTCCAAATCTTGCGTGTCAGTGCCTTCAAACAGGATAGGCAGTATCCCTGAGAAGACAGTGGCAGGGGAACGGATAAGGGGAGAAAAGGAATATTTTACTCCCTTTTTTGCATGATTCACTCCCATTTCCTGATTGTAGGAATTTATTCTCCATCTTGCACATGCTGTATGTTGGTACATCGTCACAAAACGGCAGCACTGTGTAATACCACCAGTCATGAAACCATTCACTAACAAAATGTAAGCAGTAGATGGGGTGATAGAAAACAGCATCCATATTAGTTGTGTACAGGGCAAGAAACAGAGTTAAGAGTTGCTAACAACCTGGCCAGAAGGGGTGCAGTCGCAGCACTACACAGCAGTGGGGAAGTATCTCAAGACTCCACAGCAGTACCAGGCAGAGTCAAGAACTCAGTGGCTGTAGGTGCCCAGTGGGATTGAGACTTGGTTTAGAGGTGGGGGGGGGTACAAAGCAGGTCAACAGATGTGATTACTACCATTTTGTATTAGTGTTAACAGTATGAGCAGGTAGTAATCTGCGTTCTTTGGATAATTCCTTTATGTTTGCTTTGTTTATTATTAAGGTATGTTGCTTAAATGTCTTTTAAAAACTTATTTATATGTGAAACTGTGACCAGTGCAGGACAACTTTGTAAACAGGTCTCCTTGGGACCTAAAGTTTATATCCTGTTGAAAAATAAAGATTCTTCTACTACTACATTTGGATGAAAATATTACCAGCTACAGGAAGCCAACAGTAAATATTTATTTATTTATTTATTAGCTTTTGGTAACCGGGTAAGTGCGCTAGGCAACAGACCTGCCTATTTTCAGGCACGACCCGGGAGAGCACAGGACATTGGTTACAATATGCAGAAATGCACAGACATAATATAGGTGTACAGGAGCAAAACAAGTTATACATTGGGTAGCACGATAATAGTTACATAAGGGTACATTTTAGGCATAGATCATAATAAGGATGTAAAATAAAGCAATTAGGGTAACCATAAGACAGCTGAGGACAGTAAAGACATCAAGGTACATAGCTACCTAGACAAGCTGATTGCATGGGAGAACATTAGTGTAGTACTAGGTCAGACCCGACAGCCTCCAGTGGGACAAAGCAAATTAAGAGCATTTGCATTGGCCAGAGGCTAGGAGGTGGGTGAACAGCTAGTTTTGAATTCTCGATGGGAGACTGAAGTTTTCACCATAAGGGAGTGAGTTCCAGAATTTGGGAGCAAATGGGCAAATGCCTGTTCACCCATTTTGTCATGCAAGGTCTAGTGGAGAGCATGGGGACAGAGGAAGACCGAGGGTACGGGTGTGTGAGGCAGGAGTCAGGAGGTTGGCAAGATAGACAGGGCAGGGAGGTCTAGACAGGGAGTCGATAAAGCAGCCCAGGGAGTAGGCTCGAATATCCTTAGGTGACAGCCAATTTAAGCCAGCGTAAAGGAGACAATGATGGGTAAGACGTGGGGCAGTTAAGGCGAATCTACAGATGTTGTTGTAGACAGTGTCCCATTTGTGGAGTGTAGCAGAGTTTGCAGCAAAGAGGAGGGGCAGAGCATATTGGAGCTGGGGTAAGAGAATACCTCTTGCAACAGAAAGTCTAGCGGAAGGAGTGAGGGAGTGGCGCACGCGATAAGCTCCGCCAATTTTAGCATTGACGGCACGGCACACCATACTGACATGTTGAGACAGGTCAAGTGTGGGATCCAAAGTGACCCCAAGGTACTTGAAGGACTCAGTGTTTGAGATGAGGGAGCCATCAAGGCATTGAACCCGAGCCTGTTCGCAGGGGCAGACAGTTTCTTAGAGGATCTGAATAGCATAGCACAGGTTTTTTCTAGGTTCAGGACTTGGTGGTTGCTAGAGAGCCAGGTCTGCAGAAATTGGAAGTCATTAGTGAGAGTGGAGTTGATGGCAGCAACCGATTTTGACCCAGAGTAGAGAACAAAGTCATCTGTGTACATAAGAGTGCAGCTATGCCGGGACATGGTGGGAATATCATTTAGGAAGAGGGAGAAGAGTAGAGGTCCAAGAGTGATCCCTGGGGAACTCCACGGGAGATGTTTAGGGGGGAGGAAAGGGCCTTGTGAAATGCTACCGCCTGAGTCCGATTGTCAAGATAGCTATGGAACCAGGAGAGGGCTTAGTCAGATGCTCCAATGGATTGGAGCTTCTTTAGCATGAGAGGATGGTGTACCATGTCAAAGGCCTTAGACAGGTCGAGAAAGACGGCCCCAGAGAGTAGGCCACGGTCCATATTATTTCTGATGTCATTTGTAAGTTGTGTAAGTGCAGAGGTGGTACTGTGACCGGGCCGGAAACCATGTTGGCACGGGGTTTGAAGATTAAACATGTCAAGGTGAGCAGCAAGCTGGCGGTGGACTATTTTTTCAAGCAGCTTACTGAGAGTGGGCAGAACAGATATAGGGCGGTAGTTGGACATGAGTTTGACATCGCCCTTTTTTGTGTATAGGGATGGTTCTGGCAGTTTTCAGGTGGATGGGACAGTAGGCGTCTGTGAATCGAGGTTAAAAAGCCAGGTGATAGGTCTGGTCAGCCAAGGTGCATACTGCTTAAGCATGCAAGGATGGATGCCTCAGGCCCTTTGACCCCTGTAGCCGGAAGGGAGCAAGCAGCTTAAGTAACTTCGGATATGTGGTTGGAGCCAGAACGAAGGGAGGGTGGGAGGGTGAGGGAGGAGAAGAGGGACAGTCAGGTTGTGGGCTAGTTAGAGTAGCGACTGGTGGAGAAGAAAAAAGGGCATTGAAGGTGTTGGCAATGGTGTCATGGTTGGTGCAGTCAACACCTTGAATGTTCATGTCAGCTGGATTCTGTTGCTTGTCGTTGCCGAGAATGTCCTTAATTTTGGACCAGTACCTGCGCGGATTTCTAGAGGATGTTATTAGTAGGTTCCTATAGTAGGTGCTTTTGGCAATATGAATTTGTTTTTTGCAGTTGTTACGTAATGCACAATAGTCTTCAAAGTCTGCACGGAGGTGGGAGATCTTCCACCTGGACCAAAGTTTGTCCCTAGATTTGAGAAGTTGAAGCAGGGGGCGTGTTAGCCACTTGGTTACTTTCCTGCCATCCTACGTGTGGTGACCAGGATGTGAAGGTTTTGAAGAGAGAGGAGGACGGAGTTGAAATATTCTGTGGCTATGTTAATGTCCTCTGTTTGGTAGAGAGGGGACCAGTCAACCTGGTTAAGGTCAGTTAAGAAGTCCTCATGACTTAGGCGGGAGAGATTAGGAAAGGTTACAGTTTTAGTAGGGAGGGGAGGAATGACAGTGTTCCAGACACAGTAGATGGGATAGTGGTCACTAATTGTGTCAGGTAGCACACCAGCTGAGGCAACATATTCCGTCCTATTAGTAAGTATCCAGTCAAGGAGGGTGGCACAGTTGCCCCCACGTGAGACCCTTGTGGGTTCATGTATGAGCTGGGATAGATTTGCCTTGCTAGCTAAGGAGGATAGGTTAGCTGAGTTTTCTCGGACCAGTCAGGTTAAAATCACCAAGGCAGATAATGTCATTCTTGCCTGTAACTGTAGGCAGAAACCCTAGGAGTTCAGTGATGCCTTGTGTAGCATTTTTTGGGGGGATATAAGTACAAAAAATATGGAGTTTCTTTACACCCCCAAGAAGCAGTAGGGAGTGTAGGATTTCACAGTTTGGTAGGAGGGGGTCCTGCAGAAGGGTAATGTTTAGGTGAGTTTTGAAGTAGAGGGCAAGGCCACCTCCCCTTTTAGTGCCAGGACGGTCGATATGAAGCATGTTGTATCCATGAAAGTGGCACTGAGAGTCAGGCACTGTGGGCTTAAGCCAGGTTTCTGTGATGGCGAGGACGTCCGGGACGTTAGTATAGATCCAAGCCTGGAGGTCAGGGAGGTTGGCCATAAGGCTCCTAGCATTCAGGTGGGCGAAAGTTAGTCCATCGGTTTTAGGGAGAGTGGTGGCGGGGGCAAGGTTATGACGGACCAGAGATGGACCAGGGTTGATCTCAATGTCGCCGGATAGTATAAGAGATAGGTTAGTAACCATAGCGGGATGATGAGGCGCCTGATAGAGATGCAGGGTGGCGGCTTCAGATGAAGGTGAAGGTATCTGACTATTGGGCTATCGCTTGCTGATGAGAGCAGAGGGATAGAGGTAGTGGAGTGGCAGTAGCAAGCATGTTGGAGTAGTAGAGTCAAACTGAGTATAAGTATTGGCAGAAGCTGTTGATGTGTTCAAGCAGTAAAGCTCAAAGAGGACAGGAAGGCAAAGTATTCCCATGAGGAGCGCTAGGAGGGGAGGAGGGGACATTTTTGACTAGAGAAAGGAGTGAGGTAGAGAGAAAAGAGACAGCAGAGGGCTCCTTTAATATAAATCACCAAGTGAAAACAGCTACTAGAGAGCAGTAAAATGTGACAAGTGAGGTATTGGGAGCAAATTGCTCAAACTTAATCAGGCTCCCTCTAGTGGCACAACAATATAAGGAGCTAATGGAGAAGTTGGGTGTTCACTTTACAAATTAACAAACAGTCCCCAGTGAGATTTGCACATGGGGGGATTTCAGATAGAACACAGGTCCTGGGCTTGCAGTGACTCTAAGCTTTTAAATACAGTTACAGGCAAATACAAATAGTTTTAGCTGGTTCGTTTTAAAAGTTTCAAAATCAGGCACAAAAGTAACAGTTCTGCTCCATTTGAGCCTGGACAGCAACTCGAGGTGCTACTCTGGCCGGGATTCATGCACTGAACAGGGGAGCTTGTGGCCATTTCAGAAAAGGCGCCAGATGGCCAACGGTGGTGGCAGAAGCCTGGATCAAGGTAGAAATTGCCTGGTGTGTCTCGGGTTCGGGGCTTCTGAGGGCAGGGAGGGCTTCAGGGCAGGCCCTCGCGACCTCCGGTCTCCCAGTCCTATAAATTATCTGGACCCCTGGATGGCATTGTCTTTCCTGTCTTTAATCTTCCTTCCAAAGTTTATGAAGTCGTTCTTGATTTGTTATTCACGGGCCAGTGTCTGAACCCCTATGATCTTGGCCAATGGCATCCAAACAGAGCTAACAATTTTAAATTTAAATTTGAATAAGACGAATCAGGGGGCACATAGACGATGACTGCAGAAAATGCCCAACGGTCCATCTAGTCTGTCCATATTACCCTATCATATCCCAGGACCTAATGTCTCGGTCTCTGTCTCTAGTGCCCCCTTTTCTTTTTCTCCATGTTTCCACCTCCCTCACCATGCAGATTAGCTACTATACCCTTAGCTCTATCCCAGCCATGGACTATTCTAATCTACGGTAGAACTAACCATCTCGTAGAAACATAACAAATTTGTTGTGCAGCTCCTACCCTGTTTAAAACCATGCTGAGCCATATCACAATTTCCCAAAACAGTAGTCTATCCTTAATTATAGATTCCAAGATCTTACAACAAACACTGGTAAGACTAATGGGTCTATAGTTCTCTTTACTTGCAGTGTCACCCTAATGGCCGGAAAGGGTAGAACAAGAGAACATACCCGCCTACACTTATGGGGTACAGTTGAGGATAATTAGAGGAAGCATGTTTTCACCCTGAGAGTGGCAACATTTCTTATGGAGAATGCCTCCAAAAGAAGAAGTACAAGTGAATAATCTTCTGTATTTTATTTTGAATATGTTCCTCCTGGAGAATAGCATTATTGGGTACATCATTTTCAGGAAAGCTACATGGACAAATTATAAAAACATATTTTGTACTGGGTTTTTGTTTCTCTGATGGTCCCTGCCATTCTTTTTTTATTTATTTATTTATTTACAGATTCGGATCTAATCTTTGAGTTAAAAAGTCTTTTACAAAGGTTCCATGTCATATAATAGAAAGGTTACAGAACACAGTTACAGCATTGCAACAACATTCTTGGGCATAATATACAAGACCACATTCAAGTTAACAGTTGGTTAACAAGGTGCAGTTCCACGGCAACAGGATATACCTATAGAGAATAAGGGCAAATAGAGCGGCTGAGGGAGCCTTGTCCTAAGTGTGGCTCACAGAGCTTTGTCACGGTAACATATTAGGGAGGACACTTAGTTGATGGAGAGCAGGAGAGTAAAAGTAGGCCTGGAAGTAAAGAACGGAATAGTGACGGGGTGGGAAGGGAGGTTGGGGACTAGTCTTGCAGCAACATTCACAGATAAATGAGAGCGTCCAGCACAGAATGAAACCAGCAGGCTATTGCACAGTGGTATCTGGAGAAAATGAGACTTACTCAACCCCCCCCCCCCAATATATATTTTTTACCATTTACTGTATTTTGCCAGTCTGATTGCAATACTGTAATTAAGCCAATGTTTTGAGGACAATTTCTTCTTCTTCAAGGTTCACAGTTACTAAAAATTAAAGTATAATATAATGTGAAACAGAAAAAACAATATTTTTATAGGCTGGACTATTAACTAAACAAGTACTAGGTTAAACATTTTTTTCCCCCTTTAAATAGCATTCTCTCCTTTTCACTTCAGTCATTTGTCAGCTGTTATTATCAAGCAATAAAATTAATAAATCAAACTATGGCAGCGGTGTACTGTTTTGGTGGGATCAGGGCTCCAGATAAGGTGCCTATTTTGCTCACCTAATTTTAGGAAACACTCTTCAGAAATGTTTTTAATGAGTACCAGTACTCACCCAACATTTGTAAATATTCCACACGCCAAAGAATAGTGCTTCATAACATAACTGGTGATTCGAAAGGAACAGGTTTTTGCCAGATTTACAGCACTTGTATGCATCCCACTTTTGTTTTACTCACTATGTTTTAAAACTGGTGAGTAAATTCCTACCTTCCAACATTATTTGGAGCATTGTGGGCACCTGAAATTCTTATCTAGAAAAAAAACTACATTTTTGTTAAATAAATGTACTCCTCAGTCCACTCTAGCAAGACATTTGTACACATCTGAATTTCGTTTTACTCACCTCACTTTCAAAATGAGGAGGAGTACAGGTACTCATCCCCAAAAATCTTATCTAGAGCCCTGAATGGGATGAAGTACTATACTATGCAATCAGGGCATGAAATTCGTAAAAAAAAAGTACATGCCCACTGGGGCATGTAAGCAGTACAAGTACATGCCCAGGAAACGTTTTACATGCCACCCATTTTTTTTCCACATAATTCTGGTTTCATCGTCCTGGTTTGTCAGCTTGTAAGTAATAAACAGAAATATAAAGAAATTAAACTGGCTCTGTGTGATTTATTTCAGTAACACTACCTGTGCATGCCTCAACAAGCACTGATTGAAACTAACAAGGTTTTTTTATTTAAGAGGACAAATCAAAATGCAATGTAGTGTGGACTGTACAGCAGTCCAAAAGAAAGGACTTTCATTTACAGTATTTGTTTTCCCTTCTGTCTAGCCCCTCCCTGGCTAGTGCCCTCAGGCCTCACAAGTCCTTAAGAAAAGAGGACAGACCCAAACATAAAAAGGGTGACAAAGTCATTTATTTTTAAGAGGAGATGACAATCACTCAGTCGCCCCACAAATTCAACACACAAAAGGACAGGACTTTTACATTTATTTTTATTTTCTCCTGCCTTGCCAGTAGCCACTGACTACCGTACTCTGGGGCTCCCTCCCAATCAGTCCTCAAGAGGACAAATCAGTAGGCACCAGGCAGGCTGTAAGCCCAGCAGTCACAAAGGCTTTTAATCTGGTGCTTTAAATTAGATCACAGTATAGATCAATTCTCTTCCCAAACCTTTTTTATTTACTCAAGCTGACATCCTCAGCTGAGCAGCTCCTGTAATTCTCAATTTAGATGTTTGAGGGCTTAGTTTAGTTAGTTAAACCCCACCTAAGTAAATCAGGCAGCTTTTTATTACGCTGAATGCAAGGACTTTTTTTTTTACTTTTTATTTTCTGTTCCCAGCAGCAACTGTGACTAGTAAGTCTGCTATTATTTAATTAGTTCACTTGGCAACTGGGTTTACACTTTTTATATTTATATAAACTCAAGCAGCTGAGTCCCCAACTATAGGCAGAGCTTCCACAAAAAGCCTGTTGCATCCTAGAGTTTAGACTCTGAGAATGGCCCTTGTAAGCAGTTTTAATTCACTCTGTGGCAACTGGGTTTACCCTCCAAGTTAATTACATCAGGCAGCCGAGTCCTAAGGTAGAGCTTTCTACAAGTCTCTCAGTCACCTCACCATCAAATTTGGTTATGCTGTACAATGCTCCAGTTTCTTTTTTTTTTCCACCGCAAACAGAAGTTGAATCTTGTCAGGCTGTAATTTTGGATGCGAGTGACTGACTAGAGTTCTTTACTTTGGTCTCACTGTAGTCTCCCCCAACTATCACTTTTGCAGATTGCAGGCAGATCTAATTAGGCACTGCTTTAACTTAAGAATAGCTCTTATAAAAGCTTTTATTTATTTTAATTTTTTTTTAATTTTCTCCCAAATTGTGACAGAGTCCATGCCTTCCTGATCTCCCCCCTCCCGCTTATCACTTGCAAGCACTTTTCACTGCAATATTTAAAAAAAAAGTAGTAATTCAGTATTTGATGTTGGAGCTGATGGACAACAGCTCTTAAAAGAGCTTTTCTATTAACTATTTGATCACCGATCGCAACCAAATGGATGTAATGGGCAAGCTGAAAGCACACTACTCACCATGTCTCGCTTTCCCAATAAAAGATCAAGTGGCGCGCTTTACACAGACGGCAAGACACACTGTGTGGGGGGGGGGCGAACTGTGCAGACTGACTCTTCCAATTGGTGTCAGTCTCCTGCAGCCCGCCTTCACCAACAATGGTCCAACCCCTCCTATGTACAGCTGGTTGATAGCCGTGCCAGTCAAATGTCAGCCCGTTGTTCTCAGCATGTCAGCTGTCTCCGAAGGGCTCATCTTGTGACTTGGCAGTGGCATCCACTCAGGATGCTCGGCACTCCTCAAACGGCCACCGGCCCAAAGGAAAATGACGCTTACGCTCCTCAGTGGCCCCCTCCCCACAGGAAAATGAGCGCGAGTTTAAAAAAAAAATGGACGTGCCGACGTGGGAGTAAACAAAGCTGCTCAGCCATGAGAAAAGAAACCGGGACTTGGTTAAATACCTTAGGTGCCCCACTGGGCAGGTACTAAACTGCATTAGGTGTCCTGAGACAAACATGCCTGCCCTGGGGCACCTAAGGTATAGGAATTTCGCACCCTGTATGCAATACTCACTTTGAAGAACAATACTATATCTCATAACGTTTCACAGCTTATTCACACTGTAAAAGCACAGCCTACCTGGACCCAGACGTACTCTGGATTGGTACTAGCTAATTATTAACAGCTTCCATTCATGTGTGCGTTTTCCTAAACATAAAAATAAATAATGTAATCTGTTCGGTCTTTAGCCATGCTGCTTATTATAAAATCTTTATGTACCTCATTAATTTCCTGTACAGAGTGCACTTTTCATCACGTCAACAATTTAATCAAACTTCATATTGCACCTCTTTATTAGAAATTTCCAACACAGTAAGAACAGCGAAACAGTTAATTATAACAACAGTGCTATAGCCATGAGATTAAGCATGTGTAAATCAGGCTGCATTACAATCTTGGTTGCTGTACATAAAATAAATATAATAAGCAGCATGGCTAAAGACAGGCCAGGTGGCATTATTTATTTTTATATTAAGGAAAATGTATACATGAATGGAAGCTGTTAATTTGCCAGTACCAGAGTACGTCTGGGTCCAGGTAGGCTGTGTTTTGACAGTGTGAGCAAGTTGTGTAACATCATGAGAGATAGCATTGTTCTTTAAAGCGAATATTGCATAGCACGTCATCCCACAACAATACACCACTGTCACAGTTTGATTAATTATATTAACAATCATTGCTTTTACTGTTGCATATTAGTTACATATTATAATGTTAGACTTAAATTTTTTTGTAACTCTAATCCCTGAAGAAGAGAAAGTTGTCCTCAAAATGCTGGCTTAATTACAGTGCTGTAACCAGGCTGGCAAAATAAATGGCAAAAAATGTTTTTTGGAGGGGGTTAGTGAGTCTCATTCTCTCCAGATACCGCTGTGCATTGCTAGGGCTTTCTTATGTGAGGCATAATCGTCCTGATGTACTTTATATTGCAGACGTTTGGCCTCACTGGATTCTTGCAGTCTACTCTGGCATTCTTTTCCCTGCGTCTGTGGCAAGCTTGTTTTTTTTTTTGTTTGTTTGTTTTGTTTGTTTTTTAACTTCTCCCTGCCAGTTTTATGGACTCTGGGAGTAGCCATGCAGGATTCTTTTACTGCCTTTGATCTGTTGGAATTTTCCCAGAATGCTTCTCAGAATGATGTCAATTAGACCTAGCACTAGAACTAAGACAACAGGATCCTAGTTATAATCTAGTCACAATGTCCAACTGCAAATGCCTGTGAAAGTTAGCTGCTTTGAAAACTCGTTTGCCCTCCCTCCACAGCTGAAGTCACATTTCTCTAAGTGGCAACTGTTGTTCTTATGGATGTGTGGCAATTTTCTTTGTAAAGTGCTGTCACTGGGTGATAATAAAGCCAACACACTTTTGAAGGTCTTGGGTCTAACTGACATAATTCCCAGAGGCATTTTGGGAAAATTCCAACAGATCAAAGGCAATAAAAGCCTACATGGCTACCCCCAGTGGCCATAAAACTGGCAAGGAAAAGTAAAAAAAAAAAAATAAATAAATGACCTTGCCACGGACACGTGAAACAATGTCAAGGATCATCAGCGAAACAAAGAAGAAATTTTTTCATACGTACTGTAATTTCTTTTTCTGTTAGCTCCTACACTGTCAAAGGAATTCATTACTAATAGGTGATATGCACCCTTACTAAGGAAAATGGCACAGTCGAAGGCTGTGATCAGCTGAGTATCCTGGGCACCTGAACATTCTAAACAGCAGCAACTCTCCAATCACTTTTGTCCAAGCAGCGCTTCTAAATACGGAAAAAACAGATTTGTATATATTGTACCATTCGTCTTGTCACAAAAACATACATATGAGCTGCCTTCATAGATATAACTTTAACCAGAATAAGATACAGTAAACAGTTGCCTACCACGTGAGATGGGTGGAGGTAAGGAATCACAATTCTCTAATGGGGTGGAAGGTCCTTGCGGTACTAAGCCAACTAGAAAAGTCTTATCAAGGAATTAATGCAAGCGGATAACACTGTGAATAGGACTGCAAACAGTGTAAGCACTCACCTGTAACAAAGGAGGCGCTCTTATTTATCATCAAATTCGAACCTATTATATCTGCATGCTGGTATACAGCATTTTAATGCGGAACTGCTCCTTTTTTTTTTTTTTTTTTGCATATCTATATATACATGCACAGCAGATAAACTATAGAGGGATACCCAGAGCGCCTTACAATACGAGGTTTGTTGCAAAACAACAAACATCCCAGCACTGGTATACCGGACAATATTCTCCTGCAGCAACAAGGCTCCCAGATAGGCCCCATTGACAATGTAGGAGCTAATAGAAAAGGAAATTATGGTAAGTGTGAAGAAATGTCTTCTTTCTGTAGTGCTCCACATTGTTAATGGGATTCATTACTAATGGATTCTAAGAAGCAGTACCCATGAAAAAAAAAAAAAAAAAACAACGGGTTGGGGGAGAATATTGTCCCATACATCATCTTAGAATGGGAAAGGAATTTACCTGCTAACTGCAGCCCGCAAAACTCTGACCAAAGGCAGCATCCGCAGAGCTTTGAACATTCAATCTGTAGTGCTTGGTGAATGTGTGGACGGAGGACCACGTAGCTGCCCTTCACAATTCTAAGATAGATGCCTCGCCTTTCTCCACATAGGAGGAGGCCATAGCTCTGATGGAGTGAGCCTTGATGAGAGTCGAAGGCCTCCTCTTTTCTGTGACATAAGCCTTGGCAATGCATTCCCACCCCCCCTCCACCCCCCAAGCCAGGGTGACCTTGGAGGCTTTTTGTCCTTTTTTGGCTGCTCCGAAAAGAACAAACAAGAACAAACAACCTATCCAATTTCTGGAACTCAGCAATCCATCTATGGTATAGTTATGTGATGTTATTCTACCTCCCAATGCTGTCATACCTATCTGTTAATTGATTGCTCTTAGTCCAGCCTTGAGCCTGTCTGTACCATAAGCTGTTCAACCAACTTGCTGGAGCATGTGGCTCCTGTATGTTACCTCGACTCTGTACTATGTCTCACTGTTACTCTGTAACTCTCCCGGGTCGCACCTAAAAATAGGCACTTGGATGTCTAGTGTGCTTACCTGCTTAACAAAAGCAAATAAATAAATAAATATCCTAATTGAACTTCTCAAATCTAACTTGTGCAACTCCTTCTCTTTTGAGTGAGTAGGTTGACGACAGAAAGATGGAAGACAGATTTACTGGTTCACATGGAAGGCCATAGGGACCTTTTGTTCTGAGCACCACCTTGTCCTTGTACATGACGAGGTAAGGTTCTTTATGGGACAAAGCCTGGAGATCACCAATCCTCCTGGCTGAGCAAATAGCAACTAAAAAACAAACCTTGTAAGACAACAAGTCCAATGGTGAGGGTCGGGCTGGCCCACCTGGATACCTGGAAATTTCCAGGTGGGTCCCCCCTCAGTTGGGTAAGTGGTTACCTTCTGAACTCTGAAAACTTCTGCATTTATCTTCTTTTTTCTAATTAAATGGGGGTATCTGGGACACTGTTGATAAATGTAAGATGCAAACACAGAGTTAGTGAGTCAGATTGAAGTGGAATATTGATATGAGTGCGTCAACCTGGGCCCTCCTCTATAGATTTTCCAGGTGGGCCCTTGTATCTTCTTTCCAGGTAGGCCCTCTGTACCCCAGTCTGACCCTGCCAATGGTACTGACTAAAGCAGATCGAAAGGCTCTTTTACAAAGAACATTCAGCATCAGATTCAGATCCCATGGAGGAACAGCGGATCGGAATAGAGGTTGACTCCTGCTGGCAGCCCACTGAAAACAAATAACCTCCTGGTTAGTCCCTATGGACGATCCCAAGGAGGCTCCAAAGGGCCGACACCTGACCGCTCAAGGTGCTCAAGGCCAAATCTTTCTCCACTCCCTTCTGCAGAAAATCCAAAATCGGCAGAACTGGATATTTTTTTCTCTTGCCCAAGTCAAAAAGGTGGTCCATACATGAGCATAAGTTGCAGACATGGAATTCTTTCTGGCAGCCATCTGGGTATCCACTAACTTCTTAGAGAAATCCTGTTTTAGGAGTTTCCTCCTTTCAGGAGTCGAGCCGTGAGCTGCATCACCCCCAGATTTGGATGTAGAATGGAACCTTGGGAAAGAAGGCCCCCCACCCCCACATTAAAAGACAAAATGGTACATGTTGAGCTAGGTTCACTAAGTCCGAGAAGCACAGCCTTCTGGGCCACTCTGGAGCTATTAGAAGAAACATAGAAACTGTCGGCAGTTAGCCAATTGGCCTGAATGCTCAACTCTCCCACCAAGTGAACTGCTGACAGAGATATGAGGCTCTCCTCTGCCCACAGCAGGAGATTGTGGCTTCTTTAGCATGATCCAAGGCAGCATGGATTTACAGTGGGAAGATCTTGTCAAACAAATCTGAGATTTCTTTGACTGGATGACTAGTGAGGTGGATCAGGGAGGAGCGATGGATGTGGCCTATCTGTATTTCAGCATGACCTTCGACACCATCCCACATAGGAGGCTAGTAAACATGCTGAGCAGCCTGGGAGGGAGTGGGTCCCAGGGTGGTAAACTGGGTCAAAAATTGGCTTAGCGATGGCACACAGAGGGTGATGGTGAACGAAGTTCAATCTGAAGAGAGGGGGGTGACCAGCAGGGTCCCACAGAGAACAGTGCTTGGACTAGTCCTCTAATGTCTTAATAAGCAACACTGCCGAGGGGCTGGAAAGGAAGGTGTCTCTCTTTGGAGACAACATGAAGATCTGCAACAAGGCTGACACTCTAG
Source organism: Neoceratodus forsteri (assembly GCA_016271365.2). Classification (NCBI taxonomy): domain Eukaryota; kingdom Metazoa; phylum Chordata; order Ceratodontiformes; family Ceratodontidae; genus Neoceratodus; species Neoceratodus forsteri. Next base: position 1,681,477,096 of record CM057456.1, read on the forward strand.
GAGGGATAGAGAAAATGAGAAGGGACCCAAGAAAGCTTGAGATGTGGTTAAGGGTGTCGCAGCTAAGATTCAATGCGAAGTGCAAGATCATGGACTTGGGCACAGAAATGTGGGGAAGAGGTACTGACAGCCACAAAACAGGAAAGGGATTTGGACATAATCCTTTCTGATGATCTAAAGGTTACTAAACAATGTGAGAAGGCTGTGAGGAGAGTCAGTGGAATGCTGGGCTGCATAGGGAGAGGTATCTCCACCAGAAGGAAGGAGATGGTGATGCCACTGTATAGAACATTGCTCATCTAGAGTACTGTGTCCAGTATTGGAGGCCGCATCTCCAGAAGGACATAGAGTAGAAGGGGTTCAGAGAAAGGTGACAAAAATGGTGCAGGGGCTGCACCAAAAGTCATATTATGGGAGACTAAAGGATCTCAATATGTATTCCCTGGAGAAGAGGAGAGAGAGGGGGGCTATGATAGAGACTTTCAAATACATCAAGGGTGTAATGTACAAGAGGGTAGCATCTTTAAAAAAAAAATTATGTTCAAGAACAAGGGGCCATGATATGAAAATAGAGGGAGTAGACTTAGGGGTAACGTGAGAAAGTATTTCAGGTGGTGGATCCATGGAACAGCCTCCCGGCAGAGATTGTAGGGCCAAAAATGTTAGGGGAATTCAAAAAAGCATGGGACAGACATAAAGGAATTTTAGCAATAGGAAAGAGAGGTTAAGCCACAGGTCATTTAGAATCTGTGGTATATGTAACAGGTAGGAAAAGTGGGCAAACTAGGTGGGCCAAGCAGTCCTTATCTGCCATCAGATTCTATGTTTCTATCTTTCTGCTCTTCGTGCCCCCTTAACTTTTTATGTACGCCACCGTAACAGTGTTGTCTGACCTTATTTTCACAACTTCTGACTTCACCCGATTTTGAAAATAAAAGAGAGCAAGGTGCACAGCCAACATCTCCAGAATGTTTATGTGTCGGTGCTGTTCTTGCTGTGACCAAGTCCCCTGAATGTATACACGCAACATGTGGCCATGCTTATCAAAGTCAGCCAGCGTCCGTCCCTTCTACAATGACAGTCCCAACTGCACCACCACCACCTGTGGTCACCCAGGTGTTGGGTGTTTTCAGCAGGAGCTGTAACCTACCTGCCCCTGAGGAAAAGAGTGGATTTTACCTCCCTCGGCCAGCCCTCCGATGACTCAGGCTGGTTTCTGAACCCAGGTTGCCAGTTTCACGAGCAGTAGCACTACCACTGTGCTGATGGGTCAGCTTCTTTATGTCCTTATTGAAATTTTTACGCTTAATTTTCATGTTTTAACTGTCGGGTGCTTATGAAGCGGGGAGGCGCAACAGCAGACATGATGGACCTTGAGTACCTTCAGACTTAAACTTCCCATTCTATCACAGTACTGTATAAGGGTGTCATTTTACTGTAATAGTTCACTCATTCATGTACCATTGTCTGTTCTTGTCTGACTGTTAAGTTTTTCATAATGAACTCCTTGGTCACCTGTATATTCACCACGAGGACATGGACGGAATGGAGGTGTTCCAGAGGGGGGCAGCTGGAATGGTGCAGGGTCTGCATCGGGGTCCTGTGGGGAGAGACTGGGGGGACCTCAGTATGTGCACCCTGGGAGAGGAAGGGGGAGTATATGGTGGATACCTTCAGATGCCTCACAGGCGTAAGCAAGATTCAAGAGAGAAGCAGTTTTCAGAAAAAAAGATGATCAAGAACAAGGGGATATGCCATGAAGCTGGAGGGGAGGGAAGACTCAGAGGAGATGTGAGGAAGTACTTCTTCACAGAAAGAGTGGTGGATGCCTGGAACAGCCTCCTAGCAGAGGTGGTGGGGGCAAAAACGGTAACAGGATTTAAGAAGGTGGGATAGGCATAACAGCACCTTAGTGGAAAGAAGGGGTAAAGCGGGTCAGCAGTGTTACAGTATGTAGAATAAATGTGCATACTGGGTGGGGCAAGCGGTTCTTATCTGTCGTCAGATTCTATATTTCGGTGAATGGGAATGTGGACCAGCACTGGCAGCCAACCTGACAGGCTGGCATTAGTCGTCAGAATCAACGCTGGGGGAACTTCCAAGACAGAACCCCTTGCTCAGATTCTCCAAACTCCCCCACCAACTCAGAGACTGCCGCAGGAGTGGTGAAATTGGGATCCTGGCCTGATAGTCCTCCAAGGTCGGATCCCAGGCAGACAGCAACTCTATCTGTACGGACCACATGTGAAGGGGAGCCCACAGGAACAGTTCTATTGCCTCCATCATGAGGCCCAGAATCCGCAGAAGGCCATGAGCAGAAGCAGACAATTAACTCCTCAGCCACTGAACCTTTCTCAACAAGGACTCCTGGATGTCGAGAGGAAGACCTTCTCCTCGTCCCTCTTGAACACCGCTGCTAGGTGCTCCAGGGTCTGCGATGGCTCGAGAGAGTTTTTCTCCCACTTCACCACCCAGCTGTGGCACTCCAAAATCTCCAGAGTCCTGGTCACCGACTCCCTCGCCAATGGCGCAGACTGCACATAAATGAGCAGATCGTCCAGGTAGGGTAGACATGATGTCCCTCCTGTCGAAGCTGAGCCACCAGGACTATGAGCACCTTCAAGAAAACCCTGAAGGCTGCTACCAGCTCAAATAGGAGTGCGCTGCACTGGGAAGTGCTGTCCCAGGACCATGAACCTGAGGAACCTCTGATGAGACTGCTGGATGGGAATGTGGAGATACACATCCCTCAGATCTATGGCTGCTAGATAATCCCCCGACTGGACAGTCCGAAACTCCGAATGACTGAACGCAAGGACTCCATCCTGAAGGCCGAGTGGCGAACAAACTTATTTAGGAGTTTCAGATTAGGTCTGAACACTCTCCCGACTTCTTGGGAACTACAAAATAAATGGAGTACAATTCCTGGCCTTTTCATTGGGAGGCACCGGAACAATCGCCCCAATCTATGTGAGGTGGTCCAGTGTCTGCAATGCCACTTGCCTTTTCACGGGGTCCTTTGGTACTGAGGATGGCAGAAAAATGTCTTTTTGAAGGAAGGTTGAAAACTCTATTGCACAACTTAAAGCCAGAATTTCCAGAACCCAAGCATCTGATATTATCTGGGCCCATCTTATGTAAAAATTGTGCAGTATTCAACCAAGGGAAGGGAGGGAGGCAGAGATTAGGCCGCATACCCTCATTGTGAGGTGCCTGCTTTTTGCCCTGGGCCTCCATTACCACTTTGGATATGGGCTCCTCTGCTATTATTGCTCTTAAAACCAGAATATGATCCTTTACTCCTCTGGTTCCTGAAGTTCCAAAAGAGATGAAACCCCTCACAATAGTGCTTCTGTTGGCTGTTTCCTTGATCTTTTGGAGGTGAACTTGCCTTCTGCTGTCATTTTTTTTTTGACACTGGAAGGTAGCCCTTGATATCCTTCAAAATATCATCCAGGCCAGAACCAAACAAGGCTCCCTCAAAGGCTAAGTTAAAACAGCTTGGTCTTTGAAGCCTGATCAGGGACCCAGTGCCGAAGCCACATGCCTCACAAAGTGGACACAATGTGATAAGAGGAGCAAGCCGACAAACACAAGTTCTCCACCGTGGTATCCTCTAAGAAGGTGGAGGCCATGGATATCAACTCAAAATGTTCGCCCTTTCCAAATCCGGGGGAACGAAGCTGCCCAGGATCGCAATCCACAAGTTTAACGCTTTGGTAACAAAAAAGTAGGCATAGGAGGTGCGGAGGTTTGTGCCGCTGGAGGCAAAGGCTCTTCTGCATGAAGCATCCACTCACTTGTCATGCAAATTCACTAAAGTCAAAGACCCTTCAATTGAATAATAATGTGTCTGATGGAATTATGTACAGCCTTATCCACAGAGGAGGGTCTTCCCACTTGCAGGTGTTTTTTTTCCAAAAAAGGGAAACACCGTACCTTAGGTTTCAGCAGATATATTTCTTGGTCTGCACCTGCCCACTGCTGTTCAACAATCTGGCCACAGTGACTAAAGTTTGGAAAACACTTTAGAGTAGAAGAGGACACGGACAAGATAGGATTTACATCTAATGCCTCCATGGATTGCACCTCCTTCAGTGGTAATATCCTATAAGCCTCAGTTATCAGATAGGACAAAGATTTGGCATCAAATAGGGGAGGGACAGTTCCGTCCACTCCCTCTTCCTCCTCCTCCGAGGGTTTGTCATCATCACCACTACCACCACCACCAACAAGTAACTTCTTTTGGGTCAGGATTTTCCTCAAGATCTCCGATATCCTCATCCTGACCCTCTGTATGGTCAGGGTCGGGGTCTGCCTGCACATCTATATTAGCAGCTTTGTCCTGCTCCAGTGCACCTGTGCGTGCCTGTGTGGGCCCCCCCCCCCAACCTGAGGGTCCCAGTTTGGGATTGGTGTCTCTTGGGATGTCCTGCAGAACATTAGGGCCCTAAGCTTTTCCTAAGAGCAATAACAAAGATTTACGCAATTTTGCTTTGCCACTGCTAGCTGGTACACCTGCAGCACCCTCACTAACTCGGGAGTTCCAACTGTATGGAAACCATAAGAGACATATTAGCTTGATTAACACAATGTGGGCAATGGGAACCTAGAAGAGAGGGCTGCATTACCCTTTTGCAGGTCTTACATGGTTTGAAAACTAGAGGTCTCAGATAAGCCATGTTGCCAAAACTCTAGTTCTACAGAAGCCCAGCAGCAAAATTAAGTTGATAATACTGGCTAAAGAAGAAGAATACTATCACGATCCCCACCTCTAACTGTGGGGGAAAAAAAAGAAACAGAATAAAACACTCCTGACCTGATGCACAACAATGTGAAACAGTATGGCAAAATTATTATCACTGTATTAAATATGATGGCTACCGATTTACTCACTTTAAAATTATTAATGCTATCTATAATACCCCTTGGAAATTACATAAATGAGGCAATTGCTTCTGTCAAAGTGCACCAGATGTGATGCTAAGAATGGTACTCTTTTACACATCCTCTGGGACTGTTCTAAGGCCCAGCCATTTTGCTGAAGGATAAAGGATGCACTGGATCCTATTTTGGGTCTGGACAAGGCATTTACTAAAGAGAGATGCATCTTGAGGTTGGATTACAGACCCTGATGGGTGCCAGGCACTATCACTTCACATTGATTACTATGGTACCAAAGAAATTCTATTGAGGAATTAGCTAGACTAAACCCTTCAACCATTTGTGGAATGGCATAAAAAAATGTTAGAGATATTGAGACTAGAAAGAACAATAGCCTCTATGCACTACCATTATCAGACTTATATCCGGCGCTGGGGTCTTTGGATGCCTGGTTGTCCACCCTCACATGCTTATACCATATAGGGCACCAGCCTGTTCCTGCCTGTTGGGTAACAAATAGTAGCCTTGTGTATCCTTATTCAACTCCATGGGGGGCGGGGTTGGGGGTAGAGTGGGGAAGGAGGGACAGGTTGGGGGGAGTCATTAAAGGTTACGGTTTCAGTGCTTTTTACATTCCTGTATACCTACCTGTACATGGCACAGTAAGTAATGAATATTTTTTTTTCAATAAAGTTTATTCAATAAAAAAAAAAAAAAAAAATGAAACGTTCTTACCAGCCAAGCCGGCTAAAAGGAGACTGACTGTGCACAGGTAGTCGGGCTGAAAATACAAGAAAATAGAGCCACCGTGTTTAGCACTAGAAAAGTGCAGGCGTGCATGCTCTCATGGAAATGCATATGTATGATGTCTCGACGCTGTACGTGAAATCGGAATGTCAGAGGCGAATGCGTGCCCAAGCAAAGGCTCGTGAAAAGTGCGCTAAGGCTGGAGGAAGCCTCTGACAAGAAAGGGTGCGCGCCAAACTGATGGGGCTGGGGGGAAAACAGCGCAAAGCCATGCAGCTCAATGGAGCCATTGAGAAAGCCGCCACACAACTTGTGTCAATAGATGTCCCACAAAAGCCTTGGTAAAAAGACTCTGATACTTCCCAGAGTCTAAGACTGCTCACTCTCCTTGTCTGGCTTTTTCTTTTTTTTTTTTTTTTTTTTTTTAAAGCACATCCAAGCCAAGGAAAAATTAAAGGGGAAATGACCCCTCAAACAAACTGAGAACAGAAATAATGGGGAAATGTCCCCTCCAACTGTGACTACACACACACAAAAAAAAAAAAACACCTAAAAGAGAAAAGTATATACAAGAGTCACCCTAGGAGTCGGGAAGGGAGGAGTGGGGAACCAGCACCCAAAAAATGGAAGAAGAGACCACAGGGAATGCCCTTAACCAAACCCCAAAACAGGTACTTACCTGAGACACCATTTCTTTTCCTAGGAGGAAAATCTGAGACCTGCTAAAGAACATACATACCCTTCTGAATTACTGTGCAGACGTGGCCCCCAATCCAAGCACAGGCAGTAGAAATGGGGGGGGGGGCAGGTTAGCCAATTTGAAAGCTGCAGAGGCGTGATTTTAAATTTTGGGATTCTCCCTGGCAACAGGTAGCCCCAACCTGCTATGCAGATTTGCAGCCCCAAAAGTCAGAAAGTCGTTTTTTTCTTCTTCAGAGAAATTTCTAAGATGTTTCCCCTTCGACGGCACAGCAGAGACTGGAGAGTTGCTACTGTCCATAATATTTAGTTGTCCAGGATTCTATGCTGATTACTGCCTTGGACTGTGCCATTTCCACTAGTAGGAGTGCACATCACCCATTAGTAGTGAAACCCATTGAAATTGTGGAACGCTATAGAGAAAAACCCACTGCACACCATGCATTTTTTATCATTTTTGCATGTCTGTTTCCTTTTTAATTACTTGGTGAGGGGAGGGGTCACTGAGGTTTCCAATACTTCACACAATGTTAGGTACTGCAGCTGCCTGGATGGCAGAAGATGAATGCCAATAGACTATACTGTTACTACTATACTGATACACATTGCCATCATTTTTTAAAACCTTGTGATGACATTCAGGGTGAAAAAGTGCCAAGCTGTAATGTGCTCAGACCTAGCTTCCCCTATGTACAGCACTGAACAAATGTAAAATTTTAGGACTTATCCAGCCACTTACTACAGATCAATCTGCACTTGCCACACATCTTTTACAATTAAGTCATCTCTGCTTTCCTACTTGCTCAAGGAAATGTGCTTGTGCTGGGCAGAGAGCAATAACATTTGCGCAGTCCTACCTATGCAACTTCACAGGACTCTGAGAATGGTGGCAATGTATTACAAGTAAGCAATAATACCCGACAGGGTGGGCGGTATTGTGCTATACCGGACCTCCCAGGGGCGTAATGAGGCCCGACGCCGTAGGCGGAGGGTATTATTGCGCTTAGAAAATGGGCACTGTAAAAAAACACAAAATAGTTGAAAAGTGTTAATGAAAAATAAGTTTAAAGTAACTTTTGAAATAAAATAGTTCCTCCGCCTGCATTTGACTTTTGTCCTGTCACACACACACACACACACAGTCAAACACTTCACTTTCGTTTTTTTTTGTTTTTTTTTATTTACACTTAAAACAGGTATACGGACAATTCATCACAGTCTACTTTGCCACAGACAACATGTTACAGTCAACTGGGCAAAACAGCTTTCATCGTATTACAAATTGGTCGCGGGCATAATGTGGACACAGCAGCGGGTTACAGGCGACACAGCCTCCCGCTGTAGTCTGTCGCAATTGATGATTCGTTTCTCCTCTACCACCACGATTTAGTTTACTTACAGACCACATTTCCAGCCGCTTCGTTTCTACTCTGCTACCAAACAGTACAATATGTCTAAATAGCAAATTTAGAAACTTTTAGGCTAAGGCTAAGCAAGAGTAAGCTACTCACAACTCACATTCAGGATCACTATGCCATTACTTCATGTCAGTAAAATGTAATCTATTTGCTTTCTTGCACATAACTACAGTTATTTTAAATACTTTAACTGAATAAAGACTTCTTTGCATCTCTATTGTCTATGCACATCTTTTCTTTCTTGTTCTCTGTTGGTCATATGTTCAGCTCCATTTTGTCAGACAACCAATGTGCTGTGCGATATTTATTACAGTTCTGTTTTGTCCTCACGATATTTTGCCCGTGACAAATTGTTTGTGACTTTTTGTCCAGGGACAAGTACCTGTGTTTAAACAGGTATATTTATGTTTTTTTTTTTTTTTTTTTGTGGTTTATGGTGGGGAGTGCAGCCGATGGACTGAGCTAAGCAGGCGGTAGAAGGTGGCACGAGAGCGCTGCGATTGGGAGAAATGCTCATGTTTCCTCTCCTCAATTGCATACAAGTAGGTTTTTTATGTATTTTCTGCAGTCAGGCTTCTCAGGAGGGGATACTGGTTGGTGTTGAGCAGGGCCTGGTATCTCTCGCTGATGGTGTCACGCTGCCAGCGAAGGCAGCTGGAGAAGGAAGCGAGGCACTGTGAGCTGATGGAAGGATTTCTTTTAGTTTGTGACAGTGCAGTGCTTAGAATGTTTTACCATTTAGAGACACAAAAGGGCGATCGAGAACAAGAAAATTCACTTTCAACTGACATGCTTTTCGGTTGCAAAAGTGGTCACTGTATTAAGTAACAAGACAGCAGTATCTACGATATCACTACGGAGTAGGAGAAGAGCAGTATTTTCTTCGTTTTCCGTACCGCAGATGGACGTCCATCTGCGGTATGGAAAATTAAGAAACTACCGCTGCTCTCATGCTCCGTGGCGGTGCCGGAGATAATGCTCTCTGCTACTTAATTCAGGTTACACTTTTGCACCCGGAAAGCAGCTTAGGGTGCCCACTGCTATTTGTTGTGCAAACAAGTACTTTTTTGCGCGTCTTTGGCTTGGAAGAGGAGAAGGGCCCATCTGCTATTTTTCAGCTAGCTCGGTGAGCTGGGAAGAAATGGTGGTTGTCGCATCTGAACATTTGGGGTGCCCAAGGATCCATTGAGAAATGGGGCACCCCAAACAGGCTCTAGTTTTGATGCGGGCTCTATTGACTGATAGACGCCCACCTTGCAGAAGGGCTCAGCCAATCAAAGCTTGGGTTTCATGAAGCCCATTTTCTAACTGTAAGATGGGCTAGTCACTCATTTCTATGGACTACTACCAGCTACAGGAAAGCTTACTACTTCATTTAAAATAGATTTTCGCACAGTTTTGAACTGTCCATAAATGTTCCCCTTTAAACATTGTTTGGGTGAGAGAGCTGCAAAGTGAAGCCATGCAGTTCTGAAACCTAGACAACACTGGAAAGACACTCTCAACCATATAATGTACAGTCACCACAATGCTAAAATGTACTTATTTATTTATTAGAAACTTGTCACCAGGAAGGGTACGCTGAATGGGGCACATTTTCAGGTGCAACCCCGGAGAGGGGTTACAGAAAGGAAGGTAAGGCAAGCAATAAAATATGCAACAATACAGTTGATTGATTAGACAACAATGCACATGATATGCAAAAACAATATACACAGGGTAAGGTAAAAACAGGTTACTCACCAGTAACAGTAGTTCTAGGAGTGGTATATGATGCTCATCCACACTTCTGACAGTTGCCTTTCCCTTTAATTCTGGCTAGAACGTCTTCAAGCTGGCTCCTCCCACCCACCCGAGTGGTAACTCCCTCGGCTCTGCCCCATGATGCCAGATCTTGCCCGCTGGAAGCAGTATTGTGCACCAAAGCCAGGGAGGTCAGGTGGGTGCGTGTGGATAAACATCATATACCACTCTTAAAACTACTGTTACAGGTGAGCAACTTGTTTTTCTAGGGACATGGATATGATGTTCTATCCACACTTTCTGGCAGACTCCTAGCAGTTCTCTGGCAGGAGGGAGGCAAGGTGCACACACCCCCTACTTAGGGAACAGAGACTGAAGAACTGAGGCCCTAAAACCAGCATCCTGGCGTAACTCAAGGTCGATGTGGTAATGGGAAATGAAGCTGTGTGTGCTGACCCCTCCAGGTAGCTCCCCTACAGATTTCTTGGATAGGGACATCCCTGGAAGCAGCCACCGAGGCAGCGGTATGGAGAGTGGAATGAGCCTTTACCCTACAGGAGGCTCCCTACCCGCAAACCTATAGCAGAGATCAATGCAGGACACAATCTGCTTGCCAACTGTCCGCTTGGCTGCCAGTCTGCCAGGTGCGGCTTCAGCGTAGGTGACAAACAGCTGGTGATCCTCTCCCAAACTCCAGCCATGCGCTCTTTGTAATAAGCGAGAGCTCACCTCAGGTCCAGACTATGGAGCCTGTGGTCAACCACCGAGGTGTCACTGAAGAAGTACACCAGGAAATTAATCACCTGGTTAAGGTGAAACTCTGACATAACCTTCGGGAGGAACTTCGGGTTGGGGCGCAGGACAACCTTGAACCTGTGGAAGACCAGGTAAGGAGGCTCCACCTAAAGCACCTGGAGTTCACTGATCCTTCTAGCTGATGTGATGGCCACCAAGAAAGCAGTCTTCCAAGACAGGTAAGACATCTCACACCTGTGCATAGGTTCAAATGGCTTGCCCATGAGCTTTGCCAAAACCAGCAGCAGATCCCAAGGTGGTGGTGGTTCACGCACCAAAGGGGAAATGTGTTCAAGACCCTTAAAAAAGCGCCAGACCACCTTTTCCTGCACCACAGACTGCTGACTGGCCCGCGCCCGGTAAGCAGAAATGGCTGCCAGGTGCACCTTAAGGGTGGTCAACTGAAGGCTCGACTTAAGAGAGGGACCACAGTAGTCAAGGATGCTAGCCTCTGGACAGGACAAGGGGGGTACAATCCCTTGCCCTGGCACCAAATAGAGACCCTCTTCCACTTGAAGGCATAGCATTTCCTGATCGACTCCTTCTTAGATGCCACCACAACAGCAAGGACATCTTCGGAGAGACCCAAAGCCTGGAACTCTAGCCACTCAGGAACCAGGCTGTCAGGTGCAGGGATTGAAGGTCCGGGTGGAGTACCTTTCCCTGACTGATGGACAGCAGGTCTGGGTGGAGAAGAAGACGCATTGGGAGCCTGCTGCTGAGGCTGAGGAGATCAGGGTACCAAAACTGGTGTGGCAGTCCAGAGCCACCAGTATCACCTGTGCCTTGTCCCTCCTGGCCTCAAGAAGCACCTTGTGGATCAAGGGAAGAGGAGGAAAACCTTGCCCACACGGCTGAGGGCGTCCGCCAGCTGGTTGGAGGCCCCTGCCACATGGATGGCTAGGAGATCCACCTCCAAGCTGCGCACGAGAGTCCACACACGGAGAGCTTCCTTGCACAGTGGCAAGGAGTGTGTCCCACCCTGTTTAATGAGGTAGTACATAGTCGTAGTGTTGTCTGTCTGGACCTGGACCACCTGACCTCGAATGTGAGGAGCAAGGCAGTCGGCGCCAGCCGAACCACTTGAGCTCCAGCAGGCTGATGTGGCACCAGGACTCCTCAGGTGTCCGCAGCCCATGAACTCTGTGTTCCCCTAGGTGGGCACTCAAGCCCATGAGAGAGGCATCGGTCATCAGGATGATGGTCAGCTCTGGGCAGACAAATAGGATCCCTTCTTGCAGATACCTGGAGCTAACCACCACTGGAGAGGATCCCATATCCGCTGGGTCACAGTGACCAGCTGGTCGAAGTGACCCTTGCGCTGAGACCACTGGCTGGCCAGCTCCCACTGCAGAGCGCGCATTCTCCAGTGGGCCCAACAGACCATGCTGGTGCAGGCTGCCATGTAACCCAGCAGGCGCAGGATGTAGGGCGCAACTGCCCAACCCTAAATGATTGGGAAAAGGAGGAGAGAGCCTCCTCCCTGTCCGCCAGGAGCTGGCTCTGCAAGAGTCGAGCTCTGCCCTGATGACGCTGATCACCTGCTAAGGCATGAGTTCCAATTTGGCCTCGTTGATTAGGAGGCCAAGGGAGATGCAGGTCTGGAGGGCCAGGTCCTTGGACCACTCCACCTCCAGCCTGCAGGGACCTGCAATCAGCCAGTCATCCAGGCAGGGGTAAACTCAGAACCCTTGGCGCCTCAGGTAAGCTGCCACCACTACAGTGCACTTGGTGAAGACCCTGGGGGCTGAGAACAGGCCGAATGGCATGGCCTGGAACTTGTAGAGGGCTCCCTCTGCTCGGAAGCAGAGGAGCCTTCAGTGAGATGGACAGATCGGGACCTGAAAGAACGCGTCCTAGAGATCCAGTGAGCAAAACCATATGTTTTGCTTCAGAGGTGGTATGATCTGAGACAGAGTTACAATCCTGAAGGTGCATGACTTGAGAAACTTGTTTAGGTCATGCAGATCTAGAATGGGGTGTCAGTCCCCTGTCCATTTTGGCACCCGGAAGTACCTGGAGACAACCCCTGGGTGTTCCGGAGGATCCAAGACAGGAACCATGACTTCCTTGCAGAAGCAGTGGGGAATGTCATCCCAAACAGCTGACAGGATGTCTGTGGATGCCAAGTCCTCCTGTGGAGCGCTGACTCGGCAAGGAGGGTACTGCTTGAATTCCAGAGGCAGACCCTGACCCACCACCTCGAGGACTCACCTGTCTGTGGTGACAACGGACCAGGCAGAAAGGAAATGGTGGAGCCAGGTCCCCATGGGAGAATCCTGGGGAGGTGTGGTGGGCAGGAGGGAGGCACCCCTTATCCTGTCACTGGGCTGGCTTGGAGGAGGAGGGGGGTCTGGCTGAGGAGCCACCGGAGCCTCTACCCCCAGGCTTACGGATGACTGAGGCCACTTACTTTGGTTGAGGTCATCAGGCCTGGACCTGCCTGAGGCTGGGCTGGTTTCGCCGCAGGAGTAGAGGTAAATCAAAAGGGCTTCCATTCCTGCTGCTGCTTAGAGCATTTTGGGTCCTTCTGGGCAGATGTCACAGAGTCTAAGGTGGCACTGGACTTCTCAGTGTGGGTGAGGTGGCCCTTGACCCCGGGCCCGAACAAGTCGGTACCCAGGAAAGAAACATCTGCCAGCTTGTGCTGAGTGTCTGCCATGAAGTTCGAGATCCTCAGTCAGGCCCTGCGGTGCATGGCCACTGCGGCCACTACGGAGCGGGCACAGGAGTCCCCAATGTCCACGGCTGACTGGAGCGGTTGCTTCAATACAGCCTGGCCCTGGTCCCAGACCAGTTTGACCATGGTCAGAAGGTCTGCTGGCAGATGAGGCAGCACCTCACCCAGGGTGCCCAGCAAGGCATGGGAGAAGTGGGCCATAAGGAGGGCCGAGCTCACCTAGTGTAGACCAAGCAAGGAGGCAGCATACACTTTCTTAGCCGCCATGGTCCAACTTCTTGGACTCTTTTGTCGGGTGGCTTGTCAATGTTCCCAGTGTTGCCAGACCGCCTGAACACAAAAATCTGCTACCAGCCCGTTGGCCAAGGAGTGTTCTGTGAATCCCAACAGGGAACCGGCAGGTACTGCATACTTGCGGGCCATCTGGCCAGAGGGCACAGGGCAGGAAGCGAGGCATTGCCAATGCTCCTAAGCAGGACCAAGCATGGCCTCTGCCACCAGGAAGGTCTCCTCAGGAGTATCTCCCTGGTCCAGGATCTCAGTCAAAGGGTATCGAGCCAGTTTCTGGACAGGCTCCATTTTCATACTCATGGACTCTGAGATCAGGCAGAGAATGCCCATGAAGGAAGTAGGACTTTTGTCCATCAAGAAACCCTCAACTGACTCCACATCCACCGGATGGGAGTGCAAGGAGGAACCCTCATACTCCAAGGAGTCGTTAAAGAGGGGTTGACCACCAGAGTCCCCACTGACCCACTGCGGACATCAGGAATGACGGTGACTGACAGCCAATGGGGAAACCCCTTGGCCGGAACACCAGTTTTCAGCTATATAGGTGGCGGCTCCACAGGAATCAGAGGAGACGCCGAGAGAGGCCAAGCCGAGACCATCGGAGACAGGCGGAGAAGGTGTCGGCCGGTGAGACGAGAGCCAAGTGATGGCCAGTGTAGAAGCTGGAGTCAGCTTCATATCGGAGACCACCACCTGTTGCCACATAAGATCCTCATAGTGCCGATGCAGCTTGCGCCGGAGCCTCTCCACACCAGAGGATGAGGATGAAGAGTAGCAGTGGTGCCACTTCCCATGGTGTCGAGAGTGGGAGCGCAGACGTCGGTGGAAACCGCTCAACCCCCGGGAGTATGACTGAGTCCTGGACCTCGACTGCCGGGGGGGGGGGACCAGCGGCGGGAATCGGAGGGAGTTGGCGAGAGAAGCACCTCCGGTCTTGGTTGATGACCAGAGGTGGCAGGTCTGCCGACTTGATCCGTCCCTCCAACAGTCTGAGTCAGGACCGAAGTCCTGGACAGTGAAGTTTTGGCCTCATCAGATGACAACTGGTCGAACAGCTCAAGAAAAATCTCGTCTGGAAGATCAACCAACGTCTTGGAAAGCTGGCCCGAGGGTGGTACTGTGGAGCCGGCAGCCTGGGCCAAAGATTCGACTGAAGACAAATCAGGTGAAGCACGAGAATCAGAAGCCCTCAACCAAAAGCATTCCCGATCCCATGATCAACGGCGAGACCATTTTTTTTGGCCCTTTTTTTTTTTTAGACTTGGATTTGTGCCCAGAGGACAGGCCCTCACTGCGTGTCGGCAAGGACTGGCACAACTCCTTGAAAGACCCCAAGAAGGAGGCGCCCAGTGAAAGCAGAATGAAGGCCAAGGCCGAGGAGATGTGAGACGCGGTCTGGGATGCCACCTCCTCAAACTCCACAAGTTGGTTGGCGGATCCAGCTGCTGTGGGAACCACCCAGTGGGCATCTTTAGATTTGACCAGCGGGTCCCATATGTCTGGGCAGTGGAGAACAAGGCAGGCATAGCGGTCCTCGAGAACAGAGGGATGGAAGGAATGACATAAGCCGCAGGTCTGAGGATCATGCTCGTGGCCTAAACAGCAGATGCACACAGTGTGTGGATCCGTTTGGGACATCCTCTGCCTGCAAAGTCAATGGCGGAACACAGAAGCAGACTTGTCGTTCATCACGGTTGCGATCGAAGATCGAGCCTAAAGACAAAGTTTTGAAGGTTTATAAGTAAATCCCAAGATTTAGAGCAAAAGGGTCTACTCCAAGCTGAGAGCAATAAGGAGGGAACCTGCTTCTTCCAGCAGAAAAGAAGATCTGATGTCATGGGGCAGAGCCAAAGGAGTTACCACCCGGGTGGGTGAGACGGGCCAACTTGAAGATGTTCCAGCCAGAATAAAAGGGAAAGGCAACCGCCAGAAAGTGTAGATAGAACATCATATCCACGTCCCTAGAATAAATCTATTCAGTATTTACCAAAACTACCCAGTCTCAACTGAGGTGGTGAGTGACAAAGTGGTCTGTGCCAGTACAGGAACAGTAGCTTTCAAAGCTTTCGAGGAGACAGAGGAAATAAAGACGCCGAAGAAAAGAAGTTCAATGAGGAATAAGGGTCAAGGAGGAATAGGTTCAAGGAGGAAGAACAGTAATAACATCCAATAAACACGCATTACAGATAACATTGTGTTTGTCACTTTTTGTTTTCATTTGCTATTAAATTGTCACTTTGTGTCTTCATTTTCCTTTAACTGTTTTTTTCCTCAAACATTTTTACTGTCATCAAAATGCAATTCATGCAGAAAGTAGAAAAAGACGTGGGTGATCAAGAACTTAGAATACACCGTAAGTATCATCATTGACTGTCAAAAGTATAGACTGTATTATATTCCTTTGGAGACTATACACATATACATACACACACACACGTAATATAAAAACTTGCAATTATTGTTATTAACACGTGGTACATCAGTTTTGCTATAAACTGCTTTTATATAACTCCTCAGGTACTTACGTAAGTTTCATAGAAGAAGTATTTGTTGACCGTTCCATAGCGTGATAAGTATTTGATAAATTTCTTCTCATTGATTCTAGAAGAACAGCTGATTAAAACAGTCCTGGATGCTTGCTCCTGCCTTTCTGCTTGTAATGAAGCAAATGTTTGTGTTGTTCTAGCTGTGTCTGTTTAAGAAAGGGAAATTATTTTATGAATACACCTTTTTGGAAAGGCACTTGTGTCACTCTACCAATCAGACATGTGCTACACATTTGAGAGAAAAGTTGCAATACGATATCTGAAAAATGAGTTATATTGCTCAAGCTACTGTCATCCCTCTCCCTGAAGGTGGTGATATTTCTTTTTCTGCTAACTTCCATCCTATTTCTCGCCTTTCAACCCTAGCTAAGCATTTTTTTGAAGGACATCTTTTTGGTCCTCACTGCTTTCCCCACCTCCTTGAAAAATCAAAGGTTTCCGGGGCTTGTTCTTCTTGACATTCCCCATGCAACATTCTGTTACCTCCAGAATGGTCTTCTTCATAATTCCTCATTTGGTTTCCACTCCCACCTCCTCCTCTGTCCCTTAAACTTTTCTATGAGCACATCCCTCATTCTCCAAAGTCAGCCCTTCTATGGTCCAGGACCACAGCCTTTGATTTAGATTCACCACTTCCCATGGTTATTTTAAACAACACCAAGCTGTGATAGCTAGACCCAGCAGTTCCCTTACCTCCAACCTTCCCACAGTCTTTTCACTGATGAGCACCAGATCATGGGTGGCTTCCTCCCTTGTTGGTTCCTTTACTCATAGTACCAGGAATCAGTCCTACAGGACATCTAGTAGCAATTGACTTCTCACACTCCTGGCCATTGGTGTCTCCCAGCCCATATCCACTATGTTTAGGACTCATGTTCATCACCCCCCCTTCCAACTCCCTATCCCTCCTTTCTCTTGCTTTGGGGTCTATATACACTCCCATCCTGAACCCCCCGCTGTGAGCTAGACCCAAAGTGATTCCACCTAACCCTCCCTTTAATGGTCAAGTCCTCAGTGGTCTTGATACCCTCCCATACATATAGTGTAACCACCCCCACTTACCCATCCTTTTATACCTCCGAAACAGGGAGCTCCCTAGGAAATGGGAGGTCCACTCCCTACACTCTGTTGCCCAGATCTCAGTTACTCCCATTATATCTGGGTTAGCCTCTGCAACCACTGCTTGGAGACCTTATTTGTTGGCCAAGCTCCTGGAATTTAGGCTTATTACCCTCCACTTGCCCTCCCTCTGTGCACTTGGGTGCTGCTCCTTGTTGCTGCTGACCTTACCTGTACTCTCTGCCCTGTCCCTGGATAATAGTTCTTTACTCTCTGCTCCCCACTGTCTTTTATTCCTCCATCTCCCCACACCATCGCTTGGCACCCCCACCTACTGTTCCTCCCTTTCTTTCTCAGGGCCATCTTCCTGTTGTGGTTATACTCATCTCGCCAATCAACGTAGCTGGGGGAGAACAAGTAGTGTTTCATTTATCTGAGTAAGGGCCAGATATTAGTTCACTAGCCTCCCCCTGCTCAAGTTTAAAAACCAGTCTATATACACATCCAATGTTTACCCCTGCATGGACGTTCCCTCCTAAATAGCCTACGATCACACCATCCTTAACCCAGTTCCCACTGAACTTAAATCCCTCAATACTGCACCACTCCTCCAGCCATCTGCCGAAAGTAAAGATTTTAACCTTCCTGTCTTCCCGCTCTGATGCACAGGAAGCAATACTGATGAGGCAGCTGTTGATGACACATATTTTAGTGTCGCTCCAGTCTACAGAAGGGATCTTTAGCTACTCCACGGTTTGGTTTGCCAAGTAATCTGTTCCTAAGGAGACAATCAGCTTTGGTCTGCCCCCTGAAAGTCAGTCTATGTTTGGCATACCCCCTCTTTTGTAGCTTCTGGCAAACCTTTATATGTCATCCTGCCTTAGCTAACACCACCCTCGATATTCCATGCATAATAGAATCCCCCGCTACCAGAACCTTTCTGACTGCCCCAGTTCTACAGTAGATAACTTATTTCCCCCATCAGGGCTGGAACTACTGTCAGGGTTGGAACTCCAAGATGCCTCCTGCATAGTGTCTTTCTCTGTCCTGAGGTTGTCATTCCCACCAATCTTTGCACAACATATTTAATTTATTTAAAAGTTTTACCAGGAAAAAGCATACTGTGCAGAAGTGCTCATTTCTAGATGCGTTCTGAGGGGAATGGGGTAAGGGTTACAGCAAAAAGACAAGTTGTAATACTCAACAATATATATGGTACACAATTTAGATTCAATGCTTATATACAATCAACATGAACAATAAACAGCTGGAATAGATATGCAATGTGGGACTACTCAGTGTAAAACAGAGCTTCCTGAACAAGGCAGGTACAGGTGCAAGAGCTCAACTGTGGCCCGTTGAGAGATGCAAAATGCTGAAAGAGTCCTGAAATTGCATTAGGTTAGCGAGAACTAATAAGAGTGGAAGTTAGAGCTGGATGTTTTTTAATAGGTCTGCACTATTGACATGACACTGAGTGCAAGGAGAGTATAAAGTGAAGCGAAATTACCTGGTAGGGGGTGGTGGGCTAGGGGAGAAAATTCTGCAATGCTAGTGGTGGTCTCCCTCCCTCCCGCTTTGGGCTATACTCACTTGCATCTTTCCTCCTTACTCACTACTTTCCACCCTCACAGCTCTAAGGAAGTGGAGTTACCCAAGGGACTCTTGTTCCCCACTCACTCATCCCCCTCAGTGCCCTATTTTCTCAGTGGTGGCAGCCACTTCTGCCATGGGTGCTGCCAGCCTACAAACAACATGGACAACAACCCGGAGCCAGTCCTGGGGTACCAGAGGAGGGCAGATGTAGTACCACTTCACAAAAGTGGGAGCAGGAAGGAGGATGGCAATTACAGGCCAGGCAGCTTGACTTCGAGGGTAGGAATATTAATGAAAGAAAGGACCGTGGATTATCTTGAATAAAGTGGCTTACAAGATCCAAGGCAGCATGGATTCACTAGATGGAGGTCATGTCAATCTAATCTTATAGATTTCTTTGACTGGATGACCAGGGAAGTAGATCAGGGTATAGCGGTGGATGTGGACTACCTGGATTTCAGTAAAGAACATCTGAACAGACAAGATGAGCAATGTGTTACAATAATAGAATAAATAAAGAGAATCTGCATGTACCACAATTAAACAAAGTGCAGTGAACTTTAGCAGTGCTTAGAATTATGACCAAAAACTTGTATGGGTTAAAATCAAGACTTCAAGAGTAACCAGAAGAAGGGTAGCAGGAGAAAGTGTTGTTGTGTGTGTGGGGGCTGGAGTTTCAGCAGGCATTTGAAGGCGTTAACCCAATTGGTCCAGTAGCCACATATGGCGTCAGAACCATCCATTGCAGAACCTGACCCAAAATGGCCACCCGGACCCAAAGAGTTAAATGGGGAGAGACAGAGGGAGGAGAGTTTGTTCCAAAGAGAGGGAAGCCTATAGAAGAATGCAGATTGTCCAGCAGAGGAGCATGGGTTTGGTTACTGGTTAGGGGACAGGCGACAGAGGGTGATGGTAAAGAGAGTTCACTCCAAGGAGGGAAGGGTGACCAGCAGGATCCTCAGGGATCAGTCCTCTTTAATGTCTTTATAGGTGACACTGCAGAGGAGCTGGAGGTGATGGTCTGTCTGTTTGCAGATGACACCAAAATCTGCAATATGGTGGACGCTCCAGTGGGGGGGGGGGTGTGGAAAGGACAAGCAGAGATTTGAGAAAAAGTGAGAAGAGGTCAGGGATGTGGCAGCTGGGTTTCAGTCAGAAAAAGTGCAAAATAATGTACTTGGGGCCCAGAAACTCGGGGACAGAGTACAAAATGGGGGGAGTGTTATTGACAACCACCAAGTAGGAGAGAGAGATCTGGAGGCACTCATGTCTGATTTAAAGATGACCAAGCAGTTTGAAGGGCTAGTGGGATGCTGGGGTGCATAGGGAGAGGTATCACAAGCAGAAAGAGGTAGGTGGTGCTACCTCTGTATAAAATCACTGGTAAGACCTCACCTAGAATGCTGTGTCTAGTTCTGGAGGCCATATCAGAGTGGAGGCAGTCCAGAAAAGGGCAACAAAAATGGTGTCAGGTCTGCATCAGAAGCCCTATGGGGAAAGACTAAAGGAACTCAATATGTACACCCTGGAAGAGAAAAGGGAGATACGATAGAGAACTTTTACCTCAGGGGGTAAATAAGGTACAGGAGGAAAGTATTTTTCAGAAGAAAAAGGTACTCAAGAACAAGGGGGGCATGTTGTGAAGCTGGAGGAGGTACATTAAGGAGAGATGTGAGTAAGTACTTCTTCAGTTTATTTCTGGAATAACCTACCAGTCAAAGTGGTAGAGACGAAAACAGTAGTGTGGTTTAAAGATGCATGGGACAGGCATAAGGAAATCTTAGTGGACAGGAATTAGGGGGGGAGCCAGAGATCAAGTAAGGTTTGCAGTGATACTACAAGTAGGAAAAAATGGGCAGACTGGGTGAGTTAAGCGGTCCTTATCTGCTGACAAATTCAACATTTCTATGTAAAGGATGTCTGTTCAACCCTGTGCACGCAACAGTTTTGTCAAGCAGCAGATATGAATACAGAGCAGTGTAAGACCAATGATTTTATGTTTACAATGAAAAACACTGGTAAAAAAACAAAATTTGGCATTTTTAAAACCAGTACGTGAGTCAATTTTTCCATGAAAAAAAAAAAAACAAAAAAAAAAAA
The DNA here is from genome assembly GCA_016271365.2 of Neoceratodus forsteri. Lineage (NCBI taxonomy): Eukaryota > Metazoa > Chordata > Ceratodontiformes > Ceratodontidae > Neoceratodus > Neoceratodus forsteri. The sequence continues at coordinate 1,681,497,654 of CM057456.1, forward strand.
CTGTATTTTACCACTTTATCACACAAACAGACCCACTTTGCACCAGCTTTTCATGCAAACCCCTTTATTTTGAGCCAAATGTTTGTGTAACACATGTCAATTTACCCTTAATTTTGAGGGAAAAGAAGAAAAAAAAAAGGAATTTAAGATTTTGCTAATCGGAACTGGCCATTTGAGAAAATGGAACAGCAATGGCTCTAGCAGTGGTAGATAGGGGTTGAAATAGTGTCCGAATGTGTACATTTCCACCAGAAATGTGGATGGTTCGCCATATAGTTCCTGACCAAATTGTACATTTCCACATTAAAAATAATAAAAAATTAAAATAAATTAACAGCAAAAACAGAGTTACCCAGGGAACATAATTTATGCCTCCCCTTCACTGTCTCCCTCAGAGGAACTGTTTGATAAGTTGCATTCCATGGCCTGGATATTCAGACTGCGCCAGGCAGGGGCACAAGCCAGGGCGCAGCGCAACTGGGCTGCGCCAGTGCATGGACCAGGGGTCAAAATTAAGTTTTGCAGACACTAGCCAGCAGGGCTATTGACTGGGAAAATCCACTAGCCCCACAGACTTTTCCACTGGCCCAGTTGGTGTACATACTAAAGTGTAGCCTTCTCCAATACAGGCCCACAGGGCTAGTTAAATGGAAATCTTACTAGTCCGAAACAGAATCTACCAGCATTTGGCTAGAGGGCCGGTGACAATTTCGACCCCTGCTGATGGACCAGGTGATATTCAACGGTGCTGCGCCATGGCTCAGCACTGTTGAATATGGCACTGAGGGTGCACGCACTGCGCAAGTGGCAGAAGGGGAGCAGTGGGATGCGCCAGTGCAAGTGCTGTTGCTCTAGGCGCATCAACCGCGATATTCAGCACTGGGCATGCAAATGAGGCCATTATGCATGCAAGGCACAAATGGGGCCATTTACATGTCATTATGGCCCCATCTGCATGTGGTGCGCCGATCCCTGGCGACTTTCGCCTGGTGCCCTGCCAGGCTGTAGCCGTCAGGGACCGACGCCCTGCTGACCACTGGCAGTCTCTGCTCCAGTTTGCCCAATCGCGGGCATAGGACAGTAAAAGGTCCCTGGTGGACCTGTGGACCCCCCCACTCCTCGCCCAATCACAGGCATATGTATACTAAATCCCTGGTGGTCCAGTGAATCGCTTTCCATTGCCCGATCGCGGGCATAGGTAAATGATATCCCTGGTGGTCCAGTGGACCCCCCCAAGCGCCTGATCGCGGGCGGAATTACCGAAAGACACCCTGGTGGTCCAGTGATACCCCCCCACCCATCCACTGAGGTCCCCCGCCACCCAGCACCACCACCCCCACCCCTGTCAGCGGTGGGCGGCGGCACCCGTCGCCCGCTGACTGACAGAGAATAGAAGGGTCTGTACACCTTTTGGTCCACTGCGTGGGCCAATGGGCATGCAGACCATACTGTACTACACAGGCCTGATATGTGAATGAATGACATCTCGGGCTTGTTTAGTATAGTATGGTCTACACGCCCACTGGCCCACAAAGTGGACCAATAGGCGTACAGACCCTACTGTATGCTGTCAATTGGTGGGCGGCATGCGGGTGGAGTGCTGAATCAACATTTTTGTCTGACCTGCTCCCAAGATATTGTACTGGTCTCTGAGGACTTTGAAGATCAAAGGAAACATACAGAGAAAAGGATTTCACACATTGCATATGCCCAGGCCACAGTTTCTCACCTTTCAGGAATTTTAACATATTATGTGACCCTGGATCTCAACAGTTTATCATTTCCTCTAGATGTAATTAACCATCAGCCTTTTTACTTTGCCATCTCCTCTTGGTGTGCTTGTTAGGTCACCCAAGTGCCGCCACCTCTGCTCTACCATGGATTACTCCATCTTCCTAGTTCTTCTATTCGCTGTGTGTGCTACAGGCACAAGATGCAAAGCTGGACCACTACTACCCCTGCGAGAACCTGCTCTTGACAAAAATTGACTTTATGGCACCCCAATGCCAACTGTGTCGAGGGAGCTCCAGTTTTCCACCACCTGCATCCCACCTACTAGCCCGGGCCCCTGACAGCTGCCACAGTTAACAACATTACCATTTTCACACCCAGAAAGATCACCCTGGTGAACGCTCATCTCCCCTACTGCAAAAGCAGGAGGGGCAAGATATGCTCCACCATTAGCATAAACCTCTCAGCCAGGAAAATAATATTCATTTTTCTTCTTCTATCAGGTAACGTCCATGCTAATCCGGGCCCACCACCAGTGTCAAACGAAGGGGGAAACACGAGTAAAGGGCTGAAAGTAGCTGCACTGAACATCAGCAGCCTCACAGCAAAGTTTGACCTACTCCAAGCGTGGATGTCCCACCATGTACCTGACATTCTCTGTCTGACAGAGTCCTGGTTGTCAAGCAAGATAAAAGACAATGAAGTGGTGCTCCTGGGATATCAAACATTCAGGAAAGACAGGTGTGGCAAGAGAGGCGGAAGAGTCCTTATCTATGCCAGGGATTACCAGTGCTGCTTGGCCCTCCCTGTTACCAGGGTCAAAGATAATCATGAACTACTAGCAATAAAAGCACAGGTCGTACGGCATGGCAAATCTCTAATCTTAGCCTCGGTTTGTCTTCCACCCACTAAAGCCAGGGATGGCCTCCCAAAAATACTAGATACAAATGCTACCCTTCCTAAGGGCACAGAGCTTCTCATTAACAGGTGACTTTAACATCAACTTGGAGAGCAGGGAATCCACACCTTTCAAGGACATGGTCGCTACTTCCAATCTGACCCAACTCGCAGACAGCCCAACAAGGTGGAACCACAAAACAGGAAAAAAAGACACCCTCCTTGATTGGCTCCTCTCGAGTTCCCCTTCTCGGATCTCTGAGCTTAAGGTCCTGCTGACACCTTAAGTGATCACTCCCCAGTCACTTTCACATGGTCAAACAAACTGAGCAAGCCCCTGCCTATCATAATTAATAGTAGGGTCTTGGGGAAGGGCAAGCTTGGGGCCCTCTCCCAGCATGACTGGTCCCCCATTGTTCATGCGCCTAATACTGACCAGGCCCTAAGTTTCTTTATAGAGGGCTTCAACAACATTTGCGATATCTTTGCACCACTGAAGAAAAGAAAAATTCGGGGTCAAGTTGATAGTTGGATCACAGGCAATCTCCTCGCCCAGATGAAGGAAAGGGACAACCTCTGGGAAAAAGCCAGGTCCTCTCACAGCAAACACAATTTCCAATGCTATAAAGCTGCAAGAAACCACTGCACCAACCTTATCCGCCAAGCAAAGGTCAACTTCCACAAGGAGCAGCTTAATAAAACTTGGGGCAATGGGAAGAGTTTTGGGGGAGAACATTAAAAACCTTCTTGGGAAGGATGAGAAGAAGAAGATCCCCCACTCGCTAAACATCAACAATGCCACGATTACCGACCCTTGGCACATTGCGGATTCTCTCAATGCAGCATTTACTGACCTGACTGGAGTGCTGCCCCGACTACTTGCACCCTGCTGGGGAACAAACCAGCTGCATGCCTCAAGGGGGCTCAATCCCTGTCTTCTACTTAAAAAACATGTCAGTGAAGGTAACTTCCAAACACACAAAAAAAATACTAGGCAAGACCAGAATGGGGAGTGATGGAGTCTATATGAAACTCCTATCCCTAACACTGAATGTCATCATCGTGCCAGTTACAAAACTATTTAACAAATCGCTGGCTCTTGCACAATTCCCCGGGATCTGGAAACAGGCTCTCGTGACGCCGGGTGCACAAGAATGGTAATATGATGTGCACCGCCAATTATAGGCCAATATCCATCCTCTCTCACTTATCTAAAGCCCTGGAAAAGATTGTGGCCGCCCAACTCACAGATTACCTCAACAAATACAACCTGTTATATCCCAACCAACATGGCTTCAGGCAGAATCATAGTGCCTCCACTGCCTTGCTGATCTACACTGACTACCTGTACAAGACACTAGACAAAGGAAATCTGGTGGAGTCAGTCTTCATAGACCTCAGCAAAGCCTTTGACACTGTTAATCACTCTCTCCTCCTGACTCAATTACAGAACCTAGGGGTTGCAACCACTGCTGTCTGCTGGTTCGAGGACTACCTAACACACAGAAGCCAACATGTACAAATTGGGCACACAGTATCTAGCTCCAACAAGGTATCTTTAGGGGTCCCACAAGGGGTCAATACTGAGGCCCTTACTATTCAGCCTCTTCCTAAAGAATCTTCCTGAAGCCTGTGACACTAAACTGATACTTTACATAGACAATGCTGGGCTTCTCACCAGCAGTTCATCAATAGTCGCCCTCCACTCCGAGCTGCAGGCATCCTTCTACAAGCTCAAAGACTGGTTCTGTAGCCATAAACTTCTATTAAACTAAAAAAAGACCAAGGTGATGCTCACAGCCAGTCCACAGCACAAAAAGAAGCTCCCTCCCCTCACCATCTCCGATAAAGTCAGTGAGCCGCTAGAACAAGTTCACTCCTTCAAGTACCTGGAGGTCAGCACTGATGACTCCCTCACCTTCACCCAACACATCGACACAGTGGTAAAGGCAGTGAACACCAAGCTGGGTGCACTCTATAGGCATAAAAAGTATCTCATTCCAGAGGCTCTCCGTCTCTCATTCTCCAGTTCTATCCTTTCTACCATCGACTATGGATTGGTGGTCTACGGCGCAGCAACAGACACTGCACTAAAAAGGATTTACATTGCCCTCAACAAGGCATGTAGGCTCACAAAGGCTGCAGATCGAAATACCTACACCTGCTCCTTATATGAGGAGACCAATTGGCTGCCACTGAAGAACAGGATTATATTCCAAACATGTCTCCTTGGAAAAAAGGCGCTAATGGGTAAAACTGCCCCATGCATTTCTAGCATCCTAATACCAAGTGCTACCAGCTATACCACCAGAGGCAAGATGAGGGGGGCCCTATCAACACCTTTCCATTCAACTGTGCAGGGACAGCGTGCTTTCAACTACAGGGCCCCCCAATGGCTCAATAAAATACCTGTGCACACTCTAAACTCCCAATGCATCTCGCAGTTCAAAAATGGCCTAAGGCAACACCTTCTTACTAAGACAGTTTGTGACTGACACTAGGACTGTTAACACCCATAATGCCCACTCACCCACACTCTCCTTCCCCGTCCTTTTATCCCCACTCTTCCCCCTTGCCCTATCCCTCTGTCTTCCTCCCCCCCCCACTGGATCAACCTTAAAACCAACCTACTACCACTACCTCCCAACCTCCTAGACAAAGCCACTTCTTTGGCGCCACTCCCCCCAGTCTCCCTTTCCCTCACCTTGACACCTCCTCGGACTCTCACACTAGGTGTCACACCTCTTTATCTCCTTCGCTACATAAACACTGTCCTTTACCCAGCCTAGTCGAATGCTCTTGATGCTGTACTATCACCACTGATACTATGAATGACATTGTAACCTTACTGTATACTAGTTACCTACTATTCGAGTATTGTATATAAACTGTTTGTTATTGTCGTCATTGTCACTGTTTGACGTGGAACCTTTGTAAAAGAGCTCCGAGTTCAAAGGTATGATCCAAATTCCTAAATAAATAAATTAATTAATAAATCTTTGAATTCCATTCTGTCAGCAGAAATGTTGATAGCAAGGAATCACTCATAGGCCTGCTGTATGTCATAATGTTCTAATGAAAGAACAGCAGCCTCAACTCTTTCTGCAATTTGGAAATGCCAAAGATACAGACACAATCATCTACATAGAAACACAGAGGTTGACGGCAGATAGAGACCGTAAGGCCCATCCAATCTGCCCATTCCTTTTTCTACCTTATAAATGTGCCATTGGCCTTTGCTCTGTCAGTGGCCTACCTATTCATACTCATCTGTATTGCTCCCTTATGCCTATCCCATGCCTGTTTGAAGCCCTGCACTGTATTCATAGCCACTACTTCCTGAGGTAGGCTGTTCCATGCATCCACCGCTCTTTCTGAGAAAAATAATTTCCTCACCTTCCCCCTTAATCGGCCTCCCTCTAATCTCATGCTGTGTCCTCTTGTCCTGCTATTTTTCTTATATTTAAACATGTTAGACTCTTTCACCTTGTTAATGCCCTCAAGGTGTTTGAATGTTTCGATCATATCACCCCTCTCCCTCCTTTGTTCAAGGGTATACATATTGAGCTCTGTTAATCTGTCCTCATATGTCTTCTGATGCAGTCCCTGCACCATTTTGGTTGTCCTTCTCTGGACTGCCTCAATTTGGTTAATGTCCTTGCGAAGGTGTGGCCTCCAGTACTGCACGCAGTACTCCAGATGGGGCCTAACCAGTGTCTTGTAAAGAGGGATTATTACCTCCCTCTTACGACTTGTGATACCCATACTAATACACCCTAACATCCCCCTAGACTTACCTACTGCTTTAGAGGTCTGCTTGGATGATTTCAGGTAATTGATGATGATGCCCAAGTCTCTTTCTTCCTTTGTGACTGCCACCAACTCCCCTCCCAGCCTATAGGCAGCTTCAGGGTTTCTCTTCCCTATGTGCATGATCTTGCACTTCTTTGCATTAAATCCCAGTTGCCACTCTTCTGACCATTTTGCCAGTTTATCCAGATCTCTTCTCATTCTGCCCACCCCATTTGGATCATCTATTGCAGATCTTGGTATCACCTGCAAACAGACAAGCCTTACCCTCTAGTCCATCTGCAATGTCACTAATGAAGATATTGAAGAGAACTGGCCCCAGGACTGATCCCTGAGGTACCCCACTTGTGACTTGCATCTCTTCTGACTGTATACCATTTACCACCACTCTCCGTTTTCTGCCCGTCAACCAGTTTGCCACCCAGTTGACCAACTTCTGACCCACCCCGAGCCTACCCAGCTTATTTATCAATCTTCTATGTGGAACAGTGTTGAAAGTTTTGCTGAAGTCAAGGTAGGCAACATCAACTGCTCCCCCTTGGTCCACCACTCTGGTTACCCAGTCAAAGAAATCTATGAGATTAGTTTGACAGGACTTTCCTTTTGTAAACCCATGCTGTCTTGGATCCTGTGCCCCTATAGATTCCAGGTGCTGTGCTATACTTTCCTTAAGGAGTGCCTCCATAATCTTGCCCACTACTGAGGTAAGACTGACTGGTCTGTAGTTCCCTGCCTCCTCCCTGCTACCACTCTTGTGGAGCAGGATCACATGAGCCCTTCTCCAGTCTTCTGGGACCTCTCCTGTGCTCAGAGACTCACTAAACAGTTCTGCTAATGGCTCTGCTAGTTCCACCCTTAGCTCCTTAAGTACCCTGGGATGTATGCCATCAGGTCCCATTGCCTTGTCCACCCCGAGCTTAGCGAGCTCTTGTAGGACCCTTCCTTTTGTGAAGGAAGTAGTGCTCACCTCCCTCCCCCCTGTGTCCATGGTGCTGAGCTGTGGGCCCTGCCCTACCTTCTCTTCAGTAAATACTGAGCAAAAGTATCCATTTAGGATGGATGCTTTTACAGGGTCCTCTTCCTCACATGCCCCCCTTTCTCCTTTGAGCTTAGCAATACCCCCTCTGGACATTCTCTTTTCACTAATGTATCTATAGAAAGTCTTGGAAATGGGCAGACTAGAAGGGCCAAGCGGTCCTTATCTGCCGTCAAAGTCTATGTTTCTATGTTTCTTGTCACCTTCTTTTACTGTCCGTGCTAGTGTTTCCTCAGTTTGGGATTTTGCCAGCCTTACTGCCTTCCCTGCTTCCCTTAGGGAAGTTTGGTATGCCTCCCTATCTTCATCCCGCTGTGTTCCCTTATATTTCCTGAAGGCCAGCCTTTTGGCTCTAACCTTTTCTGCTGTTGTATTTGAGAACCAAAGTGGTTTCCTTCTTCTTTTGCACTTCCTTTTCTGTCTAACACAATGGGATGTTGCTTCAAGTACTGCATCCTTAATGCTTGCCCACCTTGCCTGTACCCCATCACCTGTGTTTCTTTTTGCCAGGGCTAGCTTAACTCTGTTGGCCATCTTATCAAAGCCAGCGCCTCTGAAGTCCCATATTTTTGCCTTGGAATGGGATGATTTAGATGTAGTGGCCAAACTGAACCATACCATGTGATGGTCACTGGCCCCTAGGTGACCTTCTACCTGAAGATCTGTGATCCCTTCCCTGTTGGTCAGTACTAGATCTAGGAAAGCCCTGTCTCTTGTGGTTTACTGTACCAGTCGTTTCAGGCCCTCCCCCTGCAGGGAATCCACCATGTGTCTAGTTCTGGCAGATGTTCCTGCTGGCATTGACCAATCTGTATATGGCATGTTAAAGTCTCCCATTATCAGAACCTTCCCTTTAGCTGTCATGTTTTGTATATCTTCTAACAGTAATGTATCTATGTCCTCCCCCTGGTCTGGGGGCCTGTAGACAACCCCAGTTCTTATGGCTGTCCCATTTCCTGTTTCCAGGGTGACCCACAGTTCTTCTGGCTCCTTATGTGTATTCCGAATTTCTGTAGCTTTGATATTTTTGTTGACATACAGGCCCTCCACCCCCCCCTTTTTGCACCTTGGTCTCTTCTGAACAGTACATAGCCAGGTACTGAAGTCTCCCAAGTGTGATTACTGGTAAACCACGTCTCACTAATTGCTACTATGTCCAGTTTAGCCTCTGACATTATTACCTGCAGGTCTGGGATCTTATTTCCCAGGCTGTGAGCATTTGTGTACATGATTTTCCATTAGCCAGATTTCGCTACGTTAGTTGTTGGGTGAGGTTTGGGATTTCCCCTGTGTGTCGTATGGGGAGACGGACCTTTTTCCTTACCTGGTAATGCAAATGAACTACAAACATGTTGAATCCCTGTTTGACCACTTTAGCGTGGGGAGGTGTCTTCCCCATTCGGTCGATGGGGTGCTGCACCCTCTCCCATTTGCTAGTTTAAATATTCTGCAAAGACATCAACCTTCTCTCCCAATGCACTGACTCCCTCCTTAGTCAGATGCAGTCCATCAAATTTAAAGAACTTTCGCTTCCAGAACTGTTGCCAGTTCCCTACAAATCTGTGTCCTTTTTCCTAGCACCAGCCCTTGAGCCACATGTTTAGCTCCCCTATCTCCCCTTCTCTGACCTTCCATCCATCTGCCCCCTATCCCAGACTGTCAGAATCTCAGAGAAGGAGATGTCGGATGAAATGGATGATGGTTTGTCACCCAGCCTGGTCAGATGTTCCTTGGTCTCCACAACTGACCAGCTGGCAAGATCATTAGTCCCTATGTGTACCAGGACGTCAATGTTTTATCCTGCTTTATGAACAATTTTAGCAATGCGGTCAGTGTCTCTCCACGCTGATGTACCTGAGAGACATCTGACCATTACCCCTGGCTGGAGATGGGTATCAACTCCCAGAATCATGGAGTCTCCTATGATCAGAAGTTTTTTGGATTTCCTTTTTGCTTTGGTTCCTGATTTGGGCGAGTTTTGTTGTGCTAGCTCCTGTGCTCCAGTGTCCTGCTCTGCAGTGTCCTCTGTCCCTTTGTCTGATTTCGGAAATAGAGGCAGATACCCGTTTGTAGTGTTTATATGGTTTTTGGAGGTAATATGTTGGAGAGCACAGAGTGACGGGGCACCCGATTTGCCCCTCCTAACCACCTGCCAACCTCCTGGACCAACTACCCTCTATGGTCGAGGTTCTTCTGTTGGATGTTGGGGAAATGGTGGGTGGTTCTTATGTATTTGCACTTGAATATGAAATTTGAGGCATGCAATCTCTGCCCATGCTGCCCGGAGCTAAGCCCTAAGATCTCCAATGGCCCAGCATGTAGGACAGTGTACTAAATCCTGTAAGACTATCCTTCTGAAAAGTGTTCCGCAGTACCTGCAGTTAATGAAATCCATTCCAGATAAGTTGCTGGGTGTATAACCTGGTCAGAGTAATTAGAAGGAAGAAAATGCAAGTAATGGTTTGATTTTGTGTTTTGGTTTCGTATAAGTTGTTATAACAAGTTAAATTACTACTGCCCCTGTAAATGAGCTCACCTTGTGGAAGCCCCACTGATCCACCTCTTCCTGCTTTGCCACAGGAAATGTCACAACTATGGTACCCTATAAAAGGAGTGTAGTGTGGGGTGGTTGGGGATGGGGTGGTGGTGGCTGGGCCCTTCCCCTGCCGAAAAAGAAGAACCACGGATGAAAGAACAAGGAGGTAAGAGCAGAAACAGTCAACAACAAATGCAATAACCCTGAAAGCTTATCCTAATGTTAGATAAAACTGTAAAACCTGTAAAGCACCACCTGTAATAATTTCAGAGAAGATATACCATGTAAGAAACACTTTGCTACAGAGAAAAATAAAGCAGTAACATAAGATATACCTTGCAAAAAACAATTTGAATCAGAAGATTACAGCAGTAATCTGTTAGCACACACCTGTAGGCACACCTTGTAATAATGCAGAAGAAGGTATACCAGCAACAACAATCTGAATCAGAGAAAAATAAAGCAATGAAATGTTAGCAACAAACAGTAGCAATCCCTGTGAGTACAAAATAAAAATAACAACACACAGTAAATCTGCTTAGCCAAAAGAAGTTTTAATCCATTTCCCTTGCTCTGGTAAGGTTCTCTACTCTGTCCTTTCAAGCAATCTTAGAAAGGAAAGAGCTCAGGTGAAGCTAGGTGCCTTGGCCAGCAAACCAAGTCATCTGTAAAAGTTCATGAATTAGATGTATTGCAATGAGGCACTTAAGTGAGACGAGACCTTTTCTCAGCTTAGCAGCTTTCATTCGGGTGTCCACATGGCCACTAGTATGGACCTAACCATCACTAACCTGTGTCACATGCACAACACAATGTTTTTTCATGTTTTAATGGAGTACATTTAATGCTCAAGGTACTGGAGATCCAGAACAGAACATGTTTGTTTTAGTCCATTACGCATCACTGCTGGTGAATGGTAGTACCGGAAAATCAGTTGTAATAGGTCATCAATTTGCTGTACTAAAGAGCAAGGCTTGGCTGCATCTCGCAAAGACAATCCAAAGCGATGGGCTGAGCAGTGGAGCAAGACAGCATGAGGAACCTGATCCTGAACTTTTTTGGCAACCCCATTATTAAGTCCAAAATTCAATGCTGCACCGTCAGCACAGAATCCTACCATGCAGGAGTAATCCTCTACTTTTGCATTTTCTGCTATGCTGTTCATAACTTCATGGAAAATATCATCAGAAGTAGGCCTGCCTATGTCTACAATGGTGAGAAATTTTGTCATAGGTTCACCATCCTTCACATAGCGTATATAAATTAGCTCTTCCTCTATTACAGCTGAGTCAGTACTACCATCACACAACACTGAAAAATATTTGGACTGCCTGACCTCATCTGTAAGTTGTGCATTAATATCCTTACTGATGAATTTAATAAAACTGGCACAGGCCTTGTCAATGGTGTACCTCAACCCAATCTTTTCCCCGTTTCCCTATCCGTGACAGTAGTTCCATGTCTTGTACGAAACTTGTGAATGGTTGCCCTGCTTTAGCAACCTTAAAAGCAGTCAGAACCTATGTGTCATGATTTCTGTTGTCTCTTTATCATTGACAGCAACCCCCTGATAATTGGGCTTTTGCTAGGGTGACATTGAGCAGCAATACGGCTGCTTGACTCGCGATGAATGTGACTAATTTTGTGTGTTTTTATTGTGCCCAACATTATGGTTTTGCAGCCAACCACAAATGAACCTTTGCCATTTGGAAATATTTTTCTGCAGTAACATACTAACATACTAAAAAACCAGCAGAGTAGGCCTAATGATCTGTCGTGTCCGCTTGGTAGCCAGCCACCTAGTGGTTACTCGCTTTCCTGCCCCCCCAGCCCCCAAGAGGGGCTTCATTGGATTTAGTTTCCCCTTGTACATGTCCCACCTGCCTCCACTGTGCCCTCCTCCACCAGCCTCTTGGGCAGAGCATTCCACAGCTCCACCACCCTCTTAGTGAAATAATGCCTCTTACAGTCCCCCCTATAATTTCCCCCTACCAGTTTCCACTCATGCCTAGTTGTCCCCCCCTTTTTTAGACTTAACAGCTCATCGGTTCCACTCTCAGTTATTCCTATTACATACCTGAAGACTCCTATCATGTCTCCCCTGTCCCTCCTCTCCTCCAGTGTGTATATCCCAAGCTCCTTCAATCTCTCCTCATAGGTCCTCCCCTCCATTCCCTGAATCATCCTGGTCGCTCTCCTCTAGATTCTTTCCAACACTGCGATGTCCTTCTTCAGAAGAGGTCTCCTGAACTGAACACAGTACTCAAGTTGCGGCCTGACCAAGGCATTGTAAAGAGGGAGAATCACCTCCCTCTTCCTGGACGTAATTCCCCAGGCTATGCAGCTGAGTATCCTGTTTGCTCTGGCTGTGGTTCTTCTACTATTTTCAGAGTTATTCATTTTGACATCTACCACCACCCCTAAATCACACTCACCCCTTGTGTCTTGCAATGTGACCTCCCCCAGGCTTAAAACATGGCCTGGATTTCTGACCCCCAAATGAAGTACCTTACATTTCCCGGCATTAAATTTCAATCTCCACCTCCTTGACCACCCCTCTAGGGTATCCAGATCCCCTTGGACTACCTCTCTCGCTTCTTCCCAGTCCACCAGTGCTCCCAGTTTGGAATCATCTGCAAAGAGACTTGGCCTACTCCTAATCCCCCCCTCCCTATGTCCGAGACATAGGCATTAAACATAAGTGACCCCAACACTGAACCTTGAGGGACCCCACTGATTACCTTCCTAGGGGAGGAGACTATCCCACTGACCATTACCCTCTGTATTCTCCCCCAAAGCCAAATTCTCTCCATCCTCTGGTCTCAGACGGACCTCTTGCTTTTGCTGGCTCCTCTTCCCTCCCATCAATCTGTAGGGATCCTCTATCCCCATCTGCAAAGATTGAGGCAAAGTACTCATTTAGCACTTCTGCCTGATACCCCGCTTCCTGAGCCTATCCCCCACAATTTTAATCCTGTTGTTCTGTGTCCTCTCTTCTCTCTTCTTACGTATCTATAGAATCCCACCCGATATCTCTAGCCAGGCTTTGCTCCATCCCTGCCTTGGCTCCCCTCACCACTCTGGTGACCCTCCGGGCCAATAGCTCATACTCTCCTCGCTCCTTATCCCCTCTTGAACATTTAAAACGTGCATAGCAACCTTTTTATTCCTCACCGCCTCCTGCACCTCTCTGGTCCACCAACATGGCTTGCTGGTTCTGCCATGCTTTCGTCTAAATTTGGTACAGGACATAGTGGCGTCTTGCACCTCTTTTGTTAATGGTCTCCCATAAACTTCCAGCATCCATGTCTGGCCTAATATCTTTTCCAACCTCTCCCGTAGAATCCTACCCATATGCACAAAGTCCACTCCTCTGAAATCTACCACTACTGTATTACTGCGCCCCCCCCCCCGATACGGCATAAACCAGACTGTGGCATGGCCCCCACCTGCCCAGTACTCGCAGTACATCTCCGTTCGGTCATTATTTATTAAAAGCCATTCTCCATCTTTTTTCCACGATTCTCGAAAGTGTCTGGTTCTTTGTTTTTCATACTCTCTTTTTGTGACATTTTTCCTTGGTTTGGGTGCCCAAGCATTATTTTTTTGGTGGGTAGAGGGGTTTCCACTGTACTTGTCTCCACAAAAGGCATGGAACTACTGTCAGGGATGCTTTCAGGTTTGGTGGAGGAAGACAGACCTGGCTGTGGTAATTGTTCCACAGTATTTTTCTTTGTAAAACCAAATCTAAGAAGAGACATGCTTTGATATGTGAAACACTTGGACTGTTAATAAAGATTATTCTTAAACTGGACTTGTGCGAGTTTCTGTCACTTTCTTTTAGTGAGAACAAGTCACAAATAGGTCAGTCAGAGAGCAATCACCTCTCACAGGGACTTCCCTTTACTGTGGGGTAATGCAACGTGGTAGCACAGAACAACACTTTTTTTTTTTTTTTTTTAATCCATACAATAACTCTGACAGAGGTTTTCCAAATGATCCCCTTCGTGTAGGGCAGGGAGCAGCTTAGAATGCAGGAATTATAGATTTATTTATTATTATTTTTTTTTTTTTTTTTTTTTTAAACACAGAAAGCTCAGAGATAGATTTCCACACAACTAGGATCCCCTATTGTAGCGCAGGGAGCAGATTAGAATGCAGGATAGTTTTTTTTTTTTTTTTTTTAAATTCACACACTAGCTTCGAGAGATCTCACCACAAGGATCCCCTTATGGTAGGGGCAGAGCAGTTTAGAATGCAGGAATTATTATAATATATGTATATATATATATATATATATATATATATACACATATACACACACACACACACACACACACACACACACATATATATATACATACACACACACACACACACAGTTTTCGACAGAGTGTCCCCCACAAGGAGACCCTTATGGTACGGCAAGGTGCAGATTAGAATACAGGAATTATGTTTTTTATTTTTGTAATACACACAACTATTTCTCCACAAGGATCCCTTACTGTATGGCACAGAAAGCAGTTCAGAATGCAGAATTATCAGATTTTTTTTTTAATATACACCCTTAGCTCAGACAGAGTTTTACCCACAACCCGTTTACTGTAGGTTAATTGCAGTTAGAAGGTCAGGAATTGATGCCATGTTTTTATAAACACAGTAGCTATCACCAAATTGCAGCTAAGAGATTTCAACACAAGGTCCTTTCAAGCTAGCCTGGTATTAGACAGGGATTTTTATTTTAGTTTTTTTTTTCTCTACCTCACTGCAGTTAATATAACGTACTTTCTAAAGTGTAGTTGGTGTGCTTCAGGAATTAGGTTTGTTTTTATATGTTAGATTGTCCAACAAGTGACAAGTCTCTCAATCAAACTAGGGTTGCCTGCTGATTTATCTATGCGGCAGCCCTTGGCTTTCCAGACTGAGAGCTTCACTTATGTAATACAAATGTAAATGCACACCGTGTTTTTTTGTCACCAAACTGCAACCAAGATATTTAAACACAAAGGACTTTCCCTGATTGACTCAATATGCCCAATGAATATGGGGCGGGGGGGGTCACTGCAGACTGAAGTACTTTCTAAGGTTCTGTAAATAAATGTATTCTTCAGGAATTTTTTTTTTTTTTTTAATAAACAGAACCCCTACATTTTATTTTTCAGGCCCACATTTATTTGACCCGTTCCCTGACAGAACAGTTTCAGTTCTTCGACGAAAGTATTTTTCACAGTGCAAGTACTACTCAACTGCACGCTGCACACTATGATCTTTTTTCAGTTATTTTTTTTTGTCTTCAGTGTAATTAAGTTTAGCTCGCTCCTCAGTTCTTCCCCCCCGCTCCCTCAAAAGCACCAATAATGCTCGTTTTGGTTACAGGTCAACAAAGCGCTCCTTCCACTCTTGCTGCCAACTGTAGTCTGAAGCAACTCATGGCCAGAATGTCTAGAAGAGATCGCGACCAACCAATCAGGGCTGAAGTAAAAGTCACACTGGGCTCGTTTGCTGCAAGGACCCCACAGCGGCCCACTGAGTGCCTGGTTGCAAACCCAAGCCCAGAGATCACACACCTGCATTCTGCCCAGAGTCCTGCGATCACGTGCCACCAGTATAGCGCGCACTGCCACCCGCCAGACACCAGGGGTCAACAATGCAGCCACACGGGATGACGAGAAAATGCTCGCAAGCTCCACCACCAGCCAAAAAGCAGCACTACTGTGGTCAGGTAACAACATTTCCATATGGAAATGCAGCCCTTACTTTTACATTTCCAGCAGCCTTTCCACAGTTCCATGGAAATACAGAAAGGCTATATTTCGAGCCCTGGTGGAACGAGACTGCATAAATGTCCCCTTATCAGCGACCATGTGTGGCTGCAGGCCGATCTATCTGTTGTTGCTTTCTGCACTGCACTGTGGAGGGGTTGTGGGATAACAGATTGACCAGACACCGAACTTCTTCAGGTACAACACACAATCTCTGTGTGATGTTTATTCAAAATACAGAAAAAAATATTCAGCAATGGCATCTCTTCTTCAGTACATCAATTTGCAGCAACAGACTATGTATGTCCTTCCTCTGCACTTGTCAGCACCTACTGACTCTCTGATCTTACTTATCATTTGAGATTCAGCGTCCCCTATGCCTTGTTTGCTTGGGTGGCGGGGGCTCAAATGAAAAAAACAAGCTAAAGATGAAGAACCTCGGTGCAGAAGAACTGAAACAATGGTTACCCCAAAGGGTATTGACAATAAGCCAAGTTTCAAAGAAACACAACTCACACATACTTCCATTACGCAAAGCATCATAGGATATATGCAAATCACCATGACATTTTAGACTGGCTCAGTTTACAACAATTTTCATGCATTTTAAAGAGCACAACTAATTTAATTTCTATAACATACAGTCACCTAGTACTTTTTACCTTTATCAAAAACACCTAGTACCATGGTATTGTCAACATTTCCAGGTTTCATACACATAAGGTATTTACATCAATGTGTTTTATGACATAGTGCCACTGCATACTAAATCCAACAACGAGGAACACAGCCTGTTGTTTTGCATCAGCTCGAAGATCACTACAATAACCTCCCTGTATGAGGACCGGAGAGGAAAAAGGAAAATTTAAAGAGGACACTATAGCATAGTCAAGAAAGGGAAAGTGGGTGGCCAACCTTATGGAGCAGAAATTGTAAAGAAGAGATTAGGATAAGAAACAGAAGAACTGTTGCAACAGATTTAATAAAAGTCGGACCTCAAGAGTGGCAGGATCTACCTCTCACATGCACACCTTATTTATTTGAGGAGTTCTTGTTCACAGGCAGCAGAGTTTTGGGGGTGCAGAAATGCAGGTAGTCTTGAGAGCCATAGCCGTGGTTCTCTGACGAACCCGACCTGCCAGACTGCCACCCGGAGTCCAGCTCTGAAGCCACCAGCCCCTCACAGAAATGCAGGTGGGACTTGCCCTCAGGGATTGATTACCTCCAGGAAGGGCGCCTTGCTGCCAATTTTGGCTTTCTTCATAAGGACAGTTGTCTCTGGGTTTAAATCCAGAGTCTTTACTGTTGTGGCCCACTGACTGCAGTCAGCCCTAGGAGCACTCCGATTGTCTCCATATAGCTCTGCACTGTTAATGTTTGACTATATTGTGCTAGATTATGTTTTCTGTTAAAACTGTCTTGTTTGTATTTTATAGCTGAAGTTTTCTGATTTAATGCAAATGCCTGTATTGTGTTCCTCATAAGACCAGTAGTTATCTCAGCTCAGGCCTTTGAACCCCCCCCCCCTTCACCTTTTACGCTAGTATGGTATTTTAAATAGCACTGTTATTGCCCACTCAGACTTGGAGGCACCTTGCCTAACATTTTGGTCTGCAAAAAACCCCGTTTAAGCCAGTCTGCATTTCGTTTTAGCTCCATGAGCAGCCCCACCCCCTCTGACTTTCTTATTTAATTCTCCTCTGCCTTCTCCTTCCAGGTAGTCTTGAGAGCCACAGCCGTGGTTCTCTGATGAACCCGACCTGCCAGACTGCCACCCACAGTCCAGCTCTGAAGACACCAGCCCCTCACAGAAGCCTCACAGAAACGCAGGTACGGACTTGCCCTCAGGGACTGATTACATGCTGATGCAAGCAGCATGCTTACATTTATTTTTTGATTTGATCAGTCTTAGCATAAATGACAGCATCTGTTTTACTGGTAAAAGGAAATATCTCCACCAGCCCCTCACAGAAACGCAGGTAAGGACTTTCCCTCAGGGACTGATTACCTCCAGGAAGGGAGCCCTAGCTGCCAATTTTTTTCGCCCACCAACCCAGCCCCTCCCCCGGTCCTGATTAAATACACATAAACCCTGCCCCGGCCATCTAGCTCACTCCTACTGGCTATTGCCAGCCACGCCTTATTAGTTATCTAGGCCTCAATTTTTCATTGGTACCCCATCCTCCCACAAGATCCACTCATTTTCTTGGCCCTCTCAAGGAACTGTGCAAATCCTGTGGTTTTACTGGTAAAAGAAATAGCTCCACGTTAAGAATGCCATCTGCGCCTATCCTTCTATAGTTGCCTTACATTACTTTGTTATATCTCTACCAAAATTTCGGTTTGCAACTCGGACAACGCCAGTTTCCTCCACTATCATCTACCAAGATATAGCCTCCCCATTAGACCATGGCATTCTACATCAGGGACGTCTCCTCTATGGTCATGCCCCTCCTCCCACCAGGCCATAACTATAGAACACGTGCAATTCCCAAGGATGGTGTCGGCTCTATCAGTTCTCTATGTTTTATCCCTAGAAAATAGCAATCCTGCCCTTAACACAGCCACCGCTAAACCAATGTATGCTAGAAGGAGTAACAAAAGAATGTTTAGCAGGCTAAGACACCTTAAAAACTACTACTGCTTCTCCTACTCTGTTCGGGAAATGCTGAATTAAACCCAGGTCCACCTCATTTCTCTGGACGCCTCATGGACCTCCCTCAAAATAAAGGGATTAGCTTTCTCCATATCAATGTCTGTAGTTTGCTAAAGAAGACTGACTCTATACAGACCTGGGCTCTACATGCATCTCCTCATTTCTTCATGATGACTGAATCCTGGCTCACACCCTCGACCCTGGACAAATCTATCAACGTACCCAGATATATCATCTACCACTGTGATACACCGACTAGAGGGGGAGGGGTTGCAATATATGTCAAAAGCAAATTCACAGTTACAGTTTTTGACTGTACCTCAAAGGCTAAGGAATTTGAATGCCTTGCTCTAAAATTATCACTTTCCAGCCAGAAGTCATCCCTATGGCAGCATGCTACCGATCAATCGCCTGGTGGCTGGGCACTTCGCCACACCTTCAAAACCTTCTTGACTCTGTTGATACTGAGTGTATTCTAATGGGGATTTCATCTAAATTGGAATGATGACAGCTCTAAGAAATTGGAAGATCTATGCATGTTAATGGTCTGTTACAAATGGTGACTGCTATAACCAGACCTAACAGAAAAACCCTGAGCGGCAACCTCCCGGACTTTATCCTAGTAAACAAACCTCACACTATCTCGCATACTGGAGTATTCTTCAACATAAGCTTACCATTAGCGCTTACTGCCTGCATCAGACATCCTTCCCAAATAAAACGGCTCAAATTCAAACTGAAAAGATGCCTAAAAAGTTCTGCCAGTACACTTTCCTGAAAGATCTAAGCAACATTCGCTGGCAGGATTTCTACCTAGCCCCCACCTTTAACAAGGCATTTAACATTTTCACAGCCTCTTACTGGAGCTAATGAGACAAACACGCCCCACTAAGACTGATCAAATCAAAAATAAAACTCCTGGCTGGTTCTCTCCCATCCTGAAGAAAGCACTTAGGATAGGGACTACTGGTGGAAAAAGCAGAAAATCCCACCTGCAGGCTTGATTGGTTAGCATTCCGTGCACTAATTAGGAATGCTTGTACCAAGCTAATTAGGTCAGAAAAGCTAGGTACTTCCAAAAGAACTAGAAGACAATAAAACAACTCTGCCAAATTTTGGAACATCCTCAAAGAAGTCGAAGGTCAGTCCACTGCAACACCCCTTCCAAACAAAATTGTGTCTAATGGTACCACCTATACGGACAAAGCTGATATACTAGAAAAGCTTAATGATCACTTTGCCACTGCAGGGCTTGCCTTTGACACCTCACCTATCAGCAGACTTAACCCGGCAAGAGACCACACTGTTGGCTTCACTGATCATCACAACCATAACCAACCGCATCCCACCCCTTCAACTTCCTCACAATTACTGTCAAGCAAGTGGAGGACCTCCTCCTTTCTGATACAAAAAAGAGTGCGGTGCAGATAATATTGAACCTTACTTCCTAAAACTTGGCCATACCCTATCTGACCGCCCCATTACACACTTATTCAACACCTCTCTGATTCAAGGTTGGCTACCTGTCTTGTGGAAAACTGCCCACATCCTTCCATTATTCAAGACTGGGGATCCGAGTGATCTGAACAATTACCGGCCTATTTCTATACTATCCGTCCTCTCTAAATTACTTGAAAAAATTGTTAACATCCAGCTTAGAGAACATTTGGATTCACAAAAGTTGCTAAACCCGGCTCAGTCCAGCTTCAGAGTCAAACACAGTACAATATCGGCTCTTGCCAAAGTAACTACAGACTGGCAAATGGCCTTGGACTCTAAGAAGCATGTATTTGCCCTCTTCCTTGATCTAAGTAAGGCCTTCGATACTGTGGATCATACCATCATGCTTACTGCACTGAGTAACTTCGGACTTGATAGTTCTGCCATTAAATGGTTCACCAGCTACCAACCAATAGGTTACAACAAGTCAAAGCCATAGGAGATCTGTCCCCACAAAATCCTTGTTACGAGGAGTCCCACAAGGCTCCATCCTGCCCTATCCTCTTGGTAATATACATCAATAATCTGACTCAAGAAAGGCACAGCAAATGTGCACTTATTCGCAGATGATACTGTACTCTATACCACAAATTCATCCTTGATCTGGCCCATGAGTACTTAGCAGAAAGACTTTGTCACCTCCAATACAACCTTCTCACTCATAAGCTCCTCCTCAACGCCAAAAGACTAAAGCAATGATTCTCTCACCAAAGTCTACTCCCGGATGTCCACATATCACACAGATCCGAACACTCTTAGATGAACCCCTTGAAGTAGTTGATACCTTTAAATACCTAGGGTTCTGGCTGGATAACAAGCTCAACTTTCTGTGTCACTTAAATTAAACCTTGAAGAAACTAAGACAGCGATTAGGTATATTCTATCGCATTAAACACCTACTCACGTTAGAAGCCAGAATGAGACTAGTACAAACTACATTCCTACCTATACTGGACTACGCTGACTTCCTTTACAGTCATTGCCCATCAACGATGCTAAACAAACTGGATGCCCTTTACCACCGGGCTTTAAGATTTATCTTAAATCTACCCTGTAGTACACATCACTGTCGTCTATACCAGGTTTCGGGATGGACCTCACTCTCAACTAGAAGAAAAGGAATGCTCTCTCTGGTTTTTAGAGCATTATCTGATAACCTCCTGCATACATCTCTAACATCTTCAAACGGGCTAAAGGTTCCTATGGCCTGAGACGCTTCTCCTTAATCTGCTTCCAGATTCCTAGAGTGAAAACTACCTTGGCTCAGCAGCAATCAACTTCTCACTTCCATCACTTTGGAACACTATGCAAGACTCATTAAAATTATCCTCACTTCCAAGCATTTTCACATTCAAAGCTCTATTAACGGATTATCTGAAGGAATCATGCAACTGTTTCAGATGCCGATGACCCCTAAGCCTCGGGTGCCACTCTCAAATCCTACGCCTAAGTATCTCATCCACCCCACATTCCTAACAACAGAAAGCTAGGACCTATGCCTAGTTCCCTTAATCCAAGATGACCCTGCCTATTCTCTACCTTTTACCTATTCTGGCCTCCCTTTTGGGTGCCTACTCTTTCACCCCAATTTCTACCCTATTCCTTAATACCTCCTTATTTTTTATCATTTAGGTATGAGCTCTTACTCAGCGGAGACTATATGGGATTGTTGTCTCTTTTCATTTCAGTAAAGCTTATCATTATGTATCTTTGCATGTTAATTATGTTGACTGGTATGTATAGGCCCATATTAACTGGCACCTTCACAATGTTTTTTTTTTTTCTTTGCAGCGTTGTCCACCATAATTGTAATCTTATGAAGTGTACTGTATTGTATTTATACCCAGGACCACCTTGAAAATGAGCTTGCTCAATGGTGTTTATGCCTGGTTAAATAAAGTGATTGACTGATTGAAAACCCTTGTCAGGGTCATCTACTAAGAAGGGACTAGGTAAGGCAACTTAAAAGCCATTATAAGAGCTAGAAAACCATATTTAGAAGCCCTCTGCAGGGCAAGCAGTCAAGGCGACAGAGGGATAGAATCAGTATTTAGAAATTAAAAGAAAATTTTAAAGAGCTGAGAAAGTCAATTAAAAACCCCTTGCCAAAGTAGGATGAGCTCTGAAGAGGAGGAAGTGAGGCTTGTTAGAAGCCCTTTTCAGTGTTACTAAGTGGTGGGACTTCTAATGTCAGGGCTGTACGCAGGCACAGAAAAAGCTGATTAGTTTGTTAGGGCAGAGTAGAAGGGAATTAAGGGTCCTTGGGGCTACTATTCAGCAGGAGAATTAAATTAAAGCCCTTATCAGTACAGTGAATTGGGGTAACACCTGTTAAAGTCTTTTAGGGCCTCATACTAGCCGGGATGTTATATTTAGTAAGCCATTTTTAGGGCACCTTACAAGGAGTGCCATTCATTATTAAACCCCTTCCAGGGCACTGCAGCAGCCAGAGGGCACACTAGTTAAGAAATGCAGGGTTACAACCTCTTTAATAAAGACCAAACAGACACAAGGGGTGGAGGTGTGGTCATTTATATCATTAATACACTTGTAGCCAATCCAGTTGATATCCCTAAGCCATCTCAAGGTGAGGTTGAGCAAATATGGGTACAAATCACCCTAAGTAACAAAAATATCAACATAGGAGTGTGTTACAGATCTCCAAATTTACATCCTGATGGAACAATCTATTTATGGAAACGCTCAATAGTATGGAGTTTGAAGGCAGAACATTAATTATGGGTGGTTTTAACCAACCACACATAAATTGGAATACCCTGACAGGAACAAACACATTAGAAAATAGATTGATAGAGGCAATAATAAATAACAATTTTGAGCAGTACATCCAGCACAGCATTAAACAGCCTAATATTCTTCACCTAGTGTTTATTAAATCAGATGATGAAATATCGAGCTGTGAGGTCAGAGAACCACTAGGGGACTGTGACCACAACATGGTCCAATTTACTATAACAGGGTACTGGAGACCACAAAAAGGCAAAACGAATGTTAGATGTTACAACAAAGTCAAATATGAAGACATGAGAAAATATTTTGAAAGATGGATTTGGAAATAGATCTACAGGGACAATCGCTTGAGCAAAAATGGAAGACCGTTAAAAAGCATCTTGATTTTTGTATTACAACATCCATACCAGTAAAAATGAAAAGCAACACAACGGGAAGTATCCCTATCTGGCTCAACCAAAATCAAATGAGCTACTAGAAGGAAAACTAAAGCATATAAAAAGTACAAGAAAAAAACAATATAAGAAAATTAGGTAACTTAAGCCATAAGACTCAGGCTAGGCTATGTAAAACATTTATAAAAAAACAAACACAAAAAGGGATGAAAAAATTAAATTAGCTACATTAACAAACAACAACAAAAAAGCATTCTCTAACTATTTAAGTAGCCTTAGAGATGGACAAAAAATGGTGGGGCCTTTACTACTTGGTAAACTGAAGATCAAAAGTGAAATAGCCATGGCCAAAACTTTCAATGAATATTTTGTAAGTGCTTACCAGCCTAAAACAAGTTTTGACAGTAGCACCATTGAAGCAGTCAAAGAATAACACAAATTAAAAATAAAGCAAGAAAATGTGAGAGCCAAATTACAAAAAATTTAAGACCAACAAGTTACCAGGCCCAGATAATGTGCACCCAAGAATTCTGAAGGAACTGGCTAGTGAACTGACAGAACCAATCACATAGTTGTTTAATTCTTCCCTTGAGGAGGGAAATGAATTAAGAGGAATGGAGAGAAGTACATATAATCCTCATCCACAAAAAAGCATCCAAGAAGGATGTCAGAAACTACAGACCCATCAGCCTCGCATCTGCATTGTCCAAACTGATGGAGGAATATATCAAAGAGAAGGTAGAAAATCATATCATAAATCAAGGGTTGACTGATGTGACCCAACATGGATTTAGGCCCCAAAAGGTCATGCCACACTAATTTACTTCAGTTTTTCAAGCCAATCACCAAAGCTCTTGACAATTGACTACCTATGGATGGGGTGTACTTGGATTATGCCAAGGCATTTGATCTTGTCCCCCCCCCACAAAGAACTACTAGATAGGATGACCGAGCTGAAATTCCACCATACTACTGTTAAGTGGGTAGGGTCCTAGTTAATGCACAGAAAACAAGAGTGTGTACATAAGGGGGTACTCGTCCAATTAGGGACATGCGACTGGTGGTGTCCCGCAGGGATCTGTGCTGGGCCCATCACTGTTCAATATTTTTATTTCATCAATGCAAACCTCCCCCAGTTCTTGGATTATCAAGTTTGCTGATGATACCAAGTTAGGAGCAGTTGTAAATAGTGAGACCGCTATAGCCCAGTTTCAGAATGACTTATATAAAACTTAGAATGGTGGGCTAGAGAGCACAAATTAAGATTTAACGAGGACAAGTATTTATTTAAATTTTGGTGACCGGGCAGGCCCATTGAGATTGAAACAGTCCCTTTTTCAAGGGTGACCCGGAATTAATTACATACAGCTATAAACAAAATACATACATATCATTTCACAATGAAACAGATGACATCACTGAAACCCTGAATGTGCTGCAGTATGAAGATGGTAGTGAAGGAAGAACACCGTGACTGCGCTCCAGACAGAATGCCAGCTGAAGCAAGGCAGGCTCCTCTCCAACGCTATGGATGGCAATGGAACACAGAGAAGACATAATCCCGAACTGGGAAATGCTTGGGAAAAAAACAAGGCCATGTGGAAGAAGTACACTATTATAATAATAATAAAAAAAAAAGTTAGGCAAACCAGCATGCATGGTTTCTAAAACTGAGAAGGCACACATGTTCAATACTGTATCGAGCAAAGCTTTTTGCTAAATATTAAAGATCAATTTTAAGTTTACCAAACACAAGAAAATAAAACCTGTACAGTACTCAATGCCTCCCTCAAAGCACAATTGCGATACATACACAGCACTGTAAAAAACTGAAAACCGAAATGAAAAGAAGAATAAACTGGACATGCAATAAAATGTACACATATTTGTCAGTTATAAGCTGTGCTGACTGCAATACCATAGAGGGGACTGAAAAGCTAATAAACCAGGCATTCGACGACTAAGCAACTTTATGAACTCCTCATTCCCCTTGATGGGATTATTTCCTCATACACAAGTTTTCAAACATTTATTCTTTATATTATGTACACGTAGTTGTGCTTATTCTATATACAAAGTAAGCAGACCTCTGGCATCTCTTAAGAGTAAATATTTACACAGGTTCATCATGTGATCAGTTTTGAGTGCATTAAGTTAGAAACATTTTATCAATCAATCAAAATCTTTATTTTGCCAGGTGGAACATCATTAAGACAAGCTCATTTACAAGATGGACCTGGGGTAAAACAATTGCCAACAGGGTTAAGACATCAGGTTGAGTGAACGTATATAACAATCACATAGTAATAATAACATATAACTATCGCATGTGACAAGATACTTGCACCAGAACATAGCAATAGGTTCAACAGGAGGTAATGCCATTTAAATACAATTGCATGGATACAGATATATGGACATAAGGTACTGAGCTAAAGTTTATACATTAAACATTATTGGGGGAGTCATAGTGAGCAGGAGTGGCAGTTCCTCTAGCCTCAAAGTGAGAAGAAGATTGAGATGTAAGAGTCCTTTGATAAAGTACTGTAGGCATGGTCTGGCAAGTGGGGTGGGAAAGGGGGATGTAGGGAGTGGGGAGGGAAGGTCAGCCAGAATAAGAGAGGGTTGGACATGATGGCCTAGGGAGGAAGGACTGTTCGAAGTGAGAACACGACAGATGCCACAGACAACGGTTGGGGTTCAAGTCCAATATTTGAAACAACGACAGATTGTGACGTTGGGACCTTGATTTGGACAATGACAGAAGGGAGGACTCAAATGACACCTCAGGCAATGGTTGAGGTTCAAGTCCAGAATTTAAAGCAGTAACAAATCGTGATGTTAAGACCTTGACTTGAAACAAAGACAGACCTCGAAGAAGGTCCTCAGGAACAAGGATTTGAAGAAAGAGAACGTGACAGGGGAAGCGAGCCTTAAGTTTTTCTGGATCTTATTCCAGAGTGAAGCTTATTGAGGCTCTACCAAAGCGCATTTGAACTTTAAGGATAGCCAGAGATAAGACGGTAAGACTTCTGAGAGAATAGGCACTAGGGATGCAGGGAGTTAGGCAGCTTGTGAGGTACTGAGATAATTTATGAGTGATTGCCTTATATGTCCATAGAATAGCATTATTTTGCCTCCTGAAGCTAAGAGAGCTCCAGCCTACGGAAGAATAGAGAACGCAGTGGTGCGTCATAAGGGGCATCTGAAATGAACCTAAGGGCCCTGTGGTATAGGGTATCAAGCTTGGAGAGAGTTATGCTACTACTATGGCCATACAGAAAGTCTGCATAGTGTAGGAGAGGCAAGAAGGTAGCTTAGACTAGGAGTTTCTAGCCTCCTGGGTTTGTGAGTGCTTGATCCTGAAGAAAATACCGAGCCTTTGACGCAGTTTCTTAATGAGATCATCAATGTGATCAATGAAGGACAATTAGTAGTCAGTCCAGACCCCTAGGTATTTCAATTTTTCCATGAACTCCAGGGCTTCTCCCAAAAGGGTGCTTATGTGATGAACCTTATCTGGGTCTGTTTTTTTTTTTTTTTTTTGGGAGATGAGGGTCCAATGGAGAGAAAATCATGGCCTTAGTTTTTTTGCCATTGAGCAGGAGTTTCAAGTTGAGTAGATTTTTTTTTGGGGAGGATGTCGAAATCGTTCTGGAGGTCCAAAATGGCTTGATCCAAAGTTGATCTGTCAATGTATGGCACTGTATCATCAGCGAAGAGATGGATACTAGATGACTTTAGGCCAGTATCAATTTGATTAATATAAATACTAACATACTAAAATGCCAGCAGAATAGGCCTAACGGTCTTTCGTGTCTACTCGTTTGGACAGCCCCTACCCTGGGTGCTGATCTTGCTGCCCCCTCGCCTTCTCTGGCTTCTCCCTTCCCAGTTCCGGATATTCTTGCTGCATTGGATTTTGCTTCCAGAACCCTTCCCCTGTACCTGTCCCACCCCCTCTTGAACCTCTCCACTGTCTCTGCCTCCACCAGCCCCTAGGCAGCGTGCATTCCATGGCTCCACCACCCTCCCCAGTGAAGCAGCACCTCCTCCTTTCTCCCCTGAATCTTCCCCCCTCCAGCTTCCACCCATGCCCTCTAGTGGCCCCCTCTTCCTTCCTTCGAAGCACCCTGACTGTTCCTCCCCTATTTACCTTCTTCATGTACCTGAAGACCTCTATCATGTCCCCCCGGTCCCTTCTCTCTTCCAATGTGTACATATTTAGCTCTTCGAGCCTCTCCTCATAGGTCCTGTCCCCCAAGCCCCAAATCATTTTGGTTGCCCTCCTCTGGACCCTCTCCAGGAGGTTAATGTCCCTCTTTAAGTGTGGCCTCCAAAACTGCACGCAGTACTCAAGGTGCGGCCTCACCAAGCAGTTATACAGAGGGAGTATCACTTGCCTCCTTCTGGAGGTGATCCCCCTAGCGATGCATCCCAGCATCCTGTTGGCCTTGGCTGCTGCCCTCCGGCCTCTGGCAAAGAGAAGTGGACCAAGTATGAATCCTTGGGAGACACCTCTAAGGAGTATTTTTTTTTTTTTGGTGATAGGTCTCCTTCAGCCTTGACCTGCTGCTCTCTGTCCACAAGATAGTTTGTGAACCAACTTAGGGCCAGGTTGTCTACTCAAACATTCTTCAGGGTCACCAGGAGTAAATCGTGGTCCACCGTGTCAACAGCCTTGCCAAGGTCCAGAAACAAGGTACATATGTATTGTTTTGAATGCCTGGTTTATACATAATAGGTGTGTTTATCCTGCTGGTACACTGCCATCTGCATCACTCAGCCACCACCCCTCCTAAAACAATGCCGGCCTGCGTTCACACACCAATAAGTGTACATCATTGCAGGAAGACTTCCTGGGTTTAAAGGCATTTACGCCAGGTTCAGGCTACCTGTTTACCACCCAGGAGTGGCATGGAGTGCCGTGGGGCAGAGCAGCATATTTACACGCTAGCTGAAAACTCCTACACCTGTACATGTTCCCACCAAAACACTGCATGCTCTGCACTGCAAGGGAGCATCTTGCAACACTCCAGCAGCTGTGTACACTGCTGGATTTGCACTGGTGCAACTCATCTGCACCGTTGGCACTAATGCAAGTCCGGTAGATAAACACACCTAATAATCAATAGTTGGTATCTTCTGTGAGACCACTGGGCAGACTTGGTGGGTCAAGGGGTCCTTTTCTGCCAACACAATGTTTGTTTTTATGTTTCACTACATTACTACAGATGCCATTAGCAATAGTACAATCAGTCAAAGAGGAGCCCAAAAGTAGTTTACATTTCTTTCCTCATTTAACGGGAACATTTATGATCGA
The DNA here is from genome assembly GCA_016271365.2 of Neoceratodus forsteri. NCBI lineage: Eukaryota > Metazoa > Chordata > Ceratodontiformes > Ceratodontidae > Neoceratodus > Neoceratodus forsteri. The sequence continues at coordinate 1,681,526,051 of CM057456.1, forward strand.
TTTCCATCATAGTTTGAAATTCCATGAAAGGATATTTTAAATGTGTGGGGTTCCTCTGCTCCTCTGTAGCTGGCAGCAGTCCACAGAAATTGATGATTAAGTCAGCACCATACTGATTCTACATCGCCACCATCTTTAGAACCTTATGACGTCATCAACTATCAAACTGTGCTCGACTACAATGTAGCAGGCCACTGCTTAATCGTCAGTGACATCACGAGGTCCCGCAAAATGGTGGCAGTCAAGTATCAACACAGGCAGCAGACACAGTCATCGATATCTCTGGACTGCTATCGCTACAGGTTTATTTATTTAGTTATTTGCTAACCAGGTTGGTGCACTGATCCGAAGACCTTTTTCAGGCAAAGCCCAGGCCAGAAACTGGCACAAACAACATAACATACAGTGAGAACAGTGTAGATCATACAGGAACAAACAGGGAATCAGTGTAGGTCAAACAGACAGAGAAAATAAAAGACAAAGAGTACCAGATATATCAACAATTGAGCATACCAAGTTATAAAACATTTACGTAAACAGGGTAAAGTTGCTCCATCATTCAACAACAGGAATGTTAAACATCAGCAGAGCCAGTAAAATACCTGGAGGTACACAGAGTTTAACAGGAAACACTTAGACATAAAAACAAAGCCATATTACAAGAGATAAAGAATGATCTGTGAGCCAGTATTCAGAGTGGGAGAGGACAGCGGAGCACTAGAGGGGGAGGGGTTAAGGGAGGGCTGCAAGGGAAGTGCACCCATGTTTGTGACCTGTGGGAAGACGAGGTCTAAGAGGACAGAAAGTCATTCTTATAGGAATTCAGATTTGGCGGGGTCGGGGAACGTAGTCCAATACTTAATTTAAATGAGCTTTCATAGGCTTTCAAAATACAAAGTTTACATGCAGGCAGTTATCTGGTAACAACAGCATCTCCAGATATTCCTATTCTGAAAACACATTTACTGGAAAACAGTGGTTACCGGGAAACTGCCGTTCACATGCAGCTGTTTGCCGATAACCAAATCTACATGCAAACATTGTGTATAATGTGCATGGTTCATGAATGTTCCCTTTAAACATTTTCTAGTTACTATTTAATGATGTAATTACTTTAATACATTCCACTTAATGCTTAATTGATTTAGTGGCCTGTTTCAAAGCAGCAGTACATGTGACAGGGAACATTTGAGTCATACTTTTTATTGTTTTGGATTTCCCCATTACCTCCTGTTTTATATCATACACTTTGTTTCCCATTCTGAGACTGCCTTAGGCTTTAGCCACACATATATATATTTTTAAACCCTACATAATAAAAAACGTGCTCTTTTTATTATGTCATGGACCAGATTTCTTTAGTATTCCTGACTGATTTACATGCTAGTTCATTTTAATTACAGGAAAAGATATCCAAAAGTTTTAAGCAAAAAAAAAAAAAAAAAAGAGAATATAGAGGAAAGCCTGGACTGAGCCCTATTAAAAGAAGCACTCTGCCCCCCCCCACCCCCAGCATTATCAAACTGAGTTTAAAGCATATGTTTTCATTGTTCAGTCTTTATTGAGAGTTTTCAGTTTTGCATATTACAACAAACAGCTTATCTGCAGTCATAAACACACATCCAAAGATATTTACTAGCATTCATAAACTGGAAATAATATCATGGGTAAATACCACAATAGGCAGGGAAAATACATCCCCACTGCCTTGAGGCATACCTCCCAACTGTCAAGATTTTCAGGGGGATTCCTGATTTTGCCCCAAAATTGTCCTCTGTCACTCACAAAATTTGTGTTTCTGTGACTGAATGGTGGGGACTGCAAGCACAAAATTATGTCAAACATTAAAGCTACAGATCCGTTCTTTACAAAATGCATTTTACACTTAAGCCCTTTATTCTACTGGCTTCCTCAGTGGAGATCACCACAGTGTCCCTGATTTTGGTCCTTGGTCCTGGATTTTCTTAAGCCTTGTCCCTGATTTATGAGGTAGGAGGTTGAGAGGTATGCCTTGGGGATCACAGAGGAAAAAATATTTTGACCAGTGTAATGAACGTATTTAAGGGAAAAAGCAAACACTGGACTACACAAGAAAGATAAACACAGCAGTACAATAAAAACATGGTAAAACCAGAGTTAATTTTGAAAATGCACTATTGTTTTAAAGGGGACAGGAAATATGTCATAATAGGTAGCAGCTAGCAATGTTCCCAACAACAGAAGTGACTTGCATCCAACTGATCCATATTTGTCTGTACATGTGAAAAACTGTGTTCTCAATTTTTTTTTTTTTATGCACAACATTCTGCACAGTTCTCTTCATGGAATCAATCATTTGAGTTTTTACTATGTCGCGGTTTGTGTACAGAATGCTAAACATGAGCTACTGCCCTATCAGAACCATGTTCAGAGTTCTGTGTGCAAACTGTGATATAGTTAAAACACAAGGGGCCCAATATTCAAAAATCTGCACTGGTGCAAACGGGTGTTTACCCGCACAAATCCGACTTTGCGCCGGCATGCATATTCAAATGGGCGGTTACACACACTTGTGCAAAATGACGATGTGGATGGGCAAGGTGATGCACGACAGGAATACGCCTAAACCAAAATTCAGCACATCTGCGCTGTACAAAAGGGGTTAGCACAGTCACGCTGCACAGTGCAAATACTGCTGAACAAAACCACAACTTACTCTGCGGAGTTACTGCAGCCAACAACCAATTAGCAGGTGAGGGAGCACACCTGCCCCCACGTGGTCAATGGTCCCCATTCTGTAATTAACAGCCCTGTTAACAGAAATAAAATACCTTGGTGCACCCCTGCCCTCTGATCACCGTCCTTGTAATAACCGTAGTTTTCCCTGGTGCCTAGTGGTCTCTCCCACCCTCTGGCTGTCATCCCCATAATGGCCATAAGTGTCCCTGGTGTCTACTGGTCCCTCCACCTCCCCTGATCAACACCCTGTAATGGCCGGAAGTGTCCCTGGTGTCCAGTGGTACCTCCCACTCTCCGATCAACATTCCTGTAATGGCCCAAGTGTCTCTGGTGTCCAGCGGTCCCTGCCATCCTCCACTCACAGTCCCCATAATGTCTGTGATTGTCCCTGGCATCCAGTGGTCCCCCACACTTTGATCGCCAGCCCCGGTCCGCATATGAAATTTCCTGGTGCCTAGTGGTCCCCCATCTCCAATCAGCAGCCCTGTCGGATGTGGAAATATTTCTGGTGCCGGCTAGCCCCCCCCAACCCTGTGATCGCCAGCTCATATGCTAAAAACATACCCTGGTATCCAGTGGTCCTCTGGCCTCCGAACCCCGGCCCAGTGTGAAAAACCTCAATATCCTTGTGGTCTGTGGTCTCTCCCCTACGGCATACAACATGTCCCTGGTGGTTAGTGCCCCCCCTCCGTGTGTAACTGACAGCCCAGTATAAGTACTGCGGCTAACTGCATGTAAGCACAGAATTTCTCCAGAAATAAAGAAAACTATAGAAAATAACACAAAGTCCCCAATGACTAGAGGTACCTGCCACCCACCGGTCCCCATAGAATTGTACACATTCCCTGGCATCTGGGGTCCCCCCACACCCTAGGCACCGACTACCTTAGCCAACCCTCCCCTTAACACAAGCGCCCGTGCCACAGCTCAGATACAGCGACCAGCACAGCCCTCCTCTCACCTACTCGGTTAGCCACTGTATGAAAAGGCAGGGCTCGCACATCCTATGCATAGCACAGGGTGCAAGACCTCTGTAATGTACAGTACAGAGGTTGTGCACCCTGTGCTGTATCTGTACTGTACAGTATAGAGGTTGCGTGCCCTATGTGCCCTGACGTGGACTGGAGGGGTTGACCACAGACCATTAGGGTACTGCAGTTTTTCACACACGGCTGGGGTTTGGGAACTGGGGGGGGGACCACTGGACACCAGGGCATGTTTTTAGCATACTGACCAGTGATCACAGGGTGAGGGGGCATTAGGCACAAGGGACACTTCCACATCCTACAGGGCTAGCGACTGAAGACAGTGGGGGAGACCACTAGGCACCAGGGAATTTCATATTCATACTCAGGCTGACGATCAGCAGGTGGGGTGGCAGAACCAATGGACACCAGGGACTGTTATGGCCACTACGGGGATGGAGATCAGAGGGGGGAGGGACCACCGGACACCAGGGACAATTACGGCCATCCCAGGGATGGCGACTGGGGGGTGGGAGAGACCACTGGACACCAGGGACAATCAGCCATTACAGGGACAATGAAGAGTGAGGGGAGACCACTAGGTGCCAGAGCCACTTCTACATCCTACACAGCTGGCAACAGCAGACTGGGGGGGGGGGGGACTACTAGGCACCAGGGACTTTTCTTTCTTGCATGGGACCACGCAATTGGGGTGAGGGCAGCACCATGCAAACCTGCCATGCTTCCCATGCAAATGAGTCCATAATGGACATGTAAAGTGGCCCCTTAGCGCCTTGCATGCCCAATGGGTTCATTTCCATGGGTCTGTCTGAATATCGCGTCTATGGCTACCGACGTGATCAAGACTGGTGGCACTATTCTCTGCACAGCAGGGATCCATGTCAGGGCAGCACTACTTGTCTTAGCGCTGCACCAACATGCCCCTATAGTAAGTCAGATAGCATTGGTGCGCTGTCCGACTGAATAGAGCATCCTCAGGCTCCTGGGCAATGGCACACGCAGGGCAAAACTCTGCGCTGCACTTTGCCCATTTATTTATATCAGGCCCCAGATCACTGCTTCTACGAAGAGAAATGCAACAGAAAGCTGCCCATAAAAGTAAGTCAATGCAAAATAGTGTTTCACATTACTTCATGTTCAGGTACAGTTACAGATGGATTATTCAGACTTACAGATGACATTTCTGTAAATGAGAACATTATAAACAGTCGAAAATTAGAAACCCTTTCCTGTTTTTCTTAATACCCACTGTCCAATCAGAAATACTTGTGACATGTCTTCATTATCCAAGAAACGAAATGTTCGATAAGTAAATAAGTTTTACTTTCTAGTGAATGAAGGTAATTTAAAATGGTAACTAGTATCTACAGTCCGCAAAGATGCAGGCTGCATGAACTCTTTTGAGAAAAATCGCCCTTCAACCTAACCATACCTCTCAACCTCTTGCCTCATGAATCAGGGACAAGGCTTAAAAACATCAGGGACAAAGACCCAAAATCAGGGACACATCTTAAAAATTTATACTATTCACTCAAAAGCTGTTGGAATAAGGGAATTTATCTTGAGATGCATTTTCTGAAGAAGAAAAAGTCTGTAATGTTAATGTTTGACATTATTTTGTGATTTTAATCCCCACTGTTCTGTCACGAAAACACAAATTTTACGAGGGACAGAGGAAAATTCTGAGGCAAAATCAGGGACAGTTGAGAGGTATGAACCTAATGTTTGCCTAAAGCCCTACCATTCTCTCTTTCAAGAAATGCAACCATAACAACTGAACACATCTGAAGGCTGTTTCTAAAACGTCAGAAACAAATCGCCAAGCAATTTACTACTGCATCAATGGGTTACAAAAGTATAGAACCATAAAAAGAAAATGACAACCCTTCAGTGAGGCACACAAAAGTCGGATACCATCAACTCGTACCTGTTTGAGTCCCCTTTGTAACTCTTGCAACGGTCTCAGTCGAAACGCGATTACGCTGTGCGACACATACATTCTTTAAACTGCTGCATGACCCACTGCTTCTAGTAAGCCACAGACTAGCCATCCTCATGGAGGTCGCCATAGCTGCGACTACAAGCTTCGTACCTTGCACGCGCCGGCTACGTAACGCGCGACTAGTATGTGAAAGGTCAGGGTTCATTGCAGCGTTGCTTGTAGCGAGTGTCAGCAGTGCAGGGGAGGAATTATATTATTACACTTGTTCTTCCATGCCAACCTTTTACAATCTAGAAAACGGGAGAAGCGGATTGATTGTTACTGTTGTTTAAGGCAAAAGGTGGATTTATTACATGGATATATTTACAGTCGGATTCAAACCTCTTATAATAGCTCTGCACTGTAACTCATAGCCATACTTCTCAACCTTTTGTCCCTCAAATGTGGAACTTTGCCTGTCAAAATGTGGAACAAATGGGCAAAATGTGGAACACTTAATCAAATCTTTACCCAAGAAGCTCAAAACACAGTTAATATGTTGCATTTATGTTCAGAAAGTCTGTTTTTAATTGAATAATATATATTTTTGCATCATTTACTATGGATTTTTGCTTAAATATGTTGACTTTGAATGTGGAACAAGTCCTCACAATGTGGAACAGGGAGCTTTTGTGAAGTAAAATGAGGAACGTTCCTCGCAATGTGGTACAGTTGAGAGGTATGCGCATAGCTGTCAAGACAGAACTGCAAAAGAAGGCGATGAGGGCGACCAAAAGCGCAGGGTTAAATTAAGCATGAACAATAATCCCTAGAATTGTTAGGATACCGCCAGCGTTCTCGAGCACAGTTGGTATCCCACTACTAGATCATTATCTAGATCCAGTAGGATACCAGCTGCCCAGGATCCTAAGTAGACACCCAACCTCGGATGCCACTATCCGACCTTGGCTCTGAAAGCCAAATGGGGTCAGATAACATCTTGGTGCAAAGTCCGACAAATGGATTGTCCAGGTTGGATCCCATTAGGATAGTGAAAAAAAAAACTCTATCCAAGCATCACTAGTTTCTTCTTTTCTTGTCAGCTTTTACCATTCAATATGCATACACCTCCATTCAAACAGCACGCACCCCCGCCTGCATCTCTGCCGTGGGATTGGGAGAAACAGAGAAGTGTGATGGCAGAAAAAGACCGACAGGCCCACCTAGTCTGCCCATTTGTTTAGCTATCTGCTAGGACATGTGCCCTCCCAACAATCCCGTGTGTCTGTCCCATGCCCTTTTGAAGCCTTCCACTGTTGTTTCTCCAACCGACTCCTACAGGAGCATATTCCACTTATCCACCACTCTCTGTGAAATAGTACGTCCTAATGTTACCCTTGAACTGTCCCCCCCCCCAATCTGTAACTCATGCCCCCTCGTCCTCAGATTCCCTTTCAGCTGGAAAATGCTTCCCACTGGCACCCGGTTTATACCTTTAAGGTACTTGAAGGTCTCAATCATATCCCCCCTCTCCCTCCTCTGTTCCAGGGAGTACATGTTCAGTTCTCCCAACCTTTCCTTATAGGACAGGTGGCTGAGCCCCTTAACCATCTTCGTTGCCCTCCTCTGAACTCACTCCAGCCTCCCCACATCCTTTCTGAGGTATGGCCTTCAGAACTGGACCCCATACTCCAAATGCGGTCTAGCTAGATGGGTGTATAAGGGTACTATGACTTCCCTCTTTCTACTGATAATCCCCCTTCTGATGCAGCCCAGCATTCTGCTACCCCTAGCCACTGCTCCCTCGCAGTGTCTTTCCACCTTCAGGTCCCTCAATATAGTGATGTCTAGGTCCCTTTCCTGTTCTATTACTTCCAGGTCTCGGTTCCCCCCATGCAGTACCCTGCCCTCTGGTTCTTGTATCCAAGATGCATGATCTTACACTTGTCCGTGTTGAATGAAAGCTGCCACCTCCTTGTAGGTAGGTGCAGACTTATAAAGTAGGATAGACTTAAATACTTGTCATAAAGGCTTAAGCTTCCAGAAACTCGGAGGTTATTGGTGCTTTAAAATGCAATATCTGGCATCTTGAAGGGCTGCTGCCCTAGAAAAAGAAGCAGTATGAGGGGAGAGGGTTGCCACTTGAGGACTGTCTGCAAGTATGCAGCTAGGAGGGACCCATCATGCGCTGTCTACAGTGTAGTCTTGAAACTTCCGTAGTGTTGCTAGCTGGGGTGTGATAACAGTCTCTCTCATCAGGTCTTCCTCTGTTGAGTAGCTTGGCTGGCAGCATCTCTCAGGTACTGGACTGCAAACGACACTAAAAGGTGAACATCCAGTCTTTGGTGGTACCCTCTCTGTGCTGAAAGGCTGCCAGGGACTCCTCTTAAGGGGAAGCCACTAAGGGTACTAGCAGCCTCCCAGTATCTCCCTTACATACTTCCAGGAATTAACAGCAGTCTACACTAAATGCCTCCAGAGCCCTGGGATCTCCACAGCTATCATGAGCCTGTCCCTGGAGGCTACCAGGCAACTGAGCATTGAGATGAGTTGGTCTCAAAAGCTGGATCCATCAACAGCTGCTCTGTGTGAAACCTTTGCCACCTCAGGAAGTCTGGCAGGCATCCAGAGACAAGGCACCCGGAAGGCACAATTTGCACCCTTCTCTAACACATGAACTTCTACTGGACTCACTAGTCTAAGGCAGTACCAATGGGTATGCTCTGGGCCTGGTAGTCTAGTACCCCCCCCACTCTCTAGTGGCAGGAGGGGCTTGTCACAAGTAGGCTTCATAGGTTTTACAGAGCTCTATTAAGACCGAAGTCCATTATAGCTCGCTAAATTTGATGGTATTACATAATGTTATTAGCAATAAGGTGTGCAAATATCTGTATCTTAAAGCTGATCATAGTACCACTAGCCACTACCTCCAGTGGAAGTTCATTCCAGATTTTCGTTACCCTGACGGAGAACGTATTGACATACTAAAATGCCAGCAGAATAGGCCTAACAGTCTTTCGTGTCTGCTCGTTTGGTCAGCTCCCACCTTGGGAGCTGACCTTGCAGCCCCTCTCTCTGGCTTTTCCCTTCCCAGTCACGGATATTCTCGCTGCACTGGTTTTTGCTTCCAGAACCCTTCCCCTGTACCTGTCCCACCCCCTCTTGAACCCCTCCACTGTCTCTGCCTCCACCAGCCCCCGGCAGCATATTCCATGGCTCCACCACCCTCCTCGGTGGAGTGGCACCTCCTCCTTCTCCCCTGAATCTCCCTCCAGTTTCCACCATGTCCTCTAGTTGCCCCCCTCCTTTGGAGCACCCTGACTGCTCCTTCCCTATTTACCCCCTTCATGTACCTGAAGTCCTCTATCATGTCCCCCCGGTCCCTTCTCTCTTTCAATGTGTACATATTTAGCTCTTCAAGCCTCTTCCTATAGGTCCTATTCCCCAAGCCCCAAATCATTTTGGTTGCCCTCCTCTGGACCTTCTCCAGGAGTTCAATGTCCCTCTTTAAATGTGACTTCCAAAACTGCACGCAGTACTTGAGGTGAGGCCTCACCAAGCAGTTATACAGTGGGAGTATCACTTCCCTCCTACTGGAGGTGATCCCCTAGCGATGCATCCAAGCATACTGTTGGCCTTTGCCGCTGCATTCCTTCAAGTCTCCGATTTGTTCATCTTGACATCCACCACCACCCCCAGGTCCCTCTCAGCCATCGAGACTTGTAGCATTTCCCCCCCAGGGTGTACACGTGGCCTGGGTTTCTGGCTCCCAGGTGCAGTACCCTGCATTTTCCTGCATTGAACCTCAGCTTCCACTTTCTAGACCACCTTTCCAGAGCCTCCAGGGCCACCCTTCCCTCATCCCCATCCACCACCACCCCCAATTTTGAGACATCTGCAAAGAGACTCATCTCACTCCTGATACCCTTCCTTATGTCAGAGACAAAGGTGTTAAACAGGAGGGGCCCAAGGACTGATCCCTGAGGGACCCCACTAATGACCCTCCTTGGGGATGAGACTATCCCGCCAACTATGACACTCTGGGTCTGGTCCTGGTGCCAATTGCCTATCCATCTGATCATCTGGTTCCCAACCCCTATTTCTCCCAGCTTATCCATCAGGCCCCCGTGAGGAACAGAGTCAAACGCCTTGCTGAAGTCAAGAAAGAGGATGTCCACTGGTCTACCCAGGTCCAAGGCACTCATCACCCAGTCATAGAACTCCACAAGGTTTGTCTGACATGATTTCCTCGGGACGAATACATGCTGTCTATCGTCCAGGCACCCCAAATTTTCCAGGTCCCCCTAGTTTCTCCTTGACAATGCCCTCCATCACCTTGCCCACCACCGATGTCAGGCTGACGGGTCTGAAGTTCCCTGCCACCTCCCTTGATCCCCTCTTGTGGATAGGCACTATATGTGCCACCTTCCAATCCTGGGGCACCCACCTTGTCCTCGAGAGATGCTGAAGAGCTCCGCCAGGGGTTTCACCAGGACATCCGCCAGTTCCTTCAGCACTCTGGGATGTAATTTATCTGGTCCTGGTGCTTTCTCCGTCTTAAGGGACCTGAGGGCTTACGAACATACATACGAACATACAAAATTTGCCAGCAGATAAAGGCCTAGAGGTCTATCAAGTCTGCTCAAATGTGCGGCTAGCACCCCTTATTCTGCAGCTGCCCCTCCCTTCCACCCTTCCCCTTCATTGACCCTCCCCCTTGTCCTGTCCCATCCTCTTTTGAAGCAGTCCACTGTTCTATTGGATACCACTTCTGCAGATAATGCATTCCACCCAGCCACCACCCTCTCTGTAAAAAAGTGTCTCCTCATCTCCCTCCTGAACCTTCCTCCCTCCAGTCTCATATCATGGCCCCTGGTGTCCCTCCCCTCCCTTACTTTGAACAGACCCTCTGTACCTGTCTTGTTTATTCCTTTCATGTACTTAAAGGTTTCAGTCATGTCCCCCCTGTCCCTCCTCTCCTCCAGTGAGTACATGTTCAGCTCCCTCAGCCTCCTCTTGTATGATAAGTCCCCCAGCCCCATCTTTGTTGCCCTGCGCTGAACCCCCTCCAGTAACTTAATGTCCCTCTTTTAATATGGGTGCCAGTACTGCAAGCAGTACTCCAGGTGCGGTCTAACCAATTACCTATACATTGGCAGAATCACCTCCTCCCTCCTCGAGGATATACCCCTTGCAATACAACCCAGCATTTTGTTGGCCTTTGCAGCTGCCTTCCTACATTGTGCCGAGTTGTTCATTGACCCTGTAATGAGCACCCCCAGATCCTTCTCCTCCTTTGTCTGGGCTAGCTGCACTCCCCAGCTGGTAACTCCTCCTTGGTTCTTCATCCCAAAATGCAGCACCTTGTACATTTTGGCATTAAACCCCAGTTGCCAGGTGTCTGACCAGGTTTCAAGCTTTGCCAGATCATCCTGCAACCCTGCCATCCCCCTAGGTCATCCGCCACTGCCCCTACCTTGGTATCATCAGCAAACAGACTGATCTTGCTCTTGATGTCCAATCGTATGTCTGCAATGAGTAACCCAAACAACACTGGTCCCAACACTGAGCCCTGTGGAACACCGCTCGTCACTACCCTTGGGTGTGAGAGCTCCCCATCCACCACCACCCTCTGTTGCCTTCCCTGAAGCCAGTTCCCTACCCATCTCACCAGCTTTGCACCTGCCCCAGTACCTACTAACTTACTTCCCAGCCTTCCATGCGGCACCGAGTCAAATGCCCTACTGAAGTCCAGATACAGGACATCCACTGCATGGCCCCTGTCCAGTTGCCTAGTTACCCAGTCATAGAACTCCACCAGGTTGGTTTGGCAGGATCTGCCCTGTATGAAGCCATGCTGTCTGCTGTCCTGTAGTCCTTTGGCCTCTAGAAGGGCCACCAGCCTTTCCTTCAGGATAGTCTCCATTAGCTTACCCACGATGGATGTGAGGCTCACCAGTCTGTAGTTTTCCGGTTCATCCTTGGGGCCACTCTTGTGGAGGGGCACCACATGAGTCATCCTCCAGTCCTGAGGTACACACCCCGAATGTAGTGAGGCATTAAATAGGTCTGCCAAAGGTCCTGCAAGGACCTCTGCCAGCTCCTTCAGTACCCTGGGGGATGCCATCTGGGTCTGGCGCCTTATCCACCCTCAGTGCCTTCAAACCCTCCCAAACTCTGCCCTCCATGATTTCCCCATCTGTCACCCCTCCCTCCCTCCCTGTTTCTTCCATTTCTCCCCCTTGGGTGTCACCTCCTCTTCTCTTTAGTAAATACTGAGCAGAAGTGCTCATTTAGTGCTTCTGCCTTACACACTCCTGCTTCCACCCAACCCCCTCCTTCCTAATCCTTACTATGGGTCCTTACAGCTCCTTTTCTCCCTGATGTACTTAAAGAAGTCCTTCTCCCCCTTCTTAATGCCTTGTGCCAGCCTGAGTTCCGTAGATGCCTTGGCTCACCTTACTGCCCTCGTCACCTCCTTCGATTCCGTCAAGTGCTCCTCCCTGTTCTCCCCTCTCCCTGTTTTCTTGTACTTCCTAAAGGCAGCTCTTTGCCTCCTTACCTTTTCCATGACCGCCTTGCTCAACCAGCTCGGTTTCTTAGACCTAGCCTTCTTGCTCTTCCTCACTCTCTCTGCCATGATTTCCACCTCCGCTACCTCGTCCCCCTGCTTTGCCTTCCCCCCACCTGCCAGTGATGCTCCCCCGCTCCCCAGACCCGCCAATCGGTAAGGGTCCCCCTCCTCAGTTTCACCGTCTCCTCCCATGTGTGCAGTGCAGCCCCCCATTTTCCTTGTGAAACTGAGGGCAAAGTACTCATTTAGGCCTTCAGCCTGCTCCCCGGGTCTTGTGCCCATCCCTCCCTGTTTTAATCCTGCTAATCTGCCCCTTCACCCTCGTTTTTTCCCCAGTGTATCTAAAGAACCCCTTGTTCTCTCCTAATTTCCCTGGCCAGGTTCTGCTCCTTTCTTGCCTTAGCCGCCCTCACCACCCTAGTGGCCCTTCTGGCCATCAGCTCGTACTCCCCTCAGTCCCTTTCACTCCTTGAGCACTTGAATTGCCTATAGGCTGCCTTCTTTCCCCTCACCACCTCCTGAACCTCCCTGGTCCACCAGCAGGGTTTTCAGGCCCTACCTCATTTTCGTCTTACTCTTGCGCAGGTGCTGGTAGCATCCTGCACCCCCTCCTGATGATTTCCCACCTACTGTCAGCATCCATGTCTGGCCCAATCCCATCCAAGTGCTCCTTAAGGATCCTTCTTATTTCCTTGAAATCCGCCCCCCTGAAGTCAGTTACCTCTGTCTTTGTGCAGCCTTCTATGCCTTCTAGGTTCAGGCAGAACCAGACCAGACCATGGCATGGTCACTCCCCACTAACGGGTCCCTTACCTCCAGGCCCCCAATCTGGTCACTGTCTGCCAGGACCACATCCAGTATCTGCTCCTCCCTGGTCAGTTCCCCCACCTGCTGAGTTAGGAAAACATCCTGAAAGACATCCAACAACCTCTGTTCCCTGGCCACCAAGGATGTCATAGTCTCCCAGTCTGTTCCTGGCATGTTTAAGTCCCCCAACACCACCACCCTTCCCTTTCCCAATCTGCAGTGTCTCCCAACATCTGCTACCAGACTCTCCTCCAGCTCCTCCACCAGTGCAGGGGGTCTATACACCACTCCTGTTTTTACTCTCTTGCCCCCCCCCTTGTTATCAAGGTGACCCAAATCGTCTCCACAGTTCCCTCCGATCCTCCACTCCTCCTATGGCAATGCAGTTTTTGACTATTATTGCTACCTCTCCTCCCCTTGTCCTTCCTGAACATGGTGTAACCCTCCAGGTTCAGGTCCCGGTTGTGCCCTGCGGTGGCCCAGGTCTCGGTGACCGCTGCCACATCCACTTCTCCCTCAGCATCAGCTGGAGCTCAGGCATTTTATTGCCCAAGCTCCTGGCATTTAGCAGGACTACCTTCCACCCTTTCACTATACTTCTATTTCCCCTGCTCATGTTCCCATGGGGATTCTGCCTTCCCCTGGTCCGCACCTTACCAGTCGGCCTTTTCCTGCATTCCTCCAGCTCCCCAGAGGGGTGGAGACAGAGTCCCTCCTTTATCGGACCCCCCTCGATAGCCTTTTCTCCCATTCCTCCCCCCTTCACAAGTTTAAACCCCACCTTTCACCAATGAACCCCTCTATTTTCAACTTAAGGATTTCCTTCCCTTCCGAATTGAGATGGAGCCTATCTCTAGCATACAGCCCCTTATCCTCCCAGGTCTCCCCCCAATCCCCCATCAACCACTGCTTCCTTTTTCTGGTTTTAAATTTTTCTACTTATAATTGTAGGGGGTGTGATCTAGTGTTGTAATACTGTTCCCTGTACTTAAGGCCCAAGTGCTCCCACAGCTGTAAGTCTGTAAGGGCTCTATATATCAAGCACGTGTCTCCCCTCAGTCATCTAAATTCCAAGGAATACAACCCCAGGGTGTCAAGTCTTGATTGATAATCTAGTCCCTTAACCTCGTTGATCCTGTGGGTTGTCTTTCTCTGGACTCTCTACAGGGCTTGTATTTCCCCTGTGCCACCAGGAGACCAGAACTGGGTACAATACTCAACATGTGATTGCACCAAGGATGTATAAAGAGGAAGCAGTACATCCTTGTTCCTGCTCTTAATATGTTTATTAATGCAGTGTAATATGCTACTAGATTTTTTAATAACCTGGTTACACTGCAACTTAAAACTGCGATCATAGCCAGCCCGTCGGCACAGTGGTTGGATTTCCGTCTGTGACGCCGGTGACCCGGGTTCGGGAACAGACTCGGGTCACTGGAGGGCCGGCCGGGGGGAGGAGGATGGAGCGTCCGGGTATAGCTGTCCTCTGGGGGAGGGGGATGTGCACCGCTGCCTACTGACCCCTGGCGGAGGCTGGGAGCACAGCAGGAATGTCTGGGGTCAGTGCTCAGGGGGAGTGACAGATGTCGGAGTATGCCTCGATGTCAGGACGTCACTCCCCACAGAAGAAACAGGAAATGCTTCCTGGCTGGCCGGATGACGGTCTCTCTGTCCTCCGCTGCCACCGATTCCATGACTGACACACCTCAGCGACACCCCAGGCCAATAGTGAAGTGCGCTGGCCAACCCCCAACAGTGCCTTTCCCTTCGGAGGAGGGGGACCCATCCAGCGAAGGGATACAGTGGGTTACCTGGGGCAGTCGCAATGTGAGGTTGGTAGCCAGTGTGGGGATCAGGCAGACAGTCGGTAAGGGCGAAGGAGACCCGAAAGAGTGGGCAGCCAGGAAGGAGGGAAGGTGCAAAAAAAAACTGAGCTCATTACTTATCCTAATACCCAGATCTCTTTCATCCTGTACTTTATTTAGTATCCGCCCACCAAGTGAGTAATTCGTCTGCTTGTTGTTTTTCCCAAAATGCATTACATTGCACTTGTCGGCATTGAATATCAGTTTCTTATCATTTGTCCATTTCTCCAGGTCACCTAAAGCTGATTGTAGGGTGTCTGCATCCTCCCGGTTATCCACATGACCTATTCTTGTATCACCGGCAGACTTGGAAGCCCATACTCCTGTTGTGGTGTTCATTGAAGAGATGTAAATATTGAATAAACAGGGCCCCAGCATGGATCCCTGCTGCACCCCAATGGTCACACCTGCCCAATTTGAGTATGTCCGTCTTATGCTGACTTTTTGTTTCCTGTCAGAGAGCCAGGCTTCTGTCCAGTGGGATTTTTTGCCATGGGTACCATGCTCAATTAAGGCATCGACAAGCTCCCCATGTGGGGCCTTGTCAAATGCCTTTGAGAAGTCCAAGAAAATAACATCGACTGAGTGTCTGCTATCCAAGGCTTTACTGACCTTGCCATAAAATTCAAGTAGGTTGGTCTGACATGACCTGCCCTGGGTGAATCCATGCTGAGTGCAATCTATGTCCTTAGTTAGGAAAAGATAGTCAGTTATGTGATCCTTTATAATGCTCTCCAGGATCTTACCGAGAACTGCTGTCAAGCTAATTGGTCTGTAGTTTTCCACCTCGTGTTTGGTGCCTTTTTTGTGAATAGGCACCACGACCACCTGTCTCCAGGCCTCCAGGCCCAGCCCTTCGTCTATCGATTTTTGATAGATGGCTGTGATCAGACCTACTAATAACTATGCTAACTCCTTAATAATTCTAGGGTGTATACCGTCTGGACCCTGTGATTTGTTTTTATCTAAATTCTGGAGTCTTTTTAATACATCCCCCTCTGTTTATGCAAAGACCTATGTTAGGTGGTTGGTCAAGATGGTTTGTTCTAGGGTAGGTTTTTTTATTAAAAACAGATGTAAAAAAACAATAGTACTGCTCAGCCATTATAAGGTTGTCTGTGACCATATTCCTGTCTGGGCCTTTGAGGGGTCCTATAGATTTTCTTCCCCCCTTCGATTATTTATATAAGTGTAAAATGATTTGTAATTATCTTGAACCTTACGGGCAAGCATGAGCTCATGTTTCTGTTTAGCATATTTTATGCTTTTTTTGGATTGGTTTAGGAGGTTTTTGTATGTGTCCCAGCATTCTTTGTTGCCACTTTTCTTAGCATTGCTATATGCTCTATTTTTCCTTTTGATTAGTTCCCACACTAGTGGTGTCATCCACTGTGGCAATATTTTATTTGACCCTTCATATCTGTGTACCGATGGAGTATATGTTTGTACTAGGATAGTAATAGCAGCTGATTGTCAAATTCATCTGCCCAATCCCATGCAGCCAGGTCATATCTTATACTATCAAGATCAGCTTTGTTATAATTATATACTATTGTGCTCTCTTTGTCATTGCCCAGCCTGCCCTTGTAGCTAAAACTCACCATGGAGTGATCACTGGACACTAGGGGGGCTAGGACCTTACAGTCGTAGATGTTCTCAGCTAGGGTGCTTAGGACTAAGTCAAGGATGTGATTACCCCTGGTGTTTGTTGTAACAAACTGGTTCGTACCCGCCAAGATAAAGGCTTCTAAGAAGCTTAATTCTACTGGAATTTCTGCTTTTAATGTATCCCAGTTGATCCCAGGGAGGTTAAAATCACCAAATAGTATGTTCTTGTCAGTGGTAGTTATTTTATTAATGAAATCTAATAATATTATATAATCTTGTTGTGATATGGATGGGGGTCTGCGTCTGTATATAAGACCTAAATAAATTTTGGCAGCATGTGGAGGGGAGATCTTGACCCATAGAATCTCAGTGCTGTCCCATTGGGTAGTGTCCATGGATTCTGAAACTATGCTGTCAGCAACATAAAGGGCCACTTCTCCCCTTTTGTCTGTGTCCTATCTTTATGATAAAGGGTGTAACCTGGTATGTTTTTGTCCCAGGGATCCTCCTCTCTCCACCAAGTTTCTGTGATAGCACCGATATGTATATTGGAATTGCGCAGGATATAAAGGAGTCCATCAGTTTTATTATTTAAGCTCCTGGCATTTATTACTAGGAAGTTCCAGGTTGCTGGGACAGGATGCCTGGTGTTTCTTACCTTTAATCTAGAGTTCCCCTCATCCCCCATGCCTGTAATATAAACCAGTTTCAGTAGCTTGGCACAGTCTATGAGCGAAGAATTGTTTCCCTTGCTTATTCAGATGCAGACCATCCTGTGCAAATAGCCTCCGATTCTTAAATGTGTCCCCATGCTCTGGATATGAATAGCCTTCCCTGTGACACCATCTTTTTAGCCAACCATTTAGAGTCGGTATTTCCCTAGGTTTAGCATATGTTGCTCTACGTACTGGGAGTAGACCTGATATAATGAGGTCACAGCCGTTAGTTAATAAATCCCTCCTGACCTGTTAAAAATCTCTTTGGATGTCGGTGAGGTTTCTTTTACCTAAGTCGTTCACCCCTGCATGGATTAAGGCTAATGGTTTTGTGGTGTGGTCCTGCAGACCTGGGAGGAGTTGTCTGATGTCTTTTATACCGGCCCCTGGTAGCACGCTGACTGTGGTGTTATTATTACGATGTTTACATATTATGTGGTCAGTATAACGTAACATGGAGTCCACTATAACTAAGACATCACGGGGTTCGTTTGTGCCATCTGGCAGTGGTTTCCTGCTATTATTGCTGACTAGAATGTCTGGATCCTGGGCTGTTTGGTGTTTAGTAATGAGAGGTGTTGATACTCCCAGGGCTATTGGGTTTCCATCATGACTTAGGTTGACATCTGGTGGTAGGGCATTATATCTGTTGGGTGTCAAAATATTGGATGACCCACCTATGTTTCTGCTGCCTTTTTTATTTCTAGTTTCAGTCACCATACACCAGTCTTCATTTCCTCCTTCCTCCTCAGTTATGGTTTTAAACTCCTTGTTTGGTTCAGCAATATTTTCTACCACATTATCAATAAACTGTTCTAGGTTACTTTATCCAACTGGACCTGAATCCTGTGTTGCAGCGCAATGATTTCAGCCTGTAGTACCTCCAGGAGTACACATTTGTCGCACTCAAACCCAGCAGATTACTCCCCTTCCACATACATGCTACATTTAACACGGAACATCATTTTGAGAGTTACCTTGAATTATGTTTCTTATACAGGTAGGCCCAGATCCCAGCTGACACAGCCGACATGAGCATGTCTCTGCGTGTCTCACGTGCAGTGATGAGCACCCTGCTTGTGCTTGCCCTGCTCGCAGCAGGGGCGAGTTAAATGTTGCAGACTGACCCGGAAGTGGCTTAAAGGGTCACGGAACACTCGCAACTCTAGTTGCATTTAAAAGGCAATAAATTTGGCACTGTGCGTTGGCTACTCATGCATTGCCGAGGCACAAGATTATAACATAGCCCGATTCAGTTTAAAAAACAATTAGCTGGTTTTGTAGTTCAAATAAGTAGCTCACTGAACTACTCCAGCTCTCTTCCTGCTTCCTGTGTGACCAGAGGCAGGGCTCACGTAAAAGCACAGTCCAACACTAAAAATAAAGATTACATAAATGTTTTTACATTTTAAACATTTTAAGTAAAACTTATTTATATACCACTTCTTGCTAACAAATACAAGATGTAATTCATACCAAAACCTTTTACTACACTTTAGACTGTGAAACATAGAATTTGAAGGCAAAAAGGACCACTTTGGTCACCTTGTCTGCCCAGATGTTCCCTGCCTAATCTGTCTCCGCAGACCATATCTGGTCTCTGGCGACCCATCTACCTCCTTGCCTTTTTTTCCTAATATCCCTCTATGTCTGTACTACAGATTCTTGAAGCCCCCCACTGTTTTAGCCTCCACCACTTCAACTGGCAGTCGATTACAGGCATCTATAACCCTTTCAGTGAAGAAATATTTCCTTATATCTCTCCCGAATCCCCCACACTCCAGATTCATTGCATGCCCCCCCCGTCCAGTTGCTGTTTTTCATAATAATAATAGCAATAATAATGTTATTTATATAACGCCTTTCAATGTGTCAAGGCGCTGAACAAATTAAAATCATAAATTCAAATTCCAAATACAAAACTTCAAAACATATAAAAATACTTCATAATAGCATAATAAATTATGATAAAATTCCAATCATACTAAAATTAACTTAGTTATCCAAGAAGGCCATTTTCCATAAATATGATTTCAAGTCTTTCTTGAATATCTCCACAGAGGTACACTCCCGTAACCGTCATGGTAGAGAATTCCAAAGAGTGGGTGCAGCATGAGAAAATGATCAGCTGCCTGAAGATTTTAAACTCACTCTTGGAATCTCCAACAACCCCATGTCGGCCGAGCGGAGCGATCGGCCAGGGCAGTAAGGTACCAGAAGGTCTTTCAGATAGGATGGACCCTGATCATGAAGGGCTTTGAAAGTCAATAAGATGACTTTAAAGGTGATCCACCACCGTATAGGAAGCCAGTGCAGTTCGCGCAGCACCAGGGTAATATGACAGGACCTACTTGTCCCAGTCAAAACCCGGGCTGCAGCGTTCTGCACCAGCTGTAGGCGACGGATTTGTACCCCAGAAAGCCCAAAGTAAAGGGTGTTGCAGTAGTCTAGGTGCGAGGACACAAAGGCGTGGACCAACGTTGGCAAAGAGTCAGACGGAACAAGGTGCCTAACCCTGGCAATATTCCTAAGATGGTAAAAGGATGTCCTGACAATGGCCGACACCTGAGATTGAAGAGTTAGCCTATCGTCTAGGATCACCCCAAGGCTACGCACCCGTTCAGAGGTCGGAAGTGACATGCCACCAAGAAAAATTCCAGAAAGCGCGCCAATATGCGACCTCTCAATCTGACCACCCGGGTCCACCACCAAAACCTCTGTCTTCTCTGAGTTCAACTTTAGCCAACTAGAATCCATCCAGTCTTGGATTTCCCCCAGACAGTTGTTAAACACCGAGAGAGCTCCATCCTGGTCGGGTGCGAAAGACAGGCATAGCTGGGTATCATCTGCATAGCAGTGAAACCTCAGCCCATACCATCTTATAATGTTTCCGAGGGGCAGCATATACACTGCAAATAACATGGGTGACAGCACAGAACCCTGAGGCACTCCACACAACAAAGAGATTGGGCCAGAGGAAAAATTCCCCGACACAACTCTTTGTGATCTCCCAGTGAGGAATGAAGTGAACCATTGAAGAACGGTTCCCAACATTCCACAGATTTGCCTCAGGCATGCTAACAACACCATGTGATGCACAGTGTCAAAAGCTGACGAGAGATCAAGGAGAACCAAGATGGAACGTCTCTTCTGATCCCTCGCCCTCAGAAGATCATTAAACACCCGAACCAGCGCAGTCTCGGTGCTATGTCTTTTACGGAAACCAGACTGGAAGGATTCGTAGATACTATGGATGGTTAAATGGTCGTCCAATTGGGCAGCCACAACCTTCTCAATAACCTTCCCAATAAAGGGAAGGTTAGAGATAGGTCTGTAGTTTGAGAAGCAGTCTGGGTCCAAGGAAGCTTTCTTCAAGAGAGGTGTCACCACCGCCTCTTTCAGGGAGCTAGGAAACTCACCTGACTCCAAGGAGCACCAGACTATTTGCACCAAGACTGGACCAATGATATCAGAACAACCCAAAATTAGGGAAGTTGGTCCAGGGTCCAAACCACAGCTTGTGGGGCGCACGCTATGGATGATCCTCATAATTTCCACGAAATCAGGTCGACAAAAGGAACTCCAAGAGAACTGAGGCACTGTGTTCTGGCACGGTCCTACAACATCACCCTTAGAGGTTGCCGGACACAAGTCCGCCCTGATGTCAGCCACTTTAGTTGCAAAGTATCGAGCAAGCTTGTCGCATTCTATTTGCGAAAAGGCTTTTCGAACTTGCAGACAGGCTGAGTTGCACAGTCTATCTACAGTTCGAAACAGCTGAGCCGGTCGATTCTGAGCAACTGCAATCTCCCTGGACAGGACTTCTGTCTTCTTATGGGTGATTGCAGATTGATAGCTAGCATAATGTTCTATCAATCTAAGGCGGTCAGCCTCAAGGGCGGACTTGTGCCAACAACGCTCTAACCTTCACCCCTGTCTCCGCATCTCCCTCAGAGTCCCATCAAACCAAGGGGACCTGGGGTGAAGGGATAGGGGTGCTCTCAAACAGGAACAATAGAATCCAGGGCAACCATGATGGCCTCATTATAGGCCAACACCAGTGCCTCTGGATTACCGTTCACCAACACGGGGGATCATAGGTCACGGACAGCCGCTAGGCCTTGTGAAGTAACATTCCGTAATGGGCAGTACCTGACCATCTCCACAGGGGATGGCCTTCTAAGGGGGGTGCAAAAATTGAACCTCATGGTGTAGTGGTCAGACCAGGTGACTGGTTCCACCCACACGTCGGATGCATCAATCCCTAGAAGGAAGACTAAGTCCAGAGAGTGTCCAGATTTATGCGTAGCAGTGGAAACTACCTGTGTAAGGCCCAAAGAAGACATTAATTGGAGGAAGTGGTTACCAAATTGTGAGAGTTCATCGTCAACCCAGGTGTTGAAGTCACCCAGCACCATCAATCTGGGCGATTCAAACGACATGTCGACGAGGAAGTCTGCTACTTCCTGTAGGAAACGTTTCCCATCTCCGGGTGGACGGTAGATGAGAACAATTCGAACACCTACACCTGCTACGACTGTACACTCGAAGGACTCAGCCTCACCTACTACTACATTCGTGAGGCCCAATTCAGTCTTAAAACAGACTGCAAGCCCCCCTCCCCTGCGGTCCAATCTCGGGCGGTGTATCACCGAGTACCCGGCTGGAGTCATGGCCTCCACTATAGGGCCTGAATTTTCATTCAGCCAGGTCTCAGTGATGCAAGCCAGGTCGGCCGAACCAACAAGATCGGTAATAATGGCGGTCTTATTCCTAACAGACCTGGCATTGCATAACACCGCCCGAGTTGGACAAACCTCGGAGGTTGTCGGGCCTATCTGCCTACTGAAATCAGTAGTGCCCTTGGGTATGGATACCAGACATGGTAAACTCCGATCTGGATTCCATTTCGCCCCAGGGCGCCTTCTGGACTTAATAACCCTGATACGATGGTCCCGCTCGTTCATCCTCCCCTGTTCGCATACCCCCACCCCCTTCACTCTCCCACGAACAATCCCCAGTGCTCTACTGCGCTGGTAGGTATCAAATTGTAGGGGAGGAGTATAAAAGGGGCGGAGGGCGTGAAGAGAGGAGGATGAATAGCACACCACCGTGGGGAATAAAGGCCAGCACATGTCGCTACTTAACTAAATAATAAACACAAAAACACAAAAACACAATCTTTATAAAATAAAAATTATCAAATAATCCCTAAACATATCCAATATAATTAAACAAAAACAAAACAAAACCCAACCTCACAAAAGTATTCAAACTAAACTAAACTAACAATCCACTAAAAATAATAAAATAAAAATAAATATAAAATTAAAAATAAAAATACAAATTTAAACAAAAAATAAATAATAAATCTTCTCCTGTATAATCCGTCCCCCCAGTCCTCTCACCACCGGGGAAAGAGGGTACAATGGCACTCTCACTGCCAAACCATCATGGAAATGTACATTTTAAACAAAAAAAGAGTTATGAACTCCCCCCAGATTCTCTCACAACTGGAGAGAAATAATATTAATCTTTCTCACTGCCAGGAGAAAGACACAAACTGTAAAATCAAATGAACAAAAAATTAAATTAAATAGACGAACAGGAGTTTATGGACCCAGGGTCCTCACACCACCTAAGTGTCCAAAACGAAAAAAGTTTTAATCCAGGAAGGAGACAACAGTCAGCAGCCTCTCAGTACAGGTCCAGAGTTCCACTCAGATTCAAAAAATCCAAATCCAGGGAAAAACAACCAGATAAGCCCAAAAAGGGAAAACAGTCCAAGGAGGAAATCCACAAAAAAACTTTATCCAAGGAGGTTCAAGAATTCACAAAGAGTTTTATCTGAAGAGGTTCACGAACACTCCAACCCCTTTACTCCCTGCTAAGTGCACTCCCAAGAAAATTAATGCTACTTACACCAAAGGACCATGAGAAAAGCCACTATTGCAGCAATTTCCATGGTCCAAAGGAGCGAGGTACCCCAGCCAGCTCCCCGGCTGGAAAAATACCCCAAACCCCCTGTGGAGTAGCAAAACTCCAAGAGAGCACCAGCTGGAGTAACTAGGCAACTGAAATAACCACCTAAAGTTTCAGGGTAGTCAAAGGGCACACCACAGTCTCCAGCAAAGCCCCAATCGAAAAATCCTCCGATTCTCTAATCCCTGTTCTTGCCAGCATTCACTGCATCCAGAGCTCCACCAAACACACTTCGGGAACTGACCAGTACTGATTTCAAAATAACTCCTTGTCCTCCACACGACCGTAAAACTCTTCCAAAATAAGGAACAGAGTGCAAGAAACACAGAATCCCCGCATCAGACTGTGGAGGAGAAAAAAGAAAGACCCAACCGGCGTCTCTCTCCAGAATCCCCGTATTAGTCTGTGAAGGAATAAAAAAAGAGAGAAGCCCAACCGGCGTCTTTCTCCAGGTCCGGGAGACAAATCCCACTCGACGTCAAGCCACCGCCGAGCGGTAAAGCTTAAGACCGAAACCTGTGAAGTCTGTGAAAGGAAAAAAGAGAAGCCCGACCGGCGTCTCTCTCCAGGTCCGGGAGACAAATCCCACTCGACGTCAAGCCACCGCTGAATGGTAAAGCTTAAGACCGAAACTGGGGCCGGATTAAACAAACAAAACACAAAATGCCCACGAAATAACTAAAAAACTTAAGCTAAAATACATAAGACTAAAACTCCTTCAAAGGAGCGACAGCAACGCGCCCAGCCTGGCAGCCATCTTGGTAACTGAGACTGTGTCAGCAAGTAGAATAGCTTGCCCAGCACTGATCTAAAAGTCTAATCATCTAAAAGTGACTCCCTTCTGCACCCTGCTCACCTCTGTGAGGTATTTGTAGGTCTCTGTCATGTCACACCTTTCACTACTGTTTTCCAGGATGTGCATGTGGAGGCCCCCTTGGTCTCTCCATGTAGGGCTTCTCATACAACCCCTGTACCATTTTAATTGCCCTCCTCTGGACTGCCTCCACCATGTATACGCCATTTCTGAGATGTTTTCTCCAAAACTGGACACAGTACTCTAGGTGGGGCCTTACCAGTGAGTGATCACAGTGGCAATACCACCTCCCTCCTCCTCCTCCTCCTGCTGGAGATACCCCTTCCTATGCACCCCAGCATCCCACACTAGCTCTACCTACTGCATGTCACACTGATAAGTCACTTTGGGGTCCTCAAATATGATAACCCCAAGGTTCTTTTCCTGTTTAGTGACTATCCGTACCTCCCCCATCCTATACTCTGCTCCTGTGTTTCTGTGCCCTAGGTGTGTGGTTGTACACTTTTTGGCATTGAACCCCCACTGACATGCTTTTGACCACTCCTTGAGTTTCCCAGGATCCTTGTGCATTGTCTCCACCCCCTCCAAAGTGTCCACCCTATTGCAAATGTTGGTATCATTTGCAAAAAGACATACCTTTCCTTTCAGTTCTTCTGCAGTGTCACCTATGAAGAACCTCAACTGCAATGCTTTTGACCACTCCTTGAATTTCCCAAGATCCCTGAGCATTCTCTCCACCCCCCCCCCATGAGTGTCCACTCTATTGCAGATTTTGGTATAATCTGCAAAAATTCATACCTTCCCTTCCAGTTCTTCTGCAGTGTCACCTATGATGACGTTAAAAAGGACTGGTCCGAGTACTGAGCCCATCATTAGAGTGAGTGCTGTTTACCACCACCCTCTGTCTCCTATCTATTAACTAGTTTCTTTTTTTAATTTATTTTTATTAATTTGCAATTGTATCAGATACAAGAAAATCAACTCTTTGTTCCAAGTATAGGATACATATTAAAGCATCACATAGTTAGGATTATAAAATCACTTTTCTTCCTGTGTTATACCTTGTAAAGATCATATATGGAATAATGTAAAGCCTGAAAGCATGTCCTTATGCATCCTGTATTGAGCTTTGCAGCAGTGACCATGCACAATTTACTCCCAAATACACAGAAAACTTTGGTGCTGGTTGCACCTCCTGTTCCACTTGTGGTGGCAGTAGTCTGTATGGAAAATTAAAACAGTAATAAGTTTGATAGTTTGTTAGCGCACCCATTTTAGGGAACTCCTGGATAGTCTAACAACTCCTTCTTTACAAATGCTTAGTAGGTATAAAACAATGCTGTTGCGATCAACAATTAATCACTAAGCAAAACTAACATGGGTTAGTTAACTGATTATTCCAACAGTGTAAAACCATTTCAAATAGACATCACAGCATATGTAGGCAAGCTACGTAAGTAAAACATGAGAGTTATGATTATCATCCAAATCTTTCAAATTTTTACTTTATTAAGATATAGAGCTGCTAAACTGTGAGCTAGGACAAATCAAGCTGTGTGTCTTAGGTCTCTGCTCACACTGTGCATAAAGTGTGATCCTCCATAGCCGTCAGGCAGTGGCCATCTCGAGATCACTTGGCTTTTCTTGTGTCACAGTAGGCCCTGAATGGAGTGAAGCCGAGTTAAATTTTTTGAGTGTTACAAAGAGGGACCCGGAGTCAATATCCACGTGTGCCACCTGAGATAATACTTTGATAGCTTGTACAATATTTTATGAAATAAAGGATTACTTATGCTGTGTTTTCTTGTTTTAAACATTCACAAACTGTACCTACATAATGTTGGCGACAATAAAGAGAAAGTTCAGTCCCCCTCTGAATCTCCTTCCCTCTCATACTGTAGGAAATCATGTTTAATAAGTTCCAGTCTTATCCCTGCTTCCAAGGGGTCATAATATATGAAACTTAAAACTTTTACCTGCATACTTGATTCTAAGTTGGGAGGGACCTATAATGTGTGCAAGACACCAGTGTGCTCTGTCCAGCCTGCACTAACTCCTAGAAACATAGAATTTAACGGCAGATATAGACCACTTGGCCCTCCTAGTCAGCCCATTTTTCCCTACCTGCTGTATTACAGCAGATCCTACTTGATATCCATCTGTACCCCCCTTGCCTTACCACTAAGCTTCCCTAATGCCTATCCCATGCATTCTTGAACTCCACTACAGTCTTTGCCCCCACAACCTTCGCTGGGAGTCTGTTTCTGGTATCAAACACTCTTTCAGTGAAGAAGTACTTCCTCGCATCTCCCCTGAGTCTACCCCCCCAGCTTCATAGTATGACCTCCTTGTTCTTGAGTATCTTTTTCTCTGAAAAACCCTTTTCTCTTGTACTTTATTTATACCTGTGAGGTATTTCAAAGTCTCTATCATATCCCCCCCTCCCTCCATTCCTTCAGGGTGTACATATTGAGGTCCTTCAGTCTCTCCGCATAGGGTTTTTTTATGCAGACCCTGTACCATTTTTGTAGCCCTCCTCTGGACCACCTCCTCCCTGTCTATGTCCTTCTGGAGATGCGGTCTCCAGAACTGGACACAATACTCCAAGTGAGTTCTCAACAGTGATCTATACAGAGGTGACATCACCTGCCTCTTTCTGCTGGTGATGCACCCCAATATCCCACTAGCTGTCCCAGCTGCCTTGTTACGCTGCCTGGCCACACCTTTAGGTCATCAGATGTGATTACCCCAAGGTCTCTTTCCTGTTTGGTGGTCATCTGTACCACTCCCCTCATTGTGTACTCTGCCTCTGGGTTTCTGTGCCCTAAGTGCATGATTTTGCACTTTTTCACATTGAAACTTAGCTGCCATACTTTTGACCACTCCTTTATCTTTCTCAGATCACTACTCATTTTTCCACCCCTCATGGAGTGTCTGCCCTATTGCAGATTTTAGTGTCATCTGCAAAAAGGCAGACTTTCCCATCCAGCCTCTCTGCAATGTCACTAATAAAAGACATTCACTGGAAACAGAGGATGTACACAAAGACTGGAGGACAGTAGATATAGTCTCCTTATACAAAAGCGGGAACAAAGAGGAAGCGGGGAACTACAGACCAATCAGACTGACCTCGGTAGTGGGGAAGATCATGGAAGCACTACTGAAGGAGAGATTGGTGGAACATCTGGTTGCCAATGGACTACAGGACTCAAGGCAGCATGGTTTCACCGGGGGGAGGTCATGCCAGACCAGCCTCACTGAATTTTTCGACTGGGTGACAAGGGAGGTGGATCAGGTGAGGGCAGTGGACATGGCCTATCTGAACTTCAGCAAGGCCTTTGACACTGTGCCACACAGAAAGCTATTAAACAAACTGGGGAATATGGGAGTGGGCAGGACAGTAGTGCGGTGAGTAGGTAATTGGCTGGGCGGCAGGACACAGAGGGTGGCGGTAAATGGCTGTCACTCCACAGAGGGAAGAGTGACCAGTGGGGTACCACAGGGATCAGTGCTGGGACCGATCCTATTCAACATCTTCATCAGTGACATTGCGCAGGACCTAGAAGGCAGAATTTCCCTGTTCGTTAATGACACGAAACTCTGTAACAGAGTGGACACGCCAGAGGGTGTAGACAGAATGAGGAGGGACCAACAGAAGCTTGAAGAATTGTCAAGGGTTTGGCAGTTGAAATTCAATGCAAAGGAGTGCAAGATAATGCATAAGGGGCACACAAACCCTGGAACAACATATCAGTTGGGGGGGGGTGAGGATATAGCATGCACCAAGCTGGAAAGGGACCTTGGGGTCATCATCTCTGATGGCCTCAAGGTAGGGAAACAGTGCAACAAGGCAGCAGGTAAAGCAAATAGGATGCTGAGATGCATAGGCAGGGGCATCACCAGCAGGAAAAGGGAGGTCATAATTGCACTATACAAGATGTTAGTGAAGCCCCACCTGAAGTACAGTGTACAGATCTGGAGACCTTACCTACGTAAGGACATAGGGTAGAGAAGGTTCAGAGGAGGGCAACAAAGATGGTATAGGGATTGCATCACAAGTCCTATGAGGACAGGTTGAAGGACTTGAATATGTACTCCCTGGAGGAGAGGAGGGAGAGAGGGGATATGATAGAGACATACAAGTACCTTAGAGGGAGGAACAGGGTGCAGGAATACACAATTTTCCAGTGAAAAAGATGTTCCAGGACTAGAGGGCATGGGATGAAGTTGGAGGGAGGGTGATTCAGAGGAAACGTGAGGAAGAATTTCTTCTCAGAATGGGTAGTGGACAAGTGGAACACCCTGTCAAAGGAAGTGGTGGGGACCGAAACAATCACGGGATTTAAGAATGCATGGGTTAGACATAAAGGAATTCTGGAGGTCGGGTAAGGGGCAACAGACTTCTAGGAAAACATAACGTGAACTTACAAGCTCAAATGGGCCGACTGGGTCGGTCATAGGCCCATATCTGCTGACAGTGTCTATGTATCTAAGTATTAGAGAGGACTGGTCCAAGTACTGATCCCTGTGGCACCCTGCTGGTCACCCTCCCTTCTTCAGAGTGAACTCCATTTACCATTATCCTCTGCCGCCTATCCCTTAACCAGTTTCTTACCCAGTTTACCACATTTTGTCCCACTCCTAGGCTGCTTTGCTTGTTTATAAGTCTTCTATGAGGAACAGTGTCAAAGGCCTTACTGAAATCATGGTAGGCCACATCCACTGCTCCACTCTGATCCAATTCCCTGGTCATTCAGTCAAAAAAATCTATCAGACTGATTTGACATGACCTCATCCTTGTGAATCCATGCTGTCTTGGATCTTGTATGCCTTTGGATTCAAGATATTCCACAATCCTTTCCTTCAGTAGTGATTCCATTACTTTCCCCATCACTGAAGTGAGGCTGACTGACGTGTAGTTGCCAACCTCCTCCCTGCTATCACTTTTGTGAAGTGGAACTACATCATCACTCCTCCAGTCTTCCAGAACCACTGCCATCTCCAGTGAGCAGTTGAACAGGACTGTCAGTGGTGCAGCCAGTACCTCACTGACCTCCCTCAGTATCCTTGGATGTACCCTGTCTGGCCCCATTGCCTTGTCCACTTTCAGGTTTGCAAGATTTACTTCGAGACAGTCTCTTGCAGCAGGTCATAACACATGGGATATCAGCCGCAGGCATCATTTCTTCCAGATGACTTCTCAGCAGTCGATCCTGGGACCTCCCCCTAACGTTACCACGTGGTGTCAGTATGCCACATATAAAACGGGGAGGTCCCAGCTACTCCTCAGTTCTTTTCAACCGCGACCTGCATGCAACAAGTCCTCCTTCGGAGCTCTGCTCACCAGTCGTCCCCAAAGAGTTCTACCAACCATTCATTCAAAACGGGTTAATCTACTGATGTCTTTGGAGCCCTTATTCCGAAAGTGTACCTATGGTCACAGAATCGCTACAGAGGACCTCCACAACATCTGTGTTCGGTGCCTTGATCCTGAACACAACACTCGGGATTGCATCCTCTGTAAAAGGTTCAACAAGGCCACAAAATGTTGAAGGCTTCAGCAGCTTTGTGAATTCCTCATGCAGCAAAAGGTTGCCCTTCTGGAGCAGCAGCAACACTCCAAGTCCAGGAAGTCTTCAACGTACTACTTGGGGTCTCATTGCTCTGCTGGTGAGCGCTCCTCGCCGACAGGACAGGATCCCAGTAAGAAACATGCCAGCAAAACAAAGCACGTTTCTGCCGCGCCCTTCTCGTCAACAAGTAACCCAATCACTACCAGAAAGATAAGTATTGAGAAAGTCACCACTATAACATTGACTTCTACACTATTGATGATTGTTGGCTTCTCTTTTCCCTCGTTGACGGCTCCTCTGTCAATGGTGAGTGACTTTGAAGCTTCCATCGCTGCCTCCCCCCCCAGGGTTTCTAGCCATCGTCCATCGACGATGGCTTCTGGCCCACCCACGATTCTCTCGTCGATGACCTGCCTTACCACAAAGGGCTCTATGTTAGCACCTTCATCAACGATCATGGGGTCCTATACACATTCCACGTCGATGGCTGCTCGCTTGATTCCACTGCCATCTTCAATACCGTCAGTGGTTCCTATTAACTCAGTCCATTCTACCCCAGCTACGTCCGCTGGGCAGATAGCCATGATTGATGTCCAGGCCCTAGTAAATACTATCCTGGACCTTATGAAGACCCCTTGCCCCCTATTGAAGGGTCAGCTCCAGTCTCTGCTCCCTCTCAGCCTTCTTCAATCCAGAGGATGGCCAGCTCTTCCCCTGTCTCCCTGGGTTTTCAACCTCAGGATGTGGACATGGATGACCCTTTCCTGCAGGACTGGGATTTGGCTGACCTGGATGCTGACGACAGTATGGACCTGGAGGAGTCCTCTCAGTCCTCCTCGGCTGCCTTGTCTGTACAGCGTGAACCTACCCCTGAACTACCATGTTCTCTGCGTGATGATCCCATGTTTTCAGACATTATAATACATCTCCAGAAAACTTTTGAGTTCCAGGGTACTGAGTAGGATGCTTCAAGAAAGAAGTTGGCACAGTATTTAGGTGTAACGGAATGACCCACTCTGGTCACCCCCCCCCTTTGGTGGATGCCTTTAAAGAGGCTATCTTGGCTGCTTGGAAGCAACCCTTTAAAATTCCTTCCAATCCTCGTAAGGCTGATAGGATTTATCAAGCCCCGGTTGACCACCCCTACTTTATGTCTCTACCTCAGGCAGATTCAATGGTGATCAATGCCGCTCATGATATGTCCTCCAGCCCTCAACAATTGAGTGCTCAGCCCCTAGATACAGAATCCAAGAAATTGGATGTTATGGAGAAAAGTGTTTATGCCTCAGCTACCATGTCTCTCCGTATACTCAATTACATGGGACACCTCCTAAAATATTAGGAGGAAATCCTAAAAGCCTCCCAGGCAACGATCCAGTCCCTCCCTGCGGGTTCTACCCAGGAAAATCTGACAGCCAAGATGTCAACTGTGGTGGCTGTATGCCACCACCTGCTCAGGGCCACCTATGATGCCATTGACACTGTAGCCCATAAGTCCTCTGCAGGAGTTTGTCTAAGACGTCATGCCTGGCTGAGTGTCAGGATTTTCACCGGACGTGCAGCAATCCATCCTTAACACTCCCTTTAAGGGTGATCAGTTTTTTGGTCCACAGACCCAAGATATGTTGAAGGATTTACAAGACTCAGGTCCTACCCTTCAATTGGTCTGTATCTTGTACTGTCCAAAAGGGCCGTCCCTACAGGTCGTGTTCCAATGCTCAACGACCACCTGCCAACAAGTGTAAGCCTCAATTGACGTTGCCTGGTCTTAGAAATGCTCCAAAAACATCCTGTTATGTCCCTGTTGCCCCCCAGCAGGGCCAGCCTTCGACCTGAAGGTCCTCCTTCGTTTGTGGGACCCTTCCCATGGCTGTCGGGGGCAGATATTCCCTGCACCTACAAGGGTGGCAAGCCATCTCTTATGACCTGTGGCTCCTGCAATTGATCGAATCAGGACACACGCTGGAGTTCACAGAGGTACCCCCTACTTTGCCACCAAGGGTCTCTCATTACCCCCCAGACCAAGCATTGGTCATATAGAATGAAATCAATGCTTTGCTCACAAAAAATGCCATTGAACCAGTTCCCCTTCCATAGAGGGGTGCAGGATTTTACTCCCATTTTTTCCTGGTTCCCAAATGGACTGGGGACTTATGTCCCATTTTGGATCTAAGGAGTCTCAACCTCTATATCAAATACCAAACGTTCAGGATGGTGTCTCTTCCAACACTTCTCCCCTTGCTGAACACAGGAGATTGGCTCTGCCCTCTCAATATGAAGGACGCGTACTTCCATATCCAGATGCACTCTGCTCACAGAATAGTTTCTCTGTTTTTTGTTCCAGGGTCATCATTACCAGTTCAGAGCCCTCCCATTCAGCCTTTCCTCAGCTCAGAGGGTGTTCACAACATGCCTAGCAGTGGTTGCAGTGACCTGCCACAGGGATGGCCTCTATGTCTTTCCTTACCTGGACGACTGGCTCATGAAAACGTCTGCCCACCAAAGGCTGCTGTTCACGCTTTCTCAAACCCTTCAGTTGTTCACCTGGGTAGGAATAGCTGTAAACCATCTGAAATCCAAGATGGACACCGCACAACGCTTCCTCTACACTGGAGCTGTGTAAGACACCTCCTTGGGGATGGCATTTTTACACAGGGCTCGGGCAGACACCCTGATTGCTTTGGCATGCAAATTAGAGTCCAGCAGATTGGTCTCAACATGAGACTACCTGCACCTCCTGGGTCATTTGGCGGCCACACTACCGATGGTCCCCCATGCCAAGCTGCATATGAGGGTCCTTCAGTGGTCTCTGAGAGTCCAGTGGGACCAGCAGGAGGACAATTTTGATGCCCCAGTCCTGATATCGTCCCCGGCTCTTCAAGCACTACAATGGTGGAAGTCCACGGACAACCTAATGCGAGGTATGCCATTTCACTCTCCTGTCCCATGACTCATTTTGACTACAGATGCCTCCTTGACAGGGTGGGGAGCTCATCTCCTACACATCCGATCCCAAGGATCCTGGATGCCAGTCGAGACCCGTGTCCACGTCAGTGTCTTGGAGATGAGGGCAGTCCTCTGTGCCTTACAGGCATTCAAGCCACTCCTTTCCCCAGGTGCAATGAGACAATTCTGTGGTAGTTCACTACCTAAACAAACAAGGAGGCACCCATTCTTACCCTCTCTGCAGAGAAGTGATGAGGGTCTGGTACTGGGCAATCCAGAGAAGTATCCATATTCTGGAGGTCCACATCCCTGGAGTGTCCAACACTCTGGCGGATGCCATGAGCAGATCCACTGCCCTGGTGCACGAGTGGGAAATCCTACCAGATGTCCTAAACGATGTCTTCCACTAATGGGGCTGACCGGAGTTGGGCGTATTTGCCTCTCCACAAAACTGCCTCTTTACTGCTCTCTTGAATGAGGTCCTGGAACTGTGTGGTGGGACATGTTATCTCTTTCCTGGACAGGAAGATTTTCTTACACCTTCCCGCTCTTTCTTCTCATTCAGAGAGTGCTACTCAAACTGGCCCAGGATGGGGCGTCTATGATTCTCATAGTACCGTTCTGGCCAAGACAGATTTTGGTTCCCTCTTGGTACCAGATCCCCTACCTCTGCCAATTTGCCAGGCTCTGTTGTCCTGGGTGCAAGGGTCCCTGCTACACCTGGACCTTCACTCTCTCCATCTGCATGCCTGGCTCCTGAGGACATAGTCCTCTCACACGTCAGGATATCCTCAAAAATGGCGGAAGTCCTCTGGGCTGCCAGGAAGCCATCTACATGGTCTTCCTATTCAATTAAGTGGAAATGCTTCTCCATTTGGGCATCTACACAGGACTTATATCCTTATGAGTGTTCTCCTCAGAGCATCTTAGCCTATTTACTCTCCTTGTCGGAGGGTGAACTGAAATATTCCTCTGTAAAATTCCACCTCTTGGCCACTGCTGCATTTCATTTACCTGTGGGCAACAAACCATTGCCCCAGTTACCTTTGATTCGAACCCTTTTAAAAAGTATTCTGCACCTTCATCCCCCTATCTGGGATCCAGTCCCTGTGTGGGATTTGAATTTTATGCTTGAAAAATTGACTATGAGTTCTTTTGAGCCCCTGACTCCAACGGACTCCATTATCTTTCTTGGAAAACTATATTTTTAATTGCCATTATGTCAGGAAGACATATTTCAGAGTTACAGGCACTAATGTACAGATCTCCCTACCTGCAATTTCATAATGATAGGGTAATTTTACACACAAACCTGTTGTTTTTGCCAAAGGTTATTTCTGAATTTAGTTTAAATCAGGTTACTATGCAGAGCCTGCGAATCCAGGAGAATCCCTGCTTCATACGCTCGATATGCATAGAACATTGAGGATTTATATTCTCCGCACATCACAGTTGCGAAAAACTGAGCAATGTTTTGTCTTTTTTGTCCCTGGAAAACAGGGTGTTCACATTTCAAATCAGTGCTTGTCCACATGGTTGGCCAACTGCATTTCATTTATCTATACAAAATATGACAAGCCTCTCGCAGGGGTTGTGAAACCCCATTTTACCAGAGGCATGGTTGCCTCCATGGCATTTTTCTGGAGCATTTCTGCCTTAGAAATCTGTGAAGCCACCACGTGGTCTACTATACATACATTCACAAAACATCACAGTCTAGACATCACTTCCAAGAAACGGACCAATTTTGGATATGCCGTTCTACGAGGTCTCCTATCCTAAGTCCTAATGGTTTGCTTCCTCCTCCCCTTGGCCTAATAATTGCTTCTGAATCTTCCCATGTGTTATGACCTGCTGTAAGAGATTGTCTCGAGGAAGATAGCACAGTTGCATAAGGACTTACTGTAACAGCAGATCTTCGAGAGTATCTCTTGCAGCAGGTCATGCTGCCTTACCCACCATCCTCCTTGCTGTTACTTCAGAAGGGTGCGTTGCTCCTGTCTTTTTATGACTCCATGCGCTGCTGCCTTATTTCCCTCCTCAGTTCCCATCAGAGGTCTGAGAAATGTTTTTCATTCAGTCACTAGAATGGAAAAGAACTGAGGAGTAGCTGGGATCTCCCCTTTTATACATGCCATACTGACACCACATGGTAACGTTAGGGGGAGGTCCCAGGGTCAACTGCTGAGAAGTCATCCGGAGGAAATGATGCCTGCAGCTGATATCCCATGTGTTATGACCTGCTGCAATAGATACTCTCAAAGATCTACTGTCACGTTAAGTTCTTATGCAACTGTACTTTCCTTCAGGACTCGCTCCTCTGAAAATGAACTTGTGTCCACCTCCCTTTCTTCAGCGCTCCTGTTACTGTTCTCTGGCCCCTTGCCTTCCCCATCCTCTGTGAACACTAAACAAAAGTATTTGTTCAGGATGCCTGCTGTTTCCTGGTCCCCCTCCACCCAATTTCCCCTTCCCTTCTTATCCTTACAATCCCTCCTCTGGTCTTCCTTTTTTCACTTACATACCTGAAAAATGTCTTGTCCCTTTTGTTACTGCCTGGGCTATTCTCTCCTCTGTTTGCACCTTTGCATTCCTTACTGCTTTCCCTGTCTCCCTCTGTTTCTCTTGATACACCTCCTTATCCTCCTCCCTCTGTGTCTTCTTATACCCGCTGAATGCTTACTTTTTTGCCTCTACCTTCCCAGCCTCCTCTTTTGAGAAACATAGTGGTCTCTTTTTCCTCTTGCTTTTGCTCAGTTGCCTGACACAAAGGTCCGTTGCCTTCACTATGCCCTTTAGCTTCGGGTCACTGTTCTCTCCACTTCCACCCAAGTCCCCCGCCCCGCTAGAGCATCCCTGAGGCATTCACCCATCTTTTAAAATTTGCCCTCCTGAAGTCCAGAACCCTCACCCTTGTGTGGTTCGATTCTGCCACAGTTCTTATATTGAACCACACTGTACAGTGATCACTGGTCCCCAGGTAGCCTCCCACCATGACGTCCACAACTGTCCCCATTAGTGAGTACAAGGTCCAGAATTGCTCCATCACGAATGGGCTCCCCTACTAACTGCCTGAGGAATGCCCCCTACAGGGAGTCCAGGATGTTCCTGCTCCTAGCTGAAGCTGCAGCTGGGAGGCTCCAATCCACATCCAGCAGATTGAAGTCCCCCATTTGCCGTCTTTTGGAAGCTTCCAGCAGAACCTTATCCAACTCCCCCACCCGTGCTGGAGGTCTGTAGATCACGCCAGTGCGAATAGCTGTTGGATTCCCCATCTCTAGAGAGATGCACAGAACCTCCATTCCTCCCTACAGTCCCTGTATCTCTTTTTTATGCTTTCTCACATAAAGCAGCACCCCCTTCTTTCCCACCCTGTCATTCCTGAACAGATTATAGCCTGGTATGGCTATTTTTATTTATTTTAGTTTATTCTCTGGTAACTGGATAAGGTCCTCTAGGCACAGGTGCCTGTTTTCAGGGGTGACGTGGGAGCACTGGGGAGGTTAAGTGACTTGCTTAGAGTCACACAGTATGCAAGTTGAGGTTGTGGGAATCAAACCCAGGTCTGTCTACTGGATGTACCAAGCTCATTCACAGCTCGTTACTCTAACCTCTAGGCAATGCAGCCATCTATATTCCAGTTATGGTTCTTAATGCACCATGACTTGGTAATGGTTAGTCTCTGCCATAATGGCCTCTAGGTCCAGAATTTTATTTCCCAGACTTTGAGCATTTGCACACATGGCCTTCAAGGATTTTACTGCTACCCTGCTTGTCAACCCCCATTTTTTCCCTTTTGCCCCCTTTCCTTACTCCCGCTGCACTCATTCCCATCTCCCTTCATTACCATTTTGTTTATCTTTTTAATAGGTACTCTTGAGGATTTCTCTCGCTTAGGGTTCTCCCTACTGACTACTTCAGCCTGTGGGGGGGGGGCACTTAATGCCTCCCTGATTCCTTTTGCCACCCCCTCTTGGCTAGTTTAAATGTTCACCAGAGTAACATTTAAACCATTCACTGAGGACTGTGGATCCCCTCCCAAATGGATGCAGGCCATCACCTCTGTATAAGCCCTTACCCCTCCAGGTGGAACCCAATCCCCAATGTAGCTGAACCCCTCCTCCCTGCACCACTCCTTGAACCCTGAGTTGAAGGACCTGGTGCAGAGTACTGTATCCGCCCCCCTATCGTGGACTGGCAGTACCTCAGAAAAAGCCATTGAGCATGCTACCTGCCTAAGACCCTCCCCAAATCCCTGAAGTTCTATGGCACTATCCCAGCCTTGTCCCTAGCTCCCCTCCACCCTTCCTGTTCCCAGTTCTATCCCTGTTACAGTTGAGTCCCTTACCAGGTGTTGCTTGCTCTTCCTCTGGGGTCTTTTGCCACCTTCCTTGGGGTCTCCGGTATGGAGGACCTCAGCAACCTCCATGCTTATTACCACGGGTGCCTCTATGTGACAGTCCCACCCCGCCAGAGCAGCGTAGGAATTGTGTAGTGAAACCGGATTGGGAATGTGCCTCTGACCCACCAACCTCACCCTCCCAGAGCCCACAGTAGTCCAGCTGCTTCTCCTCCTTGGCATCCTCTGAGGTAACAGTGGCAGACTTGGTGGTCCCTGGGTGGGGGAGGAGGTCCCCAGAATCCTAGCCAGCTCGGCCTGGAGTCTAGCACCCACCTCCCTCAGCCCAGAAAGGTGCATGCAGAATGGGAAGCATTGCAGTCTCCAGAAGGTCTCCCAGAAAATTGCCGCCCAACAGCCACTGCACTACACCACTCCCAGCATAACTTGTACTCTATTTCTCTTGGAAATACTTGGTCCCTTTTCCCTTGCTAGGGTGTACCCAGCTAGTAGTACTCTGAAGTATCAGTGTTCCTTCCTTTATTTCCTTCTTCTTTACCTACTGTGGCACCACCACTTATACCTCCCCTAGCCTTGCGTCCTGACTTCATTAGGTTTCTAGCTAATGTCTCCCCTCACACTTTTTTTAATCAAAAACCCTTTTGTACCCCTCCACTAGATATGGCATTTCACCCACTCCCAGTTCTAGTCCACCCCTGCCTTTCCACTCTCTCGCAGACCTCCTGCTTCCCTGCTTCCTCCTTGGATGCCTGCTTTACTCACTCACTGCTATGATGCAGAGCTGCTGGCTGCCTTGTTGGGCTGACTCCAGTGGGCAGACTCTACTGTCCTTTTCATGTGGGTCCTTCACGTGGGAGGCTGCAATGCGGGGGTTGCTTGGAGGCCTAGTCCTTTTGTTGCTAGGAAAGGTTGATGGACGGCTGCTTGGTGGGCTGTGGGCATGTCTGTGGGTGCCAATTGGCTCACCCACTAGCCCCGAGGATGGTTGCTAGCTCCAGTGCCACTGGCTGGAAACTCTTCCCTGCTTCAGGTCTCTCTTGTTGGCAGTTGGTAGGAGGGAGGGCTCACAGAAAAATCAGAGTCCATCCTACACTAGCGATCTAACATCAACGTTTCCCTTGTCTGAGAGCATGGGGTTTAAAAGGCCTGGACTGCTTCCTGGAGCTCAACTCACCTTCCTCTCGATTGGCCGCTTGGCAGACTGGGAGCATGTCTGTGGGTGCCAACTGGCTCACCCACTAGCCCCGAGGAAGGTTGGTAGCTCTGGTGCTACTGGCCAGAGTCTCTTCCTTGGCTTCAAGTCCCTCTTGTTGGCAATCGCTAGGAGAGAGGGCTCACAGAAGAATCAGAGCCACTGCTTATGCTAGGAATCCGGCACCAGCATCAAAGCTTTTTCTTCCTTGCCTGGTTGCAAAGCTTAAGTACAGAAAAAAGTATATCTGCAACCCATCGGTGAGCTGGACTTGTCCTTTCTGCTTTGCCGCTTTCATTATTATGTTATTTATGTGAGGGCTGGCAGTGACCATAAGAATGGTTCTGTGTTGCTCCATGTTGGTAGACTTGTGTCGTGGGATAATCCAGCAAGCTTGAAGCATGTAAGATGCTAAGAATAGTTCTAAATAGGAATCGAGTTCTTTCCAAACTGAAGCACCTCTGTCCCTTCTGACCCTTCAGAGACCACCAAAAGATGGACATTACCCATTCTGACTTTGTGCTTTAGATGTTTGAGTCACAGCCACATGAGTCTATTTTCAGCTATGATGCCTGTTACCACCATAGCTGATTTCTGTGCTGCATCGATAGCAGCTTTTGTCTCCTCCAATACCACATTAAGTTTGCTTTCCATCAGTAAAAATTTGTTATTAAGTGATTCAGGGTCTTTAATGGCACTGAGTAGTGCAGCGTTGGATGGCTCCCCTTCTGTAGCCACCTCATGAACTCCCCGCTTGGGAGCCCTTGACCAGGCGGACCAACTCCAGAAATTCAGAAGTAGCAGCTTGAGAAGCCAGCTGACCGTGCCTCCTTCCCGACCCACCATAAGGAACTCCCCACCTGGGAGCTCTTGACCAGGCGGACCAGCTCCAGAAATTCGATGATAGCGGCTGGAGAAGCCAGACAACTATGACTCCTTCCTGACCCGCCATAAGGAACTCCCCGCCTGGGAGCCCTTGACCAGGTGGACCGACTCCAGAAATTCGACGGTAGCAGCTGGAGAAGCCAGCTGACCACGACTCCTTCCCGAGCCGCCGTAAGGAACTCCCCACCTGGGAACCTTGACTGGGCGGACTGACTCCAGAAATTCGGTGGTAGCGGCCGGAGAAGCCAGCCAACCGTGCCTCCTTCCCGACCTGCCGTAAGGAACTCGCTGCATGGGAGCCCTTGAACGGATGGACCGACTCCAGAAATTCGACGGTAGTGGCTGGAGAAGCCAGCCAACCGCACCTCCTTCCCGACCCACCATAAGGAACTCCCCACCTGGGAGCCCTTGACCGGGCAGACCGACTCCAGAAATTCGGTGATAGCGGCTGGAGAAGCGAACCAACCGTGCCTCCTTCCTGACCTGTCATAACGAACTCCCCGCCTGGGAGCCCTTGACCAGGCGGACCAACTCCAGAAATTCGACAGTAACAGCTGGAGAAGCCAGCCGACCGTGCCTTCTTCCCAACCTGTCATAAGGAACTCCTACCTGAGAGCCCTTGACCGGGCAGACCGACTCTAGAAATTTGGCGGTAGCGGCTAGAGAAGCTTACCGACCGCACCTCCTTCCCAACCCACTGTAAGGAATTCCCCGCCTGGGAGTCCTTGACTGGAATGACTGACTCCAGAAATTTGGCGGTAGCAGCTAGAGAAGCCAGCCAACTGCACCTCCTTCCCAACCCCCTCATAAGGAACTCCCCCAACTGGGTAAACCTGCCACCACACTCCAGGACTGCTTCTTGGGGCTCCGATTGGCTGGCACGTTCCTGAGATCACACCTGAGTGGCTGCTGCTTCGTGGCTTCTCCCATGATTGGTCCATGACATTTGTCTGAATTTTTTAGCTTCTCGCAGACTTCTACGGCTTCTGCCTTCGTTAAGTACTAGCCTAGCATTTTATTTTTTACTGCAGGTTATTTTGTGGGTGGCTAGGGGGGAGATAAAAAAGCATAATTCTATGTGTGGGAATTTGCTGACTGTTTACAAAGTTTGTACCACTGTGAACTTGTCTTTCTGCTTCCTCTCTGCCCTCACTACTCTCTCACTGCCCTCATCTCCTGCCATTTTCTTTGCCTGCCTCCTCCCCCTCCCTGGATTTTGGATGTATTATTTTAATTCTCTTCACTTGTGGCGCCTTGCCACTAACCCTGCTGTCTAGCTACCCACCTCCATCCCTTGCTTAACCTTGCTCTTATGTCTGTCTCCCCACCCCCCGATCTAGCCCGGTGGCAATTGCTTTTGTCTTTTTTTCCCTTATAGTCCTCCCCTAACCCCTTGCTCTTCTCTCCTTTCCAAGAGCCCTTGACCGGGCGGACTGACTCCAGAGATTCAGCAGTAGCGGCTGAAGAAGCCAGCCGACCGCGCCTCCTTCCCAACCTGGCATAAGGAACTCCCCACCTGGGTAAGCCTGCCACCACACTCTGGGACTGCTTCTTGGGGCTCCGACTGGCTGGAGCATTCCTGAGATCGTACCTGATTGGCCGCTGCTTCACAGCTTCTCCCGTGATTGGTCCATGACATTTGTCCGAATTTTTTAGCTTCTCGCAGACTTCTACGGCTTCGGCCATCGCTAATTAGTAGCCTAATATTTTATTTATACTGCAGGTTATTTTGTAGGTATCTAAGGGAGAGATGAAAAAGTATAATTCTATGTGTGGGAATTTGCTGACTATTTACAAAGTTTGTACCACTGTGAACTTGTCCTTCTGCTTCCTCTCTGCCCTCACTACTCTCTCTCACTGTCCTCATCTCCTGCCATTTTCTTTGCCCACCTTCTCCCCTTCCCTGGATTTAAGTCTTATTCTTTTAATTCTCTTCACTTGTGGCACCTTGCCACTAACCCTGCTGTCTAGCTACCCACCCCCTCCCTCGCTTAACCTTGCTCTTTTGTCTGTCTCCCTGACCCCCGATCTAGCCCAGCGGCAGTTGCTTTTGTCTTTTTTTCTCTTATAGTCCTCCCCTAACCCCTTGCTCTTCTCTCCTCCCCAAGAGCCCTTGACTGGGCAGACCGACTCCAGAATTCGGCAGTAGCGGCTGGAGAAGCCAGCTGACTGCGCCTCCTTCCCAACCTGCCGTAAGGAACTCCCCGCCTGGGTAAGCTTGCCACCACACTCTGGGACTACTTCTTGGGGCTCCAATTGGCCGGAGCATTCCTGATATCACACCTGATTGGCCGCTGCTTCATGGCTTCTCCCGCGATTGGTCCATGACATTTGTCTGAATTTTTTAGCTTCTAGCAAACTTCTAGGGCTTCGGCTTTCGCTAATTACTAGCCTAGTATTTTCTCCCGTCCCCCTGTCCCCGGCCTCTAATAAATACACTACTCACCCTGCCCACTCCCCTCTCCATTGGCTGGTCCTACACTGTATTGCTGTAGTCTGCTTTCTGACAGTTTTCTCCTTGTCTGTGCTGGATCCTGCTGGCAACAGTTTCCCTAATATCTGTCTGTTTTTCCCTTCTCTGGGTCTATTTTTGTCTCTGAATTGATTGAAGTGCTATTTTCTTGCCTACTGTACTTCCCTATTGATCTACACTGTGTCCCTGTAGTTTTATCTGGTCTTTGTACTCTGGTAACACCTGACCACCATGGGTTGCCTAAGCTGGTTAATCCTGCTGACCTGCCTTCTTCTTTGCTTGTTAGCCAATCAGTTCATTGCTGCGTCTGTATATTACCCTCCACGTGACAGTAACCTCCCCCCCCCCCATGTCACATCTGGCTGGAATCCTCTTGTGTGCTCTTATACATCCCTTGTCTTCCTAAGACTGACATTGCTCTTCTCGGACATTGTCTTGTAAAATGATTACACGTATCCATTGCTACATCTGCCCTTGAAACAGTCTCATCCTGTAACTCGGCTTGGGTACTCTTATCCGTTCTCCTCCTCCTGGCCCGTGCTGGGGACATTGAGCTTAATCCTGGGCCACTCTGCCTCATGCCTAACCATACCTCCCTCTCTAATGCCCCTCACCTGCCGAAAGACCAAAAGGTGGCACATATGAATATTCATAGCTGCCACCCTAAACTGGCTGAACTTGAGGCCTGGACCACAGTTGACCCCTGACATATAATGCAGACTGAATCCTGGCTTAAGTTGACTATTAAACAGCATGAGGTGGCTCTACCTGGTTATAAGTACCTCAGAAAGGATACAGTGGGAAAGGGAGATAGAGGTGTGCTGATCTACACTCAGTCTGATCTGGATGTCATCAGACTTCCTGATCCCTACACAGACTCGACTCCTATGGAGTCCCTATTCCTCTCCATTACCCTTGGACATGTCAAGAAACTCACCACTGGCTGTGCTTATCTGCCCCCCAACTAGGCTTCTCTAAGCATCCAACCTTTCCTTACCTCCCTCGCTAACCTACCTCACCAAGACCTTATACTTTGGGTGACTTCAGCATTGACTGGCTTCATCCAGATAATGACCAGGTGAGTGCATCTCTTGCCAATTCCAACCTAGTGCAACTCATCCAGGTTCTAACATGACTCAATACTAAGTCTGGCAGACACTCTGCTTGATTGGATGGTCACCAATTGCCCTCAGAAGATTAAAGCTGAAGGCGTCCTCTCGGACTGCCTAAGTGACCATTTCCCTACCTTCTGTGTCTGGAGGAATAACTGTCCTAACCCCCCCTCCCAAGATCTCTCTGGTTAGGGACATGTCAAGATTTGATGTCAGCAGGTTCCTTACCTCTATCAGTAACATGGATTGGTGCCCTCTGCACCTCCCTTACCAAAATCATTGATCATCATGCCTCCGTGAATAAATGCAGGACCAAGGGAGTTAAAGCTCCTCGGCTTTCAAAGGAAATTAGAGTGCTTATGTCGCACCGTGATAAGGCCTTTCGGACCTTTAAAATAAGTGGACTGCCCTCTGATTTGGCAAGTCTACATGCAATTCGGAAATAGGTGCAAAAATTCAATCCATAAAGTCAAACGTCACCATTTCAAATCACTACAAACCGAGCACCTTGGCAACCCTAAAGAATTCTGGAGACAAGTCAATTCTGTGGTGAAGGGAAGGGTTGCTGAAATCCCTAGCTCCATATCTGCCAATGGCACTACTCCTGACGCCCCCTGTCATTGCTTCGGATTTAATGATTTTTTCATTGATCTCCACAAATACACCTTTTCAGTACTTCTTGTAACTCTTCCCAGGCACCACGGAGATCGGGCTTGGTGCCATTTGAAAATGGCTTCTCTCAAAGAGGTCCAGAAGCTTCTTGCTAATTTAAAAGCTGAGAGCTGTCCTGGACATGACTCCCTGGAGCCCAGATTTCTTAAATTGGGTGCTCCTGCACTTGCTCGACCAGTTCGTGATCTATTTAACTGATCGTTCCTCTCAGGCACTGTCCCAGACAAATGGAAGGTGGCAGTAATCATTCCAGTACATAAGGGTGGACCCAGTACCATTGTAGATCATTTTAGAACCAGTTCCATACTCTGCCCCCTGGCCAAAATCCAGGAGCGAATTGTATACAACCACCTTCAGAATTATCTGGAACAACACAGTTTGCTATCCCCCTATCAACACGGTTTCCGAAGGAATCACAGTGCCCTTGTGGCCCTGATAAAAGTGACCACAGACATATTCCAGGTGATGGACCAAGGCTCTGCCACCGGGGCCATCTTTATTGACTTCACAAAAGTGTTCAACCTGGTGAATCATGGTCTTCTGCTCCATCAGCTTCATGTCCTTGGTCTGGACTCTA
This sequence comes from Neoceratodus forsteri, assembly GCA_016271365.2. NCBI lineage: Eukaryota > Metazoa > Chordata > Ceratodontiformes > Ceratodontidae > Neoceratodus > Neoceratodus forsteri. The sequence goes on from CM057456.1 coordinate 1,681,569,832, forward strand.
GCGCCTTGAGTTGGCTCAAAAGTTACCTGTCCTGTCGTTCCCAAAGTTTCACGTGGGCTGGCTCTATCTCTAATCTTAGACCTATAACACATGGTGTTCTTCAAGGCTCCATTTTGGGCCCAATATTATTCTCTCTATTCATTAATGACTTGCCTAGCTCCTGTCGTGGGGCAGCCGTTCACCTGTATGAGGATGATGCAATCATCTATTGATCCTCTCTTGATATTGATTTGATTAACAGAGAACTTGCCTCGGACTTCTCATCCCTTGAGGGCTGGTTTCAGAGCAATCATCTTGTTCTGAATATGAAGAAAACGAAAAAAAGCATGCTATTCACCTGTCTTCCCTCCTCCCTTTGTGCTCTTTCCCCTCTTAGCATTGCCTCTCTCAATGGTGATACCCTTGAGTGTGTCCATTCCTTTAAATACCTGGGCAGCACTTTGGACTTCTCCTTCTCCCTTAAACCACATGTCTCCAACGTTGTTAAATTACTGAACTAGCGCCTAGGCGTCCTCTATCAGATTCGTCCCTTCCTCTCCTCTGCCTCCTGCCTTAAGATCTTCACTTCCTCCCAAATACCTCTCCTAACCTATGGTGCTCCGTTACTGTTCTCTTTGAATACTTTAGCCTTGTCTCTCCCCTCCCAGGCTTACAATAGGGTGGGAAGGTTTGCTTTGGGGGTTAACACCCGCAATCACCACTGCAACGTCCTCTCCTCGCTTGGCTGACTCCCTTATGTATCTATGCTGAGGTATTCTTCCCTTAGCCTCTTGTTTAAATTGGTCCACAAATTTATACCACCTTCCCTCAGCTAAACAATACGTCTTAGACACGCTCCTCATGCACTCAGATCGGCCTCTTTTCCCCTTCTAATCAAGCCTAACTTGCGTCTTGCTATTACCCGTAAATCTTTCTCCTGTGCGGCAGTTTCTGACTGGAACTCCCTCCCTCTGTCCTGTCCTGTCCTGCTCATCTCGCCCTAAGTTCCAGGCTACTCTGTATGCCTCACTCTCTGCCTCTGTATCTTGCTCCTGCTTCTGTTGATGTCTCTTCTATTCACTTTTCCTTTCCTTCCCTTTCCCCTGTACCTTTCCCCTTGTCCTTTCCTTCCTGTACCAGTAATTTATCTTTTTTTTTTATTCCTTTGCCCTAGCTCTGTAAACTGTAGCCTCACTTGTCAGATGCATTACGACCTCGATATCTTGTTGTGTATATACCATATTCTGCTTTTGCTTTGCTTATGTATGATATTATCATTACCTTTTTTTATTTTAATTTTTATTAACTTTTGCAGTGATCCGGCCATCTACAAAAAAAGAACCGTGATGAATCACTCAACTTCCGTACATACAACAGTATACAGGCATGTATTATTACACAGCTAAGACAAAACTATTAACTGTGGTACTACATACGGGGGAATCCAATATTAATAAACTCTATTATTCCAAAGATGTACATATATGCTTACCAGGCCATGACCCGTGGAGAATAAAAGGAAGAACAATTAAAGGTAATCATATAATGTGACTCTCTACTGTCACTGTACCCACGATCAAACAATATAAGTTAGACAATCTATGTGGGTAATCCCACAGCAAGCCCCGAACACAGTCTGAATAAGGGAAGCCATTAAAACAGCCCCCCTCCCTGTGCCGTGGACTCAATAAAAATAAAGACATTTACATTGTGTAACATAAGCCCCTCGAAAGGATAGTTATTAATTCCAAGCTTATAGAATGTCCTTGGGACAAAAGTTCCATTATCGTTACCTTTTCATTCTGTATGTTCATTTTTTTTTGTTTCTGTTTTATTATATTATAGTGTATTTGTGTTCTTGTTGTTACCCCAGGTCAACCTTGAAAAAGGGACTGCATATATCTCAGTGGTCTTACCCGGTTAGCAAAATTCAAACAAATAAATAAAATGCTCCAGATATTGCGCTCTACACAGAAGTACTGTTCTTTTAGTGGTTAATGTATTTTAAAAGGCTAGATATTTAATTTCTAAATGTTGTGAGACCAGAGCACCCCTCTTGAGCATCTAGTTTCATTGGCTGCTGGCCACACCACAGTCATTAACCGCTTTCTAATCCAGTTCACCACTTTGGATCCCACCCCAAGCTGCTGAGTTTCTTTATCAACCTCCTGTGTGGCACAGTGTCAAAGGCCTTACAAAAGTCCAGATAGGCCACGTTCACTGCCCTCCTCAAGGTAGGAGATAACGCTGTACTGTTTTCAGATCTTCTGAAGCAGTCAGTTTCAGATTAAGTAGCTACAGGTAGTGGGTAAAGAGTAGTAGGAACCAGGTTATGGTAGGAACAGGTAAGGTTGGTTGAAAAGGGAAAGTAGAAGACATCCTATCTAGAGTAGGGTGACAAATAAGTTTGGGCTAGTGGATAAGGAGTAGTAGACACCCACAGCAAGTTAGACACAGGTACATATGCTAAAAAAGGGAAAACAAGAAACACCCTATCTAGGATAGGGTACCATATGCATTTCAGACAAGCAGCTGGAGATGTAGAAATTCAGTGGGCACAGAAAAGAGGCAGTAAAGTACAGGAAGGTTTCTAGCACTAAGGTAAACGAAGGAAAGAGCATAGGAGTGGTGCAGTGCAATGGGTATGGAGCTAAAGTCTTTTGGGAAACCTTCTGGAAACTGAGGTGCTGCCCCATTTGTACTCATCTCTCTGGGTTGATGGCAGAAGTTGCTGGACTCAGGGCTGAACAGGAAAGGGTGCAGAGAACCTTCTTCCCCACCCAGGGGCCACCAAATCTGCTTCAGCTCACCCGGTGGATGCCTAGGCAGAACGGTTGAACTTTGCTGGGGGGTCCAGGAGGGTGGGGGAGGCAGAAAGGGTACACACTCCTCAACCTCTACTACTGCCCAGTTCCTTCACCACACTGGAAGGATGGGCAGATGGGACAAGGCACCCATAGCAGTCGGAACAGAGGAATTGAGTGTCCTCAGAAGGGGAGACCCCAAGGAGGGAGGACATCTGGACTGTGGTCTCCGCTTACATGTGCACGGTTCTCCGCCTTTTTGTGGTTTGCACTTTACAATAAAACCTTTTCACAGCTATGAATCTGCTGGACTACCTGTGATACTTTGGCTGGTGTTGTGTGCTTGTGTACTGTTTGGAGTACAGCTACACCTGGCTGTGGCATGTTCTGTATAGGGGCTTGACTATCCCCAGTAACTATACCCTGGCCCTGCACCTCTGATTGCAACCCCATCCTATCTTAGTTTCCATGGAGGGAGGAAGAGGCCCTCAGGCAAGGAGGAAGCAGCTGCTGGTGAGGAACTCTATTGTTAGGGAGATAGACTAGGAAGCATCGGGATAAAGGGAGAGGGAGAGGGAGGTGAAGTGCTTCGACCTGGAGGGATGGAGAGCATATCTAGAGGATTTCCAGGGCAGCAGGAGATGGGAGGGAGCTAGATATTATTGTCCACCTGGGGACAAGTTACCTGGCAAGGAACATGGTGGGATAATGCAGAAAATTTTTAGGGAGCTGTGGTGGACCCTGAAACAGGTGGCAGACACAGTGACTTTTGCCAAAGTGTTACCTGTATACAGCCAAGGAGTGAACGGAATACTCCACACCAGGACTTTTAACAGTTGAAGGCATGGTATATGGAGGAGGCCTTCAACTGCATTGGGGACTGGGGCCAACCTGTGAGGATATGGACGTCTATGGGCAAGACAGCTTACATCTTTCCAGGATGGGAACCAACGTTCTCAGTGGGAGGTTTAAATGCTTCTTGGATGAGCATTTAAACTGGCCAAGGGAGGCTGTAAAACCAAGTGAGGCAACAATTGCCCCACTCAGAAGATGTAGCAACAGGGAAGTAGGGTACAAGGGGAGTAAGATGCCTCAGGGCAGGGACACAAAGATGGGTTGGAACAAGGCAGAGGACAGGGGGGTGTAAATCAGGAAAGTAAGAAGAAAACAGTCCTCATATGGTTTGCCTCTGTTCCAGTCTTTTTGTTAAACCACACTGTATGGTGATCATTGGTACCCAGGGAACTGTTCACTGTGTCATCTGCAACTCTGTCCCTGTTTGCAAGCACCGGGTCCAGTACTGCTCCATCCATTGTGAACTTGTTGACTAGCTGCCTGAGAAAAGCCCCTTGGAGGGAGTCAAGGATGGCCCTGCTCCTTGGCAAAGCTGCAACTAGAAGGCTCCATTCCACCGCATCTAGCAGATTGAAGTCAGCAACTGGCAGCACTTCCCCCTTACTTGCTATTCTGATGATGGCTTCCCCTAGTGCCTTATCCAACTCCTATCCTGTGCCGAAGGTGTATACACTACCTTGGGCCTGTTTTCTGGATGACCTTCAGTAACTCCAGCACCTCTTTTCCCTCTAGGTGCCACTGTACCTCCGTGGTCTTAATTTCCTTCTGCACATATAATATAACCCCTCCTTCCTGCTTGCCTCTCCTGAACAGAGAGTAGCCTGGTATGGCCATCTCCCTGTCATGGTGCTCTGTGCAGCACAACTGTTGTGGCTGCTAAATCCAGGTTAACCTCTGCCATAATGGCTTCCATGTCTGGAATTTTGTTTCACTGACTCCTTGCACTGGTGCACATAGCTCTCCACATACTACGTCCGCCTGCCTGCAGCCTTTCTTCCCCCTCCCATTCCTGCCTGTGTTATTCCCTGATTCCCCTCTTTAACTTCTCCTCTCCTTGTCTCCTTTAATCCTCTACCCTTGAGTACCTGAATTATACCCCCATTTTCTTCTGTCTTGTGCCCTCCATGCTTTTCTGTGCCCCTGCCCTTGGGGAGTTTTCTCCCCTTGGCCCTCCCACCCTAATGCTCCATCATCCGGGGGGGCAGTTAATAATAATAATAATAATAATAGGAAACATCCACAGGGCTTGACTAGGTAAACACAAAAAGAATTGTGCCCCTAGTTGGTCCCAATTTTAAATGCCAAGCATTTCTGTGATCAGTAACTGAAAAAAGAAATGGCTGATTCATGACACTACAGGGGTCATTTATGACACTAAAAATTGCATTTGCGATGCTGTCAAACTTTTTGTTAACTTTTCCCATTGACTATAATGGGAAATTTGTTTTTTGAATAACTTTTGAACTGTTCAATATTTTTTCACAAAATCTTCAAAAGGCACATTGGGGACCCTGGACGCACATTCCCTGAAGTTTTTGGACTGGTCGCACAAACCGTGCGACCTGTAGGCACGAGCAAAGAATGCGCAAAAAAAGCGTAAATGCACTCTGGAATGTCGCTTGATAACTCCACAGCTGTACATCCGACTGACACGAAAGTTGGCAGATCCCAAGATCTATGGTTATGCCCCGAGCCTGCCAAATTTCAGGCAAATCCGTTAAACGGTGGCAAAGTTATTAAGGTGCAAAATCTCACCATTTAACCTTAAATGGGGTACTCAACCCTAACTATGGTAGCACTACCGTGCTACTATAGTATGTATGTGTGTATATATATATATATATATATATATATATATATATAATCCAGTCTGGACCATGACCTATGAGAGTTGGAGAAAAGCATGTACTCACATGCCCCAGGGTTAGCTGTATGCCATGCATCAATGAAATCCAAGTCCGCCAAACCCTGAGACTGCAGAGCCAACGCCCTTTCATGTCTGTCAACCCCCTCCCCCCCGAAGTGATCCAGAGCAGGTTCCACAATGCAGCTAAATTCTCCTCCCATAATTCAATTATGGAACTGCTCTGTTTGGAGGATGCCCAGTATTTGGCTGTAGAAATCAGTATAAAAAATGGAAGGAGCATAAATGCTACCGTAAGTGACCTCCTTCCCCTCTCATTCCTCACATAAAAATACAAGTACATATCTGCCCTCTGTTGTGTTAACCACTGTTTGTGTAACCTGTAAGGGAGAATTTTTGTTTCTTAGGATAGCCACCCCCTGCTTATGCGAGAAGTATGAGGCCGCATAACATTTCCCCTCCCATCCTGTAACCAATTTAGCATGCTCCTGAGCCAAAAGGTGAGTCTCTTGCAATAAGTCAACCTGTGTTCGTTGTTGCTTCAGGGCTGCTTATATTCTGTGCTTGCTCTTTAGTTGTGCCAATGCACCCAGAGGGGTTTTTTAAGTGAATATGTGTCCATTGACTCCCTGTTTGAGCTGCCACTTCTGTTTCTCAAGTTCTTTCATCTGGAAGCGGTATCTGGGTTCCGTGCTTAGCCAGAAATGAGGCAGAGATCTTCCAGTGATTCATAGAATTTAGAGCCCAAGTCCAAAAATATTCTCAGGCCAGAGGGATGTTCAAGGTGGGTTTTTATATTTTCTTTATAATGAAGTTCTTTTTGCACAGCCAGCACCCTTTTGCATTTGTTTATGGTGTGCTCATAAAAAGGGCTGGTGTCACCAAACACAATTTCTTTTTTGCCCCAAGCCAATCACAGAACCTCCATTTTGGTGTGAAAAATGTGAGGATGAATGAGCATGGCTGCGCCCTTGGATTTTCTGTGGGTGGTCAGGGCTTGGTGCGCTCTAATGATATATTGACTAGAGTTGTCCTTGAGGCCCAGTTATTCTTTGATCAAGCCTTCGATAAATTTTATTGTGTCAGCAGATTCTGTTTTTTCCAACACACCGTGAATTCAGATATCATTCTGGTGGTGCCAGTTCTCAAGGTTCTCTAGTTTTTCTTTTTTTTTCATTTAGTAAGCTTTATTAGTTTGAAATTTTTACAACAACCATAAATACAGACAACATGTAAATACATAGGCAGAAAAATAATCATTAATGAAATATTAATACATATACATAATATGAAGTTCTCTAGTTTTTCTGTTCCAAGCCCCTTTCCATGCAGGTTCAGAAGGGCCTCAGTGTGTAGGTCCCCCTTGGCTGCATACTCAGTCAGGCAGGCCTCTAGCTCTTTTAAGTTTGGTACAGAGTCTTTTTGATGAGATAGCGAAGGATTCTTCTTTATCCTCCACATCATTTGCCAGTGGTCGTATAGTGGGAGGCCACGAGGAGGAGTGTCTTCGGCTATGACTGCACTCTGTGTCAGCTCGTTTGTGGTTTTGCCAGCATTCTTTTCTCTTTTTCATAAGTAGTCATCAGAAACTCATCAATAGTTAGTTTTCTGGACAGGTTGGCGGTTTCCAGGATGAGGATTAAGTTGGACTGTTCGTGGAGCTGAGAGCTCAGGCAGCCACTGACACTGTGACATCACTGAAAGTCCTGTCTCTTATTTTTCCATGCTGTAATCACATTCAGAAACCTAGAGATATTACATTGAATCAGACTACCTGTGATTAATCCTGTTTGGCTGTGGGTATGGCTGTTGTGAGTCATTTCTACTGCCTCTCTGCCAAAATATCTGTGAATATTTTCAGGTCTGTGTTAAGCAGTTAAATGGGTCTGTGGGATCCACAGGCTTCAGGATCCTTCCCTGGTTTCAACAGAACTGATATCCTGGCTTGTCACCAGGATGGTGGTATTAGCCTTCCTTCCCACAGTATGGTTACATACTTCCCCTAGCATAGGAGTCAGCACAGAGCCAAATATTTTGTAATATTCAGACAGGTACCCAACCATCCCCAGAGCTTTACTGTTTTTCAGCTGCTTAATTATGTCTAATATTTCTTGCTGTGTGATTGGGACATCTAACACGTACGTCACCATCCTCCCTTGTTAGGTGTGGAATGGGCCATCCCTCCAAATACCTCAGCACCTTTTCATGATAATCGGGACCCCGCTCTGTCTGATGTAGGGAAGAACAGAACCTCTGAAAGGACTGCTTAATTTGTTATGGGTGATTGGTGCAGGTCCCATCACCTGAGTTTCTAATATGCAGCACTGCATGGCTCATTGCCTACTTGCGTAGTTGGCAGGCCAGCAGCTGCTTAGCCCTATTAACTTGTTCATAATACCTCTGCTTTGTATACCTAAGGTTATCCTCAGTTTGTCTTTCTAATATGTGGGTTAACTGTTCCCTCTTCTCATCCAATTCCTTCTTTACCCTTTCGTCTAATATTATCTTATGTTGGAATTTAAGGTCTGCAATTTCTTTTTCCAGAGCTAGTCTCTGTGCAATCCCTTCCTTCTTCCTATATTCTACATAGCTTATTATGTCTCCCCATACAGACGTTTTCAGTGCATCTCTACCTCATATCCGGTGTGGTCCCTCCTTGGGGGTTATTTAATAGGAATAGGAATGTCTTCGCTTTAGCCTGTAAGAGCTCTTTGATTTCCTCAGCATTCAACAGACTTACATTCATCCTCTAGACTGACCTGTTGGGACCAAGGTTCTGGAGAGCTGCAGTGCCACCAGGTCATGGTCCAAAGACTTCATGGACCTGATTTCACAGTTGGTCTCTGTATGAGCGTATGGTAGGGAAAGTAAGAAAAAGTCTATTCAGGAGTAGACTTTATGAAACATAGAAACATAGAATTTGACGGCAGATAAGGACCGCTTGGCCCACCCAGTCTGCCCATTTCCCTACCTAATGGATAAGCTGCAGGTCCTAGTTAACCAGCAGCCTACTTCTTCCTACCCCCACCCCCCAGAATTGCCTTATGACTATCCCATTTATGCTTGAATTCCACCACTGATTTTGACTCCACAACCTCCTCCGGAGGGCCGTTCCATGCATCCACAACCCTCTCTGTGAAAAAATACTTCCTTAAATTACCTCTGAGCCGCCCCCTCTATCTTCAAATTGTGCCCTCTTGTTCTTGCACACCTCTTTTTTTGAAAGATGCTACCCTCTTGGACTTTGTTGATTCCCTTGAGGTACTTGAAAGTTTCTATCATGCCCCCCCTCTCCCTCCTTTCCTCAAGGCTATACATATTAAGCTCCTTAAGTCTCTCTTCATATGTCTTCTGGTGCAGACCCTGCACCATTTTAGTTGCCCTCCTCTGGACAGCTTCCATCCTTTCTATGTCTTTGCAGAGATTGGGTCTCCAGAACTGCACACAGTACTCCAGATGGGGTCTCACCTGCTGTCTGTACAGAGGGATAATAACTTCCTGTTTTCTACTGGTGATGCCTCTCCCTATGCATCCCAGTATCCCCCCAGCCCTTCTTGCTGCCCTCTCACATTGCTTGCCCATCTTTAGGTCATCTGATATGACTACCCCAGGTCCCTTTCCATTTTGTTGTTGTTAGTATCTCACCCCCATTGTGTACTCTTCCCTGGGTTTTGTTTCCCAGGTGCATTACCTGCACTTCTTAGCATTGAATCTAAGCTGCCATACATTTGACCATTCCTCTAACCTTGCCAAGTCCCTTATCATCCTTTCACCCCACCCTGTGCATCAACTCTGTTGCAGATCTTAGTGTCATCTGCAAAGAGACATACTTTCCTTCAGTCCTTCTGCAATGTCGCTTATAAAGACATTGAAGAGACAGTCCCTATCACTGAACCCTGCGGTACTCACTAGTAACCCTCCTTTCTTCTGAGTGGACTCCATTTACTATTACTCTCTGTGTCCTATTCTCCAGCCAATTCTTTACCCAGGCTGTCATCTTTGGACCCACTCCCAGGCTGGCTAACTTGTATATTAATCTTTTGTGTGGGACTGTGTCAAATGCCTTGCTAAAGTCTAGGTAGGCCATGTCCACAACCCTCCTGATCTACTACTTTGGTCACCCAGTCAAAGAAATCTATCAGATTCGTCTGGCATGACCTTCCCGCTGTGAATCCATGCTGCCTAGGGTCCTGTGCCCCTCTGGCCTCTAGATACTCGACAATTCTTTCCTTTAGAAGTGATTCCATCATTTCCCTATCACTGAGGTTAAACTAACAGGCCTATAGTTTCCTGCTTTGCCTTGCTCCCATTTTGTGAAGGAATCACATCTGCCCTCCTCCAGTCCTCGGGTACCACCCCATCCTCCCATGATTTGTTAAAAAGGGTAGTCAGTGGTGTCACTAGTTCTACCCTTAGTTCTTTTAGAATTCTGGGATGAATCCATCAGGCCCCATTGCTTTGTCCACCTTCAGTTTTAAGAGTTCTTTCAGAACCCTTTCTTCTGTAAATGGGCTGGTATCAACTTCTGTATCCAGAGTGTTACTACTGTTTGTTTTATGTACCTCCCCCTCTTCCTTTGTAAATACTGAGCAAAAATATTTGTTTAGTATCTCTGCCTTTTCACAGTCTCCCTCTGCCCACCCTCTCTCCTTTATTAAGCCTCACTATCCCTCCCTTGGTCTTCCTTCGCTCCTGATGTACCTATAAAGGTTTTATCCCCTTCTTAACTGGGTTGGCTATCTTTTCCTCGGTTTGGGTCTTGCTGTTCTGACTGCCTTCCCAGCCTCCTTTTGCTTTAACTGATACAGTTCTCTGTCCTGCTCCTTCTGCGATTCCTTGTACTTCCTGAATGCTTTCTTTTCTCTTGAACCTTCACTGCCACTTCCTTTGAGAACCATAGTGGTTTCTTACATCGTCTTGTTTTTTGTTTATTTGCTTCACACAAGGCTCGTTACCTCTGTGATGGCAGGTTTTATTATTCCCATTGTTCTTCCACCCTCCTTCCTGCCCATTTGCTAGTGCATCTCTTAGGCACTCACCCATTTGGCAAAGTCAGCCCTCCTAAAGTCCAGTACTTTGTCTTTGTATGCTTGACTCTATTGCTGTGTTTATTGCGAACCATACTGTTCGATGGTCGCTGGTTCCCAGATGGCTACCCACTTCTACATCTGTGATCTCTCTCCATCTCCATTTGAGAGTATCAAGTCTAATATTGCTCCCTCTCAGTGGGCTCAGTACTAGTTGTCTAAGGCATGCCCCTGTAGGGCATCTAGAATAGCTGCACTCTTGAAGTGGCAGCTGCAAGCTACCTCAGTTAACATCTGGCATATTCAGATCACCTATCAGCAATATCGCCCTTTTTCTGCCATTCTAAGTATACTTTCTATCATTTCCTTGTCCATTTCCTCCCTGAGAGGGGGTCTGTATACAACCCTGTGGATTGTGGTGTCATTGCCTGTCTCCAAATTTACCCACAGTGCTTCTTCTCCTCCCTGTTTACCCTTTTGTTCTGTTGCTTTTATTCCTTCCCTTATGTAAAGAACTACTCCTCCTCCTCTTTTACCCTCCCTGTCCCTCCTGTAGATAGTGTATCCTGGTATGTTTACGTCCCAGTCATGGTTTTGTGTGTACCATGTTTCTGTGACTGCCACGATATCCAGATGTTCCCGAAATACCAAATATCTACCAGACCCATTTCTGTGCCTCCACAGTCTTGTTAGTATATTTCTAGATCTGGACTGTAGCCCTCCTTTGATCCCAGATTTATTTAATGCAGGGTTGATGACTGAATTAAAGCCCTCTCCAATCACTATCATACTGTGGGGGTCTATTACCATGTCACTTAGTGTCTTTTTAAGGAAGACCACTCTATCTAACTCTTTGTTTGGTGTACAGATGTTCAGAAACACACAAGCCTGATCCTTGTAGTCTCCACAACTTCTCACAAACCTACCCTTTGGGTCCATGTCTGTTTTGTCTACTGTCAGTGGGGCATCCTTCTTAATTAGGATTGCTACACCTCTCCTGTGAGGGTGTAGTTTGAATTGAGAGACATACACTTCTCCCACCCATGATCTTCTTCATTTAGCATGCTCTTGACCTGTTAGATGAACTTCCTGCAGAAGTGCCACTGCCACTCCTTAATGGACTTTCTATCTCTTTGACATTATGTGTCACAATTATTAAATCAGTAAAACAACAAACCAGACTCAATGGAGAAACCATCATTCAAAAAGCAGTCCTGCTCTGACTGAAGTTAAAACTGTGTATTGAAGTAAAGCACTTGCACATAGACAGCAGGGGGTTTGTTCACCCAACATATCACGCCCCAAACTGGTGCCTGTTTATGACCAATGAATGACAGTTTCACCACTGAGCCAAATTTGTTGTTTACTGTGCAGTATATTTAATGTGTGCCATGGGATAGCTAGGAGTCCCTGTTTGTTTGGACACAATTGTTAAATCAGCCATATGATCTATTGTTTACATAACTAACTCTTAAGTGCTCAGTGTGGCACCGGTGCAAAAACACAGTAAAAACTGTTATGATGCTTCAACCAGTAACAGTATTCTCCAGCTCTGGAAACCAAAGCAAGTAATTTTGAGCTACTGAAAGGCTCAACTCATACTTCAAGATAACTGCACCTATTCCACACCTACTGCCTGTCTGGGTTCATGGAGTGTGGGTGGAAGCCAATATCTAGTGCCTTCTCATTCCCTGTAAGCCCCCTTAGTCAGGAGGTCCACGAAGTGAGTGGTAATAAACTTGGCTCATGGAGCAACTGAATAAGCTGATGGGATTAGGGGAACCCCCTCTCGCGAGTTACGTTTACAATCAATATCCCCTACCAGCACTCCATTTTGTAAGCATCAGACTTATCGGTACCTTAACTGGTGACAGAAGCAAAGCAGAACCCAGGTCATGACGGCAAGTATTTATTATCAAACAATGGACCAGGTCCCCTGATGCTGGTCCACCCTTATGAGAGTGTGCCACCACCCCAACCCAGCCATGGGACCCCCGTCTCCGGGTAGGCCCCTAAGTTGCTATATCCGGAAAGAGGAAAATACTGTATAGCTGCATTCTGGAATCTACAACATATCTTGTTCTTGTGCCCCTCCCTCTTCTGGCCCTTATCTTCCATCATGTCCCTCAAATGGGTTAATTACCTGAGTGGGGGTGGAGTAGGCATGCACCTGGCTTGTTGCTGCTGTGCCTTTACCTGTGAGGACCAGACTCACTAGGCAGAGGGTCTTGAGATTCCTGTAGGGTCGAGCAGGGTCCTTTCCATTGCCATATTGTTCTTGTGACTTCTAAATTATTAAAAGGCCTAATGTTCAGTATCTCATCCTTCCACCACATGGGGCTGTTATATAACTCCCCTGTAACCTCTAAAAAATTGGGACCTGCCAATTTACCTTATAGAGAGTATCTCGCTTGAAAAATCACCTAACACTCGTTGCAGAATATACCTGATAATTGACTGCATTGTGACTTTTTTGTCTGTTTTGTGCTGAAAACTCACCACAACCTTCTGCCTGAGCCCATTTGGCCCCACTGCTCTACTACCCCATTGGCCGCTGAGTGTGATTCCTCACCCCCTGCCTCTTTCGCTTTCCTGCCCACAGGATGTGCAGGCTCTTAAAATTCAATTTTTAAGCATCAACAGCGCAGCTGTAAGTGACTATTGTGGTCATGCATATCTTTTTTTTTAGTCAAGTTCAAAGGTACATTCAGTGTGAGCGATTCAGCTGCATTATGTCACTGATGAAGTTCCATGTTAATGCTTCGACAACCAAGTCACCCGTTGCAAAATCACAATTTGTTTTTGCGGGGGGCACCCCGTGATATTTTAATAATCAACTCCGAGGCTGAGTTGATTTGACCAGGGGCGAAACACCATCAAAAACAGCACTGGTGTACAGCGGGACCATTACAGTGACAATCTCGAATTTGTTGCTGTAATGGTCTTCACTGTACTTTTTTCACTGTTTCGCCGGTATACAACTGATGATGTCAGTGATAGGGCTTTTAGGTATTGCCATAGGGTTTGAGACCTACACAAGCCAGGGTTCTAGCCCCAGTGCAGAACAATTTTATCTTTCTCATTGCAATTTATGAAGTATGAGGGAAATTGTTAGATATCATTGCTGATGACTGTGATATACTTTCAGCAACATTTATACTGTTGATAACTTGAAAAGTTCCAGCTAAGACTTTGACACTACTTCAGACAGACAGATTGCTAATTACAAAAATCCACTGCAGCTGAGTAGGAGGGTGTTTGCATTCACTGCTGGATGACCTTTGTCACAACATGGATCTCCTGTACAGGATGTTTAGTACAGTGGTAGAGTTACAGGTTACCAAACAGTAGACAGCAGGTGGCCTGGGTTCAGTCCCTAGAGTGGAACATTATTTTCTTTCTTACTACAATTTATGTATTAAAAGAGATATTGTTAGGTGTCATTGTTGATGTCAGTGACAGACTTTCAGCAAGATCTGACATTCTATACTGCTGATAACTTGAAAAGTTCCAGCTCAAACTCTGAAGTTTAAATGCAACCTGGGAAACATTACTTCAAATAGACAAACTGCTCATTATGAAAAGTCACTGCAGCTGTTGTGGGGGGCATCTACACGCAGTGCTGGATGTCGTTTGCCACAGCATGCAACTGCTGTCTAGGAAGGTTATTACAGCATTAAAGCTACAGGTTAGCAAGCAGTAAACAGTAAGGGGCCTGGGTTTGGTCCTCAGAGTGGAACATTGTTTTCTTTCTCACTTCATTTCATAGATGCTGTGTCTTAGACCCCATCTCCTAATCCACTTCACTTTTCATTGCCAGGGGAAGCTTGCCAGCCTTCTTTCTGGAAACATAGTTATTTTATATAGACCTTCTTTGGTGCCTTTAGCACCACTGGCACTTTGATTAACCGTGTTCTGTAACTTCTATGGTTTTCCCAACATAAGGTTCCCAATGAGTTTACATCCCACCTGGCCGAGCCTAGAGTGATGGCACCCCACATGAACAGTTCATTTTTTAGGCATGTCTGGGTTCCCTGGGCTCCCCCTCCCTTCACCTCGGCACCTGCTTCTCCCAGTTTGAACTGGGTGGTATGAAGTCTCAATCCACTTAAGTCTGTTTTCTGCAATACTCTTCCAAACTGGAACCCATACATCAGGTCTTGTGTGCAGCTTGTCTAGTCATCTCTATATCCATCCTTATTCAAGGTGGAAGTGGACATCTCTTGCTGTTGTCCCAACTGCTTACTACTATCTTTTCTCACTGCGTAGTAATTCTTAGCATCAGTGAGCTTGTGGAACCTCCTGGGTCCCACTTCCATGATTTTTCTGGTGGGCTGGGTACTCGAAGTACAATTTTATGCCCCACTGTTTTAGCTGTTTCTGGACCATGTTGCCAGGCTGCAGTTGAATATTTTTTGACCCATGCCATTCCTAATACATCCATCTTTATTCTAAAGTCTAGGAATATCATCACAAAAGACCTTGGCCTGGCGTGCAGGTCCTTCTGAGCTGGTACCAAAGCTCTTTGGCTCAGATGATATTGAGTTGTTTTTCAGGAAGCAAGTTCAGTACCTTCTTTATAACACTGTTCATAAATGCCTTACATTTCCCATTTCAATTCCTTCTGGGACACCATATAGCCTACATTGCTGCGTCGGTGTCTGTTCTTTATTTTTTTATAGCATAATTAGCTCTTTTTTATGTAGTGTCAATATGTTGTTAGCATCAACAGTTATATTGTGGTCCATGAAGCAGGATTCTACTGCTCCTATATGCTGCTCCAGGAGCTGAAGATCCTGCTCGTCTTTGGTGATTGCATTTTCCAGCCTTTTCAACATGTCCTGATCTTTTGCTGTTCTGTACAGTTTTTGGAAGTAATCGTACAGTCCATTTCTTCAATTTCACTGGTCTGTGGTGTGTTTGTAGGTGCAGGCCTGCATCTGGCCTACTTTATCAGGCCTTTGATGCTTTGCATTTGAGCTGACTGTGATGGAAAATTTTTTAAGCCTGTTCCTCATTGACATCATGAACTCTGTGATTTTTTTTTTTGGCTCAGTTTGGCAGTTTAAACTAGTTAGATTGACTTAGACTAGGAGCATACCTCTCAACCTTTCATCACTCAAATGTGTGACAGTACGTGTGACAAATGAGCAAAATGTGTGACACATCATCAAAAATGACATTGCAAGCTCTGAATACAGTCTAAATCTGTGCACTTATCTTATTCATGTTTGCTGATAACTGAGTATCATAGATTATTATGAATTTCTGCTTTGAAGTTTCAGTGGGCAGTGTGGAATATTACCTGTGCCATGTGAGACAGAGGGTTTCTGAGAGGTAAAATGAGTGGCGTACCTCGTAATGTGTGACAGTTGAGAGGTATGACTAGGAGCACTGATCAGGAGCTCTGAAGTTGTGCCACCATTCAGCTGCTGATGTCACTATTTTGACCCTATGTGTTGTAACTATAGACTGGAATCTTGAATCAAAATATTTCACTTTTAGATTGTATGACTTCCAAGAAAAGTACTTAAAATTCATTTATGACGACTGGGGTGCTCAATCCTCTCTCCCCCAGCTGACCCCCATTATTATGGGGGTTGCCTGGGGGCGGAGACTGAGTGCCCAAGGGACTGCTCTCCTCTCCTAAGGAGTGGTGGGCAGCCATCTCAGCCTCTGACTGCCCCGGGTGGATGCCCAGTGGTAATACATGAGTGAGCACTTTGAAGGGAGGGGCCGCAGTTCCATGTTGCGTGCATGACACCACATGTATGTGCCACCATGGTGAGGGAAAGGAAAGAAAATGGAAAACAGCCAGGCAGGCTAAATTTTTTTTTTTGTTTATCATAGAAAATTTTTATTGATTTTTTAGGCATACGTACATACCAAAAGGACATACAAGTGGCCTAACTTATACACAAAAGGAGAGAAAAAAAAACAACAAAAAAAAAAACCAAGTTCTGAATGCGCACACACATTATACAAATAGTACAGCATATACACTGAACCTCAAAGGTCAGCTAACGACCACTAATATTAAACATTCTAATGTCGGAATTATTTACCATAAACATATATTAACACAGGTTATAAAAGAGGATTACAATCAGAAATTGGCGTTCTGCAGAGAAAAGAATGAAGATAAACTTCCCATCTGGCATTGTATTTATCCATACAACCCCCTTGAATACAGGACAAACGATCTAATATAGCTAAACTAGCAAGTGCAGCATGCCAGCTACTATGGGATGGTGGAGCTGGTTGGTGCCAGTGTCTAAGTACCAGTGGCTTGGCTTCTAATAAAGCCAATGCAATCCATTGCCTCTTAGGCCGAGATAAGGCAATGAGAGATGAGGTATCCCCTAATAAAAGCTTGGGGTCAGAAAAAAAATATCTGAGTTCCAAAGATTGTATAGCAATCCTGTGCTATGGCAGACCAGAAAGGTAAAAGCAGCGGGCATTCCCAAAGAATGTGCAGCAAGTGACCTCCGGGATGCTGGCATCGCCAACAGTTAGAGTCTTGCAGTAGACCATGAGAATGCAAGGATGCAGGCGTTCGATACCAAAACAACAATATTTTGAGCAGTATGAAACGGCTTTTGGTATCTGCATATGCGTAATGACAATCCCGAAGATACCGATTCCAGGCTTCCTGAGAGATATGGGTGTTCAGTATAGAAGCCCATTTCAGCCTGTATGGAGTGGATGGATTTGCCTGTGCATCTTGCCAGGTCTTATAAAAACGCCCAATGAGACCTCCGCTAGATGATGTTTTATGCCTATGGGCCAGCCATTCCCACTTCGGATCCATGACCACACAGGGCTTTTGAGCCTGTATTGCACTGCGTATTTGAAGAAATCTCCAAAAATCCCTACCTGGGTTCTGAAATTTCTGCTGCAGTTGTGCAAAGGACATCAGAGTTGGAGAGCCAGGTAGGCATAAATCCTGTATATAACAGATTCTCTGAGCCTCCCACGTAGGCCAATGAAGAGGGGTATCCTCAATTGTTAAGGCCTTATTATGCCACAGCGGAGTATACAGCCATGGGGAGGCTTGCGCTTCCCTGGGTGTATGGGAGTGAGACATAAGCAGATGCCAGGCTCACTTAGTCTCCATAACTACCGGTGCCAGAGTACGCTGGGATCGGGACGTCGGATGTAAAAACCGGTGCAACTGAGTGTTTGCCACTAAATCCGCCTCCAGCTGGACCCAAAGGGGAGAGGAAATCAAACTGGAGACAAACCACTTAGTAGCAGCTGCCGCTGTACAAGCTAAATGATATCCTTGGAGCCAGGGGGATCCTAGACCCCCTGAGGACCAAAGCGCTCTTAATTTATGCTTACTCCATCTGGGAGCCTTACCCTCCCATAGAAAACGAGGTATCAGATTCTCCATGGAGACAAAGAGCTTAGGGGAGAGGCATACTGGGAGATTCTTAAATAAATACATAACTCACGGCAGCAGAAGCATGCAGATAGTTGTGACCCTCCCAGGTAAAGAAAGCTGGAGTCTTTTCCATCTGTCTATCTCTGCTGCGAGCTGAGATAGCAATGATGCAAAATTAACCCTTTCGAGGTCGGCCCACTTAGCCGGTACTAAAATTCCCAGGTACGAAAGTCCCTGACTCGCCCATACCAAGTCAGTACCCTGTAAACATTGTTTGCTACAACTTGCATTGAGCGGCGCCAGAAGAGTTTTTTTCTGGTTGGCACAAAGACCCGAAAAGGATGAGAACACCTGCAACAGGGGTAAGACATGCCGTAGTGACTCTTCAGGATGGGAGAGGGTCAAGAGCAGGTCATCAGCATAGGCAGCTACGAGATACGATTTCCCAGCAACCGTGATGCCTGATATCTCAGGCGATGCACTAAAGGCCCTTATAAGAGGGTCTAAGGCAATCAAAAATAACAAAGGGGACAGGGGGCACCCTTGCCTAGTTCCCCTGTTCAGCTGAAATGGAGCCGAAATTGTGGTGTTGGTCAACACTCTAGCCAGCGGGGATCCATATAATGTAGCCACCCACTGACAAAAATTAGGACCGAAGCCATACTTCGGCAAGACCCGATGCAGGTAATGCCATTCAACAGAGTTGAAGACTTTAGTAAAATCTATTGCCAAAGCATCCATGGTTTCAAGTGAGCGAGAGGCTATCCACTTTAAATTAAGGAGAAGCCTGGTGTTGTCAGAGCCAGATTTGCCCTGCATAAAGCCCACCTGCGCCGGATGAATAATTGAGGGTAGCACCTCCTGCATCCACATGGCTAGAATCTTGGCCAAAACTTTAGTATCAACAGGAAGTAAGGAGATCGGACGATAGTTAGCGCAGTCTGTAGGATCGTTAGACTTTTTTGGTAATAGGATGATCAGGGACTCTCTCATAGATGGAGGGAATGCTCCAGCTGCGTGAGCTTCCTGCAAAGCAAGGAGTAAAGGTTGTGAGATATCCTCCACCATTGCTTGGTATAACTCGGCCGTCATCCCGTCTGGGCCAGGAGATTTGCCTTTCGCCATACAGAACAGAGCTTGCCGTAGTTCCACTAGGGTTATCAGGGCATCCAGGTTGGTCCTTTGCACTGGTGTAATTCCAGGGCAGACAAACCTCTGAAAGAACTGATCAATCTCTTGATACACTTGCTGAGCTGAGAGAGCAGCCTGCGATTTATATAGGTTTTGGTAGAATACCTTCATGGTATCATTAATATCTTGGGCTTTGTGGGCAGTCTTACCTCCTGCTGAACGAAGGGCTTGAATACGAGATGATGCTTGTTGCTTCCGCAACCTAAACACAAGCAGCCTACCACTTTTTTCACACCCCTCCCAGTATGCGTGCTTGGATCTCATTAAGACCCACTCCGCCATTTGGTGTAAGGTGGCATTTATTTGATATTTAAGGCCCACTATGCGCCGAACTAGAGACTTATCTCTCCTATGAGTAGGGGAGGCCTGGAAACGGGACTCCAAAGTTGCCAGATCAGCCTGCCATTGAGCCAGGTTGGCCTTTCGCTCTTTGTATTTAGCAGCCGAGAAAGCAATGATGCAGACTCTAATTACCGCCTTGAAGGCCTCCCATACTGTGCCAGGAGAGACCCCACAATGAGCATTAAAAGCTAAGTATTCCTTCGCTGCCTGGGACAGCATCCTACAAAATTCCGGATCTTTGAGCAGTAACGGATTACACCTCCAGCAAGTGCCCATTTTAGACTGCCCCCCGCATAGGAATCGAAACGGGGCATGGTCTGAAATAAGAATATTCCCAATTTTAGCATTAAGAATATTTTGAGCTGCTACTGCATTAGCCAAAAAGTAATCTATACGACTGTGAGTAGAGTGTACAGGAGAATAAAATGTATAGTCCCTCCCATCCGGGTTGTCCCTACACCACACATCTGTTAAGCCCCATTCCTGCTGCATTTCCTGGAGGGCTAAACTGGCCTTGACTCTGGCCTGAGGGGAAGGATTAGACTTATCCACAAATATGTCTGCCACCATGTTGAAATCTCCACCTATTATAATAGGGATTGCCCCATCATCCTGAGTGAGGTAGGAGATGGCCTGACTGATTGAAGAAAAAAACTCTGTATGATCTACATTGGGGGCGTACAGGTTACCCAAAATCAACTTCCCTTCTAGAGAGGATAGCTTGGCAACCACCCACCTGCCCTGCAAGTCATGTTTGGAATCCTCCAAAGTCCATGAGGAGGAGTGGCGGATCAGAATGGCTACCCCCTGGACTTGGACGTAGCCGAACTAGTGCACACCGCCCCCACCCATGCCTTCTTCATCCAAGTGACTGCCTTTTTCAGAAGATGTGTTTCCTGAAGTAGGGCAATGTCTGAACCTAGGGAGCACAAGGACTGCAGCACTTTAGTCTGTTTAACAGGATGGTTCAACCCATTGACATTCCAGGATACCAGGACTGTGGGAGAACTAATCGGGCTAGCTAAAGCTATAGGTGAACACATACTGACTTGAGATGTCCACAGCCACTATTAGCCCCAGAACTGTACCCAGGTGACAAGCTAGTATATCACCTTATGAGCTAAACTCAAAATCTGCAAATAAATACTGAAATCCAAATTCAACCCTGCCTATACTGCCAGATGGGAAGGAAATTAGAGTCCAAAAATGCAAAACGTATTCATGCCTTAACCTGTAAACTGCAATAAAGAGATATATCACAGAGCTTAAAACCTACTATAACCAATAACCACAGTATAACCTATATGTCTAAATTTCTTAAGTATATGTAGGTTACCCGGGGGTTGGACAGCGACCTTGCCCAACCCCTAACCCTAAAGAACCCAACACTTGTATACCACACCCGTAAACTTAACCAATACGCACAAGCATTGTAGGATCGAGGTTCTGTGAAAGAGGCCCTTACAAATTAGCGGCCTCAGCTACACTAGCCCCAAATCCTTGTAGGAGGTGATTGGTTAGAACCGATAACGATCCAGCACTCTGGACCGGCAGTGATCCAAAGGTCGGGCGTCGGACCATCAGGGGGGAACAACGAAATGGGAAAGGGGAAAGGGAAATGGGGCTCACCCAAGAACCTCCTAGGGAGCACCCCTAGGGAGAGGCCCTCGGACAGAGAAAGGAGGAAGTGGGGGTAAGTGACCTTACCTATCGGTAAAGACCCCAGCTATGAACCATAAGTGGCATTGCAGGAAGAGAGAGGGCATCCCAATACGAGAGAGACACCCACTCAATCCCTTATGCAAAAAAAATATACCGGGTCCCTAGGCGATTAACACCCCTGATATACTGTCACTGTAACTATAGAGTACCATACACAGCTTAGCGGAATGGGGGAAGAGCAATGACCGTGCCCTTAGTAACCCTGGGAAACCGCCACCCTGAATCCCTTCAGGGTATAGGCACAGAAAGCAACAAAACAGAATTAGCTATGAGATCAGTATACAGCCATATTTATGGTGCTGCAGTTATACAAGTCCAGACTGTCATCCAGGGAATTCATCCAAACCTTCACCAGCCAGTGGGGTTATATCTGCATGCCCTGCACCGTTCTTGGTCACTGCAGCCGCATAGGAGATCAATCCAGGTCTAATGGGAGTCGCCGCATCAATCACCTCTATCAACGTAGATTTGGCTGTATCGGCCCAGTCTTTTGACAGACTAGTGTCCATGTCCACAGCTTCCAGGGCAGGAGGCTGGCCATTATGAGGAGGAGAGGCTTTATTGTCCCGAGACACTTTTGCTGGAGGGGCCGTCATTACAGCATCATGTGGGTATTGGCCCCCACTTCTAGATCTCTGCCGATGCCGAGCCATTCCGTGAACTGCTCTAGGTGCCAAGGCGGTAGTCATCTTATGTGAAGATTGTGGGGGGTGATCCAGATCTGCGAACCATGGCAGTGTGGGATCAGGAGGGCCAGGCAATGTTGGGGGGCCGTACTTTAATGTTGAGCGACCGCCCCGTTTGCCCTCCCCTTGATGTTGATGCCTGTCCAATCAGCCCCCCTTTTAAGGTATTAGGTTCCCAAAGCCGCTTATTGGGCGAGAAGGGAATAGACAATTCGGGCCAGAATTTAGCAAGCCATCTTACTAAATCCGAAGGGTGCTCTGCCACCACCTCCCTGCCCTCCTTTGCGACCAGCAGCTTTGTAAGGCCCCTAAATTTGAAGTGAAAGTTGTTTTGATATAAGAATTTCTTGAGGGGACCAAAAGCATGCCTCTTATTGGCAGTTTCGTGGGTGAAATCACGATAGAACAGCACAGTGGCCCCTTGCCAGCGCACCTCTCCCATATCTCTGGCCACCCTAAGGATTCTCTCCTTTGTGGAGTATCGCAGGAAGTATGTTATTATTGGCCTTGGCTGTACGGGAGACCTGTCCCTCCTAGATGCAAGCTGGTGCGCACGTTCAACGTCCATATTTTCCCTTCATCTGTCCCCTAACATAGTAGGCAGCGTTTCATTCAAAAACCTCTCCATATTCTGGCCCTCCGCTCTTTCTGGTATGCCTATAATGCACAGGTTATTCCTTCTGGCTCTATTCTCCTGATCCTCAGTTCTTTCCTGGAGCGCTGTGATTTTTTCCTCCTGTGCTTGCAGCCTATACATTAGCTTAGACTGGCTCTGCTCGCATGCCTCCACCCATTGCTCTGACACATTCATGCGGTCCTGTAAGTCTCAGACATCAGCCGCTGTGCCTGATAATTGGGTATTTATAGCCTCCACCCTGTTTAGAACCATTTCCAACATTTGTGTAATATGCTGTAATGAATCTGCTACCGATGGCATGGCTGCAGCAGATTCAATATTCGGAACTGTAGGTCCCCCCCTCATTGAATTGAGTCATCTGTATAAAATGCACAAGCAGGAACCAAGGGATGCTAATTTTGCCTCTGGCATGAGTAAGGATGAGCTAACGGGGTTGTACTGCCGACTGGACCACTAGCCGTTGTTCAGGACACTCCCTGATGCCGCTTTGCCTCGGCCCGCCGCACGTTTATAGTCTCCAGCCAGCCCAGTCACTGCTAACTCACTCTCACTGCACTGGGGCCTGCGTGACTTGTTGCTCTTCTCCCTGCTTCGGTTCCAATGCACTAACAACACACAAGAGGGTGCAGCGACAATTCTTCACCGTGTCGCACGGTAAGAGGCACTTACCCCATCTATTGGTTGTGTTAGGGGTTATTAACTCCTGAAGGTCACGGCGCTCAAACCGTTTCACCGTCCGGTCCCAGAGGAGCTCTCGAATTAGGCACCCACCATGTTGGCGTCCTAGCCACACACCCCCAGGCAGGCTAAATTAAGCTCTGCCCTCTCCCTCTTAACCTGTACTGCTGCCCAGTCCCCAGGCACTTCTGGATGTGTGCACAGGAGGGGAGAATGACCTGCCCCCTTCTTGCCCTGCCATAGGGAAAATCTGTTGGGGACTCAGCCTGGAGGACTCAGGGAGGTGGACAGTGGTAGGGAGAAGTGGGGATGGGGCTGACAACCTGTCCACCTGACTTGATGGTTAAAAAACTTTATGGAGAAAACAAAGAGAAACCAGGAGACATCCTCTCTAGGGTAGGGTAAAAAAAACTAGTTTCAGGGAAACAAAAGGAAGAGGTAGGAGTACAACAGGGGCAGGGAGGAAGTAAAAGGGTACAGTGCAGTTTGAGCAGACACTAAGCAGAGGAAGGAAAGATCATGGGAGTGGTGCAGTGTAATGGCTGTGGGACCGCAGTCTTTTGAGAAACTATCTGGAGACTGAGTACAGTACCATACGTACTCACCTCTCTGGGTTGCGGGCACAGGTTGCTGCACTCTAGACTGATCTAGTAAGGATAGAGAGGACCTTCTGCCCTACCCAGGGGCCACCACAGCTGCTGCCACTCTCCTAAAGGATGCCTAGGCAGAAGTAGAGTGGATGGACCTTGGTGAGCTCTGGAAGGGTGGGGATGGCAGGAAGGCTGCACGCTTCCTCGCTGCTACCACTGCAGAACACCTTCACTATACTGGTGGAACTGGGCAACCAAGAGGACGTTTCTGTCTCAGTAGCTATGGGAGGAGGGAGGGAAGGTGGAGCTCCTCAGAGGTGCAGGCTCCAAGAAGGAAGGGAGTGACCCCCAGTCCAAGAGGAAGCTGTTGGTGTGGGACTCTACTGTGAGGGGGAATAGACTTGGGAGCAGGGGGAAAGGAAGGATAAAGCAGTAACATGCCAGAGTGGTGTTTTAGCTGGAAGGGATGGAGAGTGTTTCCACAGAATCACTACAGCAGCAGTAGATGGGAGGGGGCTAGATATCATTGTCCACCTGGGGATGAATGACCAGGCAAAGGATAAGGTAGGAGCAGTACAAGGTAATTTTATGGAGCTAGGGTGGGGACTCAAGCAGGTGACATGCACTGTGGCTTTTTCTGAGGTGTTACCTGTGTATAGTTGCAGAGAGGCAAAGGTACTCGGCACCAGGGCATTTTATTTATTTATTGAACAGTATCGGAATTACAATCCTTTGAGTCAGAGGCTCATTTACAAAGGCTCCACATCAGAGAAGGACAAAACTTTACATACAGTATACACAGAATACAACAGCTTGGTGACAAAATCATACAACATAGGTGGTAATGCTACAGGCAAATACATGTAGTATAAAACTGAAATACGAGCAATGGGATGTAACGGGATGGTAAAACCATTACCTTCCCAGGTTCTTGTTGGAACTGCATTAAAGTGAAGAAACGACAGACAAGTCGTGTCCAGCACAAAAGTGATTTATTTCTGGTATATAAAGCAGGCTTACAACCAAACAGTGTGAACACTGGGAGAATACCTCCAGTCTTTCTTACCTATAGGTAGCAGTACGTCTCTTCTCAGAGAGCAGGTGCTGTGCAAAGGGTCCTATACCCCGATAATAACCATAGCAACAGCTAAAAAGATATACATAAACAGTATAACTGGTCAGTGACAAATAGCCTGACTTCTCACTAGCCTAGGAAAGCATGCTGAGCTAACAGAAAGACAAGCTAGCTAAACAATGGATCTTGTATATGTGAAGGACACTTGCAGTTACATATGCAGTTGCAGTTCTGGACTAGTACTAAAGATGGCAGTATTGACTAACTAATCATTATACAATGGTGTAAATAGAAGTATCTCCCAAGTGTTACAATCAGAATAATAGCAAAAGTATTATCACTCTCAGTAAAAATGTATAAAAGTACAGTAGAACTCAGATCCTAACACTTATGCTTATACGATAAGTGCCTATGCCCTAAGGTTAGTACATATACATATATGTAGTACTGTCTGCGAGGCAGGGAGGCCAATCAGGGGTGCTGGTCCATGGATAACATTCCCCCCCTTGTTGCCTCAGAAGGGGCAATAGTCCCAAGGTAGCTGGTCAGGAGGGAGCTAAAAAGGCATTTACAGGTCTGACACATGAGCCTTGTAAAGGAATTTGAGTTGTTCTCAATGTTGGCTGAGGGTACTTCGCTAGCAGCACAGAGTGAATATGACAAAGACAAAAATGGTTGAATCACAACAAAAACTTTAAAAGTGAGTTCCAGCCAAGTGTTATCTATGGCAAGACTCAAATCACCATCATGGATAAGGTTATTCCGTGCATTAGTAGCTTTGGTTATATTGTTGCTAATAGCAATGTGAGAGGGCAGCAAGGAGGGCTGGGGGGATACTGGGATGCATAGGGAGAGGCATTACCAGTAGAAAACAGGAAGTTATCCCTCTGTACAGACAGCTGGTCAGACCCCATCTGGAGTACTGCGTGGAGTTCTGGAGACCCAGTCTTCGCAAAGACATAGACAGGATGGAGGCTGTCCAGAGGAGGGCAACTAAGATGGTGCAGGGTCTGCACCGGAAGACATAGAAGAGAGACTTAGGGAACTTAATATGTATAGCCCTCGAGGAAAGGAGGGAGAGGGGGACATGATAGAAACTTTCAAGTACCTCAAGGAATCAACAAAGTCCAAGGGTAGCATCTTTCAAAAAGAGGTGTGCAAGAACAAGGGCACAATTTGAAGATAGAGGGGGCTCAGAGGTAATTTAGGAAGTATTTTTCACAGAGAGGGTTGTGGATGCATGGAACGGCCTTTCGGAGGAGGTCGTGGAGTCAAAAACAGTGGTGGAATTCAAGCATGCATGGGACAGTCATAAGGCAATTCTAGGGGGTGGGGGTAGGAAGAAGTAGGCTGCTGGTTAACTAGGATCTGCAGCTTATCCAGTAGGCAGGGAAATGGGCAGACTGGGTGGGCCAAGCAGTCCTTATCTGCCGTCAAATTCTATGTTTCTATGTTTAAATCAAATGAGCATCTTTTCTTGCTAAAAGAGACTTTAAAGAGAGTGTCAAGGGATCAATATGCACGTTAAAAATAGGCAAGTATTGAGGCAGAGCAAGCAAATATTGGGGATCAGTATCAATAACATCTGTTTCAGGGAGAGGAACAGGCGTAATCACAGTGTGACCAATAGCAGTTTTTTGCTGTGGAGTAAAACAAAAGTTAGGTTTAGTAACTTGACAGGTCTTTGAACCATAAGAAAAACTGGGATAATTAGTGACCAGGCAGTACTGACCATCAGAAGTATAGGTAACTCTTACAGAAGGCACCTGCCATTGATGTAGATGTACTGGACAAGAGAAGGACTGGTTGGTGAGCCATGTGATGAAGCGATGTACCTCTTCAAGGTAGCTTTGAGATGGTGCTGTTTCGGCGTCTTGCACTGAAGATGCAGCAGGAGGGATGTCATCATCTGGATGAACATCAGTAAGATTGGACGTCAGATCTTCACCCAACGTCAGTGCCCAGTCAAGGTGCTCATGTGCGTATCCACATGCAGGTTTAACAATATCGAAAACGTCACACCGGCACAGGAAGTAGTAGCCTTTCTTTGCACAACAGTTTGTATGAAGGGCCACCCAAGCCTGGAGGACTTGATGGTAATCCAACATGGAGGGTAATTCAGTTCTTTCATGGAAAATGTCATTTTAAAGATGGCCTACGGAGTGAATGCTAGCTAATTTGTTAAAGAAACCTGTATCAGGATCAAAATGTGGTAGAGACACAGTGAAAGTAATAAACATGCTTTCTTTGATAGAAGAGGATTTTGTAAAGTAGCAAGGTGCTTGGTTAGGAAACCTAGAAACATAACCAATGTTTCTAACAGTAGCCATTGAGATGTTTAGGGTATTCTTTAAACACATAGTAATGCAACCAGTGGTTTTGCAATGTGGGCAATACCATTTACCCAGTCTGAGATCATGTATGATATCTGAAATTTTGCCTGATTCCAAATTCTGAAGAGAGCGTTAACAGTGGATATAACATAAGAGCCATAAGCAGAACATAAAATTTCATGCCCAATATATTGCTTGTTCACCTCAAGGTTATTCTCAAAAAATAAGATCATGAAGTTTTTGTTTGGTGTCATTGAACCCTTGAGCAATCTCTTGCATACTGTCCATGGTATAACGTTCTTCACTGCTGAGAGAATTTAAACCTTGTAATATAGGGGGCATTACATCATTATTGATAGTCTGTTGAAATGTAAGAGTCTGAGCTTTAATGGAAGCAATATCTGCTCTATTCCAAAAAAGAGGCCAGTTATGGTACCGGCTGCTCCAGTTATGCCAGAGACAGATCTGGCAGCACCAGCTATGTCAGCTGCATCCTACCTGGTGCGGATACGTGATTTTGGTTTAACATAGTCTTTAGGGGCAGGTCTAAAGACTCCAACATGTTCAGTAGTGTGAGGTCCACCTATGGGATCATTTGTGCATGTTTGATAAGCAGCAACAATATCAGTAAACATCATACTGTAAAATTTGGAGGTATTGGTTATGTGACAGAAACCAAATTCAGCCATATTCCAATATGTGAGATTGAAAATAACTGGGACATGCTTGAATTGCACATTATTAATCAGCACTCTGGGTAGTGATGTGGTGGTCAAACCACTAGGAGGGCTGTCCTCCTAAAGAGGGCAGGCAGTCAGCTCTTCCTGACTTGGTGGGACTACGGAGAGATAAAGAGCTTCAGAAGCTGCATAGTTTTGGAGACAGAAAGCACGTGCCTCCTCTGGAGAGAGGCAGTCACAATAGACAGGATCTATTAGAGCAGTGAGACTGTACTGACCAGTATGTCCAGGAGTGGTTTGTCTCATAGAAAGAGTACCATTTTTTGAAATATCAGTGCTAGGCCAGCCATGGAATGTACCTTTGGACAGGCGAGCTACAGGGATTGTGTAGCCCATGGCATCAGTTTGCCACTGTATGGAGAGTAAAGATCTATCTTGTGCCACCAGTACAGCATCCAGAAAGGCATTTGAGCCTTGAGTAACTTTAATAATTTTGTTGGGAACATTAATCTGTACACCCAAAGGGGCTGAATGTTCAAGTTTACCAAGGAAGTATTGCAAACATTCCTTATGAGTCTGTGGGGCTGTATATGGGGGTGCAGATACGGTCAGTAGTCACACCAGTAGGAGAAAGGGGTGCAAGATAGCCATCTTGCCGATACCTGTAAGAAAACAAAAAGGATTGGTTACGTGTGGGTACTATTCCACCAAAAAAGGGGTTAGGAAAAGTAAATTTAGTCACCTTAATACAATTTAAATTGGTTAGCATGAAACCACCTGTCAGCGGTCTTTTTCTGCTGTTGTACTCTGACCTGATACACAGCAGGGCTGAGTTTGTTGACAATGGGATAGGGACCTTCCCATTTACTGGCAAATGAATGTGAGAGTTGTCTGTATTGGAGAAGCATAACTTGATCTCCAACTTGACAGTCGACTTCTTTGACATGCTTGTCAAAATGAGCTTTAGCTTATTGTTGAGCTTTGCCCATCTGTTTGGCAGTGAACAAGTGTGTCTTCATGATGTCATCAGGAAGCTTTTCAACGTCTTTGTCTATGTTTGCCTACAGATACTCTATCTGCAGTGGGGGTGTGAAGATCAATCAGCAGGTGCTCAGGTAATCTCATAGCTCTACCAGTCATAACCTCATAGAAACATAGAAATTGTTGGCAGGTAAGGACCGCTAGGCCCATCCAGTCTGCCTGTAGGCCCTATATATTGTATGTGGCCACTGACCCTATGTGATCAATGACTTTTCATCACTCCCTCACCTCTCAAACTTCCCTTGTGCTTGTCCCAGGCATGCTTAAACCCCTCCACTGTGCCTGCTCCCACTATCTCCTGTGGCAGACTATTCCAAGTGTCGATTATCTTTTCTGTGTAGAAGAACTTCCTCAGATTACCTCTTAATCTACCCACTTCCACTTTCATATTGTACCTCCTTGTTCTAATACTTTTTCTACATTGGAGAGGTCCCCCACCTGCGCCTTGTTTATGCCTTTGAGGTACTTGAAAGTTTCAGTCATGTCCTCCCGCTGTCTCCTCTCCTCCAGTGAGTTCATATTGAGGTCCCTTAATCTCTCCTCATATGTTTTGTGGTGCAAGCCCTGCACCATCTTTGTTGCCTTTCTCTAGATAGTCTCCACTTTATCTATGTCCTTATACAAGTGTGGCCTCCAGAATGACATGCAGTACTCCAGGTGCGGCCTTACCAATGTTTTATATAATGGCATCAAATGGCACCACCACCTCTCACCTCCTGCTAGTGAGACCCCTGCCTAAGCACCCCAGCATGCCACTGCCCTTTCTGCTGCCTTTGTGCACTGCTTTGATACCTTAAGGTCATCAGAGATGATAACCCCTAGGTCCCTTTCCTCTTTGGTGACAGTCAGCTCCTCCCCCCCAACCTGTAGCTCTCCCCAGGGTTCCCTCCACCATATGTGCCCTATGGGGCTGCCAGCATACACTGAGTGGTGGCTGCAGGTCTACCCCTTATTGTCATCAGTAGCAGTGGCAAGAGGGAGTCCCAATCCTTGGGATTATCATCAATGAATTTACATAGCATCTGTTTGATGCATCTGTTAGCTCTTTCTACCTGGCCTGAGGATTGAAGGTGATAAGAGATTTGAAATTTTTGATCAACTCCAAGGAGTTGGAGTGTCTGAAGCATCCGCTCGGCAGTAAAGCTAGTTCCCTGGTCCGAGTCTGCCTTTAAGGGTAGGCCCCACCTGGATAACAACTTTGATCTACCAGGATTGTGGCAGTTGTCTTTGCTGTGTTGTTCTTAGTGGGAAATGCTTCTACCCACTTGGAGAACAAATCTGTGATAACAAGCGCATACTTGTTGTTCTTACTGGAGTTGGTCAGAGGGCCAATGAAATTGATTTGTATCGCATTCCATGGTCCAGATTGCGTTTGGGGCAGCAATTTGGCATTTCTTTTTACCAATATCGGATTGTTCTGAGCACACACTATGCAGTTGTCCACATAGGGCTGGATAATCAAAGGAGTTGCGCCTGGCTCAACTGAGGTGCACTGGTCAACCATGCAATGCATCCCGGTGCGATATTCAAAAGGGTGACTGGCGCAGCGCAAGTCCTGATGTGCTGGGCACATTGCTAATGTAAGCGGCGCACGTGAAGTGGGCATGCCCATGCATATGCGGCACATCCCGGGATGTGCGGCGCATCTGCTGGCACAACCCCCAGATACGCCACATCTGGGGCACAAAGATGAGCCAGGAAATCCTGGCTCAAATGCTGCCCACCCACAGGTGGGCTGCTGTGTTGCAGGGCACAATACAGCAGCCGCCAGTCATGGGTGGCCACCCGCCAGGCAAGAACACCATCCACAAGCACCCATTCTGTCCCTGGTGATCCAGTGGTACCCCCCTCCCTTCCGTGAGGCTGACTGTGGGCAGAGAGATGTACATATGTCCCTGGCAGTGTAGTGGAAACCCCCCTCCCTCCCATAGCCATGATCGCCGGTACGTCCAAATACAGCAATATGCCCTGTCAGTCTAGTGGAAACCCCCCTCTCTCCCATAACAGATCTTGGGTAATAGTGAAGGACATATAAGCCCTAGTAGTCAGTGGTCCCCCACCCTACCCATGGCCCGATGCCCTTAAAATAGCATGTAAATAATACCCTGGTGGACTAGAGTTGCCCCACCCCTCTAGTGCACCAAACATCTGGAATGCACAATATGTCATGCCCTGTTGGGTTAGTGGTTCCCACACCCTCCTGTAGCCCGATCGTGGGCACACTGTTGCAACTATACACCCTGGTGGTTCAGCACTACAGGAGGGGTGGGGGCACCACTAGTCCACCAGGGTATTTTTACATGCTATTTTATGGGGACTGGGGCTATGGGTGGGGTGGGGGGACCACTGGACTAAAAGAGCTTATATGTCCTTCACTATTACCCACGATCTGGTATGGGAGTGAGGAGGGTTTCCACTGGACTGACAGGGCATGTTCCTGTATTTGAACATACTGGCGATCGTGGCTACGGGAGAGAGGGGGGTACCACTGGATCACCAGGGCTTGTGTGCAAATCATGTTTACTGCGATCGTGGTTACGGGGTGGAGGTGTCCTCCCCAACCCCCTCAGTCCATACAACTATCTATGCAGGGTGCCAGGCGCATTTTGCCGGGCTGCCCTGCGCAACGCATGCTAATGGAGCCATAATGGCATGCAAATGGCCCCATTTGCACCTTGCATAAATGATTGCCCCATTTGCATGCCCACGTCTCAATATTGTGGGTGTTGCACCCAGTGCAACTACAGCTGCGCTGGAGCATTCCCGGTCCTCCCTGTCCAGGGACTGCACCGGCACATTGTCACTGCACCATGCACATTCTGTGCCATATTCAACGGTGATGCACCATGACACATCAGCTTTGAATATCTCCCTGTCTTGGCCCCGGAGCATCTCGGATGTGCTGCGCACCCTCATGCACCATTGCCTGGTGCAGTCTGAATATCTCCCCCTCAGTGTTCTACATCTTTGGCCATACCAGGCCACCAGACGACTGTTTTGAGTCTCTGGAGGGTGTTTTCTGTCGCCTGGTGTTCACCAGTGGGCGTGTCATGAACCATATAGATAAATTTGGTCCGCAGATATTGTGGTACAACCCATAATTTGTCACCGGTATCCTGTTTGTGATACCTGATGAGCTTCTGATCACTGGACAAGCGTATATTGTCTGAGTGTCTCTTATACAGACTGCCAACAGGCAGTGGTTGTTCAGTCCCTTTATCTAGGAATTTGAACACATCTCTGATTTTGGGGTCTGCTTTTTGTGCAATAAAGAGGTCCAGTGGAGGTTCTGGTACCAGTTTCTTGCTAGCAGCTAAAATAGATGCCAGAATAGCTGCTACAACTTGTGGGTGCATCAATGTCCATGTCTCCCCCCAGAGCGCCTACTTTGGCAAGTGAGTCGGCTCGATCATTGAACTCATGGTAAGGGTCAGATTTACAGTGAGCCCTTACCTTGTGAATGTACAGCTTCTGAGTAAACATTTGTGTCAGGGTGTGTATATACCCAGACAGTACCCTATATTTGACAGGGGCACCATCAGAGCATGTGAAATTGTTCTTTTGCCAAAATGGAAAGAACTCTGCGAGTGATGAGCAAACCCAGTTGGAGTCTGCAAAAATGATTGCGTCTCTGTTACCATGGGGCATGATCTCCAATGCACAGGCCACAGCTGCCAGTTTGGCGTACTGTGAG
This sequence comes from Neoceratodus forsteri, assembly GCA_016271365.2. Classification (NCBI taxonomy): domain Eukaryota; kingdom Metazoa; phylum Chordata; order Ceratodontiformes; family Ceratodontidae; genus Neoceratodus; species Neoceratodus forsteri. The sequence continues at coordinate 1,681,602,417 of CM057456.1, forward strand.
GAAATAACAGTTCACTTTCTAGCAATGCATCTGAAATTACCTTCCTGATCCAGAATGAGCACTCCAAGCCCTGCTACCTGCTCTCCATCCACGTAGGAGGCAGAGCCATCTGTAAAGATATGAAACATAGTAGTATCTTCCAGAACCTCAGGTGTAGCTGGTAGAAATGTTTCTGGGTCAGGTAGGTCAGGTGGTTGGAGGGCACAGTCATGAGGTGTTCCTGTGTAGAGTAGGCCATGGGCCAGGATTGGGGGCATTTTAGCAGGCAGTACCTTGATGTCCCCGTCCTTCAAAAGCAAAGACCAGTGGGTCAGCCTGGTGTTAGAGACTGATCCATCCTTTACTTTGTCTGAAAGCAAAAAGTTAGTTGGGGTGTGGCAGGTATGCAAGATAATAGGGGCATACCTAATAATGTACAGAAGGTGTTTGACAGCCCAAAAGGTTGCCAAAAGTGTTGTTTCACAGAGACTGTACTTTCTGTCTACAGCGGATAGCATCTGTGATGCATAGGCAATGGGTCTCTGATACCCACTGTACTTTTGTGCCAGCACTGCAGACATGGCCACATCAGAGGTGGCAGTTTCCAAATGGAAAGGTAATCTTGAGTTAGGATTTATCAGTGCTGGGCCTGAGGTTAAGGCCTGCTTGAGCTGTGTAACAGCTTCAGTGTGTGGGGGGCCCCATGTCCATGGGACATCCCTTTTCAGCAGTTCATACAAGGGAGCAGCCTTCAAGGCAAAATCAGGGATAAAGTCCCTGGAGTAGTTTACCATTCCTAAAAAGCTCCTGAATGTTGCCACGCTTGTAGGAAGTGGCAGATCTTGCAAGCCCTGGATCTTCTTGACTGCTGGGCTTCTCCCTTGGTCTGTCATATGTAGGCCAAGGAAGATGACCTCCTTTTTGCATAATTGCACTTTGGAGGGATTGCACTTGAGGTCTGCTCTCCTGAGGAGAGTCAGTAATTCGTTTAGAAGGGCCAAATGTTCTGCTTTTGTGGCGGTTGCTAGAAGCAAGTCATCCACGTACTGCAGGAGACACTGGGGAGTACAGAATCCCTGCAGGGCATCCATCATGTGGAGATGGAAGAGAGAAGGGCTGTTATAGAAGCCCTGGGGCAGACAGGTCCAGGTATACTGGCACTCATCAAGGGTAAAGGCAAATTTGTATTGGCTTTCCTGTGCTAATGGGAGTGACCAAAACCCATCAGAGATGTCAAGAGCTGAGAACCACTTTTTGTCAGGTGTGAGCAGCTTAAGCACATCTGGGTCTGATGCCACAGTTGGGGCACAACTGGGGGTAACCTGATTAAGTTTCCTGTAGTCAGTTGTGAGTCTCCAAGCTCCATTTGGCTTTTTCACAGGCCAAATGGGTGAACTGACAGTAGAGACACAAGTTCTAATCACGCCTTGTTGTAGCAGTGACAGGATGGTCTCCCTCAATGAGAATAAGGCCTCAGCAGGAAATGGGTACTGCTTCAGCCTTGCCGGGTTGGGCCCTGGAATCTCAATGGTGGTGTGCATCCTACCACAATCATGCTTGTTGGTAGCAAACACATCAAGGTGTTCCTGTAACAAAGGTGAAAGTTCAGAAAACAGGTCATGACTTTTGAAAAGAGCCATGACGTCATACTCCTTGTTGTTATGGGAGATGACTGCCACCACGTATGAGTCTGGTATGGTGACAGCATGACATTGTCCCTTGATCTGTAGCAATAACCTGTTAGCTAGGTCCACAACACAGCCATGCTGCACAAGGAAATCAATTCCCAGTATGCTGAGGTGATGACATAATAGCATTAGGTCGAAGATAAACTCAGTCTTGAGATGGCCTACCTGCACAGGTAGAGATACAGATCGATAGGTGTGTAGCCGAGGACCATCTACACCCTGTGCACTGGTCTTCCAGCTGGTAGACTAGTCAGATGTGTCTGGGTTCTCATCATGGAGAACAGACATAGCTGCTCCTGTATCCAGCAGCATGTCTAGTTGGAGGCCCCTGACCATGGCCCTTACACAAGGCCATTCGTTTGTGTCGACAAGCAAATCACTCACAATCTGGACTGGGGCCTGTAATTGTCAATCGGTGCAGTTCTCGGATTCGTCTTCATCATCCTGTCCCTGCAACCTGAGGCCTATGGAAGGTCATTGGACCTCCTCTCGGCACTTCACAGGACACGAATACTGCACCTGTGATGTCAAAGCCGCAATCTTGAGCTGTTCAATGGGTGGTTCCCAAATCACCGCATCGGCCTGGCCAGCACTCGATGCCATAAAAGGTTTTTTTTCTCAGCTGCTTGATTGTTCAGTAGCCAAAAGCTGTTACTAGCCGGTGCCAGGGCCGCCATGGAACGTGTGTTTGCGGCCTCTTTCTCAGCATGGGCCTCCTCCAGTTGTTTCCAGAGGGTCTCATTCTCGTCCTTTAAGTCTCGATAGCTAGGCCCATTACGGTACTTGCCATCAGAATTTGAATTTTTCCAATTCCTGTTGTTGTTATTGTTGTAGTTCCGATTATTTTTATAGTTCCTGTCCCCCCCCGTGTGACTGCTTGTCGTCAGAAGGGGTTTCCTGTTTATCATGGTTACCTTCCACTATATAGTGGGTGGGGTAGGGTTCACCATGGCAGATTGGCCCGTGGCTCCCTGGGCCATCGGAGTTTGGATGGTGGCGGCCTTGTTGGTGTTTTTACTGGAAGCTAGGTTACAGAGGTAAACCTGGAAGGCACGCTCCGTCTTAGTGAGGATCTCATCAAAGGTGTCGGTCTGTGGGTAAACGTTGAGTTCAACCTTTTCCCGGAGAGCTGGAGTCATGTTCCGGATGTACAAATCCTTGTACTCAATTTGATTTTTGTTGGCGTTCTTGCCTGCTAGGCCTTTGCCGGCCTCGTAGGTGACCCACAACCATTGATGGTAAGCCGCTGGGCTTTCCTTTACATTTTGCTTAACCTTGTAGGCCAAGCGAGCTCCAATGATACCTGGGGCATTGGCAGCAATGAGTGCCTCTGAGATAGAAACATAGACTTTGACGGCAGATGAGGACCACTTGGCCCATCTAGTCTGCCCATTTCCCTACCTACAGAATAGGCCGCAGATCCTAGTTAACCAACAGCCTATTTCTTCCTACCCCGCACAAGAATTGCCTTATGTCTGTCCCATGCATTCTTGAATTCTCCCATGGTTTTAGACCCCACAACCTCCTCAGGAAGGCTGTTCCATGCATCCACTACCCTCTCTGTGAAATAATACTTCCTCACATTGCCCCTGAACCGCCCCCCCCTCTGTAATCGAGCGTCTAGCAGTTGTGGACGGCCTCAGGGAGTTTGGCCCAGAGGGTAGGCTCGATGGTCTGTCTGAGGACTTGAACCTGGTACACAGGTTGGAGAGAAAACTTCTCGCACAGGGAGCGCACCTTCTCTAAATGACAACTGAGGTTGTCAGTCGGGCCCATCTGTCCAATGCCTTGAGCAGTTTGTTGAACAGAGTGAGCGACCTGTAGAGGATTGGATGTGGGAATACGGGAAGTGGTAATCAGTTCTGCATGACCCAGAGCACCGCGAAGGGCAGCTTCCACTCCTGCATCAGCGACTGCTTTGAACGCATGCTCCTGGGTGACAGCGTTTTCAAACACGCATTCAGTATGCTGTTGCATGGACAATTGTCCATCCGTTGTTCCTAGTCTGGTTAAGACCTCTTGTGCAATGCCGCACACTTCTGTATTGTCATCCCTGGAGAGGGGTGCCAATGGAAGTGGGCTCCTACGTTTGGGTGGTCGGCCTCCCATACCCTGGGGGCCACCATGTTTGTGTTGACATGGCAGCATAGAAGGCGTGCCAACGTGACAAGGGGGTGGGCTAACGTGGCCAGTAGGTGGACTGACATGGCCGTCATGTTGGGAATGGCTGGTAAAGACCACCACCCTGTGGGCCGGGGGGTTGGATGTGATGAGGCGGCCTATGTCCTCGTAATCAGAATCGTCATCACCCGATGATGTAATGTCAATGGGTGTGTACTGAAAACCATTCATGGCTTTAACATGGCCAGTGAGAAACTCTCGCTGATGGCACATTCTCGCCATCTTTTCTTTACATTTCTTGTGACAAACCTTTGCAGTGCCCTGCTCAATACCCTTCTCAACCTCATGCTGCAATACTTGGTACGCGACACCCAATTCAACATTTTCCCTAAGCTCTTTGTCTAGCTCATGCACCAACCTCACATTTTCTTCCTTCAATTCAACATTATTCTCTCTCAAACTTTCATTCATATCACTTAAAATGTCATTCAAATAAGATATCTGTTTCTTATCACATTTTAACCTTTCATTGTTATCTCTCAACATACACAATTCATACTTAGAGTCTTGAGCAGTACAGTGCAACAGTCTGTTATTGTGGTCACGGAGTGACTGTGTCTCCTCCGCTAGTTTCTGTTCCCTTTTCAGTAACTCCGCTGCCTGCAAGCCCATCTCTTTTTTCAGAGACGCATTTTGCAGCTCAAGGGAGACACATGATGCTAGTAAACTTTCTACGGCTGTATGTAGAGCCGTGACCAAGAGACCTTTGGTGTGGTATTTCTTGGCTTTTTGCTTAGAATCTAGATATTGATCAGAGATCGTAAGCAAGGGGTCTTCTGCCGATTTTGCATCCAGCATGAAATCAGTCCAACCTCCATGAGAGGTAAGATAATTTGAGACATCAAGTCTCAGTTCTGTGCACAATTCAGGCATGCCAAACAAAGGGGTAGACACACAAACAAAGAAAGCAGTCAAAAGACTGGACCCAAATCCTTGGCACCATCACCCAACTGCTTGCCAGTCCCCCATGGGCAAACGGTGGAGCCAAGGTGGTACGCTACTACTCGCAGAGGGAGTATACCAGTGGTCCGGTGTGGGTCTGCCATGCCCGAAACCAAGACGGAACAAGTCCGTAAAAGAACAACCACTGTACGTATGAGTATGTCCAAGTAGGCAGAAATGCACTACACTGCTCGACATTCAGTTCAAAGAACTTGAATGGAATCCTCACTTCGTACATTCCAACCTGCACACAGTTGCCAAATGTAACGAGATGGTAAAACCATCACCTTCTCAGGTTCTTGTTGGAACTGCACTTAAGTGGAGAAATGACAGACAAGTGGTGTCCAGCACAAAAGTGATTTATTTCTGGTATATAAAGCAGGCTTACAACCAAACAGGGTGAACACCAGGAGAATATCTCCAGTCTTTCTTATCTATAGGTAGCAGTATGTCTCCTCTCAGAGAGCAGGTGCTATGCAAAGGGTCTTATAACCCTGATAATAACCATAGCAACAGCTAAAAAGATATATATAAACAGTATAATTGGTCAGTGGCAAATAGCCTGACTTCTCACTAGCCTGGGAAAGCATGCTGAGCTAGCAGAAAGACAAGATAGCTAAACGATGGATCTTGTACATGTGAAGAACACTTGCGGTTACATATGCAGTTGCAGTTCTGCACTAGTGCTAAAAATTGCAGTATTACCTAACTAATCATTATACAACGGTCTAAATAGAAGTATCTCCCAAGTGTTACAATCAGAATAATAGCAAAAGTATTATGATTCTCAGTAAAAATGTATAAAAGTACAGTAGAACTCAGATTCTGACACTTATGCTTATACGATAAGTGCCTATGCCCTAAGGGTAGTACATATATGTATATGTAGTACTGTCTGTGAGGTAGGGAGGCCAATCAGGGGTGCTGGTCCATGGATAACAGGGAGAAACACCTATATAGTATAAAACTGAAATACAAGCAAACTGAGAAACACTTAGCTCCGGAGGTGGTTAAGTCTAGGTAGACATTCAAGCTGGATCTGAGCCTGTTGTTGGGAAGGGGGCTGGGGCAGTTGCAGGAGAAGGCTGTGAGGAGGTGGTCACGGAGTAGGGATTTGAAGTGATCAAGTTTGGGTTCATGGGGGATAGCGTAGGGAAGTCAGTTTAGCCAGGAGGGGGCTCTATATGAGAAAGAGCACTGACCTAGTGATGTTTTAAGGTGAGGGACTAGTAGGGTAGGCCTGTGCAAGCTACAAGTGGCCACAGTAGAGGGGGCTGGTTGGATGAGTGGGGAGAGGCTGGGGGCAGATATCTTCCTGGTGAGAAGACAGGTCTGGTACTTTAGCCTGTCTTCAAAGTTCAGCTAGTTAGCTTGGCTATAGAGAGTGCAGGTGTGGGTGGTTCTAGGGCACCCTGTGGCTAGGTGGCAGGCTTTGTTCAAAGAGAATTTGGCTCTGTGAAGGGCAGTACTGTCAGCAGCCCTATAAATAAAGATGCTATAATCAATGAGGGACAGGATGGAGGATGTAATTGCAAGTTGGAGGGCACGGGGTGAGACAGTCCCTATGGAGGTAGAGTAGGCCATGTCGGGAGCTGGCAGAGATGCAGAGGTGGTGAATGTGGTCATGAAAGGTGAGAACAGAGTCGAGTGTGACAGCCAGGTATTTAAAGTTGTTCACCTGCTCAAGGGTGAGAGAAAGGGAGGTGTGGATGAGGAGCAGGGAATTTAACAAATGGTTGAAGACATGGTGCATTGAGGGGGGCTTTGGCTGTATCAGGGACTGAGAGCCAACCTGGGAGAATATGGGCCTGTATAAGGGAGACAGCCTGCATTCTTCCAGGAAGGGGACCACAGTCCTTGATGAGAGGTTTAAAATGCTGCTAGGATGAGCATTTCAACTAGCCGGGGGGGGGATCAAGGAAGGCAGGGAGGCAACAACTAATATGATGTTATTTTAATGTAATGCGCCTTGATTTCTGAAAGGCGCAGTATAAATAAAGATTATTATTATTATATTTATTTTGGGGTTAAACACCCCAGAAATATGTTTTTGAAATTTTTGGGGAAAGAAATGTCGCATAGTAGTGTCGCACCTGCGACACTTTCATGATTTTTTTTTTTGCGAAAGTGTAGCAAATCACGACAGTACTTTGCAACACTATGGCCAAAATGACAGGAATTGTTTGCCACCCTGCTGCAAAAGAATGGTTTGGTCTTTTGGGCTGAAATTTGGAGGGAAAAAGCCAACATCTCACATATGTGCCTTTTAATGGCTTGGTGAAAATATATTGCAGGAAGCAAAGTTCACGGTACTCTGAAGTTGGCCTTTTTCCCTTAGACTAACATTCTGGCGTCCTTTTTCCGTGCCTTTCGGGGTCCGTATCTCGGAAACGGTGCGAGATATGGACTTTTCATTGGAAAAATGTGCAAATCTAGCCAGAAAAGTCATGACTCATATGAAATTTTAATTTATTCTCTACGTCGTTCGGTTCCTGAGATATAAGCAATTTAGTATTCCAAGAGCTCATTTTCTGGTCCCAGGCCCATTATTATGCATACATTCTTTGTAGTCACTGTGTTTCTCTATGCAGCTGTTTGGGAAAATCATGGTGTGCACTCCAGTTATTGTTACACGTAGCATTTCCACTTGTGTTTCCATATCCATTTGCATTAGTGTTCCCGTGTATGCCACCGTCGTTATCATTTGCGTTTCTGTTTGCACTTGCATTTGCGTAACTCTTACCAATTGTGTCTACTGTACTGTTTCTGTTTGTGTTTCGCTTTGCATCACCATGCGCATTACCATTTGCGGCCGCCCTTCCGTTTGTGTTTGTCTTTCATTTTGCATCATCTTTGTTGTTACCGTTACCATTTATGCTTCCAGTTCATGCCCTGTGCTCAGCGCATTACGTTTGCATTTCACGCACTTGAATTTATGCTTTGCATTTCGTTTCCTTGGCATTATTGTTGCTGTTACCATTACCATTTGCATTTACAATTGTGGTACCGTGACCATGCGCATAACGGTTTGCATTTCTGTACGCGCTAGCGTTTCTGTTTCCTTTGGCATTATCTTAGCTGTTTCCGTTACGATTCGCATTTCCAATTGCGGCACCATGACCATGCACGTTACGGTTTGTGTTTCCATACTTGCATTTGCGTTTCTATTTTCTTTGGTGTTATTGTTGCTCTTACCATTTGCGTTTACAGTTGCGGTAACATGACCATGTGCATTACGGTTTGCTTTTCCATACACACTTATGTTTACCTTTCCATTTCTGTTTTCTTTGGTGTTACTTTTTGCTGTTAATGTTACCATTTGCGTTTGCAATTGCAGTACCATGATAGTGCGCGTTACGCTTTGCATTTCTATACGCGTTTGCGTTTCTGTTCCCTTTGGCGTTATTGTTGCTGTAACAGTTAACATTTGCATTTACAATAGCGGTACCATGACCATGCACATTACCAGTTGCGTTTCCGTATACGCTTGCATCTCCGTTTGCATCACTGTTCGCTTTGGTGTCACTTTGCGCTTGCGTTTCTATTAACGTTTGCTTTACCATTTACGTTTGCTTCACCATGTGCATAACTGTTACCACTTGCATTTGCATTGCAGTTACCATTACTGTGTCACAATACATTGCCTGGTGGGAACGCGGGGCCCAAAGGGCTCATGCTCCCACCACCGCATTCCATTCACTATTTATAGTCCTCATTTTCAAAAAGAAGGGAAATTCATGGCAAAAAACTCAGTTTAATGCATCAGTTAGGGTTGTTCCACAGCAACAAAAGTGAAGAAATTCAGTGTTAGGTTGAAAGTCCCCCTTGCACCCCAGCCACCCCAACTGGCATCATGGTGTGCGTTGGGGTGTTGTCTAACTCTCACCACATTCTCCTATACCTCAGCTTGTTTACACATGTGATGGGGTGAGAGTTAGGGTCGATGACCCCAATGCACACCCCGATGTTGGTTGGGGGTGCAAGGAGGGGTTTTCAACCCTAACACTGAATTTCCTCATTTTGTCGCTGAGGAACAACCCTAACTGATGCATTAAATGGAGTTTTTTGCCATGAATAAATATATTATATTATACGGATCGATAGAAAATGTGGTTCATGGCCTGTGCATCTCAGATCACACTATGGTGGTCTTGAGTATGATTGCTACAAGGAACTTGGGAGAGAAAGTAGGCTGGCGGTCTCCATCCTATTTACTGCCAAGTGAGAAGTTCTGGCAGTTCCTCTGGGGTCAATGGGTGCACTCTGTGCCCACTAATGCAGCCACAGCCCCATCTAAGGTGGTACTGTGGGAGGTGGAAAAGCCTACATGAGGGACATAATTATTAGTTATTTGGTGACTCCTAAGCAGAAGAGAAGGCAGAAAAAGCAGGCCTTGTAGAATAAACTGAAAGGACTGAAAAGGAGGCTGGCAGGGACAGAATGGATGAGCTTCTGGGGGAGTTAACAGATGCAAGGTAGGCACTTAATTTGTATCTAGAAGAGGCTCGGACTGCATGGTGTTTTGCCAGTCAGCAGTTCTTTGAATGGGGGAACAATCCTGGCCCACTCTTGACTAAATTAGTTAAGGGCAGATGAATTCGTGCTAGGGTGGCAGGTCTCAAGGGTCCAGGAGGATGGGTAGATACAACTTCAAAGGGTATCCGGAAAAATTTTCATGTGTTTTATAGTAGCCTTTACAAGGCAGAGTGTCAGGATAAGGGGGGAAAGGTGGACATCTTTCATGAGGACCTGGCTGCTCCGGAAGTTACAGAAGAACAGAGGGCAGCTCTAGGGGTGCCAATCACAGCAGTGGAGGTTGGCAGGGCTGAATGGTTTTATGGCTGAATATTATAAGGAGAGGATAGACCAGTTGATAACACCCTTTCAGGAAATGCTGGAGGAGGCCAAAGGAGAGGGGGTACTACCGGCTTCATGTTATATGACCTCTACATATGTGCTACCTAAACCTGGAAAGGACCCCCAGGAGTGCACATCATATTGACATATTTCCTTACTAAATTGTGATTTGAAACTCCAGGCTAAGATTCTGGCGCAGCGCCTTGACCAGATACTCCCCTCTATAGTGCACCCGGACCAGCCGGGGTTTCTGAAGGGTAGCTTACCCTATCATAACATGCAACGAGTGCTGAATGTTGTACACTAGGGGTCTCAGTGTCCTGGTATGGTGGTGGTGCTATCAATGGATGCCAAGAAAGCATTTGATTGCATTGAGTGGGGGTGTCTGTTCAAGGTGCTAAGGAAATTTGGTCTGGGAGATGATTATATAGCCTGGTTGAAGCGACTCTGTGTGGTGCCTTGGGCAAGGATTCTGTGTAATGGGACCCTTTCGGAGGAATTCAGCCTATGTAGAGGCACAAGGCAGGGGTACCCCCTCTCCCTGCTCCTGTTTGCTCTTACGATAGAGCCCCTGGCCATTAAAATCTGGGCAACAGAGGAGATTAAAAGTATCCAAAGCTGTCTTGGTAGGCAGCAGAAACTACCTTTATATACAGATGATCTGCTGTTATTCATCACAAAGTCACAACAGCCTATCCCCCATTTGTTGTATGTGCTTAAACAATTCACAGAGTTCTCTGGGTACTGCATCACCCTACACAAATCAGAGTTGATGAGCTTGAGTCTTGACCCACTAGAAAAATTGCAAACACAGTGGGGCTTAAAAATGTGAGACACTAATGGCAGGGACAGCCCTCACTTATCTTGGGGTGAAAGTGGGCAGGGACATGGGAGGGCTGTATGCCCTGAATTGCATGCCGTTCTATAATACTACTCTGTCAGAGCTTGAACAATGAAGGGCATTAGCTATACCATGGCCAGGCTGCATAAATTTACTAAAAATGAATGCCTTACCACATATTTTATATATTATGCAAATGTTACCATGGCCCCATCTAAGAATGATCTTAAAAGGCTGGAGTAAGAATTTTCTGCCTTTATATGGCAAAATAAGGGGCTCTGGATGAGTTTAAAAAAGCTCAAAAGTGCACAGGAAAAGGGCGGATTAGGTATTCCAGACCTGCGGGGGTATTTCATGGCCACACAACAGCGATACATACAAGACTAGGTCACCACAGGTGAGGAGGCCAGTTGGATTGACATAGAAGGTGAAGTGGTTCAGTGGCGGTGATCGGTCTATTTGGGCCCCACTGGCAGGTGGGCTTATAAGGCAGTGGAAGGGTGTAACCCCTTGGTTCTCTATACTTTGGAAGCATGGGAGGAGATACGGTGGCAGTGAAAGACCAAGGCAGATAATATGGTGCTAGTGCCTGTGGCAGGCAACCCAGATTTTATTCCAGGTCTGGAGGATAAGGGTCTTAAAGATTGGGAAAGTAAGGGGGTTATTTGCATAGGAGATCTATATGATCAAGCTGATATTCATCCCTTTGATGAGTTAAAGAATAAGTTAGAATTCGGGGCTACGCATCACTTCCAATACTTACAGGTGCACCCATATGGGAGGCGTATGGGTAGGGTACTATAGGAGGCTTCTCTGCTGTATTCATTGGAACAGACTATCTTGGGAGCAAAAGCTTCTCTGAAGGGATGTATTGCTAAAGTGGCCAGGCAAGACAGGGTTAAGTTACTGGACATATCCCTTAAAGTACAGGGCCTATGAGAGCGGGATCTGAGGATGCCCATAACAGAAGAAAACTGCAGTGAGGTTCTGAGAATACATATAGGGCTATTAATATGTAATAAATATAAAGAATCACAACATAAATTATTGTATCAACTTTATTGACCACCACATGTTGTGCATAGATTTAACCCCACAATCTCCCCCATCTGTGGCTGGTGCAAAGTGGCAGTGGGCATCTATATGCACTACTTCTGGGAATGCACTCATCTCCAACAATACTTGGCTTTCATTGCACAGGAACTCACTAGAATAGGGAGTAGCATGATACTGTGTACCCCACAGGTATGGAGGACTTAGGAGATGAGGATTGGGCACCCTATCCATGATGGGTAAAGGTACTACTAGTTTTGGCCAGACAGTGTGCGCAGAACACATGGGTGTCCTGTGTGACACCTACACTTATGTACTGGAAGAAACTGGCGTTGCAGGCTTTAGCAATATAATGGTTATCTTGTGTCCTGAATGGGCGAGAGGAGTTGTTTCATAGAAGCTGGGACACATTTCTTAATTTCCTGCCAGCTGTGGAAGCTTTTCTCTTACAAGAAGGCATGCTCTGAGAGAAGCAGTTGTGAGCTGCGTACTGACTGGCTGCTCCTTGGCTCACTGTGCGCAACACCTACTGTTCTGAGCCACACACAGATATTTGCCCCAAGGTAGACCCACGACAGTGACCATGTAGCCAATTTGACCATGAGGGAAGGATTTTATTTCCCCCCTCATTTTTTTTTTTTTTTTGCTGTTAGTTTAAACTGGAGGGCAAGGAGATATTGATCACAAGCTTCTATATATTATATGCATTGCTCTGCACATTTTTACTCACTGCGTATGTCTCACAATCATATCTCTCAATTGTCCCAATTTGTTGTAATTTATTTTAGTGTACTGTGTTGCTCAGAATTCAGTCTGTTTCCATGTTCATATGTGTTTCTGTATTATTGTGATTTGATAAAAGAAATAAAAATGTTATGCAAAAAAAAAAAAAGAAAGCGTAGCCCTCGACCATAAACTCTCCAGAACCCTTAGCCTCTAAGGACACTTGTTTTTCCTTGAACTTGAATATCCTTTGCATAATATCCTCCCACAGTATAGCTATATCTAGCTGTGTATATTTAAATATGAAATTCCAGGGCATTAGAAACATAGAAACATAGAATTTGACGGCAGATAAGGACCGCTTGGCCCACTCAGTCTGCCCATTTCCCTACCTGACGGATAAGCTGCAGATTCTAGTTAATCAACAGCTTACTTCCTCCTGCCCCCCCACTAGAATTGCCTTATGCCTGTCCCATGCATTCTTGAATTCTCCCACTGTTCCTGACACCACAACCTCCTCAGGAAGGCTGTTCCATGCATCCACAACTCTCTCTGTGAAAAAATACTTTCTAACATTACCTCTAAGCCGTCCCCCCTCTATCTTCAAATTGTGTCCCCTTGTTCTTGCACATCTCTTCTTCTGAAAGACACTACCCTCTTGTACCTTGCTAATTCCCTTGAGATACTTGAAAGTTTCTATCATGTCCCCCTTCTCCCTCCTTTCCTCAAGGGTATACATATTAAGCTGCTTTAGTCTCTCCTCGTATATCTTCTGGTGCAGACCTTGCACCATTTTGGTTGCCCTCCTCTGAACAGCCTTCACTCTGTCTATGTCTTTGCGGAGATGGGGTCTCCAGAATTGCACACAGTACTCCAGATGGGGTCTCACTAACCGTCTGTAGAGAGGCATAACAACTTCCTGTTTTCTACTGTTGATGCCTCTCCCTATGCATCCCAGTATTCCCCCAGCCCTCCTTATTGCTTTCTCACATTGCTTGCCCACCTTTAGGTCATCTGATATAATTACTCCTAGGTCTCTTTCGATTTTTGTTGTTGTTATTATCTCACCCCCCATTGTGTACTCTTCCCCTGGGTTTTTGTTTCCCAGATGCATTACCTTGCACTTCTTTGCATTGAATCTGAGCTGCCACGTATCTGACCATTCCTCCAGCCTTGCCAAGTCCCTTTTCATTCTTTCCACCCCACCTTGTGTATCAACCCTGTTGCAGATCTTTGTGTCATCTGCAAAGAGGCATACCTTTCCTTCCAGGTGCTCTCCAATGTCACTTATAAAGATATTAAAGAGGACCGGTCCCAGTACCGAACCCTGCGGTACCCCGCTAGTTACCCTCCTTTCTTCACTGTGGACTCCGTTTACTATTACCTTTTGCGTCCTGTTGTCCAGCCAGTTTTTTATCCAGGCTACCACCTTGGGACCCACTCCAAGGCTGGCTAACTTGTATATTAAAAGAAGTAGACTGGTAGCAGAGATTGATTCAACTAAATTTTGTTGTTTAATTTACCGCTTGTGAAAGCCCCTAGTGTCTCAGCAAAGTGCCTTCAAGGGGGCGTAGTTACAAAACAGCCAGCACTTATTAAAATACATGTTTCAATGTGGCATCATATACTAATTACCCAATCAAACAATCAGATGTAAAGGTCTGTGTTTTAAATATTCAAACAAAACATGAAAAACTTAAAATTAACTCTAACTTCACATACAGCCTAGGAATAAACAGGAAGCTAAAGGGCAGTGGCTACTAAATCTGTGCTTAACAATACCAAATATGATTATGTTCTAATCTACGGTTTTATTTATCTAGGGGTTCTCCTAAGCTACTAGGGATACACCAAAATAATCAAATATTAGTATGTCAGTGATGCTCATGACTTTTAATTTAAGTAATGTCCTTCTATATACTAGAACTATTCAAAGCTTTTCATCAGAACAAAAACATCAGATAACATTTACTTTATTTATTTATTTATTTTTTGTTTACCGGGTAAGTGCCATTAGCCAAAACATGACTATTTTCAGGCACGACCCGGCTAACATCTGAATCTATTACTTAGTAACTCACTATACATTAGGATCTTAGGACTGTGGAGTAGGAGATAGACACAGAGGTGTGTGGAGGATCCCAACTGTACCAGAAAAGTGGTGTCCACAGATCATCCTATAAAAATATACTAAAGAATAGTTAGTATTTAGTACAGTGACAATTCAAAAAATATAGAGAATATATACAATAGCTAACTACTGTTCAAAAAACTATTTTAGCTGAGTTGAAAAATTCTGAGAACGAATGTAGGGGAAGGCAGAGAAAAGAACTGAGAGAAATCAGAACATTTCTAATATAACCAGTCTATTTTGATCTAAAAAAAGGTTTAAGCTCCCATCTATCATTCAGACCAGATGGAATAACTGTATCAGCTTTAAAGATCCATGCACTTTCTTTTTGCAAAAGTCTATTAGGCCTATCTACACCTCGTGGGTTGCACTTCACATGTTCAATTACCATAAATTTAAAATGCGTTGCGTTACTTCCATGTACACAGGTGAAGTGCTAGGGGCTTTCAGAAGCGGTGAATTAAACAACATTTTGTTGAATCAATCTTTGCTACCAGTCTATTCTTTTGAGAGTGCAACCATCCTGGAATTGGAATTTTGTGTTTGTTTAAGGTTGTCTCCCTTTGGTTGCGAACCCCTCGAAGCATGAGCGCAGGAGTTTTGCGTTTTGGATTTTGTGTGTTATATTTAAATATGGCAGTTTCTGGTCCTGATGGACGAGATGCAAGTAAAGGATTCGAGCAAGGTCAAATTACTGCTTTTACAATGATGGTGTGACTTGGGAGTGCTGTCTCGAGCTTTAGGGAGCCTCACCAGACTGGTGTGGTTCAACGGGCTACCGGTGACAGTGCTCCATTTTGGTGGTTTCCTTTTGTGTGGTGTTGGGGTCTTACGTGCTGCTCCTGCCTCGACTGAGTTCCATCCCCTTCTCACTACTCCCCCTAACTTAAGGCCTTTGGCTTTTAATAGCGAATGATTTATTTATTTATCTAAAAATCAGTAACTGGGAGAGGTACACTGAGCTGAGGTTTGTATCCAGGTGCGAGCCAGAGGAAAGAGAAGGGGTCAACACAGTTACAAAGAAATACAGCCAGTCAGGTGATGTGTTTACAAGGACGGTAACATAAAGTGCACAAGTTGAATGCAGTAACATACATACTAACATTCTAGATGCCAGCAAAGTAGGCCTATTGGTCTATCAAGTCTGCTTGTGCTTCAGCACCCTGATTGGGTACCATAGCTCTCTATCTGTCTCCTTCCAATGTTACTCCATCCCCCAGTCCTGCTCCCCCCGGGCAAACTAGCTTCTGCTTCACCCCTTGCCTATACCTGTCCCACCCTCTCTTGAATCCCTCCACCGTAGCTGCCTGTACCAGCTCCCCGGACAGCGCACTCCATGGTTCCACCACTCTCTCAGTGAAGTACCTCCTCCTTCTTTCCCCCCTAATCCTACCACCCTCAATCTTCCAACTGTGTCCTCTGGTGATTCCACCCTCCTTCAGTCAAAAGATCCTATCCCGGCTTACCTTATTTACTCCCCCGAGGTACTTGAAGACATCAATCATGTCCCCCCGGTCCCTCCTCTCCTCCAGCGAGAACAGGTTGAGCTCCCTTAGGCGTTCCTCATATGTCATATCCCCCAGGCCCCAGATTATTCTGGTTGCTCTCCTCTGAACCCTCTCCAGGAGTTGGATGTCCCTCCTTAGGTGTGGCCTCCAGAACTGCATACAGCACTCAAGATGTGGTCTAACCAGACTGTTGTACAGTGGCAAAATCATTTCCCTGTTCCTTTAGGTAATCCCCCTAGTGATGCATCCCAACATCCTATTTGCCCTGACCACAGCCCTCCTGCACTGCTCTGAATTGTTCTTGTTAACATCCACCAAGACTTCTAGCTCTCTTTCCCCTGCCATGGTCTGCAACTCATCCCTCCCAGGGTGTACACTCAGTTGGGGTTTCCCCGCAATAGGTGTAGCACCTTGCACTTGGAGGAGTTAAATTTCAATTTCCAGGTGCAGGACCACCTATCCAGAGTATCCAGGTCCTCTTGCAGGGCCAATCTCCCCTCCTCCCCTCCACCACCGCCCCCAGCTTAGAGTCGTCCACAAAGAGACTAATTTCACAGCCGATACCTTCCCTGATAGTGGAGGTGTCGGCGTTAAACAGGAGTGGCCCCAGGACTGATCCCTGTGGGACCCCACTTATGACCTCCCTAGGAAACAACACTTCCCCTCCGACCAGTGCCAGCTGAGTGCAACCTGAAAGCCAATTTCCAATCCACCTAACCATCAATGGGCCTACCTCCATCCCCCCAGCTTCTCCCTTAGGCCAATGTGAGGAACCGAATCAAATGTCTTGCTGAAGTCCAGGAACAGTACATCCACTGGTCTCTCCCTGTCAAGTGCTGATGTCACCCACTCATAGAACTCTACAAGGTTTGTTTGACACGATCTACCTGGCACAAACCCATGCTGCCAGTCATCCAGGTAACCCATCTCCTCCAAGAAAACTCCCAGCCTTTCCTTAAGTATGCTCTCCATTACCTTCCCCACCACCGACGTCAAACTGACGAGTCTATAGTTTCCTGGCTCTTCTCTCAATCCCCCTTGATGGATGGGCACAACATGCACCTGCTTCCAATCCCTTGGCACCCTCCCTGTCTGGAGCGACAAGTTAAAGAGATCTGCCAATGGTGCAGCCAAAACATCCACCAACTCCCTCAGTACTCTGGGATGCATAGCATCAGGCCCCAGAGATTTATCATTTTTTAGGGACAGGAAGGCTTCCCACACCCGACCAATAGGAATATCAGCATCTGTTCCCAACCCCCCCATTCAGCAGAACCAGCCTGATATCTCACCCCTGGCCAACCTCCCCCAGCGGCTTGTTCTTCAGCAGATACCCCAATAGTCAGGTCTGTTACACCTTCTGTGTCCTTCAACCCCTGTTTTGGAAGTTCCCCAGCCTCCTCCCTAGTGAACATTGAGGCAAAGTACTAATTCAGTACCTCCGCCTGCTCTCCAGCCCCTTCCACCCACCCCCAGCTGTCCTCAACCTACTGAGCTGGCCCTTGACCTTCCTCCGCTCACCAATATACCTAAAGAACCCCTTTTTCCTACCCCATATACCCTGCACCAGCCTCTGCTCTTTCCAGGCTTTTGCCCCCCTCACCACTCTGGTGACTTTCCTGGTTGCAAGGTGATAGTTCTCTCTATTCCTCTCTCCTCTCATTTTTTTTTTGTACCTACTGTAGGCAACCTTCTTCTCCCTTACTGCCTTCTGAACCTCCTTGGTCCATCAGCATGGTTTTCGAGACCTACCACCCTTGCACTTCACTCTTGCACAGGTCCATGGTGGCCTCCTGTAGCCCCCGCTTTATGATCTCCCACCTACCTTCCACATCCAAACCTGGTTTTATCTCCGCAAATGCCCCTTGAGAATTTCCCCATGTTCTGAAAGTTCGCCCTAAAATCAACTATCATTGTGCTTGAATGATCCCCCCAGTTTAAGCTGAAATCAGACTGTGTTGTGGTCGCCCCAGCCAGGGTTCTTTCACAACCAGATCTCGTACAAGATCCCCATCTGCTAAAACCACATCCAAGATATGACCCTCCCTCATTGGGTCCATCACCTGCTGATTGAGGAACACATCCAGGAAGCCATCCAGCAGCTTCTGCTCCATGGTTACTGTGGATGTCATAGTACCCCAGTCAGTAGCTGGCATATTAAGGTCCCCCATCAACACCACTCCTTCGCCTTCCAGTTCACACTGTCCCTTAATGTTAGCCAACAAGCAATCCTCCAGGTCCTCTGCTAGTCCTGGGGGCCTATATACCACCCCCAACTTGATCTTCCCTCCCATGGGGGTTTGCAAGGTGACCCATAGGACCTCCACGTTGCCCTCTGCTTCCTCCACTCTCATAATCTCGATGTTATCTCTAATGAACATTGCTACTCCTCCTCTCTGCCCACCTTTCTGTCCTTCCTTAGCACAAGGTACCCACTCAGATTAAGGTCCCAGTCATGGCCAGGGGTGGCCCAAGTTTCAGTGACCGCTGCTACATCCACCCCACCCTCAAACAGCGTGGCCTGGAACTCAGGCATTTTATTTCCCAGGCTCCTGGCATTTATTAAAGCCACCCTCCAACCACTGTCCCTAACCATCTTTACCATATCCTCCCCATATCTTTCATACGTTAGTACAGACAAAATGGTAAAACATCGCATATGGAGTACAAATAAGTTGGTATACAAATCATCAGTGCAAATTGGGCACACTCAGAAAGAGCATAGTGCCAGTGTAATGGTAGGCTGAGCTGGTGCTAAGGGGGAGTCAAAGCAGGCTGATTAAATTTAACAAAGTTGCCTGAACTATGAGGTTAAGGGGGAAGGGGTAGTCAAAAGCACAGAGAATGTTAAGGAAGACTTCATGGAGAGGGTTGGTAGGAACAGAGGGCAGGGTCAGATTGGGGTACAGGGGGCTCACCCGGAAAGCTGAAACAGGGACCCACTTGGAAAATCAATAGGAGAGGGCCCAGGGTGACACACTCATATCGGTATTCCAACTGACTTTGATACACTAGCTTTGTGTATGCATCTTACATTTACTTACAGTCCCCACAATACCCTGTTTAATTAGAAACTGATGATAAATACAAAGGTTTTTAGAGTTTAGAAGGTGGCCCGGTACCCAGTGGAGGGGGGCCTCCCTGGAAATTTCCAGGTATCCAGGTGGGCCAGTCTGTCTCTGGCAGAGGGAGGGAGCAGAAGTTTTAGCTAACATCTAGTGGAGGGAGGAGAGGGGGAGAGATGAGTGGAGATGGTTTGCTGGTCCAGAGGGAGGGGAGGTGGTACAAGAAAGCAGATTTATCAGCTAAGGAGTGTGGGAGGTGAAGAGAGAAGGTGCACAGGTCCCTAGAGTGCAAGAAGAAGGAGGAGGAAGAGGGGAAACGGGAGAGGAGATGGGATAGGTAAGCACCATGGATTGAGAGAGACCCTTCAGAGGGGCTTCCCAACCCCCTTCCCTGGGGTCCTGCTTTGAAATACAGTGTGCCATGAGCTGAAACTAGATGGGCTGGTGAATTCCCTCAGGTACTTTTTATTATTATTTTATGGTACTGAACATGGGGTGGTGCACTGATGTGGGGACTGGAAGGGTCTGCTTTGTCAAGCCCTCCTTTTCTTTATGTACTAGTGGATGTAGCCCAACACGACTTGAGCTCAGCTGTTCTTACCTAGTGGTAATGGGAGGGGTAGCCTGGAGTGAGCCAAGTGCCCTGTCCCACTATTTTAGTATGCCTGCTCATTTTCGCAACTTATAAGTTATTGGGGGACCCTGGCCAAATGACACACAGCAAAGCTCTGTGAGAAAGTGAATACTGTTTGCAACAATGAGAGAGAAATGCATAGTTGCGATGGGGGGGATGGGAAGTCCGCTTACTGTTGAGAAGGTATAATCTCTGCAGCTATCCCATGGAATAATGGGCTTGTGGCACCACTCTTCTTATGTGGCTGGGTTGAGCCCCCAGACTTGTCACTGTTAATAGGGGCAGGTGGGGGGAGGTGACACGTGAGACTTTAGTAGAACCACCTGCTGCACCTGACCTATCCAGACTGCTCTGCAGAGGGCATCCACTTGTTTGCCTATTTCTATGTTTTTGTTGTGTTTTTCTACCTCCATTTCTCATAGCAGACCTCTTTTCATTCTGGCTGGGAACCAACACTTCCTGACATGATGTAACCACAGGAGTGGACTAACCTCCATCAACATAGTTAGAGACCTAGCCAAGAGGGAGTTGCTCTGCGTGACCCTCACCACTCACTGACTTGCCACCTAAGTGAAGGGCCAATTCATATCCTTTGAAGTCTACTTAGTTCGAATTGTCTCACCTTTCCGGGTGACTGGTTTATCTCTGTTCATGTACTGGCTCTGTGGTTATGGTTCAAACTCTGCTGGTTGCAGAGTTGTTGGTTCAAATTTTTGTGACACACAAAAGCTCAATAGTTTTCCTTTAGCTTGTGCTGTAGTGGCATATCGTGGTATTGGTTCGGGGGTACCCTACATGCCGGTCCTCACTTCCACCAAGGGGAATTTTAAATTAGTCTCTTACATTGGTAGGGGGATTAACAGTCCCATTAAACGCACAAGGATTTTGCAGGATCTTAAGGGGGGAGGGGGTGGCAATTGCATTTTTTCAGGAGTCTTCCCCTACCCAACAGGAACATAGGAAACTGAAGATTCTGGATGGGGGAGGTTCATGCCTCCTCTTGGGAGGAACATCCCCATTGCATAGGTACAGCTATACTTATCAAGAGAAGCTTTCCAATGAAAGTACTGCATTCACATCTGGACCCAGGGGTAGATTTGTTTGGCTTTACTGTATATACTGAGATATGCCCTGCACCCTACTGAACGTTTATGCTCCAACCAGCTAGCTGAGTGCATGCCCTTCATTAAAAAAAGTACTGCTTGATGCCATTACAGCCCCAGACCATAAGTACTGTATGTGGTGGGGGGAGATTTTAACTCCATACTCTCTGAAGGGTGGGATCAAAGGGGTCCTGGTAACGGGGGACTTGAAAGCAGGAAGTGTCCTGTCTTGACTAGCTTGTGAGTTCATCTTAACTGACATCTGGTGTTTTTTGCACCCTCGGGAGAAAGACTTTGCGTATAAATCTGCATATCACAATTCCTATTCTAGAGCAGACCATTTTTCATGTCCTCCACGTGGCTATATACTGTGCAGGATTGCAAAAGTGTTAGGATCTCTGATCACGCTCCCATTACCTTAACAATTGAGACGTTCCCTGTCTCCCATAATTCCCTTTTGTGCTTGAATGTTAGCCTATTAAATAACCTGGATTATAAAGCCCACATGTGTGAGATGATTTCTTTTTTTTTTATCATATAAAATTTTATTAGTTTTCCAAGTACATCTAACCACGGTAGAAGCACTCAGGCAAGCCTCCTACTTATGAACATGAATACCACAAGCATGCTGGTGAACAGAAACACCATACACATAAAAGGGATATCCCATAGGAACAACAGCTAAGAAGTTTACATCTTACTTGCTATCCCCTTTATACAACACACACCCATACATTAAATTCACGTTACTTTGAACCATATTTACTGTATATGTACCAGTCAATTTTTAATATTTGTACCATCGTCCAACCAGGGAAGTCTCCAGGGACTAACTGCTCATAAAGTAATCTTAAGTGACATGGGCCAGGGTCTTCATATTACTCCTTATTAGTCAGACCATCCTAATCTTCTCAGAAGGAGGATCTGAAGCATATGACGCCAAGGTAGGGAGTAAGGACAGATTGGCAGTGGCCTGGACAGTACGGAGAGACTGCTCAATCTACACCCGACACTGGGCATCCATTGCTTGAGTAGAAGGTAAATATGAAGGCAAGATTATTAGAAAAGGAAAGGAGACATCACAATTTAGACTATCGGTGGGTTTTGGGGGGGTGGAACCGCACAGATATGTGACTGCAAATATGCGTCCCACTTCTTATGAAATCTGGAGAGATGACCTTTCCCAATCGCGGAAAGTCTTTCAAAGGTAGCCAGCTGCACCATTGCTGCCTGCCAGCAAGTAATCGTAGGAGGGGTAGGCAGCCTCCACTTCATCAGTATAAACCTCTTGGCTTCCATGATAGCCACCAACACCCAGGCCTTAGAGGGCGCAGACAGTGGGCCCAGGGAAGAGACATCCCCCAGCACCAGGGTGGGCTGGGCAGTTGACAAGGGTCTGCTGACAATTTTAGAGCAGTCCTCCAACACCTGTTGCCAAAACCCCTGAACTGCTGGGCATGTCCATAGAATATGAAGTAAGTGGGCAGGGGAGGCATTGCACCTCCAGCACTTATCGTGTTTCATAATGTTCAATTTATGAAGCACTGCAGGTGTCTTATACCACCTGAGATGGATTTTTAACTGAATCAACTGACTTTTGGCATCCTCATATGCCAAATGGGCAGCTTTCAAGCAATCACTCCAATGCTGCTGGGAAAGTGGAAATTGAAGTTCAGCTTCCCAGTCTGTTTGACTGGTCAGCGTGGTGTCGGGTTGGGCATCCCTTATTACCTCATAGAAGGTTCCCACCAAGCCTCTACGCTTGCTGGGCTCATCAAGGGTGGTCAAGCATTTCTTCCTCCCTTTGCCCGTAGGTGCCACCAAAAGAGATGCAGTTGCGCTCCGGATTTGAAGATACCTCCAGAAATCCTGAGTTTTTATTCCGTATCTCTCTCGCAGCTGTTCAAAGGACATAACTGTCACCCCATCAGGGAGGAGGAGATCCCTCTCCACCCGTATACCTCTAGTGGCCCAGTGTTTCCAGTATACTGGTCTACGGTCTACCTTTATGAGTTGGTTATTCCATAAAGGGGCATACTAAATCAGAGGGAGGTATGCTTCTCTTGGAGTACCAGTGAGGGCCATTGCCCATCGCCAGGCCCTACAGGTTTCTGTCATGATAGGAATGAGCATGCCTCCTGACGGCCTCTTATCGGTGAACAGAGAAAAAAGTGCATTATCGGATAGGAGGGCTGCTTCTAATCGAACCCATTGAGGAGGAGGGGACAAGGGGGCAGCAAACCAGTTAGTAGCCTGGGCCATATGAAAGGCCAGGTGGTATCCCATAAACCGCCCCAGCCCTCCCCTGGTCCAGTGTGCCCATAATTTAGCCTGGCTCCAGCATGCCATTTTGCCTTCCCATAAGAAGGAGGAGATTAATTTGTCCAGTTGCTGGAAGGGCCTAGGGGTTAGGGGGATGGGGATGTTACTAAGGAGGTACGAAACCCTAGAAAAAATAAACATACCGATAGCCTCTATCTTACCCTTCAGGGAAAGCTGCAACCTTCTCCATCTCTGAACCTCAGCCGTAATGACTGTTATCAGGGGGGAAAAGTTGGCCTTCTCTAGGTCTCACCAGGCAGAGGGAATAAAGATCCCAAGGTATGAAAATCCCTGAGGTGCCCAGGTAATGTCTGTATTTCGTAGACACTCTCTACTGCACCTTGCGTTCAGGGAGGATAAGATTGTCTTCTTCTGGTTAATTACCAGTCCAGAAAGGAAAGCAAACTCTTGCAGCACCTGGAGAATTGTAGGGATGGAGCATTCTGGGTTAGACAGGGTAAGCAACATATTGTCCACATAGGCATTTACCAGGAAACAGTGCTCCTTCACTGGGATCCCAGTAATGTCTGGGGTGCTCAGAAGCTTCTGTACCAGGGCGTCCAGAGCCAAAATAAATAGAAGGGGGGAGAGAGGGCAGCCTTGTCTAGTGCCCCTCTGTAAAGGGAAGGGCTGGGATACATCTCGGTTGGTTACAATTTTCGCTGTAGGCAGGTGGTAGAGGGTGGAGACCCAGGAGCAAAACCCTGGCCCAAACCCGTAAAGAGGTAATACCGCACGGAGATACCACCACTCTAAAGAATCAAAAGCCTTGGCAAAATCTATAGCTAAGGCTGCCATAGGTGTGTCCGAGTGCAAGGCTAACCACTTTCAGTTAAGGACTAATCGGAGATTGTCTGCCCCCCAATTTCCCCTTAGAAAAACCTGTCTGTGAGGGGTGTATCATGATTGGTAGAAGTGGGGTGAGCCTATTTGACAGGACTTTAGCTAGCAGTTTGGTATCCACCAACAGCAAAGAAATGGGCCGAAAATTGGCACAATCCAGTGCATCAGAGGACTTCTTAGGAATTAAGGTCACCAGAGCCTCCCGCATTGTGGGAGGGAGAATTGTGGATGCCTGAGCTTCTTGCAAAGCCTGCAGGAGAGGAACAGTGATTTCTGTTTGTAGTAGTTGATACAACTCCACTGTCATACCATCTGGGCCTGATGCTTTTCCTTTGGCCAGCTGGGACAACACAGAGCGGAGTTCCTCCACAGTAACTGGGGCATCTAGAGCCACCCTTTGCTCCGGAGAAAGTTTAGGGAGAGAGTGTGAGATGATTTCTAATTGCCCGGCTGAAAGTAAAACCTAGAGATTTCCATCCAAGCACTTTCGGTCTGTCTCAGGTCCATTGTCAGGGGCGAAACAATTCAGTTTGCTTCATGACTCAAGAGCCGGGGATGCAGAAATGTTTAAAGTTGAAGTCTGACATTTTTAAACTTGAAGCAGAGCGCCAGATCAATCTGAATGATCAGGTTAAGCTGCAGCTTGAAGAGAAAAAAGCAGCCTTGCAAAACTTATTATAGGATGAAGTAGAAAAATTGTTAAAATATACAAGACAATGGTATTATGAGAGTGATAAGGCATGACACCAGCTGGCTTTACAGCTTCATAAACAAGAAACTAACAGCGCAGTCCCACAACTTAACCACCGAGGAAGTGCGAGTAGTAGAATGGGGGACCCCAGGTTAATTTTAGAAGAAATTGTACAATTTTACTGCAAGCTGTATAAGTCTGAATGTTTTTCCAACCCCTCCCCTTTTTTCAGAATCTTCAGATCCCAACTTTATCGGAAGCAGCCAACACTGATATTGACAAACCAGTCATGCAGGGGGAGGTATGGGGCAACATAAAAACACTCAAGAACATGAAATCCCAGGGTTTGTATGGCCTACCAGCTGAATGGTACATGCACTGCTCCCAAAGTAAGTAAAACTGTATTTTTATATAGGATTAAATACAAGTCATTAGAGATAAATGTCCCTGTTTACAAGACCATTCTATGTGCATTACAACTAGTTGCAGTAAAACACTTATTGTAATTTACAAGACACTACATAAAATCACAACATATCTCATCAAGCAAAAGGAAAACAAATTTTCAAATCTATAACAAACTGTGTGTGTGATGAGATGGTGCGCACTGGGTAAAACGGATTATTTCATAGTGATGCAGCCTGGGATTGTAGAGTTTTTCCACCAAATTTAGTTTTGCAGTTTGGGAGACTGACTTTGTTGTTATGTACTGATCTAGTTAATTCACGTTTGTATTTGTGTTTAATGTTTTTAAAAACTACTTGTGAAATGTAGTATTTAGGATCTTGAGTAGAAATCTTGTGCAATAATTCCAGACAAGATTTAGTAGTTCATACATATAAGTGTTTGCCACTTTAGCTTAGATGATAGCTCACAGTGGTGTGTATTTTACATCTCGACACTTATCTGGCTAATTTAAAGTGAATCTTATCTAATTTGTCTAGAAATTTTTTGTTTGCAACTTGGTACATTAAGTTGCTATATTCAAATGAAGGCAGTATTAATTATTCTGCAATTTTTTTCGTAGCCATCCTATTTAAACATTTGGTGGTGCGTCTTAAGGCACCCTATGTTTTTATTTGTTGAACTAATAAGTGAAAGTATATGCTTAAGGGGAGTTAGAAGTTATGACACTTACAACCGTATCCGGAAGTTGGGGGGGGGGGCTGCCACCCTGGGGAATTGGCAAGCTCTTGGGCTATAAATTAAACTGCACAATCAGAGGCAGTGTTGATTAGCGGTTCCTGTTGCTCTCATTTCAAACAAAATTTCCCCTTCGCCTGGACTTCACAAAATCAGATACACTACTTGGAGGGAAATCAGATACACTACTTGGGAGGGTAGGTGACCTCGGATTTATCTGAATTATTTGCAGTTAACTACCTTCCTCTCTACTCTGTATTACAGTGTGACCTAGCCAGATGGAAGGTGCTCCCTTTGTTCCTGGCTAGCCAGATTAGCACTTTCAGAATGAACCTCCTACCCAGGTTCTTTGTGAGGGGTCAGTGCACTTCACATATGTACATCATTCAGCAGATAAAATAGATTACATAATAAAATCTAAAAATAAATACATTCACAAGTTCATGTAAAATCAGATGTACTTCCCAGTAAAAATCAAAGATCCGCGCCAAAGGCTTCGTTAGACAGGTAGCTTTTCAATTCCCTTTTAAATGCTTCCACCGATGAGGAACTTCTCAGATGGAAACAAAAAAGGTTCCATACAGACAAGCCACCACCAAGAATTGTCTATCCCCAGACTGCTTCAAGCATGACCTTGGGACAGCCAGCAGTAGTTCCATGGTGGAGTGGAAAGAGTGGCTGGGAGTATACGAGGCCAAGCAGTCATTGAGATAGGCAGGGCTCTGTCCATGCAGGGCTTCATATGCTAACAAAGCAATTTTGAGGGTGGGGTGACACCTTATCGGGAGCCAGTGCAGCTGCCACAGCACAAATGAGATACGGTCCCTATAAAATGCATCCAATACTAACCTGGTTGTGAGATTCTGCATCAGCTGCAGGCAGCGCACCAACCCTCCACATAGCACTAGATGAAGATATGATGCAGTAGTCCAGCCTTGAGGTCACAAAAGCATGCACTAGGGATGCCAGATCCTCTTGCCCAAGATAGGGTTTAATCCAGGAGATATTCTTTAACTGGAAAAATCCACTGCGGACCATGATCGAATCCTGGTGTTCTAGTGTTAGCCTTGAGTCCACAGTGTCTCCCTTACCTCTCAATTGTCCCTGATTATGAAGGATGTCCCTTATTTCACCCCTCAAAATTGCTCTATCCCTCATCTGTCTGTAACCCTCTTGTTCCCAGGGGTTACTAGAATCCCACTTAAAATCAGTGGCAGGCAGGGAGAGGCAGATTGTGAGATGCCAGTTAAATGGGTTTCACACTGTCACACTCTGTTTTCAGTTTCAGCTGAGCTGGAGTGATGATGTCACCTTAGAATTCTCGCAGCAGCATAAGCCACAATGGAATGCTTGCTGCAGGGGTTAGCAGTAGAACGTTGGGGAATTCAATTCAGTCTTCAGTGAGTAGTCTGTGTAGAGACCCGGGAGAGTGAGGAGTGCTGCAGATTGCTGCTCCTCAGACCTAGCTCTGAGAGAGAGCTACCTTAGAAAAAGGGGTTATGTGTTCTCACCCTAGAAAGGAACACAGAAGACCATTTGTGAAGTGGTAGAGACCGTTCCTGGGAGGTGTTCCAGTGCCCCATCCCCGGAGGGATGGGGGGGAATTCCAGGATTCAGGGGCAATCCCCTGGTCCAGCCTGGAGAGGGTGAAGCTGCCATAGAGTCATTTTGTTATGTGAGTACCTGAGATATTTTTGTGAGAAAAAGCCCTGGGGCACCTGCAATACTGTGGTGTGTTTTGCTCTGACAAAGAGACTATGTTCACCAAGACTGTGGTGTAAGTAAAAGTGTCTGCCTACTGTTTGGTCAATGGAATACTTGCCAAGTACAGAACTTTTAGACAGTGTATGACTTAAAAGCATCTGCAACAGTGGGGGTCTAGGGTAAAGACATAGCTACAAATGGAACTTTTAGTCAGGACACCTCCATAGAGTGAATTGTAGAATGTTAAATGTGCAAAACATTTCTAGAGAGCATCTACAAACAGTGTTTCGAAGAAAGGTGTTGTAACCAGAAGAATGGCCAAGTATAGATTCGGGAGCGAAAGGTGGGAGTCCCCCCATCGGGAGTAACCAGGTTTACTTCTCCGGGTTCAGTTTGGGCACCTGTTTTCTCTCGGTGCATTTGGCCAATGCCTGAGGAAAGCACCCAGATGTGGGATTTTGGATTTCCATGAGAGCCGGAATGTGCTCGTGGATGGTTTAGGGAGCCACCATCAATCTCCATGCAATATTGAAAAGTGTCTTAGTACTAGCCGGAGTGCCAAGTCAAAGAAAAAGAAGAAAAGTGTACCAGTTTGAGCCTTGTGTGCCCAGATCCATTCAGAACCTGAGGGTTTGTTGTGAGGAAGTGTGCTCTGTACCTCTGTAATCTGCATTACCAGTGAGAGTAGCCCCGTGGGGGTCCATCTTTGCTTTGTTATTCTCCGTGTTATGTGAATAAAAGCCACACTCTAGAATCTCAACCTGGTTTGGACATTACAGTTATTGTATCCAGTGTTCAGATTTACTTGGGTGCCACTGACCAGAAGTACAAACCTAGCATAATGCTGAACAAACGTTTTCTCCCAGGGACCGAGGTAGATGGCCATGCTAAATGGTCCCCACAGGTGTGAGCCAGGTAGTTGCCACACTCGGTTTGCTTGTCTGAGGATGGCAGGCTCCATAGTAGAAGTAATGGGTCATACAGAAACTGTGAGATATTTGTAGTGACTACCCCAACCCCTCTCGGTGGCGCATAGAGGTGAGAGGAACAGCCCTTCTAGTAGAAACAAGGGGGGCCGGTGGGGGAAGGTTACAAAATGGAAGCATCGCTGAGGATTTGTTTTGGAATTTTGGTAGAAAACAAGAAAGGTTTGCTGAGATTGTGGCTAGCGTTTTGTCTGTCTGGCAGTAGGAAGCCCCAAAGAATCGGAAGCTTTGCGCATAAGGGATTGACCAGAGAAGTGCCATCCGTATGTGCCGCTATGTGCTGCTGTTCATGTGCTGCTGTAATTGTGCCGTTTACCAAGGAGCTGTAAAGCCAGATTGTGTGTGCCTCTTGTCCTGCATCAAAAATAACGTTTACCAGCTTTTAATTTTCAAGTCATGACAAGAAAAAGTATGGAGAACTGTGGGATGGAAACAATGAGACATTTGTGCCCTAGAAGTTTAAAGTGCTTGCTGTGTGGACTGGGGGAGTCGCTAAGGAAATTGCCATGAACAATGGTTAAAATGGTTCTCCCACTGAGGAGTTACAATTGAAAAGAAAAAAAGTTGCTTTGCAGTTTACATTTTGCCTGCTTGACAATCGCCGTGGAGGAGAAGAGCATGAGAAGAAAGAGAGGCTCATTTGCATGATGTCGAGTGATTGGTGAGACTGCAATCAGTCCAGCCCCGAGCCTTCTTCAGAGTGCTGCCCAGTGTTCGAGACGGAGAGAGCGAGTGGTGTGTGAGCTGGTTAGCCAGGAGGAGCATCGTGATGACTGCAAACGTTATAAAAAGTAAAATATCAGACTTTTCTGTTTTAAATCAGGCTCAAACCGTATTCCGATCGACTGGGGAAAAAGCGGGGTGTTCGCAAGGACAAACGGCAAGGCCGCCAGCCTGTTTCAACCCAGAGGCCTCCAGGGTCGTCTGTAAGCCGAAATTTCCATCGTAAACGCCAGCCAATGATTCAGTGAATACCATTCAGCAAAACTGAGCTCAAACTGTGTATGATTTTTCTAAAGCCAGCTGATTCTGTGTGTAAACAGTAAGATTGTTTTGCAAAGAAGGACTGTGTAAAGTTAATCAAACCTAAGCAAGAATTTTGAGCATTAGACTGTGAGCGTGATTATGGATTCAGCAACAGTGTCATTTTCTGAGCAAAGTGAGAGACTGTGGGTTGTATGAGAGATGCAACAAAACAGGCATTCCTGTTCGTGAAATACTGTGGCTTTAGTGAATTTAAGCAAGAAAGTGATAGAAAGCTAATATAAGGTCCTAGAAAAATCATATAGATGTGCTGGGGAAGCAAAATAGTGCAGTCTGTGCAGTTTGAGTAAACTTTTTCAGCATGCAGTAAAGTGGATGCGCAGTGGCTTGAGTCAATGACAGAATGTTGATGAGCCAGGAGTGCTGCCGCCGCCATTACAGGGTGGGGTAGTAATGTAAACACAGCAGCAGGGGAGCCATTTTATGAGATTGTTCCAAGCAAAGTGAACTTTGAGAAAACAGTGAACTTTTATGTTTTTCTGCAGTCATGACTTTGGGATCATCCCGCTACCCGGATCATGCCCGGGCTATGATAGTGGAAGAGGTTAACAAGCTGAAAGAAATAGAGAGATGTTTCTATGGAGGACGTTTGCCACCTCATGTTGCGATTCCAGGATATCTTGTGAGAGTATGCATAATGTGCCTCAAGGCTGGAAGGGACGTCTTCATGATTCCTTACTGTTCTGGGTGCCTAGAGAAGCAAGGCCTAACTAAAGCACCCAAGATTCGTTTGGCTCCCATGTGGACAAAGCTTCAAGATCCTGCAAATGGCAGCACACAGCACCAGGTGGAGCCTGTTGGGTGAAGCCCAGCAGAGTCTGGCACAAATGAAGAGGGTGTGGATGTACAGGCAGAGCAAAGTCCTTGTGATGTCTCCACATCCGGGTCACAGATGGACAGTGCAGAGGGAGCATTAGTAGATCCGTGGAGAGAAGGTCCAAGCCCTAGTCTCATAGGAGAAGATGAGATGCGAGGGACCCTAGATTGGGAGATGTCAACCTCCGTACCCAGTGAAGAGTGGCCAGTCTCGGGAGTGAGGACGACTGCTCACTCCTGGGCTCAGATCCTAAGTGAGAAAGAGGAGGGGGAAGCTATGTATCCTTATGATGAAAGTGCTAGTCCACAGCCTCGGGCTCTTGCCTCGGAGAAACCAGAAGAAGAGATTTGTGACTCCACAGCCCTGTCCCCACAAGGAGGAGTCAGAGATCCGTTTTACGTAGCACTGAGTATGCGACACTGGCAGAACCAGGACTGGCCGCCCCCAAGCCAGGCCAGTGGTCTTGAGCTGACCAAGAGTAGTAAGGAGGAAAGACTGGTTTGTAGGAAGGCAAATGAGATATGTGGAATGTCCTTTCCTACCTTTCCTTGGAGAGTCTGGGAGGAGATTGAGAGAAACAGGAAAGCCTGGATAGTGAAAGAGGCAACTAAAGACCTACATCCAGGTGCAACTCGATATGTCAGAGACAGATTCAAGTATTGGAAAGTGGGCAGGACACTGTTCATAGACACTGTATGAATTGTGGACAGAAAGGGCAATGAGACTTTCTACAATGTGAATTATGAACACCAGATGTAATAATTCTTGCACCTGACCCACTGTGGTACTACCCTCAATGCAACCAACTTCCTACGAATGTGCCCATGCCTACCAAGTGGAGAGCAGAGCAGTGGTAGCCAGTGCTGCCATCCAGCCATTGCCATACCCATGTTGTTCCACCAGTCTGGTGTTCCAGGATCCAAAGTTGCGTCCAGATTCGTCAGCCTTGCAGTGTGCCTTCCATTTCCGACGTCTGGCCTTCCAGATGACATCCGCCAGAGATGACATCAATCCAGCTGTTTTCTGGTTCATCACCTGGGATTTCGGATGACTTCAAACCAGCTGTTCATTTCCTGTTCCAATGTTCCATCTCCAGATGATGTTAGCCAGAGATGACATCAGTCCAGCAGTTTCCAAACGTGCCATCCTGTCATTTCTGGAAGATTTACACCCAGCTGTATCCGAGAAATGCTGTCAGGGAAAGTCTTTGGCTGGAGATCCAGGTGCTGTTCCATTTTCGTTCTTCAAGGGACTGATAAGTCCAGACTTTTCTTACCTTATTGACATTGCAGTACACATCCTACACCTGGCAGACTACAGAGTGTTTGAACTGTCCACAAAGACTCTCCCCTTCAGGACTACAGTACTACAAGAACTGTGCCTCACCGGGCTCCGGCCCAGGAGAGACTCTTTCTTGGACTTGCCTTCGGGCACTGTTGTCACTAGTTGAGACATTTAGGGCATTCCATCCCCAAAATGTGTATTGTATATAATGTTGATGTTTTTCTACTGTTTTCTACTTTTCCAAAAAACATTTTTTGGGATTCTCCAGTGTTTTGATGGTAAGGGTGATGATTGTGTACTGTGTTTGCAGATTAGGGGTGTGTTTTTGTCTTTTCTCTTTCAGGTGGTTCCTGATGAAGACAGAAGAGAAGACAAGAAAAGGAGCGGAGGGACTCATCAGAGTTCCTCATGTGCTTTAAAGTGTGGTGTTTAAAGTACTGTGTATTTGTTAACATGTGTTAACTTTTCCTTCCACAGGTGTAGTTGTGGGGGAATGTGGGAGTGTAATGCTAAGGTATAATGTTAGCTCCTTGGTTTGGTTTTCAGGTGTCCAGGGATGGGGGAGGTTCCCCTGTTTTGGGTAGTTTTGTTTCTGGTCAGATAGGTTTTCCCTAGAGGGCTAGGGGGAATTGACAGGCTGTGATCCTGACTGGCTGTAGTGGCCGCAGTGCTGGTCTATTAGAGCTATGCTCTGGACAGTTCTTCCAGGGCCACTGGTTACCAAAGTAAGATCGTAGTGTTGGGGCTGATGCCTCAGCCAATGGCCTCTGGGCCCATGGTGTTGCCTGCCTGTGCCTGGCACATGGTAGGAGAGGGCCTAATCACCCCTCTCCGTAGGTAGCACATAGGGCAGGATGGTCTGGTGCCGGGTAGGTAATGACTGCGGACAATCATTTTCCTGACTGAGGGTGGGTGTAACCCCTTGTTCCCAGGGGTTACTAGAATCCCACTTAGAATCAGTGTCAGGCAGGGAGAGGCAGCTTGTGAGATGCCAGTTAAATGGGTTTCACACTGTCACACTCTGTTTTCAGTTTCAGCTGAGCTGGAGCGATGATGTCACCTTAGAATTCTCGAGCAGCATAAGCCACAATGGAATGCTAGCTCAGGGGTTAGCAGCAGAACACTGGGGAATTCAATTCAGTCTTCAGAGAGTAGTCTGTGTAGAGACTCAGGAGAGTGAGGAGTGCTGCAGATTGCAGCTCCTCAGACCTAGCTCTGAGAAAGAGAGCTACTTTAGAAAAAGGGGTTGTGTGTTCTCACCCTAGAGAGGAACACAGAAGACCATTTGCGAAGTGGTAGAGACTGTTCCTAGGAGGTGTTCCAGTGCCCCATCCCCGGAGGGATGGAGGGGAAGTCCAGGATTCATAGGCAATCCCCTGGTCCAGCCTGGAGAGGTTGTTAGTGTTGGGGCTGATGCCTCAGCCAATGCCATAGAGTCATTTTGTTCTGTGAGTACCTGAGATATTTTTCTGAGAAAAAGCCCTGGGGCACCTGCAATACCATGGTGCGTTTTGCTCTGACAAAGAGACTATGTTCACCAAGACTGTGGTTTAAGTAAAAGTGTCTGCCTACTGTGGGGTCAAAGCAAGACTTGCCAAGTACAGAACTTTTAGACAGTGTATGACTTAAAAGCATCTGCAACAGTGGGGGTCTTGGATAAAGACATAGCCACATACAGAACTTTTAAAGTCAGGACACCTCCGTAGAGTGAATTGTAGAATGTTAAATGTGCAAAACATTTCTAGAGAGCATCTACAAACAGTGTTTCGAAGAAAGGTGTTGTAACCAGATGAATGGCCGAGTATAGATTTGGGAGCGAAAGGTGGGAGACCCCCCCCCCCATCTGGAGTAACCAGGTTTACCTCTCTGGGTTCGGTTTGGGCACCTATGTTTTCTCTCAGCACATTTGGCCAATGCCTGAAGAAAGCACCCAGATGTGGGATTTTGGATTTCCCTGAGAGCCGGAATGTGCTCGTAGGTGGTTTAGGGAGCCACCATCAATCTCCACGCAATATGGAAAAGTGTCCTAGTACTGGCCGGAGTGCCAAGTCAAGGAAAAAGAAGAGAAGTGTACTAGTTCGGGCCGTGTGTGCCCAGATCCATTCAGAACCTGAGGGTTCATTGTGAGGAAGTGTGCTCTGTACCTCTGTAATCTGCATTACCAGTAAGAGTAGCCCTGTGGGGGTCCATCTTTGCTTTGTTATTCTCTATGTTATGTGAATAAAAGCCACACTCTAAAATCCCAACCTGGTTTGGACATTACAGTTATTGCTTCCAGTGTCTGGATTTACTTGGGTGCCACTGACCAGAAGTACAAACCTAGCATAATGCTGAACAGACGTTTTCTCCCAGAGGCCCAGGTAGATGGCCATGCTAAATGGTCCCCCCAGGTGTGAGCCAGGTAGTTGCCACACTTGGTTTGCCTGTCTGAGGATGGCAGGTTCCGTAGTAGAAGTAATGGGTCATACAGAAACTGTGAGATATTTGTAGTGACTACCCCCACCCCTCTTGTTGGCACCTAGAGGTGAGAGGAGCAGCCCTGCTAGTAGAAACAAGGGGGGCCGGTGGGGGGAGGTTATGTGTCCCTCATGGAAAAAGTGGTCTCGTGCAGGGAATGTGCTGTAAATTCAGACCTTAAAGTAAAGATGCATAATATTCCAAGATGCTAAATCCAAAATAAATTTTGTTCAGGTAAGTACAATGGTTTTGACAGTGTTTTGAGCTTGTATCTCTATGTTTGAGGATGTGTCCCTCATTATGAGGGCCCGTGTCCCTTGTTTTCCCTCATTTTGAGTGTCCATGTCCCTCATTTCAGTGACAAAAGGTTGAGAGGTATGGTGACTCCCACATTCTTCACCCTATCCAACGGTGTCAGATGAGTGCCATTCAGAGATGGCAAACTGATAGCACCTAGACTTCCAGCTAACCCTTGAGGACCGTGTTCCACCAGCATCAACTCCGGCTTGGTCAGATTGAGACTAAGCCTTCAGGAGGCCATCTAATTAGAAATGTCCTCCTGCCCATCCAATGTAAAAGACAGGTAGAGTTTGTCCTGCTCACCAGCGCAGCAGAAAGATTTACTGCTGTGAAGTTTGCAATCTGGGTTAAGGAACAGACTCGGGATGCCAGAGGGCCAGCCGGGGGTGAATTGAGCAGCTGTTGCATGCTCTTCCCCCCGAGTGGGGGAGGGTTGAATGCCTCCAGTTCAGAGCTCCCAGGTGACCACGGGACATGCCATTACTGGAGCTTTGCTCTTTGGGGGCATGTTGGAGGCACGACACGGTTGCATCGTGCTGTCCACCTTGACACCCCCCATGAAAAAGAAGAAAAAATGGCCTCTGGCATGCCGCATGATGCCTTCCGGCAGTCACGAATCCGGTGATCCCCGCGCGCACCCGTGATAGAATCCGCCGGGGCTACTGGAGAGGCTCATCAGCTCCACACCTGGGGGGGTAATCTAGGTGGCACTGTGTCCGGGGAGGATCCCCTGTCTGGTGGCAGAGGTGGCTGAAACGGAGCCGCCGGAAGACGAATACAGCATAGTAAGTGAAAAAAAAAGACAGGTACAGTTGAGTATCATCGGCATAGCAGTGGAAAATCACACCATTCTGGTTGATGACCCATCCTAATGGCAGCATATACACCACTAACAATGTGGGGGACAGAATCAATCCCTGCGGTGTCCCACATCAGACCACCGCTGGCTGTGATGAGTAAGTACCTATCAACGAGCTGCTGCTATCTGCTGGAAAGGAAGGCCTCGAACCATGTCAGCATTTTCCCAGTGAGTCCACCATATTTTCCAAGAAGCTGTATCAAAACCCCATGATCCATCGAGTCACATGCTGAGGACCGGTCAAGGAGAAGTAGAATAAAACCCTCTCCCCGTCTCTTGCTAGAAGCAGGTCATCAAACACCTTGGTGAGTGCGGTCATTGAAAAAATCCTACTAGCCTCATTGTAATTCTGTTCAACTGATTAAAATGTGTGTGTGGGGATCAAAATGTATTGTCTGACCCTTCAGCTACAAAAGTGAGGGTTCTCCAGACCTCCTTGCTCCACCAACTATGATTCAGCTATATTTTTTTAATATTATCCTCAAAATGTAAGTCTGACACAAAAGCTTAGTTACCTTAAGGAGATCTGAAATCCCAATAACCTGGGAACCATAGGACCTCAATTTGGAAAAAATCTAGGATTCCACCCACTTCTGACACCCCTTGAATGGGTCAAACATTTGTTGAGACCCCTGGGACCTGTACTGCAATTCCTTCTGTAAGGAAGATGCTCACTGTCTTATTATAAAGCTGGCATAGCAGTTCTGACTGATTTAATCTGGTCTGAATAATTCCCCTTGTTTCAACTAGCCAGGTCAATTTATCTATGAAAGTGGGCACACAGATTTAAATATTTTTATAAGCAGTGGTAGACTGATGGGAGGACTCATGAAAAAAATACTTTAAAATCCCTTTCAGTGTCTTCCCACTAGGCTACCCAAGAATCATAAGTTTCCTGTACCAAAATCTAGCATGGCACAGCCCCTTCCATTTGTATTGTATCTTAACTTGAGACAACAGAGAGGGATTTAGACCCTAAATACCCTTGCTTTTCAGGGACAGAGCTGAATGTGAAAAAATCACCCCTCAGGGCTAAGTGGCCTGATGTCTCAACACTTTAGTTGAGGCCACAGACACTACAACAGAGCTGGGGAGAAAAATAAAATCAGTCCTGGAAGAAACATTTCCTTTATAAAAAGTATGACCCCCCGACAAATTAATCTCATGATACAAATATTTAAATCCTGCTGTGGTGACCATAGCCAGTAAGAAATTAGAGTCACAAATATATATTTGTATCCATGTAGACGTTAGCATCTTTTGGAAAAAAGCAGTTAAATCGCCCCCTAGGACCACAACCCTAGCAGTTTGTAACAAGTTTCGCCAGTGCCGATATGGCTGTGGCAAGCTTGCAGAGCTCCTAAGCGCGAGTACTACTGACCGGCGGCAACACAGCTGCGTATGTGTGGCATTTGTGCATGCGTAGTTGTGGTGAATGGCATTCTGCCATTCACAAGACGGTGGCGCCAGCGGAACTTTCTTGCCCTGGAATGAGCAAGTAACAGCTGAAATAGTGCAGCTGTTACTCTATAGTGGCCGATCATGGTAGAGTGTAACAAGCTCCGTTGGACTTTCAGAAGGATACTTCCAAAAGTCCAATGGAAGGTGCCAAGATTGACCGTTTTAAGGCAACAGATTGCAAAATGGCTGTAGGCACCACCTATAGCTGTAAAAAGGTTGCAGTTCTTTAAAAAGATCAATTCTTAGAGCCTTAGTCTGTGGAGTGTGGATGCTAAAATTCTCGAATGCATATCCTCACGATCCACATCTAACATTAATGCCCTACCCAGGGTGAATATCTCATCACCCCATCACAGATGCCTAAACCAGGAGAGCAAAAAGAAGGCCCACTCATCCACATGGCCCTAGCCCTTCAAAGTTCAAATTTAGTTTTGAGCCTCATATCATGAAGGAGCATAATTTCCCTGGGAGGCTGCTGAAGAATAGACATGGTCAGTAAACACTTTTTCTGCGACTTTGTGATATTCATATCATACCATAGCCAGTATAGGGGAGGCAGTATAGCGCAGTGGTTTAAGGCTCTGAGCTATAAATCTGGTGACATCCAGCAAACCAGACCTGGGTTTGAATCCCACAGCTTCCACTTGCATACTGTGTGACCCTGAGCAAGTCACTTAACTTCCCTGTGCTCCCAGGTCGCTCCTGTAAAAAAGCTTTCAGCTTAGTGTGCTACTCCTGGTTAAACAACTAAATTAAAAAAAAAAAAAAAAAATGAAGTCACAGATACAGGACCTATCGAGTAAAGAAGAAAAAGGTATAAAACCCCCTTTATAGTAAATTGTACTTGATTCTTAAAGACTGACTTGGTTCTATTATGCTTTTTCTTGGCCACAGAGGTCTCTGCCTGTGAATCCTCTAAATAAGATGAAAGATCTTTTTGTGAGGGTATGGAGGACAGACTTCAGATTCCTCCTCCTCTGTGTCACCCCCATTTTCCTCTTAAAAGTCAAGAACCTGTTAGATACA
This sequence comes from Neoceratodus forsteri, assembly GCA_016271365.2. Taxonomy (NCBI): domain Eukaryota; kingdom Metazoa; phylum Chordata; order Ceratodontiformes; family Ceratodontidae; genus Neoceratodus; species Neoceratodus forsteri. The sequence continues at coordinate 1,681,640,059 of CM057456.1, forward strand.
GGAAGTTCCACTGGCTTTACACTTGGGTTATCTACTTCAGCCCCTCTTTTTCCTGGTGACTACAGCCTCATCAGAGGCTTCTTCATGAGTAGGAGCAGGAGAATTGGTTGCAAAGGGGGCAATGAGGGTAAGGGTGGCAAATCAACTTGTGTAGCTGTAGAAATGGGCAAGGGAGATTTGGATATATCCTCCTTCTGCTGACTGGTATGATGGGAAAGGTGAGACTTCACCATAGCCCCATAAGGGAGCTCACTCTGTACAACAGGGATTTCCACCTTGAGAACTATCTCATCAGGAACCCCTACGGAAGGGGCCAGGTCCAAATGAGCCACTGGGCCAGGTTGATCCCCTGCTTCCTCTGAGGGGTGGGGTGCCAGAGCCGGAAAACTACCCGGTTTACTTGCAAACCTACCTGAACTGTCAGTGGGCTTCCTGGGTGGACTAGCTTGCTAGGCTTTACCAATCAGGTAACCCTGATCATAGCCATCCTCTCTATTCTTAGAGGCCCAACCAAGGATAGTTCCTTAGAGAGTGGCCGTGTTTTCATTTCATTTCATTTTTATTTTTTATACTTGATAACTTGATGAGCATGACTGCCCATTTTCACAAGTGGCAAGTGATAAAGGAATCCGATACAAACCTTAAGTAAGCATTAATCACCGACAGAGGAGGGCTCTACCGGTGGATTAATGCCCGCTGGGGGGGATTGGTGCACGAGGGAGAAGCTCAAGGGTTCCAACCCCCCCAGCAGGCATTAATCACCGGTAGAGCCCGACTCTGGAGGTGATTAATGTGCTTGTAACACGGCAAGCGCGACGGGAGTACTCTCGGAATACTGGGGGAGATGGTGATGAGGAGCGGTTCGAGAGAGTGACAGTGTTTGCAGGGTAACTGTGGTCTCTTTGGCTATTTTCACCTGACTCTGCTACTGTGAGGACGTGCCCGGTCATGGCGCACGCCAAGCATTCTTTTAGATGGTGAATATTACTCACTCGAGACGAGGAGAAGAGTCGTTCGAAATACATATGTTAGTATAGTACTTTGTCCATTCCGACCGGGTGTTTCTTTGCTGTCCCGTTCAATGCTGGCTGCCGATCACGGACTGGAGCAGTGCAGTCTGGGACACATACTCTCTGCCGCTAGCCATGACCAGCTCAGAAACGCCACTGTTTTATTACCCCCCCCCCCGCGGGTGACATCACCAACGGAAGGAATTGCTCATACTGCTGGTGAGGGGGTTGCGGTAGGTGACGGCTTGAGTGTGGTTGCCACCATGGTGCCTGAGTGTATGTGAGGATGCTGGATAGAGGAGTGGGGTAACGGCATTCTGGTGGGATACAATTGGCGTTCTACATCAGGGTGTTGTATGCATGCACTCGGTTCGAGGGGCTACCGATCCTGCAGGGTCAGATCCAGACGGGCTGTGACGGCGCGTGCCTCAGAGGCGACCAGCGGCGGGCTACGGCTCTCGAGCGCTGCGGGGTGGCCTCAGGGGGTGGTGACCGAGCAGGCGGCTCCCCTCTACTGCCTCCCTGGCGACAGCTGGTACTAACCGAGCGGTCGTTACCTGTGGGTTAATACCTACTCGGTCTGTGTCAGCTGTGCCACTTCGGCCAATCCAGCTGCTGTATTTCCCTGCTCTGCAGTGAGCCGTGTTACAAATAAAAACAATATACACAGTGCAGGACATTTACTTGAAAGAACACTCTTAAATATTAATTCCTAGAAATGCTGCTGGGACAAGAGCAGAAGGTCAAGCTTTCTAACCATGTGTTTAGTCTTATTTAAAAAAATGGTAAGTGAAAGGCAGGCACTGACTGATGTAGGAATAGAATTAAAAAATACAATTATTTCTGAATGAGAATGATTTCTTACCATAGGTTTTTTACCCTTGGAATCATGAACTGAGATTTATCTTGAGACCTGGTTCCTAGGGAGTTAATAGATCTAGGGAACATAGAGGAAAAAGAAGTAGGGAGAAGACTTCTAGTTGCTTTGAAAAGTAAAGTACCAAGTTTAATCTTTATTCTGTTTTCCAGAGAAGGAAGTTTAGCCCTTTGTAGTAGGTCACAACTATGAGTCATAGAAGGAAGACCTGTGACAAATCTAAGAATATTATCATATGTAACTTTAAGTTTTGAGAGGAATTTTTCATTAGTAGAAGAGTATATGAGGATGCCATAATCAGGAGCCCCCAGGAGAAATCCATGTGTGAGTTGTAGCTTAGAGGATGGGGTGAGAAACTGTCTAGTTCTATAGGAACCCCCAATCTTTGGTGAATAGTTGTTATTGTTGTAAGAATATGCGTTTCAAAGGTTAATCCTGTATCAAGGGTGACCCTGAGATATTTAAAATGATCAACTTTCTCTACAAAATCTCCATTCGAATCTATCATTAGGGGAAAAACGCACTCTTGTTTCTTAGAACCAATAAAAACCATGTATTTTTTTTTTTTTAACATTGAGTAACATTTGTTTGGAAACTAACCATTCATGAAATAACAAAAAAATCGTTCTAAATTACTTTAATTCCAACTACTGGATTGCTATTGGAATGAAAAATAATGGCATCATCAGCAAATAGAATCATTTCAGACTTTTGACAGGTCAAAGGGGCAGAATTCATATATAGAGAAAAAAGATTAGGGGACCAAGTATGGAGCCCTGTGGGACTCCACACTTGGTTTCTCTAGGATGGGACAGAACCCCATTAATAACTGTTTTGTGAGCCCTGGTGGTGAGATAATTTGAAAACCAATCCGCGACCTCAGGGGAAAAATTAACCTCATAAAGGTTGGAATGAATCAGATCGTGACTAACAAGGTCGAAGGCCTAGATGAGGTCCACAAAAACAGCTGCAACAGAGTCCCCTCTATCAAGGGAATGCTCTATGCAGCCAGTGAACCCCACCAAGGTTGCCTTAGTGCTGTGATTGGGCTTAAACCCATGCTGAAATTTGGAAAGTAGGTCATATTTACCCAAAAATGCCATAGATTGATCAAGGACAATTCTCTCCAATATTTTGGAAAGTGGGGGTAAAACAGAAATCAGTCTGTAATTAGATAAACAATCCCTTGCACAACTCTTAAAAACTGGTTTTATAGTGCCCATTTTCCAGACCTTGGGGAATTCACCTGAACAGTAATAAGTTGAACAGATCTGTGATGGGGGGGAGCATCAATGCCCAGTTTTAGAAATCTGAAATCAAGGTCATCACAATCAGATTTAGGTCTGGGATCATTCTTTAACACATAATCCCTAACAATTGCGGGGTAAATACTTTAAAATAAAATTTAGCTTAGGGTCACCATTGGGCATGGGAGCATCCATTGAGGAAGTGATTAAGCTATTATTACCCTGGTATCTTTCAAGATCACCAACAGAATCATTAAATAATTCAGCCAGGAGAACGGGTTCCTTGATTAGGTTGTCACCATCCTTGATAATGTAACCCCTAGGTGGCGCTATCCCAAGGGCTACTACCCCTGCCTGCTTGACTAGTAGCAGGTTAAGGGGCCTGAGTTCTGAAACGGGTGCCTCCACCCGGAGGTCAAGGTTGGTAGTGGTCAAGCTAACCTTTGCACAGCCCTCCGGGACTCTGTAACCCCCTCTTTCCTTACTAGTGGCCGGAACAATACACAATAATCACTTTCACAATACCCCTGATACACCACACAAGTACCCACACTGTTTGCACTTACCACCAGGGCTTTCCTCTGGCCCGGCCCTGGGGACTCCCTGTAAAACAAGGTTATACACAGCAAATATCAGCAGTGCAGTACTCTTGCACAGACTGGAACCGCAGTCTGGGTAAATGCAAAAGAGAGTTACATCTGATTTATTTAAGGGGCTTGAACAAGAGAGGGGCGTAATCAGGATAATTTGCTTAAAGGCTCTATCAATCAAACAATTATGCATGCATTTCAGGGTCCATAAACAGTCACACACTCTGGGTACCCAAATGAAGAATGGTGGGCTAGCCAGGAAAGTTGCAGCTGGTTGGGGCCCTGTGATGGAAAATAACAACATGCACAATGCACAAACCACACTATTTGTAATCCGGAGCCGGAAGGCTCAGTTCATGAAAAGAAAACAACAAGACAATCAGATGACACACTTTTAGATTAGGCTGTTGTTGCAGGGAGCTACCCTGATGATTATTCACAATACCCAAGACTGAGCTAATACTCCACTTGCAACAATCAACTGTAATTGTGTTTAATGTGATACCAAGTTGATATTTGTGCCAGGAGAAGCAGGGCTCACACGATTCGCTGAGGTGTCATTCCTGTTCAAGTGTGGAGCAGGGGGCTGATCCACAGGCAGGTCTCTCATTGGTGGCTTTCTCTGTGCAGTGGGGTAGTCTGGCAGGGCCAGCATGGCATGGCCCAGGCCGAATGGAGACGAACATGGATTCAGTCCGATTAGGCTGGATAAAGCTTCCAGCAAGCAAAACACAGTTTACACAGTGGGGAACCAAATCACGACCCACTTTGAATACAGAGCACATTTACATGTAAAGAATTCTATGCTACCAGCAAGCAGAACACAGTTCACACAGTGGGGACCCAAATCACGACCCACTTTCAATACACAGCACATTTACATGTAAGGAAATTCTACTGTACCAGGCAAACCGCTCTCTGGTCATGATCTCAAAGTCTCTACACAAACCGGGGATTCAAAAGCAGCTGGAAATCCTGACAGGCCGATCGCATTCAGCAAATCTTTGGCCTTCTTCAGGTTAAAGCCTGGTCACAGTCCAGTGGCTTAAATAGTCCTCACAACTCGGATAGAGTCCGAATAAACTCCATTTTTCCTCTCAATCAATCAATCAATCAAATTCTTTATTTATCCAGGCGAACACCATTGAGCAAGCTCATTTACAAGGTGGACCTGAATTACACAAGTCAAGTAACAATGCATTTATATACAGACAAACAGACAGTAGATGCAAGAGTACAACAGTACAGGTAGGCCTGCAATTGACAGGATAAATGAAAATACATTTGGGTTCAGGTAAAAGACAGTCGGTAAGGGTATACATAACAATAGGGTAGCAAGTCAGTAAAAATTTATACCAGATACAACAACATACATGGTTTAGTATTCCAGTAAGGTAAAGGCATTATAGTCCAGCGAAGAGATTAGTTGAAGTGGATGCTACAAGTGAAGAGACATACATAGTCAGTTTAAAAAGACCCAGGCGTATCAAGGGGGAGACATGTGTCGGGAGAAGTGGGCAGCCAATGGGGGGGGGGTCTGGAACTGGGATAATACTAGGAGCAAAGGAATGAGATGCTGTGGGTATACAAGGAATAGGTGGGTGAGGGAGAGTGAGATTTAGGGCGGTAGATAAGTAGGTGGCTCAGGGGCAAGTTATGCACTGATACAAGAAGGAAGGAGGATGGGAAAAGCAGGGAGGATGTGGAAGGGGGGTGTAAGTAAGCTAGGATCATTGGAAGCAGTTGCAGGCTTCTGTAATGTATTTTGAGTATAAGGTCTTAAACACAGTGAGACTAACAGGAGTCAGGGACAGCAGACAGGCAGGCCAAAATTCAGACCTTTCACAGTTCTCCCATGCAAAACTACACAGGACTGCTGCTCAAAAATCACTTGAGCTGTTAATTTTTCACTTCTCAGCTCAAAACTGAAACTAGCTGCAGCAGCCTGGGAAATTCCCCAAGATCCAAAAGGTTCGGTTGGCTGATCCTCCTGTCAGTCACAACAAAGGCTCCCCTTTCAGGTGCAAAAAGACGCCAAAAGCACAAAACTACAATTTCTACAGATTTTGACTCCAGACAGCTCCTGTAGTCCGGCTCCATTTTAGGTCCCACCAGAACTGATTGGTCCAATTTGCAGTCCAGGACCAAGATAGTGGAAATAAACAAAACAGTCCTTGCTGCAAAGAAGGCAGGTTAGACAAACTACATTATCATTATCACGCTAAATGATTTTCAGCAAATAGTTACATCTTTCAACAGAGCTCCCCTCTCAGTTTACTTATGACTGCAATCCAGGTAGCTCTTAAAGAGACAGTACACAGAGGCTATGTAGGCATTCTCTAGCAGTCACATTTAAACTGCTAAAACACAGGACACCAACCTGGCAGTGAGCATTTAGGCAAGCTCGAGGAAGACTTTTTCGGGAACCCCCATTTGTAGGGGGGTTACACCCTTCCCTGCCTGGAGAAAAACTTGGCATCTGCGTCAAGTCTGTACCATCATACATCAGTTAACATAAACTTATTACTTTACTAGACATTTTCACTACATTTCATGATACTATATCCATTCTGACAACACATTGTGCATATTTCACACAGGTAAATTGAACATTACTATACTGACTCAGGTAATAACTTCTTGTTCCTTAAACAATGCAAGAGGGGGGCCCTTCCCTATCAGCTAACTTGGGGCTAGAGGGGGCAGGGGCACCATGGTGAGAGGGAACGACAAGTAACCTGGAACTGGCTGTCAAGCTCAATTTGGGCAGTGAGCTTGGTGAGACATAAACACCTTTATGTACCACATTGAAAGGCAAATCCACTGGCCTCCACGGGAGAATCATAACTGAGACGTACTACTGGCTTGACAGCTTGGCCAGTCTTTCTGAGGGGGGACAACTACAGTTTCTTTACTCTCAGCACTGGTCTGGGGACTCTCGTCACTTGTGAGGGGTACCTCTGCCTGGGTGGGAACGTCCAAACTTGGAGCACTGTCAGCTCCTTGCTCTGTAGGCTCTGTTTCTACAACACTTGACTCATTTTGCGAAGGCTCAGGCACAATCAAGCTTTGAGGCACTGAAGGGAGGTGGTCAGCACTCTCATAGTGTTCTTCAAGTTCTGGTATGTCACCAGAAATGCTCATCAGCCCCTACCTCAGGCAAATCATACAGTTCCACAATACACAGAGACTCAGCATCTTCAGACGTGATACTTTGCACTTCACTTTCAGGGACAATTGGCTCCAAGGACAAAGCTGGGGGGTTAGGCTGTCCAGAAGGCCCAGCTTCATCCCCATAATTAATCATGGGGTTACCTCAAAACAGGTTATTCAGTTCATAAGAGGGCCAACATAGATGTAACAACAAGAACAAAGTGCTCTAGCTTTCGGACCAACCAGTCCTTCGTCAAAAGCTAATGGCAGTTGTTTAGAAAATACAATACTTATAACAGCTAGATCATGCAGAAAAAAACAGAAAAAAATCCCCATTGGTTTAAAATACTCATTTAAAAAATACAGAAGATGATGTCAGAGAAGTTTAACAGTACCATACTGCCTTCAGCCAGGAGGGACCCTGGGTCAAGGTTGTTGGTGGAACACACATACAAAGAATCCTACTGCATATAAATTTAATTGACATAAGATAACACTGCTGAAGTAGATGACTCCTAAATCAAGCTACGAGTGTCACAGTTTGTATAAGGATGTGATTACTGAAAGGCAACCCCCACTCAGATTAAAGACAAACTAATATTGTTTTAGGGCTCATGAAGTTTCAATGTCTGCATTATAGACAAGAATTTACCAGTAAAGTTGTCTTAAAAACATCAGTGCACACTGTGTGATGTGTAAAACCTAGCTGGACCTGTCACCCAGCTGTACTCTCAAGCTAGATATAAGGCCCAAGAAATTTCAAAAACCTCTAGTGTAGTGACAGGACTATATAAATGATAATTTAAATATAAATTGACAATATTAGTGTCAAACAAAAAACTCTAGTCGAGGAACCTCAAGGAACTAAGACCATGTAGCCTGATATGTACTGATGTCAATATACACTGAGAATGTAACACCTAGATGTACCACAAGTGTCTAAGGAATCTGAAAAAGAGATAAAAATGTAATTTCCTCTCCGCCTCTTCATACAAACAATACACCCTACCCCACCCCACATCACCATAATGTGGGTGGGGGAGATACATAGCTTTAAGATGATGTCTCTCTCTCTCTCGCTCTCTCTCCCCCACCCTTTTCTCTCTCTCTCTCTCTCTCTCTCTCCCTCTCTCTCTCCCACAGACACACACACACACACACACACACACAGACACACACACACACTCTCCTAGTGAACAATAAAGTCACTGCAATTGTTCCCCAAAGGAATTCAACTTGTCATGAAATCCTAAGTAAACGGGCTCATGTCTCCTGATACCTACAGAGCGAAAATGTGAGACTATTTAACCGTACTACTATCTGCATAGTAACATTTCCAAGGATTCTGGATAGAACTACCATGAAATAAACCTGCCACCCTCCCCAGGATAAGGTAACTAGAAGTAAATATAAAGTACGTGTGTAAGACCAGAGGTCTAACATACTTACATATCCACAAATTACTACAATATTAGCGTAATGTAAAAAGATCTGTCCGGGACCTCCATGGAAATGAGATCACGCACCCCAATATGTACAGAGTTAAAAAAATTATATGTGACAGTATATGATAACACTCCTGTATGTATAGTAGCAGGCTAGGTAATCTGAATATGGTGCAATGGAATCAATCCCACCCCCAGGCAAAGATAAAAAGTAAGGAGGAATTAATATTCATTATGTGTGTGAAGTAAGAATAGTAACACACTATAACCCCATATATCTAAATAGAGGCCTACCTCAATGTGACAGCAAGCCCCATATCTGTTATATCACATACCTCACAACACATACCCACACACATACATACACACACGCACCCACATCCCACACATGCTGAAGTCCTATAATATGTCAGTCTGAAGAAGAAGAGGTCTGTGGATGTCAGTTTCTGTAGTGTCCCCTAAAACCAAGATCAACGTTCATCCCATCTGCTACCATATTGAGATGTAAAACAAGTTTAATCTCAAAAGCTCGTCTCTGTTGTGTGTTTTTGAGATTTCCTTTTAAGACCATTACTGACATATCTGAGATTGAGTGGTCAGGCTGGGAGAAGTGGTGCCCCACTGGTTTTTCAGTCTTCTTTGCTGTAATAGTATGTCTGTGCGAGTTCATCCTAGTGCAGAGCTGTTGCCATGTCTCTCCAACATAACCTGTTTGTGGACATCTCCTGCACTGAATGAAATAAATAACATGTCGTGATGTGCATGTATAACTCCCATGCACCTAGAATTGTCTGTTTTGTGATGCAACCACACAGTCCGAGGTAGAAATTAGCTCACAAGTCTTACAGGGGCGTTGATTGTAGGGTCGTGTGCCATTGTGTGACATGGTATTCTGTTCTGGTGAAAGTTTGCTCCTAATAATTAGGCTGGATAAATTTGGTGGTTGTTTAAAAGATAGTAGTGGGAGTTCCTTAAAAATACAATTAAGGGTTTCATCCTCACTAAATATTGGGTGGAGGTCTTTAATAATCTTATGCAGATGTTCAAGGTCTGGATGATATGTGACTACCAAGGGTATTCTGTCCGTCGCTGTCTTTTCTTTATATTGAAGTAGTTGCTGTCCTTATACAAACATCCTTATACAAACTGTGACACTCATAGCTTGATTTAGGAGTCATCTGCTTAGCAGTGTTATCTTATGTCAGTTAAATTTATATGCAGTAGGATTCTTTGTACGTGTGTTCCACCAACAACCTTGACCCAGGGTCCCTCCTGGCGGAAGGCAGTATGGTACTGTTAAACTTCTCTGATATCATCTTCTGTATTTTTTAGATGAGTATTTTAAACCAGTGGGGATTTTTTTCTGTTTTTTTCTGCATGATCTAGCTGTTATAAGTATTGTACTGTATTTTCTAAACAACTGCCATTAGCTTCTGAAGAAGGACTGGTTGGTCCGAAAGCTAGAGCACTTTGTTCTTGTTGTTACACCTATGTTGGTCCATTAAAAGGTATCAAATCATTTGCTTCTGGATCTATTCTTGCAAGGACCAATACGGCAACTACTAAATCTAGAGTTCCTAAGAGGGGTAATAGGCATAGTCACACTCACTTTCGTCAGAAGTGGACTGACAGTCACTATCATTCTGGGTATGCTGAGGAGGAAACCTTAAATCTGTGACCACTGGGGAAGGTTGACTCTGTCTCTTTCTTGCAGCAGCATGAGTCACCAGCCCAGGGGGCTCAATTTCTGGGGGCTCAACCTCAATCATGACTTGGCCAATAGGTAGCAAGTGGTTACGGTGCATGGTCTTGACTGCTTTGGAGTTATTCTCTGGGCGCACCTTGTACACAGGTAAATCATTCAACTTTCCAACTACTACATGGGGAAGATGGTGCCACCGATCAGCAATTTTGTGTTTACCATGCAGTCCCAAATTGCGTAACAACACACGGTCTCCAGGTCGAAGCTCTTGAGCCTTTACTTTTTTATCATGCCTCTCTTTCTTGGCCAGATTTCTCTTGGTGGCCATTGTCTGGGCCAGTTGATAGGCATGGTTCAATTGAGCTTTCAGTTTTTGTACATATTGCAAGTAGTTTTCAGCTCAGACCCCATCTGGACAGACCCCAAAACAGACATCAACTGGCAGCTGGGCCTCTCTCCCAAACATGAGGCAGTAGGGGGAGAACCCAGTAGCATCATTTTTCATGCAACTGTATGCTTGTACCAAGGTGCTAATCTGCTGGCGCCATTTATGCTTGTCTTTTGGGTGGAGGTGCCCAGCATGACTAGAAGGTCGTGTTAAAACATTCTGGTTGAGGTTTCCCCGGGTGATAGGGGGTGGTTCTTGACTTTCGCACTCCCCATAGAGAGAGCATTTCTTTGATTAGCTGACTCTCAAAGTCTCTGCCTTGATCAGAGTGGATCCACTGAGGGGGCACCATATAGTGGACGAAGAAATTTTCCACTAGCACCTTGGCCACGGTAGATGCCTTTTGATCTTTGGTAGGAAAAGCTTGTGCATACCGTGTGAAATGATCCGTAACCACTAACACATTGCCAATGCTCCTCTGATCAGGTTCTAAACACAAGAAGTCCATGCAGACTAGTTCGATGGTGGCGCTGGTAGTAATATTAACAAGGGGGCAGCCCTCTGAGGCAGGGTTTTTCTTTGCAGGCAGCGACTACAAGTCTTTACATGGTGCTCAACATCGGCCCCCCATTTTGGGCCAGTAGAAGTGAGATCATACCAGGTCAAGGGTTCTGTCAATACCGAGGTGCCCCATGTAATTGTGGAGGGACCTCAGTACCAAATCTTTAAAGGCCGTGGGCAGGACCAGTTGTTGCTTGTCTACTTTGCCACTACAATCTACTGTCTCTCTATACAACAACTGATTGAGCAACTTCAATCTGGGGCCTTCTTTAAACAATAAAGCAGTTCGCAAGTCAGTGGAACGTAACTTAGACACATCTTTCCCCACACACAGGGCATCAAATGCTGGCTGAATCATAGGAGTTTGGGATTGAGCCCACTGAATGCTGTCATTGTCAGACTGAGGTAATGCACTAATATCTAGAGCACAGAAGTGGCAATAAGCAGCTGGTATACAGGTGTCAGAAGGGCCCAAGCAATCTACTAAACAGTCCACTGTGTCCACAGACATCTGTTCATCTCTATCAAACTTTTGGCACAATGCTCGAATGTCAGGTTCAGACAGCCTGACCCAATCACTCTTGGAAGTGGACCTTCGTGATAGGGCGTTAGCATCAATATGGTTCAGGCCCGGTGTGTATTCAACAGCATAATCATAGGTTGATAATGCAGAAAGCCACCAGTGCCCAGTGGCGTCTAACTTAGCTGAAGTCTGTACATAGGTCAACGGGTTATTGTCAGTTTTCACCAATATCTTTGCTCCATAGAGGTATTCATGAAACTGGTCAATGATGGCCCATTTTAGCGCAAGGAACTCCACCTTATGCAGAGGGTAGTTTCTTTCAGACAGGGTCAAGCTTATACTGGTGAAAGCTACTGGTCTTAGGCCATCCTCATGGTCTTGATACAGCACCGCTGCTAGATCCTGCAGACTAGCGTCCATATGCAGCACATAGAGTTTGGTGGGGTCAGCATAGGCGAGGATGGGGGCGTGGATGAGCTGGTATTTGATCTCATGGAAGGCTACTTCACAGTCGGGCGTCCAGCAGGGCCCGAAGAGTTCACCTGGGTGGAAGAATACTTCTTCTGGTTCTTTAATGGCCCCTTTTTTGTATTTACGATTGGAAGGAGGGTAACCCTGGGTAATGTTCAAGAGTGGACAAATCACCTTGGAATAGTCTTTTATGAACCTGCAGTAGTAGCCACAGAACCCCAGGAAATGTTGTAGTTCTTTCAGATTATGGGGCTGGGGCCAAGTAGTCAGTGCCTCAACCTTACTGGGATCAGTCTCTATCCCTTTTGTGGATACTATGTGCCCTACATACTTCACGGAGGTTTGGAAAAACTGGAACTTGAAAATGCATAGCTTGAGGCCAAAGTCTTCCAGTCGGTCTAGGACTTTAAACAGTCAGTTCTCATGCTCCTATAAGGTGCTCCCAAATACAATGACATTGGCCAAGTACACCAGGCATTCCAGCAAATTCATATCTCCCACCGCTCGTTCTATTAGTCACTGAAAGGTGGCCGGGGTGCCTGATATCCCCTGTGGCATCCTCAGAAACTCATAGCACCCCAATGCACAGATGAAGACTGTTTTCTCACGGTCTTCTGGGGCCATCGGGATCTGGTAGTATCTGTTGCGAAGATCCAACACTGAGAACCATTCACTCCCACTCAAGCAGTCCAGGGCATCTTGTATACGAGGCATAGTGTATTGTTTTGGGATGGTCCACCAGTTCAGGGTTCGATAAACAACACACATCCTCACAGACCCATTCTTCTTATGCACAACCATAACGGGAGAGGCGGACGGGCTCCTGGATTCTTGTATCACACCAGCAGCGAGCATTTCCTGCAGGTGTCTTCTCACATCAACTATGTCTGCTGGGGCTAGGCGTCGGGACTGCTCTTGAAATGTCTATTCATTGTGCAGGCGTATGTAATGCTCCACACCTTGGACACATCCCACATCCCATTCCTTCAACGAAAACATTTGGTCTCTCTGAGCAAGTATCTTGCTATTTCTAGTCTTCCATTCAGCTGGCAACGGGGAGTCACCAAAGTCAAACAAGTCTGGGGTCACTCTCCTTCTCACCAGGGTGCTTGTTGCTGGGCAATACTACAGTGTCTGCGCAGTGTACCGTAGCTAGGGTGCACCCTCTGCTCACCCGGATCTCCCGATCTGACACATTGTGAATCTGGACCATCACTTGTCATACATAGGCATGGGCATGAGCAGGCAAGATGCTGGGCTTGACCAATAATCCTTCTGGCAATTTTCCATCGCCTGGCGCATCCAACATCAGTATTTTGTTCTTAACATCTTTCCGGAGGTGGACCTCCCCTTGAATGGTACACTGGGTGTTAAGGGCCAGTACCATTGAATCAGGATCCTTCTTCCACATGATCCCCACCGGTTCATCCTGGTCTACTTCCTCGGGTTTCTGTTGCAAATCATAGGCCCTCTTGATCAGAGCCGGAATTCTCAGGGCCCTCCCAGTCTGTCGCTCTTGTTTCTCATGACAGAGTTGCACCAGTCTCCCAAACATATGGGTGTTTATTCCAGTTAACAGGGGGACCCCATCATATAGTCCAGTGGGGGGACACACTAGGGCCAATGTCTCTACTCGCTCCTCTACACCCGTTACAGTTGCAGGAAAAGACAACCAGAGGCGGACATACCCTAGGTAGGGACAAGACTTGTCACTCAGGCCCCACACATGTAGGCTTTCCAGGGATTGCAAAGGCACATCAGGTAAGTGTTTGTCATATCAGTCCTGGAATACAGTGGTCACTTGTGACCCACTGTCAAGCACAGCCAGAGTATGAATACCATTCACAGTCACTGTAGTCTCCATTGAAGGGCCCACTATTTTGAACCAGTCTGGAGAGGCAGTAGCAGAGGCCGGAACAGACAATTAGCCACAAAGAAATTTGAGTTAGGGTTTCTCGAACCCTCACTGCGGTCATTTTGGGCACCCCTTGGCCACTGATTTGCTTTTTGGAGCTCCTCTTGTAGTCTGTTTACTACTCTTTCTAAGTCCTTCTGAGACTGGCATTCTCTTTTCATATGGTAATCCTTTCCACAGTTGTCACGAATGATAGACTCCTGGGTCATCCTGGGAGAGAACATCATATGAGAAACTGAAGCAGCAGTAAGAGATTGGGGTCTAGTATCTGCTTGCAGCGGTGAGAGTGGTGCAACGTGTCTTAACAGTTCCTTTAGAGTGGCAGTCAATCCGGTGACCTCAGCCTTGCAGCCACCCTCGGTAGCGGATGCCTGATGTTACACCCCAACCCCCATGGCAGTCACATCCTGAAAGGGACCAGAATCTTGTTCCATGGGGGAAACCTTTGCAGAGGCACCCATCTTCAACTCTCGGACTTCCTTTAGTAGCTCGTCTTTCCAATGCTGGGCCCAGGGCGGGAAGTCCTCTGCATTCTCAGAGTGCTCGTTAAGTGCTAACTTTTGCCCCTGAGCTTCACTTGGCTGATCACTCTCGGTCACTTGCGCAGCAGCAGCAGATATGGGTGTAATTCCCCCATGGGGTCACCTTTGCTCAACCCCCCCCTGAATTTCTTTCATTAGCTCAGCAAAGGAGAGGGGCGATTCCAGTCGGGTGGCAAGGCGCAACTGAAGCAGTAACAATTCTGAAAATGGAGCAGACTTAAGGATCCGGTCCAGCCTAGTTCGATCTAATTCATTTGACGGCAAACTACCCTTTCTGAGGCACTCTTGTAGCAGCTTTTCAAGCCGAGGTACATACACAGACAATGGCTCCCCTGGGTACTGCTGAGCGTTTCTTACTCTCCACCACAGATCCTTATCTGATTCCGGGCTCCCAAACACATTTTCCAATGCATCAAGATAGTCCTGTGCAGTTGCTTCGGGGGTTATTGGCCCGCTTGGCATGGATGATAGACAGGGCAGGACCTTGGATGCTCTCATTCAACCTCTTTCGTTTCTCTGCTTCTGAGCATTGCCATTCAAGTACTAGAGGGGCAATATAGTCTATCCAGGTCTCCCAGTCATCCTCCCACGGGGGGTGGGGAGGGTGCTCGAGAAGATTCTCAGCCTTCGGTAGGAGTCATGACTAATGGCAGGTACAGATATAGGAGCCAGCATGGCAGTAACAGGTGCTGGAGTGGGAGGGGGTGTTTTGGAAGGAATACCCCAAGGTGGCAGGAATAGTTTCTTAAAGTCCTCTACGGTTTTCCCATCCTCCAGAAACAGCTTAGCAAATTTCTCCTCAAAAGTCTCAGATAATGGTGGGAGCTCATCCTCCCCGGGGTCTTTACTGTCTTTTGTTATCACTCTCCAGGCAGCTGGAACCCCTTCTGGGGCAATAGTCTGTGGCACTTTAGAGCTGTCCACGAGGTCACTACACTCTACCAAGGCTATGAAAGTTTGGGTGATCAAATCAGCCTGTCAACCCACCACCACAGGGTTTTTTAAACATTCAACTTTGGAGAGTGCTCCTTCTACAGTGTCTTTGCTGGTTCCCAGGGAATATCCAGTATAAGTAAAAAGCATTTTGAAATTCGATCTCTACCCAGTACACCCACCCACCAACTGGTGTACAGCCATTTTACTGGGGTAGCCATTAATCTTTAAC
Source organism: Neoceratodus forsteri (assembly GCA_016271365.2). Taxonomy (NCBI): domain Eukaryota; kingdom Metazoa; phylum Chordata; order Ceratodontiformes; family Ceratodontidae; genus Neoceratodus; species Neoceratodus forsteri. Next base: position 1,681,655,648 of record CM057456.1, read on the forward strand.
AATAATTCCAGAATTTGTGGCCACTAGAGGCACAAAATCTCAGCGGTGAGCCTCCAAAATTTAACCCCAAGGTGGCGCTATCCCGAGGGCTACTACCCTTGCCTGCTTGCGGTTTGCCTGGTACGGTAGAATTTCCTTACATGTAAATGTGCTAAGTATTGAAAGTGGGTCGTGATTTGGTTCCCCACTGTGTGAACTGTGTTCTGCTTGCTGGTACCATAGAATCCTTTACATGTAAATGTGCTGTGTATTGAAAGTGGGTCATGATTTGGTTCCCCACTGTGTGAACTGTGTTCTGCTTGCTGGAAACTTTATCCAGCCTAATTGGACTGAATCCGCGTTCATCTCCATTCGGCCTGGGCCATGCCACGCTGGCCCTGCCAGACTACTCCACTGCACAGAGAAAGCCACCAATGAGAGACCTGCCTGGGGATCAACCCCCTGCTCCATGCCCAAACAGGAATGACGCCACGGCGACACATGTGGGCCCTGCTTCTCTTGGCACTCCAGATTAATCACCTGTTGTCTCAATTTTTATCCAGCCTGTGTCCAGTCTTGGGTATCGTGAGTAATCATCAGGGTAGCTCCCTGCAACAACAGCCTAATCTAAAAGTGTGTCATCTGATTGTCTTGTTGTTTTCTTTTCATGAACTGAGCCCTCCGGCTCCGGATTACAAATAGTGTGTGTTGTGCATGTTGTTTTCTTCCATCACAGTACCCCAATGAGCTGCAATGTTCCTGGCTAGCCCACCGTTCTCCATCTGGGTACCCAGAGTGTGTGAATGTTTATGGACCCTGAAGTGCATTCATAACTGTTTGATTGATACAGCCATTAATTAAATTAACCTGATTACGCCCCTCCCTTGTTCAAGTTCCTGAAATGAATCAGATCTAACTCTTTTTGCATTTACCCTGACTGTGGTTCCGATTTGTGCAAGAATACTGTACTGCTGTTATTTGCTGTGTATAACCTTGTTTTACAGGGGGTCCCCAGGGCCGGGCCAAAGTAAAGCCCTGGTGGTAAGTGCAAACAGTGTGGATCCTTGTGTGGTGTATCAGAGGTATTGTGAAAGTGATTATTGTGTGTTGTTCTAGCCACTAGTAAGGAAAGAGGGTGGTTACGGTGTCCCGGAGGGCTGTGCCCAGGTTAGCTTGACCACTACCAACACTGACCACTGGGTGGAGGCACCCATTTCTGAACTCAGGCCCCTTAACCTGCTACTAGCCAAGCAGGCAGGGGTAGTAGCCCTTGGGATAGCGCCACCAATGGGGTTACATTCATAATAACTATGTACAGAAGCAAAATAAAATAAAATCTTTCTTGTAATCTGTGTCCCTTTTTCTTGTAAAATCTCCCCTTGCATCTCAGTTTAGCTGTTTTATAAATAATTTCAGCCCCCACTCTAAATAAACATCCTGTCCTTGTATGTTTCAGGCAGGATGAACAAAATGTGCTTGCTGAGGGGCCCGTTCCTGAAGCTTTTGAAAAAAAAGCCTAAAAATTTAACTCTGATAACCTCTAATTCTGAATACCTTTTTCAGTTATGACAAAATACAATTATATACATTTCAACAGTAATCCTACATATATATTCTAAACAATAGGGATTCTCTGTCAGTTTCATTTCCATATATTGATTTGCACATATTTCTATACAAGCAGATCTAGATATGTAAGGCGGAAAAAAACAGACAGCAAGAGAAAACTGGGAGACAGTCGGAGGCAAAGAACTGTGAGACTGTTCGGGTTGATTAAGTCCGAGGTCTCACAGGAAAATTTGGTTGAGCAACCAGATAGAAGAGACAGAAAAGAAAAGATCCTTGCATTTAAACACATTCTCCATAACAAATGGGACAGGGTCTTATTCTACCCTATCACATATTCCCACTCCTTAAGAGGGAACCCATTTTATCAAACAGGTTTCCAAATTGTTTTATTAATTCTCTAATAACAATTGCTGCTTTCAGAAATTAAGCACATTTGCATCCTTTTTTTTAACAATACAGCAAAAGTGCAGTTCAAAGCAATACATTTTTTTCCTCAACCTTCAGAACCCTCAATTCCTGATCCATATATTGACAGAAAATCAGCATTGCTATTCTCTTTACCAGATTTGTGAATCACAGAGAATTTAAATGGCTGCAGTATCAGGTACCACCTTGTCATTCTGGAATGTTTATCTTTCATCTGGTTATGCCAACAGAGAGGATTGTGATCAGTTACAAGAACAAATTCAGTTCCTAGTAAATAAAATCTAAGAGACTCCATGGACCACTTTGTTGCTACTCCTTTTCGATAGCGGAGTACCTTTTTTCTCTGTTGTGCAATTTCCTACTTATATACAGAATAGGATGTTCTTTCCCATCTATATTTTGACTTAGGACTGCACCTAGGCCTACCTCAGATGCATCTGTTTGTAACAGAAATTGTTTCTCAAAGTCTGGGCTTCTTAAAACAGGGACTGAACATAATGCAGCCTTTATGGCTTGAAAAGCTTCATCACACTCTGGGGTCCATTTCACATTATTTGGGTACCGCTTCTTTGTGAGTTCAGTGAGGGGAGTAGCTAACTCAGCAAAGTTGGGAACAAATCTCCGATAATAACCAGCTAGCCCTAAAAATAACCCCATGTGTCTTTGTTTTAGGTACAGGGCTGTTAGCAACAGCTTCTATTTTAGAAATTTCTGGCTTAATTTCTCCATTTCCCAACACATAGCCCAAATATCTGGTTTCCTGCATGCCCAATGCACATTTAGTAGGATTAATTGTCAGACCTGCATTTTTGATAGCTTGGATAACTGCTTGTAGGTGTTCTAGGTAGCTTTTCCAGTTTGGACTGTACACCACAACATCATCCAGGTATGCAGCACAATAACCAGTGTGAAGTGATAAAATTACATCCATGTACCACTGGAATGTAGCTGGCACACCATGTAAACCAAATGGCATGGTGGTGAACTGATAGAATCCTAGAGGGGCGGCAAATGCAGTTTTATCTCTGGATTCTTTAGCTAAAGGTATTTGCCAGTAACCCTTGGTGAGATCGAGGGTACTGATATACTTTGCACTCCCAGTCTGTCCCCCAAGTCATCTATTCTGGGCATAGAATAACTGTCAAATTCTGACACTTGATTAAGTTTCCTGAAATCAAGGCAGATTCTAACACCCCCTTCTTTTTTGTTTACAATTACCATGGAAGATGACCAAGCACTCCTCGACTCCTCTGTGATGCCCAATTCTTTCATTTTTTGTATTTCCTTAACCACATCAGCTCTTAACCACTCTGGTAACCTGTATGACTTTTGCCTAATAGGACGAGCATTCTTTGTCACTATTACATGCTCAACCCCTTTTGCTCAGCCTGGTACCATGGTAAAAGAACTGTTAAATGTCTTTAGCACATTACGAATGTCTGCAGTTTTTCTGAGGTTAAGGAAACATTCGCCTTTACAGCATCAGCATTTACAGTTTGTTCCAGTCTATCATAAACTACATCAATATCTTCCTTATCAGTTACTGGTAAAATCAGCAAAGCAGTTTTTAGCATTTTTTCAACCCTTTTCTTGAGGAGGTTAGCATGGCGTATCTTAGTAGGGTTTTTCCTATCAGGGGTCTCAGTCTGGTAGTTAACAGTGCCAGTACGTCTAAGAACTTTATAAGGCCCTTGCCACTTCATTAACAGCTTATTTTCTGTTGTGGGTAACAGTAGCAAAACCTTTTCACTTGGCTCGAAACCTTTTGCTTTTACCCCATGGTCATAATATACCTTCTGCTGGTTTTGAGCCTCTTCCTGATTACTATGGGCAATTTCAACATATTTTGCCAACTTCTTTCTTAGGGCACACATATAAGAATATATAGATTGTTTCAGAGTGGGGTTATCGTCCCATGTTTCTTTTATCACATCCAGTGGCCCTCTTGGATGCCTACCATATAGCATTTCAAATGGTGAAAACCCCGTTGATGCCTGGGGCACTTCTCTGTAAGCAAAAAGTATGTAAGGCAAGTAATGGTCCCAATCTTTCCCTTCCCCATTTACAAACCTTTTTAACATGTGTTTTAGGGTTTGGTTAAAACGCTCAACAAGAACATCTGTCTGAGGGTGATGGGGGAGGTGATACCTAGCAGTCTGTACAGCTCCTTAAGCAGTGCAGCACCAAAATTACTACCCTGATCAGTAATAATTTCTTTAGGTATGCCCACTCTGATGAAAATTTTGGCAAGCTCTGCTGCCACTTTTGAAGCTGTAACAGTATGCATTGGAACTGCTTCTGGGTATCGAGTAGCATAGTCGCATACTACCAGGATAAATCTATTACTCTTTTTACTTTTGTCTAAAGAACCAACCACATCCATTGCAATTCTCTCAAAAGGCACATCTATCAAGGGTAGTGACACCTTGTCTTTCTTAGTGACTGGGGCTACTTTCTGACACTCAGCACAGGAATTACAATAGGTAGCAACATCTTCATGATTTCCAGGCCAGTAAAATCTATACAGCAATCTGGCAAGGGTGCGATCCCTCCCTGAGTGGCCAGTCATAGGACTATCATGTGCTATCTGTAACAGTTCTGTTCTATACTTCTGTAGTATAACCAGTTGTTCTGTCTGTTCTTGTGTCTGAGGTATAACCCAAACTCTGTACAGTAATCCACTAAATTTTTTATGTTGCCTTGCGCGCTGCACAAAAAACATGTTGCGGTAACTTTAGAATAGCAGGTTTTGGAGGTACGGTCGTGTTGAGGCCAGTGGCGCCACTGCTTTTTAGGGCTGGGCTCCGTGGCATGAATTAGATTGCACGCTATGACAACAGTGCAAAAGCATGCCACCAACTTAAAATGTTTTAGTCGCTGCAATGAGACAGCTCCACCTCACTGCAGGGCGTGCCTTTCCTGGTGTAGCATTTCAATCAGACATGGCTGCGGCTGTGCCGTCTGCGTCAAACAGTCCCCAGAAGCCAATGTCGGGGTGCCTAATCCCCTTGTTGGCATCACCATGCCTCCCTCCTGAGTTTATTTGCCAATGGGGGAGCGCAATCCCCGTCAGCATCATGTATGTGCCAGTTGTTTGCCAAGGGGGGGTGGCCAATACCCCTCGGCATCACCCCCCCCAAAACACCTTTATTTGCCAATAGGGTGCCCAATCCCCGTTGGCTCCAGTCCCCCCACCCCAAAACACACAGGTGGCACAATGGGAGCCCACCCCAGCATACCAAAAGTGCCTGTTAAAAGAAAAAACCTTCCTGCGATGTTTATTTCTTTTGTAACACTGTTAAGTAGAAAACAGTCCCTCGCTGGCTGGCTGCGGCCCCCTGCCCCAACCTGCGCCCACCCACTGTGTACTCACCTTCCCACACACACACACCCTTCACGCCATACTTATCTCTGGAGCCTGGCACAATGATCTTCAGTGGACTGGAAACACGTCTGCACTCTTCAAAGCCAACCACGAACTGAAGAAATGCTGGTAAGCAGTATAATGGCATAAATAGTGGTTTTTCAACTTTGGTGCATATCTTGGGCATATTGGGGAATTTTGGCACCAAATTTTAAGCATTGGGTTGTTGGGACACCTCCTTAAGAATTCAGTCACTGTCATGGCACTATTCAGTCCCGAAAGGTGATTTCGTGGTCACTGCACAAAATCACCTTTCGGGACTGATTAACGAAATGACAATGCCACTGTTCATGAGGTGGGCTCTCAAAAAGCCTATGTTACAAATTTGGTGAAAAAATTAAAAAAATGACTGTTTTATGAGCGTGTGTTGCACAGTTTCCATGCACACTCATAACTTCGCGAATCTGTAATATTTTCACTCCAGATTTTCAACATTGGCATTTTTCCACACCTCCTTATGAACAGTACAGATGTCATTTTTCACATCCTGTCTGAAATGTGTTTTTGCACTTCTGGTGCAGAATAGCATGGTCACTGTGGGAAATCAGTGTTCGGGACAGATTAAGAAAATCCCAGTGACTCTGTTCATGAGCAGAAGTCATAAAATGCCTATGTTGAAAATTAGGTGACAAACGTCCATAAAATGACTGTGTTACAAGTGTGCATTGTGAAGTTTCCATGCACACTCGTAACTTCAATCATTTTTAATATTTTTACTCCAGATTTTCACCATTGCAATTTTTTCACTCCTCCTTATGAACAGTACAGCTTTCATTTTCCACATCCTACCCAAACTGTGTTTTCACACATCCGGTGCACAGTGGTGCAGTCGCTGTAGGAAAACAATGTTCAGAACGCAGTAAGAAAATCACAGTAACACCGTTCATGAGCAGAGCTCCCAAAATGCCTATGTAGAAAATTTGGTGAAACAATTCCATAAAATGACTATGTTACAAGAGTGCATTGCGCAGTGTCCATGCACAGTCGTAACTTCTAGAACTTGTAATATTTTCATGCCAGATTTTCAACATTGTCATTTTTGCACACCTTCTTATGAACAGTACAGCTGTCATTTGTCACCTCCTGCCTGAAATGTAGTTTCACACATCTGGCGCACAATCATGCACTCGCTGTGGGAAATCAACATTTGGGGCAGATTAACATAATCATAGTGCCACTGTTCATGAGCAGAGCTCCCAAAATGCCTATGTAGAAAATTTGGTGAAACAATTCCATAAAATGACTATGTTACAAGCGTGCATTGCGCAGTGTCCATGCACAGTCGTAACTTCTAGAATTTGTAATATTTTCATGCCAGATTTTCAACATTGTCATTTTTGCACACCTTCTTATGAACAGTACAGCTGTCATTTGTCACCTCCTGCCTGAAATGTAGTTTTGCACATCTGGCGCACAATCATGCAGTCGCTATGGGAAATCAACATTCGGGGCAGATTAATATAATCATAGTGCCACTGTTCATGAGCAGAGGTCCCAAAATGCCTATGTTAAAAATCTGATGAAATAATTCCACTTAATGACAGTGTTACGAGTGTGCAATGCACAGTTTTCACACATGCTCGTAACTTCGAGAATGTTTAATATTTTCACTCCAGATTTTCAACCTTGCCAGCTCTTCACACCTCCTTATCAGTGGTGCAGCTGACATTTTAATGTGGTACAGAATGGTGCGGTCACTGTGGGAAATCAATGTTCGAGACAGATTAACAAAATCACAGGGACACTGTTCATGAGCAGAGGTCCCAAATGCTTTCATGAGGTGGGGTCACAAAAAGGCCATGTTTTAAAATTTGGAGTGCAAATACCAACACATGCCCAGGGCATTATGGTTTCTAACCATTACGTCCTACCCTGTGCAGACTAACAGGCATCAGGGGTGTGTCTTTGAATTGTCCGCTGTACTGCTTATGCCATTGGTCCTCCATCCCCACCCTGCAGCCACTGACAGGCATCAAGGTGTGCCTTGGACTCTTCAGCCCCAAAGTTCAACCCACTCTCCTATGCTGCACCCATCTCAATGTACTTCCTTATGAAATAGGGTGAGCATAAGGCCAGATGATCCCAACACAACACTTGTCAGACTCTTCAGGGTAGGGTGAGGTGAAATAGAAACATAGAAACATAGAATTTGACGGCAGATAAGGACCGCTTGGCCCACCCAGTCTGCCCATTTCCCTACCTACTGGATAAGCTGCAGATCCTAGTTAACCAGCAGCCTACTTCTTCCTACCCCCATCCCCCAGAACTGCCTTATGACTATCCCATGCATGCTTGAATTCCACCACTGATTTTGACTCCACAACCTCCTTCGAAGGCTGCCCATGCATCCACAACCTCTCTGTAAAAAATACTTCTTAAATTACCTCTGAGCCGCCTCTATTTTCAAATTGTGCCTCTTGTTCTTGCACACCTCTTTTTGAAAGATGCTACCCTCTTGGACTTTGTTGATTCCCTTGAGGTACTTGAGCGTTTCATCATGTCCCCTCTCCCTTCTTTCCTCGAGGCTATACATATAGCTCCAAGTCTCTCTTCATATGTCTTCCGTGCAGACCCTGCACCATTTTAGTTGCCTCTCTGGACAGCTTCCATCCTGTCTATGTCTTTAGGAGATTGGGTCTCAGAACTGCACACAATACTCCAGATGGGGTCTCACCAGCTGTCTGTACAGAGGGATAATAACTTCCTGTTTTCTACTGGTGATGCCTCTCCCTATGCATCCCAGTATCCCCCAACCCTCCTTGCTGCCCTCTCACATTGCTTGCCGTCTTTAGGTCATCTGATATGACTACCCCAGGTCCCTTTCCATTTTTGTTGTTGTTAGTATCTCACCCCCATTGTGTACTCTTCCCTGGGTTTTGTTTCCCAGGTGCATTACCTGCACTTCTTTGCATTGAATCTAAGCTGCCATACATTTGACCATTCCTCTAACCTTGCAAGTCCTTTCTCATCCTTTCCACCCCACCCTGTGCATCAACTCTGTTGCAGATCTTAGTGTCATCTGCAAAGAGACATACTTTCCTTCCAGTCCTTCTGCAATGTCGCTTATAAGACATTGAAGAGGACCGTCCTAATACTGAACCTCAAGTGTACCCCACTAGTAACCCTCCTTTCTTCTGAGTGGACTCCATTTACTATTACTCTCTGTGTCCTATTCTCCAGCCAATTCTTTACCCAGGCTGTCATCTTGGGACCCACTCCCAGGCTGGCTAACTTGCATATTAATCTTTTGTGTGGGACTGTGTCAAATGCCTTGCTAAAGTCTAGGGTAGGCCATGTCCACAGCCCCTCCCTGATCTACTACTTTGGTCACCCAGTCAAAGAAATCTATCAGATTCGTCTGGCATGACCTTCCCACTGTGAATCCATGCTGTCTTGGGTCCTGTGCCCTCTGGCCTCCTAGATACTCGACAATTCTTTCCTTTAGAAGTGATTCCATCATTTTCCTATCACTGAGGTTAAACTAACAGGTCTATAGTTTCCTGCTTCTGCCTTGCTCCCACTTTTGTGAAGGGAATCCATCGCCCTCCTCCAGTCCTCGGGTACCACCCATCCTCCCATGATTTGTTAAAAAGGGTAGTCAGTGGTGTCACTAGTTCTACCCTTAGTTCTTTTAGAATTCTGGGATGAATCCCATCAGGCCCCATTGCTTTGTCCACCTTCAGTTTTAAGAGTTCTTTCAGAACCCTTTGTTCTGTAAATGGGCCGGTATCAACTTCTGTATCCAGAGTGTTACTACTGTTTGTTTTATGTACCTCCCCCTCTTCCTTTGTAAATACTGAGCAAAAATATTTGTTTAGTATCTCTGCCTTTCACAGTCTCCTCTGCCCACCCTCCTCCCCTTTATTAAGCCTCACTATCCCTCCTTGGTCTTCCTTCGCTCCTGATGTACCTATAAAAGGTTTTATCCCCTTCTTAACTGAGTTGGCTATCTTTTCCTCGGTTTGGGCCTTTGCTGTTCTGACTGCCTTCCAGCCTCCTTTTGCTTTAAGTGATAAGTTCTCTGTCCTGCTCCTTCTGCGATTCCTTGTACTTCCTGAATGCTTTCTTTTTCTCTTGAACCTTCACTGCCACTTCCTTTGAGAACCATAGTGGTTTCTTACATCGTCTTGTTTTGTTTATTTGCTTCACACAAAAGGCTCGTTACCTCTGTGATGGCAGTTTTTATTATTCCCCATTGTTCTTCCACCCCTCCTTCCTGCCCATTTGCTAGTGCATTCCTTAGGCACTCACCCATTTTGGCAAAGTCAGCCCTCCTAAAGTCCAGTACTTTTGTCTTTGTATGGCTTGACTCTATTGCTGTGTTTATTGTGAACCATACTGTTCGATGGTCGCTAGTTCCGAGATGGCTACCCACTTCTACATCTGTAATCCTCTCACCATCTCCATTTGAGAGAATCAAGTCTAATATTGCTCCCTCTCGAGTGGGCTCCAGTACTAGTTGTCTAAGGCATGCCCCCTGTAGGGCATCTAGAATAACTGCACTCTTCGAAGTGGCAGCTGCAACTGCACTCCAGTTAACATCTGGCATATTCAGATCACCCATCAGCAATATCTCCCTTTTTCTGCCATTCTAAGTATACTTTCTATCATTTCCCTGTCCATTTCCTCCCCTGAGAGAGGGTCTGTACTCATAACCCCTCTGTATTGTGGTGCCATTGCCTGTCTCAAATTTACCCACAGTGCTTCTTCTCCTCCTGTGTACCTTTTTGTTCTGTTGCTTTTATTCCTTCCTTATGTAAAGAACTACTCCTCCTCCTCTTTACCCTCCCTGTCCCTCCTGTACACAGTGTATCCTGGTATGTTTATGTCCCAGTCATGGTTTTGTGTGTACCATGTTTCTGTGACTGCCACGATATCCAGATGTTCTTCCTCCATCAAGGCCACTAATTCAGGAAGCTTGTTACCCAGACTACGGGCATTAGTACTCATTGCTCTCCATTTTTGATGGCTTTACCTTCCAGTGCAGCATCCCCACTGACCGTTCTACCTCTGTCTTTTCTCATTTAGTACCCTGTTTTGTAGGGAGGCTGGGATTTTCCTGCTGCTTGTCAGTGCCTCCCTTTGACTAGTTTAAAATCTTGTCAATGAAGCATTTAAACCGATTGCTCAAAAGACTTGTTCCCTTCCTGGACAGATGCAGACCATCCTGCCAGTATAGGCTGGTGTCCTCCAGGTGGACCCCAGTCCCCAATGAAGCCAAACCCCTGTGCTCACACCATTTTTCAACCATTCATTAAACTGCTTGGTGCCATTACCCTCGCCTCCCCATGCTTTTGACAGGCAGCACCTCTGAGAAGGAAACTGTGTGTGCTACTCGTCTTAGGTCCCTCCCAGCTCTGCAATGTCCTCCTGCACTGCTCTAATCTCATGATGAGCCAAGTCATTTGTCCCCTAGGTGGACAATTCGTCCAGCTCGGAATCCTTGCAGCTGTTCTCGTGATCCTGAGGATGCGCTTCCTGTCCCTCCAAGCCATGGCACCAGGCAGGCACCTTACTTCATTTTTCTCATCTCCCCCCAGTTCTATACCCCTAATAATTGAGTCCCCACCAGGAGCTGCTTCCTTTCTCTTTGGTGTCCTCTGCCTCCTTTCTGTGGGCCTCCCTTGTGACAGTTATCATCAGTCTTCTCTGCGGGTACACCCATAGGGGAGCTATGCTCCCCCAGAATGGTGTATGGATTGTGGAGTGGAACAATTGACTGGGTGTGCCTCTGTTCCACCCTCCTCACCCTCCCTGAGCCCACTGTGGTCCAACTGCTGTGCTTTCTTCGCAACCTCTGAGGTAGTGGTGGTGGCGCCTAGTGCTCCCTGGATGGGGAGGTTCTTTCTACTGTCCAGTGTGGCCTGGGGAAGGTTTCCTTACTACTGTCCAGTGTGGCCTGAAGCGGGCAACTTCCTCCCTCAGGGCAGATAGTTGTCTGCAAATGGGGCAGCATCTCAGCCTCCAGAAAGACTCCCGGAAGACTGCTGCCCCACAGCCATTACATTGCACTATTCCCCACATGTTTATCTAGTTTTTTTATTGTATTTGTATGTGTGCGTCGTGTGATTTGATTATATAGAAATATATATATATATTATACAACGTGTATGCTTATATTATCAGTGCAGTGTGCTAGAGAGGATATGACAGTGAAATGCACCTTGCACTCGAGGAAATGATGTCAGAACCTCAGGTATAAAGGAACTATTTCCAGGGATGGGTGGGGTGAGGGGTGGGAAGGGGTTGGGCCTAAACTGTGTCCTCACAAAACAATCGACTAAAAGCTCTCACCCACCGCTGCGATGAGTGCCTTCCTGTCAGCAAGATACCCTACACAACAATTTGACAGAGAAAGTACCCTGCTAATCAAACAGAGAAAAATCCAGACATCCAAGAGAGAGAGAGTTTAGTTACAGATAATTCATCCAAAATAGTATATTCCACGCAGCTTCTCAGTTGTTCCCAGCACTCCTGTACACAACCTGGAAGAAGATGGACTTCTGGCTCATACAGGAGCACACCACTAGTTTATAGTACTTGAATAATGCTGACAAATGGTCTAGCTAGACAAATGGCTATGATGCTGAGCTCTGACTTGTGAAGACAATTACCTCACCTCAGGCTATGTTTGGCATCCAGTTTCAACCTGCAGCTTTTGCTATTTTGAATCACAGAGCCCCACCAAAAGTTGCAAAATATATTGATGCAGATTCACACAGAATTCAAGTAATCAGTCCAGTTAGCCACAAGGAAAATCAAATATGCAGAAGATAAGCAGTTTTAAAAAAACCCTTTCTGAATTAAAAACTAAAACAAATACCAAGCTCTGCCACTTTAAAATTGAGGAAAACTTCTCTCAGATTAAGCAAGAGAGAGAGAGTTTAGTTACAGATAATTCGTCCAAAATAGTATATTCCTCGCAGCTTCTCAGTTGTTCCCAGCACTCCTGTACACAACCTGGAAGAAGATGGACTTCAAATAGCATGAGCGTTATGGCCAGTGACCCAAATGCACACCCCAATGCATGTCACTCACTGCAGGGTTGGGGTGGGGTTGACGTTGGTTCTATACATTACTGCTATTCCTATTATGTGTCTCTCTTAACTCCTGCACTACCAATGGCTACCAGCAAGACAATATTCAGCATTGACAAATGCTTGTTAAACATTGGTCCACCCTGTTTTGGTTTCACCCCCAGCTGCTTAAAATAACCATGGAGAGAAACATTGTTAGCTCGTTCTGAAAGAAAATCACAATCAGTTATCAATTTAGTTTCAGCATTTTCACATTTTAACCCTTTATGTCCATCAATCATTTGTTGCCATAGTTTCTTCAGGCTTCATCTTTCTTTCTTGAATTTCCGGATCGTGGAGCTGTGCTCAAACAAGTCCGAATCAGAATCACCGAAAGAAAAAGTGTCCCCGCCTCTGAAATTTTCTTTGCCTGAGCTCTTGACACCACAGCTGCTGAAACATCAGGATTTACTCCCTCTTTGATCAACTCAATAAATCCTGGAAAGTAATTTCCAATAATCACAGGTACAGGTAACTCAGGTACTACCCCCACTTTCATTTGATGCGATAAACCCTTAATGGTCAGAGTCACTTGGGTGGTGGGATAGTATCCAATTTCCCCATGGATGCAGATGACACCAGTACCTGGTCCCTTTGCACAGTGTTTTCCCAGCACTTTAACATGCACTAGGGTCTGTCTGCTTCTTGAATCAATGAGTCCCTTCACAGTCTTATTCCCCACCTTCGCATCTGTTAAGTACTTGCCCCAATTTGCTAAGGACAAATCTCCTACAGTGCCACTATTTTTACTATGGCAGTTTCTTGCAAAATGGCCTGGCTCATTACAGTTATAGCAGATAACATCTTTGGGCACAGATTTGTTACCCCCACCAGAGTTCTTATCAGGCTTGAAGTTAAAATGGGAAAAAGAGTGTCTTACTGGTGCTTGGGTGTTACCTCGCTGTTGTGGCATCTGTCTGGCCATTTAGTAGTCCTTGGCCAAAGAAACAGCCTTTTCCCCACTCTCTGGTTGGTGTTCCTTTACCCACAGCTGCACATGCTTAGGCAAGATGTTGATGAATTGCTCCAAGGCAAATGTGTCGATTATCTGTGGGACTGTTTTGCTCTCTGGTTGGAGCCATTTTATCAGGAGTTCACTGAGTCGGGTGAAGGCTTCTCGAGGATTGTCAACTGAGTTGTATTTCAGAGATCGAAATCTCTGTCTGTAGGTCTCTCTGGAGATGTCTGTAGGTCTCTCTGGAGATGTTGTACTGTACCTTTTCAGGATTTCGCTTTTCACCAGGTCATATTTTTCTGACTGTGCAGAGTCCATACTACTGAAGGCAAGCTGGGCCTTTCCTGTCAGGTAGGGTACCAGTCTAATTGTCCATTGCTGTTTTGGCCACTGGCAGGCTGTGGCAATTCTTTCAAAGGTTGTCAGGTATGCCTCAGTATCATTTGAGGGACACAACTTTGTAAGTTTAATGGCCTTTAAGTTGCTTACATTTTGTTGCTCATCTGGATCTGTGCTGGATCCTCTGCTTTTCGATAGCTTGCAAGGCATCCAGCCATCGTAGCCGCAGTTGTTGCATCTCTTCTCTCATCTGCTGCTCCTGTCGCTGCATCTCTTCTCTTCTCTGCGCTTCTAAATGCGGAATCTCTTTTTCTGTCTGCTTCTCAGTCTCTTTTTGTTGCATAGCCCACCATTTGAAAAAGTCCATCAGGCTTTCAGGTTCTGTCACAACCTGATCTTTTTCCATGACTTGTGCTGGCTGTACAATCTCAGACTGGACTTCTGTTGTGGCTAGTTTGGCTGCCATTCTCCTGGTAACCACTCCAGGACTTGCTGCTACAGAATCCATACCTTCCTCTGTGCTTCCCTGGTACTAGGTCCAGCACCCACGCACAAAACTGCTGTCTTAGGGTATGCACTGTGTAAATCCCACTACTGACACCATCTGTCGTCGAGGCATAGATCAGGAAGCATAGGGAAAACCCAGGAGCAGTTGTAAAATTCACCAAAACTTTAATTATAGTAGCAGTAATATAAAAAATAAACTTGTTCATAATAACTATGTACAGAAGCACAATAAAATAAAATCTTTCTTGTAATCTGTGTTCCTTTTTCTTGTAAATTCCCCCCTTGTAGCTCAGTTTAGCTGTTTTATAAGTCATTTCTACCCCCACTCTAAATAAAGATCCTGTCCTTGTATGTTTCAGGCAGGATGAACCAAATGTTCTTGCTGAGGGGCCCTTTCTGCAGCTTTTGAAAAACAAAAGCCTAAAAATTGAACTCTGATAACATCTAATTCTCAATACCTTTTTCAGTTATGATAAAATACAATTATATACATTTCAACAGTAATGCTATATAAATATTCTAAACAATAAGGATCCTCTATCAGTTTCATTTCCATATATTGATTTGCCCATTTTTCTATATCCGCAGATCTAGATATACAGTACAAGGGAGAAAAAACAGACAGCAAGAGAAAAGTGAGAGGCAAAGAATTGCAAGATTGTTCGGGTTGATCAAGTCCGAGGTCTCACAGGAAAATTTGGTTACGCAACCAGATAGAAGAGACAGAAAAAAAAAGATCCTTGCATTTAAACACATTCTCCATAACAAATAGGACAGGGTCTTATTCTGCTCTGTCAGAGTAATATTATCAGGGTGTGACACAGCAATCCAATCTAGAACAGACTCCACCCCTGTTTTATGATTGAATCTTGTTGTTTCATTGATAATCTGAGCAACCCCCATTTGTAACAGTGTCTCCTTAATTGCAAGGTTTGTCTCTAACTCCCAATTACAGTTAAATTACCTGGTAACAGCCATTCTTTGGTGGTAATGCAAATGTTTTTAAATCTGGATAGATAATCTAATCCCTCCTTGATATGACCTGCTGGAATGTAAACAGAACTGACTACAAGATGTTTGTTCTGACCAAAAGTCACCTTAACTGAAACTAGATCACATTTGGAATTGTCAGAGGGGAAATCCAGCAAGCCACATTTGAGTTTTGATTTTGTATACATTAAAGTTCCCCCTCCCCTTTTCACTCTTCTGTCTTTTCTGGTAATATTATAACCTGGTAGGGAGACTTTTTCATCATTAAGTTTACTAGTTAACCAGGTTTCTGATAAAATAATTCTATCGGGCCTCAAAAAGAGACCATTTGGCCAGAAGACTTTGGATATTCAAGTGAACTATACTAAGTGGAATTAACTTGTTTTAAAGATGCATTTTGGTGAATTTGAGGGTCAGAGGGGGTGGTAGAAACAGAAGAAGAGTGGACAGAACCTGGACCGGGGTGGGGATGATCTGAGCCTGAGAATAGCAGTACGAGTATTGTCAATCTCCTAGAATTAGATTTATAATAGGACCTCAGATGATGTTCATTACTAACAACAACCCTAGAAAACAATGTTTCCCAGCTAGGAAATAAATAAGCAAGTGAAAGTGAAAAACACAGAAATACTGGATTTTAGAGAAAGAAATAATAAACTTTTCCCATTCACTAATTAACACTAGGGAAGGGCCCCAGTAATCCTGACCAGTATTGAACTCAGGTGAAGGGTCTAACGATTTCTGTACTCACTAGGTTGAGATGTTGTAAGACAAGCAGCACAAAATAAAAAAATACAGAAGCATATTTAACAATTGCCAACCAGACAAAAAAAAAAGTGCAATTGAAACCTTATCTTAAAAATACAATTTATCTAACTAAGCACTAAAACCAAACTAGGTATTAAACCTAAAATTAAGATTATAAAACATTGGGTGTATCTTAAAGGGACACTGTCAACTTGTTTTTCATCATATTATTTCTAAATAAAACCCCACATTTTATGATTGTTTACCCTCTCTAAAATTCACTGATGTTGCTGTTTGTTTTGTCTGTCTCCTTGTTTAGTAGAACTGAAATGCATGGCAATGTATATTTATAAACAACCTTGTTTTGTTTACAATCCTGGTTCTGTTCTTACTGCATACTTCCTGAGCATTAAAAACACACCCAAACAGTGCAGTCACTCAGAAGAAAGAAGCCTCCTAAACTCCCACTGCTTCATGAGGGGATAGACTGTTTTGTGGGTGTTCCCAAGTCCAGGAAAGATGTTTGGGGTTGCTCAAGGGATGTAAACAAACCTGTTTTAGTGTGATAACACTAATATGTTGGGCAGTCTGTTTTTCACTTTTTTAAAGAAAATAAGTGTCAGAATCAAACTACCAGCTACAGCAACAATCTTTGCTGAATATTGGCAGTCATAAAATATGTTTTTTAAACTAGGGACACTATGAGACCTAAGGGGGTTAACAGTGTCCCTTTAATAAACAAAGTAGAAACCTTCACTTCAATTATGTATTTGTCATTATCATTAGACTGTGATAATCTGACGTAGGGTTAGCAGACTGAAAGTGGAATTTCTTCTACTGAGTGGTGCTCGCCACTCACGATCATGCTCAGCGCTCGTGCTGTGTAGCGACGAGCGTGGAAATTTAAGGGCTGCAACCCCTCCCACTGAGGCAACTCATAAACATAATTGGCTTACTGCTGAGCCTCCTGTTTACCAGAGTAACCCCAGGCACACACCCAATTAGTCACAAGTCCCAGACACAATCAAAGGACAGCAGCAGCAACAGCAGCAGCGAGTTCGTTTAAGGTGGCAAACCTGGATGGGAAAGGCAGTCCGTTCAGCAGCAGTAAAAGTGCAGTTTTACAGGTAGAGAGCTGCTTCTAGAGCAGTGAATTGCAGGCAGGTGTTCTTGCTGGTGGAGGGGGGGGGCGCTCCTCACAGAGGTTACTTTGGAAAGGATATGTACAAGCACCATTACTATATCCATGCGACCAGCATAACCTGCACCTCTGTTGGTCACATGCTGATCTGAAATGAGCAATGAAGCCACACTTAAAACAGGCCTGAGACTGCTGCTGGTAAAACAGATGCTTCTGTCTCTCCCCAAATAGAATCTGTTTGCCAGATGAACCAAACCTGTACCTCCATATTTAAGTTTCACACAAACTTTTCACCCCCCAGTCCCCACCTTTTCATCATCCAAAATAGGGGTGGGCACATCCAGGACCTCACACCTCTGACTTAGCCAGTACATGCTGTCAGAGACAGTAACCCCCTTGTTTCTAAAAAAGATGGTGACAACTTTTACTCTACCTAATTCAGAAGTATGGCTAAAGGAGGACCTTAGTGGAGTATCTTTAAGGGTTGAATACTGAGCCCAGAATCTGTCTTGGGATTTATCAGTTTTGAAGCTAACATGATATAACTCCTCATTTGCCACATGAATGAAAGCATACAAACTGGATACCATAAAACCCATAGAATCTTTTATGAGTGTCCTGATAAAAGTTCTGGCTGAAGGGTATTCCTCTCCCACCACATATCTCAAGCATATGGCATTCCTTCTCTGGGATGGTTCTGTGGAGGCCCCCCAAAAAGTCAGAAATCTTTGGATGTCCCCTGTCTACTGAGCTTGGGCCCTCCTGTCCAGCTCCAGTGTTATTATTTATATGGCTGTTCCCTTGTTATCCCTGGGTACATCTCATGGGAAGCAGGGAAAAGGAGTCCAATTTCTCCTTTCAGTGTTGTGCCTGAGCACCCACCACACTATCAGAGGCCATGTCCCAAAAGCCCTGCTGTCTTTCAACCCTCACTGTATCGGACCTTTTACTGGGAGAATGTCAGTCACCATTAGAAACAGTCGTTGGTGCTGTCTCCAAATCCTGCCTCACCCCAACATGTGATTGAGCAGCTTGCTCTGATAGATCCAGTGGAGAAACAGTTTCGGCTGGCCTCGGTACAGTCTGCACATCACAGTGTGAGACAGGAATGTCCTGAACAGTTTGTGCTGAAGAAATACAAGGATCAGTAACATTTGAAATAGAAGCACTCTGACTAATAGGCTGTCTCCCTGCTGCTGACGAAATGTCTGCAGTACTTTCAGAAAAGGGCACCCCAGCTTGTACTAGTACTAACACAGTCACAGTCCCCTCTTTTGGTTCACCACTTGTGATTCAGACACCAATACCCCAGCCACATCAGTCATACTCTCAGCAGTGTCTGACTGTGCACTACTGCCTTGTGCACCAAAACCGACCCACCCTGCTGCATTCTCATGTGACCCACAGACAGTTCAGTGGCTGGTAAGTGCTTAGGGCTTTAAGAGCTTATCTTGCCAACCAGACCAATGATTTCTGCGACTGTCGATGGGTCACTTGTAATCCATCAGCCATCTTCATATTTCTGCCACCTGGCCATCAGCAGCGACTGTTCAGCTGACCATACTGAGTGGGGCAGAGGCGGCAGAGCAGACCGACCCCTTAGCAGCCCCAGGAACTTACCTGTTCCCACAACACCTCAGCACTCTATGATACTGTCGAAACTGACACTGACAGCGTCTCCTTCACTGTAGCCGAATTAGCTGAGGCAGCTCTTTTGATCTCCCATGCCATACTCAAAGCAACGAGTGCCGCTTCTTCTTCTGCAAGAAGTAGAAACAGTAGTGCCTTTTGTTCCGAAATTACAGCTATCATAGCCTGCCCAGCTTTTGACAAACTCAAAGTCTGCTGAACTTCAGGAGTTGCTCCAAGAGACACCAATTCAGGACTTCCCACCAGAGAAACAGATTCCTCACTTTCTTTCTGGACTGAAGCAGGTACATTTTCAGTTGCTTCTTGGCTAACTGCATCCTCAAAAAATTCCATAGCGATTTCCAACTAAACACCTCCACTTCCTCCTTCCTCTCCACCACCTGATTCAGCAATCTTGCAGACAGCAACACAGCCCCACAGTGCTCCCCCCCTCCGAAGAGTAGGGGAGTGTCCCCAATGTCATGGCCAACATTCCCCCTGTCAGTAAAAATCGGTCCATGTAACCCACCCCCAGGAAGCACCTGGAAACAAACTATTATAGCTTAGTGTACTTTCCCTGGTCAAAAATTATAAATAAGTAATTACAAATCAGTGAATCAAAATAAGATGATTATCTCTACAAATGATTATTTTTAATAAAGTGGAGTTATTAATTAAAAAATAAGAAGAGGGTCTTCCACCTGACCATTAGTATGGATGCTGCGGAGGCCTTCAATAGGGTTGACTGGCAGTTTCTAACAGCTACTCTCTAATAGTTCCATTTTGGAGTCTACTTCATAGGAGCCATAGTGTCCCTTTATAAGCCCATGAGGCAACGGTTAAGTTGAATGGCCATATGTCAGTGGGGTTTCCTTTGGGAAACAAAACCCGGCAAGGGTGCCCTCTTTCCCCATTATTGTTTGCTCTTTGCCTTCAGTCACCACCAAAAGCAGTAAGAACAAATTTGGACATTAAAGCAGTAATGGCAGTAGGGGTAAAGCAGAAAATAGCACTGTATGGGGATGATTCACTGTTTTTTTCTGGGGGACCCAGGCTCTTCCCTCCCATACCTGCTGGCCACTTAACAGTGCTTAGTGGCACTTGCAGGATACAAAATTATTTTGAGCAAATCGGAGGCCATGATTCTCAGTGGGACACCTCTCCATGGTTCAAGTCTAACTTCACTTTTTCCTGGGCCAAACATAATACCTTCCGCTATCTAGGAGTGCAAGTATCCATGGATGTCTCCCATCTGTTGCAGAACAACTACCGGAAATTATACAATGCTGCCCTACAAACAGATCTGGCTAGATGGACATTATTACATCTGACACTGTATGAAGAGATTCAGCTGAGTAAAATGAATGCTTTACCTAGGATGTTATTCCTCTTTCACGTACTCCGTATTCCCATTACCTCAGGCTTTTTGAATGCATTCCATAAAGGACAATTAAACAGGTTTTTCAGAAAAATCAAGACCTCAAAATCCAAAATCATAGGGCTGTAACCTAAGCGGTTACCTGCCATATGATATGCTTTGTTTCATGCATAAAGTATTTAACCCCGTTTCATCATGTTTAAAAAATTTAGACAAATTGTCAAGTCTTTTAAAACGCCCACTCCAGTAGCAGCCTAAGATGGCTGCGATGTGCTTGCGTGATGATGTCAATGAAGCAAGTTGGATCTTTGCCCATGTTAATTAGGCCACAATCAGAACTAATGAAGTTCTTTTATTGGGTAGTGATACTGGGGGTCAAGATTAAACATACAGTATCACAGAACTTTACAAGGTACTGTGTGCAGAGACTACCCCACCTCTGGCACACATACACAATAGTTGAGAGGCAAGGGGAGACTGGAGCTAGTCAAGAGAAGTAGTGGGCAAGGGGATTAGGTTTCAGTGCCAAAAAGTGCAAGGTCATGCATCTGGGGTGGAGAGACCCAGGGACTGTGTATAGTACGGAGGGAGGGACTTAGGCCACCCAGCAAGAAAGGGACCTCAAGGTCATCATATCTGATGACCTCAAAATAGCTGGTCAATGTGACAAGGTGGTTGGAAAAGCTAGTGGGATGCTGGGGTGCATAGATAGGATGATTTCTAGCTGGAGGAGAGAGGTGGCATTGCCACTATATTGCTCACTAGTGGACCCCACCTGGAATACTGTGTCCGGTTCTGGAGGTTGCACCTCCTAAAGGACATTGACAGGGTAGAAGTGGTACAGAGAAGAGCCACCAAAAGGGCACAGGGACTACACGAGAAGCCATATGAGGAAAGGCTGCAGGATCTCAACATGTACTCCCTAGATAAGAAGAGAGCAAGAGGGGCATGACTGAGACCTGTAAGTACCTCACAGTGGTGAACAAGTTGCATGTGGGCTGTCTCAGAGAAAAGAAGGCAACAGAACAGGGGGGGGCATGCAGTGAAGCTAGAGGGAGTGAGGTTTAAAAGGGATGTGAATAAATACTTCTTCATAGAAGAGAGTCCTGGGTGACTGAAACAGCCTACCGGCAGAAGTTGTGGGGGCTGAGACTGTAGGAAGCTTCAAGCATGTGAGGGACAGGTACAAGGGAAAACTAGGTTGAGAACAGGGAGAAGGGTGGGGACACCAGTGCTCAAGAATGGTCAGAGGTATCAGAATAGGCAGGGAAAATTGTGGCAGACTGGCTGGGCCAACCAGTCCTTTTCTGCTGACAAAGTCTGTGTTTCTATGAAAAGGGGTTGTAAGGTCACCACCTCCCTTACATGGAAGGAATATAATTGAAAGGTCCTCATCCACTTTATTCGCACACCCATGGTCACAAAACATTCCTGGACCACTCATTCAGATGCATGTTGGAGAAATTGTGGGGGTGGGGCAGGGATCCCATTACCACATATGTTGGGCCTGCCTGGTGTTAACCCACATTTTGGGGCCAGTTACATCAGGCTATGCAAGACATTTTAGGAGTTACACTTCCTAAAACATTCATAGACATGGTCTTGGGCTTTCCAACCCTTCTCAAAGGGCTCAAATCGATGCAGAAACAAGAACAAGGGCTCAGAATTACAGTGAAGCATATAAACATAGACAGTGATGACAGAAAAAGGCCACTGGCCCATCGAGTCTGCCCAAACCCCCAACAAACCCAGGACCTATTGTCCATACAGGATTCTAACCCACACTATCTATCCCCATGTTCCCACCCTACTGCTGTCACCCTGAGCTCCTTCCCAGGCATGTTTGAAACCATTGATAGTTTTGGTGCCCACCACAACAGCTGGCAGATTGTTCCATTTTGTTCTAGTGGTGTGGATATGGTTCACTTCTTCACACTCTGGTAGTTCCACTGGAATGCTGTTATTTGCTGGAACATCTTTAAGTTAAGCTCCTCCACCATCTGGATGATATATCCTTGACTCTGCCCCATCATGACATCAGATCTTTCTTTCCACTGGAAGAATATGTCACCTCCTTCATGCTCCACTTAAGATTTTTTGGTACCATAGGGAAACCTTTACTTTCAAAGTTATTTTCTTGTAGTTTTGTGGTCCTTTTGACTCCATCTCTAGACCAACAATGGAACATAAGAAACTAGGATTCATATTCTGTGTTCGGTGCCACCAGAAGATGTCGGTCACCAATCTGCACAACACATGCATATACTGCCTGGGTGGGCAACACGACATGGCTAGGAGCAGCCTATGCTTGTCCAAGCTTCCTGAATCCCTCGAGGACAGGAAGCTTTGTCTCCCACTGGATCGGCCTTCGGAACAGGATCTGAAGGATTGCACTAAGGGTCACAAAAAGGCCTCTGCTGTGGCTGAGTCTGCTGCACAGCTTGTGACCCTTGAGGCAGAAGTGGTGGCTGCTGTGGCTGGCACCTCCTCACTCTCAGCGCTGTTCCCACAAAGGGCCAGCATCAGAGGGTCTTTCACAGACCAGTTCTGTGATATGCAATGATCCCTCTAGCCCTTGGGGGAGAGTCCTACCCTCTGTGGTTCTAAATCTAAGCACTGCCTGTGCCAGTCATGGGACGAGAGAGAGAGCACGGTCCTCCCGGTCCCTCAACTTGCTCGACTGCTCGACATTTGTCAAGTGCCCCTCGGCTAAGGGGGCAGTTCAAACAGGTTAAAGGCTCTTCAGCTCTGCCATCAAGCCAGTTGACCTCGACTCCATTCAGTCAAGTCATTGAGACTTTTCTTGACCCAGCCAACTGGTTGTCAGATGAGGCTGAAGAGTTGGACTCACAGACCTCGGTGCTCACAGTCCTCACTCAGGAAGATGAGGACCAATCAGTGACTCCGGTCAATCCTTCCAGGGCCCAGCCTCCACTCGATGCTGGGTCTTCAACACCCTTGTTACTAAATGTCGCTAGATGCATAATCTACGACCAACCACAGGAAGACCTCTTTCATGGTCGATGGTTGAGGTCACAGTTGGGGCATTCGCACTCTTGATCCTGCGCGACCAGGAGGCACCACTATTGACACTCTTCATCCTTTTTATCCTCAGGTGAGGAGAGGCACCAGCAGAAGATGTGCCGGTGCTACAAGAAGTTCCTCTGGCAGCAGTGGGCCTTTGTGGGACTTCCTCTGGCAGCAGGGGGCCTTTGTGGGACAGGGCAGGGCTCTTCCCCAAAGACCTCTGGTCCCCTAGCAACCACCAATGATTGCCTCACCAGTCCCAGTTCTGCAGGTGCTCCCCACAGCTGCTTCTCCACTGATTAGGGTGGAGCCACCACCCCAACAGCTGCCAGTCAGTGCTCCCACCAAGTAGGCTGGCTGTTTGGCTCCCTGGCTGCCAGGCTAGATGTTGACTCGGATTACCCCAGGTGAGGATTCCTGAGAGCTCTGTGGTGAACGACAGCTGAGGGCCATCTTCAAGGAGTCATTGGATGACTTGGATTGGGAATCTGTGGCCTCCTCAGGGATTTAACTCTTTGTCTGTGGCTTGGCTGAGGAGCCTTCCACCGACCGTGGGCAGAGTCCTTCAGTGGGCTGCTCTGACATATCTCAGAGTTCATGTCAATCTCAGTAGAGCCAGTCCAGTAGAGGACTAAGTAGCCTCTCATGGACATTTCAGACCAGAATGACTCCCCAGGGGTTGCCTTCCCAGTGGCTGAGGCCATCTTGGGACCAGCCCTGGAGCTTTAGCAGCATCCAGCATCCTGCCCAGCACCCTTGGCCCGCATGGTCTACAAGTATGCAGCCCCTACAGGCTCCCTTTCAGGGTTTTTGGATCACCTTTTGGCCAAAGGCCTGGGCGTGGATTCGGTTTTCTGTAAATCCAGACACCAGGGGGACATAGACAAGCCTTCAGACAAGGAGTTCTGTAAGACTGATCATGCTGCAAAAAAAGTGTACATTGTGGCTACTCTGGGTCTCCGTCAGGCTAACTATGCTGTCATGATGGCTAATTATGGTAATTCCCTGATGAGAATCTTTGATGCGGTTCTTCGCCACCTCCATCCAGAGCAGCAGGTGGTGGTTGAGCTCATCA
Organism: Neoceratodus forsteri; assembly: GCA_016271365.2. Taxonomy (NCBI): domain Eukaryota; kingdom Metazoa; phylum Chordata; order Ceratodontiformes; family Ceratodontidae; genus Neoceratodus; species Neoceratodus forsteri. The sequence goes on from CM057456.1 coordinate 1,681,679,910, forward strand.
GAGACCACGGTCAGTCACTGGCTAAACAACAGTTTCCAATGGCTTTGGACATGGGTGACTCTTGCATCCTTGCAGTGGAAATGGCTGTCTCCATGCATTGCAGGGCTTGGCTGTGTTTGTCCACCTTCATAGCAGACACCTAACAGAAGCTGGCCAATGTCCCTTGCCTGGGCACTGACTTCTTTGGCCTGGGGTGGAAGGAAACCTCACTTGGATTGAGAAGTCCAGTGCCACCTTTGACTCTGTGACTTCATCCTAGAAGGACCAGAAGAAAAGGCCTAAGAAGCCGGCTTTTCAGTACTGGTCCATTCAGTCACAGCCTCCCCAGCAGCAGCCCCAGCAAGGGCAGTTTCAGGCCTGCCACCCAAGCAGAAGTCCGGGCCCCAAGGACCTAAAAGCAGGGACGGGGTAGTGGTGCCCCTCTGGCAGCAGCCACCAGTGCCCCCACAAAACCTACCCAGTGACGGGTTGAGGGGTGTCATCCCCCCACCTGTCCTGTCCCCGACTACTTTCCTGGTTGGAGGCTGGCTATATCACTTCTTTTCACATTGGTCTGCTATCACAACAGACAAGTGGGTGTTGGACATAGTGGGCAGAGGACTGTCTCTAGACTTTGAGGCTGTTCCACCCTACCACCTACATGTGCCTCAAGAGTCCGGTGTGTCTCAGGATACGATGTCCGCCTTCAAGGAGGACACTGCTCAGCTCCTTGCAAAGGGGCAATAGTCCATGTCCTGGTCAGTCAGTGTTATGTGTCCAGATACTTCCTGGTCCTGAAACAGATGGGGGGACTGGTGCCCTGTACTGTATCTACATGTTTTCAACCAGCATGTGCATGAAGCACAAGTTCCAGATGGTTACTCTGAGCCATATCGTCTCTGGAGCAGAACAAGTGGACCTCCAAGATGCATTCTTCCACATTCCTGTCCGCAGGCCCCTCCACCGGTACCTCCATTTCTAAGTGAAAGGGGCCCTGTAGCAGTTCCAGGTTATGCCCTTCAGCCTCTCCTCCGCACCGAGGGTTTTCACCAAATGCATGGCAGTGATGGTGGCTCACCTGTGGCACCGAGTGGTCAGAGTATACCCCTATGTGGACAACTGGCTAGTAGCCAACCCATCCAAAGTAATAGTCATTTTTATTTATAAAAGGTGCTTTTCAAAATATCAAAATGCCTGTAATAAAATTAAACAGACTATAATAAATAATAAAACAGTAATTACAATAAAAAATATCCGAGAAAGCTAAATCAAATAAATATGTTTTTAAGGCAGCCTTTAAAAGTCTTGATGGACAGGCAATCTGTAACCTGATGAGGTAGAGAATTCCACAGGGCCGGGACCGTGAAAGCAAAAGATCTCGCCCCCTGAGGTTTTTAAACAGGCCCTGTGAATCTCAAGTAATCCCTCATCAGTGGAACGAAGCGGATGGATGTGGCGGCAGGGGAGCAGGAGGTCTTGCAAATAACGTGGTCCCTGTCCATGTAGGGCCTTATAGGTCAACAAACTGATCTTAAAGGTGATCCTCCACCACACTGGCAGCCAGTGCAGTTCGCGAAGCACAAGGGTGGTGTGGCTAGATTGAGAGAAGCCCATCAACAGCCTGGCTGCCGCATTCTGCACCAGCTGCAGGCGGCGGATGTCCACCCCAGGAAGCCCTAGGTAGCGAGCATTACAGTAGTCAAGGTGGGAGATCACAAAGGCATGGACCAGGGTAGGCAGGTCATCAGGCAGAACAAGGCATTTTATCTGGGCGATATTCCTCAGATGGTAAAACAAGGACTTGGTGATGGCTGATACTTGTGATTTAAGCATCAGCTCAGCATCAAGAATAATGTCCAGATTCCACACCCGTTCAGAGGACCTCAGCTGGTTTACCCCCAGGACCAGCCCAGAGGGCTGAACCACAGAGGATCCCTCTACCAGACAACCAGGGTCCACAACAAACACCTCAGTCTTATCTGGATTCAGCCTTAACCAGCTGGAACTCATCCAGTCCTGGATCACAGCGAGGCAGTTGTTAAGGATCGAGACGGCATCATCCTGTCTGGGCACAAAGGACATGTATAGCTGAGTATCATCTGCATAGCAGTGAAAACTCAGCCCATACCACCTTATAATGTCTCCCAATGGTAGCATGTACACCACGAACAACATGGGAGATAATACGGAGCCCTGCGGTACCCCACAGGTCAGGTGGAAAGGGGCCGAGGAAAAATTCCCTGACACCACTTTCTGCATCCTGCCCATGAGAAAAGAATGGAACCATCTGAGGACCATACCAGACGGTCCACAGATTGGCCTCAGATGCTCCAGTAGTACCCCATGGCTCATGGTGTCAAATGTTGCAGAGAGATCAAGAAGGACCAAGATCGAACGGCTCCTCTGATCTCTCGTCATCAGGAGATCATTGAGTACCCGAACAAGTGCTGTCTCGGTACTATGCCTCTTCCTAAATTTGGACTGGAGAGGATCATAGACCTCGTGGGTGGCAAGGTGGTCCTTGAGCTACAACGTGACTACCTTCTCAATAACCTTACCTACAAAGGGCAGGTTAGAGACAGGTCTGTAGTTTGCGAGACAGGGTCGAGAGAAGATTTCTTCAGAACAGTGGGTCACAACCGCCTCTTTCAAGGGGTCGGGAAACATCCCCTTCTCCAATGAACTCCAGACTATCTCCACTAGGACCGGTCTGATGACTTCCACACACTCCACTAGGAGGTGGGTTGGACCAGGATCCAAACTACAGCAAGTCGGTCACATGCCCTGGACAATCTTCAAGATATCCGTGATCACTAGCTAGTCAAAGTCAGGCCAGACAAACTGGGCACTAGCAGCCTCCCACCGACCACCACACTGCTCATTGGGGTGTACTGAATGGATTTCTGACCTGATGATGGCAACCTTATCTGCAAAGAATTGAGCGAACTCCTCACACTTAAGTTGTGAAAGAGTTCTCTGATTCTGAAGGCAGGTTGGATTGCACAACCTGTTGACAGTTCAGAAGAGCTGAGCTGGTCAATTCCTTGCAGTGGCTATCTCCCGGACAGGAACTCTGTCTTCTTATGGGAGAAAGTCGATTGATATTCCCTTTAATGGGCCATCAATCTAAGTTTGTCATCCTTCAAGCCAGATTTCCACCAGCGACACTTCAGCCTTCACCCAACTGCCTGAACTCCTTCAAGGTCCCATCAAACCAGGGGGTCCAAGGAAGAAGAGTGAGTGGGTGAACACGGACAGGAGCAATGGAGTCCAGGGCCCCTGATACTGCACTGTTATAGTGCAGCAGCAGGTCACCAGACTCCATGCATCCCGTCGGCCTACTTGATAGGTCCAGCACTGCCATTAGACCAGCAGGGGACAAATCCCTTAAACGGTGGTACCGGACCATCTCCACAGGGGCAGGTCTATTGGGGAGGAACCATGAAACTGAACCCCTACAATGAGATGGTCAGACCAAATGGCTGGTTCCACCACCAAATTGGCAATCTCCATCCCCAGGAGGAACACCAGATCCAGAGAGTGACCACAATTATGGGTAGCAGAGGCAACTACCTGTGTGAAGCCCAACAAAGACATCAGTTGGAGGAAATTTTGACCAAATTATGAGAGTTCGTCATTGACCCAGGCATTGACGTCCCTCAGCACCAACCACCTGGAGAACTCCAACACCATATCAATGACGAAGTCCGCGACTTTCTGCAGAAATTCTTTCCCATCCCCGGGTGGACGGTAGATGAAAAGAATCCTGTAACCCACACCTGCACCCATGATACACTCAATAGGATCTGGTAATCCCTACAGGCACATCTATAAGTCTCAGATCTGACTTTGAGGTGGAGCTCTTGCAATAGGTATCACACTTAGGATTAATGCCGCCAGGCATTAGGATCCCATGGAAAAATCTTCTAGCCAGTAGTCTGTGGTGGGGTTCTGCCCCTGACGTTGGCTCCACTCGATGTTCAATGTAGTATATAGGGGCCGGCCCCCTCACCATCTCAGTTCTTTTCCCGCTGTCGACCCGCTTAGTTTGGCTCCACGGATGCCTCGCCTTAGCAGTTGACCACCTTTTTGTGCGCTTAGTTAAAGCAGTTTTGAAATAGTTTTTTCTCGATCGATTAATAGTTATTTTGCATGTCTTCTCCCTCCCCACTGCGGCGAAAGTCAAAGTGCCAGTGCGGCAAGCAGATCCCAGCCAAAGACAGCTACGAGGCCTGCCTAATCTGCCTAGGCCTCGACCATCAGCCCAACGACTGTCCACACTGCAAAAAGTTCAACAATAAAACGAGGATCCAAAGAGCAAATGCACTCAAAGCCTACCTCCTGGAGAAGAAAGTAGCGACCATGCAGAAATCCCCATCGGGACCCAGCTCTTTGTCTCCCACAAAGGAGTCTCCCCATAGAGAGAAGTCATCAGGAAAACACCATTCGAAGAAAAAGATAGGGCCAGGTCAGAATCCACCCCAAAATCTCCTCAGAGAGCTTCTTTCTCAGCCATCAGTGGTAGGAGGGGGTCATTCCCTCCATCCTCTGTTGGGACCAGTTCTAAGAAGTTGTAAGAAGATGCTCTCTTCTTCTGCTGACAAGCCCAGAGAGCAGTCTTCTTCCTCAGGGTGCTTGCACGCCCAGGTCCCCCGGGCTCACCGACCCCATAAAACTTCGCATGGGTTGACTCAGGAGGGGCAGTCACCCACTGGTAGGCCTAAGGAGACAGGCCATAAATCCAGTGGATCATCTGACAGGAGCAGAAAGTTGGACGACTCCACCAGGTGACAGGAGACCGTCCGCTTGCGGACGCCTCCTCCTCCGGCTAAGGGGAGCTCGCCCACCAGCGACAAGCACCCCCCAGGCCGAGCAACCTCACCAGAAGGCAGGGCCCCATCGCCCAATAAAAGGCAGTCGCCGGTTGGTGACCAGACGCCCGACCTTCCACCAGACGACCGGTCGCCTGACGATGCTCAGCACACACCAGACGTGGGGTCAGATGACCGTTCACCCACACACATGGAGCCCGACCCACAACCAGATACAGCAAGGGCAGCCTCCCCAGAGCAGATGCCAGCACCGAACACCTCAAAAGTCCCGATGCCCGGTCCTTCAAACTCAATGCCCCCTCCACCGGTCATCACCCTAGCAGACGTAGGGGCCCTATTCACCTCATAGTGAAATACAGTGATAGGGGACCTGCTGTACAGGCCACTGGATCCCCCACCTAAAGAAACACCGATGTCTCCTCCTCCGACCCAGGACAAGATGCCAGATGAAGGCTGTCATCCACCTCCCAGTCCTAGAGGGAAAAGGTGATGAAGGCTATTCACTGTTCCTTCTTCCAGTGGCCGTCCATTATCCACGTCTGGAGACAACTCGGGGGAGTCGTCCTCTGAATCTTTGGACGATGAGGGCTATCATCATCCATCCCCAGGAATGAAGAATTCTCCCAGATCCCCACCAGATGATCCTTCCTTCCTAGATATAATGAGGTACATCCAGGATATATATATGAACGGGACACGGAAGAGTTGGACCCGGAAAGGAAAAGGTTGGCTAAATATCTGGGTGCCAAAGAGCCCAAACCGCTGGTCATACCTTCTATAGTTGAGCCTTTTCAAGACATTACTAGGCTCACCTGGAAGAAGCCGTCCTCCACATCAGCAGTGCCTAGGAAGGCGGATAGGTTGTATAAACCCTTGAAAGATGAATCCTTCCTGGGGGGAGCAACCAAAGGCTGACTCTATGATGCTTGCTGCAGCTCATGGATGACTCACCCAACACAAACACCTCAGCTCCCAGCCTCTGGACCCAGAGTCCAAAAAACTGGATCACTGGGGAAGGAAGGTCTATACCTCTGCCACTGGGACGATTCATTCACTAAACTTCTTGGCCCATATGGTTACATACCAAAAATCACTGTGGGAAAAAAACATGGAGCTGGTCAAGGCCCAACCTGATTCAGACACAAAAAATGAACTACTGGCCTATGTCCAATCCGGCATGGATGTGGACAAGCATGTCCTCTGATGCTCCTATAATTCAATGGACATGGAGGCCAGAGCGGCAGGGGTCTGTCTGTGCAGACACACCTGGCTCAGGGTGGCCAGATTCCATCAGGACCTCCAAGACGCAATCTTGGATGCCCCCTTCCAGGGCCTGGTCCTTTTCAGCCAAGAAGTTGAGGGCATCATAAAAGACCTTCAAGACTCAGGGAAAGCAGATGCTGATGTACACAAGATGTACAAGTTGGAACCGCAGGCGGCAAGTCGGCACCCTTTTCGTAAACCTCAAGGCCAGCAAGGAAACTGCCAGTTCCACGGCAAGGGTTTTAAGCACCGTGGTCAGCCCGTCCAATCAGGAACCCAAGGTCCCAAACAGCCAAAGGCTCCCAGACACCCCGCACCCAACCCCCAGGGAACTGCATGACTTTCAACTGCCTCCCCCAGTCATCAGTCCTCGCGGGGGGGAAGAGGTAGGAGGCCAATTCTCCCTCTACCTCTCAGAATGGAGCAATATCACTTCAGATCAGTGGGTGCTACAGGTCATTCAGAGGGGATATGCCATCGAGTTCCTGAGCGTTCCCCCAGACAACCTACCTTCTCCCTCCCACTGTTCAACCAACCGTGCTCTTCCTCTGGAGCAAGAGATCCAGTCCCTCCTCCAGAAGAAGGCCATCCAGCCAGTCCCACCCTCTCAGCAGGGCAAAGGCTTTTACTCCCATTTGTTTTGGTGCCCAAGAAAATGAGAAATCTTCACTCCATTCTAGACCTCAGCTACCTCAACAAGTTCACTCTGTACAAGAGGTTTCGGATGGTGACCTTGGCAAGCCTTTTTCCCCATCTTCATCAAGGGGACTGGCTATGCTCCCTGGACATGCAGGATGCCTACATGCATATAAAGATCTTGCCCTCTTACAGGAAGTTCCTTTGCTTCCTGTTCCAAGACCACCACTACCAGTTCAGGGTGCTCCCTTTCAGCCTGTCATCAGCACTCAGAGTCTTCACCAAGTGCCTCGCAGTGGTAGCTTCAGTGTTAAGGAGGAGAGGACACTTTGTCTACCCCTACCTCGATGACTGGCTGCTCTCATCCCAGTCAGAGGACCAGCTAATGGGCATTCTCAAGGAGACAAACAAGTTGTTCTTTCTCTAGGCATCACCCTGAACTGGCCAAAATTTCAGCCCTGGCCCTCCCAAATGCTTCAATATGTTGGAGTGGTGCTCAACACCCATCAGGGCAGGGCCTTCCTACTGACAGACAGAGCGCTTCGCCTGGGCGAGCTGTCTTGAAGGATCCAGACATCAGATCAGGTCCCTGCAAGGGCAGTCCTGCAGTTGTTGGGACATATGGCAGCTGCCATAACCACAGTCTCTCTCTCTCTCTCCCGATTGAATATGAGGACCCTCCAGTGGCACCTCAGAGTCCAATGGGACCAGGGTTCAGATGACTTGGGCTATCCCATCCAGATATCGGAAGCGGTTCATCATTCCCTCCAATGGTGGCAAACCCCGACTCACTTGGAGCTGGGAGTACCTTTTCAATGGCCAAGCCCATTGCAGGTCCTTAACACAGATGCCTCAGGACTAGGCTGGGGTGCCCACCTAAATGAGCATCAGACAAGAGGATCATGGTCTGCCATAGAGAGGTCTCTCCATATCAATGTACTGGAGATGAGGGCTGTTCTGTACACCCTCTAGGCCTTTCAGGATCAGCTCTCCTGTGGTCTACTCTTAATCCAGTCAGACTATACCCCGGTAGTCTTTTACCTGAACAAACAAGGGGGCACTCGCCCGTACTCTCTATGCAGGGAGGACATGAGAGTTTGGGACTGGGCAGTAGAACACAATCTGTTCCTCTTAGTGGTTCACGTGCCAGGAAGTCAGAACATTTTTGCAGACAGTCTGAGCCTCTCTCATTCTTTGAATCACGAGTGGGAATTGCTTCAAGAAGAAGCAAACGACCTCTCCAACAGATGGGGTCATCCAGAGTTGGACCTCTTAGCGTCCCCGTGCAATGCCAAACTGCCACATTTTTGCTTGCTAGATCCAGGACCTGATGTTCTCTGGTGAGACACATTGTCCCTCTCTTGGACAAGGAGGTTTCCCTCTGGTTCAGAGTACTGCTCAAACTGCAGTCGGAGGGGGCCAGAATGATTCTGGTAGCCCCTCTTTGGCCTCAACAGATTTGGTTCCCTGTGCTACAGCAGCTGGTCACAGGACCCCCTGTGCCGCTGCCTCTCTCCACTCGCTTGCTCTCCCAGGAACAGGGGACACTTGTCCATGCAGCTTTATGGACTCTACACTTACATGCTTGGCTCCTACAGTCCTAGCAGAGGAGAGACTGAGAGTTTCAGAGAGAGTGGCAGAGATTCTTGTGGCAGCAAGGAAACCCTTCACTAAGGCAACTTATGCCATGAAGTGGAAACGCTTCTGTCTGTGGGCGACAGCTTATTCCTTGGATCCTCTAGATTGCTCGGTCAAGCATGTGCTGGAGTATCTTCTCCATCTCTTCTATTTGGGTCTCAGCTACTCATTGATAAAGGTGCACCTCTGTGCCATTTCGGCATATCATGCCCCTGAGAGAGAGAGAGAGAGAGAGGACTCTGGCACAGCTGGACGTATGCAAAACTTTCCTACGGGGTGTCCTACATATCAGACCTCCGAGGAGGGACCTCGTCCCTCTGTGGGATCTTCTTTTTGTTTTGGAAAAGCTCACCCTTCCCCCTTTTGAGCCAGCTGTGATGTGTGAGCTACACCTCCTCTCTTTGAAGGTGTCATTTTTAGTTGCCATTACTGCTGCTCGAAGGATTTCCAAGCTTCAGGCCCTGATGTGCAAGGAGCCTTACCTTGTGTTTCACAGGGACAGGGTGCAGCTATATACAAATCCTAAGTTTCTTCCGAAAGTGGTGTCCACATTGATGCTGAACCAGGACATCCAACTTCCGGTTTATTACCCAGAGTTCTCTAACAGAGGGAGGCCCTGTTACATACTCTGTACGTTTATTGGGTTCTTCGTTACTACTTGGCCCAAACTCGTTCTGTTCGCAAGATGGATCAGATGTTCATTGCTTTTGCTCAGACAAAGGCAGGGGATCCTGTCACTAAGCAGAACCTAACCAAATGGTTAGTGTACTACATCAATTTTTGTTATCAGCATCATAGCAAACCCTTATCGGGCTCGGATAAGGGTCATTCCACCACAGCAAGAGCCACTTAATTTGCCTCTTTGAGGAACGTTTCAGCAGCAGATTTGTGCACTGCAGCCACCTAGAGCACTGTCCATACCTTCATTAGATGCTACAGTTTGGACATAGCCTCTAGGACAAGAGCAGGATTTGGACTGACTGTCCTGCAGGGATTACTCTCATAAGAGGGTAGACATCCCTCTGCTTCAGTCATTCCTCCACCCATCTGACCTGGACCTATCTAGGGATATTGCTTGGGACTCAGTCCTAGGTGTAATACCTGCTGCAAGAGCTCCATCTCTAAGTCAGATAGTACAGTTACGTAAGAAGTTACCGTAACAGTAGATCTTCGAGAGGAGCTCTTGTGGCAGGTGGCTTGCCCGCCCTTTATCCCCCGGGTCATTTCTTTACTGATACTTCTCTTCTGTAGAGTAGAGTAGAGTAGGGGAGTTTCCTTCTGGGTTCTCCAACTTTTCAGCCGGGTCTCCAGTGGGGAGCTGAGATGGCGCCTGGGGTCGCCCCTTTATACTACGCTGACGCTATGGAGCCGACGCCGGGATGGACCCCGCCACAGACTGCTGGCTAGAAGATTTTTTTCTATGGGGTCCCAACGCCTGTGGCATTAGTCCTATGTGTACTGCCTGCTGCAAGAGCTCCTCTTGAAGATCTACTGTTACAGTAAATTCTTACGTAACTGTACTTTCTGCCTTGAAACAGATGGCTACACCCCCACCCCGCCGATCCAATCTTGGGTGGTGTATCACTGAGTACCAGGCTGGCACTGCTGCCTCCAACACAGGACCAGCATTCTCATCCATCCAGAACTCAGTGATGCAAGCCTGGTCGGGTGTTCCAACAAGATCAGCAGTAACTGCTGTCTTGTTCTTAATTAACCTGGCATTGCACAACACCGCCCAAGGTGGATGAGTGGCCATGGGAGAGCGCGTCATTTGCCCACTCACTGTGGAGCCCTTAGATATGGGAACTAGGCAGGAAGGACCCCTTTCCTGGACCCATTTTGCCCCAGGGTGCCTCCTGGTACCCACAACCCCAATCTACCCACCCTGCTCCACCCCCCCCAGCCGGGGCCTGCAACCCCTGACCCCTTCAAGCTATTCCCAAGGCCTGACTATGCCTATAGACCTCAGTGAGTAGTGGAGGACAGATGAAGGAATACAAGCCCATAAGCCTAGAGGGGGAATAACGCCTGTCCACCGAAGAAAGGTGCCAACACAACTGCTGCCTAGATCAGCCAGCAGCAATAATACACCCATTACAACAAACAAACAAATCACCCCCCCAATAACAACTCAAGATGCAACCCAAACCCCCAAACACTAAACAAAACAAAACCCTAATAAATAACCAAACACAAAACAGCACTAATCGAAGTGTAGCTGAAATCAGAGTCTTTGAGCAGTCAATGTATAACAGTTCACTGTAAAAAAGAGTTGCTAAAACTCTCAAAAATGAATCCAACCAATGCCCGTCTTTAACTCTCAGTTCGTGGAACACTGCATAAAAATCAACCCCAAGATAAGTCCATCTCTCACTTTGACTTAAAATGAGCATTGCAGACATTACTATGTACACCAGCAACTTTAAAAGGCACCCTCACTGCCTTAAACCAAACCAAAATGAAATCACCCCAAAAGGTCAAACCAGCTAGATGAAAATCATAAGGTCTGTTCACAGGGTCCGTTCATGGATAGAAAAGGTACTGGAAATGATCTTCAGTGTAGGACATTTCTCATCAGTCCTTCACAATATGTTGCACAGTGCAATTCACACAGATCTGGCTCTCCAGACCTGCTAAGACTTGAACCTGTTGGTCAGCACGGACAAGTGTGAACTGGTACCAAAGAAGGTGATCAGGTTTAGTGCAGAACTACACTCCCTGCTGGCTAAGGCCCGCCTCGCAGAGGATCTTACCTCCTTTGCCCTATCATTCCAGGTTGGGCTTTTGCGTCCTGCCTGGGATTTCCTATGACTGCTAGAGTACGTGGCATCCTGCACCAGTGTGGTCTGCTGGGCCTGCTGGCAGATGCATCACTTTCAGTAAAGCTGGGCCATCAGCGGTCCCAACACCTAGGCCACTTGGACCAGCCAATCACAGTTGTGGGATGCCATCCAGTGGTGGCTAACCCTGGAACATCTCAGGGAAGGAACCCCATTTGTCTACCCAGAGTCGGCCATCACACTGACAACGAATGCATCTCTGGTAGGGTTTTGAGCACACCTGGTAGACCACATGGCCCACTGATTCTGGTTGCCCAGAGAGTCCCAGCACCACATAAACCTACTGAAGCTCCATGCAGTGCACTTTGCTCTGACAGAATTTGCTCCACTAGTCAGGGGTCAGGCCGTTCAAGTCCAGATGGACAACACCAAGACCATGTTTTACTTGAACAGACAGGGCAGCCTGCACTCCTTTCCTTTGTGTCAGGAGGCTCTCTGCATCTTGATCCTCATGCACAGCCTGGGTGCTGATCTGGCGATTCACATTGCGGGGAAGAACAGTCAGCTGGCAGACACCCTCAGACGGGTAGAAAAAATGTTGCATGAGTGCTCTCTGAATCAGGGGGAGGTGAAACACCTGTTCTCCCTGTGGGACTCACCCTCGGGGGAGCTGTTTGACTCCTGGGAGAATGACAAACTGAGGCTCTTTTGTGCCCACTCCCTACAGTCCGGGACACTGATGGGGAATGCCTTTGCAAGGCCATGGACCCCAGGCCTCATGTATGCCTTTCCTCCCTTCCCCTTGAGCCACAGAATATGGTCAAGGTCAGGAAGGACAAGGCATGGATGATCCTGATGGCTCCAGATTGGCCACAGCAGTTCTGTTACCCGGATCTCCTCAGCCTTAGCAGCAGGTCTCTGCAGCAACTGCCCTCCGCCAAGACCTGCTGACCAGACTTCAGGTGACGGTCCTGCACCCGAACCTTTCCTGCACCTCAGGGCCTGGTTCCTGAGTGGCTAGAGTTCCAAGCTTGGGTCTTTCTGAGGATGTTTTTACATTGTGGAGGCCTCCAGGAAGGAGTCAACTCGTGGGTGCTATGTCTTTAAATGGAAGAGATTTTCCATTTGGTGTCAAGGAGCTTAATCCCCATGCCTGCCCTGTGCCTAGCATTCTGGACTACCTTTGGTCCCTTCAACAGCTGGGACTGCAAGCCACGACCCTTAAGGTGCACCTGGCAGCCATCTCTTCTTACCAGGCATGGGGTGGTATCAATCAATCAATCAGTCTTTATTTTACCAGGTTGATCACCATTGAGAGAACTCATTTACAAGGTGGGCCTGGGCCGAGGAGAACACAAGTCAGCAATGTGTTACAGTACAGTATAGAATCATATAAAATTCACAGAGCACAATATAACAATGATATATATTTTTTTTTTACCAGGAGAGACACACTAAGCTGAAAGCTTGTTTACAGGTGCGACCTGGGAGCACAAGGAAGTTAAGTGACTTGCTCAGGGTCACACAGTATGCAAGTAGGGGCTGTGGGATTCAAACCCAGGTCTTCAGGTTTGCAGCTCAGAGCCTTAAAGCACCCCCAGTACATTTCCAATTGCCTGCTAACTAGTACCCCTGGAAGTTACTCCCCGAGAAGCCACTCCTACATCTCTCTCTCAATACCCCAGAAGCAGAACACACTTTGGCAGATCTTCTATGAGCCATGCCCTTCCTTTATTCAGTTGATGTCTGGGGAAAAGAACATGTTTTGTTTTTTTTAGCATTTAACAGAAGTTTTAGGTGCATGACATTTTGCTGTAACAAGTTAAATTCATGATGCAGTTCCATATAGGCAAGTTCAAGGGTGGGCCTGGTGATGTAGAGAACGGTATCAGCAAAAAGGTGGATGTTTGCAGAGTTGATATTATTACTATATATATATATATATATACTGTATATATATATATATATATATATATATATATATAAATGTATGTATATATACATGTATATATATATATATATATATATATATATATATATATACACACACACATATATATATATATATATATATATAGTACACCTAAGCAAAAAATAAGGTTACTGTTAAGTTGAGAGGTGGAAGCAGGTCAGCAAGAGCATGGGGGGAGTAAATGGAAGAGGTAGATGGTAGGGAAGAGGAGGAGGTAACAGCAACAAGTCATACTAGAAGAGAGTTGGGGAACAGTGACACATACAAAGCTCCAGACATGAAGGTGGTTAAGGAAAGCAGTTATAAGTATCTTTAATAGAATGTGCGAGCAGAGATTTAAAGGTGGCCATTTTAACAAAATTTGATATTTTCAGGTTTTTTTGGAGATTGTTCCAAAGGACTGAAAGGGCATGGCTCATAGAAGATCTGCCAAAGCGCGTTCTGATTCTAGCGGTATGGAGAGAGATGTAGGAGTGGCTTCTCAGGGAGTAACTTCCAGGGATACTAGTTAGCAGGCAATTGGAAATATATTGGGGGAGCTTGTTAGTAAGTGCTCTATAGGTCCAAGTAGCTGCGTTTTTTTAGTCTTCTGGATTTAAGTGACTTCCAACCAAGCTGGGAATAGAGGGAGCAATGATGGGTAGAGTACGGTGCTCCAGTAATAAATCTTAGCACTCTATGACACAGGGCGTCAAGCTCGGTTAATGCAGTGCTGGGTCCATGACTATAAAGAAAGTTGGCATAGTCCAGGAGAGGAAGGAAAGTAGTTTACACCAGTCTTGTGGCATCCTGTGTAGTAAGTGTTTAATTTGAAAAAAGAGACGTAGTCTTTGATTTAACTTTTGTGCCGGTTCCTCAATATGATCAGAGAAGGAAAGTTTGTGATTAATCCAAAAGTCCAGGTGTTTAAATCTGTTCACTAACTCCAGTGGTTCCCCCAGGAGGACTGTGATTTGTGGTGTGACACCTAAGGGACAGTGGTTTATTGAGTTGACATCGGAGGGAAAAGAACATGGCTTTTTTCTTAGCATTTAGTAGAAGATTTAGGTGCAGGAGGTCTTGCTGTAACAAGTTAAATTCATGTTGCAGTTCCTTATAGGCAAGTTCAAGGGTGGGCCTGGCGATGTAGAGGATGGTATCATCAGCAAAAAGGTGGACATTTGCAGAGCTGATGTTATTGCTATAAATTACGAATAGTAACGGACCTAATATAGACCCCTGTGGTACACCTCCCTGAAGTATTTTCAGAGGGGAGAGGTCCCCTTCTGGCTTGACTTGCTGCTGCCGGCCTATAAGGTAGCAAGAGAACCATCGCAATGCAGTGGAATCGAGACCAATGTCACATAGTATGAGCAGTAGTAGGTCATGGTCCACTGTGTCAGATGCCTTGCTCTGGTCAAGAAATAAGGCACCCACATGGTTTTTCGAGTCGAGTGCTAGTTGCCAGTCATTGGTCACCTTGGCTAGGGCAGTTACCATGCTGTGATTTTGGTTAAATCTGGACTGTACAGGGTTAAACATGTTAAATGATTCTATGTGATTTCTTAGTTGTGAATTGACAATTTTTTCGAGTAATTTAGATAGGACGGGAAGGAGAGGTATAGGTCTATAGTTATTAAGGTCACTCAGATCACCTGACTTAAAGGAGATAGGAAATGATTTTTATATAGTTAACTGCCCTTACATCTTCCTTTCCATGTCAGTTATGTATTCTGATATGCTTTGACCAATTTTTAATAAATAAATTCTGGAGCTTTGTGGTGCCCTCAGATCTACATTGAGTTCCACTCTTCACCAGCTACTGCTCTTGATTTTCATATTTCTAAGAAATTCTGTGACATCACAAACTCCCATTCCATGCTATTCATCTGACTGGTCTGGAAAGGTGTTTGTGATGTCATAGAATGCCCAGGCCGTATGAAAACAGAGAGCAGCAACTTCTGAGGAGAGAGGGATTCAGCATCCTTAAAAAGGCAACAAAATTAGATTATTAATTTAACAAAAAAGGTAAAAAAAGAAATATCAGAATACCAGGTAGCCAATAAAACAACTAGAGGGCTTCTAGAGATGTGAAAATGGTTTCCTATCACCTTTAAAGCACTTACATGTGATATTTTCCACACCAATGGGAGAGCAACTTAAGCAAGTTACGTGTTGAAGAGATGAGTGATGGGCGCAGTCAGAACATGATAACCTAGTTTTAGGAAGAATGGATCAAGCTGATCAATGCTTGTGCTTTTTCTTGTATCACGGCCCAGTAGAAGATATTCCACTTGCTTGAAAGTGATAGGACAGAATGAGAATTTTGCTTCTTGCACAGGGGGGGTGCTTACGGTTGGACAGGCTGAGTCGGGGACAATGGTCTTTGAGCATAGTTTATTATCAGGAGAGGTATCGAAAGCTAACCTAGCTGTAGCAAAGTGATTGTTTGGACGGTCTAAAACAGACTGTTTACTAGTAGTGGTAATGCCACCAGATGAGATTTTGGTGGGGAAAGTGTTAGCTAAACTGTGCCCTTCAAAGTTCTTCAGAACTTAGCAGGGCATTAGATGAGGAGTCCCGCTCCAACTGGAAGTAGTTGGCTTTCTCTGCCCTTATGCATTGGTTCCTCACCATTCTGAATGCTGCCCAATCTGCTGGCTGTTTAGATTTGCGTGCTCTTTTCCATAGGGCATCCCTGTTACTCAGGGCTGCTTTTAGATTGTTGGTGAACCAAAGGCACGAATTTTTCCTAGTTCTAATTTTAACTAACGGGACATGTTTATCTATGACATTGGAGACTATATTTTGGAACAGGTCATAGGCCTCAGACACAGTAGTATCTAGGTAGAAGTCTTGCCATCTGGTATTCTTTAGATCCAAGAGGAAGGCATAGCAGTCAAAATTAAGTCAACTTCTTTTGAATATATATCTACAGGTGGAAATAGGTTTAGGAACAGGTATAGGTTTAAGTATGCCGGCGATGGCCCAGGAGATGGTGGTGAGGTGCTTTTTCAAGAGCCTTAACCACATGTCCTCTCTGATGCATGAACCACCTCCATCACAAGACTTACTGCTGGTCCTGGATGTGCTCATGGGCAAGCCTTTCAAGCCAATGCACAGGTGTGAATTGTCACAACTGTCATGGAAGACAGCCTTCTTGGTGGCAGTTATGTATGCCAGAAGGATTGGGGAGCTCAAGATGCTCTTGGTGGAGTCTCCATACCTCATCTTCCACAGGGACAGAGTCGCCCTTCGCCCCACCCCAATGTTCCACCCAACGGTGGTATCGGGGTTTCACCTTAACCAGGTGATTAACTTACCTATATATTTTACCAACACATCTTTGGAGGCCAACAGTGGCTTCATACCCTGGACATGTGGAGAGCACACTCCTATTATATGGACCATATAGCTGGAGTTTGGGGACAGGCTTGCCAGCTGTTCCTCACTTCAGCTAAAGCCACACCTGGCAGCAAAGCAGACAACTGCAAGGTGGATCACATCTTGTATCGACCTCTACTATAGGTTGGCTGGTCAGAAGCCTCCCGTAGGGATTAGGGCTCATCCCACCAGACATGCCGCTGCCTCGGTGGCTACTTCCAATGATGTATCCATATAGGAGATATGTAGTGCTGCTGCCTGGAAGTCAGCACACACCTTCATTTCTCGTTGCTGCATTGACCTCAAGTCATACTGGGATGCGTGTTTTGGGACCTCGGTTCCCCAGTCTCTGTTTGCCAGCTAGAGGTGTGCATCTTTCCCCTGCCTCCTGGAGAACTGCTACGAGTCTGCCAAAGTGTGGATAGCTGAACCATATCCACACTCCTAGAAGAATAGGTTACTCACCTGTAACCATAGTTCTAGGAGTGATATACCGTTCACAACCATGCAACCCACCCGGCCCCTCTGGCAAGTGGCACACGGATCCTGCTTCCAGCATGTAAGGTCTGACGTCACTGCATGGAGTCGGGGGATACACCACCCAGGTAGTGGGAGGAGCTTAGCTTAAAGATGTTCTGGATAGTAACTGCATTTCAGTGGAACTGCCAGGGTGTGAATGTGAACCATATACCTCTATTAGAACTATGGTTACAGGTGAATAACTTATTCTTTTGATTGCTAAAAATAAGCTCTCTCAATAAACAGAGACATGACAGTTGATGCCAATTCAGGTTACAGTTTATTAGTTAAGAATTGTTAATGTTTAATAGGAGGCTGGAGAGGAGTTACAGATAAACAGGTCAAAGGAAATTAAAAAGGGTAAACATTTCAGACAGAACTTATACAAGGTTCTAAATAGGGTTGTCAGAACTAGTTCTGAAAAGATTTCAGAACCCAGGGATTTGAGTTCTAAGTAAAAGAGTAGTACAGTCAGAATTTGCAAAAACATATGTTCTGCAATGTTTTGATTTGTGTGTGTAGTCCTGGTGAGTCCTTTGCTTTGTTTGCTATTAGTTGTTTTTCCACATTAGCCTGCTAGTTTTATGATAGTTTTATGGCCCTTGGGGATCTCCATCTTAGCATGGTTTATTGCTCTTCTTATTCCTATAATGCTTCCTGTCTCATGTGACGTGGTACGTCCGGGACCACTGATGCAGCAAGTACTAGAAATAGAAGCCAAGTGTTACAGCCTCCACTAACTCTTAATTCAATATATGTGTTTTCTATGTGTGTGTCAGGTCTAGCTAGAAAGAGTAAATGTTTTACTTTTGAAACTTTTCATTTCCTCAAACTACACACAGCCATGCAAAGCACACATATTACCCCAGCTCGTCAGTGCTATAATTAGTAAAGAATCTAGCTGTTTTCTTACAAAATAACCCACTCAATTAGCCCTCACGTATTTGCTAAACTGTAAATGTTGGCCTTTATTGCTCACTGGGTAAGTAAAGTTACTTAAAATCACAGCTCTACTGTTGTAAAATTGACTCTAAACCAGTACTTGCTGAATCTGTGGTCCAGGATGTATCACTGTTACATGGGACAGGAGGCATTGCAGGAAAAAGAAGAGCTAGGGTCCTGAGCTGGAACAACAGACTTTGCTGAAAGAGAAGAGTGAAAGCACCTAGCTTTACCTTAAAGGTATATTTATATTTCTCTTCACACTGAAAGTAGCAGAGTAAGGAGGGAGACAAGATAGATTTGTAGGTAGTGTTTGGGGAACTTTGAATCTTGTCTTTCAAACTGTAACAGGTGGTGTGGGGAAAGCTAGCTCAGGAGATTAATCTGGGGCAGAGTAGATTCAGGAAACCCTATGAATCAAGAGTGTAGTTGGGGGTGCAGCTAATAGAGGCTTAGTGCCTTCTTACAAGACCACTGTAAAAGCACTTCCACTCTAACATGTCCATCACATTCGTGTCTCGGCAAGTGAGTGGAATAGCAAAAGAGTGGAACAGGTGACTGGCATCTTGGGTGTCAACAGGCATCCACAGGAGGAAGCAAGGAATCTGGGGGCTTTGCCGGTGCAGGTCTACTAAGGTAGAGCACCTGTTCACTACTGTGTAGCAGTCACTACTTGGAAGGGCAGAAGTTCAAATGTAGGCCAAAACTGGGAATACGGGCAGCACCCTATCTAGGGTAGGAGTATAAAGAAATTTAAACAAGGCACGAGGGTACACAAATAGAAAAAAAAAAGGGAAAAACTAGAAACAACCTATCAGGGGTAAGGACAGAAAATTATTACCAGGTAACGCAGGGAGACTAGAAGTTGAGAATGCTGGGAGGGGTGCAGTGCAGTGTCTGTGGGGCGGCAGTTTTCAGAGAGACTTTCTGGTGACTGCGGTGCTGCCCCATCTGCATACACCTCTCTGGGTTGAGGGAGGAAGTCACTAGACTCCAGGCCATTGACAAGAATTCAGGGCCTCTTCCCCAACCAAGGGGCCACCAAGTCTGCCACTGTTACTTCTCAGGATGCCAAGGAGGAGGAACGTCTAGACTGTGGTTGGCTTTGGAAGGGTGAGGGTAGTGGGACAGAGGCACATTCCTCAACTGGTACCTCTTGGGGCAGAATGGCCGTAAGGAAGCACCTGTGGTAGTGACCAGGGAGGAGGTTGGCACCTCCACAGTGGAGACCCCGAGAAGGGTGGGAGAGGATCACAGAGGAGGAAACAACTTCTGGTGGGGGACTCGACTGTGAGGGGTATAGCTTTGGGAATAGGAAAGGGGGGAGAGGCAGGTTAGGTGCCTACATAGCACCATGGCTCAGAGGGATGGAAAGCACATCCTGAGGATCACTAGGGCAGCCAGATGGGAGGAAGAGCTGCATGTTATTTTCCACCTGCAGACTAATGACCTGGCTAGGGATGGGGCTGGGATAATGCTTGGGGAATTTAGTGAGCTGGGGGTGGTCTTAGACAGGTAGCTCACTCACCGACTTTCACTGAGGTGCTACCCGTGTGACAAGGGCGAGGAGAGGGATCTCCACACCAGGAGCTTCAACTCATGACTGAAGAAATGGTGCAGAGAGGAGGGTTTGGCTACACTAGGGACCCACTTTGGAGGATAAGGGCCTGCACAGGGGTGATGGCCTGTGTAAGCAGGTGCAAGTCTCTTTGTGGACTAATTGGTAGCGTGACACAGTTGCAGTTGCAAATGAACAAATTTTATTCAGTTCTATCTCAAAATTTCTTCATAGCAGGACAAATATAATATCAGCAGACTTGTACGACAACAAAATAAAATAACAGAATGGCAAATAAACTTTATCCCATGACTTTTACATGGCTTGAAAGGTGTTCTCCTCCTAACACCTGCTGGAGAAATTCACAGAGCTCCCTGGAGTTGCCTCCAGACCCAAAACCTACCTAAACTAACTATTTCAAATGACAGTCCTTTTACATAGGGAAACGATCATGTGTTCTCCCCAACTCCACCCACATCAATTATGCTAAAGTAAAACTTCATATTTAAACATAATTATTTTGTTCTAACTAACTAAACAGTTTATAATTCACATACATTTATACACGTATTCAGTCTATTTTATTTCAATTCCTGGCTCTTCTACAAACAGCTCTGACCATCAGGCACCACCCCCAACAAGAGACAGCATAAAACAAAGAAACAAAGGGCTGGTCAGCACTATAGCTGTCCTGGAAGGGAGTGGTGCAAGGACAGTCAGAAGCAGAAGCTGAAAATCCAAAGACACACAAACAGGTGCCCTTTCTGTAAGTGAGAACTGTACCACACAATTTATATAGTTATTCTCTGAGGTGTACATTCCCCCATAGTTTATAAAACAAGGTATTTCATAACCTGCTTACTTAAACACAACTGCCAGGCTGTTACCAATATATGTCTTAACTGGTTGTCTTAAACAGGGAGCTTTGAGCAGGAAGTAATTCAAACTAACCAGCCTTTTAGAAATGGTTTTACAGCCCACTACAAGTAACTTGTCCCTAGTCTTTTCTTTATTTTATCAAAACACAGGAGAGGGCATGTGTTTGAATTAACATTACACTGACCTTCTGCCTGGGGGAAGTTAAATGTGCTTCAAGCACAGGTTGCATTTCAATACTTTTGCTACTGTTAATATTTACAACCACTGGAGAAGGAATGACTTCCAAATAATACAGTCCCTTAAAGACAGAAACTTAAGCAGAACAGTGACTTAAACAACTTTATTTTATTTCCCCTCACTTGCAACCCATACTTCCTCTTAGTCAAGCAGTGCTTGAATTCTGGTGTGCCACCAAACACCTCTAAAAAGAAGGACTAAAAGTGTTCTTTCAACCCAAGTAGAAACAGAATGCTGGTGCTGCTCATTTAAGCTCCAAATTAACTCAATTACCATGTAAAGAATCCCAACTACCTTTACACAGGGGGTGGGATATTCGGACTGCACCAGGCTGTGGCGCAAGCCTGGGAGCAGCGCAACTGGGATGTGTCAGGGCGCTGACAGGGTGATATTCAACGGTGCTGCATCATGGCTCAGCAGTCAGCACCATTGATTATCACTCCATGGCCACCCCCATAGCGCATGGTGCAGTGGCACTGCAGCAGCACAAGTGGCCAGACAGGAGCAGGGGGATGCGCTAGCACAAGTGCCGTTGCGCTAGACACATCAACCACGATATTCAGCGGTGGTCATGCAAATGGGGCCATAATGCATGCAAGGTGCAAATGGGGCCATTTGCATGTCATTATGACCCCATTTGCATGCAGGTGCACCGATACCTGATGACTTGTGCCTAGCGCCCTACCAGGCAGCAGCCGTCGGGGACTGACACCCCCTGCCCCTCACCGTCAACGCGCTCCAATGCCCGATCGTGGGCCATAATATGTAATAAACTCCCTGGTGGTCCAGTGGACCTATCTCCCTGCCCGATCACAGGCTGTAATAATAAACAAACTCCCTGGTGGTCCAGTGGACCTATCTCCGTGCCTGATAGCGGGCTGTAATAATAAATAAACTCCCTGGTGGTCCAGTGGACCCATCTCCCTGCCCGATTGTGGGCATGCAGTACTTCAATTATCCGTGGTGTTCCAACGGTACCCGTACACCCCTCCCAACCAGCCCACGCTTTCCCGTCACCCTGCTCCCCCCCGGTCAGTGGTGGGCGGCAGCACCCCACCCGCAAGCCGCCTGGACGCCCGCCGACTGACAGCATACAGTACGGCTGTACGCCAATTGGTCCACAGCGTGGGCCAATGGGCACGCAGACCGTACCGTACTACAGAGTCACGATATGTGAATGGACCCACTGGACCACCAGGGGGTTTATTAATCATTACAGCCCGTGATCGGGCAAGGAGATAGGTCCACTGGACCACCAGGGATTCTATTATTTAAAACAGCCCGTGATCAGGCACAGGGGGGGCGCTACGCCACCAGACAGTGCCGCCAGAGCTAAGGTGGCCACCCACAGCTGGCTGCTGCCGTGTTGCACCCTGCATTGTGGCAGCTCACCTGTGGGTGGCCAGTTGTTGCTCCTTTATTTTGTGGCTCAACTGTGTGCGGCGCATGTAGGGGTTGCGCCTGTAGATTCTCAACACATCCCGGCTGAATATCGGGATACGCAGAATATGCATGGGCAATATCCTTACTCCGCGCTAGTATATATTACCGCGAAAGTCTCAGCGCATCGGGATTTGTGCTGCGCATATCCCCCATTGAATATCATACCGGGCACATCAGTGGGTTCCACATGGCGCAACTCGTTTGAATATCTCACCCAAGGGATTCAGTTCTCCCTCTCTCTTTAACTGAATTACCTGGGGGGGGATTTACTAAATGACTCACTCTTACTTCTGCCCTCCCCTTTGCTTTATTTTTTTCTACCTTGCTACTCTCCACTACACTATCTTTTAACTTAGTCTCAACTCTTAAAGCTTACATTTATTTATTTAATTTTTGATTTTACATAATTATAGTACCAATGTTTTACAGTCTTTTTTAAGAAAATTCAAGCTAAATTCAAGCTAACTGCTACTGTAATTGTGTAAGAATTTAAAGTCTGTTGCTAATTTAAAGTGTACAGCTCCCTTCTGCTCAATTGTTTTGTAACCCTCCCCCTCGAAGCCAACCCCTCTGTTTTGGTGCCCAAACTCCCAGTCTTTTGTCTTGCAAATGTGTACTACCCCCCTCTAAGCTCTGTCTGCCTACTTAAAGCAGCAGTGCAACAATCTGGTGAAAATTTTGACCTATACTTTTTTATGCTATTTTACATTGCCACTTACCTCCTGACTTGTATGATACCATTCTTTCCACTATTTGAGTCTGCTTTAGTACTTTTTTTCATGTCTGAAATTTTAAAAGGAGCGCTCCTTTTAATGCGGTGTAGACCAGGTCTTCATCAGTATTTTCAGCTGGTTTTGTCCATCCAATGTTTATATATTCTAGATTTCAATAAAATAAAAAAATATATATATCACTTCTGTTATGACTAAAATTAACAATTATGCAGCAGGCAGTATTCTCTGACCTTACAGAATAATATTTGTTCAAAAACAGCTGCAAATACTGATGAAAACCTGGTCCGAGCCATATTAAAAGGAGTGCTCCTTTTATTATTTCAGACATGAGAAAAAGTACTTAAGCAGACACAAATTGTGAAAAGATGGGTATCATACAAGTCAGGAGGTAAGTGGCAATCTAAAATAGCATAGGTCAAAATTTTCACCAGATTGTTGCACTGTTGCTTTAAACTCTCTTTTCTCTGTATCCCTTCAGCTGCTTGCCCTCGAACAGGGCTGCTTCAGCTCCCTGCGATCGGTCGGTATCTCCAGCCAGGACCCCTGGACTCTAACTCAAGCAAGGTACGGTGGCAGCGCAGCCAATCGGATCACGGGCGCTTCTCGCTTCCCCGCTCTGATTGGCCAGGACTTCTCCACACCTTGATGCCTGGCGCTCCTCTGAAACTGCATTTTACAGTCATTTTCTTGGGTGCCAGAAGATAATAAAAACTGAGGGGGTGGAGGCTCAGAGAGGCACTTATGAGAGTAAAAAGGGCACTTTTTCTACACTAGTTTTTGCCATACAAAAATACAATAAATCATGTACACATATGATGATAACGTTAAGAATGCAGTCCCATGTAGGAATATTTATACAACTACAGACATATGAATGTGCCAGCAGAAATAGACCACCCAGTCTAAGTCTGCTCAAGTGTGCAGCTATATTAAGAAAGCAGCTGTCGACCCATTCCCTCCAATAGCTCCACATGACGTTTGAACCATACATTGCTTAACCTGTTACAGTGGTTGACCAGGTGAAACAGAGAGATGCCATAGTAATTAACCGATATTCTATAGTTGGTGTACATTTTCTACCAAAGCACCCATTTAGTAAATGCAATAAGTGCTAGATAGGTGAAGATAAACCACCTTTCTAGGGGCTGTAAGACCTTCTGCCTTTGGCATTGAGCCCCACTATGGCCCTTAGCATGCAGTTATCTCAGCTTAACCCACACCCTGTGGTGCCTCATTGATTACTTGATGATTTTCTGACCTTATTATGGCATCATAGTCAATTTCATGACAAGAGATCAGTGGTGGAAATGGGGGGTTAGGTGGGCAGAGGAACTCAATTCCAGGAGTGAAAATAAAAATCAGTGCCTGGAGCAAAATTTGAAAGGAGGGCTCCCTGTGTAAAATGTAGCCCTCTAAGGCATGAAACTGACAAACTTAGGTGTAAAAAATGCAATATATATGGAAACATGTCCCCAGACCCCTGTCAAGTATGTTCAATCCTACATCAAAGGCGATGGATTCCCCCAGACAATTTTTTCAATTTTCAATACTGCAAGAGATTGAAATATCCCAAAGACAGCAACAGTAGGGTCAATGAATTGGTAACAATCCAGTGTTTTTAAAACATGAAGTGGAATGTTAGATTGGAAGAAATATTTAAGACTGATAAGGGGACAATGTCCAAAACTTAAAAACATGGGCCAGCTCAGAAACCTGGGTTTGCATGCAAGCTGTCTGCCAGCTGGTGGGCACAGAGTTACAGCATGAGAATCCCAGGGAGAGAAGAAGCAGGCTAACACTGACACACATTCTGCTAGTCAATCAAGAAGCAGCATTAGCATCAGTTACGTTGGCAGCTGCACACCCAGCCTCCTAGCTACAATAGAAGAGTATCACCACTGCAGCTAGAATCGTTGATCATCACTTGGGGGAAAGTTGGAACAAAGAGGGAAAACTGGGGATAAACAAGGTAACACTGAAAAACTACAAAAGCTTTAAAGCTCAACCCTCTTATTATAATAAAAAGATTAAAATCATTAGATTTACACCAATTATATTTAACATTAGCATTTTCTGTTCTTTGTTATTTTTTTTCTTTCCCTGTTGTTGGTCTACTAAATACTACAGATTTGTTGGAATACTAAATATTGCAGGTACTGCAGTACTTATTTCACTGAGTCTTTCAAAATGAGTCTGACTCTTCCCTTCTTGCTTCACAACTGCGGTTTGTGACATCACAGTGTAATGGCAGAAACATAATACCAATAAAAGAACATTCTGAACTGTAGAGTTGCTCTTTAAGCTTGTCCTGTAGAAGTAACTTGAATTTGTGCTTCCTTTTGGAAACTAGCATTCCTGTACCCTATTCTACTGCACTACATACTTCCTAAGTGTCCCTGATTATGTCTCAAATTTTTTTTTTTCCTTCTTAAAATTGACATTTCTGTCACTGTCGAATAGGAATTTGAGACATAAAATGATGCCAGACATTAGTGTTGCAGTTAAGTTCTCATTCAGAAATGGCTTTTTATAAATGCAAAATGTTGAAATAGCTTTTGAGTTGGTATAACCATTTATTTAAACTATGTCCCTCATATTATTCACCTGTTCCCGGGTTGTTGTTTTTTTAGCCTTGTCCCTAATTTCTGAGGTAAGGGGCTGAGAGGTATACAGTACTGCACTATGATCTCAGTCCTCCCCCCCCCCTTGTACTAAGGGACCTCCATGGAAATGAGATTTTGTATCTCATGGGGTCATCTCATCATCCCTTTGATGCAAATTTTAAATAACTGTCAGATGCACTTGTTCTGAGCACCACTGTAATACCATTTTACTTTAGTGGAAACCTGATCTCTTCTTACTTTGAAGGTGCTTTGATACAACAATCTGAAAAAAACACAGGACTATACAGTCAACTATTAGTGCTAAAGAAAATATTTTAAGTTTTAAAATGAAGGACTCCTGCAACCACAGGGTACATTTTCCCACCGTACTTTTGCACACTGTACTCTCGGTTCTGAGAAGTGAAATGCCAGAACAAACTGCCCTAATGCAACAGGATAAATATTCAGCAAATAACATTGTATTTACAGTACCAAAATCTTAGAGCTCCCATATATACTGTACACAGGTTGCCATATTTTACAGTGAAATTGTGCAGACTACATGGAAATCGTTTCCATAGACGTGCAGTGGTTTTACAAGAAAACAGAGTAATTTAGCTTCCATAGAAATTAACTGTAATCAACAGGAACATGTGTGTATCTTGCCCCGGAGTTACGGGGAAAATGTCAGATTGAGCTTGAGTCCTAGAAACACCTAGCAGTTGAAATCTAGGTCTACCGATGCAAATAGTATCCAACCCCAGACCTCGCCTTCTTACAAACGCAGACACAGTTTAAATCTGATAAGATGGTCTTAAACATTAGGTTAGTAAAACTATATTTCCCAAATCTGAACTGGAAGTCATTGTAAAACAAATAAAATCTTTGACTGATGTACACATTGTGGATCTAAAAAAAAAGGTCTCTGTCTGCCTTCTAGCAAATATTTCTAATAATACCGCACTATTAAGACTGACCAACAATGTTTTTTCATTTGCTTACTGACTCAGAGAATTTTTCCTGCAACAGATGGCATCATGGCAGTGCAGTTATTTCATTTTTTTGATGACATGATATGCAAACAGCAAAAGGCTGAGCAAAGCTCATTAATTCAGACTGAACTGAGCTGAAACTACGATTTAATACAGCACAGTCAGTCCACACCGACTGCACTGCAGCAGCCATCAGGTGCAGAGAAAAGTAGAGGGAGACTGCTGTAGGGTAGGAAGTGGAAACTTGCAGCCAGGCAGCACAGACTCAGCACCAGTAGTCCCAGATTCAGAAAGGGAGTCCTGAGTCTGAGGTCACCATGCGATAGGCAGTTGGGGGAGCCAACAAAAAAAACAAAATAAAAAAAGGAAAATAATTTAAACCAATACAAAAAAATTAAGCAGTGGACTCACTCACTCTGACTCTAGTTTCTCAGTGATGGTCAACACAGCGGAATAGCTGTCCTGTGCTCTGGTCCGGATTCGTCTCACTCCACAGCAGCCAGCCAGTCCGGGTCGATCGTCACGTGCCCGGGTCACTGTTGTGATTTGATTAATTTAATTAATTAAATTAAAGAAATTTAATTACTAGACTAGTCTAAAAAAACTTAAACTACTGAAGTTGAACTGAGCTGCAAAAACTAAGAAATCAATCAGCGCTCAGCATCCAGCAGCGAGCGCAAGTTTTAGCAACCAAAGCAAAGTTCTCCACAAACACCACTGAGCACCGCACAATGAAGTCAACAACATTGAACCCAGCAGCCCCAAGCAAATCAAAAGCCAGGAGAGGGAGTCAGTCCAGAGAAATGTTTGATTTGGGGATGTGCAGTGTGTGAGTGTGAGGTGACTACCTTTTATACCCATGTGAGCATCTCTTCTTTTCACATTCTCGGGCAGGGTCACTCAGCTCCCTCTGAACTTCTGCGGCAGTTGGATAGTAAAAAAAACCTGACTTTCAAATGAATTTACATTTATTTAACTAGACCTAGAGGCATCAATCCAGTGAAGGCAGGACACATTACTTAAGTCTTGAAGACTCAGTTAAACAGAAAACGGGACCACCTAATGCAATTATTTATTATCCGGCAGCTGGCTTACGGCTTAGGCTAATGGCTTATGGCTAAGTAGCCCTACTCCTCCCGAAGTCCCAAAACAAAGGGGAGACGAGACAGAATCTAAGATGTGTTAAGCTGCCTAGCCGAGCTGCTTGAATTTGAACAGTAAAGTTCAGGAGTTGTAAAGTAGAGTTGTTATAATAACGACTCTACTTTACAACTCTGCTGGCTGAGGCTGAGGCATTTAACACAGCAGGAGGTGTTTCTTTTGTTTTGTTTAGTGGCAGGGCAGCATGGGGGGGGCGGCAGCAGAGCAGATTCCAGCCAGGCACTCAGTACTGTCGTACAATGACGGTCACAGAAAAAAATGTTCAAAATTAATCACAGCTGGGGCAATCTCCTAGTGCACAAAAATAGTGGTGGGACTCTGCCCCTCCGCCCCCGTTCCGGCGCCTATGGTCATTTTAAGAAAATTCAAGCTAACTGCTACTGTAATTGTGTAGAATTTCCACCTCCCCCACCCCTCCACCTCCACTGATTAAATACACTATCTCCTGCCCACTTTCTTCCCTCTATCTCATTCATCACCAAGATCCGCCCACAATTGGTCATCGGTCCCACACAGGACCAAATCATTTTCCGCCAACCTCCACCCCTTTGTTCCGCTCTTCTTCTCCTTGAGCCACCTCTGTAGCTAGGCCACCTCCTTCTCAGCACAAAGCAATGCCTCTCCAGCCTGGCTACCCACCCCTTTTCATTTTCATCATCTTCTGCCTCTCCCCCTCCTCTCTACCATGCCACCTACCACCCTCATACCCCTTCTCCCTTCATGCCACTCCCCTCTGGAATCTATCACTACTCCAGCTTGGTAACCTCCTCTACTTGCTCCCAAGTCTGGTCCCACTCTGACTCACGTCCCGACCCTTCCTTTTCAATCCTTCGCTCTCATGGACGTTACTTCAACTGATCGCCACTTGCCCAGCTCCTAAAACTCCTTCCTGCCTGCTACCTAAGCAATGCTCACTCTCTTCTTGGTACAAACAGCTGTCTGCACACTACCTAACTATCGCTCTCTTGCTCCTTGCTGAAGGCGACATACACCCCAACCCAGGCCCCCTATCCTCATCTTCCGTCCTTCACCCTATGGGCCCCTTCCTAGCCAGTTCCGCAGCTCACTGCCCACAGGAAGCCCCCTCCCTCATGGACTGCGCCTACTGCATCTAAATATAAAAAGCCTTCCCCACAAACTTGACTCTCTCCAAGTTCTCACTGCCCATTATGCCCCTGACATCATCATCCTTTCTGAAACGTGGCTCAATAAAAGCATATCTGACCCTTCAGTCGCCATCCCAGGCTATGCTATGGCTCAACAAGACAGGGCTACCAGAGGTGGTGGAGTATCCATTTATGTAAAATCGAACACACACTCTTCGATTATCCTAGCTATGGCTGAACCCAAAGCCTACAAGATACTACCATTACAACTGTCCCTCCCTTTCCCAATCTATGTCACAGGTATTTACTGCCATCCAGGTACACCATCCTCAACTGTCACTGACCTCCTCATGCTAACCTCCTCCCTCACCCATACAGTCGAATCATATGTAATGTGTGACTTTAATCTCAATTGGCTATCCTCAGCCCTCAACAAAGCACGGACAGATGTTACTGGACTAAATCTCTCTCTCAACATATCACCAAGCCCACCTGCCTAAACCCCAAATCTGGCAATCACTCTCTAATGGACTGGGCTTTGACCACCCACCCACACTGGGTCATAAAGTCTGGTCTGCTTCCAGACTCCATGAGTGAACACCATCTTACATACCTCGTCCATAAAATTCACTGCCCAAAATCACCCCCCAAGTTCCTGGTCCAACAGTCCTTCAAATAACTTGATCTCGCTCCCCTACTAGACAACCTTACCCCAGCAAACTGGGTCCAAACCTCTACTACCTCCTCTATTGACGTTGTCCTTCTTCACTGCAAAAGCACATTTCTTAATGTCTGGGACACTCATGCCCCTATGCGTCGCACAAGGGTACAGGGCAACCACCTGCTCTGGATCACCACTGAACTCCTAGCATGTCAAAGCACCTGGGACCAAACCTGGAGTGTCCATAGATCCTATAACTGCCCACAAGACCTCTCCTTACTGGATGCTTAGAAACAAGTGTACCAGAGCTACCCAGCTGGCCAAAGTTGAGTACTTCAACTCCACCCTCCAGATAAACTTGAATAATCCCACTAAATTCTGGAAGGTCATTCACTCCCTTTTCTCCCCCCCACTGCAACTCCCACCCCGCTCCTAAATATTAGCAACTCCCTTCTCTCTGAACATAGTGCTGTTGCTGCCGAGTTCAACTCATACTTCTCCACTTGTGCAGCCTCAGTCCTCTCTCTCTGCCCACCCCGCTCCATTCGCACCTACCAAAGGACTTAAGAAGCCGTATGTGCCTCGCACTTTCTCCTTCAAAAATATCTCGGCAACCGATGCCCTAACTGCTCTGCTTTCATTTAATCCTACAAAAGACAAATCTCTTGATGACCTGGACCCCAGGCTCCTCTACCTGTCAGCCTCTGCCATAGCTGTCCCACTTGTCACCCTACTAAATCAGTCCTTCACTGCGGCAGCAGTCCCCCAGGCATGAAAGCATGCCATAGTCATCCCCTTCCCTAAAGGGGGCCCCCCCTACCTCAACTTCAAACTACCCCCTATCTCTCTCCTCCCTGCACTTGCAAAATTGCAAGAGCACCTGGTGCTCTCACAACTGACCTCCTTTCTCTCCAACTCCAGTTTCTTCATGGATTTTCAGTCTGGGTTCAGAAAGGGTCACTCCACTGCCTCCTCCTTGGCTAGGCTCTCTGATGCAATACTCACTGGCATGGATAGAGGGCAGATCACCTCTGCTATCTTAGTCGATCTAGCTAAAGCATTTGACACTGTCTCCCACACCCTACTTCTCTCTAGCCTTGCTGAATCTGGTCTCTCCGCTGCTGCCACCAGCTGGTTCAGCTTCTGCCTCACTGACAGAACCCAATCAGTAAGAATCTCCAATGTTACTTCTTCCCCCTGCCCATAACTACCGGTGTCCCTCAGGGGTCAGTGCTCGGACCCGTTCTGTTTTCCATTTTCATGAATGACTTACCTCTCATCTGCTTGACCTCCGCCATTCACATGTATGCAGATGACACCGTTCTTTTCGCCTCAGACACCTCCCTAGAAGCGGTAGCTGACAATCTTCAATCTGATTTTGACAATATCCAACACTGGTTCAGTTCTCACCAGCTCTCCCTAAACACTAAAAAAACTGCCACCATGACCTTCGGCATGCGACAGTGACTGTCCAGACTCCCCTCCCTCCCTATCTTCTGTACCCTAGATGGGCAAGTACTTGAGGATGTCACCTCATTCAGATACCTCTAGGTCTGGCTTGACCCGCATCTAACCTGTAGTGTCCACATTGATAGTACCATAAAAAAAAACTGTGCCCCATGTTAGGTGCCCTGTATAGAAACCAAAGAAGCCTCCCCCTAACTGTATGATGTGATCTAATGCAGAAGATAATACTCTCCTCCTTTGACTACTGCGACATCGTCTATAGTGCTGCCCCAAAGTCCTCCGTAACCAAACTAGATACCCTGTTCAATGCCTTCTGCCACTTTGCTCTTGATGCCCCTCCCCTCACCCATCATTGCTATCTATATCGACCTCTGGTCTTACCATCCCTTGAAAACCGACGCCTTATTCCCTGCACTAAATTTACCCCCAAATTCTGGCTAAACGTCCTCCCCTCTTACCTCTCCACTATACTGTCTTCTACACCCACCCCCTCTCATGCTCTCAGATCTGCAGACACCTGCCAACTAGTAATCCCTTGGCGGAAGTCCACTGCCGGTCAGGCAGCCTTCTTTCACCACTTCCCTAAACTCTGCAAGGAGCTGCCTCCACAAATCCATCACTCCTTCTCTGTCAATTCTCTCTCCACTGCCCTGGCAAATTACTTCATGGTAAACTGCTCATGCCTCTAAGTTCAAACCAGCCCTTACTCCTCCCTTCCCTGTCTGTCCAGCGGCTTCAGCAAATGCTTCGAAGCTGGACTATTTTAACTCAGTTGACACACTAAGCTCAAAGGCACTTAATGTCCTTGTTTTTTTGTTCTGTTTTTGATAACTGCTTCTTGTGAGTATATGTCCAAAATTGCAAAATCTGAGTAACCTCTACTACAGTCTTTCCTTAGATGTATATTAAGTGTTCTATTATGCGTATATGTAACATGGTTGTCCTTCCAACCCATCTGTAATGATCACAAGTTAATTAATATGTATCCTGTTGCTTAACTGTTAATATTGATAACCTGCATGTTATCACCCTCTGTTACCCCTCCCTCCCAGGTCGCACCAGGAGATGAGCAGCTTGTTGCTCAGTGTGCCTTTCCTGGTGAAACAATTTCAATAAATACATAAAATAAAAGGCTTTAAGTAAAGCACCAAGCCCAAAAGTTCCAGGGCCCCTAATCCATCAAAGAGCCACTCTGTGACATTTCTCCCCACTTAAGGGGGCAACCAATTCTTGGTTGTCCAAGCCCTATACAGATAAAAGGGGGGTTGTCAGAACTCCGGGCCACCCACAGAATTCCACCCAGGGTCCCCTCTGAAATAGAAATATAGCATAAGCATTCCTTTAAAGACATGC
Organism: Neoceratodus forsteri; assembly: GCA_016271365.2. NCBI lineage: Eukaryota > Metazoa > Chordata > Ceratodontiformes > Ceratodontidae > Neoceratodus > Neoceratodus forsteri. Next base: position 1,681,712,028 of record CM057456.1, read on the forward strand.
TATCTCATTAATCACCCTGGGCATATACACTATTGTGATTAGCATTTTTCACAACAATTACAACTGAAGTAGGTAGTAATATCTGACATCACCGTCAACATAGACTGCTAACATTGTTAATAATAATAATATATAAACAAAACCAAGTTGGAATAGATTAGAGAAATCAGCTGAAGACATCCAACTCTTCAGTCGTAGGAGAATTTTAAATTCAGAATAGCACAAAATTAATCTACCACAGTAAGAGAGAAGACAGAAAAAGGGAATTATAACAATGTTTCAGTGTATTTCAATGGAACATTAATAGATCTGAAATCACTAAATAAGGCATATACAGACCTTTCAAAATGCAATATATACTCACTTTACATATTATTGTACTCAGTCAGTATTAGTTACACTGGACAATGCTAACCCCCACAAATAATCTATATCTTGTCTTCTCACTCCCTTTTCCTGTCCTCCCGGGAAGGGGTTTTGAGCTATGAACTTTTCTCATATCTGAAACCCAATACAGGGATCTCTTAGGCAGCATAACCCATGCTACCCTAATTCATTCAGATATGGAAACAACATTAGGGTTCTTCTATTTACCAAAAAAAAAATGACATGTTACCACAGTATACCTCTGTCCTGTAACCATGTTTCAAATAACGTTTTGGATGGGAAGATTTAATAGCTAACCCTTCTCCTATAACCTTTCAGGGCTCCTACCATTTGCAAACCATTTCTCTACATGGAAACCTCCCCTGCTTTCTAAGGTGCCACTTATGTTGGCCTTCTATCCATCGAGCACCACCTCTCCTACACCTTTTTGGTTCTTCCCCATTACTGTACCAAGTACTATCCCGCAGGTAGTCCACCACCTGTCTATTCAACCCAGGCCAGTAATAACAGGGGATTAGTTGAGATAAAACCTCTCCCTGGCTTAAATACTTTTTTGGACTGCCACTTAACATGTCCAGTATCTTTCCCTAAGGATTACAGCCACCACAACCCTGGCATCCACTTTTTTTGTCTGGGGGTTAGGTCTCATGTGGTAGAGCACTCCTTGTCTCTTTTCATACCACCATAATCTATTTCCAACCCCACCATTAACTGGTCTCCCATCCTGAACCTTACTATATTTCTTTAAATGGGCAACTTTAGGGTCCCTTCCCTGTAACTGTTCCCAATCAGGTTCACAAAAACATTCAGAATTTATGATAGGTGTTTTACAACATGACAAAGTCCCTTCAGCCTTAATGGCCTCTTCCTTGTTGCTTGGAGTCTTAACCCCAGAATATTCACGGACAGTCTCAGTCTTACCTGGGGACTTTCTTTCTTGTGGATCCTCCTCCTCCAGGTAACAGCCAGGAGAAATTGGTAATAAGGGCAACAGGGTTTCCATCCAGGGTTCCTCCTCTACTAGGTCCCATTGCTCCGGGCTCTCTGCTGCCTCCACCAGTTCCTCCAAATGGGACATTTCCAGCATCACCTGGCAACGGTGTTCAGCCTCCCTTCAGCGCTGGTCTGCTTCCAACCATTTTCCACTGAGCCAATGGTCCAGCTTTATCAGCTCAGCCACCTTGTCCTCAGACCCCTCCTGCTTCCGTGGTACCTTGCCCAGGTCACCACCTCCAAGCATCCACATCCTTAGCTCTGCTGGTGTCATCTCCAAACTAGTTGTCATACACGTACTTCAGCATCCAGGGGAATATGTAGCAACCCCAAGGATTCTGCTGTACTGTCCTGCAGTATTGACAGTCCACCAGGCCTTATGCAGACCAATCGAGATCCCACCTGGGATATCGGGATCCCACCACTGCCACCATATGTAAGCGGGCGCAAGTCTCTTTGTGGACTAATTGGTAGAGTGACACATTTACAGTTGTAAATGAACAAAATGTATTCAGTTTTATCTCAAAATTTCTTCATAGCAGGACACATATAATATCAGCGGACTGGTACAACAACAGAATAAAATAACAGAATGGCAAATAAATCCCATGACTTTTACATGGCTTGAAAGGTGTTCTTCTCCTAACACCTGCTGGAGCAATTCACAGAGCTCCCTGGAGTTGCCTCCAGACCCAAAACCTATCTAAACTAACCATCTCAAATGACAGTCCTTTTATACAGGGAAATGATCTTGTGTTCTCCCTAACTCCACCCACATCATTAATGCTAAAGTAAAACTTCTTATTTAAACACAATTATTTTGTTTTAACTATCTAACTCAACAGTTTATAATTCACATACATTTATACACATATTCGTCTATTTAATTTTTTTTTATTTATTTTATTGATAAATATCGGATAACACCTTTGAGTCAAAGACTCTTTTACAAAGGTTCCACGTCATACATAAGAAAAGACAACAGTGTACAGAGTAACAAGTAACATAGTAGTTAAACACAGCGGTTACAGAATGGTTGCAGATGATTACAGAAAATATAAAGAATACAAAAAAATAGCAGCTGGTAATAAAGGTTGCAGGTATATGCATAGCATTTCAGGGCAATGGCACTAGCCATGCCCACACGTTATTCATTGTCCAAGGCTGGAGAGAGATGTCCATTGTCATGGTATAGGCACGTTCAGGGGCGACAGACCAGAGTTAGGTCCGTAGACTTGGGAGAGGGGAGGTGGTAGAAAAATGGAGGGTCAGGTTTAGGGGCAATCACATATTGATCCCTGGGTAATAAGGTCCCTTAGTTGGTACTTGAACTGACCAAGTTTGGGTTCAGTGAGAAGGGAGTTTGGGAGTGAGTTGAGCCAGGTTGGGGCCAGATATCGAAACATTCTTTGGCCAGAGGTGGTTTTGCAGCAAGGTACCCTAAAGTGGGTAGCTGCTGACCGCCGTGTGAGGTGACTGGACAGTGGGGCCTGAAGTAGTGGGGTGAGGGCTGGAGGGAGTAATGCTGAGGTGATTTTCTTTGCGAAGAGGCAGGCCTGGTACTTTAGCCTCCCATCGAAGTTGAAACAGTTTGCTGAGGCATAGAGCGTGCATGTATGAGTGAGTCTAGGACAGCCTGTAGCAAGTCTGCAGGCCTCATTGAGGGCCTGTCTAATTTTGAGTAGGTGGGTGGTGTCGGCCGCACCATAGATGATGATACCATAGTCAGTTAGGGATAGAATAGATGTAGAGATGGCTAGGCGGAGAGATTCTGGAGGCAGGCAGTGCTTATAGTGGTGAAGGAGACCAATACTTATGTTGACGGTGGTGCTTAGTAATCGGATATGGTCATGGAAAGTGAGACCTGTGTCTAGGGTGATGCCAAGGTATTTGAAAGTGTCAACCTGTTCAAGGGGGTCATTTAGTGAGTTCAGAATGTGCAAGGGTTGTCCTAGGTTCTTATTTTGGTGGTGTGCAAACATCATGGATTTAGTTTTTTTGTAATTTAGTACTAACCTATGCTGAAAGAACCAGGATTCAGCTTCAGAGAAGGATTTCTGGAGTGCCGAGCGGAGGGCTGTGGGATCAGTGTGAGAGTTGTAGAAGATTGCATCATCTGCATACAATAGCATTTTCCGAGAGCAGGCACTGGGCAGGGTGTTGAGGTATAGGGAGAAGAGAAGTGGGCCAAGGATAGAGCCTTAAAGGAACCCCAGACCTGACTTGGTGTGGGGATGACAGGGAGTGGGCAATCCGGACTGTCTGGGTTCTTTCAGACAGATAGCTGGCAAACCAGTCAATGGTCTCATGGGATAGGCCTAACTGAGTGAGGGAGTCCAGGAGAAGTGAGTGGTGCAAGGTATCGAAAGCCTTTGAGAGGTCTATAAAGACAGCGCCAGTAGTGTTACCAGTGCTCAGGGATGTATGGAGGGCATTTGTAAATTCCAAGAGGGCAGTGGTGGTGCTATGGTCCTGGCGGAAGCCATGTTTTGCAGGACACAGAGTACTATATTTGGTGAGGTAGTCTGTTAGTTGTATGGCCATGATTTTTTCCAGGGTTTTAGAGAGGGGAGGCAGAATTGATATTTGGCAGTAGTTCCCAGGCAGGGTGCAGTCACCACTTTTAAGGATAGGAGTGATGAGGGTAGATTTCCATTTGGATGGGAACTGGCACAGAGAAAGGAGAAAGGAATTTCAATTCCTGGCTCTTCTACAAACAGCTCTGACCATCAGGCACCACCCCCAACAAGAGACAGCATAAAACAAAGGAACAAATGGCTGGTCAGCACTATAGCTGTCCTGGAAGGGAGTGGTGCAAGGAGAGTCAGAAGCAGAAGCCGAAAATCCAAAGACACACGAACAGGTGCCCTTTCTGTAAGTGAGAACTGTACCACACAATTTATATAGTTATTCTCTGATGTGTACATTCCCCCATAGTTTATAAAACAAGGTATTTCATAACCTGCTTACTTAAACACAACTGCCAGGCTGTTACCAATATATGTCTTAACTGGTTGTTTTAAACAGGGAGCTTTGAACAGGAAGTAATTCAAACTAACCAGCCTTTTAGAAATGGTTTTACAGACCACTACAAGTAACTTGTCCCTAGTCTTTTCTTTATTTTATCAAAACACAGGAGAGGGCATGTGTTTGAATTAACATTACACTGACCTTCTGCCTGGGGGAAGTTAAATGTGCTTCAAGCACAGGTTGCATTTCAATATTTTTGCTACTGTTAATATTTACAACCACTGGAGAAGGAATGACTTCCAAATAATACAGTCCCTTAAAGACAGAAACTTAAACAGAACAGTGACTTAAATGACTTTATTTTATTTCCACTTGCAACCTATACTTCCTCTTAGTCAAGCAGTGCCTGAATTCTGGTGCGATACCAAACACCTCTAATAAGAAGGACTAAAAGTGTTCTTTCAACCCAAGTAGAAACAGAACGCTGGTGCTGCTCGTTTAAGCTCCAAATTAACTCAATTACCATGTAAAGAATCCCAACTACCTTTACATAAGGAATTCAGTTCTCCCTCTCTCTCTTTAACTGAATTACCTGGGGGGGATTTACTAAATGACTCACTCTTACTTCTGCCCTCCCCTTTGCTTTATTTTTTTCTACCTTGCTACTCTCCACTACACTATCTTTTAACTTAGTCTCAACTTTCAAAACTTACATTTATTTATTTAATTTCTGATTTTACATAGTTATAGTACCAAAAGGCTTTAAGTAAAGCACCAAGCCCAAACGTTCCAGGGCCCCAAATCCATCGCAGAGCCACTCTGTGACAGCCTGCACCCATCTGGGAGGGGAAACCACAGTCCTCAGTGGATGGTTTAAATGCTACACTTTGATGAACATTTAAATTAGCCAAGGGTGATGGTGGAAGGAATTGGGGAGGCAAAAACTGCCCCCACCACGCTGTCTGTAGATAGTAAGGAAAACCCAAGGAGGGGATCCCCCAGGCTACAGATTTCTAAAGGAAGTAGGATGGTAGAGACAAAGGGGGAAGGGGAGCATTAAAAAGAGAGAGGAGAGGGCAAAATGGAAAAAAGGGGGGCAACAAATAGAGTGAAAACAAAATCTGGAAGGCCATGTATGTGAATGCTAGAAGTCTAGGAAATAAGATTCCATACCTAGAGGCCATCATAGCAGAGGCCAGTCTGGATACTGTGGTCATTGCTGAGTCATGGTGCACTGAAAACCATGACTGTGACATGGCCATACCATGATATACTCTGTTCAGGAAGTAACAGGTGGAAAGGAAAGGAGGGGGTGTGGTGCCTTATGTGAGGGAAAGCATAAAAGTGATAGAGATATGAGGAATACGGGAAGGGGCAGAGGTACTGTGGGTCACCCAGGAGACAAGCAATGGAGCCATTATTCACACTGGAGTGATCTACAGACCTCCAGCACAGGGGGAGGAATTAGATTAGGTACTGGTGGAAGCCGTTAGCAAGATGGCAGAAAAGGGCGTGGTGCTGCTGGTGGGGTACTTTAACTTGCCAGATGTAGATTGCAGCCTCCCAGCAACAGCTTCAGCTAGAAGCAGGGACATCCCTGAGCAAGATCAGTCTGTTTGCTGATGATACCAAGGTTGGCGCGGTGGTGGATGACCTAGGGGGATGGCAGGGGTTGCAGGATGATCTGACAAAGCTTGAAACCTGGTCAGACACCTGGCAACTGGGCTTTAATGCCAAAAAGTGCAAGGTGATGCATTTTGGGATGAAGAACCCAAGGAGGACTTACCAGCTAGGGGAGTGCAGCTAGCCCAGACAGAGGAGGGAGAAGGATCTGGGTGTGCTCATCACAGGGTCAATGAACAACTCGGCACAGTGTAGGAAGGCAGCTGCAAGGCCAACAAAATGCTGGGTTGTATTGCAAGGGTATATCCTCAAGGAGGAGGAGGTGATTCTGCCACTGTATAGGTCATTGGTTAGACCACACCTGGGTACTGCGTGCAGTTCTGGCGTCCATATCTGAAAGGGACATTAAGTTACTGGAGGGTGCAGCGCGGAGGCACAAAGATGATCAAGGGTCTGGGGACTTATCAATATGAGGGAGGTTGAAGGAGTTGAACATGTACTCACTGGAGGAGAGGAGAGACAGGGGACATGATTGAAACCTTTAAATACATGAAAGGAATAAACAAGACAGGTACAGAGGGGCTGTTCAAAAGTAAGGGAGGGAGGGCCACCAGGGCCATGATATGAGACTGGAGCGAGAAGGTTCAGGAGGAGATGAGGAGACACTTTTTACAGAGAGGGTGGTGTGGGTGGAATGCTACCTGCAGAAGTGGTATGCAGTGGAACAGTGGACTGCTTCAAACGAGGATGGGACAGGACAAGGGGAGGTTAATGAAGGGAAGGGTGGAAGGAGGGCAGCTGCAGAATAAGGGTGCTAGCTGCACATTCGAGCAGACTTGATAGACCTCTAGGCCTTTATCTGCTGGCAAATTTCGTATGTTCGTATGTTCGTATCCTGAACTCTCTGTGGGGGCGTTCCTCGGGTACCTAGTCAGTGGACAATACACAGAAGCTGAGCACTCCATTTGAAAAATAAATAAACACGTGGGCAGTATATAGCGCAAAGAAACTACTGGAAGGAGTGTGAGCTAAAACCCTGATGCTTCAGGTCTGATGTGACCTTTCCTCAGGGGGCATGGCCACTTCACTGAGAGTTGCCAACCTTTAAAATCCACAGCGTAAGGGAACATGCACAATTAGTATGAAGTAACACACAATGAAAAAAAAAAACCACATACAGCAAAACACCCAATAGCCAGTATAATGCATGATATAAAAAACACCCCAAAGTGAAATATTAGAAAAAAAGAAAATCAGGAGAACAAAAAGGACACATTTAAGAGATGTTAAAGCCACCCTGGCAAAACAAATCTGAATTGGCCATAATAAACAGCCAATAATAAATTAATCTAATGATGATAAAACTACCATAAATAAATCATGGAATAACTGTGTATGTAACCATGACAAATGTAAAATAACCTTTTCCCCTCTTTCAAAAAATTTTTTTGAAGAAAAGTAAATAGTAATTAATATAACAAGCATTTGTCAATGCCGAATGTTGCTTGCTTGTATGTGCTGTTTAGGTATTTGGAAGTGACAGTTTCATGCCTTCCTCCCAAGACATCCACTGTGTCTTTCCGTTCAGTATTCACAGAAGAGTGGGAGGGGCAAGGGCCACAGCAGTACAGCAGTTGCCAAGGGGTTGAAGAGGTGGACAAAAGAGTCTGCAGGAGCTCACTAAATTGAAGGTAGACAAAGCGATGGAACCAGATGGCATACGCCCAAGGATATTAACAGAACTGCTAAGGAGAGCGAGTACCTCTGGCAGCCATGTTCACTGAGTCATTCAACGAGTGAATTGGAGGAGGCACATGGTCCCTCTACACAAGTCCGGCAGCAGGGAGGAGGCAGGGAACAATAGGCCATTCAGCCTCACCTCAGTAGTGGGGAAGATCATGGAGACATTGCTTAAAGAAAGGATAGTGGGGCATCTAGATGCCATCGAACCCAGGACCATAGACAACATGGATTCACAGTGGGGACATCATGTCAGATAAATCTGGTTGATTTATTTGACTGGGTGACAAAGGAAGTGAATCAGGGTGGGGCAGCGGACAACGCTTACCTTGATTTCAGCAAAGCCTTTGACACCATCCCATATAGGAGGCTGATAAACTAGCTGGGTAGGCTGGACATGGGGGAAAGGGTGGTAAACTGGGTTAGAAACTGGCTAACAGACAGGAGGCAGAGAGTGGTGGTAAATGGTATGCAGTCTAGGGAGAGGGGGCGACCAGTGGGGTGCTGCAGGGATGGGTCATGGGGCCAGTTCTGTTCAATGTCTTCATTAGTAATATTGCAGAACATCTGAAGGAATTTTCACCAAATTTTCAACATAGCCATTTTAAGACCTCTGCTCATGAACAGTGTCACTGTGATTTTCTTAATTTGTCCCGTGCATTGATTTCCAAGACGCGATCACCATTGTGCTGCTATATGCGGAAACACATTTTGGGTGAGATGTGAAAATGACAGCTGTACTACTCACAAGAAGGTGTGGTAAAATGGCAATGTTGAAAATCTGGAGTGAAAATATTGAAAATTCGCGAACTTACAAGCCTGCATGGGAACTGTACAACGCACGTCCGTAAAACAGTCATTTTTGGAATTTTTTCAACAAATTTTCAACATAGTCATTTAAGACCTTTGCTCATGAACACTGTCACTGTGGTTTTCTTAATTTATCCGATACATTGATTTCGCACACAGACTGCGCCATTCATAAGCTACATGTGGTGGAAACACGTTTTGGGTGAGATGTGAAAAATGACAGCTGTACTATTTATAAGAAGGTATGTCAAAATAGCAATGTTGAAAATCTGTAGTGAAAATATTGAAATTTCGCAAACTTACGAGCCTCGTAGGAACCTGCTTCGACGCTTGTAAAACAGTCATTTTGTGGAATTTGTACCAAATTTTCAACATGGGTTTTGGACCCTTCCTCATGATGTCACTGTCATGGCGGTATTCAGGTATGGGGTGATTTCGCAGTCACTGTGCGAAATCACTCGGCCTGAATAACGCCATGACAGTGACATCATTCATGAGAAGGTCCAAAACCCCATGTTGAAAATTTGTGCAAAATTCCCAAAATGCCTGAGATATGCAACAAAGTTGAAACCCCTATCTAGCCCATTTACAGCTTACCGGCATTTCCTCAGTTCGCGGTCGGCTTTGAAGAGTGCAGACGTGTTCCCGGTCCACCAAAGATCGTCGCGCCAAGTCCGGAGGTAAGTATGGGGTGAGGGGGTGTGTGGGGAGGCTGGGTGCGCAGTGGTTGGGTATGGGTTGTGGGAGGGGTTGGGAGATGCGCCTGGACCATTTTTGTTTTACAGGTTTAAATAAAAAAAAGACGCTTGAGGTGCTTGCCACGCTGGGGTGGGCTCTCAGCGTGGCACAAGGATAGGGGCGTCAGCCGATGGGGATTGGGCACCCCTGGCCGGACAAAGGACTGCTTGCCACGCTGGGGTGGGCTCCCAGCGTGGCACCTACACGGGGACACAGCTCAGCGGCGGGGATTGGGCACCTCGTCGGCTATGCAGTGCGTGAGGGCACGCATGCCTGCGTGTGTCTGGGGGAGCTGCGCGTGAGCAGCCGATATCTTATCGGTGCTCACTGAAGCCTAGCTCCCCTTCAACTGGAGTGTTACTGCATTTTGAGCGTGTCTGCAGACAGCTCCAAAATGCATTGGCTTACAGGGGCCGCGCCTGCCAGCTCACTGCCTGAATTGGAGGAGGAGGTGACACACCTCCGAAATCTCCGATGATGGCACTATGTTTCTTGCACATGCGTGCAAGCAACATAAAAAGGGAAAGTGAGGGGAAAGGAAAGTGAGGAAAAAACAGAACTCCCAATTGACAAGGCTTAAGGCAAAAATCTACAATGTCAAGAAATACCAGGGAGAAGAGAAATTGGTTATGGTTTCGCAAAAGGAATGATATCTAAACAGTCATAGTAACCTTAAGGCAAGTGTTAAGATTAAAAAACAATCTCGATTCTTTTTGTAACAAAGTTCTCTTCCTATCTCCACCTCTTGGATTAGCCTTAACATATTCAATTCCAGTAAATTACAATGGGTGGGATATTCAAAGCAGTTGTGCAATGCGCAGCAGGGTTGCGCCTGCACAACTGCAAAAATTCACCTGAGAGCGATATTCAGCGGCAGCAACTACGCAGCGCAAGTGGCCATGCACAATGGTAATGCATGCATGCATAAGTGCAGGGGGCGTAGATATGAATAAGTGGCACAGTGCTATATTCAACACCAGACAAAAGGTGCAAGTGTGAAGCAAATGGGAAATGCGTGGAGCACACTTGAGCCTATAAAAAGAGGGAGCAAGCAGGTGAAGGACACTTGCGCCAGAGGGGAGCAGGAGAGAGGGTGATAGAGAGGACAGGCAGAACAGCAGGAGGGGTGCAAGAGAGGGACAGAGGCAGTGAGAGAGTGAGACTGAGTGGGAGCGTGAGTGTGTGTGTGTGTGTGTGTGTGTGTGTGTGTGTGTGTGGGTGAGACAGTCGGGGAGGCAACAGTGTGCGAGTGTGCCTGTGACACCCAGCACAGAAGGGGCAGCACAGGTGCCCAGAGAGGTTGGAGGAGGGGGCCACAGCCCACAGGCTGACAGCTAGGGGCAGGAAATGCAGGCGTGTGCCCAGCACAGCAGGTGACGGAGCAGCACACAGTCGGGGGGGCCAGAGGAGTCAGTCACCCAGGGGGGACAGGACAACAGAGGCCATGGCCAGTGCCAGCTTCCAGATGGAGATGGTAATGAGGGTTGTGGGGAGGCAATAGGCAGTGCGGTGCGGCCATGGAAGGGCCCGTCGGCGGTACACCCGGAACAGGTGGTACCATGCCACACCACATTTGAACAATACAGCTATACGGAGATTGTGGGCCAGTATCGCCTGAACTGGGTGATTCTGAGGCAGCTCTGTGAGCTGTGCAGTGAGGAGATGCAGGCACCCATTATACGGAGCCACGCCCTGACAGTGGAGACTAAAGTCACAGCTGTCATGTGCCTGCTCACCACGGGCACCTTCCAGAGACCAACAGGGGATACCACAGGCATAACCTAGTCAGCCACGTCATGGCTCCTCACAAAATTTCCTCAACGCACTGCTGCCTCATGCTGCAGAATAAATCCACTTCCCCGGCACACAGGCAGAGCATACAGCAAACTTGCAGGAGTTCTACAGGGTAGCACATATGCCTAGCATGCTAGAAGCCATCGACTGCACCCATGTTGGCATCCGCAAGCCACCTGGCCCGGAGGGGGTAGCCTACATCAACAGAAAGGGCTACCCCAGTGTCAACTGCCAGGTGGTGTGTGATGAGGGGGGGCACATAATCAATGTCTGTGCCACACACCCTGGAGGAGCACATGATGCCTCCATCTGGCACAGCTTGGCACTGTGCCACAGGTTTGAGAGTGGTGACATCCCCATTAGCCACCTAGTAGGTGAGTATGCTGACACCACGGGCAGCCTGGCACAACAGGGCAAGGGGTGGGCGCTGCCAGGGCAGGGGCACCGCAGGGTGCAGCTGGGAAGGCTGGGGGGTGCAGCAACACAGTCCACCATTCTAACCATATCTGTCTAGACACAGGTGACAGTGGCTACCCACTCCAGCCCTAGCTGCTCACCCCATACCGGCACCCGTCGACCCCTGCGGAGGAGCGATACAATGAGGCACACATCAGCACACGGAACATCATCGAGCACTTGTTTGGGCTGCTGAAGGCACTGTTCCGTTGCCTGGACAGGTCTGGCGGTGCCCTACAGTACAGTCCCTCAAAGGCCTGTGGCCTATTCCTGGCCTGCTGTATACTGAACAACATGGCCACTGACTGTGGGATAGCTGTCAAGATCGAAGAGGGGTACAGCAGTGGGGACAACATGGCCGCCAGGCCATGTGGCGGTGGGCAGCCCCCCCCGGGGCGAAGGGAACCCCAGCTGAACAGGATGTCCTGGCAGCACCAGGACATGATTGCAGAGGAGCACTACGGTGCACACAGGTAGGTGAACATGCCCCCATGCACAGAATGGCGATTGTGGCACAGTGCACAGGCATGTGTGGACGAGCCCTGTGTCAGGAATGGCTGGAGGGGGGGCATGGCTGGGCATTGGGTAGGACCCCATGGCAACACGCAGCACAACACAGCACACCCCACCCACACACACCCACACCCCCCCCCCGCACACACCCACACACTGGCACCCTCAGTCATGCGCCCGGATGCTGGCACCAGGCGTGTGTCAGATGCTGAGCACCGTTGCACAGTGGCAGTTGGCAGTGTGCTGGCATCATCATGCACAAGCCACACTGGCCAGAGGCCGGCCGGGTGTGCACACGGCCTGTGTGCGGCACTACCCATGGATGCCACATCCGTGGAATGCACATGCACACACCACACCAATGTGCACACAGGGTGGTGGCAGCAGACAGCGGACAGGGAGGTGGGCAGTTTAGGACTGCTGCATGGTCGCACAGCCACCGTGGACATGTGGACAGCCCCACCGAGGCCACCCAGCAGACCCAGGCTGTGCGACGGCCACAGGGGATGTCTGCGACAGTCTCCCAGGGGTCTCACTGTGGGAACTTGTCCGAGTTCTCGCAGAGGTCTGCAGGCTCCCGAACAGGCCTGCTCCAGGTGTGACCGGAATGCCCACAGCAGATCCCAGCATTGACACTGAGGGGGGTTGCTTGACGCTGTGACCAAGGGGTGGAGAATGCACTCTGCGGGGTCTGCAGTGGCTGGCCATGCACCATGGTGGACAGTAGTACTAGGCTGACCATGACTGCAGTGGTAAGCTGATCCAGGGCTGTGGTCTTGTCCTCTCGCAGTTGATTGTTGTCAGCCAGGAGCTGCGCAAAGCCCCTGTCACGCTGCTCTGCAGCCTGGCGCATCTCGGCACGGAGTGCACGCACCCCTGCCATAAGCAGCACCTGTTGCTCCACGGAGGCTCATAGCAGATGGGTGTGCTCGGGCAAGGGGTCAGCGCCCAGGGGCACCTGGGTGATGCGCCGACCCATGGGTGGCATTCGACCTCACTGCCCAGTCCCCCGCTCAGGTGGGCACTGCACAACGGGGTCCTCATGGGGCTGAACATTCACCAGCACACTGTCAGCGGCCGCGGCACCCGGCCCCCCAATGTCCCAATCCGTCTACTGCCCCTCCGGCCACTGTGCGCCATGCAGCGCCTGTGTGGCTGCACGACCACCATCAGCCAACATCACTACGCTGACGCACATGGTGACATTGGGGGCGGTGGCTGGTGACCGTACATCCGCCACCAGGGCACTGTCTGCACTGCCACGGAGGGTGAGTGGTATGGGCGCCTCCCCTTCGATGGCAACACTGCTGTCCAGGACAATGGTCTCCTCATCATCGATGTTGGACCCCACCCCTATCTGTGTCTCTGCACACTGTAAGCATGGTTGGCGTCCCACTGGAACACAGCCAGGGCTTCATCCGCCACCATGCCACAGGCATCTGGCCGGACAGCGGTGCTGAGCTGCAGCCAATCTGGCCCCCGGTGGAGGTGCAAGGCCGGTCGTCCAGGGCCAGGCTTGCCCCCATGGTGGACACCACCGCCTCTGCCACTGCATTCTGGTGCTCCGGTGCTGAAAGGGAATACAGTCGCATTAGTGCAGCTGTCACACAGGCCAGCCCCCACCACCGCCCCATGCCCCAGACACTGCTGCACCTACCATGCAGTGATGGGCTCCCACCTGTCTGAAAGCTGCCGCCAGGCACCCCTCAATGGCACTGCGCCGCATGGTGGCCACCACCATCTCCTCCTGCGACATCAGCTGTGGCACATCAGGCTGACCAACGCCCATGGCTGCACGTGCGGCCCGGATAGCTGCCACCTTCTCCTTTATCCTGCGCCTGTCGGTGCCAACCTTTTTCTTGCACTCCTGCGCAGACCGCTGATGGGTGCCCTGCTGATTCACAGCCACTGCCACCTCCTCCCATGTTGTGGCCCTGGCCTGTGGGGTGCCTGTCATGCCACTCAGCAGAGGCTCCCTGTCAAGGTACTCCTCGAACAGGGCATCCGTCTCTGCCTTGGTAAAGTTGGGCCTATGCTTGCGTGCAGGCCCACTCTCCTCACCGTCCTCGTGATCGGTCTTAATGCTTCTTGGGGGCAATGACAAGTGGTCAGTGTCTGCTACAATCCACACCACCCGCCTAATCCACTGTCCCGTCTTTCCCCCAGCGATGCATCTTACCTCTGAAGGATGCAGTACTGGTCCATGTCCTGTGCTGTCCCGCATCACCTATATAGCACATCTCATGCAAATGAGCAGATGCGCAACTGTAATGAGATGCTAATGCCCCCAGTGCACCACGGATAGGCTGATAAGCTAATCTGCATATGGCAGCTGAATATAGCGATGTTGTGCCTTGTGCAATGGACTTGCGCAGGTACAAGTCATGATGCAACATTGTGATGTGCACAGTAGGACTGTCAGTACACATGCACGCACTGCTGGCACCTATGCCAACAGCGCAGCATATGCTCACTGCACAATATGCAATACGGCGCTCGGCAGCTATTGGGCATGTGGCGCTTGGGCGCTATGCGGCCTATGGTGCCAGAGCGCTGTTAGCCCCATGGTGCCCACATGCCCCTATTGTGCACCATGCATGATGGTCCCAATAGCACCGTTGTGCACAGTGCGTGTGCTGACCCTTGAAACCAGGCTTGACCTTTGCCCCTCAGGGTGCCCTGCACCACGTGCCAGTGTGGCCGGGCATGTATCACGCATCCCCGGGGACACGCGATTGCCGTGGGCAGTGCATCTCTATGCGAGGCATGCATTCCCAGCATGTGGAGCTCGTGCGTTACAAAGCACCATTTTGAATTGCTCTGCAGTGGTACAGCAATGCTGCACTGCAGCAGTGCCAGGGCTCCGAATTGGACACAGATAGAACTGGTCAACCTTGTGGCCCTGATGGAGCCCCACACAGGCAACCTGTTTGGGCAGATGCCCCTTGACAGGCCAAGAACAGAGGTGTGGCAGGAGGTGGTGGAGGAGCTTGTGGAGGAGCTTGTGGAGGAGCTTGAGCAGGCCACCGGTGTCCAGCGCACCAGTGAGCAGTGTTGCCACCGCTATGGGAACCTGCAGCGGAGGGACCCGGAGTGGCTACAAGCACTGCAGGCATGCGTCTGGGGGGTGCTATGCCACAGCCAGCTAAGTGTGCATCCCTCGTGTCTATGCCTGTCCAGTGTTCCGTGGGGCCAGCAGGGTAGCATACCATGCTGGGGGGAGGATGCTGGGGCTGCGTGCCCTGTGGCCCAGGGCAGCACAACATGTGTGTGCACTGCACCACTGTGCCACAGCTGGGTTGTGCCGGGGTGCATGCTGTGCTGGGGGGCATATGGTGATGCCAGATACTGATGTGTACATCCCTATGTTTCCATCCTAGGCCCTGAGGACCAGAAGAGGGCTCTACTGACTGGTGCTGCGGGTTGGCCAGGGTGGGCCAACATAAGGAACCCATCACAGGGTGCAGACCACAGGGTTGGTGCTGCTGGACTGGTGCATGGTGAGCTGCAGCATGCAGGTAGGCACAGTTACATGCCACATTGTTGTTCAGGGTGGGCAGCAGGGGTGGGGGTGGGCCACAGCCCCCTGTGCACATAGCCATTGCAGCTGTGTACTGCCCGTGGTGTGTGTTACACCGTGCTGTGGCCATCGCATATGTGTGTGGCTGCCGCAGGTGGGCTATGGGTGCATCCAGCTGCCAGCTGAGCTGCTGCAGTCCTGCCACTGTACCATGTCATCTGCCTGCCACGGTGGTGGTGGGTGGCCCATGGATGGTGTTGGTGTGCAGTGTTCTGCGTGGCTGTGGTATGCCGGGTTGGCGGCACATGTGGGCACACCCACTATGGGTGGCTAGGGTGCCATCCCAGAGGTGCGGGTCCCCACTGTCTGCTGTGCACGGTAGGTGGGCTAGGGTATTCTGGACTTGCACTGATACCATGTTCCCTCCTTTGTCTTAGGTGTCCGTCGGCCAGCGCTGAACACCCGCCTCCTGAGCAGGATCCTGGAGGTGTCCACTGCCATGCTGCAGGTTGCCAGGATGCTGCAAAGGACGCTACGAAGGCAACAGCGCCAGGCAGTGGTGGGGTGAGGCTGCCCATAGGACCTGTTGGCCTGCGACCCGTCTACTTCCCTGTCCCCCCTTCCCTTGCCCTCCCCTGTCCCCTTACCTCCCTTCCCTGGCTTTGCCTTCTTGTACATAGTTTCCCTATTCCTTGTTCCCTGTCCCCTGTTCCTTGTAAATATGTTCCTCTGTCTTTTATATCTATCATTAATACATTTATTTATGGTTACCCATCTGTGTATGGGTCTGCTTTGCAGCTGGCATGTGGAGTCATGCTGCAGTGGTGTGCATGGTGGCTGTGTGACGCACCTGCGGTGTCCATGGGGATGTGCATGGTGGTGTTTACCCATTGGCCAGTGGCTGTGCCCTGGGGCAGCCGTGGGCTGTTTGTTCTGGTTGTGTGACATGTGCATTGTGTGCTGTTTGCCCGTGTGTTGCCAGCTGTGATCCGCGTGGCATGGCGCATGCCTTCCTGTGGGGGGTTGCTTGTGGTTGTTGACCCATGGCCACTGGTGCCACTCTACCACCGTGCACCACTGTGGTGCATGTGGGCAGGGGCCTGCTGTATCCCCTTGCACACTGGGTGGTGTTCCACCATGTGCTTGCCATGCCTCACCCCTGGCACCCCGGTGGCAGCTCATTCCACCCCAGTGGCTTGCTCCTTGCTGTGCCTGTTGCCGGTTCATATGTGTCCTGGTGCATGCACCTCGGCCCCTTGCGCATCCCTGGTTGCACTATTGCGCATGTTGGGTTGGTCCCTGGTGCAGCCCTGGCTGCGCTATGGTGCATCTGTGTGATATTCAGCCTTGTTGTGCTGGTGCATGCCGTCTTGCGCAACCTTTGAATATCACACTCGGTGTGCCATGGCACCGTGGAGTTGTGCTGTGCAGGTTCTTGTAATTGGCTCAAGAGCATTTCTGAATATCCCACCCCATATGTTTGGCTCACCAAGAATGTGAAAATGCATACCAAGAGGGGTGTTCAGATTTACAGTTCTGATAAAGGAAATATGTTATTTTTTTATATTTTATTATTGCAAACTACAAAGATAGATTTTACAAAAAAAGATCAGCAGCATATACACATGTATAACTTCATATAAATATTTCATCCAATACATATATATATTTATAAAAAAAAATACAATCAAAAAAATATACACACATTTTATATATATATATATATATATATATATATATATGGTGCCCTATGGTGTTATATAAAAAAATTGTATAGAGTACACATCACTGTTAAGGGAGGATACAGGGACCAATGGTTCAATCTTACATGCTACAGTACAGTTTCTGTCCCCTACTAAATAGTAGCCAATTACTTATATTAAGGTTGATGCCTCAATAAATTTCCTAATGCTAAAGACTGTAACTGAGCTGCAAAAGGGGACCACATTAGTTCATATTTATTTATTTGTTTAGCTGACATATAATAAATTATTTCCATTCTATGAATCCCTATCATACAATTTATCTACATACCAGTATCTGGAGGTATTCTATCTTTCCATCGCTGAAGGATACACTTATATGCTGTAATTAGACCAGTTCTAACCAACCTTGCATTACTTTCTGACATTCAATTAATTGGGCCACCTTGTCCCAGAAGCATCCAGAATTCTTGTTTTTTAAGTAAGAAACCAGTAGTTCTGGAGAGTAGATCTAAAATATTCTTCCAAAACAAATTTAACTGAAGGCAACCACTAAGCATATGTTCTAATGGCCCGGTTTTCCCACATCTGGGGCATTCATCCCTGATACTAGGATTAAAAAGTTTCAACTTATGTGATGTAAAATATACTCTAGCAATGATATTAAAGTGAATTTGCTGTAACCTTATGGACTGCAGAACAGTCGCCTTCACTTCTATAGCTTTCTTCCATGATGACTCTGCAATATTTTTATTTGTTGTTTTTTTTTTATTCCATTTGGCTTTCAATTGAGCCATATACTCATTGTTATTTGGCATCAGCCAATTATATATGAAAGAAATAATTTGCTTTGAGCTGGAAGAAGTTATGAGTTCTACAAAATCTTATAATTCCTTATCCCTATGTTTCGGAGTATGTTTATTAATATAGTCTCTTACCTGCAGGTAAGCATAAAACTGGGTATTTAATATCTGAAATTGATTTCTGATAGTCTCAAATTCTACACATATATTATGTTTAATAAGTTGCCCCATTTCTAGCAGTCCCTTCTTATACCAATTCCTAAAAGTACTATCCTTCATTGAATGAGGAAAATATAAATTATGCCATATAGGCGTGAAAACTGACCCCTTGGGGACAATATTCTTAAATTTATAAGCTGTATGCCATATTGAAATAGTTGTATATGTAGTACTTAATAATTTTTTATGGGCGTCATTATTTTGGCCATTAAATAAATGTAGTCTCAAGTCATGATATAATGAATGGTTATATTCTACTGATTTTACACTATCCGATCTATCTCTTTTAAACCAACTATATATCATAGCCATACTGGCTGCCCAATAATAACTTTTAAAATTAGGGAGTGATAACCCTCCTTCCACTTTAAGGTATAGTTTTGTCATTTTTAGCTGTGGTTTCTTACCTTTCCACAAGAATTTTTTAACAGATTCTTCTAAATGTTTAAAAAAGGAATCTGGCACCAAAACAGGAATGTTTTGAAATGCAAACATCAGTTTTGGAAGAACCGCCATTTTTATTGTATTAACCCTTCTTATTAGCGTAAAAGGTAATGATTGCCAATGCTTCAAATCCCTATCAATTTTGTCCCTCAATGCAAAAAATTTAATGGGAAGAGATTTTTCCCCGATGGTCAATTTGAATTCCCAAGTAATTAATCTCCTCAGCTCTTCTAATATTGGTGGTGCAATAAATGGATTGCTGTGTTGGGGATTCTCCATTATTTCTGATTTGGCCCAGTTTGTTCTAAATCCTGAGATCTTGCCAAAGTCCTCCAATACCGGCGTCAAAATTGGAAATGACTGATTTGAATTTGGTGTATATAAAACTGCATCATCAGCATATAAGCCTATTCGATGTTCAAACCCTGCAATACTAATACCTTCATATCCATTATGCTGTCATATAGCCAGGGACTGGGTTACTTGCAAGACCTCCTTTGGCCTTACTGCCCTCTCCACCCACTCTGCCCCACCAATGAGGGATTGCTAGAGGTTCCCAGGGTCCATCTTCAGACATCAAGTGCTAGGACTTTTTCCTTTTGTAGCCCCGATCCTGTGGAACTCTCTACCTCACCAGATTAGAGAGTGCCTGTCCACTGAGACTTTTAAATCCTCATTAAAAACATATTTATTTGGCCTGGCATTTGAGGATAATGTCTAGTTTTATTACTGCTGTCTTTTTATTTTATATGTTTTATCTGATTAAATGCCTATTTTTATATTGTATATGCACTTTGTCTTTTGAAAAGCACTTTAGAAATAAATTTGATTTGATTTGAAAACAAAAGGCTCAACTGCAAGTGCAAAGATTAAGGGTGATAGAAGACGCCCCTGCCTTATACCACGTTGCAGAGAGAAGCTTGAAGAAATGTTGATGGTTCTAATTCTCACCACCAGGCCAAAGTACAGCACTGCCATCCATTTTCTAAACCCAGGAACAAAACCAAATCTACCCAAGACCTCCATAACATATGGCCACTTGGTTTGATAGAAAGCTTTTTCAGTGTCCAACATTAATATTAATCGATCTTCCTCTTTACAATGGTTAATAATATTTAATGTACATCTTATGTTTATCCTCATTAGTCTACTTTTAATAAACCTGTTCTGGTCCAGGTGAATAATAGCAGACAGTGCTCCCTCTAGCCTGGTGGCGAGAACCCTAGCCAACATTTTTGCATCTGAATTGATAAGTGATATAGGTCGATATGATGTTGCTAACATAGGATCCATATCTTTTTTTAAAATACCAAAATAAATGCTTCTATAAATGATGCCGACATTTGTTCTTTTTTATATACATGATTGAACAATGTATATAAGTGGGGCACCATGCTATGTGCTAAGATCTTAAACAAATCAATGGGAAGACCATCCAGTTTCCCTGTTGACAGCATATCTAAGGCTTGCTTAATTTTTTCTATCACACTGGCTGCCCTATTTTATTTTTCATTTCCAGTGATAACACTGGAATCTTGATACTAGAGAAGACGTGTTCAAACTCCAACTCCCCACCTTTTAATTGTGAAGTATATAAGCTCTGATAATAGTTCTTAAACACCGTGTTTATATCTTCTGGTGACTCCACTTCATCTCCATTAGCATTTTTGATTCTATAAATATTTGATTTTAATTTTTGTGATCGCAGCTACCATGCCATACTTTTTTCCTGTTTTCCCACACATTGTATAGTATCTAGATCTGGTATATAACATTAGTCTTTCTATGTTTTCCGAAGTGATTTTATTATATTGTTCTCATAAAACTACCAGATCTTGCAGTGTACTTGGGTCATTTGTACTTACATGGAGATTTTCTTTTATTCTGATTTGATATTTGAGATCCTTTAAGACCAGGTTTTTCCTCTTACTTCGTTTTGTGGTGTATGTCGTAGTACAGCCTCGGACCAGAGCTTTAAAAGCATCCCACCATGCGGAAATCAAGGTCATATCAGGGTCATTTAAATTAAAGTATGTTTCTGTTTCCTTTTTGATATATTCTAAGTATTGTTTATCCTTCAATAATATAGGGTCTAACTTAAAGCTTGGATTACTGCTAGTCTGTGTTATTGTTAAATTTAAACTAATCGGTGCATGGTCCGAGATATGTATACCATGATAATCTGTGTTATCTATCTTAGTAATTAAAGAGCTAGATACTAAGAACCAGTCTAATCTAGAACAGTTTTGATGCACAGGTGAAAAAAAGGATTTTTTTCCCTCAGGATATTGATGTCTCCAAATATCTAACAGATTATAATCTTCCATGTACTGTAATACTTTTTTTGATGCGGTAGAAAAAGAATCCCGAATTATTGAAGATTTATCTAACAGTGGATTTAGAACAATATTCCAGTCGTCTGCCATAATGTACGGTGGTGAAAAAGAAGCAGTATTCAAAAATAGGTCATCAAAAAAAGATGGGGAGTTAACATTCGGACCATATACGTTAATTACCATTAATATTTGATTCAGTGCTTGCACCTCTGCAATAATAAACCTCCCCTCTTTATCAATGACTGATTTTTTTAATTTTACATCCAGACCTTTATGGAAAAAAATTGAAACCCCATCTGGCCTTGGTGGTATAAGGTGCATTCAGGCCTGGTCCCCACATCTTAGTATAGTATGCAAAATCTTGTGATAGTAAATGAGTCTCCTGTAATAAAATACAGTTAACCCTATGTTTATCCACATAGCTAAAAAGTCTTTTCCCTTTTACTCGATCATTCATAACTTTAATGTTCCATGATAAACATTCTACAGTTCCAAATCCTGACATATTTAACTTTGGCTAACTGACATGAAAAAAAGATCCTGCCCTGTACTCCTAACCATAACCACGGACATACTTGGGGCCCACCAACCCAAATGAGCACCATGTGCTTTTCATAGTTTGCAAGGTTTTTCAAATTTTTCCCAAATACTCCCCCCCCCAAACATTCCATTCATTATCTAGATGCCAATAGCCTTGTGGCCAGAAAAAAAAGAAAGAGCTAACAAACATGCATGAATCATAGTATAAGTTATATTTCCCCTTTAATTCCCCCCTCCCTCCCAATTTCTTCAACCTCGACTCTTGGTATTGCGGTCTTAGAAAGCCACCCTCCCCAATTAAAACTTTTTTACCCACTTTTAGACGTACTTCAGTGCTCTGGTTCAAAACAAAGGAAATGAAGGGGAAGAAACAGAAGAACAAAGCGGAAAGAATCCCCCAAGGTTATCTGCACTATTATCACCATTCTGAATAAAAACATGCACATATTATACCAGGCGTTCCTTTTTCATCTTTAGACATAAGAGGCGATAGAAGTGGGGGGTGGGGGAGAGCCTGTTATGGCTCTCAACCCCCCCGACTTTATTGCTGTTACTATCCCCAACCATAGCCATTAGGTCCAGTTTATTTAACTATCTGCTTTCTTAATCACTTTCTCCACTTCAGCTGGATAACTGTGAATGTGCCATGTACCATTCAAAAAAAATTTCAACCGGACTGGATGCAGAAATAAATATTTGGCCCCTTTTTTCTTGAAGCAAAGACTTCACTTTGTCAAATGATTTCCGATGCTGGATTGTGTCCAAAGACAAATCAGGAGAAGCAGAACATTTTACATTATCTCCTATTAGCCCTTTATTGATCCTTGTGTGCTTCAAAATCAGCTCTCTGACTCTATGGTAGTGTGGTTTAATAAATACGGGTCTCAGGGGCTTCATTGGGCCTCCTGTTGACATTGAGACTGAAATTCCCCCTCCAGCACAATGTGCCCAGCCCAAAATAATTTTTTGTTCTGAGTATTGCAAATTTAATGCTTTGGAGACCATTTTTTCAAGAAAGGGCAATGGATCTCCCGTGCCTCCTGAGCCCTCTGGGATCCCAATCAATTTCACATTATTTCTTCATGAGCGATCCTCCAAGTTATTAACTTTATCTTTCAGTTCTTGGAGTAAATTCTGGCAAGACCACGAATCCATTTTTACGGGCCCAATTTGATCTTCTAGTACACTAATTCTATGCCCTGCCTCAGTTGTGCGTAAAGTAATTTCTGACATTTTTTTGTCCAACATTGAGATAGCATCTTTTATTTCTGAAAGAGCATTTGAAATTGGAGCCAAACCCACTTTAATTTCATTGTGTAGTTCCGCTTTTATTAAATTAGCCAAAGTTAAATAACCAAGCCCTTCATTACAACTCTTCTCCATAACTGAGGCCTGATTCTGCCAGCCCTCATCCATTACTGTCAGTCTTTCCTTTCTGCTCTTATTCTCCATCCAAGCAGACCCCTCCACATTTGTATCAGCTGATATACTTCTAGAGACTGCTAACTCAGTATTTTGGAAATCCGACCATTTAGTTACTATTGTGCCCGCAGTACGTGATGCCATATTCCCAACATTAAGTGACCAGTCTCCTTGCATCTCGTCTCTCCCTTTGGTGCTCCCATCCCTTCCTATTTGTGCTACCAGCTCATTCTCTGAAATCGTTGCTTGATTAAACATTTGCTGCAACCCTCACTCCTTCGGAAATGTTGTTTGGGGTTCAGATGGATTTTACCGATTTACCGGTCTCCGCCTCATCCGCTATTTGGAAACTGTTGTCTTCTGCATCGGGTTCATTTATTCCGATAATTGTAGCCTGAGCACACTGGTTAACTGCAACCGATTTCTTCTGCATGCTGTAGCTTGGAGTGTCCTGGATAGGAGACAGCAAAGGTCCAACTGCAGTGTTAGAGGTGAGAAAGGCATTTAATGTTTGCTGTTTCTGGGTTTGAGCCCTGGTGTGGTTCTTGGCAGGAGATGGCTCTAGCTTCAAATCTGTAGCTTCTCTGCTGCTTGAATCAGAGTCCTTTCATTTTTTTTCTAGTTTTTAGCGGTTCCTCAAAACTCAACCCTGTCCGCCCGGTTTGCCTGGACATATTTAAAACAGCAGCGAGTTAACATTCCTTCACCATAGTTCCAAACAAGCTTTTTAATTTCTAGAGCTGGAGTAGTTCAAAGTTTTTAGCTGCATGAAGTAAACTACTGTGGGTCTTTACTGGCATCGAGCAATTCATAGAGGGTAAGTGGCATTCATCCGGGCCGCTCACAGAGCCATCTTAGTCTGCATGCTCCCCCCACCGGAATCCACATTCCTGCTTTTCTCCCAGGAAATATGTTCTTATATTCTCTTTCGCAATGGACAAATAGTGCATCATAAGTCTTGTTGCACTCACAAGTGATAGCATAAACTAGTTAAGGAGTAGAACAATTAATGAACGGTTTGATAACAGCTTTTCTGTTATTGGATGGATTCATAAATGCATTGCCCACTGCACTATATGTAACAAATGTTGCAAATGACCACAGCTTAAAAAAAAAAAAAAAAACAATGGAGGTGGAGGTAACCAATTCCATAGTGTATGTGTAACATTATCTCTGAAAAAACTATTAGTTATTAAATCTCCAATATTTTTACATCTGCAAAATGAAATAAATGGCTTTTCTCACAACAAAGACAACCACTAGACAAAATAAGAGCACATACTATAGTGAGAAGTTTACAGCCTCAAACAATACACCCAGCAGATACAGGAAAAGTCTTAAAGAATCCCTGGGGTATTCTAACCCTAGCACCTCTTCTGATTTTGAAATTAATGGAATTAATTGCAACAACCCAACTACAAAATCCAGTGCTTTCAATCAGCAATTCTCTGATCTCTCAGTGATCACTGATGTCTTAAACACTCTCTCCAACCCTAATGCCCAAATGTCGGATCCATCTCCCACCTCTTACCCCCCTTTTTACTTTAAAACTGTCACCAACACAGAGATCCGAAAACTTCTCTTCTCCATATCTGAATCCAAGTCCGGTGGCCCCGACGGCCTCAATGCCAAACTCCTGAAACTGGCAGCATGGTAGCTCACTCCCCCAACCCGTATATTCAATCTCTCACTCACCACAGGTGTGATACTGTTAAGTTGGAAAAATGTCAATGTCATTCCCATACTAAAAAAGGGATACCCCAAGCCACTATCAAACTGCCTGCCAATAGCAATGCTCCCTGTAATCAGCAAATCAGTACAGAAAATAGTAGCTACCCAACTGATGATGTACCTGCAAAAGCATAATCTCCTATGCCCAGCATAACATGGCTTCCAAAAGAACCACAGCACTACTACAACACTACTTACACTGTCGAACGCAATTTACTCTGTGACTGATCACAGTAACCTCACAGGTGCTGTCTTTGAAGATTTGACGAAGCCATTTGACACAGTAAATCACCCTATTCTATTTCACAAACATAGGTCCTTCGGAGTTGCAGATAATGTATTACCATGGTTTCTCCAGCTATCTCTCCAATAGACGTCAACGTACTAGAATTGGCTCCACCCACTCCAAGTATCTTCCCACCTCTCTGGGCATCCCCCAGGGATCCATCCTAGGCCCCCTGCTGTTCTCACTCCATATCAACTCTATCACGCACTGTTTTAGCAAAACAACTCCCATCCTATACATGAATGATCTGGTGTTCTTCTGCCATTCCCCTGACATAAGCAACATCAACTGTGACCTTGCATCTGACCTTACCTCAGTATACTCCTGACTCAAGAACAACAAACTCCTGATGATCTACTCCAAGTCCCAAGCCATGCTTTTTGGAACTCCTCACAAACTAAAATATTTACCCACCCCTTAATTGTGGCAACTGAGAGTGGCACCACTCTTGATACAGTCACCTTGTTTAAGTACCTTGGAATTACACTAGATCCCATCCTAGACTTCTCTTCTCATATTCTCTCAGTGTGTGAGGGCATCAACTCTAGCTTACGTATAACCAATCGGGCCAGAAACAGTGTCCCCCGCCCCCGCAATGCACCACAGTTGCTCGTGGCCTCCTTCAACTGAGGCTGTCCTATGGACTACCTATGTTTGCCCACTCCTCCAATATACTGCATCACAAGTGGGCTGTAAGTTACAATATTTGCAGATTTGCCCTATCCTGTAAGCGACTCACCCATCCATCACTGCTCCCTTTACAGCAAACTTGGGTGGCCCTTCCCTACAGTCCTACTTCACTCCGCTCTATGCAGGTTGGTTCATAACATTATTTCCACACAGCAACCTCACTCCCTGGCCACCCTCTTAGTACCCTGCTTGCACCGCTATGCCCTTAGATCCTCTGAGACTGAGCAATTAGTGGTCCCTGGATCACATTCCAAATATGGTTCCATGGCCTTCTCCATTGCTGCTCCTAAACAGTGGAACAGTTTCCCAACTGTTCTGTGCTCCTGCCCTAAACTGAGCATTTTCAAAAGGCAGCATTCCTCCCTTCTGTTGGACCATTCCATATGCGCTGTCCCTAGCCAATTATCCCTGTCCCTTCCTTCCCTCTCCCCCCCCCCTTTTTTATTCTCATCCCTCTGACCCTTTAATCACCCTCCCTCTACTCCCCCTCCAGTCTGGAACATTTGTCCTGCCCAGCTCTTCTACTTACCAATCGTAGGTTGTACTGGCTATTGTATAATCTGTTGTATACTCTATGAAGTTTGCCATTCTCTATGTGTCATTTATTATAATCTTTGTCTCTATGCTGTTCTCCTAGTGACATATTTGTTAAACTGTACTGTTTTTCTTACTTAGTTACAATGTTATTTTCCCTGCTTGCTGAATGCCTTGTATCCCTTGTGATGTACTGTACTTCTCCCAGGTTGTACCTGAAAATAGGCAACTGCCTGCCTAGTGTACCCCACCTGGTAAACAAAAGCTAAATAAATAAATAATTTTTGCAAACAAGTACAAAAAGCCCACAACCATGGGGAACAGGTCAGCACCACTGAAACAGAAAGTACCAACAGGTCTCAAACAAGGCAAATAGCTTTTATTGCATGTATCACAAAGTTAAAATGCTCACCCACATTTCAATACATTAAAGGCAGCAGGAATCCAGCATGGGTTAATGGTTGTGCTGTTGGCTGTTTACATTAATTCATTGCTTCAAGCTGGTTTGTCCACTAAACCAGTATCTTTAGCCCCATATAGAGCCATACTGTAGAGCAATCCACAAAGCTGAAAAAAAGCATACCAAAGCATAAAAACAAACTGGTGGCCCACATACCCATCGAGCATGCCGAGAGAACAGGTAAAGGAACAACCTATATGTGCTATACTCTATGTTTATGGGGTCTTTGTGCTTGTGTGCAAGATTCCTATACTCCAAAGTATGTGCACACAAAGGTTTGAGATATGTGAGCCTCCAGTTTTGTGACTTTTTACTCAAAATAATTCCTCATCTTCTAATAGCATGACAGTGTTTCTTAATAGTGTCTGTCACACATTCTGACAACCAGTTGTATTCTGTCACAAAAGTAACCTTTGATCTTACTCCAAGAAGGCTCTTATAGTAGGTAATAACCATTAGGACTGGAACCGTCAGGCACTAGGACCACACAGAAAACTTTAGTTAGCAGTGTCTGGCGGGGGACCGCCCACCCAACGTCACATGATGGACGTCTCCCCCAGAGACCACCCCCCTCCCCCAAGGAGACCGGAGGTTGCGAGGGCCTGCCCTGAAGCCCTCCCTGCCCGCAGAAGCCCCGAACCTGAGACACACCAGAGACCACCCCTCCCCGAGGAGACCGGAGGTCGCGAGGGCCTGCCCTGAAGCCCTCCCTGCCTGCAGAAGCCCCGAACCTGAGACACACCAGAGACCACCCCCCCGAGGAGACCGGAGGTCGCGAGGGCTCTGCCCTGGAAGCCTCCCCTGCCCGCAGAAGCCCCGAACCTGAGACACACCAGAGACCACCCCCCCGAGGAGACCGGAGTTCGCGAGGGCCTGCCCTGAAGCCTTCCCTGCCCGCAGAAGCCCCAAACCTGAGACACACCAGAGACCACCTCCCCCCCGAGGAGACCGGAGGTCGCGAGGGCCTGCCCTGAAGCCCTCCCTGCCCGCAGAAGCCCCGAACCTGAGACACACCAGAGACCACCCCCTCCCCAAGGAGACCGGAGGTCGCGAGGGCCTGCCCTGAAGCCCTCCCTGCCCGCAGAAGCCCCGAACCTGGAGACACACCAGGTACTTTCTACCTTGATCCAGGCTGCTGCCACCACCATTGGCCATCTGGGGCCTTTTCTGAAACGGCCACAAGCTCCCTGCTCAGCGCATGAATCCCGGCCAGAGTAGCACCTCGACTTGCTGCCCAGGCTCAAACGGAGCAGAACTGTTACTTTTGTGCCTGATTTTGAAACTTTTAAAACGAACCAGCTAAAACTATTTGCATTTGCCTGTAACTGTATTTAAAAGCTTAGAGTCACTGCAAGCCCAGGACCTGTGTTCTATCTGAAACCCCCGTGCAAATCTCACTGGGGACTGTTTGTTAATTTGTAAAGTGCATTTCCAGTTGTAACTGAAATACCCCTGTGAAAAACTCATTTGGGGACTGTTTGTTAACTTCTAAAGTGCATTTCCAGTGTGCAGAATTTCAGTTTGCCCTGCTAGTAATCACCTTCTTTTTTGAATCACAATAGTACCTGATAGCCCACAGCCCATTTGCTCTTCTCCCCACTCCCACTACCAGCCCGCCCCCAGCAAGTTAATCTTTTTGCCTGTGCTGCATATTTAATCCCTCTCTCCATTCTCCCGCAGAGACCACCCCCTCCCCGAGGAGACCAGGAGGTCGCGAGGGCCTGCCCTGAAGCCCTCCCTGCCCGCAGAAGCCCCGAACCTGAGACACACCAGGTAATTTCTAACTTGATCCAGGCTGCTGCCACCACCGTTGGCCATCTGGTGCCTTTTCTGAAACGGCCACAAGCTCCCCTGCTCAGCGCATGAATCCCGGCCAGAGTAGCACCTCGAGTTGCTGCCCAGGCTCAAACGGAGCAGAACTGTTACTTTTGTGCCTGATTTTGAAACTCTTAAAACAAACCAGCTAAAACTATTTGCATTTGCCTGTAACTGTATTTAAAAGCTTAGAGTCACTGCACCCGAGACACACCAGGTAATTTCTCCATTAGCTCCTTATATTGTTTTGCCACTAGAGGGAGCCTGATTAAGTTTGCTCACAATACCTCACTTGTCACATTTTACTGCTCTCTAGTAGCTGTTTTCACTTGGTGATTTATATTAAAGGAGCCCTCTGCTTTCTCTTTCCTCTCTACCTCACTCCTTTCTCTAGTCAAAAATGTCCCCTCCTCCCCTCCTAGCACTCCTCATGGGAATACTTTGCCTTCCTATCCTCTTTGAGCTTTACTGCTTGAACACATCAACAGCTTCTGCCAATACTTATACTCAGTTTGACTTCTACTACTCCAACATGCTTGCTACTGCCACTCCACTACCTCTACCCCCCGCTCTCATCAGCAAGCTTATTAGCCCAATAGTCAGATACCTTCACCTTCATCTGAAGCCGCCACCCTGCATCTCTATCAGGGCGTACCTCATCACCCTGCTATGGTTACTAACCCTATCTCTTATACTATCCGGCGACATTGAGATCAACCCTGGTCCATCTCTGCGTCCCGTCATAACCTTGCCCCCAGCCACCACTCTCCCTAAAACCGATGGACTAACTTTCGCCCACCTGAATGCTAGGAGCCTTATGGCCAACCTCCCTGACCTCCAGGCTTGGATCTATACTAACGTCCCGGACGTCCTCGCCATCACAGAAACCTGGCTTAAGCCCACAGTGCTTGACTCTCAGTGCCACTTTCCTGGATACAACATGCTTCGTGTCGACCCGTCCTGAGCACTAAAAGGGAGGTGGCCTTGTCCTCTACTTCAAAACTCACCTAAACATTACCTTCTGCAGGACCCTCCTACCAAACTGTGAAATCCTACACTCCTACTGCTTCTTGGGGTGTAAAGAAACTCCATATTTTTGCACTTATATCTCCCAAAATGCTACAAGGCATCACTGAACTCCTAGCGTTTCTGCCTTCAGTTACAGGCAAGAATGACATTATCTGCCTTGGTGATTTTAACCTTGACTGGTCCGAGAAAACTCAGCTAACCTATCCTCCTTAGCTAGCAAGGCAAATCTATCCCAGCTCATACATGAACCCACAAGGGTCTCCGTGGGGGGCAACTGTGCCACCCTCCTTGACTGGATACTTACTAACAGGACGGAATATGTTGCCTCAGCCGTGTGCTACCTGACACAATTAGTGACCACTATCCCATCTACTGTGTCTGGAACACTGTCATTCCTCCCATCCCTGCTAAAACTGTAACCTTTCCTAATCTCTCCCGCCTAAGTCATGAGGACTTCTTAACTGACCTTAACCAGGTTGACTGGTCCCCTCACTCACGAAACAGAGGACATTAACATAGCCACAGAATATTTCAACTCCTCCTCTCTCTTCAAAACCTTCACATCCGGTCACCACCGATGGGATGGCAGGAAAGTAACCAAGTGGCTAACAGCCCCTGCTTCAACTTCTCAAATCTAGGGACAAACTTTGGTCCAGGTGGAAGATCTCCCACCTCTGTGCAGACTTTGAAGACTATCGGTATTACGTAACAACTGCAAAGACAAATTCATATTGCCAAAGCACCTACTAGGAACTACTAATAACATCCTCTACAAATCCGCGCGGTACTGGTCCAAAATTAAGGACATTCTCGGCAGCGACAAGCCACAGAATCCAGCTGACATGAACATTCAAGGTGTTCACTGCACCAACCATGACACCATTGCCGCGCCTTCAATGCCCTTTTTCTTCTCCACCAGTCACTACTCTAACTAGCCCACAACCTGACTGTCCCTCTTCTCCTCCTCGCCCCTCCCACCCTCCCTTTCGTTCTGGCTCCAACCACATACCTTGAAGTTAGCAAGCTACTTAACTCCCTTCCGGCCGTGAGGGGTCAAGGGCCTGAGGGCATCCATCCTGCATACTTAAGCAGTATGCACCTTGGCTGACCAGACCTATCACCTGGCTTCTTAACTCCTGGATTCGTGACGCCTACTGTCCCATCCACCTGGAAAACTGCCAGAACCATCCCTATACACAAAGAGGCGATGTCAAACTCATGTCCAACTACCGCCCTATATCTCTTCTGCCCACTCTCAGTAAGCTGCTTGAAAAAATAGTCCACACAGCAGCTTGCTGCTCACCTTGACATGTTTAATCTTCCAAACCCATGCCAACATGGTTTTCCATTGATCACAGTACCACCTCTGCACTTACACAACTTACAAATGACATCAGAAATAATATGGACTGTAGCCTACCACTGGAGCCGTCTTTATCGACCTGTCTAAAGCCTTCGACATGGTACACCATCCTCTCATGCTAAAGAAACTCCAATCCATTGGAGCATCTGACCAAGCCCTCTCCTGGTTCCATAGCTATCTTGACAATCGGACTCAGGCGGTAGCATTTCACAAGGCCCTTTCCTCCCCCTAAACATCTCCCGTGGAGTTCCCCAGGGATCCACTCTTGGACCTCTACTCTTCTCCCTCTTCCTAAATAATATTCCCACCATGTCCCGGCATAGCTGCACTCTTATGTACGCAGATGACCTTGTTCTCTACTCTGGGTCAAAATCGGTTGCTGCCATCAACTCCACTCTCACTAATGACTTCCAATTCCTGCAGACCTGGCTCTCTAGCAACCACCAAGTCCTGAACCTAGAAAAAACCTGTGCTATGCTATTCGGATCCTCTAAGAAACTGTCTGCCCCTGCGAACAGGCTCTGGGTTCAGTACCTTGATGGCTCCCTCATCTCAAACACTGAGTCCTTCAAGTACCTTGGGGTCACTTTGGATCCCACACTTGACCTGTCTCAACATGTCAGTATGGTGTCCGTGCCGTCAATGCTAAAATTGCGGCGAGGCTTATCGTGATCGCCACTCCCTCCTCCTTCCAGCTAGACTTTTCTGTTGCGGTATTCTCTTACCCCAGCTCCAATATGCTCTGACCCTCCTCTTTGCTGCAAACTCTGCTACACTCCACAAATGGGACACTGTCTACAACAACATCTGTAGATTCGCCTTAACTGCCCCCAGTCTTACCCATCATTGTCTCCTTCGCTGGCTTAAATTGGCTGTCACCTAAGGGTATTCAGCCTACTCCCTGGGCTGCTTTATCGACTCCCTGTCTAGACATCCCTGCCCTGTCTATCTTGCCAACCTCCTGACTCCTGCCTCACACACCCGTACCCTCAGGTCTTCCTCTGTCCCCATGCTCTCTACTAGACCTTGCATGACAAAAATGGGTGAACAGGCATTTGCCCATTTGCTCCCAAATTCTGGAACTCACTCCCCTTATGGTGAAAACTTCATCCTCCCATCGAGAATCAAAACTCGTTGTTCACCACCTCCTAGCCTCTGGCCAATGCAAATGCTCTTAATTTGCTTTGTCCGACTGCAGGCTGTCGGGTCTGACCCTGAGTACTACACTAATGTTCTCCCATGCAATACGTTTGTCTAGGTGGCTATGAACCTTGATGTCTTTACTGTCCTCAGCTGTCTTATGGTTACCCTAATTGTTTTATTTTACATCCTTATTATGATCTATGCCTAAAATGTACCCTTATGTAACTATTACTGTGCTACCCAATGTATATCTTGTTTTGCTCCTGTACACCTATATTATGTCTGTGCATTTCTGCATATTGTAACCAATGTCCTGTGCTCTCCCAGGTCGTGCCTGAAAATAGGCAGGTCTGTTGCCTAGCGCACTTACCCGGTTACCAAAAGCTAATAAATAAATAAATAAATAAATATATTGGTCGGTCTCCACACCTGCCCTCCAGTTCTTTCCCACCGTCGACCTGCGCACGTTGGACCTCGAGAGAACGCTGCTTCAGTTGACTGCCATTTTTGGATGAGTGTTTCATCGCTTTATTTTTCTTTCTATAAATCTTTGGAAAGTATTATCTTTTTCGTGCATGTCTTCTCCTACGCCTTCCGATTCGCATAAGAACAAGTGCGATTCTTGCGGCACCCAGCTTCCTCACAAAGATGGTCATTCCCTCTGCCTCTTCTGCCTGGGACCAGAGCACAAGACCATGGACTGTGAGGCCTGCCAGAGTTTCAACCAGGTCACACGGAAATACTGCCAATAGGCCCTGGAAGCCCACGTTCTCAAACTCAGGATGGGTTCCATGGAGAAGGAGCTGCAGAAGCTGTGGGGATTGTCCTCCTCCCTGGGGGATTCTTTGGACTCCCACAAGCAGAAGAAGGACAAGGAGAAGCACTGGGACTGCAATTGACCTCCTTCCCACACTGCGATCTCTTTCAGGGCCCGCAGGTGATGAGCGGCTTCCCACTGGCACGGGTACTGTTTCTCTGACCACGCCTGCCCCTCTCTCTGGGGAGCAGCTCTTGGTCCCTCTGCCTGAGCTGGTTACAGTTCAGGCAGGTGCCTCCAATCCTCTGGAGAGCTCCACCACCCTTAGGACCCTCAAAACCCTGGGGCCTAAGCCTGGTGGCGTGGCCGATAAGTCAGTCATCAGCCCCTCTGATGAACACCCAGCCCAGGCTGTTAAGTTTCACAGCAGTTCCTCTGGCATCCACCCAGCCACTGCACTTCCGTTGGGCCCCAATAACAAGCCTGACACTGATCCTCTGGATCAGCGCACACTGCCGCTTTTGCCGCAGCCGTCCCCAGGGGGTTCTCCCTCTCAGGATCCTCTCTTGCTACCTCCCCTGGTGGGGACTCCTGGCTCTCCTGCACATTCAGAGTGGGAGTTGGAGGAGTGTCCACCTGACACAACCCTGGTGCCAGGGCTGGAACACCTGATGCCGGACCTCCCTCAGGATCTGGTGTCTCCTGCAATGCAGACTCCCCCGTCTGGGCCAGCTTCCCTGACCCAGACTCTGGTGGGACCCTCGGCCCCCTGAGGGCTGACACCGGAACCTCCTCTTGGGGTGTCCGGTGCCAGACATTACTGGGCCCTTCATACCCTCTGTCAGGGCCCCTGTCAGGTCCCTAGGCCCCTCCTTTGGGGCCTATGTCCGGCTACCCACCATCAGGACCTCCATTAGGACCTTTGACTTCTCTGTCGGGTCCTACGCTGGGTTACCTACTGTCAGAGCCTCCAGCAGGTTCCTTGGCTCCACTGTCAGGCCCTTCACTGGGACTTCCAACGCTAGGCTACCCTGTGCCTCACTACCCTTTGCCAGGGTACCTGCTGCCAGAGTATCATATGCCAGGGTACCCCACGCCAGGGTATCTGACACTGGGCTATTTGCCCTGTGGAGCACCGGGCTACCATTATCCATCACTGGGCTATACAACACCAGGGTTTACCTTCCAAGGATACCTGCCCATCTATCAGCCTCCTCCTCCTCTGCCCCTTCCACTGCCTCAGCCTCAGGTGGATTTTAGGGAGGCATTACAATCTTGGTGGTCCAAAACCAGGACCTGGTCTTGGAAATGGACTGGCGGTGACCGGCCACGACTTCCATGCTGGCCCGCACGGACCCTACACCGAGATCCTCTTCTCCAGTGGAGTCTCGCCCCTCTACCTAGGGATAGACCTCATGTCCTACCGTGGTAGCCAGTGTCAGCAGGGGCCTTGCAGTCTCACTGCAGGAGATTCCGCTCCCACGGGCTCTGTCTCCAAACAGAAGCTCGTCATTAGACTCAGACTCAGGCACCACAGACGACTCCTCCTCGAGTTTTGAGACCCCCTCTCCAGTGGATTCAAAGCCCAAAGATTCTCCCAAGTCCCCTCCATAGGGCTCCTCCTTTACTGAGATCCTTCAGAAGATTCAGGAGGCAAACGGGCGGAAAATGGAGGATCGGGATTCCCAGTGCAAGAGGTTGGCGCAACACCTGGATATGCCCGAGCTGTTCTCTCTGCTCATTCCTCCATAGATTGGATCACATGAGGACCTGGCCTCCACAATCTGGCAGCAACCTTCATCAGTGGCTCCAGCTGCCAGGAAGATGGATAGACTGTATTGAGCCCCTGAGGGTAAAGACCACCTTAGTTCTCACCCTAAAGATGACTTGGTGGTCATTAATGTGGCCCATGATCATATGGCTATACCTAAACACATGAGCACCTCTCCTCCAGACAAGGAGTCACGGCATATGGACTAGTTTGGATGCAAGGTTTATTCCTCCTCCACTCTGGCCCTCAGAGCTTTGAACTACCTGGCACACATGATTGTATATCAGAAATCTATCCTGGGACAGTTGAAGTCAGAATTCGAGGCTCTGCTCGATTTCGAGGCTAAAACCAAAATTTCCCAGACTGTCAGAACAGCAGAAATCTCCTGCCATCATTCCCTCAGAGCGACATATGATGCGTTAGATGCCTCTACCCGGAGTACCACCATGGCTTAGCATGTACCAGTACTCCTGACTGTGGGTATCCGGATTGGCCCAAGACATCCAGCTGGCCATCCAGGACACCCCTTTCAGAGGACCAGTCCTTTTCGGAGGCGACATCGGAGCTCTGTCCAGTCTATGTACCACTCTAACACCAAGTCATAACAGCCATTTTGTCACCAGCAACAGTGCCAGAATAGGCAACAGCCAGCCCGATGTCTGAACAAACATTGGGCCTCGTCGGTGGGAACCACCCCTCCAGTCAACTCCCAAAGGATCACTGGGGTGACATTCCCCCACACCCCCTCTGCCTCCTGACTTGTGACAGGGCCCCCAGCCTCCGCCACCAGCTCCAGAGGAACCAGTAGGGAGCAGATCCGCCAACCATCTGGCCGGGTGGGAGGCGATCACTTCAGACACATGGATCCTTCAGCTCATGGCTCAAGGCCACACCACTGAATTCACAGAGAGGCCTCCAAGAAATCCTCCAGATCTCTCTCACTACCCAATAAGCCACATTCCTCTCATAAGGGAAGAGATCCAGGCTTTTCTGACAAAATCAGCTATAGATCCCATTCCTCGGATCCAGGAAGGAAAGGGATATTCCTCCCACTTCTTCCTGGTCCTCAAAAATGCAGGGGACCTCCATCCGATCCTGGACCTCAGAACGCTAAACCTGTATGTAGAGTACAAGAGATTTTGCATGCTGACCTTACCGGGTCTGTTGCCTCTTTTGCACCAGGATCATTGGTTGTGTACTCTGGATATGCAGGATGCCTACCTGCATATTCCAGTTTTTCCCTCCCACTACCGCTTCCTACACTTTACCTTCCAGGGGGAGCACTTCCAGTTCAGATTGCTCCCCTATGGCCTCTCCTTGGCACCCAGGGTATTTACCAAGTGCCTAGTGGTGGTGATGGTGACTTTATGCTGCCAGGGAATTTATGTGTTCCCGTACCTCGATGACTAGCTCCTGTCAGCACCATCGAGGGATAGCCTGATGGCTTCCCTGACTGCTACCCTGAATCTGTTCAAGCAAGTGGGCATCATGATGAATCACCCTAAGTCCCACCTTGTTCCTTCCCAATGCCTCCAATTTATTGGGGCAATGTTGAATACTGTTCAGGGTCAGGCTTTCCTCCCTTTGGACCAGGCGGAAACCCTGCGTCAGCAGACCATACAAGTGGCCATCAGCCGATGGGCCTGGCCCGTTCAGTCTTACGCCTTCTGGGCCTGATGGCAGTGGCTATTCCCACTGCCCCCCTAGCCAGGCTCCACATGCGGATTATGCAGTGGACCCTTTGGGTCCAGTGGGACCAGAACTCAGACAACCTGGATCACAGGATTCTGGTGTCCAGCCCCATGCGTTGGGACCTCTTTTGGTGGCAGGATCTGTCCAGTCTCACCAGAGGGGTTCCTTTTCAGATGCCCCTGCTGGCCCAAATACTGACAACAGATGCTTCTGGTCAGGGCTGGGGCACTCATCTGTGCGAACACAGGACACAGGGATCCTAGTCTCAGCAATAGCTTTGTCTGCACATCAGTGTGCAAGAGATGCGGGCAGTACTATACTCCCTTCAGGCTTTTCAGCCCTTACTCCTCCCTGGGCCCCTCCTGGTACAGATGGACAACATGTGCATGGTCTGGTACCTGAACAAACAGGGAGGCATGCAGTCATATCCTCTGTGCAAGGAAGCGATTTGGTATGGAATTGGGTGATACAGCACAGCCTGCAGCTCATGGCAGTGCATGTCCCAGGCATTCAGAATGTCCTGGCTGACAACCTCTGCCAGAACCTGCTGACTCAGGACCAGGGTAAGCTGGTCCATCCGGGTCTCAAGTCCCTTCACCTTCATGTGTGGCATCTGCTGACGTAGCAGTTGCATGCTTTGAGGCCTCTTCCTGAGTGGCTCAAGTCCTTGTGGAAGCTCAAAAGCCATCCACAAGAACCACATAAGCTATGAAATGGATGACTTTCTCCATTTGGGAATCCAACAAGGGTTGGGACCCTTTCTCTTGCCCTCTCCCACAGGTCATGGAATACCTGCTGCATCTCTCTGACCTTGGCCTTAGTTATTTTTCACTGAAGGTCCTCTTGTCTGCCATTTCTGTCTACTACACTCTGGTGGATGGCAAAACTTTGGCTCAGTTGGAGGTTTCCAAAACCTTTCTGAAATGAATTCTCCATCTGAACCCACCTGTCAGGAACCCTGTTACTATGTGGGATTTGAACTTCATCCTTGAGAAACTCCCTTTGCCTCCCTTTGAACCAGCTGTGAGTTGCAACCTGCGCTACCTTTCCTGGAAAGTGCTCTTTTTAGTTGCCATTACTTTGGCTCGAAGGATTTCTGAGCTTCAGGCCCTGATGTGTAAGGAGCCTTATTTGATTTTCCACAGAGACCGGGTGGCTCTGCGTACAAATCCTAAGTTTTTACCCAAGGTGATTTCTGAATTTACTTTGAATTAGACCATACATTTACCAGTGTATTACCCTGAGCATTCTAATCAAAGGGCGGCCATCCTGCACACACTCAATGTGCACAGAACCTTGCGTTATTACACAAACCTGACGAAGTCAGTCCATAAAATGGATCAGCATTTTGTTTCTTTTGCTCCCAAAAGAGAGGGTGTGGCAGTTTCCAAACAATGCTTATCCAAATGGTTAGCAAACTGCATTTTGTTTTGTTATCAGAAGTATAACAAGCCCCTTCTGGGGAAAGTCAAAGGGCATTCAACCAGAGGCATGGCTGCATCTACTGCTTGTTTCAGAAATGTTTCTGCCACAGACATTTGTGTGGCAGCTACTTAGAGCTCTGTCCACACCTTTACCAAACACTACAGTCCACATTGCCTCTAGGCACAAGGCAGGCTTTGAACTAGTCATCCTTCAGGGCCTCCTGTCTTAACCTGGTACCTACTGCAGATGTTTCCTGCTTCCCATGCTTTAGTTTTTGTCTGAATTTCACTGCTTGGGATTCAGTCCTAATGGTTATTACCTACTGCAAGAGCCTTCTCGAAGTAAGATGGTACAGTTACGTAAGAGCTTACCATAACAGTAGATCTTTGAGAGAGGGTCTTGCAGTAGGTATCTTTTTCCCTCCCACCTTCCCCCATGCTTCTGCGGCTACTACTTTCAGCCTTATCTTGGCTCCAGGAGTGCACTCCTTTCTCCTGCTGCACCTTCTTAGGGCTCCGGCGGGAGGAATAGAGGGCGGGCGTGGGGACTGCCCACTATATAGTGTCACACTGACATCCATCATGTGACGTTGGGTGGGCAGTCCCCTGCCAGACACTGCTAGCTAAAGTTTTCCGCGTGGTCCTAGTTCCTGACAGTTCTAATCCTAATGGTTATTATCCATTGCAAGAACATCTTTTGAAGATCTACTGTTACGGTAAGTTCTTACATAACTGTACTTTGTGAAATCATTTTGTTTTGGCTTTGGATGTCACAGTGCCTGGTAGTCTGTATTTCTTGCCATTCCCCTTGCCTTTTGGATGACATGGTGACTGTAACCTCTCTAAAGAAGCATTCACCTAGTTCCTGTGCTTGTATATAAAAGGTTTTTAAATCAGAACAAGTTCTACATATTCTAGTGAATTGTCCAAATGGCATAATCTCCACCAAATGTCTATGTTGGGCACTTTGAGCCAATAATAATGTATTACCTGAGCTAGGTTTTCGAAAAGTAGATGTATTAATTGTTTCTCCAGAAATAGATTTAAGTGAAAGGTATAGAAGTGCAATCTCTGTCAGATGTGTAGCGGCAATAAATTTAAAGATTTAGGTCATTGTTATTAAGGGATTCCACAAAGTCAAAGTCATCCTCCCAAATGACCAATATGTCATCTATAAATCTAGCCAGGAATTTAATCTGGAGTAGGGAAGGATAAGAATTAGGGTCAAATATCCTGGCACCCTCTCACCAACCAGGGATGGGAGAACCTCAAAAGGTTTTGAGGTTCTAAAAGGTTCTGATGAGCAAAAAAAGGTTCAGATCCTTATCCGAACCTTACCCAAATCTTTTTTTATTATTATTTATTTATTTAGAGTCTAAGATTACAACTACCTTTGAGCCAAGGCTCTTTTACAAAGGTTCCATGTCAATTGAGGTACAATACAAACATTACATAGAGTTGAGTAACAATGCAGAATTGGTGTACAGACATTTTTAAGCAGCTGAAATATATTACATTTAGGGAAAGTGGGTACCGGGGGGCAGGGTAGCCAGAGGTAGCTGAGGCGTGGAATGGACAAAAAAAAAGAGCGGTGCAGCCATGGGCATTTGTCAGGCCTCAAAAAAGTGCTTGGGGTTAGGGGACAAAAACAGGAGGGGAGGGTAGGCTGTAGGAAGAGGAAGAGAGGGGGAAGGAATAGAACTGCTAGGAGTGAGATCGGATTATGAGGGACAGTTGCAGGAGCTAGAGGCAGCTAGGTGGAGGTGAAGGTTGGCTTTGAACGGGCCTAGATTTTGCAGAGAGGAGATGTCTTTGTTAAGGCCATTAATCCAGCTAGGAGCTTGGTATGCAAAAGAGCTTTGGCCCTGTGTGGTGCAGAACCGAGGAATGTGCAGAATTTGATTTTCTGAAGCCCTGGTGAGGTGGGGGTTGCGTGATATATGGAGAAGAGTTTGAACTCTGGGGGGAGCAAGATGTAGCATAATTTTCTTAGCCATTAGACAAGTGTGGTACTTGATATGGTTTGATAACTGGAGCCACCCTGTTTGGGCATAGAGGTCACATGTATGGGTGAGATGGTGGGATCCTGTGATGAGTCGGCAGGCTTTGTTTAGGGCCAAGGATAAGCGCCTGAGGGCTGTGTCAGTTGCAGAGCCGTAAACAATCAGACCATAGTCAATCAAAGAGACGACCAAGCTCTGTACTGCTATCCTTAAGGCATCTGGGGTAAGGCATTGCCTGTGCCTGTAGAGGAGACCAACGCATGTGTTTGCAGCTTTGGCAACACTATCTATGTGGATGCCATAGGATAGGTTGCTGTCTATGGTGATTCCCAGATATTTAAAGGACTGAACCTGTTCGAGGACAGCACCAAGGCAGTTTGTAATATTAAATGGGTGAAGCCTATGTTTGTTGTGGGAGCCACAGAAAAGCATTGACTTGGTTTTCTTATAGTTGAGAACCAACTTTTGACTACTAAACCATGTTTCAATAGAGGTGAAACCCTTCTGAAGCTTGTTTTGGAGTAGGTGGGGGTCCTGTTGGGTGGTGTGAATGACAGCATCGTCAGCATAGAGTAGTATTTGTTCTGGACAGGATTGTGGATGGTTGTTCAAAAACAGCCTGAAGAGGAGTGGCCCAAGAATGGATCCTTGGGGGACTCCTGAGCATACTGGTCTAGCATCTGAGAGGACATCAGCAATTTTCACTCTTTGGGAATGGTTTTCCAGGTAGCTCTTAAATCAGGTTGTAGACTCGGGGGAGAGCCCAGCTTTTAGCAGCTCTGTGAGGAGTATTCGATGATGGACAGTGTCAAAAGCCTTGGTCATGTCTATGGAGACCGAACCAGTGAGGTAATTATTGTCCAGGGGGTTGTGAATTGCTTCTGTGAATTGAAGGAGGGCAGATGTGGTGCTGTGGCCTTTTCTGAAGCAGTACTGTTCTTTACAAAGGATGTCGTACTTGTCTAGATATTCCATTAGCTGGTCAGATACCAGATGTTCAATGGCCTTGGGGAGGGGGTAGTATGGATATAGGCCTTTTACAACCTTTATTGTTTTATGGAAATTATATCTTAAAAAAATCATTTTAAACTTTTAATCAACATATATGAAGAAAAAAACAATTAAACCACTGTTAAGTAGTAGAGAATGCTCTCTAATCACTCTTCTGTTTCTGACATTTAAGAAAGTAGTACTAATACTGTGTATAAGTTATATTATTAACAGTAGTGATTTTCTTTTACTCAGCAGGTACAGGCAGGCACCAGATGTGTTTTAGACAGTTAAGTGATGAAGAAGAAAGCTGGCCCGGTGGCGCTGAAGGTTGAGATGCTGGACACCACACTTCGCACCGCACCGGGGACCCGGGTTCGGGAACGAGCCTGGGCCATCAGGGGTTGGCAGGGGAGAGGGAGGATTGAGCATCCAGAGAACATCTCTCCCTCCCTCGGGGGGTTTCAGGGGGATTGCCTGGCACTGCAGTGGCCTCCGGTGGTGACTGGAGGTACTGCTACACTGAGGGCATGCATGGAGGGATGCGGAGCCGTGACGGATGTCCCCTGGCATCATGGCATGCCTGGGGGTGGGGGCAAGGACATAACACCTAACATGAAAATCCCCTCTGCCTCCTGATAGATGCCAGAGGGTCCAGGGTGTGGGGTTGGTCCACCACGCCCAATGTCAGGATCAACCTCTCGCTCCTCTGCTCTCCACTGCCTCATGCCACCAGACTTGATTGTAGATAGAGCGCTAGGAGGAGTAATCTGGCAGACTCGCCTCAGAGGACTCAGAGCTGGGGGGCCTGGTGGCTAGCTAGAGCAGCTAGAGGGGGCCCTCCCGGAGGTGTGAGAGGGGGCTTAAGGCAGGGCGGGAACAGGACAGACCTCATGTGACCACTCCTGAAAGAGTTCAGGAAGGTAGAGGTGCAGAAATAAAGCTGAAAAAAAAGTGATGAAGAAGAAGCCAGGAACACAAAAACAGTACCAGGCCAGAACAGAGGGCAGTCATTCAGAGAGAGCTAGTCAGCCAGCTACCACTTCAAGACTGCAGTCTGCTACTACCCCCACCTACTACAATCAGGGGAAAACCAGAAGTAGTCTACCAGCACTGAAATCAATATGGTTAAGGTACATTTACCAAAAATGACTGCTTAGAAAAGAATGAGAAAGTGACTGTGATGACAAGAAAGTCCCAGACCAGACCTCTAGTTTGTAAATAAACGGTCTCCTCCTGAATCTGATTTTTAAGAAGGGAATAATAGTGTGCTTAAATAATTGTACTTTGTTGTAGTTCTACCACTACTACCCGGGGAAAAAACAGAGCTAGCAGCATTTATCAATGTCGTTATTTAATTGTGCGCATTTAGATAAATGATCTCCTTAGAATGACATAGTGAATGCGTGTGAGAGCAGGGACTTGTCTGCCACAGTTGCTACCAGTACATGATGATGTGAACGTGATGTACTGGCTGCACCTCCCACCCACCCCCAGGATGATGATGATGATGCATTCGAAAGGCAGGCAAGTCCCAGATCGTTATTTTTTTTAAACCAGTCTCCTGAGTCTGACTTCATGTAGAAGCGGTCAGTGTGTTTTTTGTATGTCACCAATTATTTTAGCATAGCAACGGGTCTTGGTATGGAACACAACACGAAGCAATGTGAAAGAACAAGAGCACTAGGCAGTCCAAAGTGACGACTTTACTGCTGCTACTACTATTACTGCTACTAGCAGGGGAAGAAAACAGAGCTAAGGGTACATAAGAAATAATTATTCTTAGGTGCATTAGGTAATAAAATAAATGAACTCATCAAAATGACAAAGCAACTGTGTGCGTGAGAACAGAGACTTGTCTGCCACAGCTATTACCAGTACGTGATGACGTGAACTTGATGTACTGGCTGCACTTCCCACCCACCCACAGGATGACGATGATGTGGTTGAAAGGCAGACAAGTCCCAAATCTCTACTTTTGAGCAGTTCAGTAAGTCTCAAAATTGAAAGCTGATGTGTCACTCTACAGCTGCAGCACAGGTACTGCTGTCAGTGTCATCTTCTTCAAGATCAGCATCACATATGTAGCAAAAGTTTGGCAAGTTAACCTTCAAGAACGTTAGTTTCTCCACATTGTCTGATGTTAATCTTGTTAGTTTATCAGTCACAACACCCCCAGCAGAGCTAAATAAACACTTGGAACAGACACTGGAGGGTGGACATCAAATATACTTACAAGCCAGGGTTGCCAGCTTTGGCCAGCATATTTTTTTCTCTTGCCAGTAAGCTAAAGGGTCATCCTTAATGCTAATGTTGGGCTCAGACAGATATGCATCTACCATGCTTACTACTGAGCATGCATTTTCTCCTTGTGGAATTCAATGTCCCACAGCTGGCACCAAATGTCACCCTCCTCATTGTCTGCTTCTGTACTGGTTTTTGGAGTAGTCTTTTGAATTTGAGGTGGTGTCATTGTAGTACTGCTTGTCAATCCTCCTAATGAAACCTCATCTACTGCAGCAGTCAAAAGTTGCCTGTAGTTCAACTCCTCCATATCACCAGAAACCACAACAGGAAGGTGTCTGTTCTGGAAATGTGGATCTAGCAATGTTGCTAAGAGATACTTCTTGCTCCATGTCATGGCTGATGATTTCTCATCATTGCTAAGTCTAGTAAGCATGTTATTGACCAGAGATTGGTTCATATCTAAGTGGCTCCTCATTTTCTCCAACCTTTTTTCGAAAAGTAGAATGAGTGGAATAACTTGACTAAGGGATGCTTTTTCTGCACTAACCTCTTCTGTAGCACTCATGAATGGTTTCAGAATGTGACAACTGTTCCATCAGAGACCATTGAGCAGAATGGAGTACAATGCCCTCTCCAATATCATTGTACATGATATACTCAATGATAGCTACCTT
Organism: Neoceratodus forsteri; assembly: GCA_016271365.2. NCBI lineage: Eukaryota > Metazoa > Chordata > Ceratodontiformes > Ceratodontidae > Neoceratodus > Neoceratodus forsteri. Next base: position 1,681,755,648 of record CM057456.1, read on the forward strand.
TTGTTCAAGGATACGTTCAATCATAAAGTAAGTTGAATTCCACCGTGTTGGTACATCCTGAACAAGCTGGAGACGAGGAAGACCTTTGTCCCTCTGGATATCAGTAAGGATGTCACAGGCTTTTACTGAATGGTTGAAGTGGCCACAAACTTTGCACACTGTGTCCACAGTGGTTGATACCTACTTCACATGATTAGGTTAAGACAATGGGCAAAACAGCATATATGTACATAGTTGCCATTGTGAAGTGCTTTTTTAATATTTGAACCATTGTCAGCAACAAAAAAACAACTTTCAAACCCTGTGAAGTAACCCAAGCAGTAAGTAGTCTTTCAAGTTCTGGCTGAATGTGCTGTGCTCTGTGTGTGTCTCGAAAGTGACATACATGGAGAACTGCCATTTTCTGAAACGTGACCTTTGTTTTTAGCTCTGAGATGGTAGTAGTACTGATTGAAGTGATAGCAGACAGAATAGCAGTACGCGAGGAGGATGATGAGTTGCCCTCAAAACTGACCCAGTGTGCAGTAAGAGAAGGACAGGTAGTGGTTTGGCTGCTGATCCACATATCAGTAGTGAAGTGAACTACCTTGTCCTCAGCCTCTCGGAGAGCATGCCTTACTTGAACTACTAAGCTGTCACACATCCTGGGCACAGAGGTTACTGAGAAGTATTTTCTACCTGGCATTAAATATCATGGCTCTAAGTATTCCATAAGTCTTCTGAAATCCATAGCTTCCACAACAGAGTATGGCTGTAAATCAAGTACAATCATTTCTGTTATTTTACGGTTTATTGACAGTGCTATGGGATGGTTTCATGAACATTTAAACTTTCTTTCAAAAACTTCTTTTAACTTCGACTGCCTCTTATTGGGCGGGGGTAAAGTTACATTTGGCTGGGAGTGTTGCATGACTACATGCCATGCTTGAGAAAACAGAGGACCTTACAGAATTATCATGACCCTGACTGTGAGGCAAAAGTGGACTTTTGTATCATGCTTGGTGCTTGTCTCCCACTGTTTCAGCAGAATGTTCCTGCTCACCAAGAGCCCTGCTAGATTTCCAGCCACCAATGTTAAACTGTTTTTTGAACCATGCATGATAGGGTGAATTCGCGAAAGATGTTGTGTCATTGTTGTGGTTCCAAGATGCCCTTTATTTTCCCCCCTACTAACACATATGTTGCAATGCACACATATAGCTTGGCAAGCATCCTTGGGAATTACGTAAAAATTATTCCAAACAGTAGAGGCAGACTGTCTATGTCTAGTAATGACCTCAGTAGGACTAGGAGTCGAGTGGCTGGGTTTACGGGGGGAAGACATATAAGCGGAGGATTCAGGTTTGTCAGGTGAGACAATCATAGAATCCTCTGCAGTGCCATTGCCATCATCATCATCATCAGCACTACTGTCAGACTTTGTTTCACTTTGTGTGACTTGTCCCTTTTGACTTTTTCTTTTTCCCTTTTGACACTCTACTGCTGTCATTATTTTTATCCACCCTGTTACTGTCAGAACCAGAATGAGACAACGCTAAAGGTAAAAACACAAGCTCACCATCATCATCAGTCTCACCGTGACCATGGTCACCGCCATCATCGTTATCAGACTCGGTAGAGCCAACATTTGCAGTCACCGACTGAGTTATTCGATATGCATGTGTTGCAAATCGAGCAACTCCACTGCGAGTTGTACCTCTAAATGCTTTAACTTTATGTACAGCTGGAATACTCTTTGTTTTGGCACTTTTTTCTCTCAGACAACTTACTATTGTCACTATCTTTCGATACTTTGTTGTCTGTACTACTGAGCCATTCTAACATAGACAGTCCACCAACACTTGCTGAGTTTTCAGTATTTTGAGAGTTAGCCTTCACATGCATAGTAGTAGCATTTAGTTCAACCCCTTCAACAGACTGTGGTGCTTGCTGTTGCTGTTGTACTTTACATTTTAGGCCACTTCTTTCTGGGCTCTTAAATAAACTTATTTTTATGTTTATTATTTCCTTTGGCCCCAGCTTGTGCCTTACTATTTTCTAGAGTATTCATAATGCCAGTCTGTCGCTTGTTCAGGGTCAAAAAGTGTTTTTTTTTTTATTTATTTATTCCACGTGATGTGACAGAATGCCCTGCCCACTGAGCCAAAGCTTATACCCCACCGAGCCAGTACAGGAAGGAAGATAACAGATGACTGGCGTCTTGGGAGGGGCATATAGACAGTATGCAAGAAGTGGCACTGATGACTGACTGGCAAATTTTATTTCACACACAGAATTTATTTCACACACCACCTACATTAAGAGCAATGCTGCAGGCACTGCTGCTAGTATACCCCACAGAGATTCTGGGGGACCCTGCCTGGACTAACCTTCTCTGACACAGTACTTTTCCCCCTCAAGGATTTTTTTTCTTTATTCCACGTGATGTGATGGAATGCCCTGCCCACTGAGCCAAAGCTTATACCCCAGTGAGCAAGCACAGGGAGGAAGATGACAGATGACTGATTCTTTTGGGGGGGGGGGAGTCACACAGACAGTATGCAAGGAGTGGCACTGGTGCACTGAAGACTGGCTGGCAGATGTTATTTCACACACAGGACTTATTTCACACACCAACTATGCTAAGAGCGAGGCAGCAATCAATCAGTCTTTATTTTGCCAGGCAAAACATCATTGAGCATGTTCATTTACAAGATGGACCTGGTCAGTTACACATGGTCAGTACAGCAGAAAAAGGGTACAAAATAATGATAATATATCACCAATAAGGTTGGGAACAGTACACTAGACATTATTAAATACAAAATACACAATGTAAACAGCATAGTAATTATCTAAAAATGAAGAAAAAATAAATAAATAGACAGTATATACAGGGAAAAGTATGGGGAGAGGAGAGGGAGGAAAGAGCTAGGAAGAACATACAGAAGGGGGTGAAGCCAGTGGACTAGAAGGAGTATAAACAAGGGAAAGTAAGGGAAGGAAGGGGAAGTAAGCACACAAGTGAGGTAGAGAAGATGGAGGACCAGGGGGAGCCGGTAAGAAGAATGGAACAAGTACAATATCAGGAAAAAGAAATTACAAGTCTCATTGAAGAATCTATCATATAGGGTCTTGAATGGCAAAAGATTAATTAGGGTAGCCAGTTTTAGAGTTTTCTGAAGCATGTTCCAAAGTTGGGAAGAGCAAAACTGATGGAGGCTCTACTAAAGCTCATTTTGACCTTAGGAATAGATAATGAAATGTAGGAATAACTTCTCAAAGCATAATTACCTATAGAACAGAATGGCAAGCAATCAGAGATATATTGTGGGAGCTTCTTACTGATTGCACTGTATGTCCAAAGGGCAGCATTTCTTTCCCTTCTAAACTTAAGGGAAGACCATCCTACCAGGGAGTAGAGGGAGCAATGATGTGTGGAATATGCCGCTTCTAATACAAATCGTAGTGCTCTATGATACAGGATGTCAAGCTTAGCTAGTGCAAAAGTTGGGCCATGACCATAGAGGAAGTCAACATAGTCCAACAGGACTAGGAAGGTAGTCTAGATCAGCCTCTTCCTGGCATCCTGAATAAGTACATGTCTGATCCTGAAAAATAGGCCTAGACTCTGTTTGAGCTTTCTTGAGAGCTTGTAATTATGGTCAGAGAAAGAAAGTTTATTGTTGATCCATACCCCTGAGTACTTAAATACTGCGGGTATACCAGCAGCAGGCACTGCTGCTAGTATACCCACAGAGATTCTGGGAGACCCTGCCTGTCCTAACCTTCTCTGGCACAGTACTTTTCCCTTTCAAGGATTTATTTTATTTTTTTTTCTTTATTCCATGATGGAATGCCCTGCCCACTGACCCAAAGGTTATACCCCACTGAGTGAGCACAAGGAGGAAGATGACACATGACTGACTTCTTTTGGGGAAGGGGGTGGTCACACAGACAGTATGCACGAAGTTCACTGGTGCACTGACAACTGGCTGGCAGATTTTATTTCACACACAGAATTAATTCCACACACCACCTACACTAAGGGCGATGTTGCAGACACTGCTGCTAGTTTACCCACAGAGATTCTGGGGGACCCTTCCTGGACTAACCCTCTCTGATACAGTATGTTTCCCCTTCAAGGATTTGTTTAATTTTTTTGCTTTATTCCACATAATGTGATGCAATGCCCTGCCCACTGAGCCAAAGCTTATACCCCGCTGAGCGAGCTCAGGAAGGAACATTTATTTTTATTTATTTATTGAGAGAAATTGGAATTACAATCCTTTGAGTCATAGACTCCTTTGCAAAGGCTCCACATCAGTACAGGAAAACACAAACACTACATATAATAACAGTTATACATTGTTCACAAGGCACAGAGTTTTTACAATACAAATTAGCTACCACCTTAGGGCCTATGTAGACCCTGTGTCATAGTTGCTAGACAAGTCTGGATACAGAGTTGGAGGGTCTATAACAGGGCCTTGAGTCAGAATTTATTTACAGCAGGGTTGGGAACCTTTATTTTAACTACACCTTCTTTTGAGATACGGGCAAGGGGGAGGAGTGTTGGCTACAGCCACAATCACCAGAATCAAGGAGGAGGTTCATGATACCGGTTTTGAATAGTTCCAGACTAGGGGCCAGGGATATGGAAGGTGGTAGGTTGTTGAGCCAGAGGGGGGCACGATAACAGAAGGATCTTTGTCCTAGTGAGGTCCTACAGTGGGGAACAAGGAGTGAGGTGCTTGCAGTGCGTCTAGGGGCCCTTCTGTGTGGGTCTGACTGGATGAGGGGGTGTAGGCCTCTGGGTGCTAAGTTCATTAGTAGTTTTTTGGCTTGGAGGCAAGTGTGATATTTGAGCCTCCCTTTGAAGGTCAGCCAGTCCGCCAGCTTGTAGAGCTCACACGTGAGTGTTAATCTATCACAGCCTGTGGCCAGACGGCCATGACAGATGACGGACTTCTTGGGGGGGGGGGGTCACACAGACAGTATGGAAGAAGTGGCACTGGTGCACTGATGACTGGCTGGCAGATTTTATTTCACACACAGAATTAATTTCACACACTGCCTACATTAAGGGCGATGTTGCAGGCACTGCTGCTAGTATACCCACAGAGATTCTGGGGGACCCTGCCTTGTCTAACCCTCTCTGTCACAGTACTTTTCCCCTTCAAGGATTTTTTTTCTTTATTCCACATGATGTGACGGAATGCCCTTCCCACTGAGCCAACACTTATACTCGGCTGAGTGAGCACAGTGAGGAAAATAACAGATTACTGACTTCTTGAGGAGCAGGGGGTTCATGCAGACAGTATGCAAGAAGTGGCACCGGTGCACTGATGTCTGGCTGGCAGATTTTATTTCACACACAGAATTTATTTCACACACCCCGCCTATGCTAAGGGCAATGCTGCAGGCACTGCTGCTAGTATACCTACAGAGATTCTTGGGGACCTTTCCTGGCCTAACCCTCTCTGACATGGGGGGGGTCACACAGACAATATGCAAGAAGTAGCACTAGTACACTGACAACTGCCTGGCAGATTTTATTCACACACAGCACTCTAGTTCTCACAAGTTGCCTTCAGTCTCCAGGTTCCATCCTGGTTCATGCCATCATTCATGTTCATGATCCCCTGTCCAAGTCTCCTGTCCCATAACATAGTACTTCCCAGTCCCCACCCCAATCCCTGACTCCCGAGTTCCACGCCCAGTCCTTGCTGGCTCAATCCCTTCCTGAGTCCACGACTCCCAGTCCCAGACTCCCCAGCCCCCTACTTCCCTTCCTCTCCTAAGTTCTTCTTTCTTTTTCTTGTTTTAGTTTAAAAAATGAAATTATTTATTTATTTATTTTTTTTAAGAGTGGCAGTGGACTTCTTTGCTTGCCAAAGGGGCAAAAACACAAGCAGCACAAGCACAGAAAACAAGTTCAAAAATCAGCGATCCACAAGGAGCAGCCAAAAGAAGCTACTGCTCCTTCTCCATCCTGATTCCTCTGCGTAGCTCTAAGGTGGACCATGTGGGTTGCTAGAGCAGCAACCCAGTCGGGTGACACCTTAGAGAAATGGACAGCTCGGCCATCCAGTGAGGGACCAGCGTCTTGTCTCTGGTCCCTCCTATGGGTTCCTCCTGCTCTGGCTCGTCTTGCACTGCAGTTCCTGCGCTAAGAGCTGTCTGAACTGATACAAACAGCCGAAAGTGTTCAGAAGCCGTTTGTTTACGAACTCTTCGGCATGTTCAGTCAGTTCATATTTTCGATGAACCAGTTTACCCATCACTACCACCAACCTCAAAAAAGTTGGCATAGGAGGGTGCCATGGTAGTGCCCATTACGGTGCCACAGATTTGCAAATAAAAATTATGATGAAAGAGAAAATAAATAAATATGAGAATGAGTCTTGTGATTTCCAACAAAAAATATTTGGGAAAATCACTAGCTGAGGGATTGCTGTTCAAATGAAACCTAAGTGCTTCAAGTCCCAAATGGTGCTGAACTGAAGTATATAAAGAACACACATCAATTGAAATCCAAATAAACTTTTTGGACCAAACAATACCATCAAGCCTGTCTGATACATCCATTGTATCCCATATATGTGAGGGCAAGGTATTTATAAATACCATTTTCTGTAGAAAGTAATCTACAAAAAATGATATCCTTTCGGTAAGGGAGCCTTGCCTGCTCCTAATGAACTTTAAGTAACATATATGGTGGTTGTTATTGGAGTTTCCATCTTTATAATGTAACCCCTAGATGGCGCTATCCCAGGGGCTACTACCCCTGCCTGATTTGCCACTAACAGGCTGAGGGGCCTGGATCCAATGGCGGGTGCCTCCACCCAGAGGTCAGGGTTTGCAATAGTTAAACTTACTTGGTCACAGCCCTCTGGGACACTGCAACCCCCCTTTCTTCCCACTAGTGGCCCACACAATATATCAGAATTACCTTCACAGTATACACTTACCCCCAGGTCTGGTTCCGCACTGGGACCTCCTGTGAAATGAGATACAGTGCAACAATCACAGTACAGTACTTTAACATAGACAAATACCTCAGGCAGTATAACTTTGCTGAAACAAGCAGCTCTGATTTATTTAGGGGATATAACAAGGACAGGGGAAATCAGGTTAATTAGCTTATCACTTTAATAATCTACCTATGGCTCTGTGCACAGGCCTATCCCTATCAGTTACTGTCCCTGGGTACCCAAGCCCTAGTGGCTAGTCCAAACCGTGGCAGCTGGTAGGGGCCCTTTCACAGAGAAAAGGAAAATTAAACAGTCAGCAGTACAGTAATTCCATTTGGATTTAATGTGGCAATTCAACAGGAGCTACCCTGAATTAGTACTCACGACCTCCAAACAAGATAGGGTCCTTCAATGTCAGCAGGGCTACTCTTGAGCTCCACGAGACTCTTCACACATTTATATGGTAAAAAAAGAGCATTATACCAGGCAGGCTGCATCTTATCCCGATCGCAATTACTGCACAATACCCGGAGAACACACAGCAGATTCAGTTCCTGACAGACCGAGTGCAATTCAACAATTTCTCCAGTCTTCTACAGGGTGAGCCTGGTTTCTACTCTTCAGAGATCCTTTGATTCTTTTCACAGGACGGATTCAGTCCTAACAAGCTGTTACACAAGCTGCAGACCGGAACTTGGGCCTTACACGTTTTTGACTGAAACTGTACACTGAAGGACACAGGGTTTCTTCCCCTTCACTGCCAGATCTCAAACTGAAACTCCAACAGACAAAACTGGGCACTTCCTTTGAGTTCCTCCCAGTTCTTGACTGGATTGGCTGTCACTCACAATAGACTGCTGCTGTTGGTCCAAAAAGGCACTGAAGTCTAAACTACATCTCCCAGAGTCACTGCCCATACAATCCTCTTGTGGCTGGCTCAGATTATGAGTCCAAGTTCTGATTCGTCCAAGGCACCATTTTAGAGCTAGCTTACCCCACACTGATTGGTCCAGTTCAGCAGTTCAAAACCAGAATGGGGAACTAGGCAGACACAGTTCTGACTGCAAAGAAAGGTTAGACAAACTGTAATTTCATTATTACTGTAAATGATTTCTGGCAAACAGTTACATCTTTCAGATAGGTTCCCTTGCACTCCTAGTGACTGCAAAATGGAGTGAATTGGCAGCAGCTCGAGTGGTACTCAAAGAAGAAGCACACAGTCCCCCATACAAACTAATTATGTCTGCAAGCAGACAGCTCTTAAAGAGACAGTACCAGAGGCTCTAAAACACTCACTGATAAATGGCTTAAATGCCAAACACCATTCAGGCTTGGAGCATTCAAGCAAGCTCCTGGAAGTCTTTTGGGAACCCCCATTTGCAGGGGGGTTACACCCTTCCTGGCCTGGGAAAGCTTGACGTCCGCGTCAAGCAAGTACCCCCATAAGTTTCAACTGCAACCATATACATTTGCATTAGGCTCACACATGTAATCATCAGTCAATATATCATTTTACCAAGAACACATTTCTGAAACATTGCAGTACGTCACTCTTTACACAGTATTACACACATTGTACCATAACTCAAGTTATTACCTCTTGTACATGAAACCTGAAGAGAGGGGGCCCTTCCCTATCAGTTACCTTGGGGCTGGACGGGGCAAGGGCACCATACTTAGAGGGCAACACAAGTAACTTGAGTTAGCACTGATGCTCAGTTTGGGCAATGAGCTCTGGGACACATACCCTTTATGGACAACATTGAGAGGCAAGTCCACAGGCCTCCCAAGTGAATCATAACTGAGGTGCACCACAGGCTTTACAGCTCGACCAGTCTTTCTAGGGGAACTGTTATAGTCTCTGCACTCTGAGCCTCATTTTCAGCATTGTCCTCACTTGTCAGGGAGTCTCCATGGGGGTAGAGAGGCTAGAACTTGGGGCACTTTCAGCTCCAGGAGTTACAGTTTCTGAGTCCACAACATTTGGCTCGCATGGAGAGCTTTCGGACACTGGCAGTGGACTGTCAGGGCACTCAAAATACTCTTCTTGTTCGGTGTATCACCAGTCTGCCCCAATCTATCATTTTCTCCCTGAAAGCTCAAACAGTTCAACCATGCACAATGATTCCATTTCATCTGATCTGATGCTTTGCACTTCACTTCTGGGAGCATTGGCTCCAGGGATGAAGCTGGGGCTTAGACAGTCCAGAAGGCCCAGCTTTGTCTCCAGTATTGACTAGGGATTGCCCGAAACAATTGACTCAGTTCGTAAGAAGGATAGTATTCAAAGTCACTCTCACTTTCTTCTGATATGGACTGACAGTCATGCTCAACTGGGACTTGTGGGAACACTTTAACTTTGCTTCTGTAGGTGCAGACTTCTTGATCTTTTCTTAGCAGCAGCTCTAGTCACTGGTCCAGAGGGGCATCTTCTAGGGGCTCAGACTCAATTAAGATTTGTCCAATGGGCAGTAAATGATTTCTATGCATTGTTTTACATCTTTTGAATTATTCTCAGGCCTTACTTTGTACACTGGCAGATCATCTAGTTTGCCCACTACAATGTGAGGGAGATGGTGCCATCTGTCAGCAATCTTGTGCTTGCCATGCAGTCCCAGATTTCTTAGCAATACCCGATCTCCTCCTGGAGTTCCTGTGCTTTCACCTTTTATCATACCTTTCTTTGTTGGCCAGATTTCTTTTGGCAGCCATGGTTTGAGCCAGTTGGTACGCATGAGTTAGCTGGGCCTTTAACTTTGCACATACGTAAATAGTTGTCAGCTTGAACCCCATCAGGAGAGACCCCAAACACACATCTACTGGTAGTCGAGCTTTCTTCCAAACATCAGGCGGTAGGGGAGAACAGTGGCATCACTTTTGGTGCAGTTATAAGCATGTACCAGGGTGCTAATTTGTTGGCTCCATCTAGGCTTGTCCTTTGGGTGCAGGGTGCCTAGCATATCTAGCAAAGTGCGGTTGAAACGCTCAGGCTGTGGGTCCCCTGGGGTGGTAAGGAGTGGTTCTGGACTTTCGTCACTCCCCACAGAGAAAGCATCTCTTTGATCAGACGACTCTCAAAGTCTCTCCCTTGATCAGAATGGATTCTTTGTGGGCCCATAGTGAACAAAAAGTTTTCTAAAGTACTTTGGCCACAGTGGATGCTTTCTGGTCTTTGGTGGGGAAAGCTTGGGCATATCTCGTGAAATGGTCAGTGACCACCAGCACATTACTGATATTTCTTTGATCTGACTCCAAACTCAGAAAATCAATACAGACCAGCTCCATGGGTGCACTGGTGGTGATGTTAACAAGGGGGGCAGCCCTCTGGGGCAAAGCTTTCCTCTGTAAGCAGCGACTACAAGTTCGAATGTGTTGCTCCACATCAGCCCCCATCTTAGGCCAATAGAATCTGGATCTCACCAAGTCAAGTGTTCTGTCTATACCAAGGTGCCCCATGTGGTTGTGCAAGGACCTCAGTACTGAGTCTCGAAAGGCAGTGGGCAGCACTAGTTGTTGTTTGTCTACTTGTCCCCCTCTGTCTACTGTTTCTCTGTATAACAGTTTATTGATCAGTTTCAACTTAGGACCTTCTTTGTATAACAGTGCAGTTCTCAAATCAGTGGGCGTAATTTGGACACATCTTTTCCTGCATAGAGGGCTTCTAAAGCTGCTTTGATCATGGGATCGCAGGATTGAGCCCTGAATACTGTCATTGTCCAGCTGAGGCAGTGCACCAATGTCTATTGCAGAAAAGTGGCAATAAGCAGCAGGTATGCAATTCTCAGAGCTCCCAAGCAATCCACCATGCAGTCCACTGCGTCCGTGGACATTTGTTCCTCCCTGTCAAACTTCGGCAGAGTGCCCGAATGTCAGGTTCTGCCAATCGGACCCAATCATTCTGGGGAACAGGCCTCCGGAGAGAGCATCAGCATCTATGTGGTTCAGACCTGCTCGGTATTCGAGAGCATAGTCATATGTAGATAATGCAGAAAGCCACCTATGGCCAGTGGCATCCAACTTAGCTGAGGTCTGCACATAGGTCAAAGGATTATTGTCAGTTTTACTAGTATTTTAGCCCCATACAAGTACTCATGGAATTGGTCAACAATAGCCACTTCAAAGCTAGGAACTCTAACTTATGTACAGGATAGTTCTTTTCGGATGGGGTCAGGCTTCTACTGGCAAAGGCCACTGGTCTCAGGCCATTCTCGTGCTCTTGGTCAACACAGCCCCCAACCCTTGCAAGCTAGCATCAGTGTGCAGGACGTAAGGTTTTCTTGGATCGGCATAGGCCAGCACTGGAGCATGGGTAGTTGATATATGATCTCATGAAAAGCAGTCTCACAATCAGGAGTCCAGCGGCCCCAAATACTTCACTGGATGAAAATACACTCTTCAGTCTTGAGGACGCTGACTTTGGTATTTTTGTGGGTTGGGGATACCCTTGAGTAAGGTTAAGTAAGGCGGATCACTCTTGAATAGTCCTTGATGAAGCGCCGATAATAACCACAGAATCCCAGGAATCTTTGCAGTTCTTTTAGATTTTTGGGCTGTGGCCAGGTGGTCAAGGCCTCAACTTTACTTGGGTCGGTCTCTATTCCTCGGTGGATACTATGTGTCCCACATACTTTACTGATGTTTGAAAGAATTGACACTTATCAATGGACAGTTTAAGGCCAAAGTCCTCCAGTCGGTCCAATACCTTAAATAATCTGCTCTCATGTTCCTCCAGTGAGCTGCCAAACACAATAACATCATCTAGGTATACCAGGCACTCTAGTAAGTTCATGTCCCCACTGCACGCTCCATCAATCGTTGAAAAGTGGCTGGGGCACCTGAAACCCTTGAGGCATCCTCATGAATTCATAGAAGCCAAGCGGACAGATAAAGGCTGTCTTCTCACGGTCCTCTGGGGCCATCGGGATCTGGTAGTACCCACTGCGGAGATCCAGCACAGAGAACCACTTGCTCCCGCTTAGGCAGTCCAAAGCATCCTGAATGCGGGCATTGTGTACTGATCAGGGATAGTCCGCCGGTTTAAGGTGCGATAATCACACACATCCTTACTGTTCCATTCTTTTCCTCACTACCACAATGGGGAAGCATAAGGGCTTCTGGTTCTTGTATTACACCAGCAGCTAACATCTCTTGCAGATGCCGTCTCACATCATCTATGTCAGCAGGTGCCAGGCGTGAGACCTCTCATGAAATGGTCTTTCGTCATGCAGCCGGATATTGTGCTCAGCTCCTTGCACGCATCCTACATCCCATTCCTTTAAAGAAAACACCTGGTTCTCTGGGCAAGCTTCTCACTGATCCTCACTTTCCATTCAGCTGGCAGCGGGAGTCGCGAAATCAAACAAGTCAGGCGTTACTCTGTCATTCTTCCTTGAACTCTTGCTGCTGGGTAGCACTGCAGTGTCTGCACAATGCACATTAGCCAGGATGCAACCTCTGTTTACTCGAATGTCTCTTTCAGACACATTATGAACTTGGACCATTACCCTTCTGGCATAAGCATGGGCTCTAGCGGCAAAATACTAGGCTTGACCAGCAGTCCTCTGGCAATTTTCCATCGCCTGGTGCATCCAACATTAATATTTTATTCTTAACATCCTTTCTGATACGGACCTCTCCTGTAAGGTACACTGGGCATTTGGCGCCAGGATCAGAGACTCAGGATCCTTCTTCCATACAATTCCGACCGGTTCCTCTGGTTCTGTTTTTCAGCATCTCTCTGTGCCTCATAGGCCTTCTTAATTAAAGCTGGAACTCTTAAAGCTCTACTAGTCTTTGACCCCTGTTTTCATAACACAACTGTGCCAGCCTTCCAACATATGAGCATTTGTTCCAATCAACAAAGGGACACCATCATACAGTCCAGTGGGGGACACACTAAGGCTAGGGTCTCTACTTGTTCGCCACCCAGCCACGGAGGTGGGGAAAGACAGCCAAATTCGGATATACCCGGAATAGGGTAGGCCTTCTCACTTAACCCCATACATGCAGTCCTTCTAATGGTTGTAAGGGTACGTCTGACAAATGCTTCTGATACCAATCCTGGAACATAATTGTCACTTGGGAGCCACTGTCTAATACAGCTCTTGTAGACACTCCATTCACCTTTACAGTGGTCTCCATGGAGGAGACCCACTATTCTGGACCAGTCTGGAGAGCGATAGTGGGGGCCTGGGCACTGACCTTGCCACAAAGGGCGTGAATTAGCATTTTGGTGCCCTCACTGGGATCATTTCGTGCACCTCTTAACCACTGATTTGTTCTCCAAGCTCTCCTTGTAGCCTATATGCAACTTTGTCAGTGTCTTTTGGGACTGGCATTCCCTTTCATGTGCCCATCTTTCCCACAATTATAGCAAAACATACTTTCTGGAGTTTGAGCTGGCCGAGGCGCCACACTGGGAGCCAGGGCGGGGTATTACTAACTGGAAACCTGGTGCCATCTCTGTCTGCGGCGTGATAAGCATTTGGAGACATCTCGCAGTTTCTCCACTTCCATGGTCAAGGAATTGAGTTTGGAGCTGTTATCAGCAGGAGATACATGGGTGGGTACCCCCACCCCATAGCAGATGCAGTCGGATATAGGTCAGGGCCTGCATTTGCAGGCGTGGCCTTCATAAAGGGACTGTTTTTGAATTCCGGATTCTCTCAACAGTTCGCCCATTGTGGCATATCTTTTTCCTTGTCAGAGCACTCATTGACTGTCAACCTCTGCCCCTGAACTTCACTTGATGGGTCACCCTCAGTCACTCGGTCGTAGCCACAGCTATTGGTGCAGGTACCTCCCGAGGTCGCTTTTTCTCAACTCTCGAATTTCTCTCATTAACTCATCATAGAGGGTGGGGATTCCAGTCGATTTGCCAGGCGTAACTGAAGCAACAGCAGTTCTGAGAAGGGGCAGACTTAAGGATTCTGTCCAGTCTGGTTCGGTCCAGTTCAATCGCTGGCAAACTACCCTTTCTGAGGCATTCTTGCAACAATTTTTCCAGCCGAGATACATACACAGACAACAACTCCTTGGTACTGTTGTGCATTTCTTACTCTCCACCATAGGTCCTCATCAGAATCTGGGCTCCCACACATTCTCCAAGGCCTCAAGATAGGCCTGTGCAGTCGCTTCAGGGTTACTGGCCCGTTTAGCACGGATGGTAGCCAGGGCAGGACCTCGGAGGCTCACTAACCCTCTTCGCCGCCTTCCGAGCATTGCCATTCTAGCACTTGGGGCAACATAGTCTATCCAGGTCTCCCAGTCATCCTCCCTTGGGGGTGGGAGGGTGCCAGAGAAGATCCTCAACCTTCGTAAGAGTCGTGACTAATGGCAGGTGCAGAAATAGGAGTCTGCATTGGTTCAGCCACCATTACGGGCACTGGAGCAGGAGAGGGTGTTGGGGAGGAACACCCCCAGGTGGCAAGAATAGTTTCTTCAAGTCCTCCACAGTTTTCCCCTCTCCCAGCAACCATTCAGCAAATTTCTCCTCAAAAGTTTCAGATAGTGGTGGGGGCTGATTCCCCCCCGGGTCTTTACTGTCCTTAGTTATCACTCTCCAAGCAGTGAGGGCTCCCTCTGGGGTAATGGTCTGTGGCACTTTGGAGCTATCTATGGGATCCTTAAACTCTACTAGGGCCAGGAAAGTGTGGGTGAGCAGATTAGCATGCCGACCACCACCACAGGGTTTTGTAAACCTTCCACCTTGGAAAGTACTCCTGCACAGTGTCCGTATTGATACCCAGGGGATGTCCAGGATAAGCATAGCATTTTGGGGGTCGATCTCCTCCCAGTACACCACTCCACCAGCCGGTGCACAGCCACTTCTGTCGGGTACCCATTTTTTCTTAACAGTGGTTCGTGAATATGGCCACTAGAGGACACACAATCCCAGCGGTGAGCCTCCAAGATGTAACCCCTAGATGGCGCTATCCCAGGGGCTACTACCCCTGCCTGATTTGCCACTAACAGGTTGAGGGGCCTGGATCCAATGGGGTGCCTCCACCCAGAGGTCAGGGTTTGCAGTTAAACTAACTTGGTCACAGCCCTCTGGGACACTGCAACCCCTTCTTCCCACTAGTGGCCCACACAATATATCAGAATTACCTTCACAGTATACACTTACCCCCAGGTCTGGTTCCGCACTGGGACCTCCTGTGAAATGAGATACAGTGCAACAATCACAGTACAGTACTTTAACATAGACAAATACCTCAGGCAGTATAACTTTGCTGAAACAAGCAGCTCTGATTTATTTAGGGGATATAACAAGGACAGGGGAAATCAGGTTAATTAGCTTATCACTTAATATATCTACCTATGGCTCTGTGCACAGGCCTATCCCTATCAGTTACTGTCCCTGGGTACCCAAGCCCTAGTGGCTAGTCCAAACCGTGGCAGCTGGTAGGGCCCTTTCACACAGAGAAAAGGAAAATTATTAAACAGTCAGCAGTACAGTAATTCCATTTGGATTTAATGTGGCAATTCAACAGGAGCTACCCTGAATTAGTACTCACGACCTCCAAATAAGATAGGGTCCTTCAATGTCAGCAGGGCTACTCTTGAGCTCCACAAGACTCTTCACACATCCATATAAAAGAAAGTACTATACCAGGCAGGCTGCTTCTGTATCCCGATCGCATTACTGCACAATACCGGGAGAACACACAGCAGATTCAGTTCCTGACAGACCGAGTGCAATTCAACAATTTCTCCAGTCTTCTACAGGGTGAGCCTGGTTTCTACTCTTCAGAGATCCTTTGATTCTTTCACAGGACGATTCAGTCCTAACAAGCTGTTACACAAGCTGCAGACCGGAACTCTGGGCCTTACACACGCTTTTTGACTGAAACTGCACACTGAAGAGCACAGGGTTTCTTTCCTTCACTGCCAGATCTCAAACTGAAACTCCAACAGACAAAACCGGCACTTCCTTTGAGTTCCTCCCAGTTCTTGACTGATTGGCTGTCACTCACAATAGACTGCTGCTGTTGGTCCAAAAAGGCACTGAAGTCTAAACTACATCTCCCAGAGTCACTGCCCACAATCCTCTTGTGGCTGGCTCAGATTATGAGTCCAAGTTCTGATTCGTCAAGGCACCATTTTAGAGCTAGCTTACCCCACACTGATTGGTCCAGTTCAGCAGTTCAAAACCAGAATGGGGAACTAGCAGACACAGTTCTGACTGCAAAGAAAGCAGGTTAGACAAACTGTAATTTCATTATTACTGTAAATAATTTCTGGCAAACAGTTACATCTTTCAGATAGGTTCCTTTGCACTTAGTGACTGCAAAATGAAGTGAATTGGCAGCAGCTCGAGTGGTACTCAGAGAAGCACACAGTCCCCCCATACAAACTAATTATGTCTGCAAGCAGACAGCTCTTAAAGAGACAGTACCAGAGGCTCTAAAAACACTCACTGATAAATGGCTTAAACGCCAAACACCATTCAGGCTTGGAGCATTCAAGCAAGCTCCTGGAAGTCTTTTGGGAACCCCCATTTGCAGGGGGGTTACAATAAAGTCCATTTCCTGCTTAGTGATTTGTCCCATCTTACATGATTCAAGTAAAAAATGCATGGACATTGGGCTTTGTATATGGGAAAGCATAAAAGTGACAGAGATACAGGGAATACAGGGGGAGGCAGAGGTACTGTGGGTCACCTGGGAGATGAAGAATGGAGCCACTGTTTGCACTGGAGTGACCTATGGGGAAGGAATTAAATAACGTACTGGTGGAAGCCAGTGGCAAGATGGCTGGAAAGGGGTAGTTGCTGATGGTGGGGTACTTCGGCCTGCCAGATGTAGATTGTAGCCTCCTAGCAGCGGCTTCATAGAAACATAGAATTTGATGACAGATAAGGACCACTTGGCCCACCTAGTCCGCTAGGAGCAGGGACATCCTGGATTCTCTGCAGGGGGTGTTCCTCAGGCAACTAGTCAGTGAACCCACTTGTGATGGGGCAATGCTGGATCTGCTATTCACTAATGGGCAGTGTTGCAGAGGTCAAGTTGGGAGGTCATCTGGAGACCAGTGATCACCATATGGTGTAGTTCAATATAAGGATGGCTACGGAATTGAACTACACAAAGGCGAGGGTCCTGGACTTCAGGAGGGCAGATTTTGTAAAGATGGGTGAATATCTCAGAGATGACTGGGGGGGGGGAGCTTGGGTGGAGTGGAAGAACAATGGGCAACACTTAAAATGAGCATGGTAAAGACAACAAACTTCTGCATCAAACAAGTGAGCAAAAGCTAGAGGAAAAAGAGACCACTCTGGTTCTTGTAAGAAATGACGGAAAGGTAAAGGCTAAAAGGTAGTATTCAGAAAGTGTAAGGAGATGCAGAGGGAGGAGTATAAGGAGTTGTATTATGGGAAACACAATGAAGCAGGGAAAGTAGTGCAGAGTGCAAAGTTACAAACTGTCGAGGGAATAGCCCAAGAGGTAATGAAAGGGAACAAAATATTTTTTAAGTATGTAAGTGAAAAAAGGAAGACCGGGGTGGGATTGTACAGTTAAAAAAGGGAAAGGAGGGAAGGTGCAGAGGGGGACCAGGAAAAGACAGGCATCCTGAACAAATACTTTTGTTCAGTTTTCACAGAGGAAGTAGAAGGGGAGTGGCCACAAAGAAGTAATAGAAGCTTTGGAGGAATGGAGGGAGGTGGACTCTAGTCCATTTTCAGAGGCAGGAGTCCTGATGAGACTCACTCATCTGAAGGTGGACAAAGCAATGAGGCAAGATGAGGTGCATCCAAGGTATTGAGGGAGCTCAGGGTCGGGAGCTACTGACTGCACCTCTAACAGTCCTATTTAGCAGCTCACTGGAAACAGGAGTGGTTCCAGAGGACTGGAAGAGGGCAGATGTAGTCCTACTACACAAAAGTGGTAGCAGGGAGGAGGCTGACAGTTATAGGCCAGTCAGCCTAACACTGGTTGTGGGAAAGTTAATGGAATCATTGCTGAAGGAAAGGACTATGGAATACCTTGAATCCAGTGGGTTACAAGACCCGAGGCAGCATGGATTCACAGGGGTTGGGGTCATGTCAAACGAATCTGTTAGATTTCTTTGACTGGGTGACAATGGAATTAGATCAGAGTGGAACGGTGGACGTGGCCTACCTAGATTTCAGTAAGGCTTTTAACGCCATTCCACATAAGAGATTAGAAAGCAAGCAGGGTGCCGTAGGAGTGGGTCCAATAGTGGTAAACTGCATAAGAAATTGGTCAGAAGATAGGCAACGGAGGGTGGTGGTAAACGGAATTCACTTTGGGGAAGGGAGGGTGACCAGTGGGGTGCCTCAGAGATCAGTGTTGGGACCAGTCTCTTTAATGTCTTTATATGTAGCATTGCAGTGGAACTGGAAGGGAAGATCTGCCTGTTTACAGGTAACACCAAAATCTGCAAAACAGTAGACACTCGGGGGTGGGTGAGCAGAGATCTGAGAAAACTTGATGAGTGGTCAAGGGTTTGGCAGCTGGATTTCAATGTGAAAAAGTGCGAATAATGCACTTAGGGCAGAGAAACCAAGGGGTGGAGTATTAAATGGGTGGTGTGGTATTGACAACTACCAAGCAGGAAAGTGACCTTGGAGTGATCATGTCTGATGACCTGTAGGTGGCCTGGCAGCGTGACAATGCCATCAGAAAGGGCTAGTGGAATGCTGGTGTGCAAAGGAAGGGGTGTCACCAGCAGAAGGGGGGGGGTGGTGTTGCCTCTGTGTAGATCGCTGGTAAGACCCCAATTACAGTACTGTATCCAGTTCTGGAGACATTTCTGGAAGGACATAGAGTGGAGGCAGTCCAGAGGAGAGCAACTAAAATGGTGCAGGGTGTGCACCAAAACTCCAACAAGGAGAGACTAAAGGACCTCAATATGTACACCCTGTGAGAGAGGAGGGGGAGGAGGAGGAGGATATAACAGAGACCTTTAAATACCTGACAGGGGTAGATAAGGTACAGGAGGGAAGTATTCTTCAGAAAAAAAGGTGCTTAAGTACAAGGGCACATACTATGAAGCTGAAGTGGGGGTAGATTCCAGAGAGACATGAGGAAGTACTTCTTCACAGAAAGAGTGGTGGATTCCTGGAATACCCTTCCAGTGGAGGTGGTAGGAGTGAAAACTGGTGGGATTCAATAATGCATGGGATAGGCGCAAGGAAACAGAGGTAAGAAAGGAGGCAGAAAGAGCTGTAGATCTAGTATGGTCTGCGGTAATAATGTGGGTAGGGAAAAAGTGGGCAGACTGGGTGGGGCAAGCAGTTGTTATCTGGCATCAAATTCTGTGTTATCTGTGTTTCCATAAACCATGCTAAGATGGAGATCCCCAGGGGCCATAAAACTACCATAAAACTAGCAGGCTAATCTAGAAACAACTAATAGCAGACAAAGGGAAGGTACACTAGAACACACATGCAAATCAAAACACTCTGCACAACATATGTTTTTGCAAATTCTAACTGTAGTACTCCTGTAAGAACTAGAACAACCATGGGTTCTAAATCTTAAGGGTTCTAAATACTAAATAAAATGCTTTTTTCTTCGGACATTTCAAAAATAGAAGGTGCCAGCTTGGAAAACAAACCAGCTGTTGGGAATTACTTCCTCAAATGTTTCAGAGAGAGAGAGAGAGATGCTATGAGAATGTGTTGTTCATGTGTAGATGTGCATGACTCATGGAATAGTGATGCTTGGCATTTACATTTTGAAAGGCACAATGCGTTTCTCTTTTCTGCATGTGCAGAGAAACAATATTATTGCTGTGGTAGAAGGCCAGGTGTTTCATTTATGGATTTTTTTTTTCATCTCAGTATCTATATCTATTCTTTCTTTCCAGTTCTATACACCAAAGAGTTTGGATTCTAAAGAAGATTCAAACCCTGTAACTATTTGCAAAGTATTAGACCAGAATTCAGAGCTTCAGTGGGTTCTGCCAACCTTGATTCTAAAATAATGACCCATCATGAATTTAAGAGCTACATGAACGCCCGATTCACACATTTTTTGTTGTTCCTTCCTTCCCATGCGTCCTGCAGCTCTGGTGGTGGCTTTGAGGAGCTTGAATGGTACAGATAGGTCCACCAGTCAAGTGGCAGAGGCTCTACCATGAGATGGGACAGAAGGTTTTGCATCTTTTCTGCCTTGGTGATTGGCAGAAAAAGGCTTGTGTTTCTAGGGGCCCTCTATGCAGCAGCTGGAGCTCAGGGACAGAGAATAAGGCCATCATACTGTGGGAATCGGCTGTAGAGGCAGCTGGTGGCTGGGTATGGTGCCAGAATGCTCCACCTGTACTGTAACCCACACCCCTCCAGAAATTCAGTCGGTCACTGACATGTCTTGTCTCAGCTGCTAGGGTAACGGAGGTACTGAAATACTCTCATTTTGCTGTTACACTCTAAGTTAGTTTAACACTTCTTGTTAAATACTTTAATTCTCTCATTTTGCTGTTACACTCCAAGTTAAACACTCCTTCTTGGGTATGCGAATGTTCTCATTTTGTTGTCACACTCTGAGTAGCATAACACAGCTTCTTGGGTACTTGAATGTTCTGATTGGGCTATTATACTCTGAGATACCTTAACACAGTTGTTTGGGTACTTGAATGTTTTCATTCTGCTGTTATGCCCTGACTAGCCATCATATTTACTTGGCTAGGTTTGCTCTGTGGTTACACTGTGCCAGTGATAGCACAGGAACATGGACACACAGATTTTCAGATTCAGCACCAGAACACAGCTGACTATTGGGCAGCTGAACAGGGCTCAAACACAGCACTGAATATAGCACAGTGCAGGTGGTGCTGAATATAGTGCAGCATTAGCCACAGGAACTGCACAGTTAGTGCAGAGGATAGCACAGGGGAATGGGCACCAAAGAAAGACACACCACACAGCAACAAAGGCAGCAAAATCAGACTTTATTGTTGAACAGATGGGCACCAGCCCACCGTACAAATAATATAAAAGGGCACCCGCCCTGTAAAAAACAAATAAAAGGGCACCTACTGTGTACTAAATGAAATAAAAGGGCACTTGCCTGTGAAATACAAAAGACTATCCCAAATGGCAAACCATTCCCTACCCAGATTTTTGGGAGCCTTCACCTTTCCTGGAACACCCAACCCACACACACACACACACACACACTCACAATGGCAGGGGAATGAGCACCTTTAGGTGACTGCCAAAACCATCCTAGCCAAACTGTCAGGGAGGGACCCTCTTAATCCCCTCCCAATCAGAAGTTGTGGTTCATGTGCACCCATTAGACCTCATCAGCTACACTTATGTGCACCTATCTTTGCGGCACGTTTAATCAATACTTTATGGCTTGCTCTTCTACACTGCGTACTGTCAATGTGGAAAGATCCTTTTGTTCCCTGGTTGGATCTTTTATGTATCTTGCATGTTGCAAATCCAGCTTCTTGCTAAATGTTGTTTTTATGGAAAAAAGAGTTGTATTTTCTTCTGTACACTGCATGCACGATTAATAATGTCTCAATAAAAATTATATTAAAAAAAGGCAACAGCACCCACCTGGTAAAACTCAAAATGAATGGGACTTTTGCCTGGATATAAAAGCAACAGAAGGGCAACTGTCCATATACAAAAGTCCAGTGGCCCTTGCATCCATCAAGGACCCAACAGTGGGTGCTGCTGCTCCATCCCATCAGAGTAGATGGCCACCGCCAGTTCCCATACCCCCTATGCGACATCAGTGACAGCCCCCTCAATTGCCACCAGCTGTCTGTGCACCAGATGCAGGATCTGGACCTGTCGCCACAGGAGGTTGTCCCCACCTTCCTCCTTTAGCATACCCCTCCCTGATCAGTGGCACTCCAAATACCTATGGAAAAAATAACACAGAACTTAGCAAGCCATGCACACAGGATGAGGGGCACATGAGCAGCTCACAATGCAGAACAGATGTACAACAGGACTGCACATGGGGCAACATGCCACACACACGTGGACAGTCATGTAGCTGTGTGGAGCAAACAGGGCAGCATTGTGTCCCCGGACAGTGAATTGCTCATAGAAAGAGTGGACCTGGCTGCTACAGAGCAGGACACAGCTGTGCAAGAGACACAGGACACCGGCAGACAGGTCAGATGCAACTATGCAGTACAGGCCACAGCAGCAACAAGGCAGAGTGCAATGTGCAGTGGTCTGGCCCCTGTAGTTATGAGTATCAGGCACACACCCTGCACAACAAGCAGCCAGCACACAGGCCCACACTTGTGTGAATCTACAGAACACTGGCCATGCAGGGCCCCCGCCTCCCCGACCAGCAGTGGTGACAGGTGCAGGCACACACACAATTGGTCCACATACACAGCACAGCTGTACACAGATGGTGCACCATCAGGAAACAGCAGTATGCATGACCACAGCATGCATTCAGCACAGCAGCAACAGGGTACAGACCAACACTATGGGATGGGTAGCTGACAACAGCTGGGTTGGGGGTGCAAGCCAGCACAGGTCACATATACACCGTACTGTCAGCAAGCAACAGGCACAGCAGGCAGGGCAACACATGCTTGCAACAGTATTAGGGTGGTGAGGGCACACCAGACACCCATGCATTTACCAGACACACCATACCACAGTGACCATAACACCGGTGGGAAGTGCAGAGCCAGAACTAGCCCCTCCAGCAGTCACTGTAGACAGTTGATGTGCAGGTCATCAGTTGTCAAAGCCCATGTGTATTCTAATATATGCATTACATTCCCTGTGGGCAGTAGAAGGATCACACAATGGACATTACTGGGTTGGGCAGAACTATACAACTATGCAGCATAATGGCAAATGACTACTCGCTAAGGTATATACAAGAGCTCTTAATGACTACACTTTCTGGGGTCCACCAGCAACATAATGCAGGCCCTAGTGAGATACAGTGGTGTGGCACCCAGTGCGTATGGCACTGTAGATGGCACCAATGCAGGCAGGCTGCCAGGGACCACCCATATGTGTTGTATGCCACATGTGGCATGTTGCAGGTCTGTACCAGTAACACAGGGCCAGTGACTACCACTGTCAGATGGGTATGCATACCTCAGCCAGGCAGCATAGCACACCTGCCAGGCAATGACAGGAGCACCATGTGGGACAGTGAGCAGTAGTGTAATCACTCTGGTGTACTAAGGCCATGACACAGGGGACAGGCCACCACACGTGGCACAGTACCCACACAGGGTAGACAGGATACCTGCATACCATTCCAACCAATAGATGGCACCACTCCTGCTGCACCACAGTGCCAGTTGTGGAACAGGGCCCCAGTGGGCCAAGTGGAAGCCACAGACACAACTGCTGAGGTGTCTATCTCAGAGGTATGCGTGCAACCTACTGCCCCACAGTTGCAGACATCCCTTACTCCTGCCACTAGCAACAACATGCAGCATAATGTATACATGCAACACAGACTGTGAACTACACAAGGTATGTACTTACTTGGCCGTGACTCAGAGGGATGCTCACCCTCCCTAGATTACCTCCGACTGTGCTTGTACACCATCCATTTTCCAGCTCCCTTGGCGATTCTAACTGGCCCAGCCATTCCTGTCTGACCCTGTCTGGGTCCTGTTGTCTGTGAAGGTGAACAGAAGTGACATGTGATCAATACCAGGCAGCATAAAGCACAGTACTGTAAAGGGCTGATGGAGATGCAGGCACTGGCAGCTGTGTACAGTGGCAGATGCACATATCCATTAGGGGCTGCACAAGTATAGTCCCTACACCAGGATTAACCGCACATGCAGTGATGTGGTACACCACCCGTGTGTGTAGGATACACTGGTTGTGAACGGTCATGTTGTTTGCGGCCATAGGCACATGGAGGGTGCCAGGCCAACCAAGCCTGGATGTATGATATACAGCACGGCATGATACCATGCAACACCCATACTACACATACCTATACCAGCTGCCATGCACACACCTGTACGGAGCCAGTACAGTCACAGGTTCAGGGCTAAGTGGACAATACCATGTCCGGACTCATCAGGTATGCACTGCTATGCTGTGGCCCACCGACAGGTGTGATCATGGACTGTGTATATAAACAGCATTACATACCACATACACTAGATATGTCATATGTACATGGGCTATAGCAACACAGTGCTCAATACACTGTACACCCCACCTAGAGGTACACACTAAGAAACAGGACATACACATCCTACCCAACACAGTGCCTAGTGAGATACACGGAACACATGCCTATGTGGTATTGCACACCCCGGTGGGTACAGTGACCTGTACTTCACACTCGCTTCCTCACTATCCATACAGGCATTCAGCTTTACTTACCTGGTCTGGGCATGGCGCCACTTTCCACAATGGACCTCATCTGCTGCAGGTGCCTACAGTCCCTCCTGGACACCTCACATCTGAGCCTTAACCCCCCCCCCCCCCGCGTCCCTCAGCAGCTGGTTCTCGCTGGCAATTACCAGCTCCACCATAATGCCTGTCTCCACTCCAGTCCATCTTGTGGCCCTCTTCTGGGCCCATCTCTCCCTCCTGTGCCTGTCTGCCATTCTCTGTCACTTAAACTTCCACTCTGCACCCTTACACCTCTAGTGCTGCACACAGAACTGTCTTGGCTGTACAGAGTAGGCCAGGCATTAGTGCAGTATGTGTGCTGTTTGTGCTGCGCTAATGTGAGATTGTGCAGCAGTAAGTCCATTTCTGGTTGGGGATGTGTGTGCCGCATGCAGACAGCAATGGGATTCCTGAATATGTGCTGCACATGCATGGCACGGTGCTGCACATGTGCAGCTGCACGGCACTGCATCATAGCACTGTCAATCATGCAGCATAATGATGTTGGACAATGTAGCACAATTTCATAGTGCTGCTGCCAGTGCAGCATTATGAGTCTGACTGTCACCACGCTAGCCTTAGTGCTATCACTGCGCTATCACGACAGCAGTATTGAAACATTATATGCAAATGACCTCATTACACAGCTCATGCCCTAAGGCCCACTTTACATGTCATTACTGGAATTTTTTCAGCCCTTTGCATGCCTAATTGCTCAAGGAGCATATATAAAAGGAGCAGGTGGTTTAGAATCTCCACTACGCACCAAGCACAACTTGGAAGCAGGCACATTAAAGCACATTCTGGGGAGCTGCATCAAAGCTCAGCCTGTGCAACAGCAAGTGCACAGTGCATTAGAGCCCATGCTAGGATTAGAGGGTACTTTCAAACCTGGCTGAGAGGTGACCCGTAAGGGCTGGTAGGTGAAACATTTATGGGTCATTGGAAGCACCTTTTTACCCTTATCACTACGGTTGTAAAACAAAACAAAAAAAACAATAATACTATGTAACCACCCCTACCCTTCTATCTGTACATCCACTTGTACGTGCGGCTGCCTAAGGGATATAGGTTGGCGCCTGGGTTCATGGTTAGAATTGGCTTGGCAAATGGTGCGGTGCCTCCACCTATGGGGATCCTTACAGCAGCATACTGCCAAGGTGCTTCCCCACAAGAAATGAAATACAGCCCCCCCTTCCTTGGTGACAGGTAGAACAATATACACTCCCCCTCCCCACTTATCACTCTAAGCATGCAAATATTACACTACACAATAATGCAAATAATTCAGCAATTGCAGTAACATAAATGAAGGGGGTTTACTTTGGGTCTAGATGATGAGGTAAGGAATAAGAAAAGCAAAGGATAATAAAACATTCAACAAAACCTTATAATAAATATTGTAAACAGGCAGAATAATCAGATACTACAGTACATTACAACCCAATATTCCCAGTCCTTCGCCCCCCACTGGTGCAACAATTAATCCCACAGTCCCTGTGGGAGTTCCAAACTACCTTGTGTGCACGCTGAGGCGTGCAGGCCTGTGACTAGTAGACAATGGGAGCAGCACCACTGCAGTGGTTGGATGCTGCAGATGCAAAGTACAAACTACACCAGGGGAGTAGGAGTGCAGTTTATCCTGGCTGTAACAGTTACTGTGGGCATAGCTAAGATCACACAGGAAGCCCAGATGGAAAGTTAACTAGCTAGCTAGCCGAACAGTTAGAAAAGTATTTGTTTGGGTAAAACCCAGTACTGATGACCTTTTTGGTGAATAGGAGCTGCAGGAGTTGGGAGACATCTCCACTTGCAGGCAGTTTGGAAGAACAGGTAGAACTGGTGTGGATGCAGGAGATGATCCTCTTCACCCACAGAGGGACTTGTCTTCACCCACCTCAGCAGGTAGGCAGGCTGTCATCTTCACCCCACAGAGGGACTTGTCTTCACTCACCTTGGCAGAAGGCAGGTCGTCGTCTTCACCCCACAAAGGGACTTGTCTTCACCCACCATGGCAGTAGGCAGGCCATTGTCTTCACTCACCTTGCAGGTAGGTCACCAGTGGAACAGGCAGGCAGGAATCTCAGAGCTCAGGTTCCATGTCAAGAATCACAGTCTTTTGTGTCAGGACAGTGGAGCAGTGGATTCTGTTACCTCACCCAAGCTCAGATAAACTACCTTTTTTCAGCAGTCAAGCCAAATATCACCAGTTCAGGCAGGCTGAGGTAAATCCTCTTGTATCTTGGATTTAGCAGACCGTTAGCAATAAATTCTCAAGTCCTCAGTTTGATTTGGCACAAACTAAATGTCTCCTGGCTATGACAGCAGCAGAAGCTGTCAAAAGCAGTTGTTTCTTCTTTAAAACTCTCACAGAAAAGACCCAGGGTCAAACTGTCAACCCCAGATTGTTTTGTTTGAATTTCGACACCTCACTGGTCCACCTTAGTCCCTAGCTCCATGTCCTGGTTGGATGTACTGCAGCTACCAATAGGAGTCCACGCTGTCTTCAAGCAGACCTTGGCAAAGATGGCCACCCCTAGTTCATCTCAGTCCATTATAAACAAAAATACACAGTCTTGGCAGCATCTGGCTGCATGGCTAGGACCCTCCTGGTCCCATCTGGTGGTCGCTAGGACCAGGGGGCACTTTTGGGGGACAGGAGCCCCATTGGAAGCTCCATTCTGTGGGCTCCCCAGTAGAAGCGGTCTCTGAAAAATGGCACTTTTGGAAGCTAAGCATCATGGGTCTTGTAGTCCCACTGGCCATTATGTCCCCTTACTCCCCGACCCACTGGAGGCATGGATTGGGTTGGGGAGCCTTTTCAAAAGTTTTATTTTTGTTGATTTTGTTCACCCCAGCCCCCACTGGTGTCCGATGGGGCTGGGGAGAGAAATTGTAAGTGGTGCTTGTGCCATGAATCCATCGGGTGCATTGGAGTACCAAGAAACAATTGCAGCCTGCCCTGGGCTTCCTGCTCCACTGTGCAGCAGTTTGGTGGGGCAGGGAAGCAAACTCTCTGGTGGCTCACTGGCCACATCTCTTTGGGCACATTGAGGCACTGAGAACAGTCGGTTACACTCCCAGCCCTGGCAGCAGTCCAGGATCGGGTCGGGGGAGCAGGGAGGCAAGCGGAGGAAAACAACTTCAGGCTAGAGGAGGCAGGTCAGCATACGAAGGGGCCCCAAGGTAAGTTCCCAAATTGGGAGGGGGGTTATAGTCTCCTCCCCACTGAAATGCACTCTCAGCCCTGGCAGCAGTCCAGGATTGGTTTGGGGGAGCAGGGAGGCAAGCGGCTTGCTGGCCACAGGGGGTTGGGTGCTAGGAGGTGTTGCAACAAAGCAGTCTGCTCCTCGGTCCTTTGGCAGTCCAGGATCTGGCTGGGGAACAAGGAGGAAAAAAGCTGTAGGCTAGAGGAGGCAGGTTGGCACACGGAGCCCCAAGGTAAGCTTCCGACTTGGGAGGGGGGGTCCATTCTCCCCCAAGTGAAATCCTTGGTGTCCTCATCTAGGCCTAAAACATCAAACATTGCAAAACAATACATTACATGCTACACCTGATACCTGACTAACCAACATTAGCATTGCATTTCTTAAAATGCATGGCATGCACTGAAATGATTACTTTCCCACCATGGTTTACATGTACACTTCCCCATTATGACTTATGGGCAGCACAAGGGGGACAGCAATAGTGGGCTTGGCAGCAGATTAACCCTTTTACGAATCACATTGACAGGGAGATCAGAAGGGAAACCGAGGACATCACAAGTGAGTTTTACTCTGTGTTTGACTTCTCTGCCAGAGCGGCGGGGTACTATGGGTTCCTCAGAAATGATTTGGTCAGGATCGTTAAGTGGTTCTGAACACTCAGCCACAAGGGGTTTGAATCTTTCAGTGTCCTGGATTGGCTCTATTACTGGAGTTTCAACATTCCCTGCATTTGGAACACAGTTCACAACTGTGAGCCCAGTGTCAGTTGGAACAAAAGGTACCACAACTGGATTCAGTGGCCTGGAATGACTCGCATTACTCTCTCCAGGCGCTGAAAGTGGACAGTCCATGGTATATGGTGCAGGCTGATAGTGACATGATATCACACAAATGTAAGGTACTTCATCCTCGGAACTACTGTTGAACACATCAGACTGCGTCGCTGGGGGGGCAGCAGGTACTGGCGGTTAAACTTGACTGTATCTTTTATGCCTTGTCTCATTTCTAGTGACTGGTCTTCTTGGAAGTGAGAGAGGTACTGAATTAACAACTGTGACATAGACAGCCAGCTCTGAGTGCTCGAGTGCTGTATTAATTTTTTTATTACATATAAAATATGTGATAGGAAAACTCAGTTTGAGGAAACTACTGTCTTACTGGAACTGACACATCAAGACCCCCCAGGGATAAGTTCAAAGGACAGGAGGTATTTTAAACTACAGAGATCTGGGGTGCAATTACCTTGTCAATTTGCTTTCATCCCAGGAAATAAGATTAGCCATTCATAATGCCCTCAGGGAGATCCTTTGACTTGCATATTTGCCAGGAAGGACTTGTGGGGAGGAGCGTCGGAGAGAGGCCAGCATGGACATTGAAGAGGTTTGATGTCTGAGCCAGGGAGGACCCAGACAATTCTGGAAGGTCCAATATACATTTCAAGGGAACCCTTGAATTACATGAAAACCCTTTGATGTGTATTTACCCAGGGCCCAGACGAGGTTTAGGAGTCAAATACACTTCTGATTTGAACACAGTGACTTACATCAAAAGACTGTTCATGTGTGTGTGTGTGTGTAGCAGAGCACAAACCAGTTCTGACCAGTTAACCTGTGGAGAAGAAAGTCAGTGAGGTCATCTCATATGTTTTTTTAAATATTTTATTTGGAGACTCTGTATTGTAAAATATAGAGTTTGATTCACCAAGGCAGAGTTAGTGACCTCATGAGAAGGCCGGCTCAGAAGTGTGTTTAAGTGCTGAAAGAACCTGACAGAGGGACACACAAGAAAATATTTCTGACTGACACAAGAAAATATTTCTGACTGAGGGAGAATCATCACAGCACTGAAAAGAGTAAGATTAGACCAGTCTAAATGTATGTATTGTAGGAACTGCACTTTTTCCTGTTTGTTTTAAGGCTGTATGTGTTGGGATATATATTTGTTCTGTAATTACTGTTGTTTTGATATTTTTAAAGTAAAAATATTTAATAAAAAAAAAAAAAAAAACTGCTGGAGTGCCTGGACATTTCTTTTTATTTTAAGTGGAGCTTTTAAAGGTTATAAGTACACTGTGTATGGGCTTATTGTATACCAAACTGGGAAATGGATAGAGTTGTCTAAAAATCTTGAATTGAGTTTTAAGGGTTCATTTGAAAGACCCGGTTGAGTGCCCATAGGCAAAGATATCTGGCCCCCCGAAGACAGAATTATCTGAGCCTGATAATTGGGTATGCTAACAAGAGGTTATCAGATCGAATCCTTCAGAGCTTGAGACTAAGGTGACTCAAACACACAAAACAGACAAGAGAGTTACCTTGTCTGTTCACTGTATACAAATAATATGCTCAGAGGTTGGCACTTTGGGAGTAGAGGTCTGACCGGCTGAGCGAGTTTGTGACAACAACTTCTGGTAACAGTTGACCAATTGGCAAGAGGTGGTTTCAATGCAGCGTTTTAACCACCATATTTCCTCTTTCCATTTTTAATCTATATACTGGCAAATTTGGAAGCTTTTCCACAATTTCATAAGGATCAGGTTTCCATCGGTCCTCTACCATGTGTTTGCCTGGGAGCCCCAAGTTTCGAATCAATACTCTGTCTCTGGGCTAAAGAGCTTATTCTCAGACTCTCTTGTCGTATCTGTTTTTGTTTGCTAGGCTGGACTTTGCAGCTGCTTCTTTGGCCATCTGGTAGGCTTCTGTTAGTTGTGCTTGCAGCCTCCTGGTATACTCCAAGTGAGTCTCTGGTAGGGCACCATATGCAGACACCCAAAAACATAAGTACACTGGAAGCCTGGCTTCTCGCGCCTGAACATTAGGAAATAGGGTGAGAACCCCGTTGATTCATTTTTAGTACAGTTGTAAGCATGGACTAGGAAAAGTACTTGCTGGCTCCAGTATGTCTTCCTGTTTGGATCAAATGTCCCAGCATATTAAGAAGTGTTCTGTTGAATCTCTCTGGCTGAGGGTCACCTTGAGGGTGGTATGGAGTAGTACGAGACCTCTTGATGCCCATAATGCTTGTGAGTTCTTTGATAAGGCAACTCTCAAAGTCTCTCCCTTGATCAAAGTGCAGGCATTTGGGGAGTCCATAGTGCACAAAATACTTATTGCACAATATTTTAGCCACAGTGGTTGCTTTTTGGTCTTTTGTGGAGAAAGCCTGGGCATAGCAGGTGTTGTGGTCAGTTACCACTATAATGTTACTGATCCCCTTTCAATCAGGTTCAAGGGAAAGGAAGTCCATACAGACCAAATCGATTGGCCCACTACTAGTGATGTTTACAAGAGGCACTGCTCGTTCGGGTAAAGTCTTATGGGTGATGCACCTATTACAGTTTTTGCAATGTCCTTCCACCTCCATAGCCATATGAGGCCAGTAGAAGTGGTCTTGTACCAGGCCCAAAGACTTATCAATTCCCAAATGTCCCATGTCTTCATGAAGTGCTTGCAAAACCATTCAGCGATACTTTTTGGGCAGTACCAGCTGCTCTTTGGGAAACTGAGTTTGTGTTTTAGAGACACAATACAACAGTCCATGCTTTAACAAAAACTTGTCCCACACTCTCAGGAGAAGTGATACATCCGGCAGGTTTGCTTTGACTCGAGAGGATGACAAACCTGTGACAGGGTAGAATAGGACCCTGTCCCATTTGTTTTGGAGAAAATGTGTAAATGCAAGGATCTGTATTCTTTCCTTTTCTGTCTCTTCTGTCTGGTTGCGCAACCAAATTTTCCTGTGAGATTTCGGACTTGATCAACCCGAACAATCTCACAATCCTTTGCCTCTTACTGTCTCTCTCTCTTTTCTCTTGCTGTCTTTCCTCCTTTGCATATCTAGATCTGCTTACATAAAATTATAAGAATCAATGTATGGAAATGTAGCTGATAATGAGATCACTTTTATTTAGAGAATTGTGTTACTGTTGAAATGTATATATTTATAATTTAAGATAACTGTAAAAAGCCAGAGGTTATTTGAGTTCAAATGCCTGAGCCTTTTGCAAAGGCTGGAGGTACCTCAGGAAGTTCACAATGTTCTAGCAGCTCCAGAAACTGAGAAAGAACAGGATGCTTGCAGAGGATGGGGGTTGGAAAAGATATAAAAACAGCTAAAGCTCAGTTGCAAGGTAGATTTTTTTTCCAAGAAAGATTTTTTTACAAGAGATTTTATTTTGCTACTGTACATAGTTATTCTGATCATGTTTATTTTATGTTACTGTAACTATAAATAAACAGTGTTGTGTAATTTTACAACTGCTCTTGTGTTTTCTCTATGCTTCCTGACCTGTGCCTCGATGACAGATGGTGTTAGTTGTGGGATTTAAGCTGTACATACCCTAAGGCAGGAGATTTGTGTGTGGATACTAGACCTAGTACCAGGGAAGCACAGTGGAAGATACGGATTCTGCAGCAGCAAGTCCAGGAGTGGTTACCAGAAGAATGGCAGCCAAACTAGCCACAACAGAAGTCCAGTCAGAGATTGTACAGCTAGCACCAGTCATGGAAAAAGAACAGGCAATGACAGAACCTAAAAGCCTGATGGACTTTTTGAAATGGTGGGCTATACAACAAAAAGAGACTGAGATGCAGAGAGAAAAAGAAATTCAATGGTTAGAACCGTTGAGGAGAGGCGAGATGCAGCAACAGATGAGAGAAGAGATGCAAGACAGGAGCAGCAATGGCTGGATGCCTTACAAGCTATTGAAGGCAGAGGATCCGGCACAGACCCAGGTGAGCAACAAAATGCAAGCAATTTAAAGGTCATTAAACTTACAAAGTTTTGTCCCTCAGATGATATTTAGGCTAACCTGACAACCTTTGAAAGAGTTGCCACAGCCTGCCAGTGGCCAAAGCAGCAGTGGACAATCAGACTGGTACCCTACCTGACAGGGAAAGCCCAGCTTGCCTACAGTGGTATGGACATTGCACAGTCAGAAAACTGTGACCTGGTGAAAAGCAAAATCCTGAAAAGGTACAACATCTCCAGAGAGACCTACAGGCAGAGATTTTGATCTCTAAGGTACAACTCGGTTGACAATCCTCAAAAAGCCTTCGCCTGACTCCGAGAACTTCTGATGAAGTGGATCCAACCAGAGAGCAAAACAGTCCCACAGATCGACACATTTGCCATGGAGCAATTCATCAACATCTTGCCTACAGATGTGCAGCTGTAGGTAAAGGAACACCAACGAGAGTGGGGAAAAGGCTGTTTCTTTGGCTGAAGACTACCAAATGGCCAGAGAGATGCCACAGCAGCAAGGTAACAGCCAAGCACCGGTAAGAAACTCTTTTTCCCATTTAAATTCCAAGCCTGCTAAGAACTCTGGTGGGGGTAGCAAATCTGTGCCAAAATATGTTCTCTGCTATAACTGTAATAAACCAGGACATTTTGCAAGAAACTGCTGTAATAAAGAGAGTGGCACTGGAGCAGATTTGTCCTTGGCAAATTGGGGCAAGTACCTAACAGATGTGAATGTGGGGCATAAGACTGTAAAGAGACTCATTGATTCAGGAAGCAGACAGACCCTAGTGCATGTTAAAGTGCTGGGAAAATACTGTGCAAAGGGACCAGGTGCTGGTGTCATCTGCATCCATGGGGACACTTGATACTATCCCACCACCCAAGTGACTCTGACTGTTAAGGGTGTGTCGCACCAAATGAAAGTGGGGGTAGTACCAAAGTTACCTGTACCTGTTATTATTGGAAATGACTTTCCAGGATTTACTGAACTGATCAAAGAGGGAGCAAGTCCTGATGTTTCAGCAGCTGTGGTGACAAGAGCTCAGGCAAAGAAAATTTCAGACAGTGGGGACACTTTTCCTTTCAGTGATTTTAATTCGGACTTGTTTGAGCACAGCTCCAAGATCCGGAAATCCAGGAAAGAGAGACAAATGACTGATGGACATGAAGGGCTAAAATATGAAAATGCTGAAACTAAATTGATAACTGATTGTGATTTTCTTTCAGCGCAAGCTAACAATGTTTCTCTCCAGGGTTATTTTAAGCAGCTGGGGGTAAAATCAAAACAGGGTGGACCAATGTTTAAAAAATGTAATGGGTTACTGTACAGAGTTTGGGTTAAACCTCAGACACAGAAACAGACAAAACAATTGGTTATACCACAGAAGTATAGAACAAAATTGTTACAGATAGCACATGATGATCCTATGGCTGATCACTCAGGGAGGGATCGCAGCCATGCCAAATTGCTGTATAGATTTTATTGGCCAGAAATTCTTGAAGATATTGTTACCTATTGTAATTCCTGTGCTGAATGTCAGAAAGTAGCCCCAGTCACTAGAAAAGACAAGGTGCCCCTACCCTTAATAGATGTGCCTTTTGAGAGAATTGCAATGGATGTGGTTGGTCCTTTAGACGAAAGTAAAATGGGTAATAGATTTATCCTGGTAGTATGCGACTATGCTACTCGATACCCAGAAGCAGTTCCAATGCGTACTGTTACAGCCCCAAAAGTGGCAGCAGCGCTAGCCAAAATTTTCAGCAGAGTGGGCATACCTAAAAAATTATTACTAATCAGGGTAGTAATTTTGGTGCTGCACTGCTTAAGGAGCTGTACAGACTGCTAGGTATCACTGCCATAAGAACCTCCCCCTATCACCCTCAGACAGACAGTCTTGTTGAGCATTTTAACCAAACCCTAAAATGCATGTTAAAAAGGTTTATAAAAGGGAAAGGAAAAGACTGGGACCAATACTTGCCTTACCTACTTTTTGCTTACAGAGAAGTGCCACAGGCATCAACAGGGTTTTTGCCATTTGAAATGCTGTATGGTAGGCAGCCAAGAGGGCCACTGGATGTCATAATGGAAATGTGGGAAGATAACCCCACTCAGAAACAATCTATATCTTCTCATATGTGTGCCCTAAGAAGGAAACTGGCAAAATATGTTGAAATTGCCCATAGTAATCAGGAAGAGGCTCAAAACCAGCAGAAGGTATATTATGATCATGGGGTAAAAGAAAAAGTTTTAGAGCCAGGTGAAAAGGTTTTGCTACTGTTACCCACAACAGAAAATAAGTTGTTAATGAAGTGGCAAGGGCCATATAAGGTTTTTAGACGTACTGGCAATGTTAACTATGAGATCGAGATCCCTGACAAGAAAAATCTTACTAAGATATACAATGCTAACCTCCTGAAGAAATGAGTTGAGAAAAATGCCAAAAGCTGCCTTGCTAGTTTTACCAGAAACTGATAAGGAAGATATTGATGTAGTTTATGATAGACTGGAGCAAACTGTAAATGTTGATGCTGTAAAGGGGAATGTTTCCTTAACCTCAGAACAAACTGCAGACATTCGTAATGTGCTGAAGACCTTTAATAGTACTTTTACTATGGTACCAGGCTGAGCAAAAGGGGTTGAGCACATAATAGTGACAAAGAATGCTTGTCCTATGCACATAATAGTGACAAAGAATGCTTGTCCTATTAGGCAAAAGTCATACAGGTTGCCAAAGAGGATAAAAGCTGATGTGGTTAAAAAAATATAAAAAGTGAAAGAATTGGGTATTATTGAGAAGTCGAAGAGTGCTTGGTCATCTCCCATTATAATTGTAAACAAAAAAAGGGGGTGTCAGAATCTGCCTTGATTTCAAAAAACTTAATCAAGTGTCAGAATTTGACAGTTACCCTATGCCCAGAATAGATGATTTGGTGGACAGACTGGAGAGTGCAAAGTATATCAGTACCCTCAATCTCACCAAGGGTTACTGGCAAATATCTTTAGCTAAAAAAATCCAGAGATAAAACTGCATTTGCCACCCCTATAGGATTCTATCAGTTCACCACCATGCCCTTTGGTTTACGTGGTGTGCCAACTACATTCCAGCGGTACATGGATGTAATTTTATCCCCTCACACTGGTTATTGTGCTGCATACCTGGATGATGTCGTGGTGTACAGTCCAGAACGGAAAAGTCACGTGGAACATCTATGAGCAGTTAGCCAAGCTATCAGAAATGCAGGTCTGACAATTAATCCTACTAAATGTGCATTGGGCATGCAGGAAACCAGATATTTGGGCTGCGTGTTGGGAAATGGAGAAGTCAAAACAGATATTTCTAAAATAGAAGCTGTAGATAAAAGCCCTGTACCTAAAACAAAGAAACATGTCAGGTTATTTTTAGGGCTGGCTGGTTATTATTGTAGATTTGTTCCTAACTTTGCTGAGTTAGCTACTCCCCTCACTGAACTCACAAAGAAGCGGTACCCAAATAATGTGAAATGGACTCCAGAGTGTGATGAAGCTCTTCAAGCCATAAAGGTTGCATTATGTTCAGCACCTGTTTTAAGAAGCTCAGACTTTGAGAAACCATTTCTGTTACAGACAGATACATCTGAGTTAGGCCTAGGTGCAGTCCTAAGTCAAAATATAAATCGGAAAAAACATCCTGTTCTGTATATAAGTAGGAAATTGCATGACAGAGTAAACAAGCATTTGTCAATGCCGAATGTTTGCTTGCTGGTATTAGCATTGAAAATGCAAGAGCTAGATGCAGAGTAGGAATGGCAGTGAAGTATTGAACTTCACGCCAACCCAACCTCCACCCTGCAGAGATGGACAGGCATTGTGGCATGCGTTTGGGTTGTCACCCATAACGTTCATGTCCTTTCGCCTCACCCTATCCTGCAGACACTGACAAGTGTTGAGGTGTGCCTTGGGGTGTTCGGCTTTACAGTCACCCCACTCCATAAGGACATATGCTGAAATGGGTGCAGTATAGAATGGGGTGAACTGTGGGGCCAAAGAGTCCAAGGCACAGCTCAATGCCTGTCAGTGGCTGCAGGGTGGTGGGTGGGGTTGGAATGGCATGAGCATTACAGTCGGCAATCCAGAGGCACACCCCTAATGCCTGTTAGTCTGTACATGGTGAGACATTATGGTTAGAAACCGGGCATGTGTTGGTATTTGCAGTACAAATTTTCAGCATGGGCATTTTGTTACCCCCCACCTCATGAAAGCATTTGGGACCTCTTCTCATGAATAGTGGCACTCTGATTTTGTCAATGTGTCCCGAAATTTGAGTTTCCACAGCGACCGTGCCATTGTGCACCAGATGTACGAAAACACAAATCAGGCAGGATATGAAGAATGACAGCTATATCATTCCTAGAGAGGTGTGAAGAGATGGCAATGTTGAAAATCTGGAGTGAAAATACTACAAATTTGCAGAGTTACGAGGGTGCATGGAAACTGCATCATGCATGCTTGTAACACAGTCATTTTACAGACATTTGTCACAAAATTTTCAACATAGGCATTTTGTGACCTCTGCTCATGAACACTGTCAGTATGATTTTCTTAATCTGTCCTGAACATTGATTTCCCACAGCAACCGCGGTATTCTAGCCATCACCTTAAAAATCACCCTGACCCAGGCCATGGCCCTCTTTACCTCACAACCACCTATGTACCCCCACGTGTACAAAATCAAGCTATCCGCTCCCTCACCGACTATCTCTCTACCCTGCCACACAAGGCTGAACAGCTCATACTAGGAGACCTCAACATCAACTGGCTTGGCTCCACTTCAGCACAAATTAAGGACAACTTCACAGTCCTTGACCTATCTCAATTAGTGACTCGGCCCACCAGATTTAACCAATCAAGTGGGACCAGCTCTCTACTAGACATCGTGCTCTCAAACCGCCCACACAAAGTAAAGGCTGTTAACGTCCTAGCCAACTCCCTCAGTGACCACTCACCTATTCTCTGCTTCTGGTCCTCCCCATGCTCAATCCTCATTAAAGCAACTTCCGTCGATGCTTCCGCCCGGGGGGCCTTAACAAGCTAAAGCAGCACCTTGCCCAGCTCGACTGGTCCCTGATCTCCCTCGCAACGGATATAGATACTGCTCTAGCCTTCCTCACCAGTGCCTTCTGCAAGGCCTGTGACATCTTTGCCATTGTCACCAACACCCGCTCCAAGAGACACACTGCTGCCTGGATTTCCCCTTCCCTGATCCAACAACTGAAGCAGCGTGATAACCTATGGCACACTGCTGTAGAGACCGGAAGGTTAGCAGACAGGCAAGCCTATAATGCAGCTTGCAACCAGTGCACCTGGGCCATAAGACAAGCCAAAGCCAACTACTATCAAACCGCCTTGACCTCTTCCTGGGGCTCTGCCTGAGCCTTCTAGGATAACATAAAGGAGTTAAACGGGAAGACCCGCTCCCCTCCTCCCTCACAGATGGTTATTAATGGCACAATTAATACAGACCTATCCCGTGTTGCCGACTGCCTTAACACAACTTTTTCTGACCTAAGTGCAGTCCTTCCTGCCCACTTCTTTGACCCCAGCCCGGTAACCAACCACCCAGCTATTTCTCTCCCTTCTCTTCAGGGCTATCTCCCCATGATGCTAAACCACCCCTCCTAAAAGCCCTCCTCCCACAACCCGAGCTGTGACCCCTTGACTCCAGGATACTCCGCCTAACACTGGATGTCATGCTAGTCCCCCTCACTGACCTTCTTAATTGATCCCTGTGCCTCGGCCAATTCCTGAGTGCATGGAAACAGGCTGAAATCACCCCTATCCATAAAAACAGAGACTGCACAGTACCAAACAACTACAGACCTATCTCATCCCCCCAAAGGCTCTGGAGAAAATAGTATCCACGCAACTCATGGATTATCTATCCAACTACAACATACTGTGCCCAGAACAGCATGGCTTCCGCCCTGGTCACAGCACCATACACAGCCCTACTAGAGTTTTCCCACCAAATACACTCGGCACTTGACGCCGGGGAGATTGCTGGGGCAGTGTTCATTGACCTATCCATGGCCTTCGACACTGTGAGTCACCCATTAATGCTTGACACCCTCCGTCAGCTGGGATTCTCATCTGGCCCTCTGGCCTGGTTCTCCAGCTACCTCTGGGATAGATCCCAACGGGTCAAATTAAATGGAATCCTATCTACTGCACTGTCTGTATGCTCCAGGGTCCCAAAAGGCTCCATTCTGGGCCCTACATTGTTCAGTCTCTTTTTAAACACCCTTCCCAGCTCTTGCACAAGCAAACTGCTTCTATATGCCGACGATGCAGTCCTAGTCGCCTCATACCCCGACCCACTCACTCTCCAGAGCTCCCTGCAACTCTCCTTCAGCCAAGCTGAAAAATGGTTCCTCGACCATCGCCTGGTTCTGAACCTCAAGAAGACAAAATCTATGATCTTTGCACACCGACAAAGTAACTCCAAAAATGCTCCCCTTTGCATCATTCCCAGCACCCTCCACCCCCTTGAGCAGGTATCAACATACAAATACCTGGGCATCACCTTCGATTTGGCTTTCTCCTTCCATGCCCATGTCAGTGCTTTGTCCTCTGCCATGAATGCCTGGATTGGACTCCTCTACCGTCACAAAGACTGCCTCCCCGAGTTCACCCTACGGCTGGCTATCACTTCCTCCATCCTGTCATTGGTTGACTATGGACTCCCCACCTATGCAGTCGCTGATCCCACTGCCCTCACCAAAGTCCAGACCTCTATCAACAAAGTCTGCAGGCTCCTGACCGGTGCCCCCAGCAGAACTCACACGTGCCAGCTCTACTCCACCTCAAACATACTCAATCTTGAAGATTGCCTGCAATATCTCACCTGTATACTGGCTAAAAAGGCTCTACTTGGGTTATGCCCCCCAGGAGTCGCCACACCGCTTCTACGGGCCTCCCACTCGGTTGCCACCCGTAATACTACCAAAGCCACCTACCAGGTGCCTAGAGCCAGGACCTCACTCGCCCAAAGGTCCTTTCACCACAGAGCACCTTCCTGGTATAACTCCTCCCACACACATCACAAACATCTCGAAATTGCCCTTCAAAACAGCCCTCATAAAACACCTCACTAGCACCCGGGCTGTATATGCCTATCATAGGGCTTTCCGAGCACCTTTCAAAACCAACCTGTCCCTATAGTATTACGTATGCACTAGTTTTCTCGATTAGCTTATTTTCAGTCTGCACACCACACACTGTATCTTGTGTGACCCACTGGGACCACTAGTGACTTATTTTTGTGTGCTCTTCTGCAACTTGCCTATTTTTACTTGCTCTTTGAAATGCCTGCTATGTATGCTGTTTGTATCTCACTTGTACTGTTCCCTGCTGTCTTGCTTCACAAATATATTGTCTCCCCTCCCTGCGATGAGGTGCCTTTGTAAATGAGTCTTTGACTCAAAGGTTTGTAAATCCGATATATGAATTAAATAAAAATAAATAAATAAATATTCTGCGCCAGATGTATAAATGCATATTTTGGGCAGGATGTGAAAAATGACAGCTGTACTGTTCATAAAGATGTCTTAAAAAATGGCAATGCTGAAAATCTGGAGTGAAAATACTACAAATTCGGCGAGAAGTTACAGGGTGCGTGAAACTGTGATGATGCACGCTAGCATACGCATGATTTTATGGACATTTGTCACAATTTTCAACATAGGCATTTTAGACCTCTGCTCATGAACAGAGTCACCGTGATTTTACATACGAACATACGAATCTGCCAGCAGAACACACCAATCAGTCTATGTAAGTCTGCCCGAGTGTGCAGCTAGCACCTTAGATTGCAGCTGCCCCAGCCTCCTCCCTCTCAGTTCCTCCCCCGCTTGTCCCAGCCCCTACCCCCCGACTCTTCATCTTGCTTTATCCACTCCTCCTCCTCCTTAAAGCTATTGACTGTCCTACATGTTACCACCCCCCTGGCAGCGCATTCCAACTAGACACCACCCTCTCAGAGAGGTAGTGCCTCCTTATTTCCCTCTTGAAATGTCCCCCTTTCAACCTTAGTCCATGCCCCCTGGTCTCTCTTGCACTCCTCAGTTTAAGCACCCCCATGGTGCTAGGTTTATTAACCCCCTCAAGTATTTAAATGCTTCAGTTATATACCCCGTATCCCTCCTCTCCTCGTGTACATGTTCAGGTCCTTCAGCCTAACTTCATACTCCTTTCCTTCCATTCCCTTTAACATTTTTGTTGTCCTCCTTTGCACCCCCTCCAGTAACTTTATATCTCTCCTCAGGTATGACCTCCAGTATTGCATATAGTACTCTAGGTACGGTCTGATCAATGATCTGTAGAGAGGTAGGATCACATCCCTGTGTCTGGATGAGAACCCTCTTGCGATGCACCCCAGCATCATGTTTGCCTTCGCTGCTGCTCTCATGCAATGGGCTGAATTGTTCATGCTCCCAGTTACCAAGACCCCTAGGTCCTTCTCCTCCTCTCTAATCCCCAACCGATAGTCCCTCTTCTGGTTCTTATCCCTGAAGTGCATCACCTTACAGTTCTTTGCATTGAATCCTAGCTGCCACTCCACCAACCATGTCTCTAGTTTGGTTAGGTCCCCCTGCAGTTTTCCCCATCTGTCCTCTTCATCCACCACCACTCCCAATTTGGTATAATGAACAGACCTAACTCTACTTCCCACTCCATGTATATATCAGAGATAAAAGGCCCAAATAGCACTGGCCTTTGACCCATGCGGCACCCTGCTTGTCACTGCTCTGGGTGCGGAGCTCCCCACCACTCTGCACCCTCCTGTAACCAGTTCTCTATCCATTTAGTCAGCTTTATCCCACCCCACTGCCATCAGCTTCTCCCCAGTCTCCATGAGGCACTGTATCAAAGACTATACTGAAGTCCAAGTACAGGACATGTACCGCATGGCCCCTGTCCAACTCCCTTGTCACCCAGTCACAATATTCTGTTAGGTTGGTTTGACAAGACCCCCCTGAGATGAACCCATGTTGCCACCCATGTTGGAGGCCATTACTGTCTAGGAATGCCACCAGCCTCTCCTTCAGTATTGGCTCCATAAGCTTACCCACTATGAACGTGAGACTTACCGGCCGATAACTTCCTGGCTCCTCCCTACACGCTTGTGTATGGGCACCACATAGGCCACCCTCCAGTCCTGGGGCACACACCCCGTTTCAAGGGAGGTGTTGAACAGATCTGTCAGTGGCTCAGCCAACAGCACTGCCATCTTCCTCAGCACCCTGGGGTGGACTGCATTGGGACTTGGTGTCTTGTCAACCCTTACTGCCTTCAGCCCCTCTAGCACCCTACTTCCTGTGATCACTTTTTCTGTCACCTCCTCCCATCATTTCCCCACCGCCCCAGCCCATTCTGGTAGTGAGCCATCCCTCTCCTTAGTGAAAATGGAGCAGAAGTACTCATTTAGAATTTCCACTTGCTCCCCCCCCTTTTCCAGCCAATCCCCTCACTGCTTTATTCTCACAATATGTTCCTTGCACTTCCTCTTTTCCCTGCCATACCTAAAAGAGTCCTTTTCCGCCTCCTTTTATGCCCTGTGCAGAACTTAATTGCCTGGAGGCCTTAGCTTTTTTCACCCTCCTGGCAACCTCCCTTGACCAACTCCCGAATGCGTCTTTATCCTCTGCCTTCCCTGTTCTCCTGTACGTCCGGTATATAGCCATCTTTGCCCTCACCCCTTGCAGCACTTCCTTGTTCAGCCAGCATGGTTTCTTGCCTCTGCTCTTCTTACTCCTGGCCCTGGTGCAGGCTACTGTGGCCTCTGTTAGGCCACTCTTTATGACTCCCCACTTTTGTTCTGCATTCATCCCTGGCCTTATATCCTGGAGTCTTCCTTGCAGTATTGCTCTCATCCCCCCAAACTCCACCCTAATAAAGTCCACCACCTTAGTGCCTGTGCCTCCTGTCTCCCTGCCCAGCGTGACAACAAGCCACACTGTTTGGCGGTCGCTACCTGCTAGTGGGTCCTCCACCCTTACCTCCCTCACCACCTCCCCATTTGCCAGTACTACGTCCAGATTGTTGCCAAGTCTTGTAGGTCCACTTACCAATTGCGTGAAAAGGGCATCCGGGAATGCATCATGGAGCACCTGCTCCCTGGTACTGCTAGTGACTGGGTGCTCCAGTCAACCCATGGTAGGTTAAAATCCCCCACTATCACCACACTCCCCCTTCTACACACCCTCCTTATCTGCTCTACCAACTCCCCATCCAGTTTCCTGGATTGGGCTTTTGGTCTGTAC
The DNA here is from genome assembly GCA_016271365.2 of Neoceratodus forsteri. NCBI lineage: Eukaryota > Metazoa > Chordata > Ceratodontiformes > Ceratodontidae > Neoceratodus > Neoceratodus forsteri. The sequence goes on from CM057456.1 coordinate 1,681,798,190, forward strand.
ACCACTCCCAGCCTTGGCGTTCTGCCCTTGGAGTCCAGGAGTTGCACCCAAAGTGCCTCTGTCCTCTCCTCTCCTCTCTCCCTCACCCCTTATGCATTTAATCCCTTCCCTCACACAGAGTTCAGCCCCCCCCAACCCCACAGTACCTCCTGTATATCCTGTATTCTGGGATTTCCAAGCCCCAGTGATGGTACTCTGTGGCCCAAGTCTCTGTCACTGCAGCAAAATCCACCTTCCCCTCTGAAAGGAGTGCCTGAAGCTCTGCAGTTTTGTTCCCCAGGCTTCTTGCATTGAGAGAGACCACCTTCCACCTGTACCCCTCCTTCTCCTCACTCTTCTCCTCCTTGGCCTGTGTCCCTCCTCCCAGTAGTCCTCACCCTTTCTCCTCCTTATTCTTACTGGGTGGTGGTGCCTTCTGTATTACACTCAGACCACTCTGCCCAACCCCTCCCAGGGTTACTACGTCTCTGCCTTTACCTATATCTAGGGGGGTGAGTTCATCAGGCTCCCCTGTCCGGACCTTTCTACTAACCTGTCTTTTGGCCACCCCCGTCACTAGTTTAAATCCACCTTAGTAGAGATATACCCCCCTAATCCTGCCTTTAATACTCCTCTTCCTGCTCAAGTGTACCCTGTCCCCTGCATACAAGTCACTATTTCCCCAGACCCTACCCCAGTTAGTCACTAACCCATAATTTTTGGTGTGGCACCAATCCCTCTGCCCCTTGTTGAACTCCTCAATCCTACCTTTCCTCCCCATGCTTGCACATGGTATGGGGAGTAACTCAGAGAACGCCACTGACTCCCCCACCCCCTCACACTGCTTGCCAACTAATCGAACCTCCCCCTCACTACTTCCACAGCCTCCCCTGCCAAATCGTTTGTATCCACATGCAACAGTAAATGAGGTTTCTTCCTCCCCCCTTGCTGCACAATTGAGCAGTGCCTGCTCTGCCCCTCCTGCAGTCAACCTGGGAATAGCTTCAACCCAAATACGGCTGTGCCTTCCCCCCTTCAACCCGATCTCACCCCTTTCAGTATACAATCCCCTAGGATGAGTACCCCCGTCCCTTAGCCACTTTCCCTTCTAATGCCCCTTCCACCACCCCAGTATTCAATCTTCCCTGCCCCTTAGCCACGCCAGCTGCACCCTCTGTGACTTCTGTATCTGTACCCCCTACTTCCGCCTCACCCCTTGTCTCTGCCTTATTCCTTCCATCCCCCTTGAACCCCTTCCCAGCCTGACTATTTCCTACTGGGCTTCCCATGTTAACGTTCCCTCCTCCCCTGCTGATTTCCAACCCCTCTCCCATCCTTGCTGTTGTCGATTTAGAGTCCCTATTCTCTTCTTCCCTGATAGTGATGCCCTTCCCCTCCCATCCTTCCCTTCCGTAGCCTTCTCTCCGCCAGTCACCACCCCTTCTTCCTTACTAGCCTGCCTTCTACCCTTTTGTCCTCACTATCTCTTCCCCAGCTGATGCCATCCGTCTCATGCCCCGCTTGTCCTCCCCCCTTCAGTATGTTCCTGTTCCCCCTCTCTCTCTCCCCCATAGCAGAAGCTCGAATCTTCCTAGTCGATACCCTCCTACATCTCTTCTCCTCCTGGTTCCCCCTCCTACTTGTTCACCTCCATGCCACCCGGTCCCACCCTGCTCCCTCCCACCTGCTGCCATCTGTTTTCTCTTCCTTGGTACTCCTCGTGGTCTCTTCCACCCCCAACAGAAGACCCCCCTTCTACCCTTTCATCCTCACCATCTCTTCCCCTAGCTGTTGCCATCCCTCTAATGTCCTGCTTATCCTCCCCCTTCAGTATGTTCCTGCTTCTCCTCTCTCTGCCATAGCAGAGGCTCGAATCTATTCCTAGTGCATACCCCTCCTACATCTCTTCCCCCTATCGGTTACCCCCTCCTACTTGTTCCCCTCTGTGCCACCCCTGGTCCCACCCCTGCTCCCTCCCTATCCGCAGCCATCTGCTCTCTCCCCTGGTACTCCTCGTGGTCTCTTCCTCCCTCAACAGGGGGCCCCCCTTGCCTCGGGCACCCCCCCTTGTCCTCTCTTTTCTGCTACTGCCTCTGATACTGGGGTCGGTTTCAGTTCCTAGTTGTTCTTCCTCCGTACCCCCCTTGCCATCCCCTATTCCCCCCCCAGCCAGGATGCATACTTATCTGCCCTGCCACTTAGACTCCTCCCTAACCTCCACTGTTCCTCCCTCAAACTAGCCATGTCATCTACACACCATACCCCACCATCCTCCAAGCCCAGTCCAGGATCATGGCGGACCCACACCCTGTACACCCCACCACCCTTCCAAAGACTCCCGCCCTATTGACATGTGGCACCTGCCCCATTTCAGCCCCCATCTTATTTTACGGGCTCTTACTCCCAGGTTCTGTACCCTACTACAACTGTTAGGCCCCTATTTACTCAAGTTCCTGTCCCTCCCCCACACTAGTCTCCCTACTGGCCCCTTGCCGACCAGGGTAATTCAGTCTCAAATCTCATCCGTTAGATGCTATATTACTGTAGCAATCCTAAAGCCTCCTTGTCTGTTTTTCACCCCTCAGTTACCATATTTTTTGTTCTCAGCTCTCATATAGTTTCACTTAGCCCAGTTAAAAATCCTATTGCACTCCAAGTATTACTCAGCTCAGTCAGAGAAGTAAACAGAACTAAATCTGTATTATTACAGCACTCTTCCAAGTATCCAATCATTGCTTTGTCTCCACCCCAGAGACCCTGCTGTAATATAGAAACATAAAAAACATAGAAGTTGACGGCAGATAAGGACCGCAAGCATCCAGTCTGCTCATTTCTTTTTCTACCTTATAAATGTGCCTTCGGCCTTTGCTCTGTCAATGGCCTATCTATTCATACTCATCTGTATTGCTCCCATATGCCTATCCCATGCCTGTCTGAAGCCCTGCACTGTATTCATATCCACCACTTCCTGAGGTAGGCCGTTCCATGCATCCACCACCCTTTCTGTAAAAAAGAACTAACTCACATTACCCCTTAATCGGCCTCCCTCTAATCTCATGCTGTGTCCTCTTGTCCTGCTATTTTTCTTATATTGAAACATGTTAGACTCTTTCACCTTGTTAATGCCCTTAAGGTGTTTGAATGTTTCAATCATATCACCTCTCTTCCTCCTTTGCTCTAGAGTATACTATCGAGCTCCGGTATTCTGTTCTCATATGTTTTCTGATGCAGTCCCTGCACCATTTTGGTTGCCCTTCTCTGGACTGCCTCAATTTAGTTAAAGTTCATGTGAAGGTATGGCCTCAGTACTGCATGCAGTACTCCAGATGGGGCCTAACCAGTGTATTGTAAGAGGATTATACCTCCCCTCTTCCGACTTATCGATACCCTACTATTACACTAACATCCCTAGCCTTACCTACTGCTTTAGTGGTCTGCTTGGATGATTTCAGGTCATCGGTGATGATGATGCCCAAGTCTCTTTCTTCCCTTGTGACTGCCAGCAACTCCCTTCCCAGCCTATAGGTGGCTTCAGGGTTTCTCTTCCCTATGTGCATAATCTTGCACTTCTTTGCATTAAACCCCAGTTGCCACTCTTCCGACCATTTTGCCAGTTTATCCAGACCACAGAGGACCCGGGGCGGGAGGGTGGACAACTCTAAAGTCCTGGCAGAGCTCCATTGACCTTGCTCACTCCCCCATCTCTCACTCGCTCATTCTGTTTCTCCCAGCACTGCAGGCTGCACTTTTATACTGGGCTCCTGCCTGAATTGGCACCTTTTTCTGCCCACAAAGAAATCCGCAGCAGTCCTGACAGAGCTCCACTGAGCTCACTCACTCCCCCTCTCTCACTCGCTCATTCTGTTTCTCCCGGCACTGCAGGCTGCCCTTTTGTATTGGGCTCCTGCCTGTGGTGACACCTTTTTCTGCCCACAAAGAAGTTCACAGCAGTCCCAACAGAACTCCATTGAGCTTGCTCATTCCCCCCTCTCACTCACTCATTCTGTTTCTCCCAGCGCTGCAGGCTGCCCTTTTGTACTGGGCTCCTGCCTGCGATGGCTCCTTTTTCTGCCAACAAAGAAATCCACAGCAGTCCCGACAGAGCTCCATTGAGCTTGCTCATTCCCCCCTCTCACTCGCTCATTCTGTTTCTCCAAGCGCTGCAGGCTGCCCTTTTGTACTGGGCTCCTGCCTGCATTGGTACCTTTTTCTGCCCACAAAGAAATCCGCAGCAGTCCCAACAGAGCTCAGTTGAGCTCATTCACTCCCCCTCTCTTACTCACTTTTCAGAACCAAATAACGCAATGACAGTGACTAAATTCATGAGGAGGGGGTCCCAAGAACCCCATGTTGAAAATTTGGTGTCAAAATCCCCCCAAAATGCCAAAGATATGCACCAAAGTTGAAAAAAAAGCTATTTATGCCATTATACAGCTTACCGGCATTTCTTCAGTTCGCTATCTGCTTTGAAGAGTGCAGATGTGTTCCCGGTCCACCAAAGATCGTCGTGCTGGGCTCCAGAGGTAAGTATGGGGTTGGGGAAGTGCGGGTTGGGGGAAGGCCACAAACTCTGAGGACCGTTTTCTTTTTACAGGTGTTTAAAGGGACTTTGGCACACTGGGTGGGCTCCCAGCTTGCCACCTGAGTGTTGGCACTAGCAGGGGGCTGTAGCCGAGGATTGGGCACCCCTGTCAGCACATACCAGTTGGGGGAGAGCTGAGAGTTGGGCACCCCCTCAGCACACAACAAACTGGGGGACATTATGGTGACAGGGGTGGGCTCCCCATTGGCAAATGAATGGGGGACTGAGCCGAAGGGATTGGGGCCCCATCGCAAAGAAAGACTATTGGGGTACATGCTGCTAAGGGATTAGGCACCCTCAGCACACAACAAATGGGGGGTAACAGTGTGCTGACAGAGTGGGCTCCCCAGTCGGCAAATGTACTGGGTCAGGGGCGGCATACGAATGGCAAGGTACCGCCCTGCAATGACAGGTCGCTCCCTCATTGCAGTGAAGTGGCTGATGCTGCAATGATGAAGCAGCACCTGATTGCAGCAGCAAAAACATTTTAACTTGGTGGCACTTCGGCAGAACCAGTGTCAAGATGCTGGGCTTGCATTGGTCCACTAGTGCCAAGCCCCCAAATGCAGTGCCCCGTTGACTGGCAGAGTGCCACAACCACTTCTCTCCTAAGCAGACGCATAATGTTTCTTGCGCATGCATGCTAGTAAACATAAAAAGTACTCCACTATCAAAAAGGAGTGTTTAGCAGCAAAGTGGTCTGTGGAGTCCCTCAAATTTTATTTGCTGGGAACTGATTTTATTCTTGTAACTGGTCACAATCCTCTCTGTTGGCTTAACCAGATAAAAGATAAAAATTCCAGAATCACACAGTGCAGCCATTTAAATTCTCTGTGATTCACAAATCTGGTAAAGAGAATAATACTGCTGATTTTCTGTCAAGATATGGATCAAGAATTGAGAGTTCTGAAGGTTAAAAAAAACATTAATGTAATGGTTTGAACTGTGTTTTTGCTGTACTATTAAAAAAATGGATGCAAATGTGTTTAATGTCTGAATGCAACAAGTGTTATTTTATTTATTTTATTTATTTAGCTTTTGTTGACCGGGTAAGTGCACTAGACAAATCCTGCCTATTTTCAGGCACGACCCGGGGGAGGGGGATACAGATGAATGCCAACTGACCTTGAACCAGATTAAGCTGTTGGTGGTATTTTTTAGTTTAGTGAGGAAGATTTGGCCAGGACACTGGGGAAATTCCCCTACTCTTTTCGATAAGTGCAATGGAATCTTTAACATCCACCTGAACTACCACCAATCCAGGCAGATGGGACCTCGGTTTAACGTCTCATCCGAAAGACGGCACCTCAGAAATGCAGCACCCTCTCATGCTGCATTACAGTGTCAGTACTGGGATATTAACCCAAGTGCCAGATGTGGGAACTGAACCCACAGCCCTCTGATCTCCCGGCCTCAGAGGCGAGTGTGCTACCTACTGAGCCACTGACACTGACAAATTAAAAATTAAAGGTTTTGGAAACCTGTTTGGCAAAACAGGTTCCTCTTAAAAAGGGGGGTATATGTGGCAGGGTAGAATAGGACCCTGTCCAATTTGTTTTGGAGAAACACAGAATTTGACGGCAGATAAGGACCGCTTGGCCCACCTAGTCTGCCCATTTCCCTACATGATGGATAAGCTGCAGATTCTAGTTAATCAACAGCTTACTTCCTCCTACCCCCCACTAGAATTGCCTTATGCCTGTCCCATGCATTCTTGAATTCTCCCACTGTTCCTGACTCCACAACCTCCTCAGGAAGGCTGTTCCATGCATCCACAACTCTCTCTGTGAAAAAATACTTTCTAACATTACCTCTGAGCCTTCCCCTCTATCTTCAAATTGTGCCCCCTTGTTCTTGCACATCTCTTCCTCTGAAAGATACTACCCTCTTGTACTTTAATTCCCTTGAGGTACTTGAAAGTTTCTATCATGTCCCCTCTCTCCCTCCTTTCCTCAAGGGTATACATATTAAGCTGCTTTAGTCTCTCCTCATCGTCTTCTGGTGCAGACCCTGCACCATTTGGTTGCCCTCCCCTGTACAGCCTGCACTCTGCCTATGTCTTTGCGGAGATGGGGTCTCCAGAATTGCACGCAGTACTCCAGATGGGGTCTCACTAACTGTCTGTACAGAGGGATAACAACGTCCTGTTTTCTACTGTTGATGCCTCTCCCTATGCATGCCAGTATCCCCCCAGCCCTCCTTACTGTCTTCTCACATTGCTTGCCCACCTTTAGGTCATCTGATATAATTACTCCTAGGTCTCTTTCGATTTTTGTTGTTGTTATTAACTCACCCCCATTGTGTCGCTTCCTCTGGGTTTTGTTGCCGGATGCATTACCTTGCACTTCTTTGCATTGAATCTGATGCTGTGACATATTTGACCATTCCTCCAACCTTGCCAAGTCCTTTTCATTCTTTCCACCCACCTTGTGTATCAACCCTGTTGCAGATCTTTGTGTTATCTACAAAGAGATACCTTTCCTTCAGGTGCACTCCAATGTCACTTAAAAAGACATCAAAGAGGACCGGTCCCAGTACCGAACCCTGTGGTACCCCACTAGTTACCCTCCTTTCTTCACTGTGGACTTAGTTTACTATTACCCTTTCGTCCTGTTGTCCAGCCAGTTTTTTTTCCAGGCTACCACCTTGGTACCCACCAGCTGGCTAACTTGCATAAATTTTTGTGTGAGACTGTGTCAAATGCCTTGCTAAAATCTAGGTAGGCCATATCCACAGCCCTCCCTGGTCTACTACTTTGGTCACCCAGTCAAAGAAATCTATTAGGTTCATCTGACATGACCTTCCTGCTGTGAAACCATGCTGCCGTGGGTGCTGTACCCCACTGGCCTCTAGGTACTCAACAATTCTTTTCTTCAGATGATTCCATCATTTCCCCTACCACTGAAGTCAAACTAACTGTTCTATAGTTTCCTGCCTCTGCCCTGCTCCCAGTTTTTGTGAAGTGGAATCACATTCCCTCCTCCAGTCCTCAGGTACCACCCCATCCTCCTATGATTTGTTAAATAGAGTAGTAAGTGATGTTACTAGTTCTACCCTTAGTTCTTTTAGAATTCTTGGGTGAATTCCATCAGGCCCCATTGCTTTGTCTACCCTCAGTTTCAAGAGTTCTTTCAAAACCCTTTCTTCTGTGAATGGACTGGTATCGACCCCCCTATTCAGAGTTTCTCTCTTGTTTGGTTTAGGTACCTCCCCCTCCTCTTCCATTGTGAATACTGAGCAGAAATATTCATTCAGTATCCCTGACTTTTTCACTGTCAACCTCTGCCACATTCCTCCCTTTATTAAGTCTCTGTATCCCTCCCTTGGTCTTTCTTCACTTCCTAATGTACCTGTAAAGGTTTTACCTCCTTTTTAACAGGTTAGCTATCTTTTCCTCAGTTTTGCCTTTGCTATTCTGACTGCCTTCCCTGCCTCCTTCTGCTTTAACTGATAAAGTTCTCTGTCCTGCTCCTTCTGTGTTTCCTTATATTTCCTGAATGCTATCCTTTTCTCCTTAACCATCCCTGCCACCTCTTTTGAGAACCATAGTGTTTTTTCCTTCTTTTGTTTTGTTGATTTGCTTCACACAAAGGCTTGTTGCCTCTGCAATGGCTGTTTTGATTGTTCCCCATTGTTCCTCCACCCCTCCTTCTTGCCTGTTTGCTAGTGCTTTTCTGAGGCACGCTCTCATTTCCCCAAAGTCAGCCTTCCTAAACTCCAATACTCTTGTTTTGTGTGGCTTGACTCTATGGCTGTGTTTTTGTGAATCACATTGTTTAGTGGTCTTGTTCCCAGATAGCTACCCACTTCTAAATCTGAGATCCTTTCTCCTTCCCCATTTGAGAGTACCAAGTCTAAGATTGCTCCCTCCCGAGTGGGTTCCAACACTTGCTGTCTGAGGCATGCCCCCTGTAGGGCATCAAGAATGACCCTGTTCTTGGATGTGCTTGCAGCAAAGGTACTCCAGTTAACATCTGGCATATTCAGGTCCCCCATCAACAATATCTCCCCTTTTTCTGCCATTTTAAGGATGTCTTCTATAATTTCCTTGTCCATTTCCTCCCCGTGAGATGGGGGTCTGTACACAACCCCCATGCAGATTGTGGTGTCATTTCCTGTCTCCAGGGTGACCCATAGTGACTCATCAACTTCCTGTTTACTCTTTAGTTCTGTTGCTTCAATCCCTTCCCTTATATAGAGAGCTACTCCTCCTCCTCTTTTACCCACCCTGTCCCTCCTGTAGACTATGTATCCTGGTATGTTGACATCCCAGGCATGGTTCTCTGTGTACCATGTTTCAGTGACTGCCACAATATCCAGGCATCCCTCTTCCATCAAGGCCACTAGTTCAGGGAGCTTGTTGCACAGACTGTGGGCATTGGTACTCATCACCTTCCACTTTTTTTTATGGCCTTACCCCTTTTAGCCCCATCCCTGTCCTTACCACCTTTTTCTGCATTTATCCCTGTCCTGCTCCCTACTGACTTCTCTACCTTGGTGTTTACCTCTCCAACTACTGTGTTTTGTGGGGGGAGGCTGGGATTTCCATGCTCCTTTTTAGTGCCTCCATCCTTGGCTAATTTAAATGCTCATCAATGAAGCATTTATACCGGTCACCTAGAATCCTGGTTTCCCCCCTGGACAGATGCAGACCATCGTGCCAGTATAAACCTGTATCCCTTCAGGTGGCTCCCCAGTCCCCAATGAAGCCAAATCTGTGAGCTCCACACCAGTTTTTCAACCATTCATTGAATCCCATGGTGCAGAATACCCTAGCATCATCCTTGCCATAGACAGGCAGCACCTCCGAGAAGGTTACCGTACATGCTACTTGTCTAAGGCCCCTCCCCAACTCCACAAACTCCTCTTGCACTGCTCTGATCCCATTCACAGCCAGGTCATTTGTCCCTAGGTGGACAATGACATCCAGCTCCCTCCCTCGTGCAGCTGCTCCCGCGATCCTGAGGATTGCTTCCTGTCCCTCGAGTCGTGGTGCCAGGCAGGCACCCTACCTCCTGTCCCCTCCCCACTTCTACCCCCTAATGATAGAGTCCCCACCAGGAGTTGTTTCCCTTTCCCTGTGGGGTCTCCTGCCACCCTCCTGTGGGTCTCCTTTGTGAAGGTTCCCAGCATCCTCCTTGGTCTCCACTGCAGGTGCCTCCATAGAGGAACCACTCTTTGCCAGAACAGCATAAGAATTGTGGAGAGGTACAACTGGAGGGATGCCCCTCTGTTCCACCACCCTCTCCCTCCCTGAGCCCACCTTGGTCCTACTGCTCCTCTTTCTTGGCAACCTGGAACAGAGTTGCAGCGACAGCAATAGGAAAACTGTTGGGAGCCATGGAACAAGAGTGGGCTCCTTTAATAAGGGGCAGTTTGGGCTACATTCCAGTGTGGTGCTGGTTGGGCATAGGGTAATGTGTTGGGCTGCAAAACCTAAAGGTTGGAGGAACTACATAAAATGTATGGGACTCTATGTAAACAGATGGGAGCAGACATCTTTATGGCTTTTGACCCTGTATTTGCAGCCAAGCCATGATCTAGGGCCCCAAACTGGACACAGAGGAACTCCTGGGAAAAGGAGGGAACTAATTCTGTCACCTAGATCATGCTCCAATAAACGAGCAGGAAATATTGATTACTATGGATACTGATTATTGAAAGGCTTCAACAGCTGATCAGAATACTGGCATTTCAACTGATACAATGGGGACTTTGAGATTTTTTCAGTTGGTTGCATGGCTCTGTAAGAGTCAGGACTGTGCTGTAAAAAGCAGACATTGTACTTCAGGGGCTTACCCAGGCCTCATTCTGAGGAATGTGGTTGCTGAATGGGTCCCCAGGTGCTTGATGTGGGACTGAGTTGCGAAGAGGATAGAGGAAGAGAGATTCTGAACTGTGGTCCTGTTTCTCCAGATGCTGCTTGATAAAAGTGTTGGGAGAAACTGAATGTGGTAGACACCCTGCACTGGGAAAGTGAACTAGGTGATTGGACTGAGCAGATTATCCAAGTAGTACAGTTGCTGCTGAAAGGTTGTTTGCTTGTGTGGACTGCAACTACATTTTTCTTGAAGAAGCAGAGTGTGTCTGGATGTGAGGCTGCTAATCAGGAATTGTGTGTGTCCTGAATAAACTGGTTAAATTGGCAGAGAGCTGAAGTTCTGCTGCAGCCAAAGAAAGGGTTTGAACACTTCTAAATTGAAAGTGTGGATTGATGAGCAGGGGGGCTGTTGCTGTGGAGTTACCCCCTGCTGAACTGCACTGACACAGACTGAATCAGAGGCTAGCACCTGCTCAGTTTTGCACTGGACTTCATTGGAGTGACTGCCTGAAAAACTTGGCTTGTTGAGAGCTCAATGAAGGGACTGCAGGAGGATCCCCACCATTTGGAAGTCTTCATTCAGAGCAAGGGAGGAAACTTGCTAACTCCTTACAAGTGGGACACACTGTTTCAGGGGGCCACTGGCATTTGCTGGGGTGCTAGGGCACCTGCGGCACATTGTTGACGGCTGGGGTCATGGCACCATTCCCAGGTCTGGGCCTTCTGGGGCAGGTATTATCCTGCCACAGTGCTCTGCAACGGGCCAGAAGCAGCTGAAGGTGACAAGTGGCCAGAACTACAATCAAGGTAACTAGCTGCAAGATCCTTGAGCAAGTTCCATCTGGGCAGTGGGATCCTGGCTGGCCTGTTTCTGTTGTGCTGCACTAATTTGAGGAGCTACATTTCTCCTGGTGCAGAGATTGACTGTGAGTACCCAGGACCTGGTTTCTGGGAGGGATAAGGGGAAGTTGTTTTGTCCTAATTCAAAGTTAAAGTTTCACCATTTCAGGGCCCCAACAGCCAGACAACCCATGGCACTGATCAGGACTGCATCTAGTGGGTTACCGTGGGCACAATACCGGGGCACTGGTACCAGTGGGAGAAGTGTGTAAATGCAAGGATTTCTGTTCTTTTCTGTCTCTTCTGTCTAGCTGTGCAACCAAATTGTCCTGTGAGATTTTGGACTTAATCAACTGAACAATCTCACAATTCTTTGCCTCTCACTGTCTCTCTCTCTCTCTTTTCTCTTGCTGTCTTTCTTCCCTTGCATTTCTATATTTGCTAATACAAAATTATGAGAATCAATGTATGGAAATGTAGCTGATAATGAGATCGCTTTAATTTACAGAATTGTGTTACTATTGAAATGTATATATTTATAATTTAAAGTAAAGGTGTGAGTTCCCATTACTAAGACTTTGGGCACCCTGGGGCAGCGATAGCCCTTCTGTGCCAACAGTAAACAATTTAATATGTTCTGTAAGGTTTGAGAAAGGATCGTAACTTTGGCTGAGCTGCCAGCCAGCCGATCCCATCCCACTTCCTAATCTACCCACTCCGTCCCCACGCTCCTCCATATCGTGACGTTTAGCCGGGGAGGCGTGGGGACCACTTCTATATAAGTATGGGGCTAATTTTTCCAACGCGATTTTACAAACTTTAGGCTGCCTATTAAGAAAAAGAAGCCCACTTAAGACTAGTAGGAGACTGTGTCAAGCAGTGGCTTTCATTACAACAAACGACCTAAAAGTTTGTAATAAATCGTTCATCTTATACTCTACTCATATATGCATAGTCACGTCAACGTTCTCCTGGCTGCTCGTCACTCCGGGCAGGCGCGAAGGCGGATCAGGCAGACTGGCAGGTGAAGGGATGGAAGCTGGCAGCCAGCCAGAGTTACGATCCCTTCCCAAACCTTACAAAGCATATTAAAATTTTCACTGTTGGCACAGAGGGACTATAGCTGCCCCAGGGTACTGGGCTGTGAAGCCCACAATGTAATCTTACAATTTTACTTTAAGATAACTGTAAAAAGCCAGAGGTTATTTGAGTTCAAATCCCTAAGCCTTTTGCAAAGGCTGGAGGTACCTCAGGAAGTTCAGAATGTTCTAGCAGCTCCAGAAACTGACAAAGAACAGGATGCTTGCAGAGGATGGGGGTTGGAAAAGATATAAAAACAGCTAAAGCTGAGCTGCAAGGTAGATTTTTTTTCCCCAAGAAAGATTTTTTAAAAGAGATTTTATTTTGCTACTGTACATAGTTATTCTGATCAGGTTTATTTTATTTTATGTTACTGCAACTATTAATAAACAGTTTTGTGGAATTTTACAACTGCTCCTGGGTTTTCTCTATGCTTTCTGACCTGTGCCTCAATGACAAAACCCTTCTCTTTGACTAAGATAATGTCTTCTAAACAAGGATCTGCTTGCTGTGCTTTTCTTAAATCTGTAGGAGATAAATGAGGTAAGGAGGTGTGCAGGGTGGTGAATTGTGTGTACACTTCTGGTATGGTGTCAAGATGCACTCCAAACAGGTCCACAGTTTGGTCAGGATTGGTGATGGTGGGTCGATCATCAGGCACTATCATAAGGCATACTGCTTTCACTCTGTCCTCCGATATATAGGTACAGGGCCCCTCCATGGGAGGAGTATTATGGGGGCATCTGGGCAGTGCATCTGCATATGTGTTGTTTTGCCCAGGAGGATACTGCAAGCGGAAATTGTAGATAGATAAAGCACAGACCCATCTATGCCCAGTGGCATCCATCTTGGCGGTGGTCAGTACATATGTTAGTGAGTTATTGCCAGTTAGCACAATGAATCTGGCTCCATACAGGTACTTATAGAATTGATCAGTCACTGCCCATTTCAGTGCAAGGAACTCTAACTTATGGACTGGATAGTTTTTTTTCCGAGGAAGTCAAACTGCGACTGGCATAGGCGACTGGTCTCATAACATTGTTGTATTCTTGGTAGAGTACCACGCCCAACCCTTCCATGCTAGCATCAATGTGAAGAGTGTATGGCTTGGTGTGGTCAGCAAAGGTTAGAGCAGGAGCTTCTGTTAGGATTTGAATAATTTCTTGAAATGCATTCTCACATTCATCAGTCTATCGGTCCCCAAAAGGTTCATTAGTCTTGAAATATTCACTGGGGAATGTCTTTGTGGCTCCTAGACGTTTGCTCTTCTGAGTCAGAGGATATCCCTGAGTTAGTCACTGCAAAGGCCTCACCACCGAGGAGTAGTTTTTTTTTTACAAATCTCCAGCAGTACCCGTAAAATTCTAAGAAAGACTGAAGTGTTTTCAAATTGGTGGGTCTAGGCCATGTAGTAAGAGCTTTTATTTTTTCTGGATCAGTGCTGATACCTTGATTGGGAAACAATATGTCCCACATACTTCACGAAAGTCTGGCAGAACTGACACTTATCCAGGGAGAGTTTTAGACCATGGTCCTTCAGTTGGTCCAGTACCTTGAGTAGTTGGATTTCATGTTCTTCCAGTGTTCTCCCAAACACTATCATATCATCCAAGTAAACTAAGACTGCTAAGAGATTCATGTTACCCACCACCTTCTCCATCAGGTGCTGGAATGTTGCTGGGGTGCCATATATTCCTTATGGCATTCACTCGAACTGGTAAAATCCAAGTGGACCAATAAAGGCAGTCTTCTCCTTATCTTCGTCAGCCATCAGTATTTGGTAGTAACCACTGTGCAAGTCCAGAACAGAGAACCATCTACTATCTGTAAGGTTGTCTAAGGCATCTTGCACTTCAGGCAGGGTGTATTGATCGGTCACTGTCCACTGATTCAGGGTGCGATAGTCAGTGCACATTCTTATGGCACCATTCTTTTTCTGGGACACCACTATAGGTGAGGCATAGGGACTGCAAGATTCAGTTATTATCCCTGCCTTCAGGAGCTCCTGCAAGTGTCACCGAACATCTTCAATATATGTGGGCACCAATCTTCTTGACCTTTCATGGAATGAGTGCTCATCATGTAGGCGTATGTGATGCTTCTCTCCTTTCGCACACCCTACAGAAAAATACATCTGATCGGTCTCTTAATTCCTTCTCTTTTTTTTTTTTTGTAGACTATGTTTTATCTCTAACCATTAGACTCTCAGGTCCTGGCACTCGGGGAAGGCTCTGCTGCCTGCCTGAAGCCCCCGCCAGTAGTGCTTGCCCCACCCGGATCTCCTCTCGACCTTCCCTGGCAACTTGATACCCCGGCTCTGAGCCCCTCCGAGACAGGACCGCCATCTCCTCCAGTGCTCTATCTACTAATCTATTGGAGTGACCAGAGAGGTGGAGGGAGACTGGGAACACCAGGATGGATGGCCTGACATTGGGCATGGGGCCCCACCACTGGCCAGCACTGTTGCCTACCAATGGTAAAGGTTTTTCTGCTGTGGCTGTTTTCCCCCAGGAGCATGAGCATGCAATGACATCTGCACGAAGAGCCATAGACATCTGCTGCACTCCTCCCCTTAACTGCTCCTCTCAAATGATACCTCTAGTCTCCACCGGGGTTCCCTGTTTTGCCGGAGACACCCTGGAGCCCTCCCAAGGGAGAGGAGAGCAGTTAATCAGATGCTTGATCCTCTCTCTCCCCTGCTGACCCCCAGCACCCAAGCTCATTCCCGAACTCAGGTCACCGGTGTGGCGCGAGGTGTGGTGTCCAGTGCCTCAACCCTCAGCATCACTGGGCCAGCTTACCAATTCCTTCTTTAATCGGTTCTTCCAGCTGGTGGGAATGGGAGATGAACCAAAATTGAACACCCCTTCATCCAGTCGAGTAGTCTTCTCTGGAGAGGATGTGGCCATTACCACATCAGCTGTGTACAGATTTGCTATTACTGTACCAGGGTGCAGATCCTTGTGAGTCTCATTCTTTAACTTTATGTTGATTCTTTTGACCATAACGTTGGTTCCAGGCAGCACTCCTTGCTGGACCATCAGACCATTTGGCAGGCCTCTTCCTGGTGACTCCACAATAATGATTTGGTCTGACAGCAACTCTTTCCAAGGGGTGTAGCCAGACAATATACAAATGTACACCAGGACCATGTTTGTTGCCTCATTTGGCACAATAAATACAATTTTCGTATCTCATGACAATGGTTGTTGCCATGTATAGGTAAATACAAATGCCATGCATTGCTCCCTAAGACACCCACATACCAGCCCAGAGCTGGTAAAGTTGTATTGTCCTTGGGACGTAAAGACAGTATTAGTGACCAGTCCTTCTAGTTTTGACTCCTATGAATAAAATTACAGAAAGGTTCAGCATTTTCTTTGTTAGTTTTCATGGAAAAAGGAAGCAGTTCAGAGCCTATTTGCTACCCCCCCAAATAAAACTGCACACCAAGGAGTACTTGAAGTATGCCTGGCTGCACCCATGTCCTTCCACCATGCACTTGGTACCAGGGAGCACTATCAGAGGATCTTTCCCTTCTTTCTGGGCTGTCATGGGTAATTAAGATCCATGGGGTGGGGTCTCCATCAGCAGGGAGCTGATTAGGCACTCTGAAAGGATCAACATCCTCTCAGCACTCCATCAAAACTTGAAAGGCTTGCTGAGCAGACCTGTAAATCTTCCCACGTTCAATAACTGTTCCCAAACAGATTATGCTGTCTAGGACACTTTCAACATGGTCCCTTGGGGCTGGGTCAGGGATCCTTTGTACCAAAATTGCTTATTTTGGATCAACGTCCACACCCTTGCACCAGTCTTGCAATGAGATGCAATCTATCATAACTTTGATATTTTTTTTGGGGGGGGGGGATACCAGACTGTTCCCAAAAGAAAGAGAAGTGTTGCTGCAGAAAAGCCCCAAAATCCCAGTGGTAGCCTCCAATTTTGTAACCACCCCTACCCTTTTATCTGTACACCCACTCATAAGCGTGGCTGTCTAAGGCAGTGGTTGTCAACCTTTTTTGGTCTGGGGACCCCCTGGCCACCTGCCAGCTATGCTGGGGAGTCGGAAGTATGCTAAAGTCAGAAAAAGCAGATTATATTGCTGTTTTGTGGACTTCTCCTTGGCCTTCGACAGCATCAGTAGAAAAATCCTTTGAGCTACATTAAGGGGATCTGAAGTTGGAGGCCTCACTTCTTGATGTTATTATTATACTCTATGAAAATTATGTGAGCAAGGGTCCAGTATAATCAGTATGGTCATCTAACTAATAGATTTGAGACAAACGTGGGGGTCAGACAGGGGTGTATTTTGGCCCCCACTCTCTTTAACATCTACATTAATACAGTCTTGGATCAGCTTGGTAACCCAGATTTTCATGCTCGAAAAATTAATGATGAAAGGACTGAATGTTTAACATATGCAGATGATTTAGTCTTGCTCTCTACTTCAGTCCTAGGTCTTAAAAGAAAATTGGCTTACTTTGAATCTCTCTGTTCTCAAAGGAAACTAAAAGTTAATCTCGGCAAGACCAACATTGTAGTTTTTGGCTCTCAAACCAAGAATACGGTAGGTTTTAGGCTAAACGATAACCATATAGACACTGTTAAGTGCTATGACTATTTAGGTGTCTGTTTTGCCTTTAGAAAATGGACTTTTTATTTCCTGGTCTCTGATAGGCTGGTACCCCTGCCAGGGGGGTACATTAACTTTCAATAGACGACCAGGAAATAAAAAGTGCCAGCTTAAAGTGCCCCTTCACCCAACTGAAGTATATTGGTGCCCACCCTGTGCCTTAACTGGCTAAAAGAACCTCATTTAAATTTCAAATTGCCACCATTTTTCTCTTGCTTAGTGAGAGATACTATTTCCGCAATACGTGTTGCCTGACCTTACGGCACTCAACCTCAGCTGTGCTCATTTACTGCAATTCTTTTTTTGTTTGTCCTACCACACACATATATACTCACTCCCACACATACCCTGCCCAGGGTGCCAGCCTATGATACATGCCACCTCATCAACGATCTCCACTTGGGTCACTTCTCCTGACACACTCAAGTTTATGAACAATACCCTGTCTCCCAGCTGATCACAGAAACACGTACATCTTCCTGTTTTTCTCCTCCCAACTCTGGTGGCCCACATCCTTCCAAAATCTACAGACCTTCTGCGCGTACTCAACAGCTCCATGATGCGGCTGCCCACAACCATCGCTCCTCACTGATGTCTCAAATGATTCACTTGTCGACTCATAGCACCCCAGAACAACAAGCACAGACAAAGCAAAGAATTTCAAATCACTGCCAAGAGTATCTAGCAGGCTTACTTTTTCTTTGTTTCCTGACAGCTCGCCCGCCCATCAAAAGTGCTGTTTTGTAATTCTGCAGCTCGATCAATCACTCGCTTTTCAGCTCCCAGCCCATTACTGCTCTATTTTAAAAAAAATGGCAAAAATAGAAACCACGGGCAGCGGCACCATGGAGGTGCATAGAGGGATGGGAGGTCTGGAGTTAAAGAGTAGCGGGGGGTCAGGTAAGCTGCAGATTGAAAAAAAAAAACAGCTCTGGAAAAAGAGTTAGATAATTTCATTATTTGGTAGTTTCTGCCTGCAATTTTTAACATGAGGAACTCAGCTGGCTAAAATGTTTCTTTGCAGCATGGAAACAGCCCAATGGGGGAACAGTGCTAGCCACGATGGTTGGTCTATTTAGAGCTATGCAGCTGCTCCAAGGGACAAGTCCCTAGTTCAGACAAGAGACAAAAAACAAGCATACCAATATAGGTGGAGGAACTATTTTATTACAAAAACCTATTTTAAATTATTTTTTTACTTCGCATCTTAACTAACCTTTTTTTATGACTGTGCCCATTTTCTAAGTGCAATAATACCCTCCAGGGTGGGTGGTATTGGGCTATACCAGACTTTTCAAGGGCTATAAGGCCCTCCGCCTGTGGCGTCAGGCCTCATTACACCTCTAGGTGGTCTGGTATAGCCCAATACGGCCCACCCTGCCGGGTAATATTGCTTACATAGCCTATCTTGGACCGAACATTTGGAGGCTATTCGATTTAAAATGAGATCTTCTGTAAATGCCCTAAAAATATTTAACAGCAAGATGGGGAAGTCTTCGATCAGAGGGGTATTAAGAGTTGTTAATGCCAAAATAAGAACGAGCATGTTATATACCTCTGAAATCTGGGGTTATACTAAGGTTAGAGAATTAGAAATAATTTTGAATAAACTCTATAGATACATCTTAATGTTGCCAAATGGAACTTCAAGCTGTATTCTTGCCTTGGAGTGAGGACAATGTTCCTCGACTTCTCTCATCTGTGAACAACAGATTCTCTTTCTGTTGAAACTTTTTCTTTTGCCCCAACAAAGATATCCCAGAATGTGTGTAGAGGAAGCCATCAAATTGGCCAGCATGGGATATGTACATCCCTTTATTCAACGTATTAAGGAAACAATAATGCCGGCTGGATTGGGCCACCTCTTAAAATTGACATGAGACCACTTGAGGAGATTAGGCAGGATGTCAAATTGAGGCTTATTGACTTAGACATAAATTCTTGCTATCTTCAACTCTCCAAGCTTAAGTTATATGGGTTTTATCAAAAAGTAAAGATTTCATGGGGATATGAGCCCTATCTCTCTTTTTTAACCTGTCCTAAACAAAGGAGAATCTATACAAGATTCAGAACTGAAAACTACTGTACAGTAGTTTATATCCGCGCCCTCTTTATTTAGCGCTGCGGGCTGTACCGTACATATTAGCACCCGAATGAATCCACGCGAGCGCCTTGCATGAAGTTACAGCAGATTCAAGGCAGTTCAACTTACTGTATATAGAGCACCAAGGTGATTAATTCATTTACTCAGGCTAATTGAAATTGTTTAAAATTAGTTAGAGGACCGAAGTCCATAGCAAAGATGCTAACGGTGAAATAGTTTCCAAATAGTCACAGGAAAAACACCACATGGCACCACATCTGTTGTAAAAGCAGTCATAACTTGCACCCAGTTTGTTATATGTATGTCAGTTAATGACACACACTTCAATAACATTTGACTGATGGCAATAATACTGGTTGTATGTAGAAAATTTTGTTGCTGTTAGTGGCGGTAGGCACTATCGGACATGCTGCCGCTGACTCACCACACGGCCCAAGATGCAAGGAAGCCGGATCGGGAGGTGTTCTGGCAGAGGAAGGGCTTCAGGCAGCTTGGCAGACATCAGGGGGCCTTTAGGGACTTCCGGACGCCAATTCTTGCTCTCTTTCTCTCTCTCTCTCCCTCCTCTCTGGGCACTGGAGATGTGGCTCTGCTACCGCTGCCAATGGGGGAAAAAAATTTGCTTTTTAAATAATAAAAACAATAAAACGGAGCACCAAGCCCTTCTATTCAGGGACTGGACAACTTTCCTTTTCTTCTGGTGCTCTGATAGCACCGCAGACTTACAAATTAAATCGCGCTCCATCATTTTTCTAATTTCGCTCCATAAATTATTAGCGTTCAGTTTATTTTAGCGCTTTTTCCATTTTAGCTAAAATAGCGAAAATAAACAGAACGCTAATATTTACTACTGTACAGTATAATGCTCAATGCATTCATTTCAGACAAAAAAGAGAGGGGGTACTTTCTCCATATTGTAAATGTGGAGTGGGGACTATAGATGATCTTAAACATGTGGTATTCTTGTGTCCTAGGTATAAATAAACTAGGAAAAAACTGCTGGGTGGATTGTTAGGGGATCTCAGCCTCCCCCTGGAGGATCTTTTGGAAAATTTGTTTACTATGAAACAGAAGAACATGGTAGAGGTATTTGCAAGATTTTTAATTTCAGCTCATTTGTAAAGTTTATTAGGGGAACTTGAAGTCCTGTGGAGTTTTTTTTATGTGAAAAGGTACTCAAGGAACACAAATTGAATTGCACTGTAAAGATATTTAAGTTCCTTGTTGATTTATTTATTGTCTATTTGTATTTACTATGTATTTTGTCCTGATTTTAGTATATTGTAACTGCTTTATGCTGAACAATAAATTGTACTACTACTGCTACTACATTCCAAGCTTCTAATGCTGACTGTGAAAGAGGCTTCAGCTTCATGAACTGTATTAAGAGTAAACAAAGAAACCACTTGGAAGAAAGCCATTTAGATATGCTGATGTCAGCAAAATTGTTTTTAGCTTCTGGTGGAAAAATTGATCTTAATAAAATATATGTCCACTGGCAGAATGGGAAAGACAGGAGAGAAAAACAGTAAATGTTTATTTCTTAGCAATGCATCATCAGAAGCACCCCTTTTAGATGCATGCAAGACTCTATAAAATGTACATAGTTTACACGTTTCCAGCTCATACTGTTATGGTGCACAATGCACATCCAATCTTCGGACTGTGTCAGAAGGAATATTTATACTTTGCATTGAGTATTTGAGTGTTTGGTTATGTTTTCTACTGTTTATTGGCAATAAAATATATCATGTGTTTGGGCCATCCAATTTGCGCACATGAATCAATTTTTTTTGCACAAAGTGCCACACACACATATCAGTCGCCCACCCACAGAGACTGAAAATTAGAGGGAACATTGCTGGGGACCCCCTACCAAAATTACGTATGGATTGTACCAAATTTAGTGTTTGTCCAGCATTCATACAGCTACCCTTAATAGAGCAAAAAAACAACAGCAAGCGAATGTTATAAAAACCTTGTCGTTTTTAATAATATCTTTGAGAATATACAAAAATATATATAAAGTACACAAGTATAAAGTTTAAAGTACAAAAATTGTAGTGATGAGGTACTAGTGTGATACTTGGGCTTGATACAATGAGCATAGTCTCTCAATCCTTGGTGTTATTTTTGAAAGCAGGGTTTTATTTAACTCTAAAAATTGATTAGCGTTTTGCTCATAAAAGTGTTAAAACATTGTGAAAATGCATAGCAATGCCTCAATGTGTTTAACAAACATAACACTTATAGAAAACCTATATAAATACTTTCTGTACAGTTTGTATTGTCCCAGAAAACAAACTGCTAATCATTTATTTAAAACCCTGGAAAGACATATTCTCAGGTCATTCTCTGGCTGTAGTCTTGAACGATACTTGGTTTTAAGAGCAGTCAAGGTGGAGAATCCACTTTCCCACAAGTAAGTGGTGGGATATGGAAGAACAACTTTCACTGCCTTATTTGCTAGCTCTGAGAGTTCATTCTTGCTACCAATCCAAAAGGTGACAAGACATGGTGCTGATTCAACTCTGCTTCTGTGCATACAGTCTGTGGTCAGTTCTATCAGCTGGTCCTCCTCCTTAGCTGTCAAGCTGGATGGCGCACTGCTTGAGTTTGAAGAAAAAGGAAATTGAATCCAATTATTGTCACAACGCCAGGTCTCAGACACTGAAAAATACTCTCCAAATTGCCGCTCCAGTGCTGCCAAGTGTGAGCAAATATTTCCAGCTATTTTTGAAATAATGTTAGGATCCAAACTGTCAATCAGTTCTGGTAAGGATGAAAACATGGACACATTTCCCTGTTGCACTCTTTCTCTCCATTTTTTGGCTCCCTTAATGAGATACTCAATCTTGCTGTACGGTTGTACAATTATTTACATTTCTACCATGCATTGACATATTCAGCCTGCTCAAATCGCAAAACAAATCACCAAGGTATGCAAGTTTAGCTAACCAATCCATATCTGTAAAGTTAGCAGCAAGTTCTGTCTGTGAGTTCTGTGATAAGAATTCATAAACTTCACCACCTCACTCAAAAACCCTGCTTAGAACTGCTCCTCAAGACAACCATCTTACTTCTGAATGATAAAGCAGGGCTCTGTGTTTGGCACCCATTTCATCACAGAAAGCAACAAAAAGCCTTGTGTTCAAAGCTCAGTTTTTGATGAAGTTTACCACTTTTACAAATCTGTGAGCAGAATTGCACTGAAGTCAGGGCTCATTCTTTTGGATGCTAGAGACTCCCTGTGTAACACACAACGTGTCCCAATAACTTGTGGTGCAACTTTTTTAACAAGTCCAAGTAGTCCACTCCTTAAACCCATCATAGCCATAGCTCCATCTGTACACAAGCCCATACATTTTTCCCAAGAAATTGCATTCTCCAAAGTCATCAAGCACTTTAAAAATTTCTGCACCAGTTGTTCGCTACGGCAAAATTTTACAAAACAGAAACTCCTCCACCACATTTTTGTCTTCAATAAATCCAACAAAAGCAAGTAGCTGTGCATCACTAGAAACATCTGTTGACTCATCAAGTTGCAATGCAAATGCACATGTAGTGAGCAGTTTCTATATTAATTGGTCTGCTATATCTGTTGCCATGTCATCAATTCTTCCGGCTTTTGTGTTATCAGACAAAGGGATGGATTTGAGTTTATCACTAAAATCCTGTCCAAACATGGTATTACAGCTATCAAGTGCTGCAGGCAATACCATACTTTCTGCGATAGTATGTGACTTTTTGCACTGTGAAATTTGAAAAGCTACATGATATGATGCTTTTAATACACTCGAACTGACATTTGAAGCTTTTTTGATAAATGTTCGCTGCCTCACTAAATCTTTAAAGAAAAGAGAAAGGGAGGTAACCGCACCAAGGTCGGCAGTGCCACGGTCTAAAAAAGTATACAGAGGTTCGTGGCACCACAGGGGACCAGCACCTGCCAAGGACTTCTATGCATACTTGTGCTGAATTAAACAGAGGTAAATGACTCGCACAACTGCCTCTTCATTCTACAGTGTGGGTACTTTATTGAAATAGCAGCGCTATCCATAAAAAACATAAAATCAACGAGAACATGAAACACCTAGCAGTGCATAGATGACTTCCTCATTCCTCCACCCACTCACCATGTTGACGTGAGTCACCTGACGCATTTTGCCAACCAAGGCTTTCTCAAAGGTGGTCACGTCATGCTCACAGTCCCAATCTAAATAGGGAGATTCCTTAAAGACACAGTGTGCAAAACTTATATATTAAAGTGCTTATTTTACATCATAATCCTATATATTTGCCATTTACAGACCAGTATTCATATGTTAATTAAGAGAGTAGTTAATTATAACATCAAGATCTAAACTGTATTACTCACAAGAGACTTCAAAATGGAGAATAACCTTTTATACACACATTTATGGCTATAGATTTAAAATTTAAATGCAACCTATGTTTAAAGCACAAAGTCAGGTCCATATATCATTTTAAACATTTAAGAAGCAGCTATGTGCCGGCCCAGTGGCACTGAGGGTTGAGGCGCTGGATGCCACACCTCGCGCTACGCCAGTGACCCGGGTTTGGGAACAGACTCAGGTCGCTGGGGGTCGGGGGGGGAGGAAGGATCGAGTGTCCCAATGGATGCTCTCCTCCCTCTGGGGTGGGAAACCAGGGGTGCTTCTAGCACCCAAGACCCTGAAGCTGGTGGGCGATGGGCTTTTGGGCACAGACGGTTTCATTTGGGTCGGGACGTTGTTCACAAGGTGGCTGTCGGGCGCATCAGCACATTGGCTAGCCTGGATGTCAGTCCTAAGTGCAGGCATCTCAGGGAATGGGAGAAAAACAGGGGAAAAATGAAACACCCCTGGCCCTACGAGCGGATGACAGTAGGGGATGGGATGCCGTGGGGATCGCCCTGGCGGACGGAGTAGGAGGAGGTACAAGGCCTCCTCTGAAAGCGTGGGAGCCAGGCAAATTACAAAAAAAAAAAAAAGAAGCAGCTATGCCTTAATGATGTCAATATCATACAGAACCATTATTGCTCTAACTGTGAACCATTTTTTAAAAGATTCAAAACAATTGCATTATTTGTACAAAACAGGCGTGCTCTATGAAACCATGTCAGATCACCTACTCCTGATATAATCCAAATTAAAATTAGTCAAACCAGGTGATGGAACCTGGAGAGATGCAGGTATCCATGTTACTGTCACTTAGGGTGACTGAACGCACATCTGAAAATAAAGACATAACATGTTTGTTTATTTCACCAGTCATGATATTATATACAGTATTCCAATGTATCTATTTCTTTAAAAACAGTTTTATTTATATTCTCCCATTCAATCCTTTTCCTTCCATAACTTTCAAAGAGAATATCCAAAACTGTTCTCTTTTTAATAGCAAATTATCATAGTCTCCCCCTCGATGGAATAGGTTTCTCTAAACCAGTAAAAAGGAATGTACTGTTTTGTCCCTACTTTTTAAAACATGCATTGCCAGAGCATTCTTCTTATCTTTACTTTCTATGGCCTTGGCATGCTCACCTATGTGTGTCTTGAATACCCTTTTTTGTTTTTCCTACATAGTATGAACCACATTTGCACTCTGCTCAATAGATCAGACCACAAGTACTACATGTGATAAGACCTCTGACATCATTAATTCTACTAGTAACTGAATTTTTAAAGGTTCTGGTCAGTGGCGGAGCCAGAGGAGGGCTGGGGGGGGCGGTCGCCCCTCCTGGCTGCCCCAGTGTGAGTAGTGGTGCCCCGCCACCATCTTTATTCACTGTTTAGTGCACATTGTGGAGCCCGTGATTGACTGAATGCCCCCAACCCCCCGGCTCCTACATGCTCCCAAACCTGGCTCCGCAACTGGTTCTGGTATGCCTTACTTGTGGACAATATTTACAGTTGCCACATTTTGTACTCAAATT
Organism: Neoceratodus forsteri; assembly: GCA_016271365.2. Classification (NCBI taxonomy): domain Eukaryota; kingdom Metazoa; phylum Chordata; order Ceratodontiformes; family Ceratodontidae; genus Neoceratodus; species Neoceratodus forsteri. Next base: position 1,681,823,170 of record CM057456.1, read on the forward strand.
TTTCCTCCGTGGCAACCACATTCTTGGTGTATTCTCAACTGGCTGTACAGAGTGCATAACTATCTCTCTGATACTCTTTCCTCTTCTATACACAAACTTTAGTCCTGTGGTTTCTATATCGACTAAACCTGGATCTTGTAATACCACATGCCAGTTTTTCTTTATTATTTCAGAGATGCTTTTTGATTGTGGTGTGTTTGTGCTGACAAAGCACTGCTGTACATCCTGTTTATATTTGATGTTAGTTATCTTTTCTTCCATTGATTTTACTCTTGGTATAGCATCAACAGCAAGTTTTGCATTTCTGATTACTGCTTCTCCATATCCTCTGTTCTGAAGTCTTTCTGTGAATTCTACAGCCCTTTCCTCATACAGTTCCTGGTTACCACAATTCCTCTTTGTCCTAGTATACTGGCCCCTGGAGATTGCTTTAAGTGTGTGGTATGGGTGGTTACTGCTTGCCTGTAATAATGTATTACGATCTGTCGGTTTACAGAATAGGTCTGTTGTAAGTCCACCTTCCCCATCCTTCTTTATGGTACGATCAAGAAAATGTATCTCTTTGTTTATAACTGTTAACTGTGAATTTAAGATTATGATTAGTACCTTCCAGATACCCCACAAAGTCAAACATAGATTCAAGATCACCTTTCCATATGATGATAGTATCACCAATAAAGCGTCGCCATAGGTCCAGCTGACCTAAAAAAGGATTTTTTTTTCACTCCTTACATAATCATTTTCCCATTTGGCCATAAATAAATTAGCATAGTTAGGGCAAAACTTTCCCCCATGGCTGTATCTTTTTTCTGTAAAGGGGGGATTTTATGTTTTTTATGGATATTGCTGTTATTTCAATAAAGTACCCAGGTTGGAGAATGAAGAGGCAGTTGGGTGAGTCCTTTACCTCTGTTTAATTCAGCACAAGTGTGCGTAGAAGTCCTTGGCAGGTGCCGGTCCCCTGTGGCGCCACAAACCTCTGCATGCTCAGTAAATCTTTGCAACAATTTTGAAAATATTCAATTGGTTTGTCTTTGACTGCATAATGTTTAGTTTCCAAATGTATGACCATTTTTGAAGGCTTCATTTGAAAGCACCAATGAGCAACCAATGCTTTGTGGCAGCTCCTCTCCCTCTAGTCCACCAGTTTTGCTGTTATGAACCCATGGTTCAAATAGTGATCCTCATATTTCCTGAACTTTTTTGAGTGCTTATATTCTGATGGAGAAGAAGGTTCAGGCTGCACCGGATCAATTTGTCTTTTCTTGATAAATCTGTCCATCAAAAAATATGATGACTTCAGTTCTGCAATTATCAAAAGAAAAAAAGCACTTAGTGGTGAACATTACCAATGAAATAACTAGCATCATTCTGTGCCACTTCATTATTGGGCTGCTTGGTGCCGGGGGAGGGGGGCACAATGACTTGTCTGGGGTAACTAGCATAACACTAGCTTCTGTGCCACTTCTTTATTGAGCTGCTGGGGTGTTATCACAATGACTTGTCTGGGGTAACTAGCATAACACTAAAAAGAACAGCATCTCAGAATCAAATCACTAAGAACCTGCTTTAATGCTTGTATGTGTTTACTGAGTCATATTACCACTGAACTATATAAAAAAATAAAGAAAACAACATCTCAGAATCAAAATAACTTAGAACCTGTTTCAATGCATTGAAACTTAAAAAAATACCTCAGAAGCTGCTTTAATGCGTGTCTGTGTTTACTGAGCCATATTACCACCGAACTATATAAAAAAATAAAGAAAACAACACTTCAGAATCTAAGCTTTATTGTACTACTTCAATGCTGAACGATATAAAACAGAAACAACTTCTGAAAACACTGAAGTAACTCAGAACACAGAATAACCTGCTTACCTAGACAGTAATTCTGTGGTTCGTGAGTCCCACTGGCAAGAACAGAAGCTGGCATAATTGTAGTGCAATTTTATTAACAGTAACCGCAATGAACTGCGATCAACCTGTAACAAGGAGTAGGAGTATAGACAGCAACCTGTCTGGTGCTGTGATGGCAGAAACTGGAGTCACTGAATTTTTATGAAATTCACACAAGATAAGCGAGAGGAGTGAGCAGCAAGGAGCTGAAAGTGGGCAGTGAGCAGGCAGCACAGAGTGGAGAGACTTGCACAAGTTGTGTTTGTCCTGGGAGACATGCACATATCACAGAATAAGGCAGTCAGGCAAATGATTACAAATGAAAAAAACCTGGGGAGTAATGGCCAAATAATTTTAAGCTGCTTGTCTGGCTAGTCAGGAAACCATTGATCACAGCTGCAAATCGGGAGCAGTTACAGCAATTACAGCGCTTACTGCTATGCAAAGCTGTTCTAAGGAATTAACACTCCATGAGAGATGAGTGCGAGGTGTGAGGTGAGGGAATAAATTGCTCAGCTAAATAAGTGCAATACAGTGTTTTATTGGTGAAACTCGTTCCAGTTTGCTTGCGGTTATACAATTCAACGCAGACATTTAAAATAAAAAAACTGTACTCTGTTATGATTTTCCTGGACTGTTCCGCAGACCTGCTGATGGGCACTCACAGACCCCTTGTGGGCCATGGACCCCTAGTTAAAAACCACTGGCCTAAGAGATATAGGTTGGCACCTGGGTTTGTGGTTAGAATTGGCTTGGCAAGCGGCGTGGTGCCTCCACCTATGAGGATCCTTATAGCAGCATACTGCCAGGGTGCTTCCCCACAGGAAATGAAATACAGCCCCCTCCCTTGGTGACAGGTAGAACAATATATACTTCCTTCCCCACTTATCACTCTAAGCATGCAAATATTACACTACACAATAAAGCAAATAATTCAGCAATTGCAGTAACATAAACAAGGGGGTTTATTTTGGGTTCTGGATAATAAGGTAAGGAACAAGAGAAGTAAAGGGTAGTAAAACATTCAACAAAACCTTATAGTAAATACTGTAAACAGGCAGAATAATCAGATATCACAGTACATTACAACCCAGTATTCTCTCTCCCAGTCCCTCTCCCCCTACTTGTGCACCAGTTAACCCTGCAGTCCCTGTGGGAGCTCCCAAATATCTTGTGTGCACACTGAGGAGTTGCAGGCCTGTGACTAGTAGACACTGGGGGCAGCACCGTTGCAATGGTTGGACGCTGTAGATGCAAAGTACAAACTACACCAAGGGGTGTAGGAATACAGATTATCCTGGCTGTAACAATTGCTGTGGGCGTGGTTAAGGTTGCACCGGAAGCCCACATGGAAAGTTAACTAGCTAGCTAGCCGAACAGTTAGAAAAGTATCTGTTTGGGTAAAACCCAGTACTCAAGACCTTTTGGTGAATAGGAGATGCAGGAGTTGGGGGACGTCTCCTCTTGCAGGCAGTTTGGAAGAACAGGTAGAACTGACGTGGATGCAGGAGATGATCCTCTTCACCCCACAGAGGGATTTATTTTCACCCACCTCAGCAGGTAGGCAGGCTGTCGTCTTCACCCCACAGAGGGACTTGTCTTCACCCATCTTGGCAGTAGGCAGGCCGTCATCTTCACCCCACAGAGGGATTTGTCTTCACCCACCGTGGCAGTAGGCAGGCTCTGGTCTTCATCCCACAGAGGGACTTGTCTTCACCCTCCTTGCAGGTAGGCCAGCAACTGAATAGGCAGGTAGGACCTCAGAGCTTAGGTCCGCTGGCAGGAATTACAGTCTCTTAGGTTAGGACAGTGAGACAGTGGATTTTGTCACATCACCCAAGCTCAGATAAACTACTTCTTTCAGCAGTCAGTGATATCTGGATTGCCAAATATCACCAGTTCAGGCAGGCTGAGGTAAGTCCCTTGTATGTGGGATTTACCAGACCATTGGCAGTAAATTCTGAAGTCGTCAGTTTTATGTGACACAAACTAAATGTCTGTTGGCTATAACAGCAGCAGGAGCTGTCAAAATCAGTTGTTTCTTCTTCAAAACTCTCACAGAAAAGACCCAGGGTCAGACTGTCAACCCCAGAATGTTTTGTTTGAATTTCGACACCTTATTGGCCCACCTTAGTTTCTAGCTCCATGTCCTGATTGGATGTACTGCAGCTACCAATAGGATTCCACGCTGTCTTCAAGCAGACCTCGGCAAAGATGGCCACCCCAGACAGTACTGTTCATCTCAGTCCATTACAAACAAAAATACACAGTCTTGGCAGCATCTGTCTGTACAGCTAGGACCCTCCTGGTCCCATCTGGTGGTCGCTAGGACCAGGGGGCACTTTTGGGGGACAGGAGCTCTGTCAGAAGCTCCATTCTGTGGGCTCCCCAGCAGGAGCGGTCTCTGAAAAATGGCACTTTCAGCCCGGCCCGATGGCGCTGAGGGTTGAGGCGCTGGACACCTCACGCCATGCAGGCGACCCGAGTTCAGGAGCGAGCTCAGGTGCCGGGGTTGGCAGGGGAGCGATCAGATCAAGCACCTGGCTGGCTGCTCTCCTGTCCTGGGGGGAGGGCTCGGGGTTGCCTGGAGCTCTGGTGACACCTGGTGGAGACCAGGGGGTATCAGATGCATGGGCAAGCATGCCCGATGCTGGCTGGGTTGTCGTGCACCAAGCGTCAGGAGGTGCACATGCAAGGGAAGGTGGGGAAGAAAACGGAAAAACCCGGCAAGTGGGGATAGGCAACGGCACATCTCCTCCATGCCCAGAGCCGGATCTGACTGGGGCCAGCCCTCATCGCTCCTCATCCTGCCTCCTCCTGTGCCAGAGTCCATCTTTCGAGGAGCCCAAGTAAGTGGTCGGGCTACCCTCCCTCAGCGGGTTAAACCAGGGGTGCTGGCAATGGGAGAGGTGGAGAGAGAAGGGGCATAGACCCACAGCAGATCTCAGGTGGGCAGGCACAGGGAGAGGATGCCTGAGAGAGGTCCCCCTTGCTGTGACTGGAGTAAAATAGAGTTGAAAAAAAAAAATGACACTTTTGGATGCTAAGCATCATGGGACTTGTAGTCCCAGCGGCCATTATGTCCCCATACTCCCCGACCCACTAGAGGCATGGATTGGGTCAGGAAGCCTTTTCGAAAGTTTTGTTCTTGTTGATTTTGTTCCCCCAAGCCCTCATTGGTGTTAGATGGGGCTGGGTAGAGGAACTGTAAGTGGCACTTGTACCGTGACTCCATTGGGCACTTTGGACTGCCAAGAAACATTTGCAGCCTGTCCTGGGCTTCCCATCCCACTGTGCAAAAATTTGGTGGGGCAGGGAAGCTAACTCTCTGGCAGCTCACTGGCAGCATCTCTTTGCGCACACTGAGGAGCTAAGAACTGCTGGTTGTGTTCCCCATCCCTGGCAGTAGTCCAGGATCGGGCCGGGGAAGTGAGGAGGCAAGCGGCTCACCAACCACATGGGATCGGGTGCTAGGAGGTGCCACAACAAAGCAGTCTGTTCCCTGGCCCTTTGGTAGTCCAGAATCAGACCAGGGGAGCGAGGAGAAAAACAGCTGCAGGCTGGAGGAGGTAGGTCAGGACACGGAGGGGCCTCAAGGTAAGCTCCCGACTTGGGAAGGGGGGGTTACAAATACTTATGTGTCACTGGCTAAACTAGGAGACACTCACACTTACTGAATGGTACCAAAAAATCATGCAAGCTTTACGCATGAAGAAAATATTGGCTTCCATAATGCACCAATATAAAGGCTTCAAAAATAAATGGGACTCTCTCTACGCATTGCTGGGAATCCTAGAAATATAACTCCCATTTGTTCTCACTTGATAATATAGAACTTCCCATGATAGATTTACCAGAATGTGACCTACTAATAAAACTCGATGCTGGAAGTTTTAGAGTACATGTCACACAAGAACTCAGATGTCAGAGTTGTGGGGGAGAAAGGGAGAGTTCATGTTTTTATGTACACACAGAAAATTAGTTGTGCTGCCGTACTGGTCCTTGTAACAAAAGATCCAGAAAAAAGAAATAATTTTATACATTTTATTGGACCAACATAGATGTTACAAAAGAAAATAGGTGCCTGAGCTTTCGGATTACATAGAATCCTTCATCAGATAAATAACAGTTGGTCTGGAAGAATACACTTTCTTAAAGTCCAGATCATTCATAAAAAGACACAGACAAAAGTGGTAAAATTCCCATTGGATTAAACTGCCATGGATTGCTCCAGTCTCCTGTAGCCACCTGTTAAGGTCTGCTCCACGCCATCAAAGCCCATCATGTGCTCCACTCCTAGAAATCTGAAACAAAACCTAAGAGTAAGCGTGCCCGGAACACCAGTGTACTGATAACTGGTCATACGGAATCGTATATCCATTGTGTATGTGAACAAATAGTCATCGCACAACTTAACCCCATTGTGTCATGTTCTAGATGCCAAGAGCTTGTGCAAATAAAAGAAATGGGCACAAACATCGACTACCTAGTAAATGAAATACTGTTATCAATACATTGGTGTTCTGGGCAGGGGAAGGGGTGATTGCCTTAGGTTTTGTTTCAGATTTCTAGGACTGTTACTATATATACAGTAGACTGATTATATACTGACACATTATAAAACAGTGAACATGTTAGGATACAGGATCTCAATTACTAGGGGGTCTATGTTAGGTTTAGGTTTTAAATGTGCAGAAACACTAGTCATCTGTAACAGAGTTGCAGATAGATCATGTTTAAACAGTATACATTTGAATATTCATGAATACTATTGACTTATTGTACCCTTGTTTTAATACATACATATCTGAATAGTACTTACACTGTATAAATGTGGGAAACAGCTGGTTAATGCTTAATTTACACTAGGACAGGTTGTCTTTAAACCCACATTTTTGCCTAATACAAAGATATTTTTTTATTCAGAAGATGTTTAACATTATATACTATCTATTTCTTCAGCGTATTTCATTTGTATGTTTTATAGCTGTTCTTAGGGAAGAAGTGTACCTATTCTGTGACATTTGACCTTGACATACCTTACTTGTGATGGAACTCTGTTCTTTATATGGATCTGTGCTGATTTTTAAAAAGCAGTTTAAGCCAATGGGATTTTTAACAGTTTTTTATCTGTTTTTTTTTATGTATGTTCTGGATTTTAAGTAAGTGTAGTCTTCCAAACCAACTGTCACTGTTTTCTGCCAACTGTCATTGTTTTCTGATGAAGGATTCTATGTAATCCAAAGGCTCAAGGACCTATTTTCTTTTGTAACATCTATTTTGGTCCAATAAAAGGTATCAAATCATCCCTTTTTTGTGTATCTTTTGTTTTTATGTAGTAATGTATCTATGTTTGCCATGTGCCAGCATGTGCTAACTGCACACTTGAGCAGACTTGATATATAGGGAGGCCTGTTTCTGCTGGCAGTTTCGTATGTATTTGTCATTTGATGTGTAGCTGTATTGTCCTATAATACATAGTAACTGAAAAATTGACAGACATACACTATTTAAAAAAAGGAAAGGAGTGAGCAGCACCACACAGCTGTAACAGAGGTTCTGCAGGCAGCTGGAGAGAAGTGTATTTGAAACAGTCTGACAACATGGACAACATGGGCAGGGATATCCACAGCACTGGGTTTATGCCGTTTTCAGCATTGCCTGTAGCTGGATCTGAACATTTGCCTGAGCTGGTGGTAAACAAGCTGCTTGGTATTTGCCCTTATGTGTTCCAGCAGGGTCAGTAGGGTCAGCATGCCCCTGTAGCTGTGATCAGTGTTCTGCGGTATGTATACAATGCTCTTTGCTGACTCTCTTCCACTTTCCAACATGTATCATGACTAAGGAGGATAGGATCGTGTGGTTCTTGGATGAGGAAGCATTGACCCTGATGCAGGCCTACATGGCTTGGGAGGATCTATGGAGCTGCTGCAGGGGGGGCAAGGGCTCAGATAAAGGTGGGATTGGAGGATGTTACCAAGGCAGTAAATGCCATGGGCAGCAGAGGAAGGATCATTGAGGAGGTCTGCAAATGGGTCATTAAGCTTAGGACCTGCACCAAGCAACTGCTGGCCCAAGGGTGTGCTGACTTCTTGGGCAGAGGAGGTGGGCCGCCCATGGCAGAGCCATTAGCAGTGGCAGAGGAGCCGATGACAGCCACCATGCCAGCCATGACTGTCACGAAGGTCTCTCTGGCACTGGCTATGAGAGCCCGGTGGTACTATTAGAGCCATGTGAGTGTCTGCAGTAGCCCCAGCACATTGACATGCTCTGAATGTGGAGGGGACGCATGTTGCAGTGGTATGTGTTGCATGCATGGTATGGGGCTGGTGGGGGCCACATGGCATATTGTTGTGGTGCACAGCTGGACCGTCACTGAGGGTGGCCACAGGATGCCCTGCAGGCATCGGTGTTCCCTGGACACTCTTTACACTAGCCCTGTGCATGCATCCTGCATGGGCCAGAGTACACAAAATATGTGGGCCCTCAGTGCTACATGCAGTGTCTGTCATGGTGTACTTGGTGGATGGGCCACACAATGTGGATGGGCTGCCTGGCGATATTCAGGTGTCCTGGTTAGGGATGGGACAAATTCCATTATTTACTATTCTGTCGAATACAGAATACTACAATATGGTGTTCGTTGAATAACGAATACAAATAGTTAATACAGCAACAATAACGATAATAGCAATCATAACAATAAACACTGATACCAAATACAGTATTATATTCTGTATGTTTATTGTTTATATTTATTAAGTATTTTTTCCTTTTCCATTTTATTTTGACTTTTTCTATAGTTCATTTGTGTTTTAAAAACCATATAATGGACACTAAAGGGACAATTAATATTACTACTGTGCAAAATAGGCATTTTTCAGACTAGCATCATAATATAATAGGATCTTAAAGAAATTAAAGTGCAAATGCATTGGCAGTGTTTAAGTAGCACCAGAAAAACGTGAGCAGCAGATTAAATAGTAATGTGCAAAGTGGGCAGTTAACAGCAGCAGCCGAGCACAACAGCAGTTTACAGACCTGAAAGTGCAAATGAGTGCAAATGCAAATAGCAGCATTATAGCAGCACAAGACAAAAATTAATCACAGTACTGACGTAAGGTGCATTTTATAATTCATCTTCATGCACTTAATACTATCAGAGGTAAATTACATTTCAAAAATATTTGTCTCTCTGATAGCCTGCATCAGTGATATGTAGAAATGTCCCCTGCTGTACTAAATAGTCTCTCTGATGGGACACACTGCTTGGTGGTGGTGAGAGAAAGATTTTGGCTGTAACAGCTAGATTTGTCAGACAGACAGACACAGTTTTGCTTCCGTTACACCACAGGGTCATTTTCTCATGGAATGCAAGGCTCTGAACAGTATAAGGACAATTCTGTATCCACTGCTGTGGGTGCTACAGTGGTTTGTGAGTCCTCAACTATTTTGTCCCAACAACTCCACAAGGTTCCTGTGTTAATTTTTTTTTTTTTTACTGATGGTTCGATTATGTCTGATTTTGTTTCTTCCAGCTTTACATCAGTCAGTTTTTTTTTAGCATGTTTTGTCCAGCAGTGCTTTGTGTTGAAGCTTTGGCATCTCAACGGTTGACAACTGAGCTAAAAGGGAGCAGTTTGAAACGTGGGTCCAGAACACAGGAGACTGCATACCCTTGCTCTATCTCCACATGGCTGAACCTCGAGAATAGGGATTCAAGAATTTGTGCTTTCATGGCTTTTATCCCGTTACTCGTTCTGTGGTCAGGTACATTTTTAGAGCCCTCACTGCTGGAAGAACAATTGATATGCTAGCAGAGTCTGTACTGATCTCTCTAGTTAGCTGTTCGAATGGTTCAAGAATGGCAACAACTGTTTCTGCTACAGACCACTGAGTTGGTGTCAACGAGGTCACGGTGGATTCCTCAGCCCAACAGACACTCAAAGCCCTTTTCTGCTCTATCAGATGGTGCAATGGGAGTGCTTTAAGCCCGAGGTTCAATGGGCGGAGCAACTATGTCACTCCTCCATCAGGCTTAAAAGGTCACTCATCCTGGGCCTCTCCAGGATTCGTTTTTCGTTGTGGCCGGAGGCACTACTCCTCCTCCCCGCTCTGCTGATTCCTGTTAGTACTCGTTTCTGTGGTCACCTCCGGCCATCTGTTTGTTCCCCCTCACTGTGCCTTGGTGGCTTCATTAATCGTCTCTGGTGTCTGAGATGCGCTCTACTCTTTTACCCCTCGCATCGCTTGTTCGGTACTTCATACCTCCTTCCTTTGCCACTGCCCTCGGGCTCCCCCCCTTTTGCCACTTTCACAGCCTGCTCTTCCCCTTTTGCGCTTCCCTTCACCGCAACACAAAGGATGTATCCGGTTCATCTACATGAAAAAACAACAACAAAAAAAACAGGGACGATACAAAACCTCTAATGCTCTCTCGGGGCTCTAGCAGATCATTCCCTGGCTGTTCCCTGCTGCTTCCCTCCTGGGTCACCGCCCCCTTCCTTTTCTCAGTGTGCTGTCATTCCCGCAGTGCTCGCTCGATTTTCTGGCTCTCCAGGGACTGCTGGTGTGTCCTTGTTTCTCCTGCATTTGGTGCCTTGCTTCAGTTTCCTGGCATCCCTCAGAGCTCCATCTTGTGCTGCAGTTGCTGCTCGGCAGCTTGGTGTTTTGCCTGGTGTTCCTCATGCCTCGCTTTCCTGCTTGCCTGACCTATGGGTTTTCTAGTTTGTTTACCTCACCGGAGTCTGTGTTTGTGTGAGCTGGACCAACTGTGGCTATTCTACAGGTATGAGGGATATTAACAGCACAGTAGTCTGTCTAACTCTTGTATATACCTGTTGACAATCTAGTTTCCTCATAGCTTGTCCAGAAGGAACTTTGTACAGTTTCCGTTCATCTCTGTTTCATATGTCAGGGTCAGCTTGAGGTTTCTAGTTATTCCCTATCCAGTGGTACTGTCTTCTGACTGCTATCAACCACTCGAGAGAAAAAAAAAAACATTTGCCTCAGCTCAGCTGCCTCTTCTTTTGGGGTTCTACTTTTGGGGTTCTACTACCCGGCTGCCGGGGTTCTACTGCCCTGCAGCCTCCTTTCCTATTTTGCTTACTATTGCCCTCGTAGTCCTACGTTCGGGTCTGCCCCTCTCTGGTCTACGATACCTCGTCTCGACCTGCTCACCTAATTCCATCGCCCTATCAGTATACCTCTCATCGACTCCCACGCTCATGGCTTCCTCTCCATCCATCTGCATCATTTGGCCATCTCTGGTTACCTCTGTCTGGCCTGCAATTGATATACTACCTTCGTACAAGCTCCTTTCAAGTCCATTCCTGTCTCTTCCTCCCATTCCATATCGCCCATCAGGGATTTACTCCAATCGAAGCCTGCAATCGATATTTCTTTTGGGCATACCTATCACGATTCCTATGCCACCTCATCGACCCACGGCCATCCTGCCGCATGTATCAGGTTCATGACTCCGGTCATCATTCACTCATCCTTACCTCAATTTTACCTATTTACATCGCTTACTCGAGCATTCCTATCATTGAATCCTATGCTACCTCATTGACTCTGACCTCAGGGTCTAATCATTCACATCGCATAATCAAGCATGTCCTATCGGCCTCAGTGTCTACTTACTCGCATTGCTCAATCAAGCATTCCTCTCACTGGGTCTTATGCTACCTCATCGACCTGCTGCCCTCCTGCAGCACTTATTATCATCAGTCTTCACTGCTGCCTCATGTTCCTTCTTTGATCTGTGCCTTCTTTTGGGGGTTTTCCCCTATCCCATCATCATCTTCCCTACTCATATCCTTCTCTTTAACAAATCCTTCTGTTTAACAACATACATCCTCAAATCAAATGTTGTCCTCAAATCAAACATCGTCAGCCTTGAGGGAAGGTGACCTAGGCCTTGGATCCCCAGAGGTTTCTTCCTCAAAGGGTTTTTTTTCCTCTCCTCCATGCCAATGGTCATAATATTAGTTAGTCAGTGCTTTCTTAGGTTAATTAGTTAGGTTCTGTTGTTGGATGGAGGTGGATGGTGATCCTCAGCTTTCCCCTCTCTCATTAGGAAGTCCGCCCTTATCATCTTCTCAGAATTCATTCATTCATCATCCTCACCTCTTTGATGATCGATACCTTTGGGTATTCTTTTTGGGCTTCTTCCTAACCTAACTTTAGCTGACGCAATCATTCCTGTGGCACATGTCGGGGGGGGACCCTCCTCTAGGGTTCCTTGTGCCATACCCCTACAAGGTGGTATATCCCATGGATAGAGAGGTGGAAAGCCACAAAGTAAAATCAAGTCTCACAAGCATCATCTCATCTAGTTGCATAAGCACAATTGAATGGGAGGGCTTTAAGCCTGAGGTTAAATAGGTGGAGAAACTATGTCACTCCACCATCAGGCTTAAAAGGTCACTCATCCTGGGCCTCTCCAGGATTCATTTTTCGTTGCTCACCATCCACCCCTCCTCCTCCAGTGGCTCATCTGTCTTACCTGTGGGCTTCCTCCTAACCTACCCTTAGCCGACACAATCATTCCCATGGCACCTGTAGGAGGGGAACCCTCCTCTAGGGTTCCTTGCATCGTACCCCTACAGGGTGGTATATCCCATGGATTGAGAGGCGGAAAGCCACAAAGTAAAATCAAGTCTCACAAGCATCATCTCATCTAGTTGTGTAAGCACAATTGAATGGGAGGGCTTTAAGCCTGAGGTTCAATAGGCGGAGCAACTACGTCACTCTACTATTAGGCTTAAAAGGCCACTCATCCTGGGCCTCTCCAGGATTCGTTTTTCATTGTCTACCATCCACCCCTCCTCCTGCAGTGGCTTGTCTGTCTTACCCGTGGGCTTTCTCCTAACCTACCTTTAGCCAACGCAATCATTCCCGTGGCACCTGTAGGAGGGGAACCCTCCTCTAGGGTTCCTTGCATCGTACCCCTACAGAGTGGTATATCCCATGGATTGAGAAGCAGAAAGCCACAAAGTAAAACCAAGTCTCACAAGCATCATCTCATCTAGTTGCGTAAGCACAATTGAACATGTAATATGTGGAGTTCCACCTTGTAACAATGTCTTGTGTTAACTGTGCGATTGGCAGTCCAAGTTCTTTTTGAATGTTGTGCAGCTTATGAACAGTGGACACAAAATGATTGAAATGTCCCACTAGTTTTCATCTGTTTGTGATCAAATCTGCTACAGAGCATTGGCTCAACAAGGCATTGTGGAGACACAGGTGTAGTGTGTGAGCAAAACACCCGAGGCTATATACACCACATTCAGAAAATGTTTTTTTCATGTTTGCCCCATTGTCCCTAAACACTGCAAGGCAGGTTTCTTTTTTTTATGCCCCAGTTCTCAAACATTTTCAATAATGCTGTATAGATAGCAGTTCCTGTATGCTTTCCCTGAAACCACTCACAGTGCAAAACGGCAGACTTTCTTTCAAAGCTGTTCTCTATCCAGTGTGCTGTTAGCTCTAAACATGACTGAGTGGTATATTCTTGTGTCCACATGTCTGCCATAAAGGGCAGTGTCTCAATACTCAACAACAAGGCTGAAATTTGTTTGCGCACACAGTCATACATATCAGGCATTATAGTCTGAGATAGGTACTTGTGTGATGGGAGTTTGTATCGGGGCTCCAAAACTTTGACAAGGTTAATGAATCCGGTGTCCTCCACAACAGAGAAGGGTTGCAAGCAAAGGCCAGCATTTTGGCTAGAGAGTAATGTATTTTGGTTGTCTCGGGTGTTTCAGTAGTCCACAGTCGTTTGCGAGCAGTACAATCCTCTAGTGTGGGCTGCTTTGTTTTACCACTGCTTATACAGCTAACTTTACCACGGTGTCCAGCACTGAGACGCTCTCTGGTTTCTTTGTACACTTCAGCATGCTTCATCTGAACGTGGTCCATCATCGCAGTGGTGGTGAATCCAGATGTTTGGTTGCCTTGCGAAATAGATGTTTTGCAGATGAGGCATTCTGCTTTGGCTGTATTTTCTTCGCTTACAACAAAAAACTCCTACCCTAGACTTCTTTTTTTTTCGCTCGTTTTCAGGAAAAATGCTCAGAATGCCATGGGAGCAGTTACAGGACACCATACCATGTGACGGCACAATGCTGCCTTCTATGTGGCTCGTGGACCAATCAGCGGTCACGCTGCCATGCACGAAAGCAAGTCAAGGATTCAGAGTTTTTAAAGCTACAGCAACCAATTCACTATTCAGTATTTGTAATTTAAAAAAATGTATTATTTGGATGAATACAAATAGTGGGGGAGAGACACTTTTTGTATACAAAGTGAATACGAATAGAATATTCATCACATCCCTAGTCCTGGTCATGTGGACATCCACGGGAATATCCCCTACTGTGCCACATGAATCTTGTATACTTTATGATCACTACTGATGGGTGGTGTATGTGATGTGTACAGCACAGGTGGCTTATGGGCAATGCAATGCGCAGGTGGCATGCATGTGGTTATTCACAGACACTTGGCCTGCATGTCAGCATTGTCCAACCATTGGTGCATGCATTACTCAGCAATCTCCATCTCTGCTCTCAACAGCTCAGTTCCAGTCCCTGGTGGTAGACACAGTTTTCTAGTACAACCCAGCCTTTTGAGACATGTGCTGCCTGTGAATGCCACAGCTGTAGGAGTTGAAGTTGCTGCACCCTGGGAGGAGGACAACACTGACTTGGAGGATCAGACATTTGTGGAGGAGTGTAGAGGGCAGGGGGAATCCAGCAGCTCAGACACCTCTGAGGGTCAGGAAGACGAGAGGGGCTGGTTGCAGGCCTTCATTCCAATAGTGCCACCTGCTGTTACTACCCCTGCCGGTCCGCTGCCACCAGGGCCACTCCCCGGCACAGCCACCACTCTACCACCCCCACCCACCTTTCCTGGCACAGCTACCGTTCTGCTGCCCTGGACCACCCTCCCAGGTGCAACCGCCACTGTGGTGCCACTCCAGCCCACACCACAGGCAGGGTGTACCCCCACCTTGTCACTCAGGACTGTCCACCCCAGGCTGCCATGGGGGCCCAGGATGACCTTTAGGCCGAAATGAGTTGCATGACAGCTATGCTCCAGGCCCATGAACGGCATGCCGAGATGCACTATGTGGAGCACATGGTGGGCTTTGATGGCTTGGAGCCAATCTTAACATCAGGCTACAGGAGTCTGGAGCAGTCCATGGCAGCTGGCTTTGGTTGGGGGGCCACTGCCATACTGGAGGCCCCCACTGTGGTCATCAGGGATGCAGAGGTCACCCTTAATGATGGCCATGCAACAGGGGTAAGTGTCTTGCCACAGTGGACATGCCAGGGTGCGTCTACCCCATGGCGGACACACCAAGGGTGTGTCCACCCCATGCAGTGCGGGGTGCTGTACGCCTAACATCACCACACCTCCTCACCACTAGTCCATGGAAGCCACCTGCCACTTACTCCTGTCCTTCTCCTGATCACAGCCAGTACACCACATAGCCATGGGTAGCTTGTGGATGATGACCCCCTGCAGCCCACCAGGACATATTGTCCACACCATCCCCATGTCCACAGTGGGGACATGGGCCTCACACAGGGGTGCTGTAATTGCCTTTGCCCTACTGTATGTTTGCCAATTGCCCCCCCACATCTGGATGTCACATACACCTGTTGCCAATCTCACAGCCTCCCTCGATGGATGGCTTTCTTTCTGTACTCCTCCTCCTCACCTCTCCACTGCCAGGGTGGTGGCTTTTCGTTTCCCTATGCCTTCTGCCCCCCTCCCCACGATGGCTAATTATTTTGTTGACATACAGTTGCATTACCACCACCCCTCCCCCTCACCAGGGTGGCAAACTATTTTGTCTCCTATCCCTTCTGCTCCCCCCCAAGATGGCTGACTATTTTGTTTCACTACACCTTCTGCCTCCAGTCCCCACCAAGATACCCGATTATTTTGTTTCCCTAACTCTTCTGCCCCACACCCTCGTCAGGATGGCTAAGGATAGCTGATTATTTTGTTGCCACACAACTGCAACCCCCCCCCCCGGACAGGAAGACAGAGTATGTTTTCCCCTTACCTCTTCTGCCCCCTCCCCCACCAGGATGGCTGATTATTTTGTTTCACTGCCCCTTCAGTCCCCCCCCCCATCAGAATGGCTGCTATTTCTTTTACCCTACCCTGTCTTTTTGAGCCCCTTTATGTTGTTTCTGTATTGTCCTGGTTTGTTGCAATTACATGAATACATTTTGTTAGACCATTACTGTTTCATGTGTTCTGTTGCTCTGTACTCACCATCTGGGTCTGAAGAGGTCTGCAGTGATCCAGTCCTGGTATTCCTTTGAACTCTAGGCCATCCTGGGCTCACACCTGTCGAGCTGCTCTGCGTCCCAAGGTGCGCTGGTTCCACATCTGCTGCAGTTTTGTCCTCTGGGATTCCATGGTTCAGCGCCCTGTTGTGTAGTTGAAACAGGCAAGGAATATGGCACAGGTCTAGTGAGATTGTATTGTAGGGCACCACCGGAATGGTCAAGGCATCTAAACTGCATCTCGAGCATGCTAAGGACATGCTTAATGACACTGTAGGTTGCAGTGTGTGCCATGTTGTACCTGTCCTCTACAATGGTTGCGGGTCACAGGACAGGTGTTTAACATTCAGGGATGCAGGGGGTACACACTTTCCCGTCTAGGAAATCTTTATTGGTTAGTGACATCGATGGCAGCTGTTGTCAGTGGTGGGGCCTTGGGCGTATACTTCACAATGAGGTACCCACTGAGTATGACCCCCACCATCGAATTTCTGCCACAGGGTGGAGGTGTGCTAGGTGAAGCCGTCGTGGGCACTGATGGGGAACCATGCCAGGACATTGGCGATATACCTTTATGCATCGCATACCACCTGGCAGTTGATGGAGTGGAAGCCTGTTATATTCATGTAGGCCTCCAGCCTATCCCCTGGGGGGTACATGGATGGCAACATGGGTGCAGTCAGTGGCACCCAGTACAACTGGTAGATGTGCAGTTTGATAGAATTGCTGCATGGTTTCTGTTAGCTCTGCTGGTGTACTGGACAATATGATGAACTCCCAGTATGGGCCAGAAGGGCACCTAGGAACTGGCCCAAAAGGCATGATGTGGCAGACTGTGTGATACCGGTTATGTCACCCACCGATGGCTGGAATGTTCCAGTGACCAGGAAGCACAGTGCTGCAGTCACCAGACTGGATGCGTAACCTGGGTGTTATTTTTGATAGTGGTCTGACTCTGAAATCTCTGGTGTCTGCTGTTGTTAAATCCTCTTTTTATCATCTGAACAATATCACCTGGGTGAAACACCTGGTTCCTCTGGCTGACCTTCCTACATTGGTCCACACCTTCATGACCACCTGCCTTGATTACTGCAATGCCCTCTACCTAGGGCTTCTGGAGGTTGATATCTGTCACTTGCAGCTAGTGCAGAATGCGGCAGCCAGGCTTTTGACTGGTATATCTAGGACTAGTCATATTACGCCTGTGCTGTGCAAACTGTACTGGCTGCCTGTACAAATCAGTGGCTGATCACCTTTAAGGTCGGTTTACTGACCTACAAAGCCCTACACGAACATGAAACATGGAACCCGGTACCTGCAAGATCTCCTGACTCCCTCCTGCCCTTCCCGCCCACTCCGCCGATGAGGGATTGCTAGAGATTCCCAGGGTTTGGTTAAAAACATCGGGTGCATGTGCTTTTTCTTTTGCTGCCCCTACCCCGTGGAATTCTCTACCTCATCGGTTAAGGGAATGACTGAACGTTTCAAGTTTTAAATCAGAGTTTAAAACCTACTTGTTTCACCTGACTTTCCTAATGGTCCTTACAATCTTCAGCTGCCTATGGATGTTATTATCTGTTTTAAATTGTTTGTGTTTTAATTTTATTGATTGTACAGCGCCTTGGCTCTGGAAAGGCGCTTAATAAATAAAGTTTTAGTTACCTGCTTACTTACCATGAGCTCAATGGACACTGAACGGCTGCTCTGGGTGTTTGTCTGGAGTTGCTCACGCAGCAGCAGCTCAAACAGCTGCATGAGCATGGGCCTGCTGACCCTGTTCCAGTCCAGGGTCTGTTCATCACTGAGGACTTTGAATTCGACTTGTGGCCCGTACTGTCTGGTTGCAGCAGAGTGCCTCAGAGGCCTGCAGTATGATTTGGGGGGGGGGCACATTCTCCCTTTTCTTGTCCTCCTGGACAGCCAGCATGAGGTATAGGATGTGTGCCATTGTTGTTGCAGTTCTGGTTTCTCGCTGCAGGGGTTGTGCCGGGTTATAGTCTGCATAGTGCAGTCCTTATCTTGCACAGCACAAAGTGGCCCTAAATGCCCCTCGCGATGCTGTTGAATATTGCACTGCGCCCCGTATTCATGCCACCACCTTAATTTACACTCCCATGCTTAATCCTCTGTTATACACACTTTCCATACATTTTCCTCTATATGATGTAGAGAACTAGTAAGGAGTGGACTGAAGTACTCAACTGTATATAACATATAGAATAAATGACAGCCAACTGTCAGTTATGCAAGCAATAATACCCTCCAGGGTGGGTGGTATTGGGCAATACTGGACCACCCAGGTGCGTGATGAGGCCAGACGCTGCAGGCAGCGGGCCTTATAGCCCCTGGAAGGTCCGGTATTGCCTATACCACCCACCCTGGAGGGTATTATTGTGCTTAGAAAATGGGCTATCTGTAAAGTCTTTTTTTGTAATATTCAAGAATTTTTTTATTTTTTTAAATACCAAAGATTATCATACAGTTGCTTGGTTAGTAAAGTAGTCCCTGTACTGGCATACTTGACAATACTTGGCAGCAGAGGGCAGGGCAGCATTTGACTGCTGTGTACAATATCTCCCATCTTTGGCAGCTGACCCCCCCCCCCAGCACACTTGCGTTCCTTTTTTTTATTGTTTATTTCCCTCACTGAGAGAGAAACACACGCAGGTTGTCCTCTATTTTGTTAATGTTCCTAACGGGATCAGGAAGGGCAATGGAGTGCAGGGGAGGTACCGTAATTGGAAAGGAAATGGGCGCAGAGAGGTATGTTTTTTCTTATAACTGCTTTGTGTAGTGGAGGGGACGTACTGGAAAAGTACAGTTTTTCTCTCTCTCTCTCTCTATAATGTATTAATCAGATCGTGATCTAACTGCCACGGATCTGATTACAGAACCAAGTATGTCATCGTGGAGTGGGAGCCGCTCGCCAAGCAATGGGGAAGGGGGGCAGCATTCGAGAATGGGTGTGAGACCAGGGTGAGGAGACAGTAAATTTTAAATTAAGTGCGGTTGGGAAAATGCTTATTTTTCTTTGTTCCCGACCGCAGATGAAATACTGGACTATTTTTTTCTTTGCTTTTAAAAATATGCTCCATTTACTGTTACTCGGTTTTGGCTAGTAGAGGAGCCTGAGGGAGCTGACTGATTGGCTTCGGAAGCAGCGTTGGTGATCAGTGTGGTGTGCTGCAGTCGAGCACCATAACTGATTTTTTTTTAGAAAGACTGTTTGTTTTGGTTTTTGTCTTGACTGCAATTAAGCAATTGCCAACTCCGGTGATGGTGGTAATTGGGGGGCATAACTTAGTTGCTTAGTGGTTAAAAAAATGGCGGCATTTTGAACTTGTGTGCCCAGTGCTTCAGCCAATGAGGAAGCAGGCTGGGCACAAGGATACTTGGCTGGCCATAAGGCAGGTTTGGGGTGGCACTTTTTATTTGCTGGGCATCTATTGAAAGTTAATGTACCCCCTTGGCAGGGGTACTAGCCAATCAGAACTCAGCAAATAAAAAGCCCATTTTCTAAAGGGGAATAATTCCATGAAGAGGTTTCTTTTGTTCCATAAATTTCAGTATTAAATGATTTCCTTGAAGCTTGCAGTTGGCTATCTTTTATTTTGTGTGTTATATTGATAATTATACAATGGCAAGAAAAAATCCTGGACTCTGATTGGTCAGTCTTGGGCTGGACCCGTGATGTTAATCAGTACAACATCACGGGTCTAGTCTCAGCCTCACTGTGAACCAATATGGATGATATGGCTATGGACCACCACTTTTTTTTTTCTATCTCCTCTTAAGAAACAAAAATATTTTTCCACACTAATAAAAACATTCTTTAAAATTATTTTTTTTACTTTATATATAACAACGAGCCATTGTATAATAGCAATAATGCCCTCCAGGGTGTGTGTCGTTTGGGATAATGTCACGCCTCAGTTGTTGGACGCACTCGGCCTGCGGCCTCGTGCCCAACCACCTGAGGCGTGACGTTATCCCAGCACGACACACACCCTGTCGGGCTTTATTGCTTAATTCAACAGCATGACTGGGAAAAAAAACATTGCTGCCCTGCCAAACTCCCACCCATCTGCACAGACCCAGCCTGACTCACCTCATAAAATTATTTTTATTATAATTTTTTTGTCTTTAAAAATGAATTTAGTTTTCTTTTTCTCTGGTGTGGTTTGTATGTAAAAGAGGTGCAGTGCATAGAGTCAGGTAATCACCAGTGAGTGACCACATAGCAAAACTTTTACAAATGAAACCTCTGGCAACGAGAAAACTGTAAGACTGTTTTAAGGAGAAAAGAAATGAGATAAAAAAAATATTTGATGTGGGTCAAGCTGACTTTGCACAGATAGGTGAGGGTTTCTAGTAGGGATTGTGGTCACGCTAGCAAAAGTGGGAGTAACCTTGCCTCATCTGGACTGGCTAACACACACTAACTGATAGGAGCCAGGTGTCTGAACATGAAACTGATGTCTACTACTGTGTGCTGTTTACTAATGTCTATCTATGAAATTAATGTCATAGCTGTAAATCATGACTGAAGTCTAGTTGGGTGCCTAACTGAACTAGCCTGTATGCTGTCGTAGGGTTTATGTATGTACAATATGTAATTACTGTATATAGTGCCTATAAATGTTTCTTTATGTAACTAATTCCGGGTCGCCCCTGAAAAAGGGACCTCTGGTCTCAGTGGGCTTACCCGGTTACCAAATTCCAAATAAATAAATAAATAAAAAAGCAAGGTGAATTGCATGATTGGGAATTAAAAGCCCAATACTCAAAGGCACCCCAGATAATGTGCAATTTGCGCATATTTGAGGTGCTTTGACTTGCTGCTTTGGAAGCCGGCATGCCTGCTGGCATCCACTCTCCTGGTGGTGCAGATCCACATGTGGGGGCAGGGGTGAAGCTTTAATGGATTACTGGCATCTAATCTAATGTCCATGCCTGACTGTTGGCAGATTTCTGCCTCCTCAGGGAATGGAAGATGATGGGATAGGGACACCTCTCTAAGGATTGCTGTATTCACTCTGATATTTAGAATTACAAATGTTGGTCGCTGTCTGATCCTGCTACTGCTCCAACCCTCCATGGAGGAGTTAGGCAGCCCTGTACACACTCGGGTACTTAAACCGTGTCAGAGAGCTTAACACGGTTTAAGACCCACCTAACTCTGTTCAGAGACACATTCCAGTCATAATTAAACCATTTTTGATAACTGTACTTTAACCCTGCTGTCTACCTAGTCTAGAGCCCAGTTTCAAAAATGGTTTAATTGTAACATGCTTACCTCTGGTAATGTGTATGTATTCCATGCTTCACCCCTCTTCAAGGTACAGTAATTATGGGATACACAGCTGTAAACAGCTAAAGACGGCGGTCACCATTGTATTGCAGTTTGCATGCCATGTGTGTTTAAGCAATAATGCCCGACAGGGTGTGTGTCGTGCTGGGATAACGTCACGCCTCAGGTGGTTGGGCACGAGGCCGCAGGCCGAGTGCGTCCAACAACTGAGGCGTGACGTTATCCCAAACGACACACACCCTGGAGGGCATTATTGCTATTATACAATGGCTCGTTGTTATATATAAAGTTAAAAAAATAATTTTAAAGAATGTTTTTATTAGTGTGGAAAAATATTTTTGTTTCTTAAGAGGAGATGGAAAAAAAAAGGTGGTGGTCCATAGCCATATCATCCATATTGGTTCACAGTGAGGCTGAGACTAGACCCGTGATGTTGTACTGATTAACATCACACCCGTGATGTTGTACTGATTAACATCACGGGTCCAGCCCAAGACTGACCAATCAGAGTCCAGGATTTTTTCTTGCCATTGTATAATTAAGATTATGAACCGCCGATCGTAAATGGAGCAAGCTGATTGGTCGAGAGTTTCGCCGTGATGATATCGGGCTACATCATCACGGCTTCAGAAAACCTCCGGCCACCAGCCTCCTCACTCTGGAAAATAACCTTATGACCGCAACATTCTCTGCATCGCTCACTGTTCCTCAAACAAACCAGCAGAAGGCACACCGTGGAGCAGATTAAACCACAACTGAAACCCCTGTTAAAAATTAAAGAACATTAAATTTAAATAAACAGGAGTGAAACAGTTGCCAACTCCAACACACGCGCACACCAACCAAATCTGCTGCCCGCCTGAAGATTTGTCACACCACGCAGCAGCAGCGAACTTGCGATTTCATACTAGCACTTGAATCACTGCCCAAACCTGACAAAATGTTCATTTTTTTAACGTATTTAATTAACAGCACAGTTGCTTCTCACAGTATCCTGCCAGTCTTTTTACTGTGCCACATTTTTGTTTCTCACAGGCTAAAATGCGTGCACATTTCAAAACAGCAGCGCACAATGTACTTACTGAACTCATCCTCTCCATCTTCAGTCCCACTATTTTAAATCCTCTGCCCATCATCGGCTTAATTTTTCTTCTGTTTTTAATAACCGCGATCATATACTTCGGGGGACACTACACGAGACAAAGAGAGAGCAGATACTGTGGCAGAGTAACAACTTTGGAGACTGACAGAGATCAGTCAGCAAGTAGTAGCAGCAGCGCCACCTTCTGGTGAAAGCAGAAACTGGACTTTTTAATTGGAAGATATACTTCCACAACACAAATATAATTAAAAAAAGTATTTAAAAACAATTAAAACAAAAAATAAATGAACTAAAACTTTTAAGCCAGTTCATAATAGCAATAAGGCACTCCAGGGTGTGGTATATCATGGGATATCCTCACTTCTCGGACGGTTGGAGGCACTCGGCCTGCGGCCTCGTGCCCAACCACCCGAGGCGTGACGATATCCCACGATATACCACACCCTGTCGTGCCTTATTGCTTAATTATACTACAGAACAGTTTAAAAAATGGCTCAACTCCCTCGGGAGTGATCTACTCACTGAAACAAAGCTCAGCCACTTTAAACAGATGCTTTGTCAGCATCTCTCTGCACTCTGTGGCTGTGACTGTCCTACATGATCTGCATCATTCCTGCACACTAAACTTGGACTGACCTGTCTGTACTTGTCCGATATTGCATTGGCACGTGTCTTCCATGTCTCCCCATCATCCCCTTTCTACTTCTACTCCTGTTCCCTCTGTTCTTTATATTCTCATCCACCTTCCCACTCCACTTTCCTGCTATGCCTTCTACCCTATAATTTGACAATGCCTCCTCTGGCTGACTCATTATGTTGTCTTGCGTGCACAGTGCAGACAACATATTGTGGCTGCTTCAGTGGAGAAGTGGGTTTCGGAGGCGAGGTCCTGCTGCAGCCAATGGTGCCACTGACTTTTCAGGATGGGCTCTGTGGCGCCAATGGCATAGCATGCTGTCTATGACAGCAGTTGAAAAAACATGCCACCACCTTGAAGGAAATTAGCCGCTGCAATCAGGGAGTGCCACGGAGTGGTCCCTGATTGCAGCAGCCAATTACTGCTTGCCTCCTATGGTCAAGCAACATGGCGGTGGCTTCCCCGTCATCTTCTTACAGTCCCCAGAGAAGCCGAGGGACAGCCACCGCCTTTTACAGTCCCTGTGAAAGCCGACGGGGGTTCCCAATCCTCCTGTTGGCATGCCCCCTCCTAAATTAATTTGCCGATGGGGGTGCTCAATGCCCGTCGACATAATGTACCCCCCATTTCTTGTGTGCTGAGGGGGTGCCCAATCCTCCTTGGCTCATGCGATCCCCCCACCTCTGTATGGCCGGCGGGGGTGCCCAATCCACCGTTAGCTACAGCCCCCCAAAAAAAAACTCAGGTGGCAAGCTGGGAGCCCACTCCAGTGTGCCAAATGCCCCTGTAGAAAAAAAAAATCCCTCAATACTTTTTTCTTTTTACCCTGTAAAACAGAAAACGGTCCCTCGTCGAGTCTGGTAACCCTTCCCCCAACCCACGCCCATCTTCTGCGCACCCTGCCTCCCCACACCTCCCTCACCCCATACTTACCTCCGGAGCCCAGTGTGACTATCTTCGGTGGACTGGGAACACGTCTGCACACTTCAAAGCCGACCTCGAACTGAAGAAATGCCGGTAAGCTGTATAATGGCATAAATGTTTTTTTTTTCCAACTTATGTGGATATCTCGGCCATTTTTTTTACTTTTGCCACCAAATTTTCAACATAGGGTTTTTGGGACCCCTCCTCATGAATTCAGTCACTGTCATGGTGTTATTTGTTCACAAAAGGTGATTTTGCTGTCACTACGCAGAACCACCTTTCGGGACCGAGTAACGAAATGACAGTAACACTGTTCATGAGGTGGCCTCCCAAAAAGCCTGTGTTGCAAATTTAGTGAAAAAATTCCAATAAATGACTGTTACGAGTGTGCGTTGCGCAGTTTCCACGCACACTTGCAACTTCACCAATTTGTAATATTTTCACTCCAGATTTTCAACATTGGCATTTTTCCACACCTCCTTATGAACAGTGCAGCTGTCATTTTTCACATCTTGGCCGAAATGTGTTTTAGCACTACCGGCGCAGAATAGTGCGATCGCTGTGGGAAATCAGTGTTCAGGACAGATTATGGAAATCATAGCAACACTGTTCATGAGCAGAGGTCCTAAAATGCCTATGTTGAACATTTGGTGACAAAAGTCCATAAAATGACTATGTTACAAGTGTGCATTGCGCAGTTTCCACACACAATCATAACTTCGACAATTTGTAATATTTTCACTCAACATTGTCAATTTTGCACACGTCCTTATGAACAGTACAGCTGTCATTTTTCAGATCCTGCCCAAAATGCGTTGTCGCACAAGGGGTGCACCATGACACGGTCGCTGTGGGAAATCAATGATCACGACAGATGAAGAAAATCATACTGACAGTGTTCATGAGCAGAGGTCCCAAAATGCCTATGTTGAAAATTTGGTGAAATAATTCCACTAAATGACTCTGTTCTGAGTGTGCATTGCATAGTTTCTACGTATGCTCGTAAATTCGCACATTTTTAATATTTTCACTCAAGATTTTCAACACTGCCATTTCTTCACACCTACCTATGAATGGTAACAGCTGTCATTTTTCACATCCTGCTTGAATGGTGTTTTCCCACATCTGGCGCAGAATGGCACAGTCACTGTAAGAAATCAACATTCTGAACAGATTAACAAAATCACAGTGCCACTATTCATGAGCAGCGGTCCCAAACACTTTCATGAGGTAGGGTTCACAAAAATGCTGTGTTGCAAATTAGTAGTGCAAATACCAACACACGGCCGGGGCATTAGGATTTCTAACCATAATGTCCCACCCTGTACAGACTGACAGGCGTCAGGGGTGTGTCTTAGCATTGTCGGCTGTCATGCTCACACCATACCATTCCCCCACCTAATGCCACTGACAGGCATCAAGGTGTGACTTGGACTCTTCGGCCCCACAGTTCACCCCATTCTCCTTTGCTGTACCCATTCCAGCGTGTGTCCTTATGAAATGGGGTGACTGTAAAGCCGAACACCCCAAGGCACACCTCCGCACTTGTCGGTGTCTGCAGGATAGGGTGAGGTAAAATGCCATGAGCGTTATGGCCGAATGGGGTGAGCGTAAGGCCCGAGGACCCCAAGGCACAACGTGATATTTGTCGCACTGCAGGGTAGGGTGAGCTGAAATACCATGAACATTATGGCCAATGCCCAAAGGCACACCTCAGTGCCCGTCACTCTCTGTAGGGTGATGTGGGGTTTGACGTCGCTTTCATACTTCACTGCCATTCCTATTATGCATCTGTTCAACTCCTTCGCTACCAATGCCAATGTCAGCAAGACAACATTCAGCATTGACAAATGCTTGTTTTTTTAACAGCTCTTAATATCAACTATATTGACCCTGTCCCCCGCCATGTTGTATTCCATTTACCATTGCTTGCTTGTATAATTATGTAACTTTATGTACAAAACCTATGCTCAACAAATGTATGCATGTCCTAACTCCTCTGTATGTATGTTTACCTTTACCCACTGACGTGGAACCTTTGTAAAAAAGTTTTGCGCTCAAAGATATTTGTAATTCCAAAACTGTCATAAAAAAAAAATTATGAACCGGCGATATCAGATCGAAAGTAACCTGATTGGCCGAGGAGTTTCGAAGCCGTGGTGATATCGGGCTACATCATCACGGCTCGAAAACCCTCGCCACCAGCCTGCTCACCTCCAGCGCAATCTTCTCCACTTCCCAAGCGAAGCAAGTCAGACCTCCACTACAACTAACAGGCCAAAAACAAAACCACATCCTCACAATTGCCCCCCATACAGGTTGCGAAACCAGACGACGCTACAAACACACACAAAAAATCTCCCTTTCATTACCGCAACTGCTTCATTCCATGAGCACCAACAACCGGCTTCACTGCCACGCTGCCTCGCGCTAAACGGCAAGCTACAACCCGCTTCCTCAGGCTTGACTCATCTTCTCGATTTCCTCAGAAGTAGGCACAACTCATCTTCACTTCCTCAACAACAAAAAACAATATTAACGTACGTCAGTAAACTAAACTTCCGGGGGGGGATCAATACCACAACAATTAAGCCTGTAACAAAATCCTCCTGCAACAGCACCACCTACTGGCCAAAACATGAAATACACGAACTTTTTTTTTAAATGTCTACCTACACTCATATAAAAACAATATTAAAATATTTAAAAACTTTACTTTTTTGCATTAAAGGCATAAAATATCAATTAATCCAGTTCATAATAGCAATAATGCACTCCAGGGTGTGGTATATAAGTAGGATATGGTCACTTCTCGGGTGTTGGGCCTTCTCGGCCTGCGGCCTTGTGCCCAACCACCCGAGGCATGACGATATCCCACGATATACCACACCCTGTCGTGCATTATTGCTTAATTATACAATGGGGTATGAAAAGCCTGTAACCTCATTGGTCAAAAACACATCACATGACCGTGATAAATCCTTCAGTATATCCACTGTAAAAGTTTTATATCACTATAAAAACAAGAAAAAAAAAACAAGTTGAACCTTGTGTAATAGCAATATATACCGTGACAGAAAATGGGTATACGGGTGGATTTACCACTTCTGGTGTTGTTAAGTCACTGGGCTACGCCTCCTGACCAGACCACAGCAGGCGTAGTAAATCCACCAATATGCACACTCTATGTCATGGTATATTGCTTAAATGTGGATGCTTCAGCACGGTAACCGTTAGTCCAATTAAAAAAAAAAAGTTTCTAAATCCAGTTCACAAGTGTGTGCAAGTCCTTAGGTTGGGGAGGGGAGTGTAGCACATAGCTTGTATCTAATGCAGCCCTTATGGATGCATCGCCTCTGCCCTCTCCACCAGCCCACTGCAATGCAGACTCCTTCAGGAATGGGGCGCATATCCGCCCCGCCGTCCTCCACCAGTGTAGCCAGGATTGCACATGGAGTGCGGAGAGAACACACATCCAGACTTGGCCTGGACCCTTAAACACCACGAGGATACTGTGATTACCAGAATGATTTTCCCCAGATTTATTCATGTTTAACCAGGAAGTGAACTGGGCACAGTACCGCCGGTTTTTTTTTTTTTACCATGCCTGACATAAAACAATCAAACAACATTAACGAATAAATACAACCTTTTGGACAATTATAAATATCACCAAGCACATTTAAAATGAGCGAAATATAACTTCTTCCAAAGCTAGCCGTGAATAATTAAGCCATTTACTGTGAAACCATGAGTCACAATTTATGCCATTATGAGAGTGCTTCTTAGTTGTAAATTATAATTATACAGCATTTAACCATATCATTTAAGGAGGTATATTCAAAGGATTAGGGTAATAACAGCAACCAAGAATAAAAGATCTGACGTCGGATCAGATGCACCATAATAAAGAAATGTCATTCAAACACCATGAAGTCTTGCTATATTAGGACTTATTGCAGTTAGCCACTGCACTTGAACTGCCCCGGAGAGGAAAGAGTTAACTCCAGAGAATCTGGAGTTCTAAAGCGCGAGGGCGCTATACCAAAGCTCTATCTGGGCAGTTTCAAATGAAACTGTCAGATTCTTTACTCCGCCACTGAACAGTCGCTCCGGAGATCAGCTCCTTCAGCTCGGTTCATTTCTCGGTCAAGCGAGTATTTTTGGTTCATTTGAACCGGCAAAAAGTAATTATTTTACTGCATTTCGGTTAAAGCTCTATCTGGTAAACCGTAAGTACAAAATGTAAAGTCTGTGTGGAAATTTAGTTATCGGTTCGGTTTTGAACCGATCGGGTTGCTTATTTTAACGTTTTAAAGTTTTGGGCTTTTAGAGTGCGGTACCCGGTTCTTATTGGTTCTAAAAAAACCTTGATTTTAAATAGGGTTTTTTCAAATACCCGTGAAACGGTTAGGAACCGATAAGGGTGTCTTGCCTGGCACGGCCATAAAAAGGGCAAGTTTTTGGTTAGGCTGGCATTATGTCTGAGAAACCCAAAAGAAAACTGGCCCACTGTTTCAACATCTGGATGCTGTGGGAAGCCTTTGCCAAGGCTGACCCACACACCACTTGTGTTTATTGTCTGGGGGCTGACCACCTCCTGTCAGACTGCCAGGTGTTTAAAATTTCCTTGCAGCCACCCTGAAAAGAGATAGGGCCGGCTCAGGGAACTATTGGCCAAAAGTCCGCTGACCCAGATGGCCAGCCCGGTCCAGTACCCACTGGACCAGAGGGAGTGCCCTCTGACCAGGACTAGACTTCCTCGGGCAAAAGGATGGTTCTGAGGAACCAGTTTAAAAAAAAAAAAAAAAAAAATGAATATGACAGAGAAATCAGTAGGTTTGGAGTCCAAGATTGTCTCTCCAACTGCTGCAGAAGTAGTTAAGCCATACAGATTGTCCAGTCACTGTTTCTAGGTCCTGTCGAACCATCTACAGTTGGTAAAAGGTGGCTCGTTCAGTTCCAGTGGTTCAGGTTTATGATGTTGAGGAATTGTTATGAACCACAGGAGTGGGAGGAGGAAATTTGATCAATGCATGTGTGGCTGGTAGGGTCTGGACATGCCCACTTAAGCGGACATTTTCTCCAGACAGACTTTTAGAATCTCCTTTTCTGTCTGAGTCCTTTTCTCAGTTTATGTTTTACAAAAAGCTTGCAGAATTGCCCCAGCTTCCTTTAGAGGAGGCTATGGATGAGTAAAGGGGAGCCTGATTATGTAGGAATGATGGGCTAGGAGGTTGTCTTTCCTTTGCATAAGTCATTTAGGAAGTAAACAACAAAGATTTTATAAGATTCCTCTTTCTGTCCCTCCTGTAAGATAAAAATGGACAGAAGGTGTATTTAATCAGGCTCTGTTACAGACTTCCTCACTGAGCAGTGTAGTCATGTAGGTGTGGTACAAGCTGCAGCCTGTGTCAAGGCTAGTTCCCTGGCCTCACATCCTCCTGAATAGATTCCAGGAGGATTGATGCCATGACAAGAAAACAGTATGGCAGCTTCTGTGGGACTCAGACAGGCAAGTTGTATGGCTTATGTGGCTAGATTCGAGAAATCTGGGTGGGACGTGATATTGCAGTTAGCCAAGCAGGCCCATGGCCAGCTGGCTAGCTGGTTGGAACAGGTGGCTGCTAATGGCACTGAAGCCTCTAAGTTCAAGTTCATACTGCTGTTGGTGTTAATCTTGTTTTCTCTAGGGTCATGACCACTTCTGTAGCTTTCCGTAGGTTGGCATGGCTCAGATGCACTAATCTGTCCCAAGATACTCTGTCAAAGTCTATGGATTTGTTTCTTGTTGTGGTAATTCTCTGTTTGAGGAACAAACAGAAAGCTATATGAAAAACAGGGATGATTACCTAAAAGTGCCCAGGTAGAGGCTCAGGCCTCCTCTGCTTTCACCAGAGTGGTCTCCTCAGAGGCAGAGATGAGCGGGCACAAGTAAACCGTCCTCCCTTAGCCTAAGACTATTGCCAAGCAGGCACCCTGACGGGTGCCCAGGGCCGATTCTCCTATATCAGTGGGCAGGTTGGTTTTATTTCAGCCAGAATTGGGTGTCCCTAACTCGGACAAGTGGGTTCTGGAAGTAATAGGTCTGGTTCTCAGCTTCAAACAGTTTCCAAAGATGAGAGCCAGACAGGTCCACTCGCAAATCCTTCGAATCCCTTGCTTTGGGAGCAGAGGTTTCTCTCCCTGAACTGCAAAGCAGTAGAAGGGTCCCTCCTTGCCACTGGGGCAAGGGGCTGTACTCATGATACTTTCTTACCCTATAGAAGGCAGGAGATTGGCGGCCCATCTCAGATTTAAGGTACCTGAACAAGCATCTTTTGAAAACAAAGTTAAAAATGTTAACTCTGGCTGAGGCCAGGGGACTGGCTAGCTTTCCTGGACCTCAAGGATGCCTATTTTTTCATGTTTTGATCAGGCCTTCTCACCGAAAGTACCTCAGGTTACCCTCAGGCCACTACCAGTTCAGGGCAATGCCCTTCGGCCTTACCTCTGCACCAAGGGTATTGAAATTCTAGCTGTGGTAGTGGCTCTTTTAGAAAGGCAAGGGATTGCTTTGTTTCCTTTCCTGGATGACTGGCTCTTAGTGGGTCAGTCTCCAGATCAAGTAAAATCCCACTTGCAAGTCACCCAGCAGCTTCTCACCTTTCTGGGATTCCTGCTGAATTTACAAAGTCAGTTCTCGAACCAGTTCAGGTACTAACTTTCATAGGGGCAGAGTTGAATACAAAGTTAGCCAGGGCATTTCTCCCCTCTGAAAGGGTAGGCAGTCTCTTTGCCCTGGCATCTTCCATTACTCTGTGAGTCTCTTGACCAGCATAGCATTTGCTACAACTACTAGGGTACATGGCTGCTTCCACAGCTGTAGTGCAGGGAGCAAGATTCCAGATGGGGGACATTTAGTTCCATCTGAGGGCCTATTGGTCCCAAAGGAGGTATTCCCTTTCCAAATTGGTTCTAGTGACCCAATCCCTGATCCTGGCCTTACACTGGTGGCAGGATCAAAGCAATCTAAAACTAGGGGTCCTCCTCATTCCCTCACCACGGATGCTCCTGTGTTAGGGTGAGGAGCTCGCTAAGCGACCTGTCCACGAGGAGTGTGGTCTCCCAAGGAATCTCTGCTCCACATCAATTTTGGAACTCAGAGCTGTCTTCTAGCTCTTAGGAGTTTTCAGCTTCTGTCCAGAACAAGGTAGTTCAAGTCAGGACAGACAACACCACAATAATGTGGTACATCAACAGGCAGGGGCACTCGGTCATCAGCCTTGTGCACCGAAGCAATGAGTGGTGGTCTCTGGCTTACTCCTGAACACCTCCCTGATAGCAGTTCACCTCCCAGGGAAGGACAATGCCCTGGCAGATGCCCTCAGCAGGATTCTCAGGGCCATCACGATTGGGCTCTGAATCCTCAGGTGCTGGGTTCAGTCCTTGCCAGATGGGGCTCATTTTCAGATAGATCTTTTAGCAGCCCAGATAACCACTAACTTTCTCTGTTTTTGTTGAGGCCTCCAGTGCTGGGATCAGCCCCCTGGATGCTTTTCACTTGGATTGGAAAGGGAAGTTTCTGTACACCTTTCCTCCTTTTCCCTTTCTTTCAGGGTACTAGTAAAATCAGATCTCAGCCCTGCAAAGCGATTCTGATTGTTCCAAACTGGGCCAGACAGCCCTGGTACCCATTGTCTCTGTCCTTGACAGTCCACCCTACCCTGAGCTTGCCCAGAGTCCACGACTTACTGGCCTTTGCACAAGGGAGAGTGTGGTATCCGAACCTCAAATTCCTCCTTCTCAAGGCAGCTCTTGAGGAGTTAGAATTTGCTGATTTACACCTTTTTCAAGGTGTCGCGAATATTTTAAAGGCTTCAAGGAAGCTTTTTCACTGGGGCCACTTACAATTCTAAGCGGAACAGGTTTTCAGTCTGGTGCGCTGAGAAGCAGATTATACCACAGTCTGCTTATCTGCCCATTTTCTGGACTTTTTGGTCCATTTTAAATTCCTTAGGTCTTGGGCCAGCTACCTTAAGGGTTCCTCTGGCAGCTGTCTCTGTTTTTCTGCAAGCAGGAAGCCTGCTTCCTTTTCTTCTCAACCTGTGTTTTCCAGTTTTAAGGGGTTGCTTCACACCAACCCTCCTTTTCAGGGAACCAGCTCCTGCATGGAGCCTGAATGTTTGCATTGCTCAGTTAATGCAAACCCTTTGGACCTCTGTCCCCAGCAGAGCTCAAGCTTCTCACTTGTAAAATGTTTTTTTCTGGTGGTTTCACTTCTGCCAGACGCATAAGTGAACTACAGGCCCTGGCAGTGGAAGAAGATTTTTCTCTCCCCACAGGGATAAGACAGTCCCTAGGACTAACACAGGGTTTGTCCCTAAGTGGTTTCAGGTTTCCACCGAACCAACCCATCTCTCTCCCAGGATTTTCACTGAGCATTCTTCCTCAGGTGAGAGGAGCTGCACAGCTTGGACGTCAAAAGAGCCTTATGCTACTATTTGTAACACACCAAGGGTCACAGGTTCGAATCCTCCAACTCTTCCTTACCTAGGGCGAGGTTGGCAAGGGAACCTGCCACTAAGAGGACAATTGCAAGGTGGATTGTCTCTTGTATCCATTTTGTTATCAAAGACTAGGTAGGAGAGCCCCCCTCAGGACTGAGGGCTCACTCCACCAGGTGTACAGCTGCATCTCTAGCGGCTGCTAGAGATATTCCCATTCTGGAAATCTGTCGAGCTGTTACTTGGAAGACAGTTCACACTTTTACCAGGTATTATTCCCTGGATTTCTGTCCAGGAGAGATGCTCGTTTTTGGCACAGCTGTGCTTCAGAGCCTATTTCCTAGTAGGTTCTGACCCTCCTCCATGGAGGTACTGCTGTGTAATCTGCAATAAGTCCTAATATAGCAAGACTTCATGGTGTTTGAAGAAAAAATTACTCACCTTAGTAATTGCTTTTCTTCTCATAGTCTTGCTATATTAGGACCACCTCCCAACCTGCCCTCTCCAGAACTTCTACTGGGGTGGGGTGGCAAATTAGTGCAAGCACTGTGTCATGCCATTGTAGTTCTTCCCTTCACCCTCTTTTATTTAGGGTTAGGGAACTAGGGTTTTCTGTGTTGAGTGATTTGTTGGCCCCTTCCTGGACTTGAGTCTTTGGGGAAGGGGTCCTAATAGTGCTTGTCAGGGGGGAAAACTAATAATACCATTATTCATTCTTATTATTGTTATTGTTGTTCCTATTGTTGTTTATATTGTTATTACTACTAGTAGGTAGCCATTTGGCTAGTGTAGAGCTTTCCACACAGACTTGTTGCTTAGTGTTAGCTTCGTAAAGATCTGACAGTTTCATTTGAAACTGCCCAGATAGAGCTTTGGTATAGCGCCCTCGCGCTTTAGAACTCCAGATTCTCTGGAGTTAACTCTTTCCTCTCCAGGGCAGTTCAAGTGCAGTGGCTAACTGCAATAAGTCCTAATATAGCAAGACTCCATGAGAACAAAAGCAATTACTAAGGTGAGTAATTTTTTCTTATGTAACAAAGAGGTTCATATCATATGAGGAAACTGTAATTCACTGTACTGTATTGAAGGAAGCAATATACGGGGGGACAGAACCCCCCACTAATCACCCTTTGCTACGAGGTCAGGCATACCCTTCTCCTGAAGTGTTTGTGTCAGGGTGAGTATGAACACCTCTCAATTAGCAAGAGTGCTTACGTCTTACTTAGTCCCTGACTTCTGTCCTGCGGCTGCGGGTAGTCGCTGAAACCAGCCTGATGCGAGGCGTAGTCCGTGGAAACTAAAGGCTGAGGTCACTTGATCAGCAGCAGCAGCAGATGAAGTCCTGCTTAGGTTTTGGAAACAGTTAACGTGCCATTGCGAAAGTTGTACTCTCAGCTGACGTATGAGAATTGCCTGATTGGTGATGTAGTAGGACAGAGGGCGGAGGATTTACTGGCAAAAGAAGCCCTCCTGTCCTTTCAGAACAGTCTGATGGACAACACGGATATAATGTTGGCTATGGCTGCTTGGACTTTTCCCAGATTGTTTGAAGGACAGAGAGGGGAGCGGCTGACAGACTCGAACCGTCACTGAGTGCTCACACATTGCTTCATTTTCCCTGTAACTATAGGGCAATTTTCCTGTGTTGTTCTACAGATTACATTACTTCCCGTGGAAACCGACTTTCTCAGCTTTCCCGTATCACTGCAAATCTATGTGAACAATTTATCTGTAAATGGCTGAATTTTCTTGTACAAGAATCCCCGAAGCTCTTGGGATCCCTGTAGCGTGCAAAGGGCGGCTCATCAAAGAGGTATGTACTGCCGTTTGTGTCGTTTACATTAAGTAAGGGGCTGTTGACAAAGTCTAGTGCAAATTACTTTGTAAAGATCCAATTAAAAAGGCACCAATCCCTTGTGCCTGCTGGAGTTCCCAGCGAATTTGGAGGAAATCGAAAGTCGGGGGTTTCACGTCAGCTGACTTTTGGTTGCAGTGGAAACCAGCTATCAGATTTTTGGCCAGGCTGACTGGATGTAGCAGTATATGCACTGCAAACCTCGGCGCAACAGCAGAGTTTCTTTTCGTCATTTGTGAGTGCTGTCTCGACTGCAGTGCTACTCGTCCACTTTCCTGCAACAATAAACCGGTTCCTTCTGTATTGTTTACGCTACTTTCTCACTGGGACTCCCACTCGCAGCGCAGCATGGACGGCGGCAGCAGCAGTAAGAGGGGGCTGAGCAGTCGGCTCAGGCAACAGAATCCACTGCCACTGGCATTGCTGTAAGAAGTCCTCCCGCACGGCAGTGAACAAACCCAGAGAACGGGAGTGCATCGCTCGCCTCACGCAAGGTAGGACACTAGAGCTGCTCAACTCCCCTATGTATTATATATTAAAAAAAAAAAAAAAAGACTGGCAATTTACTCCTAGTTTCGGGTTAAAAAAACAAAACAAACCCAAAGCACACTGGTGCTATTCATATAATGATGAGGATTGCTAATTTTTTTGTTTTCGTTTGCAGTGTCCCCACCAGACATGTTCTTTTATATGGTGCTCTGAAAGTAGCGTCAGTAACAGAGGCATCGTGGTCTACTGGTTAGAGCACCGGCGTAGGAACCGGGAGAAGACTGCAGCCTGCCTCTCCGGTTCCCACGTCGGCCAAATTCTCCTTGGGCAAGTGAGATGAATAACCTCAGTCAGCAGAGAGTCATTTTCGGGAGGGAGGGGCGGTGGCTGCCCCTCGCCAGCATTTCATAATTGCAGTCTTGAATAACTTACTGTAAATTCCCTTTATAGTTGTGTCCCCTCAACTATTACACTGTTTTTTTTTTTTTTTTTGTATCTCTCATTTGTTAGAATGTTTAATGTTCTCTGTAACTCTTGTTACCCGGGTCGACCCTGAAAAAGGGGCTTGTCTCAGTGGACTCACCCGGTCACCAAAACTCAAAATAAATAAATATTACACCCCAGTTACACCTCTGCGGGCCTCAGTACTCTGGAAATGGGTAGGAGCAGAGGGCCCCACTGAAAACAGGAGTTGCATCTCAGCTGGCTTATCCTGTTTAAAATAATATAATTTATTATTATAACACACACTCACTCTCTTCCCCCACACCCCATAGTGGGAGCAACAAATAAACCAGAATATGGCTGTTTGGGTCCACAGAGCAGTTTGATTTTCCTGTGGGAAATGCAACAGAATGATCTTGCAAAACGTGCTCTGTTGAAATAAAGTAGGTGCCTCTGCAAGAAGATGGGTAAAAGGCAACTTGTGACTGCCACATGACAAAATCCAGCTTGATGGCCACATATGTATCCAGTAGCGGCTCTAGCCACAAATGGTTACTAGGGCACAGCTGGGGCACAACCGATG
The DNA here is from genome assembly GCA_016271365.2 of Neoceratodus forsteri. Classification (NCBI taxonomy): domain Eukaryota; kingdom Metazoa; phylum Chordata; order Ceratodontiformes; family Ceratodontidae; genus Neoceratodus; species Neoceratodus forsteri. The sequence continues at coordinate 1,681,859,215 of CM057456.1, forward strand.
GCAGCCAGGGCACTGATATATTGTTACTATGGGGGAAGCTTTGCACCATATGGGGCACCAACTGGGGCACAGCATTTTTTTACCAGGGCACGTGCCCTGGCGGGCCCTGGTGTAGAGCGGCCACTGTATGTATCATAAAAGATACAGACAGAAGAGGACTTTGAATTATGTTTATTTTTAAAAGCAATTCCAGATCCCAAAGCATACCTCTCAATTGATTTTGCCTCAGATTTTTCCTCTATCCCTCCAAAATGTGTTGTTTTGATAACTGAAGAATGTAAGTGCAACATAATGACACCAGAGTTAGACATGTTCTACTTAGGAAAATGCTTTTACACAAAGCCACTTAATTCTGTCAGATTTCTAAGTAGATATCATGTATTTTTAAGATGTGTACCTGATTTTGGTCCCATGTCCCTGATTATTTTAAGTCTTGGCTCTGTTATACCATGCAAGGGACTACGAGGTATGTCCTGTAAAGTCCTCCCAGGAGTCTTTGGTCCCATGAATAATGGACAGTAAAAAGTGTGTTGTTATAGCACAGTAACTTGAGGCATTGGTGGGTGCATGAGGAGGAGAATGGCACTGGGCACTGTAGACCAATACTGAGGTCACTGTCTACTGGCTTAGTGCCATTTAGTACCTAATTCACAAAATGTATCTTGCCCCGTCTTGTTGACTCCTTGTACCTCACCACAAATGTCTAAGTGTTTGCTCACCTGCTTTGCTGTATTGATGTACCTGTTAAACCTGTTGTACTTTCCCGGGTCGTTCCTGAAAATAGGCATATAACTTGTCTAGTGTACCTACCCGGTAAACAAAAGCTACATAAATAAATTATTCCAGTGAACTGATCCCCAGGTGCCTAGAATGTATTACTATATTGAGGTCAACAGAGTTTGTCAGCTTCTCACCACTGTGCAAACCAGAGGTGCAGCTGTTACTGATGCTGGGTCTCTGGCAATGTTCACAAGGTGAATGAATGTTAGGTCAGAAATTGCTTTAAATGTTTGGAATGCATGCCTCACTTCTCATTTGCGTACATGCTCTGAATGCTTCTGCTGCCCTGTTTACATATTTTAAAGGTTTATTTTCCAATTTGCATGTTCAAAGGGAGGTGTAGGTTGGGCCTTCGTAAGTAGATGCGATTCTGTCCCATTATAGCTCCTTGCAGTTGGGAGTACTGTGCATAATTCTGGAACCAGACCCTAAAAAAGGACAATGACTGTTGGCAACTGATTGCAAGGAAGGCAGCCGGAATGATTCATGGCCAATAAGGGAGGGCCTAGAAGAAGAGACTGACTCAATGCACTCTTATGGAGTCCAGGAGAGAGAGAGGGCCATAAGGTGGGGCAGCTTCAGTATAAGGCTGCTGGCTGCACAATCAAGCAGACTTGATAGACCATAAGGCCTTTATCTGGCTGGCAATTTCGTATGTGTTCCTGTCATAGAAATCTTCAAATAGCTGAGGGAAATAAACAGGGTAGACAGCCAACAATTTAATGAAGAGTCTGTTACAAGGACCTTAACGGAGAAGACTCTTGTTTCTGAATTGTATATTTTTGACATAGTTTTCATACATTACATAAATTATTGCAAGTATGTCAATAAGAGAGCAGTCATTTCTTTCTGTTGTAACACATATATAGATTCTGAGGCTCTGACACAGTCTTGTAAAGTTTCAAGCAAGCCTCCATTTACGTGCAAATGAGGCACTTTTTTTTTTTTTTTTTTCCTTAATCTGTTTCTTCCCCAAGTACCCATCTCCAGCCACTCATCCAGCCCCATATCCAGAGACCAAGCAGCATCCCCTCTTCCCCCACGGATTACCCCCGCCTCTGTGGTGGGGCGGTGAGGAGCCCTCCCAAGCTCAACTCACCTATATCAGGATCCAGTTTGGGGAGCGTCATTTAGGGTCAGGGCCTGCAGAGGGTGGCTCCTTCATCCTGCTCGACCGGTGGGGCTACTGTTTTCCATTTTGCTCCCTTGTGTGAGACGGGGGATGCAGTTATGCCAGTGGAGGGAGTGTGCACTCATCCGCATGCACGTCTCTCGGTGCCTGCCCCCATCTCAGCCCTTCTATGCAGCATCGGCACACTGCCCCCCAGCCTCCATTAGGGGACAGAAATGCACTGACCACTGGAATCCTCCCTCCCTAGGGAGGGGGAGCAGTCCCTCGGGTGCTCGATCCCTCTTGTCCCCTGCTGACCGCCGGTGGCCCGTGCCCATTCCCAAACATAGGTCGCCGGTGTAGCACGAGGTAAGGCGTCCAGTGCCTCAGCGCCACCGGGCCAGCATCAAATGAGGCACTTGTAATACAGCCCCCCCCCCCACATTCTTTTGTGTCACTGGAGTAGCTGCTTAGAAGAAGGCATAAGGTTTTCAAAGCTTCTGTCCATATTTTAAGTTTGTAATGGCTTAAGACAATTCTGTCATGCCACTCACACAGTGTGTAGTACTAGTAGCCTTCATTTGTGCATGGCAAATAATACATCTAAAAAAAAAAAATGGGGGCTGGCAATATAGCCTAGAGGTTCGAATAACAAGCTGTGAATGAGCTTGGTGCACCAGCAGACCTGGGTTTGGTTCCCACAGCTTCCACTTACTGTGTGACTCTGAGCAAGTCATTTAACCGCCCCAGTGCTCCTGAATCACCCTGGAAAATAGGCACTTGTGGCCTAGTGGGCCTTACCCAGTTACCACAAGAATAAATAAAATATTTAATTCACAAGAAAATGACTATTTCTTCATGGTGCTCATCTCTCACTGTAAGACAGCTATAACATGTCGTGGGGGAGGAGTAGACAATAATTCCTTTACACAGATGATACACATTTCCTTTCAGCAGCTGGAAAATGGAGAGCTAGATCACTTAGTTTAAAAAGTATATATATATTTTTTTACATTTCAAATACTCCTTAAACCACAATTGCTGACTGGAAATACCAAGCGAGTGAATGAATATGACATGGGAGGAGTAGGATAAGCAAATACACAGCACTGCAAGTGAAAGACCTCTCAAAGTATAAGTTGTATGGAGGATATTTAGAAGGGGCATGAGGAAGTACTTCTTCATAGAAATTGTGGTGAAGGAAAACTGAACCAGAGGAGCTGGTCAGAATCGGTATTGTTTCCTAGAGAGGGTGGCATAAACATATGGCTTTAGTGGAGACGGGTGGGGGGCAGTTGTGTAAAATGAGAAGTGTTACAAGATGAGAGTGTCACATCAGACCTGCTAGTGCTACACAGGTGGGGACTTGGATAGGAACTGGGTAGACTAGAGGTACTGAGAGTCTTTTTTTCTATCCTTAAGGGGGAATCCTCATATGCTCTGCTGGAATGCTGCAGGACCTTTGGGTCCCGATTTAAGAGAACCACAGTTAAAAGTAAAAATTTCCACATACTTACTAGTCTGTAATTAAATTTTTTTTATCTGGTGTATCCTGCAACCCTCTGCCTGCCATGATTAATTACTACATTTCCCAGTGTCCCCCACGGCCAGCCGCTGATGATGGGACTGATGGACTGAGCTGTCGGGGACCTCTGTATGCCAGCAAGTCAGTGAAGAGTTTATTGTGAAGGCACACATGATTGTGCTTATTCTACCAGTACCGATCCCGCTAAGCTGTAGGCCATGCATATCCAAGTAGTCTACTAGGTCTTGTTTAATCAGGGCCTCTATTTGCCTTCCTAGCACTGATGTGAGGCTGACCTGACTTTTAGTTACCAGCCTCTTCCCTGCTACCACCCTATGCAGAGCTACCACGTTGGCTCTTTGCCAGTCATTTGTTATGACTCCCATCTGGAGAGAATTAAACAGGTGCACTAAGAGGTCTGCTAATTCACTAACTCCTTAATTATCCTTGGATGTATTCCATCCTGACCAGAAGATTTGTCGATCTTTAAATGCTTGAGCACCTCTTTGACTCGGCCTGCAGTAATACTTGGTGTTTCCATTTTTGGCACTCCTCTGCCATGCATTGTAATGCCGCAGTCCGGCATTGGGCCACTGTGTTCTTTGGTGAACACTGAACAGAAGTATTTGTTCAGAACAGTGTACTCCTGCCTGTATAAAAAATATAGCTCAATACAAGTAAAATTAACGTTTGTCAAATAACAGAAATCAGTCTCTAGAGGGGTGCTAAAACGAGACATAACACTTCATACCAGCACTGATCTTGTTTCTTTAGTGTTGCTTAAAACATAGAAGGAAGATGAAGAGGAAAAGGGGCATACCATCTCTGAAAATGAATTCTTTAGTTGTCTGTACTGTATATTTTACCGCTACATTATTCACATTTTGTGCAATGCTATGGAATACAAGGGGCACTGTGGCTATCTGCTTGTCCTCTTCACTTCTTGTGCTATTCAGTGAAATTGTTTTTTTTTCATAATACATTAAATATGCATTTTTATTTTGTTGTTGTGTGTGTTTTTTTTTTTTTTTTTTTTTTAACCTAACTGCTCATAACATTCTATTTAATTAGTGGTCAGTTAGCAAGAATGAAGGGGTTACAGGTTAGTTGTCCTATCTATTGTCATTTGAATCTGAGCACAGTGGTGCTAGATCTCACAAGTTATGAGAACCAATTTAAATGCACATTTTCCCACAGGGAATGTTTTTTTCCCCATCTATTGTTGAATGTCTTGTAAAATACAGTATTTGCAATCTTATATTGTGGGGCCATCCCAAGTTTTGCTTCCAGCATGCCTATTTTAGAAGTAACATGGTGGCATGGTGTAGTGGTTAGAACCCAGGTTTGTGATCTGCAGAGCTGTGGAACTGGGTAGAAGTAGGACTCCACAGAAAATAGGATACTGCGTGTCTGCTGGGCTAGCTGGGTAAATAAGTGGTAAAGTTGTTAGAAAGACACAAGTGGTGCATTTTTTGCACTTCAGTTAGATCTTGCCATTTCCTGCAACAGTCACAGTTCTTCAACTCCCATGTGGTATTTATTATATCATTTTGATGATGTGGAGTTGGTAATGGATTCCAGACAGTTTTTCAAGGAGTATAGGATGATGTGCAGTGTTGATGTTTATATAACGTGGATGGCCCCTTCACTCCTCAGCTCGTTCTCCCACCCTCAACTGCTTGTCAGATCACACAGAAAAACAATGCAGTCATTTACTTGATTTTTTTTTTTTTACTCCGTAACATTTATCATTGTGATTTGCTTACATAAGTTATTAAATGGATTTCTAGTATACAAGATTTTAAATTAAACATTGGGAATGTTGTTAAAATTGCCCTCTTTGTTGGTCTAGTTTGGCCTGCCATAGCTTTGCTTTGACATGCTCCAGCTCCCAATCCAGCGGGGGTGGGGGTGGGGTGGGGTTGGCACCCAGTCCTCCCACAGTAAACACCACCCCACATTGCCCCAATACCAACCCATGTTACCCCGTGTATAGGACTTGAAATTAGGGTATCTCGGGTTATGTGATACGAGTACTCTTCATAATGGGTGAAAAGGAAATCATTATGAAGTCTTTCGGTAAATACCTGCAGTTCTGCTGAAATGTTAAGAAAGCGACTTAAAAATATCGCAAACTGGGAAGGGAAATATATTGGAGTTTCTTAAACAAGTACTGAGTGCATGTTCTATTAACATTTACTCAAATGACATCATACTGTGTTATCCATTTTCTGAAGTTCTGAATTGGACTCTGACTATGCGTAGGGGATGGACCCTTGAGTTCAGGATTGAATTAGCAGTGAAGTGAGTTGCTGCATAAATATTTATTTTCTTAAAAATTCACCAACAGGAAAATATGTTTTGGGATGCTGAGAAAGAAAAGATGGTGGTTTTGGAAATGTTTGCTCTAAGATGTGTATTTTATCCTTAGTCTCTATATGAGATGTGAATGTCTACAAGGGTACTGTAAAATGAAGCATAATGTATGCTGCAGAATTAGGGTATCTTTTCTTTGTCATTTGCTATAATTGTTCGTTCTTCCATCTAGGGTATCACATTTGAAAGTGTTTTTTGCATGTAACGTGCATTATTTAAACATACACTATATATGTATATCTTTCTGATTTTCAGGTGCTGCAGAGAAAACCAGAGGAATGGATTATATGGACACTGACAGTATTGAAAATTTAAGGATAGAATTGTTCTTAAATGTGGACAATATTAATATGATGCATGTTATGGAGCAGTTGTACCCTTTGGAGTCGACTGGCCTTTATGAGAGGAGTGTAAGACGTGCGTCTGAAGATATAGCTGAACTTGAGGAGCGCACAGAGTCTTTGCTACGAAGTGAGCCAGACCGGCCATATACAGTGTCTTATGTCAAATATGGAACAAAGGAGGAATTAATCTCTTTCGTGAATTCAGTGTCCAACAACTTTAAAGGAGTATATCCACGTGGATCCCAGGAAGCAGGCATTTTATTGAATAAGGTATGAAAACTGTCTCCTCATTTACGTTGTGTTGGTCTGCCGATTTTATTTAGAGTATGTTAAACAGATTCTGTTTGAACTGCTGATCTCTGGACTGAACTACAGTAGTTTCACTGTCCCATCAGCTTCCTTAGTGACGGTCACTTCTCTTTTTCAGTAAAGACAGCATTTCAAATATAGTATAAAATATTAATGAAAGTAAAGGTATCTACTGAGAAAAATACTCCATATGAGAATAAAATGGATTTTTGCAATGTGAACATTTACAATTTTGCTTCTCTTTGTTTTGGAAAGAGTTTGAAAAAGACCTAACCCACATTTTGTTGAATTGCAACAGTAAAAGCCTGTTTAATGGAGTACATTTCATACATTGTATCTTAAAATGCTGTACAATCTGTATACTTTCTATACTGTGTATTTCATACAGTGCCTCGAGCCTGGGAAATGTGCAGCTCAAACAAAAACACTTTTAAACACAAGTTAAGAAAAATGTGAGCCACGTGAGAACAGTTTGAGGCAAGAAGGAAAGTGAAACCAATACAGTACATATACAACATGTTTAAACCATAGATTAAAACACAGCTAGAGAATTGTTTTAGGGGAGGGGCTGAAAACCAGAAAAAAGAAGTGACACGTAAGGCAGGATTTAAAGAGGAACTGTCTGCATTCCACAAGCAAAAAAAAACAAAAACAAACACTGAACCTATTAGCCAAAATGCACTAGTTGTAACATTTTTAAATACCTTACACTGCTAAAATATGTACGTTTTTATCCTACACACCCCCGCCATTATTTTCCAAGAGCCCCTGTGGTCAACCCTCTGATGACGCGACTGACGAGCTAAGCTGTGGGGGACCCCTATCTGCCAGTATATTTGTTGGAAAATATTAACATATAAGAAGTGTATGTTTGGCAGGCCTGCTGGTGCTGAGAGTTGAGGCGCTGGATGCCACACCTCGCGACACGCTGGTGAGGTGGGGTTCATACTCTGCGCATGACTGGCCTCTGGCGGAAGCCGGCGGCATGGCAAGAGTTGAGCATCCAGCAAGGGGTTGGGGTGGTGACGTTGGTAGTGATGCCATGATGCCAGGGTGCATGCCACTCCCTCAGAACAGGGGAAAATGCTCTCCAGGCTCCAGGAAGGTGGAGCACTGGAGCGGACCCCTCATAGCTTGCACTTACCTGGCCTTCCAGCTCCCGCCGAAACCTGGATTGTTCAGGGTGTAGCTGCCCCCACCACATCCCCACCCGGGGGGGGGAACCGTGGCTCCATGGGGTGAGTGGGAAGGTCCAGGTAGGTGGCAGAAGTGGGGGCAGACTCCATAGGTGTTCCCAATGAAGCGGAGCTTGGGGAGGAGGGGGTGAATAAAGTACAGTTTAAAAAAAGAAAAAAAAGTGCATGTTTGCGCTTTTAACACCAGTACTGATTGACCGAGGAACTTGTGTGTTTTTGGTTCTAATGTATATTTGAGTACTATGCTGTAGGAGTACTATACTGCAGGACTTCTTAAAACCTTTGAACAACTTAGGCAGGACCATAATTGATGCATCCAGGAGGGGTACAGATGCAACACCACCTGCAATCGTACATAGGTCTACAGATACAGGAGTTGGAGGCCCCCGATTGTCTTAATTTAAAATCATACTACAAGACTCGTAGCCACAACAGGCTATCAGGTCTTGCTAACTGGTGCCACAATGGACATGGCCAGTCGAGCATGGGAGGCAGAACTTACAATTAAACCTACCCTGGATAACTGGGCCAGAATCGGATGGCACCAAAACAAGAGGAGAGAGTATGGGTGAAAGACAGCTATGTGCTTTTATTTATTTATTTATATCTATCTATATCTATATAGATATAGAATGCCACATATTGTGTGAAGTTCCATGCCACAGGAATAGCTGCTTGCTGGCACGGTTGTCGAACAGAGGTGGTGAGACACATTTTTTTGGTCATACCCCATAGTAGCCCCATTTTGGGCAGAAGTGGGCAAGGACATAGTGACCCTATTTCAATTATCCTTACTCTGACACCTGAGATGGCACTTTTCCTTTTTTTTCACTTCCCTTCAAACTTTAGAGGTAAAGAAAAAAAATTTACCCACTCAATATTTTACTGACGACAGTAAAAATAACAAGATCTAGACTATGGCTAAAACTAGATCCTAGAACACTGAGTAACTGGGAGGATACTATTTGGGAAGTATACAAAATGGAAAGGATGAAGGTCCAGTTAAAGAATTCCCCCCTCTAAGCTACAAAATAGATGGAACCTATGGTTCCTCCACATAATACCGAAAAGGACAGACATTATCCCATAGTAGAATCCCATACCCCCTTCTCTTTGTTCGTGAGCGAGAGGTTGGTCAGGCCTAGTACCTTACTGGATGCCTGAGTGCTGTGCTGGGTGACAGACAAGTGTTCTTCCTTGACACCTCCAGTGCCCCAACCTTGGGTGGTCAAAACTATGGTGGGAGGAGTTTGTGCACCTTCTCATTAGTATATTACCCCACATGCAGATCCTGAGGAGGGACAGGACTACTGTAGAATGGAGACATATGAATCTAAATGTTCTGTACAAGTCCTTCGTCCTACTGGTGTTCTGGCTGTTCATTGTATTCACTGTCTATATTTGTAGCCTACCCCTGGCAGTCAGGTAACTTTTTGGGACACTTCAGCATGGGAGGGGAACATCCAGGGTTTTTATATATTTGCTGGGACCCATGGATTAACTAATACACTCATGCAAAGTTCAAATTACTTGAAACCCAGTTTCAGCAGATTCAATGCCCACATAAAAAAAAAAAAATCTTCAGTCAAGCAGTAGGGTGTACTTTGTGACACATTTTCCTTTTCTTTGTGCTCGAACACCTTGCTCTTTGGAAGTGGCACTTGCACATTTGGGCTTTCAGATCACACTTGCCCAGATACTCTCTTCTCACAGAAGCTGATAGCATAGCACATTCCTGAACTGATCCTAAAAAGTGATGCTCTACTTTTCCAGTAACCAGCTCCTTAGACTTGCAAGCTTATGGACCTTCCTGGGTAACAGAAAAACAGCCTGTTTATGCAGAGCTCCATATTCATGTGTTTACCCCACCCCCCACCCCAACCAGAGCATATAGCATCAACGGTACAATGGAGGGCTACTTCCGGACTCTGTTTCCGCACAGTCCTACTGCTGTTATGGAGCACCTCCCTGCATATATGTGAACCACATTATTTATTTATTTTTTTTTTACTTAAACCAAACACTATTTCATCACGTGAAAGGGGTGGTTATTACACAGCTTGACTTTTGTGTCTTCTTCATTTTCTTGAGTTTTTTAGTTATATTTTTCAGCTTCCCTAGTCCAGTCCATTCTTTGTACATTACCCCAGTTATTTTATTTCTCTGCATTTTATTTCCTCCTCCCCTTCTTACGTCTATCTGTCTTGCTGACCCTCACTCTGTCTTACTCCCCCTACCCTCAACAAGCCCCGAGTCCTTCCTGCAACCCTCACCCCCACAACACATCCCAGTCCTCTCAGTCCCCTTGCAGGGTTCCCAAAATCCTGAAGGGGGGCCCCCCCTAGTACTAGAGGCACTTTTACACACATGTTTTTAAAACTAAATGAGCATTACCTGTGTGGCGCCGTTGTACTCTGTTGCGTTCGGGTTTCCTTTTACACCCTGCGAGTATTCCAACCAATCCCGCCTCCATTTGTTTTGGCTCCCCCAGGGTTTGCTGCTCTAATGGCAGTTTCTGCAGCGCTACTGGAATGGCTGTTTTACACAGCCAGATGAAATGAAACACGTTGGTGCAAACCGCGAGAAGCAGAGATTGCGGTTTGGACGAACGTTCACCAAGGGAACAAAACAAATGCACTTTACACACACGGGATGTAACGGAATACTGTTTCCATAACAGTTATTCCGTTACATAATCCTATGTGTAAAAGCGCCTTAGGTCTCTCCCCTCCACTACTCCTCCCTTCCCCACTATTCCTTTCTTTGTACTCATTCTATCTTCCCCCCCCTCACTCCCTTCCCCCTCCTTGTATGCTTTCCAAATTGTTGTCTCCCTTTATTGCCCTCCTTCTTAGCTGCCAATCCCCCCCTTTTCCACGTCTAAGTCTCTGCTACACTCTTATACCTTTACTTAAACTTATTATGCAGCTAAATCTTCTTCCTCATTTTGTTAATTCCTGCTATATCAATACACCCAAATGTAACAATCACTGTATCAAGTATATGTATGCAGCTTCAATGTAACAATCTCTGTACATTCACATGCTTTTGCAAAGTATACATACGTAACTTGAATGTTGTATTTAGTGTGAGCATGCCAACTCCTGCTCTATCAACTGCTCCTTATATTGAGCATATCTATGTATTAATAATGTAAGAATTTCTGTAAATTAACATGCCTTGCAATTGTTGCAAAGTAGACTTATGTAACTTGGACATTTGTGTTTAGTGAGTGTGTGTATGTATGTATGTATGTATGTATTAGTGCACCCCCCTTTGCTCCCCTTCCCCCAGGTCGCACGGGGTGACAAGCAACATGTTCAGTGTGTCTATCTGATGAAACATTTCAATAAATAACATTTTGCATGTAGGAGTTACTGGCTGCCCTGCTGCCTGGGGGAGCTGAGCTCCACTTTTTTTGCAACTGACGGAATGGGTTTTGCTGCGAGTCTCCTCTGAATTAACAGTATCGGCCATTTTCTGCGATAAGGAACTGAACATCTAGGGGCAACCATTTCCTTTTTTTTCAGATCTGTATATGGCACATTCTGTATGGTCTCTAGACAAGGGCACCTGCTTTCTGAATGTGTAACTCTCTGTCCTTGGGGAGTTTCTCTGTCTTAAACAATACATGTACTCAGTAAAGAGATTATCTGTAGCTCTCATCCCTCTCAGGCTCTGTTGTTCTCCCAAACCTCTTACCCTGCATATGGGCAGTAGCCCTAGGACTCCTCATTGAGCAAACCCAGTACCTCAGTCCGCTTGGAGTTTTCTGCTGTGCCATTTTATTTATTTATTTTTTTGTCAGAATCGCACTCTCTCTGGCTGGAGACTGAAGCCAACTGGCAACCGGTGCTGCATCCCAGACCTGGAGCACTGCCACCACTGCAGGCCCAGCAGGTCCACCCTGGCCCAGTGCCAGAGGATTGGTCCCAACCCAAATGCTGGTACAGCTGTTTGCAGCTGCACTACCTACTCTTGTCGTCCTTTAGATTTAAACTAAAACTTTTCAGTTCCCTCCCTGTTTGGCTAACTCAGTCATCTCCCATTTCCTGTAGCTGAGCCCTCCCAGCTGCTACTACAGGGGCACCAATAACAGCTGTACTTCTAACTGATATGTTCTGGCACCTCATTGTAACCCCACTTTGGCACGAAGGTTGCATAATGGTGTTTAGTAGTGTAAGCTGATTCCAAGAGGTTAACTACCTGTATATATTATTGTATATTTTATTTTATGCTCTCTGCTGTTCTCCACCACCGTGTGTGTGTATACTGTTGCGTGCCTGATTGTCATTTGACTGGACATTTGTGAAAATGAGCAGACTTGCTCACATGCCTTCCAGTAAAAAAAAATGTAAATAAAACTGAAATTGGAAATCATGGGGGTGAGGGAATGGCCGACAGTTTTGTAATACAAAAATAAAAGGTAGAGGAGCATAATCTGAATTGACTTGCAAGAGTTGGGGAAAACGGAGTTCCTTTTGGCTTATATCTGACTTAGCCACTGCTAGATACACTCAGTGGTACAGTCCTGGTCCCAGCACATAAGATTGTTCTTTCTCTAGGAGAATAGTAGTTCAGCATCACTTTTGCAGACTGCAAACAAGACTATGAGAGTAACTTTTCTAACCTCTCCTCCACTGGCCTCTATGAAAAACTCAGACACTTAATAAATATGCAGTTAAGCAGTAATAACCTCAAAGCCCGTCATTTCTGATGGATTAACAACCAGTTAGGGGGATGGGTAGTCCGAGGTGTAGCCTCTGGCCACCTCCCTCTAGATGGTCGTTAATCCATCAATATGACTGGCTTTGAGGTTGCTCCTACGATTAGAAGTCTAATCGCTATAACAAGTTTCATTTGACAGGGTTTTTTCAATTTCAGCTATGTGGCATGAGGATGGCTTACATGTGAGATGTTGCCTGCCACGCTGTGTCAACTGGCAGCTGGATTAGTCATTTCTAAGACATTAATGACCCATTCAGTACCCCAATCAGAAGCCTCGCTAGGTTCATGAGTATTTTAATTAGACTTTTATATGGTTTGCTAACTACTTGTTAGACAGGCAGAAATTCATCAGATTTGGGATGCATCCTCCAGTCAGTTGCCAGTTATCAATGGCATCCCCCAGGGATCTGTTCTAGGCCCACTACTCTTCTCGATTTTCCTAAATAACCTCCCCTCTGTCTCCATCTCCTGTTCAGTCATCCTGTACGCTGATGCCATTGCCCTATTCCACAGTGCCCAGAGCCCCCAACTCATAAATGTCCAACTTACCAAGGACTTCACCCACATCCATAACTGGCTTGTGGCCAAAAACCTAGCTCTCAAGGCCTCCAGGACAAGTAATGCTATTGCTTCTATGGTGCGCCAGTCGTCCTGCTCTCAACTATTGTCCATCTGGGCCTAGATATTCAAAGGAGTTGCGCCAACTCAACCCCAGAAATGCACCCCGGGGCTATATTCAAAAGGGAGAATTGCACTGCGCAATTCCCGATGTGGCACAAAGATAATGTATGCAGTGCATCTCCAGGGGTCATATCCATGCACATGTGGCACATCTCGATATTCAGCCGAGATGTGCAGTGCATCTGCTGGCACATCACTGGTGTGCCGCATAAATGGGCACAAAGTTGAGCATGTATAAATCATGCTCGAGTGGTAGCCACCCACAGGTGAGCTGCCGTATTGCAGGGCACAACACAGTAGCCATCAGCCATGGGTAGTTACCCCCCAGAACACAATACATAAGCACCCACATTATTCCCTGGTGGTCCGGTGGTACCCCCTCCCCATCCTGTACCTCTGAACACCCGTAATGAATAAAAAGTAATTTCCCTGGTAGTCTAGTGGTCCCCCCCAGCCTCCCACCCACACAGGACCTCATCCCACCGCACTGCCCCCCATGTCATCGACGGGCAGCAGATCCGCCCACACACCTCCACGGCTGCCCTGACGACAGCTTACAGTACGTGCTGCAGCTCATTGGTCCACACTGATGATCAATGGGCTTGCAGTGTACTGTACTATACTAATCATTCAACACTGCAAGCCCATTGGTCATCAGTGTGGACCAATGAGCTTGCAGCAACGCACTGCAAGCTGTCATTTGGTGGGCAGCCATGGAGGTGGCGCGCGCTTGTTGCCCACCGATGACATGGGGGTGGGGGATTGGGTCCTGTGTGGGTGGGGGGCTGTGGGGACCACTAGACTACCAGGGAAATTACTTTTTATTCTTTACGGGCGATCGAAGGTACAGGATGGGGAGAGGGTACCACTGGACCACCAGGGATATTTATTTTTCTTCATTACGGGCGATTGCGGTACGGATCAGGGAGGGGGTACTACTGCGGTTCCTGGGACAGGGACCGCCTGCTGTGCAGGGCGCCAGGTGCATTTCGCTGGCCAGCCCTGCACAACTCATGCAATTGGGGCCATAATGACATGCAAATGACCCCATTTGCATATTTCATTTTGAATATCAGGACTTTGCGCACGGCATAGCTTGGTTGCTCTGCTCTGGCACAGTTCCCGTTTCAGGTATTCAGACCTGTCTAGGGGTTGCGCCGGTGCATAGGATTTGTGCTGCCTGCATATTTTGATATATTCAGAAGGGATGTGCCATTGCTTATCTCTTTTGAAATATCCCTTTGTTGCACCAGTGCAATTCAGTTGTGCAGAGCAACCACTTGCACCATTGCCAGGTGCACTTTTAAATATCTAGCCCCCGGTGTGTAGATGGTTCTCCTCTCTCTCCCTAGTCCCAGGAATTTAAGTGCCCAAGTGTAACCCTTGACCCTGCACTGGAGTTTTATTTACACATCTGAAACCTAAGCAAATCCATTAATTCCAGAATCGGTCTGGCCTGTTTCCTCCTCCATTTCCTTACTCCAAAAACCCACCTAGCTGTATCTCAGGGCATCCTGTTTCCTTGCCTACAGTATAGCTCACTTCCTCTTCACTAATGCCCCCATATATCTTCTCTACATGTCACCTACAACAACATCTGATGCTTCACCTAGCTCCCCAGCCTCACACATCGCTGTTCTCTGCTCTTCCTTGGGGTGGACAAAGCAATGGGGCCAGATGGCATACACCCAAGGATATTAAGGGAGCTACAGATGGAGCTAGCAGTGCCTCTGGTAACCATGTTCACCGAGTCACTCAACACAGGAGTGGCTCCAGAGGACTGGAGGAAGGCACGTGGTGTCCCTGTCCACAAAAGTAGCAGGGAGGAGGCAGGGAACTATAGGCTGGTCAGCCTCCCCCTCAGTAGTAGGGAAGATAATGGAAGCACTGCTTAAAGAAAGAACAGTGAGACACTTGGACTCCAACGGTGCCCAAGATCCAAGGCAACATGGATTCACAGCAGGAAGGTCGTGTCAAACGAATCTGATAGACTTTTTTGACTGGGTTATGAAGGAGGTAAATCGTGGGGAGTGGCAAATGTCGCCTACCTCTATTTCAGCAAGGCCTTCAACACTGTCCACACAAAAGGCTGGTTAGCAAGATGGGCAGCATGAGTATGGGCCTCAGGGTAGTAAACTGGGCTAGAAACTGGTTAATGAACAGGAGGTAGAGGGTGGTGTTAAATGGGATCCAGTCCAGAGAGGGGGGCGGTGACCAGTGGGGTGCCTCATGGATCAGTCCTTGGGCCAGTCCTGTTTAATGTCTTCATCAGTGACATAATGGAAAGACTGGAGGGAAAGGTCTGCCTGTTTGCAGATGAGACCAAGATCTGCAACAGGGTGGATACTCCAGATGTGGTGGGGAAATTGAGGAGGGACCTGGGGAAGCTTGAAGAGTGGCCCAAGGTGTGGCAGCTGAGGTTCAGTTCAAAGAAGAGCAAAATAATGCACCTAGGATGAGTGAACCTTGGAGAGTTCTACAGGATTGGGGGGAGTTGCTGATGGTCACCTGCAAGGAAGAAAGGGATCTGGGGTTATCCTTTCAGACAACATAAAGGTGTCTAAGCAGAGTACAAAGGCTGCAGGGAGGGCCAGTGGCATGCTGGGGTGCATAGGCAGAGGTATCACTAGCAGAAGGAGGGAGGTGGTAATTCCATTGTGTAAAACAGTAAGACCTCACCTAGAGTATTGTGTACAGTTCTGGAAGCTGCACCTACGTACGGACACTGACAGGGTGGAGGCAGTCCAGAGAAGGGCGACAAAGATGGTACAGGGCGTGCACCAGAAAACATGAGGAGAAGTTAAAGAAGCTCAATGTGTACTCACCGGAGGAGAAGAGGGGAGCGGGGAGACATGATAGATACCTTCAGGTACCTCAAAGGCTTAAACAAGGTGTGTGTGTGTGTGGAGGGGTGACCTCTTCCAATATAGAATGTGTAAAAGAACGATGGAAGCATGATATGAAATTGGAAGGTGGCAGGATAAGGGGAAGTGTGAGGAAGTTTTTCTTCATGGAAAGAGTGGTAGATGCATGGAATAGTCTGCCACAGGAGGTGGGTGGTGGGAGTAAGCAGAGTGGAGGGATTAAACATGCATGGGGCAGGCATAAGGGAACCCTAGAAGTAGGAAGGAGAGGAGAAGGCCATTGATCAAGTAGGGTCAGAGGCAGCAAACAAGGGTAGGACTTACGGGCAGACTGGATTGGCTTAGCGGTCCTTATCAGCCAACAGTTACTATGTTTCTGTCCCCTGCTGCCTCTGGATTTTATATGTGCTGGGTTGGTTCCTCTACACATTACTGCAATCTGACACCACACCCACCCCAGTTTCCCTACAGCATGATGCTTGCCCTACCTACACTCTCAGATCCTCAGACACTGCCTCACTGTGCCTCTAAATGTTCAACCGAAATGGGTGACCAGGCTTTCTCATCATTTACCTCAGGCTTTGGAACTCCCTCCCCTCCAAGGTCTGCAATTTCTCCCTCTCTGTCATCGGCAGAAAAAAAACCTCACGGCCCATCCAGTCTGCCCGTAAGCCCCCCCCCGCTAAGAAGCTCCCTTTTTTTCCTATTTCCCCTATTTTCAGAGTATTAAGAACTTTGTTGTGTCTCTTCCCTTTTCTTGGGCAGATGCACCTTCTGCCCTATCTTGGATCTAAATCCAGGGCCCTTGGGTCTGACAACTGCAGTTCTAAATATTCTGATAAACTAAGGGGAATTCCCATTTGTTAGCATGCCAAGTCTCAAGAACAGAGGCCGCCTTCTGTTGCTGTTGCTCAGCACGGTAGGACTCTGAAAATGAAAAATAGCACCATCTGGAGATGAGACCTACAAATGACAGACTGCAATTTCTCAGGCACAACAGATTTGTTCGTACCTTCTTTCTTTGTTGCAGCTCAAGTTACAGAATTAGTCAAATAATTGACATACAGTGCCTTGTTCTTACTTGGTGACTCAGCAGCTGATGCCTTCTGTTTCTATAACCTTTAGTCTGGTTTCAGTACTGGAAGGAATAATGTGCATCAGATTCACAAGTGATGAGTAATGCAGAGTTTGAAATGGAATTTAATTGAAATGCTGTGATTCATCAGCTTTGCTTGGTAAAATATCTTCAGAAGAAAAACAAAGGAACACTTGTAATGTGCTTTTTGGCTCATGGAAAAGATTTGAAGTTAATGCTAGCTGGGAAACTCAAACTGTCACGGCCATACACAGTGGCAACAGGTAAAGCAAACTGCAGGTTGGGTAGTATTAAAAGGGATATAACAAGCTGCCTAATACTAAGGCACTGTGATCTTGCTGTGTTTTGTGGCACTTGGAATACCAAGTGTAAGGCTGGTCATATGTGAGAGTGCATACAGCAGACAGCAACTGAAATTATTAAGGTAATGGAATGGTCTACAAGATGGATATGCTTTTTCTGCAACAGAAAAGGCCGGGGGAGGTACAGAATCATTGTTTAAAATTTTAACTAATTTCCTCCAGAGTACAACTCTGAGTGTTCCACCCTTGTGCCCGCAGCACACTGCAGGTGTTATCCTGAGTCTGTACAGCCACAATGCAGCTCAGTGTCACATACCTCAAACAAATGGCTGGCAGTATAGCCTAGAGGTTAGAGTAATGGGCTGTGAACAAGCTTGGTACATCCAGCAGACCAACCTTGGTTTGATTCTCGCACCCTCCACTTGCATACTGTGTGACTGTAAGCAAGTCACTTAACTGCCAGTGCTCCCAGGCTGCCCTTGGAAACAGGCTCTTGTGCCTAGTGGGCCTTACCCGGTTACCAAAAAACTAAAATAAAATAAAAATGCAAATATCTCACAGTCTATAATAGTTATACACAAAGTGTGAGCAGCGGAGTTGTTAAACACAAAATTATCTTTCTAATACTGATAGGTAAACCCATGTAGTAATTTCTGTTTTTTTTCCTATACCTCGTCGGGGGGATAGATTATTTTTATTTATTTTTTTTTTTTTTAAACAAAATCCACCACAATAATACAGTTATTTGTCAAATATAAGGCATATCTCACCCAGACTGCACATACATATATAATTCAGTGTACTAACGTAAATAATCATTTTATAAGTGAAAAATTATAGATTTATTTTAATATGCAGCTAATACGGTCCAAGACTCTACACCTCAAACAAATGCAAGTATTTAAAAAAAAAAAAAATAAATAAATAACAATAGCTACACACACAGTATGAGCAGCAAAGTTGTTCAGCACAAAATTACTTTTTTAATGATGGTAGGCAAGCCAATGTAGTAATTTTATCTATACGTTTGGGAAATATCGAAAAGCAGAGTTTTTCAACAAAATCTGCCACAAAAACCTAATTTTTTTTAATAAATTGTAAGATATGTTAAACCCAAACTGCACATGCATATATATTTACATATATACTACTTATTCTTGTGCAGTTTCAGGTACAGTACCTGTGTGTCATATTTTACAAAACAATTGTGTTTTCCATGGTAGATTTTGTTGAGGGGGGGTCATTTTGGGGTATTTCCCAAGGTATAGAAGAAGAAAAAATTATTATGTTAACTTGCCTACCATTATTAAGAAGGTAATTTTGTTCTGAACAGCTATGCCTCTTGTACTTTGTGTGTAGCTGTTATGATTTGTGAGCAACAAATGCAAGACTTCCACAGATGTATGTAGGGCACAAATTAACAGTTAAGCTGCCACCTACATGCATTGCAGGACATAAAGGCTGTTTTTTACTGCCTTCTAGGGGAGTTAATGGGCAGATTGGAAAGTGTGGACTGGTGGTAAATGTTTTACTAATCAAATCAAATCAAAATTTATTTATAACGTGCTTTTCAATAAATCAAAGCGCTGATACAAAACAAGAGATAAAACATCAGCAATAATAAATAGAAACATAAAACCATAAAATAAACTATCCAAATGCCAGTGAAAATAGGTGACTTTTCAGGGATCTCTTAAATGATTCCACGGACAGGCACTCTCTAATCTGACGAGGTAGAGAATTCCACAGGGTCGGGGCCATAAAAGAAAAGGCCCTTGCCCCAGATTATTTAAGACAGACCCTGGGAATCTCTAGCAATCCCTCGCCAGTGGAGCGGAGTGGGCGGAGGGGATGGTAGGGACAAAGGAGATCTTGCAGGTAGCCTGGTCCCTGACCATGTAGGGTCTTATAGGTCAGCAATGCGACCTTGAAGGTGATTCTCCATCGCACTGGCAGCCAGTGCAGTTCGCGCAGCACAAGTTCTTGGTAGCCCAGTCAACAACCTGGCTGCCGCGTTCTGCACCAGCTGCAGGCGACGGAGATCTACCCCCAGCAACCCTAGATATAAAGCATTACAGTAATCAAGGCGGGAAGAAACAAAAGCGTGGACCTACACAGGAAGGTCATCATGTGGAACAAGGTGTTTTATCCGGGCGATATTCCTCAGATGGTAAAAGGAAGATTTGACAGTGGCCGACACCTGCATCTTTAGTGTCAACGCACTGTCAAAAATAACGCCAGATTTACGCACCTGTTCAGAAGGTCTCAACTGGGTATCCCTAATAAAGACCAGAGGGGACCCCAGGAGTCAACTTCTTTGCATAATGACCTGGGTCAACGACTAATACCTCAGTCTTGTCCGGATTTAACCTCAACCAGTTCGCACTCATTCAATCCTGAATCTCAGCGAGGCAGTTGTTAAAAACCGACACTGCATCATTTTGTTCGGGTACAAAGGACATATAGAGCTGAGCATCATCTGCATAACAGTGAAAACTCCACCCATAATGCCTTATAATGTCTCCCAACGGCAGCATGTACACCGTGAACAACATGGGGGAAAGCACAGAGCCTTGCGGCACCCCACAAGACAGAGCAAAGGGAGCAGAAGAGAAAATCCCTGAAACTACCCTTTGACTTCTGCCTGTGAGGAAGGAATGGAACCATCTGAGGACTGTCCTGACAGTCCATGGAAATAACCACAAGCGATCTAGCAACATCCATGGTCCACGGTGTCAAAGCGCTGCAGAGAGATCAAGAAGAACCAAGATTGAGCGGCTCTTCTGATCTCTTGCTATTAGGAGATCATTAAGTACCGAACTAATGCAGTCTCGGTGCTGTGCCTCTTCCTGAAACTGGACTGGTGAGGATCATAGACTTCATGGGTGGTAAGAAAGTCATCGAGCTGTAGCGACTACTTTCTCAATAACCTTGCCCAGAAAGGGCAGGTTAGAGATCGGTCTGTAGTTAGCGAGGCAGTCAGGGTCAAGAGAAGGTTTCTTCAAAAGGGGTGTCACGACAGCCTCCTTTAAAGACTCTGGAAACACCCCTTGATCCAAAGAACTCCAGACTATCTTCGCAAGGATTGGTCCAATCACATCCATGCAACCCACAAGGAGGTGCGTAGGACCAGGATCCAAACTACAGCAAGTCGGTCGCAAGCCTTGGACAATCTTCATGATATCCATGATCGCTGGCTGGTCGAAATCCATCCAGACAGACCGAGGGCATGTAACCCCATGTTGGTCACTGCAATGCTCGTTTGAACGCATGCTGCGGATCTCTGACCTGATTGATGACACTTTATCATCAAAGAACTGAGCAAAGTCATCACACTGTATTTGTGAAAAAGCTCTCCGACCCCGCAGACAGGCTGGATTGCACAGTCTGTCAACGGTCCGGAAGAGCTGAACAGGTCGGTTTCTTGATGCAGTTATCTCCCTGGACAGGAACTCTGCCTTCTTATGGGAGATTACTGATTGATAGTCCAGGTAATGGGCCATCAATCTAAATTTGTCACCTTCCAGGCGAATTTCCGCCAACAACGCTCCAACCTTCGCCCCTTTCTCCTCAACTCCCTCAATGTCCCATCAAACCAAGGGGATCGAGGGTGGAGGGAGAGGGGGCGAACACGGACAGGCGCAATGGAATCCAGTGCCCTCAACACCATATTATTATAGTGCACTACTAAGGCATGGTTCCATGCACTCCATCGGCCAACTCGATGGGTCCAGCACAGCCATCAGACCCTCAGGGGTAACTCCCCTCAAAGGCGGTACTGGACCATCTCCAAAAATTAGGTCTCATAAAGGGGTCGCGAAATTGAACCTTACAGAGTGATGGTCAGACCACCCAACTGGTTGGTTCCACCACCAGTCCTGTGATCTCCATACCCAGGGTGAACACTAAATCCAGAGAATGACCATGAATATGGGTAGCAGCGGTAACCACCTGAGTGAAGCCCAACAAACTCATTAGTTGGAGAAAGTCTTGACCAAACTGTGAGAGTTCGTCGACCCAGGCATTAAAGTCCCCCAGGACCAACCACCTGGAGGGCTCCAGTACCAGGTCGACAATGAAGTCCACGACTTCTTGCAGAAAAACTTTCTCGCTACCGGGTGGACGGTAAATGAGGAGGATTCTGCAGCCCACACCTGCTCCTATGATACATTCAAAGGATCCAGGGGACACCACTGGAACCTCTACAAGGCCCAATTCCAATTTAAAACAAATAGCGACCCCCCCCCACCCCTACGATCCAACCTCTGGTGATGTATTACCGAGTACCCGGCTGGAACAGCTGACTCCAAAATGGGGCCAGAATTTTCCTCCAGCCAGGTCTCAGTAATGCATGTCAGGTCAGATGATTCAACAAAATCAGCAATTATTGCTGTTTTGTTTTTTATAGACCTGGCATTGCATAACAATGCCCGGGTTGGATGAGAGGCCCTGGAGGAGCAGGCTACATGCCCACTCTCGGAGGAACCCTTGGGTATGGGAACCAGGCAACGCACTCCCCTATCTTGGACCCATTTACGCTGAGGCGTCTCCCGACTTCACCGTCCCAATTCGCCTACTCCGCTCACCCCCCATAGCCGGGGAACCCCCCTCCATCTCTGCCTCCTCCGCGCAATCCCCAAGGCACGGCAACACCTATACACTTCGGGCTGCAACGGGGGGCAATCAAAAGGGCGCAGGTCCCTCAGCCTAGAGGGGGAGTAGCGCCTGTCCATGGATATTCGATCCCAGCACATAACTATATAAGACTTCAAAAAGCAGTCTAAGACCACTTTAATATAAATATTGTCAACACCAGCACTGATTCAAAATAATTAAAAACAGTAATACAAATTCTCATTCAAACTGACTCCTGAGATAAGAGTCTTAAAGCAAATCTGGACACATTTTCATAAATTCCACAGAGAAAATAAGTTTATAGAAATTTAAAGCAAAAATCACAGTTCTTCTAGTCCATGCTTTTACTAGAACAGTAAAAATCCCACAGAGCTCTCACCCCTGAGGAAACTGTCCCATGGCCTATCTCTCACATAGGCCAAATGAGATCTTTATAATTCTACCTTATACTCCAAGGTAGAAATCAATCTGCAGAAGATTAATCCAGCTGTTTGGGGTATGATTAATCAGCCAACAAAGAAGAGCTCTCCCTGTGGTCGTCCCCCAATGTATTTTCCAGGGAGAACAGCCTATAACTGGACTTGTGTGAGCAGGTTCTCCGACCTACTCCAACAACAATCCATAAACCATGGGTGCCCTAGGCCCATCCTCCAGTAGCACTCCCCGAGCTCCCATGGCAGCTGTTCACCCTAGAAAACCACACCGGGTTCAGACCGATGTTTTTATAGATAGAGAGAGTCCCCCTGATCGTCCCCCAAGGTGCCGCTGGGGGGATTGATTAATAACCGGGGTTCACACTAGCAGGCTCTCCAGCCTGCCCGCTATGAAACCAGGGAACACAGATACCCTGGGGTCCGTCCTCCGACAGCACCCCCCCTAATCTGCCCAACCAACCACCCAAACAGACTACCCTGGGTTGAGATCGAAAGGCTGACAGACTCACCCACTCCTCAGTGATGACAAAATCCACAGATCACAGATGCAGAGGTAAAGCCAGATTTTTCTATTCCAGAAATAGGCCCAGTCTCTAGTTTCAAACACGCCAGGACATAAAGCAAATCCAAGGAGACAATGAGTCAACAAAATCAGTTTATCCGCATAGGAGCCAAAAAAAAAACAAAAGCTCCGAGATAAATTCCTCGCTGAAATGCCGCAGGTCGAGGAAGTGCATGCGGTCTCAGGGTTCAGTATTCAACATTCTCGGCAGTAAATGCTTTAACAGCAGTAATCCCCAAGAAAGAGAGAATTCTGAACCATCTCCCTTCCTACAGCTTATGGACCAAGTCACTCAGAGCCAGTGGGACGGCGGGACGCCAAGAAGCATCAAAACCCAGAGATCTGGGCCAAGGAGCGACCCCGAAACACAGACAGCCGTCCGCCAGCACACCGAAGCCGACAAAGTCCCAGAAGACAACAGTAGGTGCAGACTCTTAAGTAAAAATATCGCAGCCCAGAAAAAATCCAGGCAAACCCA
The DNA here is from genome assembly GCA_016271365.2 of Neoceratodus forsteri. Taxonomy (NCBI): domain Eukaryota; kingdom Metazoa; phylum Chordata; order Ceratodontiformes; family Ceratodontidae; genus Neoceratodus; species Neoceratodus forsteri. Next base: position 1,681,882,636 of record CM057456.1, read on the forward strand.
AAAGCAGGTCCTCAAACAATCCTCAGGAAACAGCACAAACATAGCTCCAACTCCAACACGAACAGGAGTAGGCGGGACAACAGTAAAACAATAAAACAACGAAGACTACCTCAGCTAGAAGGCATACCCAATGTTTGGGACTAGAGGTGGGTAGGGGTGGGGGTGGGTAAAATTTAATACTAATGTTACGAAACTTTTTCTCTGAAATGTGGTGAACTATGGAACAAACTCCCAAGAGTGGTGGAAGTGGGGAAAGTTGAATCTTATTTATTTATTATTTGAATTTTGATGACCAGGTAGGCCCACTGAGACAAGACTGCTTCTTTTTCAGGGATGAATCTTGCATCAGTTTCTTATGGAAAAAAACATTGCTGGGTACAGGATCTAATTGACTGAGCAAGAGACGTTCACCATTGCAACAGTAGTATGCTGGGAAGGAACCAGCACCTCACTTGGGTTCCCAGAGGTTTTTACTGCTGACATTTTTTCATCTTTCCAGCCCCAAGATCCCTAGGATTCATTCATTACCCTTCCCCATTACTTCCAGTTGCCTTTGTATGAAGTCCGAACTATCCACTGCTTAACCAGACAAAAAATAGCCACACAGGAAATAATGAGACAGTGTCTTCTACTATCGCATGAAGCCACTGCCACGATGGCAGGAGGCAGACTCCATGAACTTACTTTATGGATCGGAGCTCTGCACTGAGGATCTGGTTTGTGTGCATGTGAATATGGGACAGGAGATTTTTTTGGTGCTTGTGTGTATGTGACTGAGGGACAGAAGATGGGGAGGGGGTGCTATTAGTGAGTAACTTATGGGAAAGGGTGCTGCCACTGTTGAGGATTCGGAGCAGCGTAATTTTTCTTTTTTTTTTTTTTTTTTTGTTAACCAGTAGTTGAGCCTTGCGATTGCCAGGCCAGGTCACTGTTTTTTGCCAACCCCCAAATTACTGCATGAATACGAGTTTCAGGAACAAACTACTAGGTACAAAATGCCCAATATTGCACCTGGGGCCAATTGTGTAACTGTGGAGCCCAGTGTCCCTAAAACAAAGTAACCTCACAAGCAATGCTAGCTTCTTTTTTTTGACAGAGCAGGAGGGGGCATGCTGTAATTTGTTACCCAAAGATGGACAACGTTCCCCATCCCCAAGGCATGAAAACAATAGTATATCCTTGTCCTGTTGAAGCTGCCGTGTACTGCTCGGTGAGAATTGGACAGCAGTTACAAAACAGTGGTTCTTATAGTTTTGGCCTCTTTCAGCAGCTGTGGGTATATAAAAGAAATGTCTGAGTCAGTGAAGTGTGGGAATAAATGTAACACAGTCATAGATTTGAAAAGATTTTATGATGTCTTTTTTTATTTTGAATGAGTTAAAAGCAGAAAAGAGGAAATTTCTTTGCTTTACAACTTAGGTGCCATTTATTTTTTAGATGGACATGAGCATTAATAATGGGTGCTACAGAATAGATTCAGATGTGTTGCTGTTCCCATGGAAACTTACGTACAGGAACATTGGCTCGGACTTTATTCCCCGTGGAACATTTGGGAAGGTTCATCTTGCCGTAGACAGACAGACGAGAAAGCGTATGGCATGCAAGCTGGTATGTACTCTGAAATGTGAACAGTGTCTTGTTAAACGTGCAAGCCAGTCTTGTCTTCCTAATATTTTACAAATTTCCTGTAAAACAGTAGCTTCCTCTGACCTTCCAGGAAATTCTTGGGCTGTCAGCATAGTCTAGAGGTTAGAATAACCAGATGTGAACACAATTGGTTCATCCAGCAGATCTGGAACCTCCACTTGCATATTGTGTTTACCAAAGAGTGACAAGAAGAGAGAGAGAGAGGAGAAAAAAAAAAAAAAAGCCTGCTGCATTGATCTTCCAGGAAATTCTTGGTTAATGACATTATGCATGCTGTCCTAATCTTTTAGGAAATTCTTGCTTAATAACAGCATGTCTGCTGTCCTAATATTCCAGGAATTAACTTGATTTCTGATAAACGGTCAGTTGTTTAGCAACCCTGCTCTAAACTGCCTTTTTCAGAAACAAGAAAATAATACTCAGACACCTAAAAGTTTCTGTAAATCTGTCTGATTTAAAGCGTGTTTCCAGTATTCAGAAGAATTTTTTATACTTGTTTCTGTGCCTCTGATCCCCAGTCCCATCACTGACCTTTTCATGGACTTGCTGGTTATCCGCTAGTTACCCAGGAATACACGTGTTTTAATAGGTGGCCTACCAGGTTGCTAATGTTTGGACCTGTGGGGGTGCCTGATCAGACCACCAAGGCACACGAGGGACCGAGGGAGGTGAGGGAGACCCTTCCACAGTGGGTCCCCCCTCCTGTTATAGACTGTGAGGGATTCCGGGCTCTGAGGCGCCGGCTGGTGGCTGCGGTTGGGCGGACCTCCCCTGGCCATATCGGGACTGGAACTTTTATTGAAATAATTTGAAAGAAAACAAACAGTGACTTTGGGGTAGGCTTAAACTGCAACAATTGTATTGGAACATGAGGCTGCTCACGGTGGGGAAATTTTCTCCCACCTGCGCACCCCGTTCCCTCCTCCCCTTAAATGCTCGCTAGCTCCTCGCACTAAACAAGGGATGCCCATCGTATTCTCCTCCTTGGTTGACCCAATGCCAAGCTTGCTGGTACACTAAAAGTACCCCAATAAATGTGCATGTGTAGCCCGTACCCTGTCTTTACCAGAGATAGCTAGTAACTAAACACTGTTTTTACTAGAGATAGCTTTACTAGAGATAGCTAGTGACTATTACTGTCTGATTGATTAACCAGTACATGATTAGCAATTTCTTGAACTAGGAACAGCTTGCTATTGGGGTACTATAATTAGAGTCAATAAATTTTGCATGGGCATGTACTGCAGTTCCTGGAGCCTGAAGCAGCAACCTACTTTTGTATAACTTGGAGCTAGGTCAGTCTGTTAGGGCTACCTGTCCCAAAGTACTGTAATCTCCCACCCACTAAATAACCCTCCTGAGACGCCTGTGCCTGCACTGCAGCCCTGAGTAAACTGCCCAAGGCCGCTTACCACGTCACCCCCGCGCCTTGTGAGCGCCACAGGACAAATTCACCTCTGCCTCTACCCCCCCCCCCCGAGGTCAGACAGGATGCTGCCTCTGAGTGGCTGCCCTGTGCTTCACGGTCTGGCTGGAGCCCCAGCCCAAAACCACGGTCCGCAGGTTGCCAGTCCCTCTCTGAAGCCTCCCCCCACCTGGCTATCTGCCAAAGGCTTGAGATTGGTGCACCTGAACATACGCAGCTTGCTACCCAACCTAGCTGAGCTAACAGCATGGGTGGTGCATTATAACCCTGACATTATGGGGGTCACAGAAACCTGGCTGAAGCCACACACTCCAGACTCTGCATGTGCCCTCCCGGGCTACAACCTTGTTGGGCAAGACAGGACAGAGAACAAGAGAGGGGTTGGGGTACTCCTATACTACAAGATGCACTTAAACGTATCTGTCATAGGACGCACACCACCCCCAACCCATTCTTGTGAGTCCCTGCATGCCAGCCTCCTGCTAGGCAACACCAAAAAGGTACACCTGATCTGTGCCTACAACCCCCCTAAGGGTGGAGTGCTAGGGCTCTCCTCCATCCTCGACAGCCTTAGCCCCATGGTTGGCTCAAATGAGTTACTAGTCCTAGGTGACTTCAACCTCAACTGGGTAGGCCGCAATGTCCAGCAATACGAGCCCCTGCTGGCTGATCTTGCCCTCAGCCAACTCATCTCTGAACCACAAGGCTGTCCCCATGTGGAGAAAAGGGTTCCCTCATTGACTGGGTGCTGAGCAACAGATCGGAGAGAATTGTCTCCTGTGGTATTCTCCCTGATGCTATATCGGACCACTCTCCCACCTACTGTATATGGGGTATCTTCCCCTCCCAAAATCCCCTGCAAAGTGATCCTTAAATAAGGGACTACTCCAAACTCAATGTTGGAGACTTCCTTGCTGACCTGCGACACACTGACTGGTCTCAGGTTACAGCCACAAATGACCCCTCAAGGGCCCTTGACAACTTTCTGACTGTCTTTACCCCACTACAAAACAAATATGCTCCCCTCACAAAAAGGAGGGTGAGGGGCACTGTCACAAAGTGGCTCCATGGAGGCCTTTTTTTCTCTTATGAAACAAAGGGACAAATGCTGGGCGAGATACAAGGCCTCCCTCTCCAGTACAGACCTCCTTGAGTACAGACAGCTGAGGAACTTGTGCAAAAGAGCCATCCAATCTGCAAAAAGTGAGTTCCGTCAATCTGCCCTACTCTCCAGAGCCAGAAACCTGAGGAGATTCTGGCAGAACATTAAGAACGCGGTTGGGGGGTCCACAGAGCTCAGGTAACTGATATGCACATTGGTGGGGTAACTGCAGCAACCCTCTCACAATTGCCAATGCCTTTAACTCACTGTTCCCTAGCGTGCCAGCTCTCCCCAACCAGCCAGATAACCCCAAGGATTAGGCCCCCCAAACCCAGTGGGAAAACCCCTGACCGCCCTTTTACCTCAGGGTCATCTGTGTCATGAAGACACAGAAGCTCCTTGCTGGACTCTTTCTCCCCACCCCTTCCCCCTACACTGGTTCTGGGCATGACTGCCTTGAGCCCAAACTACTCAGGCTAGGGGCACCTATTCTAGCCCGACCTATTGCCCACATCTTCAATGTATCACTAACCTTGGGTATAGTCCCGGACATCTGGAAGATGGCCAGAGTCATCCCTGTTCCCAAACAAGGCGACCCAAAAGACCCAAAGAAATACCGCCCTATAGCAATCCTGTCAGCGATCAGCAAACTTCTTGAAAAGGTAGTCACCTCACAGCTCACCCACTACCTTCAGACCCACAACCTACTCTCTCCTGCACAGCACAGTTTCAGAAAAGGGCACAACACCTCCACTGCCCTAGCAGTTGTTACCTCCACTATCAGGTCTGCTGCTGACCAAGGCATACTGACCGGGCCATCTTCATGGATCTCTCGAAAGCCTTCGACCAGGTTGACCATGCATTTCTGTGCTCCTCTCTCTTATCTCTTGGCTTCTCCTCCCCGGCCCTTGCCTGGATCAATAATTTCCTCTCGGGCAGGCAGCAGTGTACCAAGTTCAACAAGGCCCTGTCTGAGCCCGCTCAGGTAAACTGTGGGTTCCCCCAGGGCTCTGTCCTGGGGCCTCTCCTGTTTTCCCTCTTCATAAATGAACTGCCCTCGGCCCCAGCACATGGGCACTCACCTCTGTATGCAGATGACCTAGTCATCATGACCAGCTCCTGGGACATCTCTGCCATCAACGCCAAGCTAAACTCCGACTTTGACCAAATCCAAACCTGGCTAAAGGACCACAAGCTTATGATTAAGCTGCAGAAGATGCAGGTCATGCTGTTTGGCTCAACAGCTAAGACAAAAGCTGTCCCAGACCTTCTAAAGATCTCAGGTGCCGATGGGTCCCTACTACAAGGTGCAGATTCTGTCAAGTACCTGGCAGCGACACTTGACCCACAACTGGATCTGAATCTACATATATGCAATATAATGTAAGGCCTCAAACTACAAGTTGGGCCTTGCATACAGAGCGAAAAGCTGTCTCAACCCAGCTGCCTGTCTCGCCTTAGCCAGGGGCGGTCCTCCTACCCACACTCTGCTATGGACTTTTCACCTTTGCCCACGCTACAAAAACTAGTCTCGCAAAATGGGACACAGTGTACAACAGAGTATGTCACTTTGCGCTCTCAGCTCCTTGCCTCACCCACCATTGTAAGCTCTACTTCCGGCTTGAGTGGCTCCCACCGGAAAAGCACCGCTCCTTTGTCATTGGCAACTTCATAGACAGTGTTGTCAGATCTGCCACCCCCCAGTTCTCGCCGAATCCCTCATTCCAGCTACCCCCTCCTACCATTTGAGATCCAGCGTCTCTCATGCCCTTCTGGTTCCTAAGACTTGCACCCAAATGGGCAACCGGGCCTTTGCTGCGTACGCGCCCAGGTTGTGGAACTCCCTTCCATCAAGCACTCGTTTCTCCCCCTACCACCCATGCTTTAAAGCCTCCTTCTGAGTCTTCCTCAAATCGGCCTCCACCTGTCTCTACTCTAGACGAACCTCCTCGACCTAGGCCGCTCAGACTGGCTGATTCACTGCCTAACTTATCTGTCAAAGGCTGTGGCCCTCTGCACCTTATCTACTACCGAGCTCGCAGTTTACTAGTAGGATGGGACCTCTTTAGGCCCAACTGCTCAAACAGTGTGTGCATAGTTACTGTTCTGTCTCTGTATTTTGCTCTGGGCCTCCCCTATCCCAATTGTTTGTTCTCTGTCTACCTGCAGTCTTTAGAGCATTGCTGCTCAGTAGGATGATCACTGTCTTCCATGAGTGTACCATACTCCTATTCTACCTTCTGCCTGCAATGTAAACTCCTGTTGTCTCCTGTTTTGACCTTGTTGCTTGATTCTCTTAAATGTAACCTGTACTGGTTTTGCCTGATGTTCATGAATGTACCTTGTAATCTCATAGGTCGCACCTGAAAACAGGCACTTGGTTGTCTAGTGTGCTTACCCGGTTAACAAAAGCAAATAAATAAATGTTTCTTCAGTTATCTCCGCAGGGCAGTGATATGCATGCATGTGCATGGCATCCAGCGGGGGCAGTGATATGCATGTGCATGGCAGTAAGCATGTGTGCATGGCATCCAGTGGCATTGTGTGCCTGCGTTACCACCTGCCCACCGCCAGCAGGCAGTCAAGTAGCAAAATGCCACATCCCCCCCCACCCAAAGAGAGGAGAGCTGTCCCTGGCTGGCCCCTTCCCCCCAAATACTCCAAGCTCATTCCTGAACCCGGGTCACTGGCATTGCAAGGGGCAGCCCTATCACTTTGCTGACAGGGGGCTTCTCATTGAAAACTTTTTAAAGAATAATATATAGATGTTGTACAACTTATTTCCTTAATATTCTGTATCGGTTCTCCCCTGTTCTTCATTACTGGGGACATTTACTTGAAAACAATGTCTGTGTCTCTGGCTACATCTCATCCTCCTGTGTCTCCCCTCGTTGAAATCATATTGCTCTGTTTGTGACATTACAATCTGGTACTGTGTATATTGCTCTTATCTCACATAAGCGCCTATAACAGGAATTGTGTAAACACTTGCAAAGTTGGGAATCTGTCTGAAATTCTGCAAGTCAGAAATCTGTAGGAGTGTTTGTACAACAGGACATTCCTGACATGTTTTTGCTAATTGTACAAGTGCAAACCTTTTAATATATAAGGACAGTGCAGAAGCAGAACTTCTATATTTGTGCTTCAAAATTGTGAAAAACACATTTGATGACTTCAGTAGGGGGTTAAAGGAAGCCCTGATGGTTCAGTGGTGTGGCTGGCTAAGCCACTGGCTAGCTGAGCCCGTGCCACTCCCGACAGCCCAGCTGCGGGAATGGACTAGGGTCTCTTTGGGGGGCTGGCTGGAAGAGGGAGGATTGAGCATCCCAAGGACAGCTTTCCTCCCTCAGGGGGTTCTGAATCCTGCCACTTAACTGCCACCTGGTGGAGGTTAGGTGACAGTGCTGGCAGGACAAGCAGACATGGGGCAGGAGTCTGCTGATGCAACACACACATACATGTGCCTTGCATTGTACGCAGACACCACAGGGAAAGAAAACTGGAGGAAAATGTGCTGGCTCACTAACACAACCCTATGTGGCAGGCCAACTGCCAAACGGGGCTCTGTGTAAGTGGTGGTTAACCTGTAAGTTCATGGGATGGGTTAGTGATGGGTCTGGGGGAATGCCACCAGGGACGGAAGGAGGAGGAAATAAGGAAAAATAAAAACACCAACAAAAAAAAAAAAGTTCTGAAACAAAATGTTTCACGGATGTTCAAACCCCTGTTCTGATAACCTGGTCTGGTATGGTAAATAAGATCCTTTCTATTTAAGCAAAAGCTGACTTCCTTGTAATAACAGCAAAGTGGTTGTATCAACATAACAACTATGTGTAGGTTTCTAGTCTCTGATTTGATTTGGAAGTGGAACCAAACTCAGAAGTACCAGTGTGTTTATTCTTGTAACAAAGTTAATATGACGGTAAATTGCAGAAAAGCAGGTTAAGCAATGAATTGCAGTACATAGTTCCAAGAAGAACCTTTTGCTCGTTACTGTAGTATCAAACCCCCAGGGCATGTCATTGCATATCAAAACAAGAAAAGAAGCCACCAAAATAGACTCTTCATTTAACAGAACAAAGGGAAGGTAAACACAGCAATAAAACTGCCCCAAGGGCATTGGTCTCTTCAGAACAGTATATTGTGTCAGTGCAGCACTGCTGATTGTTCTGAGATGCTTGGTCACTGCATTATCCAGTACAAATCCGTATCCATGGATCCCTTTGCAGTCTGCATCTTGGAAGATGTGTTTAGACCACAGATAGTTGAATCGAATAATTCACATCATGTGAATGGACTGTGGCTCTAGTATGTGATAGTCTGAATCGAACAATCTGAATGGGGGCTAAAAATGGCAGTTATCTGGGGATATCAACTAGATGCCACAGATTATCCCTGTAATTCTAAATATTATATGAAGTTTTAAACCAGTCAGTGTCAGTGGCTCAGCAGGTAGCACACTCGCCTCTAAGGCCAGGAGATCAGAAGGCTGTGGGTTCTAGCCCCACACCAGGCACTTGGGTTACTACCCCAATACTGACAGTGAAGTGCAGCGTGAGGGGGTGTTGCACTCCTGAAGTGGCATCTTTCGGATGAGACATTAAACTGAGGTCCCATCTGCCTGTTCTGGTGGTAGTTCAGGTGGATTTAAAGATCCCATAGCACTTCTTGAAAAGAGTAGGGGAATTTCCCCGGTGTACTGGCCAAATTTCAACCCATTCACTAAAAATACCACCAACAGCTTAATTTGGTTCAAAGTCAGTTGGCATTCATCTGTATCCCCTTCCCCGGGTCGCGTTTGAAAATAGGCAAAAATCTGTCTAGTGCACTTAACCGGTCAACAAAAACTAAATAACAAAAAAAATATATATGAAAAAAAAAAAAGGACGTTGTCACTTGGTATTTAAATGCAAGATGGATTTCCCACTGCTTTACCATTTCTGAGTTACTGGAGTACCTATGAATAAATGTAATGCTAACAGGTTTATTTCAGATTTGATAATATGTTTGTAATCTGATATAGTAAAGACTGCCAAAAAAAAAAACAATGTTGACCCCTAAAGCCTCAAATTGTTTACGGAGGGGGGGAGGCACATGCCTGTTGGTGTCAGAAAGCAGTGTGCTACACTACCATGATGGTCTATGAAATATGTATTCGGTGATTCTAATGTCTATCTATGTCCTGTAACAATTTGTACTATGTGTGGCAGTATCTCTGCCCTTACACAAGCGTTGTTATAGCTGTTTTTTTACTGTATCATGCTGTTTCTCCAATTTTGCCATGTATGTATACTGTATGTTTTGTGCTCTCCCGGGTCTTTCCTGAAAATAGGCATACTACTTGTCTAGTGTACTTACCCGGTAAACAAAAGCTAAATAAATAAACATGGGAGACTTTGTCCCAGTTTCTGCACCCAAGTGAGTGGAGCGAAGGGTACAAGTTCACCAGCTGTCACGGCACCTCTTTCAGCAGGAGTTGTGATGGCAGTGACATTATAAAGGACTACTCAATTTCAACCAAGTTCTGCCCACAAAGCTGACACAGGTGAACTAGTAGTAGACGGGTGGGTGAAAACAAATTCAGCCCCATGTTCATGCCCCCACCACCCACCCACACTATAAAGCCACCAAACAGTTCAGGATCCTGCCTGACCACTTCTGTTTGCTTGATTTATGTACCATGAGACACAGAGATGTGCACATATGTCCCAACTGACCCCCATCACAGGAGGCAGTAAACAGGGGGTGGTCAGAGCACTATAAAGGATCAGTCATAGGGACCCACATAGCCCAGTAAATGTGTTAGGGGGAGCTGGAACTGTGATGTCCAGGGCTAAGAGAAAGGTGGGGAAAACACCTATACATTTTTATGAATGCTTGCCTTCTGTAGAATTTGTCAAGAGTTGGATTGAAAGCTTGCTGTAAATAGAATGTACAGTTAGAACTGGTGTTTCAACCAGAGGTCTTGTTCAGGAATTATGCATAAGGAAAAAAAAATAGGGATAGTCCTTGGACAAGTTTGGAGAAAGCAGGGTATATTTGGGTAGTACCACATGACAAGGTGTGCATTCATTGGCAGTAAGAACTTCTTAGATTTGTGTTGAGGAATGAGGCTGCAGCATAAACCTGTGTCTCCCAGTAAAACACACTTCTGTTATGTGGTATTGCCCTCTTATTGGACCAGCATATACAGTATACAGCAGAAAGAACTGGAAGGGGACAGGATCAGTTGTGTTCCAGGACAGTAGCTGCTGCTGTTGTTTTCACAGGGTTCTTGTGGATTTTACTTGGTAGGTTAGTTCTTTTCTTTCTTACTTCTAAGGGGCTAGCAGGGTATTGTTTTTGGTGCTGCTGGATGTTTGTAAACTGATTTGGTGGCTGTAAGTGGGGCTCATTTTGTGGGTGTTTCACTGTGTAACAGACTGTGCTGGTAGAGGCCTATTTCTTCTGATTTAAAACCTATTTGGTGGGATTTGCTTGGAGATGGTTATTTGAATTGGAGACCTATATCTGCTAATTTCAAGCCTATTTTGATGTGTTGTTAGTGAAGCTGATTAAATTGGAGTCCTGTTTCCTTTGGCAGCAAACATATTTTGGGGGCTTTGACTTGAATTTTGATTCCTTGTGCTGACTCCATTAGCTGTAAAGGTTACTGCATAGTGGGGGAGGGGTGTTAATGGTCTGGCCAGGTCTCACTCAGCCAATTGATTGGAGGCAGAGCTGAATCAGATTGAGGTGTTAGCTGCTTTGTCTTCTCAGAAAGAACTGGAAGGGGACAGGATCAGTTGTGTTCCAGGACAGTAGCTGCTGCTGTTGTTTTCAAGGGGTTATTGTGGATTTTACTTGGTAGGTTAGTTCTTTTCTTTCTTACTTCTAAGGGGCTAGCAGGGTATTGTTTTTGGTGCTGCTGGATGTTTGTAAACTGATTTGGTGGCTGTAAGTGGGGCTCATTTTGTGGGTGTTTCACTGTGTAACAGACTGCGCTGGTAGAGACCTGTTTCTTCTGATTTAAAACCTATTTGGTGGGATTTGCTTGGGCCTGGTTCTTTGGCTGCTGGGCTTGGAGGGGAGACACGGGGCTGATACACTCTCTCTCGAGTCAGGTATCTGCCCAAGACCCTCCCTCCCCAGAGTTCTGCTAATTTATAGGGGAACACCTGCCCTGCAATTGGAGGAAAAGGCTGCAGGTGCAGCTCATGTAGTTCTAGCCACTCGGGGTAGGATTTAAAGGCTGGGAGAGAGGAGCTTTGGGAGTTGTTCATTTCCCTTATAAGTTTAATGTGTTGTACTGCACCTAGTAACAGGGTTACTGGTGTACAGTGGGACTGTCTGTAAGATTAGTGGGTGACCTGATGAGGCAGTAGGGGTATCTTGTACTAGGGGGGAACCTGGTGGCTCACACAAGGAAACCTATTTGGAAGGGGATGGAACCACACATCATTAGGGCCGGCATCTTTGGGAGGGTGGTGGGGTGCACAGGGTGTGGAGCAGCCATGATACTGGACTGGGCTTGGAAGTTCGGTGGTTGCCCAGTGTGCTACCAGCTAGCACAGCTTAGGGAGGAGGTGCGGGGATCAGGAGAAAGCTGGGGGAAGGGGTGGTATGGTTGGGGAGCAGACGGTGGGAATCTCCCACAGGGTTGCACCAAGCACTGGGGTGGGGGCATAGGGAAAGGAGTGCAGGAGAATACTCAGGGGTCACAGGGAACCTGGCAGAGGGGTCAAAAGGACACTACCAAGGAAGAGCAGGAAAACTGGGGGCCCTCACAAAGGGGGACGGAGGGACAACATTCTCAGGGAAGTAGGCAGATGGCCAGGGCTGGACAGAAGGAAGCAAGGCGAGAGGTGGATCAGACCTTGCACTCAATAACCGCTTCAATTCTCTTCTTCTGCTCAAGGATGAGGGGGTGATGTAGCCATGACAGGGTGAGTTAGAGATGGCAAGGAGTGGGAGGCAGGAGGCAGGGGCCAGATAGCAGGAAGAACAGGGGGACCTGAATGCAGGAGAATGGGGAGCAGTGAATCAGCAGGAGGGAAGAGGAAGAGGAGAAGCGCAAGGAGAAGGACCAGTTGGGAGGAAAGGTAAAGGAGAAGGACCAGAAGTACAAGGAGGATTCAGTAAAGGATGCTGAGGGTTTAGGCGGGGAACACGACTACCAGGAGGGAACTAAATGGAGACAGGAAGGAAGGGAGGATGAGTCAGGCTAGTTTGCAGATGGGGAGAAGGACCAGTTCCGAGCAGTGAGGGGGGATCAAAGTACAGAAGGATACTCAGGAGGAGGAGGCATAGGGTTGGAGGAGGGGTGGCCATGGTAAATAAGGAGGGTGGCATGTGCACCAGAAGGGAGGAACACGAGCCAGCTGGGTGGAGGGCCTGTAGAAAGGATGAGGGACATGGAAGGGGGAATGGAGGAAAGGGTGGTCAGAGTGCTCCTGCTGGGGATTCTATGATCAGGGGTATCAAATGGGATGGGAGGGAGAAGCCTGGCCAGTTAGAACAAGATGCTTCCCTGGACTAGCGTTGCACAGGGCTAAGCACGAGGTATATCAGCTAGCAAAGGATTGTGGGATTCCCAGACATACTAGTCCACCTGGGTACAAATACATTGAGGAAATAGCAGGCTAGAGATACAGGCAAGATTCAGGGGAGCTCGCCAGGGTCTGTCATGACATAGGATGCACAGTTTCCTTCTCAGAAATCCTGCCAGTGCCAAGGGCTGAGTGGGGAACACAAAAGGAAAATTAGGGAGATAAACCAGTGGCTCAGGGAGTGGTGTGAGGCCAGAGGGTATGGGTTGATGGGGATTGGGGAGACCTGGGAGGATAAGGAGCTGTATGCTGAGAGATAGACTACATCTCAATTTGGAGGAGGAATCATTAAGTTGAAAATAGAGGTTCATTGGTGAAAAGTGGGGTTTAAACTTGTGAAGGGGTGGGATAGGAGAAAAAGGCTGTCAGGGGTGCCGATAAAGGAGGGACTCTGTCTCCACCCCTGGGGACCAGGAGGATTGCAAGAAAGGCCAGCTGGCAAAGTGCAGACCAGGGGAAACAGAATCCCCATGGGAACATGAGCAGGGGAAATGGAACTATAGGGAAAGGGTGGAAGGTAGTCTCTGCTAAATGCCAGGAGCTTGGGAAATAAAATGCCTGCGCTCCAGGCGATGCTAACTGAGGGAGCAGTGGATGTGGCAGCGGTCACTGAGACTTGGGCCACTGCAAGACAAGACTGGGACCTGAACCTGGAGGGATACACTATGTTCAGGAAGGACAGGGGAGAGGGAAGGGGAGGAGGGGTAGCAATGATAGTCAAAAACTGCATTGGCATAGGGGAGTAGAGGAGGCGGAGGGAACAGTGGAGGCTGTTGGGTCACCTTGATAACAAGGGGCGCAAGAGAGTAAAATAGGGTGGTGTATAGACCCCTGCCTCAGGTGGAGAGCTGGAGGACAGTCTGGTGGCAGATGTTAGGAACACTGCAGACTGGGCAGAGGAAGCAGTGGTGGTGTTGGGGGACTTAAACATGCCAGAAACAGACTGGGAGACTATGACATCCTCTGTGACCAGGGAACAGAGGTTGTTGGATGTCTTTCAAGCGTTCCTAACTCAAGCAGGTGAGAGAACCGACTAGGGAGGCACGGGTACTGGATGTGGTCCTGGCAGACAGTGACAGATTGGGGCCTGGAGGTAAGGGACCCATGGGCGGGGTGACCATGCCATGGTCTGGTTCTGCCTGGACCTAGGAGGGTGAAGGCTGCACAAAGGCAGGTAACCGACTTCAGGGGCAGATTTTAGGAAATGGGAAGGATCTTAAGGAGCATTTGGATGGGATTGGGTCAGACATGGGCTGATAGTAGGTGGAAATCATCAGGAGGGGTGCAGGATGCTACCAGCACCTGCGCAAGAGTAAGGCAAGGCAGGGCCCAAAAACCCTGTTGGTGGACCAGGAGGTCCAGGAGGTGGACTGGGAAAAAAGCAGCCTATAAGCAATTCAGGTGCTCAAGGAGTGAAAGGGATCGAGGGAGTGCACGAGCTGATGGCTAGAAGGGCCACTAGAGTGGTGAGGGCGGCTAAGGCAAGGAAGGAGCAGAACCTGGCCAGGGAAATTAGAGAGGGAACAAGGGTTCTTTAGATACATTGGGGAAAAACGAAGGGTGAAGGGGCAGATTAGCAGGATTAAATCAGGGGAGAGATGGGCACAAGACCCAGGGGAGCAGATTGAGGTACTAAATGAGTACTTCACCTCAGTTTTTACCAGGGAAAATGGGGGTGCTGCATCATACATGGGAGGAGACAGAGATACTGAGGAAGGGGGACCCTTACAGATCGGCAGGTCTGGGGAGAGGGGGAGGCATCACTGGCAGGTGGGGGAGGCAAGCAGGAGAGGGGTACCGAAGTGGAAATCACAGCAGAGAGAGTGAGGGAAGCCCTTCAGCTCCCTTAAGACGGAAAAAGCACCAGGGCCGGATAAATTACATCCCAGAGTGTTGAAGGAACTTGCAGATGTCCTGGCAAAAGCCCTGGCAGAGCTTTTCACCATCTCTCTGAGGACAGGGTGGGTGCCCCAAGACTGGAAGGTGGCACATATAGTGCCTATCCACAAGGGGGGATCAAGGGAGGTGGCAGGGAACTACAGGCCTGTCAGCCTGACCTCGGTGGTGGGCAAGGTGATGGAGGCATTGTCAAGGAGAGGCTGGGGGGACCTGGATAAGTCAGGTGCCTGGACAATAGACAGCATGGATTCATCCAGGAAATTGTGTCAGACAAACCTGGTGGAGTTCTGTGACTGGGTGACAAGTGCCTTGGACCTGGGTAGACCAGTGGATGTCCTCTTTCTAGACTTCAGCAAGGCATTTGACTCTGTTCCTCACGTGGGCCTGTTGGATAAGCTGGGAGAAATGGGGGTGAGGAACAGATAATCAGATGGATAGCAATTGGCTCCAGGACCCGGACCCAGAGGGTGTAGTTAGTGGGATAGTCTCATCCCAGGAGGGTCATTAGTGGGGTCCCACAGGGATCAGTCCTTGGGCCTTCTGTTCAAGCCTCACGTATCTGACATAAGGACAGGAATCAGGAGTGAGATGAGTCTCTTTGCGGATGACTCAAACTGGGGGTGGTGGTGGATGGGGAGGAGGGAGGGTGGCCCAACAGGGGACCTGGAGGCTCTGGAAAGATGGTCTAGAAAGTGGAAGCTGAGGTTCAATGCAGGGAAATGCAAGGTACTCCACCTGGGGGCAGAAACCCAGGTCAAGTGTACACCCTGGGGGGAATGCTGAAGTCTCGATGGCTGAGAGGGACCTGGGGTGGTGGTGGATGTCAAGATGAACAACTCTGAGACTTGTAGGAGGCAGCAGCAAGAGCCAACAGGATGCTGGGATGCATCGCTAGGGATCACCTCCAGAAGGAGGGAGATACTCCCTCTGTATAACTGCTTGGTGAGGCCGCACCTGGAGTACTGCGGCAGTTTGGAGGCCACACTTAAAGCGGGACATTAACCTCCTGGAGAGGGTCCAGAGGAGGGTAACTAAAATGATTTGGGGCTTGGGGACAGGACCTATGAGGAGAGGCTCTCAAGAGCTAAATATGTACACATTGGAAGAGAGAAGGGACCGGGGACATGATAGAGGTCTTAGGTACATGAAGAGGGTAAATAGGGAGGAACAGTCGGGTGCTTCAAGGAAGGAGGAAGGGCCACTAGAGGGCATGGCTGGAAGCTGGAGGGAAGATTCAGGGAGAAAGGAGGAGGTGCTACTTCACTGAGAGGGTGGTGGAGCCATGGAATGCATTGCCTAGGGGCTGGTGGAGGCAGAGACAGTGGAGGGGTTCAAGAGGGGGTGGGACAGGTACAGGGGAAGGGTTCTGGAAGCAAAATCCAATGCAGCCAGAATATCCGGAACTGGGAAGGGAGAAGCCAGAGAAGGCGAGGGGGACAGCAAGGTCAGCACCCAGGTTGGGGACTGACCAAATGAGCAGACACGAAAGACCATTAGGCCTATTCTGCTGGCATTTTAGTATGTTAGTATGTATATGTAAGGCAAGTCAGTGGGTGGATCTTAGAAAATAAGTGATAAGAGTTAAGCCCTGAAGTTTGGGAAACAAAACCACATGGAGAGGATGCATTAAGTAAGTGTTAGGAGTGAAAGGGCTGGAAAGTTATAAAGTAGGATCTAATCGGGATAAAGTTATGGGGCTGCAAAGAGACAAGTGTACATAGGTTGGGGAGGCGAATTCAGACTGTACAGGATCTTCTTCAAGGATATCTCTTCCATTAGGCCACACCTTTGGAATTAAACCTACGTCAGTGCTAGCACTGCACGGAAACATTTTAGCTGGTGGGTGGGTGGTGCCCACAACTACATCATGCTTCAGTGTCTGTATAAATGTGAGCAGACCCATCACTTCTCAGTTTTTTTTTTTCCTAATGTCGGACCTGCTGAAGGAAATATCGTCAGCTAGCCATTGCCACTTATTTTTTATTTGTTGAAACAGTGTTTTTTTTGTCATCTCTGCATGCCACCAAAATCCAAAAAAAAAAGGCTTTGTTTCGGTACTGTAAGTGCGGAGATAAAATTGATAAGGAAGATACACACACAGTTTGTGTGTGCTGTTTGGGCCTCTCTCACAACATGAGGACTTGTGAGCTTGGGCTTTAACCAAGCAACAAGGCAATGTCATAAGAAAGCTTTGGAAAATTTTCTTCTCCAAAAAGCATTAGCGCCCATGGAGAAGAAGCAGAGCCAAAAATCAGTCTCGCCATCTATGTTGGCTGAGACACGGCTGCCAAGAAGGACCTGGACAGGGAGCAGTTATCATCACGGCCCTCTTCATCACCAGGCCATAAACATAAGCACAGAGCTAAAAAGAATTCTGCCTCCCTGGCGAGATCCCAGTTGCCGCTGAGACAAAGTAATTCTACTGTGTCCTCGCCTGCTCAGGCAGTGTTAACGACAACCCCCACCACCACCATGACCGTTGCTGCGACACCAAGGTTGGGCTCTGGCTTAGGCACTGCCATACCTACTGTGGACAGTATGATGCGATTGTTGTCGGGCCAAGGCTCATTGTTGATACAAGTAGTCACGACCCCTGGCCAGGGGGGTTCGACTCTCAAGCTGTGCTGTGTCATTTTCAGAGACGATATGATGCATTTGCCTGGCTTACCTATGCAGGCAGTCCTTCTGTCAACGGGGCAAATTGGCACTCCTAACCAGTCAACAGCTTTTTCCAGCACACTGCAAATTCCTTCTCCTCAGCCACTACCATTATCTCTGGTGCCTTAAGTATTCCCGCCATTGACCGGGACAATGATGAGATGGAATATAATCCTGACATGGTATTGGGGAAGATTTAGAGGAGGATTATGAAGAACTGTATGTGGCACCTTGTTCTAGTTCTGCCCTCTCATCCTGCAGTGGTCTATACCCTGAGATCTCCTCCTGAGGATCCTGTTTATTAAGTCATGATGCAGCAAATGCAAACTGCCACGGACCTTGCTGTGGAAGATGATCCCACTAAAAAGAACCTCATGGACATTTTTGGAGGTTCCCTGTACACCCTCAATTATAATTCCACCTATTTATCCTGCGTCAGAGAATGCTACCTTTGCTACATGGTACATACCTAACTCACTGCCTGCAGCTCTAAGTAAGGTTGACGAGCAGTATCCTGCTCTGTCTGCTAAGCCATATTATGCAAACCGGCCAGAAACTGACTCGGTAGTCATGACTGCTCATGCTAGGACTAAGGAACCTAAACACATGAGTACTTTGCTTCCTGTCAAGTAATCTAGGAGGCTGGATGTGATGGGCATATGTATGTATGCCTCTGTCTCACTGGGCCTTAGAATAGCAAATTATAAGGCTCATATGATAAAATACCAGAACAGCCTATGGAAAGCTGCAAAGGCTGCAGCCCAGGACTCTGCCAAGAGAAAGTTAATTAAAATTTTAACTTCTGTGGCTGAGGTTGGCAAATATTTGCTCCGCTCAGCCTATGGTGTGTCTGATGCTTCTGCCAGAACTGCTGCTTCTGGCATATGTATGAGACCCTATTCTTGGCTCAGAGTTGCTGGGTTTGCAAATGAAATACAGCAGGCAATTTTAAATGCCCCCTTTTGAGGGCGAGAACTGTTAGGTAATGATGCTGAAGAGGCGCTAAGGAGCCTTCAGACATCCAGAGTTACCCTACAGTCTATCAAGTCCCTCTATCCCACTCCTTCTAGGGAATGTGGTAGGGGATTCTCACATCAGCCTGTTGCCAGAGGTGGCTGTGCCTACTGTCAAGCAAGGCCAAGGTAGCAGAAATGACCCTTTGCCAGGCCGCCTCCCTCCAGGTGCCCATTCAGAAGCATCCAAAATAATATGTGCCGGTGGCTGTGCCCCCAGCAGTTCTGCACAACAGTGTTCTGGATACACCCCCACCTCCTCTATTCCCTCTAGAGGTGGTTGTGGTGGGCAGAATCTCCCTGCGCTTAAACCAATGGTGGAAGATTACAATGGACAAGTTGGTCCTGGAGATAATAGCAAGTAAACATGCTCTGGTGCTGCTGAAAAACCCTACATATCATCCTCCGCCTCCTTCCTGCTATCCTTCTGCCATTTGTCTCTTCTGAGGGAAGAAGTACAGTCATCTTTCCAACAACATGCTATAGAACCAGCTCCTTCGAGACAGAGAAGCAAAGGGTTCTATTCTAGATACTTCCTGGTTCCAAAATGGACAGGCGATCTGCATCCTATATTGGATCTCAGAGATCTCTGCTTATACATGGAATACAAGAAGTTTGAATTTGTATCCCTGCAAGCTCTGATGTCCCCTTCTGCAAAAAGGGGACTGGCATTGCTCTCTAAACATGAAGGATGCGTACCATCATGTCACAATCAGAAAAGCCCACAGGCTGCATCTCTGCTTTATGCTGGAGGGGAGGGGGGGGCACTACCACTTCAGAGTATTGCCCTTTGGCTTGTCTTGTGCTCACGAGTCTTTACTAAATGCTTGGCAGTAGTGGCAACAGCCCTTCACAAGGAAAGCCTGTATGTGTTCTCGTATCTGGATGACTAGGTGCTGAAGGCCAGCTCCAGAGAAGCTTTGCTGCATACCCTGTCACGGACAAGGAAATTGCTTGATTTAGGGGACATGGTGAATGTACCCAAGTCAATTAGGACTCCCTGTCAATGACTGCAGTACATGGGGCAGTCTTGGATACAGAGAAAGGATGTGCTTTCTGGCTACAGGGCAGACAGCCATCAGGTTGCTGGAGTACCTATGAGTAAATATAATGCTAACAGATTTATTTCAGATTTGATAATCTGTTTGTAATCTGATATATTAAAGACTGCAAAAAAACAATGTTAACCCCGAAAGCCTCAAATTGTTTATTGCGGGGGGGGGGGCATGCCTGTTGGTGTCAAAAGGCAGTGTGCTACACTACCACATGGGAGATTTTGTCCCAGTTTCTGCACCCGAGTGGGGTGAATGGTACAAGCACAACTGGTACACAGAAGTCATTATGTCCCTGCAAGGACAATGTCATGTCTTCTGGGTCTCATGGCTGTGGCTATTGTAACAGTGTCACTGGCCTGTTTACACAGGAGGATACCACAGTGAAGTGGGATTTGAACTTGGGGTCCAGTGGGATCGTCTGACAGATGAGCTGGACCAAATAGTTCTTGTCATGTCCCCACTGCTATGGTGGAGGGGCTGCAACAGTCTTTTACAGGGCATTGTATTCCTTGTACCAGCTTCTGTACAGATCCTCACCACGGATGCCTTGGGCTCCAGCTGGAATGCTCATCTGGGCCCTTACCAAACACAGGGCTCCTGGTCCCAGGTGGAGGCCATGTTACACATCAATGTCCTGGAGATGAAGGCTATCCTGTATAGCCTTCAAGCATTTCAGGAGTATTTAAGTCCAGGTCCTCTGTTAGTCTAGATGGACAATACACTGTGATGCATTATGTCAACAAACATTGGGGCACTCATTCTTATCCTCTGTGCAGAGAAGCGGTGAGAGTATGGTACTGGGCTCTGTCACATGGCCTACAGCTGTCAGCTGTATATCTCCCAGCTCTCAAAAATGTCTTGGCAGGCAGGCTAAGCATGTCACAATCCAAGATGCATGAATGGAAACTGTTGACCTCCATGGTAGAACTGCTTCTTTGCAAGATGTAGTCATCCAGAGTTGGACCTTTTTGCATCCCCACATGACGTAAAACTACCATGTTTCTGCCTGCTCACTCCACGGACTGGAGTTTTCTGGTGAGAAACATTGTCCTTTCTTGGAAAGGAAAGTTCCTGTATGCATTTTCCCCACTTCATCTTATACAGAGGGTACTACTCGAGCTGAAAATGTAGGGTGCCATCCACATCCTCATTGTGCCATTATGGTCTCACCAGATATGGTTTCCATTTCTGCAACAACTAGCAGCCAAGCCTATAGTACCTCTACCTCTGTGTCAGGGTTTGTTGTCACAGGACAGGGGTCCCTGGTCCATCCAGACCCAAAGTCCCTACATCTGCATGCATGGCTCCTGAAGACATCGCTATTGCAAGTTTTGGGGTATCCCCTAAGGTTGCTGATGTGCTGGTGGCAGCTAGAAAGCCTTCTACCAGACATACATATTCTTTGAAATGGAAACGATTCATTTTGTTGGCTGCTTCCAGGAATTTGGACCCATTTACATGTCCTGTAAATGCAGTGCTGGAATACAAGCTGTCACTGTCAGACTCTGGTCTACAGTATTCCTCATTTAAAGGTGCATTTGGCTGCTATTTCAGCTTTCTGTGCTCCTATTGATAGTCTTATGGCTGCCCAGTTAGAGGTGTCTTGTACGTTCCTATGAGGTATTTTGCATATTTTGTAAACCGATGTACAAATAAACCGATGTATGAATAAATAAATAAATAAATAAATACATATTCGCAGTCAGTCCTGCCTTGGGATTTGAATTGTGTCCATGAGAAGCTGATGTTGGCTCCTTTTGAGCCAGTCATGAGTTATGGCTTACATTTCCTGTCATGGAAAATGTTATTTTTGGTTACAGTCTCTTCTACTTGAACAAAGCTGCAGGATCTAATGTGTGAACATCCTTATTTTATTTTTCATGAAGATAGTTTCTCTGCATGCAAATCCTAAGTTTTTACCGAAGGAGGTATCTGAATTTACACTGACTCAAAAGATGCACCTCCCTTTTTACTACCCTTAGCATACCAGTCAGGGTGAGGCACTGTTCCATACTTTAGATATACTTAGAATACTTGGACACTATGTGAACTGCACCAAGGATTACAGAAAGTCCTCTCAGTATTTTGTGTTGTTCTTCCCTGGGAAAGAGGGTGCCCCTGTGTATGAACAGTGCCTGTCCAAATGGCTGGCGCATTGTATTTCATTCTGTTACAGAAAGTATGGTAAGGAAGATCCTGGTCTGGCTCATGGTCGCTCCATAAGGGGAATGACTACTTCTGTTGCTTGTTTCAGAAGTGCTGCTGACATTTGTGCTGCAGCCTTGTGGAGTGCTATCCACACCTTCACAAACATTACAGTCTGGACATAGTCTCTCGTAGACGTGCTGGATTTGGGCTTGTTGTACTGCAAGGTCTACTGTCTTGAATATATATATTGTACTGCACCACCCTCCCAGTAGCTTTTGGGACTGCTTGGGACTCGTTCTAAAGGTGTGGCCTAATGGAAGACGTCTCCTCGAAGAAGATGGAACAGATACATACTTATTGTAACAGCAGATTTTCCATTAGACCATACTGTCCCCCTTCTGGTTCTGTGAGGGTTACATCAGATGTTCCTGATCCTAATCCATGGCTGTTATATCCAGCATCATATCTCATCTTGTATGCTTGGTGCTGGTCTGTTCTTCTGGTTTCCTACAGTTACAGGTCCTCGGAGTGTAATCTTTAGTGGGGGTGCTGAGAAGAGATGGGGCCACCAATATTTATATAGACACTGACGCATAATGTCGTTGTGGGCGGCGCCTGGCTGACAAAAGTTTCCGTGTGGTCCTAGCGTTGATGCAGGTCTAGTTCCAAAGGTGTGGCCTAATGGAAGAGATTTTCTCAAACATTTGATGTTATGGTAAGTGCATAACTGTTCTTGTGTCTTCCTCAACCTAATAGCAACTACTTGAAATGCCTTTTCCCTTCAGGTAGCTAGTCTGACTCTAAACATTGTCTACACTTGTCCCCTTTTCTGGCAGTCTGGTATACCCTTTCATGATCATGAATACCTCAACATATCTCCCCTCGGTCTCCTTTTCTCAAGGGAGAGCAAACCCCAGGTGCTTCAGACTCTCCTCATATGTCATGTTTTCTAGCTCCCTCATCACGTTTGTAGCTCTATGCTGCATGTTTCTGTCATTTTATAATGTGGTTCCAAGAACTTCACACACTGCACTCAATGGGGTCCAACCAGTACCCGGTATAGTTGCATTATCTCCCCCTTTTCCCTACTGTTTACCCCCCTTTTAACTGAACCTAGCATCCTGTTGGCCTAGCCGGCTGCTGTTGAGCATGGTTGCAACATTTTCAAAAGCAAATCAGTAATAACCCTGCCTGCTCTGCCAAATTCAGTACTGTACTATTTACAGTATGTAAGGTTAGTTTTCTGTTTTTGTACTCCGCTTTACCTAGTGTGTGTTTTGGGGGGTGGGGGGGGGAGTCACTGAAAAGCAGGAGATGAGAAATACAAATAATTACACATTCCTTCTTGCAATGAACTCCTCACTAAGCTTCAAAAGATGTTAGCTGCGTACTCTGTTTTATACTTCCAAGTACTAGAAGGTTTCAGTCATGCCTGCCCCTCCCTTTCCTGGCTGCCAGTAAGTTCATGTTGAAGTCAGTTAATCTTTCCTCATAAGTCTTCCCCTGCTGGCCATGAATCATTAGTTCTTTGTTTGGATAGACTGTGTAGTTCTTTTCCTTTATTGTGAAGGCGCCACAACTGCACTCAGTACTCTTGGTGTGGCCTCAACAATTACTTGTACTGGAGCAATATCTCTTTTTCCTGTTTATTCGACAAGGCCCTCCCTGTGCAACTAAGGATCTTGCTAGCTTTTCATATGCCTTGTTACACTGGGCAGTGGGCTTGAAGTTGTCACCAGTTATAGCTCCTAAATCCTTTTCCATTGAGGTGAGTTCCAAACAACCCCCACATCCAATATTCATTTTCTAGATTCCCCTCCCCAGATGCATGCCCTTGCACCTTTTGGTATTGAACTTCAGTTGTTCAGCTTGGATCACCTTTCCAGACTTCCCAGATCTCTTGTCAGTTCTGTTCTATGTGCCTCACTACCCACCCTATCACGTCTTAGTTTCATCAGCAAATAGACACATATTACTCTGAATTCCTTCTCTGGCATTGTAGATGAACTTATTGAAAAGCACTGTGCCCAGAACTGATCCCTAAGTGACTCCTCTTGTAACCCCCTGACCTCTAAGTATGTACCATTCCTTTGGGTTCTCCACTACCCAATTTCCCACTCATCTGATTTCATCCCCAACACCTGAGTACCCCAATTTCTTTACTAGCCTTTTGTGGGGGCATCAAATTAAAAGCCTTACTGCAGTCCAGGTACAGGACATGCAGCTCATTGCCCGTATCAGACTCAAGTGAGACACAATTGAAGAAATCCACGCAGTTCCTCTCCAGCAGAAAGTATGCTTCACAGAACCAGGCTGCTTGCTGTTTGGTAATCCCATGAGACTCCAGAAAGTGAACCAGCTGCTTCCTTTGTTATAATCTCAAGGATTTTGCTGATAATAGAAGTTAAGCTAACTGGTCAAAAAAAGAATGAAGGCTGTTGCTCAGTGCTGACATAAGCTAAATAGTGTGTCAATTTGTATATATTTCATAGTTGGGTGAGGGGCATGACTGGGAAAGTGTTGGGAATTATGTACTATAAAAAAATGAGGTTGGAAAAGTCATACATAACAAATGTAACTTGCCAGCTCCGTGCCATCAGTCTCCCTCAATGGGAACATAGGCTTATTATGCATGGTTTCCTATTATTCTGTTTATGGCTATTAGAAGTAAAATGGAGCACAATGAGTTTACCGGTGTCTCCATTTCAGACTGTTCTGTATTGTTCCTTGGACCAGTTGGCCAGGCATCAGCCAGTCTCTCCGATGCAAGTCTATACCTCCTGCAAAGAATTATACTACATTACTGGAAATGCATGAGGACTCCTTGGTTATGTGAAAAGCACCCATGGGATCTTGGGTATCTGTGACAGGGGAAACAAATTTGCTGTCATAACAGTGGGGTGTCTTGGATTCCTTGGCATCTAGTTGGATGGAACGGGTAGCAGTGTGGAGGGCAGGAAGCAGCTACAGTACATACCAGGAGATTCTGAAGGCTGGTTGATCTGGGGTGTGAGGGGAATGGATGGCTCTATAACAGAAACTTGGATATTAAGGTTGGTTTGCAAAATGGGAAAGTTAATCATTATCCTACGGAGAGAAATGGTATTTGAATGGAAGGAAAGCAGCAGTAGAATTCTGCAGTGTTTCATAGCTGGTTATATGTTCTACTGAACCTCTGTTTTCCATAGTAATGATGGAAAAACTGCCTATTGGTCATAATTCTGCCAAAATGTATTACAATTCTTGATTAAGTTTTCCAGAACTTTAGGAGTGCCCCAAAACATGCCAGTCACTGATTATGTAGTCTTCTCCCGTTGCATTGTGAGTGGTTGGACTGTGTGGTACTGTTCTTAATGTTCATGATGAAGGATGCAGTGGAAGTAACTCTAGGTCTGTAAACAAAGAAGTTTTACGTCAAAATCAGTATGGTAAACAGGTTTTCCCTTCTGGTGTTGATGCCAATTCAGATCAACCAGCTACACCAGCAAATTGTTTGATGGTGAGCAGCCATAACATTTTTTTTTTTTTTTAAGCTTGGAGACAGTTTGATGCCAAAGGGGGTTTTACTGTGTCCATTTAAACCATTGAACAGCAACAACTATATATTATTGCTATGTCCTGTTTCTGTATCCTAGATTCCGGTAGAGCAATTTAAACCAGCAGATGTTGAAATTCAGGCCCGATTCTGCCATGAGAATATTGCAGAGTTGTATGGAGCTGTTTTGTGGGATGACACAATCCACCTGTTCATGGAGGCAGGAGAAGGTGGCTCGGTCATGGAAAAGCTGGAGACCTGTGGACCAATGAGGGAGTTTGAAATCATTTGGGTGACCAAACAGGTTCTGAAAGGACTTTATTTTCTTCATTCAAAGAAGGTCATACACCATGATATAAAACGTGAGTTGGATTTTTTTTTTCTACTTTTTGTTTCATGTACGAGAGGGAGAGCAGTAGTGGGATGGTTTAGTGTAGCACAAAAAGACCAATAATAAGTGAGAGTGATGTCATAGCTATGTCATCTATTCAATTTGGGACCTTCAGAAGCCTAGGCATTTGTGGGAGATATGGCATGATTGGGATAAAACAAATGTGCTCAAAAATAAGTAGTTTGAGCCACCTAACTGTCCAGTGTTAGTGCATTACACCACCATATGGGCGGCACAAGTTCAGGAGCAAGCAGTGGTCTCTATGTATCAGCAGATCAGGGTTCAAGGGTGCTGCCAGTAGCAGCCCTGTCTGGCTCAGGAAGGGAGGCGCCATATTGCTGCTCCCACAGTCAACTCTGTGGCAGCCCAGTGAGGACATTGAATGCATGTGTCTCTGCCTGCTCCATGGGGTTGCCATGGAGCTATGGTGGCTAAGGCACCAGTGGGCAAAGGAAAATGTGAAAAATGCAGGCAGCTGCAACCAGGGCCAAATATTCTTGAACCCTGCATCTCATACGAGATGGTGGATGCCTTTGAAAACCAGTCCACTGGGGAACTGCCAATTGAGGCTAGAGCTGTCAGGGCTGGGAGGTTTATTGGAGAGGCAGATGTGAGCAAAAATGATTACATACAACCACACATTCTACTGCTGAAACTTTTCACTGAACCAATCAACTTTCACAAGGCTAATGACATCACTGTAACACTTTTCTGCGCTGAAGCCACCTGCTCAACTGAAAGAGAAACTGAAATCTTCACACAAGCATTATTGATTCTAAAGTCATAACTTTAAATTGGTGTTGAATAAAGTGAATACACAGCAGGCTGACTCAAAATACATACTTTATATATAGTTGAATTAGCTATTTGGGACACCTTCAGGACCAAGAAATCTGTTCTGAATGTCCAGGTTACACATTACTTAAAAAAAAAAAAAAAACACTACAGTCTGTACTACAAGAGAAATCTGTAATATTGTGAAGTTATTTTTGCTGAACAGACACCACAGTAAGACTATTACAGCATTATCAATCCTGGTGGGCGACAAAAGCAAACACTCTCACTAAAGGCTCTTTAGAATAGAAGTTATATATTAATATGTTCCCTGAAGCCACTCATTGTGGGATGAGTGGTTTCACGTGTGTTCTGCTCAGGAGAGAACAGCGAAGTATAGCTGAACTGTTCCGACTTGAGCAGAACGCAAGTAAAACCACTCTTATCCCGCAACAAGTGGCGACAGGGAACATATTAATGTATTATAGATAGAGCACAATCAGTGTTGTTTTTTTATTTTTAAACCGTCCCAGAATCTGCCCATTTCCAGGGCATCTGCGTGTGAGATGCTCTTCACAGAATAAGTATGTCTCACATGCAGGGGGAAGGAGGGCTCCCTCAATCTATAATAGACATTACTTCATTCTTGGACTTGATTGTTCACAGAAAGTTCTGTTTACATAACTTTAACTGTAATGTCATTGAGACAGCACAGCATATCCAATCCTTTAACTATGCAAACCCACATCATTACATAAATATAGCATGGTCCCAATAACAATGTGACAGGTATTTGTGTGTTTCAGATAAGATGTTAAACAGAGGTCCCATCTGCCGGTTCTGGTGGTTGTTCAGGTGGACGTTAAAGATCCCATGGCACTTTTCGAAACGAGTAGGGGAATTTCCCCACTCTCCTGGTCAAATTCCCCATTCACTAATCCCCCAATGGATTAACCTGGTTTAATATCAGTCAGATTGCATCTTAGCACAGTATTGGAGTGCTGTTGAACAGTGTGCTGGTGCCGTATGGCTGCCGTGTTGCACCCCAGAGGTGCCAGCAATTCAGTGGTCATTTGCTGGGAGTCCTGTGTTGATTGTTTAAAAAAAAAAAAAAAATGCATTGAGATGGCTTGCATAAGAATTATTCTGTAACGTGATTTTTAAAGTACATGTGATCTATAACTCACTTGTAGCTTCACCACTCCTGATATCTAGGGGTCACAGACCACTTGTAAAATATTAGGCTTATTTTTACTAGGCATTATAAATATTGGTTTTACTGTAATTCTGCAAATAGGTGCACTTTGCATTTTTATGTCTTTACAACTTGTTTTTTAAATACTGCTTAATTGGAAAGCTATTTAGAATGCTGAGTAATTCAGAGTTTCAGCTAAACATTTTTTTAAATACTTTACAGCAATATCATTTTAGTAGGTTTCTTTGCTTCAGTCAGCCCTACTTTGCCCCCGGGGGTTGGATCCAGCAGCCACCACCCGCTGTGACTAACCTAAGTGCTTCTTGGTGAAGGCTCTGTAGCATGGGAGCAGAGTACACTGGCCCTGTCATCAGAAGTGGCTCTGTTTCTTGTCCCAAGTTTGCCTTCCTTCCCTCCACCAACTAGACAGCACTGCACAACCTTGCAGTGGCTTTGGATGCCATAGTGATGTCCCTGAAGGTAGCAAGCTCCCACCACAGGGGATGCTGTGATGCTGGATGCAGTGCCATCCTCTCCCTGGGCACTGATGCACAGTCATTGGCAGCACTATCTACCAGCGTTGTCCACCCACCTCTGTGTCAGAGTCCACTCTGGAACTTGGGTCACCAGTGCACGTCTAAATCTAGTTGTACAGCATCACTTACTGTAGCACTTATATTGGTTTTTTTTTTTTAAATGCTTTCTAGCTGTTTAACTAATTTATATGAATTTTTAGCCAGCAATATTGTGCTGATGTCAGCCAAGGCTGTATTGGTAGACTTCGGGTTAAGTGTACAGATGACGGAAGACACTTACATTCCACGGGATCTCCGAGGAACAGAGGTAAGACCTTGGAAGATCATTAAACATAGAAACATAGTAGTTTGCAAACATAAAATGGCTCAAGTTTGTTCAGTTCCAGCTTGAGTCCCCACCAGTCTAGCACTAGCAGGTCTGTATGTGGAGCCCTCATCTCTCAGTTCTGCATGGCCAATCCCGTTGTCTCCCTTAAAGATGAGCAGAGACGTGAGAAAACTAGAGGAGTGGTGAAGGGTATGGCAGCTGAGTTTCAGTGCACAAAAGTACAAAATGAAATGCACTTAGGGTACAAAAACTCTATGGTAGAGTACAAAATAGGTAGAGTGGTATTGATGACCACAAAGCAGGAATGAGGCCTGGGGGTAATCACATCAGATGACCTAAAGGTGACCAGACAGTGTGGTAGTGCAGTTTGGAGGGATAATAGGATGCTGGGGTGCATAGGGAGGGGTATCACCAGCAACAGGAAGGAGGTGGTGTTGCCCCTGTATAGATCACTAGTAAGACCAAAGTACTGTATCCAGTTCCAGAGACCACATCTCTGGAAGGACATAGAGTGGAGGCAGTCTAGAGAAGGGCAACTAAAATGATGCAGGGCCTGCAGCAAAAGCCCAATGAGGAGAGACTAAAGGACCTCAATATGTACACCCTGGAAAGGGGGAGGGATATGACAGAGACCTTTAAATACCTCACTTGGGTAAATAAGGTACAGGAGGGAAGTATTTTTTTTTTTAAAAAAAGGAGCTCAAGAACAATGTGACATGCTGTGAAGCTGGAGAGGTGTAGTTTCAGGAGAGCTGTGAGCAAGTACTTCTTGACAGAAAGAGTGATGGATTCCTGGAACATCCTTCCAGCAGAGGTGGTGAGGGCGAAAACAGAGGTGGAGTTCAAGAATACATGGGACAGACATAAGGGAATCTTGGTGAAAAGGAAGGAAGGATGGAGGAAGGGAGAAAGAGCTGGAGATCAAGTAGGGTCTGCAGTGATACTGTCATAAGGAAAAATTAGCAGACTAAATAAGTCAAGTGGTCCTTATCTGCTGTCAAATTCTGTGTGACTTTGCTCATCAATCGCAATCAGCAGTGGAAAGCAAGAAGTTGGGGTTAAAATTTTACACTCAGTGTAGGCAGAAAATGCTGGTGACACATCCACATGACACATGCCTCTACTGCTTTAGTGAACAATAAGACGTCAAGAATTGCAACAAGTGCTGGGTCTTGCTCCCAGCATCCATCAATGAATGGAAGGCCAGACTGGCCTTGGGTAGACTTAAGAACCGCCAGTTGGTCTTGGCGGCTGCTGGGTCAGCTACACGTCATGGAAGAAGAGGCAGCAGCAGCAGCAGCTGTGATCAGTACATTGTCCGTCTTGGCACTGTTCCCTGCTGGGGTCAGTGTTGGAGGGTCCTTTTTCTGATTTAGGGAAATGTGCATGGCCTTCCAGACATTCAGAGAGAGCCCTTCTCACTGCAGCAAGAAGCTGAAGAAGGATAGTTGTCGCAGGTCGTGGGACCAGGAATAATGACGCTTTTCCCACTCCTTCGACTGCTCAACTTTGGTTGAGCTTCCTTAGGTTGAAAGTTCAGTTGGGAGGTCCAAAGCGTGGAGCCCATCAGCCTCTACTGTTGTAAAACATGCACTCAAGAGTTTTCTTGAACCGGTCGACTGGCTGTCGGAAGAGATAAATGAGAAGTCGATCTCTCAGACCCCCATGCTCCCTTGCCTCCTCCAGGAGGAAGAGAACCGGTCAGAACCCCAAGCTGACTTGCCTCAGGAGCTGGCTGTACTGGCAGTTGTGCCTCCAAGGCCTGTTTTTGTCTCTGTGCCTAAGAAGGTGATCTGTTCTGACCCTCCAGAGGACAAATCCAAGGAGAGGTCCCCCCGCAAAAGCTGCGTTAGGCTGAAAAATCAGGGGAAAGCAAGAAAGCCTTGCAGCTGACCCCGGTATTGGGTGTAAAAAGGAATACAAACAGCACAATTATGTAGAAAAGTTTGAGTATTTATTAGCTTAATTTATAATCTCTGATCCAAATGTAAACTGTGAACTTCTCAGCTATATTGATTGTATGTGAACTTATAAACAATGTATGTAATTAACTCCAGGTCGCCCCTGAAAAAGGGACCTCTGGTCTCAGTGGGCTCACCCGGTTACCAAAATGCAATAAATAAATAAATCTATACACAGACTTCATGTTAAGTGAGTAAAAAGGTGTCACCCCCCCCCCCCAAGACAAGCCGACAGCATTTCGCTCCTTCACCTGGAGCTTTATCAAGGACTGGGAAGTTGTGTGTAGATAAGTTAATACATTTTCAAACTTTTTCTACATAGTAGTTCTGTTTGCATTCCTTTGCACACCCATTATTGGGGTTAGTTGCGAGGTTTGCTTGCTTTTCCCGACATAGGACCCCTGTCGATGTCAACCCTCAGGCCGGCAATTGCGGTTGAAGTGGTGCTAACGTTCTCCATCTCATTTGAAAGGGAAGTGGCACCGTCGGTGCTCCCTGACCACCTCATCTGCTGGTGAGGAGAGGTGGCAGCACACTATGTATTGAAACTATTGGGAGCTCATCCAACAGCAGTGGACCGTTGCAGGGAAGGGTAGAGCTCTACTCCTGGGGCCCACATTCTCTTGGCCTCCTTCTGCCATTTCTATGCCAACGCACCAGACTCTGCAGACAAGTGTCTGTTTCGCCTCCAGCACAACCACTGTTTGGTGCTCCAACTAAGGCCCCCCAGTCCGGTTGTCAGTGAAGGTCATCCAGGATGAAGATACCAGGGTGGTCCATGATGGTAAGTGATTGAGGGCTGTCTTTGGACAATCTTCAGACTCTGAAGCCGAATCATCGATGGCTTTGACCAGGACTTGGCCATTGGATCAGGAATCGGCTGAAGAGCTCACTACTGCCCATCAGCCAAAATCTTTTGGGGAATTGCTCCTGTTATTAGAGTCTATGACAGTGCCCTTGGAACCAGTCCAGAGACGGGCTAAATACCCATGCACTGATATCCTGGATAGGGACAGTTCCATGGGGGTTACATTTCTCTTGGCTGAAGCCATCTTGGGACCAGTCTTGGAACTTTGACAGCAACCTGCCTGGCACCCTGTACCCACATGGTCTGCAAGTATGTGGTCTCCACAGGCACCCCTCGGGGTTCTCTGATCACACCTTTGCACAGGGCCTGATGTCAGATTCAGCCTTCCATAAGTTGAAAGGTCAAGGGGACATGCACAAGAAGTCAAAGAAAATTGACTATTCGGTCAGAAAGGTGTGGCCAGATGCTTCCCTGGACCTGTGTCTTGCTATCTATTTAGTCATGATGGTGAATTTTGGCCATTCTTTCTTTGGGATTGTGGAGCATCTTGTCCCCCTGCTCCCAGCTGATAAGAAGCTGACAGTCTAGATGATCAGAGATCAGGGTCCATTGCTGACTAAATACCAACTGCAGATGACACTGGACATAGGTGATTCTTGTGCCTGTGACATGGCTACAGCCATGACCATGCATTTATAGGGCCTGGCTCAGGCTGTCCATTTTTATTGAGGACACTCTGCACTAGCTGGACGATGTCCCCTTCCTGGGCAAGGACCTCTTTGGCCTTGTGGTGGACGGACATTTTGCCCACACTGTAGTCTGGTGCCACCCTAAATTCTATGGCTTTGTCCCAGAAGCATACAAAAACCCCTAAGCCTAAGAAAAAACCCTTTCCATTTCGGTCCTGTCAGCCATGGTAGTCTTGGCAGCAGCCCCAGCAGGGACAATTTCAGCACTGGCGTCCAAAGCTTAAGTTTGACCAAGGATAAAACAGAGTGGAGAGGGCCAAGGTGGAGTTGTGTTTGGGTCCCGTGCTCCCAGAGCTCTCTCCAAGGCAGTTAAGTGAAGGGTTGTATTGTGTCTTCCACCTCCTGTCCAGTCCCTGTCCCAGCTCCTGATTGGGGTTTAGGTGCACCATTTCTTTCCACAGTGGTCTGCTATTATTTCAGATAGGTGGATTCTGGAACTGGTAGGCAAAGGTTTTCCTCTAGACTTTCAGGCTTTCCCAATATACTGCCTCTGAGGTCCTCTGGAGTCCAGGGTGCCAAAGGACACATCTATGCTGAGAGCTGACATAACTCAGCTTCTGGAGTGCAAGGCAGTAATTTGTTTCCCAGACACGCTGGACATTCAGGGATGCACATCCAAGTCCATCCAGTCTGTTGCCAGTACCTTCGGTTCTGTGCAGAAGGGATACCGTATCAGTTCCTGGGCCTGCCTTTTGGCCTCTCATCCATGCTTATGGTCTTCACCAAGTGCATGGCAGTGGTGGCGGTGTTCTGCGGTGCAAGGGCATCAGTGTGTATCCCTATCTGTGTAGCTGCCTGATAGGCCATCCAAGGAGGCTGTGGAGTGGTCCAGGGATCTGGCTCTCCAGATCTGCCAGGACATGGGCCTTCTGGTCAACCTGGTCAAGTCTGAACTGGTCTCCTTGCAGAAGGTCAAGTTTAGTGGGGCAGAACATGACTCCCTGCAGTCTATGGCCCACCTCCGGGTGGACCAGGCATCCAATCTTACCTCCTTTGTCCAGTCATTTCAGGTTGGGTGCTCATGCCCTTCCCATGATGTCCTGCGGCTGCTGAGGCTGATGATGACTTACCAGTATGGTCCAATGGGTATGCTTAAGGATGCACCCCCAGCAGTGGGAGTTTGACCAGCAGTGACTGAAGAGGTGTTAAGCTGTGTTCTTCACATAGCAATATAGCTGTAACATACAGTACACTTTGCTAAAGTACCATATGTCTCCCTTCCTTGAAGTAGCCATTCTCACAGTAAGGGAATATTCAAAACAAATTCTGTTTTGCCACATGAAACGGGTAACTCATAATAGCTGGATCAGACTTCCGTGGGTTATTGTAGCGTAACAGAAAAATCTGAAACACTTTACTTTATGAACCTCCTACTCAGTTTTGAAATTAAAACTCAGAGGGGCAATTTTATACTTACAATAAATCACTCCGTGGATGTGTGTAATTGTGGGATAACAGCACTTTTTGGGGTGTATAAGGCACTCTGCTTTACTGTGTGCCTCACTTCCCAAAACGTACTATTAAATGGCATCAGATAAGGCTGATATCTGGCATTAACTGTATGTGTCTTAAGTATTTGAACTGTCAGAATAATAATTTAAGGTTGGATGGAAATCTGGGCTCATCATGTCCGCTCCCTGCTTCATCTGTAGGAATGAAATACAGTTGGCATGCTGTGCAGAAGCTTACCAATTTATTGGTATTCTCTTACTGGTCATGTAAAGTGTTTCTGGCTTTTTAAATCTGAGTCAAATAGTACTAAGGCTCAGAAACCGCATTTTTTTCTTTCACTTTAAAGCCTACTTCCTGGTTGATGGTGGTAATTCTCTAGTTTAGATTTTGGTAGGTTTTGCAATTGGAAATTCCTGACATCAAGAAAAAGCCCCATGATGTATAGTCTATTGCCAAGACCTGAGCTACGGTTTATATGACAGAACTTACGGTAAACAAGTATATGCACATCACTTTGAAAGCCACTTTCATCAGATCTTTACTGTATTTTATTTTATGCTGCATTTTTGCAAAGTGCAAGTTTTGGACATACCTTTCAACTGTTCCCTGTGGAGGGATGTCCCTCATTGTACTTCTCAGTAAAGCATTGTGGTCTAGTGGTTAAAGCAGCAGTTTTGGAACCAAGAAATTGCAAGCTTGAACCTCAATGGTGCCCAATATTTACTATGTAACCTTGAGCAAGTTCTTAACCTCCCAGTACTCCAGCCTGCCCAGCAGTGGAAATAGGTAGAATTGGGACCCCACTGAAAATGAGATGTTGCATCTCAGATGGGCTACCTGGGTATATAAATTGCAAAATAAATAAAACCACGTCCCACATGGGGAAGGTGCTGTCACACATTTCACACTGAGGGCCCCATTCGCAGTTGCTAGGGATGGTGGCACAAAACAGAAAAAAAAGTTACCCTGCTATGTTTCTACCACTGTACACAAAGGAAGGCACTTTTAAGTGGAGGATCCCCAGTACAACAGAGGTACAGTGCAAATTCACTAGCCCTGATGTTGGAGGATACAGGTGGGATTTTACACCCACAAACATGCTGGTTAGCGGCTGACGAGCTTTAGCATGGCATAGAGTCAAGTGCAAGGGGTTGTGTTATGCTGCAAGCCAATTACTGAGTATTGCATTAAACCCCTCCTCCTGCACTTTCTTTGTCCCAGTGGACAAGTAGTTCTGTCTTTCAAAGTTACCTGGCCTTCAGTACTTTCTGCACCCCGGTCCATACTCCTTTGTTGGGTCTACACTTCAGTGGAGTTGTACCCCTTCCCTCAGGCCTTTCAGTGTGGCAGTGCCTGGTCATGGCACTATGAGATCCCCCCAATCTTACATGACTTCACTAGTCTTCAGGGGTTTAGGAAGCTTCCGAGACACCATGCTTCGAATATAGCTCTTTGGCCAAAACCATGGGCCATTGTTTACCACATGTTTGCAGTATCATTTCAACCGGACAGAAAGGGGTTGCGACCCCACCACCACGCCACCCGTTTGAGCACAGCTCAGCTGCAAGGGGTCGCAATGTTGCCAGTGGCGCCAAGTGGTCACAGAGACTTTGAAGCAGAAATTCATATTAATTTGTTATTTTTACATTTAACTATGTGAACACCAAGTCACTTTGAAAGAGTCCCTGATCTAAGCCACCGAAGGTATCAGTCTTTGTTTTAAATTGTTATTTTAATTATTTGAATGTCTTACAGTGCCCTGTTGAAGAACCACTCGAAGGTAATCAGTGAGCTGGGTAGAAGATTTCAGAATGGAATCATAATTACACAAAGGCATACAAATGAGAATTAAAGCAGCAGTGCTTCATAACGGTAAACAGTTTGACCTGAACTTTATTTTATTTTAGATTACCACCTATCCTGACTTGTATAATATTCCTTCCCCCAACACACATTTTGAGTCTATTTTGCCACCTTTTTTTTTTTTTTTTTTTTTTTTTTTTTTAAGAGCTGAAATAACAGGAGTGCTCCCTGTAATATGACTAAGACCAGGTTTTCATCAGTTTTCTCCATTGGTTTTGAAACCCCATTGTTAAAGATCACTTTTATTTGACTGTAATTAACTAGCATGCAGCAGACACTGCCCTGTGATCTTACGGGACAAGTTAAAAAAAAAAAAAAAAAAAAAAAATGGCTGAGAATACTGGTTGGAAACCTGGTTCGAGCCATATTAAAAGAAATGCTACTTTTATTATTTGAAATGTAAAAAAAAGTGCTAAAGCAGTCTCAAAATGGGGAATGAAGAGTATCATACAAGTCTGCAGATAAGGGGCAATTTAAAATAGAATAAAAAAGTGTAGGTCAAAATTTGTACTACGGTCCGTCACTACTACTTAAAATAAAATTCAGCCTTGAAATTGTTCAGTTGTTTTTGGTGACTGCAGTTCCTTTGTTGGCAGATTGTGGTTTAGTGGTATGATGTATTTATTTTTGGTGATCCGATTGCTGCAGATGGTGAGCGAGATTCTTTTGCATACTGCCACTCATGGGTTCTTAACTTTTGTACTGTAGGTAAAAGATCACAGTTTGATTATGTATTTACTCTGTGCACTGTACCCATTCCTGCCGATAACACTGACTCAAGTCAAGGAGTGGGCTGAGCCAAAACTCCATGCACTGTAACACTGTATAGCACTTGTGAGAGGGTATGTGATGTTGAAGGAGATACATTTTTTATTGTTTATTTGATAATTCAGATACACAACCTTTAAGTATACACTCTTTTACAAAGGTTCCACGTCAAGATGTAAAACAGCAGAGACGTAAAAATTTGACAGTTAACACAGAACATGAGATTGCCATGTAATACAGAATATAGATAAATAATACATTTGAGTAACCTAGACAGCTGAAATTAAACAGCGGAAGGAGATTCCCAATTAGCAACATATGGTATAGCTGCCCGAGGGGGGCCTGTCAAGGTAGAGTATCGGAAAGGGTGGGAGAAAGAAAGGGGGAGAATGCAAACAAGGTTTCCCAATTAGCAACGTGCGGCATAGCTGCCCCAGGGGGGCCTGTCAGGTAGAGTATCAGAAAGGGTAGGAGAAAGAAAGGGGGGAAGAGTGCAAACGAGGGTAAATTATTTATATATATATATATATATATATATATATATATATATATAGAGAGAGCATCGAAAGAGAGGAGGGGGAGGAGAGAGAGAGAAAGGGACTGGGAGAAGGAGAATATTTAGGAGGAAGACTGGGTAGAAAGGGAGATGTTGGGGAGAACGGAGGGAGGGAGTTGGAGGGAGCTTGAGAGGGGTGGCAGGGATGGCAGGTGGGGTCCAGGATAGGTAAAACAGTAGAAAAGCTCAGACAGATGGGGCGGGGGGGTTATCCGGGTTCAGGATATGGACTCTGGTAAGGGAGTCAGAGGTGTTTAAGAGCGGGTATCCAGGTTGAAGATATGGATTCAGGTAAGGCAGTCACAGGCATTTGAGTTCAGCAGGTATTGCTTCAGTTCTCTTTTAAAGGACTGAACATTTGTTTTATTGAGAGCTGCAGCAGGGATCTCATTTAGCCATAGTGGAGCTCGGTACATGAAGGACCTTTGTCCTAGGGAAGTTCTATGAAATGGGACATCAAGCTATGTTGTCACTGTTCTTCGTGTGTTGTATTTGGAGCTTGCTTCCTTTTCCAGGTCTGCAATGCAGGTAGGGGTTAGGGAGAGCATGGCCTTTCTCCCTAGCAGGCAAGTTTGGTATCTGATTCTGGATTGAAGCGGTAGTATGTGGGTCAGACCATACAGGGTACAAGTGTGCGTGAAGCGGTCAGCATTTAGCAGTAGTCTGCAAGCCTTCTTAGGGCAGTGGCAACCTTTTGAGGGATGCATATCGCGCAACGCCATAAACCACCAGCCCATCGTCAACCAGGGAGAGAGCAGAGTTGGAGACTGAGAGTCAGAGGGCTTTAGCAGTTAGGCTGATTAAGATAAGGTTATGGTGTTTAAAGAGACCTTACCAGCCTAGCCCAATGCACTGCCTAGTTCAAGGGCACCGGGCGACTAACAAGGGTCTTGTTTTTTTTTTCATTTTATTTTTTTATTTTAGCTTTTGTTGACCGGATAAGTGCAGTAGACAAATCCTGCCTATTTTCAGGCACGACCCGGGGGAGGGGGATACAGATGAATGCCAACTGACCTTGAACCAGATTAAGCTGTTGGTGGTATTTTTAGTGAATGAGGGAAATTTGGCCAGGACACCGGGGAAATTCCCCTACTCTTTTCGATATGTGCCATGGGATCTTTAACATCCACCTGAACTACCACCAATCCAGGTAGATGGGACCTCGGTTTAACGTCTCATCCGAAAGATGGCACCTCAGAAGTGCAGCACCCCTCTCATGCTGTACTACAGTGTCAGTACTGGTTGTTAGTCACCCAGTGCCCTTGATTACTCGCCAAATGGTCACTTTGATACATAAATATGTTGGTAAGTTGCCCCCCCATAGACTAGAATGGAGCTCATCCCGCGCCTCCCTGGGTTCACATTATAACTTGGCTGGGCTCCGGGGTGGAGCGGGGCAGATCTACGAGTCGTGAAGTAAAAGTGACCTGGTGAAGAAAACTTTACAAGTGCGGTATCTTCTAAAGTATATGAAATTTTCAGGCCAAATGAACAGCAGCAGCATTTTGGAAGTTAAGGCACCAAACTAGGTGGTGCAGATCTCTCTTGATTTGACTTGGTGAGTCTCTTTAATACAGAGAAGTGAGAGAAGGTTAAAGAGCTGGTGACACATTCAGTTGTACTTTAACAAAACATAATATTTAGACACAGTCCAGCTTGTATTTCCCATTAGTTCTGTATTTCTCCTCCCCATTATCTATTACTGAGGTCATCTGTATGAAAACAGGATTTCTGTTCCTGAATAGTTCATCTGTTCCTGCTGCTTTCTCCCTACCTGAAGTCATTGAGCACTGCTTGTGACCTCACAGTTGCTTCCATGGCAACAGAGTGGGATGTCACAATGGAGGATTATGACTTGGAGTAGGGAGTAAGCTATAGAGGCAGATGAACTCCAAAAAAACTCTTAAGGGACAACAATCATGTATTCATACACATTTCTTTAGTAATAAATTATGGGGAGGAGAACTATATGAAATATAAATGGAATGCAAGCAGAATTGTACCTAATTATTATGTTAAAGTTTTGTTTGAGGCGTCAGTAGCTCTTTAAGTATAGGGCAATTAATTGGCTTGCGTAAGTTCACACAGTGAGCAACAGTGGTGAGATTCCAACCTTGGCATCTGGGTTCACAATTTTTGTGCATTTTTTTTTGTGTGCTTTATCTACTAGGCTACACTACTTTCCAACAAAGGTTTGGGTTGTCACCACAATTCAATACTATGAGATATATATATATATATATATGTTTACTTTTATGCCACGGTATTTTCCACTGACAGGAATTTACAGTAGCATTGTGAAGAAACAACGCTGCAAGTATCGTGCAGCAAACCATCTTAATTTTCTCAGCTCCATGGCCAGGCAGTGTGTCCCTTTGTGGATGCAATTGAGATTACTTTAAACACACACACACACACACACACACACACACACACACACACACTTTGCTGTTGTAAGATTCCTAGCTAACAGTGGGTTCCTATGCATGGACTTTTTCGCTCCATTACAATCTAAAAGATGCAGTTGAACAAAAGGAATTAAACTAGAAAAATGCAGGAATTTCTGTGGATGTCCTCCAGCAAAAGTAAAGAAGTTTTACACAGGATTGAGGCAAATGACCTAAACAGTTGACACGCTGTGCATAAATGTGGGGAAATTCCAAATATTGGGAGGTAACCTGAAAAGAAAACTGCCCACTTGCAAACACTTTGAATGATAGTTCATAAAATGTAGTAAAGTAAAATTGTACCCTGCATCATGTTTGCAGGAGGTTGCCTGGTATAAAGTTTGGTGCAACACCTGTTAATAGACGCCTACCAGCTTCAGCTATATTTAAGCTTTTCTGCACCGCTTTCCGTTCAAAGTCATATCAGAACAGCAGCAGTTTCCCCTTTTTTTTTAAGCCAATCTTTAATACTGAAACAAAGTCCACACCCTTAACTTTAGAAATAACTTTTTTTGTTATATTTACTAAAAATATGAAGGAATATCGGTCTCCTGAAAGTATTTTTCAGTTAGTACTGTGTAACTTTATTTATTTGGAAAAGTTTCACCAGGAAAGACAACATGAGCTGTGAACAGCTCGTTTCCAGAAGCGTCCTGGGGGGAGGGGGTTACTTAGAGGAGAGCAGCAAAAAATAAACAATAAGAACATAGTATGAGTCAACTACATCCAGTACAATACAAGACCATTCATTATATACAGTGTAAACATATACAGGTGTGAACAAAACTGTTTGGACATAGCATATGGATTAATCATAACTTAACAATTCAAACATACATACAAGCAAGGCACATAGATTCTATGCTCCTCGAAGTATTTCACCTAAGTAGTCGTGGATTATACAAGTATACATAGGGTTTGCAAATGATGAACAAGTGCTAGGAATCGGGAAGTGGATACTAAGTGCTATATTGAACAAGAGGGAAGGTATGCAAGCAGGGTAGAAGGAGGGTGGCAGGAGGGGGGGAAGGGGAAGGAAGTCAGGAGCATAATCCCTTTCAGGATTCTGTGAACCCTGCAAGAGGATGAGGCACTGGTAGAATAAATGGGGAGAGGGAAGTATAGAGGAAGGAGTGGCAGTGGAGCAAAAGAGAGACGGAGGGTGGGAGGAGGAGACTGGAAACTAGACCCCTTCTCCCCTTCAGGATGCCAAAAACTCTGCAAGGGGACTAGGAACTGGAACAATGAAATAGGGAGAGGGAGGGGGGAGGAGGAGAAGACAAGAAGCCTTATTCCCCCATCAGGATGCAGAAAACCCTGCAAGGGGACAGGGAACCAGCCCCTTACAGGCAATGGTTATGGAAGACTGGCCAGGGACGGGCAAAGAGAAAGTTGGGGGAAGATTAAAGGGAAATAGAGTAAATTAGTGGTTAATAGCTGGGTTAATTGTGGAATTGTGGGGTTAATTGTAGTTGCACCTGTGAACAGTGTGATTGTGAAGGAGGAGCATAAGGGAACGCCGGGTTTGAGCGGAGTGAATTTCGAGTGGGAGAGAGTTCCAGGTGCTCGGGGAAATTATGTAAGAAGAAGGCACAGCCAGCAGATGTGTGCTGGGGGAGGGGGGGCAAGTGTTCTGTGGGTGGAGGAACTTGGGGAGTAGCAGGAGGGAGGAGGGATTGACAGGGAGGACAAATAAGATGGCAGGGAACGGATCCAATATTTACCAGCTAGATTAGTGGTGTGAGACAGGCGTCTGGCAGAGAGGGGAGGGAAGGGAAGGAGAGCGAGGTATATAGATTACAGTGGTGAGTGAGAGGAAGACAACCAAGTACATAATGGCAGAAGGAATTGAAGAGCGTGTCCAGTCTGGAAAGGGTGGTCATAGGGGCAGAGTTGTAGACAATGTCCCTAAAGTCAAAAACAGGGAGACTAGTCGACCGGGTGGCACTGAGGGTTGAGGCGCTGGATGCCACACCGGCGACCTGGGTTCAGGAATGAGCGCGGGTCATCGGAGGTCAGCAGGGGAGGACTAGGATTGAGCATCCGTAGACTGCACTCCTAGTCCTGGGTGGGTTGAGACACTCACCATGCTGTATTGACCTCTGGGGACACCCGAGGTACTGCCAGCATCGGTGCAAGTGTGGGGAGCACGGCAGACGCCAGCACGTCGTGCCTGGATCACTGGGCTGCATCTCGCTTCAAAGAGGAATAAATTGGTCTGGGCGACTGTGCAGCCTGGATGGCCAAGGCGCTGCGCCTGCCCGGAGGACTCGTGGAGGAGTCTCACCGGGGAGGGTTCCAGGGCTGTCCTGGCTGAGAGGCATCAGGGGAGCCCTCCAGCAGGATGACAAGATGGGCATCCTGGACCCTCCTGGGTACAGTTAGAGCCACCCAGCTATCCGGGCAGGCAGAGCTGGTGGCTGGATGCCCCATGGTGGGAATGCCACAGCAAGGTGAAAAATACAAAATAATATTTAAAAAAAGAACAGGAAAACTCCCTCTTTGACAGTTTCGCTACTTAGCTTGTCAGACAGCAGGCAGCTGTGTGTCTGTACAGGGCACCGAGCTTGGGGAGGAGCTTTTTGTTTATGGCATCAATGTGTACACCAAAGTCTAGAGTTTTTGTCTGGCCACAGCCCAAGGTACTTAAATGAGGGGACATCATCCAGTTTAGAACCTGACAAAGTATGAAAGGTGGGGGTGAAGTCTAGTCTGGACAGCTTTTGTCTGGACCCAAAGGTCATAGAGACTGTTTGTTTTTTTGATGTTCTGAGAGAGTTGGTTAGAGCAAAACCAGCGCTGAACATTGTTGAAGTCCAGTTGAAGGCTGGTAGTCGTATCCGCAGGAGAGCTCCCGGTGGAGAATAACTAGCAGTATGATGGCACTACTTTGGGGGTAGCGAGTCTACTGGGAAGTACTGTTTCTTTTACCAAACATAAAGACATTCTAGGCTTAAATTACTGTAGCTTAATATACAACCTTCATATGGATTCCAGAAATATCCTATCCCTGTTCTGGTAGGCTATACATTATACTAAACTTTATATGGATTCCAGAAATATCCTATCCCTGTTGTGGCAGATTATACAGTATACTGTATCTTAAAGGAATGTTGTTAACCCTTTTTACATCTTATTATTCCTAGTTGAAAACTCACATTTTAGGACTGTTTACCGTCTTTAAAATTCATTGATGTTGCTAGTTGTTTTATCTGCTGCTTTTCTTAGAACTGTAATGCTTGCCAATGGTTTGGTTATACCCAACCTTGTTTTGTTTCAAATCCTTGACCTACTCTTATTGCACACTTCCTAAACATAAGGAATACCCCTAAACACTGCAGCCACTTATGATGCAGTGGTCTTCTCTCTTCCCACTGCATCATGAGTGACTATAGTGTGGTGTGGGTGTGGGGGTCCCAAGTCCAAAAAAGCTGTTATGGGAATTGATCAAGGATGATGAGCAAAGAATCACTTTATGTGGTATCACATATAGGGTGAGTAGTCCATTTTTGTTTTGTTTTCCAATTTTAAAAAGAAAAAAGGAATCTGAATCAAACTACCAGCTGTATCAGCAGTCTGTACCGAATGTGACCAATCATTAAATGTGTTTTTTACACTAGAAACACTTTGAAGCCTAAGGAATTGACCGTGTCTCTTTCAGGGAATGCTTAATAGAAGTGGTGGCATTCTGCTTTGCCGATGCCCAGGCCCAGTAGGACAACAAATATTAAGTATTTAACAAAACAAACAAAAAATGCAAGCAGATTAAGATTTTCCGTCTGAGCTGGATACTGCTTTTCCTATTTTTCTTTATTTAGTATGCTTTTCTGTCTGGTTCTAGCTTTTTTAAGCTCAGCCCCTGCCCCCTGCCTAGCACTCTCCACCTTCGGGACTTACTCCGGGTGGTCATACTCCTTAACTTGCCCCCCAGGGTGGGGCCGCCGAGCAGGCATGGTTCCCAGTGGAGTTAGAGCCTAGTTCCGGACAGATAACCGCTGCTGCTGTTCCTTCCTGGCTTGCCCCCCAGGTCAGGGCCGCAGGGCCAGTCCATCCCCAATGGCATTATAGCTCGGTTCCCAGCTGAGTGTCTCAGGGTGGTGGTGGTGCAGGGTTTGCGAGGTGGAGTATCATTCTATGGGCCAGTATTTTTCTTGGAATGTTTTTCTGGTGAGGTGTGGCATGCAGTGACATATGGTACAGAAGCGGCAACATCCGGCATGCCTCCCAACAACGCAAGCACTGGCTGCTGCTCCCCCAGGCCTCTGCCAGAGGTCAGATACACACCGGGTGCTTCCTCACCTTCCCCACCCAGAGGAGGACAGCAGTTTGCGGAATGCGCAGTCCTCCCATGGCTGGCCCTACGAGTCACCGGGTTCGTTCCTGAACCCGGGGCATCGGTGTCATTAGCAGAGACACTACCGCTGCGTTGGTGGGCCAGCGTTGGATACTGGTTTTCTGACTTTTCTTTGCAATCTTTATCATGAGAATGTCACAGTAACATGTTTTGATTTTTTTTTTTTTTTAATTTCTCTTTTACCCCCTACTGCATGCCGGTCCCGACCCTTCGGGGCATCCAGGGATTCATCCTCCTGCCTCTCTCTCACACAGACCTACCTCTCAATCCCCCATGGAGCTTCGGTTCCTCCCCACCCGAGCGGGGACAAGGTGGGGTCTCATCACCCCGAAATCCTTAATTTCGTCAGGCTGAGAAGGTGGCCCGGTGAGTGGGGCACATTGGAGGCACACTCCGGGAAGCCCATCTTCCCAGAGCCAGCAGGTGTTTTTCTTCTTTTCTCCTTTCCCTACAGCGTGTGACCTCTGACGTCATGGTGCAAGACACTGATGTCCACGCTGTGCAGCGGCTGTCCATCCTCCTGCAGTTGGGGCTTGCAGTACTCCGAGCCTCCGCTTGGAGTCAGGCAAGTGCATAGGCATCGGCCTCTTCCCTCCCTGGAGAAGGCGAGCTGTTGTGGGACGCTCAAGCCTATCTCCCCCTGGCCAACCCATCTGTGACCAGAGTTCACTCCTGAACCCGGGTCGCCGGTGTGGTGCGAGGTGTGGCATCCAGCGCCTCAACCCTTAGTACCACGGGCCGGCCTATGCTTTGATTTTCTTTGCATCAAATCAAAGGCAAGAAAAGTCACATGGATTATGATTTCATGTGATTCAGTTGAAATTTACTGCAGAAAAAGCCATTGTGCCCTGGCTGGCAGCATGCTTTGTCATCATGTGGGAAAAATTGGTTTACATCCTGAGCCTGACTCCCATGCCCTGGACTTGAGGAGTTTGACAAGAGGGTGCCACTCACCCTACTGCTTGAACATCTCCTACAGAAGGCTGTGGAGTAGCCTTGACGTGAGTGACCATGTGACCTTGGCCCTACCTCCTTGCAGATCTAGCATCTGTGTAGGTGGCTTCATTCTCCCTAAGACAGCCATTTTGTGTCAGAATTATTCAGTGGAATGTGTGGACTTCTGAAAGTGCTATTGGAAGTAGCGGCAGGAGGAACTTTTCGG
This sequence comes from Neoceratodus forsteri, assembly GCA_016271365.2. Lineage (NCBI taxonomy): Eukaryota > Metazoa > Chordata > Ceratodontiformes > Ceratodontidae > Neoceratodus > Neoceratodus forsteri. The sequence goes on from CM057456.1 coordinate 1,681,927,051, forward strand.
GAGACCTGGCTGCTGCAGATGATTGTTCACAGGTGCTTACATTACAAGGCCCAACACATTGTCCCCGGCTCACCCTCCCTTGCTCCTGGGGTATGCTGATCGCAGCTGAAACAGAGCCCCACTGAGTGGGGTTCCTGTGTTGTGTGCAGGATGATGGCAGACGTCTAGGTAGAAGCTTAAGGGTTTTGTGCTGGTGACTCAAAGGGAAGATACCTAATGTCCAGGTGGGAGGAATGCATGCAGGAGAGAGAGACAACAAGTGGGGACAGATGATTAAAAAATGAACACATTTAGTATCTGTTTTTACTTGCAGTTTATTTAACCAAGGTATCCGCAGCAGCATGATGTAATGATTCGTTTGCTTTTATTGTTGCAGATTTATATGAGCCCTGAAGTCATTCTTTGCAGAGGTCATTCAACCAAGGCCGACATCTACAGTGTTGGTGCAAGCATCATCCACATGCAGACTGGCAGCCCACCCTGGGTGAAGAGATACCCACGCTCAGCATATCCATCCTATCTGTACATTGTAAGTGTCTTTTAATGACTTGCCTCTAAAGTTTAGGTATTAAGTCATGTAATTTATTTAAAAAAAAAAAAAAAGTGGTTAGCAACACATATTGTTGGAACTCTCACAGAGAAAGTACTATGGTGCATCTTAAATCATGGCATCATTTAAGCCATTCAGAATGGTTTGTTTGTAAACATTCCAGATATGCTTACAACTATTAAAATTCTGAAATCTGATTGGCTATTGTCATTTTAATGCCATACATTTAAGTGGCATCGCCACATAGCTCACAGTATGTCATGCTGTGCTATGTGGGTCGCCAACGAGCTTTGCATCAGTTAGCACCTAGCAAAGTGATTTGCACTGCAGTTAAGCCACATGAGACTCCTTCCCTATGATTAAGCAGATAATTTATGTATAGCACAAAAGGGTAGTAGTGCAACATTGCAACCATTTGCCTCGCTTTTTGCTCCACCACTCCAGCCCCTAGAACAGTGCCTTATATGCAGAAGCACATTTAGGGGAGAGGAGCTAAGGTGACACAGGGATCTGTCAGTTAGACATGCTAGGATATCGTGCTCTGGGCAGCAGGCAAAGACCCACTGCAGCCTGCATTATAGTGTACAGTGATGATAGTGAAGGGTGCAGATACGGCAAAGCGACAAATGCTGTTGTAAGCAGTGTTGAGCCTCCCAGTGTCATTACAAGAAGCATTTAGGGGAGGAATTAAGAAACTGACCCTGACCCACCTGCAAAATGAATTTAGTTTTTGTATCGCTAGTGTTGTCAGTATGACTCAGTAGTGCATCTTCCTCTGGGCAAGAAGGTCATGGGTTCTAGTCCAACACTGGAGTTGGCTTGTACCATAAATGCTTGAATCTGAGTGCAGTACTACGGGATGCTGTAATTCATGGAGTGCTGTCTTTCAAATGAAACATTAAACCAAAGTGCTGTCTGCCTGTTCTGGTGGTGGTTCAGGTGGAAGTTAAAGATCCTGCTGTACTGTTGAACTGCACTCTGGAACAGTTAATAAACGGTGCTTGCCCAAGGTAGTGATGAAGGTACACTTGAAATGAAGTCCAAATGCTTTAATTAGTGAAAAATAACAAACTTATGCAAAGCACAGTTTCAAGCAAAACCAACTGTCTGGTTGACTGAAAAACAAACACTCCTGCACTTCGCTACTTCGAGCTTACTCATGGAGTAGTTACCTGAATGTCTTCAAGTACTCTTGAATTTACGTCATAAGTGACAGCATTATTACACATCATATGTGGTTAAAACGCATCAAATAAAGTCATAAAGGACGACACCTGCCATTACATAATACAAATATACATTGACGTATGGTAATAAATGCTCTAAACAAAAAATGTACAGATATGTAAAGCGTTCATTAAGTTCACTAAATTCACTAAAAATACCACCAACAGCTTAGTTGGTGCCATCTCAGTTTTTGTAACCACATCCCCCGCCAAACGAGGCAGAAAATAGACTTTGTAACATGGCAATAAATTTTGTACTGCAGTACAGTAATGGCATTGGTGGAAACCTAACCCCTGACACAGAGTGAAGCGGATATTAATTTCCTAGTAATGCCTGCTTGCCATTTGGAGCGCACTTACTGGAAAACGGAGACAAAGTGAGGAAAATATTCACTCCATCACCCGCTTCTGTTTGTTCCAGTTTGTGTCTTTTTGCCTACATATAGGTAGCACTACTTCATAGTGCTAGAGACAGATGGATTGCTCCTGCTGACCCACCCGCCTGCCCAGGGGACCTTAGGAGACTAACGTGAGTAGTCTGAGGAGAGGAAAGTTTGACTGCAGCAGTAAGTAATATAGATGCTACATACTGAGCGAGTAACAAATGCAGAGAGCTAGACGAAGCACTGATGTTGCTGAGTGCACGCAGCCGCCACTGGGAACTCCAGCACTGAAGCAACTACTGTGGCCATGCAGAGGAAGAGACAGAGAAATCTACATTAATCACTCTATCTCTTTCTCTGTGTTGCAGTAGTGCAGTGCAGCGATCATCAGCCTCGTTACTTTGTTTCACTCAGTAATGCATTTTGGGCACAGTATGAATATTTGCATAAAATGACATCTGCAAGCAAGTGAGATGCCAGATATGCAAATATTCATACTTTTCCCATAATGCAGTACTAATTCAAAAGTAGAAACAAAAGAAATGAGTTAAGATGATGCTATAGTAAGAAACATAGATAAATGGTTTTGTTCTGTTTCTGTGTTATGGTACTGAAAACATCACATTGAAAAGAATATTAAAACAGCAGTCGCAGTCAAAATATATATTGAGCAGTGAACATACACGTGCACCGTGGGACATTTACATAGCGTATGTATGTATTCAGAAGTGCAGAATTGAACAGATAATATTTTATTAAGCAATATTGTGACTTGCTGTTCATTTCTGTCCCACATCTACTTCACTTGTAACAGTAGTCACCTTGCGCTTACCATGTTACAAGTGCATTAATTCACTCCAAAATTGGGCTGTACTAGGGAATTAATGCCTGGTTGGTGGCTGGAGGCACTTGGCCGTCTGCAACCAGGCATTAATTCCCTAGTAGAGCCCTCCTTTGTCATGGATTAAGGCTTACCTATTGTCTAGTTCTCCTTTCCCAGTCAACAAAACCATATACACCTTTTAGTAACCCTCCTGGCAGGTACTGCTTCTGTTGCAGGTATGTTTCAATGGATGTATTTGCCAGACTGGTTGGAGAATCTTGGACCCAGAATTTTTTTTCCCCTCTGCCACCAGTGTTGCTGCTAGTAGTGTCTCTGTTTACTATGAAAAACTCTCTCATTTGCAGTAGCTTCCCTAATTGGGAGCACCCCTTTGTTCTCAGGTATCGCAAATGTTTAAACTTATTCCAAATTAAAGCAGTGTGCCAGTGCTTTACTTTTCTGGCCATATAGATATCTTATTTTTTTATACTTGTGTGATATTTTACTATAGTGTATGGTTAGGGCTTATTGTATGGAAGACCGCCACCTCAAAAAGCTTGTTGTGCAGGTTCTAAGTTGTGGTGCATGTTCCATTATTAGCGTACACTGCGTTCCCCCATCATGCTGACTCCCGCTGCTTTCACTGACTCAGCAGCGCTCTACTCTGACAAAGAAAAGTTTACCCTTATGGAGGAAAATCTTAAATAAAATGTTATTACAGAAAAAAATAAGTTTACCCTTGAGCACAAAGGACAGCTCAGAAAACCGCCTCAGACGTGAAACTCCTCCATACCTTCTTTTGGCACTGCAAGTAGGATCTTTCTTTTTCACTAAAACACAGCCTTCTCAGTTCAGTTTTTATTTTTGAAACCACATACTATAACAAATAAAATATGGGCGACCATACAGTACTCACCATATGTTTCTTCGAGAGATTGAGATAACATCATTGACCTTTCAATCTTTGCACTCGAGGTCCATATGCTGTTATCCCCTCGATGGAAATGCAGGTTGATTGTATATGGTCACCCATATGTTCTTCCTTATGTCTGATCCGCCTTCTCCTTTCACTCATTTATTCTTTCCTTGCCCTTTCAGGGGCTTGGAGTAACTACTTTCTGCCTTGCTGGGTACTTGGTGTTTTAGCTTTCTTCCAAGTTTTTTCTTCCAACATTTTAGGAGTTTGTTTCTTTTCTATGTGTGTCTTAAAGTTTTCTTTTCTCTCTCCTTTGATCCAAAGAAACTGAGGCAGTTGAAGATTAAAGAGCAGGAACGTGGGGATATTCTGGCAGCTCCAGTGGCAGCTCTCTTAAGCAGGTCCCTGGAGACAGGGGAGGTCCCAGAAGATTGGAAGAGGGCGGACATGGTCCTTCTCCACAAAGGGGGGATAGGGAGGAGGTGAGCAACTATGGGCCTTTGAGCTTAACCTCCAATAGTATGTAAAATTATGGAGAAGTTACTTAAGGACAGGATTCTGAACTACTTGGAAGAAAATTACCTTCTGGACAAGCATCAGCATGGTTTCACCAAGGGGAGGTCCTGTCAAATGAACTTAAGAGTTCTTTGACTGGGTCACTAGGGAGGTGGATCGGGGGGGGTTTGGTGGATATTGCATATCTTGATTTCCGGAAGGCATTTGATTTCAGTTACACATGGGGGACTACTTTATAAATTGGGTGGTCTGTGCCTGGGAGGGAGGGTGGTAGGGTGGGGTGGGTGCGCAAGTGGCTAAATGGAAGCCAGAGGGTAGTGGTAAATGGGGGTCACCTTTGGAGAGGGAATGGTAACCAGTGGGTTTCCCCAGGGGTCGGTGCTGGGACCACTGATTTTTAACATATTCGTGGCAGATATAACAAAAGGACTGAGGGGAAGGGTGTGTCTCTTTGTGGATGATATGGAAGTCTGTAATAGAATGGATAGCCAAGAGAGGGTAGAGAATATGCACAGGGACTTGAGGTTAGAGGCTTGGTCTAAGGAATGGAGACTGGCCTTTAACATACAAAAGTGCAAAATCATGCACTTAGGGAGGAAAAACCAGAGAGAGACTTACTGTCTGTGGGGGCCAGGCCCTAGAAGTCACTGAGGAGGAGGAGACGGACCTGGGAGTCATTGTTTCAAGGGATCTCAAGCCATCTAAACAGTGTGAGAAGGCAGCGGCCAAGGCTGGTAGGATGTCGGGATAGGATTCACTAGCAGGAGGAGGGAGGCCATCATCCTATTATACAAGCAGCTGGTTAGACCACATTTGGAATATGGGGTGCAGTTCTAGAGGCTGTTCCTAAGGAGGAACATGGACAGGCTGGAGCGGGTCCAGAGGACGGCGACCAAAATGATGATAGGGCTTGGTCACTTGCAATATGAAGAGAGACTGAGTGACACGAGTATGTACTCGCTTGAGCAGAGGAGGGATAAGGGGGATATGATCAAGACCTTTAAGTATGTTAAGGGCATCAGCAGTGAGCCGGTACAGACACTGTTTAACTTGCGGAGGCAGAAGAGGACCAGAAGGCATGCATTACAGATAGAGGGGGGCAGGTTCCCAGGAAACGTCAGGCAGAACTTTTTCACAGAAAGGGTGGTGGAGAAAAGGAATAGGCTTCCAGAGGTGGTGGTAAGGGAAGCCACTGTGGGGGGGGCATTAAGAAGGCATGGAACAGACACATGGGTCTGGTATCCGGGGGGGGGGGGCCAGAAAAGCCCTACCCATCAGCTAGGCACCTTGGGCAGACTGGGTTGGCAGGCTGCTCCTTTTCTGCCATCACATTTCTATGTTTCTAAGTCATGGTGCTGGTGTGATCATGCATCCACACCGGCACTATACACTGTCTGTCCCAGAAGTTTTACTTCCATAGGTCCTAGCACCTCTGGTCCCAAGACCAAAATGTATTGCACTATGGAGAAGATACTCTGAAAGTTAGGTATGGAAAGTAACTTTCCAGTGTTCACCTAGCCCAAAACTAAGACATGATTTATAGACACAGAAACATAGAATTTAATGGCAGAAAAGGACTGCTTAACCCACCTAGTCTGCCCAGATTTTCCATACCAATTCAGTCTCTGTAAACCTGTCTGGTCTCTGTTGACTCTCTCACCTTCCAGCATCCTATCTATACCCTTATGTCTATTTCATGCATACTTGAAGACCTCCACTGTACTAGCCTCCACCACTTCTGATGGCAGTCTATTCCAGGCATCTACTACCCTTTCAGTGAAGAAATATTACCTCACATTCCTTTTTTGAATTCCCCCCTCCAGCTTCATTGCATGCCCCCTGGTCCTGGTTCTCACATGAAAAAGAGACTCCGTCTGTACCTTTTTCACCCTTTTGAGGTTCTTGTAGGGTCTGTAGCATACCCCCTCTCTCTCTCCTTTCTTTCAACGTGTGCAAGTTGACATCCAGCAATCTTTTTGTTGAGCTTCTCATGCAAATGGTGTACCATTTTAGTTGCCTTTGTCTGGAATGCCTGTACTCTGGCTATGTCCTTTTTGAGGTTGTGACTGAGATGAATAAGACCTTGCCCCATTTGTTATGCAGAAAGAGTTTAAATGCAAGGGTCTGTTCTATCCTCTTCTGTCTCTTCTCTTGTTGCACAACCAAATTTTCTTGTGGGACCTAGGAACTGATCACTCCGATGGTTTAGCTGTCTCTTTGCCTTCACTTGCAGTTATGTCTTTTCTTCCCCTTTGCTTATCTGCAGTTATAAAACAATATATGTGAATCTTCATGTGGAAATTTCACTGATACTGGGATCTCTTTGTTTAAAACCGTATATAGTTGCACTGTTGAAATTATTGCAAAAAGCTATTTGGAACTCAATGGGTTAACCTGAGATGCAGGTTTTAAGCCCTTTGCAGGGCTGTAAACAAGAGGTCAGTTCTGGGTCACTACGTTCTTTTTGCTGCACCTGCAAGGAATGTAACTTACAAGAACATTCTGTAAACTTTCAAGAACATTCTGTGAGAAACGAGCTCTCTTAATGAGTTCCCCGACAAAGATTTATAAAAGAGCAGCCATGCTTTTGCTAGAGAGAGAAGGAGAGTGAGACTAAGAGACTGAAACGTAAAATTAAGAAATACTCTCAGAAGGACTTAGTTTTGTTTGTACTGCCTTTGTAAATAGTTATACTGAATAATTTTTAATTTGCTGTTATTGAGAAAAAATGCTATTTGCAAATTTTGAAACTGCTTCTGGTTTTCCTGTGCTTCCTGACCTGTGCCTCGACGACAGAGGTGCAGTCTCCAAAACTGAACACAGTACTCTAGATGTGTCAGCACCACCTCCCTGCTCGAGGTAACCCTCCCTATGCAACTCAGCATTACACTAGCCTTATCCACTGCTTTGCCACACTTTCCTGCCACCTTGAAGCCCTCCGATATAACCCCAATGTGCTTTTCCTGCCTAGTCACTGTTGGTCCTTCCTCCCCCATCGTATAGTCTGCACCAGAGTTTCTATGTCCTAGGTGCATTATTTTGCACTTTTTTACATTACTTTTTGGCATTGAACCATGTTTTTGACCATTCCTCAAGTTTTCCCAAGATCCCTGCACCTTTTTTCCACCCCTACTTATATGTCCACCCTGTTGCAGATTTTGATGTCCTCTGCTAAAAGGCATACTTTCCTTACAGCTGTTCTGCAATGTTCCCTATAAAGATATCAAGAGGACTGGTCCCAGTACCAAGCCCTGTGGTAAACCCCGCTACACACTCTTCTTTTAGAATGAGTGCCGCGACCTACCACGTCTTCTACCTTTTAACCAGTTTCTCACCCAGTTTAACACAGTGGATCCCACTTTTAGGTTGGTTAACTTCCTAATCTGCTTTATGTTTGGCACCCATGTCAGAGGCCTTACAAAAGTCTAAACAAACCATGTCCACTGCTCTCCCCTGACCGATTTCCTTGGTCACCCAGTCAAAGAAGTTTATTAGATTTGTTTGGCATAATCCCTGCACCCACCCCAATTAATCCATGTTGTTTGGGGTCTTGCAGCCCATTGGATTCAAGGTACTATATCATTCTTTCTTTCAGTAGTGTTGTCATCAATTTCCCTACCACTGAAGTGAGACTAATTAGCCTATAAAAACTAATCCCTGCTGTAGCTGTTATGTAGAGAAACAACAGCCCTTCAGTCCTCTGGAACCACTCCTGATTTCTACTGAGGTGTTGGAACATGGCTGTCAGTGGATAACCAGAACCTCCTTAAGTTCTTGTAGTACCCTGAGGTGACTCCTATCCAGTCCCATAGCTTTGTCCACCTTCAGGGCTGCAAGTCCTTTCAGGACCCTGTCCTCGGAAAATGGACCTGTATTCACCCCCCCCCCCACCTTCTGCTTGCTTCTCAGTGATGGTCTGTCCCCTCTACTTTCTACTGTGAAGACTGTGCGAAGTACTGGTTTATAATGTCAGATATCTCTTGGTCTCCTTCTGCACAGTCTCCCAATTCCAACCTTCTAATTCTTACTTGTATCTACCATTGTTTTCCTCTTCTGACTTAATGTACCTGAAGTTGCCTTATCCTCTATTGTGGCCCGGTATACTCCCATATCCTCCTTCCTCCATGTTTCCTTATACTTCTTGAATGCCAGCCTTTGTTTTTTTTTTTTTTTTTACAATATATAGCTTGGTGTGATTCAGCATGCAAGTCAACCCCTCTGTCACACTTAAAGGGGCACTATCAGCTTTGTCCCAACGTTTTTGCACATTTCTAGTCATTGTTCCCCGAGGCACATACTAAACAAATTACTAAGGTAAAAACCCCTGCATGTGCCAAAAGTAACAATGTTTACTCGTTACCTTTTATTTTGCATTATTTTATATCCAAGCGGTCCCGATCGAAAGTAAGCCGACGTCCGGAAGCACATCCACCCTGACTGCGCGCATTTGTAACAGAAGCGCGGTCGCGAGGTGCAATTTTATGCATGCCCATAAACTAAACACTTTAGTTGTGTATATCTTAACCGCAATTTATCTATGCTTTCTAACAAAAACCGAGCAGTACTATAACTAAAAACACAGTTGAAAAGTGGGCGAAATCCGGCGCATGCGCACTGGGCATGGTGTCTGCTCCAAGCATAGTGCGCATGCGGCGGGTTTCGGCTCACGCTGTGTTCCTCATAGTACTGCTTTCCGGTTAGGCATAGATAGAATAGCGACAAAATACACAACTAAAGTGTTGGTTATGGGGCATGCATAAACCGATCTCGCGTCGGCTACTGTTACTGCTGCTAGAAATGATGTGCTCGAAGGTAACTTACTCGATCGGGCCGCTTGGATATAAAATAATGCAAAATAAAAGGTAACGAGTAAACATTGTTACTTTTAGCACATGCAGGGGTTTTTACTTTAGTAATTTGTTTAGTATGTGCCTCTGGGAACACTGACTAGAAATGTGCAAAAACGTTGGGACAAAGCTGATAGTGCCCCTTTAACAAATTTAAATATTTTTATTCATGCATGTTCTTTGAAATTGGATCATAATAAAAAAATTTACAAATTTCCTAAACCCAAAACAAAATACAGTGAAATGCCTTCCAGTTCACTTCGCACTATGCAGTGGATTTCATTACCAGGGACTGTTAAGGTTGTTGATGTGTACAACACTTTTAAAGTGATCCTGAGAAAGTATCTGAAAATGCTGCACATTTGTGTCATGGATAAAAATAGTTTGATTTATAAACAGAATGTTTGTCCCATATGTAATTTTAATATAACTGTACGTTACAATATGTTTTCTGCATTTCCTTGACTATCTTGGGGCATGGTTGTGGCAGAGTGAGTCAGGGTCTTAGAGTTGACCGGTTGTATAGTAACTTGATATTTGCAAGTGGGTGTGTCGGTGGCATCCCGGAGGGATTTTTAATCTGCTGAGATGCATTTCTTGCATCCTAATGGCAGTCTGTGTATTTGCTAGAGTAAAACTGTGACAGAAGGACATTAATCCTGATGCTGTAGTAGGACTTCAAACTCACTGATAGCCCAGTTAGTAAACTTCAAACATAGTAGTGTCACTGGGTTTAAAATTGTATGGGGAGAATACTGAGCTGACTAGTCTAGGGGGAAGGGAGTTGTATTTTATATGCTTAGATGTTAACATAGAAAATGCTGCAAGCGTGTGTGTGTGTGTGTGTGTGTGTGTGTGTGTGTGTGTGTGGTGGGGATTCCGATGTAGTTCTGTGTAAATGAACGTCATAAGGGCCTGTCATGTACAATACTAAGCCAGAGTTCACATTTCTGTGTATAATGAGAAATCTAGTTCAAGTTTAAGATCACTTCAGATAAAACATACCCACTTCCCCTCAAACTGGTAGGCTGTGGAAAGGGCTATAGATGAAACAGTAGATGGGCAAGACACAAGCGTGCAGATATAACACAGATATATTAAAAAAACAAAGTCCAAGAGTAGTTCATTGGGTTACTGAAAAGATGTAGAAGGCTGATATAAATTATGTAAAGCTACAACAAAATAGAAATGGTCCTCAATTTTTTTTAGGTGACCTTTTTTATTACCTTCCTGTGTCCCGGAAGAGAGAGAGAGAGGTTTAAAGGAAGGGGGTAGAAATGAACGTAATGCAATTTAGGGTATAAGATGAATGAATATTTGGTTGCAAACCACACAGTTCCTAATTTAATTAGCTGTAGTATTACCAAAATTTAGAAAAAGTGAAAAAAAATCTTTTTTTTTTTTTTTTTTGTTATTTTTTTGTTATGCAATTTTTTTTTTTTTGTATCGATAGCATGTTTGATATTTGTTGACCATCACAAAAAAAGAAACCAGCAGTACTGGTTGTACATTCAAAAAATTGCTTCAAAGTAATATTAGGTTGGAAGTGAGAATATGAATGATTTTAAAATCGAACTTGACGATTATTGTGCTAGCAATAATAATGAGGGATATTTTTAATAAGACAAGGCGAGCATAATGGACTCCTGTCTACACCTGTGATACTTATGATTAGACAGATCCAGAAGCAAATGGTTTGATACTTTTTATTGGACCAACATAGATGTTACAAAAAAATAACAAAGTGTTTAGTTAGACAAGTCCTTCTTCAGAAGCTTTAGCTGAAGAAGGACTTGGTTGGTCCGAAAGCTAAAACACTTTGTTCTTTTTTTTGTCACATCTATGTTGATCCAATAAAAGGTATCAAACCATTTGCTTCTAGATCTGTTCTTACTAGGACCAATAGGGCAACTAAACAATTTGCTTGTGATTAGACAGATGGCTAAAAAGATTAGTGTTGACACATACAAATCTCATCAGTAAGACTTATTCTGTTTGACCTATCAGAAGATAATTTCTTTAAAATTGGATCACTTTGGAAACATTAGGTCTAAGAGCTACGTTTTTCTTAAGTGAAAGCTTGTAGCCAGCTATGTTGATGTCTCAATACATCGTGTTGCTACAACTACCATATAGTGATATATAGGAACAAAATGGTGTGATAACATTTTACAAAACTTTTTTTTTTTTTTAATTCAAGTTATACTGATCTGTAGCCACAAGTGCTGTGTCAACACATGAAAGCTGTACAGTGGTGCTCTCAGTTCATGTTGCTCTGACTCCAAGCATTCATTTAAAAAAAGGAGGGGAGTGTTGCAGAGGGCTTGCGCTGGTGACCAGGGTTTGGGATTGGACTAGGGTTGCTAGCCATCTGCAAGGGGTGTAAGATCAAAGCATATGGAGGACAGCTCTCCTGTCCCAGGAAGGGGTGGTTCACTGTCCCGCTGTTGGTTGCCATGGACTGGAGGCTCGGTGTGGGCAACATAGTAGGAAGAGCACCACAGGTTTGACCCAGGGATGTGTGTGCCTACTCGAAGCATGTCCTGTTGTCCACGCCATGACAGGGAATTGGGGAGAAAACATGGAAAATTAGTGTGGGCTTGGTGAAGCCCTGCCTGCCAGTGACCTGCACCACCACCGAGACGAGACCACCCATTCTGGATGTGTTTACTGGGTAGGGGAGGATGGCCTTCCCTTCTCTGGCCCCTCTTGGGGAGGGTCTGGGGGGAGAACTAATTGTATTAGTGCTAACTGTCCTAAAGCTAGAACTGTCATAAGATGTCTTTGAAATGGGATTGCTTTGGAACCATTATGGCTAGGTACTTCTTTTTTTGTTGTTAACAAAAGCATGGCGTCAGCTAAGATGATATGTGGATACATCCTGTTGCTACAACTATTATATTTTAATAGATTAAAAAGTAAAATGGTTTAGCATTTTTAAGTTGTGGTGTTTTAGCATCATATTATTTGCCTGTTAAATGTTATTGGATTATAACAAAGTACATCCACAATGAACTCAACATAAACATATTTTAATTAATCTATCATCCAGTGAATACATTGTTTATATCATTTACATCATATATATTACTTAACAATTGCGTAAGCATAAGTAGTATATCAATAAAGATTGAAAGTTGAGAAAATATAAAAATTATGTACCAATATTATGTGGAATTATGGATACAGTATAGAACGTGTAGTTGGAAGATTCTAGTAAATTAGCTGTTTGATTACAGAACAAATGCACCATTCTTTACTTTCACAATTGCTTTAAATAGCCTAGTGGAGCTGATTGCCAAGTAGCTCCACAATGGGAACAGAATGTATCATTCTATGTGCTGATTTGTTTCCTTGGGAACTCTGCCCAGTGGTGTGACACTGTGCTACCATGCCAGTGACCTGAGTTCAGGATCTGATCTGGAACACTAGATGGGTGTCCGTTTGGTTCTGCGTTCCTCTGCTGTAGTGACCCTTGCAGTGGGCCAGGGAGCTTGCTTCTCCCAGTGGGTTTTACAATGTACATGTAAGCCCTCAGTGGAAACATAAAAGTATATTACATTTATTTTCACTCCTAATGTATGTTTGTGAGATCCAGAGGGCCCTGTGCTTCACCAGATAGCCCCATGAATTCTTGACATCCGTCACTGCACGGAGGTGCAGGACCAGAAGGGCCCTGCACTTCTGTAGACAAATGGAGTCTTCCTTTGGAGCAGGGCCCAGAGTGCCCTGTGTTTCTGCATCTGTTCATGCAGGTCTCAGAAGGGACCTGCATGAATGAAGATACAATTTCACTGTCTCAGAAAGAAAGGGAATTCTTTGCCAAAACATGCATTAATGTACCAGTTAGAGTTCAACTAAAGGCAACATGAGGCAATCCCAACTGCCCCCCAAAGCAACAAAAGGACAACATCACACAGCAACCACAGACAGGCATCATTATTTAAGACAAGCATCATACAACTGTTTTGTTGACACAAATGCAGTAGCACTGATGTGCTGTCATGGATTTCTGTCTGTGGCTGTATAAGCACAAGCCTCTTATGCACACACACACACACACACACACACACACACACGTGGCTGCATAAGTGTGTGACTGCAGAAGCTGCAGCCGTGTGTGTGTTACTGTGTGCATGAGTATTCTGTAGGCAGCAAGCGGTGCCAGTCAGGATGCAACGCAGTAGTGCTGCAGGGAACACTGTAATTCAGTGGCAGTTTCAAGGCCTTTTTTGCCACAGTATTTTGTGACATGTCATTTACTGAATTGTATCATGACTGGCCACGCTGTACTCCTGCATGCTGAACGAGGTACCTTGTGATCGGTTAGTGTATACTTTTCTGTATGCAACTGCCTAACTGAAAAACTGCTACACCCTTGACCAGTTTCTAGATCTGCTGATGAAACCATAAAATCCACATTGCAACAGTACCTCCATCTGTATAGCTGCAGGCCCCACTGGGTCCTGCTCTTGGGAAGCCAGAAGTCGGTATGTATGTCTTTCACCTGTGGCTGAAGAGGCACAGGCCCCTCACGCTTCTGAAGACAGAGGTAGTGTTGCAGTGTTTGTATCATGCATTTAGTGGCACCTGCACTCCTGCAGCCAACACACCTGTGGCTGCAGAAGTGCAGGCCCGTCAAGTGTGGGCATGTCTTACGTGTGCTTGAGTACCTGAAGCTACAGAAGCGCCCCCATAGGGGCATGTGCTTCTGCAGACAGAATAACTCTTGTAATTTGGGTATCGTGGATTGTATCTGTTTCTGCAGGGTGCTTGTGCTTCTGCACACAGAAGCAGTGTTGTGATTTGAGTATTGTGGATTTGTATCTGCAGTGACAAGGTTCAAAGTTCAGATTTTGTTAAACATGTATGTAAAAACAACAGTTACGACATATAGTACATTTAGCTTAGTTTAAAAGGCCCTTACAAAGAAAAACAGGTTACATTTTAATTGCATTGTATAAATAGCTTTTAGTACAGAGTTTCCCAGTGCATAAATATAGGGTTCAAATTTGCAGAGCAACATACAATTCATGATTCTTTACCTGCCACCTTTTTTAATACATTCATTTTTGGGTATAAAGGAAATAGCCACACTTTACATTTTTCAGTTAAATTATTACAGTAAAAATCAAGTGTTATGCACTCATACAGAATGGACCTGTGCAGTTACACATTTCCAGGTTATTCTGTAACCTCCAGAGGTTGAGGCTGTCTGAATTCTTACACATAATTCTCATCCTGAATTTTCAGTATGCCATTCTTTAACATTTTCACAAAATTGCAAATATTTTCCTTTACACTTATGATTTTTCATTTCCCTATATAATTTAGCATTGTAATTTTTTCCCATTGTGTTTGAAAAAATGCATCACCTAATCTCTGGGTAGCTTCCTAACAGTAAGTGTCAATATTTTGAATAGTATAATTTTCCCTAGTATCCATCAATCCGTGTGCCCTCAGCAAATTTAATTTAACAAACCAATCAGTGCTTGTAAAGTTTGTTTGTGCATCCTTCCAACAATCCGTAATTATTTTCCTAAAGTTTATTACTCTGCATTGTGCTATGACCTTAAATGAAAGCATGGTAAATTCTGCATTTAACAGTGCTGTAGAGCAGTTGATTTGGGAGGTTAACTATTTGTTTGGAAAAAAAAAAAAAAAAAAAATTCTAGACAGTCTCAAGCTCTTTTATATTATTCAAAAATCCCCATGACTGCTGCATACAATATATTTTGAACTTTCGCTTTGTATGCTCTTTCCAATACTCTATATGAATTTCTTACAAAAAGGTTGGCAAACCTAATTATCCCGTTCATGATTTGACTAGTTTTTTGACATCTTCTGTAATATGCTTTTTCCAGATATTTTTAGAATTTAACTCATTGGGTGCGGGTGGCCATTTTGGGTCAGGTTCAGCAATGAATGGTTCCAACGCCATATGGCGTCTACTGGACCCAATGAAATTCACATGCATTTATATGTCTGTGCCTCCTCTACTTCAGTTTCGTTAAATTTCCAATTTCCATTTTTCTGTGATTGGCAACCAAAAGTCATAATTTTAGATGTTTTCCTTTTACCTTTAAATCTAATGTTTCAAGCTGTTGGGGGGGGGGGGTATCAAGGATGTAGTGAAAGAGGAGGATAGAGTAAGGGAGGGGCTGTTAGTATTGAAGTTGGACAGATCACCAGGCCTGGACTGAGTACATCCAAGTGTACTGAGGGAACTAGCAAAAAAGCTTTCAGGGCCACTGGTAGGCCTGTTCAGTAGTTCATTGGAGCTGGGTGTGCTATCTGGAAGCTTGGCTTCAGTACCAAGAAATGCAAAGTTATGCACATTGGAGCCACAAATCCCATGATAGAGTGCTACCTTGGAGGGGTCTGGGTTATCTCCAGTAGAGGAGGAGAAGGACCTGGGTGTGGTGATCAGTAGCAACCTGAAGCACTGCATGCAGGGCAAGAAAGCAGCAGCAAGAGCAAACAAGATGTTAGGATGCATAGCTAGAGGGATCAGCAGTAGGAGAGAGGAGATTATACGGCCCTTGTACAGGTCACTGGTGAGGCCACATCTAGAGTATGGAGTTAAAAGGACATTAACCTGCTGGAGATGGTCCAGAGGAGGGTTACAAAGATTATCGTTGGTCAGCAGGGTAAGGTATATGAGGAGAGGTTGAGGGTACTGAACATGTACTCCCTGGAGGACAGGAGGGATAGGAGGGATATGATTGGGACCTTCAAGTACTTAAAGTAATAAATAAGGTGGATAAGGAGGGTTTCGTCAAGTTCTGTGGCGGCCACAACATGAGGGCACACAGTCTGAAGCTGGAGATGGGAAGAGGTTTAGGAGGGAGGTCGGGAGGCACTTCTTCATGGAGAGGGTGTTAGCCAGTTGGAATCCACTGTGTGAAAAGGTGGTCTCCTTGAAGATAATGGGCAGCTTCAAGAAAGGCTGGGATAGACACGGGGGAAGGTAGGGGTCACGGGTAGGGAGGATGGAAAGGGAGGGCAAGAGTGGAGGCAGGGTCAGTAGCTCGAGCAGACTAGATAGACCAAATAGCCTTCTTCTGCTGGCTTCTTTGTATGTTCGTTCGTATGTATAGTTAATGGCTCTTTTCAAGCCTAAGGGGGTGAGTGACCATAAAAAAAATTCATCTGCATAAAGCATGATTTGAATTTTTCCTTGATCAGTTTTGTGTAAAAACGTATTAACGTTACTTAATTCAGCAGTGAGAAACTCCCAAGTATACGTTAGGCAAACATGGAAGAAGAATGCAGCCCTGTTTTACGCAATGGTTTATGACTGCATTGTTTGAAAGACTACCCTCAATTCTAGTACTTACTTTTGCTTTACTGTTATTGTCTGCCCACATTCAAGTGCTGACCATAATAAAGTACGGTTCACATAATCAAATGCTGTATGGAGATCTAAAGATGCAAAAAACTATTTCCTTTCTTTTCTGCATTACGTATTTATTGATTAAATAATCAGTGACAAAAATGTGGTCATCAAGGTCTTAAGAGTCAAAACAGTAACCCTGTCAGGCAAAGGTTTGACTACTACAGGGATATTGTTTTGACTTTTGAGGCCTTGGGCAGAATGGGCCCTGCCTTCCTTCAGGAATGGCTGACTCCCCACTGACAAGGTTGAGCCTTTCAGTCCAGGGGTCTGCTCATGGACCCTTGCTTGAGCTTAAAGCCAACAGGTAGGCTGGGTATTTTTTGTCGCAGTGCAGTCATTTGAAACACCCTCCCACCCTCAGGCCAGCATATTTGCAGTTTGGGCTATTTCGCAGTGAATGTCAAGAAGTGGCTGTTATGCTCTGTTTTCCCTTGCACAGTCTCCTAAGATCTGCCTTTAAATCACTGCAGTTCCATTTACTATTTTAAGACTTTTAGGTGATTTTTTTTATCTATTTAATTAATTGTATATGCACAAATGTGCAGCGATACATTGGTGTGTATGTCTTGTGGAGTGCATGCCGCAAATACAGATCCACTAATCTAGCACGTCAGTGCCACTGCATTTGTGTAATCTGGAAACAGTTGTATGTTTGCCTTACCTGACAATGGCTGTCTGTGGTTATCTGTGTGGCGTTTTCCTTTTGCTGCTTTTGGTGGGGGTGGGCGTCGGGGGGAGGTTAGGGTTGGAAACCCAAATGTCATATTTCCCTACTTTTGCTGTGTGTGTGTGTATGTATATATATATATATGTGTGTGTGTGTGTGTGTGTGTGTGTGTGTGTGTGTGTGTGTGTCAAGTGACGTTAATGTGTTGGCACATTGTTGCTTTAATTTTTGTTCTTTTGTTAGATCCACAAGCAGGCACCGCCTGTAGAAGACATTTCTGAAGACTCCAGTCCTGCCATGAGGCGGTTTATTCAGGCAGCACTGGAAAGAAATCCAAAACAAAGACCATCTGCCGCGGAGTTATTGAAACACGAGGCCTTGAACCCTCCCCGTGATGAACAACCACGCTGCCAGAGCCTGGACTCTGCCCTATTTGAAAGGAAGAGGGTATTAATGAAAAAGGAATTAGAGCTACCTGAAAATATATGTGGTATGTAATGAAATACATTGATTTTGTATATTCTGTTGTGCACGTTTTATATTATACTTTTGTAGGAACATACTTCAGGAAGTTGATTGTCTCCTTGCTGTCCATTTTTATTTCTCCACATGCAAATATGTGGGTTGACTTAAGCAATACCACCAAACAACCAGGAATTTTCAGGGGATTAGAACCTGGCAGGAAAGTGTTTCCATCTTGGACAGTTAACCCCAGACTGGGTGTTAAGACACTGGAAATGCAGGGTTGTAAGGGTTATAGTGTGAATATTCTATAAATCTAATGTCATGTAATTACATTCTTAAGGATTTAATTGTTTGAAAGAAAGATGTGAGCCATTTTCATACATACAGTCAACACAATAGCCAATCAGCTAATTAATTTAGTGCATGAATAAAGGGACACTGTCAACCTGTTTTTCATCATATTATTTCTAGTTAAAAACCTACATTTTATGATTGCTTACTTTCTCTAAAATTTATTGATGTTGCTGTTTGTTTTGTCTGTCTCCTTGCTTAGTAGATCTGAAATGCATGCTAATGTATATTTATAAAAAAACTTGTTTTGTTTACAATCCTGGATCTGTTTTACTGCATACTTCCTGAGCATTAGAAATACCCACAAACAGTGCAGTCACTCATGAGACAGTAGCCTCCTAAACTCCCACTGCATCATGAGTGGCTAGATTATGTTGTGGTTGTTCCAAAGTCCAGAAAAGATGCAGTTAGAGTTGATTAAGTAATGTAAACAAACCTGGTTTGGTGTGGTAACACCAGTATTTTGGGCAGTCTGTTTTTCAGTTTGTTTGTTTTTTTCTGAAAAAATAATTTGACTCAAACTACCAGTCACATCAGCAGCACTTTGAGACCTAAGGGTTGACAGATTCCCTTTATTTAGACAAAGTTATTATTTTACTGTTAGCAGCCCTGGAACGTTAGAAAACAATGTTTGATGAAATTGAATATGGAAGAGTTTCTGAGACTGCCCAAGTGAGAAATGAAAAGGGGGTTTCTCTTAGCCAAAACTTGTTTCTTTCAGAAAGTAATGTTCGGGTATTTAATATGTAGGTTGACAGTTTTCCCTGGTCTGAAGTTCAAATCTAGCTATATCTCATTACAGCAATCAGACTGTTTTTTTTTTATCAGCTGGGGTAGGTCATTGTCGCTGCACAGCAGCGGGGTTTGTAGGATCCTAATACTCTACCAAACAGTTGCAGTGTTTACAGAGTAATGTGACAAATGTTATTTATCACATAAATAGCAATCTACAAACTGGAGGGGGGGGCAAGGCAGGCCATGGTGTAGTTGACAAAATGCAGTACAGTATAACATTTATCCAGATGTGCGGGGGGGGGGGAGAGGCAATGCAATCATTTGGATAAATGAGAGTTCTTTACAATATTGTCTTTAGCTGGGAGACGTCACAGTTTTGGATAATTGAGAGTCTTGGTTGGTTGAGGTTTGCATAACTGGAGTTTTACTGTATACACAAAGGGGCTCGCATAGAAAAGTCAAAAGCCAAAAGGCACAGGTCTAAAACATTACCTTAATTGCTTATATCAGTGCTCAGTGCCACAAAAAGTGTGCAGTATATGAACCCACAAAAAGTACAGGGGCTATAAGAATGCTATAATGATATCCCACCAACAGCCAAACGTTTCACCCTACCCACTGCTTGGTTTCATGAGACAAAACTCAGCAGTGTGATTGGGGGTGAAACTTTAGACTGTCGGTGGGGTGTCTTCATAGAATCCTTATGGTTTCCTAGCATCCCTGTGGGCATGTACATTGCACATTCGTTTGCATCACTGAGCACTGATATGTAAGCAGTGACAAAGGATAGAAGTGTTGCCTCACACATTCTTTGGGCAAGAGAACTGCAAACTGAAGGTAAGCAGTTCTGGTGTCCTAAGGATGCAAGAGGCAAAACTCTGTTTTTATAAGAGGCCATCCTAATACCCCGGTAAATTTATCACAGATCATGGGACATTATTATTTTTTTATGACCATGCGCACATAATTGTTCCTTTGCGGTAGCAGGAAGCCCCTTACTAAGCTACAGTACGTGAGACACTAATCTCACATGCTATATAACTAAAAGAAGTGCTTTGATTTGTCAGGAGTATCACATAATGCACCCATTATATGCAATAAGGATTAAAAGTAGCCATCTAAAACAAGTTTCTTACACATATGGTTGTAATTCTTTTAAGTGATACCATTTAATTTAAAGTTTAGCTTAAGTCAATAATTCCCTTAAAATATAAATGCTAACAGGACAATCAGATTGGACAAATGATTTTTCTACTTCATAGACTGCTAAAGAGTACATTCATTACATGCAGTTTTCTAGATGTCACATGTTTGATGTGCATGTGATCAGTATCTGTAGCATCTAACCATGTGTATGGTATATGTTTCAATTGCTAACATTGTTTAACTTTTCCTCCTAGATTCCTCATTATGTAGCAGCGAGGAGTCATTAATGATGAAGAGGAAGCGATCTCTCTATATAGACTTGGGAGCTGTTGCAGGCTATTTCAACATTGTCAGAGGACCACCAGCAGCAGAATATGGCTAATAACTGCTAGATCATTCATAATGGGAAGACGTGGATATTTACTGTGCAACTGATTGAGTACAGTACACATGTAGCCATTTTTTGGCTTTTTGCTATGGAGGACTTTGTAACTGCTGCTAAGGTGCTAATGTAGGAGTGACTGTCAAATATATTAAGCTAAGATGGACTCTGCTTCCGCTATGGGGTGGTGAGAACCGTCATCAGAGACATATGCACCTCTCACCCTGGTTGTGAGCATGGATAGTTTGAAGGGATCTGTGACCATCTCAAGGACCAAAGTGACCATCAAAAACGCAAGTTTAAAAAAAAAAAAAACTAAGGCAGAGTTTACTTATCCCATGAATGTGAAAAACTTCAGATGGAAAATAAGTGGTACCATGAAGATGGGGAAACATGATGTTGGAATGATCACGAGTAAAATGTGTCCTCGAATATTGCTTTTACGCATTTCATATTAGAAAAATATTTATCTCGAAATTTGAAGATAATAGAAGCATATGAAAGTATCAACTTTTACTTTAATACAAAATGTAACATAAATCTACAGTGTAAACAGTGTTTGGATCATCTAGTGGAACAGTAAATTTAAAGGAAAACAAAGGAAAATGACCAGCTCTCCCCAGCTGCTGCCAAAATGCCCAATAAGCACTTTTAGACAGTAAGTGAATTGTACCTGTAAATGCTTTTTTTAATCAACAAAACTGTGAGCCACAACTTCCAAGTCCTGTTGCTGGAAACCACAATCTCATGAGCAGCTGCGTGCTTCCGTCATCCACTTTATGCTAATGTGCCCTGTCACAAACACTCGGCAGGTCAGGCCCTCTGCTCCCACAGTGCCAACCTCTGCGCGCAGTATTGTGGACAGGTAACAGAACAGGGTAACCCTCCTGTCTGTGGGTCCAAATCACCTTTGGTCTCAAGTTCTGGGGGGGATTCAAACTGTGAACCTTACACTAGTGTACCCAAATGTACAGGCTCAGATAATCTGCTCTTTGGGGAATGCCAGATATCTTTCGCCAAGGGGCACCTAACCAGGTATCCAAAATGAACCCTTAAAACTCTATGAAAAGACCTTAGGTATTCTTGGCTTTTTCCAGTTCAGTAACACCATTAAGCTTATGCACAGTTATCAACTTTAACCATCTATACTTCACATGCAAAAGAAAGAATTTCAAAGGCACACCAGGCAGTCTCTTTAAATATAGATTTACTTAAAAATGGATAAAAAATATGTAAAATGTAAACACAGAACCATATATCACAATGCATACAATCACTTAAAAGAACAAGGTTAAAGTACAAACATAAACTCCTACCACAATACAATTAGACGTTCCTATCTAATGTATTACCTTCTAAACAGTGCTTAAAGTAGATGTTGTTTTCTAAGAGCCCACAAGAAAAGTGTCTAAGATCAGATGCAGAATAGTTTAAACTGTCTCTAAATCTGCCTGTTCCATGATGTCACCTAGCCCCTCCTTGTATATTAAAAATTATACAACCAGGATGTCTTATCACTCAGGAGGTATATTAAATAAGGTGACATCAGCAAAAACTAATTTCCCAATATGACTCTTTGATCTTGAGTCTTTCCTTTGATCTAGTGTGGTTTCCTGCTTTTCAAAGACATCACAGGACTTTTATGACTAACTCTGCCATACCTCACTTAGGTGCCATATAGCTTTTTAACACCAGTTGAAATTAACTGTTCTTCTTCTGAAGACATCATAAAATTGATATTTTAGTTTTTAGCTTCAAAGAAGCACAGCTCATCAACAAGGCCATAAAATGCGACTTCTTGGAAGTTAATCACATTACAGAGCTCTGCTGTCTAACATATATCCTGTCATTTTAACTGAAACTGGGGGGGGGGGGTCATCCCAGGGGCACATGATGTCTCCTGTGAGACAGGTCACATACCACATTCTATATTACAAATCATAGAACAATCATAAATAGCTTGCCAAGCGTCACATGCCCTACCGACCAATGGCTGAAGTTGGCAGGGCATATTTGCATAAAGCAAGCTAGGGAGTTGCGTGGCTGCTTGTGAGATGGTGGCTCCCCGCAAGAGGAATTTGAAGTTGCAGCTCACTCTTTTGCTGACTAAAAAAAAAAAAAAAAAAAAAGCATTTACAGGTAATTAAAAAAAATTCCCTTACTGTCTAAAAGTACTAGTCGGGCATTTGGGTAGCAGCTGGGGGAAAGCTGATAATTTTCCTTTGTTTACCTTTAATATACTTTTTTGGTGTGGTACTGATTGTGAAGATGTTTTGTTTCATCATTAGCTAATTGGAGATGTATTCCACAGAAACTGCTTGCAGAATCTCAGAAATATTACTTGCTGGTTAGGTATCTGACTTCTATAGCTTCAGTAAATTGAGTGTCATATTGGCGTGTTAATAGTGCACCTTTTTTGGAGTTAGTTCTCAATGATAAGCCAGTCATTTATCATAATGTATATTTTCCTATGGAAATGCCTATAACTCTGTAATTGCTATGCAGATCACAAAATCTTGATCAGGTGTCTGACTTTGCTTTGTACATCCTGTGGTATGAAAGAGGTTGATTATAACCCACAATGCTTAAGGCAGTTCTTTCAATTAACCATATGTGTTTGGATGACATACTGTGTATGGTGAACAGCTCATGCTTTTCCTGTACTAAAACCTTATTTATACATTATTCGTTAATGGGCTGACTACATTTGTTGTAAAATGTTCTCAAACAGCATATTAAACTTCATTTAAAAATACGAATATTTGGCTATTTAAAATCAATGTAGTAAAATAAATTGCTTTTATAACACAAATATTGCCTGTGCAATTTAAAGAATTCAGTAACCCAGCAGTCTTTTGTCTTTTAACAAGTTCACATTGGAGAAACCTGTTCTTGTTTGAGTAGCAGAGACTGCGAGGGGACATGGTCTCGGCTGTCTGCATACTTTATGGTCTTGACAAGATGGAACAGACAGATTTTTTTTTCTTTTTTTTTAGTAAGTGCTTACATTCACATCAACGGTGGCCTTCATTTGCCTCCATCATCCACCACCCAGCCTCGTCACCATCCTAAACCCTAGGGGATCCTCTCACCTGCCCAGTGGGTTACCCTCCTTGAGTACCATCACATTGCTTCCAGAGACATGAATTCAGTGGCATTGGACCCCTTCAGGATGAGTGTACAAGCAGCACAGAGCAAGAGTGTGCCATGTCATTATTCTGCTGAGCTGAGGGAATTTTCCCCACATGCCCTCCCCCTTGAGATGCAGGCACAGCACATTACATGTGTGAAACAAGCATGTCCTGTAGTGATCTGGGTTCATTACTGAACCTGGGCCACTGACTTGGTAAGTGGCAACACTGCTGTCAGTTCAGTGTCAGATATTTTTGATCTGCTGCTCTCCAACAGGACTCGGACGGGGGGGGGGGATACGCCAGAAACTCTGAGATGGCAAATTTAGGGGTAATGTTAGGAAGCACTTATTCTTCCAGAAAATGGTGAACTTGTGCAGCTGCCCATCAATGGAGACAGCGGACATAAAAACAATACAGGCCTTCAAGGTATGCTTGGACAAATTTTTGCTTACCAGTGGAATCAACGGTAACCTGGGCAGTAGAGTGGGTGTGGAACCCCTTTAAGCTCGGCAAAGGTGAGCCTGCTTTGGAGTAAAGCTGTGAGTATGAGTTATATGTTAATTTGTGCTGTAAGTGGCTGAAATATTGTTATACTACTAAACTGCTGGAGGCACTGAGCATCTTGGCAATCGTAGTCACAGTTATACAGCTCCTTCATAGTTATTAATAGGGGATTCTGGGAAGTGTAGGCAGCAAGTCTGCTGAGGCTTAGAATAAAATTTGCATTTATAATCACTGTTTATTCACACAAGAGGTGCGACTTGCAATGTAATTATAGTAAGAGACTAGTAAAAAAAAGATTACAAGAAGGTTTGTCAGCGTGGATGTCTGGGGTGGGCTGTAGGAACAGGACTTACAATCAGTGTGGAGAGGGAAGAGCAGGGCAGGTGATGTTCAGAAATAGCAGAAGGCTTATTGAAATGTTTGCAGTACTTTCACTGGGGATAAAATACTGGATACTAAGTTAAAGGGAGCATGTAAACTAAAGAATGGTGCATTCCCTTGGCATGAGGCAGTGCTAAAATCATTTCTGGTTTTTGAGAGACACTGGACCTGGACATGAAGCAGAAGAGCACTACCTAAAGCCCAGTGAGTAAAGTAGAGCTTGGTTAAGGCAAAGAGGCAAAGGCAAGTCTGCCTCTGTCAGCTGAAAGAGAAGGCTGTGAGGATATGGTAAGAGATGGGAATTTTAAACAGTACAGGTCACTGGAGACTTTTATCAATCCCTGGTGAAAGTGCATGGGGAGGGGGGAGGGAACAGGTACCAGAACCTTCTACAGGCAAAAGATAGAGGAGCAGTGTGCGTATTTGGATAAGGGGGGGGACAAGGGTACAAGAAACGTACACAGTTAGTGATGTGTTTAGTGCTGGGAGCAGGTGTGGTACAGGGCAGCCAGCTCAACAAGCCAATAACTGCAAAAAAAAAACAGGTACAGCACTTGTGCAGGAAGGCCTCCTCGTATAAATTTGGATGTTAGCAGGCACCCAGACCAGACATAAATGTTGTGCCAAATAAATGTGCGAAGTTCTGTTGCATACAAATAACGCAGGGCAAATTGCTTGATAGACCAAACTAGTAAATTTGCCAGCCCTTCAGTGATGGTGCCCTGATTGAAGGCTCTGTTAGGAGTCGAAGCATGGGGCATTTGCCAGTTTGGTCTATGAAGCCATTTCTTTTGTGTATTTGTATGCAACCGCACTTTGGATTTTTATTTGGCACATAATTTATGTCTGATCTTGATGTCTGGTGTATGATAAATAGTACTTGATGGGAGGATGGTGTGGACATCAAGTTTGTACTATGATGCCGATGTGAGTGAGTGTGGTACCAGAGTTTCTGGGCAGGTGTACAAGGCAGGAGACAGAAGAGAGGAAATAAAGTGGTGTGCCTGATAGTAGGTCTTAGGAATAGTTTGGGGGTACTAGCTGAGATGAAGGAGCATAGTCAGTTTTAGGCACCAGCAAACCCTGCGGTTGCTGGGGCCACCGACCAGAGCAGTGTACTTAAATTATTTTTTAATTTTTTTAATCTTATATTCTTAAAACAGCAACAAAGCACTATGCATCTCATTCTGATATGGCACCATGACATGCCTCACCAAGCTAAGACCCAGTCAATAAGGGGCAGATACCAGCAATGGATGGAATAGGAAGAGCAACCACAGGGAGTAACATTGTTGTCTCCCCCTAAAAATTTGAACATACCACTGATTGTACTGAAAAAAAAATAGGCAGGATTATTGCCTAATGCACTTACCTGGTTACCAAAAGCTAATAAATTAAATAAAATGATGTGCGTATCGGCTATAGTCAAACGTGGTGAAGGTTGATCAAGTAGTGGGGCCCCATGACTTCACTAATCCTGTTAGGGGCCCCCACGGTCCTAAAGCTGGCCCTGCAAAGGAGGAAGAGAAGGGAAATGGAGTTTGTCGACAGAATTGGCTAGCATGGAGGAAGTAGACAGTGGTGCAAGGAGAAAAGTAATCTTAAGTAGTTAGTACTTATGGGAGACTCGATAGTTAAGTACATTTTGTGACGCTTGGCCAGCTGGTTATGATTGTTTTATGATATTTGTAAAATAAAAATATAGTATGTGATTGCCTCACATAAGATAGCCTGTGCTTCCATGGGTGCCCCCTCCCCCCAGTTTCAGTGAAGCTACAAGATATGTTAACTGACCAGGAGTTCTCTGTAATGTAATTAACTTCCTTGAGAAATTGCATTTTATGGCCTTTTTATGACTTCATGTTTCT
The DNA here is from genome assembly GCA_016271365.2 of Neoceratodus forsteri. Lineage (NCBI taxonomy): Eukaryota > Metazoa > Chordata > Ceratodontiformes > Ceratodontidae > Neoceratodus > Neoceratodus forsteri. The sequence continues at coordinate 1,681,953,344 of CM057456.1, forward strand.
GAAGTTGGAAAACAAAATATACGTTTTATTACATGACAGGACGTCATTTAGCTGATTCTTGTTGGCTATATAACACCTAGGTGACAGACTGCAGGGTTGTAAACCTCAAAGGAACTGGTTGATCAAAGACTCGTAATTTGGAAAATGAGTTTTTGCTGATGTCACATTATTTAATATACCTCCTGATAGGACATCATGTTTGTGATTTTTATATTCTAAAAGGAGGAGCTAGATGACTCATAGAAGGGGTGTGGAGACACAGTTTAAACTGATACTTGCATCTGGACTGTCATTATCTTTTTGGGCTCTTAAGAAACAAGAGCTCTAATTTAACTGCACTTAGAGGTAGTACATTAGAAAATATCTGAATGTATTGTGGTAGGAGTTTGGTCTGTAGTTTTACTTTTTTTATGTGATTGTGATGCTCTTTGATATTTGTTCTGTATTTTATCTTACTGTTTTTATCCATTTTTATTAAACAACTTCTTTAAGACTGCCTGAGTGTCTGCCAGTTCTTTTTGCATGTGACGTATAGGAGGTTAAGTCTGACAAAACTGTTCAACAGCTTGATGGTGTTACTAAGCTTGGAAAAAGGTAAGAATATACCTTAGGTCTCTTATAGAGTTATAAGGGTTCATTTTGGAAGCCTGGCTAGGTGCCCCTGGCGAAAGATTGTACCACAATCCCCAAAGAGGGTACGTATCTGAGCCTGTTCATTGGGTATGCTAGCATAAGGTTCACAGTTTGAATCCCCCCAGAACTTGAGACTAAAGGTGATTTGCAGCCAAAAGCAGACAGGAGGGTTACCCTGTTACCTGTCCACACTCTTGCACTCTGAGGTTGGCACTGTGGGAGTAGAGGGCCTGACCTACTGAGTGCGTTTGTGACAGATTTGGTTGGCAGCGGTGCGAAAAATTTGATAATACAAGCTTTAACTGTTCAGTGTGTCAGCTTAATACTATACAGCTCACGTGCAAAATAAGGCAGTGATTTATTGTTAAAAGGGAAACAGAACTATATCATTTTGCTTACAGTCAAAGTTCCTACCTGTTTTATTTTTTTCTTTTTCAAAGTGCAAGTTAGAGTAGCCGTAGTTTGGGAAGAAGATGGCTTCCAACTACAGTGAGCACACTGCAGACTACCTGAAGCAGTTGCGCAAGGAAAGAGGAGTCCTGCATGAGGGGAGAGCCACCAAGCAGAACCTCATGGATGCCCTGATGGCAGCAGATGCCCAGAGCATTGAGTCACAGACTGCGACTGTAAAAGACCAAACCTTGGGTGTTGAGGGGCCAGTGCAGTGTCCAGATCCAGTGAGGAGGACAGCAGGGCCAGTACAACCCAAAGGCCACAGCAGCAGGGGAAGGTCACCAGCATTCTGGAGCCATAAGCAATCAGGCTGCAGATTGAGTTGTGCAGAATGGAGCTGGAGCTCCAGAGGGAGACTGAATGAGAACAGCAAGAGGCGGAGCGAGAGAAACGAGCTGCAGAGGAAAAGAGTGAGCGAAAACAGCAAGACATGGAGCAAGAGAAATGAGCCACAGAGGAGAAGAGGGAGCGAGAACAGTGAGAAGCTGAACGTGAACAATGAGAGACTGACCTTGAAGAGCGTGAGCGCTAGAGGCAACATGAACTGGAGAAGCTACAACTCCAATCACCAGCACCAGAGCAGGTAAGTGGCCTGGGTTTAACTGGAACTACAGGACTAGGTTACAAATTAAATTCCATCTTGACAGCTGAATTTAAAGAGGGGGAGGATATGGATGCCTTTTTAAATTCCCTTGAAAATGTTTGTATTCAGGTAAAGATTCCGAGAGGGTCCTGGAGCTTCCAGCTATCCCTGGTACTTACCGGGAAAGCTTGGGATGCATTGGATCAAATGGAGAATGAGGACAGTAATGATTACAGCAAACTTAAAGCTGCACTTTAAAAAAAAAAAAAAAAAAAGTTTGATTTAACTGCAGAAGCATACAGAGCTAAATTCCGTAAGCTCGGGAGAAGCCCTGATATGAGCTACGAGGAGCTAGCCACGAAACAACGTCGGTGTTTAAAACGGTGGGAAGGAATTGAAGCAAACTCTGTAGATAAAATTGAAAATGCTATATTGTTAGAACAGTTTTTTTGGGCCTGCCCAGCAGAGCTGAAAACTTGGCTGGAGGACCGAGATCCCAAAACAGTAGAAAAGGCTGCTGAACTCTCGGACCGCTATACCAAGAGCAGACCTTCTCTGAGAGTGAATGGGATGGTCATGGCAGTGCAGAAAGGGAAAAGCGCGCCTTCAGGGCAGCTAAAACTCTCACTGCCTTCACCGAAACTAGTTAGCCCCAAGTTTGAAAGAAAAGATTTCTCAAAAAAAAAAAAAATGGGTTTGTAAAGAAACTGGGCATATTGCCAGACAGTGTCCCAAAAGGACGAGCAATACATAAAATGGGGCTGGGAAAGAAGTGGGTTGTTTGTGTGTGCCTGGAAGTATGCCTGTGAACATGAGGGAACACATGCACCCAGTCACTGTGAATGGTGTACAGACACAAGGGTTAAGAGACACAAGGGCATCCCTGACATTGGTAAAAGGGGCTCTGTTAGAGCCTGGTCAGCTTATTCCCAATAAATTTGTAATTGTACAAGGGTTCACTGGGAAGGAGACATTGTCACTCGCTACTGTTCTCCTAGACTGGGTTGAAACGGGGAACTGTGCAACAGGTGGCTGTAGCCAAATCGTTTGCAGTTGACGTCATCTTTGGCAACAATATCAAATGGGATAGTGTGTGCAGTTACCTGTAGCAAAGCAGGAAGGGGAAATTGTAGTTCCCCAGACCCCATAGAAGCCACTGTGGAAACCACTGGGAGGCTGGTTCCCCAGCCTGTGTCTCCTGATATGGAGACTAATGAAAACTGAGTAGAAATTTCCCCAGTAGCAGTTCACCACACAACTACAGAGGGTTACTCTGAAGAGGAAGGGGTGACCCATTGTCAAAGGGTTAGGGATGACAGTGATACTGAGTGCCCTGATGCTAGAGCTAGGGAACCTAGTTTAGAGACTGAAGGGGACATGTTCCATGCCTTGGGAATGTGTAAGGAGTTTGCAGCTGCTCAGAAAAGTGACCCTAGTCTAGAGAAGCTGAGGGTTTTGGCAGACTCTGGTGGAGAACAAGGAGGTGACAGAAAACATTAGGTTTATTGGGAAAATGGACTGATGTGTACTCAAGCTGAAAAGAAAGAGGGAGGGGTGTGAGGCAGGCTGCTTGTTGTTCCCCAGGGGTATCATGAGCTGTCGCTCAAGATTGCTCACGATATTCCCTTGTCTGGTCATCTGGGAATTGCACTCACTATGCAGTGGTTGGCCCAGAATTTCTATTGGCCCAACTTCACCCAGCAGGTAAAGGAGTATTGCAGGTCTTGTCGCCGATGCCAAGAAATAGGGAAGGCAGGTAAGAAAACCAAAGCCACCCTAATTCCATTGCCCATAGTGGGGGAGCCATTCCAGAGGGTGGGAATGGATATTGTGGGGCCTTTAAATACCCCCGAGCTTCTCCGGGAAGAGGTTCATCTTGACTGTGATGGATTATGCCACCCGGTACCCAGAGGCAGTCGCCCTATCCTCACTGAAGACAGACAAAGTGGCAGATGCCTTACTTGGGATTTTCACCCATGTTGGGTTTCTGCAGGAGGCCATCACCAATTGAGGGGGTTACTTCATGTAGGACCTGATGAAATGTTTGTTGGAGAAGTGTGGGGTGGTGCAGAGGCACACAGCACCTTATCACCTGCAAGCCAATGGGCTTATGGAAAGATTTAATGGTACCCTGAAGTCAATGCTCCAAGCATTTGCTGAACAGCATGGGAGGGACTGGGGGAAATACCTTCCCCACCTGTTTGCATACAGGGAGGTGCCCAAAGAGTCAACAGGGTTTTCCCCCTTCGAGCTCTTGTATCGACGCCGGGTACGTGGGTCCTTAGACTTGATCTGGGAGGACTGGGAAGGCAAGCACGCCACCCAGGGAACTCCCATAGTGGATTATGTCCTTAGGTTTAGGGAAAGGCTGAAGGAGCTTAAGGGGACAGCCCAGAGCAACCTGGCAGCTGCCCAACAGAAACAAAAAGTGTGGTACGACCACAGAGCCAGAGCTCACTCATACACGGTGGGTCCGGAATTCATTGTCCTTATTCCGGTCCGGAAAGACAAGCTGCAGGCTGAGTGGGCAGGACTGTACAAAGTAGAAAGGTAAATGAATTGAACTATATCATAGAATTACTTGACAGAAGACATACAGAAAGAATTATACCATGACAACATGATGAAACGATATGCTAATAGGGCTGACATGGTGTTTGCAGTATGTAGTTCTGGTGAGGGGACAGAAGGAGGAGACCCCCTTCTGGACTTGCTGGAAGAAAGCAAGCAGGAGTCGTCTGTGGAGGCAGTTAAATTGTCACCCCAGATGGCCCTGGACAAGATCCAGGAAGTAAGGGAGGTTTTAGCAGACTTTGCCCTACTGTTTAGCACCAAGCCTGGACTAACCCCCTTAGCGACGCACAATGTGGAGACAGGGACACAGACACCCATACAGTGGACAGCATATCGAGTGTCAGAGGCTGTCCAAAAAGACAAGGCCGGAAGGAACAGCGAGGGAGCAGTTGGGAAAGGTGCAGCCAATCGCCTGCTTCCTTCAGCCCACAGCAACCAGCTGAGCGCTGGGGCTGCGCTCGCCAGCAGGCGGTCGGCGGCACCTGGCGAACTTGGGAACCCTGGGCCGGGAGGAACAGCGAGGAGCAGTCGGGAAAGGCGCGTGCAGTCGCCTGCTTCCTTTAGCCCACAACAACCAGCTGAGCGCTGGGGCTTCGCTCTGCCAGCGGCGGTCGGGCACCACCCAGCAACTTGGGAACCACAAGGCCGGGAGAACAGCAGGAGCAGTCGGAAAGGCGCAGCCAGTCACCTGCTTCCTTCAGCCCACAGCAACCAGCTGAGTGCTGGGGCTTCGCTCCGCCAGCGGGCGGTCGACGGCACCTAGCCGAACTTGGGAACCACAAGGCTGGGAGGAACAGCGAGGGAGCAGTCGGGAAAGGCGCAGCCAATCGGTAAGCGAGCGCTCCACCAGGCACAGCAGCCGATTGGCTCTCCTGCCCCATTGACTTACACTGGCCCAGTTTGCATTGCTGAAATCTGTGTGGGACTTGAAAATTTGTTTTCTTTTTGTCTTTTACTCTTCCCTGGTGTTCTACTGCAAGTTTCCCAGAAGAGCTGCTTCCACTCTGGTGAGACATCTATAGAGGGCAACTGCTGTTGATTCTGTTGAATTCTGCTGGACTCTGTTAGCAGCAGTGGGCCAGATGCTGAGCGCCACTCTCCTTCTAGTTTTATGTGTAAATCATCAAAAAAGTGCTGTTATCCACTATTGTATTGTAGAAACTACTGTTTTACTGCTCTTTAAGAATTGCAGCTCCTTGTCTGAATATGTAAGGTGGGCCAGATGCTGAGGCGCCACAGGACCCCCCACAGTCCTTTGTAGTGCAGATTTGGTCAGTGGCGCTCAGAAAAGGCTTGCTACTGCCTTTATTAATGCTGCACCCTCCTCTGTCTCTCTCTCCAGCCTGCTTCCTTCAGCCCCAGCAACCAGCTGGCGCAGGCCAAGCTCCTGGCAGGTAGTCGGCACCTAGCCAAACTTAGGAACCACAAGGCCGGGAGGAACAGTGAGGAGCAGTCGGAAAGGCGCAAAATACACTTTGCCCGCCCTTCCCCTTCCTGTGTGTTCATTTATAGGCATCTTCCCGGCGAAATCTCTTCCCGCCACAGCACTTTCTCTAAACCAATGAACAGTCACACCAGCTTGCTGACCAACCAATCAGCAACAGCTACTCCCTATTGCCAACCATCAGTATCCCTCAGAATGGGAGCTTGCTACTGATACTCCTGTCACTAATAGCCATAGGGTTCCACAATGAAGATGACCCTATAATACAATCTAAAGTGGTCAACCCGCCTAGTTTCTCTGGAACATCCCCCATGGCTGACACCCATACCCTCATATGTCTTGCCATTGCTGCATCGACTACAGTGGTACAATAACCATAAAGTTACACACATCACCACATATATGTCTCAGACAAGGCCCCACTACTGGGTATATAGATCCCCACTAAGCCTAGTCATCAAACTGCTAATTGGTAACCTGACACACCACTTAAATCCACAGGAGCACCCAAAACAAAAGTGGCAATGGAATAAAAAGGAGGACCAAGACAGCACCCTCTCCCTATCACTGGCAGCCCTTATAAATTACTGATCTTCCTATTGCTCTGTATTGGTAATGTGAAATCAACCCTGGACCTCTTGAAAGCATCACCTCTCCCTCAGACCTATCCTCAATTAAAGGCCTCAGTTTCCTGCATATTAATGTATGCAGTCTGTTGAAAAAATTTACATTGCTACAATCCTGGGTTGCCCATACCTTGCCAGACTTTCTTGTGATAACTGAGACATGGCTCAAGACCACCACAATGGACAGGGAAGTTAACCTACCTAACTATCAGCTATTCAGAGCTGATCGCCAAACAAGGGGAGGCGGAGTAGCCATATATGTAAAGCTGGTTTAGTTGTATCCTGTACTGCTGCAACATCTATGCCCAAGAATTTGAGTGTCTATCTCTAAAAGTCTCTCTCCCAATACAGCAGCTTTCCATTTAATTGGATGCTACAGACCCCCCTCTGCTGAACACAAGCTCTTATCCCACCTGGGAAACCTGGTCAAGTCCTGTACTGAAGAAGTCATTATCATAGGGGACCTGAATTTCAACTGGCTCACCCAGGCAGCTACACCTCCTGAGTATCATTCTGTGACCCCTATGGGCTCACACAGTTAATTAATGAACCAGCAAGACTAAATGCAAGGAATAGTAGTAACAGTACTCTACTTGACATCATACTTAGTGAGTAAACCACATCTATTCACACATGCTGGAGTGCTCTATCGACATAAGTGACCACTGCCCCATACACTAGAGGTAAGATCCAACAACATTAAAACAGATCCTGCAAAATTCCTCATGAGGAGATCCAAGAAAACATCAATATTGAAGGATATCTGCATGATCTAGCCTACTCCCACACTGGCAAAAGTTCTATCTTGCACATTCTGTAGAAAAGCTTCAGCAGGTGCTAAATAGCATTATATTAAATGCCCTTAACACCCATGCCCCAATCTCTAGTATCCGAATAAAAACAAATCCTGTCGCTGGTTTTCAGCTGACCTCAAAGCTGCACTGCTGGAGAGAGATAAACTTTGGAAAGTAGCAAGAAAACTAAGAATATCATGGACTGGATGATCTTTAGGAAAGCCAGGAATAAATGCACTAGGAAAGTTAGGGATGCAAAGGCTGCCTACCTGGCCCAGCTCGACTCCTCCTACCATAATACTGCTAGATTTTGGGGCACCATCAAGGGGATGATGGGCCAGGATGTTAACAACCCCTTCCAACCCATTTACACAGTAACTATGGCCCCATTACTGGCACATTGGAAATCCTGGATGCATTCAACAAGCACTTCACAACAGCTGGCCTTGCCTTTGACTCCTCCCAGCTAACCTATTAAGGGATCATTTAAGCTCCCACTATACTGGTGAACAAAGAGTTGACTCCTCCTTTAGCTTCAAACCTATACTGTTGAAACAAGTTGAGGATCTATTATGGCATCTAGATACCAAAAAAAGTGCAGGAGCAGATCTTCTGGACCCATTCTTTCTAAAGATTGCATGTCATGTGCTTGCAGTCCCCCAACTCACCTCTTTAACCTTTCCCTAAACTCTGTCTCTATTCCCACGCTGTGGAAGACAGCTGAAGTGGTCCCCCTTCTAATATCAGGGGACCCTATGGATCTTAATAACTACAGGCCCATTTCCATCCTACCTGTGTTATCCAAGACGCTGGAGAAATTAGTGAGTATTCAGTTAAGGGAATATCTGGACAATGCTAATCTATTAAATCCAGCTCAATCTGGATTCAGGGCCAAACATAGCACTATCACTGCATTAGCCAAGGTCACCAATGATTGGCAAACCGAACTGGATAAAAGAACAATGTCTGTGCAGTATTCCTGGACCTGAGCAAAGCATTCGATACTGTGGACCATGAACTGCTACTCTCATCCCTACACTCCATTAGCCTAGATCCATCCTCCCTTAAGTGGTTCAGATGCTCCTCCGGTAGATCACAGCAGGTAAAAGCTGAAGGTGACCTCTCCCATTAAGACCACTGTCAAGAGGAGTCCCCCAAGGCTCTATTCTGGGTCCTATCCTTTTTGCCATTTATATAAATAAAATTGATTCAACCCTTACCAAGTCCTCAGTACATCTCTTTGCTGATGACACTGTACTGTATGTCAGCAACCCTCCACCTAAAGTTGCTCATGAAATCCTACAAGCAGAATTCTCCCTGTTACATCAGCTTCTCGAGAAAAAGCTTCTGCTAAATGCAAAGAAAACCAAAGCAATGATGTTCACAACCCAAAACTCCACCAACACATCCTCTTCAATCAGTCTCCCCCAGATATGCACTATACTTGGAGAAAATCTGGAGTATGTTGAAAATTTCAAATACCTAGGTGTGTGGATTGACAACAGACTTGACTTTACTCAGCATCTAGAACAACTGCTGAAAAAGTTTCGCCTAAGGCTTGGCCTCCTCTACAGATTAAAACCCTTCCTTAATAGAGATTCAAAGATGAGATTAGTCCAGGCCATCTTTCTATCAGTCATTGACTACGCAGACTTCCTCTATAGTCACTGCTCCACTCCCTAACCTTCAAAAGTTGGATACCTTATACCATAGAGCAATAAGGTTCATTACAGACCTGCCATATAATACTCACCATTGTTCTCTCTATGATTCAGTTGGATGGGTTTCCCTTCATGTCAGGAAAGCAGAAATGCAGCTCTATGGATCTACAGAGCTTTATCAAAAAACTCCCAAGCTATATCCTGGACTGCTTCAACCTGACCACTCCCAGCTCCTATGCCCTAGAAGCAACAATATCATCCTGCTCAAATTGCCCAAAGTCAACACCAAAATAGGGAGGGCAGCAATCAGCTACTCTCTAGCCATAGCATGGAACACCCTACAAAAATCCTAAAACTGTCCATTATCATTCCATTTACATCCTTCAAGCAGCACTGTACAGCCTTCTTCACAGAGAAATGCAGTTGCTACCGCTAGAGATAGAATAGTCATCCCACAAAACCTTATTCCAATCACATATGGCATATTCCTTCCAGCCAGACACCGCAAGTATATAGCACCCAATATTCCTTCACCATCCTTGTACTCATTATGTGAGTGACTGTCATAGCCCTCATTGTGATATATATGTATTGTACATATTGTAGATGTTAGTTTAACTTTCTCTTGCCAAGCTTTAACATGTGAATTCTCTGTATATTATTGTGTTATAAATAACATTTTCTTGTTTCTGTATGTATAACTGTCTCATAAGTATGTGATGTAATTGCTGTGCACCAACTCGAACCTTGACCTTATCAGGTCCATCTTGTAAATGAGCCTTGCTCAATGATGATCGCCTGAATAAATAAATAAATAAATAAAAATAAAGATTTGATTAGGAGGGAGGTGGAGGAAATGCTGGATTTAGAGGTAATCCAGAGATCCCACAGCCCCTGGGCCTCCCCCATAGTCCTTGTGCCCAAGCCAGATGGCTCTACTCATTTATGTGTGGACTATCGTGGACTGAATGCAGTCACGAAGTCAGACACCCACCCGATGCCCCAGACGTATGAACTCCTGGACAAGTTGGGAAGGGTGACATACTTTATGACTATTGACCTGACCAAGGGGTATTGGCAGGTAGAGTTAACTGCCAGAACTAGGGAGAGGTTGGCCTTTGTCACTCCGATAGGTACTTGAATTTAAAGTAATGCCATTTGGAAAGAAAGCACGCCTAGCCACTTTCCAAAAGTTGGTGAACCAGGTGTTTAATGGTGCTGAGGAGTACGGCGTGACGTACCTGGATGACATTGCCATCTTTAGCGCCTGCTGGGAGAAACACCTGTTCCACCTTAGGGAAGTGCTGGGCAGGATACAGAGGGCCGGGCTCACTGTCAAAGCTGAGAAGTGGCAGGTGGCCATGGCTGAAGTGGCATACCTCGGGCATGTTGTAGGCTGGGGATAGCTCCATCCTAACCAAGTAAAACTAGAGGTGATCAAGGCATGGCCCAGACCGGAAATGCAGAAGCAGGTCAGGAGTTTTCTAGGGACAGCAGGGTACTATAGGAAATTTGTACCCAATTACAGTGTCCTGGCTGCTCCCCTATCTGACCTGGTAAAAAAAAAAAGATGCCTAAGAAAATTACCTTGGAACCAGCCTGTGAAAAAGCCTTTACCGGACTGAAGGAGGCAATGTGCAGTGTTCCTGTGTTGACAAGTCCTGACTATAGCAGGCCCTTTATAGTCTAGACTGACACCTCAGACATGGGTATTGGGGCAGTACTGAGTTAGACATCCAACCAAGGGAAAGATCAGTCTGTAGTGTACCTGAGTAAAAAGTTACTTCCCAGGGAGCAGGCTTACTCTTCTGTGGAAAAAGAGTGTCTTGTCATAGTGTGGGCCCTAAAGAAGTTAGAGCCATACTTATATGGGCAGCATTTTGAGGTACAAACTGACCACAGACCCTGGTTTGGCTGACACAAATGGGAAAAACTAATGGTAGACTATTAAGAGTCTTGCTTTGGAATAGTATGACATGACGATCTTACATAGGGCTGGAGCAAGGAATCGGAACACAGATGGCTTATCGCGTCTATATGAGAAGTGAACTGACTTGGGGAACTCATCCCATGCAGGGGATAGAGCCCTCAAATTCAGTCTAGGTGGGGAGGATCGTGACGCTTGGCCAGCTAGTTATTGATTGTATGATACTTGTAAAATAAAAATATAGTATGTGATTGTCTGACATAAGATAGCCTGTGCTTCCATGAGTGCCCTTCCCTCCCCAGGTTTCAGAGAAGCTACAGGATATGTAAACTGACCAGGAGTTGTCTCTAATTTAATTAACTTCCTTGAGAAATGGCATTGTATGGCCTTTTTATGACCTCATACTTTTGAAGTTGGAAAACTAAATATACATTTTATTACAGGACATCATTTAGCTGATTCTTGTTGGCTATATCACACCTAGGTGACAGACTGCAGGGTTGTAAACCTCAAAGGAACTGGTTGATCAAAGACTCATAATTTGGGAAATGAGTTTTTGCTGATGTCACATTATTTAATATACCTCTTGATAGGACATCATGTTTGCAATTTTTTTATTCTAAAAGGAGGAGCTAGATGACTTATAGAAGGGGTGTGGAGACAGTTTAAACTGACACTTGTGTCTGGAATGTCATATCTTTTTGGACACTTGAGGAACAAGATCTCCAATTTAACTGCACTTACAGAGGTAATACATTAGATAGAAAAGATCTAAATGTATTGTGGTAGGAGTTTGTTTTGTAGTTTTCCTTTTTTTCTTTCATGTGATTGTGATGCTCTTTGATATTTGTTCTGTATTTTATCTTACTGTTTTTATCCGTTTTAATAAACATATTTTTTAAGAATACCTGGGTGTCTGCCAGTTCTTTTTGCATGTGACGTATAGGGGGTTAAGTCTGACAAAACTGTTCAACAGCTTGATGGTATTACTAAGCTTATAAAAAGGTAGGAATATACCTTAGGTCTCTTATAGAGTTAAAAGGATTCATTTTGGAAGCCTGGCTTGGTGTGTCTGGTGAAAGACTGTTCTGCAATCTCCAAAGAGGGTACGTATCTGAGCCTGCTCATGGGGTACACTAGCATAAGGTTTACAGTTTGAATCCCCCCAGAACTTGAGACTAAAAGTGATTCAGACCCAAAAGCAGACAGGAGGGTTACCCTGTCTGTTACCTGTTCACACTATTGTGCTCTGAGGTTGGCAATGTGGGAGCAGAGGGCCTGACCTGCTGAATGTGTTTGTGACACATTCATGGTGCAATTTGCACGGGACAAGGAGAATAAGATGGTGAGCTTTTTTCCAGGAGCAAAAGTGGATAACCCAAGGACCTTACTAGATAGTAGTGGTAAGTAGTTTGTAGTGACAGTCCATGAAGGAATGAATTACGTAGGATGAACAGATAGAAACATATTGCTTACCTTCTCACATTTGATGTTTAAAAAGCAGCTGACACCCTCAGGAAAACTTTAACAAAACATAATATTTAGACACTGTTTGGCTTATATTCCACATTAGTTCTGTATTTCTCCTCCCCATTATTTATTACTGATGTGATTTGCATGAAAACAGGATGCTTGCTTCTGAAAAGTTTATCTATTCTTATTGCTTTCTCCCTACTTCAAGTCATGATGCACTGCTTGTGACATCACAGTTACTCCCATGGCAACAGATTGTGATGTCACAACAGAGGATTATGATGAGGTAGGGAGTAACCTATAGAGGCAGATGAACTCTGAAGTATAAGGATCATGTATCCATGCAAATTTCCTCAGTAAGAAATAATGTTGAAGAGAAATCTATAGAATATATATGGAATGCAAGCTGAATTGTATCTAAATATTATGTTTTTCAGAGTTTTCTTTGAGGTGTCAGCAGCTCTTTAAAGGACTCTCTCTGCATGGCTAGTAGACCCAAGAAAAGGACTGGACCAACAGGCTTTAAAAATTGTAAAATTTGTTTTCATCACCTGGCAAAGGTGCCTGGGGTCCAGATCACAAGTTACCTAATTGTGAGCTCTATTATTAGGTTTTGCCCAAAAACTCAAGACAAAAGGTTTAAAAAAGAGATGAGTTAATGGTTTGTTAGTTTGCCTCTATTTCACCCAGAAATAATGAAGGCTCTAAGGGTGGTTCTAATGGCGGCGGAAAGCATGCATCAGAGGGCACATCTCAAATACAGCAGCAGTCCCTGTCAAAGGGGACAGAGAAACAAAGACAGCTACCCAGCCATCAAACTAGCATAGTAAGGATACCAGGGTATCTGAAAGGGGGAACCCTGAGTCTAATGATGGCAAAAATACAAACACAAGAGCCTCAGAGAAGGCACTGGAAAGAGTGTCTGCCAAAAAAGAAAAAAAAATTCCTTACCACTCTTCCTGAAAAAGAAAAGGAGCAGGCTTTGGACCAAAGACAGAGGCCCTCATCAGAGGAATTAACAAAAATGTGGCAGTTTTCTAGGCCTTCCAGGCAATATGAAACTTTATGAATATGTCTCCCCCAGCTCAGACTCCAACCTATCTGCCTACTGTGGAGGAGGAGGAAATGTACTCAGGGGTGAAGCCAGACATTTCTGTTTTGTATACAATCTCCAACAGTTACACCCCCCTCCATTAAAAAAATGTACACATCCTTTCCAAATGGCTCCCCCTTCCAAACAAGTCAGATTGTTGTCAGATGATTCCTCTGCTCTGTAAAGAGGTTATATATGTATCGGACACTCCTCAGTGGCCTACACTAACCCAAATACTACAGATTAGAATGATAATATTAACAGAGTGGCTTATGGTTTGTGACAGGCACTAAACAAAATGGTACACAAATGTGTATAGTGAGTATGCCTGTCTACACCCTTGAATGTACCCAAAACACACGTGTCTATGTCTTCTGTTGGCACCCTTTGCAATTGTTTTTTGTTTTAATTGGATTTAATACAACATAACCCAGATAGGCCATCTTAGGGTAGCTTGTTCATTCCACTGAGGTGACAAACAGACGAGGCGTACTGATGAGTCCTGGTAGGACGAAACACGTGTCTGTCTTCTGTTGGCACCTTTTGCAAACTGTGTGAGAGACCTTTCGGCACCATGCATTTCTGCTTAAAGTTGAACCAGCACAATATTCTGTGGTGATTTGCATTTGCAGCCCATGATACTTTGCATTGTGGGGTCATGTGTGATTTTGTATTTCTATGTGTTTATGTACTGTGTGTGTGTGTATATATATATATATATATATATATATATATAAAATGGAGGAATCATCCAAATTCAGTGTTCTGAGTGTATAAAACACATCACATGACCATGCGTATATCAGAGCGCGACCGCACACCTGCACTTTTATCCCCCTTCAAAACAATTTTACCATTTTATAAGATAGATAACCCACTCTTAGGTGTGCTGACGTGCTTTGATATATGCACACCTTGGGTGGTTGATGCACACCAAGGCGTGCGTATATCAGAGTGCGACTGCACACCTGAGAGTGGGTTATCTATTACATATATGTGTGCGTGTATATGTGTCTAGAGTGTGTGTACATATATTAAAAGACAGCCCCATTAACTTTAGTAGAGTGAGTGCTCTCCAAACACTGGCATTAAATGTCAGCATGTGAGCGTTGTGCTATGAATAGGGAGGTGGAAGGATTCAGGCTGCCTGCCAACCATGGGGATCCAAAGTACAACCCCTCACTATATTGCACTGAGGAAACAATATGCAAATTATACTGACTACTTTACATGGCGATGAGCCTCTTGTGGTGCATTTGTATTAAAGCTGAACTGTGCTCTTTAAAACTCCATTAAAAAGAAAATATATTACTTTATATGCACAGAGTTTGCAAGTATCTGGGCATGTATGCAGTTCTAACACCCAAGGAATGCTGGGAAAAGACTCAAAACCATAAGCCATAGAAGTAACTGTATAAAGTAAAACAAACAAAACATTGGTGGAATTTCAGTAGCACTATATCCTGTTTTGCAAACATCAGTTTGTCAAAATCCCCTTTGCTGCTTACTGGCATCCATGATGGTATATCCTCTTTTGAATCTACATCACTGTTAGTCATTCTGTGAACTCTCATTCATGATCCCCAGTAGACATCTATAGATCTGCATTACAAGCAAAGCCCCAGAGGTTTAAGATCAGTGTACTCTTCTGCTGAGAAGAGACCCATCCCTCTTATTTGTGCTCCATGTAGCGCCCTGCATTTGTATGAACATTGTTCTGCAGTCTCCCTTTTCTAGCTAATTTTAATTGTGTTTGCTGTTGGTAAGGATGAAGTACAGTGCAGATCTTCTTCAAGACATCTCCCTCCTTTGAGCTACACCTTTCGAATGGCAAGCCGTTGGCACCAAATGCCACCTGAGAACTTTAGCCAGCTGGAGCCACTCACGTCAACACACGTTGGCACTACCTGTATAATGTGGCTGCCCCATCGTTCCTCAGTTCTTTTTCCTGCTGTCAACTGCTTGTCAGATTGCAAGAGAATCAACACCAAAACTTAACGTCACCTTTGCTGGTGTTTTTTGTAATTCAATTTATTTTTTTCTATATGTATTTTATGTTGCCATTTTCCATCTGTATCTTTGCGCCAAAGTGAAAATCTACAAGCACAACACCCATACACTGTGTATCTGGCAGTATAGCCTAGAGGATTGAGTAGCAAGCAATGAATGAGCTTGGTACATGCAGCAGACCTGGGTTTGATTCCCACAACTTCCACTTGAATATTGTGTTACTCTGAGCAAGTCACTGAACCTCCCCAGTGCTCCCAGGTCACCCATGAAAACCGTCCTTGTGGACCTTACCTGGTTACCATAATAATTGGCTGCCTAGGTCTCTCACTCAATGTCAAGAATGAAATTTACAAGGGCTTTATCCGAATCACAAGGAAATGTCCCCAAAAAGCTTTAGAAGCATTTCTAATTGATATGAAGAGTACACAGCATTCAACCTTGGCTTCAGCACTGCTT
Source organism: Neoceratodus forsteri (assembly GCA_016271365.2). Classification (NCBI taxonomy): domain Eukaryota; kingdom Metazoa; phylum Chordata; order Ceratodontiformes; family Ceratodontidae; genus Neoceratodus; species Neoceratodus forsteri. Next base: position 1,681,969,071 of record CM057456.1, read on the forward strand.
TCATCTGCCTGCTGTACTGGCTCCACATCTTTAACGTGCCGCTGCTCATTTAGGTGGTTGACAATGGCAAAAAAAAAACTGCCACAGACATTGAAGATGACAAAGAAATCAACAGATAGACTTAAGGACTTCAGAAAGCACTAGGGGAAGCATAAGGTTTTGTGGTCACTGGTTTCTCTTGCCCGTTACAGGGTTCCCTTAAAAGGAGACAAAGGTAAGCCTACTAAGACTCATGCTGCAACTGTGACCTCAGATTCTATTAACACTCCCCCACCCCCCAACACACACACCTCTGAGACACCAAGAACAGGGTCTGGCACTGGCACTGCTGCTGATAATGGGTCAAAGCCAGTTCTGCCACTGGGGTTTGTCATGTCAATGGAATCGCAGTCTGCCCCTGTTATGTGCATTGTCAAAGTAAAAGCTATGCTACAGACCATATAGACTTTGTTTATGCAGTTTCTGCCTAATGCTGTGCCTTTGGCACCCATACAATTGATGCGTCAGGCCACCGTATGTCATTATTGACTCTGGCCTTGGGTCTTGCACCTTCAGCTTCCATCGTCAGCTCCATGCCATCTCCATCAATGCCTGTAATGTTGGGACTGGCTCCCTAAAAGGATCTTTTGAAGCATTCCCCTCTCTGATAAGGATGAGTATAATCCTGACGTCCAGCATGTGGAGGAGGAGGAGGATTATGAGGTGACAGAGAACTATCGCTGTCAGCCTCATCTCAGTGGTGGGGAAGGTAATGGAGGCACTAATCAAGGAGAGGGTAGTAGACTACCAAGAGGAGAGTAACTTGCAGGACAACAGGCAGCATAGCTTCATGAAGGGGAAGTCGTGCCAGACGAACCCAACTGAGTTTTTCGAATGTATGACTCAGGTGGTCAACCAGGGAGGGGCGGTGGATGTGGCCTATCTAGACTTAAGTAAGTCCTTCGACACCGTCCCTCACAGAAGGTTGGTAAGCAAGCTGGAAAGTGTAGGGGTGGGTGGGACAATAACCAGGTGGGTGGAGAATTGATTGGTGGGCAGAAGCCAGAGATTGTTGCTAAATGGGGTGTACTCCAGGGAGTGGGGGCGAAGAGTGGAGTACCTCAGGGGTCAGTACTGGGACCTCTACTTTTTAATATTTATATCAGCAACATAGTGAAGAGACTGAAGGGGAGGGTGTGCCTATTTGCTGACGAAACAAAGATCTGCAATAGGGTGGACATCCGGGGGTCGTGGGTGGGATAAAAAGACTTACCAGAGAATCAGTATAATGTGGTACAACATACCATTCAGACATGATTTTTATTGACAACAACAAAAAAAGAAACTAATTCAAAATCAAAACACTTCTGGCATATACATAACAGAAAGAAAAACAAAAAAACACAACTTAGCTAGAACATCAGAACTATTAGCTAACATTAGTCTGTGCTTGACCTCTATCAGAGATCTTCCTAGGAACCCACACAGGTCCTCTCCCAACGAACATCTGACATGGAGTTTCAGCCTTATTCTGATATAGGTCTATGACCCCTCCCACAAGCTGAAATCCCACCCAGTAATTAATTCAAATACTGTTATTTTATACATAGAGTCAAGTACTTTGTGCCATTTCACATAAATCCTTATTCCAACATATAAATAGTCAGGTTAGAGTATTTTGTTCAATTCCCATATAGTTGTGTTGAAACATTATTCCTTAATGTCTGGAATAAACCCCGCCCACTTTGTAAGGCAAGGAGCTTTACTGACAGCATAAAGCTAATCGACCTTGTGCCACTCACTCCCTATGGGAACACACCTTTTTAACCTGGCGTGCGTCTTTGCAACCTACAAACATGCATAACTTGCTGCCTAGGACTGGCTATGGGAATAAGGTAATGGCTTTTAAATTTCCATGTCACCTTTCCGCAGGAAAATGTATGCTGCAAGTACTAGAAAGGCTCAGAAAAGAGCCTACAATTGCACGGAAGTGCTGCCATGCATTTCAAGCACAATGAGTCACCTCTCAAAGCCCAGTTTCATCGGGTGACTCAGCACTCAATATTGACAGGAATGAGGAGTGCTAAACTGTCCCCTACAGGGGTTCTGGACGCAATGTCATGTATTTTAGTATTTGTACCAGAAAACAGACAACTATTTAAGCCACTAAAGATAAATACCAGCAAACAGTAGAGAAAACAAACCGCTGCTTGCAACCTTAGGGAACTACGTGAAAGCAAGGCATAAAGGGCTGCAATAATCCAAGCGGACTTGTCTGACATGCTTTACAGAGAGGGGGATAACTTTAAATAAAACCCCTTTGAATACAGCTGAACCTCGTATCCTGGTCTGTACTTCTGTTTAGGTGTACCTTTACATACCAAGTGTTCTGAAGTTGTTAGAGAAAGGATAACAGGGATAGCAAAATGTTTCTTATTGTAACGCGTGGCCAACAGGTTATAATAGGAAGAGAGAAGGTGAAAGAAATGTTGCGCTACAGACTAAGGAAAGGCAGAAGAGGTGAGAAAAGCAAAGAACTTCAGACTCTGGAACTCTGGTATGATGGGGAGGTGGGGCCCTCCACCACATACACCCCCCTATTCAAAATCAAACCAATCAGGAATGGTTTGTTTTGAGGTATGATTTCCACATTCCCTTAGGAATGAGATAGAGCTTCATCCCTCCCTCACAGAAGCCCCACCCCAGGGCACCATATTAAAACATAATAAATACATAGACTGTACGCCCTAAGGTGAGAGCTATATATTTACTTTCATTTTTCCATGGGGTTTGTTTCTTGTATTATCCAGCACCATACCTGGAAAGGAAATCAGCATTTTTATGACTGGTGCCAGATCTATGTTTAATTCCAAATGTGTAGGGCTGGCGTGCCAGATACTATCTTAGGATGCGAGCATTCTTATCCTTCATTTGATCTAGCCAGCATAGGGGGTTGTGGTCAATGATGAGTGTAAATTTATTTCACCAAAGATAACATTTTAGAGCCTCAATGGCCCATCTGATTGTCAGACACTCCTTCTCAATAGTAGCATACTTGTGCTCTCTGGGAAACAACGTCCGGCTAATATACAGGATAGGATGCTCTTTTCCCTTAATGTTTTGACACAGTACTGCTCCAAGCCCAATTTCTGAGGCATCAGTCAGCAGCGGCTCTAGCCACACATGGTTACCAGGGCACAGCTGGGGCACAACAGATTGCAGCCAGGGCTCTGATATATTGTTACTATGGGGGAAGCTCTGCAGCATATGGGGCACCAACTGGGGCACAGCATTTTTTTACCGAGGCACGTGCCCTGGCGGGCCCTGGTGTAGAGCCGCCACTAGCATCAATGTGTACCTCAAAAGGTTGTGTGAAATCAGGGGACTGCAGTACTGGTGAGGCACATAAAGGCAGCTTTGATAGATTAAAATGCTGTATCACAGATGGGGGACCAGGGAACCTTATTAGGTATATTCTTTTTTGTTAAGTAGTAAGCAGTGTGGCAACTGCAGAGAAATTGCTGATAATAGCCTGCGAGTCCCAAAAAAGATCTAACTTCTTTCTTGGTTTCTGGAACAGGACGGTTTGCTACGGCTGTCACCTTCTCAATTTCAGGACAGATGACTCTGTTTCCTAATACAAATCCCAAATATCAGGTCTCCTGCATTGCTACATAACACTTAGAAGAATTTATAGTAAGTCCTGCTGATTGGATAGTTTGTATAACATTATTAGCTGCTCAAGATAGAAAGTCCAATTGTTACTGTAAATAACCACATCGTCCACGTATGCGGAGCAGTACTGTACGTGTGGTATTAACAGCTTATCAATATACCTTTGGAAGGTCACAGGGGCTCCAGGTAACCCAAAAGGCACATATACAAATTGAAAGAGACCATATGGGGTACTGAAGGCATTTTTTTCCTTTGAGTCTGGGTCTAAAGGATCTGCCAGTACCCTTTTGTGGGTCTAAAGTGGAGATGTATTGGGCTTGGCCTATTTGATCAATGATGTCATCCACCCGGGGTATAGGATAACCATCAAACTGCGAAACCAGGTTTAACTTCCTAAAATCTAAGCAAAGGCGGATGTCACCTTCTTTCTTAGGAACAATGACCATAGGTGATGACCGTGGACTAACAGAAGGTTCTATCATCCCTAGGTCCAGCAATTTCTCAATTTGACCTCGGTGCGAATTTTCTCAGGTAGCCTATATGCCTTTTACCTTATAGGTTCAGCAGTTGTTCTGATTTTATAAGTTACATTGACTGCCTGACCTGGTACATTGGTAAATGCAGTGGAAAATTGTTTGAGGAGCTGGTGAATTTCAATTCTTTGTTGTACATTTAAATGGAGGTTAATAACTACATTCTTGATAGTCTCTGTCTTTTCTAATCTCTTGTATGCTGCATCTAGTTCAGCATCATTATTTTTCGGAATAAACATAGCAACATGGTTTAGATTCCATGCAGTCTTGCCGTTTTTTTAATAAATTGGCATGGTAGATCTTACTGGTCAATTTTTTTTTTCTCAGGGGTTTCAATTTTTTATGTTAAAAGCCCTGTTTTTTCTAAGATACTGGAAGGACCCTGCCACTTCATTAATAATTTATCTCCGTGGACTGCAATAGTAGTAGACATTTATCTCCCGGTTGAAATGTTTTATCATGGGTTTTTTAGGTCATGCAGGACTTTCTGTTTACCCTGCGGTACCACACTAGTAACCCTCCTTTCTTCACTGTGGACTCCACTTACTATTACCCACTGTGTCCTGTTGTCCAGCCAGTGTTTTATCCAGGCTACCACCCTGGGATCCACTCCCAGGCTGGCTAATTTGTTTATTAATCTTTTGTGCGGGACTGTGTCAAATGCCTTGCTAAAGTCTAGGTAGACCATGTCCACAGCCTCTCCCTGGTCTACTACTTTGGTCACCCAGTCAAAAGTAAGCAATAATACCAACAGGAGTGGGCAGAATTAGGCTATACGGACCACCAGGGTCGTAATAGGAAGCCCGACTAGAGGCCTTATAGCCCCTGGAAGGTCCGGTATAGCCCAATATCGCCCACCCTTGAGGGTATTATTGCACTTAGAAAATGGGCTTGCTGTTATATTTTTATATGGAATTTGATAAAATTAAAAAAAATAAAATAAAAATGGAAGAAAAAAACATTTAAATGTTTTTTATTATAAAGTAGTCCCCCCCCCATTCTCTTGCTTTGGTGCCCTCTCTGCTGTATGACTTGCAGGACTGTCTCTGTCTCTTTTGTGTGGGGTCTTTTATTCATAATGTTATTTTTAGGACAGAGAGAAGCTGCTGTGTCAGCTCCCTTTTATTTTATGTGGGTGCTCCAGAAGAAAAGTGGATTTGTGAACAGTGAAGCGCATGTCCGTTTTACGTTATACCCGGAAGTTGGAAGATGCATGAGTGAGAGGACAGAAGGCAGCAGTTTAAATTATTTTTTTCATTACAGCATTCAGGAGAGAAAGAGATTGTTTTTTATTTGGGTGATGTACTTTGTGAGGCGATATCTTGTTTGCTCTCTACGTCGCTTCATAGTTTGCTATGTTGGATAATGGGGGAAGAATGGAATGCTGTGAGCCGTGGAAGACAGACCAAGACTAGCAAGTAAAATTGAGTGCAGTTTAAAAGAGAGAAAAAACAAAACAAAATGGAAGATTAAATGTACTTGGATTTACTTTGGGCAGTCACTGAGTAGTGGTGCCTGTACTAAGAACTACATAGCAGGTGACTGTAGTGTAACTAAACAAGCACGACCATTCGTGGGCTAGTCTCTCACTAAGCGAGAGACAAAAATGGCAATTTTAAACAAAATGAGGAGGTCTTAACCAATTAGGGAGGAGGGTGGGCAACAGGATTTTGGAGATGGGGTTGGCTGGGTTGGTACTTTTAATAACTGGGCATCTGTTGTCTGATAGATGCCCAGCTAGAGAAGTCCATGAGCCAATCAGAAGGCTTAGATACTTTTACCCATTTTCTAAAATCAATTAGATTTGTCTGACATGACCTTCCTGCTGTGAATCCATGCTACCTTGGGTTTTGTGCCCCACTGGCCTCTAGGTACTCAACAATTCTTTCCTTCAGAAGTGATTCTATCATTTTCGCTACCACTGAGGTCAAACTGACAGGTCTGTAGTTCCCTGCCTCTGTCTTGCTCCCACTTTTGTGAAGGGGAATCACATCCGCCCTCCTCCAGTTCTCAGGTACCACACCATCCTCCCATGATTTATTAAAAAGGGTAGTCAGTGGTTTTACTAGTTCTTCCCTTAGTTCTTTTAGAATTCTGGGGTGAATCCCATCAGGCCCCATTGCTTTATCCACCTTCAGTTTTAAGAGTTCTTTCAGAACCCTTTCTTCTGTGAAAGGACTAATATCAACCCCCCCCCAACCAGAGTGCTTCTATTGACTGGATTAGGTATCTTCCCCCTACTTTTCCACTGTGAATACTGAGCAGAAGTATACGTTCAGTATTCCTGCTTTTTCACTGTCGCTCTCTGCCCAACCACTTTCCTCTTTATTCACCCTCAATATCCCTGCCTTAGTCTTTCTTTGCTCCCTAATGTACCTATGTAACCCCCCTACAAATGGGGGGTTCCTGAAAAGTCTTTCTCAAGCTTGCCTAAATGCTCACTGCCAGGCTGGTGTCCTGCGTTTTAGCAGTTTAAATGTGATTGCCAGAGAGTGCCTGTATAGCCTCTGTGTACTGTCTCTTTAAGAGCTGCCTGGTTTGCAGCCATAAGTAATCTAAGAGGGAGCTCTGTTGAAAGATGTAACTATTTGCTGAAAATCATTTAGAGTGATAGTGATAATGTAGTTTCTATAACCTGCCTTCTTTGCAGCAAGGACTGTTTTATCTCCACTATCTTAGTCCTGGACTGCTGAATTGGATTAATCAGTTCTGTTGGGACCTAAAATGGAGCCGGACTACAGGAGCTGTCTGGAGTCAAAATCTGTAGGGACTGTAGTTTGGTGCTTTTGGCACCTTTTTGCACCTGAAGGGGGAGCTCCTGTTGTGACTTGACAGATGAATCAGCCAACCGAACCTTTTGGATCTTGGGGAAATTCCCAGGCTTGCTGCAGTTTGAGTCAGATCTAAGTTGGGAGCTGAAGAAGAAAGAGTTCAAGTGATTTTGAGCAGCAATCCTGAGTGGTTTTGCATGGGAGAACTGTGAAAGGGCTGAGTTTTGGCCTGCATGTCTGCCTGCTGCTCCTGAGAGGGAGAAAAGAGAATTATTTCGAACTAAATCCGAGTTTGTGAGAATGAAGTAAACCACTGATTTTCTACCAGGCTCATACCTGAAAAGCACTGAAGATTTTGTTGAATGTGAGCAGCCTGTCAGGATTTCCAGCTGCTTTTGAATCCCCAGTTTGTGCAGAAACTCTGCGATCGTAACCGGAGAGCGGTTTGCCTGGTACAGTAGAATTTCCTTACATGTAAATGTGCTGTGAGTTGTTAGTGGGTTGTGATTCATGTCCCCACTGTGTGAACCGTGTTCTGCTTGCTGGAAGCTGTATCCAGCCCCAAACGGACTGTATCCGAATTGGTCTCCATTTGGCCAGGGCCTTGCCACATTGGCCCAGCCAGACTACCCGCTGCACAGAGAAAGCCATCGATGAGAGACCTGCCTGGGGATCAGCCTCCTGTTCCACACTTGAACAGGAATGACACCTCGGTGAATCGTGTGGGCCCTGCTTCTCCTGGCACTCCAGATCAACCACCTGAAGTCTCAATTTTCGTCCAGCCTGTGTCCAGTCCTGGGTATCATGAGTAATCATCAGGGTAGCTCCCTGCAACAACAGCCTAATCTAAACGTGTGTCGTCTGATTGTTTTGTTTTCTTTTCACGAACTGAGCCCTCCGGCTCTGGATTATAATTAGTGTGTGTGGTGCATGTTTTTTTCTTCCATCACAGGGCCCCAACCAGCTGCAACGTTCCTGACTAGCCCACCGTTCTCCATCTGTGTACCCAGAATGTGTGACTGTTTATAGACCCTGAAGTGCATGCATAACTGTTTGAATGATGGAGTCTTTAAGCAAATTAACCTGATTATGCCCCTCCCTTGTTCAAGTTCCTTAAATAAATCAGATCTAACTTTTTTTTGTATTTACCCTGACTGTGGTTCCAGTTTGTGCAAGAGTACTGTACTGCAGTTATTTGCTGTATATAACCTTGTTTTACAGGGGGTCCCCACGGCTGAGCCAGAGGAAATCCCTGGTGGTAAAGTGTAGGTACTTGTGGGGTGTATCAGGGGTATTGTGAAAGTGATTATTGTGTATTTTTACGGCCACTAGTAAGGAAAGAGGGGAGTTACAGTGTCTCAATGGGCTGTGCCCAGGTTAGCTTGACCACTACCAACCCTGACCTCCGGGTGGATGCACCCATTTCATTACCCAGGCCCCTTAACCTGCTTCTAGCCAAGCAGGCAGGGGTAGTAGCCCTTGGGATAGCGCCACCTAGGGGTTACATTTTGGAGGCTCACCTCTGAGATTTTGTGCCTTCTAGTGGCTAAAAATTACGAATTATTGTTAAAGATTAATGGCCACCTCAGTCGAAATGGGTGTACACCAGTTGGTGGGGTGGTGTACTGGGCAGGAGATCGACCCCCAAAATGCTCTGCTTGTACTGGATATTCCCCTGGGTACCAGTAAAGACACTGTAGAGGGAGCACTCTCCAAAGTTGAATGTTTAAAAAACCCAGTGTTGGTGGGTCGACGGGCTGATTTGATCGCCCAAACTTTCATAGCCTTGGTGGAGTGTAGTGACCTCGTGGACAGCTCTAAAGTGCCACAGACTGTTGCCTGAGAAGGGGTTCCAGTTGTCTGGAGAGTGATAATAAAAGACAGTAAAGACTCTGGGGAGGATGAGCTCCCACCATTATTTGAGACTTTTGAGGAAAAATGTGCTAAGTTGTTGCTGGAGGAAGGGAAAACCATAGAGGACTTGAAGAAACTATTCCTGCCACCTGGGGGTGTTCCTTCCCCAACACCCCCTCCCACTCCAGCACCTGTTACGGCCCCACCTTCTGTGCCCATGCCAATGCTGGCCCCTATATCTTTACCTGCAATTAGTCAAGACTCCTATCGAAGGCTGAGAATCTTCTAGGGCACCCTCCCCACCCACCAGGGAGAGGATGACTGGGAGACCTGGATAGACTATGTTGCCCCTCTAGTACTTGAATGGCAATGCTCAGAAGCAGAGAAATCAAAGAGGTTGAGTGACAGCCTCCAAGCTCCTGCCCTGGCTACCATCTGTGCCAAGCGGGCTAATAACCCCGAAGCAACTACACAGGACTATCGTGATGCATTGGAGAATGTGTATGGGAGCCCGGATTCAGATGAGGATCTGTGGTGAAGAGTAAGAAAAGCTTAGCAGTACCCAGGGGAGCCATTGTCTGTGTATGTACCTCGGCTTGAAAAGCAGCTACAAGAGTGAGCAGAAAGGGTAGTTTGTCATCAAATGAATTAGATTGAACTAGGCTGGACCGGATCCTTAAGTCTGCTCTGTGTTCAGAAATGTTACTGTTTCAGTTGCGCCTTGCCACCCAACTTAAAATCGCCCCCCTATGATGACGAGCTAATGAAAGAAATTCGGGGGGGGGGGTTGAGCCAAGGCGACCCCATGGGGGACTTGCATCCATATCTGCTGCTGCTGCACAAGTGACCGAGAGTGATCAGCCAAGTGAGACTCAGGGGCAAAAGTCGGCACTTAACGAGCACTCTGAGAATGCAAAGGACTTCCTGCCCTGGACCCAGCATTGGAAAGATGAACTACTAAAGGAAGCCCGAGAGTTGAAGATGGGTGCCTCTGTAAGGGTTTCCCAGGCATCCGCTACCGAGGGTGGCTCCAAGGTTGAGATCACTGGATTGACTGCCACTCTAAAGGAACTGTTAAGACACGTTTCACCACTCTCACCGCTGCAAGCAGATACTAGACCCCAATCTCTTACTACTGCTTCAGTTCCTCATACAATGTTCTCTCCCAGGATGACCGAGGAGTCTATCATTTGTCACCACTGTGGAAAGGATTGCCATATCAAAAGAGAATGACGGTCTCAGAAGGACTTAGAAAGAGTAGTAAACAGACTCCAAGGGGAGTTCCAAAAAAGCAAATCAATGGCCAAGGGGTGCTCGAAATGACCGCAGTAAGGGTTCGAGAAACCCTAACTCAAATTTCTTTGTGGCTAAAGCGTCTGTCCAGGCCTCTGCTACTGCCTCTCCAGACTGGTCCAAAATAGTGGTCCTTCAATGGAGACTACGGCAACTGTGAATGGTATTCATACTTGGGCTGTGCTTGACAGTGGGTCGCAAGTGACCATTGTATTCCAGGACTGGTATGACAAACACTTATCTGATGTGCCTTTGTAATCCCTGGAAGGCCTACATGTGTGGGGCCTGAGTGACAAGTCTTATCCCTACCTAGGGTATGTCCGCCTCTGGTTGTCTTTTCCTGCAAATGTAACTGGTGTAGAGGAGCGAGTAGAGACATTGGCCCTAGTGTGTCCCCCTCCCACCGGACTGTATGATGGGGTCCCCCTGTTAATTGGGGCAAACATCCATATGTTTGGGAGACTGGTGCAACTCTGTCATGAGAAACAAGGGCAATGGACTGGAAGGGCCCTGAGAATTCCATCTCTGATCAAGAGGGCCTATGATTTGCAACAGAAACCCGAGGAAGTAGACCAGGATGAACCGGTGGGGATCGTGTGGAAGAAGGATCCTGATTCAATGGTACTGGACCCTAACTCCCAGTGTACCTTTCAAGGGGAGGTCCACCTCCGGAAAGATGTCAAGAACAAAATACTGATGTTGGATGCGCCAGGCGATGGAAAATTGCCAGAAGGATTATTGGTCAAGCCCAGCATCTTGCCTGCTTGTGCCCATGCCTATGCATGATGAGTGATGGTCCAGATTCACAATGTGTCAGATCGAGGGATCCAGGTGAACTGAGGGTGCACCCTAGCTACGGTACACTGCACAGACACTGCAGTATTGCCCAGCAACAAGCACCCTGGTGAGAAGGAGAGAGTGACCCCAGACTTGTTTGACTTTGGTGACTCCCCGTTGCCAGCTGAATGGAAGGCTAGAATTAGCAAGAGACTTGCCCAGAGAGACCAAGTGTTTTCATTGAAGGAATGGGATGTCGGATGTGTCCAGGATGCGGAGCATCACATACGCCTGCACGATGAATGGCCATTTTGAGAGAGGTCCTGACACCTAGCCCCAGCAGACATAGATGATGTGAGAAGACACCTGCAGGAAATGCTTGCTGCTGGCATGATACAAGAATCCGGGAGCCCATACGCCTCTCCCATTGTGGTTGTGTGTAAGAAGAATGGGTCTGTGAGGATGTGTGTTGATTATTGAACCCTGAACCGGCGGACCATCCCAGACCAATACACTATGCCTCATATACAACATGCCCTGGACTGCTTGAATGGGAGCAAATGGTTCTCGGTGTTGGATCTTCACAGCGGATACTACCAGATCCCGATGGCCCCAGAAGACCATGAGAAAACAGCCTTCATCTGTCCATTGGGGATCTTTGAGTTTCTGAGCATTCCACAGGGGATATCGGGCACCCTGGCCACCTTTCAGCGACTGATGGAATGTGCGGTGGGAGATATGTATTTGCTGGAATGCCTGGTGTACTTGGACGATGTCATTGTGTTTGGCAGCACCTTAGAGGAGCATGAGAATGGACTGTTTAAAGTCCTAGACCGACTGGAAGACTTTGGCCTCAAGCTGTCCATTGACAAGTGCCAGTTTTTCCAAACCTCTGTGAAGTATGTGGGGCACACAGTATCTTCAAAAGGGATAGAGAATGATCCCAGTAAGGCTGAAGCACTGACTACTTGGCCTCAGCCCCATAATCTGAAAGAACTACAATGTTTCTGTGGTTCTGTGGCTACTACCGCAGGTTCATAAAAGATTATTCCAAGGTGATTCTCCCACTCTTAAATCTTACCCAGGGTTAACCTCCTACTAATCATAAATACAAAAAAGGGTCTATTAAAGAACCAGAAAAAGTATACTTCTGTTCAGGTGAACTCTTTGGGCCCCTCTGGATGCCCAACTGTGAAGCAGCCTTCCATGAGATCACATACCAGCTCACCCATGCCCCCATCCTTGCCTATGCTGACCCCACCAAACCCTATGTGCTGCATATGGACGCTAGTCTGCAGGGTCTAGGAGCGGTGCTGTATCAAGACCATGAGGATGGCCTGAGACCAGTAGCTCTTGCCAGTAGGAGCTTGACCTCGTCCAAACAAAACTACCCTGAGCATAAGTTCCTTGCGCTAAAATGGGCCACCATTGACCAGTTTCATGAATACCTCTATGGGGCAAAGATATTGGTGAAGACTGACAATAACCTGTTGTCCTATGTACAGACTTCAGCTAAGTTAGACGCCACTGGGCACCGATGGCTTTCTGCATTATCAACCTGTGATTATGCTGTCGAATACAGATCACGCCTGAACCATATTGATGCTGATGCTCTATCACGAAGGTCCACTTCCAAGAGTGATTGGGTCAGGCTGTCTGAACCTGACATTCAAGCATTGTGCCAAAAGTTTGATAGAGATGAACAGATGTCTGCGGACACAGTGGACTGTTTAGTAAATTGCTTGGGCCCTTCTGACACCTGCATACCAGCTGCTTATTGCCACTTCGCTGCTCTAGATATTGGTGCACTACCTCAATTTGACAATGACAGCATTCAGTGGGCTCAATCCCAAGATCCTATGATTCACCGCCACCAGCACTTGATGCCCTGCGTGAGGGGGAAAGATGTGTCTAAGTTACGTTCCACTGACTTGCAAACTGCTTTATTGTTTAAAGAAGGCCCCAGATTGAAGTTGCTCAATCAGTTGTTGTATAGAGACAGTAGCTCATGATAGCAAGCAACAATTGGTCCAGCCCACGGCCTTTAAAGATTTGATACTGAGGTCCCTTCACAATCACATGGGGCACCTTGGTATTGACAGAACCCTTGACCTGGTACAATCTTGTTTTTACTGGCCCAAAATGGGGGCCTATGTTGAGCATCATGTAAAGACTTGTAGTCACTGCCTGCAAAGAAAAGCCCTGCCTCAGGGGGCTGCCCTCCTTGTTAATATTACTACCAGCACCCCCATGGAACTAGTCTGCATAGACTTCTTCCGTTTAGAACCTGATCAGTGGAACATTGGCAATGTGTTAGTGGTTACAGATCATTTCACATGGTATGCACAAGCTTTTCCCACCAAAGATCAAAAGGCATCTACCGTGGCCAAGGTGCTAGAGGAAAATTTCTTCGTCCACTATGGTGCCCCCCAGCGGATCCATTCTGAACAGGGCAGAGACTTTGAGAGTCAACTAATCAAAGGAATGCTCTCTCTATGGGGGTGCGAAAGTCATGAACCACCCCCTATCACCTACAGGGAGACCCTCAACCAGAATGTTTTAACTGCACCCTTCTAGACATGCTGGGCACCCTCCACCCAAAAGACTAACATAAATGGAGCCAGCAGATTAGCACCTTGGTACACGGATACAATTGCATGAAAAACGATGCTACTGGGTTCTCCCCCTACTGCCTCATGTTTGGGAGAGAGGCCCGGCTGCCAGTTGATATCTGTTTTGGGGTCTCTCCTGATGGGGTCCAAGATGAAAACTACTTGCAATGTGTACAAAAACTGAGGGCTGTGCCCAGGTTAGCTTGACCACTACCAACCCTGACCTCCGGGTGAAGGCACCCGTTTGAGAACTCAGGCCCTTTAACCTGCTACTAGCCAAGCAGGCAGTGGTAGTAGCTCTTTGGATAGCACCACCTAGAGGTTACACCTATAAAAGGTTTTATCCCCCTTCTTAACTGAGTTGGCTATCTTTTCCTCAGTTTGTGCCTTTGCTATTCTGACTGCCTTCCCCGCTTCCTTCTGCTTTAACTGGTACAGTTCTCTGTCCTGTTCCTTCTGTGTTTCCTTATACTTCCTGAATGCTATCTTTTTCTCCCTTACATTCCCCGCCACTTCTTTTGAGAACCATAGTGTTTTTTTCTTTCTTTTTGATTTGTTTATTTGCTTCACACAAAGGCTTGTTGCCTCTGTGATGGCGGTTTTGATGTTTGCCCATTGTTGCTCCACCCCACCTTCTTACCTGTTTACTAGTGCTTTTCTAAGGCACTCTCCCATTTTGACAAAATCAGCCCTCCTGAAGTCCAGTACCTTCACTGTTTTGTGGTCACTTGTTCCCAGATGGCTACCACTTCAAGATCAGAGGTCCTCTCTCCATCCCCATTTGAGAGTACCAGGTCTAAGATTGCTCCCTCCCAGGTGGGTTCCAAAACTAGCTGTCTGAGGCATGCCCCCTGTAGGGCATCAAGAATGGCCCTGCTCTTGGATGTGGCTGCAGCAAAGGTACTCCAGTTAACATCTGGCATATTCAGGTCCCCCATCAGCAATATCTCCCCTTTCTCTGCCATCCCAAGGATGCCTTCTATCATTTACTTGTCTGCTTCCTTCCCCTGAGATGGGGGTCTGTATACAACCCCTGTGCAGATTGTGGAGCCATTTCCTGTCTCCAGGGTGACCCACAGTGCCTCCTCTCCTCCCTGTTTACCTCTTAGTTCAGTTTCTTTCATCCCTTCCTTTACATAGAGAGCTATTCCTCCTCCTCTTCCTCTTCTTCCCTCCCTGTCCCTCCTGTAGATTGTGTACCATGGTATGTTGACATCCCAGTCATGGTTCTCTGTGTACCATGTTTCTGTTACTGCCATGATATCCAGGCATCCTTCTTCCATCAAGGCCACCATTTTGGGGAGCTTTTTACCTAGACTACAGGCATTGGTACTCATTACCCTCAATTTTTTTACGGTTTTATTTTTTTGTCTAGTGGTATCCTTACCCCTCCAGTAGCTCCGATCGCCCGTAATGGTGACTAAAACAATTCCTTGGTGGTCCAGTGGCACCCCCCACTCACACAGGCCCCCCTGCCTACACAGCTTCCCCCTCCCATCTTCAGCAGGCAGAAAACTCACCCACATACCTCCGTGGCTGCCCACCAAATGACAGCATACAGTAGCAGCTGCAATCACATAGGACCAAACTGTGTACCAATGTCCTTGCAGTGCATACTGTAATACTCATTTACAAATATGTGACTGAAGTCATTCACATATCTGAATATTACAGTATGCACTGTTAGCCCATTGGTCCACAATGTGGTCCAATGGAATTGCAGCTGCTACTTTACGCTGTCACTCAGCGGGCAGCCACGGAGATATGCGGGTGTGTTTGCTGCCCACAGATGATGGGGGGCTTCGGTGAGATGGCGGTCCTGTGTGGGTGAAGGGATAGGAGATGCCACTGGACCACCATGGAGTTATTTTGATTTCCATTATGGGCGATCAGGGTCATCAGCAGGGTGGGGGGTACCATTGGACTACCAGGGAGTGCTGGGTCAGATATATGAGTGATCAGAGGTAAGGGCAGTGTGGGGGGAACCACTGGACCCCCCCAGGGCTATTTTTGTAATAATATACAGTGATTGGAGGTACGGGAAGGGAGTGGGGGTACCACTAGACTACCAAGGACATATGTGAGTGCTTGTGCACAGTGTTCTGGGGGGGAGGTAGCCATCCTCGGCTAGCTGCTGCTGTGTTGTGCACTGCAATACAGCAGCACACCAGTGGGAGGATGGCATTTGAGCTATTTGTTACGGGCTCAATTTTGAGCCTAGGTATGCAGCACATCTCTGGGTTCTGGCAGTAGATGCTCCGCACATCCCAGACTGAATACTGGGGATGTGCTGCATTTGCATGGGCATGCCCCTGCCCCCTGGAGATGTGCAGCATACAGCTTTGCACCCCAGCACATCGGGAACTGGGATGTGCAATTCCCACCTTTGAATATTGCTCTAAGGCATAGTTCTTGGGTTGTGCTGGCACAACCCTTTGAATATCTAGCCCAGTGAGTGCTAAGTGTGCAAAAGTATCTCCAGGTAACACAGGGAGAATAGGAGTTGAGAATGCTGGGAGTGGTACAGTGCAGTACCTGTGCAGTGATAGTTTTCAGGGAGACCTTCTGGAAACTAAGATGCTACCCCATCTGTACACAGCACAGTGGGTTTAGGGATGAGGTTGCTAGGCTTCTGACAGAGTTGACTAAGATTTAGGGGACCTCTCCCCCACCCAGAGGCCACCAAGTCTGCCACCGTTACCTCAAAGGATGCCAGTAAAGAGGAATGGCTGGACTAACTATGGTGAGCACTGGAAGGATGGTGGTGGTGGGGCAGAGACACTCTTCTTAGTACCACAGCAAAATTCCTGTGCCACTCTGGTGGTGTAGGACTATCTGGAGGATGCATCTGTGGTAGTGACCAAGGGGAGTGTGGTGGCTCTCCATAGTGGCGACCCCAAGGAGGGTGGTAGAGGAATGAGGAAGAGGAAACAGCTTCTGTTGCGGGACTCAATTATGAGGGGGATAGATAAGGGAATAGGACTGGGGGGAGCAGGTTAATGGACTACCTAGTGCTGTACCATTTATTTAATTATTTATTTTAATCTCTCCACTCTCTGTCTTACTCTCACTACAAGTTCCTCATACTAATCTTTTTTTCCCTTTTTTTCTACAGGTCTGGCTAGACTGTATACCAATCAGACAAGTTTCTTTGTTTACTTCTGACTTCCTAATCTCTCCTCTAGGACCCCCAACCTTTTGTGTCTACTCAGCTTTATCTGTTCCTCTCTTTCAGATCATACCAGAATTCCTGGAAACCAAGACACCCCATCTGTGGACTCCCTGACTCTGACTGAGCATGTAAGTCCTATTTAATTACTTAACTGCTCTGTAGGGCAAGTGGCATATAACAGGGTGGCACTTGAGCCGTTTTTTATGGGCTCAGCCTTGAGTACAGGTATGCGGCATGTCTCTGGGTTCTGGCAGCAGATGCACCACGCATCCCGAGCGGAATATTGGGGATGTGACACATATGCATGGGCATGCCCCCTGGAGATGTGCGGCATACAGCTTTGCGCCCCAGCACATTGGAAACCGGGTTGTGCAATTCCTACCTTTGTATATTGCTCTTGCGCACAGTTCTGGGGTTGCGCTGGTGCAACCCTTTGAATATCTAGCTCAATGAGTGCTAAGAGTACAAAAGTATCTCCAGGTATCTGTTACTGTTAAGTAAGCAAAACACCAGGTAGGATGAGGCTGAAAATAGCACTTCTTTCTAGGCCAAACATAAATAAATAAAAATTGAGTTGCTACACATTGCACAACAGTTGGGTGGCAGTATAGTGCAGTGGTTTAAGACCCCACAGCCCCCACTTGCATACTGTGTGACCCTGAGCAAGTCACTTAACTTCCCTGTGCTCCCAGGTCGCACCTGTAAGCAAGCTTTCAGCTTAGTGTGTCTCATCTGGTTAAACAATTGGGGAAAAAAGAAAAAAGGTGCCAACATTATTGTAATGTGTAGCAACTCGATATTTATTTATTTTGGCCTAGAAAGGAGAGCTATTTTCAACATCATCCCTAGCTGGTGTTTTGCTTATTTAAGTTATTTGACAGTAGAAGGCTCCACGCAGGTAAGACTGCAAGCACATTCAGAGAATAATGAACCCAATCCATGCTGAACAAGCTGTTAACCTCGTACTGACTGAGGTTAGTGAAATCATGGGCATGACAGCAAAGCTAGAGTGCCCTTGTGATGTCCCTAATCTCTCGAGGTGTGAGGTTACTAGTGCATTTTGCAAGGAGACAAGTTCAATATATATCCTGATATGAGCAGGCTATTTCTAAAACAGGTTTCAGGCAAATCCCCTCATGAGTGCTGATTTCAGAATGGCACCCGGTACTGTTTTACATTTTTACTGGGTGCCGTTCTGAAATCGCTGCTTTTGAGGGAGTTCCCCTGTCACCTGTCCTAATGGTAACCCATCATATGGGTGATTGTAAATGAGCGACTCATTTATAGCATCTGAGATATGGGCTACTGGTTGAGGATGCTGATGGTTGGGTTATAGCAACTGTGGAGTACAAAATGGTGAGGGAGCAGGAGAGCGACTGGAGGAGGGAAGGACAGGAAGTGGGTATAAGGGTTGGAGCTTGCTGGTTGATTCTGCAGCGAGGTGTCTGGCATAGTGAGGGGGTGCTCACATGGAGATGGAAAGGTACAGGGATCTGGGCTGACTAGGGGGCGGTAAGTGTTGTATATAATTTTTTTTTTTATTTAAATCTTTGAGGCAATCTCTTGCAGCAGGTCATAACGTGTGGGATTCAGCCGCAAGCATCATTTCCTCTGGATGACTTTCACAGCAGTCAATTTAGGGACCTCCCCCATAGCACTACCACATAGTGTTCACCTGTCAGATATAAAAGGGGGAAGGTCCCAAAAACTTATTTTTTAAGTTACTACTAATGTCTTTGGATCCTTTATTCCAAAATTGTTCCTATGGCCACAGAATCGCTAAAGAAGACTTCCAAGCAGTCTGTGTTCATTGCCTTGGTCCTGAACATGACTCTGTGGGGTTTGCCTTCTGTAATAAATTCAACAGAGCCACAAAATGCTGGTGTTTGCAACATCTCTGTTAGTTTCTCATGGAGCAGAAGGTAGCCCTCTTGGAGCTGCAGCAACACTCCTCACCTAGAGACCTCTCAGCGTCCTGTTCAGGGTCTCACCTCTACATGGGATACTCTCCATGTCGGCACAGGGTCATGGTAAGAAGCCTCTAAAGCTAAGCATGTCTCTACCACCTCTGTGTTGTCCTCTACTACAAAAGTGAGTATGGAGAAGGTAGCCTTTCACGCATTGTCTTCTACACCGTTGACGATTGTGGGCTGCTCTCCTCCCTCGTCGATGGATTCTCCTTCAACTAGAGGCTCTGGGGTTATCCTGCAGCTTCCAAAGCTGCCCTCCTACCATGTTGCCTAACCACTATCTGTCGCTGATAGCTTCTGCTTCATCGATGATGTTGTCTATGATGCGTAGCATTCCAATGATTCTGCCATCGTTGATGATTATGGATACTCCCTCAGTCATCAACAGCAGGGGCTATGGGCCTGTTGATGATCTCCTCATCAATGACCATCCTTTCCCCATCATCGACCATTCTTTCCCCACAAATCTTACCACTGGCATCCTCGTTGATGGCTGTTCGTGTGGTCCACTGCCTGCTCCCATTCCGTAACTGGTACCCATATGCTCTTCCCAGTCTGCCACGGCTACTTCCACTGGGTAGATGGCCATAATAAATGTCCAGGCACTGGTAAACACCATCCTGGACCTCAGTCAGACCCAATCCCCCCCCCAAGAGGCAGTTGACTCCAGTCTCTACTCCCTCTAGGCCTCCTTCGGCCCAGTGGACAACCAGCTTTTCCCCTGTCTCTCCGGGTCTGTACACCCAGGATGTGGACATGGCAGACCCTTTATTTCAGGACTGGGACCTGGCTGACAGGGAGGATGAGGATGACCTGGACCATGAGGAATCCCCTCAGTCCTCTGCCGCCTTCTCTGTTTAGGGGAAAACTACTCCAGAACTTCCTTGTTCTCTGCCAGATGACCCATTGTTTTCAGGCATTATGATCCACCTCCAGAAAATATTCAGTTACCAGGGCACTGAGCAGGATGCTTCTTGCAAGAAATTGGCTCAGTACCTAGTGTGCTAGACTTCCCCTTTCTGATCATCCCCCTCTCCCCTTTGGTGTATGCCTTTGAAGAGACCATCATGGCTGCCTGGAAGCAGCCTTTCAAGTTTCCCTCCAATCCACGGAAGGCTGATATGAAATAGCCTATCTCTGTCTCAGGAGGATTCGGTGGTAATCAAAGCCGTGCATCATAAGTCCTCCAGACCTCAACACATGAGTGCAGAGCCCCAGATACAGAATTAAAGAAATTGGATGCCATAAGAAAACATTTTTTCCCCCTTGGTCATTTTTTCTCTCTGTGTATTCAATTACATGGGACACCTCCTGAAATATCAGGAGGAAATTCTAAAAGCCTCCCAGGCAGCAGTCCAGTCCCTCCCAGTGGGTCCTGTCCAGGAGGAGCTGACGGTGGAACTGTTTACTGTGGCAGCAGTAGGCCACCACCTGCTAAGAGCCACTTATGATGCTGTGGATACTACGGCTTGTATGTCCTCTGCTGGTGTATGTCTTGGGTGTCGCGTCTGGCTTGAGGTGTTTGGATTTTCCCAAGGTGTACAGCAATCAATCTTGAATGCTCCCTTTAAAGGAGTTCAGCTGTTTGGTCCACAGACCCAAGACATCTTGAAAGAGTTACAGGACTCTGGTCATACTCTTCAGTTGGTGAGGACCCTTTATCACCCTAAATCCAAAATGGCCTTTAGGGGTTCCTCGAAGGGCTTCCCCTACTGCCATCCCTCATCCAACTGGCAGCCTGTCAATAAAAGGAAACCTCAGTTACAATTGCCAGGTCCTTGAAATGCCCAGAAACCCCCCATTGCATCCCTACTACCCCCCAGCAGGGCCAGCCTTCTGCCTGAAGGTTTTCCTCCAGCCATTGGTATGGAGGACCTACACATGGTTGTCTGGGCAGGTTTTCCCTGCACATGCAAAGGTGGCATGCTGTCTCCTCTGACCAGTGACTTCTGCAACTGATTGAGATGGGACACACACACTGCAGTTCACGGAGATGCCTCTTCCATCATCACCCTGGGTCTCTCATACCCACCAGATCAGGCACGGATCCTACAGACCGAGATCAATGCATTACCTTCAAAACAGGCCATTGAAACACTGGCTCCCCTTCCTCAGAAGGGTGTGGGATTTTACTCCCACTTTTTCCTGATTCACAAATGGACAGGGGATATATGCCCCATTTTGGATCCAAGGTGTCTCAATTTCTACATCATTTAACAAAAGTTCTGCATGGTGTCCTTTCTGACACTTCTCCTTCTGCTGAACACGGTAGATTGGCTGTGCTGTCTGGATATGAAGGATGCATACTTCTATATCATGATGCACTTGGCTCACAGATGGTTCCTCTGTTTCATGTTCCAGGGTCCTCATTACTGATTCAGGACCCTCCCTTTTGGTCTTTCCTCGACCCGAGGGTATTTACAAAATGCTTAGTGGTGGTCGCAGTGGCCTTTTGCAGGGAGGGCCTCTGTCTTTCCCTACCTGGATGACTGGCTCCTGAAAGCATCTTCCAGACACCAACTGTCTCTAATGCCTTCTCAAACCCTACAGTTGTTCACCAAAGTAGGGATTGTGGTAAACTATCCAAAGTCCAAAACGGACCCTACTCAATGCCTCCAATATATTGGAGTCATGCTAGACACCTCCATGGGAAAGGCATATCTGCCCATGCTCAGGTGAATGCCCTGATCTATTTGGCATGAAGCTTAGAGTCCAGCAGATTGGTCTCCATGGCAGATTGGTCTCTGCAAGGGACTATCTCTGCCTCTGGGGACATTAGGTGGCCATGATATCAACTGTCACCGATGCCAGGTTGAATATGAGGATCCTACAGTGGTTCCTCAGAGTCCAGTGGGACCAGAAATGGGACAACTTAGATGCCCCGGTCCTGCTGTCTTCTCTGACTCTTCAAGCCCTACAGTAGTGGAAGACCAGGGACAATCTCATGTGAGGCATGTCATTTTGCTCTCCTATCCCAAGTCTTCTACAGACACTTCCATGACAGGGTGGAGTGCTCACCTCCTGCACGTCAGATTGCAAGAATTCCTGACATCTGTGGAGGCCAACCTCCACGTTGGTGTCTTGGAACTAAGGGCAGTTGTCTACACCTTACAAGTGTTCAAGGTTCACCTCCCTCCAGGTTGCCTGCAAGAGCAAGCAGACATTTCCACTTTAGTTCACTACCTAAACTAAACTAAAGGTGGCCCCCATTCCTACTCTCTGAGCAGAGAATCAGTGAGGGTGTGGAGTTGTGTGATCTAGAGAGATATCATCTTCTGGCAGTACACATCCCTGGAGTGTCCAACACCCTAGTGTATGCCCTGAACAGATCCACTGCCAGGGCCCACGAATGGGAAATCTTGCCAGACATTCTAAATGATGTCTTCTGCTTGTGGAGCTGACCAGAGTTGGACCTGTTTGCCTTGCTGCAAAATGCCAAACTGCCGCTTTACTGTTCTCTCTCATGTGAGGTCCTGGAACTGTGTGGTGGGACACATTATCTCTTTCCTGGACAGGAAGATTTCTTTATGCCTTTCCACTCGTTCGGAGAGTACTACTCAAAAAGAACGGGTCCAGAATGGGGCATCTTATGATTCTCATAGCACCATTCTGGCTGAGACAGATTTGGTTCCGTCTGCTTCTACAGCTTTTGGAACCAGAGTCAATCTCTCTCTGCCTATTTGTCAGGCCTTACTGTCCCAGGTGCAAGGCTCCCTGTTACACCAGGGCCTTTGCTCCCTCCACCTACACACCTGGCTCCTGAGGATGTTATCCTCTTGCGCTTCTGGGGTGTCCCTGAAGGTGGCGGAAGTTCTCCAGGCTGCTAGGAAGTCATCTACTCGGTCTTCCTATTCTATGAAGTGGAAATGCATCTCTATTTGGGTGTCTACTCTGGACTTGGATCTTATGAGTGTTCTCCTTAGCACATCTTAGATTATTTGCTCTCTGTGTCTGAGGGTGCACTGAAATATTCCTCTGTGAAAGTCCACCTTTCGGCCATAGCTGCTTTTCATTTGCCTGTGGATATCTTTCCTTTGTCCCTGTTACCTTTAATTCAAACATTTTTGAAAGTATTCTGCACCTACGTTCCCCTATCATGGATCCAATCCTTGTCTGGGATTTGAATTTTTTTGCTTGAAAAATTGACCACAAGTCCCTTTAAGCCCACTGAATCCAGCAACCTCCATCATTTGTCATGGAAAACTGTTTTTTACTTGCCATCACATCTGGCAGACATGTCTCAGAGTTGCATGCCCTGATGTGCAAACCTGCATATGTACAGTTTCATAATGACCAGGTGTCTTTATGCACTAACTCTGCATTCTTGCCTAAGGTTGTTTCTGAATGTATTTTTAAATCAGATCATCCAGTTACCATCCAATTGCCAGTATACTTTGCAGAGCCTCAGAATCTGGGTGAAGCCCTACTTCATACTCTCGATGTGCATAGAACATAGAGGATTTACCTTCTCTGCACTTCCATGTTGTGAAAATCAGAACAACCTTTTGTTTCTTTTGTGCCTGGAAACCAGGGCTTTGGCGTTTCTAAGCAGTGTTTGTCCACGTGGTTGGCCAACTGCATTACGTTTATTCATGCTAAATATGAAGTACCGCTCACAGAAGTTATAAAACCACATTCTACCAGAGGTGTGGCCACCTCTACGGTGTGTTTCAGCCTGGGATATTTGCAAGGCCGCTACGTGGTCTACTGTACATACCTTCACCAAGCATTACAGTCTAGACATCCCTTCTAAGAGGTGAACCATTTTTGGACGGGCCATCCTACAAGGCCTGCTGTCCTGATCCTTCATGATTCTGTTCTTCCTCCCACTGGGTTTAATAACAGCTGCTTGAGAATCTTCCCACACTTTAGGACCTGCTTCAAAAGATTTCCCTGAAGAAGTATGGTTGTGTAAGAACTTACCATAACAGTAGATTTTTGCGAGTATCTCTTGCAGCAGGTCATGCAGCCCCACCATCCTTTCCCCTTGCTCTTGCTACAAAAAGGATTCTTGCTCCTGTCTCTAGTACTTCACGAGCTGCTGCCTTAATTTCTTCCCTCTATTCCCATTGGAGGCCCTGAGATATGGTTACACATATGGTCACCAGGATGGAAAAAGAACTAAGGAGTGTCTAGGACCGCCCCTTTTTTATATCTGCAAGATGAACACCACGTGGTGATACTAGGGGAGGACACATGGTTGACTGCTGTAAAAGTAATCTGGAGGAAATGATGCCTGTGGCTGAATCCCATACATTATAACATGCTGTAAGATCTCGAAGATCTACAGTTAAGGTAAGTTCTTGCACAACCGTACTTTCCATTTTGACTTGGCAGTTTGTTTTTTGTCTTATTTTGTTTTGATTCCTGGTTCTGTGTTTCCCTTCCCCTGAGTAGCCCCCTGTGGAGTGAGTCCACTACCCCAGTCTCAAGCACACCCTAGAGTTGGTCATAATGAGATCGGGGGGTGGGCAGCAGAGCCCCCCCACATGGTGGTGCGGGGGCAGAAAAATATTCTATTAGTGCATCCTGTTTTTTTGTGGGCCCTCGCTAATTGAGGGTCTGCTGTTGTGTACATTCGCTGACTGTTTTTAGCGATGTTCCCTCGCTGATTAGCGTTGCCATTACTCATTCACAGTTATGACATGGAACCATTCTAATCAGCTTACGCTCCATGCCATGTGTCTCATTTGCTGTCTGGAGTGTCATTGTTCTTGGGGAAGCTGTTCAGAGAAATGATTTATGGTCTAAACAGTGAATTATTTCTTTCAACTTTCTAAAAGGTGGAGTACTGGTTTTGAAAACCACTGCATAAACTGGCTTTATATTGCTATACAGTACAGCCCAGTTGCCAGCCCCAACCCCCCAATCCACAGCGTGGCCACCTGATTTATCAGTCAGTTACTCAGTGCAGCATGAAGGCACCAGCGAGTGAGAGGGAGTGGCCAGAGTGGTGAGTGTCATTGATAGTGCTAGGGAGATCGATGTCTGCATAGCTTCATGAATGACATACACCACTCTGCCTCCTCCCTCTGGATGATGCACACTATCGTGCTCTGTTATTCAACTTGTGGACTGATGCAGCTGGTGGCCGGCTGCTCTGTTGGTTAGGAAAGAGAGGGGATGAGCTTATTCTGGATATCTTGCTACGTGGTCCCCAAATCACGGCTTGTGGTCAGGGGAGGGCCTAAAACAATGACAGTTTGGTGGTGGGGGTCTGGCTAAAGGGGGGAGCTCTTAAAAATGCTATGAGTTGCTATTATTTTATAATCCATGTGGAAGAACAGGGAAAGGGGTGAGCATGTAAATTGCAGAAGTATACAGGGTGTGGCCTGGGGACTTGTCTTTGTCACCGGAGAAAGGACCTGGTCTTTTTTGTAATTTTTTTCAATTAATTGGCAAGTATGAATACCACAAATACTGTGGTGGGAAATATTTGAGGTGCTGTTACTTGTGATTTTGTGGTATTTGGAATTGTTCAGGATATGCACACCCACAGCAGCTGCTGGCTTTTTGCTGTTTATTTCAATTTCACAGTGCTGACCAGATGTCCCCATATCCCCCCCATCAATATCCAATGTCTACCTTTCCTCTACAGAACAGGTACAGAATCTATTACTGATTTATAGGATAAACTTATATTGGATAACAGCTGTTACCTGGGTGGTGGGGAATACAACTAAAAACAGAGAACTGTATTAACAAAGGTGCCTGGGAGGTGGAGCTTTGTACATTGGGGCATGGCTGGATGACACAGTACTATTATGTGGGGATGGGGAAGGTTAGAAGGTGTGAGCATCGGGATAGTGGTGGCTTTTAAAGCCCGTTTCTCAACATATTTTAGAAAGTGTAATGTGTGCTTATATGTGATACTAGCCATTTCTTTGGCTATGAGTTGCATGTTTGCTTCTAAAATTCAGTAAAAAGAAAACTGAAAAAAAGCTATGCTGCATTGCTGCAGCTTTTTTTAAATTGCAATAAAAGTCTTGTTAATTTGCCTGTTTGAGGAAATTGCATGCAGATGGGTTCTGCTGTACATCTCGTGCTGTTTAGGGGAATGATAATTAAAGGGAAATGTCCATCAGTAATTGGGCCATGCCTGGGTGTAAGGCATGGTCCATTAGTTTTTTTCACAAAGTGTATGCATTTTATTAACTTAGTGTTACTGAAATATTTCTTGTATCTGGTTATTTCATTTAGTTTTTTTTTTTAAATGGGTAGGGACACTGGGACAAGCCCTTTTTCAGGTCTGACCCAGACCAGGAAAAGAGGGCTAGATAATTCTGCCTATTTTGCAGCTTCATCCCATGGGAAGGGGACACAGATGGAAACTAATTGAAACTGAACCAGATTAAGGTGTTGGTATTTTTAGTTAATGGTGGAAATCTGGCCCGGACACCGGTAAAATTCTCCTACTCTTTTTGAGAAGTGCCATGGGATCTTTAATATCCACCTAGACGACTACCAGAATAGGCAGACAGGACTTTGGTTTATTGTTGTCTGCTGCCCCCTTCCCGCCAACATTTTGAAGTGCAGAGCACGCCCACTGTTACAAATCCACTCAGCAGGTCAGGCCCTCTGCTCCCACAGTGCCAGCCTCCGAGCACAGTATTGTGAGCAGGTAACAGAACAGGGTAACCCTCCTGTCTGCTTGTGGGTCCGAATCACCTTTAGTCTCAAGTTCTGGGGGGATTCAAACTGTGAACCTTATGCTAGCATACCCAAATGTACAGGCTCAGATAATCTGCTCTTCGGGGGATGCCAGATATCTTTCGCCTAAGGGCACCTAACCAGGTATCCAAAATGAACCCTTAAAACTTTATAAATGACCTTAGGTATATTCTTACCTTTTCCAGTTTAGTACACCATCAAGCTTTGAACAGTTTTAGTCAGTCTTAACCGTCTATACTTCACATGCAAAAGAAAGAACTTCGGAGACCCAGGCAGTCTCTTTAAAATAAGAGGTTTACTTAAAATTGGGTAAAAATATGTAAAATGTAAACACAGAACCATATATCACAAAGCATACAATCTCTAAAAAGAACAAGATTAAAGTACAAACATAAACTCCTACCACAATACAGTTAGACTTTTCTATGTAATGTATTATACTCTTACAGTGCTTATAGTTAGTGCTTGTTTCTAAGAGCCCACAAAGAAATATGTGTCAGTGGAAATATAGAATACAGTTTAAACCCTATGTCTCTACCCCTTCTATGATGCCATCTAGCTCCTCCTTTTAGAATATAAAAATTATACCAAACAGGATGTCCTATCAGGAGGTATATTAAATAAGGTGACATCAGCAAAAACTCATTTCCCAATATGACTCCTTAATTAACATCCCCCTCTTTGATCTCAAGCAGATCCTCTTTTCTCCAGGATCAAAGGATTTTATATAACTTTAGCACCATGATGGGAACATGTTTTTCCTCTAAGACGTCATAAAAGTTTACAAGCCCTATATCCTGGCAGCTGGTCAGCTCCAATTAAGTCAGATAAACAGGAGACCCTTAATTGAGGCTCTCTAGTCTTTTTAATTACCTCCTGGTCTCAGGTTAATAAATCCTGAATTCTCAATAAAATCTGACCCATGGCACAGCTGCCTTATGAAGACAATCACACACTACATTTTTATATTACAAAATCATAGAAAAATCATAATCAGCTGGCCAAGCATTACAATCCTCTCCATCTAGACTGAATTTGGGGGCTCTATCCCCTGCATGGGATGAGCTTCCCAAATCAGTTCACTCCTCATAAATGCGTGAAAGGCCATCGCTGTTCTGATTGGTCACTCCAGCCCTATGTAGGATTGTCATGTCATACCCTTGTAAGGCAAGACTCCATCTTAACAGTCTACCATTAGTTTTTACCATTTGCAGCCAAACCAGGGGGTTGTGGTCAGTTTGTACCACAAAATGCTGCCCATATAAATATGGCTGTAATGTCTTTAGGGCCCACACTATGGCAAGACACTCCTTTTCCACAGTAGAGTATGCCGGCTCCCTGGGAAGTAACTTTTTACTCAGGTACACTACAAGGTGATCTTTCCCTTGCTCAGATGTCTGACTCAGTACTGCCCCAATACCCACGTCTGAAGCATCAGTCTGAACTATGAAAGGTCTGCTATAGTCAGGACTTGTCAATACAGGAGCACTGCACAGTGCCTCCTTCAGTCTGGTAAAGGCTTTTTCATAGGCTGGTTCCCAGGTAATTCTTTTAGGCATCCTTTTATTTACCAAGTTAGATAGGGGAGCAGCCAGGGCAGTATAATTGGGTACAAATTTCCTATAGTACCCTGCTGTCCCGAGGAAACTCCTGACCTGCTTCTGCATTTCTGGTCTGGGCCACTCCTTGATCAGCTCTATTTTTACTTGGTTAGGATGGAGCTGTCCCCGGCCTACAACATGCCTGAGATATGCCACTTCTCCCATGGCCACCTGGCACTTCTCAGCTTTGACAGTGATCCCAGCCCTCTGTGTCCTCCCCAGCACTTCCCTAAGGTGGGACAGGTGTTCCTCCCAGGTGGCACTAAATATGGCAATGTCATCCAGGTATGCCACGGCGTACTCCTCTGCACCATTTAACATCTGATTCACCAACCTTTGGAAAGTGGCTGGGGCGTTCTTCATTCCAAAAGGCATTACTTTAAATTCAAATAAGCCTATCAGAGTGATGAAGTCCGACCTTTTCCTAGCTCTGTCAGTTAACTCGACCTGCCAATACCCCTTTGTCAGGTCAATAGTCATAAGGTAGGTCACCCCTCCCAACTTGTCCAGGATTTCGTCCGTCCAGGGCATCGGGTGGGCGTCTGACACAGTGACTGCATTCAGTCCACGATAGTCCACACAGAAATGAGTAGAGCCATCTGACTTGGGCACAAGGACTCTGGGTGAGGCCCAGGGGCTGTGGGATCTCTGGATTACCCCTAAATCCAGCATTTCCTCCACTTCCCTCCTAATGTCCTCTTGGACAGCCTCTGACACCCGATATGCTGTTCGCCGTATGGACGTCTGTGTCCCTATCTCCACATCATGCGTTGCTAATGGGGTTAGTCCAGGCTTGGCGCTAAACAGTGTGGCAAAGTCTGCTAAAACCTCCCTTACTTCCTGGATCTTGTCCAGGGCCAGCTGGGGAGACAGACAGTTTTACTGCCTCCACAGAGGACTCCTGCTTGCTTTCTTCCAGCAAGTCCAGAAGGAGGTCTCCTTCGTCCATCCCCTCCCCAGGACTACATACTGCAAACACCATGTCAGCCCTATTAGCATATGGCTTCATCATGTTGACATGACATCCTTTCTGTTTGTCTTCTGTCAGGTAACTCTATGATATAGTTCACATCATTTACTTTCCTAACTACTTTGTACGGACCTGCCCACTCAGCCTGCAGCTTGTCTTTCCGGACTGGAATAGGGACCATGACTTCCTGACCCACTGTGTATGAGCGAGCTCTGGCTCTGCAGTTGTACCACACTTTTTGTTTCTGTTGGGAAGCTGCCAGGTTGCTCGGGGCTGTCCCCATAAGCTCCTTCAGCCTTTCCCTAAACCTAAGGACGTAATCCACTATGGGAGTTCTCTGGGTGGCATGCTTGCCTTCTCAGTCCTCCCAGATGAAGTCTAGGGGCCCACGTACCCGGCATCCATATAAGAGCTTGAAGGGGAAAATCCTCTTGACTCTTGGTGCACCTCCCTGTATGCAAACAACAGGTGGGGAAGGTATTTCTCCCAGTCTCTCCCATGTTGTTCAGCAAATGCTCTGAGCATTGACTTCAAGGTATCATTAAATCTTTCCACAAGCCCATTGGCTTGTGGGGGATACAGTGTTGTACATCTCTGCACCACCCCACACTTCTCCCACAAACATTTCATCAGGTCTGACATGAAGGAACCCCCTTGATCGGTGATAACCTCCTGCGGAAATGCAACATGTTAGAAAATCCCAAGTAAGGCATCTGCCACTTTGTCTGTCCTCAGTGAGGATAGGGCGACTGCCTCTGGGTACCGGGTGGCATAATCCACCACAGTCAGGATGAACCTCTTCCCGGAGGAGCTGGGGGTATTTAAAGCCCCCACAATATTCATTCCCACCCTCTGGAATAGCTGCTTCACTATGGGCAATGGAATTAGGTCGGCTTGGGTTTCTTACCTGCCTTCCCTGTTTCTTGGCACCGGTGACAAGACCTGCAACACTCCTTCACCTGCTGGGTGAAGTTGGGCCAAAAGAAATTCTGAGACAACCACTGCATAGTGTGCAAGATTCCCAGATGACCAGGCAAGGGAATATGTGCAATCTTGAGCAACTGCTCACGATACCCCTGGGGAATGACAAGCTGCCTGCCTATCGCCACTCCCTCTGTCTTCACATCCTGAGTATACATCAATCCATTTTCCCAATAAACCTTATGTTTACCGTCACCTACCTGTGCTCTGTCAGAGTCTGCCCAAGCTCTCAGCTTCTCTAGACTAGGGTCACTTCTCTGAGCAGTTGCAAACTCCTCACACATTCCCAAGGCATGAGGCAGGTCCCCTTCAGTCTCTAAACTAGAGTCTGTAGCACTAACATCAGGGCTCTCAGGATCACTGTCATCCCTAACCCTCTGACAGTGGGTCACCCCTCCTTCTTTGGAGTAACACTCCATAGCTGTGTGGTTAACTGCTACTGGGGAAATACTGTATATACCCCCTTTTCATTAGTCTCCATATCAGGAGACACAGGCTGTGGAATCAGCCTCCCAGTGATTTCCACACTGGCTTCTGTGGGGTCCAGGGAACTGCAATTTTCCCTTCCTGCTTGGCTACAGGTAACTGCACACACCATCCCCTGTTGGAAATTGTTGTCAAGGATGATGTCAACTGCTAACATTTTGGCTACAGCCACCTGTTGCACAGTTACCCCTGTTTCAACCCAGTCTAAGAGAACACTAGCGAGGGGCAATGTTTTCTCCTCACCAGTAAAGTCTTGTACAGTGACATATTTATTGGGTATAAGCTGATCAGGCTCTACCAGATCCCCTTTTACCAATGTCCCTTAACCTTTGTGTCTGTACACCATTCACTGTGACTGGGCGCATGTGTTCCCTCATGTTCACATGCATGCTTCCAGGGACACACAAACAACCCACTTCTTTCCTCGACCCCTGTTGCATATTGCGCGCCCTTTTGGGACACTGTCTGGCAATATGCCCAGTTTCTTTACAAACCCAACATTCATTTCTTTTTTCAGAGAAATCTTTTCTTTGAAACCTAAGGCTAACTGGTTTTGGTGGAGGCATTGGGGGTTTTAGCTGCCCTGAAGGCACGATTTTCTCTTTCTGTGCTGCCACACCCACTCCATTCACTCTCAGAGCAGGTCTGTTCTTGGCATAATGGTCTGAGTGTTCAGCAGCCTCTTGCACTGTTTTGGGATCTCGGTCCTCCAGCCAGGTTTTCAGCTCTGCTGGGCATGCAGAAAAAAATGCTCTAACAATATTGCATTTTCAATTTTATCTACAAAGTTTGCTTGAATTCCTTCCCAACAACGTTTTAAAATCTGACGTTGTTTCGTGGCTAGCTCCTCACAGCTCATGTCAGGGCTTCTCCTGAGCTTATGGAATTTAGCTCTGTGTGCTTCAGCAATTAAATCAAACTTTTTTAACAGTGCAGCTTTAAGTTTGCTGTAATCATTACTGTCCTCATTGTCCATGTGACCCAATACATCCCGAGCTTTCCCGGTAAGTAGCGGGGATAGCTGGAAGCTCCAGGACCCTCTTGGAATTTTAGCCTGAATACAAACTTTTTTAAAGGAATTTAAAAAAGGCATCCATATCCTCCCCCTCTTTAAACTGAGCTATCAATTTGGAATTCAATTTGTAACCCAGTCCTGTAGTTCCAGTTAAACCCAAGCCACTTACTTGCTCTGGTGAGGGTGGTTGGAGTCGTAGCTTCTCCAGTACATGTCGCCTCTGGCACTCACGCTCCTCACAGTCTGCCTCTCACTGTTTATGGTCTGCCTCTCGCTGTTCTTGCTGGAACTTCAGCTCCATTCCACGCAGCTCAATCTGCAGCCTGAGTGCTTCTGGCTCCAGAATGCTGGTGACATTCCCGTGCTGCTGTGGCCCTTCGCTGGCACTGGCCCTGCTGTCATCCTCATTGGATCTGGACACTGCACTGGCCGCTAGCCCTTCCACACTCAAAGTTTGGTCTTTTACAGATACAGTCAGTGACTTGATGCTCTGGGTATCTGCTGCCATCAGGGCATCCATGAGGTTCTGCTTGGTGGCTCTCACCTCGTACAGGACTCCTCTGTCTTTGCACAACTGCCTCAAGTAGTCTACAGTGTGTCCGCTGTAGTTGGAAGCCATCTTCTTCCTTAACTATGGCAACTCTAACTTGCACTTTAGAAAAAAAATAAAACAGGTAGGAACTTAACTGTAAGCAAAATGACTTAGTTCTGTTTCCTTTTTAAAAATAAATCACTGCCTTATTTTGCAAGTGAGCTGTACAGTATCACACTGAACAACTTAAAGCTTGTGTTACCAAATTTATGCACACTGCTGCCAATCAATCTGTTACAAACCCACTCAGCAGGTCAGACCCTCTGATCTCGCAGTGCCAACCTCCGAGCGCAGTACTGTGAACAGGTAACAGAACAGGGTAACCCTCCTGTCTGCTTGTGGGTCCAAATCATGTTTAGTCTCAAGTTCTGGGGGGATTCAAATTGTGAACCTTATGCTAGCGTACCCAAATGTACAGGCTCAGATAATCTGCTCTTCGGGGGATGCCAGATATCTTTTGTCTAAGGGCACCTAATCAGGTATCCAAAATGAACCCTTAAAACTTTATAAAAGACCTTAGGTATATTCTTACCTTTTCCCAGTTTAGTACACCATCAAGCTTTGAACAGTTTTAATCAGTCTTAACCGTCTATACTTCACATGCAAAAGAATGAACTTTGGAGACCCAGGCAGTCTCTTTAAAATAAGAGGTTTACTTAAAAATGGGTAAAAATATGTAAAATGTAAACACAGAACCATATATCACAGCGCATACAATCACTTAAAAGAACAAGGTTAAAGCACAAACATAAACTCCTACCACAATACAATTAGACTTTTCTATGTAATGTATTATCCTCTTACAGTGCTTATAGTTAGTTCTTGTTTCTAAGAGCCCACAAAGAAATATGTGTCAGTGGAATATATAGAATACAGTTTAAACCCTATGTCTTCTCCCCTTCTGTGATGCCATCTAGCTCCTCCTTTTAGAATATAAATGTAATCCAGGGCCGGTATGCCATTTGTATCTGACAGCAATACCAGGTGGGCTCGGTTCGGGGAGGAATAGGTCACTCGGCACAAAGGCTAGGTTTGGCTACTCTGCACAGGGGCACCCAAGTAACTCCAAACACAGGAAGCAATAACTGTAATGTCCAATACCAGAAGTGGGATTCTAAAGTGTGGCTTTTTATTCACATCCAAACAGAATAAACAAAGCATAGATGGACCCCCACGGGGCTACACTCCTGGTAATGCAGATTAAAAGAAACAAGAACACTTCCTCAAAACTTTAGCCCTCAGGCTCTCAACCCACTGGGCACACAGCCTGGACTTGCATGCTGCTTTGGGTTACACAGCACTAACTTGTACACTGTTCTGGGTTTTCCCTGGCTCAGCTCCCTTGACGGCCACTTGGACACCTTCCATACTTCATGGAAACATTTTCTGGTGGCTCCCTAAACCACCTAAGAGCACCTTGGCTCCATCAGGGAATTCTTCCTTTCAATCCCACGTCTGGGTACTTTCCTCAGGTACTGGCCAAGTACCTGAGAGAAAGTAAAAGGTGTCTCAGAGCAAATCCGTAGAGGTGAATTTGGTCACTACTGATGGGGGGGGGGTCTCCTACCTCTCGCTCCCACAATTCATACCCGGCCATTTCTCTGAACAGTAAACACCTCATCCCGTAAAGCCTTGCAATGTAGATTCTTGCTAAATGTATTTCACATTCCATCTACTTGTCTTGCTTCCCATTTGTGCTGGACGTGAACATACTTTTAAGTGGCATTGTCCATTTCTCTAGACCCCCCACTGAGTTAAGCAGTCCAATCCCCAGTTTCCTTCACTCTTTGTGCTGGACTTGAACATACTTGAATTAAGTGGCAATGTCCATTACTCTAGACCTCCCACAGATTAAGCAGTCCAATCCCCACTTTCCAACTGTACTTGGCTGTCTTTTCCTGACCCCACAGTAACAGCCTATTTAGTTTCCTTCTGTTCAGGTGAAAAACACTTAGCTCTTTCTCAGAGCGAACTCACCCTTTGGTTGCAGGTGCCCCACAGGCGTTTCCTCCACAAGGAATTTCTCTCTCCAAGCTTCTGGTGCCTCAGCACAACTTGAATAGGCAGCTTCTTTCCCTTAGCCAGACCCAGGAGGGTTGCCCCTGGAAAACAGGCAAAAACCTTCCCCCATCCCCTCAGGGATGGGGCTCTAAGCTCATTGAAGCGGTCTCCACCACTTCAGTTACCAGTTCCTGTGTTCCTCTTCAGGTGGAAACACACACCTTCAGAAGTAGCTCTAAAACTGAGCTTAAAGCTCTGAGAGCCTGCACACACTCAGCTGTACTACTGTGTCTCTCACTCCAGACTGCACACAGACTGAATTCAAAAATCCCCAACGTTCTACACTAACCTCCAACTGCAACATTCCAGTGTGGCTTATGCAGCTCTTGAGGATTCTATAATGATGTCATTCCTCAGTCTCAGCTGAGACTGAGAACAAGTGAGACAGTGTGAAATCCATTTAACTGGAGTTTCACAAGCTGCCTTCCCTGCCTACCACTAGGTCTTACTGGGATTCTAGTAACCCCGGGTAACAGGGGGGTTACATAAAAATTATACCAAACAAGATGTCCTATCAGGAGGTAGATTAAATAAGGTGACATCAGCAAAAACTCATTTCCCAATATGACTCCTTAATTAACATCCCCCTCTTTGATCTCAAGCAGATTCTCTTTTCTCCAGGATCAAAGGATTTTATATAAATTTAGCACCATGATGGGAACATGTTTTCCTCTAAGACACCATAAAAGTTTATGAGCCCTATATCCTGGCAGCTGGTCAGCTCCAATTAAGTCAGATAAACAGGAGACCCTTAATAAAGGCTCTCTAGTCTTTTTAATTATCTCCTGGTTTCATGTTAATACAGCCTGTATTCTCACTAAAACCTGACCCATGGCACAGCTGCCTTATGGAGACAATCACATACTACATTTTTATATTACAAAATCATAAAACAATCATAACCAGCTGGCCAAGTGTTACACCCACAACCTCCTGCGGCTATCCCAGTGTGATTTATGACACAGGGAGCAACCAGGGGAGAGCCCATAGACCATTTGTGTAAAATGTGCTGTTGACGGCTCTGGTTACAGAGTACATGACGCGATGGTATGGAGACCAGGTATAAAATAGCTGCAGGCTGACGGCATATACCTGATTCATTTGAATGAACTTAAAGGGAAACATCCATTATCAATCGGGCCATGCCTGGGTGTAAGGCATGTCCCAGTTAGCTTTTCTGCAAAGTGTATTCCTTTTATTAACTTGGTGTTGATGAAATTTATCTCATGTCGGGTTGATCCTGCCTCTCTGCCGCCAGCATATTGATGACCACCCACAGTTGTCCCAGTGAGATGCATGACACGGAGCAGCCAGGGGAGATCCCATAGACTGCCTGTGTAAAATGTGCTGTTAATAACTCTGGTTTCCAGAGTACATGTCCCGGTGGTTTTCCGAAATCAGGTATATACTGGCAGCCAGTTGTCATTCTATATCTGGTCTCTGTAGCCCATAGCCTCATGTCTGAAGCACAAGGTACAGCTCCAAGCCAGTGCCTCATAGGTAATAACTCTTCGAAGAGAAAGAAATATGGCTTGGCATATGTGGCTAACAGAATCAGTCATAGCTTTCTTCCCACAGGGCCCTGCATGATGCAAGAGATCATGTTTGGTTTTGGTACACCACCGTGACATGTACTCTGGAAACTGGAGCTGTTAACAGCACATTTTACACAGGCAGCATATGGACTGAGGAGAGGGGGTGGGCTTTAAGGCTGGAAACCCCAAAACACCACACAATCGATTTTCCAAGACTCATGAGGCTCAAAACTCTGTTTTTCATTTTCATTGTGTGCTTTGTATTTTTCAGCTCTAATGTCTGCATTGTCATTTCTTATGTTTGCTTGCACTCATACTCAAGAAACATTATGTGATAGCATAGGAGAGAAGTGGGGTTTTGTAGGTGCGGCACCGTGGTGGCCAATGTCCCCACTGTATTTTGAGGCTTGGCCCTCTTTCCCCAATGCGGTGGCATGCTGCTGCTGACACTAGTTCAGCAAGCGTGCCACCAAGTTGAAACAAATTTGCTGCTGCAATGAGGGAGCGACCCGCCATTGCAGGGCGGTGCCTTGCCTGGTGTAACATTTCAGTTAATGTGACGGTGGCTCTCACAGAGTCCTCAAGAAAGCTGATGTCGGGGTGCCCAATCCCCATTGGCATGCCCCCCTCCCCAGTTCATTAGCTGATGGGGAAGCCCACTCCACATCAGCATAATGTCCTATACATTTAGTTTGCCAAGAGGGGCGCCCAGTCCCCTCAGCATTATGTTCCCCTCCCAACACAGATCCTTTTTGTAATGCGATGGGGTGCCCAATCCCCTCGGCTCCAGCCCCTCAAGCAAACACCCAGGTAGCATGCTGAGAGCCCACCCAGCGTGCTCATTTGCCCCCAAACTGTATCACCGACGGGGTGCCCAATCCCCGTCAGCTCCACTACAACAAACTTCCAGGTGGCATGCTGGGAGCCCACCCAGTGTGCCAAAGTCCTAAAATCATCTTTTTGTTTTTAAACCTGTAAAATAAAAGCGATTCCTCGTTCAGTCTTTCCCCTCCCCAATCCACACCCACCCTCTGTGCACCCCACCTCCTCACACCCCCCACCCCATACTTACCTCTGAGCCCAGCGTGACAATCTTCAGTGGACCAGGAAAATGTCTGAACTTTTCAAAGCCGACCGTGAACTGAAGAAATGCCGGGCCAGTAAACTGTATGATAGCATAAATGGGTTTTTCTCAACTTATGTGGATATCTCGGCCATTTTTTTTTACTTTTGGCACCACATT
Source organism: Neoceratodus forsteri (assembly GCA_016271365.2). Lineage (NCBI taxonomy): Eukaryota > Metazoa > Chordata > Ceratodontiformes > Ceratodontidae > Neoceratodus > Neoceratodus forsteri. The sequence continues at coordinate 1,682,005,862 of CM057456.1, forward strand.
TTCAACATGGGGTTCTTGGACCCCTCCTCATGGGACAAGGCAATGGGACCTGATGGCATACATCCCAGGGTGCTAAAGGAGCTAAGGGTGGAACTAGTAGAACCATTATCAGAACTGTTTAGTGAGTCTCTGAGCACAGGAGAGGTCCCACAAGACTGGAGAAGGGCTCATGTGATCCCACTCCACAAGATTGGTAGCAGGCAGGAGGCAGGGAACTACAGACCAGTCAGTCTTACCTCAGTAGTGGGCAAGATTATGGAGGCACTCCTTAAGGAAAGGATAGTGCAACACCTGGAATCCATAGGAGCACAGGATTCAAGACAGCATGGGTTTACAAAAGGAAGGTCCTGTCAAACTAATCTCATAGATTTCTTTGACTGGGTAACCAGAGTGGTGGACCAAGGGGGAGCAGTTGATGTTACCTATCTTGACTTCAGCAAAGCTTTCAATACTGTTCCACATAGAAGATTGATTAATAAGTGGGTAGGCTCGGGGTGGGTCAGAAGTTGGTCAACTGGGTGGCAAACTGGTCGACGGGCAGAAAACAGAGTGTGGTGGTAAACAGTATGTAACCCTGGAACCCTGCCTTTTTGCAAAATCACAGGTGGCATGCTGTTGAAGCTGACAGCAGTACCTGGTGGGGACTGGGTTCGGGGAGGACTAGGTTACTCGGCACAGGGGGCCTAGGTTTGGCTACTCTGCACAGGGGCACCCAAGTAAATCTGAACACAGGAAGCAATAACTAATGTCCAAAACTAGGAATGGGATTCTACAGTGTGGCTTTTATTCACATCCAAAACTGAACAAACAAAGCATAGACAGACCCCCACAGGGCTACATTCCTGGTAATGCAGATTAGAGACAATGGAACACTTCTTCACATTTCCAGCCCTCAGGCTCTAAACCCACCAGGCACACAGCCCGGACTTGCACGCAGCTTTGGGTACACAGCCCGACTTGTACACTACTTGGGTTTTCCCCACTGGCCCGGCTCCCCAACCGGCCACTTGATCCACAGTCCATTATGGGAATGAACCAATTTTCCTGTTGGTGGCTCCCCAAACCACCTTAGAGCCTTCGACTCCTAGAGGGAAATTTTCCTTCCATCCCACGTCTGGGTACTTCCCTCATCACTGGCCAAGTGCATGAGGCAAAGTAGAAATCCACAGAGCAAATCTGTAGAGGTGGACCTGGTTACTAAAGATGGGGGGTCTCCCACCTCCAGCTCCCACAATCCATACCTGGCCATTTCCCTGGTTAGTAAACAACTCTTTTCTGAAAGCTTGGCAATGTAGATTACTGGGTAGATGTATGTCACATCTCCTCTACATGTCTTGACTTCCCATATGTGCTGGACTTGAACATACTTTTACTTTTGGCTGAGCCTATTACTCTAGGCCTCCCACTACTTCAGTAGTCCAATCCCCACTTTTACACAGTTCCAGGGTGAAAACATGGGCCCTTTAGAAAGAGCAGAAATTCACCCTCCGGTTGCAGGTGCCCCACAGGCGAACCACGAAATCTTCTTGTTTCCCAAACTCTTGGACAAAATAAGGCAGCTTCTTCACTAGCAGTAGCCAGGAGGTTGCCCCTGGAAATGCAGGTAAACCTTCCTGCCCCATCTCTTGAGGGATGGGGCACAGAGACCCGAATCAGCGGTCTCCACCACTTTAAAAATAGCTAACTGTGTCTCTTTTTAGGTGGAAACACACACCTTTCCCTAATGGTAGCCCTATTTCAGGGCTGAGGCTCCAAGATCCTAAGCACAGAACTGTTGTACTCCTCTCACAACCAGCTCCAAACTCCAACTGACTACAGAATACTGTTCAAACCTCCCAGCATTCTACTCCAACTCCCTGCTGCAGATTCCACTGTGGCTCATGCAGCTGTGACAGTTCTATGGTGATGTCATCCCCCAGTCTCAGCTGAGACTGAGAACAGAGTAAGACAGTGTGAAATCCATTTAACTGGAGTTTCAGAAGCTGCCTTCCCTGCCTACCACAAGGTCTTACTGGGATTCTAGTAACCCCGGGTAACAAGGGGGTTACAAGTATACAGTCAGAAGAGATGCAAGTCACAAGTGGGGTACCTCAGGGATCAGTTCTGGGGCCAGTCCTCTTCAATATTTTCATCAGTGACATTGCAAATGGACTGGAGGGTAAGGTTTATCTGTTTGCAGATGACACCAAGATCTGCAACAGAGTAGATGATCCAGATGGGGTGGGCAGAATGAGAAGAGATCTGGATAAACTAGCAAAATGGTCGGAAAAGTGGCAACTGGGGTTTAACGTAAAGAAGTGCAAGATCATGCACATAGGGAAAGAAACCCTGAAGCCACCTATAGGCTGGGAGGGGAGTTGCTGGCAGTCACAAGGGAAGAAAGAGACTTGGGCATCATCATCCAAGCAGACCACTAAAGCAGTAGGTAAGGCTAGGGGGATGTTGGGGTGTATTTGTAGGGGTATCACAAGTCATAAGAGAGGCCCCATCTGGAGTATTGCATGCAGTACTGGAGGCTGCACCTTCTCAAGAACATTAACCAAATTGAGGAAGTCCAGAGAAGGGCAACCAAAATGGTGCAGGGACTGCATCAGAAAACATATAAGGGCAGATTAACAGAGCTCAATATGTATACCCTAGAGGAAAGGAGTGAGAGAGGTGATATGATCGAAACATTTAAACACCTTAAGAGCATTAACAAGGTGAGAGAGTCTAACATGTTTCCATATAAGAAAAATAGCAGGACAAGAGGACAAAGCATGAGATTAGAGGGAGGCTGATTAAGGGGTAATGTGAGAAAGTTATTTTTCACAGAAATGGTGGAGGATGCATGGAACGGCTTACCTCAGGAAGTGGTGGATATGAATACTGTGCGGGGCTTCAAACAGGCATGGGATAGGTATAAGGGAGCAATACAGATGTGTTTGAATAGATAAGTCATTGACTGCGCAAAGGCCGATGGCACATTCATAAGGTAGAAAAAGAAATGGGCAGACTGGATGGACCTTGTGGTCCTTATCTGCTGTCAATTTCTATGTTTCATGAATTCAGTCATTGTTATGGCATTATTCGGTCCCGAAAGGTGATTTTGCAATCACTGCGCAGGATCACCTTTTGGGGCCGATTAACAAAATGACAGTGGCACTGTTTATGAGGTGAGCTCTCAAAAAGGCTATGTTGTAAATTTGGTGAAAAAATTCCAAAAAATGACTGCGTTACGAGCATGCATTTCGTAGTTTCCACGCACACTCGTAACTTCGCGGATTTGTTATATTTTCATTCCAGATTCTCAACATTGGCATTTTTTCACACCTCCTTAGGAACAGTGCAGCTATAATTTTTCAGATCCTGACCAAAATGTGTTTTCGCACTGCCGGTACAGAATAGCGAGGTCGCTATGGGAAATCAGTGTTCGGGACAGATTAAGAAAATCACAGTGACACTGTTCATGAGCAGAGGTCCTAAAATGCCTATGTTGAAAATTTGGTGACAAAAATCCATAAAATGACTGTTACGAGCATGCATTGCGCAGTTTCCACGCACCTTTGTAATTTCGCGAATTTGTAATATTTTCATTCCAGATTTTCAACATTGCCATATTTTCACACTTTCTTATGAACAGTATAGCTGTCATTTTTCACATCCTATCCGAAATATGTGTTTCCACATCTGGTGCACAATGGCACGGTCGTTGTGGGAAATCAATGTTCGGGACAGATGAAGAAAATCATAGTGACAAGCATTTTGTGACCTCTGTTCATGAACACTATGTTGAAAATTTGCTGAAATAATTCCAGTAAATGACTGTGTTACGAGCATGCATTGCACAGTTTCCACGTATGCGTCAAAGTTCGAGGATTTTTTATATTTTCACTCCAGATTTTCAACATTGCCATGTCTTCACACCTCCCTATGAATGGTACAGCTGTCATTCATTACATCCTGCCTGATCTGTGTTTTCGCACATCTGGCACAGAATGGCACGGTCGATTTGGGAAATCAAAGTTCGGGACACATTAACAAAATCACAGTGCCACTGTTCATGAGCAGAGATCCCAAATGCTTTCATGACGTTGGGGTAAAAAAAAAAGACCATGTTGAAAATTTGTAGTGCAAATATCAACAAACGCCCAGGACGTTAGGGTTTCTAACCATAACGTCCCACCCTGTACAGACCGACAGGCATTAGGGGCATGCCTTTGGATTGCCGGCTGTAATGCTCACGCCATTCCACCCCCCCCCAAAGCCAGTGCCAGGCATTGTAGTGTGCCTTGGACTCACCAGCCCCAGACTTCACCCCATTCTCCTATACTACACCTATTTCAACATATGTCCTTATGAAATGGTGTGACTGTGAAGCCGAACACCCCTAGGCACACCTCAACACTTGTCAGTGTCTACAGGATAGGGTGAGGTGAAATGCCGTGAGCATTATGGGTGATGACTCAAAGGCAAACCCCAATGCCTGTCCATCTCTGCAGGGTGGAGCTGGAGTTGGCGTGAGTTCAATATTTCACTGCCATTCCTATTCTGCATCTGTCTGACTCCTGCACGTCCAATGCTAATATCAGTGAGCAAACATTCGGCATCGACAAATGCTTATTTGCAATGAGTATATACTGTATGCATATATGAGGGGAACATGATGTAGTATTTTGGGGCACTCAGTTGCCATATGCAAACAAGGAGGCAGTATAGCATAGTGGTTAAAAGTACTGGGCTGCAAACCTGTAGACCATATATCGAATCCCATCAGCCCCCACTCCTGTACTTTGTGACCCTCAGCCAAACAAGATCTGGCTTAGTGTGACTTTCTGGTAGTTTTCCCCTTCCCTTTATGCAAGGTATTTTGCTCCATCAACGTTAAAGAAGTGAAACACCAATGTCACAGGATGTAGTTTTACATATATTTGAACTGTGTTTGTCAGTTCCGGGGGGGGGAGCAGATTGTGGCTGGTACTCTGTTTCTGTTTCTCACTCTCCACTAAAACAGTAGGTGAGGGTAGGGGGATGTTGGGACGTATTAGTAGGGGTATCACAAGTCGGAAGAGGGAGGTAATAATCCCTCTTTACAAAACACTGGTTAGGCCCCATCTGGAGTACTGCATGCAGTACTGGAGGCCACACCTTCACAAGAACATTAACCAAATTGAGGCAGTCCAGAGAAGGGCAACCAAAATGGTGCAGGGACTGCATCAGAAAACAAATGAGGACAGATTAATGGAGCTCGATATGTATACGCTAGAGCAAAGGAGGGAGAGCAGTGATATGATCGAAACATTCAAACACCTTAAGGGCATTAACAAGGTAAAAGAATCTAACGTTTCAATATAAGAAAAATAGCAGGGCAAGAGGACACAGCATGAGATTAGAGGGAGGTCGATTAAGGGGTAATGTGAGGAAGTTATTTTTCACAGAAAGGGTGGTGGATGCGTGGAATGGCCTACCTCAGGAAGTGGTGGATGTGAATGCAGTGCAGGGCTTCAAACAGGCATGAGATAGGCATAAGGGAGCAATACAGATGAGTATGAATAGATAGGCCATTGACAGAGCGAAGGCCGATGGAACATTTATAAAAGTAGGAAAATAAATGGGCAGGCTGGATGGGCCTTGTGGTCCTTATCTGCCATCAACTTCTGTGTTTCTATGTTTGAAATTCATTGTTCACCAAATGATAGCAGTATTCTTTTCTTTCTCTCTCCTAGATTGTAGAAAGGAAACAATTTAGTTTTACATATTATCTTCATGCAAAATGTATCACAGTAGGGGGGCCGAAATAAATCTAAACTTCTTAATCAACTGTCTGACCATTTTAACAAGCCTTTAAACACTTTGTTACCTTTTACAGCATGATAGCCTGTCAAAGTTGTTCCAATGTCCTAAGCACTGTAAGAAAGCATACCATTCATTTCCTGCAAACCCATAATCTGGTTTCTCAGTTTGGGGACGGGTGTGTGTGTGTGTGTGTGTGTGTGGGGGGGCTATACTCCTTGCATGTGTATTTCTGTTGCTAACAACGATGCAAGGGGTTATGTCTGAAAAGTGTAGATGAGCGTGGGTACCACTTTTTATAGCGCATGCCACCATTGAGCTAATGCTTCTGTCCAGCTAATACCCAATCTAATTTACTCCAATCAAGTAGAGAAGCAGTTTGTAGATAGGTCCTTGTTAAAGTTTGATACCCATAAGGTATTGCATTTCAGGGATAACCAGGTGAGGAGTTATCAGCTGGGGAGTATAGCTGGAATGCACAGAGGAAGAAAAAAATCTAGCAGTGCTTTTAACGGGAAATAAGAACAACTCATCTGAGTGCAGGAAAGCGGCAGCAACAACCAACAGGATGCTGGGGTGTATAGTGAGGGGAATCTGCTCCAGAAGAAAGGAGGTGATCCTGCTCCTCTAGAGGTCACTGTTCAGGCCACACTAGGAATACTGTGTGCAGTACTGGCACCCATACCTGAAGAAGGACATCAGATTGTTGGAGGGTGTACAGTGGAGGGCGACAAATATGATCCAGGGATTAGAAGGATACTCCTATGAGGAGAGGCTGGGCAAGCTGAACATGTAATAACGAAACCTTTAAATACTTAAAGGGTAAAAACAAGACTAGCACAGATGAGAGTTTCCAGATTAGAAGGGGAAGGGTGATGAGGGGGCACCAGCTGAGATTAGAGGGGTAGATTCGGAAGGGAAGTCAGGAGACACTATTTCACAGAGAGAGTGGTGGATAGGTGGCATACTCTGCCTGAGGAGATAGTAGCCTGTAGCATGGTAGACATTTTTAAGAGAGGATAGGACAGAGTGTGTGGTGTGTGGAGTAATTATGAAAAGGGGAGGGGTGGTTGGGGCAGCTGCAAATTGAGGGGCTATCTGCACAATTGAGCAGACTCTGTAGACCGTGAAGCCTGTTTCAGCTGGTGTGTTTGTATGTTCATATAACCAGCATGGAGAAGGATGCCATGGGATGCAGAGAGTGTTTGGCAAGTGCTACTTGCACCAGGTAATGCTCATCACAGTGTAGGGAGGGTTAGACAGGTGCCACAGAACACCAGAGAGTGTGACACAGGGTGGGAAGAGGGAGATGTGTTACTGACTCCAGGGAGTGCTTAATGGGACAAGGGGAGCAGTGACATATAGATTGGCACAGAAACAGAGATTGGGGCCACTGGACACGGGGAATGCTAGGCACAGTATACGGAATCACTTATAAAATCGGTCCATATTGTACTAGTTTTAGATCAATAAACAGGTTTAAATATTAATTGTGGGGCAGTATTTGTACTTAAAGACATAGTAGTTATTTTTCTTATTAGATGTACTTATTTTATGAAAGCTACTGACTTATTTATGGATTAATTGAATACATTTTGGTTGGCAATATTCTTATTTATAGCCTTGACTGCCTACATCGAAATTCTTGCTTTGACATTTGCAAGATTTGTCACACTTAAATTCAGACTAGTTTCCCATAAATCCAGACAGTTCTTTGCATAATTTAAAATTTTCTGAACTTCAGTATCTCTAAGAATTCTTAATTGATTTTCTGGTCTCAATGAAGTATGTCTTAGAATTCTTGTTTCAAGACATTACCAAGATTTGTCATACTTAAAGTAAGCAGAAAATGTATTGATTCATCACTAAGTCTTAATTTAAGATTTTTTGACTTATTTTAGTATGTCTAGCAATTCTAGTTTGTACTTCAGCAGTTATATTTTAAGATTTATAATCTTATTTTAAGAAATTTAAAAATTATATGCAAGACCTAGAATCAAGTCATATTATCTTATTTTTTAAAAGTCTTACAAAGATAATTATCTTATCACATTGGCAGATAATTTTACTTATTTTAAGGATAAAATATACAAATATAAGTTTTCTTTTATACACACATATATATATATTTTATATAATATAATATTTTTATAATTTTAAGACAGACATTTTTTGCAGTGTAGATCACCAGGGATGTTGGGATATTGGTTATTTTGAAAATACCGCTAAGGGGCGGATCGGGTCTGTGGGGGCGAACCACTTGCATGTTCCCTTCTAAGAGTGCAGCTGCTGGCTAACCACCAGCGACTTGTGGCACACATGGTGGATGCACCATCTGTTTGGGGAACTGCCACCAATACTACAGGATGCAGGCTCTCGAACCCTGTTCGATACTGAATCAGGGGCAGACTCCCTGACGTAGGGGAAGTTGGTAAGATTCCTTTGTCACAGCCTGTAACCAACCTTTAAAAATCCGACCCCCTGTTGCTTGCGGTGCTCCTCCCCCATTGACAGCTATCCCAGAACTGAAACATCAATGTTTCCCTGGTGTTCAGTCGTCCCATGCCAATAGCTGTCCATGAAGTTAAATGTTTCCCTATTGTCTAGTGTGTTGCTGCCCCAGTTGATTGCTGGACCAAAGATACCTAGTTCTAGTTGTCCCCCCCCCAACTCCATCAGTCACCACCCGATGTGTGTAACAACAAAATGACATTCCCTGGTGTCCCACCCCACACCCATGCCCGATGTCAACACAGTATTCTCTGGTGTCGTGTGGTCCTTCCCCTCACCTGATCATCTGCCCGACACACAGACACCATTTCCCTAGTACCCAGTGTATCTTTTCCCAAATCCTGATCCCCTGTATAAGAAAGAGAAGCCATTCCATGGTGGTCTAGAGGACACCCTTCCCTCTCCCCAATCTCCCCTTGCAGTACAATGTATGCTTCCCTGAATGTCTAGCATACCCCCCTCCATATTCCCAATCTGCCTGTAGGGTAGGATATAATCTATATCTTTCTGTAGTCTCCAGTTGCTGACTTGGGGTTGGGTAGAGTGCTACCTACTGGGATGGGGGGGTGAGGGGTCCACTAGCCACTAGTGAAAGATATATAGATTGTATTCTAAAGGTAGATTAGGGATAGGGAGGTGGATCTGTTGGACCACCAGGGGATGGTTTCTCTTTCTTATACAGGGGATTGGGATGGGGGCAGGTATACACTGGACACCAGGGAAACTGTTGGTGTTTTTATTAAAGCAGATGATCTGATGGGAGGAGGGAGCACTGGATACTATGAATACTATTGTTGCCATCAGGCATAGGTGGGAAGTGGGACCACTGGACACCAGGGAATGTGTAGTTTTTCACACTGTGTGGCAACAAAGGGACCACTAGCATCAGGGAATCTTTAATTTCTAACCTCAGACTGGCAACCGATGGGGGCCACCACTAGACATCAGGGAAATGTTTATATTTACATACGAACATATGAAATTGATGGCAGAAAAGGCCCACAGGTTTATCAAGTCTGCCCGATTATATAGCTCTTAGTTGCAAATCACTACCTCTGCCCCACCCAAACCACACTCTTCCTCCTCTTTTCTGGTTCTTCCCACCTTTGTGTTTTTGTCTGTACTATCCCTGCCCTTGACTCTATCCCAACCCTGCTTAAAGCTACCCACTGTCCTTTGAGCGATCAAGTCCTCCAGCAGTGCGTTCCAACCTGACAGCACTCTCTGTGAAGTAGTGCCTTCTCATCTCCCTCCTAAACCTTCTCCCTTCCAACTTCAAACTGTGCCCCCAGTGACCCTTCCCCCCCTTTAAGCTGAACAATCCTCCCTCCCTGACTTTGTTTATGCCTTTCAAGTACTTAAAGGTCTCTATCATGTCCCCACTTACCCTTCTGTCTTCCAACGAGTACATGTTGAGTTCTTTCAACCTTCCCTCATTTGGCAACTCCCCTAGTCCCATGATCATTTTTGTAGCCCTACGCTGCCCCCTTCCCCCAGTAATCGCATCCTTTTTGAGGTATGGGCACCAGTACTGTACACAATATTCCAGATTTAACTCTGGGATGGCAATTGGGGGTGGGGATCACTGGACACCAGGGAAACTTTCACTTAGGATGGCAGCCAGTGGGGGGGGGGGGCACTAGCACCAGGGAAACATTGATGTTTCACTTCGGGGATGGTGATTGGCTGGGTTGGGGGGGTGCCACCAGAGAGCAGGGACTACTGTGTTGGGAGACATGTGTGCTAGAACATAGAGAAAGTGTGTGGGTTCTAAAGTTCAAAAAGGCACAGGGTAAAAAAGGTGGCTTGTGCAAGCAAAGTGGCATTCTGAATGCTCGCTGGCAAAATTGGTGGTGCTACAGCCTCCTGTGACCATAGTTTACTGCACCCGTGCTTGAGGGTTGGAGTGTTCCACACTTCATCCTGTAACCACTAGGGCTACGTGGTAAGTCGAGGTGTCTGCTGGCAGTATGTGCACTGTGTATGGGGACTGAGCAAAATGGCCTTGTGAGGCACACATACTCTGATTCCGGCCCCTTCATTTACATTGCGCCCCTCCCCTGACTGTTGCCCAGGTGCGAACAGAATTAGCCCATGCTAACCAGGCTTTTCAAATATTGTCTACCTGTTCTAAACCCAAATGGCACTGGCAAACTCTGTTTTGTGCCTGGGCAAAGTTTTGGATATTGGGCCCCTGGTGTCTTCATCCTGCCCTGTGTTGGTAGATGGGTGGAGCAACATGGCCCCCACCCCCCAAGAAAGATCAATCCTAGGGGCACTGAATCCTCCCCCTTCCCTCATGACTGCCCCTTAGAGTCTGTTTTAAAACCCAGGTCAATGGTGTGGATGGGTGCTAGTCTTGTATTTTTCACACACACACACACACACACACACACACAGACACACACACACCACTTTGTTTTTTCAGCCTCTTCAGTTCTATTCCAACTGACCCAGCAGATCAGTATTTTTATTCTTCATACTGACCCCTTTTCCATTTTATGTGTACAGGTCTGACAGGACGTTGATCAGGTGTAGGAGGACACTGTGACCATACGTATCAGATAAGTATTGTTTTTTGTTTACCCTACATTGTTTGTCATAGTTAGTTCATAAAGAGCTGCAGATCCTTTGTGACCCCATTGTTGTTCCTGTTTTACAGGTATGACTGGCTGGTCCCCTGAGAGCCCCCCTTATCCTAGGCTCCACAGGAACCAAGTAAGAGATCTCCTCTTATCTGTGCTAGAATGTTAATCTGTAATGGTACAACCTTAAGTGTTATGACACTAGGCTTTCACTTGTTAGGTGGTTGGTGATGCAGGATTAGAAACATCCCCACTATTCTGTTGACATTCCATTATCACAAAAGAAGGGAAATTTACTGCAAAAACTACGGTAATTTAGGCATTAGGGTGGAAGAATGCAAAGCGCATGAAGTATACAGAAACATGGTTTTGAGTCCTAGGAGTCTTAGTAATTGGTGGTGTGGTGTTCCTTGGGGTTGCCAAAATGCCTACACCCTAAGCAAACATGATCTCTTGCATCACACAGAGCCCATTGTGAACAAAGCTATGACCCGGACCAAGTGTATACGGGGGGGGGGGGATGCTACAAGTCTTGATGGCTGGGAGGGACCTGGGGTGGTGGTGGATGTCAAGATGAACAATTCTGAGACCTGATAGGGGATGCTGGGATGCATTGCTAGGGGGAATGATGCTCCCTCTGTATAACTGCTTGGTTAGACCGCACCTCGAATACTGTGTGAAGTTTTGGAGTCTGCACTTAAAAAGGGACATTGCAATCCTGGAAAGGGTTCAGAGGAGGGCAACCAAAATGATCTGGGACTTGGGGGGGCTATGGGGAGAGGCTTGAGGAGCTAAATATGTACACATTGGAAGAGAGAATGGACGGGGGGACATGATAGAGGTCTTCAAGTACATGAAATGGGTAAATAGAGGAGGCTCAGTCGGGGTGCTCCGAAGGAAGAGGGGCAGCCAGAGGGCATGGGTGGAAGCAGAAGGGGGGGAGGAGGTGCTACTTCACTGACAGGGTGGTGGAAACATGCTTTGCGCTGCCCACTGGACTAGTGGAGGCAAAGACTGTGGAGGGGTTCAAGAGGGGTTGGGGCAGGTATAGGGGAAGGGTTGTGCAGGCAAAGTCCAATGTAAGGGGAATACCCTGGTCTGGAAATGGAAAATCCCAAGAGGGTTGGGTGGGGACAGCAAGGTCAGCTCCTAGGGTGAGCAGACACAAAAGACTGCTAGGCCGACTCTGCTGGCATTTTAGTATGTTAGTATGATTCTGTTAGCCATATGTACCCAGTCATACTTCTTTTTGTCAGAGTGATTGCCTGTGAGGCACTGGCTTTGGAGCTGTACCTTGTGCTTCAGACAGCAGGCTATGTGCTGGGGGAGGGTGTATCATTAAGTTTGGCAACCCCAAGGAACACCACACAGTCAATTTGCTAAGACTCCTGAAGCTCAAAACCCTGTTTTTCATATTCTTTCTTTGTGCACTTTGTGCGCTTTGCATTTTTCAACCCTAGTGTCTGCATTAATGTTGTTTTTTTAGTGAGCATATACTGTATGTACTGTATATACAGGGCAAATGTCATGTTTTGGGGACACACTGTCACCATATGCAGGCAAGGAGGCAGTATAGTGGATAAGGGCACAGAGCTGCTCTCAGATCACACCTGGAAACCAGCTCTGCCATAGTGTGACTTTTCTGGTTAAACAATTTCCTCTTCCCTATATGCAAGTTATTCAGCACCACTAACATTAGAGGTGTGAAATACCAGTCCCATGATGTTTTATATACATTTGATCTTTGTGATTGTTAAGTCGGGTGGGGTGGTTGAATTGTGGTTGGTATTCTGGGTGTCTCACTCTCTCTCTCTCTCTCTCTCTCTCTCTCTGTGCTGTTTGAAATTCCTTGTGCACCAAATGGCAGAAACATTCTTTTCGTTCCTTCTCCTGTGTTGCAGAAAGGAAGCAGTTTAGTTTTACATAGTGCCTTTCATGCAAAATGTATCCCAAAATGCTTTGCAATTGGAGAGAAACCCAATGTTGTTTGGAAGGAGGCACTATCTAAATCAGACGTCTGAACATTTTTACAAGCCTTTAAACACTTTCGTGACTTTTTGCAGTATTTTACAGCATGAAAGTCCATCAAAAAAAGTTTGTGTACTAAGCATTGTAAAAAAAGCATGCCTTCTATTTGCCATAAACCCATATTCTGTGGTGTTCCATTTTGCCAAGGGGAATTCCTAATAACTAGTGGAAATGGCACCACCCAAAGCTTTAGAATGCTGGGTACATGAGGATTCCAAGCAGCAACTCTTCAGTTTTTGCTGTGCTGTGACATGGGAAAAAATGATCACGTTTCTCTGAAAAAAAAATGTTAACTGTTTTTAGCATGGGGCTGCCTGGTGACAGGGAATGCCCCTAAATTTAAATTATGCCCATTAAGCTGCAGTTTTCAAATTGAATAGTATGCCTGTTTTGCCTCATTTTTCAGTGCTTGGATTGGGGGCACATCTGTCTTTTATTACAGTGTTTTATTTGGTCTCTGATTAAACAAAATATTTTAAAAATTGAAAAAACGAGGTGCCACAGGTAAGCACTATTTTTCTTTCTTGTATTGTGAATATTTAGAGTAAGGCTCTGAGGGAGGGGTTACCTATGTTTATTTGGTCATCGGCTCCTAAAAGTCTCACCCTCCCTCAATATTGGGTTACTTTTTAATAAATACTATCTGTGCCTGTGTTTTTTCTTTTCTGAGGGAAGTGCCCTTTTAAGAGGCATTGCCTTCTTATGTTGGCTTGCAGGTGTGCAAGAAACATCTTGCGGTAGTAGCACTTTTAGATGTGTGTCAGTGTTGTGGCCATTGCAGGGGACACTTTAGTGGGTGCGTCCCTCAGCCGCCAATCAGTGAGCATGCTGGCGATGACAGCAGCTTCAGAGTGAGCCATGGAGTTGAAAGAAATCTGCTGCTCCAGTGAGGTGCAGTTTCCTCACTGGAGCATCAGATGTGCCTTTCCTGGTGAAACATTCCAATAAATATGGCAGCTCCTTGCGCCCACCACACAATCCCCACAAACCTGACATCGGGAAAGCCCAATCCCCATGTCGGCATGCCCCTTCCCCAGTTCACTTTGTTTGCTGATGGGGGTGCCCAATCCCCGTCTGCATCATGGTCCCCAAAGCTCATGCCACACTTGGAGCCAACCCCAGTGTGCCCCAAATAATTTTTTTTACATGTAACAAGACCTTCCTGAAGTCCCTTTTACCTGTGTAAAAAAAAAAGTCCCTCGTCATCCTGCCACACCCCTTCCCAACCCATACCCACCCTCTGTGCACCTCACCTCACACCCCCAACCCCATTCTTACCTCTGGAGAGCTGGCACTGTGATCTTCTGTGGAGTGGAAACACGTCTAAAGTCTTCAAAAGCCAACCAAGAACTGAACAAAATGTGGTAAGCTTTATAATGGCAGGCAATGGAGGGTTTCAACTTAGGTGGATATTTCAGCCATTTTGGGACTTTTGGTACCAGATTTTCAACATGGAGTTCTTGGGATCCCACCATATGAACACATGTGCTGTCATCTCATTACTCTGTCCTGAAGGGTGATTTTGCAGTCTCAGCACAGAATCACCTTTCGGGACCAATTAATGAATTAATGAAACAGTGCCCCTGGTGGGGTCTCAGAAAGCCCATGTTGCAAATTTGGTGAAAAATTCCAAAAAATGATTGCGTTGCGAGCATGCATTGCACAGGTTCCACGTACGCTTGTAACTTCGACAATTTTTTGTATTTTCACTCCAGATTTTCAACATTGCCATTTTTTCACACCTTCTTATGAACAGTTCAGCTGTCATTTTTCACATGCTGCCTGAAATGTGTTTTTGCACTTGTGGTGCATAGTGGCGCGGTAACTGCAGAAAATCAACTTTTGTGACGGAGTAACAAAATCACACTGCCACTGTTCATGAGGGGAGGTCCCACAATGTCTATGTTGAAAATGTGGTTAAAAAAAATTAAAAACTAATTGTGTAATGGGCATGCACTGCACAGTTTCTACACACGTTTGTGACTTTACCAATTTGTCATATTTTCAATCCAGAATTTCAACATTACCTTTTTTTTTTTACACCTCCATATGAGCAGTACAGTTATCATTTTTCACATCCTGCCCAAAATGTGTTTTTACACCTGTCACACCAAATGGTGCAGTCTCTGTGCAAAATCACCATTTGGCTAACAGACTGATAGTGCTACTGTTCGTGAGGTGGGGTCACAAAAAAGCCAAGTTGGAAAATTTGGAGCGAAAATACTAACAAACACCTGGGGCGTTAGGGTTTCCAACCCTCCTGTAGAGATTGACAAGTGTCAGGGGTGAGACTTGGGATTGTCGTCTGTAATGCTCATGCAGCTCCACCTCCACTCCCACCCTACAACCAGTGACAGGCATCAAGATGTACCTTGGAGTCTTCGGCCCCAAAGTTCACCCATATCTCCTATACTGCACCCGTCTCAGCTTATTTCCTTATGGAATGGGGTGAGTGTAAGGCTCGAAGACCCCAAAGCACACTGAGACACTTGTCAGTGTCTGCAGGGTAGGGTGAAGTGAAGTGAAATGGCGTGAACGTAATGGCCAGTGACCCAAAGGCACACCCCGCATGCCTGTCAGTCTCTGCAAGGTGGGGGTGGGGTTGGCATCAGTTCAATCCTTCACTGCCATTCCTATTATTCATCTCTCTAACTCCTGCACTACCAATTCCAGCAGGACAACATTCGGCATTGACAAATGCTTGTTAAATCTTGTCAGCAGCATAGCCCTACTCTAATCTCGTTAGTGTGCCTGCATTGTTGGGGTGTCCCCACCTTGATGTGACAACATCACACACAGGGACATGACAGCACACTCGTCTGTCTCTTTGCTGCTCGAATAGATGCATAGCTGAACTCTTGCTGATCCTTGACTTGTATTAAGAAAACAGATTTCAGTAGCATGTGTGGAGAGTTCATTTGTTTTTCACTAGCTTCATGCAGGTGAGAATCATTTTTCAAATATATAATCTCACAGCATAAGGAGTGTTTAATATTATTTTAAGGCCCAAGCATATTCAGTCTGCTGTTTTGCACCATTGCTGTCAGAGACCATTAACATTTAAAAGATGTCAAACCCGAGATCCTCACCCATGGTGTCCCATTGCCCTATTGCCCCAACTGTGTTAATCAGCAGAATAGGTCTCTTACAGTACTCCACAGTTGCCCCCCGGGGGGGGTCATCTTGTCATTCAGTTGGCAGTGGCAAAGCGGAATTGCATGAATCCTTATTGTTACTCTTAAGAGAGCATCTGAGCCTTGATGTTCTGCAAGACATCCCGTCAGACACACCTCACCCCAAACCAGGCCTGTATGGTCAGGGGGCCCACATAGGCACATTCAGGGTGTGCACAAATAGGCACATTTAGGCACATCACAGTCAGACAGGGCTACACATACAGATGTGCAGACAGACCCTGATTATTTAGATAGTCAGAAAAAGGATGTCTGGGATCTTGGGGAAAATCCTTACTCTACAAAGCTACTTTATGATGAGGACTACCTCTCTGAGGAGGAGGAAGAAGGGTAATAGATGAAGCTGAAGAGGATTCCTATTCTTCCCGTTTGATACCAAGTCTTTGTCCTTCTTGATAGCTGAGGCATGTAGGAGGAGCAATCCAATGAGCCAGTAGAAATCAATCCTATTCTGTCCACATTGTTCTCTGCTCCAAAAGAAGTGGCATTAATCAGTTTGAACAGGTAGGGTCAGCGGTCACAAACCGGTCAGTGCAAGGCTTATGGGCAGACTGGATGGTAGGGCTGAGAGAATACCTATTTTCTAATATTCGGTATTCAGTGCAGAAATATTCATTATTCATTGCCAGTAGGGGTGGGGGTTGTTTAAAAATAAAAACTCCTCCCCCCAACCTCCTGGCCAACATTAAAATGAATATATTTATCCCTGGTGTCTAGTGGTCCCACCACCCCCAGCCAATTACCAGTCCAAAGTGAAGGCCCCCCCACCAAGAGTTACAAAATCCCCCCATCCCCAAGGTATAAAAATAAAAAAATCCCTCTGGTAAATATATTCATCCCTGGTGTGTAGTGGTCCCACCCCGACCAATTACCAGTCCAACCTGAAGAATCCCTTCCCTGCTGAGACTACACAAACACTGGTGGAGAGGAAGGATGGGGGGACATGATTAAGACCTTCAAATTCATGAAGGGTATAATCAGAACAGACACAGAGGGTCTATTCAGGAGAAGGGTGGGAGACACACTAGGGGCCATGACATGAGATTGGAGGGAGGCAGAATCAGGAAGGCGGTGAGGAGGCATTTCTTTATGGAGAGGGTGGTGGCAAAGTAGAATGCACTACTGGCTGAGGTGATGGCATGCAACACAACACAACACTTCAAGAAGGGGAGGGTATGGAGAGGGAAGGGGGGTGAGTCAGCTGCTGAATAGATAGCTAGCTGCAATCTCAGGCAGCCTAGATAGACTAGGGTGGCCTTTTGCTGCTGGCAATTTTCATGTGTTTGTATAAATTCACCCCCCCCCATCCCCAAGGTATAAAAAAAATAAAAAAGTCCTTGATGAATGTATCCATCCCTGGTGTCTAGTGGTCCCACCATCCCTGACCAATTACTTGTCCGAACTGATGAGCCCCCAGCAGAGATTTACAGAAATTTCTCATCCCCAAGGTATAAAATAAAAAGTCCCTGGTATCTAGCAGACCCATGCCCTGTCAGATAGTGTCCCTTACTCCCTCCATTACTATGAGTGGGCCACGGCACTGTCCTCCACTCACTTCCACGACCAGCAGCCCAACTGAGCCTGCAGTAAATGAGCACATGCACATCAAGCCCACATTCATTCACTGGATTCAGCCCAGCCCTAGTATCACTACCAGAGGCTAGAGATGGGGAGCTGCTCGGTCACTGGCAAGGGGTGAGATGGGGGAATGATGCTAGGATACCTCGGTCATAAATCACCGTAGATATGATAGTGTGTGTGTGTGTATATGTGTATATATATATATATATATATATATATATATAAACAATGTATTAGAATAATAATATATTAATACATGCCTTACCATACTTGTAGAATGATAGTACTATATTGCAAAGTATACTTGCAGCATTGAGTAACAGCATGGTTAATATATTTTTTGACATACTAGACTTATGCAACAAAAATACAACTTTCTGCCTGGGTCAGTTGGTGTCCACCTCATCACTTACATTTATGGAACTACAGCACCACAGTTACCTCTTCCTGTGTCACTGCTTCGGACTAGTTCCTACGGTGGTAACTGATTGCTGAGATACCACCACCAAAAAAATAGAGCAATTACATTAGAAATGACTGTAGTTCTTATGTAACTTTTCTTTACTGTGATGGCACTACCACACCTGACTCTGGTTTTCATTTATAACAAGGTACAATTTAAAACATTAAATAACAAAAGCCAAGATACCAAAATAACTGATGGAGGTGGAGTGGGGGGGGGGGGGGGGGGACATTCATTCACAGAAATGGAAGAAACCAGCATGACGACTCAGCAAATTAGGGAGACAGAATTAATGCAACTTCTGCATATAGGAGAGAGCAAGGATACATTTGTTTATAACATGGGCATGTATATACTGATCACTAATTGGCTAATATCGAGCACATGACCATTCATTAATTTCTCTTATTTTTTCAGTAAGTGGGTGTTGTGATCCATCTCGTAGTATGCACAGATTCAAGTGCACAGGACTTGTTAATGCCAGTAGTGGAGTACAACCAAAAAGTAGCCATATTGATATAAAAGACAGCGATGGAATTCTTCAACCCACCCACTCCATGGACACTGTATATTGCACTAAAATTGGTAGATGTCGAGTAGTAAGCAGAACAGTAGCATAACACAGAGTAGAAAATAAGTGCTGTGGTAAGGAATAAGCACAGAAACAAATGTGACATAAAAGTACCTGTCTGATACCGTGAGGACTGAATGGGGATGAGTAGGTCATCGAAGTACGTAGGGATCACAGTCGGAACTAAAAATTACTGCATGAGAGTCCAATTGAAATGAAACTGAAAAAAATAGTGTGAGAAAATGGAGCATTTGGTCAGTATTGGTGCACGAACTGTGTGGAACAGAGAAACAGTAGCAGTTTGTGGGGCCGAGTGGCTGCGATGTACAGAAGAGGATCAGAGATACAGTGGGACAGTGGAAACGAGGGTAGAAGTCAGTGGGTGGGAATAAAAAATAAAGCTAGTAAACTGGTGGAAATATAAGTAATCCTACATTGTACAGAAATGGAAAGAATGTGAGAAGTGAAACCATGCTGCAGAGAATGCCGGACTCAATCTATGTGGAAGCGCATCATATCATATAGGGCTGTGGAGTGAAAACAACAGGAACAGGTAGTGATAACTACACACTGTATATGACACTTTTTTTTTTTATATTCTTTTTTTTTACACTCCCTTCTCATCCCGGTACTTCCTTACCTTCAGGAGTCTCCAACAGCCTTGTAGGTCCCTGCTCATCTGTAATACATCGGTGCAGTCATCCCCTATCACTTGCCTTGGTTTGACCCCAGGTCGACACACGAGGTGGGCTCCCCCTTCCACTGCCCCCGAGTGTCTGTGAATTCATCGGGGATCTGTCACCCATGCCAGGAGGGGCCCTGCTTTCGAGGCCTGAAGCTCCGTCTACAGGGAGCACCGGAGGGTATTTTTCCTTTTTCGCCCCTCCCCATAGGGCATCTGCACGCAAGAAGAGCCAAGGAACAATGCACATCACAGTGTGCCAACGCTCCGGCTCCTGGCAGACGTCCTCCCTCCCTGCTACAAGTGGTCTTCTCTGCACCTTCACCCGTGGTCACCCAGATGGCGGTATCGCAGCAGGACCTGCATCCCACCCCACCCGGAGGAGGAGAGCAGCCTCTGGGTGCTCGATCCTCCTTCCCCTGGCCGGCCCTCCAGCTGCCCGAGTCCGTTCCCGAACCCAGGTCGCTGGCACTGTGAGCGGTAACCCTACCACTGCGCTGGTGGGCCAGCCTGTATATGACACTTTGAACAGAATTGAACATGACAAGTACTAAAACGAACAATAGTTGTTAGTGGACTGTAATGTAACAGAAGTGATTGTTTCTTTGCGTGTGTCTCGTACTTTGGGGGGGGGGGGTTCTGCAACAGGAGTTGGATGGTGAGTTCAGTGCACTGTTACCGGAACAACTTTAAGCCCGAGAGGCATTTTTCAAATGTTAGGAAGCAGTTGTATAACGGAGGAGAGATACAGGGACTGTAGGTGAAGTGATGGAAATGGCAGGAATGGAAATTAATTTTTCAGTAGTTGGGAAATGGTCACTGAACAAATGGCTGCAGCACAGGTTCCCTGATGGAGTGCCTGCAAAGAGAACTAGAGTAAGAGCTGAGATATGTGCAGGAGAAGTTGTTTACAGTAGCAGTGGTAGAGACACAGTGGCAGATTTTGGACAGATAAACTCAGTATCAGAGGAGGTGTTAGACTGGGACCTCCTAGAGATGTGTGAAAAAAGAGGAGAGCATAGCAGTACAGAAAGCTATAGCAGAATCTTACAGATCAGGGAAAGAGAAAGGAGACCATGAGGGGAATGCAAGTGAGAGAAGGGCGTCTGAAGAAGTTATGAGAAGTAGAGAAGTCCGCAAAAGTGTTATTGAGAGAAAGCAAGGAAGAGAAAGTAATGGAAAGAGTAAGAGATGACATGACGTTATGAGTGTTGGAGAAATAGATGAATTGGAAGAAAGCAAAGATGAGCAAAATACGCAGAAAAGGACAGTGTGGGCAGTAACTGTGCTGAAGGAGTGGCTGAATAGTAATAAGTAGGAAGTAGATTTTAAAACAGTAGACATTAAAGAATTGAGTGTAACACTGAGGCATGTTTATGAACAGTGAAAGGAGTAGGAGGTAAAGAGTACACTGTAGTTCTTTTATCTGTCTGAGAGCAGGAATTAATAGGTTTCTCAATAATGTTGAGAATAGGAGACACATAAATATCTGTAGTGATGCAATGCTTCAATCTGCAAATAATGTGCTTGTAGCTAGATTGATGAAAATGAGAAAGGTTGGTAAGGACCGTTTATGTCACCATCCTGCAATAAGTGAGGAAGATTTAGTAAAACTACGGTCATCAGAATCACTGTTTCCAGCAACACCAACAGGTCTAGTACAGCATCTATGGTTTGAGGTTCAGCTTGGTCTTGCTCGCGAGAAGGAGTGAGAGATCTACGGCAAGACTCTTTCACAGTGGAAACATTTTCTGATGGGACAGAATATCTGTCCCTCAGTTTCAATCCACATAGCAAAAATCAAGTTGTAACAGAACCAAACAGATAAAAATTCCAGCAAAGATATATATGAAACAATTAGGACTATTTTCTCGTAGTGCGTAGCAGTACTAATGGTTTGTGATACTCTGTTCTCCTTTGGTGTAAGGACACACAATAAAGTCCCACTGTTTATCTGATTTAAAACGTTTATTCTTTATTTCTTCAAAGTAGTCATGTAGCCCATGTTATAAGTGCAATAACCCACTCCAGGGTATATAGTTATTGGGGATTAATCAACACCCTGGGCACTGTGAGGACAGTTGGCCAGCGACCTCATGCCTCACAATGCACCCGGGGTGTTGATTAATCCCCAATAACTGCACACCCTGTCGTGGGTTGTTGCCTACTTGTTACATATTCAGTGTTAGACTGGGAGTATAAGGTGTTCTTTTCACACAGGCATTACTTATAAAAATTAGACATGCTGATATGATCATGGAAGGCAATCCCATTCAATGGAGTTACTTGCCTTAGTATAACAAGAAATATTGATTTTTCCTAATTTCCCTGCTTTTATATGCTTAGAGCACATACTTTCATTGAATTGTAGCACTGTATTATAGTGATAGTATACATCATGCAGTATATTAGGAGACCAATTAAGAAAACATGACTTACCATAGTTGTAGTATGATAATATTATACTGCTAAGTAAATTTTCAGCATTGAGTAAAGCATGGTTAATACATTTTAAGAATACTAAATATGTATCTGTTGTATGACTGTAGTGTGCTAGTGATGAACTGCTTTATATATTTGTTAAATACTACACACAGGGATGGTATGATGACATAATACTGCAAATATACTTGGACCACGGGTAAAGTATATGAATAATACATTTGATGAAAACTACATATACCATATTTCTTCGATTTAAAGCCGAAGCTTATATTAGCAATCGCGGTGTTTTTGGTGCGTCTATAAATCGAGGGCAGTTTATATTGAAGGGCGGCTTGTATTTATGAAGAGAAAAAATACAGTTTCAGATTGGCAATTACGAATACCTGTTCTCAGATGTTTAAGAGATCATCCTTACGTTCATACTTTGAGGGGGAGCAATAGTTGTGAGAGAGCGAATGACAGGAGCCAGCTATTGATGAAAAAAATGCCAAAAAGAAAAGCATTTAATTAAGAATTTAAAATTGCTGCAGCAAAACGTGCTGAAAAGGAGGGCAATCACCCTGTAGCTGCAGCCCTACATATAGATGAGAAGCAACTGAGAGAGGGGAAAAAGAAGCTTTTGAATCTGGAGGAGAAAGTCTCTATATTGTGACATTGTGCATCAGAACGGAGCAGAGCGGAGGATTGAAATGGAGACTCACTATGGTAATGGAGGATTGAGGAACTGTTTGTTGGAGGTTTTACTACCTCCTGGAGAGTTCGTTTGTGGCTGCCATCTTTTGGGGTTCTGGTTTCCTCAAGTCCTGCCAAGTGCAGTCATCCACTTGTATTAGTGCAGCTCTGTTTGTGTCTGAAGAGGACTGACACCCTGAATTAGGGGATAAGGTTTCCTTTCCTTGGGACACTGTTTAGTGTAGTGGAGCGGAGGTTTGAATTGGAGGAATACGGTTATAACTGAGGACCTAGGAGCTGTGTGCATGGAGGTTCGCTGCCTCCTGGATTTACCTGTTCCCAAGCGGGGATCTGTTCATCCAGTGTGCGGATTTGTACTTAGCTCACCTGTCTTTGGAAAGAAGAGAGATTGGGGAAGTAAGATCCTGGACTTTTTAGGATCCCTGCTTGTGGCCGGCGAACTGCTCTTCGGACTCCTGTCCTCTCAAAGTTGGTGGGCTGGGAGGCTGCTGCTATTTGGCGGCAGGCCTCCTAGCACTTCTGACCCACACTGGAATAACTGGAGAGCTGACCAGGTGGCGGTAAGGTCCGTGGTGAGGCGGGTTGGTCCAGGAGTGAGTCCCTGGTGCAAGCAGTGGTTCAACTAGTCCTTTTCCCTCCTTTTATTTACTCCTGGATGACTACAACAAAATAAGACCTCTGCTTTCTAAATCTTATATGCTGCTGCTGCCTAATTTTTTAGTGGTGGAATTGATTCTGGTGGAGTTCTTCGAAGGATACAGTTTGGGGTGTGCTATTTCGTGGTGGTGAGAGCACACAAAGGTTTGCTATCGGTACTGTACCTTGATTAACTGATCCTGGATCCATCTACCCTAGTACATTACTGTGTTTTGAAGGGCCTCCTACCTGTACTGACCCCTCCTGGGTGGTGAGAGCTCTTTGGGGGGTTTGAACTGGGGGAGCACCTTTGGGATCTTTGCCTTAATTTTAATCTGTGTTCCTCTGGTTATTGGTTTCATGGAGTGAGAGTCTGTGGCTCCATATTTGGACATTTTGGCTGTGAAAGGTGGGAGCTCCACGGTCCTAAGAAGACTTTCTAGAATTTATTCGGACTGTATATTGCTATTAATTAATTATTTTTTGTTGTTGGATTGTGTTGTTTAATTTATGTCAATTAGACTTTTGTTGTCAAGTGTTATTTTTTTATGATTTAGCCTTTTCTTTAGTTTGATTCTTAAATTTGTATTGTTTTTTTTTTTCTTTTTCTTTTATTTTTTTATAGGGAGTTTAGATATCATTGTCACTGGTGCCATGTTTGTGGATGATGATATTTATTGTTATTCTACCCCCCCGTCATGCATTATATATCCACCGCTCTTCATGCCCTCCTCATTTTCTTCCCCCTCCCACTGCTTTTCTGTATATACCAATGTTGTAGGGCCTTGGAAATTGCTCGTGGGGGGGTGTCGGAGGGGTGGAGGATCTGAACAGCGGCAGATGGATGAGGGGGATGCTCGCATCTGAGTGGTTAAGTCCAGAAGACGCCCTGGGGCAAAATGGAGTGCTGAACGTGGATCTCCTTGTTTGGTCTCCATACCCAAGGGCACCACCTCTGTAAATGGTGGGCAGGTGGTTGGGGCGTCCCAGGAGTCTATACAACCCGGGCAGTGTTGTGCAATGCCAGGTCCATTGTGAACAAGACTGCCATTATAGCAGACCTGGTGGGCACAGTGGACCTGACTTGCATCACCGAAACCTGGCTGAATAGTAATGCTAGCCCAATAGTTGAGGCAGCAGTTCCAGCTGGGTATTCGGTGATACACAACCCAAGATTGGATCACAGGGTTGGGGGGTGTTGTGGTCTGTTTCAAGACCGAATTGGATCTCACTAGGTTCCAGTGGAGGAGGCCAGATCCTTTGAATGTGTTGTAGTGGCAGGTGGGGGCTATAGGATAGCACTCGTTTATCGTCCATCCGGTGACGAGAAGCTATTCCTTAAGGAAGTGGTGGACTTCGTCATCGACCTGGTATTTGAGTCACCCAGGTTGATGGTGCTGTGTGACTTTAGTGCCTGGATCGACGACGAACTCTCGCAATTTGGTCAGCACTTCCTCCAATTGATGTGTTCATTGGGCCTCACACAGGTGGTTACCTCTGCCACTCATAAACACAGCCATTTGCTGGATCTGGTCTTCCTGCCGGGGATGGAGGCCTCCGATGTGGGGGTGGAACCTGTCAGATGGTCTGACCATCACACTGTGAGATTCAATTTTTGTACACCCTTGCGTAGGCCTACCCCTGTGAAGATGGTCAAGTACCGCCCTTTCGGGATGTTACTCCTGAAGGTCTAATCGCGGTTCTTGACCTATCAGAACTTCCTGGGATGAGCTCTAATCCTGAGGTGCTGGTGCTAGCCTATAATAAGGCTGTTACCACTGCTTTGGATTTAATCGCTGCCACCTGTGTGCGCCCTCTCTCCCTTCGCCCTAGATCCCCTTGGTTTGATCGGGATCTGAGGGAGATGCGGCGACTAGAACGCAGGTTGGAGAGGTGCTGGCGAAAATCTGGCTTAGCTGCCGACCATTTTAGACTCCTAGAGCATTATAAACTCTATCAGTCAGCAATTACTCATAAGAAGGCAGTATTCCTATCTGGAGAAATTGCTGCTGCACAGAATCGACCAGCTCAGCTCTTTTGAACTGTAGACAGGTTGTGCAACCCAACCTCTCTGCAGGTTCATCGAGCCTTTTCACAAATACAATTTGAGGAGCTTGCTTGATTCTTTGCAGATAAGGTGGCCGACATCAGGGCCGAGACTTGCACCGCACTCTCCATGGGAGTTGCCGTGGTCCAGCCTACGGTTACAAGTACCCCGTTCGCCTGGAGTTCCTTCAAAAGGCTGGAAATTGATGATGTTATGAGAAATGTTCAGGGTATGTGTACCACAAGCTGTAGTTTAGACCCAGGTCCCACTAGCCTGATTATGGGCTGTGGTGAGGTTATCATCCCGGTTCTAGCTAGGATAGTCTGGTGCTCCTTAGACTCTGGGGAATATTCCCGCTCCCTGAAGGAAGCGATGGTGACATCAGTGTTGAAAAAGGCTTCTCTGGACCCAGACTCCCTAGTCAACTACAGACCTATCTCAAACTTCTCCTTTGTTGGGAAGGTAATCGAGAAAGTGGTGGCAGCCCAGCTGGACAACCATTTAGCCATCCATAACATCTATGACCCTCTTCAATCAGGTTGTTGAAAGAGGCATAGCACTGAGACTGCGCTGGTTTGGGTGTTCAATGATCTCCTGATGGCGAGAGGACCAGAAAAAACGGTCCATTTTGGACCTTCTGGATTTGTCAGCAGCATTTGACACCGTAGACCATGGGGTGCTGCTTGAGTACCTGAGATGCATTTGTGGGTTGTCTGGTTTGGTACACAGATGGTTTACCTCCTTCCTCACAGGTAGAACTCAGAGGGTGGTATCGGGGATATTTTCCTCTGATCCTACCGCTCTGTCCCGTGGGGTGCCTCAGGGCTCTGTGCTGTTGCCCATGTTGTTTGCGGTGTACATGCTTCCCTTCGGAGACATTGTAAGACGATATGGACTGGAGTTTCATTGTTATGCCGATGATACCCAGCTCTATCTGACTTTTGCACCTGACCAGAATAGAGCACTCTCAGTGTTTAACAACTGTCTCAGCGAGATCCAGGGTTGGATGAGGTCCAGCTGGTTGAAGTTGAACTCTGGGAAGATGGAGGTGATGGTCGTGGATCCTGGCCACCAGATTGAGGGGTGGGGGGCAACTCAAACCTCAGGTTTATTCCTGGAGGATGTGGAGCTCCTTGCCTCTGAACAGGTGCGAGACCTGGGGGTGATCCTTGACGATCAGCTGACATTGTGTGCGCAAGTGTCGGCGGTTGTTAAGGTATCCTTTTACTATCTTAGGAATATCGCTAGGATCAAGCACCTTGTTCCATCTGGCGACCTGCCTATACTGATCCATGCCTTTGTGACCTCCCATTTGGACTACTGCAACTCCCTCTACTTTGGACTTCCTGGGGTTGATATCCATCGCTTGCAGCTAGTGCAGAACTCAGAGGCCCGGTTGTTAATGGGGACCTCACGTTTTTCCCATATTACACCGGAGTTGCAGGATCTGCACTGGCTGCCAGTGCAGTGGCAGATCACCTTTAAAGTCGGATTGCTGACATATAAAGCCCTACATGGCTTGGGCCCTGACTACATGAAAGACCTTCTGGTGCCTTACCTTCTGATGCGACCACTCCGTTCAGCCAATGAGGGGTTGCTACAGATTCCAAGGGTACTCTTAAAATCTTCTGGCACCCAAGCTTTTAGTTTTGTGGTGCTGACCTTCTAGAATTCTCTACCCTGTTGGATTAGAGAGTGCATGACGATGAAAGGTTTTAAAAAAGGCCTAAAATCCTTTTTATGGAAAAATACATTCGGTGATGATATAGATATTAACTAATGCTATATATTTTAACCTGGATTTTAATTTGTTTTATGATGTTTTTATGACTGTCATTTTTGTAATGTGCCTTGATTTTAGAAAGGCGCAAAAGAAATAAAGTTTATTATTATTATTTTGGGCTTTATTGAATGAAAATAGAAAATGGAGGAGGTTGGATGGAGGTGGGCGCAGAGCACAATATCCAGAGGTAGAAACAGAGTTGGCATCCTGGATAAGTCTGCAGCATGAGTAGCATTACAGAGTAACAAGAAAAGCTGTATCACTTAAAGCAACTGCCTTAGCACAAGACCTTAATTTTCATGCAAGCCGCGGGTGGGTTGATAAGTTTCTGTGGCGCTGGGGCTTTACAATTCACTAGCTGACCACTGTTGGTCATTGTCTTCCTAAAGACTTTGCCCCCCAAATTATTAGTTTCACTTGTTTTTGTGCAAAGTAAATAAAAGTACACAACATCACGCCCAATAATTGGCAATATGGATGAGATTGCGATATGGGCAGACATGCCAGTTAAAAACACTATAGACTGTGCTGGTGTCAAATCAGCACCTCTCCTAACTACAGGACATGAGAAGCAAAGAGTGACAGTATGCCTAGAAGCAACAGCTGATGGAAGAAAGCTCCCTCATTTGTAGTTTTGAAGGGAAAAAGAATGCCAAAGGAGGTGGCAGGAGTTAGTGGTGGTGTTGTTGCTATGTCTGCAAATGGGTGGATGAACGAGGACCTGACAGACATGTGGCTTGATAAGGTGTGGGGCACTATTTCCTCCAACAAGCGCATGCTAGTATGGGATGCCTTCAGATGTCACTTAGCTCCAAACGTAAAAAAGGCTGCACAGAGAAAGAACACTGTCATTTCTGTGATACCAGGTGGCTGTACCAAAATATTACAGCCAGCGGATGTCAGTTGGAGTGCCCCTTTTAAATCTGTGTATCTAGAGTGCTGTGATACTTGGCTATCAACTGAGGAGCAGGAGCCTCTGCTCCTTTAACATGGTTACTTCCTGCTTACTGAGTGAGTTAGCGTGTTAGCGTGTTAGCATCATAGTGTGTTAGCATGTCCATTGAAAATTTGAGCAGCAAGTAGCGGTAAATACTGTAGTTGTTTTTACTTGCTAGTATTGAAACTAAAACCTATTGTACAGATCTGTCATATACTCTGTAGTACAGGCCCATCATATACGCTGTAGGAAACCATGCTGTGTGACTGACATTTGCAAGCATTTGTTACCGAGCACATGGTTCTCCAGACCGGGTGAGATTGGTTGTGAGGTGACTCCTGCTTGTGAAGGTACATCCAGCATTAGAGTTAAACAGATTTTTTTCTCCATAGAGCTTGTTGTAATGCCTATTCGATAGTCCTGACTGATTTATGATTTTGCATTTCAACCTTTTTTTTGAGGGCGGCTTTTAATTAAAAGACATGAAATAATGAGCGGCTACAGATCAAGGGCAGCTATTATAGGAGGGCCGCTACTGATCGAAGAAATATGGTATTTTAACATGATATGTTTAGTTTACTAATAATGACCTAATCTGTATATTTATAGTATGGCACACATACAAGGATAGTGCTATAACAATATACTACAAGACACACTTCCAGAACTAGTGCAGTACATGAATAATACATTTTATGAACACTACATATATGTCAATAATATGCTGTTAGTATTATAATTATGAACTGATTTCTATACTCCACATACAGAGCTACTATGAAAACATATACTATGACGTATACTTGAATCACTGGTACAGTACATAAGAAAACTACAAATATCACAATAGTATGATTTTGGGGTACTATGAATGGACAGATTTCTGTATTTCTGGTAAACTCTACGCATAGGGAAAAGCATATTATCAGTATGCTTAAGCAATATATAGTACCTATATAAAACACAGGGGTGCATTTTAAGTACATTTTCTATATACTAATGTGACTAGATAAGTATACTTGACCGTGGGACGTACTATATTATTACAGTAAACATCTGAATAAAAATGCATTTTTGGCATATTGATTAGAAACTGCTATTGTACTGCTAACGTTTGCAACATACTTTGTAAAAAGTATATTAATCATATACTAAAAACACATTAACTTGGTGGGTAAATGAGAGAGAAAATATATTGTAATAACCATATCAATATACTTATTATACTTCTATTTATTTAGGAAATCGGAATTACAAATCTATGCGTCATTGACTCGTTTCCAAAGGCTCCACTTTCAGCATTCATAACAGTATACTATTCAATATTACTAAGTATATTATTTGAATACTGAAGTATGCTGATTTGGGCCAGTTCAGGACACAATCAGTATAAGAAGTACAACATCAGGATAAAATTAGTACGAAGAAGTACAAAATTAGTTTACAACAAAACTGCACTTGGTATATACTGAGTATATACTGAATGTACTATGTTCATAACTATACTTACATACTAATTATATATTTAATATACTAAGATTTCAGTATACTTAAATACCAGAAAAGTATACTACTTTTCTGTAAGGGAGGGCAGGCAAGTCCAGAGGAGGAACTTCAGTTGGAAGAGACAGAAAGGAGGGAAGGCAGGAAGACAATGTAACAGAGAAGGGCAGGACTGGGGTAACAGAGGGGGCAAGGGGGGAACAGGAAAAGGAGGCAGATTAGGGGGAGAGAGGGATGAAGAGAATGGAGAGCTATTTGTGCCAGTGCAGGGAGTTTGGGAAACAAAATTCCTGAAATAATCATTGCAGAGGCAGACCTGGATCTGGTAACCATAACAGAATCATGGTGCATAGACAACCACAGCTGGGAAGTAGCCCATCCCAAGCTACACCATGTTCCAGAAGGAAAAGTTAAGGAGGAAAGGTAGAGGGATTGTTTTACACGTGAAGGAAGGTAAAAGAGCTCCTGAGATGGGGCAAGACAGGGACAATGAAAGGCTGGAAATACTATGGGTCAGCATAGGGATGGGGTAGGGAGCCATTATTTGCACAGGTGTGGTGTACAGGCCTCTGACACAGGGGGAGGATTTAGACAGAGCTGTGGGGAAACCATTAGAAAAATGGCCAGCATGGGGGACGTTTTGATTATGGGGGACTTTAATTTTCCAGATGTAGATGGGGGCATTCTTGCTGCAGCTACATCAAGAGCCAGAGTCATCATTGACTCCATACAAGGGGCATTTCGCAGGCAGCTGGTTTTGGAATCCACTAGAGAAGGGGGCAGTGCTGGACATGGTACTTATAAACAGAGACAGCATTGCTGATATCACAGTGGGTAGTCCCCTGGGTACAAGTGATCATCGTTCTGTGTGGTTTGGCATACGGATAGGACAGGAAATAAACACATGAAGATGAAGGTCCTGGATTTCAGGAGGGCAAATTTTAAAGAAATGGGAAACTACCTTACAGAATGCTTGGGGCGGGGGAGGCATAAGGGGAGTGGAGGCTCAATGGAGAAAAATTAAGGAGGATATAGCCCAGGTAATGGCATGCTGTTTTAAGGATGTGAGCAAGGGAAAAAGGAATAAGAGGCCGCCGTAATTCTCTAAGACAGTGGCAAGCAGTGAAAAAGAAGAAAACAGTGTGACGCTTGGCCAGCTGGTTTTGACTGCTATATGATATTTGTAATATAAAAATATAGTATGTGAGTCTGTGCTTCCATGGGTGCCCCCCACACCAGGTTTCACTGAAGCTACAGGATATATTAAATTGACCAGGAGATCTCTGTAATGTAATGAACTTCCTTGAGAAATTGCATTTTATGGCCTTTTTATGACATGCTTTGAAGTTGGAAAGCTAAATATACATTTTATTACAGGACAGGACATAATTTAGCTGATTCCTGTTGGTTATATCACACCTAGGTGAGGGATTGCAGGGTTGTAAATCTTCAAAGGAACTGGCTGATCAGAGACTCATAATTTGGGAAATGAGTTTTTGCTGATGTCACTTTATTTAATATATCTCTTAACAGGAAATCATTGTTTGTATTTTTTTTCTACTCTAAAAGGGCAGAGCTAGATGACTCACCAAGGGGTTGGGGAGATGAAGTTGAAATGCATCCTTGTAAATGGGGAATATGACATAATTATTCTGAGACTCCAAGAGAAACTAACTATAAGCACTACCGAGGTAATACATTAGATAGAAAAGGTCTGAATGTGTGGTGGTAGGAGTTTTTGTTTTGTAATCTTCCCGTGTTCTTTTATAGGATTGTGAGCTCTTTGATATATTGTTCTATGTTTACATTTTTCATATTTGTATCTTTTAGTAAAATACCTTTAATTTGAAAGACTGCCTGATTGTCTGCCAGTTCTTTTTTGCATGTGACATATAGAGTTTTAAGACTGACAAAAACTGTTCAAAAGTTTGATGGTGTTACCAAACTGGGAAAAGGTATGAATATATCTTTTATAGAGTTTTATGGGTTCATTTTGGAAGCCTGGCTTGGTGCCCCTAGTGAAAGATTGTACCGCATTCCCCGAAGAGGGTACATATCTGAGCCTGTACACTGGGTACGCTAGCATAAGGTTCACAGTTTGAATCCCCCCAGAATTTGAGACTAAAGATGATTCGGACCCAAAAGCAGACAGGAGGGTTACCCTGTCTGTTACCTGTTCACATTACTGTGCTCAGATGTTGGCACTGTGGGAGCAGAGGGCCTGACCTGCTGAGTTCGTTTGTGACAAACAGTATTTAGAAAGTACAAGGAGACCCAGAAGGATGAAGACACATAGGTGTATCTGGCAAAGCAAAGGGAGGCAGGAAGGAAGGAGAGGGCAGCTAAAGCACTAACAGAGGACAGGATAGCTAAGGAGGTCAAAAAAAGGGACAAGACCTTCTTCAGGAATGTAAGGGGAAAAAGAGGAAGCCAAGGTGAGCGATAGTGAGAATCACAAAGGCAGAGGGGACTGCACAGAGGAAGATCAAGATAAACTGAAAATACTATACAATTACTTCTGCTCAGTCTTCACAGTACAGCGTGGGGTGGAGGGGAGGAGGAACCATCATGCTGCAGTAAGCACCGGGGGATGGACACAAGTTGATTCTTGGTGGAGAGGGTTCAGAAGGGACTGGAAACATTAAAGGAGCATAAAGCAATGGGACCTGATGCAATTCATCCAAGGATCCTAAAGGAACTGAGCATGGTGCTGGCTGTCCATCTGGAAGAACTTTTTAGCACCTCAGTGGAGATGGTGGAAGTTCCAGACACTGGAGAAGGGCCAATGTGATCCCACTGTACAGAAGTGGCAGTAGGGAGGATGCTAGCAACTACAGGACAGTGAGTCTCACATCAATGATGTGGAAGTTAATGGAGACACTACTGAAGGGGAGGCTTGTGGAGCACCGGAGGGCAAAAGGGCAGCAAGGACCACCTGTTTATTGGGGGAGGGGGTGTCAAACTAATCTCATGGATTTCTTTGACTGGGTCACCAGGGAGGTGGATCAAGGGAGAGTAGTGGACGTAGCCTATCTGGATTTCAGTAAGACGTTTGACACCACTGTGCTGCACAGGAGGCTAGTTTATAAACTAAGCATCCTGGGGGTGGGGAAGGAAGTGACAATCTGGGTAACGGGGGGGGGTGGGCGAATCTGTTAAGTCATGATTATTAAAAATGTGTATCTGTATCATTGTATGCTTGCAATTCTCAGCTGTAGCTGTGTCTGATCTTGTGTGTAATAATTCACTGTAACTGCTGTTTATTCATGTTTGTATTTAATTTTCTGTGCCATTTCTATGGCCTGGGTCATGCCTGAAAACGGTCCCTTGGATCAGGGCCCTTACCTGGTAATCAAAGTCATAAACAGATAAATAAATATATAACTAAATAAATCAAACTGGTTAAGGAATAGGAGGCAAAGAGTGGTGGTAAACGGTAGCCACTCAGGTGACAGGAGAGTGACTAGTAGGGTGCCACAGTGTGTCTCTTTCTGGATGATCCAAAAATCTGCAACAGGACTGACACTCAGGAAGGGGTGGACATATGTAAAAGGATATGAAGAAACTAGTGGAATGGTTTAGTGGGTGGCAGCTGGTGTTCAGTGCCAAAAAATGCAAGGTTATGCACTTAGGGTTGCGTAACCCAGGTGCTGTGTATAAGATGGGGAGATTAGAGCTTGCAGTGATCAAACAAGAAAGAGACCTAGGACTCATCATATCTGATGACCTCAAGGTAGCTGAGTAGTGTGACAAAGCTGTGAAAAAGGCTAGCAGGATGCTGGGGTGCCCTGGAAGAAGGATTTCTAATGGGAGGAGGGAGGTGGTGCTGTCATTGTATCCCTGACTGGTGAGGTCCCACCTGGAGTACTGTGTCTAGTTCTAAAGGCCACATCTCCTCAAGGACATTGAAACTGTACAGGTGGTACAGAAGTCAACCAAAATGGTGAGGGGATTGCACGAGAAGCCATACGAGTAAAGGCTGCAGGAACTCAACATGTACTCCCCTGGAAGTGAGGAGAGCGAGAGCGGACATGACTGAAACCTACAAGTACCTCACAGGAGTGAACAAGTTGCAAGTGGAGGGTCTATTTCAGAGAAAGGAAGGCACTGGAACAAGGGGGCATAGAATGAAGCAAAGGGGGAAGTTTAGGAGAGATGTATGGAAATACTTCAGAGAGACAGTAGTGGATGACTGGAACAGCCTGCCAGAGGAGGTAGTGGGGCCTTCAAGCATGCATGGGATAGGCACAGGGACATATCAGGTAGAGGAAGGGGGAGGGAGTGATGCCTATGACCAACCAGGGCCTGTGGTGACCACATAGGTAGGGACAAGGGGCAGACCAGATGGACCTATAGGTCCTTTTTCTGCTGACAAAATCTATGTTTCTATGTTTCTAAGGAACTTTAGCAAAATAAGGAGCTTCTGGACCATCACTGTGGGCCCAGGAAGAAATCTGAAGAACTGAGGCAATGGATGAAACCGTGAAAATCCCACAGGCCATCATCATTGTCCCCATGAAAGGGTCAGATGACTGGACCTGGATGAATCTGAAGATCTGAAATGCCTCCAGGCTGCAGACCTTGGGAGAATCTGTGAAGAACCTGAAACAAAAACCCCAACCACACTGTGTGTCAGATCACTATCTGTGAATCACTGCAGTTTCCTGCACTGCCTAGCTCACTGTTAGGAAGGAGCTGGCCTGAAGACTCTGAAGAAAGCAGGTGACAAGTGACAAGGAGTTCCTTAGCTGACTATGCTATTCCTAGTCTGACAACTGGCCCCGATTGTCAGGAGGCAGTTGGATGCAAATGTCTGGATCATGGATAAATTGTTAACATACAGTGGGCAGAAATAAAGCTGAGTCTCCAAAGCATACTGTCTCTCCACTTGTGGGTTCCAGGTTTTGGCAGTCTTTAGATTAAGCAACCATTACAGGGCAATGAGCAAACATGCAGAGCAATTCAAGATCATGCAGGTAAATCAAAATTTTGAAGCAACTGCAATCAGTTTTGAAAAAGGTTCACAGCATGCAAGGCCAGTATCTCCATTTTGGAGCATGCAGTGACCATTCAGAGCAACTGTTAGGCAATTTAAATAGTCTTGGAGCAAAACAAGGCAATTTCAGGGCAAGGAGGGCAAATTTGGTGCATAAAGGCAGTTTCACAGTCTCGGAGCATGTATTTAGTTTGGGCACTGTCGCTTTTAAATAAACAGTCCTGAAACAAAACAATTCTTGCCCTTCACAGCTGTTTGCAGACAATTCAACACTGTTACTTTAAATGCACTGACACTGTCATGTTAAACTGTTCCTTCAAGATTCAGCATAGTCACTTTGCATAACAGTAGCCCTTGCACTTTGAAATGTTCAATTGGTAACCAGGGGCACTATACCAGGGCAGACACTACTTAAGAAGAAACCTGGGTTAAATGGTTCGCCTAGGATATACCTAGCTATGCATGGACCATGGGCTATGCCCTCCCTCCTACAGGCTTACACTATAACATTCAGCAAAACAGTAGTTCTGCCATCTTGGCTGAGGGTCAACTAACTAAGCCAGTGTGCTAGGGGTCCCAAGTTAACCCTCCCTCCCTCCCTTGCTAGGGGGCTCTGGGATACAGTTAAATGCTTTTTAATCAATCTACTAGCCCTTGGCCAAGGCCATGACAGCTATGCTGCTGGGATGGCTACCTGGGGTCTGTCTCCTTCCTCTCACTCCTGGCTGGAGTTGGTGGATCACTGAAGTTAATTATTTTACACTAGCCCTTGGCTTAAGTTTGCTGGTGGTCCTGAGCTACTAGCCCACTTCACTGCTCTTGCCACTCACTCCCTCTAAAGTTACTGGGGCTCGCTCTGTCCTACTAGCCAACCTGGGCACTAATATATTTAAAATGATATTAAAAAAAAACAAAAAACACAATATGGGCATGCCTGCCTGCCCACTTAGCTCACTCCACCTGAACTGTTTTATGGAAACAGTAACCCACGACAGGGTGTGTGGTTATTGGGGATTAAGCAACACCCTGGGTGCATTGCGCGGCACAAGGTCACAGGTCGAGTGTCCTCACAGCACATGTGGTGTTGATTAATCCCCAACAACCGCACATCCTGGAGTGGGTTATTGCGCTTATAACATGGGCCTCATGTGGAGAGAAATTGACAAAAAAACAGTAGAATAACAGGGAAGAAATGTAGGACTCTTTTGTGTTCTTCCACTACTTATGGTTGCATTACCACACTGATCTGTGTTCTGCCACAGCAAAAATAGTTCTACAAAGAGAACTTTGTGGTAAATAGATCCACACAATACAATCAAGGAGCAGTCCGAACTTGTTATTATGCTGTGAAAACTTCAGTGTAAGGCACTGCTTTGTCTAGTCCTGTCAGACAGATTTTGTGGGAAACGAACACAGCAGTGGCTGTCTGTCTACCTATCACTGTCTCTCTCTGTCCTTGGGCTCATCCACACAAAAGACACACAAAATGGGAGACAACACCTAATAATAGAAATGGAGGGGACAACCATTGCAGAATGAAAAACTATGCGTGTTCCCGGCTCACTCGCTGAACCCTGTCTCTATTTCTGACCATGTATCCTGGCCCTGCTGCCTGTCACTCATATCTCTGTCTCTCCCACTGTCACTGTCTGCTATTGCCTGTCTCTCTTTCTGCTGCTGTCTGTCACTCAGTCTCTTGCAGTAGCTCTCACGCAAACTGGGACACTGCTTGTCACTAATTGGACATGTACTGTTGTCTTTCTGAGTGTTGTGTGGACTCCAGGGACAGTGCCTTTGGACGGGTGTGATTGTCTGCTGTGGTGCGCGGTGGGGGAACCAGATGTCATTACATTCCTTTCAGGGACATGACATGATTGGAGAAGCAAAGCAACTGACTGAGGGTAACAGCGAGTGTGGGACAGTAGCAGCCCAAGCTCTAGCTCCCTGTGCGGGTAGATCGGTATTCACATACTGGCGAGGTCCAAGTGCTCTTGGCTGAAATTTGCTGCACACTGTATGATGGCACAGCAGATACATGCTCACATAGGTACTGGGGAGTATACATCCTTTGCAAGCAACACACACCAGACACCTGCAGCTATGAGCACCAAGTTCACTGGGAACCATGAAGTTCCGCTGGGCGGGTGGGTGGGAAATGTCCCTAGTATTATGGATTTCACTCTGTTGCATCCAGCGGCGCTCTCTTGCTTAACGAGACATTTACATGGCTGCCACTAAGGAATGCACTGGGTCAGAAAATAATGAGTGTGGCTATGCCCCCTAATCTGCAAAGGGTGCCTGAGCACCACAAACTGTGCGTTAGTTAAAAAATTAATGTATGATCATGTGATGGCTGTCTGCCAATCGGCTGACAGTATCTCTGGTGCCCATGTTATAATTACATTTATTTATTTAAACTAGGGCCTCATTCCCTTCCCTTGCCCTTCCAGGACTTTATTATTTGAATGGGTCTTTTCCCTGCTCCTCTGCTCCGCCATCCAAGATCCTGCACTATTAAAATTAGGGCCTCATGCCCCCAGCTCTACCCTCTGGGTGGTCCCTTCTATAGGGGACTTGCTTTAACCACCATGACCTCAGTTGCTGCCCGCTGTGCTGTCTGATACTTTAAATTATTGTTCTATATGTAGTTTACAATTTTCCCGCGTTTTCTCCCCGTAATTCCAGGGACCCTGGCAGACATGGCAGTGCATGCATGTGGAGGTGCACATGCACTCCGGCTGCCTGCTCAACTCCTTTTGCTCCACCCCTGGTAATCACCAGGCTCCCCCATAGCCCAAACCGCCATCCATCCTCCACTGGGTGGCAGCCAAGGGCTGGGGAAACCCCTCATCCCCCCCCCCCAGGAGAGGAGAGCCGCCTCACTGCAGCTCAATCCTGCTCCTCACTCTCCCCCTGCCAACACCCATTTTTTTTTTCTGGTGGTCAGCACTTGCCCAATGGTGCTGTTGCTGACTCACCACTCCAACCCAGGACAAAGCTATTGTGCTATAGGAGGGGAGGATGGCTG
Organism: Neoceratodus forsteri; assembly: GCA_016271365.2. NCBI lineage: Eukaryota > Metazoa > Chordata > Ceratodontiformes > Ceratodontidae > Neoceratodus > Neoceratodus forsteri. Next base: position 1,682,043,317 of record CM057456.1, read on the forward strand.
CTGCAGTACAGTGCAGTTGTTGGCACTGCTGCTGGCTGGAGGAAGGTGCAGGTGCTATGGTGGTGGCCCTGAGGGTGGTCCTGCAGTCAGGACCCGACTCCACCTCCTGCTTGCTTTCCTTCTTACTGCCATGCTGTACCTCAGACCACCGACCACTGACTAGATGACAACCTCTGCTGGGGAAAGACTGCCAGCACTGACTGCTGCTGCCTGGAGCTTTTGATGGTGAGCAGGGACCACTTCTGACTGAGGTAAGCCTATTCTGCTTCCTCAGGTTGCTGTTTCACTTCACTTCTCTCCCCCCCCCCACCAAAGCTCAATCACCAACTCTGTTCAGCACCTGTGAGCACTCTTTGGCCATTCATCTCCTTGGGTTCCCACTGCACTGGACTTCTTATAGCAACCCAATGTTTGGGGAATCGGGTCCCTGATAATGTGGGGGAAACCAATGGTCCAGTGGAAGGTGGACATTCAAAATTGGAACAGGGCTAGTGCCATACTCTGGGAGGTGGGAAACTGGCTGGCAGGGGAAGGAATGACTGAAAAAAATGGTTTTAAACTGTAGGCAGCAGTTTGTGGTTTTAATGGGTCCCACTGTTTGTGCAATCCCCCTTCCCTGCTATCTGTTCTATATTGTTTGCCAGGGACTGTAAAGGGCACCTTGCTTGCTGAGTACAGGAATACCATAACTGGGGACTAGGGCTTTACTGTGGACACTTGGGGCACCATACTGGGTCAGTGTAGTTTGGGGTATTACACATTTGGCCTCGCTAAAAGATACAATTCCCCCTGTATCCCCCTAAACCATTTGTGAGGACATATTTAAGCTTGATTCTCAAAGCTCCCAGCATGGCGCAAGAGGCGTGTGCCACCGAGAATGGTGCAAAGTGCCCCTTGCACCAAAAGATGTGCCGGGAGCTATTCTCAATGACAGCCTGGGTCAACTGCAGGCTAACTGCCCCAAATGGGGTTTGCACTGCCCCTGCACCCAATAATGGGCTGCGGCATAGTGCTAGGGAGCTTGTGGCAGACACAGGCTGCCATATCCCCTAATGCGGGATTCTTAGAACTCTCCTAGAGAGAGAGAGAAATTCTAAGTATCCATAGACCAGCCAGGGCTAGTCTAAGGCTACTTAGAAATGTCTCCTCTGGGAGAGTTGTCTGTGTGTGGCAATGTGTGGCAATGTGCTGTGCCTCCCCCGACCCCCTATGTGACCCCTTATTAAAAAGTTTATTATACCCTCATCTCTGGTGATCTAGCGGTTCCCCCCCCCCGATCCCCAATGTGTCCACTTATTAATATATTAAATAATGCCCCTGTTCCTGGTGATCTAGTGGTCTCCCCTCCCCGATTCCTGATGTGACCCTTTATTATAAAATATAGTACTGTCCCCTTCCCTGTTGGTCTTGTGGTTCCCCACTATGGGCCCACACCTTATAAAAGGAGGACTAGCCAAGGGGTGGGAGGGTTGAGGAGTGCGTGGGATAACCTCCTGGCTGTGTCCAGAAACATTCAGCCAAGGACCCTTTTAACTTATGTTCACAGAGAACAAGCCCCAACGATTAATATCCCCCAAAATTCATTGAAATATGAGACCTGCACTTAAGGTAACAGACTCAAACAAATACAAACAGTTACAAGCTTACCAGCAACTAAATCCTTCACTCCTGCCCCTCTAGAAACTTGTGACAGATCCCACTGGTATTTAAAACACAATTAGCTGTAAATTGATCCTAGCTGAGGGGAAAACACAGAAACTTCCAGAAGGTTGTTACCAAGGCCTGTTGAAATATGAATCTCAAACTCACACTATAAATCACACACACAAAAAATAAACTACATTAAACAAACTCAGAAGCACTAAAGGTAACAGACTCAAACAAGTACAACAGTTACAAGTTTACCAGCAACTAAATCCTTCACTTCTGCCCCACCAGAAACTTAGCAGCAACAGACAGGTAACTCTACCTGAGCCAAACTAAGTCTGCTTCAGCCCTGCTGAACATCAACTTACTTGTTAACAGTTTTTAAACTTCTGTTTGTATGAATATTTAACTGTTTCTCTTTGTTTTCACTGCTGGATTAGTACTGTATATGGCTGCTGTGATGTCATCAGCATTTTCAAAGCTGCTATCTGATTTGTTTAGTATTCCTTTGTGATGTACCCAGTTTTGCTAGATAGCAATTGTAACATACCCCAAAATACAAGATGAACTTGCAAAATGGGTCCAAAAATATTACTTTTATTATGTGGTCTTTCTTTTTACACCTGTTGCATAAGACACACTACATGTTTCAATTAATACCAAAACACATCATTAATTACAAACAGGAGTTGTTTCAAATGTATCATTAATCCCAGGTGGACTCATACCTCCTCATATATAAATCAAGTGTGCCCCCTCTTCAATAGTAATGCATCCAGATTTCCTCATCCTTGGCCAGGCACTGGAGAGCCTTCACTATTTCTAGCCTACAGGCTCCTCACTTCCCTCAGTTACCATATAGTTGCACTGGACTATGAATGCATTGTATTATGTATGAGACAAGGCCTCCCTGATATCATGCATTGCTTTAGCTACCAGTTGTATAGGTCTTAACCGCTCATTAGGTAAATATGTCAATAGCTCTGCCCTGTTTTAGTTACCAAATGTGTAGGCATTAACTCGTGCTCATTGTACTTATACTCTGTATAATTGCTCACCCACATTTATTCTCTGCATGTACTGTATGAATGTCTATGTTTTATTCTGACGTGGAGCCTTTGGAAGCGAGTCTATGACTCAAAGGGTTGTAATTCCAATTTCCTAAATACATAAATAAATCCTCTTGAAAGAGTTCTTTATGATTCTGCCCAGTAGCATAATGAATTGCTAACACACTGTTCAAATCCCTCAGGTGCTCACCCACCTGGGCTTTGAACGTTCTTATTTTCTTTCCACTGTAAAACATTCTAAATGTTCAGGTTGCCAAATAAACAACTGCAGTACAATTGCAGTTTATAAAACTGCCCATTCTGTATGTTTGTGAAGTGTTTTGGGTTGTGACAGTACTTGTTTTCCAATGTACAGTGACCACAAAATTTGCAAGTACCACATCCGTGGCACCCATTTAGCAGAGGATGAAGTCAAGCTGCAGAGTGTTTGTGTTAGTGGATTGTGAGGAGTGCAAGAAGGCATTCTTTAGCTGTTTCCTACCACACACTGGAAGCAGAGTGATCCTGCATTCCAAGGCAGGTATGCTTCTGTGTTGACATGCATTGTGACCGTTGCACTGTAACAAACGAGATATGGAACATGGCACTGTGGGATAATTATGTAGTCCATACCAGTCATACAGACCTCGAAGGACCTCACTAGTGGCAGAACTTACTGTAGCCATGAGGTCCATGAGGCACCTATAGACTGAAATGTTGTCCAAACAATGACATTGTTACATGTCTGATATGGGCACTGTAGGCTGCTGGCCCTGTATCATCTGATTAATTGCTGTATCTGTAGTACTGATGTCTGTACATGTGTGGGAAAGAGCAGAACATCACTGATATTCTAACAAGGTACAGCCATGTACAAGAGGCAAGGGACCAGCTGTCACAACCTCCCATGAAGCTTGTTGCTGGCAGTGGCCTGAACATTCCCATTATAGTCTACATGGAAGAAACTATCAAACTGGAAAACATAGAAACATAGAAGCTGACGGCAGATAAGGACCGCAAGGCCCATCCAGTCTGCCCATTTCTTTTTCTACCTTATGAATGTGCCATTGTCCTTTGCTCTGTCAATGGCCTATCTATTCATACTCATCTGTATTGCTTCCTTATGCCTATCCCATGCCTGTTAGAAGCCCTGCACTGTATTCATATCCACCACTTCCTGAGGTAGGCCGTTCCATGCATCCACCACCCTTTCTGTGAAAAAGAACTTCCTCACATTACCCCTTAATCAGCCTTCCTCTAATCTCATGCTGTATTGTTTTGTCCTGCTATTTTTCTTATAGTGAAATATGTTAGACTATTTCACCTTGTTAATGCTCTTAAGGTGTTTGAATGTTTCAATCATATCACCTCTCTCTCCCTCCTTTGCTCTAGGGTATACATATTGAGCTCAGTTAATCTGTCCTCTTATGTTTTCTGATGCAGTCGCTGCACCATTTTGGTTGCCCTTCTCTGGACTGCCTCAATTTGGTTAATGTCCTTGTGAAGGTGTGGCCTCCAGTACTGCACACAGTACTCCAGATGGGGCCTAACCAGTGTCTTGTAAAGAGGGATTATTACCTCCCTCTTATGACTTGCGATACCCCTACTAATACACCCCAACATCCCTCTAGCCTTACCTACTGCTTTAGTGGTCTGCTTGGATGGCTTCAGGTCATCGGTGATGATGATGCCCAAGTCTCTTTCTTCCTTTGTGACTGCCAGCAACCCCCCTCCCAACCTATAGGTGGCTTCAAGGTTTCTCTTCCCTATGTGCATGATCTTGCACTTCTTTGTGTTAAACCCCAGTTGTCACTCTTCTGACCATTTTGCTAGTTTATCCAGATCTCTTCTCATTATACCCACCTCATCTGGGTCATCTACTCTGTTGCAGATCTTGGTGTCATCTGCAAACAGACAAACCTTACCCTCAAGTCCATCTGCAATGTCACTGATGAAGATATTGAAGAGGACTGGCCCCAGGACTGATCCCTGAGGTACTCCACTTGTGACTTGCATCTCTTCTGACTGTATACCGTTTATCACCACTCTCTTTTTTCTGCCCGTCAATCAGTTTGCCACCCAGTTGACCAACATCTGACCCACCCCGAGCCTACCCAGCTTATTAATCAATCTTCTATGTGGAACAGTATCGAAAGCTTTGCTGAAGTCAAGGTAGGCGACATCAACTGCTCCCCCTTGGTCCACCACTCTGGTTACCCAGTCAAAGAAATCTATGAGATTAGTTTGACAGGATCTTCCTTTTGTAAACCCATGCTGTCTTGGATCCTCTGCTCCTATGGATTCCAGGTGTTGCACTATCCTTTCCTTAAGGAATGCCTCCATAATCTTGCCCACTTCTGAGGTAAGACTGACTGGTCTGTAGTTCCCTGCCTCCTCCCTGCTGCCACTGTTGTAGAGCAGGATCACATGAGCCCTTCTCCAGTCTTCTGGGAGCTCTCCTTTGCTCAGAGACTCACTAAACAGTTCTGATAATGGCTCTGCTAGTTCCACCCTTAGCTCCTTTAGTACCCTGGGATGTATGCCATCAGGTCCCATTGCCTTGTCCACCCTGAGCTTATTGAGCTCTTGTATGACCCTTTCTTTTGTGAAGGGACTAGTGCACACCTCCCCCGTGTCCATGGTGCTGAGCTGTGGGCCCTGCCCTACCTTCTCTTCAGTAAATACTGAGCAGAAGTTTCTATTTAGGATATATGCTTTTACATGGTCCTGTTCCTCACACGCCCCCTTATCCCCAACATCAGAATCAGCAGATCTTAATCAGCAGTCTCTATGATGACAACTAACCACCCAAGATCCTGGGCATGAACTTGCTCCAGCACTTCCTGGGTGATCTGATACAAGTTCAGTGTTGGAACAGACCAATCCACTTCTGTGGAAAGAGAAATGGGCCTTGCAAGGGACAATCAAGATTCGTCAGTGCCATTAGCTCTTTGCAAACAAAAAGGAAGAAATTGGAAAGGTCTGGATGATGGATAAACAGCCAGTTCAATTGGAACTCAGGGCTGAGATGATCCTGATGTACAAGGTTAAGGTGGGACTTTGAGGCAAGGACCATAAAGCCCTGGTGGAGCCAGAGTGTATAAGAGAGGAAGATCCTGTCATGGTGGCTCAGAGCCCGGTGACAGTGAAAGATGGAATAGTCATTATTCGTCTACCAACTATGGTACTCAACCAGTGGTGGTGTACAAATGACAAGCAGTTGGTCAGCTGATGAAAGTTGATTCGGAGGATGTCCCAACCCAGAGGATGAGGAAGGAAAGAAGGCCTGCTTGATCAGTATTGCAGTGGCACTGCAAGAGTGTACAAGTGACAGTGTAAACCAAGATGCCTGGATCCAGGAGATTGACATAGGAAACTCCAAGATGACAGGAGAGGAAATAACGAAAATGCTGGAATTAATCAAGCAACACCCAAATGCCTTCGTGCACCATGCACTGGATTTTAGATGAGTGACCCCCGTGAAGCACCACATTCCAATAGAAGATCATCTACCCATGCCAGAAAAGTTCTGACCTATAGCACTTGCTGTATATCAACCAATCAAATAGTTACTGAAAGAAATGCTGGAAGCAAAAGTCATAAAAGAAAGTCACAATTCATGGGCAGCACCAGTTGTTCTAGTCCAGAAGAAAGATGGACAGATTCAGTTTTGTATGGACTACAAGAAACTTAGTCAAGTCATACACTATGATGCCACTGCCTGACATCAGGGAAGCCCTCACAACTTTGAAATCAGAGCCTTCTTCTCCACCATTGACTTGACTAGGGGCTACATGTGGCTCCAGATGGTCAAGAAAAGACTGTCTTTGTGACCCCAGTGTAACTGTATGAATTCTCCTGGATGCACTTTGGTCTCTGCAATGCACCCCGAACATTTCACACCTGGTGGATCAATACCTGGGCAATGAGAACTTTAATATGATACTGCTGTACCTGGACAACATCATAGTACATTCAAGAATGTATAAAGAGCACCTGAAACACATGGAGCTAGTCTGAGCACCTAAAGAAGTATGCCCTAAAGATCAAATCCTCAAAATGTCATTTCCTAAAGGAACAGGCGAATTACCTTGGACATGCTGTATCCCCTAAAGAAATGGCTCCATACCATGAGAAAGTCAGAGTGGTGAAGGAATGGCCTCATCCTACCACCATCAGGGATGTGCGACAAATTGCTGGCTACTATCACTGGTTTGTAAAGGACTTTTCAAAACAAGCATCTCCTCTCGATCAAGTGTTAACACCACTCAACAAGCATTTGTCAATGCCGAATGTTGCTTGCTTGTATGTGCTGTGTAGGTATTTGGAAGTCAGTGGAGTGCAAATATTGAAAATTTGCAAACTTACGAGCGTGCGTAGGAACTGCGCAATGCACGCTCGTAAAACAGTAATTTTTAGGAAGTTTGTCACCAAATTTTCAACATAGCCATTTTATGACCTCTGCTCATGAACAGTGTCACTGTAATTTTCCCATACATTCCCACATTGTGTGTCCCATACAGTGATTTCGCACACCGACTGTGCCATTGTGCGCTACATGGTTGGAAATGCAGTGAGTACAATTGAAGAGGAGCTATGCTTCAGTGAACAGCGATAAGATATCGCCTGATCGCTGTAGCTCCCCTACACACCACCTACTTAGCATACTGCTTGCTCTTCCCACACACTGTATAGTCGACGGGGTTTCACATCTTTATGCGAGATGTGAAAATGACAGTTCTACTGCTCATAAGGAGGTGTGGTAAAATGACAATGTTGAAAATCTGGAGTGAAAATATTGAAAATTCGTGAACTTACGCGCGTGCGTAGGAACTGTGCAATGCATGCTCGTAAAACAGTCATTTTTAGGAATTTTTCCACCAAATTTTCCACATAGACTTTTTGAGAGCCCACCTTATGAACACTGGCAGTGTCGTTTCGTTAATCAGTGATGAAAGGTGATTTTGCGCAGTGATCACCCTTCGGGCCTGATTAATACCATGACAGTGAGAGCATTCATGAGAAGAGGTCCCAACAACCCCATGTTGAAAATTTGGTGCAAAATTTCCAAAAAATGCCTGAGATATGCAGCAAAGTTGAAAAAACCCTATTTATTACATTATACAGCTTACCGGCATTTCCTCAGTTCGCGGTCGGCTTTGAAGAGTGCAGGCGTGTTCCCGGTCCACAGTTACGTCGCACCGGAGTCCGGAGGTAAGTATGGGGTGAGGGAGGTGTGGGAGGCAAGGTGCACAGTGGGTGGGCACGGGTGGGGCAGAGACAGTGAGGGACCCGTTTTTGTGTTTCAGGGTTTTTTTAAAAAAGACGACGACGTGGGATGTTTGCCATGCTGAGGGTGGGCTCCCAGCGTGCTGGAATGGCTGTTTGGGCGTGGGCTGGCGAGGTTAGGCACCCCGCCGGCGTACACCTGTTGCCAGCTCAGGTGGGCTCCCAGCGTGGTACCCTGTACTCTCTGGGGGGGACAGTGGTGCCGACAGGATTGGGCACCCAATCAGCTGCTCGATGGCAGCAGCCATGCTGGGGTGGGCACCAGCGTGGCATTGGAACTCTGTTGGGGGCACAGCACAGCCGACGAGGGATTGGGAACCCTGTCGGCTATACAGTGTGTCGTGGGGGGGGGCGAGCACGCAGTATGCGTGCGTGTGTGTGTGTGTGTAGGGGGAGCGCACATGAGCAAGTGATATCTTATCGCTGTTCACTGAAGCATAGCTCCCCCTTTCAATTGTACTCCACTGCATTTTCGACTGCTGTCATACAGTAGACAGCTCCAGCAGCCATTGGAGAACTGCGGCTGTGCCTGCAAACACACTGACTGAATTGGAAGGATGCTGCCACACCTCCGAAAACTCGGATGATGGCACTATGTTTCTTGCACATGCGTGCAAGCAACATAAAAAGGGGTAACGTTTCAAAGCACAGCAAAGTAAAGGACACTGAAATGTCAGACAGCATTCAAGCACTTCAAGACAGTACTGACCACGGTACCAGTGTTAGCCTACCTGGACTGCCAAAAGCCTTTCTTCCTCTACAGATGCCATCAACACAAGCCTAGGAGCAGTGCTCACACAGGAACAAGAAGGAAAAGAGCAAGTGATTGCCTATGCTAGCAGAGGACTGAGTATTTTTGAAAGAAATGATGAATGATGTAACTCCTTAAAACCTGAGTTCCTAGCATTTGTTTGGCCATAACAAGAAGTTCCAACATTACCTAACAGCCACCGCATTCACAGTCTACATAGATAACAACTCATGTGTACATCTTGACACAGCCAAACTTGAAGAACTAGAGCAGCAGTGGCCCACCAGGCTGGCTTACTTTAATTTCAGAATTAAACACTGCACTGGAAGATTGAACGGCAGTGCTAATGTCCTCTAGATTACCGGACCGGGATGAAGTGAAACTAGTTGAGAGTGAATAGGAAGATTTGTAAATACTATCATTTGTCAGAATCCCACCAGCGGTAGCTCAGCTATGTTGTCAGTACCCACAGAGAGTCAACCCAAACTCAGGGGCCCATAGTGTTACACCTTCCTACACAACACAGGAAGTTCCACACTGAGGACAGGAGGAGCATAGGGGTTCATCTAGAGGGTGTGCCTAGATTATATTGCAGGTCAGGTCACATCAGACATGACAGGGGTGGTGCAGTGCAGTGGCTATGGAGCAGCAGTCTTAAGGGAGACATTCTGGAGGCTGTGATGCTGCCCCTATCTGAAGGCACCTCTCTGGGCTGAGGGAGGAGGTTGCCTGTCTCCGTGCAGAGGTGGCCAGGTTACATGTGGCATCCACCCCCACCCAGAAACCACCGGGTCCACAACATCAGTCTCAAAGGTTACCCAGGAAGAAGGGTGAATGGACCACAGTGGGCTCAGGGAGAATGGGGAGGGGTCAGAGGCACATCCCCCAACTGGTCCAGCTAAATAACTCCTATGCTGTTTTGGAGGTACGTGAATACCCCACACAGGCACCCACAGCTGGGACCAGGGAGGATGGTAGAGACCTCCTACCTGGAGTCCCAGGAAAGGGGGGGAAGGGACCCTGGAGGAGGGGGAAGCTTTTCCTAGTGGGGAACTCTATTGTACGAGGTGTGAGATTAGGGACACCTAGCAGGGGGGAGAGGGAGGTCAAGTGCCTCCAAGAAGCGCTGCATGGAGGGATGGGAAGTGAATCCACAGGACCGCTAGGCAATAGCCAGGAGGGAGGAGCTGGATGTCATTGTCCATCTGGGGACCAATGACCTGGCGAGAAGAAGGGTAGAGTTAACCAGAGTCCAGGAGAATTTCAAGAAGTTGGGAGGGGACCTGAAACAGGTAGCACATAATGTCTCATTCTCGGTGGTGCTACCTGCCCAAAGCATGGGGGAGGCCAGGGCACTCCACATCCAAACCTTCAACTCCTGGTTGAAGGATTGGTGTGGAAGGGAAGGGTTTGGCTTCATAGGGGACTGGGGCCCAACCTGGGCAGATGTGAGCTTGTATCAGGAGGATGGCCTGCATCTGTCGGGAAAGGGGACCTCAGTCCTTAGTGAGAATTTGGAATGCTTCAGCAGAGAGCATTTAAACTGGCCAAGGGGGGAGAGCTAGGAGAGACAGGTGGCTTAGGAACATCCTCTCCCTGCGAGAACATGCAAAAGTACAAGTTGACAACAGGAACAATTGACGCAAGTAGTGGGGGCAGGCAGGGGAAACGTTTATAAGGGGGGGATGGGGGGGCAAGAGCACATGAGCTTGAATACCAGGGTGAGGGGAAGAGGCACAGTAGAGAAAACAGGAACAGAGGGAGGGCAGGGAGTAAAACATGGAAGGTCATGTTCACAAATGCCTGCAGCCTGGGAAATAAGGTTCCAGACCTGGAAGCCTTGATGACGGATGCAGACCTTGACATAGCAGCGATAACAGAAACATGGTATTCTGCTAATTACTGTTGGGACATCAATGTACCAGGCTATACACTGTTTAGAAGAGACAGGGAAGGTAAAAAGGGAGGATGGGGTGGCTCTGTACATCAGAAAAGGCATAAAGAGTACAGAAGTACAGGGAAGGTAGGGGAAGGCCAAGGCAATGTGGGTCACCCTTGAACCAGGAAATGGCACAGCAATATGTACAGGGATTTTCTACAGATCTCCAGCACAGAGGGAGGAAGTGGACATGATACTAGTGGAGGAAATTCATGACATGGCAGCTAAAGGTGAAATCCTGTTGATGGGAGATTTCAATATGCCAGATGCGGATTGGACCATCCAGGCAGCTGCTTCAGCCAGAAGCATTGTCATCCTGGGATCCCTGCAGGGGGTTGGACTCAGACTGCTGGTGCATGAGCACGCCATGGAAAAATCGACCTTCTAGACCTGGTATGGACCAATGGGAACAGAGTCGAAAGAATCCAGGTGGAAGGGCAGCTGGGATCCAGCGACCACCACATGGTGTGGTTTGACATGGAGACAGGGACTCAATTAAGCCACACAAGGGCAATAGTATTAGATTTCAGTAGGGCGGATTTCAATGAAATGGGTAGATGTTTAAGAGCAGCCCTGGAGAAAGTAGAGGTAATGGAGGGGTGGAGGAACAGTGGGGGAGACTAAAAGGAGCCATTATGGAGGTAATTAACAAATGCATTAGGATAGTGGCCAAAGGGAAAAGAAGAAAGAAACCACTATGGTTTTCTATAGAGGGGGGAGACAAAGTAAAGGCAAAAGGAGCATGTTTCAGGAAGTTTAAGCGGACCCAAACAGAGGAGGGCAGGGAGGTGTACCTTGAATGTCTAAGAAAGGCAGGGAAGGCTGTTAGGAAAGCTAAGGCACAGACAGAGGAGGGTTTAACATGGACTGTGAAAAAATGGGACAAGACATTTTATAGGTACATCAGCGATAGAAGAAAAAACGTGGGGGGGGGTGGTTGTGAGGCAGAGGAGGGAGAGTGTAAGGAGGGGGATCTAGATAAGGCAGAAATACTGAACAAATACTTCTGTTTAATATTCACTGAGGAGGGAGAGGGTCAAGGACCATAGTTGGGGAGCAGAGGCAATCGGGGCGGGGGATTGGACACCAGTCCTTTCACAATGGAGAGAGTTCAGCAGGAACTCACAAAGCTGAAGGTGGATAAAGCCATGGAACCAGATGACATACACCCAAGGATATTACGGGAGCTGCAGAGGGAACTAGCAGCGCTTCTGACTACCCTGTTCACAGAGTCATTCAACACAGGCATGGTTCTAGAGGACTGGAGGAGGGCGCATGTAGTCCCACTGCACAAAAGTGGCAGTAGGGTTCAAGCAGGGAACTACAGTCCAGTCAGCCTTACCTTAGTGGTGTGGAAGATCATGGAGACACTGCTGACAGAAAGGACAGTGGCACACCTGGAATCCATTGGTGCCCAGGATCTGAGGCAGCATGGATTCACATCAGGAAGATCTTGTCAAATTAATCTGATATATTTTTTTGATTGGGTGACTAGGGAAGTGAATCAGGAAGGGGCCATAGATGTCACCTACTTGGATTTCAACAAAGCCTTTGATACTGTCCCGCAAAGAAGGCTGGTTACAAGATGAGTAATCTGGGCATGGGGCATAAGGTTATACAGTGGGTTAGAAACTGGCTGATGGACAGAAGGCAGAGGGTGGTGGTAAATGGGTCCCAATCTGAGGAGAGAGGGGTGACCAGTGGAGTGCCACAAGGATCAGTACTGGGGCCAGTCCTGTACAATGTCCACATTAGTGACATTGCAGAGGGACTGGAAGGAAAGGTCTGCCTATCTGCAGATGACACCAATATCTGTAACATGGTGGATACTCCAGAAGGGGTGCAGAAAATGAAAAGGGACCTGGAGAAGCATGAAAGATGGTCAGAGGTGTAGCAACTGAGGTTCAGTGTGAAAAAGTGCAAGATAATGTACATGGGGGGGGGGACCTGGGGAGAGCTACAGGATAGGGGGGAGGTGCTGACCATCACCAAAGAGGAGAGGGACCTAGGGGTTATCATATCTGATGACCTTAAGGCATCAAAGCAGTGTGCAAAGGCTGCAGGGAGGGACAGTGGCATGCTGGGGTGCATAGGCAGAGATATTACTAGTAGGAGGTGGGATGTGGTGATGCCATTGTATAAAATACTGGCAAGGCCTCACCTGGAGTACTGCGTGCAGTACTGAAGACCACACATGTTTAAGGACATAAACATGGTGGAGGCTCTCTAGAGAAGGGCGGCAAAGATGGTGCATGGTTTGCACCACAAAACATATGAGGAGACACTAACAGACTTCAATATGTACTCACTGGAGGAGAGGATAGAAAGGGGCGACATGATATAAACTTTTAAGTACCTCAAGGGTATAAACAAGGTGCAGGTGGGAGATCTTTTCCAATGTAGAAAAGATACCAGAACGAGGGGGGCACGATATGAAACTGTAGGGGGGGGGATTAAGAGGTAATGTGAGGAAGTTTTTCTACATGGAGAGGGTGGTAAATACTTGGAATACTCTGCTACAAGAGGTGGTAGGGGCAAGCACAGTGGAGGGGTTTAATCATGCCTGGGACATGCACAAGGGAACCTTGGGTGGGAAGGAACTGATGAAAAGCCATTGACCACTTAGGGTGAATGGATGCATACACGTATAGGGCCTATGGGCAGACTGGATGGGCCTAGCAGTCCTTATCTGCTGACAGTTTTCATGTTTCTATAAATGGAATATGCAATAGGCTGACTCGAATTATGCTGCTTATCATCCTGTTGTTCAAAAAAAAGTTTGTAACGCACCTACTGATTTTTCAATATAGAAACATAGAAACTTGGAATCTGACGGCAGATAAGGACTGCTTGGCCTGCCTAGTCTGCCCATTTCCCTACCTAATATTTCAGCTGCTTGAGAGATAAACAATGAATTCCAATATAGATGACATACAAGTGGACGAGTAGGACTTTCATAATTCACTCGTGACCCTGCCACTCATGAGTTATGTTCCTGACTCATGAAGATAAATTGCACATTTTGACTTAGCCTACTGTATATCCCCTGTATTAGAATTTATTGTTTTATCTCTCCAGAAGCTGAAGTATTAAAATATTAGCAGAATCGTTGAGAATCAGTCCCTGTGTGGTCTGATAATTACTTGATATTTCAACATCCTATGTGGAAGAAGAGAATGTTGTAGAAAACTGATGGCATTTGAAACTTTGAAGGTGGAAAGGAGCGAGATTAAAATAGGTTGTGATATATGGATATGCTTAATAATAGTATCAAAAAGATATACTTTTTATTTTATTTTTTATTTTAGTGAAAGCTAGGATTACAAATACCTTTGAGCAGGAACTGCTCGTTTACAAAGGTTCCACATTGAGGAAATGGTGGGTAAACATACATACAAAGGTCGACAGGATTATACTTAATTATATAGTAAAAAAGAAGAAAAAAAGAATAAGAGGCTGAGGCATTGTTAATTACAGTACCTCAAAATGCGCAAGGGCAGACTTAGAGATAACTTAGAAATAAGCGCTGTTGGCATGTGGATAGGGAGGGCGGGGGTATGCAGGCAGAAGGCCATTGTCGTAGGGTAAGTGGCGAATGGTAAGAGTACTCCAGGGGAAAGGAAGGGGCAGGATAATTGTCAGTAAGTGTCAGGGAGGGAGGTGAGTAAGGGGAGTGGGCGGAGGGGGTGTGAAAGGAGAGGCAGGAGAGGGAGGGCATGGTATGAGGGGTAGCAGATCTGTCTAAGGCAGAGGGCAGTGAGCGCGGGGCCCCAGGTTAGGCGAAGCAGTCACAATGACTGGTAGAGCTGAGATGAAGTCGGAGTTGTCTGTTAAATGGGCCAAGAGCAGCAGCTGTAAGAGTTTCTTTGTTAAGTGTATTGTACCACTGAGGAGCTCTGTGAGCAAAAGCCCTCTGTCCCATAGTAGTCCGGCATCTGGGGACAAGGAAGGTTTGTTGTTGTGAACTTCTAGTTTGCTGTGTGCTGTAGTGGTCTATGAGGAGCTTTTCAACCCCTGGGGGCATGATCCCAAGGAGGACTTTTTTGGCCAAGAGGCAGGTTTGATACTGGATCCGGCTGATGAAAGGAAGCCATCCTGCCTGAGCGTATAGATCACAAGTGTGTGTGAGTCGGCCAGCCCCCATTAGAAGCCTACATGCTTTGTTGAGTGTAACCGTAATTCTGCGGAGGACAGTGGCAGAGGCGGAGCCGTAGATTGCTAGCCCGTAATCTATGATGGAGGTGACAGAGCTGTTAATAGCCAACCGGACTGTGTCCGAATTTATGCAATGTTTGTGCCTGTAGAGCAGGCCTATACAGATATTGGCGGCTTTAGCGACAGATTCAATGTGCCGATGGTAGGAGAGGGAACTGTCCAGTGTAACGTCTAGGTATTTAAATTCAGGAACATGTTCAAGTATGGTCTCTGTTTGGTTTTTGATGGTGAAGTCATGGGATTTGTACTTGCTCCTGGCATTGTAGAAAGACATCACCTTCGTTTTACTGTAGTTCAGGACCAGTTTGTGCATCTTGAACCATTCTTCGATGTGTATGAAGTCAAGCTGCAGTTGTTTCTGAAGGAGCACTATGTCTTGGTGTCTGGTGAACAAGACTGCGTCGTCAGCGTTGAGTAGTAACTTCTGTTGGCAGACACTGGGGAGGTCATTCAGAAAGAGGCCAAAGAGTAGAGGTCCCAGGATGGACCCCTGTGGGACCCCCGAAAGGACCGGTTTATCTTCCGAGGTGACACCAGCAATCCTGACCCGCTGGACCCTCTCCCCAAGGTAACTTGAAAACCAGAGCAGTGCTTGTTTGGAGAGCCCAACGCTTGAAAGTTGCTTGAGTAGGAGTGGGTGGTTGACAGTATCAAAGGCTTTTGTAAGGTCAATGAATACTGCCCCCATGCAATTTCCTTGGTCGAGAGTGGTATGGATGAATTCCGTGAATTCTAATAGTGCAGTGGTGGTGCTGTGATCTTTTCGAAAGCCAAGTTGCTCGGAACATTGGATGTTATATTTTCCCAGGTACTTGACTAGCTGGTCTGAGGCAATGTGTTCCAGGGCCTTAGACAAAGGGGGGAGGATGGAGATAGGTCTGTAGTTGGAGTGTAGTGACTTGTCTCCACTTTTGTGTACCCTGTAATACCATTGATGAAATCCATCAATAGTATTACGAGATCCTGTAATACTATCATTGGATACTCATCGATAGTGTTGCAAGATCCCTTAATACTATTGATGCATCTGCTAATATTTCCTTGTGCTTCTGCAGCTGATGACTTTTAGACTATAGATCTGGGGTAGATGGAATTACTTGGACACTTGACAAGCTGAGATGAGCAGCAGACACATTGCAGCTTGGACCTTTCATCCACATCTCTTGCAGCTTGGGCCTTCTTAGGAGCAGGTTCTTGCAGCTTGGCAAGCTGGAACATCTCTCAGCTTATCTGGCACTTGTCCTCTTCTTAATGGTGAAGTCACAAACTGGAGCAGGCCAGCACTGAAGACCTGGGCCAGCACGCCTCAACCTGCATGTCTAGGCACAACCCTTCTCAGGGAGATGCAATGGCAGTGCCTAGCAGAAAAACTGCCAGACTGATTCCCCAAACTAACCTTGGATGGAGCCACTCTCAGGTGTTTAAGGACACTCGGCTATAAATGGCTTTAGCCACACTGCCAGCATAGCAGCCATAGCTGTTTCTCAATCAGAACAAAGTCCCTGGGTCTCCCACCTAATGTTAGTAGGAAACAGTCTCTCAGACTCAGACTTTAGGCAGAAGATGGGGGCACATCTTCTCAGCCCCAGAACTCACATTTGCACAGAAGAACGAATCTTCTCACCTCACAGGTGCAGACTTGAACTGAAGAACAAAGCTTCTCACTTTCACTTCCATCCACTGGAACAACAGGCTGGCTTGCCTTGGATCTATGGCAGTGCAAACCTCCAAGCATGCCTCCATACTTCTCACAGGCATCCTGGGCAGCCTCCTTTCCCTTGAGAGACTACCAGCCGCTGACCTTAAGACTGATCAGCAAACAGCACTTCCATTCTGTTAACACACTCCTTCCATCCCTTGAAAGGTAACACTGGGCAACTCAGAGCACCTCCTTGGCTAGTGGCTGCGAAAGCCTTTAGGCAGGTCTCCTTCCTTTGATGATCACAGCAGGGATTCCTCTCCCTCAGGATAACTCTCAGGCATCTTCTTTGCCTCTGATCAGCAGATCCACACTTTTGTTCTGGAGCAGTGCCCTCCAGATGTCAGGTGGCAATACAGGCTCCTGGACTAGTGGCCATGCAAGCCCCAGGCAGGCCTTCCCTACACTCTGAAGCAACATCACGGTGCAGAGGCCAGAGTCCCCTCCCTCAGGAAGGGCTCCAGCTGAACTGAACTGAACTGAACAGTTTCTGTCCTCAGGATTTCAGGAGTTCAGGGAAGCTCCTGATTGGCTAATACAGTTGTCCACTTGAAAAATTAATATTCATTGGGCTCACTCCATGCCCTGTTGCTGATCTGTTCTGGTGCCAAGAATTGTCCTTGCCTTTTTCCCACAAGTCCTTCTGGTTCAGTCCTACATGGCTCCTTGCTTTTTAATTGGTCAGAACAAGCTGCCCATCAGGAAATTAATATGCATGAGTCTTGCTCGATGTCCTACCGGTCTCTTATTAGGGTGCCAAAAGATTGACCCTGCTTCTGTTCCCAAGAGCCATAGCTGCAGTCTCATGGGGCTCTGAGAACTCTGACTGGCAGCCACACAGGCCAAAGGTGACAAATATGGCTGCTGTATATACAGTTCGCACAATGTCCCCACATTGGGTCAACTCTGCAGGCCACCCACACAATTTAACAAATAAATTCCGCACTGTCCACAAGCTGCCCCTCTGCCCACCGGCAGAGTAGGGCTGCCAAGGGGCTTCCTTGTCCTGTTGCTGCCCTCCAACAGAATGCCCCCCCCCAAGCAGCAGGCAGAGCTCATACATTGGGTGTATAGGGACTACAGTTCCAAGATGCCTCACTGGTGCTTAATCTATATGCACACATAGTACTTTTTAAATAGCTGCTTTTGGGGTCTGTCTGGTCCTTCCGTCCTCTCTCCAGACCCTGATTAGCTGATACAGGAGTCTGGGAGCATGGGGGGAACCTCTGTTGTGCTGTAATAGTGGCATTAAAACTGATTCACTCTTCCACGCATGTGCGGACCGCCACTTTGCACATTTAAGGTGGAACTGCACAGTGATCACGCCCCTTTTGCTCATTTGGCCCCCTTTTACTGGAAACAAATTACTGGGGCCAGATGGAGACTTTGGGGCACCCAGGACCCAGACCAGGTGGTGTTGAGGAAACGGAGGAGGCAAAGATGCCACTAGTAAGCCCCTAACCTTGAGGGGAGGGTTACACCTCTATCTATGCCTGCTGGTGCCATGAGGTTGTGGCATTCATGTATTCATCTATGTACTTGGACATGCTGCACCTGTCTATCTACTCATGTCACCAATCCCAGCCAGGGTGACTATCCATGGTATACACCCTCCTGCTGCCATCACCACTGCAAAGGTTAGTATATTTGACCCCCATATTCAAAGGGGGCCAGATGCGTGGTGCATCTAATTGTACCACCCAAAAAGTTGCACCAGTACAACCTAATGGTATATTCAAACAAGATATGTGCTCCCAATGGATCGTGCATCCTGTCTGAATATTGCAATTTGGGTAGGCGGTGCAAAAGAGGGGAGGCCGACAATGTGCTGGCGCATCCCAGGGATGGGCTGAATACCACCAATGGGGGATGCACTGAACCCCCAAAGGCGATATTCAGCCGGGATATGCAAATGAGATAATTAGGCATGCATGGAGCAAATGGGCCTCATGTATGCCCATTATGGGCTCATTTGCATTGTTGCATGTGGCAGGATGTGCCAGGCCAGCCCCCATCCAACCCTGAACCTCTCCAGCAGGCAAACTCCCCCCACCCAGCACTGGTGCCCCATGCACGTATTGGTGAAGCCCCCATCTTACCATAGCGTAGTGGCCCCATTTCCAAGAGTAACTTACCCCCCACCTGGTGCACGTCCCAGTAAACCTTTCCACACCCCTTATACTGTACAAAGTGGCCCCACCCTCTTCACTCTGACCCTCGTTCCATAAATAATGCCACACCATATCCTGTATTACTCCAAACTCACAGGTGTCCCCCACTCCATACCCCACCCAGGATCCCTGTTCATATTATAATCCCCTGCCCAATAATATTCCATAGTGTATTGGCACCCCACCCCAGTAGGAAAAACACCCTCCCTGCAGCCCCTGCACCACCCATGCTGGCAACTGGAACAGCCATCACTCACCACCACAGCCAGCCATCGACTGAACAGTCCAGGACTGGTACTGTTCAGAATATGCGCTCATTGGGTGCGGGTGGTGAGGGGGGGTGCAGGGAGGGTGTCCCGCCTACCAGGGTGGGGGGCCGCTACACTGTGGAAAATTTATATGGTGGGGGATTATATACAATGAGAGATCCTGGGTCAGGTGTGGAGAGGACATCTGCAAGCTTGGAGTGATACAGGATATGGGGCGGCATTATTTACGGAACGGTAATGTGGCATGGTTTACTAGGATGGGCACTGGGTGGGGGGGATGAACTGCACTATGGAAATGGAGGGGAGTGTTTCTGTCATGATGGAGGTGGACACGGGGCAGAGAGGGGGGATTCCCTGCACTATGGAAATAGGGGGGATGTTTCATTCATGATGGTGACAGCACTGGGCAGGGAGGAAGGGTACCCTACACTATGGCAAAGTGGTTGAATCTGCCCATACATGGGCATCGAGGAATGGGGCTGGAGGGGAGGTGCCACTGGGCTGCAGGGGCTGGCAGGCTGCTGTGCTGCTGTGTGCACTCCCGCAGCCTGCCTGTGGGTGGCCAGCTGTGAGGCATGGTTTTTTCATGCCTAACTTTGCGCCGCTCATCTCCTGCACTTGGGAGGCCCATCTCTGCTGAATATCCCATTAAGCTGGATACTCATGGGCATGTCTCTCAGCTTGGGCTGTATACATTACCTTTGGGCCATGGCCCATCTTGATTTGGGCAGCCCATCTCCCTCCTTTGAATATGGGAGTTTGGAACAACTTCTGAGATGAGCAGGCTCATCTCTGTTTGTGCCAGAGATGCACAGCTCATCTCTTTTGAAAATGTGGGCCCTTGTGCCTAGCCATGTTTTGTCATGTTTTATCCAGGTGTACATCTGTGTTGGGCAGCATGCTCATCATGTGTGTCATGTTCATCATTATCTATTGGGACTACACACCATACGGGCACTGCATGGCTGTACAGGCTGCGTGTTCGTGACCAGTTACCTTGAAGGCCACTTGTTGGGCTTGAGGCAGTGGTGGACCTAAACATGACTGTGTTGCAGGACCTGTTGGCCCTGTGGTGGGGACAGTCTGAGGGTCAGCAGCCACAGAAGTGGCTTGTGAGGGACCATGGCAGCAGTCATGGACATTATTTCCTTTTGCTCTTATGTGTGCTTTTCATGTTGATTGCGCAGAGCGTGAGAAACATATTGCAGCAGCTTTCTCAGAAGCAGGTTGTGGAGGCACGTCACTGTTGTGGCCAATGCCTCCACAGCCTGCAAAGGCTTGTCCAGCTTCTCCCAATGTCGTTGCAGGCTGCTGATGACAGCAGTTTTGAACGTTTGCACCAACTTCTGACAATTTTGCCGCTGCAATCAGGGGCCACCTCGTCATTGCAGTGGCAGCCATCCGCTGCAATGAGGGAGGGACCCGTCATTGAAAGGAAGGGATGTAGGAACCCTGATATTGTTTGTGAACATGGCCACAGCTTGCTGCCATGTTCACAAACAATATTTCCCCATCCACCATGTTTATCTGCTGACGGGGTGCCCAATCCCTGTCGGCAGAAAGGAATCCCCCCCTTTTGTTGTTTGCCGATGGGGGTGCCCAATTTCCATTGGCAGAAAGGAATCCCTCCCTGTTGTTGTTTGCCGACGGGGGTGCCCAATCCCTGTCGGCAGAAAGGATTTCCCCCCTTTTGTTGTTTGCCGATGGGGGTGCCCAATCCCCGTTGGCGGAAAGGATTCCCCCTCTTTTGTTGTTTGCCAACTTAGGTGCCCAATCCCCCATCAGCTACAGCTGCCCCCAAAAGCAAGACTCCAGTGGCAGCTGGGAGCCCACCCAGTGTACATGCCTAATAGTAAAAACGGTCCCATAAGTCTTTTCTTTTGGTTTTTACCCCTGTAAAAGGAAGCGGTCCCTCGTGTCTCCCTGCCCCCACCCACAATCTGCACCCACCCACTGCGCACTCTGCCTCCCACACCACTCCCCATCCCATACTTACCTCTGGAGTTTACGCCGATGCTCTTAGGTGGGCCGGGAACACGTCTGCACTCTTCAAAGCCGACCACGAACTGAGGAAATGCCGGTAAACTGTATAATGTAATAAATAGGTTTTTTTCAACTTTAGTGCATATATTGGGCATTTTTGGGAATATTTTCACCAAATTTTCAACATGGGATTTTTGGGACCCCTCCTCATGAATTCTTGAACTGTCATGGTGTTAATCAGCTGATTAACGAAATGACAGTGCCAGTGTTCATGAGGTGGGCTCTCAAAAAGCCTATGTTGCAAATTTGGTGGGAAAAATCCCAAAAATGACTGTTTCATGAGTGTGCACTGCGCAGTTGCTATGCATGCTCATAACTTTGTGAATTTGCAATATTTTCACGCCAGATTTTCAACATTGGCATTTTGTCACACCTCCTTGTGAACAGTACAGCTGTCATTGTTCACATCCTGGCGGAAATGTGTTTTCACAATTCCGGCACAGAATAGCGCGGTCGCTGTTGGAAATCAGTGTTCGGGACAGATTAAGAAAATGACAGTGAGACTTCATGAGTAGAGGTCCTAAAATGGCTATGTTGAACATTTGGTAACGATACTCCATAAAATGACTGTGTTACGGTTACGAGCGTGCATTGCGCAATTTGCACGCATGCTCGTAACTTCGCGAATGTATAATATTTTCACTCCAGATTTTCAACATTGCCATTTTCCCACACCTGCTTATGAACAGTGCAGCTGTCATTTTCCCCATCCTGGCCAAAATGTGTTTTTGCACTTGCGACTCAGAATAGAGTGGTCGCTGTGGGAAATCAGTGTTCGGGACATATTAAGAAAATGATAGTGATACTGTTCATGAGCTGAGGTCCTAAAATGCCTATGTTGAAAAATTTGGTGGTGATAGCCCATCAAATGACTGTGCTACAAGTGCGCGTTGCACCCTTTCCACACACCCTTGTAACTTCGCAGATTTGTAGTACTGTCACACCAGATTTTCAACAGTGCCATTTTTCACACCTCCTATGAGCAGTACAGCTGTCATTTTTCACATCCTGACTGAAATGTGGTTTCACAGTTGCTACTGCAGAATAACGGTCACTGTGGGAAATCAGTGTTCGGGACAGATTAAGAAAATGACAGTGGCTCTGTTCATGAGCAGAGGTCCTAAAATCCCTATGTTGAAAATGTGGTGACGAAAACTCCATAACATGACTGTGTTACAAGCGTGTGTTGAACTGTTTCCATGCACCCTTGTAACTTTGCAAATTTGTAATATTTTCACGCCACATTTTCAGCAGTGGCAGTTTTTCACACCTCCTTATGAACAGTACAGCTGTCATTTTTCACATCCTGGCTAAAATATGTTTTTGCACTCCTGCCAGAGAATAGTACAGTCGCTGTGGGAAATCAGTGTTTGGGACAGATTAAGATCGAATGAGTGAGAGGGGGGAGTGATCGAGTTCAACTGAGCTCTGTCGGGACTGCTGCGGATTTATTTGTGGGCAGAAAAAGGCCACAATGCAAGAGCCCAGTACAAAAGGGCAGCCTGCAGCACTGGGAGAAACAGAACGAGAGAGCGAGTGAGGGAGGGGGAGTGAGCGAACTCACCGGAGTGCTGTCAGAACTGCTGCAGATTTCTTTGTGGGCAGAAAAAGGCATCAAAGCAGGCAGGCGCCCAGTAGAAAAGACCAACCTGCAGTGGTGAGAGACACAGTATGAGTGAGTGAGTGAGACAGAGGGGCTGAGTGAGCTCAATGTAGCTCTATCAGGACTGCTGTGGATTTCTTTATGGGCAGAAAAAGGCACCAATGCGGCAGAAGCCCTGTACAAAAGAGCTGCTTGCAGCACCAGGACAAACAGAATGAGTACATGACAGAAGGAGACTGAGCAACCTCAGCGGAGCTCTGTTGGAACAGCTGTGGATTTCTTTGTGGACAGACAAAGGTGCCAATGCAGCGAGGAGGCCCATACACAAGCACAGCCTGCAGCACCAAGAGAAACAGAACGAGTGACTGACAGAGCGGTAGTGAGCGAGCTCAACGGAGCTGTATTGTGACTTCTGCAGATTTCTTTGCAGGTAGAAAATGCAGCAATGGAGGCAGGAGCCCAGTACAAAAGGCCAGCTTGCAGCGCCGGCAGAAACGGAATGAGTGAGTGAGAGGGGGGAGTGAGTGAGCTCAATGGAGCTGTGTCAGGACTACTTCAGATTTCTTTCTGGCCAGAACAAGCCGCCAATGCAGGCAGGAGCCCGGTACAAAAGGGCAGCCTGCAGCGGCAGGAGACACAGAACGAGTGAGTGAGGAAGGGGGCATGAGCGAGCTCAACGGAGCTCTATTGTAACTGCTGCAAATTTCTTTGAGGGCAGACAAAGGCAGCAATACAGGCAGGAGCCCAGTAGAAAAGGGCATCCTGCAGCGCTGGCAGAAATGGAATGAGCGAGTGAGAGAAGGGAAGTCAGCAGGCTCAACAGACCTGTGTCAGGACTGCTGCAGATTTCTTTGTGGGCAGAACAAGCCACCAAGAGAGTCAGGAGCCGAGTACAAAAGGGCAGCCTGCAGCACCAGGAGAACCAGAATGAGTGAGTGAGAGAGGGGGAGTGAGCCACCTCAGTAGAGCTCTGTCGGGACAACTGAGGATTTCTTAGTGGGCAGAACAAGGTGCCAATGCAGGCAGGAGCCCAGTACAAATGAGCAGCCTGCAGCACCAGGAGACACAGACTGAACAAGTGACAGAGGGGCAATGAGCGAGCTCAACACACCAACGCAATCAATATTTGGCATTGACAAATGCTTGTTTGTTTTGTTATTCTGAGTTTAGGGTGGGCATGGTGTGTCTTGTGTGGGTGTTGGGTGGTCATATTGTACTGCACCGTGCTGTGTTCTGTGTTGTAATATTCAGTTAATTTTGCACTGTACAAGCACAATGGGGTTTGCGCTCGGGCACTGTAGTCTGATATTCAGAAAGTGATGTGCACGTGCAGTCAAGTACAACCTTTCTGAACACTGGTATTCACGTGACCATGTGCTATTTTTCTGTACTGTACTGCGCTGTGCTATGTCTGTGCATTACTAATGGCCACAGCTAGATATGGGGGCCTTGGTGGTTTAAAAGTGATTTAAGTTGTTTGCATAATAAATGCATGCAGAAAAAAATTTCTAAAATACATTTTTGACTGTCCTTGTCATACACTAAGCAGTTACATGTGGCAGGGTGGGTACAAGGACAAAGAGTTAATTTGTACTTTGCTTGGTCCCACTTTACCATGTCCAGTCAGTCACCAGAGATTGTGGATTTTCATAACGCGCAAGCTGTAGTGTGTAAGCAAGCAATTACACACTGCAGAGGGTGTACTTATGGGACAAGCACATCATAGGTCTATTAGTCACAAGGTGAATCTGAGTCCATATAAATACACCCAAGAAAAGCAATTTTAGAATGACTACACACCCTACCATGTCTCACAATGTTAATAAAATTTATTATATATGCTGTTGATCCCTCCCAAATTTGTACCAAAAGCAAAATGTTTCGAGCTCAATGATGCTGGAGGCTGAGGTGTCATCTGTTGTCCAAATGGTTTCTACCATCTTAGAAATATCACCCAGATCAAACCTTTTATCCCACCCAGTGACCTGCCCTCACTGATACATGCATTTGTTATGTCCAGGCTCGATCATTGCAATGCCTTTAACCTGGGGCTAAATGGAGGAGCCCTATGTCACCTCCAGCGGGTGCAAAATATGGTAGCCAAGTTGCTGATGGGTTTCCCAAGATCTTGTCATATAACCCCAGTTCTAAGCAGACTGCTCTGGTTGCCGGTGAGGTGGTGGATCTCCATCAAGGTCAGCTTACTGACCTATAAAGCCCCATATGGACTGGGCCCTAGCTACCTGCAAGACCTTCTGTCTCCCTATCAGACCTCCCAACTTCTCCGCTCCTCTGAGGTGAGCCTCCTAGCAATTCCCAGGAGGTGATTAAAATCTTCAGGTGAGCAAGCTTTTGATGTTGCTGCACCTATGGAATTTGCTCCCCAGATTTCTGAGGGAGGCTCCCTTACTGGAGGCCTTTAAAAGGGACCTGAAGGCCTACCTCTTTACAGAGCCTTTTTACTTATCCTAGTGACTTGAATATGAGTTTATACTTTTATCAGTATATTATTTTATTGTAATATTCAGTTGTTATTTATCATAGATTATTTTATTCTCTGATGGTGTTTAACTGCAGAGTGTGGCTGTTTTGTCAGTTTTTTAAGAATGTGGTTTTGTTTTATTGTTAATGTTTTACTGTTTGATACTTTGTACAGCACTCAGAGCCTAATTGGAATGAGCGCTTTATAAATAAAGTTTGGTTGCTTGCTTGCAGTAATCAAATTGTGCTCTGTACCTGCTACTGGTAGAACGGATGAAAACATATCATGGTAACGCCTCCTTTTGTTAGGGACTAAAGCAACAATTGGCATTGCCACTTAATCTGCCAAAACAGGTGAGGTGCCAGAGGACTGAAATGTGGTCAGTGGGGTTTCTATCCTCAAGAAGGTGCAAAGTCAGATGTGAACAACTACAGACCGGTCAGTCAGACAGTAATGTTGTGCAAAGTGCTGGAGCCCATTATCAAGACCAGAATAATGGAACACTTGGTTGAGGCTAAGGTTCTTGTCCCTCTCAGCATGGTTTTATGAGGGATAGATCTTGCCAAAAGAATCTGATTGTCTTCTTTGAGGTGGTGACCAGGGAGGTCCACAGAAGCAAGGCTATGAAAATGGTCTATCTGTACTTCAGCGAGGTGTTTGATAGTGTGACATATGAAAAGGTTCTGGGCAATGTGAAACAGTGAAATATACATGAAACCTACACAGGGTGGATTGCTAACAGACTTGGGGTCAGGAAGCAGTGGGTGATGGTGGACAGCCATTACTAAGAGTGGTGAGGAGCACTCAGTGGTCTCCCTCTGGCATCAGTGCTGTTGGGGCCGGGTTCACTTCAGCATCTTCATCAACAGTCTGGAACCTGGAGACTCTAGCAGGCTGTGTAAGTTCGCTGAGAACACTGAGCTGGTCAAGGTAATGAGACTCCTTTGAGAATGGTGACAGACTTTAAGAAGACCTGAAAAAGCTGCTGATTGATTTGTCATCTGGAGCCTTATATTCAATGCAGCCAAATGCAAGGTGCTACACTTTGCGGAAAAAAACCCCAGCTGTAGGACCTACATATTGTGTGGTGCTCCTCTTGCTGCAGCGGAGGAGGAGAAGGACCTGGGGGCATAACAGACAAAGGGCTAAAGTATAACAAGCAGTGCATGGTCACTGTCAAGAAAGCCAGCAGAATGTCTTCTTTTACATCAAAAATGGAGTGAGCAGCAGAGCAGGGGAGTGAATCTTGCCACTTTACAAGGCCCTGGACAGGCCTCATGAGAGGAATTCCGGGCCCTGGGAAAAGTTCAGATTCTGGGGCCCCTAAGTAGCTATGTACAGTAGCATGCCAGGCAACCTGGGCCCCTCTTTGGTGCCAGGTCCCGGGAATTATCCCTGGCCCCTCCCACCCTCTCACGGGCTCTGGAAAACCTCCACCTGTAGTATCACACGCAGGTCTTATCTCAGAAATACAAAAGGGACATTCAGATTTACTAAGATGCATTTAATGTAAAGATATTTTAGAATGTATTGTTACACTGATGTGAAAACAAAGATCACAACAAGTGCTGTATCTGTGGTTTATTTTTGTCTTACATTGTATCACCCAAAATAAAAGGATGTACTACCAATAATAATATCCAGGTGATTGATTTACTTCCAACACGAGCAGGAGTTAAACTGGGCAGGAGCTTACAGGCACTCAGTTCCACCACCCCTTAAAAAAATTATGAAATGGGTGTGAAAAATCCTGGATCCTGATTGAGTGAGACAGGCTGGCACCAGGGCATTTAGCTCAGCATAATGCCCAGATACGAAAAAGTACCAGTGACAGCCTACCCCATTATCTTAGATACCATGCAGCCAGTTTAGAATGTAACATTTCAAACAGATGCCATTTGTTTTCTTACCAACTAACCCGACCTGCAGCTCCACTGCTCACTCACCTGCTCGGTCATCTCCCTGCTCTTCCAAATCCATCATAATGTCTACGCTTTTTCTCTGCATTTTTTTTTATCTCTGTGCTTAGTTGCTGCACCCACTTGCCTGACTACATGCCTGATTCACTCTACAGACCGATGCTTACTTCTGATCCTCAAAGCAGGCAGCGAGGACTACAAAACTGGTAGCACTGCATTACAATAACTCATTCCCAGTCCTCAAAGCAGGCAGCGAGGACCAGGAAACATGAGCAGAGAATGTCTGGACCAGGAAACATGAGCAGAGAACATCCAGAAGCCACAGCATGGGACAATAGTTAAATAGTAATAAAATCACAAACAGTGGTTACACTTTCTCCCAGTCTTAACAGCAGGCACTGAGGACTGGGAAACAACAATGGAAAACGACCAGAAGCCACAATGAGGGACAAACTGCAGAGATAACCACCCTACCAGGGGCTGTAAGGCCCTCTGCCTGAGGCATCAGTTCTCACTACACCTCTATGTGGGGGGTATCGCAGCATAATTCCTACCCTGTCATGATTTATTGCTTGCGTATGACAGTTCTACCACCTCAGTCATCTTTCTTCATTGACTACTATAGGAGAGTTCCAACACCTAGAAATAACAGTTCCACCACCTAGAAATCTAGATGCGAGAGTTCCCCCACCTAAACATTTTCAATTTAACCACTGAATACAAGTCTATAAATGAAAGAAAGAACCTCAAATTAAGTATGGTAACCAACTGTTTACTTTGTTTTGACTTAGATTGTGGAAACACCGGGGAGCATTCATTATAAAGAGCCTGGTGGTATAGAGATATGGGTGCAGTGCCTTGAAATGATCAGAAGTACAGCAATATTTCTGCATGTGTTAGTAATGAAGCATTAGGGATTTCCCCTAGCTAAAATCATTTTGACAGGTCTGACAGCCTCCACCCAGTCTACCAGCCCTCCCCGCCCAACAAGTTCTGAAACAGTACAGCACAGATGCCAAGTCAGTTTCGTAGCTTAGCAGTAAACAGCTTACACAATCGCTCTTCCCCCTCCAGTGCTGGGAAGAATGGTCATGCCATGTGACTGATCCTTCTCTGGCTTCTGATTGGCACCTCCGTTCCGTTCCCCATTTGCAAAGCGCAGTGATTTACTGTTAAAACATTCAAAATATACCCAGAACTCCATTTAGTAACCATGTTATAACTAGACGCTATTGTCAGTGTAGTCAGACTCACTGAAATGCAAATATATTCCACAAATGGATAGAACTGGGGAAGGTGTTTGTCAGCTTTCCTAAAATTTAAGAAGAACACCTACTATGTGAGTTATCAGTAATTTATACAAGATACCGGGTAGGTCTGCCCAGTGTTGTTACCTAGAATGCAGATCAGGTTTGTGGTGCTACTTGATGCTGGCCAGGTACAGTACGAAGTTCGATAGGCAGATGTAACAGGATATGATGACAGATAACCCACAGCAGCATTGCTGTGGTTACTGATTGCTTGTTTTTTATTCTATTTATTTACAAATGGGTGATCTAGAACGGTCTACTGAGCCAGTGTGTTCATTTCCAGTCACAGTCTGAGAGAAGGGAGATTACAGTGGGGGAGTACAAAAGAAACCACAAGCATCAGGTAATACAGTCATTATACACTGGAGTAGTTCAACGCAAAATATATACAGCAGGACAACAACAATGCTGTACAAAGTGCAAATGAGAAACACATTAATACACACTGCACAATGATAATATTATTGGAAGAAAGCATATTAACAGAGCAATAGTACAATAAGGCCAGATTAGGAAAAATGCATCAAGGAAAGGGAAAAAATGATAGCTATGTGGGGGAGAAAATAATACTACTAGGGTGGGCACCAATGGGACAATAACAGTACAAATAGCAAATGGGATGTACAATAATAAAAAAATAATACATTAAGAAAGGGAAAGTAGAACAGCTGTAGGGGAAGAAAATGCTGCTACTACATAGGGTACCAAAGGTGGTCTCTGGGGAGCAAAGGATGTCCCATCAAGACAGGGGGCAAGGGTGTTTGTACACTGAGGGGAACAACATAAGGCAGGCAGGGGCAGTCACTAAGGAGCAAAAGGGGTAGAAGGTAGTAGATGGAAAAGGAGAGAAGAAAAAATCACATCTGAAGAAGAAGTATGAGGAAAAGGGAGGTTTAGCTGCCGGAGCAAGTTTGGGTGGAGAAGTCACAAAGGAGGACTTTGAAGGAAAGGGAGGTGGGAGGTACAGTGTGCAAAGCCTGAGGAAGGTTGCTCCATAAAAGGAGAAGGTGAGAGGAGAATGCAGATTGTGCAGCAGAGGATCTGAAGTCAGGGACAGCAAAGAAACAGGAATCAGATGAGCAGAGGGTGTAGTAGTAGGAGGAGGAGAAGCTATGGGCGAAGAGAAAGGAGATGTGAGAGAGAAGGCAGCTTAACCAGAATTCAGAGAGAAATAAGGCACATTAAGATTTGCATGAGGAGACAATGGAGTGGAAGGAGAGATCAAGGTAGAGAGCAGTGATGGGTGAGGCAAGGGCAGTTGAAGTTACTGTGGCAGAAAGAGTGACATAATGGGTACAACCTGGCCAGAGTAGCTTAAAACCAGCTCTGTACGCTATATCCACAAATTCAAACACAGGAATGGGACACTGTCAAGCTCAACCCTAGGGGTCTCAAAGTGTATCTAGTGTACAAAACACATGTTATAACTGGTCATATTCTGTAGAGATTGATGATATATCTGGTAGTTTGATTCTGACTCCTTTTTTCCTTTTAAATAAAAAAGCAGACTGTCCTCCATACCGGTCTTACCACACAAAACATGCATGTTTACAGTCCTTGATCAACTCCCACTGCATCATTCCTGAACATGGGAACACCCCCAACACAGTCTAGCCACTCATGATGCAGTAGGAGTATAGGAGACTATTGAGTCATGAGTGGCTGTACTGTTTGGGGGTGCTCCTAATGTTTGGGAAGTATGCAAGAAGAGCAGCTCAAGGATTTGAAGCAAAACAAGATTGCATATAATTGCACCATTAGCATGCATTTCAGAAAGGAAGCAGATAAAACAAGCAGCATCCTCAATGATCATAAGAGTATATAGGCCACTATAGAGGAGATGGCCAGTATCTTTCCTGGAGGTGGACCACAGTCCTTACTGGGAGGTTTAAATGTTACTTGGATGAGCATTTAAACTAGTCGGGGTGGGGGTGGAGGCTGTAATATGCTAACATACATGTCCGGAGTCACAGCTTTATATCTCAGTAACTAAATTAAGCATTTTGCTGCACTTGTTTTAACAGGGGAGCCACTCTGAGGAACAAAGGAAACCATCCTCTTTCCGATGATCACTTTACCAGATATGACTTAAAAACCACGGGTTACTAGTGGGGTCCCCCAGGAGTTGGTGTTGGGCCCATTCTGTTTAACATCTTTGTCAGCAACATAGCAGAAGGGCTTCAGGGGAAGGTCTGGCTTTTTTTTTTGCAGATGATACGAAACTCAGCAACAGGGTGGACACCCCAGGAGGGGTGTGTGGAGGCAATGAAGAAGGATCTAAAATTGCTGGAAGAGTGGTCAAAAACATGGCAGCTAAAGTTCAATACCAGGAAATGCAAAGTGATGCACTTGGGGAGGATGAATCCAAATACCACATACACACTGGGGAGGAGGGGGGACAATGACTGCAACTAGACAGGAGAAGGATCTAGGAGTTATAATCACTGATGACCTTAGGGTGGGGATCCAGTGCAGCAAGGCAGTTGGCAAAGCTAACAGGATGCTGGCGTGCATGGGGAGGGGGATAACCAGCAGAAGGAGGGAGGTGCTGATGCCACTCTACATCTCCATGGTTAGGCCACACCTAGAGTTTGGGGTACAGTTTTGAAGGCTCCATCTATGAAAAGACATAGATGGCATGGAAAGGGTGCAGAGATGGCCACTAAAATGGTGCATGGGCTAAGTGGGAAGTCATATGAGGAGAGGTTGCAGGAGCTGGATTTGTATCCTCTGGAGACAAGAAGGGTGAGAGGGGACATGATTGAAACATTCAAGTATGTGAAGGGAAGCAATAAAATAGCGAGGAACTCATTTGCAGGGACAGTAGATACAAGAACTAGGGGGCATGAATTGAGATTGGAGGGGGGGAAGGTTTAGTGGAACTGTTAGGAAATATTACTTCACAGAAAGAGTGGTTGAGCCCTGGAACAGAGGAGGTGGTGAGTTCCTGTACAGTGGAGGGTTTCAAGAGGGCCTGGGACAAACACAAGGGATTATCAGGGTAGAAGGGGGAAATCTTGGAGGGGGACAAGTGGGGGGGAGGGGCAGACTCGATGGGCCAGGAGGGTCCTTTTCTGTCAACACATGTCTATGAATCTATGAATATTTGACAAGGTGGACTCACCCTTGGGACTGCACTGCAAAGAAAACCATTGAAGCAACATGCAGCGCAATAAGTTCAATGGCATAGAATGGATCCCTCCTTTAAAGCGAGGATGAGACAGACTTAATAAACTGTTGAGAAAAGAAAGCCAGTGGATTTTCATGCTAAAAACTTTACAACCACATAGACACAATGAAAGTTGGGACCCAAAACCTTTTCTGAAATGAATTACTGAAGGAAAAACTAGTGTAACCCTGGCGCCGTTATACCAAAGGCTACTGCCCCTGACTGTTTCTCTGACTGCAGGTTGAGGGGCCTGGGTTCACTATCGGTGTCACTACCAACAGTAAAACTACAATTATGGTGCCTCCACACAGAGTAATGATTTAGTGGGTTAGATCTTGAACTGATACAGCCCTCTGGGAAGCTATATCTACCCACAGCCCCACCTAGTGGCCCCACATTTGAAATCACAGTAACCACCTTGCTTTGCATTAGATTCGTAATTAATGGAGAGTGCTAATAATATGCTCACAGTGACCACTTACCAACAGGGTCTGGAACTCCGCATTCACCCTGTGCACTTGTAAAGAGCAGTTGCCAGCAATATCATGAAACCTCTCAGATGTTTGCATTAAACCAGCACTCAGTAATAATATGCTGATGGACCAGATTAACATTTAAACAACAAACAGATTTATTTAGGGGTTTAAATAAGGGGTAGAGGATGCAAACTAAAGCTTGACCAATTGACACTTTTGGTTTTAGCAGTATTTTGACTTTGTATAAACATTCAACCAAGTGCATCAACCCATTTGGACTGTCCAGTTAACCTTACTGGGTACAGGACAAGCTACGTTGCAGGCCTGAGGTGGTGCCACGGGTTGGCCTGCATCGCAGCTAGTTGGGGCCCTTAAATAATGAAATGGTTAAGGCTTTAATTTGTACTTGACTGTAGAAATTATAAAACACTTTTGAAACCCAGAAATTGTAATCCCCAGGCTCGATGATCTGCAAAGACAGTCTAAGCCAAACTGCAGACTTCAAAGGCAAATCAGTTGGAACAAACAGGTTAATTGGTGTTGTAGGGTAAAATCCTGACATACTCACTGAACCTTGGACCTCAGGATCTGGGTTGATTTCCAGGATTGCTCTCCTCGAGGCAGGATGTGGCTGCAGACTGCAGGACTTTATCCTTTCTGGCAAGGACCAGGATAC
Source organism: Neoceratodus forsteri (assembly GCA_016271365.2). Taxonomy (NCBI): domain Eukaryota; kingdom Metazoa; phylum Chordata; order Ceratodontiformes; family Ceratodontidae; genus Neoceratodus; species Neoceratodus forsteri. The sequence goes on from CM057456.1 coordinate 1,682,076,024, forward strand.
AGGGACTTATCCCCTCATCAAGGTGTAGCCCCCAAGGGTGGCTGCAACCCGCTATGAACTTCTCTGCAGGAGCTGATTTCCTTCTCTGGTCATCTGGCAGCTTGGCCTTTACAGGCAGCAACAGTCTTTTAGGCACATGACTTGGCATCACCAGTTCAGCTTGGATACAGTTTGGTAACAGGCCGCTCATTTTACTCACTTACAAGTTGCAGTCCTGGAAATGTAAGCTGGCACACAGCAATTCAGATCTCCCTCTGGCAAATCAGCTGGAAACAATTTCAGTGACCACAGGCATTAAGTTCAGGCATAGTCCCTGAGGCAAAAACAGCTACTCACCGAAATGCAGATTTGGGATCTTTTAACACTCTGGTCCCATGTTCAGTCTGGAAACTCACTCTGGTGGATTCTCCCTTTTTTGGGTCACTGGCATTTGTCAGAGGTATTGCTGCAAATTCAGAATCATCCAGGACACATCTCTCTGGTTCTTGAACAACATTACTTTCATTAGAATGAAACTGTTCACTTAGTCCACTTTGTTCAGCAGCACTTTCATGGCCACTTGAAGGTTGACTACTTGCTTCATTGTGTTCAGGTTCACTGATTGCAGTTAATTCCACCATGCAAAGATACTCAGCCTCTTCAAGATCCATGCTGTGAGCATCAGTTACTGGAGATTCAGGCACAATCGATAAATTGGAATTGGTTAGGACCACTGGATTTTCAGAGTCATCACCAAGGTTAACAGAAAGAAATCCCTGGAACACTCTTTCAAGTTCAATAGATGGGTAGAAGGCCGTACAGAATTCACTTTCATCATCACTTTCAAACTCAGCATTTTCAGTATCTACAATGTTTGCAGGATTTGAGATATTTATGTCAGAGCAACAGGGAAGCAGAAGTTTGCTGATTTTGTTGCTAGGCCTTAGTAGCAGACTTAGTTACAGGGCGCCGAGGAGCTTCAGTCTCTTGAACATTATTGATTACTATCTGGCTGATAGGTAAAAGGTGATTTCTGTGACTAGTTTTGACAGCACGAGGGTCCCCTTCTGGACGCACCTTATACATAGGCAGATCATTCAACTTACTGACCACTATACTGTATATGGGATGTGACTCCAGCGGTCGGCTATTTTGTGTTTACCTGGAAGTATAAAGTTTCTCATTAGTACCTTTCACAACCCCACTCAGCAGGTCAGGCCCTCTGCTCCCACAGTGCCAACCTCCAAGCGCAGTATTGTGAACAGGGTAACAGAACAGGGTAACCCTCCTGTCTGTTTTGTGGGTCCGAATCACCTTTGGTCTCAAGTTCTGGAGGGATTCAAACTGTGAACCTTCTGCTAAAGTACCCAAATGGACAGGCTCAGATAATTCTGCTCTTTGGGGAAATGCCAGATATATTTCACCTAGAGCACCTAACCAGGTATACAAAATGAACCCTTAAAAACTCTATGAAAGACCTTAGATACATTCTTACCTTTTTCCAGTTTGGTATACCATTAAGCTTATGAACAGTGTCAACTTTAACCATCTGTACCCCACAGGCAAAAGAATTTCGAAGGCACACCAGGCAGTCTCTTTAAATATAAGAGGTTTACTTAAAATGAATAAAATATGTAAAATGCAAACACAGAACAATATATCACCAACTATACAATCACTTAAAAGAACAAGGTTAAAGTACAAACTCCTACCAACATACAGTTAGACCTTTTCTATCTAATGTATACCTTCTTACAGTGCTTTAGTTGGCTGTTGTTTCAAGAGAGTCCAAACAAGAATGTCTCTAAGTGGAAATACAGAATACAGTTTAAACTGTCTCTAAACCTGCCCCTTCCATGATGTTACCTAGCTCCTCCCAGTAAAATATAAAAATTAATACACACAGGATGTCCCATCACTCAGGAGGTATATTACATAAGGTGACATCAGCAAAAAACTTGTTTCCCAAATGACCTCTTTGATCTTGAGTGGTTTCCTGCTCCTCTTTGATCTTTGAGCAGTTCCTAGTTCCACACTTCAAAGGCAGGAGGTCATAAATTGCAACTCCTCTGAAACGTCATAAAAGTTTATGATCCCTCCTTGCAGTTGGTCAGCTACAATTAAGTCAGATAAACAGAAAACCCTTAATTATGTCTCTCTAGTCTTTAATTATCTCCTGGCTTTCAGGTTAACATATATCCTGTTATTTTAATGAGACCTGGTGGCGGGGCGAGGTCATCCCAGGGGCACAGGATGTCTTCTGTGAGACAGGTCACATACCACATTCTATATTACTAAATCATAGAGCAATCAGAATCAGCTGTCCAAGTGTCACAATCCTCCCCACCTAGACTGAATTTGGGGGCACTATCCCCTGCATGGGATGAGCTTCCCAGATCAGTTCACTCCTCATAGACACGAGACAAGCCATCTGAGTTCTAAATGATCGCTCCAGCCCTATGTAAGATTGTCATGTCAAACCCTTGCAAAGCAAGACTCCATCTTGATAATCTACCATTAGTTTTTCCCATTTGCATCAGCCAAACCAAGGGGTTGTGATCAGTTTGTACCACAAAATGCTACCCATATAAGTATGGCTCTAGCTTCTTTAGGGCCCAAACTATGGCAAGACCCTCCTTTTCCACAGTAGAGTATGCCTGCTCCCTGGGAAGTAACTTTTTACTCAGGTACACTACCGGGTGATCTTTCCCTTGGTTGGAGGTCTGACTGAGTACTGCCCCAACACCCACATCTGAGGCGTCCGTCTGAACTATAAAGGGTTTGCTATAGTCAGGACTTGTCAATACAGGAGCACTGCACAGTGCCTCCTTCAGTCTGGTAAAGGCTTTCTCACAGGCTGGTTCCCAGGTAATTTTCTTTGGCATCTTTTTCTTTACCAGGTCAGATAGGGGAGCAGCCAGGGCACTGAAATTGGGTACAAATTTCCTATAGTACCTTGCTGTCCCTATAAAACTCCTGACCTGCTTCTGCATTTCTGGTCTGGGCCTTGCCTTGATCACCTCTATTTTTATTTGGTGAGGACAGAGCTGTCCCCAGCCTACCACATGCCTGAGGTATGCCACTTCTCCCATGGCCACCTGGCACATCTCAGTTTTGACAGTGAGCCCGGCCCTCTGTATTCTGCCCAGCATTTCCCTAAGGTGGGACAGGTGTTCCTCCCAGCTGGCACTAAAGATGGCAGTGTTATCCAGGTACCCAACGGCATACTCCTCAGCACCATTTAACACCTGGTTCACCAACCTTTGGAAAGTGGCCGGGGCATTCTTCATTCTGAAAGGCATTACTTTAAATTCAAATAAGCCTATCGGAGTGATGAAGGCCGACCTCTCCCTAGCTCTGTCTGTTAACTCTACCTGCCAATACCCCTTGGTCAGGTCAATGATCGTAAGGTAGGTCACCCCCCCAACTTGTCCAGGAGTTCATCTGTCCGGGGCATCGGGTGGGAGTCTGACTTCGTGACTGCATTCAGTCCATGATAGTCCACACAGAAATGAGTAGAGCCATCTGACTTGTGCACAAGGACTATGGGTGAGGCCCAGGGGCTGTGGGATCTCTGGATTACCCCTAAATCCAGCATCACCTCCACTTTCTTCCTAATGTCCTTTTGGACAACCTCTGACACCAGATATGCTGTCTGCCGTATGGGCGTCTGTGTCCCTGCCTCCACATCGTGCATTGCTAAGGGGGTTAGTCCAGGCTTGGCGCTAAACAATGGGACAAAGTCTGCTAAAACCTCCCTTACTTCTTGGATCTTGTCCGGGGCCAGCTGGGGAGACAGTTTTACTGCCTCCACAGAGGACTCCCACTTGCTTTCTTCCAGCAAGTCCAGAAGGAGGTCTCCTTCATCCGTCCCATCCCCAGGACTACACACTGCAAACACCATGTCAGCCCTATTAGCATATGGCTTCATCATGTTGACATGGTACATCCTTTCTATCTGTCTTCGGTCAGGTAACTCTATAATATAGTTCGTGTCATTTACCTTCCTAACTACTTTATATGGTCCTGCCCACTCAGACTGCAGCTTGTCTTTCCAGACCAGAATAAGGACCATGACTTCCTGACCCACCATGGACGAGCGAGCTCTGGCTCTGCAGTCGTACCACACTTTTTGTTTCTGTTGGGCAGCTTCCAGGTTGCTCTGGGCTGTCCCCATAAACTCCTTCAGCCTTTTCCTAAACCTAAGGACATAATCCACTATGGGAGTAACCTGGGTGGCGTGCTTGCCTTCCCAGTCTTCCCAGATCAAGCCTAGGGGCCCACATACCTGGCATCCATATAAAAGTTCAAAGGGTGAAAATCCTGTCAACTCTTGGGGCACCTACCTGTATGCAAACAATAGGTGGGGAAGGTATTTCTCCCAGTCCCTCCCATGCTGTTCAGAAAATGCCCAGAGCATTGACTTCAGGGTACCATTAAATCTTTTCACAAGCTCATTGGCTTGTGGGTGATACGATGCTGTGCATCTCTGCACCACCCCACACTTCTCCCACAAACGTTTCATCAGGTCCAACATGAAGGAACCCCTTCGATCGGTGATAATCTCCTGTGGAAACCCAACACGGGAGAAAATCCCAAGTAAGGCATCTGCCACTTTGTCTGTCCTCAGTGAGGATAGGGCGACTGCCTCTGGGTACTGGGTGGCATAATCCACCACAGTTAGGATGAATCTCTTCCCTGAGGAGCTGGGGGTATTTAAAGCCCCCACAATATCCATTCCCACCCTCTGGAATGGCTCCTCCACTATGGGCAATGGAATTAGGGCGGCTTGAGTTTTCTTGCCCGCCTTCCCTATTTCTTGGCACTGGTGACAAGACCTGCAATACTCATTCACCTGCTGGGTGAAATTGGGCCAATAGAAATTCTGGGCCAACCACTGCATAGTGCGTGAGATTCCCAGATGACCAGACAAGGGAATATCATGTGCAATCTTGAGAAACTGTTCACGATACTCCTGGGGAGTGACAAGCTGCCTGCCTAGCACCCCTCCCTCTGTCTGCACAGCCTGCATATACATCAGTCCATTTTCCCAATAAACCTTATGTTTACTGTCACCTCCTTGTGCTCCATCAGAGTCTGTCCAAGCCCTCAGCTTCTCTAGACCAGGGTCAATTCTCTGAGCAGCAGCAAACTCCTCACACATTCCCAAGGTATGGGACAGGTCCCCTTCAATCTCTAAACTAGGGTCCCCAGAACTAGCATCAGGGCACTCAGGATCACTGTAATCCCTAACCCTCTGACAATGGATTACCCCTCCCTCCTTGGTGTAATCCTCCGTAGCGGTGTGGTTAACTGCTACTGGGAAAATTTCTACCCCCTTTTCATTAGTCTCCATATCAGGAGACATAGGCTGGGGAACCAGCCTCCCAGTGGTTTCCACAATGGCTTCTGTGGGGTTCAGGGAACTACAGTTTTCCCTGGCTGCTTGGCTACGGGTAACTGCACACACCATCCTCTGTTTGAGATTGTTGCTAAGGATGACATCCACTGATAAGGTTTTGGCTACAGCCACCTGTTGCACAGTTCCCCCTGTTTCACCCCTAGTCTAGAAGAACACTAGTGAGTGGCAATGTTTTCTCCCCACCATTAAAGTCTTGTACGATGACATATTTATTGGGTATAAGTTGACCAGGCTGTACCAGATCCCCATTTACCAATGTCAGGGATGCCCCTGTGTCCCTTAACCCTTGCGTCTGTACACCATTCACCATGACTGGGTGCATGTGTTCCCTTATGTTCACAGACATGCTTCCAGGGACACACAAACAACCCACTTCTTTCCTAGCCCCCCGGTTGTGTATTGCTCACCCTTTTGGGACACTGTCTGGCAATATGCCCAGTTTCTTAACACAACCAACATTTATTTCTTTTCTCAGAGAAATCTTTTCTCTGAAACCTGGGGCTAACCGGTTTTGGTGGAGGCAGTGAGGGTTTTAGCTGCCCTGAAGGTGCGCTTTTCCCTTTCTGCGCTGCCACACCCACCCCATTCACTCTCAGAGCAGGTCTGCTCTTGGCATAGCGGGCCAAGAGTTCAGCCGCCTCTTGCACTGCTTTTGGATCTCGGTCCTCCAGCCAGGTTTTCAGCTCTGCTGGGCATGCCCAGAAAAACTGTTCTTCTGGGAAACTGTTAAATCAAAAAATAGTAATTTTTTACTGCTACAGTACATGCATACATTTTTCTATCATTTTTTAAACAATTTTTGACACCACTATTTACTTTTCAAAATATATCAAATACATAATCATACACATTTCTTTTGTTCAATATCACAAATCTATTTCAATTTATTATAGGTATCTAACTTCTGTTATATTATTATCACGAAGTGATTTTACTTTTGTTTTATCATATTTCATTTGACTGACTGCTTGCCAATCCTCGCTGTCCCAAATAGTGAAACATAAAATCAAACTCCATATCAAGTGACTTTACTTATAACCTCTACTCATACTAACCATTTCTTAAAGTAAGTTTCAAAATATTCACCTATTCAAATTTTTTTTTAAAAGCTCTTCTTTGGCCAAGTCTGCTAATCGCTTGCTTTTGTTTCCTATTCAAGATACAAAGATTACTCGTTATCGTTTGCTCACAGTGTATGCTACATTTCTTAGAACAAGTTTTGACTTAAAATCTTTACCTACTAGTTGCTGCTCAATTCGACTTCAAATTGTCATTATTTACTTCAGTAAGCACATTTTTAGGCAGAAACACGCAGACAGACAGACAAGAAAAAGAGAGCGAGGAATCAAGTACATCATATTCACAGCAACAAAAGAGACCGATGAAACAGGGTCTAAACAAACTATATGATTTAAGAGAAAAACACATAATGGAGGGAGGAGGAGGAAATGGAGGGAGCGGACGAAAAGGACAGAGAGCATACAGCAGGGGAACAAAGGGAGATAAACTATTTTTAATTTAAGTAAAAGGGTTCTATCACCGGAAGAGAACGATATGCTGAGCCTTGGCCTTTCATATTCAGTTACTAAAAAACTTAATAACTTTCAATTGTTGGTTGATTTAAATAGATTTTTTAGAAATATCAGATTGCAAGCTCATTTTGATGATGTAGACATCAGTAATCCAGACAGAGTTAAGCTAAAAGCAGCAATGGGGATTAGGTCCCAATACATGCCACAAGTAGGCTTGAACAATGCAATGGAGATGTACATTGGTACAGTTCTTAAAGAAACAGAAGAATTTTGTGACTCTATTAGTATTTGTAAATTCAAAAAATCATAATTTGACTAAGAGACAGAAAGAATTACTGTTGGACTTGGAGAATGATCCTTCAATAGTTATTAAACCAGCAGATATATTTTGAAAAATAAATAGTGGTGTCAAAAATTGTTTAAAAATGACAGAAAAATGTATACATGTACTGTAGCAGTAAAAATTATTTTTTGATTTAACAGTTCCCCAGAAGAAGCCAAATACTGCCGAAACGTTGGAGTATGCTTCATAAATAAAAATGAACATGAGAAGAATTTGATTCACGTATGGCTTTTTACCAGAGTTGGTGCATTTTGGCGTATGAGAAGTTTTACATATGCAGCACCGTCTCCACAACAGAAACTTTCTTGTGAACAGTGAGCAGATTTCCTGAGGGATTCTTTGTTGTTCAGAAAAACTGTTCTATCAGAATCTCATTTTCAATTTTATCTACAGTTTGCTTCAATTCCTTCCCACCAAAGTTTTAAAAACTGACGTTGTTTCATGGCTAGCTCCTTGTGGCTCATGTCAGGGCTTCTCCTGAGATTACGGAAATTAGCTCTGTATGATTCAGCAGTTAATTCAATTTTTTTTAACAGTGCAGCTTTAAGTTTGCTGTAATCATTGCTGTCCTCATTGTCCATTTGGCCCAATGCATCCCGAGCTTTCCCGGTAAGTAGCGGGGATAGCTGGAAGCTCCAGGACTCCCTAGGAATTTTAGTATGAATACAAACTTTTTTAAAGAAATTTAAAAGGCATCCATATCCTCACCCTCTTTAAATTCGGCTATCAATTTGGAATTCAATTTGTAACCCAGTCCTGTAGTCCCAGTTAAACCCAAGCCACTTACTTGCTCTGGTGCGGGTGGTTGGAGTCGTAGCTTCTCTAGTTCATGTCACCTCTGGCACTCATGCTCCTCATGGTCCGCCTTTCACAGTTCACAGTCTGCCTCTCACCGTTCTTGCTCCCTCTTCTCCTCTGCAGCTCACTGGTGCTCATGCTCCTCACACTTAGCCTCCCGCTGTTCCCGCTCTGCCTCTTGCTGTTATCGCTCCCTCTTCTTCTGGAACTCCAACTCCATTCTGTGCAACTCAATCTGCAGCCCGAGTACATCTGGATCCAGAATACTGGTGACCTTCCTCTGCTGCTGTGGCCCTTCACTAGCACTGGCCCTGCTGCCCTCCTCATCGGATCTGGACACTGCACTGGCCGCTAGCCCTTCCACACTCAAGGTTCGGTCCTTTACAGTCACTGTCTGTGACTTGATGCTCTGGGCATCTTCTACCATCAGGGAATCCATGAGGTTCTTTTTGGTGGCTTTCACCTTGTACAGGACTTCTCTGTCCCTGCACAGCTGCTTTAAGTAGTCTACAGTGTGCCCACTGTAGTTGGAAGCCATCTTCTTCCCTAACTACGGCTACTCTAACTTGCACTTTAAAAAAAATAAAACAGGTAGGAACTTGACTGTAAGCCAAGTGATATAGTTCTGTGTCCTTTTTTAAAAAAAATAAATCACTGCCTTGTTTTGCAAGTGAGCTGACAGTATTAAGCTGACACACTGAACAATAAAAGCTTGTATTACCAAAATTGTCAGCACCACTGCCAACCAATCCATAATAGCCCCACTCAGCAGGTCAGGCCCTCTGCTCCCACAGTGCAAACCTCTGAGTGCAGTATTGTGAACAGGGTAATCCTCCTGTCTGTTTTGTGGGTCCGAATCACCTTTAGTCTCAAGTTCTGGAGGGATTCAAACTGTGAACCTTCTGCTAACGTATTCAAATGTACAGGCTCAGATAATTCTGCTCTTTGGGGAAATGTCAGATATCTTTCACCAAGGGCACCTAATCAGGTATACAAAATGAACCCTTAAAAACTCTATGAAAGACCTTAGATGAATTCTTACCTTTTCCCAGTTTGGTATACCATTAAACTTATGAACAGTGTCAACTTTAACCATCTGTACCCCACAGGCAAAAATTTTTCGAAGGCACACCAGGCAGTCTCTTTAAATATAAGTGGTTTACTTAAAATTAATAAAATATGTAAAATGCAAACACATAACAATATATCACCAACCATACAATCACTTAAAAGAACAAGGTTAAAGTGCAAACTCCTACCAACATACAGTTAGACCTTTTCTATCTAATGTATACCTTCTTACAGTGCTTTAGTTGGCTGTTGTTTCAAGAGAGTCCAAACAGGAATGTCTCTAAGTGGAAATACAGAATACAGTTTAAACTGTCTCTAAACCTGCCCCTTCCATGATGTCACCTAGCTCCTCCCAGTAAAATATAAAAATTAATACACACAGGATGTCCCATCACTCAGGAGGTATATTAAATAAGGTGACATCAGCAAATACTTGTTTCCCAAATTACTTCTTTGATCTTGAGTGGTTTCCTGCTCCTCTTTGATATTTGAGCAGCTCCTAGTTCCACACTTCAAAGGCAGAAGGTCATAAATTACAACTCCTCTGAAATGTCATGAAAGTTTATGATTCTTCCTTGCAGCTGGTCAGCTACAATTAAGTCAGATAAACACGAGACCCTTAATTATGTCTCTCTAGTCTTTAATTATCTCCTGGCTTTCAGGTTAACATATATCCTGTTATTTTAATGAGACCTGGTGGTGGTGGGGTGGGGTCATCCAAGGGGCACAGGATGTCTCCTGTGAGACAGGTCACATACCACATTCTATATTACAAAATCACAGAACAATCAGAACCAGCTGTCCAAATGTCACAGTACCCAGTCACCTGGTTGGAGCTCTTGGGCCTTAACACATTTGTCATGGCAAGTTTTTTGGTCAGGTTTCTCTTTGCTGCCATGGTATGTGCAAGCTGATAGGCATGATCTAATTAAGCTTTTAACTTTTTGATGTACTACAGGTAGTTTTCTGACTGAACACCGTCAGGAGACACTCCAAAGCATAAGTCAACCGGAAGGCGAGCTTCTCTGCCAAACATGAGGTGGTACAGTGAAAACTCAGTAGCATCGTTCTTTGTGAAATTATAGGCATGTACAAGTGCTCTTATCTGTTGGCTCCACTTTGGCTAATCTTTAGGTTGCAGGGTGCCAAGCATATCAAGTAAGGTGTGATTGAATCTCTCTGGTTGCGGGTCTCCTTGTGGATGATAGGGGGTTGTTCTGGATTTTCTTACACCCCATAGGGACAGCAGTTCTTTAATAAGTCTACTTTCAAAATCCCGGCCTTGATCATTTTTATTTTATTTTATTTATTTAGTTTTTGCTGACCAGGTAAGTGCACTAGACAAATCCTGCCTATTTTCAGGCATGACCTGGGAGAGGGGGGATACAGATGAATGCCACCTGACCTTGAACCAGATTAAGCTGTTGGTGGTATTTTTAGTGAATGAGGGAAATTTGGACAGGACACCGGGGACATTCCCCTACTCTTTGCCTGCAGGGGGGCCTTGCTTCCTGTGAACAGAGGGGACCCTTTTGTCTACAGTACCAAGATGGTGGATGACAATGTGGTTGCTGGTGGAACTGCTGGAGATATTTTGGATTCTGACCTGACTACAGCTTCACCCATGGAGTCAAGAATACCTGACATTATCTCTGAAGAAACTACAAGGCTGCAATCTGTAGAAAGAAATACTGAAGGTACCACTTTAAATGAATTGCCAGACAATCATCAAGAAGATTTGCCTCAGGCACCACTTTACCCAGTTTCAGGAACTCAGAGCACTTCTAATGACACAGAAAATTATCTGCGAAGCATGTATTTTGCACACAAGGACTTTCTTATTGGTCTAATGCACTCTGATTCACAGTTTTCCTCACAGCCTTTTTTGTCAACTTACCCTGCAGCAGCCACTTCTGATATGACTCCTAGCACCAGAAATGCCACAAACTCTGCATCAGGAGCTCCTCTCTCTTCTTTGCATCTACGGGACAGTCATCGCACCGCAGAGGACATTGAGAGCATTTGGTCACCCACGGCAGCGCTCCATGCTGCTGGCTGGCAGCAACATTCAGAAGGAGCACCCTGGACCTCCCCAAGGGCTGTTTCAGCCCAGGAAATCATCTCTGAGGCTCGCAATGAACTCCGATCTTCAGGAGACACACCATCACCGAGGAAAACAGCTCCGGGAACCAGTATCTTTCCCTAGTAATGCTTCAAGCACACCTGCTATCTCCCGAATAACACCTGATGCCACAGATACTATCACGGGCCCCAACTTAGCCAGACATGAATCTACTTCATCCTCCTCAACTTCAGAACATAATTTAGCTGGTACATCTGAGCCATTTGGTCCACAGCCTGCAGGTGAGGGCACTAACTCAACCCCATTTAAACTCAGTGATCTGTTCACAAACTTAGGTGAGCCAGCACAGCGAAGGAATGCTGTACGTATGAAGTTCATGGGGGACATTGCTACAAGCCCTGACAGAAGAACTGTATTGCATAGTATGTTGCAGGACTCTTTAGGGATAGGGGCAACAGAATTATCTACCTTCATTCATGTGCATGGGGAATCTGTGTATGACTTAAGTTTTCAAAATGTGTACACTTTGGAGAAATTCTGGGAGAAATATAAGCATGTAAAACATCTGCCACTCTGGGCTCCCTTTATGGTCATCCCCCTCACGAAACCAACAGTGAAAATTGTTATCTTTCTGTTTCGTAGTGAGGGGGTGAGCATAGTGGATGTCCAGTACTGGCTCAGGCAGTGCTGCGATATACTAGAGGTCCCTCAACCTATTTTGGATGAGGACCTAGTATGGACTGGGGGATGGAAAGTAAAGGTACAACTTAAAAACACGGATAAAGGTATCTCTCATTTACCAGGCAGCTTTCACATAGGCAGGGACCCTGGCTTATGTTTTTACCCTGGACAACCACAGACCTGTCATAAGTGTGGTTCTAGCACCCACCTGAGCAGCACTTGCGACAAGCCCAGATGTACTTTGTGCTTATCCTATGGACATGTGAGTTTAGGTTGTCCAAACCCTCTATACTGCAATCTGTGTGATGAGCCGGGGCACTCCTATCACCAGTGCCCTTGGGCGGATCATAATAGGCTCGACCGCCCTCCCTAGGACCAGATAGCGCTTATAACGGATTCCCAGACTCAGGCCTTATGCCGCAGGGAGGCCCCGGCCCCTGCCACTTCTACCCTGGCACAAGAACCTCCTCTCCCACAAGAGCCTGAACCTACGGCTGGACAAGGGGCCATTCCCAAGTCCCCTGGCAACCCTATAGCAGCAGTACCCCTTCTGAATCAGTCCCTGCTAGTACCCAAGCTACCATGCCTCCCTCCCAAAGAACTCAGACCACTTTGTGGTAATCCCCCCTTCTAAATGGAGTAAAGGCAAATGAAAAGCAGAAGCTTCCACCCCCAAGAGAACAATTATCATGAGGAATAAATTTCAGGCCTTAGCCAAGAGACGACAATGGGGAGACACGGAAGGGGAAGATGGAGACTCGGATTCTTCTCTAGCCTCTTCCTCCCTTATGGACTTCTCCTCTGACTCCCAGCTTGATCCCCCCCCTTTAGCAGATGGAAGTAGGACCCATGCTAACATTACCCGACACTGGGATGAACCACCACCAAGGACTCCGCTGCTTCACCCTAAATACATGCACCGTTAAATCCTATAGAAAACAACTCTCTACAATGCAGTACCTTTCTGACTTACACCATGACATCTATTTTCTCCAGGACGCCCGTTTGAAATCTCCTCATGAGTGTTCTCAAATTAAAACTCGTTGGCATCAGGGCTCTTTCTTCTGGTCATATGGAGAGGATAGGTGTGATGGCCTAGGTATTTTGTTTGCAAATTTTAATTTCCAAATTTCCCGGTTGGTAGACATAATGTCAGGATGAGCCATGCTTGTAGACTGTACATACCAACAACACAAACTCAGGCTCATTAATGTATATGCCCCCCAGAGCATTGCCTCCAGAACAGACTTATTTAACAAAATACACCCATACCTGTATTCCAACTGGCAAATCTATATGGGAGGCAATTTCAACCATGGTCTTACTCTCTCAGATCGGGGTGGCTCCACCCAAAAACTTTTTGCAGATGCAATTGCCCTGAACAAAATTATTCAGACTGTGGCCCTCATAGATGGACATAACGCTTTACATGGTCCAGGTGCCAAAACCTATCATAGAGGCCCATACGCTACCAGGATAGATTTTCTTTTTGTCTCTCAGAATATTTCAGTCACACAGGCAAGAATCATACCCTGTGAGACTTCAGACCATCTGGGGATCTCTCTGGTTTGCTCCCCCTCAGGGAACTCCTTTCCTGGTCAACCCCACTCTAGGTGGAAATTGAATAGTTCATTGTTGACAGACCCGGCCATTTCAATGCATTGCATAGACCTTCTAAGGGCCCGGCTGTCCATATTGGAAGCATACCATTCTCCTCTACAATGGTGGGAAGACACTAAGAGTGATATCAAGATTTTCTTCCTACATACAGGGAGGAAGAGAACACTGAGTTCATATCTTCGATACCTCACTCTCAGACAAAAACTACAACAGGCCATATCTCTTTCTTTCACATCCCACATGGACTACTCTCACACAATAAAGTCCATTAAGGAAGAAATGGAACAGTTCCAGTATCACCGAGCACATTCTTTATGGATGGAAGCTCAACATGGCGCACAAGGCTCCAGTCCCTCCTTAGATATCTATAAAAGTTGCACGGACAGGATAAATGCAACCCACATAGAGGAACTTTTTGATCCTGCTTCCAATACCCGCCACAATTCCTTGCTGGACATAAAGCGTATTGCCAGCTCTTATCTAGCTACGGTGTTTGGCACCACAACTCCTGTGGATAGTATCATACCTTTCCTTTCAGGTATTTCTATTCCTCCTCCATCCCAAGATACACTGAAACATCTCCTTGAACCTATAACACCAGAGGAAACCCAGCAGGCTATAAAATGCCAAAAGAAGTGCACTTCCCCTGGATCCGATGGCCTTACTGCAGAATTATATATACAGTTTATGTTATTTTTTGCCCCCTTTCTGACGTTAATATATAATACCATCATAAGCACTAATTCTACTCCTAAAGGATTTTCTGATGCTATTATGATTTTATTATTCAAGAAAGGGAACACAGCCAATATACGGAACTGAAGACCACTAAGTCTGCTAAACATAGACTATAAAATATTCACTTCCTTCTTGCTCAATAGGATGCTCCCTGTTGCTGCTCAGATTATTTCTGAGGTGCAGACTTGTGCCCTTCCCGGCAGATCTATCCTTTCCAACCTATCCCTCATTCGAGACATTATTTCAAACAGTAACCCCTCTTCACCTGCCCTGTTACTCTCATTGGACCAAGAAAAGGCTTTTGACCGGGTCAGCCATGTTTATTTGTTCCAGGTTCTTGCACACTACCATGTTCCCAGAAATTCATCTCTTGGCTTAAACTCTTATATAGTACTGCTTGGATACAACCCCATATAAATGGTTCTCCATGCCCTTTTGAGCCTTAGAGGAGTGCGATTAGGGCTGCCCTTGAATCCTCTTTTATATATTTTCCAAATGTACCCTTTATTACGAACCCTACTGCTGCACCCATCTTTACCTAGAATCTCTTCCCCCATTGAAAGACCTCTACCTCCAGTATGTGCATATGCTGATGATTTGTGCATTTGTACTACCCCCTATCTTCAGGAGATAGTACTTCCCCCTATTTTCAAAGCATTTGAGACAGCTTCGGGCTCCCAAATAAATATAGCAAAAAGCACATCACTAGTGGTGCCAGCTTCAGCCAGCATAGACTTACCAACGCATATTGTAGATATCCCTCTGGCAATCGCTCCAATAAAAATCCTGGGCTTACATTACGGCACCTCAGATGATGCCAGCTATAACTGGAATATAGTATTAAATAGAGCAGCACACTCCCTTTCCTTCTGGAAAGGACATAGCATTGCAAAATGGAAAAGAATGTTTTTATTGAAAACTTTAATACTTCCCCTCTTCTTACACGTGGCATTAGTGTTTCCGGTCCCTTTTTCTCTGGAGGCAAGAGTTTACAATATTTTTTTTCAAGGCTTCTGGGGCAGCCATTTAAATCCCAGAAAAAGATCATACACATACATGGATTATTGTCATGGTGGGGTAAGGATGCTGAACCTGATAGTATTTTTCCATAGCCTATTTCTGAAAATCATGATACCCCACTTACTCCATGATCTACCCCTATTTTGGCATTTAATTATACATTCTTTTACCATTAAGGTATGCCAAATATGACAACAACTCCCGCATGACATCCCTAAGAACTTCATAAAACTAGGTATCCCCAGCTTCCTCTTCCCCTCTTTTCTGAAGATCCAGCAATGGAAACTCTCCCCTGGACATATATTGACTAAAACTAGGAGACAGCTTTATAACTTTGTTTTAGATACCCATTTTTCTGACTTACCACAGATAGTATCTACACAAGGCTCCCTTCTGGAATTAGAAATGCCCTTCTCTCAGTTAACTGACCCCAGGATCCCCACACAATTTTGGGATATCTCCTGGCTAGCTTGTCATGGAAGACTGGGTGTCAAGAACAACCTAAAACATAAATCAGTAGAGGAGCGAATATGCCCCCAAGACTCTTGCACAGCAGTACTGGAAACCATGCATCATTTTTTTATTGATTGCCCATATAATCAAATTGTTTGGACCCTCCTTTTACATAAATGGAAAGAAAAGGCACTTCAGAATGTAACATATGATATCGTGGTGTACAGGATATACCCCCCGGATTACAGAAATATCACATAGGGACCTTACGTTTCATCTTTGCATCCTGCCGCTATTATTTATGGCAGGCCAGGTGCGCCTTTCTCCTGCAACAGAAAGTGTTTTCTGCAATGCAAATAGTTGCACAGATTGTTTCTAGCCTTGTGTTAATCCAAAATGCGGAAAAAAGTTGTTGACTTCTGCTTTATACAGTTCATATTGGAACAATTGTGCATGGATTGAAACTGCAGTACCCTGAAGATGTTTTTCTTTTTTCCTCTCTGTATTAGTAAGCATTTATTTTGCTCCATTTAAACCAAAATGTTTCTTTTGACTTCTCTTTCCTTTTTTTCCCCCTCACCCTTGTTTATTGGTTTTATTTGTGGGTTGATTTCATTTTGTCTTTCTTGCAAACCTTATTTACAGTTTCTGTAAAGCTGACATTGTATTTTGTTTATTGAATGTACTGCACTAATTTTTCTTTAAATAAAACATTCCCCTACTCTTTTCGATAAGTGCCATGGGATCTTTAACATCCACCTGAACTACCACCAATCCAGAAAGATGGGACCTCAGTTTAACATCTCATCCGAAAGACAGAGATCAGAGAGGATATGCTGGGGGCACCTTAATGTATGAAAAGCTTTTCAATGAAAACTTTGGCTATAGTTGAGGCCTTTCATTCTTTGGTTGAATAGGCCTGCGCATACCTCGTGAAGTGATCCATGACTACTAGCACATTAGCAATGCCCTTTGAATCTGGCTCCAAACTAAGAAAATTGATGCAGATGAGTTCCATTGGTGCACTTGTTGTAACACTGACCAGAGGGGCTGCTCTTTTTGGTGGAGCTTTGCACTGAAGACACCTACTGCAGGTTTTAACATATTGCTCATTGTCTAGGCCCATCTTAAGCCAGTAGAAGCATGAACAGGCTAGATCCAGAGTTCTTCACTACCCAGGTGTTCTATTTGGTCATGTAAGGCTTTTAAGACAACATTCTTGAACTTAGATAGCAATACTAGCTGTTTTCTTACAATTTCACCTTGGCTGTCAGTAAGCGCTCTGTACAATAGCTGTTCTTGAAGCTTGAGTTTAGGCCCTTCTCAAGGAAGTAAAGCAGTTTTGGGTCTCTGGACCTCATCTTCGGGATATCTTCCCCCTTTCTTAAAGCATTGACTAGTGGTCTGTTCACTGGATCATAGTACTGTTCTTTTTGGATGTCAGCTGGCATTAGCTGTGGTAAAGAGTTTAAGTCTAAGGCTGCAAAATTACAGTAGGCAACTGGTAGACAAGTCTCTGGGGCCCCAAGCAATCTGCCAGACAGTTTACAGCTTCAGAGGACAGAGTTTCTTCCTGGTTGAACTTGGGGCATAGTGCTTTTACAGATTGTTCAGCAATATGCACACACTGTTGGTCAGAAGCAGGTCTTCATGAGAGAGCACTGGCATTGATGTGATTTAAGCCTGGTCGGTACTCCACCGCATAATCATAGGTTGCTAGAGTGGAAAGCCAACTGTGTCCGGAAGCATCTAATTTAGCTGTCGTTTGTACATACGTTAACGGAGTTTATCTGTTTTGACTAAGATTTTAGCACCATACAAGTATTTGTGAAATTGGTCAACTATTGCACACTTGAAAGTGAGAAATTCTAATTTATGTACCGGATAGTTCTTTTCTGAGGGTGTCAGACGTTTACTAGCAAAAGCTACAGGATGCAATCCTTCCTGGTTTTCTTGATAGAGTACTGCTCTGAGGCCACTCAGGCTGGCATCTGTATGTAATACATAGGGCTTTGATGGATCAGCATAAGCGAGTACTGGAACATGAGTTAATCTGTATATTATTTCTTTGAAAGCAGTGTCACAATCTAGAGTCCATCTCTGTCCAAGTGGCTCATTAGGTCTGAAATAGGTCATTACAGTCTCTTTGTCAGAACCTTTCTTACACTTTTTGTGAGTAGGTGGGTACCCTTGAGTTAAGTTTAGCAGGGGGTGGATCGCCTTGGTATAATCCTTGACAAATCAGCGGTAGTAGCTGCAGAATCCAAGAAACCTTTGAAGTTCTCTCAAGTTGTTGGGCTTTGGCCAGCTAGTTAATGCTTCCACCTTATTGGAGTCTGTTTGTATGCCTTCCAATGACACAATGTGGCCTATGTATTTGACAGAGTTCTGGAAAAACTTGCACTTTTTGATAGATAACTTTAGACCGAAGTCCTCAAGCCAGTCCAGCACTTTGAATAAGCAAACTTCATGCTCCTCAAGAGTTTTGCCAAAGACTATGATGTCATCAAGGTAGACAAGACATTCCAAGAGATTTCATATCTCCCACAGCACACTCCATAATCACTGAAATGTTGCTGGGGCACCTGATGTGCCTTGGGGCATGCAAGGGAACTCATAGAAACCCAAGGGGAAAAATGAATGCAGTTTTTTCCCTGTCCTCAGGAGCCATTGGGATTTGATAGTATCTGCTTCAGAAGACGAGGTGGGGAACCATTTATTCCCATTTAGACAGTCCAGGGCATCCTGTATGCATGGCATTGTATACTGATCAGGAATGATTCTTTTGTTAAGGGTCCTGTAATCAACACATAAGTGGACGGAGCCATTCTTTTTCCAAACCTCAACAATTGAAGAGGTGTACGGGCTGCATGACTCTTGTTTGATGCCAGCTGCTAACATCTCTTGTAGGTGACGTCTGACATCATCAGTGTCGGCAGGAGCTAGACGTCTAGACATCTCCCTGAAGGGTCTGTCATCATGCAGGTGATTGTGATGTTCAGCCCCCATGACACACCCAACATCCCATTCCTTGAGGAAGAATACCTTGGTTCTCTGAGCCAGCCTGTTACTCATCCTGGTTCTCCAGCTCTTTGGGGTAGGTGAATCTCCAAAATCAAACACATCAGGTGATACCGCACATCCTTTTTCAGGTTTGCACTTGGATGGGAGTGCAGCAGTGTCGGCACAGTAGACTTTAACCAGGATGCATCCTCTGTGTACTGTAATGTCTTGGTCTGTAACATTTTGTATCTGCACCACCACTCTTCGGGCGTAAGCATGTGCCTGGGCCAGAAGCACACTGGGCTTAATCAGCAGTCCTTCAGGTAACTTTCCCTCATCTGGGGCATCCAGCATCAAAATGTTGTTAGTCACATCTTTTTGCAGCCATACTTCATCACTGATACTGCAGTCTGCATTTGGAGGTAATGTGATAGCAGCAGGATCTTTTTTCCAGACCATCCCAACAGGTTCATCTTTGTCACTCTCCTCGGGGTGCATTTGTTTCTCATAGGCCTTTTGGATCAGGGTGTGAACACGCAGGGCTCTTCCTGTCTTCTTCTTCTGCCTTTCTTCACATAGTTGGGCCAGGTACCCAAATGTGTGCATTGGTGCCAGTCAGTACAGGGATACCATCGTAAAGTCCAGTGGAAGGGCAGACCAGGGCTAGCGTCTCCACAGGCTCTCATACACCAGCCACAGAAGATGGAAAAGAAAGCCATACTTTTAAGTAACCGAAATATGGATTCAACTTCTCACTCAACCCCCAAACATGCAGTCCATCGAGAGGTTGTAGTGGGTGATCAGATAAATGCTGCTCATTCTAGTCTTGGAAAATTATTGTGACTTGAGACCCGCTGTCTAAAACTGCTTGAGCCGGGATCCCATCTATATGCACAGTGGTGTCCATGGAAGGGCCTACCAATTGGGACCAGTCCGGAGGAACATTAGTAGGAACTTGGACAGACTACCTAACCACAAAGAAATTGGATTTGGGATTGCCTGAACCTCCACTGTGATCATTTCCAGCACCGCTCTGCAATTGCTTTGCTTTCCGGAGCTCCCTTTGTAGTCTCTTGACCACTTCCTCCAGGTCTTTTTGAGACCGGCAATTCTTTTTTATATGCCCATCCTTTCCACAATTGTGGCAAAATATACTTTATTTGCTCTACTTTGGCTGAAACATTGCATTAGAAGCTGGGCTCCATTCACAGCTAGGGGGCTGGGTGGAGTACACATTTGGTGCTGGAGGTGGAGCACGGACAACAGTAAGTCTTGGTTCGACCTCCCTCTCTTTCTGCTGTGTTGAAGGCAGCACAATACATCTCAGAAATTCTCTTAGCGTAGCAGTCAATTAACTTATTTCACTCTTTGATCTGTCATCGGCAGGGGGCGCCTGAACGTGCACCCCCACTCCCATAGCAGAAGTGCTCTGAGAGGGGTTGGGATCTTTACCTGCAGAAGTGACCTTGGTAGGGGCATCCGCTTTCATCTCTCTAAATTTTCTGTCAGGAGGTCTACACCTCACTCTCAGGTTCTTGGCAATATTGGCAATGCAAGGAATCACAGACATGCTGCATAAGAGTAATAAACTTGTTTATTACTACCAAAAGGATAAATCACAGTTGCCCTAAGCAGTTCTTACCAATACGAACCAGGAGCCAATGCTAAGCGTTCCCCATATATCGAGGTTTCTTCATGTCTCTCGGGGTCTCCAAGGTATCAGACTCAGTGTCTCACATTATATACCTATGATAATTACTATGGTTACTGTAAGATAGAAACATTTGTAGTTACAGAGATGAGCCCTATTGGCTAAATTAGAGGTGGCTCCGCGGTCCAAGATAACATTATACAATTTTGTAGTAGTCATCACTTTGTGAAACAAAAGAGTACAGTTCTTAAAGGGTCTTACATAAACCAGTGTAGTAGTACAAATCACCAAAAGGTGGCAATGCCGACTTATATATCATAATCATTACAAGAACACAGATGTCCCGATCATCTTGTAAGCAAGAAATACACTGAAAATACATAGAATATATATATGTATTAGCAAGCAAAGTGTATAATAATAATATACATACATATCCTGACATCTACTCTTGTAAGGTAGATGCCCTCAGCCCTATATGTTAGCATAACATATGCCTAAGCACTAGCTGTCTACGGTGTACCTCTAGGGGTACCAATAAGGGTGCAGGGACCTTGTGTAATTCCCCCCCTTGTTGCCTCCAAGGGCAACACAGGCAAATGTAGGGAAAGGTCCAGAGAGCAGGGCTCATTTACAAACCTGACGCATGAGCCTTGTAAAGGAACTCCAGCTGCTCACGGTGTTGGC
The DNA here is from genome assembly GCA_016271365.2 of Neoceratodus forsteri. Lineage (NCBI taxonomy): Eukaryota > Metazoa > Chordata > Ceratodontiformes > Ceratodontidae > Neoceratodus > Neoceratodus forsteri. The sequence goes on from CM057456.1 coordinate 1,682,097,105, forward strand.
GCAGTGTGTGCCGTAGACAGCACAGCATGATAACCCTAAAAAATATCAGAAATGCTTGTATAATAACAAAACCTTTAAATGTAATCTCTAACCATGTGTTAGTTAATGCATCATTCATATCGCCATCATTAATCAATGAAAGGATAGCCACATTAGCCTTAGTAATAGTATTGCTGTTGTGGATGAGGTGGGGTGGGTGCCTTTTCTCTCTAAAAGTGATTTTAATGTAAGTGACAGTGGATCTATGTGTACATTAAAATATGGTAAATATTCAGAAAGGTAAGCAGATAATCGGGGTTACCATCAATGATGTCCGCATCCATAAGGGGGACGGGGGTAATAATAACGGTATGTACAATGACAGACTTCTGGTGTGGGATAAAGCAAAAATTAGGGTTATCAATAACACATGTCTCTGTTACGTATGTATATGACTTGTAATTAGTAACAATGCAATATTCACCATCTGAATTGTATTGCATTTTAACAGTAGGTAGTCTCCATTTTTGTAGCTGTACTGGACAGGTGTAGGTCATCTTGGAAATCCATGTTGACAAGCGATGAACCTCCTCTCAGTAAGACTGGTAAAGTTTATTTGGAGCCAATGTTGAGTCCGAAAAGTCCATGCCATTTGTGCTGATGTCATCGTCCATGGAAAAGGACCAATCTATACTGTCGAGAGAATAACCGCATACAGGTTTAATAACATCATATACATCACGTCGACACAAGTAGATAATACTGTTTCTTCACACAGCAGTCTGTGTGTGGAGTGACCCAGGTGCCCAGGAAGGGATGGAAGACCAGTAGAGGAGGCAAGTCGAGGTGTTCTCTGTAGATATCGTCATCAAGGTGCCCAATCAAATGTACAGAGGCGAGGCTGTCGAAACAAAGCCATAGTGGGGTCAAAGCATGGTAAAGAGACAGTGAAAGAAACAAACTTTGTATCGTTGATAGAACATTTCTTAGACAGGGACGAGTATTAGGGTGCCTGGTCACAAAACCCAAATTCCTAGCTGTAGAAAGAGGAATAGTTAGAGATTGTTGCATACACATAGCAATACAGCCAGGGGTTTTACATCATGGACAATACCATTTTGAAATATGTTTGTCATGTATGATATCAGGGATTCTTCCAGATTCTAGATCACAGAAGAGATTATTGATGGTAATAATAATATATGAGCCATAGGCTGAGCATAGAATTTCTCTAATAATGTATTGTTGATCTGCTTCTTTGTTGTTCTGTGCAATAAGTGTGTTAATCTTTTCTTTAGAATCAGTACATGCTCTAGCAATGTTGTGCATATTGTAAACAGTGTATCTTTCTTCCAGACTAAGGCCATCCACACCATGCAATAATGGGGGTAGTATATTATTCACCAAACCAGTCTGAAATTTGGCTGAATGAGATTTGATAGCAGCAATGTCTGCTTTATTCCAAATAGACATAGCTGTACCAAAGAGACCTGTGACAGTGCCTGTTGCACCAGTGACATCAGAACTGTCAACTTCACGTGTGTTACATTTATGACTTTGATTATCAGGATTTGGTCGTCTCCTGAAGTTGCCTCTATGCTCGGTGGTGTGTTCCCTGGCAATAGGATCTTGAGTACGAATCTGAAATGCTGCTAATCAAGCAATAACATACTATAAAATGCTGAAGTGTTATTATTGTGACACATACCAAATTCTTTCATATTCCAGTAAGTTAAATTAAACAACACAGGTATATGCATAAATTGTAGATTGTTAATCAGTGAACCAGGTAGGGCAGTAGCTGTTAGACCACTGCGGGGACCAGGGTTGTGCTTTGGACATTTCAAAAGCTGTTTGTCAGTGGGTGGTAACACAGATAGATACATGGCAGCAGAGGCCATGTTGTGTACAGCACAAAATTTTCGAGCAGAGTCCTTAGACAAAGAATTACAATATGAGGGATCAATTAAATCAGTGATGTTGTATAAACCAGAATGTCTAAGAACAGTTTGTAGCAAGGACAGAGAACCATTTGGGGATAATTTAGCATTACTCCAACCCTGGAAAGTTCCCTTGGAGAGTTTGGCCATAGGGAGAATTTGTCCTTGCAATGTGGTTTGCCACTCAATTTGTAGGGTAGATTTATCAGGAGCAACAGCTGAGGCAGTGAGGTAAGCATCAGAACCTTCCTGGACATTAATCAACCCAGTGGATATTTTGATGGATACTTCCTCTTGAGCAGATGCTGGATGATCAAGGTGAGGTAGGAGGTTCGGTACCGTGCCTTGGATGCAGGGGATAACTCCTGAGATGAGGAGAAAATGGAACAAGATAGCCATCTTGTCAGTATATCTGCAAAGCAAAATCAAACATTAGTAGGTTAGTACTATTCCACCCAATGGGGTGAGGAAAAGTAATTATACTCCTGTATACAGTTTCAGTTGGTTTGCTTGTAACCATTTGTCAGTCAGTTTGTTGTTGTGTAGGAGTCTAACTTGATAGACTGATGGACTGAGCTTGTTGGCAATGGGGTAAGGGCCTTCCCACTTGTTGGAGAAGGAGTGTGTGGGATATGCAAATCGGAGGACCATAACCTGATCGCCAACCTGCTAATCCACTTCTTGTGCATGCTTGTCAAACTGTGTCTTGGACTGTTGCTGGGCCTTGCCCGTGCAATTGGCAGCATACAAATGTTTGTGTATGAGGTCTTTTCTGAGTTTTTCCACATATTGGTCTACAGAGACTTGGTCTGCAGTGGGGGTGTGCAGGTCAAACAACAGGTGTTCAGGTAATCTCATCTGTCTTCCAGTCATCACCTCTAAGGGTGTCAACTGGGTAGTGGCTGAGGGTGTGCCCCTGATTGCCATAAGGAATAATGGCAATAGGGAATCCCAGGTTTTGGGACTGTCCTCAATGAATTTGTAAAGCATTTGCTTAATCCGTCTGTTGGCTGTCTCTACTTGACCTGAAGATTGGGGGTGGTAAGGTATGTGGAACTTTTGTTGAACTCCAAGGAGCTCAAGGGATTATTTCATCAACTCACCTGTAAAACTGGTTCCTTTGTCAGAGTCTACCTTAAGAGGTAGGTCCCACCTGGAGAAAATTTGTTCCACCAGGATTTTGGCAGTGGTTTTCACAATGTGTGTCTTAGTGGGGAAAGCTTCAACCTACTTAAAGAAAAGATCAGTTACCACAAGAGCATACTTGTTGTTTCTGCTGGTATTGGTCAGAGGGCCAATAAAATCAATCTGTATGGCATGCCAAAAGCCAGACTGTCTTTGTGGTAAGAGTTTGGCATTTCATTTGGTGGGAATAGGATTGTTTTGTGCACAAACAAGGCAGTTATCTATGTACTGTTTAACATCTTTGGTGACACCAGGCCACCAGGTGGTGGTTTTGAGCCTCTGGATGGTGTTTTCCACTCCTTGGTGTCCACCAGTGGGTGTATCATGCACTTGGTGCAAGAATTTGGACCTAAGATGTCTGGGGACCACCCACAATTTGATGGTGGAATCATCTGGTTGGTACCAGTTGAGCTTGTCATCTGGTGACAAGTGTAACTTACCTTCATGCCTCCAGTAGGGATTATGTGTGGGAAGTTTCTCTTCGGTACTTTTGTCAAGGAATCTGAACACTTCTTTGAGTTTAGTATCAACATGTTAGGCTGCTGAGAGAATCAAGGGGGAAAAGGGTTCAGGTTTCTTCCTGACTGCTGCAATGTGTATGGCCGCATTGGCCTCTGGATGATCCATCAGCTAGGTGTACCCCCTTGGGCCCCTTCCTTAGCAAGGGTGTCTGCTGTGCCATTGAAGGCAAGGTAGGGGTCATGTAGGGAATGAGCTTTAACTTTGTGTACATACAGTTTGTGTGCAAACCTTTGTGCCAGTGAATGTATGTATATTACCAGTTCTTTGTACTTCACTGGGCTGCCATCAGAAGCGAGGAAGGAGTTCTTCTGCCAGAAAGGAAGAAATTCTGTAAGAGAGCAACAAACCCAGTTAGAGTCTGTAAAAATGATAGTATCCTTGGTTCCATGCTGGATGAACTTGAGGGCATAGGCCACCACTGCCATCTCTGCATACTGTGATGATGCTACATTGCAAAGTTTAGAGATCTTAACAGTGTTACCATGAGGGTAAAGCACTAAAATACCCATCCCTACAATCTGTTCTCCCTGATAGTAGGAGGCTGCACCATCTGTAAAAATATGACACAAAGAGGTGCTCTCAAGTACTTGTGGCGTGGCAGAGAGGAAAGGACCTGGATCTGGAAGATCAGGTGGTTACAGTGTACAGTCATGGGGTTCTTCTTGGAAAAAGAGTCCATGTGCCAGCATGGGTGGAATTTTAGTTGGGTGTACCTGTATGTCTCTATCCTGGAGAAGAAGTGACCAGTGTGTCAGTCTGGTATTACAGACTGACTCATCCTTCACTCTGTCTGATAGCAGAAAGTTAGTTGGGGTGTGGTTGGTGTTAATAATCAGTGGAGAATACCCAATGATATACAGAAAGTGCTTGACAGTCCAGTAGGTTGCCAGAAGGTTCCTTTCATAAAGGCTGTACTTCTGTTCCACTGGAGTCAAGAGCTGTGATGCATATGCAATCGGTCTCAGAGTACCATGAACCTTCTGGGCCAGCACTGCTGACATGGCAATGTCAGAGGTGGCACATTCCAGATGGAATGGTAGTGCTGGATTAGGGTTGACCAAAGCTGGAGCCGAGGCCAAGGCCTGCTTCAGTGACATCACAGCCTGGGTGTGTATGGGGCCCCAAGTCCAAGGGATGTCCTTTTTCAGTAACTCATACAGAGGAGCAGCCTTCTGAGCAAAATCACAGATGAAATCTCTAGGATAGTTTACCATACCTAGAAACCTTCTAAGAGTTGCCACACTGGTGGGCAATGGCAAGTCTTGCAATCCTTATATCTTCTTCAGGTAGGGTTACTGCCTTGATCAGTTATTCTCAGGCCCAGAAAGAGTACCTCTTTCTGACATAGTTGTTCTTTTGCTGGATTACATTTAAGGCCTGCTCTCTGGATGAGAGTCAGTAGTTCATCTAAGAGATCCAAGTGTTGTTCCTGCGTGGCTGTTGCCAACAGCAGATCATTCACATACTGCAAGAGACACTGGGGAGTAGAGAAACCCTCAAGGGCATTCATCATGTGCAGTTGGAACAGGGACGGGCTGTTATGGAATCCCTGTGGTAAGCAGCTCCACGTGTACTGTCTACCTTCAAAGGTGAAGGCGATATGGTCTACCTTCAAAGGTGAAGGCGAACTTATATTGACTTTTAGGAGCCAATGGCAGTGACCAGAAACCATTGGAAATGTCCAGGGCACTGAACCATTTTAGGTCAGGGGACAAGAGTCATAGCACATCTGATGCAGAGGCCACAGTTGGAGCACAACTGGGGGTGACCTGGTTCAGTTTCCTGTAGTCAATAGTAAGTCTCCAGGTGCCTGCGGGTTTTTTCATGGGCCACACTGGGGAGCTGGCAGTAGAAACACATGTTCTGATTACCCCTTGGTTGAGGAGTGATTTTATTGTCTCTCTAAGAGAAGGCAAGGCCTCAGATAGGAAAGGATATTGCCTTTGCCTCTCATGTGCTGGGCCTGGCACTTTGATGACAGTGTGCATTCTGCCACAGACATGCTTGTTGATAGCAAATGCTTCTAAGTGTCTTTGTAGGATGGGGAGGCGCTTTGGAAAAAGCTCATGGTTCTTGAACAAATCTATGACATACTCCTTGCTGTTGGCAGATATTGTTGCCACAACGTATGAGTCAGGTATCAAGATAATGTGATATTGGCCCTGAATCTGTAACAGTAGCATGTTAGCTAGGTCCACCACACAGCCATGTGGTGCAAGGAAGCCAATTCCAATGATACTAGGATGATCATGCAATACTATCAGTTGGAAGGTGTGTGAGGCCTTCAGATGTCCCAACTCTACAGGTAGAGGTAGAGAGCGGTATGCAGGTAACCTAGTACCATCTACTCCTGACATGTTGGTCCTCCATCCGGTGGACCAAGGAGATGTATCCAGGTGGTCATCATGTAATACAGACACAGCCGCACCTGTATTCAATAACACTGTAAGTAGGCAGCCACCAACCTCGGCCTCAGTGTAGGGCCTTCCGTTTGTATCCAAGACCAGCTTGTTTACAATCTGGACTGGGGCCTGTAATTGTCAATCTGTGCTGGAGGAAGCATAGAGAGGTTGGGTCTGGGTCCTTTGAAGCACTTCACCATGCTGCACTGATGCTATATAGGGAGGTGCTTCTGTGTTCAGGCCTGAATGGGTCTGAGGGCCTGTACGTCCGGTATCGCCATGGCCCATCGGAGCCTGGGTTCCTGGTTGTATGGCTGCAAGGGACTGAGCTGGAACAGCATCCACTACAGAGTGCACTTGTCCCAGAGGTTCTCTAAACTTCCGATTCTCTTCGGCTATTTCCCTATACGAAGGGCCTGGTCTTTGTTGTTGTTTACCCTTATGATTCTTGTGCTTCTTATTTTTGTGATAATTCCGGTTCCCACCCCATTGTTGCTGTTGCTGTTGTGGTTGTTGTTGGGCCTGCTGGGGGTGTTGGTTGTCTGCAGAGAGGGGCTGTTTGTGTTGGGCCTGCCCCTCCACTGTGTAGTGCATCGTGGCCTCTTGAGCAGGCTCCATGGTGGCTACTTTCTTGGAACCTGAGCCCAAATCATGGATATAGAGTTGATAAACTCTCTCAGTTTTCTGAGAGATGTCGGCAAACCTTTCCGTTGTTGGGTAAGTGGTTGGCTCTATCTTCTCTCTTACTGCAGGGATCGTGCTCCTAAGGAACAGGGTCTTGTATTCAATAAGATCCACATCTGCAGCTTCTTGTGCAAGATGCTTTCCTGCTCAGTAGGCCATCCAGAGTCTCTGGTGGTAAGTCGCTGGACTTTCTTTTGCATTCTGTTTCAGAGGTTAAGCAAACTTTACTCCTACTATACCTGGGCTGTGTGCAGAAATGAGTTCAGCTGTGACCTCTTCAAAGGTGGCATTGTCGTCCTGGCGGATGGCATCGGGGAGTTTGGCCCACAATCCAGGCTCAATGATTTGGCATAGTATTTGGACCTGATAGTCTGCAATGAGACTAAGCATCTTGCATTTGGAACGCACCTTCTCCAAGTGGCAGCTGAGGTTGTCGGACGGGCTCATCCGACCAATGCTGTTAGCTATTTGCTGAACAGAGTAGGCCATTTGTAGGGGTTTATTGGGCCGATCAGGCTGGGGTAGGTTGCCTCGGGCTCCATCCAGGGCTGCCTGGGCTGCAGCCTCAGCCGCGGTACGAACCATGCCTTCCTGAGTACCAGCTTCGTGCAAAAGCTGCTTAATTTGGGCTTTGAGAGATAGGCATGTTACCTACTGCATTCTCAATCATTGTTTCTATCTCCTGCCTGTCTCCCACAATAATAACGGCTACCGGTGGTGCCATCGGGACCAGGCCTGGACCTGCTCCCCCCTATCATGGGGGCTACCATGTTGGCGTCGCCCATGATGCGCATCACAACGTTGATGACGTATGACAAGGTGTGGGTGGAGTGGGGACCTGCCATGTTGTGGATGGCTGGGTGGGGTTTCTGGGCCATAGTAGGGGCATGACTGGGTGTTGTACTAAGATATGTCATCATCTGAGACCTCCCCTTCAGATGACATGTGTAAGGCGGGGGCTACTCCTCCCATCACCTTAACATGTCCAGTCAGAACCTCCCGCTGATGGCACAGTTTCACCATTTTGGATTCACACTCTGCATGGCTCACGTTTGCAACATCCATATCAGCCTCATCTTGCATTTGTTTCTGCAGCACTCTATACGCGGAGCTCAATTCGTGATTGTCCCTAGTAGCCAATTCTAAGTCATTACGTACCTGGTTTGTCTCGTCCTGTAGCGCTCTCATATCCTCACTCAACTGTTCATTCACTCTACTTAACAAGTCATTCATATTCAAAGCCTGCCCCTTATCCTGTCTCAAACTTTCACACTGCTGCTTCAACATACAAATTTCTTGCTCTCCAGCCTGTGCAGAATGTTGCAAAAGTGAATCCTTTTCATTTCGCAGTGTTCGAAGTTCAGACTCCAAATTCTGCTGCAGTCTAATACATTTAATTTCCTGTAAACCCATCTCTTGCTTACGAGACAAAATCTGCAGTTCAAGGGTTCAAAACCTCACTTTTGAGGCTTCCAAAGCAGCATAGAGAGCCGCGACCAACAGCCCTTTGGCATGACGCTTATTGGCTGTTTGTCTTGTCTCACAGTACTGGGTTGAGATCCCCAGTATAGGGTTTTTTGGATTGACTTGCGTCCCACGTGAAGTCAGCCCATCCTCCATGGGAGGCAAGGAAGTTTGAGACTTCAAGTCTCAGTTCTGCGCAGATATTTGATACGGTGGCCATTGTGTGGGAGGGAACGAAAAATCAGACTGTGAAAAAGGCGCCGTGCTGTGTATCAATCCACAGCAGGAACACTTTACACACAGTTGGGCTGCTGTATACTTCGTAGGCTTGCAATTTAAAGCTGCTGTGGAGTGGGTTGAGTCGGCATCGACCACACCCAAGAAAAAGCAGCCAGACTTTGCAAGTGACTACAAAGTGGTCTGTAAACGGGAGAGGTGATGCGGAAATGCACACCTACAATCCCCATTGGGAAGGGAAAGGTTTTAAGCAACAAGTGAAAGCTTACAAACACCAAATATTGCCTGTACGCGGTCGCCAATTGTCAGGAGGTCTAAACATCACTCTCAGGTTCTTGGCAATATTGGGAATGCAAAGAATCACAGACACATTGCATAAGAGTAATAAACTTGTTTATTACTACCAAAAGGATAAATCACAGTTGCCCTAAGCAGTTCTTTCCAATACAAACCGGGAGCCAATGTTAAGTGTTCCCTATACCGCAAGGTTTCTTCGTGTCTCTTGGGGTCTCCGAGGTATAAGACTCAGTGTCTCACATTATATACCTATGATAATTACCATGGTTACTGTAAGATAGAAACATTTATAGTTACAGAGATGAGCCCTATTGGCTAAATTAGAGGTGGCTCCACGGTCCAAGATAACATTATACAATTTTGTAGTAGTCATCACTTTGTGAAACAAAAGAGTACAGTTCTTACAGGGCCTTACTTAACAAGTGTAGTAGTCCAATCACCAAAAGGTGGCAATGCCGACTTATATACCATACTCATTACAAGGGCACAAATGTCCTGATCATCTTGTAAGCAAGAAATACACAGAAAATACATAGAATATATATATGTATTAGCAAGCAAAGTGTATAACAATAATATGCATACATATCCTGACATACTTTTGTACGGTAGATGCTCTTATCCCTATAAGTTAGTATAACATATGCCTAAGCACTAGCTGTCTATGGTGTACCTCTGGGGGTACCAGTAAGGGTGCAGGGACCTCATGTAACATCTCTCAGCAGCTCTGCCCATGGTGGGGTATCTTTAACAGTCTCTGAGTGCTCATCTGGTGTGACGTTCTGCCCTTGAACTTCACCCATATGATCATCCTCCATAACCTCAGCGGCAGCAGCAGCTACGTGAGGAGGCCCCCAGGGTGGCCTCCTTTGCTTAACCACCCTGATTTCTTTCATCAGTTCATCATATGGGGGAGGCGAGTCCAGCTGGTCTGCCAGCTGTAACTTAAGCAACAATAATTCAGAGAATGGAGCAGATTTAAATATTTGGTCCAACCTAATTTGATCTAGTTTGTCTGGAGTCACACTACCTTTTCTAAGGCATTTCTGTAAAGTCTTTTCAAGTCGAGGTACATACACCGACAAGGGCTTCCCTTGGCATTGATGAGTTGTTTTAGCTCTCCCCCACAGATTCTCATCTGAGTCTGGGCTCCTAAATACATTTTCCAAAGCATCCAAATAGTCCTGTGTGGTTTCCCCTGGATTATTAGCCCACTTGGCATGGATAGTAGCCAAAGTGGGACCTCAGAGACTTTCACTCTACCTTTTTATTTTCTCTGCCTCAGAACATTGCCATTTGGGCACTAGGGGGGCAACATAGTCAATCCATGTCTCCCAATCATCTTCCCCATTAGGTGTGGGTAGAATGCCTGAAAACACTCACAGCATGCGATAAGAGTCATGACTAACTGTGGGCGCAGACATGGGTGTTGGCACAGGTGTGGGCATGGAAGCTGGTATAGGGGCAGGTATCAGAACTGATGTAGGTGATGGGGAAGGAACACCCCCAGGTGGCATGAATAACTTTTTGAAGTCCTCAAGGGTTTTGCCCTCTTCCAGTAACAACTTGGCAAACTTCTCCTCAAAGGTATCAGATAAGGGTGGGAGCTCGTTTTCTGGGGGATCCTCACTATCTTTAGTTACTACACTCCAGGCGACTGGGGACCAGTCAACAGCAATAGTTTTGGGCACCTTAGTGCTGTCCATGGGGTTGCTACACTCCACTAAAGCCATTAGAATTTGAGCAGTCAAGTCAGTATGTTGGCTTACCACTACAGATTTTCCCAGACATTCAGTTTTTTAAAGTGTCCCCTCTATAGTGTCTTTACTAGTGCCCAGGAGTATATCTTGTATTAACAAGGCATTCTGGGGGTCAATTTCATGCCCCGTACACCAACCAATCAATTGATGCACAGCCATTTCTTCAGTGGTACCATTACATTTTTAGTTGTAATTTTTGATGTTGGCCACTGGGGGGGGGCTCTAATCCCAACGGTGCCTCCAAAGTTGTAACCCTGATGCCGTTATACCAAGGGCTACTACCCCTGCCTGCTTCCCTGACTGCAGGCTGAGGGGCCCGGGTTTGCTATCAGGGGTCACTGTGGTGTCACTACCAACAGTAAAACTATAATTATGGTGCCTCCACCAAGAGTAGTGATTTAGTGGGTTAGAGCTTGAACTGATATAGCCCCCTAGGAAGCTATACCTACCCACAGCCCCACCTAGTGGCCCTGCACTTGAAATTACAATAACCACCTTGCTTTGCATTCAATTCACAATTAATGGAGAGTGCCAATAATATGCTCACAGTGACCACTTACCAGCAGGATCTGGAACTCCACATTCACCCTGTGCACTTGTAAAGAGCAGTTACCAGCAATAACACAAAACCTCTCAGTTGTTTGCATTAAACCAGCACTCAGTAATAATATGCTCATGGGTCAGATTAACATTTAAACAACAAACAGATTTATTTAGGGGTTTAAATAAGGGGTAGAGGATGCAAATTAAAGCTTGTTCAATTGGCACTTTTGGTTTTAGCAGTATTTTGACTTTGTATAAACATTCAGCCAATTGCATTAACCCCTTTGGACTGTCCAGTTAACCTCACTGGGTACCCAGGATAAGCTACGTTGCAGGCCTGAGGTGGTGCCACGGGTTGGCCAGTACCGCACCTGGTTGGGGCCCTTAAATAAAGAAATGGTTAAGGCTTTAATTTTTACTTAACTGTAGAAATTATAAAACACCTTTGAAACCCAGAAATTGTAATCCCCAGGCCCAATGGCCTGCAAGGACAGTCTAAACCTAAGTGCAGACTTGAAAAGCAAATCAGTTGGAACAAACAGGTTAACTGGTGTTGCAGGGTAAAATCCTGAGGTACTCACTGAACCTTGGACCTCAGGATCTGGGTTGATTTCCAGGACTGCTCTTCTCGAGGCAGGATGTGGCTGCAGGCTGCAGGACTTCGTCCTTTCTGGCAAGACCAGGATACAGGGACCAGAGCTAGCACGACTCACCCCCTCATCAAAGTGTAGCCTCCAAGGGTGGCCACAACCTGCGATGAACTTCTCTGCAGGAGCCGATTCCCTTCTCTGGTCATCTGGCAGCTCGGCCTTTATAGGCAGCAACAGTCTTTTAGGCACATGACTTGGCATCACCAGTTCAGCTTGGATACAGTTTGGTAACAGGCCGCTCATCTTACTCTCTTACAAGTTGCAGTCCTGGAAATGTAAGCTGGCACACAGCAATTCAGATCTCCCTCTGGCAAATCAGCTGGAAACAATTTCAGTGACCACAGGCATTAAGTTCAGGCACAGTCCCTGAGGCAAAAACAGCTTCTCACCGAAATGCAGATTTGGGATCTTTTAACACTGTGATCCCACGTTCAGTCTGGAAATGCACTCTGGTGGATTCTCCCTTTCTGGAGGATAGCAGCTGGTTCTGCAGACTTGGGTGATCCAATTAATCAGCAGGTGTTTTGGCGAGAAGAGGCAAAGCAGGCCTCTCCCCACATTCCCCGCGATACAGGGATCCTCATTTCCCTTCAGGAGCTCCAGACAGACCCCTGGAACTGCTGCTCAAACTCTTCTTTGACTGACTTTGGACTGCCCTGATTCAAACAGTCCCTCCTTTTATAAAGGGCAAAAGTCCAATAATTCGATTGACTGTCCAGGCTGTCAGAGTCAGTTTAAGTCTTTTAATTAGACAGCATTTTGGTGCCTAGATTTTGTCCCTACTTATTCCCCACAAGTCTCTGGCACTGTCCCAGGAGCCTCTTTGTTTAATCCTGGCTGCTGATTGGTTGATAGGCACAAAGATGGTGGCTGCTGATACAGTTTTATGCAGTCAATTTAGTGTCCCCAAATATAACGTCCCGGTGCAGCCAGACATATTATTTTATTTAAACAATGTTCCCACAGTTACATAGCCCCAACCGTCCTCTATTGGACATATTCATTCATTTATTTATACCTTTCTCCCCTACGCTGTCGCTGCCACCGAAACACTGACCCCCTAGGCAGCAGGCAGCTGCTCATTAATATTCATAAAGGGCTCATTAATATGCATGAGCCCCACTTATGGCCAATTTAAAAGTTTATTTATTTTTTCTCCTGGGGCTTCTCACTAACCCCTTAGAGGCCACCAGTCCCCATTTTGCTCAAAGAGGAACCGGGATCAAGAAAAACTCCTCGGTTTGACTGCAAACTGAGCGGTTGGCATCAACAAATGCCACAGGGCATATGTGTGAGTGTCAGCGGCACAGAAACATGCCAGCAGCTCACGGTTTGATTTTTAAGCCTGAGTTGAGCTGGATTAAAGATCTGGGTGAAGGGGAAGCTTGTGGCACTAGAAGGTCAAGGGCCAAGCGGCTGAAGGTGCCGTGGAGAAAATAGGGATGCTGGCAGCAGCGAAAGAATGCCCTAATGCATTTAAGGGTGAGACCCCCCCAAAAGGGGGGGGCGTTACGCTAGATTGAGTAGTAAAACATTATTTAGAAATTGTTCTTTTGACTGAAATTAGATGGTTAAAAATAAATGTTGAAGTAGTTCCATCTTTACATCGTTCCTATGCATGTCATATTAATTTTAATTCCTTGTTTTTTTTCCGCTAGATGGAAGAACCTTCAGTGCAAAATCTTTTCTACCTTTCTCTTTATGCCTCACTGTTCAAAAGTACCAACCGTGCTGATCTCAGCATCGAGACACAACATAAAAAAACATAGAATTTGTTGGCAGATATTGACCACTTGGTCCACCCAGTCTGCCCAGATGGTCCCTGCCTAGTCTGTCTCAGCATACCCTACCTGGTCCCTGGTGATCCTCCATCCTCCCTGCCTATTTATTAATATTCCCCATGTCTATCCCATGCATGGTTGAAGTACCTCACTGATTTGCCTCCATCATTTTTGCTGGTAGTCTGTTCCAGGTGTCTACCACTCTTTCAGTGACCACGACAACAGTGACTGCTATGGGGGTGGGATGCAGAGGGGGATCAGGTCAAGGGGGTATGGGGTGGAGAGATGGATGCGAATGGGTGGTCGGTGGTCTCCCTGAATGTGAGGAGCCTGGGTAACAAAAAAGCTGAGCTCCAGGCTCTCTTAGCTGAAGGGATGGTGGAGGTTGCAGCCATCACAGAGACTTGGGCCACCCAACACCAGGACTGGGATCTGGCAATCCCGGGGTACAAAATTTACAGGAAGGACAGAGGGGTGGGGAGAGGGGGAGGTGTGGCAGTTTATGTAAGGGATGGGATCAGATGCACAAGGGATGAGGGGAAGAAGGGAGGACAGAGGCACTATGGATGCAACTCCTGGACTCAAAGGGTAGAAAACTGAGACTGGGGGTAGTGTATAGACCACCAGCCCAGTCTGAGGAGCTGGAGAAGGAGCTGGCAGAACAGATTAGGCAGGTATGTAGGAAGGGGAGTGTGGTGATCGTGGGGGACTTCAATCTGCCTGGGGTGGATTGGGGTATCCCAGCCAACTCTAGTGCTAGTGAGGAGGTACTTCTGGATGCATTCCAGGATAGTCTTCTGGCACAGTTGGTCAATGTGCCAACTTGGTTAGATAAAACACTGGACCTGGTATTATCGAACAGGGAAGCGGTAAGGGAACTAAGGGTGGAGGACCTACTAGCTGGGAATGACCTCCAATCAGTATGGTTCACACTCAGATTGAGTAGGGAGACTGTGGGCTCAGAAACAAGGGTGGTTGACTTCAGGCGGGTGGACTTTGGGAGGATGTGGGTAATACTGAAAGGGCAGCTAGATTAAGCTGGAGATGGATGCACAACAAAAGTGGGATATCATTAAACTTGGTCTAAATGAGGCTGTGGAGGCTTGCACCAGGACTCTGAGCAAGAACAGCAGAGCTAAGAAGCCATGTTGGCTAAACAGGATGGTGTTGGAGGTGGTGAGGGCAAAGAGAGCTGCGTATTGGAGATTCGAGAGGACTGGGAGCGGGGAGGACAGGGAAGTGTATGCGAGTTGGTCTGAGGAGGTAACCAAGCTGGTAAGGGAGCCTAAGACCTCCAGTGAGCTAAGGTTGGCTCAGGGCATTAAGGGAGGGGGGGGGAGGAGGACTTTTTTAGATACGTGAGGGAAAAAAGGAAATGCAGGGACCAAATAGTGAGAATCAGGAGGGGTGGGGATGGGTGGAAAAGGGTGCAGAACAAGCGGAAGCACTGAATGAATACTTCTGCTCTGTGTTCATGCAGGAGAAGGAAGGACCACTACCACCGTGGACTGAGAAAGTGGGGTCGGTGGGGGAAGGGAATGACTGATGGGAAGATTGCGGTGAGTAGGGTACTAGAGGGTCTGAAGACACTAAAGATGGAAAAGGAACCAGGTCCTGATGGCATCCACCCCAGGGTGCTGGAGGAGATGGCAGAGGTGTTGGCCAGGCCACTGGCTGACCTGTTCAACACCTCCCTGGACACGAGATGCATACCACAGGACTGTAGGATGGCCCACGTGGAACCTATACACAGAAGTGGCCCATGGGATTAGCCAGACAACTACAGACCTGTAAATCTCACTTCCATAGTAGGTAAACTTATAGAAGTGATACTGAAGGAGAGGCTGGTGTCATTTCTCGAGGCAAATGGCCTCCAGATTGGGCAGCATCATGGGTTCATCTTGGGAAAATCTTGTCAGACCAATCTAATAGAGTATTATGACTGGGTAACAAGAGAGCTGGATGGGGGCCATTCACTGGATGTCCTTTATTTGGACTTCAGCAAGGCCTTCAATTCAGTGCCTCATGGGAGGCCGGGGGGGGGGAAACTGAAATCCATGGAGGTGGGGGTGAAGATGGTTAACTGGATCATGAACTGGCTGAAGGGGAGGCAGCAACGGGTGGTGGTGGTGGTGGTGGGGGACTCTCAACACTTAGGCCAGTGATGGGTGGAGTGCCGCAATGCTCTGTGATGTGTCCGGTGTTGTTTGGGCCATTCATAGTGGATATCTCACATGGACTTGGGAGCAGGATTAGTCTGTTTGCAGACGATACCAAGATGGCAGTGGTAGTGGATGATGCTGAGGGGTGGAAAGAACTACAGGGGGACCTATCCAAACTGAAGGAATGGTCAGTGAAGTGGCAGCTGGGCTTCAATGCGAAGAAGTGCAAGGTTATGCAGTTCGGGGTCAAGAACCCGACCAGGGAATATTGGTTTGGGGTCACCAAGGAAGAGAAGGACTTAGGAGTGATGGTAACGGAGAGCATGAACAACTCTGCTCACTACAAGAAAACTGCAACTGAGGCTAACAGGATGCTGTGATGCATTGTAAGAGGATTCTCATCAGGACATAGGGAGGTGATCCTACCCCTCTATAGGTCCTTGGTCAGGCCACACTTGGAGTACTGCGTGCAGTACTGACGGCTGTATCTGAAGAAGGATATTAGACTGCTAGAGGGGGTGCAGCATAGGGCCACAAAGATGATATGGGGGATGGAAGGCAAAACCTACGAGGACAGACTGAGGGATCTGAGTTTGTACACCCTGGAGGAGAGGAAGGATGGGGGGATATGATTGAAACGTTCAAGTACATGAAGGGGATCAAAAAATCTGGCACTGATAGGTTATTTAGGCTAAGGAAGGGAAGGGACATGACAGGCCATGGGATAAGATTAGAAGGAGGCAGATTTAGAAGAGAGATGAGGAGACATTATTTCACAGAAAGGGTGGTGTTGAAATGGAACGTCCTACCAGAGGAGGTGATAGCATGCAAGATGGTGGGTAGTTTCAAAAAGGGCATAGGACAGAGCATGGGGGGGTCTGGGTAAGTAGTGCTGAGATAATACTGGAGGTGAAGGGGGAGGGGTGGAGCAGCTGCAATCTAGGGGTGATAGCTGCACACTCGAGCAGACTTGATAGACCATGAGACCTGTTTCTGCTGACAGAGGCGTATGTTTGTAAGTACTTCCTCATATCCTTTGTAACCCCCCCCCCCCAGCTTCATCACATGCCCTCTGGTCCTGGTGCTCCTTTGAACCCCCAGGATACTCAATTAAGAGCATCAATGGAGCACCGAGAGGCAAGGGCTGAGACAGGCAGTAGCTCATCTCACTGTGGACTGCCAGCTCAAATAACTGTAAAAAAATAGCATCACCTTTGAAATGTTTCTATCATGTCATATAATTTGCCAACCATATTGTACTAAGCATGCAGTGATCACAGAGGGACTATAACAGTGTGAGCTATATCTATCATCTTTTTTCTCTCTCTCTTGGGCTCAGGGAGGGTGAGGGTGGTGGGACAGAGGCGCATCCCTCCAGTTGTACCGCTCCACAATTCATATGCCATTCTGGCAGAGCATGGTTCTTCTATGTAGGCACCTGTAGTGGAGACCAAGGAGGATGCTGGGAACATCAACATGAGAGACCCACAGGAGGGTGGCACTGGACACCACAGGGGAAGGAAGTAGCTCCTGGTGGGGGACTCAAATGTTAGGGGGTTAGAACTTGGGGAGGGAGGGGAGAGGGAGGTAAGGTGCCTGCCTGGTGCCATGACTTGGAGGGACAGTAAGCGAATCCTCAGGACGCGGGAGCAGCTGCACGTGAGAGGGAGCTGGACATCATTGTCCACCTAGGGACAAATTACCTAGCTGAGCATGGGATCAGAGCAGTGCAGGAGGAGTTAGTGGAGTTGGGAAGGGGCCTTAGACAAGTAGCATGCAAGGTAACCTTCTCAGAGGTGCTGCTTGTCTATGGTATGGGTGAGGCTAGGGTACTCCACACCATGCGAGTCAATGAATGATTGAAAAACTGGTGCACAGCGCAGGATTTTGGCTTTATTGGGGACTGGGGATCCACCTGGAGGGATACAGGCCTATACTGGCACAATGGTCTGCATCTGTCCGGGGGGGGGGGCAGACTCCTAGGTGATAAGTTTAAATGCTTCATTGGCAAGCTTTTAAACTAGCCAAGGGGGGAGGCACTAGTAAGAAGCAGGGAATTCCCAGCTTCCCCTCACAAAACAGGGTTGTTAGTGAGGTAAACACCAAGGTAGAGAGGTCGATAGGGAGCAGACGGGTAAATGGAGAAAAAGGCAAAGGTAGTAAGGGCAGGGATGGTGCTTAAAGGGGTAAGGCCATGAAAAAATGGGGGACGATGAGTACCAATGCCCATAGTCTGGGTAACAAGCTTCCTGAATTAGTGGCCTTGATGGAAGAGGGACACCTGGATATCATGGCAGTCACAGAAACATGGTACACAGAGAACCATGAATGGGATGTCAACATACTAGGGTACATCATCGACAGGAGGGGCAGGAAGGGTAAAAGAGGAGGAGGAGGAGTAGCTCTCTACATAAGGGAAGGGATCAAAACAACAGAACTAAAGTGTAAACCAGGAGGAGAGAATGCACTGTGGGTCACCTTGGAGAAAGGAAAAGGCACCACAATCCACACGGGGGTTATATACAGACCCCCATCTCGGGGGGAGGAAACAGACAAGGAAATGATAAAAGGCATCCATAGAATGGCAGGAAAAGGGGAAATATTGTTGATGGGGGACCTGAATATGCCAGATGGTAACTGGAGCACATTTGCTGCAGCCACAGCTAAGAGTATGGTCATTCTCGATGCCCTACGAGGGGCATGCCTCAGACAGCTACTGTTGGAACCCACTCAGTTGAGAGCAATCTTAGACATGGTACTCTCAAATGGGGATGGCGAGAGGATCACAGATTTAGAAATGGGTAGCCACCTGGGAACAAGTGACCACCAAATAGTGTGGTTCATGATAAACACAGCCGTAGAGTCAAGCCATACAAAAGCGAGGGTACTGGGATTTAGGAGGGCTACCATTGGCAAAATGGGTGAGTGCCTAAGGAATGCACTAACATATGGGCAGGAAGGAGGGGTGGATGAACAATGGGGAAAAATCAGACCTGCCATCACAGAGGCAGCAAGCCTTTGTGCGAAGCAAATAAACAAAACAAAATGAAGTGAAAAAGTCACTGTGGTTCTCAAAAGAGGTGGCGGGGAAGGTTAGGGAGAAAAATATAGCATTCAGGAAGTATAAGGAATTACAGAAGGAGCAGGACAGATAACTGTATCAGTTAAAGCAGAAGGAAGTAGGGAAGGCAGTCAGAATAGCAAAGGCCCAAAACCAAGGAAAAGATAGCCAACTTAGTTAAGAAGGGGGATAAAACCTTTTAAAGGTACATTAGGGAGCGAAGAAAGACCAAAGTGCAAATCTCTAGTTCTATTCTCGCTGATGGTGTAGTGGTGCTTGAGTAAGGAGAGGCAGGAGATAAACTCAGTGAATGGAAACAGGTTTACTGGGTGCAAAGCACCAAAGAGAATAAGCAGTTCACAGCAGTATATTCTGTAACTCGGTACTCTATAACTCTAACCTTATGCTCTATCTTTATACTCTACAATCCTATTACTTTATACTCTATAATACCCTTATGTTCTATTCTTATACTCTACAATTATCTTATTACTCTACACTCTGTAATAATCCTTATGCTCTATTCTTATACTCTACAACTATCTTAATCTATACTCTGTAATAATCCTTATGCTCTATTTTTATACTCTACAACTACCTTATCATTCTTTCATTATATTTTTTCATTTCATTAGTACAGCATGACAAGCAGAGACCAAAAAGAGCATAGAGTCATTCAAAGGTCGAGAGCGGTGGTCAGCAGTGCACTTTGTTGGCCGGCTTTAGTTGAGTTGGGAGAAATGAAAGGGAGAAAACTAAAGTGAACAAGAGCACAAGCAATGGTAAGCCACCTGGCTGAAGTAGGGCTCCAAGGAAAACAAGTTGTAGAGAAGCTGAAGCATGCAATGCAAGGCAAATGTAGGGCACCTTGGCCGGTGAAGGACCCCAGGGAAACAAGACACAGATGCAACTCGCTGAAGACTTCTGGGTGGAAGCAGGATCCCAGCGGAAAACACAAGATGCAGATGGCTTGCTGAAAAACTCTGGGCCAAAGCTGAATTCCAGGGAAAACACAAGATGCAGACAACTGTCTGACAACCTCTGGGCTAAAGCTGGATCCCTGGGAAAGCACAAGATGCAGACAACTGATTGAAGACCTCTGGGCTGAAGCTGGATCCCAGGGAAGACACAAGATGCAGACAACTGATTGAAGACCGCTGGGCTGAAGCTGGAGAACCTCTGGAAAAGCTGGGTTGTTGCATCCAAAGCTCCACCCCCCTTGACAACGGATCCCTATCTGTGAACCGGGGCAGTTTCCTGCACTACCTAAAACTGTTAGGGAGGGGAAAGCCTGTAGATCTGGAAGAGAAACATGTGACAGGGAGCTATCTATGCTATACCTATGCTGGTGACCGGCCCCAACTTGTCTGAAGAAGAATGGTGGTACCAGTCTCTAGTTGGTCACTGCTAGCAACAGTCTGTCAATTGAGCAATAATCAGGTGAAAATATTGGCATTAGGCAAAGAGATTCTTAGATAAAAAAGCAGTTCAGTGGTGTGCAAAGCAGTTCTTGATGAGGAAGGTAAGTACATGGTTAATCCACCAGTCTATTGGGGCAAACAGGGCAGATTCCAACTGAAAGGGCACTTTCATACCTGCAAGGCAAATTCAGGGTAATCCAACAGTCATGAGAAATAACCAAGGTAAATTGGAGCAGGAAAAACAGTTACGTTGTTACGTACAGGCACTGTTCCTTTAAATGCAGTCAATGTCAAATAAAGATTTTGTCTCTTTCACAATTCACAATGTTCCATAGAATTGTTTTCTCAAAGCAAGAACTCTAGTGAGATGGTGCAAGGGGGAAACCTGTCAAAACTCTGGATAGCTAGCCACTCAGGGACCCTGGGGTATGACCCCCCTCCCACAGGCAATTGAGGTCAAATGAACCTAACCAGAGGATTACCCTGAGGGTAATCTGGATAACTGGCATGCTAAGGATCTATCGCTAACTGTTCTTCCCTTTCTAGGGGCTATGAGGCACTTGCACAGGTTTCGAGCCCTTGGCTCATCTAAGGTTACTACACTGCTGGGGTGGCTAACCATACACTCACTCCCCTTCCCTTGCTGCTGACAGAAGCTGACACTGGAGTGCACTTGCAAATTAGCTGGAATTTTGCACTCCCTAATTACTGGCCGTGACTTGGCTACTAGTGGCCACTTAGCTACTTGACACTTCACTCCACACTGGGGCTCTATTCCTTGTTTGGGGTTTGCTTCCCCTAACTGGCCCACCCAGAGCTGGATAAACTGAATAGAACATGGAAAATACTAAGGAAACAACATTGGGCTACCTGGCCCCTAACTCACTAGCCCACCTGGCTAATGTGACTACCACATTATCTGGGTCCCTCTTTGCCCTGAATGGCCCTTTTATTTATCACTTTAAAGATCCTTAAGCTTTTTGGCTAACTAGCCCTGTCTGGTAGCCCACCTGGCTAACTTGTCAACTTGGCTAAATTCTGGGGCTTTGCCCTGCCCCTAGCAACAGCTTCCTCATTTGATTTAATTTATAAAATTATTCTGGGCCATCCTGCCCTAGCTCTGCCTCCCGGGAGCTTAATTTAAATATATCCTGCCCTTGCAGCACTGCTCCTTAGCTGCAGCTTATTTTAATAAATTATAATAACCCTGCCCTCGGGCGGTCCCTTCTTAGGGAGCCTTGCCCCACTAGGCTGCTCTTCCATGCACGCTCTCTGGCACGGAAAATAAATCTTTTTATTTATTTATTTTTAAGTTCTTGGCGATCAGCACCTGCCAGATGGTGCTGCCGATGACTCACCACCCTGACCCTGGGAGAAGCTGCAGGAGGGAGGAGGCGGGAGCCATTTTGCAGTGGCTGGCGCTAGCTGCAGGCACTCAGGGAGCAAACTCTGGGTCTTTGCTCTGCCCGATGCTCCTCCTGGCCCAACGCTTATCTGAGAATGCGGCCCTGCTTGTGGGCGCTGCCGACAAGGGACTGGAATTTACTTTTTATTTTAAAATAAAAAAAAACAGGGCTATACTGAGCCCACACTGTAGTCAACAGCTGCTGTAGAGGACCCGGCCGGAACACTGGAGCCACCAGAACACCGCTGGACTACAGGGATGAGAGGAGGACTGAGGTACACTCTACCTATTACTTTTACCTCCCTGCGTCCCCTCTTTCCCTACTTGCCGCAACACTGTACTTTTTTCTTCTTGTCGGGGTGCCTGAGAGCACTTTCCTGAATGTAGATGCTGCTGGCCAAACTACCCTTTTAAAACAGCTGTTACTGGCCACTTTGGAGCCCTCCCAGGCACTCGGGATGCTGAGTTCCTAGCGACCGGGGAGGATAGTAGCTGCCCAGCATGAGGAGGCCACAACCTCATGCTAAGACTGGGCAGGCTGCAGGGAAGCAGAAAAAAACATTAAAACTGCAGGCTCCTGCACTATTTGGCTCCCCCCACTCTGCCACCTAACCCTACAAGGGGCACCTGGGCAAAATGGGGACCTGGGGAGACGGAGGATGGCTGGGGAAAACTGGGGACCCCTAACATTGGGGTATTACAAAAGGGGGTGATAGTGAGGCTGAATAAAAGGGAGGGGAGGTGGGCAGAGGGTGACAGTGAAAAGGCAGAGATACTGAACGAGTACTTTTGCTCAGTATTCACAAAAGAAGAAGAGGGGGAGGTACCTAAACCAAACAATAGAAGCACTCTGGACAGGGGATCAATACCAGTCCATTCACAGTGAAAGGGTTCTGAAAGAACTCCTAAAACTCAAGGTGGACAAAGCAATGGGGCCTGATAGGATTCACCCCAGAATTTTAAAAAAACTAAGGGGAGACCTAGTGACACCACTGACTACTCTTTTTAACAAATCATGTGAGGATGGTGTGGTACCTGAGGACTGGAGTAGACCCTGGAGCCACCGTTGACAGTCGGAATCATCGGCCACAATTCAAGGCAGTTGCAGTTAGCTGCAATTGCCCTGAGTTGCAGTCGTAAGTGAGTGGAGTCCTACTTTTGTGAAGTCGACGACTCCACTGTAACTTGCTTGCTCGCCTGACAGTCTCCTTCCCACCCCCCTGCACTTCCAGAGTAGAAAAAGGTTTTGTGAGGCATGTGAGCCCACCCCAAAGCCAACCTTCACTGGCAACAGCTCTTATTCCCCTCCCTCTCCTCCCCACTGCCCATCCCATGCGAACAGTGCACAGCAGGCTATTTTTTTTTTCTAAATTTGAGTGTGTGATTTTGGATGAACAGCCTCAGCCACCAACCAGACTGTGCCTCTGCTCTGTTCTTCAGCATCAATCACCCAGTCCTCCAGTAGTGTATGAGAGAGAGGGAGGTGCCAGTAGATGTGCGCACTGCACATGAGCTGTCGGGCAGCTACGGTACTGGAAAGTAGAAAACGAAGCGGCAGACAAGAGAAACTAATGCAATGTCAGAGTGTTCAGGTTTGCTGGGCAACAATCGATGTAGCTGTGTGACTGTCCCGCCACTTGATGGTCTTGACCATCATCCACTGAGAAGCAGAAGAGAGACACCCTGTGAGAGAGTGATGGGGAACAGGTCAGGATGGAAAAGGGAGGAAGTCAGACTTGAGATAGGAGTTACCTAGTCCCGGAGACAGGAGGGAAGCCGAAGCCTAGAGAGAAAGGAAGAACATTCTGGGAGCAGCAACAGCGTGGACTGGGAGTGGGCCGGGGCCTGGGCCCAGGAGGAGTGCATGAGTACTGGAGACGAAGACCATGAGGTGCTGGTGGGGGTCCTACTCGAGCCTGTACTTGGGTGGTGGGTTCTCTGGGGATTCCAAGGAAAAAGAATAGAGTTGGTTGGATCAAGGCAGAGGCAGACCACAGACCAAGTGTCGGCAAGGAAGCCAGTGAACTGAAGGCAAAACCACAGCCAGAAAGAAAGAACAGTGTGTGTGACTTGGCGGGAGAGATTAATAACCAGGCAGAAGGAAGTACATGGCCAGGCAGAGCCAATAGTAGGTAAGTGTCAATTTGATTACTTTGTGCTTTGTTGCCTGGGTCCCCTGATGTGATTTTGAAAAGTGGCCAGAAGGCTTGAGTTTAGTGGTGGTGCAACAGTAGCACATATTTGTAAAAGCCCCCCTCCCTTCCCTGTTGTCCTATGTGAAATGTGTGGATTGTTGAAATGCCGAGAGAGAAATATACTGGTTGGTGCCTTGGTAGGACAGATTAGAAACTGTGTGAATGTGAATTCAAAAAGCGCTAAAGCTTGGAGCTGTGCATCCCTAAACATCCAATACATTGTGCTGTAAAGTGGGGTATCCCAACTGCCACCCCCATTAACCCCTAGTTAGTTTCACTTTTTCAGATTCAACCTCCTGGCTATCCTTTCTTGGGGGTGATGCTGTTTTTATTGGTTACATACATAGCTAGAGTATTTTCTGAGTCTAAATTCATGACTGCTCTAGCTGCCTGTAGTCTAAATGGTCACTCCCTCCTCACTGTAAACTTTCAGACTGGCTTGCTACAACACTAGATGTGTCACAGTTGATAACCCCCCCCAGTGGAAGATATTGGTGGTGGAATGGTTTCGGTGCTAAAAAAATGTATTTTTACTATTTTGTGGCAACTTAAAAGTTACAAGTGCATTTATGGCATCCTCCCCGACCCATATATTATTAACCTGGCTAGTTCCACAGCTAGCTGCATGGCATTGAGGCATAATTAACAAGTGCAGGAGCATTTCCCCACGGAGCAGCAAGCATGGGAAGTCTACGTACTGTACAGTTTCTTCTGTCGGACTTGAGAGTTTCTGAATGAGAACTGCTTTTTATGCTTGCTTAAATATATCTATTCCTTGCTAACTCACTTGGGGTTTGGTTCATCTGGCTGCTCTGCCTCTCTCCTGATCAGTGGCAATCTAAACTAGCATGGCATGCTTTTTTTCATCCAGTGGTGATTTGCTTTGAGTGGTCAGGTAGCACATATTTATTATCTGAATTTGTGAGGTTGGAATTGATTCCCTGCCTGTAAGGGCCTGTCCAGACTAGTGCTTTGGTAACGTTACTGGTGTCCTGTAATGTTGCTGCTTGGTCTAATAACGGTAGCGTCCAAACCTGTAACATTTTAAGAAGCATTCCCTAAACCATTTTTAAGACCTCCAAAGAGCAGGTCTTTAGTACGGTTATTGTAAAATTACCTTATTTTTCTTCAGTCTGCTGAGTAGTGCAGACGGGTGAATGAAGTGCTCTTGTGATATGTGCCCTCCAGCGATCCACAATGCACTGCTCTACCTTCCCAGAGCATAGTGCGGTGTTGTGGTACGTGTGCATGGTGCCTACCAGGAAGTACATGCACAGTGTCAACAGCACTGAGCGGGAAGTTTAAATACCCAATTCTGTGCAGTTGAGTAGCAGTGCCACACGTATAAACTGCAGCAATGAGTGATTGTAGTGCAAGTTGGCTTGAAGAGGCCACTAAACTCCAGCTTGATTTTTGGTCTCAGGAGTGCGTGCAAGAAGAGTTAAATAGTTTCAGGAGAAATAATGTTGTATACCAGAAGGTGGCTGAGTATTTATTTGAAAATGGAATTGAGTGGTCAACCAAACAGTGCCATGATAAAATAAAGCAGCTAAAGGTCAGGTATCATAAGGTGAAGGACAGCAACAGCCGATCTGGTGGTCGTCAGGTTGTATGTCCATTTTTTGACCAGCTTGATCACATATTGGACACAAAACCCACATCTGACCCACTGCATGTCCTTGAAAGCAGTGAAATTAAAAAAGAGGTGGACCCTCTGGACCCTGAACTTGATGTAGATTGCTACTCTGTCAGTGAGCTTCCAGAATCAGGTGTGTTCCATTTGCTCCATAATGTATGCTTTCCAACCCCCCCAACAGCATACCAACTCAACATGTGCTAACCTTTATTACAGATGTTGATCAGACTGCCGAGTCATCTGTCAGCTTAGATAGTGAGTTTGCTGGTAAGGGCACATCAAGCCCATGTGGAACATCTGGCAGCAGCACAGCATCCTCTGATGTGAATGTTGCTCAGCGCAAGCGTACATCCAACAGTGAGCCACTATGCAACCTCAGAAAGAAGAAGAAGGCCAGTTGGATACAGGAGCTTGCTGAAGCAGTCTTCGAGCCCACTAGGAAAATGCTGATGGAGCAACATAAGGAGTTGATGGCCATGGAGAGGGAGAGGATCAGGGAGGAGAGGAGAGGGAGATGAAAGAAAGATTACATAGGCAGGAGGCAGAGCAGAATGCAGAGTTTTTCACAAATATGTTAGCGCTACTGTCTGGCCATCATCGGCCTCCTAGTGTGGCAGCACAAAATGCACAAACATGCACACCTACACAGGGTGCAGCGACTGCAAGTCATAGCCATGAATCTGGAATATCAGGTGGTATTGCTCCCGCTCCACAGTGTGGAGGCAGTGCATTGTCCTTTCCTTATGTAGCAACTGTACTAGTACCCACATTTGGTAATCCCACCCCATTATTACCCGCATAGTCAGCACAGGCATCACTGAGTACTGCTCCCATGCAGGTGGCCAATACTGCATCAGTGAACAACATGAATGCTGCTGGTGTAGTGGCTTCACGTGTTGGACAAGCTCCCAGTACATCTGATGCTATATCACAATCTACACACAGTGACATGGGACAACATTACAACAATAATCATAATCACACTGGTACTTTTTTCCCTGGCGGTTTCACACAGGCCTTAATGGGTGACGATGTTACTTGGACAACCTTGTAGGTATGGGTATCTGTCAGTACGGTAATACGGTTCTGACCACATGTGTGCCTCTGACCGCATGATGATTGGTATACTTCGACTTCTTGTTCTGGCACTACTGACATGTATTGCTTTGCTTTGAGCAATCATTCAGAATACATAGCTAACTTGCCACTGTTAATGCTATTTACTGTGTTACTGCTGTGTGGTGTTGTCATTGCAGCACTGCAGTAATAATGATGACACACATTTGTAGGTGGTATCTATAGCTGTGGTTTTAATACATATTGTGCAGCACACATTCAGAACCAGAACCGTGAGTTTTCGTATTCAGAAGTTTAACGTTTAAGCTACATTTTAACAGTTTTACTGTTGTACACTACAGGTTATTACAAATGTTTAATTAGCAATTCAAGTGTTAAAAACACTACAGTTTTAGGACATATTTGTTGTGCAATAAGGTTAAATACATTATAAATTTCGTGCAACAACACAGACGTTTCAAAATATTAACTGTTGAAACAATTATTTTTCCAATTAACTTTATAAGTTTTAACTAACTTGTATATGTGATTATAAATGTGCTTCCTTTTCTGTATGTATCTAAGTAGTTTCTCATGACAGTTGTAATAAAAAAGTATTTTAACATCGATAGCTTGTCCTGCTTTAACTTTACAATATTATATAATGTACCACTTGTATGCTGTGCTGCTTAGTGGCTCACAGATATAACTGTCAGTACTGTCACACACATTAATGGTTGTTGACATATTCTACTAGTGCATCCCATATCTCAGTGGCCTGGCGATTCATGGCTGCCACAGATAATTCACCTGGGGAAGACAGTCTTGGTCAGCTGGTTGAGGGAACTTTCAGCACTCAGCTTCTGAGACTCAACTGGCCAGAAAGGCCTCTGACTTATCCTCACAAAGGTTGTGCAATGCACAGCAGGCTCCTATCACATAAGGGACATTCTGAATGACATATTCATTTCTCTTGACTAGACATCTCCAATGGCCTTTCAGTCTGCTGAAGGCACATTCCACTACCATTCGGGCCCTGCTCAGACGGTAGTTAAAATTATGGCGAAGGTAATTTCCAAAATCAGAATAGGGCTTCATGAGCCAAGGCAGAAGAGGATAGGCCGGGTCTCCAAGTATCACAACTGGTAAACTGACACCGTTGATGTCTCGAGGCATAGAAGGGAACAGCTGACCACTCTGTCCTAGCTTGTATAATTTACTATTCCTGAGCACCTGGGCATCGTGTACCTTGCCAGGCCATCCAACATTAATATCCAGAAAATAAAATTTATGATCAACCAGAGCCTGCATCACTACAGAATAGTAGGATTTCCTGTTGCAGAATTCACAGGCATTACCAGGAGGTGACAGAATTGAGAAGTGGGTCCCATCAATTGCCCCCCTACAACTGGGAAAACATCACTCACTCTCGAACCCCCGTATGATGTCTGGCACATTATGTATTCGGATCACCTTAGGTAGTATGACCCAGACAATGGCCTTGCACACATAGATTACTATCTCCCCGACAGTAGATCTGCCAAACCCAAACAGGTGCCCAAGGGTTCAATATTCCATGCTGGTGGCAAGGCACCACAAGGTAATGGCAACCCATTGCTGCACTTCAACAGCCTTGTGCAGTACTGTGTCAGACCGCTTTATGTGTGGGCTCAGTTCTGTGCACAAAGCTGTGAAAGTCTGTTTAGACATGCGGAAATTACTGAGCCATTGCTCATCGGTCCAAGAAGAAAGCACTATCTGCTCCCACCAGTCAGTGGACCTTGGATGTCTCCACACTACTCTGTCGACTGTCACAGCAGTGTTCAGTGTTATTGAGAGAAGCAGGTCACTCACAGCAGCAATAGTATGCTGCTGCATCTGTTGAAATCTATGTGTTTGCAAGTGGCGTGCAACCCGGCGATGTTGTCTATCCCTCATCAGTAGCTGCCGCTTCGTGAGCTAGCGATTCAGACAGAGCAAAACAGCAGTGTTTAAATCAGGTGCCTCCATGTCAGTGGTCTGTTTACATGGAGATGCCGCAATGCCTTATGGGAGCATGCGTCAGAGCGCGTAGTGCAGCACTGATTGCTGGGATATGGGTGGATAGGGGTGGCCTCCAGAGGACTGTAACGCTTTTCAAAATCTTACCAGAAAATGGATAAAGAACACCAATGTGGATGCAGAGTAATGGTTTAAAAACAGATCCAGCTCTTAAGTGTGGACACACAGAAACGGATTGAATGGTAACGGTTTATAAACCATTTTTACAGCTCATTGCTAGTCTGGACAGGGCCTAAATGAGGCATTCTGAATTGATTCTGACTGAAGTCTGACACTGTATGTACGTACTTGCTTTCAGAAATCCAGATGTGTAGGGGTTCCTGTCTGTTTGGGAAATGAACAGTTTACAGAGATGTTCTCATACACTTGGTAAACTGGCTATTAGAGAAAAAACTGAGTAATCACATTCATAGAAAATAATGCAAGTAATCTACAGTAACACTGCACTAGAGTTACTGGGAATGACCAATCCACAACTGCAAGCCCTGCTTTGCATACTTTTGTTTAGTTGTCTTTGACTCTGTTAAATTGCTTGCAGCCATTCGTGTGTGTGTGTGTGTGTGTGTGTGTGTGTGTGTGTGTGTGTGTGTGTGTCTGTGTGTGTGTTATGGGGTGACTAGGCATAGGCATTTGGGGATCTCATTGTTTTTTGCAATTTACCACCCTGACCCTTTCCCATATATTGCATTTATGGTACTGAAAAAAGTAGGGATTTTAATGACATGATGCCAGGCAAGTACTGTTGCATGTTACAGTCCTATTTCTATTTTATTCAAAGTAAATTTCAAACATTTTTGAGGTGGCTTTTGGGCTTCAGAGCCCGTTACCTTAAGGCAACAGGGGCCTAAGTCCTTTGAGTCACAAAGATGACTTTCTTTAATTGGTCCTGTGAGGAAGGGAAGGGATCATTAACCAGGCTGAGCTTGATTTGCCATCCGATTCCTGCCTTTTCCCAGCCTGCTGACTACGCCCCTGCAGTAAGACATTTTGTGAAATCTAGTCAGAGAGAGCACAGGGTGTGCCCCATTGAAGTGTATGGTGCTCTGGTTCAAAATGTTTTTGTTTTTAAGTCATAAAGCAATCTCTAGTATATATGAACGCCACCATTGAACTAACAGACCCTCTGTTATTTGAGCTGTAGCCTGATCATGTGGAGAGGGTGGGGGCATGGTCGTCTGACCGGGAAGTGGAAAGGATTGGCTGGCCATCGAGCTCAGCCCGATTTTTGATCCCTTTGCTTCCCCACAGGACCAATTAAAAAAGTTATCTTTGTGGCTCAGAGGATTTAGGCCCCCCAGGCTCCTTAAGGTAACTGGCTCTGAAGCCCAAAAGCCACCTCAAAATGTTAGAAATTTACTTTAAATAAAATATAAAAAAGACTAACAGTCAACGGTACTTTACTGATGCCTGCCATTATGTCACTTCTGCTTCAGAGGACTTATGATGCTTTAAGGTAATGGGCTACAAAGCCCAACATACCACATATTGGAAATTATCTTTAAAATTGTGTTACTGGGGTTATGGATAGGCACATGAGTTGGAGCTTGTTTCTAGTGATGCTGGCCAAATGGTAGCCCCATTCAGTCTCCCACTTCTGGTGAGATCACCGTAGAGCCACCTTGGGTGTCTAGGTAAAAATTAATGAAGATTCAGTTGATTCAGTTTCTGGGGTGACTGAGGAAGAGGATGGGGGTACCTACCCCAACCTTAGGCACTGACTATACTAAAGCACCCATGGAGGTGTGGCAGTATCCGTAAGGGAAGGACTTTTTCTTTATGTAGTTGCAGTCATAAATTTGAAACTGGTTGAAAAAATCAGTTATAATGTGTTGTAAGTCTGTCATAATTGGTAATTCAACTGACTCTGGGGTCCAGACTGGAGGAGAGCGGATGTGATGCCCCTTCACAAAAGTGGGAGCAAGGCAGAGGAAGTAAACCACAGACCTGTTAGCTTGACCTCAGTGGTAGGGAAAATGATGGAATCACTTCTGAAAGAAAATACTACCGAGTACTTAGAGGCCAGCGGGACACAGAACCCAAGGCAGCATGGATTCATAGCGGGAAGGTCATGTCAGATGAATCTAATAGATTTCTTTGACTGGGTGACCAACATAGTAGACCAGAGAGGGGCTGTGGATATGGCCTACCTAGACTTTAGCAAGGCATTTGACACAGTCCCACACAAAAGATTAATAACCAAGCTAGCCAGACTTGGAGTGGGTCCCAGGGTGGTAGTCTGGGTAACAAACTGGTTGGACAACGGGATGCAGGGGGTAATAGTAAATGGAGTACACTCTGAAGAAAGGGGGTACTA
The DNA here is from genome assembly GCA_016271365.2 of Neoceratodus forsteri. Classification (NCBI taxonomy): domain Eukaryota; kingdom Metazoa; phylum Chordata; order Ceratodontiformes; family Ceratodontidae; genus Neoceratodus; species Neoceratodus forsteri. The sequence goes on from CM057456.1 coordinate 1,682,127,860, forward strand.
CCTGTGAGAGGCATGGGAGAGCTTAGGGGTGCACGTACTGGGAACTTTAACACATGGTTGAAGAACTGGTGCTATGAGGAAGGGTTAGGATTCATTTGTAACTGTGGACCCACCTGGAGGGATGGGGGCTTGTACAAGCCTGATGGTCTGCATCCATCCTGGAGGGGAATCCAAGCACTCAATGATAAGTTTAGATGCTACATGTACAAGCATTTAAACTAGCCAAGGGGGTGTCAGGCCAGCGAGGAGGGTACCTAATTGCCCACCCCCATAGCTAACAGTGGAACTAGTGAACAGGAGGAGGGGATATCTATACAAAGCAATGTGCAAAAGATGGAGATAGGCACCCAAGGGGTGGATAGACAGAAATGGGGCAAAATTCAACAGAAGGGCAAAAGCAGGGAGAACCAGGGATAAAGGATAACCAGGGAGGGGGCTGGAGTAGAACAGCTAAACAGTCCAGAGAGTTCACATCATGGAAAGCCATGTGTGCCAATGCCAGGAGTGTTAGCAACAAGATGGAGGATCTGGAGGCTGCCATGGTGCAGTAGGACATGGACATTGTGGCCATCAAAGAGACCTGGTGTAATGACAACCATGACTGGGAGATGGCCATACTCTGCTACAACATATTCAGAAGAGACAGGGTAGGCAGGAAGGGAGGAGGCGTGTCACTTTATGTGAAAGATGGCATAAAGGCCATAGAGATCCAGAAGGAACAAAATGGGGGAAAGATACTGTGGGTTAAGCTGGAAAGGAAAATGGGGTCAGCTATCTGCACAAGGGTGGTCTACAGACCACCAGCCCAGGAGGAAGAGACAGATAGGGTGTTAATACTAGCCATCCAAAGGATAACAGACAAGGGGGAGGTGGTGGTGGTTGGAGACTTCAGCATTCCAGATGTGGACTGGAGCCTCCCAGCAGCAGCATCAACCAGGAACAGATTTATCCTGGACTCCTTTCAAGGTGCCTTTCTTAAGCAACTGGCTATGGAAACAACTCGGCAGAAGGCAATACTGGACCTTATGCTCACAAACAGGGACAGAGTGATAGGGGTTACAGTGGGGGAGCACCTGGGGAACAGTGACCACTGGTTACTGTAGTTTGAAATTACAGAAGGAGTAGAACCGAATGGCACAAAAACACATCTGGGATTTTAGGAGGGCAGGCTTTGGGAAAATGGGGACATGCTTGAAAGAGGCACTAATGGGAATGGGGAGGAATGGGGTGGAGGAACAGTGGGCAATATTTAAAACTGGGATTACAAGAGCAACAGAATTATGCATTAAGCAGGTTAGCAAGGGGAAAAGGAAGAGGAGGCCATTATAGTTTTCCAAGGAGGTAACGGAGAAAGTAAAAGCCAAAAAGATCGCATTCAGGCAATACAAAAAGATGCAGGCAGAAGGGGATAGGGAGAAGTACCAGGAGAAGCAAAGGGAGGCAGGGAGATCAGTAAGGGAAGCCAAATCTCAAGCAGAAAAGCGCATGGCAAAATCGGTGGGTAGAGGAGACAAAACCTTTTACAGGTACATAAGTGAAAAAAGAAGGGAAAAGGGAGGGATAGTAAGACTTAAGGGGGAGGATGGGGTCTGCGTGGAGGATGACAATAGTAAAGACATACTGAACAGGTATTTCAGCTCAGTCTTTACTGAGGAAGAGGAGGGTAATGGGCATGAAGGGAGTACAAGGGGTGGGAATGGCACAGAAATGGACACAAGTCCCTTTACATGGGAAAGGATCCTAAAGGAACTGGAATGAATAAGAGTCGATAATGGGGCAATGGGGCCAGATGGGGTGCACCCCAGGGTCCTAAAGGAACTAAGAGAGGTGGTGGATGAACCTCTGGCAATCCTGTTTAGCTGATCACTGGAAACAGGGAGGTACACGAAGACTGGAGGACAGCAGATGTAGTCCCCTTATACAAAGCGGGAACAAAGAGGAAGTGGGGAACTACAGACCAGTCAGCCTGACCTCAGTAGTAGGGAAGATCATGGAAGCACTACTGAAGGAGAGATTGGTGGAATGTCTGGTTGCCAATGGACTACAGGACCCAAGGCAGCATCATTTCACTTGGAGGAGGTCATGCCAGACCAAACTCATTGAATTTTTCAACTGGGTGACAAGGGAGGTGTATCGGGGAGGGCAGTGGATGTGGCCTATCTGGACTTCGGCAAGGCCTTGGACACTGTGCCACATAGAAGGCTATTAAACAAAGTGGGGAATATAAGAGTGGGCAGGACAGTAGTGTGGTGGGTGGGTAATTAGCTGGGTGGCAGGACACAGATGGTGGTGGTAAATGGCTGTCACTCCACAGAGGGAAGAGTGACCAGTGGAGTTCAATAGGTATCAGTGCTGGAACCGATCCTATTCAACATCTTCATCAGTAACATTGCGCAGGATCTAGAAGGCAGAATTTCCCTGTTCACTGATGACACAAAGCTCTATAACAGAGTGAACATGACAGAGGGTGTAGACAGAATGAGGAGGGACCTGTAGAAGCTTGAAGAATGGTCAACAGCTTGGCAGTTGAAATTCAGTGCAAAGAAGTGCAAGATAATGCATATGGGGCACACAAACCCTGGAACAACATATCATTTGAGGGGTGAGGATATACAGTAGCATGCACCAAGCAGGAAAGGGACCTTGGGGTTATCATCTCTGATGACCTCAAGGTAGGGAAACAGTGCGACAAGACAGCAGGTAATGCACATAAGATGCTGGGATGCATTGGCAGGGGCATCACCAGCAAGAAAGGGAGGTCATAATTCCACTATACAAGACATTAGTGAGGCCCCACCTGGAGTACAGTGTACAGTTCTGGAGACCTTACCTATGTAAGGACATAAACAAGGTAGAGAAGGTTCAGAGGGGGGCAACAAAGATGATACAGGGATTGCATCACATGTCCTATGAGGACAGGCTGAAGGACTTGAATATGTACTCCCTGGAGGAGAAGAGGGAGAGAGGGGATATGATAGAGACATACAGGGAGGAACAGGGTGCAGGAATACACTATTTTCCAGCAAAAAAGATGCTTCAGGACTAGAAGGCATGGGATGAAGTTGGAGGAAGGGCGATTTAGAAGAAACGTGAGGAAGAATGTCTTCACAGAAAGGGTGGTGGACAAGTGGAACACCCTGCTGGAGGAAGTAATGGAGGCTGAAACAATCATGGGATTTAAGCATGCACTGGATAGATCTAAGGGAATTCTGGAGGTCAGGGGTAAGGGGCAACAGACTTCTAGAAAAATTTAAAGGGAACTTACAAGTTCAAATGGGCAGCCTGGGTGGGCCCTAGGCCCTTATCTGCCAACAGTGTCTATGTATCTATGTATCTATGGGTTACTAGTGGGGTACCACAGGGTTCAGTTCTGGGACCAGTCCTCTTTAATGTCTTTATACCTGACATTGCGGAGGGCCTGGAAGGAAAAGTATGCCTCTTTGCAGGTGACACAAAGATCTGCAACAGGGTCGATACATGAGGATGTGTGTGGAAAGGATGAGAAGGGATTTGGCAAGGTTGGAGGAATGGACAAAGTATGGCAGCTTAAATTCAATGCAAAGAAGTGCAAAGTAATGCACCTGGGAAACAAAAACCCAGGGAAAGAGTACACGATGGGAGGGGGGACCTCACGGTAGTCATATCAGACGAACTTAAGGTAGGTAAGCAATGTGAGAAGGCAGAAAGGAGGGATAGGGGATACTGGGATGCATAGGGAGAGGCATTACCAGTAGAAAACAGGAAGCTATTATCCTTCTGTACAGACAGTTGGTGAGATGCCATCTGCAGTACTGCGTTCATTTCTCGAGACCCCATCTCCGCAAGGACTTAGACAGGGTTGAGGCAGTCTAGAGGAGGGCAACTAAAATGGTGCAGGGTCTGCACCAGAAGCCAAATGAAGCAAGATTAAAAGAGCTTACTATGTATACCCTTGAGGAAAGGGGGGGGGGGACAAGATAGAAACTTTCAAGTACATCAAGGGAGTCAACAAAGTCCAAGAGGGTAGGATCTTTCAGAAAAAGAGATGTGCAAGAACAAGGAAACACAATTTGAAGATAGAAGGGGGATGACTCAGGGGCAATGTGAGGAAGTATTTTTTCATGGAGAGGGTGGTGGATGCATGGAACAGCCTTCCTGAGGAGGTAATGTGGTCAAAAACATTGGGGGAATTCAAGAATGCATGGGACAGACATAAGGCAATTATAGTGAGGAGTAGGAGGAAGTTGGTTAACTAGGATCTGCAGCTTATCCAATAGGTAGGGAAATGGGAAGACTAGATGGGCCAAGCGGTGCTTATCTGCTGTCAAAATCTATGCTTCTTAGCTGGCCCAGTGGCACTGAGGGTTGAGGTGCTGGATGCCACACCTCGCACCACACCAGTGACCGGGTTCAGGAATGAGCAAGGGCTGCCAGGGGTCAGCGGGGGGGGGAGAGAAGATTGAGCATCTGGAGGACTGCTCTCCTTTCTTGGGGGAGAGTCTCATGTTGTCCCACTTGTTGATTGCCCTCTAGTGGTGACTAGAGGAACTTGTCCTGAGATCGTTGGCACTCGATGTGGCTACGTCCAGAAAGGAGGGGGGATGGGACATAAACAGGAGGAAAAGAGGCCTGGCAGGGCTTTCCCATGATGGTCCGCTGTGCCGAGGGCCTACCCCGGCTTCGGGATTGGGTTCCTGGAAAGGGGGCATCACCTTCCTGGCCCTGCCATTGGGGTAAGCCATGGGGTACTCTCCAGGGTCAGCTAAGTGCAGCGCGGTGGGACCTGAAAGAGAGTCCCTCCTTTAGAGGGCCAAAGCCCCTGCCAGGGTTTGGCAGAGGATAAAAACTTGAATGAAAAAAAAAAATGTCTATGTTTCTATGTTTAATTAGAACTGCTGAGGGAATCGGTTTTACACTGTGTAGCATCTTAACTTTAAAGTATACATCATGTATCATACCCACAGTCATCTTTATCCACGTGGCCACACTCACATGAAGTATTAACTTAGTAACTGATTGATTTATGCCATTAGGTAAAAAAGGACTGTTGGGATATCCAGTCTCCACCCCCTGAGGAAGGCTCATTACACAGCTGATGCACCAAGGTGACTGGCAGATTAGCTGTACTGCTCTGTACCTTTTCTGTTTATTTATACAAGTTGGCTCTTTTGGCACTTCAGCGATTCAGGAAACTTACTTCACAACAGTTCTCACCAACTGATGCTCAGGCTGTGATGTTTTGGGCACTAGCAATGTGTTTTCAATAAATTTGCCACTTTTGCATCCAAGCAACTTGCCCCAGTACTTACTTTGGTACTAGGTGTGCAAGCCCTGTTTCGGTTTCTGAATTTGATCTTCCCCATGGGACCTACTAGGCTTGATGTTTGTCAGGTAGTCACCTACAGTACCAGGGCAGGTTAGAGGTCCATTGACTGCATCATGGCAATTTCTGAAGTTATTGGACCTTCCAATGAGCCCCCTTTCCCCACCACGGTGCTGTTGGAGAACATGGAAGCAAAGTATTGTATTTCTTAAGCTTCTCAGCCATCAACTCCGGCTCTGTCGCTGGTATCTCCTCCACTAATCCTGTTTTCAAGAGCCCTGTTTCCTCCTTCACCTTCCTTCCTTCTTCTATTTATGTACTGAAAGAAGGTTTTGGTGTTGTCTGCAGCTCTAGCTGCTATTCTGGCTTCCAGCCCTTCCTTGTACTGTATATCTTAATTCTAGTTTTTCAGTCTCTCAGTGCTGTCTGTACTTCTGTCTCACCTGGAGGTAACCTGTCTCCTTCCACAGGTCACTGACTTTCATTTTGTTCACAATTTGTTGCCTCAGGTCCATGGTGAACTCAGGATCCACATTTTCATCATTGTCCCATATTACATAAGAAATATAGACATTTGTAGTGACTTCAAGCACTTTCTTTAACTCTCAATGTGCCCTGCATTACCAGCCTCATGTAAGTGCTTCAGGCCCTTAGACACCAGATCCTTCATCATGGGAAAGTCTTCTTTTCTAAAGTTCTCAGTCTTGGTGTTTGGCATCCAGCTAGTTTTCCCTGTCACTAGGGAGTAGGGGACCTGGTTGTTGTCACTGCCTTCCACTGGTTTCTTGACCTTCACACTGGATATGTATTAGTGAACATTTTATTATACAATGGGCACCAAAACAAACAGCAAACCCTGCATTCTGATTGGCTGGCTGGCACCTTTCCAGCATTGTAAATCCTAATATCACTCCATGGAAAAAGGTGCCAGCCGCCAGTCAGCCACATCAACAGCTCCCCCTGAAATCACTCCAAGCATCACAAACCCAACACTAGTAAAGACAAAGAATTATATGGACAGGACGGCTTACACCTGAATAATAAGTGTACAAACAAATTGGCCAACTTGATACAAGAAGCTTTAAACTTGACGGGAAGGGGGGACTTTGCCGGCCAGTTAACTAATGTAAATATTATAAGTAGCCCATTAGATCTAACTACTGCTACAACTGGGTACACTAATAGACATACAAAAAAGTATAGAGACTGTATAATCAGACTAAATGGCTATTTAACAAACGCTAGAAGTCTAAAAAGTAAATCAGATGAACTAAAAACAATTCTATACACTGATAATATTGACATAGCTTTCATCACTGAAACCTGGTGGAGTAATAATGATGATTGGGGCAAACACATAAATGGTTATCAACTTTATCATTGGAACAGGGAAAACAGAAGAGGGGACGGCATCGCTGCTTATATATCTACTAGCATCAAATCATGTGACATTTCAGACAAGATAAAAAGGAATAATCCAACTGAGACATTATAGGTAAAAGTAGATACAGTTAAGAAACCAAACATCATTATTGGGTTATGTTATAGACCTCCTGGATCTAATCTGCTGATGTCTGAGCAAGTAATAAAGAACTTGAAGCAGCACGTGAGTTAGGCAGAGTGGTGTTTCTAGGAGATTTAAATTGTAAAGATATAAATTGGGAAACAGAACAGGCAACAAATTATATGAGTTGTAGCTTCCTTGGACTATCCAAAGAAATAGGACTAATATAGCATGATTGGCAACCAATCAGACTTAGAAACTGTCTGGACATCATTCTTGCACCTAATGAAATTGAGATACCAGAATGTGTGAAACTAAGGCACCACTTAGGAACAGTGATAATGACAGTGTTCAGTTTACACTTTTAGATAATACCTCTTCATTAGCAGGTTGTACAACTGCTTATAATTTAAAATCAGCTAAAACTGAACAAATTCAACAGGCCTTACTGGAAATTGAGTGGGATATAAAACTAGCTGATAAAACAGTATCACAAATGAGGGATATATTTTAAACTGAAATATTCCAAATATGTGATAAATATATAAAGAAAATCAAGAAATTTGGCAACAAGGGGATAAAACCAAAATGGCTTAATAATAAGATAAAAGAGCTTTTAAAGAAAAAAAAGGAAAATATACAATGCTTATAAAAACAACATCAATAACAGTGATAGGGAGGACCACTGGAGACAGTATAACATTATTCAACAAAAATGTAAAAGGATGATACATAAGAGAAAGCAAGGTATGGAATTAAAACTAGCAAATACCACAAGTAAAGATAATATAAAAAAACTTCTATGGTTATGTAAATTCCCTTAGAAACAACACTCAAGGCGTACCCCCCAATTAAACATAATCAAGTTCAGGTAGAAGAGCCTTCCAGGATCGCAGATATTTTTTATACGCACTTTAGCACTCTTTATTCTCCTAAGTGTGATTACAACGATGAAATACCTCTGGGAAGACCTATTCAGGTTGATATCACACCAGAATTTGTACTTGACAAAATTAAAAAGTTGAAAAACTCTCATTCTGTGGGACCCGATAACATCATAGCTGCACTATTAAAATTATTAAGTCCACATATAGCTACTCCTTTGGTAACCTTGTTTAAAAAGTCCCTAACTGACAATGACATCCTCACAGATTGGCTGAATGTCATAATAATACCGATATTTAAAAAGGGTAGTAAATCTGACTATACCAATTACAGACCTATAAGTCTTACATCTGTACCGGGTAAGATTTTGGAATCTTTCATTAAAGAATCCATATATAATAATATAGTAGACAGGAAACTTACAGATCTAACGCAGCATGGCTTTGTCACTGGTATTTCATGCATTACAAATCGATTATGTTTTTATGAAAAGATCTCGGCTGCCTTAGACAATGGTAAATCTGTTGATTGTATATACCTGGATATGGCAAAGGCATTTGATAAGGTCTCTCATAATCAAATTGTTCTGACCCTTATAAAACATGGGACTGATCATAATTAAATTAGATGGATACAATGCTGGCTTCACAATAGAACATAAGTGGTACGCATCAATGGTTTTCACTCATCAATATCAAATTTCAGTAGAGGGGTGCCTCAAGGTTCCATTCTGGGCCCATTACTCTTTCAATTGTTTATTTCTGGTTTAGGCAACAAAGAACATGTCTGGATTACTAAATATGCTGACAATGCCAAACTAGCTAGTATGGTAACTAATGAAGAAGATAATATATATCTACAGAGGGTGTTAAATAACATTACAGACTGGGCTAACTTAGTAGGTATGCCATTTAATGTGGACAAATGCTCAGTAATACATTTTGGTACCCATAATAAGCTGCTAGATTATAAAATGGGTATTTACTTACTAAAGAAAATGGAACTTGTAAAAGATCTTGGTATATTAATTTCCAGCAAATTAATATTTAAAGCACATGCTGACACTCAAGTTGCAAAAGCAAAAGATGTCCTATATTCAATCAAAAGAAATTTTAAAAGCAGAGATGCAAAAGTAATAATGCCCCTGAATAGAGCTTACGTGAGGCCATTGTTAGAACAAGGTACACAGTTATGGGTACCGGTAAAGGGGGGAATAAAGGACAGGGTGGAAAGGGTGCAGAGGCAAGCCACTAAGTTGATCTATGAATGCAGAAATATGCCTTATGAAGACAGTTTAACAAAATTAAATCTAATGACACTGCATACTAGAAGAATTAAGGGAGATTTATTAGTGTGTTACACCATATGTCAAGATAACTATCTCTTTGAAGATCTGAACCTAAAAAGAAAAAGTCATAATAAAGGTACTACAGGACATAAATTGCAGCTAGCCCCCTGTAAGTTCCATTCAGAGAGACAAATGACTTTTTTTACACAACGCATTGTTAACCCTTGGAATAGCCTACCACAGGAAATAATTAACAGTAACAGTAAAGAATACTTTAAAAAAATGTTAGACCAATTTATTCTGAAATATAACTCACTGTCATGTTACAATTAGGTCAAGGAGTGTATGTGGGCTTCCTGCCTTGCTTAGCTCCTCAAGACATAGTATGACATTTTATGAGTATGAGACGGCAATCATCGCTAAATGACCGTCTGTTAGAACTGCTGCTTGCATAACCAGTGAGATGACTAACACTTTTATCAGCAACAGAACTGAAATGCAGTCATTGAACCCCAAATTAAGAAAAAAAAATTCCCGAACTCAACTGGTACACCATAACAGTCACTTTTAACAGCAGCTATCTTCACGTTAAATGAAGTGTCACAAAGTACGCAGTAGCAGTTAGTCCCCTTCCCCACTCAAAGTCACAAACATTGAGGTGTATCTGTTTCTTTTCTAATTTACCATTTACCTTCTTTTCATAGATGCTCCTACCATTTTACACACCCCGTGCCCTCCTCAACGAGATCAACATGTAAGCCACTAAACATAGTCCTAACCGCAACTCACGGCCTATAGCACATGCTCTTATGTTTCTGATCACTGCTTCCATTTAAAAAAATGATTAGCTAAAGAAAACAAAAAAATGAAAGATGCTTCTTTCTGTGCTATCATTCGAACTGTGAACTCCACTGTAACAGCTACTCGGGGATCGGGATGAGGACAGTAACGGCAGCCCCTTCTTATTATTGGCGGACTCCAAGTGCAGCACGAAAAGTGGCCGGTTAATGTAGGCAGCATTCACTGCTCAGGTTTGCTCACATTGCACCCATGCTACTGTCATGTGTAGAGCTCCATTAGCAGCTCACAGCCCTAGGAACCCAAGACTCATCCCTAGCAACCAAGAACTATTTTTCTCTTGGACCAATAAATGCAATAAAAAAAAAATTGAAAATATAACAAATAAACAGTTTTTCTTTTTTTTTTCCTTGTAAAAAATTGTACATATTGTATAATTACAATATCCCACTCGAGGGAGTGGGCAATGCCAGGATTTACCAACACCTGGTGCTGTTTACTCACTCGGCCTGTGGCCTCTGACCAAGCAACACACCAGGCGTGGGTAAATCCTGACATCATCCACACCCTCTCATGGTAAATTGCTTAATTCATTTTCAAGTAATGAATAGGATACTCAGCTGAGACAAACTAATTTCCAGTGAAGTCTCTGTTACATGTCAAATCTACAAAATTACAGAAGTTTCAAAAACATTAATCACAAACCATAACAAAAAAACACTCACATAAGATATAAATAATTATGATCTCATACAACATCAAAATGTTCTAACATTCTACAATATAATATTACTATGCAGTCAAATACAGTAAGTTTGATTTAAACTGGGAGATCCATTATACACAACAACATCAAGCAAATCAATCAATCAATCTTTATTTAACCAGGCAGAACACCATTGAGCCAGCTCATTTCCAAGGTGGACCTGGACAAGTACGCATGAACAATACACAGGTAAAACAGGTTCAATAACAACAGGTTGATTAACAGAGAAATAATTACATTGTTAAATACATCAACATAGAACAAGCTTTTATTAAATACACTGATATGAGTAAAAAAAAAGAAAACATAATATTTATACAATGGGAGCAGTAAGATTATATAGATAAGGAAAGTATGTTGATGGATACAGTACATCCACAGGATTATACAGGTAAAAGAGGGGACATAGCATAATATTTACAAAGGTTAGGAATGAGAACAAGGAAGCGCAGGAGCTGAAGGAGGTAGGACAGTCAGACAGAACAGATCATGATATTTACAAGTTATACAATAAGAACACAGAAGAGCAAGAGCTTAATGAGGTAAGGCAGCCAGACATGTACATCTGCAGAGCAGGAAGAGCTGACCATCAGAAGAAGCAGTTACAAGACTCATTGAAAGAGCACTCACATAGAGTTTTGAACTTGGCAAGGGTAGTAGGGATAGCCAGCTTCATTGTTTTTTGCAACTTATTCCGAAGTTGGGGAAGTACATGGCTTATGGAGGAATGGACAAAGCGAGTTTTTACTGTAGGGATCAACAAGGAAATATAGGAATGACTTCTTAGTGAGTATCTTCCAGTTGCACAACTGGACAGACACTCTGTTATGTAATGTGGAAGCTAGTTGGTAATTGCTCTGAAGGTCCAGAAGACAGTGTTCCTTTGCCTCCTGAGAGTAAGAGAAGGCCAGCCTACCAGGGAGTAGGGGGAGCAATGGTGGGTGGAGTATGGCATGCTGATGATGAATCTTAAGGTGTGATGATAAAGAGTGTCGAGCTTGGCAAGAGCATGGGTTTGGCCTTGACCATACATGGAGTCTGCGTAGTCCAATAGAGATAAAAAAGTGGATTGGACTAGCTTTTTCTTGGCATCCAGTGTAAGAAGGTGCTAAAACTTATAGAAAATTCCAAGTCTATGTTTAAGTTTAATTGAGAGCTCCTTGATATGGTCTGAAAAGGAAAGTTTTTGGTTGATCCAGACTCCCAAGTATTTAAATTTTGTCACATAGTCTAAGGATTCACCAGGGAGTGTGGAAATTTGAGGTGCTGCACCCAGGATGGAGGGATTTGATGTGCTGATAAGCAGAGAGAAGATCATGGCCTTTGTTTTTTTTGCATTTAGGAGAAGCTTTTGGTTCAATAAGTTTAGTTGCAGCTGATTGAAGTCCGATTGGAGATCCTGGCAAGCACGTTCCAGGTTGGGCCTTGCAATGTAAATAATGGTATCATCCACGAAGAGATGTACATTGGCGGATTTCACACCAATGTCAGTGTTGTTTATGAACAGGGTGAAGAGCAGGGGGCCCAAGATAGATCCCTGGGGAACACCACGCAGCAGGGGTTTCAGTGGGGAATAGTCCCCTTCTTCCTTGACCTGTTGTGATCAACCAGTGAGGTAACTGGTAAACCATTTCAATGGTTATGAGTTCAGGCCAACATTGCGAAGCATAACCAGAAGCAGTTCGTGATCCACCATGTCAAAAGCTTTGCTTAAGTCAGGAAATATGGCACACACATAGCTCTTCTCATCTAGAGCTCTCTGCCAGTCATTTGTGACTTTTACGAAGGGCAGATATAGTACTGTGCCATAGTCTGAAGCTGGATTGCACAGGGTTGAGCAGGTTAGCAGATTCCAGATAACTCCTAAGATGGGAATTAACCAATTTCTCTAGCAGTTTCGATAGTATGGGCAACAGGGATATTGGCCTGTAATTATTTGGATCACTTGGATCTCTGGATTTGAACAGTGGTATCACATGGGCTATTTTCCAAACAGAAGGGAGGTCCCCTTGGGCGAGGGACAGATTGAAAAGATGTGTAATCAGTGCCAATAAAATGCGGTAGCCAAGCTTAATTTATTTTATTTATTTATCAAGTCTAGGATTATAAATACCTTTGAGCCAAGGCTCTTTTACAAAGGTTCCACATCAGAGAAATACAAATTATGGGGAACATCAAGGCAGACATTACAACGATGTGGACATTGCAAACAGATTACAGATTAATACAATTCAAGGGTAACACGGTAAGCAAAGCAGCCAGTGGCATTTGTCAGAAAAAACAAACAAGAGATAAGAAATGCCAGTCATAAGGAGATTGAAGAGGGAGGGGAGAGGGGAGAGGAATGCAGGTAGGGTGAGGAGAGGGTGAAAATGCAGCATTGGGTATACCAAGATGTGAGGGTAGATTCCAATGAGGAGGGGAGGGAGGGGGGACCACTAGAGCAGGCAGGGAAGTGGAGAAACAAGGTTAAGTTGGGCAGTCACAGGAGCTGTTGGTAGTGAGATAGTCCCGGAGCCTAGTTTTAAACATACCAATTGTCGGGGCAGAGGAGTTGGTGGGGCTGAGGCCTTTGAACCAGAGCGGTGCTTGATAAGCAAAAGAGTGTTGTCTCTGTGAAGTGTGACAGTGGGGGACTTTCAGTAGCTGTAGCGTGGATCTCTGCAGGCACCGTTTGTTGGTTTGGTGTTGTAACAGAGTTGAGACCCCAGAAGGTGCAAGGCCAAGGTAGATTTTTTTCGCCACGGAGCAGGTGAGAAACTTTATGCAGTTTGGTAGTTGGAGCCAGCCGGTCTGGGTGTACAGGTCACATGTGTGGATGAGACAGTGAGCACCAGTGATGAGCAGACATGCCTTATTTAAGGCCGTTGAGAGGCGTCTAAGGGTTGTGGTTGTGGCCGAGCCATAAATGATGAGATCATAGTCTATTACAGAGATCACAGAGCTCAGGACTGCAACCTTCAAAGCTTCTGGCGTGAGGTGTGGTCTGTGTTTGTAGAGGAGATCAAGCCATGTATTAGCAGCTCTAGCTACATTATCTATGTGAGGTCCATAGGAGAGATTAGGGTCAAGCTGTATCCCTAGGCATTTGAAGGACCCCACCTGATCTAAAGTGTTCCCCTGGGTGGTGGAGATAGCCAAGTGGTGTAGCTTGTGTGGGTTATGAGAGCTGCAGAAGAGCATAGATTTGGTTTTCTTGTCATTGAGGACCAGTTTATAATTAAGAAACCATGTCTCTACAGAACTGAAACCAAGTTGAAGGTTGTGTTGAAGAGTTGCAGGATCTTTGTGAGTGGAGAATACAACAACATCATCTGCATATAGTATGATCTGCTCAGAGCAGTGGTAAGGGAGGGAGTTTAAGAAAAGGCTAAAAAGGAGGGGGCCCAGTATTTATCCCTGTGGGACACCCGAGCGAACAGGCAGGGTGTCAGAAAGAACATCAGCAAATTTTACTCTCTGTGACTGGTTTTCTAAGTAGCTTTTAAACCAGAGAGAAGAGTCAGGTGATAGCCCGGCATTCAGTGTTGGTCAATTAACAGTCCATGGTGTACTGTATCGAAGGCCTTGGAGAGGTCAATGAAAATGACCCCTGTGAGAAGGCCGTTTTCAAGGGATTTGTGCAAAGCTCCAGTGAACTCAAGAAGGGCTTAAGGAAGTAAGGATCTATTAGGTCTGCACTTCCACTCTTTCTGGTATCTAATTTGAGTAGTAGATCCTCGACTTCACGCAAGGTTACTGGCTGAAAGGAGAACTGAGCATCCGGAGCGGGGGGGGGGGGTTGTTGGCCGGACAAGATGCGTTGCTGGCAAATAGTTGAGCACAAAGGTTAATGGCAGTTGAATGCAAGCCCTGTGGTTGCAAAATGATTATTAAGTAGGTCAAGGATTTTTGACTTATTGGCAGTGAAAGAGCCACCAGAGGAAATCTTGGTTGGGAGAGTGTTTTGTGACGTGTGCCCTTCAATGTTCTTGAGGGTTTGCCAAAATTTGGCAGCGCAATTGGAGGAGGAATCCAGTTCAGAGCGGAAATAATTGGCTTTTACTGTTCTGACAAGTTTTGTGCAGAAGTTCCTAGCCATTCTGAATGCTGCCCAGTCAGAAGGGAGCTTGGTTTTCCTTGCTGCTTTCCAAAGTATGTCTCTGTTAAGCAGAGCAGACTTCAAGAGGTAGCTGTGAACCAAGGGCAACATTTTTTCTTTGTACGAATTTTAATCATGGGTGCATGGTTATTTATATCACCAAGTACAATATTTTGGAAGAACTCATAGGCTTCCTTAATTATTTTGGCCAGGTAAAAGTCTTGCCAGAGTAGTGAGTTCTGTAGGTTGAGGAGGAAGGCCTGTGAATCAAAGTTACAACAGCATCTTTTGAAAATATATCTCGATGTGGATGGAGTTTTGGTTACAGACCTCACACATGCGACGGCGCAGTGATCGCTTATGTCAGAATAAGACACCCGAGTGGGAAAAGAGGTGGGGTTTGCTTACTAAAATGAGATCAGTCACGGTGCTATTAGCTGGGTTTTTCTTGTTGGGGTGGGTAGCTTCAGTAATTAGCTGTGAAAGCCCAAAGGAGTCGCACATATCCCTAAGAGGCTTTGAAATCCCAGAGAGCCAATCAAGGTTAAGGTCTCCCACTGGCCCGATGGTGCTGAGGGTTGAGGCACAGAACACCACACCTCACACCACACTAGTGACCCGAGTTCGGGAGCGAGCTCGGGTGCTGGGGGCCGGCAGGGGTGGGATTGGATTGAGCACCTGTTTGACTGCTGAGGGAGCCCGGTGTTCTGGTGGCCCCTGGTGGAGATTGGGGGCACTGCAGAGCACTGGGCTGCACGTAATCATGTGGCTGACGCTGGCAGGGTTGCCATGTGCCTATGTGCCGGGGCATGCCCACATGAGGGAGGGAGTAGCGCAGAATAAAGGTTCTCATCGGCTGGCCTTCCAGTTCCTCCCTCCGGAGCCCACCTACAGCTGGAGTCTGTCTTCTAAGACAGCCCAAGAGATGTAGGGCTGCCCTCCCCAGGCGGGTGAAACCAGGGGTGCTGGCTGCAGGGGGGAGAGGAGGCACAGTCCGAGAGATCCACAGGCAGACAGGATAAAAAAATTGGATGCCTGAGAGATGGCCCACGAGCCGCGACTGGAGCGAAAAAGAGTTAACAAAAAAAAAAAAAGAGGTTAAGGTCTCCCACAGTGATAACTTCCATGGACGTTATACCTAGTACACTAAGTAGTTCAATACCTTAAGATCAGCAGACAGAGGTCTGTAGCATCTAATTACAGACAGAGACAAGGATGCTGAAAGCTGCACCTTAAGGGTCAGTCATTCAAATTCTTTGGGAAAAGAAGTGGAATCAGTGATGGAGGCAATACATTTGTCATGAACAACAGTGTAGTTTTTGTTGGGCCCATTGTGTGTACCATTTCTTTATATCCCCAAAGTGGAACTTAGCATGTAATGGTCTATATTCCAGGGGAACAGAATTCCATATCTTTTGTCCCATATAATAAAAATGTGATCTTCCTATTTCCAGTTTATACACTGGTAATATATATTCCAATCCCCCAGCTGATCTAAGATTTTTTTTTGTTTCTAATTTGAATGTTGTCCAAAATATATTTAATATATTTAGGTACGTAGGCTTTGTAACACTTGAACATGTAAGCTAATATGTGGAGATCCCTTCTATTATTAAGATGTTGCCATTTAAGGGTTTTACATAGTATACATCTATGAGTTCTTCTAGATGCATCAGTTACAAACCTAGGTAGTCTATTATATATAGTACTCAACTTTGAAAGTTCCACTGTTGAAGTGCCTGCAAATAATAAATCTCCGTAGTCTAATAATGGCAGAATAAGAGTGCTAACAACATTATTTCTAGCCTCCATGGTCATGCAGTGTTTCACTCGGTATAAAGCATCCAGTCACTTTCCCACTGCTTTCATCAAATAATTAATGTGTATATCTCACTTAACTCTATCATCAACCCAGAGACCAAGATATTTATAATTATGGACCTCTTTCAATATTACATGATCGTAAATTTCAATATGTAATAACTGATTTGACTGGACTATTTTTTTTCTCTTGTACATAACATTGCTTTTAATTTTTTTGCATGAATGGCAAGCTTTGAAATAGCCCATTCCCATTGCTGAGAACAAGGTAAAGTGTGACCTCAAGCCTAGTACCTTATTTGGAGGCTATAGAATGCAATCCTTGAAGGTGGACAGGAATTCAGTCTCAGTCCTGCTGTTGGCCCTCAGAAATTCAATCTCAGGCCTGCTGTTAACCCTCTAAAGATGCTGATCTGTCCCCCTAGGATCACCACTGCATTCGGTTTGGCTGATCTCATAATTTCCATGGACAGTTGGGCATCATGCTCCATCTAGAGGATAACACTTTTGCCCCCCCTTTCCCCTGGCATGACACAAAAGGACTTCACAGTGACTCTTTCCTTTATGGAGAGTCACTGTACCCACCTACCTGTCAGGCCTATTCCTCCTGAATAGTCTGTATGTCTCTATCCTTATAACACATTTTCTTCCCCCACCAAGACTCTGTGATGATCACTAAGTGCTGGCCTTCAAACTGCATCATGCTCTTTGAGCTCACTCATTTTGCTGGTCTGCTCCTTTTGTTGGCCTTCATACAAGTGAGGAAAGTTGCCCCTCTGTGTTTCCTTGACCTCCTCAGGGATCTATTTTCCTTGTGCACAACTGCTCTGATCTCCTTTCCTTTATGATCACCTGTATCTGTCTTCAGCCCATGGTAAGCCCCTGTACTAATCCCCACCCCATATACTGTTGTTAAATCCTCCATAAGTGCCCTGTCCATCCTCCTGGGCAGTATTCCCACTCCCTCTGGGTGCAGGTGGAGCCCATCATGGGCATAAAGGTATCCCTTGCCATAAAAGGTCCTCTAGTTGGCCAGAAAAACATAACCATCCCTCTTGTGCTATACCCTTAGCCAAGTATTAACCTGCCCGATAACGGTCTGCTTTCACTGCTTGCTGGCCCCAAGGATCATGAGGACCTCAGAAAAGATCACCATGTATACCTTTCCCTTCAGGAACATCTGTAGTGCCAAGCATGCATGGGACAGACATAGGGGAATATTACTAAATAGGCAGGAAGGGTTGCAAGATACCAGTTAGTGTCTGCAGAGATAGATTAGGCAGAAAATATCTGGTAGACTGGGTGGTGCAAGTGGTCCTTTTCTGCTGACAAATTCTGTGTTTCTATGCTTCTAGTGACCTCCTTATGTCTTCAGACCTTATGTTTCCTATGTTGCTTATGCTGACATGGTTGATGATGTCTTCAAAAGCCAAGAAAGGACTGCAAAATATTTTGATTGTGGGGGTGAGGTGAGGTGGCATGGGCCTCTACCGTGGCAGGATCAGTACTGAAACCATGATATGAGACAATGGTTCTAACATATTTCCCAGATGTTTGACAAAACTGGCATTTGTCTTTTGAGAGTGTTAGGGTATATTACTACAGCCTGTCTATTACTTTTATCAGGTGGGTCTCATGCTCCTCCAAGTTCCTCCTAAACAATATTAACCCATCCTGATATGAAAACACCTTGAGAAAGTTCATGTCTCCTACTGCCTTCTCCAACAGCCACTGCCATATGGTTGAAGCACCCAATAATCCCTGGGGCATCCCATCAAATTGGTATAACCCAAAGGGGCAGATGACCATTTCTTTTTGCCTTGTCCTCTTTGACCACAGGGATCTGATAGTATCTACTCCTTAAGTCAAGGACTGTGAACCATTTACTCCTTTGTCAGACAGTCAAAAGCATTCACCACTCAGGGCATTCTGAATTGGTCTGGTATTGTCTACTTTTTTGGGGTCCAATAGCTGATGCACATCTGGATGATTCTATTTTTTGTTTCTGGCCACTACAATCAGTGTGTCATAGGGACTTTTGGGTGCCTTTATTACTTGTGCTGTATCAGATCTTGCAGGTATTTCCATACATTAAAAAGCCTAAGCCTGTAGTTTAATGGGCAGGAGCAACCAGCCATACCCCCTTCCTTGACTATATAAACCAACTTCCTTAAGCCTCATTCAGAAGTTCCATTTCTTTGCTGCAGCTGGAGGGATTCCCCTCCCCACTTGTGTTTGTTTCTTTCTTCTTGGTTTCTTTGGGACTTTCTGCTTTATATTTTCTGCCTTCAGCTTCCTTTTGGTCTGTGGCTGCTTTCTGCAGCTTTCTGGGTTAGTACGTTGTTTACATTGGCTGTGGCTTTGTGCTTCCTGCCATTCTGTAGGGCAACCATTCCTGCTGCTCTCTTTTTCTAATTTTTTAAAGGTTTTTATCCTCCTTGGGCTAACCAGGCAGCTGTTCAGCCCTCTCCCCAGGTGCCATTGACCAGCCATGCTGCCTCCCTCCGTCTAGTTGGTTTTCCCAGGTAGATTTTCCCCTGTGGTGAGGCCCTGGTGGGGGGGGGCAGGGCCATCCTCCTCCTTATGTGACTCTCATCCAGAAGCTCCCTCACATACCAGTAGAGTGGTAGGGCAGGCTGTGGCACCTCAGGCAGGGCTTCATGATGCCTGGTACCCTTTCTTTTTTCCTCCTGTTTTTACCCCCAGACCCAGAGCTATGGCACAACACAGAACTGCATGTGTGTAGTGGCACACATGCGCTATGAAACTGTGGCCTCCTTCCACTCACTCAGACAGCCATCTGGACCCCCATGGCATTGGTGCTACCACCAGGCTGCCACCTGATGGCAGCCAAGAACCAGGAAGGCAAACCACCCCTGCCCAGGAAAGGAGAGCTGCCTGTTGACCGCTCACTCTGTCTCCCAGACCCTCACCCCATGCCAGCCCCTGGCAACCTGAGCGCATTCCCAAACTCTGGTCACCAGTGTGGAGCATGGTAAGGAGCTCCATAGTGCCTCAGCTCTGTGCACCACCTGGCCAGACCTCTTGTTCTCATTTAACTCCAGTGCTTATCTGCAGTGTGTTTTCAGTGTGCTGACTCGAGTCTATGTCCTAAGTTTGTCATGCAGCTGTAGTTTGTTTCTGTTTTCTCTGTCTGTTTATCCACCTGTTCATACAGAAACCTTTCAACTGCAGTCCCTCTGAATGCTATGCAGGCCACTGCTTCCACCTTGCTTGAACCAGCAGCTGCAGTCACTAACTCTGGCCATTTCATTCAGCCTTTGTCAGTCATTTTAGCCGCCACTTAGTCAGTCTGTTTCAGTATTTTCACTGCCGTCATGGTTGTACTACAGCTTCCTACATTCCTGCTTGTGGCTGAGTGTGCACAATGATAATGACCTTTAACATGCATTCATATTTTTAGTTACTTGTTATTCAGTTCACTTTCTATCATATCAGTTATTTTTCAGCAGTCCCCTTTCAGTCCGGTCCAATCTATCAGTCATTCCTTCTGCAGTCGTCATTCAGTCAGTCCATTTCTACATCCTACCATCAGGCTGTATGAACACATACCTACTGGCCATTATCATACTCTCAGAATCCTGTTCACTCACTTCCTTAATAGTCCATACCTTCAGGGGGAGTCCCTCATTGAGCAGGGATCCTTCTCAGGCTGCTTGTCTCCTGTGGCACCTCCTTGTAGTCCTAGCAGATAGCAAGATAGTCCAATACTCTGGGGGAAGCTTCAGCAGGGCAGACCCATGGTCAGTGGCATTTCACAGTGTAGTATTTAAGACTTTAGCTGCCGGTGGGTGGGGCCCTAAGCCCATATGTATTCCCTTCAAAATCTCTTCTCCATATGGCTATGGTCTACTTAGTCTCATTCTGTATCTCCTTCCTTTAGTTTTTAGTCAAGGTTAGGCCTCCTCATGGCCTTGAGACTGGGTGCTAGCCTTACAGCAGTCATGACTCTCCTCAGTCCATGTTTTAGGGGGTAGGCCTCCTTCAAGGGGAGTTTTCCTTTAGCTGTGAGATCGACTCATGGCATTCCCACAGTGTTATCCCATTAGAGGAACAGAGCAAGAGCTATCTCTCCAAAAGTTTTCCCCTGAACTGGAATTCCAAATTAGCAAAGTGAGCTACAATAAAAGAACCCATATCAGGAGGGATGGTGGCCAAGACTAGAGATCACCAGAAATTACCTACACAGGGTTTTTTTCCCATTCTCTGTCCCAGATTAGACTGACTAAATGGGGGACTGCTGAAAATTAACAGGTAGACTATACCTCTTGGCTGTTCTCTAGCACTTATACCTTTCCTCCACTCTTCATCCTCCTCTAATCTTGTCCTCCTTTCTGTTTCTATCCATCTGGCCTTAACAGCCCTCAACTCCTTCATCCTTGCCTTTCTACTCTGCTCCTCAAGCACCTTCTTACTGCCTTCTCTTCTATCCCTTCAACCTGTGCCCCTCCTCCTTTCTCGACATACTTTTGTAAATGGCACCTGTTCTTGCTCTTGACCATTGTCTTCCTGTGCTTTAACTTCAGAGTAGACTCATATTGTCTAGCTCCACTTTTTTGATTTTCTCATGGATGGTGGTGGAGGAGGACTGAGTGTTCTAGGGACTGCTGTCCTCCTCTAGGAGGAGTGGGATCAGTGCCCAATATTAGCCTGACCCCTAGAGGTGGCTGGGGGTTGGCACACTGAGACTGCATACAAGGGTGGGGTTGAGGGTAGAGGTGGGGCAGATGCCTGGTGTGCTGTGTACAGGGGCATGCGCAGCATGACCTTTGGTGTCATTGCATGTCACTTCCTCCGCATCAGGGATGGGACAAAATGGAAAACTGCTGACCAGTAGGATGACACCGGACTCCTGCAGACCCTGCACCCAGCTGTCTGGGTGATGTCCAAGTGAACCAGATCCTGTCCCCAGTAGGATATGAAAGGGCCCCACTGACCCCACCAAAGGGGGAAAGCCAGACAGATAAGTCCCAGAGGATACCAGGATGATAGGGTTGGGGGAAACCAGTAGATGGGTCAGCACAGGAGTAATAGAGAAACAAAAAATGAAATCTAAGCAGAAATCTGTCCCTGGATTAGGAACTGGCTAATGGACAGGAGACAGAGGGTGGTGGTAAATGGAGCACAATCTGGGGAGAGGAGAGTGATCAGCGGAGTACCTCAGGGATCAGTCCTTGGACCAGTTCTGTTCAATGTCTCCATCACTGACATTACAGAAGGGCTAGAGGGAAAGATCTGCCTATTTGTGGATAACCCAAAGATCTGTAACAGGGTGGATACTCCTGAAGGGGTGGAGAAAATGAGGAGGAACCTAGGGAAACTTGAGAAATGGTCTGCAGAATGGCAACTGAGGTTTAATTCAAAAAAGTGCAAAATTATGCACCTAGGACACAGTAACCCTGGGAAGAGCTACATGATTGGTGGAGAGTTGCTGACAGTCACCAAAGAGGAAATAGACCTGGGGGTTACTATTTTAGATTATCTGAAAATGTGAATGCAGAGCACGAAGGCAGCAGGGAGGGCCAGTGGCATGCTGGGGTGCATAGCATGGAGTATCACCAGCAGAAGGTGAGAGGTAGTGATGCCATTATACAAAACCCTAGTCAGACCTCACATAGAGTACTGTGTGCAGTTCTGGAGGACACACCTTTGAATGGACATTAACAGGCTGGAGGCAGTCCAGAGAAGGACGACTAAGATAGTACAAGGCTTGCACCACAAGACTTATGAGAACAGAGTACGGGACCTCAATATGTACTCACTGGAGGAGAGGAGGGAGAGAGGGGACATGATAGAAACATTCAAGGACCTCAGAGGCATAAACAGGGTGTGGGAAGGGGGGAATCTTCCAATACAGGAGGAGTATAAGAACTAGGGGGCATGACATGAAATTGGAAGGTGGCAGGTTAAGAGGGAATGTGAGGAAGTTTTTCTTCATGGAGAGGGTGGTGGACACATGGAATGGTCTGCCACAGGAAGTGGTGGGAGCAAGCACTGTAGTTGGATTTAAACATGCATGGGACAAGCATAAGGGAACCAAAGAGGTTAAGCAGGGGAGGGGAGGGTCAAAAGCTGTAATCAAGTAGAGACTGGATGGGCTTAGAGGTCCTTATCTGCCGACAGTTTCTATGTTTCTAAGCAGAAATACCAAAGTTGTCATTCATTTTGTATGATGCCTGCAAGCCAAGACAGGGGCCGGATTCATGAAGGGTGACGCAGGGCTGGCACCAAGCTGTGCATCAAACCTGTGTGGCGGCACAAACGTACCAACCACTTTAATGCACACTGTGCCCAATTCAAGAAAACTGGGTACATTTACGACGGCTCGCCCAAAAATGGTCTAACCTGTGGCATTCAGCGCATGGGATCGAGAATCCTGATGGCTGGCTGGAGAAAGCCGCAAGCCCTGTAAAGCACACCTGGGCTTGTGGCTTTCTTGGGACTTTTGTGAATCAGGTCCAGAATCTTTGAGCAGCAATCTGTCCCTGGATCTTGGTAATCATCACTTAAAACCACCCCCCAAAAAATACCTTTTTTTGTAGCAACATGTTCTTCTTGGGGTATTTAGGGACACTTTGGGGAACATGTACAGTATCTAGAATTAGAGATTAATCTAAGAGAAAATACCAAAAGTATCAGCCATTTTGTGTGATGTCTGCCAAGCAAAGACAGACTCCGAGCAGGACTCTGTTCCTGGATCTAAAATCACCCTGCTTGCCCTTCCCCTTTTTGTAGCAACATGTTCTTTCATGGAGTATTTAGAAAACACCATGGGGAACACATATGGGGAATTTCAGATTAATCTAAGACCAAATACCAAAGGTATCAGCCATTTTGTATGACATTGGCCAAGCAAAGACAGGACCTCTGAGAATCCTGTCCCTGGGTCTTGGCAGTCATCACTTAAAACCTCCCCACTGAAAACCACATTTTCCTTTTCTTCTTGGGTTATTTAGGGGCACCTTGGGGAACATGTACAGTATGTGGAATTTCATTTTAAGCTAAGCAATGAACATTGTTTTTTTATTCTTTGCATTGTCCTACCTATTCACATGCATGTTACACATATTACAAATACTAAATATTAAAATATGGATGTACTGTACTCACTATTGCAATTCAAGACCCACTCATGCTGCATGGGTGCAGTAAACACCCACCCCTGTGGTTCAAGGAATCCCACTACGAAGTGGCTTTGAGGCATTGGCAGTCTTGCTTCAGCCATTTCTAAAACACTTCTACTGTGCAGTGTGTTTTATGGTTCTTATTCCTGAGATTTCCCATTCCTAGAGGGGGAGAGAAAAGGGTGTTCACTACAGTAATGTTAATATTATCAGCTTCAGTCCTTGATCATTTTTGGTTTATGGATATTGTGTGCATTTAATTATTTACTGTCTTATTCACATCACTTTGTGCATAAGCATATTAGTGTACAGGTATTTCATCTAGGCATAACTTGACTCCCCCACCACCAGTGATGGTCCATGCAATACTGTACTGTACTTTGAGTCTCATCTTAAAGTTTTATGTAAGGGATTTTATGCCAAACCACATTATGTCACAAAACAGTTTTGCATTCACCACTCAGAATTTTCCCCTGCTCCTGCTGAAATCAGACTTTAAACTAGAGGTGTGCGAAGTCCACAAATTTCGCTCCGTGGAAAATTTCATGGATTACGCGAAATGCAATCCATGAAATTTGCAGATCACGGCGCGCAGGATCAAATGTGAAAGTGTGGATTTTTGGGGGTGAAATTTCACACTTCACGCACAATCTTGCCCCAAAAATATAAATCCCTGGTGTCTAGTGGTCCCCCGTTGATCACCAGCCACCCCCATCACTGGCCAGTCAGCCACAATGTAAAAAAAATATATTTTTTAAATTAAATCCCTGGTGTTCCCCCCCCTGCTGATTGCAGGCCACAGTTCAAATAAAGAAACTCATCCCAGGCCCCCCCACACACACACACGCCAATCACTGGCCAGTCGACAACAATGTAAAAATATAAAATACATGTTTGTAAATTCAATCCCTGGTGTCTAGTGGGGTTCCACCATGCCACGGTGACACGGAATTGGTCAATCACTAGTGACCTGAAGCACTCCACGCAGTGCAAGAAAGCATCAGCAAAGGCAAACTAGATGCTGGGATGCATATCTAGGGGGATCAGTAGTAGGAGAGAGGAGGTTATACTGCCCTTGTACAGGTAAGGCTGCATCTAGAGTATGGAGTTCAGTACTGGTGCCCACACCTCAAAAAGGATATTAACCTGCTGGAGAAGGTCCAGAGGAGGGCTACAAAGATGATAACTGGTCAGCAGGGTAAGGCATATGAGGAGAGGTTGAGGGCACTGAACATGTACTCCCTGGAAGACAGGAGAGAGAGAGGGACATGATTGGGACCTTCAAGTACTTGAAAGGGCTAAATAAGGTTGATAAGGAGAGTCTCTTTAAGCTGAGTGACAACCATAACATGAGGGGACGGTCTTAAACTAGAGGGCGGGAGGTTTAGGAGGGATTACAGGAAGCGCTTCTTTATAGGGAGGGTGGTGGACACCTGGAATACACTGCCAGAAGAGGTAATCTCATTGAAGACAGTGGACAGCTTTAAGAGAGGCTGGGATGGGCATAGGGGAAGGGTAAGATTCATGGGTAGGGAGGATGGGAGGAGTAGGGAGGGAGGGAAGGGATATTAGCTCAAGCTATGGACCCTGCAATATGAGCAGACTTGACAGACCAAATGACCTTCTTCTGCTGGCTTCTTCATATGTTCGTATGACCATCAGCACAGTGATGGCACAACACCGCCAATTGGTGTTGTGCCGTCGCTGGGGGAACTAGTGTTTCCTGTGGGGGCTTTGCCCCCCACACCCCCATGCGGGGGGCTCTGCACCTGCACCCCCCCACCTTTAAATTAACTAACTCCGAGTCGGAGTTGGTTCGGGGAGGAGACGAACACCCCAGAGGCAACAGTGTCGGGAACCCAGCAGACCATCACAGTGAACTGCAGAAAATGTCGCTGTGATGGTCTTCGCTGTATTCCCATCGCTGTTGCAATGTGATATGTCTAGTTGACCCCCACCCCATCAGGGAGTGCTCCATGACCACACCAGTCAGACCCTGCTCCCCCCCATCCTGATCCCACCCCTGCCAGGCAACTGGCAGAGCCCTCCACTCACCTCCATGGCTGGCAGCCCAACTGAGCTCTTAATGAATGAGTGTGTGCTTGTACAAACATACGCTCATTCATTGACAGCTCTCAGTCATTTTAAGGAGCTTTTTCAGGTGGCTAGAGAATGGGAGGGGGCCGCTCTGAGCACCGGTGAGGTCCACAACACCGTTCCCCCCATCCTGCCCCCCTCCCCCGCCGGTGACTAGAGCAGCCTTCTTCCGTTCTCTAGCCTTTTCTCTGACACCTCAAGCCCTAACCCTGCCCACCTCAATTATAACTCAAATGTTTAAAATTTGCTGCTGTTTGCTAACTTTGCTGTTCTATAGTTAAATGCTACCAAAAGTCAGTTGTCTTATCTGAACTGCTGTAAGTTGTTATGCTATTTCCAATTTTGTCAATCTGTAACCTCATTGAAATGTTGAATTGCCGTAAGTTGTTATGCTACTTCCAATTTTGTTAAATTGTAACTTCATTGAAATGTATCCCACTTCTCTACCTCCCCTGGGGTCGCACCTGGAAATGAGCCTTTCCCAGTAAACAAAGTTTAAATAAATATAAATAAATAAATAAGTTTACAGGGAAATGTCTTTGTGAATTTGGCTATCCTTATAAAGTACAACACATGTGTGAGGGTTAGGGCTGCAAGTTCAGTTCTATAAAATAATTGAACACCTCAAATTTCAGGTGTTCAATTCTTTCAGACTGTGGCAAACTTTTAGGGGAAATAGGTGGATGTTTGGTTTGTCTGATTTATCCTAGTCTGAATGGTGTAGACCAAGTGAACCATTTGAACCACGAACTGCAGTTCATTCCTGAAACAGTTAACTAGGACACAGAGTGAGTCATCACCTTGTTTTGGAGTGAGACTCAGCCCCACCATGTGAGCCAACTAGAAAGCTGACTCCTGTGCTCTTCCTTGGACTGTTAGGTAGCTCAGGCAGGGTTGTGATTCACTTCTAGGTAGACTAGGAATTTCTTCAAAGCAAAGAAAAATCTTTAAAAGTTTGACCTATACTAGTCCTGTAACAGCAGGACTGCTGAGCATACCTCTCAACCTTTTTTCCCCCAAATGTGGAACATTGCCTGTTACAATGTGGAACAAATGGGCAACATGTGTAACACTTAATCAAATCTTTACCTAAGAAGCTCAAAACACTATTAAAATGTTGCATTTATGTTGAGAATGTCTGTTATTAATTGAATAAGTTATTTTTTCCATCATTTACTATGGATATTTGCTTTAAAATGTTGACTCTGAATGTGGAACAAGTCCTCACAATGTGGAACAGGAACCTTTTCTGAAGTAAAATGAGGAACGTTCCTCGTAATGTGGTACAGTTGAGAGGTATGCTGCTGAATGGGTATATTTAGGAGGAAATATATGTATATAAAGGAAAAGGCAGGCTGAGCAGCAGTGTTGCAGTAGGCTGCTGGGACTAGGACCTTGCCTGAGAGGGAAGCCCCAAGTGAGACTGGACTCTGGAGGAGGAGGAGCAGTATGCTTGGGGCTTGGCAGTGGGCATATGGAGTATGATATGGCAGTCTGCCAAGTTCCACTTGTTTCCTAAACTCAGCAGTGTACATAGAAACATAGAATTTGATGGCAGATAAGGACCGCTTGGCCCACCTAGTCTGACCATTTTCCTACCTAACAGATAAGCTGCAGATCCTAGTTAACCAACAGCTTACTTCCTCCTACCCCAAACTAGGACTGCCTTATGTCTGTCCCATGCATTCTTGAATTCCCCCACTGTTCTTGACTCCACGACCTCCTCAGGGAGGCTGTTCCATGCATCCACAACCCTCTCTGCGAAAAAATACTTCCTCACATTACCTCTGAGCCGTCCCCCCTCTATCTTCAAATTGTGCCCCCTTGTTCTTGCACATCTCTTTTTCTGAAAGATGCTACCCTCTTGGACTTTGTTGATTCCCTTGAGGTACTTGAAAGTTTCTATCATGTCCCCTCTCTCCCTTCTTTCCTCAAGGGTATACATATTAAGCTCCTTTAGTCTTTCTTCGTATATCTTCTGGTGCAGACCCTGCACCATTTTGGTTGCCCTCCTCTGGATAGCCTCCACTCTGTCTATGTCTTTGCAGAGATGGGGTCTCCAAATGTGGTATGCACATTTTTCTTCATTGCAGAACTAGTATTTTAGCAGGGTATTACAAATACAAACAGATTGTGACTGAAGCCCCTGGCAAAATCCTGTGATGTGATTTGTTTTTGGGAGTTACTTTTATTTACTCATTTTACTGGGCAGTAAGTGTGACCCAGCTGACATTTGTGGAACCAGTAGCCCACACTGTGGGATGCTGCTCTGTTGTCTTCACTCAGACTTCTTCAGATTAATGTTTTATGACTTTTTACCAGGCCTCTATAGAAACATAGAATTTGGTGACAGATAAGGACCACTTGGCTCATTCAGTCTACCCATTTCTCCCTACCTACAGTGTTACATCAGACTGTGCCTATCTACAGCTCTTTCTCCCTCCCACCTTCCTTTCCAATATGATTCCTCTGTACTTATCCCATGCATTCTTGAACCCCACCACTGTTTTTTCCTGCACCACCTCTGCTGGAAGGCTGTTCCAGGAATCCGCCATTCTTTCTGTGAAGAAGTACTTCCTCACATCTCTCCTGAATCTACCCCCTCCAGCTTCATAGCATGCTCCCAAGTTCTTGAGTACCTTTTCTTCTGAAAAATACTCTCCTCCTGTACTTTATTTACCCCATGAGGTATCTCTATCATATCTCCCCACACCCTCCTTTGTTCCAGGGTGTACATATTGTGGTCCTTTAGTCTCTCTTCTTAGGGCTGTTGATGCAGACACAGGCTGAAATAAATAATTTTTTGGGTCAACATTGCCCATGAACCCAGTGTGTACAACACTTATTCATGGCATAATGGGAAGCCTTGTCCAATGTCCATGTGTGGCAATGTCCCAATGGGCACACAGTTTCTGGAACCAGTAGTCAATGGTGTGGGATTCTTTACTGATATTTTGTGGGCATATATAGGACTTACAATTTTAGCCGCATACTGTTGTTTACTACTAGCACTGGTGCTTATGCACTATGTGGTGCAAGGATGCACAAGAGGTGCATACTCTGGCTGCTCAGCTCCACACCCATGGATAGGTGCACTGTGGCTGGCATGCATGGATACTGGCCACCATGTGGTGCCTGTCCAGGGTCCTGCCACTGGCACACTGCTGCATGGGGCAGATCAGAGGGTACAGGTAGCTATCCAGACCTGGTCCCTGAGTGGATCAGGATGGCAGTAGTCCTGCAATTAGAAAAGGAATGAAGGAGTGCATGATAGGGTGCCACAAGACCTCCCTTGCTGATGGGGGGGGGAGTGGCATGACATGGTAATTTCACTTCCTGCCATGGCCAGAATGTGACTTACATGGGGGTGCACAGAGGATATGGCAGGGTCCTTGCTGCTGTATCCTTTGTCCCCTTTCCTGGCACTCCACACCTGTATGAATGTGTGAATGGCACAGAGTGCAGGCACACCACCAAACACACTCCCAAACTGTTCACACATGTAGCTGCATGAACTGCTGGGGATCCATTGTGGAAGGGATGGGCATCCCTTCCATAAATGTCCCTTCTGTAAATGCCATTGGGGGACTGCCAGACCCCTGGTTCACGGCATTGTCATTTAGGATTGTCAACGTGCTATCGATCTGCAGAGCCACACCACATAGCTAATCAACCCCTTAGTGCAAAAGATCCATTGTACATGTTTGATACTAAGTGAACAGGCAGTTTTGAACCAGTACCCCTCATGGTGGCTCACTGTATCATCCTGCTGTTTTGGCTGCTTCATCAGCCCAGTGCATTATGTTATTTTATTTTATCTCATTTCCTAATGCTTTTTAATGGTCGAATCAGGGTGAACTAGTCTGCCATTGAGAGAACTTTGGTGAAATTTACATGGCTGGACAGTCAAAGTTCAGCCCTAGTGAGAATCCTATAAAAGTGTTTCACAGTTTTTCCAGACAGTGTCATTTCACAACATCCAGGTACTCAGTAGATAAACAACTGCTAGTGGTGGAAATCTCTGGGAAGCCATGGTCTTGGATGTGTCCCCCTTCCTCCTGGGAGCAATTAATGAAATGTTTCCTCACTCCTGTGTTTTTTACACATTACTAATTATGTTATGCTCACCTATAAAGACCTACATGGAGAGGGACTGAATTATCTGCAAGAGCTCCTTTGTCCCTACTGCCCCCTCCTTCCACTCCACTTGGCCAAAGAGGGATTGCTGGAGAGTCCCAGGATCTGTTTGAAGACCTCCAGAGCCCATGCATTTGCCTTTGTGGCTCTGACCCTGTGGAACTCTCTAACTCTTCGGATAAGGGGGTGCCTGACTGTGGAGAGCTTTAAATCTGTTCTTAAAACATTTTTATTTTCTCTTGCCTATCCTGATTATTAATTTGTGGAATTCTGTCATTTTAACTGGTTTTAATTATTTATTATGTGTGGTTCATAGCTCAGTGCTTATGTAACATAGTTGAATGATGAACATGATTGGTGGATACAGAGGCCAGTATAGAGAACAATGATTACTGAGTAATGTATTGTGCTTAGGTACTTGGATGCTTGAGAGAGAGTTTGATAATATTTGAGGGTTTTGGCTTTTCTCTGTATCCCACCTGCAGGAAGGAGCTTGATTAGAATTGTAGAGCCCCAAAACAGAATAAATATCCACGATTAACTTAATGATAAGAATAGATGATCACCTCCTCCAACTCCGGAGAGTATGACCAGTAGCACTCAGTAGAGGAAAAACCCCCTTGGGGGGAAACCTCTGAGGACCCATGGCTACTGACCTGCCCGTCCTTCTGGGCATACTAAAGGAGAGAGATCCTAATTAAACTAATTACTCTGTTAACTTCTGAATTCTAATATAGAATTCAATCCATATGAACGGAGCTTTAAGAACAGACTGAATTGTAAGTGTCCAGTAAAGTAATTCCTTCGAGCAAAAGTCTGAGTCCAAGAATCCATGTATAATTCAGAATGATGGAGATTAATATTGAAGAAGCGACTTCCATACTTCAGTTTATAGAGGGCATAATCCATGTAATTGAATGATGATGGATAAAGTTGATGACTGACGAACTCAATACAGGAGACAGAAGATTTTTGCATCCAAGCTTTGATGACAATGAGGCAAAACAATATAAGTAGTACAATTGCTATGATTCTAATAATAGATGGCTTGTTTGAGATGAGGAATGGGAGAAATCTTGAGGCTAGGTAACCGACTGATGCATCCAGTCCTGATAAGTAAAGAATAATCTTAGGAATTGATATGAATGCAACGGCTGTAGAGCAAAACTGGAATAGCAGCAAGCTGTATAGGATAAATGGAGACACTGGTACTAGGTATGAAGCATCTGCATAGTAGAATATTGAGAGCCCAAAAGAAAACGAATCCGATGGACTGCTAATCCTAAGTGAGAGGTAGTGGGCATAGGGAATGCACCCACGAGGCCAGATGAGAAGGAAGAGGACGTGGCAATCAGTCCCTTGAGAAAGTGCAGCTGAAATGATAGCTGATGAGGTAGGAGAGAGGCAACTGATTCCAGTATGTGAGGCGCAGCCATAGTTAGGAAAGTCTGTGGGCCGAAATCGAGCGTAGTCTTTGGTGAGATGGACAGCAAACAGCAGTAGCAGAGGTACGAAAGGCAAGTAGGTTCAGGTAACAGGAATGCAGCCACACTATGAGGCAGCTGATAAAGAAACGTGGCAAATCTTCCGGAGACGTATCTTGAATCATCTTTGATCATGGTAGCATTGTAGCCGTAGGCAGACATAGAGAAGGAATGATGCTGAGGACCGATGTATCCAGATCAAGGAAGGAAGGGATCACATGGAAGAGACTGAGGCAGACATATTGGCAACCGGACGAGGAAGTCAACATCCAAAACTGAAGACAAGCAAAATTTGAGGTAGGAGAACCAGACGAGACCCGAAGAATCCCAGATGTAGAGAACTGAAGAGGCGGAAACCAATGAAGTAGTAGTGCCACATGTCTGAAGTTGGTAGAGCACAAGCAGGAGAAGTCCACAGGAGACGCCAACCAAGTCCTGGAAAGAAACAGCTGGAATTCCACGGTGGAGGTGACAGGGCAAAACATCCAGAACAGCAACTCCGGAATCCACGAAATGAGCACTGAGGCAATCTGAAGGCGGTTGAGAAGGAGGACCATCCAATGAGTCGGAGAAGTAATAGTCATCAGGCATGTAGAGGAGCACAGGTGAGGTGGTAACCAATGTCCTGAAAGATGAAGCATCAGGGAGTTCAGGGCTGAGGCAGCAGAACCAGGTATTGCACAAGTAGAATGGATTCACCATGATCCGAGCTGGTGAAGGCAGGTCAGAAAAGCAGACGAATAGCAGGCAATCCTCCTAGGCTGACGGGTGAAGGCAGGATGCAGAAGCACAGTAGTATGATGAACTTCTCCCAGCTTGAAGGAGAAGGCAAGGTGAAGGAACAGGCGATTGGTAAGGAACCTCCCAGTCTGATGGGTGAAGGCAGGTCGTAAGGCTACAAATCTCCAGGCCCCGAGCTAAACAAGGCAGGCATAGAATAGAAGCGGGGAACCTCCCAGCCCAAAGGGCGAAAGCAGGCCGTAGAAGCAGACAAGAAGTAAGGAAACCCCCCAGCCCGAAGGGCAAAGGCAGGTCAGAGAAGCAGATGACTATGAGGTAAATCTGCCAGTATGATGAGAAGGCAAGTTGTAGAAACAGGCGAGTAGTAGGGAAACCTCCCAGCCCGAAGGGCAAAGGCAGGTGATAAAGGCAGGCAAGCAGTAGGCAACGCTCCCAGCTCGATGGGCAAAGCAGGTCAAAGAAGCAGGTGATTAGTAGGCAAATTCCCCAGCTCAATGGCACAGGCAGGACATGGAGGCAGGTGTGTATGGCAAAGCCGGATAGCAATGAAGGACTTCAGAGGCTCAAAGAGCACAAGGCTGACAGAGGCAGGAAGCATCCTGAAACTGAAGTGAATTGATGTAGATGATAACGGTTCATTCAGAACAGTAAAACTGTAGCATGGAATACTGACCAAGTGCCATACACAACATATCCAGAAGCAGCATAGAGCCAGCACAGCAGAGAATAATTGCAGACAGTAGGCTGATAGCTTATGAGTAGCTACATAATGTCACCTGAGTGACAGAGTTTCGAAAACATGAGGGCTACAAGGAAACATGTCTTCCTGGCATTTCGCTCCAATAGAGTGGGCGAGTGAAATAGGTGCGACAGGAATCGAGAAGCGTACACAACCCATCCTGAGTAGAACCTGAAATAGCATCCCCTCCAAATAAAGTCATAAGCCAACAGCCGAAGGGCAGCCAAACGTTGGAAGTCAGCAGGAAGCAAATTGGCAGTAAATGGTCTGAGAACGGAGAAGGCCAGAGAGCTGGGCGTGATAAGAAAAACAAAACATGCAGCCATAGTAGGAGGCATAGTGTAACTAGGAAAGGGCGGTAGCAGAAACCCAATGGCAGAGGAAGTGCAGTGCTGCCTAGCGGAGCAAAAGGGATCCATGAGCTGAAGCATATCAGACAGGTAAGCAGGAGCCTGTCTTAGAGCTGGCTGAAAATAGCGCTGGACGGACTAGGAGCAAACAACAGAGCCTATGTCCATATATACGAGCCCGATATAGAAGTCACTGGCCAGAAAGGCACCGGACCAAGGCATATGTCAGGAAAATCCCACTACCAGCATGTGCCATAACATAGGAGCAGAAACAATTGTGCCGGTAGAGCACAAGTAACTGCACAAATGCAAGTAGAAAGGTACAGGCTAGGCAAAATAAATGACGAAGAGTGGTAGAACTAGGACAGGCAGGTAGCAGCGCAGGAACAGATGTCGAAATTAAAAGAAATGCAGAATGGGGCCCAGGTGTAGAAGCATGATAGCTGATGGTAATGAGGTACACAGACGGGAAACTACCTGCAAAGGCTAGAACGGACAACCAATGTACCGGAAGAACGTTCCGGGTAGGACGTAGCTTCAGTCTAACATTGTCAGTGTTCCTCCGGGACTGCACAACGGCATGTAGTTCGAGCAAAGGAGAGGTGCAAAAGGCAGAGGTGTAGCGGAGTGGAGAAGTCCAGAAGCTGTGGCAACTTGAAGGTGACCCTGCCTGCAATGAAGTGCGCATCAATCCCAGGACCTAAACTGTGGATCGCAGAGAGAAATGCAGCAGTACAAACAAAAGGAGGCGGGAATCCTGAAATGGCCGGAATGCATGACTAGGCGGCAGCACGGTGGCGGCTACTCCAAAGAAGCGTGGCAGTAGAGCATGAAAGATACAGTGCAGCAAAGGAGGAAAGAGAAGGTAGGAACAGGCACTGCAGCCGGACAGAAATAAGGAAGGAGAACCAAACAGGAACAACAATGGACAAGGAAGGGGGGGACGCAGTATGCAAAGGTGGGGGGGCAGAGAATGAGAAAAGGAGCAGCCGAACACCGGCGGCGCCACTAGCGAATGCGACCTGCTCTAAGCAGAGCTGGAGGCATATGCCTCATTTAAATAGGCTGTGGGGGAGGAGATCTTCCCCCACATAATCCCGGTTACTCCTACAATTGTTCTTTATGTGTTTTGTAAAAGCGCTTTGGTATTTTTTCAATTGCGCTTGAAACAAATAAAGTCTATTATTAAGTCTATTATTGATGTGAGGGACTTTTACTGAAATATTTCACAATGTAATACATTTTATATACAGCCCAATACAGTATGCAGTACATTTTTACATTTTGCTGTGACAGAAAACATGAAAAGCTGATTAACAGTATGTTCACAGATCCATACACACCAGCTTGAGGCATTAAAGCACATACAGTATAGTACAAAAGAAATATAAAAAAATCACACAACAAATACAGTTCACAACAATTCTCTGCAGCATACATGTGATTCACATTCCAGTTGTGTGCTCCTGCTTGACAACCACAACTGGCAACACTTTCTGCAAGTGTGCAATGGATTGTCTGAAGTGTGTTCTTTTTAAAGTCTTCAAAAATTATTTAATGGTATTAATGAGTTCTCGCTTTCTCTATATTTCTTTTCTTTCTCCGGATAAATGTTTTCATGGTATGCCACACTGTCTCAGTCAGATTCATATCTGGAGACCTGGTGGTACAAAACATATAAATAAAAAAAATCAAGCACATTGTGATGGCCACTTTTTTGTGTGACTGCTGTGTAGTATTTACTTGAGTGGTGTCCTGACTCAATTCCAGCAGCAGCAATAACTGCTGCTGGTGCAATATGTTTAGGGTCATTCTCTTGAAAAAGCCATATCCATCTGGATATTTCTTCCTTATGTATTTTTTCCCTGCTCCCATGATGATATTTCCCCTTAAGAAATCGCCATGCATGGTTTCTGTGGGCATAAAGCAAGTACAAGTAAAGTGGCACAGTTCATTATATAAGACATTGCCTGTCTTCAGAGTTTGGCTCCTACAGTTTAACATCATTAGCCCTCAAATGCTCAGTGGGCCATACCTCTCATTGACTATGGAGCCCCAGGCATGAACCTTTAGAGGGTGTTTTGGCTTTAGCTTCATGGAGTCCCTGCCCTTCTTGTGAAATTCCATAGAAGCAAACTGCTCCAAAATTACTGTAGTTTCGTCTGAAAAAATTACATTATGGAATGTCTCATTGTTCTTGATCCATGTCTTGGCCTGATTAAGTTACTTCATTTTGTTCACATCCCTGATCATGGGGCAAAAGCTTTAGGAAACAAAAGGTGTATTATGAAATGAAACTCTACATGATAACAAAATGAGAAAATTTCATACTGATAATCACCCTTTTTTGGGTGGCTTTACTGTGCCCGCCCATATGTCCATCCCAGCTGGTGGCACATTCTTGTTACAGAGGAGACATATGCCACTACCACATGTTCAGCAGGCAGATGTTCCACAGTTTCACTCACTGTGTCTCATCATCCTCAGTTAGCATATTGTACACAAGTAGCATTGTTTCCCAGTGTGCAGAAAAAGCACTAATGTCAAGCAAATAAAATACAAATAAAAACAGGTGGACATTAAACTAAAATTATGTAATTTTATAACACTACTGTATACTGTATGGTGTACAATGAGGTAAGTAACAGTAACAGTAGTAGATTTTTATTGTCTGGTTGATTTTGAGACACCATTACAAACATTTTTAAAAGTAGAAAATAAAAATGCCCATAACATAAGTTTAGACAATGGAACAAAGTACATAAACCAGAGTAAGACCAACCCAGTAGATTATAAGTTAATTTAAAAGACCACCAAATGGCATAAGAGACTTACCTGACCATATTATTAAGTTTAAATATGATTCCTAGCCAACGCATCATTTACCATTTTATGGCTAAATAAACATCCTTCTGTTTGTCACCAGCATTATTCAATATAATCATTTCAGATGATTACATTTTGTATTTTAAGATTTTTATAAGTTAGCAATACAGTGCCATTTTAATCCTAAAATAGTAAGATTATATCAGGACTACAGAATTGTATCTTACTGGCCCCCTGATATTTAAACATGGAAATCATCAACAGATTTAATGGGCTCAATAAAATTGGCCACACAATAGCCACAAACAGCTAACTGGGCTCTCCCAAGGCGCATACAGCTATGGTAGCCAAACATTTCCCCATGCATTGAGCCAACCCCATTCCTCACCTGGGGATGAAGTCGAGCCACTGTATTAGGTCACAAATTCAGGCCTAGGGTCAACTTATGGGGCTACTTAGCCCCAAACAAGAACAGTCAAGATCACAGTCACCTACCTTAAAATGAGTCAACGTAAGTTGCCAGAAAGCCCACCATCTTTGGTGAAAATGTCTAAGGACACCATGTAACACATGCTGCTCCATGCCCCTAATGTCACCATTTGGGGAAGGCATTTTATACCAGCCCATTGCTGAACACCAAAAAGGGGGTCCTATGGACTGTACCAGATTCCATATGTCTGGGCATTTTGCCCTACTTTCAGACCCATTAGCCACCAACAGGTCCAAACCATGACTTCTTATTCATGCTCCAGTTAGAGCTTATGAGTGATTTCTTGCAAAGGTATGGTGGCAGACATGCCACTAAAGCTCCATTAGGCTATCCTTTATATCCTCCCTGTACCTGCTGCATTTTAGTAGCTACAGTAGTCCTTTTTATATTTTTCAGATCTGTATCCCTTATATATCATGGGATGTCCATAATACCATGAAAGACTTTTCAACTACATCACCACTGCTAACAACATAATATCACTGGTTGATTATTGGCTGACAAAGGCAATACGTGCAACATCTGGGATTGTGCGTACACTAATCACATGTAGTGCTTAATAGTAACAATAGAATAATAAAAAAAGTTTCAGGAGAAAAGAAAAAGAAAATTAACATTAAATTAAGATTACTACAGAAGTACCTAAGTGTTTTGGTTAAGATGACCCCACCTAAAAGACAGTCAAATATATCAACTCAGTATGCTCATTATGTGATCATTTTATGATTCAAAGTCAGTTTGCAATATATTGTTCCATCAAATCTTGCACCTCTTAAGGCTCCTAGATGCAGACTTGACACATTTGTAAAAAGACCTTGTAAGGCTCAAAGCTGCAGCTTGAATTCCAAATCCTCAGGTTTTCTTTTGGAGTCTGGAGTCTGACAAAAACCTCAACACATAGAGTCCTGACTCAGAGCACTCTGTTCCTCATTTTTAGATCCCAGTATTTCTCAATGGGTCTTCCAAACATTAATATTTTGCTTCTCTTTTGGTGTAATCCTTTATAGGAGAAAAGAAAATAGCTCAATCTGAGTGTAATAAATTATGTATTTTTTAGGCACATCCAGGTAACCCCTAGGCAAAGTTGGCATAGTTTGCACTATCTTAAATTTCAGCATTTAAGCACTCTAAGGGGCAAACCACAGAAGACTGCAATCTTCTACTGTATAGCTCCATGGCTTCCTTCTGTCTAGAATCTTCCAGTGTCGCAATCTTTTGTCAAACCAAATACAGAACACAAAACAAAGTTAAAATCGGAGCAGTTAGCCCACACCTGCTATACTGATGTCTAGCAGCATGGGAGAATGCCATACCAGTCTTGTAACCCTGAACCCTGTGGTCAGGGATTTGATGTGCAAACAATGGAACAATAAAAAAGTTTGCCAAGCAAGCACACAGATCCATATAAAGTTTATAAGGTAGCCCATGAAGATGGTGACTCAAAAATGGTGACACTAAAACAGCTCAAGTATAATGCTGAATGACAAATTTTGAGATGTCTCTGTACCCCCTAACCGAGGTCCACCCCCCCCGGAGTTAGGAGCGGGTGCTGGGCAAAAAGAGACCACAGAATTTGTCATTCAGCATTAACCTTGAGCTGTTTTAGTGGTCGCCATTTTGCATTTGCCATTTTGACATGGAACCAGTTTATAAAGTTAGTAAGAGAAGACTTCACTATCATGTTTTGAATTGCCAATGGTTTTTAACCCTTGCAGTGCTGTGGACTGATACATCTGTCCAGAATTCATATGTGTTCTAATTCTGTCAGCAGTCTAAGGTATAAGTTTCCCCTGACTCTCTTGGGAGCCTGCACTCTCTTTAGACAGTATAATGTGAAAGCCTCACAAATATCCAAAATGTCCTGGGCATTGATCCATATACTGAAATGTTCAGTGCTCCTGAATAAAACTCAGCAAACTTTTCCTCTGGTCACAGATCCTGGCAAACCCAGGGTCTACGTGCAAAAAAAGAAAGTCAGAAGAACAAATAATGTCTGGATAGTGTCCACAGATGGAAAACACAACTGCTACACACTCAGAATGTCTACTGATAAAAGCAGTGATAACTCTGGCAACAACTCTGCTTACAGGTAGGCTACACAAGCAGGCAGGGATGCTCTGTTTTCCAGTCTCCTCACTCCAGTCAAGCTTCAAACAGCTCCACTGGTGGTGCTGCACACCAGGGCACACTGGGGCATGTGCCCTGGTAAAAAAATGCTGTGTCCCTATTCATGCCCCGGTTCTCTGAGTGTGCGTCTACCACTACATACAGTGCGCCAAGCTCTAAAACCTTTATGTTGGGTCTGCCAAATGGAATCAGATTATCAGCCCAACCCTTTGTCCAGGAAGAATAAACCTTTACCATGCAGTGATCTGATCCCCCGCTGCGCAGCACAATAGACGTGGTGCCAACTTCATCCTCCACTCAAATGAGTAGTCTGGCCGCAATTCACAAACAATCCCGTTGACATTTTCCTACCACGCTGGAAGCCCTATTCCCCTGAGCATAATTCAAAAAATCATGCCATGTGGGTTGGGGGGGGGGGCACACAACACATCATTATGGAGCTAAACTAAAGCAAGACTTGCAGAATCAGGAAGCAGCCAATGGGAGAATTGGAAAAGAAGTACTAGGGACCAATCCAGAAACAGGAAAATCTGCACCAGTGAGAGGTAGGCATGTGGAGCCAATCCAATGAAAGCTAGAGTTCAGCAGCCAACTGAGTGTTTGTTTCAGCAATAAAGAAGCATGGACACAGGACCAGTGTTTCTTCATTTGCCGAGAAGAAAGCTAGCATTGATTTGGATTACTGGCTCCTTCCTTGTTTCATTTGCTGACTGTGTGCAGCCTGCCTGATCTTGAGTCGACCCACTGATTTTTGGTTTTTTGACTCTTGGGACCATCAACCCACTGTTGCTGAGTTGCCAACCTGGAGTCCACCAATGCTGCCGAGTTACTGACCTGGAATCCCACTGTCCTGGACCAGATCTGAGCGGAGATGCCGCAGACAAGACTCGGAGTCACTGAGGCCAACCTCAGCTATCTTCTCCCGGGCTCTCTGCAAACTGCATTTGCAATCCGGACTTCAAGAATGGCTGTGGCTGCCAAGAGCCAGACCACTGAGACCTTTCCATGCCCCTACTCAAACTGCAAACCTCACCTACAGTACTGGTAAGGAGAAAGGGGGCTTTTTTTTTTTTAACAGTTGAGTTGTTCGGTTTGGGGAAGCTAGGGGCTGCTGGCCTGCTGCTTGATTGAAAGGGGTTGGGAGAGATTCAAGTTTAACATGCAATATAACTAAAGTGTCTTGAGATGTTTGGATGACTGACTTGAGGAAGAAAAAGGGGGGACGGCGGGTGCTGGCTGTGCTGTGCTGTTGTATCTTGTGTGGGGCATATTTTTACTGTTGTTTGGGGAATCCAGGGGTTTGAAAGGGGGTGTGACTGGAAGAGAGTTTAATGAATAACTAACTAAAGAAGTGTCTGAAGATGTGGATGTCTGACTTGGGGAGGAGGGGCTGTGCTGTTGTATTTTGTGTGTTGGGTACTGGGTGGCGGTGGCGGGCTAGGGTGTTGCTGTTGCTTGCTGTAACGGGGGAGTTGGTGTTGCATGGGGGAAACTTGGAGCCCTCTGATGTTTTTATTTTTTTGCCTCTCCTTCACCTCTACTGGGCCCAGCTCAGACTCTGCATACCTCACGTACCAGTAAGGACAGAGAAGTGTATTTTTATGGTTGTTGTTTGGGGAAGCCAGGGGTTTGAAAGGTGGTGGGAGAGAAACTGCAAAACTAAAGTGTCCTGATGTTTGGCTGGCTGACTTGGGAAGGGGCACTGTTGTATTTTGTGTGTTGGGGTCTGGGTGAGGTGTTGCAGTTTCCTGGTGTAATGTGGCAGTTGGTGTTGCATAGGGGGAGACTTGGAGCCCTCTGATGTGGTTTTGTGCTTTGGCCTGTGATTTTAAAAATGAAATGCCTGTGTTCTGTTTGTGGAGTGAGAGAAGGCTTGAAATGGTCTGATGACTGGCTGGCTGTGGGGGAGCTTTATTTATTTATTTATTTATTTATTTATTACCTCTCCTGCACCTCTACCAGGCCTGGGCAGGCAGGACTATACATGCATGATTTACATTCTGGTTTCTATAGGTGCCCTTGCTGCCAACTGTTGTGCCCACCCAGTGCTCTGGTAACCAACAGAAGCTGGAGCTGCCACTGAACAGCTCCAAATGACCTCAGCTTCTTAATTCACTAATATGCTCCTTTTAAACTTAAAAAAAAAACACCCTCCCAAAACAAAGTGCCCGAACCCCCCCCACCAAATGGAGCAAAGCAGAGCTAATCGGCCAGGCAGAGCAGCCATGCAACCATCTTACTGCTCCACCCCTTACTGTAAGCCAATGAGTAACAGTGCTACACAGTACTTATGGCATAAAATCTCAGGTGTGTACCTGGTGCAGGTGATAGACCACGGTGCACGTGGAACTGGGACAGGGCATTTCAAGTGTGTCCTTAGCCTATCTGTGATGGAGATCCCAGTGCTCTTAAGAAACACCAGAATCTTCTGAATGCTTTCTCCTTCAGTCCTCATCCTCCTGATGACTGTGCTGATCTCCGCTGGTATCTTCTTCACCATTTTCACTGGGAGATGTGATTACAGCAAAGGAATGTCCAGCTGTGGAAGCACATCATTTATTTGGAAACATCAAAGGGTATCACAGCACTTCACCTGCAGTCCAATGTGATGCAGGAAATAATGCACCTATGATGTGTTCATGCCAAGAACCACATCACCAGATGACATCTCTACTCAGCCTACATAAGGCCTAAAAAGGTGTCATAATGCCAACTGTATTCTAAGTTTTTTGAAGAATTGTCAGTGCTGTATCACCTGACTATTGCACCATGGACAAGATTGTTTTCTACAGGAGGAAATCCCACGAGGTACTGTAGCATATTTAACACTAAGAAGAAGTCGTGGCCTAACAAATAAGACACCACCTGTGACTAGCCTGCCTCCTGCAGCAGGGAAAGAGAATTTTGAAAGAATGAATAAATAAAAATGGAGGAACTCAATGGATGACAAGAACCAAAGTGGCTGAGAACAAAGGTACTCAAGGTAAAATACAATACAGTACAGTACAGTTCATTTATTTATTTTTTTACTACATTCATGATAATAGTACTAGTAGTAGTTTTAATTATACCATGCCCTTTCCCTAAGGCTCAGGACACCGTACATACTTGTCAATGTCAAACATTTCAATGACAATAAAAACAAGCAGATAAAATCATCAACTGCAGTACATGCTGTAAACCATATTAATCTTAAATTAATACTAAGTAATTAAATTATAATTTCAATCATTAAAATTATACATGGTGTGGTTTGCATAGTGTACTGCAACTGTAATGTATCTTGTTCTTGTTTGACATTATGGTAATGGAGTTTTTTCTTTTCTTTTATTGTTAGCAGTATAAGCATGTACATGAAATGGATGACTTCAGACCATCAAGCAGCAGCAAAGAAAACGGTACACATGATGAAGAAAAAATCACAAGGTACCCAACAATGATGTAAGGCAACAGCAGGCAGAGGTGGAACAATCAGAGATTGAGAGAAAAATGGAGTTTGAAAGCAAGGAGAAACAAGCATAGGTTAACAGAGAAATGGAGTTGGAAGTCGAAGAAGAGCAAGCTGAGGTTAATGGAGAAATGGAGCAGGAAAGAGAGAAGGAACAGTTTCAGTTTAAAATTTATTTGATCGACTTTTGGTCATTACGAGAAGAGAAATAACACATGTAAAACTTAAGGAAATTGAAGTGAGGATATCATAATCCTGAATTAAAACATTTCAGATTTTCAATACAATTGCCAAACTCAGTTATTTAATATAGTAAATAAATATAATATGCAGTAATACAGAACACAAGAATGTTAGTATATTTATATTGATAAGATCTAGATTTTAAGATATAAAATAAGTCAGGAAGAAGCTTAAGTGATACTTTAGCTGACTTGGAATAAACTCAAGCGTAAACAGAATCCTGCTAGATTTGGGTCTGGTTACCTACATTTCATTGTGACGTATTGGAGTCTGTATTGACTAATCCAAAATATAAATTTGGAAGAATGTCTATAGGACTTAATTTCATGTAAGATTCTTCCTGGAGCAATTATAGAAGCGTTACAAGTCATATAAATAATACAGAGAATAATGGCTAGTCAGGTGTGTGTTATGCTGTTTCCACACACGCGAAGTGAGGATGAGCCATAAACCTCGAAAGTGAAGCTCGAGAGGTTTATGAACTCATCACTCACCGAGGGTGTGTAAAACAAAAAAAAAAACAGCATAAACACACCTGACTAGACTTTATTTTTTATAATTACTGGTGCTTTTTACTGTAGTGCCACAAGAGCAGTCAGTCAGTCAGTCACTGACTTTGGAAGCCCCGACCAGAGAGCGTAACTTGTCCCAGAGCCACCTACTTATCTAATGCCCTAAATCTCACCTTCCCTCACCCACTTGTTCCTTGCATACCCACAGCATCTCATTCCTTCGCTCCTAGTATTATCCCAGTTCCAGACCCCCCACCCACTGGCTGCCCACTTCTCCCGACACATATCTCCCCCTTGATATGCCTGGGTATTTTTAAACTGGCTATGTATGTCTCTTCGCTTGTAGCATCCACTTCAACTAATCTCTTCGCTGGACTATAATGCCTTTACTTTACAGGAATACTAAACCACGTATGTTGTTGTATCTGGTATACATTTTTACTGACTTGCTACCCTATTGTTATGTATACTCTTACCGACTGTCTTTTACCTGAACCCAAATGTATTTTTACTTATCCTGTCAATTGCAGGCCTATGTGTACTGTTGTACTCTTGCATCTACTGTCTATTTATCTGTATGTAAATGCATTGTTACTTGACTTGTGTAATGCAGGTCCACCTTGTAAATGAGCTTGCTCAATGGTGTTCATCTGGATAAATAAAGAATTTGATTGATTGATTGATTGAGTACTGCAGGATCAACCAGATATAATTTTTTTTATTTTGAAGGCAGGATCAACTGTTTAAATAGTCATTAAAAATTATACTTTACTTGGGGACAGGTAGACAGATGGTCAGCGTGGGTCCTGGGCGTGGGTGCTTCAATCTGTTTTTCATAGTTACCACCATATCCTGTGAGGGTCCACATGGAGATCGTGAGGGCTCATGGAGTTGTTGCCCTTCCCCACCCCAATAAGCAACAAGGTACGGCAACGCCACGCACAGGAGCTCTGTCGCTGGAGCACATCTTGCTGAATTTTCCCCTCCAACGTTCTGCGTCGGCTCCCCACAGCCTCCACCACCACCCTTGCTAGACTCTCTCTTATATAGAGAGCAGGACATGACCCTGAACCAATCAGCCCACTTCTCCACTTGCAGATTATACACACTCACCACTAGGAGCAGGTTCCTCTCCCCTTACTGGCTTTTCACTGATCCTCCTCCCACCACTTAGCTACTATGTTTCTCTCAATCCCCATACTCACACTGCTCTTCCCTCTACTGATACCTCCCCCCACTATCTATCCTGTAAATCTCCCAAACTTTGTCAATGATGTATTGATGCCTGCCTGTCAGAATTCACCTTCTAAATATGCCACCACACCTAAAGTGATCATTTTTCCAACAACTAGGCAAGTATTATACTGTGCGGAAAACCTCTTCCTTCAATACCCTGCCGCCAC
This sequence comes from Neoceratodus forsteri, assembly GCA_016271365.2. NCBI lineage: Eukaryota > Metazoa > Chordata > Ceratodontiformes > Ceratodontidae > Neoceratodus > Neoceratodus forsteri. Next base: position 1,682,172,047 of record CM057456.1, read on the forward strand.
AAGGAATGGGTGCTTGGATCCCAGCACCCCTCTGCCACCCCACTCTCATCCCCAATCCTGACATCCCCCCTACACTGCAATTCCTTATCCAGGCATCCCCCTACATACTTACCTTCCCCATTCCCACACTTTCTACCACTAAAAAGTCCCCAGCTCTCAAGTTGCATTGCCCCCAAAAAATAGACCTAGAATCCCATCCTCAGGTTGCTCCTCCTCCTACTACAAATGTCTGGAAATATACACCCAAAGCCCGGCCCCACACAACCTCCTTGCCCACACCATCCCCTACAGATGGCTAACATATTGCCTCCCTAAACATCTGCAGCCTACTAAAAAAATGGGACTCCTACCAGGGATGGGTCCTGCAGCAGCAACCTGATATCATTGCCGTGGGTGAAACCTGGCTCTCCCCCCTGTATCCTGGACTCATTGGTCTCCCTTCCTGGGTATAATGTTTTCCGTGCTGACTAGCAGGGTCAGCGAGGGGGGGTTGCCTTATACACCAAGGGCACACTGAATGTTCACCTGTTCCCCCTCCCCACCTTCTCCCTGGACCCCAGGCACTTACACCCAAACATACTATCGGACACTCCCATACCCCTCTGCTCATCACTGCCATATACATTCCCCCTAGAGACCAAAAGGCAGCTTTCCATTCTCTGCTGTCCTATCTTGCCACCCTACCCCCTCAAAATGAAAAAAATTATTCTGGGGGACTGCAATATCAACTGGCTAGCCAAGGCAGGTGCCCCATTCATCGACGCAGCCACAGTCCATGACCTCACACAAATAGTCACTTCACGTACCCGACTAAACCAGCGCTTGGGGACCACCTCCCTGCTGGACCTAATCTTCACAGACCACCCACACAGAATCTCCAGCACTACTATTCTCACAGATGCGATTAGTGACCACTCCCCTGTCCTCTGCTCCTGGACATACAAGACCCCCAAATCCACTCCGAAAATGATCATACGACACAAACTTGTCCCTGGTAAACTTACATTCCTAAAAACCCACCTTAGTACATTGGATTGGTCATTCATAACTAATGTCCTCAACCCTGACAGAACCCTAGACCTTTTCATTCACTCATATAATGCTATCTGTGATATGTTCACCCCTCTGACCAAAAGGATGGTCAAAGGCAACCCTGCGCCATGGATATCGGATCATCTACTGACCCTGATGTGTTCTAGGGACTCCCTATGGCACCTCTCCAATGTGACTGGACTGTCATCAGACAGACTGAAATACAGAGAGGCCCATAACCAATGTACTTGGGCTCTGCACAAAGCCAAGGCAGAGTACTACAAATCTGCCCTAACCTCTACCTGGAGTGTAGGGTGAAAATTCTGGAACAATATTAAGGACATCTGCAGAAAAGCCCAGAACCCTGCCCCCATGCAAATCCTGGTCAAAGAGGGCCTGACCTCTGATCCCTCCTGGATTGCCACCACATTTAATCATGCCTTCACTGACCTCAGCCATGTCCTCCCATACCACTTCTTTGACCCACCCCCTGACTCTTACACCTCCTCCCCACTACACACCCTCAATTTCACCTCTGTTGCATCACCCCTAAGTCTGCAGAGCCATACCTTAAAAAAGCCTTAAGCCACTCACTATACAGTAGCGACTCCTTAGTCCTGAGACTTCTCCGGCTCACCCTTTCCGAGGTGCTAATCCCCCTAACTCACATTATTAACTGGTCTCTATGCCTCAGGAAATTCCCCTTGTGCAGGAAATCTGCCTCCATCACTCCCATATTAAAGAACGGAGACCGTACCTCAACCAGCAACTACTGCCGTATATCTGTTCTCCCCCCCATCTAAAGCACTCAAGCGTATAGTTTCTGATAAGCTCACTGACCACCTAAACAAACACAAAATACTTTGCCACCAACAACATGGTTTCCACAAGGGACACAGCATGATGACCGCCCTGCTCGAGTTCACCACCCTCCTCCATATGGCCATCAACAGAGGACAGCTCAGCTTTCTGGTGCAATCTTCCTTGACCTCACAAAAGAGTTTGACACTGTCAACCACTCCCTCCTACTAAGTACCCTCTCCAAACATGGTCTCTCTCATGATGCCCTCGGCTGGTTCTTTGACTATCTGGCAGATTGCTCGCAGCAAGTCAAAACTGGAACCACCTTATCCGGCAAACTGCCTGTCCACTCTGGTGTCCCACAGGGGTCTATCCTCAGACCTTTGTTAATGAGCCTCTTTCTCAACTCCATCCCCCAGTCCTGTTCAGGCAACATCCTACTCTACGCGGATGATGCTGTCCTGTACTCCACCAGCCATGACCCCACTCAACTCTACCTTTCTCTTCAATCCTCCTTCAGTGATGCCAAAAAGTGGTTCACCTCACAGCGCCTCATACTAAACTATAAAAAGACTAAAGTTATGTACTTTTTTCACCCACTCAGCTCCAAAAAGGACTGCTGTCCTCCACTAACAATAGCCAACCAGACCCCTCTTTAGCAAGTGGACGCCTTTAAATACCTGGGAGTCACTCTTGACCCAGCCCTCACTTTCCACCTCCACATTCACCTTCTATCTACAGCCCTCAACATCCAGCTGGGCATCCTGTACAGGTTTAAACACTCTCTCACTCCTGATGCCCTTCATCTTGCGGTCTCCTCCTCAGTCCTCTCCCTTCTAGACTATGGCATTCTTATCTATAGTGCTGTCAGCTCCTCGGCCTTATCCAGACTTTGGTTCTCCCTCAGAAAAGCCTGCCACCTCACCCTGGGCTGCAATCATCAAACCCACACATGTTCCCTTTACAATGCCACAAGTTAGCTTAACCTAGAAAACCATATCAGGTTTCACACTTGCCTCATGGCTAAAAAGATTTCACTCTGCCTCACCCCTGCTGGACTCTCCCCTCTAATACAATGAACTACGACACAGCAGCACACCTGTAGTGCTAGCAGGCAGCTCCTCGTGGTCCCCGATGCCACACCTCCCAATTCCAAAGGTCCTTCAGTTACCGAGCCCCAACCTGGGTCAATAGCCTACCAAACACCATCACGAACTTGAATAGACTAAGCCCTTACAAAACCCACCTTAGGAACCACCTACAGTCCTCAAATCTCTGTGACTGCAACTGAACCTGTTCTCCACCCAATATCAATTGACCACAGCCTCTGGCCCCCACATCACTCTAGAACCTCTCTTTGTTAGCCAACACAGGTGTTTGCATATGTTTCCTGGACTCGTGTCTAGCTCCAAGTATAACCAGTATCTAACATGTTAGTTGCATTAATGCATTATTGTAATTGTGTCTTACTTGCCTGTGTTAGTGTTTCTGTATCTGCTCTGTACTGTTCTCCTACTATGTGTACCTGTACTGATGTGGAACCTTTGAAAAAGAGTCTTTGACGCAAAGGTATTTTCTGAATCCTCAATAAATAAAAAATAAAAAAAATAAAAATACCGGCAAAATGGAACTGCCATGTTGTTTGTTTTGTGCGTCCCACCCACTGATGAAGTAGGATCCAATAAGGTGGCATGCTATGATTGAGTAACAGAAACCACCAGGGAAGTGACAGAATCTTTAAAGCAAAATGCTGTAATAACCAATTTTTGAGTTATTACGGCATTTTGAAGATTCCTGTAGACAGTGTGATAAAGGGGGTCACCAGTAATTATACAATAATAATGATCTGCCTGAAAATGGTCTAGCAATTCCATATATGAGTGAAAGATTAAGTTGGTTTTCTGACTTTTCCCCTCGTAAGGTATGATATTTCAGAGTCAAGCAAACCCACAGATACATGCTTCATCACTTGAAAATCCAATCAGAGTATTTCAGTATGACAATGTACAGTGTCGAATATACATTTATGGCTTTAATAATACCTATGACTTTCTTCCAGATATCAGGATTAGAAGATGATAATGAAGCTGGCTCAGTGGCATGGAAGGCTGAGGCACTCTGCACCTTAGCTACTGCCATGCCAGTGATCCGTGTTTGGGAATGAGCTTGGGTTGCTGCAGGGGCAGCTGGGGAGTGAGAGGATTGAGCCTCTGGAGGACTACTCTCCTGTTCCGGATGGGGAAGACAGATATCTCAGCCCTTGGCTGCCCCCAGGTGGAGGCCTGGGGGACAGTGTGGTGTGCAAGCACCAAGTAGGGAGGAGGCCACAGTTTTGTAATGTGCTTGTGCTTCCACACATGCATGCCTACCTGCTTCCATGTCCATTAGGTCAGGGAAAAGAAGAACATGGAAAAGACAGGGATCCAGGCTTCATGATGTCCCACTCCCTCTGTCATGATCTGCACCACCACCCAAAACCACTGACCCACTACTAGCTAATCTTCCCGGTGAGGGGATGACAGTCCTCCCCCTCCTGGCCCCACCACAGAGGGAAAAGCTGGGGGGGTATTGGGTTGTATGTGTGCCAGGGGAAGACTGAAAAGCCTTGCCTGGACCCCCAAGGGAAAAATCAAGATGGAAAATAAAGAAGATGATAAGAAAATTATTCTGTCTTTAGACAGTTAATATTGTGCTGACAGAATTTCACCCAAATATTTATTCCTCTGATGATTGTAAAAAGAAAAGAATATCAAAATATGTTCAAGGTCATCACCCTCTCCTTTTGCACACTTACACTAAGGAAATGAGACCTAATTTCTGTGCTGTTTATAATAATAATATAAAAAAAAATTATGAAAATGTTCCAGCCTATATCTTGTGTATAAACTTCTTTTGTTTCTGTTATACATATAGTCGAAATAGAATTCCCTATTAAATTTGTGTTTAAGAAATTTATAAGCAATATAGATTTCAGAATTTTGAACAGCAGCGAGATCTCTTTGAGCTGTTGTATGTCTATATCTGTTTAATTTATCAATAAGAAAAATTATCGGGATTCTATGCATTTTAGTCAGCATATTGACCAGATATACAGTAGATGTCTGTTTTCATAAAGGTCATACGTAGAAAATGAAAACCATTTTTTGAATACTCTATTTGTTCTTCTAAACATTTCTGAGGGAGTCTAGATTCATTAAGAGTTTAAAAATCCATAATAAAACTTGATGTCTTGATTCTGATAAGGGTTTACAAAGAATACTGTTCTTATTCTGATCGCAACATAGGCTCCAGAACACAGACCAGAAGGTATAGTAAGTATCTAATTTGTTCAAGATTTTCTCAAAAGGACTAGAGTTTGCCAAACCCCAGATTTCAGAGGCATAAGTTACAGATGTCTTAACTTTGGCATTTACAGTTGTGAGACAGCCAACCACAGAAGAACCTCCATAATGTTTCATGAATCATGGAACTCCATTAATACAAGACTGCATTTTTTGCTTTAAATATATTATATGAGAATTCCATTTGAGGTATCTATTTTAACAGACACCCAAATAGTCATACGTATTGACTGTTTGTAGTCTAATATAGGATGAATCTGTCTCCTCTTCCTTTTCATCCCCCCATTCCTCCTCCCTTGCTATTTCCCATCTACCATATACCCAACGCAATGCCCTCCCTATTTCTCCCCTCCTCCCTATCTCTCTCCCATACTACCCCCTCACCACCACTCTTCTTTCTCTTTTCCCACTAACCCACCCCTAACAAAGCTTCACTGAGCCACCTATGACTTTTACTGTATCATTAACTCACAACAAAATTCCTTGAGAATGCCTTTGGCTGCTATTATTGTAACCTTACTTGTCTTTTTTTTTTTGTAAGTTCCATTGTAATGATCATGTTATGTTTTGTACCTTATTGTCCTTATTGCCTTGATGTGGAACCTTTGTAAAAGAGCCCTTGGCTCAAGGGTGTCATCCGAAATACAAATAAATAAATAAATATGATCCTAAAAAGAGACAATAGGAGTCCTGTCTGGTGTTGCCAAAAACTAATAATTGAGTTTTTTTTAGTTGTATTTATTTCCAGAAACTTATTCGGACATAACATATTAAACTTATGTAACTTTCTCTGTAATCCTAAAAGCCATGTGGATATTAATACCACATGGCTTGTGTAAGCTAAATACGAAGTGGAATTGCCCATTACTTTAGGGGAATGAAAACCATATTTATATAATTGGCAAATTATTGTGTTTATGTAAAGATGAAATAATAAAGAAGCCAATATGCAGCCCTGGTGAACTCCTAAATTTGTGCTAATCGTACTTGTAAGATGTCCTTAATGATTATATTGAATTTGAGGCCACATATTCTCATGTAGTCTGTTTAATATATTGAGAAAGTATGTAGCAGTCCCAAGAGTGTGTTCAGTACTGCACAGTCTTCCTGCTTATTTATATTTATTAGCTTTTGATGACTGGGTAAGTGCGCTAGGCAAGAAACCTGCCTATATTCAGGCACGACCTGGGAAAGTACAGTTACAGCAAAAGTGGCAAAGACAACAATGAGGTACAAAGGGTGAGATAACAGTCAAAATTACCTATACATACAGCATAAAAAACAAAGCATAAAAATTAACAGCAAAAATACTAACAGGCATAGCAATCATACAATTGTTGCAAAAATTATACAGAGCACAAGTCAAAAACTCCTACATAAGTTTAAGGAGACAATTAGGCACATGTATTCGGTAGTAAAAGCAGGGATGGGTAAGAGATCAACCAGAGAGCAAGCAGCGGGCCCCACAGAACGTAAGTACAATCACAATAGTCAGGGGTATTAAGGTGGGAAAAATGAGCATGCTTAAATGTAAAGTGAGATGATGAGTTCTTGACATGAGGAGAGAGAGAGTTCCAGAACTGTGGGGCAAAAGAGAAGGCCTGCTCACCCATTTTAGTTGACCAGTGCTGAACAGCAAGCAAGGGGAAGACAAAGGACCTGAGGGCATGAGAGTGAGAGACAGGGGTAAGAACAGTGTCCAGGGCCTCAGGGCAAGGTGTTCTGGTTAAAGAGTCAATAAAACAACCGAGAGCATATGATCTAAGGGAATTGGGAGGCAGCCAATTTAAGGCAGAGTAAAGTCGGCAGTGGTGGGTCAGACGAGGGGCAGATAGTGTGAATCTATAGATGCTGTTAAACGTAACATCCCATCTACGGAGAACCATGGCTTTGGCTTGAGAAAGGAGAGGGAGAGCATAAAGGAGTTGCAGTAGTAACACACCTCTCGCGACTGTAGTCCTAGTGGCCGGAGTAAGAGAATGGTGCATTCTGTAAGCCGCACCAATCTTAGAGTTAACTGAGCGACAGACCTCATTAACATGAGTGGCAAAATCGAGTGCCGGGTCAAGCGTTAACCTCAAGGTATTTGAAAGATGATGTGTTAGATACTGAAGACCCATCACGGCCGTGGACAATAAGCTTAGGGGCCAGAGTCGGTACCCTTCTAGAGGAACCAAATAACATGGCCTGGGTTTTAGATAGGTTTAAGATTTGATAATTGGAGGAGAACCAAGATTGAAGGCTCTGAAATGCAGGCGATAATTGTTGATTAAGGTTGGTAATGGATTTAGAGGCAGAGTAAAGCACCAGATCATCCACATGCAGGATGGACTTGCAGAGTGTAGAAGAGTTGGGGATGTCGTTAATAAAAAGAGAAAAAGGCAGGGACCCAAGAATTGAACCCTTCGGAATGGATGAGTTGATAGAGACAGAGGCAGAGGCAGAGAGCACCTTACTGAAGGAGACAGTCTGGGAGTGATTTTCAAGATAGCTGGTGAACCAGGATAGGGTGGGCTCAGAGAGTCCAAGTGATTGCAGCTTAACTAGTAGGAGGGGGTGATGTACCATGTCAAATGCTTTGGAGAGATCAATGAAAACTGCTCCAGTCAGTAAGCCTTTATTCATATTGCATTTTACGTCGCTGGTGAAGAGGGTTAGAGCAGTAGTTGTGCTGTGTCCAGCCCTAAAGCCATGTTGTATAGGGGATTGAAGGTTGGAGTGAAGTAGGTACTGGGAGATCTGCCGGTGCATGACTTTTTCCAACAGCTTACTGAGCGTAGGCAGGCATGAAATGGGACGATAGTTTGACAGGATTTTGGGATCCCCGTTCTTAAAAATTGGTGTAGTCATGGCGGTTTTCCATGCTGAAGGGACAGTGGCTGAGCTGATTGAGAGATCGAAAAGCCTAGTAACAGGCTCAGCAAAACGAGAGGTGAACTGTCTGAGGAGCCTAGGCTCGATACCGCCAGGACCAGCACTGCTGTGAGCAGGAATAGTCTTAAGTAACTTAAAGACTTCATGGCCCATGACAGGGGCAAGTACTAGTGTGGTGGGGGCAGTTGCAGGTGAAGAGGGGAAAGCCAAGGGAAAAACAGGGGGTAGGGGGTAGGAATGGGAGTGGGAATAGTGGAAAAGAGGGCGTTGAAGGCACTGGCTATAGTAAAGGGATTATTACAGTGGATATCATTTATGAGCATATCACTTGGAGTTAGAGTCTTGTTATTCCCGAGAATTTCCTTGATTTGGGACTAGTAGCGCTTAAGGGTTACGGCAGAGGCAGTGAGCAGGTTCTGGTAGTACATACTCTTGGCATGGCGAATCTCCTTTTTACAAGAGTTGCACAACGACCTGTAGGCATTGTAGTTGGCTTGAAGGGATGAGGACTTCCAAACTGACCAGAGTTTATCCCTACATTTCAGCAGCTGTAGTAGGGGGTGCTTGAGCCATTTAGTGACCCGCCCTTTTACGATGCGCTTGGTGACTGGTATGTGCCAGTTCTGAAGAGAGAGAAAGAAGGGTAGCATTGAAATATTCAGTTGTGCAGTTGATGTCATTGGTTATGTAAAGAGGGACCCAGTCAACCAGGTTTAGGTCACGCAGGAAAGCAGCAGGGTTGAGGTTTGAGAAGCTGGAAAAAGATGGTAATTTGGGGGGAAGGAAGGAGGAGAGGAGTCCCAAACACAGAAGACAGGGCAGTGATTGCTGATAGAGTCAGGAAGAACACCAGCATTGGGGAAGTTCTCCTTCCTATTTGTCAGGCTCCAGTCCAGGAGGGTGTCGGAGGAGCCCTGACGAGAGAGATTCTAGTGGGGTTTGGATTAATTGAGCAAGGTTGTTCTTGCTGGTAATGGATGAAAGGAGAGAGGACCGAGGCCCGGCCCAGTTCTGATTAAAATTACTTAAGCAAATTACCTCATTTTTCCCAGTCACAGTTGGAACCAACTCAATAAATTCTTGAAGACCTAGCCTGGAGTGTGTGGGTGGTATATAAACACAGAAGATGTACAGAATTTTGACACCTCCCAGCAATAGGTGGGAGTGAAGGACCTCACAGTTGGTCAGGGAGGGACCCTGTATGATAGAAATGTTTGGGATCTGTAATAAAGGGCCAAGCCCCCTCCTCTTTTGGAGCTCGGATGATCAGCCTGGAGCATATTGTAAACCCGGAATGGAGCAGAGAGAGTCAGCCATAGATGGCTTCAGCCAAGTTTCGGAAAGGTCTAGAATGTCAGGGTTGTTTGCGCATACCCAAGCCTCAAGCTTGGGGAGATTGCCAGACAGTGAGGCTCCTTATGTTGAGGTGGGCAAAGGTGAGACAGGATGACTGCGGCAGATAATAAACTGGGTGAGACGGGATCGAATTAGTAACAAAAGTAGGGCCAGGGTTGATTTCTATATCACCAGCAAGGGTAAGGGACAAGGTAATAATCCATAGTGATGCAGTCAGCATTGCCCGGGAGGCACAGGCAGGGGAGACAGAGAACCTCCTCAAAATATATCTAAGTAGAACACCTGAATATCTATTGCTAAGCCCTGGCAGTGGTGCAGGATAAGTTTCAGTCTGCACCAGTAGGTTAGAGTAGCAGAAGTTGACAAGAGAATAAGAATGGCAGATAGAGGGAGGCACAGGAGGAGCTGCAGAGAATTCGAGGAGAAATAGCAAACAGAGTATAAGCAGGAGGGGGCATGAAGCCCTGAAGTACATGGTTGTTAAGGTGTATAGGAGGTGAGTGGTATGGAGGCGAGGATGGTGAGAGAAGAGGTGAGGCTGGTAGATAGAGGAAAAGACAAATTTAGAAAGTGAAAAATAGTATCCTTATAAACAGGAGGTAGTGTGACCCCGTGATAAGGTAGAGCAGGTATCAGAAGATGCAGAGTTTGGAGAAGCAGCAGCAAGGCAGAAAGTGGGGTGCACAGCAAGGTGGGAGGAGGCAGAGGCAAAATACACCACCAGACGAGTGCAGCTTGAGTAGATGTACTAGGAGCAAAAAGTAAAAAAGCAGGGATTAGCAGAGGATGTCAGATGCCCTCTAGTGGGGAAGAAATATAAGGAGCTAACAAGAAACTGGGGAGATAGAAAAAATACTTATCTCTTGAGAGCGTATCCCCCTATAAGTTTAACACTAGCTAAGGGTGGCAGGGTATTGGGGTGGGTGGGAAGCAATCTCGTAGTGACTGCAGGGAGTCAGCCTAGCAGCTCACCCAACTATAAATCTGTGGGCCAGAGAGCTATGAGCTGCCAGCCAGGCAGCCTGCTTCACGGAAAGAACACTCCACGGGAGCAGCTCTGCGGGCAGTCCGGCCCCAGGGGAGGTCTGAAAGAAAGAAAGGAAGTTGATTAAATAAGTATGCAGCACAAGGAAAGGGCAAGGCAGTTACGCAGATCCAGCAAGGAGAGGGAAGGAGCCGAGAGAGAGAGAGAGAGAGAGAGAGATGAGAAGAGGGAGGAAAGACCGAGAAATTATAGAATGAACAGAAGTTTCAGAATTAGCAGAGGGACACAAGGAACATATTCAACATCCTGGGGAAACAGTCTAATTTTCTAAAGCACAAGCATTGGGATTAGCAATGCCTAGGTTAGGTATAAGAACAGGCTGAAAACATACTCAGAAACTAAACAGGATAATTACACAGATAGATAAGATGATTGGATTAAATAAATTGCAGTAGACCAAAATAGATATATTCAAGAGAAATGTTTTAAATCAGCCTAGCAGCTCACCCAACAATAAATCTGAGGGCCAGAGAGCTACGAGCTGCCAGCCAGGCAGCTTGCTTCATGGAAAGAACACTCCACCAGCCTGCACTGAAAAATTGCCGGGTAGCTGCAGCAGCCTGTAAAAAATTACAGAAATTAGATTCAAAGTTATAGGCAGGTTAATCAGTACAGTCAAAGGTACGGCAGGGCTACAGTGATTGGAATGCAGGCGGCTCACAGCGTTAGTAGCGATTAAGTCTGCACGCCTTTTAAAAGCTTAGCTAGAAATTGCAGTAGATATAAAAGTTCCAGAAAGTTAGTTCAAGAGTCCAGGGAAATGCAGATAACAGATTTTGGCCAGGTTTCTGCCAGGAAGCCCCAAAGAGTGAGTTTGTGGTCACGATAAAAAGGTACTAAATTTGAAAGAGTTGCTACAAATGACTCCAAAGCGAGGTCTCTGTCGTACCTGGGCAATGTCGTCAGGGTGGGTGGGAGCAGCTCCGTGGGCAGTCTGGCCCCAGGGGAGGTCTTGGCAATGTCGTCAGGGTGGATGAGAGCAGCTCTGCGGGTGGTCCGGCCCAAGGGTAGGTCTAGGCAATGTCGTCAGGGCAGGCGGGAGCAGCTCCGCAGGCATTCCGGCCCCAGGGGAGGTCTGAAAGAAAGAAAGGAGGTTGATTAAATAAAAAATGCTTATGCTATTGAAAGCCATTTTGAAATCAACAAAACAACAGAACAGCATCACTTTCTTAATTGTAACATACTTGTTTATGATATGAGTAAGAACCATACAATGCTGGGTGGTTGATTGTTTTTTCCTAAAACCATTTTGTACTTTCTCTAAAATATTATTTGCTTTTACTCATTGGTCAACCCTAGACAAAACAATATGACAAATTATTTTTTGAGTTGTATCAATTAGACTAATTGGTCTGTACATTTGGGGGTTATTTAAAGGAACTTTTTTTGTGTATAGGGTATATAATATTATCAACCCAGGAACTGCGAAAAATATACATCTATAGTATATGCTGATGAATACTCTATGCTGATGATGCCGTAATTCACACCTCCCATAAGGACCCACAATCTCTGCAAAATAATCTCCAGCTTGGTTTCACCTCTGTTGAGAACTGGTTCAGCAAACAGACTCATTCTCAACTATAAAAAAACAAAGTCCATGCTTTTTAGTAACTCCCACAGCAAGCACAGGCTGCTTCCTCTGACCATCTCAAACCACCTAGGTGCGACCCTTGAACAGGTGCAATCCTTTAAGTATTTGGGGATCACTCTTGACAGTAACCTGTCCTATGAGGCCCACATTGACAATGTCGCCAAGGCTGCCAATATGCGACTTGGTCTCCTCTACAGGCACAGATCATGCTTAACACCAACAGCCTTAAGTGTCGCTGTTCAAAGCTCGGTTGTCTCCATTATCAACTATGGCCTCATCATATATGGCTCGGCCACTTCAACAGTCCTCAGACGCATTTCTACATCACTCAACAAAGCCTGTCAACTTATCACTAGATCTCATCGCCTTATCCAGACGTGCGACCTGTCGTGGAAAAAAAATATGTTCTTACACTTTACTTTAAAATCAGACTCAGGACCACTGCATAGTAGAAAGAACGGTTTATTACATATGCATATGGGAGTCTGCTTCCAAAAATTATGCAAGGCTCCCTGAGTTTCATTAGTCAATCACTTTTATACACTTATTATCAAGGCGTTGTTAGGCGACTCTTATCTTGAAAATTACCAACATTGCAGTATTAACCAATCATGAATAAGAAAAACATGTTGATTCCAATGTAACAGAAAAGCATACTGATACCACCATCTGGGTACATTTCCACTGTTTATTTCATCTCTTTCCCAATACTTTTTGCTACATATGCCTGGGTCAGTCTGACCTGAGTGAAACAGTGAATTTCACTCACACGTGAATAACGCACAGCATGCCCACATGCTGTTATCTTATATTCTGCCCGAGCTTGTTATGCAGGCTGGTACAACCAGTTCTGCCCAGTTTTATCTTGCTTTCTGTTCCTACAAATGTACCTCAAGTAACCTCAGTATCATTCTATAACAAAATAAAAACAGCATGATACCAGACATTTCTACTACATCCATTATGACTTTGTTACAGCATGGCCTACAAAGCAAGCATATATTCAGGGCATATAATAGCAAATAGAGTTATAGTTTTATGAACTCAGAAATTTCTACTATATTCCCCTTTTGATACTTTGTATCAACTAACCACCCCCCCTTTTTATCTTTATGATTTAAGACTGGTTGCCAGCATACAGATAGTTAAGGCATTTATAAAAAACATGCTGTTCTGGAGTTGATATAGAGGTAGTTACAGATGGTACACAAATGGTGAGTTTGAAAACACAATACAGAACTGAGGGATGTCAACACCACAACTGAAATATGTGAAAAAATGCTAACATGTGACACCATATATAACACAATATAACATAACAATTTTGTTGATGAAAAAGAGTTCATTGAGAGTGAATAAGGTAGATGCTACCTTGTGTTGAGGTGTGGCACACCCTTGGAGCTTGATTGAAGAATCTGTTGATAATGTCTCTTGACAGATAAGTCCTTATAAAACATAACAGTCCATAAAGTTAACAGTCCATAAAGTTCATATAAGTAAGCACAGGTTGGTGTAACTACAGTACAGGTGAAATGTCATTTGCAGAATGGTGGTAACCCCACAAGGCACATGGGGCAATGCAGACAGTAATTTAAAACAAACACCAGCACAGTAGAAAAGTCAGTGTTCACGTTGATGGCTGCTGGATGGCTGATTGGCAGACACACTGGCCAGGGGTGCATTAGATTATACATTGAGTTCATTAAGTTCTTTTAATGGAGCCACACACACACACACACTTGCATGGCATTTGTGTCATGATAGTTGATTACACTCCAGCACAAAGATTAATAGCTCATAAAAAGTAACAGTTTACAATAAACCAGAGTAATAGGGTTGTATAAGGTACCAGCCATGTTTGGAACAAGCAGCAGTGAAGAAAATGCATGTCTTGCTTGAAGATCAGTTGGAAAAAATGTTCTTGCTGGAGTTAGGGGATTGCCCCTACCCCAGACTTAACTTCATAGTAAGCAGAAACAATAAGCTTGATTGCAGAGCCTGAACTGATTGGACCTTATTCAGTTGATTTAAAGTTCTACAAATAGGTGTAATTTTGCTGAAAATCTTACCCTTGCAGAGGTAATAATAACTTGATTCATGCAATAGTCCTTATATGGAACTAGTCAGGCACAAAGGTAGTGATGACATCAAAGCTGTGGCAGTTGTTTTCTTTTCAGGAAAAAGATGAAGGTCTCGGCAACTTAGATGAAAGTTTTACTGCTGTGGAATGTGGAGATCTTATGTGTGCCACACCATGGAAACCTGCAAACTTGCAAAGTGTGTTAGACACTGAATTAAAAACACAGAAACAACAATCTTATAAACCATTTGGCTTTTTTGTTTTGTAAAGAGTGGTGTGACAGAGCCTAAATTCTGGCAATTTGAAAGAGACAAAATAAAAATGGAACATCAACCGCACACCCTGGGGGTGCAGGCCAAGGTTCAATTATACCATTTGACCATCTGTAAATCATGACAATGTTATGGTTACACCCCTGCTTTCAAATCACAGAAGCAGTTATGACAGTGATGAACATTATTTCCCTGTCTGTTGCAAGCAGGCCTGACTGAGACCTGAGTCATAAAATCTTGTAATGTTACAATAACATGCTTCAAACATATAGTTCATAGCAATATGCCTGATACACTATGCAATTAGTGGGACAAATACATATGTTGTTGGCCTATGCCAATTTAATAACAGTGCCTATTGCACCTGTGAATAATAAGACAAACGGAGCATTAATTTGTCTGGGGTTTTGCTTTGGAACATATTGTAGGGGTGGGTCAGCAATGCTGGCCCCAGTATTTAGCTTTGGTTAAGAGCATTTAAAACGTTATACATGTGGAGAACTTTTCTGAATACACACATGATACAGTGTAGCAAGATGTATATCAAAACATTAACATAAACATGAAACATTAGTGTTTGCAATAGAACAATTTCAGTATTGAGCATAATGCATAACATACATTTTAAACAACAAATATAAACTGTAAACTTAGCTTAGAGTCCAGAAATGTTAGAGTACTGTGAATTTACTGGTTGAAAAAAATGCATTCATTGCTGTAAGGTTATGACAAAAGTTGTTTTACATTTGTTTTGACAGGATAAGAAAGCTGAAAAAGACAATCAAAAGAATGAATATGTGGACATACATACACAACTTCACCCTCCAGCGTAACTGATTACTTGCTGAGGGCAGAAACCCTTGTACCAATAATAGGTGTGAGATTTAACTGTTTGCACTAGAAAAAACAGAAGGGCTTGGGCTGGGTTATGCTGTTAAAATACCTTGGGTCTTTTTAAAACCTGTAAATAAGAAACAATTATTGGCAAATATACATTTTCTTTATTTACCCCTTTGGGGGAAAGTAATGTATCTTGCAACCTTTGTGGGTACTACACTAGAAGGGAGGAAGGGTAGCTTACCCCCTTCCCCCAAGCTCCTACTAGTGGAAGAGACAGCTCGAATACTGTAGCAATAAAAAAGGTTAGCTGTGGATGGTGACATGATCCCCACCTACTACACTTTAAATTATAACAAGATAATATTACAATTAGTTTAGTAAGTTTCATACCTTACTATAAAGATGGGGAACTTCTTTTTCTCTAGAAGAAAGAGAAGAAACACAGACAAACAACAAAAACAAACGCACACCAGTTTAAAAATAAAACAAGATTATTTCCATAGGATAAAAGAAGCCAAGCGTCCCTGGGTTCCCTTATCCTAAGCATGACAAAATGTCAGCTGAGTTTATAAAAAATCCAGATTGATGGTAATACCATACGTACGTATCTCTTAGAATGCATTTCAAAAAGACAAAAAAAATGATTACACCATGGTCACACATAAAAACCAAAACCATTGTTCTTTAACTGTAGATGGTAAACTCTCAAAAACGGCTGTAATAGTCCTTTGTTCAAAAGCGTACTATATATATATAATAAAAATACGGGGAGATGATGAATAATTCTCCCCTTCCAGCTGGAGTATTGCCTGTGTTGGCTGCAAGTCAGAAGCAGTGAGACGAGAAGAAAAGTTTGTTCCTCTTCACTTAGAATACTAGTTTTGCAATAAAAGTCAAATTACTTGGTTCACTCTTGGTGTGCTTTCATAAAACATACATTTTGTGTGAAAAGTTGTGCTTTAGGTATGGAATACACATCAAGTTTGAACTGGTAGTAACATAAAATGTTGAAACACAAGAAGGTCAAATAACGTGCAAAAGGTCACAGTGTGCATGCAAGGGTCGTTCAAACCTAGTTATTTTTGTAGTGTCCTTGAACACTACTGATATTAAAATATCTTTAAATAATAATAAAGCATAAATAAAACTGCTGGCCAAAACAGTACACACACACACACACAAAAGAGATACTTAACACGAAACAAGACTGACATTGTTTCACACCAATTTGCTGAGGTAATGCCCATAGTTTCATTAGAAAACTGTACGTGTTTTAGATATATGTGCTGCCTCCTGCCTGTCTTGTAACACTGACAATTTTAAACCAATACATTTATACATATCTACATGCCAAATCTTTTCAGAACAAAACACTTTTAAACACATTCTAACTCCTTTCAACACCTTTAAAACACAGCACAACATACCATCTGTAAGTGAACACATCTAGTATAACATGGTTACACCTTCTGGGGCATAGCCAAAATATGGCACTCTGCCATTTTGCAAAAAGTTTCTGGTTTTAACTAGAAGTATGATAAAGCCATTTATAGCTGTTAACACATTACATTTTCACCTAGCAGTGGCTTGGCACGTTGCTTGTAAACTACAAATCTTTCTGCACATTGCAATCTATGACGTCATAACTCTTCACCTTCAACACTACCTGCTCCAACCACTACATACAAAAGTTCTTTACTGACCCTATCTAGGCAGCACAAATGTTTCATTAAAAATAAAACCAATTAAAACAGTCAGATATGAGGCAAAGAAGCTTCCTCTTTCTTTTTTTTTACTGTAATATGTTGTGCACCGAAGGCAGTCAATCCTATCTCAACCTTGACAACAGAACATAATTACAGAACACAGATATAAGCTAGAAAATATGCACGAGAAAAAGAGAGCATTACCTTGTTTAGTATATGTATTACAGAAATAAAACAGACAAACATAAAACAACTTTGAATAAAAAAATTCAGACTTACCCGGTGCCAAGGTATTTTTCTTCTTCTTTTCCGATACACAAGTCTGAGTAAGAAAACTGACTGCAGGACCTTCATGATAATTTCCAAACACTGCAGCTATTAACCCTTTCAAAGGTTTTAACCCTTTCAAAGGTTTTCTTTTGGCCATTTTAGTAACCTGCCAAACCAAGTCTTTTTCCAGAGCTCTGGTTTGCAGTTTAAAAACAAAACAAAAAAATCTCTAACAGTACTAGGTTGAGATCCATCTGGTAGAGGTCCCAGTACTTGGGTTTGGGATCAAATGTTTTAGCCTCTATAGGAGGCAAGGGAACTTGAAATTGATACAGAAAACTTGAAACTACACAGATAGGCAACATGGGGGTTTTCAAATCATCCTGTCTGTAGTCACCTACAGTAGTTTATTTTCTTTCTCTAGATGTTGCTTATCTAGCGTTGTAATCAGCCGCTGCTTTTCTCACAAAGCAGCCTTGAACTGTGAAAGCCATCATTGGCTCTAACAGTATACTTGTATAAGCACAAATTACAAGGGCAAAAGGCAGTTGCCCTGCTTGTTTGAGAGACTTTTCTTAATACATCTCTCCACATATTTTTAAACCTGAGTCCTCAAACCCTCTCCATACTTTTATTATTACTCTCCATACTTTTTAAGCATGCATTTCAGGGCCGGAGGCAACCCATGGAGACTCCTTATTTTTCTGCTTATGTTTGCTGCCCCCCCCATTTTAACCAATATCTCCTGATTTCATACCCCAAGTAAAAGAAACCCGCACAAAGAAAGCAAATCAAAAAGGAAAAGATAAAACAAACAACCACCGGGAGTTACTGTTGCCTGCCTCCTCCACAGTTTTAAGGCGCTCAACCCACTTAAGGGTTTCTTGCGAGGGTGCTCAACCCACCTAAGGGTATCTTGCGAGGGTGCTCAACCCACCTAAGGGTATCTTGCTAGGGTGCTCAACCCACCTAAGGGTATCTTGCTAGGGCGCTCAACCCACCTAAGGGTATCTTGCGAGGGTGCTCAACCCACCTAAGGGTATCTTGCTAGGGTCCCCTTGCTCAACCCACTTAAGGGTATCTTGCTAGGGCGCTCAACCCACCTAAGGGTATCTTGCTAGGGTGCCTAACTCACTCTAAGAGTTCTTTGCAGGTTCCTCTGTTTTCCTTGTCTCCTTCTGCCTTAAAAGTCTCATAATAATTAAAACAGGCTCAAAACTTCCCCATTTACTTGTTTACGGTTTACTTATTCTTTATAACATGCAGCGTCCCAAAGGCAAAAGGTAGGTACTTACAGATCAAGCGTAACTCAGCCCAGGGGAAACAAAATCCAGCACGATCGGGCCGTCCCATTTCAATCTCCTCTGGCTGTATCTTTGAGATTTTCCTTCAGCGTTCCCTCAGCGTCAGGACTTCTCCTCCAAGTGGGAGACTGGGAGGGTCCCCACCGAGCTGACTGAGGTCCAAGCATGCTGATCCTGCCGACTACGCCAAATTGTTGTGGAAAAAAATATGTTCTTACACTTTACTTTAAAATCAGACTCAGGACCACTGCATAGTAGAAAGAACAGTTTATTATATATGCATATGGGAGTCTGCTTCAAAAATTATGCAAGGCTCCTGAGTTTCATTAGTCAATCACTTTTATACACTTATTATCGGTATGCTGTTAGCGACTTTTATCTTGAAAATTACCAACATTGCAGTATTAACCAATCATGAATAAGAAAACATGTTGATTCCAATGTAACAGAAAAGCATACTGATACCACCATCTGGGGTACATTTCCACTGTTTATTTCATCTCTTTCCCAATACTTTTGCTACATATGCCTGGGTCAGTCTGACCTGAGTGAAACAGGAATTTCACTCACACCATAGCAACGTACAGCATGCCCACATGCTGTTATCTTATATTCTGCCCGAGCTTGTTATGCAGGCTGGTACAACCAGTTCTGCCCAGTTTTATCTTGCTTTCTGTTCCTACAAATGTACCTCAAGTAACCTCAGTATCATTCTATAACAAAATAAAAAACAGCATGATACCAGACATTTCTACTACATCCATTATGACTTTGTTACAGCATGGCCTACAAAGCAAGCATATATTCAGGGCATATAATAGCAAATAGAGTTATAGTTTTATGAACTCAGAAATTTCTACTACAGACCTCTACGCCCAAACTGACTGGTTAAAACTATCCAACCGCCTAAAATACCAAACCTGCATTATGGCAAAAAAGATAACCAGGGCCTTTCCCCCTCGGGGGTCCAAGCCCTCCTCTATCTAAGTAGTAACTCCCGCCATACTAGAAGCTCTGAAACCCAACTCCTGATGGTCCTGCACTGCAGAACCTCTCTGGGGCAATGGTCATTTGCCTACAGAGCCCCTAGCTAGTTGAATAGTCTCAATGTTGAGATTGCCTCCATTCCCAAGTTAGGCCCATTCAAAACAAGGCTCCAACTCAATCTCTCTGCCATCAGCACTTGTGACTGCCTCACCTAACCAGTCCTCCTTACTACTCCACAGTTCCTGCCTAAGGTCTTCACATCACACTTTCTCTTCCCTTATCCTTCCTCCTCCCTCCTCCCTCCCCTCATCCCTCCCCCTCCACTCAGCCCCACCACATGCACTTCTCTAGGTGCTGTGACACTTGCCCCGGCATGCTACTACCAGTGTCTTACCTATTCTTGTAACCCTATTGTATTCCCTCTGCTGCCCTGCCTGTCTTATCCGAAATGTATGCATTTATGTACATGTAACTGAGTGTTAATCTGTATAGCATGCCAAAAACTCATCTGCTCTGTTGTACTGTCCTGGAATTGACGTGGAACCTTTGTAAAAGAACCTCCGCTCAAAGGTACTTGTAATACTAGAATCAAATAAATAAAAATTAAAAATGATTATTTAACTGGTGTAATGCAGGTGTCCACTAAGCCAAGAACATTTTAAATATATCTGAAGGTACCTTATCTGGCCTAGGTGCTTTATTATTTTTGTTCTGAAGAATTGCCTCAGTAATTTCAGATTCAGAAAAACAAATTGGAAGAGGGCAAACAGCTAAACATATTTTGCTATAATAAATGTAATGTTTCATTACATTTATTTTCTTCTGGTTCGTAATACACCTAAACTTTTCAAAGCATATTTCCCACTGGTTCCGTTGGATATAAGTGTCCAAAGAAGAAGAATAAGTATTGCAACCATTAGCTAACAGAGTCCAAAACTGTTTGATGTTTTTCTCTAATACTGCATGGTGAAGTCTTTTCCAAAATTCTTTTTGTTATTTTTGTTTTTCTTCAGTTAATAATTTATTACATTGCTTCCATTTCTTGTTCATATGATTTAGGTGGGACTTAAATTTATTAGTATGAGTTTCCCTAACTAGTTTAATTTGTTCTGTTTTAGCCTGTGTACATTTGATAGTAAACCATGAATCTGTCATTCTCTTCTTTTCTGAATATTTGTATAATAAGGGAGCAATGGGCCCTATGCACCATTCGGGCGTAGGTGCATGCGACATGCACGTACCCCGCCTGTGTAGCTGCGCACCCATGGACAGGTGCACACCGGCGGTATGCATGACCACCAGCCACCTGTCTCCAGCCCCACCCCCAGCATGCAGGACTTCGCAGGGCAGCCAGGGGTGGGGTCGTGGGACCGGCCAGGCATCCAGTCAGATGCCCGGACTGGGTCCAGCACTGGATCCCTTGTGGGTCTGGGTGCACAGTAACAGCATGCCTCATGGAAGTCTGATGGCTGGCAGCTGCAACGGTGAGTGGTGGGCATGCCGCCAGCTCGTCCGTGATGGGGCATGGAAATGGTACACCTGGAGATGGTGGTGGTGGAGGGGGGGACTATTCCCCTCCAAATGCCCCTAGGGGCTGGTGTCAGGCAGGACAGCAGTACTATTGGGGGAGCACCATATGTGTGCCACTGCCCCTGCACCCCAAGGAGCCTGTGAGGTGTGGCCCTCATCAGGGCCGCACACCTGTGTGCTGGGCCAGGCGGTGCCTGGCGGCCATAGTGGGGCATGGCTGCCGTGGTTCTGGGTGTTGGCAGCCATTGCCTGCATGGGTGCAGGGTGCACATATTAGGCTAACAGCAGGATTCTCACTGGCATAGCCTGCACACCCATCTGCACCCCTGCAGCCAGCACTACGTGCCATGGTGCATGGCGTATAGTGCCGGCCTGCCCCTTGCCAGCCCTCGGTGCGTTGCTGCTTGTATGGCTGGGGGATTGGGTGCGTATGTGCTGCACCCCCCCTTTGTGCATCCCGCATGGGGGGTGCATAGTGTGCGGAGTGGTTGCACGCCCCAGATAAGCGCATGTAGCCACTCCACCCCATTAGTGCATAGGGGCCAATATCTTTTAAGAGCTCTTCCCAATATATGATCATATTTGGAAAGTTACTATCATCTAAAATTTCTTGTTTATATGTTGGTGCTTGAGGGGAATTTAAAACCTGTTCAATTTGTATAACAGCTGTTTTGAACCATATTATTCTTTTGCAATTTGCAATCTCAGTCTGGTTTTGATTAGCATTTATATACTTTCAAAAGTCCCTCTCAGAGTTTAGATGGATTTGCAGTGGAAGCTGGGTAGATTTTATTCTCTCTAATATTTCAGGATCTATAACTTTATTAAGTGCATTTGTACTTGAAAAAAATAAGTAAACCTTTGAGGCTCCATTAGCAGAATGATAGGTAAAATTTCCATCTTTATCACTGATGATCCTACCATTAGTAAGAATAAAGTCAATCTCTTGAAGGATGGTTAATAAGAAACTCCCAATCTCATTAGTTTTCTTATCAGATTTATATTTTTATTCAGAATTGTTGTTCTTTCTTCATGCTTTTCATAGTTTCATTATTTAAATTGAATTGATTGGAGGATGCCCTGGCATTTACATCACCAGCAAGAAAAATGTCATAATCAAGGTGCTAATCTATTATTTCATTCAGAATAATGCTCCTATTAGTCCAAGTTCCTGAAAAACTAGAAGAGGTTTTTTTTAGAGGAACATGAATATTCATGAAAATTATTTTTATTTAATTTCCTGAAAACCTTGACCACTAACCAATTGTTACATTTTATTGGATAAACTTGAGAGCAATGGTCTCTTTGAAGTTTTATAGCTGTGACCAAACTCATTTTATTCCTACCCTGTTTAGATGACTTCTTCCCTTTAACTAAGAAGATGTCAAAGTCTGGGACCCTGGGAGCATCCCCTAAACACCAGGTGTCCTGTAGCATGATGATGTCATGTGATAAAATAAAAGCCTTACAGTCCTTATCAACAAGTGTAGATGATAGGTTGTCAATATTCCAAGACAGTATTTTTAAAATATTCAGGGAACCTTTTTTTTTAAAACTTTGTATTTATGGCTTTTCGCAGCTGAAGTACAACTAATATAGAACATGCATTAGACAGACCAAAACCTTGTATGAAGGGAATGATTTCTAATCTCAGTACCAGGCTTCACTTGCTTACAGTAAGGTTTAATTAGACTTTCAGTTTTAAATACACCATCAATGGGAGGTAACAGTGGGGGAGGCATGGAGGGAAGGCATAGGGATTGGGATGGAGGAAAGCTGGTACAGGCGGGGGCATCAAAACATGGAAAGCCATGTGTACAAACGCCCAGAGCCTGGGAAACAAGATCCCAGACCTAGTGGCCTTGATGGTGGAGGAAGACCTAGACATTATTGCGGTCACTAAAACATGGTACACAGGAAACCATGACTGGGATGTTATCATGCCAGGGAACACAATCTTTAGGAGAGACAGGAAGGGCAAAAAGGGGGGAGATGTGGCTATGTACATCAGAGAGGGGATCAAGGCAATGGAGTTTGGGGGAAGACAGGAAGGGGAAGAGGCACTATGGGTCACATTAGAGATGAGAAATGGCACCACCATCTGCACTGGAGTTGTCTACAGACCTCCAACACAGAGGGAAGAAATAGACAGGGTATTAGTGTTAACCATACACAAAATGGCAGAGAAGGGGGAAGTGTTGGTGGTGGGGGACCTAAACATGCCAGATGTTAACAGGAACACATGTGCAGCAGCCACTACCAGGAGCAGAGACATCTTGGATGCCCTGAAAGGAACATGCCTCAGACAGTTGGTGAAGTAACCCACATGGCAGAGAGCAATACTAGACCTGGTTCTCATAAATGGTAACAGAATAACAGATCAATCAGTGGGCAGCCATCTAGGGTCCAGTGATCACCATACAGTGTGGTTCAGGGGGAAGACAGTACTAGAGTCAAGCCACTCAAAAGTAAAGGTCCTGAACTTCAAGTAGGCAGACTTGCAAAATTGGGGGAACACCTCCGGAGAATCCTGACAAAGGGGGAGAGAGGGGGAGTGTAGAAGTGGGAGAAACTTAAAGGAGCCATAGCAAAGACAACAGGCCTCTGTGTAAAGCTAGTAAACAAAGCAAAATGAAAGAAAAAAACACTATGGTTTTCAAAAGAAGTGGCAGGGAAGGTTTGGGAAAAAAACAGGCATTCAGAAAATACAAGAAACACAGAGGGAGGGAGGGAGGGAGACAGGAAAATGTACCAGTCAAGGCAGAAGGGGTTCCATGTCAAGATAGCAAAAATAATTGGCCGACTCACAAAACAGTGAGTGTACCCTGTCGAAATCCAATTTGGCACATAACAACAAATGCCGAACACCAATTTGGTGCACTTGTAAATTAATGTTTCATGCAGGGGGCTATGCCAGCTGCACCCCCTATACTTTAATAATCATCTCGTGGGGAGTGTGGACACTGGAGGAAATAAGAGGGACTGACGACAGCAATAATTCTAAAAATAAACACAAACGTCTGCAAAAAAAAAAAGAAACCATACCTTGGTATAGTCCCAAACTCAGGACCACCAGCACAGCAGTCCACATCCCTACCCACTACACTAGGCAGGTAGCTCGGTGGTGTGATGCTTCACAAACCCATTTAGCCCATCCCATTTCTCCCCCTTCCATTGCTACTGCCTCCCCTTGCCATTTTTCCTCTCCTCCCTCGCTATTCCCTCCCTTTACTATTCATTCCCTATTGCTGATCCTGACAGCAATAAAACTAAAGTGCTCATTTGTGAGTCGCTGAATTTAGTTCGATATTATCACAGGATACCAGCAGAAGGAGTTGGAGAAGGCAGTCAGGTGCACAAAGATGCAAACTGAAGAAAGGTATCAGTAAAAGAAGGTGACAAAACCTTCCATTATATCAGGGAAAGGAAAAAGACCAATGGAGGGATTGAGAGGTTGAATGGGGGGGGGGGGTGGATTGTGCAGAGTGGGACCTAGAAAAAGCAGAAATTCTAAACGAATACTTCTGCTGAGTATTTACAAAGGAATGGGAAGGGGAGGGACCAATATAATGGGGTAGAAACATACACTGGGGGGATGTGGACACCAGTCCATTCAGGGAGGAGAGAGTCCTAAAAGAACTCTCGAAATTAAAAGTGGACAAGGCAATGGGACCAGATGGGATGCATCCCAGAATACTGAAAGAACTCAGGGAGGTACTAGAGGCACCACTGACAGCCCTATTTAACAAATCAAGGGGAAGGGAGTGGCACCAAAGAACTGGAGGAGGGCGAACATGGTACCACTACACAAAAGTGAGAGCAAGATGGAGGCTGGAAATTACAGGTCAGTCAGCTTTTACTCAATGGTGGGGAAAATAATGGAATCCATGTTAAAGGAAAGGACTGTGGCATACTTGGAGGCTAGTTTTCACAGAAGGGAGATTTTGTCAACCAATTCTGATAGATTTCTTTGACTGGGTAACCTGGGTGGTGGATCAGGAAGGGGTGGTGGACATGGCCTACTGAGATTATAGCA
The DNA here is from genome assembly GCA_016271365.2 of Neoceratodus forsteri. Lineage (NCBI taxonomy): Eukaryota > Metazoa > Chordata > Ceratodontiformes > Ceratodontidae > Neoceratodus > Neoceratodus forsteri. The sequence goes on from CM057456.1 coordinate 1,682,197,115, forward strand.
AGGCATTTGACACCATCCCACACAGGAGGCTAGCAATCAAGTTTCACAGTCTGGGAGTAGGGTCCAAGGTGGTACACTGGGTCTGAAATTGGCTGAGCAACAGGACACAGAGGGTGGTGGTAAATGGAGTTCAATCCCAAGAGTGGGGGGGGAGACAAGTGGGGTGCCACAGAACTTGGTTCTGCGGCGGGTCCTCTTCAATGTCTTCATTAGTGACATTGTGGAGGGGCTGGAAGGGAAGGGAAGCCTCTTTGCAGATGACACCAAGATTTAGGGTATAGTAGAGTAGACAGGGTGGAAAAAATTAGAAGAGGCCTAGGCAAATTGGAGGAGTGGTCAAGAGTGTGGCAGCTTAAATTCAATGCAAAAAAGTGCAACGTCATACACTTGGGCCACAGAAATCCTGGAGAGGAATACAAAATGGGGTGGTGGGAAGATACCAACAACAACAAACTTGGAAAGGGACCTGGGGATAAACATATTGGATGGCCTGAAGGTGGCCAAGCAATGTGAAAAGGTGATGAAGAGGACCAGAGGGATGCTGTGGTGCATAGGGGAGGGGCATCACCAGTAGAAAATAGGAGGTGATCCCACTGTACAGACAATTGGTCAGGCCACATCTGGAATACTGTGTTCAGTTCTGGAGACCACATCTCCGGAAGGACATTGACAGAATGGAGGCGGTCCAGAGAAGGGCAACAAAAATGGTGAAGTAATGTACCAGAAAACATATGAGGAAAGACTGAAATACCTCTATATATATATATATATATATATATATATATATCCTGGAGGTAAGGAGGGATGGGGGGTTATGATAGAGACACTCAAGTACCTCAGGGGAATCAACAAGGTCCAGGAGGGCAGCATCTTTCAAAAAGAGATTTGCAAGAACAAAGGGTCACAATATGAGGTTGGGGAAGGGGGAGACTCAGGGGTAATGTGAGGAAGTATTTTTTCACAGAAAGGGTGGTGGATGCATGGAGCAGCCTCCCAGTGGAGATTGTAGAGGATAAAATGATTAGTGAGTTCAGGAATGCATGGAATAGACAGAAGGCAACCCTAGTGATAGGAAAGAGAGTGTAAGCTGCCGATCATTTAGGATCTGGAATTTAAGTAAGTAGGGAAATGGGCAGAATAGGTGGGACAGGTGGTCCTTATCTGCTGTCAAAATCTATGTTTCTACATAATGCTGGCTCACAGGCTAGTTCAGTTTTTATGTTTGCTTGCACGCATGTGCAAGAAACATAGTGCCATCATTGGAGATTTCGGAGGTGTGTCACCTCCTCCTCTAATTCAGTCAGTGTGTTGGCAGGCGCTGCCCCTGTAAGCCAATGCATGCTGGAGCTGTCTATGACAAGCTCCAAAATGCAGTGGCATACAGTTCAAAGGGGGAGCTACGCTTGAGTGAGCAGCGATAAGATATCGCCTGATCATGCGCAGCTCCCCCACACACACACACGCCCACGCAGGTGTGCGCGCTTCGCCCCCGCACGCACGCACACTGTATAGCTGACGGGGTGTCCAACCCCCGCCGGCTGCCGCGCTGCCCCCGCCTCCCCCAAAGTTTTCCAAATGCCATGCTGGGTGCCTACCCCCAGCGTGGCAACTATCGATATAGCCGACGGGGTGCCCAACTTCGCCGGCTCCACTGTCCTCACCTCGAGTACTAAGTGCCATGCTGGGAGCCCACCTCGCGTGGCAATCGATGTTAGGCTGACGGGGTGCCCAATCCCGCCGCCAGCTGAACGCCTCAACTGTTCTCTTGTGCCACGCTGGGAGCCCACCCCAGCATGGCAACGCCCCACGCCGCCCTTTTTTTTATACCGTAAAGAAAAATGGTCCCACGTAGTCTCCTGGCTCCCCACAACCCGTACCCACCCACTGCGCACCTTGCCTCCCCACACCCCCACCCCATACTTACCTCCGACCTCAGCCGATGATCTTCGTGGACCGGGAACACATCTGCACTCTTCAAAGCTGACCGTGAACTGAGGAAATGCCGGTAAGCTGTATAATGGGCTAGATAGGGGTTTTCAACTTGTTGCATATCTCTGGCATTTTTGTAATTTTGCACAAATTTTCAACATGGGGTTTTGGGACCTTCTCATGAATGATGTCACTGTCATGGTGTTGTCGGCCCGAAGGGTGATTTCGCAGTCAATGCGTGAAATCACCTTTGGGCCTGAATAATGCCATGACAGTGACATCATTCATGAGAAGGTCCCAAAACCCATGTTGAAAATTTGTGCCAAAATTCAAAATGACTGTTTTATTTAGCGCGGCGCTATGCAGTTCCCACGCAGGCTCGTAAGTTCGCGAATTTTCAATATTTTCACTCCAGATTTTCAGCATTGCCATTTTACCACACCTTCTTATGAGTAGTACAGCTGTCATTTTTCACATCTCACCCAAAATGTGTTTCCACCCATGTAGCACACAATGGCGCAGTCGGTGCGCAAATCAATGTACGGGACAAATTAAGAAAATCACAGTGACACTGTTCATGAGCAGAGGTCTTAAAATGGCTATGTTGAAAATTTGGTGAAAAATTTCCTAAAATTACTGTTTTACGAGTGTGCATTGAGTAGTTCCCACACGTCGTAAGGTCGCTAATTTTCAATATTTTCACTCCAGATTTTCAACATTGCCATTTTACCACACCTTCTTAGAGTAGTAAAGCTGCCATTTTCACATCTCATCCAAAATGTGTTTCCGCCCATGTAGCGCACAATGGCAGTCGGTGTACTTGAGATCAATGTACAGGACAAATTAAGAAAATCACAGTGACACTGCTCATGAGCAGAGGTCTTAAATGGCTATGTTGAAAATTTGTGAAAAAATTCCTAAAATGACTGTTTAACGAGTCAATTGCACAGTTCCTATGCATGCTCGTAAGTTTGCAAATTTAATATTTTCACTCCAGATTTTCAACATTGCCATTTTATTACACTTCCCTATGAACAGTACAGCTGCAATTTTTCATATGTTGCCCAAAATGTGTTTTGCAATGCAGCGATAATGGTGTTGGTGTTAAAGCAATGTTTAGGACAGATTAAGAAAATCATAGTTACACTGTTCATGAGCAGAGGTCTTAAAATGGCTATGTTGAAAATTTGGTGACAAAAAGCCCATAAATGACTGTGTTACGAGTGAGCATTGCGCAGTTTCCATGCACCCTCGTTAGTTCATGACTTTGTAATATTTTCAGTCCAGATTTTCACCAGTGGCATTTTTCTACACTTCCTTATGAACAGTACAGCTGTCATTTTTCACAACATGGCCGAAGTGTGTTTTCACACTTTCAGCGTAGAGATGCGTGGTTGCTTTGGGAAATCATTGTTCGGCACAGATAAAGAAAATCACAGTGACACTGTTCATGATCGGAGGCACCAAAATGCCTGAGTTGACAATCTGCTGTAAAAAATCCCCAACCTAATTATATTACGGGTGTGCGTTGCACAGTTTCTATGTACGCTCGTGACTTCACCATTTTTTTAAATATTTTTACTATAGATTTGCAACATTGCCATTTTTTACACCTCCCCATGAACAGTACAGCTGTCATTTTTTACATCCTGTTCGGAATGTTTTTGCACCTGTGGTGCTAAATGCCGTAGTCACTGTGCATAAGCAGCTTTCGGCTAACAAACTGATATTTCCTCTGTTCATGAGGTGGGGTCACAAAACAAACATGTTGAAAATTTGGAGTGAAAATACCAACCAATGCCTGAGGTATTAGGGTTTCCAACCATAACGCTCAACCCTGTAGAGAATGACAGGCATCAGGGGTGTGACTTGGGATTCTTGCCTGTGATGCTCATACCATTCCACACCTTGCAGTCAGTGAGAGGCATTGAGGTATGCCTTGGGCTCTTCGGCCCCAAACTTCACCCCATTCTCTTATATCGCACCCATCTCACCATATTTCCTAATGAAATGGGGTGTGCATAAGGCCAAAGACCCCAAGGAACACCGTAACACTTGTCAGTGTCTGCAGGGTGGGGTGTGGTGAAATGGCGTGGACGTTATGCCTGACGACCCAAACGCACACCCCAATGCCTGTCACTCTCTGCAGGGTGGTGGTGGGGTTGGCTTCAGTTCAATACTTCACTGCCATTCCTATTACGCAGCTCTGTAACTTCTACACTACCACTGCAAATGCCAGCAAGCAAACATTCGGCATTGACAAATGCTTGTTTATGTTACTTTTGGAATTGTTGAGAATCAAGGTGAGAGTATCTCTATGTTGTTACCTGCTGACTGCTGTTTGCTTACAGCACATCTGTTCCCTTCAAAACCACCTGCATGAATGAGTTCTGCACCATTTTTTTTTTAAAAAGGAGTGAAGCGTGACATCAGTGCTGAGGGAAAGGTGCACATTGAATTTCCCAAATGAGGAAAATGCCAGTCCAAAAATGCATTAGGGAAAACATCATCGAGCAAAACCACACCCTGAGACCACAAAAGTTAGTTAAAAAGTTTGGTTTAAGTTCAATTTAACATTGTTCTAGTAGAAAATACATCTTAATTTAGACTTGATTGTCTTCAGTGCCTTTTTCAACCTTTTCTAACCTTCACTAAAGTCAAGGCTGAAAATGGGGCAGAAAGCATGGGGTAGAGAGCACAAGAGTGGGCACGCGAGGGAGCAGGAGAGCAAAAATGGGGTATGTGGAACATGCAAACAGCAGAGAGAGAGGGAGAAGCAGCAAAAGTCTTTCACTGTACACCCCTATCCACAACCTGGCTCGACCAAAGAGCCCCCACACTTCTTCAACCATTCGACTGCTCTGCTCTCAACTTTCAGCTCAATACACTGTTCAACACTTTTAAGCTTTGTGAATTTAAGAACAGATACAACTCTGTAGCATTGTGGCACAAAACTCAATACAACAAATAAATACAAAAGGCAAAATCCTAAAATAAATGCAACCTCTGCTATCTCACTGAGGTAATCAAAGTATTTAAACTAACAAATATAAGGAAAAATGATACAAAGCCTCCTGCTCTTGCAAAATGCAATTACAGTACATCTCCACTCCGCCTTATCAGCAGGAGAAAGGAATAAGGTGTGGACCAAGAAGAAATTCCATCTGTGTTTGAACAAGCAAAGGAAGAGCCAATGCCAGTACTCAGCACTGAACTGCGTAACATGGCTGAGAAGAAAATGAGCACTGAGAAAAAGAGGGAGCTCATGCTCCAGTAGTTACAGCTACACAATGGCACACGCAGTCCAGTGCTTTCACATCTGTGTGAGTCATCATCACCTGTTTCATTCATACTCTAAACTCTATAAAAGGAAATTCCATTAAAGGAAAGAATCGTGCAACACCTGGAAGCTAATGGACTGCAGGACCTGAGGCAACATGGTTTATGGAGAGGAGGTCATGCCAAAGAACTCTGATAGATTGTGTTGACTGGGTAACCAGGGTGTTGGATTGGGGGAAGGTGGGTGGACGTGGCCTACTTGGACTTCAGCAAGGCCTTTGACACTATTCCACATAGGAGGCTGGTAAACAAGTTGGGTAGCATGGGGTGGGCAATAAGGTGGTAACCTGGGTAAGAAACTGGTTAAGGGAAAGGCAGCAGTGGGTGGTGGTAAATGGAGTTCGCTGTGAAGTGGGGAGAGTGACTGGTGAGGTACCACAGGGGTCAGTACTGGGGTCAGTCCTCTTTTATGTCTTCATTAGTGACATTGCAAATGAACTGGAGGGGAAGGTCTGCCTTTTTGCAGATGACACCAAGATCTGCAACAGGGTAGACACTCCAGAGGGGTTACAAAGGATGGAAAGAGACTTGAAATGACAGGAAGAGTGGTCAAAAGTTTGACAGCTAAGGTTAAATGCAAACAAGTGCAAAATAATGCACTTGGATCACATAAACCTGGGGGTACAGTACAAAATATGGGGAGAGGTACTAGCAGGGACCAAGCAGGAAAGAGAGGTGGGGAAAATAAAAATACTTATACTTTTCTCCAATGAATGAGTCCATTTATTTCAAAGTCTGGTTGTCTAAAGCTGTGGAACAACATACCAGCAGAAAGAGTGGAGATGAAGACAGTACAGCTGTCTGCTTAGTTACCAAGGCAATGAACAAGTATCCTCCATACTAGAGAGGACAGGGAATCCAAATGAATCTGTGCATGTTTGTACAAAATACTTTTTTTAATCCCACCTTATGAAACAGGAGCAGGACAGATATGATGGACCTATTGTCCCTTCCTACTTAAATTTACTATGTTACTATGTGAGGTTCTTCAGATACTGCCAGTTAGCAGATTTTAACTCATCTACATGGAACATGGGCTCATTTTGTGCTTTCTGTGCAGTTTCCACCTTTTGGTACTTGACCATTTAAAGGAGAGTACCCATAAACCCTAAACCTACAGTCAGTTATTGGGAGTCTGATGTATTGTATGTTTTGGGGGCCCTTAGCTTTAAAATGTTACTTGCCATAGTCAGCAAATGAAAGGTACTATTTTTGGAATTAGTCCCAATATACATTTAAGATAAACTAATAGCCAGCTGCCTGGTACATTAAGATTAATTCCCCATGCTGGTTCCTTAAATTGGGCGTGTGTAAGTGTTGACATATGCTGGGCGCATGCCATGGTTAGCTGTTTGACATCAGTGCTTAAATTAAGAAGGAACTTGGGAAAAGGAAGTTACCATTTTAGATGGGGTGGAAACATTATTTTCATTTCTGTCAAAATCTCTCAGAAACACTAGTTCCCCATCTTTGCAAAGCATGATTACCCACAATGCATCCAATGGAAATAAAAGGATTTCACAAAATAGCTTGGCATACTGACAAACTGGCATGATCTTGAAAACCTGACTTCACTGCAAATACCCTTTTTTGCACAACAGTTTCTCCAGTGCTTTTGCACTAAGTTTTTTTTTTCAAATATATCCTATATAAATATTTAGGGGAATGAAGACAAGTTGTCACTGATTTCCTCACTCCCAATAACTCAGTGGGGATACCCTGTCACTCCATTTTCTTAAAAGTACTTGTCGAGTCTGGGTTTGAAGGTTATTACAGTACCATCAGCATCAGTGGCTCAGCAGGTTGCACGCTCTGTGGCTAGAAGATCAGGAGGTCGTAAGTTCTAGTCTTACACCAGGCACTTGGGGTAAAATGCCAATACTAACACTGTAGTGCAGCATGAGGGGGTGCTGCTGTCTTGAGATGCCTTCTTTCAGATGAGATGCTAAACCAAGGTCCTGTCTGCCTGTTCTGGTGGTTGTTCAAGATCCCATGACACTTCTCGAGTAGGGGAATTTTTTTATTAGAAGAAAATAGAAACACTAGTCAGAGAGTTAACAATGTGTATAAATCATCAATCAAAAAGAAACATAAAAGGAAAAAAAAGAAAATTCATAACAACATAAATATGGCATTATTACAAAACACAATCACAATGTTTCCAAAAGTTTTGAAACAGTGACCTAGAGAGTGCAAGTTGTTCTTTCTTGTACAAGTCTCTCAGTTGTAACACTACATAAGCTAGGATCTGACAAACAGTATACTCTTTTTGCTGTAATAGAAATGCACATCTGGCTTGCCATAAGCAAAATATACATAGAGAAAAAATTAAATGTACAGTGCTCACATGATACTTCTGAAGGGGAGAAGGAAAAAGACCTAACACCACCATATCATAAGTAAACTGAATATGTTGTGTGTCAGTCTAAGTAAATGAAAGTACTATCCAAAGCTGTTGAACAAAGGGACATGTGATAACAAAATGTTTCATGGTTTCCAACTCAGCAGTGCACGAGACCCGGGGGCACATTCTATCCTGTATTATCTTATGTTTGTGATTATTCTGAATCCCAAGCCTTCCATGACAGGAGAGCCAGGTGACATCCCATACATTCAAGGGGAGTTGTTTATCTGTTAATTGTGAAAATGTAGAGGAAAGTTGAGATACATAACTTTGGAGTTTAGTAGGGATCTCATAAAAAGAATCTTGGAGAACATTCTGATAGAATTTCAATCTGGTGTTGTTTGTAAAAACTTGTGGAAAGATATGGCACTGCTTTAATTTTATGCAGGCATTATACAGGTATGAAGGGAGCTGCAGAGCCTTAAAGTTTTTTTTTTGGGGGGGGGACTTCCATAAAGGAAAGAACATCTTCAACCAACCCACTGTGTAACCATACCAAACATAGTTAGTAGGGTCTGGAGGGACAACATTTTTAAAAAAGAAAAGACTAAAGAAGAACAAAATAGAATGAATTTTACGAACCCCACCTAAACAGCAATCATGATAAGTATGAAGCCACTTGATGAGGTTCAAGTGACTGCCCCAAAATCCTTGAAAAAATGGGTTCATTATCCTAGTTTCTAAAGATGGTGGTGGGGGAATATATGGGCAATGTGTGAAAATATAGGTGTTATTAGTGTACACAGTAGAGTCACTCTCTTTCTTTTGGAGATTAATTTCCCTTTTCAAAAATGTATTGAATGTTCATGGACCAATTTAAATGTGCATCGGGGCTACCAAACTGAACCCCTAAAATTTTTACTGGGGTAGTCATAAGTGGTATACCAGCTAGGGTTTCTTGCATAGATAGGTCTGTACGGGGGGGAGGAGACAGCAGCAAAGCCTGCTTTTATTGTAATTCAAGCGAGAGCAAGATACTCATTTAAATGCTGTTATAAAATCAATAAGTGCAGAAGTATCTAAATCCATAGTGGTACAGATGCAAAGATCATCTGCATAAGAACACACCATGGGGGCATGGAGTATTATCAGGGAGATTTAAATGTGGTATACCAGGATGGTATAAAAGTTTCCACAAGGGGGGATCAATCTGAAAAACATAGAGCAACGGACTGAAAGGACAGCCCTGCCTTACCCCTTAGTACCATAAAAAGCTAAACCCGGGGATCCATTAATATAAGGCACTGTCAAAGCAGAGGTGTATCACAACCACAGCCAATGAATACATTCTTGTGGGACTTTATAATGAAATAGAACCTGAAACAAATATGCATGGTTGACCCAATCAAACGCCTTCTCCTGGTCCAGCAAAAGAAGAACCCCACGAGAGTGAGAGGAGGTGTATTTTGCACATACGTCCCTAACAAAAATTTAATTATGAAAAAAGATCTGTTTGCTACTGCACAAGATTGCACTGGGACTATCATCTGCTCTGCAATCACAGAAAGCCTCACAAGAAGTACTAGGGCCAAGATTTTATAATCAATATTGAGAAGACTAATTGGTCTCCAATTCTTTAAATTGCTTCGATTACCATTTTTATATAGTAAAATCACCAGGGCTTGTGACAACAGTTCAGGAAATGTATTATTCATTAAGCAGTTTTTAAAAAATGTCCACCAATATGGAGGAAAATAAATGACCAAATTTCTGATAAAATTCTGCAGAAAGGCCATCGAAGCCAGGTGCAGTATTTTTCCATAGCTTCTGAATGGCTAACAAAATTTCATCTGGAGTAAGAGGAGTAAGCATATTAGCCAGTTTGTCTGGTGAGATTTGGGGTAAATCTATATTCTCAAGATAGGAGGGGTCCCAAACTGCAGTGGAAGGGGTGCCTGATAGATTATAGAGATAAGAGTGGGCTTTCCTCTGGATATGATCTGGATCTGAGGAAATAGTATTTGTATCAGATTGCAATGCTTTGTCCAGAATGGAGTGCTTGACCCTGCTCTGACAACTTTTAAATATGTCTGTGGAGAACCTGGTACCCTGTGTACCGAACTGGGCCTCCAGTTTTAAGGATTCAGCCCTACTATATTGGTATCGGACCATTTCTGACTTAATACTTTGTATTTCTCTCCCCAAATCTAAGTGCAATTCATGGGCCCTAGAAATAGTAGAAAATAACCTTTCTCAGAGGGTTAAGTAGTAGAGATATTTGGTGTTAGATAATTTCTTGGCAATGGATATAAAAAGGGACTTCATGTCTTCTTTAGTGTCTAGCCACCAATCTGCTAGGGAATCATAGGCCTCTAAAACTGATAATCTGGCATATAATAAAAAAAAGAGTCTTTCTACCTCAGGGTGGGCTAAAAGGGAATTATTAAGTTTCTACCTTCCCATATGGGGAAGGGGGAAGCATGCTGCTTGATCTAACAAATTAAAGATACAGCAAGGTGATCAGAAGCTTCACAAGGAATGGTGGAAGCCTGTAAAACTCGCAATTGTTTTGAAAGAAAAAAATAGTCAATGCGTGTAGCCAATGTTCCTTTTGAAAAAGATTTTGCCCCAGTATGGTGTACAGCTAAATGAGTTCAGCAGTAGTAATCATGGATTTTAGATCGTTGGCATCACCATATAGTTTTTTAGTAGAATCTCCTTTATCCATTAGTGGGGGGGGGGGCAATTAAAATCTCCTCCCAGAATAATACCTCTGCTAGTATGTAAATAGGGTTGTACTGTTTTAAAGAGGTCAGTCCTGGAAGCAATAGACTATGGTGCATATACGTGCTAGTAGAGACACCCTAGTCAGCTGTAACACAGCTAAAACTATGGCTAATATAAAATCATATAGCAGGTAAGCAGATGCATATAGTATACCCTTATTATACAGTATTAAATTAATACTGTATAATAAGGGTATGCTGTAGGCATCTGCAAGCATGTTATGAAACAACTCATATAGGGCTAGGTTGGTCAGCTAGCTAGGGTTTATGTTTTGCCTTTATCTTGCACACTGTAGAGAACCAATAGAAGGAAAAATTATTTCACAGTTAGAACAAGTAGGTTATGGAACTCAGTACCCTCAAATTTGATAGAAAAAAAAATCTGATACATTCAAACATGCCTTAGATGATTACATTCTTAACCATGGAATTTAAATACACCCCGCAGGTGCGGGGAAGGTGGTCTCAATGGGCTAACGCCTTCTTCCACCTTTGGAAACTGAGTAATACAGAGTAGTACTATTGGAAGGCAAATTATAAGCACACACATGAAGAAAAATTGACATTTGGCATTTATAATTACACTAAAATAATACGTTCACTTAGTGGCAGTGCAATTAAATGTCAAATGTCAATTTGTCTTCTTCTTCTTCAGTCTTAAATTATGTGCAATTATAAATGTCAATTTGTCTTCTTCTTCAGTCTTACACTCTGTGTAAATCTGTAAATGCCAAATGCCAACTGGCCTTCTTCTTCAATCTTGAATTACGTGCAATTATAAATGCCAAATGTCAATTCATCTTTTTCTTTAATCTTAAATTACGTGCATGTGCTTATGATTTCCTGTCCCACAATGTGCAACACAAAGGCAAAACATAAACACTAGCTAGCTGATCAACCTAGTCCTATATGCGTTGTTGCTCAAAATGTGCATAACAATTTTTTCGTAGTTGTCCGACTAAAAAATATTACCAATTTCAAACACAAACAACACAGTTGCAAAAGTTTCATTAATTTTTTTGTTATGAAAAATTGTATATCTTTTCAGGAAAATAACACCATATAGTATGCAGCCAGAGTAAAAAAAAGACCAAGGTCATACTCTTTGCAAATCCCCACCGTGCTCACAAAGCAGCCAACATCGCCGTCTCCAACAATCTAAACCAACCTTTGGAGCAAGTTCAAACTTTTAAATACTTGGTCTTACACTGGATACAGCTCTCTTATAAATCTCCATATTAACCACATTGCCAAAGTCATTAACTCTGGGATTGGGATTCTATACCGATATCGACACTATATGACCACTGACACCCTCAGAACAGCAGTTACCAGCTCAGTCATTTCACTGGTTGATTATGGCCTTGTGATCTATGGTGCTGCCTCTGACACCTCTCTGAAGTGTATCACACTTGCATTAAACAAGACTTGTAGACTGATCTCTGTCTCCGACAAGTGGACCCACACCTGGGAACTCTATGAGAAAACCTGCTGGCTTCCTCTGAAGGAAAGAATTACCTATCACACATGCCTACTTGCAAAGCAGATCAGTCTAGGCCTTACTCCCCCTTTTACTAAGACCTTTATCATGTTGGCACCTAAAATAAACTGCACATGGCAATCCTTCAAGCACTCATACCTCGTCCCCTTCGCTAAGACCTCCCTAGCCCAGCATACTTTTGCCTACAGAGCACCCACCCTTCTTAACTGTCTACCCCTGATATTAATGCTGAGCCAAAACTAGGCAGCTTCAAACTTAGGCTTCATGAATACCTAATTGCTCAAGGTCATTGCAACTGCTTTACCTAAACTGATTCTTTGTCAGTCACCCTTCAACCCTATCTCTCTCTCTCCCTCTCCCTCTCTTTTCTCCCCCATTCCTCCTTCTGCTCTCTTCTGCCTACCCAGACTCCTCCACCCCATATACTTTCTCCCCCTGTTAGTCCCCTCCATTAACTCCCATATTTTCCTCTCCTCTGCCCCCCCCTCCCTCATTCTCTTTCACCTTTAGCTCTGCATTTACTCCCCGCCTCCTGCACTCATCATCTGACAAGGTCTTCTTCTGACTGATATATGCTTGTTGAACCTTTGGCTAATCAATCCTCTCTGAACTGACTAATTGTCTAAGTACCCTTGTACTAGTCTCTTTGTAACTAGGTGATTTTGGAACAGTGCTACCAAGTATCTACCATACTCATTCGTGAATTTTTTGTGAACATCGGTCTGTCTTCTGTAGCCTGTATTTTACTTATTGCTTGAATCTGTGAAATATATCAGGTCGATGTAATCTCTGTGACTTTACTACCTGATGTATCTCCCTGGTTTGATGCAGAACCTTTGTAAAATAACCTGTGGCTCAAATGTATTGTAATCCTACACCTCAATAAATAAATAAAATAAAAAAGTAAGTTATATAAAATTCATTATAAAAGCAAGAACATGAATATAATAACCAGCAGTACAGATTCATTACAGAATCAGTGCTAGAGCCTTGAATCAGAAGTATTCCAAAGTGGCTTGCCAAACTCAATAATATGCAATGAGCCAGTGTGGGTACTAACTCTTGCAAAAGTTTTAAAGACATTTTTGTAACTATATACTGTAGTTGTAGTTGTCCGAGGCTCACTAAAATATCAAACCCAATTCCATTAACTCTTCTTTATTGTCTTATATTGGCAAATGGAAATAAACATTAGATTATACAGTATCTGTAATGTTAGAAAAGAGGCATTTGCTTGCTCTGCTACATTTTTAATTGGCCTTGAATTTACATTGACATCATAACGGTGGGTGGGTGGTTTCAAAATATGCAGTTTCATTCCGCACACTACTGTTTGGTTGTTTCCTAGGCAGGTTGGTCAGAAACTATCACTTTTTAAACAGCAAGATGCAGTGCATCTCAGGTAGTGGACCCCCCTTTAATATTATTGTCACTTCAGTGACCTTTTTTGGTGCTTTTCTCTTGTTAACCCCCCTTTTCCTTCAATTATACCTATAGGCTGAATCTGCCAAATCCAAATCTTTGCAAATCCAAATCCAAACTCAGTCTGGAATTGGGAAATCCAAAACTAAATCCACATCCATCCACCCCAGATTTGCCCATCCCTACTAGTAAGTAGAAATTTTCAAATGCTACCCTGAAGATGATTTCACGGAGTGACGGCAAAATCTCCTTTTGGGTTGGATTTGAAGGATTTCACTGCCCTTGTTCACAAGGTGGGGTCCCAAAATGCCATATTGGAAATCTGGAGTAAAAATATAAAAAAATTATTAAGTTATCAGCACAAGTTCAAACACATTGAAATACATTGAACCACACACCTAATTTCCTCAGTCCCTGGTCCAGCATTGAAAAGTGAAGATGTGTCTCTGGTTCAGACAGCATTATGGTGTTGAACCTCTGGGGGGGGTACCATGGTGAGTGTTGAGTGGGGGGGTGATTAGGCGGGAGGACGGTAACAGTGGCAGAAGGGTGGTGGCGGCAACAGACATCGATGGAATGTTTTCTTTTTTACAGGGTGAATAAAAATAAAAAATGACTGTGAAGGACAGTTCTCTGTATTTCAGCTGCTGACACTGGAGATTGGGTACCCCGGTCTTGGTTTAACATCTATGGGTACGGGAAGTGACAGGAAGGTGGGAGGGATATTTGGCAGAGGGTGGGATTATAGGAATTAAAAAAAAATAAGACTACAAGGGACAGTTTTCTTTGTTTCAGGTACTGACACTGGGGATTGGACACCCCAGTGTCAATGTTATGTTTGGTGGCACTGGGGGTGGGCTTCCCAGTGTCACACAGTGAAAATGGGAGGGATGGGGGTACTAGCTGACACTGGAGACTGGGCACCTCAATGTCAAAAAATTAAGAAAGAAAGGGAAAGCAATGGGAGGTGGGAGTGATACTAGGCAGATGGTGGGAGGGAATGTTTCTATGTTGAGGGTGAGGACCACGGCAAGCTGATCATGATGCTGACCAAATGTGCTTCCTGGGTGGCATCATGCAGATCAAAGGAAAGAGCCACCCTTTTTTTGAGAAGGCATGGTTATAACGAAAAGCAGAGCTATCCTGAACAGAGGAGGTACACATTTAGACAACAGGAATAGACTTGAAAATGGTAAACACTTAGCAAAATTAGCATTCTACTATCCCAGTAGAATGCACTGTGGTTTTCAGCATTATGCAGTTCTCTTAGGTGTGTGGCAAGTGTATCAGATGCTACAAACTAACAAAAACAAGCACAAGTGGCTAGAAAACTGAAGGGTCACTGTGCCACAGAAACAGCTCCATAGAATGTGCAGGAAGTAAGTTGCCTTATGTCGCCAGGGAAAGTGAACAATCCGTCGGAATTGTGTCACAAAATGTTACTCACCAGAGGTACATACTGAGGCAGTGCGAGGGCACAGAAGGCAGAGAGACAGTAGAAGAATGCAAGCCTTGAGCCCAAAATTGCAGTGATCCAACAGCCAGAAGCTAAGTTGCAACTTGCATTCCATTAGCTCATGAGTCAGCAGGCCTTGTAGCGCTGAGAGTTGAGGCACTGGACGCCACACTTCATACCACACTGGCAATCCAGGTTCAGGAACAGACTTGGGTCATCAGGTGTCGTCAGGGGAGGAGTAGGATCAAGAATCCATAGGACTGCTCTCCTCTCCGGGAGGATGGGCAGTGCATGCCACAGTTCTAGCGGCTCCCAGTGGACACCCTATGTATTGTTGTATGGTCTTATGAAATGTAATTCTCTTTTATTATTATATTTTTATGTGTCACTTGACTTATACTAAGAACACAGGATCACCTTGTAAACAGCCTACATAGCCGTAATGGTGAAATTGTCTATTTTTTGACATCTTCCTGTAAAAATAAAAACGCTTTACTACTACTGCTACTAATACTAGTACCACTACTCTCCCCATTGCCGGTCCATGTATAATCTACTTAAAATGCATATCCCTGGTAGTCTTGTGGACACCCCCTTGCTCACGTGGTCCATGTATAAGCAAAATGCAGATCCCTTGTAGTCTTGAGAACTCCCCCTTGCTCACGTGGTCCATGAATAAGCAAAACGCAAATCCCTTGTAGTCTTGGGTACTCCCCCTTGCTCACATGGTGCATGTATAAGCAAAATGCATATCCCTTGTAGTCTTGTGGACACCCCCTTACTCATGTGGTCCATGTATAAGCAAAATGCATATCCCTTGTAGTCTTGTAGTCTTGTGGACACCCCCTTGCTCATGTGGTCCATGCACAAGCAAAATGCATATCCTTTGTAGTCCAGTGGACATCCTCTCCTTCACCAGGTCCATTTATAAACAAAGTGTATATTCTTGGTACTCTAGTGCATCCCCCCTCCCTCACGCAGTCCACGTATAAGCAAAATACATATTTCTGGTAATCTAATGGACATCCCCATCCTTCACCCACTCCGTGTATGAGCCAAATGTATATTCTTAGTAGCCTGTTGGACATCCACTCCCTCACCTGATATATAGATAAGCAAAATGTATATTCTGTTGGTAGTCTAGTGGACACCCCCTCCTTCACCTGGTCCATAGATAAGCAAAATGTATATTCTTAGTGTTCTAGTGGACACCCCTCCCTTTTTCAGTCAATGTATAAGAGAATAGCATATCCCTCATAGTCTAATGAACACACCCTCCTTCACCCACTCCATGTATAAGCAAAATGTATATTATGTCTATTCCTAGTAATCTAGTCTAGTCTAGTGCAGTGTTTTTTCAAATGAGGCCACAGTGACCTCATACAGCCACCAGCACAATTTATGCAGCCACAGAGCTCTTTTGAGCCCCAATCACAAAAGTAATGAAATGGACAATTTATCTAAAAAGAAACTTAGAAGATACATTTTAAGAGAGAATAAATCAGGGGTTTGATGTAATGCATACTCTATCAAATGAAATGTGTCCTATCAGGGAGTTTGGTGTATATCAGGGGATTTGGGGTGAGAAAAATAAGGACTGAGGCCACTAGTAAGTTCCGGTGTCTGCACCGTGACAAAACACTGGTCCGTCTGACCACCGACATCCTAGTGGCTATGGTGCAAGTTCAGTTTACCGGAGCCATTTTCGCGGACCTTATCAAGGCATTTACCTGATAAACCACAACCTCCTGCTGTGTAAACTCAGACAGACTGGAATCTTGCTTGCAGTTGGTGTAGCCACTATCTATGCAACAGGAAACAGCTTGGCAAGTGACAAGGTGGTCCATATGAACATGTTGGCTTGATAAAAATGAGTTTAAATAAGAATTGCACAACATTTTTAATTGAATGCAATAATTTATACTGTAATCTTTAAGGTTTATACATGTGTTTGTGATTTAAATTTGCACTAATTAATTTTCACTTGCCTTAGGGGCTTTATAAACCATATGTATGCCTTTGAAACCATGTCCTCGATGAAGCTTAGTGAGTAGGCACTATGTAGGGCTGGTTGTTCTTGTTTGTGTGAATAAATCCACTTAATTTAATAGCAGTGTGTATGCATCGTTTTTTATTTTGGTCAAAGACATTACAATTGGTGTGCCCCAAGGTTCTATCCTAGGTCCCATGCTCTTCTTGCAATTTATTAATCATCTGCCCTGCAAACTGTTGGGGAGCTAAATGTCAGCTCCGTGCGGACAATGCTCTCTAATACAGTTAACTCTTATGACTTAAACCAGCTCAAAGTTGTCCCTGGACAGGGACTTCAAACTCCTTGAAACCTGGCTGCTAGACAATAAACTAGTCCTAAATGTCAAAAAAGAAAAAGAGAAAAAAGAAAACCAACAACAAAGCTATATTGTTTGACCCAGCTACCTAGGTAAAGACAGGCACTGTTTAAACTATCCTCCCTCTCTGATATTCATTTAGATGTTGCTGACTCAATAAAATACCTAGGGGTTCACCTTGACGAAGAACTAACCCTAAGGCCTCATGTGGCTACTATTAGTAAAACTATTCATCAAAAGGTTTCGTCTTTTCTGTAGGCTTAATACCTACCTTACCAGAGAGACACAGCTAGCCACTGCCACCAGCATGCTGCTGCTGGTGATAACATATGCTGCGGGTAACAGAGCTTGGTAGTGTAAGAGTTCTGTACTGAACAATAGAATTGCATGCTTTGTGGCTGGTGACCACCCCAGGGATCACCACTGTGTAATTCTATCTGCCATGAACTGGCCCTCCCTTGTGGCAAGACTAGCCGATCTGCTCCTCTGCCTCTCTTTTAAACTCACTCAACACAACCCTACCTCTCCTAGTCTAAGGAGGCACCTCAATCAAATACCAATGGTGCCTCCTCCACTCCTCAAAGTTTTCTAAGCTCACTGTTCAATGGGTTAGGACTGGCTCAGGTTTGAAGACACTTGTTGTCTCAGCCCTGTCCCTGTGAAACAAGCTCCAACAAGAGGCTCAGGACTGTTCCTTCCTTGCCTCGTTTAAATTAGTCTTAAAGGCCCACTTGCTAAGCTTTACTCAGTGTCTTTGCAACCGCTGACATGACTTCCCTCTCTGCTCACTGTTACCTATTGTTGCCTGATAACCCCTTCCTTGTTACTTGGTACCTGGTATGCACTTTGCCCAAATGCCCATAGTTATAATGTCTAATTGTGTCCATGCCTGAAACCCCATAACTTATCCCATTTTTGTATATGCAATATCTCCAGTGTATGGTGCTTCTTGGAATTTTGTTTGCAATCTGTGCAGTATTTGATGGTTATCTAATGTTTGTATGTGCAATATCAACCTTTCTGTACTCTTATATTATGCAGTATTCCTGTATGTGATTAACTCTGGGTCACCTCTTTAAAACGGACTTCTGGTCTCAGTGGGCCTACCTGGTTAACAAATATCTATCAATCAATCAATCAATCCATCAGTTTTCCATCTTACAGAATTTCCATTCACCTTACCCATATTCTATGTACCTTTTCTTATCTCTCTCTGCTCACTTCAATCTCTTTCCTGTCTGGGGTGCCACCTTTTGGACGGAGGGGAATAGGAGCCTTGGGACAAGGTAAGAGATCATTAAATGAGGAAACAAGCTGAAAAACAGCAAAACAGTCAGCACTCCTCTAGGCCTCAGCAAACTCCATACAATCCATTGAAACACACACAGAAAACTGAATCCATGTAGTCAGGTGCAAAATCCATATTTAATCCACCTAAGCATACAGGTAAAAACACAGGTTAGGCTGGGTGCAGAAGACAATGAAATTGCAATCCAGCATATTTTTCAGTGCAAATAAGCAAGTTTCAAATGCGACAAAAAAAGTCTGCTTTCTTCTGCATAGCGTCTCATTCTCCACCTCTCGCACACCTGAGCAATCATAGCGTGATTGCTGATTGTCTCCTGCACCCAGCCTGACCTGTGTTTTTTTACCTGTATGCTTATGTGCTGCTGAAATATTGTGGATTAAATATGGATTTTGCACCTGACTACAAGGATTCAGCTTTGCATGTGTGTTTCAATGGATTGTATGGAGTTTGTTGAGGCCTAGAGGAGTGCTGTTTTGCTGTTTTTCAGCTCGTTTTCTCACATTTACTTCACCTTGGTAAGTGCACCCTTGAGGTTGGTAGACAGTAAGGCTGTCTTTTGAACCACTGTCTTCTCTGTTTTTTAAGAAATCTTTATACTTTAATGTTAAATGCTATCAATATCTATGGAGTTAAGAACATGGCTATGATGACTTGTGTCTTTTGGAATGTCCCAGGGCTTAACCACCCAGATAAGAGGAAAAGATCCTAAGTACCTAAAGGGAAGGGGTGCGATATTACGCTCCTACAGAAGGCACACCTTCTGAAAGCAGAGGCAGCCAAGTTATACAGGGAATGGGTTGGTACAGAAATTTCAAGCTGCTTCTCCTCCAAAAAATGGGGTGTATCAATATTGCTTAAAAGTGGCTGTCCTCTTCAGATATAAACTATTGAGATGGATAAGGAGGAAGATGGGTTATTGAAGGGGTAAGATCCAGTTCAGGGAAATACTGTTAGCCAACATCTATGCTCCTAACTCAGATGAAGCAGGTGTTTTGCACACTGTGGCCCAAGAACTGGTAGATCTGGGGACCCTAAATAGGGTGGTTATGGCTGGCCTGGTGGCGCTGACGGCTGAGGCACTGGGTGCTGCACCTCGCACCACACCAGTGACGCAGGTTCAGTGATAAACTTGGTTAGCCTGGGTTGGCAGGAGAGGGAGAGGATGAAGCGTCCAGAGGACAGCTCTCCTCTCCATGGGGAGGGATCCAGGGAAGCTTGGTCTCATGATGACTCTCAATGGAGATCAGGGATATTGCAGGTACACCAGCCAATGTAAGGGATGGAGTACAGCAGACACTTGCAGGGTAGCCATGTGCAGGTGTCATTGTGCGCTGCACTCTGGGGGGGACCAAAAAAACAATAAAAACCCACGGCAGCCAGGTGAAGCAATCGTGGGTCTCCTGGGGTGAAAACCCCACATGCTTAGTGCCGGCCACGGTCCCGACCCTACCCCCTGGGGATCTTCGGCCTTCTCCTGCATGGGCCAATTGGAGAGGAGGGGATCCTGATTCCAATGCTTCGATTGGAGGAGTGGTTCAGGTGAGCAGTTAGGGGTGGAAGCCGATCGAGCCTGCCTAAGAGATGCCCTGGACTGTCAGGTGAGAAAATGAGTTACGAAAAAGAAAACAGGGTGGTCATTATTGGGGGTGACTTTAGTATGGTTGGTGATCTGCTGCTTGACAGAAACACACAAGAACTGGGGAAAAGACGGGAACTGGAACAGCTGTGTGCAGATATGGTGCTATCAGATATTTGGTGGGTGCTCTATGCCACAGATAAAGATTTTACTTTTTGCTCCAGAAGGCATGGCATGCAGAGTAGGTTGGACTACTTCTTAATCAGCTCAGTGTGTATTCATGAAATTCCTGATGCTACCATCCACTCCATTCTGGTCATGGACCATGATCCAGTCTCCATCACAGCAGTTCTCTCCCAAACGGTGGGTAAATCACAGCACTGGTGGGTTAACCCTCCACTTCTACAATTGAAGAACTCCGTAGTGTGGTTAATTGAAGAGGCCTCTCCTGATACATAGCAAATGGTGAATTAGGGTTGACCAGGTGATCTTCTTTCTTTTGGCAGCAGCAGAAATCCAGATCTGGGAGAAAGGTGCTGAGAGCCCTGGTGAGAAGTGGATGTTGGAATGCCTACCATATAACAAATTTTTTTTTTTAGTTGTTTAACCAGGAGTAGCACACTAAGCTGAAAGCTTTTCTACAGGTGCATCCTGGGAGCACAGGGAAGTTAAGTGACTTGCTCAGGGTCACACAGTATGTAAGTGGAAGCTGTGGGATTCAAACCCAGGTCTGGTCTGCTGGATGTCACCAGATTTGCAGCTCAGAGCCTTAAACCACTGCACTATACTGGCTCAAATGGGGTTAGACTGGCCACACAGAGACTCGAGAAAGTTATCACAGGGGTTTCATGGTGGCTTCAGGCTGAGTGCTCTATGGTGGAAATCATGGCATGTCATGTGTTTTTCTAGGCCCAGAATGGGGAACCTTACTCCTTTCCCTGTTATGCAATATACAAGAGAATTCCTTGGGGTAACTCAAAGACTATTCAGGTGAACATTCCCTCTTTAGGGATGCATGAAGGATTATGGAATAACTCCAGGCTCAAAATCGGGGGGTTTACACCTGTAATGGAACGAAATGGATCAGTAGGAGCATCCTTACCCGCAACACATGATGTCACTTTCAACCAGAATTCTCAAATAATTTGCCCAACTGCAGGAAGAGTTTGCATTACCAGACGTGGATCATTGCAAGTACCTACAACTTAGGGATGTGCAGCAAGAGTGGCTAGGAAAAGACTATAAGTATATGCCTTTTAGAAATGGTGCAAGCTGTAGATAAATGGACCTCACAACACACTCCAAAGGGGGGCATCCTATACAGACATATGTAGAGTTCCAAGCTACCTGACTGGGAGACCCATAGACTGAAAGAGGAATCTGACTTCCAACTAGCGATTGCAAAAGATAGCTGGCAAAGATGTTGGCAGCTGGTGCACCTGGTGTCAGCTGACTCCCGATACCAGCTAATTCAGAAAAAAATCTTGGGGAGATAGCATTGCACCCCATAAAGGTCGACATTCATGAGGATACAGATTAAAAATGAATGCTGGAGATGTCATCAGGGTGAGGGCACCACAGGTCACATTATATGGGACTGCCTCAGCATATGCCAATTTTAGGATCTTGTCTGATCCTGAGCAGAAACTATCATTAAGAGGCCACCCTTGACTCCCTAATACTGGATACTTGAGGATACTTCTTTGTTACAGGGATCATCCTATACTTTCAGACCCTTACTGTATGCAATGACCATGGTCACCAAATGACAAGATACTGATGTGGTGGAGACAAACAGAGGCCCCTACAGGCAGAGAGTGGTAAATGGGGTTAACCACGAACACTTCCTTCCTGAAGGTGCCTTATGGAGCCTAGGGTAAATTAGACAGTTTTATTTCTGCTTGCAAACCCTGGCTACTACAGGTTGGCATTCTCAACCAGTCCACAGACTGAACAGGAAGCTTCTCATTAGGTAGAGGAATCACTGGAGTATAAGGGGTGGAGGGTGCCATTCAGGAGGGGCACTCAAAGACCTCTACAGTATGCTCTTTTCTTTTTGGTTTCCTGCCCCAAGTGTCTCTCTGTACAGGAACATTGATAAATCAAAGAACACACCAATATCTGAACACACAACACCAGTCTAGCAGAATGATTTCTTCTTCAGTAAATGAGGATACTGCATGACTGTTCTGCACACATGAGGAAGGTCTTATGACTAAGAAGATACACCAGAGTTACAAGTCAACCTTTGCATGCCCTAGATGTTACAGACATATTGGGCTGGATTTTCAAAGAGCCCCTAGACTGCCACAATTTGTGGTGATCTAGGGCTGTGGCACTCTCCTCCAGCTGCATCAGGATCCTGCACCATATTCAGAAACAACTGGGTTCCTGTGCAAAAAACCCGGGAATTGCCACACCCACAGGTATGCATTAAAACAATTGGTGTACCAGCAGGAAATGCCTCCGGGATCTAATCCGCCCCCCCCCCAGCCTGGTGCAATATGACAGGAACCAGAATGGGGGGTGAAAGTATCCCATGCAGGAGTGGTCCAAGGGTGTAAGGGGCACGGGGTTCCATAGTGGGAGGTGGGAGGCAGTGGGCATTGCCATCAGTGATGTTCACTCAGCGGAGTACCAATTATATAGCAAGCATGCCAATGACGTGGTCCCACAGGGGGGGTGGGTACAGGAACACACAGTGCCGTGGGTATAGCCCTGGCAGCAGTTCCAGCCTTGGGGGATGCTACCAGGGCTGTACCCACATGGGGCCATGGCACAGAGTGTTCCTGTACCCCTCAGTGGGACCATGTCTTTGGCATGCTTGCTATATAATCGGCACCCCTGTTGGGCACAATATCATGGATGGCAATGCCCACAGCCTCCAAACGTCCCACTATGGCACTCCGTGCCCCTTCCATCCTCGAGCCCCACTTTCATGGCCCCCTCACCCAAGTTAGCATCATCTGTACTCCTTGCGCAAGGGGCTTACCAGCTCAGTGCTGGTCTAACTCAGGTCTCTTGCTGCACCCACGGAAGGGCTTTCTGAATCCCAAAAAAGGGGACGGTGCAGCCCCGCCGTGGTGCAAGCCCCCTTATGACCTGCTGCACCCTGCTGTGTGGAGCAAGGGGAGTGCAGTGCCAGTTTGACGCTGCAGCTCCTGATTCAGGCTCAGGCTGAGTTTCTGAATCAGTAATGCTGCATCTCTTGATGCAAGGTGCCAGTTTTGTCAGATCTGTTTGATGCAAGCACATTGCGCCCTTCTCAGGGCTTTGAAAATCCAGCCCATAGTGTCTGAGCATGACCATTCACCCCAGGCAGGAATTTTGATGTGTAATTGAATTGCTATTGATTCTGTTGTTTTCTGATTTAATGAAATATGTTATTCAAAGGAAAAAATCTACCAGGTAATTGCCGTGCCTCACTGGTATTGTGCATGCCTTTTCTTCTATTGTCAGAGTGTTTTACAGCACACTTGTTCTGGTTGTGGCTAATTTCCAAGGACTGAATGTTCCTCCTACTCTCAGATGTACTGCAGGTCAAGTATGCAGTTATAAAGTTTCAGTTAAGCAGGAAGAACAGGTCCAGGAAAATGAGGCATTGCAACAGCAGCAAAGGCTGGTAGCAGAATCCTGACTCTGCTATTGCTACCTGGCACAGTTCTACAGGGGAGGTCCCCAGTAGTGGGAGCCCTGATTCATCTATTGCCACCTGGTGCAGCTGTAAGGAGGGGGACAATAGTCTCTAATGGAGAAAATGCCACTGTTGGGATTGTTTAATTGCTCTTCTTCAAGCTCCATTTTATCTACCTTGTGCAACTCGTGCTGTTGTAGACTACATTGAAAATTAGAACACACACCTATAATGTGCTGCAAACAGGAAAGGCAGCTCAAAACCCTTTAGAATGGAGATAAAGCAAACAAGTTTCAAACAGCAAGCACACAAAACCTGGCTACACATTCAAACTCTGGAGAAATCCCCAACGCACAGGACTGGTTGAAACCAGCTTTAATAGCTAAAAACAATTGAATATTAGGCTGCACATCCGTAATGTGCTACAATCAGGAAGGGTGGCTCAAAACAGTATACTGTCACCACAGCGACTCCCCGATGGCGAAGGCCATCAGAGCAACAGGATTTGGCCAAAATCCACATGTCGCTGTGATGGTCTCTGCACGGCCAGGGGATTGCCTCGCAGGGTGTTTTGCCCCCCCCCAGCCAAACTCCGACTCGGAGTTAGTATCCTAGAGACCAGGGGGTGTGAGGGGTGGAGCCCCCTCATGGGTGGGTTTGGAGAAACACGGAGGCATCCCTGACACCGCATTACCGACACTCGGCAATGCAGCTTTCGCTGTCGGGGATGTAGCCATAACCGCTGTTGCTGCAGTGAGGTATAACCGCTCAAAACACTGCAGAATGGAGCCAAAGCAAACAAGTTCTAAACAACATGTAGATAAAACTGCACATTGAGACTCTGGAGTAGCCCCAACACACTGGACTGGTTGAAATGAGCTTTAATATCTAGGAACAGTGGAGTAGCACAGACAAGTTTTGTCTGCTCACTGTTTGACATCTGTAATGTATTTTGCTCCTGTTTTGTTACACAGTGTTGCTTCCCATTTACTTGAGGATGCATTTCTGTTAATGTACTTTTTATTCTTTTACCTGGTTGTAGTTTCTTCCACCCCCTCCCCCAGGATGCATCTGGAAATGAGTTGTTAACAATTCACTATTTCTTTCATGGCTAAACTTTTGAAAAAAAATATATATACTGTATATACATGTATTTTCCTTGTTTCTAAGACCCAGGGCCAGGCAGCACTTGGTAGTGACTTGCCTGTCCTAAAAAACAGAGGCATTGAGCTGTTGCTTAATACTGGCTGCACAAGGAAATAACTTTTTGAGGCCTTGTTTGTCTTATGTTAATTACACTTCCACATTAGTTAACAAGGAGCTTAGTGCAGTAGTATATAGCTCCCTTCCCTTTCTCTTCAGTTGCTTTGTTTCCACTTTTTTTCAAATTGTTTTTTTTTTCAAACTATCTGCTTGCCTGATCCTCATCCATGAAGGTCTGCTGCTACCTCCAGCCCCTTCCCTGACCTTTAAAGAAGACTCTGTGGCTTGCCCCCCACAGAGGAGCCTTTGGCGTGGCACCCCCTCCAGAGTCCAGATATGCTGGGCAGTGAGTCTTACATACTGAGTAACTGATGAGCATGGGGCCAGGGCTTGCCTCTGGTGCATCATCTTCTTGAGGTTTCAACAAAAACAGCATGTTCTGTTAAGGGATACAGCAGTCCCTTTTATGGATTGCCGTACTGTATGGCAAGATGGCATTCAGTTGACTTTCTCCCACTCTCTGGAACAAGTTGCAAGCCTCCAACAAACTAAATACATTGGTTAGCCTTGATTCATTTGAAGAAACATAGAAACATAGACTTTGACGGTGGATAAGGACTGCTTGGCCCACCTAGTCTGCCCATTTTCCTACCTACAGGATAGGCCGCAGATACTAGTTAACCAACAGCCTATTTCTTCCTACCCCCCACAAGAATTGCCTTATGTCTGTCCCATGCATTCTTGAATTCTTCCACAGTTTTAGACCCCACAGCCTCCTCAGGAAGGCTGTTCCATGCATCCACTCCTCTCTGTGAAAAAATACTTCCTCACATTGCCCTGAACCACCCCACCTCTATCTTTACATTGTGTCCCCTTATTCTTGCACGTCTCTTTTTCTGAAAGATGCTGCCCTCTTGGACTTTGTTGATTCCACTGAGGTACTTAAAAGTTTCTATCAAGTCCCCCCTCTCCCTCCTTTCCTCAAGGGTATACATATTAAGCTCCTTTAGTCTCTCCTTGTATGGCTTCTCTTGCAGACCCTGCACCATTTTAGTTGCCCTCCTTTGGACTGCCTCTATCCTGTCTATGTCCTTGCAGAGATGGAGTCTCCAGAACTGGAAGCAGTACTCCAGATGGGGTTTCACCAACTGTCTGTACAGAAGGATAACAACTTCCTGTTTTCTGCTGGTTATGCCTCTCCCTATGCATCCCAGTATCCCCCCAGTCCTCCCTACTGCCTTCTCACATTGCTTGCTAACCTTAAGTTCATCTGATATGATTACCTACAGGTCTCTTTCCTTTTTTGTTGTTGTTACTACATCCACTGCCCCCAGTCACTGTACTGGCTAATGTACTTGTTGGTACAAAATCTCTGATATAATGTTGTATCTTATGATCTTATATACAGTATGTCATTTCATTCTTGCTGTATATTGTCCTCTGTACCTTGGTGTATATTACCCTCTGTATGTTATGAGTAATTACTTTGTCTGAATTATGTAACTTGCAGTGCAATTTCTCTGTTTCTCTGTCCTGCTCAATGGATCTTTTTCCTGGTAAAACATATAAATAAAAATATAAATAAAAACAATATTTCATGATTTTGTCTATGGTCAAACTGGGCTTCACAGAAACACAGACAGTGATGGCAGAATGAGACTAAAGTTCCATCCAGTCTGCCTGAGTTCCCTTTTAGCCCTGGGGTGTCCTATTCTTCAGGTGTCATAGCCCTCCCCACCCACCCTCTATCCTCCTCACCCATTCTGATCCCCTGTGCAACCACTAAGCTCTTCATTCTTTCCCAGCAGTGCTTATAACCACTAATGTTTTTTTACACCCAGCACCTTGGCTGTTAGCCTGTTCCATGGCTCCACCAACCTTTTCTGGAAAATAGTACTTCCTCACATCCTTCCTAAACCTCCCTCCTATTAGCTTCCACTCTTGACCACATGACCACCTGCAGTTCACCCTGTTAGTTCCTTTTAGGATTTTGAAGGTCTCTATCATATCTCCTCGCTCCCTTCTGGTCTCCAGAAAGTACGTGTTTAGTGCCTTGAGGCACTCCTCATAGGATATGCCCTGCTGGCCCTGAATCATTTTTGTTAACTTGTGCTGCACTGTCTCAAGCCTACCCCTGTCCTTTCTGAGGTGAGGACCCCAGAACTGGGTGCAGTACTCCAGGTGTGGCCTCACCAATTATCTTTACAGGGGAAGTATAATTTCCCTTTTTTTTCTATTAATACCCCTCTTGATACATCCAAGCATCCTATTTGCCTCACTGTAGGCCTTTTTGCACTCACTCAATTGCTTTAGGGAATTAATAACTCTAAAGTCTTGTTCCTCAGCCATGTTACTGAGTCTCTCCACTCCCATCCAGTACTCTGTCTTTGGGTTCTTGTTCCTTAGGTGCACTACACTGGACTTTATGGCATTGAATTTCAGCTGCCAAACCCTGGACCATTCTTCCATATTTTGCAACTCTCTCTGCATTTCCTTTATTCCCCTCTTCAGCATCCACTCTTCCACAGATCTTAGTGTCATCTGTGAAGAGACAGCCTGCCCTGGATCCCCCTCATGAATGTCATTGATAAACGTATTGAAGAGGACCAGACCCAGGACAGGTCTTATGGAACCCCATTCATGACCTCCACCTCTTCTGATTTTACCCTGTTGCCTATTTATTTTTTGTCTCCCCTTTAACCAGTTACTTACCCAGTTTACTATGACCTTACTGTGACGTTAGCCAAACCCAGATGCTCCATCTTCTTCAGAAAGCTTCTGTGGAGTACCAACTTGAAGCCTTGCTGAAGCTGAAGTAGAGCAAATCCAGTGTGGCACCTATCCAATTCCCTCATCACCAAATCAAAGAAAACTATGAGGTTAATCTGACAAGACCTCCCTGCCATGAATCCATGCTGCTTACTATCCTGGAGACTGTAGCTCTCCAAGAAGTCCATGAGATCCTCTTTGATCAGTGACTCCATCAGTTTTCCTATGAAAGAGGTAAAACTGTCGAAGTCTATAGATCCCTGCTTGTTCTTTGCCCCCCCACACTTATGGGGTTGACCTATGTCCATCACCCTTCAATCCTTTGGAACCACCCCTGTCCTTAGAGGGCTGTTGAATAGACCTATCAGGGGATCAGCCAGTTCCTATGTCAATTCCCTGAGGATCCTCAGATGCAACCCATCTGGTCCTGGGGCTTTACTAATCATTAGGGCTACCAGTAATTTTAGGACCTTTTTGCTAATAAATGCTGGCTGCCTCACCTCTGGGACCCCATTAGTGGCCACTCAGATGCCACTTTCAGTACAATTGTGGCTAATAACAGTAGGGAGAGAGACTGAGACAGCTGTGGCCCAAACCTATGTAAGAGTCTGTGACCTGCTACTGTCCATGTTGGAAAGATGAGGCTAGGGCTGTCTTAGTTTTTTTTTTCTAGTCTATAGTTTTAGTAGCTCCACTTTAAGACCACCAGTCCAGCATCTGAGTTCACTGGACTGGGACATCAGTGTTGGATGAGTGGTTTTACTCTGGTGGTAATAACAGTACAGAGAGAGACTGAGGCAGCCCTGGCCAAACCTATATAGGAGTCAGTGATCTGTTACTGTACAACGGTGGCAGCATAGAGTTTCGATAAGTGTAACTTATAATCAAGATGACAATTAGATGTTTTTTTGGTGCCACTACTAAGCAATTTAAATCACACATTTTAGTGAGAAAGAAATAATGTCACTTACTGGCAATTGAACCTAGGCCTCCAGATACTGTCATGGTGCTCTAAGCACTGAACTACAAGCTCACATGGTTGTACCTGGAGTTCCCAGATACACTTCCTTTTTCTAATAACGAAGCAATCTTAAAAGTATTAAACCATGAACTGGCAACCAGTGAAGTTCATGCAGCACATGAGTGATATGGGCACTCTATCAGTCTGGCTGCAGCATTCTGCAGCAGCTGCAAGTGATTCACCAGCTCTCCAGACAGCACTAGGTAAAGAGCACTACAGTAGTGTAGTCAAGTGCAGACATCACATAGTCATGTGCTAGGGTCACATCTGATGGAAAGAACTTGACCTACATGATATTCTTAAATTGGAAAAATCGACTGCGGTCCCTAGCCACCACCTGATGTTGTAGTAACAGACTGCAATCCACAATGACCCCCAGATTCATAAGCCTATCCACAGCTCTCAGCAAGACACAATTCGAAGATAGGCATGTTGTCAATATGCTAGTCATTGTCAACCCACAATGACCAGGTTCTACCAGTGCCAGATCCATCTTTCCCAGATTTAAACTCAGCCATCTGAAGGACATCCATTCAGAAATTCTTTGTATATATTGGTCTAGCACTAAGACACCATCATACCTTTCTGGTGCAAAATATAAGTAAAGTTGGATATCATCTGCGTAGCAGTGAGACTCAAGCTTATACCATATAAAGACTTCCTCCAAAGATGATGTAATGGAAATCCCACTCACCAGGGACTTCAACTTGATTGCCACCATGATGTTTTGACCAACAGAAATCAAGAAACCTGTTTTTTACCTCCTCCTCCTTGTTCAAGGTTTGGAAGGTCAACACACAACACCTGTGGGTAGAGTGTTGCCTTGGAGACGGACTACAAACAGAATTCAGCAGAAATAGTAAAATTATCCTTTTAAATACAACAAGCAGTCACTGATTCCATAAAAATAGAAGCTTTACTAAAATACTACAAGTGTTTACTACAGGATGTACTTACAGGAAACAAAAGGGTTGCACATTTACTAGATATTAAAATAAATGGAAGTTATACAAGACAGGTTGCAAATAGAAGAAATCTGAGCTGTTCTCACTTTAACGTATATCTTACCTGCTGCTGTCTGAAGAAAGCACTGTTCCCTAAGCAATCTTTTCTTACCAGACTTCTAGTGGCAGGGCTCTGGCATTGTCTGATGTTCCAGCCTAAGACAGCGAGCTTGCTTACAGTCCCTCAATATATTTCTTACTCCTGTGGGGATGGATCTCATTCACTTTGAGTGGCAGTTCCATGTTGTCCCATCCCTCTGAGAGAGAGAGAGAGAGAGAGTGTGTGTGTGTGTGTGTGTGTGTGTTTGTGTTCACCCACCCTTCAGCACCTCCTTGCTAACATTATGACATCCACCTGGGTCCTTTGTCCTACATGAGACCATCTCCAGGAAGGACTCCCTACTGGGTTTATTGCTTCATTGCCTCCTTGTTGGCTTTCCTGTTAACTTTCCCATGAGAACATCAGACCTTCTCCTCTGGCAGACATAAGCTATCATATAATACTTGCTTATGTCATCTGTTACCCATATTGTACCTGAAGCAGATGCATATTTAGAAAAGAATAAATGAGTCAAGGAAATGCATGGTTTTAGTCCTCTTTTCTGTCACCCCCCCTCAAAAAATGAAAGCGTGTCTCTTTTGGGCAACCCCCAATACACACTGACATTCATGAAGGGCCTGGGGATGCCTAGGGGAATATACCATGCACTTAGCCTTGCCTCAACAGTCCATCTGCACTGGTATTCTGCGCCCCACTTCAGTGCTGTATAATCATATTATATGACTGTATTTTGAAACTCCAGCACAATAATTTTGTGTTTTGCCCACTAACTGTATGGAGCCATGTCAAGGGGTTATAATCACTGACCACAGTGAACTCCCTCCCATACAGATATTGCTGCAGCTTCTGAAGGGCCCACACTATCCCCAGACATTTCCTCTCCACTGTGGCATATGATTCTTCCTGGAAGAAGCTTCTGACTCAGGTACACTATGGGGTGTCCCTCCTCTTGCAGTGTAACCTGGCTCAGGCCGGCACCCAACCCATGGTCTGAGGTATCCACATGTACTAAGAATTTTAAGTCATAATTGGGGCAAGCAAGCACGAGTGACCCACATAATGCCTCCTTCAACTGTTGGAAGGCAGACTCGCAGTCCTCTGTCCAGAGAACTTTTTTAGGCATTCTCTTTTTCATCAGGTCTGTCAGAGGCCTGGCCACATCACTGTAGTGAGGTACAAATCTCCTGTAGTACTCAGCTGTTCCAAGAAATGTCCTTACCTGTTTCTTTGTGACAGGGGTGGGCCAGGCCTGGATGGCATCAACCTTCACTGGCTCTGGTCGGATGCATCCACTGCCTACCCGGCGCCCAAGGTAGGACACTTCAGCCATGCCTACTTGACATTTTTCCAGCTTAACTGTCATCCCTGTGGCCTTCCATCTGTGGAACACTTTCATCATGTGCCTGACATGATCCTCCCTTGTCTGGCTGTAAATGGCTAATGCATATTCACTTGCCCCAGCCAGGATGCGATCCACAAGCCTCTGGAAGTTTGCGGATGCATTCTTCATCCCAAATGAAATTAATCTGAATTAAAAAAAGCCTCATGGGGTAATGAAATCAACCTCTCCTTTGTTGCGGAGGTTAACAGCACCTGCCAGAAGCCCTTCAACAGATCTGTCGTGGTCAGGAACCAGGCTCCCCCCAGCCATTCCAAGGACTCATCCATTCCGGGTATGGGGTAGGCATCAGACTCCATACAGCTACTGAGCCTCCAGTAGTCAACACAGAATCATGTGGTACTGTCCTTCTTGGGGATCAGAACCACAAGCAAAGCCCAGGGGCAACTGGCTCCTGGATTGCTCCAGCAGCTCCCTGAGTTCCTCCAGCAATGCTTTCTTAACCCTCTCAAGTACCCTGTAAGGAGACTGCCTCAGCAGAACATGGGCCCCAGTATCCAAGTGGTGTTCAGCCATCGTGGTGTACCCCAGATTTCCCTGGGAACATGTCCACAAATTCTCACAGCACCCCCTTCTTCGCCTGAGCCTGGGCCAGTGTCAGCTGCCCTGAGAGGATGAGGTTATTCACTGAGAATCCCTCCCGGGCTTCCCCAAGGAGGTGCACCAGTGGATCAGCCTTATTCCCTTCCTTCTGGCTTGCTGCACATAGTGAGGATCATTTCCTCCCTTTCATAGTAGGACTTAATCATGTTCACATGATATGCCCTTTGCCTGTGCCTTCTGTCAGGCAGCCCTACTATATAGTTAACATCATTCAGCTTCCTGATTATAGAGAATGGGTCTTCCCACGCTGCTGCAGTTTATTGTGTCAGACTGGGATGAGTATCATCACTCGCTGTCTGACTTCGTACTCCTGGGCTCTGTCCCCACAGTTGTACCAGGCTTTCTGTTGCTGTTATGCAGTGGCTAAGGGCTCCTGGGAGAGCCCCATGAATTCCTTAAGACTGGCCCTGAAATTTAGGACAAACTCCACAAGAGATTCCCCTTGGGTGGCATGGCCACCTTCCCATGCATCTCTGACTAAATCTAGAGGCCCCCCTTGCCTCGTGACCAAACAGGAGCTTGAAGGGTGAGAACCCTGTGGACTCCTGTGGGACTTCCCTATATGCAAACAGGAAGTGGGGCAAATATTTGTCCCACTCCCTTTTGTGCTGGTCAGCAAATGCCCTGACCATAGTTTAAATGGTCCCATTGAACCGTTTAACCAGGCCATTTTTCTTGGGTGATATGGCGAAGCACCAAGCTGTTTCACCTTGCACTTCTTCCACAAACTGGTCATTAAGAACAACATGAAATTTGCCCCCCTGGTATGATAGAATCTCCTGGGGAAATCCCACTTGGCTAAAGATACCTAGGAGCTCATCAGACCCTTTTCTGCCTCAATGGAGGACATGGCCACTGTCTCAGGGTACATAGTTACGTAATCCAGCACAACCAGTATGTATCATTTGCCCATGTGACTTGGGTACTCAGGGGCTCCACTACATGCACGGCTACACTCTTAAAGGATTCATCAATAATAGGCAGGGGCGCCAAAGCTGCCTTAACCTTTTTCCCAACCTTTCCAACCTGTTGGCACTGTGGACAAGTCCGGCAGTAATTTGCCACATCTGTGTAGATGCTTGGCCAAAAGAAATTGTTGGCAAGCCACTTTTTTGTGCAGTTAATACCCAGGTGACCTGAAAAAAGAATATCATGGGCCAGAAGCTGCGTTTGGTAGTCCCAGGGGACTATCAGCTGCTGGAGTACCTCTCCCTCTAGCCCCCTTCTGTGGTGTACAATCCCTGTACAACAGCCCATTTTCTCAATAAACTAACTTTTTACTCCCTTGAGGGGCTTCAGCACTATCTGCTACCATCTCGGTTTTTGGAAAGTAGGGTCAGCTCACTGTGCCCTGTCCAGCTCCTCCTGTCTGACCCTCCCCAGTTTCCCTTCAGGAAGAAAGCTGCCCCTGGTGACAACCCACTCTTCTTGCAGCTGGGGTGCAGGGCTGCTACTCCTAGCTAGCCCTTCACCCACACTAGCCACTTCCTTGGCTGCTGAGGGATGGGTCTGCACAGGTTGTGTCACCCCCTCCTCCCCCTCAGAAGCTTGCCCTTTTGCATTGCTATGGGTAGTAACACATACTAGGTTTTCACTGTGGTCAAAATCATTCATCATGATCAGATCCACAGGGGAATCAGGTACAACTCCCACCTCCTGTACCACATTGTGACCCTCCCAGTTCAGGAAAACCCGAGCCATTGGCACTTGGACCACTGGAATGGTGACTCCCTGACTCTTAGAGAACTGTCCTGGCAGAATCTGCTCCACCTGGATCAGATCCTGCCTTACCACAGAGATGCAGGCACCAGTGCCCCTCAATCCCTGTGTTACTGTCTCATTGACTAGACTAGAATGCATACGGTTGGTAGAGTTTTGCAGTATTACAGTATGTGTGATGCTTACCAACTGTGGTGAAACATAGAAACATAGACTTTCACGGCAGATAAGGACCACTCGGCCCACTCAGTCTGCACATTTCCCTACCTATTGGATAAGCTGCACTTCTTCCTAACCCCCACCAGAATTGCCTTATGTCTGTCCCATGCATTCTTGAATTCCCCCACTGTTTTTGACCCCAAAACCTCCTCAAGAAGGTCATTCCTTAGGAGGTCATGGAGTACTGTCTTGGTCATCCCCTTCCTCAGGCTTTTACCCTTTACTCCTGTTTTAGGGCAGTCATAAGATAGATGCCCCACTTTCTGGAAAATCAAGCATTCCTTTGCCCCGGCTCCTTGTTTCCCTTAGAACTGGTGGGTTCTCTTTTGGGCATGGGTGCAGACTGGTTTCCTTTAGGCTGCCCTCCCTGGGTCCCCTTTAAACCATGTGCTGCACAACCCCCATAGTTCTTACGCTACAAATGTGGTCTGCTAGCCCCATACAAATCAACACTTTCTGCTGCCTCCATTGCAGAGTTGCATGCCCAGTCCAGCAGCAAAATGTGCAGGTAATCAGGTGCAATTTTAAGAAACTGTTCCCTTACAATTAAATCTTTAATTTGCTCTACAGTCCTTGCCTTAGCCCCATCCAGCCAATGGTCTAAATAAGCACACATTTGGACATGCAGTTCTACATAGCTATCCTCTGGGCCTCTTTTTAATTCTCTAAATTTCCATCTATATGCCTCAGGAGTCAGTTCAAAACATTTTAATAACATTCTTTTAACTTTATCATAGTCCATGCAATCATTATCATCCATTCGAGCAAATGCATGCAAAGCACGACCAGTAAGTAATGGGGTCAGGTGGATCATCCACCAAATCTTATCTAATTTAAATTGCCTACAAACCCTTTAAAATGTTTTTAAAAACAAATCGAGATCATCTCCCTCTTGGTACAGCAGAAACATTTTAAAATTAATCGTGGCTTTGTGGATTGAACCACCTTTGCCATTACTTAAGGTTTGCCACAATGTTTGCTGGTGCAGTTTTTCCATCTTGATCTCATGCTGTCACTCTCTCTCTATCTCATTCTGCTCATTTCTTCTCTCTCTCTCCTCATGCATAAGGATCCCATGCTGCTGACTCTTCTCCCTTTCCTCTCTCATAAGGATCTCATGCTGGTGAATCTTTTCTCTTTCCTCTACCTCCAGACTTATTTTCTCCCTTTCAGCCTCCAGCCTTGCCCTCTGCAGTTCAACATGCTGCAGTGCAAGCTCTGCCTTCAGGATCTCGAGCCAAGGTTGATTGGGCTGCACAGCTTCCCCAGCTTTTGCCACAAGCTGCCCCCCTTGTTCAGCCACTGGGACCTCAGTCTCATTACTTGGGTCACTATCCTCACTGACCATCTGCTGCTGACCAGGTATTGGGCCATGCTCATTTGAGACCGTCTGTCCTTCCTGCAGCCGGTCATGCACCAACAGGGCTTCCAAAAGTGCATTCTGTGCCATGCCCTAATGGACGATCCCCCTCTCTGTGCACAGTTCATGAAGCTGCTGTATATGAAATTTGATATAGGTTGAGGAGCTCATATTCTCTAGCTACGCTGTACTAAACTGTCTAGAAATAAAAAAAAGTAGTAAACAATGCAACCTTTTGAAATCCTGTTTCGTGACTGTTAAAAGGTATATTTCCACTGGCACTCTGTCACTAGTGTGCTGTCTCTCTCTTTCAGAGTTCTGGCCTCACAGGAAAGCACACTGTCCACTGCTCTGCACTGGACTGTTACCAGCTGGCACATGGATCCCACCACACTGCCACCAATGTAATGGAAATCCCACTTACCAGGGGCTTCAAGTTCACTGCCACCATGAGGTTTTGACCAACTGAAATCAAGAAACCTGTTTTTCACCTCCTCCTTGTTCACGGTCAGGAAGGTCAACACAATAACTGTGGGTAGAGTGCTCCTTTTGGAGATGGACTGCAAACAGAGTCCAGCAGAAATAGTAAAACTAGCCTTTTAAATAAAACAAGCAGTCACTAATTCCATAAAAATAGAAGCTTTACTAAAATACTACAAGTATTTACAGCCGGATGCATTTACAGGAAACAAAAGGGTTGCACATTTACTAGAAATTAAAATAAATGGAAGTTATACATGACAGGTTGTAAATAGAAGAAAACTGAGCTATTCTCGTTTAAACCTATGTCTTAACCAGCTGCTGTCTGAAGAAAACACTGTTCCCTAAGCTATCTTTTCTTACCAGACTTCTAGTGGCAGGGCTCTGGTATTGTTCAATGTTCCAGCCTTAGAGAGCATGCCTGCTGCTTACAGTCCCTCAGTATATCAATATATTTCTTACTCCTGTGGGGATGGGTCTCACTCACTTTGAGTGACAGTTCCATGTTGTTACAGCCCTCTTTTAAGAGAGAGAAAGAGAGAGAGAGTGTGTGTGTGTGTGTGTGTGTGTGTGTGTCCACCCACCCTTCATCATCTCCTTGCTAACATTATGACATCCTACTGGATCCTGGTCCAACATGGAAACATCTCCAGGAAGGACTCCCCACTGATTTTATTGCTTTATTGCCTCCTCCCCAAGTTTCCTGTTACCTTTCCCATGAGAACATCAGATCTTCCCCTCTGCAGGCATAAGCTGTCATATACTACTTGCTGATGTGATCTGGTAACCATCTTGTACCTGAATTAGATGCATATTTAGAAAAGAATAAAGGAAACAAAGAAATACAGTACTTGGTTTTGGTCCCCTTTTCTGTCACAGATAACATATATGGCAAATACCATGGGGGATGTTTCATTTTAATTTTTTATACTTGAAAACTTGATGAGCATCACTGCCAATTTTCACAAGTGCTAAGTAATACATTTGAACATAATCACACAATACAAAACTATTGATACAGTAAGTAACATAGTACAGATTCAACCCTTGGGACACCACAGAGATAATCACAGCAGGCTGTAAAGAGAAAATTCCCAATGCAACCTGCTGGCACCTATCAGATAGGAAGGACTCAAAACACTTAAGAATTGTCCCAGTGAGCCTTTCATATTACCCCAGGTGACCCATCAAAAAACCCATGATCCACAATATTAAAAATGGACAAGAGATCAAAGATAATGACACTGGGGTACTGCCCTTTTAACTCCCACCTGGAGAAGATAACAATACCTTTGCAAGCATGGGCTCTGTGCTTTGCTGAGGCCTGAAACTAGAGATATGGGGCTAATACATGCCACATTTCTCCAAGTGAGCCTTGAGCTGTACTGCTATTACTTTCTCAATTACCAATCCCACAAAGGGAAGACTTGAGAGAGGCCTGAAATTTGGAAGAATGCACAGGTTCAATGATTTTTTTTTAAGGGAAGGTTTCGTGAAGAGAAGCACCTGGCTCCAGGGGAACACCAAACAATCCTTGCAACAACTGTACACAGGCTGTCCTTACTTTCCACCAATTGTCTGGTTGGACTATGGTCACAAGTACAGAAAACTGGGTACAACTGAGGTAACACCTTGAACACCTCTTCTACTGAGACTAGCTGAAATACACTCCGGGACCATGGACAGCCTTCCAATATCATTGATCTGGCAGTGCTGGTCCTCGACAGTCCACCTGTAGAAATCCCAGCCCTGCTGGAAGACACTCTGTCCAGGAATAAATGGCCAAACTCTTTGTATTTCTCTGTTGGTAAAGATCCTCCAAACTGTAATTCAAAAGGGGAATTCCAAAATGCATGGGATTGGCATAGGGGGTACCCTAGTCATGGCAAAGAGATCAAAGCAGTAGGTAATTAGGGTCTGTGGTTTCTGCAGTGGGTAGAAAAAATGGGCACACTGAGTGGGCCTAGCGGTTCTTATCTGCTGTCAATTTCTATGTTTCTGTTGCTAGGATGGATGAAGTAATAAGGCCAGTGCAGAAGAACTGAGCTGGCCAGTTGTTACTTGAGGCAATCACCGACAGGAACTCTGAATTTCTCAGAGTCATTGTCTTCTGGTACTCTTGATAATGAGCCCTCAGAGCTAGCCTGTCATCCATTGACCCAGACCTTTCCAAAAATTCTTTAATATAGAGATATGAAGACATAGAATTTTGATCACAGACAAGGACCTCTTGGCCCATCCAGTCTGCCCATTTTTCCCTACATACATTATTACCATAGACAGTACTTGATCTACAGGTCATTCCCCCCTGCCTTCCTTTTCATTGTGATTCCTCTGTGCCTATCCAATGTATTATTGAACCCCACCACTGTTTTCACCCCCACCATCTCCACTGGAAGGCTGTTACAGGAATCCACCACTTTTTCTGTGAAGAAGTACTGTACTTCCTCATATCCCTCTGGAATCTACCCCTCCACCTTCATAGCATGTCACTTGTTCTTGAGCACCTTTTCTTCTGAAAAATACTTCCCTCCTGTACCTAATTTACCCCTGTGAGGTATTTAAAGATTTCTATCATATCCTCCCTCTCCTTCCTCTCTTCAAGGGTGTAAATATTGAGGTCCTTTAGTCTCTCTTCATAGGGCTTTTGATGCAGACCCTGCACCATTTTAGTTGCCCTCCTCTGGACTGCCTTCACTCTGTATATGTCCTTCTGGATTTGTGGTCTCCAGAATTGGACACAGTACAATAGGTGGGGGGTTTACGAGCAATCTATACAGAGGCAATACCACCTCCATCTTTCTGCTGATAATACCCCTCCCTATGTACCCCAACATCCCCCTAGCCCTCACAACTGCTTTGTCACACTGCATGGCCACCTTTAGGACATCAGATATGATTACCCCAGGTCTCTTTCCTGCTTTGCAGTCACGAATACCACGACAACCATTCTGTACTCTGCCCTGGGTTTCTGTGCCTTAAGTGCATTAGTTTGCACTTTTCACATTAAAACCCAGCTTGACTGGTCCTCTAGTTTTCTCAGGTCTCTGCTCATCCTTTCCACCACTCCCGCAGAGTCCACTCTGTTGCAGACTTTGATGTCATTTGCAAAGAGGCAGATCTTCCTGTCTAGCTCCTCTGCAATTTCACTTATAAAGATATTAAAGAGGACCAGTCCCAGCAGTGATCTCTGAGGCACCCCACTGGAACTGACAAATCCAAAACCAAATTTACATCCAACCACCCCAGATTTGCCCATTACTACCAGTAAGTGGAAATTTTCAAATCCTACCCTGGAGATGATTTCATGGAGCGACTGCAAAATCACCTTTTGGGCTGGTTTTGAAGGATTTCACTGCCCTTGTTCACGAAGAGGGGTCCCAAAAAGGCCACATTGGAAATTTTGGGTAAAACTATTAAAAAATGATCAACTTATCAGCACAAGTTCAAAACACATTGAAAAACATTGAACCACATACTGTACCTAATTTCCTCAGTTCCCGGTCCTGCACTGAAAAGTGAAGATGTGTCTCTGGTACAGAGAGCATTATGGTGTTAAACCTCCAGTAGGTAAGTAAGGGGTGGGGGCTACCATGTTGAGTGCTGATTGGGGGGGTGATTAGGCGGGAGGACGGTAACTGTGGCAGTGGGGTGGTGGCAGCAACAGACATCGATGGACTGTTTCTTTTTTACAGGGTGAATAAAATTAAAAAATGACTATGAAGGACAGTTTTCTATATTTCAGCTGCTGACACTGGAGATTGGGCACCCCGGTCTTGGTTTAACATCTGTGGGCACGGGAAGTGACAGGAAGGTGGGAGGGATATTTGGCAGAGGTTGGGATTACAAGAATTAAAAAAAAAATAAGACTACAAGGGATGGTTTTCTTTGTTTCAGGTACTGACACTGGGGATTGGACACCCCAGTGTTGGTGTCATGTTTGGTGGCACTGGGGGTGGGCTCCCTAGAGTCGAACAGTGAAAATGGGAGGGATGGGGGTACTAGCTGACACTGGAGACTGGGCACCTCAATGTTGGAAAATTAAGAAAGAAGGGGAAAGCAATGGGAGGTGGGAGGGATACTAGGCAGAGGGTGGGATGGAATGTTGAGGGCGAGGACCACGGCAGGCTGATCATGACGCTGACCAAATGTGCTTCCTGGGTGGCATCATGCAGATCAAAGGAAAGAGCCACCCTTTTTTTTGAGAAGGCATGGTTATAACAAAAAGCAGAGCTGTCCTGAACACTGGAGGTGCACATTTAGACAACAGGAATGCACTTGAAAATGGTAAACACTTAGCAAAGTTAGCATTCTACTATCCCAGTAGAATTCCTTGTGGTTTTCAGCATTATACAGTTTTCTTAGGTGTGTGACAAGTGTATCAGATAATAAAAACTAACAAAAACATGCACAAGTGGCTAGAGAACTAAAGTGTCACTGTGCCATAGAAACAGCTCCATAGACTGTGCAGGAAGTAAGTTGCCTTATGTCGCCAGGCAAAGCAAACAATCAGTCAGAATTGTGTCACAAAATGTTACTCCCCCGAGGCACATACTGAGGCAATGTGAGGGCACAGAAGGCAGAGAGGCAGTAGAAGGATGCAAGCCTCGAGCCCAACATTGCAGTGATCCAACAGCCAGAAGCTGAGTTGCAACTTGCATTCCATTAGCCTATGATTCAGCTGGCCTTGTAGCACTGAGAGTTGAAGTACTGGACACCACACTTCATACCACACCGGTGATCCGGGTTCAGGAACAGACTTGGGTCATCAGGGGTTGTCAGGGGAGGAAAAGGATCAAGCATCCATAGGACTGCTCTCCTCTCCTGGGGAGGATAGGCAGTGCATGCCACAGTTCTAGCGGCTCCCAGTGGACACCCTATGTATTGTTGTATGGTCTTATGAAATGTAATTCTCTTTTATTATTATATTATTATGTGTAACCTGACTTATACTAAGAACACAGGATCACCTTGTAAAAGGCCTAAATAGCCGTAATGGTGAAATTGTCTATTTTTTGACATCTTCCTGTATAAATAAAAACACTTTACTACTACTGCTACTACTACTACTACTACTACTACTACTACTACCATTACTCTCCCCATAGCTGGTCCATGTATAATCTACGCACAGTGCATATCCCAGGTAGTCTTGTGGACACCCCTTGTTCATGTGGTCCATGAATAAGCAAAATGAAAATCCCTTGTAGTCTTGTGGACACCCCCTTACTCACATGGTCCATGTATAAGCAAAATGCATATCCCTTGTAGTTTTGTAGACACCCCCTTGCTCATGTGGTCCATGCATAAGCAAAATGCATATCCTTTGTAGTCCAGTGGGCATCCTCTCCTTCACCAGGTCCATTGATTAACAAAGTGTATATTCTTGGTACTCTAGTGCACCACTCCCTCCCTCACACAGTCCATATATAAGCAAAATACATATTTCTGGTAATCTAGTGGACACCCCCATCCTTCACCACTCCATGTATGAGCCAAACGTATATTTTTAGTAGTCTGTTGTACACCCACTCCCTCACCTGATCCATAGATAAGCTAAATCTATATTCTATTGGTAGTCTAGTGGACACCCCCTCCTTCACCTGGTCCATAGATAGGCAAAATGTATATTCTTAGTAGTCTAGTGGACACCCCTCCCTCTTTCAGTCAATGTATAAGAGAATAACATATCCCTCATAGTCTAATGAACACACCCTCCTTCACCCGCTCCATGTATAAGCAAAATGTATATTATGTATATTCCCAATAATCTAGTCTAGTCTAGTGCAGTGTTTTTTCAAATGAGGCCACAGTGACCTCATACAGCCACCAGCACAATTTATGCAGCCACAGAGCTCTTTTGAGCCCCAGTTACAAAAGTAATGAAATGGACAATTTATCTAAAAAAAACTTAGAAGATACATTTTAAGAGAGAATAAATCAGGGGTTTGATGTAATACATACTCCATTAAATGAAATGTGTTCTTTCAGGGGGTTTGGTGTATATCAGGGGATTTGGGGTGAGAAAAATAGGGACTGAGGCCACTAGTAAGTTCCGGTGTCTGCACCTTGACAAAACACTGGTCCATCTGACCACCAACATCCTAGGGGCAATGGGGCAAGTTCAGTCTACGGGAGCCATTTTAGTGAACCTTACCAAGGCATTTAGCTGGTAAACCACAACCTCCTGCTGTGTAAACTCAGACAGACTGGAATCTTGCTTGCAATTGGTGTAGCCACTATCTATGCAACAGGAAACAGCTTGGCAAGTGGCAAGGTGGTCTATATGAACATGCTGCCTTGATAAAAACGAGTTTAAATATGAATTGAACAACATTTTTAATTGAATGCAATAATTTGTACTGCATTCTTTAAGGTTTATACATGTGTTTGTGATTTAAATTTACACTAATTAATTTTCTCTTGCTTTAGGGGCTTTATAAACCAGATGTATGCATTTGAAACCATGCCCTCGATGAAGCTTAGTGAGTTGGCACTACGTAGGGGTGGTTGTTCTTGTCTGTGTGAATAAATGCACTTAATTTAATAGTGGTGTGTGTGCTTAGTTTTGTATTTTGGTCAAAGACATTACAAGTGGTGTGCCCCAAGGTTCTATCCTAGGTCCCATGCTATTCTTGCAATTTATTAATGATCTGCCTGCAAACTGTTGTGGAGCTAAATTTCAGCTCTGTGCAGACAATGCTCTCTAACACAGTTAACTCTTATGACTTAAATCAGCTCAAACTTGTCTCTGGACAGGGACTTCAAACTCCTTGAAACCTGGCTGCTAGACAACAAACTAGTCCTAAATGTCAAAAAAGAAAAAGAGAAAAAAAAAACAACAACAAAGATATGTTGTTTGACCCAGATACCTAGGTAAAGACAGACAGGCACTGTTTAAACTATCCTCCCTCTCTGATATTCATTCAGATGTTGCTGACTGAATAAAATACCTAGGGGTTCAGCTTGACTAAGAACTAACCCAAAGGCCTCGTGGCTGCTCTTGGTAAAGCTATTCATCAAAAGATTTAGTTTTTTCTGTAGGCTTAATACCTGCCTTAGCAGAGAGGCACGGTTAGCCATTGCCACCAGCACGCGGCTGCCGGTGATAACATATGCTGCGGGTAACAGAGCTTGGTAGTGTAAGAGTTCTGTACTGAACAACAGAATTGCATGCTTTGAGGCTGGTGCCCACCCCAGGGATCACTACTGTGTAGTTCTATCTGCCCTGAACTGGCCCTCCCTTACAGCAAGACTAGCCTATCTGCTCCTCTGCCTCTCCTTTAAACTCATTCAGCACAACACTATCTCTCCTAGTCTAAGGAGGCACCTCAATCATAAATCCAAATGGTGCCTCCTCCACTCCTCAAAGTTTTCTAAGCTCACTGTTCAATGGGTCAGGAGTGGCTCTGGTTTGAAGACGCTTGTTGTCTCAGCCCTGTCCCTCTGGAACAAGCTCCAACAAGAGGCTCAGGACTCTTCCTTCCTTGCCTCGTTTAAGTTAGCCTTAAAGGCCCACTTGCTAAGGTTTACTCAGTGTCTTTGCAACTGCTGACATGACTTCCCTCTCTGCTGTTACCTATTGTTGCCTGATAACCCCTTCCTTGTTACTTGGTACCTGGTATGCACTTTGCCCAAATGTCCATAGTTATAATGCCTAATTGTGTCCATGCCTGAAACCCCATAACTTATCCCATTTTTGTATATGCAATATCTCCAGTGTATGGTGCTTCCTAGAATTTTGTTTGCACTCTGTGCAGTATTTGATGGTTATCTAATGTTTGTATCTGTAATATCAACCTTCCTGTACTCTTTTATTATGCAGTATTCCTGTATGTGATTATGTCTGGGTCACCTCTCTAAAACAGACTTCTGGTCTCAGTGGGCCCACCTGGTTAACAAATATCTATCAATCAATCACTCAATCAGTCAATCAATCAATCCATCAGTTTTCCTTCTTACAGAATTTCCCTTCACCTTACCCATATTCTATGTACCTTTTCTTATCTCTCTCTGCTCACTTGACTACATGGATTCAGCTTTTCATGTGTGTTTCAATGGGTTGTATGGAGTTTGCTGAGGCCTAGAGGAGTGCTGTTTTGCTGTTTTTCAGCTTGTTTTCTCACATTTACTTCACCTCGGTAAGTGCACCTTTGAGCTTGGTAGACAGTAAGGTTGTCTTTTGAGCCACTGTCTTCTCCTGTTTTTTAAGAAATCATTATACTTTTATGTTAAATACTATCAATATCTATGGAGTTAAGAACATGGCTATGATGAATTGTGTCTTATGGAATGTCCAAGGGCTTAACCACCCAGTTAAGAGGAAAAGATCCTGAGTACTTTAAAAGGGATGGGGTGCGATATTGTGCTCCTACAGGAGGCACACCTTCTGAAAGCAGAGGCAGCCAAGTTACACAGGGAATGGGTGGGTTCAGAATTTCAAGCTGCTTCTCCTCCAAAAAATGGGGTGTATCAATATTGCTTAAAAGTGGCTGTCCTCTTCAGATAGAAACTATTGAGATGGATAAGGAGGGAAGGTGGATTATTGTAGGTGGTAAGATCCAGTTCAGGGAGATACTGTTAGCCAACATCTATGCTCCTAACTCAGATGTAGCAGTTTTTTTGACACTGTGGCCCAAGAACTGGTAGATCTGGGGACCCTAAATAGGGTGGTTATGGCTGGCCTGGTGGTGCTGAGGGGCTGAGGCACTGGACGCCGCACCTCGCACCACACCGGTGACCCTGGTTCAGTGTTAGACTCGGTTAGCCTGGGTCGGCAGGGGAAGGAGAGGATGAAGTGTCCAGAGGACAGCTCTCCTCTCCATGGGGAGGGATCCAGGGATGCTTGGTCTCATGATGACCCTAGATGGAGATCGGGGATATTGCAGGTACACCGGCTGATGTAAGGGATGGAGTGCGGAAGACGCTAGCAGGGTAGCCGTATACAGGCGTCATTGCAAGCTGCACCCCGGGAGGGGGACTTAAAAAACATGAAAAGCCCATGGCAGCAAGGTGACTCAATGATGGGTCTCCTGGGCCAAAAACCCCACACGCTCAGTGCCAGCCACGATCCCGACCCTATCCCCTGGAGATCCTTAGCCGCCTCCTGTGTGGGCCAATGGGAGAGGAGGGGATCCTGATTCCAATGCTTTAGTTGGAGGAGTGGTTCAGATGAGCAGTTAGGGGTGGAAGCCGAGAAAGCCACCTGAGAGATGCCACAGACTGTCAGGTAAGAAAAAGAGTTAGGAAAAAGAAAATAGGGTGGTCATTATTGGGGGTGACTTTAGTATGGTTAGTGATC
Organism: Neoceratodus forsteri; assembly: GCA_016271365.2. Taxonomy (NCBI): domain Eukaryota; kingdom Metazoa; phylum Chordata; order Ceratodontiformes; family Ceratodontidae; genus Neoceratodus; species Neoceratodus forsteri. Next base: position 1,682,241,898 of record CM057456.1, read on the forward strand.
TGCTGCTTGAGAGAAACACACAAGAACTGGGGAAAGACAGGCATTGGAACAGCTGTATGCAGATATGGCACTATCAGATATTTGGTGGGCGCTCTACCCCACAGATAAAGATATTACATTTTTGCTCTACAAGGCACAGCATGCAGAGTAGGTCGGACTACTTCTTAATCAGATCAGTGTGTATCCATGAAATTCCTGATGCTGCCATCCACTCCATTCTGGTCATGGACCATGCACCAGTCTCCATCCCAGCATTGCACTCCCAAATGGTGGGTAAATCACAGTGTTGGTGGGTTAACACTCCACTTCTACAACTGAAGAACTCCGTAGTGTGGTTAAATGAAGAGGCCTCTCCTAATAAATAGCAAATGGTGGAATAGGGACGACCAGGTGATCTTTCTTTTGGCGGCAGCAGAAATCCAGATTTGGGAGAAAGGTGCTGAGAGCCCTGGTGCGAAGTGGAAGTTGGAATGCCTACCATTCAGCAAATGGGGCTAGACTGGCCATACAGTGACTCAAGGAAGTTATCACAGGGGTTCCATGGTGGCTTCAGGCTGAGTGCACTATGGTGGAAATCATGGCATGTCATCTGTTTTTCTAGGCCCAGAATGGAGAACCTTACTCCTTTCCCTGTTATGCAATATACAAGAGAATTCTTTGGGGTAACTCAAAACTATTCAGGTGAACAGTCCCCCTTTAGGGATGCATGAAGGATTATGGAATAACTCCAGGCTCAATATCGGGTTGGGGGGGGTTACACCTGTAACGGAACGAAATGGATCAGTAGGAGCATCCTTACCCCCTTACCCTGCAACACATGATGTCACTTTCAACCAGATTTCTCAAATAATTTGCCCAACTGCAGGAAGAGTTTGCATTGCCAGACTTGGATTATTGCAAGTACCTACAACTTAGGGATGTGCAGCAAGAGTGGCTAGGAAAAGACTATAAGTATATGTCTTTTAGAAATGGTGCAAGCTGTAGATAAATGGACCTTACAACACACTCCAAAGGGGGGTATCCTATACAGACATATGTAGAGTTCCAAGCTACCTGGTTGGGAGGCACATAGACTGAAATAGGAATCTGACTTGCAACTAGCGATTGCAAAAGATAGCTGGCAAAGATGTTGGCAGCTGGTGCAGTAGGTGTCAGCTGATCCCTGATACCAGCTAATTCAGAAAAAAATCTTGGGGAGATAGCATTGCACCCCATAAAAGTCGACATTCATGAGGATACAGATTAAAAATGAATGCTGGAGATGTCATTATATGGGACGGCCTCAGCATATGCCAATTTTAGGATCTTGTCTGATCCTGAGCAGAAACTATCATTAAGAGGCCACTCTTGACTCCATAATACTGGATACTTGAGGATACTTCCTTGTTACAGGGACCATCCTATACTTTCAGACCCTTACTCTAGGTGATGACCATGGTCACCAAATGACAAGATACTGATGTGGTGGAGACAAACAGAGGCCCCTACAGGCAGAGAGTGGTAAATGGGGTTAACCACAAACACTTCTTTCCTGAAGGTGCATTATGGAGCTTAGGGTAAATTAGACAGTTTTCTTTCCGCTTGCGAACCCTGGCTACTACAGTTTGGCATTCTCAACCAATCCACAGGGACAGGATGACCAGACTGAATAGGAAGCTTCTCAGTAGGTAGAGGAATCACTGGAGTATAAGGGGTGGAGGGTGCCACTCAGGAGGGGCACTCAAAGACCTCTACAGTATGCTCTTTTCTTTTTGGTTTCCTGCCCTAAGTGTCTCTCTGTTCAGGAACATTGATAAATCAAAGAACACACCGATATCCGAATACACAACACCAGTCTAGCAGAATGATTTCTTCTTCAGTAAATGAGGATACTGCATGACTGTTCTGCACACAAGAGGAAGGTATTATGACAAGATACACCAGAGTTACAAGTCAGCCTTTGCATGCCCTAGATGTTACAGACATATTGGGCCGGATTTTCAAAGAGCCCCAAGACCACCGCAATTTGTGGTGATCTAGGGCTGTGGCATTCTCCAGCTGCATCAGGAGCCTGCACCATATCCAGAAACAACTGGGTTCCTGCGCGAGAAACCCGGAAATTGCCACACCTACAGGCATGCATTAAAACAATAAGCACAACAGCAGGAAATGCCTCTGGGATCTAGTCCGCTCCCCCAGCCTGGTGCAATATGACAGGAACCAGAATGGGGGGTGAAAATATGCCATGCAGGAGTGGTCCAGGGGTGAAAGGGGCATGGGGTGCCATAGTGGGAGGTCAGGAGGCTGTGAGCATTGCCATCAGTGATGTTCACTCAGCGGGGTACCGATTATATAGCAAGCATGCCAATGACATGGTCCCATGGGGGGAGCGGTGGGTACAGGAACACATAGTGCCATGGGCATAGCCCAGGCAGCAGTTCCAGCCTTAGTGCTGCTACCAAAGCTGCACCCACATTGGGGCCATGGCACAAAAGTGTTCCTGTACCCCCCAGTGGGACCATGTCATTGGCATGCTTGCTATATAATTGGCACCCCTGTCAGGCACAGTATCATGGATGGCAATGCCCGCAGCCTCCAAACCTTCCACTATGGCATTCCGTGCCCCTTCCATCCGTGAACCCCACTTTCATGGCCCCCCTCACCCAAGTCAGCATCATGTGTACTCCTGGCGCAAGAGGTTTACCAGCTCAGTGCTGGTCTAACTCAGGTTCCTTGCTGCACCCACGGAAGGGCTTTCTGAATCCCTAAAAAGGGGATGGTGCAGCCCCGCTGTGGTGCAAGCCCCCTTGTGACCTGCTGCACCCTGCTGTGTGGAGCAAAGGGAGTGCAGTGCCAGTTTAATGCAATGGCTCCCGATTCAGGCTCCAGCTGAGTTTCTGAATTGGTAATGCTGCATCTTTTGATGCAAGGTGCCAGCTGCATCAGATCTGTTTGATGCAAGCACATTGCGCCCCTTCTCAGGGCTTTGAAAATCCAGCCCATAGTGTCTGAGCATGACTGTTAGCCTAATTGATTAGACAGGAACTAAGCTATTGTTGTAATGCTACTGTAGTTCTTTCTTTTTCTGTTATGGGGTTTGGTGTGTAATTGCAAATCTCACATATCACCTAGTAAAACAGATGTGTACCCTCAGGCAAATTTCAAAATTTCAAATATTGTCTTCTTAAATAGTATGGAGTTAGGCTTTCACTATTGTACTTTCAACTTGCATGTTTCTTTAAGTATGTAAGTACTCATCCATAATACCTTTAGGGTTGTATTTCCAAGGGGTTCACCCCAGCCAGAAATTTTGATGTGTAATTGAATAGTTCTTGATTCTGTTGTTTTCTGATTTAATAAAATATGTTATTCAAAAAAAAATCTACCAGGTAATTGCCGTGCCTCACTGGTATTGTGCATGCCTTTTCTTCTATTGTCAGAGTGCTTTATAACACACTTATTCTGGCTGTGGCTAATTTCCAAGGACTGAATGTTCCTCCTACTCTCAGATGTACTGCAGGTCGCGCGAGCAGTTATAAAGTTTCAGTTAAGCAGGAAGAACAGGTTCAGGAAAATGAGGCATTGCATCAGCAGCAAAGGCTGGTAGCAGAATCCTGACTCTGCTATTGCTACCTGGCACAGTTCTACAAGGGGGGGGGGAGGTCCACAGTACTGGGAGCCCTGATTCATCTATTGCCACCTGGTGCAGCTGTAAGGAGAGGGACAATAGTCTCTAATGGAGAAAATGCCCCTGTTGAGATTGTTTAATTGCTCTTCTTCAAGTGCAGTTTTATCTACCTTGTGCAACTCGTGCTGTTGTAGACTACGTTGAAAATTAGAACACACATCTATAATGTGCTGCAAACAGGAAAGGCAGCTCAAAGCCCTTTAGAATGGAGCCAAAGCAAACAAGTTCCAAACAGCAAGCACACAAAACCCGGCTAAACGTTCAAACTCTGGAGAAATCCCCAACAAACAGGACTGGTTGAAATGAGCTTTAATAGCTAAAAAACTATTGAATATTAGGCTGCACAGCTGTAATGTGCTACAATCGGGAAAGGTGGCTCAAAACAGTATACCGTCACCGCAGTGACTCCCCAATGGTGAAGACCATTAGAGCGACAGGATTTGGCCAAAATCCGCATGTCGCTGCAATGGTCTCTGCACAGCCAGGGGATTGCCTCGCAGGGTGTTTCGCCACCCCCCTCCGGGTCCAACTCCGACTCTGAGTTAGTATCCTAGAGACCGGGGGGTGTAGGGGTTTGGGGACACACGGAGGCATCCTCGACACCGCATTGCCGACACTCGGCAATGTGGCTGTCGCTGTTGGGGATGTCTCTGTAACCGCTGTTGTTGCGGTAAGGTAAAACTGCTCAAAACACTGCAGAATGGAGCCAAAGCAAACAAGTTCTAAACAACATGCAGACAAAACTGCACATTGAGACTCTGGAGAGAGCCCCAACACACTGGACTGGTTGAAAAGAGCTTTAATAGCTAAGAACACTGGAGTAGCACAGCCAGGTTTTGTCTGCTCACTGTTTGACATCTGTAATGTATTTTGCTCCTGTTTTGTTGCACCATGTTGCTTGTCATTTACTTGAGGATGCATTTCTGTTAATGTACTTTTTATTCTTTTACCTGGTTGTAGTTTCTTCCACCCCCTCCCCCCAGGATGCATCTGGAAATGAGCTGTTAACAATTCACTATGTCTTTCATGGCTAAACTTTTGAAAAAGAAAATAAATAAAAAATATATTTTCCTTGTTTCTGAGACCCAGGGGCAGGCAGAGCACTTGGTAGTGACTTGCTTGTCCTAAAAAACAGAGGCATTCAGCTGTTGCTTAATACTGGCTGCACTAGGAAATAACTTTTTCAGGCCTTGTTTGTCTTATGTTAATTACACTTCCACATTTGTTAACAAGGGGCTCAGTGTAGTAGTATATAGCTCCCTTGCCTTTCTCTTCAGAGGCTTTGTTTCCATTTTTTTTTTAAATTGTTTTTTTTTTTAAACTATCTGCTAGCCTGATCCCCATCCATGAAGTTCTACTGCTACCTCCATCCCCTTCCCTGACCTTTAAACAAGACCACCTCACCTTGTCCTCTGTGGCTTGCCCCCCACAGAGGAGCCTTTGGTGTGGCACCCCCTCCAGAGTCCAGATCTGCTGGGCAGTGAGTCTTTCCTACTGAGTAACTGACGAGCATGGGGCCAGGGCTTGCCACTGGTGCATTATCTTCTTGGGGTTTCAACAAAAACAGCTTGTTCTGTCAGGGGATACAGCAGTCCCTTTTATGGATTACCGTACTGTATGGCAAGATGGCATTCAGTTGACTTTCCCCCACTCTCTGGAACAAGTTGCAAGCCTCCATCAAACTAAATACATTGGTTAGCCTTGATTCATTTGAAGAATTGACAGAAAGTCACTGTACCGGCTAATGTACTTGTTGGTACAAAATCTCTGATATAATGTTGTATCTTATGATCTTATATATATCATTTCATTCTTGCTGTATATTGTCGTCTGTACCTTGGTGTATATTACCCTCTATATGTTATGAGTAATTACTGTGTCTGAATTATGTAACTTGCAGTGCAATTTCTCTGTTTCTCTGTAATGCTGACTGTCCTAACCAGGACCTCCATGTAAATTAGCACTGCTCAATGGATCTTTTTTCCTGGTAAAACATATAAATAAAAATACAAATACAAGCAATATTTCATGATTCTTTCTATGGTCAAACTGGGCTTCATAGAAACACAGACAATGATGGCAGAATGAGACTAAAGTTCCATCCAGTCTGCCTGAGTTCCCTTTTAGCCCTGGGACTTACTGTTCTTCCAGTATCATAGCCCTCCCCACCCACCCTCTATCCTCCTCACCACTTCTGATCCCCTGTGCAACCACTAAGCTCTTCATTCTTTCCCAGCAGTGCTTAAAACCACTAATGGTTTTTGCACCCTGCACCTTGGCTGTTAGCCTGTTCCATGGCTCCACCAACCTTTCTGTAAAATAGTATTTCCCCACCACATCCTTCCTACACCTCCCTCCTATTAGCTTCCGCTCTTGACCACATGACCACCCGCAGTTCACCCTGTTAGTTCCTTTTAGGATTTTGAAGGACGCTATCATATCTCCTCTCTCCCTTTTGGTCTCCAGAAAGTACGTGTTTAGTGCCTTGAGGCACTCCTCATAGGATATGCCCTGCTGGCCCTGAATCATTTTTGTTACCTTGTGCTGCACTGTCTCAAGCCTACCCCTGTCCTTTCTGAGGTGAGGACCCCAGAACTGGGTGCAGTACTCCAGGTGTGGCCTCACCAACTATCGTTACAGGGGAAGTATTATCTCCCTTTTTTTCTATTAATACCCCTCCTGATACATCCAAATTTGCCTTGCTATAGGCCTTTTTTGCACTCACTCAATTGCTTTAGGGAGTTAATAACTCTAAAGACTTGTTCCTCAGCCATGTTACTGAGTCTCTCCCCTCCCATCCAGTACTCTGTCTTGGGGTTCTTGTTCCTTAGGTGCACCACACTGGACTTTATGGCATTAAATTTCAACTGGCAAATCCTAGACCACGCTTCCATGTTTTGCAACTCTCTCTACATTTCCTTTATTCCCCTCTTCAGCATCCACTCTTCCACAGAGCTTAGTGTCATCTGTGAAGAGACAGCCTGCCCTGGATCCCCTCATGAATGTCATTGATAAACATATTGAAGAGGACCAGAACCAGGTCAGGTCCTTGTGGAACCCCATTCATGACCTCTACCTCTTCTGATTTTACCCGGTTGCCCATTTATTTGTTTTCTCCCCTTTAACCAGTTACCTACCCAGTTTACTGTGACCTTACTATGGCATTAGCCAAACCCAGATGCTCCATCTCCTTCAGCAAGCTTCTGTGGGGTACGGAGTTGAAGCTTTGCTGAAGTCGAAGTAGAGCAAATCCACAGTGTAGCACCTATCCAATTCCCTCATCACCCAGTCAAAGAAAACTGTGAGGTTAATCTGACAAGACCTCCCTGCCATGAATCTGTGATGCTTACTATCCTGGAGACTGTTGCTCTCCAAGAAGTCCATGAGATCCTCTATGATCTGTGACTCCATCAGTTTTCCTACGATAGTGGTAAGGCTGTCAGGTCTGTTGATCCCTGCTTGTTCTTTGTCCCCCCCCCACTTATGGAGTTGACCTATGTCCATCACCCTTCAATCCTTTGGAACCACCCCTGTCCTTAGAGAGCTGTTGAACAGACCTATCAGGGGATCAGGCAGTTCCTATATCAGTTCCCTGAGTATACTCAGATGCAACCCATCTGGTCCTGGGGCCTTACCAATCATTAGTGCTACCAGCCATTTTAGGACCCTTTGGCTAATAAATGCTGTCTGCCTCATCTCTGGGCCCCCCTTAGTGGCCACTCAGATGCCACTTTATGTACAATTGAGGCTAATAACAGTACAGAGACAGACTGAGACCGCTGTGGCCAAACCTATCTAAGAGTCTGTGACCTGCTACTGTCCGTGTTGGAAGGATGGGGCTAGGGCTGCCTTAGTTTTTTTCTAGTCTATAGTTTTAGTAGCCCCACTTTAAAACCACCAGCCCAGCATCTGAATTCACTGGACTGAGACATTAGTGTTGGATGAGTGGTTTCACTCTGGGGGTAATAACAGTACAGACAGAGACTGAGGCAGCCCTTGCCAAACCTATGTAGGAGTCAGTGATCCGTTACTATACAGCGGTGGCAGTATGGAGTTTGGATAAGTGTAACTTATAATCAAGATGACAGTTAGATGTTTTTTTGGTGCCACTGCTAAGTAATTTAAATCATAAATCTTAGTGAGAAAGAAATAATGTTACATACTGGCAATTGAACCCAGGCCTCCAGATACTGTCCCGGTGCTCTAAGCACTGAACTACAGGCTCACATGATTGTACCTAGTGTTCCCAGATACACTTCATTTCTCTGATAAAAAAGCAATCTTCAAAGTGTTATGCCATGAACAGGCAACCAGTGAAGTTCATGCAGCACAGGAGTGATATGGGCAGAGGTTTTAACTCTATCAGTCTGGCTGCAGCATTCTGCAGCAGCTGCAAGTGATTCACCAGCTCTCCAGACAGCGCTAGGTAAAGAGCACTACAGTAGTGTAGTCAAGTGCAGATATCACAAAGTATTGTGCTAGGGTCACTAAGTTCTCATCTGATGGAAAGAGCTTGACATACATGATATTCTTAAATTGGAAAAATCGACTGTGGAGCCTAGCCAGCACCTAATGTTGTAGTAACAGACTACAATCCACAATGACCCCCAGATTCATAAGCCTATCCACAGCTCTCAGCAAGACACAATTTAAAGAAAGGCATGTTGGCGATATGGTGGTCATTGTCAACCCACTATGACCAGGTTCCACCAGTGCCAGATCCATCTTTCCCTGATTTAAACTCAGCCATCTGAAGGGCATCCATTCAGAAATGATTTGTATATATTGGTCTAGCACTAAGACCCCATTATACCTTTCTGGTGCAAAATACATGTATAGTTGGATATCATCTGTGTAGCAGTGAGACTCAAGTTTATACCATATAAAGACCTCCTCCAAAGATAATGTAATGGAAATCCCACTCACCAGGAACTTCAACTTCATTGCCACCATGAGGTTTTGACCAACAGAAATCAAGAAACCTGTTTTTTACCTCCTCCTCCTTGTTCAAGGTCGGGAAGGTCAACACAATACCTGTGGGTAGAGTGCTCCTTTGGAGATGGACTGCAAACAGAGTTCAGCAGAAATAGTAAAATTATCCTTTTAAATAAAACAAGCAGTCACTGATTCCAGAAAAATAGAAGCTTTACTAAAATACTACAAGTATTTACAACAGGATGTATTTACAGGAAACAAAAGGGTTGTACATTTGCTAGAAATTAAAATAAATGGAAGTTATACAAGACAGGTTGCAAATAGAAGAAATCTGAGCTGTTCTCACTTTAACCCATGTCTTTACCTGCTGCTGTCTGAAGAAAGCACTGTTCCCTAAGCAATCGTTTCTTACCAGACTTCTAGTGGTAGGGCTCTGGCATCGTCTGATGTTCCAGCCTAAGACAGCGAGCTTGATTACAGCCCCTCAATATATTTCTTACTCCTGTGGGAATGGGTCTCATTCACTTTGAGTGGCAGTTCCATGTTGTCCTATCCCTCTGAGAGAGAGAGAGAGAGCGTGTGTGTATGTATGTGTGTGTGTGTGTCCACTCACCCTTCAGCACCTCCTTGCTAACATTATGACATCCACCTGGGTCCTTTGTCCAACATGAGAACATCTCCAGGAAGGACTCCCCACTGGGTTTATTGCTTTATTGCCTACTTCTTGGCTTTCCTGTTAACTTTCTTATGAGAACATCAGACTGTCACCTCTGGCAGACATAAGCTGTCATATAATACTTGCTCATGTGATCTGTTACCCATCTTGTACCTGAAGGAGATGCATATTTAGAAAAGAATAAAATGAATCAAAGAAATGCATGGTTTTGGTCCCCTTTTCTGTCACCCCCCCAAGAAATGAAAGTGTGTCTCTTTTGGGCAACCCCCAAGAGACACTGCCATTCATGTAGGGCCTGGGAATGCCTAGAGGAATATACCATGCACTTAGCCTTGCCTCAACAGTCCATCTGCATTGGCATTCTGTGCGCCACTTCAGTGCTGAATGATCACATTATATGACTGTAGTACCAAACTCCAGCGCCATAATTTTGTGTTTTGCCCACTGTCTCTATGGAGCCATGTCAAGGGGTTATAATCACTGACCACAGTGAACTCCCTCCCCTACAGATATTGCTGCAGCTTCTGAAGGGCCCACACTATCCCCAGACATTTCCTCTCCACTGTGGCATATGATTCTTCCCTGGCAGAAGTTTCTGACTCAGGTACACTATGAGGTGTTCCTCCTCTTGCAGTGTAACCTGGCTCAGGCCGGCACCCAGCCCATGGTCTGAGGTATCCACATGTACTATGAATTTTAAGTCATAATTGGGGCAAGCAAGCACAGGTGACCCACATAATGCCTTCTTCAACCGTTGGAAGGCAGACTTGCAGTCCTCTGTCCAGAGAACTTTTTCAGGCATTCTCTTTTTTGTCAGGTCTGTCAGGGGCCTGGCCACATCACTTTAATGAGGTACGAATCTCTTGTAGTAAACAGCTGTTCCCAGAAATGCCCTTACCTGTTTCTTTGTGACAGGGGTGGGCCAGGCCTGGATGGCATCAGCCTTCACTGGCTCTGGTTGGATGCATCCACTGCCCACCCGGTGCCCAGGGTAAGACTCTTCAGCCATGCCTACGTGACATTTTTCCAGCTTAACTGTCATCCCTGTGGCCTTCAGTCTGTGGAACACTCTCATCATGTGCCTGACATGATTCTCCCTTGTCTGGCTGTAAATGGCTAATGCATATTCACCTGCCCCAGCCAGGATTCGATCCACAAGCCTCTGGAAGGTTGTGGGTGCATTCTTCATCCCAAGTGACATTAATCTGAATTCAAATAAGCCACATGGGGTAATGGAAGCAACCTCTCCCTGGCTGTGGAGGTTAACAGCACCTGCCAGTAGCCCTTCGTCAGATCTATCGTGGTCAGGAACCAGGCTCCCCCCAGCCGTTCCAAGGCCTCATCCATTCTGGGCATGGGGTAGACATCAGACTCCATACAGCTACTGAGCCTCCAGTAGTCAGCACAGAATTATGTGGTACTGTCCTTCTTGGGGATCAGGACCACAGGCGAAGCCCAGGGGCTACTGGCTCCTGGATTATTCCAAGGACCAGCAGCTCCCTGAGTTCCTCCAGCATTGCTTTCTTAACCCTCTCGAGTACCCTGTAGGGGGACTGCTTCAGCAGAACATGGGCCCCAGTATCCAAGTGGTGTTCAGCCATTGTGGTGTACCCTGGATTTCCCCAAGAACATGTCCCCAAATTCTCACAGCGCTCCCTTCATCCCCTGAGCCTGGGCCAGTGTCAGCTACCCTGAGAGGATGAGGTTATTCACTCAGAATCTCTCCCGGGCTTCCCCTCCTTCTGGCTTGCTGAACATAGTGAGGATCATTTCCTCCCTTTCATAGTAGGACTTTATCATGTTTACGTGATATGTCCTCAGCATGCGCCTTCTGTCAGGCAGCCCTACTATATAGTTAACATCACTCAGCTTCCTGATTATAGAGAATGGGCCCTTCCATGCGGCCTGCAGTTTATTGTGTCAGACTGGGATGAGTACCATCACTCGCTGTCTGAGTTTGTACTCCCGGGCTCTGTCCCCATGGTCATACCAGGCTTTCTGTTGCTGTTGTGCAGTGGCTAAGTGCTTCTGGGAGAGCCCCATGAACTCCTTAAGCCTGGCCCTGAAATTTAGGACAAACACCACAACAGACTCCCCTTGGGTGGTATGGCCACCTTCCCATTCATCCCTGACTAAATCTAGAGGCCCCCTTCACCCCGTGACCAAACATGAGATGGGGGTGAGAACCCTGTGGACTCCTGTGGGATTTCCCTATATGCAAACAGGAGGTGGGGCAAATATTTGTCCCACTCCCTTTTCTGCTGGTCAGAAAATGCTCTGAGCATAGTTTAAAGGGTCCCATTGAACCGTTTAGCCAGGTCATTTGTCTCGGGGTGATATGGTGAAGCACCAAGCTGTTTCACCTTGCACTTCTTCCACAAACTGGTCATTAAGGAAAACATGAAATGTGTCCCCCTAGTCTGATAAAATATCCTGGGGAAATTCCACTTGGCTAAAGATGCCAAGGAGCTGATCAGCCCCCTTTTCTGCCTCAATGGAGGACATGGCCACTGCCTGAGGGTACGTAGTTATGTAATCCAGCACAACCAGTGTGTATCATTTGCCCGTGTGACTTGGGATACTCAGGGGCTCCACTACATCCATGGCTACACTCTTTTTTTTGGGGGGTATTATTTTCTCTCCTCCAGAGCTCTGGCTACGACCCCTGCCCTCCGATGTTCCCCCTAGCGCCATCCCCGGACATCAGACCCCCTCCCTTGTGCACCCCGTGACTTACCCTTCGCGGCAGGGTGGTGGGGAGCGACTCAACCCACCTCAACGGATCCATGCCAGGGAGGCGCCCTTCCAGGAATGGTGCAGCGGGGGGAACAACTTTGTGCTGCCGGGCTCGCTTTTCGCTGTTTTCCTCCCGGCGGGTCATGGCGTGCAATGACACCAGTGACTGGGTGCACACACACTCCCATGCATGCCCCAATCAAGCGTCTGCCACGACCGGCCCCCCAAGCTTGCAGCTACGTGCTGTCGACCCTCCAGCCTCCACTAGGGGTCAGGCAAGCCCCGGCCGCCCAAATCCCCCCTCCCCGGAGATGGAGAGCAGTCCCTTGGACGCTCAATCCATCTCCTCCCCGCCAACCCATGGCAACCCATGCCCATTCCTGAACACAGGTCGCCGGCGTGGCGCGTTGTGTGGTGACCAGCGCCTCAACCCTCAGCGCCACTGGGCCACCATGGCTACACTCTTAAAGGATTCATCAATAATAGGCAGGGGCACCAAAGATGCCTTAACCTTTTCCCCAACCTTTTCCATCCTGTTGGCACTGTGGACAAGTCCGACAATAATTTGCCACATCTGTGTAGATGCTTGGCCAAAAGAAATTGCTGGCAAGCCACTTTTTTGTGTGGTTAATACCCAGGTGGCCTGAAAAAGGAATATCATGGGCCAGAAGCTGCATTTGGTAGTCCCAGGGGACTACCAGCTGCTGGAGTACCTCTCCCTCTAGCCCCTATCTGTGGTGTACACTCCCTGTACAACAGCCCATTTTCCCAATAAACTCACTTTTTACTCCCTTGAGAGGCTTCAGCATTATCTGCTACCTCTCTCAGTTTTTGGAGAGTAGGATCAGCTCGCTGCGCCCTGCCCAGCTCCTCCTGTCTAACCCTCCCCAGTTTCCCTTCAGGAGGAAAGGTGCCCTGGTAGCAACCCCTCTTCTTGCAGCTGGAGTGCAGGACTGCTACTCCTAGCTAGCCCTTCACCCACACTAGCCACTTCCTTGGCTGCTGAAGGATGGGTCTGCACAGGCTGTGTCATCCCCTCCACCCCCCCAGAAGCTTGCCCTTTTGCCTGGCTATGGGTAGTAACACATACTAGGTATTTCCCTGTGGTCAAAATCATTCCCCATGATCACATCCACAGGGGAATCAGGTACAACTCCCACCTCCTGTACCACATGGTGACCCTCCCAGCTCAGGAAGACCGAGCCATTGGCACTTGGACCACTGGAACGGTGACTCCCTGAATCTTAGAGAACTGCCCTGGCAGAATCTGCTCCACCTGGATCAGATTCTGCCTTACCATGGAGATGGAGACACCAGTGCCCCTCAATCCCTGTGTTACTATCTCATTGACTAGACTAGAATGCATATACTTGGTAGAGTTTGGCGGCACTACAGTGTGTGTGCTGCTTACCAACTGTGGTGAAACATAGTAACAGAGACTTTGATGGCAGATAAGGACCACTTGGCCCACCCAGTCTGCCCATTTCCCTACCTACTGGATAGGCTGCAGATCCTTGTTAACCAACAGCCTACTTCTTCCTAACCCCCACCAGAATTGCCCTATGTCTGTCCCATGCATTCTTGAATTCCCCCACTGTTTTTGACCCCACAACCTCATCAAGAAGGCCATTCCTGTGGAGGTCATGGTGTACTTTCTTGGTCATTCCCTTCCTCAGGCTTTTACCCTTTACTCCTGTTTTAAGGGCAGTCATAGGATAGATGCCCCACTTTCTGGAAAATCAAGCATTCCTTTGCCCCAGCTCTTTGTTTCCCTTAGAACTGGTGGGTTCTGTTTTGGGCTTGGGTGTAGACTGGTTTCATTAAGGCTGCCCTCCCTGGGTCCCCTTTAAACCATGTACTGCACCACCCCCATAGTTCTTACGCTACGAATGTGGTCTGCTAGCCCCATACAAATGAACATTTTCTGCTGCCTCCTTTGCAGAGTTGCATGCCCAGTCAGGCAGCCAAATGTGCAGGTAATCAGGTGCAATTTTAAGAAACTGTTCCCTTACAATTAAATCTTTAATTTGCTCTACAGTCCTTGCCTTAGCCCCATCCACCCAATGATCTAAATAAGCACACATTTGGACATGCAGTTCTACATAACTATCTCCTGGGCCTCTTTTTAACTCTCTAAATTTCCATCTATATGCCTCAGGAGTCAGTTCAAAACATTTTAATAACATTCTTTTAACTTTATCATAGTCCATGGAATCATTATCATCCATTCGAGCAAATGCATGCAAAGCACGACCAGTAAGTAATGGGGTCAGGTGGATCATCCTCAATGTATTATCCAATTTAAATTGCCCACAAACCCTTTCAAATGATTTTAAAACAAATTGAGATTATCTCCCTCTTGGTACCACAGAAACATTTTAGAATTAATCGTGGTTTTGTGGATTAAACCACCTTTGCCATTACTTAAGGTTTGCCACAATGTTTGCTGGTGCAGTTTTTCCATCTTGATCTCATGCTGTCACCCTCTCTCACTCTGCTCATTCCTTCTCTCTCTCTTCCCTCTTGCATAAGGATCTCATGCTGCTGAATCTTCTCCCTTTCCTCTTACATGAGGATCTCATGCTGGTGAATCATTTCTCTTTCCTCTACCTCCAGCCTTATTTTCTCCATTTCAGCCTCCAGCCTTGCCCTCTGCAGTTCGACATCCTGCAGTGCAAGCTCTGCCTTCAGGATCTCGAGCCGAGGTTGATTGGGCTGCACAGCTTCCCCAGCTTTTGCCACAAGGTGCCCCCCTTGTTCAGCCACTGGGACCTGAGTCTCGTTACCTGGGTCACTATCCTCACTGACCATCTGCTGCTGACCAGGTATTGGGCCATGTTCATTTGAGACCGTCTGACCTTTCTGCAGCCGGTCTTGCACCAACAGGGCTTCCATAAGTGCATTCTTTGCCATGCTCTCATGGACAATCCCCCTCTTTGTGCACAGTTCATGAAACTGCTGTATATGAAATTTAATATAGGTTGAGGAGTTCATATTCTCTAGCTACACTGCACTAAACTGTCTAGAAATAAAAAAAAGTAGTAAACAATGCAACCTTTTGAAATCCTGTTTCATGACTGCTAAAAGGTATATTTCTGCTGGCACTCTGTCACCAGTGTGCTATCTCTCTCTTTCAGTGTTCTGGCCTCACAGGAAAGTACACTGTCCACTGCTCTGCACTGGACTGGTACCAACTGGCACATGAATCCCACCACACTGCCACCAATGTAATGGAAATCCCACTTACCAGGGGCTTCAAGTTCACTGCCACCACGAGGTTTTGACATACAGAAATCAAGAAACCTGTTTTTTTTATTTTATTTTATTTTATAGAAATCTAGGATTGCAAATACCTTTGAGCAAGAACTGCTCATTTACAAAGGTTCCACGTCGAAGAACTGGGGGGTATACATACATACAAAGGTCAACATAATAATACATAGTTACACAATAAAAGAAGTAAGAGACTGAGGCTTAGGAAATTCCAGTAATTCAAAATGTACCAAATGTTAGGTAGCATGACATACCAGCCAAGGGCAATCTTAGAAATAAGCACTGCAGGTGAGAGGGAAGGGGTTATGCAGGCAGGAAGGCCGTTGTTGGAGGGTAGAGGGTGAGGGTAAGAGCTCTAAATCGGAGGGACAAAAGTCAGAAAATGCCTGGGGGGGAGGAAAGGGAGAGGGGGCAAGGGGGTAGGGAGGTAGAAGGGGGCCAGGTGGGGAGAGGTAGCTGTCAAGACTGAAGTGGAGGGCAGTGAGCAGTGGGCCCCTGATTAGGCGAGGCAGTCACAATGACTAGTTGAAATGAGATGAAGTCGGAGTTGTCTCTTAAAAGGGCCAAGAGCAACAGCAGTAAGAGTTTCTTTGTTGAGAGTATTGTACCACTGTGGTGCTCTGTGGGCAAAGGCCCTCTGGTCCATGGTAGTCCGGCATCTGGGGACAAGGAAGGTTAGTTGTTGTGAACTTCTAGTTTGCTGGGTGCTGTGATGGTCAATAAGGAGCTTTTCAATGCCCGGGGGCATGACCCCGAGGAGGACTTTTTTGGCTAAGAGGCAGGTTTGATATTGTATCCAGCTGATGAGAGGAAGCCATCCTACCTGAGTGTACAGGTCACAAGTGTGTGTAAGTCAGTCAGCCCCAGTTAGCAGCCTGCATGCTTTGTTGAGTACAACTGTAATTCTGCGGAGGCAGAGCCATACATTGCTAGCCCATAATCGATGATGGAGGTGACAGAGCTGTTGATAGCCAACTGGAGAGTGTCAGGAGTCATGCAGTGTTTGTGCCTGTAGATCAGGCCTATACGGATGTTGGTGGCTTTGGCGACAGAATCTATGTACTGATGGTAGGAGAGTGAGCTGTCCAATGTGACACCTAGATATTTAAAATCAGGAACGTGTTCAAGTAAGGTCCCTGCTTGGTTTAGGATGGTAAGGTCATGGGATTTGTACTTGCTCCTGGCTTTGTAGAAGGTCATAACCATTGTTTTGCTGTAGTTCATGACCAGTTTGTGTGACTTGAACCATTCTTCGATGTGCATGAATTCAAGCTGTAATTGTTTCTCGAGGAGCTCTGCGTTTTGGTGGTTGATGAACATAACTGCGTCATTGGCGTAGAGCAGTAATTTCTGGTGGCAGACACTGGGAAGGTCGTTGAGGAAGAGGCTGAAGAGTAGTGGCCCCAGGATGGACCCCTGTGGGACCCCTGAAAGGACTGGCTTTTCTTCTGAGGTGACACCGGCAATCCTAACCTGCTGGACCCTCTCCCCAAGGTAGCTTGAAAACCAGAGCAGAGCTTCATTAGAGAGCCCAATGTTTGATAATTGCTTGAGTAGGAGTGGGTGGTTCACAGTATCAAAGACTTTTGTAAGGTCGATGAATACTGCCCCTTTCTTGATTGAGCATGGTATGGATAAAGCCAATGAATTCTAATAGTGCAGTGGTGGTACTATGCCCTTTTCAGAAACCCTGTTGCTCAGGACACTGGATGTCGTATTTTTTCAGGTACTTGACTAGTTGGTCTGAGGCGATGCGCTCCAGGGTCTTAGACAATGGAGGGAGGATGGAGATAGGTCTGTAGTTGGAGTGCAGTGATTTGTCTCCACTTTTGTGTACCGGTGTGATGGTCACCTGGTTCCACCGAGATGGGAACTGGAACATCCTTAGTGATAGGTTGAGGACCTTTGTCAGGGGTTCAAGGACTTCTTCAAGGACAAGTGCTAACAACTTCAGGTCAAGGGAGTCACCGCTGTAGCCTACTTTGTGAATGGCCTTCTGAATATAGGTTCTGGCTTCATGCACTGGGATCTCCTTGAAGTAGAATTGTGGGGCAGGGTGTAGGAGAGGAGTAGTTGCAGGAGGGTTACTACCAGAGGGGGCATCAAAGAAATTAGAAGGGAGGACACTAACCAAGTTGGAGAGAACGATTATATAAAGGTGTCATTGTCATAGTCAGGTCAGATGTTGGTGTTCCATTTATGTTGAGCATGGTGGGTGGTGACTTAGGGTCCTTGCCTGTAAGGTCTTTCAAGTTACTCCAAAATTTGTTTCCATCACCCCAGGAGTTGGAGAGAGCTTCCTTGAAGTATTTGCATTTGGCACTCCTAACTGCCCGCATGCACTCATTTCTGGCAGCTTTATATTTATGAATATCCCCAGGTTTGGATGATGCATGGGCACAGTGCCAGAGATGATCCCTATGTTTGAGTAAAGTGATTAGATCGGGGGTTATCCAAGGGTTAGCTCTGCCCCTGATCTTCAGCTTTTTGAGAGGTGCAAAGATATTGCAGGCTGCAGTGAAGTGGCTGATGAAAAGGTCTAAGGCTTGGTTTACATCAATGGCAGAGTTGATTGGTGTCCAGTCCAGGTGGCTTAGGTGTATCTTTAGTAGCTCAAGGTACCCCTGCTTTAACACTCTGGTGTGGATTATTTTAGGAGGGGGCTTAATGAATTTGTTTGTCCAGGTACATGTGACCGGTGAGTGGTCATTGATCCCATCAAGGAGCACTGAAACTTTTGAGATTCGTTCAGGGTGATTAGTAAGGATCCAGTCCAGAAGTGTGTGTGATCCTGTTCTATAGTTGCATCTGGTGGGGGTGGTAACAAGCTGGGTGAGTTTCTGTGATGTGACAGCATCCTTGTAGTTTCTAGCCTCCAGCGATAGCCAATTTATGTTGAAGTCACCTAGTACTATGAGTTCAGAGTTATGGTGTAATCCCTGTAGGCTTTCCAATATGCTCATAAATCCATTGGGCTGATCTTTAGGGGTAGGTACCAGAGGCAATGTTGCGTTCCTTGTTGTGCACCCCAAGTAGAACTTTAATAGCGAGAACCTGCGAGGGTGGTTTAGGGTTTGAGAACGGGAAGACTTGACCCAGATAGGAATTCCTCAGGTAGATGGCACAGCCCCCAAGTCATTTGGAAACCCTGTCCTGCCTGAATATAGAGTATCCAGGGATGGTGACTGCAGCACCTGGTATCTTGGGGTTAAGCCACGTTTCGATAACAGAGAGTACATTAGGGCTATGTTGCTGGACCCAGGTTTGCAAGATGTCAAGTTTGTTAAGGAGGCTGCAGACATTGATTGAGACTAATGTGAGGGACCCCTCCCACCTTTTTGAGGCATGGGATGCTAGGCCGGTAGGCCCCGGGTTAGGATGAACATTTCCAGATATCAGAAGTAGCATAAGTAGTATCCTAAGAAGGTATGCTTTAATCATTTTGCAGACTAGTTTTGTTGTAGGGCATCTACTCCTCTTGGTCTTTCTGGTCTGCGTTTGCCCCGTGATATTGCAGAGCACAATATAAAAAGCCATGTTCTCAGAGGTGCCACGTGATTGATGAAAAGTAATCAAATCCACAGGAAATGGTGAACTACTGGGGACCAGAAAACTGTTATTGTAGCTCAAAGACCCAAAATGTGATAAATTCCTGAAGGGGTTAAATTCCTGAAGGTGATGAACATTGGCCTGATGCATATGCAGGATGTAAAAATCCTTTGTTAGTATCTTCTCTTTGTTCTCCAAAATTGTTTTGAATAGACCTTAAAGACAAGTACACATCCTTAAAGAACAAGTCAGATGGAAATGTGGATTCAATGCAGCACTCCACAACTCAGTACTCAGTACTTGTATAACAGATTTACAGACCGTACTTTTGGCTTTGATGGCTTCCAAAAAAGTTGGTTTATGATGAGAATGCCAATACCTGGTGGTGATGTTTTGCAGTTTCTTAGTCCAGGAAATGTTCATAGATGTTATGTCCAAGAATGGTCCAGTTCCTCCAACCAGAAACACACGAAAATCCACAAAAACGAAACTACTGACAGAGACAAACACAAACAGCCAGCCACACAGGCTCCTTTTTTTTTACCTCCTCCTTGTTCAAGGTCAGGAAGGTCAACACAATAACTGTGGGTAGGGTGCTCCTTTGGAGACGGACTGAAAATAGAGTCCAGCAGAAATAGTAAAATTAACCTTTTAAATAAAACAAGCAGTCACTAATTCCATAAAAATAGAAGCTTTACTAAAATACTACAAGTATTTACAGGAAACAAAAGGGTTGCACATTTACTAGAAATTAAAATAAATGGAAGTTATACAAGACAGGTTGCAAATAGAAGAAATCTGAGCTGTTCTCACTTAAACCTATGTCTTAACCTGCTGCTGTCTGAAGAAAACACTGTTCCCTAAGCTATCTTTTCTTACCAGACTTCTAGTGGCAGGGCTCTGGCATTGTTCAATGTTCCAACCTAAGACAGCATGCCTACTTACAGTCCCTCAGTATATCAATATATTTCTTACTCCTGTGGGGATGGGTCTCACTCACTTTGAGTGACAGTTCCATGTTGTCCCAGCCCTCTTTTAAGAGAGAGAGAGTGTGTGTGTCCACCCACCCTTCAGCATCTCCTTGCTAACATTATGACATCCTACTGGATCCTTTGTCCAACATGGAAACATCTCCAGGAAGGACTCCCCACTGAGTTTATTGCTTTATTGCCTCCTCCCTGGCTTTCCTGTTACCTTTCCCATGAGAGCATCAGGCCTTCCCCTCTGCAGGCATCAGCTGTCATATACTACTTGCTCATGTGATTTGGTAACCATCTTGTACCCGAAGTAGATGCATATTTAGAAAAGAATAAATGAAACAAAGAAATATAGTACTTGGTTTTGGTCCCCTTTTCTGTCACAGATAACATACGTGGCTAATACCATGGGGGACATTTCATTTTTATTTTTTATACTTGAAAACTTGATGAACATCACTACCCATTTTCACAAGTGGCAAGTAATACATTTGAACATAATCACACAATACAAAACTATTAATACAATAAATAACATAGTACAGATTCAACCCTTGGGACACCACAGAGCTAATCACAGCAGGCTGTAAAGAGAAAGTTCTCACTGCAACCTGCTGGCACCTGCCAGATAGGAAGGACTCAAAATACTTAAGAATTGTCCCAGTGAGCCTTTCCTATTATCCCAGGTGACCCATCAAAAACCCATGGTCCACAATACTAAAAATGGACAAGAGGTCAAGGATAATGACACTAGAGTACTGCCATCTAACTCCCACCTGAAGAAGATAACAACGCCTTTGCAAGCATTGGCTCTGTGCTTTGCTGAGGCCTGAAACTAGAGATATAGGGCTAATACATGCCACATTTCTCCAGGTGAGCCTTGAGCTGTACTGCTATTACTTTCTCAGTTACCAATCCCACAAAGGGAAGACTTGAGAGAGGCCTGAAATTTGCAAGAATGCCCAGGTTCAATGATTTTTAAGGGAAGGTTTCATGAAGAGAAGCACCTGCCTCCAGGGAACACCAAACAATCCTTGCAACAACTGTACACAGGCTGTCATTACTTTCCACCAACAGTCTGGTTGGACTATGGTCACAAGTACAGAAAACTAGGTACAACTGAGGTAACACTTTGAGCACCTCTTCTACTCAGACTAGCTGAAATGCACTCCAGGACCTTGGACAGCCTTCCAACATCATTGATCTAGCACTGCTAGT
Source organism: Neoceratodus forsteri (assembly GCA_016271365.2). Taxonomy (NCBI): domain Eukaryota; kingdom Metazoa; phylum Chordata; order Ceratodontiformes; family Ceratodontidae; genus Neoceratodus; species Neoceratodus forsteri. Next base: position 1,682,262,929 of record CM057456.1, read on the forward strand.
CTCCGACAGTCCACTTGTAGAAATCCCAGCCCTGCTGGAAGACACTCTGTCCAGGAAGAAATGGGCAAACTCTTTGTATTTCTCTGCTGGTAAAGATCCTCCAAACTGTAATTCAAAAGGGGAATTCAAAAATGCATGGGATAGACATAAAGGTACCTTAGTCATAGGAAAGAGATCAAAGCAGGAGATAAAGTAGGGTCTGTAGTTTCTGCAGCAGGTAGAAAAAATGAGCAGACTGAGTGGGCCTAGCGGTTCTTATCTGCTGTCAATTTCTATGTTTCTGTAGCTAGGATGGATGAAGTAATCAGGCCAGTGCAGAAGAACTGAGCTGGTCAGTTGTTACTTGAGGCAATCACCTGTGACAGGAACTCTGAATTTCTCAGAGTCATTGTCTTCTGGTACTCTTAGTAATGAGCTCTCAGAGCTAGCCTGTCATCCATTGACCCAGACCTTTCCAAAAATTCTTTAATATAGAGATATGAAAACATAGAATTTTGATCACAGATAAAGACCTCTTGGCCCATCCAGTCTGTCCATTTTTCCCTACATACATTATTACCGTAGACAGTACTTGATCTACAGGTCATTCCCCCCCTTTCCTTTTCATTATGATTCCCCAGTGCCTATCCCATGCATTTTTGAACCCCATCACTGTTTTCACCCCAACCATCTCCACTGGAAGGCTGTTACAGGAATCTACCACTCTTTCTGTGAAGAAGTACTGTACTTCCTCACATCCCTCTGGAATCAACCCCTCCACCTTCGTAGCATGTCACTTGTTCTTGAGCACCTTTTCTTCTGAAAAATACTTCCCTCCTGTACCTAATTTACCCATGTGAGAAATTTAAAGATTTCTATCATATCCTCCCTCTCCTTTCTCTCTTCAAGGGTGTAAATATTGAGGTCCTTTAGTCTCTCTTCATAGGGCTTTTGATGCAGACCCTACACCATTTTAGTTGCCCTCCTCTGGACTGCCTCCACGCTGTATACAGTATGTCCTTCTGGAGTTGTGGTCTCCAGAACTGGACACAGTGCATTAGGTGGGGGGTTTATGAGCATTCTATACAGAGGCAATACCACCTCCATCTTTCTGCTGATAATACCCCTCCCTATGTACCCCAACATCCCACTAGCCCTCACGACTGCTTTGCCACACTGCATGGCAACCTTTAGGACATCAGATATGATTACCCCAGGTCTCTTTCCTGCTTTGCAGTCATGAATACCACGCCAACCATTCTGTACTCTGCCCCTGGGTTTCTGTGCCTTAAGTGCATTAGTTTGCTCTTTTTCACATTAAAACTCAGCTGTTGACCAGTCCTCTAGCTTTCTCAGGTCTCTGCTCATCCTTTCCACCACTCCCGCAGAGTCCACTCTGTTGCAGACTTTGATGTCATTTGCAAAGAGGCAGATCTTCCCTTCTAGCTCCTCTGCAATGTCACTTATAAAGATATTAAAGAGGACCAGTCCCAGCAGCGATCTCTGAGGCACCTCACTGGAATTGGCAAAATCCAAAACCAAATCCACATCTAACCACCCTGGATTTGCCCATCCATACCAGTAAGTGGAAATTTTCATATCCTACCCTGAAGATGATTTCATGGAGTGACTGCAAAATCACCTTTTGGGCTGGATTTGAAGGATTTCACTTCTCTTGTTGATGAGGTGGGGTCCCAAAAAGGCCATATTGGAAATTTCGGGTAAAAATATTAAAAAATGACCAAGTTAGCAGCACAAGTACAAAACACATTGAAAGACATTGAACCACACGCTTAATTTCCTCAGTTCTCAGTTCAGCATTGAAAAGTGAAGATATGTCTCTGGTTCAGAGAGCATTATGGTGTTGAACCTCTAGTAGATAAGTAAGGGGGGGTACCATGGTGAGTGCTGAGTGGGGGGGTGATTAGGCAGGAGGATGGTAACAGTGGCAGTGGGGTGGTGGTGGCAACAGACATCGATGGACTGTTTTCTCTTTTACAGGGTGAATAAAAATAAAAAATGACCATGAAGTACAGTTTTCTGTATTTCAGCTGCTGACACTAGATATTGGGAACCCCGGTCTTGGTTTAACATCTATGGGCACGGGGAAGTGACAGGAAGGTAGGAGGGATATTTGGCAGAGGGTGGGATTACAGGAATTAAAAAAAAAATAAGACTACAGGCGATGGTTTTCTTTGTTTCAGGTACTGACACTGAGGATTGGACACCCCAGTGTCGGTGTTATGTTTGGTGGCACTGGGGGTGGGCTCCCCAGTGTCACACAGTGAAAATGGGAGGGATGGGGTACTAACTGACACTGGAGACTGGGCGCCTCTATGTCAGAAAATTAAGAAAGAAGGGGAATGCAATGGGAGGTGGGAGGGATACTAGGCAGAGGGTGGGAGGGAATGTTTCTATGTTGAGGGTGAGGACCACGGCAGGCTGATCATGATGCTGCCCAAATGTGCTTCCTGGGTGGCATCATGCAGATCAAAGGAAAGAGCCACCCTTTTTTTTTGAGAAGGCGTGGTTATAACGAAAAGCAGAGCTGTCCCGAACCCAGGAGGTGCACATTTAGACAACAGGAATACACTTGAAAATGGTAAACACTTAGCAAAGTTAGCATTCTACTATCCCAGTAGAATGCACTATGGTTTTCAGCATTATGCAGTTCTCTTAGGTGTGTGACAAGTGTATCAGATGCTACAAACTAACAAAAAACATGCACAAGTGGCTAGAGAACTGAAGGGTCACTGTGCCACATAAACAGCTCCATACACTGTGCAGGAAGTAAGTTGCCTTATGTCACCAGGCAAAGCGAACAATCGGTCAGAATTGTGTCACAAAATGTTACTCACCAGAGGCACATACTGAGGCAGTGCGAGGGCACAGAAGGCAGAGAGGCAGTAGAAGGATGCAAGCATCGAGCCCGACATTGCAGTGATCCAACAGCCAGTACCTAAATTGCAATTTGCATTCAGTTAGCCCATGAGTCAGCCGGCCTTGTAGCGCTGAGAGTTGAGGCACTGGATGCCACACTTCATACCACACCGGTGATCCGGGTTCAGCAACAAACATGGGTCATCAGGGGTTGTCAGGGGAGGAGTAGGATCAAGCATCCATAGGACTGCTCTCCTCTCCTCTCCTGGGGAGGATGGGCGGTTCATGCCACAGTTCTAGCGGCTCCCAGTGGACACCCTATGTATTGTTGTACGGTCTTATGAAATGTAATTCTCTTTTATTATTATATTTTTATGTGTAACTTGACCTATACCAAGAATACAGGATCACCTTGTAAATGGCCTAAATAGCCGTAATGGTGAATTCACTATTTTTTGATATCTTCCTGTATAAATAAAAACGCTTTACTACTACAGCTACTACTACTACCACTACTCTCCCCATAGCTGGTCCATGCATAATCTACACAAAATACATATCCCTGGTAGTCTTATGGACACCCCCTTGCTCACGTGTTCCATGAATAAGTAAAATGCAAATCCTTTGTAGTCTTGTGTACTCCCCCTTGCTCACATGGTCCATGTATAAGCAAAATGCATATCCCTTGTAGTCTTGTGGTCTTATGGACAGCCCCTTGCTCATGTGGTCCATGCATAAGCAAAATGCATATCCTTTGTAGTCCAGTGGACATCCTCTCCTTCACCAGGTCCATTTATTAACAAAGTGTATATTCTTGGTACTGTAGTGCACCTCCCCCTCCCTCACGCAGTCCATATATAAGCAAAATACATATTTCTGGTAATCTAGTGGACACCCCCATCCCTCACCCACTCCATGTATGAGCAAAATGTATATTTTTAGTAGTCTGTTGGACACCCTCTCCCCCACCTGATCTATAGATGAGCAAAATGTATATTCTGTTGGTAGTCTAGTGGACACCCCTCCCTTTTTCAGTCAATGTATAAGAAAATAGCATATCCCTCATAGTCTAATGAACGCACCCTCCTTCACCCGCTCCATGTATCAGCAAAATGTATATTATGTATATTCCTAGTAATCTAGTCTAGTCTAGTGCAGTGTTTTTCAAATGAGGCCACAGTGGCCTCATACAGCCACCAGCACAATTTATGCAGCCACAGAGCTCTTTTGAGCCCCAGTTACAAAAGTAATGAAATAGACAATGTATCTAAAAAGAAACTTAGAAGATACATTTTAAGAGAGAATAAATCAGGGGTTTGATGTAATGCATACTCTATCAAATGAAATGTGTTCTATCAGGGGGTTTGGTGCATATCAGGGGATTTGAGGTGAGAAAAATAAGGACTGAGGCCACTAGTAAGTTCCGGTGTCTGCACCTTGACAAAACACTGGTCCGTCTGACCACCTACATCCTAGTGGCTATGGTGCAAGTTTAGTCTGTGGGAGCCATTTTCACGGTCCTTACCAAGGCATTTACCTGGTAAACCACAACCTCCTGCTGTGTAAACTCAGACAGACTGGAATCTTGCTTGCAACTGGTATAGCCACTATCTATGCAACAGGAAACAGCTTTTCACGCGGCAAGGTGGTCTATATGAACATGCTGGCTTGATAAAAATGAGTTTAAATATGAATTGAACAACATTTTTAATTCAATGCAATAATTTGTAGTGTATTCTTTAAGGTTTATACATGTGTTTGTGATTTAAATTTGCACTAATTAATTTTCTCTTGCCTCAGGGGCTTTATAAACCAGATGTATGCATTTGAAACCATGCCCCCGATGAAGCTTAGTGAGTAGGTACTATGTAGGTGTGGTTGTTCTTGTTTGTGTGAATAAATCCACTGAATTTAATAACGGTGTGTGTGCATCATTTTTATTTTGGTCAAAGACATTACAATTGGTGTGCCCCAAGGTTCCATCCTAGGTCCCATGCTCTTCTTGCAATTTATTAATGATCTGCCTGCAAACTGTTGGGGAGCTAAATGTCAGCTCTGTACGGACAATGCTCTCTAATACAGTTAACTCTTATGACTTAAACCAGCTCAAACTTGTCCCTGGACAGGGACTTCAAACTCCTTGAAACCTGGCTGCTAGACAACAAACTAGTCCTAAATGTCAAACAAGAAGAAGAGAAAAAAAAAACAACAACAAAGCTATATTGTTTGACCCAGATACCTAGGTAAAGACAGGCACTATTTAAACTACTGTATCCTCCCTCTCTGATATTCATTTAGATGTTGCTGACTCAATAAAATACCTAGGGGTTCACCTTGACCAAGAACTAACCCTAAGGCCTCATGTGGCTACTATTAGTAAAGCTATTCATCAAAAGGTTTCGTCTTTTCTGTTGGCTTAATACCTACCTTACCAGAGAGACACAGCTTGCCGTTGCCACCAGCCCGCTGCTGCTGGTGATAACATATGCTGACGAAATAGAGCTTGGTAGTGTAAGAGTTCTGTACTGAATCATAAATTCTAATGGTGCCTCCTCCACTCCTCAAAATTTTCTAAGCTCACAGTTAAATGGGTCAGGAGTGGCTCGGGTTTGAAGACGCTTGTTGTCTCAGCCCTGTCCCTCTGGAACAAGCTCCAACAAGAGGCTCAGGACTCTTCCTTCCTTGCCTCGTTCAAGTTAGCCTTAAAGGCCCACTTGCTAAGGTTTACTCAGTGTCTTTGCAACTTCTGACATGACTTCCCTCTCTGCTGTTACCTATTGTTGCCTGATAACCCCTTGTTACTTGGTACCTGGTATGCACTTTGCCAAAATGTCCATAGTTATAATGTTTAATTGTGTCCCTGCCTGAAACCCCATAACTTACCCCATTTTTGTATATGCAATATCTCCAGTGTATAGTTCTTCTTGGAATTTTGTTTGCAATCTTTGCAGTATTTGAGGGTTATCTAATGTTTGTATCTGCAATATCAACCTTTCTGTACTCTTATATTATGCAGTATTCCTGATGTGTTTAACTCTGGGTCATCCCTTTAAAACGGACTTCTGGTCTCAGTGGGCCTACCTGGTTAACAAATAACTATCAATCAATCAATTCATAAATGTTCCTTCTTACAGAATTTCCCCTCATCTTACCCATATTCTATGTACCTTTTCTTATCTCTCTCTGCTCACTTTAATCTCTTGCCTGTCTGGGGTGCCACCTTTTGGATGGAAGGGATAGGAGCGTTGGGGTAAGGTAAGAAATCATTACAAGAGAAAACAAGCTGAAAAACAGCAAAACAGTCAGCACTCCTCTAGGCCTCAGCAAACTCCATACAATCCATGGAAACACACACGGAAAACTGAATCCATGTAGTCAGGTGCAAAATCCATATTTAATCCACATAAGCATACAGGTAAAAAACACAGGTCAGGCTGGGTGCAGGAGACAATCAAATTGCAATCCAGCATATTTTTCAGTGCAAATAAGCAAGTTTCAAATGCGACAAAAAATGTCTGTTTTCTTCTGCATAGCGTCTCATTCTCCACCTCTCGCACACCTGAGCAATCATGGCGTGATTGCAGATTGTCTTCTGCACCCAGCCTGACCTGTGTTTTTTTACCTGTACGCTTATGTGCTGCCGAAATATTGTGGATTAAATATGGATTTTGCACCTGACTACATGGATTCAGCTTTGCGTGTGTGTTTCAATGGGTTGTATGGAGTTTGCTGAGGCCTAGAGGAGTACTGTTTGCTGTTTTCAGGTTGTTTTCTCACATTTACTTCACCTTGGTAAGTGCACCTTGAGGTTGGTAGACAGTAAGGCTGTCTTTTGAACCACTGTCTTCTCTGTTTTTTAAGAAATCTTTATACTTTAATGTTAAATGCTATCAATATCTGTGGAGTTAAGAACATGGCTATGATGAATTGTGTCATATGGAATGTCCAAGGGCTTAACCACCCAGTTAAGAGGAAAAGATCCTAAGTACTTTAAAAGGGATGGGTGCGATATTGTGCTCCTACAGGAGGCACACCTTCTGAAAGCAGAGGCAGCCAAGTTACACAGGGAATGGGTGGGTACAGAATTTCAAGCTGCTTCTCCTCCAAAAAATGGGGTGTATCAATATTGCTTAAAAGTGGTTGTCCTCTTCAGATAGAAACTATTGAGATGGATAAGGAGGGAAGGTGGGTTATTGTAGGTGGTAAGATCCAGTTCAGGGAGATACCGTTAGCCAACATCTATGCTCCTAAATCAGATGAAGCAGTTTTTTTGACACTGTGACCCAAGAACTGGTAGATCTGGGGAGCCTAAATAGGGTGGTTATGGCTGGCCTGGTGGTGCTGAGTGCTGAGGCACTGGATGCCGAACCTCGCACCACACTGGTGACCCAGGTTCACTGATAGACTTGGTTAGCTTGGATCAGCAGGGGAAGGAGAGGATGAAGCGTCTAGAGGACAGCTCTCCTCTCCTCTCCTCTCCATGGGGAGGGATCCAGGGATGCTTGGTCTCATGATGACCCTCAATGAAGATCGGGGGTATTGCAGGTATACCAGGCGATGTAAGGGATGGAGTGTGGGAGACGCTAACAGGGTAGCCGTGTGCAGGTGTCATTGCATGCTGCACCCCCGGGGGGACTGAAAAAACAAGAAAAATCCATGGCAGCCAGGTGAGGCAATGGTGGGTCTCCTGGGCCAAAAACCCCACACGCTCAGTGCCAGCCACGATCCCGACCCTACCCCTTGGAGATCCTTGGCCGCCTCCTGTGTGGGCCAATGGGAGAGGAGGGGATCCTGATTCCAATGCTTTGGTTGGAGGAGTGGTTCAGGTGAGCAGTTAGGGGTGGAAGCCGAGAAAGCTCACCTGAGAGATGCCCCGGACTGTCAGGTGAGAAAAAGAGTTAGGAAAAAGAAAATAGGGTGGTCATTTTTGGGGGTGACTTTAGTATAGTTAGTGATATGTTGCTTGACAGAAACACACACAAGAACTGGGGAAAGACGGGCATTGGAACAGCTATGTGCAGATACGGTGCTATCGGATATTTGGTGTGTGCTCTACCCCACAGATAAAGATTTTACATTTTTGCTCCACAAGGCACAGCATGCAGAGTAGGTCGGACTACTTCTTAATCAGCTCAGTGTGTATCCATGAAATTCCTAATGCTACAATCCACTCCATTCTGGTCATGGACCATGCACCAGTCTCCATCACAGCAGTGCTCTCCCAAATGGTGGGTAAATCACAGTGTTGGTGGGTTAACCCTCCACTTCTACAATTGAAGAACTCCATAGTGTGGTTAAATGAAGAGTCCTCTCCTAATAAATAGCAAATGGTGAAATAGGGTCGACCAGGTGATCTTCTTTCTTTTGGCAGCAGCAGAAATCCACATTTGGAAGAAAGGTGCTGAGATCCCTGGTGCGAAGTGGAAGTTGGAATGCCTACCATTCAGCAAATGGAGCTAGACTGGCCATACAGTGACTCAAGGAAGTTATCACAGGGGTTCCATGGTGACTTCAGGCTGAGTGCGCTATGGTAGAAATCATGGCATGTCATCTGCTTTTCAAGGCCCAGAATGGGTAGCCTTACTCCTTTCCCTGTTATGCAATATAAAAGAGAATTCTTTGGGGTAACTCAAAACTATTCAGGTAACATTCCTCTTTAGGGATGCATGAAGGATTATGGAATAACCCAGGCTTAATATCGGGGGGTACCTGTAATGGAACGAATGGATCAGTAGGAGCATCCTTACCCTGCAACACATGATGTCACTTTCAACCAGATTTCTCAAATAATTTGCCCAACTGCAGGAAGAGTTTGCATTGCCAGACTTGGATCATTGCAAGTACCTGCTACTTAGGGATGTGCAGCAAGAGTGGCTAGGAAAAGGCTATAAGTATATGCCTTTTAGAAATGGTCCAAGCTGTAGATAAATGGACCTTACAACACACTCCAAAGGGGGGTATCCTAACAGACATATGTAGAGTTCCAAGCTACCTGATTGGGAGGCCCATAGACTGAAATAGGAATCTGACTTGCAAGTAGCGATTGCACAAGATGGCTGACAAAGATGATGGTAGCTGGTGCACCAGGTGTCAGCTGACTCCTGATACCGGCTAATTCGGAAAAAAATCTTGGGGAGATAGCATTGCACCCCATAAAATTCAACATTGATGAGGATACAGATTAAAAATGAATGCTGGAGATGTCATCAGGGTGAGGGCACCATAGGTCACATTATATGGGACGGCCTCAGCATATGCCAATTTTAGGACCTTGTCTGATCCTGAGCAGAAACTATCATTAAGAGGCCACTCTTGACTCTCTAATACTGGATACTTGAGGACACTTCCTTGTTACAGGGACCATCCTATACATTCAGACCCTTATTCTGTGTGATGCCCATGGTCACCAAATGACAAGATACTGATGCGGTGGAATCAAACAGATGCCCCTACAGGCAGAGAGTGGTAAATGGGGTTAACCACAAACACTTCCTTCCTGAAGGTGCATTATGGAGCTTAGGGTAAATTAGACAGTTTTCTTTCCACTTTCGAACCCTGGCTACTACAGGTTGGCATTCTCAACCAATCCACAGGGACAGGATAACCAGACTGAACAGGAAGCTTCTCAGTAGGTAGAGGAATCACTGGAGTATAAGGGGTGGAGGGTGCCACTCAGGAGGGGCACTCAAAGACCTCTACAGTATGCTCTTTTCTTTTTGGTTTCCTGCCCTTAGTGTCTCTCTGTACAGGAACACTGCTAAATCAAAGAATGCACCAATATCTGAACACACAACACCAGTCTAGCAGAACTATTCCTTCTTCAGTAAATGAGGATACTGCATGACTGTTCTGCACACAAGAGGAAGGTCTTATGACTAAGAAGATACACCAGAGTTACAGGTCAACCTTTGCATGTCCTAGATGTTACAGATATATTGGGCCAGATTTTAGACCACCACAATTTGTGGTGATCTAGAGCTGTGGCACTCTCCAGCTGCATCAGGACCCTGCACCATATTCAGAAACAACTGGGTTCCTGCGCAAGAAACCCGGGAATTGCCGCACCCATAGGCATGCGTTAAAACAATTGGTGCACCAGCTGGAAATGTGTCCGGGATCTAGTTCACCCCCCCAGCCTGGTACAATATGACAGGAATCAGAATGGGGGGTGAAAACATGCCATGCAGGAGTGGTCTAGGGGTGTAAGGTGCACAGGGTTCCATAGTGGGAGGTGGGGAGGCTGTGGGCATTGCCACCAGTGATGTTCACTCAGCGGGGTGCCGATTATATAGCAAGCATGCCAATGACATGGTCCCACGGGGGGGTGGGTACAGGAACACACAGTGCCGTGGGCATAGCCCAGGCAGCAGTTCCAGCCTTGGGGCTGCTACCAGGGCTGTTCACACATGTGGCCATGGCACAGAGTATTCCTGTACTCTCCCAGTGGAATCATGTCTTTGGCATGCTTGCTATATAATAGACACCCCTGTCAGGCACAATATCATGGATGGCAATGCCAACAGCCTCCATACCTCCCACTATGGCACCCCGTGCCCCTTCCATCCATGAACCCCACTTTCATGGCCCCCTCACCTAAGTCAGCATCATGTGTACTCCTGGTGCAAGCGGCCTACCAGCTCAGTGCTGGTCTAACTCAGGTCCCTTGTTGCGCCCACGGAAGGGCTTTCTGAATCCCAAAAAAGGGGATGGTGCAACTCCGCTATGGTGCAAGCCCCCTTGTGACCTGATGCACCCTGCTGTGTGGGGCCAAGGGAGTGCAGTGCCAGTTTGACGCAGCAACTCCCAATTCAGGCTCCGGCTGAGTTTCTGAATTGGTAATGCTGCATCTTTTGATGCAAGGTGGCAGTTACATCAGATCTGTTTGATGCAAGCACATTCCGCCCTTCTCAGGGCTTACAAAATCAAGCCCAAAGTGTCCAAGCATGACTGTTAGCTTAATTGATTAGACAGGAACTAAGCTATTGTTGTAATGCTACTGTAGTTCTTTCTTTTTCTGTTATGGGGTTTGGTGTGTAATTGCAAATTTCGCATATCACCTAGTAAAACAGATGTGTACCCTCAGGTAAATTTAAATTTCAAATACTGTCTTCTTAAATAGTATGGAGTTAGGCTTTCACTATTGTACTTTCAAGTTGCATGTTTCTTTAACTATGTAAGTACTCATCCATAATACCTTTAGGGTTGTATTTCCAAGGGGTTCACCCCAGCCAGAAATTTTGATGTGTAATTGAATTGCTCTTGATTCTGTTGTTTTCTGATTTAATAAAATATGTTATACAAAAAAATCTACCAGGTAATTGCCGTGCCTCACTGGTATTGTGCGTGCCTTTTCTTCTATTGTCAGAGTGCTTTGCAACACACTTATTCTGGCTGTGGCTAATTTCCAAGGACTGAATGTTCCTCCTACTCTCAGATGTACTGCAGGTTGAGGCAGTTAAGAAAGTTTCAGTTAAGCAGGAAGAACAGGTCCAGGAAAATGAGGCATTGCATCAGCAGCAAAGGCTGGTAGCAGAATCCTGACTCTGCTATTGCTACCTGGCACAGTTATACGGGAGAGGGAGGGGTCCCCAGTATTGGGAGCCCTGATTCATCTATTGCCACCTGGTGCAGCTGTAAGGAGGGGGACAATAGTCTCTAATGGAGAAAATGCCCCTGTTGGGATTGTTTAATTGCTCTTCTCCAAGTGCAGTTTTATCTACCTTGTGCAACTCGTGCTGTTGTAGACTACGTTGAAAATTAGAACACACATATGTAATGTGCTGCAAACAGGAAAGGCAGCTCAAAGCCCTTTAGAATGGAGCCAAAGCAAACAAGTTCCAAACAGCAAACACACAAAACCTGGCTACACATTCAAACTCTGGAGAAATCCCCAACACACAGGACTGGTTGAAACAAGCTTTAATAGGTAAAAATCAATTGACTATTAGGCTGCACATCCGTAATCTGCTACAATCAGAAAAGGTGGCTCAAAACAGTACACTGTTGCCGCAGCGACTCCCCGATGGCGAAGACCATCAGAGCGACAAGATTTGGCCAAAATCCGCATGTCGCTGTGATGATCTCTGCACGGCCAGGGGATTGCCTCGCAGGGTGCTTTGTGTCCCCCCAGTCCAACTCCGACTCGGAGTTAGTATCCTGGAGACGGGTGGGGTGTGTGTGGGGAAACACGGAGGCATCCCCGACACAGCATTGCCGACACTCGGCAATGCAGCTGTCGCTGTCGGGGATGTCTCAATAACCGCTGTTGCTGAGGTAAGGTAAAACCGCTGAAAACACTGTTGAATGGAGCCAAAGCAAATAAGTTCCAAACAGCAAGCAGACAAAACTGCACATTTAGACTCTGGAGAGAGCCCCAACACACTGGACTGGTTGAAATGAGCTTTGATAGCTAAGAACACTGGAGTAGCAGAGTCGAGTTTTGTCTGCTCACTGTTTGACATCTGTAATGTATTTTGCTCCTGTTTTGTTGTATCATGTTGCTTGTCATTTACTTGAGGATGCATTTCTGTTAATGTACTTTTTATTATTTTACCTGGTTGTAGTTTCTTCCACCTCCTCCCCTCAGGATGTATCTGGAAATGAGCTGTTAACAATTCACTATGTCTTTCACGGCTAAACTTCTGAAAAAAAATATATATATCTATATATTTCCTTGTTTCTGAGACCCTGGAGCAGGCAGCACTTGGTAGTGACTTGCCCGTCCTAAAAAACAGAGGCATTCAGCTGTTGCTTAATACTGGCTGCACAAGGAAATAACTTTTTCAGGCCTTGTTTGTCTTGTGTTAATTACACTTCCACATTTGTTAACAAGGAGCTCAGTGCAGTAGTATATATCTCCCTTGCTTTTCTTTTCAGTGACTTTGTTTCCACTTTAAAAAAAAAAAATGTAAACTATCTGCTAGCCTGATCTCCATCCATGAAGTTCTGCTGCTACCTCCAGCCCCTTCCCTGACCTTTAAACAAGACCACCTCACCTTGTCCTCTGTGGCTTGCCCCCCGCAGAGGAGCCTTTGGTGTGGCACCCCCTCCAGAGTCCAGATCTGTTGGGCAGTGAGTCTTACATACTGAGTAACTGATGAGCATGGGGTCAGGGCTTGCCACTGGTGCATTAACTGCTTGGGGTTTCAACAAAACAGCTTGTTCTGTTAGGGGATACAACAGTCCCTTTTATGGATTGCCATACTGTACGGCAAGATGGCATTCAGTTGACTTTCCCCCACTCTCTGGAACAAGTTGCAAGCCTCCATCAAACTAAATACATTGGTTAGCCTTGATTCATTTGAAGAATTGACAGAAAGTCACTGTACCGGCTAATGTACTTTTTGGTACAAAATCTCTGATATAATGTTGTATCGTATGATCTTATATATGTCATTTCATTCTTGCTGTATATTGTCCTCTGTACCTTGGTGTATATTACCCTATGTATGTTATGAGTAATTACTGTGTCTGAATTATGTAACTTGCAGTGCAATTTCTCTGTTTCTCTGTAATGCTGACTGTCCTAACCAGGACCTCCATGTAAATTAGCACTGCTCAATGGATCTTTTTTCCTGGTAAAACATATAAATAAAAATACAAATACAAGCAATATTTCATGATTCTTTCTATGGTCAAACTGGGCTTCATAGAAACACAGACAATGATGGCAGAATGAGACTAAAGTTCCATCCAGTCTGCCTGAGTTCTCTTTTAGCCCTGGGGCCAACTGTTCTTCCAGTGTTATAACCCTCCCCACCCACACGCTATCCTCCTCACCCATTCTGATCCCCTGTGCAACCACTAAGCTCTTCATTCTTTCCCAGCAGTGCTTAAAACCACTAATGGTTTTTACACCCAGCACCTTGGCTGTTAGCCTGTTCCATGGCTCCACCATCCTTTCTGTAAAATAGTACTTCCTCACATCCTCCCTAAACCTCCCTCCTATTAGCTTCCACTCTTGACCACATGACCACCCGCAGTTCACCCTGTTAGTTCCTTTTAGGATTTTGAAGGACGCTATCATATCTCCTCTCTCCCTTCTGGTCTCCAGAAAGTACGTGTTTAGTGCCTTGAGGCACTCCTCATAGGATATGCCCTGCTGGCCCTGAATCATTTTTGTTACCTTGTGCTGCACTGTCTCAAGCCTACCCCCTGTCCTTTCTGAGGTGAGGACCCCAGAACTGGTTGCAGTACTCCAGGTGTGGCCTCACCAAGTATCTTTGCAGGGGAAGTATTATCTCCCTTTTTTTGCTATTAATACCCCTCCTGATACATCCAAGCATCACATTTGCCTTGCTATAGGCCTTTTTGCACTCATTCAGTTGCTTTAGGGAGTTAAGAACTCTAAAGTCTTGTTCCTCAGCCATATTACTGAGTCTCTCCCCTCCCATCCAGTACTCTGTCTTGGGGTTCTTGTTCTTTAGGTGCACCACACTGAACTTTATGGTATTGAATTTCAACTGCCAAATCCTAGACCATGCTTCCATATTTTGCAACTCTCTCTGCATTTCCTTTATTCCCCCCTCTTCAGCATCCACTCTTCCACAGATCTTTGTGTCATCTGTGATGAGACAGCCTGCCCTGGATCCCCTCATGAAAGTCATTGATAAATATATTGAAGAGGACCAGACCCAGGACAGGTCCTTGTGGAACCCCACTCATGACCTCCACCTCTGATTTAACCCTGTTGCCTATTTATTTGTTGCCTCCCCTTTAACCAGTTACCTACCCAGTTTACTATGACCTTACTATGACGTTAGCATAACCCAGATGCTCCATCTTCTTCAGCAAGCTTCTGGTGGGTACCTAGTTGAAGCCTTGCAGAAGTCAAAATAGAGCAAATCCACAGCGTGGCACCTTTCCAATTCCCTCATCACCCAGTCAAAGAAAACTATGAGGTTAATCTGACAAATGCTCTCTGCCATGAATCCGTGCTGCTTACTATCCTGGATACTGTTGCTCTCCAAGAAGACCATGAGATCCTCTTTGATCAGTTGATCCATCAGTTTTCCTACGATAGAGGTAAGACTGTCTGGTCTGTAGATCCCTGCTTGTTCTTTGTCCCCCCCCCCCACACTTATGGAGTTGATCTATGTCCATCACCCTTCAATCCTTTGGAACCACCCCTGTCCTTAGAGAGCTGTTGAACAGACCTATGAGGGAATCAGCCAGTTCCTATATCAATTCCCTCAGTATCCTCAGATGCAACCCATCTGGTCCTGGGGCTTTACCAACCATTAGGGCTACCTGCCATTTTAGGACCTTTTTGCTAATAAATGCTGGCTGCCTCATCTCTGGGACCCGTTTAGTGGCCACTCAGATGCCACTTTCTGTACAATTGTGGCTAATAACAGTACAGAAAGAGACTGAGACAGCCATGGCCCAAACCTATGTAAGAGTCTTTGACCTGCTACTGTCCATGTTGGAAGGATGAGGCTAGGGCTGTCTTAGTTATTTTTCTAGTCTATAGTTCTAGTAGCCCCACTTTAAAACCACCAGCCCAGCATCTGAATTCACTGGACTGAGACATCAGTGTTGGATGAGTGGTTTTACTCTGGGGGTAATAACAGTACAGAGAGAGACTGAGGTAGCCCTGGCCAAACCTATGTAGGAGTCAGTGATCTGTTAGTATACAATGGTGGCAGCATAGAGTTTCGATAAGTGTAACTTATAATCAAGATGACAATTAGATGGTTTTTTGGTGCCACTGCTAAGCAATTTAAATCATACATTTTAGTGAGAAAGAAATAATGTTACTTACTGGGAATTGAACCCAGGCCTCTGGATACTGTCCCGGTGCTCTAAGCATTGAACTACAGGCTCACATGGTTGTACCTGGAGTTCCCAGATACACTTCCTTTCTCTGATAACAAAGCAATCTTAAAAAAGTGTCATGCCATGAACTGGCAATCAGTGAAGTTCATGCAGCACAGGAGTGATATGGGCAGAGGTTTTAACTCTATCAGTCTGGATGCAGCATTCTGCAGCAGCTGCAAGTGATTCACCAGCTCTCCAGACAGTGCTAGGTAAAGAGCACTACAGTAGTGTAGTCAAGTGCAGACATCACAAAGTCATGTGCTAGGGTCACTAAGTTCTCATCTGATGGAAAGAGCTTGACCTATGTGATATTCTTAAATTGGAAAAATCAACTGCGGACCCTTGCCAGCACCTGATGTTGTAGTAACAGACTGTAATACACAATGACCCCCAGATTCATAAGCCTATCCACAGCTCTCAGCAAGACACAATTTAAAGATAGGCATGTTGGTGATATGCTGGTCATTGTCAACCCACAATGACCAGGATCCACCAGTGCTGGATCCATCTTTCCCAGATTTAAACTTAGCCATCTGAAGGACATCCATTCAAAAATTCTTTGTATGTATTGGTCTAGCACTAAGACCCCATCATACCTTTCTGGTGCAAAATACAAGTATAGTTGGATATCATCTGCGTAGCAGTGAGACTCAATCTTATACCATATAAAGACCTCCTCCAAAGATAATGTAATGGAAATCCCACTCACCAGGGACTTCAACTTCATTGCCACCATGAGGTTTTGACCAACAGAAATCAAGAAATCTGTTTTTTACCTCCTCCTTGTTCAAGGTCGGGAAGGTCAACAAAATACCTGTGGGTAGAATGCTCCTTTGGAGACGGACTGCAAACAGAGTGCAGCAGAAATAGTAAAATGATAATTTTAAATAAAACAAGCAGTCACTGATTCCATAAAAATAGAAGCTTTGCTAAAATACTACAAATATGTACAATAGGATGTATTTACAGGAAACAAAAGAGTTGCACATTTACTAGAAATTAAAATAAATGGAAGTTATACAAGACAGGTTGCAAATAGAAGAAATCTGAGCTGTTCTCACTTTAACCTATGTCTTTACCTGCTGCTCTCTGAAGAAAGCACTGTTACCTAAGCTATCTTTTCTTACCAGACTTCTAGTGGCAGGGCTCTGGCTTTGTCAGATGCTCCAGCCTAAGAGAGTGAGCCTGCTTACAGCCTCTCAACATATTTATACTCCTGTGGGGATGGGTCTCATTCACTTTGAGTGGCAGTTCCATGTTGTCCCATCTTACTGAAAGAGAGAGAGAGAGTAATTGTGTGTGCGTGCGTGTCCACCCACCCTTCAGCACTTCCTTGCTAACATTATGACATCCACCTGGGTCCTTTGTCCAACATGAGACCATCTCCAGGAAGGGCTCCCCACTGGGTTTATTGCTTTATTGCCTCCTTCTTGGCTTTTCTGTTAACTTTCCCATGAGAACATCAGACCTTCTCCTCTGGCACACATAAGCTATCATATAATACTTGCTCATGTGATGTGTTACCCATTTTGTACCTGAAGCAGATGCATATTTAGAAAAGAAAAAATGAATCAAAGAAATGCATGGTTTTGGTCCCCTTTTCTGTCACCCCCCCAAGAAATGAAAGCATGTCTCTTTTGGGCAACCCCCAAGAGACACTGCCATTCATGTAGGGCCTGGGTATGTCTTGAGGAATATACCACGCACTTAACCTTTCCTCAACAGTCCATCTGCATTGGCATTCTGCGCCCAGCTTTGGTGCTGAATGATCATATTATATGACTGTAGTTCCAAACTCCAGCACAATAATTTTGTGTTTTGCCCACTGTCTCTATGGAGCCATGTCAAGGGGTTATAATCACTGACCACAGTGAACTCCTTCCCATACAGATATTGCTGCAGCTTCTGAAGGGCCCACACTATCCCCATACATTTCCTCTCTTACTGTGGCATATGATTCTTCCCTGCAGAAGCTTCTGCTCAGGTACACTATGGGGTGTTCCTCCTCTTGCAGTGTAACCTGGCTCAGGCCGGCACCCAGCCCATGGTCTGAGGTATCCACATGTACTACGAATTTTAAGTCATAATTGGGGCAAGCAAGCACGGGTGACCCACATAATGCCTCCTTCAACTGTTGGAAGGCAGACTCGTAATCCTCTGTCCAGAGAACTTTTTCAGGCATTCTCTTTTTTTGTCAGGTCTGTCAGGGGCCTGGCCACATCACTGTAGTGAGGTACAAATCTCCTGTAGTATCCAGCTGTTCCAAGAAATGTCCTTACCTGTTTCTTTGTGGTAGGGGTGGGCCAGGCCTGGGTGGCATCAACCTTCACTGGTTCTGGTCTGATGCATCCACTGCCCACCCAGTGCCCAAGGTAGGACACTTCAGCCATGCCTACTTGACATTTTTCCAGCTTAACTGTCATCCCTGTGTCCTTCAGTCTGTGGAACACTTTCATCATGTGCCTAACATGATCCTCCCTTGTCTGGCTGCAAATGGCTAATGCATATTCACCTGCCCCAGCCTTGATGTGATCCACAAGCCTCTGGAAGGTTGCGGGCACATTCTTCACTCCAAATAACATTAATCTGAATTCAAATAAGCCACATGGGGTAATAAAAGCAACCTCTCCCTGGCTGCAGAGGTTAACTGCACCTGCCAGTAGCCCATCGTCAGATCTATCATGGTCAGGAACCAGACTCCCCCCAGACGTTTCAAGGTCTCATCTGTTCTGGACATGGGGTAGGAATCAGACTCCATACAGCTACTGAGCCTCCAGTAGTCGACACAGAATCATGTGGTACTGTCCTTCTTGGGAATCAGGACAACAGGCGAAGCCGAGGGGCTACTGGCTCCAGGATTGCTCCAAGGACCAGCAGCTCCCTGTGTTCCTCCAGCATTGCTTTCTTAACCCTCTCGGGTACCCTGTAGGGAGACTGCCTCAGCAGAACATGGGCCCCAGTGTCCAAGTGGTGTTCATACATTGTGGTGTACCCCGGATTTCCCGTGAACATGTCCCCAAATTCTCACAGCATCCCCTTTATCCCCTGAGCCTGGGCCAGTGTCAGCTGCCCTGAGAGGATGAGGTTATTCACTGAGAATCCCTCCCTGGTTTCCCCAAGGAGGTGTACCAGGGGATTAGCCTTGTTCCCCTCCTTCTGGCTTGCTGCACATAGTGAGGATCATTTGCTCCCTTTCATAGTAGGACTTCATCATGTTCACATGATATACCCTCTGCCTGCGCCTTCTGTCAGGCAGCTCTACTATATAGTCAACATCACTCAGCTTCCTGATTATAGAGAATGGGCCCTCCCATGCTGTCTGCAGTTTATTGTGTCAGACTGGGACGAGTACCATCACTCGCTGTCTGACTTTGTACTCCCAGGCTCTGTCCCCATGGTTGTACCAGGCTTTCTGTTGCTGTTGTGCAGTGGCTAAGTGCTCCAGGGAGAGCCCCATGAACTGCTTAAGCCTGGCCCTGAAATTTAGGACAGACTCCACAACAGACTCCCCTTGGGTGGCATGGCCACCTTCCCATTCATTCCTGACTAAATCTAGAGGCTCCCTCTCCCCATGACCAAACAGGAGCTTGAAGGGTGAGAACCCTGTGGACTCCTGTGGGACTTCACTATATGGAAACAGGAGATTGGGAAATATTTGTCCCACTGCCTTTTGTGCTTGTCAGTAAATGCCCTGAGCATAGTTTAAAGGGTCCCTTTGAGCCGTTTAACCAGGCCATTTGTCTTGGGGTGATATGGCAAAGCACCAAGCTGTTTCACCTTGCATTTCTTCCACAAACTGGTCATTAAGGACAACATGAAATTTGCCCCCCATGTCTGATAAAATCTCCTGGGGAAATCCCACTTGGCTGAAGATACCCAGGAGCTCATCAGCCCCCTTTTCTGCCTCAATGGAGGACATGCCCATTGCCTCAGGGTACGTAGTTACGTAATCCAGCACAGCCAGTATGTATCATTTGCCCGTGTGACTTGGGATACTCAGGGGCTCCACTACATCCACGGCTACACTCTTAAAGGATTCATTGATAATAGGTAGGGGCACCAAAGCTGCCTTAACCTGTTTCCCAACCTTTCCAACCTGTTGGCACTGTATGGGTGACCAGTTAATCTGGGCAAGAAGTCGTTTGAGACTTTTTAGCCCACCAGGTCTGAGGCACCTGCGGAGTGTGGGTTGGGCTTTAAGTAGGGGGTTGGGGGTCTTCCAGTGGAATAGGATTGGGGAGTGATCACTGAGTGAGTCTGGGAGGACCTGGATATCTTGGATTTTTTTGGTGCGGTTTGTGATGATTACATCTAGAAGGGTACTGGTACCTCTCTTGGAGTTTACTCTTGTGGGTTGGGAAATGAGTTGCGTCAGATCCATAGCCACGAAGGTATCTCGAGTGGTGGAAGAGGAGGCACTGAGCCAGTTCACGTTTAGGTCCCCCACAAGGATGTGATCAACCTTGTGTTAGAGGGTAGCGAGATAATCGGTTGAGGATAACATCGCCGGAGTTTGGTGCTTTGGTGGAATGTATGCCATAGTGAGATATAGGAGGCCCCTGGTGGGGTCAGGCATAAGTTTAAGGGTGAGGGCCTGAGCCCCGTTTACAAGAACCGGGGCAGGGAGTGCTAGCTCAGTAAGTGAGTCCCTGGTATAGATAGTACAACCTCCCCCACGTTTGCCAACACGATCCTCTCGGTATAGGGTGTATCCAGGTAGTGAGACAAAGTGGTCGGGAGTGGAATTTGGCAGTCAGGTTTCTACCAGAGCTATGACATCTGGTTTATGCAGCATGACCCAGCATTGGAGGGAATCAAATTTTTTGAGTATGCTGCATATATTCATGGAGGCTATATGGAAACCGGCAGTCCCATTTGTGGGGCTGGTCTGGGTGGGGCCTGGGTTGGGATGTATATTGCCTGTGAGAAGTAGTAGGAGGATCATGGCTCTAGCTGGGGGGGGAGTTTAGCGATCTTTCGGTGGGTATTCAGGAGTGGGAGGGCCATCAGGGAGGAGGGGATCGGTAGGGTCAGCACAGTTGGGAGGGCAGGGGTGATTAGTCACCAGTGGGTGCCAGGGTAAGCGGAGGGGAGGTAACCTGGGGATGGGTGCTGTGGGTAGGGGCACATGGTCATTGTAGGGTGGGATCTTATTATATCCAGGGGAACTGATGCTAGGGCCGGCGTACTGGATTGGCTGCCTGGTAGCTGGGTTATAGGTACCAGGAGTAAGTAAAAGGGGAGGCATAGTAGGAGAGGTGGCTGACATGGTGCTTGGCCGAGCAGCAGGGCAGAAAGGTAGAAGTATTTTGATGCTGTTCAGCAAGCTAGATACCACTTTGGCTTAGTGGTAGTGTCCCAGACTCTGGTACAGAGGGTACCAGGTTCAGGTCTCAGCCAGGGTAGCTGGAGAAGGGACCAGGGTGGGAGCTGAGCTTTGCATTCTGGGGCTTGAGACACATGGCATTGGGGCCAGAAACAGGGTGAGAAATAGCGACTCCTAGTGGTCACAGGGTGCAGGCTAGGAGGTTAGGCTGGGGGTCAGGATGTATGATGAACTATGGGGTGGGGGCTGGGGGAGATGTAGACAGGGATTAGAAGTAGGTAGAGGAGGGTCAATGTGGCCAGAGATTTGAGGTAAGCAGAAGTAGTGGAGGAGCGAAGTGGCACAGGCTGACAGAAGGACCCAGGAGGTTTGGGGGTAGAGGTTTGTATGACTGTACCTGAGGTAGGGTCTGTGGGTCCCTCTAGTGGCTGGCAGGTATAACCTGCAAATGGGAAAGTGGGGACTTAGTAATTCGGCAGCCAGGAAGTGATGTCAAGGAAGTGATGTCATCAAAGGGGGTCAATAAAGGAGGGGTGGCTGGGGCAGGCGGGGCAGACAACGCGCAGTGTTGTCGGGCTAACACTCCACACAGGTATCTGGTAGAATGAGAGAGGTCTCCTTTACCTCTTAGCCTTCCCGAGTTTGTTTCTGCTCCAGGAGGGAGCTCTGCTGTTGCTGTGGCTGCTGCAAGTGGCAGTGTGCTGGGGGTTGGAAGGCCTATGTAAGGGAGCAGACAAAGGGCAGAGATTAGTATGCAGTGGGAGACTGTACAGGTATTCAAGTCCCTACTGCGCATGTGCGCACTGTTGGGCTATGTCCCAATTCCAGCTCCTACTGCGTATGCATGAGAGTTCCAAAATGGCGACATCCAGGACATTCAGGTAAGCTGCTAAACTCAAACTGCTAAACAATTGCAAGTCAGGACTGTATAGCTATGTAAATCGACAGTTTCAGAGAGTAAAGTAGCCCCAAGAGCACCCCAGTCAGTCTACTGCTAGATAAGTACAGAGCTTAATAAAGTCGAGTAACACAGTGTAAAACTACGAGATTTAAAGTAACCAGAAAGCAGTAGTCAGCAGGCAGTAGAACAGAGGTTGTAGCCCCAGTACAAAAAACAATCAGTTGATCTGTGGGGACAAAAAATGCCCTTAATTGTCATTAGAGTCCAGCACAAGAACACCCCACACAGGTATCTGGTAGAATGAGAGAGGTCTCCTTTACCTTTTAGCCTTCCTGAGTTCGTTTCTGCTCCAGGAGGGAGCTCTGCTGTTGCTGTGGCTGCTGCAAGTGGCAGTGTGCTGGGGGTAGAGGCCTCTTAGCCTTCCCGAGTCTGTTTCTGCTCCAGAAGGAGCTCTGCTGTTGCTGTGGCTGCTGCAATTGGCAGTGTGCTGGGGGGTTGGAAGGCCCTTAGCCTTCCCTAGTTTGTTTCTGCTCCAGGAGGGAGCTCTGCTGTTGCTGTGGCTGCTGCAAGTAGCAGTGTGCTGGGGGGTTGGAAGGCCTCTTAGCCTTCCTGAGTTCGTTTCTGCTCCAGGAGGGAGCTTTGCTGTTGCTGTGGCTGCTGCAAGTGACAGTGTGCTGGGGGGGAGGGGGTTGGAAGGCCTCTTAGCCTTCCCGAGTTCATTTCTGCTCCAGGAGGGAGTTCTTATGCTACGAATGTGGTCTGCTAGCCCCATACAAATCAACACTTTCTGCTGCCTCCTTTGCAGAGTTACATGCCCAGTCAAGCAGCCAAATGCGTAGGTAGTCAGGTGCAATTTTAAGAAACTATTCCCTTATAATTAAATCTTTAATTTGCTCTACAGTCCTTGCCTTAGCCCCCATCCACCCAATGGTCTAAATAAGCAAACATTTGGACATGCAGTTCTACATAGCTATCTCCTGGGCCATTTTTTAACTGTCTAAATTTCCATTTATATGCCTCAAGAGTCAGTTCAAAACATTTTAATAACATTCTTTTAACTTTATCATAGTCCATGCAATCATTATCGTCCATTCGAGCAAATGCATGCAAAGCACGACCAGTAAGTAATGAGGTCAGGTGGATCATCCACCAAATCTTATCTAATTTAAATTGCCCACAAACCCTGACAAATTATTTTAAAAAACAAATCAAAATCATCTCCCTCTTTGTACAGCAGAAACATTTTAGAATTAATCATGGTTTTGTGGATTGAACCGCCTTTGCCATTACTTATGGTTTGGCACAATGTTTGCAGGTGCTGTTTTTCCATCTTGATCTCATGCTGTCACTCTCTCTCTCTCACTCTGCTCATTCCTTCTCTCTCTCTCTCTCTCCTCATACATAAGAATCTCATGCTGCTGAATCTTCTCCCTTTCCTCTCACATAAGGATCTCATGCTGGCAAATCTTTTCTCTTTACTCTACCTCCAGCCTTATTTTCTCCATTTCAGCCTCCAGCCTTGCCATCTGCAGTTTGGCATCCTGCAGTGCAAGCTCTGCCTTCAGGATCTCGAGCTGAGGTTGATTGGGCTGCACAGCTTCCCCAGCTTGTGCCACAAGGTGCCCCCCTTGTTCAGCCACTGGGACCTCAGTCTCATTACCTGGGTCACTATCCTCCCTGACCACCTGCTGCTGACCAGGTATTGCGCCATGCTCATTTGAGACCATCTGTCCTTCCTGCAGCTGGTCATGCACCAACAGGGCTTCCATAAGTGCATTCTTTGCCATGCCCTCACGGACAATCCCCCTCTCTGTGCACAGTTCACAAAGCTGCTGTATATGAAATTTGATATAGCTTGAGGAGCTCATATTCTCTAGCTACACTGCACTAAACTGTCTAGAAATAAAAAAAAGTAGTAAACAATGCAACCTTTTGAAATCCTGTTTCATGATTGTTAAAAAGATATATTTCCGCTGGCACTCTGTCACCAGTGTGCTGTCTCTCTCTTTCAGAGTTCTGGCCTCACAGGAAAGCACACTGTCCACTGCTCTGCACTGGACTGGTACCAGCTGGCACATGGATCCCACCACACTGCCACCAATGTAATGGAAATCCCACTTATCAGGGACTTCAAGTTCACTGCCACCATGAGGTTTTTACCAACAGAAATCAAGAAACCTGTTTTTTACCTCCTCCTTGTTCACGGTCAGGAAGGTCAACACAATAACTGTGGGTAGAGTGCTCCTTTGGGAGACGGACTGCAAACAGAGTCCAGCAGAAATAGTAAAACTAGTCTTTTAAATAAAACAAGCAGTCACTAATTCCATAAAAATAGAAGCTTTACTAAAATACTACAAGTATTTACAGCCGGATGTATTTACAGGAAACAAGAGGGTTACACATTTACTAGAAATCAAAATAAATGGAAGTTATACAAGACGGGTTGTAAATAGAAGAAATCTGAGCTGTTCTCACTTAAACCTATGTCTTAACCTGCTGCTGTCTGAAGAAAACACTGTTCCCTAAGCTATCTTTTCTTACCAGACTTCTAGTGGCAGGGCTCTGGCATTGTTCAATGTTCCAACCTAAGAGAGCATGCCTGCTTACAGTCCCTCAATATATTTCTTAATCCTGTGGGGATGGGTCTCACTCACTTTGAGTGACAGTTCCATGTTGTCCCAGCCCTCTTTGAAAGAGAGAGTGTGTGTGTGTGTGCACCCACGCTTCAGCACCTCCTTGCTAACATTATGACATCCACCTGGATCCTTTGTCCAACATGGAAACATCTCCAGGAAGGACTCCCCACTGAGTTTATTGCTTTATTGCCTCCTCCCTGGCTTTCCTGTTACCTTTCCCGTAAGAACATCAGATCTTCCCCTCTGCAGGCATCAGCTGTCATATACTACTTGCTCATGTGATCTGGTAACCATCTTGTACCTGAAGGAGATGCATATTTAGAAAAGAATAAAGGAAACAAAGAATACAGTGCATGGTTTTGGTCCCCTTTTCTGTCACAGATAACATATATGGCAAATACCATGGGGGATATTTCATTTTTATGTTTTATACTTGATAACTTGATGAGCATCACTACCCATTTTCACAAGTGCCAAGTAATACATTTGAACTTAATCACACAATACAAAACTATTAATACAATAAATAACATAGTACAGATTCAACCCTTGGGACTCCACAGAGATAATTACGGCAGGCTGTAAAGAGAAAGTTCCCACTGCAACCTGCTGGCACCTGCCAGATAGGAAGGACTTAAAACACTTAAGAATTGTCCCAGTGAGCCTTTCATATTACTCCAGGTGACCCATCAAAAACCCATGATTCACAACATTAAAAATGGACAAGAGGTCAAGGATAATGACACTAGAGTACTGCCCTCTAACTCCCACCTGGAGAAGATAACAACACCTTTGCAAGCATGGGCTCTGTGCTTTGCTGAGGCCTGAAACTAGAGATATAGGGCTAATACATGCCACATTTCTCCAGGTGAGCCTTGAGCTGTACTGCTATTACTTTCTCAATTACCAATCCCACAAAGGGAAGACTTGAGAGAGGCCTGAAATTTGCAAGAATACCCAGGTTCTATGATTTTTTTTAAGGGAAGTTTTTTGTGAAGAGAATCACCTGCCTCCAGGGAACACCAAACAATCCTTGCAACAACTGTACACAGGCTGTCATTACTTTCCACCAACGGTCTGGTTGGACTGTGGTCACAAGTACAGAAAACTGGGTACAACTGAGGTAACATCTTGAACACTTCTTCCAATGAGACTAGTTGAAATGCACTCCAGGACCATGGACAGCCTTCCAACATCATTGATCTGGCACTGCTGGTGCCCGACAGTCCACTTGTAGAAATCCCAGCCCTGCTGGAAGACACTCTGTCCAAGAAGAAATGGCCAAACTCTTTACATTTCTCTGCTGGTAAAGATCTTCCAAACTGTAATTCAAAAGGGGAATTCAAAAATGCATGGGATAAGCATATGGGTACCCTAGTCATAGGAAAGAGATCAAAGCAGTAGGTAAAGTAGGGTCTGTGGTTTCTGCAGCAGGTAGAAAAAATGAGCAGACTGAGTGGGCCTAGCGGTTCTTATCTGCTGTCAATTTCTATGTTTCTGTAGCTAGGATGGATGAAGTAATTGAGCCAGTGCAGAAGAACTGAGCTGGTCAGTTGTTACTTGAGGCAATCACCTGTGACAGGAACTCTGAATTTCTCAGAGTCATTGTCTTCTGGTACTCTTAATAATGAGCCCTCAGAGCTAGCCTGTCATCCATTGACCCAGACCTTTCCAAAAATTCTTTAATATAGAGATATGAAAACATAGAATTTTGATCGCAGATAAGGACCTCTTGGTCCATCCAGTCTGCCCATTTTTCCCTACATACATTATTACTGTAGACAGTACTTGATCTACAGGGCATTCTCCCCCCCCCCCTTCCTTTTCATTGTGATTACCCTGTGCCTATCCCATGCATTTTTGAACCTCACCACTGTTTTCACCCACACCATCTCCACTGGAAGGCTGTTGCAGGAATCCACCACTTTTCTGTGAAGAAGTACTGTACTTCCTCACATCCCTCTGGAATCTACCCCTCCACCTTCGTAGCATGTCCCTTGTTCTTGAGCACCTTTTCTTCTGAAAAATACTTCCCTCCTGTACCTAATTTACCCCTGTGAGGTATTTAAAGATTTATATCATATCCTCCCTCTCCTTCCTCTCTTCAAGGGTGTAAATATTGAGGTCCTTTAGTCTCTCTTCATAGGGCTTTTGATGCAGACCCTGCACCATGTTAGTTGCCCTCCTCTGGATTGCCTCTACTCTGTATATGTCCTTCCGGAGCTGTGGTCTCCAGAACTGGACACAGTACATTAGGTGGGGGGTTTATGAGCAATCTATACAGAGGCAATACCACCTCCATCTTTCTGCTGATAATACCCCTCTCTATGTACCCCAACATCCCACTAGCCCTCATGACTGCTTTGTCACACTGCATGTCCACCTTTAGGACATCAGATATGATTACCCCAGGTCTCTTTCCTGCTTTGCAGTCATGAATACCACTCCAACCATTCTGTACTCTGCCCCTGGGTTTCTGTGCCTTAAGTGCATTAGTTTGCACTTTTTCACATTAAAACCCAGCTGGTGACCAGTACTCTAGTTTTCTCAGGTCTCTGCTCATCCTTTCCACCACTCCCACAGAGTCCACTCTGTTGCAGACTTAGATGTATTTGCAAAGAGGCAGATCTTCTCTTCTAGCTCCTCTGCAATGTCACTTATAAAGATATTAAAGAGGACCAGTCCCAGCAGTGATCTCTGAGGCACCCCACTGGTCACCCTCCCTTCCTTATTGCAGATTTTGTAGGAACAGTGGATCTGGCTTGCATCAAGGAGACTTGGTTAGATGCAAATGCTGCCCCGATTTTGGAGGCAGCAATTCCTTCTGGGTACTCAGTGATACATCACCTGAGGTTGGATCGCAGGGGCAGGGGGTAGCGGTCTGTTTTAAGACTGAATTGGGCCTCACTGGTGTACCAGTTGAGGAGGCTGAATCATTTGAGTGCACTGTAGTAACTGGTGTGGGGTACAGGATAGCTCTCATTTACCATCCACCAGTTGATGAAAAGCTGTTTCTGCAGGAAGTAGCAGACTTCACCACCGACATGGCATTGGAGTCGCCCAGGCTGATGGTTCTGGGTGACTTCAATGCCTGGGTCGATAACAAATCCTCGCTTTTTGGACAACACTTCCTCCAGTTGATGATATCACTGGGCTTCACACAGATTGTTTCCTCAGCTACCCATAATGGTGGTTACTCTCTTAATCTGGTCTTCCTCCTGGGGATTGAGGCCTCTGATTTGGGGGTGGAACCTGTCAGTTGGTCCGATCACTACACGATGAGGTTACATTTTTCTGCCCCGCCCGAGTAGGTCTGCCACTATGGAGATGGTCAGTTACCACCCTTTGCGGGATGTGGTCCCTGAAGACCTGGTGGTGGTGATTGACCTCTCGGTGTTCGGCGAGACCAGCACAGGTCCAGAGCTGTTAGTCATGGCCTGTAATAAGGCTATTTCTTCAGCTCTTGACCAGATTGCTCCCGTCCGTGTTCGCCCCCTTCTGCTTCACCCTCAGGACCCCATGGTTTGATGGATCTCTGAGGGAGTTGCGTAGGTTGGAATGCAGGTAAGAACGTCACTGGCAGAAATCCACCTTGGATGCCGACTATCTTATTTTGTTAGAGCATTATCAACTCTATCAATCAGCGACTTCCTGTAAGAAGGCAGAATTCCTGTCCAGGGAAATTGCTGTTGCTAGGAATCGACCGGCTCAACTCTTCCGAACTGTGGACAGGTTGTGCAACTCAGCCTGTCTGCAGCTCCATTGTTTTTTCACAAATAGAGTGTGATGAGATTGCTCAATTCTTTGTGAATAAGGTGGCAGATATCAGGCAGGAAATCCATCCTTTCCATTCTATGGGAGTTGTGGTTGGTCGGTGCTTGATCACTATGCCTGGTGTTTCCTGGAGTACCTTTGACCTGCCAGAGTTAGTTGACATTATGAGGATTGTCCATCGGATGCGCCCCACGTGCTGTAGTTTAGACCTGGGCCCTACTTCCCTAATTTTGGGTTGTAGTGATATCATTGGCCCGGTCTTAGCTCAGATTGTCCGGTGCTCCTTGGAATCGGGTGAGTTTCCAAGCTCCCTGAAGGAGGCGATGGTGACACCTCTCCTGAAGAAAGCGTCTTTGGACCCGGAGATTCTAGTGAACTACAGACCTATCTCAAACCTTCCGTTTGTGGGAAAGGTTATCGAGAATGTGGTGGCAACTCAACTGGAGAACTATTTAACCATCCATAATTTATATGAACCTCTCCAGTCGGGTTTTCGTAAGAGGCATAGTATTGAGACTGCTCTGGTTCGGGTGCTCAATGATCTCCTGATGGCGAGAGATCGGAGAAACTGTTCCATCTTGGTACTCCTTGATCTCTCTTCAGCTTTTGACACTGTGGACCATGGGGTCCTGCTTGAGCACCTGAGGTCCATCTGTGGGCTGACTGAAACAGTGCTCAGATGGTTTTCATCCTTCCTCACCGGTAGAACTCAGAGAGTTGTCTCGGGTATATTTTCTTCCGAGTCTTTCTCTCTGCCTTGTGGGGTGCCCCAGGGCTCGGTGCAGTCCCCCATGTTGTTTACAGTGTATATGCTGCCCCTCAGAGACATTGTAAGACGGTATGAGCTGAGGTTTAACTGCTATGCTAATGATACCCAGCTCTACCTGTCTTTTGCCCCCAATCAGGTTTGTGCTCTCTTGGTATTTAACAGCTGCCTCATTGAAATCCAAAATTGGATGAGTTCCAGTGGGTTAAAGTTGAACGCAGGAAAGACCGAGGTTTTGGTGGTGGACCTGGGTCACAGGACAGAGGGATTGAGGACTGATTTGCCCTCTGATTTATTTCTGGTGGGCATTCAGATCCTTACCTCTGAATGGGTGCGTGACCTAGGAGTGATACTTGACAATGGGCTGACCCTTCATCATCAGGTGTCGGCAGTCATCAAGTTAGCCTTTTACCATCTTAGGAACATTGCCAGGATCAAGCACCTCATTCTGTCCAGTGATTTGCCCATTTTAGTCCATGCCTTTGTGACCTCGCACCTTGACTGTTGTAACTCCCTTTACTTAGGGCTTCCTGGGGTTGATATCCACTGCTTGCAGCTAGTGCAGAACGGTGCTGCACATTTATTGACTGGGGTATCAAGGAGATCTCATATTACCCCAGTGCTGCGCGATCTGCACTGGCTGCTGGTTTAGTGGCAGATCACCTTTAAGGTAGGTTTGTTAACCTACAAAGCCCTACATGGACTGGGTCCTGACTACCTGAAAGAGCTTTTGATTCCTTACACCCCTGTGCGACAGCTCTACTCGGCTGATGAGGGGTTGCTGGAGATTCCAAGGGTTAGTTTGAAGTCATCTGGGGCTCGGGCTTTTATGTTTGTTGCTCCAACCCTCTAGAATTCTCTACCATGTCAGCTACGGGAGTGCAGGACAGTGGGGAGCTTCAAGCAGGCACTGAAGACTTTTCTCTGGAACAAAGCTTTTCCTGATTTTCTATGATTTTATCTATATTTATTGTCTTATTGAATTTGTATGTATTTGTGAAGCACCTTGACATTTTGAAAGGTGCTGTATTAAATAAAGATATTATTATTTTTACTATTATTATTCCTCAAAGTGAACTCTGTTTACCACCACCATCTGTTTCCTATCTCTTAACCAATTTCTTATCCAGTTTACCGTCTTTACACCCACTCTTCTGCTACCCAGCTTGTCTAATAGTCTCCTATGTGGAATGGTGTTGAACCACTTACTGAAATCTAGGTAGGCTATGTCAACCACTCCACCCTGATCTCATTCCTTTGTCACCCAGTCAAAGAAATCTATCAGATTTGTCTGATTCTGTGAGCCCATGCTGCCTCAGGTCTTGTAACCCAGTGGATTCAAGATATTCCACAATCCTTTTCTTCAGCAGTGATTCCATTAACTTTTCCACAACCGATGTCATGCTGACTGACCTATAATTGCCAGCCTGCTCCCTGCTACCACTTTTGTGTAGTGGGACTACATCTGCCCCCCTTCAGTCCTCCGGAACCACTCCTGTTTTCAGCAAGCTGTTAAATAGGACTGTCAGAGGTGCAGCCAGTACTTCCCTGCACTCCCGTAATACCCTTGGATGCGCCTCATCTTTCCGGTTCCATGTGATATTAGTGAGCGCAAAAGAGCTATCGGTATTATGGCGAGTGTATATCGCTGAAAAGCAGTTCGGTGATATACACATAACGGTGACACTACATCCGGCCAGTACTTCTCAATGTTTATGCGGGGGGGCTTCACCCCCCGCACCCCCCCCAACTGAAGGATTATCAGCTCGGGAGGAGTGCATGTCAGGGAGAGGGTGAGACTCCGGAAAAAGAAAAAAATCAAGAGCCAGAGGCAGCGGCCAAATATTTCTCCCCATCCCATCCCCGAACCCAGATCCTCTTATGCCGGAGCCAGTCACCCTCACCACTATACCACATGGGCTGGCTCGGCAGCACCAGGGACACTGCCCCACAGAAACCCTCTATCCTATCCCTCCCCTTCCCCTCACTATTCCTGCCTTCTGGTCGCCCTTCTGCATGGTCGCCATTGATCAGGTCACTACCCTTGCAGGGTAGCTATTAACCATTTCGGTGAATATGACTCGCTCATTTGCGAGTCGCTCGATTGTAGTCGCCCTTTTGACGTGATACCATCTTCCATTTTTCCCCATTGCTTTCTCCACCTTCAGATTAGCAAATCCCTTCAGGATTCTCTTTTCTGAAAAAGGACTGATGCCCACCTCTCAGCCTTCAAAGCTTCTGTTACTTTTTGTGGTCCCTCCCTTTCTCCTTCCTCTATAAACACAGAACAAAAGTATTTGTTCAGGATGTCTTACTTTTCCTGGTCTCCCTTTGCACAGTCCCCCTCTTCACTTTTTAACCTTAAAATCCCACCCCTGGTCTTCCTTTTTTCACTTACTCCCTACCTCCATGCTGTTTCTTTAAATTGCCACAGCTAACTGCTATACCACAGTGAGCCATGCTGGCATGTTAGTGGGTGGGCACACACTGGTGTAAGAGAGTCCATGGCTGCTGAGGTAGCCTAGTTATAGCCATCCACAGCCACATCTACACCCCTTTGCATGTTGTTACCATATCAGAGATGTCTAGTACTCCCTTGAGCTTCATTTGCTCAAGATTTTATTTATGACAGTAGCGAACCATCTCAACAGCGGGTATTAGTATTGAGGGCCCAGCAGGAAAATTTGTGGCATGTTGGTCCAACCACTTGACCAGATCCACCTTAAAACTGCAAATGCCCAGACTCAGTGAGAAGATACAGCCCATGTTGTGGCTGAACTCATGGGCTGCAGTGGCAACTCTCTGCATGAGGCCCTGTGACGTCACGAGCTGGAGGAACTGCTGAGACAATGAGGTCTGCAAATTCCTGAAGGAACTCTTGTTCCTGTCATGGAGGGTGGTAAGCTATGAGAATCCTTCGCCCCACACATGTCCCACCCTTTAAGGCCACATATTCAAATGACCTTGCCTCACACACAAGGTATGCCATGAGCCCCATGCTTCTAGATCTAAAACAGATGCCCCTCAATGTTCCTGATTCAAGCAGTGAACCACTAAGAATCCAGCTATCGTAGCCTCCTCTAGGACTGGCCCAGAGTCATCCCCAGCGAGGTCAAATGTAATGCACACCAGTTCCACCAAGAAACTGGTGATTAAATCCAACACCACTGAAGTTTAATTCCTTGTGGCTCTGGTATTGCAAATAATTACCCTAAGGGAGGAGTACAGTTAGCTAGTCCCCCGTCTACCTGTCCTTCATTATTGGGAGAATCCTTTGGGATAGGGACTTGGTAGAGAGGACTCTTATCCCCATTCCTTTATATCCCAGGGTGTCTATTCAACCTAATGCTTTGGATCCCTTCCTCCCTAGCATATGTCCTCAGATCATGCATGTGTCTATTGCCTCAAAGTCTTGCAACAGTCAATAAACTGAATAGGAACACAGGCATCATGGACATTACAGAACCAGTTAACATTCATACTGACTGAACAGTACCAACAGTTCATGAATGTCTGCATCAGTTTGGAGAAGTACCCCTTCGCAATTGTAATAGTGAGTAGAACTTGCAGGTGGACAAAAAATTAGGAAGTGAAAGCAAACCACTGCTCCATCACAACTTGGAAATCCCCCCATATTTTTAAATCCAGCAATACTGACAGACACATTCCTTTTGCATATAATGTGGAGTACCTCATCACATTTACAATAGCTCTGCAGATGTATAAAACAATTCTGACTGTGGGACTTACCAGCCCCAAACAGATGTGAGGGTGCTCAATGTTTCACTCTAGCTGCTAGTGAACATAGTGCAATAGCAAGCCTTTTTTTACAGATATGGCTTCCCATAATTGTCATTATGTAATAGATGTAGCACCTAGGAAATGTTTTGGTTTTTAATTATTTCACTGTCTATTTGCTTTGTAAATATGTTAGTTGGTGTGGGATGTATGGGGAGAATCAAAAATGTCCTGCTCTTGTAGTACAAGCTGGAAAGGCTTTTGTGTGAGCATTCCTATGTTCTCGTAGAAGTTGAATAATGACAGGAGAGTCTAAAGACTTTTTATTTTGGGACAACAGAGTTCCTTTCATTGAAAAGCATGTTTTGGGTGTAAACAGTGGCCAAGGCAAAGTGAGACACTTCCTTTTTATTTGAAAAGGTTTCACCAGGAAAGACAGCATGATCTGCAAACAGCTCATTTCCAGAAGTGTCGGGGGAGTGGGGGGAATTACAAGACAGGGAAGCTCAAACACAAAAACTTAGCAATATGAAATACATGCAGTGCAATTTAAGTACATAAAGTGCAGTATTAATACAGTAGATAATACAGTACATTTCAATACATGATAACAGGTAGTGTTGCATAAAAGGAGCATGATAGATTGCTAAACTTAGGTCAGAGACACGGATAAGACAACCAGGTTAGGCAATATCATAAGCAGCTATAACGGGCACTATAATAAATCAAGGACTGGAAGAAGGAGAAAGCCAAGAAGTGCTATATGTGGTAAGCTGAGATCAGGGCTACCAAGTGCTAATTTAGAAACAAAAAAGAAAGGCAGTTAAAACACAGAAAGGGGGAAGGTCAGGGTAGGGGAAGGAGGGAAGGAGGGAGGGAAGAAAGAGAGGCAACCCAAGAACTAGTCCCCTTCAGGATGTTGAGAACCCTGCAAGGGAACAGGACCTGGCAGGATCTTTTGGAGAGAGAGAGAGAGAGAGAGAGAGAGAGGGAAGGGAGGAGAGGTGCCCCAAGAACTAACCCCCCTCAGTATGCTGAGAACCCTGCAGGGGAACAGGACCTGGCAGATAAGGTGGAGAAAGAGAGGGGGAGGTGGTGGTGGTGGTAGTGGTGGTGTAGGTGGGGACCGTGGAGAGAGAGAGGGGAGGGGAGGGAAGAGAGGCAACCCAAGAACTAGACCCTTCTGGATGCTGAGAACCCAGCTAGGAACAGGACCTGATGGGTACAGTTGGAGAGTGAGAGAGAGGAAGGGAGTAGTGGGGGCAGGTAGAGAGAGAAAGGGGAGGGGAGGAAGAGAGGAAACTGAAGAACTAGTCCCCATTCAGGATGCTGAGAACTCTGCAATGGAAACAGGACCTGTCAAGTAAGGTGGGGGGAAGGGGAGTAGGGGGGCAGGAGGGAGGCGGGTGAAGGAGGCTCCTGCGAGAGTCACAGAGTGGCTCTGTGAAGGGTTAGGGGCCCTGGAACTCCTTGTAATTGTCTCTGTATTTAAAACCCATGCGTTAGGAAAACACTCAAAATGTAAAATCAAATAACAGAAAATAATGTTGGGATCCTGTTAAAATGGTGAGACTGAAAATGCAGCACTTTAAAAAGAAATAAATAAATCCATAAAAGCATGTGGTTTAACGCTGCTCTGCACCGCAAGGTGCCTTTAGTTAATAAAAGAAAGGGAGAATGAGTTTTGAGTTATAAGCCCCCCCCCCGGATGAAAACAGCAGAAAGCTTTGGAAAGCCTGTGAGAGGGTACTAAGCCACCTGTTAGTTGTGGAAGCTGTCTCCCTCGTTAGCTTCACAAGCTCTTGCTTGAGAGGTGTGTTTCTTAACATTTTCCTTGCCAGCTCGCATGTTATGATGTGTGAATCATAGTTTATGTATTCAGTGCTGTTTAATTGTCTGTTTAAAAATGCAGGTTATCAGTGGAAGCCGCCACTCAGGAAAAAATATATGGTAGGAATGGGCTGAAGCTGTAGTGGGTTTGCCTATCTTTGTTCCCTGTAGGTAGTTGTAGGTTCCTTGCTTGCTGTCCTATGAAGCTGTGAGTGTGCGCATTGTTGTACAGAAAAGGCACTGTATAGTTCAGCCATTTTTGTGCTTTTAAATGTGCATTCGTGAATGTGCTTTAAAACCGTGTTTTGTCTCCAGGTTTATTTCTTTATTTTAAAAGTCATAGTCCTGGTATTAGGAAGTGATAGTAAAGGAGTTGAAAAGGAAATAAGAAAGGCATTTGTAAAAATGCCTGTATTAATGCAATCCTGCTATGATGAGGTCCTTTTTAACTGAAAGGGAGATGTAGTGAATAGGAGATTTATAAAATGGTTAATCTCCCCCCCCGGGATGTGAGTAGCAGAAAAGCTGGTTTCTCGAGGATACTTCTGAGACAGAAAAAAGAAGTTAGCAGCTGAACATTAAGGTTGTTCCTTTCAGCTGCTGTGTTTAAATGTTCTGTGTGTGTGTGAGAGAGAGAGAGAGTAAAATCATTTGTTTAGAAGCAATTAGTGTCTATTCTGATAAAAGCCTACAGGTTATGTTGGAGTCAAAAATTAGGTAGGGTTTAGTGAGAGGAGTAGGAAACAGAAGCTAAATGTAGCCACCTGAAAAACTAAAGAGAAGCAACACTTTAATGTGGTTGCTCTGTATCAGTTTCTCTACTTTTGCCGTGCTCTTGCAGTTTCATTTCTTTAAGTACACTCTCTTGTTTGGGGTAATGGTTTTAGGCTTTGTGTAGCAGGCTGTAAAAATGATTTTAAAAGGCAGATTATTTTGAACTACTTCCTGCTTGAAGTCAATTAAAACATATAGGGCCAGATATTCAAAGGTTTGCCCCTGGCTAAATTAGCACTGCCTGGAGTGCAAACTTAGCCTGGAGCACAAAGCAAGCTATATTCAAAAGGAATAGCCCAGGGCAAACAGTTTCTGAATATAGCATGGGAATGAGGCCGTGCAAACTGGGCTGGGAGTGCAGGGCAAACGTAGCCCTGGAATAAGACAGCACTGAATACAGCAACCAGGAAGTGCAAACCACAACAACAACACAGTGCACAGCGATGTGAGGGTAGATAGAGAGAAGAACTATGTGGCCAATATGTGTTCTGGCAAATGCATGGACCCAGTACAGCTGCAGGCAGTAGCACACATGAACAAACAGTGATCAAAACTGTATAATATTCCCCAAACTGTTAGCGCCGCGCTAACACGTTAGCACGGCTTTAGCGCGGAGCTAAGCAGTTTGCCTGGTGCAAACACGTTAGCCCCACGCTAAACTTTGCCATATTCAAAAGTGACATGCAAATGAGCCTACTTAGATAGTGTCTGGGCAAACAGCCACATTAGCATCTCATCATGCCCTGATTTGCATGCAGTTTGCACAGCATTACTGCAGGGTCCCACAGCTCCACCTGTAGGTCAGTCTGGAGGTACAGTGCTGGCCACGTCCGACCGCAGCTCCACCTGTAGGTCAGTCAGGCAGTGCATGATGATAGCTGCAGACTTCATGTAAACAGTACAGCAGAGCATAGCATAGCATATCGTACCCCAGGGCACAACACAGCATAGGCACAGGTGGTGGTAGTGCTGCATGCAACCTTCACACTGTAAGTCATGCTACAGTGCACAGCAGACACTACAGTAGCAAGAGGGCTGGTAGTGTGAAGGACACGACACTGCCTATGGTATGTAGGGCAGTGATGACCACTGCACTGTACACAGTGACAGTCACTACTTGCAGGTAATTACTGACAGTGGACAGTACTATCACACTGTTGTGTGAACCACAGATGCTGCACCTGTGACATGGGATGCACACAGTGTCATGTACATGGCCAGCAGTGTGTGCTGTGACATCTGTACAGTTGTGTGGTAGGTGGCTGGGGGGGCATGTAGGATCTGAAAGGCACACATGTGGTGGCATAATCTCACTACTGGCCATGTGCACTGAGCAATGTGTCCCAGCCTTGTGGCCACACCTGGGCTGTGGTGAGGTCTGGCCACCTATACACCCTCCCCTCACTGGCCACCATGCCCACAGTGCTGCATGTGTGTGCTGGCATCTGTTACACACCACAGACATATGGTCTGCAGGTGTGTGCTACATGGCCACACTACCATGCTGTCCTCTGTGGGTCAGATCACCCCTCACTGTCTGTGCTTGGCTCGGACTGGTGGTAGCTGAAGGCATCATGGTGGTGCCATCAGTGAGTAGCATGTGTCCTCCATGTCTGGCAGTTTCTAAGTGTCATGCTCATATGTTAGGGCCGCACAAGCCATGCTAATGCTGAGATAGCACCGCGCAAAGTGTGCAAAGCTGTTTGCCCAGGGTTAAGACCATCTTTTCCTGGGTGGTAAATTGTACCGTGCTATGGGTCGCGCTACGTTATGCTAAACACCTTAGCACGGCATTACATAGAAACATAGAAACATAGAATGTGACGGCAGATAAAGACCGCTTGGCCCACCTAGTCTGCCCATTTTCCTACCTAACAGATAAGCTGCAGATCCTAATTAACCAACAGCTTACTTCCACCTACCCCCCACTAGGACTGCCTTATGTCTGTCCCATGCATTCTTGAATTTCCCCACTGTTCTTGACTCCACGACCTCCTCAGGGAGGCTATTCCATGCATCCACAACCCTCTCTGTGAAAAAATACTTCCTCACATTACCTCTGAGCCGTCCCCCCTCTATCTTCAAATTGTGCCCCCTTGTTCTTGCACATCTCTTTTTCTGAAAGATGCCACCCTCTTGGACTTTGTTGATTCCCTTGAGGTACTTGAAAGTTTCTATCATGTCCCCTCTCTCCCTCCTTTCCTCAAGGGTATACAAATTACAGTCACTGAATATCTCATAGCGAATCTATTCATGTTCACTATGCCCCTTGCATATCATTATGCTTAGCCCAGTGCTACTGCTGTTTGCCCACGCTAGTTGGCCTATTGAATATGGCAGACCCGTGCTATTCCCGCGCAAACTGTTTGCGGACCGCGCAAAGCTTTGAATATCTGGCCCATAGTAGATTAAAACTGCTCAAGTAACAATAAAACACAGAGAGGCATGTTTGAAATGACCTGTTTTGTGGTTAAGTAGGTTTGGAAAGTGCTGCTGCTTCATGTCTCTCCCATGCCTTAGTGCTCTATGGTGCTGTCCGGCCATAACTTAACCCCTTATATACTGCAGTTACAATCACAGTCTGTATCAGTCTCAGAAGTAAAACAAACAAATATATATCTTGAACAAAACCAGGTTTTAGGAAATTTATAAAGTGATTCCTTGATGATACAGGGTTATATGGGTTTTTTTAAACAAAGTACCTGTTGTTATGCCTGTGTCGGAAAATGTTTGGGGAGTGGTCCTGTTCCTTCTTCACTCTATCATGCCTCAGTTCCCTTTAGAGCTGGCTGGCCTCTGTGTTTCCTACTATATTGGGCTTTGGATTTGTGGGAGGGGCTGGAGTGTCAGAGACCCACCCAAAGCAGTATAATATTTGTGTAGCTTGAATAAAATATGATTTCAGGGTTAGTATGAGACAGGTTTTGATATACCTGTGTGAAGTTTATGTTTCCTATTGAATTATTTTATATTTCTGTTAAATAAATAATGTATTTTCTAGGTTCAATAATGTGGGTGGAGCTAAGTAGATCACATGTGCTTCTGCTTGTATTAAAGGACTGCCAGTGATGATTTAATTTAGATAGGATTTTGGATCTGGAGAGGAACTCAAGGGAGCTCTGCAAAACACTCCAAAGTGTTAGACTTTGTCTAATTTATTCACATTTTGTTATGTTAATTGCTGTTGAACCAGTTCGCTGTAATATATGTGTTCTGCTTTGAAGAAGAAATAAATTAATTTGAAAATTCAATGACTGCTGATGTGTCAGACTGCCAGTGTTGTCCACTTGTTCACCTGTGCCCGTTCACAGAGAGGTAACCTAGAAGGGTGCGGGGAAGCTCCAGCTAGAGGTAACCTAGAAAGTGGGAAGGAAGGAAGGCAGGGGAGAAAAAGAGAGGAGTGAGGGGGGAGGGGAAAATTAACTAGGCAGAGCAGGGTATTAGGTGTGATTGCAGTGATGAATAGTGTGCTTCTGGAGGAGGAGTGAAAGTGAGTGGCGAGACTGAGCAGAGCGAATTTCTAGCGGGAGGTTGTTCCAGACTTCAGGGAACTTGTATGAGCGGGCGATAGGGCCAGATGTAGTGCGCCTGGAGGGGGGGGCTGAGCTCTATGTGTAGAGGAGTGGAGGGTATAGCAGGAGGGAAGGGAGGAGGTCAATAAGAGGGAAGGCAAATAGGGCAGTAGAGAACCGTGCCAAAACTTCCCAATCAAATTGGCAATGTGTGAAAGGCGCCTGCCATGGAGAGAGGGAAAGGAGAGCGAGGAGTCGAGTTTAAAGTGATGAATGTGTGGGCGGCAGCGAAGTATGTAGTGGTAGAATGAATTGAACAGACTGTCCAGTCTGGATAGGGTGGTTTTAGAGGTGGAGCTGTAGACCATCTTCCCGAAATTGAAGACAGGGAAAATCATCTTTTGGACAATTTCTCTCCTGGCTTGCTGTGGCAGGCCGTTGTGGTGTCTGTACAGAGCACCGAGTCTAGGGAGTAATTTTTTATGGATGGCGTCAATGTGTACTCTGAAGTCTAGATTCTTGTCTAGCCATAGCCTGAGGTACTTAGATGTGGCTACATCATCCAGTGTTGAGCCAGAGAGGGTGTGGAAGGAGGGAGTGGAATCAAGCTTGGCCAGTTTTTGTCTGGAGCCAAAGGTCATAGATACAGTTTTTTGACATTCATAGAGAGTTGGTTAGCATTAAACCAGCGTTGGACATTGTTGAAGTCCAGTTGAAGGCTGGTGGCCCCCTTGGTGGGGGAGTTCCCAGGGGAGAATAACACAGTGCCGTCTGCATACATGTGGATAGATGAGGATGAGGATGTGCAGATGTTAGGAAGATGATTCAGAAAGACAGAAAACAGTATTGGACGAAGTACTGAGCCTTGAGGGACACCTGTACTGATTGGGAGGGGGGTGAAAGGGAATTGCCTACTCTGACGGTCTGAGACTGGCCTATGAGGTAGGACTGAAACCAGCTGGTGGCTGAATCAGGGAGGCTGGCTGCAGTCAGCTTGCTGAGGAGAAGGGAATGAGAGACAGTTTTGAAGGCTTTGGCCAAATCGACAAAGAGGGCACAGGTGATGCATCCCTGATCCATACCTGAGAGAATGGAGTCAGTGAGCTGGAGGAGGGAGGCGGTGGTGGAGTGGTCTTTGTGGCACCCAGAGAGGAGAAGGGTGAAGAAGGAGGAGTCAAGGAAGGAGGAGAGTTGCTCCAGGGACAGATGTTCCTGAAGTTTAGCCAGAGTGGGAAGCAGAGAGATGGGACACAAGTTGCATGGGTTGGAGGTGTCTCCACCTTTAAGGAGTAGGATCACAGTAGCAGACTTTCAAGCATCAGGAACTGTAGCGTGTAGAAAGGAGAGGTTCTGAAGATCCATCAAAGGATAGGCAATAGAGTATGCAGAGAGGTTGAGCAGCTTGGGGTCAAGGCCGTCAGGGCTTCTTCCACTAGATGGATTCAGAGCAAGTAAAACCTGCAGGGTGTCCTCCAAGAGAATGGGCTTGAAAGAGAACCATGGTACAAAAGGGGACTGGGGTTGGGGGAGGAGGCATGGGGAGGAACTGAAGAGTCTCCAGCAGCAATGCAAGGAAGAGGCACAATAAGGGAGGAGGCGCAGGTAGTGAAGTAGTTGTTGAATTCTCAGCAATATGAGGGAGGCTCATCTGTGGTGGGAGCCAATTTTGAGGATGGGAGATGAGGAGTGGATGGAGGGGAGAACAGGGCATGGATAACCTTCTAGAATTTGGGTGGGTTATTGATATTTACCTGGAAGGAGGATTGGAAGTACTCCACCTTAATGAGGCAGGTGGCCTTTGTGCATGCATTGTGGAGTGAGTGATAATGCTGGAGGTTGAAGAGGGTACCAGACTTTTTATACTCTGCCCATGCTAGGTCTCCAGCATGTTGACATGCCATGAGTTCAGCAGTTACCCGGGGAAGGTGGTTTCCCCAGACCCTGGCATTTCTGAGTGGTTCATGTTGGTCCCAGACGTGCAAGAATTGTGAGCTAAAATAGGACATGGCTGAGTTAATGGAGGAGGCAGTGGCAGTTGGTGTCCAATCAATATTGGACGTGTCATTATGAAGTGAGGATAGAGGAATGAAAGGAGCAGAAGTTTAGAATGACTGGAGGGGTCTTTGCATGATGAATTTTGCGCACACAGTAAACCATATGGTGGTCACTGAGTGTGTTGGGGAGAATACCAGATTTTATAACATGGTGGGGGTGGGAGGTCAGCATCTAGTCAATAAGGGTATGTTTCCCTGATTTATGATTAAGATGCGTAGGGTCAGAAATAAGTTTTTTGAAGTTTAGCAAGGAGACATGGTTGCAGATTTTGGACTGCATGCTGGACAGCCAAATTATGTTGTAGTCCCCTAGGATGAATAGTTCACCAGGGGTGGCAAGGGAGAAGATGGTGGAGAGGAGATCAATGGTGGAGGAAAGGGAGGTGGTGGAGAGATTTGGGTAGCAGTATACACCACCTAAGTAGATTGGGAGGGAGGAGGAGAGGGATATTTTTACTAGTAACAGTTCGTAGGTGGAGGGAGATGTTGTGGAGAAACAGAGTATTTTATGGATGAGGATATATACATGGCAACACCCCAACCCCCCTAGACTTGCGATCCTAGTGGATGAGGGAATATCCAGGGATGGAGATGGCTGAGTCAGGGATTTTGGAGCTAAGCTGTGACTCTGTTAAAGTGAGGACAGAGGGTTTGAGTTGCATTATGAGTGGCTGCAGAAGGTCAAATTTGGGGAGAAGGCTTCTAATGTTTAGATGTACTAGTTTTAGACCATTTGGCAATTCAGGTGATAGGGTGTAGAGGGGCCCTAGGTTGGGCTCGATGTCACCAGAAGTGATTAACAGTAGTGAGATAAGTGATCTTGTAAGAACAGACAGCCGTCTTTTAGACGGGGTGTGGGGACAGGTGTGGACGGAAGATGTTATGGAATTTATGTTGCTGTTTTGGAAAATAAGGACATGCAGGGAGGGAAAATGGGATCCGGTTATAACAAGGATGCCAGATGCAGCAAGCCAGGTAAAGTGTAGCAGTGGAGGCTGACAGGAGGAGGGAGAGGAGGAGGTGGAGGGGGGCAATAAAGGGGATGGGTGGAGTAGATGGACGAGAGGTAGAGGGGAGGGATGTTTGGGAGAAAAGCAGGGGGAGGAAGACAAGAAGGAGGGGGGAGCATGGTGAGGAGTTGGATGGAGAGAGGAAGAAAATAGATTTGGGAGAGTGGCGAGTGACAGTAAGGGGTCAAAGAAGGGGAAGGTAGGGGAGCAGGAAAATGATGGGGAGGAGCGATATCAAGGGGAGTGAATGGGAACAAATGGAAGTCATGTTATTTCAAATTGTGAGATATTTCCTGGCCTGCACTGGGGCAACCAAACAAAGAAATAAACACGGAAAGAAAGGGGAAGGGGACTGAAAGTTGGTGTGGAAGGTAGCACTAAAATGCAGCTAAATATGTGGTAGGCAGAGAGATAGAAGTAAGTTGCAGCTTGGAATTACAGCATGGTTATCAGGTAGAGAGGGAGAGGGGGCAGAGAGAGTAGTAGAGTGGTCCTATTAGACAGGGGAGCAGATTTTAGAATAGAGCTAAAGAGAAAGGGAAGAGAGGGAGAGGAGGAACTGAACTGTATTTCATAGAGGCCGGGTCAGGGTGGGAAGGCAGGATTAAATTACAGCGAGAATAGTAATAAGGAGAACATTCAAATTATTTGCAGGATGCCAGGGTTAGGGTGGGATGGGATGGTGGGGGAAAAAATTTAATTACACAGAGAACAGCGGTAAGAAGAACATTCAAATTAATTTGCAGGGTGAGCAGTAACAAGGAAAAAAAATCAATAGGTTGTTATCCATGGTCCAGTGCCCCTAATGGTGCCCCCACCCTGTGGGCAGCAACATATGTAGGTATATGTACTAACCTTAGGGCAAAGACACTTACCATATAAGCATAAGTGTCAGGATCTGTGTTCTATTATTCTCTTATGTTTTACTGTTACATATTATGTTCTACTGATATATTACCCATGAGAAATGCTTTTTGCTCTATTCTTACTGTACTTTCATAAGTAAGGCAACAGTGCCATCTTTAGTAATTGTGCATCATTACCACTGACCTTGGATATGACTGCTTTCATTGTACTGTTATCAGGCTTAGTAATGCAACTTTTTACACTAGTTAGGACAGTTACTCAGACCACCTGTTTCTGTCCAACTATATTCATTTTATGTATCTTCCTTAGTTGTTGCCATAGCTATGATCAGGGTATAAGACCCGTGGTAACACATAGCTTCTCTGAGAAGAGAGAAACTGTCTGCATTGCCTAAGTAAGGAAAACTGGTATTCTCCCAGTGTTTACACTGTAATTGGTAGTAAGTCAGTTTTGCCTATTTGTGTGTTGTCTCTTCCTTTTGTACTGTTCCACTAAGAACCTGATAGGGGAATTTATTACCCCACTTACAAGGGGAAGGTCTGCCAGTGGAAGCTGCTGAGCAGACTGCTTCCAACAATGGCTTGCCACTAGAAGGGAGAAGGGTCCAATAGAATTTGCAGCCTTGGAGACCGCAGATGGCGCTCCAGCGTACCTGATCCACTGGAGCTGCAGACAGGCGGGTCTTGTGGTGTGGTCAGTTAAAGGAGTGCTGAGCCGCAGCTACTGCAGATCTGGGGTACCCAGTCAGGGGCTCTCCTGATCCACTGGAGCTTGGAGCTGCAGGCAGGCAGGTCTTGTGGCACAGTTGGCTACAGGAGAGCTGAGACACAGCCATTGCAGGTGTGGGGTGCCCAGTCAGGGGGCTCTCCTGATCTAGTGGAGCTGCAGGCAGGTAGGTCTTGTGGCATGGTCAGCTGAAGAAGTGCTGAGCTGCAGCCGCAGCCACTGTAGGTGTTGGGTGCCCAGTCAGGGGTCTCCTGATTCATTGGGATCTTCAGGTGGGCAGGTTTTTTGGTGCAGTCAGCTGAAGGAGTGCCAAGCTGCAGCCACTGCAGGTGTGAGGGGTTCAGTCAGGGGCTCTCCTGATCCACTGGTGGTGCAGATGGGCAGGTCTTGTGGCATGGTTGGCTGAAGGAGTGCCGAGCTGCAGCCACTGTAGACACAGGGTACCCAGTCAGGGGCTCTCCTGGAAGAGGGAGAAAGGGTGATGGTTAGTCCAGGCATTATGGCCATGATAACAATAGGACAGAGCCCGAATACACACAACTAGTTTGAACAGGTTTGTTTGTGGAGGAGGTCCCCATAGTTCAAAAGAAATGTGCTGGGGGAGATGTCCTAGAAGCAGGTCTGATGATGTAAGCAAACAGACTGGTGTGCCATGGATATTTCTGACTGTTTCTCTGATGAATGCCAGTTTTATTTGGGATTTGATAAGCCTCGCTATCACTGTCCAAGTCTGCTAAAACTCACAAGATCCCACTTGGGGTTAAGTATCTATTTCTACTTAGAACTTAGTTAGATTTTAATAATTTTTTTCTTGTGTTATCTCCAAGTTTTCATATGTTTTGTTTTCCATTTTTGTAGTGCACTGCACTGCATTCCTCATAGACTTTAGTGTGTATAATCCTGCATCATATGTTAATACTATGGAGTACTAAATGTTATTTTTTATGTATGTCATGCTCTCTGT
Source organism: Neoceratodus forsteri (assembly GCA_016271365.2). Classification (NCBI taxonomy): domain Eukaryota; kingdom Metazoa; phylum Chordata; order Ceratodontiformes; family Ceratodontidae; genus Neoceratodus; species Neoceratodus forsteri. The sequence continues at coordinate 1,682,307,485 of CM057456.1, forward strand.
GACTCATTTTTTATGATATAGATAACCTGGGGTAATTGGCAAGTCCATGATCCATTTCCAAAGAGATAGGCTACTAAGCTATCTTATCAATATGTTCTCAGCTGTGACTAAAGGGGTGTGTTGCCCTTCTGGGAAAGGTCACTGTACTGTGTGAGCAGTAATTCTGGTGGGATTCTGACCTAAAGATACCCCGAGTGAGAGTCAAGCTGGGTGGTAGCAGCATATCAAGGTGATCATTCAGGCATTTGAAGGGTTGTAAAAATCTGGTAGCAGTGAGGATTTAGTTCTTAAAGAGAATATATCTGTAACAAACTAGTTTGCAGTGGTTGGGATCTTAAACAGATTGTTAGTAAAAAAGTTCATCTGTCCAGTCACAGAACAGGATATACAAACTGGGATACTGTAAAACTACCCTTTGTAATTTGTTTTTAAGGTAGCGTAGATTGTGAAATGACACTATGTCTGGAACATGCAAAAAATGCAAGTTGGTACACCTTGAGGAGTTGTGCCAAAGAAGAGGGATTGTCTTTGAGCAAGGCCAGTCATGGGCCGACCTCATAGATCCCCTTGAGAAAAGTGACTAGAAGATTGGTGTAAAAGTGGTCACTGCTGGCCAAAGTCATGGGTCTGAGGCTAGTGAGAGGGCAAGTGAGACAGAGCCTGTAGTGGGGGCAGCTGTGGAAGCAGACTGGTTAGAAATGATGTGCCTGGAGCTCATTCTGGCTAAGGTGAAGGTAGATGTTGAGCAGCAAAAGGCAGATGCTGAGCTGCAGAGGGTGAAAGTGGAGGAAGAGCTGTAAAAAATTAAGCTGAAGGCAGAGGAGAAAGTGAGGCAGCACCAGCATGAGATCCAGATGGGAAAGGATAGTGAAAGGCAGTGCCAGCATAAAATCCAGTTGAGAGGGCACAAGATCCAGTTGAGAGAGGACAAGAGCCACATGAAAAAGGAGGGAGAGTAAGAGCAACAATGTAAACATGAAAGGGATATGGAGATTCTGTGCCAGAGGGAACTGTCACAAACCGTATGTACTGGCATCAGAAGTTTGACTCAAGAAGCTAAAATTAATTCCAAAATGTTTCCAAAGTATCAAGAGGGAGGATGATCTTGATTTTTTTTTCAAATAGTTTGAAAGAATTTGTGGGCAGTTTGACTTGGACAGGGCTTCTTGGGAAACTCACCTTTTGCCACTCTTTACAGGCAGGGTGTTAGAAGTCTTCACCAGGATGGACAACGAACACTGTATGCAATATATTGAAGTGAAAAGCGGCTGCTTAAAGTGTTATGAATTGACTCTGAGACCTATAGAAAAACTTCAGAGGGTAAAGAAAGGTACTGGGAGATAGCTATTCAGAAAAGTGTGTTTAAGTAGGCAATTTGTTAGACACTGGTTAGAGGTTGCAAAGGCCAGCTCCGTGGAACAGATCAAGAATTTGTTCGGTTGTTCCTCATGCAGCAGTTTCCCTAAGTCTGTACCACAGGAGCTGACAATATGGTTGTTGAATAGCACTGCTACCTGCAAGAAGGAGGCAGCTGAGAGGGATGACCAGTTTGTACCCAGCTGACCATACACTCAGCATGAAAACAATGGGGGAGGGACATCAGGTGGTGTTAAGGGAGCCGGGGGGAGCAACCTAAGGGAAGCCAGCATGTGCCCGAGCAAAAAAGGAAGCCAAATGGTTTCAAAAGTAAGGAGTCAGGGGAATCCAGGTCCTATATCTGTCAAAAACTGGGACACCTATCATATGACTATCTGGAAAACATAGCAGAAGGGGTGAGTGCAGTTGGAGGGGGTAGCTCTGGAAGCTCCCAGCAGCTAGTGGTCTGTACCCAGAGTGCAGTTCCCATTAACTCCACTATACCAGTGGTTAAATTGGAAGGGTTTAGATGGGGGGACTCTCACATCAAGACTTCTAGGTGGTGGAACTGTCATTTCTAGGTGGTGGAACTCTCCTATATTAGTCAGTGGAGAAATATGACAGAAGTGGTGAAACTGTCATACAGTTTTTTTAAGAAGTGGTGGAAATGAGTTCTAGTGGACTTCTGCTCAATTTAACCCCTGCACTGCACACATGCACACTGTGTTGCCCAGGGATTGAGGGACAGTGGAGCCTCCATTTCAATGGTAAAACAGGATTCACAAGAAACAGTTTTTCCAGAACTAAAGGAGTGACAGGTCTTGCAATCTCAGTGCCAATGGCCCAGATCATTCTAAGCTATGAAGCTGGCCAGGGCATACAGGTGGTGGGTGTTGTACCTGACCCTCCAGTTGATGTAATTATGGGTCATGACTTTGACACTTGGGCCAACATTACGTGTCACTACCCATAGTTAGGATAGGGAGCCAGCTACTGAGGACTGAAAGGGGGCAGTGCAACTGGAAAAAAACTTTCCCTCAGCAGCAGGTGAAGCTGTGGTTGAAGAATGAGCTGGAAGCAGCAGTTCTGAGTCACAGATACAAACTGGGGAGAGCCCAGCCATGGGCAGCTCTCCTACAGAAGAGTGTGTGTTCAGGGAAGGTTAAGCATGCAGAGCTGAGGAGAGCTCAACAGGCTGACCCATCCATACAGAAATTCAGGGAGTTGACCACCAGGGTGGAAGGTGATTCTCAGGGTTCAGAGAAAAGGGAGGTATAATGGGAGAATGGACTTCTATACCAATAGTGGGTTCCAAAGGGAGGAGTGGAGGAAGGGGTACCTGGCACACAGTAGTTCCTAAGGCATGCAGAAAGCAGCTTCTGGCCTTAGCCTATGATATACCCTTTTCCGGACACTTAGCATCAGACACCCCTTTAGCTGAGCCCCTGACTGGGCTACATCCTGACCTGCAGCTGCGGCTTGCGCTTCTGCAGCCACTGACTGTCCCAGCTTCCATGCCCCCTTCTAGGCAAGCTGAGACCCTGACAAGGCTACATCCCAACCTGTGGCCGCAACTTCTGCTTCTGCAGCTGCCAGCCACCCCAGCTTCCCTGCCTGCATCTAAGCAAGCTGAGCCCCTGACCAGGCTACATCCCGACTTGCAGCTGCAGCTTGCACTTCTGCAGCTGCTGACCACCCTAGCTTCCACACCTGCATCTAAGTAAGTTGAGACCCTGACTGGGCTACAAAATGACCTGTGGCCGCCAACTGCCCCAGCTTCCACGTCCGCATCTAAGCAAGGTACGCCTGCTCAGCTACACAGCCTCTAAGCTGGGATTTTCACTGGTTCTGCTACCTCTATTCCTAACCTGCCATTGTTTAAACTGCTCCAGCTTCACCTCCCTTTGGATAGACTGCCTTTACTGCTTGTTGGCTTTTCTTTTTAATTTTCTGGTGCTCTCTACTGCTTGAATATCTTCGGTGGTACAGCCTTTTAAACTTGTTTTATTCAGTGCTAAATGTACATTCCTGTTAATCCTCTGTTAGTGGTAATACTTCTGATGTGTATGCTAGTTATATTTAGAGCCACATTTTAGAGCCGCATATAAGTTTTGAATTCATGTACAGCTGCTTTTAAGTTTAATGTACAGTGCACTTTTATCTTTTCCCTCTATCTGTTTCTGTGCCACTTCTACCCTCTCCTATCTTTTCCATCTCTCCAATTCAAAACTCCTCTCTCTCCCCCCAACCTTCTTTTCCTCATTAGGGTTCTGGCGCCAAGGCACAGACACCCCCCATCAGGCTCCCCATTATTCTCTCTCCCCTCCCTTTGAATCTCGCTGAATACTAATTCCCTCCTACTGATTTAGCTTGCAGCTGACCTACTTAATCTAACTACTCTCTCCCTTTCCCTCCCTTCAGCTGAGAACCTGACCATGCTATATCCTGACCTGCGGCTGCGGCTTGTACTTCTGCAGCCGCCGACCACCGCAGCTTCCACTCTGGTATCTGAGCAAGGTACGCCCACTCAGCTACATGACTTCTAAGCCAGGATTTTCACTGGTTCTGCTACCTCTATTCATAGCCTTCCATTGGTTGAACTGCTCCAGCTTCATCTCCCATTGGACAGACTGCCTTTACTGCTTGCTGGCTTTTCTTTTTAGTTTTCTGGCACTCTCTAATGCTTGAATTTTCTCCAGCCCCCCCACCCCCACATCAGGCACTTTTTTAAATGCTCTAACTGCCTTGAGAGCCCCGCCCACAGTATAACCAGTTACTCTAAGTTGGTGCTAACCCTGTCTGTCAACCTTCCTTATTGGTTCTTCATCTGAAATTCAATTCCTTCTCAGCCTCCCAGCCCAGTAATTCCTTTTTGTCTCCCATTACTTCTCCTAGCGCTCTCCCCTGCATCTCCTGTCTAAATTATTGTTCCTTGCAATTTTCTTTTTGCACTCTTTCCTTTCTCTTCTCACCTGAATACAGTAGTTCGTGGTCCATTTATCCACAGTATTTATATGCAAATGCTTCCCCTCTCCCTCTCCTTCTCCTAATGCTCCTCCCCCCTCTCTCCTTTGTCCCCCACCCATCCCAATACTCATCTCCAGGACCTCGCACCATATTACTTGACTGCTTCTAATTCCACAAAGTTTATTCTTGCATTTACCCCAGCTCCAATCTTCCAACTATGGAGCCTCTTCCCTCTCCTCCCTGCCACCTCCCTGATGTCTGTATCCAGCTCAATAGCCAGTATCAGTCTCCTACTATCCTACACAGCACCTCCCAACTCAAAGCCCTAAATTCAAAAATCCTTTAAACCCTGGCAATTTTACAAAAATCCTAAGATTCATCATGTAATCATTGCTCTCCTGCTCCTCTCATTAGGAAATATCCACCCAAACCCAGGTCCGGGCTGCATCCACTTCAGATGGCGCTTTCCACAGTTACTCCAGTCCTAACCCCTCTAATCCCTTAACTCTACCCAGCAGCCTCATAATATTTCACCTGAACATACAGAGCCTGATGCCTAAAACAGACCTTATACAAACCATGACTGTCTCATTAACACCAGACATCCTTATCCTTTCAGAAACTTGGCTTAGCAATAAGATCCCTGATCATGCTATTTCCATCCCTGGATACACCGTGGCCAGGAAAGATAGGGCTGGATGAGGTGGTGGAGTGGCAATATACATCTCCTCATCCCTACAATATGTCATCACTCCCTCCTCCTCCCTGTCAAGAAATTATGAGGCGCTTGTCATTCGATTATCCCTGCCCTTCTCCATTCCAGTCTTTGTTGCAGGAATCTACTGTTGTCCTAACCTTCCCTCTACTGTGGTCTCTGACCTCACAGCCACTATTGCTTTTCATGCTTAATCAGGCAAACTTTATATTCTGGGGGATTTCAACTTAAACTGGCTGTTCCCCTCTCAAAATAAAGCATGTAAGAACATGGCCTCTCACAACCTACCTCAGCTTATCCTCAAACCTACCCATCTGAATGCAAAAAACCCAAACCACTCCTTGCTCGACTGGGCCCACACCCCCCACCCTCATCGTGTCATCAAGTCAGGACTTTTATCTGATGCCCTTAGTGACCGTCACTTGATATACCTTGTTTGGAACATTCATAGGCCTAAACCTCCTTATAAAATACTGCTTACTCACTCCTACAAATCCTTGAACATAGACCCCCCTCCACAACCTAGCCCGCACTGACTGGGCTCTGATAACTGCTGCCCCTTCTTGAATGCAGCCCTAGAATATTTTAAAGAAAAATTCCTTTCCATATGGAATCATTACGCCCCATTCAAATGTACCAGGGTTCATGGAAATCATGTTCCGTGGGTCTCTCCCGAACACCTGGCCTGCCTCAGAGCACATGACCAAGCATGGAAGAAGCACAAAATAACTAAATTACCTAGTGACTATGAAACCTATCATAAGCTCCACAACGCATGTACAAAAGCAACTAGGTTAGCCAAGGCAGACTACTTTGCAGCTACTCTCCATACTAACTTAAACATCCCTTCAAAATTCTGGAAAGTGGTACATGTCCTCTTCTCACCCCCTCCCACCCCTCCCCAGTCATTAAAATAAACAACTCCTTCATAGCAGACCATGCTTCTGTGGCTGAGGAATTTTACTCCTATTTTACATCATATGCATCGGCCCTACTGGCCTCCCTCCCCCCTTGCCCACCCATTGCAACCTCCTCCAAATCTGAACTTCAACAAACTCTGGAACACCACCCATTCTAATTTCCTTGGTCTCACCAGCAGAAACCTTTGATGTCCTCTTGTCCATCAACCCATCTAAAGGTAGTTCACCTGATGAGCTTGACCCTAAGCTCCTCTTCCTCTCTGCCCCAGTTATTGCTTACCCCCATGAGGCATTTTAAACCTCTCTTTCATCACATAATCCATCCCTAAGTCCTGGAAACATGCTGTCATCCTCCCCTTCCCAAGGGTGGTGACTGTACTTCCCCTGGGAACTATCATTCCATCTCCCTGCTTCCAACGCTTGCCAAACTCCAGGAAAATCTAGCTCTTTCCCAAATCTCCTCCTTTCTCGCTGGCTGTAGCTTCTTCACCCCGTTCCAATCTGGGTTTCAGAAAAAACATTCCACCACTACCTCAGTATTTACAAATGAAGAGGGGGAGGTACCTAAAACTAACAGTAGAAACACTCTGGATACAGAAGTTGATACCAGCCCATTTACAGAAGAAAGAGTTCTGAAAGAACTCTTAAAACTGAAGGTGGACAAAGCAATGGGGCCTGATGGGATTCATCCCAGAATTCTAAAAGAACTAAAGGTAGAACTAGTGACACCACTGACTACCCTCTTTAACAGATTATGGGAGGATAGGGTGGTACCCGATGACTGGAGGAGGGCAGATGTGATTCCCCTTCACAAAAGTGGGAGCAAGGCAGAAGCAGGAAACTACAGACCTGTTAGTTTAACCTCAGTGATAGGGAAAATGATGGAATCACTTCTGAAGGAAAGAATTGTTGAGTATCTAGAGGCCAGAGGGGCACAGGACCCAAGGCAGCATGGATTCACAGGGGAAAGGTCATGCCAGATGAATCTGATAGATTTCTTTGACTGAGTGACCAAAGTAGTAGATCAGGGAGGGGCTGTGGACATGGCCTACCTAGACTTTATAAGGCATTTGACACAGTCCCACACAAAGATTAATACACAAGTTAGCCAGCCTGGGAGTGGGTCCCAAGATGACAGCCTGGGTAAAGAATTGGCTGGAGAATAGGACACAGAGAGTAATAGTAAATGAAGTACACTCTGAAGAAAGGGGGTTACTAGTGGGTACCCTGAGAGTCATATTAGGACCAGTCCTCTTCAATGTCTTTATAAGCGACATTGCAGAGGACTGGAAGAGAAAAGTATGTCTCTTTGCAGATGACACAAAGATCTGCAACAGAGTTGATGCACAAGGTGGGGTGGAAAGGATGAGAAGGGACTTGGCAAGGTTAGAGGAATGGTCAAATGTATGGCAGCTTAGATTCAGTGCTAAGAAGTGCAAGGTAATGCACCTGGAAACAAAACCCAGGGAAGAGTACACAATGGGGTGAGATACTAACAACAACAAAATGGAAAGGGACCTGGGGTAGTCATATCAGATGACCTAAAGGTGGGCAAGCAATGTGAGAGGGCAGCAAGGAGGGCTGGGGGGATACTGGGATAAATAGGGAAAGACAACATCAGTAGAAAACAGGAAGTTATTATCCCTCTGTACAGACAGCTGGTGAGACCCCATCTGGAGTACTGTGTGCAGTTCTGGAGACCCAATCTCCGCAAAAGACATAGACAGGATGGAAGCTGTCCAGAGGAGGGCAACTAAATGGTGCAGGGTCTGCACGGAAGACATATGAAGAGAGACTTAAGGAGCTTAATATGTATAGTCTCAAAGAAAGGAGGAGAGGGGATATGATAGAAACTTTCAAGCACCTCAAGGGAATCAACAAAGTCCAAGAGGGTAGCATCTTTCAAAAAGAGGTGTGCAAGAACAAGGGGCACAATTTGAAGATGGGGGCGGCTCAGAGGTAATTTAAGGAAGTATTTTTTCACAGAGAGGATTGTGGATGCATGGAACGGCCTTCTGGAGGAGGCTGTGGAGTCAAAAACAGTGGTGGAATTCAAGCATGCATGGAACAGTCATAAAGCACTTCTAGGGGGTGGGGGTAGGAAGAAGTAGGCTGCTGGTTAACTAGGATCTGCAGCTTATCCATTAGGTAGGGAAATGGGCAGACTGGGTGGGCCAAGCGGTCCTTATCTGCCATCAAATTCTATGTTTCTATGTTTCTCCCTACTCAGGCTCACTGATTCCATTCTCACAGGACTGGACAATGGCTTCATTACCTCCACTATTTTTGTTGACCTTGCCAAGGCTTTTGACACAGTATCCTACACCCTACTACTCCATTCCCTATTTTCAGCTGGACTCCCTCCATCTGCAACTAACTGGTTCAGTGCCTACCACCAGGGAGGACACAATCAGTCAGAATCACAGATTCCGGCTCCCTTCCTCACCTAATCCACACTGGAGTACCTCAAGGTTCCATGTTGGGTCCTCTGCTCTTCTCAGTTTCCTTAAATGACTTACTGTCAGCCTGCTCCTCCTCCTCTGTCCACACGTATGCTGATGACACCATTCTGTTCACCTCAGGCCAGTCCCCCACCGATGTGGAAGCCAGATTTCAGCTTGACTTAGACAAGATACAGCACTGGCTTGCATCCCATCAACTCTTTCTAAATGCCAAGAAGACAGTCTCCATGATCTTTGGCATGAGACAAAGACTTGCTAGGCTCCCCACCCTGCCCACCTTCCACACTCTAGATGGGACAATGCTTGAGAACACCTTCTCATTTAGATACCTTGGGGTTTGGCTTGACCAACACTTCAGCTTTTCTGGTCATATTGACGCCATCCTGAAGAAACTGCACCCCAAGCTTGGTGCCTTATACAGGAATCATATTTGTATCCCTCTTACAGCCAGGTGTGAGATTGTCCAAAAGACGATATTCCCTATATTTGACTACTGCGAAGTAGGCTACAGTGCTGCTCCCAAAACCTAATTAGCCAGACTGGACCTACTTTTCCACTGTCGTTTCACCCTGGACTCTCCAGTATGAACTCAACACTGTGTCCTTTACCACTCTCTGTCTTTCCCTTCTCTTGCTAATAGACACCTCTCCCACTGTGCCAAATGTATCTCAAAATACTGGCTCAGCTCTCTATCTTCTTATCTGTCTTCCTTACTTGTTACCCCGCCCCTGCCCAGTCCTTAAGATTCTCAGACTCTTGCATCTTTGTGGTCCCCCGGTGTTCCACTCTTGCAGGACAGTCCGCCTTCATACATCAGTTCCCCAAGCTCTGGAACACCCTCCCTCAACAAATTCGTCACTCCTCCTCCAACTGAAAGCTGCAGGGCTGACAGTCAAGGTGGAAAAGTGCTACATAGGAATGGCAGCGGTGTCATACCTTGGGCACAGGGTAGGAGGTTGGTACATCTGGCCTGAGCCAGTACAAACTGAGGTCATATATCGATGGGCTATGCCCTCCACAAAGAGAAAAATACAGGCCCTCCTAGGGACAGCAGGGCACTACCGGAAGTTTGTTTCTATCTTTTCCAATTTTTTTTCATTTTTGTAGTGTACTGCATTCCCCAGTCTTTAGTATGTATAGTCTTCTACCATAAGTAAGTATTGTGGAGTATTAAATGTCATTTTCATATAATGCATGTCTCTGTGACTTAGTTTTTAGGCTATAGATAATTTGGGGTTATTGGTAAGTTCATGATCCATTTACGAAGAGACAGGGTACTAAGCTATCTAAGCAACATGTTCTAAGTAGTGACTAAAGGAGTAGTTTGCTTGCCCTTTTAGGAATAGTAACTGTACTTTGTGAGCGGTGGCTGTGATGGGATTCTGACCTAAAGATACCCCAAGTGAGAGCCAAGCTGGGTGGAGGCAGCATATCAAGGTGACCACTGAGGTGTCTAAAGGGTTGTGAAAAAGTAGCAGTGTGGACTGAGTTCTGGGAGAAAACTTGTCTGTGACACAGATGCTTTAGTATACTGCAGTACAATTATTTCTACAGCTCCATGCACGATAAATGCATACAAGCTACCATAGTTGACAAAGAGGAAGGAGCACTCACCATACGGAGCTTGCTATGTAAGATATTTAATTCATGCTTGTTGTTTTGTAACAAACATACAGAGATACAGGAGCTCAGAAGTCAGACAAAACTACAAAAAGTGCTTCACGGCTGCAATGCCTTTTCATCGGGGGCTATAATTTGTAGACTGCAAAACATTATCATCTACTGCTGATGGAGCTAAAGAATATGCCACTGTCTCTACATCTTAATCATGAGCTTTAGATACTGCAAAATAAAGAGTAATTAAAATGTTGATTTGGGCATCCCTACACAAGTTCAAAGCTCCAGCACTGTAACCAATCACAGTTCAAAGCTCCCAGCATTTTCAATTAATTGTGTGTGTGTGTGTATATATATATATATATATATATATATATATATATATATAAAATACATGCATATATACATTTTAGTGGCACGGTAGCACCACTATGGTTAGAGTTGAATAGGCAGTTTAATGTTTTAAAGCTCACATTTTGCACTTTAATAACTTTGCAACCATTCAACAGATTTGAACGAAATTTGGTATGTTCTGTCCAGATAGATAGATCTCTTGATGTACCAAGTTTCGTTTTTATCGGATTTGTGAACTTTGTGCTGTGTATAGTGGAAAAACAGTACAAGTCACTTTTTTTCACCTGGTTTGGCTATTTTTTTCTTTAACATGCTGGGACCACACCACTTGGGATTTTGGTCTGAAATTTTCAGGGTAGAAAGAGCTTGCCCAAAAAGCAAGCCAGAATTGGATAAATGTACAATATTAATCCTTTCCAAAGTTATTCAATTTTGAAATTTCGGGTTTTGCGCATGCTCAGTTCAGTCTTTTGGATAGCTGCACAGTGTGAAAAGGGATTTAGGGCTCACAAAATGGGATTTCGATACCTTTGGAAAAAGGAACCAGCTTGCAAAAAGGGATTCTGACACCTCACAAAAAGGGATTTTTAATGTTTACTGTTTCTGTGTCACTTCACTGCAAAAAAACAGTTAAGACTTTCAGGCTGAAATTTTCAGGGTACAAAGGGCTTGCCCCAGAGTTGTGACTTTTGCTGGTTTGCTGATACAATTTACATTGCTTCCATACTTCTAACATTTTAAAGTTTGGAAATTTTCCATAGGATAACATTGTGGCTGATGCAGTACCTATTGATGCCTATATCTTGTAAATGATGTGAGCTATGAATTTTTCGCTGAACGCAGGTGTACTAAGCAATGATACAGGTTGTCAGTTGTTGATTACAATTGTGGTGGAATTTTTTCCAGTGTTCCTATGGTTACCAAGATATTGCATCATTTGCAGCATAAGGGTTACTTGGAATATCTCTAGGCCTGCACTGAATCTCTACAGTTATAGGTAGATGGACCCTGGGCCCTGAGCTCCCACATATGGATACCATTATGTAGTAATGGAACTGCAGGGCCCTCCATTATGCAATAGTGGGAGCCACAGGGAGATGACAGTTCATTACTATGTCTCTACACTTATGGCTAAATGGTGGGCCCTCTGCTCCAAGAAAGTGATACCATTATGGAGTAATGGGTGTGGGATAGGAGTCATTTCCACAGGTAAATGAGGGTTAATTACAATGTCTATACACTTATGGTTACATAGGAGGACTGGGCCCACAGGATCCTGCACTTTGGGACCTGTGCAACCACAACACACTATAGACTGATGGGAGCACAGGGACCGCTGGGCCCTGTGCTCCCACAAACATATAAGGGTAAGATTACACTTTCTGAAAAAGTAAGAAAATTCATTGCAAAAAAAAAAAACTTTGTTAATGCATCGGATAGGGTTGAAGCAACAAAAGTAGGGAAATGAGGTGTTAGCATTTTGAACTCTAACATCCTCCTCCTCTACCACCCTACCTCACCCCTCTAGGCCCTGTGCTTCCACAGGGAAATGAGGGTTAATTACAATGTATACACTTATGGTTACATAGGAGCACAGGGCCTGGAGGGTCCTGTGCAACCACAGCACACTATAGACTGATGGGAGCGCAGGGACCTCTGGGCCCTGTGCTCCCACAAACATATAATGGTAAGATTAGACTTTCTCAAAAAGTAAGAAAATTCATTGCAAAAAACTTTGTTAATCCATCTGTTAGGGCTGAAGCAACAAAAGTAGGGAAATTAGACATTAGGGTTTCAACCTCTAACACCCCCTCCCCTATCACCCCACCTCACCCCTCTAGGCCCTATGCTTCCACAGGGAAATCAGGGTTAATTACAATGTCTATACACTTATGGTTACATAGGAGCACAGGGCCTGGAGGGCCCTATGCAACCACAACACACTGTAGACTGATGAGAGCACAGGGACCTCTGGGCCCTGTGCTCCCACAAACATATAAGGGTAAGATTAAACTTTCTCAAAAAGTAAGAAAATTCATTGCAAAAAACTCTGTTGATGCATCAGTTAGGGTTGAAGCAACAAAAGTAGGGAAATGAGGCATTAGGGTTTCGAACTCTAAGCCCCCCACTCCTGCCTCCCCACCTCACCCCCACCGTCCACACACCAACAGGCATCGGGGTGTGCCTTGGGGTCATCAGGCCTAAATCTCACCTCATTCTCCTATACTGTACCATCTCACCTTACTTAGACATGGAATAGGATGAGAGTAAGGGATGATGATGATGCATGCATATTGTAATTGTCTCTAATTTTCATGTGGGAGTACAGGGCATTTATACATAAGTGTAGAGACATTGTAATGAACTGTCATCTTCTGGTGCGCTCTGGGTCCTGCGCTCCCATTACTGCATAATGTAGAGCCCTGCACTCCCATTATTGTGTAATGGTATCCATATATGGGAGCGCAGGGCCCTCTTAGCCCTGCACTCCTATATACCTATAAGTGTAGAGACATAGTGCAAGCCTACAGACATTTCAAGTAACCTTTGTGTTGCAAATATGGCAATATCTCAGTAACCATAAGAAGTTTGGAAAAAATTCCACTGCAGTTGAAGTCATGACCTAGCAACCTGCACACATGCTTAGTAAAAGCTGCACTTACCAAAAAATCCATATCTTGAACCGTTTTTGAGATGTAGCTGCCAAAAGGTACTACGGCTGCCACTATATTATCCTATGGGAAATTTTGAAACTTTGGAATGTTATAACTATGGAACCAATGTAAATGTTTCCACCAAACCAGCAAAAGACACACCTGTGGTGCAAGCCCTTCCTACCCTGCAAATTTCAGCCCAAACATCCTAACCATGTTTTTACTATAAAGTGGCAAAGAAACTGTTTTTTGGGGGGAACTTTCACAAATTTGCAAAACATTTGCAAAAATTTGTGAAAGTTTTCACAAATTTATGAAAGTGTGTTTGTGAAACTAACAAATTACGATAGTTTTACAAAAGTACTTTCGTAAATTTGCAAAAGTTCAGATAACAAAATTGAAAAAAAAACATATTTCCAGGCAATATTGTTTTTTTTTTTGCATTATCTATTTATACCCCATACGTGCTCCAGAGCTGCCTCTCCTTTGGGCCGTCATGGTCCACAGACATTCCCCTACTATCTCCTCCTTCAAGAACCTACCTCATATCTGCAGCCTTTTCCATAGGGTAGTCCAGTGTAACCCTTCACCAGGTGGGTCCCCACTCCTCTGAGGGGAAAGGCACCAGTGGGAGGAACCAGCACACTATTCTTTTTTCAGTCCTGGGAGCTGCTGAGGCATTCTGTGGATCTCCAGAGGAGTCTTTGGAGGTGCCTGGGGCAGACAGCCTTCATCTGACTAGACTTCCAGAGCAGTTTTTCCAGTTTTTCTTGTTCCCCTTTTGCATTGCATCTTGTAGTGCCTCCAGTCTCCACTGGGGGCCACTACGTGAGCAAAGCCAGTCCCAAACCCACCCCAGGATAGGAGAGCAGTCTGTTGGATGCTCAATCCTATCCTCCCCCACTGACCTCCGACGACCTGAGTCTATTCCAGAACCCAGGTCGCTGGCGTGGGTTGAGGTAAGGTGCCAGTGCCTCAGCCCTCTATGCCACTGGGCCGTCCAGGCATTATTTTTAAAAATGAATCTCAGAATCATGTTCCTCAGGCCACAATTAGGTAAACACAACTGTTGGTGTTTGCCAATGGACAGTGTCCTGTGACAAGGACCTTGTGTGGAACGGGGAATGGTAGAAGGTCTACCACTTGTGGGTGAGCCTGTCAGCATGGCACAGTCCTGCATGACACATGGCGGTTGGGCTGGCCGGCAGCTGGGTGACCGTCAAATACGTGATTCCTTGTCATGGTGAGCATGACGTGGTCAGCCAGGATGCGCATGCTCTAGGTACTTATGGGTAAATCACCCACATGGGCAACTGGTAGAAGGGCGACAGGGAGGAGGGTGCATGGATGAAGGGTGACTGGGAGGAGAGCGCAGGAGGAAAAAAGTGAGCTCCGCTATGGGTGATGGCATGGAGGTGTACACCCAGAAAGCACCCTACAGCCCAGTAGAGGACCTACCTGCATCCCATGGGTAGCTCCCTGTGGTAGCCCCACGGTAACATGCCACCCCAAGTGACCCCTGCCACAGCAGCTGCTGGCCCCTCCTTGCCCCCCGGTGCACAGAGACTGATGCAGGTTGCATCAGGCAGGAAGAGGACAAAAGACATAATGATGGGTGCTGCCTCTGAGCCTCCATGGTGCCTCAGGCGTAGTGCACCCGACACTGATGCAGGAAGTGTGCTCTGAGCTGTGGGATTGAAACATGCAGCGTCACACAGCCTACATTGCTGAACTAGCAGTAGACAGGATAGCAGCAAGCAGCAGAGATGAACACCTACCTGAGCAGAGCAGGACCATATGGAATGCCACCATCCACCAACCCACAGCTGCCAGGGCAAACCGCAGACAGTTGACACTGCATTGACAGGACCACAAAGTGTGACCGATGCCCACACGCACCTTTTTATTGCCACAGGACCATGGGGGTACCCCCCCCACACACACACACACTGGTGCACACACTGGCAGGTGGACCCTGTACGGCCCACACCCATAAAAGGGAACACCGCGGAAGCGGAGGCCACCCAACTAGGGACCGACTGCATGATGTCCGAGTGCAGTTTTATCATGAGCCAGGCAAAACACTTCTGTCCCACAGTGGATATCTCTACTGCAGGAATAAGGAAGTTTGCAAACATTAAGGGTGTGCACAAGGAAAAGTGGTGCTCTGAAACACAGAGATAACTACAAGACTAAAGAAGTTTGGGCACTCACCCCCACATATCATGCTGAACACCGAAAAAAGTTAAAATACTTTATTACTGATGTAAAACATGCCTAACGTGTTTCTGGTCTGTTACTCGACCCTTTCTCAACGGCTTTGAGAAAGGTTGAGAATGCTGAACCAAAGGCGAAGCATGTTTTACATCATGTAAAAGTATTTCTTTCGTATTCAGCGATATAGTGTTAACTTTATCTTATGAGGGATAAGGAAGTGAAGCATAAGACATACTGGCAGTGTATACAGGACCACCACCACAGCTGCCCCACCAGGGTGCACGGAGGAGGATGCAGTGGTGTACACTGGCGACCACACAACCATGTCCTCGATGCAGGGGAGGGTGGCATCAGGGAGGTGCTCAGCAATGTGCATGCCTGAGTGCACAGCAGTATGGAGAGCAATACACAGGTGGTTGTACAAAGCACCACAGGGGTGCAGGACGCGATCGTGGGTGGCTGCCCATAGTGCAGCACCTGAAGCAGATGATGCAGCATGTCTGATAGGAGTGTGGGGGGGGCTCTGCCAACACCAACCTCTCTGCACGTCCTAGCAGTGACCCCAGAATATGCCGTCACACTGGGTAGTAAACTGTTCCTATAGCATGATAGCGGACCAGGGGATGACTGAGTGCTGCTGTTTGCCATGCAGAGGGCCCTGCAGTACCTAGCCAGTTGTAGCAACTGGTTTATGGATGGCACCTTCTGCTGTGCACCACCACTATTCACACAGGTCTACACCAAACACAGGCTGCGGATGGACGTCGTGCTGCCCGTGGTCAATGTGTTGATGCCATCCCGGACTGAGCGCATCTTTCCGGCCGTGTTTGGCGAGCAGCGGTGGCTACTTGCCGACATGTGCCCTGCAACTGCCATGCTGGATTTTGGGCACGCCGCCTGGTGGGCATTCACGGCTGCATTCGAGGACATTGTGGTGCATGGATGCTACTTCCACTATTACCAGGCTGTGTGGCGTAGGGTACAGCAGATACCCGATCTGCATGTCCGGTATGCCAGTGATGCCAAGTTCACCTTAAACCTCTGCATGCTCCTTGCACTGGCATATGTACCCATGGACATCGTGGAGGGTGCCTATGGGTACTCCTGGAGCAGCCCTTCTACCGGGCCAATGCGGAGCTGCTCCGGCCCCTCCTGGAGTACATGGAGATACCCTGGGTGGGCAGGGTGGTGGGCAGGTCCACCCGCAGGCACCCCATGTTCACAGTCCATTAGTGGAACATGTACCAGCCCACTCTGGATGGCCTTGCCAGTACAAACAATGCTATTGAGGGCTGGCACCGTGCCTTCTGTACCAGGCTGGGTGCCAGCAGCCCATCTCTGTGGCACTTCCTTGAGTGTCTCCAGGAGGAGGAGCATCTCACATCCATCTGTACAGAGCAGTTGCTCTCAGGCACAGGTGACGTGGCATAGAAGCGGCACTACCGGGACCTCACCCACTGGATTGAGGCACTCGTGGGGGACTATGGCAACCGGAGTACAACTGACTACCTGAGTGGGCTCACATACAACTTCCATATGCAGGTGTAGCTGGGTGTGCCCGTGTTGGCATGTCATCGCCACCCACCACTGGGCCCTCTGCCTGTCTGTCTCCGTACTGTGGGGCTGCTGTGGCACTCAGTGGAGTGCCCCCTGCTGACACACCATTCAATGGCTGTGTGCGTATGCCATCCCTGCACAGTCACTGTGCTGTGGCCCTCTGTCACTGCTGTTCCCCCCCCATGGTGCCCCCCTTGTGCCATCCTGACTTTGGCTTGTCCTACACTGGTGTCCCCATCCTGCCCGCCCCTCGCCATCCCCCCTTGTCCGGTTGTATTCCTTAGTGGTGGTGGTAGTGGTATTTTATTTTAGCCTAGCAGTCACCATTTTGGCAGTCATGGTTCACTGCCCGTTCTGTCCCTGAACTTCCCCTGCGTGCTATCACCTGCCTCAGTGTGTTGCCTCTCGCTCTTGCACCGCCCCATTTGCCCACCTGGTATGCACCGTTCCTGCTTGGCCCTTTTGTCATTCACAGTCCATTTTTCGCCCATATCACATAGTAACCCAAGGGGCAGTATTTTTAGAATTACATCATTTTTTAGCTGTTGCTAACTGAAAACAAGATGGTAGCAGTACAAAAGTGCAAAACCCATTTACGGCAGACAAAAGTGCTTTCATGAAAGCAGAAAGTGCTTTCGAGATGGACATAAATTTTTTTCCTATAGGCTGTAATAGGAAACTTTAAACTTTAATAAATTTTGAACAGATTAATATTTTTCACCAAACCTTCAAAAGGCACATCAGTGACCCAGACCCCAGATACCCTGAAAATATCACACTAGACCCCCAAACAATTTGGGCTTTAGCCCTGAGCAAAGAATTTTCAAAAAAGTGAGACTTTTTCAAATTTTTTGGCACTCCGCAGCTCTGCAACTGCACTTCTGACCGGAATAAAACTTGCCAGATCCAGACATCTATGGTACCAAACAGTGCATACAAAATTTCAGGCAAATCAGATGAAACAGTTGCAAAGTTATTAAAGTACAAACTTTTGGGTTTAACATAGAAGTGGCTGGGCAACCCTAACTGTAGTGGCACTACCATGCCACTATAGTGTGTGTGTGTATGTATTGTGTATATATATATATATATATATACACACACATATAGACATACAGTGTGTGTGTGTGTGTGTATGTATATATGTATATGTGTATATATATATATATATATATATATATATATACACATATAGACATACATGTGTGTGTGTGTGTATGTAATATGTATATGTGTATATGTGTATATATATATATATATATATCTATATATCTATATCTATATCTATCTATCTATATATATATAGGGGATATGACATAGCCTGACTGAAGATATCATATTTATCTTCACGAGAGGCCAATGATATCATGATATCTCGCGGTGGCGAAGCCGGGTGAGATATCTTGATGTCATTGGCCTCGAGTGAAGATAAATATGATATCTTCAGTCAGGCCATGTCATGCTCTGTTTATACAATGTATGTTTTGGGATCCACACAAGAGAATCCCTCCTCCCCAGTTCTGCCCTCATTACAATCCTTAGTGGTTTTGTGCCCCTCTCAGGTGACTTACTAATGCTCCTCCACAGAACCTTCCATATCCCCCCACAAAACTGTCCCTATCTGCCACCTAACTTTCAAGCAGCATTTGTGATTTAAAACATTAGTTGTTTGTGTCATTTCACACTGTTCACCAATCAAGCACTATTTTTTTAGCTTTAAAGTACCGTGACCGAGCACTGCATATAGCAGTAAATTAAGTCCTGCTAGTGATTTAAATTTAGACATTCTGTGTGCAAAAAAGGTAACATAACTGTGTTTTTATGTTAATTTGCCTTAGTTTTATGTA
Source organism: Neoceratodus forsteri (assembly GCA_016271365.2). Taxonomy (NCBI): domain Eukaryota; kingdom Metazoa; phylum Chordata; order Ceratodontiformes; family Ceratodontidae; genus Neoceratodus; species Neoceratodus forsteri. The sequence goes on from CM057456.1 coordinate 1,682,326,151, forward strand.
TGAGCACTTATGTGGTTGATTCTGTCATTTGCAGAGCGTCCTACCATTGCACCGCTTTCAGTTTTAATATGCTTATGTAGGTTAGCCGAGCGCTGTTTGTTGTACCTGATGATATTCTGGTAGAAGGACTGCTAGTGATGGAAAAGTAACAAATGTCATATTTTACCTTCATTTGTGGAAAGAGGTTTGGATTGTAGCAAGAAGAGGGTAGCAATGTGGAAATCAGCAGGCTGAGAACAGTAGCTGGGAGTGAGTGCTCATTGCTATGGCAATGGTGACTTGAGCTCACGGTTTCTTTTGGAATCTGCCGACTAGCTGGCTTACACTTCGTGGCATGTTGTTACTTGGCATACTGTGATATAGAAAGCTGGGTAAATTTAAGATGGCGTGAACCGTTTCTTTAAATGTGTTATCAACTCGCCGGTGGTCATGTACTGATAGCGCTTAATGACAGGAAGAAAAGTGAAAGCGGTTACATGGAGTGCGATGGTCTGGCAGGATCAACCAGATACAGTAAGTTCTCTTTTACAAAAGTAAGGAAAGTTAAGATTAAAATAGTGTTTTGGTGCTTTTTGTTGCAGGCGTGCCTTACTGTAAATCTTGATTTACAGCTATAGACAGCGCTCAGTTACAGTAAAAAGTAGAAAGTTCCACATCTGAGAGGTTTCAGAATGGCGTATAGGAGTGAGAGATATCTCCATGGCGTATAGGAACATGGAGATATCAATGTTATCTTCTGCCTAGCTCCAATATCACGTTTTATACTTTTATTTATCCCAAAACATACATTGTATATATATATATATATATATATATATATATATATATATACATAATGGGGTGGAGATAAATGCAGAGTCATAAATTCATTTATCTCAGTAACTGTGTGTGAAAATTTTGTTTATACATACTGTACAGTTACTCATTTATATACACGCACCCATTTATCTATATAGTTACTATGTCACTGCCCTCCCCCTTGCCAGCACTACTTCCACCCACTTTCACTTTCCCTCTCTCACACACAGTAGGTCGCCTCATACTATTTTACCTCTGTCCACCCACCAGAAATGAAAACTGCTGCTACAACCAAAAAACACCTGCCGGTATTAAATTTTTGTACTGCAATGCCCAGGCTCTTAGCAGCTTGTTTTACATTGTTCTTTCTAAATCTGTTATACATATATATATATATATATATATATATATAGCTATTTCTATAGCTATATCTATATCTATAATAGTGGCTCGGTCATGCCACTATAGTTAGGGTTCAGCAGTCATATACATACTAAAGTTAAACGTTTGGGCATTAATAACGTTGGACCCATTCAATGGATTTACCTGAAATTTGGTACACACATTAGGGCATGGGAGATCTCTTGATTTACCAAATTGTGTTTCAGTAGGAGTGACGGTCTTTGTGTACGAAAGCACTGAAAAATGCAAAATTATCCATTTTTTGGAGGCACCTTTTAGCATTCTGAATGTGGTCCTGCATGGCCATTGTGTGGCCTGCCACTCTGCAAGATGGCTCATTTGAAAGAGCTTTGGTGGTTGAACATGCCGCTTTTTGTTTGGTGAAAAAATATTAAGGCATTCAAAAGTTATGGCACTTTTAAGTTCCCATTATAAGTCAATGGGAAAATTTATATGTATGTTTCACGAACAAAGAATGGGGTCCTGGCCATCTCGTCCCACCTAGTGATCAAAGAATTTACAACCTCGCGGTTCAAGAATCTTTGTCCCTGAGGATTTTTTCAAATTCTTTGATCGCGAGGTCTGGCATCTTGTTTTCAGTTTTCCGATCGAAAAACACAAATATCTTGGCTCAGGGGTCACTTCTGAGGTAAAACTTGGATGGGTTTTACCCAGAGGACCTCGATCTATCGAGCCATGGCTTTGGTTCCATCCAAATCAGTCTAAAAATAGAGTTTTCAGCTGTTTAAATCTTTGTTCGCGGCTCACTAGCGATCTTTGATCGCGAGCCTGCAAATCTTTGATCGTGAGATTCTTTGATCACGATCGTGCATCGTGAGCGAGGGACGAGATGGCCAGATTTAAAAATGTGTTTTTAAGGGGTGCCCTACAATGGCATCTAAGGGTGGATTTTGCTCAGTGGGCTTTGTTCTGCCTCATCTGAATAAAAAAAACTTTCGTTTTCTTTATCCCTTGGTAGTCTAGTGGCCCCCTCCCCATCATAATACTGTCGACAGCGATCTCTCTATCCCTGGTAGTCTAGTGGCCCCCCAATGAGTATTTAATAAATATGACTGTTTTGTATTCATGGTAGTCTAGTGGCCCCCCATGTATGTTTATTAACATCTGTTGCACATATTTCTGGTAGTCTAGTGCCCCCCCCATCTGCATTTGATTATTATTAATATCCCTGGTAGTCTAGTGGTCCACCTCCCCATCACAATAAAATGAATAAGCATCTTCAATGTCCTGGTAGTCTAGTGGCCCCACCCCCACTCTGATGTGCCAGCCACAGCACCCCGTTCCCCAGCCAGCGACTGGCAGCCCACCTCTCACCTCCATGGCCAGCTGCTGACTGTGTATATTCAGCGCTTATTCAAACAGGTGCTCAGAAATAATTTCAGAGTGCCTGTTTGAATTAATGATCATAATATACACAGTTGGTAGCTAACCATGAAGAGAGGTGGGCTGTGCAAATCGCCAACTGGGGAATGATGAAGTGCTGGGTAAACTGGCATGGCTTGGTGTGAGGCCACTAGACTACAAGGACATGAAGATGGTTATTAATTTTATTGTGATGGGGTGAGGGCGTTAGACTACCAGGGATATTAATAATAATCAAATGCAGATGGGGGCACTAGACTACCAGAGACTATTTTCAAGAGACATTAATAAACATACATGGGGGGACTAGACTACCATGGATAAGAAACAGTCATATTTATTAAACACTCATTGGGGGGGCCACTAGACTACCAGGGATAGAGGGATATATGGACAGTATTATGAGGGGAAGGGGGCCGCTAGACTACCAGGGATAATGGAACTAGTGTTTTTTTTATTCTGATGGGGCAGAACTAGGCCCCCTGAGCAAAAACCACCCTTATATTACTTTGTAGGGCACAACTGGGCAACAGAAAACTTTTTGGAAATCTGGCCATCTCATTCCTCACTCTTTGTTCAAGAGTGAGGAATGTCTTTGATTGCGAGGCTGCAGATTCTTCCATTGCCACATTCTTTGACTGCGATCGTGCATCGGGAGCGAGGGACAAGATGGCCAGATGAAAAAATCAATTATTTGAACTCAGGGGTGTCTTAGGAAGACAAATGAGGGTGGGTTTTACTCAGGGGCTTCGTTCTGACGAACCATGGCGGTGGTTTACCGCAATTGTGTTGATTTTGTAAATTACACAAGTTTTTATTCTTTGGTCATGATCATGCAAATTCTTTGATCACGAGATTCTTTGATCATGATAGTGAGCGAGGGATGAGATGGCCCAATTTAAAAATCAATTTTTTCAGCCCAGAGGTGTCCTAGGAAGTTAGATGAGGGTGGGTTTTACTCGGGCGCTTCGTTCTCTCGAACTATGGTGGTGGTTAACCGCAATTTCAATTATTTATTTATAAGGTTTTTAATTCTTTGTTCATGAGCCTGCAAATTCTTTGATCACGAGCCTGCAAATTCTTTGATCATGATATTCTTTGATCACCATCTTTGATCGTGAGGGCAGGACAAGATGGCCAGATTTTTTATAATGGAATAGATAGGGAACTTGCACTGATCTTTGACATTGAATATGTTGGAAACGGTTTGGTCTTTTTATTTGAGATTTGGAGGGAAGAAAGGCAACATGCTACAGATGTGGCTTTTAGTGGCTTGGTCAAAAAATATTACAGGGCGGCAAACTTAAGGCACTATGAAGTTGATGCTTTTTCCCATAGAATAACATTACGATGCCTGTTGCATAACAGGAATTCTTTGCCGCCCTGCTTCAAAATAACGGTTTGGTCTTTTGGGCTGAAATTCGAGGAAGGAAGCCAACCTCCCACAGATGTGCCTTTTGGTGGTTTGGTGAACAGATATTACAGGGTGGCAAACTGATGGCACTCGAAGTTGACGCTTTTTCCCATAGGATAACATTATGGCATCTGTGGCACCTTTCAGGGCCCATATCTCAGAAACGATGCGAGATACAGACTTTTTGTCACAAAAATGCTTAGCTCCCAGCAGTGGCTAAGCACAAAACTAGCCAGGAAAGTCATAATTCATATGAAATTTTAATTTTTTTTTTTTATGTCGTACGGTTTCTGAGATATAAGCAATTTAGTATTTCAAGTCGTTATCTTGTGCTCCGAGGTCCATTATTATGCATACATTCTTTGTTTTCATTGTGTTTTTCAATGCAGTTTTTGGGGAAAAGAAGGATGTGCCCTTTCATTACTGTGCCAGTTAACGTTTCCAGTTGCGCTTCTGTTACCATTCGCGTCATCATTCCTGTCTACGCCACCGTGTGCGTTACGGTTTGTGCTTTCATTTGTGCTTACGTTTCTGTTTCATTTGGTGTTATTGTTGCTATTACTGTTATGATTTGCATTTGCAATTGCGGTACCGTGTCCATGCACTTTGTGGTTTGCGTTTCCATACGCACTTGTATTTGTGTTTCCGTTTCTGTCTCCTTTGATGTTATTGTTGCTGTTACCGTTAGTATTTATGTTTCCAATTGCAGTACCATGAACATGTGTGTTACCAGTTGTGTTTCATATGCAATTCCATTTGTGTCTCCGTTTCCCTCACTGTTTGCTTTGGCATCACTTTGCGCTTTCATATCTATTTCCGTTTGTGTTACCATTTATGATTGGAGCACCATGTGTGTAACTGTTTACGCTTGTGTTTGCATTGCACTTACTGTTACTATGTCACACAAAATCATGTGGTGGGAGTGCGGGGCCCAAAGGGCCCCACGCTCCCACCAACTAGCGCAACTTTCTACTTTTCTATTCTATCTTAAAAAGTAAGGAAATTATATGCAAAAAACTTTGTTAATGCATCAAGTTAGGGTTCTACTACAGCAAATAAAGTGAAGAAATTTGATTTTAGGGTTCCCACCCCTTGCACTCCACCCCAGGCCGCCCCCACCAATGGGCATCGGGGTGTGCATTGGGGTCCTTGGGCCTAACTCTCACCCCATCCCATGTGTAAACAAGCTGAGGTGGTGCAATGTAGGAGAATGGGGTGAGAGTTAGGGACCAAAGACCTCAATGCACACCCTGATGCCTGTTGTGAAGTGCCTGGGTGGTGTGCAAGGGTGGAATCAAAATTCGAATTTTGCTTTATTCACTGTAGAAGAACCCCAACTGATGCATTAATAAAGTTTTCTGCATATAATATATATATATACATATTTTTATCACACAGAAGATGGGAAGAAAGAAAGAATAGAAACATCAAGTGAAGGAATGGAGAAAGCAGGGAAATTGTGTGACCGTCAGAGTGATCAGTTCCTGGGTGCCACAAGGAAAATGTGATTGTGCAATCAGACAGGCAAGAGATGAGCAAGTGACAGAATAGGAGAGGACAGAGTAGACCATTGCTTTTAACTCTCTCTGCATAACAAATAGGATAGGGGCTTACCAACCCTATCACATAACCTTCTTTTACTTCTCTTTTAACATTATCTTATAACATTTACAGTTCTTTGCATATGCAGTATCCCTTTTTCCTAACACATTTTACAGCAAACATTTCAGTTAAGTGCACACATTTTTTTTCAACTTTCTGAATTCTCAATTCCTGAACCAAATCTGACAGGAAATCAGAATTGACATTCTCTTTTCCGGACAATGATGATTGACACTCCCTGATGATGCCCTGAGTGAAACCAGCTGGAGTTTAGTGCTGGGTGTTCCCTACTGGTGTTCTCGTTTGTGAGATTTGTGGCTTCATGGCACTTTATGAATTAAACTAGCATTTAAACTAGTGAAACTATTTCTATATTAACAGAATAGTTAATCCCTGGAATTCTTTACCTGAAAATATAATTCTTAGTAAAAGTAAGTCTGAATTTAAACAAAGACTGGATAGGCACATTGTGTCTGGAGCTACACTAAGTTATTTTCAAGAATGGGAAATCAAGAGCTCATATGGGCTATGCCCTCTCACTCCTCACAAACCTCAGTATGAACCTTAGTATGAGCATTTATATGTCTATTTTTGTCTGAATGTGCTTTATTTGAGGTGGTGGATGGTGCAAGGATTTCTGTATTTTTCCTGCCTAGTTTGTATCCCAGCACATCCAGCTGGTTATTCAGGGTGGTTATTCTTGCTTACAAATCCTTTTTACAGCAAGACATTCTTGTTTAATAGTGGAGTACTTTTTAAGTTCACGCATGCTTGTCAAACATCTTGTGATGAGTGACTTTTGAGGGGTGTGACACTGTCTGTCCAGTGCAGAGTGCTCTGCAACAGGCTCGACAGTATCACACCAATCATCAGCCAGGCTGATCATGACACTGTTTAGCCTGAAGTGGTCTGCACTTGAAAAGAAAAAGCCATACCATCATGTGGTAACTTTTTCCTTTCATTTGCAGGTCACCACCCAGCAAACAGCTGTTTGCATCCTGATCAGCCTGGCTGGCATCTCTGCACCCCCCACTACCCCATCAGTTCCTTCCATCTCCAGCCCCTTTCACCTCTGGCTGACACCTTAAGCCCTGTAGGGCATAACTAAATTTACAATAGTGCCACCAGAGTGGTGATTCTGGAAAGTGGGAGGAGGTGCTTTCCTCTCCTGCCTCCTCCACTTTCTGCTGACTCCTTTTGCTCTTCTCCCACCCATGCAGAGTAGGCCACAGCCTAAGTTCTGTATGCCCGAAGGTACTTTCACTTTAAGCGTGATTATGCTAGCAGATCCTCCTCGCTTGCCGACATCAGGGTGCTCAATGCCAGTGTCAGCATGTATCCCCCCTCCCCCATTAATGTGGCACACTGGGAGCCCATCCCGGTGTACCCAAAAAACTACCTCTGATGTTTCTAACACCGGGATGTCCAGAACCAGAGTCAGATGCACCGCCCCCCATGCTCCTATATTCTCAGCTGATCTCAGGGTGCCCAATCCCTGGGTTGGCATTGCTCCCTTCCAGTGCTCTGGCACACTGGTAGCCCACCCCAGTGTGCTGAAATCCATTTTATTAATATTTCACCTGTAAAAAAGAAAACAGTCCCACAAGATCTTTTTTTTTAACCTAAAAAGAAAACAGTCCCTCATCGTTCCATGACCCCCTCTCCAAACCCGCACCCTCTCTCTGCACTTTTATCTCCCTGCACCCTCTTACCCATACTTACCTCTAGAAGTGGAAGCAGTGATCTTCTGTGGACCAGGAACACATCTGCACTCTTAAAAACCAACCGGGAACTGAAGAAATGAAGGTAAGCACTATAATGGCAGTCAGTGGGGGCGTGGGTACAACTTAGGTTGCTATCTCAGACAATTTGTGGAGTTTTGGTCCCACATTTTCAATGTGGGGTTCTTCAGACCCCTCCTCATGAATACTGTCACTGTCATTTTGTTTCTTAGTCCGGAAAGGTGATTTCGCAGTTGCTTCATGGAATCACCTTTCTGGACCAATTAACAAAATGACAGTGCCACTGTTCATGGGGTAGGGTGAAAAAACTCCCCAAAATGATTGCGTTATGAGCATCCATTGTGCAGTTTCTATGCACGCTCATAACTTCATCAATTTTTAATATTTTCACTCCAAATGTCCAACATTGCCATTTTTTCACACCCCCTTATGAACACAAAAGCTGTCATTTTTTGCATCCTTCCTGAAATGTGTTTTTGCACCTATGACACAGAATTTATTTATTTAGTTTTTGTTGACCGGGTAAGTGCACTAGACAAATCCTGCCTATTTTCAGGCACGACCCAGGGGAGGGGGATACAGATGAATGCCAACTGACTTTGAACCAGATTAAGAATGGTGCGATCACTGTGCAAAATCAACTTTTGGAACAGATTAATGAAATCCCAGTGCCACTGTTCATGAGGGGAGGTCCCAAAAAGGCCATGTTGAAAATTTGGTGAAAACATTCCCAAAAATGACTGTGTTACAAGCGTGCATTGCATAGTTTCTACGCACATGCATAACTTTGCCACTTTTTCATATTTTCACTCCAGATTTTCAACATTGCCATTTCTTCACACCTCCTCATGAACAGTATAGCTGTCATTTTTCACATCCTGTCCAAAATGTGTTTTCGCACCTGTGGCACCGAATGTCACACTCGCTGAGCGAAATCATCTTTTGGGACTGAGTAGGGAAATGATACTGTCACTGTTCATGAGGTGGGGTCCCAAAAAGTCCATGTTGAAAATTTGGAGCAAAAATATCAACAAATGCCTGGGGCATTAGAGTTTCCAACTGTAAAGCCCACCCTGTACAGACTGACAGACGTCGGGGGTGTGACTTGGGGTCATCGGCCGTAATGCTCACCCCATTCCACCCCCACCCGACCCTGCAGCCACTGACAGACATTGAGGTGTGCCATGGGGTCTTCAGCCCTAATGTTCACCCCATTCACCTATACTGCATCCATCTCAGCTTATTTTGTTATGCAATGGGGTGAGCATAAGGGTGGAAGACCTCAAGGCACACTGCGACACCCTGTTGATGTCTGCAAGGTGGAGTGAGGTGAAATGTTATGAGTGTTATGGCCAACGACCCAATGGCACACCTCCAACGCCTGTCAGTCTCTGCAGGGTGGGGGTTGGCATTACTTCAATACTTCACTGCCATTCCTATTATGCATCTAACTCCTGCTCTACCAATGCAAATACCAACAAGCAAACATTCAGCATTGACAAATGCTTGTTTTTCTAGTGGAGTGAATCAGTGCTGGAAGAACATAAGTAATTTGTGTTCAGAGTGATGCTTTAAAATTCAAGGCAGAGGAATATACACAGAAAAATATGGAAGGCATGTACATCAGCAATACCAACAGCAAACTTTCGGCATTGATAAATGCTTGTTCTCTCTGTCATGCAAGTTCCTACTGATATACAGAACAGGATGTTCTTTCCCATATATATTCTGACTCAGGACTGCACCTAGGCCTACCTCTGATGCATCTGTCAGTAACAGTAATTGTTTCTCAAAGTCTGGACTTCTTTTGTTTAGTTTCTTTGTTTCTCCCCCTGTCCTGGTCAGCCCCTCCTTCCCAGCAAACCTCCCAGCCCGTCACCCCAGTATCCCCCAGGACTTACCTTCTCCAGGTATCTGCTTGTACCAGGGAGAGAATGGGGAAACATCTGAACTTCTCAAAACAGGGTCTGGACGTAATACAGTCTTTATGGATGGGAAAGCTTCATCACACTCTGGGGACCATTTCACATTATTCGGGTACCTTTTTTCATGAGTTCAGTGAGGGGAGTAGCTAACCAGGAAAAGTTGGGAACAAGTCTTTTGTTGTAACCAGCCAGACCTAAAAATTACCTGACATGTTTCTTTGCCTTAGGGACAGGACTGTTAGCTACAGCTTCTGTCTTGGAAATCTCTGGCTTTACTGCTCCATCTCCTAAAAGATAACTCAAATATCTGGTTTCCTGCATGCTTAATGTGCACTTGGTAGGATTAATGGTCAGACCTGCATTTTTGATAGTTTGGATAACTGCTCGTAGGTGTTCCAGGTGGCTTTTCCACTCTGGATCGTACACTACAACATCATCCAGGTAAACAGCACAATAAACAGTGTGGGGGGCTGGAATTACATCCATGTACCGCTGGAATGTAAGATGTGCACCATGTAAACCAAATGACATGGTGGTGAACTCATAGAATCCAACTGGAGTGGGAAATGCAGTTTTATCTCTGGATTCTTTAGCTAGTGGAATTTTGCCAGTAACCCTAGGTGTGATTGAGGGTACTAATGTAGTTGTCACGGTTCCACCAAGTCGCTTCAACAACTCCATTGTTGAAATCCACTACAGTGACGGGCGAAATTTTGACTGTCAAAATTTCACCTGTCACAAAGTTACTATTTTTGTGTGAGGGGACTGCACCCCTGCACTCCCCAAAAAAATGCAGCAGGCTCTGCCCCCCCACCCTTTGATTTTTTAATAATCAACTCTGAGTTGGAGTTGATTAGGAAGGGGGTGAAACATTGGCAAAACCAGTGCCAGTGTACAGCGGGACCATTACAGTAACAATCTCGAAACTGTCACTGTAATGGTCTTTGCTGTAAACCTTTCACTATTTCTATGATATACAAGTTGGCACTTTCCAGTCTGTCCACTAAATCATCTATTCTGGGCATAGGATAGTTGTTAAATAAAGACTCTTGATTAAGTTTCTTAAAATCAAGGCAGATTCTTACACCCCCTTCTCTTTTATTTACAGTTACAATTGGTGAGGACCAAGCACTTCTTGATTCCTCAGTGATACCCAACTCTTCCATTGTTTAAATGTCCTTAACCACATCTGCTCTTAACCGCTCTGGTCTATGTCTAATCTATGTCTAATCTATGTCTTTTGTCTGATAAGACAAACATTCTCTGACACTATTACATGCTCAAACCCTTTTGCTCAGCCTGGCACTTTAGTAAAAGTACTTTTAAATGTTTTTACTAAGTTATGAATTTCTATGGTTTGTTCTGTGTGTAAGGAAACATTCACCTCTACAGCATCAAAAGTTACAGTTTGTTCCAGTCTGTCATAAGTTATATCAATATTATCTTTAGCAGTTTCTGGTAATACTAACAAAGTAACCTTTGGTGCATTTTCAACCCATTTCTTCAGGAGGCTAGCATGGTATATCTTGATAAGATTTTTCTTATCAGGGGCCTTAGTCTCATACTTAACTGTACTAGTACATCTAAGCACATTATAAGGACCTTGCTACTTATTAGCAGTTTGTTTTCTGTAGTGGCTAACAGTAATAAGACCTTTTCACCTGGCTCAAAAACTTTTTCTTTTACACCATGGTCATAATACACTTTCTGCTGTTTTGGGGCATCTTCTTGGGTACTGTGACCAATTTCAACATATTTTGGCAGTTTCTTTCTCCGTGCACACATATAAGATGTAATAGATTCTTTCTGAGTGGGCTTGTCTTCCCAGGTTTCTTTTATTACATCTGGTGGCTCCATAGCTTGTCTACCATACATTTCAAAGGGTGGAAAATCTGTTGATGATTGTGGCACTTTTCTATGAGCAAAAAGAAGGTAAGGTAAATATTGGTCCCAATCTTTCCCCTCGCCTTTCACAAACCTTTTTAACATGTGTTTCAGAGTTTGATTAAAACGTTCAACAAGACATTCTGTCTGAGGATGATAAGGGGAGGTTCTTATGGCAGTAATACCTAACAGTTGGTACAGCTCCTTCAGTAATGCAGCACCAAAATTACTACCTTGATCAGATATAATCTTTCTAGGTGTGCCCACCCTGCTGAAAATTTTGGCAAGTTCTGCTGCTACTCTTGGGGCTGTGACAGTAAGCATTGGAATTGTCTCTGGGTATCAAGTAGTGTAGTGTAGTTACATACTACCAAAATGAATCAATTACCCTTTTTACTTGAAGCCAACCACATCCATTGCAAGTCTCTCGAAAGACACATCTATCAAGGGTAGGGGCACCTTGTCTTTTTTAGCTGCTGGGGCTACTTCCAGACATTCAGCACAAGAACTGCAATAGGCAGCAACATCCTCATGAACCCCAGGCCAGTAACATTTGTACAACAGTCTAGCAAGGGTGCGATCCCTCCCTTAGTGACCAGCTATAGGACTATCATGTGCTATCTGTGATAACTCAGTTCTATACTTCTTTGGTATGATCAGTTGTTCTAACTGTTCCTATGTCTAAGGATTAACCTAAACTCTGTACAGTGGTGCATTACATACCCTTTTTAAACACTAGTTCACCCTGTTTTTGCTTCACCCCTAGCTGCAAAAAATAATCTTGGTGAGAAACATTGTTAGTTTGCTCAGAAACAAAATCACAATTGGTTATCAGTTTAGTTTCAGCATTTCATATATAAACCCCTTATGTCCATTAATCTTTTGTTACCACAGCTTTTTCATGTGTCTTCTTTCTTTCCTGGACTTCTGGATCTTGAAAATGGGCTCAAACAAGTCCGAGTCGGAGGCACCAAAGAGAAGAGTACCCATCATCTGAGATTTTCTTTGCCTGTGCTCTTGTTATTACAGCTGCTGTCACAGGAGACTTTATTCCTTCTGTGATTAACTTCACAAATCCTGGAAAGTCATTTCCAATAATCACAGGTACAGGCAATTAAGGCACTACCCCCACTTACATTTGGTGTGACATCCCATTAACGTTCTGCGTCACTTGAGTGGTGGGACAGTATTGAGTGTTCCCGTGGATGCATATGACCCTAGTACCTGGTTCTGTTGCATAGTCTTTTCTCAGAACTTCAGCAGGCAGTAGGGACTGTCAGCTTCCCGAATCTGTAAGTCCTTTCATAGACTCATCCCTCACCTTGACATCTATTAAATACTTGCCCCTATTTGTTAAGGCCAAATTTGCTCCAGTGTTACCCTCCTTATTTTTATGGCAGTTTCTTACAATATGGCCTGGCTTATTACAGTTATAGCAAATAAAATGTTTGGGTGTAAATTTGTTACACCCTTCAGACTTCTTATCTGACTTAGAATTAAATTGGGAAAAACAGGGTCTTACCATTCCTTGTGTGTTGCTTCATTGCTGCAGTGTCTGTCTGGCCATCTGATAGTCCTTGTCCAAAGAAACAGCCTTTTCCCTAAATTCATTCATTAATTCATTCCTTTTTTTGTACTTTTATTTAAACAAAAACCTATGGACAACATAATGCCTGTTTTCATAGGCAACCGTAGTTATACAAATAACAAAGAGTCAGCAACATTAAAAAAAGTAGAAATAAAAAATATAAAACAGAATATCAATGCCCTTTACAGTTACCTGTCATACTAAAACGTTGCTCAAGGCTGTGACAAAAGATTTATAATTTGTTTGAACCCTGATGGTTAAAGGTAAAGAATTCCAATAATTACTAATTCTGTAATAAAAAGTAGCCTGTCTAACATTGTTAGAACATATTGGTAGTTTTTAATATTGATTGTCTAGTGACCTAGTTTTAACATTTAGCAAAGTCGGCCTTTCTACCAATAATTTTAGTTTGGCTGCCACTTGTCCATTAACCATCTTCCAAACCCAGCAACCAAATTGTTTATTAATTCTTTGTTGCAAAGTATCCAAATTCAGTATTCTGTACAGACAGCAGGTGCAACAATCTAATGGTAGATCAGATATAAACCTACACACTTTATTTAATAACAATGCAATTCTCTGCATCAAACATTTACTAGCAGAGGAATAGATGACTAAATCAAAACCTATAATAGGCAGAACATGTGTTTGTACAACTAGTATTTTTTGCATATGTTGTAAAGTTAAATTTTCTGGTCAGTGTTCTTTTATCCATTGCAAATATGTCAGTGATCTATGGGACTGTTTTGCCCTCTAGTTGGAGCCATTTAATAAGGAGTTCTTTGAGTTGGGTGAAGGCTTCTCATGGATTGTCGACTAAATGGTAATTCAGAGACTAGAATATCTGCCTGTAGGTCTCTCCTGAAATATAATCCTTTTAAGGATTTCTCTTTTTACAATGTCACAGTTTTCTGACTGTGTAGTGTCCATATTGTTGTAGGCAAGTTGGGCTTTACATGTCAGATAAGGTACTAGCTGGACTGGCCATTGTTGTTTTGGCCATTGGCAGGCCACGGAAACCCTTTCAAAAGTTGTCAGGTATGCTTCAATATCATTCAAGGGACACAGCTTTGTAAGTTTAATGTCTTTTAAGCTGCTTGTGTTTTGTTGATCTGCTGGACCTGTACCAGATCCTCCAGCTTTGATAGCTTGCAAGGCATCCAGCCATCATTGCGCTTGTCACTGCATCTCTTCTCTTTGCTGTTTCTCTAGATGCGGCATCTCTTTTTCTCTCTGTTTCTCAGTCTGTCTTAGTTGTATAGTCCACCATTTGAAGAAAGCAGACATGCTTTCAGGTTATGTCCCTGCCTGTTCTGCTTCTTCCATTACTGGTGCTGGCCGTACTCTCAGTTTTGACTTTTTTTTCTGCTTCTGTGGTAATCATTCCTGAGCTTACTGTTGCAGGATCCATACCTTTCTTCTATGCTTCCCTGGTACCAGGTCTAGTACACACACACAAAACATCTAGCTTAGAGTATGCATGGTGTAAATCCCACTTTGTCTTGTCTGACACCAACTATCATAGAGGCATAGGTCTGAGAGTCTTTTTACAATCTCCAGTTCTCTCTTTCCCTAAACTAAACATTGCTCTTTTTTTAAAACATGTTTTTTCCTGGCAATTAAATTCTGCATCCTTTTCTTGTAAATTATACGACATGTGTTCCACAAAATGTATTAAGACTTTGTCAGTTTCTTTCTTGTGAGCAGCCTGAAGAGTTCATTAGTCTTCTTGATGGGTGCAGCCAATTAAGATGTCCTGTCACAGAGCTAGTTTCCTGTTAATAATTCTGCAAACAAGCTAGTGGGGGTCAAAATACAGCTCAAGGCTAACTCCTTTTTATTAAAGATTGCCATTATTAAAAAACACCCAAATAGTGTTCTACATTCAACAGTATAATTATATACATTTGCAAACCAAGAGATACCAGTTTCATATACAGATTTATATATTATTAACAAGAAAGAAAGAAAGAAAGAAAGAAAGAAAGAAAGAAAGAATAGAAAATAAATAGCAAGTGAAGGAAGGGAGAAAACAGGGGGAAATTGTGGGACCATCAGAGTGGCCAATTCCTGGGTGCCACAAGAAAATGTTGATTGCACAATCAGACAGGCAAGAGGGAGACATGTAACAGATTAAGAAAGAAAAGAATAGAACCTTGCTTTTTACTCTGTCTGCCTAACAAATGGGACAGGGTCTTACCTGACCCTATCACTGGGGGACATCATTTTTTTTACAATTCTTGCATGAGGTCAAATGAAAGATCTATTGTTCTTTCATGTGATCTCACAAAAGAACTGTCCATGACCAGGAACATCTGTCTATCTATCTGTCTGTCTGTCTGTCTATCTGTCTGATCTATCTATCTATCTATCTATCTATCTATCTATCTATCTATCTATCTATCTATCTCTCTCTGTCTGACTGTCTGTCTTATCTGTCTGTCTCTCTAGCTTTTCAATTGTTTTAAGTGGACTGGGGTGTCCACCCCCAGTACTACTTCTTTCTCCCCTGTCCCCTCCAGGTAGCCCACTCCCCCTTCCCATGTTTCATTTCTTTATGATGTAAGCAGATCTGGGTGCCACCCTAATACTGCTTCTTTTGCCCTTTCCCCTTCACATTTCCTGACCCTTTTCTTTTATATATGTGGTGGTACTAGGGTGCCCATCCACATGCTGCTGAACACCATCCCAACACTGGGGTGACCAGTCCCCAGTGTCTGCTTCTGTCCCTCTACAATAAAGAAAAACAGCCCTAATTTATTTTTTTAACACCTGAAGAAAAGAAAACAGTCCATCAGCAATCTTTTCACAAGCACCCCCACCCCACCCTGACTCCCTCAGCACCCTCCACACTACAACTCCCCACTCTTACATCTTCAATCATCTGAAAATGTATATGATGCCTTCACCCACATTCTCAGTATGAGAACAGCAGGAGTTTCTTGAAATGTGAAGCTGTAGCTGGAGTCATGCTGCAGACTTCAATTACAACAGTGGCCCACTGATCCCCTAATCTGTCTCTGTGTCTCTCATTTGCTCTATCTATCTATCTATCTATCTATCTATCTATCTATCTCTCTATCTCTCTATCTCTAGCTATAATTTTTGTTTAGCGGACTGGGGTGGCCACCCCCAGTACTCCTTCCTCCTACCAGGTCACCCACTCCACTCCCAAAGTTTTTTTAGTTTAAACTACTAAGTGGACCAGGGTGCCCACTTCCAGTACTACTTTTCTTGCCCCTTCCCCTAAAACTTGCCCACTGTCCTTACTAATTATAATAATAGCAGACCAAGTGCCCACCCCAGTACCACTTCTTTCTACCCCACCTCTCCTCCAGGTCATCTCCCCACCCAAACAAATAGGTAGCAACACCATGGTGCCCACCCCCAGTGCTGCTATAGATCATCCCAGCATTGTGGTGCCCAATCCCCAATGTTGGCTTCTGTCCCCCCCCAAATAAAGAAAACCATCCCTTGTTTATTTTTTTTTGTTATACCACAAAAAAATGGTCCATTGGCCAGCTCACCCTCGCACCCCCCACCCACCCCAGCCTGGGACACACCCACAGGACACCACCACCCCACACACTCACTCACCTGAACATGTCTCATGACATACATCCACTCTGAAATCTAAGACACATCTTGCTTCTGGAACTGGCAACTACAATATGAAAACATAAGGTAAGCGCAGTTTAATGTATTTCAACAGGGTTTGAACATCTGTTCATAATGTAGTCATTTTTTAACATTTTTACGCCAAATTTCGACATAGCATTTTAACTCCCCCACCTCATGAGGAAGGGTAGAGGAGGTGAAATTATGGAAATCCATCCCCAAAGGTGATTTTATGGTCACTGCTTTAAATCATTTTTGGGTGGGATTTGAATATTTTTGCCACCCTTGTTCAAGAGGTAAGGTCATAAGAAGGCTATGTAGAAGACCTGGGGTAAAAATAGTAAAAAAATAACAATGTTATGAGTGTATGATTAAATGTTTCAATGCATGCTCATAATTTTGGTAATCTTCACTATTTTGATCCCAAAGTTTCAGAATAGCCATTTTTGTCACATCATGCCATGAATGTGACAGCTGTTATTTCTCAAATCTTGGCCAAAGTAGTGTTTTGTGAACCTATGGCACAGAATTACATTTTGGTCAAGAAGTGAAAATTGTCACCTACCAGGTTCATGAGGTGCATTCCTAAGAAGCAGACGTTGAAAATATGAGGTCAAGATGTAAAAAAACAAAGTTATGAACGTACATTGACATTTTTCTGTGTATGCTCATAACCTTGGTAAGTTTTTGACATCCATTGCTGCACGGAATTGCAAGGTCAGCAGGGCCCTTCAAGTCTGTAGGTGGATGGAGTCTTCCCTTGGTGCAGGGCCTAGATTGCCCTGTGCATCTGCACCTCTTCATGCGGGTCTTACAGGGACCTGCATGAATGATGATACGATTCCACTGTCTCAAAAAGAAAGGAAATTCTTTGCAAACAATTGTGTTACTGCACCAGTTAGGGTTCAGATTAATGCAACAAAAGCAGGGAAATATGGCATTAGAGTTTCCAACCCAGACTCCCCACCCACACCCCTTAAGCAGCAAAAGGAAAAAACATCATGGTTTTGGGTCTCCAGAGTCTTGGCGAATCAGTTCTGGCCCATAGTCTCCTGCACTTCCTCAGACAAAAGAACTCATAATTTGAGTACTGTGGACTTGTATCAGTGGATTAGGTTGCAGGGGCTGTGCTTCTGCACAGAGAAACATAGAAATTGCCAGCAGATAAGGACCACTAGGCCCATCCAGTCTACCTGTAGGCCCTATATTGTGTATGTGACCACTGACACTATGTGATCAATAGCTTTTCATCACTCCCTCCCCTCTCAAGGTTCCCCTGTGCCTGGCCTAGGCATTCTTAAACCCCTCCACTGTGCTTGCCCCCACTACCTCTTGTGGCAGGTTGTTCCAAGTGTTGACTACCCTCTCTGTGTAGAAAATCTTCCTCACATTACCCCTTAATCTACCCCCTTCAATTTCATATTGTGCCCCCTTGTTGTAGTACTTTTTCTCCCTTGGAAAAGGTCCCCACCTGCACCTTGTTTATGCCCTTGAGGTATTTGAAATTTTCTATCAGGTCACCCTGCTCTTCTCTTCTCTTCTCTTCTCTTCTCTTCTCTTCTCTTCTCTTCTCTTCTCTTCTCTTCTCTTCCAGTGAGTACATATTGAGGTCACCTAGTCTCTCCTCATATGTTTTTTGTTGCAAGCCCTACACCATCTTTGGGGCCCTTCTCTGGATAGCCTCCAGCTTGTTTATGTCCTTGCACAGGTGTGGCCTCCAGAACTGCACACCGTACTCCAGGCGAGGCCTTACCAATGTTTTATACAATGGCATCACCACCTCCCTCTTCCTGTTAGTGATATCCCTGCCTATGCACCCTGTCACCGGGTGAGGGATTTCACAATAACTTAAACAGGCAGTCAAAGATTCAGGTGCATAAAAAATACATGGAAGCATTTATAATTTTACTTTCTTTTTCAGAAAATGAAGAACAATAAAATAAATATTTACAGAAAGGAAAAAAGGTGTTGATGCAGCACACCAAAGAAACAGACTTCCTTCAGCTACTTCTTCAGACACCTTCCTGTGTCCTTTTTCAGCACAGAGTGTAGACCTGCACACCTTCTTCCTTCATAGTCAGCAGCACACTGACCCACCTATCTACTGGATTACACTGGAGTCCATCCTTTTATACTCACCTTATGGGGTCATGTGATCTTAAACTCCTTAAAAAATATAACTTCTTTATTTGGTTCCTGTTTTATTTTATATAAAGCTAAGGAACCAGGTAATGGTTATAAAAACACTACCAAAGCAAGTCAGACCAATAAAATATGTATTAAGGTTATTTTAAACCTATTCCAAACAGCAAAGTTTTCCATTGTACTTCAAGTGGCAGGTGCAGTACTATAAATTCCTACACTAGGGGCCACTACCGCCCGATAGGTCTTAGTTCCACTGGAGGCTTCTGCTTGAAACAGCAGAATCCACACTTAAGCACAGATACATAGATATATAAACATAGTCAGCAGATAAGGGCCTATGGCCCACCCAGTCTGCCCATTTAAGCTTGTAAGTTCCCTTTACATTTTTCTAGAAATCTGTTGCTCCTTACCCCTGACCTTCAGAATTCCCTTATGTCTATCCCATGCATTCTTAAATCCTGTGATTGTTTCAGCCTTCACCACTTCCTCTGGCAGGGTGTTCCACTTGTCTACCACCCTTTCTGTAAAGAAATATTTGATCATGTTTCCTCTAAATTGCCCTCCCTCCAACTTCATCCCATGCCCTCTAGTCCTGGAACATCTTTTTTTCTGGACAACAGTGTATTCCTGCACCCTGTTCCTCCCTGTAAGGTACTTGTGTATCTCTATCATATCCTCTCACTCCCTCCTCTCCTCCAGGCAGTACATAATCAAGTTCTTAAGCTTGTCCTCATAGGACTTGTGATTTAATCCCTGTATCATCTTTGTTGCCCTCCTTGGAACCTTCTCTATGCTGTCTATGTCCTTACGTAGGTAAGGTCTCCAGAACCGTACACTGTACTCCAGGTGGGGCTTCACAAGTGTCTTGTATAGTGGAATTATGACCTCCCTTTTCCTGCTGGTGATGCCCCTGCCTGTGCACCACAGCATCCTATTTGCTTTACCTGCTGCCTTGTTGCACTATTTCTCTACCTTGAGGTCATCAGAGATGATATCCACAAGGTCCCTTTCCTGCTTGGTGCATGCTATATCAGCACCCCCTCTCCCAACTCATGTTGTTCCAGGGTTTTTGTGCCCCATATGCTTTATCTTGCACTTCTTTGCATTGAATTTCAACTGCCAAACCCTTGACCATTCTTCAAGCATCTACAGGACCCTCCTCACTCTGTCTACACCCTCTGGTGTGTCCACTCTGTCACAGAGATTCATGTCATCAGTGAACTGGGAAATTCTGCCTTTCAGGTCCTGCGCAATGTTACTGATGAAGATGTTGAATAGGACCGGTTCCAGCACTGATCTCTGTGGTAGCCCACTGGTCACTCTTCCATCTGTGGAGTGGCAGCCATTTACCACCACCGTCTGTGTCCTGCCTCCCAGCCAAATACCCACCCACCACACTGCTGTCCTGCCCACTCCCATATTCCCGTTTGTTTAATAGCCTTCTATGTGGCACAGTGTGAAAGACCTTGCTGAAGTCCAGATAGGCCATGTCTGCTGCCTTCCCTGATCCACCTCCCTTGTCACCTAGTCAAAAAATTCAATGAGGTTGGTCTGGCATGACCATCCCCCAGTGAAATCATGCTGCCTTGGGTCCTGTAGTCTGCAGGCAACCAAATGTTCCACCAATCTCTCATTCAGTAGTGCTTCCATGATCTTTTGATCTTCCCACTACCAAGGTGAAGCTGACTGGTCTGTAGTTCACCGCTTCCTCTTTGTTCCCACTTTTGTATAAGGGGACTACATCTGCTGTCCTCCAGTCTTTGGGTACCTCCCTTGTTTCCAGTGATCAGCTAAATAGGATTGCCAGAGGTTCAGTCACCACCTCTCTTAGTTCCTTTAGAACCCTGGGGTGCACCCCATCTGGCCCCATTGCTTTGTTGACTCTTATTCCTTCCTGTTCCTTTAGGACCCTTTCCAGTATAAAGGGACTTGTGTCCATTTCTGTGACATTCCCACCCCTTGTACTTCCTTCAGGTCCATTACCCTCCTCTTCCTCAGTAAAGACTGAGCAGAAATATCTGTTCAGTATGTCAGCTTTTCTGTTGTCATCCTCCATGCAACCCCCATCCCCCCTTTAGTCTCACTATCCCTCCCTTTGCCCTTATGTTTTCACTTATGCACCTGTAAAAGGTTTTGTGTCCTCTACTCACTGATTTTGCAATGTGCTCTTCTGTCTGAGCTTTGGCTTCCCTTACTGACCTCCCAGCCTCCCTTTGCTTCTCCTGGTACTTCTCCCTATCAACCAAGAAACCTCCCACACCATCCACCACTCAAAATAAGCCGAATTTGAAAACATAGAATATACTTAATAAATTGAGGACATTTATTCAGTGATTTTGATTTTTGGATAAAAACATAAACTTGGAACTGGCAGAACTAAATATATACTGTATAATAAAAAAGAATGAAAAATTGATTGAATTAATATATAAATGATCATATAAAATGCATATATTGTGTAAAAAATATCTGTAATCTTCTATTTATAGCACTTTTTAGTTGATCAGTTTCATGTCAGAAATGTATGTGTGTATTCTTTATCATGTTTATTATTCACACATTAATTGGTTGCATTTTCTATGTATCTTTATGTGTATGGCCCTTTATGAGCCACATTTAAAAGTGAGACTCCATGATGATGTGTTGAGCAAAACCAGTTGGAGACATTATCTGCAGAGTTCCTGCTGGCATCTCTGTTTGAGAGGTATGATTCACTAAGCACTTTATGGAATAAATAAAGCACTTTATTAAGTCTATTCTTGTTTAATCTGCAATTTTGTCTAGCACATCTAGCTGTTGCGGGTGGTTATTCTGTATTTTATTTTCACTTCTCCCTATCCGCTTCTGTCTGTGTCCTTTTGTATTGCCTAAATGTAATCTTTTTGGCTTTCACTTTGTCTGCTACCTCCTTGGAAAACCATAATGGCCTCTTCTTCCTTTTCCTCTTGCTAACCTGCTTAATGCATAATTCTGTTGCTCTTGTAATCCCTATTTTAAATATTGCCCACAGTTCTTCCACCCCTGATTCCCTCCTCATTCCCATTAGTGCCTCTTTCAAGCATGTCCTCATTTTCCTAAAGTCTGCCCTCCTAAAATCCAGAACACATGTTTTTGTGTGGTTTGATTCTGCTGCTTCTGTGATTTCAACCACAGTGACTGGTGGTCACTATTCCCCAGGTACTCCCCCACTGTAACCCCTATCCCACTGCCCCTGTTTGTGAGCATGAGGTCCAGTATTGCCTTCGGCTGAGTTGGTTCCATGATCAGTTGCTTAAGAAAGGCACCTTGAAGGAAGTCCAGGATAAATCTGCTCCTGGTTGATGCTGCTGCTGGGAGGCTCCAGTCCACGTCTGGAATACTGAAGTCTCCAACCAGCACCACCTCCCCCTTATCTGCCATCCTTTGGATGGCTAGTATTAACTCTCTATCTGTCTTTTCCTCCTGGGCTGGTGGTCCGTAGTCCACCCCTGTGTGGATGGCTGACCCCATTTTCCTTTCTAGCTTAACCCACAGAATCTCTCCCCCATTTTGTTCCTCCTGTATCTCTGTGGCCTTTATGCCATCTTTCACATAAAGTGCCACTCCTCCTCCCTTCCTGCCTGCCCAGTCTCTTCTGAATATGTTGCAGCCAGGTATTGACATCTCCCAGTCATGGTTATCATTAAACCAGGTCTCTGTGATGGCCACAATGTCCAGGTCCGACAGCACCATGGCAGCCTCCAGATCATCCGTCTTGTTGCTAAGGCTCCTGGCATTGGAACATGGCTTTCCATGATGTGAACTCTCTGGACTGTTTAGCTGTTCTACTCCAGCCCCCTCCCTGGTTGTTCTTTATCCCTGGTTCTCCATGCTTTCTGCCCTTCTGTTGAATTTTTCCCCCTTTCTGCTCATCCACCCCTTGGCTGCCTAACTTCATCTTTTGCACACTGCTTTGTAGAGATATCCCCTCCTCCTGTTCACTGGTTATCAGTGCTAATTATGAGGGGTAGGCAATTAAGTATCCTCCTTGCTGGTCTGCTAACCCCTTGGCTAGTTTAAACGCTTGTCCATGTAGCATTTAAACTTATCATTGAGTGCTTGGATTCCCCTCCAGGATGGATGGACTTGAACAAGCCCCCCATCACTCCAGGTGGGTCCCTACTCACCAATGAATTCAAATCCTTCCTCGCAGCACCAGTTCTTCAACCATGTGTTAAAGTTCCTGGTGTATGCACCCCTACGCTGTCCCATGCCTCTCACAGGTAGCACTTCTGAGAAGGTGACAGATGTAGCTACTTGCTTGAGACCCCTTTTCAAGTTCCTAAACCCTTCCTGAACTTCCTTAGGCTCCCCGTTTGCCAGGTCATTAGTACGTAGGTGGATAATGACATCCAGTTCACCCTCCCATCTTGCCTTCCCAGTGAGGCATCCTTTTGACCTCCCACAGCTCATTATCCTGACACTTACCTGCCTGGGTAGTATTGCCTGACAGGTGTAGTATCCTGACAGTGTAAATCTTGCTGGCTTCATGCCTGATGGTGTTACAGGAGGGAGTAAGTTACCGGATGTGATGAGTTGCTACCTTACCCCTGGTAATGCTGCATAAAGCTACACTGGATCCAGAAGCTGGCTGAGCTGCTCCAGTGGTGTGGAGGACTAAACCACTGGCAGCTCAACCAGCATACCCTGGGAGGCTCAAGTTCTGGTCCAGGCTATGGAACTTTTTTTAATTTTTTTCCCCGTAACTAATATATTTTTACTCTGAGGTCCGCTCCCCCTTGGAGTTTGTTATATTAGTTACAGGGGTGTGGGGGTGAAATTCCCCACATGGGGGCTCCATACTGAGGTGTTTGTCTTAGCGGGATGCCTGACATTGTATTGACGGGCATCCATGTCATGCGGGATTTTTGGTTTTGTTACCGTAAATGCGGTATGTTGAGCATCAACTTATCAAGTTTCAGTCTAACATAACATATCCCCTGGTAATCCCCAGGATCTTCCTCCCATCCCTCCATCCCATGGCACCTGGTAGGTACCTCACCTACCTGTCCTCCTCTCATGTGTTCCTAGCTGTATCCTTCTTATGATAGAGTCCCCCACCAGGATTCACTTCCTCCTCCTCCTCTGGAGTCCACTGCTTTCCCCACTGAGGTCACCTCCTTGGTTGACCTCCACATCCTTCCTTTCCACTTCTCTGGGTACTTCTGTTTGGTTGTCTCCATTTGCCAGTGCTTCATATGAGTTCTGGAGTGGAATAGGATTTGGGATGTGACTCTGCCAGACCACCCTAACCCTCCCCGAACCCACCATCATCCAAGTGGTCCTCATTCTTGGCATCCTTTGGGGCAGCAGCATTGGACTGGGTGGTCTCTGGATAGGGTCAAAGGTACGCTTGACCAAGTTTACTTCCACTCTGAGTCTGGCTACCTCATCCCACAGTCCAGAGAGATGCCTGCAGATAGGGCAGCACCTCAGCATCCAGAAGGTCTGCCTGAATAAGGCTGCCCCACATTCACTGCATTGTACCACTCCCCACATTATACTGCACTTATACTGCTATTCCAGTAGTTGTTTGTTACTGAAGCTTTTCTTCAGGTTCCCTCTTTATTAATTTACTGTCCTGAAAATCTTGCTCCGATCCTCAGATTTTTTTTTTAAGAAAAGAACAACAAAACATGAGTCAAAACACTTGTGCTGAGGGCGGGCTTCCTCCCCCTTATGCCCCTCCTACTCCACAACCCCTGCTATTCCCTGTGCTTGGCTCCTGTCAATCTGATTTAACAGGGCATTTAATTAAGAGTGGGGTGGGAGGGTGGGTGAAAATTTGCAGCAAGTAAAGACAGCAAAGGAAAACAGCACCACTAAAAGCACACCAAAGTAGGTTTCAGATTTTCTACAGACCCAAAACAATTCCAAGTAAAGACAGCAAAGGAATAACAGCACCACTAAATGCACACCAAACTAGGTTTCAAATTGTCAACAGCCCCAAAACAATTCCAAGTAAAGACAGCAAAGGAATAACAGCACCACTAAAAGCACACCAAACTAGGTTTCAAATTTTCAACAGCCCCAAAACAATTCCAAGTAAAGACAGCAAAGGAATAACAGTACCACTAAAATCCCACATATCTAGGTTTAAAACAAAAACAGCAATGAGCAGTTACTGCACTGCACTGAAATGAATCTGGACCCTTCCCCTTCTGGTCTCTTGTTTGTGAACTAGGGCCTTTGGAAAAAGTTGCTACAATGGGGCTCCTTCCATTCACTAGAGACCCACTTATTGAACAGGTAAGTTCCTATTTTTATAATATAACAATATGCAGACAAGATATAGTAGCTTGTATTAGTTTGGCTGGGTGTGTTTTGTTGGAGTTTTGTCCCCAGTTAATATTATAAATTTGCCAGATTGTGAGTACCAGCTCTATAACAACATCCAATGCAACACCACAGGTAACGAACCCATTTTGTTTTATACTTAAATCACTGCATTCTATAACCCTGCTGCAAGTTTCTGAGATGGCAAAGGGAATGGGAGAATGAGGGACATACCTCTCACCCTCTCAGCATTAAAATTCGTAGCACTGGCCACCAAAATTCAGAGCAAATGACCAGAATGTATAGCACTTTCTTATTTTAAAGAATATAATGTGAACAAATAGTGGGCTCCATATATTTAGTGTTGAGGAATGTTTCTATAAAGTTGGTTCAATTTTTTGATACTTAGTGTGTCCATAAATAGCTCTTTATTGCTAAGACTATCAATAAACCTTTGAGGAGCATGGGTAAATTTCAGTGTAAAAATCATAGCACTATACCAAATTCATAGCAGTTGAAAGGTATGATGAGGGATTTAAATATTTATGAGGCAGGAACTGTTTCCTGTTTTATTAAATGTGCCAACTTTTTAGTTTATTTTCTTTCAGCCCTTTATGGACCTATACATTACTTCTGTGGGCAACAGACACATACTTTTTTATAGGAACATCCCTGTCCTTTTCTTACAGTTAAGGAACTCAGTTCCTACTACAGCTTGTACAACAATTAAATATAAACACTGCAGCATTTTTGCACGTTTCTCTGCACTCAGGCACTTCATATATTTCTAACATTCTTGCACTTTAAACATCAATGTTTATAAGAACTTCAGCACCTTTCCTGCCATAAAAACAGCCAGTCAGCATGATTGTCATAATCTAAAACATATTTGTAACATGGGAATGTTTACCGTAGACAAATACAGCATTGTAATAGGCAGAAACACAACCTGTGATGCAAAATGAAGCTGGCATTAATTCCTTAATAATTAATGGTCTCCGTTTTTTGCCATTGACAAAACTATGTGTTAAATGCTGTAACAGCTGAGTAGGTGTTACGGCATTCACGCGCTCCCTTTCAACAACAAAGTGCTCAAGACAACTAACTAAACACAGCGCAAGCTTCTAACTGTTCCTGTCACCTCAAGTGGCACTGACTGAAAAAAACACTTCTTGAGCATTACCTCTATCCCAAATAGCCTCCAGCAGCCTCACATCGCCTAGAAGTTAAAAAAAAAAAATGTTAAGCCGATTCCAAACAGCGGATGAAACTGAAAGACAAAAGTTTGTTGAAGAGCAGGAAAACTGCAACACAATTCAGAAAACAAAAAGCGACCTCAGACTTTTCACAACCAACTTGTCTGAGGTAGGACAGCCACAAAATTTTGAAAGTCTTGACATCTTACAATTAGACAAACTACTAGCTAATTTCCTCTATGTATTAAAAAAGCAAGACGGCTCAGAATATGAGCCAGGCACCATATGAGGCATAGTAGCGTGCATCGAGAGGCATTTTTCCTCAAATAAGTACCCTGAATCCATATTCAAAAGCCCTGACAACATATTTGTGGACACAAAAAAAACCCTAGCAGCCAAACAAAAGCAACTAAAAAAGGCAGGTAAAGGAAACTGTCCAAATAAAGCCCAAGCATTAACTGAGGAAGATGATGAACTACTGTACAAATCCAAAACACTAAACATGACCACACCAACTGGGCTCCTAAATTTCCTCTTCTTTAATCTGGGCATCCACTTCACCCTCCGAACCAAAGAACACTATGACCTACAGTGGGGAGACATTAGGGAGAGCACAGACACAAATGGAAACACCTTCCTGGAGTATTGTGAGTGCCAGCCTAAAACCAGGACAGGAGAAAACCCCCGCGATGTGTGCCCAATAAATCCCCAAATTTATAAAAACAAACAGAACCCAGACAGAGACACCATTGAAGCATACCACATCTATAAATCACAGAGGCCATCTGAAATGCTCAAACCTGATGCTCCCTTTTACATAGCACCCAACAGCAGCAAAAAAGATTCATCCCTCTGGTTCCGTAACATGAACATAGGGATTAATAAACTAAGAACAATGATGCATACCATGAAAATGGACTCTGGTATACCTCACAGTAAAAGAATTACCAACCACAGCACAAGAAAGACTACCATACAATGGCTGGTAGATCACAATATCCCACCAACTGACGTGCAGCAGATATCAGGCCACTGCAATGTACAGTCAATAAGCAATTACTCCAGCCTCTCCGAATGAAAGCAGCATGAGATCAGCAAGCTGTTAACTTACTCAGATCACCAGCTCCCTTCTACTTCAAAATCTCCACATGAACAGCAAGAGAGATCTCCACACCTCAGTACCCAGCAAGACAAAATGGCGTCTGGAAACATGCAGGCAATGTTTGGGACCGGCTGCATTATCCACAGTCCTGTAACAATAAATATCTACAACTCCAGCCAAAAACCTCAAAGCAGGAAAAGAGTCAGAGTCATCGAGGATTCAGACACCTCCGATTAAGGTATTTTTTCATATTCAGTCCCCTAAAAACACAAATATATAACGTTTTTTCTCTTGAGCCTAACTCAAGACACCAGGAGAAAGGACTGCTGTGTGACTGAAATTGTCTGCTGGGACTATATTGCCCTCCTTCACTCTCCTCCACCCCCCCCCACCCAAAGCTAGTTCTATTTTTATAGGCACAGAATTTGACTGACAACAGGAACTTCCTGTTTAGGGGCAGGAAGTGAGTGATCACAGAACCACCAAGGACCCACCATCCTAGAAGGACAAGAGTAGCTCTCCAGCCCCCTCTAGCTGCTGGAGGTCTGCCTCTGAGTAAGTAAGTGGTCTACTGCGAAATATAGGATATTCTTGTCTCAGAACAGGACAATCAGGAGCTTAAATGGCACACAGGCAGAAAGTAAGGAGAGAGAGAAAAACAGAGGAAAGAGTAAGGATTGCAAACAGTTAAGGGGCCAGAAATAAGACATGATTGGAGTGGTGCAGTGCAGTGGCTGTGGAGCAGCAGTCTTCCGGGAGATGTTCTGGAGGATGCGGTGTTGTCCCATCTGCAGGCACCTCTCTGGGCTGAGGGAGGAGGTTGCTCATCTCCAGGCTGAGTTGGCCAGGATTTGTGGGACCTCCTCTTCCATCCAGAGACCACCAGTGCCACTGCTGTTGCCTCAGAGGTTGCCAAGAAAGAGGAGCAGTTGGACCACAGTGGGCTCAGGGAGGGTGAGGGTGGTGGAACAGAGGTGCATCCCTCCCATTGTACCTCTCCACAATTCCTATGCCATTCTGGCAAAGTGTGGTTCCTCTATGGAGGCACCCACAGTGGAGACCAAGGAGGATGCTGGGAACCTCCACAAAGGAGACCCACAGGAGGGTGGCAGGGGACCCTGCAGGGGAAGGAAACAACTCCTGGTGGGGGACTCCATTGTTAGGAAGGTAGAACTGGGGAGGAAGGGAGAGGGAGGTAGTGTGCCTGGCACCATGGCTTGGAGGGACAGGAAGCAAATCCTCAGGATTGCCAGAGCAGCTGCACAGGGGAGGGAGCTGGATGTCATTGTCCACCTAGGGACAAATGACCTGGCTAAGAAAGGGATTAGAGAAGTGCAGGAAGAGTTTGTGGAATTGGGGAGGGGTCTTAGTCAAGTAGCACGCATGGTAACCTTCTCGGAGGTGCTACCCATCTATGGCATAGGAAAGGCTAGGGTGTTCCACACCATGGAATTCAATCAGTGGTTGAAAAACTGTTGTGGAGCTCAGGGATTTGGCTTCATTGGGGACTGGCGGTCCACCTGGAGTGATGCAAGCCTATACTGGCATGATGGGCTGCATCTGTTCGGGAGGGGAACCAGGATCCTAGGTGATAGGTTTAAATGCTTCATTGGCAAGCTTTTAAACTAGCCAAGGGGGGAGGCACTGGAAAGCAGCAGAAAAACCCTAGCCCCCCCAAATAATCATGGTAGTAAGTGCAGCAAACACCAACATAGAGGTGTCGATAGGGAGAAGGGCAGGGTAAATGGAGAAAGTGACAAAGACAAGAAGGACAGGGATGGGGCAAAGGGAGTAAGGCCATCAGGAAATGGAGGGTAATGAGTACCAGTGCCGTAGTCTGGGCAACAAGCTCCTGAGCTGATGGCCTTAATGGAAGAGGGATGCCTGGATATCGTAGCAGTCACAGAAACATGGTACACAGAGAACCATGACTGGGATGTTAAATACCAGGGCACATAACCTACAGGAGAGACAGACAGGGAGAAGAGGGGAGGAGTAGCTCTCATGTAAAGGAAGGGATAAAAGCAACTGAACAAAAGAGTAAACAGGGAGGAGAGGAGGCACTGTGGGTCACCTTGGAGACTGGAAAGGGCACCACAATCCGCACGGGGGTTGTGTACAGACCTCCATGTCAGGGGGAAGGAATGGACAAGGATATGATAGAAGGCATTCTTAGAATGGCAGAGAAAGGGGAGATACTGTTGATGGGAGACCTGAATATGCCAGATGTTAACTGGAGCACATTTGCTGCAGCCACATCCAGGAGCAGGGCCATTCTTTATGCCCTACAGCTGGCAGGCATTAGACAGCTAGTTTCGGAACCCACTAGTGAGGGAGCAATCTTAGACCTCATACTCTCAAACGGGGGCAGTGAGAGGATCTCAGATCTAGAAGTGGGTTGCCATCTGGGGACAAGTGACCATCAAACAGTGTGGTTCACGTTAAACTCAGCTACAGAGTCAAGCCAAACAAAAGTGAGGGTATTGGACTTTAGGAGGGCTGAATTTGGCAAGATGGGAGAATGCCTCAGAAAAGCAGTAGCAAACAGGCTAGAAGGAGGTGTGGAGCAACAATGGGGAATTATCAAAACTGCCATCACAGAGGCAACAAGCCTTTGTGTGAAGCAAATGAACAAATCAAAATGAAAGAAAAAGCCACTATGGTTCTCAAAAGAGGTGGCTGTGAAAGTCAGGAAGAAAAGATAGCATTCGAAGTATAAGGAAACACAGAAGGAGCAGGACAGAGAGCTGTACCAGTTAAGGCAGAAGGAAGCAGGGAGGGAAGTCAGAATAGCAAAGGCCCAAACTGAGGAAAAGATAGCCAGCTTAGTTAAGAAGGGGGATAAAACCTTTTATAGGTACATCAGCGAGCGTAGAAGGACAAAGGGAGGGATAGTGAGGCTGAATAGAATGAACGGTGGGTGGGCAGAGGGGGACAGTGAAAAAGCAGGAATACTGAACGAATATTTCTGCTCAGTATTCACAAAAGAGGAGGGGGAAGTGCCTAATCCAATTAACAGAAGCACTCTTGATAGGGGGTCGATCCAGTCCTTTCACAGAAGAAAGGGTTCTGCAAGAACTCCTAAACTGAAGGTGGACAAAGCAATGGGTCCTGATGGAATTCACCCCAGAATTCTAAAAGAATTAAAGGAGGAACTAGTGAAACCACTGGCTACTCTTTTAATAAATAATGGGAGGATGGTGTGGTACCCGAGGACTGGAGGAAGGCGGATGTGATTCCCCTCACAAAGTGGGTCAAAGACAGAGGCAGGAAACTACAGACCTGTCAGTCTGATCTCTGTGGTAGGAAAGTGATGGAGTCACTTCTGAAGGAAAGAATAGTCGAGTACCTAGAGGCCAGTGGAGCACAGGACCCAAGGCAGCATGGGTTCAGCAGAGAAGGTCATGTCAGATGAATCTAATAGATTTCTTTGACTGGGTGACCAAAGTAGTAGACTAGGAGGGCTGTGGACATGGCCTACCTAGACTTTAGCAAGGCATTTGACACAGTCCCACACAAAAGATTAATAGGTCAAATTAACCAGCTGGGAGTGGGACCCAGGGTGGTAGCCTGGTAAAACATTGGCTGGACAACAGGACACAGAAGGTAATTGTAAATGGAGTCCATTCTGAAGAAAGGGGTTACTAGTGTGGGGAAATCGCAGGGTTCATTGGGTCCAGTCCTTTAATGTCTCTACTCAGTGACATTGCAGAGAGGGACTGGAAGGAAAAGTATGCCTTTGCAGATGACACAAAATCTGCAACAGGGTTGATACACAAAGAGGCGTGGAAAGGATGAAAAGGGACTTGGCAAGGTTGGAGGAATGGTCAGAGTATGGCAGCTAGGATTCAATGCAAAGAAGTGCAAAATAATGCACCTGGGAAACAAGAACCAGGGAAGACTACACAATGGGTGGGAGGTAGTAACAACAACAAAAAGGAAAGGGACCTGGGGTAATCATATCAGATGACCTTAAGGTTAGCAAGCAATGTGAAAAGGCAGTAGGGAGGGCTGGGTATACTGGGATGTATAGGAGAGGCATCAGCAGCAGAAAACAGGAAGTTGTTATCCTCTGTACAGACAGTTGGTGAGACCCCATCTGGAGTACTGTGTCCAGTTCTGGATACCCCATCTCCATGAGACATAGACAGGATAGAGGCAGTCCAGAGGAGGGCAACTAAAATGGTGCAAGGTCTGCAAGAGAAGCCATATGAGGAGAGACTAAAGGAGCTTAATATGTATACCCTTGAGGAAAGAAGGGAGAGGGGGGACATGATAGAAACTTTTAAGTGACTCAGTGGAATCAACAAAGTCCAAGAGGGTAGCATTTTTCAGAAAAAGAGACTTGCAAGAACAAGGGGATACAATTTAAAGATAGAAGGAGGGCGGTTCAGGGGCAATGTGAGGAAGTATTATTTCACAGAGGGTAGTGGATGCATGGAACAGCCTTCCTGAGGAGGTTGTGGGGTCTAAAACTGTGGGAGAATTCAACAATGCATGGGACAGACATAAAGCAATTCTTGTGGGGGGTAGGAAGAAATAGGCTGTTGGTTAACTAGGATCTGCGGCCTATCCTGTAGGTAGGGAAATGGGCAGACTAGATGGGCCTAGCGGTCCTTATCTGCCGTCAAAGTCTATGTTTCTATGTATGCAGTTAACACTTTAACGATGATCCCTAACTCTCTCCCTTTCAACCCTAACCTTTCCTCTGCAGGTCAAACGACTACAACAACGCAAAATACCCTTCAAACAGGAAATGATACTGAAGAATCTCCATACTCATGGACTTCTAACAGTTGTAGCCACTTTATTTTATTAACAGTTTAAATTTTAGAGTTTTATTAAAGTTAATGTTCAACCACAGTTCTATTTTCCTCACAGAAATAAAAATGTTCATCTGCAAGGTAAGCCTCCATGTCTTTTTTTGCAAAAAACGGAGACCTTCAATTATATAAAATAAAATATGGGGAGAAGTGTGTCAAACTCGAATTTAACACACACCCTCGTTGTTGGATGGCATTCATACCCAACCCACTGTCCCTCCCGATAGTGGAAAGCCTTAAAAATTACCTGCAAAGCCACATTCATAAATGAAAGAGTTTGTTAAGTTGTCATTGTGCGAAATCGCTCAGTTCACTGTATTGACAGCACTGAAAGCATAATACTTTGCTGCTCAATGCAGCAGAAAATGAGCAATTTGCAAGTTTTAAAAAATAATTTTTTATGAAAATTGCGTAATCCACAATTTATTACCATGTGTTATTCTTCAACAATTTGTATTTTTTAGTGGCATAGTAGTATGTAGCAGCCACAATAGTCAAGAATGTTTAATACATTAAAACCAATTACACGCAGTAAAAAAAAAATAGTGATTAAGACAAATGAATGTCTCTGCCTTTCCTTAAAAATACTAATTTGTGAAGTCAATTTTTCTAGTGTTTGCCATGTTACAAGCACATTAATGCACTCCAGACTCGAGCTCACTAGGGAAGTAATGCCTGGTTGGTGGTTGGAGGCTCTTGGCTCCCAAGCCCACCAACCCGGCATGAATTCCCTAATAGAACCCTCCTGTGTCATGCATTAATGCTTACATATTGATAAGTGCTTGCTCCATAATGGATAAGAAGAGCTGCTCACTCTGATAACATGTATCAACAGCCACATGGCTATGTCCTTATAAATCAGGGGCATCTACAGCCTTTTGCACACACCTTCAGCTTTATCCAGGTTTTATCCAAAGTATACCCAGATTAATTATATTCTGGTGTCAATTTCCATTCAGACTTGGAGGTCACCTAATTTAACCTCCTTAGTTGCAGGACCTTGGCGTGGAAAATAAGGAAACTAAAGTGGGATATAGTGAAGGGGTGGGGGGATGCCAAAGGTGGCCAACCTTCCAGACTAAAAACACAGGGACAGCATATACAGAAAAGGATAGCAGAACTGTTGTAACAGTTGAATGCAGATAAAGGATGGTCCAAAACAGTGGCAGAGTAGTCCCCTGTCACACACCCCAGCATGCTACTGGCCCTCCCTACAGCCATTGTGCATTGTTTTGATATCTTGAGGTCATCAGAGATGATAACCCCTTGGCCCCTTTCCTCTTTAGTGACAGTCAGCTTCCCATCCCCATCCTGTAGCTCTCCCTAGGGTTCCCTCTACCCAGGTGCATTATTTTACACTTTTTAGCATTGAGCCTCAGTTGCCATGTCTTTGACCATCTTTCAAGCTTCTCCAGGTCCCTGTTCATTTTTGGAACCCCTACTGGAGTAATACTATGATTTGAGTGTCATCGATTTCTATCTGCAGCCAGAAGTGAGTGTGTGTATCTTGCAGTGAGCGTACCACCAATTTAAATCCACAAAGGTAGCACGTTGGTGCTACTGCATTAGTGTAATCTGGAAACAGTTGTATTTTGTTTGTCTTACCTGATGATATTTGTCTGTGGTGGCTTGTGTAGTCATTTCCTTTCGCTGCTGAAGGGTGGGGGTTAGGATCAGAAACCCTAACGCCACATTTCCTACTTTAGTGGCATTAAATTGAACCTTAACTGGTGCATTATTGCAGATTTATATATATATATATATATATATATATATATATATATATATACCTGCTCAGTAGTGCAAGTATAGTTAGGGATGGAGGCCACTTTAATGT
This sequence comes from Neoceratodus forsteri, assembly GCA_016271365.2. Taxonomy (NCBI): domain Eukaryota; kingdom Metazoa; phylum Chordata; order Ceratodontiformes; family Ceratodontidae; genus Neoceratodus; species Neoceratodus forsteri. The sequence continues at coordinate 1,682,359,904 of CM057456.1, forward strand.
TACACCCCAAAATTTGCACTTTAATAACTTTGCAACCATTTGTCTGATTTCCTGAAATGTTGCATGTGTGGCATCCAGTGATAGAGCTCTGGATCTGGAAAGTTTCATTCTGGTCGGATATACGGTTGCAGAACCATAAAGCATCCAAAAGGTGGAAATTACTCAACTTTTATACATTTTTTGGTTGGGCTTAAAAAACTGAAGAATACATTTGGGTGGATTAAAATTTGCACGTCTTTATGTGGCCTGGGTTAAACTGGTGCCCTTTGAAGGTTTAGTGAAAAAATCTTAATCTGTTCAAAAGTTATGCAAGTTTTTCATGTCCCATTGTAGCCTATGGGAACATGTATATATGCACTGCTCCCTAATTTTGTTTTCATGCTGTTGCCATCTTGTTTTTAGTTAGTGAGAGACAAAAAACATTGTAACTCAAAAAAGAATACCCTTTTGTAAACATCAACAGTTGTGCTTACCTAATCGGGCCTTAGGAACATGACCCTGACATCAATTTTTCTGCAGGTGGTCTGGAATGTGTTTTTCAAAGTTTTTCCACCATTCTGCCATTTTGTTGTCACAACAACATTTTTTTTGTTGCAGCAATGACCACGTTAAAAAAAAAAAGGACCTCGACAAAACTTTTTCAAGCATTTCATTATGAGGTATAGGGGTGTCGTGAAAACATTTTCTGTTTTCACAACAATGCTTGAAAACGCTGCCCCATGTGTTTTTCTTTGTCACTTCATTGTACCAGAGTGGATTGTGCTTTTGGGCTGAAATTTGCAGGGTGCAAAGCCCTGGTCCCACAGATGTGCCTTTTGGTGGTCTGGTCCCAGAACATTCAATGGGCCCATAGTTACAGCATTCTGAAGTTGAGAAATTTCCCATAGGACAACACTGTGGTGCCCATGGCACCTTTCAGTGCCCATAACTTGAAAATGATTCGAGATACGGATTTTTTGCTACCTGCAACTTAGTCCATTGTAGACTAATCACGCATGAAAGTTTTGAAGTCATGATTATAACTGCAGTGGAATTTTTTCCATAGTTGCTATTGTTACTGAGATATTGCCAAATAAGTGTTACATGGGTTACTTTTCAGTACTATGGGGCTGCTGTACGGCTCCCTATTTAAGTGGGAGTGCAGGGCCCGGAGGGCCTGCAATTCCACAGACACATACCATTATGCAAAAATAGGCAATGTGAAGGGAGTGCAGGGTCCGAAGAGCCTGTGCTCCCACAAACACATATCACTAACCACTTACATTGCACTTTCTCAAAAAGAAGGGAAATTCATTGCAAAAAACTCCATTAATGCATCAGTTAGGGTTGGATGTCACAGCGACAAAGGTTTGGAAATTCGATGTTAGTGTTACCACTCCTACCACCCCACCCTGCAGGCACCAACAGCTACTGTGAGTTAGTAAATATGGGGTTATCAGACGAACTCTCACCCCATTTTCCTATGCTGTAAAGTGTCAGCTTGTTTACACATGGAATGGGGTGAGAGTTGGGCCTAGTGACCCCATGGCATGCCCAAATGCCTATTGGTGATTGTAGGGTGGTGTGGGGGCTGTGACATCAACCCTAACTGATGTATTAATGGAGTTTTTTGCAATATATATATATGTACAGATAGACTAGTAAAACCCACATTTCAATACAAATCTATTCACAGGGAGAATAGTTATAGTTTTTAGGATGGAGCCAGTCCAATTGGACAGCAACAATTCATCCCACTGTCAGATCAAAGACTGGGGTTTGTGAGTAAGTCTTCGGGCTCGATTTTCAAAGCTCACAACTGCTGCAAGCCCTGGGTACAATGAAGATATGGTGCACAGGGCTTGTGGCAATCACTCATCTGGCAATTGGGATTTTTACTGCAAGTTAGACCAACTTTTTTGGTCTAGATTGCATCAATCTCAGGGGTCATTTTTATGGAACGTGCACCAGATAATTGGTGCAAGCTGCTATAAAACATGGAAACTGTCACAACTGCACCTGAGATTGGAAAATCAGGTGCCGTTGCCACAAAGGGGTTCAACACATCACCAGACCCTAACTGCGTGACGCAGGGCTTGACGCAAGCCCTGCGCCATGCTTTGAAGATCGAGCCCCTGGAGTCCAATGCTAGGATCAGCTCAAGGTTGAACACCTCATGAAGGTAAGGCGCTTAACTAGCAGAGAGGGAGGGACGGCATGGGCACTCAACATTTGTGCAATCCCTACTGGCCAACCAAGGAGCACCATTGGTATTGGATTTCATGGCAGCTACTCTCCAACCCTTATGATTGAAATAAGGGTCTCAGCCACAGCAGTTCATTTGCCTCTGTGGCAGGACTAGGGTGGAACAAAAAGGGCTAAAAGAATAGCTAGTACATCGTCTTGATGGACTTAACCATTTTTCTCAGACTGACATTTGAAAATGGTTTATTAATGTGGGCAGGGCCAAAGATGACAGAAAATCCTCTTAAACAGTTTTTATTTTAACTTGACCACTGAAGCTGTACTTGTGATGTTCATTGTCACTTGAAAGGGTTTTGCACAATATTTTGCTGCCACCAGCTGCACTTTTACCAAGGAGTTATGCAAGGGATGACATTAGGGAGAAGGATGACATGGGGAAAAGAGCTAGATAATTATGGTTGTTCAGAAGGGATGGAACAAGTGGAATGGGTGGAGGGGTAGCACTCTACCTCAGGGATAATATCACTTCCATAGACAGACTGGAAAGAACTTAGAGCTGCAGATGATGTGGCTGAAATTCTTTGGTTCAGGTTAGAAAATCTACCTGGAAAAATATCTTAATTGGGGTATACTACAGACCATTGAACATTGACCATGCTACTGGGGGACTTTAAATGGGTAAAACTGAAAGTGGATGAGATATAAGGCACAGATTTCTGCAATGAAGGTTGCCTCCCATCGCAACCCTGCCTAGGAGGCAGCATTCACTGCTGCACATATTCTTTCTCGCATTACTCACATCTCAGAGGAGCACAGATGTTTTGATAGAGGTGGATAGGGTGAGGAAAAGGTTGCTAGCATTAAGGGTAGCTAAATCCCCAGGCTCGGGTGGTATACACCATAAGGGGTGCTGAGGGAGCTGGAGGAGGAACTTGCAGGTATCTTGGCTGACCTGTTTAACAGTTCAATGGAGTCTGGGTGTGGTACCACAGGACTGGAGAAGACACATGTAATGCCACTTCATAAGAGAGGTCCCAAGGACAACCTGGGGAGCTACAGAGCCATCAGTCTGACCTCAATTGCCTGCAAGCTCATGGAGACCATACCTAGAAAAACTTTAGTAGAGTGTCTGGAAGAGAATAGCTTCCAGGATGATGGCAGCATGGGTTTACGAAAGGGAGCTCATTTCAAACAAATATGATTGACATCTTTGACTGGATCACCACAACAGTGGACAGGAGCCAAGTAGCGGACATACTTTACCTGCACTTCAGCAAGGCCTTTGACTCTGTACCTCACAAAAAGTTGATTAGGAATTTGGTGGATCTAGGGGTGGGTGAGAAGTTGACCAGAAGGGTGGAAAACTGGCTGAGGGGCAGGATCCAGAGCATGGTGGTGTGAGGTGAACTTTCCAACACTAGGAAGGCCACCAGTGGGATCTCACAGGGTACAGTACTCAGACTGGTGCTTATCAATGTCTTCATCAATGATATTGGGGATGGCATTAATAGCAACATTTGTCTATCTGTGAACAACACCAAGCTCTGTGGGAGGGTGGACATAGCTGAAGGGGTACAAGACCTAAGGGAAGATCTGGAAAGCTAGAGGGGTGGTCTGAGATTTGGCAACTTGGCTTCAATGCAAAGCAATGCAAGGTTATGCACATTGGAGCCAAGAACTGAGTACAGCCTGGGTGGGGTCCGGGTATCTGCATCTGAGGAGGAGATGGACCTGGAAATGATGATCACTAGTGACCTCAAGCACTCCATGCAATGTAGGAAAGCAACAGCAGTGGAAAATAAAATGCTGGACTGCATTGCCAGGGGGGATTAGCAGTAGGTGGGAAGAGGTAGTACTGCCCTTGTACAGGTATTTGGTGAAGCCATACCTGGAGTACAGTGTGCAGTTCTGGTGCAAATACCTTAAAATCTACATAAACATGCTGGAGATGGTCTAAAGGTGGGCAACTGAGATGATCATGGACTAGCAGGGTTAGACATATGAGGAGAGGTTGGAGACCCTGAACATGATTGAGACTTTGAAGTATATGAAAAGGTTAGAAAGAGTGAGCAAGTAGGGAATCTTCAAGTTCAGTGGGAATCAAAACAGGAGGAGACACAGTCTCAAGTTGGGGATGAGGTTTAGGAGAGAGGCTAGGAGGCAATTCTTCCTGAAGAGGGTGGTGGCAGGTTGGACTGTTCTTCTTGAGGAGGAGGTTTCGTTGGAAACAATAGGCAGCTTCAAGAGAGGCTGGGATACAGTAAAGGGGAAAATAAGGGTCACGAGGAAGGTGGATGAAGATGAAAGGCTGATTGGGGAGGGGGCAGAGCCAAAAGCTGATGCTGAGAACCCTGCAATATGAGCAGACTGGATACACCTAATGGCCTTATTCTGCTGGCTTTGTCGTATGTTCGTATGTTTGTAATTAAGTCCCTTTTCCTACATATTTACTATTCTAACTCTACACTGCCATGGATTAGCACTCTAGAGAAATTTTTACAAAAGAAAATTGGGAGATCTTGTCTGGATTCCAACTTACCATCTCTTGTTTATCAGGCTGTAGGCCAATCCACTACACCACCAAGTGGATACAGCAGTGAAACTCAGCTCTTTAGCTCTAGTGGTTGAAACCCTGCCAGGGAGGCAGACCTTGGCATATTGTCTACCACCAAGGCCAAATTGTCTTGGAGGCAGGTCATCCTCAGAGGCAACTTTTGTTTCTAAGTGTGACTCTTGCAGCTGAGACACATGACATAATAGTGGTGGGGGACTTTAACATCTCTAATAGAAATTGGCAGAAAAAAATTAAAACTGCTCTGGGATCCTGAATACTATATATATATATATATATATATATACATATTTATTATATAAAAAAATACATATATATATATATATAGTGGCGTGATTGCACCACTATATTTAGGGTTATGAAAGCACTTCTATGTTAAATGCAAAATTTTGCATGTTAATAACTTTGGACCTGTTCAATGGATTTGCCTGAAATTTGGTATGCGTGGTGGGGTATGGTATATCACTTGATCTGCCAAATTTTGTTTAGGTCGGACTTATGGTCTTTGTGCACGAAAACTCTGAAAAATGCAAAATAATCCAGTTTTGGAGGCAGTTTGGGGGATTTTGTCCATGGCCCTGCACGGCCATCGTGTGGTGTGCCACTTTGTGAGATGGCTTGTCTGAAAGAGCTGCCCAAACATGCCGCTTTTTGTTTGGTGAAAAATATTTAGGTATTCAAAAGTTATGCTACTTTTAAGCTCCCATTATAAGTCAATTGGAACATTTATATGGTTGTTTTGTGAACAAAGAATGGGGTTTTGGCCATCTCGTCCTGCCTGGTGGTCAAAGAATTTGCAGCCTCGCGGTCAAAGAATCTTTGTCCCTGAGAATTCTCTGATTGCAAGGTCTGTCATCTTGTTTTTTTAATTCCGTCACAAAAAATCTAATATCTCGGCTCAGAGGTCACTCCTGAAGTAAAACCTGCATGGGTTTTACTCAGGGGGCTTTGATCTATTGACCTATGCCTTTGGTTTCACCAAAAATGGTAAAAAAAATAGAGTTATAACATTTTAAATTCTTCGATTGTGACTTGCTAATGATCTTTGTTCATAAGCCTGCAAATTATTTATTCGTGAGATTCTTTGATCGCGATCTTGCATCGCGAGGTAAAAATGCAATTTTCTCAGCTCATTGGTGGCCTCGGAACATGAATGAGGGTGGGTGTTGCTTAGGGGGCTTCGTTCTATTGAGACATGGTGGCGGTTTCATGTAACTCTGCCTAAAAGTCAATTTTCACCATTTTGTATTCTTTGATCACGAGCCTGCAAATTCTTTGAACACAAGATTCTTTGATTGTGATCTTGCATTGTGAGTGAGGGACGAGATGGCCCTTTGAAAAATTCAAATTTCTTAGCCCAGGGGTGGCCTAGGAACACAATTGAGGGTGGGTTTTCCTCAGGGGCTTCATTCTATCGAGGCATGGTGGTGGTTTCATGTAATTCTGCCTGAAAGTTGAGTTTCACCATATTTTATTCTTTGATCATAAGCCTGCAAATAATTTGATCACGAGCCTGCAAATTCTTTGATCGTGAGATTCTTTGGTCGCCATCTTTGATCGCGAGAGAGGGGCAAGATGGTCAGATTTTATAATGGAATAGATAGGCCAATTTTCACAATCTTTAAGTTTAAATAGCTTGGAAATGGTTTGGTCTTTTTACTTGACATTTGGAGGATGTTGACAGCATGTCCTGTACGTTGTGAATTACAGTGTTTATGTGTCGGAGAAAATATTTTTGTGGCGATATTGCGTGACACAGTTTACATTTTGCAGACAGCATTTTGCAATCTGGTGGTGCCTTGAAATTGATAGGGTACCTAGTCTTAGTGTCATGGATGTACTTTTCAGTCGCTGTGTCTGTAAAATGTCAACAGGTACGGAATTCTGCAGCTCCGACGAATGAAAATCTCAAACTTTAACATGTTATATCTCGAACATGGTTTGATCTTTTACATTGAAATTTAAAGGGTGTTAATGGTAGAGACACACGTTTACAAGTTGGTGGGAGCACAGGACCAGAAGGGCCCGCGCTCCCACCAACTTCCGCAAGTTCTTAGTTTTCTATTCTTTTTTAAAAAGTAAGGAAATTCTATGCAAAAAACTGCGTTAATGCATCATTTTCATAGGGTTAAAACACAAAACATCATGGAAATACAAATTTTTTAGGGTTGCCCCTCCCCCTCTCATGGACCTGCCAATCATCCCAGGATTGACAGATGACAAGGTGTGTGTCATTGGGGTTGTGATGCCTAAATGTTGCCCCATTCTTGTTCACTGATGCTTCTCAATATGATTACACAAGGAATGGGGCAACATTTAGGCCATCTGTCAATCTTGGGATGACTGGTGGATCCATGAGGGGGGAGGGGCAACCCTAAAGATTTTTCATTTTCTGGCTTTTTGTGTTTTAACCCTTGATGATGCATTAACACAGTTTTTTGCATAGAATATCTATCTATCTATCTATCTATCTATCTATCTATATGGATATATATATGTGTGTGTGTGTGTGTGTGTGTGTGTGTGTGTGTGTAAAATACAGACCTTATTTTAGGTACACACTCAAGTCTCTCAAATATTGTCCACACACACACACATATATATATATATATATATATATATATATATATATACACTGTATATATGTATATATGTGTGTGTGTGGACAGTATTTGAGAGTCTTGAGTGTGCACTTAAAATAAGGTTTGTATTTTACTCATAATTTGTTAGAAATACAAAATGTGTGCCCTGTATTGTTGCCAATATGGTCAAGAGATAGTGTGCATAAAAAAAAGGTGTATTTTTTTTTATTTTATTGCGGCAACATTTTAATAATGAAAATAGCCTTTAAAAAGCAGCCATTTTGTGACATGGCTGTGCTACACATCTTGGTGACCATTACATTTACTGTATTTAAAGCACAATACTAAAGTTTTTTTTTTAAATGGATAGAGTGGATGGATAACTATCCCCCAGTGATTAATGATTTTATGCAGATATAATTACATTTTACATGACACCACATGTAATTTATTACTTTTGTGTATTACATGTGGTGTCTTATATTGATTGCTACATTATTTCTCTTGTTTATTCTGCCTTTATGCTTTGCATTTTTTCTTCAGTGTCAGTTCACATTGTTTAATGTGTTTCCCCGTGCAAGTCTGCAATTTTAATGCAGTGGTACATAGAGCCTGCTAGGTGCAGCAACATCAAAAGCCGTGGCTCTTGATGATGTGTCCGGTTGTTACCCACGAGGCTGATGATGCTGTTATTGGTCCAAACATCTGGGAACCTGAAGTGACATTGGGCATTTGGTTTTAGTACTCTGGCTCTAAATAAACTGTTCTCTTCCCATGGCTTCTGCCATTTGCCATTTTTAAAAACAGGGAGAGGAGTGTTGTCCATTTTAAATCTGGCGTGCTGCACGGGAGTTCGGACAGGTCTCCGAGGTCTCTAGTCACTAGAAAATGTAATTGTGATCCTTGGCATTCTGCTATAAAACAATAAGTTAAAATTCTGGGAGGCATATTAAATTGTGACTGGCTAAAGTGTAACAGTTGTTCTGTGTTGTTTTGGGGGAAGAAAAAGAAACATTTTCACCTCAGGACCTCATGGTCCTGCTGTTTGTGAAGGGCCCCTCTTCAAACATAGGATGACTGGATTAGTGGGTTGTGCAGCATAATGAGTATATTTTAAAGTTTTGTTTTGTAAGTATATCAGCAGAACTTTACTCTGCTTCTAGCACTGTTTAAACAGGGCACCTTAAATACTATCTGGCTATAGTGCAGCAGTTGTGCTGTGTCATTTTTGGGGGCAGAAAAGTTAAATGTGTGTGTTCTTTCATGGTCCAGCTGTTTGTGATGAGCGCCTCTTCAAAATGGGGCTGTGCATATATGTGACCAGTCTAATCAAACAGAGTTTTGTTTGTGATTTGTAGTATTTTGTTTACTATCCATTCAGTGGGTTTTCATTATATAATTTGATTTTTTCTGAATATTGTTAATATTGGTGAACTTTCCTCTGGTGCTGGATTTAACCATGTTTAAAGGGGGAAAACAGCACCTGTGGGGTTCCTACTGGTAAATTCCGAGAATGTGTGTTTGTTGAATGAATGCTGTACCTGGTGATGCGATGATGGCTCTATTTCAGATGTGTGTATGTGGAATGAATATAAAAACTGCACTCTTAATGTGTTTTAAATGAAAACAAAATGCACTGTGTGAGATGCTTGTAATTTTTGGAAATAAAGGGGTGATGCTGGCTCTGGTTAAGGTGTGTGCGTTATTTTAAAATGAAAAAAAAATTGCATTTCTTGATGTAAGATTACAAAGAAGCATTATTGTATTGGCATACTGAACTAAGGGACCAGGTGTGGGTGGTGGCATAATATGATGGAACTGTTTGAAATAAAAATTACAGCACTTGGGCCTACCTCAAAAAGGCTGCTCATGGCATTACTCGGTTCATTTGGGGTTATGGTGGAGGGATACCATGTGTAGTAATGAGACTACTTTTAAATTAGATGTTAAGTGGTGACATAATATGTTGAAACTGTTTGAAAATAAAAATTACAGCACTTGGGCCTACCTCAAAAAGGCTGCTCATGGCATGGAGGGGGAAGGGGCTACTATGTGTGTTAATCTGGTCCATACTAGTGCCTGTAGGGTAACATCAGGGGGTTTGGATTCATCTAGCAAAAACATTTTCCTGTATTTTTATAGTAAGACTGCTTCTAAATTAGACATCAAGTGGTGGCACAATATGTTAGAACTGTTTGAAAATAAAAAATATAGCACTTGGGCCAAACTCAAGCAGTTTTTAACATGGCATTCCACGTGCTGTACAAAAACCCCGCAGCTGCGGCGTCTCTGTGATGCACATGGTGGTGAGCCCAGGGTGGGCCCATGTGATATTTTGGCATAATTTTCCCCACAAAGGCCAGCATGTGGTTGCCAAAGGGCATCATGTGGCACCTGCATCTATAGTTATCAGCACCAAATATCTTGCCTGGGTGCTTTCTGGTTAACTGTTGTTGGGCCTGCCCTCGGTCTGGCTCTGCAGAGGTACAGTGATGTCAAAATTACCCCTAATGTGGCTCAGGCCCACCATGTAACATCCAGCTGTCTCTGGCCTTGCCTTTGCTTGTTCATGGGGCACTTTGGAGTATTGTTTGGACTTGTAGAGCAGTTTGGATGTGACATTCCATGTGCAGTACAAGAACCCCGCAGTAGTGGTGTCCCTGTGATGTACGTGCTGGTGAGCCCAGGGTGGGCCAGTGTGATATTTTGGCATCATTTTCCCCACAAAGGCTGGCACGGGGTTGCCACGGGGTGTCATGTGGCACCCACATCTACAGTTATTAGTGCCAATTAGCTTGCCTGGGTGCTTTCTGGTTGTTAACTGTGGTTGGGCCTGTCTTCAGTCTGGTTCTACAGAGGTACAGTGATGTCAAAAGGAGGCAGTATGGCAAAGTGGTTTAAGGCTCTGAGCTGCAAATCTGGAGACCTAGGTTTGAATCCCACAGCCCCCACTTGCATACTGTGTGACCCTGAGCAAGTCACTTAATTTCCTTGTGCTCCCAGGTTGCACCTGTAAACAAGCTTTCGGCTTAGTGTGTCTCACCTGGTTAAATAATTAGAAAAATGATCCCTGATGTGGCATGGTACTTATCAATGTGTTTTGGTTGTTTGGTTGTTAATAAGACACTGATAAAAGTTGTACCTTGTATTTCGCATGTTGCATTGCTGCTGCTGCAGTGTCCACACTACCTACAGTATTAGTATGTGACAGAGATGGTCACATAATAATTCAAATGCAACCAAGTGATTTGTTCATGTTTATCTTTCTGTTTAATGTCCAGCTTAACTGTGAAAGGCATGTAGACTGGGCATGAACAGTATAAGCATGAAGTAATGAAACTTTACTAACCTCTTTTTTGTACTTTTAGTGCTTTCTATGTTGGAAAATAGATAGCAACACATAGGCATGGAAGAACATCAAATCATAAAATGTTGTAAACTAATACACCTAAATAAAAGACAGAGACACTGCATTTGAAAATTTATTTTAGTACTAGAAATGGGAAATAATGCATAATGGACACTGAGTTACCCACGAAAATAGTTTCCGGGCCCGATATTCAAAAGTGCACCTAGCACTGGTGCAAGTTGTTGCTCTGTGCAACTGAATTGCGCTGGAGCAACAAAGGGATATATTCAAAAGAGATGTGCCATGGCACATCTCATCTGAATATATCAAACAATGCCCATGGCGCAAATACCATGTGCCAGCGCATCCCCAGACAGGTCTGAATACCAGGAATGGGAATTGCGCTAGCTCATCAAAGATATGCTGTACGCAAACTCCTGATATTCAGACACAAAAATGCAAATGGGGCCATGATGCATGCAAGGTGCAAATGGAGTCATTTGCATGTCATTATTGCCCCATTTGCATGAGTTGTGCAGGGCTGGCCAGCGATATGGACCTGGCACCCTACAAAGCATTCAGTGCTGTAAGTGGTGGTCTAGTGGTTCCCCCGTCCCTGCCCGTAATCTCGATCACTGAGAAACTGTCCAGATTCAATCCCAGGTAGTCTAGTGGTCCCATCATCCACACAGGACCCCCAGCCCACCCAGCTCCACCCCCCCACCATTGGTGGGCAGCAAACCCACTCGCATACCTCTGTGGCTGCCTGGCGAATGATAGCTTACAGTAACTGCTGCAAGCTCATTGGTCGACACTGGGGACCAATGGGCTTGCAGTGCATACTGTAATAGTCATTCACAACTTTGTGAATGAATGACTTAATTCACAAAGTTGTGCATGACTATTACAGTATGCACTGTGAGCCCATTGGTCCACAGTGTGGACAAATGAGCTTGTAGCAGATACTGTAAGCTGTCATTCGGTGGGCAACATAGAGGCATGTAGGGTTTGCTGCCACCAATGATCGAGGGGGGGTGGGGTCCTGTGTGGGTGGGGGTGGGGAACCACTAGACTACCAGGGATTGAATTGGACAATTTCTCAGTGATCAGGGTTACGGGAGGGAGGGGTTACCACTAGACTACCAGAGAATTTAAAACATGTATTTGGGGTGATTGGGGTTATGGGATGGGGAGGGGGGGTACCACTGGTCCACCAGGGAATGTAAAAACAGTTATTTTGGGTGATCAGGGTTACAAGCGGGGAAGGGGATACCACTAGACTATCAGGAAATTTAAAAACATTTGTTTCAGGCGATTGGGGTTATTGTCGGGAAGGGGGGGTACCACTACACTACCAGGGAAAGAAATTAAACAAACCTATGATGATTGGGCTTATGGGCAGGAGTGGTGTACCACTGGACCACCAGGGATTATTGTGGGTGCTTGTGTATGGTGTTCTGGGGGGGGGAGAAGCCAACCATGGCAGGTAGCTGCTGTGATGTGCCTTGCATTATGGCAGCTCACCTGTGGGTGGCTTCCACTTGAGCATGATTTTTCCATGCTCAACTTTGTGCCCAGGTATGCAATACATCTCTCAGATGTGCTGGCACATGCGCTGCACATCTTAGCTGAATATCAAGATGTGCCACGTATGCATGGGCACACCCCCTGGAGATGCACCACATACATTATCTTTGCACCCCAGTGCATTGGGCATTGCACTGCACAAATCCTCCTATTAAATATTACCCCGGGTGCATTTCTGAGGCTGCGCTGGTGCAACTCAGTTGTGCCAGGCTCAACTCCTTTGAATATCTAGCCCTCCATGTCATAACTAATTGTGTCATTTTTCCAAGCTAGGGTTGAAGTGACAAAAGTAGGGAAATGAGATGTTAGGGTTGAGCTCCTAACCAACCTCACCCCACCCCATCTTCCATACACCGACAGGCATCAGGGTGTGCCATGGGGTTGTTAGGTAACTCTCACCCCATTCCATATGTAAACAGGCTGACATGGTACAGCATAGGAGAATGGGGTGAGAGTTAGGCCTAATGACCCCATGGCACACCACAATGCCTGTCGGTGTGTGGAGGATGGGGTGGGTTGGTAGGTGGGGGGTTAGAAGCTCAACCCTAACATCTCATTTCCCTACTTTTGTCACTTCAACCCTAACTGATGCATTAATGAAGTTTTTTTTGCAATAAATTTCCATACTTTTTGAGAAAATAGATTTATGTGATGTGGGCGACTTCTCGAGAGCGAATCCCGACAGAGCGACTAAATAAAGCAGACCGCAGGAAGGGCGACTGTGGAACAATGGTGACTGGTGGAAAGAGCATGTGCAGGAGGCAGAGTCCAACAGGATGTGCAGCAATGTGCACCCATGCCACAGGGTGCACAGGCATGGGTGCACAGAAGAGGGCAACAGGCAATGAATTTGCCCAATGAGGCTCATGGCAGAGGGCATGGTGCACTGGGCTACAGGACAAGGGCAAGCAGCACAGGGTGACAGGCTGAGGAATGCCCATGGGGGGGGTCTGCGAGGAGGGTAGGGCAGGGGCACAGGACACCATGGGGAAACCACTGAGTGGCAATGCCATGATAGCGGCAGGCATGCCATGGCAGGGTGGTGGACAGGTCTGCAATGGGCTTAGTGGGGTTTCTGCAACTGTGGTGGTGGTGTGTTGATCTGGGAGGATGTGCACAGTCAGTGCCTGTGGTCCTGGTCTCCGATGCATGGTGCGTATGCCCTCCAGGGCCCTTGTCTCCTGAGGTGTTGCCATGCCTGCTGCCCACGTCTGGTGCTTGCTTCACTGCTGCTTTGGCCTGTCAGGCTCGCTGGGTGGTATGTTGCCACTTGAGGTGTCACCCTTGTGGGGATGCAGCACGGCCCGCTCTTTTACTGTCATTCGGTTTCTATGTGCAGTCACTCATTAGGATGCTGCTCTTCCTACCTCACCCTCACAGACCACACTGTTATTTTGGTGCTCTACATGGCTGCTGCCAGAAAGCGTAATGTAACTGGTAAGTGGTATATGTGAGAGGGAGCGGGGCCCTGCACTCCCATCAAGCTGCCCATTTGTGTATAATGATGTGCGTCTGTGGAAGCGTGGGCCCTCCAGGCCCTTCGCTCCATCTTACACATAGCAACGGTGCCATACAGTAGCCCTATAGGGCTGAAAAGGAACTCTTGTAACACTAATTTGCCAATATCTCAGTAACCGTACACGCTATGAAAAATATTCCACTGCAGTTGTAATCATGACTTTGAAACCTCCACATATGCTTAGTCCACCTAAAGGTGGACTAAGCTGTGGGTAATGAAAAATCCATAGCTCTTATCATTTCCGAGATACTGGCACTGAAAGTTGCTGTGAGCGTAGCAATGTTATCCTATGGGAAAAAATCTCAACTTCGTGATGGCATATCTATGAAGCTGATTAACTTTTACCTTAACAGCATAATTCATATCTCTGGGACACCCCCTTTATACCCTGCAAACTTTAAGCCAAAAGACCAAACTGTTTATTTACAGTGCACTGGCATTGTTTTTACATTCCAGGTTATGAGGTGGCAAAATCCCCATTTGTGAGGTCAATACCCATTCATGAGCTGTCAAAATCACCGTTCACGAGAAATCCTTGATTATCAGATTTTGGCTATCTGGTCTGGAAGTGGCAATCAAGGATTTTGCCAGCTCGCGAAAGGGGATTTTGACAGCTCGCGAACAAGGATTTTGTCACCTCATGAACAAGGAACTAAAAAACCAATCCCTTTTTGCAAGCTGTCAAAATTCCCTTTCATGAGTCGATCCCCTTTCGTGAGGTGTCAGAATCCCCTTTCGCGAGCCAATCCTTGTTCACGAGAAGGGCCATCAGGTTGGGAAATGAAGATCAAAGATTCTGTCAGCTTGTGAAGGGGATTGGCTCGCCCGAGGGGATTTTGTCAGCTCACGAAAGGGGATTTTGTCAGCTCGTGAAAGGGGATTCAAGAACCCAATTCCCTTTCGCAAGCCAATCCTTGTTCATGAGATAGGGCCATCTGGTCCCTAAGTCACGATCAATGATTTTGTTATCTCACGAAAGGGGATTGGAAGTGAATCACGAGTGAATAATCTCAAAGTTTAAAATGGCTGTTTTCTGGCAAAAACAAAGGAAACCAAAGGCATGGGTTTGTAGAGGGTGTCACCCTGAACAAAACCCATGCTTCATTTGCAAAAGAAGTCAGCCACGGGGCAAGCTACAACATTTTGTTTGGAAGAAACAATGAAAACAAGATGGCGGCTTGTGAAAGGGGAATTTTTCCTCAAAAAAGGGAATTTTATAAACCCCCTTTCGCGATGTGACAAAATCCTTCATCATGAACCCAATCCCCTTTCACAGAACATACATATAAATCATAGACTGAACTTAGCATGCTCATAACCCCAAAATTCAAAATGAAATAACTTTGGAACAGATTAATATTTTTTCACCAAACCAGTGCTGGATTGTTCTTTGACCAAACCTCTTTCTTCCCTGAAAATGTCAGACCAAAATACCAGATGGTGTGACCGTAGTGTGATGGACTAAAAATCAGCAAAAAAGTACAAAAAAAGTGATTAAAGGCGTTTTTGGCACTTTGCTGCACGAAAACCACAAGTTCAATTGAAACGCAACTTGGCAGATCAAGAGATCTACCATATGAGACTGCTCATTCCAAATGTTGTGCAAATCTGTTGAATGGTTGCAAAGCTATTAAGGTGCAAAAATAAGGTTTAACATTAACTGTGTCAGTATTTTCTATATATCTATATAAATATATCTATATCTATTATGGTAGCACGGTAGTGCTACCATAGTTAGGGTTGAGGAGCCATTTACATGTTAAACCCCAAATTTTGCACCTTAATAACTTTGCAACCATTTAACGGATTTGCCTGAAATGTGGAATACACAATTAAGACCCATATGCCTTGGGATCTGCCAAGTTTCGTACCAGTCGGATATATGGCTGTGGAGTTATTAAGCGTGAGCTGCGCATGCGTTTACGCTTTTTTTGGAATTCTACGGTCATGCCTACAGGTCACACAGTTTGGGTGACAGGTCCAAAATCTTCAGGGAATGAGCGGCCAGGGTCCCCGATGTGCCTTTTGAAGATTTCGGGAAAAAATATTAAACGGTTCAAACGTTATTCAAAAAACAAGTTCCCATTATAAGTCAATGGGAAAAGTTAACAAAAAGTTCGACATTGTCGCAAATGCAGTTTTTACTTTCACAAATGGCCCTTTTACTGTCACAAATCTGCCATTTTGTTTTCAGTTAGCGATCAGAAAAATACTTGCCATTTAAAATTGGGACCCTCTAGCAACGTAATTCTTTTTGTATTCACCTAGTCGGACCCTGAGGATGCTAGCCATGTCTTTATTTTGGGGTAAAACATCCCAGAAATATGTTTTTCAAATTTCTGGAAAAAGTACTTTCGCAAAGTACTTTCATGCTCACGACACTGTCGAATGAATTTGCGAAAGCTTTCGCAAATTGCAACAGTACTTTTCTAGGCTGTGGAAAAATGACAGCAATTTTTGGCACCCCGCTGCTAAAGAACAGTTTGGTCTTTTGGGCTGAAATTTGGAGGGAACGCAGCCAACATCTTACAGATGTGCCTTTCAGTATTTTGTTTAAAACATATTACATGGCGCCAAAGTTACAGCACTCCAAAGTTGATGCTTTTTCCCATAGGATAACATTACGGCGAGCGACACATTACAGGAATCTTTGGCACCCTGCTGAAAAATAACGGTTTGGTCTTTTTTCCTGAAATTTGGAGGGAAGACAGCCAACATCCCACAGATGTGCCTTTCAGTAGTTTGGTGAAAGAATATTACAGGGAGCCAAAGTTATGGCACTCCGAACTTCTCTTTTTTTTTCCATTGGATAACATTATGGCATTCGCTGCGCCTTTCAGGTCCTGTATCTTGGAACTGGTGCGATATATGGACTTTTCGTCAAGAAAATGCTTAGCCCCCTAGTATATAGTATATATGACTTTTTAATTTTTTTTCTACGCCGTACGGTTCCTGAGATATAAGCAATTTGGTATTCCAACTCCTCATTTTCTGCTCCGAGAAACATTACTATGCATACATTCTTTGTACTCACTGTCTTTCTCTATGCATCTTTTGGGGGAAAACAGCCTGTGTGCTTACATTACTGTTACCATTACCATTTCCGCTAGCGGTTCCATACTCCTTTCACTTACCGTTCACGTCTACGCCACCATGTGCATTACCCTTTGCGTTTTCATTTGCGCTTGTTTTTCTGTTGCTTTCAACATTTCTGTCTACAGTACTGTTTCTCTTTCTGTTTCGCTTTGCGTCATGATGCGCATTACCATTTGCGTTTGCGGGCACCATGTTACTATGTGACAACACATCATGTGGCGGACCGTTCCCGTCTACGCCACCGTGTGCGTTACCCTTTCTGTTCTCATTTGTGCTTGCGTTACAATGTGCGCCACTGTTAGCGCTTCTGTTTGCATTGCTGTTCCTGTTACTATGTCACAACACATCACGCCCTGCGCTCCCGCCGCCACATTACATTCACTATTTCTCATTATCATTGTCAAAAAGAAGGGAAATTAGAGCCAAAAAACTCAGTTTAATGCATTAGTTAGGGTTGTTCCACAGTGACAAAAGCAAGGAAATTCGGTGTTATGGTTGAAACCCCCCTTTGGACCCCCCAGCCCACCCCCCAACCGGCATCTGGGTGCGCATTGGGGTCATCAGTCCTAACTTTCACCCCATTCTCCAACACCTCTGCTTCTTCACACATGTGATGGGGTGAGAGTTAGGGCCGACAACCCCAATGCGCACTCGCGCTGTTGAGGGGTGGGCTGGGGTCCAAGGGGATTTCAACCCAACACCAATTTCACTTGTGTCGCTGGAACAACCCTAACTAATGCATTAAAAGGATTTTTTGCCTCTAATATATATATATATATATATATATATATATATATATCTATATGGTAGCACGTAGTGCTATCATAGTTATGGTTGAGTTCCCTATTTAAGGTTAAATGGTGAAACTTTGCACCCTAATAACTTTTCCACCATTCAACAGATCTGCCTAAAATTTAGCAGGCACAGGGCATAACCATAGATCTTGGGATCTGTCAACTTTTGTACCTGTCAGATATACAGCTGCGGAGTTATTAAATGACATTCCAGGGCGCATTTACAGATTTTTTCTCATTCTTTGCTCGCACCTACAGATCACATGGTTTGTGTGACTAGTCCAAAAACTTCAGGAAACATGCAGCCGGGGTCCCTGATGTGTCTTTTGAAGATTTTTGAGAACAAATATTGAACGGTTCAAAAGTTATTCAAAAAACAAATTTTCCATTATAGTCAATGGGAAAAGTTAACAAAAAGTTCGACAGTGTCGCAAATGCAGTTTTCAGTGCCGCAAATGACCCTAGTAGTGTCACAAATCCACCATTTTGTTTTCAGTTACTGATCACAAAAATGCTTGGCATTTAAAATTGGGACCATCTAGGGACATAATTCTTTTTGTGTTTACCTAGTCGAGCCCTGAAGATGCTAGCCATGTCTTTATTTTGGGGTTAAACACCCCAGAAATATATTTTTCAAATGTCTGGGAAAAGTAGTGTCACAAAATAGTGTCGCACCTGCAACACTGTTGCACTTTTCTGTGAAAGGTGATACAAATCACGACACTACTTTTCAACACTATGGCCAAAATGACAGGAATTGTTTGCCACCCTGCTGCAAAAGAACGGTTTAATCTTTTGGGCTGAAATTTGAAGGGAGGAGAGACAACATCCCACAGATGTGCCTTTTCATGGTTTGGTGAAAAAATATGAGATGGCTGCACAGTTATGGCACTCCAAATGTGATGCTTTTTCCCATAGACTAACATTATGGCATCTGCCGCATGATAGGAATTATTTGCCACCCTGCTGCAAAATAATGGTCTGGTCTTTTGGGCTGAAATTTGGAGGGAAGAAAGCCAACATCCCACATATGTGCCTTTTGGTGGTGTGGTGAAAATATTACAGGGAGGAAAAGTTACGCATTCCAATTCAAGTTTTTCCTATAGATAATATTGATGCATCCCACTCCTTTTGATGCCTGTATCTCGTAAATGGTGCGAGATACGGTCTTTTAGTCGGAAAAATGCTTAGCCCCTAGGTAGGAGCTAAGTAAAAATCTAGCCAGGAAAGTCATAATTCATACAAAATTTTGATTTTTTTCTGCGCCGTACGAGTCCTGAGATATAAGCAATTAAGTATTCCAACTCCTCATTTTCTGCTCCAAGCTCCATTATTATGCATACCGTCTTTGTACTCACTGTGTTTCTCTATGCAGCTATTGGGGAAAACCAGGGTGTGCACTTACATTACTGTTACCCTTGCCATTTCTGCTTGCGTTTCCGTATCTGTTTGCATTGCCGTTCCCGTGTACGCCACCATGTGCGTTACCCTTTGTGTTTTTGTTTGCGCTTGCATTTGCATTACTGTTACCATTTGCGTTTCCACTTCTGTTTGTCTTTGCACTTACATTTGTGTCACTGTGTGCATTTTCATTTGTGTTTGCAGCCACCCTTCCATTTCTATTTGTGTTTCCGTTTGTCTTTCGTTTGGCAGCATCGTTGCTCTTACCGTTACCATTTGTGTTTCCAATTGCATTACTGTCACCATGCACGTTACGCTTTGCATTTCCATATGTGCTTGCATTTGCTTTTCTGTTTCTGTTTCCTTTGATGTTATTTTTGCTGTTACCGTTACCATTTGCGTTTCCAATTGCGGTACCATGACTGTGCGTGTTACTGTTTGCATTTCCGTACTTGCTTGTGTTTGCGTTTCTGTTTCCTTTTGTGTTATTGTTGCTGTTACAGTTACCATTTGCATTTACAATAGCGGTACTGTGACCGTGCGTGTTACTAGTTGCATTTTCATATGCACTTGCGTCTCCGTTTGCACCATTGTTTGCTTTGGTGCCAATTTCCACTTGCGTTTCTATTAACATTTGCTTTACCATTTATGTTTGAGTCACCATGTGCATAACCATTAGAGCTTGCTTTGCATAGCATTTATTGTTACTATGTCACCCAAAATCACGTGGAGGGAGCGCTGAGCCTGAAGGGCCCGTGCTCCCTCCACCACATTCTATTTACTATTTATAGTCCTCATTCTCCAAAAGAAGTGCAATTCATGCCAAAACACTCCATTTAATGCATCAGTTAAGGTTGTTCCACAGGGACAAAAGTGAGGAAATTCGGTGTTAGGGTTGAAAACCCCCCTTGCACCACCCTAGCCCATCCCCCCAACCGGCATTGGGGTGTTCATTGGGGTCGTTGGTCCTAACTCTCCCCATTCTCCTATACCTCAGCTTGTTTACACATGTGATGGGGTTAGAGTTAGGCTGATGACCCCAATGCACACCCGATGCTGGTTGGGGGCGGGTGGTGGTGCAAGGGGGTTTTCAACCCTAACACGGAATTTCCTCACTTTTGTCACTGTGGAACAACCCTAACTGATGCATTAAATGGAGTTTTTAGCCATGAATATATATTAAACATATAAATGACAACAACCTCACACAATATGTTTTATGCCCAATAAGAGATGAAAACTTATTATACCTTGTCCTATCAAATGTTGAAGGAAAGTTTACAAACTGTGATACCAGGAATCCCTTATAAACCAATAACCATAATATTGTGCATTTTTTTTTGTTAAAAACAGACTTTCAGATATAATTTTCACAAGGCAAAATCAGAAATTGTTTTTATAAAAAGTAAGACTTCGGAAATAGAAGAAACAGTTTCAAAACAGAACAGCAGGAGAAGCTGCGAATGCTTTAAAACCCTAATATTGGAACTTTTGGAACAAGGGAAAGAAGTCATTTTGGCTAGTAAATTTTGTGAACAAATTAGAGAAAAGACAAAGACATATAGAGACCTAGTAGAGAAAGAAAAAAGGCATATAGAGACCAGAAATTTAGCTGCCAGTCATTTTGTGACATGGGGTTGGATTTTCAAAGCCCCTGATAAAGCCAGAAAACCCTAGTGTGCCAATCATTCTGCCAGCCGATAATCAGGATTTTCATTCACTTGCTCCAAGTGCTGCAAGTTAGATCAGCTTCCCTCTGGGCTGAATTTTCAAAGGGTGATGCAGGGCTCGCATCACGCCGTGTTGAACCCATTTTTTGGTGCAGCTACGTCAAACACCAGTGCTGCAACTGCATCCGATTTTCTATTCTCATGTGCAGTTGTAACACTTTTCTCACTTTACAGCAGCTTGTGCCAAATATTTGGTGCAAGTCCCATAGAAAGGGTCCCCAGAATGTGGCAGGCTAGAGCAGGGGAAGCTGGTCTAACTTGGGGCACTTGGTGCATGGTAGTGAGAATTCTGATCACTGGCCAGGAGGATATCACAAGCCCCTTGAGCCAAATGGTCAGTGCACCAGAGACTTGCAGCATTTTCAAGGGCTTTGAAAATCTGGTCCCTTGTCTAGCTCACGGCATTCAGGGGACCCTGTTTATGGGGCTTGCACCAAATATTTGGTGCAAGCTACCGTAAAGTGAGGAAACTGTCGCAACTTTGCCCAACAATAGAAAATCAGATGCAGTTGCAAAACAGGTGTTTGGCACAGCTGCGCCAAGAAATGGGTTTGGCACAGGGCTCGATGCAAACCCTGCATCAACCTTTGAAAATCCAGCCCAGGGTCTCCAAAAACTACCAAATGTGAAAAACAAATCAATTTGGTAGTGTAGTTTCAGAGATATGGAGTGCTCAAAAATATCCATTTTAAGAGTTTTTTCACAGATGAATAATGAAAAAATGGTTCTGATTTGAAACCAGAGATTTTCAGATTCACTGAAGTTTGGTTCAGCTATGTAGGTTCCCGAGTACCTTCAATTATTCAAAAATGGTCTGCTAGTTCAGGGGCTGCTACAGGCTTAACAGCTCCAGAAACACACAATGAAAATCAACCTAACTCCAGCAAATATACATCTTCAAATCTTGAGATTCTTTATTCGAAATTCACTTCTAGCTTTGACCGTGCTAAGGAGTGATAAGCAGTGTTTTGCTCAATAAAAAGGCTTTATCAGGGAGAACATGGTCCACCTGTATCAGAAAATATTAATATTTTATTTATTTTTTTCATTTTTATTTACCAGGTAGGTACACTAGACTAAACAGATGCTTCTTTTCAGGCACGACCTGGAAGAATACAACAGGAGTGGTCAAAAGTAAGAAACAGTTATGGCAAATATTCAATACAAACAGGGTTCCTTACATAATAAACAATAAAGTGCTAGGATGGAAACAGTATTGTGACTAATACCACAAGATAATTGGCATAGAGAACAAAGTTCTAGGGCATGTATCTTCAGTTTGTAGGAGTGAAGTGCACATATAGGAGTAGGGATTCGGTCTGTAGCAGCCAAGGACAGGAACATACAGTTGCTTGGCACTGGAAGGTGCAAAATGCAGCTTTTAAGGCAAGAATGGATGAGCATTGATAGACTCTGCTTGGCATAGAGTTCCATACTATAATGTACATTTTGTTGAGTACACACTGTTTAGATAGTATGGGCTTGATTTTCAAAGAGCTCTTAGAGTGACATAAGTTGCGTCACTCTAGGGCTGCGACAAACTCTGGGTGCATCAGGGACCCTGTGCCCAATTTTATAAAAGGGGAGATACCTGCACCAAAAACCCAGGAGTTGCCACAACTGCAGGCTAGTGCCAAACATTTGGTGCACCTGTGGGAACTGCCATGGGGATCTGCCCCCCCCGTGCAATACTAGAGGGGCCTGGATGGTTTGGGTGGTAGAGAATCTGCTTGCCAGGAGGGGGCTGGGGCAGAAGGGGCACAGGGGTGCCATAGGAGCATCAGAGACACAGTGGGCATGAGCAGGAGTGATGTGGCACCTGGTGGCGGTGCCATTTGCATAGCCTTACAGCCGTTGGGATGGGACCACTGGGGGGGGCAGTTCCAGGGAAAGACATGGCCCCATGTGAACACAGCCCTGGCAGTTGCCTCATAGGTGACCACCTTGCATAACCCTGTAGGTGGGAGGCAGCCTGCAATAATATGGAAGGGTGGGTATGAGGGGACTGTGGTGGCACCCAGAGAATGCCACCACCACCAATGAATCCCTCATCCTGCAGCTGTAGCTTACCGCCTACAAGGTTATGCAAAGTAGCCACCTATGGGGAAGCTGCCTGAGCTGTGCCCACCTGGGCCATATCACTGTCTGTCCCTGGAAATACCCCCAAAATTGTCCCATCCCATCAGCTGTAAGGCTATGCAAATGGCACCCCTGCCTGGTGTCTCAGCACTCCCTCTCATGCTGACTGTGTCTCTGATACCCCCATGGTACCCCTGTGCCCCTTCTGCCTCCAGCTGCCCACTTTCATACCCTATTCCCCTTCACCACAGTGTGTGGCATTGACACACGTCCCTTAGACCACCTCCAGCCGGTCTAAGTGAAGTCCCTTGCTGCATCCACAGTGGGGCCTCCAAAATTGCAAAAAAGGGGATGCTGCAACTGTGCCATGGTGCAAGCCCCCTTGCAACTTGGTGCATGGGTGCTTCTGTCACAAGGGTGGTGCAGGGTGGCTTGGGCACAAGGCATTCTGATTTCAATAAAGCCTACATTCGAAAATCAGGATTACTGCAAAGTCTGACACAAGGTGCCACTTGCATCATACATATATAAGAGTAGAAACTAATTATCAGGGGGAAAGAATTAACAGCCCAGAAGGCCTAGTCAGTGAGGCTACATGGGTGAAGTGGATGAGGTAAGGAGCATGAAAGGGAGGTTGGGGGAGAGGGGAGTGGGTGGAGGTGAATCAAGGGACAACAAGTGCTAGGGTTGATGCTGCCCTGTGTAGTCAGAAAGTAAGCAGGTAAAAGTGCTAAACTTCACAAAGTACACTGATTATTGGAAGCAGTCACAGTCGGCATTTGCAACTAGCTGTTGTTCAGGTTCAAATTCAAGTTTATTGGCAGAAAAAAACTTGGAGGACCTGAACAACAACAGGGATATTACACCCAGCATGGTAGCCCATCAAAAAGGAGACTGCATAACGGTGAACCGTCAGAAGGGTGACAGAACAACGGCACCATCAATTAGGGCAACCCAGGTTTGCCCTCTTCCCTGAGTTGTGTCCTCCCGGAGTTGGAATCCATAGTAAGGGTGGTGGGGGTTGCAGCCCTGCCCGCATTATAACACTTTGTTTAATGTTGTCACCCTGGGGGTTTTGTGCCCTTCTGATGGGTCGCCGTTATGCCATCACCCTTATCACATAGACCCCACAAGCATATACAAAGTAATATGCATTAAACACATGAATAATCCAGGAGAAGAAACTAGGACAATAATATTTACATCATATATACAAAGGTACACTAAAGCTAGGAGTTAGATAAATGGTTAGCTCTGGGTAACAAGATAGTACCTCGTGAGGGAAGTAGAAACTACAAGGCCAGCAAGAAAAGTAAAGATAGTGGCACAGGTGGGGTGGGATAAGGTCATAGGGAAGGGAGGACAGAGGATGGTAGGATGGAGGTAGAAGGGGGGGCAGACAACCAGGTGGAAGGGGTGGGAAAATTAATATAATAGGGTGGCTATGTTGGCTGGGGCAAGGGCACTATGGAGGTGGTGGGGAGAGGAGGTAGAGATAGAAGGTAAAGAAAGGATAGCTGTAGATAAGGGCAGGGACTGATGAGTGATGAAAATGTGGGGTATGGACTGGGGTAGATTGTGTGGTGATGGTAGTGTAACATGGAGAGAGGAAGGGGGAGAGGAAGAAGGGGGAATGTGAGTATAATGGAAAGTCACTTAGGGGTGAGGAAGGGGAGGTGGACAAGAGGATAGAGTGGTCACTGCAATAGATCAGGCAGGGAGAAGGCACTTTATCAACCGCAGTCACCGAAGTCCCGTAGGTTGTCATAAACAAGTCTTTTGAAGATATTTGGGGGATCAGGCTTTGCAGTTTGAGCCTGGATTGGGCTTTATTCCAAGCAGCCGGGAGGGCAAGGCTTATGGCCATGTTTCCAAACCAGGAGAGGGAGGCTGGAACTTCTAGCATAATGAAGGAGTTACTGCATAGGGGGTAGGGGCATGTAATTCATTGAAAGAGGTTGGGAATATAGGAGGGAAGTTTTGCCAGCAGGGCTTTGTAGAGTCAGGTGACAGAGTGGAAGAGATGCCTGGTTGGTAAGGAGGTCCACCCGAGGGAGGCATATAGGTCACAATGAAGAATCTGACGGTGAGCATTGGAAACAAAGCGTATCACTTTGTGATAGAGAGTGTCCAGTTGATGTAGTAGGGTATCATAGCATCTGCCATATAGAATATCGACATAGTCGGTAAGTGGCATAAAGGTTTTTTGGATGAGGCACAGTCTGGAGTCAGAAACGAACAGCGATTTATTCCTATAAAAGAAGCCAATTCTTTAATGTAATTTCTTTGCAAGGGAGTTGATGTGAGTTGAAAAAGTTAGGTGTCAATCTGGTTCACAGCCTAGGTATTTAAAATTGTGGACTAACTCGGGATCATCGCCACGGAGAGTCTCGCTGGGGGGCAGGGAAGCAAGTGAGGTAGGGATGGAGGGCAAGCGGTTGGAATAGAAGAACATCACTTTTGTCTTTTTAGCATTTAACAGCAGTTTGGAACATATGAAATTGTGCTGGAGGAGACTAAATTCTGCTTGTAATTCTGCGCAGACTTCGTCTACGGAGGGACTGGCTATGTA
This sequence comes from Neoceratodus forsteri, assembly GCA_016271365.2. Taxonomy (NCBI): domain Eukaryota; kingdom Metazoa; phylum Chordata; order Ceratodontiformes; family Ceratodontidae; genus Neoceratodus; species Neoceratodus forsteri. The sequence goes on from CM057456.1 coordinate 1,682,385,369, forward strand.
TATCACTGTATCATCTGCAAAAAGGTATAGTTTTAGCTTTTGGTGCAGTCTTAGCTTTTGTTTAAAAGAGCCTAGTAAGTAAAGTAAAGTAAAATTTTATTTGTATGAGGCGCCCTTCCAAAGTTCAGGGCACCTTTACAATACACATTACAATAATATAACAGCATTATATATAAAAACAGATAGAACATTAACAACCACTCAGTGAGTCCCTGCAAATGCCTGCTTAAACAGGTGTGTTTTCAAGGATTTTTTAAATCCTTCCACAGTCAGACTTCTTCGTATCTGGTGAGGTAGAGAATTCCACAGGATAGGTGCCATAAAGGCAAAAGATCTTATCTTCCTCCAGATTTTTTCAGGGATACCCTGGGAATCTCTAGCAATCTCTCACCAGAGGAGCGGAGTGAGCTGGGGGGGGCAGTAAGAGTATGGGAGTTCTTTCAGGTAGTGAGGTCCCTGCTTGTGTAGGGCCTTATAGGTCAGCAATGCGACCTTGAAGGTGATCCATCACTGTATTGGTAGCCAGTGCAGTTCACGCAACACAGGTGTTATATGACTGGATCTAGGGGTTCCAGTCAACAACCTGGCCATCGCATTCTGCACTAACTGCAAGTGGTGACTATCCACCCCCCCATAGCCCTAGGTAGAGGGCATTGCAGTAATCAAAATGACTGGTGACGAAGGCGTGGACCAAGGTAGGAAGATCTTTGGGCTGGACCAGGTGTTTCACCTAAGCTATATTCCTTAGATGGTAAAAGGAGGATTTGACTATAGCCGAAACCTGCACCCTCAGGGTCAGACCTTCATCAAATACCACACCCAGATTATGCACCTAGCCCAAGGCAATAAGTGGGGTCCCCCCAAGATATAAACCTGAGGGTTTCCCCACCCATGCCCCTGTCGTCCTATAACCAGGGTCCACTACAAATACCTCTGTTTTACTCGAGTTCAACTGAAGCCAGCTAGCACTCATCCAGTTTTCTATCTCCAGCAGGCAGTTATTAAACACTGTGATAGAGTCTAACTCCTGTTCAGGCACAAAAGATATGTAGAGTTGAGAATCATTAGCGTAGCAATGAAAACTCAACCCATACCATCTTATAATGTCCCCTAATGGGAGCATATATGCCACAGATAACATGGGGGAGCAGAACCCTGTGGAACCCCGTAGGGCAGCTTGTGAGGGTCCAAAGAATAAAACCCAGCACCACTCTCTCTGTGATCTGCCCTCATGGAGAGATCGAAACCAACTGAGGACCGCCCCCCTCAGCCTACAGAAGAACCACAGGCACTCAAGCAGCACCCAATGATCAACAGTGTTAAATGCCACTGACAGATCAAGAAGAACCAAGATGGAATGGGTTTTCTGATCTCTTGCCATCAGAAGGTCATTTAGTACCCGCACCACGGCTGTCTTGGTACTGTGCCTTTTCCTGAAGTCAGACTGGAGAGGGTCATAGATATTGTGGTTGGTTAAATGATCCTCCAGCTGCAAGGCAACCACCTTCTCAATAACTTTCCCTATGAAGGGCAAGTTTCAAGACTGGTCTGTAGTTTTCTGGGCAGTCGGGATCAAGGGAGGGTTTTTTCAAGAGGGGCGTACTACCGCCTCCTTTAAGGGCTCTGGAAAGATCCTTGTCTCCAATGAAACCACCACTATCCCAGCAAGGACTGGGCCAATAACCTCTATACGCCCCACTAGTTGGCGCGTAGGAGTCGGTGCAGTCCATCCTCCCATGGAGCCTTGGTTGTACCCCCCAGGTGGGTACAGGATGGGGTCCCATCCCAACATGTCTGTATTTTGTCGGGGGGATGCTGTCATCAGGTGCCGGCTGGGGCACTGAGATTGGGGCCTTGGAGCTCCATCTACAGGGAGCATTGTGTTTTTTTTCTGCTTTTTCTGTCCCCTCCCACAGGATGTTGGCACGCTAGGGGAGCCAAGGGGAGGTGCATGTCAAGACGTGCGAGTGCTCCAGCTCCCGGACGACTTCCCCGCTCCCTTCTTTCTGCAGTCCCGCTGCGCCTCCACCCATGGTCACCCAGGTAGTGGTAGAGCAGCGGGGCATGCATCCCACCCCACCCTGGAGGAAGAGAGCAGCCTCTGGGAGCTCAATCTTCCTCCCCCCAGCCGACTCTCCAGCAGCCAGAGTCCTTTCCCGAACCCGGGTCACTGGCACCGCAAGCGGTAACCCTACCGCTGTGCAGGCGGGCCAGCTGTTTAGTGCAACTTTGATATGATGCAGAGATGTATCTGTTGCTGACCCATAGATTACTAGCCCATAGTTACTGAGAGAGACCACTGAGCTGTGTATTGCTTGGTTAAGGGCTTCAGAGGTCAGATTATTTTTATGCCTGTAGAGCAGTCTTATGCATGTACTGACAGCCTTAGCAATGTTGTCAATGTGTTGGGTAAAGGACAGGGTGCTGCCAACCATAATTTCCACTTATTTAAAGTGCTGAACTATCTCTAAATGAGAGCCCACATCATTGATGGCAAGAAGATGGTAAGAGTTATGTCTATTTTGTCAGCTCGAGAACAGCATTGTTTTCATCTTTTCATAATTCATTATTAGTTTGTGCTCCTTAAACCATCTTTCTACATTCAAAAAGTTAGGCTGAAGCTGATTCTCAAGAACCATAGGGTCAGGGTCACTAGTGAAGAGAACAGCATCATCTGCATATAAAAGGATACAACCTTGTCAAGATTGAGGGAGCTTGTTTAGGAACACACTAAACAGAAGAAGCCATGGGGTTTGGACCCTTGAGGGATTCCTGAGTGTACAGGTCTGATGTCAAGAGAACATCACCAATCCTCACCTGCTGTGAGTGGTTGTACAGGTACTGTAGCTTCTAAACCAGGCTATGGTATCAGAGGATAGATCAATGGCAGCAAGTTCATCAACCAAAAGGGCAAGATTTACTATGTCGAAATGCTTTGGTTAAATCAATGAAAGTCACACCAATTAGGCTGCCTTGGTCAATGGAGTTGTGAATGAAGCTCATGAATTCTAGCAAGGCAGTAGTGGTGCTATGACCAGTCCTAAATCCATGCTGTTGCAGGCACTGAAGTTGTCATTTTTCAAGATATTCTATTAATTGTTCTGCCACTATTTGTTCCAAGGCTTTCGAGAGCGGAGGATGGAGATTGGCCTGTAAATCCCAGTTAAGGCATGATTCCCACTTTTATGTATAGGGGTCACTAACGCGGATTTCCATTTTTGTGGGAATTGTGAATACCTAAGGGATAAGTTGAAAGATACGGGTGAGGGGTGCCAGGATTTCATCAAGTGTAAGCTCGGCACATTTAAGATCCAGTGTATCACTGCTAAATCTTGACTTTCCCAGCACCTTACGGAAGTATTTTCTGGTTTCAGCCACCGTGATGACTCTGAAATAGAATGGAGGGTGAGAGGGTAGCTGGCGCACTTTCCCTGTGGAGTGACCTGCATTGGATTGACTGAAAAAGTCAAGGGGGGGAGGACACCACTCAGATCTGTGAAGGTGTTATTAAAAGTGTTTGCAATGGCTCTAGGATCAAGAGAAGGCACGCCATTAATGTTAAGCATGGTAGGGGAATGTGCCCAAATATGGTCTAATATATGTTCTGAAAAGTGGGATGTTTAGTGAAGATATGTTTACAAGGTACAATTTCCTGTGATCTACTATGTTACAAATGCCCATCATTTCTAATGTGTAGTGAAGTGTGCAGTTTACAATATAAATATATTTAAAAAAGAATAAGTTGATTTATGTCCTTCATTTTTTGTGTCCATGTGCCTCATTTCAGTGGCAAAAGGTTGAGGGGACATCACATGGGGGGGGGGTGTGTTTGAAAACATGGTGTTGCCAGTCCAGTAAAAATATGTTTTTACTGGACTGGCAACAGCATATTTTCAATTATCAGCTCCCCACGGTGATGTCCCGAAACTTTGTGGCCTGTTTGGAAAGTATGCTACTCGGTTACTCGATTTGTTTTAGATACAAAAAGGCAAAGCCCATTGAGAGTGTCTCCCATTCTTAGTGGGTGAATTAGCTGTATTGTTTTCTAGACCAGCTTAGATGTTTGTCCAAAGGTTTTTTGAACTTGGGGAAGGTGCTTGAGTCTACCACTTCATGGGGTAACGAATTCCAAGCCTTAGCAGCCCTTATGGTAAAGAAACAGTCTCTCTTGCAGAAGTTAACTCTCCATATTGTGTATTGGAATTTAGATTGCCTGGCTAATTCCCTATAGATCAGGAGTTTAAAAAGGTGCAGCAAGTCCCCCCTTGCCCTTCTTTCCTGCAGACTAACAAGGTCTTTCCTTGGTAATCTAGTTTTGAAGGGCAGAGTACTTAATGATGGAATAAGCTTAGTGGTTTTTCTCTGTACTGACTCCAACTATTTTATGTCACCAGTGTGATAAGGACTCCAAAATGGGGAACATGTGCCCAAATATGGTCTAATATATGTTCTGAAAAGTGGAATGATTAAGGATTGGCTTCTATTTATAAATGTCCTTTTGACTTTGTTCAATAGTGCATTTGCAGTCTGTGCCATATTTTTTACAGTGATCTTTCGGTGTTAATTTGTTGTTAACTAATATGCCTAGATCGCGCTCCTTTACTGATGTTTTTATAATTTGGTTATTGAGGATATATACATAGTTTGGGATTTTTGCACCAAAATGTAATACTATGCATTTGTCATAGTTTAAAGTCATTTTGTTAGTTGTGTATCAATGCTCAATTGTTTCTAGAACTTTACAAATGACCAGATACGTTTCAAAAGATCCACTTCACCTCCTAATTTAGAATCATCAGCAAATTTTGTGATTACATTATTTAGGTTCTCAATATCTTTTATGAAAATGTTGAAGAGTGTTGGTCTCAACATGGATCCCTGGGGGGCCCCACTCCTGACCTCTCTCATTTTAGACATACAACTTCTAATTCTGACAACCTAATGATTTTAGTTTGGATATTAATTCTTTGTGAGGCACTTTATCGAAATCCTTTCTAAAATCAAGTAATTTCACATAGACCAGTTTATTGTTGTCGATACTAGCACTGACCGAATTGTAAAATGTAATAAGATTGTTCATGCAGGAGCGATTAGCAGTGAACCCATGTTGAAGTGTATCCTCCATACCCAGATGTTTTATTTCAATTTCAATTTTATTCTTAACAAGTCTCTCTAGTAACTTACAACAGACCGAGGTCAAACTAATTGGTCAGTAGTTATTGATCATATCCTTAGGACCCTTTTTGTGTATTGGGATGATTTACCCTTTCCAGTCTGTAGGAAGTACTCCTGATTCAAAAGATTTGTTAAAAATTATTGTCAACAGGAGAGAGCACATCCACAATCTCCAACAGTAACCTTGGACTTATGTGGTCTTGCCCTGGGGAGGATTTAGGTTTATGCTGTTTTATGGAAGCCAGTACCTCATCTCTAGCGAAAGACATAAGATTCATATGTCTTCCTTGTGTTACTGGTAGTTCTGGTATTTCTTTGGGGTTAAAATCAGAACAGAAATGGTCATTAAAAACGTGCTTTAGCTCATGGTCATTATTAATTACTTTGTCATTGTAAGTAAATAGGTCTAGTTGTTTTGGATCATTTTTACGATTATTTATATAGGAGAAAAAGGATCTAGGGTTATCCTTAGTGAGAGCAATTATCATTTCTACTTTACTTTTCTTCAGTCTTAATTAGGTTCTTATGTTTGGCTAATTCTATTTTATATTGTGTCTGTGCATGAAGACAATTAGATTTCCTCATTTTTTATATCCCTTCTTTTTTGCAGCCATTTGTTTTTTAACAGATTTGGTGGCCCATGATGAAATTTCACCCTTGTTCTTGTTTACCTCCTGATTTGGTACATACTCATTTGTACATATTTCAATACTGTTTTTTTTAATTTTTTACCAACTCTCTTCGCTGAACAGTTTAAAAAATCCTGGTTTCAACTGATACCTTCTAGGAATGTGCTGATTTTATGGAAGTCTGCCTTGTTATAATATTTTATACAAAGTTTATTTGTTTTCGGAGATATACTTGCTCTGATATCTAGTAGTACCATTTTATGATCACTGCCCCCTATAGGACATACAGTATCGATATTAGATATGTGTGTGTCCATATTAGTTAATATTAAATCTAAATGTCTCTTCTTCCTTTTCATTCCCCATTCCTCCTCCCTTGCTATTTCCTATCTACCACATACCCTACACAATGCCCTCCCTATTTCTCCCCTCCTCCCTCTCTCTCTCTCCCATACCACCCTCTCACCACCATCACCACTCTTCTTTTTCTTTCCCACTAACCCACTCCTAACAAAGCTTCACTGAGCTACCTATGACTTGTTCTGTATAATTAACTCTCAACACAATTCCTTGACAATGCCTTTGGCTGCTAGTATTGTAACTTTACTTGTCTTCTTTTTTTGTAAGTTACATTGTAATTATCATGTTATGTTTTGTACCTTATTGTCCTTATTGCCTTGATGTGGAAACTTTGTAAAAGAGCCCTTGGCTCAAAGGTGTCATCTGAAATACAATTAAATAAAATAAATAAAATATATTGTTTCCGCTTGTAGGGAGTTTTATTAATTGTTCAAGACCAAGTGTAACTAAATTACTCAAAAATAAACTTTCCTGGCCAGTAGACCCCACTAATGTGTCAAATGTAATTCTAGGGAAATAAAAGTCCCCTACAATGATTGTTTCCTAATTCAGATGCTGTTGCTACCTCTTTAGTTAGGGATTCAGTATATTCCTTTGTGGCATTTGGTGGTCAATAACAGTTTCCTAAAGAGAGTTTTTTTTTTTATTACTTTTCAACTGCATTTGACCTCAGATACTTTCTAAAACATTGTCATCATTTTTAGCAAAGAGTTGGTGGCACATAATACCGTTCTTGATGTATACACAAACCCCACTTGTCTTCCTCCCTTTCTGTTATTGCAGAAGAGTCCATAACCAGACATTTCTCTAAGCCAATCACTATCATCATCCCACAATGTTTCCGATATTGCAACTATGTCCAACTGATCCCTCTGCATAACCATTTCAAGTTCAGAAATCTTAGACATATTGAGACTTCTGGCATTGGTGAACATCATCTTACAGTTATAATGCTGGTTTTGTGTGTTGTTAGGTATGAGAACAGCGTGTGTCTTAATACCCCTTTTCCCCTTGCATCTAGTTTAAAGAAGAAGTGATAAAGGATCTGAAGGCTTTATCCAAGATTTGGTTACCCCTTCGACTTAAGTGTAAGGCATCCCAGCTGAAATAACTATGGTTGTTGTCAAACATTTCCCAGTGTTTTAAGCAATGCATTACATTACTCAATGTCCACATCCTCATCCATTCATTCACTTGTTTAATTTTCTTATTTCTGTTAAAGCCATACGTGTGTGCAGTGTGTGTGTGTGTGTGTGTGTGTGTGTGTGTGTGTGTGTGTGTGTGGTGGGGAGGGAGAGCAACTTTATTTTTACTAGACTGGCAACAACATGCTTTCAACTACCCCCCACCCCGTGCGACATCACATTTCATGGCCCTTTCAGAAAGTGTGTGTGTGTGGTGGGGGTGGTAGAACAACAAAGTTGTTCTCCCTCACACTTTTCAGAAGGGCCTCAAAGTGCAGGGACATCACACAGAGAGGGGATACTTGAAAACCTGCTGTTTCCAGTTCATTAAAAACAAAGATCTCCCACCTGCCCACTACACATGCACACATGTGCGCATGTGCGCATGCACACACACACCACACTTTCAAAAGGGTCGCAGAGTGAGGGGACATTACAAAGGGGGGTGGTTGAAAACCTACTCTTACCACTCCATTACAAACCAAGTTGTCCTCCCCACTGACCCCAATCGTGCACCCCACTCTCGCAAACAATGCAGTACTCATGCCTGAAAATCACAGTGTTTTTATTGTTTGTTTTTTTTTGCCAATGGGTGCAATGGACAGTTTTTAAAGTGCACCTATAGGGAAAAAAGTCATGATTGACTGTTGTGGTTTTTCTGATAAGTGCAATGGAAGTCTATTGGTATCTATAGGAATCTGTACCCATAGCAATAAAACTGAGCCATTGGGAGCCCATCTCTACTAGCCCTTCAGTCCCTCATCCTGAACCCTGGACCCCAACCCCAGTGATGGACATTATTTAAAAACAATCCACAAACTAATGTGTACAGATTGACCAGCCTCAGTGGCTCACTAGTCCACCTCCCTAATAATAGGAAGCAATTACAAAAGGAAAGATGTGGCCACTGGGTGCCCAGTCCTGGTGACTCACTAGTCTGCTCCCTAACACAATCTGGCATAAATCATTTGCACACAGTGTTTATTTCATAAATCCCATTAGCAATAAATACCACAAACTGAGATATAGGAAACAGAGTGCAGTCAGAGAAGTTTGGCTCACAGATGCATAGAACAGGAACAGCACCAACCTGGTTAGAGGATAATAGTGCCAAAAATGTTCATTTATTGTAGATAAAACACAGCAAACAGATTCTCATGTATAAAGGGGAATCTGTTTGCTGTGCTGTTTTACAGCACCTACAATAAGTGAACTTGGCACCATTACCCATTGACCAGGTTCATTTTGTTCCAGTTCTATACATCCATGAGGCATACTTTTCTGCTTACTCTTACTGATCGTATGTGGTGGATTCAGGTATTGTATTTCCTTTAAACAGCTTTTGATCCTTTATTTTATTTATTTATTGTTAACCAGGTAAGTACATTAGGCAATCAAATGCCTATTTAAGGCACAGCTGGGAGATTACACATAGAAAGATAAACGTGGCAATATATACAGTATGATGATATAGGGATACAATAAACAATGAAGTTGAAATGAGATTAACAAGAATTTACATTTTAGCAAGAAATACAATTGAAACAAGCATTTGTCAAGGCCGAATGTTTGCTTGCTGGCATTGGCAGTAGTAGTGTAGAAGTCACAGAGCTGCGTAATAGGAATGGCAGTGAAGTATTGAACTGAAGCCAACCCCACCACCACCCTGCAGAGAGTGACAGGCACTGGGGTGTGCCTTTGGGTCATCAGGCATAACGACCACGCCATTTCACCACACCCTACCCTGCAGATACTGACAAGTGTCACGGTGTGCCTTGGGGTCTTTGGCCCTTATGTGCACCCCATTCCACCAGGAAGTACAGTGAGATGGGTGCGGTATAGGAGAATGGGGTGAACTTTGGGGCCGAAGAGTCCAAGGCATACCTCAATGCCTCTCACTGGCTGCAGGGTGTAGAATGGTATGAGCATTACAGGCAAGAATCCCAAGTCACACCCCTGATGCCTGTCATTTTCTACAGGGTTGGGCGTTATGGTTGGAAACCCTAATACCTCAGGCATTCGTTGGTATTTTCACTCCAAATTTTCAACATGGTTTTTGTGACCCCACCTCATGAACAGTGGCAATATCAGTCTGTTAGCCGAAAGCTGCTTATGCACAGTGACTATGGCATTTAACACCACAGGTGCAAAAACATTCGAACAGGATGTAAAAATGACAGCTGTACTGTTCATGGGAGGTGTAAAAAAATGGCAATGTTGCAAATCTGCAGTAAAATATTAAAAAAACTGGTGAAGTCACGAGCGTGCATAGAAACTATGCAACGCACACCCGTAATGTAATTAGTTTGGGGATTTTTTACAGCAGATCGTCAACACAGGCATTTTGAGACCTCCGATTACGAACACTGTCACTGTGATTTTCTTTATCTGTTCCAAACAGTGATTTCCCACAGCGACCACGCATCTCTGTGCTGAAAGTGTGAAAACACATTTCGGCCATGTTGTGAAAAATGACAGCTGTACTGTTCATAAGGAAGTGTGGAAAAATGCCACTGGTGAAAATCTAGACTGAAAATATTACAAAGTCATGAACTTACGAGGGTGCATGGAAACTGCACAATGCTCACTCGTAACAGTCATTTTATGGACTTTTGTCACCAAATTTTCAACATAGCCATTTTAAGACCTCTGCTCATGAACAGTGTAACTGTGATTTTCTTAATCTGTCCCAAACATTGCTTTCGCACACCGACTGTACCATTCTGTGCTACATATGCGAAAACACATTTTGGGCAACATGTGAAAAATGGCAGCTGTACTGTTCATAAGAAAGTGTAATAAAATGGCAATGTTGAAAATCTGGAGTGAAAATATTGAAAATTCGCAAACTTAAGAGTGTGTGTAGGAACCGCGCAACGCATGCTTGTAAAACAGTCATTTTTAGGAATGTTTTCACCAAATTTTCAACATAGCCATTTTAAGACCTCTGCTCATGAACAGTGTCACTGTGATTTTCTTAATTTGTCCCATACATTGATTTTGCACACTGACTGTGCCACTGTGCGCTACAGGGCGGAAACACATTTTGATGAGATGTGAAAAATGACAGCTGTACTATTCATAAGAAGGTGTGGTAAAATTGCAATGTTGAAAATCTGGAGTGAAATATTGAAAATTCACGAACTTACAAGCCTGCATAGGAACTGCACAACGCATGCTCGTAAAACAGTCATTTTGTGGAATTTTTCCACCAGATTTTCAAACTAGGCTTCTTGAGAGCCCACCTTATGAACACTGGCAGTGTTGTTTCATTAATCATTCTGGAAAGGTGATTTCACGCAGTGGCTGCGAAATCACCCTTTGGGCCTGAGTAACGCCTTGACAGTGACAACATTCATGAGAAGGGGTCCCAAAAAACCCATGTTGAAAATTTGGTGCAAAAATTCAAAAAAATGCCTGAGATATGCAATAAAGTTGAAAAAACCCTATCTATCCCATTATACAGCTTACCGGCATTTCCTCAGTTCGCAGTCGGCTTTGAAGAGTGCAGACATGTTCCCAGTCCACTCAAGATCGTCCGCCGAGGTCTGGAGGTAAGTATGGGTGAGGGGGTGGGGAGGCAGGCTGCGCGAGGTGGGTGCAGGTTGTGGGGGCAGGGAGAAGCGCTGAGGACAGTTTTTATTTCCAGTTTTTCTTTTTAATGACGACGTTGACGCTTGCCACACTGGGGTGGGCCCCCAGCGCGCTACCGCGACCGGGCCGGTTGGGGCATGGAGCCAACGGGGATTGGGCACCCCATCGGCCATAGCATCAGCTGCCATGCTGGGTGGCTCCAGCGTGGCACCTGTACTCTGGGGAGGACAGTGAGCTGACGGGGATTGGGCACCCCGTCCAGCTACACGATGATTACTGCGGCGGGTGGGCACCCAGGCGTGGCATGTGAAACTTTGGGGGTGCAGCACAGCCGACCGGGGATTGGGCACCCTCGGCTGTACAGTGTGTGCGTGGGGGGGCCGCACACAGTATGCCTGCGTGTGTGTGTGTGTGTGGGGAGCACGCATGAGCAGGCAATATCTTATCGCTGCTCACTGAAACGTAGCTCCCCCTTTCAACTGTACTCCACTGCATTTTGGAGCTGTCATAGACAGCTCCAGCATGTATTGAGGACTGAGCTACGCCAGCCAACACACTGACTGAATTGGAAGAGGGGGTGACACCCCTCCGAAAACTCGGATGATGGCGCTATGTTTCTTGCACATGTGTGCAAGCAAACATAAAAATAACATCAATGAAGTTACAGGAATTCAAATTGTTACAGGAAGTCTACTGCCAGAGCAGGTCATAGCATGATTTTCAACTAAGTGCAAGTCAGGGATTGTCCAAGTCAGGGACAAGAGTAGCATGATAAGCTAAGCAGATGCAGGGCCAGATTAAGGTAACCTGGAGCCCTAGGCCCAAGAGAAATCTGGGGCCCCCCTCACTGTAACCATGCCACTTTACCATGGCCCCACCTCATGGATATTGCATATCAGTTACTGAAACATGAAAACAGTGTTCTTACTGTCCCTAAAAAGTGGCATAAAATGCTTCAAAATTAATTGAACTGGCTGGTCTGGTGGCACTGAGGGTTGAGGCTGTGGATGTCGCACCATGCACCATGCTGGTGACCTGGGTTTGGTGATGGACTTGGGTCACCGGGGGTTGGCTGGGTGGCCGGGGGGAAGACTGAGTGCCCAATGGCTGCTCCCCTTCTCCTGGGAGGGGTGGGATGCTGGCCCCGCCGCAGTACCGCCACCACCTGGGTGAACACAGGAGGTGCTGGTGTGGTTGGGAAAACAGATAGACAGGAAGGGGCTGACGTCAGCTGAGGACCAGAGCTGAGGCATGTCTCTGCATGCCTCCATCTCATTGGTCCTCCTTGAGTGCTGATGTCAGAAGGGAGTGAACCAGAACAAGGAAAAACACCCCACAGCCGATATAGGCGAAGGGCACCTGCACTGCTGCGACCATGGAGGAACCGGGAAGGAGCTTTGGTTGCACATTCCACTGATTGGAGGAGGTATGACGGATTCTTCCACCCCACCTGGGGGGGTCAAACCGGGTCTCCAGAGTTGTATAGGAATGCGGCACCTATGGGAGCATCCCCGCGGTCCTCATGGCACAGACTGGGTGCATTGGGATGCCTGGAGAGAGGGACTGGTCACGCTGCAAGGGGGAGTATAAAGAGATAGTATTAGTTTCATTATTTATTTATTTTTACTATCAGTATGGAAAAATAGCAGTAGCCTGAGTTTTGATAATTTAGAGAAAATAATTATTAATAGGCCTGGTAAAAATAATTTTTTGTATGCAAAATGACATGATTTGCACTTCTCCAAAGCCCCCAAACACACGTGTGCACTCGCAGTCTGGGTGTTATCATACTGTCCTGTGAGGTAGTATGAACCAGGATGTGGGAGTTTTGTTGGGTTGGGTAGGGACTGATCTCTAAAACAGGCTTGGTCCTGGGTGATGTAGGAGTTAAGTTTGTGGTTTCCTGGGGGGTATGAACTTTAGAGATTATACTACAAAACGAGTGATTATTGGAAGAATTTGAAATCATTCCCAGGATCAAACATTTCTGTTACTGATAAGTAAGCCAGGATCCATAAATGGCAAGATTTACTGATGGGAATCTTGAAATACATTCATTTGTTCACCCTGAAAACAGAGCTATATCAAGGTCAGCACTTCAGTATGAGCGAGATGAGAGAATTAAAAAAAAGAGTATGATTTTTAATTGTATCACTGAAACTTACTGTAGATTTCGTAAATTTAGGAGTAATATTAAATATTTATTTTTCATTTATTGAGATATCGGAATTACAAACTTTTGAGTCAGCGACACTTTTACAAAGGCTCCACATCATGGAAGTACAAAACAAGAGAAATGGACAATACAATGAAAGGTATTACAAATGAATGCTAAGGGTAAAACAACCCAGAGTCAAGTATGGTACAAAGGTAATGAGCAATGCATTGAAAGGTATTTCATCTGAATGCAAAGACTAAAACAACCCGGAGTCAAACATGGTACAAAGGTTTTAAGCAAATTAAGCTATTGCTTACATTCAAATTTCAAGGATGATACAAGGTTTCCTAAGCCAATAAAACAGGTACTTAAGATAAAATATAAAGCGTACACACTGAATTGCACTGTTAATCTTTTATAGTTATGAGTAAGATTCTAAGGTGGAATTCTAAATGGGTGTTGGAGAAAAATGAAAGGAAATGGGCTTGTTCACACCTTAAAGGTCATCTTGGCTGGGGCATCTGAAGCTGTCAGCTGCACTTAACTCCTAATCAGGGAGGCAAGAGTCATGTCACAGTTCAGCCCCTGACTTACTCAGTGGCTGAGTCCTTTACAAAAAACATGCAGCTCAGGCAGAAAGAAAAGGATATACAGTAAGTATCTGTTGGGGATTGCTGGGGCCCCCTGGCAGGCAGGGGCCTAGGCCTGTGCCTATGTTGCCTATGCCTTAATCTGGCCCTGACCAGATGTGCTTGGTACCTATGACAGAACATTATTTCAGTGGGTATGGAGTTCCAGTCTTGGGACTGCATATGCAAAAAAAAGCTCAACAGTCTTAGTTCTAAGTGCAGGGACAGTCAATAGGACATTATCAGAAGATTTCAGAGGGTAAGCACTGTTCACAGGTTTGAGCAGAGAGGCAAAGGACAAGAGCAGAGGATTTTGCATAATACTAAAAATGATGCCTCGAAAGATGTGGTCACACAGGGAGGAGGGGTGAAGCCAGCCAAGACTGTCATAGAGGAAGCAGTGGTGGGTGAGCTGGCATGATGCCAGTATAAAACAACAGATATTGTTGAAAGTGGCATCCCATCTAAGTAATGTGATTTTTAAGGCAGTTGAAGATACTGTTGCTCCATAGAAGAGTTTAAGGAGAAGCATCCCACGGGCAATGGCAAGGTGAATCTGGGAGGTTAGGTTACATCCCATTTTATAAGAGACACCCAGCATGGAGATGATAAACATACAGGCTCCAATTATATGACTAGAGTAGTCAAGGAAGGGGTCAAGTATGTCTTCAAAGTCAGTGAATGAGGAGACAGAGGGGACTAAGGTACCATTAAGGTAAGCTACAGTTAAGGGAGACACACATAGTCTAAGTCTGGAGGATGTAACAAACAAATTGACTGCTTTGTAGTCTTGTTCAGGATCAGTTTGTTTGAAAACAGCCAATTGTGCATTGACTGAAGATCAGTAGTTAGATATTAATTCATTTGATAACACTTTTAGAGCAGGTATATAGGACCAGGTCATCTACATAGAAAATAGCAGACCAATGTGGACAGGCATTGGCCAATAGAATTTATATGTACAAGAAGAATCAAAGTACCGTCACATCCACCCTCAGAAGAAAGGGAAAAATAAAAGTTTGTTACCAAGTGGGAGAGGCCTTAAGCCAATCACACTAAAACAGGAGAAACAGATTGGAATAAACAGGCCCACTCACCAAACTATCATATATTTATATTTATTATCTCTTTTTATGACAGCCAGATTTATATTTCTACGTTTTGGGGTACAAAGAACACCTTCATCGGGGAACTTGTTTTCCTTTCTGCATAGATATACACACAGAATGTTTAAGTAAAAAAAAAGAGGTTTAAAAATTAAAATTTAAAAATATCCCTTAACTCTTGTACCTATTTCAAACTTACTTTAAACATCTTTCTCTGGTGTAATTTCTTAATTCCTGTAGTCAATTTTCTAGGCTTTTCCTGCTGGATACAGATGCATTCACAATTACTATCCTTCATTTGTATTGTTGAAAAGCAATATAGAAATCATGTTTTCCCTTTAACAGGACACCCATATACAGCCTGTATGTATATTTCAAGTACATAGTTTTACTAACCAGAGACATATGAGAGTCTTTTATAGGAAGCTTTTATATTCCTTTTTACCCGGTAATTCGCCTTCCCAGAACACATAAAACATGAAATGATTTTATTCATACCCTGTCCTCTTTTCTGTATCAACATGTCACAATTTCAAGATGTTCTCTACCTGTACCAATGTTATTTTCAACCACTTTTCTAGTTTTAACATTGCATATGCATTTCCTACTTTAGAATGTTAACAACCTCCAAATTACAACAAACCCTCTATTCTAACCATAATCATGTTAGAGCAAGTGGTGTAACCCAGCTTGAGACCAGTTCATAATCTTTGTACCCAACAACGTTCGAAAGTTCCTTTTGCTATATCATTATAAATCAGTTATTCCTTTAAATGCTTACTAAAGATGGCGAGGGTCTGTTTTACACTATTACCGCATTTCTATTATCATACAAGTTACTTATTATTCAACAGGACAAGTACCAGAAAGTGTTGTTACCTTTTTATAAGCTTCCTCATGTAGTACCTCTGCTCCTTCGCAGTAACAAATGGGTTGTGCTTCCTGTAAGTGGGTCCCTTTATACTGGACCCTACTGTTGAAATCTGGCAGTGTGCACCCCTTTCAAGTCCCCTGGTGCACAAATCCAGGCAGGTGAATTCACCTGCTTTGGTGCCGGACCTGCATTGTTACAGCAGCACCTAGTGTTAAGTGTCCAACATTACACTCTGCCTATAACAAGAAAGTGATCTCCTTCTGTATGTAATTTGACCTTCCATTTTCATACATGCTTGTTTTTCTAGTTCCTTATTCTAGTTTATATTTTGACTTTTCTCAAGGACCCCATTACATTCTATGCTAGAAACGAAGAACTGTTCCTTTCTTTTCACTAATGGACAGTGGAGGTATTCTAGGTGTACAGGATTATTGGTATTTCTGGACCATGATGAAATCCCTGTTTAAACCTCTTCTCTTACTGGAATTTTCTTTTATCCCATTACAAAAGTGGAAGCCAGTCTATTCCATCATTGAAACCATATTTGATGTCTAGGGCCTCAAACAAATCAATATAATATGCTTCTCGGCTCAGTAACTTCTGTCTATAGTTGCCCCCTTCCTATCTGGAACAACCTTTTCTATACCAAAAAATGTCAGGGTTGAAAGCTGGTGAGCTGCTTCCATGAAACTTCTTGCGATTGGGGAATTCAAGTCCTTTCTCCTGATATAGCCTTTATGTTCTCCTATCCTGGTTTTAAGTTGTTGTTTTGGAGAGGATGTCATAATTCATGACTTTATAACAAGACAAACAAAAGGAGTGGTATATGACATTAAATGTCCTTGTGACCTGATTTATATAGGGAAAACAGAAAGACAACTTAAAACCAGGATAGGAGAACATAAAGGCTATATCGGGAGAAAGGACTTGAATTCCCAATCGCAAGAGACTTCAGGGAAGCAGCTCACCAGCTTCCAACCCTGAGATTATTTGGTATAGAAAGGTTGTTCCAGACTGGGGGGAGGGGTGTGTGGGGGGGGGACAACTATAGACAGAAGTTACTGAGCCGAGAAGCATATTATATTGATTTGTTTGAGGCCCTAGACATCAAATATGGTTTGAATGATGGAATAGACTGGTATCCACTTTTGTAAAGGGATAAAAGAAAATTCCAATGAGAGAAAAGGTTTAAACAGGGATTTCATCATGGTCCAGAAATGCCAATAATCCTCTACACCTAGAAAACCTCTACTGTCCATTAGTGAAAAGAAAGGAACAGCTCTTCATTTCTAGCATAGAATGTAAGAGGGTCCTTGAGAAAAGTCAAAATATAAACTACAATAAGGAACTAGAAAAACAAGCATGTATGAAAATGGAAGGTCAAATTACATACAGAAGGAGGTCACTTTCTTGTTATAGGCAGAGTGTAATGTTGGACACCTAACACTAGGTGCTGCTGTAACAATCCAGGTCTGGCACCAAGGCAGGTGAATTCACCTGCTTGGATTTGTGCACCAGGGGACTTGAAATGGGTACGCACTGCCAGATTTAAACAGTTGGGTCCAGTATAAAGGGATCCACTTACAGGAAGTACAACCCATTTGTTACTGCGAAGGAGCAGTGGTGCTACATGAGGAAGCTTATGAAAAGGTAGCAAAACTTTCTGGTACTTGTCCTGTTGAATAATAAATAACTTGTATGAGAATTGAAATGTGGTAACAGTGTAAAACAGACCCTCGCCATCTTTAGTAAGCATTTAAAGGGATAACGGATTTTTAATGATACAGCAAAAATGAACTTTCTAACGTTGTTGGGTACAAAGATTATGAATTGGTCTCAAGCTGGGTTACACCACTTGCTCTAACATGATTATGGTTAGAATAGAGGGTTTGTTGTAATTTGGAGGTTGTTAACATTCTAAAGTAGGAAATGCATATGCAGTGTTAAAACTAGAAAAGTGGTTGAAAACAACGTTGGTACAGGAAGGGAACATCTTGAAATTGAAACATGCTGATACAAAAAAGGGGACAGGGTATGAATAAAATCATTTAATGTTTTATGTGTTCTGGGAAGGTGAATTACCGGGTAAAAAGGAGTATAAAAGCTTCCTATAAAAGTCCCTCATAAATCTCTGTTTAGTAAAACTATGTACTTGAAATAGACATACAAGCTGTATATGGGTGCCCTTCTGAAGGGAAAACATGATTTCTATGTTGCTTTTCAACAATGCAAATGAAGGATAGTAATTGTGAATTCATCTGCATCCAGGAGGAATACCCTAGAAAATTAACTACAAGAATTAAGAAATTACACCAGAGAAAGGTGTTTAAAGTAAGTTTGAAATAGGTACTGGAGTTAAGGGATATTTTTAAATTTTAATTTTTAAACCTTTTTTTGCTTAAACATTCTGTGTGTATATCTATGCAGAAAAGACAACCAATTCCCTGATGAAAGGGTTCTTTGTACCCCGAAACGTAGGAAAATAAATCTGGCTGTCATAAAGAGAGATAATAAAACATAACTGTATGATATGTTGGTGAGTGGGCCTGTTTATTCCAATCTGTTTCTCCCAATTTATATGTACAGCAAATAGAAGGGGACCAAGGATAGGTCCTTTTGGAACTTCCACCAGAGCTGGGGTAGAGTCATATAGGGAGGATCCACATATGACTCTCTGGGACCTGTTTGCCAGATAGCTGCTAAATCAGAGCAGAGTAGTAGGTGAAATTCACAAACTGGCAAGTGTGCCACAAAGCAGGGAGTGCTCTACAAGGTCAAAAGTCAAAGTCAGGTCTATAAAAAGAAACCCAGTGATGCTACCAATATCTGTTGCTGAAGTAATACTGTTCATAAGTGTGACTAGGTCAGCTGTGGCCTTTTTTTAAAAACCATGTGCATGGGAGAGGAGTTTGTGGGTTAAGAGATAATTGGTGAGCTGAGAGGTGAAAACTTTGTCAAGTATCTTATTTAAGATGAGGAGAATGGCAATTAGTCTGTAGTTGTTTAAATGTTTAGGGTTGCCTTTCTTAAACCTAGGAGCAGGAATGGAGGTTTTCCATAACTCAGGCACTATACGAGATATCAGGGATAAACTATTTTAGCAACAGGAAAGGCTAATGCATTGGCTGCGATCTCAAGGAGTCTAGTCTCATGTGATAAAAGCCTGCGGATTTAGATTCAGGGACTTCCTTTACAAGTGTGCAAACATCAGCTGTTCTAGCCAATACAAAACAGAAAGGAAGCTGGATCGGGGAATGTGGACCCTGGGATTGTAATCATCATGTGGTGGAGAGGAAGGCTGAACTGTTAAGGCCTGGGTATATGAGGAGATATCTGAGAAATGACAGCTGAAAGGGTTCACTATGGTTGAGCTGCTGTTATAATTTATACCATTTAAGACCATGTTTGAAGAGGAGTAGTCATTTGATTGACCCAACATCTGTTTAATATTTGGGGCTCACAGTATAGCCTTGAGGTTAGAGTAATGAGCTGTGAATGAGGTTGGTACATCCTGCAGACCGGAGTTTCATTCCCACAACCTTCACTTGCATACTGTGTGACTCTGAAGTAGTCATTTAACCTCCCCAGTGCTCCCAAGTTGCCCCTGAAAACAACCACTTGTGCCTAGTGGCCCTTACCCAGTTACCAAAGAATAAAATAACAAAAAATGTGCTTCCAGACAAGCCTAAGGTTTTGGGCAGTGGAGTTAAATAGTCACTTGCAATGAGAGCTTTTGGTATGTCTAATTGCTCTTTTCAATTCGTTATGCAGTTTCCTGTAAGCAGACCAGTCAGAAAGAATGAGGCGCCTTTAGCTTTAAGCATTTTCTGTCTCTATCAATGAATATGTGCAAGAGTGGTTGGTCCAGCCTAATCCTGTTTGATCTAGGTGTGAGTATCCAGTCAATCTGCTTGAGGGTATTACCATTATTAGATCACCTGGTAGGATCAGAGATGACCTGGGTCAGATTTAGTTTACTGAGGGCCTGCATCACAGGTTCATTACAGTCTTAAAACAAACTTACAGTCCAGCCCACTTAAATTGGACATGGATATAATGGATGCCCACTTAAATTGGACATTTATTGAAAACCAAAAGCCATTTCGTATGCCTTATATTACTGTGGTCGCATATATACAATTTATTATAGCCCCTCTAAGTCGGACATTTCACCCAACATTAAGGTAATAGTAGCTGATGTTAATTAGTTTCCGAGGCAACTTAAGCTGGTGTTAACATGGTGCTTCAACACTTGTGTCATTCTGGTGCAGTGAGAGCACCTTTCTAAGTCTTGTCTCCAGTCTGCACAATGTCAACCAAGCACACAGTGCTTATGCTCTCTCAAAATGTAGAACTCTTGCATGAAATTGATAAGTTGCCAAATACTGGAGTCTGTGAGCTTGCACTCCATTTTGTCCTCTTCAAGTCTACCTTCTCCAACCTGCTGAAAAACAAGCAGAGTCTGCTATTAGAATGGCATAGAAACCAAAACTTTGACTGCAAAAGAAAACGTGAAGCTAAGGAAGGAGACTTGGAGGAGGAACTTTTCTGTTAGTTTATTATTGCCCACAGCTGTGAGGCAATAACAAGTGGCTCTCTTCTGCTCCAGAAAGCCTCACAGCTGGCTGCTGCAATGGAGAAGGAAGATTTTACACCCTTGGCTAGCTGGCTTCACCATTGGAAGATGAGGAATAATATCGGTTTCCGTAAAGCCCATGGAGAGAAGCAGAGTGCTGATATGGCAGGGGCTGAACAATGGGTTAGGGAGGTGCTTCCTACAGTTTTTGAAGGATATGCAGTGCACGATATCTTTAATGCAGATGAAACTGGCTTTTTTATCACTGTATAGGTCAGGGCACCATAACATTCAAATCAAAAGCTATCATCGGTCACAAAAACCCATTCCTCCCCTCCCAAGTTTTTGTTCTCTCTCTTTCACTGTTAGTGACCCTTGTGCTAGTTTAACTCAAATGTCCTAACTGTATTCCTGTAGCCTTTTGTCAACCTGTTATCCTGATTTTGTTACTGAATGTTTATGCCTGCTTTTGTATTGTACCTCAGTTGACATGGAACCTTTGTAAAAGAGCCTTGGCTCAAAGGTACTTGTATTCCTAGGCCCGGATATTCAGAAGGGTTGCGCATGGTGCAACACTGTTGCACCATGTGCAACCCACTGATGCAATCCCAGCATGATATTCAAATGGGATTGAGCTCGAGACAACCCGGCGCTGGAGCACATCAGTACGGCGTGGCGCAGGTGGGGGGGCGCGTTCATGCATACTCCGCACATCCCGATATTCCAGCCCGGGATGCGCTGGAGCCCATGCATTCGCATCCCTACCTGCGCAGCACACATGTGAGCCAAAAAAAGGAACACGATTGGTTACCCACAGGTGAGCTGTCGTATTGCAGGGCGTAACACGGCAGCTGCCACCTGTGAGTGGCCACCCGAGCTCCGGCTGCACCTTCATGGCGGCACCCCCCCATGCCCTATCGCGGGCATAAGCTGATTAAAATATTCGTCCTATATCCCTGGTGGTCCAGTGGATCGCTCGCAGCCCAATCGCGGGCTTCAGTATGGAAAGAAAGTGTCCAATATCCCTGGTGGGCCAGTGGACCGCTCACAGCCTGATCGCGAGCTTCAGTATGGAAAGAAAGCATCCAGTATCCCTGGTGGTCTAGTGGACTGCTTGCAGCCCGATTGTGGGCTTCAGTATGGAAAGAAAGCATCCAATATCCCTGGTGGTCTAGAGGACTGCTCGCAGCCCGATCACAGGCTTCAGTATGGAAAGAAGGAGTCCAATATCCCTGGTGGTCCAGCGGTACCCCCCTCCCCACCCACCACTGAGCCCACTGCCTCCCCCGGTCAGCAGTGGGCAGCAGCATCCACCTGCCTGCTGCCCACCACTCGCCAACTGACATCAGATTGTGGGTTGAGCCATTGGTCCGCCAGTGTGAGCCATATGTATGTAGTATGCACATTACACACTCCAGATATGTGAATGGATCCATTCACATATCTGGACTGTGTAGCACGGTACAGGCTGCATGCCCATTGGCTCACGCCAGGACCAATGGGTGTACAGCCCCACGGCACGGTGTCACGTGGTGGTGGGCAGCAGGCGGCGGGCTGCCGCCCGCCACTGACCGGGGAGAAGGGGGCCCAGGGCAGGTGGGGAGGGGGGTACTGCTGGACCACCAGGGATATTGGATGCTTTCTTTCCATGCTGAAGCCCGCGATTGGGCTGCGAGCAGTCCACTGGGCCACCAGGGATATTGGACGCTTTTATGTTAACATATGCCCATGATCGGGCTGCGAGCGGTCCACTGGACCACCAGGGATATTAGATGATTACTTAAATCTATATATGCCTGCGATCGGGCAGTGGGGCACATTGCCAGTGCTGTGCAGGGGGCATTGATCCCCGACGGCTGCTGCCTGGCAGGGTGCCAGGCACAAGTCACCGGGGATCGGTGCACCTGCATGCAAATGGGGCCATAGACATGCAAATGGACCCATTTGCACCTTGCATACATTATGGCCCCATTTGCATGTGTACTTTTGAATATCATGGTTGTTGCACATAGCGCAACAGAACTTGCGTTAGTGCATCCCTCTGCTCCACTCTGGCCACTTGCGCTGGCACAGTGCCACTGCGCCATGTGCACTGTGGGTGGCCAGGGTGCAATATTCAATGATGCTGTGCCATGGCGCAGTTCCGTTGAATATCACCCTGTCAACGCCCATGTGCTGCCAAGTTGCACTGCGCCCAGGCTTGCGCCACAGCCTGGCACAGTCTGAATATCCGGGCCTAGAATCAAATAAATAAATAAATAAAAATAAAAAATAAAAAAGGCAAAGGAAAGGCTCTAGGTGCTTCGCTGTTGCAACACAGCAGGCACCAAGAAAAAGGACCTTCCCCGTTATTGGAAAATCTTTGTCTCCCAAGTGTTTTAGGGGTGTTCAACATCTCCTAGTGACATACAGAGCTAATTGGTCATCCTGGATGACCACCAACCTGCTTACCAAGTGGTAAGAGTGTGGAACAAGGAGTTGAGGTGTCACAAGATTGCATTAATTTTGGACAACTTTGCCGGACATCCCTCAGTCCCAGGTCTAAAGAACATAAAGCTTGTTTTCCTTCCTCCAAATGTGACATGCATCATCCAGCACCTAGATCAGGGCATAATTTACTCTTTTAAACAGCACTTTGGGCCCTATGCATGAAGGTGTGAAGTGGGTACGCGCCACGTAACCCTTGTACGTAGCCCATTCCGCACCCACCCAGGCCCACTGCACCCCCGAGTGACATTCACAACTATACAGATGCCCCCTCCATGCTGGATCCCCTATGGCATGCAGATCTATGCATGGGGGGAAGAACAGGGGAGGTGCAGAGGGCATGCCGGCACTCCGTGGGATGCACAAACACGTGGAGTGCTGGGCACAGGCATCGGTGCATTCTCCAGGTTGGGGCAGCCATAAAGGTGGGGGACCAGTTACGTGGCCCTCCTGGGAGTGATAGCCATGGGCTGCAGCTGTGAGGCAGGGTCCTGTGCACCCCTACTGAGGAAGCCCCAGCATGTGGGGCACAGTGAGGGGCCTGCGGCTGGTTGTCCAGGCACCTGCCCCCACACTGCATGTGGTACTCTACACACTGGCACCCTGCCCACCATACATGGGCACAGGTGATCCACTGTGGGGTCTGGGTCAGGCAGCTGATTGGCCGCCAACTCAGATCCATGGCTCTGCACCTGACTGCCCCATGGGCCTGCACACCAGGGGGGTGGGACGCATACGGGTGTTGCATGGTGGCCACTATTAGTGAATGTGGCCACCTGCGGCTATCCCACAGGTGTTGAGCTGTGTGGATGAGGTATGTGCCTTAGGGGTGTATCTCCTGCCCCTTTGTGCATAGGGACCATTGTGCATGCCATGAGATCTATGGTGCTGGAGTTGCTCGACAGTTCAGAGGAAATTACCGCTGCTGTCTGTATCAAGAAAATAACATTGTTGGATACAGTGCGAATGATGAAGCAAGCATGGGACAGCATTAAAACTGAGACTATTGTGCACTGCTTCATCTAGGTGGGATACTGCACAGAAACCACAGATCTACCTGCTGAAGAGTCTGATGCAGAAATGCTGGCACTGCCCAGTTTAACCCATAATGAATTCCTGGAGATTTGTCACCTCGGCAATAGTATGCCAAATGAAGAGGCACAACTAAATGATTTTGAGGAGGTCCTCAATGAAATGACTACTGAGGAAACACAGGGAGGAACTGGTGATGACATGGACAATGAAGAAGATGAAGGGGAGCCCAAAGTGGTAGTGACAGCTTTGGATGTGAAAGCCGCCCTATTAACATTGTGGAGAGCAATTAAACAGCATCCTACTGTCCAGCCGAAGTGGGAGAACCTTTCGTTAAAATACAATTAAGACAATTTGGAAATGGTGCACTCATTTCTCAAATGTAACTCCCTTGAAGGTGTCTGTGATACATCCAACAAGCAACAATTCAGTGCAGGGAGTTCATACGTCCTTTCCAACAATGATCCACTTGACAATGTGTAGATTTTTCACTTCCTTTATTATTTTAACAGCCCCCTACATTTCGCTCCTCTGAGCTTGTTCACGGGGTATTTAATATCTGTTTAAACAGAAACATTTTTAATTTTTACTTTTTTCATTTATGCATTCATTCTTTTAATCCATTATTTATGTGTAATCACAAAATCATGTTTTACCAGGAACTTATTCTCAGCATTTACCAATTTCAATTGCTGCTCTTACAAACTGTGCTTCAATTTCACCAGTCACAAACCAGGCTCTCTACAAAAGTAAATAAGCAAAAATAAAGCTTTTGTTTGCACAGTACGAATGCTGGCTATTATGTGTTATTTCTTTTAACTTCAGTATATACTTGCAACCACATAACCACTCACATACCTCAAGAGCTATATAATTTTATTAAACTTTGCTTTTCAGTTTTTGCCAAAAGCCAAACGGCGTTTCTCTTTAGTTCTAACCCAGTAGTGCTGCCCCTGTAATACAAAGGGACTGTTTTAGTTCTTAGACTTCAAATTTAGTTCTTTTTTATTCTAAAAACTGTTAAAGCTGGTCTTTTTACCTTTAATCACCAAAACCCGATTATGTTTCAGGAAGAACTCTTAGCGGTTCGTTTAGCTCCTTGTATAAAGCCATAAGGGCGTTTCCAAAATGCTGTGAAGCTACTCAAGGAGTGTCTTCCTCTTGAGCCTGCTTGGAATTGCTGCCGGAGTGATGTATCACTCCCTGTACCTCTTGCATTGCAAGAATGTTGCCAAGCAACTGTACACTCTTCCCCCACAAAACCAGGGGAAGACATGGTTTTCCAAGCAGGCTCTATTACACTAATAGCCTATGGCCAGCGTGTGTTTGTTTACCTTTAATACTTGAATTTCATATAAAATGAAATTCAAGTATTAAAATCTTCATATATTCATTGTAAAGTACTTTTACTCTAATTTAGGTGATGGCTTAGTATTCACTGCAGCCCTGTAATGGCTGATAAATGTATATTGTTTTGTGAGCTGAAAGGTAAACAAACACATGCTGGCCATAGGCTATTAGTGTAATAGAGCCTGCTTGGAAAACCATGTCTTCCCCTGGTTTTGTGGGGAAGAGGCAGTTGAAAGTTATAAACACTCTCGCAACGCTGAGATACAGGGAGGATACGTCACCTGGTGACAATTCCAAGTAGGCTCAAGAGGAAGACACTCCTTGAGTAGCTTCACAACATTTTGGAAACATCATTACAGCTTTATACAAGGAGCTAAATGAACCGCTAAGAGTTCTGGCTGAAACATAATCGGGTTTTGGTGATGAAAGGTAAAAAGACCAGCTTTAACAGTTTTTAGAATAAAAAAGAACTAAAATGTGAAGTCTAAGAACTAAAACAGTCCCTTTGTATTACAGGGGCAGCCCTATTGGGTTAGAACTAAAGAGAAATGGCGTTTGGCTTTTGGCAAAAACTGAGAAGCAAAGTTTAATAAAATTACGTGACTCTTGAGGTATGTGAGTGGTTATGTGGTTGCAAATATATACTGACATTAAAATAAATAACACATAATAGCATGGCCAGCGTTCATACTGTGCAAACAAAAGCTTTATTTTTGCTTATTTACTTTTGTAGAGAGCCTGGTTTGTGACTGGTGAAATTGAAGCACAGTTTGTAAGAGCAGCAATTGAAATTGGTAAACGCTGAGAATAAATTCCTCATAAAACATGATTTTGTGATTACACATAAATAATGGATTAAAAGAATTAATGCATACATGAAAAAAGTAAAAATAAATTGTTTTTCTGTTTAAACAGATATTAAATACCCCATGAACAAGCTCAGAGGAGCGAAACATAGGGGGCTGTTAAAATAATAAAGGAAGTGAAAAATCTACACATTGTCAAGTGGATCATTGTTGGAAAGGACGTATGAACTCCCTGCACTGAATTGTTGCTTGTTGGCTTTCATTAACACAGTGCATGTGGTCACAATATGCAGTCAGCAAACTGCAGCAGCAGAACATTAAGGACTACTACACAAACACTAGCAATGACCCTCACATAGCACCAAGCCCAGTTGAAAGCACCTCCCTCACCCTACAACGAGTGTCACAAACACACTCCGGGGTCAGACCCTTTGCTCCCACAGTGCCCAACCTTTTGAAGTCCAATATGTGAACAAGAGACAAACAGGGAAATCCTTCCATCTGTTCCTGGTCCAAGCAACTACCAGTCTCAAGTCCTGGGGTCAAATATGAACCCTTTTTTGCTAGCACACCCAGGTAACAGGTCCAAATATCACACCTTCTTCGGGGAAAGCAGTGCAATACTTAACCCAGTGGGCACACAACCTGGTTCACAGTCCCCCTTCTGACTCATTTGAGACCTAGGTATTTCCTTACCTTGCTGCATATGGTGACACACTATAAGCACTTTAACAGTCATGTCAGAATTATCAACACTGTCCCAGCATTCACACTCAAAATGAGAACATGGCTCAGGCAGGATTTCAAGGAAAATAGAGTTTACTAGAATTAAAAATAGTAAATAAAATACAAAACACAGAACATATAACATTATTGGTACAGTCAGAAAAATAAATGGACGGTTATAAACAAACTGCCTTATACTGAGTCTCTAATCCTACCCCAGTTTCAGTTGGTAAATAGTGGTGCTGAAATTACCTAATTTTGACAGAAGTGCTTCTTAAGTCCAGAACACAAGTGTGTTAAGTCCTGCAAAGCTAGAGCAACAGTGTGTTCTTTCAGGAGTCCAAAGTAAAAAGAGTACAATGTTCCCTCAGCAACTTGACAATATCAGGGAGGCAAAGAGTTCCACCCAGCTTGTGAGGTCACAGCTCTGTTGTGATGCTGGCTGTGAGGTCACTCTCATTCCTGCATACTAAATGAGTCACATGCCACTGCACACTGCTAAACATTACAATTAAAAAAATATATATTTTTTAATTAGTGAGCCACAGAGTATGAATTATGACAGGGCCGAATATCCCTTTGATCTCTCAGAACAACATCTTGCAAAACACCTCTCTTAGCTGTGACAATTTCACAGGTAACTGTCAGAGTTGGCTTACCTCCTGATGTTGTAAAAATGCAGTCTTTTATGGCTAGATACCTAGGTTCAAAGCAGTGGCTGGTTTTACAACCTGTTATATCAGCTAACACAGGTGCTGACCTTGACACAGTCTCTAAGATTTTTGAATGTGAGAAATAAGTTATGTTTTACGAAGTGCTGAGGCACAAACCCAATAACCCAGTGCAGTACTGTACACCTCAAGCACAACAATGCAACCAAGCCATAGTTGACAGTCATAATTATAATGTGCTAATAGCACAAATCGCGATCACAGCAAGTTGCGAATAAAGTGTAAAAGCGGCTGGCAAACCAAAATAGCTATCACAAATATAATGGACTATGGTCATAACAGACAAAATGGGGAAAACCAAATGTGTCTGTTATAAGTGAGTCTGGCTGTATATTAAAGTCACCAAAGAGAATGAACTCATTATTCTTATCCAATACACCAACATATTTGATCAAAGAGAACATCAGATTAGTGTTACCAACAGGGGGAATGTAAACACAGAAAAGATGGAACTTTTTTTGTACCACCCAATAAGAGCTCACCATGACAACACTCTGTGGGGGATTCAGGTTGGAGCAGGTGGCTCAGTACTGATACATTAAGATGAGATTTATAGTATATTAGTGTACCACGCCCTTTCTTTGAGCCAGTGTGATTGCAACAAAGGAAATTATACCCTGGTAGTGCACAGAGGAATGGTGGTCTTCAGCCACATCTCAGATATCCCAAGTATATCTGTCAGATAGCGTGTGATCCACACTGTAAGTCATCTGTTATAGAGACATACTCCTTATGTTAAGGTGAGTTATTTTTAGGCCTTTGATATTTTCCCAAGGGATAAGTTGAAAGGAAGGATGCTAGACAGAGGTGGGACCATGGTTAAGCTCAACATCACCTGCAGATAAGAGATGGGTGACAGCAGTGTAGGAGAGGGAGCTTTAAGATACATGGAAAAAATAGGTATGACTCCAGTGCTGACTCCTGAGAAAGAAGGATATCCTTATTACACAATGATGTGGCAATAGGTGGTGGACTAATGTAGCAGGTTGCTTATGGGCAATATATATATATATATATATATATATATATAGAGACACACACACACACACACACACACACATATTTATACAATGGGGTGGGAGCTTCTAGAGTGTGATAAATGGAGGCAGTATAGCACAGTGGTTTAAGGCTCTGAGCTGCAAATCTGGAGACCTGGGTTTGAATCCCACAGCCCCCACTTGCATACTGTGTGACCGGATCAAGTCTCTTAACTTCCCTGTGCTCCCATGTCACACCTGTAAACAAGCTTTCAGCTAAGTGTGTCTCTCCTGGTTAAACAATTGAAAAAAATGGAGCTATCGTCACTGGAGTGTGATAAATAATGATGACATCACTACTGTGATGATAAATGCTGTTTATCCATACTGTGCTGATGTCACCGCTCACTCACTACAGCCTGCATTTTAAATTGAACTGCTTCATAAATCTGTTTCTCACTGCTACTTGCAAGTAACTCAATTAACATTGCAAAGGACACTCAGCTGAGTCCCATAGTGTTTTTAAAACTCCCAGCCCATTACTATGCTACTCTCAGCTTCACGAAAAGCTGCATTCTAAATGACAGTGCTTCACCACACAGTTTCTGTTTCTCACTTCTAGCTGCAACTAACTCAATTAGCATTGCAAAACACACTCACCTGTTTCCCATAGTGTTTGTAACACTCCTAGCCCATTCAGTAACACTCACACACACACTCAGACCACACAGTGCTGTCAGCATAGCCTAGAAGTTAGAGTAACAAGCTGTGAACAAGTTTGGTACATCCAGCAGACCAGACCCGGGCTTGATTCTCACAACCTGTCTGACGTGGAACCTTTGTAAAAGAGCCAAGGCTCAAAGGTATTTGTAATCTTAGACTTGATAAATAAATAAATAAAATAAACCTTGACTTGCATACTGTGTGACTCTGAACAGGTCACTTAACTGACCAAAGCTTTCAGGTCACCTCTGAAAATGTATCCGGTTACCAAATTCTAAAATAAAATACAAAAACAGAGCACACAGAAACAGAAAAAGGACAGAGTAAACCATAACAACACTTCTGAAGCTCCTACCACCATTGTATAAATAGTGCAGATCATGTGCTACGGAAAATAATCGGCACTTGTGAGTATTCAGAGCTCACTCTGAAGGAGTGAGAGTATTTTCCATATCACACTCCTGCCCATCCATCATGTATCCTATCTCCCTCTCTCTCTCACTATATATATATGTATATATTTTGAACTACACTGTGTGTGTATGTGTATATTTAATCAATTGCAGTTGTGATTAATTCAGATGGTGAACAGCATATGAGTGTAAGAAGCTACAGGTTTGGTGTTGCACTCTGTGGGTTTGCTGGCTGCATGGCCATGTGCAAAGCAACCCAAAGGTACAATGCCATGCTTAATTGGTTAGCTGTGTGAAGCAAGCAACAAGTCTGGTCTCGTGTCCAGTGGGTCTGCTGCTTCATGCCTACAGGGCCCTGCACGAAGCATGCTATAGGTCCATATCCCTGCCTAATTGGTCTACTGCTTTGCACAGTGCTTTCAGGGCCCTGCACAAAGCAAACTGCAGATCTGGTACCATACCCAATAAGTCTACCACTTTGTATAGGGCCCAGAGGACCCTGCACAAAGCAAGCTATAGGCCCAGTGCCATGCTTGCTAGGTTTGCTGCTTTGTATAGAGTCTACAGGGCCTTGTGCAAAGCAAGCTAAAGGTCTAGTGCCATAACTGATGGCACAGTTGCTTTACACAGGGCCCTGCAGGCCCAGCCCAAAGAAAGCTAAAGGTGTCAGTTGTTATGCAGTGGGGTCAGCCAGAATATGCAATGCAGCAACTTGCAGTAAGTGACATATCACAAAACACTGCATGACAAAAGGGTTTATTTGCCATTGAATTACAGTGTTCCTTGCAGAATATTGCAGCATTTTGTAGTAATACTGAAAGGCACTGTGTAATATCTTGACTGGCACCGCTGAATGTCTTTTTTAAAAAAAGGTAAAGAAATGACAAAAACTATGCTATGTTAATGCAGGTATTAGGGTTGAAGCAAAGCATCAAAAGTAAGAAAATGAAAAATTAGGGTTAAAAGTCATTGGAACCTTAGAAAATACAGTATGTTGTGTGGTGTTTCTCGGGTTTGAACAATCATGCCTTGCAGTGTCGGCATTACCCTAATTTCAGCACTGTCTTGCCAAAAAAAGTAAAATACTGACATAGAAATGCATGTAAAGAATGTGCCAAAATAAGGTAATGCCAATACCATTCCATATTATTGGTCAAGCCTCAAGAAACAGCATACCATAGATTCACCAAGGTTCCAAGGTTCCAGGGACATTTTAGCCTAATTTTGTTTTCCTACTTTGTACACTGTTAGACTAATAGATGCATTAATGGAGTTGTTTTACAATTAATATTAGGGCTACAAATGCTGAAAGAGCTTATTTTCATGATACTGATTACCCTCATTTCATTAATAATTTTAAAAAATATTGTTTATTTTCAAAATACAGCACTTGAAGAATCAATCTTACACCCCACTCTAGCAACCACACAAATTTCAGAGTTCTGTTTTTTAATGCACAAAAAATTCTCATGACTGCTATCACTGACAGCAGACCAATTTCATTAAAAATATTTAAAAAAAAGTTTTTCTTAAAAAAAAAAAAAACAGCAGTTGATGAATCAGCCTTACACCCCACTCTTTCAACCACACGAGTTTCAGACTACAGTTCAAAGTTTTTTGGTTTTGATGCACCAAGTTTTTCCTTCTTTTACCATCTTTTGTGATCGGTAAGACTCACAAAAAGTCTTTGCACGCCAACGTTTTTTTACCTCATAGAAAAGGAAACTACCATTGTTACAAAAAACACCTGCTGAAAAATGTGTGTAAAAATGAACTGCACATGTAGAAAAATGTGATTTTATTTTCATAATAAATTTAAAATGAAATTTTCAGTAAAGCCACCTATCAAAGAATCATTCTTGGGCTAAACTATAACTAAACTAGAATTTGCAGGTTTCAGCTCATGGCCATTTTTGCACCAATGATGAACAAAGAAAGTCTTATAAAATGAGCAAGAAATGTACTGTGTCTTGATTGGCTGAAAGGGTTCAGAATCTGGCTCCTTACAGGACAACACAGCACATCAAGATATCTATGCCTTGGCATTGGGTCTGAATATAGCTGACCACAATGCCGTCGGCAAGAACAGCACGATCGAAATGCTGTCACTTTAATTTTTGCAGGGGCCTTCCCCCCCCCGTGCCCCCTGACACAGAAGGCTCTGTCCCCCACACCACTCATACTTAAAGATTCTCCCTCCGGGGGGGGGAGCAGATCACAGGAAAGTTAAAATCTGTGGGGCCATGGAATACTGTTTCCACAGCTCCTTGTAAAAAATAAAAGTCCTGATTCTGACAAAATGTTAGCAGACCAGGATTAGAACCCTGGTTTACACTGCATCCCGGCCGATCTACTCCATGTCCCAGCCCTCTGTGCCATGGTAGCAACTCGGCCAGCCCCTAGTATTTTGCTGCCCTTGTCCTGTGGCAGCACCAGGGACAGTGGCCAGAGGAGCGCATATTGCAAGTGCTCCACATCCCTGTTTGCTGTCCGTGGTAGCACTATAAGAACAAGCGCTCTCTTGCCTGGTGCTATTCCTGTAGCACTAATCTAACCAGGTACCCTATGCCTCTGATGAATGCTTTGAAAACAATGTTTCTGGCAGCTATGTTTGTAAAGGTTAAAATGATATTATCCCTTACCATAACTTTATAAAGAAAACATAATAGCATGTTTTAATAATCCTACTACCTCCACTCCACCCCCTAACACACCAAATATTTTAAATAAACATTTCAATCCAGCCACTAACCTATTTTTCTCTTCCTACTCCTTCTATTTACAGATCTCTGAACTCCATCACCAAGTCCTCCACATTACAGCTGAACAACAGATGGCAATCAGCAGATTACTAGCACTCCCCACCTCGCTTGCTGTTTACTGCAGCTACAGGTACTTACACTTCTTCCTGACACCCCATTATCCCTTCAAATACATGCTGCTATTTCTTTGCTTTAATTTTCATCTCTTAAAAAGTCTCAGTGTTGGCCAACCAAATCAGGAGCAAATTCAAACCACCAGTCACCTGACTCAGCAATTTCAAGAGACAGAGAAGGAGGAAGAACACACAGCAGTTATCCACATTAGATGATTATTTAAAAAACAAATCAGTTCAGCTCCACACCAAGACCAGGTGCAAGTGGCAATACCCTCCCAGAGGTGGACATGGCCAAAATGATTGACTCTAGCTGCAGCAACAGTAAATAACCACATGAGAGCTGTGGTTTCTGTTGGTATTACTAGGACACATTGTTCTCTCTCTCTCTCTCTCTCTTTTGCTTTCTCTCAGTAATAAAAAAAAACTACATCACCCTTTCTCTCCCTCCAAAATGAATACAGAAAAATATAACCAACAAAGCCACTATAAAAATGAATGTTTATCAGTACAGGATAGCTTGCTCAAAAAGCTGAAATGGGGATGATTTTTCATACTAATTAAAAAAACTTAAAATGTGTGTTTTTTGTGCGTCTTTATGTGTAATGGGCTGAGGACTTTTTATCTTCCACATTTTTTTACAGGGGATCCATATTTTAAGCACAATAACATGTTCTGGATCAGTGTTTGTCATGGGAGAAACACCCTACCAGGTGCTGAAGGTCCTCGCTCAGTGCAAGTGCCTCAGGCATCGCTGCATACTTGCTCAGGTTTTCATTCCTCTTCATCATATCTTTATTGCAGACTTAAAAAAATATATTTTTCTATGTTTTTAACCATGTAGAGGTTTTAAACTGCTGAACCAATTGTTACCAAAGTTTCAGGATTTAAGGATCCTGACACAGGGAGGATGTATGCCAAATTTCAGGTTATTCTGTTCAGTAATGGCTGTGTTAATACCGTGCAAATATAGGAATTTAATGTAGAACAGCATTTGTAATACTAATAATATTAATTGCAAAAAATCCTCCATTAAAGCAGAAGTGCAGAGAAATTGGGCATCCATCTCTTTTCTTTGAAAAACAAAAGGTGGGATATTCAGAAATGCACCAAAGCCAGGCACAAGACTTGCACAGCACAAATTCAGTGTGCCATGGTGCACCGAGCGTGATATTCAAAGGTTGCGCATGATGGCATGTGCCAGCGAAACCCGGCTGAATATCACACAGATGCACCATAGCACAACCAGGGCTGCGCCAGGCAGCAACCCAACATGTGCAACAGCGCAACCAGGGAAGCACAAGGGGAAGAGGTACCTGCACCAGGACACATATGCACCGGCAACAGGCACAGCAAGGAGAAAGCCACTGGGGCATGACATCCCACCACCAGGGTGCCAGGAGTGAGGCACGGCAAGCACACAATGGAACACTGCCCAATGCACATGGGGAGGCAGCAGGCCCCCACCTACGCACACCACAGTGGTGCACGGAGGCAGGGTGCCACCAATGACCACTGGTGAACAGCCACTGGCACCCCCCACAGGAACGTATGCGCCACACCACCAGGACCACAGCTGGCAACACACAGACAGACTGCACACAACGCACATGCCACACAACTTGAACAGAAAGGTCATGGCTGCCCCAAGGCACAGCCACCGTACAATAGGCGAACACCATCAGGCAAAACTCCCTTGTCACCCCAGGCGCACACGACAGCCACCATGCACACCACTGCAGCATGGCTCCACACACCAGCCACAAAGCAGACCTGGACACAGATGTGTAACCACAAAGCAGACCCAGACACAGATGTGTAACCATAGAAAAATGTATTGGCAACATCGATAAAACACAACTATATACAGATATATACAGGGAAAAGGGATAATGGGGTAGCTATTTACAAGAAGGCTAAGCCAGGGAAGGGAGGGATGGGGACAGGAGTCAGGGCAAGACAAGGGGACAAGGGAGGGCAAGAGAAGGGGAGGACAGGGATATAAAAAGGCAGCAGGCCAATGGGCCCTACGGGCGGCAATGCCCCATTGCAGCCTGGTGCTATAGCCTGCGAATGATCCTCTACATCATCCTCGCCACCCGCAGTATGGCAGTGGAGACCTCCAGTATCCTCCTCAGAAGGCAGGTGTTCACAGCCAGCTGACGAGCACCTAGGACAAAGGAGGGTACATGGAATCAGTGCGTGTCCGGAACACCCTAGCCCACCCACCATGGACAGTGGTGACATGCACCCCTGGGATGGCACACAGCCAATTGCAGTGAGTGCGGCCACACATGCCACCAACACAGCTGTCTACAGCCACATGGAACACAGCACACCACCACTGCCCATGGGCCACACACCACCACCATGGCAGGCAGGTGGCATAGTTAAACAGCAGGATGGCAGTGGCACAGCCAGCTGCTGGATGCACCCACAGCCCACCTGCGGCAGCCACATACATGTTCCAATAACTACAGCATGGCACAATGGTCACTGCAGGGGTGCACAGCTGCAGTGGCTATGCCCACAGGGGGCCATGTCCCACCCCACCCCCACTGCCCACCCTGCACAGCAATGTAACATGTAACAGTGCCTACATGCATGCTGTGGCGCACCCTGCACTGGTCCCGCTGCACCACCCATGCAACCTGTAGCCTGCATAGGATCTCCTGCAGTGGCCCGCCCTGGTCCACATGCAGCATCTGCCAGTCAGGCTCTCCTCCTGTCCTCAGGGCCTAGGAAGGTAAAGTAGAGATGAACACATCAGTACCTGGCATCACCAAAGGCCCCCCCAAAGAGCGTGCCCCCCCGGCCCAGCATAGCCCCAGTGTGTTGGCACAGCACACACCTGGTGCAATGCCCTTTGCTGTGGTGCGTGCAGCCCCAGTGCCCCCCTGCAGCAAGGTGTGCCACCCTGCTGGCCCCACAGAACACTGGTTGGGCACAAACATGTGTGATGCACACTTACCTCGCCATGGCACGGCACCCCTCCAGACACATGCCTGCAGTGCCTGGAGCCTCTCAGGGTCCCTCCACTGCAGGTCCGCATAGCAGTGGTGGTACTGTTCGCTGGTGCACTGGACACCAGTGGCCTCCTCCAGCCCATCCTCCACCTCCTGCCTCACATCTGTACATGGTCTACTCAGGGGCACCTGCCCAAACAGGCTGCCTGTGTGCGGCTCCACCAGGGCCACAAGGTTCACCAGTTCAATCTGGGACCAGTTAGGTGCCCTGGCTCTGCTGCAGTGCAGCATTGCTGAATCACAGTCGGGTAAGCCAAAATGGTGCCCTGTAGTGAAAGAGCCCCACGTGCTGGGGATGCGTGCCTCACGTGGAGATGAGCTGCTAACGGCAATCGCGCATTCCTGGAGATGCATGATATGGGCATGGCCACACTGGCACGTGGTGCAGGGAACCCTGAAGGGCAAAGGGCGAATCTGGGGTCAGGGGTCAGCATGCGCACTGTGCGTGACTGCGCTATTGGGACTGCCATGCAAGGTGCTCAATAGGAGCATGTGGACACCACGGCTATTGGCCAATAGCGCCCATGCGCTATACACCCCATGGCGCCAGAGCGCCATCAGCCCTATGGCACTCCAGTGCTATAGGCCTCACAGCCACCGAGTGCCACATGCCTGATAGTGGCCGAACACTGTATCGTGTATTGCGCAGTGTGCGTATACTTCGCCAGTGGCGTAGAAGCCGGTAGTGCACACATACATACTGCCAGGCCTATTGCGCACGTCACGATGTTGTGCCATGACTTGAGCATGCGCAAGTCCATTGCACTAGGTGCAATAAAGTGATATTCAGCTGGAATATGCAGATTAGCTCATCAGCCTATCCACGGTGCAGCGGGGCATTTGCATCTCATTACAGTTACGCATCCCCTCATTTGCATGCGAAGCGCTATAAAGGCGCCGCGGGGTAAGCACAGGACATGGACCAGTATTGCATCCTTCAGAGGCAAGCCGCGAGGCTGAGGGGGGGATGGGACAATTGCCTGGGTGGGTAGTGTGCGTGGTAGCAGTCACTGACCACATCATATCCCACAGGATGCAGCAGGACTGATCGCAAGGAAGGTGAGGAGCATGAGCCTGCAGGGAAGCATAGGCCTAACTTCACAAAGTCTGAGACAGATGCCCTGTTCGAGGCATACCTTGACCAGGAGCCTCTGTTGAGTGGATCGACAGGCACCCCACAGGCCAGGTACGCAGCATGGGAGGGTGTGGAGAGGGCTGTGAATCAGCAGGGCAGCCACCAGAGGACTGTACAGGAGTGCAAAAAGAAGGTTGGCACAGACAGCCACCGGATAAAGGAGAAGTTGGCAGCCATCAGGGCCACATGTGCAGCCACGGGCGGTGGACAGCCCGACGTGCCACAGCTGACGCCACAGGAGGAGATGGTGGTGTCCACCATGCAGCGCCATCAAGAGGGTGCCTGGTGGTGGCTTCCAGGTGCGTGGCAGCCCATCACTGCATTGTAGGTACACCAGCATCAGGGGCAGGGGGGCTGACTGGTGTGGCAGCGCCAGTAAAGCATCTGTATTCCCTTTCAGCTCCAGAGCATCTGCATGCAGGGGCAGGGGTATCCACCATGGGGGTGAGCCTGGACCTGGAGAACTGTCCATCCACCTCCACCGGTGTCTGTGGGTCAGAATGGATGCAGCCCAACACTGTTGACTGGACGGATGCCCATGGCATGGTTGCAGATGAGGCTCTGGCTGTGTTCCAGCATGACACCAGCCATGGTGTACAGTATGCAGAGACACAGATCGGGGCAGGGTCTGACACTGATGATGATGTGACCATCGTCCTGGTTAGTGGTGTTGCCGTTGAGGGGAAGGGACCCATACCACTCACCCACCATGGCAGCACAGACTGTGCACTGGTGGCAGTTGTCCGGCCACTGGCTACCACCCCCAGTGTCGCCGTGAGCATCAGCAGTGCAGTGCCAGCCGATGGGGGTGGCGGTGGTGGTGTAGCAGCTACACAGGTGCTGCTCTGCGTGCAGCAGCTGGTGGGGCAGCAGCGGCAGTTGGATGGGGATGTTGAGGGGCCGGATGCTGCACCCACCGACAGTGAACCAGTGAATGATCAGCCCCAAGAGGGCCCCACTGTGCAGCACCCACCTGCATGAGGGGCTGGGCAACAGGGCTGAACACCATCCGTGGGCCGGTGCAATGCCCAGATGCCCCTGGGTGCCGACCCCTTACCCGAGCACACCCATCTGCTGCAACAGGTGCTGATCATGGCAGGGGTGTGTGCACTCCGCTCCGTGCTGTGCCAGCCTGCAGAGCAGTGCAACACGGACCTTGCACAGCTCCTGGTCGACAACAATCATATGCGGGTGGACATGACTGCAGTCCTGGATCGGCTTACTGCTGTGGTCATGGCCGGCCTGGCAACAGTGTCCGCATTAGTGCATGGCTGTCCACCGCAGATCCCGTGGAGTGTATTCTCCACCACTCGGTCATGGCGTCGAGCGACCCCCTTGGTGTCGATGCCGGGATCTGCTGTGGGCATTCCAGGCACACTTGGGGCAGGCATTTTCAGGGTCTTGCTCACCCCTGCAAGGACACAGTCATGTTCCTGCAGTAATACCCCTGGGGGACTGTCTCAGACCCCCCCTGTGGCCGTCGCGCAGCCTGAGTCTGCTGGGTGGTCTTGGTGGGGCCACCCTTGTGTCCGCAGTGGCCATGCTACCACACAGCGGCCCTGAATCGCCCACCACCCTGTCCACTGTCTGCTGCCGCCCCGTGTGCACATTGGTGCTGTGTGTGCATTCCACGGTCGTGGCATCCCTGGATGTCACTGCACACAGGCCGTGTGCACATCCGCCCGGCTGCTGGCCAATGTGGTGTGCGCATGATGATGCCAGCACAGTGCTGGGTGCTACTGTGCCCTGGTGCTCAGTGTCTGACACATGCCTGATGCCAGCCTCTGGGTGTGTGCCTGCGTGTGTGTGTGTGTGTGTGTGTGTGTGTGCGCGCGGGGGTGTGTGGGTGTGGTGTGTTGTGCTGTGTGTTTCTGTGGCATCCCGACCCTCACCTGTTCATGCTCCCCTCCAGCCGCTCCTGTCACATGGCCTGCCCAACCATTCCTGTACACTGAGCCATAGTCACTATTCCGTGCATGGGGACATGTTCACCTACTTGCGTGCACCATAGTGCTCCTCTGCAATCTTGTCCCGGTGCCGCTGGGCCATCCAGTATAGCCAGGGTTACCTTCACCTGGGGGGGGGGGCTGCTCACCACCACATGGCCCCGCAGCCACGTTGTCCCCACTGCTGTTCCCCTCTTCAACCTTAACAGCTATCCCACGGTCAGTGGCCATGTTGTGTAGTATACAGCATGTCAGGAATAGGCCACAGGCCTTTGAGGGGCTGTACTATAGGGCACTACCAGACCTGTCCAGGCAACAGAACCGTGCCTTCAGCAGCCCAAACGCATGCTCAATGATGTTCCACATGCTGGCATGTGCCTCATTGAATTGCTCCTGCACTGGGGTCAATGGGCACCAGTATGGGGTAAGCATTCAGGGCCGGAGTGGGTAGCCATTGTCACCTGTGTGGATATATATATGGTTAGCATGGTGGACTGTGTTGCTGCACCACCCGTCTCTCCCAGCCACACCCTGTGGTGCCCCACACCTTTCCCTGTTGTGCCAGGCTGCCCGTATTCACAGCATACTCATCTACTAGGTGGCCAGTGGGAATTTCCCCCCTCTCAAACCTGTGGCACAGTGCTGAACTGTACCAGATGAAGGCATCGTGTACTCCCCCAGGGTGTGTGGCACGTACATTGATTATATGCCCCCTGGCATTGCACACCACCTGGCAGTTGACACTGAGGTAGCCCTTTCTGTTGATGTAGGCTACCCCCTCTGGGTCAGGTGGTGTGTGGATGCTGACATGGGTGCAGTCGATGGACCCTAGTATGCCAGGCATATGTGCTACCCTGTGGAACTCCTGCATCTTTGCCGTACGTTCTGCATGTGTGCTGGGGAAGTGGATGTATTCCGCAGCATGTGGCAGCAGTGCATTGAGGAATTGTTTGAGGAGCCAAGATGCGGCTGACTGGGTTATGCCTGTGGTGTCCCCTGTTGGTCTCTGGAAGGTATCCGTGGTGAGCAGGCACATGACAGCCATGACCTTTGTCTCCACAGTTATGGTGTGG
Source organism: Neoceratodus forsteri (assembly GCA_016271365.2). NCBI lineage: Eukaryota > Metazoa > Chordata > Ceratodontiformes > Ceratodontidae > Neoceratodus > Neoceratodus forsteri. Next base: position 1,682,424,954 of record CM057456.1, read on the forward strand.
CTTCGTCTAGTGAGTGCCTGCATCTCATCACTGCACAGCTCACAGAACTGCCTCAGAATTGCCCAGTTCAGGCGGTACCAGCCCAGAATCTCTGTATCACTCTATTGTTCGAAGGTGGTGCGGGCACGGTACCACCTATTCCGGGTGTAACACCGACGGGTCCTTCCATGGCCATGCCACTGTGCCTCCTGCCTCCTCTCACCTCTCATTACCGCCTCCATATGGAAAATGGCACTGGCCATGGCCTCAACTGTCCAGATCCCCCTGGGTGGCAGGCCCCTCGGGTCCCCCCAGCTGTGTACTGCTGCATGTGTGGTTGTGCTGGGCATACACCTGTTTCTTCTGTTCCCAGCTGGCAGCCTGTGGCCTGTGGCCTCCTCCTCCTCCAACCTATCTAGACACCTGTGCCTCCCCTTCTGTGCCAGGTGTCAAAGGGTGCACACTCTGGCTGTAGCCTCCCTGACTGTCTGTCACTCACGCGCACGTGCGCACACACACACGACTGTTCAAGCCCTGCTGAATACCACAGCACCAATCCGTCAAGGTTCCAGTGACCTTTCATCCTAATTTTTCATTTCTCTACTTTAAATGCTGTAAGTTACCATACTAGATACATTAACAGAGTATAATAACTGGGTTAGGCTTTTTCCCATAGACAGGGCCCCGATTTTTCTGAGGCACATCGCAGCAAAGTTCTGCGGCAGGGTTCTTATTTGCCACAGAACTTCTGCAGCACTGAACACCAATTTCTGTGGCAATTATGAGGCACATTTTGACCCTTCATTTTTTTCCTTTTTTTAATTTTTTGCCATATCTGACACAATGCATGCTCGTAACACAGTCATTTTATGGGCGTTTGTCACCAAATTTTCAACATAGCCAGTTTAAGACCTCTGCTCATGAACATTTGTCACCAAATTTTAAACATAGCCAGTTTAAGACCCCTGCTCATGAACAGTATAACTGTGATTTTCTTAGTCTGTCCCGAACATAGATTTCGCACACCGACCGCGCCATTGTGCGTTACATGTGCAGAAACACATTTCAGGTGAGATGTGAAAAATGACAGTTATACTGTTCATAAGGAAGTGTGGTAAAATGGCAATACTGAAAATCTGGAGTGAAAATATTAAAAATGCTCGAAGTTACAAGCGTGCGTAGGAACTGCACAACGACGCCATAAACAGTTATTTTAGATTACCTCAATAGTTTTAGTTTACCTTACGAACTGTGACACTGTCCTTTCATTAATTATTCGAAAGGTGGTTCCACACAGTGATTGCGGAACCACCTTTGGGACTGATTAACGAAATAACAGTGTCACAGTTCATGAGGTGGGGCCCCAAAAACCCCATGTTGAAAATTTGGTGAAAAAATTCCCAGAAATGTCTGAGATATGCACTAAAGTTGAAAAACATATTTTTATGCCATTATGCAGCTTACTGGCATTTCTTCAGTTCGAGGTCGGCTTTGAAGAGTGCAGATGTGTTCCCGTCCACGCAAGATCGCACGCTGGGCCCGGAGGTAAGTATGGGTTGAGGTGGGGTGTGGGGAGGTGGGTACGCAGAGGGTGGGTGCAGTTTGGGGAGGGGCAAAAGAATCAATGAGGAAAGGATTTTTTGCTTCAGGTTTTTTTTTTGTAGACTCAATGAGGAACTTTTGCCATGCTGGGGTGGGCTCCCAGCATGGCACCAGGTAGCTTGGGGGGGTGACAGTGAAGCCGATGGGGGATTGGGCACCCCCGTCTGCAAAGGAAGATTTTGCCATGCTGGGGTGGGCTCTCAGCGTGGCACCAGGTAGCTTGGGGGGGCGACAGTGAAGCCGACAGGGGATTGGGCACCTCCGTTGGCAAAGGAAGCTTTTGCCACACTGGGATGGGCTCCCAGCATGGCACCAGGTAGCTTGGGGGGGCGACAGTAAAGCCGATGGGGGACTGGGCACCCCCGTCAGCAAAGGAAGCTTTTGCCATGCTGGGGTGGGCTCCCAGCGTGGCATACAGACATTTGGGGGGGTAGTGAAGCTGACGGGGGATTGGGCACCCCCATCGGCAAAGGAAGCTTTTGCCATGCTGGGGTGGGCTCCCAGTGTGACATACAGACATTTGGGGGCAGTGAAGCCGATGGGGATTAGGCACCCCCATCAGCAAAGAAAGGAACTTTCTGCGGGCGGCAGCAGTTATGAATATTTTCGCGGTTACGCACCCATAGAATCGTGGAAAAACTCAGGGGCCCTGCCATAAGGAAACTGTGGCATTTTTTGCTTTTATAAAGGAGCATTTATAACAGCAAACACGTGCACAGTTTCCCTCGCTATGCACATGCCCAACCTACAGCTCTTCCGGATTTTCACCGCTCGCCACCAGATTTTTTTGTCGGTCGAAACTGCACCACCGCCTCTATCTCTAGGCAGTAACTATTTAAAAAAAAACTTCCTAACAAAAATTACACTGTAAAAGGGACAACAAAACAAGAAAAAGTAAACTGCCGCTAAGCGACCGAGGACTCGGCTAATCATCATCCAAACCGCAGCTGCACCAGACCGTTTATTTTATATAATTGGCTGTGGCAAAAAGCCTAACCCAGCAATTATATAAAATAAAATATGGGGTAGTGTGTGTGTAAACTCGAATTTTACACACACCCTCTGGGTTGGATCCTGGATAAGGGTTTATATGCCATCCAACCCCTCGGGTGTGTGTAAAATCTCATTACACACACCACCCCATACTTTATTTTCTATTTTATTTTTGCAATTGATTACCTTTTTTTTTGGAAAAGATACATAACAACTGACACCTTTAGCTTACACATTTCTTACACCCCATGATGAACGGTGCGTTGTAATACTCACTGCATCAGACAAGTAGCCTGCTTTGTGAGTGGCCCACAGCAGTTAAATTACCCTCACTGCACAGATCTGTAGCTCACTCCATGAGTGGTCCTTGGGGCCACTCACAAAGCTCCTGCATAACGTGCACGCTGTTCCAGACTTAGTTTGTGAGTGAGCAAGGGTTGACCTGTTAATTTTGTGTTTGTTTAATGCTTGGGAGATGTATGGCTTCCTCATTCGCTAGCTCCTCACCTGTTACCTACCCATTGGCTGGGAACTGCACCTTAAACAAAGGAAGCTAATTTAGGTAGTTACATTTTAGAATATGGATCCAGCTGATGGGTGGTTTACCTTGACGTTTGGTAGCTGGGCAACTTCACAGCAGAGCCTTGATGTGAACACAAGAGGACCTCACTCCTACTGGAAAAAAAAATAAGTAAGTGGCAAAATAGGACAGAAAGGATATTTTATTTGTAAGATTTGCCATGGGGTGGGGGGGGAGGTTCAGTGAATTCTGTGTTTGGACTTACTAAGTAGCCTGCACGCCACTCACAAAAGAGTTGCATCATCTCATGCTGTGGTCCAGACCTGAAGCTTCAAGAGTGACTCGCAGTTGCTGCAGAACGTGTACACTGCGCCATAGCTGACTTAATGAGAGACCCTGAAGTCTACTCGCAAAGGAGCTGAATCAACTCACACATTGCCCCAGATCTCTGTTTATTTAGTTATAATTTGCCTGGTGGGCACACTAGGCAATTAAATGCCCATTTTCAGGTGCAACTCAGGAAGGTACAACCAGGTAAATAGACAGTGAAAATACAATATAGCAAGCTATACATGAGCAAAAAATACATAGTATAAATGCAATTAAGATGTACATTGCCGGTCAAGTGGCACAGAGGGCTGAGGCACTGGTGCCTTACCTGGAACCACACCAGTGACCGGGGTTCGGGAATAGACTCAGGACACCGGGGGCTGGCAGGGGAAGGAGTGTATTGAGCATCGGCCTCTCCTGGGGCAGGTTGCAAGAAAGCCTTGCTCCATAGTGGCCCCCGGTGGAGACTGGGAGCACTGCATGAGGGGTGCAATGGGGAACCACAGGAAAGCAACAAAACAGCTCCAGGTCCTGCTGGATGATGGCTGCCAGTTCGCCAACACCACTGAAACCCCCAAGGGAGCCATTTCCACCTCAGGAGCACCCCAGAGCCAAATAGAGAGTGTGCTCGTCAGCCCCACTGGTGTCTTCCCCCTTGGAGGAGAGGGACTCATCCGGTGAAGGGTTATGCTGGATTACCTTGGGGATAGCTGCAATGTGAGGACAGAGGCTAGAGCAAGGGCAGGAGGAGGTAAGTCAGCACCATGGCGGCTTGAAGGAGTGGCAGGTCCTGGAGCATGTAGGGGATAAAAACAGATAATGCAAAAAAAAAAAAAGATGTACATTGGCAAGAAAGTACATTGTATGCAGTGCCATCAGTTACAATTTCAGCAGGTACTGACATACATGGCTCATTGTACATTAAGCATCAGAGAGACAGAGCGAGAGAAGGGACATCAAATTTCATGTTAATGGGTCAGCATGGACCCTTAATAATAGTGCATTCAGTGCAGGGAAAACTAATCAAGTGTCAAGACAGTAACAGAGTGCCCGACTTAACAGATGTTCCTGATGTTTGTCATGGAAGGAATGATTGGAGGGGCATTGCCTAATATCAGGAGGGATGGAGTTCCAAAGTTTGGGGGCAGAGAGTAGACAAAGGTTACTTCACAGACTCTAGTTTTTATTCTAGGGACTGTGAGCAGGGCATTTTCAGTGGAGCTCAGGGGTAGCCATTTTCTATGAGCTGAAAAGAGGAGGCAAGGGATTGGGGCTACTCATTGCTTAATTAAGCAATAAGGCATGACAGGGTGTGCATCATCACTGAATAATGCCACACCCAGGGTGGGTTGAAGCATGAGGCTGCAGGCCGAGTGCTTCTGCCGCCCTAGGTGTGATGTTATTCAGGGATGATGCATGCCCTGGAGTGCCTTATTGTGATTATAATATAGCTATAATAACTGGTCAGCAATTTCTCTCAATGTACTGACCAGGTTGATATTTTCCATAACAACCGGCTGGTTGTTATGACATTCATGAGCCATGCCAGACAAACTATGCTGCTGCCTCATTGGTCAACATTCTGTATGTGGGCGGGGCCAAACAGTCTTACAAACTGCTGGAGAAAAATTGCTGGTCTGTTATTATAAAAAATAAAAGCTGGGAAGGGTGTTTCATATGAGAATTTAATGCAAAACCTCATTGTGGGATGCTTTGATAAACCCCTCGGGCTTCGCCCTTGGGGTTTATGTAGCATCCCACAACTTGGGTGTGCATTAAATTCTCATATTAAACCCTTCCCCATCCATTATTCTCTATATAATGTATGGTGCGCCCTTATTACCGCTAAAAAGCAGCAAAATTATGTCTCGATAATCCCATCGCTATGACGTAAATGGTTATTATAAAAAGGGTCTAAGAAATGGAGCTTTCTGATTGGCTCTAAACATTCTAACAGCCTTATGTTAATCTTTTATTAACATACACGTACAGCTTAACCATATGCTGAACAAGATTTAGCACTGTTTAAAAGCATGTTTATTATAATAGCAATAAGGCACTCCTAGGGGTTATGCTAATGGTCAGTTAATCGCCCTCTAGGGGCATGTGGTACTCGGCTATGCCTCGTCCCACATTACACCCCTAGAGGGTGATTAACAGACCATTAACATAACCCCTGGGCATGCCTTATTGCTTAATAAACCTCTCTTGAGTGCGTCATAGTGATGGGATTACAAACCGAGCCCATCTGCGCATGCGTGTACCTGTGATCTCGCGCACCGACGGCATTCCCGAAACCAGCGCAGTGGCCAGAAAATGACCCAGAACGTCCGCGGTGGGGCTAAAAGTAAGCCATATTAGTTTGTTTTGGCAGTTAATTGGGACCATACACTATAAAATATAATGTATGGTCCCTCTATCGATAACCGGTTTGGTTAACCGTCTCAAGGTTGCCATGGTGACGTAAACCTCTCGAGCTTCGCTCTCGAGGTTTACATGGTCACCCTGGTCATGGTCACCATGGTCTTGGTCATACATTATCCTCTATATAAAAAAATCCAAGAAGACTTTAATGATTAATCAATAAACATAAGAAACACATCAGAAGTTATAAATTTGTTATAATGAATTAATTCATTTATTTAGTTTTTGTTGACCGGGTAAGTGCACTAGACAAATTATGCCTATTTTCAGGCACGACCCAGGGGAAGGGGATACACATGAATGCCAACTGACTTTGAACCAGATTAAGCTGTGGTATTTTAATGAATTTAGACATAAAATAGAGATAAAATAGCCCCTTCAAGAGCTTTACTGCATCTCTCAATATTGCTTACACTAACTTTTTTATAGCTGATTTTATTACTTTGAGCTTACCAATATTTTTTATACTCCTGCTTTTATCTCATTTTCCACCTTGTAGAATTGATCACATTAATTAATTAATTGAGTGTCCCTATAGAGATCAACCGTGCTACGCCAGAGGCATCCATACGGTTATTCTCTGTGATTCCATTTTTTTAACAGGTGTGAAGACTGTCCTAACAAACAGAAAAAAAGCAATTAAACAAAAAGACATGACAGGGTATGCATTGTGGTTGGATAGTGGCACACCTCGGGTGTGTCATGAGGAATGAGGCATTGCTGAGTGGCTTCACTTCAACCACCTGAGAAGTACTGTTAACCCACCACAGTGTACACCATGGAGTGTCCTACTGTGATTATAAAATGGGTCTAAGATGTTGCTTTATTTTTTTGGGTGGGTGAAGAAATGCACAAAATCAAAAAAGAAACATTTGTATGACTTTTACAAAATATCCCCTGCACATCCCTGCACTGACATGCCATCTCAAGTTTAAATAGTATGTACAGCAACATTTATGTATTTTTAATTAGCTGTTAAATCCTCTAGTTTCCCACAACCCACCCCCTTCTACCCATTCCCTCACCGTTCTTTCTTCTTCTTTATAATATTCCCTCCCTTTTCTCTGTCTTTTTTATTTTCTGTCTTGCCAACATTCAAGAAATGGAATATTTACTACAGATAGAATGCAAGAATTCAAACCTCAGCTCAGTTCTGCTGGCTGAAGGTTTACTCCCACTAGCACACAACAGAAGGCCTCAGATGGAACCAGGGCTTTTGTTTTATCTGTAACAGCTTAAACAACACAGATTTCCCTAGTAAGCAAGTGAAGAGAGGAGGGGGATATTTTTATGGTCAGCAAAGAAACACCATGAATTATAATTCTAAGTACTGCAGTACTTCATCTTTTAAGTTATGTGTGTGTGTAACCAGAGTATTATGAGGGCAAATAACATTTAGTTCTTATGTTTATAAATTTAAGACAGTTTTATTTTAAGGGCCTAGTTGAAGGCTTTTAGTGAGTAAAGGTGACAGCCACATTTGTGATGGCAGTCAGGAATGGCTGCTACTATTGATTTTATTATGAAGAGGCTACTGGACCTTCTTGCACTGCTGTCGTCATGGGAAATCAGCACAGGGTTCCGGGCTCCTCAGCCAATCAGATTACTGGATTTTTTATAGCCATATATAAATAAAGTGTTAATGATAACCCCACCATAGTTATTGTCCTGCAGAAACAACGAGGGCAGCCAACCCAGCTCATCTATAGCTTACTTTGCACATGGCACTGTAACACCATCTATATTTTGTTTGATTTTGAGACTAAGTGTTATGAAAGCAGAAGCTGTATGTTATGAAAAATGGGTTTGTGTGTCATGAAAATTGTTTTCTGAGTCATGAAAACAGGCATTTTTTGTGACACTCACCTAATTTCATGAAAGAGCTAGTGTACTGCTTAAAATTAATACTAGTTTTAAAAGCAATCAGATGTTGCCTTTCATATCTGAGGTGCTTTTTCTTTTCCCTTTGGTTAATTAAAAGATTTTTTACCTGCTGTTAGTAGAAATGATTTGTGGAACAGCGCTTGACCTGGCAGCTGACATATCTAGTTCTATTCCTCCCACTACATCATCAGCACTGTAATCTCACTGACTGTGACATCACAGATGCTCAGGAAGAGCCTCTCAGTAGCTGCCAGTTCAGTCACCAGTGATGTCACAGTGAGTGAGATCACAGTGCTAATGCTGTGTGTGTGGGTGGGTGGTGGGTGGGGAATAGAACAAGATATGTCAGTTGCCAGGTGGAGTGTTGTTCTCACACATCCAGCATAAATACTGTCAGAGAAAAAATGTTCTAATGTGAGCAAATGAAACAACACTCTCAAATATGGGTTTGGCAGCCATGAAAACAGATTTTCAACTCACAAAAACAGGTCCTGCTTTTGTGACTAGCAACAGACTAATTTTATTTATAATTTAAATACACATTTTTATGAAAAAAAAACAGCTGTTGAAGAATTATCCTTCCACCCTACTCGGTGAACCACCTAAATTTCAAACTTTAACTCCCAATTTTCTTTTTTTGGTTTTGATGGGAAAATGTTTCTCTTCTTTTAAAATCTTTTGTGACTGATCAGACTCATGAAAATACAAGTCTTAACTCATGGAAACAGTTTTCATCTCGCCAAAAGGGAAAGTAGTAAAGTACCATTGTCATGAAAATTATCTGTGAAAAACTGGACTACGCATGTGCAAAAATGGGATTTTATCTTCCTAATATTTTTGTATACAGGTGTTTGTCTCCCCCCCCACCCCGGTCCACTAGTTGATCCATTTTCAGGTTTAACTGGTAACCGCTCAGTCCATCTGCCACTCCACCATCATCTAGGCCAATGGGGATCCACATGTGGTGTGATCTAAGACTGCTGGTTCTGTCATTTTGGTTGGCTGGTGTTATTTCGTCCCCCCATACTAAAGACCGTCCCATCTCCCCCGGCACTGAAGTAGCCTTTGATGGGCAAAAAAGCTGCAAATGCACAGTGGGCATGCATCCTCTTTGTGGAGAAGCAAGTTCCCTGACCCACCGTGGGAGGCTGCTGCAGTACCTGGTGTTGCCCACCTCCCCTCACTGGGCTGGCTTGCACTGCACTTATCAGCACTCCCCAACCAGGAACTGTTCTGATCCAATCCAGGGGCTATCTCCCGAAACCAGGTTGATGGCATGGAACTGTACTACACTTCTGCTGGGCTATTGGGAGGTTCAGTTTTTTAATATTTTAAAAACCACAAAGTTTTCAGTGAGGACACCTAGCAAAAAAAAGAAATCATCCTTTTGTCAAACTCTAACTAACCATAAAATTTCAAGTTAAAACTCACTGCTGTTTCTGCACTATTTTTGTGCAGCAAAAGTTTTACATATGGCATTTTTCATTTTTTTCAACCCTGTAGAATTTGTAAACCACTGATCTGATCTTTATCACATTTTTAGAATCCAGCAATAATGGCACCAAGTACGCACATGTCAAATATAGAACAGCATTTGCAATCCTAATAATCAGGGCACTACTATGCATCCATTGTTAGGGTTACAAATACTGTTGCATGTCAAACTGTGATTCATGCACTTTAAAAATGCAGCTGTTCCTGCATAGAAGAATCTGAAATTTGGTGCCAGCACCATTTGGTAAAAATCAGTTCAGTGGTTAAAAAGCTTTACAAGTTTGAAACTGCATGAAAATATATTTTTAAAGGTTTTCTTTTTACGCACTGATAGCTAAAAACAGCTTTGAGTTTTAACCTGAAATGATTAGGTTACTTGGATTTTGGCCCGAGGATGATTCTTTGACAGGTGGCTTTACTAAGAACTTTGTAGTTTTGAAATTACTATGAAAATAAAATTAAGTTTGTGAACATGAGAAGTTTATTTTTTCACATACTTCTCATGGGGTTTTTCATGACAACTGTAGTTCCCATTTTCGTGAGATAAAATTTCCATTTGTGTGAGTGTTACCACTCACAAGATTGGCAAAAAAGTAAATAAATACTTGCCTTATGATGGAGGAAGCCACGTTCTGGTTGGTCAGCAGGATTGGGGGGGCTGTGCTAACCACCACTGAAGAGCAGTCCCAGTCCATGGTTGTAGGAGTGAGACTCTCTGACCACTGAATGCTGCAGCCAAAGATCTGTGTGGGCTGTGGAGCCTGCAGCTTTACATTGGGCTCACAAGCAAAAGAGGAGCTTCAATCTATTTAACAATAGTGCACCTTATTGGACCATGTTCCAGTTGGTCAGCAAGCAGGGTTGGAGAGGGCAAGACTAACTGCTGCAGAAGAGCAGTCCCAGTCCAGTGTGCTGTTTGGCTAGAATCAGCAGTCAGTGGGGGAGTCACTGTGGTTGTAGGGTGACTCTCTCTGACTCCTGAATGCTGCAACCAAAGATCTGTGTGGGCTGTGGAACTGGCAAGTTTATATTGGGCTCACAAACAAAAGAGGAGCTCTGATCCATTTTAAAATAGTGTGCTTCTTCTGGCCACGATCCATTTGGTCAGCGGGGTTGGAGGGGGTGGGGCTAATCACTGCTGAAGAGCAGTCCAGGTCTGGTGCACCATTTGGTTGGAATCAGTGGTCGGTGGGTGGGAGAGTCACTGTGGTTGCAGGAGTGACTCTCTATGACTCCTGAATGCTGTGGGCAAAGATCTGTGTGGGCTGTGGAGCTGGCAGGTTTATGTTGGGCTCACAAACGAAAGAGGAGCTTGATCCATTTAAAAATAGCATGTCTCTTCTGGAAACACTCTGATTGGTCACCAGGGCTGGGGGCGGGGCTAACCACCACTGAAGAGCAGTCCTGTCCAGTGCGCTGTTTGGCTGGAACCCGGCAGGCGGTGTTGGAGGGGTTAGTCACTGTGGTGTCCTGCTTTTCACACATTGTTAGATTGTAATTACCCAGGATAGGCTAGATGACAGACAATATCTACTTTTAAGTGGGCTCCCACATTTTGACCCCAAATTTCCAACAGTCTTTTTATGACCTGACATTATGATCCAGACAGGTGGAATCTTTGAAATCCCTTTTGAAAGGTGATTTCACTCTGTGACTATGAAAATAAGTTTCAGAGGAGATTCGAAAAATGACACCTGCCATATTCACAAGGTGGGGTAACACAAGGGATAAGTCAAATATTAGGAGCCAAAATCTGCAAAAGTAAAGTTACGAGTAAACATTGGAACATTTCAATGTTTCCTCATAACTTAGTATTTTCACATTTTTACCACAAATTTTCAACATAGTCTTTTTATGACCACTCCCTTTGAACTTGACAGGTATCATTTATAAAACAGTGGCCAAAACATCATTTTGTGCTTCAAGTGTGAAAACACATTTGGCTAGGATTTGAAAAATGACAACTGTCACATTCATGAGGTAGTGTGAAAAAATTACTACATTGAAAATCTGGGGCCAAAATACTGGAAATTACCACAGTTATGAGCATGCGTTGAAAGATTTCAGCATACTCACATAACTTTGCTGTTTTTTAATATTTTTACCCCAAAATTTTCAACATAGCCTTCTCATATCCCCATGTAGCCTTCCTATGCCCCACCCCGAGCAAGGGTGGAGAAAATGTCCAAATCCTGCCCCAAATGTGATTTTGCACCACAAGCATGAAAACACATTTTGGCCAGGATCTGAAAAATGAGAGCAGTGACATTCATGAGGTGGTGTGTAAAATGGCTATGTTGAAAATTTGGGGTCAAAATATTGAAAATTATCAAAGTTACTAGCGCGCATCCATAAATTTTAATGTAGGCTCATAACTTTCCTTTTTGTGATATTTTTACCCCATGTTTTCATCATAGCCTTCTTATGACATCACCTGATGAACAAGGGTGGGAAGAATGATCAAATTCTGCCCAAAAGATGATCTCGTGCAGCGACTGCAAAATCTCCTTTCGGGATGGATTTGCATAATTTCACTGCCATTGTTCATGAGATGAGGTTCCAAAAAAGCCACAGGGAAAAAATATTAAAAAATGACCAAGCTATGACAGCAAGTTGAAAACCCATTAAAATACATTGAACCGCATACCCGATTTCTTCAGTTTGCAGCTCCATGTAAAAGAGTGATGTGTCTTCGATTCAGAGAGGATTATGGCATTGGGCCCCCAGTAGGAAAGTAAGGGGTTAGGGTGTGTGTGTGTGTGTGGTGGTGGGTGCTGAGTAGGAGGGTTACGTAGGGGGGGGAGAATAATGACAGTGGCGACAGCAGACATCGATAAACGTTTTTCTTTTTTACAGGGTGTTTTAAAAAAAGACTTAGAGGGACAGTTTTTTTTAATTTCAAGTACAGAGGGCAGCAGACTTTGCTGCAGTACTACCACCTGGCAGCTTTGTGGGGAGGGGGATGCTGGCTGGTGCCATTCTTCATACGCTTGCATGCATGTGCACCCTAGCTACCAGCATCCTGAGGGAGTGGGATGAAAAAAGGCACAGAAAACCCTCGACTAACACAGGATAATTTCCAGCCTCTTGCAGGCCGCCTCACCAGTGACTCATCCATCCTCTGGTCTTAATCTATGTCTGCAGTGGGAGCTGGGGATCCTTACTGCCCCCACCATGAGGGGTGCCATGAGGGAATTCAGAGTGATGGTAAGACTGAGAGATGCAGGGTGATACGCCTGGGGAATTCAGCACAATGGGGGCATGGCTGGTGTTGGGGGCATAAAAATGCAGCATGTCATCAAACAGCAAGAGAGGGGTCACACTTCCACAGCTACAGTGATCCCCCCTCCCAGTAGGGCCATGGAGGGTTTCCTCTCAACCACACTGGATCAGTAAGAGCATGGAAGGCCATCACAGCTGGCAAAGTGCCAGTTCAGGAGGTGGGAGGAGGGGAGAGAGTGAGGAATAAAGAGAAAATGCAGGGTAAAAAAAAACAGAGCTTGTTAGGATGACAGTTGGTACTCCTGACCCATGCGCCACTCCAAGAGCTCCCACTGGATCAGGTGGTGTCAGTGTTGAAAAGCCATCAATCTGACAAGGTATGAAACAGCTGGAGGCTAGAAAAAGGCCTCTATGGGAAATAAATAACACACATGAGGGGGTGGTAGAAAAGTGGAGTCCCCTACCAGAGGATCTGGTCAGTGTTCAGGCAGATTTACATTTCAAGAGAGGGTAGGACAGACACAGAAGACATGTGAAGATGACAGGGGTGGGTTTTGGACTAATATGTGCATGGGGTTAGTCAAAGTGTATCTGAGGGGTGAATGATCTGCTTAAGGTCTGGCCGGTGCTAAGCTGGTGAGGACCTAAGTAATAATCAAGCAGACTGGATGGACCATAAGTCTTTTTCTGTCCCTAAAAATCTACTGTAAAACAGATTATATTCACACTGGTTTTATTTCTCACTGTCACCCACCGTTACTTAATCGAGTATGATAATTTTCATGTCATTCACTGACAATCAGCTGTGACAGTTAAATGCTGGCTTAGCACGACCGCTTGGTACATTGATGTCAGAACTGACACTGACATAACAGTACAGCTACAACTGAACAGAAACTTCCCGAGTGAAATAATGTCATTCTTCAGCTGGATATAGAGAAAAAAAAAACCCTGTTAAATGTGAATATCCTTTTGTGTCTGAGGAGACTGCTGGGGATCTCACTGATTGTGCCAGCTTGGACTCACAGGCTGCAGCTTCATTAGCAAAGGAGCTGATGTCTTGTACCCTACTTCTAGCAAAAACAGACATCCTGCATGACATAGTATCGATAGCAAAAAGCTGAGGTTTGAATTAGGCAAATATGCATGTGAGCATGATGTGATGTTGGCAGTCAGATATCACACGAAGTACTGCCAGACAGTAATCGAAAGCACTGTTTGCAAATTCATTCACAGATTGAAACCAGACTACCTCTCAAACTCAGGATCATGCCAGACCCAGCACAACTGCCCCCCCCCCAACTTCACAAAAAGACCCAAGGATGACCGCCTCTACTAGAGGAAGATCTTAAAGATCAGTTACAAAACTTGTAAGAAGCCTCTGCTCTGAGGGTGCTGTGGTGAACACTAGGGTGAAACATGCCATAGCCATCTGAGTTGTCAAAGCACAGTCCACCTCCTGACTGAGAATGGTGGACCTTTTGCTTTGTCAGCTAAATGGGCCTAGATGTTTTTAAATTGCATGGGATTCAGCAAAAAGAATTATATTAATGCGGCACGAAAACCCTCCTCTGATTTCCTAATCCTAAAATCAAGTTTCCTTTCTTGTATAAGCAGAGATATAGCACACGAGCACGTGAACTAGTTATGAACCTGGATGACACTGGTTTTCAAATGATACCCTGCTCCAAGTGGGCAGTGGAGGCTACAGGGTTTAAGTAGGTGGAAGTTGCAGGCCTTGGTGACAAGAGACAAGTGTCTCTTGTGTTGACCTGCACACTGTCCAGCGAACTAGTCCTCCCCCCCAACTGATTTATAAGGGGAAAACTGAGGCCTGCCAGCCACATTTTAAGTATCCTAGTGACTGGAACATCACTCAGTCTCCTAGTCTCTGGGTGAATGAGGATACTACCATTACTTTAATTGATAACATCTTGGTGTCTTATTTCACATTTATTTGCCAAAGGCTGAGAGTGCCTGATGAACAGAAAGCAGTTCTTATACTGGACTTGTTTGAGGCACATATACAGTAGCTGACATTTTAGTAAAACTGGAACTGTATGGCACTATCCCAGCAGTCATACCGGCATCCTGTACGTATGTCCTTCAGCCTCTGAACATATCAGTAAACAAACTTCTCAAGGACTCTCTAAAAAACATTTCACAACACGGTATTCAGGTATTATCAAGGCACAACTGGATAAAAGTAGCAATGCTGCTGAGGTGTGGATTAATTTTAAGATGACACAACTCAAAGAAAAGCACGCCCAGTGGTTACTAGCAAGTTACAATGACCTTCCAACACATCATGAGAATATCACTCAGAGATTTGTGTTTGCCGGCATTGTGGAAGTGCATGCAAGTGCCTGTCTAATGAGGAGGTTTGCTCAATCTATGGATTCAAGTTTCATTTACTTCATCATTATAAAGGAGGTTAGTGATTGCCTTTTTTATTTAGTTCTAGACTACCAATGATTCTGAGACTGTATGCTGAAACTATGAAACGCTGAAAATGGATGGACAAACAGAAAATCAGCTTTACCACTCTGATTAAAAACTGTATGTTTCTAGATATAGCTAGCTGTTGCCTTTTTCTAAAATAATCATACTACTGAATAAAATTCATTATGCACTTTATCTAACAGCGTGTCTTACAGTATTGAATTTTATCAGTGTGTCAGTTATACTTTACTTTCTTGATAATTTTGTGCCACCTTGCAGATCACAAATATAGTGAAAATTTAATGAAAGAAAGGAAGGGGTGGGAGGGATTAAGGGACAGTTTTCTTTATTTCAGGTTACCTGGGGTGGGAGGGGCACAGCAGGGTGAGCATGACGGATCAGCTCTGCTTGCTGGGTAGCGTTATACAGATCAAAGGAAAGAGATGCCCTAAGATTGAGCCAGCTCTCTCTTTTGAACTACATCAAGTTTCTGCCCAGCAAGCCAGAACAGTGTCCTGATCAGCCTGGCTGATGATTGGTGTGAAAGTGATGAGCCCCTTGCAGACTGCTCTGCTTTGGATTGACAGTAGCACACCTCTCAAAACCAACTCTGATAGCAATATGTTTGCTATGCAGAAGCACACATTGAACATAAAACCTAACTTTCCCAAGAAATCTCACAAAAAAGACGAAACTTAGAAAATACGGGTGATGTGGTGATATGGATTCGAGCAGCTCTGATAAAACAGCCAATTTGTGCCAGCCTGGTGGTGCTGAGAGTTGAAGCACTGGATGCCACACCTTGCACCATGCCAGTGACCCGGGTTCAGGAATAAGCCCGGGTTGTTGGGGACCGTGGGGGGGGGGTCGGAGTGGAGTGGGATTGAGGCAGCTCTCCTCTCCAGGGAGGGATGAGGAGTTTCCCCAGCGCTTGGCTGCCACCTGGTGGAGAACAGATGGAAGTTCAGGCAATGGGGAGCCCGGTGATAGCCAGGGATGGAGTGGAAGGGGCCAAGCTGGTACCCGGAGTGTGTGTATGCCTCCACACGCACGCACTGCCATGTCTGCCGGGGTCCCAGGACCTTTGGGAGAAAACCAGGGGAAAAACCACAAAAAGTACTAATTAAAAAAAAATATATATTTGTCCCGCCCATGTACTACCAATGCCCTGTACAATATTTACACACTGTATAACTCACCTGCAACTCAACAAAGAACACAGTTCATATATATACGAGGAAGAGCTTGCTGATTTAAGAGCTACTTTTACAATACCCTTTCTGGCTCAATGCCTTGTTACATGTGAGTCTGGAACAAGGTTTTTCCTTGACTCAGAACATCTGAAAGAATATATTGCAAGAAAAAAATGTGAAAAGGCTGAGGAACAGAACAAAAAGCATGACTTTGCTGAAAATCAAGAACTGGATGACAACCTGGCAGAAATACATCCTCTTGAACAATGAACCTCCGAGTCTGTGAACTTCACGTTTTCTGTTTTTATTTTTCTGAAAATTAAATACTGTACCCTTCACGATGTTGCTAATAGGTCTTTTTCAGTGATAGAGCCTTACACCTTATAATTCATTAATTAATTTAATTAATTAACACTCTTGAACATGAATATGTAAAGTTGATACTTGGTGGCACTTTCTTTCTTTAATACTGTTACAAAATCACCCAAGATTCCCTGGGTGATTAATTGACTGACATGCTGACTTTATCAATACTGTGCCAACAACCTAGTCATGACTGTTTTTGGGGCTGCTCCATTCTCTTCCCACCACAGACTCCTGCTCACATGGTAAAAGGCTTAGTTAATATAGGAAGCTCCTTAGTTCCTCCAGGTACAACTTGGCCCTTCTCTATAATAGAAACAGTTTTACTTTTAAGGTGGAAGGGCTCTAGAGATAGAACAGTGGCGTAACCAATAAAATAGACTACCTGTATTAAAACAGTGCAGTCAATCACAAATTTATAGTAAATATTACATATTTACACAACATTTACAAGATATACAGCAGACTAATAAGTGTTAGGAACACAATAGAAAAAGTGAAATAAACAGGTTTAAGTACAAACATACAAATAGGAAAAACAGTGGCTAAACTGACTTACTACAGATAATAAGTTCTTAACCTAAGCCTTTAAAAACAGTTATGCTTTTTCAGAGTCAAAGTTCACTTTGCGCTGGAACCACCTCTCACTCCAGACCATAAAAGAACTTGTAAACAGCTATGGTTCTCATCTGATTACACAGTAGCTAAGAACTGGCCATCCTCTTCAATGCACACAGCGATATCAGTTTAGAATCCTGCCTCTCCAGCACTGGGAAGGAAGATCAGTCCTTTTATCTTTTCAGTGCTGGGAAAGAAGATCAGTCCTATTATCTT
The DNA here is from genome assembly GCA_016271365.2 of Neoceratodus forsteri. NCBI lineage: Eukaryota > Metazoa > Chordata > Ceratodontiformes > Ceratodontidae > Neoceratodus > Neoceratodus forsteri. Next base: position 1,682,442,234 of record CM057456.1, read on the forward strand.
CTCAGTGCTGGAGAGGAAGTACTCCAAACTGACATGCACACAACAATATCAGTCCTTTTCTCTTCCCTGTGCTGGAGAGGCAGGACTCTAAACTGACATGCACACAACCATATCTGTTTAGAGTCTTACCTCTCCAGCAGTAGGAAGAGAAAAGGGCAGATCCTCATTCTGCATCCCAAATGAAATATATGTGCTGTGAGCTGCCATGATACAAGAGGCATTGTTTCAACACTCTCTCTGTGCAATACCCTGTTTGTCATCTGAGAGGCTACTGGACATGGGTCTCCCTGAATTATAGGGTTGGGGACATGGGGTAAGTGGCCAAAAATATGGCAGTTGAAATTTAATGGCAAGAAGTGCAAGGTAATGCACATTGCTACAGGAACTCTGAACAAGCATTTGTCAATGCCCAATGTTGTCTTGCTGGCATTGGCATTGGTAGTGCAGGAGTTAGAGAGACACATAATAGGAATGGCAGTGAAGTATGGAACTGATGTCAACCCCACCTCACCCTGCAGAGACAGACAGGCACTGAGGTGTGCCTTTGGGCCATCGGCCATATCGCTCATGCCATTTCACCTCACCCTACCCTGCAGACTCTGACAAGTGTAGCGTTGCACCTTGGGGTCGTCAGACCTTATGCTCATCCCATTCCATAAGGAAATAGGTTGAGATGGGTGCAATACAGGAGATTGGGGTAAATATTGGGGCTGAAGAGTCCAAGGTACACCTTGATGCCTGTCACTGGCTGCAGGGTGGGGATGGGGGTGGAATGGTGTGAGCATTACAGCCGACAGTCCAAAGGCACACACCTGACGCCTGTCAGTCTCTACAGGGTGGGATGTTATGGTTAGAAACACTAACGCCCCAGGCGTTTGTTGGTATTTGCACTACAAATTTTCAACATGGCCTTTTCTGTGACCCCACCTCATGAAAGCATTTGGGACCTCTGCTCATGAACAGTGGCACTGTGATTTTGTTAATCTGTCCTGAACATTGATTTCCCACAGCAACCGTGCCATTCTGTGCCAGATGTGAGAAAACACATTTTGGGCAGGATGTGAAAAATGACAACTATACTGTTCATAAGGAGATGTGAAGAAATGGCAATGTTGAAAATCTGGAGTGAAACTATTAAAAACTGTCAAAGTTACGAATGTGCATGGAAACTGCGCAATGCATGCTCGTAACATAGTCATTTTGTAGAATTCTTTCACCAAACTTTCACATAGGCATTTTGGGACCTCTGCTCATGAACAGCATCACTATGATTTTCTTAATCGGTCCCGCACATTGATTTCCCACAGTGACCGTGCCGTTGTGTGCCAGATGTGCGAAACACATTTTGGGCAGGTTGTGAAAATGACAGCTGTACTGTTCATAAGGAGGTGTGAAAAAATGGCAATGTTAAAAATCTGGAGTGAAAATATAAAAAATTCTCTAACTTATGAGCTTGCATGGAAACTGCACTATGCATGCTCATAACACAGTCATTTTTTGGAATTTTTTCACAAAATTTGCAACGTAGGCTTTTTGGGAACCCAACTCATGAACAGTGACACTGTCATTTTGTTAACTGGACCGAATAACGACATGACAGTGATTGAGTTCATGAGGAGGGTTCCCAAGAATCCCATGTTGAAAAGTTGGTGCCAAAAGTCACAAAAATGGCCAAGATATTCACCTAAGTTGACCCGCCCCCCACTGATGCCATTATACAGCTTACCAACATTTCTTCAATTAATGGTTGGCTTTGCAGAGTGTAGACATATTCCAGCTCCACTGAAGATTGTCGCGCTGGGCTCAGGAGGTACATATGGTGTGAGGGGTGTGTGTGGGGAGGGGGGGTGCAGAGGGTGGGTGCGTGTTGGGGGAGGGGGCACCACAGACAACGAGGGACCATTTTCTTGTTTACAGGTTTAAAAAATTAAAAAACTTCACTGGAAGGTTTTCGTTTTTTCAGGTACATTTGTCATGCTGGTATGGGGCTCCCAGCATGCCACCTGGGTGTTTTGGGGGGGGACTGGAAACTACGGGGATTGGGCACCCTGTTGGCAAAGAAAACGGGTCTGTGTTTGGGTGCGGCATGATGCTGAAGGGGACTGGGCACCCCCTCGGCAGACAGATTCAGTTAGAGGGATATCATGCCAACAGAGATTGGGCTCCCCCATCAGCAAATGAACTGGGGAGGGAGCTTACCAACAGGGGGACTGGGCACTCCCCATGTCGGCTTTCCGGACTGTGAGAGGTGGATGGCCACAGCCGACACCATGTTTATTGAAATGTTACATCAGGCAAGGCGCGCCCTGCAATGACAGGTCACTCCCTCATTGCAGCAGTGAAATTATTTTAAGATAGTGGCACGCTTTTGCCATGCTGTCATAGACAGTGTGCTATTTCATTGATGCCACAGAGCCCAGCCCAACAAAGCAGTGGCGCCATTGGCCACAACATGACCGCACCTCCAAAACTTGCTATTCCAAGCTACCACAATATGCTGTTTGCACTTGCATGCCAAGACAACATCAAAATGAATTCAGAATGGAGGAGGTAGTAGTGGAAAGCACAACATAAAGAGTGACTTATGCCCTGTTTACACAGCAGCAGCACCTCAGAAAATTCCGCTGCCTTCCTGCTGCATTGTGACTTGATCCCACAGTTTCTCTGTACACTTCCGACCCTGATGCAGTGCTGATCATGCTGAGAGAAGTGCCCCTGGACAAGTGGTCAGAGTTCAAAAAAATTTAATCTTCAGCCGACAGATAGGGGATCGCAGCTGATTGAGTGCATCAGTCATTTACACTGTGGGGTAATGCACTTGATAGAGTATGCATCCTCACTTTTCTGTCAGCCTAAAATCTGGAGTGGTTCCACACTTAGGGTGATGTGGTGATTGTCCACAAATCCGTCTTTGCAGCACATCAACCGGAGCACATGAGTTGATGTGCTGCAAAGACGGTGTAAACATGACTTTAGTGGTGATAATTTCAGACACTCTACAGACAACAGTGCAATGCAATGGAGCACAGGAAAGGCAAACAGAAGCATAGAAACTGACAGCAGATAAGGACCGGTTGGCTAATCCAATTTTTCCATTCCTACCTGCCTACACTACTACCACAGACTGTACCTAATCTACAGCAAATATGATGTTGGGGTGCATAGGGAGCTGATCAGTAGCTAGAGAAGAGAGGTGCTTCTACCACCATATAGTACATTAGTCCATCCTCATCTGGAATGCTGTGTGTAGTTTTGGAGACCGCATTTAAGGAAGGACAGTGATGGAGTGGAGGCAGTGCAGAGGATGGTAACCAGGATGATTCAGGGATAGCAGGAAAGATCTAATGATGAGAGCTTGAAAGCCCTAAACATGTACATGCTGGTGTTGAGAGAGCCGAGGATATTTGAATGGAACTGATCAAAAGGCAGATAAATGTTTGCAATGGACAACAGCATAAAAATTCAGAGCATAGAAACATAGACTTTGCTAGCAGAAAAAGGCTTCTTGGTCTACCCCGTCTGCCCTGTCCTACCTATGTAATGTGGAAAGTAAGGGTCCTAGTGGCCCTTCATACCTCATCTCCTCTCCCACCGTTTGATACACTACTTGCAAGGCCATGTATCTGTCCCACTCATGCTTGAATCCCCCCACTGTGTTTGCACAGACCACCTCTTTGGTAGCCTATTCCACTCTTTGAGCATCCTCCTCATGAAAAAATACTTACTGGGAATCTCTCTTAAATTTGCCTCCCCCCAGCTTTGTGGAGTTGCCCCTAGTGTTCATGTTCCCTAGACTGAACAGTTCCCTGCCATCCTCCATGATTCCATGCTGTTATCCATTACAAACATTTGTATGTCTGCCATTTGATCAGTTCCATTCAAACTCCCAGCCAGTTTTGACTAGTTCTGGGATTACTTACTTTCTCACCCCAGGAGATCTTTAAAAGTTCTCTCCAGTTGGAACTGACTCCAGTTTTCCAAAGTCTCTCTAATGGCCATCTCATCCAGTACAATTAGTCTAATTACATAGAAAACATAGAACTTGTCAGCAGAAAAGACCGCTTGGCACACCCAGTCTGCCCACGTGTTCCCCACCTATTCTACATTCATAAGCCCTATCTGGTTTTCAGCAACACCCCTTCTCTGATTCTGTTCTAGTATACCCCTATGTTTATCCCATGCATGCTTGAAGCCTCCCCCATTCTAGCCTCCACCACTTTGTCTGGCAGTCTGTTCCAGGCACCAACCACCCATTCAGTGAAGAAACATTTCCTCAAATCCCTCCTGCACCACCCCCTAGGTTCATCACATGCCCTCTGGCCTTGGCTCTAGTCCTCCTTTGAAAGAGGCTCCCCATCTGCACCCTGTTTATTCCTGTGAGTTACTGGTAGATCTTGAGCATGTCACCTCTCTCTCCCTCCTCTGTTCCAGGGTGTACATGTTAAGATCTCCCAGTTTTTCCTCATAGGGCTTCCCTTTCAAACCCTTCACCATTTTAGTTGCCCTCTTCTGGAGTGTCTCTACCTGGTCTATGTCCTGTATAAGGTGAGGTCTCCAAAACTGAACACAGTACTCCAGGTGGGGGCATACTAGGGAGTAATTCAGCAGCAGCACCACCTTCCTCCTCCTGTTGGTGATACCCTTCTTTATGCACCTCAACATCCCACTAACCTTTCCCATGGCCTTGTTACATTGCTTTGCTGCCTTGAGGTCCTCTAATATAATAATCCCAAGATATTTTTCCTGTCTAGTAACTGTCAATACCCCTCTCCACATCCTATAATCAGCACCAGAGTTTCTATGCTGTAGGAGCATAAGTTTGCACTTTTGGACATTGAACGCTAACTGCAATGTTTTTGACCACTATTCATGTTTCCCCAGATCCCTAAACTTTTTCTACGCCCCCTCCTGAGTGTCCAGTCTATTGCAGATTTTGGTGTCATCTGCAAAAGCTATACCTTCCACTCCAGTTCTTCTGCAATGTCCCCATGAAGATATTGAAAAGGACTGGCTCCAGTATTGAACCAAGTGGTACACTGCAGGTCACTCTTCTGTCCTTAGAGTGAGTGGTGTTAACCACCACCCTCAGTCTTCTATCCATTAAACCATTTCTAACCCTATTTAACAAATTGGACCTCACTTTAACTACTGCTTAATGAGCACCATTATCTTCTCCAGTCAGTTGGGCTTTCATAGGATGATACATTGAATGCTAACAAGAAACACCAACAAAATGCGCTCACAGTATTGAGAGTATGCACTCACAGTATTGAGAGTATGCACTCACGGTATTGAGAGTATGCACTCACAGTATTGAGAGTATGCACTCACGGTATTAAGAGTATGCACTCACAGTATTGAGAGTATGCACTCACAATATTAGGAGCATCCACTCACAGTATTGAGAGTATGCACTCACAATATTAGGAGTATCCACTCACAATATTGAGAGTATGCACTCACAGTATTGAGATTATGCACTCACGGTATTAAGAGTATGTACTCACAGTATTGAGAGTATGCACTCACGGTATTAAGAGTATGCACTCACAGTATTGAGAGTATGCACTCACAGTATTGAGAGTATGCACTTACAGTATTAAGAGTGGGTGCTCACCAAAAAAACAATGTAAGCAGCAGAGCAGAATGGCAGAACTGAGGCTTGCATGGAAGAAAAAATGGTATCTTACAAAGTTGTAGATAATGCCATCTAGAGTTTATTTTACACAATGAAACACAGCATGGAAATGCTGGCACTTTGTGTCATAGTTGCCTGTAAGTTAGAACCAGTAAAGTGTAGAGGTTAGAGTATGGATCTATGAATGGGCTTGGTACATCCAGCAGCCTGGCTTTGATTCGCACAAATTCCACTTGCATACAGTGTGACTCTGAGCAAGTCAGTTAACCTTCCAGTTCTCTTGGGTCACCCCTGAGAACAGACACTTGTGCCTAGTGGGTCTTACTCAGTTACCAAAGGAAAACAAAGTGGCACCAGCATACAGGTATCAACACCAACTTTATTGTCAGTGTTAAAGTGACATAACCAGAGATTAACATGGATTACCATGAATTAACATGGGTATGTCCCTTTAATTACTGCACTTTAAAAAGGGCAACAGTTAGATACATCTGGGGCTCCTGAAGAAGTTTTATTGAAATCAGTAGAGTTCGACTATTAGTTTATTGTTTAGTGCCCTGATTGAAACAGTAAGAGCGGTAAGTAATTTGCTTGTATTCTAGCACTCTAAGGGCGTTGCCAATTTTCCACTTTAGCACTTTCACAACAAAGTCAGTCCTGATACCTGTACGCTGGTGCAAACTTTTTGTTTTTGTACTAATTTGGTTGCAGGTGAGGCACAGCTACCTGTGGTGCAGTGGATTGTACTGGATTGTAACTCTGTAAATTGCAAATTTTTCTTCAAATTTTCTTGAAGCAAATCTGAGTGTTGTCATTCTCTTACTTTGAATGTTATACTGAACCCACATGAACAAACATTTCAGAATATTTCAAAAGAGAAATGAACAGAAAAATAATATTTTTATACATTGTGTCACAAATATTTATATTTAAACAAGTTAATGTACATAAACTATATACATTATGCACCTGGATCTCAAATGTTAATGGGCTTGCTTAATGAAACTTTATATCGGATGTGTAGTATATACAGTATTTCTTTTTCAAATTTTTCTTTTTTCTTATGATGACATGCCACTCTATAATACTATGTATACTATGGAAGAGATGAATAATAGGGCTGAATAAAAATGGTTATTAAGCACAAGGGTTATTCAGCCCTGTTATTCACCTCTGGGGTGAATAACATTTTTATTATCTCTGCAGCCTGTGTTACTTTTATTGTAGCCTCAACACAATGGCATTCAGTGTTCCATGGTATAAATATGATATTCCATAGATAACTAGAAATAAGCTGTTTATTCACGCTGGAATATTGCATACAGTGCTGACAAAAAACATAGGATTCTGCTTTGCTCTGTCACTTATTTGCTAGCCAGCATTGTTGTCAGAATTCCAGAGCGAATAAAAAACTTATGTCTGCATGTCCTCTGGAAAATCTTATTTATACACAGTTGGGGAGGTCAGACCTAAAAATAAATGATTAATTTCAGCCACTGAAGCATTCTAAATGAAGAGAGATCATTTATCCTCATTTTAGCCATTTAGCTTCACATTTGGCCGGTCACAATAAGACCCTTAGCCAATGGGAGAACAGATTGAACAATTAAGCAATAAGGCATGACAGGGCATTGGCTGTACTAAGTTTACCGCATGGTTGGGGCATTGTAAGGCATGAGGTGAAGCAGAGTGCCTTCAGCCCCTGACAATGGGGTAGACCTAGTACAACCTGTTATGAACCCACTCCTGGGGATCAGGTCCACTGAGCTCACATTGTCCACCCTTAAGTGCAATCCATGATGGGGGGGCAGGGATACTCTCCTCATCCTTTTTGAATGCTCACTGAGGTCATGACTGCACCTCTGCCATGAGGATCCAGGGCGTCCCTCTAACTCTGGATAAGGACACAATACCAGTCTCGAGTCTTATGGCCAAATATGAACCCTTCCTTGGCTATTACACTAGGGAGGAAGACCCAGGCATCACACTCTCTTCAGCGTAGCAGTGTAAAAACCTGATTTGACCTTCTCCCTACAGGACATGCAACAGCCTGGTTCAAAATCCCTGCAGGCCTGTCCCTGAGACTCTGGTATTCTCCCTATCCTTTCAGATCCCTTACAGACCTTTTTCTCAAGCTGGTTGCTTATGGTAGCACCTCCAAGAAATTAGTAGTTGTTACAGATTATTAATACTGCTCTACAATTCACACACAAATATATAACACCTCACTCAGGCAGATATTCTTTAGAAAAACAAAGGTTTTTACTAAAATACTTAAATAAATACAGTTACAACTAAAAAGAGAATACTCTAATTGGGTTACAGTATGCAGAAACAAAATGGGAAAAATATATACATGTAAACACACTAACACTGTTAACTAAAAGTCTACCTTGAAAATTACAGTGAAACTAAAGTCCAGAAAAGTGGATGAAAGTTTTCAGTTCCTTTAGTCCTTGTAGTCACACTGGGTTTGAGCAATTTGACTTCTGTGTGTCATGTGGAGTCCAGATGAATAAGTGTCTTCAAATGCCCTGAGCTGGGCTTTTTATAGGGATAGCTGTGCCAGTCTGTAATCTTGCAGTGTCATCAAGTCCCAGTTCAGAGCAACTACTCCATTTGGCTAGGAGATGTCACTGTTTTGCTGTTTCCAAAAATCAAATCCTGATATTTAAAGTCTAAGCCTTTGAAGTGCACTGTAAACAGTAACCACCCATAAGATAAAACTCACTCTGTCCTGTTAGAATGGTCATCTGCTGTTCAATTCCTGGCTAAAACATCCTGGGCTTTTGAACTGGCTTAATTTAATTAGTTACAAGGAAGATCTTGTAAGGCTTATGATTGTACAAACTGATTTTATTACCCCTGTTTCCCATGGGTCATTACCTTAGATGAATACTCTTTGATCAGTTATCCACAAGCTTTTTGACAAGAACTTGTTAGATTCCTGGCAAGCAAGGCTGGCCTGCAGGTTAAAAGAAGGCCAAACCCTTAAAAAAAAAGAAATCTAATCTTTTTCTTTAGGTGCCTTGAATTAACACTGGCATTTCTGGAGCATGTACCTATACATAGAATTACATTAAAAAAATGACAAAATTGTTTTTTTTAGAGGGGTAAAAGTGCAGGTGTGCAGTTGTGCTCTGATATATGCATGATCATATAATGCTCATTCTCCAATAAATTCCAAGCGCCCCACACTACACTCCTTTTATAGGGTACCACAGTTGCAACACTTCCTGTGGCAAAGCAAGAAGGGGCAGATCAGTGGGGCATCCACAAGGTGAGCTCATTTACAGGGGCACTAGTAATTTAACTTGTGATAACAAGTTATATGAAAACAAATACAAAATCAAACCATTACTTGCATTTTCTTCCTTCTAATTACTCTGACCAGGTTATAAACCCAGCAACTTATCTGGATTGGATATCATTAACTGCAGGTACTGCGGAACACTTTCAGAAGGACAGTCTTACAGGATTTAGGACACTGTCCTACATGCTGGGCCATACCTCTCAACTGTACCACATTACAAGGAATGTTCCTCATTTTACTTCACAAAGGCTCCCTGTTCCACATTGTGAGGATTTGTTCCACATTCAAAGACAACATTTTAAAGTAAAAATCCATAGTAAATGATGCAAAAAATATATTTTTCAAATAGTAACAGACTTTCTGAACATGAATGCAACATTTTAACAGCGTTTTGAGCTTCTTAGGTAAAGATTTGATTAAGTGTTCCACATTTTGCCCATTTGTTCCACATTCTGGCAGGCAATGTTCCACATCTGGGGGACAAAAGGTTGAGAGGTATGTGCTGGGCCATTGGAGATCTTAGGGCTCAGCTCCGGGCAGCATGGGCAGAGATTGTGCACCTCAGATTTCATATTCAAGAGGAAATACATTACAAGAACCACCCGCCATTTCCCCAACATCCAACAGAAGAACCTTGACCTCAGAGGGTAGTTGGTCCAGGAGGTTGGCAGGTGGTTAGGAGGGGCAAATCGGGTGCCCCATCACTCTGTGCTCTCCAACACATTACCTCCAAAAACCATATAAACACTACAAACAGGTATCTGCCTCTATCTCCGAAATCAAACAAAGGGGCAGAGGACAGTGCAGAGCAGGACACTGCAGCACAGGAGCTAGCACAACAAAACTTGCCCAAATCAGGAACCAAAACAAAAAAAGCAAAAAGGAAATCCAAAAAACTTCTGATCATAGGAGACTCCATGATTTGGGGAGTTGATACCCATCTCCAGCCAGGGGTAATGGTCAGATGTCTCCCAGGTACATCAGCGTGGAGAGACACTAACTGTATAGCTAAAATTGTTCACAAAGCAGGAGAAAACATTGATGTCCTGGTACACATAGGGACTAATGATCTCGTCAGCTGGTCAGTTGTGGAGACCAAGGAACATCTGACCAGGCTGGGTGACAAACTATCATCCATTTCATCCGACATCTCCTTCTTTGAGATCCTGCCAGTTTGGGAGAGGGGGCAGTTGGACAGAAGGTCAGAGAAGGGGAGATAGGGGAGCCAAACATGTGGCTCAAGGGTTGGTGCCAGGAAAAAGGACACAGATTTGTAGGGAACTGGCAACAGTTCTGGGAGCGAAAGTTCTTTAAATTTGATGGACTGCATCTGACTAAGGAGCTGGGGAAGGGCCTAAAACAATTGGTACAACAACCCACCAGAGACAGGGCTATCCTAGATCTAGTACTGACTAACAGGGAAGGAATCACAGATCTCCAGGTAGAAGGTCACCTGAGGGCCAGTGACCATCACATGGCATGGTTCAATTTGGCCACTACATCTAAATCATACCATTCCAAGGCAAAAATATAGGACTTCAGAGGCACTGACTTTGATAAGGTGGCCAACAGAGTTAAGCTAGCCCTGGCAAAAAGAAACACAGGTGAGGGGGTACAGGCAAAGTGGACACGCATTAAGGATGCAATACTTGAAGCAACATCCCATTGGGTTAGACAGAAAAGGAAGTGCAAAAGAAGAAGGAAACCACTTTGGTTCTCAAATACAGTAGCAGAAAAGGTCAGAGCCAAAAGGCTGGCCTTCAGGAAATATAAGGGAACACAGCAGGATGAAGATAGGGAGGCATACCAAACTGTACTAAGGGAAGCAGGAAAGGCAGTAAGGCAGGCAAAGTCCCAAACTGAGGAAACACTAGCACGAACAGTAAAAGAAGGTGACAAGACTTTCTATAGATACAGTAGAGAAAGGAGAAAGTCCAGAGGGGGTATTGCTAAGCTCAAAGAAGAAAATGGGGCATGTGAGGAGGAGGACTCTGTAAAAGCATCTATCCTAAATAGATACTTTTGCTCAGTATTTACTGAAGAGAAGGTAGGGCAGGGCCCACAGCTCAGCACCATGGACACAGGGGAGGGAGGTGAGCACTACTCCCTTCACAAAGAAGGTCCTACAAAGATCACTAAGCTCAGGGTGGACAAGGCAATGGGACCTGATGGCATACATCCCAGGGTACTTAAGGAGCTAAGGGTGGAACTAGCAGAGCCATTAGCAGAACTGTTTAGTGAGTCTCTGAGCACAGGAGAGGTCCCAGAAGACTAGAGAAGGGCTCATGTGATCCCGCTCCACAAGAGTGGTAGCAGGGAGGAGGCAGGAAACTACAGACCAGTCAGTCTTACCTCAGTAGTGGGCAAGATTATGGAGGCACTCCAACACCTGCAATCCATAGGGGGCACAGGATCCAAGACAGCATGGGTTTACAAAAGGAAGGTCCTGTCACACTAATCTCATAGATTTCTTTGACTGGGTAGCCAGAGTGGAGGACAAAGAGGGGGAGCAGTTGATGTCGCCTACCTTGACTTCAGCAAAACTTTCGACACTGTTCCACATAGAAGATTGATAAATAAGCTGGGTAGGCTAGAGGTGGGTCAGAAGTTGGTCAACTGGGTGGCAAACTGGTTGATGGGCAGAAAACAGAGAGTGGTGGTAAATGGTATACAGTCAGAAGAGATGCAGGTCACAAGTGGGGTACCTCAGGGATCAGTCCTGGGGCCAGTCCTCTTCAATACCTTCATTAGTGACATTGCAGGTGGACTAGAGGGTAAGGCTTGTCTGTTTGCAGATGACACCAAGATCTGCAACAGAGTAGATGATCCAGATGGGGTGGGCAGAATGAGAAGAGATCTGGATAAACTAGCAAAATGGTCAGAAGAGTGGCAACTGGGATTTAATGCAAAGAAGTGCAAGATCATGCACATAGGGAAGAGAAACCCTGAAGCCACCTATAGGCTGGGAGGGGAGTTGCTGGCAGTCACAAAGGAAGAAAGAGACTTGGGCATCATCATCACCGATGACCTGAAATCATCCAGGCAGACCTCTAAAGCAGTAGGTAAGGCTAGGGGGATGTTAGGGTGTATTAATAGGGGTATCACAAGTCATAAGAGGGAAGTAATAATCCCTCTTTACAAGACACTGGTTAGGCTCCATCTGGAGTACTGCGTGCAGTACTGGAGGCCACACCTTCACAAGGACATTAACCAAATTGAGGCAGTCCAGAGAAGGGCAACCAAAATGGTGCAGGGACTGCATCAGAAGACATATGAGGACAGATTAACAGAGCTCAATATGTATACCCTTGAGCAAAGGAGGGAGAGAGGTGATATGATCGAAACATTCAAACACCTTAAGGGCATTAACAAGGTGAAAGGGTCTAACATGTTTAAATATAAGAAAAATAGCAGGACAAGAGGACACTGCATGAGATTAGAGGGAGGCCGATTAAGGTGGAATGTGAGGAAATTCTTTTTCACAGAAAGAGTGGTGGATGCATGGAATGGCCTACCTCAGGAAGTGGTGGCTATGAATATAGTGCAGGGCTTCAAACAGGCATGGGATAGGCATAAGGGAGCAATACAGATGAGTATAAATAGTTAGGCCACTGACAGAGCAAAGGCCGATGGCACATTTATAAGGTAGAAAAAGAAATGGGCAGACTGGATGGGCCTTGCGGTCCTTATCAGCCGTCAACCTCTATGTTTCTATGTTTCTATGTTCCCTATCCATTTTATAAATATATATATATCTCCAGAAGTATATGCACAAGTATGGACTGGCAGCTGGGCAGCTCGCCACACCACTAATGTCCCTGAAGTGCTTTATTGCTTATATAAAATGGGCCCATAGGCAACTTTTAAAAAATTAACACTAAAAGTTTTCAAAGTCACAAAAAATATAATAAACTATTGCTAAATTATGTAAAATAGTCCCTCCACAAATATTTTTACCTACCGGTCATCTGTCTTTTTTCACATTCAATACATTGTGTGATTGTTTACCATGGAATAGAAGAATTCAAAGCTCTGCATTATTCAAGTAGTAGGATGCACCTCCCCCCTCTACACACACACACACACACACACACAGAATGGTAACATGGAATACATGAATTCAAAATTCTTCAGAGTTTTACTGGCATGCACACACAGACACACATATAGGCCTCAGGTGGAACCAGAACCTCAAATTTATATTTTGCCAGGTAAGGAGCAGGGAGTTCTCTGGCAAACTGGTAGGGATAGGAAAGGGATTTTTCAAGGTCATCCAATAAACACCAGCAGTGGAAACTATGAATAGTACTTGATTTTAAAAATAATTGCGTATGTGAGTAAGGAGGGTCTCTTGAGTGAAAATACCTTACATTATTTACTTACTTTTTTTAATTAAATAGGCTTTTATTTTTAGGGCCTAGTTGAAGGTTTTTATATATGAGTAAAGGTTGCAGCCGTGTCTGTAACGGAAATCAGGAAGTAAGTGGCTTATGAATTCTGTATGTGACTTGTAAGTTGCCCTGGTTGGCAGGGACTTGTTTTAGCCATTGGTAGTGCTCTCTGAAGGCAATGGCTTGAACCAAGTCTCAGCCAGTCAGGACACAGGGATTTCCTTGCCCATTTTATATTGCCTGATGACATCACAGTGTCCTTTGCTGTACTGAAAACAGAGCAGTGAAATCAAACAGACAGTTATATCTGCATAAAAAGAACTCATTAAAATAGGAGGAGTGGAGGAGGCGGAGGGAACTGTGGAGGCGATTTGAGTCACCTTGATGACAAGGGTGGGCAAGAGAGTAAAAATAGGAGTGGTGTATAGACCCCCTGCGCTGGCGGAGGAGCTGGAGGAGAGTCTGGTGGCAGATGTTGGGAGACACTGCAGATTGGGAAGGAGAAGGGTGGTGGTGTTGGGGGACTTAAACATGCCAGGAACAAACTGGAAGACTATGACATCCTCGGTGGCCAGGGAACAGAGGTTGTTGGATGTCTTTCAGGACGTGTTCCTAACCCAGCAGGTGGGGGAAACCAACCAGGGAGGTGCGGATACTGGATGTGGTCCTGGCAGACAGTGACCAGATTGGGGGCCTGGAGGTAAGGGACCCATTGGCGGGGAGCGAACATGCCACGGTCTGGTTCTGCCATAACCTAGGAGGGGTAGAAGGCTGCACAAAGATGGAGGTAACTGACTTCAGGGAGCAGATTTCAAGGAAATGGAAAGGATCCTTAAGGAGCACTTGGATGGGATTGGGTCAGACAAGGACACTGACAATAGGTGGAAATCATCAGGAGGGGGGTGCAGGATGCTACCAGCACCTGCACAAGAGTAAGACAAAAATGCGGTTGGGCCCGAAAACACTGCTGGTGGACCAGGGAGGTTCAGGAGGAGGTGGTGAGGGGAAAGAAGGCGGTCTATAGGCAATTCAAGTGCTCAAGGAGTGAAAGGGACCGAGGGGAGTACAAGCTGATGGCCAGAAGGGCCAATAGGGTGGTGAGGGTGGCCAAGGCAAGGAAGGAGCAGAACCTGGCCAGGGAAATTAGGAGAGGGAACAATGGGTTCTTTAGATACATTGGGGAAAAACGAAGGGTGAAGGGGCAGATTAGTAGGATTAAAACAGGGGAGGGATGGGACAAGACCCAGGGGAGCAGGCTGAGGTACTAATGAGTACTTCACCTCAGTTTTCACCAAGGAAAATGGGGGCTGCATCATACATGGGAGGAGACAGTGAAACTGAAGAAGGGGGACCCTCACCGATCAGTGGGTTGGGGGGGCATCACTGGCAGGTGGGGGGAAGGCAAAGCAGGGGGACGAGGTAGCGGAGGTGGAAATCATGGCAGAGAAAGTGAGGGAACCCTCAGGTCCTTTAAGATGGAGAAAACACCAGGGCTGGATAAATTACATCTCAGAGTGCTGTAGTAACTGGTGGATGTCCTGGCAAAACCCCTGGCGGAGCTTTTCAGCATCTCTCTGAGGACAGGGTGAGTGCCCCAGGACTGGAAGGTAGTGCATATAGTGCTTATCCACAAGGGGGGGATCAAGGGAGGTGGCAGGGAACTACAGGCCCATCAGCCTGACATCGGTGGTGGGCAAGGTGATGGAGGGCATTGTCAAGGAGAGACTGGGGGGGACCTGGAAAAGTTGGGGTGCCTGGATGATAGACAGCATGGATTCATCTTGGGGAAATCATGTCAGACAAATCTTGTGGCGTTCTATGACTGGGTGACGAGTGCCTTGGACCTGGGTAGACCAGTGGACATCCTCTTTCTTGACTTCAGCAAGGCTTTTGACTCTGTTTCTCATGGGGGCCTGTTGGATAATCTGGGAGAAATGGGGGAGGGGAACCAGATGATCAAATGGATAGGCAATTGGCTCCAGAACCAGACCCAGAGGGTCATGGTTGGTGGGATAGTCTTATCCCCAAGGAGGGTCATTAGTGGAGTCCCTCAGGGATCGGTCCTTGGGCCCCTCCTGTTCAACGCCTACATCTCTGACATAAGGAAGGGTATCAGGAGTGAGATGAGTCTCTTTGCGGATGACTCAAAACTGGAGGCGGTGGCGGATGGGGAGGAGGGGAGTGTGGCCCTACAGGGGGACCTGGAGGCTCTGGAAAGGTGGTCTAGAAAGCGGAAGCTGAGGTTCAATGTAGGGAAATGCAAGGTACTGCACCTGGGAGCCAGAAACCCAGGCCAAGTGTACACCCAGGGGGGGGGAAATGCTACAAGTCTCGATGGCAGAGAGGGACCTGGGGGTGGTGGTGGATGTCAAGATGAACAACTCAGAGACTTGTAGGAGGGCAGCAGCAAAGGCCAACAGGATGCTTGAATGCATCACTAGGGGGCTCACCTCCCGAAGGAGGGAAGTGATACTCCCACTGTATAACTGCTTGGTGAGGTTGCACCTCGAGTACTGCGTGCAGTTTTGGAGGCCACATTTAAAGAGGGACACTGAACTCCTGGAGAGGGTCCAGAGGAGGGAAACCAAAATGATTTGGGGCTTGGGGGATAGGACCTATGGGGAGAGGCTCGAAGAGCTAAATATGTACACATTGGAAGAGAGAAGGGACCGGGGGGGTCATGGTAGAGGTCTTCAGGTACATGAAGGGGATAAATAGGGGAGGAGCAGTCAGGGTGCTCCAAAGGAAGGAGAGGAGGCAACTAGAGGGCATGGGTGGAAGCTGGAGGTGGGGAGATTCAGGGGAGAAAGGAGGAGGTGCTACTTGACTGAGAGGGTGTGGAGCCATGGAATGCACTGCCCAGGGGGCTGGTGGAGGCAGAAATGGTGGAGGGGTTCAAGAGGGAGTGGGACAGGTACAGGGGAAGGGTTCTGGAAGCAAAAACCAGTGCAGCGAGAATATCCGTGACTGGGAAGGGAGAAGCCAGAGAAGGAGAGGGGGGCAGCAAGGTCAGCTCCCAGGGTGGGGGCTGACCAAATGAGCAGACACAAAAGACCATTAGGCCTATTCTGCTGGCATTTTAATATGTTAGTATGTCAGTATTTAAAATAAATTGCATAAATTGGACACACAATGGTCTAGCTCAGAATATGCTACTTATCATCACTTGAGATGGGTAGGAAGTACATAACTCATTCATGGCTCTGCCATGCATAACTTATTGTCCTGCCCCCTTGCTCATAAAGATAAATAGCATATTCTGAGTCAGGTCATTGTGTATCCCCAATATACTGAACATATAATGACAACACCAATAAATAAGAAAGCAAAGAAGGAAAAAGAACAAGAGATGGAGGGTGACTGTGACTACAAACTGATCTCTACTGCAGAAGTATCAGAAGTCTCTCATGCCTAAGAAAATTCTGATTTGTAATGGAAGGTTTTCAGTTTACTTTGTTCAATGTGCTTACACAACTTAGTGTGGTGTTGTGCTTATGCAACTTGCTGAATAAACTTTGTTGTGGCTGTTCACCTCTCTGTGCCTCGGGAATACCACCCTGTAGGGATGCGAAAGGCAGGAACCCTGGAGGAGGGTTCCACCCCAGAGGTGCCATGGGAAGGATTCCCTTAGGCTAAGAAAAGCCCCAAAAAGAGTATAGATTGGAAAGCATTGCAGAGGTAATGAGTTGATTAGAAGGTATTGTGGATGTAATGAGTTGGTATTGAGATTGGAATATATACATGGTCACCAGAGATGAAGGTAGTGGTCAGAGGTAACTGAAATGAGTTTGAATATAGGTCGAATGAATAATAAGGAGAGGGCATGACTTCCCAAGGAGAGAGGGAACAGCAAAGGAGGGCCATCATCCATCTCCATCCAACAGTGGAAACCTACCTAAGGAAACAAGGGAATATACTATGAACAACTGACTGCGTATTATGACCTTTGGTGCTGAGAAGAGGGAAAAAAACCTTCTAAGAGGAGGAACCCTTTGGGGATCCGATGCCTAGGTCACCTTCCCTCCAGGCTAGGGGTGTTTTATTTAGTGAAGGCTCTGCTGCTGCAATTTAGAAACCCAATCTGACAGGAGGAAAATATCCCAATTTGAAGGAAAGCTCTCATGAGCCTTCTAATGGGAACACTATGAAGGGTTGTGAGAGACCTCTGCTACAATGGAAGCTCTGAAGGTTGAGCGGGACCCCCAATGTGGGAGGAGGAGAGCAACGACTGCTAAGGTACTTATCCAGCCTACCAACTAAAACAGAACGGGTGAACCGGAGGTGGGCATGGGGAGAGTAGTGTAGAGGGCACCACCAAACCCGATTCGGCCAGTTAAAGGAGTGCTCTTGGGTGTGAGGTCCTCATCCCTTGTAGTTGAAGTCTTAAATTCTACATTGGGAGATGTCATTGATGGTGGAAATGGATACAGCTCTGCCTGGAGCGAGGACATTCCCACTATGTGCCAGATGAGAAGGACCCCGCCCCGAGGTTCACATACTCAAGATGCGGACTTTGGTGCAGAGCTAGACCATCAACTGCAGAGAAGCCCTGAGCCATAAAAAGTAATGGTCATGGTTAACAAGCCTCCAATTTATGAAGGAGAGCAGACAGATAACTATAAAGCAGTACATATGAGGTGGCCGGGCGAGGCCAGCGGTCCTCTGTTAGGTATTGGTACATGGTATGATTGTCTGAGATGATTGACTGATACAATGGGCTGATAGGACTGGCTGATGAGACTGATGGATAGGAATGCTTAATATGATTGTATGATATGAGCAGAGCCAGTGAAAGCAAACCAATAAACTCCACTGCGGAAGCCAGATTAATGGTGTCATGGAAGGTAGAAACATAGACTTTGATGGCAGATAAGGACCACTTGGCCCACCCAGTCTGCCCATTTCCCTACCTACTGGATAAGCTGCAGATTCTAGTTAACCAACAGCCTACTTCCTGCAATCCCCCACTATAATTGCCTTGTGTCTGTCCCATGCATGTTTGAATTCCTCCACTGTTTTAGACCCAACGACCTCCTCAGGAAGGCTGTTCCATGTATCCACCACTCTCTCCGTGAAAAAAATTTCCTCACATTACCCTGAGCTGTCCCCCCTCTATCTTTAAATTGTGCCCCCTTGTTCTTATACATCTCTTTTTCTGAAAGATGCTACCCTCCTGGACTTTGTTGATTCCCTTGAGGTACTTGAACGTTTCTATCATGTCCCCCCGTCCCTCCTTTCATCAAGAGTATACATATTAAGCTCTCTCAGTCTCTCTTTATGTGGTTTCTGCTGCAGACCCTGCACCATTTTAGTTGCCCTCCTCTGGACTGCATCCATCCTGTCTATGTCCTTGCGTAGATGAGGTCTCCAAAACTGCACACAGTACTCCAGATGGGGTCTCACCAACTGTCTGTACAGAGGGATAACCACTTCCCTTTTTCTACTTGTGATGCCCCTTCCTATGCATCCCAGTATCCCCCTGGCTTTCCTTACCAACTTTTCATATTGCTCACCCACCTTTAGGTCATCTGATATGACTACCCCCAGGTCCCTTTCCATTTTTGTTGTTGTTAGTACCTCCCCTGCTATTGTGTCTCTTCTCCTGGGTTTTGTTTCCCAGGTGCATTACTTGCACTTCTTTGCATTGAATCTAAGTTGCCATATGTCTGACCATTCCTCCAACCTTGCCAAGTCCCTTCTCATCTTTTCTACCCTCCCTTGTGTATCAACTCTGTTACAGATCTTTGTGTTATCTGCAAAGAGGCATACCTTTCCTCCAGACCCTCTGCAATGTCACCTATAAAGATGTTAAAGAGGACTGGACCCAGTACTGAGCTCTGAGGTACCCACTAGTAACCCCTTTCTTGAATGTGTTCCATTCACTATTACCTTCTGTGTCCTGTTGTGCAGCCAGTTTGCTACCAGGCTACCCCCTGGGACCCATCTCCCAGGCTAGCTGTGATTATTAATCTTTTATGCGGGACTGTGTCAAATGCCTTGCTAAAGTCTAGGTAGGCCATATCCACAGCCCCTCCCTGGTCCATTACTTTGGTCACCCAGTCAAAGAAATCAATTAGATTCATCTGACATGACCTTCCTGATGTAAATCCATGCTGCTTTGGGTCCTGTGCCCCGCTGGCCTCTAGGTACTCAACAATTCTTTCTTTCAGAAGTGATTCCATCATTTTCCCTTCCACTGAAGTCAAACTTAGAGGTCTGTAGTTTTCTACTTCTGCCTTGCTCCCACTTTTGTGAAGGGGAATCACATCTGGTAGGTGATCGAGTAGTGAGAGGCTGTGAAGCTATTAAGCAGTGAGAGGCAGTGATACCAGAAATTGATTCAATGAAGTTTAGTAAATTGAATCAATTAGGTTTAGCAGTGATTGCTATGGTTGCAGCATAACTAGAGAATTGATATGGGTGGCATGAATGCCTTAAATGCCTTTAAGGCAGAGTTAAGTTATTCGAATAAGGAGCATTTGCAACATGGTAATGGAATGGATTTAAAATCTTGAAATTCATGTGATGAATATTGTGCAAGCCATGTCAGCTATGAGGTTAATATATTTATGCATAGATAGCTGAGAAGCCATGTAGGCAAAGGAGCAGGATTCATTTAACTTAGATAAAAGCATGCTCTTGCCATCTGGTGCCGCAATGCCCCATCATGACATCACAGTCCCCCACTGTGGGAATAACAAGGAAGTCATGAGCTGAGCACCATGAGACCAAACAGCAACTATAATGTTGGTAGGGTAACCCCCCCCCCAAAAAAAATAATAGAACCAATTGAAATGCTGAAGTTTCAGTATAGTAGAAGTCAGAAACAGATTGCTGAGGTTTTGGTAAAAGTATGGTCAGAAATGGAAGGCAAGGCTTTTGGTAAAAGTATGGTTTTGTAAAATTATGAGGCTGTAGATTAAGTAGCAGGGTAATGATGAGGAGGCTGGGCAAAGCCAGCGGCCTGGCGGAAGTAGGAGGCTATTCTGAAATAGCAACAGAGAAGCCTGGATAACACATACACAGGGAGAGCAGGGAGCAACTAAGTAATTAAAAGCAGAGCTATAGAACAGACGCAGTATAACAGGGAGCCAGTACCGAGAGAGGAGGGTGGAAACAATTAAGGTGATGAGCACAGGGACTGCATGGAAACAGCAGTTGGAACAGAGAGCATGCAGGTAACAAGTATGGATAAAATAAATTGTGTGGAACATAAAGCAAACAAGGGGGCACTAGAACTAAAAGCCCCAAAAGCAAACAAAGCAAACACAAGCACTGGAGCAGAAGGGAGAAACAAACTACTGAGAGAGAAACAATACAGACTGCAGCCAGAGGCAAAATACTGACCCAGAAGCAGAAGTATACAAACCAAGCAGAGAATCTAGCACAGCCAGCAGATTCCAAACACAAGGGAAGGTAGGAGACCAACAATGCAGAAGGGGGGGGTAGGGCCCAAGGTAAGGCAAGGCCCAGAGACAGGATGGACAGAGCCTCAGGCTGCAAAGAAAAAAGCTTCCGAATGAAGTAGGAAGGAAGGGTTTAAAAAGGTCGTGGGGGGTGGGGGAGGTGCATGACTGTTGCTACAGCCATTGAACTACAGGCTTACAGCCTTTCAAGAATCTGTTATGAACCATTAAGTTGATTTTTTGTTTTTGTTTTCTGACACTGAATTGTTGATGATCTCCTTCTCTCACTCTCCTGTCCTGACCCCTCCTGACCTCTGCAAAGCAGGACATCTTCTCTTACAGGCTTCCCCATCTCTGCTCTAACCTCCATCTCTCTCCACAGTTCCTTCTCTGAAAATCCTCCTCCATGAAACTAACAGTTTTTGCTCTTGTACATAATCACCTCCTTCTCTCACCTAACTGCCCCACCCCTTCAGCTTCCCCTACTACCTGTTCCTAGACACTTCAGGCAACCACAGTCAGTTCTCCTTTCCTTTTTTCCTTTTCTCCATTCCTGGTATTAGGCTAGTACCCTGTAGCAGCTTTGTTACTGCAGCATTCCACCTGATTATTTACACCTGCATACTGATTTGTGCATTCACTAGCTTGCCACCTATTTATGCAAATATGTTTGCAATATATTATATTCTGAGGCTGTATTATGTATCCTATCCCCTGCTCCTAGGACGTAACTGAACACAAGCTGATGTTCAGCTCATTGTGCCCCCTGAACAGCTACTTTAAATAAAATAAAAATATTGAATTGATATAAAAAATTATATTAAACATGGGTATAATAAAATAGTTTTATCAAATTCCGCTAACATATGACTCTACAGCTCAGGCTGACTTCATGCCCGTTTATCGAAAGTTGGTTCTGATGGGATGCTGCTTACAAGTGAAGTACTGATGCTAAGATAATTACCACTGGGCAGAGAGGAAGTAGCTTCCGGTCACTGCATGTTTTTCTGACATGACTTGCTGCTTCAAAAGCTGGGAATTGTAAAGTCCTGACATAAACTTCAAAGAAAATACCTGATTTACTGTAAATTGCACTACTGATGGTATTTTAGGGTTAGTTTATTTGTACAGAAGAAAAAAAATACTCTGATTTAAAGAGGATAGGAAATAATTTCTAATTGACAGCTATTTATGTTGTTTTCACAGAAACGATATGCATGCCCCTAAATTATCCATATTTAAATGTACTTAAAACTAAAAAGGGATACAAAAAAACTAACTTATTATAATGGTAACTTTAATCTTGGACCTCCAACCATGTTTTGTATACTATAGTAGATGAACTGTAGATAATTTGTTTATTTTTATAGTGTATTTTGATAAAAGTGTAAGTTAAAGAACTAATAAACATCATAAAGTAAACAAAAGCAGTGAATAAGCAAACTACCATACTGCTCACAAGAAGTCTTTGACACACCTGTCCCATGAAGGGAAATGGTGGTCTTTCACACTCTTTTTAATCTATTTGGCACCAGATAGTTTTCATATGCAGGTGATCTTAACTGTGGAAATGGCTAGAAATACTGTATTAGTATTTCAGACTGAAAGCTTTGTTTTTTTTAACATTGCATTAAAATCTTAGGAAACTCCCTGAGTCTGTCTGACTCTAAGAAAAATGCAGATATTCCATGTCATCTGATTTCTGTTATCCTGAAAATAGCACGGGTGCACGTGGTCTAACAAGCATCTGGCAAATGAAGAACAGGGCAGGAGACAAAGGGATGACTTTTCGTTTTTGTAAACTGCAAGATGATTAAGAGATCTGTGTGATGTCCAGACCAGTGGACTGCAAAATCTCCCTTTACTGCCGGTGTGGAAATACTGTTGCTTTTTGTGTTCTATAAATATACTTTTTTCTCATGTATGAACTGTCAATGAGTAATAAAGGGCCTCATACTTTGTCACTAGGGACTGATGCTACATGTCTAAACAACAAAAAAACACCAGCCCTTAAACATGCCTAACTTTATTTATTTATTTATCCATTTATTTAGTTATTTAATTTAGTTTTTGTTTACTAGGTAGGTACACTAGAAAACTGAGTGTCAGTTTTCAAGTACAACCTGGAAGAATACAAAAGAGCAACAGAACCTGAGTGGTAACAAACAACGCAGGAGCAGATTTCAGTGCCAATAGCAAGTAAGACTTATACTCCATACCGATAATTAGATCATTCCATGCACAAATTGGGTCACAAGTCTTCCTGCACAATCGTACATCACTCTGTGACCTTAGAGGAAAGGGGGCACGGTTCTACATGTCAATGTCTTGCAAGGCCATACACAGAACGTCGTGTCCCTCACAGTGGCTGCTGCATAGTTATGCAACATCCTGCCCATAGAGCTCCTAAGGGCTGACGGGGGGGATCTCACTGTTGCAGTAGTCTAGCATGGAGCTGGTAGTGGACAGAGATCAGTGTGGGACCCATGTACAGAGAGACAGTACGGAGGAACAGGGCTAGATGGGAGTTCCACTGGATACCATGGATGGCAATAAGTATGGGGAGTGGGAGGGATGCCGCTGGACCATCAAGAAATGATAAATAAAAAAAGTAAAAATCCAAATGATGCTGCATGATAAATAAGCATACAGGTACAGGCGCCTGCCAGCTGGGGATGCACTACCAGTATAGCTCCCTTTCCCTGGAGCTCCAGGCATGGCATAGTACCATGTAACTGGCACTTGGAGATGCCCAGTCCTCAAAGGGTGGGACAAGTCAATAGATTATTAGGCGTCAACACCATATGTGCACAATTTGAATTACGAACATATGAACATACGAAAATGCCAGCAGAAGCAGGCCTTACAGTCTAGCGAGTCTGCTCGAATGTGCAGCTAGTCCCTCAACTTGCAGCTGCTCTACCCTCCCCACCCCTCTTCATCTTAACCCCCCTCACCCTGTCCCAACCCCTCTTAAAGCCACTCACCGTTCTACATGATACCACCTCCTTGGGTAGAGCATTCCACCTGTCCACCACCCTTTCAGTGAAAAAATGTCTCCTGATTTCCCTCCTGAATCTTTCCCCCTCCAATGTCAGCTGATGCTCTCTCGTAACCCTCCCTCTTCTAAGCTGGAACACCCCTTCTGTATTAGCCTTATTTATCCCCTTAAGATATTTAAAGGTTTTAATCATATCCCCTGTCCCTCCTCTCCTCCAGGGAATACACGTTCATCTCTCCCAATCTATCCTCATAGTACTTTCCCTCCAATCCCTGGATCATCTTTGTTGCTCTATGTTGCACCTCCTCCAACAATCTGATGTCCTTCTTTAGAAATTGGTGCCAGTACTGCACGCAATACTCCAGGTGAGGCCTGAACTGAGACCTGTACAGGGGAAGGATCACTTCCCCATTTCTGGAGGAGATTCAAGTTCAAGTTCAAGTTTATTGACAGGAAAAATCTCCATTGAGCAGGCTCATTTACAAGGAGGTCCTGATACAGTCAAAATTACACACATTATAAGTAACAGAGAGTACACGAGATTACAGATGCCACATCGAAAATATGGAAACTAAAGGGAGAGTACAAAAAAAAAGAAATTCACAATAGTCTGACATCACAAGTTGACTAATACATGGAAAGGTACTACTCTGACTTGACAGATGGGTAGCTATACACAAGTGCTTGACTTTCATCTTAACTACACATGGCAGCTAGTTTGATTACAGCTTGATACAAGTTAAGGTTGGTGAGGAAAGCATTGGGGTATAGGCATGGGTGGAAGGGTTTGCCCAGAAGTAGTTAACATACAGAAGAGTGCAAACTGAGAGGGTGAACATTGTGAGGGGGGGGAATGAGGGAGGAGCTGACTGTAGAAGGAAGGTAGGGGATAAGAGGAGGTGGTGAGGGTGGAGGTGGATAGAAGTGGACGTGGGGAGTGAGGGTGGAGAATTGGATGGCAGGTGATAGAGGAGAGTGTGGGAGGGGTTAGGTGGATAGAGGTGGGGGAGATGAGTAAGGGTGGAGGATTTAGGGGCCAGTGGATTAGAGGTGAAGGTGAGGAGTGGGATAGTGAGGTAAGTTATAGGTGGATAAAGATGGAGGTGAGGCAGATGGAGGTGGGGGTGGGTAGTGGGATGATGGAATAAAGGTGGGTGGGACAGGAAGGGGGATGAGGGATGTAGGCATGGGTGAATGTAGTGAGTGGGGAATACTGATTGGAAGTGGGTGATTCGATACTTAGTAATGTATGGGGTGGGGTTGACTCTTACTGGCAAGAACAGGAATTGTTAAATTTGCTGACAACCACTTTCTTGAAACTGTTTAGAGGAATTAGGTTTTGAAGTTTAAGGATGGCTTGGGCTTTGTTCCGAGCAGCTGGGAGGGCATGGCTTATAGCCACATCACCAAAATGGGAGCGGGAGCCTGGAACACCTAGCATAATAAAGAGTTTTTACACATTGGGTACAGGCAGGCCGTTCACTGAAAGGGAAGTGATATACAAGGGGGGAGTTTTGACAGGAGAGCTTTGTAAGTCCAGGTAAGGGAGTGTATGAGATGCCTGGTGGTCAAGGAAGTCCAACCCATAGAGGCATATAAGACACAATGGTGTGTATGACGGTGGGCATTAGAAATTAAATGTATTGCTCTATGGTACAGTATGTCCAGTTGGTGTAGAAGGGAGTTTGAGCAGCAACCATACAGTAAGTCTGCATAATCGAGGAGTAGGATGAAGGTCTTCTGGACCAGGCATAGCCTGGCATCTGATGTAAAGAGAGATTTGTTCCTGTAGAAGAAGTCAATTCTTTGTCATAGTTTTGTTGTTAGGGTAGTGAAATGAGCAGAGAATGTTAGGTGTTGGTCTAACTCGCAACCTAAGTATTTAAATGATTTGACTACCACGAGGTCTTCATCAATGAGAGTTCTGATAGGGGGCAGACAGACAAGTGCATTTGTGATAGCAGTTTGATGGTTGGAGTGGAAGTACATTACTTTGATTCTTTTAGCATTTAAGAGTTGTTTGGATTGTGCAAGGTTACGTTGTAGCAGATTGAAATCGGATTGGAGATCTATGTGGGCTTCGGCTGCTGATGGTCTGATAGGTATATTACAATGTTGTCTGTGAACAGGTGTAGTTTTGCTTTAGTGATGTTATCTCCAATGGTATTTATATAAATCATGAAAAGGAGAGGTCCAAGGATAGAGCCTTGTGGAACTCCTCTTGTGAGAGGAAGAAGTGGCGAAAGGGATCCATCTGCTTTCACCTGTTGTAATTTGTCTGTCAGGTAGCTGTTAAACCATGCCAATGCCGTACCAGAGATGCCATGCCATTGCAGTGTATCCAGAAGCAAAGCATGGTCAACAGTGTCGAATGCTTTGCTTAGGTCTAGGAAGACGACTCCTGTGACTTGTCTCTTGTCCATTTCAAGAAGCCAGTCATTTGTGGCAGAGGCTAAGGCCGAGGTGGTGCTATGGTCTGATCTAAATCCAGATTAGGCAGGGTTTATTAGGTTGATTTTACCAAGGTAGTCTCTCAATTGGGTGTTTATGAGTTTCTCGAGAAGTTTAGATAGCAGTGGCAGGATGGATATAGGGTGATAATTGTCTGTAGGGTCACCCAGTTTGAAAAGCAGGAGTACCTGCGCTGTCTTCCATGTATCGGGTACTGTGCTGGAGCTGATGGACAAATTAAATAGGTGCCATATTGGGGCTGTTAGAAACCAGAAGCCAACTTTAAGAAAGTATGGGCCTATGCCGTCAGCACTGGCACCTTTTTTAACATCTAGGTGGAGTAGGAGGTCTTCTACCTCTTTGAACTGAAAAGGGGTTAAGGAGAATGTCCTCTTTCTTGACTTCAGCAAGGCATTTGACTCTGTTCCTCATGGGGGCCTGTTGGATAATCAGGGAGAAATGGGGGTTGGGAACCAGATGATCAGATGGATAGGCAATTGGCTCCAGGACTGGACCCAGAGGGTTGTGGTTGGTGGGATAGTCTCATCCCCAAGGAGGATCATTAGTGGAGTCCCTCAGGGATCGGTCCTTGGGCCTCTCCTGTTCAACGCCTACATCTCTGACATAAGGAAGGGTATCAGGAGTGAGATGAGTCTCTTTGTGGATGACTCAAAACTGGGGATGGTGGTGGATGGGGAGATGAGGAGGGTGGCCTTACCAGGGCACCTGGAGGCTCTGGAAAGGTGGCCTAGAAAGTGGAAGCTGAGGTTCAATGCAGGGAAATGCAAGGTACTGCACCTGGGAGCCAGAAACCTGGGCTAAGTGTACACCCGGGGTTGGGGAATGCTACAAGTCTCGATGGCTGAGAGGGACCTGAGGGTGGTGGTGGATGTCAAGATGAACAACTCGGAGACTTGTAGGAGGGCAGTGGCAAAGGCCAACAGAATGCTTGGATATGTCTCTAGGGGGATCACCTCCACCAGGAGGGAGGTGATACTCCCACTGTATAACTGCTTGGTGAGGCCGCACCTCAAGTACTGTGTGCAGTTTTGGAGGCCACATTTAAAGAGGGACATTGAACTCCTGGAGAGGGTGCAGATGAGCGCAACCAAAATGATTTGGGGCTTGGGGGATAGGATCTATGGGGAGAGGCTCAAAGAGCTAAATATGTACACATTGGAAGAGAGAAGGGACCAGGGGGACATGATAGAGGTCTTCAGGTACATGAAGGGGGTAAATAGGGGAGGAGCAGTCAGGATGCTCTGAAGGAAGGAGGGGGGCAACTAGAGGGCATGGGTGGAAGCTGGAGGGGGGGATTCAGGGGAGAAAGGAGGAGGTGCTACTTGACTGAGAGGGTGGTGGAGCCGTGCAATGCACTGCCCAGGGGGCTGGTGGAGGCAGACATGGTGGAGGGGTTCAAGAGGGGGTAGGACAGGTACAGGGGAAGGGTTCCGGAAGCAAAAACAAGTTCAGCAAGAATATCCAGGACTGGGAAGGGAGAAGCCAGAGAAGGAGAGGGGGGTAACAAGGTCAGCTCCCAGGGTGGGGGCTGACCAAACAAGCAGACACGAAAGACTGTTAGGCCTTTTTCTGCTTGCATTTTAGTATGTTAGTATGTTAGAAGCAGTTATTGTGAGGGGCCGGGGAGTGTTTAGGTAGTCCAGAGGTGAGGGTGGCAGCTTTAGAAGAATTGAACATGAGACCTGTGGTGGAAAAGTGGAGATTAAAGCTATTTAGAATATCGGATGGGTCAGAAAATGTCTTGCCTTTGAAGGAGACCTTCCCAGGTAGGGAGGAGGATGACTTGTTGCCCTCAACCTGTTTAATGGTTTGCCAGAATTTGCAGGTGGTACCCTTTGCAGATGCAAAAGCAGATAGAAAGTAGTTAGTTTTTTTGGCCCTGATCATTTTTGTGCAGTTGTTCCAGCAGGCTCTAAAGGCAGCCCAGTCCAAGTGGATTTTGGTTTGTCTGGCAGTGGCCCAAATACAGTCTCTCACTTTTAGGGCAGCCTTGAGCTCAGCAGTGAACCATGGGTTGGATAGCTTCTGGGTACTGAATTTTGATAGAGGGGCATATTTGTTGATGATGTTGCATAGTGTGTTGTTAAAAAGAGCAGCCACAACGTTGATGTTCTTGGCCAAGTAAAAGTCAGTCCAGTTAACATTTCTGAGGTCAGTTATGTAGTGGGATAAGTTGAATTTACGGAAACTCCTTTTCCATGTGTACCTATTAGTTGGTTTGGGTGGAATCTGCCCTCTAATGCAGGCCACAGCACACTAATCACTGACATCAGTGTGAAAAACTGCTGTGTAGGTGATCTTATGTGGTGTGTTTGTGAGGATTAGGTCAATCGAGGACCCTCTAGAGGGAATTTTGGGATTAGGATGGGTGGTGTCCATTACTAATTGGGTGAAACTAGCTTCATCACAGAATTCTTTGCTTTGTAGGCTTTTGTTGCTTGTTGTTTGCTGATCAATATTTAAGTCACCAAATATGATGATTTCATTCTGTCTCATGTCAGATATATTGCACAAGTAACTTAGGAGCCCCATGCCTCCAGAAGGTGACCTGTAGCAGCCCAATACAGTGACTGTTTCAGTAGATGATAGGGTTATGCTTAGCAACAGGATTCAGATTCTTTCAGAGAGCTGGCAGGAATGATCTCAGATACTGTAAATCTGTCTTTGATGTAAATACATATGCCTCCTCCCCTGGTTATCCTATCGCATCTGAAGAGGTTATAATAGGGGAGAGAGATACACCAGAGTCGGGGGTAGATTTTTTTAACCATGTTTTGGAAACTACTAGGATGTCTGGGCTTGTATGAGAGATCCAGGCATGGACTAGGTCTATTTTTTTCAATAAACTGCGCACGTTCATGTGCAAGCATTTTAGTCGCTTAGTGGCTGCGAAGACGCTTGGCGATGCTAGTGGCTGAGGTGGGCCGGGGTTCAGTTCAACATTACCA
Source organism: Neoceratodus forsteri (assembly GCA_016271365.2). Classification (NCBI taxonomy): domain Eukaryota; kingdom Metazoa; phylum Chordata; order Ceratodontiformes; family Ceratodontidae; genus Neoceratodus; species Neoceratodus forsteri. The sequence continues at coordinate 1,682,471,403 of CM057456.1, forward strand.
GCACAAATAAGCAGCAGGAAGATCACATATTTGATCCATCTGCAAAGGAATTTTAATTTGTTGGGATTAGAGCACCTCCGTATGCAGTGGGTGTGCGGTGTGTCTGTGCTGGTGTAGTGGGGGAGTGTTGGGTATAAAGCATAGAAGATCAGGGATGCACTGAGTCACCATAGGCAGGAGGCAGAAAGGCATATAGCTAATAGGAATGTGGGAAAATTCCAGAGGTGATTCATAAGGATGCAGGTAGGCCAGGTAGGAGGGAGGGAGAGGGTGGGACCCAGACACAGAAGTTGTAAGGTTAAAGTTTAGGTTGGAAGGACAAGACACTATGACTGGGGATGGGATCAGAGGGGGGGGGGCTGTATGCATGTGGGAGTATGAAAAAAAGGAGGAGTAAACCTGGGGACGAGAGCATGAACAGGCAGGGAATGTGATCCTTCATGATATTAATAAAGGAGCTGGTTCACTTATGACTGGGCTACGTGGGCACGCAAGGCAGGGCACATAAAAGAGTTAGGCTGTGGCTAAATAGTGAGGCATGATGAAAGCAATAAACATAATTGTTTAAGCTGCTGTGTTTGAGGTAAATGGGCTTCCAGAGACTGAAATTCATAGAGTTCCAGGTAATAGAAGCCTAAGTGTAATGTGGAGACTGATGGTTGAATAGAGGAAGAAGGGTGGTCCAATACAGGCAGGAGTGATCGGGTGTAGAACTGCAGGCAGTCTCTACCAAAGCAATCCCTAACACTTGGTTAATGTGTAGCAGCTTGAGGGTGTGCTGCTACTATTAACAGAGAGCGCTTACTGTTGTCCAGTAGAAACTATTAACAGAGAGCTCTACCTTTAGTGTATTTAACAGAGACTGGGGCCAGGGAGGGTGGGTGGGACAAAATATAGGAGATAGATATAAGTCATAACAGCTATTTAGGGCTAAATGGTAGCAGGGCCCACACTTTTGAAAACTGCAGGGTCCTAGCTAATGTCCAGGTGCTGGCTTGAGCAGCCAGCCAATAGCAGCACTGGTACTCACGGGCGGACCAATAGGGAGCCTTGCAGGTCCCACGTTGCAGCCAATTCCAGAGGAAACTGGTGCCGGAGCTCAAGCCATGCCGCGGTCCTGAAAGCGGACATACCTTGGATGTGGAGGTGGGAAGCACAGTGTGGGTGGTGGCATGGGAAGCCGCCATGACCCAGCGATCGAGGGTGCAGCCACTTCTGGCTGTGATGCCCCTGGGTGGCAGAGGGAATCCTCCTGAAAGAGAGCAGAAGGGAGAAATTTTATGAGCAAGATAAAGGGCAGTGAGCGGGGGGGGCGGGGAACTGAATAATAACTGCGGATCAGTTAAGAGTCAGTAATTCGTGGGTGGGGGACAGACAGGGTGTGCAGACAGGTTAGCAGCAGGGGTTTTAGAAGGAACAAAAGAGAAGACATTATCGCAGGGGGAGGGCCTCAGGAAGCGAGGAGGGGCAAATGGTGAGGTGAGAGAGAGAGAAGGGAAAAAATGGTCAGGGGGGCACAATAGGTGCAGGCTTTTACAATACACAGGGCCCCTACTTTTCTGCGGCACAGTGGACCAAGTTCTGCGGCAAGACTACCATTTGCCGCAGAACTTCTGCGGCAGTGGTTTGTAATTTCTGCGGAAGTTCTGCGGCACTAACAAACTACCACATCACAGTGTCAGCTTGTCATCCTGACTTCACTTTCATGGCAGTGGTCATAGCAATCAGGATGGTGGAAAGCACAGTAACACTAGTTCAAAAAATAACAGACTTATAAAAATAATTTTATGCCTAAAAAGGCAAAACAAATGTCTCTTTCCCTAAGGTCCTAGCCTGTTGCATAAATGACATATGCAGAGAGGATCTTATGTGATAAATAAGGTATTTCTATATGCATGCTATCTATCCCACTAATGAGGTCTCCACTGTCTATCACTTATATATTTGTGTGTGCTTTCTACACCACTCATGAGGTTCCCACTGTGTATCACTTATATATTTATATGCAATCTGTAACATACATACAAATATATGTGTGTGTGTGGTGAGAGAGACAGAGATACTGTATATGTGTGTGTGTGTGTGTATATATATATATATATAATATATATATTATTTTTTTTATTTATTTCCATGAACTTGCATCCTCATTCATACAGGTCCCATTGGAAATGGAATAGAGGAGTTATTGCAAAACTCATTTTTCATGTCAACCTGCTTTCCCTGATGCACTGCGTAACACCATCCGGCCATGACATGCATGTGAACCAATTGTGAGATAGAGCTCTCCAACCCATCACAATGTGTCCACCATGTGACAGAACACTGCACCATACCTTCCCAGGCTCCGAGCAGTGATGTGTTCCACCAATCCTTGTGCTGCCCAGCCAGCTCCCAGAGCTACAGTAATCTCTGAACCTGAGTTGCCAGCACAGAAACACAGCATGCTACCCTCTGGCCGAACAGCTGTCCCTACGCACAACATTTCTCCATAACTTTTAGGTGATTCTATCAACCAATGACAATATGTAATCAATAACCCTGGCAAAAATGCGTACAGGGCAATTATTTATTTAACAGGTCTATTCTTTTAACAGGTCTACACATTATCATATTCCACTTTTCGGGGCATAATTACTTTATTTTTCTTAAAAATGACAGTTAAATTCATTTTACCAGCTATTCATTTCAGATGGTGTCTGTATACCTTAAAGGCACAAATAGGTTTGTACAAAGTGAGGTATGGACTTAACAGATCTGTGCTATTGACAAGGTTTTGTTTAAGTTGGCCCTAGTGCAATAATTTAAGACTGAAAATTGTATTAGGCTGTAGTGCAGGTTGAGCAAATATCACCATGCATGATGTGCTGTGCCATGTGGTAGATAAGTGACTGTTCATTTCTGTTGCAGAATGCAGTCATTTCATTAGCTAATGTATGATGTTATAGCAATGATAACATCACATTCTGAGCATATAGAGGGTTTGGATATAAAAAGAGGGGACGGGAACCAGATTCTATGGATAAACAGAAATATTAATAAAAAATCACCAAGAAGACTGAATTCTGCGGCACTGCAGAAGTTCTGCGGTAGATTGCAAGTTCTGCACAAAATTCTGTGGCCGCAGAATTCTAGGGGCCTTGACAATACAGTCTTAGCGCTTAAAAGGTCACTGAACTAATCACAAAAAAAGCTGTATCACTGGTGTTAAAAAAAAGTCTGTCTCTCAAATAAATACAATAATGGCTACTTGAGACTAAACCTAGAATATTACACCAGGACATGCATTTAGATTCCACACTAGTAACCCGTACAGTAAGCAGTTTAAAATGAAATCAGCAGGCAACGCAGGTTAGACAAAATATAGGAGATCGATATAAGTAATAACAACTATTTAGGGCTAAATGGTAGCAGGGCCCACGCTTTTGAAAGCTGTGGGGACCTAGCTAATGTCCAGGTGCTGGCTTGAGCAGCGAGCCAATAGCAGCACTGGTACTCGCGGATGGACCAATAGGGAGCCTTGCAGGTCCAAGATGCAGCCAATGGCAAAGGAAGCCAGTGCTGGAGCTCAAGCCGTGCAGTGGTCCTAAAAGTGGACAAACCTAAGTTATGGAGGCAGGCAGCAGAGCGTGGGTGGTGGCATGGGAAGCCGCCATGAAACAACGATCAAGGGTGTAGCCGCTTATGGCTGTGACGCCCTGGGGGGCTGAAGGGATCCTCCTTGGATGTGGAGGTGGGCAGCAGAGCATGGGCGGTGGCAAGGGAAGCCACCATGACCCAGCGATTTGAAGGTACAGCCACTTCTGACTGTGACACCCCTGGGCAGCAGAAGGGACCCTGCTTGGATGTGAAGGTGGGCAGCAGAGCATGGGTGGTGGCAGGGAAAGCCACTGTGACCCAATGATTGAGGGTGCAGCTGCTTCTGGCTGTGATGCCCCTGGGCGGCAGAGGAGATCCTCCTTGGATGTGGAGGTGGGCAGCGGAGCATGGGCTATGCATCCTAGCATCCTGTTGGCTTTTGTTGCCACCTTCCTGCACTGAGCTGAGTTGTTCATGCTGTCTGTAATAAGTGCCCCTAGATCTTCAGATCCTTTTTCTCCTCGGTGCTTTCCAGCTCCACCCTTCCCAGCCAATAGCTCCTCCCCTGGTTTCTAGTACCAAAGTGTAGTACCTTGTACTTTTTGGCACTGAACCCCAGCTGCCATGTTTCCAAAGACTCTGGCAGTTTGGTCACATCCTCCTGCAGTCCCTTCCACTCTTCAGTGTCATCTACCACAGCTTCCATCTTTGTACCGTCAGCAAACAGACTGATCCTACTCCGAATCCTATTTGAGATATCAGCTATGAATATCCCAAACAGCACTGGTCCCAGTACCGATCCCTGTGGTACTCCACTCATCACTTTCCTCGGTGATGAGAGTTCCCCACCACCACCACCACCCTCTGCTGCCTTCTATTCAGCCAGTTGATGATTCATTTGACCATCTTTGTTCCCACCACTATGTATTCCAGCTTCCCCCCAGCCTCCCATGCGGCACAGAATCAAAGGCCTTGCTGAAGTTCAAATACAGGATATCTACCACAAACCCCCCAAGCTCCCTGGTCACCTAGTCATAGTGCTCAATTAGATTTCTCTGGCAGGATCTGCCCAAGACAAACCTGTGTTGATGTTCTCCAAAAAGGTCACCAGCCTGTCTTTTAGAATTGTCTTCATGAGCTTTCCCACAACTGATGTGAGACGTACTGGTCTGTAGTTGTCTGGTTCATCCCTAGGGCCACTTTTGTGAATGGGCACCACATGGACCATTCTCCAGTCTTGTGGTATGCATTCTGTGTCCAGGGAGGTGTTGAACAGGTCAGCCAGTGGTCCTGCCAGGATCTCTGCTAGCTCTCTGAGTATCCTAGGGTGAATGTCACCTGGTCTCGGTGCCTTGTCCACCCTTAGTACCCTCAATCCTTCCAGAACCTTGTCTTCTGTAATCCCTATGTCAGTCACCCCCTCCCCCCCACTAACCACTCTACCCCCCCATGGCATCTGCTCCCCCCTTCTCCTTCGTGAACGCAGAACTGATGTATTCGTTTAAGGCCTCTGCCATGTCCATCCCCTTCTCCACCCACCCTCCATCCTTTCTAATCCTCACAATCTGGTCTTTCTTCTTCCTTCTTTCCCTAATGTACCTGAAGAAGTCCTTTTCTCCTTCCTTAATACCCTGTGCCAGTCTCAGCTCTCGTGAAGCCTTGGCTGCTCTGACTAGCCTGGTAACCTCCCTGGACTTCTTCATATACTCATCCCTGTCACCCCCCCCCTCCTGATTTCTTGAGTTTCTGAAATGCCTTTCTCTTGGCCCTTACCCCTTCCATCACCTCCTGAGTCAATCAACTGAATTTCTTTGCCCTTCCCCTCTTACTCTGTGTCTTTGTACAAGTCCCTGTGGCCTCCATCAGACCTTTTTTAATAATATCCCATTTTTGACTAGCATCCATGTCTGGTTGAATTCCTGCCAGATACTTACTCAAGATTTCCCTCATCCTTTTAAAGTTTGCCCCTTTAAAGTCAATCACCCTTGTCCCCATACCCCCTGTTTCCCTACCCATATTGAGTGTGAACCACACTGAATGGTGGTCACTCCCAGCCAGATTGTTCTCTATCCCCAGATCTCTTACAGCCTGCCCATTTGAAAGTACCAGATCCAGAGTCCTCTCCAATCTAGCTGGTTCGTGTACCAACTGCACCAGGAAGCTGTCCTGAAATGCTTCTGGTATGACCTGCTCTCTTGCACTCGTGGTGGTTGGAGTGCTCCAATCCACCCCAGGTAGGTTGAAGTCCCCCACCACCATTGTGTTCTCCTTCCTACAGACCCTTCTGATTTTTCCAGCTAGCTCCCTATCCTGGTCATCCCCTTGTGCTGACTGTCTGTATACTACCCCCATCCTCAGCGTCCTACCTTTTGAATCCTGGAACTGCATCCAAAGGGTCTCTGTTCTGCCTTCCTCCCCCTCCTCCCGAATACACCTTATCCCTACCCATACATAGATGGAAACTCCCCCCCCTTTCCCCTATCCTTCCTGAATATTCTATACCCTGGGATCATCATATCCCAGTCCTGGTATTGGGTGGCCAACGTTTCCATGATGGCCACAATGTCCACCCTCCTCACTGCCAGGAGAGCCTACAACTCAGCTGACTTATTCCATAGGCTCCTCACATTCAGCATGACCACCCTCCACCCTGCTTCAATCCTTGTCTTTCCCTGGTTTCCCCCTCCTCCCACCCCTCTGTGCCCCTACCCCGAATCCTTCCCTGTTAACTTGAGGGGTAAGCTTATTGGACTCCCCTTCCTGGGCTCCCTTCCTACCAACTGTCCACTCACCACCCCCCCACCTAGTTTAAACCCACCTTTGCTGCTATGTACACCTCTATCCCCTGCTTTAATACTCCCTTCCCCTTCCTGATCAAGTGCAGCCTGTCCCCTGCATATAGATTGTTATTATCCCAAGTACTGCCCCAGCCCCCCACTAACCCGTACCCCTTGGCTTGACACTATTTCCCCAGCCATGTGTTGAACTCTCTAATCCGGTAGCACGTGAGGTGGGTGCCTGAATCACGGCGCCATCCGAAGCGGCACAGCAGATATGGGAGCCCGAAGGCAAGGGGGCAGGGAGGGTGACCGGATGTGGTGGGGTGGGTGACCCCAGTGACAGGATGTCGCTAGGGGTGGCACTGTGATCGGTTGCCAAGCTGCGCCATGACATCGGGGGTTGGTCTGTGCTTGCAGTGCTGGGGTTCCAGGTTCGGGTCTTGGTCCGGGCGCTACTGTACTTTTCTTGCTCCCGGCCCAAAATAGTATTTTTTTTTCCTTTCGCACCCCCCGACATGCACCCCCCTGGAGTTGAGAATCCTTAAGTTGGGGGGTGTGGAATGAAGCCCCATGTGGTGGGGTTGTGGGTGCTGGCGGCCCCATAGAAAGCAAGTGTTTTTAGTCTCTGCGTCGTTTCATGTTAGTTGTCAGGGTGGCGAAATTGTTTTCACGCCTGACTTCGGGCTTTCTCTGCAGTGGCCCACATCACATAGAACCCTCTAATCCTCTCTTTCCTCGCCGTACATGCACAAGGCACTGGGGGCACCTCTGGGAATGCCACTGAATCCTGCAGCTCCTCACACAAGCTTCCCAGTTCCTAGAACCTCTCCCTCACCACTTCCACTTTCTCCCCTGCCAGGTCATTCGTACCCAAGTGCACCACAAGATGCAGTTTTTTTCCTGCCCCTCCTTGCGCACTTCAGAATTGACTGCTCCGCCCTGCCCTCCATTAACCCAGGTATGGACTCTAGCCATATATTACTGTGCCTTTCCCCCTTACTGCCCCATCCCATCCCTTTTAATATGGAATCCCCTAAGACTAGTATTCCCCCTTCATCTTTCCTCATTTCCACCTCCACCCTATTACCAAGGTACCTATCTTTAGAGTCCATCACATTTGCAGCTCTGCCCTTCCCCCTACGGCTCAATCCCCCCCCACCCCAGACCTGTCACCCCTCTCCCTCACTGTTCCTTCTCTATCCTCCACATCCTCTCAACCTCCCTGGACCCCCCTCTGCCCTTCTTAACCTCCCCCCAATCTTGTTCCTCTCTCCTTCCTCCCTTCTCGCTTTGACCATCCTTCTAGCTGTGTTCTTTCCCCCTGTACCACTGTCTCCCTCCACTGACCGACTACTGTCCCTTGTGCATTCCCCTCCTTTCCCTCTCCTGCCCCTCCTAGTGATCCTTCCCCACCTCCTTCACCAATGTTGCCAGCACTGCAAACCTATTACTTGCCCCCACTGCCTTGCTGTGTGTCAGGTCTTCCCTCCTGACTATGGCCTTCCCTACAGTGCCAGTTCTCCTGTTTGGTTTCCTCCCGCACCCCCCCGAACCATTGTTCCTCCCATGGGGTGTCCTCATGTTACCCTCTGGGCGGAGCCCTCTTGCCCCTGCAGCCCCTCTCCCTCCCTCCCATCTTCTCTAACTCCCTAATAAACCACAGCACTTCCTTCTTGAGCCTTCTCAGCCTATGACAGATTGAATACCCTCTAGGTTTCCACAAAATGTTCAATCAAACTGCCACCCCAAATCCATTACAGCCGACTATTCTACCCATGTTTAAACAGTATATAATTAATAGAGAAGGACCATAAAAAACAAATACAGTACTACCTATAGTTTTTTTCAACCAGTACTATCTATAAGTTTTTAACTAGTCCTGCCCCCCAAGAAACAAATATAAACATACAGGACAGTACAAATGAGAATACAGTACTAACTATAAGTTGTTTCAATCAGTATTATCTATGAGTTGTTAACTAGCCCTGTCCCTAAGACACAAAAATGTAAACTCGGAACAAACACAGAATTACTTGAAGTTGTTACACACAAAGCTTCCTGATGCATCCTTATGAGATAGTGGCCCCCCTGCCATATCTGGGCATTGCTCTTTGTAAGGACTCCTACAAGGACCTTCTCCTGGATCTTTCCCCACCTCTTGCTGTCCCTCGATTGGATGATCTCATTGGGGAGTGGCTTGGCAGTGAATTAAACTTGGAGGTGGTGTGGTGTGGTAGTGAGGGATGGGTGGGTGGGAGAAAAAAGTGCCCAGCTCTCTTTTGGCTGGTTAACTTGGCTCAGCAGGGAGTCCTCAAGAGACTTGCCCTCCTCCTTCCTCGATCCAGGGACCGCTGATTGCGGTCCCGCTCTTCAGTGCTGCTCTCCCCTGATGAACGGGTGCTCAGGACACCACTGACCGCCGGCTGTAGTCCCACTCCCTTGTCTGCCTCTTCCACAGGCCACTGATGCAGTCTCCCACTCCCCTGCCAGCAGCTCCTTCCTGGCCGCTCCACTGCAGTCCATCACTCCCATAGATCCCTGCGGGGGTGAATTACAGCTGCTAGGATGTGTAGCCTTTTTATAGCCCTGCACCTGTTGTTGGAGAGACTCCTGCCTCAGCAACTCAGTTTTCTCTTTGTTTATGGCAGTTTTTGGTGGTGGGCAATGGGAAGCTTATTGCACCCAGATTTTGTGCCACCATCAGTTGGGATTGTGCATACTCTGGATAATACTTTAGATTTTGAGACAGAATCAGACATATCTTTCCATGCTATGTCTATCTCATAGTTAGACAAAATCCCAGTAATCTTGGTTTTCCATCCAAATGTCAAAACCCTTTTTAAACTGCATAATATGTGTACTGTTGACCAGTTCTGTTGGTAGATTGTGTATGGGGCCTCCAGTTCATAAAAGAATATATTTAATGAATATTCTGAATATTCCCCTTCCTGAGTGTTATGAGTTAAGGAGCTTTCTGTCAGAAGCCTATGTTATGTATTTTAGTTGGCAAAGACCTGTGTTGTGTAGCAAAAAGGTCCCTGCTGACTAAATGAGATGGAACTTTTGTATACATCTGTTAGCACAGCTGCATATGTTCTGTGTGCCAGAATCTGCAGTTTGTATTAGATGGTCTGAGAAGGATGAGAGAGTTAAAGATGTATTTATTTGTACAGTTTCTCTTGACTTATTAAAATAATAAAATAATTGTGTTATTAAAAAAAGGCAGTCCAGTTATTTGAATAGTTTTTTTTTTACTTATTAAAATAATAGAGGTTAGAGTAACAAGCTGTAAATGAGCTTGGTACATACAGCAGAATAGGGGTCGATTCCCCCAACCTCCACTTGCATACTGAGTGATCTTGAGCAATTCACTTAACCTCCCTAGTTCTCTTGGGTCACCCCTGAAAACAGGTCTGTTGCCTAGTTGGTCTTACCCAGTTACCAAGGAATAAAAAAACAATTCTCTAGAGCAAGTGGAGGAAAGGGACAGAAGCTCAGGGAAGAACTTGAAAGAGGGGTAGCAAAGGGAGAAATAGTGGTGATAGGACACCTGAACCTGCTGACAATCAGTTGGGATGTTCGGGTCGCCAAGAGCACCAGAAGTCCGGCCTTGCTGGATGCCTTCCAAGACTGTCTACCTGGACAGCTAGTTTAGAAACCCACCAGGCAGACCACAGTCCTTGATGTGGTGCCCATCAACTCATAGATGGTTGGAACTGTGGGAATGGGGGAGCCGCTGGGGAACAAGCTGTTCTCATTTTATGAACTCAAGCTGACTTGGACTTGTTGAATTTATTGAGGAGTCCACTTTTGTACGGGTGTGCCTGAACTTGGGGGAACGGTGATTGTAGCTGTCTGGGTCGGATGGTGGAGCAGACTGGCTTGTGAGTGTTTTGAGGAGTGAATTGTCCTGAGACCTGGAGTTGGTGGCTGCTGCCTCGGGTGTTTTCCCAGCCACTCAAGTTGGTGGAGCATTGGTCCTCCGGCATTTTGGAAGTTTTTACTGGAGGTGTAACAAGGGTTGTGATCCTACACGCCGTGGCTGTGAGGAGTCTCGGCCCTGGCTGCTATCCCTGGGGGGAACGGAAGAGATTGATCGGAGGATCGATCGTTCTTCTGGTCTAGCCCATTGGTCTCTGTGGTTCATCGGGCTAGGCTGGGTGCTCCTTGGTCACCTAAAGAGGGGGTGGTAGCGGGGTCTGGGTTTTCTTTACGGGTCTGTGCTGGGCTGAAGTATTCACACCCAAGGAAAAAATCTGCTGCAAATCGAGCTCACCGATTTAGCTCCATCCTTGAGCTGGGAATCCCGGGGAATTAAGAATTAGCAAGCACCCTTCTCCTTGGATTATCGTGACTGGACTTTAGGAGAAGTTGGATTCTATAAAACCGCAAGTACTTTGATTAGTTCCTGAAACTGCAAGTTTTTGATAATTTTGCCTGGGGGGTGGGGTTATGCTTTGTGATTTGGCCCGTGGATATTTCTGGCCTACTTTTAGACTGTTTTTATTTATGGATTTGTATATAGTGTATACACTGTGTTGAGTAACGCCTTTTGATTTGTCACTGAATTTTGAGACTACTTGAAGGAAAGTGTGGGTGGTGAGAGAGCCTCACTAACCTTAAAGCCTTGGATTCTGGACAAAAATCTAACCATTTGACAGTGAGAGTGCCAATAATTTCAAATGGATTACTAATACTGTGTATGTTTTTCTCCTATTTGCTGTGAGAGGACTTTTAGGAGGAAACTTGTTCATATTTTATTTGTTTTCTTTTCTTCCCATCCCCAATACTGTGAGAGAGTCCTGGGGGGGAGTTAAATTGGTTTTGTTTAGTTGTTTTTATTGTAGTTATTTTTAATTTAGGTTGTGTTAAACTAGTAGTTTGGTAATTTTAATTATTTATCTGGACTGAATTGTATAAGGGATTGATTTTTAAGTATATGTTATTTTGTTCTTAAATTGTTTAAATTTGAGGATTTGTAATTTATGAGATGTACTTACCTGTTGCCCCCCCTGGTCATGCGCTACTCAGCCTCTGCTCTCCACTCTCTCTGCCCTTTCCATACCCCCCTCTGTTTTTTTCCATCTGCCAATGTTGTCGGGCTCTAGGCATTGCCCATAGGAGGGGGTGAGGGGGTGGGGGAGTGAACAGTGGAGGCGAGTGGAGCGAGGTGCTCTCATTAGGGTGATTAAGCCCAGGAGACGCCCTGGGGCGAAGTGGAGCTTGGAGCGTAGACCACCTTGTTTGGTCCCCATACCCAAGGGCACCATCATTAGTGATGGGCAGGTAGTCAGGGCAGCCCAGGAGTTTTGTCCAACCCGGTTGATATTGTGCAATGCCAGATCTGTCCAGAACAAGACTGCTGTGATCTCAGATCTTGTTGGTTCGACAGATCTGGCTTGCATCACCGAGACCTGGCTGGATGACAATGCGGGACCAATATTGGAGGCCGCAATTCCAGCCGGGTATACGGTGATACATCGCCCGAGGTTGGACCGCGGGGGTTGCGGTCTGTTTTAAGACTGAATTGGCTCTCACTAGTGTTCCAGTTGAGGAGACCATCTCTTTTGAATGCGCTGTTGTAGCAGGTGTGGACTATTGAATTGTTCTCATCTACTGTCCACCAGAAGATGAGAAGCAATTCCTTAAGGAAGTAGTGGACTTCGTTGTCGACATGACTTTTGAGTCTCCCAGGCTGATGGTCCTGGGAGACTTTAATGCATGGATCGACGACGAACTCTCATAATTTGGACAACATTTCCTCCAGTTAATGGATTCACTGGGCCTAACACAGGTGGTTACCACTGCTACACATAAAGGTGGCCATTCTCTTGATTTGGTCTTCCTCCTGGGGATCGAGGCTTCTGATGTGGGGGTGGAACCAGTCAGTTGGTCAGATCACTACACTGTGAAATTCAATTTTGGCGCCCCACCTTGTAGGCCGACCCCTGTGGAGATGGTCAAGTACCGCCCTATGCGGAATATTTCTTCCAATGGCCTTGCTGCAGTTCTTGATCTATCACAATTTTCTGTGCATTGCAATGATCCAGAGGCATTGGTTGTGGCCTATAATACTGCCATCACCTCTGCCCTGGATTCTATTGCTCCAGTTCATGTGCATCCTCTCTCCCTTCGACCTCGGGCTCCATGGTTTGATGGGGCCCTGAGGGAGTTGCGGTGACTTGGGCGCAGGTCAGAACGTTGTTGGCGGAAATCTGGCCTGGATGCCGACCACCTTAGACTGTTAGAACATTATCAATTCTATCAGTTAGAAATCTCTTGTAAGAAGGCAGAGTTCCTGTCTGGGGAAATTTCTGCCACTCAGAACCGACCTGCTCAGCTATTCAGAACTGTGGACAGATTGTGCAACCCAACCTGTCTACAGCTCCGTAGAGTGTTTTCACAATTACAGTGTGACGAGCTTGCTCAGTTCTTTGCTGATAAGGTGGCTGACATTAGGTCAGAGATCTATTTGACATGTTCTATGCGGGTTGCTAGTGACCAGGATCTGGTCACCACCCCTTCGTTTTCCTGGAGTACCTTCGACCGCCAGTAAATCGTAGATGTTATGCGAATTGTCCAAGGGCTGCATCCTACCTGCTGTAGTTTAGATCCAGGCCCTACTTCCCTAATTTTGGGGTGTGGGGAGTCCATTTTACTGGCTCTAGCACAGACAGTCTAGTGTTCCTTTGACTCGGGTGAATATCCCTGTTCCTTGAAAGAGGCAGTGGTGACACCCTTGTTGAAAAAAGCATCCTTGGACCCAGACTGTCTTGCTAACTACAGACCTATCTCAAATCTTTCCGTTGTAGGGAAGATGATTGAGAAGGTGGTGGCGGCCCAGTTGGAGAACCATTTGACCATCCATAGCATCTACGAACCTCTTCAATCAGGTTTTCGAAAGAGGCACAGTACCGAGACTGCACTGGTTCGGGTCCTCAATGATCTCCTGATGGCGAGAGACCAGAGAAAACGGTCCAGTTTGGTACTATTAGATCTGTCATCAGCATTTGACACCGTTGACCATGGGGTCCTACTTGAGCGCCTGAGATGTATTTGTGGGCTCTCTGGGATTGTTCTCAGATGGTTCACTTTGTACCTCACCGGAAGAACTCAAAGGGTGGTGTCAGGGTTTTTTTCCTCTGATCCCATCTCTCTATTTTGGGGGGTTCTTCAGGGCTCTATATTGTCCCCCATGTTGTTTGCAGTGTACATGCTTCCCCTTGGAGACATTGTGAGATGGTATGGGCTGAGGTTTCATTGTTATGCAGATGATACCCAGCTATACCTGTCCTTTGCACCCGCCCAGGAAGGCGCTATCTTGGTATTTAACAGCTGCCTAAATGAAATCCAGGATTGGATGAGGTCCAGTTGGCTGAAGTTGAACTCTGGAAAGACGGAGGTGTTGGTATTGGATCCGGATTGACGGATAGGGGGACCTGTGGCCGGCACCCCATCTGGACTGTTTTTTGGGGATGTCGAGCTATGGGTCTCTGAACGGGTGTGAGATCTGGGGGTGATATTAAATGCGGGGCTGACTCTTTGGTCCCCGGTGTCAGAGGTGGTAAAGTCATCTTTTTACCATCTAAGAAACATTGCCAGGATCAAGCACCTCATTCTGTCCAGTGATCTGATAACTTTGATCCATGCTTTTGTGACCTCACACCTGGATTACTGCAGCTCACTTTACCTTGGGCTTCCGGGGGTTGATACCCACCGCTTGCAGCTAGTGCAGAACTCTGCAGCCCAAGTGTTGATGGGTACCCCTAGATCTTCCCATATTACACCGGTGCTGCGGGAACTGCACTGGCTGCCAGTTCAGTGGCAGATCACCTTCAAAGTCAGATTACTGACTTTTAAAGCCCTGCACGATCTGGGTCCTGATTACCTGAAAGATCTCATGATCACTTATCGGCCTGTGAGATCGCTACGCTCAGCCGACTAGGGGTTGCTAGAGATTCCAAGGGTGATGTTAAAATCTGCTGGGGCCCAGGCTTTTATGTTTGCGGCCCCTTCCCTTTGGAATTCTCTACCCCATCGGACTAGGGAGTGTACGACCGTGGGGAGTTTTAAACAAGCTCTTAAATCCTTTTTGTGGGAAAAGTCATATGGTTTTACTGTTCATTAATTTGCCTTTGTGTATTTTTATAATATTGCTTTTGTATTTCTGTCTCTGTATTTTTGTATTTTTATCTTGTTTTATTGGAATGCGCCTTGACACTTGAAAGGCGCAATATAAATAAAAATATTATTATTATTATTATTATAATTGTTTGGTTTGAACTGGCCCTTGGGTCTGGCAAATTACTACTGAGAATGGAAGTGCTTGACTTTACAAAGGCAGACTTCAATAGGATAAGGGAGCTGGTCAGGGATAAGTTAGGTGGGGCAGAGGACAAATGTGGGGTGGAAGACAGAAATTAAGGGAGCCATTCTTGAGGCACCTAGGGTATGCATAAAAATGGTGAAAAAAAAAAGGTTTAAGCAACCATTATGGTTATCAGCAAGGGACAGGGAAGTGGTGAGGGCCAGGAAGAAGGCCCTCTATAAATACAAAGAAAAGCAGGGGAGGTAGAATGGGAAGATTATGTACAGAAAAACAGGGAGGTAAAGAGGGCTGTTAAGGAGGTGAAAGCAAACAGAGAGCTACATATTGCAGAAGGGGTCAAGGATGGAGAAAAATGTTTTTTTCAGATATACTAGTGAAAAAAGGAAAAACGGTAGCAGAATTGTAAGACTAGTTGAGGGGGTAGGGTAATAGAGGAAGACGACCAAAAGGCTGAAATCTTTAAGGACTATTTTTGTTCAGTTTTCACTAGGGAGGATGGCAGGTCCTTGCTGGAGAGTGACATCAAAGCTGCCACTAAGGGTGTCCCAAAAATGAGCAGCCGATATTTACTAGTGAAAGGGTCTTGAAAGTGCTGGCTGCCCTTAAGATAGGTAAGGCCCTGGGACCAGATGGGTTGCATCTGAGGATACTCGGGGAATTAGCATCTGGATCACCCACTAGTAAGTCTATTCAACAGCTCACTTAGGACAGGAGAAATTCCAAACGATTGGAGGGCAGCGGACGTAGTTCCACTTCACAAGGGTGGGGATAAGGAGCAACCAGGGAACTACAGACCTATCATTCTAACTTCTATTGTAGGGAAGCTGATGGAGTCGTTGAACAAAGATTACCTCATATACTACCTGGAGAGCAACAGGCTCCAGGATAGTAAACAGCACAGTTTCATGGCAGGAAGGTCTTGTCAGACTAACCTGATAGTTTTCTTTGACTGGGTGACCAAGGAATTAGACAGGGGCCATGCTTTGGATCTGCTCTACTTTGACTTCAGCAAGGTTTTTGACTCAGTACCTCACAAACAGCTGCTCAAGAAGATGAAGGACCTGGGTGTGGCTAAACCCATAGTAAACTGGGTGAGTAACTGGGTAAAAAGGAGGCAGCAGAGGGTTGTGGCCAGTGGGATTAAATTAGAAGAGAGGGAGGTTATGACTAGGGTTCCACAGGGATCAGTCCTGGGCCCAGTCCTCTTCAACATGTTGATCAGTGACATTGAAGAGTGAATCCAAAGCAGGTTGCATCTCTTCTCAGATGACACAAAGCTGTGTGGGAAGGTTGGTACTGAAGAGGGAATAAGGGATATACAGAGAGACTTACAAAAGCTAGAGCAGTGGTCAAGGTTTGTCAATTGAAATTCACTGCCAAAAAGTGCAAGGTAGGGAACAATAACCCAAAAACAGAGTATTGGATGGGAAGGGAGAGACTTAGCACTATAGCTGAGGAACAGGATCTGGAAGTTATCATCAGCAACTCACTTAGGCAATCAAGTCAGTACAAGAAGGCCTATAGAAAAGCTAATAGGATGCTGGGATGTATCGGGAGGGGTACTGATAGCAGAAGAAAAGAGGTAATACTTCTCCTCTGCAGATCCCTGGTGAGAACTCACCTGGAATACTGTGCCCAGTTCTAGAGTTCTTGCCTCAGTAAGTATAAGGATAGGCTGGAGACAGTGTACCACAGAGTAGCAATAATGATTCAAGGCCAGCAAGGCAGATCATATGAAAGGTGCTTCAAGACACTGAACATGTACTCACTGGAGACCAGAAGGGAGAGGGGACATATGATAGAGACCTTCAAGTTCCTTAAAGGAATTAAAAAAAGTGAGTTGTCTGGGACTATTTAGCCTGAACACTAACTCGCAGTCATGTGGACACAAGTGGAAAATAACAGAAGAGAGGTTCAGGAGGGATGTGAGTAGGGCTGTGTGAACCTCTGAAAGTTCTACCTTGTGAACTTTCTGAGTAGAACCCAAAAAAGTTCTACCAGGTTCTATCTGGTTCTACCAGGTAGAACCAGGTACAATTGGGTTCTGCCAGGTAAACAAGGTTCTACCAACTATAACCAGGTTTTACCAAGTAAAAACACATTTTTACTGGGCATAATATTATTTATTTATTTAATTTGGTTGACCCCAGTAAGCCCACTGGGCCTAGAAATCCCTTTTTCCGGGGTGACCAGGGAGAAGAGGGGATACAGATGGTAAGCAACTGTAATTGAACCAGATTAAACTGTTGGTGGTATTTTCAGTGAATGGGAGAAATTTGGCCAGCACACTGGTTAAGTTCCCCTACTTCCTGCTTCCTGTGAGCAGGGGGGACCCATTTTCTGGTGGGACTAAGATGGTGGAGGAGGAGGACAGTGGAGGAAGTTGTGGTGGGGCTGCTGAGCCTGAATCGATCAGCGGGGAACATGGTATGGCTGGGTTGCACCTACAGGGTGGCCAGCATCTCATACCTCAACCCCCGCGCTCTGAGATAGAGCTTTCAGATGGTGGATCCTCTGAAAATGGGGAGTTAAACCCTCTTTATGCCATGGAAATGCTGAAAAGTGTAAAGGTTTCAAATGTCAGTGTTATTCTTTCATGTGGGGAAAATGGTACAGCTGGGATGCACCCATGTGGTGGCCAGCTTAGTGTACCGGAATCCCCATGAGCCAAATTGAAGACGCACAATACGGAAGTTGTGGATAGTAAGAACACAGGAAGTGTTTGGACGGCTTCGAGAACCCACAGTCCTGGGAGAAAAAGCTGCTGAGGCAACTACATTGCCTCACCAATCCCAAATTCTATCACAAGAGTTTGTAGTTTCCTCTGATTTATTAGAGCATAAATGGCAGATAATGGAATCTGCTATTGCGAGTTTTCAAAAATCCAAGCTGAAGAAGAATGAAAACGGAAACGGCCTGTTTTGGACCCCCCTTCTGGCCTACAAGGTACTGTACCTAAAGTATTGAAAAGTTTTCTACCTACTGACATTACTTTGCCACAGGTTTCTAAACCTTTGCCTGATAAATCCTGGTCCCCACAAAAAGCGCTGCGTGAAGCAGGCTGGACACAAACTGATACGGGAAACTGGATAGCCGATCCAGTAATTCCTGTCCCTGGAACAAGTATAGAAACTGAGAGAACAGATGGCATCCTTTTACAGGATAAAGTATCTAGCTATGGACCTGATTGTTTTACACATTCTCCTGCAAGACTTTCTGATTCTCCTTTAGGTAGTTCTTCACAATCTGGGTTATTTGATTCACAAATGCATGATGTAGTGTTACCAGAAGATAACTTATTGCATGTTGGTGCATGTAGTACAGGTTTTATATAATGAAATTCTGAACACAGGGACACTGCCTCAAGATTTTTCAGTTGCAGTACTATTATATTTATTTAAAAAGGGTGACAAGATGGATATTGGAAATTGGAGACCTATTAGTATACTTAATATTGATTATAACATTTTCTCGCCAATTCTTTGTCATAGATTACAAACTGTAGCATCCCATTTGATACATCCAGTACAAACTTGCTCCATTCCAGGGCAGAATACACAATTTAATTTGATGTTTTACGAAATATTTGTGAGTTTGGGAAGCACCGACGCCTTTCAGGTTTTCTGCTGGCCTGGATCAAACTAAAACATTTGATAAGGTGTCTCATAAGTTTCTCTGGGAGGTTCTAAAATACTATGGGCTCCCAAGTCGCTTTAGGACTTGGATTAGTCTCTGTTATGTGGGGGCTAAAATGGGAAATTGGGAGAACCTATATCTTTACATGGAGGAGTCAGACAGGGATGCCCCCTTAGTCCCCTGCTATACACATTTGTTTTGGATCCAGTAATTCAGGAAATTTTCCACGACACTACTATTCAGGGTTTAATGCCCTCCCCTGTTTTGGAACCTCAAAAATTGGCAGTTTATGCTGAAGATATAGTAATTATTGTTCCTGATGCTACATTGGGAGAAGCAGCTATACGAGTTTTAGATAAATATGCTTCTATTTCAGGAGCAGCGATTAATTACTCCAAGTGTAAGGGGGTATATGTGGGTGATGGGGTTCCATATCAAACATTGGGCAAATCTCGATCTTCCAGGAGCTGATTAAAATTCTCGGGTGGGTTTTTTTGGCCCAGGGAATATTGCTTTCTGAATTGGGTGGATCAAATTAAAATCGGGGAATATAAGGTGCAACTCTGGAAATCTTGGTCTCTGTCAAAGCTAAGAAGAGTCTTGATTGTTAAACAATTCCTTCACCCTTTATTTCTATATGTGTGTGGTTCTTTTCCACTTCCTATTTCCCTAGAAACAAGATTTTGTATAGTATATTTTTTCAGATGGTTTGGGGGAGCCGTCTTATTGTGGTGAGAAGAGAATTTACCTATTTGCCCATCAATAAAGAGGGTCTTGGAATGATACACCCCGTGGCATTTTTTTCTCCTTTTTTTTCCCCACCATGCTTCCTAAAACTGAGGGTAATAGACACCGGTGGGATGGTTGGACAGACTTACTCCTTGGGCAGTTTGTACTGAAATGGGGGGACACTGTACCCAGACTGTGTGCCACTTTAGAAGTGCCAGATCTTGTGGTTCCTGCTGTTCAAAAACTTAATCAATGGGGAATCAAGAAGGAATATGTTCTGACTCTCTCTCATAAATGTTTATATAGGGATATACTGGGGAGAAACTCAGCGGGTCAGATGGATTTCCCTAGATGTGTTCCTTCGAAATTAACATGCTTTACGTCCTTAGCGGATAAACGGGTTCAAGTACATATGTAGGATATACTATGGCTTTGCTGTCATAGTAGACTAGGGGTTAAAGGTAATTTAAAACATAAGCCATTATTGGAAAGGCAATGTATCTGGTTGGAATGTGCTGGTCTTGAGGAAACCATGGAACATTTTTCTTTACATGTTCATATGCCCGACTGTTTTGGAAAGATCTGGTTTCTAAGTGGCATTGTGGCATTAAGGCTTGGCATCAATGGTTAATTATGAAACTTTGATTTTGGGGGATTACACTGGGGCTTTTTCCCACTATCATCCCAGTACTTTGAATTTACTTTTTGCTTGTGTTAAATATTTTCTTTGGCAGGCTCGATGTCAATTTTCTTTGCAACATTTAAATGTGCTGACTCTGACTGTTATTTCTCAGATTGAGAATACAGTCCGGAAACAACAGGACTCTGAATGAACATTACTTGCTTTACCTAAGTTTTGGCTTTTTTGGAAACATATCTTCTGGCTCTAAAACTGTTATTTTCTTTTTTCTACTGTGATTGCACAGTTTTCTTTCTGTTTAGTATGTTGATGTTTCCGATATTGATTTTGTGACAGTTCCCATTTCTTATTTTCAAAAGGCGGGGTTTCCATGTTTTGTTGTGTTGTATTTACCATGCTATATTCTGATGTTTTTGGTAATCTTTTCTTTTTCATGTGATTGGTTGTTGTGATGTATTGTTATTTCAATAAAAAATTCCCCTACTCTTTTTCGATAAGTGCCATGGGATCTTTAGCACCCACCTGAACTACCACCAATCCAGGCAGATGGGACCTTGGTTTAATGTCTCATCTGAAAGACAGCACCTCAGAAGTGCAGCACGCCCTCATGCTGCACTTCAGTGTCAGTATTGGGATATTAACCCAAGTGCCAGATGTGGGAACTGAACCCACAGCTCTCTCGGCCTCCGAGGCAAGTGTGCTACCTACTGAGCCACTGACACTACTTAATATGTTCTACAATATATAACTAAGTTCTATCTGGTTCTAGTTAGGAAATCCACAGTATTTTTTTTTGCATGTCTGGGATGTAATACAATAGTACTTAAAAAGTAAGAATGGTATGTTTTCAAGTCAAGTAGTTTAAGTAGAGAAAACACAAGATTTATTTATTCCCAGACAGGTCAGTAAACAACTGCTGGCTATGTTGAATCAGGCAGTTCAAGTAGGAAAATACAGGTAAATATATTCACAAACAGGTCAGTAAACAACTGCTAGCTGCGTCGAGTCTGGTAGTTTAAGTGGTGAAAATACAAGTAAATATATTCCAAAACATGTCAGTAAATAAGTGCTAGTTGCGTCAAGTAGCTACACCAAAAATTTTAAACAGGGAGATTTATTCTTAAACTTTGAAGTGAACGACGCTGGCTGCATCAAGTTAAATAATGAAAACACAGGTAAATATAGTCCCAGACAGGTCAGTAAATGACTGCTGGCTGCATCAAATTAAGTAGCTTAGTGAAAGTACAGGTAAATGTATTCTGAAACAGGTCAGTAAACAACTGCTGGCTGTGTTGAGTCAGGTAGTTTAAAGAGCAGGTTTTGATTAAGGACAGTCCCCCCCCCCCCCAACATATAGTGCTGCTTTCCCTCTGGTTTAGAGAATATTCCCAAAATGAAACATTTTCTCTGACTGTATTTTTAAAAAAAATCCATCATAAACCAGCTCCATGGAGCTGCTAATGGAACCACTCCCACTTTCTTACTCAGAGCCACTCCCCCATGCTTTCATGTTTTGTGATGTTAGTACCAGAATGGTGTGGGGGCATGCTTCATAGACTTCACTGGGGGCACTCTTTACAATTTTTTTTTATACTTTTATGTGTCAATTTTGTGAAAGGAAGGCCACCACTTAACTAACCCCCATACCATTCTGGTACTACTAGCATCACAAAACGGAAAGCATGGGAGAGCGGCTCTGAGTAAGGAAGTGGGAGCATTTTCATTAGCAGCTCAACGGAGCTGGTTTATGAGGGATTTTTTGGAAAATACAGCTGGAGAAAAAAATTTCTTTTTGGGAATATTCTCTAAACCGGAGGATAAGCAACATTATCTGTTTGGGGGCGGGGACTGTGCTTAATTGAAATCTACTCTTTAAACTACTTTTTGGTTCACCCATGTCACATGATACAGTGTAGGGCTGAACCGAGCGAACCAAAGTTCGATGATTTTAACAAAATGTTCGCGCATCCGCGGACCGGCATGAACACCTGGGGTGCGAACGGTTTTGGAAAATGGTCAAACCAAACTTGCAGCCCTAGATGTGAGGAAGTACTACTTTATGGAAAGGGTGGTGGAACCTTGGAACAGTCTGACAGCCAAGATGGTGGGTGTGAAAACAGTTAGGGGATTCAAGTAGAGCTAGGATGGAATGAAGAGTATAGTGGTTGCTCGGCATGACATAACCAAGGAGGAGAAGGGGGGATGGGGAGGGTTAGTAGCCTGGAGGAACAGTAGGTTCCGGTGCTTATAGGGAACTTGGGCAGACTGGATGGACCACTGGTCTTTTTGTACCATCATTGTCTATGTTTCTATGTTAATAAAATAACTGTGTTTCTAAAAAGAGGCAGTCCATACAAAGTAGTACCACCGAAACATGAGAACTACAAATAGCAGTCTTCCAGTGTTTGGGAATAACAGTCACAGAGGGACATCTGCTGGTAGTTTTTGAGATTGAACTGTATGGTGTCAAAGGCTAACTTTAGCTTCCCAGCTAACGTGAATTTCCCTTTTGTTGAATGGTTAGAGCTACTGGCTTTGGGGCTCTGGGTCCCAGGTTTGATTACCAGCATGGCCTGGAAGTGTGTCTACCCAAGTAAAGAGGACACACATGACTCTGCACCAGTGAGACCAGTCAAACGCTATGTCCAGTAGCCTGTCATTCATTGAGATGCCATTTTCTTTGCAGTGATTAAAAGATGTAGGTCTCCATGACCACATTATTTGACCTTACAATGTCATAGTATTTTGCTTAAAGATATTACATACTTACCTCTCAAACAATAACAATTATTTTGACCTAGTAACACTATTCCAGACACTAGGGTAGACTGTGTCAAACAATGCTGGAATAACAGCAAATGTGTACCTTTTTATGCCAGTCCACCGACTTGCTCAAGTGGGCACAACACTCTGTTATTACTATATGTTACAGAACCAACTTGACAGGATTTCATTTGCCAGACAAAAAGTGAAGAATGTACTCATATTTTCTGCAGAAGTTACTCAACATTGTTTTGCAGAACAGGGCTTTTTATGGCATTTTCTTCCTAGTTGTGCTTCTCTATATACTGAACTCACAGACTTTGACCTATTTTCCATAACCAAACTGTACCTTGTATCAATGGCAGCTACTATTATGAGTCAGCAAAGTTTATGGTACTTGTTAAAGTATCAGTGTTTTGTATTTCTGAGTAAGGTACAGTAGTGTCCTATATTTAGATGCTTGTGCCCCATGTTCTGGGAACCAGACTTGGGTTCCTGTTCATGAGTTGGTGAAACACAACAATGTTTGCTTTAAACATGCCAAACACAACATAACCAGGATAACAGTTACTGACTGCATCTAGTGATAAAACTAGTGCAATAAATCCAAGCTTCTGATTGGCTGGGACCCATGTGACTACCAGATAGGCCATGCATGCTGCCTTTGCCCAAATTGGTGCCCATTGTCAGGGACACGACCATGGGAGCTAGTGGTAGGCTTTTTAATTTTTAAACCAAAACTACTGCTGAAATGCCTCAAAGTAAACCTAAGCCCTGTTGTATACATTTCTGAATTTAATTGTTAATTTGGGGATACATGAACTCTGTTTAATAATGCCAAAGTATCTCTTTCTGGGTTTGGTTTTTAAGCATCCTATATTTTCCTTATAAGGGACACCTTTTTAATGATATCTTTTCTCACTTCCAATCTTCATTTTATGCTTGCATATGTGCACAGTGTGAAGCGAACAGCTTGTGGCTACTTGGGCAATTAGGGACTGGTGTCAGTGTAAAATCCAATGCAGCTCAGGCTGCAGGAAGCTCACTGCCGACAGCTCAATGAGGAGCAGACTGATAACGATAGTGTTCCACCTGGCTGATGGGCAGAAACTCTGTGCAGTGGAACAGAGGCAGCCACACCTATCAGAGTGTAACCGGCTTCTTTCATCTACAAGACACTGCTCAGCAACCAGTTGAGGGCTGCCACACAGCCTACTCCTTATCTCTCTGGCTAACTACCTTTGCTGATTTTGGCTTCTGCCAAGGAGGGGAACTCACTTGGGCTCTTTGTATCTTTCTGTCCCTCTTGACTTAAAAAAAAAACACACACCAAACAAAACAAAAAAAAATACTCTGTGGCTCACTTTCTGATGATAAGGGTAACTTGCTTGAGCACCATGCTCATTTCGGTCCCCCCTGACCTGACTTTAAAAAAAATCTGTGGCTCACTCCCCTTTTCCCTTACCGGCATTGTCTTCTGCCAACAAAAGGAACTTGCTTTGGCTTCAAACCCATTTCTGTTTCTCCCCAACCCCACCCCAACTTTATTCTACTCACTTCACGATCACTTCCCTGGCGCTCCTTTCTGTAATAACAAACTGCCTTCCACCTCCTTATTGCATACTCTGGTGCTCAATCTGTAAAACACACTCCCTCCCACTGCTAGTTATCCCACCCACCTCCCAGTTGCTTTCCCTAGTGCCCCACCCATAAAACAAACTCCCTCACTGCCAATTATTCCACCTACCTCCTGATCACTTCCCTGGTGCCCCATGCCTGCAAAAGAAGAAAATGATCAAATGATTTCTGCAACCCATGCCCTCACCACCCCACACCCCTCATTTATCTATCCAGCCCAACGGCACATCCTACTGCTGCCACCATCAAGTCCTGCTTCTTCCAACACAGACTGGGAACTGACTGAAAACAAGGCATGTTCAGTGAATGGTTTTTTAATATGTTTTGAACTTTTACTCATAACTTTGCCATTTTTTAATATTTTTGCCCCAACTTTTCAACATAGTCATTCTTGCACATGACTTCATGAACCAAGTAGATGAACATTTTCAAATCAACCCCAAACATGGTTTCGCAGTCATTCTGTGGAATCATGTTTAGGATGGGATTTAAAAAATTCCACCTGCCCTAATCATAAGATGAGGGTAATAAAAAACCTACTGTCTGTTGAAAATTTAAGGTCAAAATCTCAAATGAGAAAACAAAGTTAAGAAGAAATGTTTAAATTCTTCAATGTTTTTTCATAACTTAGCTATTTGTCCAGATTTTGACTACAGCATTTCAAAATAGCCTTTTGTTTACCCCATCTCATGATCACTGAAGGGAGTGCATGGTACATCTGGCCAGGAGCAAGAGATGGCAATAGGGCTGCACCTGGAGTCTGGACTGATGAATATTTGAATGGGGCATCAGTTGAAGCCACCCAGTGAATTCAAGGGGGTTCTGGGTACCCAGTAAGAGGAAAACATGAAAATGGGGAGGTCCAGGGCTGAGTTAACCCTAACAAAAAACTGCTTTTCCCCTGGGTGCATATATATTGATGCAACAGACTATGGAAACCATCCTGCATTTGTTTGCACTGTAATCCCTGTACTGTAGCTTGTAGATCAGCAGAAGACACTGCTTTCCTTCCAGAACCTTTACTCCCTCCTTTTTGAAGAGCCCCAACTAGAGAAAAGTTACTAAGTGTACTTACTGCACTTTCTGTGTGGTGTAATATGTTAGGGAAGTGAAAGCAGCCTAATTTTACTGTTTCAGTTTGTTGGAACTTTGGTAAAGATTTTTTTTTTCACGTGGAGATTTCTATTTAGCAATGAAATGAATGATTCTAAAAATAAATTGACCCCACCCCCACAGAAACTGTGTCAAGCAAAGATAACAATTTTGTAGAGCTAGTTGCACAAAGAAATGGCAGGCAGAAAATGTTAATACTTTTGTATAGCCCCTTTTTACTTTTTTTTTTTTTTAGTTGGATGTTTCTCTCCTTGACCCCTGGTTGGCTGAATCTACCCGGCAACGTTTGTCCTCCGGCCACTGGCCATCCCCTGCACCTCCACTTTATGGGCCATCACTGTTTTTACCCCCACAGCTTGCCCCCCATGGTGGGGTGGTGGGGAACCCCTCATCTTCCCCGCCAGGACCGGATCCAGTATGTGAGGCGATGTCCACTGGAGGTGCGCAATCAGATGAACAGCCATCAAGCTGTGTAATCAGGGCCTTTTTCCTGCTTTTCTCCCCCTTTTGCCGAGAGGGGGTGTGCAGGATGTCAGCAGAGGGAGTGCGCACTCATCCGCATGTGCTCCTCCAGGCATCTGCCCCCTCTCTGCACCCCGTTTATCAGTCCCAGTGCACTGCCCTCCAGCTGCCACCGGGGGCCAGTCTATGCCGAACACTGGCAGCACCCTCCTCTCTGGAGAAGAAGAGCAGTCCCTCGGATGCTCAGTCCTCCTCCCTGGCTGACCTCCGGCAACCCACGCTCATTCCCAAACATGGGTCACCGGCGTGGCATGAGGTAAGGCATCCAGCACCTCAGCCCTCAGCGCCACTGGGCTGGCTTTTACTTTTCATTTCTGAAGTGCTTTTTCTTTTGTTATGTGTTCATTAGATGGTTTTCTGCCTAATGGTATTGGGTGCAATGTGAAAAGTGGTGCTTTTCATAGAAGCAGACATATTCTAGTCCTCCAATTACATCATCAACATGTGACTTCTGTGTTGTTACATTTGAGGCACTGCTGTCTGATTGGTAATGTGCCACAAGTTACAAATCAAGCAGCAGGAGATTGACAGTTCTTGATTACTAGTGATGTCATAGTCAGTGAGGTCACAATGTTGATGCTGTCTGGAGTGGAATAGAGGTGACTATGACAGCCTTCAGATAGAGTGTTCTGACAAATCCCACTTAGTACTGTCAAGTAGAAAATCTTCAATTAGAAAAACAGAAAAGATAAAAAAAAATGCTTCAGATATAAGAAGTGATGGTTGACTACTTCTGAAAGTTACTCTTAATTCCAGGCAGTACACTGGTTCTTTAAGGAACCAGTCAAACCATTTTACCTTTGAGGTTTGAACCCTAAATTATAAAATATCACCAGAAACATGAATTTGAACAGATTCCAACTTTTTCGAGTTTAAGACAAGCTGTTTACAATTTCAAACTTTTAGTGCCCGACATATCTCTAAGATTACTATGGAGACAAATTCCAGCTTCCCTCACTTATCAGCATTTGTGTCGCAAAAAATGAAAAGTCAGTCAGCAAGCTTCCTGACTGTACTGGTTTACAGCCTGGGCCTTTCCCATTAACACATGTAATTCACTGCTTCTTAGAATGCTATCCCACGTGGTTACCAGTGGCAGTCAGGCAGCATGATGTGATCACAATTTTACTTAACTTTCCCTGATTTAAAAATACTGGCTGCTGTGAGTGCTTATTGACATTTCCCACTGATGCATACATGTACAACAAAATTGCCTTGAATTCTGTCTCCTGAATCCTGTTTAGTTGGGGTTCTTTATACCTTTGGAGGAAGAACCTGACTCAGTGCTGCTAAGTGGAAGACTTAGGTTTGGGCACAACTCAAGATCTCTTGATTATTGGGCTGGAAGAGGACAGAAGCATTGCTAAGGAGATGCATTTTACTCCCCAGGGGGCAGAGGTCTGAAGCACATTACTCTGTAGTGTTCCCTGTAGATTTTTACTGGACTTGGAGGGGTTTCAGAGACCAGTACCAATCCTCTTCACAGCCAAGGTCTGGTGCAGTGATCTGCTGCATAGGCACTTGTAGTGGGAAACAGAAGGATTTTGCAAAAACATGTTGTATGGCTGCAGCAAAAGTCTTACTTTATCTAAAGTTTGTTCCCTGCGCAAGTCCTTTTGAACCAAATTCTTTCGTTAAAAGTGTCACATGTCTGTGCAAATGGAAATAATCATTCTTTTTTACCATGAAACAGGTGCAAAGCTAATACAGTAGTTATATATTTGCAAAAATCTTGGACTTACACTGCTGAACTGGGGCACACTATTGGAACTATGGCCAACATTAGACGGGCACCATTGTAGGGAGGATCTGCAGTACCCTTACATCTACATTTTACAGGTCGCTCCTGTAAAAAAGCTTTCAGCTTAGTGTGCTATACCTGGTTAAACAACTAAATAAATAAAAATAATATAAAAATAAATCTCATCACTAGTATGAGCACCACTAAATCAGAGCTTCCACACAAGTTTTCAACTGGAATGAAAAGGGAATCAGAATGGAAGGGAAGAAAAAGATGCAACTGAAACAGAAGTGGTCATGAATACCTACTAAAAATAGTTCCATGTGCTTATGTAACTTGATGTGGTGCTGTGCTTATGCAACTTGATGAATAAACTTTGTTGTGGCTGTTCACCTTTCTCTTGCCTTGGGAATACCATCCTGTAGGGAAGCCGAAAGCAAGGAACCTTGGAGAAGGATTCCACCTCTAAAGGTGCCAAGGGAGGATTCCCTTTGGCTAAAGCTAGATTAAGAAAAAGCCCCGATGAAATAAGCTAGCCACTAGAGGAGGAAGGGGGATAGTGGGGCAAAGAAAAATTGCTTCTGAATGAAGCAGGAAGGCAGGGTTTAAATAGGTCAGACTGAGGGGGTGTGGCTGTTGCTTCAGCCCCTTCAACCACAGGCTTAAGCCTTTCCATTCAATGGGACCCATGCTCAAAGGTGCAGAGCACCTCTGCACTGTGTATGTGAGGTGCAGAGACACTCTGCACCCATTGTGCCCCCCACATGGAATGCACTAAGGCGGGGTACGCAGCCTTCATGCATCCAATTCCCCAACTGCATGCACTGCAATGTGCAGGGGGTGGGCAGGGGGCATACCAGCACTATGCGGCATGCACATAGCAGCATAGAGCTGTAAGTGAACTGGGGTGTGTAGGAGGGTAGTCGGTATGCCAGGGTAAACCCATGCATCCGTCGCACACCAAGGGGACCACTGCCTCCACATCCACTGGCTGCCTGGGGCCACTGACCCCAGCAACCAGCCAAGCCCCCACCATCCCCATGTATGCCAACCCCCCCCACACACACTCTTGGGGGCACTGGCCCCAGAACCGCATGAACCCCTGCTGCCCACCTCTGTGGCTCCCCATGCTCTGGATGGTGTGATGGGGTGTTGCAACTCCCATCCACACACACATACACCCTTGTGACAATCCCCACCCCCTTACCTCCCTGTTTGATCGGGGGCATGGCACGACCGGTGGCACTACCCACCTCTCACCTCCACAGCCACTGACTGTGCGGACATCTGTGGAGGAGTGCAGACAAAGCACCCTCTCCACATAAGGGATCCACTGAGGAATCTGGGATGGGCATCCCATCCCAGGTGCACAGCTCCACCCATGGCCGCCTCATGCTGACCTGCGTGGACCTGTGCGCCGTGGGGACAGGGCCATGGACAGGTGGCTGGCAGTCATGAATGCCGCTGGTGTGCACCTGTCCACAGGTGCAGAGCTCCATGGGTGGGATACGCACCTTTGGCTTGTAATTCCTGCCCATTAGAGCATAGACCCCAATGTGCTTACACAACTTGGTGTGGTGTTGTGCTTATGCAACTTGATGAATAAACTTTGTTGTGGCCATTCGCCTCTCTGTGCCTTGGGAATACCACCCTGTAGGGAAGCTGAGGGCAAGGAACATTGGGGAAGGGTTCCATCTCTAGAGGTGCAGAGAGAGGATTCCCTTAGACCAAAGGTAGCTTAGGAAGAAGCCCCAAAAAAGTATAGATCCAAAGCATAGCAGATGTAATGAGTTAGTACTGAGTATTTGAACCTTCACATAGGTTAGGAGAAATAATGGTCAGCAGATAGCTGGAATGAGTATTAACTTTAATGTAGGTCTAATGAAATATAATGAGAGTGGGTAGCCATCTGGGAACTAGTGACCATCGAACAGTATGGTTCATAATAAACACAACAATAGAGTCAAGCCATACAAAGGCAAAAGTACTGGACTTCAGGAGGGCTGACTTTGCCAAAATGGGTGAGTGCCTAAGGAATGCACTAGCAAATGGGCAGGAAGGAGGGGTGGAAGAACAATGGGGAATAATAAAAACTGTCATCACAGAAGTAACAAGCCTTTGTGTGAAGCAAATAAACAAAACAAAACGATGTAAGAACCACTATGGTTCTCGAAGGAGGTGGCAGTGAAGGTTCAAGAGAAAAAGAAAGCATTCAGAAAGTACAAGGAATCACAGAAGGAGCAGGACAGAGAATTGTATCAGTTAAAGCAAAAGGAAGCTGGGAAAGCAGTCAGAACAGCAAAGGCCTGAACTGAGGAAAAGATAGCCAACTCAGTTAAGAAGGGGGATAAAACCTTTTTTAGGTACATCAGGGAGCGAAGGAAGACTAAGGGAGGGATAGTGAGGCTTAATAAAGGGGAGAGGATGGGCAGAGGGTGACTGTGAAAAGGCAGAGATACTAAACAAATATTTTTGCTCAGTATTTACAAATGAAGAGGGGGAGGTACCTAAAACAAACAATAGAAACACTCTGGATACAGAAGTTGATACCAGCCCATTTACAGAAG
This sequence comes from Neoceratodus forsteri, assembly GCA_016271365.2. Classification (NCBI taxonomy): domain Eukaryota; kingdom Metazoa; phylum Chordata; order Ceratodontiformes; family Ceratodontidae; genus Neoceratodus; species Neoceratodus forsteri. The sequence continues at coordinate 1,682,501,440 of CM057456.1, forward strand.
AAAGGGTTCTGAAAGAACTCTTAAAACTGAAGGTGGATAAAGCAATGGGGCCTGATGGGATTCATCCTAGAATTCTAAAAGAATTAAGGTAGAACTAGTGACACCACTGACTACCCTCTTTAACAAATCATGGGAGGATGGGGTGGTACCTGAGGACTGGAGGAGGGCAGATGCAATTCCCTTCACAAAAATGGAGCAGGGCAGAAGCAGAAAACTACAGACCTGTTAGTTTAACCTCAGTGATAGGGAAAATGATGGAATCACTTCTGAAGGAAAAGAATTATCGAGTACCTAGAGGCCAGAGGGGCACAGGACCCAAGGCAGCATGGATTCACAGTGGAAGGTCATGCCAGACAAATCTAATAGATTTGTTTGACTGGGTGACCAAAGTAGTAGATCAGGAGGGCTGTGGACATGGCCTACCTAGACTTTAGCAAGGCATTTGACTCAGTTCCACAAAAAGATTAATATGCAAGTTAGCCAGCCTGGGAGTGGGTCCCAAGATGATAGACAGGTAAAGATTGGCTGGAGAATAGGACACAGAGGGTAATAGTAAATGAGTCCACTCTGAAGAAAGGGGGTTACTAGTGGGGTGCCGCAGGTTCAGTGATAGGACCGGTCCTCTTCAATGTCTTTGTGCTTACATTGCAGAGGGACTGGAAGGAAAAGTATGTCTCTTTGCAGATGACACAAAGATCTGCAACAGAGTTGATGCACAAGATGGGGTGGAAAAGGATGAGAAGGGACTTGGCAAGGTTAGAGGAATGGTCAAATGTATGGCAGCTTAGATTTAATGCCAAGAAGTGCAAGGTAATGCACCTGGGAAACAAAAACCCAGGGGAAGCGTACACAATGGGGGGTGAGATACTAACAACAACAAAAATGGAAAGGGACCTGGGGGTAGTCATATCAGATGACCTAAAGGTGGGCAAGCAATGTGAGAGGGCAGTAAGGAGGCCTGGGGGATACTGGGATGCATAGGGAGAGGCATCACCAGTAGAAAACAGGAAGTTGTTATCCCTCTGTACAGACAGCTGGTGAGACCCCATCTGGAGTACTGTGTGCAGTTCTGGAGACCCAATCTCCGCAAGGACATAGACAAGATGGAAGCTGTCTAGGAGGAGGCAACTAAAATGGTGCAGGGTCTGCACGGAAGACATATGAAAGAGAGACTAAAGGAGCTTAATATGTATAGCCTCGAGGAAAGGAGGGAGGGGACATGATAGAAACTTTCAAGTACCTCAAGAGAATCAACAAAGTCCAAGAGGGTAGCATCTTTCAAAAAAGACATGTGCAAGAACAAGGGGCACAATTTGAAGATGGGGGTGGCTCAGAGGTAATGTAAGGAAGTATTTTTTCACAGAGAGGGTTGTGTATGCATGGAACGGCCTTCCAGAGGAGGTTGTGGAGTCAAAAACAGTGGTTGAATTCAAGCATGCATGGGATAGCCATAAGGCAATTCTAGGGGGTGTGGGTAGAAAGAAGTAGGCTGCTGGTTAACTAGGATCTGCAGCTTATCCATTAGGTAGGGAAATGGGCAGACTGGGTGGGCCAAGCGGTCCTTATCTGCCATCAAATTCTATGTTTCTATGAGAGGGCATGACTTCAACAAGGGCATGACTTCAACAAGGGAACAGCTAAGGAGGGCCACCATTTATCGCCATCCAACAGCAGAAACTTACCTAAATAACTGTGGAAACCTACCTAAGTAACTTAGGGAATTACAACTAAAGTAACTAGATATTATGACTAAATAAGTATTTCAAAACGTTGCTCCTTTTTATTCTTTTCAGTATCAAACAGCATACATGGACATGGCAGGACCTCTCCAGCTGTTTGATGCTGAAAAGAATAAAAAGGAGCAATGTTTTGAAATACTTATTTGGTTGCATTTTCCTTCATTATGGGACTGACGTGTGAGTGCACCTGGCCTTTTTGGTGTTATGTTGAATATTTGTCAGAAGCACCACTAACTGTAGAGCGGCTTTTTTCATTGTTGAAGTGTAGATATTATGACCTTTGGCACTGAGGAGAGGAAAAAAACCCTTTGAGGAGGAAACCTCTGGGAATCCAAGGCCTAGGTCACCTTCCCTCCAGGCTAGGGATGATTTATTTAGCGATGGCTCTGCTGCTGCAATTTAGAAACCCAAATCAAGGGGAGAAAAATATTCCAGTTTAGCGGAAAGCTCTTATGGTCCCTCTAACAAGAACTCCATGAAGGGTTGCGAGAGGTCTCTGCAACATCGGATACTCTCGTGCTAGAGTGGGATCCCCAAGGCAGGAGGAGGAGGAGAGCAATGACCACTGAGGTACTCAGCTGGCTTACCAACTAAAAACAGACCAGGTAAACCAGAGGTGGTCATGAGGAGAATAGCATAGAGGGTGCCACTGAACCCAATTTGACTAGCTAAAGGAGCGCTCTTGGGCATGAAGGCCCCATTCCTCATAGCTGAAGTCTTAAATTCTGCATCAAGAGGTGCCATCAATAAGGTTGTATGGCTAAAGTTCTGCCTAGAGTGAGGACATTCCACAATGGGCCAGATGAGAAGAACCCCACCCCAAGTTTCACATGCTCAAGATGCGGACTTCATGGGTGCAGAACAAGACTGTCGGCAGCAGGGCAGGCCCTGAGTCACAGAAAGTAATGGTCATGGTTGGCATGCCTCTGATTAATGAATGAGAGCATACAGTCAACATCAGCTATGAAGTGCTAGATATGAGGAGGCTGGGCAAAACCAGTGGCCGTCAGATAGATACTGGTATGCCAGGTGATATAATTGACTGAGATGACTGACTGATATGATGGACCAATATGATTGACTGATGATATTGACTGATAGGAATACTGATACGAGCAAAGCCAGTGGAAAGCAAGCTAACCAATTCCATTAAGAAAGGCAAATTAATGGTGACATGAAAAAGTAGTTGTTTAAGGTATTGAGAAGCTGTGATGCCAGTGACTGAATCGATAGCGAAATTGAGTTGATGAGGTTTAGCAGTTGATTGCTACGGTTTCAGCATGAATAGTGAATTGATACAATTGGCATGAATACCTTATATATCATTAAGGCGGTGTTAGATTATTCGAGTAAGGAACATTTGCAATGCAGTAATGGAATATCATGAATATCTTAAAAGCCATGTAGGCTGTGAAGTTAATATATTTATACATGGATAACTGAAAAGCCATGTAGGCAAAGGAGCAGGGCATAATTCATTTAACTTACATAAAAGCATGTTCCTGCTATCTAGAGTCATGATGTCCCACCGTGACATCACAGTCCCCCGCAGTGGAAATAACAGGGAAGCTACAAGCTGAGAACTATGAGATCAAAAAGCTAATTGAATGACTGAAAGTTGCAGTATACTGTAGTTAGAAATTAGAAACATGGGGTGGGATATTAAAAAGGGTTGTGCCATGCGCAATAGGGTTGTGCCTGTGCAAGTCCGAAATTGCGCCATTCTGCGATATTCAGCAGGAGGCAGTTGCGCCACTGAAAACATGCTGAGCAACAGCGCAATGCTAATGAATGCATGCTGAACTGGAGGGGGAGGAACCATGTATAAACTGCACAGCCCGATATTCAGCCGGGCTGTGCAGAGTTGTGCAGGCGCAACCCCCAACCTGCGCCTGCACAACTTTGAGCCAAAATAAAAAGGAGTAAGTTGAGGGCCACCCACAGGTGAGCTGCCACATTGCAGGGCACAACACAGCAGCTGCCACCTGTGGCTGGCCCTCAACCTACTCCCTGTGCCCCGCAGCCCGATCACGGGCAAAAGTGTAAAAAATCCCCTCACCCCCCGACTGGCCTGATCGCGGGCAAAAGCATAAAAATCCCCCCTCCCTCCGACTGGCCCGATCGTGGGCAAAAGCAGCTAAACCTCCCCCACCAGCCCAATCGTGGGCAACAAAGTGCCCCCCAGAGCATCCTGGTGGTCCAGTGGACTGCTAAGCCCAATCGCGGGCTGAATATGTTTAAAACAACCCCCAGAATGTAGCCCTGGTGGTCCAGTGGACCGCTAAACCCGGTCATGAGGCTGTATTATGTGGGCGCCCCCAAGACCATATCCTGGTGATCTAAGCGTCCCCCCACCCCACCCACCCGAAGCCCCACCACCCTGCTCCCCTCCGGCGGCAGCGGGCGGAGCATCACCCGCCTGCCGCCCGCTGCCATGACTGACTGCTCGGTGGGGCTGCCGCCCATTGGTGCAGAGCAGACCAGTAGGCGTGCAGCTCTGCCGGGCAGTCAGTCGGCGGGCAGCGAGGTGGCAGGCGGGTGGGTTCGAGGAAGAAGGTGAAGTGATGAAACAAATAATTGAAATGGTGGTTGCTGAATCACCAGGAATATAGTGAGAACTGTAATGCGGCCAGCGATCGGCTGCGGTCATTGAACCTGAAACAGGAATTCTGGGGGGTTATTTACTTCTTCAGCCCGCGATCCTTAGCGTCCACTGACCACCAGGGATATGTTCTGGGGGTCGCTTTACATTCTTCAGCCCGCGATCGGGCTTGCGTCCACTGACTACTAGGGATATGTTCTGGGGGACACTTTGCTGCCCGTGATTGGGCCAGTCGGGGTGGGGGGATTTCTTACACGTTGCCTGATTAGGCTGCAGGGCGTCGGTCCCAACGGCTGCTGCCTGGCAAGGTGCCAGGCGCAAAGTCCTCTGGGATCGGCGCACCTGCATGCTAATAGCATGCAAATGGGGCTATAAATAGATGCAAATGGCCCCCTGTGCCTTGCATGAATTATGGCCCCATTTGCATGTCACCTTTTGAATATCAGAATTTAGCGTAGGCGCAATGGTACCTAACGCCACCACAACCTGAATGCTCCCCTGACCCATGCGGTGGCCAAGTTCCACTGCGCCATGCACAGTGGCTATGTTGAGGTGATATTCAAAGGTTGCTCATAGCGCAACTCCTTGAATATCAACCAAGGCCACACCTTCACGCAACTATTTTGTGCAGCGGCGTTGCGCCAACAACAATGGTAGTTTTGAATATCCGCCCATGTTGTTTAAATGTCAGCAGCTGTAACTGGACTGACATATCTTAGATTGAATACATAGGCAAAAATAATGAGAGTTTGATTTAGGATTACAAATGCATGAGTCCTGCATGTAGGACTAGGACATTATGATTGAGAGTAATTTGGATGGTAGGGCAGGAAACCTCGCAAAAATTGGAGAGGCACTCACATTTTCCGCTCAGTTCGACTGCATATGATTGTATTGCAGTAAGGTATGAATTAAAGGAACTTGATCAGATAAGCTTAAGCAGACAACCCCAAAGGAGTGGAAGCAGCATATGAGACTTGTATGGTTGGGAGACGCAGCTACCTGGGTGAAACGAGCACTGAATAAAGCCGGTCCAGGTGCTCACAATTAAGGTGGAAGTGCACACTGTTACAGGTATAGAGAACAACATTAACAAGCGAATTGAGGGAGCAACAGAACTGAGAGCACACAGGAAACAATTACGGAATCATGAAGGATAGATTTAAGGTAAGGAAACAACAAATGTAGCACAGGGTAAAACTTGAAGCCCCCCCCCCCATAGCAAACAGAAGAAACAGCACAGGAAAAGAGAAGCAGTCACAGGCAAAGGAGAAGCTCACAGCATCCGGAGAAAAAAGCAAAATACAGACCCAGAAAGTAGGAGAAGCACAAACCAGCAGAAAGTCCATCAAAAACCAAGCAGAAAATCCAAAATCAGTAGAGAGGGGAGACAAACGCTGAAAGAAACAAAGATTCCAGCTGGGAAAGACAGTGTCAGTGGCTCAGTAGGTAGCACACTTGCCTGTGAGATCAGGAGATAAGAGGGCTGTGGGTTCAGTTCCTGCACTTGGGTTAATATCCTAATACTTACACTGTAGTGCAGCATGAGGGGGGCTGCTGCACTTCTGAGGTGCTGTCTTTTGGATGAGACATTAAACTGAGGTCCCATCTACCTGGATTGGTGATAGTTCAGGTTGCTGTTAAAGATCCCATGGCACTTATTGAAAAGAGTAGAGTAATTTCCTATGTGTCCTGGCCAAATTTCCCCCATTCACTGGAAATACCACAAACTGCTTAATCTGGTTCAATCTCATTTGGCATTCATCTGTGTGGGACTGTGAAGGGGAGGGGCAGCTGCAAATTGGGGTGCTAACTGCACACTTGAGCAGACTTGATAGACTGTGTGGTCTGTATCTGCTGTCAAGTAATAAGTAAGTAAGCCTGTGGCCACAAAGAAAAATAGCTTTCTTTTTCCTTTTATATAGCTGTTTGGCCCCCATCACCACCTCCCATCTACTGGTGACGTGCATACATAGGATTTTACTCTCAGTTTTCTCCCTACCTGAGGCCCCATCACACGGCTGTGCATGCGCATGGAGGCACACACCCACAGTGTTGTGCCAGCTCAGCCCCTTCTGCCCAACAGTAGCACTGCCACCCCCTCCCACCTACACTACCCACTGGACCTCCACCCAGTAGGAACAGAACTACGGGGGGCAACAATACACCCCCAGGAGAGGAGAGGAGAGCTGCCTACTAGCTTGCTTGATCCTTCTGCTCCCTCTCCCCATGCTGGCACCCCAATGACCCGAGGTTGTTCCTTAACCCGGGTCACTGGCATAGTGCGAGGTAAGGCAACTAGCACCTCAGCCTTCTGCACCACTGGGCCAGCTAGAAAAATAGCTTCTGAATGAAGCAGGAAGTAGGGTTTAAATAGGTCAGGTTGAGGGGCATGGCTGTTGCTTCAGCCCCTTGAACCACAGGCTTAAGCCTTTCCAAAAATAAAGATTGAAGAAGCAATATTTTTTCAGTCACAAGGCAAAACAAAGCCAGGCACACATAGAAATTTCAAAACCTGCTTATCTAATCTAATCCAAGCAAGTGAAACCAGTAACACTCTCGCTGGTACAAAGCAAAAACCTGGTTTGTTAGTTACCATGACATTTTATCAGCAATAAAGTATTTCTTTTTTTATTTTAAGTCAAGGTTTATTCGATTTTGGAATACAGCATGACAGTTCTCACAGACACTGAAGTGATATTCATAGACACAGAGAAAAAGAAGAGTCATGCCCCCACCCCCTCCCTCTACCACCCCGCACACCCCCACTGTTCCCCCCTCCTCCCCCCTCGGCTTCACACACGCCTAGGAGATAATCTTATGGTTACTAGAAACCAAGGCCCAAACTTCCTATAAGTTAACCAACATTCCCCATTTAAGATCAACAGTATCCTTCAGACACCATTTGCTCACAAGGTGTATAAGGAGTGAAACCCTTCCCAAATCTTTCTATAGTGAGGCAAGGAGCCCCACAATTTTTCTGGGCTAAGGTTAAATAGTAGATCTTGGAGCCATTCCATATACAAGATATCCTTCCCATCCACCCAGTGACACAACACCAGTTTCTTTACTGTCAGGGGAGATCAAAGCCATGTGGTATCTATGTGCCTGCACTGGGAGGGAGGAGAAGGCTCCTAGCACACATATATCTGGGGTGAAGAGGTCCTCCAGCCCTAGTAGGGGGGTCAGCTTTGAGTCTCATAGTGTCCCATAGTTGTTTGACAGGGGGACACTCCCATAACATGTGGTATAGCATACCCTCTTGCGCAGAGCATCTAATACAATGCGGTGATGCTAGACGTCCTATCTTAAGGAGCCGGACTGGTATCCAGTACATGTTATGAATAATTAGGTATGGTGTCAGCCAAAGCCTATCCTGGGGAATATATCTGTGTAGATCAGTCCAAATACTGCCCCAGTTATCCTGAATGTGTGGGAATAAATTGGCCCAGTAAGTAGGGGCTAAATTCTGCACATCCAATGACTTCCCTGAGATGGCCATGTATAACCGGGAAACAGTGTGGGGCTTACCACACATATCAAATAGAGAGAGTTCCCAAGGCTCCTCTATGGGTAGCTCTCCCAGACCCTTCAGGCAATAAAGTATTTCTGGCAAAACATTAATATACCCATTTTTAATTTTTGTCTCCTTTTATTTCTGAACTGAAATACAGGCTTTTGACATTTTAAAAGTTTCCACTCACTTGCCATGCCCACCCTTAAAAAAAATGTAATGTATCTCGGTGTGGTGCTGTGCTGTTTACCATCAGAAACAGGCAGCATCATCCTAATAAATGCATAGGGCTGAAGACCCCAAGGCACACCTCAATGCCTGTCAGTGGCTGCAGGGTGGGGGTGGGGGTAGAATGACATGATCATTGTGGCTGATGACCCCAAGCCACGCCCCCATGCCTGTCAGTCTGTGTAGGGTAGGACGTTACAGTTGGAAACCCTAATGCCCTGGGCGTTGTTGGTATTTTCACTCCAAATTTTCAATCTGGGCTTTTTGGGACCCCTCCTCATGAACAGTGGCACTATCATTTTGTTACTCTATCCTGAAAGGTAATTTTGCACAGTGAATTGCCCATTCAGTGCAACAGGTGTGAAAAGACATTTTGGGCAGGATGTGAAAAATTACATCTATACTGGTCATGAGGAGGTGTGAAAAAATGGTAATGTCAAAAATCTGGAGTGAAAATGTGAAAAGGTGGCAAAGTTATGAGTATGCGTAGAAACTGCATAACACACGCTCATAACACAGTCAGTTTTTGGAATTTGTTCACCAGATTTTCAACATGGCCTTTTTGGGACCCCCCCCCATGAACAGTGGCACTGTGATTTCATTAATCTGTCCAACAAACTAATTTTGCACAGCGACTGTGCCACAGGAGTGAAAACATGTTTCGGGCAGGATGCAAAAAATGACAGCTGTACTGTTCATATGGAGGTGAGAAGAAATGGCAGTGTTGGAAATTTGGAGTGAAAATATAAAAAATTGGTGAAGTTACAAGTGTGCGTACAAACTGTGCAATGCACGCTCAAAATGCAGTAATTTTTTGGATTTTTTTCGCCAAATTTACAACATCACCTTTTTGGAACCCCACGTCATGAACAGTGGCACTGTCCTTTCGATAATGTATCCAAAAAGGTGATTCCATGCAGCAACCGCAAAATCACATTTTGAGACTGAGAAATGAAATGACAGTGCAAGTATTCACGAGGTGGGGTCCCAAGAACCCCATGTTGAAAATTTGGAACCAAAACTCCCCAAAATGGCTGAGATAGCAATCTAAGTTGAACCCCCCCCCCCATTGATTGCCATTATAGGGTTTACCGGAATTTTCTTCAGTTTGTGGTTGGCTTTTGAAGAGTGCAGATGTGTTCCTGGTCCACAGAAGATTGCAGCGCCGGACCTCCAGAGGTAAGTATGGGTGAGGGGGTGCATGGAGGTGGGGTGTGCAGAGGGAAGATCGGGATGGGGGAGGGGTGGCGAGGACGATGAGGGACTGTTTTCTTTTTTTTTAGGTTTAAAAAAAAATGACCTTGAGGGATTTTATTTTTACAGGTTAAACACTATGAAAAATAAAGTTTGGCACACTGGAGTGAGCTCCCAGTGTATCAGACAAGTGGAGGGAGAGGGATCAATGCCGACCTGGGGATTGGGCACCCCGGGGTCAGCTGTAAAAAGGGGGTGAGGGGGCACATCCGACACTGGGAGTGGGCATCCCAGTATTGGAACAAGATAAGAATTACTTTGGCACACTGGGGTGGGCTCCCAATAGTGGGGGGAGTCATGCCAACACAGGGATTGGGCACCCCAATTTTGGCAAAAGATATGTTCAGGCTTGGGAGGGGCATGCTGATATGGGGATTGGGCACCCCAGTGTTGGCTTTGGGTGGATTGTGTAGCAGGTGGCAGTAACCACCAATTATTCAAAAGCAGGGTAAATTTATTTATTTCACTGGGAAAAGCACACTGAGCAAATGAATTGCTCATAAGTCCAGCCATGCGCATTACTGTGCACTGTAATGCGCATGACTGTAATGTGCATGGTTGCTGGGAAGGGGGGAAGGGGAGATCTGCCGCTGCAATGATGAAACTGTCCATGATTGGAGTGGCAGATTTCTTTCAAGTCTGGCTCTCGCTCTGAAACTGCCATCATTGGCAGCTTCCCTGTTGATTGGTGGCTGAGGGACACACCCCAGAAAGCATTCGCTGGATTAGCCAAACACTGCCACACCTCTGCAATATTCTAATAGCCTCAATATGTTTCTTGTGCACTGCGCATGCAAGCAAACATAAAAATAGTCATGAAAGTTGTTTTAAAAATATTTAAGGGACTTTAAAATACACTGATAATGGAATCTAAGGATATTAGAAATACATTTTCACAAAAAAAATCCATATGATGAAATGATTTGATGGCTGACAAATACTGTTGCTTCAGCTGTGTACTGCATCAGCCGTGTTTACTGTTCTATCAGAATTGATTTCTGAAGATCTCATGATCAAATGAAATAGGTAACCTTTTTTTTTTTTGCATGCATTTAAGATAACACTTTGTGACATTGTGGGGCTAGCCGGTGAGAGGGCAGGATATATTTTTGCTGTGCTCTCGAATATTTAATTTTTCACCAGTTACTAAGAGTTTTGGTCAACTGTTAAACATGAAAAATGCTTCTTACTGCATACATCTCCAGTGGCAAACTTCCATCATGCATAACAACCTTGGATTAAAAACTTTAATCTTCTCATACAGCCTGAGATCCAAGAATTACATGAACATAAAGTATATATTCAAGAAAGGATGAAGCCCATTGACCTATCAAGGTCTTCCCCCACCAGCTCAGTGGGAATACCTTGTCAACCCTCATTTTTCAAAACATTTTCCATACCTGAGATTAACGGTAGTAACTGCATTGACTGATGCTATTTGCACTGGTTGTCTGCTCCTGGGGCCCACCACTCTTTCTATATTGTTGCTCTTCCTGACAACCTCTATATCCCCTCTTGTGAAGCTCAGCACTGTTTGAGTGTTGCTGCCTTCCTCTCCAAATTCTGGTTTAGCCCCCTACTCTGGTACCTCTTTCTTTTCCTTTTTTCCTTCTCTCCCCCCTCCTGCTCCCTTCCCTCCTCCAACTCCTATTTATTCTCCACCCCCCACTGCAAACCCTCTCCTGGCATTCTACCTTCTCATTCCACCTACCCCTCCTTTGGCACAGCCATCCTCCAGAACCATGTTTTGTCTCTTTTTTCTCCCTTTTAAACCTCTCTTCTATGACCTGTCCTCTTACACTGGCTCTTACAACTAGCACCCCCCCCCAACATGACCTCCCCTCTCATAGCTGCTCCTACAACTAGCCCTCCTCCATGAACTCTCCCCTCATACTGGCTTCTGCAACTAACTCCTCTCCATGACTTTTCCTCTCCCCTTTATATCTGCTGCTGCTGCAGTTATCTCCCTTCCCTATATGCCTGTTCTTCTCATATTTTTTCCCTTCCCCTTATTTCATTTCTTTTTGCTCCCATGACTGACCTGTGCCTCTTTGTCCTGCCTGAGATACTACTGCATATTATTTGCAAAACTTGGCATGCTTACCTCATATCTCATTTTTAATTGCCCACTATATTGGCTGCATCCTTTTCATACTTGCACCTTTGTACCTCACCTGATAACATAATTTAAATATTATGTTATTTTTCTGAACATTTTATCTGTTCATTATTTATGTTTGCACTGTAACAATTTATTCTTTCAAGTTGTACTTACCTCTTCTTGTAATCCCTTCCCTGGGAAATACCTGGAAGCAAGATCCAACTCAGTGTTCCTTTCTCAGTCAAAATTTTGTAAAAAACTAAATTTCCCTTGCATTTTGATCATTTTAACAACATCATGTGTCACCTGGTTCTTCAGTCCTTTGATAACTTGAAAATCTGTATTTGACCTGGTGCCATTTTTTTCCCTCTTTAAAACACTTGTAGAATATAATCGTATCTCCCCTGATTTTTCCTGATTTCCAGTGAGAAAAGCCTCAATTTCATTAAGCAGTTCTTATACAAGTTCTCAAAGCCATAATCCACCTTAGTTGTTCTCCACTGCATTTTCTTGAACTTGTCAATATCTTTCTACTAATCTGGGGACAACACATCATATTTGAAATGGGCCCTGCCCAAGACCTGTAAGGACACTGGGCTATATTCATGAATGGATACTGCTGCTGATTCCGGTAGTAGCCATCTCTCCACTGGCAGCCATACCCTGTCTGATGCAGGACAGGGATGCATGGTAGCAGTCCCAGGCTGAGAGCTGTTTACTGCAATAGCAGCAGTGGTAGCAGCCATGGCAGTGCCTGGGACTGCTGCACTGCATAGAGGATGGGCCAGCTGGCAAACTTACACGTGGAAGTTCTGTCACAAAATTTTCTGATTTAGATGTCTGTCGACCCAATCCTACCCACAGAACACAGGAGCCAGATGGCAGGGTACTTAGACACAGCAATGCCTGTGGCATTGGACCAGAATACACAGGCGTTTGTTGTTCTAGGGGTGGCTTACCCTGCCATCTGGCTGATTTTGGTGTCACCATGGCTGCTGGCAGATATAGCTATGGTATATAGAGTGGTTTCCCTGCCCCAGTGCACAGACTATGTTGCACTGGTGGGTGGCACATGGAAGGATGCAAGGCTTGAATATGCTCATGCATATTAATGAGCAACCACCCACCTGGATCTTGGGTACAAGAAGTGGTGGCTGGGGTGATCCTGCATCCAGCCCATTATTATTTGTCTCTTTCTGCTCATGAAGGTTCTTTTCATGTTTGCTATAATTGTTTTTTCACTTCGTTTGCTGCTACCCCACACTGTTGTGGCCATTTGAAAGTATTGCCAATTTCAGCATGCAGCTACCTGGCCTGATGGAAACCTGGGTACAGAATCCGAGCCAAAGAAGTCAAGAGTGGGCCAGCTGAGGATTGTTGAGTATCTGCATGGATGCTCATGCACTCTGGGGAAGGAGGGATGCAGATCCTATCATCTGACTGAGTCCTGGCAGCTGAGGAGACTGGGGTTTGTCAGCAAAGAGTGCTATGTAAGGTTGGGGTGGCAGAAGGAAGCCAGCATGTTGGGAGTGATTTGTCGATGCACCCATCTGCCAGCACTCTGGAGGAGGTATGTGTGTGAAAACCAGGTGGCAAACAAGTGGATATGAAGACAGTAAAACAACACCCAACCCCTTCTCATGTTCCAATGGACTGCCCTCCTTTCCCCTGGCTTCTCAGCCCCCCTCATTCATAGGACATTATTTTGGTCCATGGTTGCTAGTATTTGGGTGCCAGTTAGTCCCAGCTGCAGGGGGCAAGCTGTGAGATTCTAGAGGCCACAAGCTGTGCTGGGGAGGAGGTTCAGATGCAGTTATCAGGATGAGCAGGAGGTTGCATGGTACAGAAAGAGGTCTGACTTGGTTGCCAAGACATAGGGGAGAGAGAGAAAATGTAAATACAAAATAAAGTATTGGGAATCAGGACATCTAGCCAGACAGCTTTTCTTGCTGGTGTTTGCCAATCTCTGTGCCAATCTCTGTACTGTTTAGGTAGTGTCTTGCCTTTAAATACTTCTTTCTTTACTGCATTATCTTGGCTTTACTAACATTACAGTTTGTTGTCTTCTCCATCGGCTTGTCCTCATCCTTCTGCATCCCATACAGCTTTCCCTATAACTACATTGTCAAACATTTTGTTGTCCAATAGGCATCCAAGGTACACTGAAACAGAGACAATGGGGATTTCGCCTGCAGGGTACTCTACCTTGGAACTCACTACTTGATCCTGCAAAAACCTGATGCATATAAGAAGACTGTTCCTGATTCACTGAAAAATGTCTGTAAATGCATATATAGCTTATCAGGTCTCTGTAGTTTTGCAAGCTCAAGTTTAAAGGTCTGTAACTGTTTCTTGAGTTTGTTCATGTTCTTAATGTACTATTGTCCTGTTTGCTGCACATTTGAATTATACTACTGCCGCTTAGGGCACTCTTGTTAAAGAGGTACTCCACCTAAACAAGTTTGTTTCCACCAGTAAAACATATCATTGTGCTTTATCTCTGTGTAGCCCTATAAAATTCTTACCCTCTGGTCCCCAGCCCCGGACCCAGTACCTGCTGTGCTGGAGCTAGCCTCCCTCACCACCACACCACACAGCTGGCTCAGTGGCAGCAACCACACTACAATTCTTAACCATCATCCCTATCCCTCTGCTTCCCCTTGCCACCCTCCCCTTCCGGTTGCCCTCCCCTACTGTCACGGTAGCAGTGTGTCGCTACCCTTGCTCATGATAATATCACTGAATATGAGTCACTGTTTTGATGGTTGACCACATTCGGTCGATATTATCACAGGATACCCCACGGCACAGTTCCTGGTTAGGGGCCCAGTTCAGACCAGCATAAATCACAGTTATTAATCACATTTTGCAATAATCAGTTATTGTACACAGTCCCAGCTCCAGTCAGTCATGGGTTCAGTCTACATTAACAGCGTCTAACACTTTGAGCACATTTACAGTTTATATACCCTGGACCAGAGTTTCAAAGGGCCAGTCCTTTACTTCTCTGTACATTCCCTGTTTACTTAAGCCAACACTCAGAGATGTTGCAGTTATATTATGGTGGGACACTTGCCACCATGAGCATGCCTGAGGGTTCGTGCTATGCAGAACAGAAAGAGTGGTACTGCCTGGTGTCTGGGGACCAAGGAGGGCTTACCCTCCGAGACACAAAATGACACAGAAAATGAGGTATATAGTTATGTTGATGGTTTGCCCTGAACCCCATATGGCTCCATAGGGAGTCAGAGCCAGAACCTACAGCAGTCACAGACAACAGTTTTTATTTATTTATTTATTTATTTATTGAATTCTTGGATTACACCTTTGAGAACAAGCTCATTTCATAGGTTCCACATCAGAGGTATACAAGCACGAGTCAAAAAACAACACAAAGTTACAGTTAATGCACACAAATAAAGGAGAACAAGTACAAGGCAATATATAACTAGTTTCATGGCAATAACACTAAGTTACATTGTGGGTGTAATACATCAGCCAACAGATTGGCTTTGTCAGTTGCTTACCAACTGAAGGAGTCCATCCCTTGCCCCTGGGTTACCACATTCAGCACCAGCTGCTATAATGTTCACCAGTTATGCACATGGACACTTCTTTCTCTAGCCCAGATGTCCTTTCTTGCCAGCACAAGAATGATCAGTTACACTGCCAGCACACAGGAACATAGGAAAGATGGACTGGATCATCAAGAGATCTTCCTTGAGGTCAAGTCCCCAACAGGCCCCCACTGTCCCCAAACTCAGGCCCCCAATGGGGTCCAAGCCTCCAGAAACCAGCACTGAAGAGGATCAGTTCTACCCAAACCCAGGTACCCTACCACCATCACTACACCACCAAGCAAAAAACAAACGTACAAAAGTACTAGATGTAAAGTGCAATTTATTAAAAGCTTACATCCAAAAGTGCACATTAACAGACAGTAGCAGGTCCAACAAAGTGCCAACGTTATGCATGTAGCACTTTATCAAAGCATAAAATACATGTGGCACTGTGTCTCATTTTATATGTGTAAGAAACCATGTGATCAATAAAGTACAAATTGCAATTTTAAAGAACCAGAGTGCAACAGATTAAAAACATTAACAGCTTAATTGTATGCGTACATAGACAGATGGGTATTGTGCATCTGTTTTTTTGAAGCTCCACTCCTCTTGTAGGAATTACAAAAAATATAATAAGTTCAAAAAACAGGCACAATAACATATTTAAATTGATTGCTATTAAATAGCTATGTAATAAGATCCTACACAAATCGAAGTATTTTTTCAGCTTCAAGACTTCAACAATCCACTTTCTCGTTTTCATGCTGAACCTGCTTCTTTCATCATGGCTTTCATATTAAGGTTCTAGAGCAAATATTTACAGCAATTGCAGGGTTCAACAAAACTGTGGGGCCTATGGCATTAATGTCTTGGCCGTTGTTTCCATCGCTTCCTGTTGGTGTCTCCATGTGGTCCTCTAGCTGCTTTTTCATGGTGTGTTCAAATCTCACCAATCTCAGGCTCTGCCTGGGTTGGTAATTCTGGGGTTGAAACCGCCACCACTGCCTCTGCCACTTTGATCCTGGATATTGCTCTGAAAAAGAAATAGATGATGTGCTGGACCCCACTGTTGCACTATCAGTGTCTGATCCACTGGTTACAGAATAATAATTAGTAATGTTTGATTTTTCAAAATAAACTTTGGTTGTGTGCTGTGCTTGCACCAGCTTAAAATGTGATTATTTTTCAAGTCTTTCTTGTCTCTCTCAAATTTCTTTCTCTTAACTGCTGAAATTTTCTTATCATATTGTTCAGCGGTCTTTATTAATTGAGCTCTAAAGACAGGGCACTCTGGCAATTCACTAAATTGCTGTACATAACTTTCTTTCTCCTGTATTTATTTTCTTGCTTTCTCTTCAATTTCAACAGAGTCCTCTAGTATCAATTTCATATACACTGCAGACGCTGCTGGTAAAGCTTGCTGCCACTTATTCATAAAGGTTTCCTTTTCTCTTCCAAAAGCAGGTAATTTAGTGGTTCTTAGACCACAAGGAACTTTCTGTACATCAGGGTATGCATTTAAAAACACCTACTCCCGATAAAGCTACCTGGCCTTTAGGATAGTTTTTTTTTTTTACTTGTGTGTGACTAGTCAGAGGTCCCGCCATATTAGTGGGCTGCTGATAACTGCTTACCCTGTCACCATCCCTGCCTGCAGGCCCCTTCTGGCCAGTCACAGCCAGAGAAGCACACCTGTAGGTGCTAAACAGGTACTGCCCTGCCTGTGTAGTCCTATTTATAGCCCCCTAGTGGACTGGAACCATTGCCTGGGAACCCTTCCAGTTAATCGGCAATTGCATGTGCATTTGCAGGCACCATGACTTACCCGCGCCCAGGAAATCTGATGCCCCATCAGATATGTACCATCATCAGCAACATTGCAGGAACACATGTCACAACCTTGCCTGGGCAAATATTAACCCCATAAGTGCACTTTATTCAGCTGGCACTTCACTAGAATGGCCATATAACTTAACTTCACACACTTGCCGTAATCACATGTTGGTCCTAATACCTAGCAGTGGTGACTACCTGGTTACACTTGCTTGTGACAATATGTGAATATGCATAGTACAACTACAAGTTAACCGAGGAGCTCCATGTAGCTTTGGACGGTGGGGGACGGGACTTTGTAGGTGCTGCCTTACTTGATCTGTCTAAGGCCTCAGATATATTAAATAATGATCTCTTACTAAAGAAACTCTATGATCTGGGCCTGTCAACCAAGGTTGCTGTGTGGTTCACTGACTACCTGACAAACAGAGCCCAAAAAGTAAGGTGCGGTGACATTTATTATCGATTACAGTCTCTGACAGATCTAGTACCAAAGGCTCTTTTTTGGGGTACATGCTGTTCAGATTGTTTGTTAATAATGTCCTGGGGGTCTGTGACTACTCCAAAACATTATTGTATGCAAATGACAGTCTTTTCTACTACTCACTGGCACATAGCAACCCTTGAGAAGAATTTCCAATATTACCTTACCAAGGTGTGCAGCCTGTTCACCACCAATAATCTTGTCATTAACTCACCCCAAAAAACAAATCAAAACGGTACTGTTTAGGAGTACCCACAACCTAAAAGGTAGCCCAGGGCTGTGTATCACCATGCCTAATAGAAACATAGAAACATAGACTTTGGCGGCAGATAAGGACCGCTTGGCCCATCTAGTCTGCCCATTTCCCTACCTACAGGATAGGCTGCAGATCCTAGTTAACCAACAGCCTATTTCTTCCTACCCCCCACAAGAATTGCCTTATGTCTGTCCCATGCATTCTTGAATTCTCCCACACTTTCAGACCCCACAACCTCCTCAGGAAGGCTGTTCCATGCATCCTCTACCCTCTCTGTGAAATAATACTTCCTCACATTGCCCCTGAACCGCCCCCCCCATCATTAAATTGTGTCCCCTTGTTCTTGCACGTCTCTTTTTCTGAAAGATGCTACCCTCTTGGGCTTTGTTGATTCAAGAGGTACTTAAAAGTTTCCATCATGTCCCCCCTCTCCCTTCTTTCCTCAAGGGTATACATATTAAGCTCCTTTAGTCTCTCCTCATACGGCTTCTCTTGCAGACCCTGCACCATTTTAGTTGCCCTCCTCTGGACTGCCTCTATCCTGTGTATGTCCTTGCAGAGATGGGGTCTCCAGAACTGGACGCAGTACTCCAGATGGGGTCTCACCAACTGTCTGTACAGGGGGATAACAACTTCCTGTTTTCTGCTGGTGATGCCTCTCCCTATGTATCCCATTATCCCCAGCCCTCCCTACCACCTTCTCACATTGCTTGCCAACCTAAAAGTCATCTGATATTATTACCCCAGGTCCCTTTCCATTTTTGTTGTTGTTACTACCTCCCCCCCATTGTGTATTCTTCCTCTGGGTTCTTGTTTCCCAGGTGCATTATTTTGCACTTCTTTGCATTGAATCCTAACTGCTATACTTCTGACCATTCCTCCAACCTTGCCAAGTCCCTTCTCATCCTTTTCACGCCTCCTTGTGTATCAACCCTGTTGCAGATCTTTGTGTCATCTGCAAAGAGGCATACTTTTCCTTCCAGTCCCTCTGCAATGTCACTTATGAAGACATTAAAAAGGGCCCTAATCAAGCAGGTTCAGGTCTTCAAATACCTAGGTACAGTATATACTGGGATGAGAAAATGAGAAGAAGCGGATGCACACAACAGGAGGCAGAGTAAAAAATATTTTTAATTAATGAACTGTCAAGATGAAAAATTACTCCTCGATGCTGCACTGTCCTTTTCCACACATGTGGGCTCTGCAGTTAAATATATCAACCAGCATCTTAGCTTGCTCTACAGAAATATACTAAATGTTATCAGTGAAGTAAAACAAGCATTTGTCAATGCTGAAAGTTCACCATTGGTATTGCTGTTGTACTGGGTGGTGCAGTTGGCAGGACTACAGTTCCCAGCAGATTTGGCTGCTGGCTTATTTACATGCGCTTTTTAGCGCTTTTAAAAAATAAATTTTGCAGCCACTCAGGTCCCTCCCTCATGTCTCTGGACACTGATTAGGCAATTCAGGGGTCCAGGAGCATGAAGAGAACCTCAGTTTTGCTGCAGGAGTGGCTTTAAAACAAACATGAGCTTCTGCGCATGCGCAACCCACCATCTCACTCTTTCAGGGTGTGGCTACATGGCAGTCATGTGTCCATGCTCCTCTGGCCTTCTGCTTGTGGGAAGACACTGCAGGAGCCAGCAGGAGGCTTCAGAAGGTGGCACAGGACCCAGGCTGATGGCGGTGAGCAGCAGGAGCCTTTGGAGACAGGAGCTAAGTCCCACACATTGGAGGGGGGGGTGACAAGTGTAAGATTATACCATTCTAGAGTGGAGACAATGAGGAAAGGAACTGGTGGGGTGTCAATGGGGGAGCACAAGCATACTGAAAGTGGGTGATGACAGCCAGGCTGATCAGGACACCGAATAGCTGTTTGCTGGGCAGTGTCCTGCAGATCAAAGGGGTAAGCAGCCATATGATTGGTTCGGCTTTGTCTTTTGAACTAGAGGAAGTTTCCACTCATCAAGGCAAAACGGTGTCACAATCAGCTTGGCTGATGATTGGTGTGGCACTGTCTTGCCCCTTGCAGACCACGCTGCATTGGACAGACAGTGTCACACCCATCTAAAGCTACTGTTATAGCAAGAAGTTCACTGCGTGCATGCGCACATGGAGAACTTAAACATTGCTAGTCCCTAGTCTCATTATCTGAGTCATAGACTATGGCACAGTGATCTATTCAGGCACTAATAACACCATCCTGGAGAAAGTCTGTGTCACCTTTAACTGTGTCTGTAGAGTTTTGCTTAACCTAAGGACTGACACTCCCCATTGTGACTGCTGCACCATCTCAGGCTTTCTTTTCATCTCAGATCATCCTTCCTGTCAGCATGTAAATGCAAAAGCTGACTGTGAGGCCAGATGCCTCATGGTGTCCAAAACCTTTTCATCTTGACTGACAAAAAATGTGCTACTCACTCCATGGGGGACATTAGACTGCTTATGCTTTTAAGAAAACTGTCCTAGGACAATGATCAATTGCAACTAGCGTTGTTAAAGTATGGAACATATTGCCCCTGGCAGTGGGCATGCTTATGTAACCCCCTAGGTGGCGCTGTCATATGGGCTACTACCTCTGCCTGCGTGACTAGGCACAGGTTGAGGGGCCTGAGCTCGGTGAACGGGTGCCTCAACCTGGAGAAACAGTTTTGGGATAGCGTAACTGCTGTTGGTATAACACTCTGGGCTGCTATAACCACCCACCAACCCTTCTAGTGGCCTAAACAGATCAACAGATAAGCAATCACATATACCATATGATTGCAGTACTGAACCCACACCCTGTGCATTTACCACCAGGGCTGGATCAGCTGTAAATGCCCTGGTGATCCCCTGTAAAATAAGACCTGTAATGCAACAGTTCAATGGCAGTACAATATCCCCTCTAAGAAGGTACACAATAGCTAGGTTAAATGCAGAAAGAATAAAATCTGATTTATTCAGGGGGATTTGAACAAGGGTGGGGCAGAAATCTAGCAGGTGATTATTAGGTCTGATTAATTCATGCTGAACATGCATGCACAGGGAGCCCCTTTGTTACAGGCACACACCCTGGGTACCCAGTTGTTAAACAGGCTAGCCTGAAGCATTGCCTGGGGTAGGCCAGCATTGTAGCTGTTGTTGTGGCCCTTAGTAAAGAAAACAATTAGCATGCACATCAACCCAGAATTTGCAATCTGGAGCCGGATGGCTTAGTTCATTGTAATAAACCCAAACAAATAAATCAGATGACACACGATGACTACAGCTTTGTTGCAGGGAGCTATCTTGTTTACTACTCATGCTACCCAGACCAGGAGGCTGGACTGATGACATGAAGACCTCTGGATGTTGTACTGGAGTGCCAGGGGAAGCAGGGCCCACACAACTCACCGTGGTGGTCGCTACCTGTTCGATGGTGTTGAGCAGGGAGCCAAATCCCCGATCGGGTCTTTCGCTGGAAAAGTCTCTGTGGTGGGAGCGGCAGTCTAGGCCGAGGTGGCAGGGCCCAGACAGAGCAAGTGGTTCAGATTTAGTCTGGAGCGAGTACTGGAGAAGCTTCCCGCTAGCATAACACAAGCAATAGTGGGGAACCAAATTATGACCCAAACTACACATTCAGCACACTTATGAGCAGCACAGCTATCAGCCACAGATCTGATAAAATCTGTTTGCAATTTAGTAGGGTCTTTGTGCAAACCTTTCATTCTGAGGTTCACTTCGGTACCTGACAGGCTGATCGCTTCTGGAGCAAGTCTTCGGTCCACACACAGGCAGCGATCACTCACTTTCTGTTCAGGTCTCAGGTCTTGATCAAAGTTATAGGAATAAGTCCGATTATACTCTTATAGGCTTTTTCCCACTGGAAGATGGTGGCAGGCAGGCCAAACACAGCCTTCCCGCCAATTCCCTGCACTACTATGTAGGAGCAGCTGCTCGAATAGCTCAAGCTGTTCACTCTCCAAGCTTCAACTCTCAACTGTCTCACTGCTGCAGACAGCTCTGGGCTTTCCCAGTGATCCAAAATGTTCGGTTGGCTCATGGAACAGTCTTTCACAAAAAAATGGCTCCCCCTCCAGGTCCATTTAGGCGCCAAACCTTGAAAACTACAATTCCTACAGAAATTCACTCCCACAAGGCCTCTGGGGACAATCTCCATTTTAAGTCCCCTGAGGTTCGATTGATCCAACTCTGGCAGTCCAGAACAAAACTGGTGGCTACTATGTAAATGTTCAAACTGCAATGGAAGACAGGCTAAACAAACTCTTATACTATTATTACTTAACCAGATAAACAACAACAATTACTTCTCCTAACAGAGCTCCCTGTGTGCTACTAGCGACTGCAGAATGGAGCCAAAATATGAACATTAGGGCTGGTCATGAGCCTTGATTTGCTCTGACCCAGTCCAGACTAATTATCTCACACAGAATAGATAGTTCTTAAAGAGGCAGGCATGGCGGTTAAATAGAGCACTCTCATGTAGGCAATCAAAAACTGCTGCAGACACAGAACACCATCCTGGCAGGGGGCATTAGGCAAGCCCAGGAAGACATTATAGGAACTCCATTTTGTAAGGGGTTACGCTTACCTCTTGTGACTCTTTCGAAGCACAAGCAACAGCCTTCTTTCCCAAGAAACTTAACTGTAACTGTACTCTAGATATAACTCAATCATTGGTGAGTCTTACATCTGTACTTGTATGTTCGATTATGCATCTTTCACCTGTACTTGTTATGTTCGATTATGTATCTTTCACCTGTACTTGTTATGTTCGATTATGTATCTTTCACCTGTACTTGTTATGTTCTATTATGTATTGACCATGCAGCTGTTAACTGGTTATTGTGTAACTACTTATGACTTATTACTTATGATCTGCAACAAGGGGGATACTCCAGAGGGGGTGGAGACAATGAGAAGGGATCTAGAGAAGCTTGAAAAATGGTCCGAAGCGTGGCAGCTAAGGTTTTGTTTTTTTTTTCAAAATATTTTATTGAGAGCTAGGATAATACAGCATCAATCAGACATAGTAATTTAGTAATGTTACAATAATATTACACAGTGAATACGCCCAGATCACTTATTGTATACAGTTAACTGCATTAAATGAAAATCACATTCCTAACATCACAGGTCTGGAACCCAGGTAATTGAATGTCCAGTACATAGCACCACCACCATACCATCCCACCAACTGGTATCGAACATTTAATTATTTTGTGCTATACAGGGAACTAACCTTGTTCAATTGCTGTAATGAGGGGATTCCAAGTTCCCTCGAAGAGGTCCCTCCTACCCATAGCTGTGAGCTGAGCCCTCTCAATGGACATGCAGAGTTTAATGTTATTTACCCATTGTTGAATGGATGGTGGAGAGGAAGCCATCCAAAACTGGGCAGTTGTTTTGTGGGCATTAACCAGAGCTATGGACCACAAGGGATTATTATCTCTGCCTCCAGGGTGAACTGGGTTCACCCCCAGCAGTAACTCAACTGGGCTGCAAGAGGGTCGATAAGCCAAGACCCTAAACATAATCCCGTGTACCTCATGCCAGAATGGAGTGAATTTTTGAGCAGGGCAATGCTAGGTGGATGAAGTCACTTGGGGTTCCAAAACTCTAGGGATAGCTACTGAACTGCCATCACAGATGCAACAAGCCTTTGTGTGAAGCAAATAAACAAATCAAAACGAAAGAAAAAGCCACTATGGTTCTCAAGAGAGGTGGCTGTGAAAGTCAGGAAGAAAAAGATAGCATTCCGGAAGTATAAGGAAACACAGAAGGAGCAGGACAGAGAGCTGTACCAGTTAAGGCAGAAAGAAGCAGGGAGGGAAGTCAGAATAGCAAAGGCCCAAACTGAGGAAAAGATAGCCAACTCAGTTAAGAAGGGGGATAAAACCTTTTATAGGTACATCAGCGAGTGTAGAAAGACAAAGGAGGGATAGTGAGGCTGAATAGAATGAGCGGTGGGTGGGCAGAGGGGACAGTGAAAAAGCAGGAATACTGAACAAATATTTCTGCTCAGTATTCCTAAAGAGGAGGAAGTGCTAATCCAATTAACAGAAGCACTCTTGATAGCGGGTCGATCCAGTCCTTTCACAGAAGAAAGGGTTCTGCAAGAACTCCTAAAACTGAAGGTGGACAAAGCAATGGGTCCTGATGGAATTCACCCCAGAATTCTAAAAGAATTAAGGAAGGAACTAGTGAAACCACTGCCTACTCTTTTTAATAAATCATGGGAGGATGGTGTGGTACCCGAGGACTGGAGGAAGGCGGATGTGATTCCCCTTCACAAAAGTGGGACCAAGACAGAGGCAGGAAACTACAGACCTGTCAGTCTGACCTCTGTGGTAGGGAAAGTGATGGAGTCACTTCTGAAGGAAAGAATAGTTGAGTACCTAGAGGTCAGTGGAGCACAGGATCCAAGGCAGCATGGGTTCACAGTGGGAAGGTCATGTCAGACGAATCTAATAGATTTCTTTGACTGGGTGACCAAAGTAGTAGACCAGGGAGGGGCTGTGGACATGGCCTACCTAGACTTTAGCAAGGCATTTGACACAGTCCCACACAAAAGATTGATAGTCAAATTAACCAGCCTGGGAGTGGGTCCCAGGGTGGTAGCCTGGGTAAAACATTGGCTGGACAACAGGACACAGAAGGTTATTGTAAATGGAGTCCACTCTGAAGAAAGGCGGTTACTAGTGGGGTACCAGGGGTTCAGTATTGGGTCCAGTCCTTTTTAATGTCTTCATCAGTGACATTGCAGAGGGACTGGAAGGAAAAGTATGCCTTTTTGCAGATGACACAAAGATCTGCAACAGGGTTGATACACAAGGAGGCGTGGAAAGGATGAAAAGGGACTTAGCAAGGTTGGAGGAATGGTCAGACGTATGGCAGCTAGGATTTAATGCAAAAAAGTGCAAAATAATGCACCTGGGAAACAAGAACCCAGGGGAAGAATACACAATGGGTGGGGAGCTAGTAACAACAAAAACAGGAAAGGGACCTGGGGTAATCATATCAGATGACCTTAAGGTTAGAAGCAATGTGGAGAAGGCAGTAGGGAGGGCCGGGGTATACTGGGATGTATAGGAGAGGCATCAGCAGCAGAAAACAGGAAGTTGTTATCCTCTGTACAGACAGTTGGTGAGACCCCATCTGGAATACTGTGTCCAGTTCTGGAGACCCCATCTCTGCAAGGACATAGACAGGATAGAGGCAGTCCAGAGGAGGGCAACTAAAATGGTGCAGGGTCTGCAAGAAGCCGATGAGGAGAGACTAAAGGAGCTTAATATGTATACCCCTTGAGGAAAGAAGGGAGAGGGACATGATAGAAACTTTCAAGTACCTCAAGGAATCAACAAAGTCAGAGGGTAGCATCTTTCAGAAAAGAGACTTGCAAGAACAAGGGGACACAATTTAAAGATAGAAGGAGAGGCGGTTCAGGGGCAATGTGAGAAGTATTATTTCACAGAGAGGGTAGTGGATGCATGGAACAGCCTTCCTGAGGAAGTTGTGGGGTCTAAAACTGTGGGAGAATTTAAGAATGCATGGGACAGACATAAGGCAATTCTTGTGGGGGCAGGAAGATAAAGGCTGTTGGTTAACTAGGATCTGCGGCCTATCCTGTAGGTAGGGAAATGGGCAGACTAGATGGGCCTAGCGGTCCTTATCTGCCGTCAAAGTCTATGTTTCTATGTTTCTATGTTTCTATGATTTCGATGGGTCCATCTGTTGCAGCCTACCGGAGAGAAGTATGCCCTGAACAAAAAATTAAACTGCACTTGCCTTAACCTATTACTCCTAGAACACACTATCAGATGTTTACAAGCACTTTCCCAAACGTGCGAGTCACAAGTGATGCCTGGATCACCACTCCATGCCTCGTGGACCTTTCTTAGTAAGCCCCGGTCCCCACCCTGGAGAATCTGGTAGTATATTATGTGGTTTACTGTTGGGTTGTGGTCTGTAAAACCCCTCTTCAAAGGGTGTAGGTGGGGCCCAACCCCCCACTGTACTTAGAACCTCCCCCAGGCAACTCCTAGGTCTCAGACATTTGAAGTAGCCACCTCGTGATATACCCCATCTGCTGTATATGTACTGGAAACTCGAGACTGTGCCCCCCTCATACATTTGGTGAACAGAGGCCAAGCCTTTGCATTTCCAGCTTAGTAGCCTCTGCACCAGAGTCACAGTGTGGGGACCCTTTAGTTTAACTGCATCCACAAGGTGTGTATACTGTGAAGGGTCAGGGGATCTTTTAATAAGGGAATGAACCTCGTGCCATGCTCCCAAGGTGGTGGCCAGGAATGGATTGAATACTTCCTCCAATTGGCCTGACCAGAGTATCGCCACCAGCAAGCCTCCTTTAAAACTCCTAGAGACCCCCTCTTCCTCCAGCCTGAACCAACTGTACTCCCCATCCCCATCTCCAGTTAGTAAGAAGGATAACTTGAGCAGCTAAAAAATACCATTGAAAGTTCAGAAGGTCCAAACCACTCATACAGTGTGGTAGCTGGAGAACTGCTCTACCTACCTGAGCTGCTCGTCTCTGCCACAGGAACCTGTGCACTATAGTGTCTAAATACTTGAAGTGGGTCTTGAGTACTCCTACCGGGAGGGACTGGTATAAATAGAGACACCTTGATAGAATCATCATCTTGACTACCCCAACCCTCCCAATAAGGGTCAGAGGAAGGCCGATCTACCTCTCACAGCCCTCAGCAATTCTCTGCCCCAGGGGTTTGTGATTCAAGGCATACAAGGAGCCAATCCTGCTGGGGATATAAATCCTGAGGTAATTAATCTTGGCAACCATTTGCAGCCCATTAAGGTGTGAGATCAAGGCCAGCCTCCCCTGCCACCCAACTGGGAGAAGCTCACTTTTAGTCCAGTTAACCCTATGCCCTGAGAGCCGACCATACTCCCCCATCAGCTGATGAACTTCAGGCACGTCCACTGCTGGATTCTGCAAGTATAATAATAAATCATCAGCATGCATGGCTATTTTATGCTCCGTGCCCCCCCTTATATCCCCTAATAGCCTCATTCGCCCATATGGCCACAGCCAGGGGTTCCAGGGACAGTACATATAGCAGAGGAGATAGAGGACACCCCTGCCTAGTACCCCGTCCCAACGTAAAATGAGATGATAGCTGGCGATTAACTGTTACCTGAGCCCTAGGCGAGGAGTAGAGGGTTCAGACTCAGGATATTTTTATTTATTTATTTATTTATTTATTTGCTTTTGTTAACCGGGTAAGCACACTAGACAGCCAAGTGCCTATTTTCAGGTGAGACCCAGGAGATTACAAGGTACATACATGAACAATTTTCATTGAACCAAACCCAAACCTCCCCAGGGTCTCAAAGAGATACCCCCACTCCACAAGGTCAAAAGCCTTCTTGGCATCAATTGGTAACACAGTGGCCCCATGGCTCTGTGGCTGCCTCCCCCATTTATAAATGATGTTTACGGTTATATAGATACTATGCTTCCCTTGCCTTCCCTTAATGAACCCTGCTTGGTCCGGGTGTATAATCCCAGGAAGCAGGATCTCAAGCCGAGAGGCCAAGGACTTAGCTACAATTTTATAGTCAGTGGTAAGCAACAAAATGGGCCGATAGGAAGCACACCAGGCAGGATCTTTCACGGGCTTAGGGAGAACCATGATGATGGCAGACCGTGTGGTGGGGGGAAGCTCACCCACCTACAGGCTTTCCTGAATCATATCTAGCAGGGGATCAAGCAATGAGTCATGAAAACATTTGAAAAATCAACAGGGAGCCCATCAGGCCCCAGGGCCTTCCCACTCTTGAGAGACTTAATAGCCATGCTGATCTTGGCTCTGGAAATGGGCTGCTCCAGACTTTCAGCCTGGTCTAAGTCCAGTGTTTTTAAAGGAGCTTTAGCAAAGAAGGAATCAAACTCTGGGGTGATGGGAGATACCTCAGAGGTGTGCAAAGACTTGTATAAGTCTCCGAAAACATCTCCCACCTTATAAGGGTCTTGGACAATCCGAACTGATATATCATGAATGCGACGTACCTCCCTGTCTTCCTCTCTCCTATGAAGCTGCCAGGCTAGATACTTCCCTGCTCTGTGCCTCTCAAGATATGCCCCAGCCTGCGTCAGTATGATAGCTCTCTCGATCCTAGCACTACTGAGGGCATTGTACCACCACTTCAGTTCTAGATCACTTGATATAGAGCAGAAGTGGGTCTAGCTTTGTGAGCCTGTTCACAAGCCTCAATTTTTGTCCTTAGCTTATCCATCTCCTGTTCTAAAAGCAAAACAAAATGGTTATATTAAACGCACGCTGAAAATAGAAAATAGAGTTAAAAATCTACATTCTTACCTTAGGTCTTCTTCAGGAAATATCTAAAATAGAAAAAAAACAAAGTTCGTGTCCTGTTCTGATACTTTGGCCTTGTGAGCAGCATAGGCTATAGATTACCCCCTAATATTGGCCTTCATGGCCTCCCATCTGACACAATGAGAGGTGTCCCCCCTTTTATTAAGTGTCAAAAAATTCTTGTATGCTCTGCATCATTGCTTTGATGTAGTCAGGGTCCTTAAGAAGAAGGGGGTCCAACCTCCACTGCCGAACCATCGGTGGGCTATTAACTGGCAATAAGTCTAAAGTCATAGAGGCATGATCGGATTAGAGGATCGGGGAATAGTGTGCCTGCCAGACCAAGGGGAGTACGATCCTATCCTGGAGTAGGATTGGTGGGCATGTGAATAAAAACTATACTCCCTGCCTGATGGGTATAGGTGTCTCGACACATCGACCAGCCCCACCTCGGATTCCATCTCCTCCATGGCATGGGCATTCTTGGAAATGGGGATCTGTGCAACATTGGAATGGTCAAGGATCACATCCTGCACACAATTAAAGCCCCTCCCACAATCCACGGCCCCAGCCAAGCAGCCATCTCCAGGGTCAGCCTTTGGAAGAAACTGGAGTCATCCACATTCGGAGCATAGATTGACCCCAAGCATAGCGCCCCATGTCCCACCACTTCCACCCTGGCCAGGGCAAATCTACCTGCATGGTCCACCACCTTATCCAAAATCGATACCTGCATTCCCCGAGGGAACCATATGGCAACCCCCCTAGCCTTAGAAGAAAATGTAGAAAGTATCCAGGTGGCCCCCAGAGCAGCCTCAGTTCTAACAGCCTCCCCTCTCATCATGTGGGTCTTCTGAATGAGTACCGCATTCCATTTAGATTTTTTAACTTTGGTCATGATTCTTTTCCTTTTGATCACAGACTTTAGTCCATTGATGTTCCATGTACCAATTCTCAAGTATCCTGCCATAATCCCAGTGTGGTCAAAGCAAAAGAAGTAGCCCAGGAATGTAAACCAGGACCTCTGGAGGCCCACCGACTGACCTCCCCTAACGTTAGCTGCCTTCACAGTGACAAATCTGTAATAAGAGAAATGCCACACCATCCAATTTTCTGTCTAAATAATCCCCAAGTATTCTCAACTACCTTGCCCCCTCCCCCCTCTATTCATTCTCTGTGGGTAAGAAGGGTTCCGGCGTTCCAGCAAACCAATGCAGCAAAAAAAATGTCTGCTTTCCAGTCCAGTTCCTTCCTTCCCCCCACGACACATACCAAAACCCTAGAAAACTACCAAATATCCAACCCTCATGCTCCCTCAAACCTTCCTGTCCCAAAAGTACATAAGGAAATATCCCTTGCTCCTCTCCCCCCTGTTAGGCCAAAACTGACCCAACCAAGGCTCCCCTGCAAACAATAGGTGAACATTAAAACTAGTATTTGAATCATCAATATTTAGCGAACATTATGAAAGGCACCCTGCAAACCCATAGCAGAATAGGAGCTACCCCTGTATATGTGCCTTAAACCTACACAATAAGATGAACTGCTACTACTATTAAGAGAACTTTAATTAAGTAACTTGCTAAAACAACAGCAGAACTGGGTCCTCCCTGCAAATAAAGTCTCTGTGGACACAGGTCGAGTAGAACAGCTGAGGCAGCTAAGATTCAACTCTAAGAAGTGTAAGATTATGCACCTGGGAAAGAGAAACCCTTGGGAGAGCTACAGTATGGGGGCAGGGATTTGCTGACAGTAACCAAGGAAGAAAGAGACCTAGGGGTTATTATTTCAGATGACCTGATAATGTCAAAGCAGAGTGCAAAGACTGCAGGGCAGGCCAGCAGCATGCTGGGGTGCATAGGCAGAGGTGTGACTACCAGAAGGCGGGAGGTGGTGATGCCTTTATATAGAACAACTAGTCAGGCCTCACCTACAGTACTGTGTGCAGTTTGGAGGCCGCATCTTCGTAAGGACATTGACAGGGTGGAGGAGGCCCAGAGAAGGGCGACCAAGATGGTACAGGGCTTGCACCACATGACTTAAGAGGAGAGATTAAAGGACTTCAATATGTACTCGCTGGGGATATGATAGAAACATTCAAGTACCTCAAGGGCATAAACAAGGTGCAAGGGATAGACATCTTCCAGTACAGGAGAAGTACAAGAACGAGGGGTCATGGTATGAAACTGGAGGGGAGCAGGTTAAGAGGTAATATGAGGAAGTTTTTCTTCACAGACAGAGTGGTGGACACATGGAATAGTCTGCCACAGGAGGTGGTGGGAGCAAGGGCAAGGGGTTATAATGTCACGGGCAAAACCGTACACCGCAAAAATGCCGCTTGCAAAATAACGTCAGCACAATATGACGCTCAGCACACACAGAGCACTCACTGAAGCAACAACTTAGTTTTTAAGGGGGCTCTGCCCCACACACCCCCATGTGGGGGCTTTGCCCTTGACACCACCCAGTCTAATTATTAACTCCAGGTGGTTGTGGATGTCGGGGGTATAAAAAAACTCAGGGTCAGGAAAAGTTTTATTTTTCAGGCCAAAAAAGACCACAGTAGAGTGGGACCTGGGGAGAACCTAACTGCAGCCCCAGGTCCCCGATGCTGCTGGAGGCAGGTGCTCTAGCCACCCCACTATGGGAGCAGCTTGGCCAGGCACTGTCCAATGGCATCTGTCACCTTCCCTGCTGTAACTGTAGAGCCATTAGCCCTTCCTGCAGCACTGTATTTCATGCGTGGTTTTATCCATGCTATCTTAACCCAGTACCAGAGCAAGCACTGTGGAGGGATTTAAACACGTCTGGGACAGGCATAAGGGAAATGTAGAGGTGGGGCGGAGGGAGGGGAAGCCTCAAACCAAATAGTGTCAGAGGCCGACATCAGGTAATCGGGCTTGAGGGCAGAGTAGATGGGCCTGGCAGTCCTTAACTGCTGACAAATTCTATGTTTCTATGTTGGACACCTTTGAAATAGGCTCTTGAGCTCAAAGGTGTTCTGAATACTCTAAACTAAACTAAATAAACTAAACAAGTGAACTGATGTTCTTGACAGTCATGTAACACTACCATCAAACATGGCAAACAGCAAAACATTCTATAAATAGGAATAGACTGAAGCACTGATACAAGGGGCACTGGGCCCTATGAGCGGGCAGTGATCAATGCTACAACAAAGCAAGCCAGCCAACAGAACAGTTATATTTCATGCTCATCAGATTCAAACACAGTTCTTTGCAGTTCTAACTACATTCTACTTCAATTGAAACACTGACTGTCTAAACCAGTGAGGTGGCAACAAAGCAGGCACTGTCACTGATACATGGGCACCAGGGAACACAGAAATTAAAAAAAAAAAAAAACAAATAAAAAAACAGTTCCAGGTGGGTATAGTGCAATATTGAAACAGTTCTGAATTCCTATGGCCATTTTTGAAAACAGACCCACATAATAACAGTCTTTTCTAGCCAAAATGTCTGTAATAGAAAATGGTTAGCAACCGCTGGAAGGTTTATCTCTGCATAGGTAAACAAGCTGCAGTCTCAGCTAAGCTTAAAGAACCATTTGTAAATGCCGAATGTTCGCCGCTTGCATTGCTGTTGTACTGGGTCCTGCTTGTACACATTTTTACTATGTATTTACTCAGGACAGACCAGATGAGATGTAATATGTAGTCTGCTATTGGGCCCTGATTTTACAGAGTTTCATACTGCATTTACACAGGATACGAACATACAAAATTGCCAGCAGAAACAGGCCTTCTGGTCTGTCGAGTCTGCTCAAGTGTGCAGCTAGCACCTCATCTCTCAGCTGCCCCTCCCGCCCCCTCTTCCCAGTATCCCTTCCCCTTCCCCTGCCCCAACCTCTCTTGAAACTGCCCACCATCTTACAGGACACTATGTCATCTGGTAAGGTGATCCATTTGTCCACCACTCTTTCAGTGAAAAAATGTCTCCTCATCTCCCTCTTGAATCTTTCCCCCTCCAGTCTCTGTCCATTCCCTCTTGTGTCCCTCCCCCTTCTCATCTGGAAAATCCCTTCCCTGTTGGTCTTGTTTATCCCCATCAGATACTTAAAGGTCTCGATCATATCCCCCCATCCCTCCTCTCCTCCATTGAATACATATTCAGCTCTCCCAGCCTGTCCTCGTATGGCTTGCTCTCGAATCCTTGGATCATCTTTGTGGCTCTTCGCTGCACCCCCTTCACCAAACTGGTGTCCTTCTTCAGGAATGGGCACCAGTACTGCACGCAGTACTCCAGGTGATGCCTGATCAATGACGTATACAGGGGCAGGATAACCTCCCTCCTTCCAGAGGAGATCCCTCTTGCAATACACCCTAGCATTTTGTTGGCTTTTGCTGCCACCTTCCTGCACTGAGCAGAGTTGTTCACGCTCCCCGTAATGATCACTCCTAGGTCCTTCTTCTCTGTAGAGCTCCCCAACTGTACCCCATTCAAGTGATAATCCCTCCCTTGGTTCCTGGCTCTGAAGTGCAGAACCTTGCACTTCTTGGTGTTGAACCCCAACTGCCATGTTTCCGCCCACTCCTGCAGCTTATTCAGGTCCTTCTGCAACCCCTTCAACCCCTCTGCATCATTAACCACAGCTCCCATCTTGGTATTATCTGTGAATAGATTGATCTTGCTCCAGCTTCCGTGTGAGATATCTGCAATAAAAATCCCAAACATCACCAGTCCCAGCACCGATCCCTGTGGTACCTGCTTGTCACCGCTCTCAGTGATGAGAAGTCCCCCACCACCACCCTTTGCTGCCTTCTCTTTAGCCAATTTGTGATTCATTTCACCATTTTTGATCCTGCCCCCACATATTCTAGTCCCCCCTCCAGCCTCCCGTATGGCACTGAATCAAAGGCCTTGCTGAAGTCTAAATACAGGACATCCACTGCATGGCCCTTGTCCAGTTCCCACATCACCCTGTCATAGTTATCTACAAGGTTTGTCTGGCAGGATCTGCTCGCTACAAACCCATGCTGTTGACCATCCTGGAGACCATTTTCCTCCAAGAAGCTCACTAGTCTCTCTTTTAGGATGGTCTCCATGAGCTTTCCCATGATCAATGTGAGGTTCACTGGCCTATAGTTTCCTGGTTCATCCTTTGGGCCTATTTTGTGGATGGGCAACACATGGTCCATTCTCCAGTCCTGTGATACACATCCCTTGTCCAGGGAGGTATTAAAAAGGTCAGCCAGTGGCTCCACCAGGACCACTACCAACTCCCTTAGTGCCCTAGGGGGTATGCCATCACCCTATGAGGATAGTAGAGGTGTAATGTGATACCTCATTTTTAGTGTGGTCCTGCTTTAATAATGTATTTTTCTGGGACAGATCTTTTTAGATGCAACATCTCCTTTTCAGTGGGGTTCTGCAGTAGGGTCCTGTTTTTACACAGTTTTGCAGTATATTTACCAAGGATAACCCAGCTGAGATGCAATGTCTCATTTTCATAGATACATCGATACATAGAGACTGTCGGCAGATAAGGGCCTATGGCCCACCCAGTCTGCCTATTTAATTCTGTAAGTTCTCTTTACATTTTTCTAGAAGTCTGTTGCCCCTTATCCCATCCTCCAGAATCCCTGCATGTCTATCCCATGCATTCTTAAATCCTGTGATGTTTCAGCCTCCACCACTTCTTCTGACAGGGTGTTCCACTTGTCCACCACCCTTTCTGTGAAGAAATTCTTCCTCACGTTTCCTCCAAATTGCCCTCCCTCCAACTTCATCCCATGCCCTCTAGTCCTGGAACATCTTTTTCAACGGAAAATAGTGTATTCCTGCACCTTGTTCCTCCCTGTAAGTTACTTGTATGTCTCTATCATATCCCCTCTCCCTCCTCTCCTCCAGGGAGTACATATTCAAGTCCTTCAACCTGTCCTCATGTGACTTGTCATGCAATCCCTGTACCATCTGTGTTGCCCTTCTCTGAACCTTCTCTACCCTATGTCCTTACGTAGGTAAGGTCTCCAGAACTGTACACTGTACTCCAGGTGGGGCCTCACTAGTGTTTTGTGTAGTGGAATTATGACCTCCCTTTTCCTGCTGGTGATGCCCCTGCCAATGTATCCCAGCATCCTATTTGCTTCACCTGCTGCCTTATCGCACTGTTTCCCTACCTTGAGGTCATCAGAGATAATAACCCCAAGGTCCCTTTCCTGCTTGGTGCATGCCATATCCTCACCCCCAGCTATGTTGTTGTGGTGGATCGGGGAGATCGGGGGGGTCTGTGGACATAGCTTACCTGGATTTCGGGAAGGCTTTTGATTCATTACCACACAGGAGGCTATTTCACAAAATGAATTGCCTAGGGCTGGGGTGTGTGGTTATAAGGTGGGTGTGAAACTGGTTGGGGGCAGAACACAGAAGGTAGCAGTCAATGGGGTCCCCTCGAGGGAGACAGCAGTCACCAGTGGTGTTCCTCAAGGGTCGATACTGGGACCACTGCTATTCAACATCTTTATCAGAGACATAGCGGATGGTTTGGAAGGGAGAGTGATCATATTTGCAGACGATGTAAAGATTTGGAATAGAGTGGACATGCAGGAGGGAGTTAAGAGGATGTGGGGGGATTTGGGGAAAGTAGAGGAGTGGTCCAGAAAATGGAAGTTATTACTCAACATGGCAAAATGTAAAATCATGCACCTGGGCAGAAGAAATGGGAGAGTGGAGTACAGATTGGGGGGCGAGCTGATGGAGGTGACCAAGAAGGAAGGACACCTTGGCATCATCATCTCACAAGACCTGAAGGTGGCAGGGCAGTGTGATAGGGCAGTGGCAAAAGCCAGCAGAATGCTGGGTTGTATAGGGAGGGGTATCACAAGTAGGAGGAAGGAGGTCCTGATTCCCTTGTACACCCAGCTGGTCAGGCCTCATCTGAAGTAAGGGGTCCAGTTCTGGAGGCCTTACCTGAGAAAGGATGTGGAGAGGGTGGAGTGAGTTCAGAGGAGGGCAACCAGGATTGTGAAGGGGATTGACCACTTGCCATATGAGGAGAGATTGGGTGTCATTGGCATGTACTCACTTGAGCAGAGGAGGGAGAGAGGGGATATGATAGCAACTTTTAAATACCTGAAGGGGCTCAACAAAGTGCCTATAGGGAGTCTCTTCCAGTTAAAGGGGTGCCCTAGAAAAAGGGGTCATGATCTCCAAATTGAGGGGGGAAGTTCAGGGGAAATATTAGGAAGAACACCTGGAATGGGCTGCCTAAAGAGGTGGTGGGAGAAAATACTGTAGAGGGGGTTCAAGAGAGCTTGGGACAGGCATAGAGGGCTGTGCAAGGGTGGGGGAAGGAAATCTGAGCAAGCCTAGAGGATGCTAGGCAAATGAGCAGACTGGGTGGACCTGGCGGTCTTTTTCTGCCTTCACTTTCCTATGTTCCAGGGTTTTTGTGCCCCATATGCATTATCTTGCACTTCTTTGCATTGAATTTCAACTGACAAACCCTTGACCATTCTTCAAAGTTTCTGCATGTCCTGCCTCATTCTATCTACACCATCTGGCATGTCCACTCTGTTTCAGAGCTTCGTGTCATCAGCGAACAGGGAAATTCTGCCTTCTAAGTCCTGCACAATGTCATTGATATTTACCCAGGATAGCATAGCTCAGATTTTATCTTGTTTTCAGTGGATCCTGCTTTCACCAAATGTTTACTCTGTATTTACCAAGGATAGCACAGCTGAGATGCAATTTTTTGAGGGGGCCCTGCTTTTCCAACTTTTAGAATGCATTTACTCAGCATAGCCCAGCTGAAAAGCAAGTTAGATTTTCAGAGGGTTCAGCTTTTAAAGTGCATTTTTCCCAAGATAGAGCAGCATAGATGCAGAATTCAGGGAGGGGTCTGCTGTACTGAGGTCCTGCTTTTATGCATTTTTACTAAATATTTACCAAGGACCGGCCAGCTGAGAGGCAATATTTAATTTTCAGTAGGCTCTCACATTTTGACCTCAGATATCTAACATAGTCTTTTTATGACCTGATGTTATATGCGAGACAGGTGGGATTTTTTAACTCCCATCCAAAAGGTGTTTTCATTGACTGTGAAAACATGTTTTGGATTGGATTTGAAAAATGACACCTGTCATTTCAGGAGGTGGGGTAACACAAAGAATATGTTGAACATTAGGGGCCAAAATCTGCAAAAATAAAGCTATGAGTAAGCATTGGAACAACTCAACATTTCTTCATAACTTAGTTGCTTTTTTTTCACATTTTGATCCCAGATTTTCAAGTCTTTTTATGACCTTTTCTTCTAATCATGACAGGTGTCATTTATAAAGTACTGGCCAAAATGTCACTTAGCACCACAAGTGCAAAAATACATTTTGAGCAGAATTTGAAAAACAACACCTGTTACATTCATGAAGTGCTATGAAAAAAATGGCAGTGTTGATAATTTGGGGTCAAAATATTGAAAATTACCAAAGTTATGTGCAGGCGTTGAAAAATTTCAATATGCCTTCATATCTTTGTTGTTTTTTTTAAATATTCTGACCCCAAATTTTAAACATAGTCTTCTTATAACCCCACCTCATGAATCCAGTCTGTGAAAATGCTTAAATCCCCACCAAAACATAATTTCATGCCACAGGTACGAAAACACATTTTCACCATAATTTAAAAATGACAGCGGTCATGTTCATGAGATAGAGTGAAAAAATGGCTATGTTGAACAATTTGGGGTCAGAATATTGAAAATTGCCAAACTAATGAGCAAGCATTGAAAAATGTCAATGTACATTCATAATTGTTTTTTTTTTATTTTTACCCCAAATTTTCATCATATCCTTCTTATGACCCCACCTCATAAACCTAAAAGGTGAACATTTTTGAATCCTGCCCAAAAAGTGATATTGTGGCATAACTGTCAAATCACCTTTTGGCCTGGAGTTAAAGAATTTCACCTATTTGTTCATGAGGTGCAGTCCCAAAAAGGCCATGTTGAAAATTTTGGGGGAAAATAAAAAAAAAAAAATAACCAAGTTATGAGAACAAAGTTCAAAAGACACTGAAATACATTGATCACATACCTGACAGGTGTAATGCTGAATTAATCAAGGGATTTTTAAGGATTTTTTAAAATCTCTGTTGAGAATTATGAGACCTTTTGTTAGGGATTTTTTTTGTTTGGTTGTGTGTTCACTGCTACCAGGAGAGGGTGCTTCCACCTGATAGTCTAGTTGAAAATCCACTAGATGACACTGGAATACTGTAATAGTAACTGGTTTCTTTCTGTAGGCATAACAAAAAGAATTTTAGAGAATTTTTTTACTTAAATGTTTTGAAGGATAAATAGTGAATCTCACAAAATTGCTTGATAAATTCAGTGCTACTACTGTGATTTCCTCAGTTCCCAGTTTGGTACTGAATAGTGAAAATGTGTCTCCAGTCCAGAGAGGATTACGGCGTTGGACCCTATGACAGCACTTTGCTGGTTAATGGGCATCATCAAGCAGATGAATGAAGGCTGCTGCTGTCTAATAGGTGCAGATACCTCTTTTCAACTACACAAAGTTTCCACCCATCAACCAGAAGAGCAGTATTATGATCAACCTTGTTGATCATTGGAATGTCACGGACAATCCCATTGCAGCTTGAGCTCCACTGGTCCCAACAGTGACACACCTCTGAAATCCAGTATCAGCAAAATGTTCACTTTGTGCAAGGGCAAACATAAAAAAGTTTTATGTGTGTATAACAGAGAAAGCCCAGGTTGCAACTATAATATTTGAATACATGTAGTTAGTCATTAAAAACAAGCATTCTTGAGAACAAAATCTTTATTTTGTTGTTATTATTAACAGATTAAAATAAACATAGACAGAAATATATTTGTAAAGACAAGGGTTACAAAAAATACAAAGTACCCTCAGAAAGTAGCAATATACAAACTGCAGCAACTATCTGGACAAAAGCATTTCATTTTAAATAATGAGAATATTTTAATGTTTATTTTTATTATTGAACAGAAATACAAGGACAGAGAAACTAGTCCACTTCTTTTAAAAAAGTTAAAAGTGAATCACAGATGACTAGTTCACACTTCTATTATTTAATATTTATTTCAATTCAAGCTGTGATCCACTGGTACCAGTATGAATTGTAAAGGATTTTGTATTTGAGATCTGTATATCTTTGTGAGGAAGCTGGATCTGTTCCAATGGAATGCTGGAGTTTGAATATTTAAGATTTGTGAAAAAAGAAAATTAATTCTGAGCTGAGTACAGTTTCAGTGCTTGTTCTATTTTTTGTTTCTAGTCTTGAGGGGTAGTAGGAACAAATACTCTTGGTGCTAACTCTTCATCTTAAATGAGACAGGAAATTATTTCTAGCTTTTTTAGCTATTAAATAAATGATAAATATTCAATAATGGCTTCTGTGTGTGTTTTTGTGTATTTTAAAAATTTAGAATGGACATTTCGCTAGGTCATCTTGATCTTGGCAGCCCACTAACTTGACAGGCTGTGTTTCTGTATTGGGAGTCAGTGCATGCCAAGCTTTGAAAAGCTGTCATCACAGACTTGGCATGTGCTGACTCCCAGTATAGAAACACAGCCTGTCAAGTCTGTGGGTTGATAAGATCAAGATGATCTAATAAAATGTCCATTCTAAATTTTTAAAATACAAAAAAAAAAAATACAGACAAGTCATCACTTAAGATATATAATTTATTTAACTGTTGCAAACATCAATAAATCATTTCCTATCTCCTTTAACAGGCCAGCTGCTCTTGCTCCAGGTATGGGAATAATCAAGGCCACTGGTTTTCGATTTTTACCAGACCGCCCAAAAAAATTCTAGAATCTGAACAATCTGCACACCAGTAAAAACAAAGAATTTCATGGAATCTGGCATTTTGTACCAGATAAATAACTCAACAGAACTTGTATTTTTCTTATAATTGCTTCCTTTGCTATTTTCAGTTTGGTTCATTTAATGCTCTGTATATTAACCCTTCTTTTATTCTGATTATTGGTATGTATACTAAAAGAGTGACAGTAGAATCCTGGTCAAATCCAGAAATGAGACTTACAATCACTGGTGAATTCCTGGAATTGCAATTCTTGAAAATTGACTTTCACTACTTTAATCATAGTAAATCAGTGGCCTTAGGAATAATTTAGTATCAGTGATGCCAGTTTTAGTGTTCAACCCTTGAAGACAGCCTGCTCCTCTTGCACTGATGCTCCCCTTGTGGGATGCTGGTTACTGTTGCAAGAGATGTGAGGTCACTGCAAAAACTGGTGCTCTGATAATGACAAACAGGTCTGCTTTTATCAAAGTGCTGACTGTTCGGGAGATATATGGACAAGCATGCAGCAGGCTGGATGAACTCCGGTCCAGCCTCTCTCTCTGAGCTTCCCAGGAAGGTACAAATGTCCAAATGTCCCAGCAGCAAGGCACCATTTGCACAGTCTGTTTTGTGCAAGTTTAAAACCTCCCAGGCAAGCAAAACCAGGTCCTTATAAGGTAATTGGTGTGGTGCTGGATTAGGGTATTCAGTTCCATGTGGCTGCACAATTGGAGCTGAAGAAATAACTCCAGGCTGACACACACAGAGTAGATCCAGCTTTGCAGAAAGTCTGCTGGTGATGCCATGGGCAACAAACAGTGTCCAAAAGTCTATTAGGGTTGCACAACACTGGCACCAAGCTTTAGGTTGCAACATTCCTAGTCACCTCCAAAAGGATGTGTAGCAGATGTCACATAGCCAATCACTTGCCAAATCCTGGATGAGCATCCCCACATGTAACTCAACTACCATTTCAGGACATCCCTACACAAAGCCCCTTTGATGAGGATAGGGGCAGGCAATAACCTCAGAAGTGACTCCCTTGTCTAGGGGTATTAGATGGTTCAGTCTTGCTGGGAGTCATCAGGAAAGAAAGTGATACAGACAGGTATTTAGGGACCAAGGATGGATGTACCCTACTGGACACACAATCTCAGAGAAAATGAGGTATATGACTACCTGGGTGGTTTGCAAGACTCGCCCACACCTCCATAGGGAGTTGGAGACAAAAGCTAAAGTGGCCACAGAAAACAGTGGCTTACCAGCCAAAGTAGTCCATCCCATGCCCTTGGGTTACAAACCTCCGCACCAACTGCTCTGATATTCCACCAGCCATGCACATGACCACTTCATGCTCTAGGCCAGACATCTGTGTTCCAAAATAGAACCTGTCTGCTACACCTCCATCACACAGGAACACAGGAAAGCTGGAACAGATGCCATCAGCAGAGGTAGCCCATGAAGATAGCGACCGATAAACGGTGAAGCATCACATTGACAATGCAACCACAGTACCGACCCTCTTTTGTGATCCTGGTTCCCCCTTCTCTGAGTTGTGCCCTTCCCCTGGAGTAAGAATCTATAGTAAGGAAGGTGTGGGGGGCCCCC
This sequence comes from Neoceratodus forsteri, assembly GCA_016271365.2. Lineage (NCBI taxonomy): Eukaryota > Metazoa > Chordata > Ceratodontiformes > Ceratodontidae > Neoceratodus > Neoceratodus forsteri. Next base: position 1,682,541,771 of record CM057456.1, read on the forward strand.
CTTAAGAAAAGACTTTATTATCAGTGGTCACGATGTGGGTTCAACACTGTTATCACCCATTGCCATTCCTCAGTTGCTATTATGACATGGAACCATCAGCAGACTCTCCTTGAGGGTGAGTCTCCAACAGGCCTTTGCTTTCCCCGATCTCATCTCCAACATGCCTCTGCTTTCCCCAGTCTCAGGCTCCTGCCAAGGCCTGAGCCTCCAGAGGCCTACACTGAAGAGGATCAGTGCCACCAAAACCAGGGCATCCTTCAACCATTTCTGGGACCACAGGCCTTCTGGTTGGTCACAGCCAGAGAAGTGCACCAATACATGCTACATAGAAATGCACACTTTATTTTTTTTCCTCCCTCTTGCCTGGTAGGCCCCCCTTCTGCCATCAAAGGCTTGCCCAACCCCATCATCCGCATCTCTGGAACTTACCTTGAGGATCCACCTGTTCCTCCACAGCTTTGCTCCTGTGGCAGGGCCATTGTGGGTTCCTCAAATCCTACTGGATGGCTTTGTTCAGTGCAGTGCAGTGCTCCTGTGCCCATAGTAACACAGTAACAAAGTAGTTGATGGCAGAAAAGAACTGCTAGACCAACCTAGTCTGGCCATATTCCCTGCCTGCATCAGTTGCCGCTGATCCTACGTGGTCATTGCCTTTCACTTCTCTTCCACACATTTAAGGTTCCCCTATGTGTATCCTATGTATTCTTGAATCTCTCCACTGTTCTAGCCCCCACCACTTCCTGGGGCAGGCTATTCCAAGCATCCACCACCCTTTACATGAAGAAGAATTTCCTCACATTTCCCCTTATCCTGCCCCCCTCCAATCTCATATCATATCCCCTTGTCCTTGTGCAACTCTTGTACTGAAAAATGCCACCCACTTGCACCTTTTTTCAAGCCCTTAAGATACTTGAAGATTTCAGTCATGTTCCCCACTTCCTCCTCTTCTCCAGTGTATACATATTGAGGTCTTTTAATCTATCCCCATGTGTCTTCTGATGCAAATCCTGCACCATCTTGGTCGCCCTTCTCTGGAACGCCTCCACTCTTTCTATGTTCTTGTAAAGATGCAGTCTCCAGAACTGAACACCATATTGCAGATGAGGCCTCACCAACATTTTGCATAACGGCATCACCAGCCCCCTTCTTCTGCTAGTGATACCCCTTCCTATACATCCCAACATCCCACTGGGCCTCTCCACAGGCTTGCTACACTGTTTGGCCACCTTCAGGTCATCTGAGATGATTATCCCCAGATCCCTTTCCTCCTTGGTATCTGCCAGCAATCCCCCTCACACACATTTTGTAACTCTCCACAGTGTTTTGTCACCCCAGGTGCATGATTTTGCACTTCTTTGCATTGAATTTTAATTGCCGCACTTTGGACCATCTTTCCAGCCTTCCCAGATCCCTCTTTATTCTGTCAACCCATTCTAGAGTGTCTATTGTGTTGCAGATCTTGGTGCCATCTGCGATCTAGCAAACCTTCTCCTCCAGCCCTTCAGTAATGTCACTGATAAAGACATTAAAAAGGACTGACCCCAGGACTGATTCCTGGGGCACCTCACTGATTACCCTTCTTTCCTTAGATTTGATCCCATTCACTACCACCCTCTTCTTCCTGTCCCTCAACCACTTACTAATCCAGTGCTCCACTTTGTGGCCCACCCCCAGGCAACCTAGCTTGTTAACCAGCCTTTGTGTGGTACGGTGTCGAAGGCCGTGCTGAAATCAAGGTAGGAAATATCCACCACTCCTCCATGATTCACTTCCTTCATTACCCAGTCAAAAAGGTCTATCAGATTTGTTTGACATGACCTTCCTGCCGGGAATCCATGCTGTCTCGGATCCTGTGCTCCCATGGTTACCAGGTGATTCACAGTCCTTTCCTTAAGCAGTGCCTCCATGATCTTGCTCACAACTGAGGTGAGGCTTACTGGCTGGTAGTTTTTTGCCTCCTCTCTGCTACCACTCTTGTGAATAGGGACCACATTTGCCCCCCTCCAGTCCTCTGGAACCACCCCTGTATTGAGCAACTCACTTACCAGGGCCACCAGCAGTGCTGCTAGCACTGTCCGTGATTCCTTTAATATCCTGGGATGTACTGTATATCATCTGGTCCCATCACTTTGTCCACCCTCAGTTTTCTGAGTTCCTCCAGGACTCTCTCTTCTGTAAAAGGACTGGTGTTTACCTCTCTCCCCCCCTCCATTGTTTCTGATGCTTAGTTGTTGTCCATGTCCCTCCCCCTTTACTGTGAATAGTGAACAGAAGTATTCATTCAGTACTGATGACTTTTTTCGCTCACTCTCTACACACCCCTTCCCCCTTTGAGCCATACCATTCCTCCCTTGACCTTCCATTGCTAATGTATCTATAAAATGTCTTGTCCCCCTTCTTTACCATCTGTGCTAATCTGTCTTGTATCTTCATGCTTCTAATTGCTTTCTCTGCCTCCCTCTGTCTCTTTAGGTACACCTCTCTAACCTCAACCTTCTGAGTCTCCTTGTATTTTCTGAAATCCCCCTTTTTGTCCCTAACTTTCTTTGCTACCCCCTTTATGAACCATAGAGGTTTGTTCCTTCTTTTTCCCTTTTTTACTCAGTCTAATGTACTGATTTGTCACCTCCACTATGGCTTCATTAGGGTGTCCCCACTGTTCCTCTACCCCCTCCTCCTGGTTTTCTTCTTGTCAGGGCTTCTTTGATCTATCTCCCCATCCTTGCAAAGTCTGCCCTCCTGAATTCCATGACCCTTGTCTTTGTGTGGCTCTCCTGTGACACTGTACTGATGTTAAATTGCACTGTATGGTGGTTACTGGATCCTAGGTGCTCATTCACCCTGACTTCCTTGATCCTGTCTTCATTGGTCAGTACAAGGTCCAAAATAGCCTTGTCCCTGGTGGGCTCCTGCACCAACTGCCTGAGTCCTGTCCTCTGCAAGGCCTCTATGATGTCTCAGCTTCTGGCTGAGGTAGCTGGCTGGGATGGTCCAGTCAACGTCTTGCAAGCTGAAATCACCCAGCAGTAGTACCTCCCCCTTTGCTGCCATTCTGTGTACTTCCTCCACTATTTCCCTATCTACCTCCTCCCTCTGTGCCAGAGGCCTGAAGATCACTCCTGTGTGAATTGCTGTGCCAATGCCTGTCTCAAGGGTGACCCGCAGTGACTCGGCCCCCCCGCCCTGTGTACCCCGTACTGCCATCGGTGTAATACCTTCTCTGACATAGAGGCCACCCTCTTTTTTTTGATCATTCATTTTTTGTGCTGCCAGCACCCCCAGCTCTGCAAATGGGCTTGCCTATCTTCAGTGACCCTCACCTTCACCTGGGAAAGCCCCCCAAGTTGGGCCACTGTAGCGGAACTGTGGTGGCTGGAGAGTCAGACACTGAGGTGGCTCATACCCGGGGGCCAGTGATTTTTTCTCTATTGTCCCCCTGGAGCTGGGAACATACAATGACACCAGTGGGAAGGCATCCGTCTCAGCTCCACCCCATGTTACAGCACAATGCCCTGTCCCCCAGCATCTGCCCGGGGGGGCAACTGATGCTGGCACCAGGAAAACCCCCAGTCCCCGAGGAAGGAGAGCAGCCCTCTGGACGCTCGATCCTTCTCCTCCCCTGCCAAGCCCCAGCAGCCCATGACGGTTCCCAAACACGGGTCGCCAGCGAGGTGCAAGGTGTGGTATCCAGCGCCTCAACCCTCAGCGCCACCAGGCTGGCCTGAGGCCCACCCTTTTACCCTTCCTATACCTCCTGTGTAGAGCGGACCCTGGTACATTGACCTCTCAGTCATGGTTTCAATGTACCATGTCTCGATGATTGCCACTATGTCCAGGTCTTCCTCTGCCATCAAGGCTGCCAGGTCTGGGATTTTGTTTCCCAGACTGCGGTCATTTGTATACATGGCTATCCATGTTTTGCAGCCTGTGCCCCTTGTATTCCTACCTTTACTTTTCTGCTCCTTGTTCCGAACCCTGTTTTTTTTCTCCTGCTGTCTCTGTTCCTCTGCCTTATCTCTAGTAATGAGCATAGGAATATCTGTCCATGTTTCACAGTCTGCCCCCTGTTATGTGTCAACCTTTCCTTCTTGTTCCAACTTTACAACCCTGCTTTTTTTCTTTTGCTTCCTATCTTTCTCTGCCTTACCCCTTGTAATGAGCTCAGGAATATCTGCCAACATTTGCCATGGTCCCCCACCCCACTAGCTACTCTGTCCTTTGGGGGTGGGCTGCCTAAGTCTCCCTGCTCCCGACTGACCCCCCCTTGGCGAGTTTAAATGCTTAACAAGGAAGCATCCAAAATTTTTTTTGAGGACCGCAGTCCCCTCCCTGGACGGATGAAGGCCATTCCTCCTGTACAGGCCCTCATCCCACCCGGTGGGTTCCCAGTCCACAAAGAAGTCAAACCCATTAGCCCTGCACCAGCCCCTCAACCAAGTGTTGAACTTGCTGATGTGGTGATACCGAGCCTCCCCCCCTGCCGTGGACTGGCAGCATGTCCAAGAATGTTCTGGAGCCTGATACCTCTTCAAGGCACCTACCCAACTCACTGAAGTCCTCCTGTACCTGCTGTATGCTCACCTTCTCCCTGGCTAGGTCATCTTTAGCCCCCAGTGTCTGAAAAAAAAAAACAATCAGATAGCTCTGCTGGAAACAATAAACTCAGCCCCAGCACTGCTTCCTGGTGCTGCTGTTCACCACTGCGGTTGCTCCCTGGCTCCTAAAGTAAAGATCTAGATACAGCAGCAAAACAATCAGCAGGTGAGTACCTGTCCAATGTGATAACCAAAGCCCATTTAGTTACGCTGTTCCTCTGTCTCCCAACTCTCCATACCTATAAGACAGGAGACATGAACTGAAACCAATTTCAAACAAAAAGAGAGAGGAAAAAAAACAAACAAATGAAAATATATTCCTTTCAACAGTAGTGTTGTTTGCACTTACAACCAAAACCCTTTTAATTACACTGTTCCCCAGAATCCCAACTCTCCGTACCTATGAGAGACAAGACACAAACTTAAACCAGTATTAATCCAGAAGGAAAAACAAATAAAAATAAACCCTTTACAGCTGTAATGATTTTTACACATAACTTCTTCAGCAGCAATCTGGTCAGATGATCTCGTCCCCGACCTGCACCCCTTCCTCTGTGAAGAAAGTCATGTTAATGGCTCCTACTGGCCAGGGCTTTTTTTTTAAATACCTCCAACCTCTTTGTCTGAATTGGCACCTTTTTCTGCAAGTGTGATTGGCTCCTAGGATGCCCTCCTGTAGTTCATGTTGAACTCTGGCTCCCCTTTTAGCCCACTATGTCTGAAAAAAAAAATCAGGTTGCTCTGCTGGAAACAATAAGCTCAGCCCAAACAATGCTTCCCGGTGCTGCTGTTCGTTGCTCCTTAAATAAAGATGTAGACACAGCAGCAAAACAAAAGCCCAGTGGGTGATATAGGGTCTGTGAGAAGTCATGGAGCTTCATCCTGCTATGGGTGGTGTTTTTCTCTGCTTTGTTTTCTCTGACTCATGGATGCTCTATGGGGATGACAGCATGACGCTTTCATGTCATTGGACATGCTGATATCTTCTGTCAGGAATGTCCCCTACCCGGAACTGCTACTCCGAGCTGTACCACCACTGTTGGTCACCTAGATGGTAGTGTTGCAGTTGAGTAGACTTCCCTATTTTCCCAGAGGAGGGGAGCATCTGCTGGAACACTCAATCCTCCTCCCTCCCCAGCTGACCCCTGAGTGGCCCAGGGTCACTCCTGAACCTGAATGACCACTGTGGCAGCAGGACAGGCATGAATGTCTCAGCACTGTGTCCAACTGGGATAGTGGAAATGCACACTTTAGATGGGAACCAAAATCTGGATTAACCCTGCCCTGCCTGGGGAGTCACATATATTATAGGGGCACAATCGCACCCCTATAGTTAGGGTTTAATGGTCAATTCTATGTTAAACTCAAAAGTTTGCACTTTAATAACTTTGCAACTGTTCCATTGATTCATATGACATTTTGCATGTCTCTGGATGTGGCATGTCACGTTTTGGTCAGATGTGTGGGTGCTGAGATATGGAGTGTCCAAAAATGTAAATATTACCATTTTTGTGTAAATTCTTTGTCACACCATTTCTTAGAAACTGTGTGGAGTCATGGTCTGAAATTTGTAGGGTATACATATCTTGGGTCACAGATGTGCTCTTTGAAGGTTTGGTGAAAAAATAGAAATCCTTTCAAAAGTTATTACATTTTAAATTTTTCCATTATTTCCTATGGGAAAAGTTAGGTGTGCCATGTGAAACAACTTTTTTGTTGCCGCAAAAGCAGAATTTATTGTTGTAAATGTGAATTGTAGTGTTGAGATTCTTTAGCGAGGTAAACAAATTTAAATATTTCAAAAAAATACTGACAGATGGTAAACACCAGCTGTTGTGTTTACCTAATTGTGGCCCAAGGAATCTGATTCTGGGGTCAGTTTGCCCCCCAAATGGGCAGAAATATGATTATTTTATCTGCAGAGTTTTCACTGCAGCAAATTAAGACACTACTTTACATTAAAACAAGGGGAGTTATGCTGAAAATGGCGATAAAAAGAACTCAGTGTTTCACAAAACACCATTCCTTTTGTCACAATTTACTACACAACTTTTTTTAAATGTCTGTTTCTTTGTCACTTCATAGGACATAAATGGTTTACAGTTTTGGGCTGAACTTTTCAGGGTACAGAGGTCTCCCCTCACACATGTACCTTTTTCTGGTTTGGTCAAAATACATTTTGGATATGTGCACACATACGCAAAGTCCTGATTCCTTTCCTATCTTTCCCATTCATTTTACTCCATTTCCGTGCACATCGATTTTTGCTTGTGTGTGTCTTTTGCCTTGTTTCCTGAGCCAATAGTATACATTTAATGAGCTGTGAGCTGTTAAAGTCCCCCAATTTGCCCTTCTTTTAAAACAAATGCAGTAATAAAAAAAAAGTGCTGTTCTCCGTGCACCCAAGCAAGCTGTTAAGTAGGTGTAAACTTCTAGTGGTTGGCAAATCCAAAAAAACACGTTGTTTTAAAGGGGTAATGTAGAGGCTCTCCCAGTCCAGTACACGTCCAACAGCAATGCCTGGATGATCTGTGAGATTTTCACAACTGGCCAAGGAAGCTTGATTGATACAGACAGTGGGACAAAGGAATCCAATACAAAAGTAAAGCAAATAACCCTCCTTGATGCTGTCTGTCTCGTAAATCAGTCATGGACAGATGTTTCCACTGATACAGTTAAAAACTGCTTTAAAAAAGCCGGCTTGTTTTGACCTTTCAATGATCTGCCAATCGCAACAGAACCTGAGGCATTCCCCCCTCCACCTAGAATGCTTCCCGCACATTTTGTCACTTACATGGCAGTTGATAATGAAGAACCAACCACTGGTCCACTCACAGATGCCGACATCTGTGCTACCATTCTTGGTTCTGAAACACCAGAGGATGAAGATGAAGACAATGACGAAGAGGAGGAGAAGACTGTGCCCAGCACAGGAGAACTGTAGACAATAATGAGGAAGGTATGCAGATTTATTGAAACATGGAAAGACACAGACTTTAATTGGTACTATGCATTTGAGAGACAGAGAGACTGACTTCAAAAAAACAAAAATGCAGCAAACAAAAATAACAAATTACATGCTGCAGAACTGATGTAATAATGTATACAGTCTCACCCTATCTGTTACCATAGCTGTAATAGTGCGTTAACTAATTTAAATGGTCAGCACTGTATTTTAAATGATTTTTTAGTTAAGTACAGGACTGCTGCATGGATATGAAGTTCTGTCCAGTATGCAATATGTGCTATTTTATCTGTAAAATTCATTTTATATTGCTGCAAACAAGAAAATTGTCCCTTGGTGTCTTTTTTTTAAAAAATGTTTAACCTCTAAAAGAAAATCGTCCATCGCCGATCACACCCACTGCCCCCCACCCAACCTCCCACTGTGCGCCCACCTCCCCACACTCACCATGATACCCTCACACACCTTCACTCACCTGAAGCAGTCCCAGGTTAGAGATTCACTTTCCCAATTGAAGACACGTCTTGTTGCTGGAACTGGTGAATGTAATATCAGAAACTAAGGTAAATGCATCCAAATGTATTTCAATGGGGGGTTCAACTTTTATGCATAACTTTGACATTTTTTGAGATTTTGACATCACTTTTTCAACATGGCCTTTTGGGTACCCCACCTCATGAACAAATTGTCATTACACAATTCCCACCAGAAAGATGATTTTACTGTTGATTGGCGAAATCACCTTTCCGGCAAGATTTGTGTAAGGACAGTCATATTGTTCATGAGATAGGGTCATAAGAAGGGTAAGTTAAAATTTGTTTGAAAAAGTTTTGTTTGTGCTCTGGGCAGGGAACTGTGTCACTTTCTTATTTTTAATTTTAAAACCCTCAAAGTTAGCTAGGTGCCGTTTGGTTTACTTATGCCGATGCGACAACATTGTTGTCGACGTTTGACATAGAGACATCCCTGATGTCGGCAAGCGAAATTTCACCTGTCAGACATCAGTCCATGTTTCTATTGGGGGGCTTTGCCCCACAAACCCCCCATGAGGGGGCTGCACCCCCCACACCTTCTATGGATTATTAACTCAAGTTGGAGTTAACACGAGGGTGAACCTCTGAAAGAATGAGGGGTTAACCAGCGGGTCCCCACAGAGACATTTTTGAAAACTGGTTGAAAATGTCATCAGGGGATTCGCCAACGGGGTTTCACCCTTCTGCCGACATACCATGCCATTTGTTAGGGCTTTATACATCAAAGGAAATGTAAGGTGCCTAAGTGATAAAATGTTTAAACAGTACTCTCATGTAAGGAAACACTAAACCACTTCTGTCTTCAAATAGGTTCCTTTTTTACTTAACGTTAGAACAGATGCTGTTACAGTGCTTGCAAATGTATGAGTTTTACTACATAATACAGATAGAGTTCTTATGGCTGTTTGTGTTCCAGTCTCTCAGCTCCATTTCTCAAGTGTTTATTTTTCTTGGCTCACTTGCCTAAATCCACACGGGTGTAACATTTAGTGCTTCCTCCGTGGAAGAATAATGCCATAATAATAATAAAAATACTAATATTAATAATAATGCATCTTAAGGGCATAAACAAGGTACAGGGAGACATCTTCCAATATAAGAGATGTACGAGAACATGGGGGCATGATATGAAATTGGAAGGTAGCAGGCAGAGGGGAAATGTGAGGAAGTTTTTCTTCATGGAGAGGGTGGTGGACAAATGGAATAGACTGCCACAGGAAGTGGGTGTGGCGGGCACAGTGGAGGGTTTTAAACATGCATGGGGCAGGCTTAAGGGTACCATAGAGGTGGGAAGGTGGGGTGAAAAGCCATTGACCAGTTAGGGTGAGAGGCCACAAACTAGTGTATGGCTTTTGGGCAAACTGGACAGGCCTGGTGGTCCCTATCTTTCAACAATTTCTATGTTTTTGTTTCTATATTGATCTCTATCTATCTGTCTGTCTGTCTGTCTATCTATCTACCTGTCTGTCTGTCTGCCTGCCTGTCTGTCTCTATCTATCTTTCTCTCTATCTATATATATACCTACCTATCTCTCTCTATCTACCTACCTTTCTATTTGCCTCTCTCTCTGTCTCTCTGTCTCTCTATCTACCTACCTACCTCTCTCTCTATCTCTATCTACCTACCTACCCTTCTCTGTATGTCTACCTACATATCTATCTATTTATCCACCTATCTATCTTTCTATCCATTTGCCTCTCTCTCTCTCTCTCTGTCTCTATCTACCTACCTGCCTCCCTACCTCTCTCTCTCTATCTATCTACCTACCTACCTTCCTCTCTCTCTACCTACCTACCCTTTTCTCTCTGTCTACCTACATATCTAACTATCTATCCACCTATCTTTCTATCCATTTGCCTCTCTCTCTCTCTGTCTCTCTCTATCTATCTACCTACCTCTCTCTCTACCTACCTACCTCCCTCTCTCTATCTACCTACTTACCTACCTATCTCTCTCTACCTACCTATCTACTTACCTATCTCTCTTTCTACCTACCTATCTTTCTACCTATCTCTCTCTCTCTCTAGCTGTCTGTCTAGCTATCTACCTACCTACTTACCTACCTACCTAGCTCTCTTTCTCTATCTACCCATATATCTGTCTGTCTGTCTATCTACCTACCTACCTACGTCTGTCTGTCTATCTGTCTATCTATCTATCTATGCCTCTAGAAGGCAGGAAACAGCCACTACACAAGTGCATCTCCACATAGAAAGTGTTACAGCTGCACTAAACATAAACACATATTGCAAACAGAATAAACAGGATGTGCCTTATTAACATTTTTAAAACATTGCAGACACTTAGACCCTGTCCACACTAGCACATTTTTGTTTTACACTGTGTTAACTCTGTTAACACCATTTAAAAAAATTGCATCCATATCGTAGCACAGTAAAACCATGCTGCAATTTGTGTCCAAAAATAATGTGAAAACCCTGCTAAAAGTAGGGTTTCAGCATGGTTTTTGACCAACATGGTTGCCCTAATCCGTATTAACAGCAGTGCCGATGAAATCTGTGCTGTAACACAGTTTAAGGCAACCACCACCACACCACAATCTCTGTTTTGTGGGCAGCCAGGAAGGGAAAAAAAGACACACACATTGCAGAGCTCACAATGCCCTTCTGAACCTAATGGTGCAATTCTCCACCGGATATGTTGCCACTCCCAACTGTGAGTATCCCGGCATATACTGTGCTGCAATGCTTTGTGGTACTGCTGCAATCATGCATGGAAACTCAAGCAGGCAAGCACAGTGTTGGAGTATTATGTGAATGCTCCAATAATCATGTTCAAGCACGGAAATTTATATGTTTTTAGAAACATTTTGCATAAATTGATGCCAGTATAGATTGGTCCTTAGAGACTGGGGCTAGAATTAATCCTGTAAGTGCACTCTAAAATATACAAGCACTTTACTTTTACTTTGGGGTTATAACAATCTTGATTTGCAACACATAAACATTACTTTTCTTTACACTACATTAGGTCCTCTGTTAACCTAATGCCACTGTACCCTTTGTTACCCAAGATACTTAAACATTTAAAGGACAAATAAACAGCTTTTTTGCCATACCTTGTACTGGAAGTTGCTTCTCGGCGATCGGTTCCCATTCCTTTCGAAATGCTGCTGGTGTAGTCTTGAGTGAATTTCTTAATTACTTTTTTAGTAATTTGCTCCATAGTTTTCGATTGTAGTGTATGCATAATTGCAGCCACCTGTCAGCGGCAACATGCTCTCATGTTCCCGATGTCATACGTGATGATGTCAGAGCAGCGAGACCAAGGATTCCTTGGTAATGTTGCAGCACAGCTTCCAGGCATGGGCTATCATGTTTTGCTACTATTATTTTAATTACTGACAGAATTTGCAGCATAAAAACATGCTGTGGCTGATGTTCAACCGCAGTCGATGCAGACCTCAATTTAAGATATCATTTAAATTTGTGTATGAGAAGTGAATTTTCCTGGAAAGACCCCCCCCCCAAGTGCATTAGTGCATCACTGTATATAGGCATTCAGTTCCTTTATTTCTGAAAGCCAATATATCTGCTGCTCAGTGTTATTATGAATTAACTGCAATAAATGCTTTCTGTTATTCAAATATTGTGGTGTGTTCTTGTGTCTGTCGTAAGGCTTGCATGCGTGTGTCATTGTCATTTGCTGAGTTATTGTTCTTTCCAATGGATTTGCATTTAAATGTACCTCGTGTGCTGTCAAGCATAAGTTTGAGGATATTTTCATTTATCAAATAAAGAAGTATTGGTCATACAGCATGATTTTTCACCTCCTGACTGCCCCCCCAATCAGAGCTCCATACATTTATCATGCAGTACAGTAACAGTGAGTATGTTACTGTTCATGTTTGTATTAGCTGCATGGTGCATGTATGTTCTAGCGAGAGCAAGTGATTGTAGAGGGATCCTAAGCATTATTGAATGCAAGTTCTGAGGTTCTGTGCAAGGAGCTGCAAACCGAGGTGTGATGTGTTGCAAGTTGAAAAGGGATACCACAATCCAGGTGCCTTTGCCATGCAAGTTGCTCCTTGCACTGTCAAAGGATTGATTGGGTCACCTGTGGCAGGGATATCCAGTGAGGCAAGCAGCAGGCATTGCTGTTAGGGTGAAGGATGCCAGGGACATCGGGGAGCCTGGAGGGGTGAGCACACAATTTGCACAACCACGTGGCTGGTTGCAGGACTCTGGCAAGGCACAAGTGACCCCACTGTTAGCTCCCACCTGAAAACACAGAAGCCAAGCTGCCCTCAGTCCTGAGGCTGGCACGAAGTCTAGATCAACTTGCTGTGGTGAGGATGTCATGTAACAACAAGGTAGCCCTAGCAGTGGCCAAGGCAGATGTTATGTATGAATGACAGTTCCAGTCCCAACCAGCATCTTCTTGGGAATAAAGTGTGCAAAGTTTAGACTTTTACCTGTAGCAAGGAAGGTGTACTTGGAATCCCATGAGGCTAAGGGAACCCCATGGTGGTGGTGTTGGGGGGTGTTGGGGGAGAAAGACATCTCATGAAGTGGTGCTCTTTGATAGCCTGAGGTGAGCTCCCCCAAGGAAGGTACAGAGAGCATTAAAAAAATGGATGACAACCCAAGGAGCTGTATACTGAGGTCATCTGTGCTCTGAAAGGATAGAGGTAACAGCATTGCTATAGGACATTGAAACAAGGTAGGTGAATGTCCCCAAAAATGAGGGGAGGTGGTTTTCTCAAAAGTGAACTTGATGCTTGTGTTTCCAATGCCATGCTGGGTGTGGGGGCTACAAGATGCTGCAGCCATCTGAACTTGGTCAAATGCGTGCATGGCCAATTGTGGGTGCATTACAGGGTTCACAAGGGCCCAGGGCATGATGAGGGAGCACCAGTCTGGTGGGCCTGATCAAGCATTTTTATTTACCCTGAAGTACTTGTTGCTTCAGGGTATGTGTTCTTGTGAACAATTTGAACAGGATCAACGGTCTGGCCTAGAAGTTACTGAAGGTGAGAACCGTGATCCCCCAGGCACAGCACTGACAATTCATTACTGTGACAGTCAAAGCCCAGAAAATGGTTTCAGCGCACACTGCAAGAAAAGCAGTGGGACACTGTCTGGCACCAGGGAACTGCTAAGGTCTAGAGTTCAGGATTACTGTAATCAACTGTAAAGGACCTTCATGATTTAGGTCCCTGGACTGTAACTGAATTGCACCGTATGACTTATGATCTACTGTTTGCCCCAGTAAAGAGAGCCAAGAGTTTTCCAGCAGTGCTACCATGGTCACATCCAGCATCTCCATGAGGAAAGTACTAAAACCTGAAGTGCTAGGGTCTCCCAGCCAGCATAATGTCTATACCAGTAGACACGCTTATGTAGTCACTGAAATAAATGCAGTGTATTATTCAAATATTATGGTGTGTTCTTGGGTCTGTCGTAAGCCTTGCCTGCATGTTCCATGGTCATTAAGCAGTGTCAGTGGCTCAGTGGTAGCACACTCACCTCTGAGGCCGGGAGATCAGAGGGCTGTGGGTTCAGTTCCCACATCTGGCACTTGGGTTAATATCCCAGTACTGACACTGTAGTGCAGCATGAGAGGGGTGCTGCACTTCTGAGGTGCCGTCTTTCGGATGAGACGTTAAACCAAGGTCCCATCTGCCTGGATTGGTGGTAGTTCAGGTGGATGTTAAAGATCCCATGGCACTTATCAAAAAGAGTAGGGGTAATTTTATTGAAATAAGCACATATGAAATCATACACATGAGAAAAGAGGTAAAACACAACATACAAAAGAAATCATAGAAAAAAAAGGGCATCTGTTACAATGAACTCAAAATGCAAGTGAAATATAATTAAGGGAAAAAAACTGGAGCCTAAATACTGAATCCTAATAAACACATTCTCCTACCTAACCCCATGATTACAACTGTTACCCAAAATTAATAATACCCATAATTTAAACTCATAGTTAACTATCAATTTCTAAACTAAATCAATTAATGATAAAAGAAACAACATTATTTGAATTTAATAATGTGTGAGAAGCCTTTCCACCACATTCTAACTTTCTTTGCATTATACAATTGTGACTCTGAAAGGAATATCTTAGTTAATACATTTGTCACATATTCTTTATAACCCTGAACTGAAGGCTTCTTTTGGTGTAAAACCCATTGGCACCTTGTTTGCCATAAACAATATCTTAGACTAGCAATGAAAACCTGTAAGTCCCTTTCCTCATATATCTGCAAATCTGAAGGAAAGGTCCAATACCAAAACATCATAAGTAAGCCTTGCTAGCCAAGAAAAATTCCACACCCTTGCCAAATAACCCCATATTTTAGTTGCCACAGAGCACTGAAGAAAAGTGTTCCATTGTTTCTTCTTTGTTTGTACATTCCATGTAAGGGCAAATTCTCTCTCTCTGTCTTTATATTTTGCTGTTCCTCTAATATTTAATTTACCATATAAAATAAGCCATTGTGTTTCCCATATAATCTGGTAAGCGTGGGTTATTAAGTTGATTCAAAATGTCCTCGTTCGATTACTAGGACAGTTCCTAAAACAAGGGACTTCCGAATAATTTGCAGCCATTAACTCTTTGTATAGTGCCTTTGAAGAACATCTTAAAATTTGGTGTTTTGTTACTTGCCACTTAAATAATTTCTTTGCAGCCGGTTTAAAATAATCTGGCAAAGATAAATGACTAGACATTTTTGGGGCACACATTATCCAAGCTGTAAGGTACCGACTCAATAAGTTTACAAAAAAAGAAGCTTCCTGTTTGATTGTCCCACCCAAAATATCTTTCAATGAGTTAGAAAAGAAGATAGAGAAGCAAAAGAAAACTGGGTCGACCATACCCAATCCCCCTTTTTTCTCCTCCAAGTATGTAAAGCATCTTTTAACCGGGTTTAGTCTGTTCCCCCAAAGTAACTGAAAACAAATACTATACACTCTAGTCTCATATTGAACTGGTAAAGGAAACACTGCCGCAATATATTGAAGACAGGGCAGAAGGAATTGTTTCAGAACCTGAATTCTTTTCATTTTAGTAAATCTAAATTTTTTCCATATTTTGACCTTGCTCTCCATTTTGTTTAACACCGAAATCCAGTGCAGTTCTGTGGGCTAAATTTAACCCCTAAGATTGTTAAAGGTTCTGTGGTTATATGGATGGAGTTCCAAGCTAACTGGTTTTGGCAATTCCCTCCTAAGATTAAACCTTTCGTTTTATTCCAGTTAATTTTAGCATTAGCAACAAAAGCGTATTCCTCAAATTTTGTAAAAATACCTTGAGTTGAGTAATATCTGTAAAAAAGGCATACATCATCTGCATATGCTTGAATGGTACTGATGAATTAGAATCTGAATACTTACTCCCTTGCCAAAGGGGGGCCAAACTAACAGCTCTTAAAAGAGGTTCTAATGAAAAATTATACAACAGAGGGCTTAACGGACAACCCTGTCTAACCCCACACTGAACTTGAAAGCCACTTGCCATTTCTCCTTTAATATAGGGAAAAACCTTACCTGAACAATACAGATTTTTAATTAAATTTAATAAATTCGGTGGCACCTTAAAGAATTCCAAAGTCGAAAACAGAAAGTTGTGGCTAACCCTATCAAAGGCCTTTTCTAAATCCAAGGTTAATAAAATACCATTACTTCCTAATTCATTAATCTTCTCAATCAAGTCCCTAAATAAACATAAGATTGACTGAATGCTACGGCCAGGAATGCCACAATGCTGGATTGGAGTAAAGCTATTTTTTGCTAATTCTTTAAGTCTATTAGTGATTAAGGACATCAAAATCTTGTAATCCGAGTTCAGTAATGTAATAGGCCTCCAATTTTGAAAACTGCCCTTATCACCCGATTTAAAAATATAAATTTGTAAACCGTCGGAAAAGGAGGAATTACTAACTCCTTTCTCCAAAAAATGGTTAAACAATATTCTTAAACAGTGACTAAGGTCACTTTGGAAGGTTTTGTAAAATAAATTGGAGAGGCCGTCTGGTCCTGGAGCTACATTAGGTTTAAGTGAAGTTAACACTTTAATTATCTCATCCTGTGAAAAAGGTCGTTGGAGCGACTTAATTAAGTCTGACTCTTGGTCCAATTCTATGGGAGGACCCAAAAAATTATTAATCTGAGTTAAAGAGGGTATCATTTGAGGCTCTAACTCCTTAAAATGTTTATGTATTATATCCCCTATTTCTTGGATTGAAAAAACTTGTTTAGTACCGTGATTTAATGAATTCAAGGACACCTGCTCTTTAACCTGTTTACATAATTCAAACGGATCCCCATAGACTGATTTCATCATATGGTTTGACATAATAGTTTGTAACGTTTTGGCTCTATTATATTGAAAAGCTTTCATCTCTGTTTTAATTTCATCTATTTGGGATGAAAAATCATCATTTGAAATGTTAGATCTCGATAATAATAATTGCAACTGGTTCTTTAATTTAAGGTAATGGAAAAACTTAGTCTGTTGGCATACTTTCCCATGTTTTTTTAAACCATTTAATACAATCATCTTTAGTTTCCTGCCACCATTCCCCCACATCCTCATATAGAAATCTCACTGATAATCTTGCTTGTAAAATAAGTTTTATGGAGTTTTGAACTAAGGTATCTGGTAGAATAGAAGTATTAAGTTTCCATCTAGAATGCTGTCTCCCACACTCTTTCGTAAGGCCTATTGTGACCCTTACTAGAGCATGATCTGAGAATTCTACCGGAATTATCTGTAGTTGATTAAATAGGATTTTCTTTGAAACGAAAAGGTAATCTATGGTATATCCTTTCCCTTTTTTAAAAAATGTACCTTTACATCCTGTTGCCCTCTTATCTATACATGATGTTAAGTCTGCAGTTTTAATAATGTCTGCTAAACATGCAGTGTCACAATAATTTTTTTTATTTTTGTCTGGTACATTTTGGTTTGCTGCTGTGCCACAGTTAAAATCACCTCCCTAAAAAATAGGGATAGTGGTCACTAAAAAAGGTTGAATCTGTCTCATGCTAAGCACTCTCCCAGCCTTGGTTTGAGGATTATAAATGTTGATTAAGCGAAGAGTAAACGAAAACCATTTACCCTCAATTATTACTCTACCAGGACATAATTCCACTAATTTATGCAAAGTAAGTTATATGAATTAAAAGGATACCCACCCTATCTGCCTTGTCCACCCCAAAGGACCAATAAGATGGCCCCCATGGCCAGTCTTTAGCGAAGTCAGAGACCTGATGCTTTGAAAACATCCAGGTTTCTTGTACAAAAATTATTGAAAGGTTTAAATCATGAATCAGGTGAAAAACTGCTCGTTTCTTCATAGTCTTTAAAAGGCTATGAGTATTTAAGGTGGCCCAAGTAAAATTCAAATCCATACTTCTGTAGTCAAACCTCTAAACAATCTTGTACTATTTTTTCCTTCTTTTCTTTTTTTTACCCTTGTAATCTTCTCTAGAAATCACTAAACCCTCTTGAACTGAAACCTGGGAATCTGTGTCTGCCATCTCAATTTCTGAGTCTCCCCAACTAAGGGCCTCAAAAGAATTTTTTAGTTTCTATACTTTCTGGTTCTGGAGGCCCTTGAGGTTTTATAGACCTGTTTGATCTTCTAAGGATTGGTGGGGGTTTTAAATGAACAGTTGAATTTTCTATGAATATACCCTTTGACTCTGTATAGCACACCAGCTGCAACAACTCTGAGCAAATATTTTCCATTTCCTTCCTCTTTAGATCTACAAGGCCTGATTCTTTGATATTAGTGTCCTTTTCCTTTACTGGGACTGTAGGACTCTGTGGAATTAGAATAGGGTCTGGCAAGGATATCTTTATTCCCTGGTTAACTCTGGCATCCTGTGCTTTTTGGATTAATAACTCTGAATTCCCACTTGTATCCTTATTTTGTGCAGCCCAAGGGCAGTCTTTAAAAGCATGATTATGTTCCTCACAGAGATCACACTTAATGGGGTTAGTACAAAACATAGTTATATGCCCCACATCTCCACAATTATCACATTTCGGCTGATCACATGTACTTGATAAATGGGTTTTCGCACCACACCTGTAACAGGCCCTCGGTTGACCGCTATAGAACACCACCCCCCTATCCCTACCTAACATAAAGGAGTTAGGAATGTGTTCAATACCGGCTGTCGTTTGACGCAATATAACTTTAAATTTCCACCCACCTGTCCAGAACTGTTCAGAATCTAATATGGGTTCTGGATCACTTTGTACCTCACACTTTTGTGATAACCAATAAACAATGTCCTCCACATGAACCCCTTCATTCCTGAACATAACTGTGACATATTTAATGAGAGGTTTTGATAAAGGGATTACTAAAAAGGGTGTCCAAAGGGGGGAGAACTTTACTTGATTATATATATCCCAAAAAAGATCTAGTAGTGCAGGGGAACGAAAACTGACGTCAAAGTTATCCTCTCCTGAAATATTGATAAAAGCAAAGACATCCCGAGGTGAAAATTTTAATGACTCCTTTAACAATGATTTACCCACATAATATCTGTTAGGCTTTTCCTGTAACCCTCCCTTGTATCTTATACGAACTGCATTCCTCCTAGGAGCTGCTTCTCTTTTACACTGATTAAAAAGGCTAGACATAAGGGGTTTCTGGGCCCTACTCTTCTATCATGTCTGCCTTATTCGAATTCTGTGGAAGTAGGCTATCCTTTTGCAAAACATTTTTCACATCAGTATTACCACCTTTAAACTCGGTGGAACCAGCAATTTCATCAGTAGTAACCTGTACTTCATTCCCCCCCGGCCCCCATTCTGGTCCATTTTTGTTTAAATCCAAAGTATTGTCCCAAGCAGAATCTGGTGTCCAAATTCCTTTTCCTAAAGATTTCCACCCTGCAGCTGCTAAGGCTGTTTGAGGGGACCAGTTGTCATCATGAACTAAAGGAGGGACTGAAGCGTGTTTTAATACTTTATTGGGTTCAGACTCCACAGAGATTATGGGTTTTTTAATGTCCAGGTTCTTGAAGAAAAATCTGTCACCCTACTTGGGATCCTCAGTTGTTTGATACATAATTAAGTCTTTGGTATCTGCACCCACTGATTCACTTGTGTGAGGCTTAAAAACGAAACCACTCTCTCTGTTTAGGTGAACAGTGGTAAAGTCAGAAAGATTTTGAACAGTACTTACAGGCACAGTTTGTAAATTATAGCCTTCCACGGTGCTGTCTCGCTTGTATCCCTCTTCTGTGCACTGAGTAGAATCACGGCGACTGTCTCTGCATCGGTCCTGCAATTTTAACCCCCAGTCCCAAAGCTGCTTGTCTCGCCTCCGGTTTCCTACAGCTTCCACAACCTGCAACGCTAACTGCGATAGTCGTGGAACTTGATTCGGGTGTCACTCTCTTCCGTCTTGCTAGGCGGCTCTATTACGCTCACCAGCAGAAATTAAAGCGCGAAACCACATTCAAACAATCTCCGGGTTCTTTGCTATCAAAGCCATCGTAAGACTCCCGACTCCGGTGCCTTAGTAAAAATGATTAAATCCTGCTGGGCAATTGTATTCAAATCCTTCTGGGTCTCCGACATAACACTCAACGCGGGCTGCGCGTTTACCACTTGCAGACGTCTCTCCTCAGAGACTGCATTCAAAGCCACTTCTTCCTCCTCCTCCGGATCCGCAGTGGCCATTACTGACCCTTGCACACCCCTACTGGCCTCCCAGCGCCAGCAGAGTAGGGGAATTTCCCCGGTGTCCTGGCCAAATTTCCCTCATTCACTAAAAATACCACCAACAGCTTAATCTGGTTCAAGGTCAGTTGGCATTCATCTGTATCCCCCTCCCCCGGGTCGTGCCTGAAAATAGGCAGGATTTGTCTAGTGCACTTACCCGGTCAACAAAAGCTAAATAAATAAATAAAAAAATTTGTTGAGTTATTGTTCTTTCCAATGGATTTGCATTTAAATGTAGCTTGTGTGCTGTCAAGCATACGTTTGAGGATATTTTTATTTATCAAATAAAGAAGTATTGGTCATTCAGCATGACTTTTCACCTCCTGACTGCCCCCCCCAGAAGACCATACATATACCATGCAGCACAGTAACAGTGGGTATGTTACTGTTCATGTTTGAATTAGCTACATGACTTATTGATTTTCATTTGCATTATAAAAACCCTAATGTTCTGTGTGACAGTGCATCACTCTTTACAATACATTCTGGACATCAGGTAACCTGAATATCATTTGTGTGTTCATACTGATCCCCGAACCATTTCAGTGATCACACCCTTCTGCCAGTTACGGCGCATATCTTTATGTAGTGAAGGCAAAGATTTGACCCCGCAGACTGCCAGTCACTGGCTGGTTGACACTGAGGAAGTGGAAATATCTTTCTGCATATCTACCCCCAACCCGTTCTCTCTCTGATCACAAAGTCTTCCATGGTCAGGTGCAGCTGCAGCCAAAACTGTTTCTGGCTTGTAAACTGCTTTGTGACAAGAATGTGTATGACCTGAGGTTTACAATTTCATATTCATTTCCTTTGCAGATGCAGAAAAATGTGGTATTCAACTTCCTTATTCTGTTTTTTCACTCTATATAGTCCAGCTTAACAGTAGTCACTGGTGAAATTTCAAAAATACATTTCTAACAGTTTTCACAAATGGAACAGATGCCTTTTAGCAGGCTATCAAAGTGCAAATGAAACGTCACTATATCAGTCACAGTGTGTTGGGTGGAATAGTTTAGATTTTCCTGTAGTTTCTCAGCAATGTCATGGGTGCCAAACAAGCCATTTCACTATGGTCATGAAACTTTCAGCTTGCACTACAGAACAGTAGCATCATGTGTTTGTTTTGCTCCAGCTTTTAATCTATGTTACATCTTGGAGGTACTGAAGCACCAGTGTGCTAACAAGTAGCTGAAGGACACAAAGTGACCCAATGTCAGTGCTGAGATTGAGACCTGCAGACTTCTGATTCACACTTCACTGTTGTAATTCACACACCCCTTGGTCTTCCCTGAGTAAAAGTATTGTAGCCTGTGTATGTGTGTCACTATGTGTTAATGTATGCTATAAATTGGTCAAAAGATTTCAAGCACTCTCATTTGTTGTTAGTCATGCGTTAAAAGTGTCTAATGCACAGCTAAATCTAGAAACCCCATTTACAATACAGAGACCCATTGTATAATTACAATAAGCCACTCTGTGGATGTGCATTATACATCCGTAATGCATGGCTAGTGGACTGGATGCACTCGGCCTATGACCTCATGCTGCACTACGCCCCTTAGCCATGCGTTATAACAGTGTAATGCACACCCCGTTGTGTCTTATTGTTTACTTCACATGTCAAGATGTGCATGCACCCAGGACCTCCTTGTGAATGAGCTTGCTCAATGGAGCTTTCCTGCAATAAACTTGAACTTGAACAACTGGGTGTGGCAAGAGCAATGGTCCTTTTGTGCCCCCCACCCCCCAAAATAAGATGTTGTTTCTATGTGTTTGTGGTAATATACATGTAAGTTCTTGATGTATCAATGTAAATGAGGGAATGTGATTCTGTATGTGTGTGTGTGTGTGTGTTCTTCTCTGTTTCAGCATGAATATGGTATATGTGACCTGCAATCATGTGTGTGTGTGTGTGTGTGTGTGTGTGATGTGTAGCTTGACCACCATTTATACATCCCAGTAATGAAAACATCAGATGGCCATTCTGTGCATGCATGACCAGCTGTTGCAGCTAAACACTCACTTTTACCTCTACCCACATGAGCTTTTACAAACATACGACAACGCCAGTAGAAACAGGTCTAACGGACTATTGAGTCTGACTAGAGTACAGCTAGTCCCTCAACTTGCAGCTGCCCCACCCTCCCTCCCTCCTCTTAATTACCCCTCCCTCAATCTGTCCCACCTCTTAAAACCCCAACCATAGTACAGGCTACCACGTCCTCAGGCAGGCATTCCACTTATCCACCACCTGTTCAGTAAAAAGTGTCTCCTGATTTCCATCCTGAATCTTTCCCCCACCAATCTCAATGTTTTTCTTGCTATTTTAACTTGTACCTATGTTTTGAGTTATTCTGTAAATTCTGAATCCAGGCTCTGTCGTTCACTGTGATGTATCTTTGCTTTCTCCTATTGTACTTTGTTTTGCAATCTATGACGTGGAACTTTTGTAAAAGAGCTTGCGCTCAAAGGTCCTTTCCAAATCATTAAATAAATAAATAAAACAAAATTAACAAAAATCTAAATTTATACCCTCTCGTGTCCCTCCCACTTCTAATCTGGAGGATCCTCTCTGTGTCAGTTTTGTTAATCCCCTTTAAATATTTAAAAGTTTTGATCATATTCCCCCTATCCCTCCTCCAGTGAATACATGTTCAGCTCACCCAGTCTATGCTCATAGGATATACCCTCCAGACCCTGGATCATCTTTGTCACCCTGTACGGTACCCCCTTCTAATAATCTGATGTCTTTCTTCAGGAATGGGTGACAGTACTGCAAACAGTATTCCAGGTGCAGTCTGACCGGAGACCTGCACAGGGGAAGGATCACCTCTCTATTCCTGGAAGAGATACCTCTCGCTATACACCCCAGCATCTTGTTGGCTTTTGCTGCCGTCTTCCTGCACTGTGCTGAGTTGTTCATATTCCCCTTTATAATCACCCCGAGATCTTTCCCCTTCCCGGTGCTTTCCAACTGAACCCCTCCAAGCTGATAACTCCTCTCCTGGTTCCTAGTTCCAAAGTGCAGTACTTTGCACTTCTTGGTGTTGAACCCCAGCTGCCATGTTTCTGACCATTCCTGTAGTTTGGTCAGGTCATCCTGCAGCCCTTTCCACTCATCTACATCATCTACCTCAACTCACATTTTAGTATCATCTGCAAAAAGAATGATTTTACTCTGGATTCTGTGTGAGATATCTGCTATGAATATTCCAAACAGCACTGGTCCCAGTACTGATCACTGTGGCACTCTGCTCGTCACATCCCTTGGTGATGAGAGCCCCCCCCACTACCACCCTCTGCTGCCTTCCCTTCAGCCAATTGGTGATCCATTTGATCATTTTTGTTCTCAATCCCGGTATCCTCCAGCTTCCCCCCAGGACTCCCATGTGGTACCAAATCAAAGGCCATGCTGAAATCCAAATACAGGATATCCACTGCATGGCCCTTGTCCAGTTCACAGGTCACCCAGTCATAGTACTCAACTAGGTTTGTCTGGCACGATCTTCCCAAGACAAGCCCATGTTGCTGAACATCCTGGAGTCCATTGTCCTCCAAAAATGCCACCAGTCTCTCCTTCAGGATTGTTTCCATGAGGTTTCCCACAATCAATGTAAGGCTCACTGGTCTATAGTTCCTTGGCTCATCCCTAGGGCCACTTTTGTGAATAGATACCACATGGGCCATCATCCAGTCTTCTGGTACACATCCTGCGTCCAGGGAGGTACTGAACAGGTCAGCCAGTGGTCCGCCAGGATCGTTACCAGTTCTTTTGGCACCCTAGAGTGAATACCATCAAGACCCAGTGCCTTGTCCACTCTCAGTGCCCTTAACCCTTCCAGAATCCTGGGCTCCGTAATCCCTGTATCAGTCACCTCCTCTCCTACCTGCCCCTCTCATCTCCTGAGGTATTTGCTCCCTTTCTCCTTCGTGAATACAGAACAGAAGTACTCATTTAGTGACTCTACCTGATCCCCTCCTTCTCTACCCATCTCCTGTCCTTCTTAATCTTTACAATCTGGTCCTTGTTCTTCCATCTCTCCCTAATGTATCTGAAGAAGTCCTTTTGACCACCTTTGATACCTTGTGCCAGCCTCAGCTCTCTCAAAGCCTTGGCTGCTCTGACCAGCCTGCTTACCTCCCTGGATCTTTTTGTATACTCCTTCCTCTCTTGATTTATTGAGTCTCTGAAATGCTTCTCTTGGCCCTCACCCCCTCCATCACCTCCTGGGTTAACCAACTGGGCTTCTTTGCCCTGTCTTTCTTGATACGTGTCTTTCCACACATCCCAGTACCCTCCACCAGCCCTGTTTTAATAATCTCTCCCTTTTGACATGCATCCATGTTAAGCTGAATACTTGCCAGGTGCCTACCCACAATCTCCCACATCATTTTAAAGTCCACACCCTTGAAATCAATCACCCTTGTTCCTGTATCCCCTTTTCCCCTTCCCACATTGAGTATGAACCACACTGTGTGGTGGTCACTCTCAGACAGAAGGTCCTCCACCTCCAGATCCCTTACAGGCTCTCCATTTGATAATACTGGGTCCAGTGTCCTTCCTTCCCTAGTCTTTTCATGGGCCAACTGCACCAGGAAGCTGTCCAGAACTGCATCTAATATGACTTGTTCCCTTGCACTTGTGGTGGTTTGGGTGCTCCAGTTCACTGCCGGTAGTTTGAAGTGCCCCCACCCCCCATCACCACTGTGTTCCCCTTCCTAGAGACATTTCTAATCTGAGCAGCTAACTCTCTATCCAGGTCCTCTACTTGTGCTGGTATTCTGTACACTACTCCCATCCTCAGTGTCCTTTTCTTTGAGTCTTGGAACTGCATCCATAGGACCTCTGTCCTGCTTTCCTCCCCCTCTTCCCTAACACACCTTATTCCCTCTCGCACATAGACTGTCACGCCCCCTCTCCCCTCCGCCCTATCTTTCCTGAAAACCCTATGCCCTGGGATCATCCTATCCCAGTCCCGGTACTTGGGGTGCACGTTTCCACGATGGCTGCAATATCCACCCTCCCCACTGCCAAGAGTGTCTGTAACTCAGCTGTTTTGTTACCTAAGTTTCTTGCTTTCAGTGAGACCACCCTCCATCCTGTCGCCTTCCCTTCCTCACTTCTCCTTCCTCCTATTCCCCCCCCCATGCAACTTCCCTGAATCCTTCCCTGCTAGCTTGGGGGTAAACTCATTTGGCTCCTCTCCTTAGGATCCCTGCCTACCAGCTGTCCACTCGTCACTCCCCCCACCTAGTTTAAATCCACCTTTGTCACTCTATACCCCTCTAACTTCTGCTTTAATACCCTCTTCCCCTCCCTACTCAAGTGTAGCCTATCTTCTGCATACAGATCGGTATTGTCCCGGGTCCTGCCCCATCCACCCACCACCCTGTACCTCTTGAATTGACACCACTCCCCCAACCATGTGTTCAACTCACCAATCCTCTCTTTCCTCACCGTACTCACACAGGGTACTGGGAGCACCTCTGTGAAGGCCACCGACTCCCCTATCATCTCACACAGCCTTCTCATACCCTCAAACCTCTCCCTCACTACCTCCACCATCTCCCCCACAGGTCGTTCATCCCCACTTGCACCACTATATGTGGTTTCCTCCTACCCCTCCTTGCGCACTTTAGAATTGACTGCCCCGCCCTGTCTGCCGTTAACCTCGGTGTGGACTCCATCCATATGCGACTATGCCATTCCCCCTTGCTGCCTCATCTGATCCCCTTAAGTATAAAGTCCCCCAGTACCAACACACCATCTCTGGGTCATCAGATGTGAGATTCACCCCCAAATCTGTTTCCTGTTTGGTGATCTTCAGTATACACCCCCCCAACCAGGTAATCCTCCAATTCATTCTAGTGCCACAAACACATTATATAGTACTTTTTCATGTTGAGTCTCAGCTGGCACACTGCAGACTGATCCATGTGGCACCCCACTGGTCAGCCTATTTTCATTATATTTAGCTCCATTGCTAAAGACCCTCTGTCTTCTATCACTCAGTTCCTAAAGCAGTTTACCACCTTTCAACATGCTGTCAGTCTGCCCGGCTTGTGCACCAGTCTCCTGTGTGTAATGGAATGAAAGGCCTTATGGAAGTAGGCCACACCCATTGATCCTCCCTGATCCATTATCCTAGTCACCTAGGTAAAGAAATGAACTCTCTTTGTTTCAAATGATCTTCCTGCTGTGAATACATGCTCTCTCGGGTTCATTGCTACACTGGATTTCAGGTGTTCCACATGGGTTGCCTTACGTAGTGATTCCATAATATTTTCCACTATTGAGGTGATGCGCAGTGCTCTATAATTTCTACTCTCATCCCTACTTCCACTGTTGTGACCAGTGACTGCATCTGTCCTCCTGCATTCTTCCAGAACTACTACCATTTCAAATGAGTCATTGAACAGGGATGTCAGTGGTGTTCCTGCCCGTGCTGACCGCTGACTGTATGTTCTGTAGAAGGACTGGTGTCCACCCCTTCCATATTTAGTTATGTTGCCTAACTGGGTAGTGTCATTCTATCCTTATTCCATGACTACATAACCTCACAACCTGGTTTTGCATGAATGCTTTTTCTAGGGTACCTTCCACCAACTTCCCGTCTTCACTTTTTAGTATTACTGTCCTGAACCTGGTTGTCAGACTTTCATTACTGCACCTATAAAGTCTTGTCCCCTTTTCTTACCTCCTCTTCTGTTTCTTCATAGGTTTGTGCCTTAGCTGTCATTACTGATTTCCCTTGCTGAATTCTGTAACTATGAGTTTAACAATTCATTTATGTCCAAATTGTGCAACAATAACCACTGTGTCACCTTGTTGAAAACTAGATTGTGTAAGTAATCAATGGTGCTATATAGTCTTGGCTGCCTTTCTGTTTACAAATTTTCCAATACAGTGCTGTCTCCGACTACTTTCCCTTAAAAACCTGCCAATTGTGGTTGTCAGAACACTAGAGTATGAACAACTGGCTAACATCAAAAAATAAATGACATCGCTACTATCATCAGTTTTTGCAATTTGGTCACTTGTCAGAAGGATCTGTCCTTCGAGGAGTGGGCCTCCAATCCTAGGGATGGTGCACTGTCACGCATCTCCCAGTGATGGAAGACTGCAATCTGGTGTCAGACTGGGGGAACTTGAGGGAGATGTAGCACCAGGGTACGAGTAATGGTGGAGTGGCACTCTGCTCACGTGGGGGCCAAGTATGACTGGGATTCCAGGCTGGGATAAGTGTACTGATCTATGATGGAGGGTGGAGTGGCACTCAACTCCCAGTGACAAAAGAGTGGCACTTAGATTTCAGGGGGTGATGTGTAGCACTTTGGTTCCACACAGGGAGAAGTGGCAAAAGGATCATAGGTTGGATGAAGTGATACTTGATGCTTGACACCCAGGGAGGAGTGGTGCTGTGCTCATAGAGAGGGATGAGTGGAGCTTATCTCCTATGGAGGGTGTAGTAGAACCAATGGAGGGAAAAGTGGCACTGTGCTCACAAGGATGGTCAACAGGTCCTCAGTACCCAGAGCAGGATTAGTTGCACTTTGCTGACAGGGAGGGGGCAGCAGCACTTGATGCTCGACACCTACTGAGGAATGCTGCTCTGCTCCCAGGGATAAAGGAGTGGTGCCACACTCCCTTGCAGGATGTTGTGACTCTCAGGTCCCAGGAAGGGATTGTTCTCTGCTCCCAATGAAGGGTGTACAAGTTATTTGATGGTCAGGTGCAATTTCTGTCAAATTCTGGGACAACTGCAGCGGAGCTGTTTAAAGAAGGAGGACATGTTACCAGGTTGCCTTGATGACTGTTGTGTGGCACAAATTATGGCTTCATGGTAAAAGTAAACATGACATTTGAGAGACTTGACAATTCTTTATTCAACTGGTTTATTTTAATACTACACAGCTGTACAGTCAGTCTGTAATGTTGCTCACCACATGCGTACTTGATTTTTCCATGCTCACATACATACATGGTAGGACAATAGTGTTTTGCACAACCTTCAGGTAAGCAACAAAATAGTTTCTGTCCTGTGCAATGTGTAATCACCATAACCCCCCCACCCACACACATCCATCTACCACCAAACTTAAACACCAATGGTAAAGGGACACAAAGGAAAGCATATTTGTAGTCACAAAATGCATCTTGACACTGTTACGTTGTACATTTTGGACAACATCTTCTGAGCAGATGAATGGTGCATCTCAAGTGATGTGCACTCGCAGCTCCAGACTTCTGAGGGTTGTGTGTTGTCATTGTGATATTCAGAAGACCCTAGAATGCCACACAAAAAGAACCATGTCACTGCATAAAAAATTGTATTACAGGCATTCGAATAAGGGGTACCTCATGCATATTCCCCACATCTCTATTAAAAACTCCCCTGGCAAACACACGTCTGTATGCACCAGCAAAGAGTGACATAAAAAGAATGAAAGTCCACTTTCCATAGTGTATGATCTCCACCCCCTCCTTGGTCAGAACACAGAGTGACATAAAAAGATATAAGATCTCCTTTCCATAGTGTATGGACACACCCTCCCTGCCCGAACACACACTGACATAAAAAGAAAAAAATCACCCTATTTCATATTGTGGCACCCATCTCCCTCCATGGTCCCGATCACTAAATCAAATAGAATAAGATAAAGTGTGCCGTTGACATAGTGTGTTGTCTATACACCACAGCACACCATGGTATGTAGCACTCCCACTTACTGTACCTACACCCCCCCCAGACCAACGTGTGATGGCAACTTGACCAGCATTCCTCACCCTGCCACTGCCAGCCGCCTACTGATCACAGCTGTCAAAATTAAGTTTTGCAGGCACTAGCCAGCAGGGCTACTGACTGGAGAATCCACTTGCCCTACAGATTTTTCTTCTGGCACACCTGGTGTACTTATTGAAATTTTACCTTATCCTGTACTAGCCCACAGGGCTAGTTAAATGAAAATCATATTAGCCCGATACAAAGTCAACCAGCATTTGGCTAGTGGGCCAGTGCCAATTTCGAGCCCTGTGACCAGTACTGAGCAAGTATAATAAATACTATGCACTAATTGGTTGGTGTGGAGCAGGTGGTGAGGTTACTGCCTACAGGAGCTGGGGGAGTGGGCACTATACCATGAGAATGTGACTCAGTGTCTTACTCAATTTCATGCAGTATTTGGGCCTGGGGATGTGGATGCACTACACTATGGAAATGGGTATGTTAATTCTATTTATGTCACTCTGTGACGTGGCTGGGTAGAGAGGCCCTACACAGCAGAAAAAGTGGATGTTAGCCATATCATCGGTGCAGTGGTTGGATTTCCGATTGCGATGCTGGTGTCCCAGGTCCAGTGCAAGGGGGGAAGAGGCTTGAGCATCTAATGACTGCTTGCCTTTGCCCGGGGGAAGTGTGGGGATGTGACCCGGCATTTACTGACTCCTGCTGGATGCCGGGGAAACAGCAACGCATCGGTTCACACTGATTGGGTGGCATGGCTGATGTCGGCAGAAGCCTTGACATCAGTGGCAAGACACAGCCCCAGGAAAAAAAAATGGGAAAATTGCTCCCTGGGCAGCTGGATGATGGTCACTAGCCCATACTGCCACCAAAGCCTAGGACAACCCAAGACCACCACAGCAGCACATGGACCAAGACTGAGTGCGTGTGGTAGCCATCCCCCACCAGCGCCTTCTCCCTCAGAGGAGGGGGACACATCCTGCAAACGGTTACACTGAGTTACTCAGTGGTGCTCTGATGTGAGGTGGTGTTGGCTGATGTCGGGGCACAGTGCCAGCGGGGTCCCTAGGTGACACAAAGTAGTCACAGTCATCCCAATTTAAAGTAACTGTACAGTTAGGCTGCAATATATATGACAACCAACATTCCATAAATGTCGCTGCATCGTATGTAACAACACGTACCCTGAGTATAATGCTAAGTATGACAATCATTTTCAATACATGTATCAACATTAGACACATGCACTGGAACTACATACAACTATCAACAATGACAGTTACACAATTATCAAGTAATAACTTGAAAACAACAGCAGGAACATTTAATTTTAATGCAAAAGTACTGCATAACATGTCTTGCAGTAGAATATTGTATAATTAGTTCTCTGTAGGCCGATGAGCTTCTTTGAAGCTGGTGTATTCCTCTGACGGAAACACTGCATGAATAGCAGACGCAGTGCAGGACTGCAAAACTCTTTTGTTATGTCTTCCAAGACGCCGCCAAATATACCAAACAAATTTTTGATAAGCAACAAATCTGAATGATCTGCAAAGGTAAACACAGAATACAATAGTTACACATAAGTCACCATGGTGATAAATAGTTATGTAACACAGTTCATATGCATTCCAATTGTTAATACATAGCTGATGAACATACCAGTATGGCTAAAATGGAACTATAATGACAGTATTCCGCAGTGGGTATACAGTACAACACATTGTGTTAATCATGATTCCAGTAACACACAACAAGGTATCAGCTTATATGCACACCATGTGTGCTTTGCAAAGCACAATGTCCTCACAGCGACACAGGCGTGCATTAAATACCTACAATGACATAACCTGGAGTGTCTTACTAAACTTATAACATGGGTTGTGTTACAGCAACAGAAGAATAGCAGTAACATTGTTTTATTCAGTTGACATTATCATTCTAGTTGGTTATTTAGCCGCCATCAAAAATAGTCAAAATGTAGTACCAGTGTTGGATTACCGCTGTCATTCAGTGACTGCCAACAACACTGTCCAACACCCAATGAAAACACAGAAACAGTCCAGCGTCTGAACTGCTGGATGTCTGTCACTGGCATGGATAGTGCTGTACATACTGACAGGTTGTGGACAGATGTAACAGTTCACGGTGTCTCTGTACTACCTATATGACAGCAGCGGGGGTTCATGGGTTGACCTAGTATGTCTATGTGTCCTAGCGATGCCTGTGACACTTACTGTACCGGTAATCATCTGCTCATACCACTTTATTGGTGGTACTGACTGGGTGACATTGTGGGTCTTGGGTGGGAAGGGTGTGAGTGCTGCACATCAAGAAACTCAGTACACTGTGCTTCTCCATCAGTCACAAAATCCAGAGGATAGTGGAGAAATTATTCAACTGTAGCAGCATGTATCTCTAGCAGTATGGCATCGATGCCACATGTAAAAAGAACCCATGTCTGTATTGCAAGTTCTCCACATGCATTGATCAATGCCACATGACACCCACATAGTATCAGCACAAATCCATCCTTTGCCACGGAGGAAGCATATAAATAACTGTGCTGTATACAAACTGGTATGTTGCACAATGGGAGTTACACATATACACTTGAGATGCAAACTTGGTCAGTTTCTGGCAGGGACATTGTCAGTTGGCATGACTTACTACCACTTCCTGATTTTAGGACTTTGTTTGCCACGCTGTATTTTTTTAGGGAGGGGGTAAACTTTCTTTATGTGCCTCCTCTGTGTTCTTGGACTGTCTCCAGTGGGACCCTCAACAGACCTAGCCTGCCCACCTGAAATTTCCAAGCCTTACCTGTCGGAGGGGGGAGGCAACTCTGCGCTCATCATCCTGGACCACCAACCCCCTGTATCTAAGCACCCCATGGCAGGACCGCCATTCATCTGCTGACCTTTCTGAAAAGTAGTGGGCAGACCTTTCATGGTGCATGAAGCAGCCACAGGCAAGACAGAGGATCCTGCATTTGTGAGTGGTGGTATCTCACTCAACCCACCTTTGCCTACTGAGGCACAAGGGTGTTTCTTTTGTCCTGTTACCCCAGACCACGGGCATGCAATGATGCCATGCACGTGATGGGTGCGCTCCTGTGATTGTCTGTAAAGCATTCAGTGCTGATCAACCCAAAGAAGTGATTTGCAACTTGCTGTGTCCCAGCCATTGCCAGGAGCAGCTCGAACTGAAAGTAGCCTCCCCTCCCCCCTAGGAAAGGAGGGCAGTCCTCCGGTCACTTAATCCTTTCCTGCCTCTGCTGACCCCTGACACCCAGGGCTTGTTCCCGAACCCGGGTTGCCGGCATGGCGCAAGGTGTGGCATCCAGTGCCTAAACCCTCAGCACCACGGGAAGGCCTCCAACACTGTATATTGACAGTATGTTGGTACATATGCACAAAACTGGCTGTGGCATTCAGTGCCAGTGGCATGGAACAACATACTAATGGACTGTTAGCAGTAGAGTTTGGGTCAGAAAACAGCACAGGTATTAGTTGTGTACATGGAAGAGACTGTTTGAGGAGTTGTGCACTGGATGGTAAGAAGGGAAGTTGCAACATTAAATGTTAAAAATACAGTCAGTGCACTACATGGTAGTGGGAAAATGTCTCAAGATTCCTAACTGGTATCAGAGGAGAATTAGTGGTTGCAGACACCCAGTCGAACCGTGACCTTTTTTACAGATGAGCGTCCGAGGCAGGTAAATGCATGGTATTACTACATACAAACATACCAGAATATGAAGAAGCTAGCAGAAGAATACCATTTGGTCTATCCAGTCTGCTCGTATTGCAGGGTCCACAGTTTGAGCTACTGTCCCTGCCCTCCCTCACCACTCCTCCCATTCTCCCCACCCATGATCCTTACCTTCCCCCATGCCTATCTCAGCCTCTCTTACAGCTGCCCACTGCCTTCAATGAGATCACCTCCTCCAGCAGTGCATTCCAAGTGTTCACCCCCCCTCTCTGTGAAGATGTGTATCCTGACCTCTCTCCTAAACCTCCCACCCTCCAGCTTAAGACTGTGCCCCCTCTTGTTATGGTTGCCACTCAGCTTCAACAGACTCTCCTTATCAACCTCATTGATCCCTTTCAGTCCCTTATCAGTCCCTTTCTACTACCATGTAGATGAAAATACTACCAGGTTACCGCAGGTTGCAGTAAATACTTCACAGCCAAAAAACTGATCTATACCCCGGTTTATACTCACTCGTTTAGAGGAACAGCATCATTAAGTGGTCCCTCCATGAATTTGTACTCATAATAGGAAACGAGAATCACATTGCGACTCAGGCAGTTTTCTTGAAAGCACTCGAGTTCTGTGATGCATGTGACATGTTCCTCTTCACATTTTGCCCTTACAGCTACCACTTCATGGCAACAAATGTATGCCACATTGGTCTCCAATTCATTGCGACTGCTGCACTCACACCTGAAAAAAGGACCATAGCATTAGTCCCCACAATGACATTGAAGAAGGTGCAATCATACACTGGCATAAAGCAAGCAAGACATTGATAACCCAAAAACAACTGAATTTGACATGCAACAGATGCCCATAAAACCACTGTATGTGATGTCATAGGATGAGGAAAGTTGTATGATGTGCCTGTTGACTTCATGTGAGCAACATGTGCACAGCACACAATAAATGTTATAGTCCCACAACCGGATTATGAATTACAGTATTGCATTTCAGAAAATGGGATACAAACACTGCAATATGGTGGCTGGTTTTTGTGACTATGTCTGTGGATTGCATGAGCATTTCCCATTACATACCGTAATAAAGACCCTAGAGACAGAATAACAGGCAGTGTCTCCTGACAGAGAGAGAAAGAGAAAAAGCATGTGTGTGGTAGCGGTACAGAGAAGGTGTTCTACAGAGCTGTTGCAATATGTTGTGACATCCACCAAGAAAGACAGATGGGGCAAGTCAGTTTGTGCAGAGGGAGAGATGGTACAGATACAATGTAAAGCAAAGGTGCTGCCATCTCATCTGTGTGTGTCTTTCTCTTTGACTCTCTGTAAACAGTCATCGCAGAAAACTTTCCTCGACTTGGGCTCCATTCATGACACAGCGACACGAATCAATCAATCAAACTTTATTTAATCAGGCAATAACATCATTGAGCAAGCTCATTTTTAAGATGGTCCTGGACATAAAGGAAAAACTTGTTTAAAATACACAACAGTACATAATACAGCATATAATACTACAAGGAGTAACAGGATACACAATCAGCACAAACTACAGTAATACGTGTGTGGCAAGTACAAAAACATAACATTTAGAGTGTGGTCCATACTAGTAGAAATTTGTAGAGTACAAAGGGGGAGGGAAGGAGGGACAGGGAGGTGGGCAAGTGAGGAGGGGTGACAGACATATAGGGGAAGAGGGGAGGGGGAAGCTACTTGATGAAGCCCCCAAGGAAGTTACCAAGGGAAGGAGGAAGGAAAAAAGAATAAAAGGGGGGTTACCATAGAAGGTTGCTGGCTGACAGGGGGAATAAGAAGGCCAAGGATCCGGAAGATTAGGGGACTACCCAGACGGGGGGGGGGGGGAGTGCTTACCTAAAGCAGTCACACGCTGTTTTCAGACATCTGTTAAGCAGTTGTCAGCATATGTAGGGGCTAGGCAGAAAGGAACGTTTAAGTACTTTTTGCAAGTTATTCCAAAGCACTGGTAGGAAGCAACTAATGGCAGAAGAGCCGAGACATGTCCTTGTCTGTGGAACCTTGAAAAGGAGAAGAGAAGAGTTCCTTAATCCATAGGCACATTTTGAAGGTTCAAATAGGTCACCGATATAGGGAGGTAGTTTGTTACTCATAGCTCGGTAGAGCCATATAAGGGTGTTTGTTTGCCTCCTTAAGGAGAGGGATGACCAGCCTAATGCTTGATACAACAAGCAACGGTGAGTCTGCGATGGTAAGCCCAGAGCAAATCTCAAAGCATGATGATAGAGTGTATCAAGCTTTTGGAGTGCATACTGGGGGCAATGACTGTATAGGAAGTCAGCGTAGTCAATCAGGGGAAGGAAGGTTGTTTGAACCAACCACTTTCTGGCTTCTAGAGTGAGTAGGCGCCTTATGCGGTAAAATACACCAAGGCATTGCCTTAGCTTTATTGTTAACTCATTAAGATGAGCACCAAAGTTGAGTTTATTATCCAGCCAGACTCCCAGGTATTTAAATTTATCCACTAACTCTAATTGTTCACCAAGGACGGTGATAATATGCAGAGTACCGAGTGATCCCCTATTTAAGGAGGGAGGTGGAGAGATAATCATGGCTTTTTTGGGGGGGGCATTTAATAAGAGCTTCAGATTCAGCAAGTTATGTTGGAGGATGATAAAGTCATGCTGCAGCTCCCTGTGTGCAAGGTCTAAAGAGGGGTTGGTTGTGTAGATGACTGTGTCATCTGCAAATAGGTGAACGTTTCCTGCAAGCAGTCCAGGATCAATTCGGTTGATATAATGCATGAAGAGAACAGGCCCCAGGATAGAACCTCGGGGAAGAATTTTTAGTGTGGAGAGTTCATTTTGTATTTTAACTTGTTGTTTATGGTTTGTGAGGTATAAGTGGAACCACTTTACTGCAGTGGGGACGAGACCAAGTCACCCAGGGTATCGAGTAATATGGAATGATCGACTGTGTCAAATACTTTGCTGAGATCAAGGAAGAGTGCATAGATATGTTGTTTGCTGTCCAGGGCTTTTAGCCAGTTATTAGATACTTTGGCTAGAGCCAACATGGTGCTGTGCTTGGGTCTGAAACCTGATTGGACTGGGTTAAGGATGTTTTCATGATCCAGATGCTCCCTTAATTGAGCATTGACAATTTTCTTAAGTAACTTGGATAATAGAGGAAGCAACAAGATTGTCCTGTAATTATTCAAGTCTGTGGGGTCTCCTGATTTGAACAGAGGGATAATGTGCGCAGTTTTCCAGACAGGCAGCAACTCCCCTTGGATTAGTGAACTATTAAATAGATGGGCAACTGGCGCTGCCAGGTAAAGATAGCCTGCTTTTAGGAAGAATGGTTCTAAAGAGTCAGCACCAGCACTCTTTTTGGTATCCAATGAGAGGAGTAGGTTCTCCACTTGTTTTTTGGATACAGGTTGGAATTTAAAGACAATACTGGGGGCAGAAGTAGGGCTAGTAGGTATGTTGGCGATACTTGTGTTACTAAGTTTACTAACAGGCCTTGCACCAAATGCAAAACCTGCAATGGCGAAATGGTTATTGAGCAGGTCATGAATCTTGAAACTGTCTGTGTAGGAGGTGTTATTTGCAACTATTTTGGCTGGGATTGGGGTGACAGGAGAATGCCCCTTGACCTCTTTCAGGATCTGCCAGAATTTGGCAGAGCAGTTTTTGTTTACCTCCAGGGCAGTCTGGAAGAACCGTGATCTTTCCAACGAAGTACAAACAATATCGGTGGTTAGGAATTTATCTTTAATATATATGGCAACACTACCACCTCTTGACAACCTGTTGCACCTGAACAGGTTGTATCCAGGGATGCTGACCATTTTGTCAGGTGTAGAATTCTTCAGCCAGGTTTCCAAGAACAAAGTTACATCCGGCGAGGTATGTAACACCCATGCTTGGACCTGGTCAGATTTGTTGGCCAGGCTGCAAACGTTCATATGCAGAAAGCTCAGACCCTTTAACTGTGGGAGTACCCCAGGAGCAGCTAGCGACACATGACACTTGACCCACCATCCCACGTCTTGCTTAAACATGTGTGGAGACAGACATGAGCCACAGTGACAAGCAACAGGCATCACAGTATATCACGCTCCCAAATTGCTGTATTTCCTGCTTAGTGTATGTAAATATTGTGAATGACAGCTACAGCACATGCAGTTCAAGGAGAGAGAAGCAGACTGTGGTAGCAACTGATATCATCACTTTTTGTTACCAACCCAAGACAGAGAGAGAGAGAGAAGGACAGAGGGACAGAGTGTATAAACCTGAAATCTGCACTACTTCTGGTGCGGTGAGAAAGGGTTTGCCTTCATTATGGACTTGGCACACAACTTGAGAGATGGGTGCCTGTATGGGGGGGCAGGGTGGCTGTCAACCATCAAGGTAGTGACAGTACAGCAGATACAGTGGAAATGAGATAGGTCAGGCAACTGAGGCTTGCAGCAAGACTCTGAGAAAGAGGGCCATGGCAAAAAAGGACAAGCTGTTGAGCAAGGTGGTAATGTAAAAGGTAAGGAGGAAAATTGAGACCTGAAGAAATTCAAGAAAACAGGAAGGGGATAGGACAGAAGGGGGTAGGATATGGAATCAAGGGAGGTGATGAACAGTAACAGCAGCAAAAATGGACTAGGAGCTGAGGCTGGTGCTTGGCATTAAGGATGGGGAAAAGGCTTCCTCAGGTACATCAGGGAGAGAAGGAGCTCTAAAGATCGCACTGTAAGGATTAGAAAGGATAAGGGTTGGATGGAAAAGGGGGGGAGAAAAGCCAGAAATGGTAAATGACTACTTCTACTCGGTATTTACCAAAGAGAGAACAGGGGGAAGAAACCCATGGGGTGCTAGGGAAGCAATTAATGGGGATGGGGAGACAGATAGGGTAATCAAAGAAAGTAGGGTGCTGCAGGCCTTGATGATGCTGAGGGTGGACAAAGCACCAGGGCCAGATGGCATCCACTCCAGATTGCTGAAGGAGCTGGTGAAGATTCGGTCAGAACCCTTGGCAGACCTGTACAGTTGTACCTCAGGATTGGAAGATGACTCATACGGTAACCTGCCATAAAAGTGGTCCAAGTGATGAAACAGGGAGCTATAGGCCAGTGAGCCTCATGTCAATTGCGGGCAAGCTAATGGAGACAATCGTGAAGGAGATGTTGCTGTCTCATCTGTAGTCCAGTGGATTGCAAGACAGTAGATAGCATGGTTTTGTTACTAGGAGATCCACTGAGATCAACCTAGTTGAATACTACAATTGGGAAACTACACAGTTGGATCTGGGCCATGTAGTGGATGACCTGTATCTGGACTTTAACAAAGCATTCAACTTGGTGCCTCATGGGAGGCTAGGTAGTAAATTGGATGGCACTGGAATGGGGGCTAAGATGGTGTGTTGGGTAGGGAACTGGCTGAGTTGTAGGCAACAAAAAGTGGTGGTGGATGGGGAACTTTCTTCACCAAGGGCTCTGACAAGCAGAGTTCTGCAGGGATCAGTGCTGGGAACGCTGTTATTATGTATATTAATATCGGACAGCTCAGTGGATATCAGGAGCAAGATCATGCCATTTGCAGATAATACTAAGATGGAGGTGGTAGTAGATGACCTGAGAGGGTTTCAGGGGCTGCAGGAGGATCTGACAAAATAAGTGCCATGGAATTTTTAGCGTCCACCTGTCCACCTGAGAAACCACCAGAATGGGCAGATGGGACCACGGTTCAATGTCTCATCTGAAAGACGGCACCTCAGAATTGCAGCACCACCCTCAAGCTGCACAACAGTGTCAGTACTGGGATTTCACAAAGTTCCTGGTGTGGGAATAAAACCCACATCCTTCTGATCTGCCCACCTCTGAGGCAAGTGTGCTATACATGGTGTATCTGACTTCGAAACCTTT
This sequence comes from Neoceratodus forsteri, assembly GCA_016271365.2. NCBI lineage: Eukaryota > Metazoa > Chordata > Ceratodontiformes > Ceratodontidae > Neoceratodus > Neoceratodus forsteri. Next base: position 1,682,579,948 of record CM057456.1, read on the forward strand.
TTATGCAATAGAGAGCAGCATGGTGTATATCACCATGCATTACTATGGTGTCATCAGTGGTACAGGTGTGCAAGTGGAACTCAAAGTCACAGAAGTCATGTAGCAGGCGAAAACACTTGCAAGTAGGACGCTGCACAGGGAAGGGAGGCGCTGGGATAAATACAGCAAACAGTCTCAGGCAATCCAGCACGCATCACCACCACATAAATGATGCTAACAAGGTGAGACTATTGGATGTCAAAGGCAGCTGTCATCACATGGGGCAACAACATCAAAAACATCAACAGACAGAAGCAAGATAATGCCTCCCTTCAATGGTATCACACCATGCACTGCTGTGCCCCTAAGGCCATACCCTTTCAGCTGTGGGGAGAGAATCATGCTGTGGAGTGAGAACTTAGAAGTGGTCATATTAGCAGGACAGGTGCATATACAGCTGCCAACACAACAGACAAAATAATTTCAACCTCATGCAAAATGATGATGCAGCATCAACAGGAGTCAGGACACTGCAGAAAGCAAGGTGCATGGCAAGGTAAGTGCTTTATATATATAAATGGCTTCATACATCAATAATACAAGGATATTATGCCACTACACATCACAAGACTACTGTGAAGAAACACGTCTGTACTGCTGAATCTCAGGCAAGCAACTGACTGACACCAATGTGAAATTCAGATTTTATCCACCACTCACTGACTGACTGAATAGTCCTTCCACTCTTGCCAGCTTCAGACTGCTCTGAGTTTTCTTCTGATGAAGTACTCTCCTCTGCAGCCACATCTGCTACCCGATCACTCCTCAGTGGCTCAAACATGTATGGTTGAGCCACTGAAAGCAAGTCAAAATCCTCGCTTAAGTTGGGGATATCGGGGCAATCGAACTCAGCCATGCTGCCAATGCTACTTGTCTCACTACAATGACATCATTGGCTTCAAACGTGCATGTGCGAGACGCGAATGGCGTGCTACCAAGGGCAAGCTCATTAGCGAGGGTGCAGAAAGGGGGGCCAAAATTAAGTAAAATTAAAACCTTTCTAACTATTTATAGAGCATACATTTTGATTTTTTAAGTCCCAAGAGGTGATTAGATGGAAAACACAACACACTGAGCCACTAGGGTGAGTTACCATTTAAAAAAATATGCTGTTTATTTATCCTTTAAAATAATTCTATTAATGTCATTGTGACAGCTGAGTTACACAAGAACTGTTTAAAATTTATAATCTTATGCATTCCTCCCATAGTACTCTGTTCATTATAACTTATAAGTATTTATTTTTGGCAAAGTCAACCCCCAATTAAATTGTGAGGGCAGACTAGCATGCAGGTGGATGTATGGCTCTTGTCTGGAGTGTTCTTTCGTTTTTATGTTGCCTTGTGCCATGCACAAGCAACGTCCTGTGGTTGTAGCACATATCAGAGGTGTGTCAGTGTTGGCCAATGCAGGGGATGCTTTAGTGGGTGCATCCCTCAGCCACCAATCAGTGAGCATGCTGCCAATTACAGCAGTTTCAGAGAGGGCCAAAGAGTTGAAACGAATCTGCCACTGCAATCAAACACAGGATCATCATTGCAGCAGCAGGTAACATGCCTCCATTACGTATCTTTCCTGGTGAAACATTTCAATAAATATGATGGCTCCTGCAGTCTGCCACACAATCCTCAGAAAGCCGACATCAGGGTGCCCAATCCCTGTGTCAGCATGTTCCCCCCACATTATGTGGCACACCGTAACATGGCAGCTCCTGCCATCCACCACACACTCCCAAAAGCCGACATCAGGGAGCCCAATACCCATGTCGACATCCCCCCTCTAAGTGTGTCTTTCCAGATTAAACAGTTTCCCCTTTCCTTTCTGACACTGGGATGCCCACTCCCGGTGTTGGATGCGCATCCTCCCAAACCCGACTATACACCTTGCTGACACTGAGGTGCCCAATCCCCATGTTGGCACCCCCCCCCAGAATTGTGGCATACTGGGAGCCCACCCCAGTGTGCCTATTTTTTTTTGTGTGTGTGTAACCTGTAAATGAAGAAAACCTTCCCATAATTCTTTTTTATTCCCATTCAAATAAGAAAATGGTCCACCATTGTGTCCCTTGTCCCCACCCTCCCTCTGTGCATCAACCTCCCCGCAACCCTCCACCCATACTTACCCTCCAGAGGTCAGGAGCTGTGATCTCTGAACTGGGACACATGTGCACTCTTCAAAGCTGAACTGTGAACTGAAGAAATGATGGTTAGCTTTATAATGGGAGGCAATGGGGAGTTTCAACTTAGGTTGATATCTCAGCCATTTTTGGGAATTTTGGCCCCAACATGGGGTTCTTGGGACGCCACCTCATGAACATGTCGCTGACATTTAGTTTCTTGATCCCCAAAGATGATTTCATGGTCGCTGTGTGACATCACCTTTCAGGACTGAGTAATGAAACAACAGTACCACTGTTCATGAGGGGAGGTCCCAAAAAGCCCATGTTGCAAATTTGGTGAAAAAACTCCAAAAAATGACTGTGTAATGAGTGTGCATTGCACAGTTTCTACGCATGCTCATAACTTTGCCAATTTTTAATATTTTCTCTCCAGATTTTTAACATTGCCATTTTTTTCAAACCTCCTTATGAACAGTATAGCTGTCATTTTTCACATCCTTCCTGAGACATGTTTTTACACCTGTGGCGCAGAAAGGCGTGTTTGCTGTGAGAAATCAACTTTTGGGACAGATTAACAAAATCACAGTGCCATTGTTCATGAGGAGAGGTTCAAAAATACCCATGTTGAAAATCTGGTGAAAAAAATCCAAAAAATGATTGCGTTACAGGTGTGCGTTGTGCAGCTCCTACGCATGTTTGTAACTTTGCCAATTTTTCATATTTACTCTCCAGATTTTCAACATTGCCATTTTTTCACACTACTTCATGAACAGTATAGCTGTCATTTTTCACATCCTGACAGAAGTGTGTTTTCACACCTGTGGTGCCAAATGGCGCAGTTGCTGTGCAAAATCACCTTTCGGGATTGAGTAACGAAATGAAAGTGCCACTGTTTATGAGGTGGGGTCACAAAAAGCCCATTTTGAAAATTCAGAATGAAAATACCAATAAATGGCCGTGGCGTTAGGATTTCCAACCATAGCACCCTACTCTGTAGAGACTGGCAGGCATCAAGGATGTGACTTGGGATCATTGTCCGTAATGCTCACACCATTCCACCCCCACCCTGCAGCCAGTGTCAGGCATCCAGGTGTGCCTTGGGGTCTTCGGCCTCAATGTTCACCCCATTCTCCTATACTGCACCCATCTCAGCATATTTCCTTATGGAATGGGGTGGCTATAAGGTCTGAAGACCCCAAGGCACACTGCGACACCTGTCAGTGTCTGCAGGGTAGGGTGAGGAGAAATGGCATGAGCGTTATGGCCAATGACCCAAAGGCACACCCCAATGCCTGTCAGTCTCTGCAGGGTGGGGGTTTACCTACTGTATAGTGCTGCTACATCTACGTTCCTGACACCCCGACAGTGACAAACACAATGCTGAGTGTCGGCATTGTACTGTCAGGGATTTTGGCGTGTTTTCTTGGGGGGGGCTGCGCCCTGTGAACCCCCACACCCCTGGTTTCTAATTATACAATTCCGAGTTTGAGTTGTGTCGGAGAGTAGGTGAAATACCAGGAGATGCACTGCAGGTGTCTGCGGGGACCATCACAGTGACCCAACACTTTTCGCTAAATTCTGACACTGTGCAGGTCTTCACTGTGGTAGTGTCGACGTGCAGTTGGTACACCCAGGGTGGGGTTGGCATCAGTTCAATACTTCACTGCCATTCCTATTATGCATCTTTTTAATTCCTGCACTACCAATGCTAATGCCAGCAAGCCAGCATTCAGCATTGACAAATGCTTGTTGTGTTTCCAATGACTGTTCTTGTCCAGGCAAGGCTAAATTGCTCTTGCCTCTCTCCTACTTCTACAAGCCCAGTTTTTTTGGCAGCTAACAGGCTGGCACATTGCCACAATTCTCCTTCCTTTTTTTTAAATGATGGGAGAACATGAATATAGGAAGACAGAGCATCATGATGTGAAACCCAAGGACCCAGGTTTAGATTCCATGCCAGCCACAGGCTTAGAATGACATTGTCACCTGCCCACACTGCGCATCGGTTCCCCCTGCTGTAAAATGTGATAGAGGCAAAATATTATTGAAAATGCAAAAGTTGACATCTCAGCTGGGCCAGCCAGTATAAATAACTTGTGTAGCTAACACAAAAACAGTTAATTTTCTATTAATTTAGATTACAGCTTATGCATATGTGTGTGTGCTTGCATGTGTGCATATGTGTGTGTGTGTATCTATATCTATATCTATATCTATATCTATATCTATATCTATATCTATATCTATACTGCACACATATAAAATGTGCTGTAGATTTCCAAATGCTGAATGCCGATGTACTGTCTAAAACAACTATAACCACAGGCCAGGGTCAGAGCAGAAGTAACAGGAAACTTCTGTGTAATGGTACAGTATGCTGCTGATGGAAATCGTGAACTTTCCATTTGTATTTTCAAGAAGTGGTAGTAGCAGACCGGAAAGTCTCAACCACTGGTGTCCAAAAATGGAAGTATTTACGCCTTTTCATGCTGACAAGGGTAATAATCAATACCAGATATGGGAAACAGCAGCCCTCTGAGTATGTCATGAAACGGTATTCAACAAATAGACTTGTTCTATGTTAAAAACATGAATCTCAGTATTTTATGACATACGTAGTTCCTTTTTATTTCTTCCTGAGCTTGTTGCTTTGCAGTCTTTACTAAAACAAAAGTGGATAAGCACATAACAGAGCAGGACGATGCAATGGTCCGCACTGAGGGGTGCTGGTTCCAAAGATTGTGTCTGTTGAGTCAATGCCAAACACTGACAATGCTAATAGTAAGCAAGAGTATGTGACTAACAATGCACAAATCAAATGGTTTGTGACTGTAAGGCCCATATATGCTCACAAAATATCAGTACAGAATCCAATAGCATAGGCTACTGGTTTCAAAAATAATGTGTCCATTGGGACAATGCCAGACATGGACAAGGCTTCCCATTATACCATGGATAAGTGTTGTTCACACTGGTTTCATAGGTAATGTTGCCCCACAAATTATTCATTTAGCCTGTGTAGACCTGGCAAAAATTAACCAAACATTAATTCAAAGAAGACTGAGTGAAGACACCAGTGCAGCATCCCACAATGTGGGCTACTGGTTCCAAAAATTGTGTGCCCATTGGGACAGTGCCACACATGGACAAGGCTTCTGCTTATGCCATGATTAAGTGTTGTACTGGTTTTATGGGCAACATTGTCCCCCAAATTATTTATTCCTTCTGTGTAGGCCTGGCAAAAATTCACAAAACATTAATCTGAAGAAGACTGAGTGAGGACAAAAATACAACATCCCACAGTGTGGGCTACTAGTTCCAAAAATTGTCTGCCCATTTGAATATTGCCACACATGGACAAGACTTACCCTTATGCCATGGCTAAGTATTGTACACAGTGGTTTCATGGGCAATGTTGCCCCAAACATTATTTATTTGGCTGGTGTAGGCTGCCAAAAATTCACCAAATAATCTGAAGAAGACTGAGTGAACACAACTGTGGGTGCAGCATCCCACAGTGTGGGCTGTTAGTTCCAAAAATTGTGTGTCCATTGGGACAGTGCCACATATGGTTAAGGGTTCTGGTTCAGTATACCGTAAAGTGGGTGTTGCAATTAGGGTGCCATAATGAGGGTGCCAGGGAAAGGTCTTGAGTGACATGGGTGTTCCGGATTTTGCTGCACCTCCCACTCTCAATATTTTTGCAATTTACAGGGGTCTCCCTCCTTCCACTCATGCCTGGACCTAGAGAGGATCATATTTAGAGTTGGGATGGGAGCAGGGGGCAAAGCCCCCTGCAAAAACAACTTGTTTCACAGTAGGCAAGGCAAGGCAAATTTTATTTTAAGACACCCAGTCCCAGGGGCTCTGGGTACCGTACATAAAAGCACAATCAGAGAATAAATAAAACAACATATCAATAAATATAACAGTGTTAAATAGACAGCTATAATAAACAAAATCAAAAAATACTTCAATAGATAAGTAGGTGGCCTGGGACAGAAGTTGTTATACAGTATGTCTCTACCTAGGCAGTAATTAAAAAACAGGGTTTGGGAAAGCTTGGTTAAACAAGAAGGCCTTGAGGTGGGCCTTAAATACCTCTACTGAAGGGGCCTCCCTTACAGCTAGAGGTAGCGAATTCCACAGGATGGGACCAATGACACTAAAAGCTTTGTCGCCGGCCATTTTTAGCCTCATCCTGGGAATCACAGGGAGAGCCCTAGAGGAGGAATGGAGGGAGCAGACTGAGGCAGCAGGTGAAAGAAAGTCCACCAGGTAACCAGGGCCCAAGCCGTGTAGGGCCTTAAAGGTGAGCAAGCCCACCTTGAAGAGGATCCTCCCCCTGACAGGCAGCCAGTGCAGTTCACGCAGCACTGGGGCAATGTGGCAGTACTTAGGCTGCCCCATCAATAACCTGACAGCTGCGTTCTGCACTAGCTGCAGCCAGCAGAGGGAACCTCCTGAGACCCTGAGGTAGAATGCATTACAGTAGTCAAGCCTCAACATCATGAAGGCATGCACCAAGGTAGGAAGGTCCAGGGGCAGAACTAGGGGCTTGATCCTGGCCCACTGGTAGTGACAGGTCTTGCAGCAGAATGTGGGTCAATAGTCATTGCAGGTGCCATGTTTCTGGCACTCTCACTGACAGCAACCAGATTCATATCGCACTGCCATGGGATAACCTCAGGTTCTGCCATGAGTAGTGCTGTATACCCTGGTTTCATGGGCAACATTACCCCAAAAGTTATTTATTCGGCCTGTGTAGGCCTGCCAAATATTCACCAAACATTTAATCTGAAGAAGACCGAATGAAAACAACAGTGCAGCATCCCACAGTGTAGGCTACTGGTTCCAAAAATTGTGTGCCCATTGGGACAGTGCCACGCATGGACAAGGCTTCTAGTGCTGCCATGGATAAGTGCTGTACACACTGGTTTCATGAGCAACGTTGCTCAAAAAATTATTTATTTGGCCCGTGTAGGCCTGCCAAAAATTAACCAAACAATTTGAAGAAGACTCAGTGAAGACAACAGTGCAGCATCCCACAATGTGTTAGTCGGCTACTCGTTAAAAACAAAACAAAATAAAAAAACAAACAAACTAATGGACACAGAAGCCATCCCTGCCCCCCTCATTATCTGACCGACTGGAAATGTAGGAAATTCATCATCCATAAAGTGTGGCAAATAGGACTTTGGAAAAAGAGTGAGGTTACTTATAAAAAAATGAGCATCTCTACATTTTGGGTCAAATGGCATGTTCTTCTCTGAGTATACACTTGCAGGTGCGCAACTGAGGTGTTCAACAGCTACCTGTGTCAAAAAGGGCCAAATGGTCTTTATTTTCAGTACCAGTACAATAGAGACTCATCTTCTGCTACTGGCACGTTCTCATCTATGTACTCCGGCACCATTTTGTTTGCTGGAATCTCAGACACCTTGTTAGAAAATCACTTGCCGTGCTTTTTTATCAAGGTGTAGTCAGACAGTTGTTCCCATAGTGGTTTGTCATCAATGGTTATCTTTCTTGGGGGTGGTGGGGGTGCAGCAGCAGCAGCAGTAGTATCAGGCTTACTTGGAGACAAAAATGAGTGACTTTTGTGATGCTCAGTAATAGCACTGGAAAAACATTGGGATCCTCTTTCTTCCCTGTGCTCTACCTGGCCTGTCGGTACAAATGCAGCAAGGGATGATGATGATGAACATTGTTCTGCTGCTCTGTTTGCATTCCTGTTCTTGTTTTGCTCCATTTGTACAGAGACCAGATGGATAAGCCAGGCTTTATAGGACTGCTGATCCTTACCCCATTCTTGTGAACCGAGGGTCCAAGAGTTTGACCAGGAAGTAGTGGTCATCTATACGCATTTTTGAAATGCATGTGTTTTTCCAAAAATGTGATGTGATCCTTTCTACTAGACTGAGAGCAGTGGTGTCCTCCTTTTCCACATACTGAGTTTTCAATTTGATGAAGCTACAGGATAATGAGGCCAGTGAGGGGAGTACATAGCTTAGACTAGCTGCATCAGCACTTACCACCCTTGTGGCCTCCTAAAAAGGCTTGAGTACAGAACAGAGGGTCTCTATCAGGCACCACTAATTTGGGCTGAAGTTTGCTTTTCCCTTGCTAATACCATGCTCAGTGGCATACTGCTGGGTAGTCTTCTGTTGTTCTAGCAGCCGTTCCATCATGTAATAGGTGGCATTCCATCTTGTTGCCACATCCTGTTTAAGGCAGTGGAGGGGAAGGTGGTTCTGCTACTGAATCCTTTGTAACAGTTTCCATGCCTTTACAGAATGGCTAAAATTACAGTTTTGGCCAGACTGGCACCAGGTCAGAACTGTTCCGACAATATTAGCGTGGTCAAGAACCACGTGAATAAAATAGTGCCAGTTTTGTTTCTGCAGGGGGCTCTGGCCCCCGGACCCCCAGACTTAAGGATTCTCACTCCTGGGGGAAGGGGAGCAGATCATAGAAACATAGACTTTGACAGCAGATAAGGACCGCTTGGCCCACCTAGTCTGCCCATTTCTCTACCTACTGGATAAGCTGCAGATCCTAGTTAACCAACAGCCTATTTCTTCCTACCCCCCACAAGAATTGCTTTGTGTCTGTCCCATGTATTCTTGAATTCTCCCACAATTGTAGACCCCACAACCTCCTCAGGAAGGCAGTTACATGTGTCCACCACCCTCTCTGTGAAAAAATACTTCCTCACATTACCCCTGAGCCGTCCCCCATCTTCAAATTGTGTCCCCTTGTTCTTTCACATCTCTTTTTCTGAAAGATGCTACCCTCTTGGACTTTGTTGATTCCACTGAGGTACTTAAAAGTTTCTGTCATGTCCCCCCCCTCCTTTCCTCAAGGGTATACATATTAAGCTCCTTTAGTCTCTCCTCATATGGCTTCTCTTGCAGACCCTGCACCGTTTTAGTTGCCCTTTTCTGGACTGCCTCCATCCTGTCTATGTCCTTGCGGAGATGAGGTCTCCAGAACTGGATGCAGTACTCCAGATGGGGTCTCACCAACTGTATGTACAGAGGGGTAACAACATCCTGTTTTCTGCTGGTGATGTCTCTCCCTGTACATCCCAGTATCCCCCCAGCCCTCCCTACTGCCTTCTCACATTGCTTGCCAACCTAACGGTCATCTGATATGATTGACCCAGGTCCCTTTCCATTTTTGTTGTTGTTACTACAAAACCTCCATTGTGTACTCTTCCCCTGGGTTTTTGTTTCCCAGGTGCATTATTTTGCACTTCTTTGCATTGAATCCAAGCTGCCATACGTCTGACCATTCCTCCAACCTTGCCAAGTCCCTTCTCATCCTTTCCACCCCCCCATTTATCAACCCTGTTGCAGATCTTTGTGTCATCTGCAAAAAGGCATGCTTTTCCTTCCAGTCCATCTGTAATGTCACTTATAAAGACATTAAAAAGGACTGGTCCCAGTACTGAACCCTGTGGTACCCCACTAGTAACCCCCCTTTCTTCAGTGTGGACTCCGTTTACTATTACCTTCTGTGTCCTGTTGTGCAGTCAATGTTTTATCCAGGCTACCACCCTGAGACCCACTCCCAGGCTGGCTAATTTAGTTGTTAATCTTTTGTGTGGGACTATGTCAAATGCCTCGCTAAAGTCTAGGTAGGCCATGTCCACAGCCCCTCCCTGGTCTACTACTTAGGTCATCCAGTTAAAGAAATCGATTAGATTCATCTGACATGACCTTCCCACTGTGAATCCATGCTGCCTTGGTCCTGTGCCCCACTGGCCTCTAGGTACTCAACAATTCTTTCCTTCAGAAGTGATTCCATCATTTTCCCTGCCACAGAGGTCAAATTGACAGGTCTGTAGTTTCCTGCCTCTGTCTTGCTCCCACTTTTGTGAAGGGTAATCACATTCACCCTCTTCCAGTCCTCAGGTACCACACCATCCTCTCATGATTTGTTAAAAAGTGTAGTCAGTGGTGTCACTAGTTCACCCTTAATTATTTTAGAATTCTGGGGTGAATCCCATCAGACCCCATTGCTTTGTCCACCTTCAGTTTTAGGAGTTCTTTCAGAACCCTTTCTTCTGTGAAAGGACTGAGATCGACCCCCCTATCCAGAGTGCTTCTGTTAATTGGATTAGGTACCAACCCCTCCTCCTCTTTTGTGAATACTAAGCAAAAGTATTCATTCAGTATCCCTTCTTTTTCACTGTTCCTCTCTGCCCACCCACCGTCCATTCTATTCAGCCTCACTCTCCCTCCCTTGGTCTTTCTATACTCCCTAATGTACCTATAAAAGGTTTTATCCCCCACAGGGAAAGTTAAAATTCATGGGGCTGTGGAGTACTGTTTCCACTGCCCCATGTAAAACATTCTAAGTCCCAAGTGCACAAAAATGTTGGAGACCTGGATTAGAACCCTGGTCTCTAATGCTGCTGACTGAGCTGCTTGATGCCCCAGTCCTCCATGCTATGGGAACAGCTCAGCCAACCTCCTGGATCCTGGTGCCCTTGTGTGCCTTAAGCACCATGAACAGCGACCAGGGGAGCGCTTACTGAAAGTGCTGTAAATCTCTCGCTGTCCATGTTAGCATTACAGGGACTAGCGCCGTCTTGACTGGCACTATTACTGTAGCACTAATCTAACCGAGTACTGGACAGACCTACTTGTTTTTAACAGTGGTGCCTTCCTCATCTAGGAATCCCTGAACTACCAGATTTATACAGTGAGCAAAACATAGAACATATATATATATGTGTGACAGGGTTGAATAAGGCCCTGTCTCATTTATTATGCAGAAAGAGCTAAATGCAAGGATCTGTTCTATCGTCTCCTTTTTTGTCTCTGTCTGGTTGCTCAACCAGATGTTCTCGTGAGACCTAGGAATTGATCACTCTGATGGTCTCGCAATTCTCTGCCTCTCGCTGTCTCACTACCTTCACTTGCTGTTTCTGTCTTTTCTTCTCTCCCCCTTGCATATCTGCGGTTATAAAAATATATGTGGAGAAGAGTGAAGAGGGAGAGGTGACCCAATGGGCAGTTTCTGTGCTTCACCAGCCTGCCTTGTGTTGATTATCCTTACACATGTTGTATTATTTCCTGTATCTACTGGTGTACCTAACTTACCCTACTATATTGTAGTACAGTTGTTATTCCAATGTTCTTAACCACTGACATGTACCTTGTACTGTGTTGTATTACCATTATGTATTATGTTCCTCTTGCCTCTTGGCCCAGGTTGTGCCTGAAAATGATCCCCTGGACCAGTGCACCTACCCAGTTATCAAAGTCATAAATAAATAAAAATAAATAAATGTAAATCTTTATGTGACAGCGGGATCCTTTGGTTTGAAATGTATATAGTTATGCTCTTGAAATAATTGCAAAAAGCTATTTGGAATTTAGGGGGTTAACCTGAGATGCAGTTTGCAAACTCTTTGCAGAGCTGTCAACAAGAGGTCAGGGTCTCTAGATTATGTTTGTTGCACCTGCAAGAAAGCTAGCAAGAACATTGTGTGAGAAGCAGGATGTTCTCTTAACAAGTTCCCAGGCAAAGACTTATAAAATGAGCAGTAATGTTTCTGAAACAGAGAGAGAGAGAGAGAAAGAGACTGAAATTTGAAATTAGAGATACCCTGAGAAGAAGGACTTTGATTTCTATGTTTGTACTGCGTTTGTAAATTGTTATACTGAACAATTTTATTTTTTATTTTACTGTTATTGAAAAAAAAAATGTTACTTGCAAATTTTATACCTACTCCTGGTTTTCCTATGCTTCCTGATCTGTGCCTCGACAGCAATATAATCACCATTGTCAAATGCCTTTACAATGTTCTTTGCAGTATCTGATACTATAGAACCTGGTGTTAATAAGTGTGGTGTCAGCTCATCAAATTTCTGTTGAAGGAAGTGTAACAAGTGTTTTGGACGATGGCCATTGTCAAAGCCAGCAATACATAAAGCTGCCTACTTGCGGAGGTTGGGGGGCTTAGTGACTTGCAGCTATGGCTACTGTTGCTGCTGGCACTTAACCCAGAAGATGAGTAAGAGGAAGAGGAGGGGAATGAAGAGGAGAAGGTGACCCAATGGGCAGTTACTGCCATGTAATCAGTAATCTGAGCACTAGTCACATGTCAGTGGTGATGTGAACCACTGGAACAAATGCATGTGACACAGTCTTGTAGACACTTTGATACAAATCAGAAAGAGTCACTGTGAAAAAATAGGTATGGCTGGGCACTTTATACCTTGGTGCTGCAACTTGCATTAACAATAGAAAATGAGCATTGCTTACAAAGAAGAATGGCAGCAAGCCAATGGCTAGCATTTCCACAATTGGTTTTGTTAACTTTTTTGCCTGTGGCCTGTTGGCTTTATACTTCTGGCCCATTTCTAGGGATTCAACCAGTGAGAGTTGAGTTCTTTTTTCCCCTGAATATGACAACTGGCTACTCTTTTTGCCACCCCGGAGGTGAAAGTGGGTGGTGATTTGAGACCCCTCAGAGATGTGGGACTCAATGAGCTAAAGAGCTGATGAATGGAAGATGGAGTGGTGCATTGGCTACCACTTGAAAGACTGTCTTCCTCTTCCTGTCTACTTGGTCTCTTAATGTTTTCCTCCCCCTGGTCACCATCATTATCATCATCAGCTTCACTGATTGGTGGTGCTGCTGCTGACACAGTGCATTGGCATGCCTTCTCATATTGAGATTTGTGGGACTTCTGAAAATGTATTTTCTTAGTAGATGTTGTTCCCTTCTTACTCTGACTCAGCCTGTCTTTACATAAAAGACACACTCCAAGTGTCTGATTCTTTGTCCACTCTAATCAAATCCCACACCACCGATTTCATTGGTTTGGTCTTTCCTACTGGCACTCTCAGCTGTTGTCTAATGGACGGGCTGCTGTGGGCTGCTTCCACACCATCACCCTCCTCCTGTTCCTTCACCATTTCTCCAGGGTCAGGGAATGGTTCTTCTTCCTCTACCATGTGTCCTGGGCCACCAGTTTTGCCTGTGCCTTCTTTATCTGCTATCATTTCACATGCTTACTGTTGGATTTCCCATTGTTGTTTTGTGGCCTTTCTGTTTTTAGTTTTAACACCACTTTTGACCATTTTCACTCTCTTATATGCACCTGTCCAAGTCAAACTCCCACCTGTTCCATCGCCTCTCCTCCCCAGAACTGCTGCTGCTATCACTTTTATTGGGTATATAATCACAATCTGCATCTCTGTCCATAAGCAATGTCAAATCACTTGGTGTCCCATCAAAATAGTGAGTGAATTTATGTGAATGAATCATAGCATGCAAAAAGTAATGAATGTCATATTAGTGACATGATATTAGTGAAGGGTTATTTCAGTGATGTAAGCAGCCTGCCCTGGAGTTGTTATATGAAATCTTCCCCCTCCTCACGTTGTCCCCCCCCGTCTTCCAACTTGCGTGCTCCCCCTGGAGTAAGAATATTTAATATGCCCCTCTTCCAACTTTGTCCCCCTTCCCGCATTACATTCCCATGGAGTAAGAATATTTAATGTACCCCCCTCCTGACATTGTCCCTCTTCCAGAGTTGCAGCCCCAGAGTGACAATATTTAAGCTGCCCCCCTACCGACTCCCATCCAAGTGCAGGTCCCATCCTTGCTCCACTTGCATAAGTTTCCTATTTTTGTTTTCTTCTGTTTTTCACCATTTTGAGTGCTCACTGTTATTGGTGCTTGCTATTTTTGTTGGTGCTGAGTTTTCTGTGCTCATATTGTGCTCACAATTTTGCTTTCATTGTTTTGACGTAGAACCAAATCACCTTGCTGCTCCTCCTCTGCCTGTTTCACTACCTGATACACTTCTTTCTTATTCCTTTTTATAGCTGCAATAGGCGTAGCCTACAGACATTTTGCTGAGAAAAGGACTCCCTGCATAAATGACCTTCCATGGAATACAATAGTTGAGTCCACCATTATTGTGATCCTGCCCTGAAATCAATACGAACCTATGTTTAGCATGGAACTCTATGTTGGCACAGGTTTATTTTGTTAGGTTTGTGGGAGGGAAGAGAGCTGAGACTTTTATGTGGGAGGGAGCAGTATCAGCAATGTAAGGGTTGTGGCAGGGGAAAGAGGTGGAACTATGTGCATGGGAGGTGGCATTCCTCCCATGGGGAGGAGAAAGTGAATCCTGCATTGCCAACACTGTTAGAGCTGACCATCTCCTTTACAGTGCTGCCAAATATAACAGATTCATAAAATGCAAAAAAAAAAAAAAAAACTGAATGGTGTTTCTTTTTACAGCAAGGAGCTCTGGCAATGATTTCTTTCATATGTAAGTGCAGTTCTACTGTCTCACAACAATGTTCCTGTTGACAGGAGAAAAAAATCTCTCCCTGGTCTAAATGGCAGCCCAAACAGATACTCCAAACAAGCACAGCTCAAATGTTTATCATCATCTCCAATAACATACCATTCTCTCCAAGTTAACGACCCAAGGACACTTAAACACAGCTCATTTAAGAGTTCTATTTTGCTTGAATTGAGGGTAGAGTTTGTTAGTTCATAGGCTTTTGTAACCAAAAAAACTGTTTTTTAATGTTTGAATTCAGCTTCCAAAGTGCCAAAAAAGAGATTGTCTGTTGATATTCCCATTGTTATTTATGAAAACTGAGTTCAGCCCCACCCCCAGGATTGCCAACAGTGTTAGAGCTGACCATCTTTTTTATAGCACTGTCAAGTATACATCCCATGGGGAGAAGAAAGTGAAGCCTGCATTGCCCACAGTGTTAGAGCTGACCATGTCCTTTACAGTGCTGTCAAGTATGCCAGATTCATAAAATGCAAAAAAAGGAAAAAAAAAACTAATTTTTTAATTTTACGGCAAGGAGCCCTGGAAACGATTTTTTCATATGTAAGTGCAGTTCTACTGTCTCACAACATTGTTTCTGTTGACAGGAGAAAAAAATCTCTCCCTGGTCTAAATGGCAGCCCAAACAGATCTTCAAACAAGCACAGCTCAAACGTTTATCAATATCTCGAATAACATGCTGCTCACTCTGAGTCACACTCTGTTTTCAGCTCTCCAAGTTAATGCCCTAATGACACTTAACCACAGCTAATTTAAAAGTTCTATTTTGCCTGAATTGAGGGTAGATTTTGATAGTTTATAGGCTATTGTAACCAAAAAAACTTACAAAAAAGAGAATTTGTTTGTCTGTTGATATTCCTTTTGTTATTTAGGAAAACTGAGCTCAGCCCCAACCACAAGAATCTCCTGTGATGTCACATTGGCCTGAATCATTGGCTCATGCTGTACATGGCTGTATTAAACAAAATCTGGTGTGATCCACCATGGCTGCATGATGAAGTTAGTGAAGTTGTGTGCAATTGTTAAGGCAGTATGGAGAAACAACACAATGATTTGTAAGTAGTAAGATTTATTTTAGTTTCTGTTCTAAGGAAGGTATACACATTATTAGGAAAATATATGGAGGTGTACATTTTAATGGAAGGAATAGGAAACTTACAAAAGAACCCCAGAGCAAATACCACTGATGTATGTGTTATCCTGGATGATATTGGCCAGAGTGCCAATTTTTTAAGAAAACACAATTGCACATATCCCAATGATGCAAAGCATCAAGGGAAACATATGCAAATCCCCATGATAGTACAGAAGGTGGCAGTACATGAAAAAGTAATGGCTGGCATATGTTCAGCCTTGGGATTATTTACACAGGTTTTTTTTTAAGAGAAACAGGGTTTTTGTCCATGAGGTGATGTAAGTCATATTTCAGCAATGTGTTGATGTCAGGAAGTCAAGTGTAATGATGATGGATTGTTAGAGAAATTGTGATATTAACTTTCAGAGGGGGTCGCTTTTGATAAGTGCAAGGTAGTTATGCTTGTGATAATGGGAATATTAGGAAAGTATGAGGTCTACGCAGAAGTGGAGTACAAATATGCACAGTTTCATAAGTGTGCTCAGAGTGCAGGCAAATGTGATATGCTGGTTTGTTTTAGAAACAGATAAAAACAGTGATACATGCAATTAATAGAAAGACAAATAATTACATAGACACATAGATAGAGAGTGAGAGACACACACACACACAGACAGACAGGCAGAATAGGAATGACAGTGAAGTAAGGAAGTGATGCCAACCCCACCCCGCAGACATGGACAGGCATTGGGGTGTGCCTTTGGGTCATTGCCCATAGCACTCACACCATTTCACCTCACCCTACCCTGCAGACACAGACAAGAGTCAAGGTATGCCCAGGGTATTCAGACTTTGCACTCACCCCATTCCATAAGGAAATACGCTGAAATGGGCACAGTATAAGAGAATGGAGTGAACTTTGGGGCTGAAGAGTCAAAGTCACACCTCGATATCTGTCACTGGCTGCAGGGTGGGGATGGGGGTGGTATGGCATGACCATTACTATTGTCAATCCCAAGTCACACCCCTGATGCCTGTCATTTCCTGCAGTGCAGGGCGTTATGGTCAGAAACCCTAATGCCCACAGCGTTTCTTGGTATTTTCACTCCCAAGTTTTCAGCATGGGCTTTTTGTGACCCCACCGCATGAACAGTGACACTATCAGTTCGTTAACTGAAAGGAGATTTTGCACAGCAACTGTGCCATTTGGCACCACAGGTGCAAAAACACATCTGGAACATAATGTAAACAATGACAGCTGTACATTTCTTGCTTCAGTAACTGCTCAGCACATCTGTTGCATGACCTGCTTATTGACATTTTATATCTGCTATGCAATGTACTGCTGCTATGCCTGTATGGCTGAGAAGGACCTGGGGTGGTGGTGGAAGTCAAGATGAACAACTTGGAGACTTGCAGGAGGGCAGCAGCCAAGGCCAACACCATGCTGGGATGCATCGCTAGGGAGATCACTCCAGAAGGAGGGAAGTGATACTCCCTCTGTATAACTAATTGGAGAGGCTGCACCTCGAGTACTGTGTGCAGTTTTGAAGGCCATACTTAAAGAGGGACATTGAACTCCTGGAGAGAGCCCAGAGGAAGGCAACCAAAATCATCTGTGGCTTGGGGGAAAGGACCTATGGGGAGAGGCTCAAAGAGCTAAATATGTACACATTGGAAGAGAGAAGGGAAAGGGGGATATGATAGAGATCTTCAAATACATGAAGGGGTAAATAGGGGAGGTGCAGTCACGGTGCTTTGAAGGAAGGAGGGGCAACTAGAGGGCATGTGTGGAAGCTGGAGGGGGAGACTCAGGGGAGAAAGGAGGAGGTGGCACTTCACTGAGAGGGTGGTAGAACCATGGAATGCACTGCTCGGGTGGATAGTCAAGGCAGAGACTTTGGAGTGGTTCAAGGGGGGTGGGACAGGTACAGGGGAAGGGTTGTGGAAGCAAAGTCCAATGAAGCAGGAATACCCTGTACTGGGAAGGGAGAGGCCCAAGAGGGTTGAGGGGCATCAAGGTCAGCTCCCAGGGTGGGGACTGACCAAACAAGCAGACACGAAAGCCTGCTAGGCCTATTCTGTTGGCATTTTTGTATGTTAGTATGTTGGTATGATTACTACACCAACATCATGAAGCATAAAACAGATGACTGTCATAACTAGGGAGGCAGTATAGCACAGTGGTTTAAGGCTCTTAACTGCAAATCTGGAGATCTGGGTTTGAATCCCACAGCCTCCACTTGCATACTGGGTGACCCAGAGCAAGTCACTTAACTTCCATGTACTCCCAGGTTGCCCCTGTAAACAAGCGTTCAGCTTAGTGCGCCAATCCTGGTTAAACAATTGAAAGAAAAAAAACACAATATATTATTTTTCTTGCTTTGTTTTGCTACTACACGCTTTGACTTATACATCCATCTTTATTTATAGCTTATGTGTCTGTGACCTAGTCAAAGCTACACTTACAATCTCACACATAAAAAAATAAAAGATCAGAATAGCAGCAGCGAGAGCACCATCAGCATCAGTCAGAAAGAACAAATGTGAAGAAGGCTCACCACCAAGAAAAGGGTGAAATTAAAGAGTGCCTTCACCTGAAAAAAGATGGTAGCCACGCTGGGCTAGCTGTCGGACTGCTGCTTGTTGCGTTTTTATGTTCTTGTTTTACCGTTTCTGTTTTAAAGTATTTTTGCCATTTTAAATGCAGGAGTTAAGGTCTGTTTTGTTTCCGTCTTTTTATTTGAGTACATTCGTGTGTTGGACCTGAATTTGGGTGGGCACAGAGAAGCCGCTGAGTGCCGCTGAGTGCCTAAACATTTTCTGTTTATGTTTCTCGAGAATTTATTTTACTGTTACCGCATTTTAACCACGATTTAAGTACTCGCGGTTAGACGCACTCGGTCGGGACTCCAGGACACTGTTTGGCTTGGCATTCTGGTCTGCTGTAAGAACTTGGCTGGTCCTTAACGGTCCTTAACAGCTTAACGGCTGCCTTTCAATGTGGAGTTTCGGTCAATGTTTATTCCCTGAACGCGATCTTCCCCAGCACTTTATGTGGATTAGTTGTACTTTGACTGGGATTTGGAGGAGATGAGAGTTGCTGGGGACAAGCTCACCAAGGAGTTTGAATGCACTGTTCTTTGGAATCTCCAAGTCTATGGAGATAGTAAAGGATCCTATAGTTTTCACATTTCTGGAGTGCTGGGCTATAAGTTACGTTTTAGTGACCTGCTTTGACTGTGGATTTAGCCTTGTATAGCTGGTCCTGCTGGTTTTCCTGAGGTGCTAGAGGGTTAGTGACCCACACTGGGGCTGGGATCGGGGCCTGCTGGAGGGCTAGCCCACTGATCCTATTCCCCTAGACTCCCGGTATAGTCGGCCGGGGGGGCTGATTTAACCTGGAGTCGAGGTGGTGGGCCACTATTATAGCCTGGGTAGTTGCCTCTTGAATTTCTGGCTGGAACCTGCGGCCTGGTGAATGGTTCTCCCTGGATCTGGATCAGAATTTCGAGTTTTGAATCCCTTTGGAACTTTTTGGCTTATTGGATGTTTTAAGGATATTGGAGCCAGTATCGTGGAATTTCAAGTGTGTAAAGGAGTGGCCCCGAAGAGATCCTGCAAGATAAGTGATTTTGGACTCGTTTATTGTTCATTGTGACTATATAAACGTTCTTGGAGCAACTGACTTCATTTGGCCTATTAGTTGGCTTGCAGTGTTCTGGTGGCCCTGGGTTGGTGCCCCACACAGTGGAGGGGAGTGGGATTGGCTGGAGGGCCGATCCTTAATTTTCCCTCCTCTATACTCCTGGGGTGGCTGGCTGGGGGGTTGTCCTCCCCCGGAGTAGAAGTAGTGGGTCACCGATCTTTTGGCTGGCCGGTTCCTGCGGCCCGCTGGTGGTCCTTATTTTTGCCCAGCTGATGTGGATGGTGAATGACGGTCCTCTGTATACTGAATTTTATTTGTTGATGATATTTTTATTTTGTATTTTATATATAGGATGTGTATTGTTTGTAGCTATTTTATTTGAGGGATAATTTATGCAGTGAGAGTGCTTGTTTCCATCTTATATTCCACCTTTTCCGGTTCGGTGAGAGAGAGTCCAGGAGGGTGTTCTTTAAATTATTCCCTCTATTTTTTTTTTGTCATTAGTCTTAGCTTTATTATTTTATTAATGTCCCCTGGCCGTGAGAGGGCTTGTGGATATAAAATAATTTAATAGTTGTTGTATTAGAGTATTGGTTTAGTTCAAATTTATTTTTTGTTTTAGTGTTAGGTTGATTGTGGTGTTGCTTTATTTATTTTATTTATTGTTTTAACTTTTGTGCATCCTGATGTGCCGGCTGGCTCCACCTGTCCTTCGTTATTCGGCCTCTACTCTCCATGCCCTCCGCCCTTCTTCTTGTCCCCTTGCCAGTCCATGTTTATCATCGATTATCGGGCACTAGGGATTGTCACGAAGGGGAGGAAGTGAGAGGGCATGGGGGTTGTGGACAGTGGGTGGCGGTGCTCTCCCATAGGGGTGGTTAGGCCTAGAAGACGCCCTGGGGTGAAATGGCTTCTGGACCGTGGTAGTCCTGTTCTGGTTCCCATACCCAAGGGCACCTCCTGTTCTGGAGGGCAAGTGGTTGGGACAACTCATCATCCTCGTTCAACTTGGGCGCTGTTGTGCAATGCCAGATCTGTCTGCAATAAGACTGGTCTTATTGCAGACTTTGTCATAAGGAAGATCTGGCTTGCATTACCGAGACCTGGTTGGATAGAATCGACCCGTTTTAGAGCCGCTGTTCCGCCAGGTTCTCGGATATACACGCCTGAGATTGGATCGCGGGGGGGGGTGGCGGTCTATTTTAAGACCAAATTGGGCCTAACTGGAGTTCCAGTTGAGGAGGCTAGATCATTTGAGTGCACTGTAGTAGCTGGTGTGGGGTGCAGGATTGCCCTCATTTACCGTCCACCAGGGGATGAGAAGCTTTTCTTGCAGGAAATAGCAGATTTTGCCGCCGACATGGCCTTGGAGTTGCCCAGATTGATGGTGCTGGGCGACTTCAATGTGTGGGTCGATGACGAATCTTCACTTTTTGGTCAACATTTCCTCTGGGTGATGACATCTCTGGGCTTTACACAGGTTGTTTCCGCAGCTACTCACAAAGGAGGTCACTCTCTTGACCTGGTTTTCCTCCTGGGGATCGAGGCTTCTGACTTGGTGGTGGAACCAGTTGGTTGGTCTGATCATTACTCAGTTGGGTTCAATTTTGAGGCCCCCCTGGGTAGGTCAGCCCCTGTGGAGTTGGTCAAGTACTGCCCATTGAGGGACATCATCCCTGAAGACCTGATGGTGGTTATTGACCTCTTGTTGTTTGATGAGTCATGCACTGATCCTGAGCAGCTGGTAATGGCCTATAATGGGGCCATTTCAGCTGCTCTTGATCAGATTGCACCAGCCCATGTTCACCCCCTCCCGCGCCGTCCCGTTGCCCCATGGTTCGATGGGGCATTGAGAGGGTTGCAGAGGTTGGGGTGTAGGTTGGAGCATCATTGGAGGAAGACTGCCTCTGATGCCGACCATCTTATTTTGCTAGAGCACTATAAGCTCTACCAAACAGCAATTTCCCATAAGAAGGCAGAATTCCTGTCCAGGGAAATTTCTGTCGCTCGGAATCGACCAGCTCAGCTCTTCAGAACTGTTGACAGACTGTGCAACCCAGTTTGTTGGCAGATCTGTCGAGCTTTCATGCAAATTGATTGCGAGGAGATCGCTCAATTCTTTGCGAATAAGGTGGAAGACATTCGGAGGCAGTGCCCCTGACCTCACTCTAAGGTTGTTGCAGTTGATCAGAGTTTTCTCGCAGAGCCCAGAGTTTCCTGGAGTACCTTTAATCTACCGGATTTTGTAGACACTATGAGGATTGTCCATGAGATGCGCCCAACATGTAGTAGTTTGGATCCAGGCCCTACCTTCCTGATTATGGGTTGTAGTGAGACTATCGGCCCGGTCCTTGCCCGGATTATCCAGTGTTCTTTAGAGACGGGAGTTTTCCCTAGCTCTCTGAAGGAAGGGGTGGTGACTCCCCTTCTGAAGAAAACTTCTTTAGACCCGGATGACCTAGCAAACTACTGACCGATCTCTAACCTCCCTTTTGTGTGGAAGGTTATAGAGAAAGTTGTGGCGGCGCAATTGGATAACCATTTGACCATCCATAGTTTATACGAACCTCTCCAGTCTGGTTTCGTAAGAGGCATAGTCGAGACTGCTCTGGTTCGGTGCTCAATGATCTCTGATGGCGAGATCGAGACACCGCCTATTTTGGTTCTCCTTGATCTGTCATCAGCTTTTGATACTGTGGATCATGGGGTTTTGCTTGAACGCCTGAGGTCCATTTGCGGACTATCGGGTGTGGTCCTCAGATGGTTTTCATCTGACCTCGAGGGGAGAATGCAGAGAGTGGTCTCAGGTTTGCATTCATCCGGGGCCTTCTCCCTGCCTTACGGGGTACCTCAGGGCTCGGTGCTTCCCCCATGTTATTCGCAGTATATATGCTACCCCTTGGAGACATTGTAAGACGGTTTGAGCTGAGGTTGCACTGCTATGCTGATGATACCCAGCTCTACCCGTCTTTTGCACCTGACCAGGTTAGTGCTATCTCGGTGCTGAATAACTGCCTCACTGATATCCAAGACTGGATGAATACCAGTGGTTTGAAGTTGAATCTGGGAAAGACCGATGTTATGGTGGTGGACCCCGGTCGCAGGGTTGAGGGTTGGGGGGGTCTCCCTCTGGATTAATTCTGGGGGTAGACCAGATCCCTACCTCTGAACGGGTGCATAAGCTGGGTGTGGAGCTTGACACTGGTCTGACCCTTCGTTATCAGGTGTCTGCAGTTGTCAAGACTGCATTTTTTCATCTTAGAAACATCGCCAGGATTAGGCACCTGGTTCCACCTTGTGACTTGCCGGTTTTGGTCCACGCCTTCGTGACATCTCGTTTCGATTACTGTAACTCTCTTTACCAAGGACTTTCTGGGGTTGATATCCACTGCTTACAGCTAGTGCAGAATGCGGCTGCACGTTTGTTGACTGGGGTTTTAAGAAGGTCCCATATTACCCCGGTGCTGTGCACTTTGCACTGGCTGCCAATACAGTGGTGGATCACCTTTAAAGTGGGTCTTTTGACCTACAAAGCCCTACATGGTCTCAGTCCTGACTATTTGAAAGAGCTTCTGGTGCCCTACACCCCTCTGAGACAGCTCCGTTCGGCTGATGAGGGGTTGCTGGAGATTCCGAGGGTAAATTTGAAGTCCTCTGGAGCCCGTGCCTTCGGTTTTGCGGCTCCTAACCTCTGGAATTCTCTGCCTCATCAGCTCCGAGAGAGTACAATGGTGGAAAGTTTTCAAAAGGCCTTAAAGTCTTTTTTATGGAAGAAGGCATTTCCTGCTATGTTGTAATTGATTATTTTTAGCTTGTAATATTTGCTGTATTGTTCTACTGTCTGTATTGATTATGCTGGTGTTCTTATGTTTTCATGTACAGTGCCTTGAAAAATTTGAAAGGCGCTTAATTAAATACATTTTATTATTACTATTATTATTATTGATTGTTATTTATTTTAGTAGCATCTCCTTCCTTTTCAGATACCCATGACACTATGTATATATGTTTATATCTTTTAACTTCAAAGCACTAAATCTATTCAAATGCAAAAAACACAGGATTTTATACTCTTCACACAACAGTGGTAAACTTTAGATCCCAGAATGGCCAAGAAACAATTTAGACTTCACTCTTGCATGCCACTGTCACACTCACTTCTCATGCAAACAACAAAGAATTACAGAAACCCTTTCATTTCTATGCTATGCACTCTTACATCAGAGAAAGACTTAAATCTTATAGAACTGCTAAAAAAACAAATTTATCAAGACTGGATTTCTGAATTAAAACCTGTTGTTTACAGTACCTATGTAAATAATAGTTTACTGGCTACAAATGATGCTACAGACATGACATTAACAACATTTCTGTTTTACATGGAAAACATCCATATAATGAACTTGTTATACAGGATTTGTGACCTTCTGTCTGCATGTATTTGACAAAGGAAAAGGCATCTGCTTGGCCCTTTTTTTCTATTTTATTTTCACGCCTAACTTGCCCATACTGTAAGAGCCAAATATTGACATGCTTAGAGTTAAAAAAAAAAATCATGATGTCTATAAGTGTGTGTGTGTGTGTCTGTGTGTGTGTTTGGGGGGGTATGCCTAGATGCAGTTTTAAGCAACTCTGATAGTCAGTTGTTCCAACATGATAGATCCACATCAAGCCCCTCTCACATGAATCAAAAAAGGTGGGGGTGGATCTTTAGGAATTTATGTGTGT
The DNA here is from genome assembly GCA_016271365.2 of Neoceratodus forsteri. Classification (NCBI taxonomy): domain Eukaryota; kingdom Metazoa; phylum Chordata; order Ceratodontiformes; family Ceratodontidae; genus Neoceratodus; species Neoceratodus forsteri. Next base: position 1,682,603,899 of record CM057456.1, read on the forward strand.
GTGTTTGCAGGGGGATATATCTAGATGCAGTTTCAGGTACTCCTTAATTACTTCCCCAGGCAGCTCTGATAGTTAGTTGTTCCAACATGATAGATCCAACTCATGCCCCTCCCACAAAAATGAAAGCATAGTGCATGCAACAGACCTTAGGAACATCTAATTTTTTAATGTCAGCTCTGATCTGTTCAGTCTTACTTTTTTCCTGGCTCAGTTTATATCAGTGAAAAGAAAGTAGGGAAAAAACACACAGCCTTCTGCTTCTACAAGTAGTTGTTAATTGCAGCTGGTATATTTTAACATGTGCAATGCAACTCCACCCACAACTTCCCCAACACAGACAAATGGCATCAGTGCTCACTGATGTGTTAACATCCTGCTTCTAGTGTCCCTGATAAAATAAAATAAAAAATGCAGTTGTGATTTTTTTAATGTCAGCTCTGATCAGAATAGCTTTTAAAATCATCAATTGTTTTCTTGTTCAATGTTTTTTTCTCTCCTTTTACTGATGGTACAAAATGAGCCATAGCTATTTCTTCCAACAATACATGAAAGAAAACCCTATGATAAATATCACTGTTTTGCAAAATGTATCCCTTACAGTTTTTTCTTATTTGCAAGACAGCATATATTTATCCTAGCAAATCTGTCCTACCACCACATTCAACAAACTATCTCCTACCTACTTGCCACATATAAACTCAATTATATTAAAAAAAATCTAGGCACTTAACCATTATTCATTCCCCAGTCCCATTTACAACACTGCTACACTTATATATAATACATACTTCTCAAACTTAAAAGAAAAAAGACACTTTATCATTAAAGGACTGTGTTTACTAAGTACTGTGCCCATGATTAAAATAATTTGAACCACCTCCCCCCAAAAATGTGCCCTCACATGAAACTGCATGTTTAACTATAAAGACAATTAAAAATGTATTACTAAATGCATTACTAACACCTATGCTTTCAAAGTTTTGAAACTACTAAAAAAGACAAACTATATATATATATATATATATATATAGAATATGGTAAACAAATATTGTTAATCCCAAAAGCTGAACTTTATGTTTTTAGTATATAAACATTTAAGAAAAACCTGTGACTCTTTCAACTTGAATCAGAACGCTGTGTCTATTGTTTTCCTTGGGAGCTGTAGTTTCAGGCACTCCTTAATTACTCTTTCCTTCTGAGGCCCCAGGTGGCTCTGATAATAATTTGTTCCAAGGAGTTTTAAGTAAATTTGAAGCATTTGGTCCAGGTCCCAAACTAGTGTGTTTTGTTCCAACATGATAGATCCACCTCATGCACCTCCCACATGAATAAAAAAAAAGGTGGGGTGGATCTTTATGAGCTTATGTGTGTGTGTGTGTTTGGGGGGAATAGAAACATAGAATTTGATGGCTTGGCCCTCCTAGTCTGCCCATTTCCCTACCTAATAGATAAGCTGCAGATCCTAATTAACCAACAGCCTACTTCCTCCTACCACCCACTAGAATTGCCTTATGTCTGTCCCATGCATTCTTGAATTCCCCCACTGTTTTGGATTCTACGACCTCCTCAGGAAGGCTGTTCCATGCATCTACAACCTCTCTGTGAAGAAATACTTCCTCATATTACGTCTGAGCTGCCCCCCTCTGGATGCCTAGATGCAGTTTCAGGCACTCCTTAATTACTTCCACAAGCAGCTCTGACAGTCAGTTGTTCCAACATGATAGATCCACCTCATGTCCCTCCCACATGAATCAAAAAAAAAGGTAGGGGGATCTTTAGGAGCTTCTCGGGTGAAGTTGGGGATGGATCTTACTCCCAAAAAAACCCTAATGCTGCCTCCTCCTACTCAGGTTCCAGTTCTTGTACCAGCCATTTAAGAAATAAAATAGTACCCTGCAACCATTGACTAACATGAAAGCGTATTTATTTGAGGGTGAAAAACATTTCTTGCAGGAGGGTAAGGCGGAGGAGACTATTTACACCTTCAGTCAGTTCCACGGACAGAAAACATGACATAACTCCTTTTGTACATGCAAAACGTCTGCAGGCTCCACCTACTGCAGCTGTAAAAAAGCTAGGTTCACAAAGCTTTCAGTGTGTCTGTGATTAATATCTACAATGTTTGAAGTTGAAGAATTTGAAAATGTGGAGGACATTGATCTAAACTTTGATACTGGTGTCCGACCATACCAATTTGAGTCTCTAGTATCTAATGATATTCCTAGTGAGAGTGATCAAGCTGCCCCTGATTCAGATGCTGACAATGACAGCTATGATCAGTTCTGTTGCCAGTCCCTTTTATCGTCTTCAGTAGTGACATTACAGAAGGAGTGGAAGGGAATGTTTTTCTGGTGCCCCCCCATTTAGAGATGACACCAGCACTCATGCATGCAGACTGATGGGGTCACTCTGGTCTGTGAAGTGCACCCACCCCCCACCCATACACACTGAGCCAGCCTCCCCGCACACAAACACACATCAAGGTAGACAACCTGAAAGATGTCCATTCACACTAGCATTCATGCATACAGTCATATCAGGCCACTACTGCCTGTGACACACACCAACCACCCCCACCCATACACCCCCAGCCACCCCAACACACAAACAAATACACACACCCACAAACAGTGCCAGCCACTCACCCCAACACACACACACACATCCCCAGCCAACACACATGTAGAAACATAAATACAGGGCCAGCTATTCACTCTAACCCTGCCCCTCCACACACACAGCCAGCCAACACAAACCTGGCTACCACCACACACACAAACACACACACACACACACACAGCCAACATGAACCTAGCCACCACACATACAGTACACACTCATATCACACCAAGCCCCCCTAACAAACACACATACAGCCAGCCAACACAGATAAGAACACACATTTTTGTGTTGTAACCAGTTTTGTTTTCAGTTGTTTTGTTTTCCATTTGTCTGCATTGTGCACCAGTAATACTTGTTATTGTGCGTACAACTGACAGACAACTGTTATTGGATTTCTTATATGGAGATGGGGAAAAAAGCATCTAATTGACTGTGGATTATTCTGGCAGCTGGGGTGTCCAATGGAAATTGCATACTCTGCTATACACACACACCTAAGTGTTTGTTACATTGCATCATGTGGAGGCACACTTTTGCAGGCATGGACAGTTTGTCAGAGGTTTTTGAACTGTTCATGATTCAATAGTGTAAAATTCCATTTGCTTAGTAAATCTATAATCATTCCAGTATTTGGCACTGCCTGCTTTCCCCTGAACAAGTGAAAGTCACAACAACATGCACAGCATCAGAACGAATGCACACTGCCATTGTAAGTGTCAAGTGTACGTTCACTTTGAGGCATTGTTAGCCACAGTATATATATTGTTTCCATTTCTTCACAGATGCAATTAGAAAATTAATTCCCACATTGTATTCCATAATGTGTACCTTACAGATATGGTTTTGGACACCTTTGGACAGCTCTTGACTGCTGTATTCTTGCACCTGTAATATGTTGCCATTCTGTCACTATAGCAGCGAAAAAGACACCTTTGGAATGCTCTGCTTGTTTTCATGTTGGAAATGTGTAGTTGACACTATTCTGCGGCTGATAGTGAGTGATCACTGGCAATTGCACCCCAATCATAAATAAATTATTATAGTTTCAGGCATAAGAAATTGCAAAGGACATCTGTGAAGGCATAAACAGTGCTGGCACTGGCATGAGACTGACAACAAGTGACAGCATCGGGTACACTAGCTCCGGCATATGCAGTTAGTCCGAGGTTTTGGATCCTCTCAGGATTTAGTAGTGACACATTATGTTGTACGGAACTGTATAACACGTATTCAGTTTGAGCCATTGTTAGTCAGAGTGTATATTGTTTCTGTTTCTCTGCAGATGCAATTAGAATATTAATTCACACCTTTTATTCCATAAAGTGTACCACACAGATGTGGCAAAGCACAGAAAGTAACATGACCTCAGACAGTACACATAACATTTTTTCTTATTATTGCACAAAGAATGCCAGTGTCATGTGATGGCAATCACCTACAATAGGAATGGCTTGGCAGAAAGATACATGTTATGTGATGAAGAGCTGACAAATGATAGCAGATAAAAATAATATGCATTAGTGCTGATTGTCTGTCATACCAACTGAGTCCAAACAGCATTCATCTATTCTGACACTGCATGTTTCTAAACTCATGGCAGTCTCAGTCCAGTGGTAGCCAGCAAGAGACAGTATATATTCAATGACAGCATGTTAATGACAGGTAATGTAAAAAGATATATTGCTGCACCTTTAATATGTTGGCATTCTGTCACTGTAACCATGGAAAAGACACCTTTGGAATGCTCTGCTTGTTTTCATGTTTGAAATGTGAAGATGACAGTGAGTGACAGCTCACAATTGCACTCCTAATCATAAAGACATTATTATAGTTTCAGGCATAAGAAAGTGCAAAGGACATATGTGAAAGCATAAACTTAGTGCTGGCACTTGTGAGGGACTGCCAGCAAGTGACAGCTTAGGGCACACTAGCTCAGGAATAAGCAGTTAGTCCAAGGTTTTGGATCCTCTCAAGATTCAACAGTGACACATTACATTTTACAACACTGCATTTATAAACTCATAGCAGCCCCAATCCAGAAGCCACCAGCACGAGACACCATTTATGCAAGGAAAGTAATAGTAATGACAGCTAAAGAAAATAATATGTATTCTTGAAGGGGTAACATGTTGGCATTATGTCACCACAACGATGTGAAAGACTCCTTTGGACTGTTCTGCATATTTTTATTTATTTTTAAGCAACAGTTTGCAATTGCATGGATTTTTCTAAAGAAAAAAGTTTATTTTCTGGCACAAAAAATTGCTAAGGATATGATAATGTGATTGTTGTGAACTTATAAGCTTTGACCTGCTACTATCAAGTGACTAACAATAAGTAACAACAGCATCAGGTACAGGATTTCAGTCTAAAGTCCATTTCTGGAGTGAAAGGCCAGTTTGACAACACTTTTGGGTAGGGATTCCTGTGAGTAAGCACTCTGGGGAGGACTGCATGCATCAAAATAGGGTTGTCAAGTGCACAAAAGGAAAAAATTAAAAGATAAATTTAAAACAGGAGAATGGATGAAACTGGATGAAAATTCACAGGTAGGCTAATTGGGGGGTACACTCCTTGTCTCTGCAGCTGTCCCGGTGGTCGCGAGGGCTCGGTCACTGCCCTCCCCCAGCAAGCCAGACTCCACGGAAAAAAAAGCACCAGGTAACTACAGCCGTTTGCAGCAGCAAAGCAGCCCTTGGACTTGCTCTCTCCCTCTGGTCGCCTCGGCACCAAATTTAAACTTCAGGACACTCTCCGAGTGGGTAATCGGAGCACAGACTGAACCGGACCTCTGCACCTACTTGTCCCACTTGAGCTCTTGTTTTACTGTGTTTAAATGTGTCTTAAATTCGACTTTACAAGCATAGAGTGTTGCACTGTTTAAGCTTATGGTTACCTGCTTTTTAGACCCGCATTGCACGCCCTACCTGGCTTCTGCCTGAATCGGAGCTGTTGCAGCCCCCGCCCCCAAGCTCACCCCACCCCTCTCCCATTGTTTCTGAAACACCCCCCGCTTTCACCCTACTTAATCACCTCTCGCTCTCCTTGTCTCTGCAGCTGTCCCGGTGGTCGTGAGGGCTCGGTCACTGCCCTCCTCCAGTAAGCCAGACTCCATGGAAAAAAAAGCGCCAGGTTATTACAGCCATTTACAGCAGCAAAGCAGCCCTTGGACTCGCTCTCTCCCTCTGGTCGCCTCGGTGCCAAATTTAAACTTCAGGACACTCTCCGAGCGGGTAGTCGGAGCACTAGCACCCACCGCCAACCTTGGTCAGCTCTCTGTAATATAGGCTGTGGTGAGCCACATGGGGTAGGAAATAACCTGTCAGCCCTGTTTGCCATCTGCAGGTTATACCCTATCACCACTAGTGGCCGCAATTTTACTCAGCCTAGCTAACTCTCTCTCACCTACTATCCTCCCCAAGCCATCTCACACCACTTTTTCTTTTCCCCTGTTCTACCTAACCTCCCTTTGCTCTGCTCTCTGCTCTCCCAGTGCGTCTGCTCGCGGTAGGCACTGTTACATAGTTTCTGAATCCCTTTTGGTCTTATTCCCCAAATAACCTCCTGCCCCTCCTTTTCTGCTCCCTTTCACCCCACGCTGGTCCATGGGAACTGTCCTATTCCCCTGCCTTAACTTTCTTGCTGCTCCCTGGACCCTCCCTGGGGCTATGGCCCACCCTCCGCATACGCTACCCCCCTGGCTCCCCAACCCCTCTCCCTGACTCTCCTTGAAAGGGCTCAAGATCGCCCACCTGAATGTGCGGCGCCTTCTACGCAACCAAAATGAGCTCACTGCCTGGGTTGCCTTCCACAAACCTGACATTCTGGCCCTTTCTGAAACCTGGCTCAAACCCCATATACCCGATGCCCAGTGCTCCCTACCGGGGTACAACCACCTCCGATGTGACAGGTCAGGTAAGAAGAAGGGTGGTGGAATGCTTCTCTATTACCTGGCACACCTCAACCTGTTCCTTGTTGACCACCCTCCTACTGACCTGCCTGCATGTGAGTTCCTCCATGCTCTCCTCCTACTGGGTCATTCTAAGAAGATCCATTTGATATGTGCCTACAACCCACCTAAGAATGGTCTGCCGGGACTCTCCTCCCTGCTCGACTGTATCAGCAACAAAGTGGGTCTCAATGAAACTCTCATGCTAGGTGACTTCAACCTCAACTGGTTGGGGGCTCATCACAAGGTGTACGAACCCCTGCTTTCGGGCCTTACACTTAGCCAAGTAATTAATGAACCCACCCGGCTCTCCTCTAGGGGGAACTCGGGAACCCTTATAGATTGGCTCCTGTCGAACAGGCCTGCCAATATCTTATCCTCAGGCACTCTCCCTGATGTCATCTTTGATCACTCCCCTATCTACTGTGTCTGGGGCATCTCCCCACCTAAGATCCCTAGCAAAATCATCGAACTGAGGGACTATTCCAAATTTAATCCCCATGACTTCCTGGATGACCTTCTAGCTGTCGACTGGACTGGTGTCACCAGCTCCACCGACCCCTCACGAGCTCTGGATCTATTTTTAGCCAAGCTAATCCCCTTCAGAACAAACATGCCCCCTTACTAGGAGAAGGGTGAGGGGCACCGTCACAAAATGGCTCAATGGAGACCTACTCTCCCTTATGAAAGCCAGAGATAAACGTTGGGCATCCTACAAGGCCTCCCTTAACAATCATGACCTGATGGCACCCCCCCTCCCGGTCTTCACCCCCGGCCCCCCTTCCTACTGAGGCCAGTAACCCCCAATGAGACCCATAAGCTGCTCTCTGGCCTCTCCCCCAATAGCGAAGCAGGTCATGACAATCTTGAGCCGAAACTCCTTAAGCTGGGTGCCCACCTCCTTGCCAGACCCATCTCTCACCTATTTAACTCCTCCATTAACTCAGGGATTATTCCCGACCTGTGGAAAGTGGCTAAAGTTGTTCCTATCTTAAAACAGGGGAATCCTAAGGACCCTCAGACTACCGCCCCATCGCCATTCTGTCTGCCTCCAGTAAACTGCTCGAGAAAGCTGTTGTCTCCCAGCTCTCCCAATACATCCTGGACTACAATATTCTCTCTCCTGCCCAGCACAGCTTCAGAAAAGGGCACAGCATGTCCACCGCCTTGCCACTGTCACCTCCCTGATCAGGGCAGGCACTGACCTAGGCTATCTCACTGGGGCCATTTTCATCAACCTGTCCAAAGGCTTCGACAGAGTTAACCACTCCCTCCTCGGCTCCACACTTCTAACCCTTGGGTTCTCCCCCTCTGCCCACACCTGGTTCCAAAACTACCTTTCCAACTGACAGCAATACACCTACTTCAACCGGTCATCCTCCAACCTCTCCCCTGTCCTCTGTGGCGTACCTCAGTGGTCCATCCTTGGTCCGACCCTATTCTCACTATTTATCAATGACCTATCTTCCATCCCTACCCATGCCCACTCCACCCTTTACGCAGATGATCGCGACCTCCCGGCCAGCTCTCGGACATCTCAACTATTAACTCCCAGCTTAACTCCGACTTTGAACGCATACGTACTTGGCTGCATGACCACAGGTTCACCCTCAATCTCAAAAAAACTCAAGCCATGTTGTTTGGGTCCTTGAACAAAATAAAATCCTGCCCTGCTCCCCTGCGTATCCTCGGGGCCAATGGCTCTCCCCTCGAGATGGTTACCTCCACCAAGTACCTAGGTGTCACCCTCGACCAGCAGCTGGACCTCACCCTGCACATCTGTAACATCTGCAAAGCCTCTAATTGCAAACTTGCCCTAGCTTATCGTGCCAATAGCTGCCTCACCCCAGCTGCCCGCCTAGCCCTCGCCCGGGGGGGTCCTCCTCCCCACTCTCTGCTATGGCCTCGTCACTTTTGCCCCAGTTCCTAAAACCAGCCTATCAAAATGGGACTCAGCCTACAACGTTTGCCGTTTCACGCTTTCCACTACTCCCCTCACCCACCGGTGTGATCTCTACAACAGTCTAGAGTGGCTCCCCCTGGAGAAACACCGGTCCTTCGTTATAGGCAACTTCATTGACAACATTGTCTGCTCTGGTTCTCCCCCTGCCCTTGCCCTTCTCCTTAACCTTAGGGCCCCATCCTACCACCTCAGACCCGGGACAACCCAAGAACGTCTCGTTCCTAGGACCCACACCCTCATGGGAGATCGGTCCTTCCACATTTATGCCCCCAAACTTTGGAACTCGCTCCCAGAACTTGTCAGGGCCTCCTCCTCCCACCCAAGCTTTAAAGCCTCCCTCTGGAATTTCCTGAAACCTTCTCCCCCCTGCCCCTGCACCTCGTAATCCTTCTCCATGGGTGGGGGCCTCTCCCTCCTCCTCACTACTCCGCCTCTGCCCTACTCGCACTTCTCCCCTAGCTCCAGCCCAGCAACCAGGCCCATCCCCCTCCCGCCTTTGGCACCCTCCTGCTTGCACTTACCATTGTCACCGCTTCTGTTTAAGCATAGTGTTTTCCTTGTCCTAGAGCTAGCCTTGTAACGCCTGCTGTACTAGGTTACCTTCTTGTCTCCTCAATCTGACTAACTATGTACTCTACCTATCCGCGTGTTTGAGTTATTTCCTATGTTATTACCTGTATTTCCTCCCATGTACTTTCACAATTTTACTGAGCCACTATTGTAATGCCTGGCTCTTCTATGGATTTTTTCCCTACTCTGTAATCTGTTAATTGTATGATGTCTGACTCCAGTAACTCTCCCGGGTCACACCCTTCTCTGTAACTGTGATGTACACCGTATGATACCTGTAACCCTCCCGGGTCGCACCTGAAAATAGGCACATGGCTGTCTAGTGTGCTTACACGGTTAACAAAAGCAAATAAATAAATAAATAAATAACCGATGTGTTTGTAGAAAATTTGAAAAATCTGCTATTTAACAAGTGGTTCTATAGAAGCAAAACCAACAACCACAAAGAGTATACATAACACTGGGGGCCTGTGCATGATTGGTGTGCACTGTGCAAAGGGCACACAGGGACAGAGTGTGGATGGGTACATGGAATTTGTGCACCAGCCACCCCTTTACAGCATGCACAATGTGCTCACAGGACACCGCATAGGGCAGTGATTTGCAGCCACGCAGACCCACCACACGCCATGTATGTGGGGGAGCATGCCAAGTAATGGCATTCATATACCACCACAGCACACACACAAAGCTGCATATGATGACTAAGCATGGTACACAAGGCACAGCCACCTATGCGAGCCTGAGGGCTGCCGTAAGTGTACACGCCCAGCAGCTGAACCACATGCAACAAGGCACAGTGGAGGCTTGTGGCTATAGAATGACTGCCACATGCCTGTGATCACACCATAGCACAGCCAAGGGCACAGCAGAGCACATGGCAGTTGCTGAGCTCCATCTGCCATAATGAACAAAGGGGCCACACCGTGGTGCACCGGTGCCACCATGGTGGGTACCCACAGCACAGACAGTGACAATGTGTCTACCTGGACCACAGAGCACTGTTACGGAGATGTGTGGCACAGGACATGAGCCAGGTGCCAGCATCCCATGGATGCACCACTGCACAGCACGCAGACCACCATGCACACAACCAGTGCCCCTCTAAGCCAGCAGGTAGGGACTGCCACATGGGCCACAAAGGGCCCTGCAATGGTGCGATATGTGATCATGGACAGGCACACAGAGGCCAGGCTCCCCCCATGAAAGCACACCCATGCCTGACCCCCCATAACAGCACACCCATGCCTGCCCCCAAGGCAGCATACTTGTGCCTGACCCCCCCTTGATGGCACACCTGTGCCTGCCCCCATGATGGCACACTTGTGCCTGCCCCACCCATGATGGCACTCCTGAGCCTGCTGCCCCCATGTCAGCACACCTGTGCCTGCCCCCCATGACTGCACACCTATGCCTGCCCTCCATGACTGCACACCTGTGCCTGCCCCCCATGACTGCACACCTGTGCCTGCCCCCCATCACACCCAGGAGACAAGAAACACACATATGAATGGCACAGGAAAGCTTTATTGGACACAGCCAGTGAAGCCAAATGGAAGCAGCAGAATGTAACATAAAATGCAACACCCCCCACAGACAGCCATGCAGGGTTGTGGCACATCACTACTGGTGGCAAGGGGCCATTACTAAGGGTGTAAGTTCATCACAGAGGCCATGTGAACTGCGATTTTATGGTGCCCCTTGACTTTTGACATTTTTCCAGTTTTCCCTTTCATGCATACACAGTAGTGCTCTGTCCCTTTAAATCCACCATTTTCTGAAGGGCAGAGCACTGAAATGTGCATGCACAAGTAATGTGACACTCCAGATCCTTGAAGAAAGACCCTTCATGCAGGCATTCACATATTGAGGTGCCTTCTTCATGGCTACTCTCGTCAGTGGCACAGCGGATATCGGTGGTTTCTTTGGTGGCAAAAATTAAAGAGTGTGATTGACTGATCACTCTGATCCCAAGACTGCCTGCATTTCTGGGTTGACTGTTGGAGGCTTGGAGGGGGAGGTAAAAGAGCCACAGGCAGGTGCAGTGTAAATGTTGAACTGGGGAGGGAACACGAGTGAACTTGGGGGCCTGTGAGGGTTCTGACTGACTGAAAAAAGATTGATCCCCAGAAGGAAGTTTCTAAGTGGTGGCAAAGCTGAAGGGATACAATAAAAAAAAAACAGCTATGTGGATCCCTCAATTAAGTGACTGGATCTGACAGAAAATTTTGTTGCAGGCCTGAAGGGGGATGCAGGAAAACTGTATCGGTGTACCGGGAAGGAGAAGAAAGTTCACTTGTGAGCTGGTGAACTGATGTGCTGCTTCTGCCATGAAACTGGTGGCAAACTAAGGGAGTTGAAAAAAAAGATTTGCTCCCCAGAAGGAACTGGCTGCATGGAGGACTGACTTGTTGGAGGATTGGAGGGGAGGTAGCAACACGGTCACAGGCAGCTTCTGCATTGAAAGTGTACTGCTGGACTGTTTGGTCTGGGGATGGGAAGCCCTTCAAAGAGTAAAGCACTGGAAAACAAGTCAGTGTACACAATTGTATGCAGGCCTGGGAACATCATTTGAAAGCAACCACAGTGCTTGGAGAGAGAGAGAGATCTCAGAGGCAGTAGACCATTCATTTATTTGGGTAATCCCTTTTTAAAATATTCATTACAAATTAACTGAAGTGCAGAAAAATGAGCATATGGATGAACAAATATATAAATAAATAAAAAATAATTTTATTGGAGCAGTCTTTGTTAAGGTGGTACTGTGCTACTTATTTTTTTTCTGGGTCTATCAGAAATGAATTATGGAAGCATTATGTATGGGGAAAGTGAAGGAATTGATAATGTACAGAGTAGCAATCGGAGGTACTCAAGACCAGTCTCCTATCACAAATCCTGTGTATGTGCAAGCAGCAAGAAAAGGCTTGAATGGCTGCTGCACTGAGTATGTCAAGTAACTGTTCATTTTGCCACCTGCCATCTCATGGAATATACCCTCAGTTTCATAGCAGGTATAAATGCAGTTTACATTATCTTTTTTGTGAGTGTTGAAGATGGAGGTTACCTGTTGTCCTGTGTCATAACATCGAATTTTGGTCACTGTAGACAGCTTGAGCTACCATTCATATGATCTGAAAATGCAGCTATACAGATATGGATGGAATTGGTAATGCACACCTGGCAAATATTAGTGTACCTGATACTGAAATTTAATATCCTGAATAAAAAAGTATAAAAAATATGAGTAAATTAATAAATGAAACTTTCAGCGTGTACATTCACAACTTTTGTACAAATGGGAGTCATAAGTATAAAAAGTAAGAATGACTGCTGCAACTGATTAAGTAGTAGAAAGTGTTTTGGGACAGGGTATGTATGGAAAGGTGTATATAAAACCAAATGAATTTGTTGTCCTATAGTGAACATCACCTTCCCTAAAACATGAAGTAAGGGAAGTTGATTTGATTACCAAAGTTCCTTTCTTTTTCTCTACATTTATGTACCCAGGAGAACTCAACTGAGCAGCAGCATCTCATATTCAGTGAAGTCATGTGGCTGGGAGGTTTGATGCATGGGGAGGTTGATGTAGTTTCTCAGGGTTACTATGCAAGTAAGTGATTGTTATGGAATTTGAACCTGGGTCTCCTGGTCCTCAAGACTGTGCTGTTCCCACTTTGACATATTGTCTACCCTTCTGTCCACATATCGAGGGCCTCTGATTTCAGGGTCAAGGGCAGATTCACCTTGCTGTCTCCATGAGTGCAGATCACATAGGGGATGTGGTTTAAAATGTTATTGTAAGCTAAGGTCAGTTTTTACATTATTTTATTTTCAATGTTACAATGCCCAATAAGATTAACATGGTATGTAACTGGTATTGTTTGTGTTCCTGCTGACACTTGGCAACTCATGGAGTTTTCTAGAATGGAGACATAAGTGTGACCTGTGGCGTACAGGTTTGAGTCCTACCAATGCCATTTTAACCCTGTGTAAACTTGAAAAAGTCAACTGACCTCCTTTTGTCCAATCTCCCCCATTCAATCCACAGCATTGTTTGATCTTACCTGCAGCTGTCACTAATTGCTCTGTGTATGCAGTATGACTGCTGCAAATGATTCCCGAAAAATGATTTGGGACAGGGTGTGTGTGGGAAACACGCATCAAATTGGTTCTGAAAGGTTTTAAAAAAATTGTGTAAAAGGTATACAAGGAAATTTACACAGCAGTCTTTTTAAGGGGTACCATGCACATTTTTTCCTTTGTTCCTGTGTCTGCCAGAAATTAACTATGGATCTATTATTCCTGGGAAAAAAGGAGGAATTGTTAATTTACAGTGTAGCATATGGAGATCCTCAACATCAGTCTCCTAGCACAAATCATGTGTACATGCAAGTTCCAAAAAAAGTCTTGGTGGACTGGATACAGTACTGTGATCTTAAGAACACAGGTTTAAATCCCACCACTACAATGTTTTGTGCTGTTTAACCTTGAGCAAGTCAGTTGACGTCCTTGTGCCCAAACCCCTCCCCAACCCCCAATCATTGTTTGGTGTTATGTTTGGCATTTGACAGGGTATTATGAAAACAGCTATATAAAACCAAAGTAATTTTCTTTTCTGACGTGAACCTCAGCTGTCGGTAAATATGAATGAAAGGAAGTCGAGACGCTTTCCAAGCATCCTTTGTTTTTTTTCTGTGAAATTTTTTTACCCATGAGAATTCAACTGAGGTACAGCATCTCATTTTCAGTGATGTCATACAAATGAGAGGTTTGAAGTATGGTGAGATTGATTTACTTGCCCACGGTCACACTGTGAGCAAGAGGATCTCATGGAATTTGAGCCTGTGTCTCCCAGTCCTCAAGACTGTGCTGTGTGCACTCTGCCATTCTGCCTTACCTTTTTGTCCACATCTTGAGGCCCTATGCTTTCAGTGTCAAGGGTAGAAGCACTTTGCTCTCTCAGTGAGGCCAACTCACTGAAGGGTACTTTTTTAAACTTTTATTGTAAGCTAAGGTCATTGGTTTTATTTTATTTTTTTTGGTTTTGCTATAACAATTTCCAATAAGAAAAAAATGGTATATAACTGTAGGTGTTTGTGTTCCTATTGACACCTGACAACTCATAGCATTTCCTAGAATGGATACAAAATTGTAACCTGTGTAGCACAGGTCTGAGTCCCACCAATGCCATTTTTACCCTGTGTAAACTTGAATAAACCAATTGACCTCCTTTTGTCCAACCCTTCCTACCCCCTCCTTTCATTGTTTGGTCTTACCTGTAGCTGTCAGTAATTGCTCTGTGCATACAGTATGACTGATGCAAATGATTATCTGAAAATGTGTTGAGACAAGGTGTGTATGGAAAACATGCATCTCATTTATTAACCCAGGAGAATTCAACTGAGCTGCAGCATTCATTTTCAGTGATGTCATGCAGTTGGGAGGTTTGAAGCACAGGGAGATTGATTTACTTGCCCACGGTCACACTATGAGCAAGTGGATCTTATGGAATTTGAACCTGTGTCTCCCAGTCCTCAAGACTGTGCTGTGTCCACTGTGCCATTCTTCCTTACCTTTCTGTCCACATCTTGAGGCCCTATGCTTTCAGTGTCAAGAGCAGAAGCACTTTGCTGTCTCAGTGAGGCCAGCTCACTGAAGGGTATTTTTTTTAAACTTTTATTGTAAACTAAGGTCATTGGTTTTATTTTTATTTTTGCTGTAACAATGTCCATTAAGAATAAAATGGTATGCAACTGTTGGTGTTTGTGTTCCTATTGACACCTGACAACTCATAGCATTTCCTAGAATGGATACAAAATTGTGACCTGTGGAGCACAGGTTTGAGTCCCATTAATGACAGTTTTACCCTTGTAAACTTGAAGAAGCCAATTGATTTCCTTTTGTCCAACCCTTCCTATCCCCCCCTTTCATTGTTTGGTCTTACCTGTAACTGTCAGTAATTGTTCTGTGTATGTAGTATGACTGATGCAAATGATTATTGGAAAATATGTTGGAGAAGGGTGTGTATGGAATACACACATCGCATTGTTTCAGACAGGTTTTAAAAACTTGTATAAAAGGTATACAAGGAAGTAAACACAGCAGTCTTTGTTAAGGTGGTGCTGAGCAACTTATTTTTTTTTTCATGTCTGTCAGAAATGAATTACAAAGCCATTATGTAAGGGGAAGAAGGAAGGATTGGCAATGTACAGTGTAGCAATCAGAGGTACTCAAGACCAGTCTCCTATCACAAATCCTGTGTATGTGCAAGCAGCAAGAAAAGGCTTGCTAGAATAAATAAACTAGTGTGATTGTGGGAGCAGAGGCTTGAATCCCACCACTACAATTTTTGTGCTGTGTAGAAGTGAGCAAGTCAATTGACTATGTTGTGCCCAAATCCCCCAACCTGCAATCATTGTTTGGTCATATGTTTAGCTTCCAACAGGGTATGTATGAAAAGGGCTATATGAAAACAAATACTTTTCTTTTCTAAAATGAACCACAACTTGCGGTAAACATGAACAAAAGGAAGGTGTGTCGATTTTGAAGCAGCCTTAGTTTTGTGTGTGTGTGTGTATGTTTTTTGTGGTTTTATTTTTGCTAAATTTCTGTACCCAGGATAACTCAACTGAGCTGCAGCATCTCCTTTTCAGTGAAGTCATGCATTTGGCAGGTTTGAAGCACTGGGAGGATGATTTACTTGCTTGGGGTAACACTATGAGCAAGTGGATTTTATGGACTGTGAACCTGTCCTTCAGTCCTCGAGACTGAGCTGTTCCCACTTTGCCATAATGCCTCCACTTCTTTCCTCATCTCCAGACCTTCTGGTTTCAGGGTCATGGGCAGATGAATTTAGCTGTTTTAGTAAGGCTAACTCACTTAAGGTTGATTTTTTAAATTTATATTGTATAATACAGTCATTTTTTTACTTCCACTTTTACAATGTCCAACATGAATAAAATGTGTTGTAACTGTAGTTGTTTGTGTTCCTGCTGACACCTGCCAACTAATGGAATTCACCATCATTTTTTATAACAGTTATAAATGTAGTTTTAATGACCTTACTTTGCGAGCGATGAAGATGACAGTTACATGTGGCCCAGTAAAGTAACGTCACAAATCCACCCCAACCAGTATTGCAGAGCAACACAGTTTTGTATGAATAAGAGTGAAATAAAAAGACGGTGCCACATAGTATGACCTATTTCTCTTACAGTTAATAAGCAGCGCCCCCCCCAAGAAATAACTGCATGTATGCCAAGCAAAGCAACACCACATATTTGGCTACCTAAAAAAGTATTGAGTTGAATTTAAAAAATATATGATAGTGAAGCAATCTGGTTTGAAACCAGTCCCATTTCTGTTGGGCTCATGTTTTCAAGTCTCTTCACGCCAGTCAGCAGCCATGTAAGCTGGTCACATTTTGTAAGCCTGTAGCACAGATGTGCCTGACCTAACCTGAATGTTACTGTACCCTTAAAATATCACAATCATGGGCATATGCAGTCATTTCCATCCTAATTTGGCAAGGTCTCTGAAACGAGTCTATGATCTTGTCAAATACATTGACAGTACTGATAGTTGACTATAAAAAGTAAGAGAAACACACCCAAAAATGTAACGTGGTGCCATGCATCTTATATTTTTTTCCTGCATTTTCCACAAATGATGAATCCAATATGTCAGGCGAAGAAGGAAGATTTGTTTCTTTACTGTGTAGCAATGGGAGGGCATCAACCGCAATTGCTGAAATGAACCTCTGGTTTTGCTACTGTATATAAATTTAATGCACTGCTTGTGTACTATGAAAAGGGAGAGAGACATACATGACATTGTTTTTGATAGGTTAAAAATAAGCTGCCTAAAAGGTAATAAATGGATGTATACAGAGCAGTGTTCTTTAAGGTGAGGCCGTGCAAATGAATTTTTTTTCCTCCAGCTGCCACAAATGATATATGGGGCCATTATTTATGTGAAAGAAGTAGAAATTGTTCATTTGCATTGCAGCATATGGAGGTTGTCGGCAGTAGTATCCTAGTACAGTTATTATGTATGTGCACACACCAAGAAAAATCAGGCAACAATGGATATAGTAGTGTCTGTCACAAATCCACTCAGCAGGTCAGGCCCTTTGCTTCCACAGTGCCAACCTCTGAGAGCAGTATTGTGAACAGTTAACAGAACAGGGTAACCCTCCTGTCTGTTTGTGAGACTGAATCACCTTTGGTCTCAAGTTCTGGAGGGATTCAAACTGTGAACCTTATGCAAGCATACCCAAATGTACAGGCTCAGATAATTCTGCTCTTCGGGGAATGCCAGATATCTTTTGCCTAAGGGCACCTAACCAGGTATCCAAAATGAACCCTAAAAACTCTATAAAAGACCTTAGGAAAATTCTTACCTTTTCCCAGTTTGGTATTACCATTAAGCTTATGAACAGTGTCAATTTTAATCATCTGTACTTCACATGAAAATGAAAGAATTTTCAAGGCACAGCGGGCATTCTCTTTAAAATAAGAGGTTTACTTAGAAAATGGATAAAAATAGGTAAAATGTAAACACAGAACAATATATCACAAAGCATACTATCACTTAAAAGAAAACAAGGAAAAAGTGCAAACTCCTACCACAATACAATTAGACTTGTCTACCTTCTTACAGTGCTTATAGTTAGATGTTGCACTTTTTCCTTGTTTTCTTTTAAGTGATTGTATGCTTTGTGATATATTGCTCTGTTTTACCATTTTATCCTTTAAGTAAACCTCTTATTATAAAGAAAACCCAGTGGCTCTGTAAACTTCTTTTCATTTTGCATGTGTACAAATATCAAAGTTGACACTGTTCATAAACAATAATTAAACAGGAAAAAACCAGAAACACAAATCTTTCATAAATTTTTGGGAGTTCATTGAATACCTAGTTAGGCTACAAACGAAAGATATCTGGCATTAAGCTGGTATCTATTACAGGTATGCTGCATGGAGATACAGATGACCCTCAGGCACAGACAAAAACCAGAGCCGAACAGAAAGCAGACAGAGGTTGCCCTGTTCTGATAACTGTTCATCTCTTTCGATTGACACTGTAAGAGCAGAGGGTCTGACCTGCTGGGAAACAATTGCTGAACTGAATTGATTGGCCGGTGTGCATGCATTTGGTAAACTTACAAGCTTATATTATTCCAGTGACCAGCTTGATACTGTACAGCTCACTTGCAAAAAAAAAGACAGTGATTTATAAAAAAGAAACAGTACTACATATCATTTGGCTTACAGTCAAGTTCCTACCTGTTTTATTTTTTTCTGAAGTGCAAGTTAGAGTAGCCATAGTTAGGGAAGAAGAAGGCTTCCAACTACAGTTGGCACACTGTAGACTACTTGAGGCAGTTGTGCAATGACAGAGGAGTCCTGTACGAGGTGAGAGCCCCCAAGCAGAACCTCATGGATGTCCTGATGGCAGCAGATGCCCAGAGCATTGAGTCACAGACTGGGACTGTAAGGGACTGAACCTTGAACATGGAGGGGCTAGCGGCCAGTGCAGTGTCCAGATTCGATGAGGATGACAGCAGGGCCAGTGCCGGTGAAGGGCCATAGCAGCAGGGGAAGGTCACCAGAATTCTGGAGCCAGAAGTACTCAGGCTGCAGATTGAGTTGCGCAGAATGGAGCTGGAGTTCCAGGAGAAGAGAGAGCGTGAACAGTGAGAGGCTGACCGTGAGGAGCATGAGCGCCAGCTAGCTGCAGAGGAGAAGAGGGAGCAAGAGCAGCAAGAGGCAGACCATAAACAGTGAGAGGTGGACTGTGAGGATTGTGAGTGCCAGAGGTGACATGAACTGGAGAAGCTATGACTCCAACCACCCGCACCAGAGCAGGTAAGTGGCTTGGGTGTAACTGGAAATACAGGACTGGGTTACAAGTTGAATTCCAAATTGATAGCTGAATTTAAAGAGGGGGAGGATATGGATGCCTTTTTAAATTCCTTTGAAAAAGTTTGTATTGAGGCTAAAATTCTGAGAGTTCTGGAGCTTCCAGCTATCCCTGCTACTTACTGGGAAAGCTCGGGATGCATTGGGTCAAATGGACGATGAGGACAGTAATGATTACAGCAAACTTAAAGCTGCACTTTTAAAAAAGTTTGATTTAACTGCTGAAACCTACAGAGCTAAATTCCGTAAGCTCAGGAGAAGCCCTGATATGAGCAATGAGGAGCTAGCCACGAAACAACGTCAGTTTTTAAAACGTTGGTGGGAAGGAATTGAAGCAAACTCTGTAGATAAAATTGAAAATGCTATTTTATTAGAACAGTTTTTTGGGCATGCCCAGCAGAGCTGAAAACCTGGCTGGAGGACTGAGATCCCAAAACAGTGTAAGAGGCTGCTGAACTCTTGGACAGCAATGCCAAGAGCAGATCTGCTCTGAGAGCGAAAGGGGCATGCATGGCAGTGCAGAAAGGGAAAAGCACACCTTCAGGGCAGCTAAAACCCTCACTGCTTCCACCAAAACCAGTTAGCCCTAGGTTTCAGAGAAAAGATTTCTCTGAGTAAAGAAATGAATGTTGGTTGTGTAATGAAACTGGGCATATTGCCAGACAGTGTCCCAAAAGGTTGAGCAATATGCAACAGGGGGCTAGGAAAGAAGTGGGTTGTTTGTGTGTCCCTGGAAGCATGCCTGTGCACATGAGGGAACACATGCACCCAGTCATGGTGAATGGTTTACAGACACAAGGGTTAAGGGACACGGGCATCCCTGACATTGGTAAAAGGGGATCTAGTAGAGCCTGGTCAGCTTATATCCAATAAATATGTCACTGTACAGAACTTTACTGGTGATGAGAAAACATTGCCACTCACTAGTGTTTTCCTAGACTGGAGTGAAACAGGGAAAACTGCAACAGGTGGCTGTAGCCAAAATGTTAGCAGTGGTCATCATCCTTGGCTACAATCTCAAACAGGGGAGGGTGTGTGCAATTACCCATAGCCAAGTGGCCAGGGAAAATGGTGGTTCCCTGGGCCCCACAGAAGCCATTGTGGAAACTACTGGGAGGCTGGTTCCCCAGCCTGTGTCTCCTAATATGGAGACTAATGGAAAGGGGGTAGAAATTTCCCCAGTAGCAGTTAACCACACAGCTACAGAGGGTTACTCCAAAGAGGGAGGGGTGACCCATTGTCAGAGGGTTAAGAATGACAGTGATCCTGAGTGCCCTGATGCTAGTGCTAGGGACCCTAGTTCAGAGACTGAAGGGGACCTGTCCCATGCCTTGGGAATGTGTGAGGAGTTTGCAGCTGCTCAGAGAAGTTACCCTAGTCTAGAGAAGCTGAGGGCTTGGGCAGACTCTGACGGAGCACAGCGAGGTGATGTCAGACATAAGGTTTATTAGGAAAATGGACTGATGTATACTCAGGCTGTGCAGATGGATGGAGGGGTGATAAGCAGGCAGCTTGTTGTTCCCCAGGGGTATCGTGAGCAGTTGCTCAAGATTGCACATGATATTCCCTTGTCTGGTCATCTGGGAATCACATGCACTACACAGCAGTTTGCCCAGAATTTCTATTGGCCCGACTTCACCCAGCAGGTGATGGAATATTGCAGGTCTTGTCACCGGTGCCAAGAAATAGGGAAGGCAGGCAAGAAAACCCAAGCCACCCTGACTCCATTGCCCGTAGTGGAGGAGCTATTCCAGAGGGTGGAAATGGATATTGTGGGGCCTTTAAATACCCCCAGCTCCTCAGGGAAGAGATTCATCCTGACTGTGGTGGATTATGCCACCCGGTACACAGAGGCAGTCGTCCTATCCTCACTGAGGACAGACAAAGTGGCAGATGCCTTACTTGGGATTTTCTCCCATGTTGGGTTTCTGCAGGAGGTTATCACCGATCAAGGGGGTTTCTTCATGTCAGACCTGATGAAATGTTTGTGGGAGAAGTGTGGGGTGGTGCAGAGATTCACAATATCGTATCACCCACAAGCCAATGGGCTTGTGGAAAGATTTAATGGTACCCTGAAGTCAAAGCTCCAGGCATTTGCTGAACAACATGGGAGGGACTGGGAGAAATACCTTCCCCACCTGTTGTTTGCATACAGGGAGGTGCCCCAAGAGTTGACAGAATTTTCCCCCCTTCCAGCTCTTATATGGACGCCGGGTACGTGGGCCCCTAGACTTGATCTGGGAGGACTTGGAAGGCAAGCACACCACCCTGGGAACTCCCCTAGTGGATTACGTCCTTAGGTTTAGGGAAAGGCTGAAGGAGCTTATGGGGACAGCCCAGAGCAACCTGGCAGCTGCCCAACAGAAACAAAAAGTGTGGTACGACCGCAGAGCCAGAGCTCGCTCATACATGGTGGGTCAGGAAGTCATGGTCCTTATTCCGGTCCAGAAAGACAAGCTGCAGGCTGAGTGGGCAGGACCATACAAAGTAGTTAGGAAGGTGAATGACGTGAACTATATTATAGAGTTGCCTGACAGAAGACAGACAGAAAGGATGTACCATGTCAACATGATGAAGCCATATGCTAATAGGGCTCACATGGTGCTTGCAGTGTGTAGTCCTGGTGTGGGGACAGATGAAGGAGACCCCCTTCTGGACTTCCTGGAAGAAAGCAAGCAGGAGTCCTCTGTGGAGGCAGTAAAATTGTCTCCCCAGCTGGCCCCGGACAAGATCCAGGAAGTAAGGGAGGTTTTAGCAGACTTTGCCCCCTTGTTTAGCACCAAGCCTGGACTAACCCCCTTAGTGATGCATGATGTGGAGACAGGGACATAGATGCCCATACAGCAGACAGCATATTGGGTGTCAGAGGCTGTCCAAAAGGATATTAGGAGGGAAGTGGAGGAGATGCTGGATTTAGGGTAATCCAGAGATCCCACAGCCCCTGGGCCTCACCTGTAGTCCTTGTGCCCAAGCCAGATGGCTCTGCCATTTCTGTGTGGACTATCATGGACTGAATGCAGTCACGCAAGTCAGATGCCCACCGATGCCCTGGATGGATGAACTCCTGGACAAGTTGGGAGGGGCAACCTACCTTGACCATTGACCTGACCAAGGGGTATTGGCAGGTAGAGTTAACGGACAGAGCTAGGAGAGTCAGCCTTCATCACTCCGATAGGCTTATTTGAATTTAAAGTAATGCCTTTTGGAATGAAGAATGCCGGCCACTTTCCAAGGTTGGTGAACCAGGTGTTAAATGGTGCTGAGGAGTACACCGCAGCATACCTGGATGACATTGCCATCTTTAGTGCCAGCTGGGAGGAACATCTGTCCTACCTTAGGGAAGTGCTGGGCAGGATACAAAGGGCTGGGCTCACTGTCAAAGCTGAGAAGTGCCAGGTGGCCATGGGAGAAGTGACATACCTCGGACATGTGGTAGGCCGAGGACAGCTCCGTCCTAACCAAATAAAAATAGAGGTGATCCAGGCATGGCCCAGACCAGAAATGCAGAAGCAGGTCAGGAGTTTTATAGGGACAGCAGGGTACTATAGGAAATTTGTACCCAATTACAGTGCCCTGGCTGCTCCCCTATCTTACTTGATAAAGAAAAGGATGCCAAAGAAAATTACCTGGGAACCAGCATGTGAAAAAGCCTTTACCAGACTGAAGGAGGCACTGTGCAGTGCTCCTGTATTGACAAGTCCTGACTATAGCAAACCCTTTATAATTCAGACTGATGCCTCATACATGGGTATTGGGGCAGTACTAAATCAGACATCCAACCAAGGGAAAGATCACCCGGTAGTGTACCTGAGTAAAATGTTACTTCCCAGGGAGCGGGCATACTCTACTGTGGAAAAAGAGTGTCTTGCCATAGTGTGGGCCCTAAAGAAGTTAGAGCCATACTTATATGGGCAGCATTTTGTGGTTCAAGCTGACCACAACCCCCTGGTTTGGCTGATGCAAATGGGAAAAACTAATGGTAGACTGTTAAGATGGAGTCTTGCTTTGCAAGGTTACGACATGACAATCTTACATAGGGCTGGAGTGAAAAATAAGAACAGCGATGGCTTATCGTACATTTATGAGGAGTGAACTAATTTGGGAAGCTCATCCCATGCAGGGGATAGAGCCCCCAAATTCAGTCTAGGTAGGGAGGATTTTGACGCTTGGCCAGCTGGTTCTGATTTCTCTATGATTTTGAAAAATAAAAATATAGTGTGGGATTGTCTGTCATGAGACATCCTGTGCTCCTGGGATGACCCCCCCCCCAGGTTTCAGTTCAAATGACAGGATATGTTAAACAGCAGATCTCTGCAATGTGATTAACTTCCAAGAAGTCACATTTTATGGCTTTGTTGATGAGCTGTGCTGCTTTGAAGCCAGGAAATGAAAATATCCATTTTATGACGTCTTCAGAGGGAGAACAATTAATTTCAGCTGGTGTTAAAAAGCTATGTTGCATCTAAGTGAGATATGGCAGAGTTAGTCATAAAAGTCCTTTGATGTTTTCGAAAAGCAGGAAACCACACTAGATCAAAGGAAAGACTCAAGATCAAAGAGTCATATTGAAAAATGAGTTTTTGCTGATGTCACCTTATTTAATATACCTCCTGAGTGATGGGACATCCAGTGTGCATTAATTTTTATATTTAACAGGGAGAAGCTAGGTGACATCATGGAAAAGGCAGGTTCAAAGACAGTTTTAAACTATTCTGTGGCTGATCTTTAGACACATTCCTATTGGACTCTGAAACACAACATCTAACTATAAGCACTGTAAGAAGGCAGACAAGTCTAATTGTATAGTAGCAGGAGTTTGTTTGCACTTTTTCCTTGTTTTCTTTTAAATGATAGTATGCTTTGTGATATATTGTTCTGTGTTTACATTTTACCTATTTTTATCCATTTTCCAAGTAAACCTCTTATTTTGAAGAGACTGCCTTGGAAATTCTTTCATTTGCATGTGAAGTAAAGATGGTTAAAGTTGACACTGTTCATAAGCTTAATGGCAATACCAAACTGGGAAAAGTTAAGAATTTTCCTAAGGTCTTTCATAGAGTTTTTAGGGTTCATTTTGGATACCTGGTTAGGTGCCCTTAGGCGAAAGATATCTGGCATTCTCCAAAGAGCAGAATTATCTGAGCCTGTACATTTGGGTACGCTAGCATAAGGGTTACAGTTTCAATCCCTCCAGAACTTGAGACCAAAGGTGATTTGGACCCACAAACAGACAGGAGGGTTACCCTGTTCTGTTAACTGTTCACAATACTACTCTCGGAGGTTGGCACTGTGAGAGCAGAGGGCCTGACCGGCTGAGTGGGTTTGTGACAGTGTTATCATGGGAGCATATGTTTGAATCCCACTACTACCATTTTTATGCAGTGTAACCTTGATCAAGTCAATTGAACTCCTTGTGCCCAAGTCATTCCCCCCCCATTCATTGTTTGGTGTTATCTTTAAGATTTCTTAATCAGTCTGTGAATGCATTATGGCTAATGCAACTGAGGACGTCTTGGACAAGGTTTTGGAACAGGCTATATTTGAAAAGGACCATATAAAAGAAAAGTAATTTTGTTTCCTAAAGTGAACCTCACATTCTGGTAAACATGAAGGGAAGGAAGTGAAGTCTATTTCCTGGGCCCCTTTTTTCTCTTAGATTTATTTACGCAGGAGAACTCAACTGAGCTTCAGCATCTCATTTTTATTGAAATCATGCAGTTGGGAGGTTTGAAGCACTGGGACATTAATTTACTTGCTCAGGGTCACACTGTGAGAAAGTGACTCTTACAAAAGTTGAACATGGCTCTCCCAATCCTCAGGAATGTACTGTTCCCACTTTGACCTACTGCATCTCCCTATTTCCAAGTCCAAAGTTTGTTTTTTTTTCTAAGTGTATTTACTCAGGAGAATTCAACTGAGCAGCAGCAACATCTCATTTGGAGTGAAGTCATGCAGTGGAGAAGTGTGAAGCACTTGGAGGTTGATTTACCTGCTCAGGGTCACACTGTGAACAACTGGCTGGTATGGAATTTGAACCTGGCTCTTTGGATCCTCAAGAATGTACTGTTGCCACTTAATTTTTTTCCTAACGTGAACCTCACCTTCTGTTACATGTGCAGGAAAGGAAGTAGATTCGATTCCAAGGCTCAATTTTTTTCCCCAACATTTATTTACACAGGTCAACTAAACTGAGCAGTAGCATCTGATTTTCAGTGAAGTCATGCAGCTTGGAGGTTTGAAGCATATGGAGCTTGCTTTGCTTGCTCAGGGTCACAATGTGTGCAAGTGGCTGTTATGGAATTTGGCATTGGGTCTCCCGGTCATCAAGACTATGCTGTTCCCACTTTGCCATAATGTCTCCCCAGATTTCCAATTCTAAAGCTCAATTTTTTTAACTAAATGTATGTACCCACGAGAATTCAACTGAACTGCAGCATCTCATTTACACTGAAGTCATGCAGCTGGGAGGTTTGAAGCATGGGGAAGTTGATTTAGTTTCTCAGGGCCACAGTGTGATCAAGTGACTGTTATGGAATTTGAATCTGGGTTTTCCGGTCCTCAAGACTGTGTTGTTCCTACTTTGCCATACTGCTTCCCCCTTTTTACACTTCTCCATGCCCTCTGCTGTCAGGGTCATGGACAGATGCACTTAGCTGCCTCAGTGATGCCAGCTCAGTTTAGGGTACATGTTGTAACTGTATATTGTAAATCATGCATCACTGACTACAAAATAGACTCCATGACAATTAACAAAGACCTACTTCAGAACTTCCTACTTCCAACAAGAGACTTAGAAAAATTAATTCTCGACAGCCTCCCAATAACATGCAGTGACTGTACAATGTTCTTACATTATTACAATCAGCCATGTTGCATATGAGGACATAAACAAAACTCACAGTGATTACTTCTCTGAGCCTGAACAAAATACACCACAACCACCAACTTCTAAAACACCCACCCAAAAAAGCAAGAGGAGAAAACTACAATGATGTCCAACTAAACATACTATTAACAACTTTGAACTAACTGCACTACTATTAACACATTTTGTATTACTGCATAACCCAGGTAGCACCTCACGGACAAAGCAAAAAATTGGACTATTCAACCTTTTACAAAATCAAAAGACTGGATATAAGATGATCATTCACTGTGCTTCCACACAAACCAAATCTGCCTCTACTATATGTGTTGATTACCTTAATATCATTTGCATTTCACAATTTGTAACATCCTTTTTTCTAACACTTTTTCCCCTGTATTCACTAATAAACATAGATTACTACTTGCAATTCATTGTGTTGCTTCTCCATAACTACTCAATGCTTCCACACACCATCATTACTATCATTATGCAGTCGTATTGGCTCTGACCAAATTTTGATTCTACAATGGCTGCTCATGTTACAGTCCTTGCTACATCATTGTGAGTGGTTCCTACAATGTGTGATGCTTTATGGACTGTTTGGCCACTACTGCCATCTTCTTATATGTTTGCAGTGCCCACTGAGGCAGAGGGTCTATGACAAAGCCGACTACACTTCTGCTTTTCTTCAGGGTGACTGGATGATCCAATGCCAACATCTCCTTGGCCTTTCTGTTGTTTCATTTCCTAATGCTTGCTACAGAACTCAGCCTTGGGTGATAAATGATGAAGAGTAAGACTTTATTTCAGTTAATTTTTTTTATTTCTTTTATTTTTAATTTTAGGTTATTGTTTTTTTTCTCAATGGGGTGCCATCAAGGATTACCAGAGACTAGACACCAACTGACTACCAGCTGACACACACTTGCTGCCCACTTCCCAGATCACACTGCAACAGCACAGGTCAGGCCGACACACAAAAAGGCTGCTTCAGGACTCAGCAAGAGGAGGAGGAGGAGGAGGAGGAGGAGGAAGAAACTTCCATAACTTGAGGGAATGTAGAGAATTTTTTTATTTTTATTTTCTACTTTTTTATGGGAAGCCACCAAGGTGCCAGCTACCAGGGGCTGGGCACCGGCATGCACTGCAATAGCACAGCTGAGGATCACACACACACACACACACACACACACACACACACACACACATATGCTGCTTCAGGACTCAGGAGGAGACATGAACTTCAGTTACTTGAGGGTATGTGAAGAATTTTTTTCTTTCTTTTTTTTTTTTTTTACTTTTTTATGAGATGCCACCAAGGTGCCTGTCAACTACTAGGGGCTGGGCACTGGCATGCTGCCAGCTAGCACACACTTGCTGCCCACTGCCCAGATCACAATCACACACACACACACACACACACACACACACACACACACACATGCGCGCACACACAGACAGTGCTTCAGGACTCAGGAGGATTAGGAGGAGGAGGAAGGAACTCCAGTAACTTGAGGAATGTGTAGAATTTTTTTATTTCAATTTTTATGTTTGCTGTGCACAAGCACAGTGAAAATCTTGTTATGATATACATGGTTTTGAGAGATATATTACTGTCATCCAATGCAGGGCAGTCTGCAAGGGGCTTGTCAGTGTCACAGCAGTCATTGGCCAGGCTGATCATGACAATGTTCAGGCTTGCTGGACAGAAACTTTGTGTAGTTCAAAGGAGAGAGACAGCCCAATCATAGGACAGCTCTTTCCTTTGATCTACATAATGCCCCCCTGCAAGCACAGCTGATTTGTCATGACTAGCCTGCTGTGGTTCTTCTCCCTTCAGTGTAATCCCTGGTGACAGCTACTACCCCCCACCTTGCCTATTTTCATTGTGCAGCATTGGGGAGCCCAACCACTGTGCCACCAAACATAAAGGAAACCCTCCCTCAGTCTTTCCTGACCCATTTTCTGGCATGATGTGACAAATCCCCCATACCAGCTGCTACCCTCCACCCTGTCTGTTTTGATGGTGCAACATGGGGGAGCCCACCCCCAGTGCTAGCAAGTATAACACCAACACTGGGGTGCCCAAACCCCAGTGTAAGTACCTGAACTAAAGAAAACCGTCCATTGTAGTTTTTTATGTTTGTAAAATACACCCTGTAAAAAAGAAAACCATTCACTGAGAACCCACCCCAGTGTGCCGCCGCTCACACAAAGCCGACCATGTTGGCACCGCACTGTCCAGTTCTGTTTTTTTTTACCTGAAAAAAAGAAAATGGTCCCTCATTGTCCGCAGTGCCCCCCAACCCACACCTACCCTCTGCTCACCCCACCTCCCCATGCCTCCCTCACCCCATACGTACCTCTGGAGGTCCAGTGCTGTGATCTTTGGTGGAGCGGGAACACATCTGGTCTCTTCAAAGCCATACTGCAAAATGAAGAAATGCCAGTAAGCTGTATAATGGGATCAATGGGGTGGGGGGTTCAACTTAGGTGGATATCTCAGCCATTTTTTTGAATTTTGGCTCCAAATTTTCAACATGGGGTTCTTGGGACCCCACCTCATGACCACATGCACTGTCATCTTGTTATTCAGTCCTGAAAGATGATTTCGAGATCACTGCATGGAATCACCTTTTGGGACCAATTAATGAAATGACAGTGCCACTGTTCATGAGGTGGGGTCCCAAAAAGCCTATATTGCAAATTTGGTGAACAAATATGAAAAAATGGCTGTGTTACAAGTGTGCATTGTGCAGTTTCCATGCATGCTTGTAACTTCAACAATTTTTAATATTTTCACTCCAGATTTTCAACATTGCTATTTTTTCACACCTCCTTATGAATAGTACAGCTGCCATTTTTCACATCCTGCCCAAAATGTGTTTCCACTCATCTGGCGCATAATGGCACGGTCGCTGTGGGAAATCAACTTTTGGGACAGATTAACAAAATCAGAGTGCCACTGTTCATGAGCGGAGGTCCCAAAATGCCTATGTTGAAAATCTGGTTAAAAATACCCCCAAAACAATTGCGTTACAGGTGGGCGTTGGGCAGTTTCTACGCACACTTGTGACTTCAATTTTTCATATTTTCACTCCAGATTTTCAAGACTGCCATTTTTTTACACCTCCTCATGAACAGTACAGCTGCCATTTTTCACATCCTGCCCAAAATGTGTTTTCGCACCTGTGGCACCAAACGGCGCAGTCGCTGTGCAAAATCACCTTTCAGCTAACAAACTGATAGTGCCACTGTTCATGAGGTGGGGTCACAAAAAAAAAATGTTGAAAATTTGGAGTAGAAATGCCAACAAGCGCCCGGGATATTGGGGTTTCCAACCATGCTGCCCCACCCTATAGAGACTGACAGATGTCAGGGGTGTGACTTAGGATTGTTGGCTGTAATGCTCATGCCATTCCACCCACCCCCACCCTGCAGCCAGTGACAAGCATCGAGGTGTGCCTTGGACTCTTTGGCCCCAAAGTTCACTCCATTCTCCTATACTGCACCCATCTCTGTGTATTTCCTTATGGAATGGGGTGAGTGTAAGGCCTGAAGACCCCAAGGCACACCGAAACACTTGTAGGTGTCTGCAGGGTAGGGTAAGGTGAAATGTCGAGAGCCTTATGGCCGACAACCCAAAGGCACACCCCAATGCCTGTCATTCTCTGCAGGGTGGGGGTTGGGTTGGCGTCAGTTCAATACTTCACTGCCTTTCCTATTATGCATCTCTCTAACTTCTGCACTATCAATGCCAATGCCAGCAAGACAACATTCGGCATTGACAAATGCTTTTTTTATTTCTGGAGGAAAAATTGTTTCTACATAACACCAAGTCCCATGATCTTTCTCTTTCTTCCCTAAAAGCTGGACAGTGTAGAAAAAGGTGTTCCACAGATATAAGTTGCTCATCATTACAGGAGCATTTTTCAATACCATTTTTACCAAAATTAGTTGTTATATTTGGTAAATATTCTAACAAAATACCTTATCTAAGATTTGGCAAAATCTTTCCTGTGTGCCTTGTTATCACAAAAGTACAAATAATTTACAAAGCCAGTAGTGCCTCTAATATTTGAGTACTGTCTTGAGTTATTTATAGTGTGACTTCTTTCCAAGTCTCTCAGTAAAACTGTGTTTTTCATTCTTTGTTCTGCTTCTTGTGGAAATCTTAAAATGTTCAGCTGAACTGCTTCTGACCATAAGCCGCTCGTCCTATTCTTTATTAAAATACTATTTCAATCACCAAACCAGTTATTATCTCTTCTTGTTTGAGTGTCCCTCAAACACATTTTTGGCAATCTTGTCTCCTCCATATTGCTAATGCACTTTAATAACCTAATTGCACTTTTAGTGAAATTAAATTTCAGGGGTAACAGATCTTCTTCCAAATGTTAAAATGCTGTTGGGGTATTTCTTGGCAATACAAGAACAATTCTTATGAAAAATTCAGGCTCATATAATTTCTTTGCCAAGACCCAAATCCCACTCCCATATAAAATTTGAT
Source organism: Neoceratodus forsteri (assembly GCA_016271365.2). Lineage (NCBI taxonomy): Eukaryota > Metazoa > Chordata > Ceratodontiformes > Ceratodontidae > Neoceratodus > Neoceratodus forsteri. The sequence goes on from CM057456.1 coordinate 1,682,634,304, forward strand.
TAATGACTTTGGCCTCAAATGCAGTTTTTAAAACTCTGTAAGAATTTTCAGCAGAGTTTTGTGCAAATCTATTAAGCCCCCAAATTATATTATTCATGGTATCTTTTATTCTTTTTACTTGGGGAATCCAATTTATATTTTTATCAAATGTTACACTAAGGTAACATAATTCAGTGACTTTCTTAAAAACCCTCACCCCTGCTGTTGCCAAGCATAACACCAATACTGGGGTGCCCAATCCCCAGTATCTATACCTGAAATAAAGAAAACTATCCCTCACATTTTTTTAAAATACACCCTGTAAAAAAGAAAAGCTTTTATCGATGTCTATTGCTGCCACTGATGTAACTGTCCCCCCACCTGAGCATTCCCACTCAGCACCCCCACCACCCAAGCCCATACTTACCTACTGGGGTCCAATCCCATAATCCTTTCTAGACCAGAGACACACTTTCACTCTTCAATGCTAGACTGCAAACTGATGAAATCAGGTATGCGGTTCAATGTATTTCAATGGGTTTTAAACTGGTCTTCATAATTTGGTCATTTTTGAATATTTTTGATCCAAATTTTCAACATGGATTTTTGGGACCCCACCTCATGAACAATGACAGTGAAATTATGCAAATCTGTCCCAAAAGGTGAGTTCATGGTCACTGCATGAAATCACCTTTTGGGCGGGGTTTGGAAATGTTTGCCACCTCTGTTCATGAGGTTGGATCCTAAGAAAGCTATGCTGAAAATCTGAGGCAAAAATATTAAAAAAGTACAACGTTTTGAGCCAACATTGAAATTTATGAATGTGCACTAATAACTGGTAATTTTCAAATTTTGACCCCAAATTTTCAACATAGCCATTATGAACGCGACAGCTGTCAATTTTTCAAATCCTGGCCAAAATGTGTTTTCGCAGTTGTGACTCAAAATCACCATTTAGGCAGGATTTTAAATTTTTCTTTGCTCTTGTTCATGAGGTGTGGTCATAAGAAAGCTATGTGGGGTCACATGAAGGCAATGTTGAAATTTTGGAGTAAAAATATGAGAAAACCAAAAAGTTATAAGCCTATGTCTAAATTTTTCAATGCACGCTCATAAGTGTGGTAATTTTCAATATTTTGTCCCCAACCTTTCAATGTAGCAATTTTTTCATGACACCTCATGAATGTGACAGCTGCTAGTTTTTTTTTAAATCCTGGCTAAAATGTGTTTCCACACTTGTGGTGTAAAATCAGCTTTCAGGCACAATTTGAAGATTTTCCCCACCCTTCTTCATGGGGTGAGGTCATAAGAAGGCTATGTATGGTCATAGGAAGGTAATGTTGAAAATTCTGGGTAAAATATTAAAAAAACAACAAAGTTATGAGAGTACATTGAAAATGTTCAATGCATACTCATTACTGTGGTAATGTTCAGTATTTTGACCCCAGATTTTAACATAGTCATTTTTTCACAACACCTCATGAATATGACAGCTGTCATTTCTCATACCCTAACCAAATGTGTTTTCACACTTATGGCACAAAAATATGTTTTGGCCATTGTTTCATAGATGAGAGCTGTCATACTTAGAAGGAGTGGTCATAAAAAGATTATGTTGAAAATTTAGGGTAAAATGTTAAAAACCAACTAAGTCATGAAGAAACACTGAATTGTTCCAACATTTACTCATAACTTTATTTTTTCAGATTTTGACCCCTAATGTTCAACATATCCCTTGTGTTACCCCACCTCCAGAACATAACAGGTATCATTTTTCAAATCCCCTCCAAACCATGTTTCCACACTTGCAGAGCAAAATCACCTTTCAGATGAGATTTTAAATTTTTAAATTTTAAATGTCAGTTTATTAAATGTCCATTTATTAAAATGTAAATGTCCATTTTGCTGCCATGTTCCTCCAGTCAGGGGGAGGTATCTATTGTGGTGGGGTGGAGCTTTTCCTGGAGCAGCACTTCCTGTGAGTGTGTACTGCATTCTGACAGCTGATTGGGATGGTAGAGGTTAGTGGCTGAGCCATTCAGGCTCTTTTAGACACCAGTGTACTGCAGCATTTCATTTACGGACACTGATATTGTCCATTTCACTGCCCTGCTCCTCCAATCTGGAGTCAGGCATCTGTTGTGGTGGGTGGGGCTTCTCTTGGAGCAGTACAGCATTTGAAAGCTGTTCAGGATTCCTGTGACTGTGTACTGCATTCTGCCAGCTGATCAGGATGGTTAAGGTAAGTGGCTGAGCCAGTCAGGCTGTTTTGGACACCAGTGTCTTGCAGCATTTCATTTACAGACACTGACATTGTCTGTTTCACTGCCCTGCTCCTCCAGACAGGGGGAGACATCTGTTGTGGTGGGCAGAGCTATCTTACCCTACTTCAGCTCAATTTGCTAGTGGTCCTCCACTGCGGTCCAAATGCTTTTGGGCTGTAGCATAAGGGCATCAAGGAGTCCACCTGGAGTCAGTCATTTGGTCAGACATGCTGCTCCCCATGCTGCAGTAGGATATACAGTAGAAGTTTATGAGTGTCTGTCAGTCATTGCATTTGTTAGAGTTATCAATTGTTTAAGAATTGTATCTACCACTGAGGTGTAGCATGTGGGTGTCTGCATGTCTGATACTGACTATACTGATTAGCTTATAGTGCTTCACTTTCTATATGAGTCATAGCTCACTTAACTAAATGTACCATTGTAAACAGTTTAAAGTGTAATTCAATGTTAAAATGGTGATTTAAACTGTTATGTGGCACACAGAATGGGGTTGGAAGGTGATAGTACCTAGTCAGTTCACATTGGTCCTAGTTAATTTTTCAGCTAACCCTCATAGCTAAACCCTTGTAAACCCTATAGTAATTATAATGTCATTTAAGATACCTTGAAATGTTAATTTACTAGAGCAGTAAGAATCAATTTAAAATACTATCTAGTATAGAACATAGGTTTAGAGGGGGATTGTTGCTGTTTACTATGTAATGTATGCTCACTGTGTCCTAATATATTTAGTTTACCTTACTTATTGTAGATAGAATAGTAATTGCCTTGATAATTTATAGAAATTTGGGTTAATCCAGAAAATAATCAATGCTGAGTATATTGTAAGTGTGGGATTACAGCTGTACCCTAGTTTGGGTTAGCTCATATTTGTGTTAATATTATATATTAATCAGTACAGCTACTTATTACTTATTTTGTTTTAAGTCACATTTAGGTTTTAATCTAAATTTTAAATTAGTTCAGATTATTTGGTTGGAGGAAAACTGTAGCTGATTGCTTTCTAGGATCACCTAATAATATGTTCTGATTTTAGCTAGAACAGGAAAGGGGGAGTGAAACAAGAAAATTTTGAGTTTGTAACAGGTATTCCAAATTTGGATCATTACTAAGAAAATCATCTAGCACTTAGAGATAGCTGGCACTGGGTATTGTGGGAAAAAGAGAATATGTACAGGAATCAGAATAGGGAGAACAGAGTGGTTAGCTGTAATAATTGTGAAACAGCAGTTTTTCTAAAGGTTGTGTAGACTATGGGTAGATGTACAGTAAGTAGAAGCCTAGATCAGTTAAGGGCAGAAATGAGGCAGATAAGGTGGGAACTAGGAAGGATGGGGTGGAGAGTCAGAGAACAGGGCAATGGAGAGAAAGGCATATGGGATTTGCACACAGAAATGTTAGTCTCTGGTATGAAAACGGTGCTTGTAGGCTCACCCATTTTCATGAGACATCTCCTACTCATGGGACCATAGGCGGTTACTAGTGGGGTACCGCAGGGTTCAGTATTGGGTCCAGTCCTTTTTAATGTCTTCATCAGTGGCATTGCAGAGGGACTGGAAGGAAAAGTATGCCTTTTTGCAGATGACACAAAGATCTGCAACAGGGTTGATACACAAGGAGGCATGGAAAGGATGAAAAGGGACTTGGCAAGGTTGGAGGAATGGTCTGACATATGGCAGCTAGGATTCAATGCAAAAAGTGCAAAATAATGCACCTGGGAAACAAGAACCCAGGGAAGAATACACAATGGGTGGGAGGTAGTAACAACAACAAAACAGGAAAGGGACCTGGGGTAATCATATCAGATGACCTTAAGGTTAGCAAGCAATGTGAGAAGGCAGTAGGAGGGCCGGGGTATACTGGGATGTATAGGAGAGGCATCAGCAGCAGAAAACAGGAAGTTGTTATCCCTCTGTACAGACAGTTGGTGAGACCCCATCTGAATACTGTGTCCAATTCTGGAGACCCCATCTCCATAAGGACATAGACAGGATAGAGGCAGTCAGAGGAGGGCAACTAAAATGGTGCGGGTCTGCAGAAGCCATGAGGAGAGAGACTAAAGGGAGCTTAATATGTATACCCTTGAGGAAAGAAGGGAGAGGGGACATGATAGAAACTTTCAAGTACCTCAAGGGAATCAACAAAGTCCAGAGGGTAGCATCTTTCAGAAAAAGAGACTTGCAAGAACAAGGGGACACAATTTAAAGATAGAAGGAGGGCGGTTCAGGGCAATGTGAGAGTATTATTTCACAGAGAGGGTAGTGGATGCATGGAACAGCCTTCCTGAGGAAGTTGTGGAGTCTAAAACTGTGGGAGAATTCAAGAATGCATGGGACAGACATAAGGCAATTCTTGTGGGGGGCAGGAAGATATAGGCTGTTGGTTAAATAGGATCTGCGGCCTATCCTGTAGGTAGGGAAATGGGCAGACTAGATGGGCCTAGCGGTCCTTATCTGCCATCAAAGTCAAAGTCTATACCAGACAGCCATGGGATGGTAAATGGCGTATGGTATGTGGAAGGAGTAAGACTACATTAGTGGCATCAGGAAGGGGATCTTTGGAAAAGATGCCTCCGAGTAATAGATTTGATGCAATTTCTGGAAATGCTGAGGAGGAAACATGATATGGGGTAATAGATCAAGTGAAAACAAAGATGTTAGGAAATGATATTCGGAAGAAGAAAGATGTGACTGACTATACAAGGTACATGGGGAAGGGTGGCAATTGGAATCAGACAGAGAGGGGTACAGAGGGAGGGGGAGGGTGTGAATAGTGTAGGTGGATGTGAGAGTACTTTAAAAGTAGATAAAATTATTTAGAAAGAGAAGGGTATATAGGATAAAGGAGACAGTATTGGGGTAAGAGTAGTGAATGTGATGGGACATTACTCAATGAAGTCAGTAAGCAAGTTGGTGAGGGCAATGGAAGCACAGCTAGTAGAGAAGTCAAGGAGGAAACAAGGAGCCAAGATGGGAGGAGATGGGAGAATATTTTTACTGGTGGACTGTGTTATTAAAGGAATTGGATGGAGATCGAAGAGGCAAACAATTTAAAATTACACATGAACTGCATGCCTGGAATGACTGCTGAGAGGGTATACCCAAGATTAGAGGGATTAGTAAGGGGGTGAGGGAAAACCAGATGTAGTTGTACACCTAGGTACCGTTGCTCTAGCTGGGGAGGAAGTGGAAATAGTTAAAGATAGATTCAGGGCTCTGGGAAGCAACTTCAAGGACTTAACAAGATCATTAGCATTCTCAGAAGTCTTCCAGTGCCAAGGGCATGTACAATCTGGAAGAAAAGAATAGAGGATTTTAATGTCTGGCTGAGAGAATGGTGTAAAGAGGAAGGATTCTTATGTATCGGGGACTGGGGGGATACCTGGTTGGATAGATCACTTTATGCAACTAACAGATGATATCTCAGTAGGGAGGGATTGAGGGTACTCAAGGACAAACTAGGAGGGTATATTAAGCAAATTAGTAAATTAAACTATTAAGAGGGGGGCAGGTTGGTTATCAGGCCAGCAGTCACCTGGAAGAGGAGAATGACAGACCTACCAACCAAAATAGTAAAATGAGTCAGGTTGGTGGAGTGGGAGTACAGCACCTAGAAATGCGAATGAAGGGAGAATCTTCAGAGGGGAATATAGTGAAGGGAGTTAGTAAGGAAAAAAGTCAGCTCACATTCCATGTGGAGGGTAGTGTCTTTGAATTCAAGAAGTCTTGGTAATATGATGGATGACCTGCAGGTGCTATTAATTGAAGGAGATATGGATATCACCGCAGTAACTGAGACTTGTGCCGAACCTTACCATGACTGGCACCTAATGATCCCTGGGTATAGTCTATATAGAAGAGACAGGGTGATAGGGAAAGGAGGTGGAGTGGTGGTCTATATCAAGGAGGGTATTGTATGTATGAGGGAAGAGTTGGATGAAGGAAAGGTAGAAATTCTATAGGTTCAGTTATTGTCCAATAGGGGAAGGATGCCAAGGTTTGGGGTCATTTACAGACCTCCCAGCCAAGATGAGGAAAGGGACAGGGAATAATGCTCACACTTACTAAAGGCTGAAGAAAAGGGTGAGATGGTAATTGTAGGAGATTTTAACCTGTCCAAGATAGACTGGGGTGTTCTGTCAACGTCAGACGTCAGTTGATTCTTGATGCATTACAGAATGGGTTTCTGACTCGGGGAGCATCAGAACCTGCCAGGGAGGGAACAATCCTTGATCTGGTGCTCACAAATAGGGAGCATGTGAAGGACATTAAGGTCAAAGATCCCCTGTGAAATAGTGATCATAACATGGTATGATTCCAGCTTGATATGCGTAGGGAAAACACACCCACTAAGACTAAAGTACTGGACTTTAGAAAGGCGGAGTTTAGAAAAATGGGAGATTTGATAAAAAAACGACTGATGAACATCAGGACAGATATGGGGATTAACCAAAAATGGTCTATCACTAAAGAGGGGATATTAGCTGCAACAGATGAGTGTGTGAGGTTCAGGAGAAAATACCATAGGGTCAAAAAATAAGCTGGTTTAATATTGAGGTTGCCCAGGAAGTAAGAAATAAAAGGTTAGCCTTTAAGCAATTCAAGAAAACTATAGGGAAGAGAACAGGATTACTTATTTAAAAATGGCTAGTAGAAAAACTAGAGTAGTCAGGCAGACTAAAGCTATGAAAGAACCGCAATTAGTGGAGGGAATTAGGAAGGGAGAGAAAGCCTTTTTTTGCTACATAAGTGAAAAAAGGGACAAGAAGGAATGGATAGTTAGACTTCAGAAAGAAAATGGGTGGGTGGAGGAGGACTGTGAAAAAGCAGAAGTGCTGAATGAATACTTCTACTCGGGATTGATCAAAGAAAAAGATGGGCCTGTGTTAACAGGGGGTAAGAAATGTATAGTGCAAAAAGTAGTTTGGAAATAGTAATGCCCAGTGAAAAAGTGAGGAGTGGGCTTTTGTCACTGAAGGTGAACAAATCTCCTGGTCCAGATCGAATACATCCAAGGGTGCAGAAGGAGCTAGCAGATGTACTTGCAGAACTACTGTCAGACCTATTCAATAACTCATTTGAGTCAGGTGTGGTACCACAGGACTGGAGGATGACCCATGTGATAGCAATGCACAAAAGTGGTCCTAAGGATGATTCTGGGAGCTATAGACTGGTCAGTTTGATATCCGTTGTGCGCAAACTTATGGAGACTTTACTTAAGGAATGGTTGGTAGACTATCTTGAGGAAAATGGTCTTCGTGATGCTGTGCAATACGAGTTAATGGTGGGGGAGATCATGCCTAACTAATTTTATTACATTTTTTGACTGGGTAACCAAAACATTAGAAAAGGGTCGGGCAGTGGACATCCTCTACCTGGAATTTAAAAAGGCCTTTGATTCTGTGCCCCCACAAAAGGCTGATTAGAAAATTGCAGACCTAGGGGTTGGAGAAAAAAATGACTAGATGAGTAGAAAATTGGCTGAGGGGTAAAACCCAGAAGGTTTTGATGGGTGGAGTACTATCTACCACTAGAAATGTCATGAGTGGAGTTCCCAGGGATTGATTCTGGGACCAGTATTGTTTAATGTCTTTATTAACCATGTTGGGGATGGCATTAAGAGAAGGATGTGTCTTTCTGCAGATGACACTAAGATATGTGGGAGGGTGGACTCGGCTGAAGGGATTCAGGACCTCAAGGATGATCTGAAAATACTTGAGAGGTGGTCAGGGATTTGACTACTTGGTTTCAACATCAACAAATGTAAGGTGATACATTTAGGAGCCAAGAATCCCAAGACAGAATACTATCTGGGAGGTGTCTTGTTAACTGATACAATAGAGGAAAGGGATCTGGGTGTGATTATTACTTGTGACCTAAAGCAGTCCACACAGTGTAGGAGAACAGCAGCTAAAGCTAACCAGATGTTGAGGGCATTGCTAGGGGGATCAGCAGTAGGTGAAAGAAGTCATTTTGCATTTGTATAGGTATCTGGTGACGCCTCATATGGAGTATGATGTACAGTTCCAGTGCCCTTACCTTAAAAAAATACATTATTTTACTGGAGAAGGTACAGAGGAGGGCAACAAAGATGATTGCAGGTCAACAATGGAAAACTTATGAAAAAAGGCTGAGAGACTTGAATATGTACTCAGTAGAGGAGAGGAGGGAGAGAGGGGATATGATAGAGACCTTCAAATACTTAAAGAACTAGTGTACTGACTGGAATTAATAGTAACTTTCAGATGTTGTCAGTTATCACTTCTTATGTCGGAAGTATTTTTTCTTTTCTCTTTGCTAATTAGAAGATTTTCCACCTGGCAGTACTGGGGTAATGTGTGGAGCAGCACTCTGTCCGGAGGCTAATAAAAAGCCAGTTCCGTTCCTCCCACTGCATCATGAACACTGAGACCACAGACTGCGACATCACTAGTAACCAAGGAGAATCATTTCTTATTGGCAGATTATTCTGTTCCACATGAAGCATCAGGGATTGGCTCTTCTTGGTTACTAATGGTGTCACAGTTTCCTGCATTTTGATTGGTAATTTGTGAAAGACACTGCTCAGGCTGCAAGGGTTGTGGTGCCTCAATGTGTTTGGTTACATTTCTGATAATGTGGCAGGAGAACAGAACTGACTTTTTTAGCCTCCAAGTAGAGTGCTGCTCCACACATCTGTACCATACTGCCAGGTGGAAAATCGTAGCAAACAGAAAAGGAAAAATACTTCAGACATAAGCAATGATAGCTGACTGCCTCTGAAAGTTACTATTAATTCCAAGCAGTACACTAGCTCTTTAAAAGGAATTAATAGGGTAGACAAGGAGGCTCTCTTTAGGTGAAGTGGAAACAAGAATACAAGGGGCATTGTTTTAACTGGAAGGCAGGGAGTTTAGAAGGGAAATTAGAAGGCAGTTCTTCACTGAGAGGGTTATGGACAGTTGGAATGCACTGCCTGAAGAAGTGGTTATGTTGAAAATGGTGGGAAGCTTCAAAAGGGGGTGGGATAGACATAAGGGGAAAATAAAAGTTATGAGAGTGGTGGGTGGGAATGTTGGGAGGATCTCGGGTGGGGGGCAGAGTTAATTAGCTCAAGCTATGGACCCTGCAATTTTGAGCAGACTAGATAGACCGAATGGCCTTTCTCTACTGGCTTCATTGTATTGTATTGTATTGTATTAAACAGTCTACCTGTCTTGATTGTAATGTCAGGTCATAAAAAGCCTATTGGACATTTGGGGTCAAAATGTATGAGATCACTTAAAGGGGAATCCTCATAGGTTCAGCAGGAATGCTGCGGGACCTTTAGGTCCTGATTAAGAGAAATGCAGTAAAAGTAAAAATGTCAACATACTAGTTCATAACTTAATTTTTGATCTGGTTGCTCTTGCGACCCTCCACCCACAATGATTAATCACTACATCTCCCAGTGTCCCCTGCAGCCAGCCCTCTGATGACGTGACTGACAGACTGAGCTGTGGGGGACCTCTATGTGCTGGCAAGTCAGTTAAGAGTGTTTTATTGTGAAGGACTGTATGGTTGTGTTTATTTTACTGGTGCCTATCATGCTAAACTAATTTATTAAACTAAATCTCATGGCAGTCACAGTGCAAATCCCTGGGTAAATATTGCTTGAAACATTTATTTAGCCAATTACAGTAGAAGTAAAAAAAAAACAGAAAACAATAAGTTTAAAGTACTCTTATTTACAGTTGGTGGGACAAAAGTCATGTTACTCTGAGTTGTTGGTCATTTTTGACCATTAAACTGTGATAGCTACTGTCTAGGTTCATGGAGAGAGGTTATAAGGACCTATGTTTTATTGTCAGCATTGGGTATTAGCTCACGTTTCTGGTGTGGGACTAGAATCCATAACCTTCTGTCACTGGACTACCCTCCTGACTTGCTAACAATTTCTCCTATACAACATGAATTATAGTGAGAAAGAAGACAATGTCCACAAATGGGAAGCAAACCCAGGTTCTCTCCACACCATCAGAACAGGAGATGGAATCCTTTGACCACCAAACAGCCAAGAGAGGGTGTAGCACCATCAGAGGGCAGCAGAGGCAGGAGGAGGTTTAAAACTATGTGGATGCAAACCTCTAATTAATGCAGCAAAATGAACAATAACACTATAACCAGGTCATTAATTTGAAACTGGTATGAATCAGGTACCAGTTACAACATGCACCTTGGGTTGGGGGGGGGCGGAATCCTTTGGCCACCAAACAGATGAGAGAGGGTGTAGCAGCAGCAGAGGGCAGCAAAGGCAGGAGGAGAGTTAAGCCATTGGTGTTGCTGTAGAAGCCAGGTTGAGTGTCAGCTGCAGGTTTCAGGATCCCCACCAAGTGCCAGTATCCCAGTTAGAGAGAGGGAGAGGGGAGGGCAGGGATGGGGTGTGGAAGGGGCAAATCAGCAGGTTGATCATCATGACTTAAGACAAAGTTGGGAGAAAGTTCTGGGACATGGGAGATATGGGAGGAGACAAAAGAAAAAGCCTAAAACTGGGAGAGGATCTTCAAAAACGGGGACTTGGAAGCAGGTGAGAGCTGATAATGATGCTGATCTACTGGATGGTGGATGGCATCGTGCAGATGAAGGAAGGCAGCTCTATTTGGTAGGCATGGCTACCTCTTTTAAACTACGCAAAGCTTCCACCAATCAACCAGCAGAGCAGCATAATGATCAGCCTCACTGGACTGTGGACTGTCACAGACAAGCCAATTGCGGCTTTGGACCTGACAGTGGCACACCTCTGAAATCCAGTATCATAGCAATATGTTCACTTTGCACAAGCACAAACATAAACAAGGTCATGTATGTATAATAGAGACAGCTCAGGTATGCAATGATTATATCACAACTATATTATTTGAATAAATATATTTAGTCCTTAAAAACAAGCATTCTTGAGAATGAAATCTTTATTTTATTTAACTCAGACAAAGCACATCTGGTTGTGCCCAGGGTTAAAACCTCCCTTGCCCAGAGATCTTTCCACCACAGGGCCCCCATGTGGTTTAATGCACTCCCTAACACCATCACTAGTGCACCCAAGATCGCCCACTTCAAAACCACTCTTCGCAACCACCTCTTCAATATCCACTCCTGTAACTGCTACTAATATTTCATTCTCTCACCTACTCTGATCCAAATTCTCTGACAAAGTCCATTATTGGATTGCAACCTCCGTCAATAACACCAAACCCATGAATAGGACTGACTACTATGTTTAGATGTCTTCTCAAGCTTATAATATCTTCTGCTGTTTTGTTGTAAATATTGTCATAAAAATATTATAAATGATGTCTGAAAATATCTACATCCAAATACTGTAAATAATGTCTGTGACAAATGTCTGTAACACATGCTTAATGTAATTCTTGTTATACCGTGTTTCTGTATTACCATCTGTCTTACATGTGACGAGGTACCTTTGTAAATGGGCCTCTGGCTCAAAGGTTGTAAACCAATATATCAAATAAATAAATAAATGTTGGTGTTATTATTAACAGATTAAAATAAATGTTGACAGAAATATATTTGTAAAGACAAGGACTACAGAAAATATAAAGTACCCTCAGTAAGTAGTAATATACAAACTGCAGCAACTTTCTGGACAAAAGCATTTCATTTTAAATAATAAGAATATGTTTAATGTTTATTTTTATTACTGAACAGAAACACAAGGACAGAGAACCTAGTTCACTTCATTTAAGAAATTTAAAAGTGAATCATAGGTGACTGGTTCACACTTTTATTATTTAATATTTATTTCAATACCAGCTTGTGGTCCACTGGTACAAGTATGAATTGTAAAGGATTTTGTATTTTAGATCTGTATACCTCCCTGAGGGCATTGGATTTGGATTCTGTTCCAAAGAAATTCTGGAGTTTGAGTATTTCAGATCTGTGAAAAAGAAAAAGAGATTCTGAGTTGAGTACAGTTCCAGTGTCTGTTCTGTTTTTTAATTGTTACCAGTTGTAAGGGGAAGGAACAAGTACAACACTCTTTATGCTTTATCTTTCTCCTAACAGTGCCAAGTTACTCCATGTATAGGAATAATTTAATTATTAATAATTATTTAATTATAATTTAATCATATGATGCCAGTTTTAGAGTTCAGCCCTTGAAGACTCATACTTCTCCTCTTGTACTGATGCTTACCTTGTGGGATGCTGGTTACTGTTGCAAGAGATGTCGGGTCACTGCAGAAACTGGTGCTCCAATAATGACAAAACAGGTCCACTCTTATTAAAGCTGCAAACTATTCAGTGAATAGATTCACAAGCATGCAGAAGGCTGGATGAGCTCTGGTCCAGCCTCCCACGGAGATGCACAGGAAGGTACAAATGTCCAAATGTTCCGGCAGCAGGACATCATTTGCACAGTCTTTTTGGTGCAAGTTTAAAACATTCCAAGCAAGCAAAACCAGGTTTATGAGGTAGCAGGTGTGATGCAGGATTAGGGTTCTCAGGTCCATATGGTTCACAATTGGAACTGAAAAAGTAACTCCAAAGAGACACACAGGGTCGATCCAGCCTTGTGGAAGGACCACTGGCAACTATTTGTGCAACAAATAGTGTCAAAAAGTTTGTCAGGGTTGCACAACATTGGCACCAAGCTGCAAGTTGCAACATTCCAGTCACCTGTAAAAAACATGTACAGCACACATGGACACAGGGTAGCAGATGTCAAACAGCCAATCACTTGTTAAATTCTGGATGAGCATCCCACATGTAACGCAACTCCCTCTTCAGAACTTCCCTACACAAAGTCCTTTTGGTGAGGAGGGGGCAGGCAATAACCTTGGAAGCAAGTCCCTCTTTAGCTGGCAGATGTCACTTGCCAAATTCTGGATGATCGGCCCTACGTGTAACAAAACCCCCACTTAAGGCCTTCCCTACACAAATTCCCTCCAGTGAGGAGGGAGGCAGGCAATAACATTGGAAGTGACTCCCTTGTCTAGGGGTATTAGATGGTTCAGTCTTGCTGCGAGACATCAGGAAAGAGAGAGCTATACAGCCTGGCATTTAAGGACTCAGGTGGAAAGAACCCTCCTGGACACAAAATCCCAGATAAAATGAGATATAAGACTACCTCAGCAGTTTGCCAAGAACCTCCAATGCCTCCATAGGGAGTTGGAAACAGAAAATAAAGCAGTCACAGAAAACAGTAGCTTAACAACTAAGGGGAGTCCATTCCTTGCACTTAGGTTACAAACTTTGGCATCAACTGCTCTGATATTCCACCAGCTATACACATGGCCACTTTTTGCTCCAGGCCATATGTCTCCTTTCCAGCACAGGAATTGTCTGCTACACCACCATCACACAGGAACACATGAAAGATGTATCAGACATCATCAGGAGACCCTCCTTGAGAGTGAGTCCTCAACAGGTCCCTGTTTTCCCCAGTCTCAGACTCCTGCCCAGGCCTGATCCTGCAGAGACCTGTACTGAAGAGGACCAGTGCCTCCTTCACAACTTCCCTGCTGTGATGGGCCCTGAAGGGGTTCCCCAAGCTCCATCTGGATGGCTTTGCTGCAGTGTGGGATCTGTGAGGAGCCGTGGGGCTTCATTTTGCTGCCGGCGGCGGTGCTTTTCCATGTTTTGTTTTTCCTAACCCATGGATGTTCCATGGACGCAATGTCATTGGATGTGCCGATGTCTTCCACCAGGAGTGTCTCCCACCCAGAACTGCTACTCCTTTCTGTACCACCACCCATGGTCACCTAGGTGGTGGTGTTGTGGTGGAGCAGGCTGCCCTCCCTCCCTGGAGGAGGAGAAGAACATCTGCTGGAACGCTCTGTCCTCCACTCCCCTGCTGAACCCTGAGCGACCCATGTTCATTCCTGAACCCGGGTCGTTGGTGTGGTGGCAAGTGAGGCATGAATGCTTCAGCTGTTCCCACCACCAGGCTGGGAGAAATGCACACTTTAGAAGGGAGCCAAGATCTGGACTTACCCTGCCCTGCCTGGGGAGTTCTATTCATATGCCCCAAGAAGGCAGGAAACAACCAATAGGCAACTGCAGGTGCATCTCCAGACACAAAGTCTTAGTGTTGCACAAAGTATAAATACACTTAGCAAACAGAATAAACAGGATGTGCCTCATTAACATTTTTAAAACATTGCAGACACTTACACCCTGTCCACACTAGCACTTTTTCAATGTTTTAAACTGTGTTAACTCTGTTAACACCATTTAAAAGAATGGCATCTAGATCTATAGTTCTCAGACTTTGCCTCAATGAGCCTCCCCAAATCCACAGAAAAGATTTTGAGCCTCCCCCACAAACTGAAATAATCTTGGGCCTCACCAAAGAAAAACAGTACACTGTACTTTGCACAGTACGTCATGAATAAATTGAAACCCCTTTGAGTATTTGACTCTCATTCAGTTCTTTGTGTTCTACTGATCTGGAACATTTGAAAAAGAGCACCTGTGCTCAAAGGTGTTGTCTGAATAAACTATTAAATAAATAAATGTTATTTAGCTTACTGTACTCCCCCCCCCCCACACACACACAGGCCAGCCTACTTGCTCTGCTATTTTGATTCTTGAACCATTGTTATCCCTTGTTGCAGTACCTTTGTGGGTTCAGACTACTTTCTCTGTTTCCTCTTGCCTGGAATAATCTTCCTACATAGCTTGCCTCCCCCTTCCCTGCAACTTCTCAGAGATTACATTGCTCCTTCCTACTATTGCGCTTAGCACTTCTATGCTCAACCCTTGCATTTGGGCTGTTCTGCCATCAGTCTACAAATTGATCAATTGCCACCATTCATTGTTTGTTCATTGTTCCTATTTGTTTGCACTGTTCATTTTGTATTGCTTGACTGCTTTGCAGTTACCTTTTGAAATGTATCCACTCCATACCCTTCTGTGGGTACACCTGAATTGAGCCACGACTCATTCATCTTCCCTTGTCACCGATTTGTAAATAAATACATACATTTTGCCTACTATTGTCATCTTTCAGTTTGCTTCATCCCTTCACACAAAATATATAAAACTCAAAATTTAAATACATTACTTTTTCAGACATGCTTAAGCCTCCCCTGGAACAGGTTGGGGCCTCCCTAGGGAGGCTGGCCTCACCATTTGAGAACCGCTGATCTAGATCATAGCATGGTAAAACCATGCTACAATCCATGTTCAAAAACCATGTTAAAATCCTGCTCGGATTGATGCAATTTGTGCTGTAACATGGTTTAAGGCCAACGCCACCATAATGCAATCTCTGTTTTTTGGACAGCCAGGAAGGAAAAAAAAACCTCACAGACATTGACGAGCTCACAATGAGCTCCTAAACCTAACAATGTAATTCTCCTCCGGATCTGTTGCCACTTCCATTTGCGAGTATCCTGGCAGGCATTGTGGCACTTTCAGTGCTTTGCAGTACTGCTGCAATCATGTCTGGAAAATCAAGCAGACAAGCAGGATTTCAGAGCGCAATGTGAACGCACCAACAACCATGTTCAAGCATGGAAATTTTTTTAAAACATTTTGTAAAATTGATGCCAATGTGGACTGGTCCTTAGGGACTAGGGCTAGGATTAATCCTGTAAGTGCACTCTAAAATGCACAAGCACGTTACCTTTGCCTTGGAGTTGTAACAACCCTGATATATAACACATAAACATTACTTAATGCAACATATGGTACTATGTTACTCTAATGCCCCTGGGCCCTTTGTTACCCCAGATACTTAAACATTTAATAATCTGAGTAACTCCACTGTGGCAGCCAGGATACACAAGAACTGTTTAAAACTGATAATGTTATGCATGCCTCCCATAGTATCCTGTTCATTATAATTTATATGTGCAATATTTAGTTTTGGCCAAGTCAACACCCAATTAAATTGTGAGGGCGGGGGGAGTCACGTAATGACCTCACCTGAATAGCAGCTCCGCAGACAAGCTCCCGCTCCACCCACTCATTTTTACTAACAAATTATATATTCAGCTTTACAATCTGCCAAACCTCTCATAATCCTTACTTCGGAAGGCAACAGCTGAACGAAGGACTGAAGAAAAGGGGACCTGTAGTCTATTTTAGAGCAGCAGCAATGGAAGCGGAGATGCACCAGGCCCCACTGCACCACGCACTGCCACAGACACCTGAAAAGCTCTCCAAGAGGTCTAAAAGCCAGCAAGCAATCTCCAGCAAATCCATAGCCACCACTGCTAACAAACACCACTCTCAGAGCAGAAATTCCTGGAGGAGCTACAGCCATTCAAAGTAGCACTACAAGACCTCACAAAGGAACTAAAATCACTATGGGGAAATCTAAATGATGCTACAAGTGCCATTACAGATGTCACAACCTGTACATCCTTGCTGGAGAGGTGGTGAGACAGGGTAATCCCAGAGTTACTATCTCTTCTGCAAAAACTGGCAAATATGGATTCCAAGCTCGAGGATCTGGAAGGCTGACGTCGCCGGAATAACATTGTCATCTTCAGCCTTCCAGAAGACACAGAAGGCACCACACCTATATTATTTGTACAGATGCTACTCACCAAGATTGTAGGGCCCTCTCCAAATAATACCACATACATTATTGAGAGGGCGCACCACTCGTTAAGACCCAGACCGGCGGATGGTCTTCTCCCCAGGCCATTAATCCTTAAGTTTTTAAATTATATGGACAAAACCAACGTTCTGGCAAAAGTAAGGGATCTTAAGGAGGTTCTGTGGGAAGGGCAAAAACTACGCTTTGCCCAAGATCTTCCGGTCGCCACAAGGCAGAGAAGAGCAGCATATCATCCAATAGTTACCAAATTGATAGCGAATGATATTAAATTTAAAGTTATTTACCCCTCTCACCTCTCAGTCCTTCACCAAGGCTCCTGGCACAATTACAAAACTGCTAAACAGGCTTCTCCAGCACTACAGGCCCTGTTTCCCAAATTGTTTAGTGCGTACTGAGAACTGCCACTAGAGGGCCACCTCCTGCTTGTTTCTGTAGCACGAATGTGCGTACTACCATTATCAACAAGACCGTCATTGAATACCACCTTCTGGTCTGCAAAATTAATCCGAGCTGTGGCACGGTTATTCAACTAATTCTCCTTCCCTCACTAATCCTTTATGGAGTTGTCCTTGGCCTACTCATCAAATTGAACACTACCTCTGCTACATCCTGTATTACCTACCCACAGTCTGCTTATGGTCCTGGAAGATTTCTACACTCATCGGGATGCAGAATGGGACAGTACAATGGCTCATCGGGACGCAGAATGGGACAGTACAATGGCTCATCGGGATGCAGAATGGGACAGTACAATGGCTCATCGGGATGCAGAATGGGACAGTACAATGGCTCATCGGGATGCAGATGGGACAGTACAATGGCTTATTGGGATGCAGAATGGGACAGTACAATGGCTCATCGGGATGTAGAATGGGACAGTACAATGGCTCATTGGGATGCAGAATGGGACAGTACAATGGCTCATCGGGATGCAGAATGGGACAGTACACTGGCTCATCGGGATGCAGAATGGGACAGTACAATGGCTCATCGGGATGCAGAATGGGACAGTACAATGGCTCATCGGGATGCAGAATGGGACAGTACAATGGCTCATCGGGATGCAGAATGGGACAGTACAATGGCTCATCGGGATGCAGAATGGGACAGTACAATGGCTTATTGGGATGCAGAATGGGACAGTAAAATGGCTCATCGGGATGCAGAATGGGACAGTACAATGGCTCATCGGGATGCAGAATGGGACAGTAAAATGGCTCATCGGGATGCAGAATGGGACAGTACAATGGCTCATCGGGATGCAGAATGGGACAGTACAATGGCTCATCGGGATGCAGAATGGGACAGTACAATGGATCATCTGGATGCAGAATGGGACAGTACAATGGCTCATCGGGATGCAGAATGGGACAGTACAATGGCTCATTGGGATGCAGAATGGGACAGTACAATGGCTCATCGAGATGCAGAATGGGACAGTACAATGGCTCATCAGAATGCAGAATGGGACAGTACAATGGCTCATTGGGATGCAGAATGGGACAGTACAATGGCTCATCGGGATGCAGAATGGGACAGTACAATGGCTCATCGAGATGCAGAATGGGACAGTACAATGGCTCATCGGGATGCAGAATGGGACAGTACAATGGCTTTATTGAGAACATCTATTTCCATGGCACATTGCTTGGTTACAAGCCCATAGTCAGGTGACATTGCCACTTTTTTCATTTCTGTTATTTTTTTCTTTCTTGTATACTACATTGGATTTATACAACTAGCTGATGCCTGCTGTTACATGACTCCAAGCAGTCAAAAGCTCATGGCTTTTCTCTTTTATGGCTTCTCTGGTTTTTCTTATAGGGTTTTTTTTCTTTAAAAGGGAAGGAAGATATATGAGAAAAAACAGAAAGTTATAACAAAATAATGGCTAATGCTTTTTGATAGGGTCACATCCTTTAGGGGTGGGGCGGGGGGTGTCAGCCGTTAACCCTGCTCATTTGGCTGTGGATCACATATCAAAAGATTGGGGAGGGGGCTCACAGCAGGTTTGAGAAGTTGTGGTTTCAAATGGTTCGAGCTATGTATTATTAGGGGATCCTGGATAGTTCCACATTGTAAGGAAATCATCATTAATTGTTGGGGCTCAAATCAAGGGGACTTGTTCCTATTGCTGTGGGCATGGGTATATTCTGGGGAGGGGAGGGGGTGGAAGGTTATGGTTGTTGGAGTTGTTGGGGAGGGTTTTGCTCACTTTTCTAATTACAGTTCTGATGTTAGGGTAAAGTTGGGGATATGAGGGTTGCTATTGTTCGATGTGTTGCTTTTTTCTGTTACAATACTTTGGGTTACATAGTGTGGACTGTTACATGGATAGTTTGTTGGGGGAATTTAGGGGGGAGGTTTGGGTCAAATTCTAAGGAGTGTGTTTTTGTCAGTTTGAACTTTCAATGGTTCTTTTATTCTCCATTTAAAAGTTTGGGATCTTGGGTTACTGGGAGGGTAGGGGGCGGGTCTGCACCACTAATGCGGTTACACACGAGGTAAATACGTTTTTGGACAACACTTTAGAGGTTGTACATGTTCCAGGCAGTGTTTTATTATGTTTAACATATTATGGCTATAAATCTTATGTTCTGTACCTGGAATGTAAAGGGTGTCTAATCTCCCACCAAGAGAGCCAAAATTATTTTACACTTACATAAATGAAATATTGATGTTGCCTTCCTCCAGGTAACACATTTACCATCCTCTCAAGTACTCCAGTTTTGAAGGTCCTGGGTAGGATAGGCCTTGGGAATGGGACCGGACTCACACAGAGGAGAGGTTGCTATATTGGTAGTACATAAAGTCCAATTTAGACTTCTGGACTTGGTCAAGGACCCCCAAGGAAGATACATTACTATTAAGGTTTTACTTGGCCATTCAGAGGTCATGTTAGGTTCAGTTTATGGACCAGCTACTGAGGATCCCCAATTCTTCATGTCCCTCATGGCACTGCTAGTCCCTTGGTCCACTCTACCCATTCTGATTGGTGGGGACTGGAATTTGGTGTACTGCAACTTCCTGGATAGATCCAGATCAACTACACACTCCTTATCTCCAGCCTAAATTGCTCTTGGACAGTTAATGGACTCTGTTGGACTCGTTGATCCCTGGAGGGCATTCTTCCCCACCAATAGAGAGTATGCCGTCGATTCGATCCCTCATAATTCTTTCTCAAGGATAGACTACTTCTTGCTGGGAATTAGGCACCTTCCAGCTTTGTCATCATGTAACTACCTTTCTAAAGTAATCTCAGATCATCACCCATTACTTCTGCACTGGCAGTTAGGCCCATCTGCTAGTAGGGACAAGGTCTGGAGGTTTAATGCACAGTTTTTAAAGTCCAAGAGTTTTGTTTAATAATATTTTTTTAATAATAATATTTTTATTTATATAGCACAATTCCAATATCAAAGCACTGCACATAAAAACATATCACAAAACAATTTAAAAAAGTCTTACACAGATTCAACTTCATTTAAAATTGTTCACCATTCATAAATATCAGTTACTAAAAGCCTGTTGGAAAAGATGTGTTTTCAAACTGGTTTTGAAGCTCTCCATGGTCCTGCATGCTCTAATCTGACAAGGTAGAGAGTTCCACAGGGATGGTGCCGCAAACATAAATACCCGAGTCCCAGATGTTTTTAGCCACTCCCTGGGAACCTCTAACAACCCCTTGTCAGTCAAGTGGAGAGGATGGCCGGGGCTGTAGGGAACCAGGAGCTCATGCAGATAACTCAGTCCCAGTCCCAGTCCATGCAGGGCTTTATAGGTCAGACGACCGACATTGAAGGTGATCCACCACTGTATAGGCAGCCAGTGCAGAACACGCAGCATGGGAGTAATATGACTGGAGCACGAAGACCCAGTCAACAATTGTGCCACTGCATTCTGCACCAGCTGCAAGCAGCAGATATCAACCCCTGGAAGCCCCAGGTAAAGGGAGTTACAGTAGTCAAGGCATGAGGTTACAAAGGCATGGATCAATGTGGGCAAATCATTGGATGGAACAAGGTACTTAATTCTGGTGATGTTCCTAAGATGGTAAAAGGAAGACTTTATGACTGCCGACACCTGCACATGCAGTATCACCCCTTCATCAAGGATCACCCCCAGATTGCGCACCCATTCAGAGGCAGGCAGTTGTACACCATCAAGCCAAAGCCCAGATGGTAAACCCACCACCTGCCTCTCTATTCGGTGCCCCAGATCCACTACTAGCACCTCAGTCTTCCCATAATTCAATATCAACCAGCTAGACTTCATCCAGTCATGGATCTCCTCCAGATAACTGTTAAACATTGAGACTGCACTATCCTGGTTGGGTGCAAAAGACAGACAGAGTTGGGTATCATCAGCAAAGCAGTGAAACCTCAGCCTGTATTGTCTTACAATGTCTCCGAGGGGCAGCAAATACACTGCAAACAACATGGTGGACAGCACTGAGCCCTGAGGGACCCCACACGGCAGAGAGAAAGGTTCAAAGGAAAAAATCCCAGATACCACCCTCTGGGATCTGCCAGCAAGGAAAGAATGAAACCATCTGAGAACTGGACCAGCCAGGCCACAGATAACCCTCAGGTGCTCAAGCAGCACCTCATGGTCCACAGTGTCAAATGCTGAAGAGATCCAGGGGTGCGGTTTTGGGGGGAGGGATGGGGCATGGGAGAGGAGGGTGTGTTTTCTAGTTAATACTTCATTATTAATCTTTCTATGGAGTGTTTTATAACAATAAGAAAAAAGGAGCAACATGCTTCATTTTTTTCTCAGATATTGTATATACATCATGCTCCTATTATCATCCATGGTTGCTATCCTCTGTGCTTACATTCATGAATAAACAAAGCATATTAAATTTGAAAAAAAAAATTGTGAGGGCAGATTAGCATGCAGTTGGGTGTATGGCTCTTGTCTGGAGTGTTCTTTCCTTTTTGTGTTTCCAGTGACTGGTCTTGTCTAGATGGGGCTAAATTGCTCTTGCCTCTCTCCTACTTCTACAAGCCCAGTTTTTTTTTGGAGCTAACAGGCTGGCACATTTCCACTATTTTTTTTTCTCTTCTCCCCAAAACAGTGATGGGAGGATGTGAATATAGGAAGGCAGAGCACCATACTGTGAAACACAAGGTCCCAGGTTCAGATTCCACGACAGCCATTGGCTTAGAATTACCTTGTCACTTGCCCACACTGTGCGTCAGTACCCCCCAACAGTAAAGTGTGGTAGAGGCAGAACACTATTGAAAATGAAAAAATTATATCTCAGCTGGGCTAGCCAGTATTTCAATGGCTTTCTCATTCAGAACAATGTTATGCTTGTGCAACTGTATAACAATGTTTGTGGCCATTCACACTCTCTGTTCCAGTATGAATTACCATCCTGTAAGGGTACTGAAAGCAAGGAACCCTGTAAGAGGGTTCCACCTATAGAGGTGCAGTGGGAATGGTCTGTTGGCTAAAGGTACCTTAGGAAGGAACCCCCTGGGAGTAGAGAAGTGAGCTACTGGAGGAGGAGGGGAGGATGGTGGAGCAAAGAGAAAGTGCTTCAGATAGAGGCTGGGAGAAACTGCTTATATAGTTCAGGAAGTAGGCATGGCTGGTTGCTCACCCATTAAACTGTAGGCAGAGCCTTTCAATTCAATAGCTTTCTCAACCAGAATAATGTTATGCTTGTGCAACTGTATAACAATGTTTGTGGCTGTTCACACTCTCTAGTCCAGTAAGAATTACCACACTGTAGGAGTACTGAAAGCAAGGAACCCTGTAAGAGGCTTCCACTCCTAGAGGTGTTGTGGGAAGGGTCCCTTGGCTCAAGGTACCTTAGGAAGGAACCTCAAAAGAATTGTAGCAGTGATCGATCACTAGGAGGTAGTGAAGCAGACTGACAGCAGCAGGTAGCTTAATGAAACATAAATGAGACACACAAATTAGCAAAATAGCTCCAATAATATGGCTTGTACTGATGACAGCAAGGGGCTTCCTAAGGAGAGAGGGAACAGCTAGTTGGGCCACCATCCATCTCCATCCAACAGTGTAACCTACCTAAGTGAGCTAGGGAATATCACTAAATTAACTAGTAATAAGACCTGAGGCACAGAGGAGAGAAAAAAAACCC
The DNA here is from genome assembly GCA_016271365.2 of Neoceratodus forsteri. Classification (NCBI taxonomy): domain Eukaryota; kingdom Metazoa; phylum Chordata; order Ceratodontiformes; family Ceratodontidae; genus Neoceratodus; species Neoceratodus forsteri. The sequence continues at coordinate 1,682,657,233 of CM057456.1, forward strand.
TTTGAAGAGGAAATCTCTGGGGATCCAAGGCCAAGATTGCCTTCCCTCCAGGCTTGGGATGTTGTATTTAGTGATGGCTCTGCTACTGCTATTTAGAAACCCAAATAAGGGGAGTGGAAAATATTCCAATTTAGAGGAAACTCTCACTCTTTTCCTCTAATGGGAAAGCCATGGAGGGTTGTGAGTACTGGCCTCTGCAACAAACTACCTCAAATGCAGGAGGAGGAGAGAACGACCACTGAGGCACTCACTTGACCTACCAATCTACTATTTAGATCAAGCAAATGAAGAGCGGTCATAGGGAGACTGCATTGAAGGTGCCTCAGTAGTTGATATTACAGCTAAAGGATAACACTATATCCTCCCTTCGCAGCTAGTCATAAATTCTACATAAAGAGCTGCTGCTGTGCACAAACAACTAAAGCTCCACCTGGAGTAAGGACATTCCCACTATAGGCCAGAAAGGAAAAACCCCACACCAGGCATCACACACTCAGGATGCAGACTAGGTTGCAGAGTGAGACCATTGGCTGAGAGTGAGCTCAGAGCCAATAAATTGATGGGCATGGTTGGTTAATCTCTTGTAGCAATGGAGCCGGCTATACAAGGTAATGCGGAGAATATCAGGGACTATGCAGCAAAATAAACACCTAGAGGTCAGTGGAGCACAGGATCCAAGGCAGCATGGGTTCACAGTGGGAATGTCATGTCAGACGAATCTAATAGATTTCTTTGACTGGGTGACCAAAGTAGTAGACCAGGGAGGGGCTGTGGACATGGCCTACCTAGACTTTAGCAAGGCATTTGACACAGTCCCACACAAAAGATTATTAGTCAATTAACCAGCCTGGGAGTGGGTCCCAGGGTGGTAGTCTGGTAAAACATTGGCTGGACAACAGGACACAGAAGGTAATTGTAAATGGAGTCCACTCTGAAGAAAGCGGCGGTTACTAGTGGGGTACCGGAGGGTTCAGTATTGGGTCCAGTCCTTTTAATGTCTTCATCAGTGGCATTGCAGAGGGACTGGAAGGAAAGTATGCCTTTGCTGATGACACAAAGATCTGCAACAGGGTTGATACACAAGGAGGCGTGGAAAGGATGAAAAGGGACTTGGCAAGGTTGGAGGAATGGTCTGACATATGGCAGCTAGGATTCAATGCAAAAAAGTGCAAAATAATGCACCTGGGAAACAAGAACCCAGGGGAAGAATACACAATGGGTGGGGAGGTAGTAACAACAACAAAACAGGAAAGGGACCTGGGGGTAATCATATCAGATGACCTTAAGGTTAGCAAGCAATGTGAGAAGGCAGTAGGGAGGGCCGGGGTATACTGGGATGTATAGGGAGAGGCATCAGCAGCAGAAAACAGGAAGTTGTTATCCCTCTGTACAGACAGTTGGTGAGACCCCATCTGGAATACTGTGTCCAGTTCTGGAGACCCCATCTCCAAGGACATAGACCGGATAGAGGCAGTCCAGAGGAGGGCAACTAAAATGGTTCAGGGTCTGCAAGAGAAGCCGTATGAGGAGAGACTAAAGGAGCTTAATATGTATACCCTTGAGGAAAGAAGGGAGAGGGGGGACATGATAGAAACTTTCAAGTACTTCAAGGGAATCAACAAAGTCCAAGAGGGTAGCATCTTTCAGAAAAGAGACTTGCAAGAACAAGGGGACACAATTTAAAGATAGAAGGAGGGGCGTTCAAGGGCAATGGAGGAAGCATTATTTCACAGAGAGGGTAGTGGATGCATGGAACAGCCTTCCTGAGGAAGTTGTGGAGTCTAAAACTGTGGGAGAATTCAAGAATGCATGGGACAGACATAAGGCAATTCTTGTGGGGGGGGCAGGATGATATAGGCTGTTGGTTAAATAGGATCTGCGGCCTATCCTGTAGGTAGGGAAATGGGCAGACTAGATGGGCCTAGCAGTCCTTATCTGCCATCAAAGTCTATGTTTCTATGTTTCTATGTAACAGTACAGGCCATACATGGTTAGGCAGGGAGTAACAGGCAATGAGTAGCATGGTAAACACCTGTAGCAATGGACCTGGTAAACAAATAGTACACAGAAGCATGGTAGCTTGACCTACCAATCTACTAGTGTAGGAACTGCACACCCAACTTAGGTTATCTGGGCCTTTAGTCAGTGTGAGGCTAGCCAACCAGTCTATCAGTAAGTGCCAATTAAAGGTGACAAATACCCAGAGGATTTAAGTGGCTAAGGTTGTATACGAACACGAGGTAATGAACCACATGGGGCCATGACTCTCCACCCTAACCCCTCAGCCTTCTGCCATAGGTGAAACAAAGAAGCCATGGTAAAGCACTGTGACTCACATGCAGATTTATTAAATCTGGTTTACAGCAATAGCTGTAGCTGAGCTGACCTCCAGAGAAAAATGAAGCAGTGTACATATAGTGAATAGTGTCCAGCAGGAGCTGAGCTTAACAAGCTAGAGACTTTGTACATATGGGCAGTAATGCACTGAAACAAGAATAATTGCTGGGTACAAATGCATTTAAGCAGGTGTAAACCATATGGTAAACGTAATATGGACTTAATTAGCCTCTGGGTTGAGTCCCACCAACCAATAAACATGTCTGAGCAGATTAAAAACCCAAAAAGGGCTGTTCACATGGGGAAAGCAACATGGAAAGGCAGGAGACCCGGGTGACATTCTGTTGCATGGCTAGTAGCACTGAATAGCGAAGCAAATTGAAATTCCCACTAAGTGCAGATAAACATGTTGAGCAGATGGAAAACTCCAAAAGAACTGTAGGCAAGCTGGCAATATAGAATTGTAGTAGTCTCAGGTTTAATTCCCAGCAATATAGAATTGTAGTAGACTCAGATTTGATTCCCACTGAGTGCATATAAACATGCAGAGCAGATTTAAATCCCTAAAAGGGCTGGAGAAAACTGAGTGCAGATGGAAAGAAGTGCAAAGCAAATAAAGAAACACTGACATAAATAAGTAGGAAGAACCACTGAGGAATGCAAGGCTGCTGGCATAATCAGAGAGGAGATAGCACTGAGAACTGAGAGCAAGCTGCAACAGGGAGAGGCAGCAAACTGAGAGCAAGAGCCTAGGCCAGGTACAATGAATTATCAGAAGCAGCAGCAGCAGAGGTGGTGGAATGGGAGCCAAAACAAACAACAGTTGCAGGAAACAGGGTAGATTGATAGGCAGGAAAGCAGAAGGCTGAGCTAAGCATGCAAAGGACAATGCAGAGAACTACGGGCATGCTAAATCGGTGAGGAAATGGAGCCAAAGCTCAGGCACAGGGCTGCATAAGGGACAAAAATAACAAAAAGTAACCTGAAGCACAAACTAACAATGTAGACACAGGGCACTAAGAAGCTAAATCCCCAAAGAATTGAAGGATGGAGCAAAGGCAGCACAAAGTACATGGAGTTATGACAGGAATGCAGCAGTAACTGCTGCTGCCACTCCCTGCTGCTGCCAGCTGAGAGCAAGAGCTAGGGCCAGGTGCAAACCTGGAAGTGGAAGCAGCAGCAGAGGGTAGGAATGGGAGCTGAAACAGACAACAAACGCAGGAAAACTGAGGATGCCAGGTAGCAGGGGAGGACAGGGAACCAGAGCACAGCAAAGGAACAGCACAGCACAAATAAAGGGCAACTAGAAGCCAGAAAAGAAAATACAAAACTAAAGCACAGATGAAGGAGAACAGAAAAACAGCACACAAGGAAGCACACAGCAGCTGGAAGCAAAACAAATATGAACCAAAGCATGAGAAACACATGAACATATCCAGCAGAAACCGAGCAGAGTCCAGAGCACAAACAAATGAGATTGGGGGGTGGGGGGCAAGGCCCCAGGGAAGGCTGCAGGAGGCCCAAAGTGAGAAAACAGACCAACAGAGCCTCCAGCTGACAAAGAGAAAGTGCTTCAGATGGAGGCTGGGAGGAAATGCTTATATAGTTCAGGAAGCAGGCATGGCTGGTCACTTACCCATTGAACTGCAGGCAGAGCCTTTCAAAATAACTTATGCAACAAAAAAAGCTGTTAATTTCCTGTTAATTTAGACTGCAGCTTATGTGTATTTATCTATATAAATATGTATATTTAAAACTTACTCTATTGTTCCAAATGCCAAATGCCAATGTCCTATCTAGAACAACTACAACCACAGGCCAGGTTCAGAGCAGAAGTAACAGGAAACTTCTGTGTAATGGTACAGTATGCTGCTGATGGAAATAATGAACTTTCCATTTTTTCAGGAAGTGGTACTGGCAGACCAGAAAGTCTCAACCACTGTTGTCCAAAAATGGAAGAGTTTATGCATTTTCATGCTGACAGGGGTAATAATCAATACGAGACAAGGGAAACAGCAGTCCTCTGAATGTGTTGTGAAACGGTATTCAACAAATAGGATTGTTCTATGTTAAAACGGATGAGACGTTAAACCAAGGTCCCATCTGCCTGTTTTGGTGGTAATTCAGGTGGATGTTAAAGATCCCATGGCACTTCTCAAAAAGAGTAGGGGGATTTTATTGAAAGAATGGACTTCAATACAAAACATACGATAATCAATCAAATAGATATAAAAAAAAACCAATAGAGAAGACATCAATCAATCAATCAGTCCATGTATTGCAGTGAATCCAATAACTTGCAGATTGTTCATATGGTCCGTTAGTAAAGTCAAAGTGCATAAGTCTTTTCACGGCTTTACAGACCGTGGCAATCAATTCCTCATGTAGAACATGCTTCTGTTGCAGAATCCAAAGGCACCTAGATTGCCAAATGTGAAATCGCAATATGCAAAAAATAACATAAAGAGTAGCACTATTATATTTGGCAAAGGTATTCAGGAAGGGACCAAACATAACAGTAGGATAATCAATAGTCCGAAATTCAGGCACATTCCAGTAATCAGCCAGTAAAACCCAAAATGGTTTATTATATGAACAATCCAAAAATAAATGACATTGGGTTTCTAATATTTGAACACAATCAGATCTAGGGCAATACCTGCCCGATAATTGTTTGTGTTTGCTATTGCTCTTAACCCCTAATCTACCACAGTTGCCTAACCATACACAGTCCCAAGCATAAGGCGGAATATGTTTATTCATGAGGAACTGTAAAATAACCACCTGTCTATCTGGTGGACAATCAGGGAAAAGTACCTCAGTGGTACATTCTGTGAAGAGACTGTACCTATACAGTTGCTTCCTATCATAAGTCTATAAATGCTGAAGAGTAACATCCCACTTAATGAGTTGCTTCATACATTCCTGCATATATGTAGGTAACTCTGGGAGTCTAGATAATAGCCTGGGTTTCTTCTCCTGCCAACTGGGCCTACATAACTGTAGCCATTGCTCCATGAATGGTCTCCAAATAACACACCCAGGTTTCCAAATTTTCCCCAGTTACACGTAAAAAAAGGCTCAAAAAGAAAGCAATAGGGTGGAACATAGAAACTCCACCTTCAGTGATCGGGAGATAAGTTAATTCCCTTTTAAGAGGGTTCAAATGAGACCCCCAAAATGCTTGAAAAAAAAACCGCTAAAGAGCCGTGTCCACACACGAAAAGGGGGCGGAAAGATATAGCTAATATAAGATAGGGGCTAGGATTGTTTTAATCAGCAGGACCCTCTTTTTTTTGGAAAGTGGCATTCCTTTCCAATCCCCCACTAGCCTATTTCCCCTAATCAAAGCCATCTCCCAGTTGTGTCCTGCCATATCACCGGGACCAAAAAATACCCCCAGAATTTTAATAGGTGCTCTGGAAACAGAGATCCCTGCCATACTCCCATTTACTGGCACAGGAGTGGATCCAATAACAAGCCCAGTACTCTTACTATAATTAATTCGAGAGCCAGAAATACTTAAAAAAAGATGGATAGACTCTTGCAAGGCTGGAACAGAAAAGTGACGGGGTAAAAGTAACACTAAATCATCTGCATAAGCCAGCACCTGCTGTTGTGGCATAAAGGGAGACATGTCAAGACCCCGTAAAGCTGTATTGGATTGTAATAATCTAATGAAAATGTTAATAGTAAAGGCATATAGGGTAGGGCTCAATGGGCATCCTTGTCGTACCCCTTTAGTAATGGCCAGTTTCTGTCCAAACCAGCCGTTTACATTAGGTATAAGAACTGCTCCCTAATACATTGCTGAGATCCAGAAAACAAAATCATCCGGTAACCCAAAGGCTTTCAATACCAAAAATAAAAATTTGTGAGCCACCCGATCAAAGGCCTTTTCTTGATCCAACCCAAAAACAAAACCCTGTAAATGTCCAAAGTCACCCCTAGTAAAAACCTCTCTAAGGTAAATCAGGTTATCCTGCTGTTTTCTTCCCCAAACTGCACAGGTCTGTGCAGGATGAAGAAGTTGTGGAGTAATCCTAGAAAGCCTGGCCAATAGAATTTTACTGAGGATTTTCATATCAGAATTCAGGAGACTAAAGGGACACCAATTTCCAATATCTGTCTTGTCACCTTTTTTATATATGAGAAGCAAAATTGCCTCTTTCATAGAGGGAGCATAATTCCCAGAATGTAAAATATAATTCAAGAGAATAACCAGAACAGGGCCGATAGTCTGTAAAAAGGTCTTATAAAATCCGATGCTAAGACCATCCGTACACGGGGCGGACTGGGAGGCCAACTCGTGAACAGCGGAGGTCACTTCTTCCAAAGTAACGTCAACTGATAGATCATGCTGTTGTGCCACAGATAAATTCGGTAACTGTAAATCTGTTAAAATCTTATTAATAGCAATTTCATCCAAAATAGGATCGGGGCCAAGCTAGAGGACAAATAATTTTCTACAACATTCAGAAGTTGGTATGGGTCACTCACAAGATGCCCCTGCACATCTGTTAGGGAGGTAATAAGTCTCGAATTCACCCTCTTCTGACTTTCCTTGAAAGGGTCCAAAGAATGTTTGGACATATGTGTTCCAAACCGTAGCTCCTGGTCTAAAGACCTCCCCCTATTATATTGTAAATCCACCATTTGCCTCTTCACAGTGGCGATAAGATCACTGTAGTTATGTGTAGTAGTCTCAGCAAGTGAGATAAGTTGTTGTAGCTAGTGTTTGAGCTTTAAATATCCCATATATTCCTTAGTGGACTTAACATGAGCCTAATGCTGAAAAAAGTTTTTCCAACTCAGTTTAGTATCATCCCATCATTCTAAGATGGAATCATAAGATTCCAAAACCGACAACCGGGCCGCCCAGTCTTTCAACCATAACTGTTTAAGAAGAGGGTCCTCCAACAATGTCTCATTTAATCTCCAAATATTCTTCTTACATCTAGGGGCCAAGTCCCAAGAAATAGAGACTGTAAGAACATTACGGTCTGAAAATTCTATTGGTCTAGAGGAGGCCTGTACTATATGTAAAACTGCTGACAAAAAAACAAAGTCTATTCTCGTCCGAAGAACACCCCTAAAATAAGTATAACCCCCCGTAGGATATAAAACCCTGTAAGCATCTACTAAATGGGCAGTAGAAACAACTTTATTTAAAGCAACCGAATTACAAAATAATTTGTCAGTTTGGAGTCCTCTATCAGTGGTAGATAAACCACAATTAAAGCCACCCAACCAGATGACCAGCCGGGAGGTATGCAAATAAGGCTGTACCTCTTTAAAAAGAACTATCCATTGTGCTTTTGTTTGTGGAGCTTATACAGTAATAATCCTTAGTCGTGCTGAATAAATGGAGACATCCAGACACAGAGCGCTCCCAGGGTGAATATGAACCAATCTAGAGACAGAAACAGCAGAACTAAAAAAAAGAATACCCAAACCATCACAAGGGTCCTCCCCAATGGACCAAAACAAAGGGCCCAAAGTCCAACAGTTAGAGGCATGTTGGAGTTCCTGAGATGTCTTCACATGGATGTCTTGTAAACAAACAATATCCAAATTAAAAGTTTTAAGAAGTGAAAAAAAAAATACGCTTCTTCACACCCTTTAACCCATTGACATTTAATGTGGAAATCGTTAAAGAAGACATATCAGGAAAAAAAGAAGGGAAATATAAAAAAAAAAAAACTGAAGAGATAACCTCAAGGGGGTTTACCCACTTGTTCACGCCTCAGTCCATTTGGCAATAGAATCGTCAGGTCTGCTTTCTGTATCTGTGTTGGAAACAACAGAGGAGGTATCGGTTTCATCCCCAGAGTCCCCACCGATATCCTCCTCAAGGGGGGAAAACACATTCCCTACCTTTACAGGTTCCCTTTGAGCCATGGTTTTAATGAGGGACTTGGGTTCCATCATGGCTTTACCTTGTCTGTTCCTTTTCCTAGGTTGAACAATCTTGAAGGGGGCTTCAGAGGGGATGGGGAGAGCATGTGTGCCTCAGTGTCCTCCACAGAAATAACAGCATGATTATCAACACTAATGGGAGCAAAGTCTGCTTCCAGGTGTGCAAGAGGGGGAGCAACACTCGTGGTGTTAATAGGGCCAACACTAGGTGTAACTACGGGGGCAGGAGCTTGAACAGAGTCTGAGGATTTGAGCAAAACAGTGTCTGTTTTTTGGACAAATGCATGCTGAGCCTGAGTAATAAGTCCTTCATGAGATGGACAATCAGTTCGATTGTGTGAAGCCCAAGGACAGCACCCATAGGCATGACCTGTCTGTTCACATAGATTACATTTAAAGAGATTCAGGCAAGCCGAAGCCAAATGCCCGTACTCCAGACAATGACTACATTTAGAAGTGTCACAGGCCGAACTTAATTGCAAACGAGACCCACATTTAAAGCAGGATCTAGGTTGTCCATTATAAAAGATAGAACCCCTATCTTTCCCTAGGAAGAACACACTAGGTAGATGTACAGGACCAGAATTAGTGGAGAAAAGCTTCACCTTCACCTTCCAACCTCTATCCCAGATTTTCTCACTATCCAGAGTGGGTGTAGGCCTCCCCAAAATCTCACAACGCTTCCTTAACCAAAACAGAATATCTTCAATATTGACACCTTCATTCTTAAATAAAACAGTGATGGTTTTAATCAAAGGTTTGGAGAGTGGAATGACTTGAAATGGAACCCATAAAGGGTCGATCTTAAGAGACGTATATTGTGCCCAGAACCTGTCAAGGTTAGACACATTTTTAAAACTAATGTCATAATTACTAATGAAATCAAGGCAAATATTTCTGAAGAAAAGTATTTCATGGATTGTTTCAACAAGTTTCTGGCTATAAACAATCTATCAGAAACGTGTTCTAAGCCCCCTTGTATAACAACCGGACTACGTTCCTCCTAGAGGCAGGTTTCCCAGTAGAGTGAAACAGATCAGCCAGGCGAAACATGGGGGCCAAACAAGACGATTTCTGGTGCTCTGTCAAGGCAGCCGAGCTAGGCCCCATCTTAACCTCAGAAGGCAAGGAATTATCAACAATAACCTGGGGGGTAGACACAGCAACAGAAAGATTAGAAACAGAAGCATCAGTTAATAAAACAGAAGTGTTACCCCGGGGTGTGATGGAGCTCTTCGAAGAACTGTTATTGTTGGCCACAGAAAAAGTGGAGGAACACAGCTTTTGAAAAGAGGGGTCTGTTGGGTCAGGAGTCCACTGACCTGAAGCCCCAGGGATCCAGCCCACCTCAGTTAGGGCTCTTTCAGGGGACCAGGAGGCATCCTGTACTGCAAAGGGAACTGCAGGGGGTTCAGGGGCTAAATCACCCCATTTAGTCGATTTCTGACGGTCCAAAAAGGAAAAAGTTCGCTCTGTAACCACCGGAGTAGCTGCCAAACACGTCGGTGCCTCTGGGACCTTCTGAATCATGCGAAGTCTCATTTTTTTAGTTGTAGTATCCAAAGGAATAGGGACTGTATGAGAACCAGATGGCTGTAGGCACACAGCAGTAACGCCGTTTTCACTGCCAGCCACTCAGAAGTCCATAAGCTCTGCAGGAGGAGGAGGAACGTCAGCAGGTGGAGTATCGTCTGACCGGACTGCATGCTCTATCCGGTCCAAGGAATCCTTTTCCCCCAGAGAATCAGCCGGCAAAGACATTAGTTCCGCCTCAAGTTCCTCCCCTCTTCTAAGCAAGGTTTAGTATCAAGGATTTGACGCTAAGAAAGCAGATATCACAGAGGATCACCAGAAGCCATAACAGATCCAGAGGCAGGTAGGTCCGCAGAAATGGACATGAAATCTATAGCAGCATCAATGCTTAACTCTTGCAAAAAATCCTCGACCACCATTGCCACATCTACGGCCTCCTGAATTGAAAGGACAGGAGTAGAGGCCAAAGCTCCCATCCTAGTAGCATCCTCCATCTCCACAGCTCCCAACGAAGTGGCCATCGCAACCAGATGGCTGGCAAGCCCCCCAAAGGAGAGTAGGGGAATTTCCCCGGTGCCCTGGCCAAATTTCCACCCTATTCACTAAAAATACCACCAACAGCTTAATCTGGTTCAAGATCAGTTGGCAATCATCTGTATCCCTCCCTGGGTCATGCCTGAAAATAGGCAGAATTTGTCTAGTGCACTTACCTGGGCAACAAAAACTAAAATAAATAAATAAATATGAATCTCAGTATTTTATGACATACAGTAGGTAGTTCCTTTTTATTTCTCCCTAAGCTTGTTGCATTGCTGTCTGTACTAAAACAAAAGTGGATGATATAAACAGATTTGGAGGCAATGTGGTCTAGTGGTCTGAGCTCAGGCCTGGGACCGAGGACACCCAGGTTCAAATCCCACCAGAGCCACTTACCCAATCAGTTACTTTGAGCAAGTAACACTAGCTCTCTGTGCTCCTGTCCACCCAGCTCTAAAATTGGGCAGAAACAGGACCCCACTGTAAACAATAGGCTGCATCTTAACTGAACTATGCAGGATAAAAAATAGCACTGTGTGAACCTCCTAAAATTCGACCATGCGGACTTTGACCATTGAACCAGGTGAAGTTCACCAAAATTCTCTTACTGGTGGACTAGTTCACACAGGTTCAACCATTAAAAGCATTAGGAAATAGGATAAAATGAAATAACATAATACACTGGGCTGATGAAGTGCCCAAAACAGCAGGCTGATACAGTGGGCCACATTGAGGGGTACTGGTTCAAAAAACTGTGTCCATTCAGTCAGTGCCAAACACTAACAATGTTAATAGTAAATGAGTATGTGGTTAACAATGCTCAATTATAATATGGCTATAAAAAATTCAGTAATCTGATTGGCTGAGGAGCTCGGAACCCAATGCTGATATCCCATGACGATTGCACTGGAAGAAGGTCCAGTAGCCTCTTCACAATAAAATCAATAGTACCAGCCATTCCTGACTGCCATCACACATGTGGCTGTCACCTTTACTCACTAAAAACCTTCAACTAGGCCCTAAAAATAAAACTGTCATATAAACATAAGAATTAAATGTTATTTTCCCTCATAATACTCTTGTTACACACACATACATAACTTAACATCTGCCTGTTCTGGTGATAGTTCAGGTGGATGTTAAAGATCCCATGACACTTCTCGAAAAGAGTAGGGGAATTTTTATTGAAGAACAAATAATACAAGAACAGTATTACATCATGCAGTCTGATAAAAATGAAAATCAAAAGAACATAAATAAGTACTTCATCATACAGTAATCTCAACCTCTACCAATCCCCCCCCCCCACCAAAAGAGTAGGGGAATTTTTATTAGCATAACAGCAAAACAAAAAGGAATACATATAGTGTTAAGTCACACAAAATACTAGACAAATCAGATAATAAAAAAAAGCAAATAAGAATTATAATCATACATCATCAGAGCAGTGTAAAAAAAGAAAGTAAAATCATAAAACATGCTAACATCACTTGAAAGAATATACAGAAGGAAAAAAAATGAAAATACATCAAAAGAAAATATTTGAAAATATATGAAAATATCTTCATAAAAGGTAACTAAAAAAGAAAACACATACACGACATACTGTATCTACCCCCCATAATCAACTCTATCATATACACCAGTACCCACCCCCTTCACCCCTCGCAACTCAAAGGTAAGGAGATTTCAATGATAACTACAAATAAAGAAAAATATATAACAACCTAAACTTACACACAGAAATATGGGTAAATAAAAAAACTCAAATTAAGCAACAAAGTCATACCTTGGTATAAAAAACCTAAACATAAGGGATGAAATAATAGACTGGCAGAAACCTGGGACGTCTAAGAACAACTATAGCCAATCAATACTGCCCCACCAGGACTGAAAAAGCCGGGGTGTCACCGATCTGAACTCTAAGGCCCTATGTTTCTGGGCTGCAGTATCAATCATATGAAACAAGTGTTCTTCAGTGTAACTTAATTGCTGTATTGTTAACCGGCATCTCACATGCCAAATGTAAAATTTAAAACAAACTAGAAACAACCAGAGCATGACTCTGTCATGCTTGGTCCATAAGAAGGGCAAAATTCCTAAATTTAAAATGTCTAAAGTCATATTGTAAAAGGGTGAGGTAGGCCATTTAGTATGTAAAAAATCCCAGAAGTTCTGAACAAATGGACAGACAAAAATAAATGTTCCATCGTTTCAACAATTCCAGGACACGTATGCCTAGGGCAATAGCAATGCTCAATGATTTTATGCTTTAAGTTTCCTTTAACATTTAATTTCCCATGCCAAGAAAGCCACATAACGTCCCACATATAGGATGGTATACGGGGGGATGTCAACATTTTGCCAATCAACTGCTTTTCCGAGGGTAATTTGGAATCAAAATAAACAGTGTCACAAAGATAAGTCTCAATAAGGTGCACATATAGCTCTTTCCTATTGTAAGTTGCTATAAGTTCTTTAGCAAGGCCCCAGAGTTTTATTTTTCTGAAGCATACTTTAAAATTGTCCGAAAGGTGCTGTAAAGATCTTTGTTTAGGAATAGGGAAATGCATCGGCCAAAAAGGAAATATCTCAGTGAGAGAACCCTGTACCCAAGGAATCTAGGTATTATGTAACCCTGCCAACACAGGTTTAAGATTGGCAGCAACAAACATCGTGAAAAAGAACATGACAGGGTTAATCATCTTTAAACCCCCATGCCTTTTATCCCTGAACAATAAGCACCATTTTATAGGAGTCAATCTACTACCCCAAATACAAGAGAAGAAACAACTGTACAATTTAGTTTCTAATTGAGGGGGCAAACAAAAAATTACACTAAGATAAAGAAAAATAGGAAGCAAAAATGATTTAATCAAAAATACCCGTTTTGATTTGGAAAATCTCCACTTATTCCAGAATACGACCTTTCCCTGTGCTATCTCAAGTTTAGAAGTCCAATTTATCCTAGCTAAATCTCCCTTACCAAAAATCAACCCCAAAATATTGCAAGTGTCTGAGGCTACCGGAATCCCAAGTAGTGTGAGTTCCAAAAATTGTATAGGGCCAAATGAAAGACATTTACTTTTAGAAAAATTCACAGAAGCCTCAGTGGCATTGGTGAAATCAGTAAGGGTAGTACCCACTAAAGTAGCCAAAGCCAAATCTCCCACAATAGAACAAATATCATCCGCATAAGCAATACTCTTAATTTCCTCCGTAGTCCTGGAAAAAGAAACCCCTTGAATATTCGGGTTACTATTAATATGTCATAGTAATGGATCCAACGTAAACAAATACAATAAAGGACTAAGAGGACATTCTTGTCGCACCCCTCGTTTCACCCCATATTACTTTCTCAGCCATCCATTACAATAGGCCTGAACCTGAGCAGAGGCATAACAGGTTTGTATCCACGAGAGAAACCTGAGGGGAATCTCATACCATTTCAAACACTCCCAAAGGTAAGCATGACAAACTCTGTCAAAGGCTTTAGCCTGATCCAAACTAAAAATAAACCCTGCTAATTCCCCAGAAGTCTCCCATTGTAAAATTTATCATAATAAAAGTAAACTATCAGTAATTGTTCTTCCAGGAATAGTGCAAGTTTGTGAGGGATGGATAAGAGAAGATGCACATAATAGAAGTCTATTACAGTATTAAGAAGTGTAATAGGCCTCCAATTATGTAAATCTGCCCTATCCCCAGATTTATACATAAATACCACCAAACCAGCCACCATAGTTGGAGGCAATACCCCGATGATAAAATGTCCTGAAACAATTCCAAAAATTCCGGCAACAAGAACCGTAATATAATATTACAAAGTTCATAGGGAATCCCATCCTTTCCAGGAGCAGAACCACCCTTCACCTGTGCCAAGTTAGTTAATAATTCAGACTGAGTAAGAGACAATAACAACACTTTTTTTGTCAGAAGATGAAACTTGAGGCAAACGACAGCCGTACAACCATATCAGACAGTTCTAATTTGACAATTCCTGGACATGAATCAATGAGCAGATATGATCATCGACTACATGCAAAATATCCATTTTTGTAGTAAAAATGGATCCAGATGGATCTCTCACTGAGGACATCCATTTCTGCTGCTGCTGTTGAGTGCAGAAATGAAAGGGATCAATAAAATCTTGTTTTCCCTGAGTTCCAAATTGACGTTCTAAATTTAAGGATTTAAGTCGATCATATTGTAAGCCATTCATGAGTTCCCGAATTTCAGCCAGTTTCATGAGTACCTGATCATCCCCCTGTAAAGCCTGAAACACCAGGTCTTGGAACTGTGTCCTATAGATCTGGTATAAGTCCCTTTTATACTTCCCATTCAATTTGCCAATATGTTGAAAATATCGCTTAATGTTGCATTTTGTATCTTCCCACCATGCTTGAGAGGTGTCATAAAGAAATGTAACTGATTTACATGCTTCTAGCAAGGAAACAAAACCATCCTTCACCAAAGGTAGGGAAAGGAGAGCTAAGTTCATATGCCAATACCCAGAGCCGTGCTGCATCCCACCAAAATTAGAAACTAAAATTTCTATCAGGGCGTAGTCTGAAGGGGCTACAGGAGTAGTCTGAGTAGCTTTAATACCCAAAGAAGGGGATAAGAACCAAAAATCTATCCTGGAGGCCAAAGTTCCACGGAAATAGGTTTTGTCAGGTTTACCAAAATGAGCACAAGCATCAAGCAACCCAGCCTGGGAAATCAAAGCATTTACACAATTCATATCACAATATAGCTTTTGTGTCAATGGTCCACAATCTTTAAGATACATTCCACAATTAAAATCACCTCCCCAAAAAACATATCTAGCAGTAAAAAGATACGGATGTATAGCATGAAAAAGTTCAATTCTAGCTGACTTAGTTTGTGGGGCATAAACATTTATGAGACGGCAAGGTAAATCATACAAAACGACATCCATCAAAAGGGCTCGACCTGGAAAAATATCTACTATTTGAACGACTTTGGTAGAGGGGTAATTTAAGCAAATGGCAACCCCACTACAGAGGTCATCCCCATATGACCACTGGGTCAGACCCCACTTCCAACTCAAAGAAGCCCTATCTAAGTCTTGCCTTGCGTGTAACCTGGTGTCTTGTAAAAAGACTGCATCATAGAAAGCAAATTCAAACAAGGCAAAAATCAAAAGCTGTTTCCTTTCTGATTGTATACTACTAGTGTTTAAAGATGCCATTTTTATTTCAAACAGGCTGCTCATAGTGAAATGAAAAGCTAAGACCTGAATTCCAACAATACCAAAAGAAAGTATCAATAAACTCATGATTTCTTTCTAACCCATTTCCGGGAACCCATTCTGGATTTGTTCTGGGGCACAGAAACCAAATCCTCCCCAAGGCGGTCAATGTCAGAGCCCCTATCTGCTTAGAAGGAATGAACAGAGGCCAAGTCAGACTCATTTCCAGTGTCAACATCCTCCCCCCTGTAACGTTGAAAACGGGCTGTTTAAGGGAAGCTGGAAAGGCTCAGTAGTGGAGGCCACAGGCTTATTTCGAAAACTCCGCTGTCGGTTATTCACTATTGTGAAAGCTCTGTCAGGCGGGAGGGGAGGGGGCATAGTATCAGTATCAGTAGAAAAATCAGGAGCTGCAGACATAGCTGTTGCAGGGATCTCCACAGGGGCAGAGACGGTCTCAGGCCCAGAAGTATGCAATGGAACTGAGTGAACTACTGAAGGAGGTGCAGTAATGTCCTCAGGAGGTAGTCTGCTACAAAGGGGAGGGGAAAGACCACAATGTCTCAAAGCGGCTTTAGAAGCTGTGTTGAAATAATAATCTTGAATTACGAAATCTCCATCAGTATTATGAGCCGCCCAAGGGCAGTCTGCAAATGAATAATTATCATCACATAAGCTACACTTAGCAGGATGATGACAATCTGACATAACATGACCCAACTCCCCACACTGTGTACACTTCAAAATATCACAGACCCTACTTAAATGTCTACCTGAACCACACTTATAACAATGACGTAGTTGTCCCAGAAAAAAAATGAAGCCCTTGTCTCTACCCAAATAGAAGCAACTGGGAAGATGTTGAAGCCCATCATCAGATTGTGACAAAGTAACTTTATATCTCCAACCCTCATTCCAAAAACCCTCCAAATCCAAAATTGGTTCAGGGTTACCCTGACTAGAACACTGTTTTTCCAGCCAATAGGTAATATCAACCACATTCACCCCCTCATTTCGAAAAAGTACTGTAATGACTTTAAAAGATTGTTTAGTAAGGGGAATAGCTTGAAAATGAGTCCAAGCAGGGTTAGTTTTCAATAGAGAATATTTCATCCAGAAATTATTTAAAATATCCGGAGAACGAAAACTAATGTCATAAGTAGACTCCCCTTGGGTATGTATCAAAGCGTATACCTCAGCGGGGGAAAACCCAAGCATTTGTTTCAATAACACTTTACCCACATAGAACCGATCAGGCATAGTATTTACTGGTCCCGAGAACTGCAATCTCACAGTGTTGCGACGTTTAGCCAAGGACACAGGTTTGTGAAAAAGGCTGGCAAAAGTAGGATCAGTAAAGTTAGAGGGCCAGGAATCTGAGTTCACATTCATCTCGGGGTTAACCTCAATGTTATTAGTCGGAGCTGGGTCTTTGGCCTGTGAAGCCACAGGTGCCTCTGGTGTAGTAAATTTGTCAATAGGGGAAAAGGATATAGTATCAGAGCTAGGAGGAGTAGTAAGAGGCAATTCGGAAGCAGAAACAAAATCTACAGATGGGGGGTTCCCGTGCTATTGCCTCAGGAGAAGGAATAGGAGGTACAGCCCCAGTAACAGTCTCATCAATAACAGGGAGAGGCTCATCCCCCACAGAAAAATCCCCAGAAGTATCACAGCCTGGAAGGTGAATTTCGGGATCTGCAACCCACTGACATGCTTCATTCAGAATCCAGCCCGCCCGTGCAAGGGCTCGCTCCAGAGACCATCATTGGTCCTGTAATAACTGATCCGCTGCGTCTGACTGTACAACCATAGGATTCATAACCGGGAGAACTGGTATTATGGGAGCTGCAGCAAAAACCTTCGATGAAGACGCCGAAGTCAGCGATGGAGACCCCTTTATGGGCCACTTCCATTTCCGTTCCTCTGCAGCATGTAGTTGTGCTATGCAGAAATCAGCTTCAGCCTGCAACAACAGATCCCTTTTTTGTTGAACAAGAAAATTCAACTCAACATCGCTTTCCACTGCAGGTATTATACCATTTCCACATTTATTAACTGCAGGCGTAGTGGGGAAAACTGATGCTCCCCTAATACCGATGGCCACTCCATCGTTCACTGCCTCCAAAGGTGGGGGGTTCGTTACGAAATGCTGGCCAACTGAAGGGTGCATCCCAGCCGTACCATTCTCCCCGCCGAGCCGCTCAGGCTCCCGCTGCACTGTATCTCCTCCATCGCTGTCGTCTTCCATCTGACAGACTCCGTAGACACAGCGCCACCCGTCTACAGAGTAGGGGAATTTTTTACTGAAAAATACATAACATCAAGTACATGAAACATGAAAACAAAGTCAAAAGCAATAAAAAAAATCTATACTGAAACATTTGAAAGATCCAGGAAAAAAAGATATTTTTTGTATAGATTAATGGAGAGAAAAAAAAACAAAAGAGAAAGAGAAACATTGGATAGTCTCAAAGGTTATCTTTTCTAATCAATTCAAAATGTAATCCCAGCCCAATAAGAAGCAAATTTGTAGGAGATACATTGCAGTTCTGATTCTTGTAATTTCAAAATAGTAGTCTCGATACATTCAATAATAACTAATGGACAAGTTGGTACTTGTTGCAAAACATATTTACATCTAGCTTGCTTACATATAATATTTGCATAGCAAACAATACTCTCAGAGTGCTGGGGTGGAATGTATTCCAGACTCCAGAAAAATTCCTAAAATAAGAACTGGATATGTGATCCTACTGAGAAAAGGCCATTTCCATTTGTTAGCTAGTGTTTTCCAGAACAAAGAGCATCTGTACAGGAAAAGAAAAATGTTCCATTGTTTCTTCAGTGTTAATGCATTGTGGTTTGGGCAAAACCTATCTTCACGCTGATTTGTGTTTTAAATTTCTCGAACTTGTAGTCTACCATGACAGCATAACCAAGACACGTCCCACATATGGGCCGGGATTCTTTTATCTTTGAGGACGTTTAATGCAAACATTGTGTGGGATGGAGAACAAAGTGGAAGCTGTAATATTGGTTTATCTATGTTTAAGAAACAAACGTATAATTGTTTCCTAGTGAGATCTATTATGGAGGATTTATTAAGTTTCCAGGACCTAAGGGTACGGATGCTATCAACAGTATAAGATGGAGCATTAGGTATGCGGGAACAAAGGGTGGAAGGTCAACCCATGCTACCATTAGGGAGTTCACAGCTTTAGCTACCCATGAGTCACAAACAGTGGACACATATTTATGGCTCTGAAAAATGTGATATAAAAAAAAAGAAAGAAAAAAAGACATTGGATTTATCATTCCTAAACCACCCTGGTTTTGGGGTAAATAGGTTATATGTCTTTTCACAGGGTTTAAGCGACTTCCCCATAACATTTGAAAAAAAAGGCTAAATAGTCTGGTTTCTAAATGTTTAGGTGGACCATAGATGTGACTTAAATATAAAAAATTGGGCTAAAAATCTTTTATCACCATAACCCTTTTCTTCTTGCACAGTCTCCATGTTTTCCAGATACGGACTTTGTGACCTCCCAGTGCTCGCCTTCTCCCAATTATAGGTAGCATCGTTAGGTGTATTAAACCATATCCCTAGGATTTTCTGTGGTGAGGTGCATACCCTGATACCGGAAATTTCTGTTGAGTCAGTAGAATTGTGTTGTAATGGGATACATACACTTTTCTCAAGATTTAGTCTACCCCCAGATATTGGTGTAAAGGATTTAAAGGTTTGTATAGCTCTGGTACCTGAGGAAAGATCTAGGCAAAATAAAATTACATCATCTGCATAAGCAGAGATTTTAACAGGTTGTAAACTGGGGTGAGGAGTAATGCCTATAATACCGGAATTCCATTGAATCTGCCTGATGATGGGATCCAGGGCAAAAACATACAGTAAAGGGCTAAAAGGGCAGCCCTGACGAAGCCCTATTTTTTGTAAAAGGGTTGGGCCATGAAATCCATTTATCATTGGGAAAAAATAGGCTAAGGAGAGCATGTGAGAAATCCAGGATACAAACTGAGCAGGAATATCATACAGGGTTAATATACGAAATAAAAAATCATGATGTACAGAATCAAATGCTTTTGATTGGTCTAGTATAAAAAGATATCCAGGTAACTTGTTATACTATTTCATTTCAAAAACTTCACGTAAGAAAAAAAGGTTTGTTTGGATGTTTCTGCCGGGTATGGCACAGGTTTGAGACGCATCAATCAGATCCGGTGCAACGATCCTTAAGCGGGAACAAAGAATTTTAGAAAAAATCTTATAATCTGTGTTTAGAAGATGTAATGGTCTCCAGTTGGCAAGGGAGACTATATCTCCTTTTTTATATAAAAATTTTAGAATCGAGAGGCCAAATCCAGATGCTGTAGCCATATGGTCTAGAACATAATTAAACACCTGGGTCAGTATTTCCAACAGATTCATTTGGAATGTTTTGTAAAATTCATGTGTCAGACCATCTGGCCCTGGAGAGACCTTCAATTTTAAGCCAGAAATTTCCCTAGCAACCTCTTCCTGAGAAATTCTTTTGATCAAATCAGGAATTAAATGAGCTGGGAGTTTAGGGTAAGGGGCTTGTATAATATGGGAGATATCATGAGGGGAACTGGGGTGGTGCAAAATTGAGTCTGTAAATAATCAGAAGTAATCGATAACATATCCGGAATAGAGGATAGTATATTACCATGAGTGTCTCTTAGCCCATGCATAACTGTTGATTGAAGTCTGTCTTTGAAAGCGTAAAAGGGATCAGCAGATGGGGAATTATTAGTGCCAGTTTGCATAATGTAATCTAATGTGCGAGCAGTGTTGTACTGGTGAGAAAACATGCATTCCTTTACTTTGGATATTTGTTTTGAATAATCCACTGAAGATGTGGCTTGAAGGGACATCAACTTATATACCTGGTTACGAAATGTGAGATATGTAAGATAACCTTCTCTGACAGTTTTTTCCCCTAAAGCCTGAAAAAAAACGCTCAGATCTTTTTTAGTATCTTGCCACCACTCCCACATAGAATCGTAACAAATTATAACCGAGATTCGTGCTTGGAAAAGAGAGTGTATATGATTTTTAACAGATGTCAGGGAAAATAAGGAATTATTTAGTTTCCACTGAGAATGATATGAGATTGACACAGGAGGGGGAACCAATGCGAATACAATGGTCAGATATCTCATTATTAATTTATTTTTTTAGTTGTTTAACTAGGTATAGCACACTAGGCTGAAAGCTTTTTTACAGGAGCACAAGGAGGTTAAGTGACTTGCTCAGAGTCACACAGTATGCAAGTGGAAGCTGTGGAATTCAAACCCAGGTCTGGTCTGCTGGATGTCTCCAGAGTTGTAGCTGAGAGCCTTAGACCACTGCGCTATACTGCTTCCAGGTTAGGTATTACTGAAATATAGTGTGGGGTACAGTGATGAGAGACAAAGAAATAATCTATTCTAGTATGATATACTGATCTATGATACGTATATCCTGCATCAGAGTGGCGGGAACGGTATGCATCTATTAAACCTGCATCTTTTATTAATGTTGACAAGGCTAGGGAATCACAATAAATTTTTTTCCCTGAGAGAGTCCTGTCTTTAATATCTATTGAACAGTTGAAGTCCCCACCCCAAAGAATGTGTTTTCGTGTACATAAAAATGGTTTAATTAAATCTAACAAAGCTATATGGGTTGCCTTGGTTTGTGGACTATAAATAACTATAATCCGGAATGAGAATGTGTATTTAGTGCAATCAACAATAAGCGCTCTACCTGGGTGTATATCTACTATGCGAGTGATGGAAAATTTGGAGGAAAAAAAAAGAATAGCTACACCATCTGCTGAATCCTCCCCAAATGTCCAAAAAGAGGGGCCTTTAAACCAGCCTCGTTTCAATTGCTGAATGTCATGTAAGGTGGAGATGTGAGTTTCCTGTAATAATAGAATAACCAATTGAAGAGAGCTGGCATAATGCAAAAAAGCTGTTCTTTTTCTAAAACTCTTCAAACTGCAAACATTGAGAGAGGCTATGTGAATATCCATTATTAGATTTGACTAGGCTAACCACTCCCATCAGTCACCGTCATATTTTTCTGTTTCTTTCCTCCCTTTTTAGTTTTAGTCAGTTTTTTCCTGGCAACATCAGGGGGTTTAAGAGCTGGGGTATCTATATCAGATGGAATGGCAGAAACATCTGAATCTCCATCAGAATCTTCTCAATCCCCTTTTAGACAATCAAATGCATTGGACAGGGGAATATCAAGAGATTTATTAGATTTTCGGGTAGCAGCCCTAGTAACTCGTCTACCTGTTTGAAATCCTTCCTTGTCAACAGGAACAGTGCAAGAAGGTTGAGACAACGTAGTCTCATTAGGAGTGTCAGTGGAGGTGTTTCGTTGGGTAACCTGATCCAGTTGTGGTGCAGAAACCAGAGGTTCTGAGGGTATAGAGGGAATAGGACCTGGCGGTTCTGAGGGGGGGTTAAAATGGAAGAGGCAGAAGCAACGGTTGGGGTAACAATATGTTCTTGTGCTTTAGCTTGTGCCTTCTGTACCAAGGCTTCAGAGTTCCAACCTTACAATCTATTCTTACTAGCCCATGGGCATTAGTGATATGCATGCCCAGTTTCATTACATAAGTTGCACTTAAATACATTTTTGCAGGAAACACTTGGATGTCCATATCCTCCACAGAGACTACATTTTAGTAGGTCACATGTGCTACTCAGATGAGTGGTAGCACCACATTTATAACGAGCCCTAGGCTGGCCTCCATAGTAACAAACCCCCCTGTCTTTCCCGAGGAAAAAACTATTAGGTAAATGTACAATTTCGGAATTTACTTGAAACAGTTTTACTCGAAACCTCCAGCCACCAGTCCATAGACCTTCATTGTCCAGGATAGCTTCGGGAGGGGAAAGGACATTACAGTGATTCTGCAACCAATGATAGATATCGCTGACACTAACTCCTTCATTTCTAAACATAATTGTAACTGTATGTATGGTGGGTTTGGATAAAGGAAAAACAGAAAAAGGGGCCCAATTGGGGTTAGTTTTCTGAGAAGTGTATACATGCCAGAAACAATCTAGTCCTGTAGAGGTTTTAAAACTGACATCAAAGTCTCTTCTCGCAATATGAATCAGGGCATAAATATCTGAGGCTTGAAAATGCATCATGCCTTTGAGAAGAGTCTGAGCCACTTAATACCTATCAGGAAACTCAGGAGACCACCCCTATAGGATAATGCACTGCATTCCCGTGGGGCTTGTTCTAGTTTATTTTAAAATAGGTCAGAGAGAATGGGTGTCCGACCCAAAGCTTGTTCACTGGGGTTTGTATCTAAATTAGGAATCAAAGATGTGGATGTGCCAAGCCTAGGGTCACCCTCCGGAGAAGTAGGGCCAGGCTGTGAGTCCAAAATAGTAAGATGGGGGGAGTCAGTGGGGTCATTAACTGCACCCAGGGGGGAAGAGACATGGGGAAGGGCAGCAGGTGTGACATTTAAGGTAATGAGTGGCGTCTCATTGGCATCTGCACCCTTTATGGGTGTTTGAGAAATACCCTGATCGGTAGCATCCATGATATCCCCCCAAGAATTAACATTTAATTTAGTATTTGTAACAGCATTGGTTGCATTTACAATAGCAGTTGGTACCTCGTTGGAGCTCATGAAAGTGGCAGGCCTGGTAGGGGAAAATAACACCCCGTGTTTGGTTGCGTCCCACGAAGGATCTGGAATCCAAGTTCCCAAAGTTGATTGTGTCCAACCTGCCTTGGATAAGGCGTCTGATGCAGTCCAGGAAGATTCTCCGACGTCCGGTCATTTAGGTAGTCCGAAACGCAAGCGTAACAAGTCCGCAGCAGAGGGTGTTGTAGAGGCGGTAGTCTTCTGGAGGTTTGGCTCTGCAAGCCCTGGAGAAGAAAAGGGGTCCATAATTTGAGTAATTTGGGCAGCCCGTGTAGCTCCTGTCTCGGTGTCCGTTGGTAAGCTAGATCCGGAAGGTAGCGGGGGAAGCAGCGGTGTCGCACACTCTGTGCACACAGAACTCTGTCCCACAGGAAACACTGGTGACTTGAGTGGAAGCATAAGTTCATCCGGCTTATTTTTTGGAGGTTTGGAAATGAAATCATTGAATACAGGTAAGGCTTGTACCTGGGGTCGTAGTTCCGAATCACAAATAGTCGGCTCCACTAACGTGTGACTTGCAATGTCTGTCGGTGCTGGTGAGAGATTCAGGAGGAGGTCCGCATCGCATTCAGTCTGGTTTCTAACTGAAGCCTCCATCATGTCGGCTGCCGGAAACCCCACCTACTGAGTAGGGGAATTTCCCCGGTGCACTGGCCAAATTTCCTCCATTCACTAAAATAACACCAACATCTTAATATGGTTCAAAGTCAGTTGGCATTCATCTGTATCCCCTTCCCCCCAGGTCATGCCTGAAAATAGGCAGAATTTGTCTAGTGCACTTAACCCGGTCAACAAAAACTAAATAAATAAATAAATAAATCTACAGTACTTAGAACTGTAATTTATGGTGTTTCTTTGCTGGCCATGACCCCCCCATCCTCACCTGCTTACTAGTGAAATCTGTGTTGTTTAAGCTGTTACAGATAAAACAAAAGCCCTGGTTTCATCTAAGGCCTTCTGTTGTGTGCTAGTGGGAGTAAAATTTTGCCAGCAAAACTGAGCAGAGGTTCGAATTCTTGCATTCTATCTGTAGCAAACATTCCATCTCTTGAATGTTGGCAAGACAGAAAATAAACAAAACAGAGAAAAGGGAGGGAATATTATAAAGAAGAAGAAGAAAGGTGAGGGAAATGGGTAAAAGGGGTAGGTTGGGGGAAACTAGAGGGTTTAAGAGCTAATTAAAAATACATGAATTTTGCTGTACATAATATTTAAACCTGAGATGGCATGTCAGTGCTGGGACTGTTTTAATAAAGTCATAAAAATGCTTCTTTTTTAATTTGGTGCATTTCTTGCCCCCCCCCAATACATCTTGGACTCATTTTATAATCACAGTAAGACACTCTAGGGTGTACATAGTGGTGGGGTAAAGGCAATCCTTGGGTGGATGAAGTGAAGGTACTCGGTGATGCTTCATGCCACACCAGAGGTGTGCCACTATCCAATCACAATGCATACCTTGTCATGCCTTATTGCTTAATTGTTTTTTCTGTTTGTTAGGACAGTCTTCACTCCTGTTGAAAAACAAAACAAAACACGGAAACACAGAAAATAACCATACGGATGCCTCTGCTGCAGCACGATTGGTCTTTATAGGGACACTAAATGGGACTGTCAATATTAATGTGTTCAGCCGGCCCGGTGGTGCTGAGGGTTGAGGCGCTGGATGCCACACCTCATGCCACGTTGGCTACCTGGGTTCAGGAACAAGCCCGGGTTGCCAGGAGTCAGCAAGGGAGAGAGAAGTTCGAGCATCCAGAGGACAGCTCTCCGCTCTTGGGGGATCCAGGGTTCTGCCCGGCTCCACAGTGGCCCCCGGTGGAGACCGAAGGTACTGTAATGCCTAGGGCACTAGTAGAGGGATGCTGAGCCATGGCAGATGTCCCTGGCATCTTTGCACATCTGAGCTCGGCATGGGGATGGGAGGTGGAGTGGGCGTAAGTTAAGAAAACCCCCCTGCTTCCTGATAGATGAAGAAGGTTCCAGGGGTGTCAGGTCCACCACTCCCAATGTCGGGCTCCACCTAGCGCTTCCTCTGCTTTCCGCCTCCTCACAGCCCAACTAGATTATAGATAGAGTGCCAGGAGGTGTGATCTGGCAGTCCCACCTCAGGGGACTCAGAGTCGGTGGGGGTCAGGTGGCTAGCGGGAGATGGTGGAGAGGCCCTGCCCGGAGGAGTGTGAGGAGAGGATTCAGGTGGGCGGGATCAGGACAGACACTGAGAGACCACTCTGGAAAGTGTTCAAGCAGGTAAGGGTGACAAATAAAGTTGTAAAAAAATATATATATATTAATGTATTCAATTCTGTAAAGTAAAAAATGAGATAAAAGCAGGAGTATAAAAAATATTGCTAAGCTCAAAGTAATAAAATCGGCTATAAAAATGTCATTGTAAGCAATATGGAGGGATGCAGTAAAGCTCTTGAATGGATTATTTTATCTCTATTTTATGTCTAAATTAATTATAATAAAGTTATAACATCATGTGTCCATTGGGACAATGCCACACATGGACAAGGTTTCCAATTATGTGTCCATTGGGATAATGCCAGACATGGACAAGGCTTCCCGTTATGCTACGGTACACAGAATTAGTTAGTTGCCGTATTGGTCCTTGTAAGAACAGCCATGGATAAGTGTTGTTCACACTGGTTTCATAGGCAATGTTGCCCCCAAAATTATTTATTCAGCCATGTAGACCTGTCAAAAATTGACCAACCATTAATCCAAAGAAGACTGAGTGCACTGAGTGCACCAGTGCAGCATCCCACAGTGTGGGCTACTGATCCCCAAAAATGCATGCTCATTTGGACAGTGCCTCACATGGACAATGCTTCTGCTTATGCCATGATTAGGTGTTGTACACTGTGATAGGGTAGGACCCTATCAGACAGGGTTGGACTGGTCTGGCCAGATACCCGGAGATTTCTGGGTGGGCCCCCCCAAAAAAAGAATGTCAAGCTGAGCCGGTTGGAGGACAAGTGAAGTCAAGTAAACTGAACTGACTGTGTTGTTAGTGTGTTCTGTATTGAGCTGAGCCCCTCTCCATTTGTTGTTCACCAAGGGTTACCGGAGCCGGCAATCAGATAAGTGCTCCACAGTTCAAACAAAAAGAAATAAACAAAAGATGTGAATTACACACACAGTCTGTCACAGGATGGAAGAAATCAGACACGGCAATTTGCAAGGAAGAACAAACCGTACCTTGTCATGTCCCTATCACCCCTTCTCTAGGTGACTTAACTGAAGAAACATGCAGCAAAGGCATGATAGGGGGGTCTGTACCAATTAGGTTAGGGTCCAGAGACTTGACCCTAAGCTAATTGGTCAGCCGTGTCTCTGTGTGTATGTGTGGGTGTGTGTGTGTGTGTGTGTGTATGTGTGATAGAGAAGAGGTGATAACTGGCAGGGGGCTCTCCAAAAGGCTGTATCTCTATGTATTGCACCTTAATCTTTGCTGTGGTCTGTGGACAGTGTGGTGGTGCCATGCCTGACTGCTCTGTTTTGCTGACTCACTGACCAGACAGAGATCCTTCCATCCTAACCTTCTTCTTTTGGGTGGCTCGCTCCTGTTTCACAAATTCAAACCCCGGACAACCCGAGAGTCGTAGACGGACAGATGGTGATGGTCCATGAGTGACTGCATCCATTCCTGCAGAGAGCGAGTCGAGAGATGCCTGAATGCATGCTGTGCCATCCTACTGACCAACAGTGCCATCCGTGTGGTGTGTGGTGGCCCTCTGCAGTGACACTGACTGAGTCTGTGACCCAGTCTGCCAGACTCCATGGCCTGAGAGCAGCCTGCTGACCCAAAGGTAAGTGTAAAAAAAATTCTTCAATCCCACCTGACCATCTGTGAGTCAGATCCTGACCAGACCATCTTCTCCCCCCAAAATTCTTGATGTAACACCAGTGAGGGCACATCCATGGTGCTGACAACACCACCAACAAAGTTATTTAATTAGGGCTTCTGTCCTTATTTTACATTACTGACCCCCCCCCCCGAATCTGTTAGCACAGTTGTGTGCTTTATTGTCAAGTCCTAACACTGTTGTGGTATGAAGAAAGGGAATCCCCCGCCTGTTGTGAGTGCCAACAGGCAGCACTCCCTGTCCAGAGATGGGTCGGAGCGTGGACAGTGGTCCCTTTTGATTTGTGGCCGAGAGGTGAGCTATGGTAGCAATAGGCATGCTCAATTCTGAACAGTGCATGTCTCATTTTGGCTCCCGATGGTATACTGGCATCCCTGGGATTTGAGCATGCTGAAAGGAAGCTGGTGCAGCCACAGTTGCAGCAGTGAGAGGTCTGGTGTTCTAGGCTGTAGGTAAGGTCCCTACTAAAGCAGGGGCTGTCATGCTTTTCATTGTGTGTCTGACCGGGGGGCTCTTTTTCCCAAAACTCTGTTTGTTCTCCCTCACCAATGGCCTCTCTCCGCGTGGTCTCTCAGTATGTTGGCTCTACCCATCTGACCTGAAGCCCAGACATCCGGAAGACATCCTTTTCCGGTGAGGGGCACCCCTCCAACAGTGCAGCTAACCTGAACCTCCTGGATCTGAGTCCCCTGAGGAAGGACCACCACACTCCTTTCTGGCACTCTATTTATAGTACTGGAGGGCTGCCGCAGTAAGAGGTGGGACCGAAGCGAACAACCTGGTGCCCGGCATTGGATGTGGGGCCGCAACCACTGGATCTGCCTTCACCTACCAATGGCAGGGAGTCTTTTTCCTTGGAAGGTGTTCCTGGTGGCATGGACGTGCAATGACGTCCAGCACAGCACAGGCATGCTGCTGTTCCCAGCTGCAGGATGTCCGCTGCAACCACCATACCCCCATTGAGACATGCACTGCTCAGCTGAGCCCCTAATCTCCACTAGGGGCTGCCAAAGCTGCTCAGTGCATACCCACCCTCCCCAGGAAAGGACAGCTGCCTGCCGGCAGCTCGATCCAAGTCCATGCCCTCCCCCCGGCTGACCCCCGGCAGCCTGAGTCTGCTTCCGAACCCAGGTCACCAGCATGGTACAAGGTGTTGCATCCAGTGCCTTAACCCTCAGCACCACCGGGCCAGCGGGAGCATGCTTGTTGACCCAGGAACAGGTTATTAAATATTTCAGTGGTACCATATATAGACTACACAAGAGGAAACAGAAACATGGGACAATAATGCGGAGGATAAATAAGGCAGCTGTGAATTGCTGGTACACATATTAATAAGTACAATATCCAAGATCCTGTACAGCAGTGCAGCCCTACAGCATGTTGTTCTATTTGCACCAGATAGTTTAGGGCAAAGAAGTGAGAACTGCACATAATGTGTGGGGCAGATTACATATCTAGTTAAATGTCTAAACTGGAGGCCCAGAGGCACAAAGGAGAAATAATGGACAAAGGCAAGTAGAGAGGAGACCAGGGGCGGCAAAAAGAGGGGAAAAAAGAACGTTTAAGACGTGAATAGGAGTGGAGAAGGCGAAGGGAGACAGGAAGATTGTTTCAAACTTCAGGGTACCTGAATTAGAGCAAGGGCTGAGGGCTGATTGGTTGCATCTGGAGCTATGATTTGTAAACTGCATCCACCAGTAATTTTCTCTGTCAGCACCTCACCATCTGCTGTAACAGGCCAGCAAACCTACTATTGCCCAGTGTGTACACATAGATTGTGGGAGCGCACAAAGGGACTTTGAGTATCTGATGGCCCCCAAAGAGAAAGGGTTGTTGGGGACTGTGCTGAAGACTGTTGGGAATTACTGCAATCAGAAGGTGTGGAGTCAAACATGGATTCAACCCTGTGATTTGTTTATTATTATTTGCATTTCCTGCCTACGTTAGTGTATTTCCCTTCTACATACCTCTTCTTGTGTCCCTGCCCCTCCAATAAATCGGTTTCCTTCATGTACCATTTACGTGCATCACTACCTTGCATCCTTGTGTTTATAGTGTATGGAATATTGTTTAGGGGGTTTCTGCTTACTGCATTTTTTCTGCCAAGGTGGGGGTGGGTTGTCATATTTTCAGTTTCTCTCTGGGCAGTAACCTGGTACTTGAAGAATCCTGACCCCTCCTCAATCTAATGAGAATAAGAGTTATAACTGATTTGAAACAACAAGGACAATAAATAACTTTTGCTCAAGCATCCAGAACTCTGCCCTCACAGAACAGACTAGGCAGGCTGCCATAGAGGATCCCAAAGGAGCTCAGCTCACTGATGTTTAGTTATCACAGTGTTTGTAAGAATACAGTAGTAGTTGTATGCTCAGTAGCTAATTTATGTTTCATTAAGTTCTTGAAGCAACCCAGGACTAGGAGTCCAGTTTCATTGACTGCTGCGTTTACTGTAAGTTGTGACAATTCAGTGGTGCCCTGTGTGAGCATGCCAGTTAACCACCTCTCTTTCAACTAGCAGGACTGGGAATGTCAATGGATCTAAGGTTGTAGGTGTTTAATGTGGAAAAAAGTAGACCAACAAGTAACTGGTGGCTGTTCCAGGATCATCTGTTTAGCAGGCAGTCCTGGTATAGCAGGCTATATGCCCTTAAATGCAGCCACCCTCCAGCAGTGGTCGAAGTTGCAACCGCACATCCTTAGTAGGTATTGCAGGATCAGTCTGTGCACTTTGTTCAGTGCTAGGTTTACTTGACTCTAGTGGGATTAAGGTGCTGTTTCTCATACAG
Source organism: Neoceratodus forsteri (assembly GCA_016271365.2). Lineage (NCBI taxonomy): Eukaryota > Metazoa > Chordata > Ceratodontiformes > Ceratodontidae > Neoceratodus > Neoceratodus forsteri. Next base: position 1,682,687,141 of record CM057456.1, read on the forward strand.
AATGTTTCCATAGTCAAGTACTACTAGTAAAGCAGCTGTGGAGTATTTTTTTCATGGTAACCATTAAGTGGCAGGTCACTAACCCATGAAGCAGCATTATTTTAGTTTTTTTAAGTGAATCTATGTATTTCTACATTGAGGCTCTATACAATGTTTGAATAAGCTAATTTGATAAAGAATTAGTGTTTGTGATCTGTGCTTTAGAAGTCAGTGTTAGCCTGCACTGTTTGGGATACTTTGCAGCATGGTATTCATTCTGGTTGAAATTTTCAGACAGACAGGATGGACTATTTAGATGTTTTAGAGTTCATCTATTTCTTGCATTTCTGTGTTCCCAGATTGTGTAAAGTTGTCTGCTGGATATTTGAATGGAACCTTGGGGATGCTAATATTGGGGCCTATGCTCAATGGAGTGGAGTGCCTCCACACCGCATATGTGAGGGCGGAGACACTCCACACCCATTGTGCCACCCGTGTGCCATTCATTAAATGGGGCATGCAGCCCCTACTCACACGATCCCCCACCCACACAGATCGCAACGTGCAGGGAGCAGGTGGGGGGCATGACAGCACTATGCAGCATTCTCATAGCTATGTAGAGCTGTGTACCAGGGTGTATAGGGGGCAACTGATACACCAGGAAAACCCTGCCATAAGCCCACTATGCACCCCGTGCCCCTGTCTCTCAACAAGGGGATACTACACTAGAGATGTGATCGGTCGTCCAGGGCCTCCCACCTCTGCAACCAGCTGTGCCCCACACCTCCCTGTGCATGCCATCTCCCCCACACACACATGGGTGCACTGGCCCCTGGACTGCAGACCTTCTGCAACACACCACATGCCTGCCTCATGTCCCCTTGCCCCGCTGGTGTAGTGGGCAGCATGATCCCCCTCCCACACACCCTCATTCCATCACCCCAACCCCAGTTCTGCCCCATCTGGTTGGGGGCAAGGCACAGCCGGTGGCACAACCCACCTCTCACCTCCACGGCTGCTGGCTGTGCAGACATCTGCAGGGGAGCTCTGCCACCGCACCCCTCCCCACCATGCAAGGGATCCACTGTTGGACCCGGGACGGGCATCCGATTGGATGCCCGCCCCTGTCTGCGACTCCAACCCTGGCTGCCTCATGGAATGCTGTGCCCCAGGGGAGGGGGCGTGCCCGCAGACAGGTCACAGCCATTGGGGAATACCAGCAGCACGTGCCCATCCACAGGTGTGGAGCTCTGAGGGCGGGATGAGCGCCTTGTGTGGGTAAATCCTGCCCAGTGGAGGACAGGCCCAATTGACAGCATGCATTCCTGATTTAGCTCCAAGGATATTTATTAGCTGCAATCTGCTTTTGAATAGGCTGAGCACCATCTTTGTTTATTAGTAGAGCAGTTCAGGCTGCTGAACATTACTAGCAGGAGTGAATGGAAGATGAAATTATGTACTTTACTTGGTGAAAATTGCTCTTGTATGGCACCATTTATTCAATATCATTAGATACCATATGTAGCATTGTGGTGCTTGAGTGACCAGGGCTGAAACTAGAGAAAACCAGATTGAGCAAGTTGAATTTGTTGATATAATCACTAATTTGTTTGTGCATATTTTTTTCCTGGGATCTTGTCACTAGTGGGGAGGACAGGAGTAGGATAATGGTTGTTTCTGTCAGGCCTACCCCCCCCCCCCATGTATGTGAACAATCCTGACAGTAAACATCACCCTAATTTAAAGAAATAATAATGATTTGGTCCTCCTGGTTTGAAAATGATCACATTCCTAAACACATTCAGTGAATCACACAGGGAGCCCTCTTAATGCAGCATGCCATTATCAGGTTATTTCTTTTGCTATAGCACTATAACTGACTGTACTGTAAGTGCACACACACATAGTATGATAGTAACATAGTATTATAGTTTATAGTTGGCCTTTGTTCTGTATAAATTTCCATCTCAGTTGTTGTACCAAAGTTCAAAGGTCATGAAAAGTTTTTGTACCCTTCTGTGGTACAACATTCCAGTTGATCGGAAATCCTTGTGGCACTTGGTCTTCTGCTGCCACCTGCACAGTAATCAGTTCAAGTTCTCAACTGAACCCCCTAGTGCATTCGCTGCCGCCACTGAGTGCTGTGAGACCAGTTTCGCAGTAAATGAAAAAGTAAAAATTAAACTATATATAAAATACTGGATTGGCAACCTTATGCTCAACCAGCCTGTGCTGCCACTTCAGGATTCACTGTTGAGGTCTGATGTAATCAGAATCCCTCTGTGGCAGCACTGGCTGGTTGTGCATGGTTGCACATCCAGTATTCTCTTCTACGTGATGACAGAACGGACTTTGGGTCCATCATGTCTGCCTCTCCTGCCACATGGCAGTGGCTATACCTTTCTCAAGACTGTGACTATACCTGCAGTGATAGCCAGAGATATGTCCCAGTATACAATATGTAAATATAGTATATCTGTATATTTCACAAGCAATCCCGTCCATTTCAAAGGGATTTCCTGCAATATATCCAGATACTGTATATCTAAAGAATTAACGAACAGATAGAAACATAGAATTTTTTTTTAATTCAATATACTTTATTGCATTTTATGCAGCAAAAAATACAAGCTCAAAGAGGAAAATGACAGGGTGCTGCAATAAACATTCAGTAAAACAAGACAAAATACAGTAAAAGAAAAACAACCCACATACCCCAACACCCCCAGTCCCCCTCCCCAAGAAAGAAACATAGAATCTGATGGCAGATAAGGACCCCTAGACCCACCTAATCTGCCCATTTTCCCTATCTACTGTAACACCATAGACCATACTTGATCTCCACCTTAGCCCTCCCTTCCCTAATGACTAAGGTTCCCTTATGTCTATCCCACGCATTCTTGAATCCCGCTTCAGTTTTTGCCTCCACCATCTCTGCTAAAAGACTGCTCCAGGCATTCACCATTCTTTCTGTGAAGAAGTACTTCCTCACGTTTCCCCTGAGTCTACCCCCTCCAGCTTCATAGCATGCCCCCTTGCTCTTGAGCATCTTTTTTTCTGAAAAATGCTTCCCTCTTGTACCTTGTCTATACCCGTGAAGTATTTGAAAGTCTCTATCATACCTCCCCAGTCCCTCCTTTCCTCCAGAGTGTACATATTGAGGTCCTTTAGTCTCTCCTCATAGGGTCTCTGGTGCAGACCCTACACCATTTTAGTTACCCTCCTCTGGACCATCTCTACTCTGTCTATGTCCTTCCGGTGATGTGGTCTCCAGAACTGGACTCAGTACTCTAGGTGAGATCTCACCAATAATATATACAGTGGTGTTACCACTTCCCTCTTTTCTGCTGGTGATGCCCCTCCCTATTCACCCTTTCATCCCACTGGCTCTCCCTACAGGTTTGTCACACTGTTTGGCCACCTTTAGGTCATTAGATATGATTACCTCCAGGTCTCTTTTCTGTTTGGTGGCTGTCAGTACCACTCCCCCATCTTGTACTCCACCCCTGGATTTCCGTGTCCTAACTGCATGATTTTGCACTTCTTTGCATTGAAACATAGTTCATAGGTTTCATAGGTGATACAGAGCTTTATTTAGACCAAAGTCCCGTATAGCTCATAAAAGTCAGTAGTATCCCAATATGTTATTTGTACTACAGTGTACATCCAATTTTGACTTGAAACTGAACATATTACCACTGGCCACTACCTCCACAGGGAGTTCATTCCAAATTTTAGTTACTCTAACTGAGAACCAATGTTTCCCTTTTGGTGGATTTAAATCTTTCTCCTTCAAGTTGCAGAGAGTGTGATCTAGTGCTATAGTGAAGATTTCTATACTCCAGACCCAAGAGCTCCCACAACTGTACATCAGTAATGGCTCTGTAAATTATACACGTCACCCCTCAATCATCTGTATTCCAAGGAATACAGGCCCAGGGTACTGAATCTTGTTTGGTAATCTAGCCCCTTTGCCTCTTTGATCATGCAAGTTGCCTTTCTCTGAACACACTTAATGGCCTTTATTTCCCTTTTGCTTCCTGGGGACCAGAACTGGGCACAGTACTCCAACTATGGTCGCACCAGGGATGTATAGAGGGGCAACAATACATCCTTATTTTTGCACTTAATATGTTTATTTATACAGTGTAAAATACGACTAGATTTTTTTATAGCTTGATTACACTGTGACTTGAAACTAAGGTCTTTACTTATCTGGATACCCAGGTCTCTATCATCCTCCACCTTACTGAGTATCCGCCCACCAAGTGAGTAGTTCATCTGTCTGTTATTCTTCCCAAAATGCATGATACTGCATTTATCAGTATTAAAGGTCGATTGTTTATCACATGCCCAGTTTTCCAGGTCACCTAAGACTGTTTGGAGGTTACCAGCTTCCTCTTGGCTGTCCACTATGTGACCAATTCTAGTATCATCAGCAAATCTGGATACCCACACTCATGTGGAGGTGTTCATTGAAGAAATGTAGATATGAAATAGACAGGGCCCCAGCATGGAACACTACGGGACCCCACTGGTCACATTTGCCCAACCCGAGCATGACCCTTTTAAACTAACTCTCTGTTTCCTATTAGATAGCCAGGTTTCTATCCATCTGGATATTTTACCCTCAATACCAAGCTCAACTAAGGCATCGATAAGCTCACCATGCGGGACCTTGTCAAAAGCCTTCGAGAAATCCAAAAAAATGACATCAACCGAATGCCTGCCATCCAAGGCTTTACTGACCTTACCATAAAATTCAAGTAGGTTGGTCTGGCAAGACCTGCCCTGAGTAAATCCATGCTGGGTACAATCTAAGTTATTTGTTGAGGCAAGATAGTTAATTATATGATCCTTAATAATATCTTCCGGGATGTTGCCTAGGACTGCCGTCAAACTAATGGGCCTATAATTTTCCACCTCGTGCTTGGTGCCTTTTTTATGAATGGGTACCACATCTGCCTGTCTCCAAGCCTCCAGAACTAGCCCTTCCTCCAGTGATTTTTAATAGATAGCTGTAATTGGACCAACCAAAAACTCTGCCAACTCCTTAATAACTCTGGGATGCAACCCATCTGGTCCCTGTGATTTATTTTGATCTAGCTTCTGAAGTCTTTTAAGAACATCCTCTCTATTTATGCTAAGGCCTGTGTTTGGAGTCTGGTCGAGATGGTCTTTTCTAGAATAGATCTTTTTGTTGAAGACAGATGCAAAAAAAACTATTATATTTGTTTTTAACCAGGTATAGCACACTAAGCTGAAAGCTTTTTTACAGGAGCAACCGGCGGTTAAGTGACTTGCTCAGGGTCACACAGTATGCAAGTGGAAGCTGTGGGATTCAAACCCAGGTCTGATCTGCTGGATGTCACCAGATTTGCAGCTTAGAGCCTTAGACCACTGCGCTATACTGCCTCCTTGTTCAGCCATTGTAGAATACTCTGTCACCATATTACCATCAGAACCTTTGAGGGGTCCTATGGATTTGTTTTCACCCCTCCTATTATCAATATAAGTATAAAATGATTTATAGTTATCCTGAACCTTACATGCAAGCATGAGCTCCTGTTTCTGTTTAGCATTTTTTATGTTTTTTTTTGGATTGTTTAAGAAGCTTTTTGTATATGTCCCAGCATTCACTGCTGCCACTTTTCTTAGCCTTTATAAATGCTTCATTTTTCTTTTTATTGATTTTCGCACAAGTGGTGTCATCCATTGTGGCAAGATTTTATTTGATCCTTCATATTTATGTATTAATGGGGTAAATGTTTGTACTAGGGAGACCACCCTATTTATTAGAAGGTCCCACGTGTATTGTAGTGGCTGATTGTCAAATTCCTTTGCCCAGTCCCATGCAGCCAGTTCACATCTCATACTGATGAAATCAGCTTTATTATAATTATATACTGTAGTGCTGCCTTTTTTGTTCCCTAGCCTACCTTTGTAGCAAAACCTCACTATGGAGTGATTGCTAGAACCTAGAGGGGATAGGACCCTACAATTGTAGATGTTCCCAGCTAAGTTACTTATAACTAAGTCTAGGATATAATTGCCCCTAGTGTTTGCTGTAACATACTGGTTTATGCCTGCTAAAATAAAAGCTTCTAAGTAGCTTAATTCTGTGGCAGTTTCAGCTTTTAATGTGTCCCAGTTTATCCCAGGGAGGTTTAAGTCACCTAGGACTATATTATTATCCATAGCAGTTATTTTATTAATGAAATCCAATAATTGTGAGTCATTCTGCTGTGAACAGGATGGAGGTCTATATATTAGGCCTAGATTTATTTTGGCGGCATGTGGGGGGATCTTAACCCACAGAGTTTCAATGCTATCCCATTGGTTAGTGTCCATGGATTCTGATACAATGTTCTTGGCAACATAAAGGGCCACTCCACCCCCTTTTTTAAGGTTCTGTCCTTATGATACAGGGTATAACCTGGTATATTTTTATCCCATGGATCATCCTTTCCCCACCAAGTCTCAGTAATGGCACACTCTTGACCACTCCTCAAGATTTCTTCGATTCTTATTCATCCCCCCTTCCCCTCCAGAGTGTCTACCCTGTTGCAGATTGTAGTGTCATGTGCAAAAAGGCATATCTTCCCTTCTAGCACCTCCACAATGTCACTAATAAAGATATTAAAGAGGACCAGTCCCAGTACTGATCCTTGTGGCACCCCATTGGTCACCCTCCCCTCCTCGGAGTGAACTCTGTTTAACATCACCCTCTGACGCCTATCCCTCAATCAATTCCTTACCCAGTGTGCCACTTTTGGACCAAATATCTCTGGCTACCACTGTAAATTCTTTATGTTGGGCACACATCCAAGCCTAAAAGGCAAAATGTTACCCCATCTCATTCTGTGTGATCCTCAATGCTATTCGCCCACAATAATCAGCCTAGTCTAGCTTTGAAAACCAAAACACTGATAAATAGATACATACAGAAACACATAATTTGTTGGCAGAAAAGGACTGGTAGGCCCATTAATGTTTGTTGCATTTTATGTCCTAAGATTGGTCAGTATTGTGATACCAGTACTATAGTTGTTAGGGTATATAAGTTTAGATTTGTATATAGTCAGTACTGGCTTCTAATCTCTTATGTCAAGTACACAGCATGCTGAGTGATGATAAAAACTCTAAATCCACTTGTATATTTGAAAGATTGTTTAGTGCAAGGTTAAAAAGCTAAGCAGATAAGTCAATGGTAGGGTTAACTTTTGTAAATTAGGAGACTAAACATCTGAATCAAACATACATAGCCAGACATTAAAATGGATGTTGATTTACAATATTTCTGTGTTTCATAGGTTTCATAGGTATTATCAAGCTAACAGACTCAAGGTCCTTAACAGCTTGCCAAAATCACAATCCTTAATTTAAAACTGAAATACCCTATTCCCTTACTGCTTATCCAAACTATTCTTAAATACATTCATGTTAGAACTACTAACAGTATTAGTTCCAAGATGTTACCACTCTCTGACTATACCCAAACCTTCGTTGGTTCCGATTCGATTTTCCACGTAAAAGCTGTCTATTATGTTTTCTAGAACCAGTCCAGCTTGTATTGTATTGAAATCCCATCTCAGCCATAAGTAACTCATCGTCCAATAGTCTGTATAACAGACATAGATCACCCCTATGCCTCCTATAGTACAGGGAGTATAAGTTAAAGGAATTCAATCTTTCAATATAAGGTTGATTTTTTAAACCATAAACTGACTTAGTGAATCTACATTGCACACTTTCTAATAACTTTATATCCTCTCGAGTTTGTGGTGACCGTACCTGTGCACAGTACTCCAGGTGGGGCCTAACCAGGGCATTATACAATGGGAGAAGTACATTTTTGTTCCTGCTTGCTATATGTTTGAAAATACAGTTGAGGTTTTGATTAGCATTCTTAACTTGGACTCTGTAATGGGACTTAAACTTAAGATAATTCGTGATGGTTATTCCCAAATCTCTTTCCTCAACAGTGACCTCAAGGGGGATGTTAAGTAATTTATAGGACATCTCCCAGTGTTTACTACTGAAGTGCATGATCTTGCACTTAGCGGTATTTATTTCTAGTTTGTTTCTAGCTGTCCATTCTGATATCTCATCAAGTGTCCCCTGTAGGCCTTTAGTATGTTCTTGTGTATTAACCACTGTCTCTATCCTGCAATCATCAGCAAAGTTATATAGTCAGATGTTAGGATTATTCAGTTTTAATGTAGTGATATAGACATTGAAGAGGCTTGGGCCCAGAACAGAGCTCTGTGGGATCCCACGAGTGATAGGAGCCCAGCTGGATAAAACCCCATTTATTACCACCCTCTGCCTTCTGCCCTGGAGCCAACCTGATACCCAATTACAGACGTTCTTATTAAGATTAATCCCCTCCAGCAATGTTAATAATTCGTAATGGGGCAATTTATCAAATGCCTTGGCAAAATCTAAATAGATCACATCCACTGTATTGCCCAGATCCAGTTCGTGGTTAACATGTTCATAAAAAGCCAATATATTTGTTTGACATGATCTTAGTTTAGTAAACCCATGCTGTGTTTGGTCAATCAAGTTATTGTTTTTGACATGATCTAAAATAAGATCTTTAATTAAACCTTTCATAATTTTACCTATCAAGGAGGTCAAACTGATGGGCCTAAAATGTTCTGGTTTTGTTCTTGCCCCCTTTTTTAAAATGGGGACTATTGTGGCTATTTTCCAGTCATTAGGGACTATTCCTGAGTCCAAAGAAGCCTGCATTATGTGGGTGATTGGTGGGGCCAATAAGTCTGCTAGTTCTTTCAAGACTCTTGGGTGCATTTCATCAGGGCCTGATGATTTATTGACATTAAGCTTGTTCAAGCATTCTAGGGTATCTTTGGGGTCAAGGGTTATTCTTCCTAGTATTGATGACTCCTTACCTTTATACTTAGTGGTGTTACCTGTATTGTATACTGAACAAAAATACTTATTTTGTATATGGGCCATTTCAGTAGCTGTGACTACTAGCCCTTCATCATTAAAAAAGGTCCAATTGTACTGTATATGGTTTTAGTGTAATTAATATAGGAAAAAAAGGCTTTTTTATTATCCTGTACTTTATTTGCCAGATTGATTTCAAATTGTGCCTTAGCTTTTTATGTGAACTTTGACCTTTTTCAAATAAGTTTTATAGGAGTGGTAAGTCTCAGGTGATTTAGTTAATCTATATTTTTTTATGTAGCCTATTTTTTTTGTTAATTAAATGTTTTATTGTGGTATTCATCCAGGCTGATATAACTCTTTTTCTATTGTTGTTATACTTCGGAGAAGTAGGTACATGTTTGAGAACCAGACTTTCCCCTTTAGTTATCAATGAATCCCACATACCCTGAACATTTTTATTTTCAAAGTCCCGGATCCAATCCCAGTGTGAAAGCATTCTTTTCATACTGGGGAAGTCAGCTTTGTTAAACTTTAATTTTATAGTGGCACTAGAAGGATTGGGGTTTATGATTTCACTAAAAGTGAAGTGAACGGAGTTATGGTCACTACTAGCTAACGGACTTTTAACTTGGACTGCTTTAACTGTGGCTCCCATATTTGTCAAAATTAGGTCCAGTATATTATCCCCTCTGGTGCTGTCATGAACCCTTTGTTCTAATCCCACCTGATCCATAGTATCAATGCACTGCATATCGATAGTACTTATTCCATGCCCATTTTCCCAATTTATATTGAGCAGGTTTAAGTCACTTGCCAGTAGTATTCTGTCAGCTGGGTTCAGTTCCCTAATGAACTTTAGTATTTCCGTGTCATTATCTATTGATGTAGCAGGTGGCCTGTATAACAGTCCTAAAAGGGTTTTGGTATTTTTATGTGGAAGTAACTTTACCCAAATCATCTCCTGAGTACTTGTTTCCCAAGGGAGCGCCTCACAGTTTATAGTATCATGAATATTTGGTAGAACATGTCATAGTTTTTCTTAACAGATGCAAAACTGCATCCTTACATTGATTTACCTGGCTTATTTAATGTTTTATTTGGTAGTTATCTGTCCTTTCATCTTGGTAATACGTGGGGTTCCTTTTCTGGGAGTTTAAATTGACATGAATAAAGGGCCTGCACCCCATCAATGCTTTTAGAGATATTTCTGGATGGCAAATAATGGTAGCCCTGTCAGATTACTAAAAGAGGTAGGGACCCAGCCCAGCCCTAGCAGTTTACCATGATGTGATTTCTGGGTTTGTACCCACAATTCAGTTCAGCTCTCTGAGAACTACAGACTCCTGAAAACTGATTGGCCAGCCCTGTTGGGAAGTGTTTATAAGATGTGAGTAAGGTGTGAACCAGTCAGAACTAACTTTAGTGATACCTGAAGTAGTAGTGCTCTTCTATAAATTTTAGGAAGGCAAAAACATGGCTTTGTGTTTTTTTTTTTGGCTTTCTAATTTTTGGATATTTGATAGATCATTGCATCTCATAAAATGCATTCTTTTCTTGGTGGTCTAAGGCTGTCTTAGCTGTCATAGTTTTGTGGTTAAAACAGTGGACCTCTTCAGAATGGTATTCATCCCCCCCCCTCCATTTGTGGTAGTCATTTTGATGATGCTGTGCACAAAGTATATTGAGAAGCAGAATGTATCAGAATGGCATTAATTCACTATATAAAACTAGAGTTTGACAAGCACTGTAAAGATGGCACTGGAGTTTAAAATGATAAGTTCTGTTGCCACTTTAGTCTGTGTGATCTGTGCTTCTTAAGAAATTGTTGCATCACTTTAAAATCAGTGGCCGATGCTTTAACTGTAAGATTGAGGACAGTCATGAATACTGAGGCAAGTGGTGTGTTTGTGTATGGGGAGGGGGGATAGTGTGCATGAGATTAATTTGTATGTGGAGTTAAAGTACAGTTTGCTTTGTCTGGAATTGGGGCCCAAAATGTTAAGTGAGAGGTAAGGGAATCTGTATAGCAGTTCTGGTTGCATGACATGTTCGTGGCATATAATTCAACTTTAGATCAAACATTTACTGGACAGGTAGACTGCAGAAGGAGCCTGGCATATTGCAGAACATCAGCAGGAGCAACTCGGTGCCCTGAACAGAGCAACAGTGCTCGAAAAGGTAAACCTGCTTTTATTGCTTTGTGTAACTTTGGTTTGTCATTGATTCAATTTTATCAGTCTTTACTCCCATTGATAACTTTGCATGTTACAGTAGTAACAGTACTTGAAAAACTACAGGACCAGATTTTAGGTGGAGGACCAGTGCATTGGGAGAAAAACTGAAAGTTGACTGGTACACAAAGAAGAGTAACCATGTCAGAGATGAACATGCAGACTGCCATGATGAATAAATCTAAGTCAGGTGCACAGAAAAGAAGACAAGTAATTTGGCTGCTCTATTGGCTGCATCATGTGATCCAAAGCAAAGGAAGCCGTCACTTTTTGCATACTTCTAAAACAAGGAAGATATTCAGCAAAACAAGGAGACTATCTCTCGAGAGGCAGAAGCAAGAAAAGAAGATGGGCCAAACATATCCCAGTGCGTGACCAGCTGTAATGGCAGTCAGATGCAGCAGATTCTAGAAATACAGCCAGAAGATTTGGAAATGGAAAGAAGTGGTCAATCGAATGAGGAGAACACAAAAATACCAGCTGATTTTCAAGCCCCCCAATAGGTCTGCTTCTCAGTTTGAAAAAGTGAATTTTGTTCCCAGGCATCCAATTCAGCCTGGTCCTGGTGATGTTAAGTACCTGCCTTACAATCCTTCCAGAATCTACAAGCGGACCCTACTTGTGAGCAACAAAGTAATTCCAAGAAGCTGGGTAACTGTACAGGTGATTGACACTGTAGTGCAATCTATCCACTGTAGCTTCTGCATGGCATTTTCGGTCATGGAAACAAGATCTGTTACAGGATACCAAGACTTCAAAGACATTTACCAAGGCATGGAAGAACACAAGGATTCCAAAGCTTACAATACTGCTGTGAATGCTTATTTGGCCTGCAAAATGGATGGTGATATTGAAACCCTCGTTAACAAAGAGATGCTTGAAAGTCATAAAAAACAAGTCCAGCAAAACACAGATGTCATGAAGTGGATCATTGAAGTTGTTAAGTTTATTGGACACCAATCACTACCTTATCGAGGAAAAGAGGAAGCTCTTTATAGCTTGGAGAACCCAACACTCAACCATGGAAATTTCTTGAAGTTGATTCTTCTGCTGTCTCAGGCTGATGTTCCTCTTAATCAACATGTCCAGAAATCACTGGAGCAGAGCAAGAGAAGGAAACAGAGAATGAACAAAGAAAGCAGCATCACAGAAGCTCATGGCTGTCATGCACTGGTTACTTTGCTATCAAAGACAACAGTAAACCTCATTATTGCGATTATTTTGCAGATGACAATGGATGGCATTGTACAGTATAGTACAGACCAGTAAATAAGCATTCAGATGGACACCAGACAGGACATCGGGGTGATTGCCCAAGTGGCTATCTTTCTGCATTATGTGAAAGGTCTTCAAGTTCAGGAGCATTTCTTAGCTGTGGTAGAGGTGCAGGATACTTCAGGAAAAGAAATACACACAGTTTTAAAGGACAATTTTGAAAAACATGCTCTAAATAAGAAGAACATCATTGGGGAGTCTTTTGATGGTGCAGCCAACATGAGAAGTGAGTTTGTGGGGTTACGTACTTTAATCAAAAAGGATTCACCAAACAGTGTATATACCTGGTGTTATGCACATGTTCTAAATGTGTGTGTTGCAGATACTACTGAAGCTGTAGTTGAGGCCAAGACACTGTTTGGTTTGCTATAATGGACATCTATCTTCATGAGTGAATCTCATAAGAGGATGACCATATGGAGATCGACCATTGATGGAACTGGACAAGACAAACTTAGACGGCTTCAAAAGATTGGTGAAACAAGGTGATGGGCCAAACCTAGAGCATTGGTATGTATCTATGGAATTTATGAAAATCAAGAAAAGAATCTGTATGTGACCCTTCTCAGGAATCTGCTTTTCGTTAGTACTTCAGGACATTTTGATGCTAAAGCAGCAAATGAGGCTAATTCGCTGTTTGAAAAATGAACCACATTTCATATTATTTTGATATCTTTTCTATTTTTGAAGATCTTTACTGAGGCTAGCTAGCATCAAAGTACCTGTAGGTGAAAGCACTGGACTACCTTTCAGTATGGCACATGGTGGATGAAGCAAAGATGGAGTTGCGTCAGTCGAATTTCAAGGATATCCAGGCAAAAGCATCCAACTTTGTTGCAAAAGCACAAGAAGAAATTGACTGTTTTTCTCTTGATATTGAACTTGAGGATCATCTAGTGAATAAAAGGGTTACCAGAAAGAAGAAAATGCCTGGGGAAAATGTAAATGATGAACGAGTGACTGATCCATTAAAGCTTTTCCAAGTCAAAGTATACAACCGCATTATGGATCAAGTTCAAATGAGCTTAACCATTTCTTTTTGATAACAACAAGCAACTAATTCTGGATGCTAGCTGCATGGATCCACGTCACTTTGAAGGTATGATTCAAGATGGCATACCAAATGACAGTCTTAAGAAAGTGGTAGCATTAACGGAAGTGGACAATGGTAAACTTAAAATGGAATTGTTGACTTTTGCAAAAATATTCCCATAACTGCAAAGATCCTTGTCTGATGAGTACAGTGATGTGTTCAGAACTGAAGATGATGCTTGGTTACAAGGTGAAACTGATGTTGCCCAGAATGAGCAAAGAGAGAAATGGGAAGGCATGCCAAAAACACAAAGACAATGCAAGTCCTGCAAAGAATGTCTAATGTGCTGTTATAAAATATTAGCACAATACTATATGCATTCATCATCATTTTCCACTTTGTTTGTCATCTACGAGTATCTGCTGATTCTGTCCTTTACCCAGGTGTCCTGTGAGAGAGCCTTTAGCAAACTAAAAATAATCAAAACTTGACTGTGTTCATTAATGGGACAAGAGAAACTGGAGGCGTTTATGATTATGTCTGCTGAAAGAGACTTTCTCAAGGGAGTGCGTGCAGAAGAGGTCATCCAGAAACTAATTGAAAGGTTGGAAGTGTATAGAAAACTAATGTCATTGTGAAAGTTTTGTATAAGTTTAATTTTATCAAACTTTATTTTAATCAGGTTAGCAAACAGTGTCCAGAAAGGATGCTGTCCGGTTGAACTCTGGGGTGCCAGATGTTCTTGGTGGTTGAAGTATAAGGAAAGGGATACTTACAGTGCCAGTGTCTTCGCCCTCAGACTTGGCCACAAGGGAGCTGGGGGCATTATGACAGACACCGTAAATGTCAAAAGTACAAGTCCAAACTTGATTTTTGCTCTGCTGTGGGCCGATACCAGTCCAGAATTCCAATGCATTCTAATTCTGTTGGCAGCCCAACAGTTAAGATCAAGTGACATAGCCTAACATATATTTTGTTTTGTACTCTTTGTACAAGTGTATTTTTTTTTTGTTTGTCTGGGTTGAACTGTAAAAGGGCCATGTGTCCCACTGCACTTACCCAGTAATCTAATCAGATAAATAAAGTCTCTTGGCATTTTAACCCCTTGTGGCCAATGTGAGTATGTATTGTTTACTTCTGGCTATGGTGGACATCTGTTTGTGTAGACAGAACATGGATTTGACAGGTAGATGAAGCAATACATATCACTATACATTGTAACATTCAGAGTGTTTCCAAAAATGTGCAATTTGAGGCACCCTGGATCTCGATTGAGGTGTAGACAGGTAACCAACCTAAACCTTCCTTGTACAGGAAGGTTACCCCAGTTAATAGTGTTTTAGAACATAAGGGTATTGATCCCCACCTCTCCAACAAATCATTTTTGTTTGACTTTTATTTCTTAATATGACTAAATTCAGTTGTATACTCTGGGTTTCTATGGCTATTGGTTTTGTGCCTTTGTATTATGAGACCATACATAACTTTGATTCTTGTGTTTAATCATGTGTGTGCCCCACCCCACACCCACACACACATACCAACAAAAAATTAAAACTCCAGAATCAGAAACATGTTTGATAGCTTTACTGTGTAACTGTGATCAAATGACATAAGAAATTAACATTGAAAAGAAATGTTAAAATGCAGATACTGTCTAGAGATAGGGACAGTGTATAGGGAAATATTAGGATGGACTGAAACATTGTTTATTGATAGAAAGGCTCTTCAGCCAAAGGCCCATTTTTCCAGATTGCCCTAGGGCAAATGCATGCCACACAATACAATACAATTGTGAAGCACACATTAAGCATGGAGCTTAATGTTAAGCGGCCACCCCTTTAAGAACACTTAGAACCTGCATGTAGCTCATGTAGCTAATTGTTGCACTGCCTGGCAGTGCCAGGTATGTCTGTCAGTCAGGGAAATTGTCAGTCTGGGGCTTGTCTCCATGAAGAGAACATCTACTGCACAGAATAAACCTGTATTCTTTATTTTATGCATCTGTCCAGTTATTCACAGTCCAGATGAGGTCCTCACTAGCAGCCACAGATGGGTCTAGCAGACCACAGAGAACGTAAGGGGTCCTTTAGTGGCAGATCAAATACCAAAATGCCACACATGGTGGAGAATGCGGGCACTCTTCTGCCCAGATCCCCATCTCGCTTGTCTGCATTGTTGGGTATCCCCCAGAGTCATCACCCAAGTATGTCTGAATTGTCTGCATGCTGATTCAAATACAGCCCTGGTTGCACAGAGAAAAAGATGAACTGTGCCCTTTTTTTTAATACAGCAGCCTGCAGCTCCCCTACACATAACAACCTATTAAAAGTCAAACTGTTCAACATTGCTGGCCAGTAGCCCAATGACAGAACTGTTGAAACTTAATTTCTACAAGCCCTATGCTCCATAGAGCTGTGAACTGTGGTACCCCCTCCCACACCTTGTGGCAGGGCCTGCTTCAGCTTGCTCCCTTCTTGCACATCCAGCTCTGCTCCTCTGACAGCATGCAGCCTCCTCCCAGCTCAGCCACTCACATGAAATAAGTAAATAAATCGACAAGGGAGAAAGCAACAGGGAGCCATTCAAGAAAATGCGGCTTCATGATTCAGCTTCCCCCAGCCGCAAAGTTCAGCTTACCAAATACTCTGCCCTCCCTTGCAGACACAGGGAGCTCTGTTGTGCCCCACTGGGTCACACACCAGAAACAGGGCATACAGACAAGCGAAGAAATAACTTAAGCAAAAGGAAAAAAGAAAGAGGGAAAACACTGTCACCCTCCAGCTTCCTCATCTACCGTTGCTCAGCTCAATGATCTCCCCAAGGCACCATGCTGACAAACAGCTATGGAGTGCCCCTCTCACTACATGGCTCAGCTCCTCACAGCTACAGCCCCAACTCAAAGCTGCAGCTTTTTCACAGTGGCTCCACTCTGCACCACAGCTCCAGACAACCACACAGGGCTTCCACACAAGCATTTCACTCCAGCAGCACCAGACTCACCTGAGTCCCTCCCAAACTGGCACTACACAGAGTGCTCCTCCAGATGAGCCACATCAACCATCTCTCTCACTCCACAAGCCTCCTACTTGTTACAACTGTGGCTCCCCGAACCATCAGCTGCCCTTCCCACAGCTGCACCAGAGCCTCACACAGCTGTCTGGCTGCTCCATACTCATGGAGCGCTCCTCTACTACACTCAGCCATGTTCAGAGACCCACAACAAATTCAACAAATAAATAAAAATATAGGACTGTAATGGAGCGAGCTGCTCCTAGTCTCCATATTGCACATAAACCTGCTGCTCAGCCACGCATCAAGGAGCCATGCTACAACAGCAAAAAAACAGGAATAAATTGGAGCACAGAAAAAAAATAAGAAGAAATAAGCACAGCGCAGGACAGGACTATAAATAAAATACACGGGGGTAGGAAACCAAGAAACCAAAAGAATGCAAACCAGCATAAGCAGGGCACTACAATAAAAAAAAGTGGGACTGAAAGAAAAAAAACACCTGGTGATAAAGCACAAGCCTGGGAGTAAATCAAAAAAAAAAAAAGGCAAAACAGAGAGCAAACAAGTCAAATATAGAGATTCCCCAGCAGTTGTCACTCACCACGGAAAACTCCCATCAGTTTCAGTTGGGGAAGAAGCACAGAACTGCAGGAATCGCCATTTTGCCCATTGTAAAGCAGCA
This sequence comes from Neoceratodus forsteri, assembly GCA_016271365.2. NCBI lineage: Eukaryota > Metazoa > Chordata > Ceratodontiformes > Ceratodontidae > Neoceratodus > Neoceratodus forsteri. Next base: position 1,682,704,278 of record CM057456.1, read on the forward strand.
CACCTGGCAAAAATCCTCCATCTTGGTTCTCACATTACAGCAAGACAGGAAGTGAACCTTAACCCCCCCCACTGGCAGCCATTTTGCTACAGTCAGGCCAGTCAAAACCCACAGGAACTGGATGTCAGAGTTCAGCGGCCATCTTGTGAAGGGCATAAATTGTCCTCACTGCTTTGAAATCAATGGCAATCCTATTGAAATTTATTTATTTATATATTTATTTATTTACGAGATTTACCAGGAAGGCATACTGAGCAACATGCTCGATTCCAGATGCGACCTGGGGGCCCAGGCCCAGTACATGGCAAATATTACAGTGATTGACAGTACATAGCATGAGCTTTTGTACAATTATAATACAGTATTTGAGTAAGAAGTACAATAGGGAATAGGTATGACGTAAAACTCCATGAATGAATGAACACTGCAACCAATAGCTGATTTTTGCAATGATACCTTTATTTAAATAACAAACAACACATAATTGAGTGGGAATTCTTTATTAAGACATCATTTGATGAACTTTGCTACATAAATTTGTACTTTTGTTTACAAAAAAAAATTTGCTCAGAACTTCATCCACAACCTGATGTCCCGTCCCCCGCATGACAGCAACTCCATCTCACCCGTACGGCCTTCGCTCGGTGAAACGAAGCTCATCTCCAACCACAGTGTCTGACGATGACACAGATATGGGTGCCGGAGCATCTGGAGTTCTACCTTCACCCACCTCGAGGGTGTGGGGCTACAAAATCAAACAATCCTCCATGACATCCAGTCTTCTATTTCTGCTCAAGGAGTACCAGCTATGCAAGCCATTCAAGATGACCTGGCCTATATTAAAGCTATTTCACCACAGTCCATGGTCCATACCAACCTACAACCAGTACCCTTCTCAGCTTTGCCTCATGAAGATGCTGTCGACTGGCTCAAACAGTTCCAAGCCTGGATCTCCTTACATGGTTGGACTGATCCTTTGCGTATTTCCAATGCCTTGCGCTTGTTTCTGAGAGGCACTGCCATTTCCTTGTTCAACGCACTTCCAGACCAAGTCAAAGGAGATAATGCCACACTGTATACAACCTTCAAAGCCCATTTTCTCCAAGCACATCCACCATGGTTATTGGAGCAACAGCTGTGGGAGCGCACCATGCAACCCTCTGAATGTCTTGAAGCCTTCATAGTGGACTGAGTCATGCTGCAAATGTCTGCAGAAACCTGAGAAAGAGCAAATCACAATATTTGTCCAGAGACTGCTTCCTCGACTCTGTCTTTATGTAAGCCAACAGACACTAACAACCTTGATGGACACAATCCAAGCTGTACAACTTGCACAAGAGTCTATATTAATGTCCCAAGCCACAAGTGTTGCACAAGCACCTCTGTCATCACAGTGAGCCGTACTGGCAACATGCATCCAGCAGCAGCAATCTATGATAGAGACACTCACCACAACTGCCAATAGTCTGCACCACAGCTCAACTGCTTCTCTGCTACCTCTGTCAATGTTCTTCAACCATTTCGACAGCGACCTGATCCACCTCTGCCTTCATGAGAACCAGTGACTTGCCAGTGGTGTGGATTCAGAGGACACACTGCCATTGTCTGCCGAAAGCTGAAGTAGAACAGAAATCAAGAGAACCAAAGGCACTCACTGATGCACAATCAGCAAGATAACCACAACTACTCCCAGGATCTGAGGAACACAACAACTGACCACCCCTCTGACTCTCACAGTTCAAACAAAACACATCCTATAACTGCAAACTCAGGCACACTCTCGCTTCCAGGGGCAAAAGTACCAGTCATCCGATCACCTCTCTTAGCCAACTATGTCCCTGTAACTATCGGAGATTGGTCCACGCATGCCTTGGTCGACACACTGAGTGGAAATATCAGTTATCAATAGTAGTATTCTGAACAACCGAGTTATTTGTCACATACCTAAGATCTCTCCAGCCAACCTAAAGTTTATTATCACAACAAGTACAGCTACAGTACCTGTCACAGGCATGGTTCATCTCAAGCTCCACTTTGGCTCCCAGCAAGCTACTGTCAAGTTTTACATAGTGCCTGATCTTCAACCTGCAATAATTCTTTGCCTGGATTTTCTCAAAGCTCACAAAGCCATCCTAGAGTTTGCCTCAAACCAACTGTCACTAGATCCTCAGAGGCAACTCACAGCTATAGACTTGGTCACTGTGCCTCTAAGTCAGAAATGATTCCGATTGCCAAGATTTGAAGTGAACCACTTCCACAAGGTGTTGTTGGCATCGTCATGGGATCCTCCATGCTGCATTCATCAGGTCTCCTTCCAGGAAACACCTTATCGGTGGGGCATGGTGGCACAGTCTTCCAAAAATGCTGCAACTTCACAGATGAGCCTGTGGTCATTTCAAAGGGTGCCAACATTGGAAAGTTTGTCTGCTTGTCATCAGGAGACCAGCTCCATTTCATGCAAGAACCTCAGCCTGATTCTACCAACTTTATTCCTGTTAGTACTATCACAACCACTCAAGTTTCAACAGAGTTACCCCTCAGTCAGAGACTGTTCTCTTCAAAACTTCCAGCATTTCCAACAGAAAAGCAACAACTTCTAAAATTCTTGGAGAATTACCTGGATGTCTTTGTTGGTTCAGATAACAAGCCTGGATACTGTGATATCCTGCAACATACCATTGAAGTGCAGCCCAACCAGAGACCAATCCATCAGCAAGCCTACAAAGTGGGACACAAATAGAAACAAGTCCTCGAGGACATAATCAAAGACATGCTTGACCAAGACATTGTCGAAGAGTCTACAAGTCCCTGGGGTGCACCGCTTGCTGGCGGTTAAGAAGCACAAAGGGTATCGCTTAGTAGTAGACTACAGAAAACTCAATGCCTACACAGCGCAGGATGCTCATCCCTTGCCTACAACCGGAAGATGCTTTAGAGAGTCTTGGTGCAGCCAGTCCTGTTACTTCACCACTCTAGACCTTCAGAGTGGGTTCTATCAAGTTTCCATTGATCCAGCTTCTCATCCATATACAGCATGGCACTCTCACCTGGGACTTTTCTAATTCAAATGTCTGCCTATGGGTCTTTGGAACAGTCCAGCCACATTTAAACATGTTATGGAAGCTGTACTACATGGCTTGTCTTGAGAATCTTGCCTAGTCTTCCTGGACAATGTTATTGTCTTCAGCAAAACTTTGCCAGAGCACCTCCAACATCTCAAAGAAGTGTTTGAACATCTCAGACAAGCCAATCTCAAACTTTTCCCAGAAAAGTGTTGTTTTGCACAGCATCAAATTCATTACCTGGTACATGTTGTTAGTTCTCAAGGTGTCTCTCCAGATCCAAACATGCTCTCAGCAGTAAAAGACTATCTAGAACCTACCAATCTCAAAGACCTTTGAGCTTGCCTGGGCTTGTCTGGCTGCCACTGAAAGTTCATTTGGAACTATGCCAAGATTGCAGCTGCACTGTACGCCCTCACCAAAAAGGGATGTGACTATACATGGACTTCCGAATGCAAAGAGGCATTTGAAACCTTAAAACAAAACCTAGTATCTTCTCCAGTGTTGGCCTACCCAAGGTTCGACCAACCCTTCAAGCTCTACTCAGATGCTAGTTCCTTTGCAGTGGGAGCTGTGCTCTGTCAAATTCAAGATGGAACAGAATGCGTTATCTCCTATGCCAGGCACTCTCTTTCCTCAGCTGAGCAGAACTATGGCATCACAGAAAAAGAATGTCTAGCCATGGTATTTGCCATAAAGAAATTTGACTGTTACCTTCGCTACTTCTCCTTTACAGCTGTCATTGATCACTCTACCCTCAGATGGTTATTCAAAATGAAGGTGCCAGTAGGCAAGTTTGCCTGATGGATCGCCATGTTGCAAAGCTACAACTTTGAAATACAGTACAGACTGGGTCTAGTTCACTCAAATGCTGATAGTGTAAACCGGAGACAATATCCCTCCACATTGTCCTCAACAGATGAAGAATCCTGCTTACAAGCTCTTTCCTTCCACACCACAGATGTGCTTCCTGTGGACACTCCTACAACACCTTAAGTTGCCTTGCTGCTCCCTACTGCTTCTACAGAGAGACACAGAAATCCTCAGTTACTGCAAGCAGCCGAAGAGCTTCTCATTTCCTCTACTTCTGATCTGTCCCTGGCAACTGTTAAAATGTAACAAAGAACTGACACTCAATTTATGGACATAATCACCTACTTAGAGTTTGGAACCTTACCGCAACAAAAGAAATATCGCCAAGATGTACTTTTCTTTCCTTTGCAGTACTTCCTCAATGACGGAGTGCTTTTCCACATTTGGACCAAGGAAGGCAAGGGTCATCGCATGGATAGACCTCACGTACAGCTAGTTGTGCCAGCCTCTCTCATCCCTCAGGTTCTTCTCTCCACTCATGCCTCTCCACTTTCTGGAGGTCATATGGGAATACACAGAACTCTCGAAAAGAGAAGCTTCACTTCTTCTGCCCTCACATGAACAGGGACATTGTCCAATTTGTAAAATGCTGCCAGCCCTGCTCCCAAAGAAAGCCTCCTGCCAAACCAACAAAGGCACACATCATTCCAATGTCTGTAGCCACTGAACCCTTCCAAAGAGTCAGCACTGACATTCTTGGGCCCTTACCAACATGCTCTGATTCTGGTAACAAATATATCCTTGTCTTTGTGGACTATCTAATGAAGTATTTGGAACTCATCCCCCTAAAGGACATTAAAGCTGCCACAGTGGCAAATGTCTTTCTCAACACAGTCATTTGTCATCACAGTGCCACACAGTACCTACATTCAGACAGAGGCACTAACTACCTTTCCACCATTGTCCGAGAAACATGCAAACTTCTTGACATAAAAAAGACACATACCATGAGTTACCATCCACAATGCAATGGACAGAGTGAAAGAATGATGTCTACCATTCTCAGCACACTTTCCAAGTACTTGGATGAGACTCACGACACCTGGGACCATGTTGTTCCCTTTGTGCAGTTTGCCTACAATATCAGCCCTTGTGTTGACAGTACAGTGTACACACCACTCTTCTTAGTCCATGGATGTCACCCAAGAACTCCACTGGACAGGGACCTCTCACTGCTGGAAGTTCCTAAGTCAGCTTCTTCCTTCATTATCCCTATGCTGAACAGCTTGAACTTGCCAGATGTGTTGCAATCACCACGCTAGGCCAGAGACAATCTGCAATGCATAAAATGTCAGCAGCCAAGCCACATGAGCCTTCCTTCTCTGTTGGGGACACTGTGCATTTGTACCAACCTGTCCTTGTTCCAGGTGCCACCAAGAAACTGCTTCAACCCAGGACTGGTCCCTTCTACATCAGAGAAAAGCTTCCTCCTGTACACGTTTGTCTGCGACGTAAGTCGGATGGAAAGCTTGTACACAACAAAGTCCATATAAACCAACTGAAACATGGGTACCTGAGTAACAACCTTCCAGATGACCTCAGTATACCCAACAATGAAGCTGCCCTTGAGCCTACCATCCTCTCTCAAGCTGAGATCCCTTCAGACAACTTGCAACTAGTTCCTACAGATCTTCCCACTCCTGACACTCTCCAGCCAGATTCTGTTTTGCCAGATGATTTTCCTGGGTGGTGGTCGTCTTCTTCTTCTTCTCCTTCCTCTTTCTCTTCCTCTTCCTCCTCCTCTTCTTCTTCTTCTTCTTCTCACATATTGGTGTACCAGATCGAGAAGATCTTAAGAAAGAAGTTTGTCAAAGGATCCTGGACTTACACAGTTAAGTGGTGCAGATTTGACAGTGGGCAAAACTCCTGGGTCGCTTTTAAAGACCTGACCTTGTCCTGTCAGAATCTAGTACAATCAACGCATGCCTCCAGTCCCACTGACTGGAAAAGTCGACAGAGGTCTTGAACTTTTGTGAGCCAGACTCAGTGTTGATTTAAATACTAATGCTTTCCCCCCATTAGGAATGCCTTCCAATGGACTGTCCACCTGTTGTTATTGTTATGCAACTGTTACTAATGTGTGAGCCTGCATTCTGGGTATCCTCCTGCTGCTACCCTTCCCTCTCTTCCCTTTTCCTTCCCCCACACTTTAGTGCTTGTGGCATGACCAAGCCTCAAGTACTATTGTGTTCCCCCCTCTCTTGTGCTACTCCAACTGGTCCCCAGCGTAGTCCAGATTCTCCCCCAGATTCCCCCCCCATGGAGTACTGTTTTGTTTTCCATGTAATGCCTTGAAATGCATGAAAATGTTTTTGCTTTAAATATTTATTACTTAGCCACTGTTTATAGTTTATTGCTTGTTCGAGTGGTGCTCACATTCACTGTTCCGGTGGTGATGTGAAGCACACATTAAGCATGGGGCTTAATGTTAAGCTGCTGCCCCTTTAAGAACACTTAGAACCTGCATGTAGTTAATTGCTGCACTGCCTGGCAGTGCCATGTATGCCTGTCAGTCAGGGGAAATTGTCAGTCTGGGACTTGTCTCCGTGAACAGAACATCTACTGCACAGAATAAACCTGTATTCTTTATTTTATGCATCTGTCCAGTTATTCACACTGTCCAGATGGGATCCTCACTAGCAGCCACAGATGGGTCTGGCAGACCACAGAGACGGTCCTTTAGTGGCAGACCAAATACCAAAACGCCACACAATACAATACAATACAATACCATACCATACAATACAATACAATGCAATAATACAGTATGATACAACACTTACACACAACTAAAAGCTGTATACACGATACCAATTCAAAACACCACTATATTGCATATTAAACATATCACAGCATACTGGTTCTTCAGATGTAAAATTCCAGTGGCCTCAAAATGTAGCCACCAGAACTTACTGGTGGACTCACCATTATTGGTTTCACCCCAAATTCCCTGGTGATTTTTGTTTCACAGTATACAATAAGCCACCATCCAAATGTCTTCATATAAAATTAAAAAAACATTGCTTGTTCCATTCACATTAAGTTTAATTAGGGCTCACTGTCCAAATAATACTGCAACTACACCGTGTTGGGGCCACATTGGCCTTTTAGGATACTACTGGCACAGCAGACTCACTATTTGTTTCATCCCAGATTCCCTGCTTTCTCTTTACAGCATACAATAAGCCATCATCCAAATGTCTTCATATAAAATTGAAGAAATTACTAATTCCATTCACATGTTGTTTAATTAGGGCTCCCAATAGCACTGTAACTACATTATGCTGGGGCCACATGGGCCTTTCTGAATAATCTTGGCATAGCACACATTGCACTGCCTGCAAACAACTGGAAGTATGCATCTTTATCTGTTTGCATCCTGGTATGTCACAAGAACTGTCTCCAGAAAAGGAAAGAGTGAGGAAAGTGTAGGGCTCAACCCCCAGAGGTGCCTTGATGGGGCGTTGAGTTTAACCATTGATTTGCTTTCAAAGGGGAACTCTCTGCTCCCTTGCAGCACTGCTGCAGGACTGTGGTCCTGATGTAGAAAATGCAATGAAATACTGGTGATCGAGGGAGGGTATGCACAGAATGAACTATATAAAAAGCTACACTACTTTTAAACAAGTGAATAAAAAAGTATTATATTGCATTTTGCTAAATCAGGACAACACGTTACTGCAGCATTGTTGCAGGGGAAGGAGCTGTGACTTCATGGTTCACAGTGTTTCTGCAGGGCAGCTAATAGTTCATCTTAAATCAATGGGACTAAAGCCTCCAAAATAGTAAGACATTATAACTCATACCAGTATTGGAATAGCTTTATTAAAAATGCAATGCATTACATGCTGTTACTTGAAGAAAATGTGTAAAACTAGGATCCAAAAGAGCAGAAGAATTGGAATCTGAAGGATTAATTCTTGCTGTTACTTTATGGCTAAATTTGGGCTAAAGTTTGTGTGCCAGGGCATAACAGTGTTGGTAAAATCTGGGCTACAGTTTGTACACTAGGGCATACCATGGTTGGTACCAGGCCCCTCAGGGCACATTTCCAGGTGGGCTCTTTGCTTCCCAGTTTGACCCTGCTATCAGACCTGGAAGGACTCTGTACTATCATTCTTTTCCCCAAGTCTGTTGCAACAGCACTGAAAATCCTATGTGGTCCCTTTTCTATACTGTTTTCACCTTAGCTCAGTCAGGTTAGCCACCTGTAGAGCCCCCAATTCTCTCTTACTGTCTAAATCCACTATGTTTTCCATTTTCCCTTTCCATGTCCTGCTGCCTGGGGTACAAGAAAAACAATGTATAAAGGGCTAGTACCAAAATAAATTAATTGGTGTATAAAATTACATTTTCTAGTTGAAATGAAAATGACTAAAATACCAGCCAATAGGAAGCACCGTGTGGCAGCCATGTGGACAACGCTGCTGCAGAAGTTTTATTAACTAAAAATTGTTAAAAAGGCTTGAAATGGATGAAAAGGGATGAAGTTCTGACATTTATAGTACTTAAAATATCTTAGTGACTATTTCAGGCTGAAGGTTTGAGTAAGCTATATCTGTAACACTGCTGGTTGTGATGTCATGTAGATCTATGATTTCATACTAATTGTGATACCATGCTACCTTCACGTCCTGAATTGATATGTAGCTCAGTGTGGAGACTGACCTGGAGAGAGAGAGAGAGAGGACATGCTGCCCTAATGTCCTGAAGTGGATACTGACCTGAAGAGAAATTGTTTTCTGCTCAGTGGAGACTGATCTGAAGAGAGAGAGAGAGAGAGACAGGATATGCTGCTTTCATGTCCTGTATCGTTTTCTAATTTGTTTTTTTTTGTTGTTGTTGTTGATTTCTGTAATGACTGTAAATAAAACCTCACTGTTAGTAGATTACTTGGTGTAATGGTCTATCTGTCACTCACTGCCTCCTACATACACACTGGTTTCATGAGCGACATTGGCTAAAAATGATTTATTCAGTGTATGTAGGCTTGACAAAAATTGACAAATCATTAATCTGAAGAAGACTGAGTGAGGCAGATGTGCAACATCCCACAGTGTGGACTACTGGTTCCAAACATTGTGTACCCATTGGGTTAGTGGCACACATGGACAAGTGTTGTACATATTGGTTTCATAGGCAAAATTGTCCCAAACATTATTTATTTGGCCTGTGTAGGCCTGCCAAAAATTCACCAAACATTAATCTGAAGAAGACTGAATGAAGACAACAGCAAGTACAGCATCCCGCAGTGTGGGCTACTGGTTCCAAAAATTGTGTGCCCATTGGCACAGTGCCACGCGTGGACAAGGATTCCGGTTCTGCCATGGATAAGAGTTGTACACTCTGGTTTCATAAGCACATTGCCCAAAAAATTATTTATTTGGCCTATGTAGATCTGACAAAAATTCATGAAACATTAATCTGAAGAAGACAGAGTGAAGACAATGGTGCAGCATCTCACAGTGTGGGCTACTAATTCCAAAAATGGTGTGCCCATTGAAACATTGCCACACATGGATAAGACTTCCAGTTCTGCCATGGATAAGTGTTGTACACACTGGCTTCGTGGGCAATGTTGCTCCCCAGATTATTTGTTTGGCCTGTGTAGGCCTGCTAAAAATTCACCAAACATTAATCTGAAGAAGAGTGAAGACAACAGTGCAGCATCCCACTGTGTGTGTGTGTGTGTGTGTGTGTGTGTGTGTGTGTGTGTGTGTGTGTGTGTGTCCCAACTGGAAGTGTAGGAGATTCATCATCCATAAAACATGGCAAGAAGGGCTCTGGAAAAAGGGCAGGTTAATTTTTAAAAAATTGGGTTGAAAGGCATGTTCTCCTGTTTATTGACAATACTGCCTGCAGCACTGAAAATCCTTTCTGAGTATATATTTGCAGTTGGGCAGCTCCCTGTGTCAAAAAGGGCCACATGGTCTTCTTTTTTTGGTACCAGTACAATAGAGGCTCATCTCCTGATAGTAGCAAGTTCTCATCCAGATAATCCTGCACTGTTTTGTTTGCTGGAATCTCAGGCACTACTGTGTCAGAAAGTGACTTGCCATGCTTTTTCATCAAGCCATAGTCAGACAGTTGTTTCCATAGCGGTTTGTCAACAATGGCTGTCTTTATTTTTGGGGGTGCAGCAGCAGTAGTATCAGGTTGACTTGATGACTCCTCTGACATTCAGCAGTAGCGCTGAAAACACATTGGGATCATTTCTTCTTCCTTCTCCTTCATCTGGCCTGTCAGTGCAGTGTTGTTCTTCTGTTCCATTTGTGTTTCTGCTCTTGTTTTGTCCCATGCGTACAGAGACCAGATGGATAAGCCAGGCTCTAAAGATCTGCTGATCCTTACAGTATTCCTGTGCATCAAAGAATGGCTCAAATTTGTCTTTGAACTGAGGGTCTAAGAGAGTGACCACGATGTAGTGGTCATCTGTACACAGTTTGGAATGCATGTGTCATTCCAGAAACACAATCTTATCCTTTCTACTAGACCAAGAGCAGTGGTATCCTCCTTTTCCTCATATGGAGTTTTCAATGAAGAAGTTGCAGGTTAATGAAGGCAATGAGAGGAGTATGTGGCCTAGTCCAGCTGCATCAGCACTTACCGCCTTTGTGGCCTCCTCAAAGAGCTTCAGTACAGTGCAGATGGTCTCCATCGGGTGCCACTGATTTGGGCTGATGTTTACCTCTCCCTTGCCAATACCATTCTCATTGGCATACTGGTGGATAGCCTTCTGCTGTTCTAGCAGCCATTCCATCAGGTAGTAGGTGGAATTCCATCTTGTTGCCACATTCTTTTTTAGGTGGTGGAGGGGAATGTGATTCCATTGCTGAATGTTCCATAACAGCTTCTGTGCCTTTACAGAATTGCTAAAAGGACCACACCCAAAAGCAAAAGGACCATACACTTTTTTGACCAGACCTGCACATGTCTACACAGTTGTGCCTAGCTCATCTAAGAAATCCTGAACTATCAGATTAACATAGTGAGCAACACATGTAACATATACATATATATATATATATATATATATATATATATATATATAATCACCATCATCAACTGCCTTTACAATGTTCTTTACATTATGTGATACTATAGAACCTAGTGTAAATGAGTGTCATGTCAGTCACTCATCAAACTTCTGTTAAAGGAAGTGTAACAAGTGTTCTGCACGATGGTCATTGTCAAAGCCAGCAGTACATAAAGCTCTCTTCTTGCAGAGACTGGGGGACCTTGGTGACTTGTGGCTAATGTTACTTACATTGAAACATAGAAATATAGAATTTGATGGCAGATAACGACTTTTTACCCACCTAGTCTGCCTATTTCTCTACCTAATGGATAAGCTGCAGATCCAAGTTAACTAACAGCCTACTTCCTCCTAATCCCACTAGAATTGCCTTATGTCTATCCTATGCATTCTTGATTTCCCCCACTGTTTTTGACTCCATTACCTCCTCAGGAAGGCCATTCCATGCATCCACAGCCCTCTCCATGAAACAATACTTCCTCACATTACCTTTGAGCCATCCCCCCTCTATCTTTAAATTGTGTCCCCTTGTTCTTGCACATCTCTTTTTCTGAAAGATGCTACCCTCTTGGACATTGTTGATTCCCTTGAGATACTTGAAAGTTTCTATCATGCATGTCCAACCTCTCCCTCCTTTCTTCGAGGGTATACATATTAAGCTCCTTTAGTCTCTCTTCGTATGTCTTCTGGTGCAGACCCTGCACCATTTAAGTTGTACTCCTCTGGACAGCCTCCATCCTGTCTATGTCCTTGCAGAGGTGGGGTCTCCAGAACTTCATGCAGTACTCTAGATGGGGTCTCACCAACTGTCTGTACAGAAGGATAACAACTTCCTGTTTTCTACTGGTGATGCCTCTCCCTATGCATCCCAGTATCCCCCCAGCCTTCCTTACTGCCCTCTCACATTGCTTGCCCACCTTTAGGTAATCTGATGTGACTATCCCAGGTCCCTTTCCATTTTAGTTGTTAGTATCTCATCCTCCATTGTGTACTCGTCCCCTGGATTTTTGTTTCCCAGCTGCATTACTTTGCACTTCTTTGCATTGAATCTAAGCTGCCATACATTTGACCATTCCTCCAACCTTGCCAAGTCCCTTCTCATTCTTTCCATCCCACCTTGTGTATCAACCCTGTTGCAGATCTTTGTGTTGGCTGCAAAAGGACATAATTTTCCTTCCAGTCCCTCCTCAATGTCACTGATAAAGACATTAAAGAGGACCAGTCCCTGTACTGAACCCTGCAGCACCCCACTAGTAACCCCCCCTTTCTGCAGAGTGGACTCCATTCACTATTACCCTCTGCATCCTGTTGTCCAGCCAATTTTTCACCCAGGCTACCACCTTGGGACCCACTCCCAGGCTGACTAACTTGTATATTAATCTTTTGTGTGGGACTGTATCAAATGCCTTGCTAAAGTCTAGGTAGGCCATGTCCACAGCCCCTCCCTGGTCTACTACATTTGTCACCCAGTCAAAAACATCTATTTGATTTGTCTGACATGACCTTCCTGCTGTGAATCCCACTGCCTTGGGTCCTGTGCCCCGCTGACCTCTAGGTACTCAATAATTCTTTCCTTCAGAAGTGATTCTATCATTTTCCCTACCACTGAGGTCAAACTAACAGGTCTGTAGTTTCCTGCCTCTGCCTTGCTCCCACTTTTGTGAAGTGGAATCATATCAGCCCTCCTTCAGTCCTCAGGTACCACTCCATCCTCCCATGATTTGTTAAAGAGGGTAGTCAGTGGCATCACTAGTTCTACCCTTAGTTCTTTTAGAATTCTTGGGTGGATCCCGTCAGGCCCCATTGCTTTGTCCACCTTCAGTTTTAAGAGTTCTTTCAGAACCCTTTCATCTGTGAATGGTCTGGTATTGACCCCCTATCCAGAGTGTTTCTATTGTTTAGGTAACCCCCCCTCTTCTTTTGTGAATACTGAGCAGAAGTATTCATTCAGTATCCCTGCTTTTTCACTGTCATGCTCTGCCCACATTCCCTCCCCTTTATTAAGCCTCAGTATCCCTTCCTTGGTCTTTCTTTGCTTCCTAATCTACCTATAAAAGGCTTTACCCTCCTTCTTAACAGAGTTGACTATCTTTTCCTCGGTTTGGGCCTTTGCTATTCTGACTGTCTTCCTTGCCTCCTTCTGCTTTAGCTGATATAGTTCTCTGTCCTGCTCCTTCTGTGTTTCCTTATATTTCCTGAATACTATCCTTTTCTCCTTAACCTTCCCCGCTACCTCTTTTGAGAACCATAGTGGCTTTTTCCTTCATTTTATTTTGTTGATTAGCTTTACACAAAGGCTTATTGCTTCTGTTACGGCAGTTTTGATTTTTCCCCATTGTTCTTCCACCCCTCCTTCTTGTCTGTTTGCTAGTGCTTTTCTGAGGCACTCCCCCAATTTGCCAAAATCAGCCCTCCTAAAGTCCAACACCCTTGCTTTTGTATGGCTTTACTCTACAGCTGTGTTTATTGTGAATCACACTGTTGGTGGTCGCTTGGCTACCCACTTCTAAATCTGAGATCCTCTCTTCATCCCCGTTTGACAGTACCAGGTTAAGTGCCAGCAGCAGCTACTGCTGCTGGCACTTAATCCAGAAGAGGAGGAGGAAGAGAAGGGGAATGAAAGGGGTAAATTGACATAATGGGCAATCACTGTCATGTAAGCAGTAGTCTGACCACTGGTCTACATGTCAGCAGTGATGTGAACCACTGAAACAAATGATGCTTTCAGGGCACATGCCACAGTCTTGTAAACACTCTGATACAAATCAGAAAGAGTTACTGGAAAAGTAGGTATGGCTGGGCACTTTATACCTTGGCACTTCAGCTTGCATTAGTGACACAAAACAAATGTTGCTCACAAAGGAGAATGTCAGTAAATTGGTGGTTAGCATTTCCACAATTGCTCTTGTTAACTTTTGTGCCTCTGGTCTGCTGGCTTTATATTTCTGGCCCATTTTCAGGGACTCAACTAGTGAGAGTTGGGTTCTTTTTTCCCCTGAAACTGACAGCTGGCCACTATTTTTGCCACCCCTGGGGGTGAAAGTGGCTGTGGATTTGTGGCCCTTTGGAGATGTGGAAGTCAATGGGCTACAGAACTGATGAATGTAAAATGTTGGAGCAGGGCATTGGCTACCATTTGAAAGACTTTCTTCCTCTTCCTCTCTTCCTGGTCTCCTAATGTTCTCCTCCCCTGGCCATCATCAATATCATTGTCATCAGCTTCACTGACTGACTGGTGATGCTGCTGACATAGTGCATTTGCATGGCTTCTCACACTGAGATTTTTGGGACTTCAGCAAATACCTTTTCATGGTAGGTGTTCCCAACCTTGCTACCTCCTTATCCCTGACTCAGCCTGTCTTTACATAAAAAACACACTACAAGTGTCTGTTATTCTTTGTCTGCTCTAAACAAATCCCACACAGCCAGCATCACTGGTTTGGTCTTTCCTACTGGCCTTCCTGACTGTTGCCTAATGGGCGGGCTGCTGTGGGCTGCTTCCACATTATCATCCTCCTCCTGTTCCTCCACCATTTCTCCAGGGTCAGGGAATGGTTCTTCATCCTCTATCTACCATGTATCCTGAACCATCAGTTTTGCCTGTGATTTCTTTATCTGCTGTCATTTCACGTGCTTGTTGTGTTTCCACTTGTTGTTTAATGACCTATCTTTTTAAGTTTTACCACCACTTTTGGTCTTTTTTGATCTCTTATATGCATGTGCCCTAAGTTGAACTCCTAACTGTTCTACCTCCTCTTCCTCCTCAGAACTGCTACTATTATCACTTTTATTGCATAAATAATCACAATCTGTATCTCTGTCCCCAAGCTCTGAAAAATCACTTTGCTCCACTTCCTCTGTCTGTGTCACTACCTGATGCATTCCTTTCTTATTCCTTTTTTCTACAATGACTGCTCATGTTACAGTCCTTGCTATGTCACTGTGAGTGGTTCCTACAATGTGTGATGCTTTATGGACTGTTCGGCCACTACTGTCCTCTTTCTCTATGTTTGTAGTTCCCTCTGAGGCAAATGGTTTGTGGTTTTCAACTGCCATGCTGCATGCAGTACAAATTTAAAACTCTCAGAGGGTTACTTCACACTATCCCAAAGCCAGGGTTTGAGTTAATATTCTGTAAAAAGATTTTGTCCGGAACAAAACAATATGAATGCCACTAACAATGGTGTGCCTAATTGAAACAGGCTACACGTCACCATTCCCTGACTCAGATGATGCATCACTGTAACCATGCACTCCTTTGAGAAGCTGAAACTGCCTCAAATAGCATGTTTTCTTTTGTTTTTCTTTTATCATAAAACGAGGCATGGACCTTCCATAAAACCTTGGTACAGTGTAGTGCTTTAGGGCACTGCAGATACAAACCTAGAGGCTTGGGTTTGAATCCTACCAGCCACCACTTGCATACTGTGTGACTTTTGGCATGTCAGTTGACCTCCTTGTGCTGTCAAGTCACACTCAAACACAATCCCTGGCTTGGTGTGCCTTTCCTAACTAAAAGAAAACAGGAGGCCAATTTCGATGTAATGTTGTTAAAGTTTAAAAAAAAACATTGGGAGCGGGCCCCATGGCATGGAGGGCTGAGGCATCTGTGCCTTACCTCTTGCCATGCCAGCGACCCATGTTCATGGTATGAGCAGGCTACCAGGGTCTGGTCAGGGAGGGAGAGGATCAGGCATCTGGAAGGCAGCTCTCCTCTTCCAGGGAGGGGTGGGAATCGAGTCCACTGCTTCCTTGTCCTCTAGTGGTGGTTGGGGGGTGGTGCAACAGACCCACAGATGAAGGGGCAAATGAGGGGCAGATGCCCGGTATACCAGGTATGGAAGCATGCGCGGCTCAGCCATTGGAGTCATAGCATGCCACTGTGCCACTCTCAGGGGACAGGGAAAAGAAAAAAGGAAATATCCTGACAGGCAAAATGATGCTGGTAGCTCACAGGTGCCGCACCTGGCCAGCTGGCACCTTGAGAAAGAGCCAGAGGTGAGTCCGGTGGATGCTGATGTGACAGTGTTGGGGTGGGCTAGTCAGGTAGGGGAGAAAAAGATAAAGTAAAAAAAAGACAAAAAAACATTGGGATACTCTGTTGCCTTTACTCCTAATGACAATTAGGGTTACCCTATCAGTATCTATTCAGCATACACCTTTTATGATGATGACTGGTTAGTAAGTAAGAAAAATGCATTTATTTTTATACAGGATACAAAATGAATTTTCACTTTTTTTTTTACACTGCTAGGATAAAAATCCTATTTACAAGGCGTTCCTGTCTTAAATGTTAGATATCAATTACATGTATCAAGCATATCCAAAGTACAATAATTACAGTCATCGTTTGCACAAAACCTTAAATACTTAATCAAAACAAGTACATCTTACTGCTAGTTCATTCTTCAAGGCAGTGTTAAATACATGTGAACCTATATCTATGTTTATTCCTTGAAAGTTTAACTCGTTCCAGAATTTTGTTGCTACATAAGCAAAATATATTTCCCCTATCCTGGTTCTCGGTGTAGTTATTTTGAACTCCCTCAGTTTTGTTGTGTTTCTTGAACCATATGTATGTTCCACTTTCTGTAGTTTTCTCTTAAATAAAATGGTCTCCCTGAATCCAAAAGTTTCCATAGTAACCCAAATGATTTTTTGTTTATTTTCCAAAGTAAGCCGATTTAACTTCTCATAAAGTGTGCAATGGTGGGTCCTCCTATCTGCTCTTAAGGCAAATCTTGCCAACCTATGGTATATAGTTTCAACCCTTTTTATTACCGAGACCTTAGCAAACATATAAAAGTTTATTCCATGTGGTACCAACATATTATTTACTATAGACTTCCTCATGGTTTCATTTATACAGTGGCCTGTTCTACGCAAAGCACCAAGTCTACCATTTAGTTTATTACCTTTTCATTAATATGGTATTCAAAAGTCAGTCTCTGGTCTATCCAGAAACCTAAAAATTTGTATTCACTCACTTGTTCAAACTTCCTACCATCATTTACTGTGATTTTCAGTTTTACTGTGCCCTTGATTTTCTGAGTGAAAAACATGATCTTTGATTTTTCAGCATTTAAGACTAAATTGGACCTCCCAAACCATTCCTGAATCCTATCAAAATCTGCTTGCAGTTCTGATTGTATCTGACAGTCATCTTTACCTTTAACTATTAAAACAATATCGTCTGCGTATAGGCGGATATCTTAAACTTTTACTGTTTGAACTACTGGATTTAAGTAAACCAAGAACAAAAGGGGGCCCAGGATCGAACCCTGTGGCACCCCTCGTTTGACCTCTGCTTTTGATGACAATGTTTTACCCACCACAGTCTGTTGAGTACAGTCTGTCAAGTAGGACCAGAACCACCTCCTCACTTCTTCTGACACTCCAGAGTTTTGAAGTCTTCACAACAATATTTGGTAGTGTACTGTGTCAAAAGCTTTTGACAAATCCACGAACACTGCACCCACCGACATCCCCCCATCAAGGGAGGAAACCAAGATGTCAATTATGTCGGTGAGTGCAGTTCTTGTGGAGTGTCCTTTTCTGAACCCAGACTGGTACCCGGACAGATGACGACTTCTCTCCATGTAATCATAAAGCTGTCCGTGTACCAGTCGTTTCAGTATTTTTGAGACCACTGATAACAATGCAATAGGCCTATAATTTGAAGGCTTTGATGGGTCTCCTTTTTTAAATATTGGGACAATTTTGGCATTTTTTCATATTAGAGGGAAAACCCCCTCACATAAACTCCAATTAAAGAGTTTTATCAAAATCAGGGCTATTATGTCATTTGCATCCTTTAAAAACCTTATTTCCAGCTAATCAATGCCTGGGTATTTATTTTTATCCATTTTTCTTATTATGTTTTTAACTTCTCTAAAAGTTAGTCTCCTAATTCTGAATTTGGGGGTATTTTGATCATTTGATTCAATTACTTGATCTACAGTTACATTTTTTTTCATTTTCCTCCAGTCCTACGTGAGGGCACATAAGATTGCCAGAATACTTGTGGTTAAATGTCCACACCCCTACTGTGAATAGAGTGTCATTTGACATCTATGCAAAACTGTTACAGGTAAATGTGGTGGAAATTTACAGATTTGTTGCTTAAAGTTTGGACTTGGTCCAACAGAAGTCCAAAATGTACTTTAACATTCTAAACCAGCTCAGTTCCTCTGTTTGTCAAGTGTGAATATCAAACTGTGCAAAACCTTTTAACAGCTGGCTTCATGCCAACTAGCACTGTCCTGGTGCAAGGGCCCTGCGCCCTCAATAAGTAATCAGCTGACCGGGGGGGGGCGTGTACCTTCACCTATTATCTTTTTTTTTTGTTTGTCTTTTCAGATCTGTTATCCTGTCCAGAGCAATGCAAGATCATTTTTTCCATTGGCCACAAGAGCAATGGGTGCAAATATCTGTTTTTTCCAAGCACAAACAACTTCCCCATAATTTCTCAGTTCCAAAGTATGGCATATCCTCAAAAGGCCCTGCAATTCCTAATTACTGAGCATTGTTACAAAGAAACAGCCAGGCCCCCTTTTCAATTCAACAAACACAGAGTGCTGGGCTACTCAAGTGATTCTCTTTTAATTAACAACATATTTCAACCAGACCAAAGGACTTACTTTTGAAATTAAACTGCAACCCCCTTGAAAACTATGGGGCTCCACAAACTTAACTGTATACTCACCCTGTGTAACACATCCCACTAGTGTGTTCAACAAAAACTGTTTACACATATTCTGAGAACACTACTTTTCCACCACAATCATCTAAATACCCTAAGCTGGAACCAGGTTCAGCTACCTACCAAACTGACTACAGTTTCCATTCCTGGGCTCTGAAAACAAATTTGCAGTTTAAATATGCTTTTTTTGTTTAAAATGTATTTTATGCAATATGCCCAATATGAATATAGTTCCATTGCAAAAATGTTTATGTTTTATGCTATTATGTTGTTCAATAGAATTGCAGAGTTTCAAATATAAGCTCAGTACACTGTAGCTGAGCAGAACACTGCTGCACATTCAGGGATGTTTCACTCTAAACACCCTCAGCAGGATTTGGGTGAAACAGGCCTGGTGGGGAGTGTAGTAGGCCCATTTGGGATCACCTCTGTCAATTTAAAATAAAGGGGGAACTATACAACAACTTGGGAAACAAATTATTTGTTTTCACAAGCTAGACATGTTCTAAAGCCCATGCTACACAGTATTCATAGTCCAGCAATAAAATAAATGTCCACAGGCCTAAATTAAGACCAAACAGCAACACATAGGCAGGAAACTATGTTTTAACCACTGTCACTACCTCTTCCTAGACCTGGAAACAGGGTGTATCCCTGACCTTGCCATGGACTCACAGATGGCCAAATGGTATTGCCTTCACTACTGGACCTCAGCCTGCACTCCAAGTGCATGAGCGACACCACCACTTTTTCTCTTACAACTGCCAGGAACTTAGGTTATGTCACACCCCACCTTACATCAAAGACATTGCCATTGTTGTTATTGTTCCATTCAAATAGCTATATGGGTGGATGGGTTTAAGCATATTGTGAGTTTTCAGATATTCTCTCAGCTGGGAGTTAACTATTTTTTCTAACAGCTTAGAAAGGACGGGTAGCAGAGAGACTGGTCGATAGTTATTGAGATCACATGGGTCACCAGATTTGAAGAGTGGAATGACATGGGCAAACTTCCAGATTGCAGGAAGTTCTCCTTGGGAGAGTGAGAGGTTAAAGAGATGCAAAATCGGAGATGTTAGAAAGTAAGACCCAAGTTTCAGGAAGAGGGGTTCAATTAGGTTGATGCCAGTTCTTTTTTTGGAGTCTAGGGTAAGTAGGAGCTCTTCTACTTGTTTGTAAGATATTGGCTTGAAACTAAAAGTGGATGAAGGGTGGTGTCTCTTGGAAAGGGGGGGATGAGTCACTAGAGCAGTATTCCATCTGGAGTTGGTTCACAGGTGAGGAGTCAAATGCATGACTAGCAGTGGCGAAGTGGGTATTGAGTTGTTCTAAAATGATCTGTTTGCCTATGAAGATGTTGGTACCAATGTTGATTTTGGACAGCAGGGATGAGGAGGGACTGTGGCCTTCTAGTTCTTTAAGTGTTTGCCAAAATTTTGCGGTATTGTTTTTTGATGATGCAAGAGCAGTTTGAAAGTATTTAGCTTTCTCTGCCCTTATGAACTTTGTACACAAGTTCCTTGACTTTCTAAATTCCAGCCAGTCCTGGGCTATTTTAGTCTTACGTTCCCTCTTCCATAAAAGGTCTCTATCATGTAGGGCTTTTTTTACAGTATTTTTGAACCAGGGGCAGGTTCTTTTCCTCATTCTTATTTTAACGATAGGAGTATGTTTGTCAATCACTCTCAGGACTAGGTCCTGGAACAAGGTGTAAGCCTCCAAGACTGATGCAGCCAGGTAGAATTTTTGCCATGAGATTTTGCTTAGGTCAAGCAGAAAAGAGGCAGGGGAAAGCAGGCAACAAGTGGGGGATATGTTGGCCTGGACCTACCCTTGCAACAAATGGTACACACACACACACACACATATGCACGCATGCACGCACACACACGCATGCAAGCATGCACATACACACACACACACACACACACACACACACATCTATCTGTAACATATTTAGCAAGATAGAATGTAGTATTAGCAAGGCAGGATGTAAACATAGAATTTGATGGCAGATAAGGACTGCTTGGCCCACCTAGTCTTCTCATTTCCCTACCTAACAGATAAGCTGCTGATCCTAGTTAACCAACAGCCTACTTCCTCCTACCCCCCACTAGAATTGCTTTTTGTCTGTCCCATGCATTCTTAAATTCCCCCACTGTTTTTGACTCCACAACCTCCTCAGAAAGGCTGTTCCATGCATCTACAACCCTCTCCATGAAGAAATACTTCCTCAAGTTACCTCTGAGCCATCCCCCTTCTATCTTCAAACTGTGCCCCCTTGTTCTTGCACATCTCTTTTTCTGAAAGATGCTGCCTTCTTGGACTTAGTAGATTCCTTTGAGGTACTTGAAAGTTTCTATCATGTCTCCCCTCTCCCTCATTTCCTCGAGGCTATACATATTAAGCTCCTTTAGTCTTTTTTCATATGTTTTCTGGTGCAGACCCTGCACCATTTTGATTGCCCTCCTCTGGACAGCCTCCACCCTATCTATGTCTTTGCGGAGATGGAGTCTATAGAACTGCACACAATACTCCAGATGTGGTCTTACCAACTGTCTGTACAGCGGGACAACAACGCCCTGTTTTCTACTGGTGATGCCTCTCCATATGCATCCCAAGTATCTCCTCACCCTCAGCCTTCCTTACTGCCTTCTCACATTGCTTGCCCACCTTTAGGTCATCTGATATAACTACCCCCAGGTCCCTTTCCATTTTTGGTGTTGTCAGTATCTCACCCCCCATTGTGTACTCTTCCCCTGGGCTTTTGTTTCCCAGGTGCATTACTTTGCACTTCTTTGTGTTGACTCTAAGCTGCCATACATTTGACCATTCCTCCAACCTTGCCAAGTACCTTCTTATCCTTTCCACCCCACCATGTGTATCAACCCTGTTGCAGATCTTTGTGTCATCTGCAAAGAGACATACTTTTCCTTCCAGTCCCTCTGCAATGTGACTGATAAAGACATTAAAAAGGACCGGCCCCAGTACTGAACCCTGCGGTACCCCACTAGTAACCCCCCTTTCTTCTCTGTGGACTCCATTTACTGTTACCCTCTGCATCCTGTTGTCCAGGCAGTGTTTTACCCAGGCTACCACCTTAGGACCCACTCCCAAGCTGGCTAATTTGTTTATTACTCTTTTGTGTGGGACTGTGTCAAATGCCTTGCTAAACTCTAGGTAGGCCATGTCCACAGCCCCTCCCTAGTCTACTACTTTGGTCATCCAGTCAAAGAAATCGATTAGATTTGTCTGACATGACCTTCCTGCTGTGAATCCATGCTGCCTTGGGTCCTGTGCCCCTCTGGCCTCTAGGTACTCAACAATTCTTTCCTTCAGAAATGATTCCATCATTTTCCCTACCACTGAGGTCAAACTGACAGATCCATAGTTTCCTGCCTCTGTCTTTCTCCCACTTGTGTGAAGGGGAATCACATCCACCCTCATCCAGTCCTCAGGTACCACACCATCCTTCCATGATTTATTAAAAAGGGTAGTCAGTGGTGTTACTAGTTCTCCCCTTAGTTCTTTTAGAATTCTGTGGTGAATCCCATTGGGCCCCATTGCTTTATCCACCTTCAGTTTTAGGAGTTCTTTCAGAAACCTTTCTTCTGTGAAAGGACTGATATCAACCCCCCTATCCAGAGTGCTTCAATTGACTGGATTAGGTACCTCCCCTGCTCCTCCTTTGTGAATACTGAACAGAAGTATTCATTCAGTATCCCTGCCTTTTCACTGTCCCTCTCTGCCCAACCACCCTCCTCTTTATTCAGTCTCAGTTTCCATGCTTTAGTCTTTCTTTGCTCCCTATTGTACCAATAAAAGGTTTTATCCCCCTTCTTAACCAAGTTGGCTATCTTTTCCTTGGTTTGGGCCTTTGCTATTCTGACTGCCTTCCCCGCTTCCTTCTGCTTTAGCTGGTACAGTTCTCTGTCCTGCTTTTTCTGTGTTTCCTTATATTTCCTGAATGCTATTTTTTTTCCCTAACCTACCCCACCACTTCTTTTGAGAACCATAGTGTTTTTTTCCTTTGTTTTGAATGTTTATTTGCTTCACACAAAGGCTTGTTGCCTCTGTGATGGCAGTTTTGATGTTTCCCCATTGTTGCTCCACCCCTTCTTCTAGCCTGTTTGCTAGAGCTTTTCTGAGGCACTCTCCCATTTTGACAAAATCAGCCCTCCTGAAGTCCAATACCTTCACTTTTGTATGGCTTGACTCTATAGCTAAGTTTATCATGAACCACATTGTTTGGTGGTCACTTGTTCCCAGATGGCTACCCACTTCTAGATCTGAGATCTTCTCTCCATCCCCATTTGAGAGTATCAGGTCTAAGACTGCTCCCTCCCAAGTGGGTTCCAAAACTAACTATCTGAGGCATGCCCCCGGTAGGTCATTGAGAATGGCCCTTCTCTTGGATGAGGCTGTAGCAAAGGTGCTCCAGTTAACATCTGGCATATTCAGGTCCCCCATCAGCAACATCTCCCCTAGTATTATACTAGTAATTATAATAGTAAATGGAGTCCACTCCAAAGAAAGGAGGGTTACTAGTGGGGTACCGCAGGGTTCAGTACTGGGACCAGTCCTCTTTAATGTCTTTATAGGTGAAATTGCAGTGGGACTGGAAGGGAAAATATGCCTCTTTGCAGATGACACAAAGATCTGCAGCAGGGTTGATACGCAAAAGGAGGTGGAAAGGATGAGAAGGGCCTTGGCAAGGATGGAGGAATGGTCAAAAGTATGGCAGCTTAGATTAAATGCAAAGAAGTGCAAAGTAATGCACCTGGGAAACAAAAACCCAGGGAAAGAGTACATAATGAGGGGGGAGGTTCTAACAACAGCAAAAATGAAAAGGGACTTGGGGGTAGTCATATCAGGTGACTGAAAGGTGGGCAAGCAATGTGAGAAGGCAGTAAGGAGAGCTGGGGGATACTGGGATGCATAGGGAGAGGCATCATCAGTAGAAAACAGGAGTTGTTATCTTTCTTTACAGACAGTTGGTGAGACCCCATCTGGAATACTGCATGCAGTTCTGGAGACCTCATCCCCACAAGTACATAGACAGGATGGAGACAGTCCAGAGGAGGGCAACTAAAATGGTGCAGGGTCTGCACCACAAGCCATATGAAGAGAGAGATTAAAGGGTCTTAATATGTATACCCTCAAGGAAAGGAGGGAGAAGGGGACATGATAGAAACATTTAAGTACCTCAAGGGAATCAATAAAGTCCAAGAGGGCAGTATCTTTCAGAAAAAGAGACGTGCAAGAACAAGGGGGCACAATTTGAAGACAGAGGAGGGACGGCTCAGGGACAATGTAAGGAAGTATTTTTATACAGCGAGGGTAGTGGATGTATGGAACAGCCTTCCTGAGGAGGTTGTGGGGTCAAAAACAGTGGGGGAATTCAAGAATGCATGGGATAGACATAAAGCAATTCTTGTGGGGGGTAGGAGGAAGTAGGCTGTTGGTTAACAAGGATCTGCAGCTTATCCAATAAGTATGGAAATGAGCAGACTGGGTGGGCCAAGCAGTCCTTATCTGCCAACAAATTCTATGTTTCTATGTTTATACATACCTACATTCATATGAACATACATACATAGATGCCAACAGATTAGGCCCGTTAGTCTATTGAGTCTGCTTGTCACAGCGCGCTGGTATTGCACAGTAGCTGCCTCACCCCCTGCCTACGTTGATTCATTCCCTTCCTAATTCCCAGCCTGCTCCCTCCTCTAGTTCTCTCTACCCCCATCACCATACCCCTGAGCCTATCCCAGCCCCTCTTGAAACCATCCATTGTTCCAATTTTTACCAGATCACCCAGCAGGGCATTCCAGGGTGCCACCACCCTCTCTGTGAAATAATGCCCCTCTCGCCATCCTTCTGTACTACCCCCCCAACTTCAGGCTATGGCCCTTCATAGGCCTCTCATCCCTCAATTTGAACAGACCCTCCATATTCCCCTTGTTGAACCCCTTCAAGTACTAGAAGGTCTCAGTCATGCTCCCTCTATCCCTTCTGTCCTCCAGAGAGTACATGTTCAGGTCCCTAAGTCTATCCTCGTATGCCAACCCTTCCAGACCACTAATCATCTTTGTCGCCCTTCTCTGTACTCTCTCCAACAGTGCAATGTCCTTTTTTAGGTGTGGTCGCCAGAACTGCTCACAATACTCCAGGTACGGCCTCACCAAGGCGGTGTACAAGGGCAGTATAACTTCCCTTCTCCTGGACGATATCCCTCTGGCAATATACTCAAGTTATTGCTTTGTACAGGCCACAGGATGCAGTTCTAAGTATACAGCTAACACATATTTATTTTTGTGTACATTAAGCATCTCTGTATTGTAACACAGAACCGGCCTTCACAATCCTTATCAGGGCCCACGACGCAAGTCTCAGAACTGGCATGAGCTAGTACATCATGTGCTATGCCATTGTTAGCCAGCATGATTATCTGGTGGTGTTAGAGCACCACCTACTGCCATTAGGTACACTGCCATAGTTGGCATTATAATATATATGACTGTTCTATTGTTCTAATATTATCGAGGTCAGCGCAATGCTTATCACTATTTACCTATGTGCAACTGTCCACTAATGGGCACCAATAGAAACAATGAAACCGCCATCCACCGCTTTGCTTATCAGCAGCATAAGACTGTCTGTAACTTCCTTTGTTCTCCGAGTTTTGCTTGCATCATGATCTAACTGGACACTTCCTAATTCCCGGCAGACATGCTGTATTATGTATAATCTGGAATAAACTTTACTGTGATATCTCAGGTTTCTGGCTGTATTACTGCCAACAGGTATAGAATCCTGCAAATACCTACCCACTGCCTAGATCACACTGCAAAAGTTTGCTTCAGGACTTAGGAGGAGGAAAAAAAAAACTAAAGAGTTTTAAGCTGACACAAAAAGAAATGCGAATCAATGAAGAATTATTTTCTTTTCTACGGGATGCCACCAAGTTGCCAACTATTGGTGCCAGGCACTGGCATGCTGCCAGCTGGCACACTCTTGCTGCTTACTGCCCAGATCACACTGCAACAGCACAGCGCAGGATGGCGTGCGTGCGCCTGCGCACACACACACACACACGCACACTGATTCAGGACTCAGGAAGAGGAGGAGGAGGAGGAAGGAACTGGAGAGATTTTCTTTTTATGGGATGCCATCAAGGTGCCAAGTACCAGGGGCCAGACATCAGCACACTGCCAGCTGGTACTCACTCACTGCCCACTTCCCAGATCAGACTGCAACAGCACAGCTCAGGACCACACACGCATGCATGCACGCACATATGCACACACACAGACAGGCTGCTCCAGGACTCAGAAGGAGGAGGAAGGAACTTCAGTATCTTGAGGGAATGTGGAGTGCTTTTTAATTTAATTTTTTCCATTTTTTTTTTATGGGATGCTACCAAGGTGCCAAGTAGCAGGGCCCCAAAACTGACATGCTGCCAGCTGGCACACACTTCCTGCCCACTTCCCAGATCAGACTGCAAAAGGCTGCTTCAGGATTATGGAGGAGGAATAAAGGAGAAAGAGTTTTAAACTGCCACAGAAAGAAATGTGAATGAATTATTATTATTTTTATTTTATGGGATGCCACTAAGGTGCCAAGTGCCAGGAGCAAGGCACCAGCACGCTGCCAGCTGGTGCACACTTGCTTCCCTGTACGCTTTCCAGATCACACTGCAAAAGGCTGCTTCAGGACCCAGGAGGAGGAGGAGGAGGAATAAAGACTGAAGAGTTTTAAACTGCCTCAGAATGAAATATGAAACATAGAAAACATAGAATTTGATGGCAGATAAGGGCCACCTGGCCCATCCAGTCTGCTCATTTTTTTTCCCTACCCCCTTGAATCAAGGAAGAGTTACTTTTTTATGGTATGCCATCAAGGTGCCAATTACCTAGCTGGCACACAGTTACTGCCTAGTAAAATTACTAATTAAGAGTAATCCCCCCCAAAAAAAAAATCACATCATGCTTCTGCCAGGGCCTTCAGTCAAAGCCAGTTTGTATTTCTAATGCCCTGCTAAAATGCTAGTTCTGCAAAAAACATGTGTGCTGCACTGCTGAGATTAAATTATTTAAAGGCAACAAGTGGGCACTGGCAGACTGCCACCTCATGCCCTGTCTGCCCACTGCCGAGCCCCAAGCACACTCCTACTCCAGCCCAGAGTAGTGTCTTTCTTCCCTCTCCTCTCTCAGGCAAGGTCCTGGTCTCAGAGGACTGCTGCAGGCCTGCAGGTCTGATGATGATCAGCCTGCCTTTCTGGGCTTTTTTTCTTCCTGTTCCTCCTAAACATACTCCTTAAACAGCCCTGCTGTTTCAGGACTAATAGGTCAGACTTTTGAAGATTTTAAGTATATTTTGAAGAATTTCATAGCTAATCTAGCTAGAAGTGAATCACAGCTCTCCCTGACCTGCCTAACAACCAGATGATGAGCATCCAAGTGAGCTATCATGTTAGTTGTTGAGCTGATGCTAGCTCTGCCTCCAAACTGTGACTCACACTGTGCTCTAGTTAACTGTTTCAGGTGCAGACTGTAGTCTGTGGTTTGACTGGTTCGACTAGTCCACACCATTCAGACCAGGTTGAACCAGTCGAATCAAAAATCTGCCTATTTGTCCTAAACGTTTGCCACCATCTGAAAGAATCAATGACTCAAAGTTCGAGGTGTTCAATTCTTTGGCAGAACCATACTTGCAGCCCTAATTAAAAAATAGGTTAACAAACTAGTCAACAGTTATAAGACAGGGCTGGGAGGCAGAGTGATGGCTATTTCCACAAGAACAACTACATTCTGTGTAAAATGTTTACATACGTACTGTAAGGTAAGAAGAAAACAGTACTATGTCGACATGTGGGCTGCAAATAAAAATCAAAGCACTAAATGTACTAAAGGCTCCAAAGAAAGGTCCATACAGTGTGAAATAATGATGTGTCCAGAAAGAAAGCTGACACACTTCCCCTGGCAATGAATGTGAAGTGACTTTTGGGTTGGGGTCTGAAAAACTACCTCTGTCAGGACTCAGGGCATAGCAAGTATAGGGGAACAGTGAGCTATGCCCCAAGTAATTACCACAATTTGTAAAGGGGCAATGGCAAACAGTGGGGATAAGTTTCCCAGTGCGCAGCAAGGGTCAACCTTAGGTCTAAGGACCCCCTTAAAGAACACGATATTGATGTCCCCCTTCCCCACTCTGTATACAATAGTCTAAATATCATGCAGAAACACAAACCAGCCATCTAATTTATTATATTAGTGGGTGGCTGCGACACCTGGATTTCAGCATCACTACTCACTCTCTGCTGATGCTGCTGGAGAATCTTCCTGGATGCTCCGTCATTTGTCACTCTAAAATGGACAGTGCCTGCCCATCTGACAGTGGTGTTGGTCTGGAGGACATCTGGAGTGCCATGAAAACTGCTTTTTTTACTTACTCAAGACAGGCCAAGTTTTAGAGCTCTCTCAAAACCATTCAATGACTCAACCACCGATCGAGCCAGCCATGGGATGCTGTGTCTTCCATTCCACTCCTGCACTGGACACTAGGAGAGTCTCACCATGTTGGCAGATGCCAGGTTTTCCATTCCTTGTACAGGACACCAGAAAAGGCTTGCTGTGCTGGTGGATGTTGGCTTTTCTGTCCAACACCCGCAGGACTACAGGAGAGGCCTGTCGTGATGGTGGATATTCAGTTTTCTGTTCCTGATTTTCACCAGGAGTGGACCACCGTGTTGGTGGGAACTGGATTTTTAATTTCCACTTGTGCAGAACACCAGAAAAGGCCTGCTGTGCCAGCAGACACTGAGATGTCTGTTTCTACTCATGCAGGGCAGAAGGAGAGACCTTTCTCAGGGACTGCTAGTCCACCAGGTCCATGTGGATGGGTGGTACTTTATCCTATGCTCTGCTAGAAGGTCCATGGAGTTCACAGGGGATGAATTTCTTTTGTAATTTCTTGCACAGTTTTCAAAACAAAACTGTTTTCAGGGCCTTCCTACCCACAACTGTCACATACAGCTTGCCCTAAGCGAGGAACCTAACTGTCATGGCAGTCAACGTGAATTCCTCAGGTAAACATTGCCTGAAACATTTATTAGACCAATAACAGCAGAAGTTAAAAAACAGAAAACATAAGTTTATAGTACCCTTATTTACAGCTGGTGGGACGAGAGTCGTGTTAATTTGAATTGCTGCTACTTTTTTGCCAGTGAGCTGTGATAGCTACTTTCTAGGTCCATGGGTGGGGATGGGGGGGTACAAAAACCTATGTTTTATTGTCAGTATTGGGTATTGACCCAAGTTTCTAGTGTGGGACTAGAACCTATAACCTTCTGTCATTGAGTTACCCTCTTGACTTACTAACAATTTGTCTTATACAGCATGAATTGTAAAGAGAAAGAAAAACTGTCCACAACCGGGACTTAAACCCAAGTTCCTTCCACACCATTTGGTAGCTGAGAAAAAGTCTGGAGCACGGCAGTTATGTATATTGTGCTTTCCCATCCTTTCCCTTAAAGTGTGTTACAATAACTGTGGTGCTGGGGCAGGCATAGGTGACATCATGTACCAGCCTGCAGCAGCCTGCAGTATTTATTCTAGTAGCAGAGAAAATGCTGGGTCCACAGTTTTTCGGTACATTGTGTTTTTCCCCTAAACTGCATTACAAGAACTATAATGGTGGGATAGACACACAGAGTGGCATCATGTGGCAACGTGTAGCAGCCTGAAGTTTTTATTCTGGTAGTTAAGAAAAATTCTAGGGGCACAGAATGTATGTATGCTGTACGTTTCACACAATTTCCCCTAAAGTGCATTACAAGAACTATTTGGTGGGACAGACACACAGCACAGCACCTTGTAGGCCAGTGTAGGAGCATGATGTATTTATTCTGGTAGTTGAGAAAAATTTGGGGATCACTCAATTTATGTATATTGTGCTTCTCACACTTTTTACCCGGAAGTGCATTACAAGGAATGTGACAGACAGCGCAGTGCCGTGTAGCAGTAGCAGAAGTAGTGCATTACTACCATTGAATAATTTCTTGCTCTGGAGAAAATTTCAATAAGTGAGAAATTTATATAGTGTGCTTGAGCACTAGTTGTGTCAATTCACCTAATGTGCTTGACAAATACTGTCCAAGAGGGCAACTTGAACATAGAATTATAGAAACACAGAATTTGATGGCAGATAAGGACCACTTGACCAATCCAATCTGCCCATTTTCTCCTACCTACACTATTACTGCAGACCATGCATGATCTACAGCTCTTCCCTCCCCCTTCATTTCCACTATGATTCCCTTGTGCTTAAACCATGCAGTCTTGAACCCCACCAGTGTTTTCACCCCTGCCACCTCCACTGGAAGGCTGTTCCAGGAATCCACCACTCTTTCTATAAAGAAGTACTTCCTCACATCTCTCCTAAATCTTCCCCCCTCCAGCATCATAGCATGTCCCTTATTCTTGAGCACTTTTCCTTCTGAAAAATAGTTTTCTCCTGTGCCTTATTTACCCCTGTGATGTATTTAAAGGTCTCTGTCTTATCCCCCTTCTCCCTCCTTTGCTCCAGTGTATACATATCGAGGTCCTTTAGTCTCTCCTCAAAGGGCTTTTGATGCAGAACCTGCACCATTTCAGTTGCTCTCCTCTGGACTGTCTATGTCCTTCTGCAGATGTGGGGCCTGATCTTCAAAGGTTGACCCGAACTTGCGTCAAGCCCTAAGTCAACCCCATTGTTTGGTGCAGCTGCACCAACTACGTTGACGTAACTGCACCCAATATTAGTACATCGGGCACAGTTTCAACAGTTTCCACACTTTATGGCAGCTTGCTCCAAATATTTGGCACACACCCAGAAAAAAGAGCCCCCCAAAATGGCACAAGTTAAACCAGGGGTAGCTGATCCAAATTGCGACATTTGGTGCAAAGGAATAAAAATCCTGATTGGCGCTGAGAGAATGCTGCAAGCCTCTGTGCCTGTGATTTAGGAAACTAGTCAAGGGGGGAGTCACTGATAAGCAGCAGGGAATTCCTAGCCTCCCCTACAAAACAGGGTACTAAATGAGGAATAGACCAAGGTAGAAAGGTCAGTGGTGGATGTTGCTACAAGAGGTAAAGCCATCAAAAAATGGAGAGCAATGAGTACCAGTGCCTGTAGTCTGGGTAACAAACTTCCTGAATTAGTGACCTTGATGGAGGAGGAACATCTGGATATCGTGGCAGTCACAGAAACATGGTACACACAGAACCGTGACTGGGACGTAAACATACCAGGATACACTATCGACCGGAGGGACAGGGATGGTAAAAGAGGAGGAGGAGGAGTAGCTCTCTACATAAGGGAAGAAATCCAAGCAACAGAACAAGAGGGTAAACAGGGAGGAGATGAAGCACTGTGGGTCAATTTGGAGGCAGGCAATGGCACCACAATCTGCACAGGTGTTGTATACAGACCCCCATCTCAGGGGGAGGAAATGGACAAAGAAATGATAGAAAGTATCCTTAGAATGGCAGAAAATGGGGAGATACTGCTGATGGGGGATCTGAACATGCCAGATGTTAACTGAAGTGCAGTTGCAGCAGCTACTTCTAACAGTGGGGTTATTCTAGATGCCCTACAGGGGGCATGCCTTAGACAACTAGTATTAGAACCCACCCGAGAGGGAGCAATCTTAGACCTGGTACTCTCAAATGGAGATGGAGACAGGATAACAGATGTAGAAGTGGGTAGCCATCTAGGAACTCGCGACCATCGAACAGTATGGCTCACGATAAACACAGCAGTAGAGTCAAGCCATACAAAGGCAAAAATACTGGACATTAGGAGGGCTGACTTTGCCAAAATGGGTGAGTGCCTAAGGAATGCACTAGCAAATGGGCAGGGAGGAGGGGTGGAAGAACAATGGGGAATAATCAAAACTGCCATCACAGAGGCAACAAGCCTTTGTGTAAAGCAAATAAACAAAACAAAATGATGTAAGAAACCACTATGGTTCTCAAAGGAGGTGGCAGGGAAAGTTCGAGAAAAAAAGAAAGCATTCAGGAAGTATAAGGAATCACAGAAGGAGCAGGACAGAGAATTGTATCAGTTAAAGCAAAAGGAAGCTGGGAAGGCAATCAGAACAGCAAAGGCCCAAACTGAGGAAAAGATAGCCAACTCAGTTAAGAAGGGGGGATAAAACCTTTTATAGGTACATCAGGGAGCAAAGGAAGACCAAGGGAGAGAGGGATAGTGAGGCTTAATAAAGGGGAAGGGGTGGACAGAGGGTGACTGTGAAAAGGCAGAGATACTAAACAAATATTTTTGCTCAGTATTCACAAATGAAGAGGGGGAAGTACCTAAACCAAACAATAGAAACACTCTGGATATAGGAGTTGATACCAGCCCATTCATAGAAGAAAGGGTTCTGAAAGAACTCTTAAAACTAAAGGTGGACAAAGCAGTGGGGCCTGAAGGGATTCATCCCAGAATTCTAAAAGAACTAAGAGTAGAACTAGTGACACCACTGACTACCTTCTTTAACAAATCATGGAAGGATGGGGTGGTACCTGAGGACTGGAGGAGGGCAGATGTGATTCCACTTCACAAAAGTGGGAGCAGGCAGAAGCAGAAAACTACAGACATGTCAGTTTAACCTCAGTGATAGGGAAAATGATGGAATCACTTCTGAAGGAAAGAATTGTTGAGTACCTAGAGGCCAGAGGGGCACAGGACCCAAGGCAGCATGGATTCACAGCAGGAAGGTCATGTCAGACGAATCTAATAGATTTCTTTGACTGGGTGACCGAAGTAGTAGATCAGGGAGGGGCTGTGGACATAGCCTGCTTAGACTTTAGCAAGACATTTGACACAGTCCCACACAAAAAATTAATATACAAGTTGGCCAGCCTGGGAGTGGGTCCCAAGATGGTAGCCTGGGTAAAGAATTGGCTGGAGAACAGGACACAGAGGGTAATAGTAAATGGAGTCAACTCTGAAGAAAGGGGGGTTACTAGTGGGGTACCACAGGGTTCAGTACTAGGACTGGTCCTCTTCAATGTCTTTATAAGCGACACTGCAGAGGGACTGGAAGGAAAAGTATGTCTCTTTGCAGATGACACAAAGATCTGCAACAGAATTGATACACAAGGTGGGGTGGAAAGGATGAGAAGGGACTTGGCAAGGTTGGAGGAATGGTCAAATGTATGGCAGCTTAGATTCAGTGCTAAGAAGTGCAAGGTAATGCACCTGGGAAACAAAAACCTAGGGGAAGAGTACACAATGGGGGTGAGATACTAACAAAAACAAAAATGGAAAGGGATCTGGGGGTGGTCATATCAGATAACCTAAATGCGGGCAAGCAATGTGAGAGGGAAGTAAGGAGGGCTGGAGGGATACTGGGATGCATAGGGAGAAGCATCACCAGTAGAAAACAGGAAGTTGTTATCCCTCTGTACAGGCAGCTGGTGAGACCCCATCTGGAGTACTGTGTGCAGTTCTGGAGACCAAATCTCCACAAAGACATAAACAGGATGGAGGTAGTCCAGAGGAGGGCAACTAAAATGGTGCAGGGACTGCACCGGAAGACGTATGAAGAGAGACTTAGGGAGCTCAATATGTATAGCCTCGAGGAAAGGAGGGAGAGGGGAGGCATGATAGAAACTTTCAAGTACCACAAGGGAATCAACAAAATCCAAGAGGGTAGCATCTTTCAGAAGAAGAGGTGTGCAAGAACAAGGGGCACAATCTGAAGATGGGGGGTGGCTCAGAGGTAATGTAAGAAAGTATTTTTTTCACAGAGAGGGTTGTGGATGCATGGAACGGCCTTCCGGAGGAGGTTGTGGAGTCAAAAACAGTGGTGGAATTCAAGAATGCATGGGACAGTCATAAGGCAATTCTAGGAGGTGGGGGTAGGAAGTTAACCAACAGCCTACTTCTTTCTACCACCACCTCAGCGCACCAGGGGCTTGCAGCATTCTCAGGGATTCTGAAAATTGGGTCCGTGGTTTCCAGAACTGGACACAATACCCTAGGTGGGGTCTTACCAGAGATCTATACAGAGGCAACACCACCTCCCTCTTTCTGCTCTTGATACTCCTCCCTATGCATTCCAGCATCCCACTTGCCCTCCCTACCACCTTGTTGCACTGCCTGGCCACCTTTAGGTCATCTGATATGATTACCCCCAGGTCTTTTTCTTGCTTGGACTCCGTCAATACTGCTCCACCCATATTGTACTTCACCCCTAAGTTTCTATGCCCTAAGTGTATTATTTCACATGTTTTTACATTGAAACCCAGCTGCCACCCTAGGAGAGAGGGCACTGAGACAGAAATCAAGATGAGAAAGAATGGACTGAAACATTAAAGGAGAAAGACAGGAAAAGAGTTTCAAAGTTTTTTGGCTTTTTAAAACTTTCATATATTTTTGGGACGGCATAAACAGAATAAACAGAAGGGTAAGAAAGACTAAGAGGAGACATGAAGGAGTATTTGACAGAGAAACGGATGAGGTGTAGTAGAGGGAGAAATGAGAACTGGAGATAAAAGGACATAAAAGGGCAGGCTGGGGTAAGAATTAAAAGGTTTTTCAAAGCCAACTTACATCAAACAGCACCCACACCACTGCAGTGTGCTCATTTCATCAATTAGAATCTGCTGGCTCTCAAGTAATTTTTTCATTAGCTGTTCCATAGAACAAACCCTGCAGCAGAGTTCTCCTGTAGCCCTGCACAGTATTGCAAGCTCCTCCATGGTGCTTGTAGGCAGTGCAGGTGCCAGTGCTGGTGTGGGCATTGCCAGTGGGGATGCTGATGCAGGTGCAGGTGCTTCTAGTGCTGTCCCCTGGCCCGCACCATGCCATGAATGGTGTCAACATGTTGTGTGCTCCTCCTTTGGTGGCACAGATGGTCCACCACCAGCACTCACCATCTCGCCTCTCAATGAGCCTGGTGGTGAATCTTTTTTTTTTTTTTCAGTTGTTTAACCAGGAGTAGCACACTAAGCTGAAAGCTTTTTTACAGGAGCAACCTTGGAGCACAGGGAAGTTAAGTGGCTTGCTCAGGGTCACACAGTATGCAAGTGGAAGCTGTGGGATTCAAACCCAGGTCTGGTCTGCTGGATGTCACCAGATTTGCAGCTCAGAGCCTTAAACCACTGCGCTATACTGCCTCTTTAAATGAGTATTCTGGTCACTGCTGCCTAGATTGTTCCCCTTTTCCCCAAGTGTGTCACAGATATTGTACTTGACCACACTGTCCTCCTGGGTGTCAAAGAGTAAAAAATTTCCAGACCAGTGAAGATTGTGGCTGCTTTTCTCAAAGTGGCACTGAGGAGCCAGAAGATGATGAGCATGGCTACTCAAAGGGAACAGCTGGTGGTGGTAGTGTTACCACAGGGGGTTCACGCTGCTGCAGAGCTGGTGGCTGCTGCTACAGAGCTAGGGTAATGGGGGGCTACTGCTGTGCTGGGGCTGGTGGGTCAGGCTTCTGCTGCAGAGCAAGGGGAACTGGGGGATTGCTGCTACACTATGACTGGGACTTGCTGCTGCTGCAGTGCTGTGGGTGGGGGGGGGCTGCAGCTGGATAACCCTCAAGCGCTGTATGGTGCAGGAGTATGGTGCCACTGTCAAGAGTGCTTGCATGACCCCGAGACTCCATCTGAGAAAAGAAACAGAAAAAGAGACAGAGGGGAGAGGGAGGGGAAGGGGGAGAGGAGAGGGAGAGGAGAGAGAGAGAGAGAGTTAGATGAAAAAGAGAAAATAGAGCTATCAAATAACTAAATAATTCAGGTAAAAATAGAAAAGAAACAGAATTGAATAAGACTGAAAAAGGAATCAGAAAAACAACTTGCAAAGTGCTGAAAGACAGGGTTTTATACTGTGTTATAGTTTTTCTCAGTGTAAACTGTCAGGCCCCTTTCTCTTTCACTATATGCAAAACTGAAAGTGAAGCTGCCTTACTGTACAGAGATAGATGCACCATGTAGCCTGCAAAAGCTCTTCCATATGACGTTGAGACACTTGTTTACCAGTAGCCTAATTTTGACTGAAGTTTGGCTAAATGCACCCCAAGACCAAAGTTACAGCTGGTGGATTTAGACTTTACAACATCGCTAGTGATAAGACCCGACAGATGTTGGGGGATACTCACACACCCAGGGCGTAGTGATGCCCAACACCGAAGGTATAAGTACCTACAATCCTGAAAGTGTGGGTATCTCCTAAGACATCACATCCTGGAAGGTCTCATCATGCTTTGAAAATGGGTGGTGTTGGCCCACATACAACCCATTTTCTAACCACGATATGATAGGATTTTAAAGTGCCAAAGGGACCGGAGGCAGCGGTGAGCATAGCAGAGGGCTTTCAGTGTCAGCATAAGTGGTACTGTAAAAGTAAGGGCCACTGATTTTCCCCCATGTATTGTTGACTGATACCTGCACCCCTTGTGACAGCTGTAAGCCAATCAGGTTATAGGATTTTCATTACCCATTTCCTGAAAGCAAGTAATTCAGGTAGTTGAATGTCAAAGATCACCGATGTTGCCATTATATGTGGTTCATAGCTCAGTACTTATGCTATGTACTGTAGCTGAATGATGTAGGTTGCTTGGATACAGAGGCCAGACCAGTAAGTAGGGCAATGCTTACAAGGTATTAGTCTTATGAAATGATTAGTGCTTAGAAACTTCAGCATGGACATGAGCAAGTCAGTGATTATAGTACATGTAAACTGGATGGTATGTACAAGGTGCTTAGATGCTTAGACTGGCAAGTAACTTGTTATGACTTGATGTTTTGGCCTTTCTCTGTATCCCACCTCAGGAAGAAGGCTTAGTTGAGTAGGATGAGAACCCCCAAAAGAATTAATAATATTGTTTGATTATCTCCTCCAGCTCCGGAGAGTGTGACCAGTAGCACGCAGGACAGGAAAAACTCCCTTAGGGGGAAACCTCTGAGGACCCATAGCTACTGACTACCCATCCTTCTGGGCATACTAAGGGAGAATAATCCTAAGTAACAAGTTTAATTTATCAGCTAATCCAAAATCCAAAGTTGTAGGTCCTGATCCGGGGAAGCGGAAAACTGAAGAAGTATGATTATTGAAGCATCGGGTGAAGATAGCAGCATCCTTCTAGTGAACTCTTAGACCAAGAATCCATGTCCAGGGCAGAATGACAGTAGATTGGAATCCATGGTCGACAATAAGTAGAAGCATTGAAGTTGCATCTGTGAAGTGCTCCAGCAGAAAAAGAAGTCTCCTCCGAGGAGAACCAGTAACCAAAGGCTAAATGTCCAAGTCCAGAGTAGGAGAACAGTTGGGTTGTGTTCCGTTTGGCAAGCTTTGTGATTGAAGGTGTTGGTGATGAAGTACAAGAGCTAGGCGCAAGCTGTGTGATTTGGAGAGGGCGGAGCAAGTAGAAACCTCCAGTTCGGAGTGGGTGAAGTAGATAAGTGACTTGGGTATAAACCTTAGTGCATATGAGTAGACAAAATTAGTTGTAACTGCAGGTCCCGAGGGGTGAAGCAGGTTGTAGAATAGGTGAGTCTGTTTTGATGAACCTCTAGGCCCTGTAAGGGTGAAGCAGGTAATATGAGTAAATAGTCTAATTAAGTGGACCTGTTCATAGGTCAGTAGTTGTAGTAATTGAATCTGCATGATGCAGACATAGTAGAGGAGTAGTATTGCATGGATTATGTACGGTAAAGCACGGAATTCGAAGAGCTTTGTCTGGTGATCCAAATAGTTCCATAGTGATGTAGATATCCATGTTTACGAATTGGTAGATATTTGAATAGACCTCCAGGCCCCTAGGGGCGAAGCAGGTCGTAAGTAATGAGACATTCTGTGATGAACCTCTAGGCCCCAAAGGCTGAAGCAGGTTAGTGTGAGCAGATATTGTTAATAAGTGGACCTATATAGACCCACAGTAGTAGTAGTAAAATGAATCTGCATGATGCAGACTTAGTAGCAGGGGAGTGGTATTGAAAAGATTCTTTATGGTATATATAGAAGATTGAGGAGTAAGTAAGAGTGTAAATCGAGGAGCTGCTCATGGTGAACAATACTTTCTTAGATGTATATAGACACACGTAGGGAAGCCAGAATGGTACAGCAGTTGGAGTTAAGCTCGTGAGAAGGGACTGACGAGTCCTACATTGACATGCTTAAATAGTCATAAAAGTAATAATGATATAGAAGGTTAAGTTGGATGCAGCTATTTTATAACAAGATCCAAAGAGCCTTAGAGCACTGGAGTAGGATTAAATCGAGGGCTAAATATTGAAATAGAAGGTCTTCCAAACAGGGCTCAGCCAAGTGTTCTGGTAAGAATGAAGTAGTAGTAAATCCATTGACAGACTTAGCAAGGCGGAAGCATCCTGAAGGAATCGATGACGATGTCCAACGAATCAGATTTGAGTCCATAGTAGAACAAGGAGCTCCTTGAAGACTAGCAGGCTGTATATTCTTCATAGTAGTAAGAAGCAGCAAAGCGATACTGGGCGAATCCCTCATGAGGCTGGCGAGTGGGACCAGACCCCACATAGGTCTGGCAATGGATGGGTGAGTCAAACTAGACCCTACGTAGGCTAGATGACTTAAGGTGCCACCATGGAGGGTAGCCCAGTGTAGCAGGCATCCCAAAGGCAGAATCTGAGGAATAAAGCAAGCAAACTGTAGGAATGTTAAGCCAGAAAATGTCTGGCTGTACGATACAGATAATCGGACTGCGCATAGAAGTGCTTGAGCTGAAAGCTGGTGAGCTGACTGAGTACGGCATGCTGACATAGTACCGAGCATTGAGTGCTGATGTTTGTGCAGTGTCGAATGTAAAATAAAATGCATTAGAATGCCAGAGACTGAAGCTGAGGGGATGACAGCGGGCATGAACCAATGGTTTGCGTAAGCAAGGAGCAACAATTGCATAAGCAAATGAGGATTGCTAGGATGGCAGATGGTGGGTAGCTGACTGAGTTATGTAATAGCACAATGTATGGAAAACAAGGTAGCTCGGCAGCAGGAAGGCGAGAGAAATATCCTCGAGAGGGAGACTTTGAGGCAGCACTAGGAAGGTGAGGCATTAAAGTATCAGTATGATCAGAAATGAATAATAAAACATAGCCGGTGGCTGTAATCATACTAGGCTAGGTCTAGCCCTGTGGTATATGGCTGATGGAAGTACCTAGGGCACAGGTTGGAAGCTTGATGGAATTTCGGTAGTAATCATCCTGTTCCAATACACATCCTTATTAGCAATGGATAAAGCTAGTAGTTTGCATTTATAGAAGGTATCACTGGACTGTCTCTAGATAAGTGCTATGGCTTGCATAGTTTAAGCAGAACGAAAATGTAGAATACACCCGCAGTTTGAGTACATGGTGGCTAACAAAGCAGTAGCTAGTACTGGTAGGAAGAAAAGTCATGGAATATAACTGTCGGTGAACCAGTCTGTGAAGCATACTAAGCCAAACTCTCCTTAGGTGCAGTAATGATGTAACTGACATACTGAACAGATGCTTGTGATAGTCTCAGCCACAGGAGTTGCTATGGGTCCTTAACCCAGGATAGCTTGTTAAGAATATAAACAAATAAAATGCCCCGAACAATTCATAAGTGCATAACCTTAAAAGTAGTAGGGGAATTGAACCAGCAATGTGTGTGAAGAACCCCAGTGTTAGAGCTCTGAAGGTAATGGGGCACAAAAGGGAATTTAGATAAGTAGGACATTGGACATCCAGGGTTCGAATCCTACAGTGTCTAGCTTGCTATGCATGTGAAGTTCATGGATAGATCAAACGGAGTTCCTCTGTAATGATTCCTCGAATAGAAATGCAGGAGATTAATAGAATGAAAGGAGGAGGAAATGGCATCCAAGCTTAATTGGAGGCATAGCACTTCTTATAGCAACCAATGTACGTCTACAAATAGTGGGCTCCATACGTATAATGATAAAGAATGTGTCCATCAATTTAGTTCGACAGTATGCAGATTATGCCCAGGAATAACTCAGACAGTAGGAGGAACATCAGCAATCCCAAGTTAGGAGCAAGGTTAATTGAGTGTGAAAATCATAGTGCTATGTGGAATCATAAATTAAGAGGCATACGTAGGGTAGAGTCAGCCCCGTGATCATGTGCAAGTCACACAGTGATTTTAAAGGCACTAGCTAGGAGGTCTGGCAGGTGGTATAAGCCACCCCAATCATACATGATAGGCAAAGCACCTGAAATTGCAGTAGTGTAAGGAGAAATGGCGTAAGGTGTACCCAGCGCTATATAGCGCTTCACTTTGCTTGTCATATACTTACAGGAATCGTAGCAGTTAGAAAAAGAGGATCCTTGAAAAAGACTGGTCAAAATGGCGACCGAGCTGAAGGCAACTGATTGAATCCAGCAGACAGGTGGAGCGCTGAGTGGAAGCTGCTAGGGGATCCAGAAAGCAGTGAGAATGTAGAGAATCCAGGCTGGTGTAGGCGGTTGGTCGGCAGGTCCGTGGCAGGAGCATCGCAGGTATGGATGTGAATGTAGAATGGATGGAGTAGCGTGGAGTGCCGGCTGCAGCAGAAAAGGTAAACCACAAGAAAAGGGGAAGATGTAGCATCGGGGAAGGAAAGTAGCAGGCAGCAGGGCAGGCCAATGAGACAGAAGGAAGCGGAGGAGACGAGAAAGGTACAGGAGGGAAAGGGGAACCCCCTCAAAAGAAATGAGAAAAACAAGCTAACAACAGGGAACAGAGGGAAGGAAATGAAAGGAACAACAGGAGACACAGGAGGGGGTACAGCCAGACAACGAAGGGAAAGGGAGCAGAAGGCAGCAACATTACACACAGCGAGTATGACTCGCTCTAAGCAGAGCAGCTGTAATCCAGGAGGTTAAGTAGGTTGAGGGGGAGGAGCTCTTTCCCCATATAACTGCAGGCATCCGCC
Organism: Neoceratodus forsteri; assembly: GCA_016271365.2. Taxonomy (NCBI): domain Eukaryota; kingdom Metazoa; phylum Chordata; order Ceratodontiformes; family Ceratodontidae; genus Neoceratodus; species Neoceratodus forsteri. Next base: position 1,682,744,876 of record CM057456.1, read on the forward strand.
TTTCCATTATGCCCTTTCACCAGATTATTGTAAATTTCTCTGATTTCTTTTCCTCCTCACAAAAAATAAAAGGGTGCATATCTCTTTTAATTTTCAACCTCTGCACAGCTCTGCATTAAGGCCTCTGCTTTAGCAGAATAGCAGCTGTGCCATGCTCCAGACAGTGTTCCTTTTACGCTGGGCCTTGCCTGCCCATTCACTGAACTCTCAGTGTTGCTTATTAGTAGCCCCTTTTTTCCTTTGTCTCTGGGCCACCATAGGGACTGCTATTAACTATCTCTTGATTGGCCTCTTAGAGTTTCTTTTTCTTTAGGCCTTTGGCTTAGAGACAGCTATGGTGACTAAATCGCACTCTTCTTGGGCATTTGGGAAAGGAGAAGCAAGAAAAAATAAAGGGACCTAATGGATACGCGTTTCTACTGATGACTTCCTTTGATGTGCCACATGACTTGTACTTTTGCTACCACTCCCACTGGCTCTGTTGTATCCTGGACCATATGCACAAATGGTATCCCAGCCCTATATGATAGGTGGCATGTAGGGCCAGAAATCAGACATCCTTGGCGTACAACCGACACCTGTGGATGCACAAATGGCATGTACCCACTGCATACCCCTGCCCAGGGCCAGCTACACCAGATTCTATGCAACTGTGCAGCTGGCCCAAACAGGGAGTGGGTGGGCCCATGGAGGGCCAGCAATGATGCCCATTACACTCCACTAGTTCAGTGTGATGGGGCTTATCATTATGCCAGTCAGATGGCTGCCATAATGGGTGCACACACCCCTGACTGGCATCAAGAAGGACACGTGGAGCCTTGCAGCCATGGACACCAGCCCCCCTCCATACCACAGAGGGCTGGGGGGGGGTGAATGCCATCTGTGGGGTGCTGATTGCTGTAACTCACAACTTTTGTGGTGGTCTGTAGGGGATAGGGAAGTCTGTGAGTGGGCTGCTATATGTCATTTTAACACAGACTAGGTGGGCCAGAAAACCCTTGACCCCTGCTGACAGCTTCTATGTTTCTATGATCTCCTGCTTCTGTGGAGCAGGGGATCCTCACTGGTGTCAGTTGGTACTTCCGATTGAAATCCCATGGTCAAGTCCATGTCCATGCCCCTGGCAAGCCTCACCCTTGAACGGATCTACATGACCATGCAGTGGGCCTGGTGGGGGATGTGCATAGATCTCTGTACATCCCATGAGGTCCAGTTACGTGGTACACAATTGCATGGCCCAGTATGCGCCCCTACCGGTGCATACTGGGTCCAATAGTACATAGGGTCTTTTGTATTTCCCATGCAACTGGCTTTATGGTGCTGCTTTGCTGGATTACTTGGTCATGGTCCTGTGGCTGGTTGCTTTTTGGTGCTCAGTTGACCCAGCCCAGCTCTTTAGATTTCAACCTGGCTCCCATGCTGCTTTGGAACTATCTCCCCCTACCATCCACTCTATGTCTTCCCTTTACTCACTCAAATGTCACCTCCATGACTTCACTACTCACTCCTGCAGTTGCCTATGATACTGGGCTCTGGGTGGCAGTCCGCTGCCCTCCAACACCTGCTTCCCCTTTCTCCTGCACTTACACTAATGCAGCTCCTCCTACACACCTCCTTCCCCAATTTTTAACTATTCCTTCCATCCAAAACTCAGTATTGCCTTGTTGCATATTACAAATTGTTCTCCTTCTGCACTTTTGCATTCTACATTTACCTACACTGAAGCATTGCCCTTGTGCAATTGTTCATTTTGTTGGTACTTCTTTACATATCATTGCATTTTTGTAGTTTGTTGTTGTTGTACTCTACCTTTCCCCCTTCCCTAGGATGCATCTAGAAACTAGCTGCTACAAGCTCAGTATGTCTTTTGTGGGAAAACTTTTGAAATAAATAAATATATTAATTAAATAATCAATGCATCAGTGAATAAATAATATGTTTCAAACATAGTGTCTCTTATGTAAAGAAAAATACATGTAATGCAGGGGCCTTTTGTTTGATAGAAGCTGCTGCAAATGCAAAAACTCATAAAAACTCAAGCACCTCAGAAAAACAGCTTGTGGTTTTTGAGCAAACATGAAGATGTTGATGGGGCAAAAAATCCACCTGTGCATCGTCATCCTCCCATTTGAAAATGCAGCCCTCCTCCTGGGCATCCTTCATCTTGACTCCTTTGAGGCCTCTGCTCATGGTTTCCCACGGTCTATCGTCCACAAGGAGTTTTGGAGGTGCTTGCAGCTGTGGGGTGTTGTGGCTCTGGTACTGAGTAAAGTCCCTTCATGCCTTAGGGAAGCAGATGAGAGTTTGGTTCTTGCATCTTGGGGTAGGTGTGCTAAAGGCCTTGCAGGCAGGTACTATAGCTGCATTTTAGATGCTATCCCGTACCAAACAGAGGCTGACAGTCTGGTGAAAGACCCTTCTGAATGCCCTCATTCCTACTGATGACTATACCACTGCCTGGAGGGTGACCCTCATGGCTTGCCCTGACAGCCACAGTCTTTTAATTCAAAATAAAATGCTTCACCTTTGGCATAGAACTCAAAACAAATGTGAAATTCTGGTGACTTCACCCAACAGCACACACTAAGCAGATGGAGGTCTCAGATGATCATGACCAAAATGCACTTCAGAAATCAGTATTGGTACCTGTTTTATTGCTCATTCGACAGTAGTAGTGCATCAAACTCATGATGTGAGGATCTAAAGGAAAGAAAGGTGCTGATACTCTGGTAGCCAACATAGAACAGTAGCAGCCTCATCATACACACTCCTCCACACTTGGCTCCAGGGCAAATTTCTCATTGCATTGCAGTTCTCAGTCAGCCACTGCCAGAATCACAGATGCCCATCTTTTAGTGGAACTGAAGGAATTCCAAGCAGAAATGGCAAGTTCTGTTCAACCATCAAAGTGGAAGTGAGCACTGTCAAAGAGGAATACGCAGAAATGAAAGGAGCAGTAACAGACTTAGTTGACAAAACTGACACTATTGCAGACTTGCAGCTACAAATGCACCATAAACAAGTGCTATTAGAACAGAAATGCATAGATTTGGAGGGGAGGATTAGATGGAAAAATCTTTGAGTAGATGGGCTGCCAGAGAAGAGTCAAGGAACTGGGCTAATGGACTTGACTGCCTTGTCCACAATAAATTAGAAATGCCAGCAGATGAATTTCTGTATATTGAGTACCATCACAGGACTCTGGGGTAATGGCCTTCCCAAGATCTTCCTTTGGTCTTTTAGTTTGCGTGAGGCTCTAAACCAGTCTCGCTGGTTTACAAGCTCCCTGCTCCTGGGGCACCTGATAGCAGTTATTTTTGTATATATTCTGCAGATAAATGATCTGAAATCCAGTGACCTTATTTATCGTTGGACGGGGCCAGGCAGTGGATGTTCTGTATCTGGACTTCAGCAAGGCCTTCTACTCAGTGCCACATGGAAGAATGCTCAGTAAACTGAGGAGCTTGGGAGTCAGGGAAAAGCTGGTGGGGTAGGTCAAGAACTGGCTGCCAGACAGGAACCAGGGGATGATTATGGGGGGGGGGGGGACTATTGAAGCCTAGACCTGTAACCAGTGGGGTCCCACAGGGCTCACTACTTGGACCACTGTTATTTAACATCTTTATTGGTGACTTAGTGGATGGGATCAAAAGTCAAATCTGCCTATTCTCAGATGACACTAAGCTTTGTGGAAGAGTGGACATAGATGAAGAGAAACAGGAGCTCAGGGAGGATCTAGCTAGACTTGAGAATTGGTCAGGCATCTGGCAGTTGGAGTTTAACACCAAGAAGTATAAGGTCATGCCTTAGCCAATCAAACAACCTTGCTCAATTATCATTCATTTTTTAAGCTAACAGATCAAAGATAAAGTCCTCATAGCATGGAGGAAAAAATAAATGTTCTGGGAAGAATATTACCTTTATTTTGAGCAGGACTATGCTCCCCAAGTCCAAGCTGAATTAGCCGCGTACAGCCCTTGTATTAAAGCACTTTATCAAACTGCAGTCAAATTCCTGACCCCTTTCCATCCAGATTAAGAGTCCACTAACTGGACAGCGCCATTCACTATCATGCAGCAGCAGAGGCAGCATCAGATATGAAGCATATGGGCATTGCCATACCACAGCCAACGAGATCACAGATGAGGACTTGATGGACGATGAGAACAAACTGACCTATGAACACCATCAAAAAGGAATCCCTGAACTGGCATGGACAGTAGCAGCTGCCAAGAAGCAAGCACCTGATACTCTTTAACTTATAATAGAACTCTTGAAGCATTTTTAAAGGGTTAAATGCTAATGTTTGGGACACTACAAGTCACAGTACAACATTTTGATGCAAGACATTTAATTCTTTATAGCTGAAACAGTACAGTGCATGCAGAATGATTGCTGTATCCTTTTGAAAGTTACCGTTTGTTCCTTCTCCCTGGTGGGGAGGGGGGGCTAAGATTTGTACAGCACTTTATGGAACTAGCCTGATATAATTGACAGGTATTTGTGGCCAGTGTGTGGCAGCAGCCTGGTGGCATGTGTTGGGGGGATCCGATGTCCTGGAGATCCCTTCTTGAGCTGGGTTTGTATGACTGTTAGTCTTTAGCCCAGGGAATGGAGACATTAATATGCCATATTTTTCCAACACAATTTTGAAAGGGTGGGGTTCTGCCTGGGACTGGGACCACTGTAGTGGTGGTCTGTGGCCCTGGCTTTGAATACCCTGACATTATCCAGATGCTTGGTTGGAGGAAGGTGCAGCATAATGCAGTGCTTCCACATTTCATATTCTACCAGATGGTGAAGCTGCGGGATGGGAGCCCTATAATCAGTGAAGGCCCATCCAGCTCACTGCTCTGATTCAAGTGTGTTTGCGTCAACTGAACACAATCAAACACCAGACCCATGAGATCAAGAAATTCAAAACAACCATTGATTGAACACAGTTCTCTTTGACACATACTGTAGGTCTCCTGGGTTGTTGCATCTCTGGTCCCTCTCCCACTGTGCCAGAGGCAGTAGGTCCCCTCCTCACTGTCTTCTAACTGTTGCATGCTATCCTTGGAATTACTTACTTCAGTAACATAGAACTTAGCAGCTGGACCAGGGCTAATGGCCTCCCCAAGACCTTCCTTTGGCCTTTTAGTTTGGTTGAAGCTCTAAACCAGTCTCACTGGTTTACAAGCTCCCTGCTCCTGGGTCACCTGATAGCAGTTATTTTGTATATATTCTGCAGATAAACTATCTGAAATCCAGTGACCTTATTTATCGCTGGACAGGGGCCAGGCAGTGGATGTCCTGTATCTGGACTTCAGCAAGGCCTTCTACTGAGTGCCACATGGAAGAATGCTCAGTAAAGTGAGGAGCTTGGGAGTCAGGGAAAAGCTGGTGGGGTGGGTCAAAAACTGGCTGCCAGACAGGAACCAGCGGATGATTATGGGGGGACTACTGAAGCCTAGACCTGTAACCAGTGGGGTCCCACAGGGCTCACTACTTGGACCAGTGTTATTTAACATCTTTATTGGTGACTTAGTGGATGGGATCAAAAGTCAAATCTGCCTATTCTCAGATGACACTAAGCTCTGTGGAAGAGTGGACATAGATGAAGAGAAACAGGAGCTCAGGGAGGATCTAGCTAGGTTTGAGAATTGGTCAGGCATCTGGCAGTTGGAGTTTAACACCAAGAAGTATAAGGTCATGCACCTGGGAGCTAGGAACATAAGAAGTATGAAATTTGCCCACAGATAAAGGCCTAGAGGTCTATCAAGTCTGCTCGAATGTGCAGCTAGCACCCCTTATTCTGCAGCTGCCCCTCCTTTCCACCCTTCCCCATCATTAACCCTCCCCCTTGTCCTGTCCCATCCCCTTTTGAAGCAGTCCACTGTACTACTGGATACCACTTCTGCAGGTAACACATTCCACCTAGCCACCACCCTCTCTGTAAAAAAGTGTCTCCTCATCTCCCTCCTGAACCTGCCTCCCTCCAGTCTCATATCATGGCCCCTGGTGTCCCTCCCCTCCCTTACTTTGAACAGCCCCTCTGTACCCGTCTTGTTTATTCCTTTCATGTATTTAAAGGTTTCAATCATGTCCCCTGTCCCTCCTCTCCTCCAGTGAGTACATGTTCAACTCCCTCAACCTCCTTTCGTATGGTAAGTCCCCCAACCCCTTGATCATCTTTGTCACCCTGCACTGTACCCCCTCCAGTAACTTAATGTCCCTCTTCAGATACGGGCATCAGTACTGCACGCAGTACTCCAGGTGTGGTCTAACTAATGACGTATACAGTGGCAGAATCGTCTCCTCCCTCCTCGAGGATATACCCCTTGCAATACAACTCAGCATTGTGTTGGCCTTTGCAGCTGCCTTTCTACATTGTGCCGAGTTGTTTATTGACTCTGTAATAAGCACCCCCAGATCCTTCTCCTCCTCTGTCTGGGCTAGCTGCACTCCCCCCAGCTGGTAACTCCTCCATGGGTTCTTCATCCCAAAATGCAGCACCTTGCACTTTTTGGCATTAAACCCCAGTTGCCAGGTGTCTGACCGGGTTTCAAGCTTTGCCAGATCATCCTGCAACCCCTACCTCCTCCCTAGGTCATCCACCACCACTCCTACCTTGGTATCATCAGCAAACAGACTGATCTTGCTCTTGATGTCCCATGATATGTCTGCAATGAATATCCCAAACAACACTGGTCCCAACACTGAGCCCTGAGGGACACCACTCGTCTACCCTTGGGTGTGAGGCTCCCACCCACCACCACCCTCTGTTGCCTTCCCTGAAGCCGTTTCCTACCATCTCACCAGCTTTGCCCGCCCCTGTGCCTACTAACTTATTTCCCAGCCTTCCATGCGGCACTGGGTTGAATGCCTTACTGAAGTCCAGATACAGGACATCTACTGCATGGCCCTGTCCAGTTGCCTAGTTACCCAGTCATAGAGCTCCACCAGGTTGGTTTGGCAGGATCTGCCCCGTGTGAAACCATGCTATCTGCTGTCCTGTAGTCCTTTGGCCTCTAGGAGGGCCACCAGTCTCTCCTTCAGGATAGTATCCATTAGCTTACCCACGATAGATGTGAGGCTCACTGGTCTGTGGTTTCCTGGTTCATCCTTGGGGCCACTCTTGAGGAGGGGCACCATGGAACCATCCTCAATCCTGAGGTACACACCCCGAATGTAGTGAGGCATTAAATAGGTCTGCCAAAGGTCCTGCAAGGACCTCTGCCAGCTTCTTCAGTATCCTGGGGTGGATGCCATCTGGGCCTGGCGCCTTGTCCACCCTCAGTGCCTTCAAATTCTCCCGAACTCTGCCCTCCATGATTTCCCCATCTGTCACCCCTCCCCCCTGTTTTTTTTGAGTTTTTTTCCCAATTGTTTAACCAGGTAAGACACACTAAGCTGAAAGCTTGTTTACAGGTGCAACCTGGGAGCGCAGGGAAGTTTAGTGACTTGCTCAGGGTCACACAGTATGCAAGTGGGGGCTGTGGGATTCAAACCCAGGTCTCCAGATTTGCAGCTCAGAGCCTTAAACCACTGCGCTATACTGCCTCCCTACTGCGTAAATACTAAATACTGCATTTCTGACATTTCTCCCCCCTTGGGTGTCACCCTCCCCTCTTCTCTTTAGTAAATACTGAGCAGAAGTACTCATTTAGCTCTTCTGCCTTATCGCACCCTGCTTCCACCCTACCCCCCTCCTTCCTAATCCTTACTATGTGGTCCTTACAGCTCCTTTTCTCCCTGATGTACCCAAAGAAGTCCTTCTCCCCCTTCTTAATGCTTTGTGCCAGCCTGAGTTCCGTAGATGCTTTGGCTCCCCTTACTGCCCTTGTTACCTCCTTCGATTCTGTCAAGTACTCCTCCTTCCCTGTCCTCCCTCCTCCCTGTTTTCTTGTACTTCCTAAAGGCAGCTCTTTTCCTCCTTACCTTTTCCATGACCTCCTTGCTCAACCAGCTCGGTTTCTTAGCCCTAGCCTTCTTGCTCTGGGCCTTGCAGCAGGTTTGGTTGCCTCCCACTATCCCCAGCTTTATGAGCTCCTACCTCTGGTTAGTGTCCATACTAGATTGAATTCTGGCCAGGTACCCTTTTACCACTTCCCCCATCCTCCCAAAGTTGGCCCTCCCGGAGTCCAGCACTCTTGTGCCAGATTTCACTCCTTTCTTGCCCATATCCAATGTGAGCCATACTGAGTGGTGGTCAATCCCTGACAGCAGTTCCTCTACTGTGAGTTCTCTCACAAAGTCCCCATTTGCCAGCACAAGGTCAAGGGTATTCCCTAACCTGGCTGGTTCACTGACCATTTGCAGCAGGAAGCTGTCCTGGAAGGCATCCAGCAGTACCTGATCCCTTCTGTTCCTTGTTGTTGGGGTACTCCAGTCCACTCCTGGCATGTTGAAGTCCCCCACAATCACCACACTACCCTTCTCGCAGGTCCTCCTGATCTGTCCCGCTAGTTCCCTGACTAACTCCTCCGTCTGAAATGGTGGCCTGTACACCACTCCCATTCTAAGAATCCTATTCTTGGAATCCTGGATTTGCATCCAAAGTGACTCCGTACTACCCTCCTCCCCTTCCTCCTTTACACACTTCAGTCCTTCCATCACATATAATGCCACACCCCCTCCTTTCCCAATCACCCTGTCCCTATGAAATAACCTGTACCCTGGTACAGACAGGTCCCAGTCATTGTATTGGGTGGCCCATGTTTCTGTGATGGCTGCAATGTCCACCTCTCCCTCTGCCATGAGCACCTGTAACTCTGCAGTTTTCCTCCTAAGGCTCCTAGTATTAAGGGTAACCACCTTCCACCCTCCCCCCCCCACATCCCCCTCCTTTACTAGCATCACCAATGGTACTTGCCATTTGTCCTTTGTCACTGTTATGGGGGTAAGTTCATATGGTTTCCCAACCTGTGGTCTCTGCATATCTCTTGCAGAATTGCCACCCCCCCACTCCTAGTTTAAATTCCCAACTTCCTCTATGTACTCCTCCATCCTCTGTTTCAACACTTTCTTTCCCTTCTCACTCAAGTGTAGTCTGTCCTTGGCATAGAGACTACTGTCCTCCCAGGTCCCTCCCTACCCCCCCAACAGCCCATACCCTTTAGCACAACACCAGGTTCTTAGCCATCCGTTAAATTCCTCTATTCTCAGCTTTCTTGTTGTGCTTGCCTTGGGCACTGGAAGTATCTCTGAAAAGTTACTGATCTTCCTGCCCCCTCACATAATTGTGCTAGTTCCTCAAACCTCCTCTGGACTATATCTACTATCTTGTCAGCCAGGTCATTTGTCCCAAGATGTATAATTAAATGAGACTTGTCCCTACCCCTTCTAGCATATTTCAGAACAGATTGTCCCACCCTTTCAGCTGTCATTCCTGGCATGGCCTCCACCCAAATGCGACTATGCCTCTCCCCCTTGCTACTCCACCTGACTCCTCTTAGTATTGAGTCCCCCAGCACTAAGATTCCACCACTGTTTCTCCCTGCTTGCTTCTATTCATCTCCCTCTCTCATTTCCAGCTCCTCTTCTTCCTCCTGTACATTATTTCCCCCTTTTGCCCCTGTTGCAATTCTCCCAGCAGAACTTCCCCCCGCTCCCGTTTGGTCCAGGCATTTATCAATTACTCCTCTAATTTCATCATTTCCCTCCTCCACCTTCTTCCTCTCTAGCAGTACAAAACTATTTTCTGAAGACCCTTCACAAATGCCCGCTCCCTCTCTCTGCATAGTAACTTGTTCTCTCCTTTCCACTCCATGACTTTTGCCACTTCTTCACCTCCCCTCACAAGTCCATATCTCCTCCTTCCATTTGTCTTTTGTCTCCTAACCTGGATTCCCCGGCAATCGTTCTTCCTGGCCTGGGCCCCTTTGTCTCTGCTTCCCTTCTTCTGACCCTCTCCTCACCACTGTTGGCTTAAATCTCCCTCCCTCATCTCCCCTTCTTCCTCCCCCCTCCAGTACTGGGCTAAACTCACCCACAATCTGCCTTGCCTGTCTTAGTTCCTCCTGCAGACCCTCAATCTCCTTTCTAAGTTTCTCTAAGTGGTTGCACACTAAACATCCTCCCACACGCCAGGCAATCTTTAGAAGGATTGGTGCACCACAGTTGTTGCAGCCTACCACCCTACCCATTGCTGTCATTGCCCACCAGTGACCCACCACCCTTCCAGTTGTACTTATTTAGATAGATTGAGCAACTGCTTTTTATATTCCTATTCTTCCTATCCACACTCAAAAAGAGACTTTAAGTAGCTATTGCACAACCTTCTTCAAACTCCTACTCCTCCTTTCCCCAATGCAATAGCAATGCAAAGAAGTAACAATGAAAGCTCCTAGATTTGCAATTACTTCCCTTCCACTGAGACAGCAGTCACCACTTCACTTGCTGCTGTTCCTTTCCTGGACGTCTGCTTCTGCTATGACAGGTGCATATCCTTTGCCCATTTGAGGAAGTGGTGTCAGAATCCCTGGCATAAAGGAAATAATGGACCAGGAGCGGGTGGGGTGAGAGGTTGGGGGGGTGGGACCACCCCAAGTCTTCCAGAAACAATCAGGTAGCTGAGGCCCCTGGTCAGACCATTAGCACCCATCCCCCACTCTGCACTAAACTTTGCAGCTAGTGAAGCCACCAACAATGAATCACAATTCTACTCAAAGCCCCCAAAATAGGTTTGTTACTCAAAGAAACAAGACTCCAATTCAGACAGCTTCACCAACAACACATCAAAATAGGCTTGACATTAGAAGATATAGGTCTCCAATTCAAAGAAACAGACCCAGTTAAATTACACCAAATAGGTTTTAAATCAGAAGAAATAGGCCTCTACAAATGCAGCCTGCTACACAGTGAAACATCAAACAAATGAGCCCAATTATAGCTACCAAAACAGGTTTCAAAATTCCAACAGCCCCAAACAATAGCTTGCTAGCCCCTTAGAAGTAGTAAGAGAGAAAAGAAATAACCTTCTACCAAGTAGAATCCACAAGAAACAATGTAAAAACAAGAAGAAGAAGCTACTGTATTCTAACAGCTCTGAACCTGTTCCCCTTCTAGTGGCTGGGGTCACCTACTGGCTGAGGGTCTGAGTTGATAATTTTCTTATTCACTTCAGCTGACAAACATGTACTTGATTCACTGTGTAAATTTTTGCAATCTCTAAGACTGCAATTAAGAGTTGCTAGTTGTGTCAGCTCAGGGCTATTGTTTGTTTAATTACTATAGGCCTAAAATAACATTCTGAGCTGTTTTACCAGATGCAATAAGATTTTATGAATTGCACTTACTTTTATAAATATTTAAGTTATAATAGGATTTGTGGTATAATATAATGTATTATTGTATAGGCATTGTTATTGTATGAATGCATGGAATTTTAAGATTGTAAAGACAACATGTCGATCAATAAATTGTTTGCCTACCTACCTTCTGGCTGAGGGGTGTACAGGTGTCTAGCTGGAGGAGGAAAAGGATTTTGGTTTAACAGTCAAGGGAGACATGAGACTCCATGCAGTGCTGTAAAGTGGCAGCCAAAGCAAACAAAATGCTGGGATGCATCACCAGAGGAATCATCTCCTGGAAAGAGGAAGTCATTCTGACAATATACAGGTCATTGGTGAGACCAAACTTTGAGTACTGTGTGCAGTTCTGGTGCTCTTATTTGAAAAAATACATCAAAGTACTGGAAGAAGTGCAATATAGGGCAACCAAGATGATCCAGGGCCTAGGGGACAAAATCTATGACTATGAGGAGAGACTGCGGGAGCTCAATATGTATTCCCTAGAGGACAGAAGGGAGAGGGGAGATATGATAGAAACCCTAAAGTACCTAAGAGATATGAACAAGGTTAAAACAAGGTTAAAGCAGAGGATATTTTCAATTTAAAAAGGGAGGGGAACATAAGGGGTCATTGTCTGAAATTAGTTGTGGGTGGATTTAAAAAGGAAATGAGGAGGCACTTTTTCTCTGAAAGGGTAGTGTCAAAGTGGAACAAACTGCCAGAGGAGGTTGTCTCACTGAAAATGGTGGGCAGTTTTAAAAGGGGGTGTAACAGAATAAAAGGGAGAGTCATAACTGGTGGGAGAACAGTGAGGGGGGAAGTGGGTGGGGGATGATAAATCCGGAGCGAAAGGGAATGAGGGGCAGCTCCAGTAAAATAGATTGTGACCTGCACACTTTAGTAGACTTGATAGACCATTGTGGCCAGTTTCTGCTGATGTTTTTGTATGTTCGTATTTAAAATAAGGGCAGTGATGTTCAGTATGGTAGCCTCATCACAGTCACTGCAGACATAACGAACACAGCCTCCGAATTAAGTGTGGTTGTCTCCCATTATCTCTTGTCTTGATTTTGATTTTCACCTGGTCACATCAGATCTCCTCATTTCAATTTACTGTCAGTAATAAATAATGGAGATAAAAATACAAAGCAAATGAGAAATATAAACTGCTTCGTGCCCAAATACTATGTTCTTCAAAGTTCTTCTTGAGGTATTAGTGGCTCTTTAAAGGATCTATGTTTGGCAATCTGACTAGAGACCATAGCAGACTGTGTAAGATCATGACAGGATACTACAGTGCTTTACATAAGTAGGATACCTCTCCGGACCCTCAGCAGGCCCAGCTTTAATTGGCACAGCTGGTTCTGTTGAAATTATTCAGAGAACACCAAAATAAATTACTGCCCCCAATCTCAGTGAAAGAAATTGCAGAAGTGATTAAAAAAAAATAATAAATAAATAAAATGGGTAAATGTCCAGGCCCAGATGGCTTTCTGGACAAATTTTATAAGAACTTTTTGGAAGACCTGAACTGGCTTTCATCTCTGGTCTTTAATGCAGTGAGAGAAGGTCACCCTCTTCCTACCTGGCAATATACTACCATTTCAGCTATACTCAAACTGGGGAAAGACCTGTCTCAGTAGTGGAGGATCTGCTGCACAAAATTCATTCCCTTGACCCTTCTTGTATGGTCAAAAGCGATGGCCTTTGATAACAGTTATCCACCTAATGCAATAGATAGTACACTTCATAATTGGGATAGATTGTGCCTAAGGTATGTGCATCAACTGTATGATGCCCAGGGCTTAAAGTCCTTTCAAATGCTGCAGTAAGAATTTGATCTCCTAGCTGCAGCACACTTCAATTATTTACAGTTGAGATCTTATCTTTTGAATAAAGGAGAAGTATTTCAAAAGTTCCCTGGGAAATCAAATACTGTATGTTACTAACAATACTAAGTAGTCATGAGAAAAGAGAATATTGGCAGTTTCTGATAGTGTTGCTTTATAAAGGATTGCTGGAAATTGCTCCAGATACCTCTCTATCTATTCTAAGTAAATGGTCTGCAGAGATCCAATCAGATTATTCAGTAGAAATCTGTCACAAAACTGCAATATCAAATTATTGTATTACATCCTCTACGTATGGGAGAGATTTTGCATGGAAGTATAGAATGTGATATTTTTTTTAACCCTGCCATACAAAGGCACTAATTGGGTCCCATATATGGCCATTGCTGGAGAAGCTGTGGTCTGGCAAGGGCGGATCATAGCCACATATTTTGGTATTGCTCCCATATCACACCCTATTGAATAGAGATAGAAGGAGTCCTGTTGACCATATTTACAGATCTGGACCCATTGAGCCCTACTTTAGTACTGCTTGAGATATCCCTTTAAGAATGAGGGCAGATAGTTTACAGCTCTTACTGACTTTACTGCAGCTAAAACAATACTGACAAGCCTCAGGTTAACTAAGACCCAACCTACTTTGGTTCATTGGCAAAACATACTGAAAACCATTTATAAAATGGAACTACTTACATATAAGTTAGGGGGGCAGGAACAGAAGGGAGAATTCTGTAGGAGGTGGGTCTTCCTCCAATTAGATGTAGACCCAGAATTTGTTCCTTAAATGGGTTTTTGAAAATGTTTTGGACAGACTACAAGGTAAAGTGATAACACTGAGATTATTATACAGTGGAAGAAAGCATGACTTGTACGGCAGAACAACAACAGGATCTTGGCCTGGATCACCCTCTGCCACAAGGACAATAACTGAGTTAAAGGTCCCATGTAACTTATTTGTTGTAATAGTGACAGCCATTTAGCACATCAATTTATTTTTAAAATGTAACAGGTTAATGGCTGACTTCTTCACCCTTAACACATGTACATTGATGTTTCTCTGAAGCATTGTACTTGATGTGCTGCTTGTTTGATGCGCTGCTTGTTTGATGTGCTGCTTGTTTGATGTGCTGCTTGTTTGATGCACTGCTTGTTTGATGTGCTGCTTGTTTGATGCACTGCTTGTTTGATGTGCTGCTTGTTTGATGCACTGCTTGTTTGATGCACTGCTTGTTTTGATGTTTTTTCTCCATCTTACTATGTCATCGTCTGCAAAAACAAATAAAAAAGCTTAATAAACATTGAATTAAAAAAAAAAACCTGAACAAACTCTACAGAGTGGGATTAGTAATCGATGACTGCTGCTGGAGATGCGGGCCACATGGAGGATCTCTGTTTCATGTCATGTGGTCCTGTCCTGCCATACAGTCCTTCTAAGCAGCAGAGCAGGCTGACTATGGTAAGGTGCTTAGGCCATCTTTCCATATTACCTCACTGACGTTTCTCCTGGGCATCCCTTCTCCAGATAAAAGGTATACCAACCATCAAGTACGCTGGCTGGTGGAGGCAGGGATTGAAGTCAAGTGTCTTCTCCTATGACGATGGAGGATGGTGTAAGTCCCCAGTGTACAGGAATGGAGACCTTCACTCATCTCCCAGGCTACGTTGACCAGAATGTCGCACCTGGCTAAGGATTCCTTAACATCCTATTATTCCTTTTGGGCTCCTTACCTCTCATCTCCCTTTGCAGCTTGGACCCAGTCCCTCCTTTGCCTGGGGACAAGGCTATGCTAAGACCGCCATGAATATCTTATTCCCCCTTCCCCCTGTCTGACTCCCCCCCTTCGGTGGTCTTCCTGTGGATGGGTATAAATCCTTAAATATGTCAGCTTGGATACTAACAACCCTATGAAGAGTGGTGATACGGCGGTGCGAGGAATGGGTAGTTGTTCCATGACTTCCAACATGCTCATAATTATTATTCCATATGGCTAGTGTTACTGGGGACCATTATTTTTCTGAGGTCAGGTAGGTAGTGGTAGAACGGCATTTTACTTTACTGTCATGGAGCTGTTATACCTAACACCACAAGATGTACTATTGTATGTATTAGCTATAGTTTATTTGCCCTCCTATACTGATTGAGATGTTTTTGTTGTGTACCTATATTAGTTTGATTGTGCTCTGTTTGCCTATATTTTTGAATGCTATTTTTTTTCAATAAAAATAACTAATTGTAAAATAAGAAACTTCAGACCTCATACTTTAGGAATTGAAATGGGCATAGCAAAGTGGTATGGTAATGCTGCAAAATGTTGACTATAAGGCCTCAGGCTTATGCATGCACTTCTTGTTTAGTGTCTGTACTACAGTACATACAAAATAACCATGCCTGTTCATTTTGAGTAGCTTGCAATCTGTTTCTGTGTTTACATTGCAGACTGGGACAAGAGGCAATTAAGTCAAAATAATCATGTCAATAAAACACAAATTTGCAAAAATCGTGGTGTGAACAGAATAAACTTGAAGAAAATATTTTTTGGGAATAAATTAAATTAGACATGAACTACTATGTTTGGTGAGCATAATAAAGTGTGGCATTATCACATCTATTGCATAAATAATAATCCTGTAGTGAATAGTCTGGTCCTTTGTAAATAAACTTTGAGTGTTACAAATGGCACCCAAATCAATAAGGTTCAGCTTAACAAAGTACAATACAGTACAGTACAGTACAGCAGAGACAAGCTAAGTTTTATCAGTTTGTTATCATATAAAATTTCTAGGCACTTCTTGTAGAAAATCCTTCTTGCCAGTTCTCATTACAGCTGTGCAAAGGCAATTTGGGGACAGTTTCTAAATATTACCAGAGGCTGTAGCTGGCAGACAAACATGCAGTGCAAAAGATGAGCAATTGCATAAGGATCAAGTATACCCAGATACACATAATCAGGGTATAATTCTATTAAAGAGGTTCTGGTGACATTTATAAATCATGAAAGCAAAGCTTGAGTGGTTTAGGTTTGTCGTTATAGATTGAGGGTGTGCTCCTGACCAATCGAAGCGCTCCTTTCCTCTGCATACGAGACACTCTTATTCTGTGAAGAGTGTCTTACGTGCAGCTGCCCTGGAAATGGGCATGTTCAGAGCACTTTATTTTTTTAAACTTTAATATATTATTGATTGATCTTGATCAATAATACATTAATAATACTGCTGAGACCACTCATATGGTTTGTAAGAGTGGTCTCACTTACATCCTTAGGGTATCAGAACTGTTCACATTTGGCTTGCAGTTCTCATACCCTACAAATGCATGTGAGACCACTCTTACATCTGTAAGTGTGATCTTGGTGGCAGTATTAACATATACCAGTACCTTAAGATAGAATTGCTCCATTATTTATCTGTGACATAGCCTTGAAATTCATGTAACCCTATGACATTATCCTGATTGTATTCTCCTGGGTCAAGCCGGAAAATAAGCAGCTATTTGCCTAGTCCTAATGCACCTACCTGGTTCCAAAAAAACTAAATAAATAAATGTATGAATATCTAGGTATATTTTATGTTATAGTTAGTAGCAATAACATTATAGGAAGTGAGCTGAAGAGGGAAAGATTGTTCAGCATGAGACCAGACTGATTAAAGTCAGTTGATCACAGTTTAGACTGGAGGCAGTTTACCAAATAAACACAATGACATATGAAAACATTTAACAGCCTTATAATCGATGAGTTCTCTGATGTCACAACTAGTCAATTAGAAGGACGTAAAATTCAAAGGATTATAGATTTTGTAACATGCCTCAATATATTATGTGTTAAAGGGGACAAGAAATAATTTCTAATTGGTAGCTCTTTACAATGTTCTTGTTTTCAGCAATGATATTTGTACCCCTTAATGATCCATATGTTACTGTGCCTGAATAAAAAGTGATGCAAACATTGTATTTTGAACTGCTTTGTTTTTATGGGTAGCATTCCATTACAGTCCTCTTCAGGGAAGCCGTGATCTAGGGTCTGATTTTCAAAGGGTCTGACAAAGCCCAAGGATGATGTTAATGTGCATAACTCCCTGGTGCAGGGAAATATCCCTGCTCCTACAAACATACTATTTTCAGAATTTTAATAGCATGGGCAATATTTTCCTGTTTTTCTACAGTTATGCAAAAAGGCTATGCCAGGTAATACCAGGCATAGCATTTGTCTGCAGCTGTGCAATAAATATGCAAACACTGCTGAAAATTGTGGAAAGGATGCAAAAAGACAACCTTTCTAAAAACTGGGAATGCGCAGAAATTGTGGTTGCGCAAGGGAACACTTCCTTATATAACTGTTTTCCCCATGTGAGTGCAATTGTTCCACTTCTGAAAATCTGTCCCCTACACTTACTTGAATGACAGCACAGTATGTCATGGTTTGTGAGCAAAACTCCGAACATGGTTCTGATACTGTAGGTCAATGGTCCATTCTTAGCATTATGAACACAAGCCATGACACAATAAAAACTCACCAATTCTGGTTCCATGAAAAGAACTGGGCAGAATGTTATCTTAAGAAGAAAACAATTGAAAACACAATTTGCCACATTAGTGTTTCTTCAGGTACAGTTAAATATGACTAATTTGGAGGTATGACTTTCATTTTTGTAAATAGTAACATTACTAGTGGTTGACAAATAACGATTTTTGGTCTCCTTTGAAAGATACTGCAGTCTGTTATTCAGCATTGTACTGTTCTTTTTCTAGTTTTCAATGTTCATAGAAAGATCAATGATTCACATAATGTGGTTATAAAGACAGTGATACTCATTACAAATCTGATACAGTTCTGTGATAAGAAGTGATAGGTATTCCCCACTATACAGTTATGACTCAGACACAGACAACATTTACTGTATATTATGGTGACTGTGGTGCACGTCTTTGTGACCTCCCAACTCAACTACTGTAATGCTCTATATCTGGGGCTTTCTAGAGTCTTGATGTGTTGCCTACAACTCATGCAGAATGCTGTGGCCAGGATGAAATCTCATACTAGCACTTTTCGTCATATCATGCTTGTGCTGCATGATCTGCACTGACATCTGGTTAGATAGCATACCACATTCAGGATTTGCTTGTTGGTTTTAAAGGCCCTGCAAAATCTAGTTCTTGGCTACTTTAAAGACCTCCTGCATCCATATACTCCATATCACCCCTTCACTCTGTCAAGGACAATTTGCTAGAAGTTCCCCGGGTCCATCTGAAATCTTCTAGGGATAGGGTCTTCGCATTGGTGGTGCCCTGGCTGTGGAGTTCTTTACCTATGCATTCCAGAGTATCTCCATGGTAGAGGTTTTAAAGAAAGCTCTTCAAACCTATTTGTTCTTCCTGGCTTTTAATTAATGTTAATGGCCTGATTAATTGTTTATATTTCTGAGTACTGTATGTGTACTTTTACTGCCTGTTTTTTTTTTTTGTTTCTGTGGCTTTTTATACAGTGTCCTGTAAAACATAAAGATAGAATTTGTTAGCATAAAAAGACTGGTAGGCTCATCTGCTCTGCCCTATTTTTCCCTGATGTCACTACATCCTGGACCATATTGGGCTGTCAGTGTCCCTCCTTCTTCCCTTTCCTCTACTTGCTATGGCCAAATGCCTCTTCCACTCATGTTTGAATCTCCCCACTGTCTTCGCCCCAATCACCTCTTCTGGAAGGCTGTTCCAGATATCCACCACCTTTTCTGTGAAGAAGTATTTGCTCACATCCCTCTTAAACTCCCCCCAGGCTTCATTGCATGCTTCCGCGTTCCGATGCACCTCCTCCTCTAAAACAGGCTCCCTTCCTGCACCTTGTTCACCCCAGCAAGGTACTTATAGGTTTCAGTCATGTCTCCTGTTGTGTCCTGTCCTCCAGGGAGTACATGTTCAGGTCCCACAGCCTCTAATCATATGGTTTCTCATGCAAGCCCTGCACTATTTTAGTAGCCCTCCTCTGGACTGCTTCCACTACGTCAATCTCCTTGCGCAGGTGCAACCTTTAGAACTGTACACAACTACTCTAGGTGGAGCCTCCCTAGTGAGCAATACATTGGCAACACCACCTCTCTTTTCCAGCTGGAAAACCACCTCCCTATGCACCCCATCATCCCACTAGCCTTGCCTACTGCCTTGACACACTTCTTTGTCATATTGAGATCATCAAAAATGATTACCCATGATCCCTCTCTTGCTTGGTGTCTGTAAGTACCTCTCCCCCATCTTATACACAGCCCCCAAGTTTCCCCACATCAGGTGCATGACTTTGCACCTTTTGGCATTGTAACCCAGCTGCCAGCCCCTAGAGCACTCCTTCAAGTTGAAAGCACTGAGCCCTAGGAATAGGTGCTATAAAAATAAAATTAACCTTACAGTCCGGGACAAAACAACTTGCTCTGCAGAGTATCAAATCAAGCAGAATAAATCTACTCCAGTTGTTCCCAGATTAAGTTACAGCTATTTATTTGCCTCTGCTTGCCCAGGCTACTGTAACTCTCTCTCTGACTTCCAAAAGTTAAAAACTTTCAGACTCCAGTTTACACAGACTGATGCTAATCATTTCATAAGTCTTACAGAAAATGTACATATAATGCCAATACTCAGAAACATTCACTGACTCCCTGTTTGTTTCAATATTTAATTTAAAATGACCATCTTCATCTTCTAAGACCTTTCCTTGCCAATCTTGTCTTCTACTAACATCTGCCTTTCCACTACTCAGATTGATACCTCCTATGTATCTCATTATCCAACCTAGCATATGTTGGATGGAGATCCTTCTTCTTCTGAGACTGTGCCATCTGGATTAGCTTTCCTGGACTTGAGTCACAAATATTGATGCAAGCTGCACCAATGGTAGCTTGTGCCAAGCATTGGTATGCCAGGGATCCTGCACCTGATTCACAAACAGGTTGGGCTTCCAATGCCAAAGTCCCGCAGCTTGCAACACGTACTGCCATGCACCAAAGGCAAGGGAGAGATTAGCCACAAGTTAGAGGGGTGGTCAGGCGGCATTGGTGCCCAGTAATGCGGACCAGTCTGGAGGCTGGCAGTGTCAGGCTGGACTAGTTGGGGGTCAGGAAGGGCAGGTAGGGCACAGATAGGTACTGGGGGTTGTCACCAGGTTCCCAAAGGGGCATTGCAGAATACAACTGTGCCTTTGCCATACATAGGGGGAGTGGCTGCTTCATGCCTGGCACTATGGGTGGGGAACCTCCAGGCACCACACCACTGGGTGTGAGTGCTGTGGGTGCTATGGGGGCATGATATACCACAGGTGGGCAGGGGTACAGATACTCTCCCACCCCACCAAGGCTCCAGGAATGGTGCAAGGACCCTTAGGCCACTTGCTGGGTGGTCTAAGTCCTAGCAGGTGCCGCTGGCTGTCAGAATTCCATTAAAGGGGATGTTGCAACCAACATCTGCTGCAAGCCCCCTAGCACCCTGGTGCACCCCTGACCTTGCTGCAAGCCTGGCCTACAGCCAGTCTGGTGCAGGGGGTCCCCTTTGTGCCACAGCTACCCTTTCAGAATCACAGACTCCATCAGATGTGATGCAAGGTGCCCCTTGTTTCACTTCTGTTTGATGCAGGCACCTTGCATCACAACTATAGTTTTGAGGATCAAGACCCCGTCTCCTTCAAATTTATTACAAAAAGTGGCTAAGAAATAAAGATTCATAACTGGCTGTGAGAAACAAAAAGAGAATATCTTTGTTATGCAAAGATAATACCTTTTTTAGGGTACTGAAAAGTTAGATGCAAGATTCTGAGGCCTATAGTACTGTCTCTTCTTCAGGAAGAGTACAAGCCACTTAATTTGGATGTCCCATTGTTTATCAGGACCACTTACCCCACTTTCTCTTTCATCTCCCTGTCACCTTGTGGCTCCACCTCCCACACAGATCTTTGGTCCACTCAATGATGTTAGCTTTCGTCTCAGCAGCACAACAAGTAAGTGCTTAGGAGTGGATAAATTACTTAAAGGTACATATGTAATTTTTTAAAGTGTTTTTCACTCCCTTCACCAACAATCGACTGCACACAACTCTGTGGTGACTTTGTATTTACTGTACCTGCTTCCTGGTTCCTTAAGACAGCATCACTGATGACACAAGTGGAGTGAGCGTGTGCATGCCAAATCAGGGTATATAAAGTAAATGTAACTTTTGTTTTATTATTTTAATTTGCCTACTTCTACCTCTATGCTGTCTGAACTAAAACTGCCCTACTGATGCGCTAGTCAATCTATGCATGTTTTCTCTGCACTGGCATGCGCCTTCTATATGAGTGGAGAAAGTGTTTGTGAAAATTGGTGGTCACGAGTAAAGTAGGTTATTGATTAATCTACATTTGCCAATAGGGAACTGCACTCTCTGATGACAGGATTGGGGTTTCTAAGTCATCTGACTTACTGTAGTGTGTGCAACTAATCACACTGAAACAGAATATTTAACAAAAAACACTTATGTTAAATGGGATTGCCACTTAATTGGGATGAAAAGGCATCCACCAAGGCATACCAATTAAACAGCTTTATCTGTATCACTAATGCGGCACAACACTATCCTAATAGGCTGTAAGGATTCTATAAACCTTTTTGTATAATCATTTCTAGTACATGCAAAGCTGAACAAATTATAGTACAACACTATTTTAAAAACAATCTTGTATGGTTGTGGTCAGTTATTCACCCTTTAGGAGAATGTGACACTTGGCTATGCCTTGTGCCACACTGCACTCCTAGAGGGTGATTAACAGATCATTAGCATAGCCTTTGTCATGCCTTATTGTGTAACTGCCTCGCCTTGTCTGATCTCTGAGCAAACCACAAAACCACCAATTAACATGTATCTCTTCTCCCTAGTGATCATTAGTTTCCCTCTTTCAATGTCCCCTCTGTCCTGTTCTGGCTGTAGAACTCCTAATCCTACTCTGGGCTGATTGTTTTTAGTTTAACAAAGTTACAGATGTTAAAACTATAGTGATGTATTTTATCCTATGGCTTAGCGTATCTATTTATGTATTTGAAATTGTTTTACCAGGTAAACAGAGCTAGACTGTAATCTCATTTATGGATGCAACATGGAGGAAGGAGTGTGAAGAGAAGAAATATGGAGGAAGGAGCATGAAAAGAAGAAATAATACACTGCAATGTAACATTATATAATTATGGCCAGCATTTTTAATAGCTTAATAACCATGTTGTAACAACTGGTGACTGTTTTTTTTTTTTTCATTTTTTCCATAGGAAAAGCTGGTTATAATTTGCCTTTATAACCTATGGGTTATAACAGGTAACGCATGCCAGCTTTCCCTATGGAAAGTGAAAGTGCTCTTACTTCACTGAGCCATGCAACTATCCCCACAATACTACACAATCATTAAGCAAACAACAGCAGACAACGTTTCCATCAAGCTCCTTTCTCCTCAGAAAATCTCACCTCAACACACTACAAGATTCAGCACAACACCCATAAATCAGAACTGCAGTCCCACTAATGATCCCTCTCGATGTTCTCTATGGAAACTGGAAATCTCCGAGCTCCTGTCAATAATAGCATATAACCATGAAAAACAGTTTTCAGATGTCAGCCTTCTTACCAGTTTCCAATGTTTTGCAGCATAAAATGTAGTTTAATATTTGCCTAACAGCAAACAGACTATTATTAATGTTCTCTATGAAGAAGCAATGTAAAAAGAAACCACACTTCACACAAGTTTGTTGTTTCCAATGCTTTGTTTCTACTGCAGTAGTCAGAAAAAAAAAAAAGAGTCCCCAGCAATTATATAAAAATTATATAAAACAACACATTGGGAGGAGTGTATAACTCAAATTTTATGTACACCCTTGATGTAGGATGCTTTGATAAATCTCTTGCGCTTTGTCCATGGGGTTTATGTAGCATCCCATACCTTTGGTGTGCATACAATTCTTATTATATACTCATCCCCATGCATTACTCTATATGTAATTTTTGGTTTCAACTGCTCATGTGTAACCACAAGCTGTCACCAAATTTGCACTGCTGAAGCTGTGTGCCTCAGTAGCAAAACTGCCTCTTATTTCAAATAATTACTGTCACTCACAGAAACACTGCTGAATTTTTCTGGTTTAAAACTTTAAAGAGGAAAGTTCCACCCTTTGACATCAGAAATGGTCAAGGACATAATCTTGAAGAGGTGGAGACCTTCAAATACCTTGGAGTAACTTTGGATGGCACCTAATCTCTTGCACCCCTTGTTGACAATCTGGGGGCCATAGCTAACAGAAGACTGGGTGCCCTGTGCCAGAACAGGAACAATCTCACTGGGGATGCTAGACACCATATTGTGGCCAGCTCCATTCTGTCACTTATAGATTATGGGGCTCCCTGTCTATGCAACTGCTTGTGACATGGAGCTTAACGGAGTAAAGCTGATCTGTGATAAGGCATGCTGCTGTGTACTTGGTGCCAGTAACCTCACTCATAGCTGTATGTTTTAAGCACTCACTAACTGGCTACCTTTATCCAGCAAGATAAAGTTCCAGACTGGTTTACTAGCTAAAAAGGTGCTCTGGGACCTAATACCCCCTGCTTTTTTAGGCTTCTCCCTGCCCCCTCCCACAACCCGCACCCACCCACTGTGCACCCTGCCTCCCACCCCACCCCATATTTACCTCCGAGAGCTCGGCGTGCGATCTTGATGGACCGGGAACACGTCTGCACTCTTCAAAGCCGACCGCAAACTGAGGAAATGCGGTAAGCTGTATAATGGGATAGATAGGGTTTTTTCAACTTTATTGCATATCTCAGGCATTTTTGTAATTTTGCACCAAATTTTCAACATGGGGTTTTTGGGACCCCTTCTCATGAATGCTGTCACTGTCATGGCGTTACTCGGGCCCGAAGGGTGATTTCGCAGCCACTGCATGAAATCACCTCTCTGGAATGATTAACAAAATGACACTGCCAGTGTTCATAAGGTGGGCTCTCAAAAAGCCTATTTTGAAAATTTGGTGGAAAAATTCCTTAAAATGACTGATTTACGAGCATGCGTTGCGCAGTTCCTACAGACGCTCGTAAGTTCGTGAATTTTCAATATTTTCACTCCATATTTTCAACATTGCAATTTTACCACACCTTCTTATGAGCAGTAGAGCTGTCATTTTTCACATCTCACCTAAAATGTGTTTCCATGCATGTGCGCACAATGGCACAGTTGGTGTCGAAATCAATGTAAGGACAGTAAGAAAATGACAGTGACACTGTTCATGAGCAGAGGTCTTAAAATGGCTATGTTGAAAATTTGGTGAAAAAATTCCTAAAAATGACTGTTTTACGAGTGTGCGTTGTGCAGTTCCTATGCACGCTCGTAAGTTTCACGAAATTTCAATATTTTCACTCCAGATTTTCAACATTGCCATTTTACCACACCTCCTTATGAGCAGTACAGCTGTCATTTTTCACATCTCACCCAAAACGTGTTTCTGCCCATGTAGCGCACAATGGCGCAGTCGGTGTGTGAAATCAATGTATGGGACATGTTAAGAAAATCACAGTGACACTGGTCATGAGCAGAGGTCTTAAAATGGCTATGTTGAAAATTTGGTGAAAAATTCCCAAAATGAGCTGTTTAGGGCGCCGCGTTGCGCGGTTCCTATGCCTTCAGCAGATTTTAAGTTGTAATATTTGCACACCAGATTTTCAACAGTGCCATTTTACCTCACTTCCTTATGAGTTGTACAGCTACCATTTTTCACATCTCACCCAAAATGTGTTTCCGCACATGTAGCTTAATAATGGTACAGTCGTACTAAAACAATGTTTGGGACAGATTAAGAAAATCACAGTGACACTGGTCATGAGCCCAGGTCTTAAAATGGCTATGTTGAAAATTTGGTGACAAAACTCCATAAAATGACTGTGTTACGAGTGAGCATTGCGCAGTTTCCACGCACCCTCGTAAGTTCATGAATTTGTAATATTTTCAGTCCAGCTTTTCACCAGTGGCATTTTTCCACACCTCCTTATGAACAGTACAGTTGTCATTTTCCACAGCATGGCCGAAATGTGTTTTCACACTTTCAGCACAGAAATGCGTGGTCGCTGTGGGAAATCATTGTTCAGGACAGATAAGAAAATCACACTGACACTGTTCATGATCGGAGGTCCCAAAGGCCTGCTTTAATAATCTGCTGTAAAAATCCCAATAATGGTTACATTACGGGTGTCGTTGCACAGTTTCTCACATAACGCTTCATTGACTTCACAGTTTTAAGATTTTCACAGCAGATTTTCCAACATTGCCATTTTACACCTCCCCATGAACAGTACCGCTGTCATTTTCACATCCTGTTGGAATGTGTTTTTGCACCTGTAGTGCCAAATGCCATAAGTCGCTGTGCAAAAAGCAGTTTTCGGCTAACAAACTGATATTGCCACTGTTCATAAGGTGGGGTCACAAAAAAACATGTTGAAATTTGGAGTGAAAATACCAATGAATGCCTGAGGCATTAGGGTTTCCGACATAACGCCCACCCTGTAGAGAATGACAGGCATCAGGGGTGTGACTTGGGATTCTTGCCTGTCATGCTCATACCATTCCACCTCCACCCACCCTGCAGCCAGTGAGAGGCATCAAGGTGTGCCTCGGACTCTTCAGGCCCAAACTTCACCCCATTCTCCTATACTGCACCCATCTCACCGTATTTCCTGATGGAATGGGGTGCACATAAGGGCCAAAGACCCCAAGGCACACCGTGACACTTGTCAGTGTCTGCAGGGTAGGATGTGGTGAAATGGCGTGGTCGTTATGCCGGACGACCCAAAGGCACACCCCAATGCCTGTAACTCTCTGCAGGGTGGTGGTGGGGTTGGCTTCAGTTCAATACTTCGTTGCCATTCCTATTATGCAGCTCTGTAACTTCTACACTACCAATGCCAATGCCAGCAAGCAAACATTCGGCATTGACAAATGCTTGTTCTACTTTGCATCTCTAACAGGTCTCCATAACTGCTGTGTCAAATTTGTTTAATTTGGCTGGAGTTAAGTATGTTCTATGTACTACACTGGTATAAATTTGCTTCAATCAATTACTTTTGTATTCCCAAACTATCTAAATCTATTATTTCATTCCAGTTTTCTCTTAAAATTCCTCTGCTTATATCCCTTTTCCATGACAGTTTTGTCTCTAGCAAGTTGTCAGTAGTACTGTTTCTAAGTGCTGTATAAATCATCGTGATGATATGTTTATTGCAGTCAAGGTTTAACAACTCTTCCTCTAATTTAGAATTTATTAAGTTATTTAGACTTTGGTTCTTTTTGTAAACAAAGTTTTCGATTTGTTAATATTGAAACATCTGTGAGGCCTGAATTTTATGTTTTCTCCTAAAGTTTTCTAGTGTAATAAATCCTTCTTCTACAAATAGGTCCTCTAATTGGCATATCCCTTTCCATTTGGACCATCTCATAAAGGTCCCATCTGATATTGAACGTGGAAAGTAAGTACTGCTGATCATTGGTGTATATTTTAAAAGGTGGTTATGGTCCCCAATGATTTTGTTGTGCTTTCTGCCGAGAATTATGGTAGATTTAATTGTTGACAGGACTGCTTTATAATATGAAGCTCCTGAGATATTAACTGTTAATGAATTCCTTAGTGTAAAACCTGGCAGTTTGCTTTCCTCTGTTCAGAAACCCACTGAGTCTTTGGCAAGCTGTGAAACCAAGAATATGTACATTCAAGCTGGGCTGCCAAGTAATACCACCAGAAATTTGGGCACTGCAGTCTGCCCTTCTCTCTAGATTGATAAAGCTTCTTCAAAGCTATTCTAGGCCTCTGGTCTTTCCATATGAATTTTCTAGTCATTTTCTTTTCATTCCAGGAAGAAATGTTTAATAATCACGGGAACTGCTTCAAAGAGAAAAAGGAGCCTAAGGAGCACATTCATTTTATGAATGCTAACTCTACCAATTAAGGCTAATGGGAGATGCTTCCATTTGTACAAACTAGATTTAATTTTTTTCAAAAGAGGGTTATAATTTAGCTGTACAACTTTGTTCATATAAGCTAAGAAAGGAACCCCTAGATATTTAATAGAGTTTTTTTTGAATAGATTGTATTAAAGGAATAATTAAAGATTCCTGGTTTTCCACTAAATAAATAGCTTCACTTTTTTTTCTCAGTTTATCTTATAGCCCGAGTACTGGCCAAATTCAGTCATTATATCATTGACTATGGGAAAGGTTGCATTAGGATTGGAGAGTGACAGCAAGATGTCATCAGCATACACCATTATAACAAAACTATGGCCTTCTATCTTCATTCCAAGAGTCTCTTTCTGCATTCTTATAATTGTTGCTAAAGGCTCTAAAAATAGTGCAACTAGCAGGAGGGATAGCGGACATCCCTGTCTTGTGTCCCCTAAGTAAGGCTAAGTATTCAGATAGCTGTAATTGTTGGTCTGTTTTTATTCTGGCTCCAGGTTCTGTATAGCTTTGCTTAATCCAGTCTAGAAATTGACCTTTTATCCCAAAGGTTTTCATAGTTTCCATCAGAAAAGACCAGTAGACCCTATCAAAGGCCTTTTCTGCATCGAGTGACATCACTGTTGCATCTGTTACAGACTGGCCCTTTATTATATTGAATGCCTTTCTTGTGTTGTGATGCAGTCTCCTTCCTTCAATAAATTCTACTTGATCCCAATGTATTAGCTTAGGAAATATTATTGTCAGTCTGGTTGAAATAAGTTTTGTATATATTTTATAATAACGGAAACATAGAAGATGATGGCAGATAAGGACCACAAGGCTCATCCAGTCTGCCCATTTTTTTCTACCTTATGAATGTTCCACAGGCCTTTACTCTGTCAATGGTCTAGCTATTCATACTCATCTGTATTGCTCTCTTATGCTTATCCCATGCCTGTTTGAAGCCCTGCACTGTATTCATATCCACCACTTCCTGAGGTAGGCTGTTCCATGCATCCACCACCCTTTTTGTGAAAAAGAACTTCCTCACATTACCCCTAAATTGGTCTGCCTCTAATCTCATGCTGTGTCCTCTTGTCCTGCTATTTTTCTTATATTGAAGCATGTTAGACTCTTTCACCTTAATAATGCCCTTAAGATGTTTGAATGTTTTGATCATACCACCTCTCCCCTTCCTTTGCTCTAGGGTATACATATGGAACTCCGTTAATCTGTCCTCATATGTTTTCTGACGCAGTCCCTGCACCATTTTGGTTGCCCTTCTCTGAACTGCCTCCATTTTGTTAATGTTCTTGTGCAGTTGCGGCCTCCAGCATTGCATGCAGTACTCCAGATGGGGCCTAACCAGTGTCTTGTAAAGAGGGATTATTACCTCCCTCTTATGATTTGCGATACCCCTACTAATACACCCCAACATCCCTCTAGCTTTACCTACTGCTTTAGTGGTCTGCTTGGATGATTTCAGGTCATCTGTGATGATGATGTCCAAGTCTCTTTCTTCCCTTGTGATTGCCAGCAACTCCCCTCCCAACCTATAGGTGGCTTCAGGGCTTCTCTTCCATATGTGCATGATCATGCACTTCTTTGCATTAAACCCCAGTTGCCACTCTTCGGACCATTTTGCCAGCTTATCCAGATCTCTTCTCATTCTGCCCACCCCATTGGGATCATCTTCTGTTGCAGATATTGGTGTCATCTGCAAACAGACAAACCTTACCCTCCAATCCATCTACAATGTCACTGATGAAGATATTGAAGAGGACTGGCCCAGGACTGATCCCTGAGGTACCCCGCTTGTGACTTGCATCTCTTTTGACTGTATACCGTTTACCATCACTCTCTGTTTTCTGCCTGCCAACCAGTTTGCCACCCAGTTGACCAACTTCTGACCCACACTGAGCCTACCCAGCTTATTAATCAATCTTCTATGTGGAACAGTATCAAAAGCTTTGCTGAAGTCAAGGTAGGAGACATCAACTGCACCCCCATGGTCCACAACTCTGGTTACCCAGTTAAAGAAATCTATGAGTTTAGTTTGATAGGACCTTCCTGTTGTAAACCCATGCTGCCTTGAATCCTGTGCTCCTATGGATTCCAGGTGTTGCACTATCCTTTTCTTAAGGTGTGCCTCCATAATCTTGCCCACTACTGAGGTAAGACTGACTGGTCTGTAGTTCCCTGCCTCCTGCCTGCTACCACTCTTGTGGAGTGGGCTCATATGAGCCCTTCTCCAGTCTTCTGGGACTGCTCCTATGCTCAGAGACTCACTAAACAGTTCTGAGAATGGCTTTGTTAGTTCCACCATTTGCTCCTTCAGTACCCTGGGATGTATGCTATCAGGTCCCATTGCCTTGTCCACTCTGAGCTAGTGAGCTTTTGTAGGACCCTTTCTTTTGTGAAGGGACTAGCGCACACCTCCCCCCCCGTGTCCATGGTGCTGAGCAGTGGGCCATGCCCTACCTTCTCCTCAGTAAATACTGAGCAGAAGTATCTATTTAGGATAGATGCTTTTCCCTGGTCCTCCTCCACACACTCCCCCTTATCCCCTTTGATCTTAGCAATACCCCCTTTGGACTTTCTTCTTTCACTAATGTATCTATAGAAAGTCTTGTCCCCTTCTTTTACTGTCCGTGCTAGTGTTTCCTCAGTTTGGGCCTTTGCCTTCCTTACTGCCTTCCCTGCTTCCCTTAGGGAAGTTTGGTATGCCTCCCTATCTTTGTCCTGCTGTGTTCCCTTATATTTCCGAAGGCCAGCCTTTTGGCTCTGATCTTTTCTGCTACTGTTTTTGAGAACCAAAGTGGTTTCTTCCTTCTTTTGCTCTTGCTTTTCTCTTTAACACAGTGGGATGTTGCTTCAAGTATTGCATCCTTAATGCTTGCCCAGTTTGCCTGAACCCCCTCACCTGTATTTCCTCTTGCCAGGGCTAGCTTAACTCTGTTGGCCATCTTATCAAAGTCAGCTCCTCTAAAGT
Organism: Neoceratodus forsteri; assembly: GCA_016271365.2. Taxonomy (NCBI): domain Eukaryota; kingdom Metazoa; phylum Chordata; order Ceratodontiformes; family Ceratodontidae; genus Neoceratodus; species Neoceratodus forsteri. Next base: position 1,682,774,964 of record CM057456.1, read on the forward strand.
CCCATATTTTTGCCTTGGAATGGGATAATTTAGTTCTAGTGGCCAAACTGAACCATACCATGTGATGGTCACTGGCCCCCAGGTAACCTTCTACCTGGAGATCTGTGATCCTTTCCCTGTTAGTCAGTACTAGATCTAGGATAGCCCTGTCTTTTGTGGGTTGTTGTACCAGTTGTTTGAGGCCCTCCCCCTGCATGGAATCCACCATGTGTCTAGTTCTGGCAGATGTTTCTACTGGTATTGACCAATCTGTATCTGGCATGTTGAAGTCTCCCATTATCAGAAACTCCCCTTTGGCTGTCATGTTTTGTACATCTTCTAACAGTAATGTGTCTATGTCCTCCCCCTGGTCTGGAGGCCTGTAGACAACCCCAGTTTGTATGGCTATCCCATTTTTTGTTTCTAGGGTGACCCACAGTTCTTCTGGCTCCTTACGTGTATTCTGAATTTCTGTAGCTTTGATATTTTCATTGACATAAAGGGTCACTCCACCCCCCCATCCCTTTTTGCACCTCAGTGTCTTCTGAACAGTACATAGCCAGGTTCTGAAGTCTCCCAATTGTGGTTACCAGTGAACGATGTCTCACTAATGGCTACTATGTCCAGTTTAGCCTCTGTCATTGTTACCTGCAGGTCTGGGATCTTGTTTCCCAGACTGCGGGCATTTGTATACATGATTTTCCATATGGCCAGATTTCAGTGTGTTAGTTGTTGGGCGAGGTCCAGCATTTTCCCTGCATGTCGTCTAGGGAGCTGGACCTTTTTCCTTACCTGGTGATGTCAATGAACTGCAAACATGCTGAACTCCTGTTTGATTACTAGCTGAGGGGGGAAGGGTGTTCTTCCCATTTGATGTATCAGGTGCTGCACCCCTTTCCCCCCTTTGCTAGTTTAAATATTCTGCAAAGACGTCAAACTTCTGCCCCAATGCACTGAATCCCTCCTTAATCAGATGCAGTCCATCGAATTTAAAGAACTTTCACTCCCAAAATTGTTGCCAGTTACCTACAAATTTGTCTCCTTTTTCCTGGCACCAGCCCTTGAGCCACATGTTTAGCTCCCCTATCTCCCCTTCTCTGACCTTCTATCCATCTGCCCCCCTCTCCCAGACAGGCAGGATCTCAGAGAAGGAGACGCTGGATGAAATGGATGACAATTTGTCTCCCAGCCTGGTCAGGTGTTCCTTGGTCTCCACAACTGACCGGCTGGCAAGATCGTTAGTCCTTATGTGTACCAGGACATCGATGTTTTCTCCTGCTTCCTGCACAGTTTTAGCAATGCTGTCAGTGTCTCTCCATGCTGATGTACCTGGGAGATATTTGACCATTACACCTGGCTGGAGGTAGGTTTCAACTCCCCGAATCATGGAGTCTCCTGTCCTGCATAATTCAGTAGGTTTATCTTGTTTACATATTAGAGAAATGTTAGCTTCATTGCAAGAAAGGGGGGTCCTATCAGTTAAGTAAATCCCTGAAAACAAATCTTTTAATAGAGGTGCAATACTGTGTTTTAGATTTTTGTAAAGATGAAATGGAAGGCTGCCTGGACGTGGGGACTTTCCATTTGGTAGATTGTCAAGAACTATAAGTATTTCCTCTAATGTTATCTCTTTCTGTAAAGCTTCCAGATCCAGATCCATTATTTGAGGTAAATTTAAATTCCTTAAATAATCCTGAATATTGGTTACATCTGAATCAAGCTCATGTTTATATAATTTAGAGAAGTAATCCTTAAAAATATTATTGATTTCCTCTGGTTTGATGGTTAGGTGTCCATCTTCCTGTCTAATCCTATCAATACTATTTGAATTTTGTTCACAATGTAGTTGGTAGGCCAGGAGTTTATCCGGCAGATCTGAGAAGAAATAATATTATGCCCTAGCTCTATAAATTTCCTTTTCCGCATACTGTTGCATAATTTTTTCAATTCTGTCCCTCAAGCTAAGTACTTTAAGTCAGGACTGTTAAGACTCAGAAACTACATGTTCAGATTCTGTTACCCTTAATTGTCCTGCCAATGCTAATTGATCTAGTTTGAGTTTTTTCTTTCTTACACCAGTCTGAGCCATAAACCATCTTCTTAAGTAAAGTTTTAGTGCTTCCCATGTTGATTGTATGAGATGGTCCTCAGTCTTATTCCATGAGAGAAAAAGCTGAATCTCCTCATGCACTTTTTCTGTAAAGTTTTTTTCCTGCCACAATGAATTATCTAATGACCACAGTCTGTTATTGACTGTCGTTAATACATCTATAGATGGGTTCAAATGGCATGTAGCATGATCGGAAATTGCAATTGTCTCACTTATAACTTTTTTAATCTTGTACACCAGAGGTTGAGAGACCAAGAAAATATCAGCTTGTGAATATGAATTATGTATGACTGAGTAATAGGAGAACTTTTGCAGCTGTGGATAGTGATATCTAAATGGTTCTATAAGATTGAAGTCTTTCATGTAGTGCTGCAGTAATTTTATTACTTTCTTCCTCTGTTCTGATATTGTTAATGCTCTATCAATAGTATTAAATGTAAAATTAAAATCTCCCCCAATTACATAAGGGGGATAAAAAGAGGCTAATATTAAAAAGAATTTAGTATAGAAAGCTGGATCTTCCTCGTTTGGTCCATATAAACTAATCAATGTTAGCTGTGTATGAAAGACTGAGAGTCTGATTATTACAAACTGACCATGCAAATCCATATGTGACTTCAGTACTTTAGGGTTCAGCTGTTTTTTTAATGAAAATTTCAGTGCCTATGGCCTTATTAGAGTATATTGTGAAAGCACTCATGGCTTTGAATAGGTTTGCAAAATATGTCCCATCCTTTTGTTCAAAATGATTTTCTTGTAAAAGAAGACAGTATATTTTTTATTATTGGCTACATTTATAATTTTTCTAATTTTGATCCTATCTCTAAGGCCGTTCAAATTCCAGGTCATCACTTTCAAATCAACCGCTGTTTGATTTTTCAACCCCTTTTCTGCTGCTAATACTTACATATCCATCCAGGTCATTCTTGTATTCAGCTATCATTGTAGGTGAACCTTTCAGAAGGCAAATATAACATTCCCCACATACTAGTAAAGAAGAAAGCATAAAGTAAAGTAAATATTCACAACAGTGTATGTTGAGTTTATCTATTTCATTTTTTAAGCACCCACATCTTTTTATGTACTCAGTTAATTTTGTTTTCTTCCACCTATTCTTTAGTTTTCCCCCTCCCTGCCCCACCCTCTCTCAGTTGTTCCAGCTTTTTTACATTTTTTCATTTTCAAACAAAAGTTTCCATCGCTTCCAATTTTCCTTAATCTATCTAATGTCCCTCCCTTCCCTAACTTGCTGACATCTTCCTGTCCAGTTCCCTTCAGACATTTGGAGGGAACCCCTCCCCATCTTTGAAGTGATCGTGCCATGGCTATGCGAAAAGATGAAATATAGAAAAAGACTTAGTTCATCCTAATGTTATATTTTTTGCTTTATCATCATCATCCGTACTCACAAGAAGAAAAAAGATATGAACCTCAGCCCGTTTTACCTATAGATCCTTTAGTTCCTTCTCTCCTTATTTCTCTTTTTTTGGATAAAATCCCCTCCCCCAAGATTCTATGAATACTATAATGAGACCCAACTACTGGGAGCATCTGTACATTTGTTAAGTGTTTAAGGTCTCAATAACTCAATGTCTTGGAAGCTCTAAGTTGATGCTTCTGATGCATTTTGTTTTCTTTTTAGTAGAGCTTCCCGCACTTCCTGTGGAGTGTAGAAGAACTGCATTTTACCATTTAAACTGACTCACAGTTTTGCTGAATATGACAGTGCAAAGGAGATTTCGTCTTTTCTTAACTTGTCTCTTACTGAATCAAATGCTTTTCTTCTTCTTGCTTGTACTGTGGAAGGTAAATGTGGGAACAGCTGTAACTTTAGGCCCCTGTAAAGAAGGCCCTTTCTTATCTGGGCTTTTGAGAGGATTCTTTCCCTGTCCTGATATCACAAGGGATGGATAAACATAAACCTGGGTCTGTCCTGATTAAACTGATTACCAAAAGCCCTGTGCCACTCAGTCCCGCTCCACTTTCTGTTCAGGATATTGTAACCCTCCCTCCTCCTGGAACTATGTCATTGTATCTGTGATCCCGAAGCCCAGCAAGGACCCCACTTTATGCTCATCTTACAGGCCCATTTCAGTTCTTAATACAGACTACAACATTTTTGCATCCATCTTTGCTCGGCAGCTTAAACAGTTCACTCCCCTCATGATCTGTTTGGACCAATGTGGATTAATTCCAGGTAGACAAGCCCAGGATAACATCCGTAGAACTATTTATCTAATGGAACATATCCAATTCCAGAATCAACCTGCACTTTTCCTATGCCTTGATGTGAAAAAGCATTTGACAAGGTAACTTGGCCGTTCCTACTTGGGGCCTTGCCTCCTTTGGCTTCCCCCTACAATTTATAGACCATATCTTTAATTTTTATTAAACACCGCAGGAATATGTCAGGGTGAACAGCCATATTTCTCCAATCTTTCCTCTACAAAGAGGTACACGAAAAGGCTGCCCCCTTTCCCCATTACGTTTTGCTTTTTATATAGAACACCTGGCACAGTACATCTGCCTCACCCCCGACTTACAAGGTATTCCCCAGGCTGGTACGGAGCAAAAGCTGGCACTTTTTGCCGATGACGTGCTGATATATCTATCCAACCCAGACTCTTCTCTCCCTGCCCTTGTCCAGAAGCTATCCCACTTTTCTATATTCTCTGGATACACTCTTAACATACATGAGACTGAAGCCCTCCCACTCCACTACATAGTCTCCTCTAGGATCAAAAATATGTTTGACATGAAATGGGATCTCCCATCTCTTAAGTATCTGGAAATTAAAATCCCCCGAGACCTGACACAGCTCTTTTCTAACAATTATACATCTCTAATTTCCACTCTGAAACTTGATATGAGGCATTGGAACATCTTTCCGCTCTCGTTCTACGCATGCTATCTAGCATTAAAGATGAATGTCCTCCCCTGCCTCTTATACCTATTTCAATGTGTTCCCTGTTCAGTAACTGTCAGAGAATTACTGAGTTGGCAAAAATTAATTAATGCTTTCTTGTGGAACTATGAAAGACACTGTATCAGGAAACAAATGTTATTCCTACCTAAAACTCAGGGGGAAATTGCCCTCCCATCCCTCTCCCTTTACTGGACTGCCTCACAAATGAAATTAGCTCTCCTGTGGGGCAATGAGAGATATTACACCCACTGGAGGACAATAGACCTATCCAGACAACTCCCTTTCTGACTCATGGCTAATCTGTTCAGTCCTTTTCACCTTAAATAAGCCCAGCAACTTCTACCCAGTGAAAGTGCAGTGATACTCAAGGGTTTGAGAAGAGGCATTCAGAATAGGTCCCTGTACCCACATTTTTGGAAGTACATGTGGCTAATAGTGAATCCACAATTCACTCCTTCATAGCACACCACTGGTACTCCACACAAACCTCTCGAGGATTTGTTGCTCCTTGGCAGATGCTCCATGGAAGCACAGTGCTTTCCTGTGAGGAAGCCCAGGTAGCTTTTGCCTGGAATGAATGAGATAGACTTCACTACCACCAGCTGAGGGATTTCATAGGCAAACAACTTTGAGTTGAGGGGCCTCGGACCTGGCTGTATTAGAATGACACCCCCTATGCTAGAATATGGAGTTCAGCCACAGGGGAATGAGCTATCTCCATATTGTATGGGTCCCATATACAGCTTTTGACACAAACTGCCAACCATCTGAAAGTCAGATGGGAGAAAGACCTCAATCTAGTGCTGGGGAATGATGCCTGGTTTAAGATGTGGTGGGGGACCTGGACAACTACCTCCTCTCCAATCTGAAAGGAGTTCTCATGGAAGATTTGTGCCAGATATTTCCTGGTGCCTACAGTTCTGGCCAAGAGATTTCCAGGTTCTTCATCTGCATGTTGGTGGAGATGTGGAGCCCAGGCTGTGTCCAAGGCTCATATCTTCTGTGACTGTCCTGCCCTGTCTAGTTTTTGGACTACCCTTTCCCAACATATTTCAACCTTGTTTGACTTCCACCAACCTCTCCCCCCCCCCACAGCTCCTGTTGGGTATTCCCTCAGAGACATTTGAGGTAGAGATTCCCTGTACCTCTGGGCAATCTGTCTGGGAGCTGCTTATACAGTAAGTCAATGACAAGAAAATGGCTCCAGAAGGACCCCCCCACCATTGCAGAATGGAAAGCAACAACGCTCCATATACAACACTGTTAACAGTTAACCTTCTCCTTACAAAATAGAACTGAATCCTTTATCCAATAGTGGACCATATGGGAGCTCTACCAACATCATGTATAACTGATGCAGGTAGAACCTGGGACCCCCAACCCCAAACCACTTCAAAGCTTTAATTATCTAAATTCCTTCTTCAATCCAGAAGTCACTTGAATCCCCACCCAATCTCCCTCTATATAAATGGCCCTCTCTTTGACCTGATCTAATTCATACTCTCTCATATGTGAAATGTTCAATTTTTACCTTATGTAATTCTTTACCCAACTGAATGGCCCAAGTTCCTGTTTTTTTTTTTTTTTTTAGGTGTATCTATATACTCCGTTAATTTTTTTAACTAACTGTTTTTACTCTGTTATATGTGAATATTCTGTTTAGAACTATTAATAAAAGAAGTATTAAAAAAAAGAAAGTATATTGTAACCCTAATATTGAGGAGAGCATTTCTTCACAAACTTTTACTGCACCTAGCCCCTCAATCCCAGGAGATTACCACTGTTTAAATTGTCCCTTCTTGATCTTGACTTTAAATCTTCCACTTTTAATTGTAGAACCTCTAATTCTTTGTTACGTTTTTCTAGATTTTGCATGATTGCAGGGTTGGAGTCTTCTATAGAGCTTACTCTTTTTTCACACTCATCTGTAGGTATTGATAGGGATTCAGATTTATCAGCCACTTCAGAGAGTTTTTGAGTTAGCAAAACCACAGCTGAATTAATGGTGTCAAACCCCTGTTTCATCTCATTTAATGTAGTTTGGTGTACTTCTTCAGTTTTGTCAGTGTTAACAGATTCACTCCTGTCTGCACTTGTGCCATCTGTAACCAGTGAGTAGGTTTTTTTTTAATTTTTCAGTTTTGATTTTTCTCCTCCTTTCTCCGTTTTATGCCCTTGTCTGTTTTATCCAGATTTTTAACCACCTCGTTTTAATTGCTGTAGACATATTTTCATTGTTATCTGTACCTGGGGTGGCCAGTTTCTCCCCTTTCTCCCTAGATTCAGGTTCTAGGATACCAAAAATGCAAGACAGTGAGCTCAAAATGGTTAATGGCTGGGTGTACAACAGTTTCAGGTCTGCTCAGCGTTGCCCTGTCCTAGAATAGGTTGCCTTTAACAGTGGAGATTTCACCTGTGGAACACAGTCTTGGCTGTGATTTTTACCTTTCTTTACAGAATTAAGACCTTGGCTCTCTCCCCTTATGTTTGGTACTATACCTTTTTAAAATGTGGACTATAACGTACCTTGTTCTGAAGCACCCGAAATAAGTGTCTCACTACCTGTCCAAGGTAGTTCTCCTGCATGGATGCTGTGCTCTCCAACAGGGGCATGCGCCTTAATTTCCAAAACTAGCATTCTCCATGTACCTGATTTATCTTTAAAATATTCAGTTATTTCTTTGACTCTTCGATTCTGCTTTGATATGCCCAATTTAAGAGTTTCAAGTAGTACTCCCAATGATTTTACAGGTGACTCATTCTTTGCTACTAAGCTCTCTGTATCACACACTGGATCTCAGCTGATTCTGCTTCTGGCCATTCCCCAACCACCAGGGATTATAAAATTACTATACGGGCTGGCAATTGGTGGGAAGGGGAACTATTAGGCACTAGGGATTATTAATTTAGTATATGGGCTGGTGATTAGTGGGTGGGGCAAACAGTAGGCACCAGGGCTTACCTACATCGATACTGGGACAGCGATCGGAAGGGGGCACCATGGGCTACCAGGGGGCAGGTATGCTTCCCCACTGGCCAACTTGATTGTTGGCTGCAGTAACTCTAGCAGCTGCTAGGGTTGCCTGGAGCAAGCCAGGGTTTGTTCGGTGGTATTTGTGCTGTGCAAATGGACCACGCTAACCTCTTTTGTGCAGTGCAAGTATGCTGAATATGGGGTTGTGCAGATATTCCTGTCCCCATCCTTCTACCTGCATGCAATGGGCCCCATGCACATACGGGTGGGAAGTATGCACTGGAGGTGTGTATCCCACCTGTGAAGGGCTGTACCTGTGGACAGGTGCACACCCAGGGTATGCACTACCAGTGTGCACCTGTCTGTGGCCCCACCCCCCTGGTGCATGGGAGCACAGAGGACTGAGGACAGATATGTGGACCAGGCAGGTATCCAATGGGATGCCTGAGCCAGTCTGCTGGTGGCTGTCTTGCACCCACGGGTGCAGAGAAATGGTTGTTGCCATGTGCGGCAACCAAGAAGTGGGCTGGTGCCCAGTCAGCCATCCCCAGACCACCATTCCTTGTCTGTGGTCTGAGGAGGCATGGTGTGGGGGATGGCATGCCCTGCCTTACATTAGGTGGCAGGGTGGACGGCATTCTGGGGGGTGTGCAGACCTTACAGCAGGGGTTCCACCTGCATACTGTGCGCCCCCCATGCCCAGTGCTCTGTGACTCTGTGAATGTTGTGTAGTGTGGGCATACACCCAGCACACTGCCTGCCTGCCCTGACTGCATTGCCTGCTGCGTGGTCCAGTGGAGGACGCTGAGTGACCCATAGCTGCATACCATGGCTGGCCACAAGGGAGGCATAATGGGTGCAGAGTGGCTATGTGGGATGGGTACATGGTGTGTAGCTGCTCATCATCATAGTACATAGGGCCCATTATGTTTTGTGTGGGCACTAACCCTGTTTGCCCAAGCAACTGCCCCTTTGAATATCATGGTCTGGTGCAAAATTCTGTTTGTGCGGGCCAAAACCACATTTGCACCCATGCAAACTTTTGAATATTGGGCCCCATGTGTTGACAACATTTTTGAAACAAGGCAATACTGTAATGTGTAGATGCATGGTAAAAATTATAACTGCTTCAAAGGATATAATGAATAATACATGGGGAGGAGTGTGTAACCAGAATATAATAACTGGTGAACAATTTTTTCTATTGGCTCAACCAGGTATTATTTGCCATAATAACTGGTTGGTTATTACAGCAAACACATGCTCAGTCTCTCAACAGTGAACAGGAGCCCCAATCAGTCTTAAAAGCACCTGGACCTTCATAAACAGTTCCTTCTTCTGACAAGAAAAAAACAAAACAGTAACTTCTGTCCCAGACATTAAATAGATGTCAAATCCTTCACTTACTACAGAAAATGTTCAGCTTTGGTCACTAGACAGAAAAGCACCTACAGAAAAAATAATAAAAAAAAAAGGTTTTCACTTTGAAATTGCCACGGTACATGAGAGACAGACTTTCAGAGAAGAAGCACTTTCACTCTCTGTACAGTAAGCTCCATTGCGGAAGAAACCAATTAACATGAATGAGCATAGAAATAAACAAGTGTACATATTACAAGTCTACTTGAGTAAGAAAAAAAAAAGTATTTTTCTTAAAGTTAAAAACTCATATATTAAACAGTGCCATTACTGCTTAGCCTAACTTTGCTTATCAGACTCACTTGCCTGACATGTTGTAGCTCAGAAAAGATTTTCCAAATATATATATATTTCTTCATCTTTCTAATTACCTTGCAAAATGACCTGTTCTCTTACAGCACTGAAAAGATAAATCAAATATAAAACAAAGTTAAATCCAGCACTGGTATCCTGTCGGTTCTTCAAAACTGTAATCCATGGGCCGGATATTCAAACTGCGTTGAAAAAGTGTGCAACAGCAGGAGAAAGCACAAGTCAATTGCGTATAGGCGCAACAGATGCGATATTCAAACATGGAGCAAAACAAATTGCGCAAGCAGCCAACGTCTGAATATCGCACAAACTGCGCCATAGCGCAACCAGGAAGGGGAAGCTGAGCAGAAAGGTTGCGACATAGCGCAACAAGGCTAGCCCAGCTGAGCAGTCCAGAGGTGCCATAGCGCCAAGCAGAGCCCCCCCCCCAGCAGAGCAATGGAACTGCACAACCAGGGAGGCAGGCTGGGGCCCACCGCCAGCCATGCCACACATGGGCACAGGAACACACTGCAGAACCAACAAGACACCCGCACACCCCAAGCACAGCATCACTGGGGGAGGGATGGATGATCCACTGGCCCATGGGGACAAGCCAACAAAGCACAGCAGGGCCATGATGCCCCAGCACAACCACTGTCAGGCTGAGACTGCCACACACAGGGGGTCGACAACCACAGTGCACATCAGCCCCCCCTTCTGCACAGCACATCCTGCACCTTGACCCCAAGACACCACCCATGTGCAGTGACTGTCACTGCAGTAAATACCATGCATCCCCCCCGGCACACGTCAACCTCGTGTAGCATAGAACCATACAAGCCAGACCCACCCTGGGCACCCAGCAGTGGGTGACAGCAGATGGCAAGACCGACTGAAAGTCACTCCCACACCGGAGACACCTCCCCATGCACACACACACACACACACATACCCAGGACCATACCATCCCAGATGGCATGCACACCACTGCAACTGAGCAACCATAGCCAGCTGCAAATCAGAGACCACCACAGTATTCATAGCAAAATATATATATATTGGAAAACAGAAATTACAACACCAAGATCAAGAACACAACTATATACAGATATGTACAAGACAAGGTAGGGGTACAAGGTAGGGGTGGGTAAGGGGTAGGGGTGAACAACTGGGAGAGGGAAGGCAGGGTGGGAGGGATGGGTGAAGTGGGAAGGGGAAGCACATTTAGCACCTTGCAGGCTGGTCTGCTGCTGCCTGGTGCTGTCTCTGTCGCCTCCGCCATCGCCTGACCCCATGGCGCTGAATGTCCCTGAGGATGTCATGCATCGCGATGGATACCCTGGTCAGCCGCTGGAGGGCACGGTCCATCCTGCGTAGGATGCTGAGGCCTAGGAAAAGGGAACACAGTCAATGGCTGTGACTGTCCACAACCCTGAACACCACCCATCCTGCAAGGCATATAGCCTAGTGCCCCACACCTGTGATGGTATGCACCCACCCACAGTGACCATGCACATGACACGCCCAACCAGGCAGCACCAGCTATGTGCACCACTGCACACACACTGCCCATGTCCATCACAGCACAAACAAGGCTGTCAAGTGATGTGGCAATGTGGTGGGATGCCAGTTCCACAGCCATGTGCCCAGTGCATGCATGGACCACCAGTGGCACACACAGACGTGCAGTGACACTGGACAGTGATGACTGTCGCCTGTGTCATGCATGGTTCTGTTGTCCATGGCTGGTGGTCATGCCCACCCCCTCCAGCATGCAATAGCATCCATGATGTAATGATACTCACACTCATCAAGCAGCTGTGGCTGCTGCTGCTGCTGCTACTGCTGCTGCTGTGGCCCACCCCTCATGTCTCCTCCGTCCGCCACCTGGGCCCTGCCACGGCCCTCCTCAACCTGTGCCTGCATCCTCTCCGCCAGGCCTGTGGGTGACAAATGTTAAGAAAAACATCAGTGTGACCCCAAAGCAGAAAGCCCCCTGCCCCAGTGAGCGTGCCTGCCCACACAGCCAGACCCATGCATCTCACACCTGCACAAACTGACACAGCCAACCATGGCAGAGCCATCCCCCATGCACCACCACCAAAACACAGTCACACCCCTACGGAGAATACAGGTGCATAGATGGTACACCCACCTGGCCTAGGCACAATGCCCCTCGTGGCACGTGACCTGGCGTCGCAGACGTCTGCCCTCCTGCGGAGGTCACTTCAAATCTGTGCCTGCACTGTTGACAGACCGGCACTGCCCTGTGACCCTCACCAGGTCAGTGGCCCCTGCAGCCACACCTGGGTGCGGGCCATGGTGAGGGCTCATCACCGTACAGTGCCTCAAAGTGGGGCTCAACCAGGGCAACCAGGTTGGTCACCTCCACCTGACTCCATTGGGGAGCTCTCCTGCGTGCCATAATTGGGGTCGTACAGCAGGCAATATGGCGCCCCGCAGCACGGCAACCCCAGGTGGAAATGTTGCGCAATAGACCACCATAGGTTCCAATCGCGCTGTTCGTATAGCGCCATTGGTTCACATAGCACTGTCACCAAACAGCACAATAGAGCCATACACATGGCAGCCGAACAGTGCCAGGGGGCCAAGGTCGGACACCAGGTCAGGAGTCTATGGCGCAAGGGCCACGCTGGCGCCATCTGACATCTCACGCATCCTGCGCGACCGATCACCCTGCGTGCCAGTGCCACAGTGGACTATTGCGCAGTAGTGCCACAGCGCCATATGGTGCCCAGTGCTGTAACGCCACTGGCACAATGGTGGCCATGGCCTGAATTGCCAATCGCGCACAGCACGTCATCAGCGCAGCAGACGCCTGTGTAAGCTACCTGGGCATGCGCAATGCAGTGTACCACACAGTCACAGATCTGCACCATTGGCTCAGCCGGCTCAACCGTATTGAGCAAATTGCAATGGCGTGATTTTCGGCCGACACCTGCAAATCATCTGATCAGCCATTCAAAGGCACAGTGGCGCGATTTGCATCTCATTACAGTTGCTCCACTCCTAATTTGCATGCATTGCGCTATAAATGTGCGACATTGGGCTGCGCTGGCCAGATTCGGTTACTGCAGGTGAGAGGTGGGTTGCATGCTGTGTGATGTTCTGGACAATGGTCATGATAACGCTGTAGACTGCACAGTGACAGGTGTCCACTTCCACCCACAGATCACCATGACCGAGCAGAGCCAAGGTGAGGGTGAGGATGGTGGCGGAGGAGGAGGCCCAACTTCACCACGGCAGAGACAGATGCCCTCTTCCAGGCCTACCTGGAGGAGGAGGCATTACTGAGTGGATGGCGGGGCACCCCTCAGGCCCATGTGGCTGCATGGGAGGGGGTAGCTCGGGCAGTGAACCTGCATGGAAGCCACCAGCGCTCCGTGCAGGAATGCAAAAAGAAGATGGGGACAGACCACAGGAGGGTGAAGGAGAAGGTGGCAGCCCTCAGGGCGGCATGTGCTGGCACTGGCGGGGGCCAGCCAGAGGTGGTGGAGCTGACCCTGGCTGAGGACCAACTGGCTGCATCAATGCAGTGGAGTGCTATTGAGGGCGTACCAGGAGGTGGATTCCAGACAGGTGGAAGCCCATCACTGCACGGTATGACATGGTGGTGGTGTTGGGGGGGGAAGGTTGTTCACATGCACTCACATGTCCTCTCTTTCTGTTACAGATCCTGTTCGTCTTCAGGGGATGGTGGTGGTGGGTCCAGGCAGTGAGGAAGACCTGCTGGACATGGAGGAGGGTCCATCCACCTCTGTCACCAGCCAGCATGCAATGCACCAGCATGCACACCGGGCTGCCAACTCTGGTCTCGGTGAGTCGGGTGTGGGGGGTGCACAGCCTGTGTCTCAGCAGTCTGGCATGCAACCATGCCAGCACGCTGTGACTGTGGCTGTAGCACATACCTGCACCATTGATGATTCAAGGACTGCAGTGGGCAGTGACATGTGTGTGTCCCATGACAGACACACAGCAGGCCAGCACGTGCCCCTGGGCCTAGCTGGTTCCAACGTGTGTGCCAGCATGTTGGCACAGTCCCAGGCTGTGCCTGTCAGCACTGGTGGCTGTGCAGGTGTCTGGCACTGTTGCAGCCACAGCAGTGGAACGAGTGGTCCCTGGGGCACAGCGGTTGGAGGGGCAGCAGCAGCAGTCACCCACCAGGTCTGGGGGTACAGTGTCCAGTGGTGGCACATGCCCACCGCCCTTTGATATGCCCATTCCTGGTCCTGGTGAACAGCGCCCACCCTCAAGGGGTGTTGAGCATCAGGACCTTCCATACCCTGGGGGACAGGATGCCATTGTGGCAGAGTACCCATTTGAAGAGCACACCCACCTGCTGCAGGAATCAGTACAGCAGCAAAGGCGGGTTGCAATGTCCGTGGAGGCACTGTGTGTGGCTGTGGAGCGGCACAGCAGGGACTGTGCTCTGGACCGTGCAGAGATGGTCCATATGTGGATGGATGTGACCGCCGCCATTGACAGGCAGACCCAGGCATTGGTCACTGTCGTGGCTGCATTGGGCACACAAGCAGGAGCTCCTGTACCGTGCACCCCACACAGTACGCTCTCCACTCCCCATTCCTGGCGTCGTGCGACACCAAGCCTGTCGATGCCAGGTTCTGCTGTGGGCATCCTGAGCACCCCTGGTGCAGGTATGTTTGGCATACTACAGACCCCACTGCGGACAAGGTCGCGATCACGCAGTGGGATCCCTGGTGGTCCATCGGTGCCACCCCATGTGACCCCTGCTCAGCCTGCCAGTGCTGTTGGGTCACGGCGGGGCTGCCCATGCATCCGCGGTGGCCATGGAACGGTGCAACATGACTGACCTCTCTCCCAGTGCGGGCCCTGTCTGGTGCTGCCCTGTGTGCACTGTGCATCATGGTGGGCAGTGCACTGGTGGGTGCTCTGCACATCACGCCGACATACGGACCACCTGCACACCATCCCGACTGCTGTCCACAGGTGCGTGTGCATGATGATGCCTGGGTGTACTGTACACAAGGTGCAAGGGTGCCCAGCATCTGACACACGTACTTGGACAGTACAGGTGGTGGGTGTGGTCTGTGGATCTGTGTGTTTGCCATGTCTGTTCCTGCTCTGCTGTGCACCTGCCCATGTACGCTTTGTGCCTGGTGTGTGTGTGTGTGTGTGTCCATATGACTGTTCGCCCCTTCCTGATGGTGTGTTTGTGTGCCTGGTCCCTTCCACTCCCCTTGCCGTCATGCACCCCTGGTGTGTTACTCTGTGTGCCTGTGGGTTGTGCCAGGACAGTGTTGGTTGCACATGGCCCCTTGACTTACCTGTGTCGTGCATAATGCTCCTCCGTGATGGTGTCCCGGTGCAGCTGGGCCTGCCGGATCAGTCGGGGGTCCCGCCGTCCAAGGGGGGGCTGCTCATCACCATCAACACCGGCGCCACTGGCGTCCCCATCGCTGTCCCCCTCTTCAACCTGTAGGGCTATCCCACAGTCTTTGGCCATGTTGTGCAGGATACAACAGGCCAGGAATATCCCACAGGCCTTTGAGGGGCTGTACTGTAGGGCACCACCGGAGGTGTCTAGGCATCGGAAGTGTGCCTTGAGCATCCCAAACACCCGCTCAATGATGTTGCGTGTGGTGGCATGTGCCTCATTATAGCGTTGCTGTGATGGGGTCATGGGGCACCGGTACGGTGTGAGCAGCCAGGGATGGAGTGGGTATCCGCTGTCACCTGTGTGGAGATAGTGGAGATCAGTATCATGTTCAGGTCCATATTGCCCATATCCCTGTGTGCCACTTCCATGGCACCTGTGGCATTCCACCCTTGCCCGAGTTTGCATTTCCTACATCATTACTCGCACCCTAGATGGCCTGTGGGGATGTGCCTACTCGAATCGATGGTACAGTCCGGACTGATGCCATATGAAGGCATCATGTGCTCTGCCAGGGTGTGTGGCACAGACAATGATTATACGCCCAGTGGCATCACACACCACCTGGCAGTTGACACTGGAGAAGCCCTTTCTGTTCCTATATGTGGCCCCATCAGGGCCAGGTGGCATGCGAATGGCCACATGGGTGCAGTCTATGGCCTAGCATGCCAGGCATATGTGCTACCCTGTGGAACACCTGCATGTTTGCTGTATGCTCTGCCGGGGTGCTGGGGAAATGGATGTGCTCCGCAGCATGTGGCAGCAGTGCGCTGAGGAATTGGGTGAGGATGCATGACATGGTCGACTGTGTGATGCCTGTGGTGTCCCCTGTTGGCCTCTGGAAGGTGCCCGTGGTGAGCAGGCACATGCAGGCTGTCACCTTGGTCTCCACTGACAGAGCATGACTCCATCATGAGGGTGCTTGCATCACATCACTGCACAGCTCACAGAGCCACCTCAGCATTGCCCTGTTCAGGCGGTACCGGCCCACGATCTCTTCATCTGTGTACAGCTCAAAGCTGATGCAGGCACCAGTACTGCCTGTTGAGGCGTGCCGTGACAGGCCCATCCACGGCCATGTCCCTGCACCTTGCATTCTCACCCCCTCATTACAGCTTCCATGTGGAAGCTGCCACTGTCCATCTCCCTGGCTTGTGACCCCCCCTGGCTGATGTTGCTCTGTTACCCCGCTGTCCTGACTGCTACTTCCACTGCACCGGGCACCCTCCGCTGGCCTCTGCAGCCTATGACCCACACTGCTTCCCTTGCCTGCCCTGGCCTGTCACTGTCTGTCTTTCTCTCTCTCTCTCTTCCCCACTTGGCACCCCTGTGGTGTTCTTACGCCTCTTCTTGAGCCTTTTTTATTTTGGCTCATTTTCCACTCAGAGCGCAACTCCATTGTTCGCTGTTGCGCATTGCGCAAGTCTTTGAATATCTCATTGCGCTCTTTATGCATGGATCCACCCTTTGGTTGCACATGCCTTCATTTGCATTGCGGCTGTTGCTCAGCATGTTTTCAGTGGCGTAACTGCTCTCCTGCTGAATATCGCAGAATGGCGCACTTTCGGACTTGCGCATGCGCAACCCTATCGCGCATGGCGCAACCCTTTTGAATATCCGGCGCCATGCCTCTAGCAGCCACCAAAATGTCATTGTAATCTGGCTGGAAACAACTGCTCACCAGTAATTATAAAAAAATAAAGCATGGAGTGTTGTGCATATTTGAATTTAATGTACACCATCAGTGTGGGATGCTTTAATAAACTCCTCATGCTTTGCTCTCGGGGGTTTAAGGAGCATCCCACACCTCACGTGTGCATTAAATTCTTATAATGCACACCACCTCGTGTATTATTCTCTATATAATCAATTTGCTCAGTTCCATGTCCAAGTGTCAGATCATTTGACAAGTAATCTGGTGAAATGATCGTCACGGCAGTTTCAACTTGCAAAATTGTAGATAGCAAATAATAATAATTCCCACTATTGCCTGTATTTCAGACCAATGCAACTTATACAGGAAAAAGTGGCACTATACAAAACCAGTGCTTTGGGCTGTCAAAATAATGTCAAAGCCAAATACAACACTAGTTGAAACTGACTAAATGGTCCAGTGCCCCAGCACAACAATGGTACCGCTTCCCCCCATTTGGTGAAATTAACTAAACTAATATGAAAAACAACTGATACACATAATGGTTTGAAATGACTTTGAACAACATGTTTGTAAAAAGACTAGAGGGCATAACATATTAGATTTAACTCTTAGTTATATGAACAATGACATTAAAAACTGCACTGTTAGAGAACCATTAGGGTTAAGTGATCACAAGTTCCAAACCTGGTACAGTTCACAATTATTAACATGATAAACAAAGGAAAGGTGCCACTAAAGTGAAATATTGGGGCAGGGTGGATTATACAGGAATGAGGTTATATCTTTGTAACTGGGACTGGGAAACCGATCTTAAAAAAAAACCAAAAACAAAAAAACAGTACAAGATATGGGGAACATCGCCAAACATAAACTAGAGTACTGCTCCTCACGATATATCCCTGAAAAAAACAAAATACAATAGCAAAGGGAAAATCCCTTCTTGGTTCACTACAAATATCGAAAGACACATTAAAAAGAGAAAAAGAGCATACAAAAAAAAATTATCACAAAACCCCTACTTAAAAAGATTATTGAGATTTAAGGGAACAGTTAAACACTGCAAATCATTGATACAAGACGCTAAAAGAAATGAAGAAAAGAGAATTGTGAATATGACTGTGGATAATAAGAAAATATTTTCAATTATATAAACAACCAAAGACAAGAATCAAACAGGATTGGTCCACTTCATGTTACAGATACAATTACATCAGACAAACAAAACATGGCAAATACTTTTAATACTTATTTTCTTAGCAAAATAAAACAAGTCAGGGAAGCTCATTAGTAACGACTAAAAAAATATGCTCAGGATTTTAACAATATAAACAGACTGTGTTAAAATTAAAGAAATTGAACATAAACAAATCACCCGGACCTGATGGGATTCACCCACGTTTATTAAATGGCAGAAGAACTTGCTGGTCTTTTGTCTGAGTTATTAGTCGAGTCATTAAAAACTGGTGAGGTTCCAAATGACTGGGTAACAGCCAATGTTACAGCTGTATGTAAGAAAGGAACAAAGACTGTTGTTAAAAATTACAGACCAATAAGTCTGACATGTATCATGAGTAAGGTCATGGAAGAATATATCAAGGAGTACCTGGAAAATCATGCACAAAAATGGGCCTCTCAAATTATACACAACACAGGTTTACACCTAAAAGATTGTGCCACACCAACTTGATATATTTCTTTGAACATGCTATCAGTGCTTTGGATAACGGACTCCCAGTAGATTTAATGCACTCAGACTTTTCTAAGGCTTCTGATTTGGTCCCACATGATGAGTTAATTAACTGCCTAGTAAAATTTTAAGTTGGCACATATATTATTAGGTGGGTAGATTCATGGCTTAAGAAAAGAAAACAACGAGTACATATAAGAGGCTTTATGTCAGAATGGGGGGAAGTGTCTAGTGGTGTCCCTCATGGCTTGGTTTTAGGGACCACACTGTTAAACATTTTTGTGTCATTGCTCAAAACATCAAAAAATACTTGGATCGCAAAGTTTTCAGATGACAGCAAACTTGAAACTATAGTAAGTACCCATCAGGGCATTATAAACTTTCAAAATTACTTAGACAAAGTAAGCAATAAGGAGGTACAACACAAGATGATTTTCAATATAGAAAAGTGCAGTGTAATACACTTTGGTAAGAACAATTTACTAACCAGTTACAAGCTAAATGGTAAAGAACTTAAGAGCACAGACTCAGAGAGGGACTGGAGTATCCTAGTTACAAATAACTTAAACTTTACTAAACATACTTTTGAAGTTGTTAAAAAAGCAAGTAAAATTACAAATTGCATAGTAAGAAATATAAAGAGCAGAGCTAGTAAAGTAATACTACCTTTATATACATCGCTTGTTAGATCCCTGATGGAGTATAGCGTCCAGTTCTGGAGCCCTTACCACAAAAGGGACATAAAAAATCTAGAGGGTATACAGAGGAAAATAACCAAGAAAATTAACAATCTCAGCAATTTAACATATGATGAGAGAAGGAATAGTTTGGGACTATGTAGCCTGGAATATCGTAGGCTAAGAGGGGATCTGTGCCTTGTCTTCACAGGTTTCAGAAATGAAGATCTCTGGGAATGTGTAGGTCTGCAAAAGAGAGAGACTATTAAATCTACCAGATCACACACACACCAAATAAAATGGGAGAATTATAGGACAAAGAAAAGAGGAACTTGGTTCAGTCAGAGCATTGAAACAACCTGGAACACTCTGCCTGTGGATATTGTAAATAGTGATACCATCACAACATTCAAGCTCAAATTAGTGATTATATGGGGGATAAATAAACCATTGCTAGATGGCGAGTCTACTTTGGCGCAAGCTAGAGGACTTGAAATCCTACTTATGATACTCAAATTTAATGTACACTTTCGATGTGGGCTGATTTACTTCACTCTTGGGGGTTTACGTAGCATCCCACACCTCAAGTGTGCATTAAATTCTCATAATGCACACCATCCCATGCATTATTCTCTCTATAATCAATATGCACAGTTTCATGTCCAAGTGTCAGATCATTTGACAAATAATTCGGTGAAATGATCATTACGGCAGTTTCAACTTGCAAAACAGTAGATAGCAAATAATTATTCCCACTATTGCCCTTATTTCAGACAAATGCAACTTATACAGGAAAAAGTGGCACTATACAAAACCACTGCCTCGGGCTGTCAAAATAATGTCAAAGCCAAATAGAACACTAGTTGAAATTGACTAAATGGACCAGTGCCCCAGCACAACAACGGTACTGCTTCCCCCCATTTGGTGAAATAAACTAAACTAATATGCACCTTTGAAAACTGCATCAAAGTGTCCTGTTCCTTGCTAACTAATATATGAGTGTCTCCATTTATGTAAACTTCAAAACTATTAATCAAACTACTGATCCTCTCCAGCACACTGCAAGTTATTGAATTAGCGTGTTTTCCTGGGGAAAGCCATGCGCTCATGAAAGAGTGGGTTCTGCAAATTACTGTATGGTTAACAATAGTAGAAATGATCCAGGAACACCTACTTTATGAGTCAGAATATTGTAAATGTGTGTTAAAGACAATGAAACACTTAGATCTTTTTTCTTTTCTTTCTTTAATTGATGAACTGAGCTCCTGTGATGGATTAGTTACACATTAAACAGAAAAAAAATGAATTATCAGATCGAGCCATACCCTGTCAATCAATATGTCACATACAATGTCCTATGCTGTAAAATCACTGACACAGGGGTTGCAGCGTCATCATGCCATGTACTGTACAATACTTGGCTGTGAACTGCTATGGGGCTAAACACACAATGAAGTACAAACAATCATTTCCAATGTTCTACATTTGACAAATAAACACAAAAATGTTACACACATCGTTTTTAGACCACACAGTGACAGTATAACAACTAACATAAAAAACTAGATATTTTTTTCATTTCTCCTTCAAAAAAGGGGGTTAGGCCATGAGGTAGTCAGACTGGACCCCGGCTGGTTCTTTTGTACCCATGGAGGCCCAGCCATACAATCACTAGACTGCACTTGAGTCTCCTTGCTAGGAGTAGTCAAATAATATTATTAACCTGGGTCTGTGCTTCTGTTGCTCTCCAAGGCTCAGCCCACAACCATGCCCACATGTGCACAGTACAGTAACTTCCATAGTCCTGCTCACTTGTACTTGGGTGCTACCCTCTCCCCACTGATAGCAGTGCATATCACTTCTAATTACAATTAGGGAGCTTCCTTTGCTTCACTGAGTACCCAGCCATGGAAACGATGTAAGCCCAATGATGGTGCACTTTGTTGGCCAGTGGTGGTGCAGTTAATGAAAAAAAAATACTTTGTTGCAACTCAAACCCCAAACACGAAGGCACTTACAATCCAGAAAGGGTATTTCTAAATTCCAGCCAGATGGCCTAGGCCATTAAAAGCTTCCCCAATAACTATAATACAGTGCTAGTTGTTGCAGGGCAAGCTCTGAGTTTACACATGGTTCCCAGAACAGGGGATCTCTCTTGATGCACAGGGTAATGGTGCAGTTTGCAGCTAGTCCCTCTCTGGCTGGATTCTCTCTCTCTCTCTCTCTACTCCAGTGTAGGCTTGTGTTTGGCTGTCTCAGTCTGGCTATAGTTAGGCTTTATCTGTCCTCCACATTCAGCAGACAATCTTCCATTCACACAGTGGCAGCTAAAACTGTGAATACTGGATTCTATCAGCCCTACCTAGCATGTCCTGGGATCCAGTCCCTGCGAGTGATAATATCCAGTATTGGGTACTGGCACTGGCTGGGCAGTTTCTTCTAGCTCAAGCCATCACAGTTTAGCTTAGGCAGGTCTGCAGCACAGGAACAGTCTGTCAATAGCTGCACCCTTTAACTTTCAGTTTTGCATTGGGGCTGGCACATGATTACCTCCTTTTCTGCAGCAGGAGATCTGCATCTCACTTCTCACTCTGTCACTTCAGGCAGGCACACAATCTGTCTCTGCAGAAGCACAGACATCAGTCTGCTTCTCGCTGCAGTCACTTGCAGGATCAGTCTGTCTCCTTAGACAATCACGCACAGCGCAGACTGTATCTTCAAAATACCCCCTGCTGTTCACTGGGGGAACTGCAGCTACTGATTGGTCCATGTTGATTGTCATTCAAACTGGTCAGGGTTAGAAGTCTGCATTCAATGGATGATTGGCCAGGAATTTTCACTAGGATGCATGCCATCTTCCTATGTCCCAGGATCTTCTTGTTGCTTCCCTTCCAGGCTCTGCAGTCTGACTAGCTGAAGGTCCAACCCCTGACCCCCACTGCTGCAGTTATGGAATCAGAGTACACAAAGATAGAAATGTCCTATGCTGCTGAGGTGAACTGGCCCTAAATGTTTTATTTTACAGGGCTTCTGCCCTTGATAAATTATTTGTGCACCCTGTCTGTTGCACACAATCTTAGTATGTTGTCATGGAATGTGGCAGGGAAATCCCTGCTCCATCAGGAGTTCCAGTGTGCTGGTCTATAGGCAGCATGCAGCTGCTTTTGCATCGTGGTGGGAGCCACTTAACAGTGGCAAAGAAGCCGCTGAAGGTTCCTCACTCTCTCCTCCTCTTCTGGTCTGGTTCCTGCTGCAGCAAGAGATCAGGGGACCAGAGGGAACAACAATACGGGCTGCTGGTGAGGGCTCTGTGGAGCCCTTAAGGTAAGCCTCCAACTTTGAGGGGAAGGTTATACTTAAATATATGAGGGAGACATGTATGGCAAGGGATAGCATAAAAATAGTAAGGAAAGATGGAACAAATGTTGAGGAAGATAAAGTAGAGAGAGTAATATTAAATGGGTGCTTCAGTTCTGTGTTCACAGTGAAGGCTTTAGGGCCAGTTCCTGATAGCAAGAGCAGATTTAGGGGTAACAATACCCACTGATTAAAGACACAGTATATAGCTAGTGGGAAGAGTTCTAAGAGGTCTTCAGAACCTGAAAATTAACAAATCCCCAGTGCCTAATTGGCTACACTGAAGGAGGCTGGACAGTCCCTTGTAGCCCCCTTGTCAGACCTATTTCATGAGCCACTGGCAACAGATGAAGTGCCAGTGGACTGGAAGGTGGCAAATGTTGTTCCTCTGCAAAAGGGTGAGGACAGGGAAAACCGGTAATTACAGGCCAGTGAACATGACATCAAAAGTATGAAAGCTGTTGTATTCAAATATAGAGGAACAGATTGTGAATTTTCCCAGAGAAAAACAACCTTATAGACAGCAGGTGAAGGGCCCCATTTGAAGCCTACAAGCCTGTGTCCAAGTCCTTCCCCCAACAGCTGTCAGAAGATGCCAGGGAAGGAAGGAGAAGGAGTAGGGGAATAACGGGAGGAACAGATAGAAGGTGGCATTCAATGCAATAGGGAAGTTGGCTCACGGGAGGAACTAGAAGCCTACTTAAGGGCCAGCTTATGTGAGCCCAGCCTTTTAGCTCCTTCTGCCAGCTTTGATTGTTGAGATTGAGACATTAAGCAGCAGGACCCAGACAGTAGCAGGACCAGGGTGTGCAAAAATTGAGCAGTGGAGGCATGTTAGTTAGTAAGGGGTCCTAGGGAATATTGGTAGGCCAGCTGTGATGAACGGTTTAAAAAAATAGCAAAGAAACAGCATTTGAGTACAGCACAGTTAGCAGATGCATGTCATCTGAGGGCATAGTGAGCATCGTGGAGCCTTGGCTCTGCACAGCCAAGCTACAGTGCATGGCTGCTCAGTGGGGTGGTTTAAAAACAAAGCAAAACAAAACAAAGGGTACTTTACAGGCACAGTTAGTGAAGTACATAAGGATGTTAGCTGCTACCAGCGCCTATAGATTGCTCTTGCCTGCTTATTTCAACCCCTTTCCTTTGTTCTGCCCACACCGAACATTACTACTTAGGAATCCTACAGTATATCCCAAATCCTCCATTTTCCCTGCCCCTCTTTGCAAGTACCCAGCTTGTAAATCCACCTCTTCCTGAAGTGTATATTCCCTGCACCATCCCCACCCTTGCCCACCTTACCTCCTCTATCCCCTGTTACCTGCACACTGTGTTAGGTTTTTGTTAATCTGATACTGCATATTCTTCTTTTATGTCACTCCCCTTCCACCATCTTCCTTTTTCCTTGAATAAGATATGTACCTACTTGGAAATAGTGTACCATGTACCTGAATACTATACCATTACTTTTTATTGTCACCTTGTTTGATTTTATTATGTGTATACATGTTGTTTATTTGCCTGTACATAAATGCAATGTTTCTGACCTTGTGTGATGCAGGTCCACCTTGTAAATGAGATTGCTCAATGGTGTCCACCTGGATAAATAAAGATTTGATTGATTGATTGAGTTTCCTCCCATGGGTGGCAGGCAAGGTCAGGCTGGTGCACAAGCATCACCTCCAAGAGCTTCGGTTGGCTAAGTGTGACAACAGCTGGTCAGGTGCGGGGAGAAAAGTGGCGACATATAGCATGTGGTAAGCACACAGAGGAATGTGCTCCAGAGCAGAGGGGCTCAGTTTAAAAAATATTGGGGCCTATGCATGACTGGGTGGGCATCACACACTGGAGGTGCTTATCCTGCCTGTGTAGCTCTGCCCTCCTCAGCTGCAGGCCTGTGATGGGCAGCTGGGGCAGAGTAGGGGACCCATGCAGGCATTCAATCAGATGCCCATATTGTGTCCAGGAGTGGATCCCTTGCACAGGAAGGTGCTGGTCCAGGTGTGTGAATAGCAGCTGCAGGCATCCAGACTCACGTGGCCATGCCACTCTGTCCTGTGGCCCCCTCTGCACAATACCCACCCTGGGGCATGGTGTACCCCTCCAGCAGCATCCCAGCCACCCCCCCAGACAGGGACCCCACCACACATGCAGCTGTGCCCCGAACCAGACAGGTGCTGGATGCACCCCTCCAACACACCCACACCAACATGTCCCCATCCTGGCAGTAGCCCCCCCCCACACCCGTCAACCCCTGGTGTCAGACCCCATGCCAGAGTCCTTCCCCCACCATCCTGACCTGGAAACCTAGCACAGAAATAGGTGGGCAGTGGTCCCCCCACCCTAACCTATTGGTGCCTGCCTGCACAGACCTACCTCCGGTACCCTGTAATGGCCATTTGTGGACAGAGTGGGTTCATACACTCCTACATAGCTAGCAATACTTTTCACCCCACCCCATTCCTGAAAAAATGTACCGTGCTACAGTGATTGCCAGGCAAGCTGCACAGCTCCACACACCTTCCACGGCTGCCCCTCAGTATGACTGATGCAGGGAGCACGCAGCCAATTAATAGGCAGCGCACCCCAGCATTAATTGTATGGTGGGCGGCCAATGAAGTGTGTGGAGGACTGTGCTGTTTCACCAGTAATCGCCATGGAACTGGCATGATTGCAGGTATGGGGGTGGGGTGGGGTGTTGCCGGTGCTGCAGCGGACTGACAATATGTTTGGGGGTGGGTGCTGGGTGTACCTGTGATGGGCAGACATGCTGGGGGGTACAGCACACATGTTGCCAGTGTCACTCTGGCATGGCACCGGTCCGGGGGTGGGGAATCTGTGGATGCGCAGGCCAGGCTACGTTTGGTGGTTATGGCAGGGTCTCCCCTGGCTTATCCCTCTCAGCCCTATGCCCCCCCCCCACTGAATGCACTACACACCTTTGTACATGGCTGGCATGCCCCCTCCCTGTCCCCAGCGCATTGCTGTCCACATGGCCAGGGGATCGGGTGCATAGGGGCTGCACATACCGGTTAGTGCATCCCGCATGGGGGTGTGCAATGGGTGTGGAGTGGCTACGTGCTGTGGATCTGTGCTGCGTAGACACTCCGCACCATCGTGCATAGGCCCCAATGATATTAGGGAATTATGACAGCTCAATTAGAAGTGGCTTGAAGTTTTCAGGGATAGGAGCAGGCAGTAAACAGTGAGAATGGATCCCACTTGTAACAGCCCAGTTGAGCAGGTGCAGGGAGAAGGACTGCATGGGCTGTCATATTAACTGGTCATTGATTGGGACAGAGGGGCACAAAGCTGGGCAAGTGCAAAGAGGACAGGTGATCAGCTAAACAACAAGTCTGACTGATCTGGGGTTTTCAAACAAAAAAAAAAAAGAAAAAATGGGTGCCTTTGTGGGGAACTCTTCCCAAGCACAGTGCATAACGTGGAGATGCCTGATGGGGGTGTAGCATGTTGCAGGGCATTTTGGCATGTGGGACAACCAGATTTCTAGCTGCTAGCTTTTGGGTGAGGAAAAGTGGGCAGCAAAAGGATGGAACCACAGGTGCAAGCACCGGCGGCTATTTCCAGTGGAGCAGCCATTGCCATGGTAACATGGGCCATTGCCTTGGAAACACATGGAAGAGCAGCCAGTTCCATGGCTATGGGGTCACCCACTCTCATTTACAGGCAGCATGGCCCATGCAGGGCTGGAAGTCCAGACCAAGTTCAAATAAAAGCAGTGATGATTTATACTGTAGGAGGCATTTATCTGTCATGATGCTGATTGTAGATAATATTCAAGAAAAGCAGTTAAAAAGGATGAATCATGTACTTTCAATGGAGAAACTTTATTCTTTCTGAACTTTGAGGCATAACTATAGTTCTCTGAGTTGTGTGCATATGGGGGTGCATTGTCAGTGGAAATTGGAGCCAGTGGCATTGTGGCACTATATTGAGTTGGGAGCATGTCTGTAGTGGGCACATGCATGTCGGGGGGTGGCAGACATTCTGAGCATGGCATTGCCGTGTGGTGGAGCTCAGTGTCAATGCATATGTGCATTGGGGGACAGTGGCCATTTTGAGCACAGCAGTAATGTGCAGTGAGAGGTAAGTGCTCATATGCATAGTTTACAGCCACCATTACTTGGGTGCATATAAAGGCTCTAAAGCCATTATATTAACAGTCATGGGCACCAAACATGGTCAGAGCCTTTGGTACAAACATTCAGCGAGGGCTACATGTTGGAAAGCTTGAACAGGGGGAATCATTGCAGGAGGGGTAATCAGGGTACAGAGGGGCCATGTGGAGCTGAAAACAGGGGAATTGGCAGGGACTGAGTCCAGTAGGTATTTATGCATTTAATTAAAAAAAAATAAACAACAACAAGGTTATAATTAAAATAAGAAATAGGGAGAAATATGGCACTGGCTCAGGACCTGTGATATAAGGCCGGCTCTGAAGGGTGATGTAAGACATCTGGGGAGAAGAGGAAGCATTAGTTAGAACTCAGGCTGCCACGGCAAGGTGCTCCCCATGAGTCTGAGACAATTTAAAAAACAACAACAACAACAAAAAAAAAAATACAAAGGGACAACAAATATGGGATGAAGGCATCTCAAGGAGGGTATGGGGAGTTAGCTGGTGTGATGGGAAAGGGACAAAATGACTTTAATAATGGTTGTGATGTGCACAGAATGGCCCAGGACAGCATAGGTATTATGAGCATGGCCAGGTTGGTTTTCTTTCTGTTTTCAGCCCAAGAGGATGGAAGAATGTCAAATAAAATGAAGGCGCTGCAGAAGTAGGGGTCTGTGAAGTGTGAGAAACAGCTACAGGCACTGGTACAGGCAAGGGGCAAGGTTTGGTGGGAAACCTGTTTCCCAGACTCAAGGGGGGAGTTCTGGAACTCAGCAGGTGACCCCTATGGTGGTGCTAATGCCATGTGCAGAGCCTATGCCCACAACAGTATCAGTGGTGAACAAGGCACAGGGCGAGTAGAGGGCAGAGACACCGTGGCTACCGGAGATAAAGAAATTGGCTATGAGGAAGACAGTGGCCAGGAAGACATCACTGAAGGGAAAGAAAGGGAGAGCTCTGGCAGTGCCAGTCTGCACAGAGCTAGATAGGCCCACTTTTGGGGAGTGGACTCCGGAGCAAACGAGGGGAATTGCTCAAGAGTACCTTTGATGGTGTTAACGCTATGAGAGAGTCAGCACCAGAGATGCACAGACAAGTCAAGGGGGGGACTCCTTCCATGGGGGAGCCAGTCTTTTGGGCCTGGCAGTCAAGGAGGCAGAAACCAACTTGGGTGGAGCTGTTGCTCCAGCCAGGTCTGGAGCAGACCCTCGATGTAGTAATGGCCCCCTGGTTGACTTTTAGAGGTCAAAGATCCCAGGGGATGGAGAAGTCCGAATAGAATAGCACAGTCAGGGACACCTTCGCAAGCAGTGATTCCAATGACTCCCCTGGTCTACAAAGGTCAGTACCAGACACCTCACTAGTAGAGCTAGACATCCCAGGGGAGTAGATGCAGCTGTCCACCTTGGAGCAGAGGCTCAGCCGGCTCCTGACATACTGGGAGTCTGGTGTACTGGTTAAGGAGGTGGTGTGACCACACCTGATGGGTGAGGGGGCAGGGGAGACAACCCCAGCAGGGATCCCCCCGCGGCAGTGCCACCTCCTCTGTTGGCTCCTGTCTGGGGCTCACACTGGCACCCACCCCCTCTGTGATAGGCTCCAACAGTCTGGACAAGTAGACTGGTTCCCACCTCACAGAGAAGGTGTGGTTACAGATTTTGGGGGGAGAATATGTTGACATGTTTTCCCTCTTGAATTAGCCCAGGGAGCTGGTGGGAAGCAAAGGTAAAAGAAGAAGGGAAAAAAGAGGATGGGATCAAAGCAAGGAGAGGGGCTCAGGTATGCTGCAAGTGGCAGAACTGCTTGGTCACATTCACCATATTTGCAGGGACCATCCAGAAGGCAGTACCATAGAAGACCCATGGGTTCTGGAACTACTACAGCAGAGTCATGATATTGATTGCCAAGAAGCCAGGTTATGAGTGATTAGAATATGACGAGGAGTTTCACTGGCAGAAACAGGCCAACCTGGCATTCTATTGGTGGATGTAGAACATGACACTGCTGTGGGCAACAGACCATAGTGGGGTTTCAGCATGTGGACAGTGTCTTCTCGGTCAGAAGGTCATAATTCCCAAGCAGTGGGGTACCAGAGACATTGACTCATTGAGGGGTGGGATTGGGATGTTGTTACAGCTATAATCAGGGAGTGCACAAGATGGAACGGTGCAGGTTTAAGTATGAATGCATGATCTGTGGCCATCTTCACCCTTTCCACCAGTGCAAACCTGGTGGTGGGACCTTGTGGCCATTTTGAATGTGGAATAACCAGCCTCCCAACTCCAATAAGAGTGGACAGACTTAGGCCCTGGCAGTCCAGGTACACTGACCAAAAAGCTACTTGATTCTTGGCAGATGGCTTCACATGGGGGTTTTGAATTCTGTATGAGGGCCCTCTATAGCATTACAAAGCCAAAAACTTGAAGTCTGTCAGGGACTGACCAGAGCTGGTCAGGTATAAGATTGGGAAGGTGGTTAGATGGAGAGGATTAGTGGCCCCTTTTTAGCATAACACTCACCATTGTTGCAGGTATCTCCAATTGGGCAGGTTCCCAAGAAAGTGGGTGGTGAATTCAGGATGATCAATCACCAGTCTTACCCAGAAGGGAACTCTGTTAATAACTACATTGACTCGTGCTTCATGGCAGTGTCATATTCTTTATTCAACAGGGCGGCAGAGGTGGTGAGGATGAAGAGAAAAGGGGCTCTGCTCCCACCATATACGAGTTGGCCTTCAGGCTATTGCTGATGCACAAGGAAGATAGAGTCCTACTCAGAATTAAATTCCAGGGGTAGTATTACATCAACCGATGCATGCCCGTTGACTGCGCAGTGGCACGTGCAGCATTTGAATGCTTCAGCACCTTCTTGCAGTGGGTGGTGATGATGAAAGGGGAACAAAGTCATCCATTATTTGGATGATTTTTTTGTTCATGGGATGTGCCAGCACTGGGTAATGCAGACACTTGCTGAAGGTATTTGAGGAGGTGTGTGCAGACTTCGGTGTTCCACTGGCAAAGGCCAAGACCAAGGGTCCCTGCGCAGTGCTGTCCTTTTTAGGGACTTAGACAGACACTCAGGTTAAGGAGTTTAGATGAGGTGAGGATAATGAAGGAACTGGTGGTCAGGGTTGTTGCGTTGACAATAACACTGAGGGAGTTGCAATAACTTTTGGGGACCCTTAGCTTTGTGTGTAAAATCATTCTGATGGGGAGGACAGTTCTGTGCAGAATGGTGAAAGTTGGGTCAGACTGCCTGAAGCCACATTATAGGCTTCAGATCACTGAGAGCAGGAAGTAGGAATTGGCTTAAAAAACTTAATGCTTAATATTCAGTTTAAGGAGCTGAATGTGCCTGGGGTTAATAATGACATCACTGATACTGTTTCTCATTTGCAGTGGCAGAGATAATGGAATGTATCACTCCATGCAGAGGAGCACCCCAGGGTAGTCTCAGCCTTCCTCTGGGATTTGGTGAGCCAGAAGCTTAGGAGCTTATGAGGAACACATTAACTCCTAGAACAAGGGCAACTTACAGGCCTACCAGGTCCCTTTCTTATTCCCTCTACAACATATGACAAAACCGCGTAAACAGGAACAGTGCAGTAAGAGGGTGCAAAACCGTGAAAGGCTGTATACGTGGTAGTGCACCCTCTCACTCTCCCAGGCAGAGGATAAAACCTATGCTAGCACAGGAGTCCAGCAAGTAGCTGCCGTGGCTCGACAGGATAAGCCATAAGAAATACTGAAGTGGTCTCCCTTGCTCGAACATCCACCCATTAATAAACATACATTCCCCAGTGTCTAGTGGTCCCCCATCCACTGAACACCCACCTGTTAAAGAACATGCTTTCCCTAGTGTCCAGTGGTCTCCTCCACCTGAACACCCACCCGTTAGGTATCATAATTTCCCTTGTGTCCAGTGGCCCCACTCCACCTACTTGACACCTCTTCATGTGTATATATCTCTATCTGTCTGTCTGTCTATCTATCTACCTCTGATAAAGCAAAGCCACTGCACACAGGGTCCAAATGAAAATGTGCAACATTTACTTTATTGAAAATAAAAGTAGTAAACATGCACAAATGGTACTCAGCACAAGCACTATGCTTCAATGCTTCAGGAGCGTGCTGCCCCTTCCTCGGGACGTTGAGCCCACTGAGCTCAGTGTTCTTTACCATTTAAATGAGTAGTACACCCTCGGATCTTGTAAATGCTATTTGTTTCCTTGTCAACAGACAACTCTTTTCATGTAACTGCTGGGGATATAGGTGTTTGCTTTAGTTTTTTTTCACTGTTCATACTAGTCCCCTGTAGTTAGCCTGTGGGGTCTCCATTTTCCAGTTGTTGAAATCTCATCATCCCCGAGAGCTGCATTAGCATATGAGAACATGATGCCACAGCACCCATTTAAACCATGTATCTCTAAGCTAGATGTACACATAATCTGAAAAGACTCTATAGAAACACACAGATTGAATGCAATTTAAAGGAAAAATCCTGCATTGCATCTAAGGCAGTTTGTAAAGCTAACTGGAGGCAAATGTTGTATTTCACACCTTTCTGCAACTTGTTTTGTTGAACTGTAATTAAGCAGACAGGCATACTGTGGAGTCTAAAGGGTGCTAACGTATCATGCACTCATATGCTAATGTATGTGCTCAGGCACAACGAGATTTCAACAACCAGAAAATGGAGACCTCCTGGATAGTTACAGGGAATGGTATGAACAATGAAAACAAACTGAGGCAAACACATGTATCCCCAAAAGCTACACGGAGAGTTGTCTGGTGATAAGGAAACAACATTTGCAAGATATGAGGGTGTACTACTTCTTTAATTACACCTCCAAATATATTGTGTGACGTTAAATCATGTGACATTGAATCAATCATTAAAACCAACATTAATGGAAGTGACTAGTGTCATTTAAAGACAAGACTACCTAATGCAGCACCTGGTATGGCATAAAAGCTAAGTTATTATACCGTAAGAAACATTGAAATATAATCATAATCAGGTGGCTGTGAAAGTCAGGAAGAAAAAGATAGCATTCCGGAAGTATAAGGAAACACAGAAGGAGCAGGGCAGAGAGCTGTACCAGTTAAGGCAGAAGGAAGCAGGGAGAGAAGTCAGAATAACAAAGGCTCAAACTGAGGAAAAGATAGCCAACTCAGTTAAGAAGGTTGATAAAACCTTTTATAGGTACATCAGCGAGCGTAGAAAGACAAAGGGAGGGATAGTGAGGCTGAATAGAATGAATGGTGGGTGGGCAGAGGGGGACAGTGAAAAAACAGGGATACTGAATGAATATTTCTGCTCAGTATTCACAAAACAGGAGGGAGAAGTGCCTAATCCAATTAACAGAAGCACTCTTGATAGGGGGGTCGATCCCAGTCCTTTCACAGAAGAAAGGGTTCTGCAAGAACTCCTAAAACTGAAGGTGGACAAAGCAATGGGGCCTAATGGAATTCACCCCAGAATTCTAGAAGAATTAAGGGGGGAACTAGTGAAACCACTGGCTACTCTTTTTAATAAATCATGGGAGGATGGTGTGGTACCCGTGGACTGGAGGAAGGCGGATGTGATTCCCTTCACAAAATGAGACCAAGACAGGGGCAGGAAACTACAGACCTGTCAGTTTGACCTCTGTGGTAGGGAAAGTGATGGAGTCACTTCTGAAAAGAAAGAATAGTTGAGTACCTAGAGGCCAGTGGGGCACAGGACCCAAGGCAGCATGGGTTCACTAGCGGAAGGTCATGTCAGATGAATCTAATAGATTTCTTTGACTGGGTGACCAAAGTAGTAGACCAGGGAGGGGCTGTGGACATGGCCTACCTAGACTTTAGCAAGGCATTTGACACAGTCTCACACAAAGATTAGTAGTCAAATTAACCAGCCTGGGAGTGGGTCCCAGGGTAGTAGCCTGGTAAAACATTGGCTGGACAACAGGACACAGAAGGTAATTGTAAATGGAGTCCACTCTGAAGAAAGAGGGGTTACTAGTGGGGTACCGCAGGGTTCAGTATTGGGTCCAGTCCTTTTTAATGTCTTCATAAGTGACATTGCAGGGGACTGGAAGGAAAAGTATGCCTCTTTGCAGATGACACAAAGATCTGCAACAGGGTTGCTACACAAGGAGGCGTGGAAAGGATGAGAAGGGACTTGGCAAGGTTGGAGGAATGGTCAGAAGTATGGCAGCTAGGATTCAATGCAAAAGTACAAAATAATGCACCTGGGAAACAAGAACCCAGGGAAGAATACACAATGGGGGGTAAATAACAACAAAAAGGAAAGGGACCTGGGGTAATCATATAAGATGACCTTAAGGTTAGCAAGCAATGTGAGAAGGCAGTAGGGAGGGCTGGGGGTATACTGGGATGCATAGGGAGAGGCATCAGCAGCAGAAAACAGGAAGCTGTTATCCCTCTGTACAGACAGTTGGTGACACCCCATCTGGAGTACTGCATCCAGTTCTGGAGACCCCATCTCCACAAGGACATAGACAGGATAGAGGCAGTCCAGAGGAGGGCAACTAAAATGGCGCAGGGTCTGCAAGAGAAGTCGTATGAAGAGAGACTAAAGGAGCTTAATATGTATACCCTTGAGGAAAGAAGGGAGGGGGGGACATGATAGAAACTTTTAAGTACCTCAGTGGAATCAACAAAATCCAAGAGAGTGGCATCTTTCAGAAAAAGAGACATTCAAGAACAAGGGGACACAATTTAAAGATAGAGGGGGGGCGGTTCAGGGGCAATGTGAGGAAGTATTATTTCACAGAGAGGGTAGTGGATGCATGGAACAGCCTTCCTGAGGAGGTTGTGGGTCTAAAACTGTGGGAGAATTCAAGAATGCATGGGACAGACATAAGGCAATTCTTGTGGTGGGTAGTAAGAAATAGGCTGTTGGTTAACTATGATCTGCGGCCTATCCTGTAGGTAGGGAAATGGGCAGACTAGATGGGCCAAGCGGTCCTTATCTTCCGTCAAAGTCTATGTTTCTGAAAGTGGATCTGCTAATTAATTAAAAGCGATCTACACATAGTGAAGCTGCCTAAAACACTGACCAAGTGCTAAGCAATAGGAATTCGACCATATAATTTGGAAAAATTGATACAACCAAGTATGCCTATGAAGGTTTAAGAGAGGTACAGAGGAGGGAGGGTTAAAGGCAAGGCCCCATGAATTCTGTGATTCTGCGGTTGCAGAATTTCCCACAGAATCTGCAACATGCCACAGAATACATATATTGCCACAGAATTCATTGTTTTTGGTGAATTTCCCTTTGAATATACAATTTTTCTAAAGTGCCTGGCTCCCTTCCCCATCTCATTTATCCTGAAGCACTACCTCTATGCTTGGCATGCGATGTCATCAATGACATCACATCATATTTTAGCCAACTGCAGGACTACATTCTGCCAGAGAAATGAATAAATCATGCTGCAGAAATCAGAAAATGCTGCCACAGAAGCATAGGAGCCCTGCTGCAGAAATCAGGAAAAGTGCGGCAGAGCACTAGAGGCCCTGGTTAAATGGGAAGAAAATGCAAAGCAGAGAGGAACTTTACATCATGTCCTTATCTACATAATATTTAAACTGAGTCACACTTGGACATAAGCCTTGGCTCAGTATGCCTTTCTCAGTTACCGAATTTTAAATACATAAATAAATAGAGGTGTTTAACAAATCGCAGAAATCATACATGTGGCTGGCACAATTTGATGTCTATTAGTTATTATAATCAGGAGAACTGATATTAGTAGAAACATGAACGTGATATAGACGAGGCAACATTCCAGAGAGGCAACAGAGTGCAGCTTTTGCTGCAGTGAGAAACAAAATGGATTTTCCAAATGTAGTGTCTGAGACCAAAGGGCATGAATAAAGAAATAAACTTCACTGTTTTTTTATGATAGACAATATCTTCATGGCTCTAGTAATATCAGTTCTCCTGACTATGTGAACTTAAAGACATTGAATTGTGCCTGTCATATAAATGATTTCTACAATTTGTTAAACACCTCTATTTAAACATTATGTAGATAGTGACATGATATAAAGTTCCTCTTTTGTCTTTGTATTTCCTTCCCCTTTAACCTTTCCTCTTCTGTACCTCTCTTAAACCTTTATTGACATACCTGGTTTTACCTGTTTTTTTCTTTCCCATCATCTCCCCAATTTTCCAAATTATATGGTTGAATTCCTATTGCTTAGAACTTGGTCAGTCTTTTAGGCAGCTTCACTGTGTGTAGATCGCTTTTAATTAATTAGCAAATCCACATTCACAAATATGATTGTGTTTTTGTGTTCCTTGTAGTATAATAATTTAGCTTTTATGCCATACCAGGTGCAGCACTCGGTAATCTTGTTTATAAATAGCACTGGTCACTTTAAATAGCACTAGTCACTTTCATCAATGTCAGTTGTTAATGATTGATTCAATGTTGCGTGATTTAATGTCGCATGATATATTTGGAAGCGTATCTAAATGATAAAGAACACTGAGCTCACCGGGCGCTGTTTCCTGAAGAAGGGGCAGTACGTCCCAAAGCACAGAAGCATAGTGTTTGTGCTGAGTACCGTTTGTGCTGGTTTACTGCTTTTATTATTTTCAATAAAGTAAGTTTTGCATATTTTCATTTGGACCCTGTGTGCAGTTTCTTCGCTTTCTCCATTGTATTGTCACACTTTTACTGCTGCAGGGGTCCGTTGGCAGTTTCCAGCCTTTTTGTTAGCATAGTTGGTAATAGCTTAACAGAGCAGAAGTGAGCATGTCTTTTTTGGTATACTGATGCTACCTCGACAACTTTACTTCACCTGACACTACAGCAACAACAGCACAGGTTGCTGTAGTGTCAGTGTAGAACTCGGCATTGCTTTCAGTATGGTTACCCTCCCCGAAACAACTGTAACTTGCAGTTGATTATTTAAGCAGTGGGGCAGAACCGATTACAGCAGCATGATCACTAACTGTCAGTCAGGGGTTGGCCATGAAGGTGAGCAAGGGTCTCTGCCATTCGCAGGGGGGGTGGCAGTACTGACAGGTTGGTAGGTGTCAGTCCTGGGGGGGGGTGCCAGGACTGGGCAGTGGGGGATTCAAATCTAGGGAGCAGGAGAGTTGAGGGGACCACTAGCCACTGTAGCAGTTTTATATATATCTGAAGGGGTGTTTGGACAGTGTTGGGGGGCACCAGACACCAGGGAAGTTATGATTATTAACAGGCAGGTGTTCAGGTGGTGGTGGGGGGAGCCACTAGACATTGGGGAATATATATTTATTAATAGGCAGGAGTTGGGGTGAAAGGGAACACTAGGCATAAAATAAGTTATGATTATTAATGGGCAGGTGTTCAAACAGTGGGGGAGCCACTGGACACCATGGATGATGTAAAAAATACAGTCAGCATGTAATGCCACAGTAGTACCCCCCCCCCCCCGTAGACAATCAGTTCCCTGTTGTTCCCCAGTCCCCTATGTGCCGGGCCCGACAAGTAAACTGCAGCTGCAGTTTAAAACATTTTTTCTCCCTCTTCTTTCTTCTGCAGCCTGCCCAGCCCTAGCGTGAGGGAATGCCATCCTCGTGCTGGGCAGCCACCTGCCGCCCTGGTCGCTAGGTACTCGGTGTCCCGAATGCCAGAAAGGGCTTCTGTGGCCAGTAATGGCCGTTTTAAAAATAGCGTTCGGGAGCCAGCAATCGTGGTGGTCGGGTGAGCACTATCAGGCACCCCGACAGAATTAAAGAAAAGTTTGCAGCCAAAGCAGGGCGAAAGAGGACGCAGGGAGGTAATTGAAATTGGTAAGAAGTACCTACAGCCCTCCTCTCATCCCTGCAGCAGCTCCCGAGTTCCGGTGGTTCCCCAGTGGCGGTAGTCCTCCAGCAGAAGTGGGTCCACG
This sequence comes from Neoceratodus forsteri, assembly GCA_016271365.2. NCBI lineage: Eukaryota > Metazoa > Chordata > Ceratodontiformes > Ceratodontidae > Neoceratodus > Neoceratodus forsteri. The sequence continues at coordinate 1,682,811,515 of CM057456.1, forward strand.
ATGGTGATCAACCACATTGTGGGCTAGTTGGCCCAGTAATTAATTTAATATTTTAAAAAGTAACTTTCGGTCCCTCGGTGGTGGCGCCTACAAGTGGAGCCGCATTTATCAACCAGCAGCACCAGCAAAGCATCGGGCCAAGTTATAAGGCCCCTTAGCCGTTCTCCTGACCACCTGCCCATTTCGGCCCCAGCTCAGCCGGCAGCAGTATCTCCCTTCAGCCTTCTCTCCAGTAGCTTCTCCCCGGGTTGGGGTGGTGAGTTGGTGGCAGCACCACAGAGCAGGTGGGGGTGGCAGTACTGACAGGTTGGTAGGTGTCAGTCCTGGGGGGGGTGCCAGGACTGGGCAGTGGGGGATTCAAATCTAGGGAGCAGGAGAGTTGAGGGGACCACTAGCCACTGTAGCAGTTTTATATATATCTGAAGGGGTGTTTGGACAGTGTTGGGGGGCACCAGACACCAGGGAAGTTATGATTATTAACAGGCAGGTGTTCAAAGTTTGACTGGTGCCATCAGGCGCTTGGAGGGACAGCCTGAGGGGCAGCCTAGAGGGGCAAAGCAAGGCCCCTTGGAGAAGGGAGCACCAGTGGGTGGGGATATTTTAATTCATTTAAATTCACTCCGGCTTGGAGCATAGGCAGGTGGCGGAGCTAAGGCGGGGCTAGCCGCTTGATGGCCAGAGGACCCTGCCAGGCCTTACAAGGTTAAAGGGGCAATGTAAGGCCGAGTTATTTAAAAGGGAAATAATGGGCACAGCTGTTTTATGAGGCCACACAGTCCTAGCAAGTTAAGGGGGGCCAGCTCGGAGTGCAGAAAGTCCCAGCACATTAGGTCAGCTAGCCAAGTGGGCTACCAGAAAGGGCTAGTCAACCCATAAGCTACTGGTTATTTTTATTTAGCACATATAAGAGCCAGTATGGGCAAGGAGGGCCCCAACTGTTTTAGTAGCCATGGTAGCCAAGTGGGCCAATGAGTTAGAGACCAGGTAGCCAATGTGTTTTCTTGATGTTCTGTACATTCTATGAAATTTTTTCCAGTTCTTGGTGGGCCAGCGAGGAGACATCAGCCTCCGATGAGATATAGCACCCCAGATCAGAGTCCATTGGCCAGTAGCCAAGTGGATACCAACAGATAAGCCAAATAAATATTTAATAGTGCTCTCCTGTAGTTTGGAAATGCACTCTGATTTTAGTGATAAGCCAACAGGGAGTAAAGGGGAGTGAGTCAGGCAGTTTGCCATTCCCTCCAGTTCAGTAGCCACTTCCGTGTCTAAGGGCTAGTAACCCCTGTAACTTCCCCGTCACCTCTAGTCTGGGGAGGTACAGTTAGGGAGGGACTCTTAGTGCATAAACTAATCAGAATTATCTTTGTCTTAGGGTAATGTTCTCATTAGGTGCCTTCGGAGCTTATTACCAGTGGGATGGGTACAGAATGTATACCCCAGGGTCCCCACATAGCTAGCCCTTAGCTTTTGGTAGAGCTTTCCCCAGTGTATTCCCTTTCTAATATTCCTGTTCAGATTGCTGCTGTGTGATACTGGGATTATAAAGAAAAACAAAGCACTGTAGAGACATTGAGACTGTGTTTTACAGAGACTGTACCTGAATCCTATGACGTAGCTTCCCTTTCCTGCTTAAACTGTTGTGCTGCAAGGAACTATTGGATTAACCATGTATTTGTTGTGCTTATATCGAATTGTGCTGCTGGTTTTCTTCCACTGGAGTATGCTTAGAGACTGTGGGCTCAATCCTGCACTAGTGTCTCCGCCCAGGAACTGCCTTGCATGTTACCGAACTGCCCGCTCGTCCAAGAATTGAACTTTCAAGCCTGATGCTAATCATCTTCACCTGATTCTTATCCTCTCAATGTACCGTTGATCGCAGTGACCAATCAGAGACTGAAATCTCCTTCCTTATTCTACCAGTTGGGGCCAGTCGCCAGTATAGGTCTAGCATAGTAAGCTCCTGGCCAAACCGCTTCACATCCAGAACGTCCGGCCACTCCCCTTCCTAACAGTGTTTAGGTAGTGCAGGGAACCACCCCAGTTCACAGGTGGGGATCCATTGTAAAAGTAAGGGTGGACTTCGGACACAAGAATCCAAAGACCTTCAGCCCAGTGTCTGCATCCTGTCTCATACCCTGGAGTCCAGCTTCAGCCCAGTGTCTGCAACCTGTCTCATACCCTGGAGTCCAGCTTCGGCCCAGTGTCTGCATCCTGTCTCATACCCTGGAGTCCAGCTTCAGCCCAGTGTCTGCATCCTGTCTCATGCCCTGGAGTCCAGCTTCGTCCCAGTGTCTGCATCCTGTCTTGTGCCCTGGAGCCCAGCTTCAGCCCAGTGTCTGCATCCTGTCTCGTGCCCTGGAGTCCAGCTTCTGCCCAGTGTCTGCAACCTGTCTCATACCCTGGAGTCCAGCTTCGGCCCAGTGTCTGCATGCTGTCTCATGCCCTGGAGTCCAGCTTCTGCCCAGTGTCTGCAACCTGTCTCATACCCTGGAGTCCAGCTTCGACCCAGTGTCTGCATCCTGTCTCATGCCCTGGAGTCCAGCTTTGGTCCAGTGTCTGCATCCTGTCTCGTGCCCTGGAGTCCAGCTTCTGCCCAGTGTCTGCAACCTGTCTCATGCCCTGGAGTCCAGCTTCGACCCAGTGTCTGCATCCTATCTTGTGTCCTGGAGTCCAGCTTTGGCCCAGTGTCCACATTCTGAATTTCCCTGAAGCCAGTTTAGGCTTAGGAGTCGTCCTCAACAGTTTTGTCTTTCTCGTTTCCTTGGGGTGTTCTACTGACCAGGAGCTCCCACACCTTCATCACATTGAGTGCTTCAGCTTCCTCTCAGTGTGATTGCCCTGGAGCCCTGTTTTGCCAGAAGGCTTGCATAGCTGGGGTTCTTGATCGTTTCCATCCTTTCACCCTTCATTTTTTTTTAAATCCAAACAAAAGCTGACCAACGGAACATGTTGGCAGCCACCGCTCCAGACTTAGGAAGGACTTTATGTTCTGTTGCGTTACTGCTAGCAGGTTGTATGTAATCAAATATAGTATAAGCATTATTATAGAGTGTAGAACGTAAGGCTTCCATATAGTATAAGCATTATTATAGAGTGTAGAAAGTAAGGCTTCCATATAGTATAAGCATTATTATAGAGTGTAGCACATAAGGCTTCCATATAGTATAAGTATCATTATAGAGATATAGTAGGATAAACAAAGAATAGAAAAGAATTTTTAGGGCTCTTTGAACATTGATCTCACTGTGTACAACTCCCTGGTGCAGGGAAAATTTCCACACCTGCAAAAATACTATTTTCAGCAATTTATGCATACAGGTGGCATTTTCCTTTTTTCCACGGTTGCGCAAAAACTGTTATGCCTGGTAATACCTGGTGTAGCATTTTCTCGCAGCTGCACAAAAAAAAAAAAAGAGTCACAAGCTGCCTGCTGTAAATTGTGGAAAATGTTGCAATAAGACAATCTGTTTGAAAATTGAGCCCATATGGAAAAAAATTGCAGTTGTGCAAGAAAACCCTCACTTGTGCAAACTTTTTTCTGCTTGTGAACAGTTTTTCCATTTTTTGAACTCTGGGCCCTGATTTGGGGAGGAGTCAGTCTCAAAAGCAGTAACTAAATGATGGTTTATAAGTGGTAGTGCTTATCTTTTACACCTTATGTCTGTCAGTGCGATTAATATTACAGAATGCAGCACTGCAGACTGCCCATCTGAACATCTAAGACTCCTACATGTCCAATATTAAAATTAGTGAAAGTGAGCCCCGTGAAATATATATTTAAAAGTAAGACCACATTGAGAATGGGATGTGGCAGCCATGATATACTATATAGAATAACACAGTGACAATGTGGCACCTCATTCTAAGTCGAGTCCTACTTTTACTCATTTGTACACTGTATACACCCAGGTTAGAACTGCAGAGAAGTTATATCTCGTTTTCATGGGTGTCCTTATTTTACAAATGTTTAAAAAGCATTTATCAAGGATAGTCCATCTCAAATGGAAAAAACTGTTTTTCATTTGGGTCCTGATTGTGCCCATTTTTCCAGTGTATTTATCTAGTATAGTCAAGCCAAAATACATCTTCAGTGGGGTCCTCCTTTTACGCATTTTTACAATGTATTTTCATAGCATACACATGTCGAGAACCTATATATGTTTCCTGTATACTTAGCCCAGATAGCTAAATATCATTGAATTACATATGATGAAGACTGACATCAACAGTTTCTGTATAATATTATTTTCTGGTATGGTGGGGTAGTGGGATACTTGTACTTACTGTTGTCAAACCACTGTCTACCAATTGTGCAGTACCTTGGCATCCCAAATATGGTTGTGTATATAGATGGATTGTAAAGAGGCAGAATATGTCAGTAGTGTGATGCTGTAGTCTAACATTACCTACAAACAATCGTGATGAGCTTTTTATTTTGATTCATGATTTCTATGAGAGAATAGATCAAATTCACCTCCATGCTAAGAGAGACTCAGAGTGCCTGATCATCTCCCTTCTGTACATTATGTTGCTGGTGTTGGTGGTCATGCAAGGTGCCAAGCCTTACAGATGCAAGGTAACAGAGGAAGGTAGAGGTATCTGGGAGAGAATGAAAATAACAAGTGAAGGGTCTAGATACTAGAGTGGCCGTAATATGGTGACTGAATGTAAGGGGCCCAATTCAGAAAAGTCCTGGGAATGTCACGAGCCCTGGGTGCGATGAACATATGGCAATTTCTGCAAGTTAGAATAGCTTTTTCTGGTCTAACCTGCGGCAATCTTGGGAATCCTTTTTACGGGGTTTCACCAAATATTTGATGCAAGCTGCCATAAATTATGACAAGTGTAGCAAATACATCCTATCTTCTTGAATCAGGTGCAGTGTGCGGTGAAGTGTTTGGCACAACTGCACCAAAAGATGGGTCTGATGCAGGGCTTGCTGCAAAGCCTGTGTCACTCTTTGTGAATCAGGCCACAGGAGTCTTTCCTGGGAGAGAGAGAGAGAGAGAGAGAGAGGAGGGAGAGAGAGGAGGGAAGGAAGGAGAGAGAGAGAGAGAGGGAGAGGAGGGAGAGAGAGAGAGGAGAGAGGGAGAGAGAGGGGAGAGAGAGAGGAGGGGGATGGAGGGAGGGAGAGGGAGAGAGAGAGACAGAGAGAGAGGAGGCAGGAGAGAGAGCAAGAAAGCGAGAGAGCAACAGAGAGACAGTGAGAGAGAGAGAGAGAGAGAGAGGGAGACTAACTAGCTAATGATCTAAGCCCAACAGCATGACCCTATGGGGAATTTAGTTTTAACCAGAATTTAACAATGGGTATTGCAGGGGAACACTCTTTCCTCACCCTGTGTGGATCCTGATTTTTGAGATGCCAGAGGTGGCAATCAAGGGCCTGGGGGGGGGGAGTTGTCTTGACAGGTCAGATCTCTGACAGTGTGTGTTATGCTGTGGATGAGGTTTTACAACCAGACATGTGAAAATGAGGGTTACTGATGTGTAACTGTAGTCTAGGAGTGGTATATGGTGCACATCCACACTCTGTCAGTCTTCCTTTCCCTTTAAATCTTGCAAGAATGTCTTCAAGCTAAGCTTCTCTTACCCACCTGGGTGGTATACTCCTCAGCTCTGCCGTGTGACATCAGATCTTGCATGTTGGAAGCAGAGATCCTTGTGCACTTTCCAGGGGAGGTCAGGTGGGTTGTGTGGATGTACACGATATACCACTAGAACTATGGTTATGGGTGTGTAACCCTCATTTCTAGGGGCATGGATATGGTGCTTTCAGGTTGGAGTGGTGAAGTACACCAGGAGATTAATCCCCTGATTAAGATGAAACTCTGACACAATCTTTGGGTACAGGCAGAGGACAACCTTGTTCTCGTGGAACACCAAATAAGGAGACTTCACTGAGAGTGCCTGGAGCTCAGTGATCCTTCTGGCAGAGGTGATAGCCACCTAGAAGGCAGTCTTCCATGACAGGTGTAACATCTCACACCTGTGCATTGGTTTGAATGGCTTTCCCATGAGCATTGCCAGTACCAGCAGCAAGTCCCAAGGTGGTGGTGGTTCACTCAACAGTGGGAACAAGTGGTCAAGGCCCTTAAAGAAGCATTCAACCACCTTCTCCTGTGCTACCATCTGCATATCAGCCCGAACCCAGTATGCAGAGATGGCTGCCAGGTGTACCTCGAGGGTTGGTGACCTCAGGCCTGACTGAGACAGGGATCAAAGGTAATTCAGAATGCTAGTCAGAGGGCAGGCCAGGGGGTCTAGCTCCCTGCTCTGGCATCAAATGGAAAACCTCTTCCATCTGAAGGCATAGCACTGGCGGGTTGACTCTTTTGAGGAGGCTTCCACGACATGGAGAACCTCTTTAGAAAAACCAAGCCTGGATCTGTAGCTACTCAGGAACCAGGGCATCAGGTGCAGGGAGCGACAGTCTGGATGTAGGACTTTCTCCTTGTGACAAGAGAGCAGGACCAGATGAAGGGGAAGTCACCATGGAGGCCTGCTGCCGAGGCTGAGGAGAGCTGGATACCAAAATTGGTGTGGCCAGTCTGGGACTATCAGGATCAACTGTGCCTTGTCCCTCCACACCTTGACCAACACTCTGTGGATCAGAGGAAATGGAGGGAAGGTGTAAAACAGGCTGGGCATCCAGGGCCTCATGAAGGCATTCCCCAACAGTGTCCTGCACTGTGGGGGTCAGGCACAAAACAGCTTCAGCTTTGCATTCTCCCACGAGGAGAACAGGCTGATCAGGGGAGTCCCTCACTGGGAGAACAGGTGGCTCACCACCTCCTGATGCAGGGGCCATTCATGAGATGCCTTGCCCACTCCAGCTGAGGGCATCTGCTAGATGATTGGAGACTCCTGCTGTGTGAATGACCATAAGAGCAGCATTCAAGCTGTGCACGTGGGTTCAGGTGCAGAGGGCATCCTGACACAACTGGTGGGAATGTGTTCCAACCCGCTTATTCAGGTAGTACATGGTCATGGTATTGTCCACCTGGACCTACACAACCTGATCCCAGACAAAAGGAGCAAATTCCATCAGAGCAAGGTGCACTGCATGGAACTCCAGAAGATTAATGTGAAAACGGGACTCCCTGGGGGTCCAGAGCTAGTGGGTCCTGTGATCTCCCAGGTGTGCTCCCCATCCCACCAGAGACACATCAGCTGTCAGTGTGACTGTAGGCTCTGGGCAGACAAATGGGATTCCTTCCTTGAGATGTTCTGGGATGAGCCACTACTGGATGGCATCCCACATTGGCTGAGTCACCATGACCAGCTGGCCCAGGTGACCTGCAGGTAGTGCATCTGCCAGCGGGCCCATCCGACCATGATGGTGCAGGATGCCATGTACCCCAATAGCTGGAGGAAGTCCCAGGCAGGAAGGGAGCACCCAACCTGAAATGATCAGGCAAAGGAAGAAAGATCCAATGCTGAGTCTCCAGGGCGTCGGGCCTTGGCCTGGAGAGAGTTTCCATTAAAGTGGATAACCTGCAAGGGGTGAAGTTCAGACTTGGCTGGGTTGACCAAAAGGCCCAAGTCTCTGCAGGTCTGGTGGGACAGGTCCCTGGATCAATCCTGGCTATCAGCCAGTTTTCCAGGTATGGATAGACCGAGACTCCTCAGTGGTGCAGGAATGCTATCACCACTGCTATGCACTTGGTGAAGACCCTCAGGGCTGAGGACTGACTGAAAGACATGACCTGGAACTCATAGAGAATCCTGTCCATGGGGAACTGAAGGTACTGCCAGTGGGATGTATGGACTGGGATGTGGAAAAACGAGTCCTAGAGGTCCAGAGAGCAGAACCACATGCCCTGCTCCAGGGATAGAATGATTTGGTTCAGAGTGACCATCGGGAACTTGTGTTTTCTTAGGAACTGATTGAGATCATGAAGATCCAATATGGGGCACCAACCCTGTCTGTCTGATGACCAGGAACTACCTGAATACAAAGTCCTTGCTGGCCGTAGCATCCGGGTCACGGGCTACAGCTCCTTTTTCTAGGAGCTGACCGATGTTGTCCCTGAGGGTAGACAATGTGTCCTGCAACATCACAGACTCCAGTGGGGCATGGGCTTGGTAGGGGAGGAGAGCCTCGAAGTCAAGAGGCAATCTGCTGCCCACCACTTCTAGCACCTATTTGTCCAAGGTAATGGGGAACCAGTCATGCCAGAAATGGCAAAGCTGTCCCCCCATGGGGAGCTGAGGCAGGGACTGGGTGGGGGGGAGGCAGACACCCCCAACCCATCACCGAGCAGCCATGGGGGAGGCACTGGCACTAACTGCCAGAAGGTCCTTGCCATCCCAACCCCTGGGCTTTTTGAAGCCCTTGCTGGTGAACTTTGGTTTAGGGCACTAGACCTGTGATTGCCCTGGCCTGGGCTGTTGCTGTTTGAGCTGCTGGGACATAAAGGGCCAAACCTGAAAGGACTTCTTCTTTGGCCACTTTCCTACCTGGTCCTTCTGGTGGGACATCACCAAGTCGAGGGTGGCATTGGACTTCTCGATCTTTGTGAGGTGCCATCCACCTCAGGGCTGAAAAAGTCCCGGGTGCCTTTCCCCCAGCTTAATGCTAGGGGCCAGGTGTACATTGGATCCTGCACTCCCATACCTCTCAACCTTCTGTCACTGAAATGAGGGACATGGACATTTTCTGACTCTCAAAATGAGGGACACAGACCCTTAGAATGAGGGACAAATCTAACACATGAAGATACAAGCTAAGAACATTGTGAAAACCATTGAATTTACTTGTACAGTTTATTTTTGATTTAGCATCTTAGAATATTGTGAATTTCTGCCTTAAAGTCTGAATTTACATCACATTATCTGTGTGGGCAACCCCTTTTCCGTGAGGGACAAATGAGGGACAGGGCAGTTTTAAAGGGTAAAATGATAGATGTCTCCTGTATTGAGGGACAGTTGAGAGTTACGTGCACTCCCTCCCTCTCTCCCCTCCAGAGGAGAAGAGTAGTCCTCCGGATGCTCGATCCTCCTCCCCTCAGCTGGCCATCCGATGCCACGAACGTGATACCTAAGTCAGGTCACCGGCGTTGTGAGGGACAACACTACCGCTATGCTGAAGGGCCGGCCCTGTTGGGTGGGTTCTATCTCCAGGTCTACCTTGAGTGTTCATTCAATTGATTACTGCAGTTGCAACTGCAACTGTATTGGACTGACTGCATTTCATTTTTACCTATAATTTAACATGGGGGTACTACAGGGGAACACTATTTTGTCACCCTGTGTGGACTACAACATTTGAATTGCCGGCGGCAGGACTCGAGAACTGGAGAGGAAGGGACTACACTGGGCAGATCCTCAACTGCGTGTCTTTGCTTGGGCTGAGGTTTTACAACCAGACAGATGAAAACTGTACGATTGTATGATCAGCACAAAAAGGCTACTACTATGCCAATTGATGTAAACATCCTTATCACACGATTAAATGATGTCAGAGCCCGAGACCCATAAAATAAACTCAAACATGCTCAGACCCCAACCCCTGATGAAGCCTTACATGATGAAGCACCAGGGTACCTTTGTAGATGGACTAGTGTTTGCACAATGAGTCTTGCACAGGCTATTTAGCCACAATAAAGTTTATTTAAATTATCACATAATCAGACTGAAGGGGAGATGGATGTCATTGTCCACCAGAGGACCAAGGACCTGGCTATGGATGGGGCTCAGATAGTGTAATGGGAGTGTGGGGAGCTAGGGAGTGGTCTTAGACAGGTAGTATGCTCAATAGCTTTATCTGAGATGTTGCCTGTCTACAATGGGGGTATGAGAGGGATCTCCACACCAGGAGCTTCAACTCATGGTTGAAGGAATGGTGCAGAGAGGAGGGGTTTGGCTTCATTGGGGGCTGAGGAGCCACATGAACTAATAAGGGATTATACAGGGGTGATGGCCTCCATCCAGTCTAAGAGAGGAGATGCAGTCCTTTGTGGGTGGTTTAAATGTTGCCTTGAACATTCAAACAAGCTGAGGGGGTGGCAGAAATAATTGGGGCATCAGAAACTGCCCCTCCACAGGCTGAGGCAGAGGGTAGAGAGAACCCGAGGGGAGAGGAACCCCTGAGGGTGAAAAGTAAAGAATGAAGCAGGGTGATAGAGACAAAGGGGGATGAGAACAGGAGCATATGAAAGAGAGGGAAAAGGGGGCAAAAAGGAAAAAGGGGGTGGGTAACAAGCAGAATGCTAACAAAATCTGGAAGGCCAAGTGTGTGAATGCTAAAAATTTGGGAAATAAGATTCTGGACCTAGAGGCTATCATGGTAGAGGCTGACCTGGATATGGTGGCTATTATTGAGTCATGGTGCACTGAAAACCATGACTGGGACATGGCCATACCAGGCTACACTCTGTTTAGGAAAGACAGGTTGGGAAGGAAAGGAGGTGGTGTGGTGCTTTATGTGAGGGAAAGTATAAATGTAACAGATGCAGGAAATATGGGGGGGGGGGCAGAGGTAGTGTGGGTCATCCTGGAGACAAGGAATGGAGTCACTATTTGAACTGGTGTGATTTACAGACCTCCAGCACAGGGGGAGAAGTTAGATAAGATAATAGTGCAAGCCACTGGCCAAATGGCAGAAGAGAGGGAAGTGATGCTCGTGGATGACTTCAGTCTGCTGGATGTAGATCACAGCTTCCCAGCTGTGGCTTCAGCTAGGAGCATGGACATCCTGGACTACCTGCAGGGGTGTTCCTCAGGCAACTTGTCAGAGAACCCACTCATGATGGGGCACTACTGTATCTGGTACTCAATAACAGTGACAGTGTTGCAGACATCAAGGTGGGAGGCCAACTGAGGACCAGTGATCACCGTTCAGTGTAAATACAGTGTACAAATAAGGACACTATAAGGACAGCTGTGGAATTGAACCACACAAGGGTGAGGGTCCTGGACTTCAGGATGACAGATTTTATAAAGATGGGTGAATATCTCCATGGAGCCCCACCCCTAACATGTGAGGCAACCCCACTGGCAGCTGGCACTCCCCACAGCTCATCATCACCGCCAGCAGCCATCTACCTCAAATAGCCAACGCACACCCTGAACTTACGGATTCTCTAATCAAACACACACACACACGCCAAGACAGGAAAGGCCAGCACTCCACAGTTTGTTGAATATTTATTCCGACCTGTATTTCCACATTTGTGAGCAGCAGCAGTAAAATCCAAAGCTTAGAAGCTCAAAATCGGGCTCATACAAAAGCCGAGCGGTCTTCAAAGCAGTGAATAAACACATTCATTCATTTTCAATTACTCACGAGCCATCTTCATGCTAAGCCATACAAACACATTACTGTTTATGTTTCAGCTGTGGAGTACTGACCGTCCCTGTCTCGGCATGTGTGTGTTTGATTTCGGACTTGTACCCTGGTGGGTGCACCCACTTTTGCCATACTTGTCTTCTGGAGAAACTGTCCATAAGTAATAAGCCACATCTTTTTGTGCTATTGCTTATGGATTCTCTGTCTGCTTGGGCATAAACAGTGTGATATTAAGATGGATTAGCTCCTACTGGCCCGGAGGTGCTGATAGCTGAGGCACTGGATGCCACACTTCACGCCATGCCGGCGACCCGGGTTCAGGAACGAGCCTGGGCTGTCAGGGTCAGTGGAGAGGGAGAGACTTGAACTTTTGGAGGACAGCTCTCCTCTCCCAGGAGGGGAAGGGTTGCACTGCCACTGAATGACTGTCCCCAGATGGAGGCCTGGGGGAAGTGTGTGTCTGTAGTGCGCACAGAAGGGGTGAGTGCTGTGGGACTTCTGCGGATGTATGCGCACCTCCACGCATGCATGTCTGGTATGTGCACCTCAGCAATGGGGATCGGGGAGAAAAATGGAGGAGAAAATCAATCCTCCAACTGCAGGATGAAGTCCAACTCTCTGTAGGCTCTGCTCTTGGGCTGGGCAGAAAGGTAAGCACCAGTAATTCCTGGATGTCGGGGCTGGGAGGGGCGATATGAAGGGGGCATGGAAGACAAGATCATAAATAGAATATGGAAAAAAAAAGATGGATTAGCTCCTGGCTGGATAATAGACAACAGAGGGTTAATTTGAGAGAACATTACTCACACTGGGCAGCTGTGACTAGCAGAGTCCCACAGGCTTGGTGTTGGGGCCAGTACTATTTAATATGTTTGTCACAACCATGAATTGTGCCACAAATGCATGGATATGTAAGTTTGTGGATGACGTTAAAATCAGAGCTATGGTCAGCAACAATGAGGACATCCGCAACTTGCAGGATGAACTTAATGGGATATCAGATTAGGCAGCAAAGAAACAAATAAGGTTCAATTTGGATAAGTGTAAGGTGATGCACTTTGGTGCTAAAAATCTTGGGGCCAAGTACTATCTAAATGAACATGTACTAGAGTCTACAGGATTGGAAAAAGATCTAGGAGTTCTGGTTAGTAATACTTTGAAATTCCATGAACATTGTAGAGATACAGTTAGTAAAACCAGTAAGACTCTAGGTTGTATATCCAGAAATATGGGGAGTAAGGATAGAGAGGTGTTAATGTCCTTTTATTGTTCCTTGGTAAGGCCGCATGTGGAGTATTGTGCCCAGTTTTGGGCTCCATATGAAAAGGGACAGATTGGAAGACTTGAGACGGTACTGAGGAGAGCCACAAAAATGGTGGCCAGTTAGGAATAGGAGTCATAAAGAAAGGCTGAGAGATCTGGACATGTACTACTTGAGATATGGAAGACCATAGGGGATATGTGCCTTGTATACAGGCCACATGATAATAGAGACTTATGGAAATGCTTAGGGTTTATGGCTAGGCAAAATGGTAGGGGCATGAGAGGACGTGACCGGCAACTTAAAGGGGAACATTACAAAAAGCACACAAGGGGTCAGTGTTTTAATCAAAGGGTTCTTTCAGAATGGAACAGTTTGCCAGCAACAATAGCACAAAGAAATACTATGGCACATTTTAAAAGATCACTAGCCCTACACATGAAAGAAAAGGGGAGGGTAGATTTCACTTTATGAGATGGGCAAGTCTGTATGATTAATGCTACTCGATCTGTATTTTCCTATGAATCCTATGAACTATACAGTTTGCATTGGCTGTGTGAGGCAGACAGTGGCCAGCATTTGTGGTTATGAGAAGTAGGGGAGTACCAGGCACTGGAGTGAGAGGGGGCTTGCCTTGCACGTCACACAGTGTCAGTGGCTCAGTAGGTAGCACACTCGTCTCTGAGGCCGGGAGATTAGAGGGCTGTGGGTTCAGTTCCCACATCTGGCACTTGGGTTAATATCCCAGTACTGACACTGTAGTGCAGCATGAGAGGGGTGCTGCACTTCTGAGGTGCCGTCATTTGGATGAGACGTTAAACCGAGGTCCCATCTGCCTGGATTGGTGGTAGTTCAGGTGGATGTTAAAGATCCCATGGCACTTCTCGAAAAGGGTAGGGGAATTTCCCTGGTGTCCTGGCCAAATTTCCCTCATTCACTAAAAATACCACGAACAGCTTAATCTGGTTCAAGGTCAGTTGGCATTCATCTGTATCACCCTCCCAGGGTTGTGCCTGAAAATAGGCAGGATTTGTCTAGTGCACTTACCCAGTCAACAAAAAACTGAATGAATGAATAGTGGGCATCCACAGGACCACCAAGGGTATAGGTTGCTGTGCCCAGAAAGGCAATCAGGTGGGGTGAGGGGATGGAGTGATTGTTAACAATCTTGGTGGGTGGGATGGTAGGAGGCAGTGGATATCATACAGAGGTCTGTGATCAGGGGTGGTTGGGGACCAGTACACTGCCAGAGAGTCTTTTACATATTCAAATGGAGGATCAGGGTTGCGGGTGACCATTACACTACCAGAGAGTCTTTCACACTTTACAAACAGGCAAATGGGGGAGGGGGGCCACTAGACTATTGCTGACAGGTGATTGGGGGGTGGGAGACCACTTGACTACAAGGGAATGATAATACAGTGCTGGACTGGGGTGGGGGTGCAATAGGCATTAGCTTCTAGCCTGTAATGTGGTCATAATAAGATGCAAATGAACCTATAGCATCTTGCTAGTGCTATGGGATCATTTGAAAGGGGATGTATGAATATGGCAGATCGCTTCACAGGAACAGTCATCACTTGCTGACACTAACTGCTCCTTTGCTCCCGCTGGCTCCATATCTCTCTATGGCCACATACCATGTGTGACCAGTAGGGGCTGTGGTTTGGGGGAGTAAACAGATAGTGCTTGGCTCATTTGAATGTTACCATATACTGTATTGGAACATGCCATTAGTGCTCACTGCGTGCTTGAACATGTTCCAATATACCAGTAGCTTGCTGCAGGCATTAATTTGCTCCTGGAGCACACTTCTAGTGAACGCAAACCAGGGCTTTCGAATATCCTAACCACCATGTTGTAAATCAAAAGCTCTGTTGCTGATGTTTATTATGATTGTGTGTGCATGCGTGTGCAGTAAAATTTTTGTTATGAAGAACAGAATTTCAGAGTGTGTCGCTGTTGGGTTCAATGCAGCTCAAGCTGCAATGGACTTGGCAGTTTCAGACCAATGACCAGGCACTCTGGTCATGACACTACTCGCTGCTTGGTATTGTATGTGGAAACTGTGCATAGTTGAAAGGAGCCAGCTGCTCCTATCAGGCAGTGACTGGCTTGTTTCATCTACATAATACCGCCCAGCAACCAGCTGAGCAGTGCAACCCACGTAAACAATGCTGCAGCAAAAAACAAAACAAAAAAAAAAACTCATGCAAGATTTTGTTTACTATATGATGCCTTTATGTTGTTCATTTTACATACTTGTAGTCTTTTTAAATAAAATGTGCTCCCTCTGCTGCTGAATTGAGTTCTCTGTGTGGTTCTGAGAATGTTCTCTAGCCTGTGGAACTAACTGGGAACACGAGGGCTCTGACTGTAGGGGCTGCCTCAGAGTTCCTATTGCAGGAGTTGCTCTTCAGCGGACAGTCAGTCACACACCACTGCAAAGTGCGGAAATAAAGGAAAAGTCCCGGGAGGGATGCCACAGCATCACATATGTCATGTTGTGATACCACACAGATCTAATAATAAAGAGCAACACAGAATGCTGTGCGTTGCATCCAGAGATGGAAAAAGAAAAGTGGAAATGTTTTCTTGTTTGAGCCCCCACTGCCAAAACTACAGAGCAACTCTTTGAATTGCCAGCAGATGATGACTTTCCCAATGAACACTGGGTGGGAAAAGACCCTAACCCAACCCTCTCAGCAGCCCCCACCTCTAGGTTACAAATGAACTTGCAACCTCACATACAACAAGCTGGGAGAAGCAGAGTCAGTGAAAGGAATGCGCTCTTGTATATGCTGAATGTTTCTCTTCACTGAATTTTCACAAAGTATTTATTTAGATTTGTGTAGCTGCATTTTTTTTTAGAACAGCTCCATTCTTAAATTAAGTTATTGTTAAACATGTCAGCCTGGTCTATTGAAAGGTTTATTCCTGCAAAAGAAAATGGTAGATCAATGTCTGTTGCCACTGCCACCATTACCGTCCCCCCACCCGACCCTCACACTCATCACCCACCTCCCCACACCCCTTACTTACCTACTGGGGGTTTAATACCATAATCCTTTCTGGACTGGAGATACAGTTTCACTCTTCAACACCAGACCGGGAACTGAGGTAATCAGGTATACAGTCAACGTATTTCAACACCTTTGAACTTGCACTCATAATTTGGTCATTTTTTTTATATTTCCTCCCCAAATTTTCAACATAGCCTTTTTGGAACCCCACCTCATGAACAAGTAGGTGAAATACTTCAACTCTGGCTTGAAAAGTGATTTCACAGTCACTCTGCAAAATCACCTTTCAGATGGGATTTGAAAAAATTTTCACCTGTTGGGTTCATGAAATGGGGTTGTAAGAAGGCTATGATGACAATTTGGGGTAACAATATATACATTTTTTTTTTATATTCTCTATTTTTGCCCCCTTGTCACCACAGCTTCACCACTCCCTCAGGGTCCTCCAAGGTATCCAGTGCTGGGCTAGACCTACTCCCGGACCCTCTTCCTGGTGCCTACCTCCATGCCGAGGCTTACTCCCCAGTGGCAAAGGAGATGGCTCCTTCCCATTCCACTTCCTTTACCTATTTGTTCTCATTAGGCGACATCCAGGATCGTCCAATTTTGGTCCTCTCTACGGCAAGGTACCATAGGCCATCATTGGGCTTAGCTGTGGGGCTTTTCCACCCTGATTACGTCTCGTCCCAGAGGAAGTCAGCTGGCTAGGAGGACCAAGAAGCACAAGCACACACAGCTTGCGGCTGCTCTGGAACTTGGCCGGCTTTCTCCCTACCTATGGCATCCATGAGATTCACCTCCACACATGGTCACCCAGGTGGTGATATTGCAGTGGGGATGGCAACCCTCCTACTCTCAGAGGAGGAGAGCAGTCACTGGGTTGCTCCATCCACCTCTTCCCCCCCCGGCCAGCCCCTGACAACCTGAGTCTGCACCTGAACCCAGGTCACTGGCACCACAGGTGGTAGTGCTACTGCTGCGCCAACGGGCCAGCTCCTGGGGTAACAATATTAAAAAACAAAGTTATTATGAATGTATGTTGACATTTTTCAATGCTGGCTCATAAGTTTGGCAATTTTCAGTATCTTGGCCCCAAATTTTCAGCATAGACATTTTTTCTCACCAGCTCATGAATGTGACAGCTGTTGTTTTTCAAATCTTGGTCAAAATGTGCTTTTGTACCTGTGGTGCAAAATTATGTTTTGGTGGGGATTTGGGAATTTTCACCTAACGGGTTCAAGAGATGAGGTCATAAGAAAACTATACTGAAAATATGGGGTCAAAATATTAAACAAAACAACAAAGTTATGTAGGTACATTGACATTTTAAAATGCTAACTCAAAACTTCAGTAAAATGTTCAACATAGCCATTTTTACACACCACCACATCAACCCAATAGCTGTCATTTTTCAAAGCCTGGGCAAAATGTGATTTCACACTTGTGGTGCAAAATGATGTTTTGTACAGTATTTTATAAAGGACACCTGTCATGTTCAGGAGGGGGGGCATGAAAAGATGATGATGAAATTTTGGGGTCAAAACTGTTACAAAAAAAAAAATGATTAAGTAATGTTGTTTCCAGGGTCAGCATTGGCCAGGTGGGGACCACGTTGCCATCCTGTGCCAGTGACCTGAGTTCAGCTGTTAGCTCAGTGAGCTGGCTGAATGGGCCAAGGCTGGGGAAAAGGCACGGCAGCATGTGGCACTGGTCCCAGCCTGGATAGAGGCAGAGCAGTGTTCTGGCACACACACAACACCTTGTGGTGGGCTAGGGAGCCTTCCCTTACAAGGGGTTGACGTGAGTGTCAAGGCCTGATGGGCCCATTCACTGCATCTGGACAAGTTGGTTAGCCTGCTAGTTTTATATCACAGTGCAGGCACAGACCTACAGTTAGTAGGACTCAGGATCCAACACAAATTCTTCTTCTTTCTACGCATGCCTCCCACACATACCATACATGCAAACATTCAACATTGACAAATGATTGTTCTATTGGGACACAACTGCGAGTGAGTGGAATCTGATATACACTCTGTTTTTTTCTTAATTTAATTTTATCAGTTCTTTCAGTTTCTTGTAATAAATTAGGAAGTGGTTGATAATGCCACTGATACTATAACAAAACAAGAAAGGACAGAGCAACACCCAGAAGAACCTGAGACAGCATTGAGAGAAGCAATATAGGTTGTACAGCTAGCTTGGTACAGTAAGCCTACAACATGACTCTAACTAAGTAATCCAGTTCAGAAGGACTGATTACTGTGTGACCTGCCAACTAAAGTTCAGGTTGGAATTTGTATTGTGCCCTAAACCAAACAGCTTTTCAGCTTTCCAGTCTGTCATCAGTTGCAATGCAGGGGAAAACAGTAATGGAATACCATATAAACAACTACAGTGCATACTTATTACATCGAACCCTTGCCCAGACAAAACCATACCCAACCCCTGAAAGAACACTCGTGACCACTCATATTGATTTTGGCAAAAAAGGCCGAAAATTTTATTTCGACTTGATTGTCAGCGCTAATAACATTCACATTACATCAATCAAAAATGGTTACATAAAATACAGACAGGAAGTATCATAACAAACATTATCATATGCAAATCTATCATACAGTATTCCCCTGGGGCAGCAGACAACATCGGCTACGAATAAACATTACCTTTCAGAGGCAGTGTGACCCTGGAATTGAGTGGAGTTTCTGCAATGCCAAACAAGACACAGTCAGACCAAAGAAAGTTAAAATCCTAAATGATATTCATTTATCAGCAGTTGTTCCTATTTCAGTTCCGTCTCCAGAAATGAAAAAAATCTATTGTTTTGAAGGGGTTAATTCATTTAATATTTTTATTAACATGCTGAAAGAATGAATCTTAAACTGGATTCTATGTTTAATAAAGTGGAAAAGCATTTTGAGAAAAATGAAAGATCTGTTACCAACAACTCAAAAACAAACTGAAATTCTTGCCGAAGAAAATGCCAACATTAAGTAAAAATTGCAAACTACATCTGGAATTACTGAATCTCTAATACAGTACTCAATGACTACTTTCTGCAAAATTAAAAACTTAATAATATGAGAATCACAGATTTATGGTTTGTGGGGATGCCACAGTTAGAGACACCCACATATTCAACTTGGGATTTGGTAAAACACTTGTTGACCTCAGAATTGAAATATACAGAAACATATGCTACCAAGATGATTAAAATATTTCGTATACCACAGAGAAATAATCAATAGGAATACAACACCAGCTGAAGAAACCCCTGAGAATTCTGGTTACGTTTTTTTTAATTAGATGTACTTTATTTCATTTCCATGCATCAGTATGCAACATACTTCTACAAACAGACAGGACATACACCCTTACGTCGAGCACTGATGTATTACTTTACAAGTGGCTACACCTTTGTTTATACAAACAAATACAGTTGGTTGTGACACTTCTCATTATTTATTTTTTAATGGCCATGAGACAATTCATTTAGTAGGATCCATATTGCTATATCTCTGGGACAGGCGTTAGTTGATATATCTGTGTAATAGATTTTAGTCCAAGGTCATACGGGTCTGTAGCTTTTCCAACTTATTTTCATATATTTCAGTCTGTTGGTCATTCTAGTTATAAACTTTCCTGTTTTTTGTGTGAACAAAAGTTCCACGTGCCACTTTTGGTAGCTGGGTATCTCCTGATCCAACCAATGTCGCAGTAGCATCTTTTGGACACATGCTCCAATAAGAGCCATGTGTTTTTTGTGTGCCTATAAAGTGGTCCTTATAGTCCCCTATGATCCATATTGCTGGGTTAAATCCATCCATGAGCACTAGTAAGGGGTCTAATTTCCCTTTAATAGCTTGCCATAATGGTTGTACTTTGGGACATTGCCATGGGATATGGAGTAATGTTCCATGGTTCTTACTGCACCAGGAGCAGGTGTCTATTGCTAATTTCCGTATTTCACAGAGTTTCACCAGAGTAAAGTACATATTGTACAGTATTTTGAGCTGCATGAGCCTATACACATTGAATTTAATGTGTTTGTACAGATCTTTCCACATTTACTGCCAGTTATATTCACCTTGGGCCTTGGGTACTGCCACTTTCCAGTAGGGATTGGAAAAATCCACTTTTTCAGTTATCAAATCATAAATGCACTGATATAGGATAGTTATTGGGAGGTGTAAAGTAGTCTCGTTCACCAGTGGGAGGATAACTTTACTATGACTGGAGTCCCCGTGGGTAGCTCTGAAAATGTCTGGCTAAGATATGAGTTACCTTAAGGAATGGGAACACGTCTTTATTAACAACTTGGCACCTTTGCTGAAAGGTGTTAAAAGTGATCAGCTGGTTAACAAATGTAAGTCTGGATATATTTAAGTTATTCCGGGGGGTGGGGGGATGTTGATTGGTTTTCCATCTATGATAACATTGGGATCGTTGGCTAAAGGCTGCATGCTGTATTTACTTTTAACTTTAAGAAACTACACAGCTAGTTGTGAGTTTGCACTGCAGAAGCTATTGGTGGGCCCTTTATATTCTTGGGGAGGTTTCATGCTCTAGTATATGTAAGTCCTTAAGGATTTAGTCCAGTTTTCTTGCAGAGGGCAGTTTCTATTTGGAGCCATAGCAGGGTGTACTTCCTCTGTTGTGGGGGATGGGGGGCTACTTTGAGCCATTGTAAATACTTGCTACTGTTAATAGCCAAATAGTAGATGTATACGTTTGTCAACTTTAGGCTGCCTAGGGGCTTAGAAGCAACCAATTTATGGTAGGCCCTGCATAGGCTTTACCTGCCCATCTAAACTTGGAGATATGGCTGTGAAGAAAATGAAACAATTTCTTAGGGATGACCACATTCAACATACGAAGTGGATATAGGACTCAGGGCGGGAGATTCATTTTGAGAAGGTTGATCTTTCCCTATGGTGAAATGGTAAGATGAGTCCACCTCTCCATGTCTGTTCATAGCTGCCTAACTGTGGGGTCTAGGTTTTGTGGGACAATCTCCTGAGGGTTTCTTGTCACCAAGAAGCTCAAGTACTTCAACCTATCAGCCTGCCATCTGAGCCCAAGTGCTGATATGTCATGCTTGTGTACACCCTGGTTTAGAGGCATGACTCTGGGTTTTCTCACATTCAGTTCGTAATTAGACAGAGTTCCAAATTCTGATATTACATGAAGGGCCTGAGGCAGGGATGTCATGATATGGCGTGGGTGATGTGAAGTAACATTTCATCAGCGTACACTGATACTTTATACTTTATCACTTTGATAGCAATATCAGTAATCTCTGATGTCTGTTTAAAGTTTAGGGATGAGGGGTTCTAGGAAAAGATTAAACAATAAGGGGATAGTGGACACTCCTCCCTCATTCTCTTGTAGAGTCTAAAAGAGGCAAAATATACTCCATTGCAAAATATCTGAGCATTGTGAGTAGTATATTGGACGTTGACCCATTTGAGGTAGTGTGCTGGGATGCCAAATTTAACCATAGCTCTAGAAAGGTAGTCCCTTGAAACACTACTGAAGGCTTTCTCTGCATCCAGGGAGACAATTAAGAGGGATGTGAGAAAATACTTCTTCACGGAAAGGATGGTTGACACCTGGAACAGTCACCACAAGAGGAGCTGGGGGCGAAGACAGTGGGGAGCTTCAAGCATGCATGGGATAGGCACATGAGCATAATAGGTAGAGGAAAGGGAGGAGGGAGGGACACCTGTGACCAATTAGAAACATACATAGAAACATAGAACCTGATGGCAGATAAGGACCGCTAGGCCCATCCAGTCTGCCCATTTTTCCTGCGTACTGTAAAAGCCTCAGACCCTACTTGATCTCTGGCTTTACCTCTTCATTCCTATTGCTAGGGTTCCCCTATGCCTGTCCCATGCATGTTTGAATTCTCACACTGTTTTTGCCCTCATCAACTCCAATGGGAGTCTATGCCATGCATCCACCACCCTTTCTGTGAAATAATATTTTGCCACAAGTTGTCTTTTCAAAAACTTTGCCAACAAATTTCAGCTTGGTTTACTGCCTTTGGAACTTGCTCCAATCTGGAATAACCCTGACCTGACTTATACTGGTAAATAATTTAAAAACACAGAGTGAAAAAGGGCAGGGATATCTCAGGTGGGAGAGTTATTACATGCAGAAACAGGTGTATTCCTCTCCTTCAATGAGTTATGGGAACAATTCCACATTTCCTGGCTCCACTTCTCACTGTGCTTACATATCAGAGAAAGGATAAATCAACATATTGGTCACTCTTCTTCAGTCTTTATGAATGGCATAAGATTCTAAAATGGCATACGATTCTGAAAATTGCCCTAATGAGAAAGTGGTATCGTTTTCTCTACAAATTTATTTCAGATTGTGATATTGGCATTACTTCCTCAGCAAACAATGCCTGGGAACAGGACCTCAATGTAGCTATTTGTGACCAAAACTAGGAGCATATGTTGAAAAATGCATATAAATGCAGTATGGAAGTTAATGGGAGGCTGATGCAGTTCAAAATCCTTCACAAGTATTAATACTCTCCATTGAGGTTGAATAAAATTGACAATTCCCAGCAATATGCTTGTTGGAAATGTGGCACCCCAAATGCGTCTCTGGGGCATTTGTTTTGGTACTGTCCCAGGCTACTAACAAAATGGAGTGAAATTCATTGTCTGTGTCAAAGGATCCTGAACATACTGTACATGTCCCCTTTTCCTCCTCATTTTCATTGTAGGAGATACTCCTCATTTATCTTACTGTCCCAGACCCTTTCAGTTATGGACCTTGACTCTAGCTTTGACCTACAAAAGGCTACCACTACAGAACTGGAAGGCTTATAGGGTCTCTGTTATGAGAGAGTTATTGGATGCCTTGGGGAACACTGCTAATAATTAATGTATTAGCTATTTATTGCTTAATAGAGCAGACAATTTTAATGAAATGTGGAAACTTTTTTTAATCTTTACGAATGTGTTCAGGTACATCAAGGGAATCAACAAAGTCCAAGAGGGTAGCACCTTTCAAAAAAAGAGGTGTGCAAGAACAAGGGGGCACAATTTGAAGATAGAGGGGGGGCGGCTCAGAGGTAATGTGAGTATTTTTCACAGAAGGTTGTGGATGCATGGAATGGCCTTCCGGAGGAGGTTATGGAGTCAAAAACAATGACTGAATTCAAGCATGCATGGGACAGCCATAAGGCAATTCTAGGGGGTGGGGGTAGAAAGAAGTATGCTGCTGGTTAACTAGGATCTGCAGCTTATCCATTAGGTAGGGAAATGGGCAGACTGGATGGGCCAAACGGCCCTTATCTGCCATCAAATTCTATGTTTCTATGTTTGAACTGTATTTCTTGCTAGCTAATAGGAACATAGAGTTGTTTGGAAGAGTTTTTTTTTCTATAGTTTCAGGTTTGATTTATTGGACTTTAAGACTTAAGAATGTATTTTGGATTATTTACATGAATAGTTGTATGTGATTGATGTATTTAAATATCAATAAACTTTTAAAGTGAAAAATAAAAGTGATGGATCAAGAGTCTGTGAGCTCAGGTGAGGCATATCCATGGTGTATAGGCTTTCTATGCTCAGAATGCCTTTCAGTGTGTGAGAAACCTAAATTCTGCTTGCTTCCTACACCAAACCTGCGTCCACCTATTTACCTGCCTAATCTTCTGCTGCCCCACTGGCCCTGCATAAGGCACTCATAAAATCTCATAGAACTCTATCTTGGAGGTACTGCTTGTAAGGCTATTGCCTAGTCCCCTAAATGTACTGTATACTGCAGGACCTTTGGTCTGCTCCTGCTTATACCATCGGGGACAAAATGTATAATGTTTGTTCCAGCATTTTTATGTATTTTCCACATTTGTTGGTTCATGGAAAAAATGAACAAGATGGTGGTTGGCACAGCACATACAATGTTTGGTGCCCTGCCAATCATGTGGCACAAAAGCAAAAATGGGCATTTGCAGCATTAAATTTTTGCTTTCACCACAGAACATTATATGAAAAACCCTACTGCACATGTGCAGGTCAGAAAACACTAAATTTTAAAGCGTTATAACTCGGGAACCCTTTAATATTTTTTCATCAGACCAGTCAAATTCGTTACCTTGGGACAAGACTCATGTCCCCTGCAAGTTTATGGAAAAAAATCTATTCCATATAGGCTATAGGGAGAGCAAAAAAATCCATGGTAAGTATAGGACACAAGTTAGACATTTACAAAAATGACACATGTGGATCTCAGAAACTGCACAAGCTGTCCTCACAAAAAGTTCCACAGGTCAAGACCTTGCCTCCTGGACTACACATACAAATTTTCAGCTAATTTCATCAAATGTAGACAGATCTATTTCTGTGCAAAGTTAGGGGTTTAACACTGAATAGGCTGCACAGCCCTAACTATAGAGGCGCTACTGCGTTTGCGTCCCTATAGTTAGGGTTATTAAAGTTATTAAAGTGCAAAAGTTTCAGTTTAACATAGAAGTGAAGAGTTAACCCTCTTTCATAGCTCAGTCGGCAGTCAGCTGTGGGGGTAAGAGGAGGCCTGTGCTGGTTACTGTCCAGGACTTGGGATGGGGTGGCAGGTGATTACCTGACAGGATGGGGAGGTGGGGGTCCACTAGACCACCACAGACTGGAGTGGGTTTCCATGGGGCAGGGTTCGGAGATGGGGAGGGACCACTAGACTACCAGGAAATATACTTGTTTAAACAGAGAAAGTGATAGGACATCGGGGGAGGGGGAGGGACCACTAGACTACCAAGGTAATATTTTTTATAAAGAGCTTAATGGGACATCGATTGAACTCAGGGAGAGAGAGGGATCAATACACTATCAGGGAATTTCTTTTTTAAATGGGGATGGGGATCTGTGGAGGGGGAAGGAACACTAGACTACCAGATAATTTTTTTTATACGTGGATGATGATCGCACATCAAGGGAGGGGGGAGGGACCACTAGACTACCATGAAAAATATTTTTATATGGGGATGGCCATCGGTGAATGGGGAGGGGGAAGGGACCAGTACAGTACCAAGGAAATATAATATTATACAGGGATGGCGATCAGACATTGGGGGAGGAGGAGGGACCATTAGAATACCAAGGAATACATTTTACCATTGTAGTACAATGGTATTAGCATGAAATAGGATCTTGTGTTGCAAAAAAAGATCCTTTATCATACTTTGCCATTGATTACAATGGGATTAACACAATTTCGAATTCTGTCTCGCAAAAAAGGATCCTTTATCATGCTCTACCATTGATTATAACAGTACTGTTTCTTTGTCACTCCAAAGTTTCTAAACGGTTTCTAATTTTGGTCTGAAATTTTCATGGTAGAGAGGGCTTGCCCCACAGGTGTGCCTTTTGTTGGTTTGGTGGAAAAATATTACATTGCTCTGGAGTTGTGGGTGATTTAAATTTTGGTTCTTTTCCTATAGGATAACATTGTAATGTGAGGTGTACATAGTCGTTTCCTCATCACTCCACTGTAAAGAAACAGTTTGCAATTTTGCTCTGAAACTTTCAAGGTAAAAAGGGTTTGTCCAACCAATGTGCATTTTGCTGCTTTCATGAAAATATATTACTTTGTTCTCAAGTTCTGGAGGTTTAAATACTTTTTGTTTTCCCACATGCAAATACACGTAGCTTTATGGAGTGCTGGGAGTGCAGGGGCCAGAGGGATCTGCGATCCCATAGGGAAATAAGGATACTATTACAATCTCTCAAAAATGTTGGATGCATGGGAGTGCAGGTCCCACAGGGCCCTGGGCTCCCACAAGCAAATAAGGCTACAATTATACTATCTCAAAAAATAAGGAAATTAGTTGCAAAAAACTTTGGTAATGCATCAGTTAGGGTCCCACTGACAAAAGTTAGGAAATCTGGTGTTAGGGTTTCCAGCCCTAACATCTACTCCCACCCCCATGCAGCAAGAAGCATGGGAGTGTGTGCCATGGGGTTGTTATCCCTAGCGCTCACCCCATTCTCCTATACTGTACCCATCTCAGATTATTTACTCATGGAATGGGGTGAGCATTAGAGTTGATAACCTCAAGGAACACCCCTCACACTTGTTGCTGTGTGCAGGTTGAGAGTGGGGTGTTAGGGCTGGAAACCCTAACACCACAATTCCCAACTTTTGTAAGTGGAACCCTAACTGGTGCATTGACAAAGTTTTTTGCAACTAATATCTTCATATATCCATAACAATTGTGTCTCTGTGAGTAGGACAAAGAAGGTACACTTTTACTATACAAGATAACATAGCTAAGCAGTCTTGAGCCAGTCAATGGCCTTTGGATCAGCTGTATTCAGTTTGGCAAGACTTCCAAGGAGTCCACATGGAAGGAGCAGCCATCCAGCATGTGTGTAGCATCCTCCACAGTACCTCATTTGCACGAAGGACTTTCTGTAATGCCCTAGGCATGATCAAACTTGGCACAACAGACCACTCCACATCTAAACCTGTTAAGCTTGCACCAGAGGCAGTGAGGGAGCCCAAAGCCAGGTAGTCACTCATCTGGTGTGTTTATGATACGTAGTGGTAGATGCTTTTTCTTGTTTGGTCTGCCATAGTGAGCTGGTGATGTTCTGAGCTGGATGGAAAGAGCGCAGCATAGTCCAGAAAGGTTTTCTGCTTGCAGTCAATGTCATGATGTATCCCATATGTCCCTGAAAATTGGCAGGTGTGGCACCTGCTAGATCTTGGTGATAAGGTTATTGGCTGCATTTTGGTGCTGTAATGTGGTGAAGGGATGTTGGCTAAGACCAGTAACAAAGTTAGTTTTTTTGGCCTCAGGGTGGCTGTAATAATTCTCATTGTATAATGCAACTCCACATCCACTAGTCTTGTGTGGGCAGGATTCAGCCAAACTGGAGGACAGTGTTCACCAGTTGAGTAGCAAAGGGAAAGCCTCGAACTACACTGAGTTTCCGCATTTGCTCCCCTGGTTGACTCCACCAATTTATTTAGGAGACAGTTTCTACTCTTGATCTTCTGTGCTACTTCAGTGAGATGGTTTTTGTAACTAAGTGTGTGATCTACGGTAACTCCAAGGTATGTTGACTTTGGGTCATGTGTCAACCTCTGACTGTTCAGAAGGATGTTAAGCTCACATTTGTTCTTAGCATGATGTAAATGGAAGCAAGATGACACAGTCTTTGATGTGCTTGGCTTCAGTCTTCATTTTTTGCAGTAGTCGCCTATGGCAATCATATCACTATTCAAGTTTTGTTCAATTCTTTGGAAGTCTTGATCTCATAACACAAGGCAATCATCATCAGCATACATGACCCCCTGGAGACTGTGTCTGGTAGGTTATTGATGAATATGTGAATCAATAGTATGCTGTCATTCTCTGCAGTATATGAAACTTTTTTTTGTAACTCAAGTTTATTAAGCTAAATGAACAAACAGTTCAGGAGAACAAGCATAGCAAAACTTTCATATAGAAATACAAAAACAGACCTATTTGAAAAAATAATCCCCTGCAGAGCAACATTAATTCATTAAAATCTACAGTTTAAAAGCATAGAAAAATGGTTACATGGGAATTTGAAAAATAAGTAACCAGAGAAAAAGAATAATATAAACAGAAACTTGCAGACCTGCCCCCCCCAAAACTCAATGAACTGAATAAGTCCAATTACAGTACAAATCATGTTCAAGTGAGTATTAGTCAAAGCTACCAAAGCTGAGGAAAAGGGATAAGTCAGGACTCTGGGGGTATTATTAGAACAGATCACATCAAGAAAAAGGGTGCGGGCAACATATTAACTGTGGAGTGAAGAAAAAGAAAAGGGAAACACCTTGCACCCAGAAACACCAGAGGGTCCCAACTGATGCAAGGGCTGCCACTGTTCCAAATATTTGGGTAGGCAGAGCTGAAGCTCTGCTGGTATATGCTCCATAGCCTTTATGTCTGAGACCCTGTTTAAACTGATCAAGTGTGTGTGTGGGGAGGGTAGAGTGAATAACCAATTTAGCATCAAACATTGAAGTGCAGCCACAAGAAGGATCTGGTTCAGGTAAACCCTATTTTTAGGGCCTCGGAGGAGGTCCGGGAAGCCCAAATTTGTAAACATAAAGGGAATCCAAATGCTGAACATACAGTATGTTACATATAGTCATGGAATGCATGCCAAAAAGAAACAATCACCAGACAGTCCCAGAAGATATGAAAATGAGAGACAATTCCCCCGCTTTGCCTCTAACAGGTATCTGAATAAATGGCACCAAAATGTTTGGCGATTGTTGGAGTTCAAAAATAATGTACAAGTATTTTCCAATTAAACACCCTCCATGTAGGTGACTCAGTAACTGCTCATCCCCTCTGCAACTTAAATTCCCAATGTGTGGAGGGAATAGATGACCTAGACCCCCTCTCCCAACTAGTGCATATGGTGACTGTTGTTAGTGTATCAGTCTGACTGAGCAGTTTATATAAACCAGATATTGGTCTGAATTTTTCATTTATATTGATTAACCAATAAAAACAGTCTTCAAAACTAGTTTGTGGTCTCTGTAATTCAAGCAAATGCTGGTGTTGCATGAGATAGTGCTGCACTTGTAAGGCATGGTAATGATCTTCTTTCAGCAACTGATATTTATTTTGGAGCTCCTGAAATGACAGACAATGGCTGTCAGTGATCAACTGTGCAAATCTGGTAAGGCTCCTAGCCTCCCAATATCTGAAGCCCATACCAAATTGTGGAGGGAGAAAATCATCAAGATGTTGAATGAGTGTCAGGGGGCCCAAGGTGTTAGGGGTGTGAGTTGGCAACAAAGTTTAAGCAAAATCTTAATGGTGTGTTTAATCCAAGGGTTGAAAATATTGCATAATAGCCCATTCGACAAGACCCTCGTAGGGACAGTCCAACGGGAGAAATGAGAAATGAGAAAGATCAGCTACTTCTATCAAATACCACCCTGTCTCAATTCATTGTTTAGCCCACGTTCCAAAAGACACTACCTGAGCTGCAAGATAATATTTGAGAAGAGCGGGCAGGCGCAGCCCGCCTTGTTCCTTTGAGAGATGTAATATATGGAGTGCCTTTCCAACTGCACAAAAGTAGACAGTTCCTTTAACAAGACCATCCAGTAGGACTGAGGGATAAGTATGGGAAAGGCCTGAAACAGAAAGAGCAGACGAGGGAGAATATTCATTCTGATCGTCTGTATCCGTCCATATAAAGTTAAGGGAAGCAGCTTCCACCTAGCCACATCCTGTTTAATCGAGCTGTAATTTTCCAAAACAAGTAGAGTAATGTCGGCTGAAATCTGAATCCCAAATAACAGAAGCCATTCTGGGGTGCCCAGGAGAAAGGAAAATTATCTTTAAGGCCTGATGGGGGTGGGGGGGGGGTCACTAAGAATCATGGCCTCCGATTTATGTAAATTAATTTTATAGCCTGTTAGGAAGCCAAACTGGGCCAAAGTCTCCAACAAAGGGGGGAAAGAAGACACTAGGTCTCCCTCCCAAAAAACCGGGTCATCTGCATATAGTGCGATTTTCGGTTCATGGCCTCCCATCATGACCCCTTAATCTCGGGATGCAAGCAGATATTGACTGCTAGAGGTTCCAAACTAAGGGCAAATAATAATGGAGAGAGGGGATAACCTTGCTGTGCCACCCTCTCCAATGGAAATTGTTGAGAAATGTGACCATTGACTTTTACTGAAGCCTCAGGACCTGCACAGACAGCAGAAATGGCACCTACAAACCAATCACCTAAATTAAACCTAGCTAAGACATGGTGCAAAAAGAACCAATTGACTCTATTGAAGGCCTTCTCTGCATCCATACTAATGGCAAGCTGGAAGGCCTTCTTGTCCATTTGGGCCATAATGACATTAAGAAAACACCAGCTATTATCCTGCAAAACCTGGCCCTGGATGAAGTCAGTCTGGTTATGATGGACCAGACTAGGAATATATCTCTGGAACCTATCAACAAGAATACCAGTGAAAATGTTAAGATCTGTGTTTAATAATGAAACTGAGTGATATGAACTACAGTCCATAGGGGTTTTTGCCTGGTTTTAAAAGGACTGACATTTGTGCCTGTCGCTAGAAATAGGGCATCCCTCAAGAAGGCATTAGTAACCTTTACTAACAGAGGGACACATTTTTCCCCTAAAACTTTGAAAACTTTGGCTGGGTAGCCATCTGGTTCTAGCACTTTAGCATTTTTCATATGCTGTATCTTATCTAGGCCCTCCTGTGTGGTAATTGGGGCATCTAAATCCTCTGCCTCATCATCTGTGAGATGAGGTAAGGGCATATTCACCAGGTAATTACAAACAGCATGGGCATGGCCAGAACCCTTTTCTGTAGTATAGAGTTTAGTGTAATAGTTCACAAATTGTTCTTGAATGTCCTCCGGGGTGAAGAGGATCTCCTCAGTCCGCTCTCTCCGTATTTTCAAGACTGCCCTGAAGGCCACCTCCCAGCTCAGGTTGACTTGCCAGCAGCCTACCTGCCCAATTACCATGTTCATAAAAATGCATTCTGGAGTACCTTAAGACTCCTTCTATTTTGCCTTCTAAGAGACAGGACAGAGCATTTTGTGTAGCTTCCGGTTGACGTTTTACTCGCTCATTAAGGGTAACTTTATGTTGAAATCTGAGGTTTGTGATCTGTTTTTCTAGGGAATGTTCTTGCTGTATCTTCTCTTTTTTAACCCTTGAGGAACAAAAAATTATTGACCCATGTAATGTAGTTTTAAGCGCGTCCCAATACAGAGAAGCAGAAGTGTCTCCCAGTGGGTTAGTCTGTATAAAAGTGATAACCTCAGTTTTAACTCAATTTATAAAGTCTTCTCAGTTTAAATGGCTTACACTTAGCCACCAGGCCATATTTATTTATTTATTTATTTAGCTTTTGTTAACCGGGTAGGTACACTAGACAAGTTGTATGCCTATTTTCAGGAACGACCCGGGAGAGTACAACAGGTATTACAAGGGTGGGGGTTAACAACCATATCCAAAATGATCAGAGCATGATCCAAAATGGTAAGACAACCAATTCTACAGTTGTGAGCAGCATGTGCCCATGGGATCGCTATAAGAAAAAAAATCAAACCTGGAGTATTGGTTATACCTGGGTGAATAGAACCCTGGATTGAAATATCTCCAAATGTCCATCAAGCTGAGTTCATCAGTAAGGTGTGTTAAAGTAGTGGCTGCTCAGGACCTCTCCCTTTCCCCTGGCCAGACCCATCCAAGGAAGGAGAGAGGACAGTGTTAAAATATCTTCTAATAACAATAAGACTCTTTGAATCTGTAATTGCCTCAGACATAACCAAGGTGAAAAATGGGACCCTCAGATGTTCCTCACTCAGGGCATACAGGTTTAAAATAATACAATGGCATCAGTATATTGAAATATTGAGTTTATGTAAGGAGCTGTGGGGGTGGGTGTCTCCCCACTGAGAGTGCTGTGCCCTCCCAAATGTCTCAGTGGTACTGGGCACTACTACCTTACAACACAAGTGGGTCACCATAAGTACCATGGCGGCACCTGGGTTTGTGTCTTCAATATGATGTGAGGGGGGGTTTGTATCTATTGATAGAAAGAAAGAGCATGGTTCCTCCACCCAGAGAAAGAATACAGTGGGCCTTGTGACAATATGGTGCAATCCCTGGGATGCTACACCACCCCTCCTCCCTATGTGGTTACCTCTCCCCTGTAGCTGTACAGACCCCAATTAGCATGCACAATTAACTGTGTAATAATTAGAAACAGGTAATAAATTCAGACAGAAGAATAACAGCTTTACTGGGGCAAACACCCTAAAGGGAAGAAGGGGGCTAATGGCAGTGTGAGGTAGACAGTATTTCTGGCTGTCTTCTAGTGCTTAGTGTAGGTTGAGCCCATTTGACACATGTGGCCTCTGTTCACTTGCCCTGAGCAGGCATAGTGAAAGCAAATGCTCCCAGGGTTGTGACTAATAAAGCCCTTCCAGTTACAGCCCTCATCTACAGCCTGCTTCCATACAACAGTGCACCATAAAATATACAGTATGATCTCTTGTTTTCCAGTACTGGAGGCACTACTCTCACCAGTGGTGCCAGTGCTTTACCCTCTAAACCTTTAAGGGAGCTCCCAAAATGTACTGAGTACCTAACTGTGGAATCGATGTAGGTCTATCTTCATTTCATGTGATTAGCCAGTGGTGGCACATTTTAAAATAAAGATTACAAAGTCAATGCAACTGTGAATTTTCAAAACAGAAAGGCCATGCAATTGAAAATGACTGAAATACAAATATCAAAAGTGGTATCTGTGAGCTCTTAGCCAGTAAAACAAATCTAGTAAATTATTTTCCAAGCTATTTTCCTATGTTCCAGTTGCAAGGGCAAGCCCTGAATTTACTCATGGTTCTGGTGCTATCAGATGTCCCTTGCCATGCAGGGGTTCTTCTTGCACAGCTTGTGGTGGTCTCCCTCAGCTAACTAGTCGGTCTCTCCAGTCTCTCACTCTTACCTTTCTCTTTCTCACAGTGTATTGGAATGGTATTGTAGCTCAGAGGTTTGGCTCTCCTCTAATGTATTAGGCCTATAGGATTTTGGGGTGAAGAAAGCCTGGTATCGAGCTATAGCATCTGCTGAATGGATTCTGGAGTGCCTCAGGTGGTCAGTTTGCTTTGGCTCACACTCTCAGCAATTCTTGATCAGGTCACAGGTCTGCTTGTTTAGCAAAAGAATGATTCCTTTTTATATTTACTTGTATGCATGCATGAATCAAACATGTTGTAGCTACTTGGGGAAAGTAGGGGCCACAGAGGTGTGTCAATGTAGCATCCAATACAGCTCAGGCTGCAGGAAACTCACCTCCAGGAATTCCCTTTCCTTGTGACATCACTAGTCAATTGCTGGCACACTATATGCATCCAGATAGGGTGATATACTTCTAGCGTGGTGCACACTTGTCTCATCAATAAAGCTGGTAAGAAACTTCCATTTACTGTGTGTTTGTCAGGTTTATCTACGGAAGTTGATTTGTTTTTGGTTTTGTGCTCAGTATGAGGATTCATAGCATCACAGACTGTTTCCTGGTGCAAGCCACTTTTTCCTGCTCCCCTGTAGCTGGAAGGACACAGCCTCAGCTATCGGTATGCAGCTGAATGATTTCATCTGCAACATGCTGCCCAGCAGCCAGCTGAGTGACATCACCATCAGCCTGCTGCACATCTTCCCCCTAACCCAATGGCTTTCCTGGTGCCCTCTTTGTAGAAAAACAATTCCATCCTCTGGCATACCTCGCCCCTCTTCTGATCGTTTTCCTGGTGCCCCATGTGTCATGAAACAGTCTGACCTTTTGCATAGCCTGCCCCTCTTGATCGCTTCCACCAGTATCCCTTGTGTAACAAAACAATTCCACCCTCTGCCATAACCTGCCCCCCTCCTGATTGCTTCCCCCAGCACTCCATGTATTATACCTGAAAAAAAGAAAATGGTCCGGTGACAACTTCTGCCACTCATGCCCCCATCCAATCCCCCCCCTCACAGCACACATCACCACACCCCCACCTCTCACTTACCTATCTGGACCAGAGCACATCCTGCTGCTTCCATGGCCATGCCCTGTTGCTTCGAGCCTGATCGGGAAATGACTGAAACAAGGTTCGGTTAATGTCTTTTTAATGTATTTTAAACTTCTGTGCATGACTTTGTCATTTTTTAAATATTTTTCCCCAAATTTTCAACATCTTTTTTTACCCCACCTAATGAGCCATGTAGGTGCCATTTTTCAAATATTTTTGCAGTCACTTTGCAAAATCATGTTTTGAATGGGATTTTAAAAAATTCCATTTATCTTGATCATAAGGTGTGGTAATAAAAAGACTATTTGAAAGTTATGGGTCAAAATCTCAGAAAATAATAAAGTTACGAAGAAACATTGAAATTCTTCAACATGTACTCATAACTTTGCTACTTTTTCAGATGTTGACCCATCTTTACAACATAGCCTTTTTTCTGTCCCACCTCATGAACCAGGTATGGGAAATTTTCAGATCTACCTAAACATGCTTTTGCAGTCATTCTGCAAAATCATGTTTCAAATAGGATTTAAAAGTTCCACCTGTATTGATCATGGTGGAGGGGTACTAAAAAGACTATGTGGAAATTTGGGGGTCAAAATCTTGCAAAACGAGAAAGTTATAAAGAAACATTGAAATTCTTCAATGTTTACTCATAACTTTGCAAGTTTTCCAGACTTTGACCCCAACATTTTAAAATAGCCTTTTGTTTACCCCACATCATGAACAAGGCAGGTGTAATGTTTTAATCCCCTCCAAAACATGTTTTCATGTCACTCCATGAAGTTATATTTCAGATGGGATTTAAAGCATGTTACCTGTGTTGATCATAAGGTGAGATAATAAAAAAAAACTATGTTGAATATTTTGGGTCAGAATCAGAATCTCAAAAAAACAACAAAGTTATGAAAAAATGTTGAAATTCTTCAATGTTTGCTCCTAGCTTTGCTATTCTATCAGATTTTGACCCCTCATTTTCAACATAGCCACTTTTTTACCCTACCTCAAGAAAATGACATGTCATTTTTTAAATGCTGCCTAAAATGTCTTTTCACGCATGTGCCACAAAATGACATTTTGGATAGGATTTCACAATTGAAACCTGTCATGTTCATAACGTGGTGTAATAAAAGGACAATGGTGAACATTTGGGGTCAAAATTGAAAAAAACAAAATAAATTATGAACAGACTTTGACAGTTTTCAATATTCATTCACGATGTTGCAATAATTGAGACATTTTCAACATGCTCATGTTTTTTACCCCAATGAATGAACATGTGTCATAATCAAATCTCACCTCCAAAACCAGCTAATGTGATCATTCCACTAAACAATGTTTAGGGTTGCATTTCATAAATAACACCTCTCATGTTTATATCTTGAGCAATAAAAATGAGTATTTTGAAATTCAAGATTACGATTTAAGAAAGCAACAATGTTATATGCGAACATCTTTATTTCCCAGTAATAGACAATTTCACTATTAAAACTTGTGTTATTAATTTGTTAATTTTAACTTCTGCACTATTAATGACAAACACCTACACAGCAAATATAAGCAAGCAAATATTTGGTATTGACAGATTTATTTATTTATTTAAAAACTGGTAACCAGGAAAGGCACCCTGAGCCAAAGCTTTTTTTCAGCTGTGACTCGGGGAAAGAGAGTACAGAATTACAATGTTACCACAGAAACAACTACAATGGTAGTGTACAAGGTGAAATGCTTAATAGTGTACAGATCAACAGGTTACAAAAACCATAACATTGGAGGAACCATAAAGTAGTGTACAAAGAGCATTTGTATTGTCATGAGCAAATAAATGGTATGGCATCTGTAGTAAAGTGACAGTGCTTGATCTGTGGTGAAAAGTCAATACAGGCAGCGATGGTTCACTGCTGAGAGCCAGTCACTGGGGGATCCTTGTTGAGGAGGGTCAGGTAGAGGGTTGGCAGGAGCAGGAGGGGGCAGAGAGATGTTTTAGCCAGTGTCTAAGGGAGGAGTTTGAAGGGAAGAGATGGACGGAGGAAGGGTGCAGGTTCCAGAGGGAAAGGAGGCGAGAGAACAAATACTTGTTTTAACACTGGAAATCTACTTAATATATACAGCATAAATCATCCAACCTGATTAAAGGGGAGCAGAATTTGTGTGAATTTGCAGCTGCTTGCAATGTTTCTATTTTCAGAAATTATATTCATACTTTCTACTGATCCACATTTAACTATGCCTGTGTATAAAGTGTGCATTAGTTACTCTTTGTGGACATGGAGAACATTTTGTACACTTCTTTTCATGGACCAAGGACTTTAGAGTCTTTTTGTTACTGCATGAATTTAGAACTCTGGCCACGAACCACTTACCTATCAGAACAGTGCTCATAATTCTGGATACATGTAGCGGCATACTGTAGTAAAGATTCCATATTCTAGGTTCCATGAAGAGAACGTTACCGAATGTTGCTTTGTCCATTTAAAAAATACAATAGAAAATAAATAGAATAGTGGATGGGTGACCATCCACAACAAGGCTGTGTTTCCATCGAGGTTGTTGATGACATCATAGGGACCTTGAGAGCGAAGCTCAAGAGGTCTCCATGATGTCTTCAACAACCGAGATAGAAACACAGCCTTAGTTGTGGATGGTTACCCATCCACTATTTTTTATAGTATATGGTTCCTGGCTTGTGTTTCTTTTTTCATTTCTTCCCCAGGTTGACGGTTACCTTCATAGTGTTATGCTGCTCCCGCTCTGACTCGTCCCGCTCTCAGGTTGGCTTCACTCCATCCTGCTAGCTTGGCAGCACTTAGTTTAAAAATAAAAAAAACAAACCGGCGATTCACTTTAGTGACACAGAGCCTTGTGAGGCTTTCCGTGTCATGAAGACGAGGGTCTTCCGACCGGTGCTCGCTTAATCGCGCCGCCATGTTCCACATTTTTTTCTTCTCAGACTATTGCTAAGTAAGCCAATCAGGTTGTAGGGCAAGGCAAAAAAGTTATTGTACTATCGATGTGACGTCAGACCGATAGTACAACAACTTTTTTGACCTTTGAACTGTCCTACAACAAGATTTTGAAAGCCACGGCTTTCTATTCATTATAAGCCCTAACCATATACTATATATAGAATATTGTATGGGTAGCCATATAAAACAAAACTTTGTTTCCACCGAGGGTTGAGATGACATCATAGGGACCTTGAGAGCAAAGCTCAAGAGATCTCCATAGTATTGTCTCAAACACCCAGATGGAAACATATGCTGAGATACAGTATGTATGTAATTGACAATACACTATTTTTATAGTATATGGGTTTTATGATTGGGTTTTCCTTAGAAAGCCTTACTGTATAGATCAGAATTAGAAGGACAATGTGAACCAGTGCTACTGATAGCACTGAAGCTGAGACAGAAGGAAGATTGAGAATGGAAACAGAAACTGGTCCACTGGCAAAGCAGAGCCAACAAGGAGGGGGAGTGGCATAGTGTTGAAGTGAGAAGGAAAAAATGCAGGAATGTAACACAGGAGGAACAGCAGAATCAGAAAACAGAATGCAGGTGGAGATGACAACAAGTGGCTCAGTGGAGTCGAACCCATAGGCAATGGCCGATGATGACCATGGACCGCCAAGGAGAGCAAACTGGGAACTCGGCCATGAAAATAAGGTAGGAAACAGAAGAACATAGGAACCTAAACAAGGGAAGAAAACAAAAGAAAGACCTGGATGGGCTAACAGGAAGATGGCATCATCATTTTGATCACATTCACAGAAGTGATTACTTTAAACTTCACTGTATAAGAGTGCTTTGAACGCACTGGGTTGACTCAGTTAGAAACACATGGCAATGCATAAGGAAGACAAAGCAGGCTCAAGTATCAAGGCCCAGCAGGTCACATTATTTCTCTCTCACTACAATTTGGAATGTAAAGTTGTTGCGGTACCACTGTGACATCAGAACATCAGGACAACACTACAACAGCTTTTCATAACCTTTCTACTGTCCTACAACAAGAAAATGCTGTGTATGAAAATCCATACACATTAAGTGTCAACTATATGTTATAAAGTTATAAAAATCAACCTTTTTTCAATTTAATATACTTTATTACACATTATAATAGCAAAAATACATACAGTCAATCAACAGCTTCCCCTCCCATAATAATAAAGGCAAAGAATCGTACAACAGCATGGAAAACTGTGACACTAATTCTGCAAGGCCTAGCACATGAAAGTGCCATAATTAGTAGTGATAAGGCCTAACTGGCTGAATTTATCTATATCCTATCTATCCCCAACCCCCGAGAACCTATTGGACTGAAGACAAGTCAGAAGCTCATCTGGAAGAAGACCACCAGATGAATACCAGGCAGACAAGGGTTAGAGCAATAGCCCTGTTCCTGTCTCTCCAGACAAAAGCACAAGTGGGGAACCCCACCCCCCGTAAGTTTGGGCTCACTTAAAGACAGCACATAAGAGATAAAAGGGCTAGTAGTAAGGCCCATTTCCGAAGGATCGCCTCCTAGCAATGTGTCACTCCATTTCAAGGATTTGGAGCATTTCTGAGTGCTATTCTCTAAGAGAGGGCCTGGTTTGATCTAACCAATGTCATACTATGATGAGTTTAGCCACCATCGAGATTAGGGACATAAAGGCTTTGCAGCAATCTAACATTTCCCTGGGAAAATGACCCAGCAGGCATATCTGCTGGGTAAAGTAACAATCCAAGCCCAACACTGGATCTAGAGCACCCCAAATTGCTTGCCAGAAGGGAGCCACCAGGGCACAGTCCCAGAGGATATGTTTTAATGATCCTTCTGAATGCCCACATCTGATAGAAAGTGGAGACATAGACTTACCCATCCTATACAGCCATGCAGGAGAGAAATAGAGGTTATGCAGAATGCAGAATTGCAAAAAACGAAGGTGGTCCTGCTTTATATATTTGTATAGATGCTGCCAAACTTGTTGCCACTCCCTCTCACTTAGATTGAGACCTAATTCATGCTTCCAATAGAAGCATGTCCCCTGAGATCTATTTGGGTCATGGTATTGTAAAAGATTATAGAATTTGGATATAGGGTGTGGTAGAATGGTGGCATCAATGAGCATTTCTAATAAGGGGCTGGGAACGCCCTGTCATTGGGGAGGGGGGGGCTCCAAAATGAAGATACCACTCTGCTCAGTTGCAGATGCTTAAAAGGATGCTAGGTAGGAATAGAGAACCTGTCCTGAACTACATTTTCAGAACTGGCCTTCCACTGGAAATCAAGAATGAATTGGAGCCCTACCAAGAGCCGTACAGAAGCTCGAGGGAATAGTGCGGTTCGCTGTTTGGAAAGGTAGATTTCCAAATAATGGTTGGGATGGATCCTTATATGGTGAGACCAAGGTGTGAGCAAATCTGGTGGAGAGCTTTGAGAGACCACCATACTGGAGAATCCCAAAATAATTTAGGGAATTCAGAGGATTTGCCATAAATAAGAGTACCTATATCAATGCCCTGAGAGTGGCAGAGGTGTGGTTCCAGTGAAAGCTAACAGAGGAGTGTAGGAACCATCTAGAGAACCAGCAGCGGGAGAATGCCACCTGAATATTTTACAACAGTCTATCGCACAGTAATAGAGAAAAAAATTAGGTACTCCCAGTCCACCCAGCTCTTTCCGATGGGTCAGCTTGGAGTAGGCCCTATGAACGGCTTTACCATTCCAGAGGAAATCTGAAAAGGAAGTTTGAAGACAGGTAAACCAGTGTTTGGGAAGATAAGGGCTCACCATACTTACTGGATAGAGTAACTGAGGTGAAATGTTCATCTTAATCACATTCACTCTACCCCACAATGAGAGCGGAAGAAATTTCCGTCTCTGCAGATCAGCCTGGATGACTTGACAGGTAGGAGAGAGGTTAAGTTTTACCAAGGCAGAAACAGAGTGAGAGATCTTAATTCTCAAATAAGTGAGAGCTTTAGGTTCCCAGGAAAGACCTAAATCATCAATCCATTGTCTTGGTACGTGCACGATGAGAGGCATTACCTTAGATTTTATCCAGGTTTAGTTTATATCCCACAACTCAAGAGAATCTATCTATAATGTCCACAGCTGCTGGTATAGAAATCTGGGGGTTCTCCAGGTGCAGTAGTAAGTCATCCACATAGGCAGACAGCGTATACCTGTCGTTACCTACCTGGATTCCCCAGATGTCTTGGCTGTTCTGAAGAGAGCGAATGAGGGGTTCCAGATAAAGATTGAAAAGGAAAGGGGAAAGAGGACAGCCTTGCTTGGTACCTCACAGCAAAGGGCAAGGGGATGAAAACATACCATTACAATGGATCCTGGTCGAGGGGTGGCGACAGATGACCTTAAGCCAATCATAGAACTGGGCATGGAAGCCAAATCTCCACAGTGTGGTAAACAAAAAAGACTATGAGACACGGTCAAAGGCCTTTTCCACATCTAAGAAGACCAAGATTGCTGGAATTTGCCTCTCTCCCGCCAGCGAGATAAAGTGAAAAACCTTAAGCAGGTAGTCAGAGGACAGACGTCCTGCCACAAATCCAACCTGGGTTGGGCTGATGAGGCCCCACCATATCTTTAGGAGATGGTTTGCCAAGACCTTGGCAAGAATTTTCAGGTCAGAATTCAAAAGGGAGATAGGGCGATAGTTTCCGGGGAGTAGGTGCGATTTACCAGGTTTGAGAATAACAGAGATCCATGCTTGAGTAAAGGGACAGTCTGAGAGACTGGACCATACCTCTCAACTGTACCTCATTACGAGGAACGTTCCTCATTTTACTTCACAAAAGGTCCCTGTTCCACATTGTGAGGACTTGTTCCACATTCAGTATTCACATTCTAAAGCAAAAATCTATAGTAAATGATGCAAAAAATATATCATTCAATTAAAAACAGACTTTCTGAACATAAATGCAAACATTTTAACAGTGTTCTGAGCCTCCTAGGTAAAGATTTGATTAAGTGTTCCACATTTTGCTCATTTGTTCCACATTTTGAGAGACAATGTTCCACATTTGGTGGAGAAAAGGTTGAGAGGTATGGACTAGACAAGCGTAGATAGTTGAATAACCTTGTAAGAAATGGAGCCAAGATATCTATAAAGGTGGCATAGAGGGAATTATTGAATCCATCCGGGCTGGGGGCCGTCTCCTTGGGAAGTTGTTCTATCACCCACCGCACTTCACAAAGGGATATAGGAGCCAGTAAACTCTCCTGTTGAGTCTCTGAGAGGGTAGGAAGTGGGATAGAGTCTAAATAGTTTTCTATAAGATTTAAGTCGGGAGTTTGCTCCGCATCTGGACAGTACAGAGTTTTATAGAACTGCTGAAAGGCATCAGCTACGTCTCGGGGACGAGTAAGGATTGTCTCACCTGGGGTAGGTTGAAGACTATGTATCATTTCTTGGGTTTCCAATTGTTTAAGCCTTGGGGCCTTCATATTGATCTATATGTAGCTATAGTTAAATATGAAAAATTTGGAGTATGACTACCATTTCTTAAAACAGAATGTTAGAACCAGCTGCAAATTCATACACATTTCCTGTCCCCCTTTAAACTCTTCATTTAACATTTTTGAGTCAGGTTGAATCTGGATAATCTGCCTATCTGCAGCTGGCTGTGCTAAATCCAAAACTGTGTTACCTGTGCAGTTCTAAATGATAGTAACTCTTTCATTTTGTTCTGCTTACAGCACAATTATAAAACAACATCAATATCTTCAATTAAGTTTTATAGTAAACATCTTAAAATGCTCACCACAACTCATGAATTGAGCACACCACCAGATCTCCGGTTTGCTACCTGTATGGTGCTTGAAAATTTAACCCAAACTTCACACACCCACACCCTCCCCCGAAAATTGCACAACACACCCATCCTAAAATTTGTACTGCACACTCTTTTAGAAACCTGCACCCTGCAATCTTGCCTAAATTTAGGCACTGCACCACTGCCAAAAATAAAGACCGCATTTGCACAGAATTTGCTACACATACTCCTCCAAAAGGCTTCACTTTGAATTCCTCCCTTAATGTATGTCCTGCACTCATGGGACTTGAGTGCAGCATAATTTTTAGGAAAGATGTGGGGCTATGAAGTTTGGGTGGGGTATTGCTTAAAACTTTCAAAAGCAGTATCAGGAGTAAATTTTAGAAAAGTGCTTAAATCTTGGGTTGGGGTGAATGGTGCAAAAGTTAGGACGGATGAAGAGTACAGATTTTAGTATGGGTGGAGGATGCAACTTTGGGAGGGGCGGAAAAAGTATAAATTTCAAGTGAGCGCTTCATGTAGATATACTGGGCAATTACTTTTGCAATTGCTTCTTGGTTCAGATTATTTTAAATATAAAGTCTGTCCTTTAGATTGGAATACTCCCTGTTCTCTTGCTACTCTCTGGATATGTACTTTATCCTGAAAATTTTAAAGCCTGTGGTTAATGGGTTGTGGATTTTCATTTTTGGAGAGAAATTCTCATAGTACTTAGTGTGTTCTTTTGGTAGAGTAATTTGGTCTGCTTGCAGGTGGGGGGACTTGCTATTTCTATTTAAAAGGTTGCTCGGAAAGGCAATGAAGTTGAACCCTTCGCTTTTTCAGGTGTCAATAATCTGCAAGCTTTTCTTTTAAGAGTGGTTCTCTAAATCATTCATGTGCTCCTCAGGCCTACATTGCTGTCTCACCCACGCCTTTCCTGGAATTCCTTTTGTGGTTTGTACTCACTGCTAGTAACATGGACCTCAATTAGACCAATCCTAATTTTGATAGATTTAAAGAGCTAGTGGAGTCAAAACAGGCAGACAGGAAAATAATACAAATTTTAAGTAGTAGTCAGTTGTAACTTTTTATTTCTGAAGTATTTTAACTTTTCCTTTTGCTCATCAGAAAGTCTTCTACGTGATAACATTGTGGTGGATGTGTGGAACAGCTCTTAGCCTGGCAACTGACATATCTAACTCTACTGCCCCACACTACATGATCAGCATTATGATCTCACTGAGTGTGACATCACAAGTGAATGACTTGGTAGTCATTCACTTGCTGTTCCTAAGTTGCAGTGATGTCACAGTCAGTGAGGTCACAAGGCTGATGATGTAGTGTGGGGCAGTAGAGCCAGATATGTCAGCTGTTAGGCTAAGAGTCAAATCAAGTCACTCTTTATTTGTAAAAAGGAGCTTTTCAAATATCAAAGCGCCTGTGCAATCAGCAATCATAAAACAATTTCAGCAGTTAAAATCCCAAACCATAGACATAATTAAAACAATTTAAGTAATATCAGGGAACAGCAGCTCAAACAAATAGGTCTTCAACTCCAAGCTAAATAACTCAGTGGACAGGCACCCTCTCACCCAATGAGGCAGAGAATTCCATAGGTTCAGGGCCGCAAAAGCAAAAGCTCTGGCCCCGAGGTCTTCAAACAGACCCTGGGAACCTCCAGCAATCTCTCATCTGTGGAACGGAGTAGGCAGGAGGGTAGTCGGGACAAAGGAGGGCTTGCAGATAATGCGGTCCCTGTTTGCGTAGGGCCTTATAGGTCAGCAAAGCGACGTTGTAGGTGATCCTCCACCGCACCGGCAGCCAGTGCAGTTCACGGAGCACAGGTGTGATATGGCTAGATCTTGACAAGCCAGTCAACAACCTGGCTGCTGCGTTTTGTACAGCTGCAGGTGAAGAGCTGTTCCACACGTCACATCTACAGTACTAACATCAGATAAACAATCTTCTAATTAAACAAAGGGAAATGAAAACGTGCTTCAGATACATAAGGTAATGGTTGGCTGCTTTTAAAATCTAATATTAGTTTTAGGCAGTACACTAGCTCTTTAATGCAATCTTTTACCGATTTAAACTCAGTGATCAAATCATACATACTGTAGCTGAACAGCTGTGATTTCTCTTGATATTTACAGCTACTCAAGCTGTACTACTAGGTTATTGGTGCCATTATATGTCCGTAGCCTGTCTTGGAAAATCAAAATATCACTGAGCTGTTGCACTTGTCTGAACTACTGATCATAAACTCCAAGTTTATAAGTTTATAACATCTGTTGAGATTGTTACTGTATTGTAATGTTGCTTTTACTTCCCTATACACTGTACTTTGTCTCTAAGTTATTATATTGGGAGTCAGTATAGTGCAGTGGGTTAAGGCTCTGAGCTGCAGATCTGAAGACTTGGGTCTGAATCCCACAGCTGCCTAGGTTCATACTGTGTGATCCTGAATGAGTCAATTAACTTCCTTGTGCTCCCAGGTCACATCTGGAAACAAACTTTGACTTAGTGTACTACTCCTGGTTAAACAATGTTCCCTTTCCCTATATTGTGTTCACTGTTTCTTTGTGTATTTTTGTACTTATAGGTATGCAGTTATGTATGTTCACCTGTATCCTATATAATGTTTCTAGTAATCTCCTGTTTTGTGACTCTCCCAGGTTGTGCCTGGAACTAGGCAAATGTCTTGTCTAGTTCACCTAACTGGTAAATAAAAACTAAATAAAATTGTCCTCCACTGCAGGGGAGTTAGGTGAGTGTCTTTTTGGTGGTTGCTTTCTAGCTGGAGATGGGCTTCATTCGGGTGACTTACCCTCCATGTCTCTACCTTGTGTACTGTAATGTTTTTGTTCGGTCCAACGTGGGTAATATTGGTTTAAAAATTTCTAGAGGCAGTATGGCCTAGTAATTATAGCACAAAGCAATGAACTTGGAGAGCCAGCAGACCTGAATTTGAATCCCTGAACTACCACTTGCATACTGTGTGACCCTGAGCAAGTCACCTAACCTTCCTGTGCTTAATTCTCTCACAGGTTACACCTGGAAATTAACTCCAGTGCTGTGTGCCTTTCCTGCCCAAATAAAGTCTAAACAAAATAAAACGAATATAGTCATAACCCAAAACTCAGCAGTAGATCTAAAGAGGTAATACTGTGAATGCCGTGGGCATCACTTGACTAAGTTATCATATTATAGTGTATGGGAACATAGAGTTGTCTCTACAAAGCCATACACTGTAAAACATTATAGTGTATGGTAGAACGTTGTTCTACCTCGATTTTCATCTGCACTGAAAAGCTGTTCTACCACAGTTCAAAGGGCATAGAATGCTGTTCATCTCTTCTGTGGTAGAACAGCATTCCAGCCCAGATGACATGCGCTAGAGCCACAGTAACGGTAACCGCAGGGTCAACCAGATAATGTGGCAATGGACCGACACACAGTCGCATAACCTCCCTGGCGGATGCAGGACCAATCAGATAACATGTAAGCAGGATCAACAGTCATATTTTTTTTTTAAACTTATGATAATATGTTCAGGCATCCACCTCCGATCACAACGCGAGGCATACATCCACCATGTTTTTTTTTTGAAATACCAACCAAACCCTCCTGACAACCAATGACTGTGTGTATTTCAGATGCTGTGATGACTGAGCCCTAGCAACTTCTAACTAAGCCTAGCAACCAGTCCCAACTCTCGGGATAAGGCAGCGAACAGTTTTTTTTCTACTATAAAAAAATAAGTACAAAAGTACTTCAAAAGATGTAAAATTTCTACAGGGGAACCATACACTATAATAAATACTGGATGGGCATCTCAATGCAGAACCAGTGTGTTCTGCCACCTCGGGGTCTGATTTCAGTGGACCTCTCGAGCTTCGCTCTTGAGGCCACATGAAATCAGACCCCTCTGTGACAGAACACACTGGTTTTACA
Source organism: Neoceratodus forsteri (assembly GCA_016271365.2). Taxonomy (NCBI): domain Eukaryota; kingdom Metazoa; phylum Chordata; order Ceratodontiformes; family Ceratodontidae; genus Neoceratodus; species Neoceratodus forsteri. The sequence continues at coordinate 1,682,856,378 of CM057456.1, forward strand.
TGGTTGCCCATCCAGTATTCTCTATGTTCTGCTTTAGTTGTGACATAACTACTACGGCAGAATTACTTTTCATTCTACTGTAGTACTGTAGTTATGTCATTAAACAAGTCACACAATCATTTGCTTTCAGTTGGGTTACAGCCACTTCACAGTAGACTGACGTGCATGGTCTGTAGCAGTTCAAAAGGAAAACAAATTAAAACAGGGTCCTTCAAGCAGCAACACCACAGTAAAGGAATAAAAACCAAAGTCTGAATTGCCAGCACCGAGTATATCAAGTGGCAAGGCAGGAAGTGGGGGTGGAGGGGTTGCAGACCGGTCAGCAATATTTCAGCAGCATGTACTTCCCTGCATAACACCATAAAGTAATTTTTATTCTCTTACAGATGCTAACTTGTCCTGTGTTCATCACTGGTGATTGCCCATACACTACATAAAATAAGGTATGGGCAACTCTACATGTCAAGGCTGTTTTCCCACCTTGGGGTTACCATTACAACAGGGACCTCGTCAGCTTCACTCTCGAGGTCGCTCTGTCATCATGGCAATCCCTCAGTGGGAAAACAGCCTCATTATGTATAAATGCCCATGCATTATTCTATATATTAGCAAGTTTTCATGTTTATTTGGTTGGTAGGTGGAAATGGTTCACCTAGATTCTTTTAAAGTGGAGGACTCCTTGTATTCCCTCACAGACTCATTGGATGCAAGCTGTTTTCAGGGGGGCATAATTTTTACAGGCTTTGTTTTGGCGAAGAGATGCACTACCTAAATTTTGTAAGATATGGACGCCATGGCTAACTAGATGTAGGGTGACAGAAACATAGAAATATAGAAACATAGAAGTTGACGGCAGATAAGGACCGCAAGGCCCATCCAGTCTGCCCATTTCTTTTTCTACCTTATAAATGTGCCATCGGCCTTTGCTCTGTCAGTGGCCTATCTATTCATAGTCATTTGTATTGCTCCCTTATGCCTATCCCATGCCTGTTTGAAGCCCTGCACTGTATTCATAGCCACCACTTCTTGTGGTAAGCCATTCCATGCATCCACCACCCTTTCTGTGAAAAAGAATTTCCTCACATTCCCCCTTAATCGGCCTCCTTCAAATCTCATGCTGTGTCCTCTTGTCCTGCTATTTTTCTTATATTTAAACATGTTAGACTCTTTCACCGTGTTTATGCCCTTAAGGTGTTTGAATGCCTCGATCATATCACCTCTCTCCCTCCTTTGCTCAAGGGTATACATATTGGGCTCCGTTAATCTGTCCTCATATGTCTTCTGATGTAGTCCCTGCACCATTTTGGTTGCCCTTCTCTGGACTGCCTGAATTTGGTTAATGTCCTTGTGAAGGTGTGGCCTCCAATACTACGCAGTACTCAGATGAGGCCTAACCAGTGTCTTGTACAGAGGGATTATTACCTCCCTCTTACGACTTGTGATACTCCTACATCACACCCTACCCCTAGCCTAGCTACTGCTTTAGAGGTCTGCTTGATGATTTTAGGTCATCAGTGATGATGATGCCCAAGTCTCTTTCTTCCTTTGTGACTGCTAGCAACCTCTCCCAGCCTATAGGTGGCTTCAGGGTTTCTCTTCCCTATGTGCATGATTTTGCACTTTTGCATTAAATCCCAGTTGCCACTCTTTTGACCATTCTGCTAGTTTATCCAGATCTCTTCTCATTCTGCCCACCCCATCTGGATCATCTACTCTGTTGCAGATCTTGGTGTCATCTGCAAACAGACAAGCCTTACCCTCTAGTCCATCTGCAAGGTCACTAATGAAGATGTTGAAGAGGACTGGCCCCAGGACTGATCCTGGTACCCACTTGTGACTTTGCATCTCTTCTGACTGTATACCATTTACCACCACCTCTCTGTTTTCTGCCCGTCAGCCAGTTTGCCACCCAGTTGACCAACTTCTGACCCACCCCGAGCCTACCCAGCTTATTTATCAATCTTCTATGTGGAACAGTGTCAAAAGCTTTGCCGAAGTCAAGGTAGGCGACATCAACTGCTCCCCCTTGGTCCACCACTCTGGTTACCCAGTCAAAGAAATCTATGAGATTAGTTTGACAGGACCTTCCTTTTGTAAACCCATGTTGTCTTGGATCCTGTGCCCTATGGATTCCAGGTGTTGCACTATCCTTTCCTTAAGGAGTGCCTCCATAATCTTGCCCACTACTGAGGTAAGACTGACCGGTCTGTAGTTCCCCTCCTCCTCCCTGCTACCACTCTTGTGGAGCGGGATCACATGAGCCCTTCTCCAGTCTTCTGGGACCTCTCCTGTGCTCAGAGACTCACTAAACAATTCTGATAATGGCTCTGCTAGTTCCTCCTTTAGCTCCTTAAGTACCCTGGGATGTATGCCATCAGGTCCCATTGCCTTATCCACCCTGAGCTTAGCAAGCTCTTGCAGGACCCTTTCTTTTGTGAAGGGAGTAGTGCTCACCTCCCTTCCCCCTGTGTCCATGATGCTGAGCTGTGGGCCCTGCCCTACCTTCACCTTGATTGCATAGGTATGTATTTCAATATGTTCTTATGCATGTTGGCATGTTTCTCTCAGTAGCTAGACCCTTATTACAGAGTGATACTATTTGGGAAGTATTTTTCCTGGTAGGGTGTTGCTGTGGTGTTAGTTTGCTCTTCCAGTGGTGGTAGTGACATAAGGTGCTATATGGATATACAGATAGATCAATTTGCTACAGAATTTCATAAGTTATAATCTATATAGTGTTTCACTTTACTGTAATGCGATGTTTGTTGTTATTGTTTTTTTTATATGTGACTAAGGTTTCTCACAGAAAATTCAATAAAACCTGTTCCTATAAAAAGAAATGGTTCACCTAGTAAAAGACTGTCTTCTTTGTTGTATACTCAAGGATGTCTGATGTTTTCCAGTCATACAGATATGCAATTAAGTACTATTCTTTTGATGAAAAGGGGTTGAACTTTGTTAATGTAACTGGGTGGCTGGGGTGGAAGCCAAAAGTTATGATTAAAGGAGAGACCTATTCTATCTGTCTCAGTTTCAGGCTATGATCCACACCAACTTCCTGATGCAATGTGATGCAGAATGAATCCTCTATAATTAGCTTGTTTCTAAACCTGAACTTGTGGTTGTGTATGGGAAGCAGTTATGTCAAACTGTAAGAACTACAAAGTTCAGTTGAGGCATCAAGGAGTACAAAGTATGAAATCACCCCTTTTGTCTCAGATTGGAATGCCTACGGTTATGTGTAAAAATAGCCAGTGGGAGTTTTTAATATGTAAGGGACAAGAAAGAAATCCCTCTTAAACGCATGCTTTTTGTTTTGTATTTAGCAGGAACATGATAAAAAACTACAGTACATTAAGCAAATAATAGACCCTTTTTGTACATTGTGTGTGAGCACATAAATAAAGGAGAGTTTTACACTATTGAACTCCAGGTACTCAAGTGCTTTTTATACCTCCAGCAAGGGGAGAGGAGTGCTGTTTCTTTCACTGTCCTGTATCCTAGTATTTTGAAGCTGAGCACTGCCAGGCCAGGGAGTGCCCTCACCCTACAGGCACTTAAATAAAGCCTCAGACTTTGTCACTTTTGTAACTTCATATAGCTCTTCTTCACTGCCTGAACAGTCATCTATCAAGACTAGGTGTCTCTCAGGAATCAGTATAGGTAAGTCAGTGCAGTGGCGTGGCAGGCTGAGGCATCTATGCCTCCCTGCTGCCACACTGGTGACTTGAGTTCAGGAATGGACTTGAGCAGCTTGGAGGCTCAGCTGGGGAGGGAAAATTGAGCATCTATAGGACAGCTCTCTTCCTCAGGGAGGGGGTTCCCATGACCCACCTCTCAACTGCCACCTGGAGGAATCCAGACGGGAGCATGTGCGCGGTCACATAGCTTGGGGAAGGGCAGAGTATGGAGTGCTGAGGGTGCCTCCGTGGGGGTGGAGTGCGCACACCACACTCATTGCATGTCCAGACATTCCCGGGGAGAAAATCTGGAGGAAAAATTGGGGATGGGCTCCATGATGCCCACTCAGTGCCAGTGGCCCACCCGGTCTCAGGAGAAGAAAGAGTGAAGACACGGGACAGCCGAATGAACTGGGGACCAGACTGATACAGCCACCCAGCCCACCAAGGAGGAAATGAAAATCTTAATAAGAATCAGTACAGGGTCCACTGCTGTTCAACATTTATATTAACGACGTGGAAGCTACAGTCTACAGCAGATAATGACACTGAGAGTGCCAAGGTGGACTTCCTTAAAGGAGTACTACAGTCAAAATTAGCAACATTTTTTACATTTATTTTATTTCATTTTTGTTGACTAGGTAAGTGCACTAGACAAATCCTGCCTATTTTCAGGCACGACCCGGGGGAGGGGGATACAGATGAATGCCAACTGACTTTGAACCAGATTAAGCTGTTGGTGGTATTTTTAATGAATGAGAGAAATTTGGCCAGGACACCGGGGAAATTCCCCTACTCTTTTCGATAAGTGCCATGGGATCTTTAACATCCACCTGAACTACCACCAATCCAGGCAGATGGGACCTCGGTTTAACGTCTCATCCGAATGACGGCACCTCAGAAGTGCAGCACCCCTCTCATGCTGCACTACAGTGTCAGAACTGGGATATTAACCCAAGTGCCAGATGTGGGAACTGAACCCACAGCCCTCCGATCGCCCGGCCTCAGAGGCGAGTGTGCTACCTACTGAGCCACTGACACTGCTATTTAGCTTTTGTTTACTTGGTAAGCACACTAGACAAACATATGCTTATTTTCAGGTGTGACCCAGGAGATTACAAGGAATATACAGGCAGATCAAGGATTAACAGACTTTCAGAAAAAAAAATTTACAGACAATGCAGGATTGAACAGTGAGGTAAGCATTTACAAGGAATATACAGGCAGAGCAAGGATTAACAGGATTTCAGAAAAGAAAATATACAGACAATGCAGGATTGAACAGAGAGGCAAACAAAACATCACATAAGGTAAACAATTTGACAGTCAAGTTAAAAACATATGTTGTGCAGAGTGTTTTGATTTGTGTGTGTAATCCTGGTGGGTCCTTCCCTTTGTTTGTTATTAGGAGGATTTTCTAAATTTGCCTGCTAGTTTTATGGCCCCTGGAGATCTCCATGTTAACATTTCTTTGTTCTACAATGCCTCCTGTCCCATATGATAGTGATGCATCTGGGACCTCAGATTCATACTGGTTTAAAATCAATTTACTGCAGTAGAGCTGTGATTTTAAGTAACTTTTCTTCGCCAGTAAGCACTGAAGGCTACATTCACAGTTTAGCAAACACTTGAAGGCTAATTGAGTGGGCTATTCTGTAAGGAAAACAGCTAAAGTGTTTACTAATTATAGCACTGATGACCTGAGGTGATTTATGTACTTTTTATGGCTGTGTGTTTTAAAATGTTGATGAAATGAAAAGCTTTAAATGCAAAATATTTATTCCTGAAGGCTAGACCTAGACAAACACAAACACATAGAAAGCAAAACTACTGAATTAGAGTTATTTAGTTTGAGGTCAGAACATCAGGCTCCTATCTGCAGATTACTACTGCAGTACTTTCCCTCACTGAATCAGTAATCCCCGATGTATCATTGTCACTTGAGACTCAACAAACAGAGGGGTACACACCGCTGATCAGTGATCTGGGAGTACATTAGAGTGCTCAGGTGGGTGGAACAGAACCTGCAAATCATATCAGCCTCTTACCTGGCCCTGAAATTGAACACTCAAGCTGATTGGCTCAGCAGGGAGATGCTAAATCAGGCAGAGTGGATGCTTTACCCCACAGTGTTTCAGTTAATCAATCTCAGGTGATCATTACAAGTGGATCTCATGGCATCCAGCACAAAAAAACAACTCCTATGCTATCACTCTCATTTTCAGGATCAAGCAGCACAGGAACTTAACGCACATGGGACTTGGACAGAGCTTACATCATTCCCCCTTCCCCGATGATTCCAAAAGTACCAAAATTCAGTTCACGAGAGCAATGGTGGTACTGGTAGCCCCAGACTGACCAAGGAGATCTTGGCAGTCTCTCACACAAGTGATGTCAATAGACACACCTTTTAGTCTCCAGTCTTGACAAGAACTTCACAGCCAAGGGCCAATACTTCACCACAATCCATAGGCCTGCAACATGATGGCCTGGTTACTGAGACAAACAGATTGCTAGCCCTGTGCTTGTACCATCCAGTGGTGGTGGAGTGCCTGTTACAGTTAAGAAGGCAGTCCATGAACAGCACATGCCAAAGACACTGGTTGATAGGCCAGCCTGGTGGCACTGAGGGTTGAGGCACTGGACACTGCACCTCGTGCCACGCCGGCGACCTGGGTTTAGGAGCAGACTTGCGTCATCAGGGGTTGGTAGTGGGAGGAAAGGATCAAGCGTCCGGAGGACTGCTCTCCTTTCCTGGGAGGGGGGGGTTTGAGTCCCACTGTACAGTGACTCCTGGTGGAGACTGAGGCTACAGCAACAGTTGAGACACGGGTATGGAGCGTGACCATGGCAGCTCACCTGTGGGAGTATGTGGGAGCGCACATGCCCTGCACTGGTGCACATTGCACTGCTGGGCAAACAGGGGGTGAGAAACAAGGAAAGACCCTGCCTCCTGGTAGGTGAAGGTGGGTACAGGGGTGGGCCAAACCATGTCCAGTCCCGGGTCCTTCTGTTCATTCCTCTGGCTCTCCTCCCTGCTTGGTCACTCTACTAGACTATAGATAGAGTGCCAGGAGGAGTAGGCGGTTCCACCTTGGAGGACTCAGAGCCAGGACATTAGTGGCCGGGCAGAGGCAAGGAGAGGTGGCTAATGGAGGAGTAGTGGAGGACTTCAGGTGGACGGGATCATGGCTGCACTGAGAGACCCCTGGAGAGAGTCCAGGTATGGCAGAGAGATAAACAGAATTAAAAATAAAAGACACTGGTTGATTTTTAAGCAGTGTTGTATAGAAAAGTGGACTTCCCTGTTTTTTGCTGGACTTCCACTAATATAGGACTTCCTAAACAAAGGGGTGGAAAAGGGTCTAAGCCCTGCTTCCCTCAGGGTACAAACCGCAGATGTATTAGCCATCAGAGGCCACTTACCTGGGATAGGCTAGGATTGTTGTTCACCCTGCTGTTGTTAGGCTTTTGAAAGCAGTCCAAATTGCTTCTCTGAGCTTAAGGCCAACTTGTGCCTCATGGCAAATTAATCTTGTTCTGAACACCCTCCAAAAAAATCCTTTCCAGCAGGACTCCCTATATTGGGTTATGCTTAAAACAGACTTCCTCATCACTATTTGTTTGGACAAAAAAACTGGGAAGTTACAAGCCCTATCTTGAAAGGAACACTTCTTAGTCTTCCATAGCAACATGGTTACCCCACTTCACATTCCCTCATTTCTCCACATGGTGGGGGCTCAGTTCTATCTTGAGCAGGAAATCCATTTACCCACTTTTGCTGCTGAGCAGAGTCAGCCCTTAGCATTCCTAACCCATTAGATGTGGGGCATCAGCTCAGACTTTATCTCTCTGTCCTAGTACCTCTCTTTCTCAAAGACTAGTCGTAAGTCAGATAGATTATTCACCCTTCCAGTGAGCAAGAGAGTGGACCACGCAACATCTAAAGCATGATTGCATGTTGGCTCCACTCAGTTATTGCTGAAGCCTATCAGGAGGGGTAGGTCTCTATTCACCCCCGGGAATCAGGGTACAATTAACCCAGGCAGTTGCCACCTCCTTAGCCAAAAGAGGTCAGGTTTCGCTGCAGGGCATTTGTTCTCTAGCCACCTTGTCTACATTGCATTCATTTGCCAAATATTATTGCCTGGATGTGGTGTTGACTGCTAGAGCTTTCTTCGACAGTGTGGTCCTCCAGGTCACAGCAGAACCACCCTATGCCAGTGTCTGCATTGTTTCCCACCCAAATTAGGCTAGCTTGGGCACTGCTACAAAGATCTCACTGGTGATGACTGCAGAGTACTATAAAGGTGGTGAGATGTAATGATGTGTATAAAAATGTATGTAGATATTCCACTACTTAAATAAATGCATTATTTTCCCAAGACTATGACCCAAGTGAAAGATAAACGATGTTATTCACCCAATGGATAAATAAGTAAGCATTAAGCCATGACACGGCATGGTTCTACTGGAGAATTAATCCATGCGGGGGGCTTTGGGGCACGAGGCTAAAGGCCAAGTGTCTCCAACCCTCCAGGCATGGATTAATTCTCCTGTAGAACCATGCTATGGAGTGGCTTAATGTGCTTGTAACATGGCAAGTGCAAGGTAAACACTCTTTAAACACTGTTTCAATTTAAATCAAATACAAATTACCAGAAACACTAATTTTTGCTTAATATAACATTTTATGGTTCAGCTCTGTCCGTTTCACAGGCTCCACACATTGGCAACTGTGCACGTGCATGTTGCATAGTGTACATACATTAATATCATGACTGAACATTTTAAACATGCACCAACATTATATCAAGTACAATAACACAGATTAAAGCAAAACATTTGTACCTCTAATGCAGATTTCAAACATGTTCAGCTCCATTCATACCTCTATTTCATGCATCACACTACTGCATTATCGGCAAACATCGCAAATTTGCATATTTAAATACGCTAACAAACATTTACACGTTGAAATTTTTTAAACATTGAATAACATTACCTAAAACTAGCCAGAGTACAATATTTACTGGGAACTGTAAAGGAATGAAATCAGTTGCCTAGAAAAGGAATATATTTAACACACCGTCTAGCTCACATGTGGTACTTCCTCTGAGGTGCACTATGGGTAGGCCGGAATTTGCATTGCATAACTAAACATTCCAAAACAGGGGGATGTAACATGGGGATCACACTTTAGGACGTAACATTTTTAACAAATAAACTACAATGGCATTATATAAGCATTTCTTGGCATTATACAAGACTGTACTGCTGAACTAAGGCTTATTCTGCTCAGAATAACAGTTAAAATCTATGGGGCCATTTATTGTAAAATGGTGCAGATTGAATGGACTGGCATTGTTTGCATTCTGTCCTGCTCCTGGCTCTGATTTAACCCTGCTACTTGGTTTATCTTTGGGGACTGTGGTTTACTGTGAAAGGGATGAGCTTCTGATGGGTGTTGATTTGAGGATTTGTGTACGGGTTGGTTCAGGGGCTGCTGTGCTGCTTGAGGGTGTGCAAATCGATGGAGAGCTGCTTGTTGTTGCTTGTGCATCAGTACTGACTCTAGGCTTCTTAGCCAGAATGCTGGACCAATTCTCTCTGTCTGTGGGTGATAGGGACCAGTAATTCTTGAGGCTAATCTCGCATCTGTGTCCAGTTACAGTCTTGATTTCTCTGGATGTAAGACCAGCCTTGGACAACAAGTGGACTGCAGTACTGTGAATGCTGTAGTTTGTGTACTGCTTGCTAAGTTGGACATCTGCAGATATTTGGGACATCATGCACCCAAGATAATTTATGCCCATGGGCTGCTTTCCATGCCATATCTTTTGCTCATTCAAAATGTGTTGTGTCATGCATTTAAGGTACAAATAAAAAGAGGGTGCATCTGCTGGGCATCTGGACACATACTGCTTAAAGAGGGACACAGTACAATCCAGATTTTCTGGCTGCATTAAAACAATGCCTCTTAGGGCATCACAATTGGGCCCATTAATCTGGTTATGGTTTTTAGTGGCTTCATTGAAAGCCGCAGAAATATATTCCTTCCCTTTGTCATCTCTGTTCAGGGTAAAAGACTGGTGCTTTAACTTTGTGAGCCCCTCCCTTCATCTTCAGGCTAGACCAAGCTGTAATCTGAACCACAGCCTGCATGCTAACCCAGACACAGACTGTGGGTTCAATTTTGTCACAGATTCTAATGTTGTGCAAATCATCGTCTGTTATGCATGGGTGGTGTGTAGTAACATCATTGCCACCACATCTGTACTCTTTCAAAACAGCAATGAATACATTAGTGGCAGCATGAAACTGAGGATCAGAGGCAATATTAACATTTCAATGAACTCAGCACTATTTAGATGCCTGTTCAGGCCTGCTCTTAAAGAGCTGCTGACACCATCTGGCCAAAAGTGCTACATTGCAGAATTAGAATACGCATATCCCCAGCAAGCAGCATACCAAAAAGTAGATTTCTGTGTTACTTCATTTTAAAGTTATTTTGTTCTCTGATTTCACTACCTGTTCAAAAAAGCCTGTTTCAGTGAAGAGCTGCTGCTGATGTCACCTAGGGACCTTACAGTCTAGTATTTCCTGTCAGCAAGCTTATAGGACCTGTTTCTTTAAAGCTGTATCGATCATGTGCAATGGTTTTCATAAGTAAAACAGGTAGCACAAGTTAGTAAACAGTGCTTTAAAAACTTTGTGGTTCAGGCTTTGTAACAAAACTGACAATATTTTGTCTGGGTGCCTTTTTATTGAGGTCCTTTTTTCTTGAGTTGCTGAATGCTGGGTCATAGCACACTGTTGAGAGGTTTGCAGACTGGATCAGTTTCTGATGTGGTGAAAGGCTGAGCTCATTCACACCTATCAGTCAATCGAGGCAACTTCTAAGAATGGCAATTTAAAACAATTATCCAATCTTCTTGTCAATGGGTTGGGAAGACTCATCTATATTCTACTCTAAATTATAATGATCATTTTACCAGAGCTAATAGTTCCAACCATAGTAGGAATTAACATATATAAGGCCGCTATTAAAACATATTGTAAAGCAGACAATGACAAACCGAAGCAGTGAAATTACTGTATCAACATTATAATACTAGCAGCAAATACAATTTCCTAATAGGCACTTTAGAGTAGCACTCCAAATGGTTTCAGCAGCCTGGAGGCATGCTGACTTAGCATCCAGCAACCCTGGAGAAATAGACCACACAAAACAGTGTTAAATAATACAATTTTATCAACTTTGTTACAAAACCTGAAACATATATAGTTTTTATAGCAATGTTTACTGACTGGTGCTGCCTGTTTTACTTGTGAAAACCATTGTACATGATCTTTACAACTTTGGAGAAATGGGTCCTATAAGCTTGCTGAGAGGGATTACTAGACTTTGAGGTCCCTACATGACATCAGCAGCAGCTCTTTACTGACACCTGCTTCTATTGCACAGGTAGTGCAATCAATGTTACAAAATGGCTAATAACTTTAAAACAAGATAACATAAAAATCTGTTTTTGATATGAGATTTACTGGGAGTATACTTATTTGGATTCTGCAATGCAGCACTTATGGCGCCAGTGACTCTTTTATCCAATAAATGAGCTGATGCTATATTGTTTGCCTTCTGAGGTCCTCACTGAACCATAGAACTGGCGTAGAGTGTTGGCTAACTCTGGTACAGACAGAGTAGCAAGATCAATGTGCTGCAAAGTTGATGTGAGCCAGTCATTGAAGCTATTCAATGCCCAAGTTGTGTTTTTATGGATGTTTGGCTCAGATTTTTTTCTCTGTAGACTCAAGCTGTTTCAGTTAGGGCAACGTGATGACTGCTATTGTAAGTTTATGTTATCTCTAATAAATATATTGTGTTTTTCCAATGACCATGGGGCAGGTGGGTGATTCATTTGTCTCCTCACACTGCTGTGCAGTGCATTATGAATGACAAACTGTGGCATCTACTGATGACACAGCTAGCTGGTAAGGTGCGCTCCCAATGGAAACCTTAATATGGGGAATTAATCCATGGGCAGGTGATACTTGACAACCAGTGACAGCTATCTGTTTCACATTAATAGCATTGCCATGTTAAAACACTGTTTATTTTTCACTTGTCTACATCACAATCAACTTGATTGACAGCCCATTCTGCCAATCCTACAATTAATCTGGCCTCAAATGTCACACAGAAGTTCTAGAACACAGACATTACATACACAGAACATACAATGGACTGTGTTCAAATACACCATTAATTTCTATTCATGAGGTGGTGGGATTTTCATAACTCACTCGAGGTTTTGCCACTCATGAGTTATGGTCCCCTCCCCTCACTTATGGAAATAAATGGCATATTTGAACATGGGCCATTGTATGTCCTATATTTACTTACCTAATAAAGGTGATTAGATGAGTCCCTTTTTCAGTACTCTACAAGCCCTCCCAATGTGGACTAATGGCTGTAGAGGGCATCACGGTGGAGGGTAGAGTGATATCCTTTTGTGTAGTACAGTCCGGTCCTCGTATGTCTGACTATTCTGATATTAGTATATGGATAAACAAATGCTGGTGTATACTCCTGTACACTGCCTGAGCCACTACTTGTTTTCATACATGGATCCAGCGGGAGTTGGCATGCAATATGGTATGTTGTTGTGGTTTTCTGGGATGGACTTAGGGGATGGCCTCCAGCCAGTCTGAATTTCATTGGATCATGCATCATCCTATAGGAGGGACTAGGGATATCCAGGAGGACAGAGGCGAACTTGGGGGGGGGCTAAGGGGCTGAAGCCCTCTCTCTGACATCCTCTGTCCACTATACAGTCGGGTCCAGCAGCTGCAGCAAGTTTCTTAACTTGCAACATAAAGTGCTTTCCCGACTTTGTGAGCACATGGTCTTTCATGCCCCTGCCCCAGTCCTTTTCCCTGTCCTAATTACGTGGGCTTTAAAGCCCAGCAGCAACACACAGCAGCTTCCCCAGTGAGTCACCCCACCCCCGAGTCCCACTCTATCCCAGACCCGGACCATAAAGCAGTGTGTCACAACAGTGTACTGCCACAGCACATGCAAGTTCTGCAATGCAAACAGCCAATTGAGCCAAACAGTTTGACTACAACCACTACTGTTTCTCATTGGGTGCTTTGTCTAGTTACACACCCGGTACTGGCGCGAAAGGAATGCACTGGTGGTGGAGGAGTCAGTGTTTGGGTTTGCCGTCGGCCAGCACAGTACACCACTTTTAAATACAGTACGGGTCCATCTGGGTCATCTTGGAATATTTGTTGTTAGCTGTGGCTCATCTGGTTCTGTTTTTTTTTTTCATGGACATTTGATTGAGATGACAAGTAAAAGTAACCAACTGAAGCCTAGTAGTGCTGATTTACTTATTGTATGTATTTTGAGAACTGCTTGCATTAAAAGGTCATTGGTGATGTGCAAATCCTTGTGGTGTATGGGCTGCAGAGGAAATGGACCAGCTAGAACTTTATATTCGGCTGATCAAGCCAGCATGCCAAGTAGTAATACGAACAGTACAGTTTTCTCTTAATCATCTGCTCATTTGTGTGCAAAAAAGTTAGTGGGAAGTTGAGATTGGCAGACAATCAAGATCTTGTAAGAAATTCCTTTTTTCTTTAATGTTTGCTGTTTTAAACATTTATACAATAGGTCTATTTAAATGAGAAATCTCAAGTATACAATTTCAATTACTGTATTTCATGACATCATTCAATTCGGTGATACATTTTCTGTTTTTTTTTTGGGGGGGGGGGCTGCAGTGACTTTGTTCCTTTGAAGCTAAATGTTCAGATATATGTACTGTTTGTTCCCAGCAGAAACCTTAGTACAATTTTATTTCCATCATCACATAAGAATATCTAGGTTGTGGATTGTCAAGTAAGGGTTTACTGTGACCAGCTCCCTCAGAAGCATGTTGAAGTTCATAATCAGCGGAACCACCTCAAATCCTTAGACATTTTAATCAGCATCTGCATCTCAATATTTCATCCTCATTGTGGTGGACCATTCCGTTCTTATTTATTATAGACTCCCTCTGCAACAACTGTAAGAAATGTCAAATGCTTCTCTGTGCAAACTTCCTGGAATTTGCTTCTAAAATGCACCATTTACCATCAAATTTTTCAAAGTTTCTTCCAGGGGCAAATCTCCCAGACCCCACTTTCTAGAAAATATCACTGATGGGGGCATGAGCCTCCCCCCCCCCACACTTTTAGAATCCTGCTGATATCCCTGTCAGCTATAGTGAGGGGAGGGGAGGGGCTCTCAGGGGTCTAAAATGGCCTGCTGCCTGTTTGGACAAATGGGACAGGGATTGGGAATGGAAAACACTGGCGTTCGTAAAGGAGCTGAGGAGGACTGAGGACTGTCTTGTACAACCAACACCTTGTTTTGTTGGTGATCTGAGGTGTTGCACATTTACTTGGCTATGGGGCTCACTACAATTAAGAAGGGTAGCAACACAGTTTGCTACTAATCATGATTTTTTGTTAGAAAAGTTCTCAGATTCCATCTTGGAGAATGTAAAAACAAAACTTTTTCTGGGGGCCTAGGCAACCCTCCGACCCTCGGCCTATTGAGTTGGGTACTTCACACTCTCAATCCCCATTGCATATGCTCCCGAATATTTGCCTCTGCAGGAGGATACAGGAGGCAATTTAGGAAAAAGAGCAATAAGTCATGCTAACATGGAAATCCCCAGCGGACATAAAACTAGCAGGCAAATTTAGAAAAAAGTTCCTAATTGCAAACAAAGAGAAGGACACACACAAATCAAAATACTCAGTGTTGCATGTTTTTGCAAATTTTGACTGTAGTACTCCTTTAAGAATGGGGATAGTAGTATTCTATGAAAAGATTAATGTTGTATTGCCATCTTGTGCTCAAAAATGGTATTGAAGTGCTACGTCCAGGGGAAAGGAAACTTTTCTCGGTGATTGCTACAATTTAGTCGACGGCTTGATTTCATTTGCTCTGACTGCTCCTGGTTTTCCTCAGCTCCATTGACTGCAGAACTCCCAATGTTGCACCCAAGGAGTATACCAAGTCTAAGAAGAGTGGGTGTGAGGTAGTTTTCGGGCTGAGATTTTCTCATGGTTGTGCAGGTAGACTGGGCAGTGTTTGAGTTATTGACCCTTGTGTGGTCTATTTTGTGTTAGTGACGAGTGGCTGTTGGGCAGTTAACTCATACTTGGGTCCCCCACTAACCGCTGTACCCCATCTGTCTTACCCTGTCAGGCATTTCTGTCTGCTTTCTATCCATACCCTGACAAATTACTTGTCGGTGGCTGTTTGTGAGAGGGTGAGCCCTTTTTGGATTTTTACATCTAGTTACATGCATTCAGCTTCCTCGCAGCTCCTGGTGTGAGCAGGAGAAGGAAAGAGGGAGCAGGAATTGGACTCTTCGACTTGGCCTCCTGGCACACTCTGTTTCCATGAGTGAGCTGCTCTTTCTCTGTGAGAGAGGGAGTGAAAACTTTTCTTTGGTATAAAGCTTGAGTATTACATCTGCCTATTTTATGCTATTTCAAATCCAGTTGAATTTTGGGACTTTTCAAGAGTGAACTATATGGAAATACAATATATGTTGCATTTATGAAGTAATTGTGTGTAATCAACAGATAATGGGGCCTTTCTAGTGATTCTGGAGCTTGTTTTATTTAATACTTAGTTTAACTGGAGTGAGTGAGGTGTATGTGTGATTGCTTAGTTTAGTTAGCTGCTTGTATAGATAACTTGGCTGAATGGTGGTGTGTTTGCTATTTGTACAAGTAATTTTATTCTTAGGTTTAAAGTGTGAGGTATGGGGTAGTTTTTTTGTAGTGGGTGGTTATTTTATTTATTTATTTTAAATTCTTTTTGGGAGGGACTGTGTATGATATGTCGTACGGCAGCCAGATCCATGAGTAACTTTGAGAGGGGCGTCCCTTCGGGTTGCTCACTTGTACCCTCTCTATGGCCATGATTGACTGCTGTGGGGGGGGGGTCCTCCAGGGGTGCTGCTCATAATGTAGATCAGCTCAGTGAGTAAATAAGGAGGGCATGATCAGGAACATGCTGTGTAGGAGGTGCATGGGGAGTTGGCCTTTCTAGGTAAGGGGTCCCACATGTCTAATCCCTGTTCCCCAGGCTACTGAGACTTCTGGTTAGCATGTAGCTAATGGACTGGCAAACTCCTCTCCTCCCCTTAGCACAGTTCTTTGTAACACCAGATCTCTAGGAATAAAACAGCGGTGATGGATGCTTTCATCACAGATTCCTTGACAGATCTGGTATGTACCATGGAGACCTAGTTGGGGGATGACTCAGGTCCTGTGTTTGAGGCATACATTCTGCTGGGTTACTCAGTGGTACATTGTCCAAGGTGGGACTGCAGGGGTGGCAGGGTAGCTATTTGTTTTAGATTTGCATTGGGACTGATGATGTACCCCAGGGGAGAGACGAGGTCATTTGAATGCGTAGCGGTGGAAGGTGGGATGGGAACAAGTTGCAAGATCATGTTTCTATACCATCCCCTGGGGTATTGGTGCAAATACTTGCTGGAACTTGAGAGTTTCATGGCCAAGCTGGTGGTTTAGACATCTAGGGCCTGAGTCACAAAGTGCCCCTGAATGGTGCAAGGGACTTGCATCACAAGGAATAGTGCAAGGCACAGCTTGTGCCAAAAGATGCCCCAAGAGCAATTCACAAATACAGCCTGAATTAAACGTAGGCTGTGGGCATCAAAGTAGGCCTGTACATCCTTGTGGCACAAAATCAGCTGCAGCATGGCACTAGGGGGTTTGTGGCAGACGCAGGCTGCCATATCTCCTAATTTAGGATTCACAAAAGCCTCCCAGAAGGCACACTTCAAAGTACCCTTAGACTAGCCTGGGCTGGTCTATGGATACTTAGAAGTGTGTCCTCTGGGAGGGTTTTGAAGCATGCACCAATGTGCTGCAGTCCCCCCTTCCCAGCCATGATCCCCTTTCAGTAGAGAAATCACTTCCCTGGTGATCTAGTGGCCCCCCCCAGCCCTGATCCCCTGTTATTACAATAATGATATCCCCAGTGGTTTAGCTGTCCACCTGCCCTGATCTCCCTTTTATCAAAATACTCACATCCCTGGTGGTCTAGCGGACCCCCCTTCCTATCCCCCATCAGCCCATATTATGGAAATATATATTTCCTTGGTGGTTTAGTGGATATCCACCCCAGCAGGCAGGCCCCACCACCTTGTTCCCCCACTCCAAGCCGGTGACCAGCACAGCCCTCTGCTTACCACCACAGCTGGCCACCAACTGAGCATTCAGTGAATGCATACTATATGCAGTACGCGCCCATTGATTGACAGCTGAGCTGAGCTGTCAATCAGTGAGTGCATACTGTATACAGTATATGCTCATTGAATGCTCAGTTGGAGGCTAGCCATGGTGGAGAGCGGAGGGCTGTGCTGGTCACCAGCTCTGGGATGAGATGGGGAGCAGGATGTTGTGGCACTGTCTGCTGGGGTGGGGGTCCACTAGATCACCAATGAAATATATTTTTCTATTACATGGGCTGATTGGGGATAGGGAGGGGTCTCCTTGACCACCAGAGATGTGAGTATTTTAATAAAAGTGGATCAGGGTGGGGAGTGGACCGCTAAACCACCAGGAATATAATTATGTTAATAAAAAGGGATCGGGGCTGGGGGGTCCATTAGACTACCAGGGATATAATTATTGTAATAACAGGGGATCAGGGCTGGGGGTCTACTAGACCACCAGGGATATAATTATTGTCATAACACAGGATTGGGGCTTGGGGGTCTGCTGGACCACCAGGGATATAATTATTGTAATAACAGGGGATCAGGGGTGGCAGGCTCCGCTAGACCACCTGCGATATAATTATTGTAATACAGGGGATCTGGGCTGGGGGGTCTGCTACACCATCAGGGATATCATTATTGTAATAACAGGGGATCGGGCTGGGTGTACTAGGCCACCAGAGATATAATTATTGTAATAACAAGGGATCGGGCTGGGGGCCACTAGGCCACCAGAGATATAATTATTGTAATAACAGGGGATCAGGGCTGGGAGGGTCTGCTAAACCACGAGGGATATAATTATTGCACTAATAGGGGATCAGGGTCTGGGAGACTGCTAGACCACCAGGGAGGTAATTTTTTTTTTTTTTTTTTTTTACATAAATAGGGATTGGGGACAGGTCTGCTAAACCACCAGGGACTGCTGTTCATGGTGCTATTGCTGCATGGCCATCCCATGGCTTACAGCACACCTTACGGATGCACTGCCTGTGTGGCACAGGGCCAGGGTTGCCACAAGCCACAGGACTTTGTCACTGAGACCCTACCCAATCATGAATCGGGCATAGAGTCCCTGGCACACCAGCTATCGGCGCAGCTTGTGCCAACCTTTGTGATTCGATCCCTAGATTTCTTGTTCTGGGCAACTTAATGCCTGGGTTGGTGATGAAACATCTCTTTTTGTAAGTCCGTTCCTCCAGGTGATGCCTTCTCTGGCTTCGTACAGGCAATTGCCACTAACAGTCATAATGACGGCCATGCCTCGGACCTGGTTTTCTCATTAGATCTTGATATTAGCAATGTCAAGGTTAATCTGGTCATTTGGTTGGATCACTATGCCGTGGAGTTTCTTTGTGGGGCTCCTCTGTTCACTTCCCCTGTGTAGACTGTCAGTTACCACTCCTTTAGAAATCTGAAGCCTCAAGGTCTCCTGGCAGCACTGAACATCTCGGGCATGGGGAAGTCTTGTGGATGGAAACTGAGGCTACAATGGAGGGATACAATAAGGCTCTTGCTATAGCTATTGACTCCCTAGCACCTCTCAGTGTCAACCCCTTGATTTCCCGCCACAGGTCACCATGGTTTGATGGTGACCTGTGGAGGTTGAAGACAAAGGGATGACTGTTGGGGTGCTGTTGGCAGAGGTCCACTCAGAGGAGGTAAACTGGTGAATAGGGCTCATTATGATGAGTATCAGTGAGCAATCACTGCGTCTCTCAGGGTGCAGTCGGGGGGCCAGAGGAGAAACTGCACTGCACTAAATACTGAATTTCTACTATTGTAGTTTTTCTTGCCGGACGTGGCCTCTCTACAGGTCTCTGAGGGGCATGAGAAACAGAGGACAGCGCAGGCAGGACTGGACTTGGAGTGTGGCTTACTGAGCAGGTTCTAACACAGGGATCCTATTTCTTGCAGGGAAGCACAGAGATCTGTTAAAACCTTTTCCGTTCCATTTACTGGGCAGTTGTTTTGGTTGCTTTTTTTTTTTTTTACTTCAGGAACCGAGGAATAGAGTGTATTTCTTTGTTTACTACAGGGAGTGCATTTCTTACAGGGAAACCGGTTGTTGGCTAGCTGTATTTTTAATACTTTTAGGTACCAGTAAAATGCATTGCATTTTATTACTGGAAGTGTTTTTTCTTGCTGGGAAGCACACAGTTGAGTAGAATTAGGTAATTCTACTTGCTGTGGAAAGAGTTAGTGTCGAGAGGATTTTTGTAAGTTTTGCTATTTTTTTTTTTATTTAGCTTAAAGGTTTCTGTGACTGTGTTTTTGGAATTTAGCTTTAAGATTTATGTGGCTGTGTTTTGAGAATTTAGCTTAAAGGTTTCTGTGGCTGCGTATTTGGAATTTAGCTTAAAGGTTTCTCTGGCTGGAGGGATTCTTAAATACTGAAAGCCACTGGGGGTTGGGTTTGAAGGCTGTGAGGGAGGAGCTTGAGGAGCTGCAAACTTACCTGAGCCCTCAGGGCAGGTCAGGAGGGAGGAAACAAGGAACAGCCATATGAGCTAATTCTTAAAGATATATGACTTATGAGTAGGACTGTGGTGTACAATTAGTATTGCAGATCTTATGAGTAGGATTGTGGTTTCCGAGTTATTACTGTAGTTGGCTGTCATTAGGGTTACCACCTGTCCTGATTTTCGCAGGACAGTCCTGATTTGGGCAGCTGTGTCCTGCAAAAAAACATGAAAAATACTAAATGTCCTGATTTTACAGTAGGAAAAATATTTTCTAATATTCCACTAAATGTTCTGGAAAACTACAATAGCTTAACTAAAATACCTTAAAATGATAAGAAACAATAGAAGCAACTAAGAAACTACACTACTTAGTCTTAATTCTGATTATATATAGCAAACAAGTCTGTTGCATCAGTCGTTGTTAGGTACTGTCCCGTGAAAAATCATGTTTCAGTAAGAAATGTCCCACTTTGGGCTTCTTAAAAGGTGGTAACCCTAGCTGTCATAGGCTGCATGCAAGGGCATTTGGCATTACAATTTCAGCTAGATGCTGGGCTATGATTAGTTAATTCTACTTGATGTAGAGAGAGTTAGTATGGAGAGGATTTTTTGTAAGTTTTGCTATTCTTTTTTTTTTTTATTTAGCGTAAAGGTTTCTGTGGCTGTTTTTTTAATTAAGCTTAAAGGTTTCTGTGGCTGTGTCTTTTGAATTTAGCTTAAATGTTTCTGTGGCTGTGTTTTTTGAATTAAGCTCAATGAGGGGTACAACGGCCCCACTTAAAGCCGGGGGGAGGGGCCTAAAGAGGACCTGGGGCAAACGTCTAATTTCTGGACTGTATGTGTTTGGGAGAGTTGGGAATGCCATCAGTCGGTTTGTAATTGTGTCCGTAAACAACTGCAATCAGTATAGAGAGACTGTATTTCACTGTCCTGTATAGGTAGTGTGATTCATGGGTAGGACTGTGGCATGCAATGGTTGTGGGGCAGCAGTGTGGATGAACACACTGTGGAGGCTGGGATAGTGCCCAATATATGCCCACAGGCTAGGGAGGCTCGAGGAAGAGGTTCAGTGGCTTGGCAGGGAGCTGGGGAAGTTTAGGGGGGAAGGGAGGGTTGCATTGATAGAAGGACTGACACCTGAGAGTATCGTGGCGGCACCAAAGAGAAGGAACAGTGAGTCAAGGAAGGGATCAGGGGGAGGGGGCCAACTAGACAGGAAGCCAGCTGATGAAGGGTGGACTCTAGTAGGGCCTAGCAAATGAGGAGCAGCAGTAGGCAGGAGGAAAGAGAAAATACATATTAATGCAAAGAGGGTAGGGAACATGTTTGCTGTACTAGCAACACATGGGGAAGAGCAGGACGCAGGAGGAGACTGCACAAGGGGATAGTACTCATGAAGAAGAGGGCGTGAGGGGCATTACTAGTGGAGAGATTGAGCACAGCATGGCAGAGGGAAGGATAATACTCAGAGAGGTGAGGTGGGAGAGGGAGGTTGGCAGTCAAACAGGAGGAGGAGGAGGAGGGGTCTCAATTGAGAGGGGCAAGGGGGAAGACACTGCAGCAAATGGTAAAAGCACCATCCTGAGTGGCCCCGGGAATGAGAACCTGGGTGGGTGGGTGGCGATGGGCGCAAGGAAAGAGGAGAGTGGTGTACTGATGTTGGGGGACTCCATACTCAAGGGGAGCAGTTGGGGCAGCAAGGGGGGAGAGGCACAGTCGGATATGGGTGGAGTCTATACTGGGATTCAAGGCAGACAAGACAGGACAGGCAATCCTAAGGTGTGCAAGGAGGGGTTGGAGGAAACTGCACATTGTGGTACATGTGGGAAAAAATGACCTAGCGAGGGAAACGGTGGAGGTAGCAAGGGAGAGGACTGAGGAAGTGGGAAGGTTGTGCGAGGAGACTGGGGAGTCTGTGGCCTTCTCGGAGGTGTTCCCAGTACCCTGCGCAAGCACAGTGAGAAAGGAGAGGATTGGGGAGTTGAACGCATGGTTGGTAGAATGGTGTCAAACTAAGGGGTACAGGGTTGTGGGCAGCTGGGGCAGTACCTGGGATAATAACAATCTGTTCACAAGGGATAGGCTGCACCTGAACGGGGGGGAAAGGAGGTATTAAAGCAAAGACTGGGGCGGTATAGTGTGACAAAGGTGGATATAAACTAGTTAGGGGGAGGCAAGTGGGCAGCAGGTAGGTAGGGATCCAATAGAGCAGAGTCACAGCCTACCCCCTAGGCTAGCTGGGAAGGATTCAGAGTGGCCGAAAAGGGAGGGAGTAGAAGGGAGGAGATGGAGGGCAATGAAGGGAAGGGGGCAGGATGGAGGGTGGTCTTTCTGAATGCGAGAAGCTTAGACAACAAATCAGCTGAGCTACAGGCACTCTTGGCAATGTGGAGTGTGGATATCGCGGCTGTCACGGAAACATGGGCAAACGAACACCAGGACTGGGATCTGGCAATCCCAGTGTACAAATTATACAGGAAAGACTGTGAGGAGGGGTGGGGGGTGGCAGTCTATGTGAGGGTTGGGATCAAATGCACAAGGGTCGAGGGGGAGGAAAGGAGAACAGAGGCAATCTGACTGCAGCTCCTAGACTCAAGAGGTAGGAAACTGAGGTTTGGGGTGGTATACAGGCCGCCGTCCCAGTCTGAGAAGCCTGACAAGGAATTAGATGGACAAATCAGAAAGGTATGTAGAAAAGGGAAGGTGGTCATTGTGGGGGATTTCAACTTGCCGGGGGTTGACTGGAGCTTTCAGTCACCTCCAGTGCTAGGGAACAATTGCTCCTGCATGTGACCTAGGAGGGTCTCCTGACACAGGTGGTTGATGGACCTACTAGGCTAAAGAAAACTTTAGATCTGATATTGTCAAATGGGGAGGCAGTAAGGGAAATAAGGGTGGAGGACCCACTAACCGACAGCAATCACCAAACGGTGTGGTTTAATATCACGATGTGCAGGGAGCCAGTGAACTCAGTAACCCGGGTGGTAACTTCAGGGGGTGCAGGCTTTGGGAGGATGCGGGAAGTACTGAAAGGGAAACTGGAGGGCATAAGGCAGGAGATGGATGTGGAGCAGAAATGGGATATTATTAAATGGGGGATTACAGAAGCAACAGAAGCTTGCACCAAGACACAGAGTGTGAGGAGCAGAGCAAGGAAACCATGCTGGCTGAACAGCAAGGTCGTGGAGGTGGTGAGAGCAAAATGAGAGGCACACCAGAGGTATAGGAGGATGGGGAAGGAAGGGGACAGGGAGGAGTATGCAAGCTGATCCAGGGAGGTGATCAGAAAAGTGAGAGAAGCCAAGGCCCAGAGGAACTGAGATTAGTGCAGGGAATTAAGGGGG
The DNA here is from genome assembly GCA_016271365.2 of Neoceratodus forsteri. Taxonomy (NCBI): domain Eukaryota; kingdom Metazoa; phylum Chordata; order Ceratodontiformes; family Ceratodontidae; genus Neoceratodus; species Neoceratodus forsteri. The sequence continues at coordinate 1,682,879,189 of CM057456.1, forward strand.
GAATTAAGGGGGGAGGAGAAAGACTTTTCAGATACATCAGAAAGAAAAGGAAGTGCAAGGAGACAACAGTGAGGATAAAAGGGTGGGGAGTGGACGGAAAAGGGGGAGGAACAGGCAGAAGCACTGAATGAATACTTTTGCTCAGTGTTCATGGAAGAGAGAGGGGACGCTATCACCATGGGCTGGGAGGGTGGGGATGGGGGAGTGGAGGCGACAGATGGAAAGATTGAGGGAGGAAGAGTCCTAGAGGGACTGAAGGCACTGAGGGTAGACAAGGCACCAGGGCCGGATGGTATCCACCCCAGAGTACTGAGGGAGATGGCGGAGGTGTTGGCAGAGCCGCTGTCAGATCTGTACAGCACCTCACTGGAGTCGGGATGTGTGCCACTGGACTGGAGGATGGCATATAAAATGCCGTTACACAAGAGCAGACCAAGGGACGAACCGGATAATTATCATCCGATAAGTCTCACCTCCATAGCGTGCAAACTCATGGAAATGATACTAAGGAAAAGACTGGAGTTGCACCTGGAGGACAACAGCCTACAGGATGTGAGGCAGCATGGGTTCATTTCAGGGAAGTCATGTCAAACCAACCTTATACAATATTATGACTGGGTGACAGGTGAGCTGGATAAGGGTCATGCAATGGATGTTCTTTACTTGGACTTCAGTAAGGACTTTGATTCGGTGCCTCATGGGCAGCTTGGGGGGAAGTTAACTGGTATAAGGGTAGGGGCAAAAATGACAAACTGGATTACAAGCTGTCTGAGTGGGAGGCTGCAACGGGTGGTGGTGGGAGGGGAGCTCTCAACTCTGAAGCTGGTGACCAATGGGGTGCCACAGGGCTCTGTGCTGGGACCAGTATTATCTGGGCTCTTCATATCAAACATTGCATACGGGTTGGTGAGCAAGGTAAGTCTGTTCGCAGATGACACCAAAATGGGAGCAGTTGTGGATGGAGAGGAGGGATGGAAGAAGCTGCAGGAGGACCTAAGCAAGCTAGAAGAGTGGTGGCAGCTGTGGTTCAATGCAAAGAAGTGTAAGGTTATGCACTTTGGGGGGAAGAACCCAAGGAGAGAATACTATCTGGGGGAGGGTCAAGCTGGGGATCACTGAGGAGGAGAAGGACCTAGGGGTAATGGTAACAGGGACCATGAAGAATACTGCCCAGTGTAGGAGAGTGGCTGCAAATGCAAACAAAATGCTGGGCTGCATAGCGAGGGGGTTTTCATCCAGGTGAAGAGAGGTGATCTTGCCCACTACAGGTCGCTGGTAAGGCCGCACTTGGAGTGTTGGGTGCAGTTTTGGAGGCCATGCCTGAAGCATGATATCAGACTACTGGAGGGGAGCAGAGGAGAGCAATGGAGAAGATATGTGGAATAGAGGGAAGAGACTATGACAGCAGGCTGGGAGACCTGAATACGTACACCCTGGAGGATAGAAGGGACAGGGGGGACATGATAGAGACATTCAAGTATCTGAGGGGAATCAATAAGGATGGGGCAGATGGGGTCTTTAAGCTAAGGAGGGGGAGGGACACCAGGGGGCATGGGCTAAGAATAGAGGGGGGAAGATTTAGGAGGGAAATGAGGAGACACTATTTCATAGAGAGGGTGGAAACAAAATGGAATGCACTACCAGAATGGGTGGTATCATGTAAATCTGTGAACAGCTTTAGAAGGGCATGGTACAGGAAGCAGGGGAGAGTGAGGGTGGGGGGCGTCAGTGGGATGACAAAGGGGAGGGGTGGGGCGGCTGAAAACTAGGGGTGCTAGCTACACACTCGAGCAGATGTAGATAGACTGGGTGGTCTGTTTCTGCTGGCACATTTATATGTTCATATGTAGTTGTGGTCATGCCTTTCATTCTCTGTTGTTAACAGGTTGTTTATACCGGAGAGAGAGTTAAGCACTGGGCTGATTATCTCTGGAAGAAAGCACCGATAGACCCACCCACCCACCCCATACTCAGTCTCCCTTTGGGGAGGCCCTTAAAGCATATCACCACATCCTGTTCAATAGCTGAAAGTGGTCATAACAAATATACTGGACCAACAGGACACATAGAATCTACCATCCCTATTGAAAGGTAGTTCATCAAAAGAGAGGGGGACAAAAAAAAAATATATATATATATATATACACATATATATATATATATATATATATATATATATATATATAAGGCAAAAACTCCGTTTAATGCATTAGTTAGGGTTGTTCCACAGCGACAAAAGTGAAATTGCTGTTAGGGTTGAAAACCCTAACTCCGAATTCACCCCCCAACCAGCACCACACACACACACACAGACACACACACACATATGCAAGTATGGGGGAGGACCAAGTCAACACAATCAATGACAGACATCCAGCAGCAGGTGACAGAAATAACAAACAATTGTCTAAATGTACTACGAGACATCCCCACCCACCTGACCAGGTACTGCATGCTCAGTGGAGATCAACAGCAAAACTGAGGCCATGTACACCAAACGTACACATCCCTGATTGCAGCTGCACACAACATACCACACTTAGTAGTTGCATGGCCTTACCTACCGATGCCCCACACCACACCACAACTGGTACTGTGCCGTTAGTCAATACAAATACTGAAGGTGCATGATGACAGTTGTAGAAAGGTTTTAACAATAGTGAGTACATTAATTAAGAGAAGTACACAAATTAACTACAAGACACTAGCATGCTCAAGATAAAAGTAGTGTTACATTTAGTATGTGATTTACATAGTAGTACATTTACTGCAACTGTTTACTCAAGATAGAGAGGCTGATGTAAACGCATGGAAAAGCATTGCCTGTTCAACGCTGTGAAATTTGTACTGCCAGTATCAGATGCATTCTTACTGATGAAGGTGTAAGTATTCTTTGTAAGAAACAATGTAATTGCATGGATCAGGCCAAGCAACTTCTAAATATCATAGCACTACTGAGCCAACAATGACGTACCTGTATCGGAGATGTCTATAGGATAGATTTTCCTGTAGGCACTTACTGAGTATGTTGTACCTGAGAAAGACAATCTCATTGCATCTGTGATGACTAACTTATTCAAATAGTGATACATTTACTATTGTTGCAATGAGTGATCTATGCCACTATGGACACAGTGTAATTTTTAACAGTTGTTTCATACTCAGGCTGTATGCCTACTGTTTGGGTTTGCCACACTTCTGTCACTGATGCCATCAAAGTGATAACTATGTTAATTGTAGTACAACAGGAATCAAGTAGGTATAGTGTAGATATAAACAGAATGTCTTTTAGTACTGATTTAACTCACAATGAGATAAGTGTACTAGGACAGCAGGGGTTATTCTCTATTACTGACTCTGTCAGTTACAATCACACTAAGGTTTCGATGACTGTAATGATCAAGTTACACTGTTCACCTTCATGAGTTCATATTCACAGCCATTCTCCAGTAACTAGACAGTATATGGTGTAACTGGGTGGGACACTGTGTTGCAAAGCTGCTGCAGTGCCTAGCAGAGGGAGAGTATCTACTCATAAAGACAATTAAGCAATAAGGCATGACCAACAGTTATGTTAAATGGCCTGTTAATTACCCTGTAGGGGTTTAATGTTGAATGAGGCATAGCCGAGTGCCACATGTCGCTAGATAGTGATAAACTGACCTTTAACATAATACCTGGGAGTGGCTTATTGCTATCATAATAAAACTGTTTTTTTAAACAACATTAAACCGTGTTCATGATATGGTTAGGCTCTACATGTATCTTAATAAAAACTAAACATAAGGCTGTTACAATGTTTACAGTCAATTAGAAAGCTGCATTTCTGAAACCCTTGTTATAATCAGAGATATTATACCTGTACAACTCCTTGGTTTTGCTCAACTCTATTGCTCAGGTGGCCCACCACATGTGGTGTGGTCTGGTGTGGGGCATCGGTAGGTAAGGCCATGCAACTACTAAGTGTGGTACGTTGTGTGCAGCTGCAATCAGGGATGTGTACGTTTGGTGTACATGGCCTCAGTTTTGCTGTTGATCTCCACTGAGCATGCAGTACCTGGTCAGGTGGGTGGGGATGTCTCGTAGTACATTTAGACAATTGTTTGTTATTTCTGTCACCTGCTGCTGGATGTCTGTCATTGGTTGTGTTGACTTGGTCCTCCCCCATACTTGCATGTGTGTGTGTGTGTCTGTGTGTGTGGTGCTGGGGGGGTGAATTCGGAGTTAGGGTTTTCAACCCTAACAGCGAATTTCCTCACTTTTGTCGCTGTGGAACAACCCTAACTAATGCATTAAACAGAGTTTTTTTGCCTCTCATTTCCCTTCTTTTTGAGAATGATAATGAGAAATAGTGAACGTAATGTGGTAGCGGGATCAGGCCCCACGCTCCCACCACATGATGTCTTGTGGCATAGTAACAGGAACAGTAACGCAAACAGAAGTGCTAACAGTGGCGCACATGGTAACGCAAGCACGAATGAGAACAGAAAAGGTAACGCACATGGTGGCATAGACAAGAACGGTCTGCCATGTGATGTGTTGTCACATAGTAACATGGTGCCTGCAAATGGAAATGTCAACGGGCATGGTGACGCAAAGTGAAACAGAAAGAGAAACAGTACTGTAGACACAAATGGCAAAAAATAACAGAAACGCAAGCGCAAATGAAAACGCAAAGGATAACGCACATAGGGCCCTACACTCCCACCACGTAATGCGGCCATGGGGGCCCCGTGGTCCCACCACATGATGTCTTGTGGCATAGTAACAGGAACAGCAACGCAAACAAAAGCGCTAACAGTGGCGCACAAGGTAACGCAAGCACGAATGAGAACAGAAAGGGTAACGCACACGGTGGCATAGATGGGAACGGTGTGCCCCGTGATGTGTTGTCACATAGTAACATGGTGCCTGCAAATGGAAATGTCAATGGACATGGTGACGCAAGGTGAAACATAAAGAGAAACAGTACTGTAAACACAAATGGCAAAAAATAACAGAAACACAAGCGCAAATGAAAACACAAAGGATAATGCACATGGTGGCATAGACGTCAATGGTAAGTGAAACGGGCATGGAACCGCAAGCGGAAAGGGCAACGGTAACAGTAATGTAAGCGCACAGGCTGGTTTTCCCCAAAAGCTGCATAGAAAAAGACAGTGAGTACAAAGAATGTATGCATAATAATGGGTATCGGAGCAGAAAATGAGGACTTGGAATACTAAATAGGTTATATCTCAGGAACCGTACGATGTAGAAAAAAAATGTAAAAGTCATTTGATTTATGATTGTCCTGGCTAGCTTAGTACTTAGCCCCCATAGGGGGCTAAGCATTTTTCCGACGAAAAGTCCGTATCTCGCACCGCTTCCAAGATCTACGAGCCCTGAAAAGGCGCTGACGCCAGAATGTTATCCTATGGGAAAAAGAAAGTTCAGAGTGCCATAACTTTGCCTCCTATAATATGTGTTCACCAAACCACTGAAAGGCACATCTGTGGGCTGTTGGCTTTCTTCCCTCCAAATTTCAGGAAAAAAGACCAAACCGTTATTTTGCAGCAGGGTACCAAAGGATTCCTGTAATGAGTCGGGCGCCGCAATGTTATCCTATGGGAAAAACCGTCAACTTTGGAATGCCGTAACTTTAGCACTGTGTAATATTTTTTCAATACAACACTGAAAGGCACATCTGTGAGATGTCGGCTGTGTTCCCTTCAAATTTCAGCCCAAAACTTCCAACCGTTCTTTTGCAGTGCAGTGCCAAAGAATTGCTGTCATTTTCCCACAGACTAGAAAACTACTGTCGCAATTTGCGAAAGCTTTCGCAAACATTTGCGACACTTTCGTGAGCACAAAAGTAATTTGCGAAAGTACTTTTTCCAGAAATTTGAAAAACATATTTCTGGGGTGTTTTACCCCAAAATAAAGACATGGCTAGCATCCTCAGGGTCCGACTAGGTGAATACAAAATGAATTAGGTTGCTAGAGGGTCCCAAATTTAAATGCCAAGCATTTTTCTGATCACCAACTGAAAACAAAATGGTGGATTTGCGAAAGTAACAGGCCCATTTGCGAAAGTAAAAATGCATTTGCGAAAGTGTTGAACTTTTTAACTTTTCCCATTGACTTATAATGGGAAATTGTTTATTGAATAACTTTTGAACCGTTTAATATTTTTTCACCAAATCTTTGAAAGGCACATTGGGGACCCTGGCTGCATGTTCCTGAAGATTTCGTGCGATCCAGCAAACCGTGCGACCTGTGCAGCGCGACCGTGAATTCCAGAAAAAAGCGTGTGGCGTGCAAATCACGCTAACTCCGCGCCGTGTATCTGACCGGCACGAAACTTGGCAGATGCCAAGGCCTATGGTTCTTGATCATGTATTCCAAATTTCAGGCAAATCTGTCAAACAGTTGCAACGTTATTAAGGTGCAAAATTTTGGGGTTTAACATAGAAATGGCTCCTCAACCCTAACCATGGTAGCACTACCATGCTACCATAATATATATATATATATATATATATATATAGATTAGGAGGGTTTAGTTAGCAACAAGGAGGAACACAGACGAACCAGATTTGGAGGATGCAGGGAGTGATGCAGTGCAGTGGGTGTGGGGCAGCTTCAACAAATTTATTCATCCAAAACCACAGGTACAGATCCAAGGAGTTCTGGCAGGGGTACAAACGAGGTGTGGAAACATTTCCAACAAAACCTTTCATCCAAAACCACAGGTGCAGACTGAAAGAGCCCCATAAATCTTTCATCCGAAATCACAGGTGCAAACCAAAGAAAATCCATTAAGGGTACTAAAAAGGCATGGCAAAACAAAAGAAAACCCACCTATGCTAGGTTCCAACAAGCTGCATTGACAGAAATTTTGTCAATTGGTATTACAGCGATGGCACAGTGCCAACTGGCATTGTGCCATCAGGGGAAGTAAGTATTTTTTGAGCGGGGCTTTGCCCCCGCACCCCTCACGCAGGGGGCTATGCTTCTTGCACCCCCCGCATTATAGATTATCAACTCCGAGTTGGAGTTGTTTCAGGGAGGGGAGGCGAAATCCACATAGAAAGCTGTGTCAGCAATACCACTGACCATTACAGTGAACTGACGATTTTGTCAATGTAATGGTCTTCGCGGTATTTCCGTCACTGTGGCAACAGTATACGTCTGTGCTAAGAGTGAGGATAGAACATGGACGGCAATCGCAATAAATGGCAGAAGCCTGGTGAACAAAATCCTGGACCTCATGGCCACTATGGCAGAAGCCGAACTCGACTTAGTGGCTGTGACAGAAACCTGGTTCACAGAGAACCATGGTTGGGACATGGCTAACCCAGGCTACCACCTGTACAGATGGGACAGGAAGGGTAGGAAAGGGGATGGGGCAGCATTCTATATCCGGGAGGAAATCAAGACAACAAAGATTCAGGGATCTCGAATGAGTCAGAATCACTATGGGTAACAGCTGAGACAGGATCGGGGCAGCCATTAGGATAGGAGTCATCTAATGGCTCCATCACAAGGGGATATTGGAGACAAGGAAATGATGGAGACATTCCACAAAATGGCGGACAAGGGCGAGACAATAATAGTAGGGGATTTTAACTTGCCAGACATAAACTGGAAATCTTGTACAGCATCTTCATCAAGAGGAAGTGACTTTGCAATGGCCCTGCAGGGTGCAGGGCTGAGGCAGCTTGTGGAAACTCCTACCTGATGTGATGCTGTCCTGGACTTGGTTTCTAAGAACAGTGACAAGGTAAAGGAGGTAGAGGAGGGGTGCCACTTAGGAAATAGAGATCACCACATGGTGGGATTTAAAGTAAACACTAATGAAGACATTAGTCATTCCAAAATCAGGGTTTTAGATTTCAGAAAAGCAGACTTTCGGAAGATGAGAGATAGCCTGACTGAGAGTCTTAGATACAGGGAAGAGAAAGGAGTAGATGAAATGTGGAAGTATCTCAAAGAGCTATCATAGAGGTAACTGAACAGTGCATCAGAAGGGTGAGCAAGGCAAATAAAAAAAGGAAACCCCTCTGGTTCTCCAGGGAAGTGGCTGCAATAGTAAGGGAGAAAAAGAAGGCGTACACAAAGTTTAGGGTGACAATGAAAGATGAGGATAAGGTAACCTATAAGGTAGCACAGAGGGAAGCTGGTATGGCAATAAGGAGGGGTAAAGCCCTGACTGAACTGAGGATTGCACAGGGGGTAAAGGAGGGAGATAAAACCTTCTTTAGGTACATAAGGAAAAAGAGGAAAACCAAGGGGAGGATAGTTAGACTAGCAGATACTGGAGGAAAACTGGTTGAAAAAGACTGTGAGAAAGCAGAAGTCTTAAACCAGTACTTCTATGTTCACCAAAGAGAATGCAGGGGATGGGCCAAGCCTGCATAGCAGCAAAACCCAGGGACCGGGGGTTGACACAAGCCCCTTCACAGAGGCTCAAGTCTTGGAAACTTTATGTTTTTTTATCGTACAATACTTTATACTTCTCCCCGGATGGCCCCCATCTGACCAGCTCCCCCAGCTCCGTCCCCCGAGATTACCGGAACTTACCTTATGCCCGGTCCGGGAGCGGTGCCTGCAGACAGTCGGTCACCATTCTGCCGCCGTTTTTTTCCTCATTTTCTCCCTATTTTCACCCTAGGGCCCCAGGAGAAGGTTGCATGCATATGGAGGCACGCATGTGCCTTAAAGCCCCGGTAATGACCCTCCTCCGCTTGCCCATTGGCCTATCGCCTAGCATCCTGCTTGCGCAGCCCCTCGGCCTCCACCAGATGGCAGCCGTGAACGAGGGATGCCATACCACCTCCCTGGAAAGGAGAGCTGCCTGTCGGCAGCTCCATCCAGCTCCACCCTCCCCCCCCCATGCCGACCTCCGATGACCCATGCTAGCTCCCGAACCCGGTTCACCAGCATGCCGCGAGGTGAGACGTCCAGCGCCTCAGCTCTCTGCGCCACTGGACTGGCCTAAGTCTTGGAAGCTTTAAATAAATTAAAGGTAGACAAGGCCATGGAACTGGTTCAGATTCAGCCTAGAGTTTTCAGGGAGCTGAGGAGTGTACTAGCAGTACCCATAGCAGAACTATTCCCCAAATCACTAGAGAGTGGGCCTGTACCCAAGGACTGGAAAATGGCAATAGTGGTCCCACTCCACAATGCAGGGAGCAGGGAGGAGGCTGGCAATTACCTTTCAATAAACCTCACGTCAGTGGTAGGGAAGTTGATAGAGATACTACTCAAACAGAATCATAACGTATCTGGAATCCAGTGGGCAGCAAGACCCCAAACAGTATGGGTTCATGGCAGGTAGGTTTTGCCAAACTAACCTGGTCATCTTCTTCTACTGGGTTACAAGGATAGTAGATCAGGGAGTGGCGGTAGATGTTGTCTATCTGGACTTTAGCAAAGCTTTCAACTCTGTTCCACACAGAAGGCTGGTAAGGAAGCTGGACCACATGAAGGTGGGCAGGGAGGTGGTTGAGTGTGTGAGTTGCTGGCTGAGAGGAAGAACACACAAGGTTCAGGTAAATGGGGCATTTTCAGCTGAGAGGGAGGTGACCAGCAGGGTACCACAGGGTTCAGTACTGGGTCCCCTACTCTTCAATGTGTTCATAGCAGACATTGCAAATGGGCTGGAAGGTAAAGTGTGTCTATCTACTGATGACACTAACATGTGCAACAGAGTGGACTCCCCTGAAGCTGGGAAGAGTATGACTTCAGACTTGAAGAAACCGGAGGAGTGGTCGGAAACATGGTTGAAATTCAATGCCAAAAAGTGCACAGTCATGCATTATTTAAATTTTGGTGACCAGGTAGGCCCACTGAGACTGAAACAGTCCCTTTTTAAGAGGTGACCCAGAATTAATTACATACATCTATAAACATAACAAAATACATACATGTCATTTCACAATTAACAGTCAATATAGACATATTGACCCAGTCAAGGATACAGTGGCAGGTTAATTACAATCAACATCGACAGGAGAAGAAGTACTATTATACACGAGACAGTCACAGTCAGATTGCTGTCCTAATTAGATTAAATTGGCAGCAGGGAGTTGGCTGACTCAGCGGTAGCAGGTGCAGAGGCTCAGTTCCAACAGGTGGGCTTTAAGATCCTTCTTGAAGCCCCCAAGGGAGGCACATTCTTCGAGACTGCTAGGCAGACCATTCCAGATGGGAGGGATGAAGGCAGCATAGGACCGGAGTCCTAGGGAAGTCCTTACACTGGGAACTTAGAGAAGCTGAGGGCCAGAGGATCTCAGTGTTCTGCCATTCTTTTTGGGAGCTAATGTGTTAATTAGGCTAGGAGGGGCGCCATTTTGCTGGAGCTTAAAAGCAAGGCACAGTGAGGGATATGTTAAGCTGCACTCAAGAGAAGGCCACCTTAGAGATAATAATACCTTGCAGTGATGCTCCCGTGGTGGTGCACCTGCAGCAAAGCACCATATCCTGTGATACAGTGTTTTTAGCTTTTGCATTTCAGAGCTTCTTAAAGAATGTAGTAAAGGCGCCCTATATAATAAGGTTGGAAGAAGTGTACCAGTGGGAACCTTGAGTTTGGATTCACGAGTGAGGAAAGGGCTCAGGTGATATAACATACCTAACTTTTGGTTGAGTTTCTTGGTCAGATGGTCAATGTGGCCCTTAAAGGAGCAGTCTTGGTCTAAGTATACACCTAGATATTTGATACAATCGATCACTTCAACTTTTGAGCCATGGGAAAGAGCTGGGGACAATAAATGTGAATTGGTTGGGCTCAGTCTTTTAGGGCCAAATAACATGGCTTTGGTCTTCTTACTATTTAGAACTAATTTATTAGTAAGAAACCAATTCTTGAGTAGACCAAGGTCTTGACCAAGAAGGTTGTTTAGTTGGACAGTGTCTTCGGAGGACCTATAAAGCACGATATCGTCTGCATATAAGATCACCTTTGCCCCTCCACAATGTTGAGGCAAATCATTAATAAATAGGGAAAACAGGAGTGGTCACAGTATCGAACCCTTGGGGACACCATCCGTGATAGGGCGTTTGTTGGACTTAGCTCCATGTCATCTGATAATTTGTGATCTGCCGTCAAGGTAGTCCATGAACCATTGAGTAGACAGATGATCAAGACCAAGAGATGTTAGTTTAGTGATAAGCTGCTGATGATTCATCAAGTCAAATGCCTTGGTGAGGTCTACAAAGATCACACCAGTTGGAAGGCCAACATCTAGAGCTGTGAAGATATCCCGAGTAAGGCTAATCAGGGCCATGTTGGTACCATCATTTTTTCTAAAATCATGTTGTCGTTCAGTTAGTAAATTGTTCTGTTCTACATATTCCTGGACCTGCTGGTATACAATCCTCTCTAACACTTTACTTAGAGTGCAGAGGATGGATATTGGTCTGTAATTCTCAACAAGCTCAATATCCCCACCTTTAGGGATAGGAGTGAACAAGGCAACTTTCCACACAGTGGGGACTTTGCCTTCAAGCAGTGATTTGGTTAGGAGCCAAGTGATTGGGGAGGCAATGACATGGGCTGCGATTCTGAGGAGTCTGGGCTCCAGCTTGTCAAACCCAGCAGAGCCAGAGGATCTGATTTTTCTTAGTGATTTCAGGACCTCAGATTTAGTTGCAAGTTTGAAGTGAAAATTAGGTAAGGGGTTTGCTCTTGTAAATGATCCTGGGGGGAGGAGAGACCCAGAGGGATTATTTTTAAATTTGTCCAGGTCAGTGAGGAATGCATTTAGTGCATTAGCAGCATCTTGCGGGTTGGTATAGTGAACACCATTTGCTACTATGTCACTTTTCTCATGGGTGGTGTTCCCCTTTAGGAGAGAGTTAATTTGGGACCAAAATTTTTTAGGGTCCGAAAGGTTTTTAGTTTGTAGGTTCTGGAGGTAGTGTCTTTTAACTGATTTTAGTTCCTTTTTATGCCTGTATGCCTGTTTCTCAATTTTCTATATTCCACCCAATCCTTAGTTAGATTTGTAGATTTGAATTTTTCCCAGGCTTTGTCTCTCACCCTCATTTGTTTATTTAAGGTCTCTGGACAGCCACCTTCAGTGTTTTCCCTTGACTCTGATTTGTTTTAGGAGGGCATGCTTATTGGTGGCCGAGAGGAAATTATTGATGAAAAAATCAAGGGCTGAGTCCAGATTGGGGCTAGCTTGATTTGAGTCCAATCCACCACTGCTAGGATTTCAAGAAAGGAGCAGGTGTCAAAATTGGAATAATCCTGAGCCCAAAAAATTCTGGGTAGAGGGTTGGGATGGTCGTTTTTCCAGATGCCGAATATAGGGGCATGGCCACTTATGGAGTCCGTGAATGTCCCAGCCAGTTTGAAACTACTGGGGTTGGAAGCAAGAATCCAGTCTAATGTGGTGTGGTTTCCAGACTTAATGTTCAACCTAGTGGGTCCTTGGATCAATTGGGTCAAGTTGGCCTCTAGCAAGCTTGATTTTATGTCATTAATGGTGTGCTGACTCCAGTCGAGGTTAAAGTTGCCAAGGATTATTTTCTCCCTCTGAGGTAGCTCTGGGATCAGAGCCAGAAGTCTCTTTAAGGCATCTTTTGTAGTCTTAGGCGGGTTGTAGACACAGCATATTAGCAGGAGCTTAGTCCCTCCAACAGTGATGAAAGTGAACAGGAACGCACATGAACTCAGTTCCTGTACCTTTTTTGCAGCAGGAACGGAGTTCCTGTACTTCTTCCCACTTACAGTGGAACTGAAATTCTTAAACCAGCAACATAATGACAGTTTCTGGGCCTGTGACCTGAAATCTGGGTTTCCATAACAACATTTGACTTGTACAACAATGCTATTATCCTAGAAATACTTCAATATCTCTAACTGAATCTACTCCTGTTGAAACAGATAGATGTGTCTTCACACGGCTATCCTTCAGATTGAGGATCTTCATTCTGCATTTGCCAATGCCTAAGTTCCTGTACTTCTTGTCTACCACTTGCACCACTGCCTTCCAAGCAGTATTTTAATGAACACCACCTTGCCACCTGATTGGGTATGGTCTGGCATTGCCACCAGGGAAGTATTTAGGGAGATTTTACGTAGATGATAACACCACCACCCTTCCTACCACATCTATCATTTCTAAAGGACTTAAACCCCTGGAGCTCAACCTCATGCATTAGGATACTAGGCTTGAACCAGGTTTCGGAAATGGCAGTTATGTCAGGGGAGTGCATATTTACCCATGCCTTGAGTTCTTGCATTTTAGATTTGAGGCTGTTGATATTCATGTGGACTAGTTTCAGACCTTTGGCATTAGCCCAGACAGCTATTAAAGGTGACACAGTTGCTAAAAAGGGTTAAAACTCTCCTCAATAAAGCCTGCTGGCTGGTCCTTGGGGCTAGTTACCTGATCCACACCTGTACACTATACTCTGAGACAGAGTGGTTCCCCATATCAAACTAGACAAACTCAAGGGAAAACACTCAAGATGGCTGTCCAGAGACCTTAAAAAACAAATGACAGTGAGAGACAAAGCCTGGGAAATATCAAACTTGCCTACTGGGTAAAAAATCCTTACTGGGGCCGGTCCGTCGGCGCAGCAGTTGGATTTCTGCTTGCGACGCCAGCGCACCAGGTTTGGGAACGAGCTCGGGGCGCTGGAGGGCCGGCCGGGGGGGGGGAGGCAGCTTGAGCGTCCCATGATTGCTCGCTGTCTCCAGGGAGGGTAGGGGTCACGACCCAGTGTTGAAGCGACCACTGGCGGAGGCCGGTGGTAGAGCAGCACTTCAGGGTCATTAGGGGTGGTGCGTGACAGACGTCGGCTCTCGCCTTGACGTCCGGACATCACGCACCTCAAGAAAGCCAGGAGAAAAATTGCTCGCTGGCCTCTGGATGATGGCTCTCAGTTCCTGAGGGCCTCCAGTGCCTTCCTGGTGCCTCCTGTTCCCCAACAGCATCCCCAGGCCCTAGAAGTGTGCTCTGGGGCTATCCTCCCTCCAGTGCCTTCCCCCTCGGAGGAGAAGGACCCACCCGGTGACGGCCACACCGGATATCCGGGTCGGCTGCAATCTGGGAAAGCAGAGGAGGGCCGGGCAAGGACAGCAGGGGTCAGGGGAACTTGGCAAGAGCCCGAAGGAGTGGAGGACCGGCAAGCACGGGGGAAAAATAGATCATACAAAAAAAATCCTTACTAGGGCAAACACCCGAGACCACCTCAGACCTCTTTAAGTATGCTCAGTCCCCTGCCAACACTAGAAGCACTACTAAAGGGGAACTTTCGGTGCCTTTCAAGTGCATGTCGTTAGCCCAAAGAACCCTTTCCTATCAGGGACCTAGGTTGTTCAATGACCTTCCTGCTGATGTAACTGTCTTTGCGAAGATTAGCCAGTTCAAACATGGCTTACACTGATATTTTGCCAGTGAGTCATGATGCGGCTGTGCCACTTAAAGCCTGATGGAGTCCTCTCTAGCCCTTACACCTGTGTATCCTTACTTACCCCCACCAGCTCCCACCTCCCACGTCCGCACTCCCTCTAAGTTTTTTTGATTCCTTGAACAAAGCCACCTCAGGCTACTTCTATCCTCCTCTGCTCCGAACCTGGGCCTAGCCCTGAACCATTTGTCTTCTTCTCAATGAAGAGTTGTATCACTCTTCTAAAGTGTTGTTGTGAATATCACTTGCTTTTTGAACTTGTATGTAAATTGTTATCAATGTGATTGTTATTTATCCTAAATACCTCCTGTAATGCTGCTTTCTCCCAGGATCCTGATTTGTACCTCCTTTTTGTGTACTGTCCTGTTGCATGTCTGACATGGAACCTTTGTAAACGAACCACAGGCTCAAAGGTATTGAATCCTAAACTTTAAATAAATTAATAAAACATTAGGACATGGATGGCCAGGGTTAGATTCAATATCCCCGGCAAGTAACAATTTAATGATCAGCAGGAATTTCAGGAGTGACCCAAGGGGGGGGGGATCTGACGTTTGTAGACTCTGAGATATTCCATACCACACAGCAGTTTCCCCCTTTTCTAAGCCCGTGTATAGTGATAAGGGTAGGCTTAAGTTTGGCTTGGGGGTAGATGCATGAAAAATGGGAGTACAGAGGGTCTGTGGGCTGCCCAGTGTCCTGTCTGAGAGTGAGCAGCAGTTGGTCTGTACCCAGGACTACAAGTATGTAAGTACAAGCCAGCACCATACCCAGCACCATATTAAAGCTGGGTCAACTAAGAGGAGGAAGTTCAGATTAACCCCTGAGATATATGACAGTAACAGGTCAGGGAAAAGCTTGGGGTAGAAAAATGTGGGCGGAGAGAGTTTCTATGGGGAAGTATTGAAAAAGCATGAGGTAGGATGATGTGGGTGGTTAGGGTCACCGCTACTAAAACAAGAGGCCACAGCGTCCTCCACTCTGAGCCAAAGCAACCTGAACCTGAGTAAGAGCTATGCAAAAGAATAACATAGGAATACTCAGTGTGTGAAGGAGAAGGAAACAGTGCCCTCTAGGGGTAGCTGGATATAACTTGCAAATAGGAAACTGGACACTTTTTTTTTTTTTTAAACTATGAATTTTTTAACTATAAATCCTGCACAAATTCTTAGTGTAAATACACTACGCCACTAAAGGAAGCTGTGGAATACAGACAGCAGTGAGTAAGAAAACAAGCCAGCACCGGTATGCTGGCGGAAAGGAGCCAGGTTCAAATCTGCTGTTCAATGCTCCCAAGATAGAGTGTCTCAGCTGAAAGTGGAGGGCGACTCATACCTGCTAGTCTAAGCGGTGGAATTTCAGAGCTCCCTAGGCAGCAGGTGTGTGTGTTGGAGGGGGTCCTGACCTGCTAGCCTAAGAGGCGGCATTTCGGAGCTCCCAAGGCAGCAGGTGTGTGTTGAAGGGGATCCTGACCTGCTAGTCTAAGTGACAGCGTTTCAGAGCTCCCAAGGCAGCAGGTGTGTGTTGGAGGGGGTCCTGACCTGCTAGTCTAAGTGGCGGCATTTCGTAGCTCCCAAGGCAGCAGGTGTGTGTGTGTGTTGGAGGTGGTCCTGACCTGCTAGTCTAAGCAGCGGCATTTTGGAGCTCACAAGGCATCAGGTGTGTGTTAGAGGGGGTCCTGACCTGCAAGTCTAAGTGGTGGCATTTCAGAGCTCCCAAGGCAGCAGGTGTGTGTGTGTTGGAGGGGGTCCTGACCTGCTAGTCTAAGTGGCGGCATTTCGAAGCTCCCAAGGCAGCAGGTATGTGTTGGAGGGTGTCCTGACCTGCTAGTCTAAGCAGCGGTGTTTTGGAGCTCCCAAGGCAGCAGGTATGTGTTGGAGGGGGTCCTGAACTACTAGTTTAAGCGGCGGTGTTTCGGAGCTCCCAAGGCAGCAGGTGTGTGTTGGAGGGGGTCCTGACCTGCTAGTCTAAGTGGTGGCATTTCGGAGCTCCCAATGCAGCAGGTGTGTGTTGGAGGGGGTCCTAACCTGCTAGTCTAAGCGGCGGCATTTTGATGCACTTAGGCAGAAACAATCCCAAAGAGGATTACTACCTGGGAGAAGAGAAGCTAGCCTCCACCAGTCAGTAGAGGGACCTTGGGGTCATTATATCAGAAGACTGGAAAGTGGCTAAATAATGTGAACAGGTGGCACTAAAGGCAAGCATTATGCTGGGCTGCATCGGGAGGGGAATCACAAATTGCAGGAGGGAGGTGGAGTTACCACTACACAGTGAACTGGTGTACCTCCACTTGGAGTACTGCGTGCAGTATTGGAGACCACACCTCAAAAGGGACATAGACAGAATTGAGATGGTGTAGAGGATGGCCACGAAAATGATTCAGGGACTGCACCATATGGCATACCAGGACAGGCTGAGGGAACTCAACATGTACTCCCTGGACTAGAGGAGGGAGAGGGGCAACATGAGACTTTTAAATATATGAGGGGTATAAATAAGGTTAACGTTCAAGAACGCATGGGAAAGATGTAAAGGTAGCATACGTAAAGGCAAATGAGGGGAGGGAGAATAGCACCAGGTAGGTTCTTGGGCAGACTAGATGGACATTGCGGTCCCCTTCTGCCATCACTTTCTATGTTTCTATGTTTCAGTCTTCAGGAGAATGTTCTGGAAATTGCAGTACTGCCCCATATGCAGGCACCTCTCTGGGCTGAGGGAAGAGATTGCCAGTCTCCTGGCCGAGCTGGCTGGATAACAGTGGACCTTCGCCCCCACTGAGAGGCGACCTTGTCCCCAGCCACTACCACAACTGCTCCCCAGGGAGGAGGCTGGATGGACTATGGTAGGCTCAGAGAGGGTGAGGAAGATGAGATGGAGACACATCACCCAACAGGTCCAACTAAGGAACTCCTTTGCTGTTCTAGTGGAGCAGGAGAACCCCACAAGGGAATCCATGGTTGAGACCAGAGAGGATGTGCGAGTCCTCCAGGAGAGAGACCTGGGGGCAGAGCTAGAGGACCCCAAAGGAAGCTACTGCTGGTGGGGGACTCAATTGTCTGGGGAATGGATTTAGGAATAAGTAGCAGGGTGGAGACTGAGGTGAAGTGCCTTCCAGGAGGCACAGCTTGGAGGGAGGGAGAGCAGATCCAGAGGATCGCTAAGACGGTAGCTAAGAAGGGGGTGGGGGGGCTGGAGATCATTGTCCACCTTGGGACAAACGACATAGCCAGGGATGAGGTGAGCTTGGAACAGGTGCAGGAGGAGTTCAGTGAGCTGGGAAGAAGCCTTGGGGAAGTAAAGAGCTCCATGACATTCTTAGAGCTGCTACTAGTCTACGGCAAAGGGAAGGCTAGGAATCTCTGCATCAGAAGCTTTAACATTTGGGTGAAGGGCTGGTGTGGGGTTAAGGGCTTTGGGTTCACTGGGGAGTGGGGTCCCACCTGGAAGGATGCAGGCCTGTACAAGGGTGACAGCCTTCATCCGTCCAGGAGGGGGACAGCGGTCCTGAATGAAAAGTTTAAATGCTTTCTCAGCACGCATTTAAACTTGCCAAGGGTGGGGAGATGGGAGCAGGTAGACCCGAGCAGCCCACCCCCGCAGGACAGAG
This sequence comes from Neoceratodus forsteri, assembly GCA_016271365.2. Classification (NCBI taxonomy): domain Eukaryota; kingdom Metazoa; phylum Chordata; order Ceratodontiformes; family Ceratodontidae; genus Neoceratodus; species Neoceratodus forsteri. The sequence goes on from CM057456.1 coordinate 1,682,897,208, forward strand.
CAGCCAGAAAGGAAGACCAGAAAGCCAAACTGTTGTCAAATACAAATACAAGGGGGATATCAGTACAACGAAGGGAACAGAGGAAGGACGCTGAAGATGGTGGAGGGGGGGAGGAAAAAGGAAGGCACAATCAGGAATGAAAGAGGGACAGGCAGCAGTAAATGGGAAGTCATGTATACAAATGCCTGCAGCCTGGGAAATAAAATCCCAGACCTGGAGGCCCTTAAGACTGAGGCGGACCTGGATATAGTGACAATAACAGAAACATGGTACACATCAAACCACGACTGGGAGATAAGAATACTAGGTTATGCCCTATTCAGGAGGGACAGGGAGGGTAAAAAAAGGGGGAGGGGTAGCCCTGTACATCAAGGCGAGAATAAAAGCTACAGCAGTACAGGGTAGGCAGTGGGATGCCGAGGCACTGTGGGTCACCCTTGAGCCAGGCAATGTCGTAGCAATTCACATGGGGTGATCTGCGGTCCTCCAAATCAGGGGGAGGAAACAGATAGGGAGTTGGATGAAATAATACATTAAATGGCAACAAAAAGGGAGGTGCTGCTGCTAGGGGATGTTAATATGCCAGACATAGACTGGACCAACCCAGCAGTTGCATCAGCCAGGTACCGAGACATCATGGACTCCCTGCAGGAAGCAGGCCTCAGGCAGTTAGTGTTTGAACCTACCAGAGATAAAGAGATTCTGGATCTAATACTGACCAATGGGGACAGAATCATGGAAGTCTGGGTGGATGGACAGCTGGGGTCCAGCAACCACCACATAGTTTAGTTCAACATGGACAAATAGTTGCAGTCGAGTCACGCTAGTGCAAGAGTCTTGGATTTTAGGAGGGCAGATTTTATGGGTATGTGGAGATATATCATGAAAGCCCTTGCAGGAAAGGATGGAAGAGGGGTAGAGGAGCAATGGGCACACCTAAAAGGAGCCATAGTATAAGGGACAAACCTGTGCATTAAGCTGACAAGCAAAGGCAGGAGAAGGGAGAAAACCACTGTGGTTCTCAATGGAGGTAGCAGAGAAGGTAAGTGCCAAAAAAGAGGGTGTTCAGAATATATAAGGGGACGCAGAAGGACAAGGACAGGGAGGTGTCTCTAAAGAGCCTGAGGGAAGTGGGGAAAACTGGCAGAAGCACAAAGGCACAAACAGAGTTCAGACTAGCACAGATAGCGAAGAAAGTGGATAAGGCATTCCATAGGTACACCAGTGAAAGAAGGAAAGCCAGGGGTGGGATTAGAAATATAGAAACATAGACTTTGATGGCAGATAAGGACCGCTTGGTCCACCTAGTCTACCCATTTCCCTACCTAGAGGATAAGCTGCAGATCCTATTTAACCAACAGCCTATTTCTTCCTACCTCCCCACAAAAATTGCCTTATGTCTGTCCCATGCATTCTTGAATTCTCCCACAGTTTTAGACCCCACAACCTCCTCAGGAAGGCTGTTCCATACGTCCACCACCCTCTCTGTGAAAAAATACTTCCTCACATTGCCCCTGAGCCGTCCCCCCTCTATCTTCAAATTGTGTCCACTTGTTCTTGCAAATCTCTTTTTCTGAAAGATGCTACCCTCTTGGACTTTGTTGATTCCACTGAGGTACTTAAATGTTTCTATCATGTCCCCCCTCTCCCTCTTTTCCTCAAGGGTACACATATTAAGCTCCTTTAGCCTGTCCACATATGGCTTCTCTTGCAGACCCTGCACCATTTTAGTTGATCTCCTCTGAACTGCCTCCATCCTGTCTATGTCCTTGCGGAGATGGGGTCTCCAGAACTGGACACAGTACTCCAGATGGGGTCTCACCAACTGTCTGTACAGGGGGATACCAACTTCCTGTTTTCTGCTGGTGATGCCTCTCCCTATACATCCCAGTATCCCCCCAGCCCTCCCACCCGCCTTCTCACATTGCTTGCCAACCTTAAGGTCATCTGATATGATTACCCCCAGGTCCCTTTCCATTTTTGTTGTTGTTACTACCTCCCCCATTGTGTAATCTTCCTGGTTTTGTTTTCAGGTGCATTACTTTGCACTTCTTTGCATTGAATCCAAGCTGCCATACTTCTGACCATTCCTCCAACCTTGCCAAGTCCCTTCTCATCCTTTCCACGCTCCTTGTGTATCAACTCTGTTGCAGATCTTTGTGTCATCTTCAAAGAGGCATACTTTTCCTTCCAGTCCCTCTGCAATGTCACTTATAAAGACATTAAAAAGGACTGGACCCAGTACTGAACCCTGCGGTACCCCACTAGTAACCCCTCTTTCTTCAGAGTGGACTCCATTTACAATTACCTTCTGTGTCCTGTTGTTCAGCCAATGTTTTACCCAGGCTACCACCCTGGACCCACTCCAAGGCTGGTTAATTTGACTACTAATCTTTTGTGTGGCACTGTGTCAAATGCCTTGCTAAAGTCTAGGTAGGCCATGTCCACAGCCCCTCCCTGGTCTACTACTTTGGTCACCCAGTCAAATAAATCAATTGGATTCATCTGACATTACCTTCCCACTGTGAACCCATGCTGCCTTGGGTCCTCTGCCCCACTGGCCTCTAGGTACTCAACAATTCTTTCCTTCAGAAGTGATTCCATCACTTTCCCTACCACAGAGGTCAAACTGACAGGTCTGTAGTTTCCTGCCTCTGTCTTGCTCCCACTTTTGTGAAGGGGGAATCACATCAGCCTTCTTCCAGTCCTCTTAGTACCACACTATCCTCCCATGATTTGTTATAAAGGGTAGTCAGCAGTGTCACTAGTTCCCTGCTTAATTCTTTTAGAATTCTGGGGTGAATTCCATCTGGCCCCATTGCTTTGTCCACCTTCAGTTTTAGGAGTTCTTTCAGAACCCTTTCTTCTGTGAAAGGACTGGGATTGACCCCCCTCTCCAGAGTGCTTCTGTTAATTGGATTAGGCACCTCCCCCACTTCCTCTTTTGTGAATACTGAACAGAAGTATTCATCTAGCATCCCTGCTTTTTCATTGTCACACTCTGCCCACCCACCATCTATTCTATTCAGCCTCACTATCCATCCCTTTGTCTTTCCACGCTCCCTGATATACCTATAAAAGGTTTTATCCCCCTTCTTAACCGAGTTGGCTATCTTTTTCTCAGTTTGTGCCTTTGCTATTCTGACTATCCTCCCTGCTTCCTTCTGCCTTAACTGGTACAGTTCTCTGTCCTGCTCCTTCTGTGTATTCTTATACTTCCTAAATGCTATCTTTTTCTCCCTAACCTTCACCGCCACTTCTTTTGAGAACCATACTGGCTTTTTCTTTTCATTTTGATTTGTTTATTTGCTTCACACAAAGGCTTGTTGCCTCTGTGATGGCAGTTTTGATATTTCCCCATTGTTGCTCCACCCCTCCTTCTAGCCTGTTTGCTAGTGCCTTTCTAAGGCACTCTCCCATCTTGCCAAAGTCAGCCCTCCTGAAGGCCAGAACCCTCACTTTTGTATGGCTTGACTCTGTAGTTGAGTTTATCATGAACCACACTGTTTGGTGGTCACTTGTTCCCAAATGGCTACCCACTTCTAGATCTGAGATCCTCTCACTGTCCCCATCTGAGAGTACGAGGTCTAAGATTGCTCCCTCACAAGTAGGTTCCAAAACTAGCTGTCTGAGGCATGCCACCTGAAGGGCATCAGGAATGGCCCTGCTTTTGGATGTGGCTGCAGCAAAGGTGCTCCAGTTAACATCTGGCATATTAAGGTCCCCCATTAACAGTATCTCCCCTTTCTCTGCCATCCTAAGTATGCCTTCTATCATATCCTTGTCCATTCCCTCCTCCTGACATGGGGGTCTCTATACAACCCCTGTGCAGATTGTGGTGCCCTTTCCAGTCTCTGAGGTGACCCACAGTGCCTCCTCTCCTCCCTGTTTACTCTTTTGTTCAGTTGCTTTTATCCCTTCCCTTACATAGAGATCTACTCCCCCCCTTCTGCCCTCCCTGTCTCTCCTGTAGGTTGTGTACCCTAGTATGTTAACATCCCAGTCATGGTTCTCTGTGTACCATGTTTCTGTGACTGCTACAATATCCAGGCATCCCTCTTCCATCAAGGCCACCAGTTCAGGGAGCTTGTTGCCCAGACTATGGGCGTTGGTACTCATTACCCTCCATTTCTTGATGGCCTTACCCCTTTTTGCCCCATCCCTGTCCTTATTGCATTTGTCACTTTCTCCATTTACCCATGCACTTCTCCCTATTGACATCTCTATGTTGGTGTCTACCTCACTTAGTACCCTGATTTATTTGGGGGGGCTAGGATTTCCCTGCTCCTTTCCAGTGCCTCCCCCCTTGGCTAGTTTAAATGCTTGCCAATTAAGTATTTAAACCTATCACCTAGGATCCTGGTTCCCCTCCTGGACAGATGCAGACCATCACGCTAGTATAGGCCTGCACCCATCCAGGTGGACCCCCCAGTCCCCAATGAAGCCAAATCCCTGAGCTCTGCACCAGTTTTTCAACCACTGATTGAATCCCATGGTGTGGAGCACCCTAGCCTCATCCGTGCCATAGACAGGCAGCACCTCCGACAAGGTTACTGTGTGTGCTATTTGTGTAAGGCCCCTCCCCATCTCCACAAATGCTTCTTGCACTGCTCTGATCCCTTTCTTAGCCAAGTCATTTGTTCCTAGGTGGACAATGACATCCAGCTCCCTCCTCTGTGCAGCTGCTCCTGTGATCCTGAGGATTCGCTCCCTGTCCCTCCAAGCCATGGCACCAAGCAGGCACCTTACCTCTCTCTCCCCTTCCTCCCTCAGTTCTACCTTCCTAACAATGGAGTCCCCCACCAGGAGTTGTTTCCTTCTCCTGTGGGGTCCCATGCCACCCTCCTGTGGGTCTCCTTTGTGGAGGTTCCCAGCATCCTCCTTGGTCTCCACTGTGGGTGCCTCCATAGAGGAACCATACTTTTCCAGAACAGCATATAAATTGTGGAGAGGTACAACTGGAGGGATGCACCTCTGTTCCACTACCCTCACCCTCCCTGAGCTCACTGTGGTCCAACCGCTCCTCTTTCTTGGCAACCTCTGAGGCAATGGCAGTGACCCTGGTGGTCCCTGGGTGGGAGAGGAGGTCCCACAAATCCTGGCCAACTCAGCCTGGAGATGAGCAACCTCCTCCCTCAGCCCAGAGAGGTGCCTGCAGATGGGACAACACTGCATCCTCCAGTACGATTGTATGGCTCTGCGGAGAAGAAGATAAGTGTGTGGAGGGGGGACCAGGAAAAGGCAGAGATACTGAATAAAGTCTTCTGTTCAGCATTCTCTGAAGAAGGGGAAGGTCAGGGACCACAGCTAGGCATCAAATACAGGGGAAAAGGGGAAGTAAATGCCAGTCCTTTTACAGAAAGGAGGATCCTAGAGGAGCTCACTAAACTGAGAGTGGAAAAGGCTATGGGACCAGATGGCATACATACTAGGGTATTAAAAAACTAAGGATAGAGCTGGCAGTACCACTAGCAGCCCTGTTCAGTGAGCCCCTCAACACTGGAGTGGTTCTGGAGGACTGGAAGAGGGCACAGGTAGTCCCTTTACACAAGAGTGGAAACAGGGAGGAGGCAAGAAATTATAGGCCATACAGCCTCATATCAGTGGTAGGTAGAATTATGGAGGCACTGCTTAAGGAAAGATTTGCTGACCACATGGAAGCCAATGGAGCAATAGATCCTGAGGCAGCATGGTTTCACAGCGAGTAGGTATTGTCAAACAAATCTGATAGATTTTTTTGACTGGGTGACAAAGGTTATGGACCATGGGGGAGCAGTAGATGTCACCTATCTTGATTTCAGCAAGCCTTCGACACCGTTCCATGTGAAAGACTGGTGAACAAGTTGGCCAGCCTAGGACTGCATTGTTTTAGGGGGTACTACTTCACTATATGTGCTTTTTGTATTGTACTATGTTGGGCTCTTTGTATTATTAAAGGCTTTTTTATTGTGTCCTAGTGTGAGGACTGGGTTCTTTTTCCCCGAAAACCATGTGAACACGTTTACTCATTTTGTGTGCCAGCCTAGGAGTGGGCCAAAAGGTGGTGAACTGAGTTAGGAACTGGCTATGGGATAGGAGGCAGGGGGTGGTTTTAAATGGGATCCAGTTCAAGGAGAGGAGGGTGACCAGTGAGGTATCCCAGAGATCGGTCCTGGGACCAGTCCTTTTTAATGTCTTCATTAGTGACATTGCAGAGGGGCTGGAGGGGAAGGTTTACCTATTTGCAGATGACACCAAGATCTGCAATAGGGTAGACGCTCCAGATGGAGTGGAGAAAATGAGGAGGGACCTGAAAAAGCTGGATAAATGGTCCAAGCTGTGGCAACTGAGGTTCAATGCAAAGAAGTACAAAATCATGCACCTGGGGTGAAGAAACCCTGCACAGAGCTACAGGATGGGGAGGGGGAGCTGCTGGCAGTAACCAGGGAGGAAAGAGATTTGGAGATCACCATCTTGTATGACCTAAAGGTGGCCAAGCAGTGAACTAAGGTGGTAGGGAGAGCCAGTGGTATTTTGGGGGTGCATAGGAAGGGGTATCATGAGCAGGAGAAGGGAGGTAGTGATACCACTGTACAAAACACTGGTTAAGCTTTATATGGAATACTGTGTGCAGTTCCGGACGCCGCATCTTCGTAAAGATATAGACAGGGTGGAGGCGGTTCAGCGAAGGGTGACTAAGATGGTACAGGGCTTGCACCAGAAGACATATAAAGAGAGAGAGATTAAGGGACCACGACATGTATACATTGGAAGAGAGGAGGAAATGGGGTGATATGATAGAAACCTTCAAATATCTTAAGAGTGTAAATAAAGTGCAGGTGAGGGACATCTTTCTATTTAGGAGGGCTATAAGAACGAGGGGGCACGACATGAGATTGGAGGGGGGCAGAATAAGAGGAATGTGAGGAAGCATTTCTTCACTGAAAGGGTAGTGGATACATGGAATAGCCTGCCACAGGAGATCGGGGGGGGGGAAATACAGTGGTGGGATTCAAAAATGCATGGGATAGTCATAAGGGTACCCTAGATGTGGGTAGGAAAGGCTACGCTGAAGATCACTTAGGGTCACCAGCTGCTGATACAGGTAGGGAAAAGGGGCAGACTTGATGGGCCTGGCGGCCCTTATCTGCTGACACATTTTTCTGTGTTTCTATGTTTTCTCTGTTTTCTATGTTTCTATCACCCTGAAAAAGTCAGTTTTCCTGTCACGGATGATTGCTGCTGGAAAGAACCGACCTGCTCAGCTCTTAAGTACTGTCCACAGATTATTAAATTCTGTCTGCAGTCCTGCAGAGCTTTTTCCACAGATAAGTGAGATGAGTTTAATTGACTCTTTCTGGACAAGGTGTCCTCTATGCAGGCTGGGATATCCTCAAGCAGCCTGTTGCTGGCTGACACTACTCAGTCTTTGAGGGACGGTGGTACTTCATCTTTATGGGAGGAGTTTAAGCCAGTGTTGGTGGAAGTTGTTCTATAGGTAGTTTCTAGATTATGTCCCACCTATTGTATATTGGACCATGGTCCAGCCTGGCTTCTTTTGAAGTGCCGGGGATTGCTCAGTCCAATTTCTGTGGAGATTGCTCGGTGTTATCTTATGGAGGGGACTTCTCCCTTCGCTTTGAAAAGGGAGGTGGTGAAGCCCTCCTTAACAAACCATCTCTGGATGCTGATGTTCTCTCAATTTACAGGCCTGTCTCTAACCTTCCCATTTTGGGGTAGTTGATCGAGAAGGTGGTGGCTAGGCAGTTGGAACAACATTTGGAGAAATATGACCTCTATGAGCCTTTCTAGTCCAGTTTCTGGCCTCACCATAGTATGGCAACAGCTCTGGTCAGGGTGCACAATGATCTCCTCCTAGCAAGGGATAGCAGATGTTGTTCCATCCTAGTTCTGCCTGACCTTTCTTCAGCCTTTGAAACAGTGGACCACGAGGTGCTTGTGGCTTGACTGAGGCAGTATGTAGGACTCTCAGGAATGGTGTGGTTCTAGTCCTACTTGTCCAGCAGGGTGCAGCACGTGGCACTATGTGCCTCAGGGTTAAATTCTGGCTCCCATGTTGTTTGCTGTGTTTATGTTTCCATTGGGGGAGATCATTGGATGCCATGGCTTGGGTTTTCTTTGCTATTCTGATGATACCCAGCTGTATGTGTCTAGTGCTTCCAATGATGGGGCAGTTGTCTCGGAAATTAGAAAGTGCTTTAGGGAAATGCAGGACTGATGGCAGCCACCTGGCTTAAATTGAACTCATCAAACACGGAAATGCTACTGGTGGAGCTGGGTTGGTTTGGTTAATCAGAGATGGGTAGTGGCACAATCCTACCTTCTTTGGATTCCATTATACTGGAAGCTGTAGACCGGGTAAGGAATCTGGGGGTCACTGTGGACTCCAAGCTGACATTAGAATATATCAGGTGTCAGCTGTTGTTTGCAGTGGCTTTTTCCATCTTCATAACACCTCCTGGATCAAGTTTTTTTCTGGAACTGACTGACCTAGCAACACTGGTGCACACCCTGGTCTCACCAAGACTGGATTACTGTAACACTCTATAGCTTGGGTTATCCACAGAGTTGCTGCATTGCTTGCAGCTGGCTCAGAATGTGGCAGCTGGGCTGGTGGCTGGGACCTCCCAGTTCGAGCATATCATGTCATTCTCCATGTTCTGCACTGGCTGCAGGTACGCTGGCACATCAACTTCAGGGTGTGCGCGTTTAACTTACAAGGCCCTTGACTGTCTGGGTCCTGGCTACCTGAATGACCTCCTAGCCACCATCAGTGGATGAGGGCTTCTTATCTGTCCCATGAGCCTGGTTAAAGTCATCAGGGGACAGGGCTTTCAGAGTGGTTTCCCCAATTCTCTCAAACAACTTTCCTCCAATGTTAAAAGGCGCTCTGTCCCTGGCCTTATTCAAGTCACACTTGAAAACACACCGATTTGCATAACGGTCTGGGCCTGGTGTTGCTGTTTAATTTTATTGTTAAATTAATTTTATTTTAAAACTTTTATTTATTATTTTACTGGTGTGGTTTTATTGCATTGCTTTGATTACTGTGAGATGCCCAGAGCCCTTGGGAATGGGTGCCATATAAACAGAATTTACTTATCTTGCCTTGCCTATTGTTCTTTGTAGTCCTCTGGGTGGCAGAAAATGCTTTAAGACTGTACTCTCATGAATTGGGAGACAGTGTGCAGTGCATTATAGCTTATGGTATGGATGAAATAAAGCAAGGAGTGAGTTAATGGAACTGTGTTGTCTACATTAGAGATGTGCAAAGTTTCCAAAATTTGCTGCACAAAATAATTTGTGAGTTCCAGCAAATTCAGTTCACCAATGACTGAAATTTGCATGGATATTCACCCAGTAAATGAGTCAACTTCGAGCAGTGAATCTATGTGAATTAGTAATTTGGGGGCAAATAAGGCAATATGTGTAGTTTGCCATGTGAATTTGTACAATTAGCTGATGAAAAACTGAATTGTGTCTAACTGTAAGAAAAATCCTCCTCCATCCCCCTGTGCTGTAATACTGTACCCTTCCACCTCCCCAAATCTTTGTAGTTATAAATACTCCCCCCTCTCCCATTCTGTGCTGGAACCCTCCTCCCTCCTCCCACCCCTGGCCAACTTCAGTTCAAAGTTATACAAGCAAACACATAAGTGCAATATGGCCTTCCTCCCCACCGTGCACCAAACACACACACACAGACTCCCCCACTTGAGTCTCACTACCAGGTCCGTTAATCATCATACAACCTCCACTCAACTCCCTTCTGGCCCCAACCACCATGGTCCCCTCACCAACACCCAGACAAAAAATGTACCCTATAATAAAGGAAATGGTTCCTTGGTGCAAAGTGTTTGCTCTGTTCAGTGTCCAGTCAGCCATAGCGCTGGTGCATTAATGACTGTTGATGACTTTGCTTCTAGTAAAACCTGCTTGGCTGAAGTTTCAGCCTCCACAGCATTATTATGTTCTTTGATTATTTACTGTTAAGCAGTTAAGATGTTTGTATAGCAATACTATGCTGAAATGCATAGTATTCTATTGTGTGTATTGTATTGTATTGCAGTGTAGTGTAGTGGCACCTGCTGGTAGAGCTGTAGTATAGATGTGCATGAATAAAATGGTACTAAACACAAGCAGAAGATAGTTATGCATAACAATGCATCTCACAATAATATAACTTCACCTTCTTTGGCTCAGTTTGCTATTGCACCCGACGAAAGGACCTGTTTGTGCCCAAAAGCTTATGTATTATACCATTTTTGTACAAGACATATGGAGGTAAATAAAAGGTATCAAATTATCCAGCGACTCCAATTTTGCAAGGACCAATGTGGTGCAATCTCTTTTTACTAAGATCTAGTTGTAAAACATGCAGTAAGGAATAACCAGTTGAAATGTACACAACATGCACAGACAGATTATTGTAAACTTAAATAGCAGAGACATACTTAAATAAAGTGCTCAGAGAGGCACCAAGCAATGTCAAACATAAATAACTAATCAAGCTGCAGTAAAAAGGTTTAAGAATGCGTTGACACATCTGATAGTCCCGTGATTTTATTATATCAAATAAATTCCCATAACAGTGTACCTGAATGACATCCAGGGTCGCCATCTGTCCTGCTGTCTGTAGTGCACCCGCTGCTCTGTTCAGCCTCACCCCATGCTCACGCAGTCTGTGTTTGCTCCTTACCAGAACAGTCCTAGATTGATTGGCTTCGGGCTGACCAAAACCAGGAAATAATGGAAGATATAGTGACACTAGAAAGACATCCTTTTTTTTAATTTTGTTGCAAAGTGACAGTCGTAGTAGTAAAAAGCTTAATTTTTTCAAAGGATAAAACTAATAGGACCAAAAAGGCCCCAATTTCAACATTGTCCTGCTTAATAGAATGTTACAATACAGACAAAAAAGTGACATAGACATTTACTATAAGAAAACATTGCACAGTCACAAAATACAAAACAAAATAACTTTCTACTACAATTATACAAGACAGGTTGTATTGATGGTGTACTGGTGGGTGCTGCTTGATATTCTCATCAGCTGGGTTCACTGTCCAAGCCCAGGTCACTAACGTGCGCCACAGGAAGAGTATAGGACATCCCACTGGGCATTGTCTTCCTCGAGGTGAATGGGTTGTTGTCCATGCTGTGATGCTGCTACCAAGGTGAATGGGTTGTTGTCCATGCTGTGATGCTGCTACCAAGGTGAATGGAGGCCTACCGGCTCTTGCATCCCAGTTCTTATGGCAAAAAAATAGGCAGAAATAGGCGCACACTTGGGAGGTTGTATATCTGATGTACTCTAACCAGGTCTGACTTGATGTTAGAGTTGGACTGTAAATCCACTCGCAGCATATTGCACTGTTTACCAGTTCTGCATCTATTTTCTGCTCCCAGCCTCTTTATCTGGAAGTGAGTGCAGCTGCTTTCTGTGTTTTTCCTAGACAGGTATACCTGCCTTGGATGCACTGGCTGTCTCTAGGGGCAGCACCTGCCTCAAAGGCAGTGTCTGTCTGAGTGGAGGTAATATCTTACATGTAGGCAAGGGCTGCCTTAGTAGGCACAATGCCTGTCTCAGAGGCAAGGGCTGTCTCTGTCTAGGGGCAACACCTGCCTCAAAAGTCTATCTGAGTGGTGGGGCATGTGTACATCTGAGTCAGGCCCTACCTGGTAGGGGGCAAAACCTGTCGAGGAAACAGGGTCTGTCTTGCTGGAAACCAGCCAATCAGTGTAATGAGATAAAGGAGCTTGGGGGCTGTGATAGGGACAGGTCTGCCTCTGAGGAAACAACCTATAAAACAAGATACCCCAGGCTTGAATCCCACCACAGCTATGGACTGACTTTCTGATCCTGAGTAAGTTGCTTGGTTTCCTTGTACTTCAGTTGTAAAACTGAGTAAAACAATCCCTACTTGGCAAAATGTTACAACTCAGCTGTGTTATCTTGGGTTACTTAACTGGAAACCAAATAAAAACAAGCATTTGTCAATGCCAAATGTTGCTTGCTTGTATGTGCTGTTTAGGTATTTGGAAGTGATAGTTCCATGCCTTCCTCCCAAGACATGCACTGTGTCTTTCCGTTCAGTATTCACAGAAGAGTGGGAGGGCAAGGGCCACAGCAGTACAGCAGTTGCCAAGGGGGTGAAGAGGTGGACATTGTCCATTCAAAGGCAAAAGAGTCCTGCAGGAGCTCACTAAATTGAAGGTGGACAAAGTGATGGAACCAGATAGCATACATCCAAGGATATTAAGAGAACTGCGAAGGGAGATAGCAGTACCTCTGGCAGTCATGTTCACTGAGCCATTCAACATGAGTGAATTGGAGGAGGGCACATGTGGTCCCTCTACACAAGTCCGGCAGTGGGGAGGAGGCAGGGAACAATAGGCCATTCAGCCTCAACTCAGTAGTGGGGAAGATCATGGAGACATTGCTTAAAGAAAGGATAGTGGGGCATCTAGAAGCCATTGGAGCCCAGGATCATAGACAACATGGATTCACAGTGGGGACATCATGTCAGACAAATCTGGTTGATTTCTTTGACTGGGTGACAAATGAAGTGAATCAGGGTGGGGCAGTGGACAACGCTTACCTTGATTTCAGCAAAGCCTGTGGTGGGCTCCCAGCTAGTTCCGGGGGGGAACAGTAGAGCCGATGGGGGATTGGGCACCCCTGTTGGCCATACAGACTGCTGCCATGCTGTGGTGGGCTCCCAGTGTGGTACCTGGAACTCTGTGAGGGGGGGACCGCAGCACACAGTGTGTGCGTGGGGGGAAGCACGAGCACGCAGTATGTATGGGTGTGTGTGTGGGGGGGAGCGCGCATGAGCATGCGATCTTATCATTGCTCACTGAAGCGTAGCTCTCCCTTTCAACTGTACGGCACTGCATTTTCAATTGCTGTCATAGACAGCTGCAGCATTGATTGGAGAACTGTGCCCATGCCTGCAAACACACTGACTGGATTGGAAGAGGGCTACCACACCTCCGAAAACTCGGGCGATGGCACTATGTTTCTTGCACATGCGTGCAAGCAACATAATAAATGAAATGGTGCCTTTGAGACCAATCAAGATGACACAACCTTTGATTTTTAAAGCACAGTGTTGTTTGTTCAAATAGATAAAGCAGGTATTCTAAAAAAGGACATATGTAGCTGGAGCTGATGGTAATTGCTGGGAATTAGGGTTATCCACCAGCTTTCATTTACACCTTTGAAAAATAACCCTCGCTGCACTTTAATTATGTCACAATCTACAAAGTGGACTCCTGTGAAGCACTAAAGCTGAGATAAGAGCAATGGAACTGAGGAAACTGGATAGAGAATGGGCCCAAAATAATTGCGGGACTTACTTTTATCTGCAGTTGGGCTCAAAGTCATCGGAATGACTCTGGTATCAAAGGGCGGCAGTGAGTGACAGGTGCAGGACTCGCTTTGTATGGGCTGCAGGCTCATTAGGCCATGAAATCACTTGAGCCTGCAAGCACAGGGGAGAGAGAGAGAGAACAGATGCAGGGTTTTGCTATATCTATGTACATTTTGTTTTGTTTTGGCAGTTATGGACATTATTTGTAAAGCATGCTCACTATTGAGACCTTGGTAGGGCTGCGGTCAATGAGATGCCTGGGATTGAGGCATTATGTCTCTGTCAGGTGTCCCTTTAATGTAACCATTATCTCCATGGGGGAGGGTGGATGTTCTGGTGAAGAGCAACCCAAAGTGGCAGCACTTTAAACTAATGTAGATGTCCATTCATCTTACTTAGAATCGATGCAACAACAAGAACCAGATACATTGAAAATAAAATGACACTCGTCCAGTTTAGCGATCTTGTTTTTTTGGTTTTTTTTTTGCCTTGCACCATCTGCATTTACATACGTGCTTCTGGCATTTCCTTGCTGAAATGGCTTTCAATCTTTTTTTACATAAATAATTTTACTAAAGACCACCTCTTAAATGGCAACCCGATAACATGCCATCCTGAAAAACTGTCATGGAACATCAATCCTGTTTAACCACCATCTGTACATGATAAGGGTGGTCTTTTCCCTAAACGACCAATAGAAGACCAATTAAAGGAATGTTTCCCCAGCCAGGGGTCTTGCTCTCCGGATGATGCTATCAGTGCTTCCTCCTAATCGATCTATCAGAGAAACAAATCCCAAACGGGTTGTATGGGGTAAGAGATCCCAAACACATTAGGCTTGTTAAGAATCGTTAAACAAGGAACACCAACCAACTGAGCGGTTTTTGATTTATTGTTTTGCTGATCAACCGGAAAATTCCTAGAGTGACACTTGTAATGGATACACTGACGCCTAATTCGAAATCCCTTGTTCAGCTCCTACCTGCAGCTGCAAGACTCCAACTGTTACAAACTTGCATTACTCTTTTCTCAAAAGCCACTGAGATAAAACTGCTACCTTTAGTGGTTGCCAGTTACGGAATAAAAAAAATCTGAAATTATGTTTCTTTTTGCAGGTCTCCTCATGTCCATTTCTCCCGCCTTTTCCTGTGTTTTCCTGTAGAGTACAATGCTTTTTATGGAATCCAAATTGTTCTGTTTTCCTCTATAACCAATGCAAATCTATGGGAACTAAAGTTCTCTGAAGATGGTTCCATTTTCCTGGAAAATACACGAATCTCTGTAGATGTTGGAGCCCTATTTTCTTTGGGGGTAACAAATGGCATTTGAGGAAAAAAAAAGAAGGGGAAAAAAAAAACTTCGATTTATGGATAACAAGTGGCCCTTGTTAAAGACGGTAAGAACTCAGTTAGCCGCTTGGTGGCGTGGGCCGACTGGGGAACTGTGTGCTTCTGCTATTCAGGGGTCCTACGGAGGCAGCTGACAGGAACGGAGGACTTTGATAACAGGAGGAAAGGCATTTTCTGCCACCACTAGCAATATTTTGCTTCCGAGCCCTGATGTGCTACAGTTTTGCTAAAATGCATCTGACTGTCCCACACTTCGGAACAGCAGCTCCCAGTTTGGGCTTTATTTTACTGCAAATTACGTGTAATTTATAGACTACAGCTTCATTATTTTCGATTGGTATACAAGTCAATCAAAATATAATTTCAAGAGCCTTTGTTCTCATGGATTCATAACTGCAACCACACTGCAGTTAGGGCAGGGACACACCGCCCAAACATTTTAGCCCGCTATATCAGAACCCACAACTTTCGCTTCCTTACGGCATAGTGGCGGTGCTTTCCTGTCATGTTCGATGTCTGTTTGCGCCTCTGTATTGGATTGTACTGAATCAAAAGTTTTGGGTAACTCTGCAAGGACCTCATCCATTATGAATTATTCTATGCACTGTTCCTCTTATAAAGTTCATTTTTGGTAAAGGACCTCCGAGGGTACTAAAAGTCCGATTTCCAGTAGCTGCGACCCATTTTTTTTCCCTCATAGCAAATCGAAATAATTTTAAACACTTACATTTACTTTTCTGAGAATTCTGGATATGTGTGATACAATATTTCTCTAATATCTGTCTCTCTCTCCCCTCCCTCCCCTCAAAAAGCCTGAGAGGCAATGTTTTCTCTCCCAAATATGGACTGCTTACTCAAGTCTTCTCCCGGTCTCAAGTGTTTTACTCACAAATGTACAATATATTGGTACTGGAATGGACTTCCGGAGGAGGAGGTGGTGAATTTGGAGACTGTATAGGGATTCAGGACCACTTGGGACAGACACATGGGGCTAAGGGGAAACGTGGGGGGTCTCAAAATAATGTAGGTTGGACTGGGGGGTAAGGGGCAGACTGGATGGTCTGGGAGGTCCTTTTCTGCCGTCACCTTCTATGATTCTGCAGTTCTTTGTTTTATATGGGTGACTGCTCAGAAAGCAACTTTCACATACTGTACAACCGTCTCTCAGTTGTCAGCTCAGAACGCAGCTTTCACATACGGCTGTTTCTCTGTCACTTACATCCTTTGGAAACGTATGGCTGTTTCTCTGTCACTTACATCCTTTGGAAACTGGCATTCTCTAAAAATTCTATAGTATAGATTGTTGCTGGAATGAAGTACAGTGACTTTTCCCAAGTTTATTACAATGTAATAGTAGTGTATATGGTTAAACCCTGTTTTGTGTGGAAATCATCCAGGCTAAAAGGTTGCTGTACCATAGTACTGATTTCATTAGTACGGTACAAGAATAACTTGATACTAGATCCTTACTTTTCATGGCAATTTTAAAATTTTAGATTTTCTTTAAATACACGTCTGCCATTTTTTTTTTCAAAAATGAATTGTAACCAGCAACAGTTTATCTCTGAACAAGTAAGTGCGATTTTTTTGCCAGCATTAACATACAGTGTGTGTGTATGGGGGGAAGCGCAGCATGCGTGCGTGTGTGTGTGTGGGGGGGAGTGCGCATGAGCACGCGATCTTATCACTGCTCACTGAAGCGTAGCTCTCTCTTTCAACTGTACAACCACTGCATTTTCAACTGCTGTCATAGACAGCTGCAGCAGTGATTGGAGAACTGCAGCCATGCCTGCAAACACACTGACTGAATTGGAAGAGGGCTGCCACACCTCCGAAAACTCAGAGGATGGCACTATGTTTTTTGCACATGTGTGCAAGCAACATAATGAGAGAAACTATCCAGAGAGAGACGATATTATAAGATAGGAGCTATATACATGTTACTTTTGAAAGGTAGCAGTGGAGATCTGCCTGCACAGTACAACTATATTATTTATGCTAGATATTTTGCATTGACAGGTGAACTGCACTCAACCTGGAAATCATTATTTTTGTAAAAACTTAAAAAAAAACAGTTATTCTCATTCTCTAATTTTTCTTTTTGGCCTTTCACTAAGCTTAGTTGGTATGTAAAATTTACATGCTGGTGGCTAGTACCATCTTAAAGTAATATGATGTAGTTTATACAATACAACAACACAGCTTCATGCTATAATGAGTACCACAAAATGCTGTATGAAGTAATAAAAGAACAAAATAAAAAAGTACAATTAATTTAAAAAATAGAAGACTAAAAATATGGAAAAAACAGTAAATACAATACTACTAATGAGAAAACATCAAGACTGTATATTTGTTAAAACACAAATGTTGCAGAGCAGATAAACTAAACAAATGAAATTACTAATATTGCCAGCCAAAGTAGGGAGATTTCTGATGAGGAAGAAGAAGTCAGAGAATGCATTTACAGTATGTATTAAAGGAATTTGTGACCCTTTGAGCCATGGAGTTCTATACTAGAACACAGATACATTGTGACAACATCGTAAGAGTTTAAAACAGACATACAGTAAGAATATCATACCTTTCTGAAATGGACCTTACTATCAGTGGGTAAATCAATTATTCTGCAGAGTTTAGTAAAGATGAGTGGAGAAGGATCAAGAACAAAACGCAAACTTGTATTTGCAGGGCAGCTTCCAAAGAATAATACAGACCTATAATACAGTTCTCCTTTAAGCAATTAATGTCAGGTTGGTTGCATGCAGCACAGTAGTCTTGACACAGTAGAGTGTGTTACTGACTAGAGCAACACCCCAGTGAATATGAACATATGAACATATGAAATTTGCCAGCAGATAAAGGCCTAGAGGTCTATCAAGTCTGCTCGAATATGCAGCTATGTAATGTAGAGGATTGTAACTGAAAATGGATAAAATGCACTTCTACCTGAACTGCATTGCTGTAAATGATGTGAAATGTATTGCACCTCTTGCCAAACATACCTATAAGGAGGCAACAGTATTGTGCCAAGCTACTGTGCCAGTGATCAAGGTCCTGGAGCAGACCTTGAGTCATAGGAATCAGACAAAAAGAGCTGGGGAGAAGCTGCTGAGAGGCAGTCATCCCAGCCCAGGAAGGGGTACACTGTATTCTGACATCAGAGTGATATCTATGGGCAGGCTGGGGAGATACTGCTGAAAGGCAGTCATCTCAACCTGGAGAGGGCAACACTGCACTCCAGCATCACACTGACTTGTATGGACAGGCTGGGGAGACACTGCTGAGAGGCATATATTCCAAACTGAGGAGGGTGGTACTGCTGTCCGACATCACAGTGACATCCCTGGGCAGGCTGGGGAGGCACTACTGAGAGGCAGCCAACTTAGCCTGGGGAGAGTGGCTCTGCAGTCTGACATCACAGTGACCTCTATATGCAGGCTGGGGAAACTCTGCTGAGAGTTGTCCCAACCCAGGAACAGTGGCACGGCAGTTCAGCATCCCAGTAACTTCTGTGGGCAAGCTGAGGAGACTCTGTTGGCAGTCAGCCCATCCTGGGGAGGGTGACACTGCATTCTGGCAAGACATTAACCTCTGTGGGTAGGCTAGAGATACACTGCTGAGAGGTAGTCATCCCACTGTGGGAGGGAGCACAGCATTCTGATATCACAGTGACCTCTGTGGGCAGGCTGGTGAGATGCTGTTCAGAAGTAATCATGCCAGCCCGGGGAGGATGGCACTGCAGTTTGACATCACATTGACCTCTGCAGGCAGGCTGAGGAGACGCTGTTGAGAAGTAATCATGCCAGCCCGGGGAGGATGGCACTGCAGTTTGACATCACATGGACCTCTGCAGGCAGGACGAGGAGACGCTGTTCAGAAGTAATCATGCCAGCCCGGGGAGGATGGCACTGCAGTTTGACATCACATGGACCTCTGCAGGCAGGCTGAGGAGACGCTGTTCAGAAGTAATCATGCCAGCCCGGGGAGGATGGCACTGCAGTTTGACATCACATTGACCTCTGCAGGCAGGCTGAGGAGACGTTGTTGAGAAGTAATCATGCGAGCCCGGGGAGGATGGCACTGCAGTTTGACATCACATGGACCTCTGCAGGCAGGCTGAGGAGACGCTGTTGAGAAGTAATCATGCCAGCCCGGGGAGGATGGCACTGCAGTTTGACATCACATTGACCTCTGCAGGCAGGCTGAGGAGACGCTGTTGAGAAGTAATCATGCCAGCCCGGGGAGGATGGCACTGCAGTTTGACATCACATTGACCTCTGCAGGCAGGCTGAGGAGACGCTGTTGAGAAGTAATCATGCCAGCCCGGGGAGGATGGCACTGCAGTTTGACATCACATTGACCTCTGTGGGCAGGCTGGGGCGTCACTGCTGAGAGGCAGACATCCTAGCTCAGGGAGGGGGGCACTGTATTCTGCATCACAGTGACCTCTGTTTGGCAGACTGGGGAGTTCACAACAGCAGGGGTAGGTTGCTTGTGTGTGAGGCAAGTCACACATGGTGAGATGCTACTGAATGTTTTTTATTTTATCTTTTGTTGATCAGTAAAAGCGGGCTAGGCAATTCTGCCTATTTACAGCCTCAGCCCAGGAGGTGGTGGGAGACAGTTACAAACCAACTGAAAGTGAACCAGATTAAACTGTTAGTTGTCAATTTTTTGAGTAAAAGGACTGAGCCTGGGGAACTGGTGGTGGTAGTGGGGGGGGGGGGGTGAGAAAACCTCAAGTGAAAATTAGTAACTGCCAGCATAATGGCGCCAGGACTCACAGACCCCACTCTCCAGCTATATTAGTGATGGCATTGGCTGAGGTAAACCCTGCTCTCCAGCTATATACTGTAGCCATGGCATTGGCTGAGATAAGTGGGATGTCAAATCTGGTAGGTGAGCAAACTTAAAAGGGGGCTCCTGACAAGTGAATAAATATCTCAATAGAAAACGTATCTGTAAGAATGGCATGCCATTGTTTTCAATACCATTCAATCATGACTGCATTTTTTAATGTACCAATAATGTCTTCAGATTTTTTCTATAAAATCCCATACATTATTTTGTGAAACAGCATTATGTATACACGTTTATTGAAAAATATTCTGATTTCTAAATACACAGGAACAGGGGGCTCACCTGTATTGGGTGCACATACCTGGGAGTGTAGGTATGTAGAAAAGGCACACATTCCCAATAATATTGGGTAGGCTGGCACACCTGAGAAAAAGGTTCTTCCACTGGAATTATGCAAGAATTGCAATTTTTATTAATTTTAAAACACAGTAGCAGATAACACCAAAGGGCAATGTAGTTTACCCGAGAAACCAACAGTAAACACTGAGAGATTATGTTAATGCACAAAAAGTCCAGAGCTCACCTCAGTAATGGCTACCGTGTGAGTAGCGCTTGCACGCTTGAGCCTTTGCCAAGGATTTCTCGGTCTGTTGTGTCCTCACCCAACCTTAGTACCAGGAGGGTTACATCTCTTGTGAAACGAGTAGAAAAGGAGGAAGAACCTTTTTTCTAGGTATGCCATCCTACCCAATATTATTGGGAACGTGTGCCTTTTCTATATTCCTGTTTCTTACATATCAAAATGAATAATCTCTTATGTACAGTATAAGTTCATCACAATCATACGCTTTGGAAGTTTTTGATCCCCAAAACTATTTTTACTCATTTATTCAATGCTTCTGAGTCTGTCTTACATTCACATCCTTTGCAGGTTATTATAACTCTCATTTTCAATGCTTTCCTGGACAATGTCCAGTTCCACTGTTCCATCTGATTATTTAACATTTCAGAACAGTAAACATGAGTCACACAATGCCCAGAAAATACAGTGTAAACTCTAAAGGGGCAAACTGCAAAACAACTCTGCAACTATAAAAACAAATCCTTTCTTGGGAAAAGTACAGTCAGTGCATTCGTTTTAATAGGATTGAAAAAAGAAACAATGACTTATTTATATTCTAAGTATTTGCATCATCGTTTTATCATGCATGAGAAAGTTTGGTTTTGTCTCTGGGAAAGCAGAATACAACACCAAATCTTCCAGGAAAATAACACAATAATGATGGATAAATGGGGTCAGAAAGGAATAACATGTCAGAACCATTAATCTTAGTTCTTCCCAGTACAGGACAATGATGGGACACTCCCCTATGATGTGCACATGATCTTCAACTGATAACCTTTCCGGCATTTATCTATGAAGGTAGTGTGAGAGCATTAAACATATGAACATAGAATCTGACAGCAAATAAGGACTGCTTGGCCCACCCAGTCTGCCCATTTTTCCTCTACCTACAGCATCACTGCAGACCCTACTTGATCTCTAACTCTTTCTCCCCCCCTTCTTTTCCACTAAGATTGCTTTATGCCTATCCCATGCATTCTTGAATCCCACCACTCTTTTTTCCCCCCAACACCTCTATTGAAAGACTGTTTCAGGAATCCACCCCTCTTTTTGTGAAGAAGAAATTCTTCACATCTCTCCTGAATCTACCCCCCTCCAACTTCACTGCATGTCCTCAGTCCTCTTGTTCTTGAGCACCTTTCTCTCTGAAAAATACTTCTCTCCTGTACTTATTTACTCCTGTAAGGTGTTTAAAGGTCTCTACCATATCTCCTCTCCCCTTCTGTCTTCCAGGGTGTACAGATTCAGGTCTTTTAGTCACTCCTTATAGGGTTTTGATGCCGACCCTGCACCATTTTAGCTGCCCTCCTCTAGGCAGCCTCCACTCTGTGTATATTCTTCTGGAGGTGTGGTCTCCAGAATTGGACATAATACTCTAGATGGGGTCTCACCAGCGTTACACTAGGGGTGTGAAAGTACTGTAATTAACAATTATGTCCTAATAGAATTATCACTATATGGTGACATGGTTGTTTTGTGAGTACCTCAGACTTGGTCCCAGCTTCCTGGAAGCACTGGCATTTTACACTCTCCCATTTGTCTTATACTTTCAATAATGAGAAATAAGGCTATACATTTATACAGTGCTGAAATACGCTATGTGGCCACATATTTGATTATTTTGTAAACCCCAACCCTGACAGCATGTGGCAGTTTACCTGGCTGAACCAAGCGCCCAGTCTGCAGCCTGCTGCTGGTGTTGCTCTCTGGTCCCCAGGACTGCTGTTGGGGACTGACAGAGTGAAGAGGAATTCTGCTTTCTTCAGCGCAGCCCATGCCCTTGATCTTTGTGGCTCCACACCACACAGCTGAGCCTTTTCATGCTGTCAATGTAGCAGAGTGCAGTCAGCGTTCTTGATGACTGCGGATTTGCCCTGATGACTGCCCTGACCCAATTGGACAACTGAGCGCAACAATGTCAATGGACACTGGAGCACAGAATATGTTTTAAGGTCAGAATTGCTTCTAAATAAAGACTTCGGGCTGAGTACCCATTGCAGTCACCTGAATCCACTCTGACCCCTGAAAGATATTGCAATGTGATAGAGGGTGGTGGCACAGCCAGTCAGGCTGGAAAGCCTGCCTGGGAGCCACACAGGGATCTTGGAACATAGAAGGAGATCATTAATTCACTTGGGAATAAGGAAACCAATCAGCTATTAAGGATCAGTCAGCCAGACCCTCCCCTGTGATGGACAGAGGGTCACATCCAATGAAAGGGCTAGATCCAGCAGTGAATAGCAGAAGCTCTTTCAAAACGTCTCCAGTTCTGAATCAGAGACAGCTTGGAGACACAGCTGTTGCCTGAGCATGCCAGTGCTTGGAGGCCTGACTGAGGCATTTGGAGCCCAGAGTTAAGTGGTATTTGCTAATGCTAAGCTTCAGCAGCCACTAAAGGAGGAGGAGACTGCTACATGCAGACAGAGAGAAGGAGAGAGAAGGAAAGAGACCCTTTACCACCAGCTGACAGGGTTAGTCTGCAGTGGAGTCACTGTGCAACTGAATAGTGTTCCCAGAGAGACATTTTCTGAGACGAACCAAAACTGTCTGAGCTGCAAGAAATCCTGCAAGGCCTGTGGACCTCTGTGCTAGCCATCACAGCTAACTGACAGCCCACAGAGGGAGATGCCTTGGGTAGTGCAGAAGGTGAGCTGTCAGTCCCGAGTTCAACAGACCACCCTGAGAGAGTGAGCAACTTAAGTAGAGAGCTATGCTAATCTGCAAGGTGCCAGAGGGAGACCAGCAGGGGAGAACTGAGAGAGCTATGGAAGGTAAGACAGAACCTTCAGATGAGAGACAGTGTATCCAGACAGGACTGAAATGACTGGTGGAAGCTACTGCCACTAAGGATAAACAGTGCCCATCAGGGCTTTTGGGTTATGCACCACCCGCATTTGTAGAATAGTTTAGATAGGCCCACAGAGTTGGCCTAAAGCTAAGGACTAAGCCATCTGGACAGGATCACAATTTGAGGTTTGCTGCAAATAACTGTTGTTTAGGGGCACCAGTACCAGTCATCCATATGCAACAATCATCAGGCTTCCAGCGCTACTATATCTGGTTAGCCAGGCGTCCCTGGAAGCTCCCCTGGATCAGGGGTAACAACACTGGTACTGGTGGTGCGTGGGAAATGCCCAACCATACAGCTGGACAGAGGCACTGTGGTGTTGGTGCACTATATTTGGGGCAACCACCTTATGGGCATTCCACTGTGATTATTACTTGCTCTAACAGTTTCCTTCCCTAGAATCTTGCTCTTGCTTTCTCCTATAAACCATTTGTTATTTGTTTGCATATGTGTGTCATGAACATATTAACGGTGGATGTGATCATATAAGGCCCTATGCACGAGCCCAAAGTGCCCATGGAAACCTAGCACAAAGGGAGCATACGCTGGAATGCCACAGAGCAGGGCCCATGCGGCATGCACCATTGGGGTGTGCAATGGTTATGCATCTGATCCCCCGACCACGTGGAGGGCAATGTGCCAGGGGTGGGCAGAAAGCATGCCAGGGGTGTGACGGCACTATATGCTATTCACAAAGGTGTGTAGTACAACCTGCAGGGGTGTGTAACAGGGTGCAGATTACACCAGGGTGGACTCTGCCATAGCTGCAGTACACACCCTGCCCTGCTGACATTGGACCCCTGACAGGAGACTGGTAGCCCCCCAAACAATACTGTACCCCTGCCCCATGCCCATAGAACAGCCCCCCTGCCCCCGTTGTTACCCAGCAGCACCCCCCCCGGCAAACACGGAGGTGCTGTCCACTGGACACCAACAGGTGACAGGCTAACGTAGCCCAGTATGCTGTTCTTGGTGCCACCCATGCCATATGGGGACTGACAGGTATATCCCCGGTACAAACACAACCCAAATTCAGCCCCCAGTGCAGGCATCAGTGGACCGTGCCCCCACCCTGATCCGGCACCCCACCCTGCATTGGTAACCTGCTGGCCCCGCAGCACCGACACCCTCCCGTCCCTGTACCTGTACCTTGCCACAGGTGTCACAGCCTGGGACGGCCAGCATCACTGCCCTCCTCACATCTCCATGGCCAACATCTGCAGGGGTGCGCAGCCAATGCGTATCCAGCCATGTAAGGGATCCACTGAGGGACCTGGGATGGGCATCCAATTGGATGCCTGCCCAGGTCTGCAGCTCCACCCCCGTCCACCCCACCCGAACCTGGGGGTGGGGCTGTGGAGCTCTGGGGGGGGGTATGTGCCTTTGGCGCATACCTCCGCCCCATTCATGCATAGCAGCCATTATTTGTAATGTGACAAAATATTATATTTTGGGTAAACTTTTACTGCACTGAGTGGGAGTTGGGTGGGGTGTGCCAGTGGAGACCACAGTGGGTTGGTAATGTCTCCCAGTGGGTTGGAGATTGCAGTGTAGTGTTATTGTCTCCCACCTCTGGTAGTCCAGTGGCTCCCCCCCCGCTGCAATCCATATTGTAAAAGAAAACATACCCTGGTAGTCCAGTAATACCCCCTCATACCCATATCGCCCTTGGGAAACAAATCCTGGTAGTCCAGTGGTACCCACCCTCTGCCCAGTTCCAGTTGTAAAAGGAGACATACCGATGCAGTCCAGTGGTACCCTCCCCCATGCCCTGATCCCCGTTATACAACAATAAACACTACCTCTGCTCTCCTAAAATTGTTAACTTAGGAGACCTCCATTTATCCTCCCCAATGGATAGCCGGTTGGAGCCAATGGAGGATTACTACTCCTCCCTCCATAAACCGACTGCTACCAATGCACGTTAGTGCAGTGTATGTAGATAGTGTTTCTGTTATTGGTTTTGTATTAGAGATACTGTTTTTTTGTGAACAACATGCTGTAATCTTTTTGCTAACTTCAATTTGCTATGCTGTTAATGCTGGAAGAATTTACTTAAAGTATTAATACTTGTGGTCGTTTGGGATTTTTGTCTGATCTTGTCTGATGATTTTGACCCCTGGAGCCCTTCAAGTGTTTCGAGCACAAGTTTCAATATTTTCCATGGACCCCTGGACTATGGCTGATATATCCTTCATAACGTGGAATATTAGGGGTCTTAACACTCCAGTGAAATGAAAAAAAGTGCTGACACATTTGAAGAAATTGAAGGCTCAAGTTGCCTTCCTGCAGGAGACAAAACTCACCAGGCATGATCACACACAATTGGTAAGAGACTGGGTGGGGCAGGAAATCCACGCAGGTGCCCCCACAAAAAAGAGAGGTGCAACTATTTTGCTCCATAAAGCTTTGCCATGGAACATAGTACAGAGAGTAGCTGATCCCCAAGGTCATTGGGTTATAGGCCTAATTGCCACCCCAACTGGTAATCTTCTTCTGGTCAACATATATACCCCAAACGAGGATAACCCCCTCTTCTTTGTCGAACTAACTGCTAGGATAGAGCCCATTATTGCTCCAGTTACCCCTATCATAGCCGGTGGAGACTTTAACCTTACTCTGATCCCTATACTAGACAGGAGCGGCCTGAGCAAAGAAACTCATAATAGGGGATCCCAAGCTGTCCACAACCTATGCTCGGAATACCAATTAGTAGATATTTGGAGCCTTACACACCCCAGAGAATGGGATTATACATTTCATTCTGGAGTTCACGGCTCCTTTAGCAGGCTATATTTTTGGTTGATTTCACAAACTTTAACGCATTCGGTGATCACTTCCAGCATTCTCCCCATGATCATTTCGGATCATGCCCCAGTCCAACTACTTATAGCATTCGGTGACCCAGCTCCTAAATCCTCCTCCTGGAAGCTTGACCCCCTCCTCATGCAGGACCCAAACTTCTTGTGCTGGGCTAAATCTGAAACTGAGCTTTTTCTACTTGAGAATCCCATCTTGGATGTCTCAGCACAAAACACTTGGGAAACTTACAAGGCCACAATGAGGGGAAAGATTATAGGGTCTGCCGTAAACAGAAGGAAGGATAGGGAAAAAGAACAGACCAGGCTAGAAGGACAGCTGGTCCTAGCTGAACAGGACTTCAAAGCTTGCCCACGCCCCACCTTGCAATACCATGTAGGCAGACAGATTCTATCCTTCAGACTCAAGTTAAACTAACTTATGTCCCGGAAGGCTGATTTATCCATGCCGAGAGTCTGGCACACCTACTGGGAGGGAGGAGATAAATGCGGGAAAATCCTGGCCTACCAGATCAGGTAACAACAGGCCGCTAGGTTTATTGCTAATTTAAAAGACCCGGTATCAGGAATAATAACAACCAAGGCACCTGAGGTGAACAAGATCATGACTAACTTTTATGCTCAACTCTATACCTCATCCCGCCCAGCCACACACTCTGATACCCAAGCTTTTTTAGACAAATTAACCCTCCCTACATTGTCCCATGGCCAAAGCGATAGATTAGATGCCCCCTTCACTGCCCAGGAAATAACAACCGCCCTACTGGCTTTAAAACCGGGAAAGGCACCTGGAGGGGATGGATTCCCGGTGGAATTTCTACAAGCTATGGCCCCCACAACAACTCCCATCCTGGGGTGAATGTTTGCCAAATCTAAAGACAAAGGAGTGTTGCCCCCCTCCCTCAGGGAAGCCACCATAACAGTTTTGCCTAGGAAAGGTAAAGATCCCACTGCCCCTTCTAGCTATCGCCCTATTTCCTTAATAAATTCAGACAGTAAGCTTTTTGCCAAAGTTTTGGCTAACAGATTAAGCCCCCTTCTCCCTTTTCTAAGCCACCCCTCTCAAGTTGGTTTCATTCCAGGCCGATATAGTACTGACCATACCCAAACCCTTCTTAACCTTATTCACGTAGCCAAGCAACTTAGAACCCCATCAGCCGCCTTGGTGATTGATTTCGAAAAGGCATTCAACTCGGTGCAATGGGACTACCTGCATACTGTACTGGACCATTTTGGCTTTGGGCCGCAGTTTCTGGCTAATATTCAGGCCTTATATATACTTCCACAAGCTCGGGTACAAATCATTTCCTCACTGACTGATCCCTTTCCACTCTATAGAGGCACCAGACAGGGTTGCCCTCTCTCCCCTCTACTTTTTGTTCTGGCAGTACAGCCCCTAGCATCCACCATTCAGCAAGCTAAAAATATCTCAGGGATTCAGCTGGGAGACTCCTATTTTACAACCTTGTTGTACACAGATGATCTGTTAGTGACTTTGGCAGATGTCAGCGCTTCCATTCCTCCCTTATTATCCCTTTTAGATCGATTTACACACATCTCAGGCCTAAAAGTCAATCAAACAAAAAACAAAATTCTTCCCCTTAACTCAGCCTGTTGTGAGGGCTGTATCCCTCACTACGGCCTTAAATGGTCCCCAACCATTATCACTTACCTAGGGGTCAAGATAGGTGCCAACATTGACAAGTGGTGGGATAGTAATTTGAACCCCTTGCTATCCGAATGCAAGAGAGATCTGGAATGCTGGATTCACCTGCATCTCACCATGGCTGGGAAAATCGCAGCTTTTAAAATGTCCATGGTACCAAAAATGTTCTATGTTCTTTCCCACATCCCCCTTTTTCTTCCCCATCACTTGTACCAAAAACTAGACAAGATGGTAGGCTCCTTTCTCTGGGGCTCCTCTTGGCCCCGCTTTAGTCGGAATGCTCTTAGGGCACATTGGAGTCGGGGGGGGGGGGGCTCCCATGGCTGAAGGTTATAAAATGGCATACCAATGTTCCCAGACTTCGAAATGGTTCCAGCCTATCTCTAATTGTTCCCCTCAATGGCAAAAAATAGAACAAATGATTAGCCGTACATCCACGTTAGCTTCTTTATTATGGCTTCCCAAAAGTCCTAATCTTTAGAAGCATCCCACTATAGGCCCCTCTATCCACTACTGGATAGTGGCCAACAAGAAGCTTCAAAAACACCCACACCCTCTGTCTCATACCCCTCTATAGCATAACTCTCATATACAAATAGGTGGCCGCCCAGTATTCTGGAAGTCCTGGTATGATAAAGGCATATACTTCCTTAGTGATCTTCTGCTCCCCAACACTGGGACGGTTGTGACTTTTAAATACCTACAGGATCACTGGTCTTTGCCTACTTCAGACTTCTGGTGCTACCTGCAGCTAAGGGATGCAGTCCAACCAATTCTAACGCAGGGTAAGCTCCAAATGGCTGAGGAATCTCCCATTCGGAAATGGACCCTACAAAAAAGAGGAGTAGCTGGAGCTACCTATACCTCACTAAGAAACACCTTACCTAATCCAACATCCCCACTCAAAGCTAGATTGGAGATGGCCTTGCATGTTCAAATATCAGACAGCCAATGGAGAAAGTGCTGGAACACTGCCCACACTGCATACAGGGACACCCGTAGTAGACCGATTCAAAATAAAATAATGCATTTTTGGTACAGAACCCCCACAGTACTCTATAAGGACAAGGTCCTCCCACATGACAAATTCTGGAGATGCATCCAGCCAGGAGGTGATCTCGTTCATATACAGTACTATGGGAATATTCCTTGCTATCACCCCCTGGATAGCTACAGCACAGTTAGCAAGTCAAATCCTAAATCAGAATATTGCGCTGGTGGCCCCTGTGATGCTGCTCAGACTACAGCACACTACCATACCTCTCCCTCCCTCCCCCAATTTAGATGGCTGATGTTACTATGCATGCAGGTAAAACACTCCATTATACGTAATTGGAGAGGCCGAAGTATCCCTTTACTGGCAGATATTATACCCTCTCTTACATCCTTGTATGAATTAGACAGACGTTCCCATGTATCTTTAGGACAAAGGGACAAGTTACACTTGTGCTGGGCCCCATCCATGGCATACTTAGACCCCAGAGCGGGAATAGGGTGAAGCACATAATCAGAACTTTTTGTTTCCTCCTGTTAAAGATCCAGCTACGACATATTGACCTTTCTCTGACCAGCAGGCCTTGTATTTTATTTTGCTTTAGATGCAGCTATTGTTAATAAGTATTTCTGCTAAGACGTGCTTACAGCAGTTGTTGTAAATAGTTGTCACTAGGACATTTTAGTTGACAGCTGATTTTAAATTTAGATACATACTGTAGTTAAGTATCCTCTCTATCTTAAGTTCTGTTGCTTTGTGGTACTCTTTTTCCTTGCATTATAGAATGGGACCTCACTGACCACTGGAAGGTATCGCTTTCTGAATATCGAAGCCCTGTCTAACCTCAGCAACGGTACCTCCTACTTGTTCCGGACCATAAACCTTTGGAATATTGAGATATTTCATCCTGTATGGCCACTGGAAGGTGCAACTCTATGATTCCTAGGCCTTGTCAATCAGCGGCAGTACCTCCTCCTGGTCGCACAGTGCCTCATTCTGAAGGTAGGTCCAACCTGTCTTATTTTCTCCAGACTGCAGAAATGACACTCAATGTTTAGTTTCAGACCCCCTGATGCAAGGTATATAGCTGGGGATCCAGTGGTACAGTTACAATTTTTGGTTGCCACTGGTATGTATTTATTAAGATCACAGACTGCAGATGTTTTGTTTTGTGTCTCTGATTTTTCTACTTATTATTTCTGTAAATATGTTCCATGTATCTGTTCTTCTGTTTTTAAAAAAAAAAAAAATTAATAAAACATTTAACACTACCTCTGTGCCACACACTAAGCACCCCCACCCGAACACCCAACTGGCACCTGACTGAGCCTAAAAGCACAGTGTTGAATGCAGGCAGAGTGGTGGATGGCAACTGGCTGTGGCTCTCCTCACACCTTCCATCTGGCAGCTGTCTAACTGGCAAGGACAGCTGTTTCTACAGCATTCTCACACTCTGGCCCTGTCATTAACACACTGGACAGCAGAGGTGGTGAGTGAAGGGTCTGAGCCAGTCCCTGTTCATAGCTCTGCCCACAATCATGGATGTATTGTTCAGGATAAGTCAGTGGCAGATGGCGGTTGAGGGTGGTGAGTGGGTGGGTTAGCTGGGAGGGTTCATCATTATGTATGTATGTATGTATGTATTTATTTGGTTTTTGGTAACCGGGTAGGTATGCTAGACAGCCACGTGCCTATTTTCAGGTACAGCCAGGAGATTACAGTACACAAGAGAACATCAATAGCTGTAGTACCATACAAAAGTAGGGACAAACAATATAGAAGCAGTAGTACAATAAAGTCAGGTGGGATACAATCATAGAGAGCTAACATATTCAGAGTACAAGGTCTAGTTTCCAGTTGTCAAGAATATATACATACTAGACACATAAGAGCAAGCAGTAGCAAATCATAGTAATCAGAAACAGTGCTATATTAGCATGCAACAAAGGGGTTAGAAACCTTATTTAGGTAGCAAGGTTGTGGGGAAAGGAGGTTGGGGACGATGCAGTGACAAATAGATGAGCATGGTTCGGGGGGGTTGGAAGGTCAAGGAGGTTGGAAGCAGTTGCAGGTCATAGACTGGATGAGGTGTGCTTTAAAGGCAGATTTGAAAGAGAAGGTGGAAAGAGAGCATCGGATGGTTTGTGGGAGAGAGTTCCAGTAGCTAGCTGCAAAGGAGGAGAATGTCTGCTCACCCATCTTGGTTGTCCATTTGGGTGTGGCAAGCAGGGTATAGTCCTGGGACCTGAGGGATTACATTATATAATGGGGACTGGGATGTAGGTGAGTTCCACTGGAATACCAGGGTGTGTTTTCTTTTAAAATGGGGATCAGGGTGGGAGGTGGGTACTACTGAACTACCAGGGTATGAATCCTTTTATATTGGGGATAAGGACAGGAGGGGGGGTACCACTGTACCACCAAGGTATGTTACCTTTAATAATTGGGATTGGGGTGGGAGGGGATACACTGGACTTCCAGGGTATGTGTCCTTTTACAGCGGGGATTAGGATGGGACTGGTACCACTGGGCTACAAGGGTGTGTTTCCTTTTACAATGGGGATCAGAGCAGAGAGGTACCACTGGACTACCAGGGTTTGTGTCCTTTTACAATGGGGATGTAGCCAGGAGGGGTGGGGAACCACTGTACTACCAGAGTCAGGAGACAGTACCAACTCACTATGTCCTTTTACAACAGCAATCGGAGAAGTACCACTAGGCTACCAGAGATGTATTTCTGTCTAGAATGGGGCTTGGATGAGGGCTGGGGCAATAATGATGCTCTGCATAATGACCTAGCTCATACAAACTGCAAAGGCATTTCACAGAGCTGCTAATGTCCACATAATGGCATACAAATGGCCTCACAGAACCTTGAATGTCTTATGTGGTCATTAGCATACAGAACTTTGAAAAGCACTCAGTACAAAAGGTGCTATTCTGTTTGTGATGTGGTATCTCCCTTTGCTTCTGGGTGTCTGTTGCCAGCAGGGGACAGCAGTGTGCAGTGCATTTGAATTTTGTGCAGTGCTATCATGGCCCAATATTTGTACTGGTTACAAGAGCTGGTCAAGTCATGCTGCTTGTATGAAAAGGCCTCCATGCCAAACACGTTCTATTTCACATGCGGCACTATAGTTGGCATGGTGCAAATGGACACTTCTGAATATTGGGGCCTTTGCCCCCATAATGCAGGTGGCCTTGAAAACATAGCATCTAAATTTGTAAAAGAAGCAGAGGATGAAATTGCTGGTTTCTAGAAGGATTATTCAATTAGAGTCTAAAACTGGTGTAAAATGTCAACAAATGCAAAAGGCACCACAAGCGCACAGATAGTGCAAAATATACACAGGGTAACCGTACAGCAGACCAGAGCAATCAGACATGGAAGGCCATGTATGTCAATGCTTGAAGCCTCCCAAACAAGATCTCTGAACTCACAGCCATGATAGTTGAATCAAAATTGGATTGGGTAGCAATTATGGAAATGTGGTTTACCACGAACCACACATGGGATGTTACGATACCTGGCTACATGCTCTTTAGGAGGGATCGGGAAGGGAAAAGAGGTGTGGGGGGTGGCTATATACATAAGGGAAGGTATTAGTGCAACAGAACTCCAAGACAAAAACTGTAAGGCTGAGGCCCTATGGATTACCCTAGGAGGTGGAGAAAAAGCCCCTATCTGGGTAAGAGTTGTCTACAGACCCCCATCCCAAGGCATTGACACTGACAAGGAGCTCCTGGAAGCCATCCTGCCAATGGCCAACAAGGGTGAGCTACTTCTAGTTGGGGACTTCAATATGCTTGATGTGGAGTGGTCCTCATATACGGCATCCTCAGAGAGGAGCAAGGAATTCCTCCTTGCACTGCGAGAGGTGGGATTAACTCAGCTAGTGGACTCACCCACCAGGATCCAGTGACCACACATTAGTATGGGTAACAGTTAGTAGAACAGAAGCCAGATGCCACACAACAATCAAGGTAATTGACTTATGAAAAGCAAACTTCCCTGAAATGAAATCACAGACCAAATCCTTACGTAGAAGAATACTGGAAAACCTTGAAACATGCTCTAACTACAGTAACAGAGGATTGCACAAAACAGATCAGCAAATCCAAGAACAGCAGGAACCCATTCTCGGTTACTAGTAAGGTAGCAGCTAAGAAGAGCATTTAAGCAACAGAAGGGAACAAAGATGGACAGTGACAGGGAGGAATACAGAAATAAACTCAGAGGCGAGGAAGGTAATTAGGACTGCCAACGCACACACAGAGGTGAGAATAGCACAGGAGGTAAAGAAGGGTGATAAGACTTTCTATCGATACATAAGAGATAAGAGGAAGAATAAAGGGGAAATAGTCTGTCTAGCATCAAAGGAGCGTCAGCTGGTGGAGAGGGATAAAGATAACGCAGGGGTACTGAATGACGTCTGCTCAGTCTTCTCTATAAAAGACAGCGGCAAAGGACCTATGTTAAGCGGCACTGGACAAAACAATAATGTGTCCAACATGAGCCCCTTCATAAAAGAAAGAGTCCTAGAGGAGCTGGGCAAGTTAAAAGTGGATAAGGCAATGGGTCTAGATGGTATCCACCCGAGGGTCCTGAAAGAACTCGGGGAAGAGATTGCTGCACCACTGGCTAAACTGTTCAATAAGTTACTAGAAAGCAGTATAGTACCAGACGACTGGAAAAGGACAGCATTGGTGCCCTTGCACAAGAGTGGGAGCAGGGAAGAACCAGGGAACTACTGCCCTGTCAGTCTAACCTCAGTAGTGGGTAAAATTATGGAAGCACTCCTTAAGGAAAGGATAGTAGACCACCTAAGGGAAAACAGAAGACTTGACCCAAAGCAGCATGGGTTCACAGCTGGGTGCTCATCTCTAATGAATATGGTGGACTTCTTCGATTAGGTAACCAGAACAGTGGACCAAGGTGGCGCAGTGGGCATGATTTCCTTAGATTTTAGCAAAGCTTTTGACACTGTTCCCCAGAGGAGATTAGCCAACAAACTAGAGCACACAGGCATAGACCATAAAATAGTTAGCTGGATTAAGAACTGGCTTCAGGATAGGTCACAGAGAGTCCTGGTCAATGGGGCATTATCAGAGGAGGGCAGAGTAACCAGTGGCATTCTACAGGGGTCAGTTCTTGGCCCAATCCTCTTCAACATATTCATCAGCAACATTGCTGATGGACTTGAGGGGAGGGTCTGCCTGTTCGCAGATGATACAAAACTCAGCAACAGGGTAGACACAGATGAAAGTGCCTCTGGGATGGAAGCCCATCTCAAGAAATTAGAAGAGTGGTCAAGAATATGGCAGTTAAAATTTAATGCCAAGAAGTGTAAGGTGATGCACATGGGTAAACGTAACCCAAGAAAGATGTACACACTAAATGGGCATCAATTAGAAGAATCAAAGATGGAATGGGACCTTGGAGTAATTGTTACCGATGATCTAGAAGTGGGGAAACAGTGTAAAAAATCAGCACAGAAGGCCAGCAGTATCGTCGGCTGCATACATAGAGGGGTTATGAGCAGGAAGCGTGAGGTAATCATCCCGCTGTACAGGTCCTTGGTCAGGCCACACCTAGAATACTGCATGCAGTTCTGGAGGCCTCACCTAAAAAAGGACATTGACGGCTTAGAAAGGGTTCAGAGAAGGGCCACTAAGATGGTGCAGGGTCTGCATCAAGAACAGTATGAAACAAGACTCAGTGAATTAAATTTATACTCTCTAGAGCAAAGAAGAAATGGGGGGACATGATAGAAACATTCAAATACATGAAGGGAATCAACACAGCCCTGAAAGGAAACCTATTCCAGGAAACAAAACAACGTGTAAAAGGGGGAACAATCTGCATTTAGTGGGAGGCAGATGAAGAACCAATATATGGAAATACTTTTTCACAGAGAGGGGGATAAAATCATGGAACAGCCTGCCCTCAGAAGTGGTAGCATCGAAGACAGTACAGGAATTCAAACTTGCATGGGACAGGAATTGCGGGCACCTGAAGGGGTAATAAAACAGGGTGGGGGTTGAGATTCTTGGGCAGACTAGATGTATCATGCAGTCCCCATCTGCTGGCTGCTTCTTATGTTCTTATGTTCTTAGTTTCCTGAAAAATGTAAACTTTCTAAAGTAATTCCACTACTTAAAGAGGAAGATGTCACAAATCCAATAAATTTCAGACTGATTGCTTTATTATCAATTTTATCTAAATTGTTGGAATAATGTGCACACAAACAATAAGTTATCTGAATTTTTGCCATGGTATGATTTGTGAACACCACACCAGGCAAATTTTCAGACAGGCTTTTCCATGAAGAAGGCACTCATCAACTTTGTTATATAGTTTTAACTGCTTTGGACAAAAGCAAATAGATGGTACTGTGTTCATGGATCTGTCAAACGCCTTTGACCTGACGGATCATTGATTAATAATTCCCTACTTACAATCTACTGGGGCCTCTCAGGATGCCAGTAAATGGCCTGATTCATATCTGGCAAATCATTTTCAGGGAGTTTTGGTTGGTTTTGGTTGAAGGATAATTGTCGTAATTTTATCCTGTGACAAAAGGGGTACCCAAGGGATCCATCTTGGGTCCCTTGTTGTTAGCAATTTATATAAATTCTCTCCCATGCATGTAACCAGAGGTTGTGGTCACCACAGCCCACAGGGTGTCATGGTCACTCATGCCTACACCCAAGCACTGTCAGGCATTCTGTTGGCAGACGAACTAGGGCCATCATGGAACAGTGTGTTGTTTTATGCCAAGAAGGCTGGCTGGGTTCTTGAACAGATTAGCAGGTACAGGGAGACATATTCACAAATAGCATGGTGCACCAACCTGGGGAAATATTGATAGGGGAATGCTCTAGAACACTCAAGCACTGAACCCACTGAGCAAAGGAGAAGTAACTCTGGATGGTATACAGGCCTGCATAGAAGGATCACTGGGGTGAAACAGGCAGTTGCTCAGAGAAAAGACATAGAATATAGAAACATAGAAACATAGAAGTTGATGGCAGATAAGGACCGAAAGGCCCATCCAGTCTGCCCATTTCTTTTTCTGCCTTATAAATGTGCCATCGGCCTTTGCTCTGTCAATGGCCTATCTATTCATACTAATCTGTATTGCTCCCTTATGCCTATCCCATGCCTGTTTGAAGCCCTGCACTGTATTCATATCCACCACTTCCTGAGGTAGGCCGTTCCATGCATCCACCACCCTTTCTGTAGAAAAGAACTTCCTCACATTACCCCTTAATCGACCTCCCTCTTATCTCATGCTGTATCCTCTTGTCCTGCTATTTTTCTTATATTGAAACATGTTAAACTCTTTCACTTTGTTAATGCCCTTAAGGTGTTTGAATGTTTCGATCACATTGCCTCTCTCCCTCCTTTGCTCAAGGGTATACATATTGAACTCCATTAATCTGTCTCATATGTTTTCTGATGCAGTCCCTGCACCATTTTGGTTGCCCTATGTAACCCCTAGATGGCGCTATCCCAGGGCTACCCTGCCTGATTTGCCACTAACAGGTTGAGGCCTGGATCCAATGGCAGGTGCCCTCCACCCAGAGGTCAGGGTTTGCAATAGTTAAACTAACTTGGTCACAGCCCTCTGGGACACTGCACCCCCTTTCTTCCCACTAGTGGCCCACACAATATATCAGAATTACCTTCACAGTATACACTTACCCCCAGGTCTGGTTCCGCACTGGGACCTCCTGTGAAATGAGATACAGTGCAACAATCACAGTACAGTACTTTAACATAGACAAATACCTCAGGCAGTATAACTTTGCTGAAACAAGCAGCTCTGATTTATTTAGGGGATATAACAAGGACAGGGAAATCAGGTTAATTAGCTTATCACTCTAATAATCTACCTATGGCTTTGTGCACAGGCCTATCCCTATCAGTTACTGTCCCTGGTACCCAAGCCTAGTGGCTAGTCAAACCGTGGCAGCTGGTAGGGGCCCTTTCACACAGAGAAAGGAGAATTAAACAGTCAGCAGTACAGTAATTCCATTTGGATTTAATGTGGCAATTCAACAGGAAGCGACCCTGAATTAGTACTCACGACCTCCAAATAAGATAGGGTCCTTCAATGTCAGCAGGGCTCACTTGAGGTACACAAACCTCTTCACACATCCATATAAAGAAAGCACTATACCAGGCAGGCTGCATCTGTATTCGATCATAATTACTGCACAATACCGGAGAACACACAGCAGATTCAGTTCCTGACAGACCGAGTGCAATTTTCAGCAATTCCTCCAGTCTTCTACAGGGTGAGCCTGGTTTCTACTCTTCAGAGATCCTTTGATTCTTTTCACAGGACGGATTCAGTCCTAACAAGCTGTTACACAAGCTGCAGACCGGAACTCTGGGCCTTACACACGTTTTTTGACTAAAACTGCACACTGAAAAAGCACAGGGCTCCTTCCTTCTTCACTGCCAAAGCTCAACTGAAACTCCAACCGACAAAACCGGCACTTCCTTTGAGTTCCTCCCAGTTCTTGACTGGATTGGCTGTCACTCACAATAGACTGCTGCTGTTGGTCCAAAAAGGCACTGAAGTCTAAACTACATCTCCCAGAGTCACTGCCCATACAATCCTCTTGTGGCTGGCTCAGATTATGAGTCCAAGTTCTGATTCGTCCAAGGCACCATTTTAGAGCTAGCTTACCCACATGATTGGTCCAGTTCAGCAGTTCAAAACTAGAATGGGAACTAGCAGACACAGTTCTGACTGCAAAGAAAGCAGGTTAGACAAACTGTAATTTCATTATTACTCTAAATAATTTCTGGCAAACAGTTACATCTTTCAGATAGGTTCCTTTGCACTCCTAGTGACTGCAAAAATGGAGTGAATTGGCAGCAGCTTGAGTGGTACTCAATCAAAGAAACACACAGTCCCCCATACAAACTAATTATGTCTGCAAGCAGACAGCTCTTAAAGAGACAGTACCAGAGGTTCTAAAAACACTCACTGATAAATGGCTTAAACGCCAAACACCATTCAGGCTTGGAGCATTCAAGCAAGCTCCTGGAAGTCTTTTGGGAACCCCCATTTGCAGGGGGGTTACACTTATCTTGACTGCCTCAATTTGGTTAATGTCCTTGTGAAGGTCTTGCCTCCAATACTGCACGCAGTACCCCAGATGGGGCCTAACCAGTGTCTTGTAAAGAGGGATTATTACTTCCCTGTTCCAACTTGTGATACCCCTACTAATACACCCCAACATCCGCCTAGCCTTACCTACTGCTTTACTGGTCTGCTTGGATGTTTTCAGGTCATCAGTGATGATGATGCCCAAGTCTCTTTCATCCCTTGTGACTGCCAGCAACTCCCCTCCCAGTCTATAGGTGGCTTCAGGGTTTCTCTTCCCTATTTGCATGATCTTGCACTTCTTTGCATTAAACCCCAGTTGCCACTCTTCTGACCATTTTACTAGTATATCCAGATCTCTTCTCATTCTGCCCACTCCATCTAGATCATCTAGTCTGTTGCAGATCTTGGTGTCATCTGCAAACAGGCAAACCTTACCCTCCAGTCCATCTGCAATGTCACTGATGAAGATATTGAAGAGGACTGGCCCCAGGACTGATCCCTGAGGTACCCCACTTGTGACTTGCATCTCTTCTGACTGTATACCGTTTACCACCACTCTCTGTTTTCTGCCCGTAACCAGTTTGCCACCCAGTTGACCAACTTCTGACCCACCCCAAGCCTACCCAGCTTATTAATCAATCTTCTATGTGGAACAGTATCAAAAGCTTTGACGAAGTCAAGGTAGGCAACATCAACTGCTCCCCCTTGGTTCACCACTCTGGTTACCCAGTCAAAGAAATCTATGAGATTAGTTTGACTGGACCTTCCTTTTGTAAACCCATGTTGTCTTGGATCCTGTGCTCCTATGGATTCCAGGTGTTGCACTACCGTTTCCTTAAGGAGTGCTTCCATAATCTTGCCCACTACTGAGGTAAGACTGACTGGTCTATAGCTCCCTGCCTCCTTCCTGCTACCACTTTTGTGGAGCAGGATCACATGAACCCTTCTCCAGCCTTCTGGGACCTCTCCTGTGCTCAGAGACTCACTAAACAGTTCTGATAATGGCTCTGCTAGTTGCTAGTGTATTTGCAATAGTTCCAATGCTTTTTAATCAGTCTCTGGTCCCTTTGTCCCACAAGTAGATTCCTGACACAGGGCATAACACTTGAAATTGAAGTTGCTTCGAACAAAACATGTATTTGCAGGGCATATGCAAACACCAGATTGATGGTGGGGGTTTACACAGCTGGCACCCTGACTGAAACCCTGCCAAGGGCCCATATATAACCAGAATCATCAACCAGACTTTTTGCTTTACTAGAAGTGTCTTGCTTATTGTAATGTCAGGTCTCATTAATGTAGACTTTGCCAACACTCCGCAAATACTGCACAAGTCCTGAACCAGCCAGGTGTATACATAAAGCAGTTCCATTACGTAACGCATTTACAGTTTGAACTAAAGCAGTCCCCTTGCAGCTGTGAGCAGGAAAAGGAAAACTTGGCGGGTATCCGGCTCTTTGAGGCCCACCTTTAACTTGGTGCCTCAGCAGAGGTAAACAATGGAGGGGGGTATACAGTATCCTCCCAGGGTGAATACAGTGTTCAACTGGGACATAAACAAATTGAGGTAGTACACATATATCACAGCTGCAGAGGCTTACTGGGCTCACTGCATACTTCCCTTTGTCCTCTGGTTCAGATCTTTATTGCCTGCCACCTGCACTGACTTTGTCATAATACACAGCTTCCTTCATAGTTCATTCAGGCCATAGGCCTCCACCAGAACAGCTCTCTAGTCATGTTTCTGTGCTGGAACATGAGACACTGTTGCAGAATTCATCAGGCAGCCCTCTTTGAGAGTGAGTCACCAACAGGCCCCTGCTGTCCCCAATCCTGGACCCCAACTGGAGGGAGCTAGTGTCACTCAGATCCAGGATTCCTGCTATCATTTCTGATCCCACGAGTGTCTTCTGGCTAGTAGCAGGCTGAAGAAAGTGTACCCATAGGTGCTGCTTCATTCTGTAAATCCAGTTACCGAGAAGAGCTTCAAATTGTCCCAGGTCCTCCCATGCCAGTCTTAGCTCCTAGCAGATCCAGGCTCTCAGTACCCATGCCAGTCAGCAAGAGACCTACAAGCCTGAACCAAAGGGGTGGCTCTTGCATGCAGAGAACCCATAGGATGGTCCCCTGATGCCCAATGAAAACACACCTGTGTCAAGTAACTTTTGTTCATGACCTCTCTTCCAAAGGGCTCTGAAATGACCCAGCCCAGCACTAAGCATGACTATGGAATCTGCCTCAGTCAGAACTCACAGGAACTCCTGAGGCAAGGTACACAACATCCTTTCTCTGATGGTAAATGGCAGTTAGGGCTAGAGGTCACCTGAGCCACCCCAGACCTAGGAACTGCCATCATCTCATGCCTAGCAGGCCACTTCCAGCCATGCTGACCCGTGTGGAGACCCAACTGCTTGATCCTCCTCTGACTGTGAAATAGAAGAACACACACACACTGGAACTGACCTGCTCTGCCTGGGGAGTCCTATTAATACCCTTTTGAGGGACTGCACTGCAGACAGCACAGAGCCTTGCAGAATAAACAAGGACAGGATGTACCCTGGAAACTAACAAATATTAGAACACTGCTCTCTGTAAAACAGTAAACACCAAGCATCTGCAACATTTCTTTTTCTGTCTTTTCTGCCAGAAATCATTAACCCTTTACACTCTGAAGCAGGGATTAAAGAACACTAGTAACTAGGGGTGTACGAGTAACAAACAACATTTCCTGAATACCATGAATAGTAGGCTATTCATTACTTGGGAAGAAAAACAAATAATTGGCGCTATTCCTGACCATTTGACGTTTTGATATTCGGTGAGATTTCAAGATCTCCCGAGACTTTCTGTCCAATCAGAGGCCACTCTGGAAGCTCACTGAAGACAGGTCAAGTGACCCAGCACTCACAAAAACTTCAGACAGGAGAGACAGATGACTTGAGCTGTTGCAGAGAAAGAAGCTACTTCCATTCACTTGTTAACACTAGACAAAAATTTGCAATATTGATATTTTTTGTTCCCTTTCTAAATCTAGAAGACTAACAGCTTAAGAGAGGAATGTTTTGGGGGGTTATTTTGATTAGAAAGTTAAGGTTTTTGTAAACCTAATTGTTGTCTAAAACAAAGAACAATGCAAGTACAGTAGTCTAACTGAAATGCAATTAGGTTAGGGGCATTTTTTCTATTGTTGGTGGCTTGGCTTCATGCCCAAGAAGAAATTAAAAACAAATACATTTTTTTCTGAGAATTTATTTAGTTGGGCTTGGTTATTAGTTGGCAGTGAGACTTGTCATCTCAGCATTGTTGCAGTGACTTGAGTGACTCGATTTCATAATAAATATAATTTAAATTTAATATCAAAGGCTTGGGTCCATCCATGGCCACTTAAGCAAGTGTGACTGTGTGAATGCACTGTAGCTGGTCAGGTGGGACTAGTCATCTGACTCTTACTGCTTCAGTTAGCTGCTTTTCTGTTCTGTGTGTGGGCATGGCTGTGCACTCAAGAGATTTAAAAAAAGTTTTTCTGAGAAAAATTTAATCAGGTATTAGTTGATAGTGATATTTGTCAGCTCAGCATTGCTGCAGTGGCTTGAGTATTATAGCTCACAGTAATATAATATAAATTGAATACATCTTCCTGTGAGGAATACAGCTATGGCAAACAGAGGACATATTACCGAAAAACATAGTTGGTCTAGAAGCCCCAGCAAAGCTGCCGCAGTTGTACAGTAAATGTGTAAAAGCAACCTCTTCATCCCTTGCCACTGCCACCAGTGCCATCTGGATGAGGACATCCTCCTTAATAACCACCACTGCTCTGATCCACCACCTATCCACTGAGACTACTAGTATCCCAGCTTCTGCTGCAACAGTGGTCCTGCCAGTCACTGCTGCCACTCTGACTGAGACCAGTCCTGGTACTATGACTAGAGGTGTGCAAATGTGGGTATTTCTATCTTAGTGGAACTTCCACGAAAATCTGGCAACTTTTGTGGAAGTGTCTGAACTTCTGCCTGTGGCAGATCGGAAAACGTTTGAATGTTTTGTGTGAAATTTTTCCCTGTTCCACTCAGATATAGGTGGAACGAAAACAAAAAAAACACTATTCCTGGAGTTCAGTGACACCCCAATCCCAGCCTGGAATATAATAATTCCCTGATGGCTAGCGGTCTCTCCTCTACCTGATCACCCACCCAACCTGTAATTACAAAAGTTCTGGTGACTAGCAGTCCCTCCCCCTCACCTGATCACCCACCAGCCCTGTACTTACAAAAGCCCTGGTGGCTAGTGGTCCCTCCCCTCACCCCATCACCCACCCGATAAAAGCCCTGATGGCTAGAGGTCCCGCCCCCACCCGATCACCCACCTGACCTATAATAAAAA
The DNA here is from genome assembly GCA_016271365.2 of Neoceratodus forsteri. Lineage (NCBI taxonomy): Eukaryota > Metazoa > Chordata > Ceratodontiformes > Ceratodontidae > Neoceratodus > Neoceratodus forsteri. The sequence goes on from CM057456.1 coordinate 1,682,939,199, forward strand.
GATAAAGCAAGTACTAACCCTCACACATGAGAAATGAGTGGCCAAAATCTGTAAATTTTCCAAAGCAAACTGTATGTTTATTTGTGCCACTCCGAGTACAACATAACAATATTTTAACAATTGGAGCCTTGGGCGCAGCTTTATCTGATTAACTTCAGGTGTAATAAAAAGATCCTTGGTGGCTAGCAGTCCCTCCCCCCACCCCATCACCTGCCCTACAAAATCTAGAACCTCAGTGGGCAACTTGCACAGCCCTCCTCTCTCAGCCATGGCCGGATCACTCACTGAGCTGTCAATGAATGAACGCATGCTTGTACAAGAATGAGCTCATTTATTGACAGCTCAGTGGGCAGCCCAGCCATGGCAGAGAGAGGAGAGCTGTGCTCTTTGCCTGCTCGGGTTTGGGATGGGGGGAGCGGGGTGGTGGGACACTACCAATTATGGTGGGGGGTGCCATTGTACTAGACCACCAGGGAATAACATATTAATTCATGGACTGGGGATTGGGGATAGGGAGGGGGGTTCACTAGACCACCAGGGGAAAAAAATATTTAAAATACTATATTGGAGATAGGGATGGGGGGGTTACTGACTACTGGTGCGAGGGGCGAGGGGGAGCCGATGACCAATCCTGTGGTAGGAGGGTGGAACCAAGTTCTATTTAAATCTGAGCTGCACGCTCAAGCACGAGCAGTGAGTGGCGTGAGCGCCACTTGGGGAAAAAGTTTGCCAAATTGGAAAGGAAACCCTTGATATGATCGCTCCCTGACTGGTTTTCTCTAATGAGTAAGAGTTCAAATGTATTTGTGAAGCTACTGTAATAGGCTTTCTTTCTCACTGGGGATCTTTTAGTCAGGTGGCTGAACAGACTAGTGTTTTCTTTACTGCTGGAGGCTCTCAGTAAATTCTTGGAATGGGGGCCCTAAATGTTTGGCTTTACTTCTTAGTAATGTGTTTAGTGTTATGCCCAATATTTAGAAACAAGATAACAGTGCAGGATAAGAATGATTTGATCCCTGCAGTTTACTTAAGACATCAGTGGAAGGGATCTCAGAATAAAACACAGCGTATGGGTTTTAAGAGAAGGAATTATTTTTCTTCTATTAGAGAATCTATACTGGGGTGAACACATGTAAAATATACATGCATTTTAAGAAATCAGATTTACAAACTAATATCTGCTTTGTTTTACTCATGGGAGGGGACATTGAAATAAATCCTGGACCCCCCCCCATTCTATTTAAAATATTTTATGATAATGTTAGGAGCCTAAAAAACAAACTAGACATGATGAGAGCTTGGGGGCTTTGGAAAATCCTGATATCATAGCCTTGACTGACACCTGGCTGACTCCTAAATTAAGTGAGGGGGAAATTGAGTTACAGGGATATACCATGTACAGGAGAGATAGGGTAGGGAAGAGAGGGGGTGGCTTATTGATATATATATATAAAATGGGAATTGGGTGAAACTGTAACAGTCTATTCAGGAGAAGTTGGGATGACAGAATGTTTGTTGGTATACATTAAAAACTTAAATATGGTTTGGGGCTTAATTTATTCTCCTCCAAAAGTTAAAATAGCAGATTTTGATAAATTGGCTTATTTATTACAACAACACACAATGGGACTGGACCTGCTACTGGTAGGTGATTTTAATGCAGCATGGAATAAACCAAGAGGTAATGCCCTTAAGACAAGTTTTACCCCTTTAAACCTGAATCAAAATATTGCAGTTTCCACTAGGAAAACATACATCTCCAATGAAAGGAACATTCTGGATCTTGTTTTCACTTCAGATGGAATTAAAGTCATTACTATGGAAGTGAAGCAACCCATATTTGGGGATCATTCCTCTATTATCTGTGTGGGTGACGTAACCACTAAAGAGGGAACATCTACTAACTTAGGTCCAAGAATAATTAGGCGTCGAAACTTTAAAGGATATAACAAAGACGCCTTCTTGCATGAATTAAGAAACATCAGGTGGGACAGGTTGTTCCTAATCCCTGACCTGGATTGGGCCATTGAGGATTTCTGTAAATTGTTTGTTCAGGTTTGTGATAAGGTTGCCCCTTTTGAAATCAGTGTATGTAAAAAAACAAATGTTCCTTGGATTACTGATAAAATAAAACATAATATTAGATATAAAGATAAATTATGGAAAAAGGCCAATAAAACATTGGATCCTAAGGATTGGGTTAAATACAAAAATTAATGAAATAAACTTAAAGCTAAAATCAGAACCTCGAAAAAACACAACCATAAAAACAAGGTTGAACATAGTATTGACCCCAGACAATATTGGAATTTGATTAAATCTTTTGAAACCACAGTGGAGAACAGACAGCCCATCCAGATCAGGGAGGGAGATACCTTATTGCCACTGTTTGAATCTGCAGAAAGGTTGAACCAATATTTTATCTCATTACCTAACATAGAAATTCCAAAGCAGTCTCATATAAATACTGGTAGAGGGGAAAATTGGCCATTAAATAAAATAAGGTTTAGGTTTAAAGCAATTACCTGCAGAGAGGTTAAGAATGAATTGAGGAAGCTCCAATTAAAAAAAGCTTCAGGATTTGACCAGCTAGAGAATAGGTTCCTAAAAGATTCCCTTGAGGAAATTGCCCCAACTTTAGTTAGACTTTTTAATTGGAGCCTGATGGAAAATAAGTTTCCAACTTTGTGGAAACACACAAAGATTGTTCCAATACATAAAGGATCTTCCCCTGTGGAACCAACAAATTACAGGCCAATTTCACTGTTGTCTTGTCTTGTTTGTCAAAGGTCTTGGAGAGACTGGTCCAGGGACAGTTGATCAGATACTTAGAAATAAATTCTCTCCTGTCTCCTCGTCAGTCAGGATTCATAAAGGACATTGCACGGACACCACACTTACCAACTTAATAGACAACATCGCCTCCCAGTTAAATGGAGGTGGATCGGTGGGTGCAGCGTTCGTGGATCTCTCCAAGGCTTTTGACACTATAGATCATAGAAAATTGTTTGGGAGAATGATGGATTTGGGAATAGATGGTGAAACTCTTCCCTGGTTTGAATCATACTTGACAGGTAGAGTTCAACAAGTATATATTGGTGAAATTTCATCAAAACCAGCCTCTGTAAGAAGAGGAGTTCCTCAAGGCTTGATTTTGGGTCCTTTACTATTTTTAATGTATGTGAACGAACTCCCAACAGCAGTACAGAACTCGGTTTTGAGTATGTATGCAGATGACACTGTACTGCTGGCTAGTAGTGTCTCAATTCAGGTAATGGAGAAAACTCTTCAGAATGACTTTAGCAGGATGGAAACATGGCTATACCAGTCAGGGCTGGTTTTAAACAGTAAAAAACCAACTCCATTGTTTTCCAGAGTAAAAGAAGAATTTTTAGCAATTCTCCCAAAATCTCAATTAAAACTGCCAAAAATGAACTCTTAAATCAGGTTGAGTGATACAGGTACTTGGGGATTATTGTGGATTGTAATTTGAAATTTAACTCCCACATAAAAAATCTTGTTTGTAAAATAAATAACAAACTAGGGGCTTTTCGACCATCTAAACATTGTTTAGATCAAAAAATGAGAAAAGATATAATTAACCAACTGATTATCCCATGCATCGAATATGGAATCCACATTTATGGTACGGCTAGTAAGTCAAATCTGAGAGCTATTCAAGTTCTTTATAATAACCTAGCTAGATTTATACTTAATTGTGACTACCATACTCACCATTGCGAAATGTTTAGGACTCTAAAATGGGACCAAAAAGAGCAAAAAAGGGACCAAAAATGGTTAAAACAAATTCATGGTGTAGTACATCATCAAAGTCTGAAGTATCTTGTGGACAGCATTCCATATTCGATACATGCTTATAATTATAATTTAAGAGGTAAAACGAGAAGCAAATATGCTATGCCTAAAATAAACAATAAATATGGTGAAATGACCTTTGGTATGAAAGTTACAAATCTTTGGGCCCCAATTGACTTAGAAAGGAAGCAGATTCAAAAATCCAAACATTTTATGAGATCAATTGATAATGGATTGAAAATAAAATGCATGTGTAATGGGTGATATATTTCCATGGGTGGATGTATAAATTTGTAGGAGTCATTTATAGAGGGTTTTCTCAAGTTTTAGAAATATTGTTATAATATAACTTGAATGTATGTTGTGTTGTCTTATATGTGGGTCTAATTTAAAAATATTTGTTGTTGGATGTTTTTTATAATGTATGTTGTAATATAGATTTGTTTGTGTAAATCTATGTTATCTTTTTAAACCTAAGAATAACAGGTCTATCTTGAAAATGGGTCTATGACCCAATAACGTACACTATTTCTACTTGTATAAAAATAAACTTTTTACTACTTTTTACTACTACTGGACATGTAGAGCGGGTGATCGGATGGGGGTAAAGGACCACTAGCCACCAGGACTTTTGTCGGCAGGTGATGGGGTGGGGGAGGGACCATTAGCTATCAGGGATCTTTTATTACACCTGAAGTTGATCAGATAAAGCTGTGCCCGAGGCTCCAATTGTTAGAATATTGTAATGCTGTACTTGGAGTGGCAGAAATAAACATACAGTTTGCTTTGGAAGATTTACAGATTTTGGACCCTCATTTCTTATGGGTGTGAGTCTGTACTTGTTTTATCTTCTTATTACAGGTTGGGTTGGTGATCAGGTGGAGGGGAACACTAGCCACCAGGGCTTTTGTCAGGTGGGTGATGGTGTGGGGGGAGGGACCACTAGCTAGCAGTGCTTTTGTCGGGCAGGTGATGGGGTGGGGGGAGGGACCGCTAGCTACCAGGGATTTTGTAATGGTCAAGTGGGTGATGGGGAAGGACCGCTAGACACCAGGGCTTTTTTTAGGCAATTGGGATAGGCAGCAATCGCAGGCAGAATTTCCGTGAAAGTTCTGAAATGGATTTCCAAACTTTCACAGAAGCGAAAGTCAGATTTTCTCTTGAATTCCACCTGTGGAAGTTTTTTTTTTCACATGCCTCTAACTGTGACCCAGACAACTGCCATTATAACCATGGCAACCACCATTACTGCTATGGTGACAACAGCCATCACTACCACTGTGGCCCCAGTCAGTTGTGCAACTATTTCCAGTACTGTGTCCACCCCTACTGTGACACCTCTTGTTTCTCATCCTGTCTCCTCTACTTTTGAACTTGTCAGTGCAAATGAGGAAGAGGCACACTCATCCAGGTCTGAATACTTTCCAACAGGAGATTTTCCCACTGATGCATCATCTGAGGAGGCCAAGCTAAGCAGCTTTGATGATGAGGCAGAGTATGGGAAGTACCTTGAGAGTCATAAAGCAAAGAAAATTGGTGACAAAACCACCTCAACCACTCAAGGTCTCAGTGGCAGGAGAAAGAAGGTTAAGGCTCCTCCCTCCCCATAAAAAAGTCAGCAAGCTACCCTTCAGCACTTTGTTCAGCAAGTTCCATCCCAGCCTCAACAAACAAGTAGAGCAGCTGCAGGGGCACCAGTGGTGCTAGGGGAAAACCCACAGACACAGGTCCAAAGAAGGCAGGCTTGTGGGGAGCCACAAAAGTGATGGCACTACAGGTGACACTAGCTGCATGAGTGGCATCTGGAGCAATGAGAAGAGCATGGTATCCAGACAAGCTTTCATATTCCCACATACCATTCCTTTAAACATCTGCAAGTGAAAAGTGCAATCTCCTCATTTCTGGGTCTCCCCCTTGGCATGACACTTCTAACCATTTGGTGCAAATGCTCATTGATACAGCTGTTCTAGCACACCCTATATCCAAATTTTATGACCTTCATCAACACCACGACCTGAATAATTCTATTAGAAGCACCAATTAGATCTTGATCTAAGTGAGAGGGAATGGCAGCAAATCTGGCAGCGTTTATACAAGTATATCAAAAAAGACCACCGTCGCTTTCTCCAATTCTGCATTTTACATAATCTCTATTACTCTCTGTCTCGATTGTATAGGATGGGAAGATCTGCCTCCCCAAATTGTATCAGATGCGGTCATTCAGAAGGGACATTAAAATGCATCCTTTGGGATTGTGCCCTGGAGTCTCCTTTCTGGCTAGCAATCAGAGATGCTCTGGATCCAATGTTGGATCTGAACTCTTATTTTACACCACAGATCTGTCTCTTGGGCAACTTCCCGATAGATATGCTAGATTGACAAAAGGCTTTTATGTCTTTGATTTAGATGGTGGCCAAACTCATTAATGTTCGCCGCTGGTTTGACTAAACCATGCCCTCTCTCAGGGAATGGCACTCAGAGGTGCTCCAGGAACTTGAACTGATGAAACACATTGCACATTGGCAGAACCACCAAAAGGGGTTCCTCCAGAAGTGGGCCCCTCTACTGGCCCTCTTACCCCAACGAGTAGCACCTAAACTGGCCTAAACACATAGGTGGAGTAGTGGTTCCCTTCATGTATTTTTATGAGGGATGGGGAGTGGTGCTTTAGCTCCCATCTGCCTGGTACCCCCATGGTATTCTCGTGGATTTTAACAAGCAGTTCTTAACGGGTGTGCTTCCGATTTACTCTCACCTCTGTATGTGCTCTGATGCGGAGGGGGGAAGGTTTGGGAGGGGTTGGTGGTGAGGAGGTTCGGGGGGAGAGGAGGATAGGATGTAGGTAGGTATTTTTATTCATACAGGCCTTATTATTGTCAACTATAGTGTATGTATTATATAGGCCTTCCATGCTTTCCATTACAGTTTTCCATGGTGTTTTAAGGTTCTTTGTCCCCTTTTTCAAGTCTGATGGAAACTGTTGGTTGAATGTATGTATTCATGTTTCTAAATGCTTAATAAAGTATATTAAATTGAAAATAAAAGAAGAGTATGGCATGGTTGCATTTCACATTACTAAAAGAAGATGACAGAAAGTCAGTGTACACATTGCAGCACAACTACCAGTAGGGAGAAATCTCTGGCAAATTTAGCTACCAGCTCCTTGATGAACCACCTAAAGGTAAAACACCCCAAGGTTTTTAATGCACCAGGGCCTGTGCCTGTCCTGTGGTTCCAACAAACAGACCCATGTCTTTTTTTTTTAATTTTTTATTTATTGAGTTTGCAAGCAAAATTTACAAAACAATGAATGCACGGCTTGTGGTAATAATGCAGTGAGTTGGATTGGTGGCACAGTGGCACTGGCAATGCCACAGAATGCTTTGCCTCTGAAAAAAATTCTGTGCACCTGCTGCTGCTACCACTCCATCTCCCTCAACATCACGGAGTCCTCCATGCACCCCAAGCACTCCCGCAAGGCACCAGTCCCCTGCTATTTGCACACCATCTGGCAAGCATGGAATATTCCCATCATCCATGCTCAATGCCTGTAGTGGAAGCATTCCAGGCCAAAACTAAGTACCAATTATGCCATTCAGCATCTTAATTCCTCACACAGCGTATAGGTAAAATGATGGCATTGGATGTGCAACCCTTTTCACTTGTGGAAGACATGTGGCTTTCACAGACTTCAGCAGCAATTCCAGCTACAGTACCGGCTCCCATCATGTTCCACATTTTCATGCACTGTGGTGCCAAAGATATAGTAGGGTGTGAGAATGGCAACTGCTATACTACTCTTGGAGGATGTAGGTGGAGTTTTCTGCTGTACCTCAGACATCTGGAGCAGTCCAAACTCAATGCATGCATTATCTCTCTTTGACTGCACACTGGTGTGTGCAAAACCCTATGTCTCCTGTTGCAGAGTAAACATTCTCTCCCTCTCTCTCTGTCACTGGGCCTCTCTTCATCCTTCCACTACCTGGCAGTCTCTCCAGGTCTGCTTTTCTAAATGTTGGGTTAATGGAGAAAGACCACAATTCACAGAACATCCTAGCATTCATTGAAGACATGCTGCAGTCATGAACAGTTGGTACAAGTCTACATGTTTTTTTCCATCACGGATAATGGGGCAAATATAGTGAAAGCAGTTGCTAATGGAAATGTTGTCAGCATTTCATCACTTTGCCCACACCTTGAATCTAATGGTCACATCTGTGCTACATCACACTGTTGAGACCAGCAAGACTGAATCCACAGCATACTTCACCTGTGCTCATTTTCATTGCTCTGTAAAGGTGAGTAACCAACTAAGAGAAGTGCAACAGTGCCTTGGTCTTTCTCAACATCGCTTGATGCAGGATGTCAGTACCTAATGGAATTCATCATATCTGATGCTGTCTAGGCTGCTAGAACAGAATGACATGGCAATGGAGTGTGACATTTGAGGAGTCCTAAGTCACCATGATAAGTCACTGACTGATGCCATGGTGAGAGTACTTGGGCCATTTGAGAGGTGCACCAGTGATCTAAGTACAGTATGTCAGCTGCCACTCTGAGTCAGGTGATCCCAGCAGTGCATATACTGAAAGTATCCATGAAAGATATGTAGAGCAAAATGAAGATTCCGGATGAGGCAGCTGTGTTTGTTGAGTAGCTGCAAGCTGAACTGGATGCAAGGTTTGCAAAAATGCTGGATGGTTGCAGCCATATTTTTGCAGTCTATTTTGATCCCCAGTTCAAATGTGAGATCCTTCACATTGCTATGGATAGCCACAGATTGGTTCATTTTCAGCTAGAGCTGTGTGATGAGCTGAGTGGTTGCATGCAGGGACTGGTGACACTAGCGGCTAGTGCAGAAGGTCATGAAAGACTGATATCTGGCAGGTCTGGTTCCACTGGTGGAGATGGGGAAGAAATGCCTGCTACAAACAACAACACTGATGTGAGTAAGTGGGCACTGCTCAGCACATCCTTACATCAAGAGCAACAGAAGAGGACAAAGTCACAGCCTTTTTCTGCAGAACAATTTCTTGAACGGTTATTTTGCAGAGTCTCTTGAGCCATTTTAAGTTTATGCATTAGGCTACTGGCACAGAAAATGCATTCATCCTCTCACTTGGCGCAGTTAGCTATAAGATACATCGGCCACCACTTTTGAGTGTGCCATCCAAGAGGAAGTTCAGCACAGCTGGTAATGTTGTTGAGCCACATCCTTCAACACTAGACCCTGAACATGTCTAACAGTTTGTTTTCATCAAGCTTAACTTGCCATTACTTGGGTACAAATATGAGCTACCCCAATAAAACAGAAATATAGCCTCTCGCTTCTGCTGTTAATCTTCGCATTTTCCCCCCATGCTTCTTTTCTGCAGTGTTTTATGCACACACTTTCATTAGAATACAATTAATTACATTGAACTTTTTCTGAACCAGATAAAACTTCTCTTCTTGTTGTTTTACTACCTGTTATTATCATGTATCTTAGAAGCAGCAAGAATGCTGAACGAAAACACAGCCATAATAGCCCCAAGGTAAATCAAAAACCAGTGAGGGCTAATGACTTGCTTAAGTTGCTTCTCATTTTATGACTTCATAACAATGAGGTTGTGAAACTGGTTGCACTGCCCAGTGTGCCACTCCCCACTCCACTTTTGCATAAAGCCTAAAAGACAACATTCCCCAAATCTTATTGCTTCCCATTTCCCACAATGGCACACCATTTCCCAGATATGGCTTGTTTAGGGGCTCTTTTTGCTGCTTTCATCATTTTGCTATCCCTTTCTTGCTTGCAACTATTTATGTCACAAATAAAAAAGGTTGCCACATTTATCACTCTTTTAAAATCCTTTCATTTTATTTTTTTTTACATCCACTTGTTCAGCTACCAGCACCCATCTCATTCGGTATTACTCAGTTTTAAAAGGCAGAAGGAGGCACTGGGCCCATCGAGACTGCCTTCCCCACACTAAATGTGGGGCCCAAAATGATGCAGCATAATCCAGGTGGGGTCTTATGTATGTTTTATATAGAGGTATTATGCATGTCTCACACCTGTTTATGAATGTCTTGCAGATAGATCTGACAAGTCTATTAGCTGTCAGTGTCATTTTTTCTGCAATGTTCCTCATATGTAAGTTCATTGTTGATAATGATATCCAAATCAGTTTCTGATGTAACTGATTTTATAGTAGTCACATTGTGTATAATTCTTGAAAGGGTTTTTTCTTTCCTTAATGGATTACAAAGAAATTTTCAAGATTGAATGCCATTTCATTAAAATGTGCCCAGCTCTCTTTATTGTGTAAGTCCTTAACCAGTGTATTCATTTTAGTATCATTGTCCACCTCAGAGCTATGTTTCGTATCACTGGCAAATTTGATGATATTACTCTGGACCATTTTATGTAGGCCACTAATAAAAATGCAAAAGAGTGTAGGGCCCAACACTGAGCCCTGTGGGACCCCGCTAGTTACGTCAATCTCTCCAGACAGTATGTTGGAAACTTTGACTTGCTGGGTCCTACCTAGAAGCCATTCTTCTATCCACCTGATGGCATAGGTGTTAATCCAGACTGACCATTTTGTTTATAAGCTTGGTATGAGGAACTGAATTGAATGCCTTCTGAAAATCTAAAAAGACCACATCCACGGGTACACCCCCATCCAAGCTAATGCTAACCTTCTCATAAATTGATATCAAATTAGTGGCACATGATTGACCTGCCATGAATCCATGCTGTGTTGAATCTTTTACTCCCTTATCTAGTATTTCTTTATGTAACCCCCTTGCAAATGGGGGTTCCTAGATATGCCAGTCTGGGTTTACCTTAGCCTGGTTTGTTCTGTCCTTCTCCCGCTGTCTCTTGGGCTTCTCCTGACTTGGCCTCTAATTTTTCTGGCTTCCCAGGCCCTGTTTGCCCTCGTGTGTGCCCCAGCTTGCAGTCAAATGAAAATCCAGCCCCTCGGAGCTTAAACTGCTGACCGCGAGCTCCCACTGCAAAAGTGCTGCCTCCAGGGCAGCAGGAGTCACGTTGGGCGTAAAGCGCCTTTGATGTGGAGCCGCTTGTTTTGCGGTTGCCTCGGGCACTGTGCCGTGGGTCCCAGGATCCCTTCCACCTATTTGGGACCCGGTGACCACGGACAGCCTGCTGGGGGACCGCTCAGATGGGAATTAAAGGAGTTTTAACCGGGGCTCATTTGAGTATGCCTGTGCAGGGCCCCGGTCATCTGAATAATGCATAACAGTGTGTTTGGCTGCCTCCAGGGTAGCTATGTTCAGCTCCAGCCGAAAAGTAAAGAATTAAAATGTTTTAAATAATGGGACTGTTGCTGCTTGTTGGGAATATACTGTGCATGTGGGGAAAAGTGTTTAAAGTTAAAATGAGTACTGTTTCCCTGGCAATTCCAGTATCTGGGACTCTGTGTGTCAGCTTGTCAGCTGCTGCAAGGGGAGCTTGTATAAGTGCAGTAGCGACAGCCATGTTTTTCATCTGTGCAGCGAACACAAGTACAGCCTTTAAGCTATAGAACTGTGGGGCATGTGGGGCAAATAATTACTTCTTTCTGGCTGCACCAGGACATTATTCAGGACTGTATCTAATCTGCTATAAGGGACAGTGGGTTAAGCAGCCATTGCCAACAGTATAGCCAATTGGAATTGCAGCAGTAGAAAGCCAGGACTTGTGGGACATTCACTGCATCTCATGGGTAAGCACCCAAGTGCTTATGGGGGCTTACAGGGACATTATTTTAGGCGCAAATTCCACAACCCAATTGTGCCTCGAGTGTTTTGATTGACAGGTCCTTCAGCAACTTGGAGACATGTCACCCCATCGCTGCTACCAATCAGGAGTCGAGCTAGGAGCTCTATAAAGAGACAATGTTGCCAGTTTGTCTGGAGATTCAAAGAGAGATTTAGAGAGAGAGCAGCAGAGCAGGCTCCAGCCTGCTGGGAGCCCCCCATGGGGGAGGGGCCCAGGCTCCAGCCATGCCATCAGGCCTGGGCCACTTAATTCAAGCCCTTTCAGTCTTTAGGGGGCATTTGTTAATTTCTTCAGTTAAAAGTTAACTAGTTACAGCAATTGTACTTTCTGCAACAGCTAGTCTGGAGAGTGCCAATATTGTTCTCCAGAGGCTAGCCTTCCCTCCCACGTCGGGGAAAAATGTGGACCGAAGAATCAGATGTCCAGCAGCAGTGAGAGCGCTGACCAGACCAGATGACATCATGCAGTGGTGAGAGAGCTGAAGAAGTCTTCAGGATGCCTTTGATTGCAGATGAGACCCGTGGAGGACCTGAGTGAGTACCCTCATACCCCCAGGTGCGAGGGAGAAGCTAAGCAAGTAATCTTAGGGGCTCCATGCCTCATTAAGAAATGTGTTCTGTTAAGTGTGAAGTATTGAAGTCATCAGTCTGGGCTACTAACCCCATAAGAGACTGCCTGGTTCAAGTAATGGATGCATCTTGTCTGTGGCCCAAATAGCTAAGTTGCAGGTGCAACAAGATGCTGGGCTTAGTGAATCATATAAATGTGTAGCTATGGGTTAGAGTCCTGCCATCGTGGAGCTGTCTGCCAAGACATGCTTGCCACTTCATGAGACAGGAGGCCCTAGAGCATATTAATGTCTAAGATACCTTAAAGAAAATGTACCTGTGTCTGCACAGAATTTCGTCTAAGAGCGTTTGGTATAAGTGTTAAATGGCTAGATGTGCTGGATAGGACTCCGCTTGTGGATAATGTTCTTGCTATATAGAATGTACTGGATATGACCGCCTGTGACTAAAGTATGGGATGCTTGATAAAAGTGTCGTTGCCAACTTACTCTGGATGCATGCCTTTTGGTATATAAAGTACTGGATGTGACCGTGTTTAAACTGCGTTTAGGATGCTTGACAGAAGCATCGCTCTCATTGCATTGGATGGGACTTTCAAATATTGTGCTGAATGTTCTGGATGTAAGATCCACATAGTTGTTCTGGAATGTTCAGAAGTCTGCAAGTGCAGGGCAATCCCTGCTTTGTCTGCTAAAGTGCAGGGCAATCCCTGCTGTGGTTGTAAATAGTAATTTGCTGCTTTACAAAAATCTGGTTCCAAGTTGCCCCCACCCTCACAGTAATAGCCGGCCACCTCGACCAGCTGCAACTCCATCAGGCCTGCAACATCTTGGACTGTGGTATCTGTTTAACCAGTATGGTATGACATTGTGGGGTTTCTGCTGTATCTGGGACTGGTACCAGTGTGGGTAATATTAGTAATTATGTTTAACATCTGATTTGTCAGCAGCTAGATAGTCAGGGCTCTGGATGTCTTAAGTCAAATGGTAAAATGTGATTTATGTCTGCCTGTTAATATATAGCCACCCAGCTGGAGGGTTTACCAGCAAAAACCTAAATAACATCTGTACATGTGTAAATACGGTAAGATATCCTCTACTCCTCCTGTTTCCCTTTCCTAGCTCCTTTATTACCCCCAAAATAAATATCTTGTTGTTGTTTGAAATCCTGTGTGAGCATATTATTAGAGAGAGCCTTTAATTCAAAATGTGGAAATGTGGGAAACTGTCTTGGGGCATGTCTGGTGAGGGTAACTGGTCACCGTGGGAGATGCAGCAGCTCAGGGGGCTACACCCAGCACCATCTCACCCACGTAAAGCACCCTGAGTGGAGGCACTGCGCAAAGGTTTTAAAAAATGTTATAAGTTAGCGAACCCAAACCCCTTAGCCTATGTCCAGGGTAGTAGGCAGGGGTGTAACACTGGGGGGTGGTGCCGCCCAGGGGTTACATTTATCTAATCTGTTTTTTAACAGCCTCTCCATCACTTTGCAAACTACCGATGTTAAGCTGATGGGTCTAAAGTTGCCTGCTGTAGTTCTGTTTCCCTTTTTGTGTATAGGAACCACTGTAGCATTTTTCCAATCACATGGAATAGTACACGAGCTGCATGATTTATTGAATAGGATGGTAAGGGGTAAGGTCAGTTCATTAGCTGCTTCTTTGATGAACTTTGAGTTTAGGTTATCAGGCCCTGATGATGAATTGCTCTTTAACACTTTTATAGTCTTATTGACCTCGTCAGGCAGAAAATTTATTTATTTATTTAGTTTTTGTTGACCGGGTAAGTGCACTAGACAAATCCTGCCTATTTTCAGGCACGACCCAGGGGAAGGGGATACAGATGAATGCCAACTGACCTTGAACCAGATCAAGCTGTCAGTGGTATTTTTTTAGTGAATGAGGGAAATTTGACCAGGACACTGGGGAAATTCCCCTACTCTTTTCAATAAGTGCCATGGGATCTTTAACATCCACCTGAGCTACCACAAATCCAGGCAGATGGGACCTCGGTTTAACGTCTCATCCGAAAGACAGCACCTCAGAAGTGCAGCACCCCTCTCATGCTACACCACAGTGTCAGTATTGGGATATTAACCCCAGTGCCAGATGTGGGAACTGAACCCACAGCCCTCTGATCTCCCAGCCTCAGAGGCGAGTGTGCTACCTACTGAGCCACTGACACTGCCAAAATGTTGACAACCGGATGCAGTATTAGGAACTGTTATCTTTATGTGATCCTTAACTGAAAATACCGAACCAAAATACCTATTGAATGGATCAGCGACCTCTTTTGGTTCCCTTAGTTCTACACCATTCTCGATTACTGGTCCTATGCTTTTATCCTTTTTGCAATTATAATTAATATGTGTGAAAAAGGATTTTTGATTATCCTTAGTAGTAGAAAGCTTGAATTCCAACTTTCTCCGTTCATTCTTAATTAATTTTTTTTCTGCTCAGCCTTATAAATTGTTTTAGTCTGCTCATTTTTGGTCTTATAGTTCTTAAAGGCTTTTTCCTTTCTTTTTATCTGTTACCTGATCTTTGATGTTAACCAAGGTGGAATCTTGCCTCTATTATTGTGAATTTGCCTAAGTGGAATATATAAACTTCCTAATTATTTAATGATTGATTTTAGAAGTTACCAACACACATTCCCATTCAGATTATTCATTAATGTATCCCAATCATAGGATTGTAGGGCTATATTAATACTAGGATAATTTTCTCTAGAATAATTGTACCGGGGAAGTGGATTGATCAGAATAGGTTGTCAGTCTAGCAAGGTTGAAAATTATGCAGTTATGGTCGCTGTTTCCTATTGGGGCAATGATTGAAAGATCAGTGATATCAGAAGCTAGATTAGTTAGTACTAGGTCAAGATTATTCTTCCCCTAGTAGGTTTAGTCACCAGTAGTTTAAGCCTGTCATTAGGGCAGTATCAACAAATAGTGATTCCATAGCAGTACTCACTGTTAAGATATGCCATAAAATACCTGGCATGCTAAAATCCCTGAATATCACCACATCAGAATTTTTGTTAATTTCAGTAAGTTCTCTGAAAACATGTTGGTCATATTCAGGGGTCGAGGAGGGTGGCCTATAAAAATGTCCTGAAAAATTTCCTAAAAGAACTAAGGGGAAAACTTATTGACCTCGTCAGACAGAAAATACTGACAACCTGATGCAATAAGGGGAGAACTAGTGACACCACTGACTACCCTTTTTAACAAATCATGGGAGGATGGTTTGGTACCTGAGTACTGGAGGAGGGCAAATGTGATTCCCTTTCACAAAATTGGAGCAAAGCAGAGGCAGGAAACTACAAACCTGTTAGCTTGACCTCAGTGGTACAGAAAATGATGGAATCACTTCTGAAAGAAAGAATTGTTGAGTACCTAGAGGCCAGCGGGGCACAGGATCCAAGGCAGCATGGATTAACAGCAAGAAGGTCATGTCAGATGAATCTAATAGATTTCTTTGACTGGGTGACCAAAGTAGTAGACCAGGGAGGGGCTGTGGACATGGCCTACCTAGACTTTAGCAAGGCATTTGACACAGTCCCACATAAAATTTGTAATTTGTGTGTTTCCCTCCACCAATGTATTGACCCCAGCACTACTGTAGCCGCTTCCCAGCCCGCTCCTTTTCTCTTTTCTTGGCAACCTTTGTTTGCATAAAATATATTTATTACAGTGCAGCCTTATCCTGCTTGAGACTCTGCTACGTGCCATCAGCCTCTCGCCCGCTCCTGTACTGCCCGCCCCCTAACGCTAATCCCCCCTACCTGCCTACTTAATCTCTGCTCTTTCTCCCTCTCCAACAGATCGATACCCCCTAACCCCGAGGAGCCGGAGGTCGCGAGGGCTACGCTGGAGTGCCCTCTCTGCAGCCTGATTTCACCACCGCGACGGCCCTTTGGATGGATAAAAGCCCTCCCTGCTAAGGTAAATTAATCCTGGAAAGAACTGCCGTCTGCATTCGCGACTATCGGTGAGCCAGCCTACCTGTGGACACTCTTTTTAAACGCGGCTCTTGGCACCTTTTCCAGGTTCGCGCACCATTTGTTCCTTCCAGCTGTGCCTGAGAGTCTCGCCTGTGCCTGCCTCCCCCACCGCCTCCCCCACCACCACCCTTGGTCGGCCTCTCCCTTAAATAGGGTATTTTTTGTCACATGAGGCACAAAAACAAATCAGCCTACTTTCCCATTTGCTGGTTATATCCTTCCAGCACTAGAGGGAGTCTGCTCTCACCTCTTACTCTATACTGGGAAATGTCTCACTCTAGCATGAACCTTGCTATGCTGGTTCTCCTCCTGCTACAGCACCCTATGCTCACTCTCAGCCCCCCCGGATCCCCCATAGACCTGCCCCTGACTAAAAAGCATTTCCCCCACTCTCAATTCTCTGCTCCTCCATCAGATTACCCTACACCTATCCCTCAGTCCATCCCCCAAATCCCTCCCGAACCCTGGACTACCAGACTACCCCACCCACCCACCACCTATGTGCTACTCTCAGTATTGTGATTCCCATCACAAGTGGTCACTTCCTCGCTAGCGCCCTTGGTTCTTCTCTCCCTTCCTATCCCATGCTCCTCCCAGGTGAGGTCTCGTCGGCCACATATGCACCCCACCCCCAGCAACAAACACCATGTGAGGCGCCAAATTCTCCTGCTGCTCCTGCTCTCCGGCAATGTGCACCCAAACCCCGGGCCCGCCATCTCAGCCACGCCTCAGCCCACTGGTGGCAAAGGCCTCCGAATCGCCTTTATAAATATTTGTAGTCTCCCTAAGAAAACTGCAGCCCTCCAATGTTGGGTCACCCAACACTCCCCCGACATTCTCATGCTTGCTGAAACCTGGCTCTCCTCCCTCACGCCTGACTCAGCCGTCTCTCTTCCAGGTTTTTCCCTGTTCAGGGCCGATAGGATGGGCAGGCGTGGAGGGGGGTGTGCTATCTACTTGCGCGACTCGGTCCTCGGGCATGCCCTCCCCAACCCTGAGCTTAACCACGGGGCACAAGCCATTACTTTAAAAATCACACCCTACCCCGGACGTGGCCCTCTTTACCTAACCGCGGCTTATCTACCCCCGGGTTCAAATAAAGATTCTGCGGTCACCTCCCTCCTTGACTACCTATCTACCTTACCCCAGAAGGCTGAACAATTAATTATGGGCGACTTAAATACCAATTGGCTCAGCCTGTCGTCTGACTTTATGAAGAATGAGCTTGCTGCCCTTGACCTGTCCCAAATGGTCACTCAGCCCACTAGACTTAACAAAGTAACAGGAACTAGTTCCCTCCTGGATGTAATCCTCTCTAACCGACCTCATAAAGTAACATCTGTACAAGTCCTTGCGGACTCACTCAGTGACCACTCCCCTGTCATCTGCTTTTGGTCCTCCCCCACTCTCAGCCCTGTGTACAGCAGGACCCCTCGCCGCCGTTTTCTCCCCAGAGGTCTCGTCAACCTCAAACGTCACCTCGCCCAAATCAACTGGTCCCCATTGGCCTGCGCTCCTGACATTAACTCTGCCCTAACCTACCTCACCACGGCTTTCAACCATGCCTGTGATCTGTTTGCCCCCTTCAACACACCAAGGATAAAAAAACGGACTGCTGCATGGATAACTACTGCACTGATCCAACAACTAAAAAAGAGAGATAACCTTTGGCACTTAGCTAATGACTCTGGTAGAGTGGCTGACAGGCAAGCCTACAGGGCAGCCCACAACCAATGCACCTGGACCATCAAGCAGGCTAAAGCTAAATTCTACCAGGCTGCGTTAACATCCTCCTGGGGCTCGTCCAGAGCTTTCTGGAACAACATTAAAGAACTGAATGGTAAAACCCGCTCCCCCCCTCCATCCCAGATTGTCATAAATGGGGCTGTCTCGACTGACCTAACCTGTATTGCTGACTGCCTTAATAAAACCTTCACAGATTTATGTGCTGTCCTCCCTGCCCACTTTTCTGACCCGGTTGCCACGCCCACCCATACTCCCATTTCCAGGCCACAATTCCACTTCCGAATGATCTCACCACATGATGCCAAACCTTTCTTAATAAGGTCCCTTGCCTCTCAGAACCCAAGCAATGACCCTCTTGACTCCAAGATACTCCACTCACGCTGGATGTCATGCTTACCCCCACGCTTATCATAAACAAATCCTTACGCCTAGGCCAATTCCCGGAGGCCTGGAAGCATGCTGAAGTAACCCCCATCCACAAGTCTGGGGACCGTACTCTGCCTAATAACTACAGGCCCATCTCCATCCTCCCCCCCCATCCAAAGCCTTAGAAAAAATAGTAAACACACAGCTCACGGAGTATCTTACTAAATACAACCTTCTATGTCCGGAGCAACATGGATTTCATCCTGGCCATAGCACATCCACTGCCCTTCTGGAATTCTCCCACCACATACACTCTGCACTTGACAAAGGTCATCTTGCAGGGGCGGTTTTCATAGACCTATCCAAGGCCTTTGACACAGTGTGCCAACCCCTGCTATTAAACTCCCTTAGCAAACTGGGTTTCTCATCCGACCCCCTGAAGTGGTTCACAAGCTACCTACACAACAGGTCCCAAAGAGTCAAGCTGAGTGGGACCCTCTCCTCCTACCTTCTGGTACTCTCTGGGGTCCCTCAAGGCTCCATCCTTGGCCCGACCCTTTTCAGCCTATTCCTGAACACCCTCCCCAGCTCCTGTTCCAGTAAAATATTACTCTATGCTGATGACGCTGTAATCCTAGCATCACACCCTGACCCACTCCCACTCCAAGTCATGCTGCAAAGCGCCTTCCTCCAAACCGAAAAATGGTTCAATAATCATCGTCTAGTCCTGAACCTAAAGAAAACAAAGTCCATGCTATTTTCACATCAGCAAAACAGCACCAAGGGCTTTCCCCTCCACATCACCACCAGCATGCCCCTCCCACTTGAACAGGTAACATCCTATAAGTACCTGGACATCACCTTTGACTCCGGCCTTACTTTCCACGCCCACCTTAAAGCCTTGTCATCTGCCATGAACTCCAGGATCGGGCTTCTCTACCGCCACAAAGACTGCCTCCCCGAACCCGCTTAAAACTAGCCATCACCTCATCGGTATTATCGCTGGCCGACTACGGACTCCCAATTTACGCTGCTGCTGACGCCTCCGCCTTATCTAAAGTCCAGATCTCTATTAACAAAGCCTGTAGGCTCCTTACCGGTGCCCACAGCAGAACCCACACCTGTCTGCTATACTCCGCCACAAAAATACTCACTCTTGAGGAAAGACTGAAATATCAAACCTGCCTGCTGGCCAAAAAATCCATGTCAGGTCTCTGCCCTCCTGGGGTCTCTGGACCCCTGCAGTGGGCTGCCCGGTCCCGGCCCTCCCGGAACTCCACCGCAGCCACCTTCAATGTTCCCAGAGCAAGGACCTCCCGCTGCCAAAGATCTTTCCATCACTTAGCCCCGTCTTGGTTCAACTCCCTTCCTGAAACTATCTCCAAGATCCCAGGTATTGGCCGCTTCAAAATCGCCCTCCGCCAACATATTATTGACAGCCGATGTTGTAAATGCTTGTAGCTGCCCTGAACCGGTCCTGCTTAGCCCATCAGGCCCCTTGACTACCTGTTTTCACACTACATAATAGACTGTGACATGCTGTTTATTTGCATGATGTATCTCTTGCTTTATAACAATGTGAGTAACCTTACGCAAGTTTGTACCAGTATAATTTTTGCTGCCTGTAATCTCCAAGTGTGTATTTTATGTATCTCACCTGTACGTCATCCCTGTCCTAACCTCACTTTATTGTTGTCTCCCCCCCCCCACACAACGAGGTACCTTTGTAAACGAGTCCACGACTCAAAGGTTGTAAAACTGATCTCTCCAATAAAATAAAATAAAAAAATAAATAAAAGATTAATAAACAAATTAGCCAGCCAGGGAGTGGGTCTCAGGGTGGTAACCTGGGTAAAACGTTGGCTGGACAATAGGACACAGAGGGTAATAGTAAACAGAGTCCACTCCAAAGAAAGGGGGGTTACTAGCAGGGTACCGCAGGGTTCAGTACTGTTTCCGGTCATATTTAATGTCTTCATAAGTGACATTGCAGTGGGACTAGAAGGAAAAGTATGCCTCTTTGCAGATGACACAAAGATCTGCAACAGGGTTGTTACATGGGGGGGCGGAAAGGATGAAAAGGGACTTGGCAAGGTCAGAGGAATGGTCAAAAGTATGGCAGCTTAGATTCAATGCAAAGTGGAAAGTAATGCACCTGGGAAACAAAAACCCAGGGGAGGAGTACACAATTAGAGATGCAGCAAATTTAATTTCCGCCGACGAAGTGGCAGCGAAGTGGCCAATTTTGCCATGTGGAGTAATTCGTGAAATTTTCTGCTTTAGGTGGAATTTCGATCAGGTGAAATTTTGCCTTCTGCAAGTGACATTTCTCTTTCTACAGTGAAATTTTACCTTCCGCGGGGGAAATTTTGCAGATTACTCCGCAAAGTGAATTTTCCTCACTTCACCCACCACTATACACAATGTGGAGGGTATTAACAACAACAAAAATGGAAAGAGACCTGGGGTAGTCATATCAGATGACCTAAAGGTAAGCAAGCAATGTTGAAGGAAGTAAGGAGGGCTGGGAGGATACTGGGATGTATAGGGAGAGGCATCACCAGTAGAAAACAAGAAGTTGTTATCCCTTTGTACAGACAGTTGGTGAGACCCCATCTGGAGTTCTGGAGACCCCATCTTGGCAAAGGCATAGACAGGATGGAGGCAGTTCAGAGGAGGGCAACTAAAATGGTGCAGGGTCTGCAACAGAAGTCATACGAAGAGAGACTAAAGGAGCTTAATATGTATACCCTTGAGGAAAGGGAAAAGGGGACATGATAGAGACTTTCAAGTACCTCAAGCGAATCAACAAAGTCCAAGAGGGTAGCATCTTTCAGAAAAAGAGATGTGCAAGAACAAGGGGACACAATTTGAAGGCAGAGGGGAGATGGCTCAGTGGCAATGTGAGGAAGTATTTTTTCACAGAGAGGGTGGTGAACACATGGAAAGGCCTTCCTGAGGAGCTTGTGGAGTCAAAAACAGCGGGCGAATTCAAGAATGCATGGGACAGACATAAGACAATTCTTGTCGGGGGTAGGAAGAAGAAGAAGTAGGCTGCTGGTTAACAGGATCTGCAGCTCATTCAATAGGTAGGGAAATGGGCAGACTAGGTGAACAAAGCGGTCCTTATCTGCTATCAAAGTTTATGTTTCAATGTTTATGAAAACTTTTTTTTACCATTCTTCATCCTTATCTGTACACAAATACCTTCTATTTGTATTCCAACATTATTGTTAAGTAAATACTCTGTTGAATCTATGGTATCTTTAATGTAGATACAAACGCCACCACCTTTCCTGTAGTTCCTATTTTTGTAATAAAGAGAATAGCCTGGAATTTCCTTATACCAATATGAAGCTGAGTCCCCACCATGTCTCACTAAATTGCAACAATATCAACTTGCTTTTTATTTCAATTTACTGCTAATTCGCTTATTTTGACTAAGTTCAGGCTTCTTGCATTTGAGATTAGAATTTTGTAACCATAATTCCTTATATTAGTGTAATTTTTATTTAAGAAACCCTGCTGTCCCCTCTTAGCTAGTTTAAATGGATGGTGATATGTTTTGTAATGGTTCTCCCTTGAAAAGTGCTTCCCCTTCTAGTAAGGTGCAGGCCATCCAACTAAAAAGGTTCTGATTATGACTAAACTTTTCCCAATGTGTAAGAAATCCCATAATTTTTCTCAAAGATCACTTTCTCATCCATTCGCTCACTGTTTTTATTTCAGCCTGCTTTGTCTTTCTGGCCCTTGGAACTGGCAGAATTTCTGACAGGCAGATCTCACACCCCCTATTTTCCAGTGTATTAACCAGGGAAGTGAAGTCTTTCTGAATGTCTTTTACAGTGGATTTGCTTCTGTCATTGGTGCCTAAATGAATTATAACTAGTGGGTTTTCACCAGAATTTTTCAGAATGTCATGAGACAGCAATTCAATATCTTTGATTCTGTCCCCCCCCCCAAAAAAAAAAAACTAGAGCAAGCACAATTTTCTTTGTCTGGGTTGCAGATATAACCATCAGTATACTTAAGAATAGAATCCCTTAGGACTAGTACTTGCCTTGTCTCATCTAAGCTTTCCATCCTATTATCAATGTTAGTCTCTAGAGTTTGTGTGGCATCCTTATCTCAATTGCTACCCTTCTTATTGGCATTTTTGTTTCCCAAGTTGTTTTCTGAACTTGCTGGGTAATATTGTGGGTTTCTTCACTGGGACTAACATCCATATCCTGGATATCTCTATTCCCATCTGGTGAGTTGTCTTTAATACTTGGGAACATAATAGACTCAGTGTTTACTTCCTTTTCCATCTCTAAAAGTGCATCAAAAGACTTTTGGAGTGGTATTACAAAATCCATGGACCTACAGCCTTTTTTGTTTTGCTTGGGTCCAATCTGAGTCTTCCTTACTGTTACAGTCTCTAATTCTCTTAAGTGGGGGATCATTTGTATTGTTAATAGTGTTGCCAGTGGACAGTTCTATTGGATCATGCCAACCATTGCTTAATTTTCCAAGCTTATGCGTAGGAAACCGTGGAGGTCCCACAGGGGAACACTGTGCTTCCACTTTCTGAGAGAAGCGCCATCCCTGGGATGCTCAATCCTCTCTCCCCTGGCTGGCCCCGAGTGAGCAAGGTCTGTTTGGAAACTTGGTTCAACACAGTAGTTAACAGAGCTGAAGGTACTGTAGTGCTGCGGGATTGGCTCTTTCTTTTGATTTTAGAAGCCAAAACATTGTTTCCCCTCCTGCTCTCTATGAGGTATATACCCTGTAATCAGATAGGGATGTACCCTCAAACCAGAAAGGAATATATCCTGCCCTGTAATCAGATAGGGAATGGGATATACTCTTTTCAGGCTCTATGAGCCATCACTGAGACAACAGAGAGTTTTTTCTTTTCAGTCAGAGCCTGTACACTGTATGCCATTGGTCCTGTTCTGCTCATCCTGAACTTGGCCCATTTGGCCGGTCACACAACCAAAACATTTTGACTGTGCCATGTTGGTGTCCTAGTGGGTTGGGGATCCCTGCAAGGAGATCAACATGGCCCTATAGAAAAAATGTTGTGCGAGGGCATGCCCTTGGGCTCTCCTTGAAAATGAAATGAAAGGATTTAAAAAAAGAGCTACAAAAGCAGGCAGTATTGGGGCGCTATTGAGCACACTTTCCAAATAGATGTGCTTCATCGCATCTCTGCTAATTTCCACCAGTAAAGATCAAAAAACCTAAAATATTCTACAAGGTCAGCACTTTGAACTGCAGAATCAGACAAAGCAAATTGAGAGGAATCGAATGGCACTAAATACCGCCATGGGTCAGACAACTAAAGGAGGAGCGAGTGGTACTAAAAATGCACAATCTACAGAGCCACAGGCCCTGGCGATCCTCGGAGGATCCTCTGACTCAAGTACACCACCATGGAACTCTTTAACCTTGTCAATGAAGGCTATTGATGGAAAAGTGGAGGAGATATTTTGTCGGATGGGGGAAGAAGATTTGAAAATAGAGTCATCTACAAAAACAGCTGCACAGGCAGAGGTGCAAGCAACTAAGGCCATTAATGTGACCACAAAGCTGGTGCAAGAGAACAACCAGCTTAGATACTGCATGGAAGCAATGGAAAATGCTCAAACAGTGGTGAATTTACATCTAGTTTGGCTGCTGGAAGGTAGCGAAGGCTCAGACCTTGCATCTTTCATTCAAAATTGGCTACATGATGCACTGGGCTTAGAGGCTTTTCATTTTTTTTTTTTTACCCTTGTAAGTCTGATGAGCAAATTGCCCATTTTCACAGACAACAAGCATATAATTAACATAGAAACAAGATACATAACAAATACAAAAAATGATGACTTATAATACGTTATGTTAACATGTACATTCCTGGGAGGTTTGTTAATGCCTTTTTCACATTGACTTAAAAGACGACACAGACTTACAATTCATAATATCGAACAAAACAGTCTTGGCACACCTTTTTAGGAGAAAGAAAAACTCTCCACACATAAGTAATATGTTACTTATCTTTACTGGAAATATCAAAAAACAGCGATGGCAGACATAAAGTGCAAACAAGTGCAGACACAGAAAAACTCCTCATGCACATTTCGCCTGAATGCAGGCTTTGTCAAAGGTAGCAATCACCTATTGTTAGGTAGCTTAAATAACACCTATCCATAATCATGTGACTTATTTAAAGCATTAGTGTCACATTCATCATATAATTAACCCTATTACACAAAAAAATCACGAAGTGGTAAAACATTAAAATAGAAATATAGATCACAATAAAGTGTCCAGAGTCATTTCATAATATCACTAGAGAGGGAATTAAAATAAAAAGGACCTCTGTATAACAGAGAACATTGCCCAAATGATTTTTTAAAAAATGGAACAGAAAAGGTAAACTTAGTTTGAGTTCTGGTACAGATGGGATTAACATACTTAGAAAAATAAATGCTAACTGAATTTGGTAATAAACCAGATTTAACCTTAAACCAAAAAAAGACAAATTTTAAATTGAATTCTTTTAATTAAAGATAGACAAGAAGAAAGTTTAAATAATAAACAATTATGGGTTCTGAATGGAGCTGAAAGCATAAATCTAAGGATGGAATTGTATGTAACAGACATTTTCCCCAAGAATTTACTGTTCATAGTTCCATATGCCACAAGACTGTAATCCAAGACACTAAAAAGAATGCTATGAACAAGAAGCTTTCTTGTTTCAGATGTTAGATAAGGCTTTACTCTATATAGACAACCTAATCTCTGATGGATTTTTTAAATAATTGTAGTGACTTGGTGTTTGAAAGTAAGACTGGTGTCAAAAACAATACCGAGATATTTAAATGTTTCAACATATTCCAAGGCAATTCCTTTGAAATCCTGAATAGGTGGAGGTTGAGACAAAGTATTGTTTTTATTTGTAAAAAGCATAGTTTTAGTTGTAAGAGTATTCAGTACAAAATGATCAGTAGGCAACCATTTCTGAAAAGAGTAAAAATTAACCTGTAGTTTAGAAAGGGCATCATTTGTTGTGGGACTAACCTCATAGATAACAGCATCATCTGCGTAAACTATAATTGAACTGGATGGACAAGAAGTTGAAGCATCATTCATAAACAGAGAGAAAATGAGGGGACGCAGGACTGATCCCTGGGGAACACCACATTTAATCAATTTAGAAGAGGAAGAGTGACCCTTAGTAATTGTGACATATGACCTATTTATTAAATATTGTGAAAACCATCTAATGGCCTCCTGGGAAAATGCAGTTTTCCAAGTATACCCAGGAGTAAACTATACTCCACAAGGTCAAAGGCCTTGGTGAGGTCCACAAAAAGAGTGGCAACCATGTGCCCCTTATCAAGGTCACACTGGATGCCACTGGTGAGCCTCACCAAGGCCATTTTTGTATTGTGTCCAGTCTTAAAGCTGTGCTGGCATGGAGTGAGCAAATTGTGTTTATTGAGATAATCCAATGCCTGATCAAGTATTATTCTTTCTAGGATCTTAGACAATGGAGGTAAAAGGGAAATGGGTCTGTAGATAGATACCAAAGATGGATTACTGGCTTTGTGTACTGGTCTTATTACTGCATGTTTCCACAACTCCAGAAAAACACCATCAGCAATCAAAAAATTAAAAATAATAGCCAAAGGGTATGAAAAAGTATCGATACCCGTCCTCAAGATTCAAAAATCAAGAGAATCAGTTAACAAAATTGGTTTAGGGTCATTTTTAAGTATGTAGTCCCTAATTACCTCTGGTGTAACTTTCTGTAATTTAAACCTAGTAAAAACATCAAAATCAGATAATGTTAGATTATTTATTACTAGATGAGAATTAAGTTGAGTTGACCGGAAGCTATCAAGATCACCAAAGTAATTATTGAAACAGTCAGCAACCTGGTCTGAGGTAGAGATTAACTTATCCTTATCTAGCAAGGAAATATATTTTTCTTTTGTTCCCTTACCCATTAAATCATTTAATATTTTCCAGGTATATCTAGAATTACCTGATGCTTTGTTCTGTTGATCCAAGAAATATTTTACTTTTGCTTTCCTAGTTTCAGATTTACATTTGTTTCTCAACATTTTATGAGCCAGAAGAGAACTATCATCTCTTCTAGATTTATAAGTTTTCCAGCTTTGATCTGTAGATTTCATAAGAGCTAACAAACCTTTAGTGATCCATTCCTGTTTAGATGATCTGATTCACATTTTTTTCAAGGGTGCCAATCTATCAATAATAGAGGTATACCGTGTTATAAAAAGAACATCAAGATCAGTAATTGATTCTAACTGTGACCAATTTATTTCCTTGCTAACAACTGCAATATCTTCAGGGGTCAAAGAGGTAATCCTCCTGAATTCAATGTACCTTGCTCTTTGCTTTATGAATTTAGTAGACCATTCACATACCACCGGACAATGGTCACTCATGTCATCAGGCAGAATCTCTATTTTAATGACCCTGCATGGCTGAGTGACTAAAATCCAATCAAGTATTGTTCCTGAGTTGGTTTTATAATTATGTCTTGTGGTTTCATGGATCATTTGGTGCAGCCCTAGATCTAACCATACTATTCCATTGGTATTCCAATTATTGTTGAAGTCTCCTAACAGGATCCACTCTCTGTTAGGAGAAAGCTGAGATTTAGCATGAGAGACTAAGTCTAAACCACTCTTAAATTTCCCAGGTGGTATGTAAATGGAGTTAATTATTAGTCTCTTATCATGACCAAATAAAACCTCCACAGAAATCAAATCACAATTAGGTTCACTAATGTTATCCAAAACTTTGGTAACACTAAATTTAGAATTAATGTATATTAATGTCCCACCCCCTCATTCACCTATTCTATCATGACAAAACACATTAAAGTTTGTCAGCAAAATATCAGAATCAGGAATTTCATTTTTCAACCAAGTCTCAGAAAGCATTATCACATCAAAGCTTTTCATCTCTGTCCATACCACAAGCTGATCATATTTAGAAATGAGACTATTAATGTTTAAATGAACAATCTTTAGAGCTGAATGAGATTTAGGGACTGAAGAATTGTTCATGAGATCATCGGTAAAATCTAACTGACTTGAAGGACATGGGCCAGGATGGGGATGCACTGAGCCTGAGATGAGCAGCAATAATGTGGGAAGCCGCTTGAAATAAATCTTATTAACCAGTTGCTTGTCTTTTTTGATATTGGAATAATGAGTACCAAACAAAACATTCAGAAAATAATTGTCTATGGCATATCTCTGTATATTAACAGAAAAAGAATAATAGTCCGTGAATAAGGCATTATAAACTCTCCATAGCAATCATTAGAGAACTCCATAAAAAGCTGCTGTTCACATTTAGTGCCAATCATATTAACTAAATAAGCAACACCCTCCCAACTATTGCACATTTTGAGCCCAAAAGGGCTATCATTAAAATCTTTCTTATTTGATCTGTTGTACACATTTAATTCTAGGCATATAGAACACATCTTCCCTACCCTCTGAGATATTTTTAAATGCTAAAATATATGCTAAGATAATGAAGTAGGTCATTACTTTAAGCATTTCTTAAAATGTTTCACACTTAACCAAAACAGCCTAAAATAATCTCACTAGACTGGAATAATAAAATACAAATGAGTTAGGGTTAAGTCAATTCAGGCTCAGTTTTTTCTCTTTGGAGTGGCACTCGCACTGTTAGTGCATCTGAGTTTCAAACTGCTGAGGGTTGCTGCAGGCACTGTAAGTAAGGTGCTTAACGCTGTGAGCACATTCTACTTTTAAATGCTGAACCCCCTCCTCAAAGTAGCATCACTCCTTGTTACTGCTTCCACTGGTCCCATTCTTCAGATGACTCACTGGTACCGGGGGCTTTCGCAAGGAATGGATCAGGAGTCCTGGAACAGATGTAGCAATCAACATGAACCAGCAGGTATGCTGAATACAGTTCCTGAGAGTCAAGCTGCAGAGGGTTGCTGCAGGTGCTGTAAGTAAGGTAGTCAAGGCCTGCCGCATTTCTCCCCTGAGCTGCCTCTTTGCAAGCAGATCTTCCTCAGGCTATCCTGATTATCACTGTGGGGATCACAGTTCAGGACCTAGATCTTCAATCTGCATGGGAATCGCAGGGCTTTAACTTTGCTGGAACTACTCCTTCTCTTCCTTTACCTCTTCTTTGCAACATGCTCAAGGAGGAAGAAATTTAATGCAGTGAGAGTGCGTCTTAGAAGCCTTGGAATTATGCACTCGCTATTGATGCCTGCCCACCTATGCATTCATTATGGAGGACATACTTACATCTTCACAGATCCGCAAGAGGCCGGGCAAGAAGGTGGAGGTGTGCGAGTGTGAGTTTGGAGCTACCCATTTGCTGAGAGAAGATTAATCCGATAAGGAATCTTGAAGGGACTATCCAGTAAAAACTTCACTATTATTTTACTGATGGTGCTATAATGTGGGACTAGAGGCAGTTTTAGGCCTCAAACTGTAATGGGGTGGGAACCTCGTGGTCACCTACATATGCAGTGAAATGATGTATGTTCTGAATGGTTCTCTATCACTTATTTTGGGAGGTTGCTTAAATTGTGTACCTAAAAGATTACAGGTTGAATGCATCATTTTGAGCTCTGTACTGACTAACAGGGAAAGGATCACAGATCTCCAGGTAGAAGGTCACCTGGGAGCCAGTGACCATCACATGGTATGGTTCAATTTGGCCACTAGCACTAAATCATCCCATTCCAATGCAAAAATATGGGACTTTAGAGGAGCTGACTTTGATAAGATGGCCAACAGAGTTAAGCTAGCCCTGGCAAAAAGAAATACAGGTGAGGAGTACAGGCAAAGTGGGCAGGCATTAAGGATACAATACTTGAAGCAACATCCCATTGTGTTAGAGAGAAAAGGAAGTACTAAAGAAGAAGGAAACCACTTTGGTTCTCAAAAAACAGCAGCAGAAAAGGTCAGAGCCAAAAGGCTGGTCTTCAGGAAATATAAGGTAACGCAGTGGGATGAAGATAGGGAGGCATACCAAACTTCCCTAAGGGAAGCAGGGAAGGCAGTAAGGCAGGCAAAGGCCCAAACTGAGGAAACACTAGCATGAACAGTAAAAGAAGGTGACAAGACTTTCTACAGGTACATTAGTGAAAGGAGAAAGTCCAGAGGGGGTATTGCTAAGATCAAAGGGGATAAGAGGGGGCATGTGAGGAGGAGGACCATGTAAAAGCATCTATCCTAAATAGATACTTCTGCTCAGCATTTACTGAAGAGAAGGTAGGGCAGCGCCCACAGCTGAGCACCATGGACACGGGGAGGGAGGTGTGCACTAGTCCCTTCACAGAAGAAAGGGTCCTACAAGAGCTCGATAAGCTCAGGGTGGACAAGGCAATGGGACCTGATGGCATACATCCCAGGGTACTAAAGGAGCGAAGGGTGGAACTAGCAGAGCCATTATCAGAACTATTTAGTGAGTCTCTGAGCACAGGAGAGGTCCCAGAAGACTGGAAAAGGGCTCATATCATCCCGCTCCACAAGAGTGTTAGCAAGGAGGAGGCAGAGAACTACAGACCAGTCAGTCTTATCACAGTAGTGGGCAAGATTATGGAGGCACTCCTTAAGAAAAGAATAGTGCAACACCTGGAATCCATTGGAGCACAGGATCCAAGGCAGCATGGGTTTACAACAGGAAGGTCCTGTCAAACTAATCTCATAGATTTCTTTGACTGGGTAACCAGAGTGGTGGACCAAGGGGGAGCAACTGATGTCACCTACCTTGAATTCAGCAAAGCTTTCAATACTGTTCCACATAGAAATCTGATTAATAAGCTGGGTGGGCTCGGGGTGGGTCAGAAGTTGGTCAACTGGGTGGCAAACTGGTTGATGGGCAGAAAACATAAAATGGTGGTAAATGGTATACAGTCAGAAGAGATGCAAGTCACAAGTGGGGTACCTCAGGGATCAGTCCTGGGGCCAGTCCTCTTTAATATCTTCATCAGTGACATTGCAGATGGACTGGAGGGTAAGGTTTGTCTGTTTGCCGATGACACCAAGATCTACAACAGAGTAGAAGATCCAGATGGGGTGGGCAGAATGAGAAGATATCTGGATAAACTGGCAAAATGGTCGGAAGAGTGGCAACTGGGGTTTAATGCAAAGAAGTGCAAAATCATGCACATAGGGAAGAGAAACCCTGAAGCCACCTATAGGCTGGGAGGGGAGTCACTGGCAGTCACAAGGGAAGAAAGAGACGTGGGCATCATCATCACAGATGACATGAAATCATCCAAGCAGACCACTAAAGCAGTAGGTAAGGCTAGGGGGGATGTTGGGGTGTATTAGTAGGGGTATCACAAGTTGTAAGAGGGAGGTAATAATCCCTCTTTTACAAGACACTGGTTAGACCCCATCTGGAGTACTGCGTGCAGTACTGGAGGCCGCACCTTCACAAAGACATTAACCAAATTGAGGCAGTCCAAAGAATGGCAACCAAAATGGTGCAGGGACTGCTTCAGAAAACATATGAGGACAGATTAACGGTGCTCAATATGTATACCCTAGAGCAAAGGAGGGAAAGAGGTGATATGATTAAAACATTCAGACACCTTAAGGGCATTAACAAGATGAAAGAGTCTAACATGTTTCAATATAAGAAAACTAGCAGGACAAGAGGACACAGCATGAGATTAGAGGTAGGCCGATTAAGGGGTAATGTGAGGAATTCTTTTTCACAGAAAGGGTGGTGGATGCGTGGAATGGTCTACCTCAGGAAGTGGTAGATATGAATATAGTGCAGGGCTTCAAACAGGCATAGGATAGGTATAAGGGAGCAATACTGATGAATATGAATAGATAGGCCTTTGACAGAGCAAAGGCCGATGGCTCATTCATAAGGTAGAAAAAGAAATGGGGCAGACTGGATGGGCCTTGCAGTCCTTATCTGCCATCAACTTCTATGTTTCTATGTTTTATGTTAAACAAAGTTGAACATTTTTCATCATTGTGAAAAAACCTTTATTTTAATGATGGTATTTTTCTAAAAGGCAATTAAAGCTCTCTAATGCCAGAGCAAATGTAACACTGTTAAGAGGGTTCTTCGAAGTCCTTCAGTGGAGGAGATTCTAATATATTGTCATAGCATTGCTAGGTTTTTTTGTTTTGGAAGTGGAATATTTTCATTAAAAAATGGAGTGAAGTGTTATATGCAGAGAAGAGGTTTTGCAGAGGGAAGGAGAGCACTAAACATTTTTATTGCTTGTCACATGTTTGGTATGGGATCACATCAGCCTAATGGTTGACTATAAAATATGATGGAATGTAACATTAAGGTATGATCATCTCACTATTGCAAGGTGTAGCTAGGCAGGAATCTGTTATATATGAAGTCTGTATTCTTACATCAACCTATTAAGGCTTTGTATCCTGTCTTCCATCGTATGGCTTCTTGAAAAATAGACTGTATGGCTGGTAGGAGGTATAAACTGTATGCAGTCGTTTTATATAAAATAATAAAATATAAGTTAAAAAAAAACAGGCAGTATTTTTTATTTGTGTGATAAATTATTACAAGTTAGAAAGGGACAGCAAAATGATGACACAACAGCAAAAACACTCCCCTCTACAAGCCACATCAGCTGAGGGATTTGGGTTATTTTGTGTGGTTTTAAGGGAAAAAAGATTAAGAAATCTGATATTGGAAATGTTCTGTTATTTTTTGCCTTTGTGCAAATTTCAGCTGCTGACTGAGTGAGTAGGCTGTCTGTGCAACTGCACCTAATGAGACCTTCTTTATTATTATGCCCAAATAATGAGGACTTGCACCAGAGCTGTGGCTGATTCTTGCTTGCAGAGCAGAAACAGACCAGGCCTAGTAGTATGACTATTCTTTTATTTCACTTTTAAAAGAAAAAAAAACACTTTCATAGCAGTTCTCCTGAGAAACACTGAACAGCTAAATTACCACATAAAAGTGTTAGAAAATGTACCCTTTCCTCTAACTTGGGATTTAGAAAAGGAACACAACTGCCAAGATTTCTACTTTTTTGCTAATTTTAACAAGTGATTGGAAGTAGTCAAGTATATGATCTTTCACAATAAATAACTGCAAGTAAGAAAGGGACCGCAAAATAAGGACAACAGTAACACACCCCTAAACAACCCCTTTTGGCCAGGGTGTAACTGATTGCATTTGCTTGTAGAGCAAAAACAGGGCTAGTACTTAGGGAAAAACACTCAACAGTTCTCCTGAGAAACACTGAAAGTTAACACACAAAAGTGTGACAAAAATTATCCTTGCTAGCTTGGGATTTAGAGAGGGA
Organism: Neoceratodus forsteri; assembly: GCA_016271365.2. Taxonomy (NCBI): domain Eukaryota; kingdom Metazoa; phylum Chordata; order Ceratodontiformes; family Ceratodontidae; genus Neoceratodus; species Neoceratodus forsteri. The sequence goes on from CM057456.1 coordinate 1,682,971,785, forward strand.
ACAAAAAAATGTCAAGATTTTTAACTTTTGTCTTGTTTTAACAAGTGAATAGAAGTAGATGCTGTCTCTGCAGCAGCTGAAGTCATCCGTCTCTCCTGCCTAAAGCCTCAGTGAGTGCTGGGTCACATTATCTGCCTTTAGTGAGCTTCCAAAGTGGCCTCTGATTGAACAGGAAGTCTCAGGGGATCTTGTAGTCTCATAGCCAGTCTCAGCAGCCAAATAAATACCGAATCATAAATAATAAAGCACTGTTTTTTAAAATATAAGTCAAATCAAATCAAATCATCTATATTTTTATAGCACCTTTCAAAACCAAGGCGCTGTACACAAAAACCATACATATAAATATAGAATTTTTAAAACAGACATAAATAGATCAACCGTACCTAGGAAAAGCTAAACTAAATAAATAAGTCTTTAACTCCATTTTGAATCTATCAATGGTTGGACATTCTCTCAACCAATGATGCAGAGAATTCCACAGGGTTGGCATTGAAAAAGCAAAAGCACGAGATCCTGATGTCTTTAATCGAACCCTGGGAATCTCCAGCAATCACTCACTGGCGGAATGGAGAGGATGGAGGGGGCAATAGGGTACCAACAGATCTTTCAGGTAGCCGGGTACCTGATCATGGAGGGCTTTAAAGATTAATAAACCAACCTTGTAGGTGATCCGCCACCAAACAGGCAGCCAGTGCAGTTCGCGGAGCACAGGTGTAATATGACTGGTTCTAGAAGTCCCAGTCAAAAGCCTGGCCGCCACGTTCTGCACCAGCTGCAGGTGGTGGATATCAACCCCAGGTAGCCCTAGGTAGAGGGAGTTGCAGTAATCAAGATGGGTAGTGATAAAGGCATGGACCAATGTTGGAAGATCACGCTGTGGAACCAGGTGTTTCACCCGGGAGATATTCCTCAGATGGTAAAAAGAGGATTTGATGACAGCTGATACCTGAGATTTTAAGGTCAAACCATCGTCAAAAATAATGCCCAGGTTATGCACCTGATCAGAGATAGCGAGCGACATACCACCCAGCAATAAGCCTGATGGTTGTCCAGCCCCCAAACCTGCCCCCGGACGACCTGGGTCCACTACCAACACTTCAGTCTTATCCAGATTCAGTCTCAGCCAGCTGGAACTCATCCAAAGTCTGATTTCAGTAAGGCAATTATTTAGCACGGAGAGAGCATCATCTTGCCTGGGCAGAAAAGACAAATACAGCCGAGTATCATCTGCATAGCAGTGAAACCCAGACTGCATTGCCTGATAATATCTCCCAATGGCAGCATATACACTGCAAACAACATGGGGGCTAGAATGGAACCCTGTGGTACCCCACAAGGCAGGGAGTGAGCACCAGAGGAATAAATTCCAGTGGCAACCCTCTGAGACCTGTCTGTGAGGTAAGACTGCAACCATTTGAGGACTGTACCAGACAGCCCACAAAAGAACCGCAGGCACTCCAACAGCACACCATGGTCTACAGTGTCAAATGCAGCAGATAGATCAAGAAGGACCAGAATGGTACGTGCCTTTCAATCTCTAGCCATTAGGAGATCATTCAACACCTGGACAAGGGCAGTCTCCACGCTATGCTTCATAAATTAGTAATAAATGTTAAGAAAGCACTATGTCCTGTATGCAAAGCTCTTTGTATAATTCAGGTAGTCATAAAAGAAAAAACAAAACAAAAGGTATTACTGTTTCTCGGGAAATAATTTTGCAAGATCAAAAGATTATTAGTACAAGTGAGTTCAGATATTTAGGAATAACCATTGACCCATCCCTGAGTTTTGAATTATATATTAATGGTAGACACAAATAAATAAACAAATAAATAAATACATACTTGTATAGAAGCTTTCTGTAGAATAGCAAACTGTCTTACTGAAAAATCAAGAAATAACATTGGCACTCAGATGGTTCTTCCAATAATGGAGTATGGCAATGTGGTGTACATGAGAGAACTTAGATCTTTTCTAACCAAATTAGAGTTAAGTTGCAGTCGATTGGCATGATTCACACTGTTGTGTCTGTATAACATGCATCATTGTGATATGCTTACAGAGTGGTTTGGTTACCATTATATCTAAGGAGGGAAGAATCCCAGGCTAAAATGTTGTTTAAAATCTTCAAAAAAGTTACCACCAAATCTGTATAACTACCTCTCTCAACAATGGCACACTGTAAATATCTTTCAAAGGATGTTAAAAATTGAGGATTGCTAATCCCCAAAGCAGACATTAAGTTTAGGGAGATTACATTTGTTTTTAATTTATCTCAGATTTTGAATAAACTCCCTCTTGATCTTAGAAATGTAAATATGGTAAGACATTTTTGTAAGTGTTTGGATAATATCATGGACTTTAGACTTCATCGTCAGTAAGTATTTTAAATAGAGTGATTAATCTATCTATGTGATTATAGGTACATGACGTATATTATTTATAGCAAACTTATGATTCATATGGTATAGTATTACAACTTGTATTATCTGTATCCTATGTATTGAAACAAGCGTTTTCAGAATAATTTTGCATATAGGTCCTTGGCCTAACAATCTAACTTTGACTGAAAATAAAATTCAGTGGCACAAGGGACCCAGTCTGGGACCCAGGACAGGCAACTGATTGGATGCTTTCCTGGGTTCACTGCTCCACACCCATCCACCCCATGGTCCTGCATGCTGGGGGGGAAGGGGAGCTGCAGACAGGCGATCTGTGAGTGCTTGGGGTTGTGAATCTGCACACCCTGAACCCGTCCATGGCCACATAGGCATGCAGACAATGTACACATGCATTGCGCATACATTGGTCACTTTTGTGCACAGCCCCTATTGCAATTTCAACCATTACACACTCTCACACATAAATATTAACAAAATCCTTAACTGCCAGTGGTGCAAACCCATTACATGATCGTGCATTGCTCCATAATGGCCACACACTGCACCTTTTTCATGTGTTTCTCCCCATATATTAATTTTGTGCCCATTTTATAAGCAAAGTAATACATTTCAGGGTGTGCAGTTGCATCTGATATACTGTATGCACGTCTCAGATGGAGGAAAGTACTCTGCTTTGCTTTGTACCTCACAAGACACCCAAGGCATGTGTATATCACAGCATGATTGCACACCCTGTTGTATGTTATGTATGCAATAAGACACTCCAGGGTGTGTAATTGTGCTGTAATAATTGCATGGCTCAAGGGTGTTGTTAGGCATGAGGCCCTTGTGCCGAGTGCCTTTAAACACTCGAAAGTAAAGTACAATTATTACAGCATAATTACACATTCCTGAAGTGTCGTATCACACCTATAACATGTGTATTAAAATTGTTAAAGCTGTAACATTAAAAAAAATATATAGAATAATGGCTGGGTAAGTGGTCATAACAAGACTTTTACACACACCCAAGTTGTTGGATGCCACACAAACTCTGAGAGAGGTTTGTAAAGGTATCCCACACCAAGGGTGTGATTAAAATTCAAGTTTTACACACCTACCCAGCCGTTATTTTATATAATTGCTGGGGACTGCTTTTTTGCCACAGCAATTATATAAAATAAACAGACATCCCTACGAAGACATGGACCAGTCGGGTTTTAGCACTGTTCATTGCCGCTCTTGTAAGAGATGTTTACTTTCTTTTTTTTTTTTAAACAGGCCAGTAGAGAAGTTTTTTTTTTTTTTTTTTAGCCCTGTTACTGTTGTTTTTTTTTTAACCTGAAATACTGTCCACTTCAAGAGGTGGTGAAATGTCCAGCACTGAGGAGCAGGGCTAGCATAGAGAACAGGAAAAGCATGGCTGGGGCATGCATGGAGAGAAGGAAATAGGCACGTGTTCACCATTATAACCCACAGGTTATAACAGGTGAATTATAACAGGGTTTCCCTATGGGAGAATGCTCCCCAGTTACTACGACACTGCTTGCAAAACAATTTAATTTATTATTGGAACTACATTTGGACATCAAGTAGTCCCTTTCTGTTAAATCAGCTAACTCTTATTCTGGTTATGGTCACAGCAGTATAACAGCTAATATGCTGATTTACATATAGCAACAAGGAACTCTGGGTAGATTATAAAGTTGGCTTACATTTTCCTTTCTCAGAGGTGTAGCCTCCTATTTTTGTAGCGGTGACTACAGTATAGCACCTAACATGTAGATATACATAGCAAAGCATTGTGGGTATAATATGAAGCTGTCTTCCAGTTTTCCTACTGAGAGGTGCAGTCTTCTATTTTTGTAGTGGTTACAACAATATAAGATGTCAGATGTTTATTTTCAAAATGAGGCATTGTGCATACAGTATATAGCTGTCAAGATTTATTTACTGAGAGATGTAGTCTCCTTAGTTCTGTAGTGAGTGCAGAAATACAATAGCCTGTATACTAATTTACATAGTGAGGCATTGTGAGAACAGTAAATACATTAGCTAACTTTTCTTTCTCACTATCCCTATCACTTTTTAGTTGTGTTGTGCTTTTTTGTTGTGTTGTGTTTTTTTGTTTGCATTCACTTTTTCATTGTATTGTTTTTTGTTTGCATTCACTTTTTTGTTTTGTTGTTTTGTTGTTTTTTTGTTTGCATTCACTTTTTAGTTGTGTTGTATTTTTTTGCATTCATTCAAATTCTTTGCATTTCTTTTTGTTTTGGTACTTTATTTTTTTAGTGGCATGACACTTCGCATTTGATTTTGTTGCTTTATTTTTTGTTTGCATTTCATCCTGTTGGTTGTTGTTCTATTTATTAGGCTGCATTTCATTGTTCTGGTGCATGCTTTGTACTTTGGGGCCACCATACCTTTTATATATTGATAAGACATGTAGATTCATATGATTTTTCCTTTAATATTATGTCCAGTCAATTTCTTTCCAATATTTTCCATCTGAGTCTGACTTTTTTTGTTTTCTGACCAATAGATTTCTTTTAAAGCAGAGTTTGCTATTTCTTTTTTTTATATCATGTTTTTTACCCAGCTGCCAGACCGGGCTTACTGATGGCATACTGCTGGTCCACAGTGCCCATCCCCCCTGTTACGGGGATCATGCTGCTTAGCGGTGGGGTAGGGATTTTAATTAGCAGCTTTTTTATTGACTACTGTGATCCCTAAACCCACCCCCTGAGGGCACTGGCACAAAGGACCAAAGTCCAGGCAGGAAGCTGTGCGGAGACACGGTTTTCACCAAGTGCTTGATAGCGTCCTTCCCTCCTGACACCGTCTGCTAATTGGATCAGTGCCAACCCTCCCCAGTAGAGGAGAGCTGCTGTACAGCAGCTCAGTCCAGCTCCTCCCCCCCTGCTGACCCCCAATGATCCAGTCCCATTCCTGAACCTGGGTTTCCCGTGCAGCGGAAGTGTGACATCCAGCACCTCAACCCTCAGTGCCACCAGGCCGGCACGAGTTTACCATTTCAATTGTATGAAAATGAGTTTTTCCTGTTGCTAGAAAAGAAGTTTACACCTCACCTGTCAGAAATATAAATCTAATGTATGCAAAAAATGCAGACAGGGTACTTTGATTATTACATTTATAATGCAAAAGTTTACCCATTACAGTCCCATCATATGATACTGTTGTCCTTGCTTGGGTATTCCATGTTTTTGCTAGATTTGTTCAAAATGGTTGGCTGTACATACAGTTCAAGAATAAGTGATGAAATGTCTCAAAGTATGCAATACAAGATGAATGTGGACAGAATGTTTCCGATATACTTTCATGTGTCATATTGCCTGTCACTCTGAGTTTTTCATGACAAACCATCCGGGTAACATTCCACATCTGTTTAGGAATTCATTCATCCTTTAGTTGTTTCAATACTCGCTGATGGTATATTTTAGATATTCAGGGCTGGATATTCAAACTGTGCCATTCTGTGGTGCAAGCCCTTGCGCTGCTCAAAAAAGTTGTGCTGGGGTGTGGCCGGGGCGATATTCAATGGATTTGCACTATTGAGCAACTCCTTTGAATATCGCCCCCCAGCCACAGCCACTGTGCATGGCGCAGTGGAACTTGCGCCACTGCAAGTGGTCAGAGTGGAGCATTCAGATGCGATGGTGCAAGTTCCATTGCACCATGTGCAAATTTCCGATATTCAAAAGGTGACATGCAAATGGGGCCATAATTTATGCAAGGCGCACGGGGGTCCATTTGCATTTAATTATGGCCCCATTTGCATGCCATTAGCATGCAGGTGCACTGATCCTCGACGACTTGTGCCTGGCACCCTGCCAGGCAGCAGCTGATCAGGGACCAATGCCCTGCAGCCCGATCTCGGGCATGATAAATCTCCTCCCCGACTGGCCCTCACAAGCATATCGGTAAGATCTTCGACTGGCTCGATCGGTGTATAACAGTAGTCGGTCCCCCCACTGCGCCCAATCGCAGCAGAATGGAGTTCAACCCCCCAAAGACCATTCGAGGTCCAGTGACGGCGGCCCGACTGCAGCACAAGAAACAACCTCTGCTACTTTCTGGTGAGGCTCTACCACCTCCACTCTGCTGGAGCTCCCACCACCCGCCTCCGGGTCAGCGCCATGGTGGCAGCACCCCACCGCTCAGCCGCCAGCCGCCCACCGACCGACAGCCGCAGGGCCACGCCCATTGTCTGTGAGCAGCCAATGGGCATGCGTGCCTAGAATATATATAAGAGTTCAGATATGTGAATGAATCTATTCATTCGACACATCTGACCGTCTTTGCAGTATTGGCCTCACGCCCATTGGCTCTTGCTCTGAACCAATAGGCGCAGCACTACTGAGCTGTCAGTCGGCGGGCGGCGGGCAGCGGGAGGCAGGTGGGTGGGGTGCTGCCGCTGACGGGGAGTGGGTGGTGTCTATGGGTGGTTGGTGGAATACCAGATCACCAGGAAAGTGGACCTGGGGGTTTGACTCTATGGTCGCGATCAGCTCAGCGTCCACTGGACCACTAGGGATATTGTTTTTGGGGTTGAACTCCATTTGCCCACGATCGGGTCAGTCGGGGGTTCATTTCGTTATGCCCGCAATTGGGCCAGTCGGGGGTTCATTTCTGTTATGCCCGCCATTGGGCGAGTCGGGGAGGGAGATCTGCCCGCGATCGGCCTAGTGGGGGAGTGTGTTCTTCCCACGATCGGGCTATGGGGGGTTACTATTATGCCCATGATCGGGCTGTGGGGGCACAGGGAACAAGTGGAGGGCCACCCACAGGTGGAAGCTGCTGTGTTGCGCCCTGCAATGCAGCAGCTCACCTGTGGGTGACCCTTGACTTGATCCTTTTGTTTTTGGCTCAAAGTTGTGCAGGCGCAGGTTGGGGGTTGAGCCTGCACAACTCTGCACAGCCGGCTGAATATCGGGCTATGCAGTTTATGTATGGTTCCTCCCCCCTCCGATTGAGCATGCCTTCATTAGCATTGCGCTGTTGCTCAGCATGACTTGGGGGACGCAACTGCCGCCTGCTGAATATCGCAGAATGGCACATTTCAGACTTGTGCAAGCACAACCCTATTGTGCATGGCGCAACCCTTTTGAATATCCAGCCCTCAGTGCATGAAGTATGCAGAAACAGCTGCCAGGTCTCTAAGGGTCATAATTATAAAGCTATTTGTGGACTACTATGGCAGAAGTCCTTTTTTCCATCATAGTGTGGCATTTGCCTTTTCATTATTATGCAATGTTTCAATAAAAAGTCAAAACACAAGCACAAAACATGAAGATACTGTAGGATATTGAGAGGCAAAGGAGATAAGGGACATATTGCTGTCTTGAAGTCATGGTAAGGTGAAACAAACATGGAGTAAGGGTGCTGCATTGAGACTCCTTGAGACCCTTCTTAAATCCCTTAAAAATGTTTTACTGGGTCTGAGACCCTGTGACACCTGGCCTGTTTTAAGACCTGTAGGTATCCCATGGGAATCTATTTCTGAGCTGAATGTACATCCCAAAAGTGCCTGTTATGAGTGATGCAGTGTAATATGCCATTAGTTTTTTGTTTTTGCCCATAGTCAGGGGTCCAAATATTGGTAGCTTATATTCCGACTTTCCTTTTAGGGTATTTATTTTCCAGCCCATCAGAAAGGGCATCACCCATATTTCCATCAATAATTTTCAAATCTTTTTCTTGTTCACTAAGTATGTTTTCATACTGCACATAGAAAAGACTGAATAACATACAAAAATAGTTAGGCATCCCTAAATCTCCTTTCTGCATTGGCTGATACTGTATGTTATATTAGTTTTAACCAGGTTCAGTCTGCTACCCCATAGCATTTTGAAGAAAAAAAATACTGTAAGGTTTGGATTCCAATTTGGTTGGCAGGGTGAACATACAACTAAAAATGGGTCTAAAAACATTTTAATTACAACAGTTCTTTTCTCCTTAGATTGCTACCAGTTTTTCATCTCTACTTTTCAGTGTCCAATTTCAAATTTTGCTTCCCAGTTTTTTCCAGCCATGTCCTGAGGCCCGAAGAAGGAAATTTGCTGACCGTCATTACAGCGACAACACAATGCCAACAATTGTCATTGTGCCATCACTGAATAAAGGTTTTTTTTGTGGGGCTTTGCCTCCCACACGCCTCATGCTATAGATTACTGATTAAGAGCAACAGTTGGTTCAGGGAGACGGTGAATTCCTCAGAGACAGCAGTGTCAGGAAACCAGTGGACCATCACAGCGAACAGCCAGTTCTGTCGCTGTGATGGTCTTCGCTGTTTTCCTATCGCTGTGGTGACGGTATACACTGAAGAATACACCTTAGATCACTGTGTATGATTTCACTAAAATTCCCCTAATATTCAGCACTTGCTTTATACTGCCACCTAAGTACATGTATAACCCTGTTGTTCTCCCAGTATTAATCCTCAACCTTGAAATTTCAGTGAATGTCTGGAAGGTATCCATAGACATTTCCCAGATTACTTATTTATTAAACTATATTTTAATTATGCTTTCAAAATGTACAATATAATTCATGCACATTTAATCAGCACACTGCATAGAAGATTACAAAACATAAGTTTCAAGTGCTGCAGAAAAATAAATGAGTAAATGAAAGACAGGTACCTGACCAAACACACTGATTTCTTACTCCCTCTGCCCGGTATTGATTCCTTATTTTTTAACCAAAATACAGCCTACATCTGCATGATTGCTTTTAGTTCTGGTGAGTCTTTGCTGTCTCATAACCCTTGTATTCTAGTATAGTAATTTAAGAGTCACATGATGGGATCTTGGCTAAAGGCATAAAGTAAATGGCTGAGGAAGCAACACTGTGTCTCCCCTTTTAATCTGGATTCCCTTTCCCAGCCAACCATGAAATGAGGGCTACTGTATGTGAGGCTGACGTGTACAGCATCCATATCCATCCCACAATTCTTTTGGGTACACCATAGTGTTTTAACACCTTAAACAGATAAGCATGTGCTAACTGGTTGTATCTTTTTTCCTGGTCAGTACTTAAAATATAACATTCCACCCCGTCTTCATTCTGATACTCTATAATTTCCCTCTAAAAAATTGAATTACCCTGGATGGTCTTCCCAGGAATAGAGCAGATTTAACTTGGAATTATAGATGCCTCACTACTTTGGCCAATCTTTTACTCAGAATGTTTACCAACATTTTTACATCACTGTTTAATAAGGAAATTTGCCTCCAGTTCTTCAGATTTCTATAGTCGCCTTTTTATAAACATAAGGATTTGGATAGCTTGATACATTTCCCAAGGCTTTTTATTCAACCACAAACAATCATGAAATATGTCTGTGAGAACTGATCCTGAAATATACGTATTCTTTATAAAATTCCAAAATTAGACCATCCATCACCTGGGCTGTTTTATTTTTTAAAGACTTGTTGCTGTCTTGACTTCTTCTCAGATTGTTTCATCAGTCTTTTTCTTTGTGGTCTTTCTGAGATTCCATCAATGTTAATTTAACTGAGTGTAAAAACTGCTCTATGTTTTTAGTAATCCTAGCTCATGTTCCCATCATGTCCTCAACATGCTGCTCTATATACATAATCACTTCTGCCTTTTTTTGTTTGATGTACTCCTCTTTAGCCACATCCCACAATTAAAATCCCCTCCCAAAATGACGTTTTTTGCCATGTACAGACACAGTTGAACTTTTTGTAAACTGTTCCACCCTTGCAGCTTTTGTTTAAGGTGCGTATATTAAGATGAGGAAAAATTCTACAGCATTTATTTCTGTGTCCAGTAGTAGTGCTTCTCTGGGTTCAATTTCTACTAATCCTAATACCTTAAAATCAATATTTTAAAATAGCATACCAATTGCATTAGACTTGTCCTCCTTATATGACCAGTAAAATATACTCCAACCCCAATTTCTTTTTCCCTGAGGTACTTTGGGATTCATACTCAAATGGGTATCTTGTACAAAAAAAAAGATTTATTAGGGCAGATCCCTTAAAGTTGAGAATGTTATTATTTGCCATTTAGAATTTTTTATGCTATTAATGTTCAGCATGAAACTCAAAAAATGTTATCTCAGGCCTCTACATTTACATTATTTAGGATGGCAGGGGGACAAGCATGGATACTGGCTGTAAGTAGTTCATATTTGCGAAGTCTTGCTTCTCCTTGCTTTGCATCTTTTTCTTTCTTTGTTCTCTTCTTCTCCCGTATTATTTCTTCTGTTTCTGAAGACACAGAGGATAATGGATGGGCAACAGTGAACCACAATGCTGTGTTCACTTCGAGAGGTTGTCATAACAACCAAGTAGACATCAAGAGCAGAGTTCAAGAGGTCTATGGGTGTCATGACAACCTCAAGAAGTGAACTTAGCAATGTTGTTCACTGTTGTCCATCCATTGTCTTTTATGGTGTACAGGCAACAGTGCATCAACCACAGAGCAGTTCTTGAGAAATTTGTTCACAATAGCATTTCTTATTTCTTCTTGAGAACAAGCTGCCTTTCGAGTGAAAAGCTATTACACACTTACTTGTATAGGCATACACTAGCTGCAGAGTGATTCAAACAAACTGATTGAATCATAAAAATGTTAAATATTTTTACATCTGATTCCATTTCTTTTTTACTGTTTCGTGATTTTACTGTTTAATTATATACTGGTGCCATTCTGAACAAGCAGGTTTGGAAATTACAGCAGAAGCCATTGCCAATTGCTCGTTTTTCACTTTGCAACTGTCAAAAGAAACTGACAAAAAACCACCAAGTGATCGGCATGGCTGTCAGGGCTACAGGAGAGCGAGGGTATTTTATGTTAGTGTACCATCGTAATTACGTACTCAAGATGGTACGACAGCAGTTTGATGTCACTACGGTGGTACAGTATAACAAGCCAAGGAATTAATTTGATTCCATTAATAATCATGCTCTCCCATACACTATATCCCTTTTTGAGATGATCTCATGGAGGGATCCTCAGAGTCCAGGACATCTTCTGAGTCACTCCAATTCCTCTTTTTTGTTAGGAATTTACACTTATTTTCTGGAGCTATGCCTTGTTGTGACATGTCTTTTTCCAAAAGCTTGGGTTGCGACTGCTTCCTTCTTCTTGTTACCATTCTCATTTCCAGAGGAGGTGGCATTATGTTTCAGGGTGATTCTGAAGTGTGCTGCCCCTTTGTTGTATTTTCAGGTTGGGTGGCTGTTCTTCAGTATGTCCTCTGGTTCTGGTGCAGGCTCTTGTTCCTGGTTTCTCGCTGGAGTCTGTACATCCTCAGTTGGAGGATCTTGGGTTTCCTGTTCCATAGGCTCTTCCCTAAGTGACAGAGTGGCTAAATTTGATGGCTCGAGTGCAGTTGTTTTTTCTTTCTGTGATTTCACCAGTTCTGATTTCTGAGCCTTTGTCAAGAGGTCATCCTGTGTGGGATGATCTCCCCTACTCTTGGTAGACCAAGGGCATTTTCTATAAGAATGCCCTTCTGCATCACACGGGTTACATTGCAGACTACTTGGGCACTGCATACTGATATGGCCATGTGCAAGACAACATTTGCACTGTAACATGTCACAAGTGCTGCTTCGATTTTTTAAAGCTCTGCTCTTGCAACATGCCTTTGGCTGTCCTTCATAGAAGCAGAGTTCTTTCCTGGCCTATATAAAAACTATTTGGGAGATGTTGTATCCCAGTTTCTGTATGGCATAGCTGGACTCTAAACCTCCAGTTCCTCATCCAGATCTGTTCAGAGCCCATAATGGGTGCTGGGGGATTTTGAATTTCACATCTCTCAGATAACCAATATTGGACATCAAAAACATTCACTCCTTCATTCTTTAGAAGATCAGTTACTGTCTTTATAGTGGATTTAGAAATGGAATCTAAAGCCCAGAAAACTTTACATTATTTTGTAAAGCAGGTAAGAAAACTTTTGTGTTCTGATTGACTGAAAGGGTTTCAAACCCATTGCCTTACAGTTAATGCTACTGGGTCAGGAAACCTTGAAAAGAGTGCTGCTGCAGGAACAATCATTTGCAATTGCTATTAGTTGCTTTTTTGGTTTTGCTATTTTGTTTTCATTATGACTTGCGACATTCTGTAAATGGGACTTGTTTCTCAAGGAAATCATTCTGTATTTTATGCTATTTTTAAATAAAACCAAACATAAATAAATAAATAAATAAAATAAAGCCTTCCGACAGCAAGGATGTAGTGCACCTCCATATCCACGTCTCCCAGAATTATTTAATGGTTTCTGCTAACCAAGTTTGTAAGTCAAAAAGCCTTAAGACCATTAACTTTCCATGACTGTAAAAACACATTTTTAGCATGCTTTGGCCTCCAAACCTCTCACCATCACCAGCAGCATACACTTTATAATAAACTGTCTTAATATCTCACTGCTTATGTTCTGTTTTTATAGTGTCCCTTTATTTCACATGTCAAAGACCACCAACGCCTGTGCTGTTGTAGCTCATTTGTATTATTATTAATGTCACGGTGTCTGAATGGAAACATGTATAATTGCACTTTGGGATCTCATTATAAATGAGCTTTATAATATAAAGTGGTAAAAAACTGTAAAAAAGCTATATAAAGCTTTGCTCAATTGAATTAATTCCCTTTCATATCTATGAATAAAAGTATACTACTTTTATTACTCCTACTACTAGGTCTCCTCTGCCAGGCTCCTGCTGCCTCCCCAACACTCATCCCATTTGACTGGCTCACTCTCCCCCTTACTTCACTTACTCGACTGCTCGCTTTGTGGGTGAAATTCTATTTTTTGTTATACAAATAACTCTTCAGAGATGGTCCACTGGTGTAGCAGTAGCACTACTACTAGTGGCATCAATAGCCTGGGTTTGGGAGCAAACACAGGGGGCTGGAGGTTTGGTTGGCGGGAGGAGGATCAAACATCCAAAGGACTGCACTCCTTCTCTAGGAGAAAGGGATGGCAGAGCCCAGGGAATGTCTGTCTTCTAGCTGAAACTGGGGTAAAGACAGTTTGGAACCATCAGAGACCGTGGGGGCATGGCAGACAGTGCACATTGAGGGGGAGCACATGGTGTGTGGCTTGACGTCGCTGCATGTCAAACCTCTCAGGGATAAAATGGAAATGCCAGCCAGTAGAATGATGCTGGAGATCCACAGGCCCCAAACCTGATCAGCTGGACTCCACCAGCAGAACTTGTTCCTGATTGATGGTGGGGTTTGAGGAGCTCTGCCTGCCCCACCAGGGGGAGCCCTGGGGGTAAACTATTGGTGAGTAAGTACTGGGGGATATCAGGGTGATGGGGCTGGGCTTTTTTTGGGGTGGGAAACAAACTAAACACTACGTTTTGTTACAAAATGACATTCTTTAAACTTGCTCTAAACAGCACCACATAGTAGTGCAAAGCAAACACAGGGACTATTTCTTATTTACACTAGAAACACATTCAAATAACATTTTCTTGCTTTCTGAGAGTAGTGTAAGTATATATATATATATATATATATATATATACACACATATATTCTTTAAAAACTGCATTAATGCATCAGCTAGGGTTCAGGATAAATCAACAAAAGTAGGGAAATGTGATGTTAGGGTTTCCAACCTTAACACCTCTGCTCCACCCCTGAAGCGAATGAGAGGGGAGTCTTCCTTGGGATTGTCAACCTTAATGCTCACCCCATTGCAGTAATAGAAAATCTGAGACGCGATGGAGACAAGTGTGTATGTTTCATGAGTGCACAGAATGGTGTGAGCATTAGGGTTGACAACCCCAAGGAAGACTTCCCCCTCATTTGCTTCAGGGGTTGGGCAGGGTTGTTAGGGTTGGAAACCCTAATATCACATTTTCCTACTTTTGTCAATTTATCCTGAACCCTAACTGATGAATTAATGAAATTTTTTGCAAAGAATGTCCTTACTTTATCAGATAGTCTAATTGTATCCTTATTTGCCTGTGGGAGTGCAGGACCTCTGGGCCCTGCACTCCCATCTATCCATGGTCTTTAATATAGAGTAATCATATCCTTATTTGCCTGTGGAAGTGCAGTGCTCTCCAGGCCCTGCGCTTCCATCCCTCCATAGATGCACTTTCATTTATAGCACAACAGCAACCAAACTGTCAGCATAGCTTTCTTATTATCCCACCTTATGTACCCGGTGCTGACAATTTTCAAATCACCACGAAAACGTAATTTCACATACCTGCAATGCATTTCTGCACCACAGGTGTGAAAACACATTTTGACCAGGATTTGAAAAATGACAGCTGTGACATTAATGAGGTGGTGTACGAAGAAGGCTATGTTGAAAATCTGGGGTTAAAATATTTAAAATTTCCAAAGTTATGAGTGTGCGTAACAAAGTTTCAATGGGTGATCATAACTTTGCCATTTATACATATTTTGACCCCAAATTTTCAACATAGCATTGTTATGAGCCCACCTTATGAACACGGGTGTTGAAATTGTCAAATCCTGCCAGGAAGGTGATTTCACCAAGTGGCCGTGTAATCACCTTTTGGGCAGGATTTGCCTAATTCCAGTGACATTGTTTATGAGGTGGGCTACCCAAAAGGCCATGTGGAAAACTTGGTGTCAAAATATGGAAAAATGGCCAAGTTATGCAACAAAGTTGAAAACCCCTTTGAAATGCACTGAACCACATTTGCCTTAGTTTCTCATATTGCAGTTGATGGTTCTAGCAGCAAGTTGTGTCTTCGATCAGAGAGTGGATCTTGAACCTGGGACCTTTTCAGGTGAGTGAGGGTATATGGGGGTGCGGGTGGTGGGTGCTGAGTTGTAGGTGGGGATAGGGGAGTTCTGATCAGTGAGGGACCATTTTCTTTTTTGCAGGTTTAAAAAAAAAAAGAGGGACTGTTTTCTTTATTTCAGCCTCTGACAGTCATCGGGGGTGAGCACCACTAGACACCAGGGACATATCATTTCATCACAGGAATGATGATCAGCAGGTGGGGGGTGCCACTAGATACCAGGGAAATAATATATTGTTAAGGGATGGCAATCGGCAGCTGGAGGGGTGCCACTAGACACCAGTGAACTGTTATTATATTATGGGGAATATGGTCAGTGGAATATGTGTGTTGCCACTAGACACCAAGAAAACATTATTTCATCATGGGGACAGCGACTGGTGGGTGGGGGATGCCACTAGACATCAGGGACATATCTTATTTGGGGGACTGAAATCGGTGGGAGGGGGGCCACTAGACACCAGGGAGCTATGACAGTTCAAACTGTTATGGACCTTTACTGTTTGCAGTCTTTTCCATTCGAACAGTAAAGTTTGAACTACTGTATAAAGAATTGTGAATGGTTATTTTTGGAGCGAATTATCCTTACCTAAGCGAGTGACAGTGATATGATTCTCGCTCCAAAAAGACATACTTGCCATGTAAATTTGTGAATTCCAATACAAATATGGAACTAAGTATGTGACTGAGATCTAAATACGGGTCTTGTTAATTCCTAACCACGTAGTATTTCCTTAGAAATCCATTTTAAAAATGAAAAAAAAAAAAAAGATGGCGGACAGCGCTAACAGTATTTCTCAGAGCACAAACAGTAAATACTTAACTATTAACAGTTCAATAGTTATTTTTTACCTGCCTGTTTAGTGGCTAACACAAAAAAAGTGATAATTAAAAAATTGTGTTATATTTTTTCACTAAACCATCCAAAGGCACACCCTTGGCACAGACCCAATCATCCCTGAAAATTTAGGAAAACATTTAATGCCATCTGTGTTTCAGATGAGGGCAAAAAAATCCCATGGCCATGTGAAGTATAGAAAAAAAAAGAATATTTTTCAGTTTTTTTACCACTCCATATCTCAAAAACCATACAACATGAAGTCACAAAACTTTTCATGTTTTGAGACACTGGCAGAATGACTGTGCATGCTACATTTGGGGCTGTTTCATCAAAGAATGCCAAAGTTATTAAGGTGCAAAATTTTGGATTTAACATACAGTAGAAGGGCAGGTACAACACTAACTATAGGGGATACATGATGGGAAGGAGTGGAATATAGCAGATATTTGAATGAGTGGAGAGTGACCTCAGGTTACCTCATGAAGAAGAAGAATCAGTATTTATATAGCGCTTTTCATACATCCAAAGCGCTTTACAAGCAATGCTAGACTGGTAGTGAAGTGACTGAAAGTGTGGTGGCGGCCATATCGCACATCATCACCCACACACAGCCTGGATAATTGCATGAACCGGTTTATGGGAAGGGGAATGTTGGCCAGGACACCGGGAATGTTCCCTACTCTTTGAGAAGAGTGCCCTGGGTTCTTTACTTCCACCTGGACACCCACCAGGACAACACCAGGATGGGCAGTAGGGACCTTGGTTTAACGTCTCATCCGAAGGACGGCACACCCCAGCAGTACAGCACCCCCCAATACTGCACTCAGATGCCAGCGATTTTTAGGTGCAAGTCCAATCCCGGTGTGGGATGAGAACCCACAACCTTCTGGTCCAGAGGCGGATGTGCTACCAACTGAGCCACACTGACACCCCATGAGTGGCACAGCATAGCGGAGCCAAGAGTGATGGTGCCCTAGGTCACTCTCCAAGAGTTCAAATATCTGCTGTATTCCACACCTGCCTATCATGTATACGATTTATACAACAGGGCTGGGTGTTTTTTGTTGTTGTTGCTATGTTATATTTGTTGCTTTTGAAGTTTTTTTTTTGTTGTTCTAGTTCTCTGCGTGTTATTCGGTTCTATGACTGAAGGTAGTTTCAGTTTTGTGAATGACTGGGTTAGTGTGGTTTTTGATTGGTGTCTTTTGTGAATGGGAGGTGTTTCTTATATGTGATTTGTTGGTCTGCTTCTACTCAGTTTGTGATTAGTTGTGCGTGATTTGTGGGTGGGACTTTATCATGTTGTTCGTGGTGAAGGTCCTGCGCTGTCTGTGATATTTATGCATTAAAATATGGGTTTCTGTACTGTTACTATTTTTGGTCAATATTTATTTCTTTAATTTAATGATTTTCAGGGTGTGTACTGCTTTTTGTAACGCTGTATTTTTTTTTAATTCAGTTGCTTTTCTCTGGTTTACTTCACCGGACGTTTTTATGGCGTGGTTTCACTTTTAGTTATGGGCCGGGTAGCTTCACCGGACACAGAAATTCAAAGTATTTTATTCTTTAAGTGCCCTTTTTTTACAGGGGTCTTTGCTTCTTGTTAAGCTGCAGCTTCTGTTCTCTGTTTATGTGCTGCTAGTTGGAGTTGATGTCTGGCTCAATGACACAGAGTCTCTGTTGGGGCTGCTTCTCATATTGACGCACTGTGAAACAAACAGAAAAGTATGTTTACTGAGATTTGCTGATATGTATGCCTAGTTTTATTTGTTACTGGTATAAGGACATGATTGCTTATTTTGCACAATATTAAATGTGATATTTGTGGCGTTGCATTTGAATGTAGTTCGGCTATGTAAAGACATTGGGATTCAGGTGCACTGACGTATGTACTGTGTTACAGTATCAGGTTCTGATGTATGCACTATATGTGTAAATGTCTGAAATTGTCACCGTGCATAAATCACATTCTATTTATTCAATGCTGGTGAGAATACACATTTTTATTGGAGTACATACCGTATCATCTCACCCCTATTGTATAAATATATTGATATTATTTATAACTCTTTTACAGGGGACACATTTTATAAATGCAATAATGGACTCCAGAGCATTTGTTGTCTGTGTACTTCCAGGTACTTGGCACAAGTGCCTCATGCCTCATTATGCACCTAGTTGTGCATTAACCACAGACAACCAATGCCCTGTCGTGTCTTACTACTTTCATATTTTCCCCAGAACCATCCCTTAACTGGGGCTGTTTTAAAGCTAATGTTAAAAGTGACACCTCCAGGACTGTGAATGAGGGTGTAGGTTTCCGAAGGAAAGAAGCCTAATTAATCCTTTAAAAGAGTCCTAGCTATGTATGTCCTCTCTGAGTGTGTTTTACATGCTCAAGAATAGGGGAAAGTTATTTGAAGAAAATCAAAATTGTCCAAAACTGCATCACAAAAGAAAACTTACGGTACTCTATCCATAAAAAAATCATAATTAACTGTTTTTTACAAAGCAAAAACAAGCAGAAAGAAAAGGAAGATCAAAATAAATAAAAAAGAAATATTCATAAAGGGGGACATATTCAGAGCTAGCCAGATGCACATGCTAATCGATGCACCACACAAAAAAATTGGGCCAGCAAGGCTCTAACATGATATTCAAACAGAATGTGCAATCGGAACAGATTGCACATTTTGTATGAATATGGGACCAAGGATGCATAGTGTATAACAGGTGGCTGACATGTACGGCACAAGGCATCCAGGGTGTGGGGCTGAAGACCACCAATGGGGAATGCGTTGCACATACCTTGATGCGCTGTGTCCCCCAGTATTCAGCCAACATATACAGATGAGCTCATTGGGTATGCATGGCACGACGAGGCCTCATGCATGCCCTTTATGGGCTCATTAGCATGGCTACATTGGGCTGAATGCTCCGGGCCAGCCCTCCCCTTTTCCCAGCCCTGATGCCCACAAAGAAAGAATCCTGTCTGATCCCTTGTTTCCATACTGTAGTAGCCCCCCTCCCTGCCCCAATCACTGTGTGCAATAGCAATAAATACAGGATCCCCATTTCTATAGTGTAGCGTCCCCACTTCCCAGCTCTGGTCCCTGTTATAATAAAAACATGTAGCTCCATCCACTTAGTTTCCATAGTGTAGTGTCCCCCCCTCTCCAGCCCCGATTTCTGTTATAATAAACAAATGCACCAATGCCCTTCCCCTTTAACCCTGATGGTCTAGTTGATCCCCCTCCCTGACCCAGGCTCCATAGGAATGGAAATACATCCCCCATCCACTCTGGTAGTCTAGTGGAACCCCTACCCTGGCTGGATCTCCATATGACCACAAACTGATATCCCCAATGTCCCCGGTGGTCTAGTGGCCCCCACACCCCTGGTAGGATGTGGCACACCACCCCGATCCCCCCACCCAACTGGAACCAGTGAGTGGCACAGCCTTCCTGACAATTCCATGGCCAGCTGCTGACAGAACTGTCAATGAGCATGTACAGTACATAGTACCCACCCACTGGTTCAACCAATAGGTGAGTACTATGTACTGTACATGCTCATTGACAGTTCAGTCAGCAGCTGGCTGTGGTGGTGTGAGGAAGGCTATGCCAGTCACTGGCTCCAATTGGGTGGGAGGGGAACATGGTGGTGTGCCACATCCAATTGGGGTGAGGGGCCGCTAGATCACTGGGGACACCAGGGATATTGGTTTATGGTTATATGGAGATCAGAGGGGGGGGTTCCACTAGACTACCAGGGTAGTTGGGGGTGTATTTCCATTCCTATGGAGCTTGGGCCAGGGAAGGGTATCCACTAGACCACCATGGTCAAAGGAGGTGGGCATTGGTATTATTATTATGGGGATTGGGCAGGGAGAGGGGGAAACTATGCTATGGAGAATAAGGGAACAGAGCTACTATTGTTTATTATAATGGGATTGGAGCTGGGGAAGGGGGACACTACACTATGGAAACTAAGGGGATGGAGCTACATGTTTTTATTATAATGGGCATCAGTTCTGGAAAGGGGGAACACTACTCTATGGAAATGGAGAACCTGTATTTATTACTATTGCACGCAGTGAACGGGGTTGGGAGGGGGACACTACACTATGGAAAATAAAGGATCGGTGAGATTGTTTTTATTTCTATGGTGATCAAGGCCGGGGAGGGGGGGATCATGTGACCAGCACTGGACTATGCATGGGGCACCACCCTGCCCCGCATATAGTTAGGGTAGGGTTTTGCGAACTTACCTTTGAGCCAGCGGAGCTGGCGGTGTCTTCACCAGGGGACTATGAATATTGTAATGTAGGGAATATGCATGAGGGACCCCTCATTTGCATGCCCACATCACAATATTCTGCACACCAACACAGTTGAGTTTGAGGGGTACATTGGGGGCTTCTGAATATTGCCACACCCCCAACGGCTCTTGCGAGTTTGGAGATGTACGGGTGCATCTCTTTTGAATATGTGGGCCAAACTACATAAATACCTCATGTTTCAGGTTAGATAGTGGAAGACTTACACCCTGACTAACCTTTGTCCTTTGGGACCCATAGGCATGCTCTCTAGTAACACACAAGAGTAGGGGCATTGTTACTGAGGGAAAGATATCCAACATCATACATTACAAGAAAACACTTAATCAGCCAGAAACAACAATAACCACACAATACAATACATATCCCAGGATACGTCATCTTATCTTTCCCACATGGTACCTTTGTCTCTTTTTAATCACACCATGTAATTCCCCACCAAAGTAACTGAAAGTTTCTGCTGATTCTCCAAGGGGAACTTTAAATGTATTTGCTTCTGTTTCTATAAGGGGAACTTTAAATGTACTTACTACTACTCTGCCAGCCCTATTCCACCTGAGCTCTCGCCTCTTCTCGTCTCTCCCACTCATTTACAAAATCTTTCTCCCCACTTAACTGTGCTACCTGATTCCTTTGTGTTTCCACCCCACCCTCAGCCATGCCACCTCTTTATTATTTACTTTTCTGTAACACCCCTGCCCCCAAAGACGAACTGTCACCAGCCTCCCTCCTGTACTAGCCAGCTATTAATACTTTTGCTTCTTCTTTTGGCCCCACTAGGGATCCCCGAGCAATTTCGGCACTACCATCAAAAAGCGGCGCTCAACGGCCGCCTTGCTGACTCCTGCCCAGGACTTCAGCCTGCCTACCTGGAACTCGCCCCTGGATCCTGCACAGAGGTATGAGTGCCTAACTCAGTGGGAGCTCCATACCTTGTGGCTTTTCACAGATTGGCACAGTGTCGCTGCACGTGGCCCTTGATTGGCTAACACAGCTTCTGCACGTCAACCATTGGTGCGCTCACGGACTGCTGCCAAATCTGTATTTTTCTGCTATTGCTATTTGGGTTACTTTTCTCCCGCCCCCACTACCCCCTCCCAGGCCTCCTTTAAATACACTCTCGGCCCTCCCACCTTTGGACTACTAACCCTATTGGATACAGCACACCCAGCCTCACCCGATCCTCCTTGCCCAAACGGAGCACCTAACCTATTGCCTCCTTACTCTCTCTAGCTCTCCCTCAGTGCCCACTCTCAGCCTAACTGTTGACTCCTTCCTACCCCTAAACTTGTCTGTAGATCCCTCCCTCTCTCCCTGCCCTCTAGCAATCTGAACCTAGTCTAAAGCTACAAAGTAAATCACCTATTTACCAGCGAGCAGCTTAAAGCAGGATAGCCACACCAAACAAACTAATATGGGCTATGACTACATACCACCACTACTACTCCTCTCTACTTCCCTTAGCATTGCTGGCACCACATACAAATTCGGTCCCCAAACTCCACACTCTGAAACATCTTTGGGCACATCCTGGACCAAAAGCATGCACATGACCACTACCACTTCCGGTAATGTTAGGCCTCCCATACACAGTCATCACCAAGCTGCCTCCCCTCCCTTAACCTTAATAGTTAACCTCCCCCTTTATGTAATACACGCGTCTAGACCCCCCCCCATCTAAAGCGCAAGCGATGGACACAAGTAAAGATGAACATCACCCTATCTGCCAGAAAGGTTACCCTCATGCTACTGCTACTCTCTGGCAATGTTCACCTAAATCTTAGACCTACAACCTTGAGGAGCAGGGAAGCCTGCTCAGTGACCGGCCTAAAGATAGCATCGCTAAACAACTGCAGCCTAACTGCAAAATTCAACCAGCTCCAGGCTTGGATAACCATTCACACCCCAGACATTCTCTGCCTAACGGAAACCTGGCTGTCAAATAAGATCAAAGATGGTGAGGTGACCATTGAAGGATTCCAAATGTTTAGACTCAATAGAATAGGCAAGAAAAGTGGCGGCTGCCTCGTGTATGTCAGAAACACACTGAGTTTCTCCGTCCTCCCCATCTCCAAAGGACTATGAGCTACTAGTGGTAAAAACTCAAGCCGGCCTAAATGGCAAGACCATTACCATTGCCACAACCTACCTGCCCCCCAAAAAAGCCAAGGAAGGCCTTCCCCTGGTTGTGCAAGAAACAAGTGGCCTCAAAAAGAGCTTAGAACTCATCCTGATGGTCGACTTTAACATAAACTGGCTTTGTAAAGAGGCGACACCTGCCAGAGACCTAATCACCTCCCACAATCTCACCCAACTCGTAACTCACCCCACCAGGCAGAACTACAAGGCTGGTACCAGCACCCTAATTGACTGGGTCCTGGTCAGCACACTGTCCCGATTCTCTGAACTCAGAGTTCTCCCGGATGTGCTGAGTGGCCACTCACCGATCTCCTTTCTTTGGACCATTAAAATTGCCAGAAGCCCACCACGTCTCATTGAGAGCAGGGTCCTGCAAAAAGGCAAACTTGGTTCCCTCAAATCAGCACTGTCTGCCTACAACTGGTCCCCCATACACAAGGCACCCACACTGGAACAGGCACTCAGCTTTTTCATGGAGGGGTTCAACTCCATCTGTGATATCCATGCCCCACGCACTAAACGGAAAATTTGAGGAGTGGAGAATGGCTGGCTGGATGGTAAGCTCCTCTCTCACCTAAAAGAAAGGGACTGCCTCTGTGCCAAAGCCTTAAACTCTGGCTGTAAGCATGACCTACAACGTTACAAAACCACTAGAAATCAGTGCACTATAAACCTGTCTGGCTCGTGAAGGCCAACTTCCATAAGACCCAGCTCAACAACGCTTGGGAAGATGGAAAGAGGTTTTGGGACAACCTCAAGAACACCCTTGGCAAAGACCAGAAGCTGAATCCTACCAATATCAATAATGCACCCTCCACAGATCCTCTAGCCATTGCTGATGCCTTTAACCAGGCCTTTACTTACCTGTCCCCAGTACTACCCCCAGACTACCTTCTGCCGGTGGAGGACCAAGGTTGCGCCAACCTAATCACTACTAACCACCCAGCTTTCTACTTTAAGAAGGTGATGGCAAAGGAGGCCCTAACAATGGTCAGGAAAGTCCTAGGAAAAACTAGGTTGGGGAGTGATGGGCTAGACATGAAGATACTAACTCTGACCCTTGATGTTCTGATCAAACCCATTACAATGCTTTTTAACAAATCCTTGGCCCTAGCTCAATTCCTGGAAGTTTGGAAGCACGCCCTGGTAACTCCAGTGCACAAGAATGGTGACAAGGCACTGGTATCTAACTACAGGCCAATATCTATCCTCTCCCCACTATCCAAAGCTCTGGAAAAAATTGTGGCAAACCAACTCACAGAATACCTCAACAAGTACAATCTGCTCTGCCCAAACCAACATGGTTTCTTTGAAAAACACAGTACCACCACTGCACTGCTGGCATACTCTGACTTTGAGCACAAGGCACTGGAGGAAGGCAAATTGGTGGGGTCCATCTTCATAGACCTCACTAAAGCCTTCAACACCGTCAACCACCCTCTACTGGTATTCCAGCTCCAAAGACTGGGAGTGGCTCCAAACACCCTAAATTGGTTCAATGATTACGTATCACAAAGGAATCAGAGAGTCAAAATCCAGCTCCAGAGATGTACTCCTAGGAGTTCCTCAAGGATCAATCCTAGGTCCCTTGCTTTTCAGCCTCTTTGTTAATGAATTGCCCACCGCCTGTGACACCGATCTCGCTGCTGAGTAGTGGCACCTCCCAGGCTGCCCCACAAACAGAACTACAGACCTCTTTCAACAAACTTGAGGACTGGTTCTGTAGGAAAAAGCTACTTCTGAACTACAAGAAAACCAAGGCCATGCTCCATTCCAGCCCCTACAATAAATGCAGGCTCACTCCCCTCGAAATCACCAATAACGCTGGTGAGCAGATTGAGCAAGTACAATCATTTAAGTACCTAGGGGTCACCATTGATGACTCTCTCACTTATACGAACCATACTGACTCCCTTGTCAGATCAGTAAATACAAAGATCGGGGTCCTCTATAGACATAAGAAACCCCTCACTCCGGAAGCACTCCGAATCTTAGTCTCTTGCTCAATATTCCCCACGCTAGACTACGGGCTAGTGGTCTATGGAGTTGCCACTGATACTGCACTCAACAGGGTCCAAATTGCATTAAATAAGGCATGCTGCCTGACCCTGTGCGTAGACCATTACACTCACATTTGCACCCTATATGAGCGTACAAACTAGCTTAACCTAAAAGACAGGCTCAAATACCAAACCTGTCTACTGGGTAAGAAGGCACTCCTAGGAAAAACCCCACCCTGCATAGAAAACCTGCTTGAGGCCTCTCTCTCTCATCCCACATCACCAGAGGGAGGAAGAATGGAGCACTGTCCATCCCATTCCGGCGAACCTCACTTGAGCAGCGCACTTTCTCCTACCAAGCCCCCCTCTGGCTAAATGAACTCCCATGGAAACTACAAACACACAGCCTGCCACAGTTCAAAACAGGCCTCAAACAGCACCTAAAGTCTAGCTCACAATGCACCTGTTTCTCAGGCCATACTTGAAAGACTAACCAACACCTCCGGTTAAACCCAGCACAGATACCTAGGAAAACCTGCCCTCATCCCAGCATAGCCAGGAGCACTAGTTAGCTATTAATCCTCCTTACCGCTCTGTATACTGCCCCCCCAAACCCCCCTTCTCCCATTTTCCCAACCATAGTCTATTCAATGGACTTTTTGTGGTCTCCAGGGCTGAGCCACCCAGAGAATCATCCAAGACATAACCTAAATCCTCTTACAATCGCTTTGTTTTCCACTGTTTGTCTAAAATTCTCATGTACTACTCTTTAATTGCCTAATGTGCTGAACCCTGTAACAACTGTATTTGTTCTGAACCTGTAACCACTGTATTTGTGTCTTGTATTATTTGTCCACGCTGATGTGGAACCTTTGTAAAAGAGCTCACGCTCAAAAGTCTTCCGATATTACAAATAAATAAATAATAAATAAACAAAGTTGCTCTTTATGCATCCAAGTCAATTCTCTGTCTCTAATGTCCTTTGTAACACGGCTCTCTGTCGGGCGGCGGAAAGGAGCGCGGCGATTGGCCCAACGGCCACAGCTGACTGAAACCGAGTGGGTATTAAGCCACGCGTAATGCCCGCTCGGTCAATACCAGCTGTGGCCTATGGAGGCACCTGAGGGTAGCGCCCACCGCGGCAGTACCCGAGGGCCAGGAGACAGAGGGTGCAGCACTGAGCAAGCAGTAGACATGCCAGAGATGGCATCGAGCGCACTTCCCCCCGCAGCTACCCAGAGAAGCTGGCTCGCACGCCTGTCCCACCTAACACCCCAACAGATCACAGCACCTCCGCCCCAGATGCACAGCGGCCGGGTCCGGAGCCTGCACCACGCCGCCCCCTCGGTGAGTGTAACCCCCGGTCGCAGAGCGCTCGAGCAACAACAGGAGGTGCCTGCTCGTTCTGTGGAAATGGTGCCGCCGAACATACAGGTCACCGAGGTGAGCGCAAGAACCGATCCTGGCTGCGGAGGTGATGCGGTAACATAAGCTCGTCGCCGCGGACGAGCCTATAGTTAAGCATTAATCACCTTCTGCGCTGGGCTCCACCAGTGATTACTGCGGGCGCCCAGCGGCATTAATCCACCGGTAGAGCCCTCAGCTGGCGGTGATTAATGCTTACATATTTCCTTTCTCATGAATTGTATTAGTACCTCCAAAGTAACATTCTTTTTCTGAAAAACAAACTGACATTTGTTTTGTCAAATACACCATTTTACACATGCAGATATAACTAGTTGCTCCATTGAGTCAAACTATTTTCAGGATCTCTCAGAATCAATTGCTTATATGAGATATTTCAAAACTTTGGTTCATTCCATTTAGTTGCCAATAATGGCCACAGGGGGGCAATATATGAACATAAAAAAATAAATGCTCCACTGTTTCAGTTTCCTGCATGCACACCAGTCTAATGCATCTTTTTCCCTTCATAGTTTTATGTTTAGCGTTACCTTTTACTTTAAGCTTGCCATGTACACACATCCATATCATATCCCACATTTTTGGGGACCCTTGGATCCAATAGTTGTTTACCAATAACTGTATCAGATAAGCCATATCATGGATTGAATACTGGTGTATTGTAAAAGTGCATGCCCATAATCATTTTATTTAATGTATTCCCAGTTTTATTTTTGACCATTTTTATATTTAGATTCCACATTTTTAATTTCTGAAAACAAGTTTTCACATAACTATTACTTACTGTACCCTGTCCTTTAATTTGCCTCAAACTGTTCTGCTCCCACAGCCCTATGAATTTTTTTGCTAAGTCTTCTAAACAGTTCTAGTCCTACATTCATTTGGGAAAGAAATAATGGTCTGAGATTATAACTAAAAAAGACTGAGTGAAAAAATGCTATTGGATTTACCATACCTATACCCCCTTCCTCGACTTGCCGATGTGTGATCCCTCTTTTAATGGGATTTCGTCTTCTCCCCCACAGCACCCTAAAGAATATACTGTATAAGGTTGCTTCAATCTCTTTTGGGGGTGGAGACAAAATGTATTTATAAGAAAATGGGAATCAAAACAGTTTTGATCATAAATATTTTTTGTTCAGACATTACCCAGTGATTCCATCTATTTGCTTTGCTTTCGGCTATATCCAGTTTCAGTTTTCAGTTTCTAGTTGTAGTTAGGCACTTCCATAAATCCAAACCAGGTCTCCACTAATACTTTTAACTTCTCTTTTGTGCAACTGATCCCATTCACTATTTCAACTGTGTTATCGGTATGTGTTTTTTAGAAACATTGCTATACTTTTTTGTATGTTCACCTTAGAGTCTGACATTTTGAAAAATGTTGAGTGTGTTCTAAAGCTTTCTCACCCGATTGAGCATCTTTTACCAATAGGCACACATCATCTGCATACGAAACTGATTAGTACTGTAACATGACTGTACTTATTCTGATCCTTTTATTCCTATTATCTTGATCAATTAACCATAACACTGGATCTAGTATAAATAAATATAATAAGGGACTCATTGGACATCCACGTCTGACTCCTGATTTTAAATCTCTCTCCCATGTGTACCATTAACTATTAGGGTCACTGCAACTTCTTCGTAGAGAAACTGTACTCATTCAATAAATTCCTTTGGTATTCCATCAAATCAAGAACATACTATACCATAAGTAGTTGTTATTAACTCTGTCAAAAGCCTTCTCTTGGTCAAGGGCCAGGAAGAGGCACTGTACATTTCCGACACACCCTGCGCAAATATTTTCTAACTAATATGAACATACGAACATAATCAATTTGCCAGCAGTTAAAGGCCTAGAGGTCTATCAAGTCTGCTCGAATGTGCAGCTAGCCCCCCTTATTCTGCAGCTGCCCCTTCCTTCCACCCTTCCCCTCCATTGACCCTTCCCCTTGTCCTGTCCCATCCCCTTTTGAAGCAGTCCACTGTTCTACTGGATAGCACTTCTGCAGGTAACGCATTCCACCCAGCTACCACCCACTCTGTAAAAAAGTGTCTCCTCATCTCCCTCCTGAACCTTCCTCCCTCCAGTCTCATATCATGGCCCCTGGTGTCCCTACCCTCCCTTAGTCTGAACAGCCCCTATGTACCTTTCTTGTTTATTCCTTTCATGCACTTAAAGGTTTCAGTCATGTCCCCCCGTCCCTCCTCTTTCCTTCAGCGAGTACATGTTCAACTCCTTCAGCCTCCTCTCGTATGATAAGTCCCCCAGCCCCTTGATCATCTTTGTTGCCCTGCGCTGCACCCCCTCCAGTAACTTAATGTCCCTCTTCAGATACGGGTGCCAGTACTGCACGCAATACTCCAGGTGCGATCTAACTAATGACCTATACAATGGCAGAATCACCTCCTCTCTCCTCAAAGATATACACCCCTTGCAATGCAACCCAGCATTTTGTTGGCCTTTGCAACTGCCTTCCTACATTGTGCCCAGTTGTTCGTTGACCCTGTAATGAGTACCCCCAGATCTTTCTCTTCCTGTGTCTGGGCTAGCTGCACTCCCCCCAGCTGGTAACTCCTCCTTGGGTTCTTCACCCCAAAATGCAGCGCCTTGCACTTTTTGGCACTAAACTCCAGTTGCCAGGTGTCTGACCAGGTTTCAAGCTTTGCCAGATCATCCTGCAACCCCTGCCATCACCCCAGGTCTAGAACATCGCTCCCATCTTGGTATCATCAGCAAACAGACTGATCTTGTTCTTGATGTCCAATGATATGTCTGCAGTGAATATCCCAAACAACACTGGTCCCAACACTGAGCCCTGTGGAGCACCGCTCATCACTACCCTTGGGTGTGAGAGCTTCCCACCCACCACACCCTCTGTTGCCTTCCCTGAAGCCAGTTCCCTACCCATCTCACCAGCTTTGCACCTGCCCCTGTGCCTTCTAACTTACTTCTCAGCCTCCCATGTGGCACCGAGTCGAATGCCTTACTGAAGTCCAGATACAGGACATCCACTGCATGGCCCCGTCCAGTTGCCTAGTTACTCAGTCATAGAACTCCACCAGGTTGGTTTGGCAAGATCTGCCATGTATCAAGCCATGCTTTCTGCTGTCCTGTAGTCCTTTGGCCTCTAGGAGGTCCACCAGCCTATCCTTCAGGATAGTCTCCATCAGCTTACCCACAATGGATGTGAGGCTCACTGGTCTGTAGTTCCCTGGTTCACCCTTGGGGCCACTCTTGTGGAGGGGCACCACATGTGCCATCCTCCAATCCTGAGGTACACACCCTGAGTGTAGTGAGGCATTAAATAGGTCTGCCAAAGGTCCCACAAGGACCTCTGCCAGCTCCTTCAGTACCCTGGGGTGGATGCCATCTGGGCCTGGCCCCTTGTCCACCCTCAATGCCTTCAAACCTTTCCGAACTCTGCCCTCCATGATTTCCCCATCTGTCACCCCTTCCCCCCCATTTCTGCCATTCCTCCCCCCTTGAGTATCACTCTCCTTTTCTCCTTAGTAAATACAAGCAGAAGTAATCATTTAGTGCTTCTGCCTTATCGCACCCTGCTTCCATCCAACCCCCTCCTTACTAATCCTTACTATGTGGTCCTTACGGCTCCATTTCTCCCTGATGTATCTAAAGAAATCCTTCTACCCCTTCTTAATGCCTTGTACCAGCCCAAGCTCTGAAGATGCATTGGCTCCCCTTACTGCCCGTGTCACCTCCTTCGATTCCTTCAGGTACTCCTTCCTGTCCTCCCCATCCCTGTTTTATTATTTATTTATTTATTTAAAAGTTTTACCAGGAAGACACACTGAGCAATAGTGCTCAATTCCAGGTGTGTCCTCTGGGAAGGGGGCAGAGGGAAATGGTATATACATAAGGCAGTGAACACCCATTCATTTGCAATAACAAGTATATTAAAGTACATACTTAACAGGAAGCTAGTATACAGACAACATATAAGTGGAGCAGTTTACACAAATTTTGAGCAAATACAGGAGCAGTGGTAAAAGTAAATCATGAAAAATAATACAAATAATACAGAATAAAACAGAAAAATAGCAGGCAATGTGACCATAGGAGACTGGAAGCCTAAAACTGATTGTCTGTTGCAAAAATAGACAACATATTACCCGCAGGCACAAGATGACGTGAAATGGGAATTGACGAGAGAGATGAAGTGCTTAGACTGGGGCATATGTCTGATGTCAGATGGGAGGGAGTTCCACAGTTTGGGCATCCAGTATCTGAAAGATGCTTGGCCGCTAGAGGTGGTCACCGGCGGGACTACCAAGGTGCGTGTGTCATAGTTCCTAAGGGGGTGGACAGGAGGGGTAGGAATAGCCAACACATCAGAGAGATAGGTGGGCAAGGACAGGGACCAGTATTTGGCAGTGAGTTTGGTGCAGTGGGACAGGCGGCGGTCGTGGAGTGATGTAAAGGAGAGGGACCTGTAGAGCACACAGTGGTGAGTGGAAGGTGGACTATCCAGTGCGAAGTGGCAGAAAGAGTGGAAGAGGGAGTCCAATCTGGTTAGTATGGACTTGGGAGCAGCACTGTAGACTACATCGCCATAGTCAAAAATAGGGAGTATCATTTTCTGTACCAGAGCATGGTGAGCTGGCGGCAGTGTGCAACCTCAACTCTGATAGAGGGTGCCCAATGTAGGGTGTAGCTTTTTGTGTATGGCATCGACATGTACAGAAAAGTTGAGATGCTGGTAGAGCCATACCCCGAGGTATCTGAAGGAGGAGCAGGCCTCCAGAGTAATCCCGTCCAGGGTGTGGAAGGAGGGGGTAGCAGGGAGCCTAGAGAGTCTCTGTGTTCTGCCAAAGGTCAAAGAGACCAACTTCTTGGCATTGAGAAAAAGCTGGTTTGCACGGAACCATAGCTGAACATCGTTAAAATCCTGCTGTAGTCTGGACTCAACGTCAACTGCTGACGGGCCAGATGTGTATAAGACTGTGTCATCTGCGTACATTTGAATGGATGAGTGAGTGCAGGTGGAGGGTAGATCATTCAAGAAAATGGAGAATAGTAGCGGTCCCAGAACCGAGTCTTGGGGGACCCCAGAGGTAACTGGGGGGGGGGTGAACTGGTGCTTCCGATTTTTACTGCCTGGGTGCGGCTGACCAGGTAGGAGCAGAACCAGCTAGTGACCTTGGTGGAGAGCCCAGCCCATGAGAGTTTTTCAAGTAGGAGGGCATGGGAGATCATGTCGAAAGCCTTTGCTAGATTGACAAAAATGGCTGCGGTGATAAGGCCTTTGTCCATACCATCGAGGATGTTATCCATGAGCCTGAGGAGCGAGGTGGCAGTAGAGTGCGATTTCCTGAAACCAGACTGGTAGGGCGAGAAGAAGGAAAAGGAGTTTAAAAATATGGAGAGTTGAGAGAGGACTATGTGTTCTTGTAGCATGGCCATAATAGGTAGGAGGGAGATAGGCCGGTAGTTGCCAGGGACTGAGGTATCACCACCCTTATGGAGTGGGATGACTGTTGCATGCTTCCAGTCATTGGGGATGGATCCTAAGGTGAAAGAGAGGTTTAGAAGGTCAGCCAAGGGGGATGCAATAGCAGGGGCCACCAGATGTAGCATCCTAGATTCCAGACCAGAGGGGTATTTATCTTTATGAGGGTTTAGGGAGAGCAAGGCATGATAGACTTTGATCGAGGTAACCTGCTGAAAAAAGAAGGGGGGAGTAGTGGGAGAAAGAGATTGAGCAGAGAGATCAGGAGGGGGGAGTTGGGCTGGGAAGGGGCAGAGTGGAGAGCAGTGTAGAGGTGCAGCTTGTAAATGAGGCATTGAATTCAGAGGCAACTGCTTCTGGGTCATTTATGACAGCCTCTCCTATATTTAGAGCTGGGTTTGGAGGTTGGAAAGGAGGGGAAAAGAGGGATTTTACCACCTTCCAGAATTTTTTCCGGCAATTTATATTAGCCTGGAAGGAGGCTTTGAAGTAATTTGATTTGGATAGTCTGATTTGTGTAGTACAGTTGATTACATAGGGTGCGGTATATATTTTGGTGATCGGGGGAACTGGAGGCCTTGAAAAATTTCCATGCCTGGTCTCTAGCTTTGGTAAGGGACAGGATGCCGGGGGTGATCCAGGGCAGGTGAGTGCCCCTCACCCATGTGTGTCTGAGCGGGGCATGGCGATCCCATGCAGCTAGGAATCTGAGCTTGAAAAAGTTCCAAGCCGCATCGATAGAGGTGGCCTTTGGAATAAAGGACCAGTCAGTGGATGTAAGGTCTGTTAGGAGGGAAGCTAGATCCAGGGATTTGTGTGAACATGTAACAATAGTACGGGGGCTTTAGGCCTGAAAATGTTACAGACAGAGTAGATCATATGGTGATCACTGAGAGAGTCAGGCAGGATGCCTGAGGCTATGATGTGGTGCTGGCGTGAGGTCAGGGACCAGTCGAGGAGGGAGTGCTTCAGTGATTTACGGTTTAACCTTGTGGGTTCAGAGAGAAGCTGGGCCAAATTTAGGGCGGCTACTTGCTTCTGAAGCTTTGAATTGCTGCTGGCAAGCCAGTTTACATTAAAATCCTCCAGTATATGAATCTCTCCCCCCAGTGGCGAGAGATTTCAGGGTGCCCAAGAAGTTCACGATGGTAACCAGGGAGGAGTCTGGGGGGCAATATGATCTAGCTATGAAGATGGGGGTAGTATAGGGAAGGGAGAGATTGATCAACATGGCCTCGATTGACTGTGGAGTTACAGGCATATTGACTTGGGTGTACTGGAGGGAGGCTGAGATGTACACTGCTATTTCTCTGCCCTTTTTTCTGCCAGGGCGGTCTTGGCGAATAATTGAGTACCCCGGGATGGAGAATTTGGGGTCTTTGTTGTGGAGTTTGAGCCAAGTTTCTGAAATAATCATAATGTCAGACCTCAGGGAAAATACCACTTGCTGGAGTGAAGTTATTTTGTGCAAAAGGCTGCAGATATTTAGGTGCATTAGCTTGAGCCCCTTGGGGAGTACTAGTGGGGTATTGGTAGGCCCGGAGTTAGGTTCAATATCCCCTGCAAGTAGAAGGAGCAAGATAATGAAGAGATTGGTAAAAGGGATGGCTCTCTGGGGCTTGTGAGGTGAGGGTAGAGGCAGGGAAGGAAAAGGAGTTAGGCTGCTGCTGATAGAGTTCAGGGCTAGGAGACCTAGATGAAAGGAGAGTGGTAGTATAGAATGGCTAGTCTGCCAGTTGCAGGATTGAGTCAGGGGGTGTGTTTCAGTGTGTAGGGTAGCCAGTGCTGCAGTAACCACTGCCTCGACTAGGGACACCAAATGATCTGGCTCCATTGATGAATGGATGGAGGGGGATAGTGAGGCAGGGGGTAAGAGAGGAGCAAATAGGGAGATGTGAAGAAGTAGCATGGCGAAAGTAGGGGAGTGCACAGCTAATAGGGATTACTTGTTTTGGCCCTCTAGTGGTGGAAAGATATAGTTTGCTAATGGGAGAATCGACTGATAGGTTATTTTACCCATGTGATCCACACCTCACTAGCTATATAAGAAAGGGTTCACTAAGGGTGGTGGTGGGGACGGTGAGGTAGCCTACGCGAAGCATCAGCAGGGCTTCCACATGTGTCCCAGTAAGCTGCTTGGACATACCTTGCAGCTTGGAGGAGAGAAGTCAGGGGGAGGGCAGCTCCTCGGAGCCTCACGACCACCAGGGGATGTCAGATTTAGCTGAGAAAAACAAAGAGGAAACACAGTTAAATAGCGGGTGGGGGGGGGGCTAAGCAAACAAAATGGGGTGGGGTATATTCACGTGGCGAGGGGCTAACAATCAGTGGGGGTGAGGTCTGAAAATACAAGCACACGCCAAGACAAAAAGTAAGCCACAGCAGTTTTCAGAACTTGAGACAGCACAATGCGTCTAATCTAGGATCATGCACTTTAAAATTAATGTTTAGCTGTAAATCCTCATTTCGCTGGCTTATAGATGTGGAAATTACTTAAGCTATGCAGTAGTAACAGTATTCTGTAGACATTAGCACAGGCAGCCTCCCTTAAAGTAAATCTACATATAGCCAGAAAAACAGAAGCAGTCTGTAGACCTATGGCAACAAAAAATATTAAAGGTAGCAAGCCTGGAGCTTTTAGGTAGAGGTAGGAGTCCACAGTGAAAATATGCAGTTTGAATTTTGGTTTGGCACCTAAAAGCAACCATTGTCACAGAGACTGTAAGCCTTCCACATGCATCTCAGTAAGCCGATCGGACATACCTTGCAGCTTGGAGGAGAGAAGTCAGGGGGAAGGCAGCTCTTCGGAGCCCTCGTGACCACTGGGGGACATCTGATTTAGCTTGCAGCTTGGAGAAGAGTAGCTTCTAAAGGCAGCTCTTTTCCTCCTTACCTTTCCATGACCTTCTTGCTCATCCAGCTCGGTTTCTTAGCCCTAGTCTTCTTGATCTGGGCCTTGCAGCAGGTATTGGTTGCCTCCACTATCCCCAGCTTTATGAGCTCCCACCTCTGGTTAGTGCCCATACTAGGCTGAATTCTGGCCAGTTACTCTTTCACTTCCCCCATCCTCCCAAAGTCGGTCCTTTTGAAGTCCAGCACTCTTGTACCAGATTCCACTCCTTCCTTGCCCATATCCAGTGTGAGCCATACTGAGTGGTGGTCACTCCATGACAGTGGATCTTCCACCGTAAGTTCCCTCACAAACTCCCCATTTGCCAGCACAAGGTCAAGGGTATTCCCTAACCTGGTTGGTTCACTGACCATTTGCAGCAGGAAGCTGTTCTGGAAGACATCCAGTAGTACCTGCTCCCTTCTATTCCTGGTTGTTGGGGTACTCCAGTCCACTCCTGGCATGTTGAAGTTCCCCACAATCAATACACTACCCTTCTCACAGGTCCTCTTGATCTGTCCAGCTACTTCCCTGTCTAACTCCTCCTTCTGAGAGGGCGGCCTGTACACCACTCCCATTCTGAGAATCCTATTCTTGGAATCCTGGATTTGCATCCGAAGTGACTCCGTATTACCCTCCTCCTCCCCTACCTCCCTTACACACTTCAGTCCTTTCTTCACATATAGTGCCAACCCCCCCTCCTTTCCCAATCACCCTGTCTCTACGAAATAACCTGTACCCTAGTACAGACAGGTCCCAGTCATTGTACTGTGTGGCCCATATTTCTGTGATGGCTGCAATGTCCACCTCTCCCTCTGCCATGAGCACCTGTAACCGAAGTTTTCCTCCCAAGGCTCCTAGCATTAAGGGTGTCCACCTTCCACCCTTCCCCCCCCCATCCTGCCCTCCTTTACTAGCATCACCAATAGTACTTGCCATTTGTCCTTTGTCACTGTCATGGGGTGTAAGCTCATATGGTTTCCCAACCTGTGGTTTCTGCATGTCTCTTGTCCACTTGCCACCCCCCTGCTCCTAGTTTAAATTCTCAACTTCCTCTGTGTACTCCTCCATCCTCTGTTTCAACAATTTTTTTCCCTCCTCACTCAAGTGTAGTCTGTCCTTGGCATAGAGACTGCTGTCCTCCCAGGTCCCTCCCCACCCCCCAACAGCCCATACCCTTTAGCATGACACCACGTTCTTAGCCATCTGTTAAATTCCTCCAATCTCAACTTTCTTGTGCTTTCCTTGGGAACTGGAAGTATCTCTGAAAAGTTACTCATCTTCCTGCCCACTCACCTAATTATCCTAGTTTCTCAAACCTCCTCTGGACTATATCTACTGTCTTGTCAGCCAGGTCGTTTGTCCCAAGATGTATAACTAAATGAGCCTTGTCCCTACCTCTTCTAGCATATTTCAGAACAAATTGTCCCACCCTTTCTGCTGTCATTCCTGGCATGGCCTCCACCCAAATGTGACTGTACCTCTCCCCATGTTACCCCACCTGACTCCTCTTAGTATTGAGTCCTCCAGCACTAAGATTCCACCCCTCTTACTCCCTGCTTGCTTCCATTCATCTCCATCTCTTATTTCCAGCTTCTCTTCTTCCTCCTGCACATTATTTCCCCCTTTTTCCCTGTTGCAATTCTCTCAGCAGAACTTCCCCCCGCTCGGTCCAGGCATTTATCAATTACTTCTCCAATTGCATCACCTCCCTCCTCCTTTTTCCCCTCTAGCAGTGCAAAACAATTCTTTGATGACCCTTCACAAATGGCCGCTTCCTCTCTCTTCAGAGTAACCTGTTCCCTCCTTTCCACTCCATGACTGTTGCCACTTCGGCTCCCCTCACAAGTCCCTGTCTCCTCCTTCTGTTTGTCTTTTGTCTCCAGACCTGGTTTCCCCAGTGATTGTTCTTCCTGGCCTGGGCCCCTTTGTCTCCACTTCCCTTCTTTTGACCCTCTCCTCACCACTGTTGGCTCAAATTGCCCTCCTTCATCTCCCCTCCTCCCTCCAGTATTGGGCTAAACCCACCTCCAGTCTGCCTTGTCTGTCTTAGTTCCTCCTGCAGACCCTCAATCTCCTTTCTAAGTTTCTCTATGTGGTTGCATACTAAACATCCCCCCACCCTCCAGGCAATTTTTAGAAAGATTGGTGTACTGCATTTGTTGCAGCCTACCACCCTACCTTTTGCTCTCGCTGCCCACCAGTGAACCCCCACCCTTCCAGATGAAGGATACCAAACACTTCCCTAAGTCTCCCCTCTCCCCCCTCTATCAGTGCAAACATTCTTCTCCTTTTCTTAATTTCCCTTACCCCCTTTGTCGTGCACATCTAGACAGATTGAGCAACTGCTTTTTACATTCCTATCCTTCCTGTCCACACCCTAAAAGAGACTTTAAGTAACTATTGCACAACCTTCTTCAAACTCCTACTCCTCCTTTCCACAATGCAAATAGCATTGCAAGGAAGTAACAATGAAAGCTCCTTGTTTTGCAGTTACTTCCCTTCCACTGAGATAGCAGTCACCTCTTCACTCACTGCTGTTCCTTTCCTGGATATCTGCTCCTGCTATGACAGGTGCATGTCTTTTCCTCTTTTGGGAAGTGATGTCAGAACCCCTGGTATAAAGAATATCATGGACCTGGGGTGGGTGGCATGGGATGAGGGGCAGGGAGGGTGGGACCAGCCCGTGCCTTTTAGAAACAATCAGGTAGCTGAGGCCCCTGGTCAGACGATATTACCCTTCCCCCACTAGGCACTAAACTTTGTAGCTAGTGAAGCCAGCAAAAAGCAATCACAATTCCACTCAAAGCATAAAAAATAGGTTTGATGCCAAAAGAAACAGGTCTCCAATTCAAACAGCCTCACCAACAACACATCAGAATAGGCTTGAAATTAGAAGATATAGTTCTCCAATTCAAAGAAACAAGCCCCAATAAAATCACTCCAAACAGGTTTCAAATCAGAAGAAAGCAGAAGAAATAGGCCTC
The DNA here is from genome assembly GCA_016271365.2 of Neoceratodus forsteri. Classification (NCBI taxonomy): domain Eukaryota; kingdom Metazoa; phylum Chordata; order Ceratodontiformes; family Ceratodontidae; genus Neoceratodus; species Neoceratodus forsteri. Next base: position 1,683,009,061 of record CM057456.1, read on the forward strand.
CACAAACAACCTACTAAACAGTGAAACATCAAAACAAATGAGCCCACTTATAGCCACCAAAATAGGTTTCAAAATTCCAACAGCTCCAAAATAATACCCTGCTAGCCCATTAGAAGTAGTAAGAAAGAAAAGAAATAACCTTCTACCAAGTAAAATCCACTAAAAAAAAATGTAAAAGCAGCAGGAAGAAGCTACTGTACTGGAACTGATCTGATCCCTTCCCCTTCTGGTTATTATCTTGTATTTTCCTACCTGCAACAGCACATGTTTGGGATGATCCACTACAAAAAAACTTTGTTAATGCATCAGTTGGGTTTCCACCAACAAAAGTTGGGAAATGTCGTGTTAGGGTTTCTGACCCTAACACCCCACCCCACTCTGCACACAGCAGCAGGCGTGGAGGGTGTGCCTTGGGGTTGTCAACCCTAAAGCTCACCACATTCCATCAGTAAACAAGTTGGGATGGGTACAGTGTAGGAGAATGGGGCGAGCATTAGTGCTGACAACCCCAAGGCACCCCCCACACCTGTTGCTGCATGCAGAGTGGGGGGGTGGGGTGTTAGGGTTGGAAACCCTAACACCACATTTCTCAACTTTTGTTGGTGAAACCCTAACTGATGCATTAACAAAGTTTTTTGCAATTAATATTCTTACTTTTTGAGATAGTATAATCGTATCCTCATTTGGCTGTGGGAGCGCAGGGCCCTCCCGGCCCTGTGCTCCCATGCCTCCATAGATGCATACATATATATTGCCATGGAAGCATTTCAGCCAAAACAGCAACCTAATTGTCAGTATAGCCTTGTTATTACCCCACCTCATGAACACTGGGCTGAGAATTTTCAAATCCCCGCAGAAACATCATTCCATACCACCGTAACGTCATTCCATGCCATGGGTGAGAAAACACATTTTGGCCAGGATTTAAAAACTGTCATCTGTCATGTTGATGAGGTGATGTAAAGAAATGGCTATATTGAAAATTTGGGTGAAAATACTGAAAATTACAGAAGTTAGGAGTGAGCGTAGCACAATGTCAACAGATGCACACACTTTGCCATTTTAATATATTTTGACCCCACATTTTCAACATACCTTTCTTATGACCCCACCTCATGAACAAGTATGGTGAAAATTTTGAAATCAGGCCCAAAAGGTGATTTCGCTAACTGACCACAAAATCACCTTTCAGGCAGGATATGTGACATGACACCAACCTTGTTCATGAGAAGGGGGCTCAAAAAGGCTACATTGAGAATGTGGTGTCAGAATCTTTAAAAATCACAAAGCTATGCACCAGAGTTGAAAACCCCATTGCAATACACTGAACTGCATTTACCTTAGTTTCTCAGTTCCCTGGCAGTGTAGTGGTCCCTCCCCCTTCCCCATTTTCTGATCGCTGTCCTGTTGTGTAAAAAATAATTCCCTGGTAGTCTAGTGGTCCCTCCCTCTCCCCTGATGTCCAATCACTGTCCCATATTAAGAAATATATTTCCCTTATAGTCTAGTGGTCCCTCCCTCTCCCCTGATGTCCAATCACTGTCCCATATTAAGAAATATATTTCCCTTATAGTCTAGTGGTCCCTCCCTCTCCCCTGATGTCCAATCACTGTCCCATATTAAGAAATATATTTCCCTTATAGTCTAGTGGTCCCTCCCCTCTCCCCAATGTCCGATCGCTGTCCCTATATAAATAAATATATTTCCCTGGTAGTATAATGGTCCCTCACCCAGCCCCCATTCACCGATTACTGACCCCAGGTAAAATAATGTATTATTCCCTGATAGTCTACCGGTCCCTTCCCATTCCTGATCCCTGTCCCATGAAAACACAGTAACAGATCCCTGGTGGTCTAGTGGACTCCACCACCCCCCCATATGAAAATATATATTTTCCTGGTATTCTAGTAGTTCCCCCCTCCCCCATTTACCGATCGCCAACCCAGGTAAAATAATATATTATTCCCTGGAAGTCTAGTGGTCCCTCTCTCCTACACTAGGTAGATCCCTATCCAGTTAATTCTTTTTAAATTTCCCTGGTAGTCTAGTGGTCCCTCCTCATCTCCAGTCCCCATCCTGTGAAACCACAGTAACAGATCCCTGGTGGTCTAGTGGACCTTCCACCCTGACATTTAGTCACCCACCACCCCTCCTCCTCCCATCCTGACTCCCAGCCAATGACCAGCACAGCCCTCCTCTCACTACCATGGCTTGTCACCAACTGAGCTGTGAATGAGCATGTACAGTACAGTTGGTGGCTGGATGTGGTGGTGATAGGAGGGCTGTGCTGGTCACCAGCTGGGAGTCAGGTGGGGGCAGTGTGGTGGTGGGTGATTAACTGACAGGGTGGGAGGTCCACTAGACCACCAGGGATCTGTTACTGTGGTTTCACAGGATGGGGACTGGGGATGAGGAGGGACCACTAGACTACCAGGGAAATTTAAAAAGAATTAACAGAATAGGAATCTACCTAGTGTAGGAGAGAGGGACCACTAGACTTCCAGGGAATAATATATTATTTTACCTGGGGTTGGCGATCGGTAAATGGGGGAGGGGGGAGGAACTACTAGAATACCAGAAAAATATATATTTTCATATGGGGACAGCAACTGGACATCAGGGGAGGAGGGAGGAACTACTAGACTACCATGGAAGTATATATTTTGTTATACATGGATGGTGATCGGACACTGGTGGGGGAGGACCACTAGTCTACCAGGGAAATATATTTTTTTATATACGGGGACAGCAATCCAACACTGGAGGAGGGACCCCTAGACAGGGAAATATATGTTCTTTTATACAGGAATGGTGACTGGACATCAGGGAAGGGGGGAGGGACCACTAGAGTACCAGTGAATTATTTTTTATACAACAGGACAACGATCAGAAAATGGGGTGGAGGGAGGGACCACTAGACTACCAGGGAATTATTTTTTTACACAATGGAATGGCATTTGGAGCACACAGAGGTAGAGGGGGACAAAATTCCACCTAGGCAGTCATTACTTTGCAGATTGCGAAAAAGAATCCTTTTCTGCGATTCCTTTTTAAGTAATTTGTTCAGAGGAAAAACTCTTTTTGCAAATTGCAAAACAGAGTTCTTTATATTGATTTTTTGCAATTTGTGAAAAAGATTTTGGCATCTTAAAAAACACATTTCCGGCTGGCGGTGGTGCTGAGGCTGAGGCGCTGGGCGCCTTACTCGGGCCACGCCTGGCGACCGTGTTTAGGAATGGACATGGATTGCTGGGGGTTGGCAGGAGGAGAAGGATTGAGCGTCTGTAGGACTGCTCTCCTTCTCAGGGAGGAAGGATTGCTGGGGCTCGGCGATTGCCTGCCACATTGTGGAGCTGGAGGGTGTACGTCAGTACTGGAGACTGGGGCGAGGAGTTGCGGCAGGTGCTTGGCCGGGAAGTGCGGGAGTGTGTGTGCATGCCGCGCTTGGCTGTTCCATGCCACAACCACAAGGGGAGAAAAAAGTGGAAAAATGGAGTCCTCTGCAGGATGACGATGGTCCCCAGCCACCGCGGCCTGGGAAGGCACCTCCCCGAATACCTATCCAGTCCAGTGGGTCGAGTTGCTCCCCACCCCCTGCCATGAAGGGTAAGTCATGGGGTTCTTGGGAAGGGGCCTCATACCTGGTGTCCGTGTGGGGTAGGGGACATCAGAAGGCAGCAGAGGACTCTGAGGGGGGTAAAATAGTGACTAAAAAAAAAAAAACACATTTCCAGGTGATTTTTAAAAAGAACAAACAACAGAATCTGATAAAACGGGTCTCGATTAGCAGAACACATATGCTGGTTACTTCAGAAAACATAATTATTTTCTGAAAAAACAAGATGGTGACAGCACAAAAAAAGATTCCCCATTTGTGACAAAGGATTACCCATTTGCGACGAAGAATCCTTTTTTGAGCTGGACATCTAACTTTTCCTATTGAAAATAATGGAAAACTTTAAAATCTAATAACTTTTGAATGGATTCATATTTTTTCACCAAATCTTCCAAAGGCACATTTGTGTCCCAAGACCTTTCTACCCTAATAATGTCAGACTAAAATCCCAAGCCAGTTTTGTACAGTTGCATGGCAAAGAATTTTACAAAAAATGAAAATGTTCACATTTTTTAACATTCTGTATCTCTGTACTCACACATCCGACTAGAGCAAATCTTGCCACATCAAGAGATCTTCATTTGTTCATGGTACTTGCAAAATGTCATGCACATCAGTTGAATGGTTGCAAAATTATTAAAGTGCAAAATTTCCAGTTTAACATAGAAGTGAAGGTTAAACCCTAACTATAGGGGCATGACCGCATCCCTACAATACTATTAGTGTGGTTGCTACAGCTGCCAGTCTTTTCCCTAATATTTTTCACAATATTTTAAGTCAGTATTTAAAAGACTTGAAGTTCTCCAATTATTAATATTTGATTTTCCCATTTTTTGAGAATAAAAAAGAAACTACCTTGCAACACTGATTCACCAGAAACTTTGTCATGTAACATTTAATTAACTACTTCACATAAAGGTTCTGCCAGGATCTCACATTATAATTTGTATATCTCACTAAGAATGCCATCACTGCCTGATGCAGTATTATTTTGTAGTGATTTAATTGCGTCTACCACCTCTTGTGGTGTAATATCTGCAATAGGTGTTGTCTTCACTTCCTGGGACAATTCTGGAACTTGTATTTGTTGGAACAAATCTTCCATAACTACCCCAGTATCTTTCTCAGTTCTGAAAACCTCTTGTGCCTGTTCTTCAACTATTTTCCTGATATCATCCTGAGCAGTTTTAACCTTCCCTGACCTATCTTGTAGTTGTATCATTGCTCTTTTAGCCATCCTCTCTGTACAGTCATCGAAGGGATTCATTTGGGCCTGTCTGCCTGTGTACCAAATTTTTGTTCCACTAATGGAGAAGACATTCTATCATTTTGCATGTTTCTCATTTTCTTTTTTATCTGACTAATTTGTTCTGTGTAATCTTGCTTAGTTTCAATAGCTAATGATAACAATTTTTGAAGTTTGTGTCTCAGGGTTAAATATTGTAAATATTCATTAGTTTCTTTCTTTTTAGAGATTGTTTACAAAACTCCTTAAACTCTTTCTTGATGTATTCCTGCCATTCTACTAACAAATCAAACATGTCTACCACTGATAACTTATTTTCAAAAAACTCCCTGCCTTTCATCAGTTGCTTGGAGGACTAACATCAGTGGTTTCTGTGGCAACCAGTGTATTTATTTCCATTTTCTTTAGTTGGTCTACATTTATTACATCTTTCTCCTGTAAAAAAGATCCTTTTCCCCCTTGCATATTCTATGTCAGAAGAATACACTGTCCCCAAATCTTCAGCTACTATGAGACCCAGAGAATGCCGTGGACTTTTCGGAGAGTCTCTGACTCAGTCAGTTTCCCTTAAAGCTCTTTCAACTGATCAGGGTTCTTTTTGTTACTAGTACCAACCTGCAGCCCTTCTTTGTAGTGTAAGTCTTTTTGCTAGCTGTTCCCTCTGAAAAAAAGCACTGAGTCGGCTTCAGTTTTGTCACTGACAGCAGTTAATGTCTTGATGTTACTAAGTTGTCAGTTGGCACCACTTTAGCGTATTCCCTTGGTTTGACAGAACATTGTCAGTCACACGTTGCACTTGTGCTGCATCAACATTGTACATCCCACTGTTCCCTTTAGTGTATTTAACAACTCAGGTCGAGGCATTTACCTTATTTTTGAGTTCAGGATTCTGTTGCTCCCCCGCTGTCAAGGCAGTCTTGGTCAGTGCTGTTCTGTGCTGTTCTATTTACTCTGAGATAGTTTCCTGATCTGCAGTCTGTTTCCTCTGTTTGTACTTTAATTCTTCTTGAGCCAACATTCTTAGCAGCTGTCTCCTTCTTGTAAAATATGCAGCTTCCATCTGTTTCTGGTCAGTTTCTTCATTTATTAAATTTGGGACATCTTTCGCCATAGCTGACACTGCTCTGGGCCCAAGTTCGCGCGCAGTTTGTTCTCTCAGGGTCTGAGAAATTATATCCCCCAATGTCTGTGCCTCTGTTTCTGTATTAGCTCCATCTTGGCTCTGGGTAGAAAGTGGAGCAATCCCCTCTACCGGGGTCTTCATGTTCACTTTACTCCCATTCTCCACTCTCACCGACTGCACTTCTCCAGTGCCCTCTAGCAAGACTAGGAGAATTTCTTTAATGTCGTGGCCAACAGGCCTCCTCCCCTAAAACCAGTTCATGCAATTGCCCAAGGCTGTGTGTGGGTATTCATGTGCAAAATGGCTGCCACTACATGTTTAAAGTCACTTCACTATCAGGCTTGTATTACTTTAGGATGCAATATGTATAAACAATGCTATATGAATATACCGAGGCCAGGTACAGACTGGTAGTGGACTGTCAGCCTATACCTGGCCTTGGTATAGCACCGAGACATGTACCCTCCAAGCTGGAGCTAGTAGAAGCTACAGTTATACAGAAATCTAATGGACAGACTCACAGCTGCTCTCCACATGACACGTCATTCTTGGGACAGCCACGGGTGGTTGTGGGCATGCCGTTCGGGGCACTGGATTTCAAATTGCCAGCAGAAAAGGAGGCAGGATCAATCAGATAAATTACAAATAAATAAAAGTAAAACAAAAAAAAATGATACTTGTTCTGCAATGCTAATCAGGCCCTGCCTCACACTGAGGTACGATACGTCTTTATGTGGGCATTTACAATTTGTAGGCCCTTAAACCAGGAAATCTCTGCAGTTTCAGTATCTTTAAAGCAATGATTAAAAAACATAGTACAGAGAGTTGCAGCTGCTATTAGAATTTATTCATAATTGTAGAATAGCAGGACCTCACCAAATTGTAATTCACATACTGAATAATGGACTGCTTTGCAACCTCCATGTGTCATGTCACTGCGCAGAATATTTATTTCTAACCTGGATCTGTTCGCTGGTTCTTCTGAACCTGGATTCTCTGTCATTGCCTTGATATTTTTTTTTCAAATTTGCCATGTAGTTATCTCTTCCATCACTGCTGATTTTGAATTGTCTTGTACCTGCCTTAATAGTTTCTGCAAAATTGACCTTAAGTAGGATATTCTATCTTTGTTCTAAATGTGTATTCCATTTATTTTGCACTTTTTAACTATGAGTGGGGTTTGCAAAAACATTTGTCATATTGTTTAAAAACATTTCATAGAAGAAAGTTTCATTTCAAATGTGTGCTGGTCATAAAGGGTGGTTGGTAGGTGCTAACAACCATTGTAAGTGTGGAAGATTGTACTGTACAATAGATATTTACCTTCTCTTTGGATGTCCTATATTGTGAGATTTACAGGGTAAGCGGGTGGATCCCCTCCTTTTGGGAAGAAAATATTTTAATAATAAGGAGAATTTCGTCTGGGTTCTGCCATCTCCAAAGGAGTTAGTTAGCTATGCTCTGGCAGCTTTTTTTACTTATGCTAATAGAATGTTCAGTTAACCCTCTTTTGTCAGCAAATACATTGTGCAATCAGGTATTCCTAATATTAAGTTTGAAAATGATCTCTTTGCATGGATGACATCGTTTTTCACTCAGTATATCCAATCTGTCCATGGAGACCTGTATAGATACAGATTTTATCTTATGATATATAACTGTGTTTATCTAATCTGGCCATTGAGATCTGTATAAATAAATATTTTATCTTATAATATAAAACTGTGTTTTGTATTTGTTGTCATGTGTATTTATTGTGTATTATGATGAAATGTGTTTTACTGTGATGATAAGCAACAGGTTAGCCTAATAAACTTGAACTTGACTTTATTTCTGTATTATTTGTTTGTCCAATTCAGGACCTCCTTATAAATGAGCATTACCAAATGGAGCTATTTTCTGGTACACAAATAAAACACAAATACAGAATCCAGGAGTTAGTGAGTAAAAATGGTGCATGGGCACCACTACACAGCCAGGGGTGTGGGGGTACTCCCCCTGCTCCTTTAGTGTTACTTGTACTGACACAATGTGTTTTCTCTTACGCCAGACTGAGTAGGATTCTTGCTGCCAAGTTCATCTTTTTTGTGAGTTGGGGGTGAAGTGCTGGATCTTGGGATTAGAGTTGCCTTCTGGGCAGAACATTCTACCCACCCCTATTAGATTGCTTGGAAATGTCATTTTCATGGACTTCCCAGTTTACGCAGAACAAAGGGAACAATTCTTTCTGACAAGTGATATCAACTATGAGAACAGAACCACAGCTTTCTTTACTGCTACTGAAACACTGAAGGTCATATACTTCAGAAATTAACTGTATCTGCAAAACCAGCCAGTAATATATTCTATTAGATGGTGGAAATGTTAAAGTGATATGCTACTAGCACTGTGGCTACTGCAGATAGGTTTATATTTCACTGAAGGAACCAATTAGAGGGTGAGTTGGAGTAACTTGGTCTCCAGCTGAGTAATGGCAGTGCTGATTATTACAATTTTGAGGATTATTTGCATATGCTTCCTGTGACTGTTTGTTCTGTGATCTGTAGAATGAGATTTCAGTAAAGAATTTTACCTGAGGTGAATCCTTCTCTAAAAAAGCTAGTCAGTATTACACAGGTAATCAATGATGTTAAAAAGCCCGCCGAGGACATATGAATCAGCACTGGCCCTAGCGAAGCAAAATGATCCAGTCCAGAAGTTTCAACTAGCTGTACTGTTTCCCGAATGATAAAGTGGATTACAGCCCTGCAAAAGGGTGTTGGAAGACAACTTGATGTCATCAGTGTGGGCAAAAGGGGAAAATCCAGATGTGTACAGTATGCTGGATAGATATAAAGCAGCATACATTTCTGGATGATAAAACAGCAAGCACGGTGATGCCACTGGAACCTTTTGAGGAAACACAACCCAACAGGCTCTAGCAAAGCAGTTTTTGTAGCCAAGAACTGAGTCATTTGTGTTTTGCGACCACCACCTCTCAGCAGTCATGGGAAGTTGTGCTTTTCACACAAACATTATAAGAAGAACTACATTTCAAGTTTGGGAATGTTCTTCCAGACCACAAGTATGCACTAACCACAACACTTGACCCACAGTTCAAAACCACAGCAAGTAACTGAGGAGTGTTATGTCTTTCTTCTAAATAAAGTACAGAGTAAACAACAGGATCCCTTGATGTACTGTAGAAAGAAATGCTTCAGAAAACAGTATTGTGGGGCCATAATCTCTGAGGCACTCCAAATCCTTACAGACTGGGTTATGTCCATCTTTTAGGTTGCTGATGCACATGCAACTTCAAAGGGGAACTCCAACCCCCCTTGGGCTCTACCAAGTCCCATAATCCTCAATTTCTACATGTGCGTTGAACTAGGCTACAGCACAGTAGTAGAGCGCCTGCCTTTTCAATGTTTTTTCCAACTTTAAAGATGGATTCCGGCCAAAATTTATAGCATCAATAAATTCAGAATTTTGTTCAGCATATTCCTAAGGTAATCAGCCTCATGCAAACAATGGGTAGCACATTATAATGGCAACTCAAATTGAGCGACTCAGTTTTGAGTGACTCAGTCTGAGCCCCTATGATGTGAGCTGCCCTGAAAGGGAAGCAAGTCACGTTATAGCACCAAGTTAGGGGAAAAAACAGCGAGGGTAGTAGGATGGAGAAGGAAGGGAAGAGGAGGGTTCCGGAGGAGAAGGTATGTGGGCTGTAGTTTGGCAGTATGCTGCTAAACTGGCATTCTGGTGTGGAGGTGAGGTTGGTGGGCTACAATGAGGGAGGCCCAGGGTTCAGGGCTGAGTAGGAATACTATTTTATTTTTCCGTATGCGAGACTTAATTTTTTGGGGGGTTTCTGAGTTTTTCCCCCTTCCCGACATGCACCCCTCTGGAGCTGGGAATCCTAATTTAGAGTGTGTGGGGGGCAAGGCCCCCTGCATATAAATATTGTTGTTTTATCATCGCTGTTGTCCTGTTCAATGAGGAGTGTACATTGCCATTTTGCTTTTCGGTGATGTACACTTGCTGTAATGGTGATTGCTGTTTAGTGATCACTGTTATGACATGGAACTCCAAAAATGAGTTCTCTAAGTTGCTGTATTTTGCTTACAAGTTATAAGTTATTTTGTAACCCTAATTTCAATGCCTGTTCAAAAAAGCCAGTTTCAAGTGAAGAGCTACTGGTGATGTCATAACTGGAACTCACAGCCTAGTCCTCCCTGCAGACTACCTTATAGGACTTATTTGATTTCTCCCACATTACATACAACTGCATTTGTAGTAAAGGTAACACTTTATCAAAAGTTGTGTTAGTTCCACTGTAACTACACTGCAATGCCATTTATTGTAAAGTGTTACTGTCGAAAACATTTGAAAAAGGAAAGCTGACACTGGGTGGGTACAGAACATGCATTTCTGTACTGTGCTGATGCAAGGTACTTAAGAATATGACTGGGGACTCTTACAGGTAATGTGGGGGCACCTTTTGTTTTTTGACTCCACTCCAGTCTCCAGCAGTCTGGACTACTGGAGCATCCCCAATCCTTGAGTAGCTGGAATAGTGAACTCACATCACCCATTACCCCAGAACAATGAAATCCAATTGTAGAAATGAAAAGAAAAGTGTGACTCTCACTGGGATTTGAACCCAGGACCTCAGCCATCGGTGTTTTAGCTCTTAGCCAACTGAGCTGTGAGAGTTCAGCCAATTAAGGCCCTTGAGTTTTCCCATGTGAATCACACATATATTCCTTTCTGGTGTTGCAATGAGCAACCAGGAAGTCTTTTTACAGAATCAAATAACTCCTCTATTTCTCCCAAGTGCAGTACATGCCACTGTGAGACAAATTTAGAAATCCAATTATAGAAATGAAAAGAAAAGTGTGATTCTCACTGGGATTTAAACCCAGGACATCAGCAATCCGAACTTTACCTCTTAACCAACTGAGCTATGAGAGGTCAGCCAATTAAGGCCCCTGAGTTTTCCCATGTGAATCACACATACATTCCTTTCTGGTGTTGCAATGAGCAACCAGGAAGTCTTTTTACAGACTCAAATAACTCCTCCTCTATCTCTCCAAAGTGCAGTACATGCTGCTGCGAGGCAAATTTAGAAATCCAGTTTAGAAATGAAAGGAAAAGTGTGACTGTCACTGAGATTTGAACCCAGTACCTCAGCAATCAATGCTTTAGCTCTTAACCAACAAGGCTATAAACTATGTGATGTGGTGTGAGCACAACTGGAAATGCCCCATATGTTATTTCCTCATTCCAACACTGAAATTAAGAGAATGTGGCAGTGTCATAAATGTTTAGAATGTGGCCGATATCCAATTTTGAAATGTGAAGACACAGTGTTGCAGAATGTGGCAGGGATATTCAGTTTTGTAATGCGTCATGGGTACATAATTTTGGCATGTGGAGGTGATGTGCAATTTCAGATTGTGGTGGTAACATGCAATTTCACAATGTGATGTGGACACAGAGGGGCCGATTCTCAAACGCTACACCAAGACGCAAGGGGCATGCACCAAACAGCAGGACGCAAGCAGCAAGCTGCGCCAAGATGGGATTCACAAACGCACCATGCATGAAGGCAAAGACCCACTGCATCAAGTATCCCATGTGCCAGCACAGCGCCAGAAGGCAGCTAGTGCCATGACACATGGTGCGTTGCGACAGGGGTAAGACATGTAGGACGCAGGAGTGCAATTCACAAAGGAGCACCTAACAGCAGATATCGAACACCTGCTACACCACACAGAGCTGATCCAAGGGGACTTAGAAAAAGGAAGGAATGGGGGAGGGCAGTGATACAGGACTGAGACAGAGGACTGCAGCAGGACAGAGACAGACGACTGCCAGGAGGATGTTAGCACCACATGGCCCTACTGGGCATACAACTTGCCAGTCAATGCCATAGGCAATGTGCCCAATAGGCTGCACAACAGGGTGGTGCTGCACAGCAGGTGCATAGACAGCAGCAACCCAGACACCAGAGATGTGTGTATCGGTCATGCACCGCCCACACGGACCTGAGCGAGGAGCAGTGCATTGCATGATATTGACTTGGCAAGGCAGTAATAGCAGAGCTATGCCAGGAACTTGACGCCGACCTCAGAAGCAGGACCCGGAGAGGCCATGCCATACCAATAGAGGTGAAGGTATGTGCAGCCCTATGGGTACTGGCCACTGGTGGATTCCAGACACCGAGTGGCAACACCATGGGCATCTCACAGCCCTCCATATCATGATGCATGAGGGCAGTCGTGGATGCCCTCTACACAGGTCACACCAATGCATCAACCTACCCATAGATGCCCAGGAGCAATTGGCAATCAAGCAGGGATTCTACAGTATGGCAGGATTCCCATGTGTGCTTGGTGCAGTGGTGCAGTAGACTGCACGCACATTGCCATAAGGACACCACTGGATGAACCAGAGGCCTATGTCAACCGGAAGGGCTACCATTCCATTAATGTACAGGTCATCTGTGACAGCAGGTGCAGGATCCTCAACATTGTGGCACAGTATCCAGGGTCCACACATGATGTGCATGTCTACAGGAATTGCGGAGTGTGTGAGGTCTTCCAGAGTGGGACACTCATGGATGGCTGGCTGATTGGTAAGGCACACACAGACACATGCAGAATGGGTGGGCATGGGACAAATGTGGGCAGAACACTAACCAATACCTTCCTCCCCACAGGTGACAGCAGATACCACAACAGCTCTGGCTGATGACACCGGTGAGGCATCCCACAGAGTGCAGCAGAGCAGAGGTAAAATGATGCCTACACAGCAACATGCAGTGTGGTAGAGCGCACATTTGGCATCCTAAAGATGACGTTCCAGTGCCTTGACAGATCAAGGGGTGCACTGCAGTATACACCGGCCATGGCATGCAAACTGTTCATAGCATGCTGTGTGCTGCACAACACAGCACTGGAACATGGCATGGGACCCCACAGAGGAAGGAAACAACTCCTGGTGGGGGACTCAATCATTAGGGGGATAGAAATGGGGGAGGTAGGGGGAGAGGGAGGTAAGGTGCCTTCCTGGTGCCATGGCTTGGAGGGACAGGAAGCGAATCCTCAGGATCATGGGAGGAGCTGCACGAGGGAGGGAGCTGGATGTCATTGTCCACCTAGGGACAAATGACCTGGCTAGGAATGGGATCTGAGCAGTGCAAGAGGAGTTTGTAGAGTTGGGGAGGGGCCTTACACAAGTAGCGCATACGGTAACCTTCTCGGAGGTGCTGTCTTTCTATGGCAAGGGTGATGCTAGGGCACTCCTCACCAGGATATTCAATGAGTGGTTGAAAAACTGGTGTGGAGCTCTGGGTTTTGGCTTCATTGGGGACTGGGGAGCCACCTGGAGGGATGCAGACCTATACTAGTGCCATGGTCTGCATCTGTCCAGGGGTGGGGGGGACCAGGATCCTAGGTGAGAGGTTTAAATGCTTCATTGGCAAGTATTTAAACTAGCCAAGGGGGGAAGGCATGTGAGCAGCATCAGCAAGGTAGGTGTGCAGTGGTCATGTCATGTATGCAGCTGTGCAGGCAACTGTGTGGGGACCTGCAGGCAGGGGGGTACACACACACACACACACACACGCACCAGCAGGCTGGCACAGGTTGCCATGGCTGGAGATTGCTGGTGGGGCACAGGCACAATGGACACATGTGTGGGTGTGTGCCACACACATGGTTGGTGCATGGCACAGCCCACGCAACACGTGCCGTGGCATAGTGGTGGCCTGCTGGGGCTGCATCAGTGGTGTGGGCAACATGCATGGAGGTAGCGCATGGGCCTGTGGCGTACTCACTAGCTGTCACTTTGTGTTCCAGGTGCCCATGGAGGTTCGAGGAGTGAGCAGCAGGGCCAGGACTCACGGTGGTGTTCCCTGGAGCGGGTGATGCGACACCTGAAGTGGAGCAATGCACGGGTGTACACAGCCTGGACCTGGATGATGGCCCAGCGCAGGCAACAGGTGGCACCGCAGCAGGGTGCAGAGGAGGCAACAGTGGAGGAAGATGTGGAGGAGGTGGAGGGGGGTATCCTGTATGCCCGACAGGAGGGGCATCGTTGGAGTGCAGGGCCATGTGACAGTGCTGTGGGACAGCGTGCAGCAGGGGACATGGCCGTCATGGTGACAGGCGTGGACACCCATGGCACAGCTGGCTGGGAGGCCACCGAACCGACCAGGGATGAGGCCACCCCCATGCATGGCAGTGGTGAGGCAACCCCTCGACCAAGGTCCAGAGCTGCCCAGGAGTGACAGTGACATGTTGCCAGACAGGGACACGAGGAGTACAGGTGACATGCAGCCCAGCCGCACAATCTCCGTGACTTTGCCCAGGGACTCGGCCTGCACCTCAGTCCCATGGCAAGGCTGCTGACTGATCTACAGGTTGTGATGCAGGACCTGCTGGACTACCTGGACCGTATTGATGGACAATGAGTGGCGGACATGTGCATGCATCAAGGTCCTGGCCCCACCCATGCTATAGCGGACACTCCCAGGACGGTGCACACTGGGCAGTATGGACACAGGACACTGAGACATCTGGGATAATGGAGCTGTGCATGCACTGCAGTTAAGCGCAGCACTGCTGTATGCCTATTGCTGATTGTGGGGCAGTGCCCATTGCACTGTGTACCTCTTGGTTCATCTTGACTGTTGCTGTTTTGTGATGTTTATGTGTCCCCAATACAATGTTGTTCAATGTGCAAGCTGTGTCTGTGTGTCTCTCTGTACTGTGCATGTTATATACGTGTCTTTTCCGTACACCGGTCAGGGACAGCCATTGTGTGGGTAGCAGCCCACAGGGCCTCTGCAGGGCACCTAGTGGTGACAGGGACCACCGTCCAGCAATATGTGATCAGCACTGCAGTGTGCCACAGGGTGTGTTGCTGCTACACGCGGGGCACGGTGTCAGGATATTGTACCCTTGTGGGCCTCTGCCACCCAGTGTAGGGGTCCTCTTAATTCCACAGTGGCATGCCATGATGGGTAAGCCAAACCACCAGTCGACAAGGTGGGACTCCGCGGTTTGGGCCTGCATATGTCATGCATGTGTCGGTACCAGCTGTGTGGGGCCGGGTAGTGTGGCATGGTTTGTGGCATACCACAGGGCCCATCCACTGGACTGCTGTGCACAGTGCTGTATGGCTGCCATGGTGGAATGCCCCACAGTGGGTACTCTGTGTGCAGGTTGGTGATGCGTGGACTGTGGTGCCCCTGTGTGGTGGGAAGGAGACAGTCCTGCAGTGGCCATGCACCTGGGTGCAGGGGCACGCATGGCAACATGGACAGGTATGGCACTGTGTGTGCCAGGGGCCGTGCCTGTGCTGTTGCTTCATGCCATGGTGTGTGCACCCACTACTCACACTGGCCACATGGGGGGGCAATGTCTGGTTGGCAGTGGCAGGGGGTGCATGGGTGTGTGAGTGCTGTGTGAGCAGGCTGTGGCATGCCATGGTGTATGCACCCAGGTGAATGCAACAGGTCCCAGGGCCGGGACTGGGGGCCATGCAGGTGTCCGGTATGTGCCTGCAGGGGTGGCGGTGTGCTGCATGCTAGTGTGTGAGGGGTGTGCCACTGTCAGGGGATGAGGGCTTGTGTGTGGGTCCCATGCTGCAGTGCCATGCGGGGAGCGCCAAGGCCATGGGCACTGTACAGAGGACATGGGTTACAGGTGCATGCAGCACGGGTATGCATGGCTCTGATGACTGCACATCCATGTGTGGTATGTGTTGTGCTGTGATCCCTGGCCATGGTCGGGTGGGTACACTGGAACATTGCATTATGGTGGGTGGCACCGTCGGGCGGCCCGCCCCAATGTGCATGTCTGGCATGCTGCGTGCACCCTACTGGTGGGTGTGTGCTGGCCTCCCCCTCCAGCCTACAGTGTCCGGTGGCTCACTCTGTACAATGCATGGTGGCTGTACCACCACGTTGCTGCTCTGTGTAGCTTCCAGCTGTGGGGCATGCCCTGGCTGCACCCTCACCACTGGCAGCACTGTGTTCACCCTGTGCCTCTGTGACCAGTGCCGTGTCACCAGGGGTCTCTGTTGCGTTGCGGCGGTTCCTGGTGGCCTGCTGCTGTCATTCCCCCACCTCTGGTCCTGCTGCCGGCAGCTGCCATCTATGCTACGGGTGTCGCTGCTGATGTGCCTTGCCTGGCCATCCACCCTTCACAGGCCATATCACCTGCCTTGGGGTGGGCCCTCTTGCAGCCTCGGGAATGGGATGGAATGTGTTGTCCCAGCCTCCGTGTAGCACTGGGTTGTGGCATGGCCATGCTGTTGGCATTCACTGTACCATCCTGTCTCTGTCCAGCCTGCTCCACATCACAGACACGTAGGTGGGTGTCCATCCCCCGTGTCTGTCATGGTTCCATACCCCTGTGTGCAGGCACACACCCTCTGCCGTGTTACTGGGTGTTTTGCCATGGTTGACATCCATGCCCTCTGCGGCTGTGTCACCCGTTGTGTGTGCCCCACTGCGCCTTGGCCATCCTCCACACCAGCATCACTGCGTGGCTCCAGCCCAACTCTGCTGTCTGTTTGGCCCGCTTGTCTGTCGTCAGGGGCATCTGCTTCTGGTTGCTGTTCCTCTGTGGCTGTGTGTGCCTGCTGTGTCACCCACAGCCCTATCCTCAGGCATGGCAGTGCTTGACACATGCTGTGTCGGCACTGTGTCTGGCTGTTGTCCCATGGGCATCCCTGGCTGCCCTATGCCCTGTGCACCCTCATGGCCCTGTCCCACATCCTGTCTGTTGGCTGTGTTCCCCATGCCATGGTGGTTGTCTACTGCCCCTCTGTTGTGCCGCCATACATTGCAGTCCAGGCATACCTGTCGGACCAGTGCCACACTGGCTGCCTGCTGTTGCATGTGTCTTGCAATCTCCTACAGTGCAGTTGCCATTGCTGTTGTTGCCTCTGTCTGAGCGATATGCTGCCCCATGCTGCATTCCATGAACATGGTCTGCTGTTCTATGGCATCTGTTTGGCATATGATGCACAATCATATGTCCTGGAGTAGCCGTGTTGTCTGTGTTGTTTGGCATGTCCCTTCCTGGATCCCATGTATGATGGCTGCATGGATATCTGCCACTGTCAGCTGCAGCTGTCCCATGTGTGTGCTTGTGGCAGTGGTGTGTTCCCGGATACTGTCTTGTATCCCTGCCAGCTCCCGCTGTGCTGCCTCCTGGGTGAGCAGGATGTCCTGGCAGTAACATGACAGGTCATCCCCAAGGTCCCAAGGTCATCCTCCAGTGGCAGTGGGGTTGCACTATGTTCACCTGTCCCACCTGCACCTCCATGGTCCGGTGTGGCACTGTGGTGTGCCTGGCCACCGCGGCCTACAGTGGTGGGTGCATTGCCCGCCTGTCCCACGACAGGGCCATCCTCTCTGTCCCCCTGCTGCTGTGTGTCCACCATGGTCTGGTGCTGGTCAGATGTTCTGGACACGGGCATGCTCTGCCCAGCGGTGCTGCTGCTGGATGGTGTGGCATTGCTGTTGGTGTCACTTCTCTATTGAGCCTCTGACTCACTATCTATCACCCTCCCGTGGGTCTGGCTCACTGTGCTGTCACCGGTGGTTGCCTGCTGCTGTTCCTCCTCACCACTGCTGTGTCTGCTGTGCTCTGATGCCTCACTGTCACTGTGGGTCATGGCATGGCATTGTGGTGGTGTTGACTGGCTGGCTGTGGCCTGTTGTCTGGTCACTGTGGTCCTGGCACCTGCTGGGTATACAGACAGATGTGCACAGTGCATTACCTCGGTTGCCCACGTGCTGGTATGTGTCCAGTGCCACGGTGCATGTCCAGCCTGTGGCAACCAGTGGAGGGGTCACCCCCTGCATCTTCTGCATCTGCATGGGGGCCTAGGCCGCTCTATGTCCCTCTTAGCCTGCCCCCAGATCCCTGTCCAATGTGGGTCCCTGGTGCCCCTGTGGTGCATCAGCCTCCACTGGTGGTGCCGCATTGGCTGTCTGCACGGTGGTGCCACCCACCCTATTCTTGCCTGGTGCTTACCTTGTGCATGTTGTTGCCAATACAGGTCTAGCTCTGTGTCGCCCTGTATGCTGCGCATGCTGATGTGTGCCAGTACACGTTCCTTGTGTCTGCTGAGGGGCCGTGGTTGTGTGGGTCCTCCTTCCGTTGCCTTTGTGCAGTGCCTGTTGTGGGCTGCCTTCTCCTTGGGATGATGCCTGATGTCACAGTGCTGCTTTTGCAGCTCCCTCACACTGCGCTTACTGGGTGCCACTGCATTCACTAGTCTGGCCACCTCGACCCATGCTTCCTGCTGCTTTGCCCATAGCATCTGGTCCCCTCCCAGGGATAGTAGCAAGTCCATCTGTTGGATGTCACACACTGGTCAGGGCCTTGCACCATTACCCCACATGCTTATGTCTTCCTGCCACACATCACAGCTACCTGGGCCTCTATTGCATCCAAGAGGATGTCTGTCTCCTGGTCTGTGAAATTCTTTTTCCTGGAGTGTCCAGACTTCTTCCTCCGTGTCCCTGGGGTTGGCTTCCCCCTCTCTCCTTGCTGTGTCCTCTGTAGTTCAGCCATTCCTCTGCCCCTTGCAGTTAGGAGCTGCCTGCACCTTGTGTGTTGCCTATGCTATTTATCTGATGCACCGTGCGTTCATACGCCATGTGTGCTGGGTCTGACACATGGTGCATTCCTTACAGAATAGGGTGCGTTGCTGATGGCACAGGGGGCCTTGGTGCATACTGTGTCTGACGCACTTTGTGCCGCTCTAAGGGAATTTTTGAGAATTGGGTCCAGAATCTCAGTGTGACAAGACACATAGTTTGAGAACATAATGATCACATGCAGTTTCAAAATGAGGCAGTGATACACATTTTTGGAATGAGGTGGAATGCATAATTTTAGAGCGTGGCAGGGAAATGCATTTTCAGAATGGGATGGATATTCATAATTTTGGAAACTGTGGGGGAGATACACAGTTTCAGGATGTGACAGGGATGTACAGTTTTGGAATGTGGTTTGGACATGCAGTTTTGCAATGTCACAGGGGACACTCATTTTCAAAATGTGGTGGAGATGCAGAATTTTTGAATATGGTGAGGATGAACATTTTCAGAATGTGATAAAGGTGGGAAATTTTGGAATGTGGCAGTGACACACAATTTTGGAATGCAGCAGGAAAGTATCATTTCAGAATGTGGCTGGTATACACAACTTTAGAATGTGTTGGGGATGCCCAGTTTTGGAATGTGGCTGGGAAATGCAATTTCAGAATATGGTGGAAATGTATACTTTTGTAATGTGGTGAGGACAAGCATTTTTAGAATGTCTCAGGCATGCACAATTTTGAAATGTAGTGATAATAAAAACAGGCCACCAGTCCCTTTGAGTGGAGCCCCTGGTGAGGTACTCACTAGAAGGAAGAAGCTGGCCTCATGTTCCAACCAGTTCCAAAAATTTACCAGTCCTGGTGCAGGATGTCAAGGCATTGTTCCAATAATTCAAAAAGACAGTAGCAGCACAATTATACTGAACTTTCACACAAAGAGGTGTTTTTTTTTTTAAACTGTTTGGAACGTAAGCGCAGCTCCTTCCTTCCTTCCTGCTAGTAATGTAGTGGTAACACAATTTCAGAATGTGGCAGAGATGCACAATTTTGGAATGTAGGCTTGATACACAATTTCAGAATATGGGGGGGAACATGCAATTTCAGAAGGTGGCAGTGATGTGTCATTTCAGAATGTTGGGGGATGCACAATTTTGGAATGTGGCAGCGACACAAGTTTGGAATGTAGTGGCAACACAATTTCAAAATGTGGTATTGACACAAATTTGGAATGTGTTGGGAATGTGCAACTTTGGAATGTAGCGGGGACATGTACTTTTGAAATGTGTTGGGAACCCTTAATGTTAGAATGTGGAAGGGGGGCACAGTGTCTGAATTTGTTGGGGTTGCAGTGCCCAGTTTTGAAATGTGGTGGGTGCCCACAGTTCTGGAATGTGGCAGGGCCAAGTGATTTCTAAATAAAATGGTGTGTTCTGCCACATTTCAACAGCGTGGATCCCCACTATATTCTGAAATTTTCAGTCCCCACCAAACTCCTTGATGTGCGACCCTTCCACATTCAGAGAGTGCATATCCCGCCAACATTTTGAAATTGTGCAACACGTTGACATTCCATAGCTTTGCTCAGTGCTGCATTTCAAAACCAGCTCCTCCTGCATTCTAAATTGCAGTACAATGCATCTGAATATACAGGAAATGTATGCTCTTCACCTAACCCCGTGTCATATATAAAAAAAGAATATATTATTACAATTACAATTTCTTAAACTTTAGAAAAATAAGTTCTATAAGGTTGCTGAAACAGAGGACTAGGCTGTGAATTCTGATTATTTATTTATTTACAATTCTGGTAACCAGGAAAGGCACTCTGAGCTAAGGCTCATTTCCAGGGGAAAAATGAGCAGATAAGGCACAATAAAAACAAAAATATAATACAATAGATTAAGAGAATGACAAGCAAGGCCGATACAAGACATGATAGCATAAAGGATATTTCAGTGCAATGTACATACAGTAATTACAAAGCATACTGTACATGATAGCCGGAATTAAATTGAGACACAGGTATGAGGGTGGAGGCTCACCAATCAGGTTGGGGTGTAGTGAGGAGAACGAGAGAGGAATTTGGGTAGCAGGAGCTCGAGGGGGAAGGAAGGAGATGTAAGTGTTGTTTGACTGAAGAGAAAGATAGAGAGTTTTGGAGGAGGGGAGGGTGATGATTCCAAAGGGATGGGAGTTTGTAAGAGAAAGCAGACTTAACATCATCAGTGGTTCTTCACTAAAAATTGTATTTTTGAATAGGGAGTGAAATCAGGGATACAACGTGTCTGTTATTTTTTAAGCAAAGTAACTTAGAGATCAAATTTTGGTATGCGGCATATTGGGAATATGCCGATTCTAATTCTGCAATATACTGTAGCACTTTTGGCCAGATTCCCCTTTAATTTGTCATTTTCCTCTAGGTAAGAACTCTTTCTTATACCTGGCTTGTGACCTATATCTACACTGCTAATTTAGGCAGGCTATATTTCTTTGCACTATCCTTACTGCATGATTGTATATCTACTGTTTCTCAAGCTCTTTGGGGCCCAGCAGTGCATTGTGTTTCAATTAGTAGTAAACAGTTCAGCTATTTATTGCTATGTGGTGCTTTCAATCATTTTCATTCATGCTGCTATGAACATTTTACTGCCTCCCTTTAAGCTGACTCCCATCTGCTTATGCCACTTACCCTGCAAGTTTGGCTTTCGCCAGACACATAATTGACCCCTGCTAGTAGTCACATGCAGAGTAGCATAGCCATGAGCTGGAAGAGCATTGTTCTGATCTAGCAGGGTACTCCAGGTCAGAGGATGTGATGACACAATTAGCGATCACCCAGAGCCCCTGCTAGAGGCTTTAGGTTTGAAGCGCCTGTCTTCCAGCAAGTATCATCTTAGTAAGGGAGCACGAAAGAGACCGGAAAGTTTCAGGCTCCAGAGAAGCAGAGAGAACCTGATGGGCTGGGCATTGTCTTCCCCCGCAGCTGGCATCCTTACTATGGGTGCCATATTGAGCTCTTGCTCATGCTGACATGCATGCTTTAGAGGCACCAGCATGTTTTTTTGGTCGTCTTCTTCATACATACAGGGCAGAGCTCATGCATAGGTATCCATCCTCCTCAAAGGGATGCAGCTCACATGCACACTTTTCAGGCACCATTTTGTTCAGCATTTTGATTCAGGGACACCACATGCACATACAACCCACTGGCACCATCTTGTCCTGCACCATACACCTCTTACCATCTATTTAACCCAACTGTGCCTCTTGGTATGGCAAGCACAAATGAATGCTGGGAAATATCTTCTGCTTGTCCTCCATGGTTTACTCTCCTTAAAGCCCCACTCCCATGCTTTACCGTGCTACTCCTTACATGATTGGAAGTGACACTCTTCTTCACTTCCGGTGGCCATTTTTGGCACAGCATGTGCTGCATGGCATGGAAGAGACTTATTTCCGGTTGACATTGTGGGTACAGGCCTACTTTCTGGAGGACATATTGGGCACGGCAATGTGCAGCATGGAAACGGTTTCACTTGTGCCAGTTCCACGGCTGTACAGAGACTTGGAGTGCCAGAATTCACTGGGGTCACCTGGGCTATAACTGTTCTTTCAGGTACCCTTCAAAGTCAAAAAGGGTGATTATTACTGTATTAAGATTTACAATGACCCCTTATTCAATATGCTAATTTCAAGCCCGATACATTGTGTCTCCCATAGGCATCATGGTTAAGACATGGAAGTGCCACACCTGCAGCGTTCCACTCCTGCCTTGTCAGCCTGATCTACTGTGCCCTATCTCTGTCTCTGAAGACACATCAGACCACTCAGAAATGATATCCAGCAAGGAGTAGAATGGTGGACCCTCACAGGAGATTAAGGACAAACTACCAACCAAGGCCCCTCCCAAGGTAGATCCACCAGCCAGGCAGGATCTATTGAACAACATTTCTGACACCACCTCCCTGCTGAGTCAAAACTAGTAGACCACCATGGCCCACATTCAGGCTTAGCAAGACTTTATGGCTAGGATGATGGTGCAACTGGCGGAAATGACAAACCCAAAAGTCTGAATAATGCAGCAAACCCCATTCCATAGCCACAGCCTATGCTTCAGCCAATCAGGCCTCCACCTTTAATCCGATGGCAATAAACCTGATTCAGGAGATCATCAGCAAATGAAATGAGTGATCAGTCAGACATGGGAGAGGACCCACAAACATTCACAGCAAAAATTAGCTTCCCAGGCCAAGTACCAAATTTAGTAAGGATTATGAAAACTACAGTGAGGTTTGAGGAATTCTCTCATCACCTGAAACAAAGATGGTTCCTTTCTTTCATCCTAAAGCCAAGACTACCAGCACATTTCCAATATGGAAATCCATAGGTAAAGTAATATCCATGGAGTGGGGAGAGGGTGGACTGTCCTGGATTCTGGAGAGGGGATCCTGGGACAAAATGTACCCATTACAAGAGGATAAACTGAAACTGTGGTGTAACAAACCACTAGTGGATCCACAAATTGCTGCTCTAAGTAAGAAAACTTTGTTGCCATTGGGAAGAGTAACCAGACTCAAGGATCCAGCTGTCTTAAAACTAGAGAAAAGGTCACGCAAGATCTGGTTTGAAACACAATTGATACCTCAATATAAAACAGGTCCATTGCAGAAGTACTGGAGAAACAATGGGGCAAGTGAATATATTTGATATTCTTTATGGTTCCCAAGAAAAGAGGAGACTTGTGGCCCATTCTCAATTTAAAATTCTTAAACAAATTCATCCAATGCAAGAAGTTCAAAATGGAAACCATATGCTTCACTATCAAAACAATTTGTCCAGGTCACTTTCTAACATCTGTTGACATGAGGGATGCATGTCTCCATATACCAATTTGACCATCACATTACAAGTTCCTCATATTTCACATCATGGGCAGACACTACTAATATAAAGTCCTACCATTCAGACTGGCATCAGGACCAAAGGTGTTCACCACAGTGTCAGTGGTTCTAGTGGCCAAGTTGAGAGAACAGGCCATCCAGGTAATACCTTATTGGATGACTGGTTCATCAGGACCAGATCACAGAAACAGGCAAAGAGAGACACGCTTGCAGACATACAGTGCCTAGAGGAATATGACTGTGATCGGTAAAGAGAAGAGTTCCTTGATATCCAGTCAACAGATAGAAGATCTGGGGGCAGACATAGACACTCTGGCAGGTCCGGTATGACTGTCCAAGAAAAGAATAGACAATATGCTTAAACAAATATCATACCTTGCACAAAAACAGCCAACATCTTTGGAGAATGTTGAACAGGTCCGCATGCATCAACCTAGTCCTCTGGGCTCACTGGAGCATGAGACCACTCCTTATAGTAGTCATTCAGTGGGAAGGGAAGAATGACTTCGACCTATCTGTACAGGCCTCCAGATCAGAGCAAACAAGCTAGTCACTAGAATGGTGGACAAGCTGGAACAATCTAGCCAAGGGAGTTCCCCTGGACCCCCAGCATGATGTGGTCATCGACATCAATGATAGTCTCAGGGGTCCACGGTACCTCAGTTGGCTCCAACACAGTACAAGGGAAAAGGTCAAGATCATAGACAACCCTGCTGATAAATGTTCTAAAGATGAGGGCTGTCTACAATACCCTTCTCCATTTTCAATCAAAGATCAAGGGCAAGCTGAGGGTTGAGGTGCTGGGCTCCACACCTTGTGTTATGCTGGTGACCCGAGTTCAGGAGTGAGCTCAGGTCACCAGGGGCTGCTGGGCGGGACAGTGTGGAGCTGTATCAAGTGGCTGCAAGGCAGTTCTCCTCTCCGGGGAGGGATGCGTAAGTTTCCCGGCTCTTGGACGCTTCCTGGTGGAAGCCAGGTGGCAGCACCAAGTCATAGGAACCCGAGCACTAGGTCAAGGGTTGGAGGAGGGGACCATTACTGAGGCTGCAGAATGTATGCATGCCTCCATGTGCATGCAAGACCATGATTCGGGGTCCCGGGATAGCGGGGAGTAAAACAAGAAAACTAATGTCTCCCCTGTTGCCAAGTAAGGCAGAGATGGGAACAGGGGAGCAAAAAGCTATGTGGAAAAAAAAAATCATGGGCAAATATATATATATATATATATATATATATAGAAAATACATGGGCCAGATTCTCATAACTCGTGTAGAGGCACAAGCATGGCCTTGCCTGTCCAATTGTCAGTGTACCACGGACCTCTGTACCTGAATTCTCTATCGGATAGAGTCCCAGCAGCAAAGTGCTGTGGCTTGCAGCAGCCATAGTGGTGCACCAAACAGAGGGTGCACCTAGACAGGTTGCTGCAAGCAGTGAGTGGCTGTGCGGCAATGTCTCTGTGAAGTTCCTGGTAGTCTAGAGGCCCCCAAGCCCCGATCACCCATTATAATTATGATAAAATCCCTGGTAGTCTAGTGGCCCCCCAAACCTCAATTGTCTGTTATAATTATGAAAAAATCTCTGGCAGTTTAATGGCCCCCCAAGCCCCAATCACCTATTATAATTATGATAAAATCCCTAGTAGTCTAGTGCCCCCCCAAGCCATGATTTCACATAAAAATGTAAATATCCCTGGTAGTCTAGTGGACCACTCCAGCCCTGATCCTCTGTTATGTGAAATTCCAAAATAACTGGTGGTCTAGTGGACCTCCCACCCCACAGTGTCCTACCACTTCGCTCCACCAAACAACTGGCACAGCCTACCACTCACCACCACGGCTTGCCACCGACTGAGCTCTGAATGAGTGAGTACTGTATACAGTACATGCTCAGTGATTGACAGCTGCTGTCAATCACTGAGTGCGTACTATATATAAACATAATGTATGCATGCACGCTAGGGGAGGGGCATGGCCATGAATATGCATGCTCTCCCATATTCAGCAGCTTTAAGCAAAAGGGTTTAAAGTGGTCCTTTTGCACAGCACAAATACCAGTGAACAAAATTCCTACTTAACTCAAGTAAGCAACCCAAGCACCAGCCACAGGTAATGCAGCCACCAAACCGGTTGGCTGCCGGGGGAGGACAACTGCCCCTATGGTCCCTGCACCCTCCTCCCTCCACCACTCAATGGCATGTTAAGAAGAAATATTGCCTGGTGGTAGTGGTGTTCAACCTCCCTCTGATCACCATCCCCACCATATATAGTTTTATCCCTGGTGGTAGTGGTGTCCCCCCATCCGATCGCCAGACTGGCAGTACAAAAAACTTCCCTGACATCCAGTGGCCTTCCACCTGTGGCTTTGGGCATCTACCCCCACACCAACTGTAGCATTATCCACGATGCTGCAGAAGCAGATGGTGACTGGCACAGCCCTCCTCACATCTGCTTGGCTGGGCACTGTATCTACAGGCAGGGAATGCACCTCTTATGTATATGACAGGGCATGTGATCCTGTCCTACAAATAAGAGGCACACTCCCTGCCTCTGAATGTGGCAGCCAGCCAAGGAGGTGTAAGGAGGTCTGTGCTGGTATCTGTATACTCCCGTGGCACTGCAGATAATACTGTGGTCAGTGTAGGGAGGAGGTATGCCTGTTGCCATGGGGGGACTACTGGACACCAGGGAGGTTTTTTTGGTACTATCAGATTGGGGATGGGGGGGACACCACTAACACTGGGGATAAAACTATATACGGCAGGGATGGTGATTGGAGGACGGTAGTGACACTACTACCACCAGGGATGATACTTTATATGGTGGGGCTGGCGATCAGAGGGGGGGGGACACCACTAACACCAGGAACAATACTTAATACAGTGGGTCTGGTGATCAGAGGGATGGGGGACACCACTACCACCAGGGATAAAACTATATACAGTGGGGCTGGCAATTGGAGAGAGGGGGGATACACCACTACCACTAGGGATAAAACTATATAAGGCAGGGATGGTGACTGGGGGGGACACCACTACCACGAGGGATAAAACTATAGACGGTGGGGCTGGTTATCAGAGGGAGGGGGTGGGACCACTAGCACCAGGGATGATACTTTATACAGCGGGGTTGGTGACTGGAGGGAGGGGGGACACCACTACCACCAGGGATAAAACTATACATGGCAGGGCTGACAATTGGGGTGGGGGGGAACTCTGCTACCACCAGAGATAAAGCAATATATGGCAGGGATGGAGATTGGAGGGAGGGGTTGGGACCACTAGCATGAGAGATATATAAATGTCTGTGACTGGACAATTGGGGAGGGGTGACACTGCACTAACCTGCCTCACTACCCATGCAAATGAGCTCATAGTGGGCATCCAAATGGCCCCTAAGCACCTTGCATGCCCAATGGGCTGATTTGAATGGGCCCCTTTGAACATGGCAAATAGTGCTCTGGTGCTATCTGTTCTGGTGGTGTAGTTTGGGAGCCCTGCCGGGGCAGTACTAAGTGGCTTAGCTCTGAGCCGACATGGCCCTATATTCAATCAAATAGTGCCAGTGCATTATTCAACTGAATAAAGCATCTTCGGGCACCCGGGCAAGTGCAAGGCACAGTGCAAATTTTTATGCTCTGCTTTGTGCGTATTTGAATATCGGGCCCCTGGTGTCCAGTGAGTACATGTTCAGTGCCTTGAGACAATGTTTGTAAGATCTGCCCTGTTGGCCCTGAATCATCTTGATCACCCCACTTTGCACAGTCTCCAGCCTGTCCCTGTGCTTCCTTAGGGCAGAACTCCAGAACTGAGCACAGTACTCTAGGTGCAGCCTCACCAGTGACCTATATAACGATAGCAGTATCTCTTTTCGGAACTACACCTGTTTGAACTGAGCTATTGAATGGCATTTCTAGGGATTCAGACAGTTCCTCAACCAATTTCTTGAGCACCCTTGGGTGCATCCCATTCGGCCCTGGGGCTTTATCTACCTTTAGGGCTTCAAGACCCTTCTGGACCCTTTCTGTATTAAATACTGACTGCCTCATATCAGGAATTCCCCAACAGCCATATTAATGCTGCTTTCAGGCAGGGGCCCACTGTCTTCTGTTGTGAAGACAAAGTAGAAGTAATCCTGACTCCTTTTTGTTCACCTTCCTCTAGTAACCCCCCCCATAGCCTAACAATACCCTCTCCCTGCTTCCTTTTTTCCTTAATTTACCTGAAGAATTGTTTTTCCCCACCCTAGACCCCCTCTGCAATATGCAGCTCCGTGTCTGTCTTTGCCTCTCTGACCATCCTCTTTGCTTCCCTAGTTTTTATTTGGTGCTCTGCCCATTCCTTCTCCCACTGCTTTTCCTTGTACCTGGTGAAAGCATTTTTCTCCACCTTCACTGCTTCTCTGACCCTTTCTGAGAACCAGATTGGTCTTTTGCACCATTTTTAACAGTTCTCGTGCGGTTGCCATGAGAATGTTTCCCTTGATTATGCCCCATGTTTCCTCTACATCTCCGATGCTGTCCACCCTTGTCAGTTTGTCTCGGACCAGCTCCCTTATCCAGTTGAAGTGTGCTCTTCTGAACTCTAGGACTTCAGTTTTTGATAGGGGCATTCTGGTTCCAAGGGCCAGCCTGAACCAAATGGAGCCATGGTGTCTGAGCCACTGTGGCTGCCACCATCTCTGAGTTGGTGAGCACCAAAACGAGAATGGCTGCCTGTCTAGTGGGTTCCTTAATCAGCTACAGCAGCAGGCAGTCCTGCAATGTATCTAACAGGACCTGACTTCTGGTGCATCTGGCCGTTGAAATGTCTCAGTCGATATACGGCAGGTTCAGATCACCCATCACCACCACCACCTCCCCCTTCTTCTCTCCCCTTGCCAGCTCCTCCCCAAGTTCCCTATCTCTACCATATTACTACCATACTTTTATACCTGTCATGCTTTCTTACTTTCCGGCACTCACCCCAATGACTTACCTGGCGATTACAGAATCTTCATCCAATGACTATCTGACTCTCATTCCAACATTTAGCACCCCTCAGTGGCTTTGTACAATTTTCTGTCCTTGTCCATCAAGGGCTAAGCTCCACCATTACTTCCTATGGGCCTTGTACTCTGAGGACAGAAACAGGACAGCCATGCCTGAAGCAGCTGTTTTAATTACAGTAAGTCTTCTCATCCTTGGATTCCATTCTGCAACCCCAATATTCCTTCAGCATTTGGCTCTGTTTAAAATGAATTAAAAGTTTTGCATCCGGATTTTAGCATTACCATGATACAATATGTGTTCTAAAACTATGCTCTAACCGTGTTTGGTGGTAGGCTAGAGCACAGTTTCACAGCAGCGTGTTTGTTTTTTTTGTAAAATATTTTTATTGTGAACAGGCAAAACAAGTTTACAAACCAGTTGTGCATTTTGTACAAAGAATGCATGAGTACATAGCGATGTGTACATAACAATATAGACAGCATTTACAGAGACCAACAGGGAAAGACAGCATCACATTTTCACTTGAGAGATTGAGAGATTGAGGTGACTGCTTTGGTATATGTCTATTTAAAGGGGACAGGAAATCTGTGCTAATTGGCAGCAGTTCGCAATGTTCCTAGTAAGTGAAATGATAAACTTGGCTCCAAATGAACCATATTTAACTGTACCTTAATAAACATTGACGTGAAAAACTGTGTTTCAATTGTTTTCTTTTTATGAACAACATTCTGAACAGTTCTTTTGTTGGAACCAGCAATTTGGAGTGTTTTCTATGTCACGATTTGAGTTCAGAATGCTAAACATGAACTATTGTCCTGTCAGAACCATGCTTAGACTTCTTTCCTCAAACCGTGACATAGTTAAAACTCTAGATCACTGGTTCCGTGACGAGAACTGCAACAGAATGCTGCCTATAAAAACAAGACAAAGCAAAATACAGTTTTTCATATCACTTTTTATTCAGGTACAGTTATGTATGGATCATTTAGGCTTATGGATATCATTTCTGTAAACTGGAACATTATAAACAGCTACCAGTTAGAAATAATTTCCTGCCCTCTCTAAACAGGGAACATTCCACTCTCCACAGTTTTTATCAAGGGCTCCCACATCCGTTCATATCCATTCAATTTACCAGCTGCATTGTGCTGAATCCTCTCCAGTGTCATACTTTGTTTCATTTTGTTCGCCCACTGTTGGATGGTGGGTGCCCCTTCTCCCATCCATGACTGAGCAGTGGTCTTTTTGACATTTACTACTGTCAGTGGCCAGAGCGGGCTGAGTAATTTCTCCTGTAGGTCCCCCGGGTCCGCTCCTAGCATAAGTTCCATTGGTGTTTTAGAGCGCTGGTATCCCAGCACTTTTTCCATGATGTCGTGAGTCCCACATCACAAAGGGGCCACCTTGGGATAGGTCAGAGCCACATGAAGGAAATCTGCTACTGTGTAAGAGCATTTTGTGCAGTTGCCCCAAGCTAACTGGTTCATGGTTTGTAATCTTCTAGGGGTGAGGTAGGCTCTGTACATAAAACTGAGGTGTACTTGTCTCAATTTATTGCTTATAGAGCAGGAAGCCAGCTGTTTTATTGCTAGTTTCCATGTGGGTTGGTCTATTTTTAGGGACAG
This sequence comes from Neoceratodus forsteri, assembly GCA_016271365.2. Taxonomy (NCBI): domain Eukaryota; kingdom Metazoa; phylum Chordata; order Ceratodontiformes; family Ceratodontidae; genus Neoceratodus; species Neoceratodus forsteri. Next base: position 1,683,039,173 of record CM057456.1, read on the forward strand.
GTCCCTCTCCCATTTCTGAATGGTTGTAGCAGTGGCATCAAAGTTCTTCCCCTGTAGGATCTTGTAATACGTTGTCAGTGTTTTTTGACAGGGCTGGGGTCTATATAGTTCTTCCTTGAAGGGGGTTGGTGCCGCCCACTCAGAGGCCTGGTCCAGGGTCTCACCCAGTCTTTGCCTAGTGGTGAGGTATAAAAAGAAATCCTCGGGAGCGATCTTGCACTCCTGCCTTAACTGTACAAACTCTTTTATTCTCCCCCATCATATAACTGCAAAACACAGTGCAACCCCCAGTGCTTCCATTGTAGCAGTCTTTGATGTACTTGTGCAGTGTACTGTCCACTCTCTCTCTCACTTCCTCTATCAGATTCATGTGCATGGAGTGGGCTCTAGGGATGCCAACATGTCGCTGTGCTGCCAGCCAGACTGCATGAGTGGCCCCTGCGAATGGATTGGTCACCACCCTCTGTGTAAGGACATGTAATGATGAGGACAGGAGTTGCGAGGGAATTTCGTCTGTGAGAGTCTCCTCTTCCAGGGCCACCGAGGCCAGAGGTTCCCCCCCACTCCATCCATGCACAAAGGCCAACTGGGCCACCCAGGAATATTGCTGAAAATTCGGTAGGTCCACCCCCCCAACACCAGGGGGCAATTGCAGAATGTCCCTTTTAATATGGGCAGACCTATCCCTCCATAAGAACATATGTATGGTGGAGTTTAATTGTCTGAAGTGAGATTTATGTATGTGGATGGGCAATGCTTGATATAAATATAGGCATCGGGGCAGAATCGTCATTTTAACAGTATTCACCCACCCCAGCAGTGACAATGGCAAGGTTTGCCACCTGTCCAGGTCTTCAATCAGTGTTTGCACCAGGGGCTTATAGTTTAAGCTGTATAGTGGGCCCACTTTAGTGGAGAGAGGTATACCCCCAGGTACTTTAGGCGGGAGAACATAACCAGACCCCCAAGATTGTCAGCCAGGATTGGTCTATTCAGCTTCCCTATTGGGAGGATCTCACTCTTTGTCCATTTGACCTTATGCCCTGACAAATTCCCATATTATTTCAATAAGGAGTGGACTGTAGGGAGACCCTCTGCTGAGTTCTGAAAGAACAGCAACAAGTCATCTGTGTGTAGGGAGACCTTGTGAGTTCTACCCCCCCATAAAGCCCTGGGTGTGTCTTGATGCTCTCATTCACCATTGCCAATGGCTCAAGGGAGAGAGCATATAACAAAGGTGACAGTGGGCATCCCTGACATGTTCCCTGACTCAAGGTAAATGGTGGGGTCAACTCCTCATTCACTGCTATTTGAGCTTAGGGGGACCTATACAGTGCTTTGATCCAACTACTCATTTTATCACCCACCCTTACATGGCACAATGTCTCAAACATATATCCCCACTCCACCCTGTCAAAGACTTTTTCAGTGTCGTGTGCTAGCACTGCAGCCCCATGTTGTTTAGCCGTTTGCTCCCATGCCTGGATAATATTTAGTGTTCATCTTATATTGTGTTTCCCTTGTCTACCCTTTACAAAACCCACCTGGTCAGAGTGGATCAGTGATGGAAGGAGGGGTTTCAGTCTGCTGGCAAGTACATTGGCTATTATTTTGTAGTCCGCTGTTAACGGGGAGATAGGGCTGTAGGATCCACAGAGCTGGGGGTCATTTCCCTGTTTGGGCAACACCATAATGGTAGCAGATCAAGTGGAGGGGGGCAGTGTCCCCCTGTTCAAGCTCTCAGTGAGCATATCATACAGGGGTGGCAGCAGAGTGTGAACAAAGGTTTTAAAGAAGTCTATGGGCAGGCCATTGGGCCCTGGTGCTTTACCTCCCCTCAGCATCCCGATTGCTCTCTAAACCTCCTCCATTGCCAGAGAAGCCTCCAGTTCTCCCACTTCCTTGAGCCCCAGTTTGCTAATGGAAGCCTTCCTAAAGAAGGAGTCATGCTGCTCTGCTGTAGGGGGAGCCTTCTGAGGTGTACAGGGTAGTATAAAAGGCACTACATTCTGCACCTATTTGCCAGGTGGAAGTGGTGATGTGACCATCATTCATCTTAAATTGGCCTATTGTCCTCTCTCCCTCCCTCCTCCTATTTTTAGTTGCAAAGCCAGGAATTTCCTGGCCTTATCCCCATCAAAGTATAGCCCACTTGCGTGAGCAAGATGGCATGTTCCACCCGTCCTGTGCTTAAGGTATTGAATTGCCACATAAGCTTCTGTAGGACTCTGCACAGGGTTGATGAAGGCCTAGCCATATGTGCCCCCTTGCGGGCCTCTATTTTGGTTCTAAGCTGTTTCATTTCCCTGTCTGAGGCTCGCTTTTTATGCGAGGAGTAGGCAATGACCTGGCCTCTTATATAAGCTTTTAATGCCTCCCATCTCATTGCATGTGAGGTATCTCCTCTGCGATTCCTGGTCAGATATTCCTGTATAGTTCTCGTTAAGTAAGTAAGGAAAGTTTTATCCTTTAATAATAGAGGGTCCAACCTCCAGGCACGGCTCCCCGACGGAGCCCCCCCACTCCCTGAACAAGGGCAAGTAGGGATGCATGGTCCGAGATCACAATCAGTGAATACCTTGCCCTCCCCATCTGCAGCAGAATCGAGGAGGTAACCAAAAGCCAGGCCAGTCTGAAATATGAGTGATTGGCATGGGAGAAAAAGCTGTAGTCCCCATTGGTCGGGTTCTGGTGCTGCTAAACATCCACGAGTTTATATGTTTCCTCCAAGTCCTCTAATACTTTCGCATTCTGTGACATTGCAATTGGGGTTGGGTTGGACCTATCCAACACTACATCTTTAACACAGTTATAGTCACCCCCAAAACCCATGTGCCCGGGAGGGTGGCCATGTCCACTGCCAGCCTGTGAAAGAAACCAGGATCCTCTATGTTTGGTGCATAGACTGACCCAATCGACATTGTCCTCACTCCCTCCAAAGTTATGTTAGCCAGGACATGTCTCCCCCCAAAGTCCCTCAGTTCCTGATGAACAGTTACTCTGGTGCCCTTTGGGAACCATATGGCCACCCCCTGGGCTTTTGTTGAAAAGCAGGAAGTCATCCACCTTCCCCCCATACTTCCTTCAGTTTTAAGAGCTTTAGTTTGTGACATATGGGTCTCTTGCAGTAGTATAACCCTAGCATGAGCCCTTCTGGCTTCTGCAGCTACCCTTTTCTGCTTTACCATGGATTTCAACCGGTTTACGTTCTACATAACCACATTTATTGGGTCAGCCATTTTCAGTTGGCTGTGCATAGCCATGTGACAACTCTGTATACATATTCCTCGACATTTTTTTCTTTATACTGCATGTTTTGCCATTATTTTGTTGATTCACTCTTTTGCCTGTATTTTTAACTGTACCCCCTACCTGTTGTCTCCCTCCCTCACTCCCTTCCTTCTTACTCTTAGAGCAACGTGAAATACATATAATACAACAATAAATTGAATGTGAACACCCCAACTGAACTCCCCTCCCCCCCTTGGCTGTGTTTGAAACTACCCTGCCAGCATTCCCCTGCAAAGTAATGGTGGAAGAAATAGGGTCTTACCTTGAGTGATTTTAGGCACAAGGTTTAACCTGACACCCAGTCCTGTTTCCTGTCCTTGGATGGGATCCTCAATAACACAGCAACTGATCCGCTTCCTGTGAACGACAGCTGGGAAGCAGGGTCTGGCACATCCCCCTATAAAATAATTCACTCAGCTTAAAACTGTATCATTCTCTCCATAAAGGTTAATAACAGTGATTGGTTGTGTGCTGTGGGGGCACTCCCCTGGGCCCGCATATCCCTACGCACCCCCTTTCCAACTAGGCACACCAGTGGTTCGTGAGGTGGCTGGGCAGCCATAGCAGTGCTCCCTGAACCTATTCCCCCCCTGGCCTGCCCCCCTGAAGCCCTAAAGAGCAGGGTAAAACCCACCGAGATCTGAGAACTTATTCGGTTGTCCACCCCCCACACACACACAGCCATGTAAATATCTAGAAACTGAGAAAGGGAGGATCGAGGACCACCTATCTTTACAATTTAGCAGCTGGTTAAACAACATTATAGCTCCTAGTAACAGGCAGAGCCATTTTAATACTCCAACCGGACTTCTAAACTTGATGATCCCCCCTCCATGGTCCAGATTGGTATATTTCCAGGTACTCCACATGGAGGGTGTCACAGTTCAAAACTGTCCTAGCTGATGCCAACAGGCATGACTGGATTTTGGGGAGGAGGTGCCCCCACCCTCTAAAACACATGTCCCCAGACATGGTTGGGTAGTCCTAGGGGGCTTGTTGTAGGTCGCATCGCTGAACGGTACATCAGACAGTTCGCCTTGAAGGCCCTGTGACACATAAATTTAAGTCTCAGCACTTGGATGACTGGGAGGTGCGCATTTGCAGCAGGCTATTCTCGGAGTCGATGCTCATAATCCAGCTTTTGGGACCTGTTCGTCAGGATCAGCGGCTCATGTAATGTTCTTAGTCCTTCCTGAGCAGGTTGATTAGGAGATTCCCCCTCTCAAGACTCAGAGCCCACTGCGATAGATCATGAAGAAAGCCCAGGTGGGCCTGCAGCACTTTTACGTCCCTGCACTCCCTCATGGCTCCATTTACCAATCCAGCCTGGTATAGGCACAGCTTTCAGCTTTTATCACACTGTCCTTATCAGATCCTGTGCATCCGGTCTGCAATTTTGTCCCATCCCCACCCCCCCAGTGCTCCCCTCTGCAGTTGTCTTGTTGGAGTGGAAAGAAATTTTCATAAAGCAAGCCATTTAAAAAGAAGATACTCATCTGATCTCTAGGAGGTCATAGGTGGTGACCCCCCTCGTGCTGCTCGGCTTTCCTTTTCCACCCATCGTTCTGCCTCCAGGTAATCAGTGAAGACTCTGGACGGTCTTCCAGATCACTCGATCCAGAGCGTAACTGGGTACAAAAACATAAAGGTCCAACCCGGGGAATGCAGGTGAGATTTGACTTTGTTGAATTTCTGGTGCTTCACTTGCATTTCCCTGCTGTAATTTTGATAAATGAATTCCTTTGAGTTCCCACACTGTATCGGTCCCTAGCATTTCGCAGCAGCCAGGATTTGCTCTTTGTCCCTGAAGTGAAGGTATTTAATTAAACAATGGTGTGGCCTCTCTCTCCTGCCTTTGGTGGGGGCACCACGTGATGTGCACGCTCCACTTCATATTTTTCAGCCTCTGGAGCCAATTTCAAGCTTCTGACTATTCAACATTGCAGCCCCTCAGCTGCATTCCTTCCCTCCGTTCCTTCTGGCAGCCTGATGATCCAGAGATTGGATCTCAGAGAGCGATTCTCCTGATCATCCACCCAGGCCTGTAACTCAATCACCACCTCCTTAGCTTGTTTTTTGTCCCTGGCCACAATAGTGAGTGAGCTTCCAGTTCGCTCACCTGGTTCTCTAGCTCCGCTATTTTATTTGAATGGGCCTCAGTTGTTTCCGAGAGCCCAGTAATCACCTGTTGCAAGTGATTAATTTGTGCTGTGATGTTTTTAAATCCAGCCTGCATCTGTACCTGCATACTTGCCAGGGTTGCTTTCACTCCGGACAGTGATTGTTCAAGTTCTGACATGCCGCACTCAACTTCCGCAGCTACCAGGGCCTGTTGGCCAGTTCTTGGTTCTGGCCCTGCATGACAATCTGCTGGGATGTTCACTGCTTTGAGGTTGAGCTTCAACTGTTTACTTTTGCTCATACCTGCTGCCGAGAGCTTCAACCAAGGCTCCGATCTTTGGTGCTGCTCACAGTAAGATTTTTGGACTTTATTAATACCATTTCAATAATTGTGCCTAGGGAGCTCAGCTAAAATGCTGCCACCATTTCCAAGCTCGAGCCATGCCCCCCTTAACCTGTATTAACAGCAGTGTGGATGCAACCCATGTTGTAACACAGGTTAAGACATCCACCCTTAGCCTTACAGGTATTTTCTAGCTATTTGCTGTACCGAAAAATTTAATTTTCCATGTCACAATGCTCACAGTGAGCATGTTATAAGCACTCTGTCCTTTTTTTTGCTTTTCTCCTCAGTGCCCAATCATGAGTATCCCAGCATACATTGCAGTTCCTACAATGCTTTGCACTGGTGCCACCATGATGCCTGAGAACTTGCTCAGGCTAGCAACTTGTCACGGCACATTATGGACAATTCAACAAACATGATTAAACACTGGTAACATTTTTTGAAACATTACAAAAAATGATGCAGGGTGGTCAGGGCCTTGGATTACACCAGACCTGCCCCAGATCTTTAGAAATGATACACAAACTTTTTAAATACATTTTCTGTGGTGGCACCATTGCTGAACATGACCCATATGACATTATTTTAAAAATGCTTTCATGCTTTTTAAAATTGTATTGTTGGGTTTATATCCTCCCTCCAAACAAAATGTTAGGATCCATGGTAAAGGGTCCAGCCTGCATGCACTTTGTTGGTTCCCCCTTCCCACAGCTAATGAACTCAAGTGCATGAAGATGCCCTAACAAAGGTGCAGTAAAAATGAAACAACACCATGCATTCTGGACACAAGGCCCCCCTCAAACCAGACACAGGTTCACCCTCCCCAGCACTGGACACAAGATCAACCCCCCCATGCACCCTTGTCCCAACTCTTGCAGTGCCATGCACACACACACACACACACACACACACACACACACACACACACGCACGCATACACACAAATGCATACACACACACGCGCACATACACACACACAGACATGCTTACCTCTCAACCTGCATGGAGAAACACAGAACTTTTGCAGGCAGAATGTATCTTGATGTCCGTTGTGTCTGTGCTGTTCTATCTATGCCCACTGCAGCCTGTTACTGAATGTCTTAGTCTGAGATCCCAGATGCAGGGTCTGACCCACTTGTAACATTGTTCTCTTCCCTGCTCCTGGAACTCACAGTCAGTTTGCCCCTGTGCTTGTCCCATCCCACCGTAAACCCAGAGACAGTCATGGATCTTGCCAATGTACTCAGTTGTCTGCTCCAATTGTTCATCACCCTCTCTGTGAAGCAACACTTTCTTAAGTCCCTTTTAAATGTACCTCCACCAGTTTGTACTCATACAGAAACACAGACATTTAAACAATTCACATACTCAAAAACCAGATCACTACCAAAACAGCAATGTCCCCCAATTGCTACTCCGTAATAATTTTTTACAGAGTTCAGTACGCTGAGTAGCCATCAAAGGTAGTAGGTCTATAGCACAATACTAGCTGATAATATCAGGCACTAATATAAAACTTTTCACAACATAATAAAAGGGTCACACAGTATGCACATAGTGCCTGTTGGTTTCAAACCCAGGTCTGCTCTCCAGGTTCATAGCTGGTGCTCTAACCTCTAGGCTATACTGCCTCCCCGGATTGCCTCCTACATTGGATGGGTGTATGCAGCCAATACAGTATGTTGAGAGCTGAAAATGTTTTGTTTTTCCCCCATTTTAAAGGTCAGCTATCCTCGCTGGAGATTAATGTAGAGGCTGGCCGATGTGTTGTAAAATCAATAATGCAAACTTTTTTTAGGCAAAGTGGGATACAGCATTATAACAAAGTAAAGTACAGTATAATATAACAAACTGCATGGACAATTACTGTTGCACTCCGGAGCTTCCATACAAATGCACAGTAAACACATGAACTATGTGTATAACCAATTTATTGGTACGAAACACCACAGATGAAGACTACACATATACAGATGCATACGAGTCTTTATAATTTCCCTATGTTTGTATTGTATCCCGATCACCAGGTCATACCAGGAAATGAGCCTCAGCTCAGTGTGCCTTTCAAGGTTACCAGAATTTTAAATAAAATAAATAAATATATAAAATAATCTTGTACCAACTAAAGTACACTGAGCAACAGACAAAGGTCAAGAGAACAGCTAGTTCAACAGAAGAGAAGGTCAGCATACAGCACTGAAAACACTGGACAAAAATTGTACACTAAAACACTTAACAGGGGGCCAATACACAAAAAAATGGACAGAGGAGTAGTCAAACAAGGTTCTTGGCACTAGGTTTACTTTTGCTTTTTACCTGGCTCAAATGGAGTTTGTTTGTTCAACCCACTGTCAGTTTTTCTGATATTTGCATTTTATAATTACCACATTTTCCACACAACAATCATGATCTGCCAGCACAGCCACCTACTGCTACAAGCAGGCATTTCTGTTAGCATATTGTGCTCTGAAAAGTCGCAAAGGTAGCCCCAACTTGAAGTTCCCTGGCTGTCTGTGGCTCGACAACTGACCTTATTTATGCAGCATGAAAAAGCTTGTTCCACCATATCCAGTTCAGGCTGCAACTTATGGGTGTTCCAGCACTACTCAGGAGCACATTGATGTGACTGCACTGGGGACAAGAGGCTACACCAGGGCTAGGAATGGCAGGTGGTGAGGGAGAACTCACAGAGCAAAGGAGCATGAGGGGGGCTTAAAAGTGAGACTGGGCTGTAACCATGGGTGGGAGAACTTACAGAATGAAGGACTGGAATAAGGGTTTAAAAGTGAGACCATGCCAAGAATAGAGAGTGAGGATGGGAAAACACGCAAAGGGAAGGAGCAAGAGTGGGGTTTACAAATAAGACTGGTCCAGGTACAGAATATGGGGGTGAGAGAACTTGCAGAGGGAAGGGAGAGTGGGGTTAACAAATGAGACTGTACCAGAACAGGAGGGTGGGAGTGGGAGACTGCACATCATCTGATAATGATGCTTCTCAATTGCTTGCTCGTTGGCATCACACAGATGAAAGGAATGAGCTGGTCTGTGATAGGAGTGGCTCACTCCTTTCAACTGCATGAAGTTTCCATCCAGCAAGCAGAGAACAGTGTCATGATCAGCCTCACTGATCCTTGGGTTCTCAGTGTTGAGCATTCTGCAGCCTGAGTTGCATTAGACCTGACAATGATTCGCCTCTGAAACCCTGTTTTTTGAGACAAGATGTTTGCTGCACATGTGCAAGCAAACATAAAAATTGATGGCCATTTATTGTAAACTGAACACGCTTGGACAACAAGGCCACAGTCATGTATTTCACCAATCATATGAGCGGGTTCAGCACTCCTGAAGCAGAAATATCCAAAGAGGCATAAATCTCTCACATAGGCTATCAATATGCTGTACAAAACATTTAGAGATATAACTCAAGTGCATAATACATCAGGAAGCTCCTGATCTCACAACACTTGCCCCAGTGCTTCGGCTGTAGTGCTGAGCCCTCTCATATGACTGTATCCACTTGGAGTTGGGAGGCTGCAGCTTAACACCCATTCCCCTGACCGCCACACATACTGCCTTCCTGTTCCTTTGTGTATATCACCAAGCAGGGGGAACCAGGAGCAAGAACATGCTGAGAGAAGCAAAAAAGTGCTACACTAGGCACAAGTCAATATGAAACGCACATCAGCAATACATCTAGTGGGAACGCTCAACATGACAGCAGACTAGTTGAGCAGACAACAAATTCACCCAGGAGAATGGCACCTACACCCCAAATATTTGCAAGTTTCAAAAAGAGATGGAGTCCAGTACAAACTGACTAGATGGCCACCAGCAGGAACTCTCAGTTTCTGGAGTTCTACTCACAGTTCAAAGAACACCATTTGAAAGGAATAGATGTCCTATCAATGGACTGGTACTTTCAAGTGGTCTAAGTCTTCCCACCATTTCCCCTTATACTACAGGTGCTACACAAAGTCAGATGACTGATAACAAGAATGATAACGATAACACCATACTGCCCACAATGGGCATGGTTCACTGTCGTGATGGTGACAACCCTGAACCATTAGTGCAACTGCCTTTCAGACCATGCATACTCACACAAAGGTCAGTTAGACACCCCAACCCACAAAACTTATAGCTTGTGTCCTGATTCTTGAAAGGGGAGACATTATATAGACATGATAGAGAAATGGGCAGAGGTGCAGGGTGGTCAGTTACATCAGGAAATGAATAGAAGCAGTAGAGGATGCATCCATTGGAGGGAAAGGAGAGGTAGTATCACTGCGGAAACAGCTCACAGAGTCATCCGGTAGAAAACATCACTTGGGGGTGGTTTACCAGACACCAGGCATGGTGAGGGGAGGGGAGAGAGAGAGAGAGAGAGAAAAGGAACTAGAAGCAGAAGTAGAAAAGGGAGTAGTGAAAGGGGAGGTTGTAGTAGTAGGAGATCCAAACCTGCCAGACATCAACTGGGCCATGCCAGCAGCCTGGACTGCCAGATGCCAGATCCTACTTGATAATCTGCAAGACTGCATGTGGGTGCAGTAGGTCAGGGAACCCCCTACACAGTAAATCATTCTCAATGTGGTACTCACCAACTCAGAAAGGGTAGATGGAGTGTGGGTGGGGGAACCACTGGGGTCCAGCTCTCACAATACTATGTGGTTTAATTAGGCCCTGGGCACCAGTAAACCCTCATCTAAGGCTGAGGTGCTAGTCTTCAGAAGGGTAGATTTCAACCAAATGAGGGATATAGTCCTGGGAAGGTTAGCTGGAGTAGACAGTATTGAGGGAGTAGAAAAAAGATGGGGTAGTCAGACAAGGTGCTGTTCTCATGGCAATGAAAACATGCACAAAAACAGTTATCAAGAGAACAAGTATAAGAGACCAGTTTGGTTCTCTGAAGAGGCTGGGAAGGTTGTGAGAGACAAAAAGAAAGCCTTTATAAGGTACAAAGAAAAACAAGGGGATAAGAAATGGGACAAGTGCCAGGGAAAAATTAGGGAGGTCACGATGGCAGTCAAGATTGCAAAGGCAGACACAAAACTGTGTACTGTGGAGGTGGCCAAGGAAGGAGAAAAAGAGTTCTTTAGATATATAAGAGGAAACAGAAAGATGGTAGGGGGCAATGGCAGAATACTGAAGAGGGCAGAGTAACAAACGAAGATAGGCAGAAAGCAGCCATGGTGAACAATTGCTTCTGCTCAGTATTCACTATGTAGAATAGTGGGCCCTTCCGGAGAGCGGCATAATGGCAGCTGATAGAGGGGTCCAGGAAATGAGGCTGCAGAAGTACACTAACGAAAGAGCCAAAAAATGGTTAGCAGCCCTGAAGGTAAACAAGGTCACTGGGCCGGATGGCATGCATCTGAGGGTAGTGAAGGAACAGGCATCAGTGTTAGCCTAACCCCTAGTGCAGTTATTCAAGTTCTTCCAACAAAGAGTGGAGGATGGCGGGTGTAGTTCTACTACACAAGGGAAGGGACAAAGAGCAGCCAGGAAACTAGAGACTCTATCAGCTTTACCTCCATGGTAGGGAAACTGATGGAGACACCAGTCAGAGGACCTAGTGAAATACCTGGAGAACAATAAGTTGCAAGATAATAAGCAGCATGGGTCTGTGGCAGGGAGGTCAGACCACCCTGATAGTAGTCTTTGGGTAACCAGGATAGTTCACATGAAGCATGCCATAGAGTTACTGTGCTTTGACTTCAGTAAGGTATTGGACTTGGTGCCACACCAGAGGCTGCTGAAGAAGATGTGTGATCTGGATATACTGTAGATAGGGAAATTATAAAGTGGATAGGGAGTTGATTGGAGGGAAGGCAGGAGAGAGTTGTGGTGAAGGGTGTAAGATCAGAGGAAAGAGAGGTCACAAGCAGAGTACCACAAGGATCTGTATTGGACTCAGTCATCTTTAATATGTTCATCAGTGACATAGGAGATGGAATCCAGGGCACATTATGTCTATTTACATATAACACTAAACTCTGTGGTAGAATTGACAACATACATAGAAAACATAGAAACATAGAATTTGACGGCAGATAAGGACCGCTTGGCCCACCCAGTCTGCCCATTTCCCTACCTAATGGCTAGCTGCAGATCCTAGTTAACCAGCAGCCTACTTCTTTCTACCCCCACCCCCTAGAATTGCCTTTTGGCTGTCCCATGCATGCTTGAATTCAATCACTGTTTTTGACTCCACAACCTCCTCCGGAAGGCTGTTCCATGCATCCACAACCCTCTCTGTGAAAAAATACTTCCTTACATTACCTCTGAGCTGCCCTCCCTCTATCTTCAAATTGTGCCCCCTTATTCTTGCACACCTCTTTTTTTGAAAGATGCTACCCTCTTGGACTTTGTTGATTCCCTTGAGGTACTTGAACGTTTCTATCATGCCCCCCTTTCCTCGAGGCTATACATATTAAGCTCCTTTAGTCTCTCTTCATATGTCTTCCGTGCAGACCCTGCACCATTTTAGTTGCCCTCCTCTGGACAGCTTCCATCTTGTCTATGTCCTTACGGAGATTGGGTCTCCAGAACTGCACACAGTACTCCAGATGGGGTCTCACCAACTGTCTGTACAGAGGGATAACAACTTCCTGTTTTCTACTGGTGATGCCTCTCCCTATGCATCCCAGTATCTCCCCAGCCCTCCTTACTGCCCTCTCACATTGCTTGCCCACCTTTAAGTCATCTGATATGACTACCCCCAGGTCCCTTTCCATTTTTGTTGTTGTTAGTATCTCACCCCCCATTGTGTACTCTTCCCCTGGGTTTTTGTTTCCCAGGTGCATTACCTTGCACTTCTTAGCATTAAATCTAAGCTGCCATACATTTGACCATTCCTCTAACCTTGCCAAGTCCCTTCTCATCCTTTCCACCCCACCTTGTGCATCAACTCTGTTGCAGATCTTTGTGTCATCTGTAAAGAGACATACTTTTCCTTTCAGTCCCTCTGCAATGTCACTTACAAAGACATTGAAGAGGACCGGTCCTAATACTGAACCCTGGGGCACCCCACTAGTAACCCCCCCTTTCTTCAGAGTGGACTCCATTTACTATTACCTTCTGTGCCCTATTCTCCAGCCAATTCTTTACCCAGGCTATCATCTTGGGACCCACTCCCAGGCTGGCTAACTTGTATATTAATCTTTTGTGTGGGACTGAGTCAAATGCCTTGCTAAAGTCTAGGTAGGCCATGTCACAGCCCCTCCTGATCTACTACTTTGGTCACCCAGTCAAAGAAATCTATTAGATTCATCTGGCATGACCTTCCTGCTGTGAATCCATGCTGCCTTGGGTCCTGTGCCCCTCTGGCCTCTAGGTACTCGACAATTCTTTCCTTCAGAAGTGATTCCATCATTTTCCCTATCACTGAGGTTAAACTAACAGGTCTGTAGTTTCCTGCTTCTGCCCTGCTCCCACTTTTGTGAAGGGGAATCACATCAGCCCTCCTCCAGTCCTCAGGTACCACCCCATCCTCCCATGATTTGTTAAAGAGGGTAGTCAGTGGTGTCACTAGTTCTACCCTTAGTTCTTTTAGAACTCTGGGATGAATCCCATCAGGCCCCATTGCTTTGTCCACCTTCAGTTTTAAGAGTTCTTTCAGAACCCTTTCTTCTATAAATGGGCTGGTATCAACTTCTGTATCCAGAGTGTTTCTATTGTTTGTTTTAGGTACCTCCTCTTCATTTGTAAATACTGAGCAAAAATATTTGTTTAGTATTTCTGCCTTTTCACAGTCACCCTCTGCCCACCCCTTCCCTTTATTAAGCCTCACTATCCCCTCCTTAGTCTTTCTTCACTCCTGATGTACCTAAAATGGTTTTATCCCCTTCTTAACTGAGTTGGCTATCTTTTCCTCAGTTTGGGCCTTTGCTGTTCTGACTGCCTTCCCAGCTTCCTTTTGCTTTAACTGATACAATTCTCTGTCCTGCTCCTTCTGTGATTCCTTGTACTTTCTGAATGCTTTCTTTTTCTCTTGAACCTTCACTGCCACCTCCTTTGAGAACCATAGTAGTTTCTTACATCATTTTGTTTTGTTTATTTGCTTCACACAAAGGCTTGTTACCTCTGTGATGGCAGTTTTTATTATTCCCCATTCTTCTTCCACCCCTCCTTCCTTCCTTCCCATTTGATAGTGCATTCCTTAGGCACTCACCCATTTTGGCAGAGTCAGCCCTCCTGAAGTCCAGTACTTTTGCCTTTGTATGGCTTGATTCTATTGCTGTGTTTGCTGGAAAATTTACCCAAAGTCGGGCAACTGAAATTCAATGCCAAGAAGAGTAAAGTGATGCACTAAGGGAACAACAATCCCAGAACAGAGTATTGGATGAGAAGGGTTCAGTTGGGCACAACATCAAAGGAAAGGGACCTAGGAATCATCATTAATGACTCCCTTAAACAAACCAATCAATGTAACAAGGCCTTCAGCAAGGCTAACAGGATGCTAGGGTGCACTGGGAGGGGGGTTGACAGTAGGAAGCAGGAGGTACTGTTACCTCTGTATAGATCACTGGTAAGGTCACATCTGGAGTACTGTGCCATTTATGGAGTCTCCACCTAACAAAGGACAAGGACAAGCTACAAACAGTACAATGCAGGGTCACCAAGATAATTCAGGAACAGGAAGACAGCTCCTACGAGGATCTGCTAAAAGTGCTGAACATGTATTCAGTTGAAACCAGATAAGGGTAGGGATACAACTGAGACATTCAAGTTCCTGAAAGGAATAAACAGAGTGAACATCTGAGGAACTCTTTACCAGGAATAAAGAAACCAGGACATAGGGTCACAAGTGGTGGTTAATGGGGGAAAGATTTAAAAAAGATGTGAGGAAGATGGTTTAACAGTAGGAAGCAGGAGACACTGTTAGCTCTGTACAGATCACTGGTAAGATCACACCTGGAGTAAAGTGCCCATACTGTCAGAGTTTCCCAAAACTGTGAAATTAACTTTCCCCATCTGTCTGCCACGCCAACTCCCCTTCTGCCCTCTCCTCCCTCTTATGTAACTTCTTTACCCCTACTTGCAGCTGATTTTAATTTCCTCCATAATCTGTTCCCCTCCCACTCTCCCCCCCGTCCTTACTTCTACCCACTATCTTACCTCCAGTTTTACAGCTTCTCTGTCCCAGCTAGAGGTTCCCATTCACCTCTGCTTGGCAACTCTCACACTCAACCCTTATCCCCTTCCTGCATGCTCATAGATCACTACCAGATGCGGTATCCATGTTGCATCTATGTCTACTGAGCGCACTTCTCTCCCAAACCTACTTGGCGCACCTCAGCTAAGCCACTCCTCATTATCTTGTCAGACCCCTTACAAGTTGCACTTTCACTGTGTAAAAATTAAAAAAATCACTTTTGTCTGATATGTTGTACAGTATGTAATTACTGTAACTATTTTTTCCCTCTGTTCTGCTTCTGTTTCTCAATTGTTGCCTTTCCTACAATTTGCTTGTTAGACTGAATTTGTGGAGTACTATGTAATTCTGGAACTATGTTATTCTCTGCTTTGTTCTTGTACAATTGTTATTTTGCTGTAAATATTTGGCTATTCCATTTCCCCCTTCCCAGGATGCACCTTGAAACGAGAAGTGTTGCTCAGTGTGCTTTTTCTGGTGAAACTTTCAAACTAAATTAATTAATTAATTATAAGTATATTATAAAAGTGATTGCGCAAAGAAATGGTCTGCTGCCAGAAGTTGTGGGTGCTTGAACCACAAGCAGCTTCAAACACAGCTGGGATAGATCTAAGGGTATAGTAGTTACTCAGCAGGATGAGGGAGGTGGAAACACAGAGAACAAAAGGGGGACTAGGGTATGCACATACCCCACAGAGAAAGAGGTCCTGGGGTATGATAGGGTAATATAAAGAGGGAAGGGAAAGGGGAAATTGTTTAACCAGGAAAGGCACACTAAGTTGGAACTTGTTTACAGGTGCGACCTGGGAGCACAAGGAAGTTAAGTAACTTGCTCAAGGGTCACACAGTACGCAAATTGGGGCTCCCAGGTCTCCAAGTTAGCAACTCAGTGCTCTGAACCATTACTCTATACTGCCTCCTATGGGCAGACTAGATGGACCACCTGTCTTTTTTTGCTGTCATTATCTATGTTTTTATGTCTCTATAAATCCCTGTCTTTGACTCCCACATAACACATTAAAGTACACTCCAATGGGGCTGTCGCCACCTCATGGGTGGAAGGAAACCTGGTGTCAGCTGACAAAATCTGTGTGGCCTCTACATGGTTGTTCATTCACATGTTTACAAGACATTACAGACCGGACACTTTTTTTGCACTGAAGGCTAACTTTGGCCAGTTGATTCTAAATGCTGTCTCCTCCACTCTAATCTGATCCTGTACTGCTTCTTAGTACTCAGTGTCTAAGGATTTGATGTGCCTCAGGGATTACAAACCACAATGGTAGTTTACTTACAATAACTGGTAAAGGTGATTGTGGGAGTACATCTCTGAGGCACTCCAGGGTCCACCCAGACAAGGAGATAGGTCAAGACGGAGCCCCTATACAAGAGATGATGTGAATGACACTATGATTATCAGCATGTCGTACAGGTTGTCTGTAGTCCATTATTTGTATTGAATAAAACTAAGCTATTGTATATCACATGAAATCTCTGTTTTTCAAAAAGCCAGGTACATACTAACCAATTCCTCTGCAGGTTAAGACTATGGGCTCGATTCTCAAAGCCCCGAGAATAACACAAGGTGCCTGCACCAAACACATATGGCGCAAGTGGCATCTTGCGTCAAAAGCTGCTCCCAGTGCTATTCACAAAAGCAGCCTGTGTCAATTGCAGGCTGCCTGCCCCAAACAGGGCTTGTACCTCATTGCACCCAGAAATGGGCTACAACATGGTATTAGGGGGCATGTGGCAGATGCAAGCTGCCACATTCCCATAAATGGGATTCTCAGAACTCTCCCAGAGAGAGAAATTTTAAGTACCCTTAGACCAGCCAGAGCTGGTCTAAGTGTACTTAGACACATCCTCTCTTGGAGAGCTCACCAGTGTGTGTTACATCAGCATACAGTAAGTCCCCGGCATTGGTGTTCTAGTGGCCCCCCTCCCCGATCCCCAATGTCCCTGACATACTATTAGCTCAACAACCCCATCCCCAATCCCTGATGTCCCGGTAATTCATTTAAAGCACAAACCCCCTCCCCGATCCCCAGTGTCCTGGTAATTCATTTAAAGTATAAACCCCTTCTCTGATCCCCGATATCCCAGTAATTCATGTAATTAACCAACACCCTCCCCGATCCCTGATAATTCATTTAATGCAACAACCCCCTCCCTGTTCCCTGATGTGCCTGCTGTACATATATAAAATAAATTCCCTTTACCTTGCTGTTCCAGTGGCCCCCCTTCCCATTCCACAATGTGCCCACTGTACAGATAAGTTTCCTTTTCCCTGGTGTCCTAGCAGTCCTCCAACCCCACCCCAGCAGGTAGTACCCACCACCCTGCTCCCCATCCCCAAACAGAGCTGGTGACTGGAACAGCACTCCTCTCACCTCTGCTGCCAGCCACCAAATGAACTGTCAGTGAGCCCCTACTGTTTGTTTACAGTAGGAGCTCACTGACACTTCATTCAGTGACTGGTGGCAGAAGTGAGAGGAGTGCTGTGCCAGTCACAAGCACTGTTTGGGATGGGGGGAGCGAGGTGGGTGGTACTACCTGCTGGGGTGGGGGCCACTAGAACACCAGGGAAAAAGGAACTTATTTGTATAGCGGGCGCATTGGAGAATCTGGGGGAGGGAGGCAATGGAACAGCAGGGTAAAGGGACTTTATTTTATATATGTACAGCGGGTGCATCGGGGAATGGTGAGGTTGATTGTTGCATTAAATGAATTATTGGGGCATTGGGGATCAGGGAAGGGGCTTGTGCTTTACATGAATTACTGTGACATCAGGGATCGGGAAGGGGTTTGTGCTTAAAATGAATTACTGGGACACTGGGGCTCAAGGAGGGGGTTTGTGCTTTACATGAATTACTGGGACATTGGGGATTGGAGAGGGGGTTGTTGAACTAACAGTATGTCAAGGACATTAGGGTTCGGTGGGGGGCAGCTTGTCACCAGGGACTGGCTAGAGTGGCACACAGTCACTCTGAAGCTTGAGGCACACCCCTAGGATGTGCCCTCTGTTTGGTGCAAAGCCAGGGTTGCAGCAAGCTGCAGGACTTTGCCACTGGGACCCTGCCCAATAGAGAATTGGGCGCAGGATCCCTGGTGTACCAGGCGTTGATGCAAGCTGCCTTTCAGGGCAGCTTGCGTCAGACTAGGGACTCTTTGAGAATAGAGCCCTATGAGTTCAAAAACTTTGGAAGAAGTCTAACTGAGGAATCTTGGAGTAGGCAAAGCCTAAGGTGGGTCTGATTTCACTTTTGAAGTCACATGTGCATCAGCAGCCTATCAGATGAACATAACCCAGTCTGTAAGAAATTGGAGTTCCTCAGAAATGTACTCCCACAATCAGGTGAGTAAACTACTATTGTTTCTCTGAGTCCTTTCATTGTTGCAGTAGAAAACTGGCAAGGGTTGGGGGAGGAGGCAGGAGACAAAGCTTGATCAGACAGAAGATGGCTACACCTACAGGGTCAGAGTCAGTAGACGACAGTTAGGCAGAAAAACACTGTACCTGGAATTATGTGGAAGAGATTAGAGATGAGCAGAAAAATGTCAACTTTCTTATCAGCTTAGTTGCATGACTACTGTTCATGGATAAGATCTTTCTATGCTCTGATAAAAACACTAGATAATATCCAGTGGGTTTGTTTTGGTATCTTGACGCTACTGATTGGCATGAATATGACAGCCATAGTTAGGGATGACTGGTTACGCCTATAGTGTAAACTGTAAAACCTCCATTTCTGCACACCCATATCTCAGGAACTCAATGACAAATTGGACTGAAATGTGGTTTGTAAATTGTGCCAGAATGTACAGTCTCTGCAGGCTTCAGCCTGATTTTAACAAGGGCTACTGGGATATAGCTTATGTGTAAACAATACAATCTGGCAGGTTTTAAACATTTAGCATTTTTTTTCCAGAGCAGATTATATCCCTAACTATTGTACAAATATCTAGTCATAAAAACTGGTAGTTTAATAATTAGAGCTATTGCAAAGTTTTCCATCACCTGTGAAGTTCTGACAAAGTTGCAAAATTTACCTTTGTGAATAGCTTTGCAAATAGTCCCCTTTGCCCCTCCACAATCAGTTGTCCTAGGAAAGTTGCCCTTTTTCAGGCGAAGTCAGAAGAAGTTATGGAAAAGTTGAAACTTCGCTGGTGAATTTGCATGGCATCTTGGAAAAAGTGACGCTACTGTTGCCAAAAACTTCACAAAGTCTGCACTCTGTGAAATTAACAAACTTTCAAAATTTGCAAAGCAAATGTTGCCAACTTTGCACATTTTATTTATTTATTTATTGAAATGTTTCACCAGAAAAGCACACTGAACAACAAGTTGCCTGTCTCCCGGTGTGACCTAGGGGAAGAAGTACAATGGAGTAGCAAACAAAAATACATTTAAGTCCTCATTTACAAAAAGGTACTTACATTGAACAAAACATTTGGCAACAACACTTGGGAATAAGAAACAGAGATTTAGAAACATGAGAGTGACACGGGGAGGGACCTGGTACAATAATAAAGGCTGGAAGGTGGGGGAACTATGGGAGAAAATTGGGAAAAAATACTGAGTAGGGGTACCAGGGAGTCAAAGATGTATATTTGTAAGTGCATCAGTAGGGAGATTCATAAAATGCCAGAGAGGGTGAAGAGGGAGAGAGGGATGTGGACAGGAGGGTGGTGGGAGGGCAGCCACTGTGACTGCTGCAGGATGTTTGGGAACCGTGCAAGTGGAGGAGGGAAGAAGGAGGGTAGGAAAGGCTGCAGGGAGGTGGACTGGGAGGGAGGAGGGACGAGGGGGAAGCAGAGCCCGCAGGGACTCCCTCAGGATGTAGATGATCCCTGCAGGGGGGCCTAGGGGCAACTGTGAGGGGTGGGGAGAAAGGTAGCTATAAGAGTGAGTAGGGTGGGTCAAAATAGGCAGCCAAGTTCAGGAAAGGGTGCGGATTAGTGTGTAGGGAGAGGAGAGGGTGGTTTGGTGGGGGGTGAAAGGGAGGGGTGGGGAAAGACGGAGAGTATAAAGATGGAGGAATGATTTATAGACAGGTGGAAAGAGTCAGCAAGGAAAGATGGCTATGCATTAGGTGAGTGCTTAGTTATGGAGGGTCATGGCAGGTGCAGTTCGAAGACAGATAATTGTGTAGGGCATAGCAAAGGGAGTGGGAAGAGGAGGAGTGGTGGATTTGAGGGGAAAGGGAGTTCCAGATTTTGGGAAGGTGGTAAGAGAAGCCAGATTGACCAATTAGGGTGGAGCGTCTAGGGATTACCAAGGTGCATGTGTCATTTGATCTAACGGAGTGAGTGGGGGAAGGTGGTGTGATAAAAGAGGCACAGAGGTAGTTTGGGAGAGACCTGAACCAGTGTTTAGAAGTGAGCTTAGTGCAATGGTATAGGCATCTGTTTGGGAGAGAGGGGAGGGATAGTGCATGGTAGAGATCGCAATGGTGTATGCGAGAAGGGGCATCAAGGGCAGAGCGACAAAAAGAGTGAAATAGTGTGTCCAGTTTGGTCAGGGATGTTTTGGGAGCAGCATGGTAAATTACATCACAGTAGTCAATAATGGGGAGAATCATCTTTTGGACAAATTCACGCCTAGCTGTAAGAGAGATGCAGCTATGGTTCCTGAATAGGGTGCCAAGCTTGGGGTGCAGTTTTTTCAGGATGGCATCAATATGCCCAGAGAAGTTGAGGTGTTGGTCCAGCCAGACACCAAGGTATCTGAATGAGGATGTGTCCTCAAGAATAGTCCCATCCAGGGTGTGGAAGGAGGGAAGGTTGGGAAACCTAGAGAGTCTCTGTCTAGTGCCGCAAGTCATGGAGACAGTCTTCTTGTCATTGGGGAAGAGGTGGTGGTTAGCAAACCAGAGCTGAACTTTGTTGAAATCATGCTGCAGAGTAGTTGTAACCTCAGCAGGACTTGCACCAGACAAAAAACAAAACAGTATCATCTGCATACATGTGGATTGAGGAGGAAGGGGAGTAGATGAAGGGCAGGTCATTTAGGAAGATTGAGAATAAGAGGGAGCCAAGTACAGAGCCCTGAGGGACACCTCTGTTGATCGGGAGGGGAGGGGAGATGATGCCTGCAATCTGAACTGATTGGGCTCTACCAGTGAGGTAGGCTCTGAACCAGTTTGTGGCGGATGGTGAGAGGCCTTCGGTTCAGACTGAGTCCATGAGTAGGGAGTAGGAGACTGTGTCAAACACTTTTGCAAGGTTGGCAAAAATGGCTGAGGTGATAAGACCATTGTCCATTCCGGTTAGGATGGAGTCAGTTAGCCAGAGAAGGGAGGTGGTGGTGGAGTGGTGTTTGGATTGGAGATTGGAACGGGGTGAAAAAGGAGGAATCAGAGAGGTAGGAGGTAAGTTGGGAGAGTACCAGGTGTTCTTGAAGTTTAGCAAGAGTTGAGAGGAGGGACATGGGGTGATAGTTGCTAAGGGAAGTGAAGTCTCCACCTTTGGGTAAGGGGAGAACCACTGCATGTCTCCATGATGCAGGGACTGAGCTAGTAGTGAAGGAGAGGTTTAGAATGAGAGAGAGGGGATAAGCAATGGAATAGGCTTAGAGTGAGAAGAGTTTGGGGTCGATGTCATCAGGGGAGTAGCCCTTTACAGGATTGATAGTGAGGAGGGCTTTTAGAGTATCTTCAGGGGAGATGGCTGAGAAGGAGAAGGTAGAGGAGGGGGATGAGTGGAGTGAAGAGGTGCAGGGGTGGAGTGAGGGGGTAGGGGGGATGGTAGTGCCTTTAGTAGTTCAGTAGAGCAGGTGGTATAGTAGAAGTTGAATTATGTGGCTATAATACTTGGGTCAGCCACCAGATAGTTGTTTATTTTGAGGACCGGTGGTGAAGGGTGTGATTGTGGTGTGAAAAGGGCTGGACCACCATCCAGAATTTTGATGGGGTGTTTACATTTGTGAGGAAGTCAGATCTAAAGTATTCAGATTTGGCTAATCTCATGGCCTTTGTGCAGGCATTCCAGAACTTATGGTATGAGGCAAAGTCCCTAGGGGACTGGGTAGATTTATGGTGCTTCCATGCACGATCTCTGGCTCTGTGGTAGGCCAGGAGTTCAGGGGTTATCCAGGGCAAGTGGTTTTCCCTGACTCTGGTTGTATTTTTAAGGGCAAAAGTATCCCACATGCCTAGGAATATGTCTTTGAAATATGAGAGAGCCTTTTCTAGCGAGGAGGAGGTTAGGGGAGAACAGTCAGTGATGGATAGGTGATGTAGTAGGGGTTTGAGGTTCAGTGAGATGAAGGCACATAGTTTCAAGGATTTGGGTGGGGGGATTTTGGCCTATGAATTCTGCGGACTAGGAAGATTGAATTGTGGTCACTTAGAGCATCATGGAGGATGCCAGATTGTATTACTCTGTGTGTGTGGGAGGTGAGCGCCCATTCAATCAAGGAATGGTTTAGTGACTTGTGGTTTGGATGGGTGGGTTCCTTAATCAACTGGGTAAGGTTTAGGGCTCCTATGTCATTTTTTGTTTTGTCTGACTTAGGTGACAGCCAATTTAGGTTGAAATCGCCTAGGATCTATAGTTCACCTGGTTAAGAAAGGGCAGAGATGGCAGTGACTACCTCGAGTGCGATAACTGGCTGGGTGTTTGGGTGGCAGTAGACTCCGGCTTTGAAAACAGGATTAGAGCAGGGCAGCACCTCCTGGTCACTGAAACAAATGGGTTACGCCAACAGGGATTTTCCCAAATTTTTACCACCTGTGGGTCATCATCGAGTGGGGGGGGGGTGGCAATTTTGATCAAAAGGCACACATCGTTTGTGGCAGAAAAGAGTCCACCAGATCCAGAAGGTAGATTTATAATAGTTAAAGGCACACTCAATAATACCACTGTTGTATTGGGTGAAATCTACGACCCAGTCGGAGGAGATGCAGATTTCCTTATGCGCTTGGCTGACAAGATGAGCAGATTTTTGCCCTCCATGCTAATTCTGGGTGGAGACTGGAATATTCCCCCATCACAAGACCTGGACAGAACTTACAGGCCATTAAAACCCCTATCCCCTCCACAACAAGCCCTAAGGGATTTCATGGAGTTATTGGGACTATGCAATCCATGGCGCCTGCTTAACCCCTCTAGTCAGCTCTTCTCCTTCTATTCCCAGATCCACCAGTCGTGGTCCAGATTAGATTTCATTTTTAACCAGTACCTCTGTTTTAGCTGGCCTTCACCAGACAGGAATCAAACCAATTGTTATATCTGACCATTCAATTGCATGGCTTGTGATCTCCCCTGACCCGAATCTTCAAAGGGATGCTACCTGAAAACTAAACACACAACTCCTAAAAGAGGAGCGAATAATCTCCCACATTAAGACTCTAATCTCCTCCTTTATAGATATTAATAAGGGCTCCACTAAAAGGGAAGACTTAATATGGTTTTCTCTTAAATGCTATATTAGGGGGGAATTCATTAAGCTAGCTTCCAGAAGGAAAAAGCAAAGAGAGGCAAGAGTTATCTCCTTGTCAAATCAAATAAGGGTCGCTGAAAGTACTCTATCTACATCCTCCTCTCCAAGTTCTTTGGAAACCTTACTAAAGCTTAGGAATGAATATGCAGATCTGTTAAAGGAAAGGGCAGAATATGCCATCCTAAAAACTAAGGTTCGTTATTTTGACCAAGGCGAGAAACCGGGTAGAATGCTAGCCCTCCGCCTACGGGAATTAGAAAATTCAAGGCTAATCCCCTCATTGCAAGATCCAGATGGCTCCATTAAAACTTCCCCTCGAGACATATCCCAGGTCTTTGAAACCTTTTATAAGGGTTTATACAGTAAATGTTCCTCTCAAGCTCCCCTTTCATGTATAGAACAATATCTGGAAGGCCTTACTCTCCCATCCCTACCGGCCCATCACTGTTCGATTCTGTCTTCTCCAATTACCTTGGGGGAGGTAGAGAAGGCAATTAATGGGTTTTCACTGGACAAGTCACCAGGCCCTGATGGCTTTCCCTCCAACTTTTACAAAATCTTTTGTAAGGAATTAGCCCCCCTTCTCTTAAATTTATTTGAATATATATTCACCTTGGACACTCTAGACCCCACCCTGCTGGAAGCTACGATTGTCCAAATCTTGAAACCAGATAAACCACATAGTGAGCCTGCTAGTTACCGTCCAATTTCATTACTAAATTACGACATCAAAATCTTAACAAAAATCCTATCTCTTAGGATCAAAAGGATTTGGTCTCATCTGCTGAGCCCTGAGCAGGTGGGGTTTGTGCAAAGTCGATCTTCAGCCGACCATCGGCGAACCCTTTCACATGTCTTCCATGCTGCCCAAAACTCTCAGATCCCCATGGCCTTAATCTCATTAGATGCAGAAAAAGCCTTCGACAGAGTAAACTGGGATTTTCTTTGGGCAACTCTTAAGAAAATGGGTTTCCTGGCAGCTTTCATTCAATGGATACAGACGGTATATAAAGCTCCCGCTGCAAAAATTTATTGTAATGGGGTTTTCTCTTTGCAGTTTTCCCTGTTTACTGGCACCAGGCAAGGCTGTCCCTTGTCCCCCTTTTTATTTAATTTATATTTGGAACCCCTTTTACTCAGCATTAAGCATTCGCCCCAGGTTATAGGTTGCTCAGTGTATCAACAGTCTTTGACCCTTTCAGTGTATGCGGATGACATTCTCCTCCATTTGGCCTAACCGGATGTTTTGCTATCACACGGCCTACAAATTATTAAGCAGTTCGGACTCGTAGCTAATTATAAATTAAACTTATCAAAAACAGTGATATTTCCTTTAAATGCCCTCACTCACCAAGTTAATTTCACTCATTTCAGTATGAAGTGGTCACCTCACTCAATTAAATATTTAGGCATACATCTTACTAAGGACCCGGAGGCCTTTAGAAAACTCAATCTGGATGATTTAGTGATGAATATTCAGCAGGATCTTCAAAGATGGGCAAAACTCCCTCTTTCGTTATGGGGTTGTATCAGCATTATAAAAATGAATGTGCTGCCCCGCCCTTTTTGCCCTCTAAATTTACTGAATCTTTGGCTCCCAGTGTCCTACTTTCCGCAGCTCTACTCTGTCCTTTCCAAATTTATCTGGCAGGGCAGATATCCTAGACATTCTTTCCTGACACTTAATCTTCTCAAAGAACTGGGTGGACTCCGTCTCCCCAACTTTACTTTTTATTACTGGGCGACTCACTTGTCTAAAATGGGGAGATGGTTCTCGGCTACAGCTGACAAGCACCTTCCTATTTGGTTACAGTTGGAGAGGAGGCTTCTGGACTTGCATAATCTCAATTTGTCCAGGTTATTTTTTTTCCACAATTTTTGCATTACCAACCTTAATACAAAATTCGGTTGTTGGGGTCTCTATAAACGTTTTAGCCCAATGTTGGAATTTTTTAAACATTTCACCTAAAAGGGATACGGCTCAATCCCTTATTCTAAACCCTAATATCAAAATAGGGGGATCACTGCTTTCCCCGGACTGGCTTCCCCAGCTAGAGGGTGTCCTAGTGGAAAACCTGTTCTCTCAGGCTGTTCTCCTCTTTTCCCCCGAAATAATAGCTAAATTTAATATCCCTCAGAAATATATTTTTAAGGTTTTCCAGCTGAGGCACCTTATGGTTTCCATCTTTGGAACCACATTTAAGCAGTCTCAGGTTAGGCCTTTCTTGGACCAGATACAGGATTATGCAAAAAAAAAAAACATGGAATTTCAATGATCTATTCCTTTCTCCTGGGAATTAAGTTCCCTAATGCCCTTCCAGGATCCAAAATTTGGACTTCTCTTTTGTCGGACACTACTCTGATATGGAGTCAGATCTGGGAAGATTTGCACAGATACCTCACTCAAGATAGACACAGACTAATTCAGTATCATATCTTAAACAACCTGTACTATACACCAGTCAAGCTCGACAAATTGGGTAGGCTTCCTGCAGCTGTATGTACTAGGTGTGGTACATCTGAAGGGAACCTGATATATATTTTCTGGCATTGTGATAAGGTGGCACCATTGTGGAACACAATTCAATCCAATCTAGATCCTTTACTAGGATTGGGTGAATTGTTTACGATAGAGATATGTATCCTAGGGATGTGCTCCAATATTAGGGTCCAGGAACGTAGATTTCACATGGCTTTAATTTCTATTGTAGTCAAAAGACTGGTTCTCAAGCACTGGATGGACCAATTGGTTATATCATATGCTGAATGGTTGAAGGAAATGTCACTCTGTTTCATTACCGAGAGGCTGATAGCCAGCTCCTGGAATCGTATGGACTCATTTAATCATAAATGGGGTAAACTATATGCTTTATATTTGAATTAAGATACATGTAATGCATGTCTCTGCTTGTTTCTGTTTGTCTTACTTTTTTTGGTACTTTGTAACTGTTTGGGTTATAATTTCTGATTATTTCCCTGTCATGTTGAGTATATCAGGCACACTTCAGGGGAGGGGGGAAGGTCAGGTAGCGAGATAGGGTGGGGTGGGTGGAGCGGAGGGGTTTCATAGGTGTATTGGTATTGTTATTTTGGTAATATTTGATCCAGAGGCAATCCGGTGTCATGTTACCATTAGCCTATATTTGTTATTACTTATGTTTTGTTAATTTCCCTTATTGTTCATTAGTTTTCTGTTATGATAAAAAAATTAATAAAGATGTTGAATTTCAAAAAAAGGATTAGAGCAGGTCAGGGTTACTTGAATGGCTAGGGTGTCATGGGTCTCAGGGTTGGAGGTAAAGTATATTGCAAAACATTGGAGTGAGGAGCATATGTACAGAGCAACCCCACCACCCCTGCATGCCCTATCTTGCCTTAGGATAGAGTATCCTGGGATGGAGACTGTGCGGTCAGGGATCAAGGCCTATAGACAGGTTTCTGTAATGATGAGCATATCAGGCTTTAAAGTGTGTGCCATGGTTTGAAGGAGGGCAGTTTTTAGTTGCAGGCTACAGATGTTTAAGTGCAGAAGTTTAATTCCCTTCGGGAGAGTGCAATAGGTATTGGTGGGTGCGGAAGTTGTGGGTGGGGGAGCTGAACAGGGAGGTGAACATGGGCCCAGGTTGGCATGGATATTTCCTGAGGAGAGAAGTAGGAGGGCGATAATCAGGAAATGAATTTTGAAGCATTTTTGGGAGGAGGGGGAAGAGGAGGTTTTGGGCATGGAGGAGGAGTGGGGAGGGGAGAGGGAGAACATAAGGTGTAGAAATGCCAGATTAGTTGATACAGATAAGAGGGAGGCATGGGGACAGACAGTAGGGTGAGACCAGTGTTCAGAGAAGGGTGACTGAGTGACTGCGAGGATGAAATTTGGGGAGTAAAGGTGAGGGTTATGAATTGGAAGTTTGCAGTCAGGTCCTGTTGGGCTGTATATATATCTTTAGTAACAATACTCACCTAACTGCAATGACTTTTGTTATTCCCATTTGAACTCTTTTTGCAATTATTGAGTAATTTGGGTTTAGAAATAGTGTTCTGGGTGTGAGCAGTATGGAGCAATTAAAATCCTTCATATAATATACCACCATGTGTAAAACAAGCCTTTTATTTACTATGTATTTGCTATGCTTAATGATACATTTTTGGAAAATGTGTCACTGACTACTGCAACACTAATACACACACTGTAGTTTTTAAACAACAGCCACTCTCAAATAATGGCACCAGCACTAAGATTCTATCCCTGGTGCTGGAGAACAATGAGCTCTTCAAATAATCATGTTGCAGTACTAGAAGGTCATCTCCAGAGCCAGCAAACAAGGCCCGCCCTTACAAATAATCAGGCTGGCACTAGGAACCCACACTCAGTGGTCACAAACAATGCCCCCTCCAAATACTGGGTTTGGCAGTGGGAGCCCATTACTAGTTCTGGCCAAAAATGAGCCCCTTTCTCCCACATTCATAGTACCATTACCCACTCCTTCTCCTCAGTTAGGTCAAATCCTCACTTCTGCCCACTCCTGCAACACCCTTAGCTCCAAATCCTGACCCATATTCATGGTGGTTGGCACA
Organism: Neoceratodus forsteri; assembly: GCA_016271365.2. Taxonomy (NCBI): domain Eukaryota; kingdom Metazoa; phylum Chordata; order Ceratodontiformes; family Ceratodontidae; genus Neoceratodus; species Neoceratodus forsteri. Next base: position 1,683,067,103 of record CM057456.1, read on the forward strand.
GACCATATCCTCACCTTGAAATGTAGCCACCATGCCTTTGTGTGAAGCAAATAAAGAAAACAAAATGAAGGAAAAATACACTATGAATCTCAAAAGAGGTGGCATGGAAGGTTAGGGAGAAAAAGATAGCATTCATGAAGTATAAGGAATCACAGAAGGAGCAGGACAGAGAACTGTACCAGTTAAAGCAAAAGGAAGTAGGGAAGGCAGTCAGAATAGCAAAGGCCCAAACCGAGGAAAAGATAGCCAACTCAGTTAAGAAGGGGGATAACACCTTTTATAGGTACATTAGGGAGCAAAGAAAAACCAATGGAGGGATAGTGAGGCTTAATAAAGGGAGGGGTGGGTGGGCAGAGGTCACAGTAAAAGACAGAGATACTGAATGAATACTTTTGCTCAGTATTCACAAAAGAAGAGGAGGAGGGGGAGGTACCTAAATCAAACAATAGAAGCACTCTGGATAAGAGGATTGATACCAGTCCATTCACAGAAGAAGGGTCCTGAAAGAACTCCTAAAACTGAAGGTGGACAAAGCAATGTGGCCTGACAGGATTCACCCCTGAATTCTAAAAGAACTAAGGTGAGAACTAGTGACATCACTAACTACCCTTTTTAACAAATCATGGGATGAGGGTGTGGTACCTGAGGACTGGAGAAGAGTGGATGTGATTCCCCTTCACAAACGTGGGAGCAAGCAGAGGTAGGAAACTACAGACCTGTTAGTTTGACCTCAGTGGTAAGGAAAATGATGGAATCACTTCTGAAAGAAATCATTTTTGAGTACCTGGAGGCCAGCGGGGCTCAGGACCCAAGGCAGCATGGATTCACAGCAGGAAGGCCATGTCAGACGAATCTAATAGATTTCTTTGACTGGGTGACCAAAGTAGTAGACCAAGGAGGGCTGTGGATATAACCTACCTAGACTTTAGCAAGGCATTTGACACAGTCTCACACAATAGATTAATGAACAAGTAAGCCAGCCTGGGACTGGGTCCCAGGATGGTAGCCAGTGTAAAAAATTGGCTGGACAATAGGACGCAGAGGTTAACAGTAAACAGAGTCCACTCCAAAGAAAAGGGGAGGGGGGTTACTAGCAGTGTACCACAGAGTTCAGTACTGGGACCGGGCCTCTTTAATGTCTTTATAGGTAACAATGCGGAGGGACTGGAAGGAAAAGTATACCTCTTTGCAGACAACACAAAGATCTGCAACAGTGTTGATACACACGGGAGCATGGTGGAAAGGATGAGTAGGGACTTGGCAAGGTTTGAGGAATGGTCAAATGTATGGCAGCTTAGATTCAATGCAAAGAAGTGCAAAGTAATTCACCTGGGAAACAGAAACCCAGGAGAAGAGTGGGGTACACAATGGGGGGGAGGTGCTAACAACAACAAAAATGGAAAGGGACCTGGGGGTAGTCATATCAGATGACCTAAAGGTAGGCAAGCAATGTGAGAAGACAGTAAGGAGGGCTGGGGGGATACTGGGATGCATAGTGTGAGGCATCACCAGTAGAAAACAGGAAGTTGTTATCCCTCTGTACAGACTGTTGGTGAGACCCCATCTGGAGTACTGCATGCAGTTCTGGAGACCCCATCTCTGCAAGGACATAAATAGGATGTAGGTGGTCCAGAGGAGGGCAACTAGAAAGGTACAGGGTCTGCACTAAAAGCCATACCAAGAGCGACCAAAGGAACTTACTATGTATACCCTCGAGGAAAGACAGGAGAGGGGGGACATGATAGAAACGTTCAAGTACCTCAAGGGAATCAACAGAGTCCTAGAGGGTAGCATCTTTCAGAAAAAGAGATGTACAAGAACAAGGGGACACAATTTGAAGATAGAGGGGGGATGGCTCAGGGGCAACGTAAGGAATTATTTTTTCACAGAGAGGGTGGTGGACGCATGAAACAGCTTCCCTGAGGAGGTTGTTGGGTCAAAAACAGTGGGGGAATTCAAGAATACATAGGACAGACATAAGGCAGTTCTAGTGGAGGGTGGTAGGAGGAAGCAGGCTGTTGGTTAACTATGATCTGCAACTTATCCAGTAGATAGGGAACTGGGCATACAGGGTGGGTCAAGGGGTCCTTATCTGCCATCAAAGTCTATGTTTCAATGTTTCTATGCACCAGTCCCAATCTCATCAGTATTTTGCAAATACAGGATCCCTATGCTGGTGATTAATCAAGGATACTCATTTTCCTGGAGTGGCTTTTCCTAAACAGACTTTTTGCCTAACTAACTCCCTGTAGACCAGTGGGAGCTACAGGGAAGGAGAGAAATAAGGAAGCAAAAAAGGTAGGGGGGAGGGGAAAAAATTATAAGTTTGGGAGGGAATATGGGTTCTACAAGGGTGGGCAGGACAAAAGTAAATATGCCATGGGTGGTTACAAAGGGGGATAAGGGCCAGCCTGCTGGTGCAACAGTAGTGCTACTGCTCGCAATGCTGAAGACCCGGGTGTGGGAACGAGACTGAGCCATCAGAGGGCCAGCCTGCTGGTGCAACAGTAGTGCTACTGCTCGCAATGCTGATGATCCGGGTGTGGGAATGAGACTGAGCCATCAGCGGGCCATCCTGCTGGTGCAACAGTAGTGCTACTGCTCGCAATGCTGATGAGCCGGGTGTGGGAACGAGACTGAGCCATCAGAGGGCCAGCCTGCTGGTGCAACAGTAGTGCTACTGCTCACAATGCTGAACACCCGGGTGTGGGAACGAGACTGAGCCATCAGAGGGCCATCCTGCTGGCGCAACAGTAGTGCTACTGCTCGCAATGCTGACGAGCCAGGTGTGGGAATGAGACTGAGCCATCAGAGGGGCCAGCCTGCTGGTGCAACAGTAGTGCTACTGCTTGCAATGCTGACGACCTGGGTGTGGGAATGAGTTTGAGCCATCAGAAGGCCAGTCTGCTGGTGCAATAGTAGTTCTACTGCTTGCAATGCTGATGACCCAGGTGTGGGAATGAGACTGAGCCATCAGAGGGGCCAGCCTGCTGGTGCAACAGTAGTGCTACTGCTTGCAATGCTGACGACCTGGGTGTGGGAATGAGTTTGAGCCATCAGAAGGCCAGCCTGCTGGTGCAACAGTAGTGCTACTGCTCGCAATGCTGATGACCCAGGTGTGGGAACGAGACCGAGCCGTCAGAGGACCAGCCAGGGGAGGTGAGCTGAGTCTCCTAGAGGATGCTCTCCACCTCGGGGAAGGAGGACTGACAGACTCCACTCTGTTACTGCCAGCTGGGTGACCACAGGTGGCAGTGCAAGTCGAACTGTGGAATGGTGAGGATGCCGATATGATCCAACGTGCAATTTACACGCATGTGTGCATGTCCATCAAGAGCTCCCTCATTGTCTCGCTAGGGGCTGGGCTAAGAAAAAGGAAAAAGACTAGCAGGCACTGAAGGAGCACATCTTCCCTGCACCACAATCCCCTCACCACGGCATTCCTCTCTGACCGCACCGATAGAGTCTCTGTGGGTGGTGGAGTGACCCCTCCCAGCAGCCCCACCCTGGGGGGTAAGCCAGGGTGTTGTAGGAGAAGAAGGTAAGTCCAGGAGAAGGTGGGTGAGGGGGCTGGCCGCTATTGTGAGGACTGATGTGAGCTGCCTGACCTGTGGGGGAAAAGTACAGTAAACTCAAAAAAGCAAAACAAAAGAAGAGAGTGTAAGGGTAGTTCAAGAGTGGGGAAAGGGGGAATTTAAAGATAACTTCAGTTTGGAAGAGCAGGAAGGACAACATTGCTATCATGAAGAGGGGAAAGAGGAGTTTAAGTATACTGTATATCTGCAAAACATTTCAAGAAATACCAGGTTAGGGCTCTTGGGTCAGTCCCTGTTACTGTCTGTTCTCTAGGAAGAAGGTAATAGGGTTTCATAGTTTGCTGAATTATATTCAGTTTGGTAAAGTAAGCATACCTGCAGGATTTGGAAAAGTAGGTTTCTTTTTATTTGCATTTTGTTTATTTTTGATGATCAAGTAGCCACAGTGGAGTACTAGTCCTCATTTTCAGGTACTGTACATCTCAGGGCGATATGTGCCAGTTGCAACAATAATACAATTTACAAACACATACAAACATAATCACACAGTTAAAATATCGTACATTTGACCAGCAAGCTACAAAATAGTTATGGAGAAAAAATGTAAAACAGTTACACTGAAATAAATTAGATAGATATTCTTTCAGTTTGTTTTCTATAAGTATATGTAATTATCTAAAGCGCATAGGTTAGATCATTCCATCTCTTAGATGCAATATAAGCAAATAACTTTGGTCCTGATACATTAGGTTCAATTCTAAAGCCTCCCCAACTGATGCAAGGGGCTTGCACCACACGGAATGGCTCAAGGTGTGGCTTGCACCAAAAGATGCGCTGGGAGCAATTCTCAAAAGCAGCCTGCATGCACCAAAGTGGGCTTGCACTGTCTTTGTGGCACAAAATGGGCTTCGGCATGATGCAAGGAGCCTTGTGCCAGTGTAATGCTGTACCCTCCCCTTTTTGGGAATTCACATATGTGTTCAGTGTTGCCAAAATCAAACACCCCCTAGACCAGCTAGGGCTGGTCTAACGGTCCTTGCACCACTCAGAGAGCCCCCCCCGGGTGGGAGCATCATGTGCCACGGACCCACCTCCCTATCCTCCATCTTCCTCATTAAATATACATATATCTGTCCCTGGTGGGCCAGTGGAATCCCCTCCCTATCCCTGAGTCTGCCCCTAATATATATATATATATATATATATATATATATATATCTATATATATATCTATATATCTATAGATATATATATATTTCTCTGGTGGTCTAGTGGATCCCCTCCCTATCCCTGATTTGTTCCTATACTAAAACATAAAAGGTTCCTTGGTGGTCAGGTGGACCCCCCCATCCCAACAGGCACTGCCCCACCAACCTGCTACCCCTGTCCCATTCCCAAGCCAGTGACCGGCATAGCCCTCTGCTCTTCACCATGGTCAGCTGCCAATTGAGTTGTCAATGGGTGCGTACTGTACAGTCAGCTGTTACAGTACACTCTCCCAGACAGCTCAGTTGGTGGCTAGCCATGGTGGAGAGTGGAGGGATGTGCTGGTTGCTGGCTTGGGAATGGGATGGGGAGAGCAGGGTGGTGGGGCACTGCCTGCTGGAGAAGGGGTTGGGGGATCCACTAGACCACCAGGGAACATTGTATGTTATATTATAGGGGCAGATCGGAGGTAGGGAGGGGGGTCCGCTAGACCACCAGGGAAAGATATATTTATATGATGGGGCAGATTGTGGATAGGGAGGGGGGGGTCTGCCAGACCACCATTAACAGATATATATATTTATATAATGGGGGAGATTGGGGATCTGGAATAGGGTCCACTTGATCACAAGGGAAAGATGCATATATTTTATAGGGGCAGATCGGGAAAGGGAGGGGAGGGGTCTGCTAGACCACCAGGGACAGATATATGATATGTAATGGGGAGATCAGGGATAGGGGGGGGTCTGTTTGACCACCAGGGACAGATATATGTTTCATTATGGGGGAGATCAGGAATAGGGAGGGGGTCCACTATAAAGGGGATCGCGGCTGGGGGGGACCACTAGTGCTGCCCTACTGTGTCCCCAGTTTGCAGCAAATCTTCCAGATGCACCATCTGTTTGGCCCATGGCCACAGCTGCCGCAAGCTGTGGGACTTTTCCACCAGGACTCTACTGATAGAGAATCGGGTACAGGGTCCCAGGGGCACCGGTAATCGGTGCAAGCTGCCATTGGCACAGTTTGTGCCGCCCTTTGAGAATCGAGCCCAGTATGTCTGATAGGAATTGTCAATACATTTTTGTTCATTGAACTCAGATTTTTATTTGTCTATTGAAATGAAAACAGATCCATTTATGGGTTTGAAACATCACTTGTTAAAATTCTATGGATCACATTTCCCACAGTCAATTTGACTTTATTTCCACTTAGAAGCTGATTTAATTTTTTGGTAAAGGAAGCAATAAGTAAAAATAACACTATCCTGGACTGGATAGTGGTGAACTAACTTGAGAGGGTCAGGCTGGCAGGGCAAATCTTTGATCCAGTAAGTTACCATCTCTGTCAGGACCAGGAGACACCCGGGGACAAAATGGGTCTGCACGTGTGGCCAGATATGGTTGGTGCCAATACCTAGGGTTCCCACCAGACTGAGTGGGTAGGCAGCTAATGAGCCAGCTGCTTCTTCTCCTTCCCTTGGGGCAGCACTATGCAGTGTCAGATCAATGAGGAAGAAGACTGCCATTATGGCGCATTTCATTTCAGATTCCTCTGTCAATCTAGCATGCATCATGGGGACCTGGCTGAGTGATGACATGGGTCCTATCCTGGAAGCATTTGTCCCAGATGGATCCTTCATGACACACTGCATAAGAAGGAATTGTGCATGGGGGCGGAGGGTGGCCATCTGTGTTGGATCCAAATTGAACTTCACTGAGCACTTAATAGGAGAAGCCTTGCCATTTTGCTATAATACATTTCAGTGCATGGGGGTCCAGGGGCAGGTCGAAGGGTCCTCATTGTATTCTGGTCTCCAGGGCGCAGGGGGATTTCCTGCAGGAAATTGCAGACTTCATCGCAGATAGGATGTTGCAGTCACCTAGATGGTTAATTTTGGGTGACTTCAATGCCTGGATTAAGGATGAACACTTACACTTTGGTCAAACTTTCCTCCATCTAATGTAATCACTGGACCTTGCACAAGTAGTTACTTCTGTGACTCACCTACATGGCAATACTTAGACATCGTTTTTTCCTTAGTGCTCAAGATTGATAATTTTGACACTGGTATGGTCAGTTGGTTTGATCACTGTGTAGTGAAGTTCTCCTTTGGGGCCCTGTCCTGTAGTCCTCCTCTGGTAGAAATTGTTTGGTACTGCTGTTTAAAGGGGCTACAGCCTGAGACACTTATGACGGTAATGGACATTTTTGTTATCATAGCAATGTGTGAGATGGGATTGGAAAAAGCAGTGGTGGCCAATACTAGGGCCATTTCTGTGACTCTTAATACTATAACCATGGCTTGGAGGGACAGGGAGTGAATCCTCAGGATTGCCAGAGCAGCTGCACAGGGGAGGGAGCTGGATGTCATTGTCCACCTAGGGACAAATGACCTGGCCAAGAAAGGGATTAGAGAAGTGCAGGAAGAGTTTGTGGAATTGGGGAGGGGCCTTAGACAAGTAGCATGCATGGTAACCTTCTCAGAGGTGCTGCCCATCTATGGCGTAGGAGAGGCTAGGGTGTTCCACACCATGGGATTCAATGAGTGGTTGAAAAACTGGTGCGGAGCTCAGGGTTTGGCTTCACTGGGGACTGGGGTCCACCTGAGTGATGCAAGCCTATACTAGCATGATGGGCTGCATCTGTCCAGGAGGGAACCAGGATCCTAGGTGACAGGTTTAAATGCTTCATTGGCAAGCATTTAAACTAGCCAAGGGGAGGCACTGGAAAGGAGCAGGAAATCCTAGTCCCCCCAAAAAAATCATGGTAGTAAGGGCGGTAAACACCAACATAGAGCTGTCGATAGGGAGAAGGGCAGGGGTAAATGGGAAAGTGACAAAGTCAAGAAGGACAGGGATGGGGCAAAAAGGAGTAAGGCCATCAGGAAATGGAGGGTAATGAGTAACAATGCCCATAGTCTGGGCAACAAGCTCCCTGAGCTGGTGGCCTTGATGGAAGAGGGATGCCTGGATATCGTAGCAGTCACAGAAACATGGTACACAGAGAACCATGACTGGGATGTTAACATACCAGGGTACATAACCTACAGGAGAGACAGGCAGGGAGAAGAGGGGAGGAGTAGCTCTCTATGAAAGGAAGGATAAAAGCAACTGAACAAAAGAGTAAACAGGGAAGAGAGGAGGCACTGTGAGTCACCTTGGAGACTGGAAAGAGCACCACAATCCGCACAGGGGTTGTGTACAGACCCCCATGTCAGAGGGAGGGAATGGACAAGGATATGATAGAAGGCATTCTTAGGATGGCAGAGAAAAGAGAGATATTGTTGATGGGAGACCTGAATATGCCAGATGTTAACTGGAGCACATTTGCTGCAGCCACATCCAAGAGCAGGGCCATTCTTGATACCCTACAGGTGGCATGCCTCAGACAGCTAGTTTCGGAACCCACTCATGAGGGAGCAATCTTAGACCTCATACTCTCAAATGGGGGCAGTGAGAGGATCTCAGATCTAGAAGTGGGTTGCCATCTGGGAACAAGTGATCATCAAACAGTGTGGTTCACGTTAAACTCAGCTACAGAGACAAGCCATACAAAAGTAAGGGTACTGGACTTCAGGAAGGCTGACTTTGGCAAGATGGGAGAGTGCCTCAGAAAAGCACTAGCAAACAGGCTAGAAGGAGGGGTGGAGCAACAATGGGGAATCATCAAAACTGCCATCACGGAGGCAACTAGCCTTTGTGTGAAGCAAATAAACAAATCAAAATGAAAGAAAAAGCCACTATGGTTCTCAAAAGAGGTGGCTGGGAAAGTCAGGAAGAAAAAGATAGCATTCTGGAAGTATAAGGAAACACAGAAGAAGCAGGACAGAGAACTGTACCAGTTAAGGCAGAAGGAAGAGGGAGAAAAGTCAGAATAGCAAAGGCCCAAACTGAGGAAAGATAGCCAACTCGGTTAAGAAGGGATAAAACCTTTATAGGTACGTCAGCGAGCGGAGAAAGACAAAGGGAGGGATAGTGAGGCTGAATAGAATGAATGGTGGGTGGGCAGAGGGGACAGTGAAAAGCAGGGATACTGAATGAATATTTCTGCTAAGTATTCACAAAAGAGGAGGAGGAAGTGCCTAATCCAATTAACAGAAGCACTCTTGATAGGGGGGTTGATCCCAGTCCTTTCACAAAAGAAAGGGTTCTGCAAGAACTCCTAAAACTGAAGATGGACAAAACAATGGGGCCTGATGGAATTCACCACAGAATTCTAAAACAATTAAGGAAGGAACTAATGAAACCACTGGCTACTCTTTTTAATAAATCATGGGAGGATGGTGTGGTACCCGAGGACTGGAGGAAGGCAGATGTGATTCCCCTTCACAAAAGTGGGACTAAGACAGAGGCAGGAAACTACAGACCTCTCGGTTTGACCTCTGTGGTAGGGAAAGTGATGGAATCACTTCTGAAGGAAAGAGTTGTTGAGTACCTTGAGGCCAGTGGAGCACAGGACCCAAGGCAGCATGGGTTCACAGCGGGAAGGTCATGTCAAACAAATCTAATAGATTTCTTTGACTGGGTGACCAAAGTAGTAGACCAGGAAGGGGCTGTGGACATGGCCTACCTAGACTTTAGCAAGGCATTTGACACAGTCTCACACAAAAGATTAATAGTCAAATTAACCAGCCTGTAAGTGGGTCCCAGAGTGGTAGCCTGGGTAAAACATTGGCTGGACAACAGAACACAGAAGGTAATTGTAAATGGAGTCCACTCTGAAGAAAGAGGGGTTACTAGTGGGGTACCGCAGGGTTCAGTACTGGGTCTAGTCCTTTTTAATCTCTTTATAAGTGACATTGCGGAGGGACTGGAAGGAAAAGTATGCCTCTTTGCAGATGACACAAAGATCTGCAATAGGGTTGATACACAAGGAGGCATGGAAAGGATGAGAACGGCCTTGGCAAGGTTGGAGGAATGGTCAGAAGTATGGCAGCTAGGATTCAATGCAAAGAAGTGCAAAATAATGCACCTGGGAAACAAGAACCCAAGGGAAGAATACACAATGGGGGGAGAGGTAGTAACAACAACAAAAAAGGAAAGGGACCTGGGGGTAATCATATCAGATAACCTTAAGGTTAGCAAGCAATGTGAGAAGGCAGTAGGGAGGGCTGGGGTATACTGGGATGCATAGGGAGAGGCATCAGCAGTAGAAAACAGGAAGTTGTTATCCCTCTGTACAGACAGTTGGTGAGACCCCATCTGGAGTACTGCGTCCAGTTCTGGAGACCCCATCTCCGCAAGGACATAGACAGGATAGAGGCAGTCCAGAGGAGGGCAACTGAAATGGTGCAGGGTCTGCAAGAGAAGCCGTACAAGGAGAGACTAAAGGATTACTATGTATACCTTGAGGAAAGAAGGGAGAGGGGACAGATAGAAACTTTTAAGTACCTGAGTGGAATCAACAAAGTCCAAGAGGGTAGCTTCTTTCAGAAAAGAGACATGGAAGAACAAGGGGACACAATTTAAAGATGGGGGGCAGTTCAGGGCAATGTGAGGAAGTATTTTTCTCAGAGAGGGTAGTGGATGCATGGAACAGTCTTCCTGAGGAGGTTGTGAGGTCTAAAACTTGGGAGAATTCAAGAATGCATGGGACAGATATAAGGCAATTCTTGTGGGGGGGGGGTAGTAGGAAGAAATAGGCTGTTGGTTAACTAGGATCTGTGGCCTATCCTGTAGGTAGGGGAAATGGGCAGACTAGATGGGCCAAGCAGTTCTTATCTGCCATCAAAGTCTATGTTTCTATGTTTCTATAGAGCCCATTTGTGTATGCCCCCCTCATCTTGATCTGGGGCTCCTTGTGGTTTGATGGGGAGTTTTGGGAGTTGAAGACCAAGGGAAGAGGTTGGAGCATTGTTAGAGGAGATCCATGGCTCTAGAGGACAAACTGGCTGTGAGTATTCACTATGGTGTATACCAAAGGGTGAGCCCCCAGAAAGAGGCAGCTTTTTTGTCTAGAGAGAGTGCTGCTGGGAAATAAATGACCAGTTCAGCTCTTTCAGACTGAGGACAGGCTACTTCATCTGGCCTATCTGCAATCTGCTAGGGCATGTTCATCTGTAAGTGTGAAGATGTTTTTCAATTTATCTCAGAAAGTGTGTCCTCCATACAGGCTGGGATTTGACTGAGTGGGGGTGTTACAAGCCAGCAGAGTTGGGACTGTGAGTCACAGATGCTCTCACCTTATTAAGGGAGAGTTTAGTTCAGTCATGATGGAAGAAGTCTGTGGGGTAATCTTGGAGCTGTGCCCACCTTCTGTCAACTGGACCCTGGTCCAACTTGGCTACTAGTGTGCTGTGTGGGGCTTTTGGATCTGGTGTTCACAGGGATTGTTTGGTGCTCCCTGTTGGAGGGGGTCTTCTCAGCTGCATTGAAAGATGCATTGGTTAAGCCCCTACTGAAAAAAACAACATCTTTGGACCCAGATAATCGTGCAAATTTTCAATCCGTCTTTAACCATCCCTTTTTGTGAAAAGTTATTGAAAAGACTGTGGCACTGCAGTTTGAGGTGCACCTTACAGCCTTTGATATCTATGAGCCCCTTCAGTTTGGCTTAAAAGGGGAATCCTCGCATAGCCGCAGTTAAAACTATCGGTTCCTTATGCACCCATCTGCAGAATAGCATGTAGATATATTTTTTTGTATATTACTTTAAAATGTTAATTCATGTATGTCAGATATGTCAGCCTGATCATCCTCCACGTTCTGCTCTCTGTGACCCCAAATTCTGTGACCTGCACAGGAAGTGATGTGAGTGAGGAACACACTTGCTTTACTACTGGTGCATCTTCAGGCTAATTTGCTTGCCTTGTGCTGCTAACATTCCCTTACTGAAATAAGGAGACTTTCTTTGAAGGTACTTTAAACCATAAATTATGAGAGACAGGCCTTCTTGCAGCAGTACAATAAGATTAAGGTTAGCTGAATTTTTTTTATGGTCTGCACCTGCAAAGTGAAACTGTTTCCCTTCACTTATGCAGGCAAGGAGTAGTATGAGTGTTACATTCCCCAGTGTCTCACTGTCTCCTCAGTACCTGTGTGATTTATTGAACACTGATGTTGTTATTATGACAGAGTAGCATTACTCAGTCTGTTTATATAATTAGTTAACTGCAGTCTGTTTAGAAAAACAGTTATTCTGCATGAAACAGAGTAATGAGCTCTAACCTAGGGTTGGCTTAGGAAAACAATGTCCACAGTACTGCAGTCTCTCATGGAAACTGTCACGTGTTCTCTCTAGAGTATTTTAGCAGCAGTGCTCTAGCTGATGGTAAAGTTTGCACTGCTATGAGGGGGAGGGCATGAAAGGCCCCCTGGATACATTAGTGAAATGCATGGTAATCTGGGATTGCTGAATGCTAAAACCAGGTACCCTAATAGATATATAGACAGACAGACAGATGTGCAAATGCATTGGAAGGGACTGTGCCTGTCTCCCAAGACATCCAGATTAGCTATGGGTATCATAGTAGTGTGAATTACTAGGGAGATCAGGAGATAACAAGCAGAGGGAATTTATAGGATGGGCTTCATGAAGCACTGTCTGTCATGCCATAGCCCACTCTGCCACTCAGGGTCCATGACATCATTTGTGTTACCAAACCTTAGGAGCATGATTTTGCATTTATTGGCATTGAACCCTAACTGCCATGTCTTTGACCACTCCTCATGTTTTCCTCAATGCCTGCCATTTTCTCCTCCCCCTCCTGACAGTACAGATTTTGGTGTCATCTGCAAAAAGGCATACCTTCCTCTCCAGTTCTTTTACAATGTCTCCTACGAAGACACTGATGAGGACTGGTCGCAGTACTGAGCCCTGTGGTACCCTGCATGTAACTCTCCAATCCTTAAAGTGAGTGCTGTTAACCACCACCCTCTGTCTCCTATTCGTTAACTAATTTCTGACCCAATTTATCACTTTGGACCTCACTCCTAGGTTGGTCAACTTCCTAAACAGCCTCCTGTACACACAGTGTTGAAGGTCTTGCTGAAGTCCAGATAAGCCATGTCAACTGCCCTTCCCTGATCTATTTACCTGGTGACCCTGTCAAAAAAATGTATCACATTCATTTGGCATGGTCTTCCCCCCATAAATCCATGCTGCCTGTGGTCCTGTAACCTGATCTAGATACTCAGTCTTTCTTTCTTTCAGTAGGTTTGCCATTAGGGGTGGGCAAAGTGGTCAGAAAAAATCCAACATACCCCCCAAACTGGTAGAACTATTGGTTGTTGAGCCACTACCGAACATTTTGTACCATTTGGATTGGTCTGGAATACATCACTGGCAATAGATATCTTGGTGTGGAGTGATGTGTGGGAGGGAGGAAGAGAGGGAGGAAAGAGGATGGAGCCTCAGGCAGATAGTGTGTGCAGTGTGGGAGGGGGGACTGCATGTGTCTGGGAGGGACTGGGAGCTGCCAAGAGAAGGGGCTAATGTCTTGGCATGCAGCAGTACATGAGAGGGAGGGAAAGAGGAAGGGAGGGAGGGAACTAAGACTTGGCGGAGCCTTATGCAGTCACCAAAAGCAGTGTAGGCTGCATGTGCCTGACAGGGACTGGGAGCTGCAGAGAGGAGAGACTCACCAAAGACAGTAGATGTCACAAAAAGCTTGAATTAGTTGTTGGGAAATTCTGTATAGTGTAATGGGTGACCTGATTGATTATAGCACAGAGAACCCACAAGATTCATCACTCCTTCTCAAGTTCCCAAGTGCAGCGACTTGGAGACTTGTGGCAGACACTGAGCATTCAAGAGCTCAGGCAGTTTTGTTGTTGGGAGAAAAAGGCAAACTCTTTGGAGTCCTCCTGACTCTTTTCTGTTTTTTGTTTTTGGTTTTTGCTGAGAGAAATTCTGGGGTAGAAATAGATAATGCTAGAGATACTAGATTAAAAAAAAATAATTTTCCTGAAGTAAAAAAATGGAGGGCGGGGGGGCAAGTAAAGAGTAAGCAGCTTGTTGGTTCGTTTGTGGCAACCAGACTGTAATAGTCTGCAGGTGCTGCAGCTAATCTCTTCTTACAGGTTTCTGTTATTCTTCCCCATTGTGCCTCTACTCCTCCCCCCTGGCAATTCCCCTGCCAAGGTAGTTTCTCACCACAGGAATCCCTCAGTATGCTTGACATATGCAGTGTTGTCAGCTGGGTTCAGCTGCCCTGGAAGCGGAATGTATGCTACTGATGGCTGAGCATTAGCCAATTACTGTAGCTTTAGACAGAAGAAGGTGCTGTTGCTAGTGAATAAGATTCATTTCTCTTCTTGACTGGACAAGTCGTCCCCAGAGCTCTCTTCATATCTTCTTACTTGAAGAAGTTTATTTCTTATAAAGTTGTTTTATTTCTGCTGCCTTTAGTGTATTTTAGTGTTTTTTCGGGAACCGAGGAAACTTTCCCTGACAAGGGTTTTCGTTGCAGTTCCCGTGCTTTATTCCTGACTGGAAAATTACTTTCTGTGGTAAAAATGTTCCATTTTTGATATTTTAACTTCAGTTTCTTATTGGTTCCCTTATTTTTTTTTAGGAAACAGTGTTTAGCTTTAACTTTTCTTTCATATTTTGTTATTTTGAAACCGATACTAGCGGTTTCATCATGCTTGGGAATCAACCACACAGTTTTATTTTTTCCCTATTGGGAACCACATTTTTAGTCTTCTCACTATATTGACATGTCAGACCTAAGAAAAGAACTGGACCTACAAGTTTTAAAAATTGCATTAGGGGTTTTAAATTTATGGCCAAGGCAGACGGCCACAATCTTTGTTTAAGCTGTTTGGGTCAGAGTCATAACCGTGAACTTTGCACTAAATTTTGCTCTAAAACAGTTAAGAAAAGAGCCAAAAAAACTAGAAATGATGGCTTCTCAGTCTGCCTCCCCCTCCAATAAGCCTTCTAAAGAGGGGACCTCTTCTCATCATAAATCTAAAGATAGATCCTCTAAAGACTGTCTAGAAAATAAGCCTGACAAAAATAATTCGGACCAAGCCAAACAAAAGAGACATTCTGAGCAGATTTCTGATTTAGGGCCTGCCAAAAAGAAACAAAGAGAAAAACATATCACCGCCCCTCCTGCTGAAGAGCAAAGGGAGATGCCAGTGTCACAACAAAATATGCCTTCTCCTGAGGAGTTGGCAAAGGCTTGGCAACTTTATCAAGCCTTTCAGGCTATGGGCAATCTATTTGGTGCCCGTGCCCCAGCTGGTCCTTTCATGCCTATTCCCACAGACCCTGACCCAGCCCAGGGTTTCTATTATGAGGAAGGCAATGATGATGATGATGAGGAGGGCATCGAACCTGATGTATCCCCTGACCAGGAATTTGGCTCCCCTTCAAACGGTCATGAGCATTTTTCCTCACATTACACTTTTGTCCAGCAGATGGAGGACACTCTTGATCTTTCTATATACAGGAGACTACTGAGCAGGTTGTGAAGTCAGACTTTCTAGACATGATGGGTCTCCCTCCTCCCAAAAAACTGCTACTTCCAGTCCACAAGTCCCTTCCCAGGGCAGCTTTCAAACTTGTCCAAAATCCCACCTCCATCGCAATGGTGGATAAGAAAATGGAGAAAAAGTACCAGCTAGACAAAAGAAATGCTGAGTACCTTTACACCCATCCTGGCCACGAGGGAGTGGTACAGACTGCAGCCTGTGACAAGGCTAAAGTGCCCCTTTCCTCCTAACCTCCAGATAAGGAGTCTAGAAAATTGGACACCATGGGCAAAAAGTCTTATACTACATCCTCTCTGCTGCTATACTTCTCTACCTACATGGCATACAGAGCATAGTACCAGAAGGCCTTGTGAAATTCAGTCCTGGCAATTAGTCAGAAGGTTTCTGATAACATTGTTCAGGACCTGGCAGAAACTGTCAAGACCGCCTTAGATGCCACAAAGTGCCAGTTTCACATGGCAGTGGATGCCAATGGCACTGTTTCCAGGTCTATGGCCCAGGCCATCCCTCTGACAGGACTGTTCCCAAAGAAAGTTTTTGCATGCTCAAGTGGAACCCATAGCAGTGCAATAACAGGCAGCTCACCCAGAAAGCAGTCAATGTTCACAAGGCAATTGCACTTCCAACAGGAATAAATACGGCTGACACCCTTATGCCCCTATATGCTTTATGAAAGTGTCCGGCTATGGCTTTACTGCATTAATGAATAAAATGTAAGTTCATTTTGAAGACTTAAGTGTCAGTCATATTTTTTTCTGTTGGAAGTGCAACTGCCTTACGTAGAAACATAGAATTTGATGGCAGATAAGGACCGCTTGGCCCACATAGTCTGCCCACTTCCCTACTTAATGGATAAGCTGCAGATCCTAGTTAACCAACAGCCTACTTCCTCCTACCCCCAACTAGAATTGCCTTATATGTGTCCCATGCATTCTTGAATTCCCTCACTGATTTTGACTCCACTACCTCCTCAGGAAGGCCGTTCCATGTATCCACTTCCCTCTCTGTGAAAAAATACTTCCTCACATTACGTCTGAGCCATCCCCCTACTACCTTCAAATTGTGCCCTCTTGTTCTTGCACATCTCTTTTTCTGAAAGATGCTACCCTCTTGGACTTTGTTGATTCCCTTGAGGTACTTAAAAGTTTCTATCATGTCCTCCCTCTCCCTACTTTCCTCAATGGTATACATACATATATATATATATATATATATTTTTTTTTTCAACTTTATTTATGCCCCTCTTATGCCAGCGTCCCTGAACTCTCTCCGGCGGGACTCACGGTATGGACTGTTCCTGCCCACCTGAAGCACCAGACACCACTCCATGGGCAAGGGCCCATCTCCCGACTGCCACACCTGGCCACCCGACCCCCTGGGCTCTGAGCCCCCTGGGGCGGGACCACCGACTCCACTGGCACTCTATCTAGAATTTACTGGAGCGACCGGGGATGGAGGGAGTGCCCAGGATGGAGCTGGATGCCTGGCATTGGGCGTGGGGACTGACCACTGGTCCCACCTTTGCCTATCAGGCACTGTGGATTTTCACGTTTTCTTGTCCCCCCTGTGGAGCTTGGACATGCAATGACAGACAGCATCCACTGAGCTCTGCCCCTAGTGCCATTTAGCAGTGTCACCTTGTTCCTGGCTACCCTCAGCCATCGCCAGGGGTCACTCAGGAGTAATGCGGTCCCTATACCCTCCCCTGGGAAGGGAGAGCCATCCAACAGACACTCAATCCCTCTCCGTCGATCCCCCGACTCTTCCCCTGGGTTTTTGTTTCCCAGGTGCATTACTTTGCACTTCTTTGCATTGAATCTAAGCTGCCATATATTTGACCATTCCTCCAACCTTGCCAAGTCCCTTCTCATCCTTTCCACCCCACCTTCTGTATCGACCCTGTTGCAGATCTTTGTGTCATCTACAAAAAGACTTAATTTTCCTTCTAGTCCCTCTGCAATATCACTTATAAAGACATTAAAGAGGACTGGTCCCAGTACTGAACCCTACAGTACTGCACTAGCAACCTCCCTTTCTTCAGAGTGGACTCCGTTTACTGTTACCCTCTGCATCCTGTTGTCCAGCCAGTTTTTTAGCCAGGCTACCACCTAGGGGCCCACTCCAAGGCTGTGGGACTGTGTCAAATGCTTTGCTAAAGTCTAGGTAGGCCATGTCCATAGCTCCTCTCTGGTCTACTACTTTGGTCACCCAGTCAAAGAAATCTACTAGATTCGTCTGACACGACCTTCCCACTGTGAAGCCATGCTGCCTAGGGTCCTGTGACCCACTGGCCTCTAGGTACTCAATAATTCTTTCTTTCAGAAGTGATTCCATCATTTTTCCTACCACTGAGGTCAAACTAACAGGTCTGTAGTTTTCTGCCTCTGCCTTGCTCCCACTTTTGTGAAGTGGAATCACATCTGCCCTCCTCCAGTCTTAAGGTACCACCCCATCCTCCCATGATTTGTTAAAGAGGGTAGTCAGTAGTGTCACTAGTTCTACCCTTTGTTCTTTTAAAATTCTTGGGTGAATCCCATCAGGCCCCATTGCTTTGTCCACCTTCAGTTTGAAGAGTTCTTTCAGAACACTTTCTTCTGTGAATGTACTGGTATTGACCCCCCCATTCAGAGTCTTTCTATTGTTTGGTTTAGGTACCTCACCTTCCTCTTCTTTTGTGAATACTGAGCAGAAGGATTCGTTCAGTATCTCTGCTTTTTTGTCACCCTCTACCCACATTCCCTCCCCATTCCTTTATAAAGCCTCACTATCCCTCCCTTGGTCTTTCTTCACTCCCTAATGTACCTATAAAAGTTTTATCCCCCTTCCTAACAGAGTTGGCTATCTTTTCCTCAGTTTGGGCCTTTGCTATTCTGACTGCCTTTCCTGCCTCCTTCTACTTTAACTGATATAGTTCTCTGTCCTGCTCCTTCTGTGTTTCCTTATATTTCCTGAATGCTATCCTTTTCTCCTTAACCTTCCCTGCCACCTCTTTTGAGAACCATATTGGCTTTTTCTTTCATTTTGTTTTGTTGATTTGCTTTACACAAAGGTTTGTTGCCTCTGTGATGGCAGTTTTGATTTTTCCCCATTGTTCTTCCACCCCTCTTTCTTGCCTGCTTGCTAGTGTTTTTCTGAGGCACTCTCCCATTTTCCAAAGTCAGTCCTCCTAAAGTCCAACACCCTTGCTTTTGTATGGCTTGACTCTACAGCTGTGTTTATTGTGAACCACACTGTGTGGTGGTCACTTGTTCCCAGATGGCTACCCACTTCTAAATCTGAGATCCTCTATCCATCCCCATTTGAAAGTACCAAGTCTAAGATTGCTCCCTCCTGAGTGGGTTCCAACACTGGCTGTCTGAGGCATGCCCCCTGTAGGACATTGAGAATGACCCTGATCTTGGATGTGGGTACAGTAAAGGTGTTCCAGCAAACATCTGGCATATTTAGGTCTCCCATCAACAATATCTCTCCTTTTTCTGCCTTTCTAAGGATTCCTTCAATCATTTCCTTGTCCATTGCCTTCCCCTGAGATAGGGGTCTGTAAACAACCCCTGTGTGGATTGTGGTGCCATTTCCTGTCTTCAGGGTGACCCACAGTGCCTCCTCCTCTCCCTGTTTACCCTTTAGTTCTGTTGCTTTGATTCCTTCCCTTATGTAGAGAGCTCCTCCTCCCCTTTTATCCTCCCTGTCCCTCCTGTACATTGTGCACCCTGGTATGTTGACATCCCAGTCATGGTTCTCTGTGTACTATGTTTTTGTGACTGTCATGATATCCAGACCTCCCTCTTCCATCAAGGCTACTATTTCAGGGAGCCTGTTACCCAGACTATGGGCATTGGTACTCATCACCCTCCATTTTTGATGGCCTTACCCCTTTTAGGCCCATCCCTGTCCTTACTGCCTTTGCCTTTTTATGGATTTACCCCTGTTCTGCTCTCTATTGACTTCACCACCTTTGTGTCTACTTCGCTAGCTACCCTGTTTTGTGGGAGGCGGGGCTGGGATTTCCTGTTTCTCTTCAGTGCCTCCCCCCAAGCTAGTTTAAATGCTTGCCAATGAAGCATTTAGATCTATCACCTAGGATTCTGGTTCCCCTCCCGGACAGATGCAGACCATCATGCCAGTACAGGCCTGAATCCCTCCAGGTGAACCCCCAGTCCCCAATGAAGCCAAATCCCTGACCTCCCCACCAGTTTTACAACCAGTCATTGAATCCCATGGTGCAGAGTACTCTAGCCTCCATCCATTCCATAGACAGGTAGCACTTCTGAGAAAGTTACCATATGTGCCACTCATTTAAGGTCCCTCCCCAACTCCACAAACTCGTACTGCACTGCTCTGATCCCATTCCCAGCCAGGTCATTTGTCCCTAGGTGGACAATGACATCCAGCTCCCTCCCCTGTATAGCTGCTCCCATGATCCTGAGGATTCGCTTCCTGTCCCTCTGAGCCATGGCGCTGGGCAGGCACCTTACCTCCCTTCCCTTCCCTTTTCTCCCCCAGTTCTACCCCACTAATGATTGAGTCCCCTGCCAGGAGTTGTTGTCTTCCCCTGTGGGGTCCTTTGCCACCCTCCTGTGGGTCTCCTTTGTGAAAGTTCCCAGCATCCTCCTTGGTCTCCACTGTGGGTGCCTCCACAGAGGAACCACACTCTGCCAGAATGGCAAATGAACTGTGAAGAGGAACAACTGGAAGGATGCATCTCTGTTCCACCACCCTCACCCTCCCTGAGCCCCCCATGGTCCAACTGCTCCTCTTTCTTGGCAACCTCTGAGGAAGTGGTGGTGGCTTGGGTGGTCCCTGGGTGGGGGAGGAGGTTTCCCAAATCCTCACCAGGTCAGCATGGAGACAGGCAACCTCCTTCTTAAGACCAGAGAGGTGCTTGCAAATAGGGCAGCAATGCAGCCTCCAGAACATCTCCTGGAAGACTGCCACTCCACAGCCAGTGCATTGCTCCACTCCCCACATGTCTGTATCCCTTCCTGTTTATGAGTTTTTTTTATTAGTGTGTGCAAACGTGTGAGTGTCTTTACCCCCTGGTCAGTGTGCTGTGCCTTTAAGGATATGAACAGGTGTATGTCCTTTGCACTTTTGGGGAAGTGATGTCAGAACCCCTGATATAAAGGAAATGATGCTCTTGGGGTGGAGTGAGGGGCAGGGTGGGTGGGACTAAGCCCGTGCCCTCCAGAAACAATTAACTGCAACTCTGACCCATCACCCCAGTGAGTGCCTTCCTTCCTTTCAGACACCTATTTCATGGCGTTTAAGTTACAGGTCTAGTCAAAAATGACTGCAAATATTCTCCCAGCTAAATTTCCTCCCTGGCACATAAAAGTTACACTAAGAAAAGTCAGCCTCAAAAACAGAGAACCAAAACTCTGACTTCTACTTACTGTACTTACATAGGCCCCAAAATTAAGAATTTAATTCAGTATACTTCTATTAAATCACCTCCTTGCTATAAGGAAGCTGGTGGCTGCTCTCTGTCTCACCTACAGCAGACAGAGACCTCAAACAATTTCTGTTTTTAATTCCTCAGTTCCTTGAGACCCTTTCAGCTCCTCCCCTTATCAGACACCTATTTCACAGAGCTTAAGTAACAGATCTAGTCACAAATTTCTTCAAATATTCTCCCAGCTAAATGTCCTCCCTGGCAAATAAAAGTTGCACTCAGGAAAGTCAACCCCCAAAAAAGAGAACCAAAAAATTGACTTCTACTTACTTACACAGGCTCCAAAATTAAGAATTCAATTCAGTGTACTTCTGCCTTGTGAACACTATCTCTCTGAGAAGGTTTGCATGGTTAAAAACCACTAACCTCTGTCAGGATACCCAAACTAAAGCTATGGATTTCCCCTGAGAGAACAATTCTCTCTTTGGGGACAAAACGGAAGCATATATAAACAAGCATTTATCAATGCCGAATGTTCCCCACTGGTAAGGCATTGCTGTTGTACTGATTTTTCAGATTTTTAACCCACATTTTCAACATAAAGTTTTTATGAGCACTTCTTCTGAGCATGACAGGTGTCATTTATAAAACAATGGTTGAAATGTCATAGTGTACCACAAGTGTTAAAACACATTTTGGGTGGGATTTGAGAAATGACAGCTGACACATTTATGAGTTGGTGTCAAAAAATGGCTATGTTGAAAAGTTGGGGGTCAACATATTAAAAATTACCTCAGTTATGAGCGTACATTGAAAAATTGCAATGTAGAGTCATAACTTCATAATTTATTTTTCATATTTGTACCCCAAATTTTCAACTTAGCCTTCTTATGACCCCACATAGCCTTCCTATGAACCTACCTCATGAAGAAGGGTGGAGAACATTTTTAAATCCAGCCCAAAAGATAATTTTATGCCACAAGTGTGAAAACACATTTTGACCAGGATTTGAAAAATGACAGCTATCACATTCATGAGATCCTGTGAAGAAATAGCTATGTTGAAAATTTGTGGTCAAAATATTAAAAATTACCAAAGGTACAAGACAGCGTTCACAAAATTGAATGCAGGCCCATGACTTTGTTGTTCATTAATATTTTTGCCCCAGATTGTCAACATAGCCTTCTTATGATCCCACCTCATGAACAAGTGCAGAGAAAAATTTCAAATCCTTCCCAAAAGGTGCACGAAATCACCTTTCAGGATGTGAAAACACATTTTGGCCAGGATCTGAAAAATGACAGCTATCACATTCATGAAGTGCTGTGAAGAAATGGCTGCGTTGAAAATTTGGGGTCAGAATATTGAAAATTACCAAAGTTACGAACCTGCATTTACAAATTTCAATGTAGGCTCATAACTTTGTTGTTTTTTAATATTTATATGCCAGATTTTCAACATAGCCTTCCTATGACCCCACATCATGAACAAGGGTGGAGAAAATGTTCAACTCCTGTTTGAAAAGGTGATTTCAGGTACACCATTTAAAATCACCTTCGGGACAGATTTACCTAACATCACTTACATTGTTCATGAGGTGGGGTCCCAAAAAAGGCATGTTGAAAATTTGGGGCAAAAATACCCCAAAATGGCCAAGTTCTGCCACTAAGTTCAAACCCTCATTGAAATACATTGAATAGCATACCTGATTTCCTCAGTTCGCTGTCCGGCTTTGAAGAGTGAAGACATGTCTCTGGTTCCAAAAACATTACGGTGTCAGATCCCTGCTGTGTAAGTGAGGGATTGGGTGTGTGTGTGGTTGTGGGTGCTGAGTGGGAGGGTCAGGTGGGGGGGAGGAACTAATGGCGCAACAGACATTGATGGATCATTTTCTGTTTTACAGGGTGTTTTAAAAAAATGCAGAGGGAAGGTTTTCCTTTTTTCAGGTTTGGACACTGGGGGATTGGGGGTAGGGTGGTGGGTTCTAAGTGGGTTGGATGGGGCGATGGCTACAGGGGCACCAGTGGGGGCACCAGCAACAGACATCGATGGAACATTTTCTTTTTTATAGATTATATCAAAATAAAATACATTGAGGGACATTTTTTATTTTCAGTGGACACTTTGGAATTGGGCACCCCCAATGTCAGTGTTATAGTTAGCAGCACCGGAAGTAGACTCTCTGGTGCTGCATAAATGGTTGGGGAAGTTGCAGTTACAGTGGTGGCTGCAATAGACATCGATGGACCATTTTCTTTTTTACAGGCTATATATAAAAAAATAAATTAATTAAAATACGAGGGACCTTCTTTATTTCAGTGGACACTGGGGGATTGGGCACACCCAGTGTCAGTGTTATAGTTGGAGGCACTGGAGGTGGGCTCTCTGATGTTGCATAATTAAAATGGGGGGGCAGTTTTGGTGGTGGCAGAAACAGACATTGATGGACGTTTTTCTTTTTTGTGGGGTTTTAAAAACATACTTCCGGGACAGTGGGGGGAGGGGGACATGTGCTGACAGAGAAGCGCATGCTGATCGAACATTGACACCTCTAGCGTGAACGACAGTACAGCGACACAGCGATGGGTCGCTGTACTGTCACCACAGGACCCTGACACTGCTTGCTCTGGGTCTTGCACCCCTCCCTGAATCAACTCTGACTCAGAGTTGATTATCTTAGGTACAGAGGGTATGGGGGTAGAGCTCCCCGCATGCAGGGGTTCGGTGGGTGAAGCCTCCCAAAGAAAACACAGTGTTCTCAGACAGATTTATGCTAACTGCAATTGCGGTCGACATAAATCCGTCATTGTAATGTTGGTCGACAAAATATTTGTTGAACCAGCATCATAGAGCCACAGAGAAGGGAGAGAGTGTGAGGAAGAGGTGGCACAGTGGAAAACCGCTCAGGTGTTTGCTGACGTGGCTTCATGCAAATCAAAGGACCGAAGCCCTCTTTGATTGGAGCAGCTCGGTCCTTTAAAATACACAAAGTTTCTGCTCACCAGGCAGAGAGTGATGTCAGGACCACAGCACGTGGTCATTGGTGTTGACTGCTGAGACCATTCTTTTGTTAATTGCAATGGGCTTGGCAGTGACACATCCCTCAGAAGTGCTCCCTCATAGCAAGATGTTCCATATGCATGCACGGTGAACATAAAAAGGTGGAGGAATACAAAACCACCTACAAAACTAATGCAACTAAGGGGAAAACCTCCACTTCTTATAAACCCCATGGAAGAGGAGGCAGAGGCAGGGATTACTACTCCAGAACCTTCTATCCCATGTCCATGCCCATGGATTACTCCCAAATGAGAGATTACTTCAGAGGAAGAGGTAGGAGGGCTCAGATGTGTGCTGACTCTGCCACTTCTCCTAAAGCCCAATCCAAGCAAAACCCCTGACAGGAATGCCCAGGTCACCTCCCCTCTCCTAGTAGGAGGAAGGCTGACCCACTACCTCCATCAGTGGCAGCTTATCACCACAGACAAGTGGGTGCAGGAGGTGGTGGGTGAAGGACTCACCCTGCAGTTCAAGAAATTCCCCACATAGCAGGGAAGCAGGAGTTTCAATCATCTCACCCCGACAGAAAAGATTCTGTTGGAGTCAGAGGTCAGATCTCTCCTGCTAGCAAATGCAGTAGAAAGAGTGCCCCTTCCCAGTGGGGAAAGGGTCTCTATTCAAGATTCTTTCTCACTCAAAAGGAAAATGGGGACTGGCAACCCATGCTAGATCTCAGGTACAAAAACCTGCTCAACCCTAACTTCAAAATGATCACGTTGTCAGTGGTGATCACCTCTATACAACAGGGAGACTGGCTAGCCTCTGTAGACCTCAGTGATGCCTATTTTCACATCCCAATCAGGCCCTTTCACAGAACACTCAGGTTCAGACTGTCCTCAGACCATTATCAGTTTGCAGTACTACAATTTGGCATGTCCTCAGCCCCCAGGGTTTTCACAAAGTGCCTGGCAGAAGTTGCAGCCTGACCGACCTCAACAATTATAGGCCAATCTCTATACTTCCATTCTTCTCAAAGCTTCTCAAAAAACTAGTCAACAACCAGTTAAGGGACTATCTTAATCACTCTAACCTTATAAATCCACTCTAATCAGGTTTCGGCCCAATCAAAGTACCACATCTGCACTAGCTTTGGTGACAAATGACTGGCTCACTGCCTTAGACCGCAGACTAACAGTGGGAGCAGTGTTCTTGGACTTGAGCAAGGTGACATGGATTACAGGAAACCGCCCTCCATTGGTTTTCCAGCTACTTGATGGATAGTCTCCAACTAATTAAGTCCGATGGTCTGTTTTCATCTCCCCTTCTCCTTACAAGAGGGGTACCTCTGGGATCCATGCTGGGACCTCTCTTGTTCATTATATATATCAACACACCCAGCAATAACATCAATAATGCTAAAATCCACTTTTTCACAGACAACACTGCACTTTACACTGTCAAACCCACACTAGCCAACGTTTGTGCAGAACTACAATCAGACTTCAATCAATTACAAATCAATCTTATTTAATCTAAACTGTTCTAAATGCTAAAAAAAACAAGTTAATGTTCTTCCCCCAACAAATTCCGTCTGCCTCCAAAAATAATATCACCACCTCGTCCATCACTACACTTCTGGGAGAAACACTGGATGCAGTGGACAGGTTCAGATATCTAGGTCTTTGGCTCAACCATAATCTCTCCTTCTCCGTTCACATTGAGGCCCTATCCAAAAAACTAAGGATGAGATTAGGTTTCTTCTACCAAAACAAATACTTTTTCTCCAGTGTTATCAGGAGATGGTTGGTCCAAGCTACCTTTATACCCTTATTGTATTACGTGGATTTTATTTACAGTTGCTGCTCCACCATCAGTCTGCCGAAGCTGGATGTACTCTACCACCGCGCCATTTGATTCATTACAAATGCTTCCACCAGAACCCATCACTATAAGCTCTATTCTGAAGTAGGATGGTCCACACTCACTACCAGACGATCAATGCACAGCTGCATATGGATCTATAAAGTTCTCCTCAATAAGTTACTCTCCCTATGTATCATGCCTATTCTGCCACACTGAGCTGCTATTCACTCAGAAAAACCTTCCTCATTACATTTGATGTCCCCAGGTTCTGTACTTTCTATGGCAAAGCTGCCATTGGCTATGCCCTTCCATCAGTCTGGAACAAACTGCAATCCATGCTCAAACTAACTCACTTGGTATCACAAAATGCTTTTAAAACTCTAGTCAGTAACCATTTGGCAGAAACATGCAATTGCCACCCACGATTGTCCGTCCTGTGCCTAGCCGACCTCCCACCCCTTCTTCCCCCCGTGCACCCTTCCCTCCTACTTCTCCCCCATTTTATCCCTCCTTATCATCCCCGTATGCTATACTGTACTATATTGTTTTGAACTGCTCATCATCGAACCCCACTGGTTTCAAGGTCCAAAATTATTATATTTTTTTCTTTATTGCTAGGCAATGAAATTTGTACAGTTCCTTCATACTGTCCATTTCTGTTTTTCAATATGCTTGTTTTTATTCGTATATTGCACTCTTAAGTATTACCCATGTTATTGTTTTGTATTGTCATGAGTCTCAT
Source organism: Neoceratodus forsteri (assembly GCA_016271365.2). Classification (NCBI taxonomy): domain Eukaryota; kingdom Metazoa; phylum Chordata; order Ceratodontiformes; family Ceratodontidae; genus Neoceratodus; species Neoceratodus forsteri. The sequence continues at coordinate 1,683,093,284 of CM057456.1, forward strand.
GGGACCTCCTTGAAAATGAACTTGCTCAATGGAGTTTTCCTGGAAAATAAACCTGAACTTGAACTAAGAAGACGGAATGTCTCTGTCTTTCCCTATCTAGATGACTGGCTCACAGCACAAGTCTCCTCAAAGCTCAGAGACTCTCTACAGCTCACTCAGCTCACCCTGGAGTCCCTGGGTTTCCTGGTCAATACAGAAAAGTCCCAGTTGAAGCCAGTCCATCTCCTAGAGATCATTGGAGCAGAGCTGGACACCCAGCAAGGGAAAGCTCTGCTTCCAATAGAGAGGGTAGAAAACCTCCAGAGCCTGGCAGACTTGTTTATACTCAGCCATCCAAAACCAGCTAGGCACTTCCTCAGGCTCCTAGGCCATATAGCCTCTAATACAGCAGTAGTCTCAGGTGCCATGTTTCAGATGAGGGACATTCAGTATCATCTGAGGGCTCATTGGTCTCAAAAAAGAAACTCCCTGTCAAAGCTGATTCCAGTCACCAGGACTCTCCTTCAGGCCTCGGACTGGTGGAAAGGCAGGCACAATCTCAAGGAAGGAATCCCTTCCAACAGAAGGAGTCCTCAAGAGTGCTCACCACAGTTGCCTCCCTTTTGGGGTGGGGAGCACACCTGGCAGACCAGTCCATAAGGGTAACTCATGATATGTGTGACTCAAATTGAGTGACTCAGTTTGAGCGCCTGAAAGAATAGTGAGGTATAGAGAATAGCGAGGGTGTAAAAGGAGTGAGGGGGAAAAAGAGTGAGGAATATGGGGGTAGAGAAAGAGCGAGGAGATGCGAGATGTAGTGTAGTAGCTGTGGGTTGTAAACCATGCTGCCAGCTTGGTGTGGTGGTTAGAGTCATCACCTTTGAGTAGCTGGGTCATGCAGGCAGAGCTGGGTTCGGTTCCCAGTTGGTAGTTTTTTATTTTATTATTGATTTTAGTTGCCTCTCCCCTCCCGAGTTGCCCACACGGAGATGGTTATTTTAGTTAGGGGGGTGTGTGGGGGGCAAAGTCCCCACAACCGGGGGTATGGGGGTGGAATCCCCCGCAAAAATTTGGTAAAGTACTTCACTGTTTTAGTAGTAGCTTTAGTGCTGGTCGCTGTAGTTGTAGTCATCATTTTGTGTTCGCTTTCTTGTGCTGATGCCGTTTTTACTATGCTGTTATTACATGGTGCCGTCCATAAGTGGGGTGTGGTCTCCCAGGGAATCCTGATGTCACGTAAACCTTCTCTAACTCAAAGCTGTGTAACTGGCCACAAAAGCTTTTGCCCCCCCAGCTCAAGAGTCAGTCTGTCCAAATCAGGACAGACAACATCACCACCATGTTTTACATTAACAAGCAAGGGGGCACAAGATCCTCAAAGCTCTGCACAGAAGCCATGAAGGATTGTTTGCTGGCTTACTCCCTGGACATGCAGCTAACTGCCATCCACCCTCCAGGCAAGGAGAATGTAGTGACAGACTCTCTGAGCCACATCAACCAGGGCCACCACAAGTGGACACTAAACAGACAAGTGCTGGCTACGGCCTTCAGGAGGTAAGGGCACTCCAGAGATAGACCTCTCTGCCTCCAAACACAATAACCAGATTGTCCTGTACTGCTGCAGGCCTTCGGCACTGGGCACAGTGCCAGTAGATGCTCTGTTCTTCAGCTGGACAGGAAGGCTCCTCTATGCTTTTCCTCCTTTTCCTTTGATTCTCAGAGTGCTCCTCAAGCTCAGGAGACAGCCAGCAACAATTATTCTGGTGGCTCTAGACTAGACAAGGCAGGCATGGTACTCTCTGCTCCTCACCTTGTCAGCCAAATGACCCATTCACTTGCCTTTGAGCTGCAGTCTCCTGCCCCTGTTCCAGATGGGAGTAACATATCCCAACATAGAATCTCTTCACCTCAAAGCATGGTACTTGAAGAGCTAGAGTTCCCTGACTTGCAATATTCAGAACAAGTACTGATGATCCTCAGACTAGCAAAAAAGTCAAGTACCAAAAAGACTTATGCTTCCAAATGGAAGAGATTCTCTTTCTGATGTAAAGACAGGCAGGCTGATCTCCTGCAACCTAGCCTGCCTTCCATACTAGATTACCTAGTTTACTTGCAGGCCTTAGGCCTTAGATCCTCATCCATGAACGTCCACCTGGCAGCCATTTCAGCAGGCAAGAGGCAAGGAGAAATCTGTCATTTCTCATCCCAGCTTCAAGAAATTCTTTAAAGGCATGCTACACCTTCAACTCCCACTTAGGGAACCATTTCCCCCCTCAGTAAAGGACACTAAGAAATACATAAAAAGAGTGCTTGGGAAAACAAGAATAGGTAGCGATTCAATTGACATGAAGATGGTAGGACTCACCCTTGATGAGGTATTCGTCCCAATCATAAAAATCTTCAACAAGTCCCTCTCCTTGGGAAAATTCCCCACCCTGTGGAAGCAGGCACGCATCACACCAGTGTACAAAAATGGTGACTGAGCTTCCACAACCAACTATAGGCCCATATCCATACTGTCCCCCCTCTCTAAAGCACTTGAGAGAATAGTGTTAGACCAGCTTACCGAATACCTGGATAAATACAACCTACAGTGTCCTCAGCAGCACAGCTTCAGGAAAGGCCACAGCACCACCACAGCCATGGTCGAATTCGCAAACTATGTTCACCAAGCCATGGTTGATGGAAGTCTTGCGGGGTCCATTTTTATTGACCTAATGAAGGTGTTTGATATGGTCAACCATAAGATTCTCCTACAACAACTGGAAGACTGGTCCTGTCACCAGCCTCTGTGGGCTGGTTTAGTGACTATCTAGCTTCCAGAAACCAAAGGTAAAGTTCAGAGCAGTGTTAGCTACTGCCAGAGAGGTCCAGGTATCCATCCTAGGTCTTCTACTGTTTAGTCTCTTCATAAACAGACTTCCCGCATCATGCCCCAATAGAGTTATCCTTTATGCAGATGATGCAGTAATTCTGATCTGAAGCCCAAATATAAGTGAACTGGCAAGTAAACTGCAAACTACCTTCAACTTGTTGTAGGACTGGTTTACAAACTGCAAACTTCTCCTCAATTATAAATAAACTCTAGCCAGAGCCGATAGAGCTGTGATAAATTGCCAAGTGACCAAAGTTACACATGTGCATAGAAATTATTGAACGACCGGGTGTAACTTGACCGTTTTTTGGAGGTGTTGCACCAAATTTTCAACATGGCCTTTTGGGATCCCCCTCATGAAAAGTGCCGTCATTTTGTTCACTTGTCCCGAAAGGTGATTTTGCAGAGTGACTGCGCCATTCTGTGCCACACGTGCAAAAGCACATTTTGGGCAGGATATGAAAAATGACAGCTGTACTGTTAAAAAGGAGGTGTGCAAAAATGGCAATGTTAAAAATCTGGAGTGAAAATACTAAAAGTAGCGAAAGTTGAGGTATGAGAAACTGCACAATGCACGCCAGAATGTAGTTATGTTTTGAATGCCATCACTTGGCAAGGGTTTTTAGACCTCACTCATGAATATGACACTGTCATTTTAGCATCAGTCCCAAAAGGTGATTCTGCACAGCAACTGCAAAATCACCTTTTGGGACAGAGTAACAAATCGACAGTGACACTGTTTATGAGGTGGGTTCCCAAGAACCCCATGTTGAAAATTTGGGGTTAAAATTTCAAAAATGGCTGATTTATCAACTTAAGTTGAAAACCCTATTTAATGCCATTATAGCATGATTACCTTTGATTCTTCAGTTTGTGGTCCGGCTTTGATGAGTGCAGACGTGTCCCAGTGCAGAGAAGATGACAGTGCCGACCTACGGAGGTAAGTATGTGGTAAGGGGGAATGAGGGAGGTGGGTGCTCAGTGGGAGGGTGGGGATGGGGGAGGGAGGGGACTGGGGTATGATAAGGGACTGCTTTCTTTTACAGTTAAAAACATGTCGGGGAAGGTTTCTTTATTTACAGGAAAATAAAAGAAAACATACATTTGGGCACACTGGGGTGGGCTCCCAGTGTGCCACATGAGTTGGGGGGGTCTACATAATCGAATGGCATTTTTCTGCCATTCACAACATGGCGGCACCACTTCACGAGCATGCATAGTTCTTGCCCCGGAATGCGGAAGTAACAGTCGAAATAGTGTGGCTGTTATTCCATAGTGGCTGATCATGATGGAGTGTTTCAAGTCCCACTGGACTTTTGGAAGGATACTTCCAAAAGTCCAATGGAAGGTTCCACGATCGGCCATTTTTAGAGTTACGATCGATCCCAAAATGGCTGTAGGCTCCACCCACAGTCCTAAAAATCCAAGGTTATGGTACTAGCCAGCCACCACCTTAGGAAAAAGAATACGATGTTGACCATCACCAACACAAGAATGCCCCACTCAAGCAGGTACAGGTATTCAAATACCTGGGTATTCACATCTACAAATCCTTCAACTTCTCCTATCACATCGACCATGTGGTAAAAAGCATCAACGCTGAGCTTGGAATCCTGTTTAGACACAGGAAATACCTCACACCCAATGCCCCGCAACTATCGGTCACGTGTTCTGTACTGTCAGTGGTTGATTATGGCTTGGTGGTATACAGTGCAGCCTCTGACTCTGCCTTAAAAAGGATCTCCACTGTGCTAAATAAGGCCTGCAGGCTTGTGCTAGGGGCTGACAACCAAATGCACACATGCCTGCAATATAATCACACAAACTGGCTCAACCTTAGGGACAGGATAAAATTCCAGACCTGCATCCTAGGCAAAAAAGCACTGCTAGCACGTGTACCACCTTGCATCCAACAAATGTTCCAGACAACTAGTTTCCAGTACAGTACTCATGGGACTTCACATCGCGCTTTCACGGTACCTTTCAGAAGAACATGCTAGGGGCAACTTTCCTTCTCCTACAAGGCTCGGCAGTGGTTGAATGATCTCCCAGTCCACACAACTGGCTTACAGAGCCTGATGATCTTTAAAACACAACTTAAACAGCACTTCGCCAACTTTACCACTTGCAACTTCTTCAAGTAATATCTACTACCCTATGGGAGATCCATCTCATCACTTAGTAGCAGCACTTAGCCTCTCACCCTGGACACTCCTACCTACAGTAACAACCCTTACTCACAGCACTTGCCTTGTGAGTCTCTAATCCCCCACCCCCATCCCTTTGTGTATCTGGGGAACCCCACAGTCCAGCCTAGGGCCTCACCATCTATGCCTGTGAGGCTGCTCCTCCCACTACCCTCTCCCTCCAATTCACCCCAATTTTCCCTGGACACGTCCACTCCCATGACTCTCTTCCCCCCCATCCCAATTAGCTATATCACTAACTAAGCTCTGACAAAGCCTTCCTCTGGCTGCACAGGGTTTCTCTTTCCATCTCTATAATCATTTCTGTTCTTTCCCATTCTCCTTTAATTAAGGTCATATACAGTAGTAGTCTAAACTCTATAAGTATTATGTCTCCACTCTTTACACTAGCATGCATAAACAACTCTAAAGTCTGTAACTGAGTGAAATTATTGTTTAGAACCTTGCCAAGTGACCTTGTAGTTGATTCTTGTGACATTGCTATTTTTCTGTATTGTATGTCCTGTCTAGATGTGGAGTCTTTGTAAATGAGCTTCCAGCTCAAAGGTTGTTTCCTAATCAACAAACTTGAAACTTGAAACCTGTGTACAGCCAAGTTGATGGTTGCTCCATTTGAACCTATGGCTATAGCAGACCTAAAGTATGGAGTAAAGGAGAACAGGCAGAGACACCAGGAGGAAGGAGCTGCTGTTATTATAACTAAACTTCTCTACTGGGACTAAAGAACTAGAACTCTACTACTGGGACCTTCAATTTAGGGTAAAAAAAAAATTTGCGTGTTTGTCTGAGTTGGCTGAAGTGAAGTGTTATCTCAGCAGTTATCTAGGTGTTTGTCTAGGTGTTTGTCTCAGGTAGCTGAAGGGAATTGTTATCTGTGTCATTAACTAAGTGTAGAAAGACTTGTAAAGTAGGGGGAGTGGCTTAGCTAGAAGGAAGCCAGGTTAAAGTCAGATTTAAACACTGTCCTAGATAGCTTCTGCCAGAGAACAGGCAGAGACACCAGGAGGAAGGAGCTGCTGTTATTATAATTAAACTTCTCTACTGGGACTATATTGCCCTCCTTCCCTCCCCACCACCCCCCAACCTAAACCAGTTCTAGTTTTATAGGCACAGGATTTGACTGACAACAGGAACTTCCTGTTTGGGAGTAGGAAGTGAGTGATCACAGAGCCACCAAAAACTCACCATTCTAGAAGGAAGAGTAGCTCTCCGTCGACCCCAGCTGCTGGAGGTCTGACTCTTAGCAAGGAAGGCGACTACTGAGAAATATAGGAACTTCTTGTCTCAGAACAGGAAGATCAGGAGCTTAAAGGGCACAGAGGCAGTACGTAAGTAGGGAGAAAAAGAAAAAAAAAAACAGAGGAAAGAGTAAGTATTCCATACAACAGTTAAGGGGCCAGAAATAAGACATGATAGGAGTGGTGCAATGCAGTTGCTGTGGAGCAGCAGTCTTCCGGGAGATGTTCTGGAGGATGCGGTGTTGTCCCATCTGCAGGCTCCTCGCTGGGCTAAGGGAGGAGGTTGCTCATCTCCAGGCTGAGTTGGCCAGGATTTGTGAGACCCCCTCTCCCACCCAGGGACCACCAGTGTCACTGCCGTTGCCTCAGAGGTTGCCAAGGAAGAGGAGCGGTTGGACCACAGTGGGCTCAGGGAGGGTGAGGGTGGTGGAACAGAGGTGCATCCCTCCAGTTGTACCTCTCCACAATTCATATGCTGTTCTGGCAAACTGTGGTTTCTCTATGGAGGCACCCACAGTGGAGACCAAGGAGGATGCTGGGAACCTCCACAAAGGAGACCCACAGGAGGGTGGCATGGGACCCTACAGGGGAAGGAAACAACTTCTGGTGGGGGACTCCATTATTAGGAAGGTAGAACTAGGGGAGGAAGGGGAGAGGGAGGTAAGGTGCCTGCCTGGTGCCATGGCTTGGAGAGACAGGGAGCGAATCATCAGGATTGCCAGAGCAGCTGCACAGGGGAGGGAGCTGGATGTCATTGTCCACCTAGAGACAAATGATCTGGCTAAGAAAGGGATCAGAGCAGTGCAGGAAGAGTTTGTGGAGTTGGGGAAGGGCTTTAGACAGGTAGCACACACGGTAACTTTCTCGGAGGTGCTGCCTGTCTATGGCATGGGTGAGGCTAGGGTGCTCCACATCATGGAATTCAATCAAGTGGTTGAAAAACTGGTGCAGAACTCAGAGATTTGGCTTCATTGGGGACTGGGGGTCTACCTGGAGGGATGCAGGCTTATACCGGCATGATGGTCTGCATCTGTCCAGGAGGGGAACCAGGATCCTAGGTGATAGGTTTAAATGTTTCATTGGCAAGCATTTAAACTGGCCAAGGGGGGGGAGGCACTGGAAAGGAGCAGGGAAATTCTAGCCCCCCCCAAAGATCAGGGTAGTAAGTGAGGTAAACACCAAGACAGAGATGTCGATAGGGAGAAGGGCAGGGGTAAATGGAGAAAATGACAAACACAATAAGGACAGGGATGGGGCAAAAATGGGTAAGGCCATCAAGAAATGGAGGGTAATGAGTACCAATGCCCATAGTCTGGGCAACAAACTCCCTGAACTGGTGGCCGTGATGGAAGAGGGATGCCTGGATATTGTAGCAGTCACAGAAACATGGTACACAGAGAACCATGACTGGGATGTTAACATACCAGGGTACACCACCTACAGGAGAGACAGGGAGGGGAGAAGAGGGGGAGAAGTAGCTATCTATGTAAGGGAAGTGATAAAAGCAACTGAACAAAAGAGTGAGCAGGGAGGAAAGGAGGCACTGTGGGTCACCTTAGAGACTGAAAATGGCACCACAATCCACACAGGGGTTGTATACAGACCACCATGTCAGAGGGAGGGAATGGACAAGGATATGATAGAAGGCATCCTTAGGATGGCAGAGAAAGGGGAGATACTGTTGATGGGGGACCTGAATATACCAGATGTTAACTGGAGCACCTTGGCTGCAGCCACACCCAAAAGCAGATTCCATTCTCGATGCCCTTCAGGTGGCATGCCTCAGACAGCTAGTTTTGGAACCCACTCATGAGGGAGCAATCTAGACCTCATACTCTCAAATGGGGATGGTGAGAGGATCTCAGATCTAGAAGTGGGTAGCCATCTGGGACAAGTGACCACCAAACAGTGTGGCTCATGATAAACTCAGCTACAGAGTCAAGCCATACAAAAGTGAAGGTTCTGGACTTCAGGAGGGCTGACTTTGGCAAGATGGGAGAGTGCCTTAGAAAAGTACTAGCAAATAGCTAGAAGAAGGGGTGCAGCAACAATGGGAAAACATCAGAACTGCCATCACAGAGGCAACAAGCCTTTGTGTGAAGCAAATAAACAAATCAAAATGAAAGAAAAAGCCACTATGGTTCTCAAAAGAAGTGGCTGGGAAAGTCAGCATTCTGGAAGTATAAGGAAACACAGAAGGAGCAGGACAGAGAACTGTACCAGTTAAGGCAGAAGGAAGCAGGGAGGGTAGTCAGAATAGCAAAGGCCCAAACTGAGGAAAAGATAGACAACTCAGTTAAGAAGGGGGATAAAACCATTTATAGGTACATCAGGGAGCGTAGAAAGACAAAGGGAGGGACAGTGAGGCTGAATAGAATGGACGGTGGGTGGACAGAGAGGGACAGTGAAAAAGGAGGGATACTGAATGAATACTTCTGCTCAGTATTCACAAAAGAGGAGGAGGGGGAGGCACCAAATCCAATTAACAGAATCACTCTGGATGGAGGGGTCGATCCCAGTCCTTTCACAGAAGAAAGGGTTCTGAAAGAACTCCTAAAACTGAAGGTGGGCAAAGCAATGGGGCCTGATGGAATTCACCCCAGAATTCTAAAAGAATTAAGGAGAGAACTAGTGACACCACTGACTACCCTTTTTAACAAATCATGGGAGGATGGTGTGGTACCTGAGGACTGGAGGAAGGTGGATGTGATACCCCTTCACCAAAGTGGGAGCAAGACAGAGGCAGGAAACTACAGACCTCTCAGTTTGACCTCTGTGGTAGGGAAAGTGATGGAATCACTTCTGAAGGAAAGAATTGTTGAGTACCTAGAGGCCAGTGGGGTAAAGGACCCAAGGCATCCTGGGTTCACAGCAGGAAGGTCATGTCAGACAAATCTAATAGATTTCTTTGACTGGGTGACCAAAGTAGTAGACCAGGGAGGGGCTGTGGACATGGCCTACCTAGACTTTAGCAAGGCATTTGAACACAGTCCCACAGAACTTCTGGTTCCTTACTCTCCTGGTTGATTGCTCCGCTCAGCTGATGAGGGGTTGCTAGAGATTCCTAGGGAGAATCTTAAATCATCTGGCTCTAGAGCATTTTCTTATACTGCACCTACCCTTTGGAATTCTCTACCCCGTCGGTTACAGGAGTGCACCTCCATGGAGGAATTTAAAAAGGGTTTAAAAACTTTCCTTTGGCAAATGGCCTTTTTAGAAAACTGAATTGTATCTGGAATATTATTTTTTATCTATGTTGAGACTTTGGATTTAAAGTTTGTTTTATATTGTTGAACCTGTAAAGCGCTTTGGAACTGGAAAAGCGTTGTACAAATAAAAATTATTATTAATATTATCAAAAGATTAATAGTCAAATTAACCAGCCTGGGAGTGGGTCCCAGGGTGGTAGCCTGGGTAAAACATTGGCTGGACAACAGGACACAAAAGGTAATTGTAAATGGAGTCCACTCTGAAGAAAGAGGGGTTACTATTGGGTACCGTGAGGGTTCAGTACTGGGTCCAGTCCTTTTCATGTCTTAATAAGTGACATTGCAGAGGGACTGGAAGGAAAAGTATGCCCTCTTGCAGATGACACAAAGATCTGCAATAGGTTGATACACAAGGAGGCATGGAAAGGATGAGAAGGGACTTGGCAAGGTTGGAGGAATGGTCAGAAGTATGGCAGCTTGGATTCAATGCAAAGAAGTGCAAAATAATGCACCTGGGAAACAAAAACCCAGGGGAAGATTACACAATGCGGGGGGAGGTAGTAATACAACAAAAATGGAAAGGGTGTGTATCCCGGCAGGGCAATAAAAGAGTCTGGGGTGGTCATGGAGAGCCATGTTTCAACTAGTGCCAGGACATCTGGCTGGTGCTGGGCAATCCAGCCCTGAAGGTTAGCGAATTTCTTAAGGAGATTGCATATGTTCATTGAGGCCAGGCGAAGTCCAGCCAGTGTTGGAAGGTGGTTGGGGTTGGCTGTGATGGGACCTGGGTTGGGGTGGATGTTGCCCAACAGCAGGAGGAGGAGGGAGATGAGTCTAAAAAGTGCCAAGTGCTGTCTATGGTGGGTGGGCGGCATACCATGGGTGGTCTTTCCCCGGGGGAGATAGGGACAGGGAGGGAATGAAATGCTGGGATGGCCAGGTAGAGTGGGGGCCAAGGAGAGTCAGGGGATGGGAAGGCAGGAAGAGACGAGCTGGAGGGGGGTGCAGGGGTGGTGGGGTGGTGATGGTAGGGGTGCTGGGGTGTGGTTGGGTGGGGTATGAGTGTCGGTGAGTTGGCAGGGGTGTGGTATGGGGGGAGGTGCCAATATGGAGAAGGATTAAAATGAGCAGTGTCAGTCAGGCTGGTGCGTGGACCGCATACATGATGGCCATGGTCCGTAGCATATGGGGGGGAAGAGTTGCTTCCAGATATGTGGCAATCCCTTTGGTGCAGTGGCAGGACTATGGACTATGGTGCAAAGGGTGCATGGTTCAAAACCCAGGGAGGGGGACCTAGTCCGGACCTACAAAAAATGGGTGGGCAGGGTGGCAAGGCCCATGAAATGCATGGTGAAAAGAGGAGCTGAGGAAGGGCCAGTAGCAACTCCTAGGGGGCACTGAGGGTAGTGCACATAGAGTACAGGAGAGTGGGGCAGAGGAGAGCAGTGGCAGAGTACAGAAAGTCAACCTGAGTGAGGGCAGAGAAATGCAGGAGAATGGGGCAAAGGAAAGCAGTGCAGGAGTAGAGCAAGTTGAGCTGAGTGTGTGCGGAGAAATACAGAGAGGGGAGAGCGGTGCACTGTGCTGCCACCTAGAGATGGAAGCACACTACCTGCAGAGGGGAAAGTGGAGACTTTGGAAAAAAGTGTGGCAGGAAGTCAAGTGACCAGGGGAGGTCCTTAAATTAAGGGAGGGATGCCCGTGGGAGGAGGTGGGGCAATACCCCCACACAAAGATGCTTGTCCTAGAAGGTAACCATTTACCTTTAGGGCTCCTGCGGTCCTGACTCTGTCTCCTGGTGGAGTTTGCAGGTTGTAGTTTGCATCACTCATTGCAAGTGACAGTTTGTTCACTACCTTAGCAGTGCTGTGCTGAGAGAGTGGTTGGTCTGAACCCAGAGTGTGTCAGTGAGAGTATTTCTTTTTGAAGATCTCGCCTGAGTGTGATGCTTTGAACTTGTTATCAAGTAGATGTGTCATTAGTTAATTATATTTGTCAGCCTTTCCAGTAGTTTATTAAGAGTTGATAAAACTGAGATAGGTCTGTTATTGTTGGGGATGAATGTGAACCCAGCTCTGTGCAGAGGCATTACAATGACAGCTTTCCAAAGTGAAGGGCTCTGGCTGGCTGTAAAGAAAATGTTTAAAAGAGTTGTAATAGGTGATGCCAGGCAGTCAGCTGTATATTCTCACATATTCTCCAGTGAGTTTACCAGATCAGCAATAATTAAAATAAATAAATGCTCTTGATGCTTAGAAGATAGTGTAAAATGCCTAATGAGATTATAAAGCACTTGCTGACCATGCTTTACCTTCATTGAAGTTGATTCCCAGACCTCTGAGCTTTAGTCCAGCAAAGGAAGCAAACTGTTCTGAGCCATGATCTTTTTGTTCTGACAGGAACTGCTTATTACTGTATAACATTCAGACTTCTGATAAATGTGACTATTTGCAGAAATTTGCAGAAATTATGTGAGTTTCAGAACACTCGTGTGAATCAACAAGAACCTCAGGTATTTACAACTATCAACTAGCACAAACCTATTTCCTTCAGTAGCCATTATATTAAAATTGCCAACCACCTCATTAAATATAGGATTAGAACCATAAAGCTTAGCATATACTGTACCTTCTCACAAAGCACTCATTTGTTAAAAAGCTACCATTTTTGACGTTTTGCAACACTGGACCCCAAATTTTGATTGATAGTATGTGACTAACCTCTGTTATGAATGGCTTTTTCCCATTAGCTCATTTTTTCTTGTTGTAGGACATTTCAAAGGTCAAAAATGTTGTACAAAAGTAACATCACTACTACACACAACAACTTTTCTGTTTATAGAACATGACCAACTTAAGTTAAAAGGGTGTCATTTTATTAATTGAAAAAAATGAGCCCATTCCCCAGTTCTTAAAACTCACCAACTTGATATCAGAAATAGTAAACATTAATTTGTTTACCATCGTAACTTTATCACTTTAAAAAAAATTCCTTAAGTTCCTATCTAGCAGATTCCTTTTTACCTTCTATTTCAAATTCTCATAAGGCCTCCCTAGTTGCTCCCATCACCTCAGATGAAATAATTAGAGTCATTAAAGACTTGCCTGTGGACAAGACACCTGGTCCAGATGGATTCTCCTCCAATTTTTATAAAATCTTTGCCCCACAATTGGCACCATCCCTTCTTACCTTATTTCATCACATTCTTTCTGGACAGGATTCTGATGAGTCTTTATTTGAAGCTTTAATTACATTAATACCCAAAGACGGTAAACCCCTTGATAGAACACAAAGCGATACACCGATTTCCCTTCTTAATCAAGACCTCAAGATTCTCACAAAACTTCTAGCAGATCGATTAGGCCCCGTGTTGCCGGATATCATAGGCCCGGAGCAAGCAAGATCCATGAAAGCCAGATCCTTGGTACAGTACCTTAGTACCCTGTCGCATGTCTTCTCGGCTACCAGAGATGCGGATTTTCCTGCTGTGATGGTCTCACTGGATGCCGAGAAGGCATTCGACAGGGTTGATTGGAACTTTTTATTTCAAGCACTTGAGGCATTTGGATTTCCCCCTCTGTTTATAAAGTGGATAGTTGCGTTGTATAAATCCCCAACAGCACGTGTTGTCTGCAATGGGCTGCTGTCCCATCCTTACACATTACATGCTGGAACCAGACAAGGTTGCCCATTATCCCCCTTGCTGTTTAATGTCTATTTAGAACCTCTCATCCATAGGATTACAACAAGCCCGGATGTCCAAGGTATAAATATCCACCATCAGATTGCTAAAGTCTCGGCTTATGCGGATGACTTGCTCCTGCAACTATCCCACCCTAATACTTCAATACCTGCCCTGATCACAATTCTGGAAGAATTTAGTTCCATGTACAACTATAAATTAAATAGAGACAAGACAGTGGTTTTTCCCTTGAATTACAAGGCGATGAAGTTAGATGCTTTAACAGCAAGTTTTTCCTGGCAGACCAAATTATTGAGATACCTGGGAATTAACCTGTCAAGAGATCCCAATGGATTTATAAAATTGAATCTGGATCAATTATTCTCTGTTATTAGACAGGATCTTAAAAGATGGGTGCTACTTCCCCTTTCTCTCTGGGGAAAGATAAATATGGTCAAAATGAATATTTTTCCCCGGTTATTTTATCCAATTAATCTTTCAGATGTCTGGTTGTCTCTGACATGGTTTAAAAGGATACACAAGATAATCGCAGACTTTATTTGGACTGCTAAGAAACCCCGGATAAGTTACAACAAGCTCTCAGCATCGAAAGTGAAAGGAGGACTACGTCTTCCGCATATCGGGCTATATTATTGGGCCAGCCATGCAAGTAAGTACATGAGATGGCTTACATCAGAACATTCTCCAACATCACATTCCTTTACTCCTATATGGCTCAAAATAGAATGTACCCTAATACAAGCACATGGGCTATCCCCTGCTGCACTTTTGCATGTAAACTTAAAATCTTTGCCCCCATTGCTCAAAGATAGCCCTATTGCATTATCCATCAGAGTTCACTCTTAACTGTGTTCTTTTCTGAAATATAAGCACATTACAGATCTTTCTCAACCGTGGTGGGGGAACCCGAATCTCACTATTGATGGTAAACCTCTTCAGTTGAAATGGATCTCCCAATTAGGAGATCACCCCCTTAATTTCTTTATTCAGAACGATGGTTCTTGGTTAACCTCACCTGAAATTTTACATAAAGCCCATATTCCGAACTCTGTTATCTTTAAAATATTCCAACTACGTCACCTGATTGTGAAATCTTTTGGTACTGTTCCACTCATACTCCCAAGCCCATCCTGCATGATAGAACTGATTCCCATTGTGGGCTTTCCCCATGCTGTATCTAGAATGTATGGAATAATCCACAATTGGAAATGGCCTGATAGTTTTGGCCCAACTCAATTCTGGTCTTCTCTTTTTCCCCATCAGGAAATTATTTGGCCCTCTCTGTGGCTGAACTGTCATAAATATGTTAAACAAGATAAGCTCTGGTTAACACAGTTTAAAATCTTGTATAACTTCTATTACTCACCTCAGAAATTAGCTAGTTTGGGACTCCTACCTTCTCCCACATGCACTCGTTGCCAGCAGGATGAGGATAATCTACTGCGCATTTTCTGGGAATACCCCAAGATAGTCCCCCTTTGGAATGTGATTCGACAGAAGGCTGACCCCCTTTTAGGCTTATCAGATCTCTTCTCTCCCGAAATATGTATACTGGGGATCTTTCTTCTTTCACAGTCACTAACAGAAAATATCACATAACCCTTATAGTTATGTAGGTCAAAAATCTGGTCTTGTGGCATTGGAAAGATAAGACTGACATTACTTATAGTGAGTGGCTACAGGAATTGCTGGCAAACCTGAGAATGGAAAAGACAATTCCTAGTTTACATGACCAATCTCAGAAATTTCACAAGGTTTGGGGCCCTCTTGTTGCATTGTATTCTCTCCAATTGCCATACAGGTTTCTCTCTTTCCAGTAGGTAGTTTTACATTAAGTGGCGGTACCCTGTGTGAAGGGATGGAAATAGGAAGAGAAGGATGGGGGAGGAGGGAGAGATAATCTAATTACTAGTATGTATTACTGTGTCATTTGTTTGTATGTATTATTGGATCTTCTCTCTGCAATTGTATAAAAATGAATAAAAATCTGAAGTGCAAAAAAAAAAACAACAATTCCTATGCCAGGCGATGATCCTCTCTCACTAAGCACTTCCATGTCAGTGACCATAACACTCATTCTAATAGAGCCACTTAGGGAGTGAGGGTCATCGCCCAGCACATCACTTCCTTTCAAAGAGATGAAAGCTATGATGTTAATCACACTAAAATGTACTTTTTTTGACTCACGGTGCATACAGTCTAAGCAGCTGGGTGCAAAAGAAGTTTCTTGAAATGAAGCTACATCTAAAAAATTCTGGATCATGAGGGTGGGCAATACATTTTTTTGAAAGATAAAATCTACATGGTATTTAAGCATATTAAAGGTAACACATTAAATCCAGGCTTACCCACAAATTTTAAATACATTTGATAGTAATAATACTTTTTAAGGCATATGTTTGTGGTCATGTATATATATAAATGAAAATTCAGTACCCTCCCCCTCCCACATGTGCTGACCAGACAAGGCCTGCATATTTGAAATTATTTTCCTATTTTTCTAGTTCTTATATAGTTACCAAGCATTTGTCAATGTCAAACATATTTGCTTGCATGGCAGGCGGTCTAAAGGTTAAGTCACACAGTCTTTCTTAACTTGTGACCCTGAATTTTTGAGATAGTATTTTGATGACCTAGCATATAAAAATGACAGGTGTCATTTATCAAATGCCACCCAAAATCTGATTTTGCAGAATGACCACAAAAACAAGTTTTGGAGGGGTATTTGAAAATGACACATCATGTTAATGAGATGGAGTAAAAAATTACTATGTTGAAAATGTGGGTTCAAAACACACAAATTGCAACATGATGACGGAACATTGAAAAATAACATTTGTTCATAACTTTGTTGATTTTTTGAGATTCTGGTCCATGAGTTTCAACGTAAATTTTCCCTAAAGGTGGAGATTCCTCTCCTCTTGGTACCTTCTGTCCTTTCTCCTGCCCAACCTGGCTAAGTTACAGGAAACAACTTGTACTATCTCAACTCTCTTCTTTTCTTGACTTTTCCTCCTTCTTCACACCCTTCCAGTCTGGTTTTAAGAAATCCCACTCCACTTCCACCTCCCTTCTCTGATCCACTGACTCCACCTGCCCAGGTATGGATCAGAGACTGATAACTTCTGTCATATTTGTTGATCTTGCTAAAGCCTTTGACACTGTGGCACATCACCATCTTCTAGACAAGCTTGAAGCAGCAGGCCTCTCTGACTCTGCTGTCCATTGGTTTCATTCTTTCCTGAAGGGAAGGTCTCAAGCTGTTCAGATATGAAGCTCCATTTCATCACCATTCCCCATCTGCTCAGATATCCCTCTAGGGTGTAACATGGACCATATTCTCTTTTCTATATTTTTGAATGACCTCCCCTCCATCTATTCTTCTGCATCCATTCATATGTATGCTGATAATACAGTTATTTTTGCATCTGACTCCTCTTCCCATGACCTTATCTGACAGCTGCAACTGGATATTGACAACATTCAGTGCTGGTTCCAATCTAACCAACTGTCTCTCAATGCCAAAAAAAGAACAGGTTCCATGATTTTTGGCACCCAACAGAGCTTTATCAGACTCCCCTCTGTCCCTTTATTTCACACCCTTGATGGTACTATGATTGAGAATGTATCCTCGTTTAAATACCTCAGGGTCTGGCTGAACTGACATATTAATTTCTTGGTGCATATTGATGTCATACACCATAAGCGCCACCTCAAGCTTAGTGCACTCTACAGGAACAAGGCAAGTATCCCACTTCCTGCCCACAGAGAGGTTCTTCTAAAGAAAATTCTCCCTGTTTTTGTTTATGGTGACATGGTCTATAGTGAAGCTCCCCAGTCCTACCTTGCCAGACTGGACCCCCCCTTTTACTTTATTTGTTGTTTTGCCTTAGACTGTCCCTATTTTACCCACTACTACTCTTTCTACTCTGCCCTTTCACTCTCCTCGCTCGATGCCAGGTGTCTTTCCCATTGTGCCTCCTTTATATCCAAATTCTGGTTTGGTTTCATTCCCTCATACTTTACATCCCTGCTATCCTCTCTTCCCTTCTTCCTCCTATCCTCTGCACAGTAATATTTCCCATTCCTTCCCTATTCCTTCTAGGAAATCTACAATTGTTCAATCTGCTTTCTCAAATCATTTTCCTAAAATCTGGTCCTCCCTTCCCCTATCAGTCCCCTATGCTTTCTCCCTTAAGACTCTTCTTCATGACTTTTCTTCTACCACCTGCAACTGTCCATGATATATTACCTCTTGTCTTCCTGGCTCTCCACTAGTTTTGCCTGGCAGTGTTGCTCCCGTCATCCCTTAGAATATAGCTGTATGAGTGGTTTTCCCCTGCCTATCATAACTCAATATTATCTACTACATGTATCTCTTGTGCTGCTTTGCCTTCAGTATTTATGATTAGGCTCCTTTGATATACTGTATTGCTGTACATGACTTTTGTTTTTGTAATGTTGTATTGTTATTACTGTTGAGTTTTTTTCAACCTCTAGATCTATCTCCATGTCCCCTCTCCCTCAGGATGCATTTGGAAATGAGCTATTAATAGCTCAGTATGTCTTTCCTGGTGAAACTTTTGAAATAAATAAATAAATTATGATACCACCTTATGAACATGACAGGTGCTACTTCTGAAATCCTGACCAAAATGTCATTTTGTGGCACAAGCATGACAAGGAGTTTTGGGCAGGATTAAAAAAATGACACCCGTCTTGTTCATGAGGTGGGGTGACAAAAGGGCTATGTTGAAAACTTGGAGTCAGAATACTCAAAAATAGTAAAGTTGTAAGTAAACGTTGAAACAAATTCAAAGTTTCTTCTTAACTTTGTCATTGTTTGACATTTTTACCTCACATTTTCAACATTGTCTTTTTATGACCCCTCCTTTTGCTCAAGACAAGTGGAATTTTTTAAATATAGTCTGAATGGTGATTTGATAGAGTGACTGCAAAAACATGTTTTAGAGGGGATTTGAGAAATTACACCTGCCTTGTTCATGAGATGAGGTAAAGGAAAGGCTATGTTGAAAATTTGGGTTCAAAATCTGAGAAATACAAAGTTATGAGCAAATGTTAAAGAATTTCAATGTTGCCTCATAACTTCCTTGTTATTTGAGATTTTGTCCCCACATTTCAACAAAGTCTTTTCATGACCCCACCTTATTTATTTATTTAAGCCCATCTTTTTGAGGTTGGAACAGGGTGTGCTTTGAAACAACTGAGAGCTGCATGGGAGATACTATATTGGACTAGAAATCTGCAACAAATCTCACACTTGCTTAAATCTGAGGGATGTGTTCCTTACTTTACATTCTTATATTGGTATCACTTTGTGTTTAATAATTTTAGTTTTTAAATCAAGAAGGGTTTGCAAAACTGCTTATATTGTGAGTCACTTCAGAAGGGTTGAAATACTACATATTTGATTTTACCTTGTGGATAAACTGGACTGTCTACTAGTATTCTGTGACAGTTTGCATCAAAATATTTTTAAATAATTTACTTGTGGTGGCTGATTACTTCTCATAGCAAAGGCTGCAGTTTGTGTATTTGAATCCAGACAGAGCTTCAGGTGGGGGAGATTGTCTTCCCCTGACTGCTTTCAGAGCACACAACACCAGGTTGTATAGGGTCAGGGAGGCTTACCTGTGTTGTGCTGAACTGCTTGATTTTCTGTTTTTTCCTTTGCTGGGTATTTTCTCTGTTAACTCATTGTGCAGGTTGTTTTGCTGAAAGGAAGATCAACACTCATCATGGTGGTGGGTCAGAGCTAGTAGTTGATTGTGTCTGGAGGGCACGGCTTAGGCCCACCCCCTTGGTGTCACTTCCTTTATACCAGGGATTCTGACATCATTTCCTCTAGGGGCATACAACTGTCATATCCATGACTTGGCCCATATGGGATTAGAGCAGTGCAGGAGGAGTTTGAGGAGTTGGGGAGGAGCCTTAGACAAGTAGCTCATACAGTATCCTTCTCGGAGGTGCTGCCTGTCTATGGCATGGGTGAGGTGAGGGTACTCCACACCACACAATTCAATGAATGGTTGAAAAACTGGTGTAGAGCATGGGGTTTTGGCTTCATTGGGAACTGTGGTTCCACTTGGAGGGATACCCACCTATAGTGGCATGATGGTCTGCATCTGTCCAAGAAAGGAACCAGTCTCCTCAGTGATCAGTTTAAATGCTTCATTGGCAAGCTTTTAAACTAGTCGGGGGGGGGGGCACTGATAAGCAGCAAGAAATTTCCAGCCTCCTCCTCCAAAACAGGGTACTAAATGAGGTAAATACCAAGGTAGAAAGGTCAGTAGGGAGCAGGACTGGGGTAAATGGAGAAAGCAAAGCCAGTAAGGGCAGGGATGGGGCTACACGAGGTAAAGCCATCAAAAAATGGAGAGCAATGAGTACCAATGCCCATAGACTGGGTAACAAGCTTTCTGAACCAGTGGTCTTGATGGAAGTGGAACATCTGGATATCGTGGTAGTCACAGAAACATGGTACACACAAAACCATGACTGGGATGCAAACATACCAGGGTGCACTATCCACAGGAGGGACAGGGAGGGTAAAAGAGGAGGAGGAGTAGCTCTCTACAAAAGGGAAGGAATCAAAGCAACAGAACAAAAGGGTAAACAGGGAGGAGAGGAAGCACTGTGGGTCAACTTGGAGACAGGTAATGGAACCACAATTCGCATAGGGGTTGTATACAAACCCCCATCTCAGGGGGAGGAAATGGACAAGGAAATGATAGAAGATATCCTTAGAATGGCAGAAAAAGGGGAGATATTGTTGATGGGGGATCTGAATATGCCAGATGTTAACCGGAGTGCATTTGCTGCAGCCACATCCAAGAGCGGGGTCATTCTAGATGCACTGCAGGGGGCATGCCTTAGACAACTAGTATTGGAACCCACTCAGGAGGGAGCAATCTTAGACCTGGTACTCTCAAATGGAGATGGAGAGAGGATCACATATGTAGAAGTGGGTAGCCATCTTGGAACTAGCGACCATTGAACAGTGTGGATCACAATAAACACAGCAGTAGAGTCAAGCCATGCAAAGGCAAAGGTCCTGGACTTTAGGACGGCTGACTTTGCAAAAATGGGTGAGTACCTAAGGAATGCACTAGCAAATGGGAAGGAAGGAGGGGTGGAAGAACAATGGGGAATAATCAAAACTGCCATCACAAAGGCAACAAGCCTTTGTGTGAAGCAAATAAACAAAATGTAACGATGTAAAAAAAACACTATGGTTCTCAAAGGAGGTGCCAGGGAAGGTTAGGGAGAAAAATATAGCATTCAGGAAGTACAAGGAATCACAGAAGGAGCAGGAGAGAGAACTGTATCAGTTAAAGCAGAAGGAAGCAGGGAAGGCAGTCAGAACAGCACAGGCCAAAACCGAGGAAAAGATAGCCAACTCAGTTAAGAAGGGGGATAAAACCTTTTATAGGTACATCAGGGAGTGAAGGAAGACCAAGGGAGGGATAGTGAGGCTTAATAAAGGGGAGGGGTGTGCAGAGGGTGACTGTGAAAAGGCAGAGATACTAAACAAATATTTTTGCTCAGTATTCACAAATGAAGAAGGGGAGGTACCTAAACCAAACAACAGAAACACTCTGGATAGGGGGGTTGATACCAGCCCATTCACAGAAGAAAGAGTTCTGAAAGAACTCCTAAAATGGAAGGTGGACAAAGCAATGGGGCCCGATGGGTTCATCCCAGAATTCTAAAAGAACTAAGGGTAGAACTAGTAACACCACTGACTACCCTCTTTAACAAATCATGGGAGGATGAGGTGTTACCTGAGGACTGGAGGAGGGCAGATGTTATTCCACTTCAGAAAAGTGGGAGCAGGGCAGAGGTAGGAAACTAAAAATCTGTTAGTTTGCTTCAGTGATAGGGAAATGATGGAATCACTTCTGAAGGAAAGAACTGTTGAGTACCTAGAGGCCAGAGGGGCACAGGACCTAAGGCAGCATGGCTTCACAGCGGGAAGGTCATGTCAAATGAATCTAACAGATTTCTTTGACTGGGTGACCAAAGTAGTAGATCAGGGAGGGGCTGTGGACATGGACCACCTAGACTTTAGCAAGGCATTTCACACAGTCCCACGCAAAAGATTAATATACAAGTTAGCCAGCCTGGGAGTGGGTCCCAAGATGGTAGCCTGGTAAAACAATGGCTGGATAACAGGACACAGAGGTAGTGGTAAGCGAGGGTCCTCTGAAGAAGGGGGGTTACTAGTGGGGTACTGCAGGGTTCAGTTCTAGGATTGCTCCTCTTCAATGTCTTTATAAGTGACATTGCAGGGACTGGAAGGAAAAGTATGTCTCTTTGCAGATGATACAAAGATCTGCAACAGGGTTGATACACAAGGTGGGGTGGAAGGATGAGAAGGACTTGGCAAGGTTGGAGGAATGGTCAAATGTATGGCAGCTTAGATTCAGTGCTAAGAAGTGCAAAGTAATGCACCTGGGAAACAAAAACCCAGGGGAAGAGTACACTATGGGGAGGGGGGTGAGATACTAACAACAACAAAAAATGGAAAGGGACCTGGGGTTAGTCATATCAGATGACCTAAAGGTGAACAAGCAATGTGAGAAGGCAGTAAGGAGGGCTGGGGCGATACTAGGATGTATAGGAAGAGGCGTCACCAGTAGAAAACAGGAAGTTGTTATCCCTCTGTACAGACAGCTGGTGAGACCCCATCTGGAGTACTACGTGCAGCTCTGGAGATCCAGTCTCTGCCAGGACATAGACAGGATGGAGGCAGTCCAGATGAGGGCAACTAAAATGGTGCAGGGTCTGCACCAGAAGACATATGAAGTGAGACTTGAGGAGCTTAATATGTATACCCTTGAGGAAAGGAGGGACGAGGGGACATGATAGAAACTTTCAAGTACCTCAAGGGAATCAATAAAGTCCATAAGGGTAGCATCTTTCGGAAAAAGAGGTGTGGAAGAACAAGGGGGCACAATTTGAAGATTAAAGTGGGGACGGCTCAGAGTTAATGTGAGGAAGTATTTTTTCATGGAGATGGTTGTGGATGCATGGAATGGCCTTCTGGAGGAGGTTGCAGAGTCAAAAACAGTGGGGGAATTCAAAAATGCATAGGACAGACATAAGGCAATTCTAGGGGGTTGGGGTAGGAGGAAGTAGGCTGTTGGTTAACTAGGATCTGCAGCTTATCCATTAGGTAGGGAAATGTGCAGACTGGGTGGGCCAAGCTGTCCTTGTCTGCCATCAGATTCTATGTTTCTATGTTTCACCAGGAAAGACATTCTGTGCCCAAACAGGCTCATTTCCAGATGTGTCCCGGGAGAGGGGGTAGAGGAGAGACATGAGTAGCACTAGATAACACAGTTTATATACAAGAAATTACATTTTTTTAGACATAAAATATGTTCAGCAATATGCACAGTGGGAAGGCAATTATGTACAAGATACAAAAGGTAGTTTATTCAGATGTACAGTATATACAATTGGCATACGTACTGTAACAACAGAATTACATTCCGAAGAACATTGCAAAAGGGTTCAAATTAGGTGCAGAGTGCACTAAAAGATTAGAAGAGGAAACTAAAAGGGGACAGGAGGAGGGAAGGAGGTAAAGGAAGGAATTTTAAGAGTGCTGCAGAAGCTGGATCAGGTACAGCTGCAGGAGTGAGAAGATAAATCTAGGAGAAGTGAGGAAAGAGATCAAGACAAGTGTAATTTGTTAAATCCTATGCAGAATGTAATTTTGTAGAGTGACTGCAAAAATACATTTTGGTGGGATCTGAAAAATGTCACCTACCTGGTTCATGAAGTGAGGTAAAAAATGTCCATGTTGGAAATTTTGACTAAAAATATTTAAAAATCACAAAGTTATAGGTAAAAGTTCAAAATACATTAAAAAGTCATTAACTGGACTTACCTGGTTTTCAAATAGTTTTGTAGTTGAGTTCTGGAGTAGCAGAACATTCGACAGAGGTAGTGCCGGATTGGATAGGTAAGTATGGTATGGGGTGAGATGGGGTGGTGTGTGCTGAGTGGGGGTTCAGGGAGCCAAAGAAGTTACTGGACTGTTTTCTTTATTTCAGGTATGAAAATGGAGCAGCCACTGGGGAACATGGTTGGGATGTGGGAAGAAAGTATGGTAGCAGGTGGGATTTGTTGTGAGGAACGGCCACCGGGTTGAAACAGTCAGGAGGTGGGAGAGAAGTATGGCAGTGGGTGGGATTTGTTGCAAGCAGCGGCCACTGCATTCAAACATAAACAAGCATTTGTCAATGCTGAACGTTCACTTGCAGGTATTTGCAGTGGTGTTTGGCATGTATGGTGCTTTACCGTAATGCCCTGTGCGATTGCTGGTATTTGCACAATAAATTTTCAGCAGGACCTTTTTGTTACCCCCATTGTGCGCTACATAGGCGGAAACACGTTTTGGGCAGGATGTGAAAAATGACAGCTGTAGTGCTCATAAGGAGGTGTGGTAAAATGGCAATGTTGAAAATCTGGAGTGAAAATATTGAAAATTCTCAAGAACTTATGAACGTATGAACTGCACAACGACGCTCAGTAAACAGTTATTTTAGGAATTTGTTCACCAAATTTTCAACATAGCCATTTTAAGATCTCTGCTCATGAACAGTGACACTGTGATTTTCTTAATGTGTCCCAATACACCGAGTTCACACAGCGACTGTGCCATTGTGTACTACATGGGCGGAAACACGCTTTTGGGCAAGATGTGAAAATGACAGCTGAACTGCTCATAAGGAGGTGTGGTAAAATGGTAATGTTGAATATGTGGAGTGAAAATATTTGAAAATTAAGCAAACCTCTGAGTGCGTAGGAACTGTAGCATAGCTTTCATAAAACAGTCATTTTAGGAATTTTTCACCAAATTTTCAAAATAGCCATTTAAGACCTCTGCTAATGAACAGTGTCACTGTGATTTTCTTAATGCGTCCCATACATTGATTTCACACACCGACTGCCATTGTGCGCTACATGGACGGAAACACATTTTGGGCAGGATGTGAAAAATGACAGCTGTACTGCTCATAAGGAGGTGTGGTAAAATGGCAATGTTGAAAATCTGGGTGAAAATATTGAAAATTCATGAACTTCAAGCCTGCATAGGAACTTCGTAATGCGCTCAGTAAAACAGTCATTTTGGAATTTCTGCACCAAATTTTCAACAAAGGGATTTTGGGACCCCTTCTCATGAATGATGTCACTGTCATGGCATTATTCAGGCCCAAAGGGTGATTTCACGCAGTGACTGCACAGTGACTGTGAAATCACCTTCGGGCCTGAATAATGCCATGACAGTGACATCATTCATGAGGAGGGGTCCCAAAAATCCCATGTTGAAAATTTGGTGCAAAAATTCCAAAAAATGCCTGAGATATGCAATAAAGTTGAAACCTCCCATATCTAGTCCATTATACAGCTTACCGGCATTTCCTCAGTTCGCGTCGGCTTTTGAAGAGTGCAGACGTGTTCCTGGTCCACCAAAGATCGTCGGCCGAGCTCCAGAGGTAAGTATGGGGTGGGGGTGGGGAGGCTGGGTGCGCAGGGTGGGTGCGGTTGTGGAGGAGGACTGGGAGATTGACGGGAACCGCTTTTTCTTTACAGGCTAAAAAACAAACAAAGGACTACGTGGGACATTTGCCACACTGGGGTGGGCTTCCAGCATGGCAGAAGATGGCTGGGGGCTGAGAGCCAACGGGATTGGGCACCCCATCGCAAACTACATGGGGGCCGAGGAGCCGACGGGGATTGGGCACCTCCTGTCGGCAAAAAACAACGGACGCTTGGTCGACTGGGGGTGGGTTCCCAGTGTGGCAGTAGGATGGTTTGGGGCCATGGAGCCGACGGGGATTGGGCACCCCCATCGGCGAACATATCGCCATACGCTGGGTGGGCTCAAAGGCACCAAAGCTTTGGGGGCGGCGTGACACGGGAGGGGAAGCGATGACACGAGGGGGCAGTGTGACGCGGTGCTCGGTACGACAGCGGTGGTTTTCTTTGAAGCAGAAAACCACTGCTGCCATACAGAGCTCCAGCACCTATTGGTGCAGGACCACCACGCCTGCTCAACGGAGCACTGGATTGTAAGGGAGAGGCACACCTCCAAAGTGTGCTACTCTCCCAAAACATTCCTTGCGCATGCGTGCAAGTGAACGTAAAAAGGGTAGTTACTGTAGCTGCATACTTCAGCAGAACACACTTGATGGTTCTGTTTTATGTAATCAGAGAACAAATTCAACACAGGTTGTCCAAACCCAATACACCCAATTTCACAAGTAAAATGCCATGAACAACTAGGTCAAATGCTTTAGTCAGGTTCACAGAAACTGTGCCCATATTGAATCCAATTCCATGGCCTAGTGGAAGTCATTTGTGAACCTGACTAAGAGAATCTTAGTACTATAATACTTCCTGAAACCATGTTATAACCAAGATACTACTACTGTATTAATTTCATCCTACCATGGACTACTGTTTGTACTTTTTTAATAAAATAAAATCAAAGTATCAAAGTTACTGACAGGGGCCAAACCATATGGACTGCATTTATTGAACAGTCATGTGTAAGTGAAGTTACAGAACAGGTTGTGTGTGCTTACTGCCCTGGCATCTCAAGAGTATATTTTGTTACATTTATGGGGCATGATTTTCATAGATCTAGACACAGCACGGTTGTCTGTATTTAGGGCACATGCTGTGTCCTGTTGGGATGCTTGTAGTATGTTTACAAACAACCTAATGCATTTATGACACTTGTTGATTTTTTCCATCAAATAAAGAAATGGACATATTCATTTAATTTAGATGAAGGCATCATTTTCATGATCTAAGTAAGGCAACTGTGCCCAGACGTTAGACCACCTTTTAGGTGGTCTAAATCTTTGAGTGGATATCAAACATCCGTGTCCTAAAATGGATGCGGTGATCTGAAAATCTCATCCATAGTGGCTAGTCTTGCTGTTTTACATCTAACCTCCATCTTATGGCACCAATCCCATTCCCATGTAAAACTCAGAATGAAAGAAACAAGCATTTGTCAATGCCGAATTTTGTCTTGCAGGTGTTGGCATTGGTAGTGCAGGAGTTAGAGAGATGCATAATAGGAATGGCAGTGAAGTAAGAAACTGACGTCAACCCCACTCCACTGTGCAGAGACTGATGAGCATTGAGGTGTGCCTTTGGGTCGTCGGCCATAACGCTCATGCCATTTCACCTCACCCTACCCTGCAGACTCTGATAAGTGTTGCGTTGTGCCTTGGGGTTGTCGGACCTTACACTCACCCCATTCTATAAGGAAATACATTGAGATGGGTGCAGTATAGGAGAATGGGGTGAACTTTGGGGGTGAAGAGTTCAAGGCACACCTTGATGCCTGTCACTGGCTGCAGGGTGGGGTTGGGGGTGGAATGGCATAAGCATTACAGCTGACAATCCAAAGGCACACCACTGCCGCCTGTCAGTCTTTACAGGGTGGGACATTATGGTTAGAAACCCTTATGCACTGGGCATTTGCTGGTATTTGTTCTCCAGATTTTCAACATGGGCTTTTTATGACTCTACCTCATGAAAGCATTTGGGACCTCTGCTCATGAACTGTGGCACTTTGATTATGTTAATCTGTCCCGAACGTTGATTTCCCACAGTGACCACGCCATTGTGTGCCAGATGTGCAAAAACACATTTCGGGCAGGATGTGAAAAATGACAGCTGTACTGTTCACAAAGAGGTGTGCAAAAATGGCAATGTTGAGAATCTGGAGTGAAAAGATTAAAAATTCTTGAAGTTATGAGCGTGCGTGGAAACTGCACAACGCATGCTGGTAACAGTCATATTTTTGAATTTTTTCACCAAATTTGCAACATAGGCTTTTTGAGAACCCACCTCATGAACAGCGACACTGTCATTTCATTACTCGGTCCCAAAAGGTGATTCTGCACAGTGACCGTGAAATCACCTTTCGGGACCAAAGAATGAAATGACAGTGACTGAGTTCATGAGGTGGGGTCCCAAGAACCCCATATTGAAAATTTAGAGCCAAAAGTCACAAAAATGGATGAGATATCCACTTAAGTTGAACCCCCCACTGATGCCATTATACAGCTTACTGTGATTTTCTTCACTTTGCTGTCGGCTTTGAAGAGTGCAGATGTGTTCCTGCTCCACTGAAGATCGCAGCACCAACCTCCCGAGGTAAGTATGGGGTGAGGAGGAGGTGGGTGCATAGAGGGTGGGTGGGTGCAGGTTGGTGGAGGGGGGCACCGCAGACAACGAAGGACAGTTTTCTGTTTTACAGGTTTAAGAAAATGGGAACATCATGGGAAGGACATTTTTGCACAGTGGGGTGGGCTCCCAATGTGCAACCTCTGTTTTGGGGGGGACTGAAGCTGACAGGGATTGAGCACCCCATCGGCTAAGAAAGCATCTTTGTGACTGGGGGGGCATGATGCCTAGGGGGGATTGGCCACTCCCTCAGCAAACAAATAAACCTTGGGGCACTTTATGCCAATGGGAATTGGGCTCCCCCATTGGCAAATGAACTGGGGAAGGGGCATGCCAGCAGGGGGATTGGGCACCCCCATCAGAAAATGAACTAGGGAAGGGGCATGCCAACAGGGGGATTGGGCACCTCTGTAGTCGGCTTGCTGGGGATTGTGAGAAGCAGACAGCGAACAGCTGCTGCCATGTTTACTGAAATATTACACCAGGCAAGGCATGCCCTGCAATGACAGGTTGTTCCCTCATTGCAGTGGCAACATTTTTTCAAGTTGGTGGCATGCTTTTGCAGTGCTGTCATAGACAGCATGCTATTTCATTCATGCAACAGAGCCCAGCCCAAAAAAGCAGTGGCGCCATTGGCCACAACATGACCTCACCTCCAAAACCTGCTACTCCACTAAGCTACCACAATATGTTGTTTGTGCTGCACGCGCAAGACAACATAAAAAACTAGTTTGACTAGTTACTGCTATTATAATCAGGAGTTGTAGAGAGGAGGATCCCAGAGCCAGAACAAAGAAAGGGATGCTGTCAGAGGATGTGTCCATAGAAAGAAATTAATTACTAGGACCCTCATCTCTAAAGCCTTGCTTACCAGAACCAAAACTAGGAAGGTGAGTCTAATTAATTACCTTAAATGCTTGTTCTTTGATTCAGAGACTTATGAGGGAATTGGACTAGTGTTGAAAGAAGAAGTAACAAATTGACACATTTAGCATATATTATAAATATAAATACAAAGAAATGCAGTCAAAAAGCTAATAGGGAATGCAAAAAGAAAGCAAGTTCCAATGCCCCTCAAGGTTTCTTTTAGGATTTCTTTATTAACAGCAAAGTGTGGTTGAGTGTCTGTGATAATAGCCTCATTGTTTCTTTTTGTGGAATGTGTTCGTACTCTCCTGCCCCATACCTCCCCTAACTTGGCCTTCACCTTCTACATCCTCTGCTTTCTGAAAACCCCATTCTGGTAACCAGATGACACACCAAAACAAGTCATAGACTTTTATTTCTATCACAATTTGATTAAAATAGTAATTAAATTCCAGACTGTGACCCACAGATTTATTTGATATCTTTGAGACTGAGGCCCCTTTTAAGCAGCAGTACTTGTTAGCTGACAGAAAATGTAATCATATAATGTTTTAAATGAAAAATGTATTTGTGACATGTTTAGATACATAATAAGTGTATTTTTAATTTCATCAGATATTTTTTAAAACAGCAATTACAACTTATTTTGTAATTAATGACTATGTTTCTATGTTTCAGATAATTGAAGATGGTCATCATTCACCATTTAAAAAACAATTCTATTGAGGCTACCTTTTGCATGCACAGTACATATTAAGTTCATACTGTGGAACTATTATGATGATGCTGCCAAATGGTTCTGATAGCAAACAGCTTAGAAACACATTACTATATTTAATTTTTTCATGGTAAGTGTGGCGCAGGACAGAGAACTTTTAAAAAAACATGTAAATTCTGTATCTTGACTCATGTGCTAGCTGCAGACAAGGACAGCCATCAAAATACCAGCTCCCAAAAACCCGGACAACTATCCATAGAAATCTATGACTTGTACTGCATACAGACTTGAAATAAAACTTGATTTCATTCAGGAACATCTCGATCTAACAAAATATAATGTCTTACCTCTCAGGCTGTGAGCATTATGGAGAAATCATTGAAGTAAGCCAGTGACTCAGAAACAGCAGCTGGGATAGTGACCATGGTGTGTGGCACCTGCCACCAAGGATGATGCTCTTGAAGCAAAGGGGATGCTGCAACAAGTTCTCCAGGAGATTTCTTCTTTCAAATTGTTGACCTACATGACCTAGCAACCCTCATGAGACTACCATCAGTTCACAGTATAAGGGAATATAGCATTATGATGCAATGTTTTATCTGTGGTCTTAGCACACCACCTACTGACATTAGCTAATATACAAGCTTAGCATTACTTTCTTAAAAGCTCTATTGTTACCCTAAAGTGCTGTGTCTCAGCAATATTGCTTATCTATATGTACATGTGAAAAGCAATAGTTTTGGGTGCCAAGACACCCATGTTATCCACCAATGAGAGCCTTACATGCCTCGGCAGATGATATATTACTTAGGTAACGGACCTTGTTACCTATACTATATATTATGATGTACGTCCTTTGTTCACTGAGTTTTCTGCATGATCACCCAGCTGTTCAGAGAGGTGCCAGACTCCCAGCTGTCTAGGTAAGCTGTTTTATGTGTGTACTGGATAATAAATCTTATAGACTGCTACACCTGTCTCTGTGTCTTGTCTGCCATCAGTTCAGAGTATTCTTCCAAAACCCAGCTTGTTAGTACCAAGCTTACAAACTCCTCGGTCACAACTCTGGAAGACAAGTCAAAAATCTCACTAACAAACAAAAAGACACTGAAACTTTTTTATCTTATATTGACAAGAAGGATCCTAGACATGAGGCCAGAATACAGGAGCTCAAGAAAATGGTTAGCCTTCTATGGAGCAGAGCAGAGGATTCTGAAAACAGGAACATCAGAAACAGTATCCAAATAATAGGCTTTCCAGAGGGGGTAGGGAGGGCAGATGCCACAGCATTTCTACAACATGAGCTCTCGAAACAACTCTACTGCAATGGGAGACAAGCTCTAGAGATAGAAAGGGCTCACAGGACTTTGGCACCCCCTTGGAAGACTGGTGGTAGCCCCTAAGCCCTAATGGCAGAACTGGATTCCCAGAAAAAGAGCACATTCTGTCCTGGCCAGAAAGAAAGGTCTGCTCACTTGTTGGGAGGGCCATATAATTCTGATTTTCAATGACTATGCAGCGGAGTTAGCAGCTAAGAGGAATTAATTCACCTCAGCCTGCCATTCTATTCAGAAACTAGGGATACTGTATCAGCTTCAATATCCCACAAAACTCTGCGTCATCAGAAATGAGATCACAAATGTATTTGAATCCCCTGAGGAGGATGACAGATATAGTCTAAAAAAACTGGCCAGACAAAGCCAAAGACTTGGTAGACAAACACCAAAATGCCAACCCCAAGAAACATCAGCTGCCTGAGAAGGGCCACCCAGGCCCAGCACCGCACTGCCAGCTGCTGGCTTGGAAGTTACAGGATATGGACTAGCAAACAACCCATTGAAGAGGACTTAGTGCAGAGACCGATCAGCAAACTATCCCTCTTGTTACAGACAGAAGCCCATAGAATGGAGCAGATACTTGGGATCCTCATTCCAAAGTTTGAACTATTTAGGAGAGCCTGCCCCAAAATGCCTTGGACATGATCAGGAGCCCGAAGATGATAACCTGCCACCTAGGACCATCAACCCCATCTCCCCTCTGGAAGGCCTCATACCTGACAAGGCAGAGTCAAAACCTGGGCTGAAGCTGTCCTCCCAAAACAGTCAGAAGAGGCAGCACTCCAAGGAGCCATGACAGAGGCTGTACTGGACTGGGCACTCACTACTTGAGCTCAACATTAGTGACTTTGCAAACTTGACTGTTTTCACGAAGTAACCAGAAGACATAACCCCTCTCTCCAATTGATCAGACTTTTTGATATCCCTTATTGTTATCTTCAATATTCATCCTATGTACCACAAGAAAACTGACCTGTGCCAGGGATATAGCCTATTGTAACATCTATAAAGTTGTTTTCTTTCTGTATGATCTAGGAGGCCCTCCTTCCTTTGGTATCGATGCTCAATTCAGGTTCAGAGTCATATTTTGATGTGGGATGGGAGGGAAAGCACCACAAACCCCCCACATCAAGGCTCTGTGATGGGCCCCCGCAACCTGCCTGATTAAATACAGCTGATTCTAAGTTTAAAGGAACTACTAAGGTATTGAGGTTGGGGGCTCATTGTGACTGCTTCAAAAATTTGTGTAACATTCTGGGCGGTTACTTGCATAGAGTTGGACAAGCCGAGATCTAGGCCAGGCATTCCCGACCTCGAGTTTTAGTTGCTAATGAGATCAGATGAGCAAGCTACCGATAGTTGTACAAGACAATTGGGATGCACTTCAGCTAGATCTTGTCAGGCCCTCCTTCCAGCTGTCATCAGTGCTGTCAAGGCTTCAATTTACAAGAGATGGCAAGGGGTGGCCTTGGTGCCAATTCGGTGGCTGGTAGGCAGTTTCAGTGAGCCACATCATTGGCAGCTAATGACACACCCGCTAACACTCGTCATTTTGACTGACAGTGTTGCCCAGCTTGAGAGGAGGATGATGTTGAGCCTAGCTCACATCGTATCTGCTCGAAAGGTGAACTCTATACATAACTAAGAATATATTCCAGTTTGAAGTCTCTGATTTTCTGTCTGTGTGGAGGTAATTAAGGCTAGTATTTGGGTAGAGACCCTCCCCCAGGTGAATTAATGGTGCTGGGCATTCCGGTAAGAAAATAGGTGAGGGTCCCTCCAAGAGCCACTGGCAGTGCACATCCTAGCAGTCAGTCACTGTAATGGCCATGAAAGCTTGCCCATGTTCCTAAAGTACAATAATCTAACACCTGAGGGACAGGACACCTACTGGCATTAGACAAAGGAGGAGACTGATATATCTCCACTAAGAGGAGAGTGGTAACTTACAGTAGCCACTGTTACTGTTCACAATCCTGGGTCTGAGCAGAAAGAATCAATGCTGAGGGTCAGGACTGAATTAAGAGTGACCCCTTCTCACTGTGTTTGTACAGTACTGGATATAGAACATAACCCTCCCACATCACCAAGGCAGAGCTTGATAACTTGCGGGATCAGAGTGACTCCCACCCGAGCTACTACTCTGTTATACCAGGGCAGAACTCTTGATTGAGACACTACTACTTGTAGCTTCCTTAGACCACTAGATATCACTCACTGATAGGGCTTCCAAGTAGCAGGGGTTAAGTGAAATAGAGCTCGCATGCCTAAAGACACAATGAACGACTGCCAGACAGAAGAGGGGCCACACAGATGCAAAGCTGGAAGGGAGGGCTGATCAGGACTAAATCCCTCCTCCATGCTCTCAGCATAAGCAGTGGCAGCCTTGAGCCAGTCTAATATTTGGTGAGGAACATACTAACCCTAAAAACCCAATGGAGATATAAAGGTCTGATCCATCAGTCAGGGCTGGAAACACACACAGACAATGCAGCTTCACACATACATGCAGGGTCCCAGGGGGTTGTTGGTTCAAAGTAGGTGGACCCCACTAGCATTTCCCCCAAAAGGCCTAAAAAGGTTTTCACACTTAAGTTCAATGCATTTCTCAAAATTATTTATTACTGTTACAAGCACAATGTTTCACTTTATCAACAGTTTTATGGTTTTCATTAGCTTTATAGTTTTTAGTATCGTGTTTGATTGAAGTTTTATTGCATAATGGTGGTACCAGTAAAGGGTCCAAAAGAACATGAAGACAACAGGGGCAACTGAAGGCTCCCTCACTACTGACTAATTGTGGGGCACATCATATCCAATCTGATCCCAGCTGGTGATGTATAACTATTAAATTACTCTCCTGCCCACCTGTAAGCACCCCATATGGCTAGTAAACCCCTCAAATTTGTATCCTGGAATGTAAAAGACATTCAGTCCCCAGTCAAAAGGTGCAAAATTCTAGACCATCTGCATAGATTGGGAGCAGGAACAGCCTTCCTCCAAGAGATGTGCCTTCTTCATTCTGAGGCAGACAAATTAAAAATGAGGTGGGTCTCACAGGTCTTTAGTTGCTCCTGTAATACTACTGTAAGAGCAGGGGGTGGCCGTGTTGGTTCACAAGATGCAGACTAGACTTTTTGACACAAAACACATACACAGACCCCAAAGGTAGGTCTCCAATTGTAGTAGCAAACTATTAATTAGGGATACAACTTTGTGTTGTTTACATAGCCTGAACCAAACAGATGCTTCCTTCTACACAACTATTAAGCAAAATCTGGTGGAGGTGGGGATATGACAAATTCTGATGGGGATGAACATGAGCACAATGATGGATGAGTTTCTGGACATAAGCAAACCCCCTACAGCACTCAGACCACCAGCATTCCTAGCCCTCCAAGATTTGGTGAAGGAGACAGGAACAACAGACATTTGGAGGCTGATAAACCCCTGGAGATGCAACTACACATTCTATTCACACCCCCATGGTACATTTTCCAGAATTTATCTATGGCTGATACTGGCTAGCTGGGTAGAGAATATAACAGAGACCGCAACTGATGCAGCCATCATCTCAGATTACAGCTCAATCTCCTCTTGCTCCCCCTGACCATGTGCCAGGTCTTAAAGGCCACTACTTTTTGCAAACAATTGTCTGCATACATACATACAGCAGTTCTTAACATTCAGCCAACCAGCTGATGCTTCAGCAGCCATGAGACATGACACCCTAAAGGCATTTATCAGACACAGGTGCAAAGCATGCAACTGTAGACAGAAACAGGCCCAAGAAAAAAAATTAAATGAGCACCAAGGTCAACATAAGGAACTTGAATCCAAGTTCAGATCAGCCAAAACTAAGGATCCTGACTTACTGGCCCAAATTACAGGCACCTAGTTCAAAATAAATATGCACCTTCAGCAAAAGGCAAAGTATGCAGTCTTTATGCTGAAACTAGCCTTTTGAGAGGCAGGAGAGAAGTCTGGGTGTTTTCTTGCTTATCAGCTTAAGAAGCATCAGGAACACTCCAGGATTCACTATATTACCAAAGAGGATGGATCTACAATAAGAGATCAAAGGTAATTTAATAACACCTTTAGGACCCTCTATGGCAAACTATACTTACACCACAGAAGTTAATCCTTCTGATGAGGAGATGAATTCCATTAGAGATGCCCTTGAGTTACCCAGATTATATCCCCCCCCGACTGATAGCCTGAATAGACCACTCACAGATATGGAGGTGGGCTAAGCTCCCCGCATTAAATAACTTACTGTTTTTCAGTCACCCTGGTTTTGGCACCGCTGGCTCGCCCTGCAGTCACCCTTGTTGCATAGCACCAGATCCCTCAAGATGTGGCAGATACCAGCCCATTTCACTAATCACAGTTGACTACAAACTCTTTACAAAAATTATTGCAGAATGAGTAAAGAAGGCCACACTATAATTTACTGGAAATTACCAGGTCAGGTTTGTCACTGGTCACAAAGGCATGGACAGCACCAGGTGATTATCAACCTCATTTGGCATGCCTCCCAGTCTCATCCCCTGATGGTGCTGGTACCCCTGGATGCAGAAAAGGCATTTGATCTGGTGGAGTAGGAAAACCTCTTCCATACACTGAAGAAGTTTGGTTTTGGCCACACAATTCTGCGGTGGATTTCAACAATATATGCTAATGCCTCCTCGATGATCACAACCACCAGAGTGACTTCACAGGCATTATCACTGGGGAGAGGGTCCAAAAGTATTAAAATGGGTAAGAAGTTGGCTAAGCAACAGGAATCTGAAGTGGTGGCAAGTGACATTCACTCTGTAAAAGGAAAGGTGACCAGCAGGGTGCCGCAGGGGTCAGTATTAGGCCCAGTCCTTTCCAATGTCTTTATTAGTGACATTGCAGGAGGGCTGGAAGGGAAAGTATGTGGACACACCGGGGGGGGGGAGGCATGTGGGATGATCTGAAAAAGCTGGAAGGCAGGTCAAAGGTTTGGCAACTGTGTTTCAGTGCACAAAAATGCAAAATCATGGACTTGGGGCATAGAAACCTGGGGCAATGTATCAATGGAGTGGATGGAGCGGGGAAGTATTATCAACCACAGAACAGGAAAGGGACCTGGGCCTAATCAGTTCTGATGACCTGAAGGTAGCAAAGCAGTATGATAAGGCAGTGGGGAAAGCTAGTAGAATGCTCGGGTGCATAGGCGGGATACACCAGTAGAAAAAGGGAGGAAGTGTTACCCCTGTATAGATTGATGGTGAGACCCTACCTCAAATACTTTGTCCAGCTCTGGAGGCCCCATCTCCAGAAGGACATAGATAGGGTGGAGGCAGTACAAAAGAGGGCAACAGAATGGTGCAGGGCTTGCATCAAAAGCCCTATAAGGAAATACTCAAGTAATTAAATATGTATTGTCTAGAGGAAAGGAGGGAAAGGGGGGACATGATAGATGCATTCAGATACATCACAGGTACTAATAAGGTACATGAAGGTAGCATTTTACATAGAACAATATGCTCGATGACAAGGGGGCATGCTATGAAGCTGGAGGGGGCAGACTCAGAGGAGAAGTGAGGAAATGCTTCTTCATGGAAATCAGGGTATATGCCTGGAACAGCCTCCCAGTAGAAGTGGTGGGTAGTAAAATGAAAACAGGAGTCAAGCATGCATGGGACAAACACAAGAGGACCTTAGAAATAAGGCAAGGGGAAGACTGGAGATCTAATAGGGTCTGTGGTGGCACGGTAGGTAGGAAAAATAGAGCAGATGAAGTGGACCAGGAGGTCCTTCTCTGCTGACAACTTATATGTTTCTGTTTCTATGTAACCACTTTTTCTGTTTATATGCTCTTAACTTTTTATCAAGGGCTTCTATCGACTTACTGAGTTTTTCTTTTAAAGGTAGATACTCAGCTGAATCAACAAATTCATTTTAGACTGTTTCTTTAAGTTCCTCCCCCAGTCTTTCCTGCACTTTTACAGAGTCCGTTCCTATGAGTCGATAAATCAGGATGAGGAGTCATGTATCTCTTTTTCCATGGATTGAAAAACTCCACTCTCTCCCTTCCAAAAGAGGGAAATTGAAGTGTTCTTAAATCCCTTGGCACACTCCCTTCCTCCAAAATAATGCTCAAGAGTGACCTGTTGCTAAACAAGTCTTCTAATTTTCAGGGCAAGTTTTTCATATTGACTGATTGGGGTGGAGAACTGGGTGTTCTTACACATTCAGGTTCTGATAACAAGGGGGATTTATCTAGCTCTTTAACCCCCTCCGATGTGAGTACATATAACAATGAAACCCTGTATAGTATATTTTTGCCCCAGATCTACATTTATGCCTCCCACCAACCTGAATGCTAATGTTTTTCTCAAGACCTGTGAACTTTATTTGCAGTGTTTATCAACAAACTGTGCAAAAATCAATTCTGTTAATATGTCTGCAGATGCATGTAAGACACTTGTGAATTTGGGTAAAAACACAATGATTACAATCAAACAAGAGGATAAGACAGGGAATATTGTAATTACAAACACGTCTGATTATGAAGCTGAGGTGAAAAGACAACTTAGCAATCATAAATTTTTGTATCTCTGGCAGGGGACCTCATGTGTGCTTTAGAAAGAAAGATTAATGCCTACACTGAAGAGGCATTTGAGCCTATTATTATAGACTCAGAAGTTAAAGGTTTCCTCATTACATCCCATACAGCTCATCCTACCATCTACACCCTGCCAAAGATATACAAAATCATCATTGATCCTCCTGGCTGCCCAATAAATATCGGGCATAGGATTAGTGACAGAGCCATTATCCCAATAAGCTGATAGTTTTATCAAACCTTTTGCTTCTGGATTAAGATCTTATGTTCATAATTCCACCCAAGTACTGGCAATTTTGGAAGACATCCACGTGGAGAGTGACCACTATTTGGTCACTCTCAATATGGCATCATTGCATACAAATATACTGAATGAAGGTGGACTACATGCATTGAGATGCTATTTAGATCAGCAGTCCCCCTCTGAGTATGCCACTGATGGAATTCCTCATGCAGCTCTCTAGGTTTGTACTTGAGTGAATCACTTTTACCTTTTTAGGAGAATTTTTATCCCAAGTTAGTGAGACAACTATGGGTGCCGCTTTCGCACCAGATTACGTGAACCTTTATATGAGGCTGTGGAAGGAACAATTCCAGTATAATGACAATAGAAATATTTTTCTGGACAACATATTACTGTGGAAAAGATATTTTGATGATTGCTTTATGATTTGGCAAGGGGTCCAGGGAAGAACTGGATTTATAGCCCTGCCTATTCTCTACCGTTTACCTATTCTGGCCTCCCTCTTGACTGCCTACTCTTTCACCCCAATTTCTACCCTATTCCTTAATACCGCCTTATTTTTTATCATTTAGGTATGAGCTCTTGCTTAGCAGAGACTATATGGGATTGTTGTCTCTTCTCATTCCAGTAAAGCTTATCATTATGTACCTTTGCATGTTAATTATGTTGACCGGTATGTATAGGCCCATATTGAGCGGCACCTTCACAATGTTTTTTTTTTTCCTGCACTGCTGTCCACCAAAATTGTAATCTTCTGAAGTGTACTGTGTTGTATTATGCCCAGGACCACCTTGAAAATGAGCTTGCTCAATGGTGTTTATGCCTGGTTAAATAAAGTGATTGATTGATTGATTGATTTGTAGATTACTTACACTCCACTAATTCCAAGTTACATTTTGC
This sequence comes from Neoceratodus forsteri, assembly GCA_016271365.2. Lineage (NCBI taxonomy): Eukaryota > Metazoa > Chordata > Ceratodontiformes > Ceratodontidae > Neoceratodus > Neoceratodus forsteri. Next base: position 1,683,131,403 of record CM057456.1, read on the forward strand.
GTTTGCATGCAATTTAACACATACATCATTTCCAGATATCTGTGTTATTAAGAATGCTGAAAGTGGTTTATGATTTGGCAAGGGGTCCAGGGAAGAACTGGATTTATTTGTAGATTACTTACACTCCACTAATTCCAAGTTACATTTTGCGTTTACATGCAATTTAACACATGTCATTTCCAGATATCTGTGTTATTAAGAATGTTGAAAGTGGTTTTGATACCACTCTCTTCCATAAACCTACAGATCGTAAGACAATGTTGCTCACAAGCTTGTGTCATCCTAGGCACATTATAAAAGCCATACCCATTGATCAATTCATCAAGTTATGCCGATGAAGTGCTTGAAGTACACAGACTGCTTTTGAAGAGAATACTGCCCTGATGAGTGTTAGATTTCAGCAAAGGGGATATGGCAATGCCAATACTGACAGGTCCTGGCTGAGGGCAGCAACAACAGAGAGGAGTAATTTGCTGACAGGCAGAGAGCAGGAAAGAAATGATTCAGACAGATTGAACTATGTTACAACCTACAGCATGCAGTCTAGGGAGAGTGAAGCAATTATCAGAAACAATTGGCATATCTTGTCTGTGGATACCAGGTTGCAACCATTTGTTTGTGAATTTCCCAGTATTGTTTACTGATGGCCAAAAAATATAGGGGATAATGTCATCTATAGTTTGCAGCTGAAACAGATAGTGAGGATTGTTTGACAGGGTTACCACGGGGCTGTCACAAATGTCAGCATTGTAAATACTGTGATATGATCTTCACCGCAACTACCTTTTTGAACCCCAGTGATGTAGAAGTTCTTGATATTAGGAACTTTATTAATTGTGATTCCACATATGTCATTTATGTCGTACATTGTAGTTGCAGTGCATACAACACAGGGAGAACTAAACACAGATTGAAGGAACTTGTGGGGGATCATATGTGTGCAGTTGGAAACTGTGATTTGGATTCTGCTATGGCTGAGCTTAGTGCACAGTTTTTCTGACAGTGGCCAACATCTTCAGAAATTCATTGGGACTGAGATTTTTTGTGGGCCCTTGTGGTGGTAATAGGGATGTAAAGTTAGCTTGTCGTGAGTCCTTTTGGATATATAAATTAAAGGCTACAATTCCACCAGGACTCAACAACAAGAATGAAGTGTTACCATTCCTCTATGATGTATTCAGTTGCCATGATAACGTCATTGGGTAGTTCACTGGTCCCTTGAGCCTGCTTATCAGAATGATATTCATAGTTACGGAATGAGACCAAGCTAGGATTAAATTAAATACAGTCTTCTATCGATGACTGTGGGTGTTCATTAGCATATTAAAACTGTCTTATGTGCCAGTATTATTGATTATGTATTAAGATGCTATTTTGTTAACAGTTGCAAGGCCACTGATTCATGGTATTAAAAAAATGAAATTCCATTTTCAAGATTTGAAATTCTGGGAACTGCACTGGTGATTGTAAACCTAATTTCTAGATTTTCCAGGATTTGAGTATCATTCTTTTAGTATGTGTATAAATAATCAGATTACAAGAAGGCTTCATTTGCAGAGCATTAAATGAAGCAAATTAAAAATAGTACTGAAAGCAATTATAACAAAAATAAAAGTTCTGTAGATTTACTGACCAGGTATAAAATGCCAAATTCCATGGAATTCTGTGTTTTTACTGGTGTGCAGACAGTTCAAACTCTGAAATTTTACTGGAATTTCTAGTAACAACTGAAAATAAATGGCCTTGTTTATTATGCAAACTCAGTATTTGATGTCTGGCAGTAATTTTATATTTTCATATTCTGGTCTGTGTTTCACAGTCTTATGTTGAGCACTGCTTAGACTCATTAGGCATGATCTATATAGGAGGATTTTCCTTTAAGTAATACTGCTATTTAAGGGACACCTTTGAAGTCACGTATCACCTCTCGACAAAGTGCACAAACCTGAAATACTGAGAGTTTGTGTGAAGCAGTGAAGTACATTTGCCTGCTGTATTGTGTCACCACTGTAAGTTATTAAAGGAATAATGCATTAAAGGGTGTGTCATACTGGGATAATATCACATTTGGGGTGATTAGGCACAAGGTCACAGGTCGAGTGTGACTAATCACCCCAGAAGTGAAGTTATCCCAGCACAACACACACCCTGGAGTGCATTATTCCTATTATACAATGGCTCATTTGTATAAAAAAAAAAGGAAAAATGCTTAAGAAGTTGAGTATAAGTATGTTTTTGTCAGATATTTAGTGTGTATGCATACTAATAAAAAAAAAAACACTGCTGATTGTTTCTTTCCTGGGCCAGTAGGTGCAGCTGCTATATTGTGTGAGGTTAGCCACTGAAGCTTACTTGTATGCTGAGCCAGGCACACGCTAGCCCCCCCCCCACACCACCACCTCTTTCTCTATTTTACCTGGTGTTTCTAGCTGTCTGTGTTTTTGTTTACCTGGTCTTCTCTGTGTCCATCTGTTCCTGAAAGCTGTTGTGTCCCGTGCTGCTGTTAGACAAGCCAGCGCTCCTGTGCTGTTTAAAATGACTAGCGCCTGCATGCTTTTCCCGGTACAGTTGTAGTCTGCTACGTACTGGGAAAAAAAAGAAAAAAGTGATATAGTGATTAAGACGTCACTGAGGGTCTGTGTTTTGTTCAGATGGGCTTCTTTGTTCTGTGAAGGGAGGGGCAGTGCGGTTTTGTTTGTGGAGCATGCGCTGAATGACAGCAGGGAAAGTCAGTGCCAAAAACAGCTTTCTTGTGTTGAAATGAACGAAAAAATAGGAAGTTCAGTAAAAAAAAGTGATAGTGGGAGGGAGGGCTTTGTCTGTGGGTGGAGTGTGTGAAGTGTTCGCAGTGACGTTATCGATTTTGAACAGGACAGGAAGCGAGGATTGTCAGCACTTGACAGAGTGGCAAAGCAGGGAGTGCCGAAGCTCTTGTAGGCAGTGGACTGATGCATTTGTTTACTTTCAGTGCAGTCACAAGTGTGCTGGGACTAGAGCCGTGATGTTATGCCAGGATAACATCACGGCTCCAGTGCCAACTTGACCAATCAGAGGCCAACATTCTTCTTTGCCATTGTATAATACATTTTAACACTGGGCATGTCTATCTTGCATGTTGGTGTGCTTTCTATATCCAGCAAGGATTCTTATCATGAGTGAGTGCACACCTGTTTTTGTGTTTTATAGACAAAAAAGTGCACTGCCATGAAACAAAGAGCCCACAGGCACTAACTGACATTTTGGGTCATGCTCGATGCATCATCATGCCTGATGAAATTTGGGAAGGACAAGAAAATGTCCTTGGGCAAGTCACTTGCTTAACCTCCCAATCTCAAGTTCACACGGTGAGTTTTTGCTGTGTTGGGGGTTGAACCTGTGAGTTTCTGATTCCCAACAGTGCTCTAAACATTATAGAGCACCACCATGAGTCACTTACTCCTATATGAATCAGTGGACTTGATAATAGAAGTTCAAATGAATTTCTTGGAGATAAAAAGAAAGATGCACAGTTATAAAACAGACAGTGATTCCACAAATATATACTGGAATTTCATGAATATTTATCAGTCTTTGATCAATATTGATTCAGTGTTCCTTTGAAGCTTATCACATGCTCATCAGCACTGAAGAAATAACATGAAAAAAATTTCAGAGGACAACTGTATCTTGAAACTAATTGTCAGCTGTGATGCTCTGTTTATTATTAAACTGTTCCCTGGTGGTCTAGTGGTTACGATTCGGGGCTCTCACCACCACCACGGCCCGTGTTTGATTCCCAGTTAGGGAAGGTGTTGTACCTCTTTCTTGGGCTGGCAGTATAGCCTAGAGGTTAGAGGAACAAGGTGTGAACGAGCTTGGTACATCAAGCAGACCAGACCTGAGTTTTATTCTCACAACCTCCACTTGCATGCTGTGTGACTCTGAGCAAGTCACTTAACCGCCCAGTGCTCCCAGGTCACCCCTGAAAACAGGTACTTGTGCCTAGTGGGCCTTCCCCGGTTACCAAAGACTAAAATAAAAATAAATAAAATTATTATTAGCCAGTGGTCTTTACCAATTTTTAAATTTTGCACAGAGCTTATATAAAGGTTTGTCTGCATCCTGTAACTGTATTAAAGACAGACTAGAATGCTTTGCATATTTAAAAAAAATATTGTATAAGAGTAAAAATAAATGTTCACTATTAAATAAATAATACAGGGTTATGGAGAGGGTTTGAGTTCTACCTGGGGATTCCAATGTTCGGTGTTTAATTGTCTTAATCCTATTGTTTGTTTAATAATGTTTTCCCTCATTTTTAATCTTGTGAAAACAGTGTTTTAATGGTATTTATAAATGAAAGTAATTACCCTTTTTAGCCAAAACTATGCTGAGTTACATATGAACATATGAAGAAGCCAGCAGATGAAGGCCATTTGGTCTATCAAGTCTGTTCATGTTGCAGGGTCTACAGCTTGCGCTACTGTCACTGCTCCTTCTCCCCACTCCTCCCATCCTCCCCAACCATGACCCTTACTCTCCCCTATACCTGTCCCAGCCTCTCTTAAAGCTGCCCATTGTCTTCAATGAGATTGCTTCTTCTGGCAGCACATTCCAAGTGCCCACCACCCTCACTGTGAAGAAGTGCTTCCTGACCTCCCTCCTAAACCTCCCACCCTCCAGCTTAAGACTGTGCCCCCTTGTGTTATGGTTCCCACTCAGCTTAAAGATACTCTGCTTATCAACCTTATTCATCCCTTTTAAGTACTTGAAGGTCCCAATCATGTCCCCTCTCTCTCTCCTGTCTTCCAGGGTGTACATGTTCAGTGTTCTCAACCTCTCCTCATACGTCTCACCCTGCTGACCAGCTATCATCTTTGTAGCCCTCCTCTGGACCTTCTCCATCTGGTTAATGTCTTTTTTTAGGTGTGGGTACCAGTACTGAACTCTATACTCTGGATGTGGCCTTGCCAGTGACCTGTACAAGGGCAGTATAACCTCCTCTCTCCTGCTACTGATCAGGGGTATAGCCAGAAATTTCCATTTTGTACACAGTCTCCAACAGTTACACCCCACCATTAAAAAATGTACACATCCTTTCCAAATGGCACCCCCTTCCAAAAAAGTCAGATTGTTGTCAGATGATTCCCCTAATCATTAAAGAGGTTATACATGCATCTGTCTCCTAAACAACAGAAGTTTAAACAGAGACACTCCTCAGTGCCCTACACCAACCCAAATACTACAGATTAGAATAAAAATATCAACAGAAGGGCATATGGTTTGTGACAGGCACTCAACAAAACCATACACAAATGAGTACAGTGAGTGTGCCTGTCTACACCCTTGCTACTGATCCCCCTAGATATGCATCCCAGCATCCTGTTTGCCTTTGCTGCTGCTTTCTTGCACTGCGTGGAGTGCTTCAGCTTACTAGTAATCATCACTCCCAGGTCCTTCTCCTCCTCTGATGCAGATACTCGGACTCCACACAGGTAGTACTCTGTCCTAGGATTCTTGGCTCCAATATGCATAACTTCACATTTCTTGGCATTGAAGCCAAGCTGCCAGATCCTTTGAGAGAGCCTATTCAGAGGTTCAGGGCCCTCTCTAGATTAAGGACAAGATCCAAGTGGCTGAGATATGTGCCAAGGGTGTGTATTCAGGTTGTGGAGTCCTGTGCTTGTGAAGAATGCACCACTCATATTCCCTGGCCACCTTTCTCTGGTCCCAGTAGTGTAGAGGGGCTCTCGGCTGAGCCATGGGCTGTCCAATTGGATACCTGGCACAAGTATCCAGCAGATCCCCTATGCCACTTAGTGCAGTGGTTTGTGGGATATAGCTGTCCTTCTGTTAAAGAGGATGCCAGTTTCAAATAAATAAATAAGTACAAGACTGTGTTCCAGCCCATCACAGCATCTTGGTGCACTCGGGGTGGGGGGTGGGGTACTGCTACTGGGTCCATGCATGTAACAATGCAAAACAGTGAAGGACAGTTGGGACATGCACAAATGGTCCATTATGGCAGGGCCCCACTCAAGTAAGCCAGCCACCCTCCTTGTCCCCTCACAGCATGCAATGTGGTGTATGGATCAAGCAGATGGGCATTCCCATGTCCACTTCAACTGCAGCTGCCTGCTGAGCCGCAAGGGCATTTTGTGATTGATGACTGATGGGTTGTGTATCATATGCTGTGGGTACACAGACTGCCCCCCTGTGAGAGTTGAGCATGGAAGGAGCATTCTGCAGCTTTACTCAGCCATGTGCATCTGCAGAAGGGCTAGGACCAGTTTTGTTAACTTAAGCAGAGAGCAAACAGCTTTATACATTTCAAATGCTGAGCATAGCAAGTAATATTCACTTTTTCATCTGAGAATGCTGTGAATTAACTCTTCTTTAAGCACCCTCAATTTTTTAAAACATTTAAACCAGAACAGCATCTTTCATGCTTAAGGGGTACTTTGTACATTTCTTACTTTCTTACAAAGCTATGTTTACCTGTGCATGCTGAGCACAGGAATGGTAGTTTACTCACCTGGTAAAGGTGATTGCATGAGCATCACCTTACAGCATCCTGCATCCATTACCATCTGGGTTGACGTCCATCTCATAGGCTAGTGATGCGCATATGACCAGATGTTAGAAATCTGATCTGCCTAGGTCCTGCTGTGTCCCCCTACTCTTCAGTTCATGTCTTCCAATGCTGTAAGGAGTCTTGAAAAAACACTGGGAAAGATGTAGGTTAAACATGGCCTGCAGGCCGCATTCAAGACCCTGAAGGATGCATTCCCTAAGGCCGGTTGTATTGCATGTGTTTAATTCCTATTATTTACATGCTAGAATATGCCAGCCCATATGGCATGCTGGGTCAACGAGCAGAGTTTGCTGCATTATGTCTGACTGTAGTTGTGTGCTGTGTTCGTGACCCTATCCAGGGCGCCTTACCAGTTTACTCGGTTTGGGCTGGGGATGCTGTAAGGTGATGCTCATGCAATCACCTTTACCAGGTGAGTAAACTACCATTGCATATTGCATCACCTTACAGCATCCCCCATCCATTACCATCTGGGTGCTAATAAGCAGTGATAGTGAGAAGTGGGTGGGGTAGGCGGCCCTGTTAGGTGCTCAAATGCACTAACAGTACTTTCCTTGCAAAGTTTGACTTTTCGATATTCATTATGTCTAGTCTGTAATGTCTGGTGAAGGTGTAAATAAAAGACCATGTTGCAGCTGTACAAATGTCCTGGACCGAGTCTCTGTTTCACTCCACCCATGAAGTTGATATTGCTCGGCTTGAATGGGCAGTAAAGTGTAGGGGCTGCTGTAGACCCTGGAGTCTGTATGCCTCTGTGATGATCTGTTTAATCCATTGTGCAAGTGTAGATTGTGCAGCTGCCTGGCTTTTTCTGTGGCATGAGGTTACCACAAAGAGTGTGTCAGTTGATCTGAAGTCCTTTATTCTGTCTTAGTATATAGAAATGATTCTCTTCATGTCCCGCTGTGGAATGGAAGCGGTCTGATTGTCAGTGTCTTGTTGGCTCCAAGCCGGTAGCTTGATTGTTTGCACCATGTGAGAGGGGTTTGCCAACTTTGGTATGAAGGAAGGGGTCAGTCTTAAGGTGACTCCGTCGTTGTGGAATATGAGAAAAGGGGGCTTGCAAGATAGGACCCTGATTTCGCTTAGTCTTCTTGCTGAGCATACTGCCACCAAGAACGCTGTCTTGAGTGACAGCCACTTTAGGTCTGTCAAGTCTAGTGGTTTGAATGGAGGCTTTGCTAATGTGTCCAGTACTGTGTTTAGATCCTACGGAGCCACCAGTTGCTTAAGTATGGGGTGAATATTGGTGGCAGACTTCAGGAATCTGAGCACGTCTGGGTATGACCCAGGTGTGAAGCTGTCTATGGGTCCCAGTGCTGCGCCAATCACTGCCGCTTGTACCCTCAGTGAGGATACTGATAGGCCTTTGTCCAGTCCTTATTGTTGGAACAATAGGATGTGTTGCAAGCATATCAGTTGTTCTGTTATGTGGTGGTCTGCTAGCCACCTCTGGAAAATTTCCCACTGGCAGGTGTAGGTGTTGGTTGTTGAAGCGCATCTGGATTGGAGCATGGTGTTGACCACCTTTGTACTGTAGCCTCTACTCAGCAGCCTCTGCCTCTCAGCAGCCAGGTCATGAGGTGCAAGGAGTGCAAGTCTGGGTGCTTTATTGGCCCTTGGGTCAGTAGTTCTGAGTGGAGCGGTAGTGTCCAGGGAGAGTCTATTGCCATGGATACCAAGGTTGTGAACCAGTGTCGTCTGGGCCAGTATGGTGCTATTAGCACAACTGTGGCTTGGGAGAGGTGGATTTTGTTCAGGGTCTGTTGGAGGAGTGGGATTGGTGGTAAAACATATGCCCTTTCGAAAGATTAGACCTGCGAGAGGGCATCTGTCCCTGAGGCCTGAGGTTCGTTGAACCTTGAGAAGAAGCTTGGGAGCTGGGTGTTTTTTTGCTGTCACCATTAGGTCCATTTGCAGTGGTCCCCAGCGGTTGTTGAGTTGTTGGACTGTTTTGGGGTGTAGAGACCATTCCCCCGGGGCTATGTTTTGTCTGCTCAGCCAGTTGGCTTGGACATTCAGTTTTCCCGCCAAGAGTATGGTGGTGATGGACCGTAGGTTGGTGTGAGCCCAGTTTAGGACTTTCCTTGTTTCTTGTAGGAGTTGAATGCTTCTTGTCCTTCCTTGGTTTTTGAAACATAAAAACATAGAAACATAGAAGTTGATGGCAGATAAGGACCACAAGGCCCATCCAGTCTGCCCATTTCTTTTTCTACCTTCTGAATGTGCCATAGGCCTTTACTCTGTCAATGGCCTATCTATTTATACTCATCTGTATTGCTCCCTTATGCCTATCCCATGCCTGTTTGAAGCCCTGCACTGTATTCATATCCACCACTTCCTGAGGTAGGCCATTCCATGCATCCACCACTCTTTCTGTGTAAAAGAATGTCCTCACATTACCTCTTAATTGGCCTCCCTCTAATCTCATGCTGTGTCCTCTTGTCCTGCTATTTTTCTTACATTGAAACATGTTAGACTCTTTCACCTTGTTATTGCCCTTAAGGTGTTTGAATGTTTCAATCATATCACCTCTCTCCCTCCTTTGCTCAAGGGTATACATATTGAGCTCCGTTAATCTGTCCTCATATGTTTTCTGATGCAGCCCCTGCACCACTTTGGTTGCCCTTCTCTGGACTGCCTCAATTTGGTTAATGTCCTTGTGAAGGTGTGGCCTCCAGTACTGCACGCAGTACTCCAGATGGGCCCTAACTAGTGTCTTGTAAAGAGGAATTATTACCTCCCTCTTCTGACATGTGATACCCCTACTAATACACCCCAACATCCCTGCTTTTGATTCTGTGTCCGCGTTCCAGATCTTCAGCCAGATTAGCATTCTAGCTCTGTTTGATAGTGTGACCAGTCAAGCAGTCATCTTGAGTGCGTCGATTGATGCATCTGCTGCATATCTGGCTGCTTGTATGGCATACTCGATGATGATGGCCTGTTTGGATTTTGGGTCCAGGGTTGGTGCCAGTTTCTCCAAACATGTCACCAGGGCTTGGGATGTGTAGGTCACTGCCATGTTGGCTCGGCTGGTGAGGCCCGTCATCTCAAAGTCCTTCTTCATGTATTCCTTGAGTTTCTTATCTGTTGGGTCCCCTAGGGGTGTGTTTGTTTTGGATGGCAGGACCATTTTCTTACAGAGTCCAGTAACCTGGTGGTCGACCATGGGTGGAGCACACCAGGTTTTATTGGTGTCCTCCTGTATGGGGTAGAACCTGTCAAATGTCTTCCTCTCTGAAATTCTGGAAGGGTCTGGTAACTCCCATTCCTTGGTGATGACCTCCAACAGGGACTCACAGATTGGGAAATGTTCATCCCATTTTTGCTTGGCTCTAATGAGGGGGTTTAGTTTTGACTGCTGTTGTGGTTTCTGTAGGTCAAAGCCCAGGGTCTCCTTCACTGCCTATAGAAGTTCAGGCAGAGATTCGCTCACCGTGAGGTTCTTGTAGGTGATCTCCTCCTCCATTGGGACATCCTCTCCATCTGAGTTGGGAGGGTCCGCTCTGTCTGGGGTGGTATCTGGGTGGCCTAGGTTGTCATTGTCATTGGATGATGAGGCGGACTGTCCTGTTTTGCTCCTGTGTTTCTCACTTGATTGATTTGTCTCTGCGGGCTTTGAGAGTGCTTCTACTCTCTTGAGAATTTTAAGCATGATGGTTTGCTGAGTTTTGAAGAAGTCTTCGGCCATGGAAGGAAGTTTCTCTGGCCCCGGGTCTGCCCCCTCCATGCCCTTGTTTGCCTTTGTATCCTGTTCGTCTTGTGGTTCGGGACATCCCTGTTGGTTGGTGCATGTGGGGCAGCTGGAACCTGGCTGGCTGGAAAGGAGGCAATTTAGCAAGACTTGCACTCCTTAATCTTTCCTATGGTGGGATCTGTAATTAGAAGGGAGACAGAGGGAGGCATGAGGGCTCAGCAGTTTGCCAATGAACATTTCTGTATGTATATATACATATAAATATAAATCATATCTGTAATAACATATATATGTGGCCTGAACCCATTCAGCTAGGCTGTGGGATCCAACGCCACACCCTGTGTGACATAGCTGGCTGGTAGTGGAGTGGAGGAGGTTAGTGTCCCTGCATTTTACATATGAGGATAATGGTGTGTGCTTTAGTATAAGCCTCCTCCTATGCAGTGTTGCATGGCTTCTGCTGCTTTACTGTTTGTCCCTCTTTTAAATGGTGCCTCCTTTAATGAGAGGGTCTGTGGTTGCCAGTTTAAGATGGCTTGTCCCATTGTAACATGGTGGGATGTGATTATAGCATGGCATGTCTCACAACCCCACTCAGCAGGTCAAGCCCTCTGCTCCCACTGTGCCAACCTCAGAGCGCAGTATTATGAACAATTAACAGAACAGGGTAACCCTCCTGTCTGTTTTGTGGGTTTGAATCAAACTTTGGTCTCAAGTTCTGGAGGGATTCAAACTGTGAACCTCTTGCTAGCGTACCCAATGTACAGGCTCAGATAATTCTACTCTTTGGGGGGGCCTGATATCTTTCACCTATAGGCACCTAACCAGGTGTACAAAATGAACCCTTAAAAACTCTATTAAAGACCTCAGAATAAACTCTCACCTTTTCCAGTTTGGTAAACCAGTAAGCTATGCCCAATGTCAGCTTTAACCATATATGCTTCACTTGTCAAAGAAAGAATTTCAAAGGCACACCAGATAGTCTCTAAAAATAGAAGTTTACTTAAAATAGATAAAAATGTAAACTGTACATACAGAACTATATATCACAAAACCATACAATCACTTAAAAAAACAAGTTTTAAAGTGCAAACAAAATCTCCTACCACAGTACACTAAGAATTGTCTTTTCTAAGGTATATATTCTAACAGTGCCTGATGTTGCTTTTTCAGAGTCCAAACATGTGTGTCTCTCTACAGGTCACTCACAGCATAATTAACAAACTGTCTTGAGCCTACCTTCTCCATGATGTCACCAAGCTCCTCCTCTGTTTATTAAAACTTATACAATCAGGATGTCTTGTGTCAGGAGGTAAATTAATAGGTGACATCAGCAAAAATAACTTGTTTCTCCATATGACTTCCCAATTAAGTCTGTAATTTTCCAAGTCCTTTCTTTCATCCATGAGCAGCATCCTGCTCTTCACAGACATCAAAGAGCATTTATGACATAGCACCTAAGTGCCATAACATGTATTCTTCCTCTAAACACCATAAAAGTTTATGATTTCTAGCCTAGTAGGTGGCAGCTACAATTAAGCTAGATAAACAGGAGATCTTTAATTTAGGTCTCTTCTAGCCTATAATTATCTCTTGGATTTTATCTTTTAGCTGAAACAGCATGTCTCATGAGAGACACTCCATACCACATTTTTATATTACAAAAATCATAGTGTAATCAGAACCAGCTGTCCAAGCATCACAATCCTCCCTACCTAGACTGAATTTGGGTGCTCTATCCCCTGCATGGGATAAGCTTCCCAAATCAGTTCACTTCTCATTGACGTGAGACAACCCATCTGAGTTCTGATTTTTCGCTTCAGCCCTATGTAGAATTGTCATGTTATATCCTTGCAAAGCAAGACTCCATCTTAGCAATCTACCATTGTTTTTTCCCATCTACGTCAGCCAAACCAGGGAGTTGTGGTCAGTCTGTACCACAAAATGCTGCCCATATAAGTATGGCTCTAACTTCTTTAGGGCCCACACTATGGCAAGACACTCCTTTTCCACAGTGAAGTATGCCTGCTTCCTGGGAAGTAACTTCTTACTCAGATAGGCTACAGGGTGATTTTTTCCCTTGGCTGGATTTCTGACTCAGTACTGCCCCAATACCCACATCTGAGGAGTCAATCTGAACTATAAAGGGTCTGCTATAGTCAGGACTTGTCAAAACTGGAGCACTGCACAGTGCCTCCTTCAATCTGGTAAAGGCTTCTTCACAGGCTGGTCCCCAGGTAATTTTCTTTGGCATCCTTTTCTTTACCAGGTGAGATAGGGGAGCAGCCAGGGCATTGTAATTGGGTACAAATTTTCTATAGTACCCTGCTGTACCAAGGAAACTCCTGACCTGCTTCTGCATTTCTGGTCTGGGTCATGCCCAGATTACCTCTATTTTTATTTGGTTAGGACAGAGCTGTCCTTGGCCTACCACATGCCTGAGGTATGCCACTTCTCCCATGCCCACCTGGCACTTCTTGGCATTGACAGTGAGCCCGGCCCTCTGTATCCTGCCCAACACTTCCCTAAGGTGGGACAGGTATTCCTCCCAGCTGGTACTAAAGATGGCAATGTCATCCAGGTACGCCACAGTGTACTCCTCAGCACCATGTAACACCTGGTTCACCAACCTTTGGAAAGTGGACTGGGCATTCTTCATTCCGGAAGGCATTACTTTAAATTCAAATAAGCCTATCAGAGTAATGAAGGCTGACCTCTCCCTACCTCTGTCCATCAACTGTACCTGCCAATACCCCTTGGTCAGGTCGATGGTTGTAAGGTAGGTCGCCCCTCCCAACTAATCCAGGAGTTCATCCATCCATGGCATCGGGTGGGCATCTGACTTCATGACTGCATTCAGTCCATGATAGTCCACACAGAAATGAATAGAGCCATCTGGCTTGGGCACAAGGACTACGGGGTGAGGCCCAGAGGCTGTGGTATCTCTGGATTACCCCTAAATCCAGCATCTTCTCCACTTTCCTCCTAATGTCCTTTTGGACAGCCTCTGACACCCGATATGCTGTCTGCCGTATGGGCGTCTGTGTCCCTGTCTCCACACTGTGAGTTGCTAAGGGGGTTAGTCCAGGCTTGGCGCTAAACAATGGAGCAAAGTCTGCTAAAACCTCCCTTACTTCCTGGATCTTGTCTGGGGCCAGCTGGGGAGACAATTTTACTGCCTCCACAGAGGACTCCCACTTACTTTCTTCCAGCAAGTCCAGAAGGGGGGTCTCCTTCATCCGTCCCCTCCCCAGGACTACACACTGAAAACACCATGTCAGCCCTATTTGCATATGGCTTCATCACGTTGACATGATACATCCTTTCTGTCTGTCTTCGGTCAGGTAATTCTACAGTATAGTTCATGTCATTTACCTTCCTAACCACTTTGTACGGTCCTGCCCACTCAGCCTGCAGCTTGTCTTTCCAGAGCAGAATAAGGACCATGACTTCCTGACCCACCATGTACGAGTGAGCTCTGGCTCTGCGGTCATACCACACTTTTTGTTTCTGTTGGGCAGCTGCCAGGTTGCTCTGGGCTGTCCTCATAAGCTCCTTCAGCCTTGCCCTAAACTTAAGGATGTAATCCACTATGGGAGTTCTCTGGGTGGCATGCTTGCCTTCTCAGTTCTCCTGGATCAAGTCTAGGGGCCCACGTACCCAGCGTCTATATAAGAGTTCAAAGGGGGAAAATCCTTTTGACTTTTGGGGCACCTCCCTGTATGCAAACAACAGGTGGGTAAGGTATTTCTCCCAGTCCCCTCCCATGCTGTTCAGCAAATGCCCAGAGCATTGGCTTCAGGGTACCAATGAATCTTTCCACAAGTCCATTGGCTTGTGGCTGATACAGTGTTGTGCATCTCTGCACCACCCCACACTTCTCCCATAAACATTTCATCAGGTCCGACATGAAGGAACCCCCTCGATCAGTGATAACCTCCTGCGGAAACCCAACTTGGGAGAAAATCCCAAGTAAGGCATCTGCCACTTTGTCTGTCCTCAGTGAGGATAGGGTGACTGCCTCTGGGTACCGGGTGGCATAATCCACCACAGTCAGGATGAATCTCTTCCCTGAGTAGCTGGGGGTATTTGAAGGCCCCACAATATCCATTCCCACCCTCTGGAATGGCTCCTCCACTATGGGCAATGGAATCAGGGCAGCTTGAGTTTTCTTGCCTGCCTTCCCTATTTCTTGGTACTGGTGACAAGATCTGCAATACTCCTTCACCTGCTGGGTGAAGTTAGGCCAATAGAAATTCTGGGCCAACCGCTGCATAGTGGGCGCGATTCCCAGATGACCAGACAAGGGAATATCATGTACAATCTTGAGCAACTGCTCACGATACACCTGGGGAATGACAAGCTGCCTGCCTAGCACCCCTTCCTCTGTCTGCACAGCCTGAGTATACATCATTCCATTTTCCCAATAAACCTTATGTCTGCCATCACCTCCCTGTGCCCGTCAGAGTCTGCCCAAGCCCTCAGCTTCTTTAGACTAGGTCCACTTCTCTGAGCAGCTGCAAACCCCTCACACATTCCCAAGGCATGGGACAGGACCCCTTCAGTTGCTAAACTAGGGTCCCTAGCACTAGCGTCAGGGCACTCAGGATCACTGTCAATCCCAACCCTCTGACAATGAGTCGCCCCTCCCTCTTTGGAGTAACCCTCTGTAGCTGTGTGGTTATCTGCTACTGGGGAAATTTCTACCCCCTTTTCATTAGTCTCCATATCAGGAGACGCAGGCTGGGGAACCAGCCTCCCAGTGGTTTCCACAATGGCTTCTGTGGGGTTCAGGGAACTACAATTTTCCCTTGCTGCTTGGCTATGGGTAACTGCACACACCATCCCTTGTTTGAGATTGTTGCCCAGGATCACATCCACTGCTAAGGTTTTGGCTACAGCCACCTGTTGCACAGTAACCCCTGTTTCACCCCAGTCTAGGAGAACACTAGCAAGGGGCAATGTTTTCTCCCCACCAGTAAAGTCCTGTACAGTGACATATTTATTGGGTATAAGTTGACCAGGCTGTACCAGATCCCCTTTTGCAAATGTCAGGGATGCCCCTGTGTCCCTTAACCCTTGCATCTGTACACCAGAGTTCAGCAGCCTCTTGCACTGTTTTGGGATCTCGGTCCTCCAGCCAGATTTTTAGCTTGGCTGGGCATGCCCAATAAAACTGTTCTAACAGAATCACATTTTCAATTTTGTCAGCAGAGTTTGCTTCAATTCCTTCCCACCAACATTTTAAAAACTGACATTGTTTCGTAGCTAGCTCCTCGTAGCTCATGTCAGGGCTTCTCCTGAGCTTGCAGAATTTTGCTCTGTATGATTCAGCAGTTAATTCAAATTTTTTTAACAGTGCAGCTTTAAGTTTGCTGTAATCATCACTGTCCTCATTGTCCATTTGACCCAATGCATCCCAAGCTTTCCCGATAAGTAGCGGGGATAGCTGGAAGCTCCAGGGCTCCCTAGGAATTTTAGCCTGAATACAGACTTTTTCAAAAGAATTTAAAAAGCATCCATATCCTCCCCCTCTTTAAATTTGGCTATCAATTTGGAATTCAACTTGTAACCCAGTCCTGTAGTCCCAGTTAAACCCAAGCCACTTACCTGCTCTGGTGCCGCTGGTTGGAGTTGTAGCTTCTCCATTTCATGTTGACTCTGGCGCTCACGCTCCTCATGGTCTGTGTCTCGCTATTCTCACTCTCTCTTCTCCTCTGTGGCTCGCTGGCACTCACGCTCCTCACAGTCTGCCTCTCACCGTTCTTGCTCCCTCTTCTCCTTTGCAGCTCGCTGGCGCTCATGCTTCTCATGTTCAGCGTTCTGCCTCTCACTGTTCTTGCTCTCTTTTCTCCTGGAACTCCAGCTCCATTCGGCACACCTATATGCTTCACTTGCCAAAGAAAGAATTTCAAAGGCACACCAAATAGTCTCTAAAAATAGAGGTTTACTTAAAATAGATAAAAATTTAAAATGTAAATACAGAACCATATATCACAAAACCATACAATCGCTTAAAAAAACAAGTTTTAAAGTGCAAACAAAATCTCCAACCACAGTACACTTAGAATTGTCTTTTCTAAGGTATATATTCTAACAGTGCCTG
Source organism: Neoceratodus forsteri (assembly GCA_016271365.2). Lineage (NCBI taxonomy): Eukaryota > Metazoa > Chordata > Ceratodontiformes > Ceratodontidae > Neoceratodus > Neoceratodus forsteri. The sequence continues at coordinate 1,683,147,783 of CM057456.1, forward strand.
ATGTTGCTTTTTCAGAGTCCAAACATGTGTGGGTCTCTACAGGTCACTCACAGCATAATTAACAAACTGTCTTGAGCCTGCCTTCTCCATGATATCACCAAGCTCCTCCTCTGTTTATTAAAAATTATGTAATCAGGATGTCTTGTGTCAGGAGGTAAATTAATAGGTGACATCAGCAAAAAAAACTTGTTTCCCCATATGACTTCCCAATTAAGTCTGTAATTTTCCAAGTCCTTTCTTTCATCCATGAGCAGCATTCTGCTCTTCACAGACATCAAAGAGCATTTATGACATGGCACCTAAGTGCCATAACCTGTATTCTTCCTCTAAATGCCGTAAAAGTTTATGATTTCTAGCCTAGCAGGTGGCAGCTACACTTAAGCTAGATAAACAGGAGTTCTTTAATTTAGGTCTCTTCTAGCCTATAATTATCTCCTGGCTTTTATCTTTTAGCTGAAACAGCATGTTTCATGAGAGACACTCAATACCACATTTTTATATTACAAAAATCATAGTGTAATCAGAACCGGCTGTCCAAGCGTCACAGCGTGTTCTGCTCTTCCTGCTTGTTGTGTCTGTTTTTAAGGAGAGGGTGCCCTTTTAAAAAATTGTGCTGGCGTAATTGCTTTAAAGCAGCTTGCCCAATGTAACATGGCAGGGTACACGCTAGTGCGCATGCGCACTTGCTCACCTAAGATGGTGGCTGGCAGGGTGATCGTGGAGCCCTGGGAGTTTTTTTGTTGTGCATAGTTCTGTATGCACCATACTGTTTGGGTGTGTGCTGCTTGGGAAACACTCATAGTGCTGGAGTCCTAAGAGAGGGACCATTAGACTTGGGGAGTGCCCCAGGAGCTCCGAGCGGCCACCCACCACAATGGACTACATGAAGAGAATGCGGCCTGATGCTCTGGAGCAATCGTGACCACAGTGTCTCCCCTCAGGTAGAGCTTTTTCCTTATACCTCCTATTTTGGGTGAGCCCAGTGCATCAGTAGGGTCCGCTCGCAAGGGGACCCTACCCGCATTGGGCAATCATGGGACCTCTCGCAAAGGGTCCCAAGTTTGCTTTGGGTTGAAGGGCGGAAGAGTGAGGAGGAGGAGGAGGAGGGGCAGGGGAAAGAGCGTTGGCATGCAGTGCCATTTTTAAACTACGTGACCGCCCTGCTGCTTACAGGTACAAGGCAGAATATCTCCAGAATAAGTCACATTACGCTGTTCGTAAGCACAACGTCTAAGTATGCTGTAAGCTGTACAATGAGCCATGCCAGTGTTTAAAAGGGGCAAATTGTCTGGTCTGGTCTGGTAGCCACACTTAACAGAGCTAAAGCAGCCTGTCTACAAAGATAAACAACAGTGATGCTGATTAAACAAGGGAAACTGTGCATGGCTTGCAAGTTATTAACACAGTTAGAGGATCAGTAAGGCTGAAATCTAAACTTGCAGTTCATTTACCAAACAAATCTGCTGACTATTGAGCTAATACAAAAACTTGGCATTCAGCTACCAAAGAGACCTGCTGACTACTGAGCTAAATATACCATTTGAATGTTCCCTTTTTATATAGTGATAGATCTCGTAAGACTGAAATAAATCTCTTAATCTAGCAGATCCACAAGTACTAGTATGCAGCAGCTAACTGTGTTGAACAAACAAATATATATATATATTTTTTTCTTGCATCACAAAGCAGCTACCCAACTCAGCAACTGCTTGCTTAGTCATATATGATTATAATATCAGTAAAATCAGCTAGATTGTCTTACCTCTGTAAGTTGTTGACGAGGAGGTAGGCGAAGTGCTTGTAGCCTCTGCGATGCACATTAAGGAACTGGAGAGCAGGGGGACACAGCAGGACCTAGGCAGACTGGATTTCTAACATCTGGTCACATGTGCATCATTAGCCTATGAGATGGACGTCAACCCAGATGGTAATGGATGGGGGATGCTGTAAGATGATGCAATATGCAATCACTTTTACATTCTCAACCAAGAATATTGGGAACACACTCCCCCTTCAGGCACACTCAAGTTTTCCAGGTACTCTCCCACTCTTTTTTGTAGCTCTGAGGGCTCAGTATCTTTCAGATACTAGGAGGACTGATTTTAGGGTAACAGCTGAGGAGAACTGATAGTTTGTGCTGAGGCTGTTGCTTTCAGGACATTCAGTACATAACATCTAATCAGCATTCCAAGATTAGCAAACAAAATAGCTCACTGCCACCTCTTGCAGAAATTTACAACACACATATGGATATACTGTATTTATAAGTACACATATATACATACTGAACATAAATAACAAACCCCCAGCATGTCAAACCACTTTCTTCCTGGCTGCACTTGTGAATGATCTTTTTTTGTAAAAACTCTCATCACCCGAAGACAGTCCCTGTGAAGGCCTGAATACTGGTTACTGAAACTTAGTTGTTGGTCCAATAAAATGCATCAAGCCACCTACTTTATCTTATTTGTTTGCACAAGGACCAACATAGCTGCTGAATGTTCCTCTGCTATTATTTTCAGCGTAACTCATCTAGCCTGTGGAAAACCTTCTCCTCTGCTTCGTCACTTCTCAGACACTTTACTTGAAAATCTTAACCCGGTTCTATCAGAGCTTGCTGAACTTATCCCTTTTCCAGGTTTATAAATTGACATTGACCTTTCTTCCTTTTCTTTCTTAATTTAGGAACATATTTAAGGTCCAGGGTATTTTGATTCCTTCCCCACTGTTTCCACAAAACTCCAGCACTGATACTTCACAGCTTGTAGTGCTCAGTGCTTTTACATCCAGTCATAAAAAGCCAAATACATGCTGTCTCAATCCTTGCTTGCATCCAAAGAATTTTTCCAGATCTGCTGGATCAGCACATGTCACAGATTACGAGGGTATTTCATGGTATGAGTATCATGGTAATATGAGGGTATTATCAGGGTTTGATGCCCTGAGGTAATTAACTGGTAAAGGTAGCAGAAGATTCAGAAATCCAGCTCTTTACGTAACTGGTGGCCAGCTCTTACAAAAATTGATACAGGCTAGGGAGCAAGTGATAGACTGTATGATAATAGCTGGCATACCATAAACACCCCTTGCCAGCACACTCAGACTGCAGATTCCATTCTATATGCAAGACCCAAATGAGGGCTATCAAAATGTCCACATACTGCCTCTGACCATCTCCCTATTCAAGAGTGCCAGAAAAGTAAGGCTCCATAACATACTACTAAATATTTATAATGGTAAAAGGTGAACAATCAAGTTTGAATGCGACCACACCAGGGAACGGCCATGCTCCGGTCAAAAGCAACAGATTTATATCAACAGATGGGGGTCTAGCACCTCTGTCTATGCATAAACGGAACTTTCCCATATAGACAGTGCCAATAACAACTGGTCAATAGCCACTGAAGTGTAAAGACTCACCAGACATGTAGATAGTTCAAAGTTTGAACGTGCTACATCACCTGATGCGTTTTGCACTTCTGCGAAAGCACGTAGTGCGAAACGCGTCAGATGATGTAGCACATGAAATACCACGTACAAGGAAGTTTTGTGAAGGAGCAGGGGAGCTTTGGATTTTTTTGGATTGTTTCCAGGCATTTTATCCATTCAATAAAGGAATTGGTTGTTCAAACTTTTAACTATGTACATGTCTGGTGAATCCTTACACTTCAGTGGCTATTGACCAGTTGTTATTGGCACTGTCTATACGGCAAAGTTCCGTTTATGTGTAGGCAGAGGTGCTGGTCCCCCTTCTGTTGATATAAATATTTATAATATTCATTTATTTTTTTAGTTGTTTTACCAGGAGTAGCACACTAAGCTGAAAGCTTTTTTACAGGTATGACCTGGGAACACAGGGAAGTTAAGTGACTTGCTCAGGGTCACACAGTATGTAAGTGGAAGCTGTGGGATTCAAACCCAGGTCTAGTCTGTTGCATATCACCAGATTTTCAACTCAGAGCCTTAAACCACTGCACTATACTGCCTCCCCAACCACAGTGACCACAATTTGACCACAGTGTTGTATAACAATGACACACTCAGGGCTATCCATTTTTTTTACAAAGCAACTAAAACCCCTGATGTCTTATGTCACTGGATCTGCTTGGCCTATATAAATTATTTTATAACAGAAAACACAACTGCCAATGCTTGTATTACATCAGTGATTTTCACTTCTCCGCACCCATCCTAAGAGTTAGTAAGCTAAAGTTTTAGCAAAATTCTAAGCATCACCATGCATACACACTAAACCCACTGTATATCCCTAGGAGTAGAGGTTATTTACCTATTGTCTGTTTTTGTTTTCTGTTTTTGTTTTCTTGTCACATAATTTGCTGTAGGAAACTCAATCAAAAGGCTTCAATACTGATAGTTGGACTTTGTTTATTTCCCTGAGGTACTTGAAAGTTTCTACCATGCCCCCACTTTCCTTGAGGGAATACATATTAAGCTTCTTTAGTCTTTCTTTGTATGGTTTCTGGTGCAGACCCTGCACCATATTAGTGGTCCTCCTTTGGACTGCCTCCATCCTGTCTGTGTCCTTGCAGAGATAGGGTCTCCAGAACTGCACTCAGTACTCCAGATGGGGTCTCACCAACTGTCTGTACAGAGGTATGACAACTTCCTGTTTTCTACTAGTGATGCCTCTCCATATGCATCCCAGTATCCCCCCAGCCCTCCTTACTGCCATTTCACATTGCCTGCATACCTTTAGGTCATCTGATATGACTACCCCCAGGTTCCTTTTTTGTATTTTTGTTGTTGTTAGTATCCCCCCATTGTGTACCCTTCCCCTGAGTTTCCCAGGTGCATTAGTTTGCACTTCTTTGCATTGAATCTAAGCTGTCATACTTTTGACCATTCCTCCAACCTTGCCAAGTCCCTTCTCATCCTTTCCATCCCCACTTGTGTATCAGCCCTGTTGCAGATCTTTGTGTCATCTGCAAAGAGGCATACTTTTCCTTCCGGTCCCTCTGCAACATCACATATAAAGACATTAAAGAGGACCAGCCCCAGTACTGAACACTGCGGTACCCCACTAGTAGCCCTCTTTTCTTCAGAGTTGACTCAGTTTACTATTACCCTCTTCGTCCAGTTGTCCAGCCAATTTTTTGCCCAGGCTACCACCCTAGGACCCAGTCCCAGGCTGGCTAATGTCTTTATTAATCTTTTATGTGGGACTGTGTCAAATGCCTTGCTAAAGTTTACATAGACCATGTCCACAGAGCTGGAATAATGGCATTCTGTAAGGGATTAATTGGAGGCACTGGTGCGAGGTTAGGAAGCATCCAATTAGTAGAGTATGGTGAGCCCAAAAGTAAGCAAGGCAGGTGGACCTTGAAACTGAAGAGAGAGGTAGTAGGTAGCAAGTAATGAACCAAGTTAGGCCGGTGAGACAAAATAGAACGTGGCAACCAGCCCCTTGGGGAGAGCACAGCTGAACCGAGATCAGGTGAGGAAGTAGAGAGGTGGCTGGTTCCAGGTAATGGGAAAGCACAGCAAGACCTATGGAGGTCTGCTGGTAGAATAGAGCATGGCAGTTAGTTCCTCAACGAGAAGCGCAGCTTTTCCATCAGCTGGAGAGGAAAGTAGAGAGGCGACTAGCTCCAGGTAACAGGAAAATGCAGCCAGACCTACGGAGGTCAGCAAGTAGGAATAGTGTGTGATATACAGCCTCCAGGAGATGTATCTTGAGTCAGTTTAGAGCAGAGTAGTACTGCATTTGTAAGGCAGACATAGAGAATGGAATGGTGCTGAGGACTGACATATCCATTAGATCAAGTGTGGCAGGGATCGCATCGAAGAGACTGTGGCATAGAGATGGCAACTTGATGAAGAATAGCATTCGAAACTGTAGGTATGCAATGTCTGAGGCAGCAATAACGTGATGAGACCTGACCAGTCGAGCATAAGAGTCCTGGATGGAGATAACTGAAGAGGCTGAGTCAAATGGAGTAGCGTTGTCACAGGGACCAAAAAGCAGTAGAGCACAATCAGGATAAGGTATTCATGAGAGGCACAACTAAGTGTCCTGGAAAGGGTGAGGCAGCAGCAATTCCACATGGCTGAAGCAGCAGGGCACAGCATCCAAGAATAGAGGAGGAACGAAGAAACGGCCAGATGTGAATCCATAAAAAGGAGCTTCTGGTTGGCTGACACGGCAGCAGGTAGGCGTATAGTAGAATGCGGGAATCTCCAGGCCCTGAGCTGGGTGAGGCAGAAGTAGAGCAGAAGCAGGTAAACTTCCCAGCCCGAAGGGCGAAGGCAAGTCGTAGAAGCAGGCGATTAGTAGGTAAACCTCCCAGCACGATGGGCGAAGGCAGTCGTAGAGGCAGGCAAGTTGTAGGTAAAGCTCCCAACCCGATGGGCAAAAGCAGGTTGTAGAAGCAGGCAATTATGATGTAGTAGAACATAGGAACAAAGGACCTCCGGGCCCGTAGGGGCACAGGTCTGACAAAAGCGATGGCTAACCTCCAGCCCCACGGGGTGAGGCAGGGTGCAGAGCAGTCGTACATAATGCAATGGAAATGTCAAACTGCAAGCAATGCAGAGGGTCATGTCCTGGCATGTAGAGGTCGCAGTAACTACATAAACAGAGGTAGATGGATGCCAGTTCAGGAGGAGCGCAGTAGAATGTAATGGCAGGTTAGTCGTGATGACCCTAAAGTCCTGGGAGGGTAAAGCAGGCCATATGAGCAAGGAAGGTAAGAAAGGGAACCTGTACAAAAGTTGTAGTAGTAAGCATGCTGCATGATGTAGATGTAGTAGCAGGGAAGCAGGGCAAAGCGTCCAAAGAATAGATGATGAATATTGAAATATCAAAATGTGAATCCATAGTGAGGAGCTCCTTGGCTGGCTGCCATGGCAACAGTTAGGCGTATAGTAGGATAAGCGAATCTGTAGGCCCTGAGCTGATGAGGCAGGAGTAGAAATAGCGTACCCTTGGTCCGAAGGGTGAAGCAGGTCATTAAAGCAGGCAAAGATGGCACTGCTAGACCCCATGAAGTCAGTTGGTAATGTGAGCAAGATGGCAGCTAGACTCTCAGAAGCTAGCATGCACAGTTGTACCCCTAGTATGTTGGTCGGTAAGGTAAGTAGTGTAGCATTAAGGAAGGGTGGCTAGACCCTGTAAGTCAGCTGATGGACCACAGAAGGTTTGTTGACTACGTATGTCAGCCGGTAAGTAAATAAAGCCTGCAAACAGGTGCAGTGTCCGAAAGTCCATACATGACTGAAGCAACCATCAAAAAGCGATAGAGATCTTGCATACATACTTAAGACGTGGCTCCAAATGTTTCCCAGTCCTTTGCTCAGTAGTCAAGTAAAAGGAAAGGTCACTTCTGAATGATTAGCAGAAGTTTGGGTAGTTCTAGCAAAGGATGCCCATACTAAAGGCAGAATATGCCATAGATACATAACGAGTTCCCATAAGTAAATAGCTGATGCTGAAATGTCCCATTAACCTAAATTCTGACCCACCGCATTGCATCCGAATAGGAGCTGAATTGCAAATGGCTTCTCAGGGCTGATCTCATTAGAGCTCAAAGGTATAGGCTTCGGTACTGCCCAGGAACAGACAGTTCAGTTAGGCAGGTATAAAGTTACAATGAAACTAGAGGCACCATAGCTGAGACAGGGAAGCAGCAGTGCAAGATGAGAGCAGCGTGGTAATCAGAAAGCAAAGTAATAATCGCCCTGTAAACTTTATGCAACGTGTACGCTGCCACAGAGACAGCAAACCCACTCCAGTGTCACATACAGGAAATGCAGAGAGCATATGGATGAACCCAGTGTACTGTGGAGAAATAAAACGATGAGAAGCAGCACAGTTCTAACGGCAGTGTTGAGTGAGTCCAGCCTTGTCAATGGCAACAGCGTAATGCGGTAGTGGTGGAGCACCAAAGAGCAGTACGGCCATTGCAACCAGGAAAAGAGCAAGCAGAGGCAGGATGTGGTGGTAGGCGAATGGCGGGTTCAGCATCAGCAAGCGGTCCAGGAGAAAGCGGAGGAGGGCGAAGGGAGCAAGAAAGCACAGGGCTACAGAGGGGAGAATGCTGGCAGATGAGGAAGAAAACCTTGAACGGCGGAATGAAGCAGTGGCCGGACATGAGAAGTGGCATGCTGGAGGCAGGCAGACAGAAGAAACCAAAAAGAAAGGTACCAGCAATGGAGGGAGGGCAGACAAAAACAGAAAGGAGGAAGAGAGGAGAAGCAAGCAGGAGGCAGGGAGCACAGACAAACACAGCGGGGGGGGGTGCAGAACAGGAGGAAGTCAGCCCCAGTATGCAGGATGAAGCTAGCGCAGCGAGTGCGACTCGCTCTAAACAGAGCAGAAGTCAGCTGCTTGAAATAAATAGGATGAGGGGGAGGAGCTCTTCCCCCACATAACAACAGGCTTGCCCTTCCATTGTTGAAAAGGGTAGTCAGTGGTGTCGCTAGTTCATCCCTTAGTTCTTTATAAATTCTGGGGTGAATCCCATCAGGCCTCATTGCCTTGTCCACCTTGAGTTTTAAGAGTTCTTTCAGGACCCTTTCTTCTGTGAATGGACTGGTATCGACCCCCCTAACCAGAGTACTTCTATTGTTTGGTTTAGGTAAGTCCCCCTCCTCTTCTTTTGTGAATATTGAACAAAAGTATTCATTCAGTATCTCTGCCTTTTCACTATCACCCTCTGCCCACCCTCTCCCCTTTATTAAGCCTCACTATCCCTCCCTTGGTCTCTCTTCACTCACTAATGTACCTATAAAAGGTTTTATCCCCCTTCTTAACAGAGTTGGCTATCTTTTCCTCGGTTTGGGCCTTTGCTATTCTGACTGCCTTCCACGCTTCCTTCTGCTTTAACTGATAGAGTTCTCTGTCCTGCCCCTTCTGTGATTCTTTATACTTTCTGAATGCTATCTTTTTCTCCTTAACCTTCCCCGTCACCTCTTTTGAGAACCATAGTGATTTTTTCCTTCGTTTTGTTTTGTTTATTTGCTTCACATGAAGGCTTGTTGCCTCTGTGATGGCAGTTTAGATTTTTCCCCATTGTTACTTCACCCCTCCTTCCTACCCTTTTGCTAGGGCATTCCTTAGGCATGCTCCCATTCTACCAAAGTCAGCCCTCTAAAAGTCCAGTACCCTTGCTTTTGTATGACTTGACTCTATGGCTGTGTTTATTGTGAACCACACTGTCTGGAGGTCGCTTGTTCCCAGATAGCTACCACTTCTAAATCCAAGATCCTCTCACTGTCCCCGTTTGTGAGTACCGGGTCTAAGACTTCTCCCTCCTGAGTGGGTTCCAACACTAGCTGCCTGAGGCATACCCCCTGTAGGGTATTGAGAATGACTCTGCTCTTGGATGTGACTGCAGAAAATATGCTCCAGTTAACATCTGGCATATTCTGGTCCCCCATCAACAAAATCTCCCCTTTTTCTGCTATTCTAAGGATGCCTCCTATCATTTTCTTGTCCATTTCCTCCCCCAAGATGGGGGTCTGTATTTAATCCCTTTGTGGATTGTGGTGCTATTTTCTGTCTCCAAGGTGACCCACAGTGCCTCCTCTTCTCCCTGTTTACCCTTTAGTTCTGTTGCTTTGATCCTTCCCCTTATTTAGAGAGCTACTCCTCCTCCTCTTTAACCCTCCCTGTCCCTCCTATAGATTGTGTATATTGACATCCCAGTCTTAGGTCTCTGTACAAGGTTTCTGTGACTGCCACGATATCCAGGTGTCCCTCTTCCATCAAGACCACTAGCTCAGGATGCTTGTTACCCAGACTATGGGCATTGGTACTTACCACCCTCCATTTTTTGATGGCTTTACCCCATTTAGCTCCATCTCTGTACTTACTGCCTTTGCCTTTTTCTCCAATTATCTCTGCCCTGTCCCCTATTGACCTCCCTACCTTGACTTCATCAGCAATTTAAAGTTTGTGAAAAGGCTTTCTGATTTTGTTTTCCACCACTGCCCACCAGAGGACCCTGCAAGGGGTCGAGAGGGCTGTTGCTTTACCCAAGCCCTCCCCCCAACAGCTGCCAGAGCCCTGGGGTGAAGAAAATGACTGCTCCCTGCAGTTTGAATTTGGCACGATTGGTGCCACTTCAGCAGTTGCTGCCAATCCAGAGGCTGCTTGTTTCAGTGGGGCATTTGGACTGTGAGCCCACCAGCAATTTAAACTTTGTGAAGTCAGCTTCCTGACTTAGTTTTCCACTGCTGCCCACCAGCGGAACCTGCAAGGGGTCAGGAGGGCTGCTGCTTGACCCAAGCCCTCCCACCCAACAACTGCCAGGGTACGATGGAGAAGGAAAGGACTGCTCCCTGCAGTATGAATTTGGCACATTTGGTGCCACTCTAGCAGTTGTAGCCAATCCAGAGGCTGCTTGTTCCAGCGGGGCATGACTCTCTCCCAGTATTTTAGAGATGCAACTACAAGTGGCACCATGCGAAGGACCATGAGCCAAGGAGTAGCGCTATTGTCTGCACCAAGTCTGCCAGAGTCATCCAGAAGGCAGCCGGGCTGCTGGTCACCCAGGTCCTCACCCACAGATTGAAATCAGAACTCAAAAACACAAATCCAAACTGTAAATTGTAAAGTGCATATGTCTGATGCTTCAACAGGCTGTTTTCATTATACATTGCTGCTGGATGCCACAATTGCAGTAGTAGTTAAATATAAGAAAAAATAGCAGGACAAGAGGACACAGCACGAGATTAGAGGGAGGCCGATTGAGGGGGAATGTGAGGAAATTCTTTTTCATAGAAAGAGTGGTGGATGCATGGAACGGCGCCTAACTCAGGAAGTGGTGGCTATGAATACAGTGCAGGGCTTCAAACAGGCATGGGATAGGCATAAGGGAGCAATACAGATGAGTATGAATAGATAGGCCACTGACAGATCAAAGGCCGATGGCACATTTATAGGGTAGAAAAAGAAATGGGCAGATTGGATGGGCCTTGTGGTCCTTATCTGCCGTCAACCTCTATGTTTTTATGTACAGTAGCTGCCTTAGCAAGTTTTCTAAAATTACCTCTGCTGCTCAATTTAATGTTGCTTTAGTACAACTGCAGCCACAGTTCATTTTAGCTTATCTCTGCTGCCTGTTTTGAAACCTACACTAACTGCTACAGTTCATTTCAAGCTTATCTCTGCTGTCTAAATTGTTTTGAAACCTACATTGCTGACTGTTACAGTTTGTTTCTAGCTTATCTGTTACAGTTAACTGCTACAGTTCATTTCCAGCTTATCTCTGCTGACTAAACTGTTTTTAAATCTACACTGCAAACTGTGAAGCAGGAGTGTGGTCTGTAGGGCGTCTGGAGGGAGGACCGCAGACCACGCTGGGGGGGGGGCAGGACATAGAGAGAGAGTGAATAACAGGAGGAAAATCAGTCTACCTAAGCAATAGGTCTGGTCTGTTGTGCTTGCACAGTAGGAGGGGTACTGAATACAAGGGAAGGAGCTGAACTCCTCATCTGGGGTGGACTAGGTGGAGATGTTATTGCCAGAATCCAGGGATAACATAAGGGGGAAGCAAAGCTACCTGGGAGGATGTGGCACCCAGAGAGCTGGGGGGCACAGTGGTAAAGCATGAAGGAAGACAGGAGGAGTAGGGATATTAGATGCAGGGCATGGGGGAAGGCTGGGAGGATGGTCAGCTGTAATGGGTGTGGAGCCGCCATCTTCCTGGGAACAACATGGAGAGCGGGTGGATGTTTAGTTTGTAAGCAGCTTGGGCAACTTAGAGATGAGATATGGTGGCTGAGATAGAAGCTGGGAAGGAGAGGGGAGAGGTTGGGGGGAAGTTCATTGAGGGATGGGTATGGGTATGGGGATGTTGCCTCTGGACAGCATGGTGGGTGGACTAAAGACAAATCCAAGGGGTATGACACAGGGTTCAGGAACATCATCACCATGGAGACCAAGGGGAAATGAGGTGGGGAACTGGCAGGTGGTGAGGGGCAGATGTGGGGGGTTGGGGGAGTTGGGGCAAGGGAGTGGAGAGGGGAGAAGGAAGAGTTAGCAGAAGGCATTTCTGACAAGGGGAGGGGGACCTTGAACAGGTTCACAGTATTGGAGAATTGGGCGAACAGGGAGAAGGGGGGAGATCAATGAGCAGGGAAAGGCAGAGGCCAGGAATAGAGATGTGGGGCAGGTAGGGCAGGAGGTGAGGACAGGATGAACAAAGGTGGAGTAATAGGGAGAGGGCATGAGGGAAGAAAGTGCGAGTCCAGAAAGAGGGACTAGAGGGAGGGAGATGGGGGGACCAAAGGGGGAAGCTAAACAGAGCGAAGGCAGGGATTAAGGGGATGCTGGGCTCAAGGGAAGAAGTGAAGTTCTGGGGGTTGTACAAAATGGAGGGCAAATTGAGAGGAAGGAGCAACAGGGTAGGGTTGGGGAGGGGCAACAGGGTAGGCATTATGAGAAGGAGAGTCAGGAAGTGGGGGAGAGGGTTGTAATATTGGGAGACTTAATACAGATGGGAGTATGATGGGAAAGCAAGGGTACAAGGAAAAGCAGTAGGTGGGTGAAGTGCATACCAGGCATGACAGCAGGGAGGGTGGGAGCAATTATACCAAAGTACATGGGGAAGCCTCCCATTGTGGTCAATTTGGGTACCAATGATCTGGCAGGGTGCAAGGTGAAGGAGATACAGGAAAGGTTCATGGAAGTAGGAAAGATCTGCAGTGGGGCAGAAAAATCAGTAACATTCTCTAAAGTACTGCCAGTCCCAAGGGCTAGAACTGTCAGAAAGCAGAGAATAGAGGAATTCAACTCATGGTTGGGAGATGGTGTGAGTTGAATCAATGTGGCCTGGTGAGAGAGTGGGGCAGGACATGGGAGAGTAAGGACGTATAAGCACCGGACAGTCTACATTTGAGTAAGGAGGGCACCAGGGTCTTGAAGGATAAACTGGAGGGATATTTGACAGATAAACTGAATTTAAGTTGAAGCTGGGGGGGCACAGAGGGCAGGGAACACATAGGCACCAAGAGAGGGAGGTCATTGGGCCTCCCCCCCCCCCAGTAGGTAAGCACAAGGAAGGGAGGAGGCACTGGGGGGATAGAAGGATCAAGGAAAGGGGAGAGACACAAAAAGATGTCAAGGAGCAAAAAGGTACTGGGGTGGCACTGGAAGGTGGTGTCTTTGAATGCAAGGAGTCTGGTTAGCAAGTCAGCAGATCTGCAGGGGCTGATGGCAGAAGGCGAGGTGGACATAGCTGCCATCACGGAGACATGGGCAACCCAGTGCCATGACTGGGACCCGAGATCCCTTGGTACCGATTGTACAGGAAGGACAGAGAGAAGGGGAGGGGTGGTGGTGTGGCATTATACATAAGGGAGAGGATAATATGCACCAGGAGGAGGAGGAAGAGGGTGGGACAAAAGCCTTATGGGTAAAGCTCAGGAACGCCAAAGTAGAAGGATTTGATTAGGGGGTGGTACATAGACCAACTTCACAGGGTGTGGAGCTGGACAGGGAGCTAGAGGACCAGATCAAGGAGGTAGGTGGGAGAGGAAACATCATCATAACAGATGATGTCAACCTACCTGGAGTAGGCTGGAGCACCCCAGCTACCTGCTGTTACAGGGAATAGGTCCTCATGGCTGCTATTCAGGAGTATTTCCTGACACAAAGCATCACAGAGCCAACCAGAAAGGAGGTCATACTGGACCTAGTGTTGTTGAATGGTGAACAGGTAAAGGAAGTAGAAGTGAGGGACCCACTTGCAGGCAATCACAACCGCACAGTGTGATTTACATCAGCATGGCAAAAGAAGCAACCAAGTCCAAAATGAGAAAGCTGGGCTTCAAGAGGGCAGACTTTGGTAGGAAGGGTGACATACTAGCTTGGCACCTTGCAAAGCTCAGACCAGAGATGTATGTGGATCAGAAATGGCCCTTCATTAAGTTGGGCATTAAATAAGGCCACACACACTTGCATGAAGGCTCATAATAAGAACTCCGGAACCAAGAGTCCTAGCTGGTTTAACAGGAATGTGGCAGAGAAAGTGAGGCAAAAAAGGGTCTACTCAGAGAAAGCTCAAAAGGAAGGGCAAGTGGTCTGGGCAGCCAAAGCTGCAAAAGACCTAAGGCTGGCACAGAGGATCAAGGAAGGGGAAAAAAACTTCTTCCAGTACATAAAGGAGAGAAGAAGCAGTAGGGACAGAATTGTGAGGAAATGATCCAGGGCATGGGGGACAAACCATACAAGGAGAGGCCATCGGAGCTTAAAATGTATTCCCTGGAGGACAGAAGGGAAAGGGGGGATATGATAGAAACCTTCAAGTACCTAAAGGGTATAAACAGGGTTGGAATTGAGGGCATCTTTAATGTAAGGGGGGAGGAAACAACAAGGGGGCATAGCCTGAAACTAGTGGGAGGTAGATTTCAGAAGGAATTGAGGAGGCACTTTTTCATTGAAAAGGTGGTGTCAGGGTGAAATGAGCTGCCAGAGGAGGTGATATCATTCAATATGGTGGGCAATTTGTGGGGGATGGGGCAGGGTGAAAAAGAAAATTAGAATGGGAGGGTGGAAGCAGGGGAGAAAATTGTGGTGGGCGTGGATGACTCCTGGAGGGAAAGGGTGTGGGTGGTGGGGGTGGGGGAAGCTCAAGAGAACTAGACTGAGCTGCACACTTGAGCAGACTTGATAGACCAGTAAGACCTATTTCTGCTGGTGATTCCATATGTTTGTATGTTACAGTTTGATTCTAGCTGATCTGCTACAGTTAATTGTTACAGTTCGTTTCAAGCTTATCTTTGCTGCCTAAATTAAATAACACGCATTAGTACTGCACCTGCCACAGTTCATTTTTGAGCTATATCTGCTGTCCACTTAATCCTGCATTAGAAACTGCCACAATTAGTTTCCAGCTTACCTCTGCTGCTCTAGTTAAATCCACTACAGTAAGTACTGCTGCTGCCACAGTTCTTCTTTCTTCTTAACTCACCTCTGCTGCTTGTTTTGAATCCAGCCTTGGAACTGCTACAGTTCGTTATTTAGCTTGTGTCTACTGCTTAAATTAAGTAGCCAGCACTAGTACTGCGGAAGCCACAGTTCTTTTTAGCCTACCTCTACTGCTTAATTTCAGTCCCAATTATACCTCAGCTACACATCAGAAATATATCTAAACTGCCAGCAGCTTGAAATCAACTAAAAACCCAATTTAGGGTACATCCCACTAGCGGTTAGCTACCTATGAATGTATTGAAATCTGGCCAGAGACCTTAACATAACTAGCTCTACTGGTAATATCCAGGGTAGGAACACTGAACACTGATAAACCAAACTAAAACAACAGATATATCTTACTGAGCATAACTGGCCAAGATGAATCTACTCTGCCTAAACTATTCTACTCTGTTGCTATTAATTGCAACACAAATAGGCTTGCTCCAACTGATGACACAAAAGAAGTCAGCAAAAGATGGGGATTGGACCTGGCATTGGAAATCACCAATCGCAAGGCCCAAGGTGCTGCAACAAAATGAAAAGAAGAAACCCCTTTTCACAAATTAGGCATGAAATTAATATTGCAACTATCTACCTGAAACAAGGGAATCATGCTACGACCCACAGGTGCTCCCTATGTACTGCCCTAATCCTCAGTGGGGATATAGAACTACACCCAAGTCCTACTGAACTAAACATTTAAAGTTAATACACAACAATGCACATAGCTTAATAAATAAAACCAATTTATTTAGATCCTGTATAGACCTGGAGCAGCCAGAAATTATTGCTTTCTCTAAGACATGGTTAACAAGTAATGTATCTGATACAGAAATTGAATTAGAAAATTGCTGTACGCATAGATTTATTTAATAGGGGAAGGAAAAAGGGTGGAGGAGTGTTAATGTTCACCAAATGGGACTTGGAGCCCACAAAGAATAATATACCAGGGGAAATTGAAAAATATCGAATGCCTATTAGTGAAACTGCAGTCCCACAACTTAGTTATTGGTGTGATCTATTCTCCACCCAGGACCAAATTGAGGGAATTCGATAACTTAGCAAGCATTGTACAAAAGCATGCGGAATTCCAATGCCTTGTGTTAATAGGAGATTTCAACACTGCATGGGGTTGCCCAAGGGGGAAAAGCCTTGAAAACAGTTTTAAAATCTTAGATATAAAACGAACCATAAATGCTCCAACCAGTAAAGGGAAAATAAGGAGCCTTGGAAACATACAAGTCCTTGTGTTTATTTGCCCCAAAATTGATGTAAATAAAACTAAGGTAAAAGCCCCAATACTAGGTGACCATAACACTTGTTAGTTCTAATGTGCAGGTGTTAACAAGTCCAAACAAACCTGCACCAGTAAAAATACAAAGAAGATGCTTTAAAATATACACAAAAGAATTGCTGCAAATAGACTCACTAGCACAAACTGGTCAAGGCTGTTTTCAATCCTGGAGCTGGACATGGCCTTAACTGAATTAACAAATCTTTTCATGGAAGTCAGTAACAATCTAGCACCCTTTAAACAAAACAGAGGAATAACCATGTCTCATGGATAACTGAAAAAATCAAGAAGGAAACAAGAATGAAAAACAGACTGTGGGAAAAAAGCAGACAGAACCCTAAACAACTAAGACTGGAAAAAATTCAAAATAGCCCAAAATATCCTGACCCAAAAGATTAGAAAAGCCGAAAGAAACTGCTACAATGTAAAAATCAAATAGTCCACTGAACTAAGATAGTTCTGAGACCTCATAAAGAGTCATTTGACGTGCCAATAAAAAAAACTATTTTCCTATTCAAATGGAACTCTACAGGATACTTCAAGGTTCATTTCACTCCACTAATATATTAAATTAATATTTTACAAAATTACCTGATGTAAAAATTCCACAGGTAAATAAAGGAAAAGGGGGAATAATTCCAAAGGAGCCAGAAGACAGAAGAAAACAAAACACAAACATCACCATACCAAAATTCTGATTCAAAGTCATCTCCACAAAAGATGCACTTAAAATCCTAAAAATACTAAAAATTAAAAAAGCCTGAGGATTGGATGGACTAGATACCATGGACTGGATTTTCAAAGAGTGGTGCAGGACTTGCATCCAGCCCTGCACCACCGCACTTTGGTTTTGGTGGTGGGCCAAACCCCATCACCGCAACTGCACTTGGTTTTCCAATCTCAGGTGTAGTTGCGACAGATGCCACAATTTACAACAGTTTGTGCCAAATATTTGGCGCAAGCTCCATATAAATGGCCCTTGGGATTGCCGCAAGCTAGACCACAAAATGTTGGTCTAACTTAAGGCAATTGCAACTTGGGATAGAAAATCCCATTAGACTGCCACAAGCCTGGTGTGCTATATGGTTGGCACACCCGGGACTTGCGGCAATCTAAACTGTTTGAAAATCCAGCCCCAGGCTCCTGAAAGATGCAACAGATGTCACAGCACCCATTCTTACAAAATTATACAATTGGAGTTGGACAGAGGGAATGTACCCAGACAGCTGGAAGACAGCTAAAATAGTACCCATCATTAAAAACAGTGAAAACATAACAACATCAAACTATCAACCAATTGCCCTCCTACCAGTGGTATCAAAAATGTTCAAAAGACTGGTACATACCCAATTATACAAGGGCGAGAAAAATCTAAGAACCTCATTGCCTGCTGACCCCTTGAGATAGTGATGCTGTTAGACAATAGCATCACTGTATCAAGGGTAGGCACAAAGATGACTGCAGAACAGTACAGAATATCCCTCCCTGCTGGACTATCCTGAAGCCAACATGGCTAACATGTACATCTGCTAGTCTCCCCCAATTCTCATAGTAGGTCACACTGAAGTCCACCCCTCCCCAATATAATTTTACTTTTATAACGGCAGCCTCGTGACAACAGTAAGTTCTTCTTTTAACAACACTGCCTGCAGCTTCCTAAAACATTGAACTGTACCTATAACTGCCACTCCATGCGGCTCTGTCTGTCACACAGTACACTTCCTTCAGGGAATACTTGCGCTCGTCCGCCTGTTCACCGAACATCATTTCAAACTTAACAAAAATAACATTTAAAGTAAAAATAAAGGCAACACTGTTAGAAAAATGGCTTTACCTTTTCCCGGTTGGTGTCAAGATTGTGTCAGCACGTGCACACTTTACACTCATGCTGTACAGTTGCCGAACGTCTTGTCAGCCACAAAAAGAAACAGGCTCAATTTAAAATAAAAAAAAATGTTATACTCTGCCCTTCGAACCCCATCCCCTAGTACTTGGAAGACAATGGCCGGGAAGGACAGAGGGGAGACAGCTGATGCAGCAAACAAAGGAAAAGAGGAAAAACCTTCAGGGACTCAACATCACTGTGGCAGCAGCTCCACCTTGTGGCAGAAGAAATATTCTGCACTTTTTTTTAAATCCTATACTTTCACACACAAAAATCAAGTATAAAATGATAAAAAAAAAAAAAATGTTTTGTTCTTTTTTCTTCTTTTACTAACAAATGAGTCATTGCATAATAGCAATACGGCACTCCAGGTTGTGTGTTATTGTGTAATAATGTCACTCCTGGAGTGGTGGAAGCACTTGGCTTCACATTGTGCTTCAACCTACCCCAGAAGTGACGTTATTACGGTACACAAGAACACACACCCTGTTGTGCCTTATTTCTTAAATATATAATTACTTAGCGAAGTGCAATCACATTACAAAATATCTGGCTTCAGGAAAGGACATTCCATGAGTACTCCCCTCACTGACCTCCTAGATTTTGTATCTACACCCTTATGCAAGGGAGAGGCAGCAGGTGCAGTGTTCGTGGAACTGTCAAAAGCATTCAACCTAATAAACCATCATATACTGCTAGACAGGATAGATAATCTAAACCTTTCTGAGGAAGTACAGAAATGGTTTGTCATACATCGCAAACAGAACTCAAAGAGTTAGTATTGGAGGCAAGTTATCTAAACTATGTGAAGTCACAAAGGGAGTCCTAAAGTGCTCCATACTAGGCTCCCTGCTCTTTCCTAATATATACGAATACGAACATATGAACATAAGAAATTGCCAGTAGAAATAGTTCATCACAGTCTATCGAGTCTGCTCGAGTGTGCAGCTCAGTTAATTCCCAGGAGCTGCCCCCTCCAACTCCTTCTAGAGTCCTCCATCACCATCCCATTTCCCTTCCCCAAACACCTCCCAGTAGCTCCTCTTTCAGTCCTAATCCTCCTTTTCACCCTATCCCAAACCCCCCTTGAAACTGGCCGTCTTTGCTGCCACCACCTCCTCTGGCAACTCATTCCCCCCCTTCACCACCCTTTCAGTAAAAAACTACCTCCTCATTTCCTTCTTGAATCTACTCCCAACAATTTCAGGTTATGCCCCCTTGTTGTACCCTTTTAAGTTAAGGATGCCCTCTGTACCAACCTTGTTTATGCCCTTAAGGTACTTGAAGATCTCACTTATATCCCCCCTCTCCCTTCTGTCCTCCAGGGAGTACAGTACATGTTCAACTCCCTCAGCGTCTCTTCTTTTGTTATATCCCCCATGCCCTGGATAATTTTGGTTGCCCTTTGCTGGACCCCATCCTGTAGTTTGATATTCTTCTTCAGGTAAGGGCACCAGAACTGAATAAAGTATTCCAGGTCTGGTCTCACCAGTGACCTGTACAGTGGCAGAATAACCTCCTCCGTACTAGAGGTTATTCCCCTGGCTATGCAACCTAGTATTTTATTTGCCTTGGCTAC
This sequence comes from Neoceratodus forsteri, assembly GCA_016271365.2. Classification (NCBI taxonomy): domain Eukaryota; kingdom Metazoa; phylum Chordata; order Ceratodontiformes; family Ceratodontidae; genus Neoceratodus; species Neoceratodus forsteri. Next base: position 1,683,167,479 of record CM057456.1, read on the forward strand.
TGCCTTTCAGCACTGTGCTGTATGTTTCATTTCACCCCTGACCATTACTCCCAAGTTCTTTTCTTCCTCTGTCACTGTCACCTGTATTCCCCCCAGCCAGTACTAGGCCTTTGGGTTTCTGGCTCCCATGTGCATAACCTTACATTTCTTAGAATTGAAGCCCAACTGCCAGATGTCTAACCATCTCTCCAGTCTTGCTAGGTCCTCCCTTAAATCATGCCTCCCCTCCTCCATGTCCACTCTCCCACAGAGCTTAGTATCATCTGCAAAAAGGCAGACTTTGCTCTTGACCCCCTCTGCAATATCCCCTATAAATATGTTGAACAACACAGGACTGAGTACTGAGCCCTGTGGTACCCCACTGTTACAGGTCTAGGTTTGAACAGTTCCTCCCTACCACTACTCTCTGGTTCCTATGTGTTAGCAAGCTCTTGATCCACCCCAACAGTTTGTCCCCTAAACCCAGGCCCCCCAGCTTTCTGATCAGCCTTCCATGTGGCACTGAGTCGAATGTCTTGCTGAAGTCTAGGTGCAGTATGTGCACCACCTGCCCCCTATCCAAACACCTCATCATCCAGTCAAAAAAGTCTATCATGTTGGTTTGACAAGACCTTCTCCTGACAAAAAACCATGCTGGAGACCATTCTCCTCAAAGAAAGACACCGGCCTTTCTTTTAGAATGGTCTCCATTTACTTACAAACTATGGAGGTAAGACTAACTGTCCTGTAGTTTCCTCAGGACCCTTGGGTGTACCATGTCTACCCCAATCTCCCCCTCATATTCTCTCCCCCCTCAGGTTCCCTCCCAATCTTCCCCTGAGGCATAGGCCTGTCAGCTACCTTGGTGAAGATGGAGCAAAAGTACTCGTTTACTGCCTCCTCTTGCTCCTCCCCCTTTTCTGCCCATCCTCCCTCCCTTTTTATCCTGACTATCCCATCCTTTCTGCTTCTTCTCGCCTTGATGTAATGGAAGAAATCCTTCGCCCCTTCCTTAATCCCATGTAGTAGTTTTAGTTCTTTCTCAGCCTTGGCTGCCTGGATCTCTCTCCCTACCTCTTGGGATTTCACAATGTATACCTCTCTGTCCTCCTCCCTCAAGGTACTCTTGTACTTCAGGAAGGCTTCCTTCTTTTCCTTTACCTTTTCAGTCACCTTCCTGCTATACCAGCTAGGTCTCTTGGTTCTGGAATTCATCTTACGGGCCGTTGTACAGGTGTTAGTGTCCTCAGTTATCGCCATCTTTAATGATGGTCCATATCTGGTCTGCATCCATCTCTGTTCGGAGTTTTGCCAGGTACTCTTGTACTATGCTCCTCATCCTATCAAAGCCTGCCTTCCTAAAGTCCACCACCTTCATTTTAGACATGGCTGCCTCCTTCCCCATGTAGATGAAGAACCAGACTGGGCAGTGGTCACTGCCTGCAAGGGGTTCCTGCACTTCCACATCCTGGACATTCCCTCCATCTGATAGCATTGAGTCTAGAATGGCCTCAATGATCTATCAACTATCATAAACAACACAGAAATCCAAGTTTACACTGACAATACAGTACTGGTAGCATCTGGTGAAACCTGCAAACATGTAGAGCAAAAGTTGCAATCTGATTTCCTAAAATTGCAATCCTGGTGAGAACACTTTGGCTTAGTACTAAATGGCAAAAAATCCCAAGTCATGACCTTTTTTAATAATACAACTGGAAGTAAAGGGGGAAAAAAAGGTTAAAAATTAAAACAAAAGACTGCATAACACTAGAGCAGGTCTCAGAATATAAATATCTATGTATCTGGGTGGACAACACATTGAAATTTTACCAACACATTAACAAAATAACTAGCAAAGTAAACAGCAAACTTGAGGCATTTAGGCACGCAGTTTTCTGTATGAACAAAAGCATGAGATATACAGTTGTAATAAAGTTTATATTACCTATTTTAGATTTTGGGAGTCACATCTACAATCATGCAAGCAAAGCCACCCTAGAGAAAGTAGAAATTACCTACAATAAATTAGCCAGATTTGTACTACACTGTGAATACAAAACTTATCATTGTAAGATGTATGAGAACTTAGGATGGACTGCAGTGAAAAACAGATGCAAACTGATTTGGGATGGATTGGTAAATAATATATAAAGTAAGCATTAAAATACAATGGGATGTGTGCTAGGCAAACAATAACACACGACAAGGTGCGGTTTATCGCCTGATAAGAGCACGCCCGGGGTATACTCTTATCACGCGATAAACCACACCTCGGAGTGTGTTATTGCGCTTATAAAATGGGCATCAAAGTAATTATTTAATGGGTAAAAGAAAAAAAAGAGGAAGTAGTAAAAAATATGAGAAAAGAAGGTTTCAGTATCTGAAAAGGTAAAAATAGTTCATCTAGTATGTTTTTCCAGATATACTTGGATACTGTTTTCCCTTTTTTATATTCTTAAAGCAATAAAATTCAAATTTCAAAAAAAAAAAATAGTTCATCTAGTAAGTATGTGTTTCTGTTTGTGAGTCTCCTCCCCCCTCCACCCCGCACCATAGGTAGAGTGAGAAATAAATAGTTGCTGAATGAGAGATGTTTTTTATTTTTTTGTTTTAAATGTCCGGAGAGAAGTCAGCAGTGGTATCAGGATAGACTGTGTTAATTTCTGGTAGCCGTTCCAGCTCGCCTCGGTCCAGTCAAGATTTCATTTATTTTTGAGAATGTGGTGGTGTCCTGGGTTGCATTTTGTGCTGCTTTGCTTTGCTGTTTATTTACTTTTTTTTATTTAGAGAATAGATACTTTAATTTGTGACCACAAGATGGAGACGAGCATTACAGAGTTACTTCCGGTTTCTCTGGAGAACTGTGAAGATTGTGGTCTTTACTATGGCAAGTTTTCATGTGGAGATTGTGGTCGGTACTATGGGAAGTTGTTGGATGTCACTTGTACTGGATTTTGAATTTGTTGTGCAGTATAAAATGTGGAGACAGGACATTTAAGGCACATTGCCAGACATCGGAGGCTGTGGTGCTGTTTGTCGTGGAGGTTTCCCATTGCAGAGCTGAAAGTGAGAGTGAGAGTGTTGGATGTTAGGGAGAGATGAGACGGGCAGAGAAAAAAAAATATTCCAGGTACTTTGTTAAATATTTTTTACTGTTTTGTTTTGTATATTGGAGGTTGCGCTGTGTGTGTGTGGGAGGGGGTGGCGGCAGACAGAGAGACTGGGAGTTCGATGGCGGCAGACAGGGAGACTTGGAGCTGGATGAGAAGGATGTCGTGTTGTGAGCTGCACCAGTCTGTGTCTCTGTTTTAGGCTGGCACAGCTCAGTGATTCCCTGCTGTTGTGGGGCTCAGGAGTGGAAGGTAGTGCCGGTTGGCTACTATATCGTTTGATAAGGACATGGTTCAGATGCTGTAGTAACCAATCAGGATGCTTGATTTCTTTAGCCTATTTTATAAACACTTCTAGTGCATGGCCAGGGGCGTAGTGACGCCTCATGCCTTCAACCCCTGGCTGTGTGCTAGAAGTGTCTAGCGCACACCCATGGAGTGTCTTATTGCACTTATGAAATGGGCATCTAAATTGTACATGCATATCAAAATTAAAATTGCTAAGATTCATTAAAAAAGTTCCATCTCTGTCTTTATTTTAAATAAAATAGTTCTTTTGCCTGCATGACTTTGGTGGGTTTTTTTTTGAGGAAAGGATGTTTGTCCATTTGTAGCCACCGTAGTTGCAGTTTCTTTTTGAAATGGTTTTCATGGCTCCCTCTTCACACACACACACACACACACTTATTATTATTTGATTCCTTATCTGCATTTCTTTTAAAAAAAATTTTTTTCCTATTAAATTGGAGCAAGTGACTGAACAAGTGCGGTGAGTGGCATGGTACCAACTGCTGAGTAGTTACCGTGTGTGATGTGAGATTGGTGTCTGCAAGTGATCAAGAAAGTGAAGTCAGAATGTCGGTATTTGCTCTTTTTTTGTATGAGTGTGAGGTTAGGGTTTGTTAATATCTACTATGTATTTGACAGAAGAGTGTGAGTGAGGGATAGAGGGATTGGGCAAGCTGGCAGTAGGAAAACTGCTTCAATGCAGTTGAGATTAAGGTGAAAAATGAAGCATTACTTAAACAGAGAGGATAAAAAAACTGGTGATCTGGAGGTTCTGCTGCTTTCAGCTTGGAATTCATTTGAAAGGCCAGCATGTGACTAGTTTTGTGAGTTTTCAGTGGGTATGCGAGCTATGCGTTTTCACTTTCTCTAGTGGTTGAAAAAAAATGGTGGCAGCTGGCAGCGCTAATATTCTACTTGTGCACTGATACCTAGTGCCTGTCTTGCATTGCACTTATCTAGCTAGCCATGTGCTAGACACTTTCAGCACATGGCTAGCAACCAATCAGATGTGTGAAAAAAAGGAGCCCATTTCATAAACCAAAATAAACCATTAAATCTAATAGAGAAATGGCAAAAGGTTGACCATAGGTATAACCTGAGATTCAATAAAAACAGAGCATATGAAGAATCCATACCAAAGAACAGATATGGAAACATGTGACTTACACAGACAGTGGCAAAATTCTGAAATGGCATGATCCAAAAATTAAAGCACTAGCCCCAAAACCAAGAGCCTTTAACACTGCCATTAAATCGGAACTAAAGATACGCTGCATAAAATGATCCTTTACATGTTTTTTCCACAAGTATTCAAAGATGGCACTGTTCATCACACTCGCCTCTGAGGCCGGGAGATCAGAGGGCTGTGGGTTCAGTTCCCACATCTGGCACTTGGGTTAATATCCCAGTACTGACACTGTAGTGCAGCATGAAAGGGGTGCTGCACTTCTAAGGTGCTATCTTTCGGATGAGACGTTAAACAGAGGTCCCATCTGCCTGGATTGGTGGTAGTTCAGGTGGATGTTAAAGATCCCATGGCACTTATCGAAAAGAGTAGGGGAATTTCCCCGGTGTCCTGGCCAAATTTCCCTCATTCACTAAAAATACCACCAATAGCTTAATCTGGTTCAAGATCAGTTGTCATTCATCTGTATCCCCCTTCCCCGGGTCGTGCCTGAAAATAGGCAGGATTTGTCTAGTGCACTTACCCGGTCAACAAAAACTAAATAAATAAATAAATAAATCATACATGTTCTGTATGTAACCTTGTGTCCTTTGAGAATATCTAAGCTTGACTGTTTAAACATGCTCTGTCTGTTGTCAATATTTTGTGAACACATAAACTGTTAACCTGAAACAGGACAACCCTGTAAATAGGCCTATGCCGCCCTAATGGTATAATCATTTTGAAAAATTAAAGATTCTCTTTTTTTATTTTGGAGGGGAGCATTATGATCTGATGTTTATTGGTAGATTGCCTGTTGGATAGTACTATATAATGTGATGTTATAAGGGTCTTTACTATAATTACTTTCTCCACTTTTTATACAAAGATTGTAGTTTTTTTTCCATGTCTTCCTTATCTATCACATCAGCTGTCCTTCCTATAAACCCTGCTCCAGCTGTTTTACACACACACACACACACACACACACACACTCATGCACACACACTCACACACACACACACACACACACACACACACACGGTTACTTCTAAATCAGACTCTGAAAAATACCCTGACACAGGAGGAGGTTGGCCTGGCTGTCACTTGATGCCTGATAGGCAGTTAAGTCCGAGGGTGAAATAATAACATGTTCCAGTAGTCCATGAGCCTTCTGGCTCTGCAGGAAGCATCCAGTAGCCTGACTGGCTATATTAATTGTCCTCTGACCCAGTGGCCATACTGATGGGATCAGAGGCAACAGTGAAGGTGGCAGCCATGTCTGTATGGGGCATTGGCCCCAAAAGTCTTTATTTGCAAAGGGCGTTGGTCTGTAAAACAGTCCAACAGTATTTTCAGAGCTGATTTCCCATCTGCACTGTTAGACTATCAATTAGATCATTCAGCAGTTTGGACACAATTCTTTAAGCTTGCATCAGGAAAAATTCTGTTGGTGCAAGCACCACTTCATGTTTTGACACATGCACCGTTGTTTTGATGCATACATCATTTCATTGATGCATGCCATTTTATTTTTGACATGTGCAACGGTGTTTTGATGCATACACCATTCCATTGATGCATGCCATTTTATTTTTGACATGTGCACCGGTGTTTTGATGCATACACCATTCCATTGATGCATGCCATTTTATTTTTGATACGTGCATCGGTGTTTTGATGCATACACCATTCCATTGATGCATGCCATTTTATTTTTGACACGTGCACCGGTGTTTTGATGCATACACCATTCCATTGATGCATGCCATTTTATTTTTGACCACGTGCACCGGTGTTTTGATGCATACACCATTCCATTGATGCATGCCATTTTATTTTTGACACGTGCACCGGTGTTTTGATGCATACACCATTCCATTGATGCATGCCATTTTATTTTTGACACATACACCGGTGTTTTGATGCATACACCATTTCATTGATGCATGCCATTTTATTTTTGACATGTGCACTGGTGTTTTGATGCATACACCATTCCATTGATGCATGCCATTTTAGTTTTTGACACGTGCACCAGCTTTCTGATGCCTGCACCATTTTGTTGATGGAAGCACCATTTTATTTTTGATACATGCACTGGCGTTTTGATGCATACACCATTCCATTGATGAATGCATCATTTTTTTTGAAGCAAGCTGCTGTAAATTGTGAAACTATCACAAAAGCTCTGGATTCTTACTGGGCCACTGGCTCAGCAGTAGCACTACCACTGGCAACACCTATGACCTGGGTTCAGTTGGAAGGCTGACTGGTGGGAGGAGGATAGAGCATCCATTGAACTGCTCTTCTCCTCCTCCTCCTATGGGGAGGGTGGACAGAGTCCAATGTTTGCCTGACCCCTGGTGGAAGCTGGGGGAAAGGCAGCCCAGGTCAGGAGGATCAGGAGGTAAGCCAGACATTGGTGCATGTCATTTGGGAGCACACGGCTTGCACCATGACATCATTGCATGCCATGCCTCCCCAGGGATGAAAACCAGAAGAGTCCAAGACAAGATGAAGAGGAGTGCCTGCAGGCCCCACAACTGACCAGCTGGGCACACCAGCCCAAATTGGATCTGTTTTGTGGTGGGGCTTTGGGAACCCTGTTGACCTAGCTGGGGGGCCGGGAGAGCCCTGGTGGAAGATGGCCGGTAGGTAAGTCCCGGTGGATGTCATAGTGACTGTGCTGGGGTGCTCCTCAGAAGGAGGACTGATGGGGGGGGGGGACTCTGGATCCTCTGAAAATAGGTCTCCAGAGTTTGGGCACAATCAGGCAGCAGCAGACGGAAAATCATTTGATAGACTTAACAATACTTTAAAAGAAACCATCAAAAAGTTGGACTATGATTTGAAAAAAGCTAAGCAAATTAAGTTTACTCGCGACAAAGGGGATTATGAAGCAAACAGAGTTTATTCGTGGAAGGATAAATCACATAAAGGGATCCTTAAATTAAAGAAAAATGTTTCATTTGACTTCAGTACAGGTCAGAGTGATTTAGAACTGTAAGAGAATATTCAAGGATCCTTTTTTAGAAACAAGAAATTCACAACAAGGTGTCAATCAAAACCATCAACCTCCTCCACAACAAGCAATTACCACACCCCCACAATATCATATGCAACCACGACGGAGCCCACATCTCAACAATGGAGGACGTACTACCAGGGGTTTGCATGAGGAAGAGAACGTGGTAGGGAAGACGGGGGAGAAAGCACAAGTTATGGATATCGCAGTTTCTGACAGAAACCTTACAGCAGGAGACCATACAAGGGACAGAGGAGGTAAGCGACTCTACAATACAAATTATAAATCTAACTGAATATGAAGGGGAAGGAACCATATTCAATTCAGTGCTTTACAGTAACTGGTAATTGCTATTTTTCTTTTAAACTTAGATTGTGGGCTTTTAGTGACACTGTAATTTCTTTGCTGTCTTTACTTAGAATTGTTTTTGGGCTGTTGAAAATTTAAAACGTAGTGGTGGTGTATTTCTTTGCTGTCTTTAATTGCTGTAGATTTTTCGCCTCCCCTTCCTCCCCTTCCCCCAACTCTTAATTATATGCCCTGTTAAATCTGATTGAGAGGAGCTAAACTCAGGGGATAGTAAGGGGTGTGGAGAAGGAGGGGCATAAGGGGGAAAAAGCCCACCCTCAGCACGACAAGTGTTTTGACTCATTTATTTCTTTATTGGTTTATTTTCTTTTTTTAAAAAGAAAAGTATCTGAGGATCAGTGGCAGGACTTTTAGGACAGTAAATTAATAAAAAGGGAACTAGGAGAGCTTCAGTAACAGACAAGTAGTGGAATAGCAGTATAATTGCAGTATAATGTGGGGAGTGGTGCAATGCAGTGGCTGTGGGGCAGCCATATTCAGGCAGACCTTCTGGACACTGAGCTGCTGCCCTATCTGCATGCATCTCTCTCTGGACTGCGGGATGAGGTAGCCAGACTCAGAGTGGAAGTAAACTGGGTCAGGAGTACCATCACCCCCATCCAGAGACCACCCAGTCCAATGCAAAAGCCTCAAAGGATGCCGAGAACGAGGAGCACTTGGATGACAGTGGGCTCAGGGAGGGTTAGAGCTGTCAGGCAGAGGCACATCCCAGATCCTATTCCACTCAAGAACTCATATGCCACACTGGCAAATGGGGACAACCAGATAGAGGTACCCAGAGCAGTGGAAGGAAAGGATGTGGAGGTTAGCCAAGGAGGTGACCTCAGCGGGGAGAGCAGTGGACCCCAGAGGAGGAGGAAGCGAATCCTGGTGGGGGACTCCATCATAAGAGGGATCCAGCTAGGAACACAGGAGGGGGAGAACAGGGAGGTGAGGTGCCTACCAGGTGCCACGTCATGGAGGCATGGAAGGAATATCCTGGGGATCACTGGGAAGGCAAGACGGGAGGGTGAGCTGGATGTCATTATCCACCTAGGTACTAATGACCTGGCAAATGGGGAGCCAAAGAAAGTTCAGGAAGAGTTTAGGAAATTGGGGAGGGGTCTCAAGCAAGTAGCTACTTCTGTCACTTTCTCAGAAGTACTACCTGCAAGAGGCAAGGGAGAGCAAAGGGGTGCATGCTCCAGGAAATTCAACTCATGGTTGAAGAACTGGTGCTGTGAGAAAGGGTTTGGATTCATTGGTGACTGGGGACCCACCTGGAGGGATGGAGGTTTGTTCAAGCCTGACTGCCTGCATCCATCCTGGAGGGGAATCCAAGCACTCAATGATAAGTTTAAATGCTACATTGACAAACATTTAAACTAGCAAAGGGGGGTGACAGGCAAGCAAGGAAGGTACCTACTTGCTCACCCCCCACAGCTAGCAGTGGAACCAGTGAACCAGAGGAGTGGCTATCTCTACAAAGCAGTGTACAAAAGATGGAGATTAGCACCCAAGAGGTGTATAGGCAGAAAAGGGGCAAAATTCAGCAGAAGGGCAGACAGCAAGGAGAACCAGGGATAAAGGACAACCAAGGAAGGGGCTGGAGTAGAACAGCAAAACAGTCTAGGGAGGTCAAATCATGGAAAGCCATGTGTGCCAATGCCAGGAGCCTTAGCAACAAGATGGAAGATCTGGAGGCTGTCATGGTGCAGTCAGACCTGGACATTGTGGCCATCACTGAAACCTGGTGTAATGATAACCATGACAGGGAGATGGCCATACCTGGGTACAACATATTCAGAAGAGACAGGGCAGGTAGGAAGGAGGGAGGAGGAGTGGCACTGTATGTGAAAAATGACATAAGGGCCACAGAGATCCAGGAGGAACAAAATGGGGGAGAGATACTGTGGGTTAAGCTGGAAAGGAAAATGGGGCCAGCTATCCGCACAGGTGTGGTCTATAGACCACCAGCCCAGGAGGAAGAAACAGGTAGGGAGCTGATGCTAGCCATCCAAAGGTTGGCAGACAAGGGTGAGGTAGTACTGGTTGGAGACTTCAATATTCCAGACGTGGACTGGAGCATCCCAGCAGCAGCATCAACTAGGAGCAGATTTATTCTGCACTCCCTTCAGGGTGCCTTCCTCAAGCAACTGGTCATGGAACCAACTCAGCAGAAGGCAATACTGGACCTTGTGCTCACAAACAGGGACAGTGTGATGGGTGTAACAGTGGAGAAGCAGCTGGGAAACAGTGACCACCAGTCATTGTGGTTTGAAATCACAGAAAGAGCAGAACCAAACCACACAAAAACACGTATCCTGGATTTTAGGAGGGTTGACTTTGGGAAAATGGAGAGATACTTGAAAGAGGCATTAAGGGGGATGGGGCAGGAATCAGGGGTTGAGGAACAGTGGGCAGTATTTAAAATGGGGATTACAAGAGCAACAGAATTATGCATTAAGCATGTTAGCAAGAGGAAAAGGAAGAAGAGACCATTATGGTTTTCCAAAGAGGTAGCAAAGAAAGTGAAAGCCAAAAAGATTGCATTCAGGCAATACAAAAGACACAGGCAGAAGGGCATAGGGAGAAGTACCAGGAGAAGCAAAGGGAGGCAGGGAGGTCAGCAAGGAAGCCAAAGCTCAGACAGAAGAACACATTGCAAAATCAGTGGGTAGAGGGGCAAACCTTTTACAGGTACATAAGTGAAAAAAGAAAGGCAAAGGGAGGGATAGTGAGACTGAAGGGGGAGGATGGGGGCTGCGTGGAGGATGACAACAGTAAAGCTGACATATTGAACAGGTATTTCTGCTCAGACTTTACTGAGGAAAAGGAGGGTAATGGGTCTGAAGGGAGTACAAGGGGTGAGAATGGTGCAGAAATGGACACAAGTCCCTTTACACGAGAAAGGGTCCTGAAGGAAATGGAAGTAATACGAGTTGATAAAGCAATGAGGCCAGATGGGGTGCACCCCAGGGTCCTTAAAGAACTAAGAGAGGTGGTGGCTGAACCTCTGGCTATCCTGTTTAGCCAATCACTGGAAACAGGGGAGGTACCCAAAGACTGGAGGACAGCAGATGTAGTCCCTTATACAAAAGTGGGAACAAAGAGGAAGGGAACTACAGACCAGTCAACCTCACCTCGGTAGTGGGAAGATCATGGAAGCACTAATGAAGGAGAGATTGGTGGAACATCTGGTTGTCAATGGACTACAGGACCCAAGGCAGCATGGTTTCACCAGGGGAGGTCATGTCAGACCAACCTCGTTAAATTTTTGACTGGGTGACTAGGGAGGTGGATCGGGAGGGTAGATGCATGGCCTATCTGGACTTCAGCAAAGCCTTTGACACTGTGCCACATAGAAGACTATTACATAAACTGGGGAATATGGGTGTGGGCAGGACAGTAGTGTGGTGGGTAGGTAACTGGCTGGGTGGCAGGACACAGAGGGTGGTGGTAAATGGCTGTCACTCCACAGAGGGAAGAGTGACCAGTGGGGTACCACAGGGATCAGTGCTGGGACCAGTCCTATTCAACATCTTCATCAGTGACATTGTGCAGGACCTAGAAGGCAGAATTTCACTGTTCACTGATGACACAAAGCTCTGTAACAGAGTAGACACACCAGAGGGTGTAGACAGAATGAGAAGGGACCTGCAGAAACTTGAAGAATGGGCAGGGGTTTGGCAGTTGAAATTCAATGCAAAGAAGTGCAAGATAATGCATATGGGGCACAAAAACCCTGGCACAGTATATCAGTTGGGGGGTGAGGATATAGCATGCACCAAGCAGGAAAGGGATCTTGGAGTTATCATCTCTGATGACCTCAAGGTAGGGAAACAGTGTGACAAGGCAGCAAATAAAGCAAATAGGATGCTGGGATGCATAGGCAGGGGGCATCACCAGCAGGAAAAGGGAAGTCATAATTCCACTATACAAGACACTAGTGAGGCCCCACCTGAAGTACAGTGTACAGTTCTGGAGACCTTACCTACATAAGGACATAGACAGGGTGGAGAAGGTTCAGAGGAGGGCAACAAAGATAGTACATGAATTGCATCACAAGTCCTATGAGGACAGGTTGAAGGAACTGAATATGTACTCCCTGGAGGAGAGGAGGGAGAGAGGGGATATGATAGAGACATACAAGTATCTTACAGGGAGGAACAGGGTGCAGGAATACACTATTTTTAAGCAAAAAAGATGTTCCAGGACTAGAGGGCATGGGATGAAGTTGGAGGGAGGACAATTCAGAGGAAGCGTGAGGAAGAATTTCTTCACAGAACGGTGGTGAACAAGTGGAACACCCTGCCAGAGGAAGTGGTGGGGGCTGAAACAATCACAGGATTTAAGAATGCATGGGATAGACATAAAGGAATTCTGGAGGTCAGGGGTAAGGGGCAACAGACTTCTAGGAAAACATAAACTGAACTTACAAGCTCAAATGGGCAGACTGGGTGGGCCATAGGCCCTTATCTGCCAACACTGTCTATGTATCTATGTAACTGAGTCATGCAGAAACAAAACTGTTATCTAAAGGCCTTAATTTTGTCCCAGTACCTGCCATGAATCAAGTGCAAACCATGATAGATGTCTGTCTGCTTTGTAGAAAATTAAATCTCAAAGCTTTTTTCAATAAAAGAGTTAATAATGGTAACAATCTAAGTCCCACAATAGAGAGATTTAGACCTAATTCCACTTTCTGCCCCCCAGCCTGTGCGGCGGTTAATGTTTTTAAACAATTAGTGGAACAAGAATTGGAAATGGTGTTTGATGATTTACCTGTTCCAGCATTTGATAATCTTACAGTCCAAGAACAGAATGCCATACAGTCTTTGTCTCAGAATGAAAATATAATTATTAAACAAGTTGACAAGGGTGGGGCAGTTGTGTTACTTAAAAGAGAAGATTATGTAGCAGAAATGGCAAGACAGCTGCAAGATGGGACTTTTTATATCAAGTTAGATTTGGATCCGACATGTGATTTCAAGTTTGCAATAGATGAGCAAGTTAACCAGACTTTTAATGATGGTTTTATTAAGAAAAATGTGAGAGACTTCTTGATTGTAGAATTCCTGAAAATGGCTACTTTTTACATTGTGCCGAAAGTTCATAAAACTTTGAACAAACCTCCAGGACGCCCTATAGTGAGTGGTTTGGGGTCCTTGACTGAACCACTGTCACAGTATTTGGACTCTTTTTTAAGAATACATGATGAACAGCTTGAATCTTATGTGAGAGACACTAAAGATATTCTGCAGAGTATGAATGGATTATGTTTGAATGAAACAGTGTGGTTAGTGACATTGGCTATAGAAGCGATCTATATGCATATACCACACAAGGGCGCTTTAGACGCAGTTGCATATTTTCTTAATATGGGGATAGAAGGAAATGGACCACCAGTTTCATTTTTGTTACAATTATTAGAGTTTGTGTTGAAGTTTAACTGTTTTACTTTCAACAATGTTTTTTACAGACAGATACAGGGGACAGTGATGGGATCAACATGTGCCCCTTCAGTAGCCAATTTATATGTTGGCTGGTGGGAGAAGAACATAATATATAATCATGCTGTGAATCATTTCTTTGACAAAATTGTCATGTGGAAACGTTATATAGATTATGTCATCCTATTATGGGATGGCAGTTCACAGGATTTACATAATTTTGTTGATTTTCTACATTCTACAAATGAAAATTTAAAATTTACATACTCTAGTAGTTTAGAACAGATTGCTTATGTAGATCTCACTACTAATAAAGATTCAGAGGGTGTGGTTCAAACAGACATTTACAGAAAATCAGTGGATGGCAACACAGTACTTATGGAATTTAGTCGTCATTCGGCACATGTGATACGGAATATACCTAAAGAGGAATTAATAAGAATGAAGCATAAATGTAGTAATGAAAACAGTTATGAAAAAAGAGCAGAGGAAGTGCAGAAACAATTTAATGAGCGAGGGTATAGTGAACAGAAAGTGACACAAGCTCGTAATACAGTCAGCAATTTGCGGAGGGAGGAAATTCTGTATGCAGACAAAAGGGATTGATCAGCTAGCTCCAGTTTTAATATAGTGATGACCTTTATAGCACATACTTCCATTTTTACCAAAATCGTAAATAAACATTGGGAAGTTTTATCTGTCGAACCAGGTTTAAGTGAGATTGTTAAAACAAGGCCTAGATTTTCTTATAGGAGGGCGAATAGCTTAAAAGATGTTTTAACTCATAGCCACTATCAAAATAGGATGCAACCTCAGACATGGTGAACACCACCATTAGGATGTTTTAAATGTAATAACTGCATCTACTGTAAACATGTTACGACAGGAGATAGTTTTGGTACAATCAATGTTAACAAATTATACAAAATTTGACAATGCATCACTTGAAATACTAAGGGGGTCATTTATTTAGCCACATGCTCATGTTCAGCTTTTTATATAGGTAAAACCATAAGAGCTTTCAAAGTAAGGATAGGAGAACATCAGAGAGCGATAGATAAGGGGGACAATACATATGCCGCAGCACAACATATTGATAATACTAAAAATGAGAATCGGCAGCATGTGTTCACTTATAAAGCTGTTCATAAAGTAAGCTTTAACCCTAGAGATGGCAACTATAATAATTTAGTTTTGAAAAGAGAAACGTTTTGGATTATTAATTTGAAGGCCACCCGAATACGAGGATTAAATACAGGGTTTGAAATAAAACCATATTTACAAGATAGGAATAACTGATGTATAGATGCGCTATGATATTATTGACAGGTTGGCCTCCCTCCCACCCCCATTTTTCTTGGTCTTTTAATTATATAGAAATATAGATACGATACATATATAGAACTGAAAAGCAAAATGTATTGTGTACGTATATAATTTATAAGTATTATTTCCAGATTCTTTAGAGTTAGTTAAGTAGTAGAATGTTTTTAATAATGAGGTCTTTCTCTGTAAAGTTGTTGTAGTGGGGAACGTGATGTGACCAATAGGCCCTTAGTAGGTACTAAAGCACACAGTCTCCTTGTTGGTTTTAAATATTTTGAGTGGTAATACATTGAATACAATTTTTTATTTTATTTATTTATTTATTTATTTATTTTTTATTTATTGGAATACAATCGGAATTACAAACCTTTGAGTCACAGACTCTTTTGCAAAGGCTCCACGTCAGTTACATAGGGTGGAGGGTAGACAAATACAGTAGAGAACATACATAAAACAGGCAGAATTTACAGAACTGAACAAAGGAGCAGTCCAGGCAAAACTTAATATATGGTGAGGCAGTTAGGCAGCAATCTTGGAATACCCGGCCGGGGATTTTGGAGAAATACGTGGGGCCTTGTGGGACCCTGAGTCGAGAGTAGGGGGAGGGATGGGCAGTCAACTGGGTGAGCAGAGTTAGCCGCAGTCACATATGGCTCTCTCAAGGAGGTGAGCTTTGAGGCCTGTTTTAAATTGGAGAGATGCTGTGGGTCTGTGAGAGTGGTGTGGTAATGCATTGAGCCAGAGAGGGCTCGGATCTGAAGGATCTTTGCCCTAGGGAAGTTCTACATTGAGGCACAAGGAACGGAGAGCCATGAGAGTCTTTGTATTGCACCTGTGAGGTGCAGAACTGATTAAGGGGAAAAGTCCGACGGGGGCTAGGTGAAGGTGTATCTTTTTTGTGAGGATGCAGGTGTGGAACTGTAATCGATGTTGGAAGTTTAACCAACCGGATAACGCATAAAGATCACGGGTGTGGGTTAGCCTATCACAACCTGTGACTAGGCAGCAGGCATTGTTCAAGACAATGTTTATCCTGTTAAGGGAGGTGGGTTCAGCAGAGCCATATATAGTAATTATCAGTTATTAATCAGTTCATGCAGCCAGTTATGTCCTGATTTTATACAATTGTATTTAAAGCACTTACTCAGATGGAACGCTATAGCCTTTGAAAAAGGGTCCAATTTAGGACCAGAAATGTGACAGGCGGGCACTACTATGTTTTTATGGATACAATAAATTATTCCTCATCTTAAAACGTACGGTGTCAGCATCATATGTGGTGGTGAGTGCCCGAATAACTTGATTGGAAAATCATTTGCATCTGCCACTTTTGAAAGCCCTCTTCCCCCAATATCTGCAGAGGCACAGCAAACTGAACAAATATTTTGAGACTTGTGCATTAACATCCAAGATGGAGGAGACTGCTGAACACTAAAAGAGGATTTGAGAAGTAACTGCATCAGCTGGCGAGAGACATTATGTGAGGGTGAGCTGCCCAACACTTTGTGCTCCATTATAAATCAAGAGACTTTGTGCCACATCAGGCTTAAGAGTCTGTGATCTGAGGGACTGCAAGAGCTAGCCTGGGGAGATATCACCAACAGCCTCTACATTCTAGTGACTATCCCAGAGTATTCAGAGTTGTTACACAGTATCACCAGTCAAGTGTGTGTCTGTGTGTGTGTGGTGGGGTGCTCCTGAGCAGGAGCTGTACGCAGAGATAAGTGATGGATGGAGAGAGCCATTTCTGAACTGAACTGTTGGAGCTATTCATAGCTGAACCAAACAACCATCGACGCCACAAGCTAACCAGAGACTGCAGTACCGAACCAAAACATCCAGCACGGCGTGCATGTTCATTCCGTTGGGAACCAACCCTGCAGGGCTTTGATCTTGTAATTGTCATTTTTAGTTAGTTTTGCATTCCAGACTTTGTTTGCACCAGAAGGTTTGCCTTAGGAATATTTTTCTAAAATCTTATAATACAGAAGTGCCAGATGGCTTGAGTACAGCATTCATGGTTCAAGTTTTCAAGAAGGGTGACAGGATAGATCCAAACAAATGAAGACCAGTTAGTCTAACATCAATAACTGGGAAACAATTGGAGAGGTTTGTAAACCACAAAACTGAGGAGATTAGAATTATAAAGGATACCTCAGATCCTAGTTGACAGGGGGTTAGAGAGGGTTGATCTTCAGTGTGATAATAGGTGGTATACAATAAACGTACTGCCTACACTCCTCAGAAGTCCCTTTCCAGTACCTTGGTATACCAAAACCTTGAACATCCCTAGCCAGCACACTCAGACTGCCAATTCAGTTTCTTTATGTAGGATCCAAATGAGAGCTAACAAACATTCACATACTGCCTCTGGCCATCAGTCCCTTTGAGAGTGCCAGAGAAGTGAGGCTCCTAAACATGGTATTAAATGCAGTATTTATAGTTCAGTATTTATTTGACCACAGTGTAGTATACCAATAATACACAGGGGTCTCAACCTAATGCTTCCTTGGCAAGCTTTTAAACTAGCCAAGGGGGAGGTGCTGATAGGAAGCAGGGCATTTCAAGCCTCCACCCACAAAACATGGCAGTTAGTAAGGTAAACAGTGAGGTACATAGTTTGACAGAGGGCAGGACAGGAGTAAATGGAAAAATAGACAAAGGCAATAAGGGCAGGGATGGGGGAGAAAAAGGATAATGCCAACATTAAATGGAGGCCAATGAGTACCAATGTCCATAGTCAGGGAAACAAGCTTCCTAAGCTAGTAGCCCTGATGGAAGAGGAACACTTGGATACTGTGGCAGTCACGGAAACATGGTACATGGAGAACCATGACTGGGATGTCAACATACCAGGGTACACAATCTATAGAAGGGACAGGGAAGGTAAAATAGGAGGTGGAGTAGCTCTCTACTTAAGGGAAGGGATCAAAGCTACAGAACTGAAAGGTAAAGGGAAAGGACATGAGGCACTGTGGGTCACTTTGGAGACAGGAAGTGGCACCACAATCCGCATAGGGGTTGTATACAGACCCCGTCTCTGGGGGAGGAAATGCACAAGGAAATGATAGAAGACATTCTCAGAATGGGTGAAAAAGGGGAATATTGTTGATGGGGGACCTGAATATGCCAGATGTTAACTGGACGAAATGTACTGCAACCACATCCAAGAGCAGTGTCATTCGCGATGCCCTACAGGAGGCATGCCTTAGACAGCTAGTGTTGGAACCCACTCAGGAGGGAGCAGTATTAGACCTGGTACTCTCGAATGGTTGAGGATCACAGATTTAGAACTGGGTAGCCATTTGGGAATAAGCAACCACCACACTGTGGTTCACAATAAGCACAACCATGGAGATAAGCCATACAAATACAAGGATAGTGGACTTTAGAAAGGCTGACTTTGGCAAAATGGGTAAATACCTAAGAAATGCACTAGCAAATGGCCAGAAAGGAGGGGTAGAAGAACAATGGAGAAAAATCAAAACTGCCATCATGGAGGCAACAAGCGTTTGTGTAAAACAAATAAAGAAAACAAAACGGAGCAAAAAACCACTATGGTTCTCAAAAGAGGTGGCAGGGAAGGTTAGGGAGAAAAAGGTGACATTCAAGAAGTATAAGGAATCACAGAAGGAGCATGACAGGGAACTGCATCAGTTAAAGCAGAAGGAAGGGGGGAAGGCAGTCCGAATAGCAAAGGCCCAAACCAAGGAAAAAATAGCCAACTCAGTTAAGAAGGGGGATAAAACCTTTTATAGGTACATTAGGGAGCAAAGAAAGGTTAAGAGAGGGATAGTGAAGATTAATAAAGGGGAAGGGAGGTGGAAAGAGGGAGACAGTGAAAAGGCAGAGATACTGAATGAAGTTTGGGAGGGTTTGAAGGCACTGAGGGTGGATAAGGTGCCAGACCCAGATGGCATCCACTCCAGGGTACTGAAGGAGCTGGCAGAGGTCCTTGCAGGACCTTTGGCAGACCTATTTAATGCCTCACTACATTCGGGGTGTGTACCTCAGGACTGGAGGGTGGCTCATGTGGTGCCCCTCCACAAGAGTGGCCCCAAGGATGAACCGGGAAACTACAGACCAGTGAACTTCACATCCATCATGGGCAAGCTAATGGAGACTATCCTGAAGGAAAGGCTGGTGGCCCTCCTAGAGACCAAAGGACTACAGGACAGCAGACAGTATGGCTTCATATGGGGCAGATCACGCCAAACCAACCTGGTGGAGTTCTATGACTGGGTAACTAGGCAACTGGACAGGGGCCATGCAGTGGATGTCCTGTATCTGGACTTCAGTAAGGCATCTGACTCAGTACCAGCATGGAAGGCTGGAATAAGTTAGTAGACACAGGGCAGGTGCAAAGCTGGTGAGATGGGTAGGAACTGGCTCAGGGAAGGCAACAGAGGGTGGTAGTGGATGGGGAGCTCTCACACCCAAGGGTAGTGATGAGCGGTGTTCCACAGGGCTCGGTGTTGGGACCAGTGTTGTTTGGGATATTCATTGCAGACATATCATTGGACATCAAGAGCAAGATCAGTCTGTTTGCTGATGATACCAAGGTAGGAGCTGTGGTGGATGACCTAGGGGGATGGCAGGGGTTGCAGGATGATCTGGCAAAGCCTGAAATCTGGTCACACACCTGGCAACTGGGGTTTAATGCCAAAAGTGCAAGGTACTGCATTTTGGGATGAAGAACCCAAGGAGGAGTTACCAACTGAGGGGAGTGCAGCTAGCCCAGACAGAGGAGGAGAAGGATCTGGGGGTGCTCATTACAGGGTCAATGAACAACTCAGCACAATGTAGGAAGGCAGCTGCAAAGGCCAACAAAATGCTGGGTTGTATTGCAAGGGGTATATCCTTGAGGAGGAGGGAGGAGGTGATTCTGACACTGTATAGGTCATTAGTTAGACCGCACCTGGAGTACTGCATGCAGTACTGGCGCCCGTATCTGAAGAGGGACATTTAGTTACTGGAGGGGGTGCAGCACAGGGCAACAAAGATGATCAAGGGGCTGGGGGACTTATCATACGAGAGGAGGCTGAGGGAGTTGAACATGTACTCACTGGAGGAGAGGAGGGACAGGGGAGACATGATTGAAACCTTTAAGTACATGAAAGGAATAAACAAGATAGGTACAGAGGAGCTGTTCAAAGTAAGGGAGGGGAGGGACACCAGGGGCCATGATATGAGACTGGAGGGAGGAAGGTTCAGGAGGGAGATGAGGAGACACTTTTTTACAGAGAGGGTGGTGGCTGGGTGGAATGCGTTACCTGCAGAAGTGGTATCCAGTAGAACAGTGGACTGCTTCAAAAAGGGATGGGACAGGACAAGGGGGAGGGTCAATGAAGGGGAAGGGTGGAAGGGAGGGGCAGCTGCAGAATAAGGGGTGCTAGCTGCACATTCGAGCAGACTTGATAGACCTCTAGGCCTTTATCTGCTGGCAAATTTCGTATGTTCGTATGAGTACTTTTGCTCAGTATTCACAAAAGAAGGAGAAGAAGAGTTACCTAAAACAAACAATGTAAGCACTCTGGGCAAACAGGTTGACACCAGATCATTTACAGAAGAAAGGGTCCTGAAAGAACTCCTAAAACTCAAGGTGGGCAAAGCAATAGAGCCGGGCGGGATTCACCCCAGAATCCTAAAATAACTAAGGGGGGACCTAGTGACAACATTGACCACCGTTTTTAACAAATCATGGGAGGATGGAGTGGTACCCGAGGACTGGAGGAGGGCAGATATGATTCCCCTTCACAAAAGTGGGAGCAAGGCAGAAGCAGGAAACTACAGACCTGTTAGTCTGAACTCAGTGGTAGGGAAAATGATGGAATCACTTCTGAAAGAAAGAACTGTTGAGCACCTAGAGGCCAGCGGGGCACAGGACCCAA
Organism: Neoceratodus forsteri; assembly: GCA_016271365.2. Lineage (NCBI taxonomy): Eukaryota > Metazoa > Chordata > Ceratodontiformes > Ceratodontidae > Neoceratodus > Neoceratodus forsteri. The sequence continues at coordinate 1,683,188,070 of CM057456.1, forward strand.
GGCAGCATGGATTCACAGCAGGAAGGTCATGTCAGATGAATCTAATTGATTTATTTGACTGGGTGACCAAAGAAATAGACCAGAGAGGGGCTGTGAATATGGCCTACCTAGACTTTAGCAAGACATTTGACACAGTCCCACACAAAAGATTAATAATCAAGTTAGCCAGCCTGGGAGTGGGTCCCAGACTGGTAGCCTGGGTTGCAAACTGGCTGCACAACAGAACACAGAAGGTAATAGTAAATGGAACTCACTCCGAAGAAATGGGGATTACTAGTGGAGTACCTCAGGGTTCAGTACTGGGTCCAGTCCTCTTTAATGTTTTTATAGGTGACATTGCAGAGGGTCTTGAAGGAAAAGTATGCCTCTTTGCAGATGACACAAAGATCTGTAACAGAGTTGATACACGAAGGTAGAAAGGATGAGAAGGGACTTGGCAAGGTTGAAGGAATGGTCAGATGTATGGCAACTTAGATTCAATGCAAATAAGTGCAAAGTAATGCACCTGGGAAACAAAAACCCAGGAGAAGAGTACACAGTGGCGGGAGAGGTACTAACAACAACAAAAATGGAACGGGACCTGGGATTAGTCATATCAGGTGATGTAAAGGTGGGCAAGCAATGTGAAAAGACAGTAAGGAGATCTGGGGGGATACTGGGATGCATAGGGAGAGGCATCACAAGTAGAAAAAGGGAAGTGGTTATCCCTCTGTACAGACAGTTGGTGAGACCCCATCTGGAGTACTGTGTGTAGTTTTGGAGACCCCATCTCCGCAAGAACATAGACAGGATATAGGTGGTCCAGAGGAAGACAACTAAAATGATGCAGGGTCTGCATCAAAAACTGTATGAAGAGAGACTGAGAGAGCTTAATATGTATACCCTTGACGAAATGAGGGATGGGGGGACATGATAGAAACGTTCAAGTACCTCAAGGGAATCAACAAAGTCCAGGAGGGTAGCACCTTTCAGAAAAAGAGATGTGCAAGAACAAGGGGGCACAATTCAAAGATAACGGGGGGATGGCTCAGGGGCAATGTGAGGAAATATTTTTTCACAGAGAAAGTGGTGGATGCATGGAACCACCTTCCTGGGGAGGTTGTGGGGTCCAAAACAGTGGGGGAATTCAAACATGCATGGGACAGACATAAGGCAATTATAGTGGGGGGGGGTAGGAGGAAGTATACTGTTGTTTAACTAGAATCTACAGCTTATCCAGTAGATAGGGAAATGGGCAGACTGGGTGGGCCAAGTGGTCCTTATCTGCCATCAAAGTCTATGTTTATATGTTTCTAATGCATTATCAAAGTTTTACAAAGCAACTAACACCCCAGTAGACTATGTCACTTGATATGCTCAGCCTACTGTATATAAATTATTTTATAAAAGGAAAAAACACAGCCAATGCTTGGATTACATCAGTGACTTTCATTCCCCCCTCACCCATCCTAAATGTTGGTTCAATGTGCTTACACAGCTAGATGAGATAAGATGATGCTGGTGTAACTTGATTTACTTTTTTGCTTTCTGCCTCTCTATCCATGGGATATACCACCCTGTAGCGGTATGACGCAAGGAACCCTAGAGGAGGGTCCCCCCCCCCACAGGTGCTGGGCTAAAGGTTGATTAGGAAGAAGCCCAAAAAGAATACCCAATTGGGTGTCAACCATTGAAGAGGTGAGGATGATGAATGAATGAATTCTGAGAAGATGATAAGGGTGGACTTCCTAAGGAGAGAGGGGAAAGCAGGGGCCACCATCCACCTCCATCCAACAGCGGAATCTAACTAATAAACCTAAGAAAGTACCAACTCTAAGTAATATTATGACCATTGGCACAGAGGAGAGGAAAAAACCCCTTTGAGGAGGAAACCTCTGAGGATCCAAGTCCTAGGTCACTTTCCCTCCAGGCTGATGACAATTGAGTTAAGGTCATATGGCGTTAAAGAGAAGGAGATGAGTAGGGAGGAGGAGGATGATGATGGGATAGGGAAAACCCCCAAAAGAAAGCACAGATCTAAGAAGGAACATGAGGCAGCAGGGACCCGAGAGGGGTATGCTCAAGGAGGCAATGGGAAGGAGGAAATCCATGTAGAAGTCAGAGGAGCAAGGGGTATCCAGGACTGAGGATGACTCACAAGAAGACCGAGGATGATGCAGACTGATGATGCTGATCACCGCAGGAGTGCAGCAGTCCAATACGAGAAGACTGAGGAAGAGGAGACAGGAAATGAACTTGAATGATTGATAGATATGACTAAGAAGACCCATGTAAAGAGATGCTTGGTGAGGTAAGGATGAGTGAAGGATGGCTGGAGCCAGGAACTTGATGAAATGCGACAGGAGGGCTGCGGTATAATGAGGTGGCATATGATTCATGATAGGTATGCTCAACAGAAGTATCAATTGCAGGCCAGATGGAGGCAGCCTGCTAGGAAAAGACTGCTTGATTGATGATGGGACAATGATGGAGTGAAGCCATGATTGGAATGAATGCTTGACAGCTGGTACGAGATAATGAATGCCTGCGCCCAAAAGAAATATAGATTGCAGGCCAGAAGGATTCAGCTGAGGCATACTGATTGAGCGAATGAAAGAGATGAACAGTTTGAGGTGAGGTCTCGGGGACCGGAGAGGACTAAAGATAGGGATGCCCAAAAGAAAGCAAAGATCAGAGGAGAAGGAGAGGAACGGAGGGCAGAGGGAACAGGAGCAATGGAGGTCAAAGAGTGAAGAGAGTGGGAGTCCAGAAATAGCTGTTACATGATAAGGAGCAATAGGAGACCAAAGCAGAGAAGAGGGAATGGAAGCCCAAGAATCATATTGCCATGAGAAAGTCAGAGCAGTGGAGAGGAATGCAACTAACTACTCCTGGATGACACTCAAGCACCCAGGAGGAAAAAACTATTTCATAAATGTATGCAGAATAAACAAGTCCAAAGACCTCTGTGCAAATGAACCTGCCGAAAGGAGTTTTCCTGCAAAATAAACTGTGAACTTGAAATATCCCCTTCAAGATGACACAAACTCATTGCCTGAGTGACTCTCACCATGGAAATGAAGTATTTACAGGTACTGCAGGTCCAGGAGAGAACCATGGAAAGGAAGAAAAAACATCCATTTTTTTTGTATGTGAGGAGGAGAATGGAGGGGAATTACCAAAGATGCATAATGAACAAGGAACAGACACGACTGGTGATGAAGGACATGACCCAACAGAAATTTCATATGGTCATCTTCTCCAACTACATCTCCTATCCAGCTATAGTCCAAGAAATTATTTTTTAACAGCAAACTCTGAGCTGGTGCTAAATGTACATGCTACACTACATAAAGCTGGAGGTACATTGAGGCCCTTTTACATACCTAACCCGAGTCAACGATGCACGTCCTGAAATCCATGTTGAATGCCACTTCGAAATAAGAGGGAAGAACTGCCATGCCGTATAAGTAGACATGAGAGCTGTAATCACGTACTACAGTACCCCTGAATACACCCCACTACAGATGTCCAAGACCATCAATAAGAAAGAGAGACGGAAGGTTGTAAGAACTAAGCAGGCAGAGAGGCATCTGAGAAAGCAGAACCCCAGTAATGGTTAATAACAATGAGAGTCCAGGCACCTAGAGCAATACAAAGTGATGGGAATGTGTGGAGAATCCAGCAACAGTGAGTCCTTGGTAGTACGGGAAAGGAGGGGCTGGAGAAAGGAGCGCCAGGGAAGAAGCGACACCCAGAAGCATCCTCTCAGCAACGATCAGAGGATGTGAACTTGAAGGAAAGTGAAGGAAAAAGGGGGCCTACCCAGAGATGGTGAGCACACAAAGCAGAGGAGTGACGGAACTGTAGAGGTCCAAAGAGCAGTACCTGAAGGAACAGACTGGAGACCGAGGGGCGAGGCAGCCAGCAGGAGTATGGGGAAGACGCAGCCCAGGAAGGGCAATGCAGCAGAGGGAGACAGGCTAGATGCAGAATGAAAGACAAGGGACATGAGGTGAAGCAAATGGAGGAGATATGAGGCTGGGTGCAGCAGACTGTCGAAGTGAGGCAGAAGCAGGAAGGGCCTCGATATGAGAGCACTGGAGGCAACCCCAGAGGATCAGGTATGGGATAATTGATTAGGCAGGGGAAGCAGGCAGACCCCAGAAAATGGTGGAGAAGGAGAGAAGTTCATGTCAGCGGAGCCCGAGCAGGCTGAGGGCACAGGGATGCATGTGGAGTGGAGCTGCAAGAGCAAAAGAAGGGAGTGAGAAGTTGAGGGAGAGGGACGCAGCAGGAGAGCCAGCAACAGCAGGTAAAATAGCGATTGACCCAGCAGCCCCACAGAGCCACATCGGATGAGCACCAGGGGCACACAGGGAGAGAGAAGCAAACAAACCAAGGAAGGAACATGCAGGCAGCTGGAGGTGACCGTAGAACAAACCCACGAGAAGAGAAATGAGCAAGGGAGGGCGGCGCCTCCAGCAACCACAAGAAACAAATCCTGAAGAGCCCCAGGATGAGTGACCTTATAAGCCTAATGAGGGAGTGACGTAGTTGCTCTGCCCATTGAACCTTGGACTTAAAGCCCTCCCATAATTTAAAGTTTTAGCAAAAATCTAAGCATCACTGAAAATACATGCTAAACCCACTGTATATCCCTCCTATCCAAAAAAGTGAAGGTTATTTACTTTATGTTGAGCCTCTGTTGTCTATTTTTGTGTTCTGTCTTTCCTTTCTTGTCAAAGAAACTGCTGTAGGAAACTCGGTCAAAAGGTTTCATTACTGCTAGAGTCCATCATAAATATTATCCTCCTTCCCAGGCAGAATTTATTTATTTATTTGAAATTTGGTGACCAGGAAAGGCACACTAAGCCAGGGCTCATTTCCAGGTGTGACTCTGGGGGAGGAAAACAAATGATAAAAACAACACATTGCTTAGACAAGTACAGTATTACTGAAGAGTGCAACATCATTGCACATAAAAACAAGTAAAGCACAAAATAATCAAAAAAATTAAAAACTAGCAGTTAAGTAGTGCATAAGGTGTAAGGGGACTGTTAAGGAGAAGGGAAACAGGAGTAAGGGGGAAAAGAAGTCTCAGTAGATGTCTGACAGAAGAAGGGGAGGCAGTGAGATGGAGGGAAGAGGGAAGTTGGTTCCAAAATGAGGGGAGATGATAGGTGAAGGCTGATTGGCCAGCTGAGGTAAGGGGATGTAGCAAAGCAAAGGTACATGGGTCCCTGGAGTGGGGGAAGCATGAGGCAGAGGGAATAATGGAGAGGAGTGACGAGAAGTTGGAGGGAAGGGACCCAAATTAGTATTTAGAAATAAAGGAGGCACAGTGCATTTGGTGGTGGGATGGAAGGGAAAGAATGGATAGTGATGAGTAAAGTGAGAAGTGATGAGTTTAAAAGTGTGAGTTTGGCTGCAAAGCGACTGAAGGAGTTACAGAGAGTATTCAGTCTGACCAGGGAGGTGGAGGATGGTGGACCCATAAAGCACATCCACATAGTTAAAATCAGGGCGCACCATTTTAGTGACAAGCTCTTGGTGAACCTCTAGGGAAAGACAATCTTTATTTCAGTACAGGGCTCCAAATTTAGGACAGAGCTTGGCAGTGATGATGTATATGTGGACAGAAAATGACACTTGTTTTCAGTTGCAAAAGTAGGGTGTACTGCATGGCTTGGTGTTGGGACCTGTTCTTTTTATTCTGTTTATTCTATTTATGACAGATAAGGACATAAGGACATAAGAACAGACGAATTTGCTGGCAGAAGGGGACCTCTTGATCCATCTAGTCTGCCCAGAATACCTACCCCCCTCCTCTTAGACCATTTCCTTTTTTGCAACGTAGTGTTTATTCTACATAAGTTTGAATTCCCTTACATTTTTCGAGTCTACTACTTCTTGCAGTAGGCTATTCCAAGGGTTGACCACCATCTCTGAAAAAAAGTAGTTCCTGATGTCTCCCCCAAATTTACCTCCTGCCAGTCGTAGATTGTGGCCTGTTGTATGACTCTCTTTCATCTGAAACATGTTTTCCTTCCATGCTGTGTTAATTCCCTTCATACACTTAAACGCTTCCATCATGTCCCCCCGTCTCTTCTCTGTTCAAGTAAGTACAGCTGTAAGTTGGCCAATATGGTTTCATATGGCTCCTGGTGCAAACCCTACAACATCTTTGTAGCCCTTCTCTGCACTGCCTCCAGTCTGTTGATATCCTTCTTCAGATGTGGCCTCCAAAACTGGATGCAATATTCCATGTGTGGCCTGACCAGTGATCTGTAGAGTGGCATTATAACCTCTCTTGTTCTGCTCGTTATACCCCTTCCAATGCATCAGAGGATGTCATTTGCTTTCTGCACTGCCCTTTCACATTGCTTGCTCATCTTAAGGTCATCTGTGCTGATTACGCCAAGATCCCTCTCCACCTGTGTTACTTCAAACTGGTGTCCTAGCTGCATGTATTGCTTCCTGGGGTTTCTGTTTCTTTTACCTAGATTCATGACCTTGCATTTTTTGGCATTGAACTTCAATTGCCAATTTTTGGATCATCCTTCTGGCTTATTCAGATCCTTTTCCATCTTCAAGACTCCCTCTTGGGTGTCCACCTGGTGCAGAGTTTTGTATTATCCACAAACAGGCATACTTTCCCTTCCAGCTCATTAACGATGTTGCTGATGAAAATGTTGAAGAGGATGGGGCCTAATACTAACCCCTGTTGCACTCCACTGGTCACCTTGTTCTTCCCTGACTGAGCTTTATTAACTAAGACCCTCTGTGTCCTATCCTTGAGCCAGTTTTGGGAGGGCTTTGCCCATGGTTCAATGTGGGGAATAGCTCCTCCCACAACCTCTACTTAAGCCCTACACTAACAGCACCTCCCTTGCTTAGGGAGTGTTTTTCTCTGTGCTCCCTGTGTGGCTTGTGTGCTGTGCTGCTTCTGCATGCTGCTCTGATTTCTGCCTGTTCTCCTGCTGTGCTTGTTCCTGTCCTTCGTTTTCTCCCCTCACTACCTGTGTTTTCTCCTGCTTGTGCTGGTTATTTCTCCTGGCCTCCTCGGTCACCCTGTCCATTTCCCCATTCATTTCTTACTCCTTTGCGGGTGCCTTTGGGGGTCCCCCCTTTTTGTTTCTTTTTTGGGTGGTTTTACTTTCTCCTTCTGCCACACTTACCACTCACTGAGCTCCTCGCTCTGCTCTTCTTCACTACCGGGACCTCCGACTGTTCCCTCAGCACATCTTCATTCCTACAGAGCGCCATGAGTACCGCTGCTCAGCCTGTGTTCTTCCCCTTCTATTGAACCCTTCTTTCTGTCCCCCTCATATGCATCCATTCCTTACCCGCTATGCCCACTACACTCACCAGTGCTACCCAACTCTCCTATTCACCTCACCTATTCATTCTTTCCCTGCTACGCCTAGACACAGCTGCACAGTCTCCGGCTCCATTCTTGGAGATTTTCCCTATTGAGTGTTCACCAACCTTATGGTGATCCCCACTACACGCCATTCTTCATCCTGACATCACATACCACAGATATTCCTGGGGCTGCTACTGCATGGTCCTGCTGAGTCAGGTCTTCTCTTTCCAGCACGGATACCATACCAGCTAGCTGTGCCTTTCCATATACCCACAGGTATGCATTTATTTCTCATATTTCCCTGTCATGCTGTTGCAATCAATGCTGAATCCTTGCCATGCTCTGATTTTGTATCAGTTACGGATCTTCATAACTGAGTTTACCAGTTTATCCCAGCCAGCACGGACTATGGGGGTCGGGTGTGCTGTGGGTGTGTGCTTCGTCCATACCCTTACAACTTTCTGGATCCCTATCCCATGCTGCCAATTACACTACTCTAAGCTTGTACTTTAGTTACTGAATTAGCTCCTACAGTGGATGCTCTTGCTGCCCATCTCCACCAAGACAACGGCACTAGTCCCTCAGGCCTGACATTAGGACATATCACAGTGCTTCCATTCATTCACTTTCCCCTTCTACTGCACTTTGTATCTTGCCTTCTCATACCATAATTCCAACCCTCCTTCCCTGTCCCTTCTACTATTCTCCTTCTTCTATGTGCTCCCTACAGCTCATGTCTTGCTTCTCAGTTACTATCGTATGTAATCATATGTCCCTTACTACCCCTTTACCCATATTACTGGCACTTACTGCCTCATCAACCTATCCCTGTCACATCTTCTAACTTTACCTTCTTCAGCAGTGTTTATACTTAGCCAGCTCATACCAGCAGTATTCTGGACTCCGTCCCTAACTCACGCCTTCTGAGGTGCTAAGTGAAGGTAGGCTTCCCCTGTCTACTGGGATAGGATTCTGTTACATTCACTACCTTCTATCACTTCCCATCCTGACATCCTCTGTCCCTAACTCTGCTTGGCAGCGTCAAGTGAAGGTTAGCTCGCCCCAACTACCAGGTATGGGAGCCATGTCTACAATCTACTGAGTCATTCCATGACTTGTCTACCTCATACCAGTTGCTGCTTCCCTTCAGAAATGGAACTCTTGTGCTCCGCATACAGTATCCTCATCATTCCAACTATGCCTGGCTGTTTCAAGTCATCATCATCCATCTCTGCTGTCCCTGACAGGTACCTGGGTCTATAGTCTGCTGCTTCAACGTCTGCATTCTCAGCCATTGCCCGGATCCTACTTCCCTTCAGGCACATGACTTTGACCAACTTCCCTCCTCCATCTTACCTTATCTGCAGCCTCGATTCATCATCCTATTCACCAATCCAATGCAGATCGCCACTTCCATTTGGGAATGGACATTCTTCACCATGGACTTTCTTCATCCTGCCTCTAAGGACCACATCCAGTCAGAATCATCTCGCTTCGAATGTCCCGCCTGGACACCTGTCCTTGCATTCCGTTGCTTCTCACGTGTTCCTTCTCCACCTGCTATTTGATGCCATGACCCTTCAGGAACTGGACTTCCTACTGCTAGTGGTCTCCATTTCTCCTTGCCCGCAGCCTTTCTTCCAGCCTCCCCACACTACCTTGCCAGCTCCTTAGTCTGAGCTTGCATTGGTATGTTCCCTGACTGCTTCCTCTACCTTATGCAGGTCACTGCTTCCCTTCTGGAATGGGGCCTTTCCACTCCTCCAACCTTCCACCTCTCGGCTCTGTCTATGACTTTGACCATGGCACCAAGACCTCATTGACTTGTTTGCCTCCATCCTGCCAGTTTGCCACTTCCCTTCAATCACAGGGCTCCTTTGCTTTGACTGACTCCACTCACCAGCCCACTCTTCCATGGACCTTCATTCTCTAGCCCCTTTGGCCTCCTTTCCCTCATGATATGGATCCTGCTGGCTTGTTCACTCCCTCTCTCAATCCAAGTCGACTGCCTCATGGACGTCTTTGCTGCAGGTCCCCCTTCCAGCTGCTCTACAAACTTGTTTTCTTTTGCAGATTTTGGACCTCGCCCTTCTTTGCTCCAGTGCCTTCCATCATTTTCTCTAGTCATTTCCAGCATTCATTAGATGTGGGATTCCTTTATATAACCTCAGTTTCCCATGGTGCTTGGCTTGGATCCTTGGGCTTCTGTGGATCCTCCTCTGATGCTTTGCTTCACCTTTCCTGCATTTCACTGCTCTTTGCTGTGGAGTTGACCCAGTCCTGTACCTTCCTGTTCTGGATGTCATCTGGCTTCACCTAGACCATTGCTTCCCCTGCTCATTCCTTCAGTTCCTCAGGATCCACTCCAGACTCCCTTCCCATTTTGACTGGCTGCCTTTTCGTCTTTGCCTTGCAGGCTCACAGCTTCATACAGTGTGCTGTGGCTCTTTTGGGCCTTGTACCCTATCTCTGACCAGTACTCCTACCCAGTCATCTACTCTTCCATATGATCCAGATGATCCATCCCCTACTCCTGCTCTGACCTTTCGAACAGCACCTTTCTACTACTCTTTGGATCACTAGTTCATTACTCTAGAGTGATACCACTGCCAGCAATCATTCCTTGGCTTACATGCCTCATAGACTCTTATGTTATTATAGAGTTTTATACTGCCCAATCAGTTCTTCACAATCATTCATGAAATCCCATTTGCCTGGACAATAGGAAGATCTTCTCCATCACTATTGGATATACCCTCCAATTCCTGTCCATTCAATCACCTTGACTTTCCCGCATGCCTTGTCTCATTGGCTATCCTCATACATGGTGGCCTTGTCACCTTTGCCCACATTGCAAAAACTAGTTTTGCAAAATGAGACTGTGCGTACAACAACATATGTCGCTTTGCGCTGTCAGCACCCCGCCTCACCCACAGATGTGAACTCTACTCCCAACTTGAATGGCTCCCACTGGAAGGGCACCACTCCTATGTCATGGGTAACTTCATTGACAATGTAGTCAGATCTGCCACCCCTCAGACCTCGCTGAATCCCTCATTATAGCCACCCCTTCCTACCATCTGAGATCCAGCTACCCTCTTGCCCTTCTAGTTCCCAATACCTGCACCCATATGGGTGACCGGGCTTTCCCTGCTTACGCAGCAAAGTTGTGGAACTCCCTTCCATCTCAGATCCGCTCCTCCTCCTCCCACCATGGCTTCAAAACCTCCTTCTGGAGCTTCCTCAAGTTGGCATCAGCCTGCCTCTGTTAAAGAAAAACCTCCTAGACCTAGGCCATTCCAAATGACTGAGTCACCACCTAGGATCTCCTGCCCAAAGATGGTAGGGCCTCTGCACCTTATCCACTCCTTTGAGCTCACAGGCTCCTAGTAGGAGCAGTCCACAAACTGTCCAATCAGTGGTTGTGCAAAGTTTCTGTTCTTTTTACTGTTGTCTTGCTCTGGGTCCCCATACCCAAATCTCTGTTCCCCCCTCAAGCTAAATGGCCCTGATGCCTGGTGTGCTGATCAAAGACTAAAAACGGTAATACCATACTGTAATACTACCTGCTGTTGGCTTTATAATCACCTGCTCTCTCTTGTTTGACCTTGTTGCCTGATGCACTTAAATGTAACACTACTCGTGATTGTCTGTTATTTATGAATGTAATTGTACCTTGTAATCTCCCGGGTCACACCTGAAAATAGGCAGCTGTTGTCTAGTGTGCTCACCCGGTTAACAAAAGCAAATAAATAAATAAATAAAGGACTTAAATCCTTCTGCTATACTCCGACTTTGTAATCAGCATCGCTCCTACAGATACCAGGAATCGCAAGATAACCCATTCAACTACGGACATCATCCATTTTACCTTCTACAGCCTCTTCTTCCAACACCGACTCTGATGACCAAGATACTCGACTCTTACTTCTCAACAGTCATTGCTTGTTTTAGGAATTTCACAGATATCTTCCATAATATTCATTGTGTCATGTCCACCGCCTAGCTGATTACTGACTCAGCGCCATCCAAAACATCGATTTCACTCCCAGACATCACCATTCCTTATTCAATTATCTGTACCTTTTCACCTAGTACCTTCAGCCATGCTAACCGCTCTTCCAGTGGACCCTTCGGCCTCTTCTTCTCGAAGTACCTTCGTTAATCTCTACAGTAAAGATCGTCACTGAGAACTAGCTCTCCTGAATTCTAACTGGCAATCCGTAACAGTCAAGACATATTCTCCAACTCAGTCTTGCCTCCCAATCGGTAATAATTAGCCGAGCACTAAAATCCTATGGCATCCTGCACTAATCGATCTCACTACCAATCCAGCCTACAGACTCTTTACATCTGCCCCCCAAGCTTCTCACAAGTACTTTGGCATCAGGATTAGCAGTAAACTTAACCAACCTATGCCACCACAGTGCATCTCCTAAATGATCATACCACAGAAATACCCACACTTACTTCAGGCAGCGTAGCAGCAGAGGATTTGAGTATAAAGTCACGAACATCACAACCAAAGAAACCATCCATTCCTTATACCGAATTTCCAATCATTCCCCATATACATTAGGCTGCCATGTGGACCGCTCCACAAATCTTCCTCCATTGCTTTACTAATCACTCATAACTACTTTGAATATCAAACCTTACACAAATTGGATCAGCCACCCAAATCATCCTTCGTCACCTTGGAAATATCTACTAGGATTCTACCATCCCTATGGAAAAGAAGTACCCTTCATCCTCAGCATCATCATTCAGTCTGTATCATCCTTGGATCGAGAACAAACCATCATCTCCAGGCTCTCAAAGATTCTCTTCTACTCATTTCTACTTGATGGATGCTTCCTTAGCGACTCCTCATTCATTACTGAGTTTCTTGCCTACAGACCATACCTTTACATTCAAACCTTTCACAAGTTAAATCATTCACCAATGACTTCTTGTACCATTGCATTTCCACCATTCCCAGTTTAATACCTTATCGATCCAGTCATGTTCCCTCTGCTCATTACACCCTTGCAATTCCGTGGGACAAGCATCATTCATTATCTTCTAAATGTAGACTTCCTTCACCTGGATTTACTTCATACTTAGGATTCTATCACTCATTCAGAACAGATCTACCCTTCAACCTCATGATCATTGTGCAATCTGCATCATCAATGGATCAAGGATGGATTATCGTCTCTCCAAGCAGCTCACCAACCTCAGATTTGCTATGGTTACTAGAACCTAGGTTCTTCACCTTTTAGTATGCCCAGAGGACGAGCAGACCTCTGGCTATGGGTCCCCAAAGGTTTCCTTCACCTGGGGGGGTTTCCTTTCCTGAGTGCCAAGGGGTCATACTCTCCATGAGTTGGAGGAGGTATCTTTTTGGGCATTCTATTCCCTAAAAATCGCTCCCTACATACCTACTATTCAAGTGTGGGAACAGAGTTAAGACACAAAAAGTACAAGTTACACAAGCACTATATACCCCATCTCTCCTCATTGCTGTTCCCCAAACATTGAATAGGAGGGCTGTGCCTGTGGTTCAATGTGGGGAATAGCTCCTCCCACAACCTCTACTTAAGCCCTACACTAACAGCACCTCCCTTGCTTAGGGAGTGTCTTTCGTCCACCACCATCCCCTCTTCCTCCCTCTCTGGCACTCTTCTCACTCTTGCTCCTGGGCATTCTATTCCCTACAGATCACTACCTAGATATCTACTACTCAAGGGTGGGAATACAGTTAAGCCACAAAAAGTACTACAAGTTACACAAGCACTATAGAACCCATCTCTCCTCATTACTATTCCTCAAACATTGAAGCAATCCAGTTGACTGTCTTCTGACTAAGTCCTGTATTCTCTAGCTTATTCATAAGCCTTCTATGGGGTACGGTGTTGAAGGCCTTGCTGAAGTCTAAGTACTCCGCATCCACCTTCCTTCCCTGATCCACTGTTCTGGTCACCCAGTCAAAAAATTCTATCATGTTTGTTAGGCATGATTTTCCTGCCATAAATCCATGTTGCTTGGGGTCAAGGTTTCTGGATTCTTTTAGATGATCCACTATTCTGTCTTTCTGCAGGGTTTCCATAAGTTTGCCTACCACTGAGGTCAGACTGACTGGGCGGTAGTTCCCAGGCTCTTCTCTGCTTCCACTTTTATGCAAGGGTACTACCACAGCCTTTTTCCAGTCTAGTGGTATTGTGCCACTTTCCAGTGACTTGTTAAAATGGTCAGTAAGCAGCATTGCAATTTCTTCCCATAATTCCTTTAGAATTCTAGGGTGGATTCCATCAGGTCCAATCGCTTTGTCTACTTTTCATTTGCTAAGCTCTTCTAGGACTCTTTCTCTTGAGAAGTGGAAGTCACCTGCTGTTCTACTGTTGCAATTTGCCTTTCCCATAGTAGGGCCACTGCCTTGGTCTTCAGTGGTGAAGACTGAGGGAAGAATTTGTTTAGCACTTCTGCCTTGTTGTCATCCTTTTCAATTATCTGTTCTTCAGTTGATTTTAGCCTGATTATCCCACCCTTACTCTTTTTCTTTCACTTATGTACTTAAAAAATGTTGTGTCCCCCTTTGTTACTCTCTGCACTATTTTCTCCTCTGTCTGGGCTTTGACTATCCTAATAGGCTTTCCAACCTCTCTCAGCTTTGATATGTAATGCTGCCTGTCTGCTTCTTTCTTTGTCTGCTTATACTGCTTGAAGGCCCTTTTTTATGTGTTTTACTATTGTTGCTATTTCTTTGGAGAACCACAGTGACTTTTTTCTTCTTTTTGACTTGCTGATGTGCTTTGTTCACTGTTCAGTATCATGAAGTAAAGCTGTCTTCAAGGCTTCCTAGCTTCTCTCCACATCCCATGAGTTGTTGATTTCCAGCAAGTTTCTTAACTGGGTTTTCACGGTGTTGAAGTCTGGCTTGTGGAAATCAAGTATTTGGAGCTTTGTGTGACTTGATTACGCTACCCTTTCCACTGTTACCCAGACTGACCTGTGGTCGCTGGTTCCCAGATTTACCCCTATGGTTATGTCTGAGGTTCTGGTGCTATTTGTTAGCACCAGGTCCAGGATAGTCTGTTTTTTGGTGGGGGACTGCACCAGCTGATTAAGTTCTTCCCCTTCAGGGCAAGTATGAACTCTTTGCTGCATTCAGACGATGCTATGAATGAGGATTCATCTATATCAGGTAGATTGAAATCCCCCACTAATAACAGGTCTCCCTTGTTGGCCATCAAGAAGATGTTTTCCAGGAGCTCCTTCTCTATGTCAGAGTCCTCAGAGGGAGGTCTATCTATGATTCCTACTCAGATGTGGGCTTTGTCCCCAGCTCCTAGGGTGACCCATACAGCTTCTGGTCTTCCCTGTTTTGCTTAGACTTTTATTGCAGAGATTCCTTCTCTTACATATAATGTTACCCCTTCCCACTTTTTTTCAATGTGGTCCTTCCTAAAAAGTGTTTAACCTGGTATAGCGATGACAAAAGGTATAGTTCTTCATAAACCAGGTTTCCGTAACTGCTACCCAGTCTAATTTGGCTTCTGTCATTAAAGCCGAGAGGTCAGATATTTTATTTGACAGACTACGTGCACTGACACATACAGCCCTCCATCCCTGTTTTGTATGGTGTGGTGAAGTAGTAGAATCATTATGCTGTATATCAATGTTGCTTCTCTTGTGCCTATTATGCTTATCCCTTTGCCTGTTATGGGAAGTGTCATGATAACTACCATTGCCAAGATCACTAAAAGAGAACTGTGTCAAACTAGCTGTTGGTGGGGGAGGGTCTCCTGACATCCTTCTTGCCACGAGGTGTCCTTGCTGCTCCTCCCCACTCACTAGTTTAAATGGTCTATGTGCACGTCGAGTTTTTGTCCATGTGTCCAAGTTCCTTATTTGTTGTGATGCAGACCATTGCATTTCTAGTAGTCCTGCTCCCAGAAGTTGTGCCAATTGCCAATAAAGCTGTGTCCATTTTTCTGGCACCATTGTTTAAGACAGGCATTGAGTTTGGAGATGTCTCTCTCTCTCTCTCTCTCTCTCTCTCTCTCTGATTCTGTGCCTGATTCTTTGTTTCTGCTACCTGTGAAAACAATCAGTGATGTTCTGCCTTTTAGATGTACCAAGCCCTTGTTACATCAACTGCACATGAAACCAAAGTACACACAAAACTTATAGGATGGAAATGAAACTTGTTGTTTTTATGTTAAGGGGGCATGGAGTAAGTGTTCCAACAGCATGTTATGCTGAGAGAGCAGCCACTGGCTGGGTCCGAGCAGCGTGAGAATGGAGAGAAGCCACCTCAGTGGAGAAAGGAGCCAGGAATATGCATTCCAAGGGGGATTCACCCAGGTAGAACTGGTGTCAAGGAATCCCTGCTTCTGCACCTGTCAGAGTCTGCCTTCCCTCCATGATTGGTCTCTGTCCCAGTTGGTGAAGATCAGTGAAGCTTAGCAGACAGTAGGGCGAGGGGATGGACCGCACTTGGCATATGCCTCCTAGGGTTGCCCTTTGTGTCTGAGGTGTTGCTCTTTGCTGATTCTGGCTGAGAGCTTTCTATTAGCCAACCACTATTTCAGTAGTTGGTACAGCAGTCAGTGAATATCAGTGAAGCTCATCAGACAGTAAGGATAAGGGCTGGACCACTCTTGGCGTATGCCTCAGAGGGGTGCCCTTTGTGTCTGAGCTGTTGCTTTTGGCTGAGAGCTTTCTATTAGCTGGCCACTATTTCAGAATTGGGTGGGTACACCAGTACAAATGCTGATTTACATACAGCAGCCAGGAATTCTGGGTAAGTGTTCCAACAGCTTCTCATGCTGAGAGAACAGCTGCTGGCTGGATCTGAGCAGAGTGAGCATGGAGGGAAGTCACCTCAGCAGAGAAAGGATCAAGGACTGTGCACTCCAAGGTGGAGTCTAAATAAAGATCTAAATAAACATACAATAAATTGGTGCCCTAAAGCTACTGCTGATACCAAAATGAAATAGATAGTGACTTCATACTCCTTGGTAAGCAGCATTCAACAAGCTCTAGACAGAATGTTGCAATGGGCCTTAAAATAGGGATGAAATTCAATACTAAGAAATGTGCAGTGATGCCATTTCTAGTCAAGAATCAGGGTTTGGGGTACCTTATGGGAGGAAAACCAATAAATGTGACAGTGGATAAGAAAGACCTAGAAGTTCACATAATCAGAAATATGAAGCAACAATGCAAGCTCACATATAACAAGGCAAGTAAAATATTTGGGTGCCTAAAGAGATCTTTAGTCTCAAGAAGTCAATCAGTAATCCTCCCCCCCCCCATACAGATCTTTTGTAAGACCACAACTAGACTTTTATCTCACATTAGTGGGCAAATTCTAGCCAGAGTCCTTAACAAATATGAGAAGATACAGAGAAGATCAACCAAATATATGCATGGTCTTCAAACACATTTACACATGACTGGCAGTACTTAATAGTTTGAACACTGGGAAAAAGAGAGAAAGGACTTTTTACTCTGGTACAAAATCATTTCTGGATCATGAATTAATGGGTCAGCTGGACTTAAAACACAAGATGAGTGAATTAAACACAAAGGGATATGGGGGTGGACTGGTAGCTAAATCTTTTAAAACCTACCTCAGGTCATTCATTTTTCACACAAAAGGTAGTAAATCTATGGCACTTGCTACCAGTTGAGGCAGCAAATAATGATAATTTGAATCTGTTTAAATCATGACTTCACTGTCTTATACAGGAGGGTAATAGTCTGGAATAGTAGCACTGAGAGAGTGGTGGTGGTGGTGGGGGGGGGGGTAACCAGATGAGCATTAGACTTTATTCACCTTGTACTTCCATAGTATTAACTATTGTAATAAAGCAGCAGTGCAATGACACTGGGAAAAACATTTGACCCTACCTTTTTTCACTATAAAAGATTCCAGGCATCTTCCAGTTTTATTTGTATGTACAATTTCCAAATTCCACCAAAAACTGAGTATGTTGTACATGTTTTAATTTAATTTAAAATATGGCTACCACATTTTGCATAGAAATAGCATGGTAGACCTGTCAAGGGTTAGGATTAAAAAAAAAAAAAAAAACTCATGGTGCACAGCACAGGAGGTATCTAGACTAGTGCATTTGACAGGTATGCTAATATTTGTTTAACTATAGATGAAACTAGATTTTTTAGAAAAACATTTTTTGTTGCACTGCTGCTTTAAGTACCTATCCAGGTCAGCTGGGATTACAAACTGACCAACAGCCTTTGGAATGCAAAAGTGCACTTGCATTGTTAGGTGTTTCATTCATCTGCAAGATCATGTGCAACTCAACTGTTGGTGGGACTACTCTAATTAAATTGTTTCATTTTATTTATTTATTTATTATATTTGGTTTTTGATGATCGGGTTAAGTGCACTAGACATTAAATATGCCATTTTTTAGGCAAGACCCGGGAGAGTACAAATCATAAAACAATCATGAAACACAGTACAGAGAAACATTAAGATATACAATGTAAAGGGTAAGACTAGTAAAAAGAACTTAAGTAGCTGAATGAGTAAATACAAAGTAACAATAAGAAATCAGCATCACATAATAAAGAAACATAGTACAAGACAGTAAAATATACAATATGGGGGTAAAGTAATTGCAGATAAAAAAACAGTATACAAATAGATACAATGTAAGAGGGAGAAAATCAGTACAAGAGCAGAAAACCCAGAAATAAAGCAGTGGCAAAACAGATGAGAAGCAGCAAATGTACTGTAAGTGCAGCAGATTAAGCAGCAGTCAGGTAGCGTAGGTAGGGTGATCATGTAAATTTACATGGAGCTCCCTAACGGACTAAGAGTTTATCACTGGTACCAGTGCGAAATCGGCTCCTGGAGCCTGGAGGTTTATAGAGTGTAAGAAAGTGTGATGTGATTAAGGGTGGGCTTGACTTTGGTAAAAGCATTTGTCATTGTCACGGATGTTTAGTATTACTTGTATTGCATTAACTCTTTTTTTCCCATAGATCCTGAATCCTGTTTCCCCAATAAAATCCCTTGATCGTTGTTTGAACTTTATTACTATGTCTTGCGTATTATATTGACTGAATTGTTGTTAGTTAACTGTTACTGCACTGTGTCGGAAGCAGATGGGGCTACAGTGAGTTGATATTATTTCTTTGGAGGGGCAATACTACACTAGTCTCCTAGTCCACTTAAATTTCCTTGAATAGAAGCACTATGCAAATCCTTAAACTGTGTATCACAAACCCCAACAGGAGTTCAATGACCCAGGACCCACAACCTTAGGGAGCCCATAAGGTAGGGGTAGTGCCATAATGCTGGGTACAGTATTGTTTCATTCTAAAGAGTTTTGAATTTACAGATTGCTGCCAACTCACACAAGGCAGCAAAAAAGAACATTGAACTCACTGGTGAGCCTTAAAGCACCAAAGAGGGCATTCTATTTTAGGCTGCAGTACTTTGCAAAGGCCTTGTTCACCTGGTCTACCCAGATGGGAAGCCCAAAATTGCCAGGATCGTTTGTCCCTCAGTACCATGGCAATACATTACTACCATTAATTTCTGCCCATTGATCAAGAAGCAAATGATTAGATACCTTTTATTGGACCAACATAGATGTAACAAAAAGAACAAAATGCTTTAGCTTTTGAACCAACCCAGTCCTTCCTTGGAAGCTTAATGACAGTTATTTAGAAAATCCCGTACTTTTAACACCCAGCTCATGCAGGAAAAAAAACCCTGAAAAAAATTCCCATTGGTTTAAAATACTCATTTAAAAAATAACACAAAACACATCAGAGAAGGTGAAAAATATCAGTTCAGCTTCAGCTGAAAGGGCCTAAAGGTCAGATGTGCTTAGAGCATAGCATCATGCGAGGAGTGCACTGCACATAAATTAAAATGACTTAGGGATACCTTCAGAGTAAGATAACAACATCTCCAAACATAGAGCTGTATAGCCCAATTATCAGTCAAAACCCACTCAGATTAAAGACATAAAGACAGGCTAAAATGTGACATAATTGTAAATCAAAACCAAGATCTTCAAAATAGAACTACAAAGTAAATATACATGGCATACAAAGGGTTTAAAGTAAAGTTTTCCTAATGTGAGCCATTGTTTCACACTATATTGAATGTAAAACTAAGTTGGAAATATTACCCAACTATATTCTCAAACTAGTTATTATGCTCCATAAATCTTAAAGCTTTTGGTGTTGTAACAGGAGTTTATACGTGATAATATAAATTGGCAATATAAGAGCCAACCAAAAAAAACAGCTTGTCAAGGACCACCAAGAAACTAAGACCATGCAGTCTGATTATGTACAGATTTCTACTTGGTGTGCTAAAAATGTCTGAGGAATCTGAATAAGAAATCATAGGAAATAAAATCCCCCCCCCGGGGAAGATAACACACACGCAAGCACACATGCACCATCATACACATCAGTCACTTCAGTTGTTACCCAAAGGAAATGAACTTGTCATGAACCTCCAAGTAACAGAGATCATGCATCCTAATATGTACAGAGTTAAAAAATGCAGCACTTTATAATCATATTACTATCTGTGCAGTAACAGTCCAAGGATTCAGATAGAACCACAATGAAATAAAACCTCCACCCTCCCCAGGGTAGGATAACTAGTTAGAAGTGAAAGTACACTATGTATGTGAGACAAGAGTCCTAACGTACCCTGATTTCCACAAATCACTACAATATTAGCCCAATGTAATTACTCTGTCATGGACCCCCATGCAAGTGAAATACTGCACCCCAATATGTTCAGAGTTCAAAAATGTGCCAGTATATAATAAAACTACTGTATGTACAGTAATAGGCTATGGTATCTGAATAAGACCAAATGTAATTGACCCCACCCGCACCACCAGGGAAGATAACTAGTAAAAAGGAAATAATATTCATTATGTGTGTGAACTAAGCGTCATAACACACTGTAACACCATTTTGTTATGTACCTGAATGTAAGCCCACCTCAATGTAACAGCAACCCCCACACCCACCACACTCATTTAACCCCCCCACACACTCCCCCCACCTACACACGCATACACACATACTCACACGCTCACTCACACACCCACACACAAGGAGGCGCTGAAGTCCTACAATATGTATATCCTTTGAAGAAAAGGTCTGTGAATCTTTAAGTCCTATAATGTGCTATAAACCCCAAATCTGTGTTCATCCCATCTTCTACCATATTGAGAAGTAATGTAAGTTTGATCTCAAAAGCCTGTCTCTGTTGTGTACTTTTGAGATTTCCTTTTAAGACCATTACTGACATATCTGAGATGGAGTGGGACAGCTGAGAGAAGTGTTGCCTCACTGATTTTTCAGTCATCTTCAGATTAATATTATGCCTGTGCGAGTTCATTCTAGTGTGGAGCGGTTGGCTTGTCTCTCCAACATAACCTGTTTGTGGACATCTCTTGCATTGAATGAAATAAACAACATGCCATGATGCACATGTATAATTCCCATGTACCCTGAACTGTCTGTTTTGTGATGTAACCACACAGTCCGAAGTGGAAATGAGCTCACAAGTCTTACATCTGAGTTGATTACAAGGTTGTGTACCATTTAGTGTTATGGCATTCTGTTCTGGTGAAAATACGGATAATTCTATGTATGCTCAACAACTCTGAAACTGAGAAATCATAGGATCTGTATGTCATATGCCAATAAAGCATATTTGAACAAACAGTTTGATGAAATTGTTACCACACTGGAGAGGACATCTGGTGAACCTATTCCAGATATCTTGCAAGAGATACACATTAACTACCAAAGGACTTTAACGAAAGTCATGCTTAGCAAAAACAGGAAATTAGATGCCCTTCAACATACCATACTTCCTAACAACCATGAAGAACATAATAGAGTGATTGAACAACAACACCATGCAGATGGGCACCTTTCAGTTGTTAATTTGTCCAACCACACACTGACTACTGGGAAATTAAATGTACTTTCAAAGGGCCTCACTTTCTGCCCAACAAAACCACTTGACAAAATACAGTTTTGTGATGAACTAGAAGAATACTTCCGTAGATTGAGACATAAAGAATTCTTTCACTGCAAAGAAGAAATCAAAGACAGTGAAGACATCAAAATCAGTAACAATTTAATGGATAAGAAAAAGAAATCTGAATTTAACCTCCCAAGTGGGCGTAACAAAAAACTAGACAATTACATTCATTGTTTCCAGCAGCGAGTTAGTGGTCAGATCCTTACTAGGCAAAAACAGGCTTGTTACAACCTCTCTCCATTGGAACGGAGGGCTATACAAATACTGAAATCAAACCACAGCATTATCATCAAAAAAGCTGACAAAGGCTCTGCAGTGGTGATATTAACAGAGCTGACTATATTAATGAAGCCAACAAACAGCTAACTGACCTTATCTGCTACAGAGAACTGGAGAGTGACCCCACTACTACCTATAAAAAAGAACTACAGGACTTAATTAGATCTTTTTCAAACCATGTCCAAAAAACACTAACTGACCTCATCCCTGCTGAACCAAAGCCAGGGACATTCTACATGCTGCCTAAAATACATAAACCTGGCAAACTGGGGAGACCCATAGTCTCTGATAATGGTACACTGACTGAAGGGATCTCAGTGGAGCAACACTACTCTAGGCTGGCCAACTAAATCTCAGATATGTCAGTAATGGTATTAAAAGGAAACCTCAAAAGTACACAACAGATACGGGCTTTTGAAATCAAACTTATATTACTTCTCAATATGGTAGAAGATGGGATGAACACAGATTTGGGGTTTATGGCACATTATAGGACTTCAAGATCCACAGACCTTTTCTTCAAAAGATATACATACTATAGGACTTAAGCATCCCTTTGTGTGTGGTTGTGTGTGTGTGTGTGTGTGTGTAGGTGGGGGGATTGTGTGTTTGTGTGTGTGTATATGTGGGGTGTGG
Organism: Neoceratodus forsteri; assembly: GCA_016271365.2. NCBI lineage: Eukaryota > Metazoa > Chordata > Ceratodontiformes > Ceratodontidae > Neoceratodus > Neoceratodus forsteri. Next base: position 1,683,210,389 of record CM057456.1, read on the forward strand.
GGGAGGCTTATGTAAGTGTGGTGGGTGTGGGGGTTCCTGTTACACTGAGGTGGGCTTATATTCAGGTACATAACAAAATGGTGTTACAGTGTGTTATGACACTTTGTTCACATACGTAATGAATATAATTTCCTTTTACAAGTTATTGTCCCCGGGGTCGGGGTGGGGTGGGGTCAGTTCCATTGGGTCTTATTCGGATTCCATAGCCTGGAACTGTACATACAGTAGTTTTATTATATACTGTCACATTTATGAACTCTGAACAAATTGGGGTGCAGTATCTCATTTGCATGGGGGTCCTTGACAGAGTAATTACATTGGGCTAATATTGTAGTGATTTGTGGAAATCAGGGTACGTTAGGACTCTTGTCTCACATACATAGTGTACTTTCACTTCTAACTAGTTATCCTACCTTGGGGATGGTGGAGGTTTTATTTCATTGTGGTTCTATTCTGAATCCTTGGACTGTTACTGCACATATAGTAATATGATTATAAAGTGCTGCATTTTTTAACTCTGTACATATTAGGATGCATGATCTCTGTTACTTGGAGGTTCATGACAAGTTCATTTCCTTTGGGTAACAACTGAAGTGACTGATGTGAATGATGGTGCATTAAGACATATGTGTGTGTGTGTGTGTGTGTGTGTGTGTGTTTGTGAGTGTGTTATCCTCCCCCGGGGGGAGGGGAATTTATTTCCTATGATTTCTTATTCAGATTCCTCAGACATTTTCAGTACATCAAGTAGAAATCTGTACATAATCAGATTGCATGGTCTTAGTTTCTTGGTGGTCCTTGACAAGCAGCTTTTTTGTTTGGCTCTTATACTGCCAATTTATATTATTATGTATAAACTCCTGTTACAATACCAAAAGCCTTAAGATTTATGGAGCATAATAACCCATTTGAGAGTATAGTTGGCTAATGTTTCCAACTTAGTTTTACATTCAATATAGTGTGAAACTGTTGCTCATATTAGAAAAACTTTACTTTAAACCCTTTGTATGCCATGTATATTTACCTTGTAGTTCTATTTCGAAGAGCTTGGTTTCGGTTTACAATTATGTCACATTTTAACCTGTCTTTATGTCTTTAATCTGAGTCGGTTTTGACTCATAATTGGGCTATACAGCTCTATGCTGGAGATGATATCTTACTCTGAAGGTATCTCTAAGTCATTTTAATTTATGTGTAGTGTACTCCTGCATGTTTATATGATCTAAGCACATCTGACCTTTAGGCACTTTCAGCTGAAGCTGAACTGGTATCTTTCACCTTCTCTGATGTGTCTTGTGTTATTTTTTAAATGAGTATTTTAAACCAATGGGAATTTTTTCAGTTTTTTCTGCATGATATGGGTGTTAAAAATATGGGATTTTCTAAATAACTGTCATTATGCTTCCAAGGAAGAACTGGGTTGGTCTGAAAGCTAAAGCAGTTTGTTCTTTTTGTTTTTTCTATGTTGGTCCATTAAAGGTATCTAATCATTTGCTTCTGGACCTGTTCTTACAAGGACCAATACGGCAAAGACTAAATCTTTGAAGGTCAGCTGTGAGAAAGCACTGCATGCCTGGAGGGACTCAAACCATCCAGATCATGGAACTGCAGATCACCAAGACAAGCAAAGAAGTGTGTGTGTGTGTGTGTGTGTGTGAGCATGTGTGTGTGTGTGTGTGTGTGTGTGTGTGTTGGGGGGGTGCAGCAAAAGTGATATTCAAGACACAGATGTGTGGGGGAGGAGTTCCTTTACAATATTTCTCGACTTAGATTACAACAGACACAGCACTTCACAGATTATTTCCTGCACTTTCATGTTGCTCCCGTCTACTCTATATTGCTCAACTTTTTTGAAATCTGAGTGCTTCCACTTTGGCTATCTAATGGGAAAACCTAACTGTAACCTTACTCAGACTTAACAAAAGTGTGCAAGGTTTGAGGACAGAACTCAAAAATTCTATTGAAAAAATAGGCAAAAAATCAAATTGCAGTAGTAGTTAAGATTCAGGATCCAGACTTTAACAATGTTTACATCTAAGCCATTGTTATTTTGAATAAAAGGTCAGTTTCCGCATCCTTAGCATTAACAGCTTAACAGTATACACCATTTCATTCACAAAATGTTAGTATGCCACTCTTTTTTAGTATTGCCAGTAGGCCCCCTGCAGGTGGCGATGTAAGCTTATTTATTTAGCTTTGTACTATGCAAGCTAACAACGCAGTGGTAAACTGAAACTGCATTTATGAGTTTTATTCAAAGCATTGCCAAATAGAATTCAGAATTATGCAACATTTTTCTGCTTCTCACGTTCAATACATTCAGAGTGGATGCTATAGTGAGGTTGTCCCCATGCAAATAGACAATCAGGATTGTAGAAACTTGCTCAAGTCCATGCACTGAATAATGGACTATGGTGGGATCTCTTGGTTCATGTTGCCATAAATTTGCAATAAGACAGGACAGGGTGTGCCCTGTTCTAGGATAACAGCATGTCTCAGGTGTGTTGTGAGGCACGAGGCATTTCTGAGTGCTTTTAATCCCCGAGAAGTGTTATCTCATACTAACAAATATCCTGGGGGTCTTATTGTGATAAAAAAATCAGTCCTAATTTAACAGCAAGTAAAAGAAATGTTTTGGGTTAAAAAATACTTTTTTGTCATTTTAAAATATATTCTCACACCACATAAAAATAGCTCTGTAAAATTCTGATAAGTAGAATTCACCCAGAATGTATGGATGAACTTAATATAAAAATTAAAAATTCCATTAAATTCCACTGGTGAATTGTTCACCCCCACATACACATAACAGAAGGCCTTATAAGGAGCCATGTCATCAATTTTATCTGTGGCAAGGTAAGTAGAAAAAATTTCCCTGGCATCTGGGAAGGCTGGGATGTATTTTTCATGGTCACCAATACGCCAGAAATTAAAATTGTGACTAGTATTTAATTTTTGTAATTTGTATGTGTGGTACAGAGGGGATCATGAGAGGAAAGAACATTTAATTATTTATTTCTTTTAAATTTATTGGAGTTTAGTTTTTTTTTTTTTAACTTCCTCCTGGTCTCTGCCCCAAGGAATCCTTTCCTTGGGTCTTTTTGGCCGGGCCCCAATGTAGCGTGTACTCAGCATCATTCTGCATGAGACCAGGAGATTTTTTACCTTTGGTTTTTCTCCTGGTCCCATCCCCCTGAAGGCACCAATGTGGAGGACTTGAGTCCAGACAGGCAATGTGCTTATGCATGTTGCAGTCAAGCATCCTCAGCACCCTCCCCACCCCTGGCTGCCTTGTAGGGAGCTATTACACCTCGCCACACGTGCTTCTGCTGGTGGCAACGCATGTGGGCATCGCTGCCCATGTAATCCACCCCAGAGGAGGAGAGCATCCGTGGGGCTGCCCAATCCTACCTCCCCCAGCTGACCCACGGTGGTTCAGAGTTTAGGTTTTTAAAGCGTACAGTAGTTGAAGGTCTTCAGTCAGTAAAGATGGTGGTCATGTTTGTGATGGCAACTAGCGATGAGGAAAATTGCTCATGAATTCTGTATGTGATTTGCAAAAATTCCATATCATATTGTCTGAACTTTTTCCAACCAATACATCTGTGGGGGATTAACAAAGTGTTTCCACACAAAAGGGTGATTTACCTTCATCTCTTTAGGTGAAGCGGAAAGGATTGGCACCCACCTGGATCAGCATTGCCCTGACCTCAGGGCACTGGACATTTACTCATCATAGATTATAGATTCATAGAAGTGTGATGGCAGAAAAGGACCGACAGGCCCAACCAGTCTTCCCATTTGTCCAGCTATCTGCTAGGACATGCCCTCCCCATCCTCAACACTCCCCTGTGTCTGTCCCATGCCTTCTTGAATCCCTCCACTGTATCCTCACCAACCACCACCTCCAGGAGCCTATTCCACTTATCCAAGATCCTCTCTGTGAAAAAGTACTTCCTAATGTTACCACTGAACTGCCCCCCCACCCCACCTGCAGGCCATGCCCCCTCATCCTCTGATTACCTTTCATCTGGAAGATACTTTCCACTGGCACCTGGTTTATACTCTTAAGGTACTTGAAGGTCTCAATCATGTACCCCTCTCCCTCCTCTGCTCCAGAGAGAACATGTTGAAATCTCTCAACTATTCTTCATAGGATTGGCAGCTGAGCACCTTTACCATCTTCACTGCTTTCCTCTGAACTCGTTTCAGCCTCCCCACATCCTTTTTGAGGTACGGCCTACTGGACTGGACTCCGTATTCCAAATGTGGTCTAACCAGATGGGTGTACAAGAGTACTATGACCTCCCTATTTCTACTGGTGGTCCCCCTTCTGATGCATCACAGCATTCTGCTGCCCCTAGCCACTGCTCTTCCGCACTGCCTTTCCACCTTCAGGTCCCCCGATATAGTGATGCCCAGGTCCCTTTCTTGTTCAGTTACCTCCAGATCTCTGCCCCACATACAGTACCCTGCCTTCTGGTTCCTGTAACCAAGATGCATGATTTTACACATTTCTGTGTTGAATGAAAGCTGCCACCTCTTTGACCACGCCTCTAGCCTCCCCAGGTCTCTCTGCATTTTTTCTACCCCTTCCTGAGTGTCTACCCTACTACATATCTTAATATCATCTGCAAACAGATCACACCACCTTCAAGGACCTCCACAATGTCCCTTACAAATTGACTGAATAGTAGGGGCCCCAACACCAATCCCTGAGGGACCCCACTTGTGACCATGCCCTCTCTGGATGCCACCCCATTTATTATGACCCTCTGCCTCCTGTCCCCCAGCCAGCTTCCCACCCATTTAATGACCCTCTGTTCCAGCCCCAGGCATGACATTTTATCCAGCAGTCTCCTGTGAGGTACGGAGTCAAATGTTTTTTTGAAATCCAGATAAGCAACATCTACTGCCCTCCCTGATCCAGTTCCTTGGTGACTTCGTCAAAAAACTCTATCAAATTTGTTTGACATGATCTGCCTCTTGTAAAACCATGTTGCCTTGGATTCATCAGGCCTCTTTCCTCCAGGTAGCTGGTGATCCTGTCCTTCATTAATTTCTGCATGAGCTTGTCTACCACCGATGTCAAGCTCACGGGCCTGTAATTTCCCACCTTCTCCCTCCCTCCCCCCTTATGCAGTGGAACCACATTTGTCTTTCTCCAGTCTACTGGTACCACCCCAGTCTCCAGAGATTTATTGAAGAGTGCAGTCAATGGTACTGCCAGTATCTCCTTTAGTTCCCTTAACACCCTTGGATGCATCCCATCCAGCCCATCACCTTGTTCACCTTCATGCCGCCTAGTTCTCCCAAAATTTCCTCCACCTGGAATGGACTCATATCCATTTCCCCCTCCCCTGCCATTGCATTTCCTGCTCTGCTGCCTACGTCTTCTACCTCCTCCCTAGTGAACATGGAGCAAAAATAGCTCTTCAGCATGTCTGCTTTCTCTCTGTCTCCTTGTATCAACTCCCCCTCGTTTGTTTTTAACTGGAGTATTTCCTGCCTAGTCTTCCTCTTTTCACTGGCATACCGGAAAAAGTCTTATCCCCTTTTTAGACCCCTCTAGCTATGCGCTCCTCTGTCTGTGCCTTTGCCATCCTTACCTCTATCCCGGCTTCCTTCTGGCTCACCTGGTATCTTCCCCAGTCCACTTCTGCCTGCGTTTCTTTGAACTTCCTGAAGGCTTTTCTTTTTGCCTTTACCTTTCTTGCTACCTCCCTAGTGTACCACAGCAGTTTCTTCCTCCTCTTATTTTTACTTGCTGTCTTGGTGCAGAGGTCAGTGGCCTCCTCAATAGCTTATTTTATCCTCCTCCACATTACCTCCACATCTGTCCACTCCTCCACCCCTTCCAAAGGCCTTTTCACTACTTCCCCCAATTTCCTGAAATCTGCTATCCTGAAATCCAGCACCCTCAGCCTAGACCGGTGAACCTGAGCAGTGTTTCTTATTCTGAACCTGACTGTGTTGTGGTCACTCGTACCAAGGTGTTCACCCGCTGATACATCTCCTACCCTACCCCCATTTGTCCAGACTAGATTAGGAGTAACTTCTGTCCTGGTTGGCTCCATGGCCAGTTTATTTAGGAGGGCTACTTGCAGGGAGTCCAATATCTCCCTGCTGCTGGTTGGAGCAGCCAACAAGGTGTCCCAGTCTACATCTGGTAGGTTCAGGTCCCCCATCAGCACCACCTCCCCCCTTGTTGTCATTCTCACAAACTCATCAGCCATGCTTCTATCCCCTGATTCCTGCTGTGCTGGGGGCCTGTAAACCACCCCCATATGCACCACTTCCCCCTTCTCCACCACCAAAGAGACCCAGAGTCCTTCAGCCTCCCCCCAATTGCCCTGCTCTTATACCGTGATGAACTGCAACTGTGGTCTGGGAAGTATAATAGTGGATGCCTTAGAGTGGAGCATACAAAGATAATTAAGGACACTTACCTGACCTGATGGACAGACAGAGGGATTTGGGAGAGTAAAGTAATGCCACACAGTTGTTTTTTGGTGCCCTGTAGGCACACCTACATGATTAGGTTCCACTGCAATGGACAAGTTTGCATGGAACTACAGAACTGTTTGACTGCATGCAGGCTACCATATTTATTGTTCTTTAGCCTCATGGATTTGGGGTATGGGGTTAGAGGCTGTGAGCAAACATGAATGCATGTGAGCCAGTGAGAAGCCAGAGAGTTCACGGGCAAGTCATGAACACCGACTGCATCCTGAATGAGAGTTTTACCCATGAAAAATGGACCACTGTGAGGCATGCTAGTGAGTCACCAAGCAGGATGGCTGCCTAGTCTTTTAGCTCTGCCCAGTGGTTCCAATATCCATTGACATCCAGGCAGATCCAGTCCATTTACTTATGGAGTACATTTGTTCCATGGTCATTGTTAGTTTGAATCATATGAGCATTGATTAAATCAGACTGCCATTGCCTGTGTGGTTTTTAAGCTTATATTTGCAGCCACAGGGACACAGATGTTAACAATAGCAGTGGTCTCTCCCTCGGGATTAGATGATCTCAGCAAAAGTGTATGCTCTACATCCTCCTTCAGGAGTTGCCATCCTTTGAGCCACACATATGGGTGTAGAGGAGAGAACAGAGCCACTGGGATGCAGAATAGCAGATGATGAATGATATATCAGATAGCTGGATTCCCAGACCCTTATAATCTAGGACAGAGCTCCAGAGACCCTGGGGAAATATCAACAATTTGGAAAACAGAGGCTGCTGCAGCAAACTAAAGTTTGTAGGGTTTCCTGAGGAGGTGGAACCTGCTGGGGGATGTTTGTGGCTTTCTGAAAATGGCCATCCCAAAGTTACTAGATAACTACTGGGATGTTCCATTATAGGTGGTGAGGGTACACCAATCACTATCCTCTAAGCTTAATCCTAGCAACAACCCACAATGGATTTTAGCCAAATTCTCATGCTTCAGTGGTAAAGAAAAGCTACTGTTGCTGGCCTAAGAGAAGAAATATTTGCAGTGGAATGCCAACAAAATACTTATTTTCCAAGACTTTCTCCCAGACTGGCAAGAAGACACAGAGACTAAAGAAGGACCTATCAGAGAGTCATGTGATGTAGCTTGCTTCAGAGGATGATGCCCGAGTAGCTCTGCTGAGAAACTGAGTTAAACATGTTTTTTTTTGTATTTAAGATGACTACAAAAGTGAAATCTGTGGTAACACTTAGTGTAAACTTTGAGCAACAATTTAATATAAATGTTGGCATTAATAGAGATGTTGAAAGAGCAAGAACTTGCACAGATGGACACCCATGAGGCACCTTGCTCCCACTGAGACCACTACCACCAAAGCAAAAGCCACCATTGGACTCATCACCCAAGCATGAGGGGCTGAGTGAGTATATGGATCAATTCTTCACAGAGTTAGCCTCAGTCAATGTAACTCTGCAGGAGCTCAAGGTAACTCTGGCTGAGGACTTTAAATTATTTAAGCCAGCTCTAAAAAATCTAACCCAGAGACTGGGGGACACAAAAGTTCTAACCAGCTCCCTAGAGGATGTACACCAATGGTAGGAGAAGGAAATTAAGTAAGAAAGCCACAAAACTTGAGAACTGGATTGAAGACCAGGAGGGAAGGAGCCAGAGCAACAGTCTGATATTTGTGGGAATCCCTGAAAAAGCTGAGGGGCAGACATGATGGGTTTTATATAGTTGTTACTACTGGATGCAGTGGGTCCCCCTCCTTATGAGGGCAGATAGGTCATCAAATGAGTCCATCACTCCCTGAAACCTCTCCCACCCCTCTCAAGCAAACCCAGAGCTATGATAATTTAAATGTCTTAATTTTTAGACAAGATCTGTATTCAGGCAAAAGCAAGGGTGAGGCAATCTCTAACATGGAATGGTCACACATATTTTATCTTAGGTGATTGTCACCACAGCAGTACAAGCCAAGGAGCTCACTTACCAGGACATAAAAAAGGATTTACATATACCCCAAGGAAAGTTTTGCATTCTGCACCCAGCCAGCCTAATAGTGTACAGCAACAAAGGCTGGATGGAGTTTCCTAAAGCAGAGATTGCAAAACTAGAGCTACCAAAAGTAATCCTGAGCTTACATATCCCTATGGAGTGAAGAAATGAGAAACCTCCCCAAACTGGCAAATGAAATGCTGGGTCTCATATAAAGATGGACAAAGTTGGCAAAACTTGCTCCGCAAATTAATCCATGATTTTAGCACAATTTGCTGTGTGTGGATCAATCTAGGAAGTGTGAAATTTTTGCCACAAAGTGCAGAATTTCACCCACAAATGTCATAATTTTGCCATTCATGGGCAAAACTCCACCATTTGCAGGAGAAATTCCATCATTCGTGGGTCAAATTCTGCACTTTGCGGTGAAAACTTTATGATTACCCTGACATTCGCAAATTAATTCACAGAGCAAATTTCATGGACTTCGCACATCTCTATTGTTAGGATGCATTGCAAGCTGGGAACTGAGGTTACTGTGCATCTGTATGAAACTGTATATACCAGTGGCACCTCATTGGCACTGCACTGGTCACTGGCCTTAATTGCTCGTAGCTTATATGTTCATCTCCCTCTTAAAGGAGAATGGCCATCTAGAACTTTGTTGGCAATGCACACCTTGACTTTAACCAGTGCCCTCTGCAGTACTGTATATGATCTGCAACTCAATTACAATGTAAAACTATACATTAGTCATCAGAAAACAGTGAACAGTGACTTTTGGTAATTCGTTCATGTTTTATTGCGGACTAACCATCTGAGGGCTAGAAAGCAGGGTCCATAGTCACACAGATCTCCCCTCATACCTTTGTTTGGACCAGCTTTCAGGATATACTGTAGGAGTGTTTCTTGTGCTGGAGCTGCATGGCAGCTCATTACAACTTATGCCTCACAGACCAATGAGCAGAAGAAGGCAGGGCTCAGCCTTTTAAGGCTACCCCCATACCCTTTCCTTGGAAAGGGTAAAAATGGGAGACCTGGGCTTAATGAGGTTGGCTTCCCTCCTCAGGGGGGCACTAGAATGGCTGGACAGGGCCAAGGTTTATGGAAACGAAGCGGTCAAGCAGTTCAAAGTTTTATTCTGTAGTTTCTTGTTGTTACTGTTATTGCTAAGAATTCTGTAATTGGTTCATTCAAGGACATACAATATCTCAGTCAGTAATCAAGGTACTCACAGGACATCAGCACAGCTACACAGGGACTTTGGGTGAAATGTATAATGTCACTAGGTGGGCATTGTTTGAAACTTCTTTACATGGGGTTGGACATAAATACTGCTGGTATGAGGAAATGTGGCAGGTCCTGGATACCACATCACATCCTGGAATATTAAAGAGGCACAGATCTAAGATAAACACCACCAGTTGATTGGACATCTCAAATCTATAGGAACACAGATAGCCATGCTACATGAAGCCCACACCAAAGAAGAACAAGGCAATTTATGAAGAAGGGAATGGGTGGGGCAAGCACACAGCTAAGAATAGTAACAGTAGGGTGGGAGTGGCTATATTGTTTGCCAGAACAGTCCCCCTCAAACTTTCAGCACAGCATAGTGATCCAGAAGTCAGATTCATTATTTTGAGGTGTATGCTGAGCCTAATCGACACTACTCTAATGTGTGAATATGGACCAAACAGAGATGATCCATTATTCTTTGCCAGTCTGCTTAAGGTAATGAATGAAATACAAGTATCTTGCACAATAATGGCTGGGTGCTGGAACGTTGTTCAAGATACCCCCCCTTGACAGAACACATGCAAATAAAAAGGGGTCTTTCGCATGTCCAGAGGGCATTAATAGAACTAAAAGACACATTAGGAGTCATAGACCCCTGGAGAATGTTATACTCGAAGTCTAGAGAATACACATATCACTTTCCTGTACATGGCACAGAATTCCAAACTGACTACTTTCTAATCATGCAAGGGCTAATAGAAAGGGTGGAAACATGTGAAATGAAAGCCACGGTGGTGTCTTATCATGTTGCAGTCACAGTGTATTTAAATTTGTCAAATAACCAAGGAAGGAACAAGCCACGGAGAATGAATAATCACATCTTGAAAGACACTTAGAGTATAGAACTTATTTAAGGACTAACAAATTCATTCTCCCAAATTAATAAGGGGACAGTGGCTGACTTTAAAAACTGTGGGGAGCCTTTCAGTGTATGATGTGGGGTGAGATTATCAGAACAGCAGCTATTAGGGAACACAAGCGTATGTAGGAGTTCTCCACCTTACTTACGGAAATTGGAGAACAAGAGAAAAATAAAACAGCATCAGAACCAGAATGTCTCAGCCTTACCATCAGATAAGAAACACAGAGAGAGCAATATTTAAAGCAATGCTCAGTTATATAGACCAAGGAGAAAAGGCAGAGTAGGTATTAACATTGCATTTTAGGCAGAATGAAGCTCTAGAGTGGTGCCTACCATTGGAAAATCCCAAGGTGTCCCTTTAATAGTTAACCCATGACAGAAATAGTAAAGTGTTTTGGGAAATTTTATGAAGCTCTGTATAAAGCTGAAGCCCTAGGTAGTTTAGAAGACATACAAGCCTTTTTAAGAGCATCCCATTTGCTGCAAATACCAGAGGCTAAAATGAAGCAATGGGTAGCCATATCACACCAGAAGAGGTGCAGTTAGGAATAAGAGACCTAAAGCTAGACAACGCATCAAAGTAAGATGGTTTTTAACTGAAGTTTTATAAGGCTGTCAAGTAAGCAATAACACATGATGGGGTGTGCATTGAACAGATATTACCACATGCCCATGGGTGTAGTGACGGCCTCGTGTCTTCAGCCCCTAGGCATGTGGTAATATCTGTTCAATTCACACCCTGGAGTGTCTTATTGCACTTATAACATGGGTTCCCTTTTTTAAATCATTATTTTGTGTTAAAAAATGTTTAGGTCTGAAAAAAATGAAATAATTTACTGTATTTTTTGTAAAATAGTCCCTCTGCCTCTTTGGTAGATGATTTTAGGAGTACATTGGCAATATAACAAAGTCCTGTGCTGCACTGAAATGACATCTGCAAGGAGCAATAAGGCAAGTAAATGGAAGAGAGGATCCAGCACAGATATAGCATTCAGAGTGTGTTATTTTGATGGGCAATCCAACAAGCTGAACTAAGGTGAATCACCATATGTGGCTGGGATTATGTTCAAGCAGCAGCTATATGGCTAGAAAGTATTGGATATTGGGTCACATACACTGCCATGACCGAATGGTCTGTTGCTTGAATTTGTAGTGGGTTTAGAGATTCAGTGGATTTATGAGGTGGACCATGTTACAGGATTTCCACATGACTGAAGGTACCATATTGTGGGTTTGATGGAACATGGCTTGCCTCACCTTGGTACTCGCTTCTGTTTGTTTGATTTAAATTAGCATAGCTAGCTAGCTAAAGAGAGAGATGGACTTCAGGATCATAGGGGGGAAAAAACAGCAGTTGTTTGAAAGATATGCATCCAGCAAAGGTAGTTTAGCTTTGTCTTGAGCGTGAAGTTCACAATCTGAGTCACTTTAGCATTGTTCTGTTTAGTTTTGTTTAAGAGAGAAGACTTCATGATCAGGAAAAAAATATTTTACATATTAAACTCTGGAAGGAGTAGACAGACACTCGGGACACAGTGAAAGAACGATGTAAGAGTGTTCAATTTTATATTTTGTTTTAAATGTGAGTATGTGCTATCCTCATCTAAAGAAACATGGTATCTATGGTTTCTGAAGACTGAAGCTGTTTATATATTTTGAATGACTTCCTTGTTAACAGACGTAAAAAAAATGGTGACATTTTAAAAACGGAGACTGATTTATGGTTTTACTGCTGCGGTCCTTGTTTACAGAACTTGCTTTTACCTGTGCATTGAATGGATTTGATGCACAGGTAACAGCCAAACCCAAGGCAGGATTTTCTCTACCCATTTTATAAGGAGAAAATAGCTCCACACCTGGCAGAATTATATAATACTGCCTATGAAGGGAAGCATTTGGACTCAGCTCTGCAGGAAGCCCTAATTACACTTATCCCCAAACCTGGAAAAGACCAGGAATTAATAGGGAATTACAGACCCATATCTTTGTTATGCCTAGATATTAAGATCATGGCCAAAATTCCAGCAGAAAAGGTCACTAAAGTATGACAAATCCTAATTGATTCTGAGAAAGGACGGTTTATGCAGGACAGGTTATCAAGGGACCACCTGAGGAAACTCAACTACCTTATTTCTGTCCATTGACTCCAGGATCCCTGTGGACTTGGTGTCCCTGGATGGAGAAAAAACATTTGACAGTGTGGTCTGGGACTATTTATTTGCCACACTAAATGAATTTGGATCTCCAAAGGAATTCATCAACTAAGTAAGACTACTATATTCACAACCCTCAGCGAGAGTATGCTGTAATGGCCTTAAAGGAGAACTGAACTGAGCTTGTAAGTCATTTTTTTCCAATAAAAGCTGTTTATAAATACTGCTTAAAATTCTGCTATTGTTCAATTTATACAGGCCTTTTAGTAACATCAGTGGGTATTGCTGCTTTACAATCTGGTAGTAAGTACAATTTTAGAACTGTATGATGTAGTCATGTCCTTTTCAGCCACACAGTCCTACTGTAGAACATGGATACATTTTGTCAACAATAGAAGAGTAGAAAAGGAACACAAACTACATCATACAGTTCTATAATGGTGCTTACCAGCTGTATGCCAATCAGAAACATCCAGTAGGATAACTAAAAAGCCTGGATAGCTAGAGCAATAACAGAATTTGATCCAGTATTTAAACAAGCATTTGTCAATGCTGAATGTTGTCGCGCTGGCATTGGCTTTGGTAGTGCAGTGCAGAAACACATTTTGGGCAGGATGTGAAAAATGACAGCTGTACTGTTCATAAGGAGGTGTAAAAAAATGGCAGTGGTGAAAATGTGGCATGTAAATATTGCAAATTTATGAAGTTACAAGGGTGCAGCGGGAAATCGCAACTGCGCTTAATACACAGACATTTTATGGACTTCGCACCAGATTTTCAACATAGGCATTTTAGCACCTCTGTTCATGTCAGTGTCACTGTCATTTCCTCAAACTGTCCCAAAAAGTGATTTTGCACAGCGACCACGCTATTCTGTGCGGACATGTGAAAACACATTTCGGGCAGGATATGTAAAATGACAGCTGTACTATTCATCAGAGGTGTGGAGAAATGCCAATGGTGAAAATTCAGAGTGAAAATATTACAAATGCACAGCGTTGACAGGTGCGCAAAACTGCACAGCATGCTCAGAATACACAGTCATTTTATGAGTACTCATCACCAAATTTTCAACAATATAGGCATTTTAGGACCTCTGCTCATGAAGCGGTGTCACTGTCATTTTCATAATCTCCCCAAACACTGATTTCCCACAGTGACTGTGCTATTATCGCTAGAAGTGCGGAAACACATTTCAACCAGGATGTGAAAAATGACAGCTATACTGTTCACAAGGAGAAGTGTGAAAAATGGCAATATTGAAAATCTGGCACTTGAAAATATTGCAATTCAAATTCTGACGTGCACCTTAACTACACAAGCGCACTCGTAAAACAGCCATTTTTTGAATTTTTTCCACCAAATTTGCAACATAGGCTTTTTGAGAGCCCACCTCATGAACACTGCCACTATCCTTGCATTAATCAGTCCCAAAAGGTGATTCCATGCAGTGGCTGCAAAATCACCTTTCAGGACCAATTAACGTCATAACAGTGCCAGAATTCATGAGGAGGGTCCCAAAAACCCCATGTTGAAAACTGGGGCTTCATACTGCATGAGAGGGAGCAGCATGCTTTTGGCAATAACCAGCCATGATTCCTTGGATAGGTTGTTACCAATGTTTTGATGCTAGGATTTTGATACATATTCAATGTGGGTTCTGAATGAGACTTCTTGGTTCAAGTATGCTCTCAGGTACTTATTAGCCAGTGTCAATCATAGGTACAAAACTTGCTCTGCTAGATGGTAAAAGTTACAGGTGCTATTATAGCTTCCCACCAGTAACAATCAGGAGGCTAGTTAAAGCAAAGATAAACTATGGTACTCCCCAGGGCCCTACAACAAGGTTACTCTACACCAACATTAACCTCACTAATATGTGGAAGAGGGGTCTAGAATGGTTTTATCCTTTTTAGTCTCACCCAGTATACTTGGATTGATATATATTACTAGGAAATGTAATGTCTTGTTTTCTTTTTACAACCAATGATTGATGTTTTTTCTCATGTCTGACTTTTATTGTATTAGTCTGTTACTGCAGTTGTGTTCAGTTTTTGAAACCACTGTAAACATGGCACGAAATAAATGTACTATGTAATGTCTGTTTTATAAAGTCAATAAAGTACACTATGTTAAAAAAAGAGAAATACCTATTGGGCTTGGTGAACCATGCAGCCTGAAGTACCCAGTAAAACTAAAACTTCAATGTAATGGTGTGTGGCATGTTTGAATCAGTGGAGGAAGGCAAGGCATTTGTCTTAAGACTTCAGGGTGACTCAGGGAACCATTTGGCACTGATGGACCAGGCTTTTGCCTTCCACCCCGAGAAACAGTTAGTACCTGAAGTTCTACTGGGGAGGAGGGATTTGTTTTATCCCTCTTTTTAAATTCCACAGGTCTGCAACCTCTCTGAGCATCTAAACCCTCAGGAGTGTGAGGACCACAGTAACAGGAGGGTGGTATCTGTTCTGTGACATCTACAGGGTATCTGCAGGTAAGCCCTCAGTTCTGCAGGAGACTCTGAAGGAGCAGTGACTAGCTAACTGCAGCTGGTAAGCACACATTGTATCTAACGTGTATAGTATTACTGACTGCTGCTGAAACTGTTAAATCCTAGCTTCTATCTACATAGAGTAGGGTTGTAAAACAGGAATGTCAGAGAGTTAGGCTGTGTTTCAGGTGGGGTGTTACAGATTACTGCTAGTACTGTTTAATCTTAGCTTCTTCCTATGTTGGATAAGGTTGTAAGACAGGCAGTCAGTGTCCCCGCATTACTAAATAACTCAGGCAGTTTTATAAGCAGACAGTAGGAAGCTAGAATGGAGCATAAGGTGAGTGGGGAGGTAGTCAACTGTGGGGATTGTAGGGCACTCATCTCTAGGGCTATGCTTTGGAGGAGGGGACATTGCCCAATATGTAGGACCTACTGAGAGCTCCTTGCTCAGCTAGCAGCAGCAAGGGATGAAATATATAATCTACAACTCCAACTAAACTGCTGTCCACCTCTCACATCCCCATTAGCCCAGAGGCCCACTGGGTTGGGGGGATGGAGGGTGGAAGGGAAGAGAGAGGAGATCAGGTAGCTGGGGGCAGTCACACAGCAGACATTTATGCCCAAGAGATACCAATGGCAAATCACTTTGCACTACTCAAAGAGGTACAGCTGCCTGATGCTAATGTGGAGGACCTCAAGTCAGTTAATCTTGAGGGGAAAGAAGACAAAGTGACACCCACAGTCAATAGCAAGCAGAGGTTAGTAGGATTCTGGTGACCGGGGACTCTGTTGTTAGAGGTATAGAGAGGGTATTAGGCAGTGCAGGAAAGATGATTGGGGTGGTCAGATGCCTATTTGGAGCATCAGTCATCCAGGATTGGGAAAGGATAGGGAGGACAGTGAAGGGGGGGTGCTGGTATACTTTGGTACCAGTGATCTGGAGAATTGACCTGTGGAGACAGTAAAGCAGGACTTCCAGAGGCAGGGGGACAGACTGAAGAAGCACAAAGCTTCCTTGGCCTTTTCTGAGGTCCTCTCTATCTGAGGTAGGGAGAAGGGGTAGAATAGAGTGCGGAAGGAAGGCGGGGACTGAGGAGTTCAATGGGTGGTTAAAAGGGTGTTGTCAGGAACAGGGGTACCACTGTTGGGTGATGGGGAGCTTCTGGGACAGGAGGTACTTCAAAGGTGATGGTCTTTACCTTACAAGAGAGGTGACTAGTGCAATTAGGGCAGAAGTTTGATGTCTACATTGACAGACAGTTAAACTACTGCAACTGCGGTGGAGGATAGGGTTAGGGATTCCACAGCTGAGGCAGATGAAGTGGAGATCCTAGACAGAACTCCTTAGAAATGGGTTCAAGGTGTACAAAAAGTAGTAGCAGAGTGGAATGAGTTCAGGGGACCAGGGAGTGTAGACCAAACAGACCAGTAAAAAAAAGGAAAAACACAAGACATCTAGGATATCAAGCAATTGTGAGGGGGTAAGTTATTCAAGAACCAAGAGGGGTGAGAGTGTAAGATGGAGGGTGGTGTGCCTCTGTGCCAGGAGTCTAGGAAATAACATTAGTGAACTGCAAGTAATGATGGTAGATTCTTGGCTCAATATTAGTGTCCATTACAGAAATGTGGGAAAATAAGAACAACGACTAGGACCTGGTAACCCTGGATACACCTTATATAGGTGTGATAGAGGGATAGGTAGAGGTGGAGGGGTGGTAATTTACATCAGGGAAGGAACAGAGGCAGTAGAGGATACATCCATTGGAGGGAAAGGGGAGGTAGAGTCACTGTTGGTACAGCTCACAGAGTCACCAGATGGAAAACATCACTTGGGGGTGGTTTACAGACCATCAGACAGGGAGAGGAGACAGACAAGGAACTAGGAGCAAAAGTAGAAAAGTGGCTGCAAAAGTGGAGGTTTTATTAGTAGGACATCTTAACCTGTTAGTCGTTGACTGGACCATCCCAGCAGACAGGAGCACCAGAAACCAGGCCCTGCTTAATACTCTGCATGACTGCATGCTGATGCAGCGGGTCAGGGAACCGACTAGGCAATCAACCATTCTTGATGTGGTACTCACCAACATGGAAAGAGTAGATGGAGTTTGTGTTGAGTAACCACTGGGGTTCAGGGACCACAGTACTGAACTACATAGTTTGAGTTGGCCCTGGGCTTCAGTAAGCCCTCAGCTGAGGCTGAGGTACTAGACTTCAAAAGTGCTGATTTCAAGCAAATGAGGGAGCTGGTCCTGAGCAGATTAGCTGGGGTAGACAGCATTAGGAGAGCAGAAGAAAGATTGGTGGGGATGTGTGATAAAAGGTGCCATTCCCATGGCAATGAAAAAATGCACAAGAACAGTTATCAAGAGAAACAAGTATAAGAGACCAGTTTGGTTCTCTGAAAAGGTCAAGGAGGCAATGAGGATGAAAAAGAAGGCCTTTATAAGACACAAAACAAAAAGTAGGGGAAATGGGATGAGAATTAGAAAAAAGCTAGAGAGGCCAAGAGGGCAGTCAAGATCATAAAGGTAGGCACAGAACTGCATATTGTGGAGGATGTCAAAGGAGGGGAAAAACAGTTTTTTAGACATATAAGAGAAAAAGATGGGAGGGGGATTGTTAGGCTAAATGATGAAGGCAGGGTAATAGAGGAAGACAGGCAGAAAACAGCTGTGCTGAATGACTACTTCTGCTCAGTATTCACTATGAAGAACAGTAGGCCCTCACCAGAGAATGGCATAAAGGCAGCTGACAGATGGGTCCTGGTAATGAGGCTGCAGAGGTATACTAGTGAAAGAGTCAGAAAAGGGTTAGCAGCTCTGAAGGTAAACAAGGCTCCAGGACAGGATTGGATGCATCTGAGGGTACTAAGAGAACTGACATTAGTGTTAGCTGAACCCACTGGCAGGGTTATTCAATAGCTCTATGCAGCAAGTGATGCTTCCCAAGGACTGGAGGATGGCAGATGTTGTTCCACTATGCAAAGAAGTGAAGAAACAGCAGCCAGGAAACTACAGATCCATCAGCCTTACCTCCGTGGTAGGTAAACTGATGGAGACACTAGTCAAAGAGGACCTAGTGGAATACCTGGATAACAGTGGGCTTCAGGATAGTAAGCAATAGAGGTTTGGGGTGGGGAGGTCTTGTCAGGCCAACCTGATTGTGTTCTTTGATTGGGTATCCAGTGTAGCTGACAAGGGACACACAGCAGGCTTACTATACTTCGACGATGCTAGCAAGGCATTTGACTTGGTGCCACACTGAAGGCTGCTGAAGAAGATGAGGGCTATGGGTACAGCTAGGGAAATAGTAAAGTGGGTAGGGATTTAGTTGGCGGGCAGGCAGCAGAGAGTTGTGGTGAATGGGGTCAGATCAGTGGAAAGAAAGGTCACCAGCAGAGTACCACAAGGATCTGTCCTGGGTCCAGTCCTCTTCAGTGACATAGGATAGGGAATACAGGACAAGATGTGTCTATTTGCAGAGGACACTAAACTCTCTGGTAGAGTTAACAACACAGAGGGGATAAGGGAATTACAGAGAGACCTATAAATGCTAACAAATTGGTACAGAGTCTGCCAACTGAAATTCAACACCAAGAAGTGCAAAGTGATGCACTTAAGGAACAAACCCCCCAAAATGAGTATTGGACAGGAGGGGTTCAACTAGACACAACATCAGAAGAAAGGAGTCATCATCAGTGACTCTCATAAATTAACCTGTCAGTGTATCAAGGTCTTCAGAAAGGCAAACAGGATGCTAGTGTGTGTGCATTGGGAGAGGGTTCAACAGTAGGAAGCAGGAGGTACTCTTACTACTGTATAGTCACTTGAGGATTGTGCCTGGTTCTAGATTCCCCACCTTAAAAAAGACAGGGCTAGGCTATAATCCTCTTTTTGCACCACAACTCTGCCTGCTGTCTCTGTTTAGACCTGGAGTGCTTCTAATATTTGAGGTATAGACAGTACAACGCAAGGTAACCAAGATGATTCAGGGCAAGGAAAGCATAGCCTATGAGGATCTGCTAAATGCACTGAACATGTATTCACCCAAAACCAGATTTGGGGTGGGTGGATATGACTTAGACCTTCAAGTTCCTGAAAGGAGTAAACTAGGTGAACTCTGAAGAGCTATTTATCAGGAACAGAGAAGCTACGACATGGAGTCCCAAGTGGATGTTAATGGGGGGGGGGGGAAGATTTTAAAAGGATGTGAGGGAGTATTATTTTTACAGAAAGAGTAGTAAAGCTGTAGAATGGTCTGCCAGTGGAGGTGGTGGGTGCCTGAATCATAAACGGCATCAAACACAGCTGAGATAGAGCTAAGGATATAGTGGTTGCTCAGCAGGACAGGGAAGGCAGAAACACAGACAACAAAAGGGGGAATAGAGTATGCGTAGACCCCACAGAGACACTAGGTCCCTGGGTATGATAGGGTGACATGGCCAGACGAGATGGACCATCAGTCTTTTTCTGCCATCATCGTCTCTGTTTCTAAATTCAAAATACAGAGTGCAGCTTCTAACAGCCCCAACGCTTTGTCTCAAAACAATGAGACTTTGTCAGGAGGTACTTAGGCAACCCAGGGAGCACAAAGAATGTAGTCTCTGTGTGTGTCACTTAATGAAGGACCTTTTTCCTGATTCGTTAGCACTATCTATATTGTGTTGTCCCTGCTTGCACTTTAGCAGACAGTCATATGTTTATGGGGGGATGAATTTTAATGCAATGTCAATGGTGTTGATGCTGAAACCTTATAAACATGAACACATTATCTCTTTAAGGGAGAGGATGCCTCACAATGAGAATCATAGAAACATAGAGCTTGATGGCATATAAGGACCGCAAGGCCCATCCCATCTGCCCATTTCTTTTTCTACCTTATAAATGTGCCATCGGCCTTTGCTCTGTCACTGGCCTATCTATTCA
Source organism: Neoceratodus forsteri (assembly GCA_016271365.2). Lineage (NCBI taxonomy): Eukaryota > Metazoa > Chordata > Ceratodontiformes > Ceratodontidae > Neoceratodus > Neoceratodus forsteri. The sequence goes on from CM057456.1 coordinate 1,683,230,574, forward strand.
TACTCATCTGTGTTGCTCCCTTATGCCTATCCCATGCCTGTTTGAAGCCCTGCACTGTATTCATAGCCTGCCACTTCCTGGGTGAGCCGTTCCATGCATCCACCGCCCTTTCTGTGAAAATAATTTCCTCACATTCCCCCTTAATCAGCCTCCCTCTAATCTCATGCTGTGTCCTCTTGTCCTGCTAGTTTTCTTATATTTAAACATGTTAGACTCTTTCACCTTGTTAATGCCCTTAAGGTGTTTGAATGTTTTGATCATATCACCTCTTTCCCTCCTTTGCTCAAGGGTATACATATTGAGCTCTGTTAATCTGTCCTCATATGTCTTCTGATTCAGTCCCTGTACCATTTTGGTTGCCCTTCTCTGGACAATTTGGGTAATGTCCTTGTGAAGGTGTGGCCTCTAGTACTGCACGCAGTACTCCAGATGGGGCCTAACCAGTGTCTTGTAAAGAGGGATTATTACCTCCCTCTTACGACTTGTGATACCCCTACTAATACACCCTAACATCCCCCTAGCCTTACCTACTGCTTTAGAGGTCTGCTTGAATGATTTCAGTCATCGGTGATGATGATGCCCAAGTCTCTTTCTTCCTTTGTGACTGCCAGCAACTCCCCTCCCAGCCTATAGGTGGCTTCAGGGTTTCTCTTCCCTATATGCATTATCTTGCACTTCTTTGTATTAAATCCCAGTTGCCACTCTTCTGACCATTTTGCTAGTTTATCCAGATCTCTTCTCATTCTGCTCACCCCATCTGGATCATCTACTCTGTTGCAGAATTTGGTGTCATCTGCAAACAGACAAGCCTTACCCTCTATTCCATCTGCAATGTCACTACTGAAGATATTGAAGAGAACTGGCCCCAGGACTGATCCCTGAGGTACCCCACTTGTGACTTGAATCTCTTCTGATTGTATACCATTTACCACCACTCTCTGTTTTCTGCCCGTCAACCAGTTTGCCACCCAGTTGACCAACTTCTGACCCACCCCGAGCCTACCCAGCTTATTTATCAATCTTCTATGTGGAACAGTGTCAAAAGCTTTGCTGAAGTCAAGGTAGGTGACATCAACTGCTCTCCCTTGGTCCACCACTCTGGTTACCCAGTCAAATAAATCTATGAGGTTAGTTTGACAGGACCTTCCTTTTGTAAACCCATGCTGTCTTGGATCCTGTGCCCCTATGGATTCCAGGTGTTGCACTATCCTTTCCTTAAGGAGTGCCTCCATAATCTTGTCCACTAATGAGTTAAGACTGACTGGTCTGTAGTTCTCTGCCTCCTCCCTGCTACCGCTCTTGTGGAGTGGGATCACATGATCCCTTCTCCAGTCTTCTGGGACCTCTCCTGTGCTCAGAGACTCACTAAACAGTTCTGCTAATGGCTCTGCTAGTTCCACCCTTAGCTCCTTAAGTACCGTAGGATGTATGCCATCAGGTCCCATTGTCTTTTCCACCCTGAACTTAACGAGCTCTTGTAGGAAGGACCCTTTCTTTTGTGAAGGGAGCAGTGCTCACCTCCCTCCCCCTGTGTCCATGGTGCTGAGCTGTGGGCCCTGCCCTACCTTCTCTTCAGTAAATACTGAGCAAAAGTATCTATTTAGGATAGATGCTTTTACAGGGTCCTCCTCCTCACATGCCCCCTTTTCTCCTTTGAGCTTAGCAATACCCCCTCTGGACTTTCTCCTTTCACTAATGTATCTATAGAAAGTCTTGTCCCCTTCTTTTACTGTTCGTGCTAGTGTTTCCTCAGTTTGGGACCTTGCCTGCCTTACTGCCTTCCCCGCTTCCCTTAGGGCAGTTTGGTATGCCTCCCTAACTTCAGCCCGCTGTGTTCCCTTATATTTCCTGAAGGCCAGCCTTTTGGCTCTGACCTTCTGCTACTGTGTTGAGGGACCAAGTGGATTCTTCTTCTTTTGCACTTCCTTTTCTGTCTAACACAATGGGATTTTGCTTCAAAGTATTGCATCTTTAATGCTTGCCCACTTTGCCTGTACCCCTCACCTGTGTTTCTTTTGCCAGGTCTAGTTTAACTCTTTGGCCATCTTATCAAAAGTCAGCTCCTCTGAGTCCCATATTTTTGCCTTGGAATGGGATGATTTAGATGTAGTGGTCAAATTGAGCCGTACCATGTGATGGTCACTGGCCCCCAGGTGACCTTCAACCTGGAGATCTGTGATCCTTTCCCTGTTAGTCAGTACTAGATCTAGGATAGCACTGTCTCTTGTGGGTTGTTGTACCAGTTGTTTGAGGTCCTCCCCCTGCAGGGAATCCACCATGTGTCTAGTTCTGGCAGATGTTCCTGCTGGCATAGACCAATCTGTATCCGGCATGTTGAAGTCTCCCATTATCAGAACCTCCCCTTTAGCTGTCATATTTTGTGTATCTTCTAACAGTAATGTGTCTATGTCCTCCCCCTGGTCTGGGGGCCTGTAGACAACCCCAGTTCTTATGGCTGTCCCATTTCCTGTTTCCAGGGTGACCCACAGTTCTTTTGGCTCCTTATGTGTATTCTGAATTTCTGTAGCTTTGATATTTTCATTGACATACAGGGCACACATCATAATATATTTAAATAATTGAATATGTTAATTGCTACTCCTTATATGTTGTCTGCCTGCACACAGACTCCACCCCCTGAGGAAGGAGCACGCATGCTCCAAATGTGCATGGGGAATCTGTGTGGGCAGTAGTAGCATTTTTTACTTGCACTTTGTGCTTTATGGCTCAGAAATTAAGTTAACTCTATAAGTGGTAACTCCTGGGTGCGCTTTCTTTGTTTTTCTGCCCTGTCAACCAGTTGATCCCTGAATGATCTTTCTCCAGGTACAGCACCATTGTACACCTGAGATGACTCTTTTTCTGGTTTTGGTCCCTCCACCAGCCCAGGGATATCCTGTTCATCAAGGCCATCTAGCAGTTGTTTGTGCACAGCAACATTATGGAGTGCTGCACATGCTTTAATAATTCTGCATGCAGCCACTGGAGCATACTGTAAGACCTGCCATGATTTAGCTAGACGTCAGAAGCACATTTTAAGGTCTCCAAATGTTTTCTTAATTACAGCTCTTGTTATTGTATTCACAGTAGTGTATTACTGCTCCACTGCAGACACTGGTATTCTGGTGGGGCTCTGATGGGGGTCATGAGGTAAGGTCTCAAAAGGTACCCAGAGCCATCTGTGGGACACAGACATATTGTTTACTATGTGTACAGTGTGCTTTACATGTGGCCAGCACCTGCATATCATGCCCACCTATGAGAAGGCCCTGGGGCATGGTCTCCCTTCATGACGTCATGCATACCTGATTGTTTCCAAATAAAGGCATCATGTGTGCTGCCAGGGTATGCGGCCGCCACATTAGTGATGGTGTGTTCCACTGAACATATTGTCTGTACATTTATGGAATGATATCCTTTCTTACTGCAGAATGTGAATGCATTGTTCTTGGGGCCCATATAAGCACATGTGTGCAGTCCACTGCACCAATGATTCCTGGAATGCCAGTAATATCAAAGAACTCATGCTTGATTTTAGTTAAGGGTTTTTTGCTCATCTGGAATGTAATGTACTGGGGTGCCTTTTGTACTATTGCTTTCATGACCTGTACTATGATAAAGGAATAATGCACGGCAGGGTGTGTGTCGTGCTGGGATAACGTCACACCTGGGGTGATTAGACATGAGGCCGTGGGGCCGAGTGCGACTAATTACCCCAGAAGTGACATTATCCAGAACCACACGCACCCTGGAGTGCACTGTTATACAATGGGTCATTGTAAAAAAAAAGACAAAATGCTTAAGAAGTTTACTATAAGTATGTTTTTAGTCACATTTTTTTGTGTGAAGGTATACTAATCAAAGAAATAGTGCTGATTGTTTCTTCCCTGGGCTAGTAGGTGTAGCTGCTGTACTGTGTGAGGTTGGCCAGCGAAGCTTACTTGTATGCTGAGCCAGGGACAAGTTAGCCCCCCCCCCCCCATTCTCTATCACTGTTTCTCTGTCTTTTTGATTACCTGGTTCTCTGTGTGTGTGTCTGTTTTTCCACTGCTGTTGAAAGCTGTTGTGAGACAAGCCCACGTGCCCGCGGTGTTGTCAGAGACAAACTGCACACCAGTGCTGTTTAAAATAAGGAGTATCTGCATGCTTTTCCCGGTACAGTTTTACTGTGCTAGATACCTGGAAAATGTAAAAAAAAAATGATGTAGTGATTGTTCTGTTCATATGGGCTTTTCTGTATTGGAAAGGGAAGAACAGTGTGGTTTTCTTCGCCGAGCATAGACTGTTAAGTGCTTGCGCTGAACGCAACAGAACACAGGTCTTGATTATGGCTTTCTCTTGCTTTAAAATTAATGAAAAAGCAGGATGAAAAATAAAGAAGATCAGGAAAAAAACTGATTGAAGGAGGTCTTTGTCTGTGGGCAGAGTGTGTGAACTGTTAAGCCCATCTACGTTGACGGCATTAGTTTCAAGCGGGGCGGGGAGTGGGGATTGTCAGCATTCGGCTGAGCTGCAAAGCGGGGAGCATTGAAGCTGCTTGTAGGCAGCAGAATGATGCTTTTCTTTTTCTTTCAGTGCGGTCGTAAGTGTGCTGGCACTAGAGCCGTGATGTTATGCCAGGATAACATCACGGCTCCAGTGCCAGCTTGACCTATCAGAGGCCAACACTCCTCTTTGCCATTGTATAATGTGGGACATAGTGGACTGGCTGATGCCAAACATATCAACTATGGGCCTCTGGAACGTGAATGTGAAGAGGAACCGCAAGATTGCCAATAAGTGATCAATGGGTCCAAGTTGACAGTTATACTTGTCCTGGATTGGTCAGAAGCTGAGGGACTGGAAACAGAGTAACCATAAATATAGTCCTTTACAAGGAGGGCACAGTGACTAGTAGAGTTCCACAAGGGTCAGTCCTTGGACCGACACTATTCCAGTTTTTCATCGGAGATATGGGTGAGGGGTCACCAATTGGGTTTAAAAATATGCTGTTGATTCCAAGGTTAGGGAATTGTAGAGGCAATGGAACACAGTAAATAGACTCAGGCATACCTCTCAAGTGTCCCTCATTGCGAGGGACATCCCTCATTTTGCCCCTTAAAATTGCTCTGTCCCTCATCCGTCCTTTTTGGAAAAGGTGCTGCCCACACAGCGAATGTCCTGTAAATTCAGACATTAAAGCAGAAACACTTAATATTCTAAAATACTGAATCCAAAATAAACTTTGTACAAGTAAACACTATGGTTTTCACAGTGTTCTGAGCTTATATCTCCATGTTTGAGGATGTGTCCCTCATTCTGAGTGTCTGTGTCCCTCATTGTCCCTCATTTTGAGTGTCCAAAAATGTCCATGTCCCTCATTTCAGTCACAAAAGGTTGAGAGGTATGGATTCAAGGTGACCTGGCACTAATAAGTTTCTGGGCCAACAAGTGTGGAATGAAGTTTAACATTGAAAAATTGCCCATCCAGCACTTAGGAACTAATAATCCAGAAGCTCTGCATTACATCGGGGGTAAACAGCCTAATGTAACACACAAAGGGAGGAACTCAGGAGCATTTGTAACAACACCTTCAATTCCAAAACTCTGTGAGTAGACAGTGGCAAAAGGTGGGAGGATTTTTGGTAATATTAGAAAGAATTTTATGAATGCCCCCTTCTGATGTCTAGATGTTACTTGGGGAAGGGGGGTACTTGCAGCCAGAAACACAGTCTAGAAAATAATACAGCTCGTTGCCTGGGTTCCTGGGTGATGTGTCCATGGGAGGTGCTGGCCTTACTTAGCAGCAGAAGGGTAAGCAGCTGTGGGGACAAGCTTGATTAGCACAAACACACACTCAGCTGAAAGATTAAATCCATTGTCCACTCCAGATTAAAGAAGAAATAGATTTAATCTATCACAATTGATTGACTCACTCCATGGAGTGGTGGGTGCAAATCATAACGGTGGGAAAGCATTTAGGGTTAGCTGCCCAATACAGTCTGCAGCAAATCTTTAGTTATTAAAAGCTCTTCCCCTGCAGTGCTCCCTTAGAGACGAACAGTCTCACAATCCTGGCAGCAGCAACACACTCGGCCGGAATGCAGGCCGCAAAAATATCTGTTCTCCTTGAACTCCCTCCTGTACAAAATGTACTTTCTTTTTCCAAGGTCACTGGGGTAGATCTTACATTCCAACACAGTACACTACCATCTACAGGGTGTATAGTAGCTGAGTAACTTAAGTGGTCCTACCCCGAGCTGGTGGTTTGAATCCGGGGCTCCCACTAGGTGTTATTTTAAATGCAGCAATCCAAGTCCCTGGAAATGCTAAGTCCCCTCTATCCCAAGCTCTTGTGCAGCTCTGAGTGTCCCAGGGCATTTCTGCTAGCCCTGGCCACCCTGGAGACCTGTGCACAAGTTGCTGTTGGGCTGAATAGGATCCCCAGCACCTCCAAGCCAGGCCAAAGTGCCAGCAGAAAGGGAGACAGGCTGCCACCACTGTGCTCCCTGCAAACACAGGCTGCTACCACCATGTTGTCCCAATGGCCAGTGCCAGAACTGGTCCCACACTAGCCCGCAGATGAGAAAAACTTGGGGGACCCAACTGTGCCACCCCACCAAGGTACCTGAGAGTCATGAGTTGGGCCACATTTCTTCTTCCCAGGCTCTGGCTCCCATTGGCACAGGCAATCCCCAAATGGCTCTGGACTACTCCCGGCCCCAAATGCTACATTCTCACACTGGTCTTCGAGGGCAGTGGACCAGGGTGGCAATTGGCCCACCCCTGGCTTGAACCTCAGCCCTCATGGCTGAAACACACACCCACTTCTCCTCTCTTCTCTCAGGACTCCCCTGCTCCCACCAAAACCCTGCCTACTTATACCTTTAGGCTGAGGCTCCCCTGCCGGTAGGCAGGGCCCCAGCTCCAGACACTAAGGCTACAAATAAATTAACTAGTAAGCTCCCAAAGGGGGCTCACATTTATAACTAGGAATCATAAGGTCCTGGAACCATATAGAGATTGATGGTAAGACCATACCTGGAAATCTGTAGCCAGTTTTGGCACTGCATGTCAGGAAGGATGAGGACTGGGTTGCGAAGACTCAGCAAAGAGCTACTAAAATATTCTGGGGACTGAAAAATTAATCTCTGTGACAACAGAATGAAGGAGTTTGATATGGTCACCCTGGAGAGAAGACAAATTAGGAGGGATCTTTTACTGATATATGACATAGGTAGAGATGGGAGATTAAAAGACAAATCAATCTGGAACCAACAACAGGATCACATTTCACTGAGGGACTTACAGTACTAGGAAACTATGTTATGCCACATTTAATAGTGTTAAAAGAAAATAATTCTATACCCAATTGCAAACAAATGTTAATGCAAATATTATTGTCAAAGCAAAAAACATACAAAATATGGAAATAAAAAATTAGGGACAAAAGTCCATGGAACCTTTGTAAATTGGTTGTGAGGTATTTCTCATTGTTTGAACGATCACAGGTCCCAATAATGGTGTTACCCTAATTTCGACATCGCCTTGTCACACAGAGTAAATGACACAGCAATGCTTGCATGGGGAGTGCTGATATTAGGTTAACATAAACATTGCATTTCTTGATTGTTCAAACTCTGAGGAACAACACACCACTGATTCCCCATGGTTCCAGGGACTTCTTTATCAAAGTTTTTATTCTCCAGGTCATCAACTGGCCCCCTTCAGCCCCAGTCCTCCTAGACACATCACCTTCTTTTTGGCTTACCTCTCTGTCTGGAGAGCCCCCCCGGATTACCTCCCATGCCAAAGTCAGCAAGGCTGGCCAGACTCCTCTGGAGCACAATCCAGATCACCTGGAGGAGGAGCCCCATCCATAATGTGAGGCCTGCTGAGCACTGAAGAGTCATCCTGCTCACACGGGTGCTTTTTCCTCCAATTTTTCTCCCCATGGTCACGACAGCAGTTACACACTGTGCATGGGCAGGCATGCATGGGTGTATCAACAGCTGATGATGGGCCCTCCTCAGGTAGATACTCCCTCTGTGCTGCCACACAGCCTCCACCAGGTGGCAGGCAAGTAGCAGAGGGACCAGTCTTCGCTCCCTCCAAGAGAGAAGAGCAGTCTATGGGATGCTGTATCCTGTCTCCTCCAACTGTCTTCATGAGACCCAAGTCTGCTCCTGAACCAAGGTTGCTGGTGCAGGAGGCGGAAGCGCTACCTCCGTGCAACAGGGTCGGTAGTTCCAAGGACTTTGGCCCTAATTTTCATTGCCGTACTTTCCACACTTTGTACTTCAATCCTAATAGATACATCAATGTAATTTTTTTCAATTAATTATACAGGCTCAGTAGCAGCTGCATGTTGGGGATGAGTTAGTGTTTGTGTTAAAAATTAGGTTTTTAACAGCTTATACATCTGCTGTCTTGTTGCTAGGACTGTGACATTTGTTATTCACTGTCTCAGTCCTAAGAGCTAATTCATTCTCAAATTTGCCAAAAATCAGTTTGACTGTTTAAAATGCATTAGTTAATTTACATAAAAAAACAGTTTTCAGTTACTTTTTTTTCTCATAAGTAACAGATAAAGTAGGCATAAAACAGGCAGAGTTAAATTATTAAACTTACAGGTTCATTAGATCCTGTTCCAAGTAAGTGCATTTCACTAGTTTAAAAACAAAATTTGATTTCATTTTGAAGCACTTCAAGAGCAACTGATATGTTCTGGGCAGGCAGCTCTTAACAAGGAGTTGCCTGCCAGAGGAGCTAATTTAGGGCAGTTGTGATTTTTTTTGTGAATATTAAAATCAGGACCAACATTTGTATGTCTGACTTGTAACTTCCAAGCATGAGCCGAGCGCTGCAGTCTTGGCCCTAAAAAATAGCACTTTAATGACACAAGGTAGGGAACAGGGTTATAGGTGCTCTGTATGTAGAACTGTGAAATTGGGGGAACATCTAAACATACATATAGTAGTTTTGATTGCTGTCACTGTATACATGTATGGGACTGTAATATGTACTATATATCAGCCTCATACATGTATAACTGCAATTAAAGCTACTGTAGGCATGATTAGACGGCACCCTCCTATTGATGTAACCCCTAGATGGCGCTATCCCAGGGGCTACTACCCCTGCCTGATTTGCCACCAACAGGTTGAGGGGCCTGGATCCAATGGCGGGTGCCTCCACCCAGAGGTCAGGGTTTGCAATAGTTAAACTAACTTGGTCACAGCCCTCTGGGACACTGCAACCCCCCTTTCTTCCCACTAGTGGCCCACACAATATATCAGAATTACCTTCACAGTATACACTTACCCCAGGTCTGGTTCCGGCACTGGGACCTCCTGTGAAATGAGATACAGTGCAACAATCACAGTACAGTACTTTAACATGAGACAAATACCTCAGGCAGTATAACTTTACTGAAACAAGCAGCTCTGATTTATTTAGGGGATATAACAAGGACGGGAAATCAGGTTAATTAGCTTATCACTCTAATAATCTACCTATGGCTCTGTGCACAGGCCTATCCCTATCAGTTACTGTCCTGGGTACCCAAGCCCTAGTGGCTAGTCCAAACCGTGGCAGCTGGTGAGGGGCCCTTTCACACAGAGAAAAGGAGAATTAAACAGTCAACAGTACAGTAATTCCATTTGGATTTAATGTGGCAATTCAACAGGGGCGACCTGAATTAGTACTCACGACCTCCAAATAAGATAGGCTCCTTCAATGTCAGCAGGGCTCACTTGAGGTACACAAACCTCTTCACACATCCATATAAAAGAAAGCACTATACCAAGGCAGGCTGCATCTGTATCCCGATCGCAATTACTGCACAATACCGGGAGAACACACAGCAGATTCAGTTCCTGACAGACAGAGTGCAATTCAACAATTTCTCCAGTCTTCTACAGGTGAGCCTGGTTTCTACTCTTCAGAGATCCTTTGATTCTTTCACAGGGACGGATTCAGTCCTAACAAGCTGTTACACAAGCTGCAGACGGAACTCTGGGCCTTACACATTTTGACTAAAACTGCACACTGAAAAAGCACAGGCTCCTTCCTTCTTCACTGCCAAAGCTCAACTGAAACTCCAACTGACAAAACCGGGCACTTCCTTTGAGTTCCTCCCAGTTCTTGACTGGATTGGCTGTCTCACAATAGACTGCTGCTGTTGGTCCAAAAGGCACTGAAGTCTAAACTACATCTCCCAAGTCACTGCCCATACAATCCTCTTGTGGCTGGCTCAGATTATGAGTCCAAGTTCTGATTCGTCCAAGGCACCATTTTAGAGCTAGCTTACCCCACACTGATTGGTCCAGTTCAGCAGTTCAAAACTAGAATGGGAACTAGCAGACACAGTTCTGACTGCAAAGAAAGCAGGTTAGACAAACTGTAATTTCATTATTACTCTAAATAATTTCTGGCAAACAGTTACATCTTTCAGATAGGTTCCTTTGCACTCCTAGTGACTGCAAAAATGAAGTGAATTGGCAGCAGCAGAGTGGTACTCAATCAAAAAACACACAGTCCCCCATACAAACTAATTATGTCTGCAAGCAGACAGCTCTTAAAGAGACAGTACCAGAGGTTCTAAAACACTCACTGATAAATGGCTTAAATGCAAAACACCATTCAGGCTTGGAGCATTCAAGCAAGCTCCTGGAAGTCTTTTGGGAACCCCATTTGCAGAGGTTACACCCTTCCTGGCCTGGGAAAGCTTGATGTCGCGTCAAGCAAGTACCCCATAAGTTTCAACTGCAACCATATACATTTGCATTAGGCTCGCACATGTAATCATCAGTCAATATATCATTTTACACTGATCGTCCTCTTTACACAGTATTACATACATTGTACCATAACTCAAGTTATTACCTCTTGTACATGAAACCTGAAGAGAGGGCCCTTCCTATCAGTTACCTTGGGGCTGGATGGGGCAAGGGCACCATATGAGAGCAACACAAGTAACTTGGAGTTAGCACTGATGCTCAGTTTGGGCAATGAGCTCGGGACACATACACTCCCTTTATGGACAACATTGAGGCAAGTCCACAGGCCTCCCAAGTGAATCATAACTGAGGTGCACCACAGGCTTTACAGCTCGACCAGTCTTTCTAGGGGAACTGTTATAGTCTCTGCACTCTGAGCCTCATTTTCAGCATTGTCCTCACTTGTCAGGAGTCTCCATGGGGTAGAGAGGCTAGAACTTGGGGCACTTTCAGCTCCAGGAGTTACAGTTTCTGAGTCCACAACATTTGGCTCGCATGGAGAGCTTTCGGACACTGGCAGTGGACTGTCAGGGCACTCAAAATACTCTTCTTGTTCGGGTGTATCACAGTCTGCCCCAATCTATCATTTTCCTCCCTGAAGCTCAAACAGTTCAACCATGCACAATGATTCCATTTCATCTGATCTGATGCTTTGCACTTCACTTTCTGGGAGCATTGGCTCCAGGGATGAAGCTGGGGTTTAGACAGTCCAGAAGGCCCAGCTTCATCTCCAGTATTGACTAGGAGTTGCCCGAAACAATTGACTCAGTTCGTAAGAAGGATAGTATTCAAAGTCACTCTCACTTTCTTCCGATATGGACTGACAGTCATGCTCAACTGGGACTTGTGGAGGAACACTTTAACTTACTTCTGTAGGTGCAGACTTTCTTGATCTTTTCTTAGCAGCAGCTCTAGTCACTGGTCCAGAGGGGCATCTTCTAGGGGCTCAGACTCAATTAAGATTTGTCCAATGGGCAGTAAATGATTTCTATGCATTGTTTTACATCTTTTGAATTATCCTCAGGCCTTACTTTGTACACTGGCAGATCATCTAGTTTGCCCACTACAATGTGAGGAGATGGTGCCATCTGTCAGCAATCTTGTGCTTGCCATACAGTCCCAGATTTCTTAGCAATACCGATCTCCTCCTGGAGTTCCTGTGCTTTCACCTTTTTATCATACCTTTCTTTGTTGGCCAGATTTCTTTTGGCAGCCATGGTTTGAGCCAGTTGAGTACGCATGAGTTAGCTGGGCCTTTAACTTTGCACATACTGTAAATAGTTGTCAGCTTGAACCCCATCGGAGAGACCCCAAAACACACATCTACTGGTAGTCGAGCTTCTCTTCCAAACATCAGGCGGTAGGGGAGAATCAGTGGCATCACTTTTGGTGCAGTTATAAGCATGTACCAGGGTGCTAATTTGTTGGCTCCATCTGAAGCTTGTCCTTTGGGTGCAGGTGCCTAGCATATCTATGAAAGTCCGGTTGAAGCGTTCAGGCTGTGGGTCCCCTGAGAATGGTAAGGAGTGGTTCTGGACTTTCGCACTCCCACAGAGAAAGCATCTCTTTGATCAGACGACTCTCAAAGTCTCTCCTTGATCAGAATGGATTCTTTGTGGAGCCCCATAGTGAACAAAAAGTTTTCTACAAGTACTTTGGCCACAGTGGATGCTTTCTGGTCTTTGGTGGGAAAGCTTGGGCATATCTCGTGAAATGGTCAGTGACCACCAGCACATTACTGATATTTCTTTGATCTGACCCAAACTCAGAAAATCAATACAGACCAGCTCCATGGGTGCACTGGTGGTGATGTTAACAAGGGGCAACCTCTGAGGCAAAACTTTCCTCTGTGGCTTAGCGACTACAAGTTCGAATGTGTTGCTCCACATCAGCCCCCATCTTAGGCCAATAGAATCTGGATCTCACCAAGTCAAGTGTTCTGTCTCTACCAAGGTGCCCCATGTGGTTGTGCAAGGACCTCAGTACTGAGTCTCGAAAGGCAGTGGGCAGCACTAGTTGTTGTTTGTCTATTGTGCCCTCTGTCTACTGTTTCTCTGTATAACAGTTTATTGATCGAGTTTCAACTTGGACCTTCTTTGTATAACAGTGCAGTTCTCAAATCAGTGGGCGTAATTTGGACACATCTTTCCTGCATAGAGGCTTCTAAGCTGCTTTGATCATGGGATCGCGGGATTGAGCCGCGAATACTGTCATTGTCCAGCTGAGGCAGTGCACCAATGTCTATTGCAGAAAAGTGGCAATAAGCAGCAGGTATACAATTCTCAGAGGCTCCCAAGCAATCCACCATGCAGTCCACTGCGCCCGTGGACATTGTTCCTCCTGTCAAACTTCGACCAGAGTGCCGAATGTCAGGTTCTGCCAATCGGACCCAATCATTCTGAGAACAGGCCTCCGGGAGAGCATCAGCATCTATGTGGTTCAGACCTGCTCGGTGTTAGGAGGCATAGTCATATGTAGATAATGCAGAAAACCACCTATCGTCAGTGGCATCCAACTTAGCTGAGGTCTGCACATGGTTCAAAGGATTATTGTCAGTTTTACTAGTATTTAGCCCCATACAAGTACTCATGGAATTGGTCAACAATAGCCCACTTCAAAGCTAGGAACTCTAACTTATGTACAGGATAGTTCTTTTCGGATGGGGTCAGGCTTCTACTGGCAAAAGGCCACTGGTCTCAGGCCATTCTCGTGCTCTTGGTAACTACAGCCCCAACCCTTGCAAGCTAGCATCAGTGTGCAGGACGTGAGGTTTTCTTGGATCGGCATAGGCCAGCACTGGAGCATGGGTAAGTTGATATATGATCTCATGAAAAGCAGTCTCAAATCAGAGTCAGCGGGCCCCAAATACTTCACTCAGATGAAAATACACTCTTTCAGTCTTGAGGACTGACTTTTGGTATTTTTGTGGGTTGGGGATACCCTTGAGTAAGGTTAAGTAAAGGGTGGATCACTCTTGAATAGTCCTTGATGAGCGCGATAATAACCACAGAATCCCAGGAATCTTTGCAGTTCTTTAGATTTTTGGGCTGTGGCCAGATGGTCAGGCCTCAACTTTACCTAGGTCGGTCTCTATTCCTAACGGTGGATACTATGTGTCCCACATACTTTACTGATGTTTGAAAGAATTGACACTTATCAATGGACAGTTTAAGGCCAAAGTCCTCCAGTCGGTCCAATACCTAAATAATCTGCTCTCATGTTCCTCCAGTGAGCTGCCAAACACAATGACATCATCTAGGTATACCAGGCACTCTAGTAAGTTCATGTCCCCCACTGCAGCTCCATCAATCGTTGAAAAGTGGCTGGGGCACCTGAAATCCTGAGGCATCCTCATGAATTCATAGAAGCCAAGCGGACAGATAAAGGCCGTCTTCTCACGGTCCTCTGGGGCCATCGGGATCTGGTAGTACCCTGCGGAGATCCAGCACAGAGAACCACTTGCTCCCGTTTAGGCAGTCCAAAGCATCCTGAATGCGGGCATTGTGTACTGATCAGGGATAGTCCACCCGGTTTAAAGGTGCGATAATCCACACACATCCTTACTGTTCCATTCTTTCTCACTACCACAATGGGGAAGCATAAGGGCTTCTGGATTCTTGTATTACACCAGCAGCTAACATCTCTTGCAGATGCCGTCTCACATCATCTATGTCAGCAGGTGCCAGCGTACGAGACCTCTCACGAAATGGTCTTTCGTCCATGCAGCGGATATTATGCTCAGCTCCTTGCACGCATCCACCATCCCATTCCTTTAAAGAAAACACCTGGTCTCTCTGGGCAAGCTTCTCACTGATCCTCACTTTCCATTCAGCTGGCAGCGGGGGTCGCGAAATCAAACAAGTCAGGCGTTACTCTGTCATTCTTCCAACCCAGACTCTGCTGCTGGGTGCTTATCACAGGTTCTCTGCACAATCACATTAGCCAGGATGCAACCTCTGTTTACTAGATCTCTTTCAGACACATTATGAACTTGGACCATTACCCTTCTGGCATAAGCATGGGCTCTAAGCGGGCAAAATACTAGGCTTGACCAGCAGTCCCTCTGGCAATTTTCCATCGCCTGGTGCATCAACATTAATATTTTATTCTTAACATCCTTTCTGATCGGACCTCTCTGTAAGGTACACTGGGCATTTGGCGCCAGGATCAGAGACTCAGGATCCTTCTTCCATACAATTCCGACCGGTTCCTCTGGTTCTGTTTTTTCAGCATCTCTCTGTGCCTCATAGGCCTTCTTAATTAAAAGCCGGAACTCTTAAAGCTCTACTAGTCTTTGACCCTGTTTTCTATAACACAACTGTGCCAGCCTTCCGAACATATGAGCATTTGTTCCAATCAACAAAGGGACACCATCATACAGTCCAGTGGGGGACACACTAAGGCTAGGGTCTCTACTTGTTGACCACTCCAGCCACGGATGGTGGGAAAGACAACAAGAATTCGGATATACCGGAATGGGGTGACCTTCTCACTTAACCCCATACATGCAGTCCTTCCTAATGGCTGTAGTGGTACGTCTGACAAATGCTTCTGATACCAATCCTGGAACATAATTGTCCTTGGGAGCCACTGTCTAATACAGCTCTTGTAGACACTCCATTCACCTTTACAGTGGTCTCCATGGAGGGACCCACTATTCTGGACCAGTCTGGAGAGCGGTAGTGGGGCCTGGGCAACTGACCTTGCCACAAAAGGATGTGAATTAGCATTTTGGTGCCCTCACTGGGATCATGTGTGCACCTCTTAACCACTGATTTCTTCTCAGCTCTCCTTGTAGCCTATATGCAACTTTGTCAGTGTCTTTTGGGGACTGGCATTCCCTTTCATGTGCCCATCTTTCCCACAATTATAGCAAAACATACTTTCTGGAGTTTGAGCTGGCGACGCGCCACACTGGGAACCAGGGCGGGGTATTACTAACTGGAAACCTGGGTGCCATCTCTGTCTGCGGCGTGATAAGCATTTGGAGACATCTGTCAGTTTCTCCACTTCCATGGTCAAGGAATTGAGTTTGGAGCTGTTATCAGCAGGAGATACATGGAGTGGGTACCCCCACCCCATAACCAGAATGCAGTCGGATATAGGTCAGGGGCCCGTGCTTGCAGGCGTGGCCTTCATAAAGGACTGTTTTTGAATTCCCGGATCTCTCTCAACAGTTCGCCCCATTGTGGCATATCTTTTCCTTGTCAAGCACTCATTGACTGTCAACCTCTGCCCCGAACTTCACTTGATGGGTCACCCTCAGTCACTCGGGTCGTAGCCACAGCTGTTGGTGCAGGTACCTCCGAGGTCGCCTTTTCTCAACTCCTCGAATTTCTCTCATTAACTCATCATAGGAGGTGGGATTCCAGTCGATTTGCCAGGCGTAACTGAAGCAACAGCAGTTCTGAGAAGGGGCAGACTTAAGATTCTGTCCAGTCTGGTTGGTCCAGTTCAATCGCTGGCAAACTGCCCTTTCTGAGGCATTCTTGCAACAATTTTTCCAACCAGAGACATACACAGACAACAACTCCCCTTGGTACTGTTGTGCATTTCTTACTCTCCACCATAGGTCCTCATCAGAATCTGGCTCCCATACACATTCTCCAAGGCCTCAAGATAGGCCTGTGCAGTCGCTTCTCAGGGTTACTGGCCGTTTTGCTTGCGGATGGTAGCCAGGGCAGGACCTCGAGGCTCTCACTAACCCTCTTTAAACTTTTCGCCGAGCATTGCCATTCTAGCACTTGGGGCAACATAGTCTATCCAGGTCTCCCAGTCATCCTCCCCTTGGGGGTGGGAGGGTGCCAGAGAAGATCCTCAACCTTCGTAAGAGTCGTGACTAATGGCAGGTGCAGAAATAGGAGTCTGCATTGGTCAGCCACCATTACGGGCACTGGAGCAGGAGAGGGTGTTGGGGAGGAACACCCCAGGTGGCAAGAATAGTTTCTTCAAGTCCTCCACAGTTTTCCCTCCCAGCAACCATTCAGCAAATTTCTCCTCAAAAGTTTCAGATAGTGGTGGGGCTGATTCCCCCGGTCTTTACTGTCCTTAGTTATCACTCTCCAAGCAGTGAGGGCTCCCTCTGGGGTAATGGTCTGTGGCACTTTGGAGCTATCTATGGGATCCTAAACTCTACTAGGGCCAGGAAGTGTGGGTGAGCAGATTAGCATGCCGACCCACCACCACAGGGTTTTGTAAACCTTCCACCTTGAAAGTACTCCTGCACAGTGTCCGTATTGATACCCAGGGGATGTCCAGGATAAGCATAGCATTTTGGGGTCGATCTCCTCCCAGTACACCACTCCACCAGCCGGTGCACAGCCACTTCTGGTGGGGTACCCATTTTTTTTCTTAACAGTGGTTCGTAATATGGCCACCAGAGGACACCACACAATCCCAGCGGTGAGCCTCCAAGATTGTAACCCCTAGATGGCTTATCCCAGGGCTACTACCCCTGCCTGATTTGCCACCAACAGGTTGAGGGCCTGGATCAATGGCGGGTGCCTCCACCCAGAGGTCAGGGTTTGCAATAGTTAAACTAACTTGGTCACAACCCTCTGGGACACTGCAACCCCTTTCTTCCCACTAGTGGCCCACACAATATATCAAATTACCTTCACAGTATACACTTACCCCCAGGTCTGGTTCCGGCACTGGGACCTCCTGTGAAATGAGATACAGTGCAACAATCACAGTACAGTACTTTAACATAGACAAATACCTCAGGCAGTATAACTTTACTGAAACAAGCAGCTCTGATTTATTTAGGGGATATAACAAGGACAGGGAAATCAGGTTAATTAGCTTATCACTCTAATAAATCTACCTATGGCTCTGTGCACAGGCCTATCCCTATCAGTTACTGTCCCTGGGTACCCAAGCCCTAGTGGCTAGTCCAAACCGTGGCAGCTGGTAGGGGCCCTTTCACACAGAGAAAAGGAGAATTAAACAGTCAGCAGTACAGTAATTCCATTTGGATTTAATGTGGCAATTCAACAGGGAGCGACCCTGAATTAGTACTCACGACCTCCAAATAAGATAGGCTCCTTCAATGTCAGCAGGGCTCACTTGAGGTACACAAACCTCTTCACACATCCATATAAAAGAAAGCACTATACCAGGCAGGCTGCATCTGTATCCGATCGCAATTACTGCACAATACCCGGAGAACACACAGCAGATTCAGTTCCTGACAGACAGAGTGCAATTCAACAATTTCTCCAGTCTTCTACAGGGTGAGCCTGGTTTCTACTCTTCAGAGATCCTTTGATTCTTTTCTACAGGACAGTTCAGTCCTAACAAGCTGTTACACAAGCTGCAGACCGGAACTCTGGGCCTTACACATTTTTGACTAAAACTGCACACTGAAAAGCACAGGGCTCCTTCCTTCTTCACTGCCAAAGCTCAACTGAAACTCCAACCGACAAAACGGGCACTTCCTTTGAGTTCCTCCCAGTTCTTGACTGGATTGGCTGTCACTCACAATAGACTGCTGCTGTTGGTCCAAAAAGGCACTGAAGTCTAAACTACATCTCCCAGAGTCACTGCCCATACAATCCTCTTGTGGCTGGCTCAGATTATGAGTCCAAGTTCTGATTCGTCCAAGGCACCATTTTAGAGCTAGCTTACCCACACTGATTGGTCCAGTTCAGCAGTTCAAAACTAGAATGGGAACTAGCAGACACAGTTCTGACTGCAAAGAAAGCAGGTTAGACAAACTGTAATTTCATTATTACTCTAAATAATTTCTGGCAAACAGTTACATCTTTCAGATAGGTTCCTTTGCACTCTAGTGACTGCAAAATGAAGTGAATTGGCAGCAGCTTGAGTGGTACTCAATCAAAGAAACACACAGTCCCCATACAAACTAATTATGTCTGCAAGCAGACAGCTCTTAAAGAGACAGTACCAGAGGTTCTAAAAACACTCACTGATAAATGGCTTAAATGCCAAACACCATTCAGGCTTGGAGCATTCAAGCAAGCTCCTGGAAGTCTTTTGGGAACCCCATTTGCAGGGGGGTTACATTGATTTCACAGTTCTATATATAGAGCACCTGCAGCCCCATTCCCTACATCGCATCATCAAAGTGCTATTTTTAGGCATGGGGCTGCAGTGCTTGTTGGCTCATACTCAGAAATTAAGAGCTGGGCATATGAATGTAAGTCCTGATTTTAATAGTATTAAAAAAATGTGAAACTGGTCTAAATTAGCTCCAGTGACAGGTAACATTTTGGTATGTTGCCTGCCCCAGATGTTACTAACATACTAAAATGCCAGCAGAATAGGCCTAACGGTCTTTCACGTCTGCTTGTTTGGTCAGCCCCCACTCTGGGAGCTGACCTTGCTGCCCCCCTCGCCTTCTCTGGCTTCTCTCTTCCCAGTTCTGGATATTCTCGCTGCATTGGATTTTGCTTCCAGAACCCTTCCCCGTACCTGTCCCACCCCTCTTGAACCCCTCCACTGTCTCTGCCTCCACCAGCCCCCTAGGCAGCACATTCCATGGCTCCACCACCCTCTCAGTGAAGTAGAACCTCCTCCTTTCTCCCCTGAATCTTCCCCCCTCCAGCTTCCACCCATGCCCTCTAGTGGCCCCCTCCTCCTTCCTTCCTTCGAAGCACCCTGACTGTTAGATCATGTCAGCTGATCTTTAATGGCTAAAGTTTTACAAATGAGTATACGTGTGGACAGAATGAAAAAAAAATAGCTGACAAAAACATGACTTTTTTCATTTGTGACTTTTTAAATCACCAGTGAAAAAACAACCCTGAAACTGACTTGTTTGCCCCCTTCCTGCCACCAAAAAAACAACACCAAATACCAAGTCTAACATGAATGAAAAAAGCCCTTCCATTTTGTGGTGCCCTATCCCAGTGTTGGATACCCCCAAACACCTTCCCAACACTGGGTGCTGCTTACAACCCCCAGAAACATCTTCCCAACACCAGGTGCCAATCCCTGTACCATGTGCTGCTCATAGCCCTTCCCCACAACAAGTTAAAAAAAAAACCCTAACACTAATTTATCCACTAGCACCCATGCCACCCTCCTTCACTCTGCCATCCTAGTACTGTATATGTAATAACTTGTATCCCACAGTGGGCGACCAGCACAGCTTTCTCTTCACCTTGGCCTTCTACCATCTTCTGTGCCTCCCCAAACTTCAAACCTGTACAAAATAAAAAAAAAAGACCTCACCGACCCTCTAGCACCCATGCCATTCCCCACCTAATCTCACCCACCCACTAGCATCCATGCACTCCTCCTCCCCAATGGCAACCCAGGCACCTACTGTTTGTAGGGTCCCATTGTGGGGGACCGACACAGCCCTCTCTCCTCCTCAGCAGACCACAGTCTTTTGCATCAGTCCCATGCTGCTGATTGCCAGCTACAAGAACATAAATGCTGAAAAAACCTAAGTCTAAAAAAACCTGCAGCTCATGTACAGGGACTTAATTATTTCCCGTAAAGGAAAATTTGAATTTGATGTCCTCAAAGATGTATTTTAGGCCCACATTCAAAGATTACACTTAAAAAGGGACCATGGTCACAAATTACTGGCATCAATAAAAATATGGGTCAACATAGCCCCAATCATCCTTATGCCAAAACTGAGACTCCGAAGTTACTTTGTTTAAAAGTTACAAATCATTTTACAACCGTACATTCTCTGCCTATTCAAAAAAGCCAGTTTCAAGGAAGAGGTGCTGATGATGTAATCTCCTGCACTCACAGTCTAACCCTCCCTGTCAGCAAGCTTACATGTCCTGCAACTCCAAAGTTTTAAATCTATGTGCAAACGGTTTTCCCCAGTAAAACAGGCAGCACCATTTAATTAGCACTGCTTTAAAACCTATATGTGTTTTAGGTTTTGTAACAAAGTTGACAAATTCATATTTTTGTTTTTGGTGCTTTTTTCCCTGGGTTGCTAGATGCTTAGGGCAGAATTCACGAAACTCCTGAAAGTCTCGCAGCTGCGGGTAAACCTTGTGTGCAAGTGGGTTGCCACTTGCGGATCCGCAGGTTACCTGCAGCTGAAGGTATACACAAAGGTGGAGCCAGATTACGACTGGCTCCACAGATTACGGCAGCATTCGGGTGCTGTTGCCAGGGACAGCACCACAGCTGCGGGAGGCTGCTACGGATAGTGGGATCCGCCGTAACACCCTCCACAACTGCTGCGGCTGTGAATCAGGCACTCCACAGCTGTGGCGTGGCGATTTCAGAGTGCCACTGGGGTTGTGGAGTGGGACTTAGTCCTACACCATGTTGTGAATGTTGCCCTAAGTCACAGCACACTAATGTGAGATTTGCAGACTGGATATCTCTGATGTGGTGAAAGGCTGTGATCATTCACACCTATCAATCGAGGTGATTTCTCAGTATGGCACTTTAAATCAATTATTCCATCACCCTGTAAATGGGGGTGGGAGAGGCGGTGCTGTTTTGAAACCTTATTAAGAGTTTCTATGCAGTAGCCAGCTTAATGCTTCTTTAACCAATCAATCAATATTTTCTTTATTATCAAAGTATGAATGAATTGGATACTCAGTTGAGCAGAGCTCATTTTCTGTTTTCTCATTGACAGGCTGTTACTTGAGCTATATTCAGGCGCATCTGCGTTGTGCTCCACATTACAATGATTGTTTTACCAGGGTGAACACGTCCACCCCTAGTAGGAATTAACGCATATGAGGCCCCTATTAAAACTTATTGTAAAGCAGACACTAACAAACAGCAATACAGTTACCAACATTGCAACACTTGTAGCAATACAACTTCCAAACAGGCACTGCAGAGTAACACTTCACATGGTATCGGCAGCCTGGAGGCATGCTGACTCAGCATCCTGCAACTCTGGAGAAATGAACCACACCAAAAAGGCATTAAAATACAAATTTGTCAACTTTGTTACAAAACCTGAAACACATAGATTCTATAGCACTGTTTATAGACTAGTACTGCCTTTTTTACTTGTGAAAATCATTGCAGAGTGATCTTTTAACTTTGGAGAAACAGGTCCTATAAGTTTGCTGACAATGAGGGCTAGACTGTGAGTTCAGAAGATGACATCATCAGTACCTCTTCACTGAAACTGGCTTTCTTGAACAGGCAGTGAAATCAGGGTTACAAAATAGCCCATGACTTTAAAATGAAGTAACACAGAAACCTAAAGTTTGGTATGAGATTTGTTGTGGATATGCTTATTCTAATTCTGCAATGTAGCACTTTTGGCCAGAGTCCCTCTTTAAGTGGTCATGGTGGGGTGGGGGGGGGATGTGGTAAGCTTACCAACCCTCTGAGGGTAAACAAATTAAAAAATACAAAAAGTTATGTATAATTAACCCCACACACACAAATTTAAAGAAAAAAAAAACGTGAACTGTACATGCTCAGGGACCAGAATGTTTTCTGTTTTTTGTTTGGTTTAAGATGCAGAAGTTTAACAGTTTCTAACTTCTTAAGTTCAAATATTGGAGATAGGCTACTCATCAGCCCCATCATGACCACCCAATTGGCAACTTTCACGCCAACAAAATGGGACCTTCACTTTACATAGTCTGCAGGGCCCTGTGAGCACATCCTACAAGTCCAGTGCTGTGCCCAGTTTATCTCTTACTTCACCTAGGGCCGACAGGGCACTGGCCAAACCAAGCTACAGGTCTGGTGCTGTACCAGATCAGTTTGATGCTTTTTGTTCCAACAGTTCTGCTCCTTCACATGAGGACCAAAGGGTCCTGTATGAAGCAAGTTACAGCATACCTCTCAACTGTCCCACATTATGAGGAACAGTTCCTCATTTTACTTCACAAAAGCTCCCTGTTCCACATTTCGAGGACTTGTCCCACATTCAGTGTTACGATTTTAAAGCAAAAATCCATAGTAAATGATGCAAAAAATATATTATTCAATTAATAACAGACTTCTTGAGCGTAAAGACAAAACATTTTAACAGTGTTCTGGGCCTCCTAGGTAAAGATTTGATTAAGTGTTCCACATTTTGCCCATTTGATCCACATTTTGAGAGGCAATGTTCCACATTTGGGGACAAAAGGTTGAGAGGTATAAGTCACAGGTCTTGCGCTGTACCTGTTAGGTACTGCTGCTCTGAGTAGGACCCACAGAGCCCTATACAGTATAAACTACAGGTCTTGTATCATGCCAGAGGGATATGACTCATCTATTGCTTCACAGAGGACCCTGCATGCTCTGTAAGAAGAAAGTTATGCCTCATCTGCTGTACTACACTGGGCCTACAGGACCCTACATGAAGCAAGTTATGACTCAACTAATACTTCATGCAGGGTGTGCAGTGCCTCTTGTGAAGCAGTATAATTTTACAGACAGTAAGGAAATTCATTGCAAAAAGCTATGCTAATGCATGCATTAGGTTACAAAGCCACAACAGGAGGGAAATGGGATGTTAGACACCCACCTGCTCTCCCTATCCCCTGCCCTCAACACCCAAGGTCATGGTGCAGGTGAAGGGCCGTGTTCCATGGGTCTGCTGTTTCAAGCTACAGGTCTAGGGATATGTCCCACATGTCTGAAGCCTTGTACCATGGATGTAAGCTTCAGGTCTTGGGCTGTGCCTCATGTGTCTGCTGCTTCATATAGGGCCCACAGGACACAGCACAAAGAAAGATACTGATCCAGGGTTTTGCCCTGTGAGTTTGCTGCTTCACATAGGGCATGCAGGCCCATGTACAAAGGAAGATACAGGTCTGGGGCCATGCTTTATGGGTGTGCTGCTTCATGTTAAGTCTACAGAGCCCCACATGAACAAAGCTATGCATCCATGGTTCTGTCCCATGGGTCAACTGCTTTGTGTAGGGTCAACATAAAGCAAGCTGCATGTCCAAGTTTGTGCCAAACAAGTCTGCTGCTTCACATATGGCCCAGAGATTTGAGACCATGCAACACAGGTCTGCTTTTTTGACCCTGCAAAGCAAGGTACAGGTCTGGGGCCTTGCCCTAAAAGTTTGCTTCTTTGCATATGGTCCTACATCAAACAAAACACTGTGGCACCCATGGGACATGGCCCCAGACCTGTAGCATGAAGCTGGTGACTTTCTGGGCATGTCCCCACATGTGTAGCTTGGCTTAGGGTCATGACAGAATATTTTATGTGTGTGTGTGTGTGTGTGTGTTAGGGTTGAAAACCCTGATGCTGCATTTTCCTACTTTTGTGGCTTTGTTGATTCATACTGTATGCATTAGCATAATTTATTTTTTGTGGAGAACACAGCTAGCCATTAGCATGAGAAGATATGTTTTTCCGAGCTCCTGCTGCTGGCTTATTTATTTTACATTATATCTTTTAGTTATCTTCAACTGAGACTTTATAAACTAGGGCAGTTTTATCAGTTAGTTGCCTCCATCAATTAATTTAATGTGCTGACCAAAGGGATCTGCATTGCAGCTACCTGCCATTGACTTCTTTAAACAATGATAGCAACTGGGAGGCCAGCCACCAGCAGAGGGTGAATGTCTGAGGCATCTACTAATACCAAAATCACAGACATTTAGAACTTACTCAAAGCACTTGTAAATCAGTGTGAAAAGTCAAGAGGAAATTTGGTGATTTTACCTCTCTGATGGTTACAGTTGAGCAGTTGATGAATAGCCTGCTGGAGAAAGTGGGGGAAACCTCTGGTTACGTTGAGAGGGCCATGGCAAAATCATCACAGTTGATGCAGTAGAACTCTTATTTAAAAACTTAGATAAGGACATACCAAGAATGTCCTGCTGAAGGAGAATGTTGGACTGTGGGCTTCGTGGAAGATTTCGGATGTAGGAACCACCTTATTCTTTGAGGACTGGTTGCCAAAGGTACTAAAATGGAACACTTTATCAGCATCAGTATGTTTAGACAGAGCTTTCTTTAAAAAAAAGTTATAGTTTACTGAGGTTTTTGGAAACATACGTACAGTTTAAGACACATCCAAACCAAATACAGAGCCTTCTTGGTGAACTCCCAATGAACCTCCAACAACTTGTATGTGCCAAGGACAATGCTCTTAACGTTTGTGAGAGTGGGACTGAGAGATAAGGCCCTATAAATGGCATGCAGACAGTGCAAGATGCTAGCTGGAAATCCCACAATCAACTTTTACCCAGACGTGTCCTTCACCATGAGATCAAGGAGGAAAGAATTTGATGGCATGAATTGTCAGCTGAAAGGGCCGAATATCTCATTTGCTTTGCTGGGCATGGGATCATAATGTTGTGGATAAAACTGCACATGCCCACAACACTGCAGACACAATGGCATGTGTTCTAACAGTGTTTAGACAATCAATCAATCAATCAATCTTTATTTTACCAGGTGAAACACCATTGAGTGAGCTCATTTGAAAGGTAGACCTGGATAAATGCACATAAAAGTAAACAATATACAAAGGAAAAAGATGGGTGTACAATCAAGGAATACAATGTAGAAGAGGACATAAAACATAGTACATAGTGCAGAAATCCCAACTGAAACAACAAGAGCACATGCTGTTCAAAAAAAACAACTAATCTCATTCTGGGAGGCTTCGTCCCCCACACTCCCTGGACTTATTATAATCAGCTCCAGGGGGTCATGGACTTCAGGGAAAAGGGAAGCCTTGGAGTGGGGAAAAATGTTTATTTTTCTTTTAAAGCCACATTACAGTGGGATCTGGGGAGACCCGAACTGTAGCCCCAGGTCCCTGACACTGCCGGAGGCAGGTGCTCTAGTCACTCCACCATGGGAGTGGCTCGGCCAGGCACTGCCCGGGCAGCTTCCTTCACGTTCCGTCATGGCAGCCTACAGCAACAGAGGGTAGTGGTTCTTACCACACACCGAAACAACCGCTGTCACTGTAGAGCCATTCGCACTTCCTATAGCGCATTATTCCATGGGCAGGTGTGTCCGTGTGATATTGACCTGGTACCACTTTGCTGTTGCCAGTGTGACTCCACTAAGAGGTTGGTGGCAAAACATATATCTATACCAAACCACAAGATGCTAGCAAGCATTTGGAAAAGTTTAAAGGAGAAACATCACATGCAGGTTGAAGTGCACAGGCCATTGGATTCTGCTGAATCCGGAAATGGAGGAGATTCATGAGCACCTGTAAGATGCTCTCAGAGAAGAACAGAATCTGCATGATTGATGAGGGACATACAGTACTATATCTTTTCTTCTGTTTAACTTAACAAATGGTTTGGAACTCTACAGATATTTTTAGTCTAGACTTGGGGACTGCAGTACTATTATTATTGGGTCATTGCTGTCAATTTACTTTCTCTTTGAGAAGGCAGGAAAAGTCTGAGACAGATGGTACAGTTTGCCTCGTGGCTATGCTGATCCAATTTGTGTGGAGCAGGAAGATTCCAGTTTAAAATGTGGACTTAATGGATTTTAATGCCTCACTGGTTCTTCTGATTGCTACCACCTTGTCAGCACTGTCCTGAATTATATATTATATTTTAAATGTAGTTTGTTTCCCTTGGGGAGCTACAGTTTTAGGATTGAGAAGCTTTTAGCTGCTGTATGTACTGGAGATGTTTGTATTCTCCAGAATCCATTCCATTTTCATTATGTGGACTTTTAGAAATTCTGATTTTGGTTCTAAGTCCAAACAGATTCCAGTTAAAGAATCAGAATGGAACTGGTAATTAGATTGTAACATCTAATTCCGCATCCGTCACCTGGAAAAAAACAGTTGTGTCTGACATCCACACTCTCCCAGTCCCACTCTTTCCCTGCATGACTTTCCCTTTTCCCACTCTGCATCTCCCACTCTCCATCCACCGATTCCCCTACCTTAAGTCAGCCCATCTAACAACCACCTTGCTCCTCCTCTACCTTCATTGGTCTCTGGTCCAGTTGTCTGGTGTGCCCACTCTGGTCCCTGGTCTGGTATCAGAAAATGTCAGTTTTTGTCACTGAGTGACAGTCCTTCCCTCCTCACCACTGCTTCCACAGCCCTAGAACAATCTGGTGGGAGCTGGAGGTCCACCCTACTCTGCCACTGTCAGTCAGCCAGTTCAGCCCACTCAGCCCCAACAACAGACATCCAGCAATTAAAGCCCCACCCACTTCCACCAGTTAATGATTCTGGGGCCTGCTTGGTCAAATACATATCACAGTGACAGTCCCTCCATGTCTGTGCTCCTTGTGTTGTCTGCTGAGAAACTGGGGGTAGTTTACCGGCCTACCAGCACCAAATCCTAGGTAACCCAGTGGACACCTTGCTTCCAGCCCAGTGTACCACTGTGGCCAGGATCTCAGGATTTGATGCAGGTAATCCGGCTCTAACCTCTTGGTCTTCAACTGGAAGAAAATATTGGGCTGGAGCTGTGCTAGTGCATCAGATGGGATTCAAGAAAGAGGAGTTCAATACTTTTTTTAAAGCCCTCATAATAATTAAAAAAAATAATGTTATAATACTGTATAAGCTCCTCTTAGCAGGGGCACTGGGATGAGGACTCACTATTTGACTGGGTCTGACAGGGACTGATTGTTTGTGCAGCAGTGGTAGCATGGGGGGAAAAGTGACAGGAGAACTACTAGACTATAAGTAGCCCCCTGGCCAGGAGGCACAACTGGTGGATGCTGTGTTGGCAAGTGGACTCAGGGGCCAGGCTGGAGGATGGACTAAGAAGCTGTGCCCCCCAGTAGAGCTGAAGTAGCACTTGAGATAAGGCGAGGGTGAGAAACAAGGGTAGGGGGTCTGTGGAAGGTCATTGTCTGTGTCTGTTCACAAATAGGTAAGGTTTCTTGCATTCAAGAGTCAGCCATGGAATCAAATTCCAATTCTACATCTGATTGTCTTTTTCAGAATTCAAATCTTTGGACTTGAATACCAAAATCTCAAATTCTGAAAAAAGTGCTGGAATCCGATAATGTCTGTATGGATTCCAAGCAACCCTGGTATGTATAGCCCCTTAAGTTAGTTAATAACTGTTTCTTTATGATTTGCTATCTAGCACAGGGTGGCTGTCCTGTTTGGCCACTGGGTCCAGTTGTTGGTATTACTATCTTAATGTCAATTGGTAAGTTTATCCCTGTAAATGCTGAACGAGCAGCTGCTGTTTATATTTTAAAATTAGCCTGTAGTTGGGAGCTTAATATCTGTATTAAACGCATTGCTTCACTAGCAGAATTTTCACATGGCACAAATTCATGTAGTGGAACTACACAAATTGCCGAATTCACCAGTGAATTGGCAATTTTCATAGTCTCATAGCACAAATTTGGACAATTTGTTGGGTAAATAAATACATAAATGGAGTCATCCTCGAAGTGACATTGCCAAAATGCATAACATTTTGGGGGATGGCAACTTTTGGCAATTTTTCACACCACTAGTCCTGGAAAGCACAACTTGCAGGCAGTTATTCCAGTTTTCAGAAGCCATGCCCCCCCCCCTCACCAAAAAGCAAACCTAAAACTGTTAAAGTGCCTCCCAGTACTGAAATACCAGCAATCCTAGTGGTCTTGTTCTGTAAGCCACCTATCCCAGTGCCCCTGCTTTTACTGTATATAATCTGAGATCCAGAATCTGTTTTGTATGAATATAGTATGTTCCGTGAGACAGCCCCATTGTCTGAGGCATGCAGGAACAGACATACATCATTTGCATAGGCAATGATTTTATTCTCTGGGAAATGGAAACCTGGAGATATCCCTTTAATATGAAGAGTTGCCTCAATTCTTCTCAGTAGTGGGTCTATGAAGAAGAGGTAGAATGAAGGGCTCAGGGGACAGCCCTGTCTGTCCCCCTTGCAAAGGGAGAATTCTGCACAGGGCCTACCATTAAGCAATGGTTGTATAGTAGCCCCAGAAGCAATAAATGCCTTCAATATCCCATATATCTCCAGAGTAGCAAACAAAAATTGGTGAGACACTGCATGTGATCAAAGGCCTTAGGTTGGTCCAAAGAAACAATGTATCCTGTAACCTTCACGTGTTTTGTTTGTTTCAGTAATTTCTCTGAGGGTGATCACATATTTTAGTATTTTTTGTTGCTACCGATGTACTCTCCTGGGTCATGCCTGAAAATAGACATGTTTTGTCTAGTGCACTCACCT
Source organism: Neoceratodus forsteri (assembly GCA_016271365.2). Lineage (NCBI taxonomy): Eukaryota > Metazoa > Chordata > Ceratodontiformes > Ceratodontidae > Neoceratodus > Neoceratodus forsteri. The sequence goes on from CM057456.1 coordinate 1,683,259,400, forward strand.
GGTAAGCAAAAGCTAAATAAATAAATAATTATGCAGCTGCTTCATGAGTGATCTGCAGGGTCACTTACAAAGTAAGTTTCAGATCTAGTACATTGATCATCATTCTAAGCTGCTTTACCTATCTTTTCCAAAATGTAAGGATATTAATTGCCAAAAACTATGTTAATGTATGTGTTAGGGTTGAAACACAAAGTATACAAACTAAGTAGGCAAATGACAAATTAGGGTTCAAGGTCTCTGAAACTTTGGCAAATTAGTGGTGTGATAATCGTCAGGGTTTGAACAATCATGCCACGCAGGGTTTGGCATTACCTTATTATTGGCACTGTCTTCTCACACAGAGTAAATGACACAGCAGTGTTTACACAGATTGTACTGATATTAGGGCAACACCATCTCTGCATTGAATAATTGTTCAAACCCTGAGGAACACCACACCACCAATCCATGGTTTTAGAGACTTTAAACCCTATTTTTTTTAATTTCACTACTTCATACGCTTTGTGTTTCAGCCCTAATAGATGCAATAATGTAGTTATTAGAAATTAACATTACAGTATAAGCCACTTCATCAGGATGCAGTTAATAGGGGCGTCCATTTAATTGGGACAATTACCCAGGCACCAATTACAATTTTATGTTATTCAGTGGGAGCTGTTTCCTGTTAATTGAGATGGACGTGCCATTTATTAGGGATGATTGAGACAAGCTGAGCTGCTGCTAACCCATTCATGGCTCAGTCACACTTATTGCCTGGGGGCAGAATAAATAGGAGCCTTTGCTAGGAGTCGGTTTGCACCTTTGCTTTTCAAAATGGTGTTTGCTAAAAGAATCGGTCTGCCTCTGTCTGCTGTAGTTATAGAGTCACTGCAGCAGCCAAACACCACCTATCTATTGTTGTAAAGCAGTTCAGGATATCCAAGAGCCCGGCAGGATGGATCATCCTTAACAAATAAAAAATGATTGCTGAATGGTGAGTTCACATCAATCCAATCTGTAGAAAAAAACATGAAGGGAAAGACACCAACTGTTGACGAAAATCCCTTCATTGATGTTGACCACCCATCTTACATGTCACAAAATGAATTTGTGGCATTTACAAATTTTGATGTGGAAGAGTAAACTAATGGTGAGCTTTCAATGGAAGACATATTTATGTCACTAAAGGCCGAAGATACTAAACTATCATTAGTCAGTGTGGAGGATGACAATAACGAACCCCTGCCCAGTCAAGTTGCCAATGTTGAAGAGCTAGTCCATGTAAATGTACTAAGAGACTGAGCTTTGGGAGAAATTATCTGAGCTGGAAGGAATAAATATGCAGCAAATGGCCTCTGAGTTGAGACAGATAAAGATTACCAGTTTCTTCAGTGGAGGAGATGAGCTGCAGATTAGGGATGCTGCTGGTGAAAATAACACTACTGGAGAAGCTTCTGGGTGAAGATAATTGAAACTAAGCCACAAGCAAAGTTTTTAAAGTTGTTTAATCAATAAAGATGCCTACTTTACTTATTTATTAAAACTTTTGATAACCAGGAAAGGCACACTGAGCTGAGGCTTGTTTTCAGGTGTGATCCGGGGACAGGTTAAGAGGTACAAACACAAGAATTTCATATATGCAGATTGATACAATAGGACATAACTTGGAAACAATAGATGAATTTCAGTGCATATTTTATACAGTACTTACAAGACAATACATTTCGACTGAAGTATAAGGAGAAGAGACATTTGGAAGGAGAGCAGTGGTTGACCTCTAGGACTGGGCAACATATTACAGGTGCACAATTGATACAAGAAGACATGGCTTGGCAAAATAGATGAAGTTCAGTGCATAAAATATGTACAGTATATACAAGGCAAAGCATTGCAATAGAGTTTGGGAAGAACGAGACATAGGAGGGAGAGTGGTGGCTCACCTCTAGGATTGGGGTGGAGTGAGGAGAGTGGGAGAGGGGTTAGAATAGCAAGAGCATGAAGAAGGAGGAAGGAGGCATAAGTGTTGTTTGACTGAAAAGAAAGAGGAAGAATTTTGGAGGGTGGGAGAGATATGGTTCCAAAGGGATGGGAGTCTATACAAGAAAGTGGACTGACTGGCTGTTGTCTGGAGATAAGGGATTGAGAAAGAGCAGGAGTCCCTGGTGTGCAGGTTGTATGAGGAGGGTGAGTAGGGGATATCTTGGCACTGAGATGGGGAGTTTGCCAAACCAGAGCTTGGTGATGAGGGTAAGCATGTGGGTATAGTGTCTGTGGGATAGTGGCAGGATGCATAGGAAGGTGTAGAGACTGCAGTGAATATGTGTAGAGAAAGCGGGGGTATTGGATGCAAAGTGGCAAAATGAGTTTAACAGGGTGTCCAATCTGAAGAGAGTGGTGGCTGATGCTATTCCATACAGTACATCGGCATAGTCGAAAATGGGGATGATCACCTTAGTAACTAGCTCTTGATGGGTTGGGAGGCAATCTTTGTTCCGGTAGAGGATTCCGAGTTCGGGATGCAACTTGGTTGAGATGGCATCAATGTGGGTAGTACAATCTAGGTTTGAGTCAAGCCAGATGCCTGGATATTTGTAAGTGGGGACCTGGTTAAGTGCAATGCTGTCTAAGGTGACGAAGGGTGGAGGAGAGGTTAGTTTGGCTAGTTTATGTGATGTGATGAATAGCACTGTAACTGTCTTTGAAGTGTTAATTTTAAGTTTGTTGGCAAGGAACTATAATTGGATATTATTTAAGTCCTGTTGGAGAGGTAGTGGATAACTGAGATGTATGGTTTGGAGGAAAAAAGGATGATATCATCCGCTCACATGCAGTATGTATCTGGCAGTTAGAGCATACACAGCGGAGATCATTAATAAAGACTGAGAACAAAATGGGACCCAGGATGGATCCTTAGGTAACACCTGCGGAGGTTGGAAGCAGAGGAGAGGAAAAGCCTCCCACCTTGACTGATTACTGTCTGGTGCCTAGATACAAACTGAATCAGCTGACAATGTGGGAGTCCAGACCGGCCACACCCAGCTTTGTGAGAAGGATGGGGTTGAAGACCAAGTCAATAGCTTTTTCCAGGTCCATGAAAATGGCAGCTGTTAGATGGCCATGGTTCATGGCAGAGTGAATATGGTGTGTGACTCATAGGAGGGATGATATAGTTGAATGATGTTCTCAGAAACCGTATTGATAAGATGAGAGGAAGCCCGATGAATACAGGTAATCAGACAGTCTGGTGAGAACAAGGGATTCCTGCAGTTTGGCAAGGGTGGCAACAAGGGAGATGGGGCAATAATTACTAGAAAGGAAGGATCTCCATCTTTGTGGAATGGAATCACTGTTACCATCTTCCAAACCTTGGGTATTCTTAACAAAACCAAGCAAAAAGTTCAACAAAGAGATGTAATCACTATTAGTGTGTGTGTGTGTGTGTATGTATCTGTTCTCAGTGTGTTTTAGCATGTGCAGTGTTATGTCGGACCAGCTGCTTTGTTTTCTGGGTTAGCTGACCTCCATGCAGCCATGAGATAAAGTGGTGAAGGCCACCTACAAGGTACCCCTTTGGGGGTCAGGACTGCAGCATAACAGAAAAATAGGAATGTTGAACTATATGTTTCACTTACTGTTTGGATTCAGTCTGTGAGACACCAAAAAACAAGGTATTGTGTTATGTTATGATTCCCCTTTCAGTCTCAGGGAAAGGATGGAAGTAAGGATATGACACTAGTCAGGGAGGAAGAAATGTAACCCCAAAGAGAACCTCTTAATTGAGGGTTAGACCCCCCTGTGGATTTCTCCTGAGTGCAGTCTGCTGTGCCAGGACAAATGATCACTAATGATGTGTTACCTGTGTAGCTCCATTTGACAGCCAAGAACTTGCACCCATGTCCAGTGTTAAGAGAAATTAACTGCATCCTTTGCCTGTTTCTGCTCCCAGGAGAGAGCAGTAGTGTTGCACTATCCATCTGAATAGAATGAGCCCATAGTTGATTGACTCAAATGATTAGTAAGGACAATGTGTTATATTTCTTAGAGAAACTGTTTGCATGGTGCCCACTGCCGCTGTTCACTCCACTGTCCTCAATATCTTAGAATAAATCATAGCCAGCATCCAACTTGGTGATCTCAGAGTCATAACTCTCACTGTCGGATGCACAGAGCTGAAACAAACTGGATATTTCTTCTCTCCTTGCCTGCTTTCATGGATCCTAGGTACCTTTTTTTGCAAACTACCTCTTTGTATACTGCCTCATAGTGTACTAATTTAAACATGCATACTGAGAAACCACTTTTTGTGCAAACTACCTCTTTGTATACTGCCTCATTGTGTACTAATTTAAATGTGCATACTGAGAAACTACTCTCTGTGCAAACTGCCTCTTTGTATACTGCCTCATAGTGTACTAATTTAAACATGCATACTGAGAAACTACTCTCTGTGCAAACTACCTCTTTGTATACTGCCTCATAGTGTACTAATTTAAACACACATACTGACTGACACGTTGACTGGCAGAAAACAGAGAGTGGTGGTAAATGGTATACAGTCAGAAGAGATGCAAGTCACAAGTGGGGTACCTCAGGGATCAGTCCTGGGGCCAGTCCTATTCAACATCTTCATTAGTGACCTAGCAGATGGACTAGAGGGTAAGGCTTGTCTGTTTGCAGATGACACCAAGATCTGCAACAGAGTAGATGATCCAGATGGGGTGGGCAGAATGAGAAGAGATCTGGATAAACTAGCAGAATGGTCAGAAGAGTGGCAACTGGGATTTAATGCAAAGAAGTGCAAAATCATGCACATAGGGAAGAGAAACCCTGAAGCCACTTATAGGCTGGGAGGGGAGTTGCTAGCAGTCACAAAGGAAGAAAGAGACTTGGGCATCATCATCACTGATGACCTGAAATCATCCAAGCAGACCTCTAAAGCAGTAGGTAAGGCTAGGGGGGTGTTAGGGTGTATTAGTAGGTATCACAAGTCGTAGGGAGGTAATAATCCTCTGTACCAAGACATTAGTTAAGGCCCCATCTGGAGTACTCGTGCAGTATTGGAGCCACACCTTCACAGGGACATTAACCAAATTGAGGCAGTCCAGAGAAGGGCAACCAAAATGGTGCAGGGACTGCATCAGAAGACATATGAGGACAGATTAACGAGCTCAATATGTATACCCTTGAGCAAAGGAGGAGAGAGGTGATATGATGAGACATTTAAACACCTTAAGGCATAAACAAGGTGAAAGAGTCTAACATGTTTAAATATAAGAAAAATAGCAGGACAAGAGGACACAGCATGAGATTAGAGGAGGCCGATTAGAGGGAATGTGGAAATTCTTTTCACAGAAAGGGTGGTAGATGCATGGAATGGCTTACCACAAGAAGTAGTGGCTATGAATACAGTGCAGAGCTTTAAACAGGCATGGGATAGGCATAAGGGAGCAATACAAATGACTATGAATAGATAGGTCACTGACACCGCAAAGGCCGATGGCACATTTATAAGGTAGAAAAAGAAATGGGCAGACTGGATGGGCCTTGCGGTCCTTATCTGCCGTCAACTTCTATGTTTCTATATGTTACTGAGAAACTACTCTTTGTGCAAATTGTCTCTTTGGTGCATACCTGTACCTCTGAGTGTATTAATTGCCTGATTTCCTGTGGGCTGACCTGATACTTGGCTGAGACAGCTACTGCACTGCAGAATCCCCAAAAGGTGCAACATATGCCAGCTATTTGTCATCCTTAGCCTATACCGGTTCAGATGTACAAGCTTGTTTAAAAGAAAATATCTGCTCTGGTAAATCATTGTCAGGCTGCCCTACACAAGAATTTGCATAGGAGTCATAGGATTTTTACAGAGCCAGGAGACTTGCGACCATCATGCTCATCTAATGTATGTATTTTAACCTTTGTAAAACTTATCAAGTTTATGTTTAAATGACTGTGTAGTGTTACTTGCCACCACCTCAAGGGGGTAATCTGTTCCATTCAGACACTACTGTCTGATTGAACCATTTACTGGATCTCACTAGCTTTGTTTGTCTTGCCTTCAACTGCATTGGATGGGATCTTGTGTTATACACATTTTCAGATGCTTCTAGGCCCAGATTGTCCCACAAATCATTGTCTGTCCATGCTTTGTGTACTAAACACATGTCCCCCCTTTTCTCCTGTATTCCAAGGAAAACAGGTTTAGTTTGTCTAGTCGCTCCTCATAAGATTTGCCTGCCATATTTTTTGTTCCTCTTGTGGCTCTTTTTTGGATTCTCTCCAGCATAGCCATGTCCCCCTTTTTGTATGGTGCCCAGACCTGAGCTCTGTACTCCAGCATACCTATGATGCCCTGCACCTCGTTTGAGGCTTCAGAAAGTATGTGGATTGCTTGATTTCTAATGATACACACAAACTAATTTGGCCAGTATGCATGTGTAATTAGAGGAATAAAACAAGTTTACTCTTTTTTTTTTTGCTTAACAATCATTGCCAGCTAGTTTCAGAAAAACCCTTAAATCTTTATAGAGTCATAAGAGTGAACCTTGGCCAACCCCCTCATGAAGCTTTTGGCCCTGATGTAGCTGGCTAGTTACACTTACAGTAGCATTTAGAATCAGAAAATTGGTATCAAAGTCACATATGATATTTTTTAGCTTGGAACTGAATTTGCATACTTCTTTATTAACATCTGTGGATTTGTTTCAAATTGTAGCTTTATGATAGTAGGGAATATCTGCTCAGGTGCTGTATATCCTGTCCAGTACTATATTTAGAAATGAAATATAGGCTACAAAGTAACCCACAACATGTAAGCAATAAGCCACAGTCAAGTGTGCAGCAATATTGTAATAATGGAACAACGTGGGTGGGTTGTAGGGCCCGAGGTGCAGTCGGGGGCCTTCGACCATCCAGGAAGTGAAGTTATTACAGCACTGATGTACAGCAGAAATAGATTATTACCTTACTACGGTCATAAAATGGTCAAAAGTATTGTAAGTTCATATAATTATATTAGTTAATGTTCAGTATTGTTCAGTATAATGTTCAATATTTTCTACAGTGGCTAGCTCTTTGAGCTTTTTTCTTTTTATCCACTACATGTACTTGGTCAGGGTACATGTTTTATTGAAGGAATAAAACATGTTTGCTCTAATTGTCTTAGCAATCATTGTTGACTAGCTCAAAATTAGGTTGAGAAAAAAACCTCAGTTCTTTGTAGAGTCCTAAGAGTGATGTAACTGATAAGATCTTGAAATCTCAAAGCTCGCAAATCAGTGGCAAGTTTTTAAATTACATATCCAGCTGGTCCAGCAGCCTACAGGCTACAACTGCAAAAGTTTGCTACCATCTGTTCTTTAACCTGTTGCAGTTTGGGGATGACCTACATATGAAACCTCAGTGTATCCCTCCTGTCCTAACTTTTAAAGAATTATTACTTCATGAACTTTCTTCTCTTTAAAATAAACCAGCGTTAGAAACAGGACGCCACTGTATTGATTGAACATGCAGGTTTTGGACACATCACGGATGTTTAATCAATACACTGGTGCCCAGCTTATTTATTGGAGCTCCCAAAGACCTGCAGAAATTCCTATCAGTGCCATACTACTTGAAGACTGGAGACCACTGCTCAAGATGACTGACATTTTAATTGGTAACTGATGCATTCATTATGGAGTTTGTCAAGCATTCAGAAGTAGTCTTCGGAATAATAAATCATCCATTAAGCATTTGTTTTAATTTATTTTGTAAAACATATGTAGGGATAACCATTACTATCACATTTATAATTACCTTCATGCAGATGATTGATAATAATTAGAAAGCAATATTTTATTCAGATGTATGGCTAATGATGTATAAACAGTAATTCATGCTGGCTTCCCTATTTACTGTATTGAAATATGAGCCAGCTGGCCTTTTGAACATGTTGCTAGCCCAGATATGGGTGCATTCAGGAGTACAAAAGTGCTACGTGTCAGAATAACTTTAAAAGTAGCTCAGTGTTCTGCCATAACTGGCTGACAGCAACTAGAGTTGGCTGCCAGAAGGGCAGAGAAGGAACTGCCCCTTCCCTTTGCCTCTCTCCCTGCCTCCCTCCCCCCAGTTCACTTCTGTAAATGTGTTTATTGTTTGTCTCTATAGATGTTTGTTCCAGGTCTTCATAGTTCTGTTCTAACACCATTAAATATGCAGATGACATACAAATCGGTGGTCAGTGCTCCTATACTGAACAGACTGCATCTATTCAGAATGATTTAGATCATATCTCCCACTGGGTAGGGAAATGGGGGATGAAATTGAATCACAACAAATGCAGGGTTATGCACTTGGGAACCAATAATACAAACCACATATACATATTAGATGACAGGGTGTGGACTAGTACTTATACAGAAAAAGATTTAGGGGTTCAACTATGAAACAAGTTCCATCCCCATTCACAGATAAATGGAACCATTATTAAAGCAAATAGGGTCATTTGGTCCATAAAGAGAAACATTAAATCAAGGGATAGAAAAGTATTGATGCCCTTGTACAGAGCTTATGTTCGCCACCATCTGGACTTTTTTCTCCCAATTATGGTGCCAATTTAGGAAATACGATATCATACAACTCAAAAAAGTTCAAAGGCAATTCACCAAACTAGTCAAAGGCCTGCATGATACTCCCTATGAAAACAGACTTACTTCTTTGAATTTAATGTCCCTATCACATCGACATCTGAGGGGTGACCTCCTTCTCATGTATGATATAATGCAAGATCCTTTCATGCTGACTTCTTTGGGTTTGGAGTTTAAAAATAATATTTACAAGCTGGCCTGGTGGTGCTGAAGGTTGAGGTGCTGGCTGCTACACCTCGTGCTACGCCAGTGACCCGGGTTCGGGAACAGACTCAGGGTTATCAGGGGCCAGTGAGAGGACAGAGGACTGAGCATCCCAACAGATGCTCTCCTCCTCCAGGGGTGGGTTATTGGGAGTGCCTCGTGCACCCAACATTCCTGGGGCCAGTGGAAGCATGGGATTACATGGGCAATGGTGGCCCTCCAGAGCCGGGGAAGGGAGGATGCCCTGGGCGCTTGGCAGCAGTGTGTATCAGCATGTCATCTGCCTGGATGCACATCCTTCATGCTGGCATCCTCAGAGGTTAAGGGGAGAAAAATAGGGAGAAAATCATATACACCCCTGGGCCCCGAAGCATAATGAATCCAGAGTAGGGGTAGCCTTGAATAGCCCAGGCAGATGGAGTAGGAGGGGGTACAAGACCTCCTCTGAAAGCCGTGGGAATTGGGCAAGTGGAAAAAAAATAATATTTACAACATTAGAGGTCATTCTCTACAGTTACAAAGCAGAAAATTTAATTTAATGCCACGTAAATATTTCTATACCTTACAGACTGTTAATCCATGGAATGCATTACCACTGGAGGTGATTACCAGTAGCTCTAAATCTATATTTAAACCCAGATTGGACAAATTCATGTTCTCTGCCATTAAAATTTGTTATTACTAATTACAGGAGCAATAATGGGCTTCATAGCTCCCTAGCTCCTGAACAATCTTAGTATGAATCTTAGTAGGTGTGCAGTGGGCTGGGCCAGAGTTTTGGGTTGACAGAGTTTTGACTGGTCCATTTGTGGTGGACTAAACTGGACCTTTCCCAAACCAACCCGATCTTGGACCAGAAGTGAAGCTATTGCCCTTCTATACAGTGGACTTGAGGATGCGCTGGCAGCTGTGATCTCTGCTCCCCACCCACCCAATCACTTTCAGTCAACTGACTGGTCCTCATGGGGAGGCAGTGCAGGACAACTGTGCAGCATAATTGGTACTATGGAAGCAGGCACACAGGATGACACTGCTGCAGACTCTGAGACATGTTCAACCCTTACTCTACTGCTGTTTTTTTGTAAATTGCATATTCTTGCCACCAGAGGGTTTTTGCACACCCGTCGGTTATGATGTTACTACAGAATTGTAATGAATGGAATGTAAATTTTTGTCAAGTTAGAAAGCATCAATAACAGCTATAATGTAATATAAAAATATAGGTGTTTTATGTAAACATTTTAGTGATGTATATATTTTATTCATTAAAATGTTAAATTTTCTTGCAGTTTTTCTCAAAAAATATTCTCAGAGTTGTAAAAACTCTAACATTGGTTGAGTAAATGTTAAAGATTAAAAATAAATGCTATTAATTTTCAATTTCAGGTCACAAACTCCTTAACATTTCTTTTGCACTACAAATAATCTATGACTTATAAAATACTAATACAAAAACTAATGTAAAATCAATACTTAGAATGCTAATTTACTAAACTAGGTTCTAAATCAGTTTGAAATTGAATAACATATAGAATTATGATGTTTTACATCAAAAGTCAGTATTTTTGTTTGTCTACATACATATTCTACCTTTTGGAGCAATAAATAAATTAATAAAATTCAGAACCTCATCATAGTCACATGACAAAATTCAAGATTGCTGCCATGATCATTATATGGGGGTAGCACCACGGTTACCATGAGATAAGCATGTGAGGTAAACAACGTGAGTGAAAGAAAAATATAGTTTTATATCCTACATTATGTATTTTCAATAAAGCAAAACTTTTACTGCACAAAAAAGTCCTCATGTGCTATTCAGTCATATGGCCACCGAAGCACAGTATGACAGTACTCATTTGAATGGGTACTCTCCAGAAAATTTAGACCAGAATTCCAAGAATACACAAAACCAGAATCTATAAACCCATTGCCTCACAAATAGTGAGACAGTACAGCATTTCTAAGCCATAATATTGCTTATATCCCATACCCGTAGGTCACATGACCCAAACAAAGTGGCCAACACTGTCCAGTCACTTCCTGTGAGAAAACACTTTTGTTACACATTTAATGGGACAAAAATATCACAAATGTCGTGTTTGTGTATAGGGTAGACAATTTCTTACAGATGGAAGGGCTTGGAGACCATTTCCAATCATTAATTTCACATTTTACATTACAACCCTATTTTCAGAAAAGCTGGGGGCATAGCCAACCACTCTAGTAGGACCATGCTGGCCCAAGAGGGTCCCACCTATTTCATTATGGAGTACAGGTCATTAAATTCATAAAGAAAAGGTAAGAAATACCCTGATTTACATTAGTGGGAAGCTGATGAGTAAATCAAGACCCATACTGTTCTCATACCTTTGTACCTGAGGTAACATGAACCAAAATAATCTGGCCAACACTGATTTGTCAGTCTCAGCAACAAAGTTTTGGCTACATATTTACTGGGATAAATGCATCAGAAATGTTGTATATGTGTACTGATTATACAATTTCTTAAAGATTGAATGGCCCTGGTACAATTTCTGATTATTAATGTTACACTGCAACCCCTCTTTCAGATAAGTGGAGAGCCATACCCCATTACACCCGATAGGACCATTTCAGCCCAAAGAGTACCACCTGTTACACTAAGGGATACAGGTCACTAAATACATAAAGAAAAGGTAATAAATAGACGGAATTACATGACAAGGGAGTCGAGGAGTGCAGTAAAGCCAGACTGTGCCCATACCAAGATACTTTGAGTCACATCATCCAAAACAAGATGGCCACCACCCATCAATCATTTTCAGTGACAAAACACTTTTGTTACACATTTAATTGGATAAATGCTTTATATTTGTGCATAGGTTATACCATTTCTTATAGATGGAAGGGCCTGAAGAGTATTTTTGATTACTAATTTTATACAGCAACCCTATATTTAGATAAACCAAGGTCTGTACCCAACCAACCTAGTAGGATAATACCAGTCCAAGGGGGAGCACTTAGTTTAGTTTAGTTTATTTATTTATAAAGCTCTCTATTTCAATTGTGACTCAAGGCATTGTACAAGTAAACAAATTAATTATAAGCAGATTAAAACACATAAACAATATTGATTAAAATTAATTATCTAATTCACATTAATCAACTGGCAGGAAGAGCTTCCATAAATAGAAATGTATTCAGCTCCCTTTTGAAGGCGTTTACTGATGGGTCCTCTTTAAGAAAGTGAGGAAGTGAATTCCACAGGGTTGGTGCCACAAACAAAAATGCCCAAGTACCTTATGATTTTAGACATACCCTGGGAATCACCAGAAGGCCCTCATCAGCTGACCTGAAGGGATGGAGTGGGCAGTAAGGCTATAGAGTGTCTTTCAGGTAGCTGGGTCTCAGTTCACACAAGGCCTTGTAGGTCGTCAAGTCAACCTTGAGGTGATCCACCATCTAACAAACAGTCAGTGCAAAAAGTGGAGCACAGGTGTAATGTGACATGACCTTGAAAGGCCAGTCATGAATCTGGCTGTCGCATTCTGCACCAGCTGCAGGCAGTGGAGATCAACCCCCGATAGCCCCAGATAGAGGGCATTACAGTAGTCAAGCCATGACATCACGAAGGCATGGACCAGTGATCACCTAGGGGGATCAGGCGTTTAATCTCGGTGATGTTTCTGAGATGGTAAAATTCACTCTGGACCATGGCTGACACCCAAGCCTTAAGAGTCAGGCAACAGTCCAGCACAATGCCAAGATTCTTCACCTTAACAGAGGTGAGCAACTGGGAGTTCCTGAGCCTAAGCCCAGAAACTTGACCAGATTGCACACCAACCCTCGAACAATCAGATTCCACCACTACTACTTCATCTTATCTGGATTTAACCTCAACCAGTTGACTTTCATCCAGACTTGGATTTCAGCAAGGCACTGATTGAACCTCAAGACTGCATCCTGCTGTTTGGGCACAAAAGACAGGTACTGCTGAGTATCATCAGCATAGCAATGAAAACTCAGCCCAGACCATCTTATAATGTCCCCTAGTGGTAGCATATACACCACAAACAGCATAGGCCAAAATGGAGCCCTGCAGGACCCCACATGGCAGGGGCAGTGATGCAGAAAAAAAGATCCCAGCACCACCCTCTGCATCATGCCAGTGAGGAAAGAGTGGAACCAGTTAAAGACTGTACCAGTTGGTCCACAACAAACCCGTAGGTGCTCCAGCAGCAGCAGCACCCCTTGGTCCATGGTATCAAATGCAGCTGAAAGATCAAGGAATATAATAATGGAACTCTTTCCTAAATCTTTCATCAGCAGGAGATAATTAAGCACCCAAACCAGGCAGTTTTGGTACTATGCCTTTTCCTAATATCCCGACTGGAGAGGGTTGTAGATGTCATGAGCTGACACATAGGCCTCCAGTTGAAGAGCCACCATCTTCTCAATAACCTTTCCCACAAAGGGAAGGTTAGAGAAAGGCCTGTAGTTGGCTAGGCAGTCTGGGTCTAGTGATGGTTTCTTCAAGAGTGGTCTCACCATAGCCTCCTTCAGGGGCTTAAGAAAGACCTCTCTCATCAAAGAACACCAGACGATCCTAGCCAGGACTGGGCCATTGGAATCAATGCACCCTACAAGAAGGCACATTGGACCTGGATCCAAACTACTGTACAGTGGATGGGCCTCAACTCCTGGATGACCTATACGACATCCATGACCATCAACTGGTCGAAGTCAGACCAGACAGACAAAATGCCCACGACCCCTGAGTCACCACTGCATGCCCTGATAGAGGGCTTCAACTGGATTCCTGATCTGATGGAGGCTATCTTATCAGTAAAAAACGGAGCAAACTCATTACACTTAAATTGTGAATAAGTTCCAACGGACTGAAGACAGGCTGGGTTACACAATCTATCAACAGTCCGAAAGAGCTGAGCTGGTCTGTTAATTGCTGCCCCAATCTCCCTGGACATTAACTCTGCCTTCTTACAGGAGATTGCTGATCAATAGTCTCTACAATGAAACATCAAAATAAGCTTATCCCCGTCAGACTAGGATCGTTGCCAGCACCGCTCCAACTTTTGACCCTTTATCTTCAGCTCCCTGAGAGTCCTGTCAAACAAAGGGGATCTCTGGTACGAAGTGAGGGGTTGAACACGGACTACTGCGATCGAGTCAAGGGCTTCGGTGATCACCCTATTATAGGTCCAGCACTGCTGTAAGACGTTTCAGGGTCAAACCCTATAAAGGGTCAAATCCTTTAAAGGGCGGTACTGGAGAATCTCTATAGGGGAAGGTCTATTGTGGGGGGGCTTCAAATGAGAACCCCTTTCCTTGACCCATTTTGCCCCAGAGCACCTCCTAGAGTTTACTATCCCAATCTGCCTCCCCCCAGCCATATTCCCCATTCTAGGCCCCACCGATCTCTGCCCTCTCCCTCTACAGGCAAACCCCAGTGCCCCACAGCATCTACAAACACCCAATGGTAGTGAGGAGCAATCAGAGGGACAGAGGTCATGGAGCCTGGAAGGGAAATAATGCCTTCTCATGGGAGCCACCGACCTATGCATCCTAACTCTGCATGCCCAATTACCTCCAGTTATAGCCTACAACTTATATAACAAGCTGATTCTACAATTACTAATAACCTGATTATTAGCTAATAAAATCAAATAAACAAACAAAAATTAACAATATCAGTATCCACACAATCAATCGCGCTCGCACACACACACACACACACACACACACACACACACACACACAGACCCTTCCCAAACCCCAAAATATATAAAACCAGATTAAATAACAGTAGAAAGGAGTCTGAATTCAGTATACAGTTATAAAGCTGGTCTTACAGGATGATTGTATGAGCATCACCTGACAGCATCCCCCATCCATTACCAGCTGGGTTACGTCCATCTCATAGGCTAATGATGCACATGTGACCAGATGTTTGAAATCCAATCTGCCTAGACCCACCTCCTGTCCAAAGGACTCCATTTCCTTAATATGCATCACAGAGGCTACAAACACCTTGCCAAGCTCCCACAGCTACCAACAAATAAGGTAAGAAAATGGAGATATGAAAAAAACAGCTTTCCAATAATCTACGTTTTTTTACCTTATCAATTAGTTAAACAATAGACTGCTAATAATCAGGAGTAGCTGCTCTGCAATGGAATTTATGATTTCACTAGCTATCTACTGTAAGAGACAGGGTATTACTAAAACAGAGCAGAGTGTATGACTGTTTGAATCAGTATATTGGAATACAATATCTAGATCATCGATACAGCTATGCACAAACAATTTATAGTCACTCAGACTCAGAATGATGATGCTGCTCAAGTGTTTAGCTATATTGCATGACTTCAGTTACAATGTAATCAGAGGCTCACGGTGAAGCTACTGACATTTATTCAATGGGGATACAGCTACCTGTTTTAGTTCAGATCTAGTTCTTGAATTATATTGCATTAGTAGCAGCATTAGGATACTCATGATTTTTAAAAATGGTGCCTCTGATAAGCTCTACAGACTCTCAGATGGAGCAACCCCCCCACCCAAGAATGCATGGGACTGGGATAATTAATTATTTTCATAAAAAAGGCACTCCCAGGTCCATCAAACAGCACTGATCAGTCTGCTGGTCTCAGAACCTCTTGCAAGCAGTTCCAAGACCTCAAGCGTGGGTTGAGCCCCCTTGTGAGTGGGCTCCTCCATGAACACTGGTGCCACAATGCCCTACTGCCTCCTGTACCTAAAAGCTCCCAAATTGATGCAGCCCCCCCTGACCTGGGCCTGGTGCTGATCCATTAAATGTTACCACTCAGCTGCTGGATTTCCATCACTTCGGTAGCCGGGTTCTGTGGGACACACCCTGCCCATCCTCCATCTTCCTGGCAGCTCCCCCTTTGTTTTTGAGTTTCATGCCCTCATGACAAAAATTTCAAAATGGGTCTGTATGATGCAGTTGGCCATGTCTATCTAGTTCACATCCCAGTGTATGTGCATTACAGTGCTGACATCATGGTGCATGCACATTACAGCGCTGACATCATGGCTGCCATTTTAGGCTTGTACCAGCAGCCATCTTAAGAAGGGCATAACTCAGCCGCACATGCACGGTATACCATGGACATCATGGGTGCCATATTATGCATGGCAGATCATCGCTGAGAAACTGATTCTTGAAGTGGCAATGCATTCTCAATACTGATTTTTAAAAGGGCAATGCACAATCTACTATTCTTTGTCACAACATACCCCAGGCCCACATAGATATTGAGGCAATAGTACAAGGAGGCAATATATTTGTATATCTCACAAGGGCTACCTATAAAAAAAAATATTCCTATACTAGCATATATATATTAAGAGGCAGCACTCATGGAGTTCAGCTCCTGCACTAATGCTAACATCATTCATATGCTTAACAAGCCTAAATCACACAGCCCAGCCACTGTATAAGGGGTCTTTCCTCATAGAGGTAAATGCAGGTTGCCTGCAAAGAGGTAGTGATTGCCAATCACAGCACTCAATTCCTCTCTGTCTTTCTCCCCTTGTCACCTACAGATATAAACATGGCAAAAACAAAGAAATGTAAGCCCTGCCAGATTACCCTACTTGGCACCCAATCAGGATCCCATTACCCTACCTGCTTGAAACAACAATATGAATCTGACATTATCAGTGAGGCAGACATAGAGATGGATCAGGAAACAGAATTACAAGACTGTCCCTCAGATGAACTACCCTCCACAGCCGAAACTTTCTTCAAAACACAACAGCAGTAATGCTCCGAATACTGTGGTGTATGGAGGAAATGGCAAAGCCTAACAGGGAAGCTCCACCAGAGCCTGACAACACTCGCGCAGACAACAAAGACACCGGAAACACTCCCTCAAACAACAAAGACACTAGAAACAGAGATCCAGATAAACACTTACTGACCCAGACAACATGTCAAATGACGAATCTGGAGATGAAGACACTCAGGCTGAGGAAGAGGAAGAACTCACACTAACAAAAAAACTCATGGCCATTGAAACACTACCTGAGTTGGTGAGGTCCGTAAAACAGATAATGGAGTTCAAAGTACAGGAAACCCCAAAAGCAATCAAAATAACTAAACCCACTCATTTGGGCTAAGCAAAAGAAAGATGAGTATCTTCCTATCTGTGAGTCCCTAAGGGAAGGGGTCACCAAAGAATGGGAAGCCTTGGACCCAGCCAGAATCGCAGAAAGATGTACATTCAACAGGTTTTACCTGATGCAGGAAGACATAAACAAGTTCTGGTGCATCCCACTGATAGTAGACCACCACATTACGACTCTATGGTACACGGTACTACTCTCCGAAACCACCACTCCACTGAGAGACCCAACAGATAAGAAAATGGAGGACATCATGAAGAAGAACTTCGAGATAGCAGGACTGGCATGCATGGTGACTACCACAGCTGCATACACATCCAGGGCCCTCATGACATGGTTGGGGGAATTGGCAGCCTCCCTGGGCCCAAAGTCTAAACAAGTGGACCTGGCAGAGTACTCCATCCATGCAGTCAAATATGCAGCGGACACATCAATCGATGTACTGAAGATGTCGTCAAGACTTGCCATAGTATTCAATAGAACAAGGAAACTGATATGGCTTAAGATATGAAATATAGACTCTGAATCCAAAACAATGCTGAACAAGCTTCCGTTCAAGGGCAATCTGGTGTTTGGAGAGGGGTTAGAGAAATACATAAAACATAAAGGCAAAGGCAAAGATCTGCACAAGGAAAAACTGACCAGGAATACATACCTACTGTCCTTTCATGGCAGATTTCGTCCCTACAGGGGCAAACAGGACAGGAGACAAACCAACTACTACTACCAAAACAAATCCTATAGCTTTAAACTCACCAGTTTCTCCAATGGCGGACGAAGTAGAGCACGAGGCAGAGGACAAAGAGGCAGATATAGCACCTCCTTCTCAAGAGGCAAAACAAGCACTAGCTGACTCCTGGCCTATAACAGTCAACAGTCCACAAAGCCTCTCTCTGATGGACCACCACAACAATCCACCAGTAGGGGCCAGATTACTCCAATTTTCACATGCATGGAATCAAACAACAGGATACTAATGGGTTTTGTAGGTCATATCGCTGGGCTGACGTTTGCATGAGCTCTGAATGAAAATCAGAGTACTGTTTAGAGTTTAGAGTTAAAGTTTTATTTTACTTTGAATTTTATTTTATTTAATTTACCCAGCCTAGTTCGAGTTTGAAGCATGATGGAAACCCTAGGTATGGCGTCCTTTGGTCGCTAGTTTGGAACCTAAGACGTTTTCTGCGTTTGTGTGAATGGACTTATTTAATCTACATTACGGATGGACTTGCCCACTCTACATTGGAAAGCTGCTATCTGTTGCCAGTGTTTTGTTGTCTCAGGGACGCTGGCATTTTTGAATGCTTTGATTTTGTTTTCGATCCTTTGGAGCCTGGAGTTCGAGCGTTTGGAGTTCATGCTTGTGGGTTTCTGGTGGAGTTCCTGGATTTGGCGGTGTCATGGTCTGAAGTGGGTAAGGTTCCAGGACGGTGAATGGGGAGTCAACAAGCGGTACCCATTAATTGGAGCAGCTAAGTGAGGATTTTTTGACAAATCTCTGTTGTGGCATCACCAGAAAATTATTAACATTTTATGTGTGGACAGTTGCCTAGGACTGGTTGAAGGGAGCATTGCGGGAGAAGATTTGTGTGGTTCCTGTTTCTGCCTTGGATTGGACTCTGTGGTGGATGACTTTGTAACAGGCATTTTCAGTGGGCATAGGAGCTGGTTGTCTGCTTGAGCGGATGGTCCTGACCCTGTGGGGTGACTAGCAGCTGGTGTTCGGGGCTGCTCGGGGAGCTGGGTCGTGGTTTTGTTGGGTAGCCGACGAAATGGACTGTCAGTTCCCTTAGGTTCTCCGAGGGGCCAACTGGTGGGTTGGTGCTGGTGGTGAACCAAGGAGTGGCTGCAGATATTTTCCAGCTGCGGTCCCTTGTGTGGGATTTTTGGAGCCTCCATTTTCTGCTATATGGATTGTGAGTGAGGACGCCTGTTCCGAAGATTTTGTGCCCTACATACGGTCAGACCTTACATCTTTATTACTTTGCCTGTTTTACTATTATTTGGCAGGCAGTGAGAGTGCCTGTGTCCTTCACTGGCTCCCAGGTCGTGAGAGGGCCTGGGGGCTGAAAATATTTAGAACTTCAGTACTATCTTTTGGTTCAGGACAGACAGTGAGAGTGCCTGTGTCCTGTAAATTTCCCGAGGCAGTGAGAGGGCCTGGGGAACTGAAGATACTTATTGAAGACACTGGCTATTTATGTTTGATTTTCTTTCCTGCACTTGGATTCATTTATGAATGAACTCTTTTTTAGTAGATCTACCCAGTCCAAGACTTTGAGTTGTTTTTTAATTTTATTTTAATTTATTTTAGAAATGTTATGCTAGGGGAGGGTTAATCTGTTTTTTGTGTTTTATTATTGTTGTTTGTGTGGTGTATGACTGTTAGTTGAGTGATTGGGTGTGCAGTGTGGTGTTGTAGTGTAAATATATAGTGGGTGTTTTGAGTGTGTAAGGATGTGTCTGGGAGTTGCTCGGATGGTCAGGCATTATTCCCCCTTCCGCCTTAAGGATCTTCACCCTTTTTGTTGTCCTCCACTGTCCCCGGAGGTGTATAGATGGTGTAGGGCCCTGGGGATTGTGAGGAGGAGGAGGGCAAGGGTGGGACTGGAGGGGGAATGGAAAGGAGCCGACGGATTGGGGTAGTGGGGACAAGAAGATGCCCTGGGGCGAAATGGGTTCAGGAGAGGGGTCCTCCCTGCCTGATTCCCATACCCAAGGGTTCTGCCTGTGGTAGGCAGGTGGCTCGGTCTTCACTGGAAACTTATCCTACTCGGACAGTGTTATGTAATGCCAGGTCCATTAAAAACAAGACTGCTATAATAGCTGATCTTGTAGGATCATCAGACCTGGCATGCATCACCGAGACCTGGCTGGACGAAAATGCTGGCCCTATTTTGGCTTCAGCTGTACCAGTCAGGTACTCGGTGATACACCGTCCGAGGTTGGATTGTAGGGGTGGGGGAGTGGCAATCTGTTTTAGAATGGAACTGAACCTGATGGAGGTACCGGTGGGAATCACCAACTCCTTTGAATGTATCCTGAGTGAGGGTGTGGGGTATAGGATTCTTCTCATTTACCGTCCACCAGGAAATGGGAATATTTTCCTATGGGAAGTTGCAGACTTCATTGTCGACATGTCATTAGGATCCTCCAGATGGCTGATGTTGGGGGATTTCAATGCCTGGGTCGACGATGAACTCTCACAGTTTGGTCAAGACTTCCTCCAGCTGATGAATTTGCTGGGTTTCACACAGGTTATTTCCTCCTTGACTCATATAGATGGTCATTCATTGGACTTGGTATTCCTCCTGGGGATGGAGATATCCGACTTGGTGGTGGAGCCGGTTGGATGGTCTGACCATCATACCATTGGGTTCAGTTTCTCGGCCCCCCTGGTAGGTCGGCCCCTATGGAAATGGTCCGGTACCACCCTTTAAGGGGTATTACCCCAGAGGGCCTGATGGTGGTGCTGGATCTATCAAGTTTACCGAATGAATGTATGGATCCGGGGAATCTGGTTCTTGCCTATAATGAGGCAGTAGCTGGAGCCCTGGATTCATTTGCTCCTGTTCGTGTTCATCTCCTCACCCTTCGCCCCAAGTCTCCTTGGTTTGATTAGACATTGAGGGAGTTGAGGAGAGTGGGAAGAAGGCTTGAGAGATGCTGGCAGAAGTCTGGTCTGGAGTGTGACAGGCTTAGTTTGATGGACCATTATGGGGTCTATCAATCAGCAATTACCCGTAAGAAGGCAGAATTCTTGTCCAGGGAAATTGCTGCTGCGCAGAATCGACCAGCTCAGCTCTTTCGGACCGTGGACAGACTGTGCAATCCAGTCTGTCTTCAGCCCGAGAGAGCATTTTCACAGGAACGGTGTGAGGAGTTTGCTCGATTCTTCACAGATAAGGTTGCCACAATCAGATCCGACCTCCTCCTAACTCTTTCAAACAGGAGTTGTGATGGTCAGCAGGAGATGTCGGACACCCGGTTTGTGTGATTTGACTTTGACCGGCCCACAGTCAATGACACAGTGATGATCGTCCAGTCGTTGTGACCAACCAACTGTAGTTTGGACCCGTGCCCCACTCGCCTTTTAGTAGGTTGTGTGGATAAAATTGGCCCGGTCCTTGCCAAGATAGTCTGGTTGTCATTGGAGAGGGGGATCTTTCCTGATCCCCTGAAAGAAGCTGTGATTCGGCCCCTTCTTAAAAAGCTCTCCTTGGACCCGGACTCTCTGGCTAACTATAGGCCTGTCTCTAACCTGCCTTTTGTAGGTAAGGTTATTGAGAAGGTGGTGGCGTTGCAGCTGGATGATCATTTGACCAGCCACAATGTCTATGATTCTCTCCAGTCTAGATTTAGGAAGAGACATAGTACAGAGACAGCCCTTGTTTGGGTACTAAATGACCTCCTAATAGCGAGAGATCGAAAGAACCGTTCCATCTTGGTCCTTCTTGATCTCTCTGCGGCATTTGACACCGTGGACCATGGAGTACTTTTGGAGTGCCTGCAATTTATCTGTGGACTATTGGGGCCAGTCCTCAGTTGGGTTCGATCATTCCTCGAGGGTAGAACTCAGAGGGTGGTGTCGGGAATTTTTTCCTTGGCATCACTCCCCCTATCCTCTGGGGTACCGCAGGGCTTCATTTTGGCACCCACATTGTTTGCAGTGTATATGCTGCTATTAGGAGCGATTATTAGGTGGCACGGCTTGAGTTTTTACTGCTATGCAGATGATACTCAGCTGTATATGTCCTTTGTGCCTGACCAGGGTGATGCTGTCTCGGTCTTTAATAACTGTCTCACCGACATTCAGGACTGGATGACTGGGAGCTGGCTGTGGTTAAACCCTGAAAAAACTGAAGTGTTGGTTGTGGACCCAGGTTGTCGAGAGGTGGGTTTGCTGAAGGGGTCACCCTCAGGTATTTGGCTTTTGGGGACCAAGTTAGCTACCTCAGACCGGGTGCGGAATCTGGCGTTATATTTGATGATCGCCTGACCCTTAAACATCAAGTGTCGACTGTTGTCAAAACCTCTTTTTACCATCTGAGGAATATAGCCCGGGTGAAGCATCTGCTTCCTGTCGATGACCTTCCAACATTGGTCCACACCTTCGTTACCTCTCGCCTGTACTACTGCAACGCCCTGTACCTAGGGCTAGCGGGGGTGGATATCCACCACTTGCAGTTAGTGCAGAATGCGGCAGCCAGGCTTTTGACTGGTACTTCTAGGACCAGTCGTATGATGCCTGTCATCTGTGGACTCCACTGGCTGCCAATACAGTGGCGGATTACCTTCAAGGTCAGTTTGCTAACCTATAAGGTCCTACACGATCAGGGACCTGGCTATCTGCAAGATCTTCTTCGTCCCTACTGTCCCTCTCGTCTGCTCCAATTCACCGATGAGGGATTGCTAGAGATTCCCAGTGTTTGTTTAAAGACATCTGGGGCCAGATCTTTTAGTTTTGTGGCCCCAACCCTGTGGAATTCTCTACCTCATTGGGTGCGAGATTGCCCAACCGTTCAAAGCTTTAAATTAGCATTGAAAATGCATCTATTTAGCCTGGCGTATCTGCATTTTTAAAGCACATTTTATAAACTGATTTTAGGATGTCGTTTTAACTTTATGTATTTGTTTTATTTACTGTTAAAGCAACCTTGGTTTTGAAAAGGCACTCTTAAAAATAAAGTTTTGATTGATTGATATCACAAGGCTACTCTATAGAATTTGAACAGAAAACTAAACAAAACTGTTGTGGATTAAACTTTGGACCCCGAGGAATGCTCCCCATTACTTTTGTGGGACACTTTGAAGGTGGTGCTGAGGGGTCAGGTCATTAGTTATGCTACAGCAAAAAAGAAACAAACACAGCTGCTGTATAATAAGCTCAAAGAAAAAATATATATTCAGAGAAAGTGCATAAACTCAACCTTAAACGGGTAAAGCTTACTAGGGAACTGGCTAAGGCTCAGGCCGAACTTCAAGAACTAGAAAACAAAGGGGCAGAGGGCTTAATGGTGTTTGCCAATCAGAAATATCATGAGGTGGGAGGCAGGGCTTTCTGGCTTTTTGCATTTCGTCTCAGAAAGGCACAAGAGGAGAGACATTTCCCCTTTTTGATGGATAAACAAATACAGAATAAAATTTGGACCAGATCACAAGACATTGCTTCTCAATTTAGACAATTCTTCCGCAATCTTTATATAGAGGATAAAAATAATGAGGAGGTTTCAGTTCACACCTAAGAATTTTTTAGATAAACTTAAACTTCCAACTCTGCCATTGGAAGCCAAAACTGCACTGGAGGCCCCCATCATGGGCAAGAAATTGCTATTGTAATTAAAGGTTTACCTGATGGCTTCAGCGAAGAGTTTTACAAAAAACTTGGGAACGTTTTCTCAACATTATTATTTAAGGTTTTTAACACCTGTCTTGAGAAAGGGAAATTACCAGACTCCTGGAATAAGGCCCTGATTGCAGTTATTCCAAAAGCAGGTAAAACAAAAACAAGTTGCAAAGCTTATAGACCAATCTCCCTACTTAATCAAGATTTAAAAATTTTAACAAAAATTGTGTCTGTGCGCCTTCAAAAATATATTGAACTATTGGTACATCCAGATCAGACGGGCTTTATACCCCATCGCCATCTATCAGATAATATTAGAACATTGTTAGATATTCTAGCTTACAAGTCCCCACCACCACAGCGCAACTTGCCATCTTTTTAGATGCCAGAAAGGCATTTGATCACCTCAATTGAACTTATATATTGACAGTAATGGAGCACATGGAGTTGGGGGGGGCAACTTTCTTAAGTGGGTCTTCTTACGTTATCAAAAGCCTAAAGCCAGGGTCTGGGTCAACAGTATGATTTCTGAGTATTTTCACATTGAGCAGGGCATGAGGCAGGGACGCCCCTTGTCTCAACTATTATTTGCATTAAGCATGGAACCATTTGTTCAGGCTGTTAGGGAAATGAGAGATATTCGGGGGGTGTCAGTTCAGCACTCACATAGTAAGATATCTCTTTACGCTGATGACACCCTCCTGTATCTGGAGGACCCTAGGCATGCCCTCCCCCCTCTGCTCCATGTATTAGAAATATGTGGGCAAATATCTGGCTTTAAGGCTAATATGGAGAAATCTGAGCTGCTGCTTATTGGAGGCTCCCTCCCTTTGGAGGTTAGAAATAAGATCCCTCTTAAGTGGGTTAGAGATAAAGTACGATATCTAGGAGTCTATATTCCCTGCCATCTATCCAGACTTTATCAATATAATATCAAGTGTTAAAGCAGCAGGTTTATGAGGACCTAAATAGATGGAGGGCCTTACCCCTTACTTTTTCAAGTCATATTGAATCAATCAAAATGAATATATTATCACATTATTTATTCCTTTTTTCCACACTTCCACTACCTGTCCCCAGGGCGGACTGAAAGGACCTCAAAAAGAAGCTGTTTGGGCAGGCAAAAGGCCTACCATTCGATGGGAGTTGTTGACAGAAGCCAAAGAGAGGAGGGGCTTGGGGCCACCTAATTCCCAACATTATTATAAAGCTGCACAATTGCTCTCAGTTTTAAAAATGTTGGTACCTAAAAGGAAAGGGGGGTGGTATGCAATGGAAGAATGCCTTTAAATATTCTTCCTTGGACAGTGCTTCAACGGGATTTGAAACATATTACCAACCAATGGACCAAACACACACTAACAGTTTGGGTAGAGATGCAGCAGTGGTGGGAGATTCCCACCCCAGTTTGGCACTATATCACTCTAACTTTCTTGCCAAACTTCCCAGCAAATAAAGGTGACCGATCATTTTCTCATTGGGCTGCCTTAGGACTAAAATATCTCACTCAGTTCTTACAAGGTGAAGTAATCAAATCTTTTGACACTTTACAAAAGGAATTTGATATACCACAGAGGGACATTAATAGATTTCTTCAGTGTCAACATTATATTCAGTCTGTACCAGGAATAACAGCCCTTTTACAAGACCACACTTTACCTATAGTTTTAACCTATCAAACAAGTTGTATGGCTGATATAAGAAACTACATTTCACATATTTATAAAGTATTACAGGAAGGAGTGGGTGCATTAATAGTCCAGAAAATTGAGGATAAGTGGCAAGATGAAATGGGCAGTGTTATTCCTGAGGAGAGCTAGTCCAAGATTTGGAAAGGTTTACTCAAAACTATGAACTCCCCATCATGGAGAGAGTTCTATTGGAAGGTGTGCACTAGGTATTTTATTACTCCTGTTGTATCGAAACATTATGCTATCCATCCCTCAGACCAATGTTAGCGAGCCTGTGGGCATAGGTTGTGGGTATAGGTAATTGAAGCAGTTCAAATAATATTTAGACTGAAGGTCACCCCACCTTTGAAAACATGGTCCTGGGTTTGCCACCGGAGGGGGGGGGGTGTGACTACAGTAGCTGAAAAATGCCTATTTTATATTTTAATAGCAGTGGCCTTAAAAGTCATTATGCAGAACCTGCTTACCTCTAACAAATTATCTGTACAGTTCTGTTTGTCTAATCTCACTTTTGTTAAAACAATGGAGGCCATTACTGCACAATTACAACTTTAAACTAACCAGTTTTATTCTAGATGGCTCCCGTACTTTGACTACATAGAAACCAGGGAAGACATCCCAGTACTGGAACAGCTTCTTACACAATAGAAGATAATTTAACGGGCAGACAGAATTACTAACCCATGGCTCTCCTTTATTTAATCTAATAGTAACTAGAATGCATTACTATTTATTCATATTAACTAACATACTGTGCGGCACTTTAATGTTGTAGTATTGTTATTTTTCATCTTCTTTTTTGTTGTATTTCCATGAATAAGGACATTAATGGTAGTTTGACACAGGAGGCATTTAAATTAGTTGTAATGTTTTATTGGACAACATTTTTCCCCTTTGTATGAATGACTTTTTCTGTTGCTGGTGCAGTTCGATGATTTGATGGATCACTGCATAATCCTTGATGCTTTCTTTCATTTACTCAATGAAGATTTCTACCTGGAATCAGGAAACTGAGATAAGTGACTGTTGACCTGGTCAATACTACAAGTGGTATTGGACATTGAACTCCAGACATATGTATGCTGCTATGTGATCCTTTGCTGTACCATTGTGTATCCCATATAATTCTGTCTTTGAATTGCAAGAAAATTTAAAAGATAAAAAAAAAAAAAATTGAATAGAAACTATTCAAAACCAGACTGGTTGTGTCCCCAGTATCATGCCAACTAGCAAAGGTCCAACCAGTCAAATCCACAATTCACAATCTGCTGCTCAACCAGGCCATACCATAGCCACAGTTCTACCAGATCAAGCAAACCAAGAAATATATTGTTTTCTTCCTGGTTCCCAAAAAAACAGGGGACATGAGACCAGTACTAGATCTCAAATACGTGAACCAGTTTGTTCAATACAAAAAATTCTAAATGGAAACATTAAGGTCAACCTTACAGTCTGTAAGACGGGGGGGACTTTCTCACGCAATTGACATGAAAGATGCTTACCTACACATTCCCATCAGACCATCTCACTTCAGATTTCTCCGGTTCAAAATACTAGGCCAACACTACTAAGATCAGACCTTACCATTCAGGCTAGCCTCAGCTCCCTGGGTAGTCACCAAGGTGTCCATTGCCCTAGCAGCCAACCTAGGAGAGAAGGGCATACACATAATTCCGTACCTCGATGACTGGCTAATGAGAGTCAGGACCCCTCAGATAGCACAACAACACACCCAGTTGGTAGTAGAGGCTCTACAATCACATGGGTGGATACACACAGAGTAATTCCAGCAGGGAGAAAAGGACCAAAGAATGAATACAGGCCCTTTAGCTGAGTCAATTAATCATAACTCTGCTGTGTATGTGTTCAGAGTACCTGACAGTTTCAGCAGGACAAGGGACTCTCACTCCCCTGAACTGTGACAAACAATTCTGATTCTCCAGTACTTTTATGCCCTCTCATGGCTGCAAGTTTGGGGAAATCACAATTCCATCCAGTACACTTCGAAAATACATGTCAACCAGGTCAGACAGTATGGTGGTTAATTCTGTCCGTAGCGGTTCTGGAGACACTGGGCTCTCTCACTGCCCTGGCTCCCCTCCCGGTAGAGTCTTTCATTGAGAAGTCACAAAGTTAACTGTACCTGGTGCCAACCCAGCAGTCCAGCCTCGCATGGCTTGGTCCAATTCTGGCTCCATGGGCCAAAATACAGCCCTAGCATCATGGGCAGATTTAACAATAACTCCTAGCTCTACAGACCAGGCAGTGCCTCAAGAAAGCAAGGCACACTAATTCCAGCATACCAGTCAATCTCTACCAGCACATTCAGAATGCAGGAGATCAGGATCTCAAGTCCTTGCTGAACTCATTCTTCTTTGTCTGCTCACCACAAATCTAGCAAACTAGATCTGTCCTTGAAACTCGTCAGTCAGGATGCCAATACTCCTCCAGTCTTCCGAGAAGAACAACTGCTCCTGACTTCAAAAAGCGGTCAGCTCCTCCAACATTCGATAACTCGGTACAGGCTCCTGGTCACACAGCTCCAGCTCCTGAGCCACACTTCCAGCAGACAGGTGATTTCCCTAACTTCAGCAGCTCCCTGCCAATCTGTAAGTCCAGCCACAGATTGCTCCCAATGGGACTTTCTCCTACCTAAAAATAAAAAAGCTAAGCTCCTGTATCTTCCTTATTTGAGCCACAATCTAGTGCTATCTCCACTAACTAAACTAACTAAGCAGAATATTTTAACAGGTTTAAATAAATTAAAGTTAATTCAAAGTTAAAAACTCCCTCCTTCTCAGACTACAGATAGTTATGGACAGCACAGCATGGCTGCCATCTCGCATCCTATAACATCTTGTAATCCCACATTACACTATGGAGTACATGTCTCTAAATCCATAAAGAAGAGGAAAGAAATAGCCTGATTTACATTAGAGGGAAGTAGATGAGTAAATCAAGGCCCATACTGCACCTAAACCTACATGTCTGAAGTAAAATAAACCAAAATAAGATGGCAACCACTGTTATCAGTTATAAAACACATCTTTTACACATTTACTGAGACAAATGCAGCTGACATGTTGTATATTTGTAATTATTACACCATTCTGTAAAGCTATAAGGGCCTGGAGGCCATTTCAGATTGTGAATGTTACACAACAACCCCACTTCCAGATAAGCAGGGGGCCATACCCTACTTCCCTGGTATGATCAGTTCAGCCCAGTGAGGTAACACTTATTGTACTATGGGCTACAGGTCATTAAATCCATAAAGAACAGATAAGAAATAGACTGAATTACATGACAGGGGAGTTGAAGAGCAAAACAAGGTCTAGACTGTGCACATAACAATATGCCCTAGATCATATTACCCAAAATGAGAAGGCCTCATTTTTCAGTCATTTTCAGTGACAAAATACTTCTATTACACATTTAATGGGATAAATGCATCAGAAATGTTGCATTTGTAGATAGGTAACACCATTTCTTACAGAAGCAAGGACCTGAAGACCATATTTGATCATTAATTTTACATTGCAACCCTATTTTCAGATAAGCTAGGGTCCATACCCCACCACCTCTGATGATATCATGCCAAGGAGGTCCCATTTATTACACTATGGGAACAAGTCACTGAATCCATATAGAAATCTAGATTTAGTAGTTGCCGTATTGGTCCTTGCAAGAATAGATCCAGAAGCAAATGATTTGATACCTTTTAATGGACCAACATAGATGTAACAACAAGAACAAAGTGCTCTAGCTTTCGGACCAACCAGTCCTTCTTCAGAAGCTCAACAACAAGGTATCAAATCATTTGCTTCTGGATGAATCCATATAGGAAAGGAAAGAAATAGCCTGATTTATATGAAGTTCATGAGTGAATCAAGGCCCATATTGCCCCCATGCCTATATGCCTGAGGTGACAAGAATCAAAACAAAATGGCCACCACTGTTCAGTCAACTGCAGCAACAGAACATTTCTCTACATGTTTACTTGGATAAATGCATCAGAAAAGTTGTATATGTGCACTGATTATGCCATCTTTTAAAGACAGAAGGGCCTGGAGACCATTTCAGATCATGAATGTTATACTGCAACCCCATTTTCAGATAAGCAGGGGGCCATATCCTAACTGATTGATGAATTAGGCCAAATGGGGTGCCACCTGTTGCAGTATGGGTTACAGGTCACTAAATCCATAAAAGAAAGGTAAGAAAGAGAGTGATTTACATGACAGGGGAGTTGAGAAGTAAAATAAGGTCTAGAATGTGCACATAACAAGATGCCTTTGTTCACGTGACTCAAAAGAAGATGGCCACCACTGTTCAGTCCTTTTTAGGGACAAAATGCTTTTTTACACATTTACTGGGATGGATGAATGCATCAGAAATGTTGTATTTGTACATAGATTACACCATTTCTTACAGAAGAATTGGTATGAAGACCATTTCTGTTCATTAATGTTACATTGCAACAATATTTTCAAATAAACTGAGGGCCTTACCCACCCACCACCTCCCCCTTAGGACCATGCCAGCCTAAGGGGGTCCCACCTATTATACTATGGGGTACAGGTCACTTAATCCATTAAGCAAAGGTAAGAAATGATCTGACTAACATGATAAGGGAGTTGAGGTAATCAAGGGCCAGATAGTGCATATATCATGATACCTGAGGTGTTTGACCATGACATTTACATGACTATCACAATTTCAGTTAAAAGCTAGGCCATACCGCACCACCCCAAGTAGGACCGTACCAGCCCAAATGGGTCCCACATATTTCACTATGGGTTACAGGTAACCAAATCCTTAAAAGAAGGGTTAAAGATAACTTGGTTTACATGACAGCGGTGTTGAGGAGTTAATCCAAGCAAAACTTTTGACCATACCTAGATGACTGAGATCACATTATTCAAAACAACATGGCAGCCACTGTTCAGTCATTTTCACTGACAAAACACATCTGTTACAAGTTTATTGGGATAAATGCATCAGAAATGGTGTATATATTTAAAATTACACATTTTCTATTAGACAGATGTAACTGGACACCATTTCAGATAATTAATTTCACATTGCAACACAACTGTCAGATTGTCCTACACAAGTATTTAAAAAAAAAAAAGGAAGAGTCCAGATACGAATATAGAGCCAAGTCATATCCCAGATGCCGATTATGTCATAACTAATTTTTCTTTCCATTTTAGAGGTCTAAAATGCATAATATATAATGTGTTCCCAAACTTCGAAAGACATTTCCTATAGTTCCCTATAACTATATACTGTTTACATGTGTACTGCCAGGAAAACAAATCCTGTCTACTCTTCCTCTGTACTATTATTTACAGATCACTATACTAGTCTTGTAAAGGGAAAAACTGTCCTAACTTTCCCTGCAGTACTATTTCCTAATTGTCCTTTTTTCGGTATCCATACTGTAAAGCTGTAAACCACTGGAACAAAAACATCCAGTCCTTCCCCTGTGCTAAAGCATGTCATGATTCCAACTCTTTGTTTTCTATTTGATTCAAGCACACCGTTGCAGAACCTGTCAGCTCAGGTCACTGGGGGTCAGCCAAGAAGGGAGAGGATTGAGTGTCTGGAGGGCTGATTTCCTCTCTTGGGGAGGAGAGGATTTACATCTCATCCCTTGGCTGCCCCCATGTGCAGGCCAGGGGGATAGTGCAGTGTCCGAGCACCAATAGTAGGGAGGGGGCAGCAGTCCTGGGACATGTGCATGCCTCCATGTTTTCACACCAATATGTAGCCACAGCCAGGGGGCAGAACTTAGAACATGGAAAAAAATGGTGATCTGGGCTCCTTGATGTCCTGCCTGCTGTATCCTGGCATGTTCTGCCACCCAAAATAAGCCAACCCACTACTGGATAATGTTCCAGGTAGGGTGAGGATGGCCCTCCCTTTCCTGGTCCCACTGCAGGGGGAATCTGTGGGGAAACCTGGGTAAAATGAGTGCTGGGGGAGGCAGTTGCTGGTTGGAAGGAGCAGGGATGGGACTGAGCAGCCCTGCCCAGAGCCCTAACGGAACAAAGCAAAATGGAAAAAAAAAAACAGTTATCTTTCCCTATAACTATGTAATGTTTTCATGCTATAACCAGAAAAAAAAAAAAAAAACTGTCTTCACTTTCCCTATACTAATATTTTCAGATCATCATATTAGTCAGGTAAATGAAAGAATTTCTCCTAATTTTCCCTATACTATTATACCCTAATTGGTATTTTTTTTTGTAGTTTGCATATTTTATATCCGTAAACCTTTGGGGGGAAACCCTGTCCTTTACCTATACTAAAATATGTCATGATTCCAGCTCTTTGTTTTCTATTCATTTCAAGCACACCTTTGCAGAACCTGTTGAAATAAAACTATCTTTCCCTATAACTATCTAATGTCTTCATGCTTGCAGCCTGGAAAAAAAACCTGTCTACTCTCCCGATACTATTATTTTCAGATCACCATACTAGTCCTGTAAAGGAAAGACTTTTTCCTAACTTTCTCTATACTAATATATCCTAATTGGTATCCAGTGATAATAGCAACAGAAAATGAGTGACTACAAAAATAGCGACTCATTTCAGCGTTATTATTCTGAGCTACCTGCAAGGGTAGTAACCCTATGTGAAAGCAAGCGTAGGGAAGGGTGACCAGAAGGGCGGAAGTGAGGGGAAGGGGAGGGACAGGGAAGGGGTTTTAGGAGACTGGTGTGCCTGCTGCTGCCGAGCTAGCCATGTGGTGTGGTGGTGTGGGTGGCTAGCTTTGGCTCAGCAGGTACTGGGTTTGGCCCCCCTTCCTGACATGCACCCCCCCGGAGTTGAGAATCTAAATTCAGGGGGGGTGCAGGGGGCAAAGCCCCCTGTGAGGTGGGGCACGGGTGGCATAGCCCTTCCACAAAAACTCTTTTTGTTGTTCAGTATGTAGGGTCGTCGGCAAGTGCATATCACTGATTTGCTTCACTGCGACATACACTCACCATAATAGTGATCGTTGTTTTGCGATCACTATTATGACATGGAACCCTCCAAATTGTCTTTTTTGTTTCCATACTTCAAGAATGTAAACCTGTGGGGAAAAAACTATCCTTTCCCTATACAAAAACATATCATGATTTAAACTCTGTTTTCTGTTCAAGCACACAATAGACAGAACTTGTTAAAAATAAATATATTTTACCCTATAACTGTCTACTGCAGGGAGTCGAGCAGTAATGGAGTAGAAAAGGAATCAGGAACACAAGAGGAAAAATATCAGGAAAAGGGGGAAGATGCAGGGGACCAAAAACAGGAAGAGAGAGAGGTCAGGCAGTAAAACTTGGAAGGTCATGTTGACAAATGCATGCAGTCTCGGAAATAAAGTCCCAGACACGGAGGCCTTAATAATTGAAGTAGACCTGGACATAGCAGCAATAACTAAAACCTGGTACACAGCTAATCACAAGTGGGAAACAAATGTACCAGGAGATGTTTTATTCAGGAGGCATAGGGAGAGAAAAAAGGGAGGGGGAGTAGCTCTGTATGTCAGAGAGGATATAATGGCAACACAGGTACAGGGTAGGCAGGGGGAGGCTGAGTCACAGTGGGTCACCCTTTAACCTGGAAATGGCACAGCAATATGCACAGGGGTGATATATAGGCCTCCAGGACAGGGAGAGGAACTGGACAGGGAGCTAGTGGAGGAACTACATAATATGGCATTGAAAGGTGAAATTCTACTGATGGAGGATTTCAATATGCCAGATGTTGATTGGAACACCAGTGCAGCAGCTTCAGCCAGAAGCAGAGACATCCTTGATTCACTCTAGGAGGCTGGACTCAGGCAGCTTCTGCTTGATCCCACCAGAGACAGGGCAATTCTAGATCTCGTCATGAACAACGGGGATTGAATCACAGATGTACAGGTAAAAGGGCAATTGGGATCCAGTGGTTTAGCACAGTTACTTAAGAAAGAGAACAATACATTCTTCAGGTACATCAGCAAAAGGAGGAAAAAAAGGAGAGGGGATTGCAAGGTGCAAGGGAGAGGGAGGGGAATGCAATGAGGGTGACATGGAAAAGGCAGAAATACTGAATAAATATTTCTGTTCAGTATTCACAGAAGTGAGGGGGCAGGGGCCACAGCAATACAGCAGTTGCCAAGGGGGTGAAAAGGTGGACAATAGTCCAGTCACTGGGGAAAGAGTCCTGCAGGAGCTCACTAAATTGAAGGTGGATGAAGCGATGGGACTAGATGGCATACACCCAAGGACATTAAGAGAACTGTGAAGGGAGATAGCAGATGGCAGCCATGTTCACCTAGTCATTCAACACTGTGGTTGTACTAGAGGATTGGAAGAGGGCACATGTGATCCCTCTACACAAATCCTACAGTGAGGAGGAGGCAGGGAACTATAGGCCAGTCAGCCTCACCTCAGTAGTGGGGAAGATCATGGAGACATTGCTTAAAGAAAGGATAGTGGGGTATCTAGAAGCCATCAAATCCCAGGACCATAGGCAACACAGATTCACAGCAGAGAGGTCATGTCAGACAAATGTGGTTGATTTCTTCAACTGGATGACAAAGGAAGTAAATCAGGGTGGAGCAGTGGACGTCGCTTACCTTGATTTCAGCAAAGCCTTTGAGAATGTCCCATGCTGGAGGCTGATAAACAAGCTGGGTAGGCTGGACATGGGAGACAGGATGGTAAACTGGGTTAGAAACTAGCTAACAGACAGGAGGCAGAGGGTGGTGGTAAATGGGATGTAGTCTGGAGAGAGGGGGGTGACCAGTGGGGTGCCTCAGGAATTGGTCTCGGGGCCAGTCCTGTTCAATGTCTTCATAAGTGACATTGCAGAAGGGCTGGAGGGAAATGTCTGCCTGTTTGCAGATGACACCAAGATCTGTAACAGAGTGGATACTCCAGAGGGGGTAGAGAAAATGAGGAGGGACCTGGGGAAGCTTGGAAAATGGTCTGAAGACTGGCAACTGAAGTTTAATTCAATAAAAGGGCAGAATTTTGCACCTCGAACACAGCAACTCTGGGTAAGGCTACAGGATGGAGGGGAGTTGCTGACAGTCACAAAGAAGGAAAGGGACCTGGAGTTTATTATTGCAGATGACCTGAAAATGTCAAAGCAGAGTACTAAGGCAGCTGAGAGGGCCAGTAGCATGCTGGGGTACATAGGCAGGGGTATCACCAACAGAAGGAGGGAGGTAGTGATGCAATTATATAAAACCATGGTCAGGCCTCACATGGAGTGCTGTGTGTAGTTCTGTAGGCTGCACCTTTACGAGGACATTAACAGACTGGACACAGTCCAAAGAAAAGTGACTAAGATGGTACAGGGCTTATAACACAAGACTTATGAGGATAAATTAAGAGACCTCAATATGTACTCCGTGGAAGAGATAAGGGAAAGAGGGGGCATGATACAAACATTCAAGTACCTCAAGGGTATAAACAAGGTGCAGGAGGGAGACATTTTCCAATACAGGAGGAGCACAAAATCAAGGGGGCATGACATAAAATTGGAAGGTGGGAGGTTAAGAGGGAATGTAAGGAAGTTCTTCTTCACAGAGTGGGTGGTGGACACATGGAATGGTTTGCCTCAGGAGGTGGGGGAGTGAGCACTGTGAAGGGATTCAAGCATGCTTGGGACAGGCATAGGGGAACCATAGAGGTACAGCAGCAGCGGGTGGGTTGGAAGCAGTAATCCAGTACAAAGGCTTACTGGCAGACTAGATGGGCCAGGCGGCCCTTATCTGCTGACAATTTCAATGTTTCTAGGGTTGTGTGGAATACAAAATTCCACCATGGGATTTGCTGTGGAATGGCAGTTATGCTGCTGAAATGCTTTGTGGAATTTGTTTTTAAAGTTCGTGGAATTTGAAAAAGGATTTCTGCGCAAACTGTGGAATAATTTTCTGCAGATCATATAAACCACAGAATCATTTTCCATGGATTGGGGAAAAAGAATCCATGGTTTATATGAACTGTGGATCATTATTCCACAAAAAGCATTTCACATACAGAATGTCGAAATTTTGCAAATGATAGAAATCAGTGTAATGTTCTGCAATTCTGCAGAATTCCGTTCTGTCAAAAATTCAACATTCTGCACAGCACTAATCTATTGTATTTATAATTGCAGCCTGGAAAAAACCCTGCTTACTCTTTCCCATTGCTATTAATTGCAGATCACCCATATGCCGATCGAACATCGACACCTTTACCGCAAATGACAGTACAGCGACACAGCGATAGGTCACTGTACTGTCACCGGGGGCCCCTGGCACTGCTTTCTTGGGGTCTTGCACCACCCTCCTCAAATCAACTCTGACTTGGAGTTGATTATACTAAGTATGGGGAGGGGTCATGGCCCCCCCGCATGGGGGGTTCAGGGAGTGAAACCCCTCTGAAGAAAACGTAGTGTTCTCAGATGAATTTATGCTTACCACACTTGCAGTTGACATACTGTAAATCCATCGCTGTAACGTCGGTCAACAAAATATTTGTCGAACTGGTGTTATAGAGCCCAGATCACCATACTAGTCCTGTAGAGCAAAAAAATTGTCCTAACATTCCCTAAAGTAATATAACCTAATTTTCTTTTCTGATTTCCATACTTCAAGGTCATTAACCTGTGGGGAAAAAACTATTCTGTCCCCTATTCTAAAACATGTCATGATGCCAACTCTCTTTTCTATCCAAGCACACCCTTTATGAACCCGTGGAAAAAAAATCCCTATTTTTCCCTACAACTGGAACCTGCTCTCCTCTCCCTCCATCTCTCCCCTTCTCTCCCTGCCTTCAGACTCCATTGAAGGCAACTTCCTGCACTCCCCTGTTCCTGCCTAACTCCTGCCTAATACTAATTCCTCCTCCTTGACCCTTACCTGTTATGACCCCTTGTGGCTGCCCTTCACCTTCTTACCCCGACCCCAACACGCACTGTGCTCGTTTCTTCACATTTGATTGTTTACTGCTTACTGATGTATACAATGCCATATTTAAATTATGCCAGGATGCGTAACCTCCACCTCTGCTTTCAATGCACAGTGGCAGGCTGATTTGGTCGATATAGCTAGTCTTTCCAAAGACAATGATGGCATCCAGTTTATTCTAACAGTTACTGATGCCCTATAAAAATATGCATGGACAAAAGTTCTAAAAAAGAAATCTGGAAGAGATGTGATGGAGGCTTTCAAACTAATACTCAGAGAGGGCCACAAGCCTGAAAAATTACAAACAGATGAAGGGGTTTAATTTCTTAATGCTAATTTTCAATTATTTTTAAAAGAACAAAACATGCATCATTTTATGACATCAAATGATGTTAAGGCTTGTATTCTGGAAAGACTAGCTATATCGACCAAATCAGCCTGCCATTGTGCATCAAAATGTTGTTACAACCACTCTGTTTCTAAAAAATTGTTTCCTCACAGGTTTGTACATAGTGTAGGCATCTTGTAAAGACAGCCACTGTGGTACCTGAGTGCAAGTAATTCTTTTTCCCCTGTTTTGCAGCAGCACCATGTAGTCTCTGAACACCTACTAAGCCACCAGGTGTATGAGGGTCATAATAATGTTTTTTCAAGGATGTCTTAACCATGACCACTGTATAGTAATACTGCCAAGACACAGGTGTTTTTTTTTTCTATGTGAAAATGTTATTATGAAAGACCACACAATATATACATCTAATTACAGTATATAACAACACAGAACATGTGTTGGCCATTGTAATAAATTGATGCTATACTGCATTATAAATATTACAACAAGAAAAGACAGTTCTTGTTTTGCTGTGTAACTAAAAAATTGGATGTAAATTCAACCACATTGCTAACATCTTCCTGTCTTTGACATTTTAAACTATAACGACAAATATCAACAATGTAGGTCACAGCTACCAATACTTGGCCATGAGAAGCCACATCCAATTTTTCAAACATTAGTGGTAGCACATTTTGAACAGTTTCTAACATATCATTGTTTAGGTACCTGCTCGTGTTCATTATTTCACACCAGCAGCATCTTTTTTAATGTCACTCAGTAAAATCTGTATAAACTGAAGTTTTTCAGAGTTTACAGGGTTACTTGGAGTTTGAGCAGCATAGTTTGAAATTTGCATGATTATCAAAGTCTGTAAAATATTTTCTAATTTCTGCTTTTCAAACATTCTTTGGTGTTTTCCCCACAGGTTATCCATCTTAACAACTCTCACTGTGCAGCACTGTGTTCCTCGTCAGAACTCCCAATATCATACAAGTACATATAATAAGGCACAACCATTTCTAGAAAACCATTAGAGAGGAACACAATGTTACATCACAACAGTGCACATCCAAGATCATTAGGCCCAGATATTCAAAAGGGTTGCGCCATGCGCAACTCCAAAAATGCGCCATTCTGCGATATTCAGAAGGGGCCAGTTGCGCCACCAAAAACATGCTGAGCAACAGCGCAATGGAAATGAAGGCATGCGCAACCGAAGGGGGCGGGTCCATGCATAAAGTGCGCAGTGCGATATTCGAACACTTGCGCAATGCGCAAGAGTGGCTCAGCTGGAAGTCAGCAGTAGCGGAATTGAGCCAAAATAAAAAGGCTCATGAAGCGGTGCAAGAACCCTAGCAGGCCGCAAACTGGGGACAGAGACAGAGAGAGAGAGAGAGAGAAGGAGCTGGAAGGGCAGAGAGGGACAGTGGGTCCAGGAGGACAGAGAGGCCAGTGGGGGTGCCGGTGCAGTGGAAGCAGCAGTGGGGCAGCAGGGTAACACAGGAACAGCAGCCAGGGGCAGAAGCCAGGGAGATGGACAGTGCCAGCTTCACATGGAAGCTGTAATGAGGGGTGAGACACCATGCTGCAGGGGACGTGGCGCGGAGGGCCCATCGGTGGTATGCCCCGACAGGCGGTATCGTGCCGCATCAGCTCGAGCTGTACACAGACATCGGATTGTGGGCCGGTACCACCTGAACAGGGCAATACTGAGGCGGCTCTGCGAGCTGTGCAGTGATGTGATGCAGGCACCCTCACGACGGAGTCACGCTCTGTCCGTGGAGACCAAGGTGACAGCCTGCATGTGCCTGCTACACGGGCACCTTCCAGAGGCCAACAGGGACACCACAGGCATTACACAGTCGGCCCGTCACGCATCCTCACCCAATTCCTCAGCGCACTGCTGCCTCATGCTGCGGAGTACATCCATTTCCCCAGCACCTGACTGAAGCGTACAACAAACATGCAGGAGTTCCACAGGGTGTACGTATGTCTGGCGTGCTAGGGGCCATAGACTGCACCCATGTGGCCATTCGCGCTACCTGGCCCGACGCCCAGGCATATCGGAACCGAAAAGGGGTTTTCCAGTGTCAACTGCCAGGTGGTGTGTGATGCCACTGGGCGCATTATCAATGTCTGTGCCACACACCTGGCAGAGCACATGATGCCTTCATATGGCACCAGTCTGCACTGTGCCATTGATTCGAGTGGGGACATCCCACGGGTCATCTAGTGGGTGAGTACACATGTATGGAATGCAAACTCTGGGCAAGGGTGGGAATGACACAGGTGCCATGGTAGTGGCACACAAGGATGTGGGCAATATGGACCTGACATGACACTGATCTCCACTATCTCCACACAGGTGACTGCGGATACCCTCCGTCCCTGGCTGCTCCACACGTGCAGCGCCCCACGACCCAAGCGCAGCTATGCTTCAATGAGGCACATGCAGCAACATGTAACATCATAGGCGGGTGTTTGGGATGCTCAAGGCACGCTTCCGATGCCTGGACACCTCGGCGGAGCCTACAGTACAGCCCCCAAAAGGCCTGTGGGATATTCCTGGCCTGTTGCATCCTGCACAACATGGCCAAAGACTATGGGATAGCCGTACAGGTCCAAGAGGGGGACAGCGATGGGGACGCCAGTGGCGCCGGTGATGTTAGTGATGAGCAGCCCCCCCTAGGATGGAGGGACCCCCGACTGACCCGGCAGGCCCAGCTGCACCGGGACACCATCGCAGAAGAGCACTACGCCCAACACAGGTAAGTCAAGGGAACATGTGCAGGCAACACTGTCCATGCGCAAACCACAGGCACACAGGGGAACACACCGTGCATGAAGGTCAGGGGAGTTGAAGGTTCCAGGCATACCAACACACCATCAGAGAGGGGTGAGCACTCATATGGACACACACACACCAGGCAGCGTACATGGGCAGCAGCACAGCACTCGGAAGCGACATTGCCAACACACAGCACCACCGACCACCCCACCACCTGGACTGTCCACGTGCGCGTGTCAGGACCTGGGCACCTGCACCTTGGTGTACAGTGCAATGCAGGCATCATCATGCACACGCACTTGTGGACAGCAGTTGGGAGAGTGTGCAGGTGGTCAGCGTGTCAGCGTGGTGAGCAGAGCACCCAGCAGTGCACTGCCCACCATGACACACGTCACACAGGGCAGCACCAGACGGGGCCTGCACTGGGAGACAGCTCAGTCAGGTAGCACTGTCCCACGGCCACCACGGATGCATGGGCAGCCCGCTGTGCCCAGCAGCACTGGCAGGCTGAGCAGGGGCCACATCGGGTGGTGCTGGTGCACACCAGGGGTCCCACTCTGTGCAGCGACCTTGCCCGCTCAGGGTCTGCATCCTGCCAAACAAACTTGCACCAGGGTGCTTGGGATGCCAGCAGAACCCAGCATCGACAGACCTGGTGTCGCATAACGCCGGGAAGGGAGTGGAGAGCGCACTGTGTGGGGTGTGTGGTACAGGGGCACCTGACAGTGTGGCCAATGCGTCCATGACAGAGACCACTGCCTGGGTCAGCCTGTCAATGGCAGCGGTCACATCCGTCCGCATAAGGACCAGCTCAGCTCAGTCCTGAGCACACTCCCTGCTATGCCACTCCATGGACACAGACAGTGCCTCCACGGACCTTGCAACCTGCCCCTGCAGCTGTACCAAGTCCTGCAGCAGGCGGGTGTGCGCGTCCAATGGGTACTGTGCCCCAATGGCATCGTGACCCCCAGGGTGTGGATGGTCCTGGTGCACAGCACCCCTTGAGGGTGGGCGCTGTTCACAGGACCAGGTATGGGCGGATCAAAGGGCGGGGACATGTGCCACTGCTTGACACTGTACCCCCAGGCGTGGTGTGCGACTGCTGCTGCCGTCCCTCAACTGCTGAGCCCCAGGTCCACCTGTTCCACCTCCATGCTGACAACAGTGCCAGACACCTGCACAGCCACCGGTGCTGCCCCACTGATGCTGACAGGCACAGCCTGGGACTGTGCCAGCATGCGGTACACAGGTGTGAACCAGGAAGGCCCAGGGCATGTGCTGGCCTGCCATGTGTCCGTCATGGGACACACACTATCACTGCCCATTGCAGGCCTGCTATCATCAATGGTGCAGGTGCGTGCCACTGCCATAGGCACAGCATGCTGGCATACCTGCATGCCAGACTGCTGAGACACAGGCTGTGCACCCCTGCACCCGTATCACTGACACGGGTTGTTGGCCCAGCGTGCATGCTGCTGCAGTGCCTGCAGGCTGGTGGCGGAGGTGGATGGTCCCTCCTCCACGTCCAGCAGGTCTGCATCACTGTCTGGACCCACCACCACCACCGTCTCCTGAAGGCGAACAGGATCTGTAACAGAAAGAGTACATGTGAGTGCATGTGAACAACAGCCCCCAACAACA
Organism: Neoceratodus forsteri; assembly: GCA_016271365.2. NCBI lineage: Eukaryota > Metazoa > Chordata > Ceratodontiformes > Ceratodontidae > Neoceratodus > Neoceratodus forsteri. Next base: position 1,683,300,106 of record CM057456.1, read on the forward strand.
CCACCATGTCATACGTGCAGTGATGGGCTTCCACCTGTCTGGAATCCTCCGCCTGACTAGTGCGCCTGCAATGGCACTTCGGCTGCATGGCCATGACCAGTGTCTCCTCTGTAGGGGTCAGCTGCAACACCACTGGTGGGCCCCCACCAGTGCCAGCAAGTCACGCCCTGAAGGCTGCCACCGTCTCCTTCAGCCTCCTGCGGTCAGTCCCCATCTTCTTCTTGCATTCCTGCACGGAGCTGGTGGCTTCCGTGCAGGTTGACAACCAGAGCTACCCCTCCCATGCAGCTGCATGTTCCTGAGGTGCCCTCCATCCACTCAATAGTGGCTCATCCTCAGGTAGGCCTGGAAGAGGGCCTCTGTCTCTGCCCTTGATGATTCGGCCTCCTCCTACGCCCGCCGTCCTCACCCTCAGCTTGGCTCTGGTCAGTCATGGTGATCTGTATGGGTGGAAGTGGACACCTGTCACTGTGCAGTCGACAGCATTTCCCCATGAGCATAGCTGCCGGCCCAGGGGCGGAAGCCCCCCACGTTTCCTCTCCGCATGGCAGATACTGATAGAAAGGGTGCCCTTTGTCCCTTTCTAAGTGCCCTTTTCATGCTCAGCCCCCTCAGCCTTTATCATCCTCCGTCCATGAGCATTGTCCTGAGCATCACACAGCATGTAATTCACCTCTCACCTGCAGTAACCAAATCTGGCCAGCACAACCCACTGTCGCATTTTTATAGCGCAACACATGCAAATGAGGTGTGGCGCAACTATAATGACATGCTAATCATGCCACTGCACCTATGAATGGCTGATCGAATGATTTGCATATGTCGGCTGAATATCGCGTATTTGCGCTTTGTGCTATACGGAAGGTCCAGCTGAGCCAATGGTGCAGGTTTGTGGCTGCGTGCTACACTGCATTGCGCATGCCCAGACAGCTTACGCATGCGTCTATCGCGCTGCAGACCTGCTGAGCGCGATAGGCGATTCAGGCCATGGCCACCATTGTGCCAGTGGCGCTACAGCACTGGGCACTATATGGCGCTGTGGCACTACTGCGCGATAGTCCACTGTGGCACTGGTGCGCAGCTTGGCAGTCATGCAGGATGCCTATACATCCGATGGCGCTGTGCGTAGCCTTGCGTCATTGCTGTGACCTTGTGTATGCCCTCTGACCCCTGGCACTGTTGGCATGCCATGTGTACATCCCTATTGCGCTGTCTGGTGACAGCGCCATGTGACGGCACTGTTCGAACAGCGTGATTGGAGCCTGTGGTGGTCTATTGTGCAACAACTCCATGTGGGGTTACGGTGCAGCGGGGTGCCATATTGCCTGCTGTAAAGTTGGTGCCATGGCTAGGAGGAGGGCGGTGTCCTGGAGCCAGATTGAAGTGGCCAACCTGGTGGCCCTAGTTGAGCCACACTATGATGGCCTGTATGGTGAGGCGCCCCTCACCAGTGCCAGGACTCAGCTGTGGCAGCAAGTGGCCACTGACCTGGTGGAGGTCACTGGGCGGGCCGGTCTGCTGAGCAGTGCCGGCACCGGTACAGTGACCTCCGCCGGAGGGAGCCAGAACTTTTGTTGCAGCTGCGGTCACGTGCCAGGCGGGGTGTAGTGCCTAGGCCAGGTGAGTGTACCATCTATGCACCTATATTCTCTGTAGGGGTGTGTGTGTGCTTGGGTGGCTGTGCATAGGTGCCAGCTCGGACACGGTTGGCTGTGTCAGTGTGTGCAGCTGTGCGATGGATGGTTATGGCTGTGTGGTCAGGCACTCTCACTGGGGCAGGGGGCACTCTGCCTTTGAGTCACACTGATGTTTGTCTCAACATATGTCTCCCACAGGCGGAATCTGAGGGCGCGGGGCGACAGTGGCGTGGGCCATGCCAGGGCCCGGTGCGGGGGTGTTGTGCCGCAGCAGCAGCAGCGCAAAAGCCAGCTGCTGGAGGGTGTGAGTATCATTACTTCATGGATGCTATTGCATGCTGGGGGCAAGACCACCAGCCCTGCACAACACAACCATGCAGGAAAGGGGAGGTCATAATTCCACTATACAAGACACTGGTGAGGCCCCACCTGGAGTACAGGGTACAGTTCTGGAGACCATACCTACGTATGGACATGGACTGGGTAGAGAGGGTTCAGAGGAGGTCAACAGGGATGGTGCATGGATTGCATCACAAGTCCTATGAAGACAGGTTGAAGGAACTGAACATGTACTCCCTGGAGGAGAGGAGGGAGAGGGGGATATGATGGGGACATACAAGTATCTTACAGGGGGGACTAGAGTGCAGGAAAACACTATTTTTAAGCGTAAAAGATGTTCCAGGACTAGAGGGCATGGGATGAAGTTGGAGGAGCGATTCAGAGGAAACATGAGAAAGAATTTCTTCACAGAGCGAGGTGGTGGACAAGTGGAACACCCTGCCAGAGGAAGTGGTGGGGCTGACTTGGTCACAGGATTTAAGAATGCAGGATAGCCATAAAGGAATTCTGGAGGTCAGGGTAAGGTGCAACAGACTTATAGAAAACAGAGTGAACTTACAAGGTCAAATGGCGGACTGGGTGGCACATAGGCCCTTATCTGCCGACACTGTCTATGTATCCATGTATGTATGCACAACACAGGTGACATGCATCACTGTGCAGTATCACAGCACGTCTGTGTATCGTCACTGGTGGTCAGGCATGCACTGGGCACATAGCTGTGTAACTGGCATCGCACCACGTTGCCACATCACTTGCCAGCCTTGTTTGTGCTGTCATGGACATGGGCAGTGTGTGTGTGCAGTGGTGCACATAGCTGGTGCCACCTGTTTGTGATGGCCATGTGCATGTTCACTGTGGGTGGGTGCATGCCATCACAGGTGCGGGACATTGAGCTATATGGCTTGCAGGTTGGGTGGTGTTCAGGGTTGTGGTCAGTCACAGCCATTGACTGTGTTCCCATTTTCCTAGGCCTTGAAGTTCTCCGGAGGATAGATCGAGACATTCGGGGCCTGACACAGGTGTCCCTTGAAACCCAGGCCATCCTGGAGTCCATTAGGCGACATGGCCTGCGGAGGAGGCGTCACAGGGGAGAGCAGAACCAGGTGCAGGATAACCAGCCAGCTGGGCCTTAGGACACAATACCTTTCCCACTTCTCCCATCCCTACCACCCTGCCTTCCCTCTCCAAGTTGTTCATCCCTACCCCTTGAACACCCCTACCTTGTACCCGTCCCCCCCTTGTAAATAGTTGTTGTTTATTGTTTTATTTACTATTTGAAATTTTAAAAATACATTTATATTTTGATATGAATACTGTGTTGGTCTCTGATTTGCAGCTGGCTATGGGTGCTCAGTTGCAGTGGTGTACATGCCATCTGGGGTGGTATGGTCCTGAGTTTGTGTGTGTGTGTGTGTGTGTACGTGCGTGTGCTTGGGGAGGTATCTCCGGCATGGCAGTGACTTTCTGTTGGTCTTGCCGTCTGCTGCCACCCACTGCTGGGTGCACAGGGTGTGTCTGGCTTGTATGCTTCTGTGCTGCACGGGGCTGACGTGTGCTGGGGGGACTGCATGGTTTCCTGCAGTGCCAGTCACTGCACATGGGTGGTGTCTTGGGGTCACAGTGCAGGGTGTGCTGTGCATACGGGAGGCTGATGTGCACTGTGGTTGTCAACCCCCTGTCTGTGGCACTCTCCACCTGCCAGTGGTTGTGCTGGGGTGTCAGGGCTCTGCTATGCTTTGTTGGCTTGTCCCCATGGGCACGTGGATCATCCGTCCCAACCCCAGTGATGCTGTGCTTGGGGTGTGCAGGTGTGGTGTGGGTTCTGCAGTGTGTTCCTGTGCCCATGTGTGGCATGGCTGGCGGTGGGCCCCAGCCTGCCTCCCTGGATGTGCAGTTCCATTGCTCTGGGGGGGCTGTGCTTGCGCTATGGCAGCTCTGGAATGCTCAGCTGAGCTTCCCTGGTTGTGCCATAGCGCAACATTTTGGCTCAGCTTCTCCTTCCTGGTTGCGCGATGGCGCAGTATGTGCGATATTCAGACGTTGGTTGCTTGCGCAATTTGCTCTGCTCCATGTTTGAATATCGCACCTGTTGCTCATTTGCGCAACTGGTTTGTGCTTGCTCCTGCTGTTGTGCTACTTTTGAGCGCAGTTTGAATATCTGGGCCTTAGTCTACAATATTCCAGTTGGACAAATGTTACGGGCTAAAAGACTGTGTAGTACGGAGGAACAATATAATAGGCAGAAGGGAGTAATGGCAAAACATTTTATAAATAGAGGCTATCAACACTGGTGTATTAATAAGGCATTAGAAAGGGCAGACCAAAGCGAGCAACAGAGACTATTACAGCCAAGAGAGAAAAACATTGATGATCAGCTCACTGCATGTGTCCTGACATTTTGTAATGAAATACATGCTGTATCAAATATAATAAGGAACAACTGGGACATAATAAAAAAAAGATAAAGGATTCAGAGGTACTTCCTATGAATACTTAAGAATTACTTATAAGAAAGGCAAGAATCTAAAGGATAAACTAGTACAGAGTCTATATAAACTGATGGAAGAGAAGCATATGTGGCTGCCCATCCCCCCAAAGGAAGCTTTAAGTGTGGACACTGTGTGCTGTGTAATAATATGTGTGACAGTACAGATTTCAAACATCCATGTACTGGGAAGAGATTTCAAATTAATTCATTCATGAACTGCTCTAGTACAAATGTAATTTATTTACTGACGTGCCCGTGTGGCTTAGGATATGTGGGACAGACAAAAAGAACACTCAAAGAAAGAGCTTGTGAACACAAATCCACCATAAGGAATAAGGTACAAAACAGTTCTGTTGCAAGGCATTTTGAGTGTTACCATTATGCCTCCCCATTGGTTTGAGATTTGTGGCAATTGAGAAAGTGACTTTGGGACCATGTGGAGCAACTTAGGAAATAAACTGTCCTAACGAGAGACAATTTGGATCTTCACTTTAAATACTTTAACTCCGTTTGGGTTATATGAAGAAATCCCTATGAATTGCTATTTGTAAAAATTTCTGTGTGAGATGATCTAAGGAGTCTATTAAGATTTGAAATGAGTGAGTTAAGAAAGGAATTAAATAACTGTACCATTCAGACAATTTATGTGTTGTATATGTAATGCAACATTTTTTATGTAATTCTTTATGTGTGTGACTGGAGTATTTCACATCCAAATGTATAGACTTTATCACTGTTAGTGTGTATTGATTATTTGACACTTTATTTATGTGAGGTTTGCACTTTAAAATTGTGGACTCTTTCAGCAGCGAGCATGTGGGCTCAAGAATAAGCAGTAGTACTGCTACTTAAGTGAAGCCCTGTACGTGAACCAATCAGCTCTGAATAATGCATAATGCCGAAATGTCAGCATGTTGTGTGTTCCCACTCGGGAAGCATGCTGGTCTGCAGGCTGCCTGTAATCCACAAGGGAACACCATGCTGGTGTCGGTGGTGGTATTTGTTTGATTTTGTCTGCTAAATATTTGAATTGCACTGCACTTTATCTGCGGGTTTTGATTTGCCCTTGCACCTGTTCATTTGCACTTAATGAAAGAAGGCTAAAAATAAGGTAAGCCTCTTTGGTGTTTATATACAAGCATATTAAGGTAATTAAAAGTTATGGTTTGCTACGGTGCTCCACTAGACTTTGTTTCTTGTTTTGTGCTTGAATTCTGCTCGCTCCTCTGGTTGTGGGCACCCACCAGTAAATTGCAGTCTGAAAGACTAGCCGAGCTCTCTCATTCCATTGTGCTTAACTGTGTACTTTGGGCAGTTACTCAGAGGACCACTTACAGAGAGGTGCTCCTGGTGGTTCAGTCAGTAACATCGTATTGGTTACAACTGCTTGAAAGGCAGTGGCAACAATGGTGGAGGGCGGAAGTGATAACATCGATGGAGTTAATCAAGGCCTGCTTTCATTTTCTGAAGAAGAAGCAGCTGGTATTATTTTGGACTTGGCAGCCTGCACTGAGTTCATAGCCCAAGTGGGGGAGCCTACGAATGTACAAGTGCAACCAGATAGCAACACATTAGAGAGTATGAAAAAGCAAGCAGTGCGATTTCAGATGCATGCTGTATCGCTACCACAATATTGGAGAGACAAGAGGATACCAAGAGGGCTAAGAATACATAAACCTCCAGCTTATGGCTTGGATGATCCAATTTTAATGTCTGAATGGGAACAGATTTTAAATAAGTCACCTAGTGACTTGATGCTATCACTTGTGAAAAAATCTAAAAGAAATTTGACCAAAGTCGATCAAGACATTGCTCACACAGAAGTGGAAATAAAAAAGAACCTAACTGATACAGATTTTGAACAACTTACAAGCAGGATTAATAACAGTATAAAGAAATATGAGGCTGATTTAAAACAACATAAATTGGGCAAACATAATCAAGATGCACGTGACTATGCACAGGGGAGGGTCTACAATTGGCATTCAACACAGAGGAGCGAGCCATTTCAGAATGTTGATGGACATTGATTTAGAATAGCAAATTTTGATTCATCACCTTAACTGAGAGTGAAATCGTCAGACGGGGGCGCATATTTTAGGAAGTGGGGAGAGGAATGCAGGGCAACCAAATAGACCAACAATATCAGGCCACTACACAATATCAGGACTACCAAGCAGAAAGAGGATGAGGAGGGGGAAGGGGAAGAAGAAGAGGAGGCAGGAACAGAGGAGGAAATTATTGGCAGCTACCACAGCAGCAGGTGAGGTGGTCGACATCCCAGAACTGCTGGCAATCATCAATCTGATGGAAATACTGATTACAGAAACTCAAAACATTCTGCTGCAGAAAGGTCTCTCATTTGTCCCTGATACATCAATAAATCACTTCTGTATACAGACAGAGTTCTATAAATTCTTAGTAAAACCCTCCACTTATGGTCCTTTTTCTTTGAGAAAAACAATTGTGCAAGAGAGCCTGAGGTCCCTGATAGAGTACATGGAAGTGAAATTAACATGATAGAGAAAGAAAGTTCTGGGAAAAAATGGGAACAGATGATCCTACAGGTGATCTGAGAAACAAATCAACCTTCTTTCCCTCTACCCTAGGAAATTCTGCAGTGAATACTTTTTCAGCAAGGGTTAATATGGAAGTAGATGATTTTATAAAGAAATCTGGAAGGGTGAATATTCGTAACCAGAAACAAAAACTAACAATACGAGAAAAAATGGCCCTCAAAGAATTAGAAGCAAATAAGAACTTGATGATGAAACCAGCTGATAAAGGCAGAGCCATTGTAATCTGAAGAAGAGACAAGTATGAGACTGAGATGGAAATCCAGCTAAATAATGGCCAATATTACAATAAATTAATGGGACACCATACAGACATGATTAAAAAAAGAGTGTAGACTTTAATAGCTTTAAGTAAGGAAAAAGGGCTTCTTAGTGAAGGAGAAGTCAAATTTTTGAAAGTGGAATACCCAGTGAAATCATGTATTTATTTATTTATTACCAAAAATGCATAAGAATGCACAAACTCCCCCTGGTCACCCAACTGTATCCAGCATAGGGTCAAGCATGGATCCCGTTTCAAAATACATTGATTGTCATCTCAGACCGTTGGTGAAGGAGCTTCCTTCATATCTTTTAGATAGTGGTGATGTTTTGAGAAGTTTTGATGACGTCATTGTATCAACTATGACAGTACTAGTGACACTGGATATAAAAAGTTTATATTTCAATATCCCACATACTAGGGGCATTGCAGCAATTAAATATTATCTAGATAAAAGAACAGATGTATCCAACACCGAGTTTTTGTGTGACATGGCCGATATGGCACTGAATTCAAATTATTTTATGTACAAGAAAAAATTTTCCAGCAATGCTCTGGTACAGCGATGGGTACAATTTTCACACCAAGCTTTGCAAACCTTTATGTTGGTAAATGGGAGCAAGACTATGTTTATACTAACATGCTTTTCATTCAGAACGGTTTATGTTGGAGGTGATTTATAGATGATTGTTACTGTGGGAAGGAACAGAAAAAGATGTAAAACTGTTCCTTCAGTACATCAATAATACAGATAATAATCTGAAATTTGTGGCATCAATAGATTCCCTTAATATCAACTTTTTGGATTTGACAATTTTTAAAAATGGTGAACATTTAGAGACAACCATTTATAGAAAACCATTAGAGAGGAACACAAAGTTACATTACAACAGTACACATCCAAGATCATTAGTCAACAGTATTCCATTTGGACAAATGTTAAGGGGTAAAAGATTGTGTAGTACAGAGGAACAATATAATGGGCAGAAGGGAGTAATGGCAAATGATTTATAAATAGAGGCTATCCACACTGGTGTATCAATAAGGCAATAGAAAGGTCAGACCAAAGTGAGTGACAGAGAGTATTACAGTCAAGAGAGAAAAACATTGATGATCAGCTCACTGCATGTGTCCTGACATTTTGTAATGAAATAAATGCTGTATCAAATATAATAAGGAAAAACTGGGACATAATAAAAAAAGATAAAGCATTCAGTGGTACTTCCTATGAAAACTTAAGAATTACTTATAAGAAAGGCAAGAATCTAAAGGATAAACTAGTACGGAGTCTATGTACACTGATGGAAGCAAGGCATATGTGGTTGCCCCCCCAAAGGAAGCCATAAGTGTGGACACTGTGCGCAGTGTAATAATATGTGTGACAGTACAGATTTCAAACATCCACGTACTGGGAAGAGATTTCAAATTAATTCATTCATGAACTGCTCTAGTACAAATGTAATTTATTTGTTGACGTGCCCATGTGGCATAGGATATGTGACACAGACAAAAAGAACACTCAAAGAATGATTTTGTGAACACAAATCCACAATAGGGAATAAGATACAAAACAGTTCAGTCGCAAGGCATTTTCAGTGTTACCACTGGTCTGAGATTTGTGGCAATTGAGAAAGTGACTTTGGGACCATGTGGGGCAACTTAGGAAATAAAGTGTTCCAATGAGAGACGTTTTGGATCTTCACTTTAAATACTTGAACTCCATTTGGGTTAAATGAAGAAATCCCTATGAATTACTATTTGTAAAAATTTCTGTGTGAGATGATCTAAGGAGTCTATTAAAATTTGAAATGAGCAAGGAAAGGAATTAAATAACTGTACCATTCAGACAATTTATGTGTTGTGTATGTAATGTAAATGTTTTTGTGTAATTTCTTATGTGTGTGACTGGAGTATTTCACATTTAAATGTATAGATTTTATCACAGTTAGTGTGTATAGATTATTTGACACTTTATTTATGTGAAGTTTGCACTTTAAAATTGTGGACTCTTTCAGCTGTGAGCACGTGGGTTCAAGAATAAGCAGTAGTAATGCTACTTAAATGAAGCTCAGTATGTGAACCAATCAGCTCTGAGGAAGGCATAATGCTGAAACGTGAGCACATTGTGTGTGCCCACTAGGGATGCATGCTGGTCTGCAGGCTGCCTGTAATCTGCATGGGAACACCATGCTGGTGTCAGCGGTGGTATTTGTTTGATTTTGTCAGCTAAAGTTTTGAATTGCACTGCACTTTATCTGCGGGTTTTGATTTGCTCTTGCACCTGTTCATTTGCACTTAATAAAAGAAGGCTGAAAATAAGGTAAGCATCTTTGGTGTTTATATACAAACATATTAAGGTGATTAAAAGTTACGATGTGCCACAGTGCTCCACAAGACTTTGTCTCTTGTTTTCTACTTGAATTCTGCTCCTCTGGTTGTGAACACCCACCAGTAAGTTGCAGTCTGAAAGACTAGCCGAGCTCTCTCATTCTATTGAGCTTAGCAGTGGAAAGAGGCCCATTATTTGGCTACAAAAGAAACACAAATCTAAAAGTTTCATTGGTAAAAACACTATTTACTAAGGAAAAACCAAAGCAGAGACCAGACAGGGATGCGACCCCTTCCCCGGGGAATTATAGATGTTGCAATTGTGGCCATTGTTCAAGTACCAGAAATATCAAAACTTTTAACAACCCTAGGACTGGAAAAAGATATAAAATTAAAAGGTTAATTAATTGCTCCACAGAAGGAATAATATACATGCTGACATGCCCTTGTGGCTCCACATACATAGGACAAATAAAAAGAGCCCTGAAACAAAGAGTGGGTGAGCATAAAACTGCCATCAGGGTAAAAAACACTAAATACACTGTGGCAAAGCACTATATCGAAGTGGGGCATAGATCACCCGCATCTCTAATACACATCGGATTAGAAAAAGAGGATATACCAATCGGGGGGGGGATCTGAAAGAATTATTACAACAAAGAGGCATACTGGATACATGAATTAGAGACTGTACACCCTAAAGGACTTAATGATGAGACAGGTTTTAATAGCTACCTGTAAGGAATACCTGGATTGACCTGTGTGTACTGAATAATACTTTGCTACTAACACAATTTCAGGAAGATATGAATGCAAAAACTTTTAAAATAAACAGTTGTAAATAGATTTTAATATTTTGTATGATTATTTAACTTAACTTCACTAGCCAGCACAAGTGTGATTGATGTAACTATTTAATTATATTTATTGCACATATTGTGGTTATATATATATATAAAAAAATCACTCAAATAGAATATGCAAATATGAATTTATTAAAAAGATAGTTATTAAAAATATTTATTAAAAAAATCATTCTTAAAACATATATCATATATAAGCATGAACTGCACTGTTAAGTTATTGGTCAAAATGTAGGGATACGTTTTCCACTTAGGTTAGCTGAAATTTGCACAGTGAAAACATTTAGTAGCTAGCTGTATGAGAAATTACTACAATGTTGATAGTTGCTATGGAAACCACTTGGTATAAAACAGCCACCATCCCTCTATGATGTCAGCTCTGATGATGGGGCCATGAGCACTGAAATGCAAGCGGAGGACACTGCTGCTATCCAAAAGGAGGTTTCAGTAGGAAGCAAGGTGCAAAGGGAGTGGCATATTGACAGCCACTGGGCTGCCGGATACCAAAGAGCTGGGATCCATTGAAGTACTCAAACGCTTGTGCATATAGAAACTGGCTGCAGAAAAAGTAAAGGTTGAGAAGGTGGACAGCAGCAGCATCTTGTTGGAGGACAGGTACCGAGGAGAAGTTGCCCAACCAGGCAAAGGTGACATGTATCGAGAATGAAGGCAATTGAGCCATGAAAAGACTGAACTGCAGAAAAAGTTGGGTAACATTTTTTCTGACTCAAAGCTCACATCAGTAACAAATTCATTACATCTATTTGCTTGAGAACTTAAAAAAGGTGTGCAATATACAAGAATGGTAGCACAGTACATGTAAATATAGGTATTATATGTGTATACTAACTGTCAAAATTTGATTGATGGCCATAAATGACATAATGTCCCACCCCTTCTGCGTGTTCCAGAAATGAGGCAATGTCCCCACCCCTTCTGCTTCCCTTGTGTGCTGGAAATTATGCAATATCCTGCCCCCTTCCTGTGTGCACTGGATGTGACGCAGCACCTCCACCCCCTTTCCACTCCCATGTGCACCAGATATGATGCAGCCCCCCTTCCGTATTGTGATGCTACTATGGGTGGAGCGAAGGTTGGATTACCTGGGCTTGCCCAGGACATGTGAGAAGGGGTATGCTGATAAAAATATATACCACTGTGCCTCCATAGTGTATCTTTTTAATGTTTTGCAAATGTGTGTGTGGATTGCCTGAGGAAAACAGTGAAATGGATGAACCTAGCCAATGTTGTTCTGCATCATCTGCTAGTGCCACACCACAGGATTCTGTTATGACTGAATTGATCGAATCATTCATGAGACATGGTTTGCATGATAATCATTAGTGTGCTAATACGGATGAACAGTGGGAAGAACCAGATCAGATGCTTTTAGAATTATCAGATGTTGAGAAATGCCCTGATGAAAAGTCTGATGTGGTCATGACAGCAATTCAAATGCCACCTGAAAAGACTCATGTTGGATGTGATAAAGGGTATTCTAATTCAGCTACTGCAAGACTTGATGGCTCAGGACTTGAAGATAAACTGTGAGGGATGTACCATAGACCACCACTCACAGATAAGACATAGCTATTTATATGAACCATAGGAGGGGTACTTGGGGTGTGCCTTTCCTGAAGTCTGTAACGGGTTGCGCCCACGACGGAGCAAGCTACTGGTCAAATTAACAACATGAAAACTTGGGTGCACAGCATTCTATTTTGATACAATACAAGGAATAAATGACACTTTGTCAGAATTCAAAGAGCTGCCATGTATTTCTAAGGGGCTTGACACACTGTATGAACAATTGAGCGTAACACTACGGAGTGCTGTTGAAGAAGCGGTTTCATCAGGAAGTTATAAAAAATATTTTCAAAGTCCACTGCAAAAAGGAAGCCCTGTGCCATATTATATGTACTTGTATGATATTGGAGTTCTGATGAGGAACACAGTGCTGCATGACGAGAGCTGTTAAGATGGGTAACCTGTGAGGAAAACACTAAAGAATGCTGGAAAAGCAGAAAACAGAAAATCTTTTACAGACTTTAATAACCATACAAATTTCAAACCATGCTGCTCAAACTCCAAGTAACCCTGTAAACTCTGAAAAACTTCAGTTTATACAGATTTTAATGAGCGACATTAAAAAAGATGTACTCTGGTGTGAAATAATGAACACGAGCAGGTGCATAAACAATGATGTGTTAGAAACTGTTCAAAATGTGCTACCACTAATATTTGAAAACTTGGATGTGGTTTCTCATGGCTGAATATTGGTAGCTCTGACCTACATTGTTGATATTTATTGTTATAGTTTAAAATGTCAAAAACAGGAAGATGTTAGCTATGTGGCTGAATTTACATCCAATTATTCAGTTACACAGCAAAGCAAGGCCTGTCTTTTCTTGTAATATTTATAATGCAGAATAGCATCAATTTATCACAATGGCTAACACATGTTCTGTGTTGTTATGTAATTAGATGTATACATTGTGTAGTCTTTCATAATAGAATTTTCACATTTGAAAAAAAAAGAAACACCTGTGTTCCGGCTGTATTACTAAACAGCAGTCATGCTTGAGAAATCATTGAAAAAAAAATATTATGACCCTCAGACACCTGATAGCTTAAGAGGTGTTCATAGACTACATGGTGCTGCTGCAAAACAGGGGAAAATAATTACTTGCACTCAGTTATCACAGTGGCTGTCTTTACAAGATGCATACAGTATGCACAAACCTGCAAGAAAACAATTTCTTAGAAACAGAGTGGTCGTTAACAACATTGATGCACAATGGCATGCTGATTTTGTCGCTATGGCTAGTCTTCCCAAAGACAGCGATGGCATCTGGTTTATTCTAACAGTTATTGATGTCCTACCAAAATACTCATGGAACAAAGTGCTAAAAAAAAAAATCTGGAAGAGATGTGACAAAGGCTTTCAAAATGGTACTCAGAGAGGGCCGCATGCCTGAAAAATTACAAACAGATGAAGGGGCTGAATTTCTTAATGCTAATTTTCAATTATTTTTAAAAGAACAAGACAAACATCATTTTACGACATCAAATCATGTTAAGGATTGTATTGTGGAAAGATTTAACCATACATTGAAAACAAAAATGTGGAGGTATTTTACAGCATTTAACACATGTAGGTACATAGATGCATTTATTACTCGCCATAGTCTGGCTCATATTTTGGGGGTACCACATGGTATACCACAACTATAAACAAGTACAGTACCATATTATGCTGACATAAATGGGGGGGGGGGAGGTTTACACACTGTATGTGTATACAGACATTGTTGAACACCAAAGAGTTGGTGATAGTTATGTGCCCCTACTCCATTGTGTGGAAACACCTGGTTAGAATAATGCAATCATAACCATCCGCTATGATAAGCTGGGTTAGATACCAATCAGCAGACAACAGTTTGACACCATAACTATTGTGATGAAGAATGATCAAGACAAAAATGTGTTATTCTTGTCTGGCAAGGTGATTGTGAAGATTCATTTATGGCCTGTTAAAGGAACTTTTTGAGTCACAACCATGTCACAGAAGTTGTAGTGACCCAAACCTCTATGTAGCCTATTATAAAGCACAAGCCGGTCATGGTTTATCTGGTTTTCATGGTGCCCCTGTTATGTATGGTGGTGGTATAGGTGATATATTTAGAACTTTGTTTAGAAAAGCTGTACCACTATTACCAAACCAGAGAGTAAAACCACACCTTAAAATAGCTGCTAAAAATATTGTAAAAGATGTCATGGGAAATGTTTTGAGTTCCTTCATGGCTCCAGATCTGGGACAGCAGCAAGATGGAGCAGGAATGGTTGGATACAAGAGGCCCAATAAAAAGAGGAGAATGGTCCTACCAGGGGTCTGTGAAAGTGCTATTAAAAGGAGGCCTGTTCAGAAGAAAAGAACAATTGTGAAATGGAAATGCAAGAAGAGAAAACCTCGTAAAGCTAACAGTCAAAAAGACTTACTTTAAGTCTTGGCTCTGATACACTACATGTCTCAAGAATGTGGAAAGTCAGAATTAGACCTTTTCATGTTACCACCAACCCAAGCCAGTATAGATAAAAATCTGTATGTTGAAATCTCACCCTTGTCAGCTATATGAGATAATGCACCCTTGGAATTTTATGTGGAGGATAACGGTGAAGATTACATCAACCTGAACAACACCTTGTTATACTTTTTTTGCAAGATCACTAAGGCTGATGGTAGCAACATTGATGATGTAGCTACAGTAAGTTTAATTAACTACCCCCTTGCAACCATCTTTAGCCAGGTGGATATAGTGGGGGGTGACTGACTGATCAGCCAGAGTAATAACTGCTACCCGTACAGACCAATCATCGAGTCACTGCTTAATTTCAGCAATGACACCCGGGCCCAGATATTCAAACTGCGCCAGTCTGAGGCACAAGCCCCTGCGCTGCTCAAAATAGTTGCGCAGGAGTGTGGCCGGGGTGATATTCAAAGGAGTTGCGCTGTTGAGCAACTCCTTTGAATATCGCCCGAAAGCCACAGCACTGGCAAGATATGCAGTGGAACTTGCGCCATCACGAAGTTGCCAGAGTTGAGCATTCAACTTGCTGGCGCAGTACCATTGCGCCATGCGCAAATTTCCGATATTCAAAAGGTGACATGCAAATGGGGCCATAATTTATACAAGGCGCAGGGGGGCCATTTGCATCTCTTTATAGCCCCATTTGCATGCCATTTGCGTAACGGTGCGCCGATCCCGAAGGACTTGCTCCTGGCTACCCTGCCAGGCAGCAGCCGTGGGAGACAGCGCCACTACCGCTCCGATCGTGAGCATCACAGTTACATGCCCCCACCTCCACAGCCCGATCGCGGGCATCACAGTTCGCCCCCACCTCCACAGCCCGATCGCGGGCATCACAGTCATGCCCCCACACCTCCCACAGCCCGA
This sequence comes from Neoceratodus forsteri, assembly GCA_016271365.2. Classification (NCBI taxonomy): domain Eukaryota; kingdom Metazoa; phylum Chordata; order Ceratodontiformes; family Ceratodontidae; genus Neoceratodus; species Neoceratodus forsteri. The sequence goes on from CM057456.1 coordinate 1,683,315,557, forward strand.
TCGCGGGCAGAACACCATACATCGCCCCCAACATCACCCACAGCCCGATCGGCAGAACCTGTATAACCCCCAGTGCCCGATCGGGGCAGAACCTGTATAACCCCCAGTGCCCGATCGCGGGCAGAATGTAACCCTCCCCAGCGAATAACTCCCTGGTGGTCCAGTGGACCGTAATGCCCAATCGCGGGCAGAATGTCACAGCAGAACCCCCAAACATCTCCCTGGTGTCTAGTGTCCCCACCCACCCACAAAGCCCCTCCACCCCGCCTCCCCGCGGCCGGGGCGACAGCATCCACCCGCCTGCCGCCCGCCGCCCGCCGACTGACTGATCCGGTAGGGCTGCACCTATTGCGCAGAGCTACAGCCAATGGGCGTGCAGCCCATACCGTACATGACAGTCCAGATTTGTGAATGATCATGCCTTTACCATTGGGGCAGTCACCACAAGTGGGTCACTGTTTCAGCAGGCACCCACTTGCGGTCTGCTCATATCACAGGATACTGAAATATGTTTTGCTGACCCTCTACTGGCTACTGTGAATATGTTGATGCATGCAGTCTTTGATAATGTGGTACAAATTAATCAAAGATGAAACGTGTTTGACTTCAATTAATATGAACACTCAACAACTGGACACCTTTCTCCAGGCAGACTCTTTTACTAGAGACAGTTTTGGGGGGGGGGGTTGATTTGCAAGTGATCAACTACCTTCAGACAGACAAACGTGTGTCAGCCTCTTTAGTAGTGAATACACAGCCCCAGTCTATGCCTGGTGAACATTGGTTAGCTATTTATCTTCCTGACCATACTACTGGGGAGTTTTTTGTCTCTTATGGCTTTCCTCCAAACTCCACATAATTTTACCACCAGCAATAATGAAGTTTTTCTGGAAGAATGTAACAGAAACACTGTTTAACCTGAAACAGGTTCAAGATATAATGTCTATGACCTGTGGCCATCATTGTATCTTTTTCCTTCATCATAGATGCAAAGGTGCAAAGTTAATGATGTAGTTATGATGTATTAAGATAATTTAATGTCAAATGATCGAAAAGTTTATGCATTTGTCAATCAATGGAGAATTGTTAAAAGGTTAAAGCCTTCTTTTTCTTTTAGTCCACAGTCAGTAATTTCACGTTGTGATTATAACCAGTTCTGTTACTGCTGGTAGATATAGAAATAAGGCACGCTGTATGTTATAGCTAACAAATGTACCTTACTTTTACAGTGTATAATTATTAAGTGTTCTTATTGTAAGGAGACAATAAAACACAACCGTTTGTACAATGCATTAGACTGTTGGTTTATTTTTACAATGTGACAGCAAAATCAAAGCCAACATCCACATAATTTATTAAAAAATTTACAAAAACACAATATTACCAGAAATGTGTGGTGCCCTATTAAAGGCGTTACACCATCAACCATGCCATTTTTTAAAAGGGAATTTTCTTATTTTGTCCGCAGGTCATAGACATTATATCTTGAACCTGTTTTGGGTTAAACTGTTTCTGTCACATTCTTCCAGAAAAACACTTCATTATTGCTGGTGGAAAAATGTGGAGTCTGAAGAAAAGACATAAGAGTCAAAAAACTCCCCAGTAGAGCGGTCAGGAAGAAAAACAGCTAACCAATGTTCACCAGGCATAGATTGGGGCTGTGTATTCACTGCTAAAGAGGCTGGCACACGTTAGTTTCTCGGAAGGTAGTTGATCACTTGCAACCCCCCTATAAAAACTGTCTCTGGTAAAAGCCTCTACCTGGAGACAGGTGTCCACTTGTTGAGTGTTCATATTTAATTGAAGTCAAACACAACATTTTGTCTTTGATTAATTTCTACCACATTATCAAAGACTGCATACACCAACATATTCACAGTAGCTGGTAGAGGGTCAGCAAAACATATTTCAGCTCTCAAATTGCCTGTGCAGATTAATGAAAAATGGTCACCACAGCCTTAGTCAGGGCTTTGGTTAAAAGCAAATAATGTGTAACCCTGATAAAAACCTACACGGTCTATCAGCAGCAGATTGTCTTTCATATGTTTGCCACTAGCATGAACCAGATTGATATATTCTCTGGTGGCATTACCATTTGTAAAGTTAGGTTGCAGTGATTTAGCAGGAACTTATTCACCATCTACATACAGAGCTATGAAGTTAATGTTAAAATGTTCAAAATTGAAAGTGTTTTTATTGTATACACCACTGGAAACATAATTATCAACAAAGCCTATCACCAATAATTTTGGTATCTGCCCCAGATGCAGATTATCTAGGTTACACACACGTCTGCCCCCAGATATGCTAAACACTTTCATGCTAACACGATCAATAGTGTACTTTGCATTAGCAGCCTGTAAAGCCTGAGCATGGCTGATATGTATAGCTGGTGAAACTTTTGCCCTTTTTACATAAATAGATGCAGATTTGATTAGTATTTTATAATCTTCATCTGCATCACCACTAATTAAACAAAATTTGTTCTTGTTAGAAACAAGTTTAATTTTAACATCCACACAATCAGGAGCAGCTTTTCATGGAAGAAGAGGTCTGCATGGATTGGTCCAAGCAGTTCTACACTGCGCTTCTCTGCTGTAAAAATTGTACACTTTTTAAAACCCTCATTGGGACCATTAAGAGCACTGCTCTCATGCTGCCTTGGTGTGTCCCTATAAAATAATCCAGATGAAAATTGTGTAGACAGGGTGTCATCACTGTAATTAAGCAACGACTCAATGATTGCTCTGTAGGGGTAGCAGTTATTACTCTGGCTAATCAGTCAGTCACCCACCACTGTATCCTCCTGGCTAAAGATGGTTGCAAGGGGGTAGTTAATTAAACTTACTGTAGCTACATCATCAATGTTGCTACCATCAGCCTTAGTGATCTTGCACAAAAGGTATAACAAGGTGTTGTTTAGATCAATGTAATCTTCACCATTACCCGCCACATAAAATTGCAAGTGTGCATTATCACTTATAGCTGACAAAGGTGGGATTTCAACATACAGATTTTTCTCTGTACTGGTTTGGGTTGGTGGTATCATGAACAGGTCTAATTCTGACTTTCCACTTTCTTGAGACATGCAGTGTAACAGAGCCATGACTTAAAATAAGTCTCTGTGACTGTTAGTTTTACAAGGTTTTCTCTACTTGTGCTTACGTTTCACAACTGTTCTTTTCTTGTGAAGAGACCACCTTTTATTAACACTTTCACAGGCCCCCGGTAGGACCACTCTCCTCTTCTTATTGGGCTTCATTCCTTACCCGTCTTGCTGCTGTCCAGGATCTGGAGTCGTGAAGGAACTCTCAACATTTCCCACATCTTTTACAATATTTTTAGCAGCTGTTTTGAGGTGTGGTTTTACTGTCTAGAAGCCTTTTTGTAATAGCGGTACAGCTTCTTTAAATAAAGTTCTAAATATACCACCTATACCAGCACCATACATAACAGGGGCACCATGAAAACCAGACAAGCCATGACCGGCTTGTGCTTTATAATAGGCTACATAAAGGTTTGGGTCACTACAACTTCTGTGACATGGTTGTCACTCAGAAAGTTCCTTTAACAGGCTGGATATGAAGCTTCACAATCATCTTGCCAAACAAAAATAACACATTTTTGTCTCGATCATTCTTTATCACAATAGTTATGGTGTCAAACTGTTGTTTGCTGGTTGGTATCTAACCCGGCATATCATAGCAGATGGTTATAATTGCATTATTCTTATTAGATATTGCCACACAATGGAGTAGTGGCACGTAACTATCGCCGACTCTTTGGTGTTCAACAATGTCTGTACATACATTCAGTGTGTAAAAAAAAACAGTATTATGGTCCTGTGCTTGTTTGTAGTTGTAGTATACCATGTGGTACCCCCCAAAATACGAGCCAGATTATGGCGAGCAATAAATGCTCCACTGCTAATGTTGTGGAATTTTGTTTTCTGTTCCCGACTGTCATATTCTGAAAACATGCCAAGCCGTGCCTGTTCCAGTATTTCATTTATGGCTGCTGTGACATCAACAACATCGTGATGATAATCTCTGGGAATTGATAATAGTAATAATAGCTTAGAAGTTTCACCTGCTTGAAATCTCCCATCTTATTGTGTAATATTTTCCCAAGTCCTTGGGTATTGTATTTCTGACAAGCCAACTTCCCCCACCCCTACTAAACTGATAGGTTTCACCAGTTTCACATTATATTCTGAAATAGTATTTTTGGGAAATATTTCAAAAGATACATTGCTGGGTAATGTAATGTAAAACCCATTCTCAGACATTATTTTATCAATTATGTCTTCTCTCAACTGATGTCATGCAAAATATGAGAGCACCCTTATAATTTTACATTTTTCAACTGTTTGGATTCTATCCAGCTGTTAAATTTTGATGTCTGGCCTAACCATTTCATTAAAACCAGTTTTATCTTCCCTTGTCTTTTCTGTGACACTGTTTTCTTAACTCTGTATACACAGTTTGCCGTGTCTTTGACTTTTACCAATTCTTGCTGATAAAATGTACCTCTTATTTCTTCTCCATCATAAGCTTTTAATTTGTAAACTGGTATAGGCTAAGGTATACATTCGCAAATAATAAATATCTCACTTGTAAAGTTTTACTCATAACCTTTTTCAAATGTTTTCTTACATCTAGAAACCCGCACATGATCACGTACATGAAATTTAAAAGTCCTTTTTCACTTTGAGTGTAAGATCACCATGTAGAATTTTCCAGACATCTAAAGAATTGGCAGCTGTCACATCAGTGGGCCTCATTTTGATGGACCAGTGATACAGTAGCTCTGATTATAGGCCATTGTTAAAGCTTGTAATACATCTATGTACCTATATGTGTTATATGCTGTAAATATCTCCACATTTATGTTTTCAGTATATGGTTAACTCTTTCCACAATACAAGCCTTAACATCATTTGATGTCATAAAATGATGTATGTTTTGTTCTTTTAAAAATAATTGAAAATCAACATTAAGAAATTCAGCCCCTTAATCTGTTTGCAATTTTTCAGGCTTACAGCCCTCTATGAGTATCATTTTGAAAGCCTCTGTCACATCTCTTCCAGATTATTTTTTAGCACTTGGTCCATGGGTATTTTGATAGGACATCAATAACTGTTAGAATAAAATGGATGCCATCATTGTCTTTGGAAAGGCTTGCCATATTGACCAAATCATCCTGCCATTGTGCATCAATGTTGTTATTAACCATTCTGTTTCTAAGAAATTGTTTCCTAGCAGGTTTGTGCATAGTGTAGGCATCTTGTAAAGACAGCCACTTGATACCTGAGTGCAAGTAATTCTTTTCCCCTGTTTTGCAGCAGCACCATGTAGTCTCTGAACACCTCCTACACTAACAGACGTATGAGGGTCATAACACTTTTTTTTCAACGATTTCTTTACCATGACCGCTGTTTAGTAATACAGCCGGAACACAGGTGGATTTTTCAGATGTGAAAATTTTATTATGAAAGAGCACACAATGTATACATTTAATTATAAAACAACACAGAGCATGTATTAACCATTGTGATAAATTGATGCTATACTGCATTATAAATATTGCAACAAGAAAAGACAGTCCTTGTTTTGCTGTGTAACTGGATATAAATTCAGCCACATTGCTAACATCTTCCTGTCTTTGACATCTTAAACTATAACAACAAATATCAACAATGTAGGTCACAGCTACCAATATTTGGCCATGAGAAGCCACATCCAATTTTTCAAATATTAGTGGTAGCACATTTTGAACAGTTTCTAACACATCATTGTTTAAGCACCTGCTCATGTTCATTATTTCATACTAGCATACATCTTTTTTTAATGTCACTCATTAAAATCTGTATAAACTGAAGTTTTTCAGAGTTTACAGGTTACTTGGAATTTGAGCAGCATGGTTTGAAATGTGTATGGTTATCAAAATCTGTAAAATATTTTCTGTTTTCTGCTTTTCAAACATTCATTGGTGTTTTCCCCACAGGTTACCCATCCTAACAGCTCTCACCATGCAGCACTGTGTTACTAATCAGAACTCCCAATATCCTACAAGTACATGCAATATGGCACAGGGCTTCTTTTTTGGAGTGGGCTTGTAAAATATTTTTTATGACTTCCTAATGAAATTGTTTATTTAACAGCACTCTGTAGTGTTATGCTCAATTGTTCATACAGTGTGTCAAGTCCCTTAGCAATACATGGCAGCACTTTAAATTCTGACAAAGTGTCATTTATTGCTTGTATTGTATCAAAATAGGATGTCATGCACCCAAGTTTCCGTGCTGTTGATTTGACTAGTAGCTTGATCCGTCATGGGTGCAACCTCTCACAAACTTCAGGAAAGTACCCCTCCTCTGGTTTATATAAACAGCTATATCTTATCTGTGACTGGTGGTCTATGGTACATCCCTCACAATTTATCTTCAAGTTCTGAGCCATCAAGTCTTGCAGTAGCTGAATTAGAATACTATTTATCAGGTCCAACATGATAGTCTTTTCAGGTGACACTTGAATTGCTGTCATGGCCACATCAGACTCTTCATCAGGGCATTTCTCAACATCTGGTAATTCTAAAAGCATCTGATCTGGTTCTTCCCACTGTTCATCCATATTAACACACTCATGATTATCATGCAAACCATGTATCGTGAATAATTCAATCAAGTCAGTCAGAAGAGAATCCTCTGGTGTGGCATTAGCAGATGATGCAGAACAACATTGGCTAGGTTCATCCATTTCACTGTTTTCCTTAGGCAATCCACACACACAGGAGCAATACATTAAAAAGATATACTACAGAGGCACAGTGGTACATATTTTTATCAGCATACCCCTTCTCACATGTCCTGTGCAAGCCCAGACAAGCCAACCTTCGCTCCACCCATAGCAGCATCACAATATAGAAGGGGGGGGCTGTGTTATATCCATCGCACATGGGAGTGGAAAGGGGGTGGGGATGTTGGTGCTGCATCATATCCAGTGCACACAGGGAGGGAGCGGGACATTGCATCATTTCTGGTGCACACAGGAAGTGGAAGGGGCAAGGACATAGTGTCATTTCTGGAACACACAGAAGAGGCTGGGCATTATGTCATTTCTGGCCAGCAATCAAATTTTCACAGTTAGTATACACTTATACTACTTCTGTTACCCATTTTCTTTCAAAAGCTACTTCTATAGTTTATTTTACCAAGATTTTTATATTTTCAGTGGGGTCTCCTTTTAATTTTTTTTTTTATAAAATTTAACATTGTTGAGTTGTCTTTCCATCTCATTCACACATAGGTCTTTGTCCCACAGGACCACTGCACCCCCTTTGTCTGCTTTCATTATTATTATGTTGGGCATCTCTTTTATTTCTTTTAAAGCATGTCTTTCTTTTTTTGTTCATGTTGTCTTTTCTGTTCAAATTCTCATATCTTTCTAGGACTTTGTCTGTGTCTTTTTCTAACATTTTACTGAACATGTTTATTGCTGGGTTCATGAGCATGTTTGGCATGAATTTTGTTTTTTATAAAAAGGTGTTTGTTCTCTGTTGCATTCTGTTTCTATTTTATCTCCATCTATGTTTAAGAGGTTTATTACAGTGGTGATCACTGGTACTATACTCTGAAAAGGGTCTTGTTTAGCAAAAAATACCTTTAAATGCAGCTGTGTGTAGTTTTTAAATAAATCTACCTTGACCCCAAAAGCATTTACTTTTTGTTTGGGTACAAATGATAGTCCTTTTTTCAATACATTTTCTTCAGTCGGAGTTAGACCATTTTTAATGAGGTTTATGAGTTCTGTCTCATGTTCTGAGATGATCTCTGGGGGCCCTCTTCTCCTCAGTAATTCCCATAGTTGCCTCTCTTCCCTCTTCCTCTCCCTCTGTTGCTTCTTACTCTTGCCCCCCTCCTGGTCCTTCTCCTCTGCTTGTATTTTTGCTTTGTCCTTCCTGTGGATCCTGCTGAAAATCATGCTCACTTCTTATTCCTCTCTGTCCACTAATAGTGGATTGTTGCCACTCTCATCTGTGGTTTCAAAATTATTTGTTGTGAATTTCTTCCCTTCCCTACTCTGGAACCTATTCCAGTTTCCATGCCAGTTGTAGACTGTACCATCACGGTAATCTCTGGCTTCTCTTTCATGTTTTTCCCTTTTGTATGAAGTTAATTCTTCCTTAATTTTTTTCATATTACTTTCTATTTTTTCATGCATTCCATTTTTTCCTTTTTTTGCATGCCTTTAAATAGTTCCACTTTTTTAATTTTATTTAATTTTCTAGTTTCTCACTACCCCTTTTGGCATTTTTTATTGTGGCCAACATCAGATCATTGGACACTTTATTTAGTATGCATTCACATGTATTCCTTATTGTCTTCCCCAAATTAGGGGGGTTCTAAATTCTTAAACCTCTAGGAATTTGTTTGTCCCTCCCATATTTGCTGAGGGACAAAGCATGCATCTGCATTCTTATTTGTCTTTTTATTACATTTTCTACTCCTTCTGTGTTAAGTTTCATATTCACAATTGCCTGTGTGTTACCAAATAACTCTGTGTATTCAGCTGAAGAGAATGCCAAGTTGTCCCCTTCATTATCAGTGAAGGCAAGCACACCAGTTTCCAATGCCCTGCCCTGTGTTTTCATGGTTCTGGTAATTAGTATTCTACTGCTTTTAATTGAAATAACATTTCTGAGCAGCAGCATGTAACCACTCTGTATGGTTACTACAAAATGTTAAACCAAAGTAGAATCTTGTGTGGCCATGCTCAAGACCCTTTTTCCTTATGAACGGGAGAAAGGTTAAGGTGCTAAAGTAACAGGATAGTAAAGAGCCTGAACAGTGTTCCTCATGAAACAAAATTTTACCTGCACTCAAAAAAGTTACACCATTCATTTTTTTATTGATTGTAACCTTTAATTTTATTTTTAACAGTAAAAAAAAAATAGCAGCTTCAGCTTTAAGCTCTTATAAAAGAGCCCTTTAATTGCTACATAATGTCCTGGTTCTTTTATACAGATTTTATGTCAGTTTGCATATAGCACTTTTTGTCACAAGTTGAAAGGCAGCTATACTTCTTTGGTTCGAGTAGTTATTGTTTTTTCACCCAGCTCAGTAAGGGGGAGTGGCAGTTTGTATATACTACATTAATACAGGTTGTAGGCTTTTGTATTTCAAATCAGTAGTTTCTTTTTAAGTATTTTAGCCTGAAAGTTCATCCCCACTTGTTAAATTTTTTCCTTTTACCTTATATTTACATATACTGTGCTACTATTTGTTGTATATTGCACACCTTTTTTAAGTTCTCAATGCAAATAGATGTAATGAGTTTGTTACTGAAGTGAGCTTTGAATCAGAAAAAATCTCTAATACACATCGGATTAGAAAAAATGGATATACCAATCAGAGGGAGAGATCTGAAAGAATTATTATAACAAGGAGAGGCATACTGGATACATGAATTAAGAGACTCTATACCCTAAAGGACTTAATGATGAGGCAGGTTTTAATAACTACCGTTAAGGAATACCTGGATTGACCTGTGTGTACTAAATAATACTTTGCATACTAACACAACTTTCAAGAACATAGGAGTGCAAAAAAACATTCTAAATAAACAGTTGTAAATAGATTTTAATATTCTGTATGATTATTTAACTTAATTTCACTAGTCAACACAAGTGTGAATGATGTCACTATGTATTTAACTATGTTTATTACACATATGGTGGTTTTATATATAAAAAAATCACTTGAATAGAGTATGCAAATATAAATGCATTAAAAAGATATTAAAAATATTTATAAAAAACTCATTGTTAAAAAATATCATATATAATCATGAACTGCACTGTTAAGTTATAGGTTAAAACATAGTGATAAGTTTTGCACTTAGGTTAGCTGAAATTAGCAGAGTAAAAACATTTAGTAGTTAGCTGTATGATAAATGACTACAGTGTTGATAGTTGCTATGGTAACTACTTGGTACAAAACAGCCACCATCCCTCTATGATGTCAGCTTTGATGATGGAGCCATGAGCTCCAAAACATAAGCTGTGGATGCTATTGTAAAGGAGGTTTCAGTAAGAAGCAAGGTACAAAGGGAGCAGCACATTGACAGCCACTGGGCTGCTGGATACCCAGGAGCTGGCATCTATTGCAGTGCTCAAACGCTCATGCACATAGAAACTGGCTGCAGAAAAAGTAAAGGTTGAGAAAGAACTCAGCAACAGTGTCTTGTGGAGGACAGGTACCAAGGAGAAGGTGCCCAACCCTACAATGGCAGCAGGTATTGAGGGTGTAGGCAATTGAGCCATGAAAAGCCTGGACTGCAGAAAAAGTCAGGTAACAGTTTTTCTGACTCAAAGCTCACTTCAGTAACAAACTCATTACATCTATTTGCATTGAGAACTTAAAAAAGGTGAACAATATAAAAGAATGGTAGCACAGTATATGTAAATATAAGATAAAAAAAAAGTTTAACAAGTGGGGATGAACTTTCAGGCTAAAATACTTAAAAGAAACTACTGATTTGAAATACAAAAGCCTACAGCCTATATTGATGCAGTATATATTTATTTTTTTATTTATTTAGCTTTTGTTGACCAGGTGGGGTACACTAGGCAGACATTTGCCAATTTTTAGGTATGACTAAGGAGAGATACAGCACAATACACATACAGTACATTTTAGAGATACAGTACAGTACAAATACAATGCATTTCAAAATATATAAACTGCCATTCTCCCTTACTGAGCTAGGTGAAAAAACAATAGCTACTTGAATCAAAGATGTATATCTGCCTTTAAACTTGTGACAAAAAGTGCTATAGACAAACTGACATAAAATCTATATAAAAGAACTGGGTCATTCTGTAGCAATTAATGGGCTGTTTTATAAAAGCTTAAAGCTGAAGCTGCTGTTTTTTTACTGCTGGTTAAAAGTAAAATTAAAGATTATAACCAATAAAAAAATGAATGGTGTAACTTTTTTGAGTGCTGGTAACATTGTTTTGTGAGGAGCACTATTCAGGACAATTAATTTCAGATAACCATACCAGTCCTGATAAAGAAAAATTGTCCTACCTTTCCCTATGCTATATGTTTTTTTTCCTTTTAATTTCCATGATTTGTAGAAGCAGTATGTGTTAGTCACCATATTTGTTTCCTTAAAATTAATCATTTTCTGATGAATTCATCAATATGCCATTTTTTGGTTTGCTTGTTAAGCTATGAGATTCTGACATTATTAAAAATCACCCACTCTCGTGACATTGCCTCCATTAAAAAATAAATATTTTGCTGTTGTGCTATGCTGTTTACTATCACAAACATGTGATTACAGTATCCGACCTAATGCATCCACAGTGAGAATCTAGAATGTCCATTACACAAGTAGCACAACTGATGAGATTTAAAAAAAAACTGGGAATAGAGCTTCCTTAAATAAATTGAAGCATTAAATACAAAATAAGCCATAACAGGAGTTTTAAAGATATCAGAGAAAATTAAATGCACTCCAAGGATGAATATAAGGATGTCAAAAATATATATTTGCCAATTAAAAAAAAGAAGAAATTATTTTTCAACTAACACATAGTGCTGCTTCAACTGTGTAAGGCAGTATGTGTATGTGGGGGGGGGGAGGCAACTCTCCTTTCCCTGTCACACTGTCACAATGTTTTCAACTTTTTCTCTTTTTTTTATTTAGAATGCTCTTGTAGAACCTATGGAGAAAAAAATCCTTTCTCTATATCCATTTAGTTTTCATGCTTGAAACCTGGAAGAAGACCTGCTTACTCTTTCCCTATACTATTATTCTCAGATCACCTTATACATTTTCAGCCAAAGACATGACCAGATATTCCCAGATATTTTTAGAGTATCTCTAGAGAAATTCCCTGTCTGTCTGCAGTACACTGTGGGCCACTGGAAATAATTTCTTTAGATATATCACAAAATAGCTGAACTATATGAATGCATCTGTGGCTGAAACTGCAAGTCTTGTAATATGGCTTCATTTGGCAGACTGTGTGTCAACTACAGCTTTACCAAATATTTTAAAAATTGATCTAGTTATCCTGTGTGTCATGTGGTGCACCATCACATGAAGTCTTCACAAGGAGTATTTGAAACAAAATTCAGCATGAGAATCCACTCCAAGTGATGAGACAGTGAAGGGGAACTACGGTGTGGTGCAATGCTTTCTAGAAGGTCGACAAGGCTGATTTCTGTTAACACTACATGGTTTCCACAGCCTGATAGAGTAACCAGTTAGCCCTTTACCGTAATGCTGGAAAGTTGTGACTTGAGAGCATTTCTTCTGATGTTCACTGTAGACTTCTTCTTGGTGTTCAATATTTGCTTACCAATACCAGCTGTATCATATGGAGTCAAGATGTAAAAAGGTCAAAATGCAACATCATGGCAGTGTCTTGAACTTCAATGTTTTCCCAAATGGTCAGTATGTGACTTCTGTAGATTCTTTGGACACACAAGCTATGAGAAAAGATAGCAATACTTAATGAATATTTATGCAGAGAAAATAGGCCAGCATTTCCCCCACAACAATCCCAGCATCACCCTCACCTATTTAAACTTTGCCCAATCACCAGTGCAAGCTTTCTTCAATCTTGTGATTACTAATAATCTCAGACCAAATTATGTAAACAATTTTTGTATGCATGCATCTTGACTCTATTTACCAAATCATGAATTGTCATTACTGCACTCTCCCTAACTAGAATGACATTATAATTAGTCATATAATTACTCAGACAATTCAGCAGCTCAACCTCAAAAAATATTATCATTTCTCATCCACTTTGGACATGAGTACAATCCCAGCAATGTATGCACCAACAATCCTAAAAATGCAACCCAACAATCACATAATCTGATTCTGTCAATGGATGTCCCAACAATCCTAACATCCCCCACAAACAATCCCAGAAAAAAAGCACAAAAGCAATTAGAAAAATTCTTGTAAGCAACTGGAGCAAGTGATAGTATGGCCAAGAACAGAAAAGGAAAAAAAAAAAGAAAAACAAGAAGGGATAAATGAAAATGGTGGCAGTTACAAAGTTTCAACCAGGAAGACAACCAGGGATTAAAAACTCCTTTACTTAATATTTCACCAGTACAGCTGACAAAAAAACAGATATCAGTGTTATCAAAAGTTCTGTTTTTTTGTACGTACATAAAATCTGGATCCATTTCAGATCTGGGTGGGCATTTTTAAATTTTGCAGGAAATTAGATCTTAAATATCACTTTAGAAATAACAGCAATAATATGTGCATTGGTTGTATTGATCCAAGTACTGGCGTGAATATGAGTAATGGTATTATGACAAACCTATTAGGTCAACACACAGAGAATGGACAAACCTAGCCTCAGGAATTCAAAAATGAGAGGGAAGTAACTATGGGGGCTGAAATATTAATGAATATAGAAACTAATCTGGTTTTGGCAATGGATATTTTTGATAAAGAACAAAGTTGGACAGCATGTGGCAACTAAATGATGAAGTACTTGGTGTGTAGGTGTTGTTGTCTCTTGGCAATCGCTTATCGCAGAACACATATGATAAAGATAACTACAAAGGGAGTGGTTTTAAAAAAGAAAAGTATATTTTGTCTGAGCTTTCAACATCAAAGTATTAGAGACTTCGAGAAAGCAATACAACAGGGCATTGCTGAAGAATTGAGAAACAATGCACAACAGTTGCATCATAACATCTGCAAAAAAAAAAACAGGCAATGAATGAGTTGAAAAATACGAAAGAAATTACAATAAAAAATGCAGATGGGGGTATGATTGTTGTGCAAGCTACACCTCACTATATGCCTGAGATTAAGATGCAATCAAGCAATGAAAATTGTTATTAGCCTCTTACTTTCAATCCAATACTTTCAATCCAACTTTGGCTTATGAGAATGAATTAGCTGAACTGATTGATAGAGTTCATGGCAATGTTTGTATTAATAATGCATATTGCAATTGTACATACTCAAATGCTTATACTGTATGCCTTGTTAAAACTCTCTACTCAATTGTTACATATGTTTTATTTTAGTACAATAATTTTGTCTTTTGTATCCCTATGTTTGTAAGTTGTATTTTTCCCTGTCTCTGGGTCACACCAGGAAATGAGCCCCAGGCTCAGTGTGCCTTTCCCAGTTACCAAAATTTTAAATAAATAAACATAAAATAAAATTAACAAGTTGGAAGATTTTCAGTGGCAAGATGTATTGACATCAGTTCACTTTATATTTGTATAAATCATGAACATGGGGTGAGAACAGTGAAATATTTCATGGCTACGGATGTGGATTTACAGAATACACCTCAGAGACTAATTTTGGATTGATTAAAATTTGTGCTTTGTCACAATTGCGTCCTATTTAATGGCTAGGTCTATTTGCAAACAAATGGAACTGCAATAGGGGCTACATTAACTCCATTGTATGGGAACATTTTTTTGGCATGGTGGGAAAACATTTTGCATTTACTGGCTGGAACTCCAACCTCAGTCACATAGTTATATGGTATTGTTTTATTGATTATGTCGCATGTGTCTGGGTTGGGGGTCACTTTATACAATGGCTTAATGAGAATAATTTATACATTCATTGTACCCACAATGTGGATCCCATGAGGATAGAGTTTCTTGATATGGGTTTGCTATAGGTCCTGTTAATAAAGTGAAAGCATCCCTTATAGCCAATTTTTAAGAATAAAAAGAAATTCTTCAATGCTGAAAACTTTTGAACAGGAAGCAGGGATACTGTTGACCAGATTTCTAGAGAGATGGTACACAGCTAGGACTGTCAAGAAAAAAGACAAAAAGCTGAAAATGTGAGGAGAGAGACCTTATTGATTTCAAAGGGTGGTGAACAAGTTTGTGACCAATGAAGACTTAAATTTGTGACTGATTTTCAAAGAAACTTCTATGCAATCAGGAATATCACTAGGAGGAGATGGCAAATCTTGCAATAAGATAATGAGGTGGGATCAATATTTTGTAAGATGCCAAGAGTAACATTAAGGAGAAGTATGAACCTGTCACATCACCTTGTAAATAGTCACTACACAGACTCTAATGTAGACAAGTATATCAAATGGAAAGTTTTTTTTCTTGCATTTCATGGTTGTAATGTTTGTAAATTTTCATTTGAAAGAAGATCTTTTAAAAATCCTGTAACTGGAAAACACATGGGGTCTGATTCTCAAAGTTCTGATGCTAGGTGCTTGCATTACGTAGCAGTGATGAAAGGGGCACCTTGCATCAAAACTTGTGAAGATCTGTATCCACAAAGACCCACCTGTGCCAAACCAGGACCCAGTGCACCAGACCTGCCCTGTGTCAGGTCTGTGCCAAGCAGCTGGGTGCACCAGGGTGCTAGAAGGCTTGCGGCAGATGCAAGCTGCCACATCCCCAGTCTTGGGATTTTCAACCCCCCCAATACAGCATATGTTCAAGTACTGTTAGACCAGCCAGCACTAGTCTAATGATCCTTGCACCACCACCGTAGCCCCCCCCGGGTGAGAGGGAACATGTACCTTGGTTTCTCATGCCCCCATGACAGCCTTGGCTTAGTGTGGTTTCCTGACCAAAGGCATTAAAATACACAAAAAACATTGTAGAATAAGTCACCAGTAGGGACCCTAGGAAATGTCACTACATACAATATTGGTTTATGTTTTTTATTATCTATGTTACATACTCTGGACTACATGGTTGTGTACTATTTGGTTACAGTACAGCATTGTCCAAGTCATCTGTACACTGTCATTGTCCTCTTGACGCTTGGCTATAATAGTAAGTTGCTATTGCTTACATTCTTTATACTCATGTATGGTTCTGTATGTTGTACAGTAACCTACATAATATAGTACTACCTTTCCATGTGTGCCACCCGACTGCCCTGCTGCTTGCGGCAAACCACTCAGGTGTGCTGTTTTTTTTTGTTCGTAGCCATATTTACCACATTCCATGGGACTTTGGCATTGGTATCTCACCCGAGAGTGACTCAGGCACAGGGTCCCTGACACACCAGTAATTGGCACAAGCCAGCATTGGAAAAGCTTGTGCTGAGCTTTGAGAACTGAGCCCATGATAAGAATACATATGTAACTTGTAGAACACCTCATGTAGTATATGTGGGGTGGTGCAGTTGTGTCAAGATGTATGTTGGAAGGACTTTAGACCCTCTTAAAGAAAGGATACAAGAGCACCTCCATGCTATTTTAAAGGTGACAGAGAAAGTGCCCTTGTTGACCATTTTAAAGGTTGCCACACCTGCACTACCTCCTCTTTTAAATTTTAGGGTAATATATCATGTATTAGAGAATGTGAGGGGAGGGGATAGATTGAAGATTATATTGCAGCATGAAACAGAATAGATCTATAGGATCCAAAGCATGTATCCTGAGGGTCTGAATACTGATGTGGATTTTAAGCTATTTTTATAAAGTTGCTAGGTGGTGTTACACCCCAGACTTTACACTGAATATTGTGCCATAACTGCTATTTGTGCCTTTGGTAGTTAGTGAAACATGTATAAAGGCAGTATTTAGAGGTTGCTTACTTTCTACATGGTTCTATGAAATGGAACTGTGTGTATAGTGAGGCTAGACAAAATGTATAATTTAACTTTGTATTATTAATAATAATGCTAACATGGTAAAATGTATTTTTTGGACCAGGTATACCCCACATACAGTTTTCTATTAAATATGAATCTAATGGGAGAAATGTAAAGTCTATTCAAGGACTTTTGTAGGATGCATAGCAGATTATTATCAGCTTTTTGGGTAATTTTTTAATCGCAAATAATTGCTTTGTATTGGTAATATGTGAAACTAATGAACGCTTTCATGGATATTTATTATGGTATTTATTTAATATACTACATTCACTTGCATTAACAATCACATTTAGCTGACTTTTTCCTTCTGTTCTTCTGTGTGGATTAATGTGTTTTTTTAATAACTATATATGTATGTTAATGAATTGGGGCTATGAAAACATGTGATGTGTTGCCAAGCGCCAACCCTTAAAGAAGTCTGTGAAAGTGCTACATAGGGGTGTGTTGGCCATGAGCTTGTGGTTTAAATAAATTACTTTTAACTCCAGCAATAGTGTGTGCATCACAGTATCATTAGTTAAATTTAATCAATTATTTTGGGACTGATTAAAGTTACCATAAACGTTGTCATGCTTGCCTCACTCACTGGACTCTGCTTCCATTATTGCATTCTTCAGTCAGCTGTCATCAATTATTTTTGGAAATATTCATATGACCACTCCACAACCCTTCTCTTCTTTGCTGAGACTCACTCATATCAGCACTTTCTTCGGTTTCTCTTCAGCAGCCTTTATTTTATTAGTGCAAATATAAACTGAAATAATTAATATTTAAAACTAATGATAAAACAAACTTTATTATAAGAAGTAATACATAATACATTCTCACCACCATTAGCATCAAATGTTACTGTATTTACTTTGTTTGCACTACTGCACACTGTAGGCAAGCTTTTCTTGGGTAGGGAAGGATCTTCATTCCTGTTGCTTTCCTTCTTGCCTAATGAGAGACATTTTCTGAGTTTAATATCCTGCGCTGCCCAGTCTGAATGTAATATTGGTGATGCATGACTTCCTGTTTACTATGATGGCCTCACTGGCTATATATCATTTTGTTTTAGAAAATGACAATGTAAATGCTAAGCATCCTGATTGGCTAGCAGGGTTCCATTACCATGCGTGTATTTTTCAATAGAGCCCCGTAAATAACCAGTTCCAATTTGGGGTGCCCCATTACTTAAGGTATCCTTGGGTACCCTGAATTTTCAATCTGACCAGCCACCATTTTTTCCCTTGCTTAGTGAGAGAAAAAGCTAAAGCTCCCCAACACTCTGCCCTTAGACCACACACTACAGTGACAAATTGAAAACAATTGAAGCAGTGTCTACCTCATCACCCCGCTGAACCACAATCAAATCCAACCTCACCTAGCAAAATGAATGTCAGACCACTGTAAAAACTGACAAGATACAAGCCGGGCTTCCTCACACCACTAGGTAACTGTGGTTGGTGCTGTTCTCACATTCGACCACACAGTTTTCCCTTCAGAGAACAAAAAAATAAATAAAACCTCCAAAAATAACAGAAATCTCTGTGTTACCTTAAATAGTATCACTTTTCTGATCACACTCCATGTCAAGTAATGATGTGATTTAAAACTACAGCTGGAGGCTCACACCACATTTCAATACTTGATTGCAAATAAAACAAAATTCCCTCAGTTGACATGCACCTCATCACTATATTCCACTGTTCTGACTCGGCACAGATGAAAACAAATGACATGAAAGTCTCTCCACACTTGTGTGTGTCTGTTTATGTGTGTGTGTGTGTGTGTGTGTTGGGGGGGACAAAGCATCAAGCAACCTGGAGCAGATACTCATGGGAGAGACACGATTAAAAAACAAACAAACAAAAAAATAAGCAGCAGTGCCCTCCATTGGTGATTCTAACAGTGCAGGGACTACTTTACCTGAAAATTTAATTTGAATTTTTTCAATTTATTTTTATACATATATTATTATTATTATTTTTGTACAGTCTTTCAAAAATGTTACCTATGGGCCATTTTCTAAGCACAATAATACCCTCCAGGGTGGGTGGCATTGGGCATTACCAGAACTTCTAGGGGATATAAGGCCCTCTGCCTGCAGTGTCAGACCTCAATATGCCCCTGGGTGGTATTGCCCAATACCACCCACCCTGTTGGGTGTTTATGCTTACTTAGAAGCCTGCGAAGAACACTGTGACAGTCTCCAACTATGTACTTCTGAATCTAGACTTAATGGACTGCTGCTCTTTTTCTGGCTGTGACATTCTATGTTTCTATGTATTTAAACATTCCTCAGCCTCCTCCATATAAACCTGACTACTTCTTCTCCTCCTTCTAGGCCACTCTATCTGACCACCAAAATCAAAACAGACAAGGAACAGTCTTTTATTTGCAGAGTGTATAAGAGGCCATTTGGTATCATACTGTACACTCCTGCTTAAAGTATAACCAGATTAAATTCTTTCACGGTGACTTGCATGTACTCTCCAAGATGCATTGCATTATTGGGGCATATGTGATTTTGTATTTCTTTGAAAGCTGACTTTGTTGCCAATGCCTTTTCTGGGTAACCCTGGGTTATCCTCATAAACCCTAGCCTCAGTGCTTTTGTGCTGAGGTTATTTGTCTTTTGGATTGCTTCCTATTTTGAGCACACCATGACTCAAATCTGAAAGAACATCATAGGACTAGCTTATCTTTCCCCAAGTTGAGATACCGATTAATTACCCTTATGAGTCCTGAAGACTAAGCTTGAATGAATGATGAGTGACATGTACTGTATATCAGTAGTAATACTGGAATGGTGGGTTATTATCAACAAAAAGATGTTATTGAGGTGAGACATTAAACTGAGGTCCCTTCTGCCCATCTCTGGTCACCATCCAGGTGAAATAAAAGATCCCATGAAATTTGCTGAAGAAGAGTAGTGGAGTTTTCATTGATAAGAAAAACTATTTATAAGATCACAATCAAATTCATAACACAGTATTAACAGACAATCCCCCCCCCCAGGAATCCAAGATTTATAGCATTATATACAACAGAGGATTATCTCAAAATGCAGGACAAAACAAAACAGACAAGGCTAACCTCTCCTAGGACACCTCATTGAGCCAAAAATTACAATAAGAAAGCAAACTCCAGAATGAAGAAGAGTAGAGGATGTTTTATTGAACACAAAGACAAAACAAAAGCAATACAATAAGATATCACCTGCAAATTATACAGTTAAGTCACTGTATGTATCTCAAAGTTGCAACAGAAAAAATAAATTAACAAGAATTAATAAGAAAACTTCAAAAATAAAAAAAGCAATTACTAAATTCAATAAAATGAATTCACTCTAGAACTGAAGTCTACTTACATTGGGAAACAAAGGAAATCAATAGAATGTGAAAGTGTTGGGTTTAAGAAAATACAAAACCTTTGCTATGTCTCCAACTGGACAGTAAATGAGGTATACTGAGTTTTTGACAGTCTAACTGATTGAATGCAGTTCATTCTGTGGCAATCATTTGGATGAGAGATATAGGAAGTATATCTTTCTGATGGAACAGTAGAGTACATCTTGACTGCCAAAGATAGAATTTAATCACAGTAATCACTAATCTCACTGTGCTAATATCATACCTCTTATAAGATGAAATGGCACCCAAGATAAGATTATAGTATTTCATTTTGGCCCAGGATGGATCTCCCCAATGTGTAGCTAAGTCAGACCAGAAAGTGCATGCATACAGACAGTCAATAAAAAAATGTCCCATTGTTTCCAACAGCATTTCACAGCCTTGTCTTGGACAATTATGTTCCTGGATGCTTCAAGCTAGGTTTAACATTTAATCAACCATGGCAACTTAGCCAGAGTACATCTCACATTTTAGAGGGCATTCTCCATCCATTAAAACAGAGTGCACTGAAGGATAATCTGGGGAAGAAGACCCTTATATTGTGGCTGTTCATGGAAGTTGGCTGTCATGATGACATCATAAATAGCCATTCTAGACAACAATTGGAAACAGGGGAGGGCTACATGCCACCTCCTAAGCTTTTCATGGCTCATGTTAACAATGGCAGGGGTTGTAGGCCCAGACTGCAACAATGTATCTGATGTGGACCACTTTGAAAGAAGGGGAAGCAGCCAGCTATCAACCCATGGTTGCCAAATCTTCTTAGGCCCTGTACACACTGGCCATCTTAAACCATGTTAGAGCACTTAACACAGTTTCAAATGCAGATAACATGGTTTGCAGACACACTGCAGCCCTACTTAATCCATTTTTAATAACAAAGTTTAAACTCTATAGCTATCTAGTCTATAACCTGGTTTTAAAAACAGTTTAAGCTAAACACATTTGCACTTATCATTGTGTACAGGGCTGCCATGTTAATCCTGTTCTTTGCTAGTCCTCCACTATGCACAGCCCTCCGATGCACAGCACAGTTGCAGGCATCACTCTGTGACATTCCAGAGTGTATACCCCATGTGGGTTTTAAAATGCTTCAAAAACTGAGTTATGGCAGCAATGTGGTAAGAGGAAAACCATTTTTAAAAATGGTTTAAAACCCACATCATAAGTGTGTACAGGGCCTTAGTATGATGAAGAGAGGGAAAACATTACAGTCCAAAAAAACCCTAAAATAAAACACCAAGGGATTAATCATATCCAGACCCCTCAACTCACTACAAGGTATAGGATAGTTGTCTTAATCAGGTTGAGATGACTGCCTTATATCAACTGGGAAAAGACACTCTAAAGCAGTGGTGGACATTTGGGTACATAGCTAAGGGGGCTTGATAGTGAGAAATATCCAAGTGTCAGTGGCTCAGTAGGTAGCATACTCGCCTCTGAGGCTGGGAGATCAGAGGGCTCTGGGTTCAGTTCCCACATCTGGCACTTGGGTTAATATCCTAGTACTGACACTGTAGTGCAGCATGAGAGGAGTGTTGCACTTCTGAAGTGCCATCTTTTAGATGAGACGTTAAACCGAGGTCCCATCTGCCTGGATTGGTGGTAGTTCATGTGGATGTTAAAGATCCCATGGCACTTATCAAAAAGAGTAGGGGAATTTTTATTGAAAACAAATAAATAATACAGAAAACAATATTTCATCATATAAACATAGAAATGAAAATCAAATAGAACATACATAAGTATTACAGCATACAGTAACCCCAACCTCTACCAACCCATTTTCCCCATACCAAAAGGTCGGGGGACCACATGGAAAAAGAAGGGTATAAAACACTATTACATCATACAGGGTTATAGAAAAAAAAAGGAAAAACAAATAAAGAAATACATTACAATATGTATGCGTCTAAGAACAGAAATATGGAATAGACTAAAAAAACTACCTGCAATGTTAAATAATCAAAATTGAGGAAAATTACACCAATATTGTTGATAAGTAGCAGGATTCAAATTCAGGAATTCCTTTTCAGTATGACTTTTAAAATCTTCTGAAATAATTGGAAAATAATACAGATTGTGGACTGTAAGTTTTTTGTATAGAATATCGATGTCTACTTTGTCAAATCCAGTATTTCAGATATGCAAAAAGTACCAGTACACTACTAGGGTATAAAAGTCTCCATTGATTCGTCAGAAGTCCTAATACAAATATGTTATCATTTAGAAATTGAAAAGGTAGACAAGTCCAAGCATGCTTAATAAAATCCCAAAGCCCCACTATATAGGGACACTCAAAAAAAAAAGTGTGGGATAGTTTCTAAAAGATGTTCACAACCAGGTCTAGGACAAATACGCTCTTTCAACTCTTTATGTTTTAAATTATTTTTCACATTCAGTTTGTCATGTGCACAAAGCCAAATTATATCTCTAGTTTTATTAGGTAACTGAGAATCATTTAGCATTCTACAAATATTTTGCTTCTCTGTTAAGGATCTATCTTGGAAGGGTTCTATTTTGAAATGGAAATCTAGAATGGAACAGTATAATTGTCGACAGGACAAATTAAAAAAATGTTGTTTAGGACAAGTTTTCAATTTATCTAAACCATATTTAATATGTAAAGGGAAAGAAAAAGTTTTAAAAGTTTTTGACAATCCTGTTGTATCACCCCAACCAGAAAAAACAGCATTTAAAGTATGACAAAGCCATTGACACCAAGGCTGAGAATCACTAGATAGGATAGGAACAAAATTGGTGTAGAAAGAAATATTGAAAAAAAATACTAGAGGGTTAGACATCCCCAAACCACCCTCCTTTTTTGTGCAGTAAGTAATTCCATGTTTAACAGGGTTTAATCAAGATCCCCATAGGGCCGAGAAAAAAACAACTAAAGACCTTACATTCTAGGGATTTTGGAATAGGGAAAATGTGACTAATGTATAAAAAAAATGAAAGAAGGTAAGACTTAATCATGTAAACACGTTTGCTTTTATGCATTTTCCATGAGTTCTAGAGCTGTACTCTATGTTCAGCTAACTCAAGTTTTAATGACCAATTATACAAGGACATATCTCCTGGTTCAAAATAAGCACCTACCATTTTTTGAGGAAAGTAAACAATAGGAAGGTCTCCAAAGCAGGTAAAGGAGCTATCTAAAAGGGCAATTGATAAACAAAAACTTTTGTTCAAATTGAGCATTGCTCCAGAACTTTTAGTAAGGTATTATAAAAGATGTAAAACATATAGAACAGAACTTTGAGTAGATACTGTGACTACCAAGTCATCCGCATATGTGCAGACTTTAATAGGAGGGAGATGATAATGCTTAATACCTATAATCTGAGAATCCAAATATATTGCGTGAAGTACTGGGTCTAAAGTGAGGATGTATAACAACAGACTTAATGGGCATCCTTGGCGTACTCCTCTCAAAATCTTGTGAGTGGTCCCAAAATGCTCATGGAGTAAAGGACGGACTAACGCAGAAGCATAATACTTTTGTAAGGTAGAAACAAAAAGATGAGGAATGCCATATTCCAACAAACAGGTCCATAAGAAATCATGGGATACCCTATCAAATGCTAGAGCCTGATCTAAACCTAACACAAAAGCAGGAACATTACAGGTGTAACAGTGATCAATTAATTCCCATAATGTAAGCAAGGTGTCTGAAATTCTGTGTCCTGGAACAGAACAGGTTTGTGAAGGATGAATAGCATCTCAAAGTGCATTAGTTAATCGATTGTTTAAGATTTTAGCAAGAATTTTTAAATCTACATTTAGTAGTGTAAGTGGTCTCCAATTATCTAAGTACAACTTATTACCCTTTTTATAGAGAAAAAAAAGAGGGTACCAATATTTAATTGTTCCGGAATTTTATGTGCATTTAGCAAACTGTTGTAGACATGGACAAGTTCCTCTGAGCAGTAAAACCAAAGCCATTTATAAAACTCAAAAGGCAACTCATCATATCCAGGAGCTGTATTTAAAGACAAGGAAGAAATAGTGTCTTGCAATTCTAGTTTAGAGATAGGCTGTACTAAAAGCTGTTGCTGTAACTGTGAGATTTGAGGTAAATGCAAAGACTTAAGCCATTCTTTGGCAGTAGCGGACATTGGAAAAGCAGTTCTGAATTTCTGTACAATATAGTGGTCAATTTCAGACAAAAGATCTGACCTGGTGTGGATAGAAGAACCATCCAGTAATTCAAGCTGGTCAATATGTTTTTGTTTCCTCCTGAAATTACAATTCTCATAAGGATTAATCAAAAAGGACTTTTCTTGAGTTCCGAATTTTTGTTCTTGTTCTAGGGATTGAAATCTATTATATTGAAGTTAAGTTAGCTCAGTTTTAACAACCCTAATGCATTGAGACCTATGGCACGAAGGAGGCTCATGATTCTGGAGGGTTTGTAATTGATGATATAAATCCTGATATCTCCTATGTCTGTTTGAATGGCATAACCGAGAATTGGTTTTCAAATGAAATTAAATGAATGCAATGAAATCACATTTAGAATCTAACCATCAACAAACAGCATCATCATACAGGCAGAAGACTGATTTCCTGCCATCTAGTAGATCAAGTGTAGTATATTGGAGAGTTTTATAAAAAAGGTCAGTATTTAGTCTCCAGGACCCTTTCCTATAAGAGGTCTCAGCTACATCAGACAAAGAGATATTGAGTAAACAATGATCCAAAGTAGCTGTAACTTTCGTATCACAGGATTGAACTTGTACCTCAGCAGGAATAAAAAAATAGTCGATGCGGGAGGATAATATACCTTTATGAAACATTTGGAGGGGCCTGGGAAGGATGGAGTGACATGCATCTTTTAAATTTGACTGGGTGAGAATAGATTTTAAAGCAACTACATCACAAAAAACCTTTTCTGTTTTCCCAACCCTATCCGAACGTAGTAAACAACAATTGAAATCTCCTCCTATTATTACTATTTTAGAAGTAAATAGAAAAGGTTGGAATTCTTTCCATAAAGCAATGCGTCCAGTTTTAGTTTGAGGAGCATAGCAATTAATTAATCTGAAAAATGAATCATGGAGTACCACATCTAATAAAAAAATCCTTCCAGGCTGGACCTCTACTAGTTTCAAAACCTGAACATTGTAAAGAAAAAAGCAAATAGCAAGACCATTACATAAATCAGAACCCAAGGACCAATAACTGGTTCCCCATTTCCAATCAGTTTGTGCTACAGCAGCCTCTGAGCTAGTGTACAGTCTAGTGTCTTGTAAAAAATAAAACATCCAGGTGACAAGTTTCAAACATAGCAAAAGTGGCTTTACGTCATAACCCACTTCTAATATTGTTCGTGTTTAAGAATGCTACAGATAAATCAGGCATTTAAGAAGTTCAAGTAGTGGGGACAGAAATTTCTTTAGCTTTTGACCTAGTATCCATCTTTTCTTTTTAACTTTAGGTTTTATGGGGTCTGGATTTTCTGTTCCTGAGGAAACCTCCAAATCAGACAATGCATCAGAAACATCGTCCATCTCTGTGTCTCCCCATCGAAGTGAGGCATATTGATTTTGAAGTCGCAAATGTTCAGTACCTTGTGATTTCAGCAACTGTTTGCCTCGACCTTGTTTCACAAAGTGAAAGGATTGAAGATCTGGGGGAGGCATATTTGGGGTTACAGGGTTTTTAGTAGGTTCTACCACCAGGAGGTCAGGTAACTTTTCAGGCATGGGAGAGGGAGCTGAGGGTTTGGGGTCTGAAGGTAAAGCAGGTGTCATAATGGAAACAGAAGGGGGAGCTGTTGAGGAGAGCAGCAGTCATGTCTAGACCTGGAAGATTTATGGACCGACGAATTGACATAGAAGTAGTGTTTGGCAAAATCAGCATCACAAGTGTTATGGGAGGCCCAGGAACATTCAATAAAGGTATGGCCCTCAGTGTCACAAAGACTGCATTTAGGGATAGCAGTACAGTGTACCCCTGAGTGACCCAGCATACCACACATAGAACATCAGATTTTATCACAGCTGCTGCTAACATGACAAGGTGAACCACATTTAAAGCAAGTTCTGGGCATCCCAGCATAAAATAAAATACCTCTATCCCTGCCTAAAAAGAAGCTACTAGGCAAATGTAAAATGCCAGTATTAGACATCCTTAATTGAACCTTAAAGCACCACCCTCCCATTCAAAACCCTTCAGTGTCAATGATAGGATCAGGGAGACCTTGAATTTCACATTTTTATTCCAGCCAATAAATAATATCTTTTACATTAACCCCCTCATTCCTAAAAAGGATAGTAACTGTTTTCAGGGTAGGAATAGTTAAAGGCATTACAAAAAAATGTGACCAAATCTCAGAGTCTTTTACTATTGAATATGTTTGCCAGAATTTGTCCAACAATGCTGCAGTCCGAAAACTAACGTCAAAACTATGTTCTCCTGGGGCATGAATAAAAGCAAATACCTCAGAGGGAGAAAATCCCAGGGATTATTTAATCAAAAAATGGACCTACAAAAGCTCTATCTGGTGGCATCTCTAGGCCGCCGGTATATCTGATATGAACAGTATGTTGGCGTTTTGTGTTGACTGGTGACTTGTGAAAGAGGCTCGCAAAACTGGTCTTTTGCTCGGGTTCTGCAGTCTTGGGATTGGTAGATTCCTCAGGTGATTTTGAGGGAATATCGTCTGCGCCAAGTTTGATTTGGCTGTCCGTAATATCTGCCGTGGAAGGTGAAAGCGGGTTTTGCTCGATAGAATCCAGAGGTAAGATAGGCGGCTCATTTGTTGTGAGGGCCAGTAAGTTTGAATCCAGGGAATCTTCATGGCGACCATTTTGAAGTTCAGGAGTGCACTGTAGACAAGGGTCTGAAGAAGAAGAACCAGGCAAAGGGATGTTAGGATCAGGTGACCAGCCTCCTGCATCATTAGGAATCCAGCCAGCTTGTTCTAATGCATGGCTGGGTGACCAATTCCCATCCTCAAAAATAAGCTGTGCATCCTTAGTCTCCTCTCCTCTCCTGAAACGGAGTGTACTTCAGAGTCAGTCATTGGAAATTTTTTTCCTTTTGTAGTCTCAGGACTCATACTCAACCATTTACGTTTTTTCTTTTCTTCCTCAATCAAATGTTTTTGGTAGGTGATTTTTAATTCAGCCGATAATAAAAGTTCAGCTAACCATTGTTTCTCGGTAAGTAGGTTAACCTGCAAAATTTGTTCAGCCTCATCCAATTCCAATAAGATAGACATGTCCAGAACTGGCAATATAAGAGCAGTATTTCCTTCAGCGAAGGTAGAGTGCATCTCAAGTGCTGGACCTGCAGGAGCAGAGATGCATCCTCCTGCAGGTACACCAGCTGACTCAATTGGCTGAGAGTCCATCAGCAAGGGTCCCCTACAGGTGAGTATGGGAAATTTTTATTGACAAATAAACTACAAAACCCAAATCACATTGTCAAAACAAATACAAAAGACTCATGTAACAGGAAAATCAGAATTAGTCTCCCATGGTAAGCATTTCCATAAAGCAAACAATGGTCCAAATGACAAACTTCCCATTTCAGAAAAATAAACATCTTTTAAATCCTGCTCAATACTTTGAACCACCAGTAGGTGGGACATATCTTTTTGCTGCAAGGTGAAAAGACAGCAAGCAGTTCATAAATACCATTTGGTGATGGTAAACAATAAGTTTAGAGTGTCAATATTCCACTTTTTCCAGATTGCTGGAAACATGCCATACAGTAACATCTCATAAGTAACAGAAGTAAATAAAAGTTCCTTACATCTGTTCACTAGAAATAACCAAAAACCAGCGATATAGGAACAAAGAAAAAACATGTGTTGTATTGTTTCATCCTGATTGACACATAAAGGACTAAAACACAATTTTTCATTCAGCTGTTTATGTTTATGATTTGCCTTAATATTGATCCTTTCATGACAACTAAGCCAATGTAGAGCCCACATCTTCTGGGGGATGCGAGGATTCCTTAACAGTATGTATAAAGCAGGTAAGTAATTAGGGGGACAGTTGGGAAAAATTACAAGGTCTGCACAAGTGGTATCTATCAATAAATTACAAATGGCTTTCCTATTTTGAGTCATAATCATATGGCTAGTAATCTTCCATTGTTTTAAATGGCAAAAGGTATCGCGAAGATAAGAAGGGGTAGAAGAGACATGTTTAACCTGTCTCAAAGTGTTAAAGTCCCAAAGATGAAACCAGGGTTGACAGGAATGAAAAAAATAAAATTCCCATCCCACACCATAATTAACTAAAAGTGATTTAAGACTAGTCACCAAAAATAAACTATTATAAAAAAATAATGGGCGTATCATATTAAGACCACCATCCTTTAAGGGTAAGCAGGTAATGGAACGCTTAATGGGATTCAGGTGGCTGCCCCATAAGGCCTGAAAAAATATACTCAGAAGTTTGGTTTCCAAAACACGTGGAGGGGGGAAAAACATAAGCTAAAAATAAAAAAATCAGGAGCAATTGAGGCTTTATCAAGTAAACCCTCTTTTTTTACTGAGTTTCCAGGTGTTCCAAAGAGAAACCTTGGCCTGCACTAGGTCCAGTTTGGGAGTCCAATTGATAATGTCTAAAGGACCTGAGCCAAACAGAATGCACAAAATCTTAATAGGGGTGTCACAAAGTGCAATACTGGAAACTATTACATCATTCGACTGCTGAGATCCAAGCTGTCGACCGACACATTTCTCCAAATTCAGGGATGCTCCTGAAACAAGACCAAAGGACTTACAGAGATGGAGAGATGCATCTGCTGAAGGAACATCAGCTACTATTAAACTCATGTCATCAGCATAGGCTAAAACAGAAAGTGGTAAGGAACAAATAGGCTTGACATTGTGTGCTGTATTAATGACGCGAAGTAAGGGATCCAAAAAAAAATGATATACAAAAAGGGACTGAGTGGGCACCCTTGTCTAACACCTCTTTTTAAAGGTATCAAAGGACCCTTCCAGCCATTAACAAGAGGGATAGAAGTGGCTGTAGAATATAATAATCATAACCAGAAGAGAGTAGTCTCAGGAACCCTATAATGTCTCAAAACCTGCCATAAAAATTCATGACTCACCAAATCAAATGCCTGTCTTTGAGCGAATGAATACAGGAGGCCTGTTAACCTATTCGAATTGCCATGTTCCACCAATTCCCGTAATAAAAGGATATGTTTATGTATACTTCTGCCTGGAACATTACTAGATTGGGCTTCCGAAATAACAAAAGGGGCCAGCTTCGCTAGACGGACAGCAATAATTTTAGTTAAGATTTTAAAGTCTGTATTCAATAGGCTAAGAGGCCTCCAATTAGTCAGTAATTTTCTGTCTCCTTTCTTGTAAATATAGAAGGTACTACCCATATTAAATTCCAATGGCAAAGTATCAGCTTTTTAAAGGAAGTTATAAACTGTGTCCAATTCCACACTCAACTCAATACTAAGCAGTTTATAAAGCTCATTTGGAAGGCCATCCAAGCCTGGAGATACTCCAGATTACAGAGTTGTGATGACCTCAACTACTTCCCATGCCTGAATATCACAAGCAAGCATATCAGATACTGATTGTTGCACATCAGGAACATGAATGGGACTAAGGAAGGCCAGGATATCATTTAGACATGTAGGGAGTGGACTGAATAAGTTTTGAGTATACTTGGCCACATAATTTTGAATAAGCCTGGAATCAGTAATGGTATGACCAGCTTCAGTCACAATAGTATCAATGGTTCTCCCCATAATCTGTTTTGAAAAATGTGCAAACAGGCAGATCACATCAAAGGCACCTTTTACACTAAAATGTTGACATTGTTGCATTGAAGCATATTTTTTGGAGTGATAGTCCATTAAAGATTTTTTCAGGGTACTAATTTGTGAGGAAAAATCCTGGCCAGTGGTATACGAAAGGGTAAGGAGTTTTTGCTGCTGATGCCATGTTCTATGGTATGTAAAATAACAATCTTCATGATGGCTTTTGCTAAAGGATTTCAGTAATTTTGTCAAATCCCTCTTCGTAGCTAACCTCCACCACCAAAGATCATCATAAAGAAAAAACACAGATTTTCTGTTTTGCAAAAAGGATTTAAGAATTGTTAACAACAGAGAATTCTCCAATAAGGAAACATTAAATTTCCAAGTACCAGGACCAAAAGCAGCAATATTCTTAGGACCAAGGAAAATGGTAAGCAAATCATGATCTGAAAATTCAGCCACTTGTACTTCAGCAGTGGAAGTTTGTAAAAAGGAGGACACAAAAAAAAATCTATCCGGGTAGCTAAAGAGCCTTTATGAAAGGTAGAGGTATGTGTCTGGGTTAGAGAAAGATAAGCATCCTTCAGTTTGCAGAAAATAAAAGATTTTTGAGAAAAGTGGAATCACAAAATAATTTTGTGTTTTTTGAGGCCGAGGACCTGTCCTTAGTGGACAACCCACAATTGAAATCACCACCAAAAATGATGTGCATAGAGGTGTAAAGATAGGGTCAAACCACATTCAAGAGTTCAATCCTAAGCAACTTGGTTTGTGGGGCATAAATATTTATAATCCAAAAAGGGATAGAAAGGAAACTAAAGTCTATCAATAATACCCTACCAGGACATAAGTCTAAAATCTTAATAATAGAGATGTTAGGAACATTAAACAAAATACCCACACCAGAACATGTCTCCTGTCCAAATGACCAATATGAAGGGCCTAAATGCCAGGATTTTTGGGCCCTAGAAACTTCAGGCAAAGAATGGAACCTAACATCTTATAGAAATATGAGACCGGCAGTAAGGCAAGACAAAAATGAAAAAACTGAATCCCTCTTATGTTGTTTTTTTATACTGTTAACATTAACAGTATGTATTGCAAAGGAAGTAGACATATGTACAGCAATCACCTCTGTCTACCTTTCCTCGGGGTACATTCTTTATGTTTTGTCTTGGCCTTAGCTTTCCTTTTCTGGGACCCTACAATGTCGATAGGGACTTCAGTACCTGTAGTAAGTTCAGGGTGAGAGGACAGGAGAGAAGAAGAATCAGAGTCTGTGTTTTCAGAAGCATGTCGCAGCAATTCATATTTATTCATCAAAGGAAGAGTCTCTACCCTCTGAGCCTTAGAGGAAGGTGAACCAAACTTTCTTGAACCCCTTGTAATCCTAGAAGGTGTAGTAAAAGGATCAGAAGGGGGGAGGTTCCATTGTTCCTAATGGAGCCGGGGGTGTCCCATAGAAGAGTCACCTGAAGTTGAACAACTAGGAAGAACTGGGGATGAAGGAGGGTTAGGAGGTAGAGAAAACTGAACAAGTTGTGGGACAGGCTCAGTCAAATCATCCCCAGCAGGTACTACAGTAGCAGTGAAAACAATACTATGTGATTTAGCCAAAGTAGTAGGAGGAGGGGGGCAACTGTAGAAGTAAAAGAAGAGGGATCCTTAATGTTAGAGCGTTGGGCCACTGTAATAATAAGCCATTGTTCCTCTCCATCGGCTAAAGTAGGAGAATTATGGGCAGCCCAGGAACATTGTTGAAAAGTATGTCCCAGGTCTTCACATAAAACACAAAGAGGTTCTTCAGTACACTGTGAGCCTGCAAGACCGAGACCACCACAAACAGTACATTTAATAGTGTCACAAATGGTGCTGAGATGGGAGGTGGAACCACACTTATAACAGGCTTTTGGTTGTCCAGAATAAAACAAAACTCCCCTATCCCTGCCTAACAGAAAACTATTGGGTAGGTGTTGAATACCAGTATCAGTAGTCTGGAGCATAACCCTAACCTTCCGCCCTCCCGTCCATAGATTTTCTGAATCAAAAATGGCTTCAGAGTCAGAGAGTACTGTACATCTTTGTTTCAGCCAAACTATAATATCATTCAGACTAACACCTTCATTTCTAAACAGAATAGTGACAGTCTTTTGTGCAGGTTTCGTTAAAGGAATTGCACTGAAGGGTGACCATAATGGGGTACTTTTTAACAGGTGAAATTGGGACCAGAATTTCTCTAAACCTTGTAAGGTTTTAAAACTTACATCAAAGTGAGACTCATTAGAAACATGTATTAATGCGTGGATATCATAAGCAGCAAATTTCATGAAGTCTTTAAGCAAAGTGCTCCCAACAAAAACCCTATCAGGAATTTCAGGTAAACACACAAATGCTGTAATCTAACAGCATTGTGTCCCTTAGCCTGTTGAGTGGGGACAGAAAAACAAAATGCATATGTTTTAGTAGATGTAGAAGCAAAATAAGTCATCTGTTCAGTCCGTTGAGGTTGTAGACCAGGGCCCTGGGGTGGTAAACTTTGGTGAAGAGGGTCAGAGTCCGAAAACAGAGCTGCAGGAGATGTGGAAAATGGTAAATTGAGAATTGGATTCTGTGTTAAGTGTAAAGCAGGCGTTAGCATGAAGTCCAACTGGTCGTGCACAGGGGAAACAGCTGGGGCATCTGCAGGGGTGATCCTAATGGGGGAAGGACCGGAGCACCAGGTACGACAACCGGATCCCTCTCCCACCCTGCCGCAACAAGAGCAGAGTCAACTGACCAGTCTCCCTGAGGAACAACTTCTGCAGGGGCAAGTCAGATGCAGAGGTTCGTGGAAGAGGATCTGGGGAAACAGCAAGAACTCCAGGAGAAGTTTCAGCAGAAGGAGCAGAAGGAATTGTCAAGCAGACCACATCAGAATGCAGAAATGTCAAAGCTGTCTGTCGGGCCTCTGACGCAGCAGTATGCAACAGTGAGTCAGAATCAGTAGACAGCTGCAAAGCTGAGTTCTTAAGTGCTAAAAGCTCTTGTTTCTTTGCAAGATAACGTTTTTCCTCAAGTAATAGCAAAGCATCCACATCTGTTGGTCGTAAGCATTCAGAATTTTGCAGAGACTCTTTATCAGATGCTAGCTGTTGCAGTATAGGAACAGACTGCGAAGAAACAATTATTTGCTTACTTTGATCAATTGAGGTTTCTGAGGAAGGAAATGAACTGGGAGATGTATGCAACTCAGATCCAGTAGAAGAAGCTTGAAGAAGAATCGATGAGGTCTCTGGCAATCCAGAGACGGGGAGGAGACCAACCCCCCCTGCCTCAAACACCTCCATGTCCTCCACAGCAAGTCCAGAGGCAGCCATCTTGGCTGAAAGCCAGGATGTGAGGGAACCTCCCACAGAGTAGGGGAATTTCCCCAGTGTCCTGGCCAAATTTCCCTCATTCACTAATAATACCACCAATAGTTTCATCTGGTTTAAGGTCACTTGGCACTCATCTGTATCCCCCTCACCCGGGTCATGCCTGAAAATAGGAAGGATTTGTCTAGTGCAGTTACCCGGTCAACAAAAACTAAATAAAATAAATAAATAAATAGGCTGGCGGTCTGGGGGTGGCCTAGGCCCCCAGAAAAATGCTAGATTTTTGATGTTCTGAGATGCAATCTGAGCCTTTTTTTTCTAGCAAAATATCATGATGAGTAGCAATTTGCCACATGTCACTCAGCCTTATGAGTAGCAGGATAAATGCACAAGTACAAAAAAAAATAAAAAATATGATGAATTGTTATTTTAGGACATGCCCCATGTGACATAAGCAATGACTACCAATGCACATGGATACAGCCTAAAATGAGTACCAGACCATGAAGTACTTAGACCATGCCTGTGTGTGGTAGATTATCACACACAGGCCTGGTCTAACTAGTAAGTATTTCATATTTTTTTTTAATTATAACTACTGGGTGGTGTTTACATTGTCATGGTTCTGACGAAGCATGCACAACAATAATTATGGCCCCTCCTTCCACATCACTGCATCCTAAAGGTAAAAGGATTGAACCCTCTTGCAGTATAGACAAAATCAGGATTGGTAGCAGTTGGTTGCCATCAATCCTAATTTTTGCAATGCATGTTAAATGTCCAAGTAAAAGTTTTACGAAAGTGAATCAGATATCAGGACAAATGTCTGTCCTGCAGAAATTGAGTCAGATTGCAATGCAGGGTGGAAAGATATAAAGACAAGAAAACAGCAACATATTTCATTTCACCTGCAATTATGCTACCCCGTGCTCACAGTATGGAAAAGGGCAGATTTGTTCAACTGAGGCTAAATCTACAGCAACATCATTCTTTGTTTCATGCCCTTCAACTTGTCAATGATAGCATCAATGGGAATGCTTCTCAGATGGTTGCATTCA
The DNA here is from genome assembly GCA_016271365.2 of Neoceratodus forsteri. NCBI lineage: Eukaryota > Metazoa > Chordata > Ceratodontiformes > Ceratodontidae > Neoceratodus > Neoceratodus forsteri. The sequence goes on from CM057456.1 coordinate 1,683,349,783, forward strand.
ATATTAATGACAAAGAGGTGTCTTAGCCTTTCATTTGACATTGTGTTTCTCAGTTGATTTTTGATGATCTTTATATTTACTGAATGAATGCTCACAAGATGCCACTGTCACAGGAAGGACATTTAATAACATGCTACATTTCATAAAATTTGAATACGCTTGAGTTAAGCACTTTTGTGGATTAAATTGCATATCTGATGTGATTCAAAACTTTGAAGCTTTTATACTTTACATACCAGCTGTGATTCTGAAATGAGAAGCTCTGGATTAACTGGCTGAACTCAGCCCAGCAGCGGAGACTGAATTCGGGGATTGCCAGAGCCTGTAAGAGGTTAAGTGTCCTGCACTATAGCCTGACTGTTGTGAGGCACTTCCCACCCACCTGCCCCAACCATCCCCCCACTCAGGGTCAGCACTCCATATATTGCTGCTGGCAGGTCACATGTCACATCACATGACCTACCCTCCTTTTTACTAAGTGTCCATTTTTCCATTTGTAGGTTATAGACACCAACCACTAGGGGGTCACTGCACTTTCCACTCTAGCTGCTCTTTCAACTCTATACCCCTCCTACCTACCATTTCAAAGCTGACCCACTAGAGGTCACTGCAGTTCTCTTTGAATCATTCTACCACCTACTTTCATCACTCCTCCATCAGCCTATCTCTAAGCACCTGCTAGCATCAAACCTGGTACCCTTCTATCCAAAGTCTACTGACTATCCTCTAAGCCAATGAACCAGGCCAACAACTTCCTCTATTTTCATACTCTTAACCCTCCCTCACTCCCTCCTTTTCTGAATTAAAAATTAAACCTTTCTACACTCGGTCCCTGAGCTGTGATCAAACCCAGTGCCCTTGCAGTCGGAGTCAGCTGCTCTACCTCTGCACCACATTGCCTACCCATTTTATTCCTACTTTCTAAGCCTTTTAGTCACTTACCCCCCCCACCTGCCAAAATATAAGTTTACCTCTTCTCTCTTGCAGGATTTGAACCCTGCACCCTTACTTCCAAAGTCCACAGTTCCACCACTCAGCTAGCACACCTGCCTATTTTTGCTGCAGGATTTCAAAACTCTAAAAATGCACTAACCCTCTGACACAACTAAAGTGTTATCCAAGTGTTTCTGCAAACCTTGAACTCAACTCCCTGCTGCTACAGCCACTGGGCAAGCTCTTTCCTGCTACCCTGGTCAAGACTTGAACCTGGTATTCTGTGCACCTCAGGCATGTGCACTACCACTACACCATAGCAGCAACTAGGCTCAGAGGTGACCTCTCGCTACTATCTCCCCTCTATCATCCTAGTACCCCCATTCTTTCCTCACTTCAGCTCCCCCACCCTTTCTAACTATGCATATGCAGCCCCTGCTCACCAGCCTATCTCTTCTCCTCCTCCTTCCTTTGCCTTCCACCAACCCTAGTGCCCCTATTAACCCTCAGCCTCACTACTCCAGTGTTCCTACCTACCCTCCTGTCCTCCCCTCCTCCTTTACCACTGCTCCTCCCCCTCCCTCCTCCTCCACACATCCCATATGCTCCTCTCCACCCTCACCCCCTTCCAGACATTACCTTTCCTCCACCCCAGCTCCCTTGCACTTCTGATCACTCAGGTCTTCTCTGCCTGTGCTGCCCTACCCATCCCTTGTGCAACTAAACCCCCTTCCTCATTCTACCACTCTCGGCGTAAACTCTCCATCTGCCTCCCTCTGACCAGAGCACTTCTCCTCCTTCTACTCCTAACAGGGAACATACATCCCAACCCAGGCCCTGCCCCTCCCACCCACCACCCAGCCCACTGGTCTTCAAGTAGCCTCCATGAACATATGCACCCTGCTGAAGAAATTTGACACCCTACAGTGCTGGGCCTTGGCTCATCAACCAGACATCATAGCCCTGGTTGAAACCTGGCTGTCAAAACCACCCCTGACTCATTTGTCTCCTCCCAGGCTATACCTTATACCGGGAGGACCGAGTAAACAAGCGGGGAGGCTGTGCAATCTACACCAGGACACAATACCTGGACACGCACTCCCCACCCCTGCCCTTATAAATGGGGCCCAGGCTCTTACCCTCAAACTCACCCCAGACCCCTCTAGGAGCCCTCTCTATCTCACCACAGCCTACATTCCCCCAAAGAACCAGCACCCAGCCCTGGTATCTTTAACGGACTACCTGGCCACCCTCCACCATAAGGCAGAACAAATCCTAGTGGGGGACCTTAATGTAAATTGGCTCAGCACCTCCTCATCTGCAATCAGAGACTCATTTGCCACCCAAGATCTGACGCAACTCGTCACCCAGCCCACAAGACTTAACCCTAAGAGTGGTACCAGCACCCTTCTGGATGTTATTATAACTAACCGACCCCATAATATCCAAAACATCCAGGTCCTCCCAGACTCCCTAAGTGACCACTCCCCTATCCTATTTCATTGGGTAGTCCCCAATCCCAAACCCAAAGCCCAGACCACCCTCCGCAGGTGCCTCCAACCTGGTGGGCTGAAAAAACTTAAAGCACTCCTCACCCAGATAAACTGGTCCCCCATTCAGCATGCAACCAACATTGACACTGCCTCACCTTCTTCACTCCACCTTCAACATGGCCTGTGATCTCTTTGCCTTACAAAATCCGGTCCAAAAAACAGAACGCACCCTGGGTTAGCCCAGCCCTCCTACAATTACTTAGAAACCGGGATAACCTCTGGCACCTTGTCACCTTGTCACTGAAACAGGTCGTCTGTCTGATAGGCAAGCCTACAATGCAGCCCGGAATAAGTGCTCATGGGCCATCAGGAAAGCCAAGGCAGACCATTACCAGGCCTCCCTTACCTCCTCCTGGGGCTCAGCCCGGACTTTCTGGGATAATATTAAGCAACTTAATGGTAAAGATTGCTCCCCTGCCCCATCCCAGCTCACTAGAAATGGCACTACCTCCACTGAGCCTGCCACCATAGCTAACTGGTTCAACACCACTTTCACTGACCTTAGCTCAGTCCTCCCTAGTAATTTCTTTGACCCTCCCCCCAACCAACCTCCCCCTGTCCTCCAGCACCCCAGCTTCCACCTGCGCAAGATTTCCACCCAGGAAGCCAGACCCATCCTAATCAAAGCTCTCAATGGCAACAATCCCGGCAGTGACTCACTGGACCCCAGCATCCTCAGGCTGGTGCTAGATGAAGTCCTTGCCCCACTCACCAGCCTAATTAACCAGTCACTCTGCCTGGGACAATTTCCCACAGCTTGGAAAACAGCCATTATCACACCTATTCATAAAGGGGGTGACAGGTCATTGGCCAACAACTACAGGACAATCTCCATCCTCCCCCCCCCCAAAGCCCTGGAGAAAGTGGTGGCCATTCAAATCACTGATTATCTGGCTAACATTTTATGCCCAGAACAACATGGCTTCCGTGCTGGTCACAGTACCAGCACTGCCCTTATTGAATTCTCCAACTTTCTACACTCCTCCTTGGATACCAGCTCCTAGCTGGTGCAGTGTTCATCGACCTCTCAAAGGCTTTTGACACCATCTCCCATCCACTTCTGCTGAATGCACTCTGCCACACTGGTCTCTCAGCTGGCCCCTAGCATGGTGCACTAGCTATCCTAGACCTCGATCTCAGTGTGTAAAAATTAATAGCACACTCTCCGATACCCATCCCATTCTCTCTGGGGTCCCCCAAGGCTCCATCCTGGGCCCCCTTCTCTTCTTGCTCTATCTGAACACCCTGCCCAGTGCATGCCCTGGCAAAATTCTACTGTATGCAGACGACGCTGTCCTTTTTGCCACCCACCGCAATCCCATCTCCCTACAGGACTCCCTACAGCAGTCTTTCAACAGTGCCGAGGCTTGGTTTAAGGAGCGCAGACTCGTCATCAATCTTAATAAAACCAAAGCTATGCTCTTTTCCCACCCCCAAAACAAAGCTAGCAACCACCCACTCTATATCCTTCCAAGTACCAATCAGCCACTGGAACAAGTCTGCTCCTACAAATACCTTGGGGTTACCTTCAACTCAGCCCTCACATTTCACAACCACATCGACGCCCTAACATCCGCCACTAACACACGGCTTGGCATCCTCTTCCGCCATAGAACCTGCCTTCCCCCAAATGCTCTCTGGCTCGCTGTTACATCATCCGTTCTGTCCCTTGTAGACTATGGTCTACCAGTATATAGTGCTGCTGACATCACTGCACTCAACAAAATTCACTTAACCCTGAATAAAGCCTGCAGATTGATTACTGGTGCCCCCAGGCTCACACACACCTGTCAGCTGTATGTCAAGGCTAACCTGCTTACCCTGGATGAATGGCTCCGATACCAAACCTGTCTCCGCACAAAAAAAACCCTACTCGGACTCTCCCCCCTGGGGTAACAGCATCCATCCACCAGAGCCCTCCCACTATTGCAACACAGTCTTCCTACAAGACCACTCTAAAGGTCCCCAGATCAAGAACCAGCCGTTGCCAGAGGTCCTTCTGCTATAGAGCCCCAACCTGGTTTAACTCTCTCCCTGCCCCCATCACCAATGCCACCACCATCTCCAAGTTCAAACCACCCTTGAACCACATCATCAGCACTCGTAACTGCTCCTGTCTCTGAACATAGCCTCCACCTCTGCTTCTCTTGACAATGCCCCCTGGGCAGCTCTCCACCTAGCCATTCCCACCACCACTTCCCTGTACACCGTGCCTATGTTTAACCTGGCCAGTGCCAGCTGTTTAGGTGTTTACCAACTAGATTGCTCACTTGATACCAACTTGTGTAACACCTATTATCAATTACATGTACCCTGTAACCTAATTGTATTTGTCTGACCACAGTGTGACGTGGCGCCTCTGTTGAACGCCTGTTGTTTTGCAAATCTATGCTATGTAACCAAAAACACAATGTATGTCTTTATGTGACGAAGTACCTTTGGAAACGATCCTCTGGCTCAAAGGTTGTAAACTGATTCTTAGAAATAAATAAATAAAATAAATAAAAAAATGTCAAGGTAAGTATGTGAAATGACTGTGGCAGCAGTTTTTATTTCCTCTGTGGTGGAATTATTAAAGCGTTTTGGTGTAAAAATAAAGATTTAATGATGGGCACCTCAGCAAACCGATCATTCAGGGCACTGACAATGGTGTCGACTGTGTTGTAGTAAAAGTCACTTTTCAATTGCTCTTTATTGCTTTGACTGTCTGTTACATTCCTCTGCATGTGTCACCTACAATAAGACACACTTAGGCTAATGCCTAGGTTGAAGTCACTGTTAAGTTTTTCTGCAAATTTCACAGAAGAAGTATAGGTATCTTCAAAGTGTTCATCTGACCTCATTTCTGAAAGGCTATTTTTCAATATTTCTACCTGATCTAGCACATCAGCAATATGGCTAGTTGGAGATTGTAGCCACATGGAGACTGTATTTTGTTTGGAAAATATGTTCTGAAGTGCAAAAAGGCAAATGATAAAATCAATCTTTTTCATTTTCAGAATCACAGCTTTTACCTGTGGCTTCAAGGCAGCAGATGAAGCAGCAGGACAATGCTTCATTTCCTCCAGGGTTCGTAAAATGGGAGCTTATGAATTTTTTAATGCTTCTAGGCTATATGCTCATGCATGCCAACAAATTCTGCACAGAGGGACTAGGCGCTGATAACCACCACATCAGTCTCCAAGTTCATCACTAGTCTCACTTCTTTTAGATGCTCAGTTCTTTCTGGACTATTTGCAAATGTTGAGTACAAAATTTGAAGTTGTGCAAACATGTCACTAGTTATTCTGCAATTTCCTACTGTGTCAGTTAAACTGAGTGACAGCTCATGGGCAAAGCAGTGAACATACAAAGCTGTTAGTGAAATCTCTCTAAAGCGAGTCTACACTCCCCTGAATTGGCTTGACATATTTGCTGCCCCATCATACACCTGACCATACAATTTCTTTAAATCAAATTGGCAATGATCTTGAGGAACAGATTTCAGTTTTTCAAAGATTCCTTCCCCAGTGGTGCTTGTTAATGGGTAGGTGCCTAGGAAGCGTTCTTCAACTGAGAAATCTAGCAGAAAGTATCTGACAACAAGAGATGACTGCTCTTGAGAAGAAATATCACTTTTTTCATCAGCTATAATAGAGTAAACTAGTGACTGTCTTGCATCATGTAAGATCTTCTCTGTTATTAGATCACTAGTTGCATGCAGTATATCATTCTGTATTGTAGGTGATAGATATTGTGTTATGGTCTTTATACCTTCCCATCTTAACCCAGAAATGGTGTGCAAATGTGACTGGAGTGAGGGCTCATATTCAACAATGAGCTTAACTAAGTCCAGAAATTTCTCACCAAAATCTTCATCAATACTTTCTCTATGGCCTCTCAAAGCATCCTCATGAGATGCAAGATACCAAACAACCTTTATTATTGGTCGGAGAATCTTTCTATTCTTCTCCTTTTCTTGATCTGCGTGCTTACACAATAACGCACCCATGTGTGTACTCTCATTGTGAAACTATCGCCACTCTAGTACATTTTCACTATGCTGACCTGACTTTTCACGTGTAACAATGAACTCAAGAACTTTACGAAAGTTTGTAACACCCCTTGAAGCCACTGGGATTTTGTCTTTCCAAAAAGCATGCATGGAAAGCAGAACATAGAGATTTGGGAGATACTGTATTTTAACAAGTCTCACTTAACACAGTTTGCCTGTTATTTCATTGATGGTATAGTACCAATCATTGTGAAAAGTTCTAAACTGTTTACCAGAAACATCAGATTTCATGGGATATTTACTTAGTGCAGGTTGAACAGGCCCTGCATTTACAAATTCTGATCTGAGGAAAGGCAGAATTATTGGCGGTCAATCAGCAGGATCAATTACCATCTGCAAACTTGCATCTTCACTTGGAATACCATTGCAAACTGTTTCACTATCATCATCATCATCATATTCATTTTCGTTATGTGTGTCAATAAACAGTGGCAGCTCATCTGGACAATCAACATCATTCACATTTAGCTCACTAGTGTCATGTTCATGTCAGGCTCAAAATATTCAGAATCATGTCTGACATTAACAATAAATGAAGAGTTTGCACTGTCAAGGTCCCAGTCCTCTGTTCTATTGACATCCTTAACCTGGGTGTCAACAATATCGTCAGGATTTTCAGCACAACTTTGATCACTTATTGTGTTACTACTACCTATAGAACAAGTGGAAGTATCTGTAGCAAGTATTATTGACACATCCACTGATGGACAAGCTACTTCACTACAGTACGGTGTCTCAGAATCTGATGATTCAGTAGAATTTATGTTCTGGTTCTTATCACTACATGCTTGTATTATGGCTGTAGTCCCGCTTGTGCCACCGGAAAAACTAGCAATTGTTGAATGAGATATATATAGTTTGTAATGAATAACTTTCCTTGCTTTCAGGAGCTCACCATGCATTTTTAAATTATGCTTGTTTCTGTAGTCATTGTCAAATACTGAACCACATTCCAGACATGTAACCTTTCTTCTTTTTGTTTTAGGCATTATGGATTTGAAATGATATATATCTTTTTGGAAATTGCAAAAATCAGTCACACTCAAGTCAGCACATAGCTGAAATAAGAATCCCACTACTGGCTAAGAATGAGGGAGACGTTTGACAGGCACTAGCAAGCTAAATGGGAGAGGGGGCACAACTCCGTGTACAAGCTCCAAAGTCCATCAGACCCAAGTCAGACTGAAAGGATATACTGTATAGCAGTTTAAATTCACGCCCTTTATATTTGGCACTCCAAGCACACACCCACATGTTCACTTTCTCTTATTTTCACTGGTGGAACACTAGTGCTGCTATGTATAGTGATCTACCTAATATTCACTGTCTTTTTGGAAACGGCCAAAAACAGTCACACTCAAGTCAGCACAGAAGCACACAGCTGAAAAAATAGTATACTCTGTACTCTGTAGAGTCCTACTTCTGTAAAATCATTAGGAGCAGCAGCATCAGAGTTTAAGTTTCCCTTGCTGTTTTTTTAAGAATGTTTCTTTTTAAAATCACAGCTTTTTTTGCCTTGCCCACCCCCGTTGGTCACAGCAGGCAGCAGGCTGATTCATCACTCAATGAGGGTCAGATAGCCCCTCCCTCTCTTCCCTTTTTATCAGTAGAATTTCTTGTGGCTTGTTTTCACTTCAGGATGGCTCTGTATAACAAATAAAGTGAGGCAGCAGACAGTACCCAGCCCCTGGCCTGGCTGTCCTATCCCTACTTGTATCAGACCCCCCCCCCCGGCCTGCTACAAAATCATCAAGCAGCACTTCAGCAGCAAATGTTTTGACTTTTAAACTTTTCAAGCTTTCCTTTTTTTTATGTTTCTTTTTTTTTTTTTGTATCTCACCACTTTTGCCTCCCCTCCCGTTGGTCACTGCAGGCTGCAGGCCGTCTGTCTAAGACTCTCAGTAAGCCCTCAGGGGGAACCCCTGGCTCCTTCAGGACTAGTCTGATGTAATCCCTCCTTTTTTATCAGAGTCAAAATTTGTATATATATATATATTTTTTTTGGCTTTAGACTTCTTGTTAGATGCAGACAGAATATAGATAATAACTGAATAAACTAGTGAGAAACAGTCAAAACAAAACACCGCCGGCATCTTCCTTCCATCTCTGACTCTCCTCCTGAAGTTAGGCATGCATTAACACACCAGAGTGAGAGCGCATGAGCAGTGCACTGACTGTACCATGTGTGCAACAGAACAAAACACATGATACAGTGCCTTGCGCATGCTCACTGAGTAGATCTCTCCACAGCCCATGACGTCACAACACAACCCCGAGACGAGTCAGAGGTGAAAAGAACTCAAGTCTCAACTAACAGTCTCTTAAGGGACTCTATGATGAGTTGTATCAGTGACTGAGTGACCCGTCTAAGGCCTGTGTTACACTACAGCAAGTTGCTGCAACAAGCATGCAGTGCAGTCACCTCCCGACATGACCTGGTCCATCTGGAGGCACTGACAGTCAAAAGAAATGAAAAGGTAACATAAGGACAAGACACCTACTCTCTGCTTTATCATTCTGTTTTATTTAGAAACAAACTGAATGATAACACAGAGAGCTGACAGCTGAGACTACCCCATCCCCGACCCAGCCAGGAATCCAGTCGGTGGAACTGCTCCATACAGCCTCATAAATGTCTCCCTCTCATCAGCGATCAATGCTACAATCACACCTGACACATACCCAGCAGCTATTACAGCAAATCCGCCCTCAGCTGGTATGTCAGTGTCTGTCACCAACCCCTCCCTAACTAATACTGTATGGCAATATCACTCTCCTGACAAGTCCCTGCAGTCACATCACAGTGTGTCTATATTTCGATGGGAGTAGAGTGCTAAGACAAGTAGCTGAATCCCTGTCCAGAATCCCCACAAATACGCAACCTGAAAAAAAGCAACAAGTCAAGTGATAGCAGTAGTTAGTGCTGAGGGAGGGGTTGTTAGGGCTATAGATGTGGGCAGTCTCTTATCCCCACCCAATCTGTGGCATGAGCCTGCAGAAATACCCCAGCCAGGAATCCAGCTTAGCGTCCCCCCCTCCCAAGTCACTGCATCCCAAGAGAATGTTGTTTGCAACAGCAGAAGAACAGGCAGCGATGCAACTGGCTGGAAGTTCATCCTGAATCTGACTCCCGTGGCTGCTGCTGCCATAGTGGGACAGCTGCCCACTGCACTCAATCAAGATCACATCGTTGGAAGTCAGATCGCCGGGTTGTTCTGCTGCGCCTGCCAGTGCAAAATACCCGACTGTGCACAGTGAGCATAATGGATGTCCAATGGTCAGAGAGGGGACTTCAGCCCCTTAACCCCCCCATGTCCGCCTCTGCCATAAAGTTTGGCTTCCAAATATTTAGGCAAAGGGTAACCACACTGAGGTATGTACAAAATGGTATGACAGAGGTTTTCAAAATAACTACCTTTTTTTTTAGTCTGTCTACACTGTTTCCACACTTGGACCTTAGCTTCACGCTGGTCCAACTTTTCCACCCATCTAGCTACAGCCATGTCATTGGAACCAAAGGTCACCCCTAAGATGTGCTCTGTATAATGGGTGACAGATGTTCCACCAATGGTAGAAAGAGGGACACTTTCTATTCTGTTTGCTAGATCCATACATTTCTTCAAATTAAGGGCGGCTCCCAAGATTGGTCCAAAGGACTGAAAAACTTCCAATGCTAACTCACTGGACTGTTCGTCTCGTATAAACAATGTAATATCATCTGCATATATGTCTATTTTAACTTCATAAAGCCTGAAATCAGATGCAGGCCATATATTTGAGGGTGCTGGGAAATTTTACAGTGAATGGGGCCTAACAAAATACATACAAGAGGGGACTGAGGGGGCATCCATGTTGTACCCACATCCGTATTGGTATCCTGGGGCCTACATACCCATTAATACTGGAAAGTATACTTGCTGAGGCATATAGCCACCTGAGCCATGCAGTATATGCATCCAAGATACCATACTAAGTTAAGACGTCAAACAGGTACTGATGGGACACACTGTTGAAGGCTTTTTAAGGCTTTTTCTAGGTCCAAGGACAGGATGAATCCCACGTCAGCCCCATCTACACCTAAAGCCACCAGTTCCCAAATCAAAATTAAATTATCGTGTATGCTATGTTCGTGCACAGAAGAAGTTTGGTAAGGTGAAATCACATAGAAACATAGACAATGGTGGAAGAAAAAGACCAGAGGTCCATCCAGTTTGCCCAAGTTCCCTATATTCCCTGGAACCTACTGTTTTTCCAGGGTACTAACCCTCCCCGTCTTCTTTCTATTCTCCTCCATAGTCCTGTCACCCCCAGTAACCACTATTCCCTTCAATATGTCCCAGCTCTGCTTGAATCCTCTGACTGTTTTCGCACCCACCACCTCAGCTGACAGACTGTTTCAAGGTTCCACCATCCTTTCCGTAAAGTAGTACTTCCTCACATCCCTCCGGAACCTACCTCCTATTAATTTCCATTCGTGTCCACATGACCTTGAATTGGTATTCAAGCTAAATAGTTCCTCACAGTTCACTTTGTTAATTCCTTTAAGGGGAATGGGGTCATAATGTTGCTAGACATTATGCCACAGCAATATAATGCACTGCCAATACAGCGCGATATATAGCAAGTGGCATATGTTTTTCTTTTGCAGGGGCACCGCCCCTGCACCCCCTCTTATGGGGGGCTGTAGCCCCTGAACCCTCCCTACCAAAATGACCAACTCCGGGGTGGGTAACACTTAACTTCACACAAAGTGCAAAAATAAAAAATTCCTTACGTTTGGGACCGGAATCAAACTCGATCCCAAACGCACCATCTACCTCCCTTGCTGCCTGTGACTCATCCCATAGAGCCACAGCAGCTGCTCACTGGCTCCACCTCCCAGCACAGGTCTTATCCCCTACCTGGGAAGAGTGAGAGGGTACACTATGACGTACACACCCTTTCGCAGTTTTACACCCTCTTGCTCTACCCTACCACGCTGTTCCTGTTGTGCGGTTTTGATGTATGCTATTAAGCATACGAGATACTGACCCGGTAGGCCTTTAAGGAACTTGAAGGACTCTACCATCTCTCCCCTCTCCCTTCTGGTTTCCAGTGAGTACAAATTTAGTGCCTTGAGGTGCTCCTCATAGGATGTGCCCTGCTGGCCCTGAATAATTTTAGTTACTCTGTGATGCACTGTCTCCAGTCTATCCTTATCCTTTCTGAGGTGAGGATTCCAGAACTGAGCACAGTACTCTAGGTGAGGCCTGACCAGAGATTTGTAGAGGGGAAGTATTACCTCTTTTTTCTGCTATCAATACCCCTCCTGATACATCCCAGCATCCTATTAGCCTTTCTTTAGACCTTGTTGCACTGACTTGATTACTTAAATGAGTTGCTAATGATAACTCCCAGATCCCATTCCCCATCTGTAGTGCTAAGTCTCTCTCCTACCATCCAGTACTCTGTCTTGGGGTTCTTTTTCCCTACGTGCATTACCTTGCACTTTTTAGCATTGCATTTTAACTACCAGACCTTTGACGTCCCCTCTAGCTTTTGTAGGTCTCTCTGCATTTCCTTTATTCCTTCATCACTATCCACCCTCCCACAGAGTTTTGTGTCATCTGCAAAGAGACACAGCCTGCCCATGATTCCTTCTCCAATGTCACTAATGAGCATGTTGAAGAGGACCAGACCCAGGACTGATCCCTGTGGAACCCCACTCAAAACCTCCCTCTCTTCTGATTTAAACCCATTGACCACCACCCTCTGCTGCCTTCACTCTAACCAGTTACCCACCCAGTTCACTATGGGTTTAGCTACACCCAGATCTTCCATCTTCTTGAGCAATCATTTGTGAGGTACTGAGTCAAAAGCCTTGCTGAAGTCAAAGTAGAGCAGATACACAGCATGGCCCTTTTCTAATTCCTTTGTCGCCCAGTCAAAGAAAACTATTAGGTTAGTCTGACAAGATCTTCCTGCCATGAAACTGTGCTCTTTGCTGTCCTGGGGCCTGTTGCTCTCCAGGTAGTCTATGAGGTCCTCTTTGATTAGTGACTTCATCAGCTTCCCTATGATAGAGGTTAGACTGACAGGCCTGTAGTTCCCTGGTTGCTCCTTATCCCCCCCCTTATGAAGTGGTACAGTGTCTGCCACCTTCCAGTCCCTTGGAACATCCACAGACCTAAGTGAGCTGTTGAACAGACATACCAGTGGTTTAGCCAGCTCCACGGCTAATTCCCTGAGTATCCTTGAATGCAATCCATTTGGTCCCAGGGCCTCATCTATCTTAAGGACAGCCAGCCCTTTCAGAACCCTTTCACTAGTGAACAATGGCTGTCTCATTTCCAGGATTCCCTTCATGGCCACTTTGATGCAACTCTCTGCATGGATCCGCTGTCCTCCTTAGTGAAAACTGAGCAAAAACAGTCATTTAGGATGGTGGTCTTTTGCCCATCATCCTCTATCATCCTACTCCCTCAACTAGTCTTATGATTCTCCCACCTTTTTTCATTTTTTTCACTAATATATCTGAAAAACTGTTTTTCTCTGGTATGAACCCTTCTGCAATACGCAGCTCTGTGTCTGCTTTGGCCTCCCTAATGGTCCTCTTTGCCTCCTTATATTTCTGTAGATAATCCTCCCATTCTATCTCCCCCTGCTTTTCCTTATGTTTATAGAGGGCCTTCTTCTTGGCCCTTACCTCTTTCCTGACCCTTGCTGAGAACCATATTGGTCTCTTAAACCTGTTTAAACATGGCTTGCTACTCAGGCCAGTCTGACCGTCAAGACTTTCACAAGAATTTTGAAGTTATTATTAAGTAGGCTTAAAGGCCTCCAGTTCCCCAAATCTGTCGTATCTCCTTTTTTTAAAAATGAGGATTTGAATTGCTTCCCTGAAGGAAGTAGTAGGGGTTCCATCAGTCAGAATCCAATTATATGCCACTGACAATATTTCACTCAATGGTGACTCAAATGTTTTGTAAAACTCAGCAGTGAGGCTCTCTGCGCCTGGAGCTGTATTACTATGTAACCTTTCGATCACTGAGCAAACTTCCTGCTAAGTAAGTGGGTCAGTCAGTCGATGCAAGTCATTTTGAGGTACCAAACACATCCACCCAAGACATAAATGTCACAGCTGATGAAAAAACATGGTTAATATTGAACATTTTCTCCAAATAGTCATGCACCATGGATAGTATGCCATCTTTCATGTTGATTACATGCCCTAAGTTATCTGATAGTTGTGTAACATTTCTTCTCTGGATTCTATCCTTACAACTTTCAAAAACTGTGCCCATCCCCCATACTCCTTGAGTGCCACTCTAATGTTCCATGCATAAGGATTTATCTCTATCATATTGTAAGTGTCTCATCTGTTCTTAAATGTTCGCAATTTGGTCAATATAGTCCCCTAACCCAGTATACATTATCGTGAACAATTTCACCAATTGCATCTACAGTGCCAAGTGTCATGTGATAAATCCACTAATAATTATATTGTATAATATTTGTGTTATAAATAAATGTGTATATGAATGTCTGCTTAGAGATAGTAGCCAGTAAGTAAGGAGGCTTTATCTTCTGACCTCAGCATAGCCCTAATGTACCAGAAGTTGTTTTCCTGCTCTGTGTTAACACATAAGGCTTCCTTCCACATGCCAGGTGATAACACATTGTAAAATATTACTACTTTGATCTTCTGGGGACAAGGCATGCATTTTATACTCTTGGAGGAAAGGGGGACCTTTTAACAGATTCCTGTTAGCACTCTCACCTAGAAAAGAACTGTTGTCAGGATGTGGGTTCTGAGCCATCAAAGGAACTGCTCTGATGAAAGAGACTGTCATATTTTTTTTATTGGTAACTGCTGATTTCCAGCTAGCAGCAAAATAACATCCTTTTGGATTCCTTCTCAGGTTAAAGTTTATTGCAGGACTAACAGTGACCTCATGTGTGCTGTGACATCACAAGGAGGTGGAGAGACTGACTTTGAATATTGCCAGCATCTGAGGGAATGGTGCAGACTCGCTCTCTGAATTCAAGGACACACTTCATTTTCTGGACTGAGAGCAAGGCACTTTTTGTAAAACATACTTAACTTAGCTAGACTGGACCATTTTAAAACATCAGGCATTTTGTTCTGTAAAACTCCAAATTATTTTAGGACTGTAAACACAAGATAGCTGCTCTAGATGTGTTTTGTATCTATTTTGCTAATCTTAGTAAACCTTCTTGGTTCTTCTAAATCCTGCTTGAGTCTTTCTTTTGTATGTGTAGGCTGAAACTGTATTGTGAAATTCTGAAACTATTAAGTGCTCATGAAAAGGGTGTGTTACTATCTTGCTAAAGGTAAGAATATACCTAGGTCTTATATTGAGTCATAAGGGTACACTTGGGAACCTGGCTGGGTGCCACTGGGTGAAGCATTGTACTGCATTCCCTGAAGAGGGTATATATTTGAGCCTAACTGGGTGTGCTAGTGAAAAGGTTCACAATTGACCCCCAGGACTCAAGGCTAGTAGGTGATTTGGACCCAAAACAGACAGGAGAGTGACCCTGTTTGTCTCCTTTTTACATATTGCGCTTTGAGGTTTGGCACTGTGGGAGCAGAGGCCTGACCTGTGGAGTATGTTTGTGACACCAAGTACTTCTTATACTGAGTGAAGTGAGATGTCAGGGAGGTTCTATGAAAATAAGTGTGAGGTCGGTCTTCGTACCTGTCCATCAGTCGCCCATGTCATCTACCAGACACTGCATAGATTGTCTCATTAAAAGCAGGTCAAGACTTTTACAGCATGATTCAGCATCATCTAGAAGTGAGTTGTTCAGTCTCCACAGATCTTTCCCCATGTGTAGTAAGCCAGTCCCACCAAAAGTGCCCCCCAACAAAAGGTGATCCAAGGTTTCTATGGGAACAGTGGTGGTTGCATGCATCTTCAGATTAGCAGAGGTAAACAGATAATCTATCCTAGTGACCAAGGAACATTTATAATATGTACATTTCCCACTGGAGTGATGAGATCTATAGGAATCAGTAACAGATGAATCTTGAATCATTTTAGTGAGGAAATTGGAGTCACAGAACAGAATACACATCTAGGCTCCCCTGTCCAGAAGAGTCAGACCACAACTGAAGTCCTCACCCAGGGTTAAATACATAGATGTATAAAGATAAGGTTGAATCAGGTGAAATGTCTACTCTGGCTTTTTTTTGTCTGGGGCACATACACATTTATTAACCTAAAATTTGAGCCCTGATATGTTACATCAATAATCATCGCCCTGTCTGGTAAAATGTCCACAATATTATGTAGGGAGAAGACATTTCCACTTAAAAGGATTCCCACACCATAACACGTATGAGGCCCAAAGGACCAGAATTAAGGACCCCAACATCAATGAGTCTTTTTTTTTTAAATTCTTTGTTAACCGGGTAATTCTGTGCCAGGTTCATGTCCATTGTATTCGTTATCAGTGTCTCATGAAGTAGATATACATCAAAGGGTAAGTCTTTAAGAATGGAAAATAGGATATCTCTTCCAGAGTGAATTTAATGCTGTTCACATTGAATGTTTCTAGGTGTAGAGAAGGAGTCATTTAAGATGATAATGGAGTGAAAACAACTGTATCAGCATAAGAACAATCTGGATCAGGTGTCATTAAGCTTTCTGCTTGTATTGCAAGTGACCATCTTGTATTTCTTTCATATTTTTGTGCTGGAGGTCTTTGCTGTGGAGTCATCCTCAGTGTCCATTGGGTGAAACTAAGGAAGAAATAATGGAAGATGGTTCCGACTTCAAACTACCATCACAGTCTCCCTATCCATATCCATGCACAGCATAATGATTCTTCAGAGGTTCCGGGATAGTGGAAGCACCAATCTTGAAAGATATCTGCTTTGCTTGCAGTAGTTTCAGAGATCTTGTTCTGGTGACAACTGTCAAGTTGGGGGGGTGCATTATCTCATCTTGTATTGGTGGGTGTGATGATGGGACCACAGGGACATCCTCAGATGGTGGGGAAGTCCATATCACTGATATAATCTCTGAAGGGATCAAAAGTTTTTCCATCTGGGTTGAGGTGCTTGCCAGGTGAGAGATGGGGATTGAGCGATCAATCTCAGGGATTGTAAGGTCAGTGTTAGGCATATCCTTGATGACTACTGGAAGTGTAGGGTCTTCCTAATGTACTTGCTGTCTTGCCATAGTTTTGCACACTGCTTGTTGAAGAGATTTCTGTGCTCTATCGAGCAGAACATCCCAAGGCAGGCGATCTTCTCTATTATGGGTAGCTCAAGGACAGCTGTGATAAGAATGGCCAGCCTCCTTACAGAGATTGCATCTAAATTCATTACTGCAGTGAGCACTCACATGGCCAGATTGTAGACATAAATTACAATGTATTCTGTCACACACATTACTAAGATGGGACTCAGACCCACACTTAAAACACATCTTAGGTTGACCTTGATAGAAACACTGACCCCTGTCCCTGCCCTGAAAAAAATACTGGGGAGATGCTGTAATCCTGCCATCCCATTGTGAAGGTGAACTTTGAATCTCCAGCTCACAGTCTAGAACATTTCTGAGTCAATGATTGGTTCAGGGTTTCCTTGAATCTCACACCTCTGAGGTAGCCAGTATTTCACATCATGAACATTCACACCTTCATTCCTGGGGAGGATGGTAACTGTCTTGAGGGCTGGTTTCATAAGTGGAATGGCTTGAAATGGCATCCATAGTGGCATGAGTATTAGCTGATTGTAGCTGGACCAGCAATGGCTTAGATTTGCAGTTATTTTAAAACTGAAATCAAAGTATCCTTTATTTTGAGAGTGAAACCTCATCCAGAACAAAATGCAGTGAGTGTTTTAGAAGGGCCCAGCCCACATAGGTCCTGTTCGGGGGCATTTTCAGGCCCCCTTTGTATAGTAGTTGTACTGCATGCCTACACTGAGCAGGAGAAGGGGCCTAAGAAAAAGCATCATTTTTATGAAAGTGTGCCCATGTTTTTGCTGCTTCATGAGTCATATTCTCAGTCCTCTCAGAACTCAGAGTCATAGCAGCTAATTCTTCGGCCTGGTCCACTTGATCTCACCATGAGAGGTGCTCTGTGGCATGCAAAGTCTGTACAGGTGGCAGAACAACATTAGTCATGGCTGCATCACAGGATGAGTCAGAATTGGCATGGGTGACCAGGATTCGTTCATTGCACATCAGAGTGTCCTGAGACACAGGCAAACTTTGAGAAAGTTGAAATAAGCCATCCAAATCATCTGTTAAGGATGACATAGCTTCCATAGGAGATGGGGGAAGCTCAGAATTAGAACCACCAGCGGGAGACCCATGTTGCTCCATAGCATCTGGAATAGGGGGTGATGGAGAGACAGAATGCACAGTAGTTGTAAGAATTGTCAATAAAGCATCAACAGGAGTGACCGGGGGGTGGTGGTGGGGGCAAAAGCTCAGGTCTCAGAGATCATAGGATGTAATGCAGGGAGCGATAAAGCAGGCTGCTGACAGTCATAAACATTCTGGCAGGAGTATACAGCTTGAAGTGGCATACCTTGTGGATGGTGCAGGTTCCTGAAAAGCATGAGGATGCCAACACTCGGTCGAGTCTCTGAGTGAAAGATGATCAGGATTTAGTTTGTCTTTCACCATTTGAGCAATCAAGACCACCCCCCACACGCACACAATTGCTTGTGCCGGCAGAGTATGTACTGAGGTTTCTTGCCATAGGATAACACTGTCATCTGCCAAAGGTGGCTCCATTTGTGTTCTGCAGGTGTCTCAGGGTGCCACTGTCCTATTGCATCTGTAGACCAACCTGCATCACTTAACGCTGAAACCGGAGATTAGCCTTGTGGGGGAAAAGCAGTTCCACATTCTCTGTATTGTCCCCGTTTAAGTCCTAATGATTTAGAGGGGTTTTCAATTTTATTTTTCCCTGAGATGGGAGCCTGTATTTCATTGTGCTGCTATGGTGGTATACTGGGAGGCTCAATAGATGTCCACATGTGAACAGCAGACTGTGTGATGTTTGGCAAATCTTGTCAGTCTGCAAATAAACCAGGACTTCCATCATTCTGAGTGTGTTGTAATCTGAAGTGAAAATTAGTCTGAAGGGGAACAGTCTGTACATTGTTCTCCATAAGACCTGGTGGTATTTGAAAATTGTACAAGGTAGATTGGGGTGATACCGAAATATCAGCATCCCGCAGAGGCTTGTTCAATGCTGCTGCAGCAGCATCTGAAACAGCTGAGCGGGGCATGTCAGAGTCAACAAGGACAGCATTGTCTGATGCCAGAGTTTGTAAAGCAGAGCCATTTGCTTCCAATGCAGCCGCAAGTTGTGCTTTTCATTTTAAAAAATTTGCTTCCTCCTCTTCTATCAACACCAGTAATAGCTGTTTTTTCTGTGACATTGCTTGTCGTAGCCAATCCTTCTCAGTGGTTACCTCAGTACTCGCACATGCATCAGCTTCAGACCATCCTGAACTTTAGGCAGTAGTCTGAACTTCAGACTCAACTTTCATGTCAATTGCTTTGCTCTCCAATGCTGGACCTGCAGGGAGGGAGGGAGATCACCTCTCCTGCAGGTACACCAGCTCCCACACCATCTGACCTCCATCTGCCATGACAGGCAAATGGGCAGCAGCTCCCCTCTTGGAAAGAGTAAGGGAATTTTTTATTGCAAATCAGAAAAATAATGGCATAGTAGAAAGCACAGCTGTAAATAGTCACTGTTAAGTACAAAACCCTCAAAAAATTGATGTAAAGCAAAAGACAATCAGCATATAAAGGGCAGATAGTAAATAACGAAGTAAGAGCCCTGGGAAACCAGCAAAGGGTGGAGGAGAGACTAAGGAGGAAGAGTAGAAGAAATATGTAGGGGAAGGGGTAGTGAGGAAGCAAAAGGAAGAAGAGCAAACAAGTTTATTAGAAAAACTCAAAAACAAAATAAACCAAACACTCTGTGGAAATCAGACCACAACCTGAAGAAAGTAGTGGGATGATGGCAGTTCCTATTGGCCGCATATAAACGGCAGAGGCAGGCAAAATCATTTGGGCAACCACCGCAGGGGGAATCACCTTCTGTTGAAAGGTAAAGGCACATTAAGCCTGCCACAAGTAGTACTTGCAGGCCACAAAACAGACCTGTAGAATTTGTGGAGAGTAGCAATTCCATACAGGTGGAAAGACATTCAGGACAACAATCTCATAAGTGGCAGAGGTAAAGGCAGGATTGAACCAGATGTTGCTAACTTGCTGTGAAAACTCTGCACTGGTTGGGCAATCAAAAAGAAAATGTTACTGTGTTTCAGGGAACTGGGGACAAGAAAGATGGGGACAAAACTGCCCATTCAAAGATTTGTATTTCAATGAGTTGCAGAGACCGAGCTCCCCATGGAAGCACAGCCATAGGATATTCCACATATAATGCGGGATTTTGTTGGTCATGAGCTGATGCATTGCCTGTTTAAGTTGCGGAAGGGAACAGAACTTAACATCCAGAGGGGGAGAAAAGTTAAGGGTAAGGATGGCATCATATAACCCTTCCTGGGAAAGGCGAGCACAGTCATCAAAAGACAAGTGTCACATATATAATCCTTTAGCTGTAAAAAGAATGTAATCCAGGAGCATGGGCAAAAAGACTCATCCAATTGTGCAGATATGGGTTGGAGAGGTAAAGGCCATAAGGGGCACTACCCAGTTCCACATCAGGGGGAGCCACGTAGCAAGGCTAGGCCTAAACAGGAGGGAAAAATTTGTGGAAAAAAACATGCTATAGTAAAACACCACAGGGTTGATTATATGCAAACCTCTGTCACAATGAGTATGGTAGGTGACGTCCCTCTTGATAGGGTTGAGGCAGGAGCCCCATAGGCCATGAAAAAAGAGACTGAACAATTTAGTCACCAAAGAGAGGGGTGGGGTTATATACACAGCTAAGGTAGGTGAAGCAAGGAAGCAATACGGCTTTAATTAAATAGACATGCTTGGATTTAGCCAATGCCCTGTGTTTCCACATCAACAGCCTCCTCTCTGCTTTAGATAGGTGAGTTTCCCAGTTAAAAATACTGGGTTCCGACTGGTCGAAATAAATTCCCAAGAGCTTCACTGGGGCATCACAAACAGGGATGCCAGCTATGGACGTGGGACACTGAGTTGCAGGATAGCTCATGGGGATTGCAGCACTTTTAGAATAGTTAACTGAAGAGCCAGACAGGTGGGAAAAGAAACACAGTATAGTGAAAACATGGGGAATAAAAGGTATATCCGAAAGCATAATGCAAACATCCTCGGCGTAAGTCAAGGTACAGAAGTCAGGGCATTCAGGATGCAAGGAAATGCCTCAAATTGCCTGAGAATGGTGGAGGAGCTGGAGTAGGGGATCAGTGGAAAAATGTATAACGGGGAGCTGAGGGGGGAAACCCTGATGCACTCCCCTCTGCAAGGGAAGAGGTATGCCCACACTAGAGTTAATAAATGGGGTGAGAGTTGCAGTAGTGTAAAAAAGCTGTATCCATCAGATGAAATCAGGGGTAAGGCCATACCAACTCAATAAAGTGACCAGATAATCATGAGCCTTGCAGTGAAAAGCATGCTCCTGGTCCAGGGAAAGGACAATTCCAGAGCACAGGCCATGGTGGCCACATTCGAAGAGTTCACAAAGGAGTATCAGGTGGTCTGAGATATTATGGGAGAGGATGGTGCATCCTTGGGAGGGAGATAACAGAAGTGGCACTGCCAGCGAAAGTTAAGCAGCCAAGAATCGAGCCAGGATTTTGTAATCCATATTAAGGAGACATAACGGATGCCAGTTGGACAGAAGGGTCCAATTACCTTTCTTGTATAAAAAGATAAGGAGGGCTTGAGAAAACGATGGGGGAAGGGTCTGTAGTTGTAAAATTTGATTGAACAGGACCTCAAGGGTAGGGCCTAGATATGGTAGGAATGCTTTATAGAATTCCAGGGGGAAGCCATCGGAGCCAGGGGCAATATTGGAAGCCAAGCCGCCAATAAAGGCGAAGACTTTTTGAAGGTGGATCGGTGTTTGCAAAGCATTAAAAATGTCAGCAGCTAGGGAGGGAAGGGTGGGGAAGGCAGGGGTTTGGGAAGGGGCAAGGAAGTATAGGCAGTCCTGAAATGATGTGCAACGTGTGCATATACCACCCGTAACATGTCCTGGGGATCATTGCAGGACGGGTCTTGCAGGGAGCAGTGGAGGGACCAAATACATTGGCTGGTGAGATGATGTGCGCAAGACTGAAACAGATCTAGGGACTGTGCATGACCTTGAGTGCCAAATTTGCACTCTGATGACAGGGACATAGCCCTATCATATTGGTACTCAAGCATTTGGGACTTAACTTGCAAAATGTCAGTCATCAGGCCATCCCATGTCATGTGCATGTGGGAGATCAAGCTCTGTAGGTGCCACTGGAGGGACAGGTATTTGAAATACCAGGACTTGGTAAGGAAACTGGCTTGGTGTTGGAAAAGATGCATGAAATCCCATTTAAAATTGTCCCACCAAGCACAGAAATCATTGTATAGTAGTAGTAGTAAAATCTTTACTTTTATGCAGGAGGATGTCACTCACACCATTAGATCCAGAGGACCTGTTTTCAAAGTGGCCCTGTTTAGTTATAGTATTTGTCTATCCTTTAACATGAGATTAAAATTAAGTTACTCCCATAATAAAATCACCCCCACCCCCTGCCTCTCATTTAATTTCCCCCTGTCCTTCTCTTTTCAGGTAGTCTGAGAGCCACAGCTGTGGTTCTCTGACAAACCCAACCTGCCAGACTGCCATCCGCGGTCCAGGTCTGAAGCCGCCAGCCCCTCACAGAAGCCCAGGTATGGACTCGCCCTCAGGGACTGATTATCTCCAGGAAGGGAGCCCTAGGATGCTGATTTTTCTTCTTTACATGAGGACAGTTGTTTCTGGGTTTAAATCTGACGTCTGTTACTGCTGTGACCCATTGGCTGCAGTTAGCCTCAGGAGCACCTCGACTGGCTCTGTATAGCTCTGCACTGTTAATGCTTGAATTATATTTTACTGGATTTTGATTTCTGTTAATACTGTCTTGCTAGCATTTAGAGTTCAAGTTTTGCTGATTTAATCTAAGTGCCTGTAGAGTCTTCCCCTCTTAAGACCCAGCAACAATCTCAGCTCAGGTCTTGAACTCACCCCCCTCTTTTTTCACCTTTTTACTCTGGTATTGTGTTTTAATTAGCCCTGCTCTTGCTCTCTCAGACCTTGTGGCACCTTGCCTAACATTTTGGACTGCAACCCACCCCCTGTTTAAGCCATTTTGCATTTCTTTTTAGCTCCACGAACAGCCCCCCGCCTTCCTTATTTAATTTCCCCCACCCTTCTTTTTTCAGGTAGTCCGAGAGCCACAGCCGTAGTTCTCTGATGAACCCGACCTGCCAGACTGCCATACACAGTCTGGGTCTGAAGCCATCAGCCCCTCACAGAAGCCCAGGTACGGACTCGCCCTCTCCCTCGGGGACTGATTACCTCCAGAAAGGGAGCCCTAGGAGCATGAGTTTTTTGGCCCACCAACCCACACCCAGTCCTGTTTAAATACACTTAAACCCCGCCCCGGCTTACTAGCTCACTCCTACAGGCTACTGCCAGCCAGCTGCTCAAGCTTAAAGTGACAGCAACACTCTCTCTCTTGTGAAGCACGTTCCCTATCTAGTGTAACTCCTCCTTCTAGCTCTCTCATCTCTCCACACTCTTTCTCTGCCTCTCTGCTTCTCTAAGTCAAAGTGACAGCTACCCTTATCACCTGCCAAGTGCATTCCCACCTCGTACTGCTCCTCCAACTTGATCTGCCCACCTGTTTCTCACTGCTTGTCTACCACCCAAACTCAAAGTTTCCAGCTGCTCTGTTTCCTGACCAGCGTATTCTCCCAGCTAGGATTACTCCTCCTTCTCCCTCTCTTTCCTCTATTTTCTCCCCTACTAGTGTCAAGCAGGTGCCTAATTTTTAAAATGCCATTAATATACCTGCATATTGGGCTTCCTCAGATTTCTGCTTGCCAGCTTTTATGGCATTTCGTGGACATTTGTAATTTTCCCCTGATCCCGTCCTTTATTAAATACACAATAGGCTACGTCCTTGTGTTTCTTTTGTTTTTATTTGGCTTCCTACAACCTATCCTGTAGGCAAGCAGCTACTAAACATCAACTTCCTTCTGGTGCTGTATAAGTCAGGACGCACCTGCCTTTCTCTCCTTCTTGGGTCTGAGTTGCTCCTACTCTATACAGATAGTTGTTGTGCTGTGCCTTTGAGGGCCTCTTTTTCTAGATCTGCTTCCCTGTCTTGCTCTCCCTGGTGCTTTCTCTCTCAGGGCTTTTTTCTTGGGAACCAGAGCCTGCTATTTTAATTTTATAGCTAAACAGAATTTTGTCCCACACCACCTGCCCTGACCCTGGCCTCTATTAAATACACAGTAGCAATGCCCACGCTTGCTAATTCCACCCACTTCAGCTACAAACTACCAAAGGCCTCTTAAAGCTGTATTGCCTGTTCATTACCCACCAAGTATAGTGGTTAACTGTGCAGCCTCACTTTGGCACCAGTGTGTCAGGCTTGACAACTGAATCAAGCTGCCATGTCCCCTATTAAGGGGTGCTATCTCCTTTTACTCCTTGCTACCTGACTTGGTACAGCTGGCACCAGATGCCTAGCTGAGCCGCTGCTACTCCCCCCGAACCTCTACTGGGTGGTGCATGGCTGTCAAATGCACCTTCAGAAACTGCCTCACTTGGCTGTGGGCAGCGACTCACTTGGCCTTACCCTACAAACATGGGTGGCCATATGCCCTCCTCTAGCATAGGGGTAGTAACGGTTAGCTATACCCTAATAATTAAACCGGTGTCCAACCACCTGAATCACCTGATGCCTCGGCAGTGGAAGGTACAAGCTAAATTTAGCATAAACCTTTCTGCCAGAAAGGTTATCTTTGTGCTCCTGCTCCTCTCTGGGAACATTCACTTGAACCCAGGCCCACTCACGTCAATGGGCCCTGGCACTCAAAAGGTTAAAGGCTTAAAAATAGTCTCACTGAAAAGCTGCAGTTTAACTGCAAAATTTGACCAACTGCAGGCATGGACGACCCTCCATACCCCTGACATCCTCTGCCTAATGGAGACCTGGTTGACCAGCAGGATTAAAGATAGCGAAGTTGCCCCCAAAGGCTACCAAGCAGACAGGATTGACAGAATAGGCAAGAGAGGTTGGGGATGCCTCATCTATGCCAGGGACTCTCTGCAGTGCTCCGTCTTCCCTGGAACCATGGTGGCTGAGGACCAAGAGATAATAATGATAAAGGCACAGGTCACTCAGAATGGCAAAACTCTCATCCTTGGCATGATCTACCTACCTGCCAAGAAAGCCACAGCAGGCCTTCCCACAATTATGGACATTATCAGCACCCTTCCAAAGGGGATGGAGCTCGTTATTACTGGGGACTTTAACATAAACTGGGATGGAAAGGAGGCTGCCCCTTTCAGGGATCTGATAGCCACCTTCAACCCGACACAACTTGCCACCTGCCCCACCAGACAGAACTATAAGACAGGAAACAGTACCCTCCTAGACTAGGTCCTACCAAGCTCACCATCCTGGATCTCTGAGATCAAGGTTCTTCCAGACACGCTAAGTGACCACTCCCCAATCACCTTTCTGTGGTCTAATAAATTTACCAAAAACCCACCCATCCTCACTGAAAGCAGGGTCTTGAGGAAGGGTAAACTTGGAGCCCTCAAATTAGCCCTTGCCCTACATGACTGGACTCTTATCAACCTGGCTCCTACCTTTGATCAGGCCCTCAGTTACTTCATTAAGGGCTTTAGCTCCATCTGTGACATCTATGCCCCACTCACGAAAAGAAAAATTCGGGGGTAGGCAAATAGCTGGATTGATGGAGAGCTCCTCTCCCACCTGAATGAAAGGGACATACTCTGGGAGAAGGCCAGAAACACAGGTAGCAAGCATGACTACCAGTGTTACAGAATGGCCAGGAACCACTGCACCAAGCTAATCCAACCAGTATGGCTTCAGACAAAATCACAGTACCATTACTGCCCTGCTAGACTACACGGACTATGCACATAAGGCCCTGGATAAAGGCAAACTGGTGGGGTCTGTCTTTATTGACCTCACCAAAGCCTTCAATACAGTCACTCACCCCCTGTTACTGACCCAACTGCAAAACATGGGTGTGATGCCCAATGCCCTTTGCTGGTTCCAAGACTACCTGATACAGAGAAATCAATGTGCCAAAATTGGGCAAACAGTATCCAGCACAAGTGAGCTATCATTAGGGGTACCCCAGGGATCAATACTGGGGCCCCTACTCTTCAGCCTCTTCTTAAATGACCTTTCCACAGCCTGCAGCACCAAACTCATACTATATGCAGATGATGCTGTGCTCCAGAGCAGCAGCATGTCTCAGGCTGCCCTACAATCTAAGCTGCAGAACTCATTCTCCATACTCGAGGACTGGTTCTGTAGTCATAAGTTGCTACTAAACTACAAGAAGACCAAGGCCATGCTTATATCCAGCCCCCACAATGAAAATAAGCACCACCCCCTCATCATCTCCAACTCATGCAGTGAGCCGCTGGAACAAGTCCACTTGTTCAAGTATCTGGGAGTCATAATAGATGATACCCTCATGTTTGCACACCATATTGACTCTTTGGTCAAGACAGTCAATACCAAGATTGGTGTCCTGTACAGGCACATACAATACCTCTCTCTGGGGGCCCTCCGCCTCTCAGTTCACAGCTCCATCATATCTACTATTGACTATGGACTAGTGGTCTATGGGGCGGCAACAGATACAGTGCTCAAGAGGACTCAGACTGCACTCAACAAACCCTGCAGACTCACCCTGGATGCTGAGAGTGGCACGCAGACCTGTGCTCTGTATGAATGTGCAAATTGACTGTCATTAAGAAACAGGGTCAAATTCCAGACTTGCATCCTAGGAAAGAAGGCTCTATTGGGTAAAACAGCGCCTTGTGTAGGCAATTTGATCAAGGTGGCCAACTCGTTACAGGTCACCAGGGGAAGGACTAGAGGGGCCTTGGCTATCCCCTTCCATCACACCTCATTTGGGCAATGTGCATTTGCCTACTGGGCCCCCCCCCATGGATGAATGAACTTCCTGGGCACCTCTTGGCCACCAATTGTCTGGCCCAATTCAAACTGACCTCAAACAGCACCTAATAACACTCTAAGTGCACCTGCCCCTAAGTCCAGCCACACCTGCTCTCTCTGCCCCCAGCAAGCACTAGGCAGGCATCAAGTACCCCCTCCCTCTGTCCCTTCTCATGACTTGCCTCAGCAATCAGTTTGCATCATGCTTCTTCGGCACCCACCACCCCATCTTTCCCCCAACTCCCAGTCCCATGAGCTTCCCTAACAGTCACTACTAATGCAAGCTGCCTGACCATGCCCCCTCACACCCCACCATTTACTCTAGCACATCTTCTCCACTTAGCCTCCCCTCACCCTCCCTATTTCTCCCTATACCTTATTGCCCTTCTTCCCCCCCACCCTTCACCTCCACCGTAGTACCTACCGCTCTCTCGTACCTCCTCTCTTCACCCCATTGCCAGCTATCCCCATCCTTTTGAACTACTGACCAGGCACTTTGTGGCTGCTTATCCCCCCCCCATAAAGTGTTTTTCTTGTTATTTTAACTTGTACCTATGTTTTGAGTTATTCTGTAAGTTCTGAATCCAAGCTGTATCGTTCATTGTGATGTACCTTTGCTTTCTCCTATTGTGCTTTGTTTTGCAGTCTAGGACATGGAACCTTTGTAAAAGAGCTGGTGCTCAAAGGTCTTT
The DNA here is from genome assembly GCA_016271365.2 of Neoceratodus forsteri. Taxonomy (NCBI): domain Eukaryota; kingdom Metazoa; phylum Chordata; order Ceratodontiformes; family Ceratodontidae; genus Neoceratodus; species Neoceratodus forsteri. Next base: position 1,683,377,191 of record CM057456.1, read on the forward strand.
TACAATGAGGTTATCTACTACATATCGGCACGTGACTGGGAATGATTTTTTCAGATGACAAACAGTTTAGGAGTTTTAACCAGTTTTCCTTCTGTTATATCCAAAGAATCCTACTGTTTATGGACAATATATGAAAATGTAATTTCTCCATATCTATTAACCAATTTTGGGTAAATAAAACTGTTTAAAGATTTAGTTCTGAGCCCACATCCATGGTCTTTTGATGATAATTTATCTATTAGATATGTTGGATTTTCACACAAGTTTTATACATTGAATTTAGCCACTTACTCCTTCTTTTTGACTCTAGGTCCTTCCAACCAAGTATTTTCAAGCATATAACAGTGGTGGGTTTCAAAATCACAATTTAAAGTAAATCTTGCCAATTTGTTATAAACTTTGTTCACTTTTAATAAAGATGTTTTATGTGCCTTGCCATAGATATGGGCTCCGTAGTCAATTATAAGTGATAACATTTGATTTACAATAGATTCTCTAAGTTTATAATTCAAACAATATTTTGTTCTTCTAAAGACACCTGGGGGGGAGTCACAAAACAATCTGAAGGTGCAAAACCTTCCCTAAGTCCCCAAAAGTTCTGTAGCTGTGTAAAAAAAGGAAAACTTGCTCTGAGTGCTATACACAATACTTCCGCAGCTGTGGAAAAAAATACACTGAGGACTGTGGAAAAAACTGCAGCTATGGAAGTTCCTGAGAGAAAAAAGCCATTGAAAAGTATGGCATATCCCCTTAGAGGCTATTCACAGCCAGTGTTTTTCTGCAGTTGGGGAAAAAATGTTGCACACATGCTGTACCACAAAGAGTGAGGCGTAACTCTCCCTGAGCAAAGTGCAGTGTATCAACAATTGAGGTGCAATTATAGTTCAGGTGCAGGCACAAGTAATAGCAAACCTATAGTATTGTCAGTTGTTACAACAAAATTAACACACATTTACATTGAAATACAACAAACTACAACCACTACACCCAGTGCAGCCCATAAAGGAGCCCCACAGGCAGTAGAGGCAGAGCTGGTTAACAGCCTGCAGTGAGTGCTACTGAAGCAGACAACATAAACACTCCAGGGAGAGAGACACAACCATCAGTTCCACCAGCAGTTATAGACAGCCACTGTGGTGCATGGCCCTGCTGGTACCAGTGGTGCTGGAGTGGCCTCAGTTAAGGGGCTGGCTGCTGGTCTCTCTGTGAGTACTTACTGCTGCATCTATGGCAAGACTGACAAAGTCTGCTGCTCCAGTTACTATGGATCACCTGTTGTTGAGCCTGCTGAACTTTTTCCTCAGCTAAAGAAAGAATGTTAGGGACATTTCAGCACTTGTGGACTTCCATAACTTACCTGTTTTATGGATTTCCACAGCTGTGGACATTTTCTTTGTGAATATGGTGCAACTAGATTTCTGCAGTGCTATAAGCCATTTTTCCACAGATACAGAAATTTTGGCTCTCTTTGTGAATCCATCCCCAAGTCTTTTATTTACTCTTCCTATCACGTTGTTAATGTGATACTTAAAATTCAGTTTAGTATTGACCCACACTCTACGGTATTTATATTCATAGACCTGGCTTAAGGATTCATTTTTCATAGTTTTAACATAGATATCATTATCTGTTCCATGAGTATTATTGGGTCCAAATACCATACTTTTTGATTTTTTGCTGTTTAACTCCAGTCAGGATTCCTCAAACCACTTACATAAGGCATAGAAACCCTTTGGAGATTTTTCTTCATTTCTTTTTTTTCCTTTCCACTTGCCACTATAACCATACCATCAGCATAAAATCTAACCGAAGATTTGTTTATGAATTGTGATGGTGAGTTCATATAAATTAAAAAGAGGGTTGGTCCCAGGAGGGAGCCCTGGATTAAATCTCAACCATTTTCTACTGTGTTTGATACAACATCTCCAATCTGCACATACTGCTTTCTATTTTTTAAATAGGAATTAAATCATTTACAGGTTTCCTTGGTAACGCCAGCCTCCATTAGTCTCCTGCCCATAATCTCGTGATCTACATTAAAGCACAAAACTTATTAAAAAATATGATCAAAAGGGCAAGATATAAAACCGAATTTCAGATTGCTCACAGTAAAGATATCAAATTACTTAATTCTTACATTAACTCTAATAAAACATTAGTCCAGAGTATAGGACCTATAAACCACATTGGTAATATTATAAGCAACCACACTAAAGTAGCAGATTATTTCAACAACTATTTCAGTTTGGTTGCTGCACCAAAGCCTGTTAATACAGAAATTATTGTTACTGATATTAGTAGAAGAAGAAGAATCAGCATTTATATAGTGCTTTTCATACATCCAAAGTGCTTTACAAGCAATGCTAGACTGGTAGTGAAGTGACTGAATGTGTGGTGGTGGCCATATTGCACATCATCACCCACACACAGCCTGGATAATTGCATGAATCAGTTTATGGGAAGGGGAATGTTGGCCAGGACACCAGGAATGTTCCCTACTCTTTGCGAAAAGTGCCGTGGATTAGGTTACTTCCACCTGGACGCCCACCAGGGACCTCGGTTTAATGTCTCATCCAAAGGACGGCACACACCAGCAGTACAGCACCCACCAATACTGCACTCGGATGCCAGCGATTTTTAGGTGCAAGTCCTATCCCAGCGTGGGACAAGAACCCACGACCTTCTTGTCCAGAGGCAGATGTGCTACCAACTGAGCCATGCTGACACCAGTTTCCTCCCACAAGTTTCCCATCGAGGAAGTGGAATTGGAATTGCAGAAAGTTAAAACTTCCATTAGTCCTGGACCTGACAACGTACATCCTAGACTACTTAAGGCTGCATCGCATATAACCACATACCCCCTAACACTTATTTTAAATAAATCACTAGAAATTGGGGTGATTCCATATGACTGGAAAATTACCAGTGTGGCACCCATTTTTAAAAAGGGAGATAAAGCTAAATTTGAGTATTATAGGCTGATAAGCCTAACATCTATCCCTTGCAAAATAATGTAAAAACTACTTAAGACAAGACTAGAAAGTGAAATCGTTAGGTTAAATATCACAGATAAGCTCCAACATGGGTTTAAGCAAAGAGTATCATGTGCAACAAATCTGGTGACCTTCTATGAGCAGGTCAGCCAGAGCCTTGACAGAGGATGTTCCTCAGATGTTATACTTTTGGGGCCCGATTCCAAGATGCCTTACTCATGGCACAAGGTGACTTACACCAAACCCTATGGCACAAATCGCATCTTGCGCCATGCGATACTCTAGTTGTGATTCCAAGTTGCGGCTTGTGCCATGCCGCATGCAGGTTGTGCCATAGGTGGGCTATGCCACCCACTATGCCCACAACCCACTGTGGCATAGTGCAAGGGTGGGCTATGGCAGCACCTGTGCCCTATTCCAAAAGGGCAGCTGCTGTAACCCAGTTATGCTCTTCCAAGTCCCACTATGGTGCAGCTGGTTAGACCAGCATGGAGGTGGCCTAAGGGGCATACATACTGGCAAAATGATGGTTGCCCCCCCACAGTGCCATAAAATTCACATGGCCATGCCCCATGGACCCCCAGCCCTAGGATGCCACCCCCAAATTGTGGGGTGCCCCGGAGTCACTGCTTCTTGCCCCCCTTGCGCTTGTGCCACATGGCCAACCCCCCCAGGCCCTCAGAGGATTGCGGGCATGTGTTGGGAGGGGAAGCGTGGGGGAAGTATGTTGTGGGCTGCATCTCATGGCGGCCAGGTCTGTTGCACCATTCCCGTGGCACAACCCTGCAGCTGTCACAAGTTGCAGGGCGTAAGTGCTGGGGACCCTGCCTGTCTTGGAATAGAGCGCAGAGTCCCAGGAGTAGTGGCAAATGTTACAACTTGCATACACCTGTGAGTTGTGACATTCATTCTGGAATTGGGCCCCTGGACTTCTCCAAAACCTTTGATAAGGTCCTACACCTGAGCCTAGTTAATAAGTTACTTACTTTAGGCTTTAGCCCCTCACTAGTGCATTGGATCAACAACTGGTTGAAAGGTCGAATACAGAGTGTAAAATTTAATGGATATACATCAAATAAACAGGAGGTAACAAGTGGAGTCCCCCAAGGCTCAGTTCTGAGACCAATATTGTTCGGTATATTTATTAGTGATATACAAAATGGCATTAAAAACAATATGGTAAAATTTGCAGATGACATAAAACTAAGTGGTGAGGTTGACATGTTTAATAAGCACCTGACAATTGTAAATGACCTAAACAAGTTAATGGAATGGTCTGAACAAAACAGTTTGCAGTGCAGTGCTAAAAAATGTGTAGTTATGCACTATGGTACGAAAAATCTAAATTGCAATTATATCTTAAGAAATTCTATTTTGCATAAAGTTACATCTGAAACTGATCTTGGGTTTAAAATAATAATAAGCTTACACCATCTGACCATTGTAGACTAGTAACAAGCAAAGCTAGAGGTCTTGTTAGAAGAATAAATTGAATATTTATCTGTAAATCCAAACAGTGTATCATTCCCCTTTATAATAGTTATGTTAGACCAATTCTTGATTATGGATCCCAAGCTTGGTCATCATATTTACTGAAAGACATACACATGACTGAAGGTGTGCAAAGAACAGTTACAAGATTAATTACACATGTAAAGGGATTGCCTTATGACAATAGACTGAAAGAAACTGGTTTGTTTTCACTACAACAAAGGCGTCAAAAAGGAGACCTATTGCTTTTATACAAGTTGTTACAGTCCCCAGAATTAAGTAAGCAATGTAACCTCGTCATCAGTAACACTAGAGGCTGTTTGAAATCTCACAGTAGGAAACTAGTTGTCCCAAGGGCTGTAACATCCAAAACAGATAATTACTTTACTGTAACGACTATTAAGGCTTGGAATAGACTGCCTAAGGAAGCAGTTGAAGCAACCAGTTTCTTGGAGCTCAAAAATACATTAGAGTATTTTACTCAAGTAATCGAATGGCATCAGTGTAACCCACATGTGTGTGGGACAATCTAGATGGGCTAAACTGCCCTCTTTTGTCCACTTATCCTAGTAAACCCACTGTATCAAAGGCTTTGGACAAATCCATGAACACTGCACCCACCTGTCTACCCTTGTTTAGAGAAACTGAAAGTAGATCCACTAAATTGGTGAGTGCAGTGTCCATGGAGTATCCTCACCTAAAACCTGACTGATATTTTGTTAATATTAATTGATTTTCCAAAAAGTACATCAGTTGTTCCTGGACAATACCTTCCAGGATTTTGGAGATTATGGGCAGAAGAGCAATGAGGGGGTAGTTGGCTGGATCAGTTTTTGGACTGCTTTTTTATACCAGAATTATTCTAACTAACTTTCAACTTTCAGGGAATTCATTTTCCATAAGACTCCAATTAAATAGCCTAGTAAGAATTTGGGAAATGACATCCATCAAATCTTTCAGAAATCTACTTTCCAGCCCATCAGGGCGCGTGCCTTTTGTATGTTTAATTTCCAGATAGGTTTTTTAACCTGTCTACATGTAATCACTTTAAATCTGAAAGTAGGTTTATTCTAATTTAATTCAGCTTCTAATTGAGAAATGAATAAATTTTGATTTCTGTCAGGAATTTCAATGTCCAGAAGATTTACAATATAATTGTTTAACAAATCAGCTGTTGCCTTGGGTGGCTGCACTATACCACTGTTAATCAATTGAATTTCAGGTTTATTATTAGCTGTAGTCTCAAATGACCTAAGTACTGCTCAGTATTTATTGGGATCTTTAGTTTTATCAATTTTTGTTTTATAATATTTGCATTTTGTATCTCTTGGAAGTTGTTTCAGCTTGTTTCTTGCTGTTTTAAATTTAGTCCAACCTTCGGGGTTTAATGTTTTATTCACTTTTTTCCATAACCTATCTTTTACTGCTATTTCCTTTTTCAATTTTTCAGTCATCCAAGGGGCCTGTTCTTTATGGTGTACTTTTCTAGTATTTGGAGTTAATGAATTGTATATTCTCATACAGGTATCAGTAAATTCCTTTATAGCTACATCTAGATTAGAAATTAAAACAGTCTGTTCCGTTTTTCCTTAGCTAAAGCTGCAACCAGGCATTCTTTAGTATATTTTTTAAAAGATCTAGCTTACCTATGGTTTGTGGATGATTTAGGAGTTTCCTGTTTGCTCCCTACTAATTCAAAGTTTCCAATTATTGTACAATGGTCACCTAGCATTGGCTAACCTATTTCTAATTGAATTGGTTTAATTTTAGCTGTAATAAAATCAAATATAATATACTGCCTTTATTCAGGTTTTAGAATTTCCTTGTATGAGTTGTTACAGTCTGGGTTACTTCTAAGGACTGGAGACTTTTTTCTAGGGCCCTTCCCCTGGGTTGTCCCCATGCAGAGTTGAAAACTCCCGTGAGAAAAATATCCTTATCCTTGTTTTTGTTTAATAGGTAATCTGAAAAACATCAAAGGAACTTGTATGTGCCTTTGATGGAGAATATACTGCCCCAATTACCAGATTTAACCCCTGTATTTCAATCAATATACATTTGATCTTATCTATTGTACCTGAATAGATCATTGAAGGCTGCCCTAATTCCCATTTGGAGTATATTAATAATCCCCCTCCTTGCTGACCTTCTCTATCTCTTCTATGCTTATAGATCCCTCACTTTCTATTTCTGCATCTGACACACTTTTATTTAACCAAGTTTCTGTTAACAGTATAACTTCTGTTTTTTCTGTAGCCACCCAAAATTTTAATATATCAGTTTTATTTTTCAAACTCCTGGCATTATCATATACAATTTTGAAATCCCTTCCATATGTTGCTTCTGGGCCTGGATTTGTCTCAGTATCACCTGCGATTACCAGGAGCAACAGTAAGTTTACATTTTTTTTGACTAGAACTTATGAAAGGAATTTTTTTCCATTTTATCATATTTAAAACTTGTATGTGAATATTAGTTAATTTGTTTCTCCTTTTATCCCATAGGAAAATCAAACTAAATCCCATCGTTTTGTTCTCAAAAAAAAGCTCTATTTTGTAGGGCTATAGCATTCACATTTTCTAAACTTCTACTCCTTACATTTCCCTGATACAAACTTACTATGCCTAAGTACAGAGTTAATAGAAGCAATTTCATAAGAACACAAGAACATACAAATCTGCCAGCAGAAGGGGACCTCTTGATCAATCTAGTCAGCCCAGACTAGATGGAACATCTTGCTATCTGAATAGACTTTACAGAAGTAAGGTTAATCTATTATCAGCCCCCAGGTCATAGTAATCACAGTGGCCAATATATTCACGGTATCTTATAGATTTAAAGGGAACAACAAATTTAAAGACCCACCTTTGTATACCACAGGGTCCCCAGTAAATGGCAGTATATATTCTAAATGACTCCAGCTCCTGTTAGTTACCTTTAGAACAAATCCTCAATAATACCCAGTTTCTTAAAGTTAATATCTTATAGGCCAGCATAAAGAAGAGTAAAATACATTTTCTCTGAGTGGCACTTGCCACTCATGCTTGTGCTGAGGCACAGCATGGGGATTTAAAGGACTGCAGCCCCTCCCACTGAGGCAGACCCGGTTTTCTATTGGCTTGCCACTAGGCCCCCAACACCAGTGGGTCTTTTGATCACCTCAGCCCCTTTACAAGTGCAAGGTTTATAGTTTAAAACTCTTATTGCAAGGCAGAAACAGTGGACTGTAAATTAAGTAAAATAAAGCAGCAGTCAATGCCCCGGGATGGATTCAGTTTCAAGTTCACAGTAAGAAAAAGTATATTTTAGCTCACACATAGTCACAGAAAGTTGAGATTGCAGAGGTTACTTGCAGTGTATTTGTTCAGGTGAGCAGCATGTAGATGTATGCCCTGAGGACCATCCATCTGTCAGAAAAACCTGTAACCAGGCATACCAGACAGAAATAGCTGATAAGGTAGAGGTATTGAGGTGCAGGGCCAGCATGGTAGAGGGGTCAAGGAACTCAGGGCATAGGAACCAACCACCACCAGGCGGTCAGAGGATTCCACAAGGAGGAGTTGGGAATGAAGTATCCAAAACATATGTGAGTGAAATAGGAAATCAATTCAAGTTTTAAGGGGCCCTTTTAAGAATATAGGATGAGGGAGGATAGGGAAGACTTGTTGGCTACCCTGTAACTGGGCAGTAGAAATCATAATAAACCAGAAATGGGAATAGCAATAGACCTTAGAGGTCAAACCACCCCTGTTGGAAATATCCAGACAGCAATTAAAATGATCACCCAGTATAATAGGGCTAGAAATGTAAAGAAAAGGCTGTATCAAGGAAAACAATTTAACCCATTCAGACTTAAATTGTGGTGTATACACATTAATAGCTCTAAGAAGATGAGGACCAAGTTTCTTATCCAAGAGCAAAGTTTTACTGGGAGAGGTGTCAATAAACTTGTGGAGGTGGAAGTCAAAACCCCAAAATAGGGTGCCCACCCCATGCAGGTGTCCAAGTCCTGGAACCAAAAAGAAGGGCCCTAGGGCCACAAAGCCTTAGAGATAGACAACTCATGCAAGGTTTTGAGGTGAGTGTCCAGCAGAAGCACAACATCCCCTGAGAGAGTGTCAAGGAGGGAAAAGGTAACCAACCATTTCTGGTGGGACTTCGTGCTATAGACTTTGAGTGTCAATACTGTAACCCATGCCTGGAGCAAAGACATGAAAAATTATGGAGGACTGTCCCCACCTTTGCCCACTTGGGAATGGGTCCTATTATGAATCCTCTTCCTGGATGACTCTTTGGGTGATCATCCACCCCTGAGGATACGTCCTGCACAGAGGAACCAGAGGGAGACATCAGAGACTCCACCTTCATCCTCTGTATCATCCCAGTGAAATGAAGAGGCCAGATCAGCATAAGTGTTGCGGACTGTAATATTTGACTTTTTCACAGGTTTAGTCTTGCCACCAGATTTCTTGCCATGCTTTTTGTATGCAGGGGGACAGAACCCATCAACATCCATGGGGTAGGTGGTGTGGGGGTAAGAGGTGTGGTGTTGGGAACCTGAGAAGTATCAGCGGGCAGTGGGGGTTCCTGGCAAGGCTGCAAGTGACCAGAGAGGTCACATGGCACCTCTGCAGGGGTATCAAAGGTGGCAGGCTGGGGCAGAAGGAGAGGGGTAGCCCCAGCAGGAGGTTACAGGACAGGGTGAGCCACAGGTGAAGGGCAAGGGACTTCATCCTCAGAGGCCACAAGACCTTGCCCCTTGGTGATCAAGGCATCCTGATTCAAGTTGTCTGTGTGGTTATGGGTGACCCAGGGACAGTGTGTAAAGGAATGCCCCTGTTCCTCACCCAGATTGCATTTGTTGGGGTTTGAGCAAGAGGAGATGGTGTGGCCATACTCAAGGCAGCCAGTGCAGCATACAGCATTGCATAGGGAACTCAGGTGGGTTCTACACCTGCACTTATGGCATGTCCTTGGCTGCCCAGGGTAAAAACAGATGACCTTATAATGCCCCATGTAAAAATTCCCAGGCAGATGGGTAATGCCAGAGGCAGTCTGGTGGAGCTGCACTTTAGCCCACCAACTCCCTGTCCAAACTTGTACACAATCAATAATTGGGGTCGAGGTATCTAGCACCTCACATCGTTTACATAACCAATATAAAAAAATCTGTAATGTTGACACACTCATTATGAAACAAGAGGGTGATGGTTTTATAGGTAGGTTTAGACAGTGGAATGGCCAAGAAGGGGGACAAGACAAGAGAAAAAGTCTGGTGTGGAGCAGTCGATGGAGGTGAATGAGGCCTTAGCTACTTTTCATTCCCTTTTTTAATTCAGCCTCTGATAGGTTTGTCCCACTGAAGAAGTCTAGGATCAGGAGTAACAAACAAGACTGGGTTACCACTGAGCTCCTTGAACTAATGAGAGCCTGAGACAGACTATGGAAAGCATATAGAAAATCTTGCTAAGCTACGCTTATTTCTTATAAAGTAGCCAGAAACACATGAAAAACTATGTTGCAGAGGTTAAAGAGAAACCATTTTATAGAGATGCAGAGTGAATTTAAAGGGAAAAGCATCTTGGAAACTTGGAAATTAATTAGTGAACTCACTGGCAAAAATGTTCCTCAATGACGCAGTGCTTAAATACTCTGGCTGGGATTATGACTGATACACACTTAATTGCACAGGAGTTCAATCATTTTTTTCCTGACCTAAGTACACACCTGATGATACTTTGGATTTAACTACTCCACCAACTCATGATTTGGATCTTGCTTTTCCAAAATTTTATTTTAGATCTCTTGCTCCTGATGAGGTCTTGAAGTACCTCTTGAAGATGGACCCTCACCTGTCAGTTGGTAAAGATGAGATTGATTTACATCTCATGAGGCTCACTTCGAACATCCTGTGCTGTCCTTTATCTGCTATCTTTAATTTGTATCCTCATTTTTCTATTTTTCTCACTGTTTGGAAAGTTTCAGTTGTTGTCCCAATTCTCAAAACTGGGGACTCCACGGAAATGCATAATTTCAATCCATTTTGTTACTGCACTTCTCTCGAAAGTACTAGGGAAAATAATTCTTTGACCAAATGATGGAGTGCTTATCCAATTGTAACATACTTACACCTACCCAACATGGATTCAGGTCAGGACACAGTACTTCATCGGCCTTGGTGGGTTCACAAATGCAGTCCATATGGCCCAAGGTAAAGGGCTTCTTTCTTTCTGGGGCTGTGTTTGTGAACCTCACCAAGGCCTTTGACTTGGTTAACCATGGCTTATTGCTGTCATCCCTGGCAAAACTTGGTATATCTGGAGATGTTGGGTGGTTTGGGAGTTATTTGAGTAATCGTTCACAGGTAACTAAAATCAGTGGTCACTGTTCATCCCGTGCTTCTGTTTCACTGGGTGTCCCACAAGGTTCTATAGTGGGTCAACTTTTTTTTGCCTTTTTCTTAACAGTCTTCCTTCTGTTTGCAGTAAATCACAAATACTACTTTATAGAAATGACGCAGTGATCCTCATGAGTGGATCTGATCTCAATACTGTCCAGAGCAATTTGGAATATGATTTTGAGGTTCAGAATTCGTTTATTACAAATAGTTTACTGTTAAATGAAAAGAAAACAAAATCAATGTCTTCATTAATCCTAGAAAAAAAAATAGAACAAGGATCTTATTCTTTCACTGCATACAACAAACGGTGTGGAACTCAAACAGGTCAAGCAATTTAAATACCCTGGCCTCATAAATGATGAGGGCATGACCTATGAATCGTAGATTATGAACATGACCAAAGTAGTTCACCAAAGATTGGGGGCACTCCATAGATTGAACTCTTTATTAATTTCATTAACTAGGAGGCTACTGGCCCAACATTTCCTTTTACTTGTTATAGACTATGGCCTGCTTTTTTACTACTCTACTGGGAAGGGGTTATTATCTGAGGTCAGAGTTCTTTTTAAGCCAGATAGCTAGATTTTCCACTCACATGCCACCTAGGACACATCACTGTAGCCTGCTTGGGCAGACAGAATGGCTTCCTCTTGAACATCAATATAAATTTCAACTTGGTCTATGGCTAAAAAAGTTACATTAAATAAGGTACTTATTTCCCTAACTTCAATATTTAAGAACAAGATTAGTTCTGTCACTACTCGATTGTCTGTTGAACATTTTTTTAACATAGTGTACTAAGAATGAGAACATCCTCAGGTCAGAAAACCCTGCCATATATTCCCCCATCCTTTTTAACTCTCTGCAGTCTATATTTGACTGTATGGAAGCCTCTTTCTATACATTTAGACTAAAGCTGAGAGAGTACATAAGAATTGAGAGTCAGTGTAAACTGAGCTGGCCATGCAGGAAATACCAAGAGAAACAATGCTTGTGCAGTATTTCCTGCTCTTTCAACATCACATTCAAATGATTTCTTCACTTGATGTGCAGCAGTGAAAAAGGGAGGACACGCTGCTGGCTGCTACTATGAAATAAAATCAGCAGAGTAGACAGATTTAAAAAATAATGCAAAAAAGAGAAATAGACATATTTACAAAGGGCCAGGAGGGGAACTAGAAGGAGAAACTTTCTGGGGGGGTGCACAACTAGAGGGGAAAGAAAAAGTGAAAATAAAGGCTGGCCTCAACTAAAAGACAGCGATGAAAAGAATCAAAGGAGAAAGATATTTAAAAAAATTAAAAAAAAAAATAATTTACAAAAAAAGAAAAAAAAAAAATATATTTTACAAAAAAAAAGAAATCATACTTTAGGTAGGGGAGGGAGATCTAGAAACAAGGAAAAGCTCTTTCAATTGCAAAGAGAGGGGGTGTGCCAAAAAGAAGGAGGAAATTTAGGAAAAGTGAAAATAAAATCCCCTAACTGAAAGACATCGACTAGCAAAAAGATTGCTTTTATTTTAAAAGAAAGAAGGTAAGCACCTGACAGGGGAGCTAAGAAAAATACAAAACACTTCTGCAACCTGGTTGAAAAGAGTAAAGACTGGAGGTGGAGGAAAAGTGAAAATACAGCAAATAGAAAGACATGGGTAACAAAAAGATTACTTAAAGAAGTTATATAGGGAGTGACTGTGTAGGGTACTTTAAAAAAAAGAAAGCATCTGAAACATGGGGGACACCAAAAAAAAAAAAAGGGAGGAGAGGGTGAGTGAAAGAAAGCTGAACTGAAAAGGAGAGTCTAAGAATTTTTATAACAATATTACTTTAAAAGACATTTTGGGGGGTGGTAGCAAGCAACTTAAGTGCCCTGGTGTGGACAGTAATCTCAGACAGTTAGTAATGACTGAAGCCTTCCTCTTTAGGGTAACTTTTTAAGCCCAAAAAGTGACAAGTTAAAGAAACACAAGTGAGAGTGCTCTAGTCCAGGGGCCATAGGGTAGGGTTTGTGCCCTCACTGGCACAAGTCATCCAGTGGCACACAAGTTAGCCAAGGAAGTTGCAACAATGATAGCAGTGGATTTGTGTCCCTTTTCATTTGTAGAGGTTGTGGTTTTCAGAATCTGATGCGCATTGCAGTGTCTTGCTACCAGGTGTCATCTAAATTCTTTTTCCCCAAAAGCAATACCAAATATGTACTATGAAATGCATCAACAGCTTACTTATGCTTTAGTGCAGGTTTTTGTCCAAAAATACATATCACCACTAACTTGTGAACAAGTAACTTTTGACTACATGACATTGACTGCCCACCGGGTTTCTTTTGCACACTTCTCTGCCGCAAGCTTCATACAGCTCTACCTGTAGTGGCAACATGCAGCAGTCTTTCAAAACACAAGCTGCCCTGTATATCACTGCATTTGATAAAGACCACTCAGGCTCAAATATATGAGATGAACTAAACAGTCAATTTCAGTAGGGCTGTGCCAATACCTATTTCCAAATATTCAGCCGATTATTATATTTGTGAGGACCATCTATTTGGGTATTTGGTATTCATTATTCAGTTGGGAGTATAAAAAAAAGCCACTATCCCTCACCAGGTGGCCAGGGCTAGTCTCCTGGCAACCCTTCTGTCTCCTTTAACAGTAATTCCCCCCTGTGTCTGCTTAATATTAAAAAAAATCTTAATTATTGCCAGCTCCACCAGGAGCTGACACCAACCTGTCTCCTCTGACAAGCCCCACTCTCCCCAAAAGAAGTATATGAAATCTGAAAGGGCCCCCTTGCCCTAAGTGATGAATTGGGGGGACTCATAACTTCTATTTCCAGCAAGCTCAGTCAGATCCCTCAGTAGGGTGTGTGAACTCTTGCTTTCTGTTCAGTAGTGTCAGCCACAGACAGCCAATCAGGCTGCCTAGCATCACTTTGATGCTACTGACCTGACCCCCTCCTCATGATCATGCACCACCCACTCGCTCCCTTATGACACTGGCTGGCTGTGGCTGACACTACAGAGCAGGCAGCAGGAGTCTATGCTACTGAGGGGGGCTGAGTGAACTAACCAGGAACTGAAGGTACTATATGAGTCTCCCCCACCAGTTCATCAGTCAAGGCAAGGAAGAGGGCCTTTTGGAATTAATATACTGCTTTTGGGGAGTGGGTTCTGCCCTTGGAACATGCCCATCGAAGTGCACCTGTCATTAGGTCAGTAGGATTAAAATTTGCCGATTGCCCTATATGCCGGGGTCTGTATCCCCCATGCCCCCCAAATAAGGATTCAAATTCTGGGGGTGGACCTTGGGGCGGGGGTGGTGAATTGTGGAGTTTGGTGCCCTAATGCTGGGTGCCCTGAACAGGTGCTGTGCGGGGAGTGTGGGTTTTTTTCAGAGGAGACACATCAGTGGCAGCTTCTGGTGGAGCTGGAAATAATCTCAATATTTTAATACTAAGCAGACACAGAGTGAATGGTGGACTTTAATATTAAAGTAGCCAGGAGGGTGGCCAGGAAACTTGCCCTGGCCATGTAGGAAGCAGAAAAAACCTTTTTTCAAAACACCCCAGCCGAACACTGAATACCACTTGAACAGTGGGATATTCATTATTTGGTTCTGAATATTCAGATAGTCCATTATTCTTGGCATTCAGCAGATAACTTTCAGCCCCTGTACAGCCCTAGATTTCAGGAATGGCTGTCCCCTCATGGCTTGTCTGCTGGCTTTGTGGTTTCCAACAATGGTAGTAACATTCTAAAGGCAGTGCAACTTGGTGCATTCACACATGCCCATTGTTTTGCTCATACCCTGAACTTAGTAGTTCATGATTTTCTCAGGGAAGATTGAAATATACAGAATATGCTTGCTGTTACCAAAAAATCTGTGGTCATTTTTGCCACTGTGCAAAGGCTTGCAATATCTTGCAAACCCTACAAAAGGAGAATAATCTCCCACACCATCAGCTAATACAAGAAGTCATTACACAGTGGAACTCAATGTTGTGCATGTTACAGAGATTTCTTGAACAACGTAAAGTAGTATACCTACATACAATGAAGCACCAGATAGGAAAGGTGGATGTGGCACTAAATTCTGTACAGTAGTCACTCATGACAGTCCTCTGTCAGATACTACAGCCATTTGAGGAAGCCACACTAGAAGTCAACTCAGACAATGCTGCTCTCAGTCAAATAATCCCACTTGTGTGCTGAAGAAGAAATTAGAAATACAGATACAGTGTTCTCAATGGGAATTTGAAGAGGAGGAGGGTTCTTCATCTTCAGCTGCTGCTGCAGCATCAAGTGCTGAACTTCTAGACCAGTTATTACTAACACTGGAAATGGATCCTAGAACTGAGAAGAGGCAAAAGTCAGAGCATTATATCCCAGCCACAATGCTGGGTCATCAGTTTAAACACAATCTAGTATCTTTCCTTCCATGTGGTATTGACCTTAACAAATACAGAGACATTCTAATTTTGAAAGTTGGCTTTGAACTGGACTTTCCATTTCTCCTCACCAAACCTGAGGAGAAAAAAGCATGACATCCCTTAGCATCACAGTAAGACAATCAGGACATGTCATCTCAAGCTGATAACGGTACTGAACAAGATCATTCTGTTGATGGTGCTGATCAGGAAAATCATAATACTTTTTAGGATGTTGTTTTCTCCTCGGAGCACCAGCTACAAACCCCCCACACTCCGCCGTTCCCCAGAGCCATCCCCAGACATGAGACCCCTCCTTCCACACCCCTTCGTGGCAGGGGTGGTGAGGCGACTCAACCCACCCAATGGTCCATGCAGGAAGGCGCCCTCCAGGAATGGCGCCGAGGGGCAGACGTTGTGCTCGGGCTCCATTTTTTCTTATTTTTCCTCCTGGCGGGCATGGCGGCAATGACGCCAGCGACTGAGCGCCGCACGCCTCCCATGCGCATGCTAGTCACATCCGCCATGTCCCCACCCCTTGGCTTGCGGTTATAGGTTGTCGACCCCTGGCCTCTGCTAGGGTCAGACAAGCACTGGTCAGCTCAATCCCCCCAATTCCCCAGAGGTGGAGAGCAGTCCTCCAGACGCCAACTATTCTCCCCCGGCCGACCCGCAGCAACCCATGCCCATTTCCTCGAACATACACCGTGGCGCGAGCGTAGCGACCAACGCCAACTCCTCAGCGCCACCGGCCGGATTAAAATCATAACATTTGAGCAGGCCCCAAGCTCATCATAAAAAAAATGTACTCCACAGCAGGACACAGTTCTGCCATCTGAATCCACCACAACTATAGTAGAAGATTACTTCAGATCTTAAACAACTACACATCATGGATAAGCCTTTCAGATACTGGCATGGGAAAAGACAACTTTGAAGATCATTTACTAAAGTTGCCACACTGTATCTAAGCTATCCGCTATCTAGTGTGCATTCTGAGAGGATATTTAGTGCTGCTGGCAGTATTACTAGTAACCACAGAGCTTGTCTGTGACCAGTGTTGAGATACTGACACTTATTAAAGTCAATCTGGGGTTGTTTGCTGGCTACTCTGACACAGTACCACCAATGCATTGTTCCTCTCAAACTGACCATGACAATGAGACTAAATCAGACATGAAAGTCAGACAAGGCAAATAGTCTAACAAGGGAATAATGGCAGACTGGATGGACCATGGGGTCCTTTTCTGCTGTCAAGTTCTATGATTCTATGAAAGGTGCAGGGTCTGCATCAGAAACTGCATGAAGAGAGACTGAGAGAGCTTAATATGTATACCCTTAATGAAAGGAGGGACAGGGGGACATGATAGAAACTTTCAAGTTCCTCAAGGGAATGAACAAGGTCCAGGAGGGTAGCATCTTTCAGAAAAAAAGAGATGTGCAAGAACAAGGGGGCACAATTCAAAGATAGAGGGGGGACAGCTCAGGGGCAACATGAGGAAATATTTTTTCACAGAGAGAGTGGTAAACACATGGAACCACCTTCCTGGGGAGGTTGTGGGGTCTAAAACAGTGGGGGAATTCAAACATGCATGGGACAGACATAAGGCAATTATAGTGAGGGGGTAGGAGGAAGTAGGCTGTTGATTAACTAGAATCTGCAGCTTATCCAATAGGTAGGAAATGGGCAGACTGGGTGGGCCAGGTGGTCCTTATGTGCTGTCAAAGTCTGTGTTTCTATGTTTCTATGTAAGTCTCACTACAGGAGCCTTACATAATCAATATGACATACAATGTCATGGAACATAGAAGAATGTTCTTTGATTTTGTAAATACAATATGTAGTATGTGTTGCAGACTGCTGTGCTCATTTGTTGTTCTTTACAACTCTTTTCTCAGACTTAAAAATGCAAAAAGAAAGAGAATAAAAAAACTACTTGATAGGGAACTGGATTTTTTGAAAGGGTGGCTGCTGCTCACATACTAACACCAAATGCTGGCAAAGGGAAGTCATCCTAACAAAAGTCACATTGAGCTGCAGATATTCTTTACAAAAGGTGGGTGGCTGGGTTCCTCATATTTCCATTCCTCATACAAGATATTGTCCAGACCACCAATGTCAGCCAAAGCACTTGTGTAATTTTCAATTAAAAGTTGCAGCTGCACTTGGAAGAGCACCATATCAGTCAGCAACTGGTAGGAAACTGACTTGTTGCTTGTGGTGCTATGGGATAGATGTCTGTTCAACTCTGAACTGTTTTATTGCTCAGATCTAGACCCTCTCACTTGTGATTTTTAACTTGACCTGGAACCCTCTCACTTGTATTTCTTAACTTGACCTGACATACAGATTTAGTATTTGACGTATTGGATCTTGTAAGAACAGATCCAGAAGCAAATGATTTGATATATTTTATTGGACCAACATAGATGTAACAAAAAGAACACAGTGCATTAGCTTTCAGACCAAGTCCTTCCTCTGAACTGTCTTAATGACAGTTGTTTAGAAAATCCCATACTTTTAACACCCAGATCATGCAGAAAAAAAACCCAGAAAAAAATCTCCATTAATTCAAAATGCTCATTTAAAAAATAACAGAAGAAAATGTCATAGAAGCTTAATAGCACCAGTTCATCTTCAGCTGTAAGGGCTTAAAGATCAGAGGTGCTTAGTGCAGAACAACATGCAAGGAGTGTACTGCACATGAATTAAAATAACTTAGAGATACTTTCAGAATAAGATAACTACTCGAGCAGACAGCAATAGAACTACAAAAAGCACCTATATATGGCATACAAAGAGTAAACAGTAAAGTTTTCCTAAAGTGAGCAATACTTTACACACTGTATGGAATGTAAAACTTAGCTGGAACCGTTACCCAACTATACCCTCAAAGTAGATATTATGTCCCATAAACCTTAAGGCCTATAGTGTAGTAACAGGAAGTTTATAAATGATAATACAAATTGCCAGTATAAGTGTAAAACAAAAAAACTGCTTGTCAAGGACCACCAAGAAATTGAGACCATGCAGCCTGATATGTACAGATTTCAATAAATTCTCAGTGTATAATATAACAACTTGATGTACTGAAAATGTCTAAGGAATCTGAAGAAAAAAAATCATAGGAATTACATTCTCTCACCCCCCCACACCCCCATATCTGGGGGAAAGATAACTAGTTTTAAGGAGATATATACATATACACACACATATGCACATGCACACACACACACACACACACACACACACACACACACACACACACACACACACACAAGTCCTTATGCACCATCATTCACATCAATCACTGCAATTGTTACCCAAAGGAATTAAACTCGTCATGAAATTCCAAGTAAAAGGGATCATGTATCCTAATATGTACAGAGTTCAAAATGCGACACTATATAACCATACTACTATCTGTGCAGTAACAGTCCAAGGATTCTGAATAGAACCACAACAAAACAGAACTTCAACCCTCCCCAGGGTAAGGTAACTAGAAGTAAATGTACAGTATGTATGTAAGACAGAGTCCTAACATACCCTCATTTCTACAAATCACTACAATATTAGCCCAATGTAATTTGATCTGTCAAGGACCCCCATGCAAATGAGATCCCACACCTCAATATGTTCAGAGTTCAAAAATGTGCCAGTATATAATGCAACTACTGTATGTACAGTAACAGGCTAGGGAATCTGAATAAGACCCAACAGAATTAACTCCACCCCTGGGGAAGATAAATAGTAAGAAGGAATTAATATTCATTATGTGTGTGAGCTAAGAGTCATAACACACTGTAACTCCATGTATCTGAATAGAAGCCCACCTCAATGTAACAGCAACCCCCTCATGTTTCTGACAACTAACAGGCTCCCTGTTGGGCACAGTTATTTAGTCTGTGTCTGTATGTATCTGACTGTGTTTACCTATTCCAGTTTTAGTTTTCGCTGTATTTTTCGCATTCCTTTGTTCAAAGACCAAATGCACCTAAATGTTCTCATTCTAATTTTATTGCCTTGTTTGTCTCAATCCTCTGTGTAATCACCTACTTGTTCTATGTGTAATTATAAAAAGGGTCTGAGAAATGGAGCTTTCTGATTGGCTGCAAACATTCTAAAAGCCTTATGTTAATCTTTTATTAACATACATGTAGAGCTTAGCCATATGCTGAACAAGGTTTAACACTGTTTAAAAACATTTTTTATTATAATAGCAATAAGGCACTTCCAGGGATTATGTTAATGGTTAGTTAATCACCCTCTAGGGGCATGTGGCACTCGGCTACACCTCGTGCCACAGTACACCCCTAGAAGGTGATTAACAGATCATTAACATAACCCTTGGTCATGCCTTATTGCTTAAATGTACTAACGTGGAACCTACTGTATATAAAGAGCTCTGAGCTCAAATGGTTAATCCAAGATCAGAAATAAATAAATAAATAAACCCCCACACCCGCCATACTCACATAATCTCCCCCCCACACACACACAAGGAGATGCTGAAGTCCTATAATTTATCTATCCTATGAAGAAAGGTCTGTGGATGTTAAGTCTTATAATGTGCCATAAACCCCAAATCTGTGTTCATGCCATCTGCTACCATATTGAGAATTAAAATAAGTTTAATCTCAAAAGTCTGTCTCTGTTGTGTACATTTGAGATTTCCTTTTAAGACCATTACTGACATATCGGCGATTGAGTGGTCAGGCTGAAAGAAGGGTTGCCCCACTGGGTTTTCAGTCATCTTCAGTTTAATATTATGTCTGTGTGAGTTCATCCTAGTGTGGAGCGCTTGGCTTGTCTCTCCAACTTAACCTGTTAGTGGGCATCTCTTGCATTGAATGAAATAAACAACATCTTGTGATGCACATGCATAATTCCCTTGTACCCTGAATTGTCTGTTTTGTGATGTAACCCACACAGTCTGAAGTGGAAATGTGCTCACAAGTCTTACAGTTGCATTGATTGCATAGGTCGTGTACCATTTAATGTCATGGTATTCTGTTCTGGTGAAAGCTTACTCCTAATAATTAGGCTGGCTAAGTTTGGTTGTTTAAAAGATAGTAGTGGTAGTTACTTAAAAATACAAATTAAGGGTCTCATCCTCACTAAATATTGGATGGAGGTCCTTAATTATCTTATGCAGAAGTTCAAAGTCTGGATGACATGTGACTACTAAGAGTATTCTGTTGGTAGCTGTCCTTTCCTTATACTGAAGTAGTTGTTGTCTTGGCACTTGTGTTGCACGTTCTATGGTCCTGTCAATTTCTCTGGAAAAGTGCCCCTGCTCAATAAAGGTGTTTTTCAGCATAGCCAAATGTGTATCTCTGTCCTTCTCATTTGAACAGATTTGGTGACATCAAAGTGCTGGACTGTACATGACAGATTTTTGTGTGACTCGGGTGATTAATATTCCTGTGTAAGTATCTCTGTCTGTTGGCTTCCTGTAAATACATGTACATAAGGTTCCATCCTTAATGATGACCTTGGTGTCCAGAAAATTAACACTGGTGGTAAAATACTCCAGGGTAAGCTTTATGGTAGGGTGAAAGTTAATAAGTTCCTGATGAAAATCTTTAAGTGCATCTGTGCCCTCTGTCCAAATGATAAACAAATCATCAATGTAACGAAAATAAGCATGTGATCTGTGGGGACAGTGCCTTAAGAAGTCCTCCTCCAAATTTGCCATAAAGAGATTAGCATACTGTGGAGCGATCCTGGTGCCCATAGCTGTTCCTATAGTTTGAACATAATGTTTACCATTGAATCTGAAGTTGTTATGTGTCAAAATGAATTCCATAAGTTTCCCCCACCACTTCAGGGTTGATGTTTTGGTCCAGTCCTTTCTCCTGTATGTATTTAAGGCAAGCTGAAATGCCATCCATTTGTGGAATATTAGTGCAGAGGGATGTTACATCCATCGTCGCTATAATGGTATCAGGTGGTAAGTCCTTATAACTAGAAAGTATATGCAAGAAGTTG
This sequence comes from Neoceratodus forsteri, assembly GCA_016271365.2. NCBI lineage: Eukaryota > Metazoa > Chordata > Ceratodontiformes > Ceratodontidae > Neoceratodus > Neoceratodus forsteri. Next base: position 1,683,398,485 of record CM057456.1, read on the forward strand.
GTAGTGTCCTGGATATAACTATCTCTTTCCATAACTAGTGGTTTCAGAATGGTTTCTACAAACCCTGAGATCCCCCCAGTCAGGGTACCATTACCAGAGACTATGGGTCTTAACTTGATCTGGACACTGTCACTTGTATTTCTTAATTTGGCTTTTCTGACTGTAATAGGTGAAGGGTACAATTATCTGAGATCACCTGTTGCACTTCTGCATTTTTTTGCTTTTATTATTTTTTGGCCAGCAGTTTGCCTCTTCCGTCATCAGACCCCTGCCATCTCTTATTTCCATCCCACTCCCCTTGCCCACCTCTCTCCCCCCCCTCCTTCAACCATGGCCCTAATCCCCTTTACCTTCATCTCTTCTCCTTTTCCTCTGTCACCCTTCTCCTTGCTACCCACGTAGTTCCTCCTTTCCTCCCTCCTCTCTCTGTCTTCTTCCTCCCCGCCACATATCACCTGCTTCCCTCCCTCCTTTGCCCCTGCCCTCTTCCTCTCCCACCTCCACCTCACCTCCTCCCCAGCTACAACCACCTGTTTCCCTCCCTTCTTGTCCCATGCCCTGTCCCTTACTCCTCCCTTCCCTCTCTCATCTCCTCACCCCCCCTTTTGCCCCACTGCACTTCTTTTGAATGCACTTATGTAATGTCTTAGTTCTGACAGCTTTTCTCCATCCTGTCTCATTTCACACTGAACACCACCCATGATGTGCCTTGAGTTCACCTAAACCCTATGTAGTTTTGCTCCTCAAACTCCCTCCTTGATGTGCATCTTTTAGGATATGACTCCCTTTAATCTGGTGTTATTGTCTCCTGAACCTAGGGTACCTACTGTTGTTGCCTCAGATGTTAGCTTTTGCCTATGTATTAATGCATCTCTGTATTATGTTACCTGAATCAATTGTATCTTACTTTATTTGCTGTATGATTTTATGATGTTTAGTTTTCTCTATTCTGTTTGTTTTAATTCATGCTGACGCAGAACCTTTGTAAAAGAACCTATGGTTCAAAAGCATTTGTAATCCTAGTATTCAATAAAATAAAAAAAATATACCTAAACCAATATTTCATTGAATATAGCCTAAATCTAAATCTAAATCTCCAAACAAATCCAAATCTGAAAAACTAGGGATTAGCAAACCCAACACCAAATCTTAATCCAGTCCAGATTTACTCAGCCCTAATTCAGATTTAGTCACACCATACAGAAGAGACACTCTCTAGGATGAGAGATGGTTTCTTTTTTACATGGGATTATACTGGGTTTGGGGGTTGGGGGAAGGGAATATCCACTAGAGGGTGGTACAAGATGGGGGTTAAGTGATGGTTTGATGACACGGGATGGGGACACTTGATTTTGTAGGTGGGGGCAGGGGTTTTCACACAACAGCAGAAGAGATGCTCTCTCTGATAGGGGATGGTTTTCTGTTTTACAGGTTATGGTGATTATACTGGCATTTGGGGGCTTTGGTGGGACAGGGGGATTTATTAGCAACAGGGTGTTGTAGGGCAGGGAGCTTAATTCATGGTTGGGAGGGAGAAGGTGATTGGAACTTGATTTGCGGCTGGGGGAAAAGACTGAGTTACAGTTTAACAACTTTGTCAGGTGAACAGGTTGGAGGAGGGGAAGTAGGGGGTCTGCTATCCAATGAGGAGAGCGACCATCAAAATGGCTACTCATATTCAGTGCTATCCTCATGGGCTGCCCTGCAAGGGTAGTGACCCTATGAGAAGGCGATCATAGGGGAGGGCGACAAGAAGGATAATATAGTGAGGGGAAGGGGAGGGATAGGGAAGAGGGTTTGTGAGGGGGTAGTGGGCCTGCTGCAGCTGAGCTAGCTGTATGGTGTGGTGGTGAAGCTGGTTAGCTCAGGCACAGCATGTACTGGGTTCAGGGCTGGGGACCGGGGAAAACATTTTGCTGCTGGCTGCCGCTGTGGTTATTTTTTTCAGGAATCTGGAGTGTCGACCCCTCTCCGACATGCACCCCCCCTTGGAGTTGATAGTCCTTTTTCAGGGGGGTGCGGGGGTGCAGCCCCCCCACATAAACACCTGGATTCCTTGCCGAATATCTGTTCACCGGCATGTGTATATTACCGATTTGCTTTTCGGCGATATAAACTCACCATAATAGCAATCGCTCTTTTGCAGTCGCTATCATCACATGGAATCAGGGGTTTTAGTTGGGGATGGGTGGGGGATATAAGTTTAAGCTATGTGGTGTGCTGTAAGGAAGGTGGGTGTGTATGACCCAGAGGATGGGGGCTGGTTTTCTTTCTCTCTTTCTGTTTAGAGTTAACAAAATAAAATACATGAAATTGCTGGTGAAGTTGGTGCAAGGTGGGGGGACTTCACAAAGCCTCACAAAATGCAAAGTTGCTCAACTTTCCACCAACTTTACTAGTGAACTGTAACTTTGCTTTGTCTCTATTTTAAAACTAGGCTTGGTTGCCAATACCCTTTCTGGGTAAACCTAGCCTTAGTGCTTTTGTGCTGAGGTTATTTCTCTTTTTAGATTTCTTTTATCTTGAGCTCACCATGACCCAAACCTGAAAGATCATCATAGTGGCTCATCTTTCCCCAGGATGAGATACAGATGAGGCACACTAATGAGTCCTGAGAAGGACAAAACACGTCTGTATCTTCTGTTCTCAACCTTTGCAAATTGTGTGAAAGGCTATTTGGCACCATACACTCCTGCTTAATGCAGAAGCTGTCTAAATTCTTTCATGTCAATTTGTATACACTTCCCATGATCTTTGTATTATTGTGGTATGTGTGATTTGGTATTTTTAGTGCTACTATGCATAATGTTCTATAATTGGAAGGTTAAAGCCCATGGTTCAAGAGGGCAGCACAACCAGCCACACCCCCATTCAGCCCATTTAAGGGCTGCTCCTACTCATGCTGTACATGAGCGTTTTTCTTTGTGGCCGGAGGTGCCGCCCATCCTTGCTCCCCTCCCTGTTTCTGCTGTTCTTCTGGCTTTTGCCCATGTTTCTGCAGCTTCCTCCAGATGCCGACATGCTCTCTCACCCATTTCCCTCTACCCCCCCATCCCTTCTTGGTGTTCTCTGCCTGCTGTTCCCTCCTCTGCCTTCTGGCCCCTGTGTGGTCCCGTTCCAAGCTTTTGTTTGCTTCCCCAATCCCGTTTCTCTCTGTTACCTTTTCTTGTACCTTTCTTAGTGCCTTGCTTCCCTTCTGCCTTCTCGCTCTCCCTCATTTTTCTTTTTGGGGATTTGCTTCTCTGCTCCTACCCAGTTGACTCTGTGTGCTCCGTTCATAGCGGCTGGTGAGGAGCAGGTAGCAGATGCATTCAGAGCAGCAAGAGGGTGAGGGTGGAGCTACGGAGAGGATGTCATGATTGATGCCGGGCGGTAGACCGCTCCCTCGTCACTCACTGCATTAGTTTCCTGTGCCATACCCTATTCTCTGCCCCTGATATGCTGATCATGCCAGACTGTGGAGATTACTTCTGTTTCCTGTGTTCTGGCCCCCTGCCTGCCCCTGGGCTTCCATCCTCTGCAGGACTTAGCTCATGGGCGCTCACCGACTATGTAACTTCAGTCATTCCCTATTCCACCAGTAAGTACTTGCCTAGGACCATTTACCTTTACTTTGCTTATGGTTGGCCAGTCCAGCTACAGCTGCTGGTGTTTCATCAGTCATTATATCTTGTATTTTAATTTGTCTGCTTGCCATGTAATTTACCCCAGGATATGTCAGCTTAAGCCGCACCTGCTGGCATTCACTTTTAACCTGCTAATTAGCTGCTTGGCGTCATAGTGTCCTGTTTGTGGCTTCTTTGTTTATCCTATGGCAGGATACTAAGTTGTCACGGGGGTATCATGACTTCTGGCAGCAGAAGCAATGTCATACTTATCGTATATTTAATCAGCCCAGCAATTCTAGTTCATTCTCTAACCGCAACCAGCTATTCCAGGCAACTCTCTACCTTAGGGCAGCTAACTCCACCCAGCCTTCTACCATCTTTTCCCTGCTATGATGCACCTGGTTTACACAGTCACCTGGTTTACACAGTCATCCCAGCCTTCCTGTCCCTTGCAGTCCTCCCAGCCTTCCTGTCCCTTGCAGTACCAGCCATTATGGCACTAATGCAATCAGCTTGCAAGTTTGTTTATTCCTGGACCTCTCTCCTTTCAGTACTGGCAGAATATCATGTTTACTCTCTTCAAACTGCATCTCCTACCATGCTGACTTTGCAGCCCCTACCGTATTGGCTTTGCAGTCTCCTTCTGCCTAACTGGCTCTCACAGCCTCCTCCTTTCCAACCGTTGGCCCTGGGCTTTGCCTTGCCTCACTGTTCCCTTACTCATAACATAAAACTCAATTCACTCCTAATTTAGCTTTCTAATAGACTTGATTGGCATGCATTCCTATGGTTAGCAAATACTATTTACCTTAACTAAGACTCTTGAAAAGGTTCATATTGCTCAGCCTGACCTACGTGTAGGTCTCTCAATGTTAGCTCATCCAGTCTAGACCTGCAAGGGATCCGCAGTGCTCAATCTGACTTATGTACAGGTCTCCCCATGCCTGCCTTCATTCTCTATGACCTCCACTTCAACTCTCATCCATCATGATTCCAGCTATAACCCATAATGACCCACATGCTGGTCCTATGCTTCATTACTACTAACTACTCCACATTTCAGAGAAATGCCAACCACATCCATTATTCCAGGACTCAGGGCTAGCCCTGTGGTGGATGATCTCTCTCTCTCTCTCTCTCTCTCTCTGCACCCTGAAGTCCACATCCTGAGCATGCGAAGCTTGGGACGAGGTCCTTCTCACCTGGCCTTTAGTTGTGGATGTCCTCGCTCTGGGTGGCCCTTCAGTTATCAACCATACTGATGGCACCTCTCGATGTAGCATTTAAGACTTCAGTAGCAAATGGGTGGGGCTCTCATGGGAAGGGCCTCTTTATCTGCCCGAGTGGGCTCAGGGGGCACCCTTTCAAGCTATTCTTCCTACAGCCACTTCTGGTTCACCTGGTTTGTTCTTAGATTGGTAAGCCAGCTAAGCACCTTGGCGGCTGCTACTGTCCTCTACTCACCTTGGAGGTTGGCAGCTAGATGCCTCAGTGTTGCTAAGTTTACTCGCAACCCTCCACGGTGTTCCTGTTAGAGGGATATAGCGAGAGTGTTCCCCAAAATTGCAATTCCTCTGGATTGGTCTACTAAATTGCAGTAGCAGAGCTGTCACTAAACAAAACTATCCCAAAGCCTGGAGGGAAGGTGACCTAGGCCTTGGATCCCCAGAGGTATTCCCCTCAAAGGGGTTTTTTGCCTCTCCTTCATGCCAATGGTCATAATACTAGTTAGGCGTAGTTGTAGTTTCTAGGTCACTTAGTTAGGTTTCCGCTGTTGGATCCCTCTGTACAAACAGCTGGTGAGACCCCATCTGGAGTACTGTGTGCAATTCTGGAGACCCCATCTCCGCAAAGACATAGACAGAGTGGAGGCTGTTCAGAGGAGGGCAACCAAAATGGTGCAGGGTCTGCACAAGAAGACATATGAGGAGAGAGTAAAGCAGCTTAATATGTATACCCTTGAGGAAAGGGGGGGGGGACATGATAGAAACTTTCAAGAATCTCAAGGGAATTAACAAAGTACAAGAGGGTAGCATCTTTCAGAAGAAGAGATGTGCAAGAACAAAGGGGCACAATTTGATTTTCCCCCATGGGCAGTGGCCACGATCCAGCCATAGCACCTCTACGGTGCAAGGAGCCTGATCCACCCCCCCAAAGAGATAGATAAGGTGCCACTTGCCCCCACGGGCAGCGGTCATGATCCAGCCATAGCACCTCTACAGTGCAAGGAGCCTGATCCACCCACCCCCCAAAGAGATAGATAAGGTACGACACTTGAAAAATTGCCACGATTTCTCTGGGCTGTGTGAACGTTGAACCGGGTTATCACTTGCAATTTGCTGTTTTCAATTTCAGCGTCTTCTCAGGGTAGCGCTATTGGCTCCATGCCTGTGTAGAGCTTCCTGATTGGCTGGTCTCACTCACCTGAGACAGGAGCACCCAAGACGTGTGGCTTAATGTAAGCCTGCATCCCTGTACTCAGCTTCTAATTTATATATTTTAATTTAGCCTGTTCTGCTCGGCCTGTGTAAAGTAATCCTACTATTCTCTACAGTTTCTTCCAACTGTATGTGCACTGATTCAGTGATAGCTCTGCAAACTTCCCCTTGATTTTCATCCCAGCCCCCTCCCTCCCAGGCCTCCTTTAAATGCACACAGTCTCTGCCCACTCCTATCTAATGTTTCAATTTATTGGTTACTTACTGTCAACAACTGCAATTCCTCCCATTCCCTTCTGGCAACTAAGCCTTCTAGCAGCTTTATCTCATTCTATTTTGCTGAGGCATACCATTTTGGTACTTTAGGTTTGCTTATTGCTCACTAGCATATCCTGTCTTGCTAAGGCAGTTGATTTAGGTGAGGAGATCTCTCTAGTACTTAGTCTGCTCCAGAGTAGTAGCAAAGAAATTTGCTTCAAAGCCTCTCTTCCCCTAGTACTACTCTATAGTCAGGTGAACTCTTTTCTTATTAGCCTGACTAGGAGCTGTACTTAAGGATTACTGCTTCAGGCTCCACTGCCTATAGTAGTATTCTGCAGGGATTAAGAAATTCTCCTCCATTGAGAATTCCTTCTCTTGCCCGCATTTGTAGTGCCCATTGGGTGATAGTCTCATAATGAGGGCATATTACCTGCTTCTATGCTTGTCTCTGCTCATCTTACATGAATTGGACCCGAACGTGAATCAAAAAATAACTCCTAGAGTGGAGAATGGCTCTCTTTTTACATTGTCTGACCAGGACTTTTCCTATCAAGTAGAAGAACTTGTATGTGCTCTAACTTTCCCTAGCCCACTGCTGGTCCTTCACCTGCACCAGCATACAGGAACTCTCCTAGATCCTGCCCACAGGACTACATCACCTTCTGCATACTACCCCTTACTCCCATTGACTCTCTCGGTCAGGGTATTATTATGCAGCATCAGGAAAACTGGGAACTAGCCTCAGAACTCCCTATACTGCCGCAGGACAAATCACGTAACTGAAGAAGACCCAGCCACCCACCTTTCTAGGACTCTGCAGGAAACTCTTGTTCCTGCTTTTACTATCTCAGGAAATGTTGAGCTTAATCCAGGCCCTCTGGCACCCATGGAATCCTACTAGAGCTACAAAGCCTCAAGGGGCTCACATTCTTGCATGTTAATGTATGTAGCCTATTAAAAAAAAAATCACTTCTGTTCAGGCCTGGGTATGTCATACTGCTCCAGATGTTCTGGTGATTATGGAGTCCTGGCTCCGACCGGCGACCAATAGCAACAAAGTTAACATCCCCTCCTACTCTTTGTTCAGAGCCAACAGGCAAACCAGAGGTGGTGGGGTAGCTATTTACATCAAGGATAAATTCCCAGCCTCCATAATTGACTCAACCTCTGTCCCAAAAGAATTTGAAAGCTTGTCATTAAAGATTGAAATTGCCACCGGTGTCTCATTATGTATAATAGGATGCTACAGACCCCCATCAGCTGGACTACAGTTGTTAAAACATCTCAAAAACATCCTGGGTTTGGCATCTTCAGAGTGTATCATACTAGGGGACTTCAACTTAGACTGGCTCTCCAGTGCATCCAACCCACTTAAAATGTTCTGTGATTCCCTTGGGTTGTCACAGCTAATAAACAAATCTACTTGTCCTAACAAGCTCAACCCTAATAACAAACAGTACTCTCTTGGATATCATTTTAGTTAACAAACGCCATTTATTCTCCCATGCTGGCATTTTTCCTCTGATATTAGTGACCATTGCTTCATCGCGTGTGTAAGATCCACTCTTAAATCTACAACTGTACCAAAATTCTCCTTTAAAAGGTGCATACACAACTTTGATCTCCATGGGTATATATCAGACCTAAGAGACTCCATGTGATGGCAGGACTTCTATCTAGCCAAGTCCCTGACTACGGCTTAAGATATTTTCTCAGAAATTGTGCTAGGGGCTCTCAACAAGTATGCTCCCATAGTAAAAGTCTGTGCCAGAAACAAATCCTGTCAGTGGTTTACAGAAGACCTGAAAGATGCTTTGTGGAGTAGAGATGTACTCTGGAGAACTGCTAGGAAAACTAATTTAATAAATGACTGGAATTCTTTCCGGAGGGCGAGGAACCTCTGCACCAAAATGGTCAGAGAATACAAAGCTAATTTCTACCGCTCCCAGCTGGACAGCTCCTCAAGAAATGCCTCCAAATTCTGGAGGACTATCAAAGACATTGAAGGTCACACCACTGTAAATTCCCTACCTACTAAATTATTGATCAACAATACTGTCATCTCCGACAGACAGTCTATCCTCGTTGCTCTCAATAATCATTTTGCCACTGTAGGGCTAGCCTTTGACTCCTCTCCCATGAATATCCTCCACCAACAACTTAGATTAGATACACAAGAAAAACCCATCCCCAGTCCATCCTTCTCTCTGCAGCCTACCTCCCTGAAAGAAGTCGAAGATCTTCTCCTTCAGCTGGAGACTAGGAAAAGTGCTGGAGCCGACCTCGTTGACCCGTACTTCTTAAAGTCAGCTACTGTGTCCTTACAGTCCCAATTACTCATCTCTTCAACTTATCCTTGTCCCAGGGTGACCTACCGCCCATTTGGAAAAATGCACTTGTGGTCCCTTTGTTTAAGTCAGGAGATCCTACTGACCTCAATAACTACAGGCCAATCTCCCTACTTCCAATCCTGTCAAAGATGCTGGAGAAAATAGTGAACTCCCAGCTTCTGAAGTACCTGGAATCAGAAAAATTGCTCAACCCTTTACAATCTGGTTTTAGAGCACAGCACAGTACAGTCTCTGCTCTAGCCAAGGTGACAAACAACTGTCAGCTTGAATTAGACAAAAAAAACTTTGTCTGCGCAGTTTTCTTGGACCTAAGCAAGGCGTTCAATACCGTTGATCACAGACTGTTTTTGTCATCCCTCTGGAACATTGGTTTGGATTCCCTATCCCTTGAATGGTTCTCCAACTACCTCTCAGGACGACTTCAAAAAGTAAAGGTAGAAGGGGAAGTTTCTCTACCAAAACCCCTATTGAGGGGTGTACCACAAGGTTCCATTCTTGGTCCCTTGCTGTTCACCATTTATATTAACAACGTAGATGCCCCCATCAAAGAAGCACAAATACACCTATTCATGGATGATACGGTACTCTGTGCTAGTAGCCCCACACATGAAGCGGCCTGTAAAGCCCTTCAAAATGAATTTAATCTGCTGCAACATCATCTTATAAACCAGAAACTGCTCTTAAATGCAAAAAGAAGCCAAAGCAATGTTCCACTCACCCCTTCAAAATGCAATAAATCCTGCAATTGCTGGGACACTCCCGCAGATCACTACCATTCTAGGTGAGCAGTTGGACTATGTACCAAAGTTCAAGTACCTGGGGGTCTGGTTAGACCATAGACTTACTTTCACAGATCACTTAGAAGAACTGGCAAAGAAACTTAGACAAAGACTTGGTCTGTTCTTTAGGATTAATAATCTCCTCACAATGGACGCTAAACTGAAATTGGTTCAAACTACCTTTCTTTCCCTATTGGATTACGCAGACTTTCTATATAGTCAGGGACCTGCAGGTACCCTAGCCAAACTCAATTCGCTTTATCACAGAGCCATAAGATTTATCATGGGTCTTCCATTATCAACCCACCACTGTGCATTGTACACGGCAGTGGGATGGTCATCCCTTGCTAAAAGACGGCAAAAAAATGCTGCGGTTTGGACATACAAAGCTATCTCAAATAAACTGTCCCAGAATATCTCTGTCTGTTTACCTTTGTGAACTCTGGGGAAGTACGCCCTGAGAAGCACCTCATTTTTTTATTTATTTTAGCCTTTGTTGACCGGGTAAGTGCACTAGACAAATCCTGCCTATTTTCAGGCACGACCCAGGGGAGGGGGATACAGATGAATGCCAACTGACCTTGAACCAGATTAAGCTGTTGGTGGTATTTTTAGTGAATGAGGGAAATTTGGCCAGGACACCGGGGAAATTCCCTTACTCTTTTCGATAAGTGCCATGGGATCTTTGACATCCACCTGAACTACCACCAATCCAGGCAGATGGGACCTTGGTTTAACATCTCATCTGAAAGACGGCACCTCAGAAGTGCAGCACCCCTCTCATGCTGCACTACAGTGTCAGTACTGGGATATTAACCCAAGTGCCAGATGTGGGAACTGAACCCACAGCCCTCTGATCTCCCAGCCTCAGAGGTGAGTGTGCTACCTACTGAGCCACTGACACTGCAATATACTCATATACTCATATAAACTCATATATCTACCTTTATGTTTACAAAGCAAAATCTCGCATTGGCAGAGCAGCCATCAGCTTTGTGCACCCTCAACTGTGGAACAAGCTGCAAAAAACTTTGAAATTAACTCACCCCATCAGCCTAGCAGCTTTTACATCTCTATATCTACATCATATTAATGAGTCCTGTGCCTGTCTACCCTAAATAGTGACTCCTATAAGTCCAAGCACACTCTAATTACTACTGTTAAAAGACTGATCACATCTATAATCGACTCTTCCCTCTCCCCTTTTTCTACCCCCATATCTGTCCCTTCCACATTCCTTTGACCCTGGTTCCAGCTCTAAATTATCCATACTGTATCACTATATATCTTTTTATATTAGGTTTTATTTGTGTTCGGTGCACCTGATATGTACAGTATATTTCTTTATTTTTATAAAAAATTGTGTCCTACCCAAAACTAGCTGTATCTTCTGTTCCAAACATATACTAGAAGAAGAAGAATCAGCATTTATATAGTGCTTTTCATACATCCAAAGCGCTTTACAAGCAATGCTAGACTGGTAGTGAAGTGACTGAATGTGTGGTGGCAGCCATATCACACATCATCACCCACACAGCCTGTATAATTGCATGAACCAGTTTATGGGAAGGGGAATGTTGGTCAGGACACCGAGAATGTTCCCTACTCTTTTGCGAAGAGTGCCCTGGGTTCTTTTACTTCCACCTGGATACCCACCAGGACGGGCAGAAGGGACCTCAGTTTAACATCTCATCCGAAGGACGGCACACCACAGCAGTACAGCACCCCCCAATACTGCACTTGGATGCCAGCGATTTTTAGGTGTAAGTCCAATCCTGGTGTGGGACGAAAACCCACGACCTTCTGGTCCAGAGGCGGATGTGCTACCAACTGAGCCACGCTGACACCACTACTGTCTATGCTACCTGCTGATACTTTGTATATACTGCATTATTGTATCTCACTTTATTTGTATTATTACTATTTTCTTGTGTGTTGCATCCCATGTATATTGTCCCTTATTCCTTGTTAACAAACCCAGGTCCACCTCGAAAATGAGCTTGCTCAACGGTGATCACCTGGTTAAATCTGATCGAAAAAGATGGTGGCCACGCTGGGCTAGCCACTGCATACTGCACTTTGCTTGTCTTTTTTGGCTGTGTTTAAGCTCTGTGAATGATCACCTCCTAGCACTTTTTATTCGTTAATTAGTTATTATTTATTTATCGTTTATCGTTCTGCGTTTTGGAGACCAAATCGAATTGGAGACTTTGGTATGGTTTGCTGCTAACTTTAAATGCGGTGAGCATTATGGGGTAAGGCTGTGGACTGTGGACAAGTTTTAGCAGTTGGATTGAGTTTTGAATTGGACTGCAGCTTTTGGCTTTCGGTGAAGTGAACCTTTTTGGATTTTTGTTATGACGAACGGGGGACTGTAAATCGACAATAAGACAATAAGGATTATAAGGCAGACTGATCACAGACTGATCGCGTAAATGTTGGAGCTTCGGGGGAGTATATGAACTTGCTGACTTGGAGTGGAGCGGTGAGATTTGGAAAGTTTGGAATCTATCTCTGATCATTTTCGTCGTGGGAATTGTTTATTCTGATTTGGCATTGGATGCTTTGAGACGCCGGATTTCTGGGGAGTTACCTGGGGTGGTTGCTATCGGCTGGGTTCAGGGCAGGTGACGCCGGCCTTGGGCCAGCTGAAGGCCGGGCGCGAGTTGCTGGTATTCCCCAGACTCACCGGAGGGGTCTACCGGTGGGTGGACACTATTCCAGGGCTCGTTGCTCTGGATCCGGCTGATTAGTGGCCACTGTCAGGGTTCTTCCCCTTTTTTGTTGATTCTGAAGCCTTCAGTTCCACTGATTTTGGATTTGCTCCTCTGCTCCTTTGACTTTCTGCCCATGGTTTATGGTTAAAACTTTAATCCATAGACATACATTCCTTCGGTTTAAGGCAGTTTGTTTGCCTGTTTTATCTTTGATCCCCTGGGTTGTGAGAGAGTCTGGGGGTCTGAAGATTCAAAGACATTGGCTGCTTTGAAGAGTTATTATTATTTTATTTTATACTTTGTTACTGAATATGTCCTCTTTCTCCAGGTGGTGAGAGCATCTGGGGACTGAGAGACTCTGGTTGTATTGCACTTACTCTTTCGCTTCTGTGAAGAGTCAGTGCTTGGAAATTACTTTACTTATTGGTTTTATTTACAGCTTCAAAGATTTGTTATTTACATCAGATTTATTTGATTTGGACTCTGGTGTTAAGTCTATGATTTATATTTTTAGTGATCTTTAGTTTTATTTAGCATTTGTTGGGGTGGGTTAGAGGAAGTTAATATTTATTAATTTGTATGTTTATTATATTTATTTATAGTTTTGTTATTATTATTTATTTGTTACTTGAGGTGTATTTATTTGGGGTCGGGTTGAAAGTGAGTTAGTTTGTTTCCTGGGTTTTATTGATTGTTTTAAGATGTGTTGGGAGGGCTTTAAGACGGTCAGGCGCTATTCTCCCACTCTGCTCCGGAGCCTCCGCCCCTTTCATTGTGACCGCTTACCTGCCGACATTTTTATTAAGTGTTGTGCATTGGGATAACGTGAAGGCACCTGAGGGGTGGGGGACTGGTCTGAGTGGGAGAATGGAAAGGAGCGAGCAGATAGGGATAGTTGGGACTAGGAGGCCCTGGGGTGAAATGGGATCGGGAGAGGGGTCCTCCCTGCCTGATTTCCATACCCAAGGGCTCTGCAGATTGTGGGCAGGTACTGCGCTCCTCCAAGAAAACCCATCCAACTCGGGCGGTGCTATGTAATGCCAGGTCTATTAGAAACAAGACTGCTATTATTGCAGATCTTGTTGCAACATCTGACCTGGCATGTATCACCAAGACCTGGCTTGATGAGAATGCAGGTCCAATACTAGCTTCTGCTGCTCTGGCTGGGTTCTCAGTGATACACCGCCCGAGATTGGATTGTAGAGGCGGGGGAGTAGCCATCTTTTTTAAAACGGAGTTGAGTCTTGTGGATGTCCCAGTGGGTAGCACTCGATCCTTTGAGTGTATCCTGGGAGCAGGTGTAGGGTTCAGGATTCTCCTCATCTATCGACCACCCGGTGATGGTGGAGAATTCCTGAAGGAGTTTGCGGACTTCATTGTCGACATGGCAACGGAGTCGCCCAGATGGTTAATACTGGGTGACTTCAATGCCGGGGTCGACGATGAACTCTCGCATTTTGGAAAGAATCTCCTCTAACTTATGATTATGTTGGGCTTCTCACAGGTAGTTACCTCTGCTACCCACATAGGGGGTCACTCATCGGATCTTGTGTTTCTACTGGATTTGGACATCACGCATTTGGGGGTGGAACTGAATGCGTGGACAGATCATCATACCATAAGATTCAGCTTCAGGGCACCCCCAAATAGACCTGCCTCTACGGAGATGGTCCAGCATCGCCCTTTAAGGAGTTACCCCAGAGGGTCTACTGGGTATTGGATCTATCGGGTATTTCAGGTGAGTGCATGGGTCCAGGGACCTCATTCTTGCCTATAATAAGGCAGTGAGTGAGGCCCTGGACTTATACTCCTGTCACTGCTTCACTCACCACAGTGCCCAAAGACTCTATGGTATGATGAGTCTTAAAGGAACTGAGGAGAGCTAAGCCAGAGAGGGTTTATGGAAATCCAGCCTTGATGCGGACAAACTTAGGTTGATGGACCATTATGGTTCCTATCAATCAGCAATCACCTGTAAGAAGGCAGAATTCCTGTCCAGGGAGATTGCTGCTGTGCGGAACCGACTGGCTAAACTCTTTCAGACTGTTGACAGACTGTGCAATCCACTCTGTCTGCAGTCTGGAAGAGATTTTTCACAAAAAAAATGTGATGAGCTTGCTCGATTCTTCACAGATAAGACTGCCAACATCAGATTGGGTATTGGCCAAGCTCTCTCTTTAAGGGTTTGTGGTGATCGGCGCGAGGAAGCAAACACCTCTGTTACCTGGTCTGACTTTAGTAGGCTGGAGCTCATGGATATTGTGAGGATTGTCCAGATTGTACGACCAACCAGCTGTAGTTTGGATCCAGGCCCTACGTCACCATTATTAGGTTGCGTAGATACGATCTGTCCAATCCTTGCTGAAATTGTCTGGAAATCTTTGGAGCAGGGGATCTTTCTTGACCCCCTAAAGAAGGCGGTCGTTCGACCACTCCTAAAAAAGCCTTCATTGAATCCGGACTGCTTAGCTAACTACAGACCTATCTCTAACCTGCCTTTTGTGGGTAAGGTTATTGAAAAGGTGGTTGCACTACAACTGGATGACCATCTTATAAATCACAATGTCTATGATACTTTTCAATCAGGATTTAGGAAAAGACATAGCACTGACACCGCCCTTGTCCAGGTTTTAAATGATCTCCTGATTGTGAGAAAGGCTCTTACTATTGTAGTCCTTCTTGATCTCTCTGCAGCGTTTGATACTGAAGACCATGGTGTGCTTTTGGAGCGCCTGCGGCTTTATTGTGGACTGACTGGTACAGTTCTACATTGGTTTCGTTCTTTCCTCATGGGTCGGAGGCAGAGGGTTGTCACTGGAATTTATTCCTCTGACGCCATCTACCTGTCCTGTGGGGTGCCGCAAGGCTCCATCTTAGCACCCATGTTGTTTGCTGTGTATATGCTGCCATTGGGAGACATTATTAGATGATACAATCTGGGTTTTCACTGCTATGCAAATGATACTCAGTTGTATCTGTCCTTTAATCCCAGACAGGGAGATGCGATCAACGTGCTTAACAACTGTCTATCTGAAATCAAAGATTGGATGAGTACCAGCTGACTGAAGTTAAACCCGGATAAGACTGAGGTGCTAGCTGTGGACCCTGGTCGCCTTGAGGCGGGTTGTAGGGCTGGGACTCCATCGGGCATATGGCTCGATGGTGTCCAACTTCCAACCTCAGACCAGGTACGTAATCTGGGCATTATTATAGACAATGGCCCGACCCTAAACTCTCAGGTGTCAGCCGTTGTCAAATCTTCATTTTACCATCTTAGAAATATCACTCGGGTGAAACACCTGGTTCCTCCGGCTGACCTCCCTACCTTGGTCCACGCCTTTGTGATCTCTCGCCTTGATTACTGCAATGCCTTGTACCTAGGGCTACCAGGGGTTGATATCCACCGCTTGCAGCTGGTGCAGAATGCAGCGGCCAGGCTTTTAACTGGGACATCTAGAAACAATCATATTACGCCTGTGCTGCGCGGACTGCACTGGCTGCCAGTTCAGTGGCGGATCACCTTTAAGGTCGGGTTACTGACCTATAATGCCCTACACGAACAGGGATCATGGTATCTGCAAGATCTCCTTACTCCCTACTGTCCTTCTCGCTCACTCCGATCCACCGACGAGGGATTGCTAGAGATTCCCACTGTTCGTTTAAAGACATCTGAGGCACGTGCATTTTCTTATGCTGCCCCCACCCTGTGGAATTCTCTACCTCGCCGGATATGAGGTTGCCTGACCATCGAGAGTTTTAAATCTGAGCTAAAAACCTTTTTGGTTTTAAAAGCATTTAAAGATTGATTTTATTATTAATAATTTGTTTATTATTTAATGTTATTATTATGTTTCTCCTGTGGTGCAGCGGACAAAGCACAGGGTAAAGACTTCCAAAGGTTGTGGGTTGAAGACTAGTCTCTGGATTTTGAGAGAGGGGATATGATAGAGACATACAAGTATCTCACGGGGAGGAACAGGGTGCAGGAATACACTATTTTTAAGCGAAAAAGATGTTCCAGGACTAGAGGGCATGGGATGAAGTTGGAGGGAGGACGATTCAGAGGAAACATGAGGAAGAATTTCTTCACAGAATGGGTAGGGGACAAGTGGAACACCCTGCCAGAGGAAGTGGTGGGGGCTGAAACAATCACGGGATTTAAGAATGCATGTGATAGACATAAAGGAATTCTGGAGGTCAGGGGTAAGGGGCAACAGACTTCTAGGAAAACATAAACTGAACTTACAAGCTCAAATGGGCAGACTGGGTGGGCCATAGGCCCTTATCTGCCGACACTGTTTATGTATCTATGTATTGTACAGCGCTTTGTTTTTTGAAAAGTGCTTATAAATAAACTTTTACTTACTTTTACTTACTTTACTTACTTAAATAAAGACTTTTATCGATTGATTGATTGATTAAAGATAGAGGGGGATGGCTTAGAGGTAGTGTTAGAAAGTATCTTTTCACAGAGAGGGTTGTGGATGCATGGAACAGCCTTCCTGAGGAGGTTGTGGAGTCAGGAACAGTGGGAGAATTCAAGAATGCATGGGACAGGCATAAGACAATTCTAGTGGGGGGTAGGAGGAAGTAAGCTGTTGATTAACTAGAATCTGCAGCTTATCCATCAGGTAGGGAAATGAGCAAACTAGGTGGGCCAAGTGGTCCTTATCTGCCGTCAGATTCTATGTTTCTATGTTTAGGGTGGCTGCCCTGTATGCATCCCTTCTTCCCCTTTGGCTGTTCTCTCTCTCCTTAGGAAGCCAGGACTCCATGCCTTCTAGTCAGACTTCCAAGCAGGTTGCCATTCACTTGCCATTTCATGTCTACTTTACCCAAATGATACGACCAACTGATCCATGCTACCAACTGAACCCACATTACCAACCAACCTATCTACAGGTCTTTATTTACCCATACTATCAACTGAATCTATGTCACTACCCAACCTATGTACAGGTCTTCGATCCTGGTAAGCGTTCACCACCTTGTATGCTTTGCTCCACACTTTTTGGGCTTTTTCCTAAGACAGTGTCAGTGGCTCAACAGGTAGCATACTCACATCTGAGGCTGAGAGATCAGAAGGCTGTTGGTGCTTGCCCCACACCAGGCACTTGGGTTAATATCCCAATGCTGACACTACAGTGCAGCATGAGGGGGGTGCTGTACTCCTGAGGTGCTGTCTGTCAGAAGAGACATTAAACTGAGGTCACATCTGCCTGTTCTGGTGGTAGTTCAGGTAGATGTTAAAGATCCCATGGCACTTCTCGAAAAGAATAAGGGAATTTCCCCAGTGCCCTAGCCAAATTTCACCCCCCATACACTAAAATACCACCAACAGCTTAATCTGATTCAAAGTCAGTTGGTATTCATCTGTATCCCCCTCCCCCGGGTCATGCCTGAAAATAGGCAGAAGTTGTCTAGTGCACTTACCCGGTCAACAAAAACTAAATAAATAAATACCTTTAGCCAAGGGAATCATTCCTGTGGCACTCTATGGGTGGAACCCTCTTCCAGGATTCCTTGCCTCCATACCCCTACAGGATGGTATATCCCATGGATAGAGAGGTGAAAAGCCAAAAATTATCTACATTACACAAGCACAAAACCAGTTGTGCAGGCACATTGATTTGAAGGGCTAAAACTCATAGTTCAAGGGAGCAGAGCAACTGGCCATGCCCCCATTAGGCCCATTTAAGGACTGCTACTCCTCATACTGCACGTGAGCGTTTTTCTTTCCCCCCCATCCACCCCTCCTCCTCCAGTGGCACGCCTCTCTCTCCTGTGAGCTTCTTGCTAGGGTACCTTAAGCCAAGGGAATCATTCCTGTGGCACCTCTGGGGTGGAACCCTCTTCCAGGGTTCCTTGCCTTCGTACCTCTACAGGGTGGTATATTCCACAGATAGAGAGGCAAACAGCCAAAGATTATCTATGTTACACAAGCACAAAACCAGTTATGCAGGCACATTGAACTGGTAACTGTTAACTGCATTGCATGCCTGCCAAACCTGGCCTGCATCATGACCAATGTGTTGTGAATGAAGAGGCAGAGGCAGAGCCACAACTAGGTATGGATGCTCAATGACAAATTGTAGTACAACTAAACAAGGACAGTCATGGCACACCGCACACAAAATGATTTTCATAAAAGCCAAGTGTTTTATGAAACGCTAGAAGCATTGTTGCTGTTGCTGTGTTCAGAGCCTGAGCCTGAATAGGCTGCACACCACTGTGGTGAGAAATAAAACCTTAAAAGAACTAGTAATATTTGTGCCTCAAACAGGAGCCATACTTATTCCTGACTCCTGAAAGCCCGACATTCAATATCCCATAACCTAAATCCCGAAAGTAACAATGCCCGATAAGTCATATCCTTGTCTAACGAAATCCCATGTGCCTCTGTAATCTAATACAGCAACGTTCTGAACCAGCTGCGGGACAACATGAAAAATCTGTAATATTTGAAATGAGCATATTTATCTTGAAACAGCTCTACAATATGATAATAAGCGCCCGTCATGCCTCTGTAATCTTTAAGTATGGCTAATATAGCAACATTCTGAATCAGCTGCAGGAGGACATGCAAAATCTGTAAGTAAGGCAAATATAGCAGCAGCATATTTTTCTTATGCACAACAGCATATTTGAAACGAGCATATTTATCTTGAAACAGCTCTACAAAAACATCTTTTGCTAAGTTTATGTCAGTGGTGGAAAAAGAACTCATAGCGGTGCATTCTGACTGCTGAGATTGGTGAAGGTAAATAGCTGGGTTTGTTGTTAAGTTCATGACAGTGGTTGAAAAAGAACTCGTAGTGGTGCATGCATTAACAGTGAATTAACAGTGCAGGGATTTTTTAAACAGCTGTGCTTACTGTACTTACTGTCTGCGTCTATTGCTGAGTTAAAGACAGTTCATGACAGTGACAAGAATATTGTAAGTAGCGTTGCACAGCCGTGCATGCACATTAACAGTGCTGGGATTTTGTAAGACAGGAAAATATGAAGTCTGGCTATTGCAAAGTTGGGCAATTGGGGACAGGAATTTAAATGAAGGGCTATTGAGGGTTGGAATTAAGTACCATATCCCCACAGACATTTCTTTTGAATTTAGTGTGGGCTGTGCCATGACTGTTCTTGTTTTGTTTTGTTGTGTTGTGTTGTGAATTAACTCACGATACATATAAAAACAAGCATTTTCCAATGCCAAACATTTGATGCTTGTGACCTGCCCACACGGACAATCTCTGAGCTGACACGGAATGGAGGGTGTGGGTGGGGGTGGGACAGCACACCGAGGGAGGAAGCAGGAGGGGTTTTGTTTTTCTTATGGTGGGACAGGGAACAGAGGGTGTGGGTGGCTCAGCACCAAGGGAGGGAGTGAGTGGGAGGGGTTTTGTTTTACTTCTACAGGGACGGAGAATGGAGGGTGGGGGTGAGACAGCACACAAAGGGATGGTATGGGAGGGATTTTGTTTTACTTCTACAGGGACGGGGAATGGAGGGTGGGACAGTTTTCACCATTGACAGTCCCGTTTGAAACTCTAATAGATTTAAAAACATAGCAAATTTTAACAGATTAGACTGTGAAAAAAAAGGGAAGGCTACAAACGTTTAACAGTTGATCTCAAACCGTGTAATTAAAATAAACACTTAAAACAGACAGGCTCCACATGTGGGAAAGACAAAATGTACAATTAAGGCATAGAAATAGTTTTAAAATCTGTTTATTAGTTTATCATTATATATTTTTAAAGAAGTAATCCATTACATGGGTGCCATATGCTTTAGAAAAGTGTGGATTTACTGGCTGCATTTATGCAGACTGCTGTTTTAAAGTAGCTGAAGCTCTTATAATCACTTATCGAGGTGATAGCTTCCAGAAAGGATACTGACACATTCAATAAAATGATAATCCCAGGTCCTTAGGATCTGTTCGCATTGTGACATTCAGTTCAGGCTGCAGGGAATTCATTACTTGGGGGGATCATTATGCTGTTATGTAAATCTTGCTCTGCACAGCTGGTGCAACAAGTCTTGTGTGCAAGATTTTGCAAAAAGCTGTTCAAACAGCAAAACGCACCTGCACAATAAATCAGTGAAGACTCACATAATCAGTTTTCTTACCCCCAAAAGTGTGTTTATTGTGAAGCAAAGCAGTGCATAATTAGAGAAGTTAGGCTTGAACCAAATAATCTCCTGATCAATGCTATATTACACAAACAAAAATAAATCCCCCTTATTTTCTCTCCATACCAAGAGTAGTCACAGCGTGAGACAAGCATTTGTCAATGCCAAACGTTTAATGCTTGTGACCTGCCTATGTGGACGATCTCTGAGCTGATGTGGAATGGAGGGTGTGGTTGGACAGCACTCAGAGGGAGGGAGGGAGTTAGGGGGGTTTTATTTTACTTTTGCTGGGACAGGGAACGGAGGGTGGGGGTGGGACAGCCCTGAGGAAGGGAGCGGGAAGGGGTGTTTTTACTTTATATGGGAACCCAGAACGGAGGGTGGGGTTGAGACAGCACACAGAGGGAGAGAGGGGGAGTTTTTTTCTTCCACTGTCATGACAGGCTCAGGATGTTGAAAGCCACTCAGCTGTTTGCTGACGCAGCTTCATGCAAATCAAAGGACTGAAGCCCTCTCTGATTGGAGAGGCTTCGGTCTTTTGAAGTACACAAAATTTATACCCAACAAGCACTGAGTGGTGTCATGTGCACACTGAGCCCCTGCTATTGTGAACATCAATGGGCTTGGCAGTGGCAAACAACCGCATCCGTTTTCACTTGTTACAAAACGGTTGGTGCACAGGAGCATCAAACATAAAAAGGATACTGTTATTGCTGGATAAATACACCATAATTAAAGTATAACTGTAAAGTATTTGTAGTACATGCAGTAGATGTGTAGCTACTGTGTAACTACCTCTGTTGTAAGCAATTAATGATTGCCTACCCCACCTTTACACTGAAACTGACACTTTAACTAAAGTGACACCAATAGCTGACTTGTGCGAGCATCAAATTCAACTTTCTATTAATCAGTTTAGCTCATTTTGGGCCCCTACAGCTGACTTAGACAAAACCCATATACCACTATATAAACAGTAGGCACAAACTATCCTCAAACTTTGACTCAGATTGGATATACTCTGGATAAGGTTGCCTGAAAAATAGCTGTGGTAACTGGCAGAACATAAACAGTGTGGTTATGCGCAATACAAAGAACTCTACCCAAAATTCTGTCCATGTGGCATGTTCTAGAATAGTTGTGCTGGCTTGCTGAGGTAAGCAACAGGCACATCATTCCACAGGGTAGGCTGCCTCGCAGTTGTTTATAATATTATGTTCATGTGGTATATTGCACCATATATTTACTGGCTGGTTGAGGTACACAGCAGGCCTCCATTTACAGTGTAGACTGCCTGTCAGAGATTCCAAAGATTTTGCTTTCTGGTTATGGTGAACATATGGGACACTCTAACAGCAGAGCCAGTGGAAATTATGACAGTACAGGCTCTCAAGGTAAGCCTGGACAACTGTCTGCTTACCATGGAAATATCAGGGTACCTTGAGCAGTAGAGTGGGTGGGAATCATAATAAATTAGTATATGTTTTTACAGCATACTTATTAATCTCTCCCTATGAAGTGAGTGTATAAGGGTAAGGTGAGTGGACCTGATGAACCTAGAGTCATTTGTGACCTTAAATTACATCATTACTAGGTTTCTATGATAAGGACCTTCAGTTTCTCCTCATAGCATTTGTCCTCCATACCCCTGATCCTTTCTGTGGTCCTGCATTGCAGTGTCTTGACTGTCTCAATTTCCTTTTGGTACTAGAGAGACCAGAACAGCAAGCAATACTCCAGGTGGGGCTTGATCTAATCTTTTATGACCATCAGAAGAGAGAGAGAGAGAGAGAAAGAAAGGGAAAAACCCCGGTTGCACGAAACCTCTGAGGAAGCAAAGTATAAGTTGCCATCCTTCCAGGCTTGTGTATATATTATTAGATCAATTAAGCAGGAAAATTGCTATTTGCTGTATTGTGTGAGAAAGGTGTTCTAGCAGCCAGTGGTAAGGAGGGCTGAGGTGGTGGGTCCTCACCTCCTGTCACACTGTTGATCTGGGTTTGGGAGTGGATGAGAGTCGCTTGGAGACTGACCAGGGACAGGAGGATTGAGCATCCCAAAGACAGTGCTCCTCCCTCTGGGAGGGGTGTACATACATCCTGCTAGGCAACGTCCACCAGTAGGATCTGGATGGCAGTGCAGCAGGATGACAGGGAAGGAGTCCCACCCTCTGATGCCGGAGGGCATCTCTATAGAGGTGGAGCTCGCTCAAAGCACCACTGCACGTACCAATGGGCCTGAGGAAAAACATGGAGGAAAACCCCTGACCATGACAGGATGAAGGTCGGATTCTCTGTAAGCCTCACTCCAATGACTTGGTCTCGGGGTCCTCTGGTGAGTGCAAATAAATGGTAAGCCTCAGTGAAGCTGGGCGATGGGGCTGGGGGGACTGGACCTGAATGGAGAAGGTGGGCAGACAAAAGGAGCTAAAAGAACTTTTTTTTAAAATAAGAGTGCTCTGATTAGTGCTTACCACCCACTGCATTGGATTAAAAGAGTGTTGAGATGAGCTTTTCCTTCTACCTCATGAAAGAGACTTCCATCCTCAAAAGGAGCCCATGGACACAGCCTAGTGATGAAGAAGTCCCTACTCCCAAAGACTCCTGAAGGAGCTGTGAGACACAGCCTGATAACAGAGTCCACTTTCAAAAGGACTCCCCCTTTAAGGAGACCAAGATAGGCCAGAGTGCTCAAGAAATTGCAGAGTATTCTGGACCATTGGCACTGTGATAGCACTACCACTTGTGATGCTGGAAACCCAGATTTGGAAGTGAGGCTGAGTCATTTGGGAGTTGGCTAGAGGAGGAGGAGGAGGATCAAGTGTCCCAGAGGACCCTTTCTTCTTCTTACGTGGAGGAGGGTCTACGAGCTCTGCTGCAGTATTGTCACCTGGGTGACCACAGGTGGCAGTTCAAGTGGAGCCATGATGGGTGGTAGGCATCTCCCAACTGATGTTGTCAGCAGGCTTGCTTGTGGCCATCCACTTCTGCCCATTTCCCACAAGGCCAAGGCATCCAGGGGAGGGAAACAGCAAAACAAAAAAGCTCTTGACGGCAGGATAACATTGCCTCACTCCTCACAGGCCCCACACTGCTCACTGGGCTGTCTACCAGCATCCAATCTAAACTCCACCATGGAGGGAAAACTACTGTGCACTGTCAGGTTGGAGGTAGGTCCCAAGGACAGTGAGTGATGGCGCTGGGGGAGAGAGAGGTGGATAAGGGCAAGTCGTATATGTGGGAGATAATGTACAGTACACTAAAAAACAGGAATGTCAGCATATGAAGACTCTGAGGGGAAGGAGATGCTGATTAAGCAGCTGGTTCAAGTTCGGTTGTTTGGTTCTCTAGTCTGGTACAAGGCTTACTGATTACTATATACCTGCTGAGTCATTGAAAGGCACAGCTTAGAAATCCAGGAAGTGGTTATTGGACCAGTAGAGTCACTGACCACTTTCTGTAGAAGAACTGCAGCCCTTGAGGAGCCAAACTGCAACCCCTGTGGGGTATTGTGGGTATGATAGAAGCCCATGTTAAGCATGAATGGCTAGAATGTAGGATGTATGAATTTGGAGGCATGAAAGTGATGACACCACAGGACATGGCTCCGTATTAAATTATGGATATGAAAGGTGCCCATGTTAGGAAATGAATGAATAAAACATATCCTGTATAGATTCAGAGTAAGAACATAAGTCAGAGGCACAAACAGCAAGGTACTTCAAGTCTCCTTCCACCGAACATTGCAAGGGCAATGATCCTTCGCATATAGGGCATCCACATGGCTTAACTTTCTCAACACTGACCTCCAATAGGAACCTAAATTCGGCCCTTTCAAATCCAAACTATGTTCTTATCTTTACACAATCAGCACTTGTGACTGTGATAGCTAATCCACATATTTCTGCCTTCTAGATAGCTTTTTAACAGCTGCACATATTTTTCTTGCCCTCAGCTCCTCCAGTTCCCCTGCTCCCTTTACTACTTACCCCCTCCTCCACCCCCTCTCCCAGTCACCACAGACCCAAGAGGTGGTTTGACTCGACAGTTCTCCGCAGATTACTCCAGTCCCCCTTCTCCTTGCCTCTCTCCTTTCTCCATTTTCTTACCTACAAGGCCCACTGGGCCGCTCCAGTCAATAAACTCTAACTCATCATACAGTTCAAGAAAGCTCTGATACTCTTGACTTCCTGACACCCTCCTAACGGCTCTGTTTCCACACTGCTTCTCCTCCTCTCCTCTCCTCTCTCTCTCCTCTCCTCTCCTCCTCTCCTCCCTCTCCTCTCTCCTCTCCTCCTAGACTACTGACTGATGCTTTGTTTGTAAGCTTGCAACTAATCTGTATTATACTTCTAGTGTGATGTATCATCTCAATCTATATATTGTATGTCCTGTGTTCTCTAACATGGAACCTTTGTAAATGAGCTTATAGCTCAAAGATATTAATCCGAGATGTCAATAAATAAATAAATAAACAAACAGGGTACTGCCCAGTAAGGTGGACAAAGTATGGTGAGCTCCAAGGTGAGGAATCAGTGGTCACTTGAACAGGCTGGATATACTGCGGATGGAAGTGGTGGATGAAAGGTGCAAACTAGAAGTAAGCAAGCCTTTGTGCCCCAGACTTACTAAGTCATTAGTGTGAGCCGAGAAGACCACCAGCATATGGTAGTGTATTAGCCAGGGGACAAAGGAACCGCATCTGTGTGGTTGCCACTCAAGCAGGGGAGATTTAGTGGGACATCAATGTGGTAGTGGTAAACCTCATATCAAGGAAACACTGTATAATTAGGTTGAATGGAACTGATGGGCATATGCATGATGCGTGGTGTAGTGGTTTGGCTTGTTTAGATGTCAACAGTGGGATGCAAAGCAATCAACTTGCCAAGGGGCAGGAGAACCACATCCGGAGGCTGCAGCAGGGATGGCAAGCAGAAGAACTGATTCCAATAAAGTTGTTTATCAAATGAAGTTTGTGTGCTTTAATTCACAAGTGGTATTAGAATCTCTGGAGTTGAGAGCTGTTACGTAATAGTTGATAGTAGGACTGCTAGGTTGTGGGCACTAGAACTATGAAACTGAAGGTAATAGGCATTAGAACTGCTAGCACTGCTTTGTATCAATGGATCGATACCTAACTGAAGGCATATGATTCATGCAAGAGTGTTGGGCACTTGATGAATGTATGCTAGGAATGCAGATTGCAGAATTGTTATTCTGGTGGCAACCATGGGATACAGAGAAGTCCCTACATGCCACATAGCAGGATGTCTATGGCTGATGGCTGCAACATGATACAGAGAGCAAAGGGGCTTGTGGTAATGGAGCTTGGAGCTATAATGTGTTGGTGAATGTGAGAACTCTTGCGGGTATAACAGGTAAGAATTACTGGGTTACTCTTTTGTCTCGCTTGTTTCCCTAATGCAACACAGATGGGCTCTGTGGCTCTGTACCCCCATGTCATCCTCATCTTCCACAGGGAATACTTCTCTTAGAATGACAGCCACCCCACACCATTTCTTGTCAAACCTACCCTTTGGAGTAGTCTGTATCTCTATTTCTTGTTATCTCAATCATTTTGTTTACTCCATCCAGAATCTTTGAGTTCCATTATGTCCTAGCTGTCCAAGTGAATCAGGCATGTAAGCTTGCTTATTTTGCTGTGTGTGCTCCTCATATTAGCTTTTATGTAAGTAAGGATATTTCCCCTGGGTGTCCTCTCCTGTTGCTCCTCTGCTGTGCTGTCCTTCCCTCAGTGATTCCCTGAATCAGCCTCCCACCTTGGTGGAAACCCTGCTCCAGACCCATCTTGCCTGTTATCTAGCTTAAATCCCCCCTGACTGCCATGTTCATTCTCATTGCCAGTATACCCCCTCCTTTTTGGCATAGCTGCAGACTCTCTTGCCCAGAATGCCCTCCAGTTGGCCAGAAAATAAAAAGCCTCCATCCCTCTTGACCCAGATCCTTAGTCAAGTGTTTGCATGTCTAATGATACACTGCCACTCTTCACCAGCCTCTAGGACTGGGAGGATCTCATAAAAGATCACTCTGGATTCTATTCCCTTCTGGAATCTATCTAGTTTTGTGGCTGACCAACTCATGTACATAGGTCTTGTGCACCTGATGTTGTCCATGCAATGATGGTCTGCTCTTCTTCTCCACTGTGTTGCTTGGCTCTGGTTAGCACTCATTTCACCCACATCGCAGACTGGCAAACCATAGGGTGAAGCTGGTAGATACACCAGGAATCCAATTTTTTTGTCCGGGTTGGCACCATAGTGGTTCAGGGGTCAGGGGACTGGGGGCTGCGGCATATGGCAGTCCTTGAAGGACTACCATATCCCTGTAAGGGTGAGAAGATTCAAACAAAATGGCATAATATGCCACCCAGCCTTTCGTGTCACCTTGGAGGGCTGGCCCATCTGATAATGGGAGGCATTCAGGTCCCACAACGACCCATGGAGACCATAGTGGGATGAAACTCAGAAGCTTCAACAGGGTCCCCTCTAATGTAGGAGTGGCACCTTCTGGATGGCTGCACATCACAGACAAACCTCTGTCAAACATGTGGATTTTGACCCCCTTCCCTGGGCTGTCCACTGAAACAGCTGCTCACTGAGATGCACAGGCAGAGAAGGAATGGATGCAAAGAGACCACTAGCAACCTTTATGTCTGTCTTGGATGGCTCTGCATGTGAGGAGGGTCACTCTGTGCCTGCAGCTAGACCTCTGCATTTGAAGAGGAAAGATTTTACATTTTGTGGCCTGGGACTTTATTCCATAGGTTCTCAGAGCATCTCATATTTTTATTTATTTGTTTGTCACTTTTAATCAGAGAGACACACTGAGCTGTGACATCTAATTTCCAGATGTGTCCAGGGGGAAGCGTTGTGAAGACCTTTTTTTTATTGACAGGGAGAATGTAGGCCAGGACACTGGGGGATATCATCTACTGTTAAAATAAGTGCCATGGGATCTTTAACTTCTACAGGAATAACAATCAGAGATGGGAAGAAGGGACCTCAATTTAATGGTTTATCTAAAGGATGGCATCTCAAAAATGTAGCAACCCCTAGTGTTGCACTACAGTATTAGTGCTGGATTTTAGCCCAAGTTCCTGTGAGACTGTACCCCATGACCTTTTGATCTTCTAGCCCCTACTGACCAACTGACGTTGCTAACTATAAATCCAAAAACACTACCTTCTTTGATGTTTTGTCAAAAAAGTAACATCTTGTAGTGGTTGACATGTTCATTTGTTTTATCTAGAAAATGGACTAGATCACAAAGGTCTATTTGTACTCACACCTGGTAAACAAACATTTAAAACAACTGTGAACAAACACAGAAACATACAAAGATATATGCAGAAAAAGACCCATCCAGTCTGTCCAAGATAACCACCTTGCTATTACTAAACTTGGCTACCTAGCCATTACTAAACATGGCATACATTGAGATTAGGCTGGGGGCCATTTTGGCAGCTCAGCTCCATTGTCTCACATTCCCACCCCATCTCCCCTACTTCTGTCTGTACACTCTCCTTAAACTGTTCCATCCCCTCTTGAATCCATTCATGGTCCCTGTATTTACCACTTCCTTGGGTAAGTAGTTCCACTTGCCCACCACTCAGTGAAGAAGTACTCACATCCCTCCTTAATTATCCCCCACTAGCTTAACATTTCCCCCCTTGTTATTGAGTTCTTGCACAACTTAAATAACTCATTATAGTTATTGAACCAACTTAGAAATGTGTCTCTATCATACCCCTGCTCTCTTCTTGATTCCAGCAAGTACATGTTCAAGCTATTCAACAATTCCATGTTTTCCCTTGCAAGTCCTGTGTCATTTTGGTTGCCATCTTATTGACTGGCTCCAGATATTCCTTATCTTTTTCAGGTGAGGGCTTCAGAACTGGGTATAGTACTCCAGATGAAGCCTTAGCAGGGACCTACTGTATAGAGGGGCAGGATCGCCTCCCTCCCTCCTTCTACTGGAACAATGACTTCCTATGCACCCCATCATCCTGCTAGCCTTCTCATGTACTTTGTTAACTGGGCTGTTGACTCGAGGCTAGCGTAGATGATGACTCCTAGTCTCCTTCCTTTTAGGTCTGGTTAACCCTTACGCCACTCATTAGGTAGTCCATTTTATTACAATAAGCCCTTATGAGCCCAAGATTACATAAAAGCAACAAATGTAAAATAGACATATATTAAAGTAAAAAAGCTGCCAGTCAAGACATCATCCCACAAAATTCAAAGAAAAGGGAGGTATGTAGCTTGCTGGTAAATAGTGCTTTCCAGTTTCATAAGAATATTTATCCTGGCTGTTGTTTTCAGCTCTGCAGTTCTGAGTTTCAGCACCCTTTACATGTGTTCGGTGGAACACTGACCACAGGGACATGTGTGATGTTCAAATTTATAGATTTATTGGTTTTGTATTGACGTCATGTGCTAGGATGTAAAAACATATGTGGTGTTAACCTTGTTTGGGCAGAGCAGACAGACACCACATCTGTAGTTCCCACATGTGAGGCATGGTGGCCACATTTGTTTGTTATTCAATTGTGTGCGGTTAGTGGGCACTACTGAATCTGTAATATTCTTGCCTCTTCTGATGCATGGTAAAAGAAAAGCAAGAACTTTCTTTTCAGTGATTCATCTCCCTAAATAACATGGCAAAATGTTTTATGAATATTTCCAATATAGCCAGCTAAAGGGTTATAATAGGTAGCAAATGTTGAGTATTCCCAAAGGTATAGGCTTTGATTTTTTTCTGTAACAAGATCTCCTATGGGATATTCTTGGCTCTAACTTAGGCCTTCTTTAAAATATTGTGTTGATATTTTCTGTGAAGGAATCTTTCACTAATTTCTACAAACTCCTGGAGGGCCCCTTATCCTACAGGCCTCTAGGAAAAGATACAGTATATCAGTGACATACTGCTTGTGTGAAGGGGACATCAAGAGACATGTCAGGGGTTTGACAGCATATAAATGAGTCCAACTTAATCGAGTTGTAACATGATATGATTTCTAGATCCATTAATACACAGGATGGGAACAATAATCTTTTGTACACCGGAGCCAGCCAGGATGCAATGCAGTGCACAGAGCTGCAGTATGCTGCAGGGAACAATGTAATTTAATGGTAGTTCAACGATAATTAATCCCATTTTTCATGCAGTATTTTGTGACATGTCATTTACTGCAAGGTGTTGCACTGCATCATGGCTGGCTCCGCTGTATGTAAGATTACGTACCATTTGAAAACTGACAGAAATACACTCCTACCTTATTTGAGAAAGTACTGGCTGGATCATTCATAAGTGTCAGGAGGAACTGTTCAAAGGAAGAATTTGAAAACAAGACTACCAGTTGTAATCTAATCTATAATTAACACATTTTCAGGTCTTAATAAAGACCAGTGATAAGAATTTTCAGAGTAGGAGTGACTCTTTCATCATACTGCAAGGAAGACTCACAAATACCTTCCAGGACAGTAAGATTTGTTTCTTACTTTAACTTCAGGAAGTTTGGTGACCCATTGATTGTCACTGTAGCATCAGGCAGTTTGTTATGTTTGTTGAAAATATTTTGTGTTATTATAAACTTTTTCTGATGTGATACATCAATAAAAATTTATTAGAGACAAGAAAAGAGAGAGAGAAAGAAAGGCAAGTAAGTAGGCAGAGTTATATGGTACTTATTATATGATGATCTGTGGTATCTGTGAAGATTCTGAACCTGCTATTGCAAGGGCTTTGAGATATTCTGCTTGGTTGCTGAAAAACAAAAAGAAAATGATCTCTGTAGAACTGACTTGAAGTATAAAATAAAATGAAACATAATTAAATTTTCCATTGTTAAAGTGCATTGAGAAACAAGTTAAAAGGTAGCAAGAAATTTTGACAAAGATACAGTAGAACCCAACAAGATAATAATTTAGCCAGTTTCTGACCTAATACCATCTATGGATGGTGCAAGTTTCCATTCAGGGTCATCTGCCTTCACAGGCAATTGTTTTGGGGCCTGGAAGTGGTAGTAGTTCAATTTGGTGACCGAACTAAAAAATCACCTGACATCTGAAAGGACTATTTGTTGTTTAGACAGGACACCATTGCATCAGCAATGACTTCATGACACAAAGTAATGCTATGACACAAAATGAAACATTTTTGAAATAAGAACTACCTGCTGAAGTATTGTTGAGCAATATTAAAATATATTTTGTCTTATTTCACAGCTTTTGTAAACTTTTTTTTTGTTGATATAGTGCCACTTCATATTCTAAAACAATCCTTTGGTTTCTAACGAATTAACAATTTTTTCAGAGTTTTTGTCTCTGTGAAGCTGAGTGCCAGTTTCCCTGTAGGTTGTATATATGATCCATACAGAACGAGTGGAATTACAGTAGCTCCACTGTTCTAATCTGAGCACATCTGCTTGCCAAGTGAGGAACTTGGATTTGCTTCCTGAGTCTGGCATCCCAGTTTGGGAGACAGAAAGGCAGACGTCCAGAAAAAAAAGGCTGCCCCACAAGACCAGCTGTGCCGTGAGAAAGAGATGATCAAAACAAGAAAGAATCATGGCACTGGCACCCCAACAAAAATCATTAAGCACTGCATGTACAGTAGCTAGAGTACAAAAAAAACTCTTTATTTAGTAAAAATAGATACTTCCAGTGCCCAAACTGATGAAATACACCCCACTATCACCACCCATAGTTGGGTATCCCTTACCTCTTTGGTAAAGTGAGTGTCTGCTTTTTACTATGATCGTTTCTTGTCTTGAAAGGGAAGATGTACAGTGTGATGGACATGTGCTGCCTTCATGGAGGGCTGGTGATGCTGCATGACTGCCCCATGGTGGCCCGGGGTAGGGGACACATGCTGACAGTGTGGAACTGTGTAACATCCCCCACGATATCCAATATGAATGCCCATTCACTGCCACTGTCCTAGGCCTTATTACTGGAGATGTTTCCTCAGCTCTTTTGGGGCCAGAATATGTGCATTTTCTCCAGGACACCCTGCCTTAAGAAGCCCCCTGCTGAGGATGGTTTGCTTTGGGTAAGAACACATTGGTATGACCTAGGTCAACATGGGAGCACAGGGAGTCCTCAAGGGAGAAACACCAGGAGTAGAGGGAAGAAAATGGAGCAAAATAGAATAAAACAGGAGGAGAAAAGAGAAAAAAAGGAATGGTAGCCCCCATGGCTTGTTGAAGGTGTGAATTGCTTGGTTCATTCTAATTTGTGTCCCCTTATGCAATGTACAGGTGAGATACAGTTTTGAATTTTCATTGTGTTTTACCTGCTAGTGTGTGAAGGTGAAATGCAAATCAAGATTAGGCTATTGTACTACTGTGGTCAGAGTTTCAAATAGTCCTGTGCTCTGAAGAGTTCAACAAAGTAGTCAGCATTTCAGTCAATTACACCTCTTGGCTGGAACTTTCAGTGCCCACAAAACATACATTTTCCTGCAAAAATTACATGTGTTACTTTGTGTAAGTTTCAAAGTCCATTCTGCAGGCTCAGGACAATTGTGCAGCAATTTGTGGTTTATGCAACTCAACATTTGTGTTCTTTTAAAAAGGTAAGTATTCAACTGGAAAAAAATCCTCTACATACACTGAGTGACAAGAGGCTGTTGCTATATATATATTAACATTTTTGCTACAATATTATAAAAGGTTAAAGTTGAAATTTTAGCTGCTTTCTTGCTGGTCATATGTACATCCTCACTTATGATTTGCATGACAAAGGTATCTAGAGATGCAAAATTGTGATGGAAATCTCTGACTGTACCTCTGAAAAAGTACGATCAGACATTAAAGAGCAACTCCAAATTATAATAACAAGCTTAAAAACACTAGATTTACACCAGTTATGTTTTAACTTTATTGTTTTCAGGTTATTTGTTATTTTCCTTTACTTTCTCCTGCAGGTGGTCTACTAAATATTGTAGATAATGCAGCAATTGTGTAGAGGTGTGACGGTATGGTGGTGTGCTGCAGTAGTTCATTTATAGTAAAGGGTGACTAGAGCAATAGTGTTGTGATGACACAGGTAAGTTGCACACTATTTACCAACACCAGTGCCGCTCCCAGCAGGTGGAACAGTGGGAGGACACTTCACATTCTGTAAATGTGGATGGTATCACCTAACAAAGAAAGGCAGTAGTCGAGAATGAGGTTCAGATGCTGCAACATATTTATTAATAACTAGGGAAGAAGGAAGACATGGTCACAAGGGCATGGGGAAAACTTAGAACTCTAAGATTCCTATAAGAGGAAGGCTCTAAAACTGTAAATTCTGGTGCTGTAACTAAAACTATATGAACCTCTAAAAACTGTAAAGGTACTCTAGATACTGTACAGGTAACTTTACCCCGACCCTGAGGTGCACCTCTACCCACGTGGGACTACCCTTGGAGCACTCCAGACACAGGCACTATAGCAGTAAGCTATAGCAAGACTCTAAAATGGTACAATTTGCAATCTTTGCACGGCTTTCAAAGCCGCTGTTCAAGTGATGGTCAATTGGTGCAGTAAGAAAGGGGAAACAAAGGAGGATCCTGAAAGGAGGGGCAACCAGGCTCACTGGCCAGCATGGCTACTGAAATTTCTGTGGTACTATAGGGATGTGGAGAGGCTTTTAAAACAGGCCGTGGGTCCATCAACTACACCCCCCCCTTGGGTTGCCAGAAACAAGGGACAAACACAAGAACTCTTCGGCTCAAACCTTCCATTGGGCTACCAGAATGTAGCAATGAGGAACAAGCACAGATGATCTGGCCACAGTCCTGTGGTAGACTGCAAGGATGAGATGACAGATGCAGGAACAATCTGGCCACAGTCCTTCTATGGATGGCTGGGATGAGACAACAGATGCAGGAACAACCCAGCCACAGCTCCTCTATGGACTGCTGGGTTGAGACGACAGATGCAGGAACAAGAAGTCAACAGTCCTTCTGTGGATTGCTAGGATGAGATGACAGATGCAGGAATAACCCATCCTCAGCCTGTCCGTGAACTGCCAGGACGGGATACCAGATGCAGCAACCATCCAGCCACAGCCCCTCCGTGGACTGCTGGGATGAGATACAAGATGCAGGAATGGATGGGAAAAACCCACGGAAACAGAACCAGGATGAAGATATCTTGGAAAGCCAGACAGATGGTGTATTTCAGGGTGCCAAGGTCAGACAAGCCAAGGATAAGTGTAAAAATAACAAACGGGACATTGATTTGGAGTCGGGAACAGAAGTTTTTGAAGAAGATGGGATGAAGAAAGAAAATAACAAACCAGAACCCAGATCTGCACTAGGCCTGAACGTAGACTACTACCAATGGAAAACAACAAATGTGATGTTACAGGTTCTGCGAGACGTGAATGATGATCTTCCAGAGGATCCTCACTGCAGGGCCACACTACTCAGGCCAGACACAGAAGGCGTGGGATGCATCAGCTCAAAACCTTTCTGGAGCTGCTGAAGACTGATTCTGGAAATCATGGCTACAAGGTGGGAGCACAGTATGAGGCAACTGCAGCTTGAAGCAGTTACAGACACAAAAGCACAGTTTGGAGCAATTGACCAGTTCCTGGGGCAATTGCCAGTAGCAGGGGGCAAATAACCAGTTTCAGGGCAATTGACCAGTTTCAGGGCAATTGATCAGTTCCAGGGGGGCAATTGCCAGTAGCAGGGGCAAATAAGCAGCTTCAGGGCAATTGACCAGTTCTAGAGGCAATTGCCAGTAGCAGGGGCAAATAACCAATTTCTGGGCAATTGACCAGTTCCAGGGGGCAATTGCCAGTAGCAGGGTCAAATAACCAGTTTCGGGCAATTGACCAGTTCCAGGGGCAATTGTCAGTAGCAGAGGCAAATAACAAGTTTCAGGGCAATTGACCAGTTCAAGTGACCAATTGCCAGTAGCAGGGGCAACTAACCAGTTTCAGGGCAGTAGCAGGCAGTAAACACAGTTCAGGTAGTTGAGGGCAATAAAACATAGTTCAGGTAGTTGCAGGGAGTAAAACACAGTTCAGGTAATTGAAGACTTATTGCTACACTAAATGCCCCAAAATGCCCTGTTGCCCCACGCTAGCCTAATTAGGGAGCTGCTAGTTAACTCTGTCCTCAGACGTCTCTATGGGTGGTCCAAAGGTGGGAAATATTTAAAACCCCTTTCCCACCAATGCAACCTCAGTCACTGTCCCTAAGCTCAAACAAACAACAGGGGTCCCAGAACCAACCTCCCACTTCCTGAAATGCTGAGCCCTGTTTCCAGTAACTCGGGAACTAGGGTGTGCTAACTGAGGTGCTGCCCTTCCTTTACTCTAGCCTTTCTGGGCTCTGAAATGCACTGAGGCTTGCCTTGTTCCTTTAATCTCCCCAGGAGAATTGCCTTTTAAATACTGCTCCCCTAGGAGCTGCCTCTATTAAATATGTCTTTAGGGCCCGTCGGTGCAGCGGTTGGATTTCTGCTCATGACGCCAGCGACCCGGGTTTGGGAATGGACCCAGGGACTGGAGGGCCGGCTGGGGAGAGAGAGGGCTTGAGCATCGGCTGACGGCTCGCCTTCTCTCGGGGGGAGGGCAGGGACGCGACCCGGCAATTGCTGACCCCTAGTGGAGGCTGGGGGTACAGCAGTACATGGGGTCGCAGATACTAAGGGGGCATGGTGAAAGTTGGCATCAAGCATTACGTTTGTGGCACACCACGTCCCACGGGGAGCAAATGGGAAAAGAACCCTGCAGCCGACCGGATGATGGTCTCCAGCTCCCGTTGCCGTGAGTCCAAGGACAGTGCGCGCACCATCCCCAGCAGCACCCGGAACAGGTTTGGCACTGGCCGCCCCACTGGCGCCGTCCTCCTTGGAGGAGGGGGACCCATCCAGCAAAGGGTCATGTCCAGGGGTCATCTGGGGAGCTGCATATGTGGGGGTGAAGAGGTGGCTGATCCGAGGCAGTGCAGCTTAGAGGGCATAGGTGGCCTGAAGGAGAAGCTGGCCTGGAGCTGGGAGGGAGCAAAAATAGAATAAAAAAAAAAAATATGTCTTTAGACCTGAGTAGGGCCCAGTTCCCTTGGCCCCACCTCAGCTCCGCCTCTGGGAGCTTTTTTTTTTTTTTATGAATACTTACCTTAAACTCAGGGCTTCTATGCCCTAGCCCCTCCCTTGGGTGCCGCCATGCCCGATCAATATTAAAATATGTAAATGGGCCCTGGGCCCACCCCCCCCGTTCTCCACCGACCTTTCAGGTGCCCTAGGTGCTTTTAAACAAATAAAACTTTTTCTCCACAGTTTAAGTTCCTGCGGATAGCACTCTGGCTCTGGTGCTTTCTCTGACTCACCATCCCAGCCCAGGGTGATGAAGTCTGCTCTCTGGAGGTGGGAGGCACTGCTGGCAGAGGAAGGGCTTTTGGAAGGGAGTTGGGCAGTGTGGCAGATGACTGGGGGCCTTGGGAGGACCGACTCTCCTCTTTCACACTGACGTGGCTCTTCACTCACCACCAGAGGAAATAAGCAGTTGATTAACTAGGATCTGCAGCTTATCTGTTAGGTAGGAAAATGGGCAGACTAGGTGGGCCAAGCGGTCCTTATCTGCCGTCAAATTCTATGTTTCTATGTTTCTATGTTTCAATGGGGGACCAACTAAAACCTTTTAAAGAAGGTGGATAAAAACAAAAAATTGGGGCAGAACTGAGCCCACACTCTGCCCCTGACTACCACAGACGACCCGCAGACTTGACCCCACACTACAGGCTGCTTTAGCTTCACTGGCTGGGGGGGGCACCGAAGCAGAGTTGACGGAACCGGCTTCAATACCCAGGTAAGCCATTCAGGTTACTGTTGCACTCTCATGGTCCTCTCTCTTTCACGGCTCAGCAACAACTCCCAGAAAAACAGAGTCCCTAGTTCAAAGCACAACACTCTGAGTTCAAGTTCTGGAAGCCTGAGCTCTTACTAGCCTTCATTTTTTAAAAAGATACACAAGTACCACACGCTGGGCAGGGACAGCAGTCCCAGCATGTGGGTGCCCTAGACTCGTGCTGCCTGCTCGGGGCTGCAGAATGGAGCAGGCATGCAGGAAACATTTTCTATTATCTTTATTCATACTGCTCTGCCTGGTGTGATGGGGAGGGAGAACGCACACTAAGAAGGGGACCTACACATTTCCCCTGCCCTCCCTGACATAGGGCCCTGAGGGGCATTTTATTTAATTTCTGTTGTGCCCTCAAACTTTGGGGCACTGCAACTATTTCACCAAGTCTTTCAAAATGTATCTGACTCTTCCTTGCTAACCACACAATTGCTGTTTGTGACATCACAGTCTGTTGTCATGGTGAGCACCATGATGTCATAAACAAAGGCACTGTGAGGTTAACAGTGGAGAGGCAAATGTTTTCAAATGTTTTCTATGCAGACATTTTGGATGGACTGCAAAGATGTGCTATAAATCTTGGAAAGAAACATTAAAAATTAAAATAAATGTATTCTCCAGTAAATTGTAATGGCTGAAGCTTTTTATTTATGAAAGCACATGTTGAAGTACAGAGCTTCCCTTTAAAAATCAAATTGCATGTTGCAAATGTACAAAATGTGTTTACTTTGTATAGGATCCTGCAACTGTGAGATGAAAAAGATCCTTGACTTCTGCTATAAGAATTGTTTCATGCACTTGTAATAGTACCTTTTCCCCACTTTTACCATTTCTGGAAAAGTCTTTTTTTCTAGTTGTCTCTGGTGACTTTCAGTCTAGAGAAACCTCTTTAAGTCTCACACATTCAAATGCAGTCAACAATATAGTCTTGTTATGTGAGAATCTGCACTGCCACTTGTTAATCTGTTTGTGGATCAAAGGGGTGACTTCAAAACTGCCCTGTGTCATTTTGAAAAGAAAATCTGCTGCATGATCAGACATGGCCAATTTCTTAATCAGTCTCACCTCTTCTATTCTCTGTTGTTTTCTTTTCCTTTAACACGCTTTTCTCGATCCCACAGACAGGTAGATCACATGTTCATCAACAATGTATGTCATATATTCGGCAGTTCCTTTCATATTATGAATGCTTCACTCAAGACAGCTGAATTTAGAAGGCACATCTAATTTTTCAGTGGGATCCTACTTTGTCACTTCCCCACTTCAAAAGCTGGGCACTAAAGAATACAAAGGTCAAGTACAGTCCTCCCACATTATAAGGAACGCCTCTGGATCCATGCTTGGTGTTTGTTATAATGAGGGTTTGCTATATCAATATACACTATTAAATGACTGGGAAAAATAAACCCCAATGTTAGCGTGTCATTAGTAATGAGACCTACAGCTGAATGGATTGGAGCTGCTGTCATAAAGAAGTGACCAGACATCATGATTGTTATGGTGGAAGCACCTTGGGTTGGTGTATTTGCCAATACAAAGTGGCTGCAAGTTGTGCTCTCCTGTGGCATTAATGCACACTAACAAAGTCAACTAGCTCTTGTAAACCTTGTGCCCCACTGAGACATCTTGCTCTGATCTTGTGGCTGGTGTGCAGTCTGGTAAACATTTTAAAAAAGGCCCAGTTTCACCCACGTTGTATGGTTGACATGGCTCATAGTCACCTGCTTCCAGAATGTTAATGAGCTTAGGCATGGACCCTTGGGCAGCAGCATCATCAGCTGAATGCTGTTCCCCAGGAATTCTGAGCTGCCTCATTCTGTTTCTCCTCTGGAAGTGCCAGAGCCACCCTGGAGAAGATTTAAAGGTGCACTGTTCACCCAGCAGCTGTCTTGCAAAGGAGTCAGCTTTTTCTTTTAAAATCGCACCTGACAGTGGGATACCAGGTACACACTGATTCTCAGACCAGATGCAAACTGTCTGGTCCACATTTGCATGTCCCACCAGCCAGAGTTTAATTTGCTGAAGACCCTCTTTCTTGCAGCACTGATCTGCAAACACCCTCAGTGACTCCCCCTGCTTACAGAATGTGCAGATGGTTGATTTTGCGAGGGAGTATTCATTGGCTAGTTCTGCAATACCTTCACCAACTTTCAGACTATCCAAGATCTGTACAGTAGCTTCATATTGACATCTAATGCCTTCCTTTTCTTGAAATCGGTCATGAGAAACAACAGTCCAGCAGCATTCTTACAAGCATCGTTCTTACAGGCAGCAGCAGTGGTAGTGAGTAAAAGGAAAAGGGGTTCAACATGCCTTATAATGCAAACTGCAAGGTGCTAATTGAAATCAGTTGATTTTCACGGTGTCCAGGGTATGTGTTTGTTATACATGGGTTTGTTATAATGGGATTTGTTATAACAAGGGAGTAGTTTGTTCAGGGTCAAACGAAGTGACAATGGCTGTGGTGGGCTTTGGATCTGCAGTCTCTTGGCTCACAGTTCAGTCCTGTAACCCCTGAATCAAACTGCCCTTTTCTTTGTTAGGTGGACACACACACAGATACACACACACACACACACACACACACACACACACACACACGATGCTTCAATGATCTCATTTATAAAATGGCAAAAGGAAATGCAGGAACCTTATTATTGGTCTAGACATGTCACCTGATTGTGTGTTAAAACACTACTATGCACAACATTCTATGCCTACATTTTTTGTATCAGATCCATTTTATAAATGCATTTTTGATGCACTTCCAGTGGTTTGTGAGGACACTCGCTCTTTGACCTTCTGCCTCACAAAACCCTGTAGTGTGCATTACAAATGCTTTAATACATACCTTGTCTTGCAATATTGCTTACTTACTCAGTACTGGTTGATAAAATGACTAAAACATAGTTCAACCATAAGCTAAATAAATATTTTCTAAACTGAAGCAATTCAAGTCACAGCTATGTTATGAGTGGCCCATGCTTTATTGAAGTTTGAAGTTTATAGTGTAACCAGGTGGCTATAGTGGAGACCAAAGGGAAATATCTTGTTCTATTGGTTTCAGTTTCAGGTCATGGCTTCCTGTTCTATGGCCACAGCAAAATGAATTCTCTGTAGTTAGTTTGTTTAACGTAAGTCTGTGGTTGCCCATTAAAGTTATTGAGAAAGTGAAAAGTCAACTGCAAGAACTGTTAAGTTCTTCAAAGGCAGCAAGAAGCTGAATTTATTAAATCTCCTGCTTTCATGTTTTATTTGAGTGCATTTAAAGTAAATGGGTTCTGGGAAAAGTGTGTGTGTGTGTGTGTGTGTGTGTGTGTGTGCATTGTGCCTTAAAGCTCATCTAGTTAGGAAAGTAATAGCGTAGAATTAGTATGTTGTATATCATATATAGTATTAGATAATTTTTTAACACCAGTAAAGGGCTTCTAGAAGATTTAAATATATTAACTCACAGAATGTAAGGACCCTGTTTTTAAATGCACCAGCAGATATTTTCTGTTTTTCCAAAATGCTGGTGACTAGTTATAGTTGGCTACATACAATTAATAGCCTATTTTACTAACAAAGTCAACACACCTTTTAACCATGCAAGTATGCAGTCCTGTGATGTGGCATTATTGAGTTTTTGCAAAGTATTGAAAAACTATGCATTTTATAGCATAAACTATTTTAAGCAGGGATGGTTGAGCATTGCATTACATAAGCTCTTACCCACAGACAATCAGTCAGTAATGTATTAATATTCAGTAACTGACTTGTTCAGTAAAAGTTATCCAAGATAATTTGATCAAGAAGTGCATTATCCTCTCAAATCTTGGAAATTTGGAGCAGACAGTGCTTTACTTATACAGTGATTGTTAGATACAAATAGAATAATAGATAGGGAACTATGTATTACATATAGAATAATAAATGGGGTAGTGTGTATGATGAGAATTTTACACACACCCACGGTGTTGGATGGTGCAAAAACCCTGAGAGCAAAGCTCGAGGGGTTTATACAAGTGTGTAAAATTTGAGCTTTTACACAGTACCCCATGTGTTGTTTTATATAATTAATGCAGAGCATTTTTCACCACAACAATTATATAAATAGAAATTGATCTCTGTTCTGGTAGCCATGGTCTGGTTGAAGAAGCCAATGAAGTGTGTACACAAGGATGGCAAGAACGCAATTGGCACATGCTGCGAGTGAGGGAAACCCAGCACATGTTCACCGTTGTAGCCAGCTAGTGATAACAATGAATTTTAACAGGGTTTCCCTATGAGAAATAATGCTCTCTGCTTATTGTAAGGGAATAATACCATTGAGAGGTTCTAGTGCCATGATAACCTAGAGAGCAAAGCTCAGGAGGTTCTCATGGCACTAAAACCTTAGGTTGGTATTATACCCAAGTCAGATATAGTTCCTTATCTGTTATTTTTTATACTATAGGGATCCAAGTGTTTTTTTTATAATAAAAGAAAGAAAACATGTAGTTACACAGAAATGGCTGTCAAGGTTTGCATTACTGGGGTACAGAGTACAGTTGTAGTTGTGCAAATGTTGGCTGGTAGGGCAGCATAATGCAGTATATGTAGTAGCACAATAAATATTATTCAATTGCTAGTGCTGCACTGCACTGCATGTTATACTGCACTTCCGGTCAGTTTTTGCACAACTACCACTGTATGTGTATTTTTAGATTTCTTTGAAACCTGACTTTATTGCTAATAACCTTCCCAGATAACCTCAGTGAGCTTGGGGTGAGTTCTGCCAGGTTTTGGATGGGGATATATTCCAGGTAATCTCGATGATGCACCCTATCTACTGTTTATTGGATCCAGGGCCTACCTGGTTGCTTATTGGATATGGGAGACATTGGGTCCCATTATTTCAGAGATTGTTAAATTCTCTTTGAAGGAGGGGTTATTCTTGGCTGCTCTTACAACGGCAGCGGTGAGACCCCTCCTGAACAAAACTTTCTTTTGTTCCAGATGTTCTACTGAATTACAGACTTGTTTTG
The DNA here is from genome assembly GCA_016271365.2 of Neoceratodus forsteri. NCBI lineage: Eukaryota > Metazoa > Chordata > Ceratodontiformes > Ceratodontidae > Neoceratodus > Neoceratodus forsteri. The sequence goes on from CM057456.1 coordinate 1,683,439,661, forward strand.
AGCCTTCCCTTTTTGAAAAGGTGGTGCTGATGCAGCAGGAGGCTCACCTGGAAAAATTTGACATCTGTGAGCCACTTCAGCTGAGTTTTTGATCACTCTATAGCATGGAGACTGCTCTCATTAAGGTGTTTAATGATCTCACTACTAGGGACAGAGGGCACCATTCCATCTTGGTCCTTCTTGCTCTCTTATTGGTGTTTGACACATGGATCACAGGGTGCTATTAAAATGTCTAACCTACCATGTGGTGTTCACTGGCATGGTTTTGTGCTAGTCTGAGTCTTGACTTACTGGGAGAGCACAACATGTGGTCCTAGGTAATTCCATTTCTGGGACAGCTGTGCCTGACTGGTGTGCTTCAGGGTTTGATCCTGGCTCCCATGCTATTCATCATTTACATAATGCTGCTGGTTGAGATCACAAGATACTATAGCTTGGAGAGTTGCTACTATGCAGGTGGCACTATGGTATATACAGCATGTCTTGTTCACCTGATGGAGTTGGTGCTGGTCCTGTGCTGTGCCATGATTTATAAGAACTCAATGACTGCATGGCCTCCAACTGTCTGAGTCTCAAGCCGAGCAAGACTGATGTGCTGATTGTTGCATCAGGTCCATAAGACATCTGTGGGTAGCTATTGACTGCAGCTGATACTGGAATATTATGTGTCCACCGTTGTCAGTTGTGACTTTTTCCATCTTTATGACATCTCCTGGACCAAACTGTAATTCGTACCCAGGGACCTGGTGATGATAATTCATACTTTTGTTGCATCCAGACTGGACTACTACAATGTTATCTGAGAGTTTGATACATCACCTGCAGTGGGTCCAGGTGCTGCAGCCCAAATGATCGTTGGTGCATTACATAGGGAAAATAGTACCTCATTACTGCACAATCTGCACTGGTCGTCTATTCCATGGTGTAGCAACTTCAGAACTAGCTTGTTGGTATACAAGGACCTGCAGGGTATGGGTCCTGGTTACAGGAAAGATCCCTGACTCTGCATACTTCTGTCTGTTCTCACCACTCCACTCCACTGAAGTAGGCTTGTTTATCAGTTCCTTGGTCAAAGTTGTCCAGATAGAAGGGTTTGGGGCAGCTGCCCCTGTGTTCTGGAAATCTCTTCTGCCCCACATTTCTCTGCTAACTCAATGGAGGCCTTCAAGGGTACTGTGAAATTTTATCTATTCCAGCAACTTTTCTGCCTGACTTAAGTGTACAAAATAATTTGTTTGTTACGTATTTATTTGCAATATTTATTTTTTATTTACTTAAATTGTGTGATTTTCTGTAATGTATTTTTGTACGGTGCCCTAAGCCTCCAGGAAGAACACCTGAAAAGTAAACTTGCTTTGCCTTTTGTGCTGAGGATCTTTGTCTTTTAGATTGCGTTCCACCCCTAGAGGTGCCATGGGAAAGATTCCCTTGGCTATAGGTACCTTAGGACGGAGCCCCAAAAAGAGTATTAAGCAGTAAACAAGACTAGTTCCTCCTTTTACCTGGGTTGAGATACAGATGAGACACTCTAATGAGTAATGGAAAGAAGAAAACATGTGTCTGTGTCTTCTGTTTTCAGTCTTTGCATATTGTGTGAGATGCATTTTGCACCGTACACCCCTGCTTAAAGCAGAACCGGCCTAAATTCTTTCATGGTTATTTGCATATACTTCTCATGATGTTTTGCATTATTAGGATATGTGTAACTTTGTATTTCTTTTAAACTTGGCCTCATTTCCAGTGCCTTTATTTCAATGGGCCTACCCAACCAAAGTAGTGCTAAACTTGTTCAACTGTGATAACTGTTTGGTCCACTGGGAATTATTACCCTGTAGGGATACTGAAGGCAAGGAACCCTTAAAGAGGGTTCCACCCCTAGAGGTGCCATGGGAAAGATTCCCTTGGCTATAGGTACCTTAAGATGGAGCCCCAAAAAGAGTATTAAGCAGTAAACATTGACTATGAGGTTGAGAAGCAGATTGGCAGCAACAAGACAGCTTGAAGAAACAGAAATTCAATGTGCAGGTTGTCAGGATTACACTGATACAATGAATTGCACTGATGACATAAGGACTTCCTAAGGAGAGAGGGAATAATGAGTAGGGCCACTATCCATTGCCATCCAACAGCGGAAACCTACCTAAGGAAACTAAGGAATATACTATTAACAGCTAACTACATATTATGACCTAAGGCATGGAGAAGAGGAAAAGAACCCTTTTTAAAGGAGGAAACCTCTGGGGATCCAAGGCCTAGGTCACCTTCCCTCCAGGCTAGGGATAGTTTATTTAGTGATGGCTCTGCTGTTGCAATTTAGAAACCCAATCCAAGGGGAGGAAATATTGCAATTTGGTAGAAAGCTCTCACAATCCCTCTAAGAAGAATGGCATGAAGGGTTGTGGGCGGGTTCTGCAACAATGGGTACTTTTGAAGCTAGAGCAGGCCCCCACAGTGGGAGGAGAAGAGCAATGACAGCTTGAGGCACTCAGCTTGCCTACCAACTAAAATAGACTAGGTAAACCAGAGGCAGGGAGAATAGCTTTCAAAGGTGCCACAGCAATGCCGTAGCCAAATTAGTGCTCTTGGGCTGTAAGGGTCCCACCTCTTGGCTTCTGAAGTCTTAAATTCTGCATCAAGAGGTGTGCTGTATGACTGCACACTAAAGCTCCACCCACAGCAAGGACATTTCTACTATGGGCCAGATGAGAAGGACCTCACCCAGAGGTTCACATACTCAAGATGCAGATTTCATGAGTGCAGAGCAAGACCGACAGCTTAAAGGGCAAGTGCTGAGCCAGAAATGGTAATGGACATGGTTGGCATGCCTCCAATTTATGAATGAGAGCATGAATCAACTTCAAAGTGCTAGATAGGAGGTGACCAGGTGAAGCCAGTGGCAGTAGATTAGGTACCCCCTCCCCAATCCCTGATGGTTCCAGAACATATAGTAATTCTTAGATAGCAGGTTATTGATGAGGCGGCAGGGTGAAACCAGTGGCTATAGATATTGATGAGGAGGCCATGTGAAGCCAGTGGCTGTAGATTAGATAGCAGGTTAATGATGAGGAGGCTGGGTGGAGCCAGTGGCCTGGGTGAAGTAGAAGGCTGCAGTGTGAGCCAGTGTTTGGAGCTTTGATAGTAGTGGCAGCCAACAGAAATCAAGCCAACCAAGTCCATTAAGGAAGCCAAATTAATGGTGACATAAAAGTAGGTGTTTAGGTAGCAAGAGGCTGAGACACCAGTAGTTGAATTAGTGTGGTTTAGCATAATGAATCAATGAGGTTTAGCAGCTGCTTGTGGCACTGGGTCATAATGTCGCCAACAAATACAGTCCAACCAGACTTGCCACAGTGCGCACTGAAACAAGGTCAGAAAAAACACCAACCGCAACATAAACAGCATGCCCCATTAAAAACAATGGGACTTATTTTTTTTTGCAGGGACTTTGCCCCCAGCACCCCCCAACATGGGGGGCTTTGCCCCCACACCCCCCGGAATATAAATAACTAACTCCAAGGGGGTGTGGACTTCAGGGCTAAGGAGAAACTCGGGAGGGTGGAAAGGTTAATTAAAAAACAAAAATGTAAAAAGTTGCAGCACCAGGAGACTTGGGGGGAATTGAATCATGTCCTAGGTCTCCATTCCTGACAAGTGCTGGTGCCTTAACCAATCCACCATAGGAGTGACTCAACCAAGCATCCCAGTACACAGCAACTTGATCCCTCCTCACTAGAAGTGTAGTGAGACAGGAGTAGTGGTAATTCTCTACTGCTATTATACCCCTGTCACTCTAAATGCAGGCACACTCTTCACAGTGCAGTTATTGCCACTCTGATTTTTTTATAAGTTTTGACCTGGAACTGTTGATTACTATGGTTTCAGCATGAATAGTGACTTAATATGAGTGGCATGTATACCTTAGATGCCATTGAGACAGAGTTAGGTTGTTCCAGTAAAAAGGCATTTGCAGCGCAGTAATGAAATGCAATGAAAATCTTGAAAGCCATGAAGTCTGTGAGGATAATGCATTTACGCATGGATAACTGAAAAGCCATGTAGGCAAGGAACAGCAAAGAGCAGGGTGATTCATATAATTTACATAAAGCATGCTCCTGCTACCCGGAGCCATGATGCCCAGCCGTGACACCACAGTCCCCCACCATGGGAATAACAGGAAGCCATAAGCAGACCACCATGAGCCCAGGCAGCTAATGTAATAGCTGAAAGGTTTTGATATAGCAATGCAGCAGTTGGCTGAGTGGAGTTAACACTGAGTAAATTAAGAGCAGAGCTGTTAAACACACATAGAACAACAGGAAGTGTCAGCCAGTTGAGCAGGAGGAAGCCTGGACCATGTGAGAATAGTTCAGGTGGAAAGCACAGGAGACAGCAGTCATGGAAACAGCAGCATGAGCTGAAGCATACAATAACAATGCAGTTGACCGAGGGCTTGCAAAATCTGGTGAGTAAATGGGAGCCTGAGAGCACAGGCACAGGTCAGCTTAAGGTAAGAAAACAACAATATGTAACCTGAAGCATAAATAAGCAATGTATACACAGGGAGGTAGAAAACTATAAAAAGCCCAAAAGAAACAAATAAAAGTAAACACATGGACAGGAGCAGGAAGGAAATAAACAGACAAAGAAGCATGTAGCAGTCAGAGGCAAAGCAGTGCTAACCAGAAGCAGGAGAAACACAATAAACAGAAGTCCAGTGGAAGCCAAGCAGAGCCCAAAGTACAAGCAACACTGGAGAGGGGAGCAACGCCCCAGCAGGCCCCAAGGGAGAAGACAGATTGACAAAGTCTCTGGCCAGCAAAGAAAAAAGTGCTTCAGAAGGAGACTGGGAGGAACTGCTTATGTAGCTCAGGAAGAGGGCATAGCCTTCCAATAGGTAATCTTTGCCTCTGTGCTTTGTCTCTTATGCTGTATATACAATGTACAGGCACAGTACCACCTGTGTGCTATGGATGAATTAGTGTTTGTATCAAAAATATATTTTTGACTACTTATATATTGGCAAGCTTAGCCCCATGGGCTGCAAACTTTGGTGTGCATCTTCCGAGACCTATGGACAATTTTTTTGTACAAGTTTTGTGTTAATTAGTTTGGTAGTTTGAAAATTATTTTTTTGTGAAATTATGTAAAAATCCCCAAATTCAGTTATTTGTTTTGTGCCATTGGAAAGTGCAAAAAGTATGGATATATTTAAATTATAAAAACTTACCAGTTAATTGGATCTCATTGGGCCTTTTGAATAGATTTTTTTTTTGTTTTAAATTATAAGGCTTAAATGTTTTTAAATCAGGTGCATATGTGGTTAACTGGAAAAAATGCTGAAAAAATGCAAACTTTTTTCTGAGTTAAAGTTGGACATGAACAGAAACTTTAAAAGTGAAAAACAAGAAAAATACTTAACTCTAAAGGCTGACAATTGTATGGTTCATTATGAGATTGGTTTAACAAGACATCTGGGGCCAGATATTCTAAAGTTTGTCTGGTGGACAAAGTGATTCCGCACCATTTACATGGAGGTGCAAGCACTAAAAGATAAGGGGCTTGATTCTTGAAGCAGATTTGTATTGACACAAGCTGCAGCAAACAGCAGCTTGTGCTGAAGCCCAGTGCACCAGGGACCCTGCACCCGATTCTCTAATGGGCAGGGTTCCAGTTACAAAGTCCCATGGCTTGCGGCAACTGTAGCCATGTGACTAACAGATGGCACACCAGGAGTGTTCACTTCAAGACACAGGGCAGCTGTGCACCACTCTAGACCCTAGTGGTCTAGCGGCCCCCCCCCCGATCCCCGATGTTGCCATAATTAATAATAAGTACCATGTCCCATGCCCTCTTCCCGATCTCCAATGGTTCGAGAACGTATAGTCATTATGAGAACCCCTGCCCTGGTGGTATAGTGGCCTCCACCCCAGCAGGTAGTGCTCACCACTCCACTCCCCCATCCTAAAGCAGAGCTGATGACCAGCACATCCCACCTCACACCTCCGCGTCTGGCTGCCGACTGTCAATGTGCATGTTAAGTAAGGTGTAGGCACTCAATGATCAATGAGCACATACACAAGACAGTACGTTCATTGACTCTTCAGTTAGCAGTCAGCTGTGGAGGTGTGAGCTGGGCTGTGCTGGTCGCTGACTCTGATTCAGGATTGGGGGGGAGTGGGGTGGTGGGCACTGCTTGCTGGGGTGGGAGGCCACTATATCACCAGGGCAGGGGTTCTCATAATTACTATTTGTTCTGGCACCATCAGGGATTAGGGTTACCACCTTTTCAGAAGCCCAAAGTGGGACATTTCTTACTGAAACATGATTTTTCGTAGGACAGTCCATAACCTCGACCAATGCAACAGACTTGTTTTCTCTATATAATCAGAATTAAGGCTGAGTATTGTAGTTTCTTAATTGTTTCTATTGTTTCTTGTAATTTTAAGGTATTGTAGTTTTCTGCAACATTTAGAGGAAAGTTAGAAAATATTTTCTCTACTATAAAATCAGGACATGTAGTATTTTTCATGTTTTTTTGCAGGACATAACTGCCCAAATCAGGACTGTCTTGTGAAAATCAGGACATGTGGTAACCCAATCAGGGATTGAAGCAGAGGGCTGTTAGACCACCAGGGCAAGTGTTTTCATAATTACTATATGTTCTGGCACCACTGGGGATTGGAGAGGGGGCCTGCTTGACCACCTGGGCAGGGGTTCTCATAATTACTATATGTTTTGGCACCATCAGGGATCGGGGAGAGGGCCTGGGGCATGATACTTATTATTAATTATGGCAACATCGGGGATCGGGGACTGCGGCACATTGCAGCTAACAGTCAACTCTCCCAGAAGAGAATATTCTAATTACCCTTAAACCAGCCCTGTCTGGTCTAAGGGTGCTTAGAATTTCTCCCTCTGGGAGATTTCTGAGAATCCCACAATCAAGGATGTGGCAGCGTGTATCTGCCACATGCCCCCTAGGTCCAGGTCACAGACCATTTTTGGACATATGTGCGGCACAATCCCAGTTTGGGGCTGCACCAGGATGATAGCACTCAAACAGAAGTAATGCTCCTCATCACAAGAAAGTTCAGAGCTATACCTTGCTGACCCCTGTAGCTCTGGCTTGCTCTTTATTTAATAAATCATTGTATTTGCACTGATCTTTCTTGTGATGTGGAGCATTATTTCTGTTTGAGTGCTATCATCCTGATGTTGTTTGTATTTACTGTGCTGGCTGCCCACTGATTAGCACCAACTTCCACTGGAGGTATTGGGACTTGTGGTTCCAGTTTGGGGTAGGCAGCCTGCGGTTGATGCAGGCTGCCTTTGTGAATCACTCAGCGGGCAGTTTCTGATGCAAGGTGCCACTTGCGCCTTGGCGCAGGCACCTTGCATTAAGTATATCTCAAAAATCTGAAGCACTCACAAACCTCAAATATAGTCAAATCCAGAGCTACTATTTTAAATATTTATTGCACCAACCAGTCCACCTGATGCGTCAGGTGGACTGGTTGGTGCAATAAATATTTAAAATAGTAGCTCTGGGTTCGACTATATTTGGGGTTAGTGAGTGCTTCAGCTTTTTGAGATATCGTTCAATATTTAGCTGATAGCACAACTGTTGCCGAGTGCATGGTTCTTTTGTGGAGACCTTGCATTAATTCCAGGGCTTTGAGAATTGAGCCCAGTGTATTCAGTGGGCAAACAGCAGTGCAGAAACATGAATAAAGGTGCAGTGCTATATTCAGTGCATTTGTACTGCTCAATACCTGTTTAGTTCTGGCCACTTTGCGCAGCACAAATACTGCTGAGAGAAAGCCTAACTTACTCCAGGCAACCCTAGCAGCCAGCGGAGCCACTGCAGCGAACAACCATATTCGCAGTTGGGGAAGCACACCTGCTCCCTGGTGTCCAGTGGCACCCTCGCCCTCCAAACCCAGACCCGTAATACCACAAGCAGTCTCTGGTGTCCAGTGACACCCACGCCCATCCAAATCCCATCCCTGTAATAGCACAAGCAGTCCCAGCTGTCAAGTGGCACCCCCCACTCTCCAAACCCCAGCCCCATTAAAAACAAATCAGTCCCTAGTGTCCAGTGGGACAGCCTCCCTCCAAACCCCAGCTCCACCAAAAAGAAATCAGTTCCTGGTGTTCAGTAGTCCCTCATCCTCATCCTTCAATTCCTGGCTCCATAAAAAATAAAACATTCCCTGGTATCCAGTGGTACCCCAGTCCTCCAATCCCCATCCCTGTGAAAAACAAAACATTCCCCAGTGTCCTGTGGTATCCTCCACCCTCCAATCCCTGTAGCTTTCAAGATAGTCCCTGGTGTCTAGAGGTATTCCACCTGTTCTGAGCACCGGTGGCAGTGTGCGTGGTCTTTAGGGTACCAGGTTGCAAAGTTGCCATCCCCTTTCTTTGTGGGGGGCTGCTCCCCCCACACCTCTCCCTTTCTACATATGCCAACTCTGGAGAGGTGGACCTCGGGGTTGGGGTGGCGAATTTCGGTATTTGGTTTCCTAATGTCGCTCGCAGTAACGCTAGTGCTGTGAATGGGTGCAGTGGTCTAGGGGCACCCCTCAACCTCTGATCACTTGTTGAGTTTCTTCAAAGAAATCCCTGGCATCTAGTGGCTCCCTCACACCACTCGCACCAGGTGCACCCCCCTGCCACCCATCTGCCATATTCACCAGCGCCACAGGGAGTTCATACGGTCACTGTCATAGCCCTTCTCTCACCACCTCAGCTGGATGCCATATGCAATGGCAGAAAGCATGTGTACTGTAAAGGGAGCATGCATACTGTCTACTGTAGACAGTAGATGCACTCCCTTTACAGTACTCAGGATGTGCGCTCCCTGTCATTGTATATGGTGGTTGGCCAAGGCGGTGAGAGGAGGGCTGTGTCAGTTGCCATATGGGCTCACTGCAGTGCTAATGACTATGGTAATGGGGGGTGACAGGGTGGTGTAGCTGGTGCAGACAGTTTGGGATGACCACTAGATGCCAGGAACTTCTTTTAAGAAACTGCATAGAGTGATCGGATGGTGGGAGGGTGCAACTAGACATCATGGACTATCTTAATACCTATAGGGACAGGGAACAGAAGGTGAAGGGTACCACTGGACATTGAGGAATGTTTTCTTTAACACAGGGTCAGGGATCGGAGGACAAGTGGACCAGTGGACACCAGGGTCTAATGTATTATTAATAGGGTTGGGGCGATTAGAAGGTGGGGGGACCACTGGACACCTGGGAATGTTTTATTTTGTATGGGATAGTGATAGAAGGACAGAGGGACCACTGGACACTAGGAAATGTTTTTAATTATGGGCATGCATATGGCCCCCTTAGTGATTTGCATGCCCAATGGGCTTAATTGCATGGTGCCAGCTGAATATCATGCCAGGGTTCCTGGTGCTATTGGGTGTTGGTGTGCTGTTCCATGCATTTTCCACATCTGTGAAGGGGGCAGCGCTACTCAACTTAGCGCTGCACCAATATGCCCCTGTATTCAGTCGGATAGTGCTGGTGTGCTATCTGACTGAATATAGCATCCCTGGGGTCATGGGCAAGAGCAAGCACAGCAAAAATCTTACCACTCTGTTTTGGCCTTTTGCCAATATTGAGCCCCTGAACTGACTTTTGAAAAGCAAAATTTAATTACACTTAGTATTTCAATTTGAAAAAAAACTTGTGATTTAGTCAAAAAATCATTGAGATGGACATTAAAGAACTCTATGCATGTGCATCAGATAGCATGAGTGTTTCATAATGAAAATCATAAAACATTTTCTAAGTCCAACATGAACAAAAAAATCATGAAAACTGTTGCAAAAAAATGTTTTATGGCCAATGCGAACAAAATGTTTAGATCAGCAAAACCGTAGCACAAAATGTGCTCAATGCTTCATCAACAAAATGTTTAAAGGTGAGAAACACAAAAAACGGTCAAGAACATGACTGAGAAACCCACTGCATGCATGCCGTACTGCAATTAAAGTCAGGCATGTACAAAATAGTAAGAAAGCTATGTTTCATCTCCTGTTTTGCATAAAACTAGAAAGAAAGCTAGAACTCATGTGCAAGGCCCAAAGAACCCTAAGTAAAGCAAGTTATAGCTCACCTCTTACTTTGTGCACGACCCTGGGTGAAGCAAGTTATAGCTCACCTCTTACTTTGTGCACGACCCTGGGTGAAGCAAGTTATAGCTCACCTCTTACTTTGTGCACGACCCTGGGTGAAGCAAGTTATAGCTCACCTCTTACTTTGTGCACGACCCTGGGTGAAGCAAGTTATAGCTCACCTCTTACTTTGTGCACGACCCTGGGTGAAGCAAGTTATAGCTCACCTCTTACTTTGTGCACGACCCTGGGTGAAGCAAGTTATAGCTCACCTCTTACTTTGTGCACGACCCTGGGTGAAGCAAGTTAATGCTCACCTCTTACTTTGTGCACGACCCTGGGTGAAGCAAGTTATAGCTCACCTCTTACTTTGTGCACGACCCTGGGTGAAGCAAGTTATAGCTCACCTCTTACTTTGTGCACGACCCTGGGTGAAGCAAGTTATAGCTCACCTCTTACTTTGTGCACGACCCTGGGTGAAGCAAGTTATAGCTCACCTCTTACTTTGCGCATGACCCTGGGTGAAGCAAGTTAGAACTCACCTCCTGCATGAAGCAAGTTAGGGCTCAACTCATGCTTTGCTCAGGGCCTGAAGGAGTCTGAGCAAAGCAAGACAGAACTCTGTTTTCTCAAAAGGTAAGGCAATTATGTTCACAAAAAATCTGAGTTAACGACTCTTTATTGTTACAAAGTCAAGAAATTGTTGAAATGTGGCATCAGGGTTTTTAACCCTAACACCCCCAGCCCCTAACCTTATGATCCAAGGTTAAACAACTGTTTCAGGAGCATGCCCAGTGGGTCTGCAGCTTCAAGCTAGTAGTCTGTCCTGTGCCCATTAGACTACTGCTTCAAGCTACAGGTTTGCTGCCATGCCCCAAACCTCTGCTGCTCTATGTAGGGCCCTTAAGATTGGTAACAGCTGGTGACTTCTGGTGACGTCACTGCCTGTATGGCTGCCTAGCTCTGTGCCTGTGCTAAGATCAGCCCTTCATTCTGTCCGTGACCCTCTATACAATAATAAAATACATCAATATGACAGCTAAATCTGCTAAAGGAAATGAGGAGAGAGGATAGAGCCTGATACATTCTCATAATAGCAGAGACCAATCACTGACTAGCAACAACGGTCTGATGCTTGACACTGATACAGAAATGGAAGTTCTCTCTTGATCCTGTTTTGAAAGGCTGCTACAAGAAATAACAATATTCAGTTCGGAAACTCATCAGGAATTTAAGAGCTTAAATAATAAACATACAGCAGCCGAGGGCAGAATACAGGAGGCCGAAGAATGGATTTCCAAAACTGAGGATTCCACGATCCAGCTGCATGCTGCTGTAGCTTGTTTGCTTGACCAAAATGAAAAGCTTCAAGCCAAATGTTGGGATCCTGAGGTGCACTCGAGGAGGGATAATCTCTGTATTTATGGCCTGCCAGAGGGCTTGGAAATGGACCAGACAGTGGATGTCATCAGAGATCTTCTCCAGCATGTTCTTCACATCACCTCAAACTTCAGGATAGAGAGAGCTCACCGAGCTTTAACTCCCCGCCTGTCTGATCTAAAGGTGTTACTTCACTCAACAGTAAAGTTTTCCAACTTTTGGGACAAGGAGCAAATTCTGCTCCTAGCCTGGTCTTCAAAGCAAGTGTAATATAATGATCATCGCCTATTTTTTGACCAAGATTACCCTACAGAGGTTCTGCAACAGAGGCTGACATATGCAAGTGTTTTAAGGATCCTGAAAGCACGTCCAGTTCGGTTTCAGACACCGTACCCGGCTCACTTCAGAATATTTTGGGACTCAGGAACTGAGATTTATTCATCACCCAATGAAGCCTGGAAAGCACTTAAGGAGAGAGGACTGCTAGAGGATGGAAACTCCTTGGTGAATTCGATCCAACAACCCCAATGCTCGAGCTGGAGAATGACTGCTCCATGAAGATGCTGGACCCTAGGACAATGCTCCAGATCAACTTCTGCTGCCAGGATCAGAAAACTGCTTCAGCCATTCAAAACATCAACCTAAACAGCAAACTCCTCGACTGATTCTCCAACTTGAAGGAGCAGGGTGAGCATATTTTACATAATCGACTTTAAGTTTAACCCTTGCTCTCCTACTGCAGGCAATCGGCCCCTTATGCCACTAACAATAACATTAACGGGTTCAGACTTTTATTTGCTCTTTGGTCCTCAGTTAAGAACTATAACCAGTTGATTTATTTAATTGCAGACTAAATCTTTCTAACTTTTCTTGACCGCTATGATGACAAGCTGGCATCTGGGACATTGAAGGGCTATAGGTCCTGTAGTCAAGTTTGTGCAGGTAATAGGAAACCATTGTACAGAGACTGAATATCAAGTCCCTGCAGAGAGATTGTCCTGTATCAGTTTATATTTGTGTTTTTCAGTTTTTGAGTTAAGAACTTGTACTATTTTTCAGTTCAACATGATTAGTGCTACTTTCAGCTGGCAGGGAACTTACTATTTCAAGCTCTATTGTATTCAAATCAGAAAGGTAATTAAAATCGGTATCCAGTGGTGTGGCTGTATACAATTGAGCAATTACATCTGAGTGACTACCTTTGAGCGCCATGCAATAGAGTGAGTGGGATATATTAGCAAACATAGATATAGCGAGGGACGGTGAAACAATAATAGCGAGTGTAGAGAGAGCAATGGTAGGAGGGATGTATGATGTAGAGGATGTAGGAAGTAGTTTTGGTTGGTCGGTCAAGCAGGCCATGTGGTCTAGTAGAGGCAGTGTATGCCTCTAGTGCTGAAGGATTCTGGTTTGAACCGGGGCAGGAGCACTATATGTTTTGTGATTTTTGTGTGTGTGCACTTAACTTTTTTTGTTACCCCAGTGTCAGGCTCCCCCTCGGAGTTGGTTATAATAGTTAGGGGGTGGTGTGGGGGGCATAGGGTGCATAGCCTCCCACATTAAAAATGTTGTAAATGTGTTGGTTTTTCCTGTGATTCAGACCATCACTGTCTATGGTCCTGCTGTTGTGCACATCGCCGATGCGGTTTTTCGGTGATGTGCACTCGCTCATATGTTGATCGCTGTTGTGCGTTCGCTCATATGATGTGGAACCTTAAAATCAAGCACTGTACTGGAGACTGCAGACATTATACCCTTTACATGGCTCCATAATGTAATTAAAGAACCATGAACAAGATGGTTATCTACTCATGAATGCGTGGTATTAACCACGCTATACAGAGAGCGCATGTAATAAGAGTGACAGGGGTAGAACAGTGGTAGGAAGTACCACTATCCCTGTCATTGTGCACTTATACTGGGAAGGGATCAAGTTTCTGTGTGCTGGGTACCTGGTTGAGCTGCTCCCATGGTGGAGTGGCTAAGGCATCGGCACAAGGAGGAAATGGAGACCTGGGATTGTGGTTCGGTTCTCATCAGGTCTCTGTGTACTGCTACTTTTTGCAACATTTTGTTTTGTAAAGAAACTCCCCCCCCCCCGACCTAACTTAACTCCCCAACCCAAAGTCCTCAACCCCCCGCAACAAAAGACAGAGGCCCATTGATTCAAAGGGCATGTGCAGTTTCTGTCAGTTCAGTATTTTGCCCAATGAGATTTCGGCACATGCCCTTTTGCTTGTGGTGTTTGTTGCTGCGCACTTTTTGCATTCGGTAAGATGACCCCATGCCCCATGCATAAACAGGTTGATGAACAAAGGACTGTGTAAGAGGTGTACCATGTCTATTTTACTTTTTGACTTGTTGCATGCCTCCTGTAATGGATGCTTGGGGCTGGGCTTGCTACCATGGAGGATGATGTTTTTAGCTTTTATGGACTTACTGTGGTGGATTGGGCTCCACAGCAAGGGAGGACAGACAGCATCGGCAGTTTTTTTTACCTCCCTGACCGCATACTCCAAACACTGAAGTTCACTCTGCGGTCTTATAAAGGGCATCTCAGTTTGCCCTTCAACCTTGGGAGTGTACTATGTAATATATGTTTCTGTTATTGGTTTTCTATTGTCATTATAGATTGTTGTCATGTTGTTCACTTTTTTTCTTACAACCTGAATGCAAAGGTGCTTAAAGATATTGGGATTATGTATGGTAAAGAAGAGCTCTGGTGGGGAGATGGGAGAGGAAAGATCTACTTAAATGAGAAACTTAGATTTTTACTGAGGAACATGAGGGAATGGTAAAGGTCATTGTGGGTTGCTGGCCTGCCTTGGGGTAGCTTATTACGATGTATGGGTCAAGAGCAGGGATAGACTTTGATTGTCTCACTGTGGCTAATCCAAACAAAATTTTAATTTATTTGCAGAATATAAATGGAATAAATAATCCAGTGAAAAGATATAAATTTCTTTCATCTATTAAGAAATATTACCCAAGTTTCATTTTGTTACAAGAAACTCACCTCTCGAAGGAGGAACACATAAAACTTGAGAAATTTGGATTTAGCCATGTGATTGCATCCTCCTTTAAAGGAGGTAATAGGCAGGGGGCGGCAATCCTAGTGCCCAGAATCACCCCAATCCATATAATTGACACACAGTCCCTGAGGAATGCATGGCCCTCCTGACAGGTACCTATGGCACCCTTTCCTTGATCTTGGTAAGTTTGTACATCTCACCTGGCACTTACGTAAAATCCCTAAGATCCCTGTTACAAAAAATAACAGAATTACACCATAGGATGTTAATTCTTGGAGGAGACCACAACTTAGTTTATGATCCCAAGGATTCCACTAATCTAACCCCCCCATGGAAGACCCCTGTGCAGTGTACTGTGCAATTGTATTTTAAGGAAATGGGATGGGTAGATGCATGGTGCCATCTGCATCCTATACATAGGAATTATTTGCACTACTCTGCATCCCACAAAATCTACACAAAAATTGATTATTTTCATGTATCTAAGGAGCATCAGCATCTTCTTGTAGACTGCCAGATGCAACCCTCTCTTCTTTAAGATCATGCCTCTATCATACTCATTCACTACAAATACCACCAACAGCTTAATCTGGTTCAAGGACAGTTGGCATTCATCTGTATCTCCCTCCCTCGGGTCGTGCCTGAAAATAGGCAGAATTTGTCTAGTGCGCTTACCCGGTCAAAAAAAATGAACTAAATAAATAAATACTGAACTTATCTGGTGACACGGATCAAAAAAGGACATTGGGGGCATTTTAATATTTTTTTCTTAAACATCCCTGGTTTTAAGGACCAAGTGAATGACTAGATTAAAGAAATTATCCAAGATAATACCTCTCCCTCGATTACATCAGGGATGCTGTGGGACACCTTGAAGGTGATCTTATGGGGTAAGATGATTAATTATGCAGCATACTGTAAGAAGAACCAGAAGGCCCAACTGCAGGGCCTGCAATCTCAATATAAAGCCCTTCAAGAAAGGCAGGCAAATGGGGATGAACAGGTGACCACCTTGTTGGAGGCCACAAAACCAAAAAGACAATCACTTTTAGATTATAAAACAGAGCAGGCCTTGCAATATCTAAAACAAAAGTATTATAAAAGAGGACCTAGGGCAACATGCATATTGGCTCATCACCTCTGTCAGCAAATAAATAAGAACACTATCTTCCAAATAAAATCCCCTGTCACCAGGAAACTCTTGCGGCAATCCGCAACAATTTTGGAGACATTTCGCAGTTTTGTATCAGATATTTTATACCCTGGAAGCATCATTGGACCCACAGGCTATATTCACCTATTTGCAAACTCTCACATTCCCCTTTTTACATACCACACTTAAAACTCAGTTGGAAAAAGCGATAAACCCTGTGGAGATGGCAATGGTACTGACCCTTCTGAAATCTGGCAAAACACCGGGCTCCGATGGCTATACTGGAGAGTTCTTCAAGGCATTTAATGAGGCATTATTGCCCCACCTACATCCAGTTTGCCAGGATCTGTTAAAAGTCAAGCCTTTACCTCCATCATTGCAATATGCCACAATTTCATGCATACCAAAACAGGGGAAGGACCTGACACTGTGTGCATCATACAGACCAGTGCCTGTGCTTAATATTGACTATAAATTATACACCACTATACTGGCCAAGCATTTGGAAGATTTATTACCTGATTTAATGAATGGCAATCAGTGTGGACTCATAAAGGGCAGACAAATCCAGGACAATATTAAGAGATCTTTACATATTTTACACCACGCCACTCAGTCAAAAAAACCTTTCCTATTACTAAGCTTAAACGCAGTGAAGACCTTTGACTGGGTGGCGCTGCCATTTTTAATGGTCACTTTGGAATGGATGGAGTTCCCTGGGATGTTTTCCAGGGCTATACAAAATATCTATGAGCACCCTATGGCATACATTACAATTGATGCCATCTCATCACCGATAACTTTACTTCAAGGTACACATCAAGGGTGCCCTTTGTCACACCTGCTGTTTCTATATACTTAGAACCTTTGGCACAAGCAATTAGACAGTCCCCACAAGTGGAGGGACTATTTTTAGGAAATCGACCCTAGAAAGTGGCCTTATATGCTGTTGAGCTCTTGATTTATATGTCCACCCCTATGCATTCTATGGAGCCCTTGTGGCAAATCCTGGCAGAATCTGGCTCTTTGGATGGCTACAAAATTAATACTTCTAAGACAGAGGTTTTACAAGTGAACTATTCCCCCTCCTTAGAAATAATACAAGCCTTTCCCTTCTGCTGGGGACTACCCCATTTAAAATATTTGGGAGTGCAGTTAACTGCTGATCCACTCCACGTCACACTTCCAACTATGCACCCGTAAGTGGCAGTTAAAAAAAGGACTTAGAAAAATGGAGGATACTTCTGTTACCCTTTATACAAAGAACTGATGTAGTCCACATTAATTTATTACCTCTTTTTTTACATTTAGCCCAGACCCTACCGATAACTCCCCCGTAGAGATTTTTTCAGGACTTTAACAGGAAAATGATACTCTATATATGGGATGGCCAGCATCCAAGGATTAAGAGACTTCATTTATGCCTCCCTAAAACAATGAGGGGTATGGATGTACCTGATTTGAGGTATTATCATTGATCAGCCCAACTATGTAACTCTTTTGTGTTGGTTGACCCCTCAATACTGTATGTTGCTCACTGGAAAACACTGGAAATCCAAGAAGAAGAATTATCAATCAATCAATCAATCAAAATCTTTATTTATCCAGGTGGGCACCATTGAGCAGGGCTCATTTGCAAGATGGACCTGGTCATACAAAAATCATAGTACAGTAACATGGTAAAACATAATGCAATATTATACAAAGAAGAAAAATACACATATGTACATCAACATTTGAGTGAGAGGGCCTTTACAACAGATAGGCTCATAACTGGGTACAGCTGGAATGTTAACTTAAAAGGAGGGAGAGAAAGGCAAGAAGAGGGATACCAGCTTAGGAAGAAATGACGGGGTTGGAATAGTTAACTGGCATACTTCAGGGAAGGGGGTGGAACTTGGCCATGGCTAAAGAGAGGCAGAGAAGCTGGTATTTTGGTAGGGAGAGAGAGAGAGGCAGGGGCAGAGGCAGGGCAGGAGGCAGGATGGGCAGAAGAGAAATTGGAAAATAGGTGAGCTAGTGATGTGGGAAACATTTGCAGGATTCCTTCACGGAGTGGTCATAGAGCGACTTGAAAATATTCAGGCTAACAGGGCAGCTCAGCTTCAAGTTTTTTTGCAAATTGTTCCACAAGGAAGGCAACAAGAAACTTATGGCAGTTCTGCCAAAATGAGATTTGACCTTAGGTAATTGCAAGGCAATTAGGGAATAGCTTCTTAGAGCATAGGCACCTATCACACTCAGGGGAATACAATCAGAGAAATATAGGGGGAGCTTGTTGGTAAACGCTCTGAAAGCCCATAGACAGGCATTTCTATTTCTCCTGTAATGAAGGGAAGTCCAGCCCACCGCAGTGTACAAGGAGCAATGGTGTGTGGAAAGTGGAAGGCCTCTTATGAACCTGATTGCTCTGTGGTATAGGGTGTCCAACTTAACCAGGGCAGAGGCAGTACAATGGCTATAGAGAAGGTCCACGTAATCTATTAATGAAAGGAATGTGGCTTGAACCAACCGCTGCTTGACATCCCTAGTAAGGAAGTGGTTAATTCTGTAGAATAGTCCTAGTCTTTGTCTTAGTCTTAGTTTCTTCTGTAGTTCTTCGAGATGTTCAGAGAAGGAGAGTTTGTGATCAAGCCATACACCCAAATGTTTGAATTTTGGCACATACTTTAGATTTTCTCCAAGTACTGTGGTAATCTGAGGGATAGCCCCAACACAAGTGGGGTTCACTGCATAGGAGGAAGGGGAAAAGAGCATCGCTTTTGTTTTTTTGCATTAAGCATAAGCTTTTTGCTTATTATCTGGCATTGCAATAGGTTAAATTCAGCTTGGAGGTCTTCACAGGCTGCTTCTGGCATAGGACGACTCAAGTAAAGTACTGTGTCATCAGCGAACAAGTGGATATTGGCTTTATTGATGTTGTCATCGATGCTATTAATGTAAACCGCAAACAACAGGGGACCAAGGATAGACCCCTGAGGCACACCTCTCTGTAGGGGTTTAAGTGGCGAAAGATCATCTTCAGCTTTAACCTGCTGTTTCCAATCTGCAAGGTAGTCAGCAAACAGCACATAGAGTTAGGATCCAGACTTAGGTTACACAGGGAGGAAAGAAGCAGGCTATGGTCGACTGTGTCGAAGGCCTTACTTAGATCCAAAAAAATGGCACAGACAAAATTCCTCTTGTCAAGGTCAAGGAGTCAATCATTAGCCACTTTTGCTAGGGCAGTTATGGTGCTGTGCTTTGCTCTGAATTCAGACTGCACTGGGTTTAACAGACTCCTGGATTCAAGGTATGCCCTTAGCTGACCACTTACTATTTTTTCCAATAATTTAGACAGAATGGGGAGGAGGGAGATCAGTCTATAATTATTAAGGTTGCAAGGGTCACCTGATTTAAGCAGAGGAATGACATGGGCTACTTTCCATTGCAAGGGGAGGCTCCCCTGGGATAGTGACAAGTTGAAGAGGTGCGTGATTGGCACTGCCAACACATGGTATGCACATTTCAGAAAGTAAGGCTCTATAGAGTCCGAACCTGCACCCTTCTTGATATCCATCTGCAGCAATAGAACTTCATCCTCTTTTAGAGAGGCAGGCGGGAAGGAGAAGGCCTCTTTGGCAGCAGGAGACTTGTGAAACAATAATCCCTGCTGAGTGTGGATGGCATTAGCAGGGGATGTATCAAATGCTAGACCAGCTGTTGCAAAATGATAATTGAGGGCTTCCAGTATCTCTGATCGGTCTGAAATGGTGTTACTACCAGATATAATTTTTGATGGGAGGGAATTTCCAGGTGAATGACCAGACATGTCCTTTATTATTTTCCAAAATTTTGAAGGATTCCTTGAGGCAGAGTCTAGCTCAGTGCGATAGAAAGCGGACTTGGCTGCTCTGACTAACTCGGTGCACTTATTGCGTGCCCTCATAAACTGACACCAGTCCAAGTCATTCTTGCTTCTGCGTGCTTTTTTCCAAAGTGCATCCCTATCTAGCATGGAAGCTTTGAGTTCTGGTGAAAACCAGTGGCATGTGTTGCTCCTTACACGTACCATTACCATGGGGGCATGCCTGTTTAAGGCCGTAGTTAGTATTTCGTGAAAGATAATATATGCCTCATTAACCATTTTGGCTAAGTAGAAATCCTGCCATCGCAGGGAATGTTTCAACTCATAGAGGTAGGCAAACAAGCCGAAGTTGTGTTTACACCTCTTGATAGAGAACTTCGCTACAAACTGTGGATTATGCACAAATCTGATGCTGGCGATAAAACAGTGATCGCTGTTGTCAGAGAAAAATGTGCCGACATAGTAAAGCAGGTGTGGTTTGTTAACCAAAATTACATCTAAAAGGGTGCTATTACTAGGGTTCTTTTTATTTGGGTGAGTGGATTCACCAATGAGTTGCACCAGCCCCAAGTTGTCACAAAAGGATTTCAAGGGAGCCGAGGCTTTTGATAACCAGTCATAGTTCAGATCACCAAGAATAATAGTTTCCAGCATACTAAGCCCCAGGGCAGAGCTTAGATGTGACAAGAGATGTGACCCTGCAGACAGGGGCCTGTAACAGCCTATTACACAGAGTGCACAAGAAGGTGATAGTTCAACCTTTAGGGACAAGCATTCAAATTCATTAGGGGAGGAGGATGATTCTAGGCATGATACAGAGCATTTGTCCCTGTCATAAATTGCCACCCCTCCACCTCTCAATTGCCTATCAGCTCAGAAGTGCAAATAACCTGGGATGTTGATTTCCCTGTCAGGAGTGGCTGGTCTAAGCCAGGTCTCAGTGATCACTAGAACATCAGGTAGGGTGTGGCTAACCCAAGCCTGGATCATGGTGATCTTTTTCAAAAGGCAGCAGACATTGACATGCAGGAATGACATTCCTTTACTTCCAGCAAGGTCGGAGGGAGAAGCAAGGGTATCTAGAGGCCCCATGTTGAGCTCAACATTGCCTGAGCACAACAGCAATAGCAGCAAAATCCTTTTTAGGGCAGCAAAAGTTCATTTGTAGTCTTTGTTCTTTGAGCATCTGGGAGGGCAGTGAAGTTGAACATAGTTATCTCCACTCCTGGTGCTATACTGACCTAGGGTTGCAGCCACTAGAATCCTGACAGAAACATGCCAGGAGAAGAAAGTATCGAGATGGGAGGGAGGAGTACCCTGCAATGGCAATTCGGGAGATGTCCCACTTCCAGGGAAATACAGCTGTATGATCCAGTAATCATGTAGAAATTCAGGAAAGGAGTTGAATTATATTCCCTGAACAAAATGTTATTAATGCACCCGCCTCTCCCCATACAGGACATAATCCATTTACAGTTACTACATTGACCTGTTGACAAACATGTTCATCCACCAAACATATTCAGACAACTAAACTCCTATTATACTCTATCCCATATCTTTCAGATTTCTTACCAGCTAGGCTGAATTGGGGGTTCAGACATTGGGAAAGGAAATGGCTCCATCTTATATGGCAGTTTTTTACATCCACAAGATAAGCTCCATTATTTACAAGTAGTGTTCTACATTAGGAAAAACTTCCCATCACCTGAAACCTTTACAGCAATACCCAAATTGGTACAGACAATTTATCAGGCCCTCTTGGGTAAGGCCCCTCTTACACATATGATTTCTTATATTTAAGCAGCACTGTCGACCCCTAGGGGGACCCCTTTAACATCACTTCAAAAAACCTGGAAGGAAGACCTGGCTATTGCCCTGAAAGACCCTGAATGGAAACAACATCTGCAGTATTTACAGAAACCTACAGGATCTCATGCCGGGAAAGAATATGCTTGGAAAATCACTCTTAGATATTTTTGAACCCTGGTAATTCAGGCAAAGTATGCTCAGACAGGAAAGGCAGACTGCTGGAGAGTCTGTGGCTACACACATGCCACCCATGGCCATACCTTTTGGCAATGCCCTAGGCTACAGCCCTGCTTTCAATCATTAAAACAGGAGCTGGGGGATCTGATGTCTATGCCAGTCTATATAACTCCAAAATGTTTTGTATTTACAGCCTCAGTGGGCCCTCTACAACCTCCTTCAGATAGGAAGCTTCTGACACTTGCCATTTTAGCTGCTAAAAAAGCCATTACACTAAGATGGTTATCTGATATTATATCCCACAGTTTCGCAGTGGCAAGATATAATGATTCAGATTTACAGAATGGAGAAAATGACTGCACTGATTAATCATAAATATGGAAAATTTGAATTATTCTGGAGGTGTTGGGTTCTCTACATAATGAGGGTTCCATGTCATTTGCACGAAGGAAAAACAGCGATGGTCATTTGGGCGATGCAACAATGGCGATAAACAAAACAGCAACCGGCAACATAGGGTGATGGCAAGAATGGTGAGAACACTGTATCATGTTGTATCAGGGGCCTTTGCCCCTGCACCCCCCTGATGTGAGGGGTTTCACCCCCCACACCCCACTTTCTATTGATTACCAACTTGGGGAGGAGGTGAAAGCCACCGGTCACCTTTTGTGGTCGGTCGCCATTTTTCCCATCCCCATCTTTCCAGTTGGTGTTATTGCTGTAGCCCAAATGATTGTTGCTGTTTTTCCTTTGTGCAAATGTCATGCTACCAATAATGAGACATCAAGCCGATTTTG
Source organism: Neoceratodus forsteri (assembly GCA_016271365.2). Classification (NCBI taxonomy): domain Eukaryota; kingdom Metazoa; phylum Chordata; order Ceratodontiformes; family Ceratodontidae; genus Neoceratodus; species Neoceratodus forsteri. The sequence goes on from CM057456.1 coordinate 1,683,461,985, forward strand.
TCCCATGAGATGAAGGAAACTTTAGGCCTGGCATTCTTGTCAGATTAATACTTACCTTGGTTCTATTCAGTTTTCATTACATATATTAACATTCTCATCCCAAGACCCTACAATCACATCATATACAAATGAACTCTTCAAGCAGAATAAGAATATTGTATACTCACTGTGCATTGTTTTAGCACCTCTGCATTTTTAAAACTCTGGACAACTGTTCTTAATTTTTGCTGAAGATGTTTGGTTTTAATGTTAATTTTATCTTCAGTTGGAATTGGTTATTCATGGAATGAATGTATAGGTATTATCTTCATCAGTGACATTGCAGATGGACTGGAGGGTAGGGTTTGTCTGTTTGTAAATGACACCAAGATCTGCAACAGAGTAGATGATCCAGATGCGGTGGGCAGAATGAAAAGAGATCTGGATAAACTGGCAAAATGGTCAGAAGAGTGGCAAATGGGGTTTAATGCAAAGAAGTGCAAGATCATGCACATAGGGAAGAGAAACCCTGAAGCCACCTATAGGTTGGGAGGGGAGTTGCTGGCAATCACCAAGGAAGAAAGAGACTTGGGCATCATCATTATTGATGACCTGAAATCATCCAAGCAGACCACTAAAGCAGTAGGTAAGGCTAGGGGATATTGGGGTGTATTAATAGGGGTGTCACAAGTCATAAGAGGGAGGTAATAATACCTCTTTACAAGTCACTGGTTAGGCCCCATCTGGAGTACTGTGCAGTACTGGAAGCCACACCTGCACAAGGACATTAACAAAATAGAGGCAGTCCAGAGAAGGGCAACCAAAATGGTGCAGGGACTGCATCAGAAATCATATGAGGACAGATTAACAGAGCTCAATATGTATACCCTATAGCAAAGGAGGGAGAGAGGTGATATGATCAGAACATTCAAACATCTTCAGGGCATTAACAAGGTGAAAGAGTCTAACATGTTTCAATATAAGAAAAATAGGACAAGAGGACACAGCATGAGATTAGAGGGAGGCTGATTAAGGGAGAATGTGAGGAAGTTCTTTTTCACAGAAAGGGTGGTGGATGCATGGAACAGCCTACCTCAGGAAGTGGTGGAAATGAATACAGTGCAGGGCTTCAAACAGGCATGGGATAGGCATAAGGGAGCAATAAAGATGAGTATGAATAGATAGGCCATTGACAGAGTACAGGCCTATGGCACATTTATAAGGTAGAAAAAATGGGCAGACTGGATGGGCCTTGTGGTCCTTATCTGCCGACAACTTCTATGTTTCAATGTTTCTATTATGGTTAAGCTTTCCAGTTTTGAAACATAAAAGTGACTGTTGGGAACAAAAAACAAAGTAAGGAGAGATTATTAATTTTCTTTCAAAAACTGACTCTGTGGTATTTTAACGTGTTATATTTGGAAAGCCTACATGTTTTCTTGTACATGCAAATTTCTATTTCTCCCAGAAAATTGCTTAAATAAAAAGTAAAAAAAAAAGATTGGTAATAGCTTTGTTCACACAGGGCCCTGTCCTGGATGAAACAGGAGATCACTCATAACTTTCAGTAGGTGAGTCTCAACTTGTTTCTTGTAGGCCCTTTGGGTCCTGTTCAAAGCAGGAGATGAGTCATAAGTCATAAAAACAACATGTTGGTCTAACCAATGCCTTATCAAGTGGCATAATACAAAGCACATCATTTTTCTAAATCTGCAAAATTCACACATTTAAAATCAAAAACCATCATGCAGCACAAATATTTTTCACAATAACTTTTTACTGCATGAAGATTTATATATTTTATAAATCATTACAAACACTTTTTACTGAACAGAGATGTAATATTTTATAAATCATTGCAAAGTATGAAAACCATTGTGTAGTATGAGTATCATGAGAAACACTTAATAACCTCACAGTCAGTTTGAAAATCTTCATACAGGATAAAAACCACTGTTCAGCATGAATGTTCTAAAAAATGTTTTTTAGTATTTGAGCTACACATACATTTTACAGGAAAAAATAAAATTTGTGAAGGACCCCTTTGCAAAAACTTTGATTTTTAATCAAAGATAACTAATAACTGGTAATTAATTATTTTAAAAAATATGCTGTGTAACTCATACTAATCCTCCCTCACAAACACTGCACTGTCACCCTTAACTTTTACCAAATTAAAAAGTTATCTTACCTTAAGCTTTCTGTTTGGGTTGAAATTTAACATGACAAAAGTCTATGTGTAGTTCTAGTGATTTTTCTCAGAGTTCTGAATGTGCATGCATAAACAAATAATTGTAATTAACTTAAAAAATATTTTTTTACCCAACCCCCCAAAGGACCTATTCCCATATGACACCTACAAAACCTGTAAATTTCATGCCTCAGCTCTTTACCATTTTTTAGGTATCTGAGCACAAAATATGAGGTAGCTAATTGGGCACAAATAGATATTTTCAGCCCTTGCTATCTCAAACATTGCTAAAGCGCACTTCATGAAATTTGAGGGCTTAAAAATCACTAGGCCTGTGATGTTGCATGCCAAATATGGCAGTCATAGGGTGTAAGATGGCTGAAATATAAAGCTCTGAAAATGGCAATTTTTAATGAAACCCAAATGCAATCCAAATATACAGGCAGTACCATACATGTATAATATGTTTTGGAAGAATCATACTCAATTGTTACTGTCTTTTCTTCTTTTACAGTTCCTGTCTGTTAAAATAATGACCTTGAATGAGTATTGGTGAAATTAATGCTGCAGTAACTAGAACACTGTCTGAAAAGAGATTATAGTATGGAGGCACAATATGGATGATTCTGTCCAAACTGCCAGCGTCGTCGACTTCCGGTTCCGCTATGGCACTCCAGCCGATCTGCTAATTAATCCTCCCATACTAAATGTTAAAACCTGCCGAAACCACTTGAAATGGCATCCGGAGGATTGCAGAAGGATAGATGGACAAGAACTTGCACTCCGTATCCATGGGGTGAAAAAGAAACCCAAGGCTTAAGACAGAATTCTCCTACATGAGGCCTTGCTACAACCACATACCATAACAGCTTGGCCCCAAGCTAAGATACTGACGAGGAAACGGAACAGCTCTCCTGATCAAGATTCGAGACTCTGATGAGGGAATTGAAGGATATGAGGGCAGAAAATAAAAACAAATTCAAACAATTAAATCAAAAGTTATCAATGGTGGAGAACTGAATGCAGGAGGCTGAAGATCGAATTGGCACATCAGAGGACGGCCTGCAGCACATTGGATGAACAGTCTCTGTGCTCTGTCTACATGCAGTTTCCATGGAGCAGAAGTACTTAGACCTTGAGAGTAAGTCCAGGAGGGACAATCTATGCCTATACGGTCTAGTAGAAGGCACGGAGGAAGGCGACATGTCTGAATTCTTGGTTGATATGCTTTGGGGTGTATTGAACATTCCCCCAGGCTACAAAATAAAAATTGACAGAGCGCATCATGCCCTGATCCCAAAACCTAAGGATCCAACTGCCAGACCGCACTCAGTGATTATCAAATTTCACAACTTTAAAACCAAGGAGGATATCTTAAAAAGAGCTTGGCAACAATGAGAAGTCAAATATCTTGAGTATCATCTTTTTTTTTGACCAAGACTATCCACCCACTATTCAAAAACAGCGACAGAAATATGCCCCCCTTATAAAGATACTCCGAAGGGAAAATCTGCACATTCAAACACCATATCCCTCCAGACTATGGATTTTTTGGAAGGAAGGGACTGAGATCTATAACAGTTTGCAAGAAGCAAAGCAAGTCATGGTTAAAAAGGGTATTGAAATACTGGAACAACCACTGAAACTGGGCCAGAAACAACTAGATCAGAACGACACATGGCGGACTGTCTCAGCTAAGAGAAACAAGAACCCAAGTATATCTGCAACCTCTGACACTATCTCCCTTTTCAGAGACTTACTCAAAAAGCTTCCTGGTATCTCGGATCAAGACCTAGTGCAAATGGACGGCTGAGCTAAACATTTTAAATCAGTCTTCAGACCGCTAGATGCTGCGCAGTGAGTAGCTATGGCTGTGGTAGGAGGTTGCCTTTCTTCCTCGACTGGACTCAATATAATGGGCCATGAAGAAGCGATGACTAGGCCCTTTTAAAATTTAAAATTATTCTGTCATGATCAAAGGGCTTAAGGGCTTAAGTGGACTTGCTTGCAGGATTGATCTACACGGGGTGACACACTTTGCAATGACTGTCCATAGATCTTAAAAATATGACTAATTGGAGTCACAGATGTGTTGAGCAAGATGTTCCATTTAATAAGAGGGCCTGGAGATGGAATTTACAATGGGGGAAAAAAGGTCAAGGGGAACAATGTAAGCACAATATAGTGTTTCCTATACTTATCATCTAGGGGCATATAGCTTGTTCCTGCAGCGAGGAGCAGAGTGCGTTGGCTAATCTTATGCCGGAGACACGCAGAGACACGTCGTCTCTGCGTGTCTGCTGTGTCCGCTGGGACTGTGGAACTGTTGGGACTGAGGCCTAATAAATGTTCATTTGTCATCTGTGCTGAAGTAAGTAACTAGATTAGGATGAGGTTGTGTGTTAACTGTAACATGTTCACAGAAGGGGAGGTTCTGGAGGGGTTTTCCTGTGATAAATGTAACCTACTGGTTGTTTTACAAACTGAAATCAAGGTGTTAAAACAAAGGATCTAGGTCCAGATTGATATTAGCAATCTGGAGCACTATATTGATAGTGCAACTGAAGCTACAGTAAACTTTAAAGACCAGGATAATAAAATAACAGAAAGCCAGGAGACAAATGATGACTGGTGCCTGGTTACTAAAAATAAAAAAAACTACAAAAAAGGGTAGAAGAAATATAGGGGGTACCTCAAATTTTTTGACACCTAACAGATTTTCAAATTTAGGACATGATATAATAAATAACAGTACTCCATACAACCCAAACTCTCCTCTCCCTCCCCCCAGTTTAATAGTGAGCACACAATAGTTACAAAACAGAACACTCTCCCCATAATAAATGAACATAATGTTTCTTCTGTCCCTTCCTCCTGTATTAGAGAACAGAATAGAGATGGAGAACTGGAAACCCTCCACCAAAAGGCACATATACAGACCTCATCTCCAGAAGAAAGTTACCATATTAGGAGTAGTAGCATTAATAGTAATTTGCATGAGGTGTTAAGAGATGTTTTGGTTGTGGGGGACTCAATGTTGAAATATACAGATAGTATTATCTGTAAACATTGAAATTCAACAACTACCGTTAGTGCACTTCCGGGGGCAAATATTAAAGATATTGAAAATCTTCTTCCTGGGCTTAGAGAAAACACCCATAAGCCACTTGTCTTAATACACGCTGGAGTAAATGATGTAGGTAGAAGATGGGCCTTAGAAATCCAAAGGGATTTTGAAGAAATAGGGATGACACTTAAGGAAGCAGGCTGTGACATCATTATATCTGACACACTTCCAGTTCCTAGGGCCTCCCAAAAAATTAACTCTGAAATTTTAGAGTTTAATGGATGGCTCAAAAGATGGTGTATGAGGGAGGGGCATACTCTTTTGGAACAGAATATGAAATTCAGAAATCCCATGTTGTATGCACAGGATGGACTCCATTTAAATAGAAGGGTTAAATGTATCTTTGCCCACCATCTCCGACAGGCTATTGATGAAGGTTTAAACTAAATGGGGGGGCTGGGAGTCTGTTAGCCATACCTTTAAGGGCTGTATCAGGGAGGATAATGTACAGAATGTTCTTTGTTCTTAATGCTAGAAGCCTGAATAAAAAGATGGGTGAATTGAAATTGGCTCTTAAAGGTTTTAATATCGGTATTTGTGCTATTACGGAAACATGGTGGAATCAAAATGATCAATGGGACAAACAAATACATAGTTACGACTCGATTAATAAGGATAGGAATGATAAACGTGGTGGGGGTGGCATTATATATTGCAAATTTAATTAAATTCTGAGATTATAGATACATCTAAATTGGATAAGATTGAGGTTGTATGGGTAAAAATCTTCTCTTCTCAGTCGTATAGGATTAACATTGCTGTGATATATAGGCCACCATCTGCACTGATAGAACAGGATGAACAAGTATTAGACTGCCTAAAAACTATTGGGGATACTAAAAAGAATGTGGTATTAGGGGACTTAAACCTACCAGGTATAAACTGGGAAACACTTCAGACTAATACTGTACTGGAATCACATTTTTTGGAAAATTGTTTACTAGCTGGAATGGACCAGTTTGTTACCACTAATACTAGAGGCAACCACATTCTTGACCTTGTGTTAAGCAACTTATCTGAAAACATAAAAGTTTGCAAGGTCCTCCCACCTCTTGGGTCAAGTGACCATTCTATGGTTTCCTTTACCCTGAACTTTTCAGTACAGACTACTAGAAGTAGGACAGCTAAATACAATTACAGCAAGGCGGATTTTGACAGCATGAAATTGTATTTGAGTTCATGGAACTGGGAATGGGAGTTCCTGGATAAATCGTTAGATTCAGTATGGCACCTTCGGACAAATAAAATAATTTTCTTAAATGAGAATTTTGTTCCCCAGGTTAAAAGTTTAGAAGGAAGCTTCAAAGTTGTACCCAAATGGATGACAAAACTTGTACGGCACTTGATCAAAAAGAAAAATCTAGCTTATCAGAGGTCTAAGAGATCTGGTAGTAGCGTATGTTGGGATATGTATAAAGATCTACTAAAACAGTCCAAAAAAAGTATTTATGAGGCCAAAAAAAAAAAACTAGCTGAGCTTGGCAATAAAGGTCCAAGATAATCATAAATCTTTTTATGTTTACATTAATGATAAAAAGGGGCTCTGCAGGGCTATTGGACCAATTGTTGCAACAGATGGAAACATTGTCTCTGATCAATTTCAACTTGCCCAAATGTACAATACTATTTTTGTATTTGTTTTTAATAATAAAACTGCTCCAGGACTATCCCATTTAGTGTCTGATCTTGACACTAATCATCTGTGTAATAAAGTAGAAATTCTTAAAAGATTGCAGGAAATAAATCCAAATAAATCCCAGGGCCCAGATGAAATACACCCTAGAATAGTTAAGGAATTGGCCCATTTTCTGGCAGGTCCAATGGCTCAGATCTTTCAAAGGTCACTCAGTTTGGGGTACATCATGAATGAATAGAGACAAGCCATGGTGGTGCCTATTTATAAAAAGGGTAGTAGACAAGAGGTGTCAAACTATAGGCCAGTCAGTTTGACATCTGTCTTGGGAAAAATATTGGAGGGTATCCTTAAGGATTACATTATTGAGTACCTAAACATTTCTGATAGAATGAATCCATTACAACATGGATTCACTGGTTGAAGGTCCTGTCAGACCAATTTACTGGAGTTTTATGGACGGGTGAGTAAGGCCTTGGATGAGAGGCAGACTGTGGCTGTGGTGTATTTGGACTTCTCAAAGGCATTTGGTAAGGTGTCCCATGGAGAATTAATAAATGCACTAATAATGCATGGCCTCGATGGGAAAATAACTAGATGGATAGAGGCATGGCTGGAAGCTAGGACACAATCTGTTAGAGTCAATGGCACAAATTCTACATGGGCAGATGTGACCAGTGGAGTGCCCCAGGGTTCCGTATTGGGGCCTTGTCTTTTTAACATATACATAGCATCAATGCAGGTTAAGGATGATATTTGGTTATCCAAATTTGCTGACGATACCAGGGTGGGGTATATAGTGAATAACCAAGCTGATGCTTCCCGACTTCAGGAAGCATTGAATGATTTAGACATTTGGGCATTGGAAAATAAACTAACCTATACTATTGATAGATGCTGCGTCATGCACTTTGGGTGACTGAATAAAAACTGGACCTATACACTTGGCGGGCAAACTTTGAATATAGTGGAGCAACAGAGTGATCTAGGTATCATGATCACAAATGACTTATCTTTCAAAACACACTGTAATGTGGTCATAAAGAAATCAAGTCATATTTTGCATTGTATAAACAAACATATAACTTGTAAAAATAGACAGGTAATGCTGCCGCTGTATACATCTTTGGTTAAGCTGCATTTAGATTATTGTGCAAAATTTTGGGCACCAGGAGGCAGGACAGAAATAGCAGCATTGGAGAGGGTCCAACGGAGGGCAACCCATAGTATGGTGGAAGCAAAAGGATATGAGTACCTAACAAGGTTAAAAATCTTGGACCTGCATCCATTAGAACTCAGGCGATTGAGAGGGGATATGTGTATGATTTATAAGTCATTTATTGACCCAGGATTGTGGAAACTTCTGGGACTGGAATTAAGAGACTCACCTTATAATATTAGGGCCCATCCACTCCAATTTATAGTTGAATGTCCCAGAACGAAGAAATGGAAATCCTGGCTTACCCTAAGGGGTGACTGAAATCTGGAATAGGTTACCCTTGGAGATTGTAACCAGTACAAATATGAACAGCTTTAAGAAGGAGCTGGATAATAATTTTTTCAAACATGGGATTAAGGGGTATTAAATAATGGCGAGCCAAAGGACTTTGTCTACATAAGCTCTGTTTGACCTATGATACCTATGATCTCTTGCCCTCGACTCCCCCCCCAGACACTGCCATAATCGAAATACACACCATCTTTCTCTTTCATTTTGAACAATTTGTATTGATAAGTTTGGGCTCAAAGGTATATTACACTACACAGTAACATGCCTACAGGGTCTAGTCTGGTACAGACCCTAGAAGAGGTCCTTCTGTCTAGAAGGAGCACTTTCCTCTTCAACCTATCAAAACTAACATCAGGGTGGGTACAGAGGTCACTTGAAATAGTGGACCCCCTGCCTTGGAGTTAATGCAAGGTACTCAGTTCGGTGCCCAGTTGGCGCCACCTAGTTTTCTATGGTTAATGTCAGCTTGTCTTCAATTAATATGTTTTAACGCAATTCTGGTATTTCAATTTTGGGAGTATATACATACTGTACAAGAAAATTTCCTGAAACATAAGACATCTTTCTTTGAGAGAAATGGGGCAGTTCTAATTGTATATTTTAAAAGGACAGTAAGATAAGTTATACCTTTTGCACTTATAATGTGCATGGACTAACTAACCCCATAAAGTGCTCAAAGATTTTATCTTCACTTAAGCGAGCAGGTGCAGATATTCTGATGCTCCAGGAGATGCACTTGTCTAAAGATGAACACCAAAAGTTCGAGTGTTTGGGGTTTGGTCAGGTCTATGCCTCTTCCTATAGGGGTGGACGAACAAGGGGAACTGTTATTTTAATACCACATGGGGTTCCATTTCAAGCCACCAATCAAATAATTGATAAAGAAGGAAGGTACGTCCTATTAAAGGGGAAATTAAATGGGAAGCCCATTATGATGGCCTCAATGTATTTTCCACCTAACTCTGATTTTATGACTTATAGGTCAATTTTGTTGAAATTAATACAGTGGGCAGAGGGGCCAGTCGTCTGTGGTGGGGATTTTAATTTGAACCTATCTCAACTATATGATCCAGTTATACAAAATCAAAAAGTGTCCAAGCAGGCAAGGAAATTATTAAAACTGATCAAGGAACTGGGCTTGGCTGATGCCTGACGATACCACAATGGTACTGGTACTCACCATACCATTTTCTCACATGCCCATCGGAGCTACTTTTCTATTGATTACTTTTTAGTCTCACAGGAATATGCCTACATGTTACTCAAAGCTTGGCAGGGTGACTTTGTCCTCTCAGACCATACCCCACAGTATCTCTGTTTCAGAAATGATTAATTTCAGAAGTCCACAATATGGAGGCTAAACATTCCCCTTTTTAGACATAAAGAAATTATACAAGAGACTAAAAACACAATTCAACAAACTTTAATAGATAATGATATGCCAGAGATAGATATTGCTATACTTTGGGACACGATCAAGGCCACTTGCAGAGGTAAATTTATCGCTGTTGCAGCACATAAAAAAAAACTTAAGAACCAGAAAAGAAATTCCTTACTTGCTCAAACAAAAACTCTTGAGGAGCAACAACATTTAAAAATATCAACAGAGGTCACTAAGCAATTAAAGCTATTGAAACAAGAGCTTAATTCCCTGCTAGACTATTATGTCGCGCAGAACTTTTTATTCCTTAGACAGAGGTACTACGAAGGTGGTCCTCGATCGTTGAAACTTTTGGTTGGGCGGTTAAGAAGGCAGCAGGCTAGAGCCATAATCACCACATTGAGACCTTCGTCTAAGGACCCGCCCCAACATACTATAGCCAGTATATCAAATATTTTTGTTAAATATTATACAGAGCTCTATGCTGCACCCCAACCACAATCCATTATAACAAAAATTTGTGCCTTTCTCCAATCCCTAAACCTCAAAACCCTGTCTAAAACCCTTACAGAAACATTACTTGCCCTGATTTCGATTAGAGAGCTGGAGGGGGAGATGGGAAATCTTAAAACTAGTAAATGTCCAGGGACTGATTTATTGCCAGGGGAATTCTATAAAGCCTTTAAACAAGATATAACTCCTTTACTGCATCGGTTGTTTTTGAATATAGCCCTCCCTGAGACCCCTATCCCTCCCTCCTGGCAATATGCAATCATCTCAGTAATCCCAAAACCTGGGAAGGACTCCTTCCTGCCTTGTTCCTATCACCCTATTTCCATTCTGAATACTGACTACAAAACTTTGGCATCTATATTGGCCCACAAACTAGCTAAATTAGCCCCCGTTTTAATTCAACAAGACCAATCAGGGTTTATTCAATGTCATCAAGCTCAGGATAATATTAGGAGAACTGTATATCTAATTGAACATATCCAAAAGGTAAAAACCCTGGCCCTTCTACTTAGTCTGGATGCTGAAAAAGCATTTGACAAGGTCTCATGGCCCTTTCTAAGGGAAGTATTGAAAACGTTTCAAATCCCACATCAGTTTATAGATACTATATTTAAATTCTATCAGACCCCCCAAGCTTATATTAGATCCAATGGTCATTTGTCCCATAGGTTTGATTTACACAGAGGAACCAGGTAGGGATGCCCTATCTTCCCTCTTCTGTTTGCTTTTTATATTGAACCTTTGGCCCACATGATTCAACAAGATCAAAATCTCCCTGGAATCAACCTGGCCGGAAAGGAACACAAAATAACATTATTTGCGGATGATGTTTTGATATATTTAGCAAACCTGGATAACTCTCTCCCGCACTTATTTCAAAAGCTTACTTTATTTTCATCTTTGGCTGGATATTCTTTAATCACTAACAAAACTGAACTATTGGCCTTTAGCTATAGCCCTCCAAGACATAGTAAGGAAAAGTTTCAATTTAAGTGGAACTCCCAAACAATAAGGTATCTGGGAGTTACTATTCCAGCTGATCTTGGATCATTATATAACTTGAATTATGACCCCCTAATACAGACCCTGAAGGTGGACTTCAATCGTTGGACAGTGATACCCTTATCCTTTTATGCTAGGAATCAAGCACTTAAAATGAATGCTCTGCCTAGATTATTATATCTGTTTCAATCTGTGCCGTGTGTGGTGCCTTTACAGTCCCTGAACAATTGGCAATGAGCATTTTTGAATTTCCTTTGGCAAGGTAAAAAACCCCGTCTTAAATCCCAACTATTGATGCTCAGAAAACATTTTGGAGGAATTGCACTTCCTAATTTACATTACTATTGGAATGTCTCTCAAATGCGACTGGCTCTATTGTGGGGAAACAGTCACTATTTAGCACATTGGAAGCAAATTGATCTTGGTAGATCTCTACCCCAACCCTTACCCTCGGCCCTCTTTGCCCCCCCCCACTGATGAGACAATTCCAAGGAGTCCTACCAAAAAGCACAGGAGCAATTCTGGAGGGTTGGCGGAGGGATTACCCTCAGAAGCGATTCTTTACCCATACTTGGAAATACTGCTGGTTCTCTGTGAATCCTGCTTTTCCACCAGCCCTAGAATATAAATGGTATGCTCTTCAGGCCACTAGGGGCTTTGTGGCACCTTGGCAAATACTTCGAAACTGTACCATAATGCCATTTTCAGAAGCACAAACAAAGTATGGCTGGGTTTCAAGTGACAATATATACTATTAACAGATGAGAGATTGGATTAACACGTAAATAAAATTTCAAAAGTCTAGATCATTACAAGAAGAGGACTGTAGTCCTTTTATTTGTATATGGACAGTCTCTGAAAGAAATCACACCATATCTTTGTTATATCAGTTCCTTAATACCTATCAGAACCATCTTACTGATTTAATAAAACAGAGATGGGAGAAGGACCTGGGTGTCCCCCTTCTTGGGCCTTGCTGGCTGAAGGTGTGGCAATCTACGTGGTCCACAACTTTGTCTCCTAGCTGGAGGGAGTATGTTTGGAAGTTTTGTACAAGGTACTTTCTAGTACCCCTATTTCAGGCAAAGCATAACCCTGAGGCCTCTTCACTTGCTGGAGACAATGTGGGGCACTGGAGGCTTCCCACGCTCATATATTTTTAAATTGTCCAGAGATTAAACCATTCTGGCAAGCAATTGCTCACCAGATAACTAGACTATTGTCTATTCAGGAACTGTTGACTCCTTAAAATCTTCTACTGGGCATACCTCCCAAAACTCTTAAAGATTAAGACACCAAATATCTCTGGTCTATATGTTTAGCAGCGGCCTATAAAGCCATTACTAAGAAATGGCTGCTCCCCAACCCCCCAACATTACTGGAATGGCAGGACATAATAACCTATATACAGCATTTGGAACAGCTAACTCATAATCTACAGGACAGGGCTGCAGTATATCAGAATCACTGGACTAGATGGGACTTGAACAGATGACCTAGGTTGGGATTTCTAGAAAAATTTGAAATCTGTATGGATATTAATGTTTTATACCCCTGCTAGGAAAGATAAGAATTTGCCTTAAAGAGGGATCAATAAATCATCTTCTATTTAACCATTATGTTAAAATGTTTTTAAGAAATAACAAAAAGGGTGAGAGGAATTACAGAATGCTGTAGAAGTTTTACTAGAAGGGACAAGAAGTAAAGGAGAATTTTACCCCATAAACAGAATCTCAATTTACTCATTGGGATAAAAAAAGAGACAAACAGCTGACAAGTTTGTTTTTTATAATTTTAGTTCTGTATGTATGCTGTTTACATATTTTGTTCTGAATCTTCACTTTCTAGATGCTGTATAAAATTCAATTGTTACCCGAAGCTCCTGAATTAAGGAGCTAAGGCATCTGTATGATGAAGTGTTGTTTTTATACTTGTACTGAGAAACTAAGCAATAAAAAAAGCGTCACTTTGGTTTGCCATTTAAAATTTTTTTTTTTATTGTTTACATATTTGTTTAAATATTAGCACTTTACACTTGGCTGCTTTGTTATAATTAATTTTCATAGTGTAATTTTTTTCATACGGCGTTTTGTCCTCCACCACCACCTTCACCTCTTGTCAGGCCAATTTTTCTTCAGCTCCCCAGTCCTGTGTGGCTCTCCTCCCACCATCTGGTCTGGTGAGGAGCTGCATGGTGCAGGACCCAAGAGGGGCCATCATACATTGGAACATGGTGTTTTTCCCGGTTTTCTCCCCTTACACCCTGGGGCCACAGGAGACACGGTCACCCATGTATGTGGAGGTACACATGCTCTTTGGAACCAGTGGCCCACTCCACCCACCTAGCCTAGTGCCAGACCCCCTTTTGCCTGATTTTACCACTGAGCTGCCACTTGGTGGCAACCAAGACCTAGAAGACTTACCTCCCCTGTCTGGGAGAGAAGAGCTGCCAAGCAGCTGCTCAATCCTCTTGGAGTCCTCCCCCCGGCTGACCCTTGGCAGTCTGAGCTTGTTCCCGAACTCAGATCACCATCATGGGACAGGTAAATTGACTTAAGCACCTCAGCCCTCTGTGCTGCTGGACCGGCTCATAGTTTAATTTTAACGTTTTATAATGGACATTGGTGACATCATCAGTGCACATCACCTGATGTTAACCTTGATGGGTATAAAAGTGCATCTTACAGCCAGTCACATCACCTCTGACAAAGCACCATGATGGCATTCGTTAGGATGTGGGAAGCTTACATTTGAGAGCAATATGATAAATAAATTGCTCTTCTGATGTTTTTTTTTGGTCATGTAGGGATCTTCCTTGTAGTCATGTGAGGTTTTGCAGAGTGGTGTTGGCTTAGTTTTTTGTTGTTGATGATGGAAAATCATAGCATTAGTTACTATTACTATTTTTGTTGTAGGAAACGTCACTGAAACTTGGGGGGGTAAAGGGGAGTGGTTGTTAGAGGGTGGCAGGGTGGCGGTACTACATTTTTAAAGGTCTGAGTGGTAAGAAGGGGTGAAGCTGAAGGGGGTGGTAGATTCAGGAGAGATGTGAGAAATTACTTCTTCACAGAAAGAGTGGTGGATTCCTAGAACAGCCTTCTAGAAGAAGTGGTGGGGTTCAAAAATGCAATGGATAAGCACAAGGGGATCATAGTGGAAAGAAAGGGGGTAGGGAGAAAGAGCTGTAGAAGGGGCAGTATCTGTGGTAATATTGTAGGTAGGGAGAAATGGGCAGACTAGAATGGCCAAGTGGTCCTTATCTGCCATCAGATTCTATGTTTCCACACACAGCCAGCTGGGGCAGAACAAAACAGCTGCAGTAAAACAGAGTTTGAATCTGGAGTAAGCATTGTGCCTATAGGCCAGTATGGTCCTGAATGGGAGCACAAGTGACATACTGGATTACCAGTGGCATTCCCAGAAGTGCCAAAGGGTTGGGGAGGAGTTCTGAGGGTTTCTATATCACTGACAGCCAGAAACACAGGCAAAATTGAACATGGACTGGCAGAGTGGCCAGTGGGTTCAAAATGCCAAGAGGCAATTGCTACCAAGAAAAAAAAAAACAGAAGTTCAAGTACTTGCATAACAGTCAAAGAATTCGACATAAGAGGTGTGTGCAGATACTTCTCATCCTGGACTAGTGAAGGAGGTGGAACTGTCAAATCTGGGGGGGGGGGGGAGTCTCACTGTAAGCAGTGCAGAATAGTGACAATGTGGAGGGAGAGCAGACACAAAAAAATGGATATTCCTTTTTATACAATATAAACCAGCATTTAATATGCTAAATGAAAAGCTATCTATAGCAGAGAACACCAACTAGCTAGATAAATATTTCATCTTCACAGAAAGGTACATTATAAAATTTATCCAGCTAGTTGGGTTCTTCACAAAGAACCTTTTTGGCCACCTGTGCCCAGCTAGCAATAGATCAGCACACTCCAGCCAGCATGAGCTAACTCTAGCAAACAAGACATGGCAGCTGCCAGTACTTCAAATTTCCTATGCTACAGGAAACGTTTGCTTCTAGAGAAAATAAAAACTAGCCAAGAAACAATAACGTATAGCGTATAAACTGGACATGTGATGGGTGTTTATGATATATGACATTTATCTTCATTCATGGTCAATTATCTCTTTCGACCTCACTCATGGCTTCCTCACTCATGATGGTCAAGAGGTCACCGACCACTTTGTAAGATAAGTATTATGTCTCATAAGCACCCATCACATATCTCCTATGTACAAATGGGTCATGTAATGCTTGGAAAAGTATCCAATACGCAGATTGTGAGCGCACAGCAGAAGACCCCAACTCTGAGCAAACTGAGGGAGGTTGCAAGGGCAAAGAGCAACACAAAGAAGTTCCCTTATTCATGTATCCTGTATTTTACAGATGAATTGTTGCATAAAGAGTAGCACAGCAAATTCAATACAGGGAAAAAGGATGTGTACTGATAGACTATAGTCCCGCATGAGTACCAGAAATTACTGCTGTCTCTAGCTTATAATATCCCTTCTACTTGGCATCTGTCAGTGACATCTTGTCAGTGGCTCAGTAGGTAGCACACTCGCCTCTGAGGCTGGGAGATCAGAGGGCTGTGGGTTCAGTTCCCACATCTGGCATTTGGGTTAATATCCCAATAGTGACACTGTAGTGCAGCATGAGCGGGGTGCTGCACTTCTGAGGTGCCGTCTTTCAGATGAGACATTAAACCGAGGTCCCATCTGCCTGGATTGGTGGTAGTTCAGGTGGATGTTAAAGATCATGGCACTTATCGAAAAGAGTGTGGGATTTCCCTGGTGTCCTGGCCAAATATCCCCCATTCACTGAAAAAAAAAAATACCACCAGCAGCTTAATCAGGTTCAATTTCAGTTGCTTACCATCTGTATCCCCCCTTCCCTGGTCACCCCTGAAAAAGGGACTTCTAGTTCCAGTGGGCCTACTGGGTCAACAAACCTCAATAAATAAATAAATCTGGGGTAGTCAGAGCAAGGAAGAGGCTGTCACAGAATTTTTACTAGCTGAATATTGGGTCTACAACATTTCACTCCCATAATTTCATTCCTGCCACTTTCACTCCCATCATTTCACTCCCGCACAAGTTCGCCCCATGCACATTCACTTCCAGGCATTTCACTCCCGCTGATTGCACCTGACAACAAATGCATTAACATGTAAAGTTTAAACATTTTTTTTTACTATAATAAGCAAACTAAGCATACTCTAGGTAAAGCTAAGTGACAGTGTCAAGTTTAGACATTTCTTTTCTTGTTTCCTCCTGATACTGCATCCAAAAACAGCCATAGAGTCAAGCCATACACAAGCAAGAGCATTGGACTTTAGGAGGGCTGACTTTGGGAAAATGAGAGAGTGCCTCAGAAAAGCACTAACAAAAGGGCAAGAAGGAGGGGTGGAGGAACAATGGGGAATAATCAAAACAGCCATCAGAGGCAACAAGCCTTGGTGTGAAGTGAATCAATAAAACAAAATGAAGGAAAAAAACACTATGGTTCTCAAAAGAGGTGGCAGGGAAGGTTAAGGAGAAAAGGATAGCATTCCGGAAATATAAGGAAACACAGAAGGAGCAAGACAGAGAACTTTATCAGTTAAAGCAGAAGGAGGCAGGGAAGGCAGTCAGAATAGCAAAGGCCCAAACCAAGGAAAAGATAGCCAATTCTGTTATGAAGGGGGATAAAACCTTTTATAGGTACATTAGGGAGTGAAAAAGACCAAGGGAGGGATACGGAGACTTAATAAAGGGGAAGGAATGTGGACAGAATGTGACAGTGAAAAAGCAGGGATACTGAATGAATATTTCTACTCCATATTCACAACAGAAGGGGGTGGGCAGGTACCTAAACCAAACAAGAGAAACACTCTGGATGGGGGGGTCAATACCAGTCCATTCACAGAAGAAAGGGTTTTGAAAGAACTCGTGAAACTGAGGGTGGACAAAGCAGTGGGGTCTGATGGGATTCACTCCAGAATTCTAAAAGAACTAAGGCCAGAACTAGTGACACCACTGACTACTCTCTTTAACAAATCATGGGAGTAAGGGGTGGTACCTGAGGACTGGAGGAGGGTGGATGTGATTCTACTTCACAAAAGTGGGAGCAGGGCAGAGGCAGGAAACTACAGACCTGTTAGTTTGACCTCAGTG
This sequence comes from Neoceratodus forsteri, assembly GCA_016271365.2. Lineage (NCBI taxonomy): Eukaryota > Metazoa > Chordata > Ceratodontiformes > Ceratodontidae > Neoceratodus > Neoceratodus forsteri. The sequence continues at coordinate 1,683,479,483 of CM057456.1, forward strand.
GTAGGGAAAATGATGAAATCACTTCTGAAGGAAAGAATTGTTGAGTACCTAGAGGCCAGTGGGGCACAGGACCCAAGGCAGCATGGATTCACAGTGGGAAGGTTGTGTCAGATGAATCTAATAGATTTCTTTGACTGAGTGACCAAAGTAGTAGACCAGGGAGGGGCTGTGGATATGGTCTACCTAGATTTTAGCAAGGCATTTAACACAGTCCCACACAAAAGATTAATATACAAGTTAGCCAGCCTTGGAGTGGGTCCCAAGGTGGTATCCTAGAAAAAAAATTGGCTAGACAACAGGAAGCAAAGGGTAATAGTAAACGGAGTCCACAGTGAAGAAAGGAGGGTAACTAGCGGGGTACCGCAGGGTTCAGTACTGGGACCGGTCCTCTTTAATGTCTTTATAAGTGACATTGGAGAGCATCTGGAAGGAAAAATATGTCTCTTTGCAGACGACACAAAGATCTGCAACAGGGTTGATACACAAGGTGGGGTGGAAAGGATGAAAAGGGACTTGGCAAGGTTGGAGGAATGGTCAAATGTATGGCAGCTCAGATTCTGTGCAAAGAAGTGCAAGGTAATGCAGTGGGGAAACAAAAACTCAGGGGAAGAGTACACAATGGGGTGGGGGTTGAGATACTAACAACAACAAAAATCGAAAGGGACCTGGGAGTAATTATATCAGATGACCTAAAGTGGGCAAGCAATGTGAGAAGGCAGTAAGGATGGCTGGCAGGATACTGCGATGTATAGGGAGAGGCATCAACAGTAGAAAACAGGAAGTTGTTATCCCTCTGTACAGACAGTTGGTGAGACCCCATCTGGAGTACTGTGTGCAGTTCTGGAGACCCCATCTCTGCAAAGACATAGACAGAGTGGAGGCTGTTCAGAGGTGGGCAAACAAAATGGTGCAGGGTCTACACCAAAAGACATATGAAGAGATTAAAGCAGCTTAATATGTATACCCTCAAGGAAAGGAGGGAGAGGGAGACATGATAGAAACTTTTAAGTCCCTCAAGGGAATTAACAAAGTCCAACAGGGTAGCATCTTTCAGAAAAAGAGAGGTGCAAGAACAAGAGGGCACAATTTGAACATAGAGGGGGACGGCTCAGAGGTAAAGTAAGAAGGTATTTTTTCATGGAGAGGGTTGCAGATGCATGGAACAGCCTTCCTGAGGAGATTGTGGAGTCAAGAACAGTGGGAGGATTCAAGAATGCATGGAACAGACATAAAGTAATTCTTTTGGGAGGTAGGAGGAAGTAAGCTGTTGGTTAACTAGAATCTGCAGCTTATCCATCAGGTAGGGAAATGGGCAGACTAGGTGGGCCAACTGGTCCTTATCTGCCATCAGATTCTATGTTTTTATGTTTCTATCCAAAACTAAAAAGTACAGTGTGAAGTGTAATTGATTCCAGCATGCTTGTTAAGCAAAGTACCTGAAGTACCTTAAGCAGCCTTAAAGGTGTGCAGAAGAAAAGAGATGCATCAATCGAACAACTGATAGCAGGCAATATTCCTGCTGGCTCTTAGAGAGTTTATAGAGATAACATGGAGTGTATGGCATATATTCTGGAAAAAAGTACAGAGGGAACAACCGAACAGTTGCCAAGAGATAATGAAACAAAGTGGCAAGACCCGCTCAAAAAGCACAGCAGCGGGAGGCTACTGAGCATCACAGAAGGGGGCAGAACACCTGCTGACGCATCAGAGAAGTGAGCATATCACCAGCTGACACATCAGTGAGGAAGCGGGTCCCAAACAAACATGGAACTGAAGGTACTGATTTCAACTGAAAATGGCACAGATGGTGCAGATCCCTAGACTGTGTTCCAGGACCAGGACATCTGCTGAGAGATCTGGAGTATCACAGAGTGGCAGGAGTACAGGCATTAACTTAAAGCAGGAGCGTAATGATTGGGAGCAAAATCAGGTGGGGGTGAATTGGAATGGGAGTGAGATGACGGGCATGAGGGTGTTGGAAGTAGAATGATGGGAGTGAAATGTTGTGCTCCCCTGAACATTTACCAGGGTGTTGCCAAATATTGCAAAACTTGTCCTCAGAGCCAGAAAAGGGGAAAATTAGAAAACAGTGCTAAATCAGAATTGATGCCAAATTCTGTCATAGATAAGCCTTTCCACAGGGTCACAATGGACATTTTTGGGACTATGACCAATGTATGTAGCACAGGAGAAAGGTTTATAATGTTGATAGTTGATTTTTCCATCAGGTATCCAGAGGCAGTTGTCATATCCTCTATGGAGACAAGAAAGCTGTAGATGCACTGCTGGAGGTTTATAGCTGAGTGGGATTCCAGAGGAATTGTTGTCGGAAGAAGTGTAGATACCATGTAGAAATGTGCGAAATTACCGAATTTTGTTACACAAAATATTTTGTGGAATTCATCCTTTTTGCGCAATATTTTTACGGGAGTGAAATGTGGAACCCTGCTAAATATTTTGGGGAACAGCCGAATTACACAAAATATTTCGACTGACGAAATTGCTGGTTTCATGGGACTTTTGCCCACAAAGTTTAATTTTGCAACATCTCTCATGTCATGTCTGCTTTCTGGGGAAATCTGTGGGATAAATCAGGGGTGAAAGAGCTCAGAACATGTCCATGCCACCCTTCGGGGGAATGTTGTTGCAGAAAAGTTTAATGTCACGCCAGAGGATATGCAGCTTGGGATACATGGCAAACACCCCGGAGTCTGGTATGAGTATTTTCCCCAGCTGTTATTTGCATGCAGGAAAGTGTTACAGGAACCCATAGGGCACTTACCATTGTGCTGCTATATGGATGCTGGGCCCCCTAGATTAGATTAAGGAAGAGTGGGTTGTGAAGTTCTCCACAACCTCAGAAAAGGTTGTGAAATATGTGCTGAGCTACAGGATGAGGCTAATAGGGTACATGGAATTTGCCCAGCTGCACCTCCTGCAGACACAGAAAAGCAGAAGGTCTGGTACTGTATAATCATGAGCAAGCCCTTGAAAGAACTAGGTGGTTCAGAAAGTTATGACTTTCATTTGTGTAAGACATATGTAAGAATCTTCAGGTCACATGAGAGTGGCCTTTTGTTATCGCACAGAAAGTTATTTGATGTGACCTGTTTTTTGCAGATGGCTGGGGATTCTCTAAAATGGCTTTTATTATGTAAACATGATAAAGCCACCTGGAGGATTAGACTTTGAGGGCCATGCGTTCACTCAAGGGGGAGGGGGAGTGGACACAGGAAATGACTTGCTGGCAGAAAGCATTTCATTTATTTATGTATTTCATTTTGTTAACCGAGTAGGCCCACTAGGCCCAAACGGTCCCTTTTTCAGGGGTGATTGGAATTACATTTTCCTCTCTACAGTCAGTTAGCTTGTCCCCACAAGCAACTGTGGAGCAAGGTCCGGAGATGAAAAGGGGACTGCAGACCTTTCAGGACATAAGTGCTTCCACACCTGGATATACTTATTTGGCTGAGCATAATGCAAGCACTGTGGCAGACATACCTGTCCGCAAGAGGGCCTCTTGAATACCCACCAGTTTCAGACTGCTCATATGTCAAGTGACAAAGAAATACAGGCATTGGGATTCTTCCTGGAGTCCAGCAACCTGTGGTCATTTAATGTGGTTCAGATCCCTTACAGGAAGCCACTTGGTTCTGCATGACTGTGAAAAAGCACCAGATAAGTTGAGGTGGAGCGTGAAATGGCATTCAGCCAACTGAAAACTGTACTATGTCCATCACCATTATTGGCTGGGCAAGACAAAGTCCAGGAAGACAATGTGCATATAGCTGCTTTAGATAAGGGTACTGGGACTTTACTGAGCCAATTCGCACCTAGTAGGGAAGAAAACTCCATAGCGTACGTCAGACCAAAGTTGCAGGAGGTGGGGAAACACAAAGCTAATACAGATACTCTTTCTCACCAGGCAGCATAAAACAAATATGGGCCGGATATTCAAACTGCGCCCGAAAAGTGCGCAACAGCAAGAGCAAGCACAAGTCACTTGCGCACATGCGCAATCGTCGCGATATTCAAACATGGAGCAAGGCCAATTGAGCAAGCAGCCAACATCTGAATATCGCACAAACTGTGCCATAACACAACCAGGAAGGGGAAGCTGAGCTGATACGATGTGCCATAGCGCAACAAGGCCAGCCCAGCTGAGCAGTCCAGAGGCCCATAGGGCAAGCAATGACACCCCCAGCAGCATAGCAATGGAACAGCACAACCAGGGAGGTAGGCAGAGCCCACCACCCATGCCACAGATGGGCACAGGGACACACTGCAGAACTAACAATGCACCCCACACCCCAAGAACAGCATAACTGGGGAGGCGGAATATCAACTGGCCCATGGGGACAAGCAAAAAGCACATCCCGGCCGTGTTGCTGCAGCACCCACTGGCAAGCTGAGACTGCCACACAAAGGGGGCGGACCACCCCAGTGTCCAGCAGCCCCCCCTGTGTGCACAGCACACCCTGCACTGTGACCCCAAGACACCACCCATGAGCAGTGACCAGCATTGCAGGAATCCCCAGGCCCCCCCATCACACTGCAACCTCGTGTACCACAGAACCATACAAGCCAGAGCCACCATGAGCACCCAGCAGTGGGTGGCAGCACATGGCAATACTGACTGAAAGCTACTCCCACACCAGAGACACCTCCCCACGCACACACACACACACACATACCCATGACTATACCACCCCAGATGCTATGCACACCACTGCAACTGAGCACCTATAGCCAGCTGCAAATCAGAGACCACCACAGTATTCATATCAAAACATATATTACAAATATAACAAGAATAAGAAGTACAACAACTATAACTATGTACAAATATACAAAACAGGAGGGGTATGGGTACAAGGTAGGGGTGGGTAAGGCAGAGGGTGAACAACCGGAGAGGGAAGGTGGGTGAGGTGATGGGCAGCTACTGCCTGCCAGCCTGCTCTCCTGCCGCCTGGTGCTGGGCCCGGGCCTCCTCCTGCGCTTCAGACCATGTTGCTGTAGGTCCAGCAGGATGGCGTGCGAATCCATCGCCACCTGTATCATCCGCTGCATCGACCTCTCAATGCGGTGCAGGATCCGGACACCTAGGACAAGGAATCAGAGTCAATGGCTGTGACTGTCCATATCCCAGAAGCCCACCCATCATGCATGGCATACAGCCAAGTGCTCCGCTCCTGTGATGGACTGCACCCACCCACAGTGACCGTGCACAAGACATGCCCAACCAGGCAGCAACAGCCATGTGTACCACTGCACACACACACACCGCCCATGACCAGCACAGCACAACCAAGGCTGTCCAGTGACGTGGCTACGTGGTGGGAAGTCAGTGCCACAGCCATGTCCCCAGTGCATGCATGGACCACCAGTGACACACTCACAGACATGCAGAGCCACTGGACAGTGCTGACTGTCACACGTCTCGTGCATGGCAGTGTTGTCTATGGATGGTGGCCGTGCCCCCCCCCCACAGCATGCAATAGCATCCATGATGTAATGACACTCACCCTCATCCAGCCACTGCATCAGGTGCTGCTGCGGCTGTGGCTGCTGCTGTTGCTGCTGCTGTGGCTGTGGCTGTTGCACCCCTCCTCCGCCAGCCACCCTGGCACCGCCATCCCATGCCTCAGCCCATGCCTGCCTCCGCTCCTCCACACCTGTGGGAGACAAAGGAAGAGAAAAACATCAGTGAGATCCCAAAGCAGACAGCCCCTTGCCCCATTGAATGTGCCTGCCCACACATCCAGACCCAAATAGCACACACCTGCAAACACCCTCACAGCAAACCACAGCCCAACCCACCCCCATACGCAGATTTCATTACACAGTCACCCATGCAGACAATACCGGTGCATACACAGCACACCCACCTGGCCTGGGCACAATGCCCCTCCTGGCACGTGACCTGAGACGTGCAAGCAAAGCACGCTCCCTCCTCTGCAGGTCACCGTAGTGGTGTCTGCACTGTTCAGGGGTCCTCCTCCACCCAGTGGCCTGCTCCAGGGCAGCGGCGACCTGCTGCCACACATGGGTGCGTGGCACCTGCAGGGGCACACCCTCGAACAGTGAGCCATAGTGGGGCTCCACCACAGCCACCAGGTTGGATGACTCCAAAGCCCCCCATTGTGGTGCTCTCCTGCGTGCCATTGTCAAACTGTACAGTGGCAATATGGCGCTCAGCAGCGCGGCAACCCCATGTGGAAATGTTGTGCAATACAACTCCATCACTGCCTATCGCGCTGTTCGGACAGTGCCGTCGGTCCACATCGCGCTGTCACCGAACAGTGCGATAGAGCCATACACATGGCAGACGTACAGCGCCAGGGGGCCAAGGTCGTGCACAAGGTCATGGGTCAGTGGCGCAAGGCCACACACAGCGCCATCGGACATCCACACGTCCTGCGCGATCAGACACCTGCGTGCCAGTGCCATAGTGGACTATTGCGCAGTACTGCCACTGCGCCATGTGGTGACCAGCGCTGCAGCACCATTGGCACAATGGTGGCCATGGCCTGAATTGCCGATCGCTCACAGCACGTCATCAGCATGGCAGACACCTGCATAAGCTACCTGGGTATGCGCAATGCAGTGCACCACACAGTCACAGATATGCGCCATTGGCTCAGCCGGCTCAACCGTATTGTGCAAAGCGCAATGGCGCAATATTCAGCCGACACATGCAAATCATCTGATCAGCCATTCAAAGGCGCAGTGGTGCAATTTGCATCTCATTACAGTTGCTCCACTTCTAATTTGCATGCATAGCGCTATAAATGTGCGACATTGGGCTGCACTGGCCACATTCGGTTACTGCAGGTGAGAGGTGGGTTGCATGCTGTGTGATGTTCTGGACAATGGTCATGGGATAACGCTGTAGACTGCACAGTGACAGGTGTCCACTTCCACCCATACAGATCGACATGACCGAGCAAAGCCAAGGTGAGGGTGAGGATGGTGGGAGGAGAAGGAGGCCCAACTTCACCATGGCGGAGACAGAGGCCCTCTTCCAGGCCTACCTGGAGGAGGAGCCACTACTGAGTGGACGGCGGGGCACCCCTCAGGCCCGTGTGGCTGCATGGGAGGGGGTAGCTCGGGCAGTGAACCTGCATGGAAGCCACCAGTGCTCCATGCAGGAATGCAAAAGAAATGGACAGACCGCAGGAGGGTGAAGGAGAAGGTGGCAGCCCTCAGGGCAGCACGTGCTGGCACAGGCAGGGGCCAGCCAGTGGTGGCGGAGCTGACCCTGGCTGAGGACTGACTGGCTGCATCAATGCAGTGGAGTGCTATTGAGGGCGTACCAGGAGGTGGATTCCAGACAGGTGGAAGCCCATCACTGCACGGTATGACATGGTGGTGGTGTTGGGGGAGGAAGGTTGTTCACATGCACTCACATGTCCTCACTTTCTGTTACAGATCCTGTTCATCTTCAGGATGGTGGTGGGTCCAGGCAGTGAGGAAGACCTGCTGGACTTGGAGGAGGGTCCATCCACCTCTGTCACCAGCCAGCATGCACTGCACCATCATGCACGCCGGGCTGCCAACTCTGTTGTCGGTGAGTCAGATGTGGGGGGCTGCACAGCCTGTGTCTCAGCAGTCTGGCATACAAGCATGCCAGCACGCTGTGACTGTGGCCATAGCACGTACCTGCACCATTGATGATGCAAGGACTGCAATGGGCAGTGACATGTGTGTGTCCCATGACGGACACACAGCAGGCCAGCACGTGCCTCTGGGCCTAGCTGGTTCCGTGTGTGCCAGCATGTCGGCACAGTCCCAGGCTGCGCCTATCAGCACCAGTGGGGCAGCACCGTGGCTGTGCAGGTGTCTGGCACTGTTGCGGCCACAGCAGTGGAACGAGTGGTCCCTGGGGCACAGCGGTTGGAGGGGCAGCAGCAGCAGTCACCCACCAGGTCTGGGGGTACAGTGTCCAGTGGTGGCACATGCCCACCACCCTTTGATATGCCCATTCCTGGTCCTGGTGAACAGCGCCCACCCTCAGGGGGTGTTGAGCATCAGGACCATCCATACCCTGGGGGACAGGATGCCATTGTGGCAGAGTACCCATTTGAAGAGCACACCCGCCTGCTGCGGGAATCAGTACAGCAGCAAAGGTGGGTTGCAACGTCCGTGGAGGCACTGTGCATGGCTGTGGAGTGGCACAGCAGGGACTGTGCTCTGATCCTTGCAGAGATGGTCCATATGCAGATGGATGTGACCGCCGCCATTAACAGGCAGACCCAGGCATTGGTCGCTGTCGTGGCTGCATTGGGCACACAAGCAGGTGCCCCTGTACCGCGCACCCCACACAGCACGCTCTCCACTCCCCATTCCCGGCATCATGCAACACCCAGCCTGTCAATGCCGGGTTCTGCTGTGGGCATCCCGAGCACCCCTGGTGCAGGTATGTTTGGCATACTACAGACCCCAGTGCGGACAAGGTCGCGATCGCGCAGTGGGACCCCTGGTGGTCCATCGGTGCCACCCCATGTGGCCCCTGCTCAGCCTGCCAGTGCTGTTGGGTCACGGTGGGGCTGCCCATGCATCCGCGGTGGCCGTGGAACAGTGCAACATGACTGACTTGTCTCCCAGTGCGGGCCCTGTCTGGTGCTGCCCTGTGTGCAATGTGCGTCATGGTGGGCAGTGCACTGGTGGGTGCCCTGCACATCACGCCGACATACGGACCACCTGCACACCATCCCAGTTGCTGTCCACAGGTGCGTGTGCATGATGATGCCTGCATTGTACTGTACACCAAGGTGCAAGGGTGCCCAGCATCTGACACACGTACTTGGACAGTACAGGTGGTGGGTGTGGTCTGTGGATCTGTGTGTTTTCCATGTCTGTTCCTGCTCTGCTGTGCACCTGCCCATGTACGTTTTGTGCCTGGTGTGTGTGTGTGTGTGTGTGTGTGTGTGTGTCCATATGACTGTTCACCCCTCCCTGATGGTGTGTTTGTGTGCCTGGTTCCTTCCACTCCCCTTGCCGTCATGCACCCCTGGTGTGTTACTCTGTGTGCCTGTGGGTTATGCCAGGACAGTGTTGGTTGCACATGGCCCCTTGACTTACCTGTGTCGTGCATAATGCTCCTCCATGATGGTGTCCCGGTGCAGCTGGGCCTGCCGGATCAGTCGGGGGTCCGGCCATCCAAGGGGGGGCTGCTCATCACCATCATCACTGGCCCCGCTGGCGTCCCCATCGCTGTCCCCCTCCTCGACCTAAATGGCTATCCCACAGTCTTTGGCCATGTTGTGCAGGATACAACAGGCCAGGAATATCCCACAGGCCTTTGAGGGGCTGTACTGTAGGGCACCGCCGGAGGTGTCTAGGCATCGGAAGCATGCCTTGAGCATCCCAAACACCAGCCGATGATGTTGCATGTGGCGGCATGCGCCTCATTATAGCGTTGCTGCGATGGGGTCATGGGGCACCGGTATGGTGTGAGCAGCCAGGGACGGAGTGGGTATCCGCTGTCACCTGTGTGGAGATGGTGGAGATGAGTATCATGTTCAGGTCCATATTGCCAATATCCCTGTGTGCCACTACCATAGCACCTGTGGCATTCCCACCCTTGCCCCACGTTTGCAATTCCTACATGCCTACTCACCCACTAGATGGCCTGTGGGGATGTCCCCACTCTGGAATCGATGGCACAGTGTGGATTGATACCATATAAAGGCATCATGTGCTCCGCCAGGGTGTGTGGCACAGACATTGATTATGCGCCCAGTGGCATCACACACCACCTGGCTGTTGACACTGGAATAGCCCTTCCTGTTCCTATATGCAGCCCCATCGGGGTCAGGTGGTGTGTGAATGGCCACATGGGTGCAATCTATGGCCCCTAGCATGCCAGGCATATGTGTTACCCTGTGGAACTCCTGCATGTTTGCTGTATGCTCTGCCGTGGTGCTGGGGAACTGGATGTGCTCCGCAGCATGTGGCAGCAGTGCGCTGAGGAATTGGGTGAGGATGCGTGACGTGGCCAACTGTGTGATGCCTGTGGTGTCCCCTGTTGGCCTCTGGAAGGTGCCCATGGTGAGCAGGCACATGCAGGCTGTCACCTTGGTCTCCACCGACAGAGCGTGACTCCGTCGTGAGGGTGCCTGCATCACATCACTGCACAGCTCACAGAGCCATCTCAGTATTGCCCTGTTCAGGTGGTACCGGCCCATGATCTCTACATCTGTGTATAGCTCAAAGCTGATGCGGGCACGGTACTGCCTGTTGGGGGCGTACTGCCGACGGGCCCTTCCACGGCCACATCCCCCTGCTGCATGCATTCTCACCCCCCTCATTACAGCTTCCATGTGGAAGCTGGCACTGTCCATCTCCCTGGCTTGTGACCTCCCCGGCTGATGTTGCTCTGTTACCCCCGCTGTCCTGACTGCTACCTCCACTGCACCAGGTACCCCCACTGGCCTCTGCAGCCTATGGCCCACACAACTTCCCTTGCCTGCCCTGTTCTGGACTGTCACTGTCTGTCTCTCTGTCTGTCTCGCTTGGCATCCCTGTAGCGTTCTTGCGCCTCTTCCTTGAGCCTTTTTATTTTGGCTCATTTCCGCTATAGGCGCAACTTCCGGCTGTTCCGCTGTTGCGCATTCGCAACCTTTGAATCATATGTGCTCTTTATTCAGGGATCCACCCCTTCGTTGCGCATGCAATATTTGTACTTGCGCTGTTGCTCAGCCTGTTTTCGGTGGCGCAACTGCCTCCTGCTGAATATCGCAGAATGGCGCACTTTCCGACTTGCGCATGCACAACCCTTTTGAATATCCAGCCCATGTGCCTTTTTTATTGCAGTGTGGGAGGAATTTGGCAAAAATATCAATGTTACAAAAATATTAAATATTTTGTCAGCCAGATCACAGAATCATTACAAAACAAAATAAATTATAATTCCTTAGTGCTGTGCTGTTTTGTAGGTGGATAATTAGAAATCCTGCAAGCCTGGAAAAGACAGAGATAAATTGCTATAACATTTTATTGCAGATACATGGCTCCTTTTTTGACTAACAAGACCCAGAACATGTGAAGATATTGCATAAATCTACACTCTAGGGGGAGAGGTCATACAATAGGGGCAGGAAGCAAATGATGACCTCATGACCAATAAAGCTCTTTTTTTTCCAATTTACAGTAACCATTTTAGAAATCAGTCCAGTCCAGAACTTAAGCGAGAACAACAAAGAGTATTGTATCATAGAAAGATAGAAACATAGACTTTGACAAAAGAAAAAGGCACAATGGCCCACTGCATCTGTCCAGTACCTGCTTGGATCTGCACCCAGCCTAATGCTGGACTGGAGCTCCTCTACCAAAGACCCTGACTGAATTTTGACACCCCTTCCCTAGTGTACCCATTCTCTTCCATCAGCTGCCCACCCTCCCTCCTCTGGGTTGGAGAACTCCCTTTTGTCTATCTGACCTGTGTTTAAAGCCAGAGGGTGACTCTGTGTCAGCACCGTAGCAAGGCATTTTTGCACCTGGGGCAAGCCACACATTTTCTGTCCCCCTCATCCTGTACAGAAAATCAACTTGTCATACATTCCCCCCTCTTGCCTATCCCATATAGAAAAGAAACTTTTTCTTACATGCAAGCTCATTTACAAGGAGGTCCTGGAAGGACTGTATAATACAGTAGTTACAGTACTAAGTACAGTACTTCCACACTTTACTGTTATACTTATGTGTTGTACTGCTATACTGTGTATTTTGGTTTGTCTTACTGTGACAAGGTACCTTTGTAAATGAGCCTATGGCTCAAAGGTTTTCCAAACTGCTGTTTAAATAAAATAAAAAAAAATAAAAAATAAACTTGGGTATACTTATTTGGCTGAGCATAATGCAAGCACTGTGGCAGACAGTGATTCAGCTTGCAGAGCCTGCCAGCAAGCAAGCAAGGTATAATTAGAGCAGCATCGGAGCCTCTGCAGTTTGTGTGCCTGTGTCATTTTAAAACTATTTAAAGTGTGTTCTGTCCTATGTTAGAGATTGTTGGACTGTGTACAGTGTGTAGCCTTAAGGATATTCTGTCATCATAGTTCTACAGATAGTTTTTGAAGCCTACATTTTGTAAATCTTGCTTATCTGGTGACTGTACTTGGTGCTTTAATTCAGATTCTGCTGTTTCTCCTCCATTTTTACTCTCCTCTCGGTCTGTCCTCCCCTCCCCAGCATCTCTGTTCCCTTTCTCTCTTGCCTTCCCACTCCTGGATTCTAGGTCTTTGTCTGCAGTAAACACTCCTCCTTCGTTTAACTTCTCTGTCCCTTCTCCACAGGCTCACAACAACAATCACTCTCAGTGGAGCTGCCAGTGAGTCAGCCTACTGAGCTGCAAGGTATAATTATAGCAGCATCTGAGCCTCTGCTGTTTATGTGCCTGTTTTAGTCTGTTCCCATCCACCATCCTGGTGTGTCCTCTAATTTATAGGTTACCAGTGTCACATGACCTACATACTGCCAGAAACAATCTGTCTAGTTTTCCTAATGCTTCTTATATTTTTGTGACCACTTGGAGTCACTGCTGCACACCTCACAAGCCTCCTCTGTAAGTTCAGCACAACACCCTCAACGCACAACCATCACTCTTTTTCCTGCCCTGCACCTTCTGCAATCCCCTTCATCGCCAAGGATTTTCTCTGCCTCCTCCCTAGGCTCAAACCCCTGACCATGTTCTCTTGAGGCACTAACCCTAACCACTGCACCACTGGGGCAGCTGCAATAATCAGTAGCTTTTGCTATCCTCTAGCTTTACTCACAACTCCTTGACCTCATCCAAGCCACCTCCACCCTGCCACGTAAACAATAAATCCAGTTTTCCTCCACACCACCTGCTTCATTGTCTTCATCTAACATTATGGACACACTCACTCTTTATCTCCTCATTCTGCTACCTATGTGTTACCTTCTTTCCAACACCTTACCTTATCCCCTTTATGCATACCATGCAATTGCACCGCAGAGCACTCACCCCTTAAGAAAACCCTCACTCCAGCTCTGTTAAGCCAATTCCACTCATAAGCACCTCAATTCACCACCCCCTTTTATCGGTTTACCCCTGCCTCCAACTGCCCTCGTCCACTACTTACAGTTCCAAATCTGAAAACCTCATCAGGCGCAGGCACCCCCTCTAGCTCAAGGCGCTCAAGCAATATTTCTCTATGACTGCCCTGCTTCTCCTTCCTTTTTCTGGAAATGTCCACCCCAACCCTGGCCCCCCACAGTTCCCCAAAAATCTGAACAGCGATAAGAAGTTCTTAAAGCTTGCAACTATCAACATCCATAGTCTGCTACCCAAGCTTGATGATCTACAAGTTTGGGTATCACAGCATAAACCCAACATGCTCTCCATCAGTGAAACCTGGCTTTCTGCCAAGGTCCCTGATGCGGTAATCTCCTTTGTCTGGTTATACTCTTTTTAGGCTAGACCAGCTCATAAAAGGGGAAGGGGCTGTACAATGTTTGTTAAAGATAACCTAAAATGCCTAGCCCTCCCTCAAGTGACCCCAGCTAACAACTCTCAGGCCCTTGCAGTCAGAATATTCATTTGACAACAAGGGAAATCACTTGACATGATCTCTGTTTATATCCGTCCATGAGATCAGACATCCGGCTTTAAAATGGTCCTTGGCAATCTGGAAAACCTCCCTCACCACTCTGAAACAATGGTAAAGGGCGATTTTAGCATTAATTGGTTTGCCCTGAAGCAGTCCCATTTAAAGATGCCATCACAGTCCTCGGCATCACCCAGATGGTCACCGCCCCTATGAGAATTACTCGGAGGACTGGAAACAGCTCCCTTCTGGATCTCATTTTCACCACCAACCCAAAAAGAATTAACGGCACCCTAGTTCTTCCCTACTCGCTGAGTGACCATTTCCCAGTAATGTGTCACTGGCTGAATAAGACCCTCAAACTGCCAGCTGAAATCACTTACTAACACGTCCTCAAAAAAGGTAATCTTGAAAACTTTAAAGTCTACCTCGCACAGTGTGACTGGTCCCCCTTAAATGGATCCAATAGTGTGGACCAGGCTCTGACCTACTTTGTCACTCAGTTCAATAAAGCTTGTGATCTGTTTGCTCCACTCCATAAAACAAAGGCAAAGGGTTCAACTAACCCTTGTATCACCGCTGCCCTGCTTAACTTGATGAAAGAGAGGGACAATCTCTGGCATTGAGCGAAAGCCTCTGGGAAACAGATTGATATGTAAAACTGTAGGACTGCCAGAAATTTGTGCACCCAGGAAATTTGCCAGGCCAGAATAGAACACTTTAAGGGTGATCTCACTAACTCCTGGGGTAATAGCCGGAACTTCTGGGATAAGATAAAAGACCTCACGGGTATGCCCAATAAAACATCCCCCTCACTGCTTGAGGTAAACGGGGTCAACACACAAGACCAGAAATAGCGAATGCTTTTAATGACGCTTTCGCTGATCTTTGTGGCGTACTCCCTTCCAACTTCTTTGATGATCCTGACATGAAGGATGCAGCTGGTTCAGCAGCCCCTCCTCCAAGCATCCCTCCTTTCTACTTTAGGTGTGTTACACTGGCTGAGTCCAAAAGATACCTTCAAAGGGTCCTCGGTAAATCCAGGTTTAGCAGTGACACCCTAGATCTTAAACTTCTGAACCTCTCTCTTGATTTCATCCTTGCACCTCTCTCCAAACTTCTTAACTTATCACTCTCCCTTAGGCAACTCCCCACCCAATGGAAAGCAGCCATAGTCACACCTGTTTACAAAAGCGGTGACAGGTCACAACATAACAACTATTGACTGATATCCATCCTTCCCCCCTCTCTAAAGCCCTTCAGCATATTGTCTCTGTGCAGCTGATGGAGTATCTAGTCAGATAAAACATTCAGTGCCCGTAACAGCATGGCTTTAGAAAATCACATAGTATGACCATCACCCTTCTCAAGTACACCAACCACATACACAGACCTTTGATTGTGGCCACTTAGTTGGGTCAATTTACATTGACCTAACTAAGGCTTTCAACACTGTTAACCACTCCCTCCTGTAAAACTCTCTCCCTGCTATTGGCCTCTCAACCAAGATCACCAGCTGGTTAAAGAGCTATCTTGGAGGTAGATTCCAGCACGTGAAAACCTGTGATACTCTCTTCAACAGCCTTCCAGTGCAATCCGGTGTCCAAAAAGGTTCCATCCCTGGACCCTTACTTTTTAGTCTGTTCATCAATAACCTCCCAAAACCCTGTAACAATAACATGGTCCTTTACGCGTATGACACTGTTGTGGCAAGATAAGGCCATATTTTATTATTTTGGGTCATGTTTTATATATTTTTCATGTGAGAAATGCATCAGATGCCAGGGTGGCCCAATGTAAGTGCAAGGGATTATGGGAACAGACACTTGGGCCCTAGAATAATGTTGCAACTTTTGTTACTGGGCAGGAAAACTGTTTTGCTGCTAGCAGAGGCTAGAGTTAAATAAATTATCTAAATGAAGACAAAAGAATAATTAAACCTGGCTGGGAGGCCAGGTAGGCCCATTTGCTTGTGACAGGACAGTATCTCAGGAGGAGTAGGGATGTCTGGGCATCCTTTGTGTTGAGAGGTCTGCAGTGACTTAATCTTGTTACCTGATGAATAGGCCACTATTTAGTTAATTGATTGTATTTAAGTGCAGTTTAACTAGAGCTATCTCCCAGCACGGACCCTGAACTATCCCCCAGAAATCTGGTTTGAGCTGGCTAACCTCATGATTTTTTTTTCTAAATTTTGAAAATTGCATAGCTATGTTATTGTAATAAATTACTGAGCTTTGATTGGATGGGTAACCATAGACACTGAAATGCTAGCCAATCGCATGGCAGCCACTATCCACTGGACCTGTCCTTTTGAACCCTTTGAAAAGCAGGATGCAGAGGGGTATCTGAGCCTTTTGTTGCCTTTTTGCTGAAACATCTGTTTTGGCATTTTATATTTGGGACCTTCTCTACCAGTATCACAACATCTCAGTGCAAACAATATAATGCAAGCAATTCAGCACAATCATTACAGTGCAATACAATAGCCACTAAATGGCCATTACAGCATGTAACAAATTGAACGCAAGGTCCATCTCTCCCAGCTCATTATATAACATATAGAAGAAATAGAAGCATTAGCAGCACATTTCACATTATCACTTGATAAAATAGAATATTAAATTACCTCTTCTGTCTTTCTGTCCACCTCCACCATGCATAAACGGTCACATGACTGTCAACCGGGATGTCAGGATATAAAGACAAAGGTTAAATGTCAAATGGCAGATGGAATCATCTGAAGCATATATCAATGTTCCAAGACTTATGGAATCATCTGAAGAATATGCAGTACCAATGTTCCAAGACTTAAGCACTGGTAAAAAGTTTTAATTTTATTATCAAAGAAAAGGAAATTTTAAAATCAGTAAACACTCTGCCAGGATCTAAACGTGCAATTGAAAGTTGTGCGCTGTCCTGTGTAGATAATCAATTGCTGCACAACTTTCATAATCACCGACCACTGCAGCGACCCTTTTTGTGGTGTCTTGGTATTTTCTCCTTGTAGCAGGTGGTTCTATCCCGGACAGGTACTGCTCCAATTTTAACTCATTCATGTTTTGCTCACTTTGGAGCGCTTTGATGAATTTCCATATAGTGGGATGGGAGGTACCTAAGAGATGATTGAAACATCTGTGCCATCCCTCCACAACATTAATTGTCCTTGGGATACCATCCAACACTGTACTGTAACAGCTCCAAAAATGGAGTGGGAACAGTGGTTTGCGTCACCCACCTCTGCCCACAGGACGCCACAAGTAAGTGTCATCAAAGTAATCTACTAGTGGGGCAAGAAGTTCATCATTTTCAGCATAGATGTCACCACATCTTATGGTTTCAAAAACAGCTAGCACATCCTCGGATGGCACGTATGCCAGTGCAGGGAGTATTTGTATATTAAGTGCAAACTCTTCATCCACTATGTAAGATTTGTGAATGCCAGACAGATCTTGTATTTTGCGCCATATAGCCTGACATAAGTGGAAAAAGCAACCTCTTGTTTCTGCACTGGGAAATTCAGAATTGAAAGCTTTAACAGCTGCCATTTCAAAGTCTGTCATGATGGACTTGGGGTTCACATTACTGCACAATTCTTTCAGGGCAGAAAATACTTTCACATATGATGCAGTAGTGTGACTGCACATTTAAATAAAGACACTTGGTATAACAGCAGTATACTGGACACTGTGGATCATGTAAAGTTGAAAAAATAATGGTTGGATTGATTTGAATGTCCTGTCTGCAAACCAGTGCAGACTTTCCTTCATGTATTGCAGGGTTTTTTTTGGTCACAAACAGTAAGAATTTATCTGGGTCATCTGCACCACTATCAAATAGAAGAAAATCCTCCCCATGGTTAGTGATGGAATATTCCCTGGGAATATGCAGCTCAGAAACACGTTTTGGCAATACAGGGGCTACGGATGCTGTCATTCTTAAATGCTATGTGGTTCTTTTTAAGCATGAAAAAAATGGTAGTTTACCGGCTGTGGCTGGGTCTATTTGACTTATTACACTGGCCACAATTTTTTTTTTAATTTAGTTGTTTAACCAGGATTTGATGAGTGGCCTCTTGTGAGCACAATGCCATTGCTTTCATTTCCTGTACAGCCTTTCTCACGCTGAAAGCTCCTGCATCAGGAACATGATTGTGCTCCTAAAAAAATTTAGAGATGGTATCATAGGTGGTATGCACCCTTGCAGGACAACAAGCACTATCACATAAGCTGCATTTCTAGTAAATCTTTCTACCATACACATGTTCCTTTCTATACAGGTAACCAGCATGAGATGACAGCTGCTGGCCACGCTAACTGCAAATTTGAGCGGCATTGCTACTGCATGAAACAGCAAGCAGTAGAAAAAGCACAGCATATATTACTGCTTGTGCCACCACAGCAGAATCAGCTGCTAATTAATGAGCTTTTGATCGTTAACCTGTGACCTGTGCATATGGGTACCAGCTAAATCAATGGCCGGTGAGTAAGGAAGTAAGGCATTTGACAGAAATATTTATGCCATTTGCAACATATTAATATTAAGCATGGTTATTACATGCGGCAAAATGCTCACACTTTAAAATACCGAGCAGTAATTTCTTGCGCTGAGATTACACAGAACCTTCTCTACCTACCAGTCTTGAGCAGAGACAATATCTTCTGGATCACTGAGAGCCAATACTTCAACTACCACACTTTTAAGGACAATTTTGAACTTCAAAATTCCAACTAAAGACTCAAGATAGACTTGTAACCTCAGAGTTTGAAGTGTAGCTTTTTATGTATATTTTCCTTTTATTTCCAATGTCCTGTAACCGATATCCAAATAATTTTGTTTTTATGTTATTTACTGTTATCTAATTAATTTAATTAGTAAAGCCTTTGGCTTATTTTAAAATAATCCTGCCTATGTCGTTTGTGTGTGCTGCCTGGGTAAGAGTTGTTCAGACTATAGTACGCCTGTGTGATCACTTAAGGGCCAAAACACTACTAAAAATGAAGTACCATTAGGGACTTCATGATGAAAGGAGGGGAGGAAATATGAAGGGTTTAAAGAGGAGCCTGTGTGGGTTTGAATCGAGCACTGTATTTTTGGGGGCAAGACACAGTAATAGGGTGTATAGGGCCCTCTGAAGCCTATACATGCCTGTAGCTTTCTGGTTCATGGTGCAGTGGACGAGGGAGTTCTACCTCAGAAACACAGACTCAAGACTGCATTTGTATCCCCTTGCACAGAGAAAGGGTGTCTCTGACCCCATTCTCCCCCTCCTCAGTCACAAGAAGGATTCGCTGTTACACACAGAATCCCACCCCATGGGAGTGGACTTCTGACAGCTGTCATCTTCTCAAGCTACCCTGATCCACTCTCTCTCTCTCTCTCTAATGACCTTCAATCCAACTTCAACATGGTTGAGACCTGGTTTAATCAACACAAACTACTCATGAACTACAAAAAAACAAATGTCATGCTTTTCTCCAATCCTCATAATAAACACAAAGTTGAAAGCTTAGAAATTCGAAACAACCATAACCAGCTGCTTGAACAAGTCCAGGAATTTAAATACCTTGGTATAACACTTTATACCACTCTATCCTATAATCGGCATGTCAACCGTATTGCCAGGGTCATTAACTCCAGGATTGGGATCCTTTATTGATATCACCACTGTATGACCCCTGAGGCTCTGAGATTGGCTGTAACCAGCTCAGTCCTATCTGTGATAGACTATGGGCTTATAATATATGGTGCAGCCTCCATCACTACCCTCACAAGAAAAACTATAGCTCTGAATAAGTCTTGCAGACTTGTATCTGGGGCTGAGAAATGCACCCACACTTGTGAACTTTACGAAAGGACCAACTGGCTTCACCTCAAGGAGAGGGTCTACTACAAACTTGCTTATTCATGAAAAAGATCAGCTTAGGCCTCACTCCCCCTGCCACAGAAACCTTTATAACACTGATGCCTAAGACCCGCTATATGCATAGTACTTTCAAACAGAAGTACCTCATCCCTTTCTGCAGGATTTCACAGGCATAACAGACTTTTGGGTACCGCTCGCCCACTTGGCTCAATGGCCTCCCATCAGACTTCACTGCTGAAAGTAAACTGGGCCCTTTCAAGCTCAAATTGTGTCACCACCTCCTTGCACTTAGTAGCTGTGACTGTACCGCCTAGCTGGCTACTCATATTCTGCCCTCTCAGACTTTCCTATTTTCCTACCTCCCATTCCCACTCTGCCCTCACAGCCCTATCTTCTTCTTCCACCCCAAGCCCTCTTCACTCCCTCTGCTCCTTCACCATGCACCCTGCCTTCCCCATGTCCATGCCCTATCCACTTCTCCCCCTCTTTTCTCCACCTGCTAAACACCTCCCTGCCTCCCCATCTCCCTGTCCTCTCCATTACCCCATTTTTCCCACCCCTCCCTCTCACTGTCCTCCCCCCTCCACCCTCCTCACCTTCCTTCCCCTTCTTGTCTTCCTCTTACCCCCTCTCCCCCTCCCTCCTCCCTCACCGTGATATTTTTCTGAGGCTTGATAAGTTTTCTTTTCCTTCCCTTCCCTCTTTCCCACCTCCTTTCCCCCTTTCCAACTCCACTATGTCCCAGCACTAATGTTGCACTACTTAGCACTTATAACCTGCACATGCAGCACTTTCATGTTTTGCCCTGCATCTGTCACAATTTGTAACATGTCTGTACTAGAATTTTACTGCATTGTAACCCCTTGATTTGTAACCTCTGTTATAGTATTGTGCCTAACTTTGTATTGACATGGAACCTTTGTAAAAGAACCCCTGGTTCAAAGGTATTTGTAATCCTAGCTATCAATAAATAAAAAAAATACAAACATATGTATACACACCCATATGAAAATAAGTCACAGTTTACCTAGATAGAGAGTGATAATACAGTTAGATGGAGAAAATGTGTATACAATAGCTATATAGTCACAAACTATTACATATAGGATAAATAATAAATTACATTTATATGTCATTACCAGCATTGTTGCAAATCCCTATATGATGAAAAAATGGCTATAACATTGCAATTACTTAAATGTTCACGCTTTAAATTACCGCACAGTAATTTCTTGCACTGAGATGACATGGAACCGGCATAATGGTAGTTGATGTGTAAATGCAAAAGCCAGTAGAAGTATTACTCTCAGTCAATTCTATTATATGTCTTCTGAACTGTATTCTTATCTTGCGCTGGCCATCAAACTTTTCAAGGTAAGTTCCCTGCTTTTTTCTGTTGTTTAAAGTGTGTCTGAGCTGGAAAAAATGCAGTTGGAAGGATGCTGGCACTTGTGACGTTTTAATATTCGACTGAATAACTAGAAATGTGCCAAGACACTTGTTTTCTTGGTTACTGAGCTTGCAGTTGCTTTGATGTAATTATGCTTGTTTCCTGCTGGCAAAGAAACTTTGCTCGGCAAGTGACCTGCTTTTTTGTGGTTTCATTTCTGAGTGGAAATAGAAGGTTTTAGAGGATGCTTATGATATCTTATTTCTTTTTTTAGTAAACTTATTTTATTGAACAGCTTCATACTTACATTACATACAGACAAAACATCAGTCCAAAGGTTTACATGTGTACATCCATCATCTCTAATTGCATACAAATATTATAATACACTGTGCACTGAAAGGGAGTTAAGCAACAGACACCTAGACTATATAGGAGAGTTCCTATCCACCTTAAGCACAGGGTCTCACTTTTTCACACCCATCCACCCTCCTCATAGACTAATTCTGCCCTCCTCCACTGCCTTTAGAAAAGGATTCCAAATCCTATAAAATAGTTGCTCCTGCCATTTGCACTTAGTTGACATTTTTCAAGTTTCATGCATAAGGCTAAATTGTTAAGCCAGTGAGCTATACTATGTGGAGTAGCGCTTACCCAGTGTTGGGCAACTGTTTTTTCGGCATTGATTAAGGCTAGGTCACATGGTCTGTACAGAAGCTGTTTGCCTTGGACCTGAGGTTCTACGCCCAACATAAGCTCTAATGGGGTGGGTGGTAGAGTGGACTGCAGAACTTCCTGCATGATTTTATGGACCTGAGCCCAGAAGGGTGTAACCTTATGGTCACAAGTCCACTCCCGTGAGGCGGAATTCTCTGCATCACAGTGAATCACTCTTGTGATGGGGAGGGGGGAGATGGGGTCAGGAATACCCTTTCTCCATGCAAAGGGATACAAATACAGTCTTGAGTCTATGTTCCTGGAGTAGAACTCTCTGCACCATGAACCAGAAAAGCCACAGGTATGTATAGACTTTGGGTGGCCCTATACACCCTATTATGTGTCTTTCCTCAGAAATGCAGCACTTGGTTCAAACTTCCACAGACTCATCTTGAGACACTACATATTTCCTCCCCTCCTTTCATCACAAAGTCCCTAGTGGTACTTCACTTTTGGTAGTGTTAGGCCTTAAAACAGTCAGACAGGTGTGGTATCATTTGAACAACTCTTACCAAGGCAACCCAAACAACAGACATAGGCAGAATTATTCTTAAAATAAGTCAAAGGCTTTGCTAGTTAAATTAATGAATGCAGCAAATAACATAATGACAAATAATTTTAAACATTGGTTACAGGGTATTGAAAATAAAATGGAAAGAATACAATAAAACCTACATTTTAAAACTCTGAGATTTAAAGTATACCTCAAGTCCTTAGTGATGAAGTTTGAAGTGCAAAGTCTTTATAAAAGCAGATGTAAATCTTGGTTCTTGGTAGTGCAGAAGAATTCTTGAAGAAAGTGTCTCTGCACTCCTAAGCAGATAGAGGGAGTCCCAGATGAACAATAGCAAGGCTTCAAGCAAAAATGCAAAAGCTAAAAAAAGTCTCAGATACCTCTCTACATCCTGGTTTTAAGGGATTTCCAAAGGGCAGGTCCAGTGGATAGTGGCTGCCCTGCGACAGACTAGCATTCTGTTCCTATGGTTACCCAACTAATCTGAGTTTAGTATTTTATTACAATATCACAGATATGAGGTTCTTAATATAAGAAAAAAAATGACTCAACATCAGGCACCTCAAACTAGATTTCTAGGGGAACATTCCAGCCTTCCTGCTGGGAGATAGCTGAAGTTAAACTGTACTCTATACAGTTGTTTACTTAAAAGGTAGCCCATTTATTGGTAACGAGATTAGCTGAGAGTAGACCTCTGAAAACAAAGGAAAGGTAGATGAAGAGGCACCAGATGATTCTGTGGTCCATTGAGACACAAATGGACATGCCTTCTGGCCAACTCTGCTTAATTAGTCTTTTGTCTCCTTTTAGATAATTTAATTAACTCTAGCCTCTGCTAGCAGAAAACAGTTTTTTTCTGTAGTAACAAGAAAATGACATCAGTCTACAGGGCCCATGGTCTGTACCCATGATGCCTTGCACTTACATTGGGCCACTATGGCATTCTCTGATGCATTTCTCACATAAAAAATTATATAAAACATGACCACAGCAATAAGGTATGGCCTTATCTCACCACACTTATTACAAAGTAATGCCATGTGTGCAACGTTACCTATTTCAATTTGAACACTTTGGGCATGTGTTAGATTTGCTGGAATTTCATTTATGAAGTTTAGTTGAGATTAAATAAGATCTATATAGAATGTTTGATTGAATCCTCTATAATTTATTTGTTTGAGGACAAAAATGTATCTGTTTCACCATTGCATCCCATGTCTCATCATTGATTATTATATTTAGCTCTTGCTCTCAATCTTTCCTAGCCTTATTTTCTAAGACAGAAGTTGAGCTCATGAATAATCTACATAATGCAGATAAAACTGAGGTCGAGGGCTGTGGTTCACACAAACTCTCCTCAATGGGAGACAGTTGAGGCTTAAGCCCAGTCAGGTATTGCCGAATTCTTAAATACACAGAAACATCCCCCACCTGTATCTCGATACTGTTGCCTAAATTCAGTAAAGGACCTCAGGACCCCACCATAATACAGATTCCTTATACAGTATATAGTATGCCACATTTTTCACATATTAGCAGAGTTTGATGCCAAAAGACATTATAGCTTTTTTGGTGTTTAAATCCTGCTGTTAAGGATGCATTAGCTAAAAAGGCTTTTGAATATCCTATAAGATGATGTGTACCCTTCCATATTCTTAACATCTGATGCATGAAAGGATTTTTTAGTTTCTATGGGGTAGGGCCATTAAGACCCATACCAAGAAGTCTGTGCACTAATCCCACTGATATGTACTCTTCCTCTATGCGTTGCCACACTGGTGGCATTCCCCCTGGAGGGCAACAAAGAGATGCAATTTGAGCTGCCCAGTACTAATATTTGAAGTAGGGTTAAGCCAGCCCTCCTTTTTTAAGTGGTAGCTGTACTATGCTTCGTTTAATTCTAGCAGGCTTCCCTCCCAATAGAAATCTATTTACTATGATGATCAATTTCTTGAAGAACATTTCAGGTACTCTTATTGGTAAGCTATAGGAAAAATACATACATTTTTGAAGTGTGTTCATGTTTATTGTATTTATTCTACCAATTAGGATAACAGGTAGGCCCTGCCATCTCTCACAGTCTCTCTTTACATTTTCTAATAGTGTGCTAAAATTAGCCCCAAATGTGTTTGAGGTCTTTTTAGGAATATTTATCCCCCAGGTATTTAAGGATATCCACATTGCTTGATTGCAATGGGACATTTAATACTAAATTGGGATTGTCACCCCCCAGTGGGGGGATTTCACTTTCTGACCAATTAATCCTGTGGCTTGATATCTCACTGAATTTAGCCAACATACTTTGCAAGGCCACCAAACTTCTGTGTGGATCTCTTAAGTAGACCAGCAGATCATCTGCAAATAGAGCAGTTTTATGGGTTATCCTCATCCCTTCTGCTTGTAACCCCAAAACCTGATTATACTGTCATACAGCAGCAGCCAGAGGCTCAGAAACCATTACATACAATAGGAGGGATAATGGGCAACCCTTCCTCGTTCCTCTGGTTAGTTGTAGAGGATCCGTAAGCTGGCCATTTACTAGTATTTGGGCACTAGGTTTGTTATATAGTGTGCAAATCCATTTGAGCATATTTTCCCCTATGCCAAACCTCTTTATTGCCTCAAACATATACTGCCATTCCACCCTATCAAATACTTTTTCAGCATCTGGGCTTAAAATTGCAGAGCATACTTTCACTGGTCTGGTCAAATATCTCCAAACAATATCCATAGTACGTCGGACATTGTGTTTCCCTTGCCTGCCTTTTACAAAGCCAGATTGATCCTGGTGTATAATATCCGGCAAGACTGTTTGACATCTTATTTCTGATTTATCATAACAGCTGGTGCTACACGTTCTTTGTTTGCTCACTAAACTTAATGTCCCTTTGTTCTTGACTTTTGGGGCCCATTTTCAAAAGGGATGCAGATGCGGCAAGCCGCTGGTGCGCCAAACAAATGGTGCAGGGGGCTTACGGCATTCCCTGACGCAAATCGCAAGTTTCAGTCACCTGCACCAAAACGCATAAGTTAGACCAGCTCCCCTCTGGTCTTACTTTGCGCCAGTTGAGGGCCCTTTTTATGGGGCTTGTGCCAATGCTTTGGTGCAAACTACTGTAAATTGTGAAAAATGTTGCAACCATGCCTGAGGTACTAAAATCAGGTGCAGGTTGTTGCAAATTGTTCGGCGCAGCTGTGCCAAATACTACGGTTGATGAGGGACTTGGCGCAAGCCCTGCATCAACCTTTGAAAATCGGGCCCCTGCTGTTAAACTTCTCAGCAAATTATCTGCTTTCTTGGTTTGAAGTGTGTCTCAATTGGAAAACAAGTGTTTTACATGATATTGTGTTTGTAAAGTTTTATTTCAGCTTTGTCTGACAGTTTTAATTTGCAAGTTTTTATTCTGCAGACTGAGCATACAGCGTTGTTCTTTTCCTCTGCTAGCTAAAAACAGGGTGTGGCAGAGTCTGAGGAAATGTTTGTAGAGGAGTTTTTTTTTTTTGGTTTGAACTTCTGTTTCTACATTGGCAGATTGTTTGAACCCAAAAAAAGATGAACACAAAGTGAGCATCCCTCTGATTTCAGCGTATTAAAGAGCTGGTACCATAACTGTATGCCCTATGTCCCTGCTTTTTGGCCCCCTGACTGAGATATCTTCTGGTACTGGGGGATATCTGAAAGCCCGGTTTGAAATGGGGGGGTTAAAAAAGCATGTATTTGTTGTGTTTTGCGTTTGTAAGTACCGGGGTAGGTAGGTATTCTTTATTGATCGATCATTAAATAGATCATTACAGTTATATCACAAAATAAATACACAGTTTAAAAACACAAATTTCAATGTGGATAAAAAAAAATATTTCTAAAATATACATGTGATTCTGCACTAAATTAAGTACTGACCCCCCAGTAGTCATGTCTGAGGCCACCAATACCATTGTACACTGTTACTATTGTTTTTTTTCTTTCTTATTTTTTGTATTATTACTACTATAAGAATTTAGCCATTCTGCTCACGATGTAATCATCCTCGGTAGTTAATGCATTAATCAATGTAACTTTGTCACAGACCTGTAGAGAAGTTAAAATGGGTCCCAGACATTTCTTTCTCACCTTTTTATACCGGGGCATCTGAGTAGCACATGCTATAAATCTTTTATTACATAATCTTTCTAAATTGTCTATTTTATATTTTTCTACAAGAAGATTCTTTATCTGTTGTACTGATCTGCTTTTGTAATATTGTTCTGTGTCAGACTGAGAAGACTCTTGAATCCCACAATGGATAGGATTCTTTCCACATTTAACAGCCAGGGTGATTTCCAGCAGCCACTCTGTTGCCAAAATTGCTTTTCATCAAGACACTTCCTTGCCATTCTATCTCTTGGTAATTTATTAATTCTCACCCAAAAGTTTACCATACGAGACTCGACCAGTGCTAGTAAGTCGGGCAGGCCAAGTTCTGCCCTTTGAAAGGGAGCAGGAGTTGTTTTTTTGGAAGCCCACAGATGATCTAAGAAGGCATATTATTGGTTTTTCCAATGTTACAATATATTTATGATCCCAAAGCTCAGCCCTGTACAGTATTTAGGCATTATATTTGGCTTCTATGGCCCTTAAGAGTGATCTTATAGAAGGTCCCCCATAGAGCATATCAAATCTTTTAAGAGCTAGAATTGTGTTAGTCACCTTTTTAACACATCACAATGAGATCTCCATGAAAGATTTTTGGAAAACGTAAGTCCTACAAATGGGTAATCTTGAGTGCTCTGAAGCTGATTTGAATTAATAAACCATTTTGATGTGTTACATTTATTTCCAAAGATCAGAATTTTGGATTTGTCCATATTAATCTTTAGGGTCATATTTTCCACAATCGTTTGTAGTGTATTAATTTTTTTTGAAGACCAGATGAAGATAGGAATACGATAACAATGTCATCTGCATACGCACATACTGGACAAAAGTCTGGGCCAATTTTAAGTGAATCTGATTGGAGTATGTCCAAATCTAGAAGCCACTTATTAATGTATTTCATGAACAATGTGGGGGCTAGGATGCACTCTTGCCTCACCCCTATAATTGTTATGAATTTTTGGGAAAGATTCCCTGATACATCAGTTCTTACTTGCGCTCATGTGTCTGAGTATAGTAATCTTATTATGTTTATTATTACAGGTGAAATACCCCACACTGCCATAGTCTCCCATAATTTGTCTCTATTGATTGTGTAAGTACCAGGGGAGCACAATATCTGTGCTGAAAGCCTGGCCTGAAACTTTTGAGGGGAACAGCAAGTCTGTTTTGTTTCCATATGCTGTTGGAAGCATGGGGTGGGGGAGGTGACAGGAACTCTATTTTGTAATGCCTTTTTTAGAAGAGCCATACTAGGGGATATCTGTGCTGAAAGTCTGGTCTGAAATCTGGTGGGAAGGTGGGGACAGCAGGTCAATTTGTTTTGTATGCCTTTGGAAGTGCCAGGGTGGGGGTATTTGTGCTGAAAGTGTGTCCTGAGCATGGGGGGGCAACAAGTTTGTTTATTTTATCTATTTATTTCTAAGTAGCAGGGGAGGGGTTATGTATCCCAAAATCCTGACCTGAAACCTTGAGGAGGAGGGGGTTCAAAAAACAACAAGTCTGTAAGTGCCAAATGTGGAGGGGATAAAATGTCTGAGCTGAAAGCCTGGCTTGAAACCTGGTCTAGTAGTTATGTTGTTGTATGCCCAAAATCCTACTTATTTTTTTACACCAGTGTTGGCCCTGAAACTTAGTACCCAGAAAGTACCACAAATCACCTTGCAACTTTTAGAATGTAATTCCTATAATTGATTAACTGTGTGCTGAGGCATTCACTGGAGACAGAACTCAGTGTGACTAATTGGGCAGTTATGTGTTTTATACCTATTTTTAATAAAACACTATTTAAAAAAACAGTCTTGCCTGTTCGTTTGTATTCAGGGTATAGTCTGTCTACCAGGAGTTGTTTACTGGTGCACTGAAGCATTGTGGGACTTTGGAGGGACAGCTAGTCCTCCACACACAGCCACACTTTTTTCTTAAGCTGATACAAATTGACCGAGGGTTGCAAGCAGCCTAGAGGCTTGTATCAGGCTCCAGCCATACATATGTGGCTGATTAAACTCAAAAACATCCAGAAGTAGAGGTTTGGGGAGGATTGCCAGACCAGAAATGCCCGAATTGCAGAATGTCTGGTATCACACTACTTGACACACTCCCTTGTGAGTGGAGGTGAGTGCGCTGACCATTCTTGTCTACCATGTCTGCCATGACCAATGGGGATAAGGGCAAAGGATTCTGTTGTTCATCTACAAACAGGTTGTGCCACTTATAAACAGGGGAAATTTGTAAACGTGGAGGGCAATTTAACTTAATGTGGGACATGTAATATGTATAGTATAAAAGGGTTCCACCAAGTTGCTTTTGACAGCTTTGTTGCAGAAATCCCCTACAGTGATGGGCAAAACTTCAACTGTCGAATTTCGCCCATTAGAAAATCACTGTTTTTTTTGTGGGGTGTTGTGCCCCCTGCACCCCCTATGTGGAGGGATCTGCCCCCACACCCCCTGATCTTTTAGTAAACAACTCCGAGGCAGAGTTGATTTGAAAGGGGGAGAAAGACCAGCAAAACCAGTGCAAGTGTACAGTGCCAGTGTACAGTGGGACCATTACAGCGACAATCTCAAATTTGTCGCTGTAATGGTCTTCACTGTATTCTTTTAGTTGTTTTGCCAGTATACGGTATAAAAAGGACACAAAGTGCCCTAACTATATTTATGGTAAATGTGTATACATGGACAAGTTATTAATTGAAGTGAGTAATCTTAAAAAGCAATTGGAAATACATAAAGAGTTGATATCATTGAAAAAAAATTTATCCATAAAATGGGAATGGAGTTGCAGGACAGTGAACTATGTAAATAAAGTATTGGACAAACCAGCCAGGCAGGCACAGGAAGGCACTGTGGGGGATAAGAAAAAAAGAAATAACCGACTGAATAAGGCAATCTCTACTCTTCATTACAAATAAATCAGCCAGATGAAGCACCAGATGTTGATAACTTGAAGAATTACTCTGTGGAAAATGGTCAGGTGGAAGTACAACAGTCAAGTCAAGTCTTATTTATTTAGTGCCCAATCCCAGAGGCTCTGGGTGCTTTACACAGAGGTGACAGACAGCCAATACAACAATTACACATCCCACTAGGAGATGCGTCAGGTCCAGGTCCAGTTCACAAAAAGTGGGTCGCAGCTTCAAAATTATCTCGATGACTTCAGCCACCCCCACAGGCCAAAATGCATCCCAGACAGTTACAGTGCTTCTGTCACCACCAGGATCCATACTGGGGGACAGATCATGCTCCACTGGGGATATCCTGGTCCTATGGAGGACACCCTGTCAGCAAAGAACTGAGCAAACTCTTTGCACTGTGCAATTGAAAATGCTTTTATCAGCTGCAGACAGGCCAGATTAAGTAGCCTATCTACAGTCTGACAGAGCAGAGCTACTCTGTTCCTTCCTGCAGCTATCTTCCCGGACAGGAACTCTGCCTTCCTACAGTTAATTGTCCTTTGATATTCACCGTAGTGAATTCTCAAAGCCAGTTTGTCATCCATAGCCCCGGTCCTCCTCCAATAATGCTCTAAGTTCTGACCCATGGTCTTCATCTTCTTGAGAGTCCCATCAAACCTTGGGGATCTCAAGTGCGAAAACCTGGGTCATATACAGATTGGTGCAATGGTGTTGAATGCCTTGGTGACAGCATTATTATAAGCTGCCACCACCTCATCCAGCCCCATTGCACATGACACACTCACACCAGAAAAAATCCACCACTGCCAACAGTCCCTCTGGGGATAGACCCCTCAAAGGGCGGTGTTGGACCATCTCAATGGGGGGGGGGCCCAAACAAGAATTCTACCATGCAGTAATCTGACCAAGCAACAAGATCAGTCTTGAGATTCATAGTATAAAAGGGATGCAGAGGGTCCTAACTATACTGTATTTGTGGTAAATGGACATGTAACACCAATAACACAAGGGGAGAGGGGAACCAACAAAATGTAGATGGCAGGTTGGGACCACAGTAGGTGCCAAAGATAGTATAACATCTCCCAAGCCTCAAGAGAATTCAATTTCTTTGCCTTCTTATAGACTTTCCTTCTTCTCCTAATCTTATTTTTAATTGTCTTGTTATACCATTCTATATTGTTACGCTGACAAGGGAAATGCCCCCCTGAGATCAAGCAGTGGGCAATCTCAGTGAACATTGGACCAACGGACTCAACACATCCCAATAGGAGATGCGTCAAGTCCAGGTCCAGGTCACAAAAAGTGGGTTGCAGCTTCAAAATTGCCTGCCATTGTTAAACTTACAATGTTACACTTATGCTGAAATGGACGCCCTCCCAGCAAGAGTCAGCTAGCTGCAGCAGCCAGATTCACTGTCCCCAGGCTCCCATATGCTGAAATGGATACCTGCCCAGCTAGATACAGCAGCCACATAACACAAGACCCTGTTAGCCTTTGGAGAAACAAACAAGCATTTTGGACTCAGTCTGTTTAGCCCTAACATTTACCTGAAACTGTTTACTGTCCTGTCTGCACTTTGCTTGTTCATTTAATTTTGGCAGAGCATTGTAGATAGTTTTTCCATAGTCAGTTGCCAGCTTCTTGCCTTTGATTGTACTATATCTCACTGGAGCTTTAAGATGGCTGTGATCTCTGCCTGTAGATAGCACTGTGTGAAACGAAGCCTTAAGAATTATTTGCTGCTCACATACCTGTTGAGTTCTATGTTTTGCTTGTATTTTGTGAACCTGCTGAGTTTTATGTTCTACTGGACTATACTTATATTACATATTGTATTGCATTACAGCTAGGTAATGCAAGATCCTGTTGGTCTGTCAATGCTTCATGTCAACTGCCCCCCACCCACCCACCCCATATGCTGAAACAGATGCCCTTCCAGCTAGCTGCAGCAGCCAGGTAATGCAAGACCCTGTTAGCCCATCAACATTTTGCATTGACTGCCCACCCCACCTACCTCGTCAAGGTCACGAGACACATTACATGACTGCAGCTGCCTGAAACTATTTCCCTCTTGTTCCCTATACAGGATAACCATTAGGAGTCATTGTTGTGCTCCTACGTTCTATCCTCCTTAGCACTCTACTGCCCCTCTCTATCTCTCTCCCTCTACTCAACTTGACTCCTTTGTTCCTGATCTCCACAGTTCTCCCTTTCTATTTCTTTCCCCCCTCTCTGGATTCAAACCCCTGACCCTCTCTTCTAAAGTCTAGGACTCTATCCACTGTGCCACTGTAGCAGCCTCAAGAAAGAGTGATTTCTGGCTTCCCTTATTTCACATCTCATAACCCTCTCAAGGTTCCCTGCCTCCTCTGTCTCACCCCCCCCCCATTCTTTGCAACATTCTCTATATACTTGTATTCCCTTCCTTACTCCTTGGACTCACCTCCTCTCTCTCTTCTAGCCATTGACTACTCCTTCCAGTTATGTAGCACCTCAACCTTCTGGCTACACTTGCACTATTTCTGTCTCTGATCCTGTCCCCATGTAATACCATCTTCACCAACACAGCCCCAATCACCAGCTACCCCATTAGTCATTCCACTGGGAACTGCGCTATCCATGACTGCAACCACAGTTGTCCTCAGTCTAACTCCAATTACTTGCTGTCCTGCCATCTACCCCCAATAGCTACTTACCCTCACCTCCTTAATCTTCTCTCCCCCGTTTCTACAGTGAACTGATAAACCCCACCTAGCAGAAACCACACCTCACACCCAAATCCTTTAAGTTGTATCTCACACGGATAGCCTTAACCATCCTTTTCCTGTCTGGTAATGCCCACCCTAGCCCTGGCCCACCAATGGCACCACAAAATCCTAATAACAACAGCGGCCATCTAAATATAGCCACGATTAACTTCCGCAGCCTTCTACCTAAGCTTGATGACTTCAATCAATCAATCAATCAATCATCTTTATTTTACCAGGCAAAACACTAACGAGTCAAGCTCATTTGCAAGGTGGACCAGAGTATGGGTAGCACAGCAGAATCCTGACATACTCTCTCTTAATGAAACCAGGCTCTCTCCTAAAGTCTCTGATACTGCCATCTCCCTCACAGGCTACTCCCTGTTTTGGCATGACAGGGTTGGTAAGAGGGGTGGTGGTTGTGCAATATACCTAAGAGACTCCATCAAGAGTGAAGCCTTCCCTATAGTTACTTCTGCCAACAACTCACAGGCATTATCAATCAGAGTATTCCTTGGTCCTCAGGGCAAAACCCTAACCATGCTGTCTGTCTACATTCCTTCATGTGACCTGACTGCTGGCACCAAAATGGTCTTAGACTATCTTGAAAGCATAACTAACCACACCAAGATTATTCTAGGTGAACTTAACATTAATTGGTTGTCCATGGACAACAATCCTTTTGAAGATGCTTTTACAGCCATCGGCAACTCTCTAATGGAGACTACCCCAACCATATTAAACCCAAGGAATGACAGCAGCAGCACCCTCCTTGACCTCATCCTTACTACCCACCCTAAAAGAATCCTAGGGAACACAGTGCTCCCAGATTCACTAAGCGACCACTCCCCAGTGGTCTTCTCCTGGTCAAACAAGGCCCCCAGCTCATCTTCAAACTCTTTTATCACTGTGTTCTTAAGAAAAGACTTATTAAACCATTTCTTGACCATCTTGCTCAATGTAGTTGGTCACCCATCGATAGGGCTACTAACATAGATGACGCACTAAACTATTTCATAGCACAATTTAACTAGGCTTCTGACAAATTTCCCCCCTTTTATAAGCATAAGATTAAGGGTGTCACAAATCCTTGGGTTAACCCCTCCCTACTTAACATGATGAAGACCAGAGATACCCTCTGGTCTCAAGCTCAAGCTTCAGGTAAATTAGCTGACATACAAAGTTACAAAACCACCAGGAACTCCTGTACTCGGGAAATACCTAGAGCCAAAATGGAACACTTTAAAGATGAGCTCAAAAATTCCAGTGGTGACAGTCATAATTTCTGGAACAAACTAAAGGACATCACTGGCAAACCCAATAGATCCTCCCCCACCATGATTGAAGTTGATGGGATCTCCATGCAGGACCCACAACAAATAGCAGATTCCTTTAATTTGGCCTTCACTGACCTCTCTAGCATCCTCCCTCCTGACGTCTTCTCTGAATCTGATGTAAAGGCTTGCCCCAGTGACTCCTTCCCCTCTCTTAGGACCCCTCCCTTCTACTTCAGATGAGTCTCACTAACTGAAGCTAGAAAGTACCTTCAAAAGATTCAAAGCAAATCTGGTTTAGCAGTGATACCCTTGACCTAAAATTACTTAACCTCTCCCTTGGTGTTGTCCTACAACCCCCTACCAAGCTATTGAACCTATCTCTCACCTTAAGACAGTTCCCATCACTGTGGAAAGCTACAATTGTTACCCCAGTGTACAAAAGTGGTGATAGAACTGCATGCTCAAACTGCAGACCTATATCTATCCTTCTCCCCATCTAAAGCCCCCGAGCTGATAGTTGTGGACCAACTGATGGAATACCTGGCCAAATATGATATTCAGTGCCCCCAGCAGCATGGTTTTAGAAACATGAACAGTACATCAACAGTGTTACTTGAGTTCACCGACTACATAAATAAGGCACTTGACTGAAACCAAATAGTGGGGTCAATATTCATTGATCTCACTAAGGCATTTGATACTGTGAACCATTGTCTTCTTCTCGCTGCTCTACCACCCCTCAGCCAATCAACTGCAGTCACCCGCTGGTTCAAGAGCTATCTTGGTAATCACACTCAGCAAGTTAAAATCGGTGAAACCACCTCTAGTTCATTCTCCTTGTGCTCCGGTGTTCCCCAAGGGTCCATCCTTGGTCCCTTACTCTTCAGCCTATTTTTTTAATAATCTCCCTCAAGCCTGCAACACCAACATGATCTTTTACATTGATGATGTTGTTCTCTTTGACTGCCATATGCAATCCTCCCCTCTCTCTAATGCCCTGCAAGCTGACTTTCTGTCAGTCAAAACCTGGTTTGCCCAACACAAACTCATCATGAACTACAAAAAAACAAAAGTGATGTTCTTTTCTAACCAGCACAACAAATATAAATCTGCCAGCCTACATATTTATAACACTCTCAACCAGCCCCTTGAACAAGTCCAAGAATTCAAATACCTTGGCATCACTCTTGATTGCCCACTAACCTATGAACTACATGTTAATAAAATTTTTAAGGAGGTCAACTCCAGAATTGGAATCCTGTATCAGCACAGACATTGCATGACCCCAGATGCTCTTTGGCAAGCAGTTGTCAGTGCAATCATTTCCATGCCTAACTATGGGTTAGTCATCTATGGTGCCACGATGGATACCACCCTCAGAAGAATCACACTCACTCTAAATAAGTCCTGTAGACTGGTCTCTGGTGCTGATAAACACATGCACACATGTGATCTTTATGAGCAGACAAATGCGCCATCTTAAGGGCAGGATTACCTACCAAACCTGCCTGTTTGCCAAAAAAATCAGCCTGGGCCTATCTCCTCCTGCTACCCTGCCTCTCATCAAGTCTTCCCGTAACATATGCTCCACCCACTGTGCAGCCAAACAAATATTCCTTTTTGTAGAACCTCTCAAGCCCAGCGTACCTTCCACTACAGGGCTCCTACCTGGCTTAATGCGCTTCCCCCAGATATTGTGAATGAGCCTAAATTAGGTCCCTTCAAACTCAAGCTTCATAAGCACCTTATGGCCCTCAGTAACTGTGACTGTGTCCACTAAGTAATCTCCTCCCCCTTTACTCTCTCTCCTCTCCCACTTTCCTCACCCCCTTTCCTACCTCACCTACCCTGCCTGTCTTCCCTCCCCTTCTACCTTTCCCATTCCCCCTCTACCCCTCTAGCCTATCCACTCCCCTCTTGCCCCCACTTTGCCCTCACCCTCCTCTCCTCCTTCATCCTGTTGCCCCCCTTTCCTTTAGTCATAATATCTCTCCTGACCACTCTTGCTCTCCTCCCACCACCCCACTCCCAACACCTCTACCCTACTCCTTCGCTCTCTCTCATACCCACCAAAATCATCTTTGACTGCTTTTCTCCTCCCCATTCTGTCCAGGCCTCTAGCCTGCCTCTATGCTCTCCTCCTGCCTCCTCCACTTGCACCTGCTCCCTTTGTCCCCCACCTTGTCATTAAATAGTATACTCATCTTGTCATTATATTGCTTAATCTTGCTGTTACCTTATGCATTATATT
This sequence comes from Neoceratodus forsteri, assembly GCA_016271365.2. Taxonomy (NCBI): domain Eukaryota; kingdom Metazoa; phylum Chordata; order Ceratodontiformes; family Ceratodontidae; genus Neoceratodus; species Neoceratodus forsteri. The sequence continues at coordinate 1,683,514,865 of CM057456.1, forward strand.
TACTTAGTTATCCTATGTATTAATGACTGTGCATGTTCCTAATTGTGCTGTATTTTGTCTCTGTATTTTTGTTAATTTGTTGCAATTTTTTGACATGGAACCTTTATAGAAAGAACCATTAGTTAAAAGGTAATTGTAATCCAAGGTATCAATAAAAAAATAAATAAAAATTGTTACTAATAAGATGTGAAATCTGGGCATCATCCTTGATGATGGCCTGACACTTGTAAGGGTAGGAAGGCTAAAACTGAAGATATAAAAAGAAACATAGATGGCTTTTTCAAAGGTAAACCAAATCTCTTAGTGGTGTGGTATGTAGGAGTAAATGATGTATGCAAAAGGAGGCCACTAGACATCCAAAGAGATTTTGAGGATGTGGGAAGTACCATTAAACACGAAGGGGTCACACTTATTATGTCAGAAATCCTACATATCCCCAGAGCAGGTAATAAGATAAATCTGGAGATTAGAAATTTGAATGGCTGTCTGAGGAGATGGTGCATGCATGAGGGTTTGTTTTTTTTAAACTTTATTTTTATTATTTTCAGTTATTTGCCAAGAATAACATTTCCATGTCACAGACCGACCCAAATAATTTTTACACAACACTGGGAGTGCACAGACTCCCTTAATCAAAGAAAAGGTGCATCACAGACATTTTGATACCTCATCTGGGGGGAATAGCAAAGCTTAATCTTACTAAAACATACATAAGTAAATATGCTGTGAGCTAAGCCCATGAGCAGTATGACTTTCTACAAGCGCCAAGTCAGTAATAAGTCCACTAATACTTACCTGATTAAAGGCTAGTGGTGTCATACATGTTCCTAAAGGATTGATATTTTCTTTCTAAAAAAGGAGCATTTCTAGCAGCTTAATACAGAATGGGATCATTAATTACACAAGCTCAAATTAAAGTACCAACAGCCCCATTGATAACATCAAGATAGAAAAGCTTCTGTTTAGTTCAAAATACTCACTTGGAGCATCTCCTGTTTCTAATTACACTTTGTATTAAAGGCAATACCTATCTCAATGAAATTTTTAAACAAATAACAATAAAATACTTTACTGATTAACAGAACTTCTTCCGGTTTTCATAGGGGACCACCATAAGAACTATAGCAGGTGACCTCACAATAAGAAGCCAGAGGACCTATAACCCACAATTTCTAGCTGGAGACAAACATTACTACAGAGAGCAATCTAAACATAAATCAGAGCTATACTTAGCTTGATTTAAAGTAAAGTCAGGTGTCTCCTTCGTGTTCCAACTCTGAAATTTCTTCACCTGCAGTTTTGATTCACTGGAGACTCGTTTTAAAGAGCAAGGCCCATTTTCCTGCTTCGGTAGGGTCTGCAAAGATCCAGACTTTACCTTTGTGAACAATTCAAAGTCTGGCCGGGTAGATCATGGCATGCAATATTGAGGCCTCTCGAAGTGTTTGACGAACTCCATTGAACTTCTTGCGATGCATCTGTGTCGCATAACTTATGCCTGGAAAAATGTAGACATTGTGGTCATCTTGCGTGAGGGGTCCCATCTGCCTGGCCATCCAGAGAACCTTATCCCTTTTCCCAGTGCCTTCAGTGACCACTAAAAGTGTATGGGGTACCTCAGATTGCTCCCGATACCCCCTAGGAGTGATGCGGTATGCTTTTTGTAGGACAAAGTGTTGCTTTTGTCCCTCTGGCACCAATTTTTCTTGTAGCCATTCCTATAAAAAAAGAAGGTAATGATCACCCTCAATCCCCCTCAGGGAGGCCCAAAATACGTAGCTGTGAGGCTCTAGCCTGATTTTCCAGAGATTCCAGCCGGGCTCTGAAGTGCATGTTTTCCTTGATGAGCATTGATGTAGCTTTTGCAGCAGAGTCTGCTTGACTTTTCATTTCTTGAATAGAAACCTTCAGATGGTCTACTGTTGTTTCCACTGCAGTCACTCGGGTCCCGAAGGAATCAATTTTTGAGTGCAAGTCCGATACTGTGGAAATTAACTGTTGTATCTTAGCACCTAAAGAAGTCTGAGTTTCCTCTGTGTCTGGAGTAGCTGTGGCTTGTATGCTTCTATCGGGCCTAACTGGCGGGGAGATATTACACAATTTTCCTACGGTTCCTCCGCTATGTTCCTTTTTTGGATTGCCCATAATAGTAGCCCAGGAATCCTCAATCGGAATATGCAATCTGTTTCAAAAATTATTTGCTCCAAATAGGTGATTTTTAAAGGATAATAAAGCTGTCGGTACAGAACTTTAGAAATTTGCTGCCTCTCAGCTTGGGCTGCACAGTGTCCCCCTCCCCATGCATGAGGGTTTTGAATTTCAAAGGAATTGGGATAGATTCAGTAAAAATCAGAGACTGTATAGATGTGACAGGCTACATCTAAGCAGACATGGAGCCTGGGTATTGGGAAACAGAATCCGTGAGAAAAATATGAAATCTTTAAATTAATAGGTTAGGGAAAGGGGGGGCATTAAAAATGCATAATTCCCATGCTACAAAACCAGCAAACCATGGTAATAATGAAACTAAAGAGTGGGTTGTGCTGCTCACAAATGACAGGAGTCTGGTAAGAAAAAAGGAGGAACTGGAGAAAATTAGGACAAAGGAGAAAGTACAATTGGTGGTGATCACTGATATTCGGCGGAAGGAGGGGGATAATTGGGATAGAGAGATCACAGGATACACACTATATAGTAAGTAGAGGAAGGAGAAAAGAGGAGGGGGCACAGCAGTTTACGTATCAAATGATGTAGTAGTTGTAAGAAAACAAATGGATACAGAAGATGATAGTGAATTGGAACGTATATGGTTTAACTTTAAACTAACACCAAAAACTGGAAGGGAAATGATCATGGGAGCTATATATAGACCACCTGCATGTCCAAGAGAGTTAAACAAAAATTTGATTGAGAAAGTGGCCAGTTTAAACCCAGAAGATAGGATACTACTCATAGGGTATCAACTGGGACACCATGTTAGATAGAACAACTATCGAAGGGGATATTTTTGAAACTATAAGTAAGTTCAACCTACAGCAACATGTATCATTTAACACAAGAGGGAATAATGTACTAGATATTGTTCTGAGTAACCTGGAAGACCAAGTAATAAAATGTAGTTGCACAAGCCACTGAGTGGAAGTGATCACTATATTGTGATGTTTGGAATAAAGATGTTGAGTAGTAGGTTGAGTGGTAACTGTCACAGGGTGACCTGTGATGAGTAAGGGTTTTAGAAAAATGTTAACCCCCCTTCCCGCAAAGGATATAAAGTGCTTAAGTGATTTAGTTATTTATAGTACAGGTATGAATGCAGCTTTGTAATGAAATGGGGCTGGAAAATATTTGTTTGAGGTTCCTTTGGGGATTCGTTTTCCTAATAGGAATTATAGGGGTCCTGTCAATGCTATGAAATGGCGAATGCCTGGGTTAGAATTTTTTGCTGCTTCTGGAATGTATTCAAATAATAGAAGATGTTAGTAAGCAATAGTGCACAACATGGTGCTTTGAATTGTGTAGTGCTCTACTATTTGTCCCTATATTTATAGTGGGAAGCAGGAGTGCTTGAATAGTGAAAGTAAATAGTGAAGGTAATTAGTGGAAACCGCCACTTGGAGACTTGCAGGTGGTAAATAAAGGCTGTTCCTCGTGGTGGTGGGGCTTCTCTAATTTCATGCCTATGCAGGCTGTGTTTTGGGAGATAAAAGGGTTTAAGCGAAGTGCTGTGAGTCTGGTAGTTCTTTATTAATTATGCAGTGCAGGAAGATTAACAATAATAGGCTTGAAACAATGTCTGTCAAGGAAACTCACAGTTTAGCGCTGTATTTGCACTATGTGGGGTAAATATTTGAATGAGGAAAGGCAGACTGTTGTGAGCTGTAGGATGTTCTTCTCCCCCCCCCAGAGTGAAAGTGGTGGATAGCCTTTGGGGAAAGTTGGTGCAAGGGGTTTGAGCCACCTACCTTTTTGGGGAGGCTATGTTTCTTTAGCTTCTCAAGCATTTGCCTGTGTTGCCATGACTTTGGTGAGGGAGCGCAGGGTTGGAAGCAGTAAAGCCGCCACCCGGATAACTGCAAGGTCATGGTGCAGTTGCTCCATGGCAGTGCAGCTTGGTGTGTTGTATGTTCTGCTTCCTGACTAGTTCCCTTTGCTTCGGTGCTGAGTGTGGCTGACAGCCATGACTTTAGGCACATTTGTGATGCTGGGGATAATGTTATTGGGGGGTTGGTTTGCACTCCCTAGGTAATTATTTCTTGTAGGGTGCTGCTAGGAAATGTGGTTTCTCAGGTCAGGAGCTGCCCTTCCTCGCCCTTTGTGGACACTACTATTTAACTATGCTGTAAAAGGGTTACAAGGCGTAGTAGTGTTAAGGTTAGATTGAAAAATAGTTTAAGGATGTATCTTTTACATTTCCTCTTTTCTCAGCACAGAAAATCAAAGGTATTGGGAATAAAATTGCTGTATTTGCACTTACTACTGGTTTTCTGGCTGGGGCTTGGATAGACTGCTATGGGGAGGATTGTTTCCTGTTTCCACTTCACTTGTGTGTAATTTACTTAAAGGGCTTTAAAATGCTGACATAGGAACTGCCCAAAGAAACTGAAGCAAGTGGGTTTTGTTGCTACTTGTTCAAAGGTTTACAGTTAGGTGAAACAATGGCCCTAATGGAAGGAACTCCACTTACCCCTCTTACTGGTCTGCTCTTCCCTGTGTAAATTCAGGACTCCTTTAGGAGCCTGCTGGACTGCAGCCACTAAATGTATACAGCCTAAGGCAGGACAGTTTGAATGAAGTTGGATTCCATTAATTATGCATGAAGTCTTTTGGGTTTTCTTGTAAAATATGAATTAGAAAGCATTTGTTTTTAGTGTTATGTTATATAAATGTTATAACAATACTGTTAAATGAAGATTGAAGTAAAAACAATTTGTATTGTGTAAATAAAAGTTTGACACTTTAGATGGGGTGGGCTCAGAGTCACAAGGGTTTGTAAGCAAGTATATAAGGGCTGTTATTGCAAGCTATTTCAGATAGGTGATGGGTCTGGAGACAGACTCCTGCAGGGAGCTCTGAGTATTGCTCCCAAATATTAAAGCAGAACACCTGGGATGGCTAGCCTTTTCTGGCCATGTATTCCAAGTGATCTTTATGATTTGTGGTTGCTATTTTTGTTTTTATTTTATGTCATACCAGTTCGCTGTTTAAATATGTCTTGCTAAAACGAAGAAAGATGATGAAGTAAAATAAATTTGCTGAAGTTTTTACCTGCCATTGTGTCACACTTCCGTGCAGTTTGTTCAGTCCACGAAGTCACCTGCAACCTACGACACATGGTGGCAGTGGTGTAATATTGCGGCTGGCCTGACCAAGGCCTAGTGGACTGTGGTGTTGCAGGACACAACAGTGGGTCCATGGGGGTGCTGTGATGTCCATATCCCCCTGGATGTTGGTTGAAGGAGACTGGAGGTACGACTTGTGAATATGGTGCCAGTGGTGATGATGCCAAATGCTGATGGTGACCTGGGTGAGCAGTATCAGCGAATGACCCAGATGAGCCTGGTACACTACCTGTTTGAGTGATGGGTGGAGGCTGAGAATCGAAGGAGGGAGGCCAAGCAGAGGTATGTGGAGCTATAGATCCAGAGGTTAACCAGTAGTGCATCATGCAGGGAAAATGGGCCTGAGAAGGTAGATGCAGAGATGCCTGTGCTACCTATGTTCCCTGGGATGGAGCGTGCTAATGAGGCGATGCTTGTGCTACCTACGTTCCCTGGGAAGGAGTGTGTTAATGAGGAGATGCCTGAGCTACCTATGTTCCATGGGATGGTGTGCGTTAATGAGGAGATGCCTGTGATGCTTATGTTTCCTGGGATGGATTGGAAGGGAGAACATAGAACTGAGACTTTGGAGAAGTCTCCAGGTGAGACTGTCCTAGACTTTGTGTGTTCTGGGGTGAAGTCTGCAGACAGGGTAGAGTCGACCATCAAAAAAGAAGAAGCAGTAACTGCTGAAGGGATATTTAAATGTGCTAATAATAAGTTGTCTTGTGTTAATTGGAAACAGTTACAATTAGGAGATGTTGAAGTGGGTAAGCTTAGTACATTGGCTACCAACAAAACGGGGAATAGTAAAGGGAACATATTGTGGCAGCATGAACTCAGGTATGGGATATTATGCCACATGAGGCCTAACCCCCGTACCCAGCAGATTGAAGCAAGGGTGGTGGTATCTAGGGCTCACAGGAGGGAACTGTTGTAAACAGTAGGTAGGGATGTTCAACTCCTTGATCATGAGGAGGTTTTGGGACACCTTACACCATAATTTTTTTGGCTGGGAATGTACTGCCAGGTAGCGACATATATAAGAGGCAGGATTGTTAGCCATCGTAGGGAGATTACAGAACATGGGAGAGTAGCCTAGAGGGTTGAAGTTCACAAATAGTGGCACCTGTGGAAAAAGGGGAGGTCTGCATGTAGAGTAATGGGTTCCAGATGGTAGACAGCTGTTCAGAAATATAGAAGAGATGGCCTAGCTATTGGATTTTCCCTTACAAGAAAATAAAGGTTGTGGTTACATGCTACAGGAATAACGTGATACATGTAACCCTGATCAGGGTATGGGTAAATGACATTCCTGGGGTAATAGAAAAAGTCTCCTGAGCTGTTATTTAGTACAGAGCTAGGGTTATGGCAGAAAGGTGTATGCTTCCCTGGGGTGGAATTTGGGTTAAGGAAAGGCCATAGTTTTAACTCCCTCTCAGGTAGAATGTGGGGGGATTGTCACTGTGCTACAGTATTTATTGTATGGGGTTATAAAATGTGTCTCATAAACTGAATACTGAGTATACTTCTCAGACAGTTATGTAAAATGAAAGATTGATGGGTGGAGTGTTATAAAGAAGTAACCTCAGTTACACACAATGGTATAACAGTTTTTGAGAAGTGTTTGCATATTGTGTGTACTACGAAATGTGATTTTGAATTTGTATACGCCTTGTGATTCTGAAAGATTTCTGATGGCTTCAAAGGGGTGCATGTAAATATGCTGAAGCATTAAGAATTCATTTCCTTATATTTCATCTTTCATACTGTTTAGTTTTTCTCACTACTCTTTTTGGACTGAGGGGTGGCTGCCTTCAGCTGTCTCTTTTCTTTTTGAACTGTCTGATTTCCTTCTAGTTTTCTTTTCTCTCTATTTCTGGTCACAGGTACAAACTTTGTTTTAGGGGTTTACTGTCAGTAGGTACACTTCAGAAAATACCTGTTGGGAATATTGTTAAGGTTGCTTACTCTATTTCTGAATTGATATAAGGATTCTGTAGTACAGTTCCTGATAGTATATCATTATGTAGCGAGCTCCAGGGTAATTGATGTTACAATATTTCTTTTATAGAAATGTTGGTGCTGTGTCTCCAATCCAGAAAGGGACCCTGGGGTGGAGCTCTTTGGTGTGGGTGGGCCGGAGCTCCAATTAACCCCCCCTTCCCCGCTTTAAGAAGTATAGGTTTTGGAAAACCAAGAGGTGGTTGCCCTCTTAGGTGGGGAGGAATGTCACAGGGTGACCTGTGATGAGTAAGTGTTTTAGAAAAATGTTAAACCCCCCTGCAAAGCATATAAAGTGCTTAGGTGATTTAGTTATTTATAGTACAGGTATGGATGCAGCTTTGTAATGAAATGGGGCTGGAAAATATTTGTTTGAGGTTCCTTTGGGGATTCATTTTCCTAATAGGAATTATAGGGGTCCTGTCAACGCTATGAAATAGTGAATGCCCTAGTCAGAATTTTTTGCTGCTTCTGGAATGTATTCAAATAATAGCAGATGCTAGTAAGCAATAGTGCACAACATGGTGCTTTGAATTGTGCAGTGCTCTACTATTTGTCCCTATATTTATAGTGGGAAGCAGGAGTGCTTGAATAATAAAAGTAAATACTGAAGGCAATTAGTGGAAACCGCCACTTGGGGACTTGCAGGTGGTAAATAAAGGCTGTTCCTCGTGGTGGTGGGGCTTCTCTAATTTCATGCCTATGCAGGCTGCATTTTGGGAGATAAAAGGGTTTAAGCGCAGTGCTGTGAGTCTGGTAGTTCTTTATTAATTATGCAGTCCAGGGAGATTGACAATAATAGGCTTGAAAGAATGTCTGTAAAAGAAACACAGTTTAGCGCTGTTTTTGCACTATGTGGGGTAAATATTTGAATGGGGAAAGGTAGACTGTTGTGAGTTGTAGGATGTTCTTCTCCCCCCTTAGAATGAAAGTGGCGGATAGCCTTTGGGGAAAGTTGGTGCAAGGGGTTTGAGCCACCTACCTTTTGGGGGAGGCTGTGTTTCTTTAGCTTCTCAAGCATTTGCCTGTGTTGCCGTGACTTTGGTGAGGGAGCGCAGGTCGGGATCAGTAAAACCGCCTCCCAGATAACTGCAAGGTCATGGTGGAGTTGCTCCGTGGCCATGCGGCGGTATGTTGTGTGTTTTGACTCATGACTAGTTCCCTTTGCTTCAGTGCTGAGTGTGGCAGACAGCCATGACTTTAGGCACATTTGTGATGCTGGGGATAATGCTACTGGGGGGTTGGTTTGCACTTCCTAGGTGATTATTTCATGTTGGGTGCTGCTAGCAAATGTGGTTTCTCAGGTCAAGAGCTGCCCTTCCTCGCCATTCATGGACACTACTATTTAACTATGCTGTAAAAGGGTTAAAGGTGTAGTAGTCTTTTACATTTCCTCTTTTCTCAGCACAGAAAATCAAAGGTATTGGGAATAAAATTGCTGTATTTGCACTTATTGTTGGTTTTCTGGCTGGGGCTTGGTTAGAATGCTATGGGGAGGACTGTTTCCTGTTTCTACTTCACTTGTGTGTAATTTACTTAAAGGGCTTTAAAATGCTGACATAGAAACTGCCCAAAGAAACTGAAGCAAGTGGGTTTTGTTGCTACTTGTTCAAAGGTTTACAGTTAGGTGAAACAATGGCCCTAATGGAAGGAACTCCACTTACCCCTCTCACTGGTCTGCTCTTCCCTGTGTAAATTCAAAACTCCTTAAGGAGCCTGCTGGCCTGCAGCCACTAAATGTATACAGACTAAGGCAGGACAGTTTGAATGAAGGTGGAGTCCATTAATTATGCATGAAGTCTTTTGGGTTTTCTTGTAAAACACAAATTAGAAAGCATTTGTTTTTAGTGTTATGTTATATAAATGTTATAACAATACTGTTACATGAAGATTGAAGTAAAAACAATTTGTAATGTGTAAATAAAAGTTTGACACTTTAGATGGGGCAGGCTCAGAGTCACATGGGTTTGTAAGCAAGTATATAAGGGCTGTTATTGCAAGCTATTTCAGATAGGTTTTGGGTCTGGAGACAGACTCCTGCAGGGAGCTCTGAGCATTGCTCCCAGGTATTAAAGCAGAACACCTGGGATGGATAGCCCTTTCTGGCCATGTATTCCAAGTGATCTTAATGTTTTGTGATTGCCATTTATATTTTTGTTTATGTTGTATCAGTTCGCTGTTTAAGTATGTCTTGCTAAAAAGAAGAAAGATGCTGAAATAAAATAAATTTGCTGAAGTTTTTACCTGCCATTGTGTCATACTACCATGCAATTTGTTCAGTCCACGAAGTTACCCTCATCGTACGACAGGAGCACAAATATTATGTTTCAATAAAGTTAATTTTCATGAGATGAAGGACAAACCTATGAAATGGACTTGGAGGAATGATTTTAAAAATAAGGACCATAATGAGATGTGGGGTGTTTTAATGACAAAACTTAACATATACAGTAATACATGGGGGGAGTGCATAATGATAATTTAATGCACACCCGAGGTGTGGGATGCCATATAAACCCAGAAGGGGGAAGCCCAAGGGGTTTATCTAAGCATCCCACATTGTGTGTGTGCATTAAATTTGAGTTTTGCACTTCTCCTCATGTGTTGTTTTTTGTAATTGCTGGGGGACGTTTTTTTCTCCAACCAGATTTCCCTAAATAAGAAACTGCGTTTAAAAAAAAGGTTTTTTTTATTACAGCATGTAGCAGTAAAATAAATGAATAAAGTGAGGCATATTGTTGTAAAATGTGCATTTATCCAGTTACTATTTTTTTAAAGATTGACAAAAAAGAGGTTGTTTTAGTTCCAGTCAGAACCGCAACTGCTTCCTTCCTACACTGAAAACAAGAGTTAGTGAAATCTGAAGGAAATACTAAAACTCATACTATGAAACTCTTTTAATTTTCAGAAAAAATGTTAAATAACTGTTTAGATGTTTGTAACCTATATGTGAAACAATTTTTATGGAGTCCAGGTCGTTTACGTCATGGCGATATGCAAATGCGGTTGAAGTCAGGGTTCACAGTGGTTGGAGATGGTGAGAGAAAGCGAGCAAAAAAATTACCTGTAATTGCTGTGAAAAGGTTAGTGGTGGCTAAATATTTTGCTGTTGTGCACTGGTATGCCTGCTGGTATGACTGCTTTTGTTGGCAGTGAGAAATAATTCTGAGAGCACTCAAAAGGTACCTAGTGGGAGCAGGGATGAGGAGCTTTGTGAGATACTGAGCGTGAGTCAGGCTGAGGAGAAGCTGGCATGTGTTCGCCATTATAACCCACGGGTTATAACGGTGAATTATAACCAGCTTCTTCTATGAGAAAAAATGACCCCCAGTTATTACAATCTAGTAAACACATATGTACTGGAGAAGGAGAAATATAATAAAACAAGCATTTGTCAATGCTGAATGGATGCTTGCTGGTATTGGTATTGGTAGTGCAGGAGTTACAGAGATGCATAATAGGAATGGCAGTGAAGAGGGTTTTTTTTTATGTTTCCATGGGCTTCGCCCCCGCACCATCCTTATTTTGAATTACAAACTCTGCTGCAGGCAAATCCCAAGTGTCAGGATACCGAGTGTCGGGCAATCAGTTTCGAGCTCCAGACACTCGGGATTTCACATTTCAGTCTTTCATAATACTCCCTCTTGAGACTTGGGAAATGTATAACAGGAGTAACAAGGAATGTAAAAGGATTAATAGGAAAGAGAAGGAAAGCATGAACTCAGAATGGCAACTAGAGTAAAGGACAACTATAAAGCATTCCACAACCATGTGAATTATAAGAGAGGTTGTACTGCAAAAGCAGGACCAATGACAGGTGCCAGAGGCAACTGGTTATTGATGAAAGTCAAGTGGTTGAGATACTAAATATCTATTTTGGAAGTGTGTTCAACAAGACAGGGTACCCAGTGATATTAGCGCTAGAGGAATAGCACCAGTCAAGAGTGCGCTAGTCCCTGTAGTGCTATCACGGACAGTGAGCGGAGATTTACAGTGCTAGCTATATGCACTCCCTGATCGCTGTCCATGGTGCTGCCGCAGGACAATGGCAGCAGAATACCAGTGGCTGGCCAAGTTGCTCCAATAGCGTGGAGGGCTAGAGCATGGAGCAGGTCGGCTGGGAGGTAGTAGAGCCCAGGGTTCTAATCCTAGTCTCCAACCATTTTGGCAGAATTGAGACTCTGTGTTTGTTACAAGGGGCCATGGAAACAGTATTTCATGGTCCCACAAATTTTAACTTGCCCCATGATCCGCTCCCCCGGAGTGAGAATCTTTAAGTCTGGGGTGTACGTGGGGTGGAGTCCCCTGCAAAAATAAAAAGGACGGCATTTTTGCCACGCTGTTAATGCCAACGGCATTGTGGTCAGCTATGTTCTGACCCAGTGCCCAAGAAAGCACAAACTGTGAGGACTGAACAACAGTTGATTGATGCTCCTAGAATAGTAATTGAGAGGAACCCTGTATGTGTCAGGTTACAAAAACTAGATCCAAATAAGAGGCGATAGACCTCAAGGCCTAATCTGCTGGCATTTTCTTATGTTCATATGTTGGTAAGGCTCCAGGGCCAGACAGGAAGCAATGGGGCCTGACAGGATTCACCCTAGAATTCTAAAAGAACTAAGGGAGGACCTAGTGACACCACTGACCACACTTTTTAACAAATCATGGGAGGATGGGGTGGTACCTGAGGACTGGAGGAGGGCAGATGTGATTCCCCTTCACAAAAGTGGGAGCAAGGCAGAAGCAGGAAACTACAGACCTGTAAGTTTGACCTCAGTGATAGGGAAAATGATGGAATCACTTCTGAAAGAAAAATTGTTCAGTACCTAGAGGCCAGCGGGGCACAGGACCCAAAGCAGCATGGATTCACAGCAGGAAGGTCACGTCAGATGAATCTAATCGATTTCTTTGACTGGGTGACCAAAGTAATAGACATGGGAGGGGCTGTGGATATGGCTTCCTAGACTTTAGCAGGCATTTGACACAGTCCGCACAAAGATTAATAATCAAGTTAGCCAGCCTGGGAGTAGGTCCCAAGGTGGTAGCCTGGGTAACAAACTGACTGCACAACAGGACACAGAAGGTAATAGTGAATGGAACACATTCTGAAGAAAGGGGGGTTACTAGTGGAGTACCTCAGAGCTCAGTACTGAGTCCAGTCCTCTTTAACGTCTTTATAGGTGACATTGCAGAGGGTCTGGAAGGAAAGGTATGCCTCTTTGCAGATGACAAAAAGATCTGTAACAGAGTTGATACACAAGGGGGGTTAGAAAGGATGAAAAGGGACTTGGCAAGGTTGGAGGAATGGTCAGACATATGGCAACTTAGATTTAATGCAAAGAAGTGCAAAGTAATGCACCTGGGAAATAAAATCCAGGAGAAGAGTACACAATAGGAGGGAGGTACTAACAACAATAATGGAAAGGGATCTGGGTGTAGTCATATCAGATGACCTAAAGGTGGGTAAGCAATGTGAGAAGTCAGTAAGGAGAGCCAGGGGATACTGGGATGCATAGGGAGGGCATCACAAGTAGAAAAAGGAAGTGGTTATCCTCTGTGCAGACAGTTGGTGAGACCCCATCTGGAGTACTGTGTTCAGTTTGGAGACCTCATCTACAGCAAGGACATAGACAGGATGGAAGCAGTCCAGAGGAGCAACTAAAATGGTGCAGGGTCTACATCAGAAACCATATGAAGACAGACTGAGAGAGCTTAATATGTATACCCTTGATGAAAGGAGGGACAGGGGGACATGATAGAAACTTTTAAGTACCTCAAGGGAATCAACAAAGTCCAGGAGGGTAGCATCTTTCAGAAAAAGAGATGTGTAAGAACAAAGGGACACAATTTAAAGTTAGAGGGGGGATGACTCATGGGTAATGTGAGCAAATTCTTTTTCACAGAGAGAGTGGTGGACGCATGGAACCACCTTCCTGGAGAGGTTGTGGGGTCTAAAACAGTAGGGGAATTCAAACATGCATGGGACAGACATAAGGCAATTATAGTGGGAGGTTGCAGGAAGTAGGCTGCTGGTTAACTAGAATCTGCAGCTTATCCAATAGGTAGGGAAATGGGCAGACTGGGTGGGCCAAGTGGTCCTTATCTGTCATCAAAGTCTATGTTTCTATGTTTCTATATGCAGACACATAACCAGTAGAGATACAAGAGTGATCCTGCCAGTGTACACTGCATTGATACGACCGCATCTGGAGTACTGTGCACAGTTTTGGGCACCCTATAATAAAACTGAAATTAAGTTGTTGGAGGGGTACAAAGGAGAGCAACAAAAATAATAACAAGTATAAAAGGGACGGAATACAGGGAAAGGTTAGATAGGCTTTGGTTATATATCCTGGATTATCACAGATTGAGAGGGGATATGTGTCTGGTATATAGGGCTTATAACAACCACAAGTCATGGGACTGCTTGGGATTCGAGATGAGGAATGCACAGATAGGAACAAGATCGCATATCATACAACTAAGGGGTGATCTAAATCAAACAAAGAAAAGGGCCATGTGGTTCACACAAAGGGTAGTGTCCATTTGGAATAGCCTACTGATTGAAGTGGTGGGAAGTGAGGATATAGAGGAATTCAAGATTAAATTAGAGAACCATTGCCTCAATAGCAGTGTGGGTGGATATTTCCTTTGAGAAAAGGACGAGCATAAAAAAAAGGCAGTAATGCCTACTAGTGGGCCCAGAAACACAAACTTGAGCACAATTTAAAGATATGTGCAGTGATGCACCTGGGGGTGCTCAGTGGACATCATATGTGCTCAAATGACAGATTTTAAAGGAAGCTGATGAGGAAAGGGACCTGGATCACCCTCATAGGTGGGGGGGGGAAGCTACTTGCTGGTACCTTAATGTTTACTTTTATTGTTTAGAATCACAGGTTGGAGGTTGCTGATGTCAAGGAGCTGGGGAAAGAGTAACCGTTTATTTTATTTTGGGTCCTGCATTGTTTTGTTTTATTTTTTTTTTTTTGAAATAATAATTTTTATTGTTGATAGGAAGTTACATGGTAATTGCTGCACCACAATTCCGGTCATTTACAAACAAAGTGACCCATCAACTTTTTCTTTTTTTTTTCCCTAAGTTAAAGACTATAAGAATAGAGTACTACTATCAAAAATATAAAAAGGATGAAAGAGAGAAGGAAGAACAGTCAGAGAAAAAGAACGAAAAGAAGAAAGAAGAAAAACAACAGAGAGAGACCAAGAAGAGAGACATAGTATCTGACTTGTACCATCCAACACCTTTCGGGGTGGCTATCATTTTCATAGAATCAGATCCAGAAAAACTTGAACATGTTGTTTACCTTATTTATGAATAAAACAATTAGTTTTTAATTCTGCAAAGCTTGTACTAGCCTTTCTTTCATGCATATTTGGCTAACAATGTCAACATAGTGATATTATCTCTCTTAGTCATAAGGTGGACAAAAGGTAACCATCTCGCTTTAAACCCCAGCCTAACCTTTGCTGTCAAACATTCAGACTGTAGAATTTTTGGACAAATGGTATACCAGGTATCTATTACTGGTTTGTTTGGCGTTAATCAATTTATAGTAATGGTTTTAAGAGCTGCCCCTATTATTATCACAAACAGATACCTCTGTGTTCTCTTTTTCAAAATGGGGAGACAAAGTAGCCAGTATTGTGGGTCCACTGGAAGAGGAACTTCAAGAAGGTCAGAGGTTAACTTCTGGATCTCCTCCCAAAAACTCACAACCACCGGGCATTTCCAGAATATATGGGAATATGAGCCTCTTGCCTGACACTGATGCCAACATCTGTCTGAGGGATGATGCCCATAATGCTTTGTCACCACTGGGGGCCGAAAAAAATCACACTCCCACTTTCCAACGAAATTCCCTCCAAAAGAGGGATGCTGTTGTTTTGTGGACTTCTTCCCATGTCCTGTCCCATTCTTTCTCTGACATCATAAATCCTAGTTCTACTGTCCATGCCTGTTTAATCTCCTTCACATAATCATGGTTCGTGTTTTGCATTGCCCCCACCAACTTCAATATTGTTTTACTAGTTTCTCTTCCATTTGTTATCCCCATTAGGGATTCTCTAAGGGGGTTAACTGGTGTGTTATTTCCATCCCACTTATCCCCTATTTTAGATCGTAAATAATGTCTATGTTGTAGGTACCTGAAGAAATCAGTCTGTCTCAAATCAAATTCCTGTTTCAATTGACCAAATGATTTAAGAGTCTGATCCAAATAAAATTGGCCTAACCATTTTAAGCCATGTCTCTCCCATAAGTGGAATGACATATCTAATTTCAGGGGCCAAAAATCTTGGCAACTAGCTAGATGGGTTTGAGAACTAAAAAAATAACGGGAAGCCCAAGCTTTTATTTGCCTTTAGCCAAACTTGTACTGTGGTCTAAGATCAGGGATTTGAAACATGTAGTTTGGACAGACAGGGGTAGTCCAAATGAAAAATGTCTGTTACTTTTGATGTTGGCCAGGAAACTAATTCAATCTCCACCCACCTTGGAGAGGAACTCCGTGTTAATGTGCATAAAGCCTGCAATTGTGCTGCCCAGTAATATGCCTGCATATTTGGAAGCCCCAGTCCTCCTCTGCCCTTTGGCATCATTATTATTTTCTATTTAACTCTAGGTTTTCTGCCTCCCCAAATAAATTTGGAAAAGGTCGATGATAAACCCTTCCAGAAGCCGGTATGGGGTTGGATATGAAGAACACTGAATAAGAAGAGAAATCGGGGAAGGACATTCATTCTGATTGTTTCTATTTTCCCTGAGAGGGAAAGAGGCAATTCTTTCCATCTATTAAAATCTTCTCTAACTTCCTGCAGTAATTTTATATGATTTTTTAGAAGGAGCTGTTTCAAATCTCGGGGAATCCATACTCCCAGATAGCGAAACCCATGAATACACCACTTAAAAGGGTTTAACTTCGGGAGGGTTCCTCCCCCGCCCCCCTCCCCACCGGATATAACTCTGATTTTTCCGCATTCACTTTATAACCTGAAAAACGGCCAAATTCTTGCAATGTATCTTTAATATGAGGAATCGCCTGGACTGGGTTGGAAATATATAAAAGGATGTCATCTGCATATAGAGATATCTTTGCCTCCTCCCCTTTGATATTTATACCCTGAAAAGCACTTGTCTGCCTTATATAGGCCGCTAGAGGTTCCAGACTGAGAGCAAAAAGGAGAGGAGAGAGGGGGCAACCCTATCTGGTGCCTCTAAAAATTGAAAAGACAGGCGAAAGCACCTCATTCACTCTAACCCGTACCTTTTGATCTGAGTATATACCTCCTATCCATGCCCTGAATTTGCCTCTGAAGCCGAACCTCCCCAAGACCTCATCCAAATACTGCCAATCTACTCTGTCGAACGCTTTTTCAGCATCCAAAGAAATCACGGCCCCTAGATCCTGCCCCAAGGGAGGCTCAGCTCCAGAGAGAACGTTCAAAAGCAGGCGTATATTATCTTGTAGGTGCCTCCCTGGAATAAATCCCGATTGGTCTGGGTGCACTAAATCAGTTATGACATTTTGTAACCTGTTACTCAAAACTTTAGTAAATATTTTAGCATCTTGATTCAGTAACGCAATTGGTCTATAACTACCACATTGGGTGGGGTCCTTCCCTAATTTAGGAATTACGGTTATCACAGCTTCCTTCCAGGTAATGGGGACTGCTTGTGATTCCAAATTCGAGTTACAAACCCTTGTCAGCAATGGGGCCAGACTTTCTCCAAAGTCTTTATAAAACTCATCCATGTAGTCATCTGGGCCAGGCGCCTTTCCAACTGGCAGGGCCTTAATTATTGCTATCACCTCTTGCTCAGTGAGGGGGGCCTCCAAGTCATTCTCTGAAAGTTGGATAGGGTGGGGAGGTTTACTTTATCCAGAAAGCTTTTAATATGGCCAGAATGCTGAGGACTCCTATCCGATTTGTATAAGTGTTCATAATACTTTTTGAATGCCTCTGCACTCCCTTCCGGGGAGAATTCCTCCTGAGATGGTGTCTCTTCTGAAGCTGTCTTCTCAACATATCTGTCTGCTGCTTGTTTTCGTAATCTTTGAGTTAACAATCTGCCTGCCCTCTCTCCCCTCTCATGATACTTCTAACCCAAATATCTGAGACTATTTTCCACCTGCCTCTGTAGTAAAAAGTCGTACTTGTCACGGGCTTGAGTAAGTTTGGTCAGGATTGTAGCTGTGCCCATTTTCTTATGCTCATCTTCTAAAGTTCTGATCTGATCCAGGGAATTCTGCAACTCAGCCTGGTACAATTTATATTTGTACGAGGCATATGAAATTGTGTGGCCCCTCACCACCGCCTTTAACGCATCCCAGATGTATTTGGGGGATGATTCAGAATTTTCCTTTACAAAATGCTGTATCAATTGTTTAATTGAATCTTTGTACTGAATATCATTTAATAAACCTGTATCAAATCTCCAAAGCCCCCTAGGCCGAGGTTCCCCCCAACTTAGTGTCGCTTTTACTGTAGCGTGGTCTGATAAGGTAACCGGTAGGATGCTAATATCCTTAAAACTATATAAAAAATCTTTCTGTGTATAGTATCTATCTAGTCTAGAATAAGTATTAGAGGATGGAGAAAAAAGTATAATTTCTGTATACCGAGTTATGGCATCTCCATGGGCCCACCATTCCAGTCCCAGAGCACAGGTTTTTTAATAGGCGTGAGCAGGCTCTACAGCCTGACATCATAGGAGAACTCCGATCTTTAACCACATCTTCAACACAGTTCCAATCTCCCATGCATATAATCTGCCCGGGGGAAAAGCCCGCTATAACAGAAAATAAAGCTCTAAAAAATTCCCCTGAGGGGGGCATACGGGCATACACTCCCACCAAATGTTATAATCTCCCTTTATACAACCCTGTAAGAATCACCCAATGCCCAAAGCCTGTTCTTTGCACTTTCTGGAGCTGGAACAGGAGACCCTTTTTGAGAAGAAAAACTACCCCTGTTTTGGTTGCTGTAGGGTGTTCATCTGAGTAAACACTACCCACCCATGATCTGCGAAGTTTAAGATGCTCAGTTAAAGAGAGTTTGGTTTCTTGCAAACAGGTGATATCACAATTTTCTCTCCTCAGTTCAGTAAGTACCTTGGCCCTTTTGACCACGTTATTGATGCCCTTGACATTCAGAGAGCAAAGTGTTAAAGAAGCCATTACATATACAATAATAGTAATAACCAAAATCTCCTAAAGCCATCTACATCCATTAGTTGTCTAATAATATTCGTTCTATACATTAAATCTTCAGTCCCTCTAGAATTGTAAAAGGAGAAAAGGAAAGAAACAGTTAGGAAATTAAAGTATAGAGTGAAGAAGTAGGTACAAACATCAACTTCTACTATTCCTATTAGCGTAACTATAAGCAACACAGCTCCCACTAACCACCACGTGCTTAAAAGGAGTGGAGGAGCAACAATACTCTTGGCAGAAGAGACTGCCAAAGCCACCTTTCAAAGGAGGTATTATCCCCTAAACAGGGATAACTAGCCAAACCTATTGAGGGATAAGGCACCCTGAACTTCGGCTGCGAGGTCAGAGAGTCCCCAATTAACCAGAACCCTCCAAACCTATGCCCTCTAGTAATAGGGAGTTACCAGTGAGGCAGAACTGTCCTCAGCTACTCACACCCCTTTAATGTGTATTAAATTCCTTAACATCCAGAGAGATCAGCATTCCTACTTCTAAATCTATGCCCCCATCAACTTGCACATTTTGGACACCTTAAATCAAATGTAGTTTCCACTCCAATCAAAAGGAAAAAAATTAAAAATTAACGATTTGCAACTTGTTCTTTGATGTAGTTCTACATAAAATATAAACAATGAAATGAGGGGCAACATCTGTAGCACTAGTCCCAAGATCCAAGTTGTAACAAAAGGAGGGAGTTCCCATGTTATGGGGGTTTCTCATTAGAACTCAAATTCCCCAATAGTCACAGCCAAATTATAAAACGAGGCCCTATGTGTCCCACTCCGTGCTAAACGCCATGCGTTCGCTTTTATTTGAATACATGTTCTCAAAGCTAATCTTGGACTTTCAGATGAGCCTGGAGGCAGATTCAACCATTTTTATAGGCATCAGAGGACCATCGCTCACCAGATAAACCTTCACATTTCACAAATAGTTTCCCCTTACCGTCTGCTGTCCATACAACTAGGCACGCGCCGATAGAATTAACCAGGCAGTCCTCTTTTCTTCTAAGCAATCTTTCTCCCAGTTTAGTGATGTCGGGTGTTCTCCAAAAATCAGCGGTAACTTTCTGGCTGCCATTCAATTTGACTCAGCTTTCTGGAGCCATCTCGAGAGGTCCGCATGAAGGGGGAGCAGCGCTTCCATTCTAGAGGTTGGGTTTTGCAGCTTTTTGTCTCCTGGAGATTGGGACCACATTAACTGTTCCACTTCACTTTCTGTGATCTCCTCTTTGAAATCTGGCAATAAAATACCTTCTGCAATCAGGGTTTCTCTCGCTGCTGACAGGGACTCAAAGATTTTGGGCCCCCCAAGGAATTCGATCCACAATTTGGCCGGGTAACGCAAGTAGGCTCGTTTCCCCTTTTCTCTCAGCTGCTTTGCCACCCAAAGAACTTTTTTCCTCCGAGCTGCCATGGAGGGGGGCAAGTCTTAGTCCACATATACTCTGGCTCCTTCTAGATTAAGATCTTTTTTTGCCCAAGCACGATGGAGAACTTTCTCTTTTATTGGAAATTTTAAAAATTTGATAAGGATAGCTCTCGGAGGTGCACCCGGCTTTGGTTTAGGACCTAGCATATGGTGCGCTCTTTCGATTTCTAGGGGGATATCCTCCTAAAAGCCCAACTCCATTTTCAGCCATGATTCCATAAATCCTGGCATATCATCTTGTTCTGCCCCTCCGGTATTCTGACCACCCTTATGTTATTACATCGGGACTGGGCTTCAGCATCTTCCATTTTCACCATTAAAGTGCGTTCTCTTTTATGAAGACAGACCAGGGATCGACTGTAAGCCATATTCTCACTTTGGAGGATGTCCATATATTTTTCTATGTCGGTTGTTCTCACTTCCAATTTCCGGAAATCTTTCTGTATTTCTGTTACTTTGCCATCGATGCATTTTAAGAGGCGCAGTATTTTCCTAGTCTCCAGACGTGTTCCGATGGATCCCGAGTCAGAATAGGAATCTTCTTTGCCCGAGCCAGAAAGTACAGAGGACGAGAGGGCACAGGATTCAGGTCTGGAGTTGCTCGTCCTTTGTCGCTCCATGTGACCTTTCTGGGGCTCGTTAAACCTTTCTTTTTAGTTCTCCCCATCCTTGAAAGCAGAGCCTTATTTTCCTGAATTAACCTTCAAATGGATATGCCCAAAACTTTCTGGATTACGATCAACTAGTCACACACAAGGTGAGAGCTGAAGGCTAAGCTGCCATTTTGGATCATTACCTCACCGGAAGTCGCCGGTTTGTTTTATTTTTTGTTTGCAGCATGGAACATGGTTGTGCAGGGCAGAGGCACATCAGAGCTGCTGTGGGATCCTAACTTACTTTTTTCAGTTTTCGAGGACAAAGGACATGGAGAAGAAGTGATGAGGGAGAGCTTGGCTGAAGGAATTTGGTTGTTTTCCATCTGTCTGTTGGAGTGCAGCCAGCATGGGGAACAAAGGGACTGGAAAGGCTAATCGCACAGTGAGTGAAAAGACACCAAGATCAGGTGTATTTAAATCCCCTTGTTAGATTCTAGACCTGAGTATCGCCTTTGGAGGTGAGGGGAGTTGAGCTATTTGCTGGTACCGTAATGTTTACTTTTATTGTTTAGAATCACAGGTTGGAGTTTGCTGATGAAAGGAGCTGTGGACACTGTAACTGTTTGTTTTATTTTGGGTCCTGCATTGTTTTGTTTTATTTTTTGTTTGCAGCAGGCAAGGCTGTTGTGCAGGGCACAGGCACACCAGAGCTGCTGTGGGGTACTAACTTACTTTTTTCACAGTTTTTGGGGACAGAGGACATGGAGAGGGAGTGAAGAGGGACAGCTAGGCTGAAGGAATTTGATTGTTTTCTGTCTGTCCACCCGGCCCTAGTTAGTCCACCTTTATAGGCTGCACGGAAGGAACAACTCCCTACAGGAGGAGGCATACTTCAAAAAGCAGAACTACAAAAAGCAGTAGTTTCACTGTAACATTTGAAGGAGTGGCATCTGTTTTATTCTCAGTGCTTGCTTCAGGGAAAAGGGGCAGTCCGGGACACTGCATCAGCTGGCGACTGCTAACAGACTGGTAACTTTGAAATATCTTCAAATTATTGTGAAGACACACATTGAATTGAAGCTTTCTGTGTGGTACTAAGGTGTGCACTGTTTGTGTGTATTCTGCTTTACTTCACAAGACAGGCTGATCAGTGGGGACAAGCCGATTGTTTCATCTTAGACTGTTGTTAGGATTTGGGGTCTCTTAGGTATCAACAGGTGGATGCAGGGATGTAAATAAAAAACCCTAGTGACAAAAGAAGTATTGAGTTCTCTGGGTTCAGTTGTTGCCAGGTGAAAAGCAACAGCCAAATACATAGGGGAATAATGCTGGTAGTGGTGCAATGCAATGGCTGTGGGGCAGCAGTATTTAGGAAAACCTTCTGGATGCTGCGATTCTGCCCCATCTGCAGGCACCTCTCTGGATTGAGGGCAGATGTAACTAGTCTCCAGGCCAAGTTGCTAGGATTCAGGAAACTGCCGCCCCCACCCAGAGGCCATCATATCCACATGCACTACCTCAAAGGTTACCCAGCAGGAGGTTTGGTTGGACTATGGTGGACTCTGGCAGGGTAAGAGAGGTGGGACAGACACACATCCTGAGCCGGTGCAACTAAGGAATTCTTATGCTATGCTTGAGGAATGGGAAGGCCCCCAAGGGTCACCCTCAGTAGCACCGAGAGAAGATGTGCAGGTTCACCAGAATGGAACCCCAAGGGTGGGTGGTGGAAGACCCCAAAGGAAGAGGAAGATACTCCTGGTGGGGGACTACATTGTCTGGGGAGTAGAGCTAGGAGCAGCAAGGGAAGGGAAGGGTAGGGAGGTAAAGTGCCTACCAGGAAGCACGGCTCAGATGGATGGAAAGCAGATCCAGGGTATCACTAGGGTGGTAGCAAGGAGGGGAAGCTAGATGTCATTGTCCATCTGGGGACCAATGATCTAGCTTGGAACAAGGGAGAGATAGAAAGGGTGCTGGGGGAGTTTAGGGAACTGGGAAGGGGCCTGGGACAGGTAGCAAACTTTGTGACCTTCTCAAAGGTGCTGCCTGTCCACAGCAAGGGAGAGGCTAGGAATCTCTGCACCAGGAACTTCAATACTTGGCTGGGGAGCTGGTGCAGAGAGCAAGGTTTTGGCTACATTGGGGAATGAGCCCCACATGGGGAGATGCAGGCCTGTATGGGGAGATGGCTTGCATCTTTCTGATGAGGGCACCGCAATCCTCAGTGAATGGTATAAATGCTTCCTTAGCAAGCATTTAAACTAGCCAAAGGGGATGGAGATAAAGAGCAGGGTGAATCATATGGACCACTCCCACAGGTTAATGTAGCAAACAAGGAGGACACAAACATATATGTAGCCAGAAATAAGTAACATGAAGGTGGGAGGCTGAAAGGGACACCACTACCAGATACAAAAGGAAAGGCAGTGGCAGGTAGGCAGCATAGTAAGGGAAAAGAGGTTGGGGGTTAGAAGCAGGAGGGTAAACACAGGGGAAGAGGGGAAACAGGCAGCAAACCATGGAGGGCCATGTTTACAAATGCCTGCAGCCTGGGAAATAAAATCTCAGACCTGGAGGTCTTGATAGTAGAGGCAGACCTGGACATTGTGGCAGTGACAGAGACCTGGTACACCACAAATCATGACTGGGACACAAATGTTATGGGTTATTCTCTGTTTAGGAGGGATGAGGGAGTAAAAAGGAGGGGGATTGCCCTTTGTGTAAGGGAGGGTATAAAAGCAACAGAGGTGCAGGGTAGGCAGGGAGAGACCAAGGCACTGTGGTTCACCCTTGAGCCCAGAAATTGGCACAGCTATCCAAACAGTGGTGATCTACAGACCTCCAGTGTAGGTGGAAGATATGGATGGGGATCTAGTGGATTAGATTCAGGAGATGGCAACAAAGGGTGAGGTACTGCTGTTGGGGGATTTCAATATCCCAGACATTGATTGGACGATCCCAGCAACTGTTTCAGCCAGGAGCCAAGGCATTCTGGATTCCCTATAGGGGCAGGCCTTAGACAGCTGGTGAGTGATCCCAGCAGAGACAAGGCAATTCTGGACCTAGTACTGACCAACAGGGACAGAATCACAGATGTCCAGGTGGAAGGTCAGCTGGGATCCAGCGACCACCACATTGTGTGGTTTAATATGTGGACGGAGACTCAGTCTAGTCACACTAAGGCAAGGGTCTTACATTTTAGGTGGCCGGATTTTGCTAAAATGGGGAGGTGTATCAAAGAGGCCCTGGAAAGGAGGGAGATAGGAGGGGGAGTTGAGGAGCAGTGGAAACACCTAAAGGGAGCCATAGATGAGGTGATCAACCAATGCATTAGGGAGGTAAATAAAGGCAAGAAAAAGAGGAAACCACTATGGTTGTCAAGGGAGGCAGCAGACAGGGTAAGGGCCAAAAGGGTGAGTTTCAGGAAATATAAAGAGACACAAAGGGAGGAAGACAGGGAGATGTACTTAGAGAATCTAAAGGAAGCGGGGAAGGCTGTTAGGAGACAAAGGCACAGACTGATGAAAGACAGTGAAAAAAGGGGACAAGACATTCTTTAGGTACATCAGCAAAAGAAGGAAAAATGGGGGGGGGTTGTCAGGCTCAGAGGTGATTCAGGGGAGTGTAAGGAGGGAGACCTGGAAAAGGCAGAAATACTGAACAAGTAGTTATGTTCAGTATTCACTGAGGAGGGGGAGGGTCAGGGACCACAGCTGGGTAACAGACACAAAGGGAGGGAGGAGGTAAACACAAGTCCTTTCATGGAGGAGCTCACAAAGCTAAAGACAGACAAGGCAGTGGGGCCAGATGGCATATACCTGAGGATATTAAAGGAGCTGCGAAGGGAGCTAGCAGCATCTCTGGCAGCCATGTTCACCAAGTCACTCTACACAGGGGTGGTGCCAGAGGACTGGAAGAGGGCACATGTAGTCCCTCTACACAAAAGTGGTAGTAGGGAGGAGGCAGGGAACTATAGACCAGTCAGCCTCACCTCAGTAGTAGGTAAGATCATGGAGGCACTGTTTAAAGAATGAATAGTGGCACACATAGAATCCATTGGTGTCCAGGATCCAAGACTGCATGGATTCACAGCAGGAAGGTTGTGTCAGAAGACTCGGATAGATTTTTTTGACTGGGTGACGAAGAAATTAAATCAGGGGGAGCAGTGGACATCGCTTACCTTGATTTCAGCAAGGCCTTTGACGCCATCCCACATAATTTATTTATTTAGATTTTGGTAACCGGGTAAGTCCACTGAGACCAGAAATCACTTTTTCAGGGGCGACCCGGAGTTAGTTACAGTAAATACATACATACATAGGTATCAATATACAGTAATTTCAGTGGATACATATTGGGGAGTAGGTATCAAACGTTTAGCACAGAGACAGCAGGTATCACAAGGCTCACAAGTATTAAGACAGATGCACAGTACATTTAACCATTTTTTCATAAGAGATTCATGGGGTAAGTAGGCGTGGCTAAGCTGGTGATGGTTAACAAGATGGGTAGTCTGGACATGGGGCAAAAGGTGATAAACTGTGTTAGAAACTGACTAACGGAAAGGAGGCAGAGGGTGGTAGTAAATGGGATCCAATCCAGGGAGAGGGGAGTGACAAGTGGGGTACCTCAGGGATCAGTTCTGGGACCGGTGCTGTTTAATGTCTTTATTAGTGACATTGTGGAAGGGCTAGAGGGAAAGATCTGCCTGTTTGCGGATGACACCAAGATCTGCAACAGGGTAGATATACCGGACGGGGTGAAGAAAATGAGGAGGGACCTAGGGAAGCTTGAAAAATGGTCAGAGGTATGACAACTAAAATTCAATTAAAAAAGGTGCAAAATAATGCACCTGGGATGAGGGAACCTGGGGGACAGCTATGGGATGAGGGAGGGGGGGAGTTGTTGACTATAACTGAGGAAGAAAGGGACCCAGGGGCTATCATTTTAGATGACCTAAAGGTGTCTAAGCAGAGTACAAAGGTGGCTGGGAGGGCCAGTGCCATGCTGGGGTGTATTGGCAGAGGCATCACAAGCAGAAGGTGGGAGGTGATTATGCCATTGTACAAAACACTGGTTAGGCCTCACCTGGAGTACTGTATGCAGTTCTGGGGGCTGCACCTTTGAAAGGACATTGACAAGATGGAGGCGGTCCAGAGAAAGGTAACAAAGATGGTGAAGGGCTTGCACCAAAAAACATATGAGGAGAGATTAAAGGACCTCAATATGTACTCGCTGGAGAAGAGGAGGGATCGTAGGGACATGATAGAAACATTCAAGTACCTTAGGGTCATGAACAAGGTGCAGGGGGTGACATCTTCCATTATATGCAGAGTACAAGACCAAGAGGGCATGATATGAAATTAGAAGGGGACAAGTTGAGGGGAATCATGAGGAAGTTTTTCTTCGTGGAGAGGGTGGTAGATGCATAGAATAGCCTGCCACAGGAGGTGGTGGGAACATTGACAGTGGAGGGATTTAAACATGCCTGGGGCAGGCATAAGGGAACCTTAGAGGTGGGTAGGAGAGGCAAAAAGCCATTGACCAGGTAGGATCAGAGGCTGCATACAAGTGTAGGGCATAAGGGCAGACCGGATGGGCCTAGCGGTCCTTGTCTGCTGACAATTTCTACGTTTCTACATAGTGCTCATATAAAACCTATGAATTATGAACTATATATTAATAAAAAGAAAAGCTATATATGATATGCCCTGCTGTACAATATGATATCCCCTAGTATCTGTATGGTGAAACCCTAGCTTCCGTGTGTTAAAATCGTGGTAAAAATCATCGCTGTACATAATATTGTGGGCAAAACATCGAAGACTAAAAGAAAGCCAGGGAATAATATCACAGGACTGAACTGTGCAGACAGGGAACAGGCAGTACAGACCACAGGGTGTCCGTTGTGGGGCACACACGTCATACGGCACTGGGCTGCCTCTGGGGCTGCACGTCGGGTGGGGGATAGCATTGCAGAACTGGACATGGATGCAGGCAGCAGGACTCCTGGACAGGATACATTCAAGGTAGGCGAGCCTTGTACAGTGCTGTGTGACAGGCAGGGGCACCACAGTCACAGGTAGCACTATCCATGGCGATAGTAGGCCGTATGATGGATGGACAGGTTCAGAGGATGTAGGTTGGACAATGGACATGGGGCTTGCCAGGCAAAGGGGGGGGACTCTGGTAGCACCTCCGGCTGAGGGGTTCGGGCACCAGATTCCATGGCTACGGCAAACATGACCCCTGTGGTGGACCTACTATGCTTGCCCCATGATAGCAGCTGGGTGCCTGACTGGTGTATGGTTTGTGCAGTGGTTGGTGCAGCATTCCTGTGACACCTTGGCTGTTCTCCATGGGTTGGTGTGGCATTGTCTTCCCGGTTATACTGGTCCAGTGCCACACTGACCGGGAGTGGCACTGTGACTACATTCCTTGCCATCTTTCTGTGCCATCTTGTCCGCTTGGGCCATGTGGGGTCTGGCAGCATGTTGTGGGCTCTGCACATGCTATATTCTGACCCATGATGTCATGCACCCTGCAATCAGTTCAGCCGTGATGTGCTGGCTGCGATATACTGCCCCGCTTTATTTTGCGGGCGATATTAACATACAGAACCAAAACCCTACGTACCTGCTTTCACAACAAATGGGTTGTGGGTCCTTAGATGCCCTGTATGTGTTTATAAAGGGAGGCATTCTCTTCCAACTCACACCCATGTTAAATGACAAAAAACAGTAGGGAACTTACCTTGAAAAGTATGATGGCAGCACAAGACAAGAACACAGCTCAGAAATACAACAGAACTGACTGAGAGTAGTACTTCTGCTGGCTTGTGCATTTATGTATCATCAACTGCCATGATGCCTGGCACGAGTTGGGTCATGACCGTTGCAATAAAGTCAAACAGGTTTTCCCACCAGGTCAGAAAAGAGTGCAGCAATTTCATTTAAATTAGGATGAAATTGGGGGAATGTAAGAGAGAGAATCCTTGTTCATGCCTACAGACTACACAGGTATACAGAACATAGGTTAAGGGAACTTTTCTTTTACTAGGCCTTTGATCTTCAGTGTTGATTCTCCCCTTACTTTTGCCATATTTTACACTCCACGCTTCACTGTGTCTTGTTATCACCTCCCCCACCCTCCCGCTTGTCATAAGTGTCAACTCCCACCTGCTCACAGACTTAACCACTCACTTGCTGGCCTGCCTGCTCATCTACTTGGTAATTTGTTCTGTTTGTTCATTTTTACAACCTGAAGCCCAAACCAATGACCACTATCACAGTTAGTCAATGCGTACAATACACAGTCAATGCTGTCTCTGTACACAAACAGCCACTTGGCTCCATAGTGCTCACTTGCTCTCTCTCAGTCATGCAATAGCCTATCAAGCTCAAAACCCTGCCATTGGCCCGGAAGTACAACAGAGCTGGCTAGAGTCTGACACTGTTCCTGAAATTGTGCAGTAAAATAAAAACCTGGCTTTCCTCATCCATTACTGCATCGGATATCCTATCCATCCAGCTTTGCTGTAAAACCAACCCAGTTCCACCCTCTCACTTCATTCACAGAGTTTCAGTTGCTTCATGGGAGTTTCTGGTTTCGGAAGAACCACTTACTATAGGTTATGTGACCCAAGGAAAGAAGTTTAGAGTCACTAGTTTTAGTGACATGAACATGAACTATAATTTTTGTTTGTATAATTAAAATGCTATTTTTTTTTCCTTTTTGTCCTATATATTTTTTTTTTTCTGTATTTCAATTTTTTGAAAAGGCCCATTTTATAAGTTTTCCAAATGAGTGCGCACTGGGATGCGGTGCACAAAGAACCAACTAGGCTGGAATTGCAATAAAAAGGTTCTGGCACATGCAAAACATGAAGATCTTTTGGTGCCCGTGAGTGATATCAACAGAGGAGGTAAGAACTTCTCTCTCTGATCTACGAATTAGCCAGATTTTAAATCTATCCTAATACAAGCTTATGAAGGGAGAGACAGTTTTGCTCCAAAAAGAAAACACTGGCATGTACTAGGAGTAGAACCAGGGCTAAGAGATTTAATACAGAAACCAGCAAGAATGTGTTTTAAAAAAGCACTCACACTGGGGGATTTGTTGACACAAAGCCATTTTAAAACTACTCAACCAGAGATGTGGCTAAACAAAACGAAAGGAAATTTTAAGTGTAAAAAGTGTGTTTATTGCGACTTTATTATTTAGGACAAATATTTCTCGAGTATTAATAATGAAAAAATATTTGAAGTGAGACAGTGTATTACATGTAACACTGAGTGTGTAATTTATCTGGCAACATGTAAATGTAAAGCATTTTATGTAGGTAAGACAATTAGAAGTTTCAAAATAAGGGCGGGGGAACACATTAGAGCTATTCAGAGAAAAGATCTCTCATATACTACAACAGCCCATATTGCTCAAGCTAATGACTCTCCTTCTCATTCTTTTAAATTTATGGCAATAGATAACATATGCCGGAACCCTGGGAGGGGAAGGATTTTGACAATTTAGTTTTACGAAGGGAGAATTTTTGGATTTTAACCTTAAGGGCTAATAGTAGCCTGAGATTAAATGGGCCACTGGAAATTTACCCCTATCTTAAGAAACGCTGAATTAATTATGATTGCATTTTGTTAGCCCCTTATTATTGTTATTAAGATTTCAATACTGAAGAGATTTGTCACATTAGAGAATCAGTGTTTATTCAATGAATTGTTATTTAATTATATAAACATGAAGTCCCCCTTTTTATGTTGCTTGCACACATGTGCAAGAAACATAGTGCCATCATCCGAGTTTTCGGAGGTGTGTCAGCCCGTCTTCCAATGCAGTCAGTGTGTTTGCAGGCACGGCCCCAGTTCCCCAATCACTGCTGCAGCTGTCTATGACAAGCTGAAAATGCAGTGGCATACAGTTGAAAGGGAGAGCTCTGCTTGAGTGAGCAGAGCTCTCCCCTCCCACACACACATGCGAGCAGACGCACGCATACTGCATGCTCATGCACCTTCCTCCCCACACTGTACGGCCGACAGGGTGCCCAATCCCCATCGGCTCCCCTCAAAGCATCCAGGTGCCACGCTGGGAGCCACCCAGCGT
The DNA here is from genome assembly GCA_016271365.2 of Neoceratodus forsteri. Classification (NCBI taxonomy): domain Eukaryota; kingdom Metazoa; phylum Chordata; order Ceratodontiformes; family Ceratodontidae; genus Neoceratodus; species Neoceratodus forsteri. The sequence continues at coordinate 1,683,544,559 of CM057456.1, forward strand.
GGCAAAATATGTTACAGCCGGCGGGGTGCCTAATCCCCAATCGCTCCAGTGTCTCCCCCTCCATGCTGTTGCCGACGGGTGCCCAATCCCTGTCAGCTCCACTGTCTCTCCCCCAAGCATCCAGGTGCCACTGGGAGCCCACCCCAATGTGGCAAACGTCCGCGTTGTCACTAAAACAAAAACCTGGAAATAAAACTGTCCTCGGCGCTTCTCCTGCCACCCTCCCACAACCACGCACCCACTGTGCAACCTGCCTCCCCACACACCCCACCCTATACTTACCTCCGAGTCCGGGCGCGATGATCTTCGGTTGACCGTGAACACGTATGCACTCTTCAAAGCCGACTGCGAACTGAGGAAATGCCGGTAAGCTATATAATGGAATAGATAGGGTTTTTTCAACTTTATTGCATATCTCAGGCATTTTTTGGAATTTTTGCACCAAATTTTTAACATGGGGTTTTGGGACCCCTTCTCATGAATGATGTCACTGTCATGGCGTTACTTGGGCCGAAGGTGATTTTGCAGCCACTGCCGCGAAATCACCTTTCTGGAATGATTAATGAAGCGACACTGCCAGTGTTCATAAGTTGGGCTCTCAAAAAGCCTATTTTGAAAATTTGGTGGAAAAATTCCAAAAAATGACTGTTTTACGATCGTGCGTTGCGCAGTTCCTACGCACACTCGTAAGTTCGCGAATTTTCAATATTTTCACTCCAGATTTTCAACATTGCCATTTTACCACACCTCCTTATGAGCAGTACAGCTGTCATTTTTCACATCCTGCCCCAAACATGTTTCCACTCATGTACCGCACAATGGCGCAGTCGGTGTATGAACGCAATGTATGGGACACATTAAGAAAATCACAGTGACACTGTTCATGAGCAGAGGTCTTAAAATGGCTGTGTTGAAAATTTGGTGAAAAAATTCCTAAAAATGACTGTTTTATGAGTGTGCATTGCGCAGTTCCTACGCACGCCGGTGACGCTATGAATTTTAATATTTTCTACCCAGATTTTCAACATTGCCATTTTACCACACTCCTTATGAGCAGTGCAGCCATCATTTTCCACATCTTGCCCAAAACGTGTTTCCGCCCATGCTTAGCGCATAATGGCGCAGTCAGGTGCGAACTCAATGTATGGGACACATTAAGAAAATCACAGTGACACTGTTTATGGGCAGAGGTCTTAAAATGGCTATGTTGAAAATTTGGTGAAAAAATTCCTAAAAATGACTGTTTTACGAGTGTGCATTGCGCAGTTCCTACGCACGCTTGTAAGTTCGCGAATTTTCAATATTTGCACTCCAATGACTTCCAAATTTCTAAACAGCACATAGAAGCAAGCAACATTCGGCATTGACAAATGCTTGTTAATTATGCTGAGATATGATTTGTTAATTTTTAATTGATATTGTTAATTTGTCTTTATTATTACAATGATTAGTTGAGTTTTATTAGATGTATTATGTGGATCACCTGTCTATGTATGTATTTAAGAGGAGTGTTTTTTGGATTTTTTAGCCTTTGAGGAAGGATTGTAGCCAGTCCAAAACATGTCAGGCTATACGTTGTTATCCATTATGGTGCAATAAAAATAAAATTAAAAAATGTGTGCGTCCCTCTTATGAGTTTTGCGTGTGCCAGAACCTTTTTGTTGCAACCCATTTTATAAGTGCAGTAAGACATTCCATATCAGTGTTTGTGATGGGATAAACACCTTCACAAGTGCTGAAGGTCCTCAGTACAAGTGCCTCAGGCCTCACTACACACCTGGTCGGGTGTGTATCCCATGATAACCACCTCCCCGTCACGTGTTATTGCTTACTTAATCCCTTTTGTTAAGCAGCAACCTGAGACACTGTATTGCATTGTGGTGGGCTCCACTGGATGTACAAAATGTGAGGTACAGACAGGAATGAGTGCATGAAGAGTTACTAGGTTAACCTGACCCAATACAGGCCAGGCATACACAGCTGGACCAGAAAGGGGAGTCAGGCCATGGGGGCAAGTGGTAAATATACACAGCTTCCTGGGCAGTGGCAAGATAACTAATAGATATTAGCCCCCCCTTTATCTCACCTCTGCCTACATTCCCCCAAAGAACCAAAATCCGGCATTATTATCCTTAACGGATTATCTTGCCACCCTCCCTCACAAGGCAGAACAAGTCCTTGTGAGGGACCTTATCGTGAACTGGCTCAGTGCCACCTCCACCTCCGCCCGGGACTCCTTCGCAGCTATTGATTTGACACAGCTCGTTTCCCAACCTACTAGAGTAAACCCTAAGAATGGCACCAGCACCCTCCTAGATGTAATCATCACCAACCACCCCAAAAAGATCCTGGACATCCAAGTCCTCCCCGACTCACTCCAGCGACCACTCCCTATCCTATTCGCTGGGTAACCCTCTCACCCAGACCCACAGCTCCGCCCACACAGCGCAGGCGTTTCAGACCAGGTGGGCTGCGAAACCTCAAGGAACTTCTTACTCAGATAAACTGGTCCCCCATTCGCCATGCCCCTGACATAGATACTGCCCTTGCCTTCTTTTCCCAAACCTTTAACCGAGCCTGTGACCTCTTCGCACCCATCATGGCTGCTCGGACCAAAAAACACAATGTGCCCTGGACTACTCCTGCCCTATTACAACAGCTCAAGCATAGGGATAACCTATGGCACCATGCCTTAGAATCAGGCCGGATGGCTGACAGACAGGCCTACAATGCTGCACGGAATAAGTGCACCCGGGCCATCTGAAAAGCCAAAGCTGATCATTACCAGGCCACTCTCACCTCACCTCACCTCCTCCTGGGGATGTGTCCGTACTTTCTGGGACAATGTCAAACAATTAAATGGAAGTGCACGCTCCTCTCCCCCATCCCAGATCACCATGGACGGCACATCCATTACGGACCCAGTAAACATCGCAAACTACCTCAACACAGCCTTTACGGACCTGAGCTCCGTCCTCCCCAGTAATTTCTTTGACCCGCCACCCTCCCTACCTGCCCCAGCCCTCCTGCGCCCCTGCTTCCACCTGCATAGGGTAACTGCCCAGGAAGCCAGACCCCACCTGGTCAGAGCACTAAAAAGCAATAATCCAGGTGCAGACTCGCTTGACCCCAGAATTCTCCGTCTGGTTCTGTATCAGGTTCTTGCCCCACTTACTAGCCTTCTCAACAAATCCCTCTGTCTGGGGCAATTCCCAACTGCATGGAAGGCTGCCATTGTCACCCCAATTCACAAAGGTGGTGACAGGTCCGCTGCAGGGAACTACCGTCCAATCTCCATCTCCCCCTTTCCAAAACACTAGAGAAGCTGGTTGGCACACAAATCTCTGAATACCTGACCAAATACAACATCCTCTGCCCAGAACAGCACGGTTTCCATGCTGGTCACAGCACCAGCACTGCACTAGTTGAATTCTCAACCTTCCTACACTCCTCTCTGGACTCTGGCTCCCTAGCCAGAGCAGTGTTCATCGACCTCTCAAAGGCATTCGACACTGTCTCCCACTCCCTCCTGCTGGATGCCCTCTGCCGCATTGGCTTCACCACTGGGCCTCTTGCATGGTGCACCAGCTACCTATCTGCCCGCTCCCAATGTGTCAGAATTAATGGGACACTTTCTAAAACTAGTCCCATCCATTCAGGAGTTCCTCAGGAATCCATCCTGGGACCTCTACTCTTCTCACTCTATCTTAATACCCTGCCCAGTGCATGCGCCGGGAAAATTCTGCTGTATGCAGATGATGCTGTCATATTTGCTGCCCACCATAACTTATCTCCCTCCAGGACTCTCTACAACTATCCTTTAATGATGTTGAAACCTGGTTTGAAGAGCACAAACTTGTCATTAATCTCAAAAAAAACTAAGACAATGCTCTTTGCCCACCCCCAAAACAAAGCCAGCAACTTCCCACTCCATATCCTCCCCGGGTCCAAACAGCCTCTTGAGCAGGTCCACTCCTATAAGTACCTTGCGGTCTCCTTTGATTCAGCACTCACCTACCACACCCACATTGATGCACTTGCCTCAGCCACTAATGTGTGACTTGGCATCTTATACCGACATAAAAACTGTCTCCCCCCGACTGCCCTCCGTATAGCGGTCACTTCCTCTATACTATCCCTGGTCGACTATGGCCTCACAGTATATGGTGCTGCTGACACAACCGCCCTCAATAAAATTCACCTCATCTTAAATAAAGCATGCAGGCTAATCACTGGGGCCCCCCAGGATGATGCACTCTTGACAGCTCTATAACATGGCGAAACTGCTGAATCTGGACGAACGTCTTTGCTACCAAACTTGCCTAATAACAAAAAAAACCCTTCTAGGACTTTCCCCACCTGGGCTGACAGCCTCGCTCTGACAAGCCCAACCCTTGGTCTGCACACGGTCCTCCTGCAAGGCCGCTCTTCTGGTCCCAAGATCCAGAACATCCCATGGACAGAGATCCTTTTGCTTTAGAGCTCCGTCCTGGTATAACTCGCTCCCTGCCCCCATCTCAGATGCCCCCACAATTTCCAAATTCAAACTCGCACTTCGCAGCCAACTATTTAACACATGAAGCTGCACCTGTATATAACTGAGTTGCTGCGCACAGTGCCCTAACAATGCCCACTGGGCAGCATCCACTCCACATTGCACTAATCCTCATCCATTGCTGTTTATACTTCTTTTACCTTGCTACATCTTGCAAACTTGCTTATCTGCTGACCGGATGTAATCACTGGTGCTTGCTACCATTAATCCAAATGCTGTAACCAAAATTCAGTTGTCTCCTGTGCGTGCTACCATTAATCCAAATGCTGTAACCAAAATTCAGTTGTTTATCTGCATCATATGTAAGTCTGTTATGTATTGTCCTCACTGTGATGAGGTACCTTTGGAAATGAGCCTCTGGCTCAAAGGTTGTAAACCGATTTCTCAAACAAATAAATAAAATAAATATTATTTTACTGTGAATCTCCTGCATGGAGTGACACACAAATGTATGTTGTACTTGCACTAACCAAGAGGCAGAGTCTCTTGATGCCCTGGCATTTCCCCTCTGGTGACTTCTCTTGAGGACTCCAACTCCTGTGCCACTCATACTGGGGTTGTTCATGTGGGCACTACTGGGAGGAGAGGCTGAATAAAGAAGTAATGTCCCTCCTATAAGCACTAGCAATCACAGCAATGCTTGGCACAGGGAAACAGCAGCTCCTGCTACAATGGAAGTCCATGGTGAACTGGCAACTGCTGGAACAAAGGCTTATGACCTCTGCTGGAGCAATGGTAGGCTGGCCTATTGGGGGCTGTACAGATGCACTGGCAGAAAGGGCAGCAGTGGTGGGAACAGGCTGATTTGGTAGGTAAAGTCCCTCCTTAAGTACTAGTGTTCTCAGCACAAATTGGCCAGGGAAACAGCAGCTCCTGCTGCAATAGAAGTCCGTGGTGAGCTCGCAAGTAGTGGGGTAGCCAGAGCAGAGGATCATGACCCCTGCTGAAATAATGGCAGGCTGGTCCTAATGGGGAATCCTGGAGGCAAATGACAGCAGAAAGGGCATCAATAGTGTGAGCAGGCTGATTTAGCAGGTAAAGTCCCCCCCAAACACTAGGGCTCACAGTGCTGACTGATCAAAGGAAACAGCAGCTTATGTTACAATGGAAGTCTGTGGTGAGCTGGCAACTGGTAGGGTCACCAAGAACAAAGGCTTATGACTGTCATCAAGGCAAAGGTCAGGAAGCATAGACAAACCCGAAGTTACAGAATTTGCAAGTAGCATTTTATTCTTATCAATAAGAATAAAATAAAAATAAAATTGTGCAAGATAGCTCTTGATACAGGCAGTTCAAACAAACAGAAGTCCTTCATCTGAGAGTTTCTTTAAAATCTCCAGCTCTCTATCTCTACACAAAATGTTGCTCTCTTTTTTATAAGATGTTTTTCCCTGGCAATTCAATTCTGCATCTCCTTCTTGTAAATTATACCACCTGTGTTCCACAAAATGTATTAAGACTTTGTCAATTTCTTTCCTGTGACCAACCTGAAGAGTACATTGGTCTTCTTAACAGATGCAGCCAGTTAAAACATCCTGTCAAAGGGCTGATTTCCTGCAGATAATTTTGCAAACAAGCTTGTGGAGATCAAAATACACCTCAAGGTTAACCCTCTGTGTTCCAGATAAACCCAAATAGCTTTCTGCATTCATTTCAACAGTATAATTATATACATTTGCAAACCAAGAGCTCCCAGTTTCACATACAGATTCATATATATTTTAACCACAGAAAAACAAGGGAAGAAGGAAATAATAGAATCAGCAAGTGAAGGAAGGGAAATAACAGGGGGAAATTGTGGGACCCTCAGAGTGGCCAATTTCTAGGTGCCACAAGGACAATTTGATTGCACAATCCAACAGGCACGAGACAGACAAGTGACAGAATAGGAGATGACACAATACTGTAGATTCTTGATTTTAACTCTGTCTGCATAACAAATAGGACATGGTCTTACCCAACCCTATCACATACACCTCGTTTAAGAGGGAACCTGCTTTTTTTCTCTTTTTAAAACAGGTTTCAAAAAATCTTCTTTTATTTCTCTTTTAACATTACCTCATAACATTTACAGTTCTTTGCATATATGGTATCCCTTTTTCATGACATCTATTACAGCAAATATTTCAGTTAAGTACACACATTTTTTCAACCCCCTGAATTCTCAATTCCTGAATCATATCTTGACAGAAAATCAGCATTAACATTCTCTTTTCCCGATTTATGCATCACTTTGAACTTAAATGGCTGTAGTGCCAGGTACCACCTTGTGATTCTGGGATTTTTATCCTTTATTTGATTAAGCCAACAGAGAAGATTGTGATCTGTTATAATTACAAAGTTGGCTCCTAGCAAATAAAACTTAAGGGGCTCCATTGCCCATTTTGCAGCAAGACATTATTTTTCAATAGTGGAGTACTTTTTCTGTCTGTCATGCAATTTCCTACTAATATACAGGATGGGATGCTCCTCCCCATCTATATTCTGATTCAGGACTGCACTTAGGCCAACATTTGGTGCAACCAACTAAGAAAAAGGTGCACAAAAAGATGAATGCATAATACGCATAAAGTCAATGCTCAGTGTTTTAATGTGCAAAATGGCATAAGGACAGACAGGATACAACCAGCGCTTCGAACCCCTGCAGGGGTAAATTGGTTATTTTTGTTTTAGGTGCTGCATTCAGTTCTGAGCACCTTTGTGGTGTTCATGTTTGTGTGTACCTCTGATGCATCTGTCTGTAACAGAAACTGTTTCTCAAAGTCTGGCCTTCTTAAACCAGGGACTGAACATAATGCAGCCTTGATGGCATGAAAAGCTTTATCTCACTCAGGGGACCATTTTACATCATCTGGGAATCATTTTTTCATGATCTCAGTGAGGGGAGTAGATAACTGGGGAAAGTTGGGAACAAATCTCTGGTAGTAATCAGACAGACCTAAAAATGACCTGACATGTTTCTTTGTTTTAGGGATAGGGCTATTGCCTACAGCCTCTATCTTGGAACTCTCTGGCTTTACTTTTCCATTTCTCAAAATATAATCCAGATATCTGGTTTCCTGCATGCCTAATGTGCACTTGGTAGGATTAATGGTCAGACCTGCATTTTTGATAGATTGGATAACTTCTCATAGATGTTCCAGCTGAGTTTTCCAGTCTGAACTATACACCATTACATCATCAAGGTAAGCAGCATAAAAACCAGTGTGGGGGGCTAGAATTACATCCATGCAGTGCTGGAATGTAGTGGGTGCACCATGTAACCCACACAGCATAGTGGTGAACTTATAGACTGCAATTGGAGTGGAAAATGCAGTTTTGTCTCAAGATTCTTTAGCCAGGGGAATTTGTCAGTAACCCTTGGTGGGATAAATGGTACCAATGTACTTAACACTTCCCAGCCTGTCCACCAAGTCATCTATCCTGGGCATAGGATAGCTGTCAAATACAAACACTTGCTTAAGTTTCCTAAAATCAAGGCAGATTCTTACACCCCCTTCCTTTTCATTTACAATCAGCTTTGGTGATGAACAAGCACTTCTCAATTCTTCTATGATACCCATCTCTTTCATTTTTTATATTTCCTTAACCATATCTGCTCTTAACTGCTCTGCTAATCTGTATGTCTTCTGTCTGATAGGGCAAGCATTGTCTGTCACTGTTATGCTCTCATGCCCTTTTGCTCAGCCTGGCAGTATGGTAAAAGTGCTTGTAAATGCCGTTACCAAATTATGAATGTCTGTTGTTTGTTCTGTTTGTAAGAAAACATTTATCTTTACAGCATTAGAAGTTGCAGTTTGTTCTAGACTGTCATAAGCTATATCAATATTGTCTTTAGCAGTTTCTGGTGATACTAACAAAGCAACCTTTGGTGTTTTTTCAACCTATTTCTTCAGGAGGTTAGCATGGTGTATATCAAAGGATTTCTCCTAACGGGGTCTTAATCTCATAGTTAACTGTACCAGTACATCTAACCACTTTATAAGGCCCTTGCCACTTCATCAACAGTTTGTTTTCTGCAGTGGGTAACAGCAACAAGACCTTATCACCTGGCTCAAACTATTTTCTTTTACCCCATGGTCTCCAGTATCAGGTTGCTTCCAGTTGCAATTGTCTTCCCTCTTTTCTCCGAGATTTAAATGTCACTGTTACTGTCTTTAAAACAGCAATGAATCATGAACTTGGATTTCACTGCTATTGTAATAGGTGAGAAGAATGAAGTGGCTAAATGGTCATCTGCACTGTTTGGCTAATTTCTGTCATATATTTGTTAATATGTGTATGTCTGATATTTTGTATTTTTGTATTTTGATACTGTTGTAACAACCTAGCTTTTTATATAAACAGGTATGCCTTGTAAACAGGGATTTTTGGAAACCTAATGGCTGTATTACTGTATAAAAAAAATGTTACCTACCTACCTACCTATAATACACCTTCTGCTTCTGAGGGTAGCATCTTTCAAAAAAAGAGGTGTGCAAGAACAAGGGGGCACAATTTGAAGATAGAGCGGGGGCAGCTCAGAGGTAATTTAAGGAAGTATTTTTTCACAGAGAGGGTTGTGGATACATGGAACGGCCTACCAGAGGAGGTTATGGAGTCAAAAACAGTGGTGGAATTCAAGCATGCAAGGGACAGTCATAAGGCAATTCTAGGGGGTTGGGGTAGGAAGAAGTAGGCTGCTGGTTAACTAGGATCTGCAGCTTATCCAGTAGGCAGGGAAATGGGCAGACTGGGTGGGCCAAGCGGTCCTCATCTGCCATCAAATTCTATGTTTCTATGTTTCTATGCTGTTTTTAGGGTTCTTCCTGGTTCCCGTAGGCAGTTATAACTTATTTTGTCAGTTTCTTTCTCAGTGCACACACATAAGAGGTAATAGATTCTATCTGAGCAGGTTTATCTCCCATGTTTCTTTTATTATGAATGGCCTTCTAGGTTGTCTACCATACAACATATCAAAAGGTGAAAAAACTGTTGATGCTTGTGGCTCTTCTCTGTAAGCAAAAAGCATGTAAGGTAAATATTGGTCCCAATCTTTCTCTTCACCTTTCACAAACCTTTTTAACATGTGTTTTAGGGTTTGATTAAAATACTCAACAAGATTGTCTGTCTGATGGTGATATGGGGAGGTTTTTATGGCAGTGATAATTAGTAGTCAGTATAGCTCCTTCAGTAATGCAGCACCAAAATTACCACTCAGATCAGTAATAATTTCTTTAGGTATGCCCACCCTGCTGAACATTTTGGCAAGCTCTGCTGCCACTTTTGGGGATGTGACAGTATGCATTGTAATTGCCTCTGAATATTGAGTGGCATACTCACAAACTACCAAAATGTATTGATTACCCTTTTTACTTTTGTCTGAGGGGCCAACCACATCCATTGCAATTCTCTCAAAAGGCACATCTATCAAGGGTAGGGGCACCAAGCGTGCCTTGTATTTATAAGTCACTGGGGCTACTTTCTGACATTCAGTACAAGAACTGCAATAGGTAGCAACATCCTCATGAATTCCATGCCAGTAAAATATTTACAATCATCTGGCTAGGGTGTGGTCCCTCCCCAAATGACCAGCCATAGGACTATCATGTGCTATCTGCAACAACTCAGTTCTGTAGTTCTTTGGCATGATCAAATGTTCTATCTGTTCCTGCATCTGAGGATTAACCCACACTCTGTGCAGTAGCCCATTTCATTTTTTAAATATTGGTTCACTGTGTTTTTGTTTCACCCCCAGTTGATTAAAATAACCATGTAGAGAAACATTGTTAGTTTGCTCAGAAACAAAATCACAATCAGTTATCAGTTTGGTTTCAGCATTTTCTTATTTCAACCCCTTATGTCCAGCAGTTTTTTGTTGCCACTGTTTTCTCAGGCATCTTCTTTCTTTCTTGGACTTCTGGATCTTGGAGTTGGGCTCAAATAAGTCTGAATCAAAGTTACCAAAAGGAAAAGAGTCCCCAGCATCTGAGATTTTCTTTGCCTGTGCTCATGTTATCACAGTTGCTGACACAGCAGGATTTACTCCCTCTGTGATTAACTTCAGAGATCCTAGAAAGTCATTTTCAATAATCACAGGTACAGGTAACTTAGGTACTACCCCCCACTTTCATGTGGTACAACACCCCATTAATTTTCAGAGTCACTTGGGTGGAGGGATAGTACTGAGTGTTCCCATGGATGTAGATAACCCCAGTATCTGGTCCTTTTGCACAGTCTTTTCCTAGAACTTCAACATCCACCAGAGTCTGTTGGCTTCCCAAGTCTTATCCCAAACCTTGACATCTGTTAAATAGTTACCCCAATCTGCTAAGGCCAAATTTGCTCCAGTGTTACTCTCCTTAATTTTATGGCAGTTTCTTGCAATGTGGCCTGTCTTATTACAGTTATAGCAAATAAAATCTTTGGGTGCAGATTTGTTACCCCCATAAGAGTTCTTATCTGACCTGGAGTTACATAAAGAAAAAGAGTGTCTTATCAGCACCTGGCTGTTACTTCACTGCTGCAGTGTATGTCTGGCCATCTGATCATCCACAACCAAAGAAACAGCCCTTTCCCCACTTTCTGGTCAGTGTATTTTTACCCAAAGTTGCACATCTGTTGGAAGGATATTGATCATCCATTCCATTGCAAAAATTTTGATAATCTGTGGGACTGTTTTGTCCTTGGGTTGGAGCTATTTAATGAGGAGTTCTCTGAGTTGGGTGAAGGCATTTTGAGGATTGTCGACTGAGTGGCGCTTCAGTGACCTGAATCTCTGCTGTAGGTCTCTCCTGAGATGTCATGCCTTTGTAAGAATTTCTCTTTTCATAATGTCATTGTTTTTTGACTGCACAGTGTCCATATTGCTATAGGAAAGTTGGGCTTTACCTGTCAGACAAGGTGCCAGCCTGATTGTCTACTCTGTTTTGGCCATTGGCAGGCTCTGGCAACCCTTTTAAAAGTTGTCAGGTATGGTTCAGTATCATCCAAGAGACACAGCTTCATAAGTTTAGTGTCTTTTAGGCTGTTTGTGTGTTGTTGATCTTCTGGACCTGTATCAGATCCTCTAGCTTTGATAGCTTGCATGACATCCCACCATTGCTGCTCCTGTCACTGCATCTCTTTTCTGTTTTTCTAGGCACTGCATCTCCTCTTTTCTCTGTGGCTTTAGATGTTGCATCTCTTTTGCTGTCTGTTTCTCAATCTCTCTTTGTTGTACAGCCTACCATTTGAAGAAGGCAGACATGCTTTCAGGTTCTGTCCCTGCCTGTTCTTCTTCTTCTTCCTCCATGACGGGTTCTGACTGTACAGTATCAGTTTGGACTTTTTTATGCTGCTTCTTGTTTGGCTGCCATTCTGGTAATCACTCATGGGCTTGCTGTTGCAGGATCCATACTTTCCTTCTATGCTTCCCTGGTACCAGGTCTAGCACTGATGCACAAAACTCTGGGCTTAGAGTGTGCAGGGTATAAATCCTACTTTGTCTGACACCAACTGTCATCAAAGCATAAATCAGGAAGCATAGGAAAACCAGGAGAAGTTATAACATTCACAAGTAGCATTTTATTATTAGCAATAACAATATAATAAAAAATAAAATTGTGCAGGATAGCTCTTGATACATGCAGTTCAATCAAACAAAAGTCTTTCATCTGAGCTTTCTTTAAAATCTCCAGCTCTCTCAAAAATGAAACCATGCTTTCTTTTTATAAGATGTTTTCCCTGGTAATTAAATTCCGTATCCTGTTCTTGTAAATTACACCATTTATGTTCCAGAAAATGTATTAAGACTTTGTCAATTTCTTACCTGTAACCAGCCTGAAGAGTACATTAGTCTTCGTAACAGGTGCAAACCAATTAAGATATTCCATCCTGGGGCTGATTTCTTGCTGATAATTCTTTAAACAAGTTTTCACCTCAATGTTAATCTCCTATGTTTCAGATGAACCCAAATAGCTTTCTACATTTATTTCAGCAACATAATTATATACATTTGCAAACCAAGAGATCCCAGTTTCACATATAGTATATATATATATTTTTTAACCACAGAGAAGCAAGTGAAGAAATAAATAATAGAAACAGAAAGTGAAGAAAGGGAAATAACGGGAAAATTGTGGGATCCTCAGAATGGCCAATTCCTAGGTTCCACAAGGAAAATTTGATTGCACAATGTGACAAGCAAGAGATAGACAAGTGACAGAATAGGAGAGGACAAAATAGATCCTTGCTTGTAACTCTCTCTGCATAAAAATTGGGACAGGGTCTTATCCCAACCCCATCACATTGAACCCTGCTGGAGCAATGGTGGGCTGGTCTGCATGTGGTATCCTGGAGATGAATGTCAGCAGAAAGGATTGAGGGGTGAGAGCAGGCTGCTTTAGGAGGTAAAGTTCCTCCCTAAGCATTAGCACATACAGTGACAGTTTGCCCAGGGAAACAGTAGCTCCTGCTATGGGAGTTCATGGTGAGCTGAGGACTGATGTGGGTAGACAGAGCAAAGTCACATGACCCCTGCTGAAGTCATGGCAGGTTGGTCTTTATGAATCATCCTGGATACAAATTCCAGCAGAAAGGGCTACTGCAGCAAGAGCAGGCAGATTTAGCAGGAAAAGTTCCTCCCTAAGCACGAGCTCTGTCCGCACTGATTGGCCAAGGGAACCAGTATCTTCCGCTGCAGTGGAAGTCCTTGGCAAGCTGATGACTGGTGTGGGAACCAGAACAAAGGCTCACGACCCCTGCTGGAGGGATGGCAGGCCGAATAAAGGGAAGACAAAAGGGAGGAGGGACCTCATAAAATAAACTAGAACAAACAAAGTAATGAAGGAATGATTAAGAGAAAGGCAAAGAGCATGAATTTATACAAGAGGATAAAAAGGGGACCTAAAGTAGTGCTGAATAATTGGACATCAATAGTATGGATTTTGCTTTACAAACATTATGGATTTCTGCACACACTATATAACATACTATATTTTTAAATAATATGTATCAACTTCCTTTCCAGTAAGTAAGGTACAACGGACAATTGATGGAGTTTATATATTTATTGAGACAGTAAATAAATACTGCACATATGAAACAATTGTGCAAACCTACATGTTTGTGTGCAGTCATTCAGGGAGTTTGTCTCTTTGTACTTTGAGTGCTGTTGTATGGTTTAGGTGCGTTTATTTCTTTTGACAGGTGTCATTTTACACATCCTATGTTCTGCAGAGCTTGACTGTACATTTTATGAAACTTTTTTTCAATAATAACATAGTTTACATTCTTGTAGGTATACTCCATGGTTATATTTATATCTCTTACAATACTGATTTCAGGTTTCTTGTTTCTTAAATCAGGCAGGAAGGTTTACTAGATACTAGGGCACCACACCCTTAGTTTTCTATTCCAATTTTAATCCCTGAAGTACAATAGATACAAAGTAACCCATTGGGAGGGGAATACCTGACACATTAAAGACTAGCAGGTGTCCACAACTACTTAGTCTGTGCACAAAATAAAGTTCAGGGGTCAGCAAAATGCATTTTGTTCATAGACTAAGTTAAGAATTTGGCAAAATGCAGTTTGATGAAGTTAAATGTTTATTTTAAAACAATACTACAGTATATGTTCACAGAGTAAAGTTAACAGTGAGACACAAAGAATTCTAGCCATAGAATGAAATCAGTAGTCTGGCATAAGGTATTCTTTCTGACCACAGAAGGAAGTTAGCATTTTGATGGAGTGCATTTTATGCACATAATGAAGGTCACATTTTGACAAATGGCCTGCTATGCAGAGAATGAGGGAAGCAGTATAACAGAAAACATTCTGTGCACAGAATGAACTTAGCAGGTCTACAAATGCCATTCTAGAAACAGATTGGAGTTAATGGTTTGAGCGAATGCATTCTGTGCACTGAATTAATTAGTAGTTTTATAAAACATTGAGAAGAATATTTGAATGAGTTAGCACTGTGCTAACAGGGTTTGCTAACTGTGGCTTGTGCCTCAAATGGAGGGGAGTTGCGGAAAGTGCCATCATGCAAGTCACAGAGAGCATGGCACTAGCCTGTTAGCATGTGAGTGATAAAGCATGCCAGGCACCCATGCAAATCCCATGAATGTGCCTTGCATACTGGTGGACTGGCATACGCAAAGGTTTGGGGAGGTGCTAATCATCTGTTACTACTACACAAGTGAATGCCTTCACAAACCTAGTCTTATCCATACACATGGTGGTGTGCCCCTCCTTGCCGGCAGCACCTGAGCCAGGACATACAGTTCATGCACACACATACAGATCCCCTCCCCATGTATTGTTTTGTTATCTGGCATGTTATACTATAATTTGGTCCATTAGTTAAAATGACATAAGCTAGCATCTGTATTGAAATATTTTTTTTTATGTATTTATTTATTTATTGAAATGTTTCACCAGGAAGGCATACATGTGCAGTATGGCTTCATTTTTGTATCAGTGACAGCATGCATCGGATAGCAGACAGCTATGGTAGTAAGTGGGGGTAAGTGCTATTTACTGTTTCTGAGCTGCAGTGGAAGACCATCATAATGGCATGGGGATTAGAGGTCCACTAGACTACCAGGGTATACTGCATAGGTACACAATACTGGGTACTAAAAAATATTATATAACACAATGAAAGAATAACCAATACTGGGCATGGGGGGAGCTCTAGGCTGCCAGTGTGTACTGTATCAGTACATAATACTGGGTGCTAAAACTAGCAAATAACACAATTGAAGAATAACTAATACTGGGCATGGGGGGGCACTAGACTGCTAGGGTATACCTGGTCACAGTACAGGGCATTATAACATAATAGTAACATACCAGGGAGAACTCTTTTGATTTGTTTCTGACCTCAGTACATCTTCCCTATGGGAAACATATTGCTTATAATTACTGAACAGTGTACTTTCTTGCACACATTACCAATACTTTCTACTGTAAAGTATGCCACTGAAATGTCACACATGCAGTTTATCAAAGCATACTTCAACTCAGCCACTAGCTTATGTCATTTAAATTACTGTACCAAATACCTGTATAACATGCTGGATAGCAAAGAGAATAATGTGTGGGATGGTGTGCATTACGAGAATTTAAAACACACCGGTGAATGCTGTCTGGTGGGGCTGGACGGATACACAGATCCAGTCCCTGGGAGGTCCAGCCCCACGGACAGTAGAAGTCCCATGCTTTTAAAAGTTACATGTGACCCCAATGGCACTAGCCCTTCTGTTTCTGTTTTCTAGCAGGTCATGACTCCCAGGGAAACAAGTGTGGATCTGTGGCCACTCTTTTGTACACTGGTCAGCAATCAGAACATAGCAGTTCTGAGGGGGTGATAATCTCTTCATGGAACCATGCCATACACAAATAAGAAATGGGGGTATTTGCTTCCATGCATCACAGCTGAAGCTTGACACCATGGCCCTCCCACAGATACACTGGATGTCCTTCTGGAAGGAAATGATTTTGGAATGTCAAAATCACCGGAACTGCAGCAGATGATATAAGAGAACTTGGCAGCTTTGCATTGGGAATGACTGAGTATGCAAACCATATCAAAGTTTTCAAAGTTTTATTAGGGATAAGTCTTTGAGCCAAGGTTCATTTTCAATTACACCCCTGCATACATTCATACTGCAGTTACATCATAAAAAGTACAATATAATAACTGAGTCTTACAAAACAATGAATTATACATACATTGTCATATGTATGTGTTAATTTCAAGCCGACCATTTTATCATCAATTAAAAACATTTGGGGGAGCTTCAACAGTAATGCAGTAAATAAAATTATGTTACACCTTTTCTGCAACTGTCACACATTTGAGGCTGGAAGGTAAACCATGTTTTTATTTGTTTGTGAGTTAGGAGCCCTTTTGGTTCCACATAACTGAAAGGCAGCAGGGCCACCAAGCTCAAAGAGCCAGCTCAATTGAGAAAACCAAGTGTGCTGACAAACATGGCCATAAGATGAGTTATGGATTCCATTGGTGGACTTGTGTTGCAGCATGATGAGATCATGGCAAACGTCCCACAGTGGTATGCAAAAGATGGAATACGGTTATCAGATTTCGGAAATTACAGTTTTTTAGCAAACCCACGACATGTTTTGGAAAAAGTTATGGTGTGATATGCTTGGCGGGGAATGAGCATCATTGTTTATCTGGCAACTGAGCAATAACAGTACACTCATCTTGTGGTGGCATGGTAGTCTTGCAAGATTGTGCAGAGTGGTTAACAGGGTATCTACACCTTTTCAGGTTGATTGCCCTAAGGCTGGGGAGACACGAGGCCTTGGTGGTTAGTACTAATAATGGTGGAAACTATAGGCGAACGATAACTCTCGGGCTTCAGCCCACAGTCAGTGGGACACTTTGCAGCTTTGGGTGCCTTGGAGACTGGCCCAAGGAAAACCATCTCTTATATCTCAGAGACCAGAATCCCTCTCTATTTCATACCTAGTGTGTCGGTCCCCTCCATAGGTGAGTGGAAGGCCAATATAGATTGGCTGATATGATTATCTAAATGATTAGCTGCGACTACTTTCCTTCGAACGTCAAACCAGATTGATATATATTACATCATTTTACAAATTGTAATTGACTGAAATACATGGCTGGCTCCTCCAAGCGCATTGTCTCATTTGTTCAGGTGAAGGAAGGAGGTTGTGACCTATATGAAAATGGAGGCACCTGCAAGGTATGGCAGCAGGGGAGGTTTGTCTTTAGGCACACCCTAGACAACACCTAAGCAGGCAGGGGGTTCAGTTTCTGCCCACAAGAATCAAGGTTAAGCAGGTAAGTAGGGTTCAGAGAGGGCAGAATCTACCTCCTGGAGGATGGAGCACTGTTGAGTTATGGTATGTGTAATGAGGGCTTTGCCTTCTTTCCAGCTTCTCCCTGTCCAGCAGACTTCCACCTAATCTTCCATCTAAAAAAAGCAGGGGTGAGGAGTCATGAGTTAGAGAACCCGTTGTCCCACTAAGGGGGAATCACCTTAGGGGTCAAGAAGAAATTTTACCATTGTTTTCCCCAATGGTTTTTCCAGTTTTTCACTTTCTCTGGTGAGGTGTTAGTAATATGTGATTAGGTATGCAGGTTGTCACAGTCATACAGGTGTGGTGGGGTGGCATGTTAGTCTAGCAGGATTGTACAGAGGGGTTACTAAGGTATCTCACACCTTGTCAGATGGATTGCCCTGAAGCTGGGGAACAGGCAAGACCTTAGTGGCTGGTACCATTAAGGGTGTCAGCCACAGGTGAAGACTAACTTTCAGGCTTCAGCCCACTGTTAGTGGCACACTCTGATGGGAGAGGGTGCCTTTGAAACTGGTCCATGTAAAGCCATCCTTTATACCTTGGTGGCCAGAGTCCCTCACAAGGTGATATCTAGTGTGTCGGCCCCCTCCATAGGGGAGTGGAAGGCAAATGTAGATTGGTTGATATGATTATCAAAATGATTAGCTGTGACTACTTTGCTGTGCACATCATGCCAGATTAATTGATATATATACATTGTTTACCAATTCTAATTGGCTGTATAATAAATAAATGACTGTGGCCATTTCCTCCAAGCACATTGTCTGTCTCGTTTGTTCAGGTAAAGGAAGGGGGTTGAGACCTATAAGACAATGAAGGAACCTGCAAGGTATAGCAGCAGGGGAGGTTTGTCTGTAGGCACACTCCCAGATGACACGTGATCTGGAAGGTAGGTTAGCTTCCACTCACAAGGGGCAAGGTCAGGCAGGTACGCAGGGATCTCAGGGCATGGGAACTACCTGCTGGAGGGGAGGAGCATTGATGATTTAAGTCTGTGTAGTGAGGGCTTTGCCTTCTTTCCAGCATCTTCCTCTCCAGCAGATACTCACCCAATCCCTCCCCTCAGAAAAGCAGAGGCAAGGAGCCATAAGGTAGAGGACCCACTGTCCTACTAAGAGGAATCATCATAGCAGTCAAGAAGTAATTTTACCATTTTTTCTCAACAGGTTTTTTAGTTGTTCATGTTCTCTACTGGGATGTTAGCAGTATGTGATCAGGTAGGCAGGTTGTCACAGTCATGGAGGTGTGGTGGTGTGGCATAGTAGTCTCACAGGCATGTACAGAGAAGTTAACAGGGTATCTTGAACCTTTTTAGGTAGATTGCCCTGAGTTTGGGGAGAGGTGAGGCCTTGGTGGCTGGTACCATTAGTTAAGGGTGCCAGCCATAGGCAAAGGATAACTCTTGGGTTTTGGCCCACAGTCAGTGGCACCCTCTGGTAGGGAAGAGTACCTCAGAGACTGGCCAACAGAAGGTCATCACTTATAACTTGGAGGCCAGAGTCTCTTGTGAAGTCATACCTAGTGTGTCAACTCCCTCCATAGAGGCGTGGAGGGCCAGTATAGCTTGGTTTATATGATTATCAAATTGATTACCTGCGACTACCTTGCTGTGTGCATTGTGCCAGACTGATTGATATGGTATTACAACACTTTACCAATTCTAATTGACTGTTTAATAAATACATGACTGTGGTAATTTCCTCCAAGCACACTGTCTGTCTCATTTGTTCAGGTGAAGGAAGGGATTCTGACTCATAAGATGAAATGTGGGGGAAAATCATATGCCCATACAGCTCTTTCAAGCTGAAATTTTCTGCCTGAATATTTGCATATATTGCATATATATTGCACATTTGCAGGGACCCTATGTTCAAACGGTTCTGCCATAGACATAGAATGTAAGAAGACATTTTGAAAATATGGCTCCACAGCTGTTGAAATGTAAAGTTAAAGAGTAGTTAAAGGAACCATGTAGTTGTTTTGGGGGGATCCATGACATCGGCGTGACAACCCTGAATGTGACATCCGCTACAGCGCCAGGAACCCATTGACACTCTAACCATGACGTGACCCTGGACCAACCAACCGGCAACATCACGACACACAATGTGGGGGGGGGGGCACCCCACCTACTATATATATCTAACTCCACATAGCACAGACAGTGGAGTTAGATATTTACTCCCCTCATCACCTTAAAGTGTCTTGAAGCAAAACCCCTGTTGCTGCCAATTTAGGCTCGGTGGGAGTTTTGCTGTGGGGGGTTTGCTGTGCAGGTGTCACTGTAGTGGTGGCATACCATTTTGGGAAACCTAGCCTAGTTCAGACCAACTGTAAATGAAGTAAATGAGTGGAACATTTTCAAATGTTCACAATTTTTACAGATGATTAAACTCTATATCGAACCTCTTTGATTAGCATTTTGAATGCCTTTATTCATGATTAATACTGTATACAACTTTAATATATTTTATCAATGTTCTGTACATAATGGGATTATAATACACAGTGAACAATAATCTCTCTGTAAAGCACAGAAGTGCAGACATTAGTACCGCATGATAATAATAAACAATGTAAATGCTATATGGTAATCAAATCAATAACTGGTTGCTTACATGCACCATCCTCAGAACCTCCAATTTGGCAAGTAATGAACATTTCCTAACAAACAGGGAGCTACCCTATACGAAGAGCAGGTATTCAATTTGATATACCATTTGTTCTGAATTTCAATATTTTTTAACATCATTTTTACAAACAAAATGTCTTCATAGATTTAAAAATAACAAAACACAGTTTTGCCAGTGAATGTATTTTTATGTCGTTTCCTCACTTCTGGTATACTGTATACAGCAAGCTTGTTGGGATTTTATTACCTGCACCCTCCAACACATTTTTAACCGATTTAAGCATTTTTGTGCTATAAGCCACTCTACAAAGCTAAATAAAATAAATATAAAAAGTAATCTTCATCAATACTAATGCCTTTAAAATTCCCCACTGGGCTGCCATTTATTTCGTAATTCCTACAAACCCGTGATTTGGTTATCATTTCCTACCAACACTGAAAGTTATGAATATTTCTGCTTTTCTAATTCTGTACTGTGCCAACAGCTACTTATACTGTGACTCTGAAATCATCTGCTCTTCACTGTACTACTCATAATATAGTTATTATACAATAAAAACATGTATGTTTTTTCTTAAGCTTTGTTTGTATGTACAGTACTCATTGTATTAATTTTTCTATGGAGCTGTATAGAAGTTTTACACTTTGGAGGGGCACCTTGATGCAAACACTAAAACCGAATCTAAATATTTTCTGTTTTCTGTTGGCTGTTGGCTGCTGAATTTTCTTTCTCCTGCAATCCAGCAAACATCTGCTCTCCCCCGTCATTTTCTGGTGTTTTCTAAAATCTCTATATAGATGCCTCCTCTGACCCATGACCTTATAAACTTCTTCTAATGGTACCATTGTTTATATAAATACAAACAATGATTTCTTGTCTGTTTTTCTCCTTCTGGCCTGCTATATAAAAGGGTCACAGTAAAAAACATTTTCTTTGAAGAACCAGAAATAAAAACAGATATGCACATATATTCAAAACTGTTAAAATAATTGTTAATTAGTTTTAAAACTCAACTTCTTTAAAACTGTAAACATCAAAATGTCACTAAATTTAAACAAACAAAAATGTACACACTGAATATTCCCACTGCAATATTTTTGTTCACAATGAATCTCTTAAAATAAAAATATGCTGTTGAATGATATAATTTGTTTTGTGTTTTATCCTAAACTGTGCTTTATAATGGATACACTATGCTCAGACTATAAATGATAAGGGTGGTGAGCTATCTCATGATTCTGATGACAAATATAATGTCACCAAGCCTTGGGGCATTACTGTTTTAATATGATGTGTCAGGACTGTGGTCTAACTCTGTGAAATGCTCAGAGCCTGTGTTGGACAGGGCGCTTTATAA
Organism: Neoceratodus forsteri; assembly: GCA_016271365.2. NCBI lineage: Eukaryota > Metazoa > Chordata > Ceratodontiformes > Ceratodontidae > Neoceratodus > Neoceratodus forsteri. The sequence continues at coordinate 1,683,565,926 of CM057456.1, forward strand.
ATAACCTTTGCCTTGCCTTTGCCTTGGGCCTTATCAGTTATGGATGACACCAGAAGGCCAGCCCAGTGGTGCAGAAGGCTGAGGTACCAGATGCCTTACCTCTTCCCATGCCGGTGACCCATGTTCAGGAATGAGCACAGGTTGATGGGGGTCACCTGGGGGGGAAGGCTGGGAGTAGATAGAGTGGTCATCAGGCAGCTCCCCTCTCCTGGATTGGGGAGGTAGACCTCTCCAACTCTTGGCTGCCACCAAGTGGAGGCTCGATGGTAGCAGCGGGCACTGGAGGGGCTGGTGCGAGGCTGGGTGGGTGAATCGAGCTTGATGTCAGTGTCGGTGGGCATGTGTGCTTCCACACACATGCACAACTGTGAATGGCCAAGGCCCCAGGGACAGCAAAAAAGGAGGTAGAAAACCATCAGAAAAAGAACCTCTGGAGGAAGGATGAAGACTGACCCCCTGCAGGCTCCACACTGGTGGCTGGGCATACACCACAAGTCCTGTGGCAGAGGAGTGTAAGGTAAGTCCCATGGGAGCTGGGTGATGGGGCTGGGGAGGTCAGTTGGAAGCAGGCAGCTGAGAAGAGGAGGAGAAAATTTAGGAGAAAAAAATAAATGTATAAATGTCACCAAAACTCCTTGATCGCATAACACACTTATTATGTACAGTTGGACATGATTTACCCTTGTGTATTGAAAGACTTTGAAATACACAATGTAATACTTTTAGGACTCCCATGAAAACAAGATATTGTACCTCACCCAGACTATCATAAAATGTAAAATAAATAAAAAAAATACAGTTAGTAGTTTGACAAAATGCATTCTGTGCACAGGATGAAATACGCAGTTTGATAGAATGCATTATGTGCAGAGAATGAAGCTAGCAGTAATTTGACAAAATACTGCATTCTGTACACATACACAAAATGTGTGCAGCAATCTGACAAAATACACCCAAGGCTTTGATATTCAAAGGGGTTGCACCTTGCACAACAGAGTTGTGCCGGCACAACTGCAGAAATGCACCCTGGGGTTATATTCAAATGGTGGAATTGCACTGTACAATTCCCGATGCACAGCAGTGCAAAGATAATGTATGTGGTGCATCACCAGGGGGCGTGCCCATGCATATGCGGCACATCCCGATATTCAGCCCGGGATGTGTGGTGCGTCTGCTGGCACATCCCAGAGATGTGCTGCATACATGGGCACAAAGCTGAGCCCGTAAAAAAAGGCTTAACTGGTAGCCACCCATAGGCAGGCCGCTGTAGTGCAGGGTACAACACAGCAACCACCAGCCGTGGGTAGCAACCCTCCCAAACACCATGCACAATCTCCCACTGTATGCCCTGGTAGTTTAGTGGATCCCCCCTTCCCACTCTGTATCCCGATCCCCATACCAAACCAATAAAAACATCCCTGGTGGTCCAGTGGATTCCCCCCTCCCCACCCATAACCACAATCACCATAATAAAGTATGTTTTAAAATCCCTGTTGGTCCAGTGGTACCCCCCTCCCCACCCATAACCCTGATCACCATACAGAAGAATGATCCAATTCCCTGGTAGTCCAGTGGCACCCCCCTCCACACAGGACCCCCGGCCCACCCAGCTCCCTCCGGTCATCGACAGACAGCAAACCCACCCACATACCTCTACAGCTGCCGCTAAATGACAGCTTACAGTATCTGCTGCAAGCACATTGATCCACACTGTGGACCAATGGGCTTGCAGTGCATCTGTAATAGTCATTCACAACTTTGTGAATGAAGTCAGTTGCAGAAGATACTGTAAGCTGTCATTCAATGGGCAGCTGCGGAGGTATGCGGGTGGATTTGCTGCCCGCTGATGACCGAAAGGGGAACTGGGTGGGCTGGGGTCCCCCAGGTGGGGTGGGGGTGCCACTGACCACTAGGAAGTGGATCATTCTTTTTCAAGATGATGATCAGAGTTACAGGCAGGGATGGGGTACCACTGGACCACCAGAGATTTTAAAACATATTTTATTATGGCGATCGGGGTTATGGGCAGGGAGGGGGAACAACTGGACCTCCACTGACAGCACTGCATGCTGTGCAGGGCACCAGGTGCATTCTGCTGGCCAGCCCTGCACAACTCATGCAAATGGGGCTATAAATACATGAAAATGGCCCCATTTGTGCCTTGCATGCATTATGGCCCCATTTGCATATCTGTGTCTGAATATCAGGAATTTGTGCATGGTGTATCTCTGATGCACTGGTGCATTTCCCATTTCTGGTATTCAGACCTGTCTGGGGGATGCACCGGCACATTGTGTTTGTGCCCCAGGCATTTTTTGATATATTCAGATGAGATGCGTCATGGCATATCTCTTTTGAATATCTCCCTTTGTTGCTCCAGGGCAACTCAGTTGTGCAGAGCAACCACTTGCGCCATTGCCAGGTGCACACTTGAATATCTAGCCCTCTGTGTACAAGATGAAGTTAGCAGTTTGACAAATGCATTATAGGCACATGCATAGAATGATGGACATTTGCAACAATTTGAGAGATCAAATTTTGTGACCAAAATAAAGTTTGCAGTTTGACAAAAAGGATTCTATATGTGTAATGAAATTAGTAGTTTGCAAAAGGCATTTTGTGCACAGAATAAAGTGAGACATTTGTCTACAGAATGAAGATATCTGCAATAAACCACCCATCACTCCATCTGTTACATGAAACACTACACAACAGTATCTACTCCCACATCCACACAAACCCAAGTATCTGCCCCACAAATACCCTCACTCCGGTATCAGTCTCACAGCTACCCAATATGATCTGCCTTGTAACTACCCTACCCCTGTGTATGTCTCAAAACTATTACTCACCCATGAATTTGCCTAACAACAAGCCCAGTGCCCAGTATCTGCCCTGAAATGACCCCATATCCTGTATTTGCCTTACAACTAATTCCAGTAATTTAAAACTGTTTTATACAATGGCTGTGAGAATAAAAATAACACACTAAAAAAAAGAGTTAATCTTTATTGAGGGCACTCATGTTGTGGAAAAAAATAATTTATTTCAACAATAGGAGTGTCACCAATGGATATTTTAAAATTAAGAGATTCATCTGCTTCTGGATGGCTCACAATGGAACTCTTAACCAATGAGAGAGAACCTTGCACAATGTCTGATGGTCTGATGTTCTCAGTTGCAATAAAAACAAGCAGTGAAAGCAAACAGAGATAGTTATATGTTAATAAAAAGAGTGGATTGAACAGTGTTTCAATTTAAAGTAAATTGTATAAATGTGACATACAATAGCCTGACATAGAATATGCCACTTATCATCACTTGTGCAAGGCAGGGCTTGCAGTATATAACTCACCTGTTGCTCTGCCACTTATAAGCTATTGTCCTGCCCTCTCATTCATGATGGTAAGCGGCACATTCTGAGTTTGACCATTGCATGTTCTATATTTATACCACATAGTGAGAATACATTTTGATGGATAAGTTGAGTTATATTGTTGATGACATGTCTAATATAAAATAAAAATGTTTCTCTTAATAGTAGCATGTCACGTGCAAAATAACATGGGGTTGCTATGTCATAATGTTGTAACTAACAAATGAGGGAGCAGCTGAAACAATTTTTTTTAGTTGGCAGTTCTAACTGAGAATGGTACACTGAGCAGATGCTCATTTCCTGGTGCACCCTGGGGGTGGGGTAACAGTAGGGAGAACAAGAACAAAAATTTGGTATGATTATTTACAGAAAGTATGATACAAACATGCAACATTTACATATGGTACATACATAAGTGATAAATAGTACAGGACAGATAAAATATAAAAGCAAAATATTTACTAATGGTGAATACATACCTAATAGCAATACAGGAAAGATATCAAATCCAAATACAAATGCTTGATGACTTCGGGGGGGAGTTATGTAGCTGTCTAACCAGAGCAGTGAACTACTGCAAACAAATGTTACAGCTCCACAAAAGGGCTAATGGACAAATGTATGCCATCAACTGGACACAAAATGGTCTGACTCAGAATATACTGTCTATCTTTATTAGTGAGGGTTCAGGACCTTCATAACTCACACATGGCTTCACCACTCATAAGTTGTGGTCCTGCCCACTCATTCATGGCGAGAAGTAGCATATTCTGAGTAGGGCTATGCAAATACCTTTTCTGAAACATTTCCTTGAATATTTCATACTTGTGACCCAGGTATTCAGATATTCTGTTTTTGTCGTCAGCCAGACAAGGTGTTTTTGAAAGAATTGTTGAAAGAGACCGTAAATTACATCATTACACCCTAGCTGAACCTTGTGTTTCATCATAAACACCTCAATTATACTTCAACAACATGGAGCTGTCATCAATGCAACACAAGGTATTTGATGTGTCCCAGAATGTTATTTTTGTTATTCATTATTGAAATTTGGTCAGAAAAGGTGGCCTTGTAAAATTAGTTTTGCAGGCTGTTAAAAAATACTATTAAGCTGTCTTCCAAGGACCTGGTATTTCATTAACACCTCAAAGACACTGCAACAAGGGGCACAGCAGGTAGTATTGCAATGCAAGGTATTGGGGTCCCATATATTATTTGCTATTCATTACAATTCATCCAGGAAAGGTATTAAAGAATCATTCTAAAAGCACTTAACACCATTAAACCTTCTTCTGAGAACACAGTGTTCCATAAACACGTCAATTACACGCCAGTCTCTGTCAGAGTTGTCAGTAACATAAAGCAAGGTACTTTTATTAGGCACTTCCTTGATTAAGCATCATATACAGACCATCAGTGCAATGAGTGACCCACCAGTGTCACACACCAATTTCCATAGTTTTGCTGCCTTGGTCCACTGTCAATTCTCCTGGATCAGGCAGATATTCAGATTCAGATGAGTTGTCAAATTCCCCCTCATCAACAACATCAGTTATGCAGACCTGAGCATGAGCACTGTGTTGGGGCTACAGGGCAAGGGTGCTGATGATTATGGAAGTAGTAAATGATACAGTCATAGTGGTAGTGTGGGTGACAGTAGGAGCATGTAGAGTGAAGTCTGCCAGAATGAAACACAGTGTCACAGTTTCCTGCATGACAAAAAGGGATTAATGTCCATTGAATTTGCCTTATTTCCTGCAGTAACTGATGCAGGATTCTGCAGAATTGGGTTTCATCCTGGTGGGCTTCACTGTACGTGTGCAGTGGTGGAATCAGTAGTGGTGGAAGTCAAAGTGGCTGTGGAGGTCACAGCAGCTGTGTTGGTGAAAATACCAGCAGATCCACTGCAGAAGGCAGTTGTGGCAGCAGTGGTGGTGGGGTCACAGAAGATTTGGTGGCAGCAATGGCAACAGTGAAAGTGCCACGTGTAAGGATGGCACTGGTGGTGATGTGGATTGAGAGCACACTAGCTTGGAAGGAATGAAGGGTAATGGTAACAGCTGTGGTGCAAGCTGTGACAACACTGCTGCTACTAGTAGCAGTGGTGGCCACTGCTTGCAGAACAGGAGGTTTCAGCTCTGAGGCCCTCCTAGTCCTATAAAACATTGGTGATAAAAATGATGTGTCATTGTAGTTACTGCGCTTGTGGTTGTGGTGGTGACATTGGACCTAGGAATAGTTGCACTGTTGTTGGTGCTTCCTCAACTCAGGCTGCTGATACCACTACCAGAACATAGCTTACTAGGAGAGAAAAAAAACTTGGCTCACCTAATATGCCAGGAGTGTCTCTCACAATCTCCTTCACCTCCTAGGGCTGGCATGCCAGGATATTTGCTGGGGTTAGATCATGCATGTTTGCAGTGTGGCTTGCCTTTAGACATGATTTGATACAGTTATTAGCTTAGCTATAGTATATGGAAATAATACAGTCAGTTGCTGTAAGTTAGCAACATATCTAGCTGACTACAGTAGCACAGTTAATAGGCAGAGTGTGCATGGCTGTGCAAAATTTGATGCTTTTGCAACAAATAGTGTATTACAACAACCCCCACTCAAGGCAAAATAACATTATTTATTATGTCACTTAATATTACTGCTGTGACAAGAGGAGTCAGACGAAAACCTCCTTGTTTGCAATGCTGCACATGGAATGAAGCCTGGAATCAGATGACATAATACAAATCCACACACAATTCAATGAGTGAAGCTTGACCCTCTGAGAAAACTGCAGCAGTTTATAAAACACATCTGTGTACACAGCTGTTCACATGCAGATCACAGCCTCACAAAAAAAAATACTATGCACACACAAGCAAGATGCGAACGGTGAGCTGCAGGAGGGAAGAGTTAGCTGAAATCCTCCTCTGTCATACAGGGAACCTGCTCTCAAATTATGACAATTCAATAAGGCTAACCTGGCCCACTGGGAAAAACTGTGACAGTTTTTTAGAACACCAAAAATATGTGCACACAGCCTTGTAAACGCAGGATGCAGCCTCACAAAAAAACAAAACAATGCACAGGCAAGATATACACAGTGAGTTGCTGGATGGGGGAGTCAGCCAACATCCTCATCATTCATACAGGGAACTGAGCTCAGATTCAAACAAAAGAAAAAAAGGCATACAAATGTGCTTCACAAAAAAATCACACTGGAGCTGTGTAGAGGTGAAAGCAGTAAGATAGGCATGTCAGCAAAGAGGCCTCCCTGTTACTGATTTCTGAACTGAAGCCCCCCCAAAATGCAGTCAGAAAATCAAACCTGACTTTGCTGACAAAAAAACCTGCAGAGCACAACAATGTGCTTCACCAAAAGAAGGCACATTGGAGCTGTGTGAAAGTAAAAGTGGTATGGGAGTGTGTAATCAGACACACAGTCAGTCTTCCTAGTCCCTGTTGTGAATGCCAACCATAGCCCAGCTACAAAGTCCAATAACACAAAAATGTAGTCAGAAAGCCAAGCCTGACTCTTGTGATGCTGGTCAGATGTCAATACTGACCAAAAAAAGCCTGTTGTGAAAAACACAAATGTTTTAGATAAGATCTACAATAGGTCTTAGATGTATGAAGGGCTAGCTCTCTGAAATGACTGTTCTCTGTTCTCTTCTAATTCAAAGTGAGAAGATCACATAGCGTTAATAGCTGTAAGCTCCAGAAATGACCCCTGATTGGCCAACAAAGCTTTGCAAGACTTTGAAATCTAACTGAATAGTACTTCCTGAATACTGAACAAGTAGCAGACTATTCAGGAGGTCCATCTAAATATTCAGGAATTCAACTATTCTTGGTATCCAGGAAATACCATTTGGGCCACATACAGCCCTAGAGAAAACCACAGAATTTTCGAATATCTCTTTGTTCATCTAGGAACATGCTGCAGGTGGAGAGATAAAGACAATAGAGCAATACCCTTGTAAAGAAATACTGATAATTGTAACACCAACACATGTGCTGTCTAAATTCAAGGAGCTGATGAGGAAGACAAGACACTAGGCTTGCATTTGATACACTCTAGGATTTTGAAGGTACCAGGGTACTTTATTGCATCACCAATCACTGAGATCTATAGTGAATCTGTGCCCATAGAGACAATGCCAGATACGATGAGAGAAGTGGGCCATTGGCACCTTCAGTTCAGCTCTGAGTTAGATCCATAAATTTGGTTCCAGTTCTACTTTTTTTAACTGTATTTTTTATTTCGAAGTTTTCCAAGGAGAGAACAGAGTGTATCTTGTGTTCATTCTGATTTCAATAAATACAATATAGATAAGACATTTGACATTTTCTCAGGTATTTGTCAGGGGATACATATCCTGATTATTATTCTAATACATTTGTTAAATCTTTTATATACTACCTTGTGGTAATCCCAGGTCTATAGAAGTTTTTAATTTTCCCTAGAGAATCAAATCTGGTCTATGCCTAGATATCCATAACCACCACTTAGTCCAGAAGTCAGTACATATCTGGACCTTTAAATTGATATGAGCCATCAAAAGCTCCATTCTATATATTTGATGTTATCTCTTCCCATTCCTGAGAAGTTGTGGGACTTTTTGGAGCCATTTCCTTGTCACAGCTTTATGACCTGCAAGAAATAACATAGCTAGTAAGAACCTGGGGTTACCTCTCCCTATCCCCATAGGGAAATTAAAAATAAGTACACATTCAGGTGTCAAAGTCCCTATTTCTGGGAACAGTTCCCCCCAAAGCTCCCCCCACCTCCCTCCAAAATGTCTCAAGGACTGGGCAGCTCCAAAATACATGTTTATGGTTAGCCGAAGGTTCCCTACATCTTCTCCAACATTCTGATCCTAGTTGAGCATCAAACTTCCCTACTATTTGTGGTGTTCTAAAGAATCTTAATGAACACTTCCAGTCAAACTCTCCCCAGATCAAGGATCTTGTGGTTCTATGGACTGCTGACTATATCAATTCCCATCTCTCCTCCTCTAGGTTAATATGTAGCTCTTCCTTCCAGCGTTGTTGTGAATGTAATGTACTCTCTTTCTGTTTACTATTTAGGGCTTGATAAGTCATGGATATGACATGTTCTGGTATTGCTATCTCTATTGTTTTAATTATAATTCCCCATTAGTGGGTGCATCCCCCCTGGATCCCAGGAGATGCCCATCAGATTCCTGCAATAATTTCTTATCTGAGGAAATCTAAAAAAATCTTGTTTCTGCAGGTGGTACTTATTCTCCAGTGTCTGGAATTGGCAAAAAAAATTCCCTGCTCATATAATTGGTCAAATCTGGTAAAACCCTGGTGTTGCCACCTTTTAAAGGAGTAATCCTGTCTAGATGGGTCAAACATGGGATCTGCTGTGATTTTCTGTTGGGGGTTTACTAAAGGATCTTTAGTTTTTTTTAATTATTGTTCTCCAAATTCTCAGGAGCTGACTAGTTTGTTTAAATCTAGGTAGGAAGAAATAGGCTGTTGGTTAAATAGGATCTGCAGCTTATCCTCTAGGTAGGGAAATGGGCAGACTAGGTGGGCCAAGTGGGCCTTATCTGCCGTCAAAGCCTATGTTAAATCTGATCTCTCTTTCCATTATTTCTTTTGGTATGGTCTGTCTGAACAGGTATTTCTCAGTCTCCACTATTTGGTTCCCTTGTTCTAGCTCCTTCCAGTGTGGGTCCATCCCTTCATCTAGCCAGTGTAATGCATGTGATATAACTGCTGCCTGTGCATATTGTTCTAAGTTTGGTAGGGCTATCCCTCTTCTATTTTTGGGTAACTGAAGGGTGTTGTATTTTATCCTTGGTTTTCTTCCTTGCCATAAAAACCTAGATATCGTACTATTCCATTTTTTTAAATCTTTCTTTGATGGAAAAACTGGGAGAGTCTGAAAGAGGTACAAGAATCTTTGAAGTATATTCATTCTTATAACATCAATTCTTTGGTTCAGCGAGAGGGGTAGAGGCTCCCATTTCTGGAAGTCCTCCCTAATAAATTGAATGAGTAGTGTATAATTAGCTTCATAAAGATTATGGGTTTCATTTGTAAGATTCATCCCTAAATATCTAAATTTATTAATTTTCCATCACAATGGGTAGCTCGTCTGGGTTTCCATACTCGGTTGGTAATTAAAGGTCAATACTTCTGTTTTACTTGTATTTAACTTACATCCTGAAATAGACTCTAATTCTCCCAAAAGACAGAACAACTTTGGAATGGAAGTCTCCGGTTATGTTAAGTATATTAACAGGTCGTCAGCAAAAAAAGCCATTTTGTGGATGGTATTTAGGGAGTTTACTCCTGTAATCTGTATTTTTTCTTGGATGGCTTGTGCTAAAAGTTCAGCATACAAGGCAAATAGGGAGGGGGATGGGGCAGTCCTGATGGGTACCTCTGTTTAGGGGAAAACAGATCGAGTATGACCCGTTCACTTTTATCATGGCTTGTGGAGAGGTATATAATCGTTGTATTATATTCAAAAAAGTTGCTGGAAAATAGAATTTCCCCATCGTGTATCTCAGAAATTTCCAGGAGACCCTGTCAAACACCTTCTGGGTGTCCATACTCAAAAGTATAAAGGGGGTTTGTTCTCTTTGTATCACTTCCAAAAGGAACTCTGTTCATTTAATATTATCCGCTGTTTGGCATTTTATTATAAAACCTGCTTGGTCCTTATTAATAATATGTGGCAATATGTTCTCTAATCGTTTAGCCATAATTGCTGTGAAATATTTATAATCCTTTTTTAAAACTGATACGGGACGATAGGAGTCACAGCTTAATGGATCTTTATCTGGTTTAAGTATAGTAGATGTATTAGCATATTGCCAACTATTCAGAATAGGGGAGGAAATCTCTTGAATTGCATTAAACAATTTGGTTAACGTTGTAAGTAGTGCTTTCCAGAATGTTTTATAGAATTCTGCGCTATATCCATCTGGGCCAGGGCTTTTGTTCGATTTAGAATTACGTAGGGCAAGATCTGTCTCCTGAGAAGTAATAGGTCTGGATAGCGAATCACGTTGTTCCTCTGTAATTTGGGGTAGCTGTATTTTTGTAAAATCATTTTAATACTTTTCTTCGTCTGGTTCCTGAGGTTGATTGTATAATTTTAAGTAAAATTCCCTAAATCCCTCGAGTATATCTTTTGTTTTATTCAATATTTTAAGTTGTGTAGGATGTTTTATTTTAGTTATTGTTGAGAATGCTTGTTGTTTTCATAATCTATAGGCCAGAATTTTGGCAGCCTTGCTACCCCTCACAGTATCTTTGTTTCACATATATCAAAGCATGTTCTGTCTTTTGGTTTAGTAAACCTTGTAGCTGTGTCTTTACCTGGTTTATCTGTGCAACTGTGACACCCCTTCCTCCTGCATGTAGTTGTTGTAATCTCTCTAGCTCCATTTCAAACTCTTTTTGTTTCCTGACTCTCTGTTTCTTTCGGTGGCTTGCATATGCTATCATCTCTCTCCGTAGTACTGCTTTTAAAATGTCCCATAATGTTCCTTTCAGTAATTCTTCCATACTATTCTCCTGTAAGATTCTAGAAATCCATTGCTGTACCTTTGCTTTAAACTGTTTATCTTTGATAAACATGTTATTAAATGACCATTGTCTCATTGTAACTTCCCGTTCTGATTCTAGTTCCACAGTAATTATAGCATGGTCTGATAAATTAATTGGTGAGATCGTTGCATTATGTATTATATCTATAGATTCCACTTCTACCAAGAAATAATCAATTTGTGAGTAGGTATTATGGACCCCTGAGAAATGTGTGTAAATACGGGATGTTGGATAGCAGTGCCACCAGGTATCTATTAGGGCTAGATCTTTTATTAACCTCCTACCATGTTTCTGCTCCCTTGTAGCTCTAGGTGTGTTAGGGTTTGAGCTGTCTCATGAAGGATTCATTAGAATATTTAAGTCTCCACCTAATATCAATATCCCTTGCTTAAATGCTATGATTTTATCAAAAATGGTTTGATAGACAGTGCTGTCTGAACCCGGGGGTACAAATATACTTCTCACTGTGTAAACCTGCCCTTCCCAGTTCCCTTTAATCAGGGACAACCTGCCCTCACCATCCTGATATGATTTGAGAATTTGAAAAGCTGAGGACCTTGCTACAAGAATTGCTGATCCTCTCCTTTGTCCCCTCATGTATTCACTTGCTACTATACTCGACATTCCATATTTAAACAATTTCTGGTGCTCATCTTTGGATAGATGTGTCTCTTGGAGGTGAATGATCTGGGGTGCATTTTTTTAAGATGAGAAATTATTTTAGTTATTTTTATAGGATTACTTAATCCATTGACATTCTGGGATACCACTCTAAGGAGTTTCTTAGCCTGAGACATCTACATACACTTGATACTTTCTCTCTTCTCTCATTCTCTCATTTTTATTATATTGTGTCTCTGTTCCACTACTGATTTCCATGAACTTTTCCTGATCTGTCTTCCTCCATGTTATCCTGATTTCATGTCTCATCTGTTTGTTCTCCCTGATGTCTCTGTGCCTCTTCCTTATTTTTGTCACCCCTAAGCAGTGTCCCCCCCCCATTATGAACTATGTACATAGTGACTTCCGGTGTCAGAATCATCTCTGACAAGGGCAGAATATTCCGTCGAATGTGGGCTACCTGCCTTACTCTATAGGTTTGCCCTGGGGGTTGCACATATCCCCCAAAATACAACCAAAAACTAAATTGGGCCATAGCCAAAACTCCTGTTTGGGAGTTTGGTCCCTTAAAAGAAAATCTTAAATTAAAATTAAAAACTCTAACACAAAATATCACCAAACTGAGGAGGTTAGTACAGGTGCATAACTCTGGTCTCTTCATCTCACTTTCTCCCTCCCCCTCCTATATAGATTCACAAGGGAATTTATTTTATTAAAACATTCAGTCCTTATTATTTGCAGATATGTCTTTGGACTCCAGGTCTCCCTTCAACTTACTTTCTTGCAATCATGTTGACCATATTTTATCCCATATTCCCAATAAAATCAGCCTCTTTCTCTCCAGATGTGATCTAAAGAGTCTTTTTTGTTAGAGAGTCTCCCTGGCTCTCAGACTTAGGAAGTGCATGTCTCATGGTGGATATTGCTTATGATCTTTGCCTTCTCCTACCACTAGGAGGCGAAAATTATTGTTTCCAGTGTGCTTTCTGAGGTCAATAGGTCCCCCCTCCTGATTCCTCAGCCCGCGTGAGGCACTCCAGTCCTAGTCCAGGTGTCCCCCACCAGGTTTCCACAGCCAGACTCTGAGCGAACTTCCCTTGTTTAGATCTCTGAGTCCCAATCCTCTGAAGGTGCCCCATTATTTATTAATGTATTTAACAATCTGCTGTGTCGATTGCTACAGGTGTACCCAACCCCTCAGACTCCCAAAAGTATTTAGATACGATTCTTTAGCAGGAAGCAAAGGCCAGCTCCCCAACCTCTCTTCTTTTGCTACTATCATTTTCTGGTGTATGAAACAGGACACATAAGTGCTATTCCCACAAGCGACCTAACCCAAAGATTTGTTTTGGCACCATTCAGCTGCTACATTCCCTGGAGAGTTCTTTACCTCTAGTTCAACTCTTTAAGGTTCCTCCTCCATACTGGAGCTATCTGTGTACTTCCCTGTGGGGTATCTACCCCCTGAACCCAGTCTAGATCTTCCCCCTGAGCTACCTTATCATCTAGATGGAGGACCCACTCCCCCTCATGCTGGATTTCCTCCTCACCAAGGCACTGCACTCTAACCCATAGGCCTACTCACCCAAAGGGGACAATCATTTTACATTAGTAGCAAACTGACCCAATAGTTTCTTTATCTCATCCAGAACTATTTGCTATGATACCTTCCCCAGTCACTTATCCTTAATCAGACCAAAGTTCACATTGTTCAGTCTCTCTGGGAGTTTGGATGGTAATTCAAATCCCTTCTGCCTCAAGACCTCCATCGCACTTTTCACTGTTTCATAGGTGACCTGTCCATTAGGATACTGTATTATCAGTCTTGAGGGATAAGGTGTACAAAATTTTAGTTTAAGGTGTCTGAAGATTGGAAATAGGGGCACATATTCCTGTCTTGTCTGCACTGTGACCCTTGCATAGTCATTATCAAAAAAGAGTCTCTGCTTGCCCATAAATACTTTCCCTCTTGACCATGCTTTTTGGAGTATTATTTCTTTCGTACGGTAACTCTGGAATTGAATAATTATAGAACATGGACGTGCCTCCAGTCACGAGAGCTTGGGGCTGAGTGCCAAATTTGCCTGCTCTATCTCCACGGGGGAATCCTGTTCCAAATCTAGCTTCTCTCTCAGTGTGTTCTCTATGGATCCCCTCATGTCTCTTCCCTTGCTATTCTCTGATATTCCATATACCTATATATTCTGGCATCTCTGTCTGTTCTCTGCATTGTCCTGTCTCTCTCTCCTAGGGCTTTAGTTATTTCTAGAAGTTGAGTTAAAGTTGATTGAGTCTGGGAAGTCTCTGCCGCCTGATCTGAGCTAGTCTGTTCTAACACAATTACTTAGGATTGTAAAGTTAACACATTTGCACGAAGGAGATCATGGTCTGAACGAAAGTCCTGGAAATCTTATTTAATATCTTGTAGGTCTGTTATTATTCTGTCCAATTTATCATTCAAGATGATATCTTTGTTTTTTTGTGTTTCACGTTCTGATTTCTTGCCTGAGGATGCCGTCTGGGCCTGCGACAACTCTGGGGTCTCTGAGTCTTATTTTTCATCTCCCGATTTCTCTTCTTCTATCGGTAATACTGCATATGTATTCATATTTACCTTTTGTGAAATTGAAGCCATTTGTAAGAATTTCTCCACCAACTGTTGCTTTTAGTTGAAGTTTGGCTTTTCTTGCAATTTTGGGAGGGAGTGTGAGCGGAGCTCCGATCTTAGGCTACCATTGGCTCCAGAGCTGCACTGGAAGTCCCCAGTTCCACTTTTAGAATTTGGGTGAGTGAATCCATCCTTCCTTCCTTCCTTCCTCCCTCCCTCCTCCCTCCCTTCCTTCCTTCCTTCCTTCCTTCCTTCCTTCCTTCCTTCCTTCCTTCCTTCCATCCTTCCTTTCCCAAGAAAGTCATACTGAGCTAGTACCAGCTCATTTCCAGATGCACCCTGTGAGGAAGTAGAAGAGAAGACAAGAGACCAGATGCAATGTATAAAATAATACAATAATATGGAAATAAGAATATAAAAAATACACAATTTCAAGAATGTTTAAAGAATACATTTTGAGACAATAAATTAACATACAGTAAATTGTGGAATGGACAAAAGGACATTAAACAGTAAGCCATACAACAAAATAAGGAAAATGGAGAAATGACTGATGCTAGGGTAGTGGGGCAGTGCTGGTGTCAGGACTAGGTGGAGTGCAGGTGAAAATGAATCCACCCCAATATCACATGCAACCGCAGGAGTCCATAGAGAACTTGCAGATGAGTGATTTCAAAGCAGGAAAGGAAGGAGAAGAGTGATGGAAGGGGGAAGAGAGCCCCATAGTTTCAGGAAGCAGGACAAGAAGGCAGCTTGGCCAGCAATGGAGTTCATTAGAATGACAGCATGACAGCGAGAGCAAGCATTGTGAAGAGAGTAAGAGGAAGAAGTGCGAAAGAGAGGGAGAGAAGCAAGATATGACGTTCACTTCAGTATCTCTATGCAGCAATTGGGGTGGGGTAAAGCAGACTAAAACAGGGGTAAAAAAGCATTAGCAACAATGACTTGATAACTATAGATTATTTGTGGCAGGTGCTGTTGGCATGCATCTGTTGTAGATTACTGTATGTGGCATTGTGACAAAGTCTTCAAAACCCACCAGGACTGCCATAGCTCAGTGTGAGCTACAGTAATAGTTACTGTTCATTGCTGACCTTAAGACATGTACCATGCCCCCATAGTCTCTGCTTTACCTCCAAGCCAATTCTCTGGAGTCTGTCCATAAAGATTTTCGAATGATATAATAACGGCGCCCTCCACCAAAAAACAAACATACAGGCAAAAAGAAAACATATAAACAAACCAACAAACAAGTTATGCAAAAAATTGAAAAAAAAAACCTTAAATGTAGGGCATTACATTTCCTATGATGGGTCTTCTTTAGCTGACACTGACTATGTGTGCTCTGTTTTCTCAGTTGCACAACTGAGCATATTGAGTGTGTACTGTAGGTTATGACAATGTGAAAGGTGTCATCAGGAGGATGAGGAGTTGTACCTCATCTGCTGGGTGTGGTGGGCAGATAATGTGGTGCCAGTACCAGTGGGAGGAGTCCATGGAGACTTGCCTCCAGGAGTGTAGGAGTGGGAAATGTAATAGATGTAAATTGCTGGACACATGAGTAATCAAACGAATAGTTAAAGTTAAGCAGTTTCTCAGGATCTAGCCTTGACATGAAGGCAGCAGAAGTAGAGGAGGAGAGTACAACCAGGAGGCTGAGTTCACATTCTTGCTGGTTTCTTCAAACTGTCTTTGGTGCTCTACCATAAGTGTAAGGAATAGCTAATGTTTAATGCAGTCTATTAATCCATTGGTAATTAACTCATCTTTAAATCTGGGATCCAGTAATGTTGCCACCCCAAATCGCATATCAGAGCTAATGCTGTCACACCTATCAGAAAGCTGTCAGAAACCTCTCTGCCACTTCTTTAGTGAGTATTGAATCCTGCTGCTGATGCTGTGATGACTTGGATGAACCAGTGGTGTTGCCACCTCCTACAGTGATGGGTACTAGACATACTTTTCCTAAATTCATTCTGACCTGGTGCAACCAGGTCTTGTAAAATAAATCACTAACGAGCATGTTGTCCAATAAAGCCTACAACTTAGTAGTTTAAAACAAGGAATGGACTGTACTCAACTCATGCTTGATTTTTTTTATTATGAACATATGAACATAGCCAGCAGAAGAAGACCTCTCGGTCTATCATGTATGCTCAAATTGATACAGGGTCCTGGCCTTACACTTACACTTACACCAGTGACCCTTTCCACCCCTTTCTGCCTCCTATCTCCTTTCCCTTTCCACTTCCTTGGTCTCATGACCTCACACTTGTGTTTGTCCTAGGCTCTCTTGAAAGATCCCACTGTCTTAGCCACCACCACCACCACCTCTTCTGGCAGCTTGTTCCAGGCAGGCACTACCCTTTCTGTAAAAAAATGCTTCCTTATGTCCCTTCTGAATCTTCCCCAGGTCAATTTAAGCTGTGTCTTCTAGTGGTGGTATTGACTCCCTTGTTGAAGAGATTGTCCCATCCCACTCTGTTAACTCCCTTCAAGTACTTGAAGGTCTCAGTCATATCACCCCTCTGTCTTCTCTCTTCGAGGGAGTACATCCTTAGGACATCTAACTTCTCCTCATAAGACTTATCCTGTTGCCCCCTGATCATTTTAGTTGCTCTCCTCTGGACACCCTCCAGCATGTTAATGTCTTTCTTCAGGTATGGATGCCAATATCTCACTTTATATTCTAAGTGTGGTCTTACCTATGTAGTACTCTATCCTTGGTTTCCTGGCCCCATGTGCATCACTTTGCACTTTTTGCCACTGAATCCAAGCTGTCATATTCCTGACCATCTCTCCAATCTGACCAAGTCCTCCCTCAGCTCTTTTATCCCCTCCTAGGTGTCCACCCTCCCACAGAGTTTGGTGTTGTCTGTGAACAGGCACATTTTGCTTTGAATGCCTTCTCCAATGTCACTAATAAAGATGTTAAACAATACTGGCCCCAATGCTGACCCCTGTTGGACCATGCTGGTGACCTCCTTGGTGCTGGAGAACTCTCCCCCCACCACTACCCTCTGTGTTCTGCCACTCAAAAGGTTTTCAACCCATCTTACCAATTTCTCCCCCACCTCTAGGCCCCTCCGTTTCATTTTCAACCTTCTGTGTGGCACCAAATTAAAGGCTTTGCTAAAGTCCAGATAAATGATATCCATTGCCAGGCTCTTGTCGACTGCCTTAGTGACCCAATCGAAGAACTAGATCAAGTTCATCTGACACAATCTTCTTGCCACAAACTTGTGTTGTGTAGTGTCCTGCAGACCAATCTCCTCCATGTACCCCACCACACCCTCCTTCAGCATGGTCTCCATTAGTTTACATATTGTTGAAGTCAGGCTGACTGGCTTATTCTTGCCTGGGTCCTCCTTGGTTCCACTCTTGTGGAGTAGCATGACATGTGCTGTTCTCCATTCTATTGGTACTACTCCTAAGTCAAGAGATCTATTGAAGAGAATTGTCAGTAGGCCTGACAGCTCCACAGCCAATTCCTTTAACTCCCTGGGGTGTACTTCATCTGGCCCCAGGGATTTGTCCACCCTCAGTGCCATAAGCCCACCCTCACTCTTTCAATCCTGATGACCCTTATTGGGTCCCCCCCAACCCTCCACTTCTTTTCCTGCATGTGGTATTGGTCACTCCTTTTCCTTTGTAGAGACAGAGCAGGAGTATTCATTTAATACCTCCGCTTTTGTTCCATCTTCTACAACCCACCATTCCCTTTCTTAAGCATGACTATGCCATCCTTCTTGTTCCTCCTTTCCTTTATGTAGCGAAAGAAGGCCATTCCCCCATTCTTTATTCCTTCTGCTATTTGGAGCTCCTTCTGCACTTTTACCTGCTGTATCTCCCTTCTTGCTAGCCTGGCCAGCCTCTAGTACTCTTCATCCTCCTCCACCCTTGTTGTTTTTTTGCATTTCTTGTAGGCTGCCCTTTTATCCCTTACTACTCTGGCCATCTCCCCATTAAAACAGCTTGGTAGTCTAGCCCCTGCTTTCTCACTTTTCATTTTTATGCAACTGTTTGAGGCCTTCTGAATGGTCTCCCTAATGATATCCTATATTCTGTCCACCTCAATGCCTTCGTCTATGCTCCTCAGGTCTTCCCTAATCACTTCTCTCGTCTTTTTAAAGTTCGCTGTCCTGAAATCAAATGCTCTGGTCTTTGTGGGGAAGTCTTCCTTACCTATGTCAAGACTGAACCACACTGTGCTGTGGTCACTCCCACCCAGGGGTTCCCTAACATCTGTGTCCTGTACATGTTCTCCATTATTGAGCACTAGGTTCAGGATTGCCTCCCCCTTAGTAGGACCTGTTACATACTGTGTCATGAAGCCATCATGGATTGCATTAAAGATTTCCTGACTTCTGGTGCAGGATGTGGTGGGAGTGTCCCAATCCATTTTGGATAGGTTAAGGTCTCCCATCACTACTACCTTCCTCCTTTCTGCTGTGTTCCTCAACTGTGAGCACACCTCTCTTTCCATCTCCTTGACTTGTGACCTGATTGGATGGCCTATATACAGCCGCAATCCTGATCTTTCTTCCTCTGTTATTCTGAAGCTGGAGCCACGATGTTTCAATATTCCCCTTTTCCTTTTCTTCCTCTGTCGAGCATACTATTCATTCCCTGATGTATGCTGCTACCCCCCCCCGCCTGTCTCCCTGTCCATTCTGTACAGTTTGTAACCTAGGATTGAGAGATCCCAGTCGTGGTGTGTTGTGGCCCAAGTCTCTGTAATGGCTGCGATATCCACTTTATCCTCTGCTAAGAGGGCATGCAATTCTGCCATCTTGTTCCCGATACTGCATGCATTCAGCGACACCACTCTCGTCTTTGTTCCTGCAGCACCCTTGTTCTTTTGCTTACTTAGATTGCCCTGGTATGCCTCCCATTCCCCTTCTCTTTGCCCATTTCTTAGTTGGTCCCTTTTCACCCTTCCCTTATTGTTATCTCTGTCTTTGTGGGGGGGGGGATCCTCTGGCCTCTCCTTTTCTGCCCCCCTTAGCAATTTAAACCCAATTCCCTTCCCATATACTCCCCCAGCTTATCTTTCAGTGTTTTCTTTCCTTCCCAGCTTAGGTGTAGTCTGTCTCAGCTATAAAGTCCCCTGTTTGACCATGTGTCTCACCACTTCCCTATGAGACTGTATCCCTCTTCATTACACCACTCCCCCAGCCACTCGTTAAATTTTTCTATCCTCTTTTTTTCTAGCTGTGCTGGCCCTAGGGACTGGAATTATTTCTGTAAAGGCCAACAAGTTCACAGACTCTATTCATGATCTTGTTATGTCTCTGAATCTATTTTGTACTACCGCCTCCTCCTCCCCTGCTAAGTCATTGGTTCCAATATGCAAAACCAAGTTGGACTTTTCCCCCTGCCTCACCTATCGGCTCGCTGATTCTAAGTGATGCTTTCCCTGCCTCCATTCCTGGTATGCAAAGCTACTGTTGTCCTATTGTGTGGGTCCTCCCCTCTTCCCCATTGTATACCTTTTATTAGTGAATCATAGAAACATAGAAACACAGACTCTGTTGGTAGATAAGGACCCTACAGCTCACCTAGCTGGTCCTTTTCCCTACTCACTGCTGTAGCCCCAGATCCTATTTGATCTGTGGCTCTCCTTCTCTGCACATCTCCAGGGTACCCTTATGTCTATCCCATGTACTCTTGAACCCCCATATTGTTTTTGCACCCACCACTTCTGCTGGAAGACAGTTCCATGGCTCCACCACCATTTCAGTGAAAAAGTACTTCTAAACATTACCCCTGAGCCTTCCATCCTTCAGCCTCATATTGTGCCCCCTTGTTCTTGTGCAGAGTTTCCTCTGAAATATGCTTTCCACCTGTACCCTGTTTACTCCCCTAAGGTACTTGAAAGTCTCTATCATATCTCCTCTCTCCCTTCTTTCCTCCAGTGAATAGATATTAAGGTTCTTAAGTCTTTCCCCGGAGACTATTATTTTTCTGTTACTCGAGTGTCCATACCCTGATTCCATTTTATCCTTTCTGAAACTATTACTCCCCCACATTAGTCCCTCCCCATCCTGTACTGTAGTTTCTCTGTGTGTTTCAGTAACTCCCCCTCCTCTTTCTTCCTTGATCCTGTTTAATCCCCTTCCTTCAGTTTCCTGCTCCTGCTATGCCCTCTTCCATCTTACATGTTCCTCTACCTCCCTTGATGTCCCCTTCTCCTTTCTGGCTTCTCCCCCCCAGCTCTCTTGTGCTACTACCTTTCCTAACCTCTTCCGCTGTGGCATCTGCTCCTTGACTGACCCAAGATATCCTCTGCCTCACCTGCCCTTTCACTTCTCTAATATCCTGTGGAATCCCAACCCCATCCCTCCTTCAGCTGCATGACTCCCCTCTGCCAGTACTGCATATCTATTGGATGTACGTACCTCAAAGAGGGAGCTATCTGGCATTCCCCTGTTCTTCCCCAGAGTAAATCCTCCTTGTCCCCCATTTTTTGCCAATTGCCGGCCCTCCTCCCTGGATCTGTTGGCTTGGTATAAAACTTTTTGCTGATCCCCCTTGGCCCCTGTGAAACTGTTTCCTTTCCTGCCCTGTGCCTGTTGTTATTATGCTGTGGTGAATCAGATTCTTGTCCTGTTAGCCTCTGCTGTTACTCTCTACTTCTCCCTTTCATGCCTTCTAATTCCCTAATAAGCCACTTTATCTCCTTATTTAGATTGTCCAAGCTCCTGCACACTAGGCATTCCCCTATTTTCCATAGTATCTCCATGAATACTGCAGCCCCACATTTGTTACATCCCACAATCCTTCCCCTGCTGCCCTGCTTAGTATGCTACCCCCCATCCATGCTGCTGCTGTCTGTTGCAATTCTTGCTCCCCCACATTATTTGACTTGTGTTTTCTAGCTATTCTGTGATTTGTTTCTCCTTCTCCCTGGTATTTTGACAGTTGAGTATCCTAAGATACTGATGTTATGACCCTGGTTTCCCTCCCTGACAGATGGTGTGTAGGGTCAGTAGTTGCTGTTCCCTTTCCAGTTTCTGCTAGAAAAAAAAACTATACTGGGGGCCTAAACAGCTGTGCAGACTTGATTCAGACAATTTTATATTTTCAAACTATTTTGCAGTTCAAATTTAGAAATAAACAATCCCTGACTAGTGTTATTAAATACAACTCAACAAACCATACAGTTATTTCAAAATTAATTATCCCTGACCAACATTATTAGGTACAATTCAGACAATCCTCTGCAAAAGTAGACAGGTTCACTGACATTCAGTAATGCTTTTATACAGCAATGCCCTCCTTTGAATTTCAACAATTTTTATGTGTATTGATGCAGACTGTGATGGTTTGTCCCAGCTCTGTGTGATGGTCCACCTTATTGGTTTTTTTCCATGGATATTTACTGCAATGTTTCATTGGAAACCTACCTTCAGGGAGATTGGATGTGATGTTTTCAGAACCAGTCAACTTTTATAGTTGTTATTTTAATGTAATTATTACTTTTAGTATTTTTTTGTGTTATTATTAATAAATGTTGTTTTATTTATAAGCCAAGAAAATGTGATTTGTGATGAAGGGAGGATGAGGATGAGAAGGAATTTAGGACAAGATGTGTCTTTTCGCAGATGACACTAAGCTCTGTGATTGGGTAGGCAGCAAGGAGGGGTAAAGGAGATGCAGCAGGACCTACAATGGTTGGAGAGGTGGTCCATGGATTTGCACCTGAAATTCAATGTGAAAAATTTCAAGGTGATGCATATAGGGAACAAGAACCCCAGAATGGAGTATTTGATGGGAGCAGTTATGCTGAGTACTACTGACTTCTGTTACTGTCATCACTCTGCATGAACAGGGAGCTCTGTCTTTGAAATCTAAATCTACCTTGAATCTACTCCTTTTACTATCCAAAAGCACAGCAACATGAGGTACATACAGAGGGCAGTAGATTGGTAACCCTAAAACATTTTAGACTGCCACAGCTAAAGACTAGCCTTTGCCTTTCATCCTCTTCTAGTGGTGTTTTGCAGTGACAGATTGAAGGCAAACAAGACTGCCATAATGGTTGGTCTTGTGGTGTCAGTTGACCTGACATGCATCATGGAGACCTGGCTGGGGGATGCCTCTGGTCCTGTGTTCGAGGCATCAGTCCCAGCCAATTTTTCTGTGGTTCACTGCCTGAGGAAGGACTGCAGGGGAGGGGGGTAGCCATTTGCTTTAGGTTGGAGCTGGGTCTAATGGTGCACCCAGTGGGAGATGCCCATTCTTTTGAGTGCGTGGTGGTGCATGGAGGACCCACAGTGGATTTTAGGGTTCTCCTATTCTATCATCCACCTAGTTGGGACAGGAGTTGCCTTCAAAAGGTGACAGTGTTTGTTGCTGAAAGGGTGCTGGAATCATTGAGATGGCTTGTTCTTGGTGATTTCAACACCTGGGTGGATGACAAGGCTTTGTCTGGTGCCAAGGACTTCCTGACTAACACAGAGGTCCTTGGCCTAACTTTTGAAGCTACGGCCGGGACCCACCATTCTGGACATGTACTTGATTTAGTGTTCTACCTGGGACTTGAGATTAACACCCTCCAAATTGATCCAGTCATTTGATCTGATCACTGCACCACCAGGTTCAGCTTCAGAGCTCTCCCAAATGTCCCTTCCCCTGTGGAAATAGTACAGTTCCACCCTTTAAAAGGTCTACAGCCAGAGGGACTTTTGGCAGAAACTGGACATTTCATCTGGGCTGGTGGCATGCGTGGATGGTCCAGAGGAGGCCATAGCAGCCTATAATAATGCCTTGGACCATCTGGTGCTGGCCCATGTACACCCTCCAGTTTTGCATCTTGACTCACCTTGGTTTGATGGCAAGCTAAGGGCATGAAAACCAGGGTGAAGAAGTTAGAGAGGTACTGGTGGAAAACCAGATCCCAGGAGGACAGGCCAGTTCTGATGACTCATTATGATGAGTATCAGAATGCAATCACCCATAAAAAGGCAGCTTTTATGTCTAGGATGATTGCAGCTGGGAAGAACTGACCAGCTTAACTATTTTGGGTTGTGGACAGGCTTTTACATCTGGCCTGTTTGGAACTGGTTAGAGAATTTTCAGTTCAATAATGTGAGGAGTTTGCTCAGTTCTTCTCGGACAATGCGTCTTCTGTTAGGGCTTGGATTTCTCCAGTTGGTTTGTCATCATCTGACAGTGTTGAGCCTTAGGGGAATGGGTGCGTTTGATCTCCCTGGGGAGAGTTCCAACTAGTGATGATGGTGGAGGTCTGTGGGATGATTTCAAGGCTGAAACTAATGTACTGCAGCCTAGACCCAGGCCCAACATGACTACTCATTGATTGCACTGGAGGCCTGGGCCCAGTTTTTGCCAAGATTGTCGGGTGTTGCTTAATGACAGAGGGTTTTCCTGAGCCTCTCAAATTGACACTGGTGAAGCTCCTGTTGAAAAAAACATCTTTGGACCCCAACATCTTAGCAAATTACTGACCTATCTCGGACCTTCCCTTTCTAGGGAAGGTTCTTGAGAAGGTGGTTGCAGAGCAGTTCGAGAGCTGCCTCATGGACTTCCATATCTACAAGCCATTCCAGTCTGGGTTTAGGGCTATGCACAGCATGGAGACCACATTAGTACGGGTGTAGAATCACTTGCTCCGAGCGAGGGATATAGGAGAAAGATCAATTCTCATTCTCCTTGATCTCTCTTTAGCATTTGACACTGTGGATCATGGGGTGTTGTTGGACAGGCTGAGGGAGTATGTTGGACTCACTGGCAAGGTTATCAGCTATTTTGCATCCTTCCTCTGGGCCAGGTCCCAGAGGGAGGTTTTGGGGAATTATTCCTCAAGCCCAATGGCCCTGTCCTGTGGAGCGCTCCAAGCTTCCGTCCTTTCTCCCATGTTATTCACAATGTATATGCTGCCCCTGAAGATGGTGTGGGCTGGGATTTCATTGCTATGCTGAGGATACTCAGCTCTACTTGTCTTTTTCACTGGGAAGATCTGATGCTGTCAATGTGCTGAACAAGTGCTTGTCTGAGATCCCAACATGAATGTTGTCAGACTGGTTGGGGCTCAACCCAGGGAAGACTGAACTACTGGTGGTTGAGCCGGGTCGAGGGGGGGTAGAGGCACCTGGAGAGGATTTAGGCCTCTTTATTGGCACAGCCAAACTGGGGGCCTCCACCAAAATGAGAAATTTGGGTGTCGTTCTGGACAGAGAACTAACACTAGATGCTCAGGTGTCAGCCCCTGTCCAGAATGTTTTTTACCATCTGCATAATATTGCCCAAATTAAAGTCCATATCCCCCCTGATGATCTGGCCACACTGGTGCATGTGTTCATCACATCAAGGCTCGACTACTGTAATGCACTCTACCTCATGGTCACAGGGGGTGCGATGCAGCACCTGTCACTACTGCAGAATGCTGCAGCTCGGCTACTGATGGGCTGCTCAAGGTCCTGTCATATCATGCCAGGTTATGCAAACTGCACTGGCTGCCGGTGCATTGGTGCATCTCCTTTAAAATATGTCTGGTGACCTATAAGGCCCTGCATGGGCTGTGTTTGGCTTACCTGAAAGAGCTCCTGCATCCCTACACCCCAGGTCGCTCTCTCCAATCTGCGGGAGGCCTTCATGGACGTCCCCAGAGCTAGGTTAAAATCTTCTGGGGATTGGGCCTTTGAAATGACTGCCCCAATCCAATGGAATTCCTTGCTGAGGTCTCTGCGCGAGTCGCCCTCCCTTGAAATATTTAAAAGGAAACTAACATTTTTCTTATTCCAACAAGCCTTTGGGGGTCTAAGAAATTATTAAATATGACAAGCAGCATGTGTTTGATTAATAGTAGTTATTTTATATTAGTGGGTGTTATTCATTGTTATTTATTCTCATTTGTATGGTCATTCATGTATATTTATATGCTGTTTGTCTCTTTTTAGACTTTGTAAGGGTGCCCTGAACCTTTGGGGAGGGTTACCCAAAAGAAATAAAATCTACTACTACTAAAAAGGATTGTACCAGATTACCTACCTACCTTGAATGTGGAGACCAAGGCCTCTGTAGCCTCCAGCCACACTTGATCCAAACAGGGCCCCCCATCCAAGCAACCAAAACAAATCAAAAAGGGAAAAAGTTTGACTATATTTTAAAAGACCTCCAGGTGTTTCAGGAGGAAACATCTCACAGTTTTGAAACACTCAATGTTAAATTTGTAAGTAGGCAACAAAGGATTGATGAAGCCAGCAAGCATTTAACAGAAACAGATGCCCATAAAACAGATGTTTTTTTTAACTTTCTTTATCTTCCTATCTCCAGTCCCTTAGACTTCCTCTCCAGTTGGACGCTCGTAGCAGCCATATCCCAGCCAACCTGAAGTCTCCCTGACCCAGATTTCCACTCACCAGCACTCTCTCCCAAATCCACCGAATGCCCTGTCCCATGGCTCTGAGCTCCCTGGAGTGGGACTGCCTTTTTACTCCTCCAGTGCTATATAATCTAGAAGGGCTGCTGGAGTGGTGGAGGACAGTTGGAGACCCGGCCAGGTCGGACCTTGCAGAGGGCTTGGTGGTCATCCATTGGCCCCACCTTTGTCAGTCCAGGTGCTGGGGTTTTTCCTCTTCTTCCGGCTCCAGGAGGTGTGGACATGCAATGAAATCCAGTGTGTGGTGGGCACACTCCCGCACCCAGCTGCAGGATGTCTGCTGTCACCTCCTACCCCTACATGTGGCTCCCACGAGCAGTGATACCCCCCAGTCTCCAATGGGAGTCAGAGTACAGTGGGATGCCCAGCCCACCCACTCCCCCCAGAACAGGAGAGCAGTCCTCCAGATGCTCAGTGCTCTCCTGCCCCTGCTGACCACCAATGACCAGAGTTTGTTCCCAAACCCAGGTCACCAGCATAGGGCGAGGTGTGGTGTCCAGCTCTTCAACTCTCAGTGCCACTGGGCTGGCATATCAAAAAGATCTTAAACACATAGTTCTTCATTTATACAATCATCCACAGCACTTATCTGAAAAGATTAAGGATTTTCAGAGTGGGACTCAATGCAATAACCTCAGGATCTATGGCTTCTCTGAGGGTATAAAGCGACAACAGTTAATTCTCTTTCTGGAAACACTGTTTTGTCAATCTCTTTCATTTGCACTGGACTTCCAGTTTTGTTATCCAATGGGCTCATTGGGTGTTAGGACCAAAACTCATAGATCCAACAGCTTGACAACATTCAGTTATAATTCGCTTTTTTCGCTTTGACACCAAACAGGACATAATTCATATGGCCTGGCAGAAAATTACTGTAATGTATAACTTCCACATAATGTAAATTGATAACAACTATCCTCCTGCACTAAAGGAATGATGAGCCTATGTCCAGCTTTTCATAATAATGTGGGCCAACCAGCTAAAATTCCACACACCTTGCCCCTCGTGTTTGTACAGTAGTTCAGTTCCCTGAAGGACAGCAGACTTTCCACATTGCAGATGATAAAGGATACCTCCACTCCTGTCTTACCCAGAAGACAGCTATGATTTCAGTGCTGGAGGAAAGTGGGGGCAAAGTCTGAAAATCAGAAGCACATGCAAGACACAATGTGGCAGCATATTTCACGCCTGCAAGCAGAAACTGCAGCTTTGCCTCAGTTGACAACATCGCCTG
Source organism: Neoceratodus forsteri (assembly GCA_016271365.2). Lineage (NCBI taxonomy): Eukaryota > Metazoa > Chordata > Ceratodontiformes > Ceratodontidae > Neoceratodus > Neoceratodus forsteri. Next base: position 1,683,592,759 of record CM057456.1, read on the forward strand.
CATCTTGACATAGCCCATCCTAACAACTGCAACAATTGTTAACTGCTCCACGTATTTTATTATCTTATATTGGTGACAAGACTCCAATTATATAAAGGGGAATGAGGGAGGCATGTCCTTCCCCCATTCAACTGAGGGAACACATCCTTGGTGAGCTTCAAGCTCAATGTTTTTATGTAGTGCTCCTGTGACCTCATCCCTGTTTCAGTGCTTGCATACTTGCTCTAACCACAGGCTGTGTTATTATCAGACACTTTGTACTCCTGGCCACATTTCATTATAGAAGCACACAGGGTTAGGAGCTGTATGGTGGAGGACTCACCTCCTTTCAGTCTGGGGAAACCACTGATGCTATAGCTAAAAAACTTTGCCCGAGTTGAAACAGCCTTTCCTTTTGTAAATGCACTCACTTGACTAATCAGCAGCACCAGTTATAGAACAGCTTAGTGATCAGCGGTTATTTACTGATATATCACACTGGGTTTCTGAGGACCACACCGCCAGAGTTGTTACCACTATCCTTTCTTTTAATTTTACTTTCCAGGGGCTGTGCCAGCCATGGTCATATTTGGGGAGAGGAGCAGGTGGCCTTATCCCTGGCCCTGCTATCCCTCTTACAAAGCATGGGCTCAACATTTTAAACCACCTCTACTGGCTCAGATCAGTCTACTCATTTGGATTTAAGACACTCACCTCTTTTTCCACTCTCTTCAGTTCAAAACAACTGTCTTTACAATGTGGCTCCTATATGTCAATTTCTCCTCTGTAACACTGGATGGAGCCCAATAGACTGGAATATTGTAGCTGAGAGGTAATTTTCATTACTGCCAGTAGACTGGACATTAAACTATGGTATCCAGTGATGTGGGTGACTCAAATTAAGTGACTCAATTTTGAGTGACTCAATTTGAGCACCTGTGAGAATAGCGACTGTGAGAGATTAGCGAGGGTAGGGAAGGGTGAGGAAATAGTGAATGGATAGCGAGTAGATCGCTAGGGAGCATTAGGTAGATTAGGTGAAGAGGGTTTGTTGGAGGAGGTACTGCCAAGCTGCTTGTGGCTTAATTATGGCATAGTGAGTAGAGTCACGGCTTGGAATGTTTGTGGACCCAGGTTCAGGTCTGGGCATGGGCGTTATTGTTTTATTATATTTGGAGGGTTGCATAATTTGTTTTTGCAAAATGAGATGGTCCATTCCCCAATATTGTTGCCACACACACCCCAGTTTGCCCCCAATATTCTCCCCTCCCGACGTGTGTCTCTCTCTACCTGAGTTCCATCCCTCATCAAGTTTTTCCCCCTCCCTTACATGCACCCCACTGGAGTTGGTTATTTAAATATAGGAGGGTGTGGGAGGCCCAGCCCTCCACATTGACAGTAGGTAAAACTTCTGTGCTGTATAAAATCTAAGTTTTTGTAGCTGTGTTTGTGTTTGGTGGAGTGCACATAGCCATTTTTGATTTTCAGCAATGTACACTTGTTGTGATGACAGTCACTGTTTAGCGGTCGCCGTTATAACATGGAACCTTAAACTACTAGTTGGGAAATGCTTCAAGACATTTGAACAGAGTCAGCTTAACCATTTTGCTTTTTGTCTGCTTTAGCATTTCATTTATAGGTGCCAATTGTATGACTATATAAGAGCTTTTTTATTGCACAGCACTTCAGGTTGACTGTTATATTCATTCTCTTTATGGTTTAAACTTTGGTTACATGAACCAAATCATCACAGCCCCTTGAGTGCTCATTTTATTTCCTTTCATTATATAGATAAGTAGAATTCAGAGATGACGATTCCATTACCATGACAGTGTTATGTTTGGTGACATTGTTCACGGGATTAACTCTGTACACCCTACTTATTCACCCCTGTATACCAACATAGATGTCCAGTCAGTCAGAAATACTGTAGGTCTTCATTCTTTAGAAGCCTGCCGGGATATACAGTAGTTCAGGAACTAACCTCTACTCTAGTGGGCTCTGATCTACCTCCTTGCACCCCTGCTACAGTATTAGGCACCATATTTTCTTGATCCCCTACTTTAGCAGGGGTCAACTGAAAGTTGTTCCTTGTTTTTCTGATTGTCACCATTTTTTTTCAGTTTTTGGTGTTAGGGTTCATTATAAGTTACTAGCTCCAGCCATTGTGTTTTGGTGGCAAGTACTTTCTGTATTATTTCATGTGTACCTTGTTATTGCTTTATAATTCTTGGGATCAGTGTTATCAGTCCAAATTAATGTGGGCTGTGAGGTATTTAATGGTGGTGTTAAAGGGGAGAGACAGCAGAGTTTCAATCCATTCAGGTGCGAACTAGAACCATCTTTCTTATATGGCATTAAAATAGTGCACAGAAACCTTGTATAGTTTGCATGTGAATGGACTGTATCATCCAGTGCAACTGACTAATGTAGTGGCTTCCTTGAAAAGACTGAAGCCACATTTTCTGTTACTGTGTAGCTGGAGATCCATTTAGCTCAAATTGAATAAGATAAGTTACTGTGGTAAATTTGGCTTTGGGGAAATAGCCTTCTTCTATCAAAAAGAAAGTCATGGGGGGTAGCCATTCTTATATTGAAGACATCTGCTTTTATTGTGTAAAAATATTCTGTATACAAAGAAAGCAGACTGGCATTAGAAGTGGGCACCTTATTAAGTGAGCGATGTACGTTTATGTTTACCCCAGGAATTGATTCCTCTGTTGTTCACTTGTTATTCATCCAGATGCTCCACTGCAAAGTAGTTGTATTGGTAAAAGGTGGAGATTTAACCAGACTCCAGGACCCCAGTAAGATACTACTTCCTCTTGTGTACCACAGACCCTTCTTGTACGCTGCCACTGTCACACATTGGTGGGAGAATTGCGCCTAATGGATGAATGGCATCAACTGCCCTGCCTGGATAAAGGTATATACCTTTTATTTGCACTCCCATAAAGCATGCTCCAAACTGGCCTACTTATTCATTTCATCTGCTCATCTGACTAAAGGACATGATCGTGAGATTGGAAAAATTTCTCTCTCCGATAATGCCCCCATCTTTCTAAATTTGGACCTAGACCCACCAAACAGTGCAACCCCAAAGTCAATGAATTTCTACAAGATGAAATCCAAGAAATTCTCCACTTAAATACAGGGCCAGACATCTCCCCAACTACTAAGTGGGATACATTGAAAGCAGTCATTAGAAGAGAAATCATAACTTTCATTTCTAGACATCGTAAAGAAAAAGGAACACCACTTATCAGACACCCTACAATTTTTTCAAGCCCACCAGCAAGGGGACATTAGTTTACTACCATAAATCAAATGGACACAAAATAGGATTCAAGACTTGTTGACATTGCAGACAGAAAGGGCTTTATCTTGTTTAAAAAATATTATGAAGGGGGAGTCTCACATCTCCATAATTCTGACCTTTCATTTGCATCAACAGGAAATAAAGGCTACCATTATTAAACTCAGAAAGCCACATACCCAAACAAAAGTATTCCAGAATCACCAAATGCTGGAAGGTCTGAAAAATTACTACTTGGATCTGTACTCCCAAGGCCCTGAATTGGATATGTCTGCCTTTAGAACCTTCTTTGCTCCCTTAACACTCCCAGCTCTTTCTGATGCTCAAAATCATATGCTAATTTACCCAATTATTTCTTTAATTGTTATCTGCAATTGCCAATCTTAAATCCAGGAAATGCCAAGGGCCAGATAGGTTTTCCACCAAAGTCTGTAAATCCCAGAAGTCTCTCATCATGGATCATCTTTTGGCAGTGTTCCGGAAGACCCAGTCTAGTGACCCTCCACTGATAGCCAGGAAATATGCCACTGTATCAATCATTTTAAAGTCAAATAAAGATAGTACTAAGCATGAGTCCTATTTCCCCATTTCCATTTTAAGCGTGGATTATAAATTATTCACTGCCATTATGACAAAATGTATGAAAGCATCTTGCATCCTTAATTCAGATCAATCAAATCAACTCATAATAAAATATCATACTCAGGATAACAAAATGCAACCTGCTTCTGCTGCAGTATTCATCCAGGACTCAGCAGCCAACCCTGCTGCTAAGCCTGGACACAGAAAAAGCATTTGACAAGGTCTCCTGCAGATTTTTGAATTATACTTTTTTAAAATTTGGCTTCCGTCTCATCTTCCTTCACTTGATTGAAGCATTATACATTACCTCACAGGTAGTGGTGTGAGTGAAAGGCATCATGTCTTTTAGGTTCACACCTCAAAGAGGAACAAGGCAACTTTGCCCTCTATCACTGCTACTTTTTACCCACTACATGGGACCACTGGCACAAGTCATCTACCAGTCTGACCAAACAGAAAGCATCCCCAATTATGGGGGACTCCCATAAACTGGCTTTTTATACAGATGACTTGTTAGCTTACATCACACAACCAAATCAGTCCCTCCCAGCTCTTTGGACAATATTAGGAGATTATGGTATGGATGCTATTGATGATTATCAGGTTATAAACTGAATACAGGCAAAACTACAGTCATGCATTTTGACTAAGACTCCTTCCCCATATATACACTGCCAGCATAAATGCAAATGGAATCAGACTCAGATGAAATATTTAAGGATCATACTACTGAAAGATTTTACCAAATTGGAGACAATAAAATATGCCCCTTTAAAGGTGACCATAATAGCAGATATTGCACAATGGCAACTCCTCCCTCTGCCCTTTGTTAGAAAAATAGACTTGATGAGAATTAATCTTTTGCAATGGTTATTATATCTGTTTCAGACCCTGCAGATTGCCCCTCCCCAGTTGACTTTCCAGACATGGAATAAGCACATTTCCTTCTGTTTATGGAACAGAGCTCTTCCTAGAATAACATTTAAGAAATTTCAACTGCCTAAGGGCAAAGGCGGATTGGCTGTCCCATCTTTTAAACAATATTTCCAGGTAGCACAGCTGTTTCATGTTTGCTCCTGGTTAGATGCAACTAATCAATAGTTAGTTAGTTAGTTAAAACATTATTTTTGACAGGATATGAACTTTCAGCCCGAATGACCTATTTACAGACTTGTCCTATACAAACATAAAAAACATCCATTCCATACAATTTTTACATACAATTACAGTATCACACATTATCTCACCAGTAAATATATAAAAGTTTTGTGGAAAGGGACCTTTATAGGAAGAACAGAATTAAATTACACTTTTCCTCAAACCCTGTTCTTCCCATTTCCTGCCAGTTAATAGTCTGGTTATATTAAATGCACGCTGAAAATAGAAAACAGAGTTAAAAATCTACTTTTCTACCTTAGGTCTTCTTCAGGAAATATCTAAAAGAGAAAAAAAAAACAAGTTAGTGTAGAGGAGAGGTAAAATGAGAGAGATATATATGTGGAGAAAGAAGAAAGGGGAGGTTCAGGGAGAAGAAGTGATAAATGGTAAGATTAAGAGAGAATCTGTGAAACAAAAAGGTGATGATGGGAAAGATAAAGCATAATGGGAGTGGAATAGCTGGGGAAGTTCCCAGGTGCAGACTAATTAACAGGGCCTAGTAAGAAGGCTGAAAGGTGACAAATGTGTGGGAAGGAGACAGAAATGGAGACATATGGTGAAAATGAAAAATAAATTAAATGAGTACAAAAACAAATAGACTTTAGGGAAAAAAAGGGATGGCTGCAAGATGTTAGTGGAAAATAAGTCTGTCATTTAAACCAGAGGACAAGTTTACCATGGCCCATCCTTCCCTTCAGTACACTGTTGAAGTATCCTCCTCTACATTGCTTTTTCTAGATATCCAGCTGCCAGTCCACAACACTGGTCTGAAGACATCAGTCTATTACAAACCCACTGATTCTCACAGTTTCCTCCTCCACAGCTCCTTCCATCCTAAACATGTCAAGAATGGCCTGCCTTATTCAGAGTTTCTAAGACTTCACAGATTATGCAGTGAAGAGGATGATTTTGCTGAGCAGACCCAAATAATGCATAGTTTTTTTATCAAGAGGGGATATCCTAAAAGCACAGTGGACAGAGCACTCTCCCGGGTCAGTAACATGCCCGGTAACCTTGACCCCCACAGGAGGGATACTGTCACACAGGAACAACGGCGAATTCCACTAGTTCTTCCTTCTCATCAGAGCACACCATCTCTTCAGGATCATCACTAGTAACTTTCCCATTTGCAAACTGACCCTAACATTGGTGCTTCCTTTACAGAACCACCTATTGCCTCCTACCACTGGCCACCTAACCTGCGGAATCTCCTGGTTAAAAGCAGCCTACCTACTCCTAACAGTTCCTCCCTCCCAGGTACCAAACCTTGCAACAGGTCTTGTTGCTACACGTGCAAATTTATTTCCAGTGTGACTGAGATTCAGGGGACTGCAGGTGTTTTTCACATCACCAAGGAGTTCTCATGCACCTCCACTAATGTGGTGTATTGTATTATTTGCAGGAAGTGTACAGCTATTTACATCGGAGAAACTGGTAGGCGTCTTGCTGACCATTTAAGGGAACATTACTGAGCAGTCAGGAATGGTGAAACTGCTAAACCCATTGTATCCCACTTTTATCTCCAGGGACCACAATGTCAATGATCTTTCTGTTTATGTCCTTCAGCAGGGCTTCTGGGATCCTGACCATAGAAAAAACATGGAAGCCAAGCTGATCATCCGCCTTGGCTCCCAGCAGCCCTCTGGTTTAAATGATAGACTTATTTTCCACTAACATCTTGCAGCCATCCCTTTTTTTTCCCTAAAGTCTATTTGTTTTTGTACTCATTTAATTTATTTTTCATTTTCACCATATGTCTCCATTTCTGTCTCCTTCCCAACATTTGTCACCTTCAGCCTTCTTACTAGGCCTTGTTAATTAGTCTGCACTGGGAACTTCCCAGCTATTCCACTCCCATTATGCTTTATCTTTCCCATCATCACCTTTTTGTTTACAGATTCTCTCTTAATCTTATCATTTATCACTTCTTCTCCCTGAGCCTCCCCTTTCTTTTTTCTCCACATATATATCTCTCTCATTTTACCTCTCCTCTACACTAACTTGTTTTTTTTTTCTCTTTTAGATATTTCCTGAAGAAGACCTAAGGTCGAAACGTAGATTTTTAACTCTATTTTCTATTTTCAGTGCACATTTAATATAACCATTTTGTTTTGCTTTTAGACCACATGCTGACGCAGCGCCTTGTTTTTGGTTTTTACCATTTGTATGCCACATTTGCTGCGACCCACTATGCCTAATCTGAAATCTCTTCTGAATTCTCTTCGATGCTCCTTCATTTCATCTATGTCTGCATTCAATTCTCATATTCCTAAGCCTTCTCTTGAATTATTTTCTGCCATTTGCTCTAAGACTAAACTCTGCAGTCACTTACAGTTTCTTTCCAAATGCTGCCACCTGGGTATTATTCCTAAAGGTTTCTGTTTGAAATTTCATCCTTGTTCATTTGGATCTGAGGCTCATGTTTCCTCTACTAATAAACTTTTGAAAACTTTCTCTAGGAAACTTATCAGGCACACCATTCTCTCCATCAAAACACAGCTGGTCTCTGTGGACAAAACCATTCAAAGGCAAAAGGATTTCCTGCAGTGAACGGCTCCACATAACCTTCCTTTTATTAAGCACTGCATCCAAAACCTTAATTCCACTCTCTTTCAGTTTCTCAAGGACACCAAATCTGCAAAACTCCAGTCTCTCACCCAACAGATCAACAACCAACATGAGCCCTCGAGTCAGACACAACCTAACAATTTGGTATTTTGTATTCCTCCAGACCTTCCCCTGACACAAGATGAGCAATCACTCCTTAGCAAAGGTCTCTCTTTTGTGCCCACACCCAGATATCTTGATGCCCCCCAGGTTCAAGTTGATCTGCAGTGCTTCTATTGTAGAGTATTCCTTGCAGCTCATTTTTCTAATATGACTCCTCTTCCCACAGATGATGACAGTATCACCAGAACAATCAATGGCATCAATCCCCAGAGAAGTGCATGGACACCTTTTCCAGGACATTTTGCTGCTGTTGATTATTTTGTTAGCCAATGCATGGAAAACACCACTAACTTTAATCTTCATTGCAGGCACAACTATTCCAACCTGACACCTGGTGAGCTTGCAGCCCTCAGATCTCTACAATGTAGGAATGACATTGTTATTAAACCTGCTGATAAGGGAGGTGCTATTGTGGTCTGGCAAAAGGAGCTATACATCACTGAAGCCACACAGCAACTCTCTGACACCAGGTTTTATTCTTCTCTTCCACAGGACCCCACTGCTGACTATCAGACTGAGGTCACCACCACCATTATCACCTCTGCTATTGAAAACAATGAGCTCCCTGTTTCTGCTAAGAGACTCATAGTTCAGCATCCCCAGACATCCAGGTTTTATCTCCTTCCCAAAATCCACAAAACAGGTAACCCGGGACGTCCCATAGAGTCTGCCTGCTCCTGCTCCATATCCCACATCTCTGCATTTTTGGACGGCCTCATGAGACCCCTTGTTGAGTCCCTGCCCTCCTATGTTAAAGACACTAACCATGCTCTCCAGTTATTTGACAGGTTCAGATTCAATGACTCTCATCAGCTCATCTTCACCATGGACATCAAATCTCTTTACACAGTGATCCCCCATGATGATGGTCTGACAGCTTTGCAGCATTTCTTGAACAAGCGGGAAGTCCAGCAGCCACCTACACACATACTAACTCGTCTGGCAGAACTGGTTCTTACACTCAATGCTTTTTCTTTTAATAACAGTTTTTTTCAGCAGGTCAGTGGAGTTGCCATGGGTACCAAGATGGGTCCCAGCTTTGCTAATCTGTTTGTGGGTTGGGTAGAGGAACGTTTTTTTCTCTCATTCACAGGGACTGTGCCTGAACTCTATGAACGCTACATTGATGACTGTGTGGGGGCCACCTCCTGCTCCAGGGAGACCCTCCAAGTCTTCCTTGACAAGTTTACCACGGCCCATCCTTCCCTTCAGTACACTGTTGAAGTATCCTCCTCTACATTGCCTTTTCTGGATATCCAGCTGTCAGTCCACAACACTGGTCTGAAGACATCAGTCTATTACAAACCCACTGATTCTCACAGTTTCCTCCTCCACAGCTCCTTCCATCCTAAACATGTCAAGAATGGCCTGCCTTATTCACAGTTTCTTAGACTTCGCAGGTTATGCAGTGAAGAGGATGATTTTGCTGAGCAGACCCAAATAATGCATAGTTTTTTTATCAAGAGGGGATATCCTAAAAGCACAGTGGACAGAGCACTCTCCCGGGTCAGTAACATGCCCCATAACCTTGACCCCCACAGGAGGGATACTGTCACACAGGAACAATGGCGAATTCCACTAGTTCTTCCTTTCCATCAGAGCACACCTTCTCTTCACAGGATCATCACTAGTAGCTTTCCCCATTTTGCAAACTGACCCTAACATTGGTGCTTCCTTTACAGAACCACCTATTGCCTCCTACCGCTGGCCACCTAACCTGTGGAATCTCCTGGTTAAAAGCAGCCTACCTACTCCTAACAGTTCCTCCCTCCCAGGTACCAAACGTTGCAACAGGTCTCGTTGCTACACCTGCAAATTTATTTCCAGTGTGACTAAGATTCGGGGGCCTGCAGGTGTTTTTCACATCACCAAGGAGTTCTCATGCACCTCCACTAATGTGGTGTATTGTATTATTTGCAGGAAGTGTACAGCTATTTACATCAGAGAAACTGGTAGGCGTCTTGCTGACCATTTCAGGGAACATTACAGAGCAGTCAGGAATGGTGAAACTGCTAAACCCATTGTATCCCCACTTTATCTCCAGGGACCACAATGTCAATGACCTTTCTGTTTGTGTCCTTCAGCAGGGCTTCTGGGATCCTGACCATAGAAAAAACATGGAAGCCAAGCTGATCATCCGCCTTGGCTCCCAGCAGCCCTCTAGTTTAAATGATAGACTTATTTTCCACTAACATCTTGCAGCCATCCCTTTTTTTTCCCTAAAGTCTATTTGCTTTTGTACTCATTTAATTTATTTTTCATTTTCACCATATGTCTCCATTTCTGTCTCCTTCCCACACATTTGTCACCTTTCAGCCTTCTTACTAGGCCCTGTTAATTAGTCTGCACCTGGGAACTTCCCCAGCTATTCCACTCCCTTTATGTTTTATCTTTCCCATCATCACCTTTTTGTTTCATAGATTCTCTCTTAATCTTACCATTTATCACTTCTTCTCCCTGAGCCTCCCCTTTCTTCTTTCTCCACATATATATCTCTCTCATTTTACCTCTCCTCTACACTATCTTGTTTTTTTTTCTCTTTTAGATATTTCCTGAAGAAGACCTAAGGTCAAAACGTAGATTTTTAACTCTATTTTCTATTTTCAGCGTGCATTTAATATAAACATTTTGTTTTGCTTTTAGACCACATGCTGACGCAGTGCCTTGTTTTAGTTAATGGTCTGATGGATAACTGCATAACCTATGTACTGCTGCTATATTAGGCACAATTACAAAAAATCACAGCAACTTATTTATTTATTGAATGCTAGGATTTAATACCTTTGAACCAGAGGTTCGTTTACAAAGGTTCTGCATTAAAAAGAATACAGGCAATAGTATATAATGAGGTAATACCACAGACAACGGTACATTTCCAAGTAAAACATGGTACACGTAAACAATATAATGGCAGTACTTGTCAGATAAAAAATTCTGTGTGACAACAAGCTTGAGAATCCAGAACACAAGAGGGAATAATTGGTGGGGAGACAAAAATGGCAACATGGTTGCGGATGCTAACATACATCTATACAAACAATGCAGTTGAATACAGTGACCTTGTCTACTTAGTGCTAAGGGGTATGGATTAACTATAGGAGGAAGTGCCAGTTAGGGCAAGGGGAAAGAAGTGTAGAAGATGGGGAAGGGTGAATTAGGTGGAAGATGACACAATAAGGTTGTGGGGGAGAAGTGGGGGGGAGAGAGGGCAGGGATTAGGGTGTAGAAGGAGTACAGGAAAAAAGGTGGACAAGTAAGACAGGGTGTGGGGATGGGGATACTAGTAAGCCTTTGTGTTAGTAGTGGATGCCTAGAGTGATGGGAGTCCCTTAGGATGGGCAGTCACAGTAACTAAGAGCAGTGAGGTGTAGACAAAGTTTATGCCTAAAAGAACCAAAGGTAGACTCGGCAAGGATGTCAGGAGGGAGGCTGTTGAGCCACGTGGAGGCTCTGAGCCTAAAAGTTCACTGAGCTAGACAGGTCCATCAGTAAGGGATGAGGAAGGATAGTTTAGATGTGCTTCAAGTACTCAGAGGGTTTGAGTTAGCAAAAGAAGAGGCATGGTGATGGGTTGGCCGAGGGTAATTTTCTTTGCAAGTAAACATGTCTGTAAGTAACCCTGCCCTTTAGGTTCAGTTTGTTTTTCTGGATGTAAAGGTCGCAAGTGTGGGTGCATCTTTGTCCCTGGATACCAAACGACAGGCCTTATTCAGTGCCACTGTGATTCTTTTAAGGGCGGTATCAGAGGTTGCTCCATATATGACTAATCCATAATATATGATGGATAGGATTGCGCTGGTGACAGCAAGTCTGAGTGCCTCGGGGTAAGGCAGTGTTGGTGCCGGTAAAGAAGTCTGATACATGTGTTAATCACACTGGAGACTTGGTTGATATGTGCAGAATAGGATAGAGGGCTATGTAGCATTATGCCTAGATATTTGTATTCATGGACTTGTTCGAGTGGTAGGTGTTGATTGTTCAGAATTGTGAGGCGAACTGCTTTATGTTTAAAGCATAACCTTCATTTTCTTATAATTCATAAGTTATTGATGTTGTGCAAACCAGTGCTCTACCAACTTAAAGCTAGATTGAAGTTCGCGTGAGAGAGGGAGGGGATCAGTCTGACTAGAGTAGAGGACAGGGTCATCTGCGTAAAGAATGATGCTATTGGGGCAGGCTTTAGGGAGGTTGTTGAGAAAAAGACTGAACAATAGAGGCCCAAGGATAGAGCCTTGGGGGACTCCAGAGCACACCAGCTGGCAGCTGGAAAGAGTATTGCTGATTTTGACTTGCTGAGTTCTTCCCATGAGGTAGCTCTTAAACCAACTAGTGACCTCATTGGAGAGACTGAGGGCGAGATGCGAGTGTAACAGGTGGGTGTGGTTCACGGTGTCAAATTTCTTGGTGAGGTCAATATATATTGACCCCACTAGCTGACCACAGTCAAGATCATTGTGAATGAAGTCTGTGTCTTCAAGCAGGCCAGTAGTTGTGCTATGTGCTCTCCATCCGTGTTGCTCCGGGCACTGGATATCATATTTGGCCAGGTATTCTGATAGTTGGTCAGTGACTATGCTCTCTAGGACTTTGGAAAGAGGGGAAGGATAGAGACTGGGTGATAGTTTGAGGGTAGTGACCTGTCCTCACTTTTATGAACAGGAGTAATAACAGGTGCAACAATTGCACCTTTCCATTGTTGAGGGAAATGATGCAGGGAGAAAGATTTGTGAGATTGGTTAGGGGTTTGAGGAAAGAAACAAGGGTAAGGTTTAGGATTTTGTGGTCAAGCATATCACTGCTAAAGTTGGATTTGCCAAGTACCCTTTGAAAGTATTTCTTGGTGGCATTCATGATGACTTTTCTGAAATAGAAGGGGGGCAGCAGTTAAGGTGGGCAGCGACACCAGCATTGAATGACATTCCCAACTCATTAAAGAAGTCGGGGGGGTAGTATGCCACTTAAATCAGTAAAGGCATTATTGAAAGTGTCGGCTATATACTGTATTTAGGGTCCTGAATGGTAGCACCACTGACTTCAATCATGGTGGTGGATGCTTTATTGGGTTTCCCTGTGAGGTCCTTAATGTTGTCCCAGAAACACCTCCCGTTTCCCCAGAAGTTTGAGAGCTCCTGCTTGAAGTGTTCTATTTTAGCCCCGCAAACTTCACAGGTGCGTAAGTTCCTAGCCATTTTGTAATGTTGCATATCCACCTGTGTCCCTGTGGCTTGCACCCAGTACCAAAGATTGTCCCTCTCACGCATGATTTTGAATGAGGCAGGGGTGATCCAACTATTATTTACACTCTTGGTCTTATGTTTACGAAGTGGGACAAACTATCAGAGGCCTTGTTAAACTGTGTGATAAAATAGTCAAGGGCATAGTTGACACAATTGGTTGTGTCCATAGGGGACCAGTTGCATCTATCAAGATACTCTTGAAGGTACTTAAGTTGCCCTTTTTTAAGCATGCATTGATATGTGACTTTAGCTGGTTCTCTTTGGGCCGTGGCTGTGATGGCATCCTTGAAGGGGTCAGCTTAAGGAGACAGCCAGTTAAGGTTGAAGTCACCTAGTACCACCACCTCAGCAGGAGAGGGTGAGTCTGCTAGGTAGTCAAGGACCATCTTGAAGCCTGTGGCTTGGTCACGAGGAGGGATGTAGACAGCCAGTATGGTGACTGGTTTCCCATGACGGCCGAGGGTTATCTTGACAGCAAGGAACTGGGAGTTGTTTACAGGGGCTATTTGTGGTAAGACTTACCCTATCAATGTGTCTTTCAGGTATATGACACAGCCCCCTCACCTCTTTTGCAGAGCCTATCTTGTTTAAATAAGTTATACCCTGCTAGTGAGATGGCTGTATCAGGAATCTTGGGAGATAGCCATGTTTCGTTAATGCAGAGAACATCAGGATTGTGCTATTTAACTCAGAATTGAAGGTTGTCAAAATTGGGTAATATGCTTCTGATGTTAATGGAGGCTAGTTTTAGGGATCCATGGTACCTGCTATAACTTTGCGGTTGCTGAAATGGTCCCAGGTTGGGAGGAACACTTCCAGACAAAAGGAGAATGGTGATTCTGAGTAGAAAAAGTTTAAGAAACCTAGAAGGTGTATATGGCCACCAACCAGAGGATTTAGTCAGCTTAGCATTGAAAAAAGGGGAGGTGAGGAGATAAGGGAAAGGATAAAGTAATATCAGGGGGCAGTAGGTTGGGCAGTGGCTTGTGATGTGGGCTTTGTGACATTGAAGAGAGAGGCACTTGTTGAGTCAGTGCCCTGTGTCATGACATATAGTCGTATGAGTGGGACATATGTGTAGGAGGTGGGGATATTAGAGCTAGAGTGCAACGCTAATAGTAGAGAAAAAACAAGTGTGGTAAGGATGCTCAAACAAAGATCTGTCTCAGTTGATTGCCTTACCATATGAAACAGCACTTCAACTGGCACATATAGATGCCGATTTTCATTATTGAGAAAGACAGGGTTTAGCACCTCTTTATCAGTTCTATGGTCATCCCTCCTTTGTTCCAGGATATACATATTGAGGTCCTTTAGCCTCTCCTCATAGGGCATTTGATGCAGACTCTGCACCATTTTAGTTGACCTCCCCTGTACCACCTCTACCCTGTCTATGTCCTTCTGGAGATGTGGTCTCCAGAACTGGACATAGTACTCTAGTTGGGATCTTATCAGTGATCTATACAGAGGCAACACCACCTCCCTCTTTCTGTTAGTGATATCCCTCCCTATGCATCCCAGAATCCTACTAGCCCTCCCAACTGCCTTGTCCCACTGCCTGGTCACCTTTAGGTGATCTGACATGACTACATTCAGGTCTCTTTCCTGCTTGGTGGTTGTTAGTACACTCCACTCATTTTGTACTCTGCCTCTCGGTTTCTGTGCCCTAAGTGCATTATTTTACACTTTTTTGCATTGAAACCCAACTGCCATACCCTTGACCATTCCTCTAGTTTTCTCAGTCTCTGCTCATCCTTTCCATCCTCACCCTGGAGTGTCCACCCTATTGCAGATTTTGGTGTTATCTACAAAGAAGCAGACCTTCCCTTCCAGCTCTTCTGCAATGTCACTTATAAAGACATTAAAGAAGATTGGTCCAGCACTGATCCCTGACACACCCCACTGGTCACCCTCCTTTCCTCAGACTGAACTCTGTTTACCACCGCCCTCTGTTCCCTAACCAATTTCTTATCCAGTTTGCCACTTTTGGACCCACTCCTTAGCTACCCAGCTTGCTTATTAGTCTCATATGTGGAACAGTGTTGAAAGCCTTACAGAAATCTAGGTAGGCCACATCCACCACTACACCCAGATCTAAATGCTGTGTCACCCAGTCAAAGAAATCTATCAGATTCATTTGACATGACCTCCTCCCTGTGAAAACATGCTGCCTCAACATCTAGCCAGTGTAACAAAGCCTACAGTAAGAGAAACAGGATGATGGGGTGTATTGAAAGGGGTTTTGACAACAGGGGGAAAAAAGAATTACTGTCTCATTATTGATAACTAGTGAGACCACATGTGGAGTACTGTGGCTAGTTCTGGAGTCCTCAGCTAAGGAAAGACAAGGACAAGTCACAGATGGTGTTGTGTAGGGTAAAGAAAATGATTCGAGATCAGCAGACCAGATCCAATGAGGACTGGTTTAGAGCACTGAACATGAGCTCACTCTCTGACAAGAGAGGGGTAATATGACAGAGGCCTTCAAGTTCCTGGAGTGAACAAGGTGAATTAAGGATTTAATCAACAGGAATAGTGACTCTAGAACATGAGGACATGAGTGAAAGCTGGAGGGGGACATTCATGAGGGATGTGATAAAGTTTTGTTTTACAAAGAAAGCGGATGAGCCATGGAGCAGTCTGCCAGTGGAATGGCATTTTATTGGATAATCCCCTCATTCTCTGCCCAAAAGAAAACACTGGAGTTAGTGGAAGGGGACATACTGAACCGAATCTGGCAGAAGTGTTATTTACAACACATTTTCCTCCAGTGGTCCTCCAAGACCACATCCCATACACTTTACTCACAGTAAAACTCTGGTATAACACTTCAGATCATAAAAACCTAGCACAGCTTTGATTTTCAATCTAGTTTCTCTCCTCCATGTAGACAATTTTCCTCCAGTACAGCTGGACAATGGATACCTTAGATGGACACAGATGGGTTTGCAGTATATTTTCCAATGTTTACAACACTGAGATATTTAAACTGTTTAAG
The DNA here is from genome assembly GCA_016271365.2 of Neoceratodus forsteri. Lineage (NCBI taxonomy): Eukaryota > Metazoa > Chordata > Ceratodontiformes > Ceratodontidae > Neoceratodus > Neoceratodus forsteri. Next base: position 1,683,608,759 of record CM057456.1, read on the forward strand.
GAACTGAGTCATACCTTTGACCTCCCTAAACAGCATTGTTTTCGGTTCAAGTGAGAGACTGTATTACTGTACCACATTGCAGGCAACATGGCCTGGGGAGGCAGGCATTCCATTGCTCTTGCAACTGATACAACAAGCACTTAAAGGGCAAGTACTCACCAAACACTTAATTTCAAGAATTTATCATGCAGCTTTAGAACTCCAGGGAACCTTGGTACAACATATTAAAACTAAATGGGAGGAAGATCTTAATATTATTTTCACAGAAATGCAATGGTCACATTACTTAGAAGAAGTTCATAAATAACCTCCTCTCATCAATTGAAAGAGGTCTCATGGAAAACTATCATTCATTTTTTATTAAACCTGTGAGACAGGTGAAATACATTCCCCACCTTGAGCTGTCTGTTGAAGACAGTGTGGGGGCACCGGTAGCTACCCATGCCAATATTTTCTGGTCCTGTCCCTGGGTGGGTCTGTTCTTTTTGGCTTTACAGCAAAAGCACAGAAACATCTTTGTGGGAGAGTTACAGCTCACAGAAAGAGTTTTACTCTTTTTGGGTTTTCTGGTGGGATAAAGCTCCCCCAGCATCAATTAACTACTGAATACCTTACTACTACTATTGGCCAGAAAGACCAAAAAGACAATCACCAAAAAAATGGTTAGCCCAAACTATTATAAAGCAGCAGAGTAAGGAAAAAATGTTTTTTTCAAAAGCTTGTTTCAGCTACAGTTCAAAAAATATCAGCATACATGTCAAATCTACTTTTCTAAGTACCCCCTGTGCTGCAGACCATGAGCTTTTTATGGTTTATCAATCCTAACTCTTACCAGTCTACAATGATATTTTTTTTGCTCCCTACCCAGACCAGCCCCCATTGACCCATTCTGTGCACCTACCCCCATCAGCCCCAGGATCAACCTCCACCACAATGTTCCTCGCTGGCTTGCCCCCCAAGGAACAACCACTGAGGCCAGGCAGGGATGACCCCAGAGGATGCTGCAGGCAGTTTCTGTGGGGATCACCTCAGAGTAGGCTATGCAGGTCTTGAGATACACTGTGGGTAGCATCCTGCATTGGTTCATCTTTTTCTGTTTTCAGGGCCCCACCCACTTTCCACATGTATGGTTGCGTCAGTGTCCTGGGAGCAGGGATGCTCAGCAGTGTGTGGTCACCCACACCACCAAGAATGCCTCCACAAGTCATCATGAGGAGCTGCCCTAAGTGCAATCTACACTGATCCTCCCCCCCAGGAGGGAAGTGTCCAAGGGATGCCTTGACTCTTCCCTGCTGGCCTCTGCTCCTGACATCCAGTTTTGGGGTGCAAACCCAGGTTGCCAGTATGCCAGAGCGATGCTTCATTGCTCAGTGCCATGGGGCTGGCCTGTACAATGGTATTTCTAAGCCAAGTGTGGCAGTTATCTTTGTTTCTTTAGAAAAAAACTAAATGAAAATATTTATAAAATACTGTACTCAGATTTTGATGCAACTAGAAAATGTTACCACCAGTTAAATCTGGAAGAGGGCTGGAATCTTTCTTAGTGAAAAAAAATGGGCACTAGGTCAGAAGAGCGCTGTCAATAACAGCACCGACCAGAACAGTGCTGTATTGACAGCGCTTTCCAGAACAGCGGCACAACAGAATGCCCCCCACACTCCCCGATGCAGGGGGCTCTGCCACACACACCCCCTGGTCTTTAGGATTCTCACTCTGGGGAGAGTGACTTTTGAGGAAGGAAGAAATACTTGGTGCCTTGGAATATTGTTTCCATGGTTCCTTGTAAAAAAAAAAGACCCCCACAAGGAAAACTAAATGGAGATCAGCATTAGAACCCTAGTTTCCACCACCATCCTGCCAAGCTGCTTCCTGCCTTAGCCCTCCACGCCAGAGAAACAGCTCAACCAGCCTCCTGATTTCTTTTGCCTTTGTGGTCTTCCCTAGTACCACAGACAGCGATCTGGGGAGCTCTTAGTACTAGTGCTGTTAATCCCTTATTGTTGTCCAGGGTAGCACTGTATAGACTATGCTGTTCTTCCTGGTGCTATTATAGTAGCACTATTCTAACTGGGTAGGAAAAAATGTAGGGTCACATTTTTTCCCGTTTCATTGCACTGCTGCTTTAACTCTCACTCTGTGGCAAGATCTTATGATTATGATGTATCAAATGGAAACAAATCATAACTAATTTAAATCATATGTATCTGAAATTTGAACTTCTCTGGAGATGATGGGTAATGAATATAATGCCTCAAAGACCAACCTTCGAACTATAGACATAATTGATTGCTGAACTTGAACACTCATAAAAAGCAGAGATGTGGTGAAGTTTTAATTCACCGGCAAAATTGCCGCGAAGTGGAAAACATTTGCATTTGTGGAGGTTTGTAAAGTTTTCCCAGACATCACCAACTTTGATTTCACCCAAATCATGATGCTTTTGCCACGAAGTGCAACGATTTCACCACAAAGTGCAGAATTTTGTCTGTGAAATTCTGCACTTCACACTTCATGGATTGATCCACGCTCCGTGAATTGCACGAAATTTGTGGAGCAAATTTTGCCGACTTTTCCTGCCTCTAAAAAGGCACTGCTCTGTAAACAAATATTGTAAGCTAGGTTATGGTGTATAACCAACTCTTTGGCAGAATGCCATATTGTACCAGAACATGCTATCTAAATGTAATATTGATAGACAACTTGATAAATTACAATTCAATGTTAGCTCTGTAAAGCACCTTTGTATTATGAACATCAGTGAATATATCAGCTGTTCCTACTGGTCTTGTTCTTATACAGTAATAAAGAAAAGCTGTTTTAAAATAGGAACAATCTGCCAGTGGAGGTAGTGGGTGCCAGAAACATTAATGGGTTCAACATGACTGGGAGAGAGTTAAGGACTTATTACTTCTCAAGGGGGTAATAGTAAGATGGGAAGCAAGGAAGTAAATAGTATAGACAAAAACCCGTATTGACAAAAGGTCTTTGGATATATTAAGGTGTTACAGGAAGACTGGATTGAGCACTGAAACAGAAACACAGAAACATAAACAGTGACAGCAGAAAAAGACGAGGCCATAAATTACCCGAGATCTAGTGTCAATTGGGGGACCTAACCCTCCCGACCAAACTTTATTATCTGTGCCCTTACTCTGTCTCAACTGTGCTTGAAACCCTCCATGGTCCTAGCACCCACCACCTAGGCTGGAATACTGTTCCAAAGCTCCACCTCCCTTTCCATAAAATAGTGTTTTCTCAAATCCCTTCTTAAGCTCCCAACCCTCAACTTCCACTCATACCCCTGTGTCATTGTGCTGGTGCTCTTACTGAACAGCACCATGTGGGGCACTCTGTTTATACCTTTCAAGAACTTAAAGGTTTCAGTCTTATCCCACCTCTCCCTCCTGGCCTCCAGTGATTACATGTTCAATGCTTTTATCCGTTTCTTTTAGGAGACTCCCTGAAGGCCATGTATCATCTTCATCGCCTTTCTCTGCAGAGCCTCCATCCTGTCCTTGTCCTTTCTAAGGTGAGGGCTCCAAAACTGGACACAGTGCTCTAGATGTATTCTCACCAGGGATTGATAAAGGGGAGGATCACCTCCCTGCTCCTACTATCTAGTCCCCTTCCTATACACCCCAACATCCTGTTTGCTTTGCTGTATACTTTGTTACACTGGCTTGATTGTTTTAGGCTGCCACAAATGCTGACTCCCAGGTCTCGCTTTTCTGAAATAGTACTAAATTTAACCCCATTTAGGCAGTATTCTGTCCAGGGGTTACATTTCCTTAGGTGCATTACTTTGCACTTCTTCACATTAAATTTCAGCTGCCACACATTTTACCATCTTTCTAGCCTTTGGAGGTCTTCCTTTAACTTCATAACTCCCTCTGTGATGTCCACCTACCACTAAGATTATTGTCATTGGCAAAAAGGGCAAGATTACCCTGAATTCCCTCTCCAATGTGAATGAACAAGTTGAAGAAGACCGGGCCCAGGACCGATCCTTGAGGTGCCCTACTTGTGACACGCCTCTTGGTTGATCTCACTCCATTTACAACAACCCTCTGTTTCCTGCCCCACAGCCAATTTCCTACCCACCTAACTATGTCCTTTGCAGTTCGAAGGTCCTCCAACTTCTTCAACAGGTTGAATACTTTACTGAAATCAAAGTAGAGGAGGCCCTTTGTGTAGCCCCTGTCTAGCTCCCTAATCATCCAATCAAAAAAGACAATAAGGTTGGTCTGGCATGACCTCCCTGCTACGAACCCATGTTGCTTACTGTCCTAAAGATCATTTGCTTCCAGGTATTCCACAAGGTCCTGCTTAGTAAGGGTATCTTTCAGTTTTCCCACAATAGATTTGAGACTTTCCAAACAAGCAGAACCTGCACCTAAATGAAGAGAGGTGCACCGTGAAAGGCGGATAGCCCAAACCAAATGCAAAGGCTCCAAAATACTGCACTCCAGATACCAATGTAGAAACCACACTTACTCAATAGTTATAATTAAAAGTTTCACATTTATTGCTGCTAATTACAGACCATTGAAAACAAGTTTGCAGTCACCCTGTGCAGACAGCCCTTAGTGCCTCAGCATGAAGCCTTCCAGGGAGGTATAAATCATATAGGGATGTTACTACTTTTAAACATATAGCAGTGCACGACATAAACACATGATTATTTTAAAACTTTGTAAAGAAAACTTATTACAAAAGAAACATACATAAATTTCATGTTCTATTATTCCATATCTGCTATATTATTTACTTTTGTTAATAACACTTAGTATATGAGAAAGAGCAAGCAAAAGGCAAACTAAAGAGAGTCTAAGTTTTAAATTTTAAACTTAATTTCTAGAAACAGCACTAGCATTTAATTCAACTGATAGAAGGGATCTCCTAAACAGGGACCTAACCTTGACTAAAGCTTTGATTCTTTTAATATTTTAGTGCACGAAACCAGTTTACAAAAAGCAAGTAGAAAAGTATTTTAAATTTAATTTGCAACCAAAGAAAGAAAGGTAAGAATAGACAGATAGATAGATAGATAATTTTATTTCTAAGCACCCAGTTCCAGAGACTCTGGGCACTATACAATATAAAATCATACAATTTAAAATCATACACAGAATGCAGACATGAAAAATACAACTGGGAGTACACAATAAATTCTATCTATCCCATATAAAATAAGTTAATAATTTCAGAAAATCAATCGATAAATGCTTGCTGGAACAAATACATCTTCAGGCCCTTTTTAAAGGCTTCCACTGAGGGAGTCTCCTTTAAATAACCAGGCAAGGAGTTCCACAGGGTAGGTATGGCCACCGAGAACACCCTGTCCCCAAAATGCCACAACCTAGCCCTGGGAACTCACAGGAGGCCTCCCCTGGCAGAACAGAGTGAACAGGCCAGCCAGTAGTCGACAACGATATCTTGCTGACTGACCAATCCCCTTTCATGCAGGGTCTTATAGGTCAGGAGCCCTATCTTGAAGACAGTCCTCCAATGGACCAGCAGCCAGTGCAATTTGAGGAAGACCGGGGTGATATGCTAACACCTTTTCTTCCCCATCAGCAATCTTGCCGCCACATTCTGCACCAGCTGAAGCCTGCAGAGGTTGCCTCCAGATAACTCTAGGTACAGGGCTTTACAGTATTCCAACTTGGAAGTGACGAAAGCATGTACCAGCATGGTCAGGTCCTCAGGCAGTATCAGGGTTCGAATTCAGGTGATATTCTTGAGATGATAAAAACTGCTTTTAACCATAGCTGACACCTGAGTGTCAAGTGTCAGGCTGTCATCCAGGATCATGCCCAAATTCTTCACCTGTCTAGAAGGGGCCAGGGGCACACTCCCCAACACTAGGCCAGGGGGGTAACCCCAGCCCCCACACTGATGACCCGGATCCTCAACCAGTACCTCAGTCTTGTCTGGGTTAAGCTTAAGCCAGTTGTGAGCCATCCATGATTGGATTTCCTTGAGGCAGCTGTCAAATACAGAGTCTGACACCTGGGTATTGGGCTCACAGGACAAGTACAGTTGGGTATCACCTGCATAACAGTGAAAGCCCAGCCCATACCACCTGATAATGTCCCCCAATGGCAGCATGTACACCGTGAACAGCAAGGGCAACAAGACCAAACCCTGCAGAACCCCAGAGCACAGAGGCTTTGGGTTAGATGAGACATGTTCCATTGTCACCCTTTGCACTCTGTCTGTCAGGTATGACCTGAACCAGTTGATGATATTACCAGACAGGCAGCACCAGAACCGCAGGTGGTCAAGTGACACCTCATGGTCCATGGTGTCAAATGCCACAGAGAGGTCCAGAAGGACCAGAATGGTACAGTCTCTCCTGTCCCTCACCATCAGGAGATCATTTAGCACCCTTACCAGGGCAGTCTCCATACTATTCCCCACATAGAACCCAGACTGGAAAGGCTCATAGGTGGAGGAAGAGGTGAGATGTCTCTCAAGCTGCATGGCCACCACCTTTTCTATGACCTTCCCTAAAAATGGGAGGTTCGAGACCGGCCTGTAGTTGCTGAGGCAGTCCAGGTCCAAAGAGGGCTTCTTCAAAAGGGGTCTAACCAAGACCTCTTTCAGGGCCAATGGGAAGACCCCACTCCTCACTGAACTCTAGACGACCTCAGCAACCACAGGTCCCATCAGGTCCAAACACCCAACCAAAAGGTGGGTTGGACCTGGGTCCTGATCACACTGTGTAGGCCGCAGCTTTGAGATTATCCCCACCACCTCCCCCACCCCAATCAGCTCAAACTCATCCCAGACAGGAGGAGTGTTCCGACACGACTCAGGCCGGACCCTGCATCCCTTTCAAAAGTCACTCAAAGAGACCTCAGCCTTAATAGAGGACAACTTGTTGGCAAAAAACAGAGCCAGCTCCTCGCACCTGGTGCTAGGACCTGTCCCCCAAGCATGGAGGCAGGCAGAATGTAAAAGCCTGTCTACTATGTGGAAGAGCTGCTGTGGTCTGTTTCTTGCCACAGCGATCTCCCTAGACAGAAATTCTGCCTTCTTTCATGAGTTTTCCCCCAAATAGTCGGTATAACGCAACTTCAGGGCCGGTTTGTCCTCCACCAAGCTGGATCTCATCCAGCATCTCTCTAACCTCTGCCCCCTGATCTTTAAACTCCAGAGATCCTCATCATACCAAGGAGGTCTCTGAAAAGTAGATAGAAACCAAACACAAATGGGTGCAATTGAGTCAAAGGCTGCACCGACAGCCCCATTATAGGCTGTCACTGCCTCTTCTGTCTCAATCGCACAAGCTGCCCCAACACCTGATAGGTCCAGCACTGCCAACAGGTCCACAGAGGAAACTCCTCTTAACGGGTGGTATCAGACCATCTCCACAGGGACAAGACTATCTGGGGGGCCCTAAACATGAACCCTATGGTGCTAAGATCTGATCAAACAACCGGATCTACACTGAGGTCGATAATATCTAGACCAGAGGAAAAAAAAACAGGTCCAATGTGTTGCCACCCGAGTGTGTTGCTGTGGTTACCTTTTGTGTCTGGTCCAGGGCCTCCATGCTCCCAAGGAGGTCATTTCCAAATCTCAAGAGCCCGCCACTGACCCAAGCATTGAAGTTCCCCAGAATCAGTCACCTGGAAGACTCCAACACCAGGCTAGTGATGAGCTCCTCGATCTCCTGCAAAAAGTCCCTGTCTATTACTGGGGGACAATAAAGCAGGAGAACCCTGAAGCTTACACTAAAACCACTTCTGGCAGCCACACATTCAAAGGACGGTGTAAGACCTACAGAATAGGTAGGTAAAGACAGTCTCTCAGGCCAACTTTGCTGGAAACAAAGCTAGAAGCAGGGGCAAACCCTAAAAAAGAAGAAAAAAACAAGATTAATTAGGAATAGTAATCACATTTTTCTAACATAGTCTTTATCAAACTAAAGCCTCTTCATAATTCATTCAATTAAAGTCAATATTTGTTATCAGTCTACACAGTATTTTTTTTTGGGAGGGGGCGCCAGACCAGGAGGTGGCGGGATCAATGTTAAATGCTGTAATTTAATAATCATTCGGTCTTTTATAAAAATTTCAAAATGGTTTCAGATTCCCAGATCCTATTTCTCATTCTGTCCTTTTGGATGTAAGTATGTGCAGCTGCAAATATGTGTTACCTATGCATTCACTGTGAAAACAGTACCATTATTTCTTATCCACAATATTGTTATAGTGCCAATTAGTAATTATGCAAATTAAATATTTTTGTGTACAGTTATATATCAATTCACAATACAGGTGACACTTGATTGCTGGGAAGCACAGAGAGCTGGATGCATAGACTTTCGCTTTCTATACTGAGGAGGAGTATCGAGAAGCAGGGGAGATATAATGAGTTTTATGTAAGGTATGCCATCTATACCTCGTAAGTTTGTCTCCTTTGCAGGATATCTTTGATCTGTGCCTCCGCTGTGTTCCCCACTTGGTATTTTTTCTTTTTCCTGTACATTGCAGGAGGAAAGCCCAGTTAGGTGGTGTGGTGCGGGACTGCCGATGAGGAGAAGGGCCAGTCACGACGGCTTTAAACTAACTCCGAAAGGCTGCGGAACACTAAAAGAATATGCGTACTCTACTTCAGTAAAAAGGGATGTACCCAGGTATTGCACTTTATTTAATATTTGAATATTCTAATACACAGAATGTGTTTCAGGGGCTTTGTACATAGTACTTTTAATCACTAAGATACGAGAAGTATAGCAGCTCTAGTAGCTACATAAAGGCTGTATAAGAAATTGAGGGCTTATTTTTATATTTATATTAATATTTTGCACTCCTTTATTTTATATTTAAAACAAGGTTTTATTTCCTTGTGCAAATCAGTGAAGCTCAGATTCTCCTTGTCTAATTAAAATTGGCAGTTGATTTGGGTAGTTAGGAGTACACAGGTCTGGGACTACCTTTAATTGAAGGAAAGCTATCTGACCACACTGAGTCATGAGTCACAGTTTGTTTAATTGATGTTGGGTTGACATGTATACAATTTGGCAATAATTAGGTAATGAGTATATGAGTATATTGGTTGTGATTATCCACCTATTTAAGCATTTACTTGGATTCTGTTTGTTTAACAGTTGAGGTTCCTGAGAGGAGAGGTTCGGACGCATTCATTTCAGCGTCGTGCGGGCTCTAGTTGGTTTCAGCTGTTTTAGCTGTGTTTCTTTCTGTCTTTTTATGAGGTATTTGAAACCGGAACCCAGAAGTTTTATATTTGAATCCTGCCAAAATTTACAGAAAGTTGTAGAACTAATTTTATTAGCGCATTCCGTGGCTCTGGCTCAGCCGTATGAAATTGTAGGTAAACAAAGGTAGTGTTCAAAGAGCCTGGTGCGGTTGCTGTTGTACTGAGGAACTGCTGAGAAACAGATAGTCACTAACACCTTGATAAATTAATTTAATGAACTACAGAGAGAGCATCAAGTGAGTAATTTTCAATGAAAAAGTGCTAGTACTCTTGTGTGGTTAGTGCATACGGTACTTAAGTATCTAAGTATTTAGCCGTTTACTTTTTAGCGTTTAGTTTTTTAGCTTACAACTTGTGAGTATGCTATCTGATTACTTTATTTAAGGGCGAACTAACAAGAAGGAACTGTCTAGTTTGGGTTTTTAAGGTCTTAGGGTTTTTAGATATAGCTTACTTCTGTGGGTAGGAATTTATAGATAATCTTTCTTTTTCAGTGGAGACTGTGATTCTGGTATTTATAATCTCTGGAAGGGATCCACCAACTGGGGCAAGACAACCTTTTAATATACTGGCGGAGCTAGTGGGAGCTAAGGCTGCATTTATCTTCTGGGATGAAATATTTCAACTTGGTTGAGCCAGAAAGATGTGTGAATTTATTGGAAAACATTTGTGAGAAAGAGTTTGATCGAACTTTCTTCGGGAAGATTCATCAACTAAATCTCCCATGTGCCAAGTGCTATAAGAGATAATCTAGATTTCTTCTAAACACATTACTGAAGACTTGAGACTTTTTGCTGCCATCTTTTCGCAGGTCTTTTATGCTGTTCACAGTAGGAACCAAACAGTCTTTTTTGTAAGTTTAGAAGTTGAGTGTTTCTGTGGATAGTTTTTTTAACTAAGCATTGCATTTATTCTATTTATTTTTTTCTTCTTTAAAATGGTTAAAACAAGGAAACGAACAAGGGCAGCTGAAGGTAATATTTTGGTAGCAATGGGTAAACCGCTGAAGCAAATTCCCAATTTTGCTCAAAATATGGTGTATGAGGAGATGGGGGGAAATGAGGCCCAAAGTGAGTTCAAGGGTTTTCACTTGACCCCAATTGCTACTGCCGAGTTGGCTGCTATAATTACTGCTGCTACTGTTGTTATTAACAAAACGGGCAGGATTAAAAGAAAGACTAGAAGTGGCTTGCACAAAGAAAAGAAAGCGATTTTCCAACAAAATGCTGACAGATTAGTAAAAGGAAAAGATATAGGAGAGTATGTTAACCAAAACCAGAAACAGATGAAAAATGGATCTGGGAAACAATGTTGACACCTGAAATAATATAACATTGAGGACCATTTTCCTAATAAGATAGAATTTGAGACCTATGGCAAAGAAACTAGTTTTGTGCTAAAGAAGGAGTCTGAAGAGATTCCAAGTTGCGAAAATTGGAGCATCCAGAACAGGGAAGGGTTCAAAACAAAAAAGAAGTAATTCTGAGTCAAGATAACAGTATGATTATTGAGAAAGTTATTTCTGAGAATGCTTCTAATCATAAACATACAAGTATATCAATGTCTCCTAGCTTAGATGCATATATTTATGGGGATATTTCTGGTGATTTTAATTGACAATTTTAATAAGACAGAAAATAGAGAGCATTATACCAGTTCCCCTGAGTCAGAAAATATACACAATGACTGGTCCAACAGAATTCCTGTAAGCTCTGTTTCTCAAACTTTGAGTTTTTCTCCAGATTATTTCTTGGAGAACAATTGGGAACCTGACTGGCAGTATAACTTAAAAAATATTGCGAATGAGTTACAACAACCTATAAATGGTCTCAAACAATTAAATACCCCTGGGGAAAAAAAATGGTTGGGAAAAATCAACTTCAGGAGTGTTTGTCCAAGCAATACTCAACTGACTCTGTTAAGAAATACTGTATCCCTTCTGGAGTCAGTGAAGATTTAAAAGCCGTTGCCTTAAATCCCTATGCGGCTCATCTTTTGATTCTCGAACAGTTATACAAATTTAGACATGAATTTGATTCATTGAAAGAAATTATAGCAATAAATAGAAGCAGACTAGAACTCAGTGCCCTTAACCTGGACTTGTTTAAATCAATCCCTTAAGCTGATCTGAGTGAGGATGGCATTGTACAAATGTGGAAGGATAAAGACGAAATGGGTAGGGACTGCATTTTTGTATTCTGCTCCTCACCTAGTTCTACCAGTTATATATGGCTTAATAAGGACTGCCTTAGAAATAAGGGTTACTTGGTGGACTTTTTCAATAGAGATAAAATTAATAGCAAGCCTGAAATAAGTAAATTTTCCACCAGACAAATCAGCATATTTGGGTTAAAACCACTGTTGAACAAAACTAGGGGTACAAAGAATGTACTTTTTAATTTGTTTACTCAGATTCTGAAAGTGGATGCGAAGGAATTGAATATCTTGGATGTATTTAGGTGGAAAAATGTCCAAGGAAGTGGCCAAGTTGATGTGAGGATTCAAGATGTTAGAACTGCCGATTCCTTGTTAGAGAAGGCAACACTCTTGGACAAGATTGATATACATATTATAAATAGTAACATTTTGTCAGAATGAAGGTTTAAGAGTGGAAGCAAACTCTAAGATAAACCAACTAATAAGTTAACATTGTTGGGCCTAAATATATCCAAAAATGCAAATAATTTGAAGATAAAAAAATAGGTTATAGATTTACTTGAACAATATTTGAATACTGAAATTAGTAATTGGGATGCCATTTATGTCTCAAGGGGTGAAACATGTCAGGAGTTGGAATCAGTTTTACTTGGTATCCGCTTTCAAAGTTTGCTCAATAAAATTTTGGAAAACATTGGACTTCTGGATTCACTGGGGTTCTTTGTATGGCCAAGTGAGCAGGACACTCTTATGTTTGAATTAATTCAGGGGAATAAGTCAATTGCAGTAAATTATAAAGTACCTGACATGGGCCAGGAAACCACGGCCCAGATATTCAAACTGCACCCATAAAGTGCGCAACAGCAGGAGCAAGCGAAAATCCATTGTGCCCATGCGCAAGAGGTACGATATTCAAAAACTGCGCTGGCCAAGATGCGCCTACAGCCGATGACTGAATATCACACCACCTGCACTATAGTGCAACTAGGGAGGTGAAGCTAAGCATATCTGATGCGCCATAGCGCAACAAGGGATGTTCAGCTGAGCAGTCCAGGTGTGCCATTGCACAACCAGGGATGTCCCCCAGCAACAGGGCAGCAATGCAACAGCACAACCAGGGATGCAGGGGCCCACCACCCCTGCCACAGATGGGCAGAGGAACACACAGCAGAACAGACATCGTCCCCCTACACCCCATGCAGTGCACAACTGGGGGAGGGCTGGAATAACCACTGGCCCATGGAGACCAGCAACCAACCCACAGCTGGGCCATGGTGCCCCATCACACCCCCCTGGCAAGCTGTGACCAGCACTCAAGTAGGGCTGACCACCCCATGCCACACCATCCTACCAATGCAGAGCACACCCTGCACTGTGACCCCCAGACACCCTGCCCAGGAGCAGCGTCCACCAGTGCAGGATACCCCATGCATGCCACCACCCCCACTGTGACAATGCAACCCTGTGCACCACAGAACCATGCAAGCAGCTCCACCATGAGCACCCATCAGTGGGTGGCAGCACACAGTGATGCAATGGCTGCATACACAGTGCCACCATGCACAGCCCCCCTGAGGTACAGCTGAGAGACCGACCATGCACTGGCACATGAGGTACCCCACACATGACAGGGCATGCCTCAGACCCCACCACCAGTGGTACAGCACCCTACACACCCTCCCAAGGACACACCCTGACCCAGCACTGGCCACAACAGCCAGTGCAGACACCCACAGTGGTGCATGGAAGCATGCACCACACTGGATGCAGCACAGTGCATGGACAAACACCCACCCTTACCCAAGGGCACACCAACACAGGTGCATAGTAGCGGGGCAACCAAGCCCCCAGTGTGTGGCCATGGAAACCGTGTACACATGGCCAGCACTCCTCCATGGCACAGGAGTGCCTGCCACCCTGCACAGGCACTGTGGAGCTGTACGCCACCAGCATTTTCCCAGAGCACAAGTGACAGACAGTGGTGCACATCCCCTGCAACACACACACAAGCCACAGCATGGTGGTTGGACAACAACAGTGGAGGCCACAGTGTCACCCGAGGCAGACATGCACCACACCAGTGACAGGAGGCAACCCAGCATTGTGACAGGTACAGTAGCTGTCCTGCATGGACAGCCACCACTGACATGCCAACAGACTGTGCAGGTCACAGACATGCAAGGGTGTCAGCTGCACAGGCCATGAACAGGCTGGCAGGTGCACCATGGACACAGAGCATGCACCATGGACCACTGCACACAGTCATCCAGTGCACAGGGAACAACACACACACACCACAGACAGTGACTGATAGCTACTCCCACACCATAGTCACTTCCCCACGGACACACACACGTGCCCAGGACTGCACCACCCCTGATGCTATGCACACCACTGCAGCTGAGCACCTATAGCCCGCTGCAAATCAGAGACTACCACAGTAGGCATATCAAAAGAAATGTATTTAAAAACATCAAACAAAACTATGTACAAATATTTACAAAAGTTTGGGGGGAGAGCCACAAACAAGGTGGGGGTGGGTAAGAGGCAGGGGTGAACAAATGGTAGAGGGAAGGAGGGGTGTGAGGGTGGGTCCAGGGGGATAGTGGAAATCAGGGGCATTGGTAAGCTCAGCGGGAGCCCCTCTCCTCGCTCCAGCTGCTCCTCCTGCCATAACGCCATCTGACATGTAGCCTGTCGATCCTTTGCAGGATTTCCAGTGACACCCTGGCAACCTGTAGTATCTTCTGCAGTGCCTCCCTGATTGCCTGCAGCTGCCATCCACCTAGGACAAGGGAGCAGAGCCAATAGGTGTGAATGCACAGCCCCATACAGCCCCCCCACAGTGCATGGCATACGGCTGTGGACATGCCTCTGTGATGGTGTGTGACCACCCACAGTGATTGCATCCACAAGACCTGCCCACCCAGGTGCACACAGCCATGTGGACCACAGCACACACCCACCAGCCAAGTCCTGCACAGCACCACTGTGGCTGTTTAGTGACATGGCTATGTGGTGCAAAGGCAGTGGCACAGCCATGAACCCGGTGCACACATGGACCACCATTGACGCACTCCCAGACATGTAGTGCCACTGGACAGTGCTGACTGTAACAAGTTGCGTGCATGGCAGTGGTGTCAATGGATGGTGGCCATGCCCCACTGCCCACCTTGTTACACAGCATGCAATAGTAATCATGGATGTAAGGCACTCACCATCATCAGGCTGGTCCCTCTGCCTCTGTGGACCTTCACCCTTCCTGGAGTGACGTTCTTCCTACTGGTGCCTCCTCTCCCTCACCAGCCGTCGCTCATCTGGGCCTAAGGTGCAAACATGGAGAGAGGAACATCAGTACAGTCCTGTAGCAAAGTCCCCCTGCCCCCATGTGTGTGCAATCCCACACAGCCAGACCCACCCACCCCACACCCTGATAACACCACCACAGCAAACACCGGTCGGTCCCCCCATGTTCCGGACACATGCAACCGTGATACCCATATGGAATATAAAAGTGTATGGATGTTACACCTACCTGGCCGTGGCACTGTGCCCCTCCTGGCACGTGTCCACAGACAGGCAAGCAGGTCCAGGTCCCTCCGCCTCAGGTCCCCATATCTGTGGCAGCACTGCTCTGCCATCCGCCCCATTCCTGTGGCCTCCTCCAGGGCGTCGGCCACCTCCTGCCACACCTGACTCCTGGACCTGTCCAGGGGTGCCTCACCAAATAGTGGGCCAACAAGTGTCTCCACAATGGCAACCAAGTTTGCCATTTCTATCTGGCTCCACTAGGCAGCTCTCCTCTGCACCATCTCTATTGCTCAGTAGGGTCAAAATGGCACTCTGCAGCATGGTTCCACTATGTGCAGATGCTATGTGGTACAGTGCTGCCATTCCCTATCGCGCTGTCACCGAACAGCGCAATAGTGGTGCATCCATGCCTGATGCATGGCACCTAGGGGGCAAAGGTTGGGCACAGGGTCAAGGGTCTCAGGCGCACAGACAGCCACAGCACGATTGGAACCCAATGCATGTAGCATGATTGGGTGCCTGTGTGCCACCTCCAGTAGTGGTCTACCATGCTGTTGCCCCAGTGCGCCTATGATGCGCCCAGTGCCACAGCGCCATATAGGTGAACAGCGCTGTAGCACCACTGGCACAATGGTGGCCATGCCCTGCATTGCCTCCCACACACAGCACGTCAGCAGCGTGGCAGACACCTGCGTCATCAACTTGGGCATGCGCAGTTAGGCGTGTACTGCACGTCACAGAACTGCTCTCTTGACTCAGCACGTTCAACACAATTGAGCAAAGTGCAAAAGTGCAATATTCAGCCGTCATAAGCAAATTAGCTAATCAGCCAATCAATGGCACAGTCATTGCAATTTGCATCCACTTAAAGTTGGCGTCTCGCCTCATTTGCATGAGTTGTGCTAGAAAAGTGTGACATTGGGCTGCACTGGCCATAGTCAGTTACTGCTGTCTATTGGTGAGCTGCATGCTGTTTGGGAGTGTGGACTGTGGATTTTGGGACATGCATGGGACTGCACAGTCACAGGTAACACCTGTCATTCTCACAGGCTGAATCATGACCGAGTGAGTTGTGGAGAAAGAGGAACAGAGTTGTGGGAGGAGAAGGAGAAGGCCAAATTTCACAAAAGCCAAGATGGATGCCCTGTTTGAGGCCTACCTGGACCAGGAGCTGCTTCTCAGTGGATGCCAGGGAAGACCACAGACCCGTGCTGCTGCATGGGAGGAAGTGGTGCGTGCTGTGAACCTGCATGGCAGCCACCAGTGCTCTGTGCAGGAGTGCAAGAAGAAGATGGGCACAGACAGGAGGAGGATTAAGGAGAAGGTGGCTGCCATCAGGGCAGCATGATCTGCGACAGGTGGGGGACAGCAGGAGGTGCTACGCCTGACCCCACAGGAGGAGAAGGTTGCTGGCAGCATGCAGCATTGCACCATTGAGGGTGTTCCAGGTGGTGGATTCCAGACGGGTGGTAGCCTGTCACTGCATGGCAGGTCATGGTCTGTGTATTGGGGGGACAGGGTAGGTCACATGCAGTAACGTGACTTTGTTTTCCCTTACAGCTCCTGAGCATCTGCATGGGTCAGCGGTGGTGGGCCTCTCCACTGAGGCCAGTCAGATGGAGATGGAGGAGGGCCCATCCACCTCCACAGGAATACGTGTCTCAGTGTGACAGTGGGCCTGCCTGGATGTCCAGACTGATGTTGGTACAGGTGCAGAGGAGGCCCTGCCCATGTCCCAGCATACCAACATACACAAATGCCAGCTTGCTGTGACTTGTGCCGGGTCCATCACCAATGATGATGTCACTAACATCATGGGCAGTGACACATGTGTGCCACAGGATGGCCACACAGCAGGTAACATCGCAGCCATGGCTGTGGGTGGTGCCGCCGTGGAGGCCTGCGTGTCATCACAGTCACAGCCTGTGCCCATCAGCACTGGTGGGGCAGCACTGGTGTGTGAACAGGACAGTGGGACTGTTGCAGTCACTGCGGTGGCACCAGTGAGCCCTGGGAAGTGGCAGCCAGAGGGGCAGCATCAGCAGTCGGCGAATGGGCTTGGGGGTACAGTGTCAGGAGGCAGCATCAGTGCACTGCCTGTGGACATGCCCAGGCCTGGTCCTGGTGTGCAGCTCCCACCCTCAAAGCTTGCTGATCATCAGGGCCATGCACACCCTGAGGGACAGAATGCCGAGCAGGCAGATGACCTCTTGGATGAGCACACCCGCATACTGCAAGCATCAGTCAATCAGCAGATGTGGCTTGTGACGGCAGTGGATGCACTGAGCACGGCTCTGGAGCAGGCAGAGGAGTGTCACAGCAGAGAAACCACTCTGCTCCTGGCAGGGATGGACCAGATGCGGGAGGATGTGACCACTGACATAGAAAGGCTGGCACATACAATCACAGCTGCCATGGCCACAGGGGGCACACAGTTATTTGCCCATGTGGCGCAGACACTGCACAGTGCAATGTCCACCCCCCCATTCCTGGCATCGTGCGACACCCTCCTTGTTGACACTGGGTTCAGCTGTGGGCATCCCAAGCATGCCTGGCACAGGCATGTTCAGTGTGCTGCAGACCCCTGTGCGAGCATGGTGCATTCATGCAGTGGAACACCTGGGGGACCATCGGTGCCACCCCATGAGGCCAGTGGTCAGCCTGTCAGTGCTGGTGGGTCTTGGCAGGGCCACCCATGCATCCGTGGTGGCCAGGGCACTGTGGCATGTGACTGACCTGTCTCCCAATGCAGCTACTGTCTGATGCTGCCCTGCGTGCATTGTGTCATTCAGCAGGCATTGCAAGGGTGGGTACCTGGCCCAGTATGCAGACACACACAATCCATCTACACACTCCTCCCGCTGCTGTCCGCAGTTGTGTGTGCATGATGATGCCTGCTGGCGCTGTACACCAATGTGCAATGGTGCCCAGCATCTGACACATGCACAATGACAGGCAGTGGGCGTGGTGGCCTGTGGACATGTGTGTGGCTAGGGGTAGCATTCTGGGTCGGTGTGCCTCCTACCCTTTGTGCATGTCTGGTGCATTTTGTGTGTGTGTGTGTGTGTGTGTGTGTCTGTCCGTGTGTCATGTTAGACCTCACCCATCCCTGGTGGTGTGTGTGTGGTTCCATGCCCGGCCACTTCCCTTGATGGCATGCACCCCTGGTATGTGTCCTTGTGTGTTTGTGGGTTGTGCCTTAGCCACTGGTGGTTGCATATGGCCCCATGACTTACCTGGGTTGACTGAAGTGCTCCTTCATGATGGTGTCCTGGTGCAGCTGTGCCAGACAGAGCAGTCAGGGGTCCCGTCGCCCAAGGGGGGGCTGCTCATCACCATTGTCACTGGCCTCCTCATTGTCCCCATTGCCGTCCCCCTCTTTGACCTGTACAGCTACCCCACATTCGTTGGTCATGTTGAGCAGGATGCAACAGGCTAGGAATAGCCTGCAGACCTTTGAGGGGCTGTACTGTAGGGCACCGCCGGAGGTGACCAGGCAACAGAAACATGCCTTCAGCATCCCGAACACCAGCTCGATGACATTACATGTGGTGGTGTGTGCCTCATTGTAGCGTTGCTGTGATGGGGTCACAGGCCGCCGGTATGGTGTGAGCAGCCAGGGACGGAGTGGGTATCCACTGTCACCTGTGTGTAGAGGGTGGAGGTTAGTTTGGTGATCAGCATCGCCCTGTCCCGGGCCATGTAGGCCACTACCCATGTCACCTCTGACCATGCCCCTCCCAAGCCCTATGTTTGTCCGTGTGGTTTGCATACTCACCCACTAGGTGGCCAGTGGGGATGTCCCCACTCTTGAATCTGTGGCACAGTGCTGACTGGTGCCAGATGAAGGCATTGTGTGCTCCCCCAGGGTGCGTGGCACAGACATTGATTATATGCCCCCTGGCATGGCACACCACCTGGCAGTTGATGCTAGCATAGCCCTTGTGATTCATGCATGCAGCCCCCTCAGGGCCAGGTGGTGTGTGGATGGACACATGGGTGCAGTCTATTGCCCCTAGCATGCCAGTCATACATGCTACCCTGTGGAACTCCTGTATGTTTGCTGTGCACTCTGCCGGTGTGCTGGGGAAATGGATGTACTCCTCAGCATGTGGCAGCAGTACACTGAGGAATTGGGTGAAGTGGCGTGATGTGGCTGACTGGATTATGCCTGTGGTGTCCCCTGTTGGTCTCTGGAAGGTACCCATGGCAAGCAAGCACATGCAAGCTGTCACTTTAGTGTCCACAGACAGAGCATGACTCCGTCATGTAGGTGCCTGCATCACATCACTGCACAGCTCACAGAGCTGCCTCAGAATTGCCCGATTCAGGCAGTACCGGCCCACGATCTCCATATCACTATATAGCTCAAAGCTGGTGTGGGCTCGGTACTGCCTGTTGGGGGCATACCACCGATGGGCCCTTCCACGGCCATGCCCCCCTGCTGCCTGCCTTCACACCACCCCTCATTACTGCCTCCATCTGGATGGTGGCACTGGCCATGTCCCTGGCTTGTGTTCACTCACCCTGGCAGCTGTTTCTGTGTTCCCCCCGCTGTCCTGGCTGCTACTTCCCTGCACCGGGAACATCTGACTGTGCTGGACTCACTGCTGTGTGGCACTTCCCCCTTCTGCACTGTGGCTCCCCACACCTTCCCCTGAGCCTGTGGGTTCCAGGTGCCCTCTGTCCTGCCCTCTGTGTGTGTGTGTGTGTGTGTGTGTGTGTGTGTGTGTGTGTGTGTGTTGTCTGTGTGGCTGGCTATAGTTCAGCAACTTGTGGCTTCCCTGTAGTGTTCTTGCACCTCTCCCGTGTTCCTTTTTATTTTGGCTCATTTCCACTATGGCACAACTTCCACTTGCTCCCCTATTGTGCATGGCGCATGTTGTCAAATATTGCACTACGCCATTTATTCATGGTTCCTCCCTCTTCAGTTGCGCATGCATTCATTATTATTGCGCTGTTGCTCAGCGTGATTTGGGGGGCGCAACTGCCTCCTGCTGAATATCACTGAATGGCACATTTTCAGACTTGAGCTGGCGCAACCCTATTGGGCATGGTGCAACACTTTTGAATATCTGGGCCCATATGTAATTGTACAGTATACAACAGGTTTGAGCATCTTGATACAGAAATCTGACTAGCTAAAGAACAGTCTAAAGAGGGAAACTCTGAATCAGAGAAGGTATTTTATGATATCATGTCTTGGAATGTTTCTGGTGTACAAAAAAAGTTTTCAGATACTGAATAGCTGAAGTTTATGAAAAGCTTTGAAATCATCTTTCTTCAAGAAACCTGTCATTCAGTGGAAAACAATGTAATTCTAAATGGCCATTTGATGTTTGAAGTTCCTGTTATTAGGTCCTCTACCTCAAGAAGGCATACTGGAGGGCTGATTACATGGTTTAAAATTGGTAAATATCTCAAAACAGACTTAATATATTCTAATAATAATATCCAAGCTTTTAGGGTACAGTATTTTGTGGAGGAATTTATTATTTGTAATATTTATGTACCACCTATAACATTAAAATACTATAAAGATGGTTTATGGGAATCCATTGAGGATGTAATACATATGGTCTGGGCTACTATGACATGTGAAACAATTTTAGTCTGTGGTGATTTCAATGCAAGAATAGGCAATTTTGATAATTATCATGATAACAGCTTTCATAATTGGTGTCATGGTAATATCTAGGGCAGGATTAATGAAGGAAATTTAGCCAAGTTCCCCTCCACAACTGCTATTGTGGACTGGAATCACCCACAGCTGTGGCGGTAGCGATTCACAGCTGCAGCAGTTGCGGAGGGTGTTAGGGCAGGTTCCGATGCCCATAGCAGCCTCCCGCAGCTGCGGTGCTGTCTATAGCAACAGCGTCAGCAAGCTGCCATATTCCATGGAGCGGCTTCACAGGTGGATTCCCCCTAGCGTCTAAGTTTTCCCGCAGCTGTGGGTCCTTCTGGCACATTTGTGAATCCTGCCCCAATTCTTTTCCTAGGAACTCAGCTGACAAAAAAACAAATAATATGGGTATACAATTAATAAAAGTATTAGAAACCCATTTTGTAGCCCCTCTTAATGGTAGAATAAGAGAAGACTTAGAAGGGAATTTTACCCATCTTTCCTCTTATGGCTCCGCAGTTATAGATTATGCTTTTTGGAATAGAGATACAGATGTGTGGGAATATTGTGAAATAATTAGAAAGTGATCACTTTCCTATATCAATGAAGTTAAAAAATTCAACAAAAGTGGAAAAAGTCCAGATTGAGTCAGGTATGGAAATTAGTAACAACTATATAGGATGGAACAAAATAAATGAAAGTATAATAATGGAAAATATTTACAAGCTTAAACATATTACAGATGCCATTGAGACAGATGAAGATCTTATTGATAGTGTTTTGCTGGGTCTTACAGAAATTAACACATTAATACGGTTCTCTAGTACTACAATAGGTAAGACCAAGATAATCGATACTTGATTTGATAATGACTGTCGTTTGGCTAAAAGGGGCTCAAATAGATGGATTAGATCTATGAAAAATTTGAAGTTGAAAATAAATAATAAACATTTGAATATGGAAAGAGAAAAGTATAAGATTTCACTACAAATTAAGCAAAGGGACTATTACTCCAAACAATGGGAAAACATGTTACTAGTAATAGAGCCTAACAATTCTCAAGCCTATTGGAGACTAGTAGCTAAAGGTACTGAGAATTATAAATATGAAATAGATTCATTCATCCCAATTGATGTTTAGATTAATCACTACTCTGATATTTTCAATGAGTCTAATGTAAAAGGATATAAGTAAAATAAACTTCTTATACAGAAGAGATAGAGTTGCCATGTTTTAATATAATTAAGCATCAGGAAACTTATTTTGCTATAGCATCTCTGAAACAAGAAAACACTACAGGGCCTGACTCCATTCCTGCGGAAGTATATCTGGCCGCTCCCTTTGTCTGGTCATGTATATTGACTAAGTTTTTTAATTCCTGCTGTAAAAACTTGAAATTTACGGATTCTTGGAAAGGGGTTATGATCATATCTGTTTTTAAAAAGGGAGATAGAGAAAATCCAGCTATGTATAGACCTATATCCTTACTGGATACTATAGGCAAAATTTTTGCTAAAATTATTCTTGCAAGGTTAAGAGATCAACTAAAAGCTCTAGGTGGACTGTCTGAATTTCAAGCGGGATTTAGGGGCGGATATAGCACTATTGACAACTGCTATATTCTTAATCATCTGTTTGAGAAATACATTAAACTTAGGAAGAAAAAGGTCTATTTAGCCTTTATAGATTTTAGTGCCGCCTTTGATAGGCTCTCAAGACAGAAATTATGGGAAACCATGAGGGACTGGGGTTTTTCCCCATATCTGATAGGTATTATTAGAGAATTATCCACCAACACTTGGGCACAATTAAGAATGTCTACTGAATCTGAACCTTCCAAGAAATTTTCTACTAACTGTGGGGTGAGACAAGGTTGTGTACTGGCTCCAACATTATTTTGTATGTATCTATATATATATATATATATATATATATATAGATTATTAATCTATTTTAAGGAATCTGACACAAGCTCCCCTAAAATAGCAAAGGAGTACTGTCCAGTCCTGGCATACTCCAACAATTTAGTTTTAATTTCCTTGACTCAATCAGGGGTTCAAAATAAGTTGGACATTCTGCTGAACTATGCTAATGAGTTCAACTTAAAAATAAATGAAAATAAAAGCCAGATAATGGTAATGGGATGACATAAACAACTAAAAAAGTGATGATCTTTAGGGTCTTTAAGGATTAAAACTTTTCAATTCTACAATTATTTAGGTCCCACTTTTTCTTAATCGGGAAGTTGGTCTAAACATTTAGATACTTTAAAAATAAAATTAAAGCAGACAGCCAATTCTCTAAATATTTTTAATAAAAAAATATGGGAGATGTTCATTAAAACCTCTTATTCTGGCCACCAAAGCAAAATATAATACACAATTTTTATATGGGTCTGAGATTTGAGATTCTAAGACAATGGAAACTCTGGAAATTCCCTTAATTAAGCTATCCAGATCAAGCTTAGGTCTGAGTCAATCGGTTCCAGCTCAATTGAGTAGAGCTGAAAATTAACTATTGGATTAAAGTCTTACAAATGAAAAAATATCGTTTGCCTTATTTATGTTTATTAGAGAAACAAAGGTGGCTATCTGAAAGACTAACTCCATCTAGTTGGTTGAGAAAAGTACATAATATTCTAAAAGAAAATGAGTTGGGTTATTTGGTTAAGCTGAATGAGCAAGGGGTAGCTATTAGTCCTAAGTATCAAAAATATGTTACTCAAAGGATTCTGGAATTCAAAAAAGAAAAAGATCTGTATTTTATAATGAATCTGAATATTGCAAACCGATTAGTACACAATGATGTAGTCCATTATTACAGATATTACCTGGATGTTTTAACAGACAATAAGAAAAGAATATTATATATCAAATATAGGATGGAATAATTTAACAGTAACATCCTATTGGCGAGATACAATAGGGATAACAATTTAATGGCTAGTTACTGTAATTGTGATAAATTGCAATTGGAAAATTTACTTCATGTCATTTTTTTCTGCAAATGGTGTAAATCCCAAAGGAAAAATGGATAATTCCCATAATAAGATCAATTCAATCTACAAATAATGAGGTACTGTTGACTATTTCATTCACTTCAGAGGATTAATTTATTATTAAGAATGTAGCTGCATATTAGACTGCCATTCAGAAAATTAGGTTTAAACATAAAACTTAAATGAATGATAACTATTAGAAGAGACTAAGGACCAGATATTCAAAACTTTGCGCCAGGCAAAAACCGTTTGCGCAGGTTTAGTGCGGGATTAGCACGGGTCTGCTATATTCAAAAGGCCAAATAGTGTGGGCAAACTGCATTAGCACTGGGCAAAATTATAATGTATGCAAGGGGCAAACTGACATGAATACAGGCGCAATGCTATATCCAGCGACTAGCGCCGCTAAAGTGGTTTTGCACGACTTAGCCGACACTTAGTGATGTACCATTCGCCTAGAAAAAGCTTGTCTAACCCTGGCATCTGAGCTTTGCACCGACACTATATGGCTTTTGTGCGTGTTTGCGCTGGTTTAGCGCTGGTTTTGCCCTACCCTAACAAAGAAATATGAACATAGATAAAGCCAAACATAGAGGAAGCATATTGCTAACTGATGGCATCACAATGATGCCATCATCTGCCACCAGTCCCAGCCATGCCAGGCAGTAAGTGGTGACCCTGCTGCCAATGGACAGCATGGCAGTGTGGGCCACAGCACACACCTGTGGACCACACTTCTGTGGACACCAACAGATGCCAGCACACACATGCAGCACTGTGGGCATGGAGGATGTTGAGGGGAGTATGTATGGGTGGTGAGGCTATGCCACAGACCAGGTGTGGCTGCAAGGCTGGGACACATCATGCAGTGCACATGGGCCAGTATTGGGAATTCCCCAACACCAGTGTGCCTTGTGGATAATATATGCCCCCCCGGCCACATACCACACAGCTGTACAACTGCCACAGCACACAAAGCCAGAAATGTACATGTCACTGTGAGCATCCCATGCCACAGGTACAGCTTCTGTGGGTCACACAACAGCGTAACAGTAATGTCCACTGTCAGTAAACACCTGCAGGTTGGGCCTCTCACTGTGTATAGTGCAGTCATCATCACTGCCCTACACACCATAGGCAATGCTGTGTCCACACACTACTGGCCCCCTTGCTACTGTAGTTTCTGCTGTGCACTGTAGCATGACCTACAATGTGACAGTTGCATGCAGCACCACCACCATCTGTGCCTATGCTGTGTTGTCCCAGTACAGCTGCAGGCAGCAGTGCATGTGGAAGTAGTGTTCAAAACTGTATAATATTCCCAAGCTGTTTGGCGCGAGTGCTAACACGCTTATGCTGGTTTACGAGGGCTAAACAGTTAGCCCAGTGCAAACTGCATGCAAATCAGGTCATAATGAGATGCTAATCTGGATGTTTGCCCACAGACTACCTAAGTAGGCTCATTTGCATGTCACTTTTGAATATGTCAAAGTTTAGCGCCCGAACAGCGTGTTTGCTCGGGCTATGATTTAGCTCTACGCTAAATCCGCATAAGCGTGTTAGCTCTGCGCTAACAGTTCGGGAATATTTTACAGTTTTGCACACTGTACTTTCACATCACTGCTGCCTGCAACACTTGGGTCCACGATTGCTGCTACACACATTGGCCACATAGTTCATCTCTACCTACCTTCACATCGCTGTGCACTGTGTTGCTGTTGTGGTTTGCACTTTCTGGTTGCCATATTCAGAGCTGTCTTATTCCAGGGCTAAGTTTGCCCTGCACTCCCAGCCCAGTTTGCCCAGCCTCATTCCCATGCTATATTCAGAAGCTGTGTGCCCTGGGCTATTCCTTTTGAATATAGCTTGCTCTGTGCTCCGGGCTAAGTTTGCCCACTGGGCAGTGCTAATTTTGCCCCGGGGCAAAGTTTTGAATATCTGGCCTTAAATGTTAGACTGGAGTCTTATAATATAATGTAATCTTTAACAAATGTTTTACTATCAAATCAAATCAGTTTTATTTCTAAAAGGCGCCTTTCTAAAACCAAGGCGCCTGTACAATAAAATACATAAAATAAAATAATTAAAAACAAACTTATAATTTAAGACAAAAAGCAGTATAGTAGCAGCATAACAAAACATACCAAAGACATATCAAAAACAGCAGCATCAACCAACAAATGCTAGGCTGAAAAGATGAGTTTTTAAGGCGGTTTTAAAACGGTATTGTATGTATAACTAATTAACACGAATAATGTGAGTGCAATTTTTAAGTTTTGTTATGAAAATTGTATGATTCTTCTTGTTTTTATAAATTTTATAAAGATCTATGACTGAACAATAAACTGAAATTGATTGTTTGAATTCACAATATAAGACTGCATGTTTACTAGCCTGTAAGTTCATGAAAAACTGGAATACAGACATGGAACATCATCTAAAGAGTTGCCAGTCAGTGCATTTAACTGTAGCAGACTGAAGTTGCATTGTATTCATATTTTAGTTACCATTCTGATTACACTTTAACATTTTTCTGTGTGGTTACCTTTTAAATAAATGTCAGATAGACATAGACAGTTGAAACAGTGCACATGACCTGCATTTATATGCAGTTACACTTGTAAGAACAGATTTAATAATGCCAAAAGTAGTAACATAGTAGTTACACAACATATGTTCTGTTACAATTTGCAATAGCTATTACATGTGTAGTTGCCCTTCTACAAACAAATAACACAATGTCAGAAGAGATAAAATGGTAGTTGCACAATAGGTGTTCTGTTACACTTTGCAACAGCTGTTACATGTGTAGGTATACTTGTCAGAATTAAATGATTTGTGCTGAAAGGGAGACTATAGTAGTTGCACATGTATGCAAATTGCGTAACTACACCATAATGACATGTGACACTAGTTAACAATGACCTAGTAGTTACATGCAACTACACAGTAGTCACAGTGTAGTTACTTCATGCAACTTGTGTGTATACTTAACATGCAACTGTGAAACTAGTTAACAACTACATAGTATTTACATATAATTACACAGCAGTTACAGTGAAGTTACAACATAGTTATACAGTAATAACAGTGTAGTTAAGGACACATAAAATAAAGTGTTACCCTTCCCAGATATTGGTTCTGACTATGAGTCAGATGATGAAAGACATTCAATATAATCGAAGTGCTTCTCTGTATATGGAATATCTGAGTGGTGCTGTGGGATTGACAGGTTTGTGCATTCCATTTGAGAGCTGTCAGGCGAGAGTTACTTGTAAGCATTTAACTGGGGAAGCTGCCCCCTCAGGAAACGTGGTGTCTAATTTAGAAGGTATCATGGGGTTGGTTCAGTCGCATTTGTTTGCACTGTTTGCTTGCCCCACACCTGAGGAACTCATGGACTCTTTTTTGACCCACGTTCAGGTACCAGTGATCCCGGAGTGGGAACTGTCTGCCTTAATTTGGGAAGTCATGCCATTGGAAGTTGATCAGGCCATTTCGAGTTGGCCCGGACTACCTGAAAGAGCTCCTGGTCCCTTATTGCCCAGGGTGATTGCTCTGTTCAGCTGGCGAGGGGTTGCTAGAGATCCTGAGGGTGTGCTTGAAATCTTCTGGGGCCCATACATTTATGTATGTGGCCCCTATCCTGTGGAATTCTCTACCTCGTCAGTTATGGGAGTGCACGACTGTGGTGGGATTTAAAAAGGCCTTAGAAACATATTTATGGACTCAAGCATTCAGAGTTTGATTTTATTTGTTTATTTGTTTTAGCTGCTTTTAACTTTAAGATCTGAAATGTGTGGCTTGTTTTTAAGCTTTGTGAGGCACCTTGGTTTTTTGAAAGGTGCCATAGAAATAAAGTTTATTATTATTATTATTATTCTGTATGAATAGGGCCCTGGGACTGGATGGTTTATTGGCAGAATGTTATAAAATGTATAGGGAAGCCATGATAGACATCCTGACAGTGGTTTGTAATGACCTCCTTAGTAGGGGGATGATTCCCACCTTGTTTACGGAGGTGTTACAGACCCTTCTTTATAAAAAGTGTCTGTCCACTGATTTGAATAACTGGAGGCCTTTATGTCTCTTGAACAATGATTTGAAAATTCTTATGGTCATTTTAAATAAAAGATTGGCAATTATTGCAAATCTGGTAATCTCGCCAGTTCAAACTTGTATGATTCCACACAGGTACATGATGGATAACCTTATTTTGCTTTGGGAATTCCACAGACAGGGGCAGAGAGAAGGTGAGGTGGGCTTCCTTCTCTACCTAGACCAGGAAAATGCCTTTGATAGGGTCTCCCATGCCTTTCTATTTGAAGTATTAGAACATTATGGGATTCCATTGATGTTTTGTTCTTGGATTAGACCTATTTATGATTCAGTTTCAATTGTCCCCTTTAACAATGGCCATCAGGGTGGCCACATAGCTCTTAAATGTGGGGTCCCTCAGGGTTGCCCCTTGAGCTCCCTATTATATTGTTTTTGTATAGATCCTATAGTTCAAAAGATTATGATTCATCCTCAGATTAGGGTCATAGTGAGCCCCACGTCAGATGTTTATGTAAGGTGATAGCATATGCTGACAATGTCACCTTGTTGGTTCAGGATATTACCTCGGGTTGTATGGCTTTGGATATTTTTCACTCCTATCAACCCATTTTGGAGGCAAGGTTAAGCCTCCAGAAATGTGCAGGTACTGTATGTTCCTAGGTAATGGACAGTCACTGATGGATTCCATTAGAAGCATATGCCTGACTTCTGATCCGGTTAAGATCCTAGGCATTATTTTAGGGACTGGGGATTTGGAATTCAGGAACTGGGAACTGAAGATTGATTTTTGTTCAGCTAAAATAGCTAGATGGAAGGCTTGGCAACAAACCAAGAAGAAGAGGTTTTTAATAGTGAATCAACCAAGAAGAAGAGGGTTTTAATAGTGAAGCAATTTTTACTTCCCTTATTTCTTCATATTAGTGGCATTTTTTCTCCTACCTCAGCTTTGAGAAACCAGGTTTTATAGTCTTTTTCAAATGATATGGAGATATGAGGAGTCTTTTGAACCCCATTAAAGGAATATATTTTATCTCCCAGTGTCCGGGGTCTTGATTTGCCTAACTTGGTGGTTACATTTTTTGCCATTTTCTTAAATGGAATTTGGGACTTTATTTAGATCCCACAGTACAGGTATAGAAACCATGGGTTAAAGAATGATGTCCCACATTTTAGATCAATGGACTTGACTGAACTTCTCTCCAGTGGTTTCCTGAGGTGCCTGGCACATTAGTGAGGTCACTCTTGGAAAAATTACGGAGGAGAAGATCGGCTATAACACTGTCATCCCTCACAAAACTGAAACTATTATATCAAGAGATTTTACAGTTGTACTTCATGTCCCAGCCCCCTTATCCAGGTATCTCTGCTGCACTCACTGCGGAGTTACATATTTTCCTCCGAGACAAAAGAACCCCGCCAAAGATGTAGGATGTGCTCTGGCTTAGTAGCGGTGGTAGGCTCAGTGTTAAAGCTAATGAAAAGCATAAGAAATTGGATGAGTGACATTGTTGTAGGGCGGGGTGTGAGGGGATTTTGGAAACAAGAGGCCCGATTTTCAAATCCCTGCATCTGATGCAAGGTGCTTGCACCAAACAGATTTGGTGCAAGGTGCACCTTGCATCCAGGGCTGCCTCCACACAATTCACAAAAGTGGCCTGTATCAACTACAGACCGCCTGCCCCAAACAGGTCCTGTGCCACCCTTCTGCCCAGTAATGGGCTGCGACAAGTTGCAAGGGTGCCCTGCACTAGATGCAAGCAGCCACAGCCCAGAAGAGTGATTCACTGAAGCAGAAACTAAGTCCCCACAGACCAGCCTAGGCTGGCATAAGGGGACTAAGAAACTGCTGCCGTGTATGCTGCTGGGTGCATAGTGGCATGGGTACCCACACCCCAATCTCTGATGTGCCCCACAACAGCAATCATGGTGTGAACCCCACACCAGCCCCCTGATGATGCCATCAGTGGCATACAGTGCACTCCCCCATTGGTGGTCTGGTGCGCTCCAACCCCCAACACCTGCCAGTAGTGCCCCATCACCCCTCAGATCCGGGCAGAGCCAGGGACCAGCAATGCCCTCCACACACCTCCATGGTCCCTACTGGACTACATGTGCAGCAGCCTGTCCCATGTGCAGTATGCCCACCATGCGGAATGGGTCACATAGGTTTGGGGCACATCCATTTTGGCATGGGGCACACTGGGTTGCAGCACTGAAAGGGACTTGCGGCAACCCCTGTCCATGCATTATGCATTCACCACAAGGGCAGGGTTGCCACAGGCATGGGTACTTAGGCATCAGTACCCCTCCCATATGTGAATCAGGTGCAGGGTCTCTGGCGCACAGGGCTTCGGCACAAGCTGCTGTTTGCCACAGCTTGTGCCGGACATAGGCCCCTTTGAGAATCAGGCCCAATGTCTCACTTCTTGTTAGAGTGCCCCTATACTGTCACCATTTGGAAGGCTTTAGAGAATAAATGGCAGGATCCTGGCTGGACCTCCTTGTCATACTAGGATGTTATTTTAGGTTCTACCCCTTCAGGTGTTCAATATGACAAAGGGATTTTATGGTTGGTTCTTGCAACCTTGAAATACTACTTGTGGCAAGTTAGATGTGTCCTCTTGCTACAAAATGTAGATATCTCCCCATTGGTTTTGGTGGATCAAGTTGTATTAGAATTAGTTGTTTTGTATAGGCAGGACTGTAGGGTGGGAGTATCAGGATGTGTCCCTTCCCAGTGGCGTAACATTGGAAATCATTTTGATCCTTTGAGTCACTTTTTTTTAATTGTTCACCCTAGTTTTCCTACTGATATTCTTTTCCCATTTCATACCAGTCTAGGGGACTTTGTTGAAGTTTTTCCTGGTTCAGAATACTTCATTAGGTGGGGGGGGGCTCTTTGGGTTGCAGGGTGGTGTTTGGTGGGTGTTGTCACTATTGCATTATGTTGTTTTCTTTGAGTCAAGTCTTTTATACATTGCAACTGTTCAAGTGTATGCAGTATTTTTTATGATTTCATTATTGGCACAGTGTCTTGTAAGGATTTTGTGCATGTAACTCTGTTGGTTCTTTGTCCTAATAAAAAGTTCTCCTACTCTTTTCAGTAGGCAGACCCTTTGGCATCCTGGCACTTTGCCAAGATGGCAGATCCCAGTCTCAATGGTAAGAGGATGGAGTTCTTGGAGGCAGGGGAGAGGGACTTCTCCCCTGTCTTGACAGTGCAAGAGGCCCCTGACATGACCATTTCTATGGAGCTGGAAAAAGAAATATTGGAGGAGAAATGAATGTGAATATGTTTTCTGGTACCAGAGGAGTAAAAACCACTATTGAACAACTTCTGACAAGTAGTTCATGTAAGTCCAATGAAGGCGCACAAATAGAAGCTGCCCAGCTAGAAGAACTGCTCTTAGAAGAAAATAAGTTTTTACTAAAAAAAAAAGCAAAAACTCATGGCCTAGATGTTGCTGCTTCAAAAGATGCCTCCTATGGATTTTGACACGGCTGAACAGCTGACTGTCAATGTGGATACCTCATCAAAGATGCTGCTGTGGAGTGGAGAAACATCAACAAAAGAGAGTGCAAATGTTCTGGAAGCCATAGAAAAAATGGTTCCTGCACCAAAGGATTTCTCAGCAGATGCAAGTGACTCTCTTGATGTGGGGAACTGGCAGAAATGGCAGAAACAGACCGGTCTCAGTCTGGCCTAAGATGGCCCACGGTTGCTCAGACCTCTGACACACTTACTGACACCTGGTCAGTCGATAAAGTCCTGCAAGAGGCAGGCTGGGAGAAGGATCCTACCTCAGAAAAATGGACTTCAGGAAATTCACTGATCACAATGCCTAGTGTGAGTACAAATGTAAACTTAGAAATGAGGGGAAATGTCCAAAACAGCTTCTTAGGAGAATCAATCTATGGAGTTACCTCCTTAGCTGACTTTAACACAAAACCCTCAGCTATAATTTAAAGATGCAACTCAAGATATTGAAACAGCACATTTAGGGCATAATAATGATAACAATCAAGAGATGTCTAATAAAAATAACATGGGGCTGATACAACAGAAACAGGGAGCACAACAAACACCTCGCAGTACAGCCAACAAAGCTAATACTAGAGCACATGCTACTTTGTTTAGAACTCCCTTACAACCAGCAAAAAGTCACAATGCTGGAAGATTAAAATACTATATATAAGATGCATGGAAGAAGCCCCAGATCATGTGTTTGTTGCTAGGGTTTTGTTGAAAGACTCTTTAAAGTTTTTTGCCAATGAAATCTACGCCCTTAATCACGTCTCTACTGAAACTACTTTTAGCATCGTTTTCATTTCATTTTTCATTTTTATTTTATAGTTGTAGGCAAAATGAGCATGTCTGCCCGTTTTCATATGTGACAGGTACAAACAACTACATATATTGACAAATAAACAACAACACATTTAAACAAACAATCAGTAATTATAATCATCATACAAACATTTCCGTAATTTTTTTTTAAAAGTAAATAAAGATGTGCACTTTACCAAATAAGAGGGGAGAGAATTAAAAAAAGAGGGAGCTGTAAGTAAAAAGGATCTCTGACCAATTGATTTCTTACATAACGGAATTAAAAAGGTAGGTTTACTCTGAGAACGGGTGCCACATGTATTTAAAGCCTAAGGAAATAACAAAATGATATAATCTGGTAACAAACCAACAGTCCCCTTAAAAAGAAATTGAGCTAACCTAAATTACACCCTATTATTAAATGAGCTACAACCCGAGAGTTTAAGCAAATCACAGGTGTGAATACGTTGTGAAGCACTCGTCATAAATCTTAAAACTGAATTAAATGTTACCTTCAGGTGACCCAAAATTCTATCTGTAATAGTCGAAAAAATAATGAAACCGTAGTCAATCAAGCTAAACAGAAAACTGTGAGCCAGTAATTTTCGAGATCCTTGAGTGAAAAGGGATGTACCTTATATAACATTCCTAATCTTTGATGAAGAGACTTACAAAGAAATTGTATATGAAATTCAAATGGCAAATGGGAGTCAAGGTAAATACCCAAATATTTGAAAGATTTAAAACTTTAAATGGTCTTAAAATTTTTTGGATTAAATATAATACACTTAAATCCAAACCATTATGGACCCTGTTTCTGCAATACCCCTAACCAAGACTGCGCAAAAAACAGTTACAGTATTATTCCAGAATGAAGGAGTCAGCACGAATAATCTAGTCCACTGGCTAAAACAACGATGTACTGTTTTAAATGATCCGGAGGCTATATTTGACTAGAAGCACATTTGGACTGGGGGTTGGAGGGTAAAAGTTATGTTAAAAATATTGATACTGGTGTGCTGCATCTACCCAACAGTTTTCTGTTAGGAAAGGACAGAGGGGTTTTATTTCACCCAGGCCAACCAAAGGCCTGATGTAAGTGTGACTCAGTAGCACACTTGAACAGCATATGTGACAAGCCTAAATGCTCAAACTGTGGTGAATTAGGGCATGTGGGGACACAATGTGTAAACATCTTTTTTTTTTCCATTAAGTTTTTATTCCATTTTGGTTACAGTGATTAAATCCAACAACATCAAGTACATACATGTACAAATGCATACATACTTATGTTAACATGTAGACTAATGCATTCCCTGTAACATCCCCCTAAGGACCCCCCACCCGCTCCCTTCCCCTCCCCACCCCTTTGCCACCCCAGCACAAGTCTAGCGAGATTGCATACCTACAATCAGCAGATGAACTATGAGCTTCTATAGTGAATAAATAGTATAAAAGGGACCCCAGATCCTATTGAACCTAGGAAGCTTATTCTGGAGGGTAGCTATCATTCTCTCAACCCTCAAACTGGCGAGCAATTCCTCCAGCCATTCTGTGTAGCTGATCACAACAGAGTCCTTCCAGTGTCTGAGGACAATTTTCTTAAGAGTGGCCGCAATCAAAACCATGTGGAACCTCCTATTCCTGACGGGAATATGAGAAACATCTCCCAACAAGCATATTTCAGGAGTAAAAAGGTCCCCCAGTCCCAACATTGGATTCATTCTGTTTTTAATCTCTGTCCATAATGGGGTTATCTTTGGACAATTCCAGAAAATATGCATCAAATCCCCAACCCCAGCTTGACACCTGTTACATGTAGATTCTGTGATTATTTTAATCTAGCCAGCTTTTGCTGGAATAGTAAATATTATGGAGAATTTTAAACTGTATCAATCTTAACCGATCTTGTAGAAGAAATCTGTGACAGTTCAGCCATACAGCCTTCAATTGAGTTCCACATTAGGAAACATTGAGGCCCAGTATAGCCTTGAACCGGATTTTGGGAGTAAGCCCATTCAAATAATACTGTGTATACTTTGGAAATTACATGTGATAGGCCCTGTGGCCCTAAGGCATCATAGAAGTCCATTTCGGACTCTGAATTGCCCTCGTACCCATCTTGCTGAGCAGGAGATGTCGGAGCTGATATACTTTAAAAACTGCCGTGGTGGACATCTCAAATTTATTCAGGATCTCAGAGGAGGATAGTACTTCACCATCAGGTGTAAGAAAGTCTTTCAAACAGCATGCACCAGGCAGGGCCAACCATGTGGAGTTGAGAATTTTATTATCAATTAGAAAACGCGGATTACCCCAAATAGGCTGCACCCAATCCCTGAGATAGTCATATTTGAGGAAGCCACAAAGCTGCATGTGAGTTCTCACCGAAATCCCAATTGGGGAGCTATGTAGCAGGGGAAGGAGGAGTTTCAGAGTAAGATAGAGCAAGGCCTCAGGCTTCAACCCTTGTTTCTGAATGAGGGCCAGCTCAATTTGTAACTCATAAAGGTGTATACGATAGTTGTGTTGAAACTTCCATACCCTTCACCCACCTCAGGTATTTGCAAGATGGCCTGCCAGAAATAAAGGGCAAAATGTGGCAGTCTTAACCTCCCAGTGATTTGGGTGCAGCCAACCTATGGTAGGCCATTCGAGATTTCTTGTAACCCCACACGAAGTTAGCTATAATACTATGGAGTTTTCTAAACCATGAAAGTGGTATCCAGATATTCAACATGCTAAGAGAGTAAAACAACCGGGGAAAGACATTCATTTTAACTAAATTAATCCTCCCCCATAGTGAGATTGGAAGCCTTGCCCATCTTTCCAAATCCAGTTCAATGGTACGCACCAGGGGGTCCAGATTTAACTGACGTATCTTAGTCATATTCCTTGTTAGGCTAAGACCGAGGTATTTTATGGAATCTGATTTCCAGGTCAAGCCAAATTCAGTGATTTCCTGCCTAAAAAGATTTTTGTTAAGGGGAAATACCACAGATTTATCTAAATTTAGTCTGTATTTGGCCAATCTACTGTATTCCCGAATAACTTCCAGGAGAGCCGGAATAGACGTCCTTGGGTTGGAAACATATACCAGAAGGTCATCCGCATATGCTGTTATTTTCACAATATAGTCAAGAATTCTAATACCATTTATTTCTTGTTTATGCACTATTGTTCTGATGAGGGGTTCCAGGTATATATTAAAAAGGAGAGGGGACAAAGGGCAACCCTGTCTAGTACCTACATAAAGATTAAAGGGGTCCGAGGTGGCCCCATTGCAACTAACTCTTGCTGTAGGGTTTGAATAAAGGAGTCTATCCATTTTAAGAATGGATCTGGAAACCCAAACTTCCCCATTGTGGTTAACAGAAACCCCCAATGGACCCTATCAAAAGCCTTCGCGGCGTCCAAAGACAGCATAGCCATAGTGGAACTACTGCCTTCGGACACCGAGAAGGCATGGGCCAGGGTTCTAAGGTGATCAGCGGAGGACCTGTCTTTCATAAAGCTGACCTGTTCTGCACCAATAAGGCCGGGTAGTACCCGACTTATACATTCCGCCAGCAATTTAGCTAAAATTTTTACATCGTAGTTAAGCAGGGAAATAGGTCTATAACTAGCTGGTTGTTCAGGGGGTTTGTCTTGCTTTGGTATTAAAACAATAAGTGCTTCAAACAATGATTGATCCCGTGTTTGATGACTTAGAATGTGTCTAAATAACATAAGGAGTAAAGGGGATAATTGTTTGGAGAATTTTTTATAAAAATTTGACTAGAACTCATCTGGCCCCAGAGTTTTATCCAATGGGAGACTCTGAATAATCAATTCAATCTCATTTTGGGTGATATCAGTCATCAACTGCATTTGTTGGGGTTCAGTCAGCGAGGGGAGATCCAATCCTTCTAAGAAGGTGAGTATCTCCCTCTCAGTGGGGGGGTTCTCCATTTTACTATACAGGGATTTAAAGTAATATCTGAATTCCTGCGCTATCTCCCCAGGCATGGTTTTCACTTGGCCATCTACCTTGGATTGAATACCTGGGATTATTCGAGAGAATTCCAACTGTTTGATTCATCTGGCGAGGAGCCTACCCGCCTTTTCTCCCTGATCAAGATAGTTAGCCTTAGTCTTGATTAACGCCAACTCCGCTTGTTCCCGAGCAATTTTAAATAAAGGTCTCTCAGTTTAATAAGCTCAAGCTTCTCGTCTTCTGAAGACTGTGGAGTCAATTTAGTTTCTCTACTTCTTATTCGGTTCAGCAATTTGGACAGGATTTGCACCCTCTCCCTTTTCCTTTTGGTTGTCTGTCCAATTAGTATACCTCTCATGAAAACTTTGAGTGCTCCCCATACCATATCGGGACTGATATTATCTTTCAGATTATTAGCTATAAATTCTTCTATTTGCGTTGAAATAAACTCTACTGTTTTGGGGTTATGCAGTATCTGGTTGTTTATCCTCCACCTACTGCCCTTCTTAGGAAGGGAAGAGAAGGAAATTGACACCACCACCACTGCATGGTCAGAAGGGGGTCCTGGCATAATTTCTGTGTCCAGCACTCCAGGAAGGAGAGTACGTGAGAGTAATATGTAATCTATACGGGATGCTGTACCGTGAACTTGAGAAGTGAACGTGTATTCCCTAGACTTCGGGTGAACAATTCTCCAGACGCCCACTAGACCGAGCTGGTCCAACAATTCTCCCAATGCCCGTTGGGCCAGTGAGAAGGCTGAAATAGTTTTTCTGGTTCTATCCATTAAAGGGTCTAAAACAAGGTTTAAGTCGCCTCCTAGAATCATGGGGATCTGTACAAATGGAGTCAAGGCTTCCAGGAGTTTAACAAAAAACCTTTGGGATTCAGTGTTGGGACCATAAACAGAACCAAGGAGAATTTCCGTGTTTTGTAGCCCACCCCTGACAAGAACATAGCTACCCTCATCGTCCTGAATAACCTGAAGAGGGGCAAAGGGGATGGACCTACGCATAAGCACCATAACACCTCAGCTTTGCGTGCTACCTTGTGAAGAAAAAACTGTCCCCATTTGTAAACTCCTCATGGAGTTACATTCCGTTTGGAGCAAATGCGTCTCTTGTAAAAAACGCTATATCTGCTTTTACCACCTCTAGGTGCTTCAATATACTATACTGTTTAGCTTTCTGTCGTGCTCCCTTTATGTTCCAGCTTACAAATTTAATCGTCCCACATGACGCCATTATCCTGCATGTCAAACTCAAACAATGGTCTGCTCCTACCTATCCGGTGCTCTCTGTCGCCAATCTTAGAGACTTGTGCTCCCACCCCCCTATTTTTCCCACCCAAGCAACACCCATAAGTAATATATTCCCCTCTTAGTCTCAGTCCCCTACTATCCTCCCTACCTCCTCCCTCATCTTCATGGTCCATGATGGCAGCTCGCATCACTGTATGCTCCCCCTCCCTGTCCCCCCGTCCATTCCTTCAGTTAGAATATTGCCCAACATTGGGTTTTCCCTGTGTAGAGAAACATCCAGCAATAATGTATTTCCTATCTACGTACCCTTAAACCGTAATAATCTAACATTTGTTAATATACCCCTAAAAGGGGGAATGATTAGCCCCAATGTCCCTTCCCCAAAGAACCCAAGACAATGTCAAGCCAATCTGAGCCTCAAGAGCAACCAGGTACTAATTTTCTTAACCTACAATAATCTGCATTAGATTCTAAAAGCATCCTTTTTAATAACAGACACATAATCCTGATGTCCCCCCGGGTACAATATAACGTTAAGGCAAGGCTCCGGCGTCCGATCCAAAAACAGCATCGGTCCCCCTATCAGTTCCACTCATGAATCCCTTCCTGCGGAAACCATAGTCCAGGCAATACACTGCAGTCAGTCATGGCACCAACAGACTCTTCGATTCACTTTTTAACATATTAGGAGCTGCCGTTACTTCGTGCTTGCAGATCTCCCCTTGAAACTCCCAGAATCTTCAAAACTATTCCACCAGCAAACATATATCTGCCATGAATAGATTGGAGGCGACCATTCCAGATCCCTGGACCGACCAATGAGGGACTTACATGCCTTGGGTTACCACGATGAAGCTAGGTCCATGTCGAAATGCATAGGGGATTCAGGTAAATACCAAACTAGGTGGCTATGAAGAGGTCGCTTTGCGCAGACAAATGCCCGCATTAGGAGAATCGCTATTGTCCGGGGGGGATCACCAGGAGATTAGGCATATGGTCTTTCAGTTCCACATTAGTAGTGCAGCCTGTCTCATCTTTATAGGCCATCTGAGCAATCAAACATATCACTGGGAAAAGCTCTCAAAATTTTTTCAACTGCCACGGGAAACAAATATGCCCAGGGAAGCTGAACCCTTACTTGGCTTTAAAAAGGGTAGGTAGTGCGAGCTGAAGTGCAGTTGAGGTCTTATCTGGATCTTCAAACTTTTTCCATGACTCTAGGATATAGACATGCAGCACAGCGGGATATGCCATTTAAATTTAATACCGCTGCAATAATCTTGAGGGACGAGGGATGAAAGGCTGCTCTCAGCTGCCGCATCAATAGCGGCAGGTCCTGGGTAATCCTTAGGTTTGCCCCTCACATTGTAGGACTTTAGTTTCCTGACTTTCTGTAGGAAGATCTGTCTCTCTTGATAATTTAGGAACTTGGCCATGAAGATACGAGGAGCACCTTGCAGCGGCATGGGACGGAGGGCTTCAGTGCGCCTTTCAATGTGGCAGTGACCATAGGGTGAAGGGCCTGCAATCCTCTTGACAATTTTGAAAAAACTTCACGGTCATTTCCTTCTTCCTTTCAGGCAGGCCGATCACCACCACGTTGTTCCTTCGACTTCTGCCCTCGAGATCTTCAACTTTCAAATCTAGACTGGCGATGCGTTGATTCAATTTGACAATCACAGGGTCGATCTTGTCATCGCATTTTCCAAATCTTAACTCGTGCCTCGTTGTCTGATATTTTCCTGTTCAGGTCTTCCAGGGTGGAGGTGATATTTTTGATTTGGTAGCCATTTCAACCATTTCTGCTTTAAATGGTCTAAATTCTTCGAGAAACTTTGCCGCAGTTAACAGTTCCTCCCCTTCGCTGCCATGATAGGTAGGCTGGGCTGGTTGTAACGGCGA
Source organism: Neoceratodus forsteri (assembly GCA_016271365.2). Classification (NCBI taxonomy): domain Eukaryota; kingdom Metazoa; phylum Chordata; order Ceratodontiformes; family Ceratodontidae; genus Neoceratodus; species Neoceratodus forsteri. The sequence continues at coordinate 1,683,647,824 of CM057456.1, forward strand.
GGCCCGTAGCTTCTTCGGGGCCTTTTCGGGGGTTGCTGGAGGGGTGTGTTTAGTTGCCACTTTTGGCATTTCTTCTTCCATCTGTGTCCCCACCAGCTTCTCTGATGCTTCCAATCAGTGGATATTCCCTTTGTAAGCACCGATACACCACCGGTGACCAAAAGAATGTATATATGGACAGGGTTTAGGCAGAGCTCATAGAGAGTGCAGCTAGCAAGAGCACTGCATCATGTGACTCCCCACAATCTGTAAACATCTTAAAATGCAACTTATGTGATGATACAGGCCACACTTTTCAAAGCTGTCCTTGGGCAGCTCATAACAAACCAAAGTCAGCAGATGGTGCTGAACAGAGGGGGTCTATTTCTTTGGCACAACGGGAAAAAATAATTACAAAAATCCAGGTACAGGCAGAGGACTGTACATCTGGACAGTCCACAAACATGGTCAGACAAGACAAGGTGGCATCAAATGACATTTCCTTCCAACAAGCTGACCCCCCTATCTCAGTACAACCAGTGGACCCCCCCACACATGGTTCACCCAGCTTCACCGATTCCTTCCTCCTCTGGTCAAGAACCTGAAATGATAGTGGATGAAAACGTCTTACTCACAAAACCTGGGCCCACCACTCCTTACTCCCAACAAATAAAAGACATGAGCCCCCCCCACCCAAAGATAACACAAGGTTGCCTGCAAGAATAACCAAAAGCAGGTTAATCACAGGGCTCCATAAATCCAAAATGACAAGAACTGATGAAATCCCAACACAAAACAAATATGAGATACCACAAACAAATTCAGAGGACACTGACAATGACTCTGACACGATGACACCTCATCATTACAATCCTCACATCCAGAACAAACAACGGAGACAGAAATGCCACCTGATGTCTCAGGGCCTCATAAAAGAAAAGCAAGATCGATGAAGCATAAGGAGCACACACCCAGATGAGGTAGACCTAGGTGAAGAAAGTATAGGTGTAACATTGTAACCCATGTAAATGTATCCACCTTTTGCCTTTCATACTGTAAATGTGAACAGTATTAAGAGATATGAAAAGTGTGATATGGAATTCTCCTGTTCATCTTATCTTATCCTAGGAATTATTTTTTTACAGGATGTCAGATTTCATACATTACATGGAATAAGACAAATACAACAAGCATTGTACAGTACAAGTCACATTAAACTGCTCCTTAAGCTTACTGCTCTGGCATTGTTTTTCTGTGCTGCTAATGCAGTGGCAATTCTAAATACTTAAAACACAAACACTTTTTCAACTAGTCATCAGCTCATGTGCAATGCATTTACAGGTACTATACAATTCACTTCAGCTCCCACTCCAATGGTCATGTAATGCGTTTTTTCCAAATGCATTTACAGTGCAGTGCTGTGCTGTAAATAATTCCAGCACTACAATATCCGCCATCTTGCCTCTCACTTAGCTCTGAACTTGCCACTATCCCACATCTCTCACTCACTCACTCACTCACTCACTGATTATTGTACAGAATATTATTTATTCAGTACAGTACTATACTGTATGTTTAATGTTCATTTTATTTGCTTACCGACAGTACAGTACAGTAGAGCGAGTCACCTCTGAGTGAATGGCAAACTAGAAGTGCCTGTACTGTACACAGCTGACCCTGTCCCACCCACCCAGCCAGTCCCATTCCAATCACCTCTAAATGTACTGTAAAAAATATATTTTTTCCCTGATGGTCTAGTGGTATTGTACCTGTACCTGTACAGTACTGCAGTACCCCCATCCCCAAACCCCGATCTTTAATACTGTACTTTTTACTTAATTACCTGGTGGTCTAGTGGTCCCTCCCACATCCCTTCCCCATACCAACAGATAATATCCCACACCACTCTCCCCATCCCCAAAAGGAGTGGTCCACCAGCTCAGCCCTCCTCTCCCTCACAGCTGGCAGCCCGCTGAGAAGTTAATGAATGAGCGTGTGCACAGTCAGCACACGCTCATTCATTAACTTGCAGCGGCTGCCTGCCATGGAGAGAGGAGGCTGAGCTGGTCGCCCGCTCCTTTTGGAGATGGGAGAGCGGTGTGGGATATTATCTGTTGGGATGGGGAGGGGATGTGGGAGTGACCACTAGACCACCGGGAAATTAAACAAAAAGTACAATATTAAATATCAGAATTTGACTATTGGGTGGTACTGCAAAACATTTTGTACTGTACAGTACTGTATTACAGGACATGGGCTGGTGGGTGATTTATTTATTTACCTGTGGCAGGCAGGTGATAGGGGGGTACCACTGGCCAACAGGGAGTTTTTTGGGGGGCAGTTAGGCAAGGATTGCATCCCTGTGACAGCTGCTAAAGCAGCATGAAGGTCAGGCAGAATTTCTATTCTTTTTTATACACGTGGCTAGAGAACTGGAGATCGATTTCACTGCAGTGAAATCGGTCTCCACTTCAACTGTACTGTATAGTACAGTATAGCACTTTTATGAGTTGCTAAATGTGTGCACTCATTAGTTCACTGCATTGCATTAAGAGTTTTCGGTGAGCTGAAACTGATTGGCAGCTAAGGAGACAAACTGTTTGGAAACTCTTTACTATTCATTGCAGCCAGAAGTGCACACATTAAGCAACTCATTGAAAAATGCTAAACCAGTGAGTTGGGGAAACAGTTTAATGTGACTTGTACTGTACTTAGGCCCTATCCTTTTGGTCCTATGGACAAGAAACAGGTTCCAGGGTAGGGATTTTATTTAATATGCCTGACATTGAAGTATTGAAACTAGTTGACCTAGCACCAGGCTGAGTTCTGATCCTGGATGTTAAGATACAGAATATATTCTATAGATTAATCAACACATATGCTCCACAAACCCAAACTCTCAGGATAGATTTATAAAACACATACAACCATACTTACACACTTCTCAATGCATCATTTTAATTGTGGCCTGTCAGTCAAAGATAGGACTAAAATCACAAAAACCTCAAACATTTTTTGTGATTCAGATTTTTTTGCTGTCAGTAATACAAACTGCAAGGTTGCATGATGCTTATTTTAAAACTACTAAATTACATATACCCACTTTCCATAAGGGACAGCTGGCAGCTAGAACAGATTTTTTTCTTCACATCAGTACATTTACCAGTACTTTCAGCATGGGTACTCCCTGCAGTTTTCAGACCACAATACATTCTCAATCCAGCTTGGTCAGAATAATCCTTTGGTTAAAGGACCATGATCCTGGAAATTTAGTACATCTTTATTAGAAGGTGAAATAATGTTATCTAATATACAACAATTCTATATTGCAAGAAAGTCAGTGTTAATTGTGTATGACAACCCTCAAACATGGTGGGAAGACACCAAATACAAACTGAGCAGACTATTGAAACAACTTAGCAGATCAATTAGTACAAATAAATACAAAACAATACTTACAAAAAAGACAGCATCTACAAAAACTGCTGACACTATCTCATACCACTAAACATGACTATACAAAACAAATAAGTAATATTAAGAAGGATTTGATGTCCTTTTACTCTCAAAAGGCAGAAAGTTTGTAACAACAGCAAACATTTGGCACATGCTGTAACACAGATCCTGGTTGTCCCTATGAAAGCTATTATAATAGAGCTGTAAAAAAATAAATGAATAGTATATATATGATACACAAAATTGGCTGAAGGATACAAATGCAGGAATTTTAAAAGTTGTTGCTGATTATACTCAAAAAATGTATGGGTCTTTGCCATCTAAAGTGGAACAGGCAGCTTTTTTCCTTTCTAAAATACTAGTACCACAGATTCCCTAGGATATTCAAAATTCAGTGTCTCAGGAGTTACAAACTGATGAAGTACAAGACACTATTTCAAATTTAACAAGCATTTTTCAATGCCAGATGTTTGCCATGGTGTGTGTGTGTGTGTGTGTTTGTGTGTGTTTGTATGTATGTACAGTATGGGAAGGGTGGTCCTGGCTGTCCGTTCCTATACTGTCAACTGTGTGACCACATGTGGATGTTTATGGACAGGGTCGAAAGTGGCACCAGTCTACTAGCCAAATACTGTTAGATTTTCTTTTGGGATAGTCAAAAATCTTCTTAAGTAGCTAGGAAGGCTTGTACTAGAAAAGGTAATATTTCAATAAGTAGATCAACTGGGCCAGTATAAAAGTCTGTGGGGCTTGTGGATTTTGCAAGTCACTACCCTGCTGGCTAGTAGCTACACAACTTAAAGAGGACCTTTTCCAGTCACTTTGACTTTCGTGCATTAATTACCCCTTATTGCATTGATTCTGGAATTGTATTTCATTACTGTTTGCTGCAGTTAGTTTTTGCATTCTGAGCTGCTAAAAACTGTGGGGTGTACCAGAGCTTCTATAGCAAGCCTGGTGTTGCTGTGGGCCCAGGGTTATACTGCTGACATCATTGTAGGGCAGAGTCAATTTCACACACAAAAAAAAAAAAATACTGACAAGGCATTTAGATTTTAGCATAATGCATTGCTAACAGGGTGTCTTGGGGAAGGGGGAACACAACATGTACACTGAGTACTGGTAGGTTTCCCCTTGCAACATTGTTGCAATCACATGGTACTGCACAGTGTGAGTCACTCTTCTATCCTACAGTGATGTCATAAGGAGCTAGCAGCCCAGCAGGTGAACAGCAAAGGCAAGTGAAGCATGGCTCAAAAACAAATCAAAATTATGGAAGACAGAGTAAACCTTGGCCAGAAATAATAAATGCATACACCTTATCGGGTCTACTACTGCATATAATGACTGCAAGCTGTAACTTTTTGGACCATCAGGAAAGGTCCTCTTTAATCTGACCCCTGCATGGATCAGCCTGAGATGGGATTTTTTTGTATTCTATTTATTCTCCCCTAGCTGGCTATTGGTAAGGACCAAGTCTAAAAGGGAATGATTGCCAGATGTAATATTGAACCTGGTGGGTTCAGTTATTAATTCAGATAGGTGGGCTTCAGATATAGAGGCATGAGTGGTACCAGCTCCTGATCCCAACCAACTGATATTAAAATCTCCACATAACACCAAGTTGGGGGAGCTAGACAAAGTGGAAATAAGGGAGAGGGGGGAGAGAGATGGATAGGGGATTAGGGGTGAGTTAGACACAGCCTATGGTAAGTTTCTTTACTTGGCCCAGGGTGATTTGTACATAAACAAACATGTGAGGAGAGGCTGAGGAAACTCAACATGTATACCCTGGAAGACAGAAGGGAGAGGGGAATATGATCGAAACCTTCAGGCATAAACAGGGTTGGTACGGAGGGCATCTTTAACTTAAGAAAGGAGGGTATAACAAGGGGACATAACCTTAAATTGGTGGGGGGGTACATTCAAAAAGGAAATGAGGCAATTTTTCACTGGAAGGGTGGCGAAGCAGTGGACTCAGCTATGGGAGAAGGTGGTGGCACAAAGACTGTGGACAGTTTCCAGAGGGGGTGGGATAGGGTGATGAAGAGGATTAGGACTGAAGGGGGCTCTACTGGGAATGAGTTAGAAGAGTAGAATAAGAAGGTGAGCGATAACTGCGGGTGGAGTTGAGAAGGGGGGGCAACTCCAGGGAAGTAACAGAGCTGCACACTCAAGCAGGCTCAATAGACTATTACAACCTTTTTCTTCTGGCAGTTTCTTATGCTCGGATGCGAATTTGTACAATATAGCATTCACTTTGCAGCAGCATAAACATTCTAGTGTTGTGTCCATGATAGCATAATGATTGCAGGAGCCCCAATATAAACAAAAAAAAGGTAATGGAAAAGAAGTAGACATGCTGTTAAAATACACACAGAAGCAAAACCAACAACCACAAAGAGTATATACTGTATAACATGTGGTGCAACAAAAGTGACGTACATCTGTCATGTCCTTATGAAACTGCTGTTGTCACATTTTATTTTTCTACATTCTCACCCTAATTCCACAAGCTTCTGTTTAGTCATACCTGATGAGAGTTGGAGAAACATAACTGCCTCAATGGACGTGGGGAACCTTGGTGAATACTGGCCAGCAGGTAAGTGCCATTGTATGTCGGGGCTGTCTGGTAAGAGACAACTCAGAAAATGAACAGGAAAAAAACAACAAACACACAACAACATTGTGCATACCTGATGTACCCTGTTGAGAACAGGTAGCAACAAAACATCATTGTGTCATGCTGATTCCTGCATCATGACGTGATCACCAAGATGAGGACACAGAAATGGACAGCACAACCAACATGATGGGGATATGGAGTACACTGTCCTCTGTATACATATGTATACTCTCTCTACTACCTGTCATGATCCCCATAAGAGGGCCCACTGTACAGGTTACAGCTGTCTCCCATCAAGTGGTGTGGAGGGCTGATATATCTGGGGTCCAGGTGGCAAAGAACTGCCAGCTAGGGGAGAATAAATACTGTAGAATAACAAAAGAGAAATCCCATCTCAGGCTGATCCATGCGGGGGTTGAAATTAAAGAACTAGTGTACTGCCCAAACCAATATTAGATTTTAAAAGCAACTAGCCATTACCTTTTATATCTGAGGTACTTTTCCTTTTCACTTTGTTTAATTAGAAGATTGTTTACCTGATGTTAGTAGGTGTGATATGTGAAACCGCTCTTAGCCTGGCAGATGACATATCTAGCTCTACTCTCCCCCACTACATCAGCAGCAGACAGCATTGCTACCTCACTGACTGTGACATCACTGTTGCTTAAGAACAGCCATTAAGTGACTGCCAGGCCATTCACTTGTGATGTCGCTTTCAGTGAGATCACCATACTGATGATGCAGTGGGGCGTGATACAGATAGATGTCAGCTGATAGGCTAAGAGCTGTTCTCATCCAGCACAATATTATCACATAGAAGACTTTCTACTGTGCAAAAGAAAAAATGCTTTAAAAATGAAAAGTTAGGCTGGCCCGCCGGCTCAACGGTTGGATTCCCGCTTGCGACGCCAGTGACCTGGGTTCAGAAACGAGCCCGGGAGCTGGAGGGCCAGCCGGGAGGAGAGGACTTGAGCATCCCATGGACCGCTTGTCCTCTCTGGGGGGTACTAGAGCTCAGCTCTTGTCTGGCCCTGGGTGGAGACCCGAGGTACAGCAAGCCCAATGCTCCAACAGAGGTGGCGACGTGCCAGACGTCAGCTCTTCAGCGCCTTGACATCAGGGGACCTGGCACATTGAGAACATCAGGAAAAACACCTTGCAGCCTCCCAGTAGATGGCGCACCAGGCCCCGACCTTCAATGCCCCTACCTACCCGGAGACAGCGTGCCGACGAAACACAGAGAAGCATCGGTGTGCAAGGGCTCCCACCCTGTACTCACCTGGGGGTATAACCACGGCTCCATGGGGGACAGACTGCACTGGCCACCAGGTAGGTGAGTGAGGGCTGATAAGGCTGTAGGTGTCTCCTGAAGAAGGGAGATCTGCGAGGAGGAGGAGGAGGAGAATAAAGAGAAAGTAAAAAAAAAAAAAAGAAGAAAAGTTACAACTGACTACTTCTTAAAATTTGTATAATTTTCCTGTCTTTCTGCTTTGGCTCCACTAGCTCTTTAAGTTTTGCAGCCACTGGCCAGCAGGGCTAGAAACTTGGAAAATTCATTAGCCTCACAGACATTTCTGCTGGCCTAGTTGATATACTTACTGAAATATTACCTTTTCTAGTACAAACCCTCATGACTACTTAAAAATATTTTTGACTATCCCAAAAGAAAATCTAACAGCATGACATGTTTTAAATGAACAGTCCACTTCAAACCTCCAATGTAAAAAAAAACAACTAATTCCTACAACTTGAAGTGCATAAATTCTGTTACAAATATAAATATATGGCATGGATGTTACTGAAGTATGTAAAAATGGAAAAGCTGCAGGGATAATCATCTTTACCAAGTTAGTAAATATCATTTGCCAAAAGAGAAAGAGATATAAAGACACATACACACATTACTTTAAACAGCTGGTGTCCGAAACAGCACAGGGCTCTGGATGTTTTAAATTCCTAAGCCATACTGATAAGGAGAGGTCAGCATACTGTGCAGCTACATCAAAGGTACAACAAACCCATGATTGGATTGGCTTTTTTTGTTTTGAAGTCCATACAGTTTCCACCCACCAAGCTAAAACTCGGTCATAATTAGACTGGCTGATAATTGGTCTGCTACAGACTTGCCCATTAAACACTGCTCTGCATTGGAGGGACAGTATCACACCCCTCAAAAACCACTATCATAGGAAGATGTTTGCTTGCTGCATACAAGCACGCGTGGCAAACATAAAAACTGGGACTCCTCCTGGTCTTGATGGGCTTCCAAACGAAATATATAAAATAGTAATTGGTCCTGAGCTAATTCAGAATTAACCCTAATAAGTAATTATATTTTGAAACATAATTCAGCGTCATTGGAAATGTATATGGGTGCCTTAATTTACATTCATACTGCAAAAGGGGTCACAAATGGTATATGAATAATTGGAAACCAATTGGTCTTCTCCACAATGACTTTAAAATTTTGACAAAAATCTTAGCTAAAAAGCAATTGATGATAGCTCAAATAATGATATCAGAAGCACTACTGTGCTCTGTGCCAGGTAGAAGTATTCCAAATGATTTAATACTATAAAGAGAAGTAGTAGGAAGGGCTAACAGTGGTCAATTGTCTGGTTTCTTGGTATCACTAGACCAGAAACAGGCCTTCAATTCCATCAACCACGACTTTCTTTGGTTAACTTTAGCTGCATATTTAGTACCAGGTAATATGACTTCATGGATTAAAAGTTTTTAATATATGAATATGTGATTTAATAGCATAGAAAAGCATACAAAAAAATCCTGGTAATAGCATTGCACAGAAAGTGGTAATAGTACAGTTGCTGACCGATAATAGCATAGTTTCAAATTGATAATACTATCATTTCCTCATGAACGATAGTATTATCACCAAAAGACATCAACACATGTGCTAGAATGCCCTACCCATGTCTTCTGAAGTGTGCCTTTTGATTGGCCATGTTCCCTTACTGAGCGCTCTGACAAAAATCTCAAAATATGGTGGCCATCCCTCGCTTAGCGAGACACTAGCGATTCCTCCATATTTTGCCATTTTTTTTTAGACTGTGCCCCAAATGGATTTATTTACCTAATCTTGTCTTCCCCATTTCCCAACAGCAGGAAAAGGTAGGAATGCCTACTAATAATATTATGACGCGCTTGTGCTTAATGGAAGGTGGGGGGAGGAGTTGAGTGACACAAACACCGAGATGGGGAATGACAGCGCGAGACAGTGCGGCGGTTCACCATCACCCACACAGTCCTTAACTAAACTGGTGAACCGCCCATCTCAGAAGACCCCAAAACACAGTCTAATGCATATATTAAAAAAAATAATATATGGTTCAGTGGGTATTACCGGTCAGCAATACTATCTCGTGGTTCTGGACATGTAGGAACCTCAATTCGCTCTCGAGGTTCATACATGTCCAGAACCTCTCGATGGTATTACTGACTGGTAATACCTACTGAACTATACATTATTCTATTTATACAGGACAGCAATAGTTGTTCTACTCATAAATGGGTGGAAATGACCTATAATCAGTATAAAATGGGGAGTTAGGCAGGGGTTCCCATTAAGCCCCATCCTTTATATTTTTTTCTTAGATCTGTTACTGAAGATCATCAGTGCATATCATAGGATCACATCATTAAGTAATACAGTGGGTAATCTCTTATAAAAGTTTTAGCATATGCAGACAATATGAGTCTGTTAGTGGCTGATGAAACATCAATCAATGAATCAGTTTGACAATGTGAGGAATTTGGGGTAATGTCAGGGGCATCTTGAAATCTGTTAAAATGTGTTGGTAGACAACTTGGGCAGGGTGTACAAACCTTTAATAATATTAGTGGAAAAGAAATTACAGCTGACACAATACAAATACTGGGGATACAATTTGGCAAGGGACAGCTGATATAATTAATTGAGGAACAAAGTTTTCTCAAGCAAAATATAAGGTGGCCCAATGGAACAAATGGAAACTAGGGAAAAAGAAAATAATATATTGAATCAAAACATACCTGTTATCCCTTATTTATAAGTGACTTAAAAAATATTGTCCTAACTGGGAGGTCCACAAGCTAAAGTGAATAGTAGAACTACAAGAAGATATGGCCGAGAAGACCTGACACTCCTGTTGGGCTGTAGTTCATCAGGCATTAGTTGATCCTAAATTACATCTTATACAGAAAAAATATCCTAAGATGATGGTGCAAGACTCCAGAGAGATTAAAGACCCTGGGGGGTGGATACCTCTGGTTTATACTGGAGGTGTAAAGAGTATACTGGCACTTAATTTCATATTTTATGGAAATGTCCTTTGAATTCTGTTTGGTTGGTTCTCATTATTATGAGACTGGAGAGTGCATTAGATGTGCCTCTTACACATTCTTCTAAGTTCTGATTTCTTGGTGATTTTTTTGGTTTTGTCTCAAGAGGCAGTTAAACATAAATTTCTTTTATATGTCTTGGCAACAGAAACAAAGGGAATGATTTTGTTAAAGTGTGCTTCACCCAGCATTCCTACAATGTCTCAAACATTGCAAGCCAGTATTAGGACTACTTCCTATGTTCTGATTTTGTATTGGAGGAAAAGGAAGCTGTCTCAGTATTGGGAGATGTAGACGCTAATGTTAAAAAGTAGTAGTAGTAAAAATGTTTAGTTTTAGACAGGATATGACTTTAGGTCCGAGGACCTATTTTTAAAGTAGTACTGTTTTTACTTTCATTCAAGTTACAGAGACATTATAGACAAATTACATACAAAAATGCTAAAACTTCCTAACATAGCCATACATACAGTAGTATCAACATTACATTTCATTAATCAGATCTAATGACACAATACAAATAAATTACAATACTCAATATGTTCACGTTAGAGTAAAAAACAGACATTCCACCCCTTAGTACAAGAACTCTACTAGCAGGTACATTCCACAGTGTAACTTTCATCTAATCTGGATTTAAATACAGACAGTTTTGTAAGATTTCTTATCTGAGGAGAAATCTCATTCCATATATTTGTAGCCTGAGCTTGTAGTGTCATACTCCCATGTCTTGTATTTATTTTTGGAAAATGTAAACCTCTGTGTTTTACCTCCCTTAGTGCATATTGATTAGTTTCACTGCCAAATTTGATATCCATATTCCCTTTTATCAAACCCTGTTGACCATAAAAATGAAAATGGAAAATTGTTTTTTGTATCGAATTGTTAAACTATCCCATTTTAGTTCTTTATACATGAGACAGTGATGGGTTTTGAAATCACATTTCAGAGTGAACCTAGCAAATCGATTGTATGTTTTAATTAATTCATCCAAATGTTTTTGTTCAGCAAAATTGTACACTAAGTTTCCATATTCCAACACAGGCAATATTAATTGCATAGCAATTTTTTTTTTCATAACTGAATATTTAACATTTGAGAGGACCTTCACAATGCCCCAATTCTATTATTAACCTTTTTAGTTATATTGTCTGTGTGATCCGAAAAAGTTAAAGAACCATCTATTGTTACTCCCAGATATTTACATTGTTTTGTGGTTGTTAGTTGTTTCCCACCTCTCATTAATATTCTCTTATCAATTATTGTTTTATTGTTAACCTTATTATGTTTTCTGCTAAAATACATAGCCTGTGTTTTTTTTTCACATAATACTAAATTAGAAACTGTAAACCAATCCTGGGGAATATCAAAATTGATTTGTAGCTTTATCAACATTTCCTCATACGTTTTTGCTAATGCTAATAATACAGTGTCATCTGCATATAGTCTTATGTGTGTATTGTTTATTTTGAATGGCAAGTCATTGACATATATCAAGGACAAGAGTTGCCCCAGGATTGAACCCTGGGGCACAACTCTTGTTAGTTTACCTGTAGCTGATAGTTGACTATCTATTTTTATTCATTGTTTCCTGTTACCCAGGTAGGACTTAAACCATTTTAATGACCCAGGTGCGATCCCGGTCCTCTCTATCCTCTCACATAACAATTGATGATCCACTAAATCAAAAGCTTTGGACAGATCGATGAACACTGAGCCTGTGGACTCCCCCCATCCAGGGCAGCAGCCACCTTGTCAATAAAGTCCATAAGAGCAGTGCCTGTCAAATACCCTGTCCTGAATCCATGCTGAAATTTCGTAAGTTTAGAATACTTTTCCAGATATTCATACAATTGGTTATACACCATTCGCTCCATTAATTTAGAAAGGATGGGGAGGACCGCAATAGGCCTATAATTAGATGGGTAATTCAAATTTCCAGCCTTAAAAATAGGCACTATTTTTGAAATCTTTTAGTTTTATGGGAATGTACTCTCCAATAAACTTTGGTTAAATAAATCTGTTATTATCAGTGTCAATAAATCCACTGCATCTTTGATAAATTTTGATTCAACTTTTAATTTTTTAAATTTCGCCCCGACTTCCTTTGTAGTGAAAAATAAAACTACGGAAAACATTCCACATTGTCCTCAGTTTTATGAAAGTCTTTTTGTGTTTGTGTATTGACTGGAATATCTATATCTGGTAAAGTAATGAAATAGTGGTTCAGTACCTGAGCTGTTGTTTTATCTAATGGTTCACCCCCGTCATTTAACATTTTTATTGTCTGCAAGTGGGTTGTCCAACTCTTTTATTGTATCCCGGTATTGCTTTGTGTCTGTCATTGTTCCAATTTTATTGTTATAAAATCTCTTCCTAGCCTATATAATTAATCGGTGACATTCATTTTGCTTTGTTTTACAATCATCCCAATCAGCCCAATTTTTTGTTTTGTGGTCTTTTTTCCAGGCCCTATCCCCAATACATATCTTTTTCTTTAAAAATTCACTTACCCTGGGGAGTTGTTTTTTCCATAGTTTATTTATTTTAAAGGGGTGCATGCCTGTTGCAGACTCTCAGAAAGGACCTTGTAAATTCTTCAACCCCCAAGTTTACATCTGGAAAAGGGTTCAACCTTTCCCATTTTATGTTTCCTAAATCCTTAACAAAACGTTCTGGATAATAATTTATAAGATCTCTCTCTTATTTTTTTTTAACTTTCTTTATGCATCCAGAGCCCCAGGCATCCTTCAGGAGTGCCCACATGGATGCTACTCTAACTCCCAGCCTGAACCCCCCACTTCTCATAGGTTCTCTCCCTCCAACCGACCTACAAAGGCCCAACCCCCAGATCACCTCTGGGGCTGGTTCTGCCCTCCCCTGGCAGTCAGCTCCTAAGTGTAAAGGTGCCTTACCTTCAGTTGTTGGGTTGGCCATGGAGAGAATTGGGCATGCTTGGGCAGGCAATGGGATGTGGGTGCTCCACTGGGGCCATCTCACTAGCAGTCTAGAGGATTTTTCCTTTTTTGTTTGCCCCCGTTGAGTACAGTCGTGCAATGCTGTCAGCATGTGGCTACTTAATAGACACCTGCCGCACTCATCCCTGATTCTGTTCCCATGCTAGTAGTACCCCTGGTCACCACCGGGGGTCTCTACTGTGCTGGGAATACCCTGTATCCCTCCCCAAGGAGAGGAGAGCTGTCCTATGGATGCTCAATCCAACTTCCTCCCCTGCTGACCGGGCTCGCTCCTGAACCTGGGTCACTGGCGTGGTTTGAGGTGTGGTGTCCAGTGCCTCAACCCTCAGCACCACCAGGTCTCTAAGATCTCTATTAATCATAATCTTCTCTTGTTCCCTAATTATATGATTGTGTGTCATTATACACACTACCGGATTATGATCACCTAGATTAGGGGGCAGGACTTGATACCTTTTGGAAAAATATTACATCAAGGATACTACCCTGGCTGTTTATCCCACTTTTCCTTGTAACTTGGTTTACTACCTGCCTAACATTTAAAATTTCAAAACACTCCTCCAATTTCATACCCCTGGGTTTACCCGTGGCAGCATTGAAATCTCAGATTAAAATTAAATTTTTTCCCTTCACCAGAAGAGCTAGCTTTACTGCCAGCATTTCAAAATTATTTGCATATACGTTAGGGGGTGAGTTGACTACATCAATAAGAAGTTTTAATTGTTTTGATGCAACACAAAGACATTCAATCCCCTCCAGCATTCCATGAAATACAGTTTCATAAGATCTAATTTTATTTTCAACATATAAAAGAACCCCCCCTATTTTCCTCTGTCTTGTCTAAAAAGTGCATAACCATTCATTTCAATCTCATTGTCCTGCACACTTTGGGTTAACCAGGATTTGGTTATGTCAATTATATCTGGCTCCAATTGTTGTACCCATATCCTAAATTCCTGTAATTTATTTACAATGCTTGTAGCATTATCTAATACTATTTTTAGGTTTAGCTTCATTAACATATGGGACCTGGATTAATTTCTACGTCACCTGCAACAACAAAACAAGGTAACATGCGGTTGACTCAGCTAATCTACAATTTATTAAATTCAGACCTCTGACTTTAGGAGAAAAACAGTTAACATGATTGAACAGGTTCCAGTTCTTCATAAAAATGTTTCTTCTTGCTCTATATGTAATTGCAGGATCAGAGGGAGTAGTTAACGACCACACAGTAGCTTTATGATGCAGCTTTTCAGGGGACAAGGCAACCTTATAAGATAAACTGTAAGTTAACAACAATTGATATACTATTAAACTAAACAATACACACTGCATCAAACATTTCAACATTTTTGCAAGTTACTAAAAGCAATTTTAAAAATTGTGGGAACTCACTAGATAGACTTTCAGTTCTTACTGTGCACATTTTTAGTTGTTCTGTATTGTAGCCCTCAATTTTAAGTTAAATGGACCTAATAAAACAATAAGATCTATAGTTAAGTTTTCTTATACTGTGCCACTCATGCCTGTGCTATCAAGCTCATGCGATAGCAATGCAGGCCTTTTGAAACAGACTGCCCCTCCTTCTCTGCTGATGCAGTGTCCTGGTCACCACCTCTCTCACCTGGTGGCCAGTTCTGCTGGTGGTATTGCCGGAAAATGAATACAACTATAAAATTCGACACAGAGAGCAATGGCACAGTTCATACAGCTCCAGGTACAAGATGGCAAAGTTATTCAGTGCACTGTTGGTAAAACTTAAGGGTTGTAGAATTACATAATGGTACTTAGGGCATGGTTCATTCTTCTTTTGTTTTCAGTCCACAATTTCACTTTAAGGGAAGTGCCCTGAGGGTTGATCTGTGCTGAGTTCTTCCTTTTGATATTTGTAATATGTGCCTTTTTCATATATCTCTATTGCAGAGGTTTTTTTATGCTTTATTTGTTATTACATAAATTGATTAGTGTGCTGTGCCATTTTTGTGTATTGTGGACAAATCAATAAAGTATTCCTATACAAAAGACATACCTGTTACCTTTATTCCTTTTAATAAGTTATAGATTCCCCTTCCCCCAAATGTTTAGAGACAAGTACTGCATTTTAAGCATATTCTTTCAAGCTGTATGGGGCAGCCACCTCAATCCAATTAAATGGAATATTACATACCTCCCCTTGAAAATGGGTGGTTTAAACTTAACAAATCCTTTACGTTTTTATAATAGCCTACTTTTATAACAAATATATGTCCATTACTAATTAACAGAGGTAAACAGTTGGAAAAGGGGATGTTTGAGAGCTACAAACCTTGTTTCCAGCAATGGGAGCAAAATGCCTTAAGGACAGTTAAAAATATCCTGACTACTCCCAGGTACCTAAAGGATACTTTTTGTAGATTCAGGCAAAGGCACATTATTAGCCACATGATTATTACCATGCATAGGAAAGTCCTGTATGCCTATTTGTTAGATGAGGTGTGTTCTGTCCCAATAGTATTGAAAAATGCCCTGCTGGCTATGGACCAGCTCTTTTGTCACTTCTTCAAAATCCAAGGATTCCCCCACACATGTGGGATATATATTGGCTTAGCTGCCCAAAAAAATTAATGTGAAAGTCAATCATAAACATAAACAGAGATCAGAAATATTATGCAGTAGACTTCAATGTATCCAACAAGAAGAGACAATGGAACATTTGCTTTTCTGTTGCTCCTTTATAAAGGATTTCTGGAAATTTGTGGCACGTACCTTGTCAGAACCATTTTTTGTACAAGTCTCCTCTATTATTGTGATTTATGAAACATTTTCTGCATCTTGGGAGCAGTGGAATAGGGAATCACTGAGTGTGATATTTACAGTATTTATTTTATTTATTTATTTATTACTAGGATTACAAATACCTTTGAACCAAGGGTTCTTTTACAAAGGTTCTGCATCAGCAATGGGTGCAAGCAAAACAGTGGTAAGATACAATACAAGGTCAGGAGGTTAACATAGAAGTAAGCAGAGGTAAGAAACAATACAGGTCAGGAGGTTAACTTAGTAGCAAAATACAGTACATGTGTATGGACTAGCACAGTAGCAAACAGTAAGTGGCAAATAACAATGCACAATTAACAATATGGGTGTATATATAGAAAGACACAGATACAAATGAAAACCTTCCTGGGGTGACATAAGTGGAGCAAGGGGTGGGGGATAAGAAGAGAAGGGGTGAGGAAAAGGGGGGTAGGCAGTCAAGGATTTGACATTGTCGTAAGTGCAAGAACAGAAAGATAAGTGCTAGGTAGTCTGGGGTGGAGCAACAAGAGATAGGGTGATAGGGAGGAGGAGACAGGAGGAGAGGAGAGGAGTGGGAGAGGGGGTAGAATGGTGGGTGGTGGTGGGAGAGAGAGATGGGGAGTAGCAAGGGATGGAGGGGTGGAGAGAAGTGAGGAGGTACATTTGGACTGCAAGATGTTTATTTACCTTACAACAAAAGGAAACTTCTTATCATGAACTGTTGGGGAAGATTATCAGAGATCTAAGACAGATCTATTTCTTAGAAATTGAATCTGTACCTATGAATGAATTATTAGACAGATGGAAGTGTTTACCATGCATAACAGATTCAGATTTTCCTATTACATGAATATGTGAAAGACACCTATGAATGACTTTTCTTTTTTTTTGTGAAGATATGTTTACTGATAAAAATTTCCCTACTCTTTTCGAGACGTGCCATGGGATCTTTAACGTCCACCTGAACAACCACTAGAACAGGCAGATGGGACTTCAGTTTAATGCCTTATCTGAAAGATGGCACCTCAGGAATGCAGAATCCCCCCGAATATGCTGTAGTACAGTGTCAGTATTGGAATATACCCAAGTGCCTGGTGTGGGGGATAGAACCCATAACCTTCTGATCTTCCAGCCTCAAAGAGGTGTGTGTGCTACCTGCTGAGCCACTGACACTGTGGCTCAACAGGTTGCTGTGGCTAAGTAAGCTGCAGCAAGAAACCAGTCAGAGCTGCAAGTTCGGTGTGCCTTTTCTGTTAAACAATTTCCCCTTATTGACTCTAAGGACATATACATTCAAAACAATAAATTACATTTGTATTTTCTGTCAAAAATATAACAACAATGTAAAGGAGACAAAGAAAGGATTAAAGAAAAAAATTACATATCAAGTATGCACACCACCTCATCACCCCCACCCATTGTAAAATCCTGGATCTGGCACAGGTCATCTGCCTGAAAAAAACAATGGACTCCCCTTCCAAAAACACAAGGCTAACTGCAGAAAACTCCAGGCCCCCACTGACACCTGCACAAAAGCTCAAGGATTTGATTCAGGCTGAAAAAAAAAAAACCTAACCCCTGCCAGGGCCCGGACATGGGAGCTGTGGCCTTTTCCGATTAAATTAACCAGTTGACAACATGGAGGAAGCCACGAACATCATTAAGGCCATAAAACAAATGGTCTGTGCAGTTACTAAAATAATTAAAACACTCACCCAACTACAGGCCAATACCCACAAGGTTGAAAAGTGGACGGAGGAGGTGGAGGAGCAAGTTACAGATCTATGAACCACCTCTGTCAGGAATGACAGACTTCTTCTATAGCTAATGGCCTGAGAGAAAGAACCTGGGTTAAAACTGGATGATTTGGAATTGTAGCCAAAGGCAAAACCTCCTCATCTATGGTGTGCCAGAAGGTGCTGAACAGTCTGGCCCTAACAGTGTCTTCCTACAAACTCTTTTAAAAACATCAGTAAACCTCCTAGATGACTTAGATATCAGCATGGACTGAACACAGTATGCACTGGGAACTAAACCCACCAGCCCTGGAGCCCTGCCTCAATAAATCCTCACCAAATTGATCTCATGCGCTAGTACAGAGATTTTAAGATGATCATGGCAACATATAAATTTCAGAGGCACACCATGTGGGGGTGATAAAACAACTCCAGGCAAGGAACTTGAAAGCCCAGCTACTATACCCAGCCAGATTGCACCTAGAGACTGTGAATGGCACTAAATTGTTTACAGACCTTCTGGACATTGCACATTACCTTGAGGATCTTGGTGTATGGTTTCCAATCCCAAAGAAAGAATGCCTGGAAAGGGAGCTCCTCTGATCTGCCTGAGAGGTAGCTAGAGGGGGACCAGCAGGAATCAGGATCTGAAACAACTTCCTCTGCACACTGACATCAGAACCCTAATAGGCCCCTATGTGACTGTGGGAGAGAACAGGACTAGAGACTGGAGACATTAACACTACTCACCACATAAACATGTGCCTAGTGTTACTGGGTAACTGGCGAGATAGCAGAGAGAACTCCACTCATTACCCAGTAACACTAGTAACCACTTACCCAGTAACACAGCGTGCATGTATATGCAGTGATAGTTGTAAGAGTAGCATCCCCAGTCGAAATAACATATTTTCCCAGATACCACATTTTTTGAAAATGAATTACCTACTCCCCAAGAACATGTGCAGCTCAGCTTCTTGCCGCAACTTCTTTCTGGGCAGCAGTCAGACTGGAGTTGGCCATTCCATGCAAGGAATGCCAGCAAAAGCGATGGCCTTGAAAATGTGTCAGTCCCTGTCACGTGACAAGTATAATTGGCATTCATTAAAATGGCAGCATGGTTTATGACCATAGAAGTACATTTAGCCCACATGGTTTTGTGAGTATAAAAGAGAAAGAATACCTTATTACTACTTGCGTGAAACAGGTGGGAACCCTATTCGGCAGAAAACAGGAAATGATGAAGGGGCTCTGCGTTCTGGACCTGTAGTTTTGAGACGCATCTCCTTTAGTATTCACAATTGGTGCTTACCCAGGCAAAATGGGACACATCCCAGCATGCTTTGTGCAGGCAGCTGTCTTAGCACAGAACTCTTCTAGTTCTCTAGGTGTTTACCCTGAATTGTCCAGCTCTTCTACGAAATCACAGAAGGTTTGTTGTTCTTCTCTGGGCTGCTATCCAGGGGAGCAGAGCAGGACTGAGGTAGGTGAGTAGCTCTTGGTGCGAGATATATGAGTACAATAGGATACAAATGAGGCTTGTAACAAGAATGGCTGGTTCTTTTAGAGTTAGTTCCTGTAGCACCTGTGATAGAGCAAGTGTTAAGACCTAAAGGACTAAGAATAGAGATAAACAGAATGGCAAGGGGTGTATTGAAAGTTGTGTGTTTTTTAATGCACATCAGGGATTTGTATGTATAGAAACTTATACTGAGCTGCTCAGCTGTTTGCTAGGTGGCATTATGCAAATGAAAGTACTGAAGTGCTCTCTCATTTAGAGCACTTCAGTTCTTTTAAGTACACGTTTCAGCCCAAGAAACTGTGACCACCATCATACTTGGCTTGTGTGGTCATTGGTTTGTCACAGATGAGCCCAATGTAGATTGCTCTGCACTGGGCTAGTCCCTGACATTTTTTTTTATTTATTCATTAAACTCTAGGATTACAAGTATCTTTGAGCAGGGACTGCTCGTTTACAAAGGTTCCACGTCAGAGGATGGGGGTGACATATCACAAGGTGAAACAATGATTACAAAATAAATATTTTGATTACTAAGGCCCAAGTAGTACAGTCAATAAGTTGAAGTAGATCAAGATAAGCTAGCTTTAACAGAATTCATGGTGAAACAATATCTATGAAGGAGAAAATCAGGAAGAAGCTGGCGGGTAGGTGCCGTTGTCAGACAAGGATGGACAGAGTGAGGAGGAAAGGGGTCAGTAGCTGAAGAGTAGAATATGTCCTTAGGGAAGGTGATGGGTGGGTGAGCGGGGGGCAAAGGAAGAGAAGGGGGAGGCTGGTGCTGTGAAAGCAAGGTGGGAAAAGCAGGTAACTGCCACTGTAAGGGTAAGGGGCATACAGCAATACTTAGGGGAGGCAGTCACACTGTGAGGTAGAGGGTAGGAATAGATGTAGTTGCCTTTTAAAGCAGCTTAGTGTTACCACTACTAGAGTTTCCTTGTTAAGCATGTTGAACCACTGAAGAGCTCTGAGCATGAAGGATGTCTGACCCAGTGAAGTCCGGCACCTGGGGACCCGGAAAGTCCGGGATTGAGAATCATGTGTTGGCTGGGTACTGATGTTGCTAGTTAGGAGCCTAGCCACACCTGGTGGCATGAGTCCGAGGAGGACTTTTTTGGCTATCAGACGTAGCTCTGAAATGCTGTTCTCTGTAACAAGATGTTTCTTGTGCACGCACAAAGAAACATAAACAACCATTTGTCAATGCCGAATGTTGTCTTGCTGGCATTGGCATCGGTAGTGCAGAAGTTAGAGAGATGCATAATAGGAATGGCAGTGAAGTATTGAACTGACGCCAACCCCACTCCCACCCTGCAGAGACTGACAGGCATTAGGGTGTGCCTTTGGGTCATCGGCCATAACTCTCACACCATTTCACCTCACCCTACCCCGCAGACACCAACAAGTGTCGCGGTATGCCTTGGGGTCTTTGGGCCTTATGATCACCCCATTCCATAAAGAAATATATTGAGATGGGCGCAGTATAGAAGAATGGGGTGAACTTTGGGGCAGAAGATTCCAAGGCACACCTTGATGCCTGTCAGTGGCTGCAGGCTGGGGGTTGGGGTGGAATGGCATGAGCATTACAGCCGAAAATCCCAAGTCACACCCCTGATGCCTGTCAGTCTCTACAGGATGGGGCGCCAGTTAGAAACCCTAATGCCTAGGCGTTGTTGGTATTTCTTACCCAATTTTCAACATGGGCTTTTTGTGACCCCACCTCATGAACAGTGGCACTATCAGTTCATTAGCTGAAATGTGATTTTGCACAGTGACTGTGCCATTTGGCACCACAGGTGCAAAAACACATTTCAGGCAAGATGTGAAAAATGACAGCTGTATTTTTTCATGAGGAGGTGTAAAATAATGGTAATGTTGAAAATCTGGAGTGAAAATAAGAAAAATTGTGAAGTCACAAGCGTGTATGGAAACTGTGCAACACACGCCCATAACACAATTATTTTGGGAATTTTGTCAACCATATTTTCAATATTGGCATTTTGGGACCTCTGCTCATGAACAGTGGCCCTGTTATTTTGTTACTCTGTCCCGAATGTTGATTTCCCACAGTGACCACGCCATTCTGTGCAAGATGTGCAAAAACGCATTTTAGGCAGGATGCAAAAACTGACAGCTGTACCATTCATAAGGAGGTGTGAAGAAATGGCAATGTTGAAAATCTGGAGTGAAAATATTAAAAATTCTCGAAGTTACAAGCGTGCATGGAAACTGCGCAATGCACGCTTATAACAGAGTCATTTTTTGGACTTTTTTCACCACATTTTCAACATAGGCATTTTGAAACCTCCACTCATGAGCAGTGTCACTGTGATTTTCTTAATCTATCCCGAATGTTGATTTCCCACAGGAACTGTGCCATTGTGGTAATGGCCTATTCTGCTGGCATTTTAGTATGTTAGTATTGTCTGCCAGATGTACGAAAACACATTATGGGTAGGATGTGAAAAATTACAACTGTACTGTTTATAAGAAGGTGTGAAAAAATGGCAATGTTGAAAATCTGGACTGAAAATATTAAAAATTTTCAAAGTTACGAGCGTGCGTGGAAACTGCACAACGTACTATCGTAACACAATCATTTTTTGGAATGTTTTCACCAAATTTTCAACATAGGCATTTTGAGACCTTTGCTTATGAACAGTGTCATTGTGATTTTCCTAATCTGTTCTGAACATTGATTTTCCACAGCAACCACACCATTGTGCGCCAGATGTGTGAAAACACATTTTGGGTAGGACATGAAAAATGACAGCTGTACTGTTCATAAGAAGGTGTGAAAAAATGTCAATGTTGAAAATCTGGAGTGAAAATATTAAAAATTCTCGAAGTTATGAGTGTGTGTAGAAACTGCACAATGCACGCTCATAACAGAGTCATTTTTGGGAATTGTTTCACCAGATTTGCAACATAGGCTTTTTGAGAGCCACCTCATGAACAGTGGCACTGTCGTTTCATTAATCAGTCCCACAAGGTGATTCCGTGCAGTGACCACAAAATCACCTTTTGGGACCTAATAACAAAATGATAGTGACTGATTTCATGAGGTGGGGTCCCAAGAACTCCATGTTGAAAATTTGGAGCCAAAAGTCAAAAAAATGGCTGAGATATCCACCTAAGTTGAAACCTCCCCCATTGATACCATTACACAGCTTACCGGCATTTCTTCAGTTCACAGTTGGCTTTGAAGAGTGAAGACATGTTTCTACTCCACCAAAGATCGTGGCGCCAAACTCCAGAGGTAAGTATGGGGTGGGGGGGGAAGGGAAGTGGGGTGCGCAGAGGGTGGGTGCAGGTTAGGGGAGAGGGTGTGGACGACAAAGATGGACCATTTTCTTTGTTTCAGGTACTTAAAAAAAAGGAACACTGCAGATGGTTTTCTTTCTTTACAGGTGTAAGAAAACAAATGTTGGACACACTGGGGTGGGCTCCCAGTGTGCCCCATGACTTTAGGGGGGTGATGTTGGCCACACTGGGGAGGGCTCCCAGTGTGGTACACAATGGGTGTGGGGCGGGGGCAGGAAGATGCCAATGTGGTCGGCTTTTGAACACCATGAAGGCATACTGGGGTGGTCTCACAGTGTGCTACAAAATCTTGGGAGGTATTAAACATGCCAATAGGGGGGGTTGGGCACCCCCGGAGTTGGCTTTCTAGGGATTGTGAGAGGTGGACAGCCTGAGCCGCCGCCATGTTTATTGAAATATTTCACCAGACAAGACACATAGGAGAGGCATGTCATATGTGCCACTGCATGAAAAGCTTGTCTCTGATTGCAGCTGCAAGTTTGTTTCAAGTTGGCAGCACTGCATAAAACTTGTGTCACCGCTAGCATGCTCACTTATTGGTGAATGAGGGATGCACCTTCTAAAGGCATTAGCCAAAACTGACACACCTGTGCATTTCTTCTACTACCATCTCCTACTGCCACAAAATGTTGCTTGCACTTGAGCTAGATAAAATAAAAAAGAATCTGAATCAAACTACCCACTACATCAGCAAAATCTGCAGAATGTGAGCAATCATGAAATGTGTCTTTTTGAACTAGGGACAATTTGAGGCCTAAGGGTGTTGACAGTGTCCCTTTAACAACCATAACTAAGTTGCTATTCAGATCTCACAACATTCACTGGATATGTATGTGTGGGAGTGTGTGTGTGGTGGTGGTTTAGAATGTTTGGGATTATAAAAATGATTTAAAATCCCAATTTTCATTGAGTCCTCCTGGATTAACTGTATTCAGTCTAAAAAGCCAAAAACGTTCTCTTCATAGCAGAAGGTATAATCAATTCCCTTCCCTCTTGGGTGGTTTCACACATTCCAGACCCATGAAACTAAAATATTTGTGTTCAATTCATGATGTTTGTAAAATTGCCTCCCTATGGGGTATCCAGTTTTCTATTTTTTTTTTACAATAAATCTATGTTCCATTCTAGTGGTCCTTCCTACATAACACAGACCACAGAGACACTAAATAACATAAAACATGAAATAGATGGTGCATGTTATGAAATGTCTTATCTGCACCCTGGTGCCATTAGTTGGACTCACAAAAGTTTTTCCTGATTTAGAAATTGACACACATTAGACTGTTGGCATTTGTAATGACCACTAGGACAAGTGGGTTGCCATGTCCTAGCCCCAGTGTCTATGCCTGTGAACTGACTGTGTACCAAGTGATCTCTTGTGCTTGCTGTTTTGTGGATGTGATGCTAGGTTTCTCTTCCGCAGCAGAGCCTACTGCAGGATCCCCTAAAAGCATGGGCCAATTATGCCATATAACATTAACAATTTTGCTTGCAACACAATTAAATTCTGTGTCAAATGTTATTGGTCCTCATTCTTTCACAGGTGGCATTGTTTTGTGTTTGGACTCTAGTAAACTATTTCTGTTTTTAGATTTTACTTTCATATAGGTCTTATGTAAGAGATTCTCTTGGTACCCCCTCTCTTTGAACCTTAGTTTCCAATCTGATACTTGTGCATCAAAATCACTAGGATTCAAACAGTTTCTTCTCAGCTGAAGAAACTGGCTATAGGGGATATTTTTAATGATTCTGGGTGGGCACTGTCAAACCTTCATAGTGAATTTGTAGCTGTGTCTTTTCTGTAGCCTCTAGTGGTCACTATCTGTATTGTACTGTCTGCTATCAGGATAATATCCAAGAAACTGACGATGCTCTCATTTATGGAGGAGGATGGTGAATTTTAAATCAAATTCCTTGGCATTTAGCCAGTTAACAAACTCTAATGCCTTCCCTTGGTTCTCTTCCACACACAAATATAATCCTCTATATAGTGATGACAACATACCTGGTTATTGAAAAAATGGTTCACTTTTTGAATACCAGAATATCATATTCTTCTCCCATAACTCAAGGAATTCATTTGCATAGAAGGGGATATAGAAGCCCCCACAGCTATGCCAGAGACCTGCAAGTAATGATTCTGCTTAAACTCAAAAACATATGAGTGAGCACAAAGTCAAGGGCCTTAGTGAAGAAGTGTCAGTGGCTCAGTAGGTAGCACACTTGCCTCTGAGGCTGGGAAATCAGAGGGCTGTGGGTTCAGTTCCCACATCTGTCACTTGGGTTAATATCTCAATACTGACACTGTAATGCAGCATGAGAGGGGTGCTGCATTTCTGAGGTGCCGTCTTTCGGATGAGACGTTAAACTGAGGTCCCATCTGCCTGGATTGGTGGTAGTTCAGGTGGATGTTAAAGATCCCATGGCACTTAATGAAAAGAGTCGGGGAATTTCCCCGGTATCCTGGCCAAATTTCCCTCATTCACTAAAAAAATACCACCAACAGCTTAATCTGGTTCAAGGTCAGTTGGCATTCATCTGTATCCCTCTCCCATGGGTCGTGCCTGAAAATAGGCAGGATTTGTCTAGTGCACTTACCCGGTCAACAAAAGCTGATTAAAAAAATAAATAAATAAAGTCCATGGATGGCACCTCTTAGTGGACTTTTGCTAAGAAAATGCCTACAAGCTGTTATGCCATCATTATGGTGCATTTTAAAGACCATGTTTCTGTAAATTTCAAAATGTATTTCATAGAGTATGTATTCATATATATTTTTTTCATGGTGGCATAAGCCTTTAAATAGGCAGTACAGTGATGTCACAAGTTATGGACTATATAAAAAACATCAATTCTCCCTAAACCCTATCCCTTGATGAAGACCTAGAGAGGATGAAGTGCCGGGACACTGGGCTCCCTATCGTGACTGGTCTCTGCACAGTTGTAACTTTATTACACTTTTTAAAATCAGTGTAACTTTGCTCTAAGAGATTGAGCTTAGTTTAGAAATAGTAACAATAATTTATCTGAGGCACAGCACAACTGGGCAATGTAATTCTTTCCTTAAAGTGTTTTGTCTTCTGGGGATTTTTTTTTACCAGAGCCAGGGCTAGACTCCTCCCAAGATTGTACCACCCGGTGCACTCTGCGATGTAACTGCAACAGTTTGAACTTGATCATCATAGGTTGTCAGTATTAATCCAAGATTGCCCTATTTCTAGTCAACTCACTTACCCCTTGAGCTGAGGCATTGGGAAGTGAATGCAAGATTTTTTTTTCAGGAACTAGACTTTGTATTTCTGGAAGGACCACTTTTTTTTCTGAGTATGGGGAACTGGAAGCACATGAAGAAGAAATAGGCTGAAACTGAAATGCCTCTGGATTGCTCAGGATGGTATCATCACCAGATACAACGGATGACCAGCAGGGGAGGCTGCTTGCACTGCAGTGAGAGTGGATTCAGTGGATTTTGGGGGAGTAATGAACCATGGCTTCTTAGGCTGTACTACCTTGCACCCACCCTTCTCCTCACAACCCCATGACCATGGTTCATAGTCCCTGTTTTACCACAAACAGCTCCAGCTCTACCACCACTGCTTGCAGAACTTGTGCATAGTGGAGCTGGAATGGTGGGACATTTATTTGCTCCTTTCCTCCCTCCTGCATCCCTTTCTCACCCTAGTTTGCTTGTTTTCTACACACATTGATGACACATGGACAAGAGATGATAAGATAACGCAGCTGCTGCCTGTCAATAATGATGACTCACAGTATTTGTTGATGATTCTTAGATGCTCAACACACGCACACAAGCTGCTGTTCTGTATGACATGTGAGGTGACAGGGAAGAGTGACACCAGCAGGCCACCCCCCCCACTGACAGACCACACACACCGCCTTACTGAGAGACCTTGTGTGTCATACACTGGTCTGTTTTACTTTTCACTTACAAACTGGCTGGCAGGCTTGCATACACACAGTCAAACAAGCATTTGTCAATGCCGAATGTTTGCTTGCTGGCATTGGCATTGGTAGTGTAGAAGTTACAGAGCTGCATAATAGGAATGGCAGCAAAGTATTGAACTGAAGCCAACCCCACTACCACCCTGCAGAGAATGACAGGCATTGGGGTGTGCCTTTGGGTCGTCAGGCATAACGACCACGCCATTTCACCACACCCTACCCTGCAGACACTGACAAGTGTCACGGTGTGCCTTGGGGTCTTTGGCCCTTATGCGCACCCCATTCCATCAGGAAATACGGTGAGATGGGTGCTGTATAGAAGAATGGGGTGAAGTTTGGGCCTGAAGAGTCTGAGGCACACATTGATGCCACTCACTGGCTGCATGATGTGGGTGGGGGTGGAATGGTATGAGCATGACAGGCAAGAATCCCAAGTCATACCCCTGATGCCTGTCATTCTCTACAGGGTGGGACATTATGGTCGGAAACCCTAACGCCTCAGGCATTCGTTGGTATTTTCACTCCAAATTTTCAACATGTTTTTTTTGTGACCCCCACCTCATGAAGTGTGGCAATATCAGTTTGTTAGCCGAAAACTGCTTTTGCACAGAGACTATGGCATTTGGCACCACAGGTGCAAAAACACATTCTGAACAGGATGTGAAAAATGACAGTGGTACTGTTCATGGGAGGTGTAAAAATGGTAATGTTGAAAATCTGCTGTGAAAATCTTAAAAAAACTGGTGAAGTCATGAGCGTGCGTAGAAACTGTGCAACGCACACCCGTAATGCATAGTAATGAGAGGCTTTGTTTTCTCCACAACAGCTCCCCCCCCCCAAGCTAGGCACTCGGGACAATCAAGCAACTGAAGCAACACAAGCAGCTCACCTGAGTAGCTGAGGAAGCCAAATCTCCAGCCTGATAACTTTCGAGGTAAAGAGAGCTCTTCTCTTCGCCTGACGCCTGCAGAGGGGTGCTAGCCCGATGGCACTCGCTACCGCCTGCCCCGCCTGCCCTAACCACCTCCCACCCAGGGGCGGCTGTCAATTTAATGATCCACCCTGTGACATCACATCCGTGTCATCACGTCCTGTTGCCCAGAACCTATCTCCCCATTTCCCATTTGCAGGTTATACCTGCTGGCCACCTAGAGGACCTATGCTCCCTCACTACTTCCTACTCCTACCTGTACAGCACTACTTCCCTGGGATCTTGCTCACCACAATGTATTGGCCCTGCATCACGCCTCTTCCTGTGCCTATCCCCACTTGCAGTGCACTTACCCACTTACCCATCTGCTAGTCCACACTGTGCCCTGGCACCCTCCCTCCCTTGCCCTGAACCTCCTCTCCTGCCCCTTGGGACCTCTGTGTGTCCCGTCCTCCTGCCCTCCCCATAGCTTTCTCTTCAACTCAGGCACATCTGGGTGTCTTCTTATTCTTGCTTTCCTCCTACACCTCCCTGCCCACCCCTGCTCCCTTAGCCTCCCCCCCCTCATGTCAATCGTAGGAAAACCTCTCACCATCTCCCAGCCAGGGTGTTAGTCATGCTACTACTCCTGTCAGGGAACATTCATCCAAACCCGGCCCGGTTCCCAGGAGCTCCCCAACTCGCACCACAGGCCTATGCATGGTCTCCATGAATATCTGTAGCCTCCTAAAAAAGTTTGACTCACTACAATGCCTGGTCACATCAATTAACCCTGATGTTATCACCCTGGTTGAGACTTGGCTGTTGAAATCCTCCCCTGACTCCCTAGTCTCCCTTACTGGTTTCACCCTTTTCCGTCCGACCGTGTTGGGAGACGGGGCAGGGCTGCGCTATTTATGTCAAGGACCCTCCCAGATAGCCCTGCCCGCCTCCCATCCTTGACTCCAGAGCCCAGGTGCTTACGCTGAAACTAACCCTGACCCTTTAAAGGGACCCTTTATCTGACTACTGCATCAGTGCCCCCAGGGACCAAATGCAGGCCATTGCCTCTCTTACAGAATACCTTACCTCTCTACCGCCTACCGCTGATCAAATTCTGGTGGGTGACTTAAATGTCAACTGGCTCAGCCCTCCTCCTCCTCTACCCAAGACTCCTTTTCTGCAATAGACCTACCGCAACTAGTTACCCACCCTACCAGGACTAACCCCAAGAGAGCTCCAGTACCCTGCTTGATGTGGTACTCACCAACTGCCCTAATCGGATCCCCAATGTACAAGTCCTCCCAGACTCTCTCAGCGATCACTCCCCATTCTATTCCACTGGTCAACCTCAGTCCCCAAACCCACAGCACAGTCCACATGCCGGCGGCGTCTAATATCTGGTGGACTGATAAAACTTAAGGAACTTCTGTCCCAAATTGACTGGTCTCCTATACTGGCAACTCCTGACATCGACACAGCTCTCTCCTTCTTTACCCAAACTTTTAATAATGCCTGTTATATCTTTATCCCAGTGTTGACCCGCCATTCTAAAAGGAAGAATGCCCCCTGGGTTACCCCAGCTTTGATCCACCAGCTCAAACATAGGGACAACCTATGGCACCGTGCCATTGAGACTGGCCAGCCCAATGACAGGTGGTTATATGCTGCCGCCCGAAACAAGTGCACTCGTGCCGTCAGAAAGGCAGAAGTCTGAGCACTATGGGTCCTCACTCACTGCCTCATGGGGAATCCGAACCTTCTGGGATAACATTAAACAGTTAAATGGGAGTGCACACTCCCACCCACCCAGATCAACATTAATGGTGTGATCTCCTCAGACCCAGCCCTCATAGACAACCACCTCAACACCTCATTCACTGACCTTAGCCCTATCCTCCCTACAAATTTTTTTGACCCTCCTCCCCCAGCACCTGTCGTAAATCTTTCTCGCCCTTATTTTCTCCTCCCACGTGTTTCTGCCCAAGAACTTAGGCCGCTGTCACTGCTCAAGAGTAATAGCACGGGCAGTGACACCTGGATCCGTGTATCCTACGGCTGGTCTTAGACACAGTCCTTATCCCATCACATGCCTCATCAACCACTCTTTGCCTAGGAAGGTTCCAACTGCCTGAAAGTCACCACTGTCACCCTTATCTTTAAAGGTGGTGACAGGACTGTGGCTGGAAACTATCGACCGATCTCCATTCTCTCTCTCTCTCCAAAGCCTTGGAAAAGTGGTGGCCTCTCAAATTTCTGACTACCTCTCCACCTACAATGTCCTTTGTCCTGAGCAGCATGGCTTCCGGGCAGGCCACAGTACCAACACAGCCCTCCTAGAGTTCTCCAACTTTCCCACTCCTCCTTAGACACTGGTTCTCTGGCTGGTGCTGTCTTCATTGACCTCTCGAAAGCTTTCACACTGTCTCCCACCCTCCTTCTTGATGCCCTTAGTCTCTCTGGTTTTGCTGCTGGGCCTATCTCCTGGTGCACCAGTTATCTGTCTGACTGCTCACAGCGTGAAAATTAATGGGACCTGCTCAGACATCTGTCCCATCTTTCTGGGTTCCCAGGGCTCCATTCTGGCCCCTTACTATTCTCCCTTTACCTTAACACTCTTCCACACTCTTGCTCGGGAACAGTCTATTGTACGCTGATGATGCAGTCATCTTGCCTCAAGTCGAACCCTATTGCCCTCCAGGACTCGCTGCAGAAGTCCTTCACTGAAGCCGAGGGCTGGTTCAAGGAACATCAGATTGGTGATAAATCTTAAAAAACAAAACTATGTTTTCTCTCATCCCCAAAACAAGTCCTGCAACTTCAAACTCCTCATTCACTCTGGGTCCTCATTCCCACTCGAACAAGTTTGTCTCTATAAATACCTAGGATCCATTTTGACCCCTCCCTCCTTCCATGGACACATCGCTGCCCTAGCCACTGCCACTAATATCCGATTGGGCATCTTACATCGGTATAAACACTGCCTCCCCGAAGCTCTTTGACTGCATGATCACCTCCTCTATCCTGTCCCTAGTGGACTATGGACTGCCGGTGTATGGTGCTGCTGATCAGACCGCACTCCATAAAATTGCACTACTCTGAATAAGGCCTGCAGGTTAATTACTGGAGCACCTAGGATGACACACACCTGTCTACTGTATGCTAAAGCGCTGGTACTTGATCTCGATGAGCCCTCAAATATCTTACCTGTACCCTTACAAAAAGACCCTCCTTGGGCTTTCCCCACCAGGCTTGACCACCACCATCGCCGCTCTGTCCCACTAGTTCATACTCGGACCTCTGGGAAACCTCTTGTTATCCCTAGAGCTAGGACCTCTCATGGCCAAAGAGCCTTCAGCTTTAGGGCCCCTCCTGGTTCAACACACTGCCCCCCTCCATCTCCGAAGCTCCAACTATATCGTGCTTCAAAACTTCCTTACGTAACCACCTTATTAACACCCGATGCTGTAACTGCCGCTAGTCAAAGCCGTACTCAATACTTATGACAAAGCTTATTACTAAACTGCTAAGGACAACATAACTCTGGTATTGTTTGCATCCATCCTACCTGTACCAGCTTGTTTGTATCTATGTCTTAATTTACCGTTATACCTATGTGTTGTACTGCTATACTGTGTATTTTGGTTTGTCTTACTGTGACAAGGTACCTTTGTAAATGAGCCTATGGCTCAAAGGTTTTCCAAACTGCTGTTTAAATAAAATAAAAAATAAATAATGTAACTAGTTTGGGGAATTTTTACAGCAGATTGTTAACACAGGCATTTTGGGACCTCCGATCATGAACAGTGTCAGTGTGATTTTCTTTATCTGTCCTGAACAATGATTTCCCACAGCGACCACGCATTTCTGTGCTGAAAGTGTGGAAACACATTTTGGCCATGTTGTGGAATGTGACAGCTGTACTGTTCAGAAGGAGTTGTGGAAAAATGCCACTGGTGAAAATCTGGACTGAAAATATTACAAATTCATGAACTTACGAGGGTGCGTGGAAACTGCACAATGCTCACTTGTAACACAGTCATTTTATGGAGTTTTGTCACCAAATTTTCAACATAGCCATTTTAAGACCTCTGCTCATGACCAGTGTCACTGTGATTTTCTTAATCTGTCCCAAACATTGTTTTGCACACCAACTGTACCATTGTGCGCTACTATGCGGAAACACATTTGGGTGAGATGTGAAAATGGTAGCTGTACTGCTCATAAGGAAGTGTGGTAAATGGCACTGTTGAAAATTGGTGCAAATATTGCAAATTTGGAAACTTGTCAGCGCATGAAGAACTGGCGCAACGG
Organism: Neoceratodus forsteri; assembly: GCA_016271365.2. Classification (NCBI taxonomy): domain Eukaryota; kingdom Metazoa; phylum Chordata; order Ceratodontiformes; family Ceratodontidae; genus Neoceratodus; species Neoceratodus forsteri. The sequence goes on from CM057456.1 coordinate 1,683,679,751, forward strand.
CACCCTAAAACAGTCATTTTTGGGAATTTTTCACCAAATTTTCAACATAGCCATTTAACACCTCTACTCATGACCAGTGTCACTGTCATTTTCTTAACATGTCCCATACATTGATTTAGCAGCCCGACTGCGCTTTGTGTCTTCATAGGCAGAAACAAGTTGTGGGTGAGATGTGAAAATGACAACTGTACTGCTCATAAGGAGGTGTGGTAAAATGGCAATGTTGAAAATCTGGAGTGAAAATATTGAAAATTTATAACTTTATGAGCGCATGAGGAACTCTGCACCATCATCGTAAAACAGTAATTTTTAGGAATATTTTCACCAATTTCAACATAGCCATTTTAAGACCTCTGCTCATGAACCATGTCACTGTGATTTTCTTAATTTGTCCCTGACATTGATTTCACACACCGACTGCACCATTGTGCTACATGGGCGGAAACACATTTTGGGTGAGATGTGAAAATGACAGCTATACTGCTCATAAGAAGGTGTGGTAAAATGGTAATGTTGAAAATCTGGAGTGAAAATATTGAAAATTCATGAACTTACGAGCATGCATAGGAACTGTGCAAAGCACGCTCGTAAAACAGTCATTTTTAGGAATTTTTCCACCAAATTTTAAAAATAGGCTTTTTGAGAGCCCACCTTATGAACACTGGCAGTGTTGTTTCATTAATCATTCAGGAAAGGTGATTTTGCACAGTGGCTGCGAAATCACCCTTCAGGCCCAAGTAACGCCATGACAGTGACAACATTCATGAGAAGGGGTCCCAAAAACCCCATGTTGAAAATTTGGTGCAAAAATTCCAAAAAATGCCTGAGATATGCAATAAAGTTGAAAAAACCCTATCTATCCCATTATACAGCTTACCGGCATTTCCTCAGTTTGCGGTCGGCTTTGAAAGAGTGCAGGCGTGTTCCGTCTGCGAGATCATCACGCTAAGCTCGGAGGTAAGTATGGGGTGAGGGGGGTGTAGGAGGCAGGGTGCTCAGTGGGTGGGTGGGTGCGGGTGGGGAAGACACAGCGATGGACCGCTTTTGATTTTCAGGTTTGTTTTTGCTATGAGGACGACGCGGACATTTGCCATGCTGGGGTGGGCTCCCAGCGTGGCAGAAGGATGGCTGGGGGGGGCGTGGAGCCGGCGGGGGATTGGACACCCCTGTCGGCCATGGCATCTGTTGCCACGCTGCGGTGGGCTCCCAGCGTGGCATCCTGTTCTCGGGAGGGCACAGTGAAGCCCGTGAGAGTTGGGCACCCGTCAGCTATAGTGATATGAAACTGTGTTGGGGGGCGAGCACAGCCGCCGACGGGAGATTGGGCACCCCTACGACTATACAGTGTGTGCATCGGGGTGGGGCTAGCACGCAGCGTATGTGTGTGTGTGTGGTACATAGGGGGAGCTTCTATGAGCAGGCGATATCTGATTGCTGCTCTCTGAAGCGTAGCTCCCCCTTTCAACTGTGCACCACTAAATTTTGGAGCTGTCATAGACAGCTCCAGCAGGCATTGGGGAACTGGGGCTGCACCTGCAAACACACTGACTGAATTGGAAGAGAGCTGACACACCTCCGAAAACTCTGATGATGGCACTATGTTTCTTACACATGCGTGCAAGCAAACATAAAACAAGGATTTCTGTGCCTTAATATGGCCAGCAGTCAGTAAAAACATTATTTGTAGAATGACTCCCCCTCCCCCCCCACACACACATGTTTCACAGTCTACCAAATTTACTTTACCCCACTCCTACTTACTGCAGGGAGGACAGAATAAAATAAAAAAATCTATAAGTATTTGTTTCAGTGCTTTGTACACCACCAGCACTAAGTAAAAACAACTGTCAGAGAAATATTTCTGAAATCTCTCCTGCACCTTTCCCAGTCTGCCAAATTCACTTTGCCCTCCTCCTGCTGCAGGGCCTGAAGCTGCCATTGCAGGCTTATACTGTATACTGTCCTCTCATCTGCAGCAAGATTTAACTAGCCTGCCTGTCTGAAAGTACAGTTAAATGTAGTGAAAATTAACTAAATGTAATGGTAATGGAGGATTCTGTGATTATTTTGAAAGTTTTCTGATTAAAAGATATAGGGCTTGATTTTCAAAGCCCCAAAATTGAGGCAAGATGCCTGCATAAAACAGAATTGACGCAAGGGCACCTTGCATCAAAAGTTGCAGCAATACTGGATTTTCGAACACAGGTTGTGTCAAAATCAGGTGCCCTTGCAACAGACTGGCCCTGCACCAGCTCTGTGCCCATCACTAGGTTGTGCCATGGTGGAGGGGGGCATGCACCACAACACTGCTGCCATATCCCTAATGTGGGATTTTCAAAGGCCCCTGATATCCGCAGGACCCGCCCAAACTTAGACCAGTCCAGAGCTGGTCTACCAGACCCACAGCAATGGATAGCATTCCTGAGGGGGCAAAGAGGCTTGCAACTGTACGGAAAGTCCGGAGGGTCGGTGGCACACTTCTGTACAGCTTAACCTCAAGACAACAGGTGGCCATGGTCTTTGGTGTCACCTGTATCAACAGTGTCCTCAGGTGCCCCCTCCACTGTGCAAGTCAGAGTGCTGCCCTTTCCCCATGATCATCTAATCTGCTTGTCCCACCCCTGGGGCCATGCCAACTCCACCGTCCACTCAGGTTGCAGCAGTGCCACAGACCCTGCTGCCCTCCTGGGCACATGTCCACTGGGCTCTGGCCCTTGGAAGACTACAACACAGCCATCCCACAGCTTTTGGCATTCCCTTCATGTGCACCATTTGTTTGGTGCATGAGACAGCTTGCAACAAACTCAGGGACTTTGGCGTCTGGACTCCCATTCTACTAAAATCTGGTGCAGGGTCCCTGAAGCACCTAGAGTTCATGGCAGGCAGGGGTCTGGTACAAGATTCACTGATCTAAGGGCCTTTTGAAAAATCAGGTCTATACTTTTTCACATTAAAGGAGCTCCTCCAGTATGCCCTACCACAGATTTTTATCCTGTGACAAAGAGATAGAAATGGCAGTGCAAGGAATTATCTATCTCCAGCATCACTGATTGGCTTCTGCATGTCATGAGGCATTAATAACAGTGCACACTGCACGTTACCCCTAGCTTTGTCTTCCTATTCTATCAATCTTCTCTATCTTTAGTTTTCTTGTTACTCTGTTTAGCCGTTTTTTCACAATTTGTAGTTGTGTACCTGACAAAAAGATGTGTCTTGTTTTTATCCATTTGATATGAATTATTATGAAATGGGTTGTAAAAATCTTGGAACCTGATTAGTTAAGAGCTGCTTTCAACAAGGCCATTATCCCAGCATAACAGCCCGAGGGAAAGTAGCTCCTGGCAAAAATGTACTCTGTACCCAAGAAATAGCCCTTCGCTCAACTGCCCACAGCTTGTCCCTGCACAACACTTACTTTAAAGTGCAACTGTTATCCCGCTCTCATAACAGCTCTCTGTCTATTTTGTTTTTAATCTGTTAACCACAGGTGCTACTTCCCTATATCTCAATCAGGTCCATCTCACAGACCACATGCGAGGAACCACAAAAGAACATTTTTTTTTTAACTTAAACAACAACAACTCCCCCCCCAAAACAAAACAAACAGGCTAACAGTAGACTGCATGAACCGTGAGCGGTACTTGCCTTTAAGTTGACTGGCTCCATCTCGCAGATCACAAAAAAGATGGACCGCAAAAGAACATTTTTTTTTTAATTTAGCCCCCCCCACAAAAAATCCAGACAGGCTGACTGTAGCTGCAGCAAATGACTGTCACTCCATGAAGAGACGATGAGGAATCAGAAAACATATCCGCTAGGGAAGCAACTGCTCAGAACAACAAAAGAACCTCACAGCAAATGCACTGGGGCAAGGGTTATCCCGGAGCATATTGGCCATACAGCCAAATTTTAAAGAAAACACAAATTGCACATACCCCAATAATGCAGAGCATCATGGGAGGCATATGCAAATGCACATTAATTAATTTGGACTGGCTCAACTATAAGCAGAATTGCATGGTGCCAGAAGGCTTCACAATACAATCAGCAAAGGCTGAGAACAGCAGACACAGACGGGTGTTTCACCCTCATTTGGACTCATCTGTGTGCCATATCTGTATCTCAACCCAGGGAGAGATAGCCAGCAACTGCTCAGTACTTAAACTAATGAAAAGAAACACTGTTTGCAACATTGATGCCACCTGCTCACAAAGTGGTCACAACACAGTGACCAAATGGGACTTTTTTTTTCTTTTTAAACATTTATTCAGCCTTTTTTTGTCTTTCTTTGGCAAATAAAATACATTTTAGTAATTTATGTATTTCTTGATATGGTACAAATGGGGACCCATTTCATAATTACATTAAGGCACTCTGGGGGGGGGATGTGGTTATGGTGGGATAGCGGCCCTTCTCAAGTAGTGGAAGCACTTGGCTTCACCTTGTACTTCAACTCACCTACGGGGGGCTGTTATCCCACCATAACACCCCCCGTCATGCCTTATTGCTAAATCAATTGCTGGAATTATCTGTTATTAGTATTTAGTTAGATATGTATCGCACTTTTTACAAATTGAAGTTCATGTCATTTGCACTGATTTTGGATCTCTGGCTCTACCTCATTTGTAAATCCATTATGAAAATGATCTATGTGCCTTTAAGATTGGACCTATAAATGGAGGTCAGTCAGCCATCAGACTCCTCCCCTGTAGAATTGTCAGTATGACATGAAACACTGGAGAGTCTGGTCAGCCACCCTCCAGGGGCTCCGAAGCTAGTTCTGGTGTATTTGCACATTTTTTGCACACTTCATACACTTTTTCAAGAAACATTTGCTAATAAAGTGTTGCCTTGAGTGCACTGCCTTCCTCTTGTTTTTATGTTCACCCCTGCACTTGAGCAAAGTGAACATATTGCTATGATACTTATATAATTATTATATCTTTTGTTCGAGTGTTTTTATATTTTTTTTAAGTTTGTGTAATCTTAGTTCAGTTAGGGTTGTTTTAGTGAGGTAGCTTAGTTTTTTTGTGCGTTTTTTTCCGGCTTTCTCAGTTTATCATTTAGGTTGGCTGCTTTTCCTGTTACGGGAGCTGTCATTGGTTGCAATTACGGGTTGTGGTTACAGCCGAAACCGCATGTATTTTATCCTCAATATTATTAAGTTGATTTATGTAATGGTTGTCTTCAGTAAACTGAGCCCAAATCTTGTTAAGATCTACATCCTGTGGAGCCGCTGCCAAACCTGTGGAGTTGTGAGAGCTGTTGCCTGCTCGAATTTGAAAGTTTGGAACTGTTATTATTACGTGTGAACTACTGGTTTGACTGACCATATCCAGGGAGACTACATCTATGTGTGAGCAGCAGTGTGGTGAGAGTGCTTTTTGCACATCTTTGTAATCTGAATCTCTTATGACTGTTCCGATTCAAGTTCGAACCTCTGTGAGCTGACATCTCTACAGTGATTTTGGCTACTGTTGTTTGGAGTTTAGGGGTGCTGAGGGTCATTGAGTGGTGCAGAGTGGGAATCCTTCCTCCCTACACCTCAGGTTGCTTTTCCCCATTACCTCTGACCGAACGGGAGTTTCCTCATCTTCCTTTGGGGAGTCAGAGGAGGATTTGAGGTTCTCCTTAGTTGCCCTGGGGGTATACTTTGTTGTTTACCCTCAGGACATCTGTAGTTGCAGGTCGCAGGTGATAGGGATTCCGAGTAGTACAGGTGATGTGGAGGGGAGGTTTGGGATATCCCTTTTACTATCTGACAAGGTTTTGCACACTCTTGGCCTTTTTCCAGAATAACCCTTTAAATGGAAATGGATTTTAAAGGCTGATTAAATCACTGGATTATTTATTGACTCGATTCTGAGATTTGGAGTCTAATAGGATTTGGGACCATGAACTGCTGAATTTAAAGAACTACTACTATTGAGACATTTTTTGAGAGAACATTTCCTGTTGTTTGATTTTTATGTTTTTGTTTGTTATTTGTGTTGGTGTTTGGGCAGTGAGAGTGCCCAAACTATTATTATTTTTTCAGGTAGTGTGAGTACCTGAAAATTTGTATTGTTTTAATTTATTATATGTTTTTGATCCCCAGGGTAGTGAGAGTACCAGGGGTTCAAAATTTGTTGTATTTATTATTATTTTGTAAGTTTATTTAATTATTTCTTAATTTTTGGGATTTGAACTCTCTTTAGAAATGGATTCTTAAGGGTGGTTTCTTTTTGGTTTGTTTGATTTATAATTTATTTTGGATTGTTTTAATTGACTATTTTAAGGTAATAGTTTTAAGCTGCCTATATCTGGGAATGCTGAACAATTGAGATTTATTTTCTTTTTATTTTATATAAGTGGTTGATTATATATTTGTTTGTATTTGTTTATTGTTTCTTTTGTGTAATGTGTCGGAGTGATTTGGCGATGGTTGGGCATTATTCCCCCACCAGACTCAAGGAATTGTGTCCCTTTGAATGTCCACCATTACCATCCAACACCTATTTTAGGTGTCGTGCTTTGGGCATTTTGAGGAAACATAAAAGAAGATGGAGAGCGGAGCCTGGTGGGGGACAGGAGGACGGATTGGGGTGGTAGGATCCAGGAGACGCCCTGGGGCGAAATGGGGCCAAGATAGAGGTCATTCTTGTCTTGTTCCCATACCCAAGGGTTCCGACTTTAGTAGACAGGAACCGAGGTCTTCCCAGACAGCTCATCCAGCCTTGGCAGTGTCATGCAATGCCAGATCTATTAAAAACAAGACAGCTATAATAGCTGATCTTGTTGGATCAACTGATCTGGCATGCATCACCAAGACCTGGCTGGATGAAAATCAAGGCCCTGTATTGGCTTCAGCAACACCAGCCGGGTTCTTGGTGATACACCGTCCAAGGCTGGATCATGGGGTGGGGGTGTAGCCATTATGTTTAAGACTGAGCTGGGCCTTGTGGATATGCCTTTAGGAAGTACCAGATCCTTTGAATATATCTTGGGTGAGGGTGTAGGTTGTGGAATTCTCCTCATCTACCATTCACCAGGAGATGGTGGAGAATTCCTGCAGGAGATAGCAGACTTCATCATCGACCTGGTATTGCAGTTCCCCAGACTGTTAATTCTGGGGGACTTCAATGCCTGGGTCGAAGATGAACTCTCTCTCTCACTTTGGTCAAAATCTCCTCCAGTTGAAGATTTCACTGGGCCTAACACAGGTTGTTACCTCCTCAACCCATATAAAAGGTCATTCATTGGATCTGATCTTCCTTTTGGATATGGAGATTGCTGACTTGTGGGTGGAACCAGTCAGCTGGTCTGACCATCACACCATAAGGTTCAGTTTCAGGGCTCCCCCTAATAGGTCTGCCCCTACGGATATGGTTCAGTACTGCCCTTTAAGGGGTATTAGTCCCAGTGACCTGAAGGCGGTACTGGATCTATCGTGCATGTCTGGTGAATGCATGAGTCCAGATGATCTCATATTAGCCTATAATAAGGTGTGGGAGATGCTCTGGACAAGATTGCTCCTGTTCATATTCAGCCTCTCACCCTCCGTTCAAGGAGCCCTTGGTTTGATGGCTCCTTGAAGGAGTTAAGGAGAGTTGGCCGAAGGTTGGAGAGAGTCTGGCGGAAGTCCGGTAATGATGCTGACAGGCTTAGGTTGATGGCACATTATGATGGCTATCAATCAGAAATCAACCGTAAGAAGGCAGAGTTCCTGTCCAGAGAGATTTCTGCTGCACAGAATCGACCAGCTCAGCTTTTCCAGACTGTTGACAGATTGTGCAATCCAGTCTGTCTCCAGCCCAGAGAAGCTTTTTCTCAGCTAAGATGCGAGGAATTCGCTCGGTTCTTTGCAGATAAGGTTGCTAGCATCAGGTCTGGTATCAGTCTGACTCCTCCTCTAAGGGATTGCAGCTGTCGACGGGAAGTGTTATCCACCCGGTCTGTCTGGTCAGATTTTCACCGGCTGGAGTTCATTGACATTGTGAAGATCATCCAAACATTGCAACCAACCAGTTGTAGTTTGAATCCGGGTCCTACACCCCTCTTATTAGGATGTTTAGAGGTTATCTGCCCGATCCTTGCTGACATTGTCTGGAAATCCTTGGAGAGGGGGGTCTTTCCTGATCCCCTTAAGGAGGCGGTAGTTAGACCACTCCTAAAAAAAAACTCCTTGGATCCAGACTGTCTAGCTAACTACTGGACTATCTCTAACCTGACTTTTGTTGGGAAGGTTATTGAGAAGGCGGTTGCGTTACAATTGGATGATCATTTTACAACTCACAATGTCTATGATACTCTCCAATCTGGTTTTAGGAAGAAACATAGCACGGAGACTGCCCTTGTCCGGGTGTTGAATGATCTCCTAATGGCTAGAGATCAAAAGGCATGTACCATTCTGGTCCTTCTCGATCTCTCTGTAGCATTTGACACTGTAGACCATGGTGTGCTGTTGGAGTGCCTGCGGATCTATTGCGGACTATCTGGAACAGTCCTTAAATGGTTTCAATCCTACCTCACAGACAGGTTTCAGAGGGTTACCACTGGAATTTATTCCTCTGGTGCTCACTCCCTGCCTTGTGGGGTAACGCAGGGCTCCATTTTAGTGCCCATGTTGTTTGCAGTGTATGTGCTGCCTTTAGAAGATATCATTAGGTGATACAGTTTGGGTTTTCACTGCTACGCAGATGATACTCAGCTGTATCTGTCCTTTCCGCCCGGGCAAGATGGTGCTCTCTCCGTGCTAGACAACTGCCTTACTGAAATCAGATTATGGATGAGTTCTAGCTGGCTGAGACTGAATCCTGATAAGACTGAGGTGTTGGTAGTGGACCTGGGTCATCCGGTGGCGGGTTTGGGGGCTGGCCAACCACCGGGCTTATTGCTCGGTGGTATGTCGCTCACTACCTCTGATCGGGTACGAAACCTGGGCATTATTTTTGACGATGGCTTGACCTTAAAATCTCAGGTGTCAGCCGTAGTCAAATCCTCTTTTTTTCATCTGAGGAATATCGCCCGGGTCAAACACCTGGTCCCACCGGGTGATTTGCCAACGTTGGTCCATGCCTTTATCACTACCCATCTTGATTACTGTAATTCCCTTTACCTAGGGCTATCTGGGGTTGATATCCATCGCCTGCAGCTGGTGCAGAACACGGCAGCAAGGCTTTTGACTGGGATCTCTAGATCCAGCCATATTAATGCCTGTGCTCCACGAACTGCATTGGCTGCCTGTTAAGTGGCAGATCACCTATAAGGTTGGTTTACGAACCTTTAAAGCCCTACATGATCAGGGACCCGGCTACCTGAAAGATCTCCTGGTACCCTATTGCCCCCGCCGTCCTCTCTGCTCCACCAATGAGGGATTGCTGGAGATTCCTAGGGTTCGATTATAAACATCAGGATCACGTGCCTTTGCTTTTTTAGCACCAACCCTGTGGAATTCTCTACCTCGTTGGTTGAGAGAATGCCCAACCGTCGAGAAATTCAAAAATGAGTTAAAGACATATCTATTCAGTTTAGCATATCCTAGTTATGGCTTTTAATTTGTGATTATTTTAATTTACGTATTTATGTGAATTTATTGTACAGTGACTTGGTTTTGAAAGGCGCTTTATAAATAAAGACGAAAAATAAAATAAAGACGATACTGGATTTCAGAGGTGGGTTACTGTTAGGTCCAATACAGCACAAGCTGAAATGGGCTCGGCTGTGACACTCCAAAGATCAGCAAGGCTGAGCATGATGCTACTGTGCGGGTTGATGGGCAGAAACTTCATGTAGTTGAAAAGAGGTAGCCACACCTATCAGACAGCAGCTGCCTTCGTTCAGCTGCATGACACCACTCATCAACCAGTTGAGTGGCTAAAACAAGTGAATAGCTGACTCACAGCCAACTGACGGGCATCAGATAAACCCTCATTGAATCTCACAAAGTAGTTGTTTTATGTACATTTTTTATTAGCTAGTCTGTATTTCAATTAGTGTGGCACCCGAAAATGTATCACTGTTGCAAGTACATTTAATTTAAACTGCAGTTTGAGGGTCTTTTTAATGAGAAACACAGTTTCAGTGCTGTTAGGAGCTGTCAGCTTGATGGGGACCCTCCACACATCATAAACACATACAGTGTCTCTGTAGGATAGTAGTGAAAAAAGACTTGCTGATTTACAAGTAGGGCATTTGCAGGATCTATATATAGTTCTGATTTTACTGAAGGCAAAATGTAGTTTGGTTTCTTGTTTCCCCATTTATTAGAATCATGTCTGTGTGCCAATCCCTCTGTCTGCTAAGTAAGGGCCACTCCACACATCACAAACACTCAAACACTGATTTTAACCTTGATTTACTTTCAGGAAGATTGCATTTTATATATATATATATATATATATATATAAAATAGTATATAATCGCACACTATATTTAGGGTTGAGAAGTCACTTCTATGTTAAAGTCAAAATTTTGGGCATTAATAACTTTGAGCCTGTTCAATGGATTTGTCTGAAATTTGGTATGCATGGTGGGGCATGGTACATCTCTTGATTTGCCAAATTTTGTTCAGTCTGACTTATGGTCTTTGCGCATGAAAACGCTGAAAAATGCAAAATTATACATTTTTGGAGGGATTTTGTCTGTGGCCCTGCGTGGCTGTCATGTGGTGTGACACTTTGCAAGATGACTCCTCTGAGAGAGCTTAGCTGCCTGAACATGTCACATTTTGTTTGATGAAAAAATATTAAGGCATTCAAAAGTTATGCCAGTTTCAAGTTCCCATTATAAGACAATTGGAAAATTTATATGTATGTTTAGCGAGCAAAGAATGGGGTTCTGGCCATCTGGTGCCACCTGGCAGTCAAAGAATTTGCAGACTTGCAGTTCAAGAATCTTTGTCCCCAAGAATTCTTTGATCGTGAGGTCCGCCATCTTGTTTTTAGATTCCCGATCGTAAAAACACAAATATCTCAACTCAGAGGTCACTCTTGAAGTAAAACTTGGATAGGTTTTACTCAGAGGGCTCCAATCTTTCGAGTCATGCTTTTGGTTTCATTCAACTTGGTTAAAAAATAGAGTTATAAGGTTTTAAAATCTTTGATCGCGGCTCGTTAACCATCTTTGATCGCGAGCCTGCAAATTTTTTGATTGCGAGATTCTTTGATCGCGATCTTGCATCGCAAGCTAAAAACACTATTATCTCAGCTCAGGGGTGGGCTAGGGACATAAATTAGGTGGATTATGTTCAGGGGCTTCGTTCTATCGAGGCATGGCATTGGTTTCATTTAAATCTGTCTAGAAATAGTGTTTCACCATTTTCTATTCTTTGATCATGAGCGTGCAATTTCTTTGATTGCGAGCCTGCAAATTCTTTGATTGCAAGATTTGTTGATTGCGACCGTGCATCACAAGCAAGGGACCAGATGGCCTATTAAAGAAAATATAATTTCTCAGCTCAGGGTTGCCCTAGGAAGACAAATGAGGGTGGATTTTGCTCAGGGGGATTCGTCCTGTTGAACCATAGCAGTGGTTTACCACAATTCCTTCAAATTTTTGATTTAGAGCATTTTTCATTTTTTGATTGTGAGCCTGCAGTTTCTTTGATTGCGAGCCTGCAAATGCTTTGATCGTGAGATTCTTTGATTGCGATCTTGCATCGTGAGTGCACTACCAGATGGCCCTTTTTAAAATTCTATTTTCTCATCCTAGGGGTGACCTAGGAATACAAATGAGTGTGGATTTTGCTCAAAGGGCTTTGTTCTAGCGAGGCATAGTGGTGGTTCCATGTAGTTCTGCCTAAAACTCAAGTTTCAGCATTTTTAATTCTTTGATCATCAACCTGCAAATTCCTTGATCACAAGCCCACTAATTCTTTGATCGTGAGATTCTTTGATCACGATCTTGCATCGCAACGGAGGGACCAGATGGCCAGATTTTGTAATGCATTAGATAGGGCAATTTCATCAATCTTTAACTTTAAATATCTCAGAAACAGTTTGGTCTTTTTACTTGAAATTTGGAGGGTGTTCTCAGCATGTTCTGTAGATGTGAATTATGGCATTTATGTGTTGGACAATTTTTTTTTTGTGGAGATATTGCGTGACACAATTTACATGTTGCGGACAGTGTTTTGCATTGTGCTGATGGCTTGAAATTAATAGGGTACCTAGTCTTAGTCTCATGGATGTAGTTTTCAGTCATTGTGCCTGTAAAATGTTAACAGGTGTGAAATTCTGCATCTCTGATGAATGAAAATCCCAAACTTTTACATGTTATATGTCGGACACTGTTTGGTGTTTTACATTGAAATTTGGAGAGTGTTGATGGTACAGACATGTTTATAATTTGAGCCCTGTGCTCCCACCAATTTGTGCAAGTTATTACTTTTCTATTCTTTCTCAAAAAGTATGGACATTCTATGCAAAAAACTGTGTTAATGCAGCATTTAGGATTAAAGCACAAAAAGTCAGGAAATTAAAAATCTTTAGGGTTGCCCCTCCCCCTTGACCTGCTAATCATCCCAAGATTGACAAATGAGGGGTGTGTCAATGGGGTCGTGAGCCCTAAATGTCACCCCATTCTTTTTTGCTGTCCCTTGTCAATATGATTACACATGGAATGGGGTGACAATTAGGGCTCATGACCCCAATGACGAACCAATATGAAAAAAAGAGGCCAAGTATCTCTAATCTTGTTCCCAAATGCTGGTCAAGTTATAAACAAAGATTCCAAAATAATATCAGTAATTAAAGTTTAATTTCATGAACTTTTGTGAAATGTGGAATGATATGATACTTTTGTCGAAGCCATGTTAATCCATTTTGCCCAGTAATGCACTTGAATTGCCATTGTAGAGGAAGGTAAAGGCTAGGTAAAGAGGCAATAAGGAAGCATTCTTAAGAGGCTCCATAGTAAAAGTATAGTGGCGCCAATTGTCAGGTCATTGTCTTAAGTGACAAAGCATGAAGAGTAGTCATACACATCACTGGGTACTAGTCTCTTCTTGTAATATATCAGCTAACCATTAGAGCTCATTGACTTACTGGCTTGTGGTAGCACATACACATGCAGCATTGGTTCTGTACAATGCCGCCTGCTGACTCTTTTGCAACCCTATTGATAACAATGATTGTTTTTACTGTTTGAAAACAGTGGCACCAAGTAATGCCAAGCCTTACAACTAGTTGCAACTTAAACCATTGTGACAGAAGTATCTGGATATCTTTAGTCATGATCCTACCTAGTCAGAACAGTGCTACAATAATAGCGCTGCTCAATCCTGGTCTCCAAAATTTTATTTTTTCCTTGAAATCCAACTCACATCCCGCAACCCCCAACCCCACAAAAACACAGTTTTTGCTGGTAGCGATCGCAAACCAGACTTGTGATCACTACCAGTGGCACTGTGTTTGTTTGCGGCATTTGTTCCTGCCACTTTTGTGATCAGCGCCGTTTGGACAGCACTGTTTTTGACAACACTGTCCATGCAGTCACTGTTCTGACCTAATGCCCTCATGATGGAGCATGATGCTGGGCATCACTGTTGCAGGAGTGCTGGAGGGCATAGCAGGGCCATGATGTCAGTGCAGACTAGGTGATTCAGTGGTAATAAATGCTTTATGAAAGTTAAATTCTCCAAGGGGAATTCTACTGGCATTATATATTATGCATCCATGAATTTTTGAGCAAATGTTGCTAATTAGTACTTTTTAAAGTATCCACAATATATTTTAACCTGCTAAACCACATTTTCCAGCTTAATTAGATGCCAGTATATATTTATTTTGGTATGCATGCCAAATCTTGAGTGTATACCTGCAACAGGGTGGAGCTATAAACATCCAAATATTTTAAACATTTTCACACAGTCTAACAAATAAATAACAAATAAATAAATTGTGAAATTTTGAGCTCTTGCAACTCACAAAGTACATAACCAGCTACCCATCTATTTAATAGTTACTAAGACTCTTCCAAGAAATTATGCATATACATTTTCAGTTATCTAGTGCCAAATGTGGCTATGTTGTAATCACAGAAATATTTTCAGAAATTTTCACAGGAATAATATATTGCCAAACGTTGAACACCTATACCTTCCCTGCCCCTTTCCAAATGTCATAAAACTTGACTTTTATAGCTCCCTCAAGAAGTATGCATGCCAAAGTGCAGTTCTCTAGTCATATGGCTGACTGGATTATGAGCAATTAAAAAATGTAAGAAAATTCAAAAAAAACTTGTTGTGACAACTCTGCACAATCGGAATTTGCTAATTTTGCCCACCCCCTACCATTCATGCCCCCTATGTTCTAGATTCACTATTCCTGTTTAATAGTTCCTCTCAATTTACCTTGTTCTTTCCTTCAACTTTGAGGTCTCTATTATATTTCCCTCTTCCTTTTGACCTCCAGCAAGTACATGTTCAGGGCCCTAAGCTAATCCTCTTAAGATCCATCATGCATACCATGAATCATTCTGAGTGCCTTATGCTGCACCATTTTGAGCTTGTCCTTGTCTTTCCTTAGGTAAGTACTCCAGAATAGGGCACACATGATCAGCTAGTTTTATGATACAGAGCACTCAATATTCTATTGTCCACTAGATCGGCACAAGGTGCAACTATCCAAGGCTGTGGCAAACTCTGGGTGTGTCAGGGACCCTGCTACCTATTGTAGAAAAATGGGTGTCCCTGCACCAAAGTCCCAAGAGTTACCACAGCCGCAGTGTTGTGTCAAACCTCTGGCACACCAAAGGGGTTTGACGGAGGGTCCCATCAAGGGAATAGGTATCATTTCCTGACTACTAACTTCCCGATTGAAAACATCTCGTATCCTTTCTCCTGACTTTGCATCCTCCCGAAGGTAATTTTGCCTGATTCACAAATCACCAACAATTAATTGCACCTTGTACTCTTGTAGTGTTGCCAAACTCATTTTCCTGCATCAGTCACCTTCCTGCATCATCTGTGTTTAATTTAGTTGTTAATTTAGTTTCTAATTTATAGTCAGCAGACATATTAACCACATTAGCAAGGTTGTTTAAATGTTTTTTACCTGGAGATGTGCAGGAATCAAGAGCGGACACACTAGCCACATTAGCAAGGTTCTTAAAATATTTTTTCTATCTGGAGATGTGCAAGAATCAAGAGCAGTCACATTAACCACATTAGCAAGTAGGTTAAAATGTTTTCCTGGAGATGTTCAGGAATCACCCACAATTAATTGCGCCTTGTACTGTTGTAGTGTTGTAGTGTTGCCAAGCTAATTTTCCTGCATCAGTCACCTTTCTGCATCAGCTGTGTTTAATTTAGTTGCTAATTTATAGTCAGAATAAAATTCACTAAAAATACCACCAACAGCTTAATCTGGTTCAAGGTCAGCTGGCATTCATCTGTAGCCCCCTCCCCCCGGGTCGTGCCTGAAAATAGGCAGGATTTGTCTAGTGCACTTACTCGGTCAACAAAAGCTAAATAAAATAAATAAATAAAATCTATTTGCCCTCCCCCTCCCTTGTACTCACAGTGCTTGATTCATGGCAGAAGTGTGCGGTATTGTCTCGTCACAGCGTGGTAATAATGAACTCTGTGTTGGTGGTTACCTGCTTGTGAAAGAATAGAATTGTGGTGATCTTTTTTATTGGTGCTGCCAAAGTTGGAAGTCTCTAAATAGTCTTGGTTGGGTGACCACCATTCTTGTAGGTAGCCAGCAGCACCTTAGAAACCACTGCGAGCACAATCACGCTCCCGATGCAACGGATGCACCAATTGCTTGTGCAATTGCATCAATGAAGTGTAGAGCAGTGGACACCCCTGACACCCCAGCCCAACTTATTCAGGCTATCACAACAAGTTTGCCTGAGGAAGTCAGACAAAGCATGCCCTGCAAGCAGTCGCTGCAGCAGGTAGTCAAAAGGGCAAGACAACTCGACATGCCAGCAGAGTCACAAACACAGGAGGAAATTAGAGTACCTGCTGAGCTCAGGCTAGTAAACGGGCAGCCGTGGCTAGCTCATGAGTCCACATGCGGTGAAGACAAAATAATTATTTTTGCAACAAAGACAAACATATGTCTTCTCCACAAAGCACAATACTGGCTGATGGACGGTACCTTCTGAACTGTGCCTAGTATGTTTCTGCAGCTTTATTCAGTCCATGCTCCTGTCGGCACTGCAGAAAACAGCCATATTGTGCCACTAGTCTATGCCATAATGTCATCCAAATCCCAGCAGTGTTATCAAAGGTGTTTTCAGGACTTACAAGACCTGGCTAATGAAGAAAGTTTAGCGCTATCTCCAGAGTTTATAATGACCTACTTCGAGCAAGCGGCAGTCAATACTTGCAAGCCGGAATTTCTGGATAGCACAAATAGTGTGGTGCAAAATTCAAAATTTAGGACTCACCACACAGTATGGTGCAGACCCTGAATTTGACTTAAAATTAAGACGTCTTGTAGCTCTAGCCTTCTTAGACCCTGCGGAGATTAAAACTGTTTTTACAGAGCTGAAAGACATAATGCCTGAAAACAGTTTACCACTCACTGAATGGTTTGAAGAAAATGACATTCTAGGTCATGTGCAGAGACAAATGAGGAATAAGACTTCCATCCATGGGCTGGCCCGGTGGCGCTGAGGGTTGAGGCGCTGGACACCACACCTCACACCATGCCGGCGACCTGGGTTCGGGAATGAGCCCGGGTTTCTGGAGGTCGGCAGGGGAAGGAGCGGATCGAGCATCCGGAGGACAGCTCTCATCTCCTCTCCCAGGAGGGACAGGGGTCCCTATTCGGTGCTCAGCTGACCTCTGGCAGAAGCCGGAGATACAGCAAGCACCAGAAAAGCATAGCGAAGGGGCGGGGAGTGGCAGACATTGGTAAGGCCTTGACATAAGGGTGCTGGCCACTCCCAGGGAAAAAAGGGAAAAAAAAACCTTCAGCTGTGGTGGAGATGGAGAACCAGAGCTTGCCCATGATTTACGACCACATCCTGGCATCTTCCCGACCGCAGCCGCCAGAGAATTCCGGGGTGTTGGAACCCACCTCGACCCCATCTGGGGGAAAACCGAGTCTACATGGGTGACAGAGGATTGACCAGGTAGGAGCAAACCGTAGTGGGATGACTCCTATGTACACCCGAGGAGACTGGAGTTGAGGGGAGAGAGGAGGGAAAAATAGAAAGTACAAAAAAAAAAAGACTTCCATCCATAGCCCACCGATTTTTCCTCCACATTTCTGGTCAGTGCATGATCAGTTAGGTAGCCAAATACCACAGACTCAAAAAAAGGTGGAAGCATGGCACAGATGGCTTGGGGATCTTGTTGGTGCATCACATGTCAGTTTCAATTGTTTTGTATCTGAGCTACGAAAAGAGCAAATGACAACAGAGTCCACAATTGAAAAAGTTAATAGAGGACTGCCAAAATCTCCTCTAAAATGTAAATACGCTTTGTGAGAGGAAAAGCTTAGCATTGTGGTGAGCAAGAGGGAATAAATGTTGAGCATGGACTTCCTTCATGTAATTGCTCACAACCTCATCATTTAAGGAGAAAGATTTTCTGATTTTTAATATTTGTTTTTAATATTTGTTTTTAATAAAGACTATCTGTGGATTTTAATCTTGTGGATTATAGACCCAACACTGCATTTTTATCTGCTTGCTAGTGTGTCCACTCTTGATTCCTGCACATCTCCAGATAAAACACATTTTAGCCTTCTTGCTAATGTGGTTATTGTGTCTGCTCACTTGCTAATGTGGTCAATGTGTCTGCTCTTGATTCCTGCACATCTCCCGATTGACAAAAATATTTTACCAACCTTGCAAATGTGGTCTATGATGTCGGGAAATTGTATGTCGGGAGCATGTTGTTATAGGCAAAGTGAGTGTTGGGATTTCGATGTCAGCAAGTCAATAGTTGGGAAATAGTATGTCGGGAAGTAGTACAGATCCCCCATCAAGTCCCCCAGCTTGGCACAACCCTAGTGGAGCCACAAAAGTGTGGGGGGGGATAGGCATGCAAGGTCAGGACCGGGGGCAGAGGGACCAGTGGGGGTGCCATAGTAGGAGGCAGGGAAACAGTGGCAGTGGCAGGATTCTGAGGAGGCACCCAGTAGAGTTGCCATGCCCATTGGTACAGGGCTGCTTGGCCCAGGAACATGGAGGCTGGCACGGAAGGTCCTGTATCAGACCCCAGGTGGCAACAGCCCTGACACCTGCCCCAGAGGTGACAGAGTCCCTGAGAGTGTAGTTGGGCATCAACCTGCCTCCATGTAGTGGGCTGTGTACCAGGAGAATGTCACGGTGACTAGGAGAAGTTCCTGTCAACCAACTGCACCCCCTAACCTGCAGCCAATGCACCTACCACACGTAGGGGACTGTGACACCTCTGGGGCTCATGGCTGGTCTGAACTCAGCCCTCTCATGCATTCATAGTGGGTCTTCTAAAATCTCAAATAAGGGGATGGTACAGCCCTGCCATGGCACATGTCCCCCCCCCCCCGAAACGTGGCACACTGGCACTTCTGGCATAGGGCAGCTTCAGCACAAGGCATCCTGATTTCAACACAGCCTGTGTTCAAAATTTGGGATTACCACAAAGTCTTGCACAAGGTGTCACTTGTGTCAAATCCTTTTGGTGCAGGCACCTTGCACCAAAGTTTGGGCATTGAAAATTGAGCCAGAGAGAGCAAGTGCATAAGCACTGTCATTCATGAGAAGGTGGAATGCCATGGGGGAGTGGTTGAGATGGGTGTGTTGTTCCAGTTGCATTCTTGTAATGTGAATTGGGTACTGGAGGAGAGGTGGGGGCTGTTTCTTTTTTAAAATAAATCAAAATATCCAAGTATTTGGCTGCCAAATACTAAATAGTCAGCCAACTGTTTGGAAAAAAACATTCATACATGCCAGGTTTCCTCATTTCCCTGGATTTTAGTTCCCAGTTTATTGACTAGCGGCTGCATGCTATCCTTTGTTTTCCTTCGTTCCTCAATATATTTGTTTAATGTTTGGTGAATAGGATATAGTGCTTGCGCATACCTTAACTTTGGCCTTTCTCTTTTCCCACTCTCGGTAGAGAAGCCTGACAGTGTTTATGGTAGACAAGGCCCAGCACCAAGGGTGAGTTCAGTGCCAGAGGAAGAGGAGCTTGGCGAGGATGGCAGGGAACAAAAAACACTGTGCATGGAGTGCTGAGAGGGGTGGCTTATATTTGGAGTATGGGAGGAGCTATTCCTCCACATTGAACCTTGGGCTTTAGCCCTCCTACTCAATGTTTGATGAACAGGATATAGTTCTTGTGCATACTTTAACTTTGACCTTTCTCTTTTCCCACCCTCAGTAGAGGAGCCGAGTGGCATTTAAGGAAGAGAAGGACCAAAAAGAGATAACCTCCTCCAGCTCACAGAGGGTGTGAACAGTAGTGCGCAGGACAGAAAAAAAACCCTGTGGAGGAAGCCTCTGAGGACCCATTCCTACCAACCTGCCTGTCCTCCAGGCATACTAAAAGCAGATAATCTTAATGCCTGATTATTTCCCTTGTTCTGGATATAGAGAAGATGCTCCATGCTGGATCTTCTGTCTTAGTAAAGGAGCAGGATGTCGACTGATACTGTTGATACTGCTTTGATTGGAAAATAGAACACCTTGAAAAGTGATGTACTTAAATAACAGTCATAGAAAAGTCCTCAGGTGCTTTAGGATGATGCAGTAAATGTTGCTGGATGATAATTAGAAATGAGAAGGTGTGAAGATCCTGAGTGCATTGGTGATAGGATATTGAAGGAGCTGATTATTAATAGTTCTTCATGATCAGAAATAGGTATGATGATGGTTGATGTCATGATGTATGGATGCTAGTGCCTGAGAGGATTAAAGCAAAATGTTGACGTAATACCATTCAATAATATGAGGAAAAGAGGATGAAATGGCTCATGAGCTCATGTTCAAGATGACAGGCAGCACACTGATCTTTAAAGTTTGATGTCTACTTCATTGATAGAGACTCAATAAAGGATGAAGTTCAATTAATTCCAAGGAGACTGCTGAAGGCTTAAGAAAGAGGGCATGTCTGATGAAGATGGTGAACAGCTGAAGTCTGATGTTTTTGTTGTTCTAACATAGAAGGAGTGCTATGTATGTCAGGCAGTTTGAGAAAACTGAGCAGTCATACTGAAGGCAGCAGGACTGAGCGACCAAGGTTGAGGTACAAGTGGAAGGCAACTGTAATAGTAGCTGCTCACCATGTCTATGTTATAAATGACACTGGGAAACATCTGAGTCTGATGATTTGCAGACATCAAGGCAGGAATTGAACAAAAACAAACCAGTTAGGTGAAGGATCTTTGGTATGCTGAGAAACAACAGACTCTAAGTAAGTTATGTGGACTTCTGCACTGGAGCTAGAGCGGGATAATGAGGTGTGCAAATCAGATGGACAACTGAAGACAGAGAGGAGTGGTACTGTGAGAAGGACAAAGAATGATTCCTCAACAGACTTCTGTGGGACCCTGAGAGTTGTCTTGATCTATAGAGTAAACCAGAGAATAGCAGAGGCCTGATGGAGTAAGGCCATGGAGGATCTTGCCAGGCTGGCACGTCTCAGATGAAGTCCAAAGGGGCTTTCCAGACTGTGTCAATAAAATCTGAAAAACCAAGAGTAGAGATGGACAGATGAATGAGCATGGGTGGAAAACATCATTAGAGATTGAAGCTTGTATGAAGACATCTGAGGAAACAACTAGCAGACCCGTCTTCAAGGTGGAGTGTGTAGGAAGCTGTCCAAGGGGACTCCCCAGAGACCAGCTATGAGGTGCGGCATGTAGGAAGATGTTCAAGGGGACTCCCTAAAGATTGTCTTCAAGTTCGAGCGAGTATGAAGAAGTCCTGGGACCCCCTGAAGACCTTCCTCAGTTTGGAGTGTATGAAGTGAAAAGCAGAGACTCCCATCCTGGTGGATGGAGGATGTCTACCTACACTCACAGACCTCCTGAAGGAACAGGTTAGATAGACGGTGCCCTAAGGGCTGTTGGTATGGGCTGAGAAGAAAGAAGAAAGAAAGCTGCTACAGTGTTATTGAATAAGTTTGGATAGAATTCAGGCTATTGGTGATGTAGCAAACCCTAGTACTGTAGTAGAGGATGAACTACTTGATTCCCAAATAAGGACCTTCTGAATATCATACTTGACATAGAGAAGTTCAAGCTAGAATTCCGTTCCGTGGCCTGAGGAGATGTGGGTGACACGAGTAAAAAAAAAAACTAGCTGAACTTCAGCAGTGTAATGATGATGGTGCTTTGACGTCCTACTGAGGTACAGTAGTTAGTAGCTAGTGCAGACGAGATTTTCAGCAGATCAGGAAATGATATAAGTGTCACTTGCTGGAACTGATGATGACATGCTTAGGGTTGCCTTCTTAGATGAAACATGACTGAGCAGGAACTTAGCCACCAGGATAGCAACTGAATGAACTAGTCAGTTTGAAATACAGGTGAGTAGACGATCACCCGGAGGAAACAGTTAGGGTAATGATATGATAGTCTTTGTATACGAAAAGTAATTCTTAATCCGGTGTTAGTAGACCGCGACTGTTTCTGATGTTCTGATATCCCTGAGGTTACCCTAAACTTTCCTGTACCCCTTAGAAAGTGCATGGTTTTGAGCCTATGCAGTATGAATAATGACAGGATGTACAGTTAGAGACCTGTTCATCATTAGAAATACAGTTTTACATTAATTCCGTAAATATGAAGCTTTCTGACCGGATATGATTATGAATTGAGATATGCACCGACTTTAGGCCCTTGATCCCATTATATGAAGGGAAAAATTGTGAGGACTGGTGTTATAAATGACTGAGGATTCAGAACAGGGAGGTGAATGCAGCAGCTTTGGCTGACTCCTATTAGTCCTGATAATCCTGGTACTTACTGAGCCATCTTTGTGTTTAAGTGAATATTAACAAACTGACAGTCACTGTATGAAGAAAGAAATGACTCTGTGATGCCTAATTGTCTCCTCTGTGTTGTAGCATGAATTTAAACTTGAACTGGACTTAAGCAGCATCGAAACTGTAGGTGAATCAGAGCTGATGAAAACTGATCATGCTTAAATTATAATGAATTGAGCCTAAGAGTTACGGAGATTAATAGGCCCAAACTGAAGCTTGATGATGCTGTTGAGTATTAGTATGTGTTCCTGCCAGCGGAAAAGCTTGCACAAAGTAATTTAGCAGATGATAAAAGTCTGCAGTGCAGCAGCTGTAGAGTTAACCGTGTTGACAAAGGTTGCGTCAGAACCCTGGAAGCATGGATGGCTCCAACGGAGCAAACAAACCTAGGAATAAAACAGAAAAACAGCTCCAAGAATGGAGTGAGGAAAAAGCCGCCCTCCCCGCAAAACAAAGATAGAAAGAAAAACAAGACAAGATGAAGAAGCAGAGCAACTGACAATGAAGGTAGGGAAAGAACCATGAGACATAGGGCAGGAGCAGGGAAAGGGGAAATGGACAGGGAAGGGGGGGCACAAAAACGCCACAAGGGAAGGAGAATGCCAGAGGTGGGGAACAGGCACAATGTAGACAGGGGAAGAAAACAGAAGAAGGGTGAGAAAAACAAAACAGCAGTGAGAGCAAGGAGGGACACAAACATGACAAATTAGAGATGAAACAGGAGGGAGAACAGAAGCACAAAGCGAATGGAGAAGAAAAACGGGAGAGGCAGGATGGAGCTGAGAGGGCACACAAGTGAAGAACCGGGGAGCAGTATTAGCAAATGACAAGAAGTAAAGGACACAAATAAATGAAAAAAACTGCAGGGGAAACAGTGAGGAAGGAAAGAAATGAGGTAAGGATAGAAAGAACAGCTACACGAGCCACAAAGCCACCAGGCACATATAACCCCTGGGCGGCGCTATCTCTAGGGTTACTACCCCTGCCTGTACTTTGGACAACAGGTTGAGGCACCTGGATTCAAACTTAAAAATTACTGGGGTTTCCCTGTCCTCAGTAACCACAATATTTTGGTGCCTCCACCCAGAGTAATGTATGGCGGGGGTATCTACCTAACCTAGTATAGCTGTCTGGGAAGCTATAACTACCCACAAGCCCGCCTAGTGGCCACGTACCTTGTAATGAGGAACAGCCCTTCACAGTCAGCAATAAACCTTAAGAATATGCACACACCCCTTGCACTTACCACCAGGGTCTGGTCTTCAGCAACCCCCCTGGAACCCCCTGTAAAACAGTATTCGAAACAGGCATGCACTTTTAAATATGTTTCCACCAGATGCATTAACCTTAGCCCAGGCAATGAGATATTCATGAAGCAATGTAACAGTGAAACAAATCAATTAATTTATTAAGGGGAATTTGAACAAGGAAAGGGGCTGATTTAGATGAATGATTACTATACTGGATTTAAACCAGGATACTTTGCATGCATGCATCCAGTCCCCCTATACAGTCTTGCAGCTGCTGGGTACTCAGACTGTTGGTGGCTTGTCTGAACGTTGCCCAGGGTTGCAGCTGTTGTTGGGACCCTTGATGGAAAGAAATTGGAAGGTTTTAAGCCTGAGGTTCAATTGGGTGGAGCAATTATGTCACTCCCCCACCAGGCTTTATCAGGTAGCTCACCCCGGGCCTTCCTAGGATTAATTTCTTTTTGCAGCCAGAGGCACTGCTCTTCTGCTCTCCATCTGGTGTCTTGCATAATTTCTGTCGCCTTGCTCCAGCTGAAGGTTTGCTTAGTTTCTCTGTTTTCTCCGCCCCTTTTGAGTCATCCCTAGCTCGTTGCCTCGCAGCTTTTTGACACTTTTATATGGTGTCTGCCTTGCTCTGTACTTGATTTCACTCCTTGTCTCTCCATTGCTCCTACCGCGGATGCTATGTCCGATAGGGGCATCCTCCTCCCTCCCTCCCTCCCTCTCTCCCTCCCCCACATCTTCTTTTCCATCATCCTGTGATCTCTCAGCCACCCAGTCATGTTGCTAGTCCCCCCCCATCTGCCGCTTTGGTGGATGACTTTTCCCGTTCGGGTTAGCTGCCTCTGCCCCCCCCCATGCCTCCGGTGCTGGCAACTGACTGTTTCCTACCCTCCCATGTTCGGGCGCTCTGTGAAGCCCAGTGGCACTTGCGGGCATTCCTTTTTAGCTTTGGCTGCTCTCTGTGTGCACCCCTGTTGTCACGCTGCAGCTCGCTTCAGTGGAATGGTGTGCCTGGTTCCTGGCTCGCTCCCTCCTTCCTGCTGCAGCGCCGACCCATGGGAGCACTTCCTTCATCCTGTCCTGCCTGCGGTGCCATGGGTATCTTTTCTTGTTCAGTCATTCCTTGCCTGCTTTTCCTGCGTGCGTATATTTTACTCTGCCTGCCTCTGCTCTGCTCTGACTTTGCACTCGCCCGGGTCGCCCTTTTGTTGAGGAGGTTTCTGTAATTGTTTCCTGCTTTTACCAATATCTGCAATGTAATTTATCAAGGATGGGCCAGCCAACAGGCAATGTCACATTTTTAGAGGGGTCCCGCTTTGACAATGTGTTTTTCCCCAGACAGTCCAGCTGTGATGCAACTCTTCTTTTAAGTGGGGTTTACAAAAGAAAAATTTGCACTCGCATGGCTAGCTCTGTAATGCTCTGTGCTAGGATGCTGCTCCTCTCCTATCTCTCTTTTGGGACTCCTGGCCCCAGTGCCACTATTATTCTTAGGGCTGGTGTTTGTCATACCCTAGCATACTGTGTGCCTTCATTACCTCATGATCCTCCCGTGTCCTCTGTGGGTTCTGTCTTCTGGGCTTCTCTTCCTTGTTCCTCCTTCTTCATTTTCCTTTATTTTCTTTAGTTCTGGTACAAGCATGTTCTTTTATGCACTGTTTCCTGTGGCTTAGGCATTTCCTCTACGTTCTCCACCTTCCCTCACCACCATCCACAACAACTGTGTCACACATGATATATCTATCCCTACATTAAATAAATCCATGCTTTCTTTTGGGGGTTTATCCTATTCTTCCATTCCATTCCCTACTCGTCTCTTTCTATTTCGCACATATGTCTCTGGGTTCTTGTATCCCATTCCCTTTCTCTTGTGCCCAGTTCTCCTTTACTCATTCTGCCCTCATGATTTCTCTATTTCCTTCATCTAGTGCTGGTTCTGTGTTTTGTCGGCCATCATATTGGCCCTGTGTCCCTTCCTCATCCATTCTGCAGCTTTCTTTGGAGTTCTACTCACTGGCATTTTCCCTTCTTCCATCTCACCTGCCCTCTTTGCAGGTTCCTGATTCCATCCATCATCAGCAGTCATGGATTCATTCCACTCATGGCTTCCATCTCTTATCATGCCATGTACCTATCCTTGGTCATGTGCCACCTCATCGATCCACAGCCCTTCTGCAGCATGTATCAGGTTCCTGATTCCGGTGATCACTAACCTTTCCTCATTGAAGCTCTACTCATGTCTTCATTCTGTTATCGGCCATAAAGGATTCACTCCACTCAGGGCTCCCATATCTCACCATGCCTTATTTTGTACCTGCCATCAAGGATTCACTCCATTCATGGCTTCTCTCCATCATGCCTTCCTTTGCTAAGGGCTGGCTGGAGGCCCTCTACCATCTTTCGAATTCCTTTTCAAGTTCATTTTTGACTCTGCTTCCTTTTGAGGAGCCTCTTTCATTCATTCAAGTTAATTTCCTATCTCCTCTACCTCACACTCCCATTGATCATTCGAGCCTCTTGCTCCTCTGACTTCTACATGGAGCTGTCTTCTTCCTGGATCTGACTTCTACATCTCCTCTGGCTTCTGCATGGCTGTACTCCTTCCCATCAGCTACTCGAGCATACCCTCTCAGGTCCCTGCTGCCTCATGTTCCATCATGCATGCCTTCTTGGCCTCCTTGTCTACTTGCTTGCATTACTTACTCAAGTATACTTATCCTTGGGTCTTATGCACCTCTTTGACCTGCCGCCCTTCTGCGGCGATCATCATCATCTCTCTTCGTCATTGCATCATGTTCCTTCTTTGACCTGTGCTTTCTTTTGGCATGTTCCTTCTTCGATCTGTACTTTCTTTTGTGGTCTTTTCCTATCCTATCATCCTCTTCCCTGCTCATATCCTTCTCCTTAAACAAATCCTCCTCTTTAATAATGTATGTCCGTAAATCAAAGTCAGCCTGGAGGGAAGGTGACCTAGGCCTTGGATCCCCAGAGGTTTCCTCCTAAAAAGGGCGTTTTTGCTCTCCTCCGTGCCAATAGTCATAATGTTAGTTAGAGTTAGTGCCTCCTTAGGTTTATGTGCTGTCTTAGTTTTAATTAGTTAGGTTCTGCTGTTGGATGGAGGCGGATGGTGGCCCCAGCTTTCCCCTCTGTCCTTAGGAAGTCCGCCTTAATCATCTTCTCAGTTTTCATTCATGCATCATCCTTGCCTCTTTGATGCTCAACACCCAATTAAGTATTCTTTTTGGGCTTCTTCCTAAGCTACCTTTAGCCAACAGAATCATCACCGTGGAACCTATGGGGGGGAACCCTCCTCCGGGGTTCCTCATGTCATACCCTAACAGGGTAGTATACTCTACGGATAGAAAGGCAGAAAGCCACAATGTAAATCATATTCACAACGTAAGTCAAGTCACACAAGCATTATCTCATCCAGTTGCGTAAGCACAATTGAATGGGAAGGCTTTAAGCCTGAGGTTCGATTGGGTGGAGCAATTACATCACTCCCCCACCAGGCTTTATCAGGTAGCTCACTCCCAGCCTTCCTAGGATTAATTTATTTTTGCCCCACCATCCACCCCTCCTCCTCCAGCGGCACATCTCTCTTACCGGTGGGCTTCTTCCTAAGCTACCTTTAGCCAACAGAATCATCACGATGGCACCTATGGGGGCGGGGGAACACTTCTCCAGAGTTCCTCATGTTGTACCCTAATAGGGTGGTATATCCCACGGATAGAGCGGCAGAAAGCCACAACGTAAATCATATTCACAACGAATGTCAAGTCACACAAGCATTATCTCATCCAGTTGCGTAAGCACAATCAAAAGACTGCTAAACATGCAATAACAAAGACCTTGACTATTTGTATCCTCGGCTGGTTGGCCTAGTCCACTGTAACCCTGTAACACACTGAAGAAATCAGATGGTACCACAGAATGATTTAAAGAACTGTTGCAGGGAGATACCCTGAGTTCACTCACAACACCCATTGGTAGAAGATGGCCTGGCTACATGAAGACCTCTTGCACAGCACTGAAGAGAATGGGGAAGCTGGGCCTGCACGACTCACCTCTGCTTCATGGCCTTTCCCTCCAGATGGCCACAACCTGTGATACCTTGCTGTGCAGGGGCTGGATCACCTAGCTGGTCTTTCACAGAGACACCAGTAACTGGTACAGGAATAGACGGCTTGTGCTGGGTCTGGCATGAGCCCAAGATTGGATAAACACTTCTGGAAAAGTTCAGTCTTTTTGCTGGTGAACGCCTCCATCTGGCTAACAACTTGGCTGAACAAGGCAACTGGCTCCCAGTGGCAAATAGGCATCCCTAGTTAGTAGACCTCGACCCACCTCAAGCATTCAGCACTTTTAATGGAAACAGCATCCACTTCTTTACCTCTCAGTTTGGTTTTAGGCCAGCTCGCAATTACAGCTGATATGCTGCGCAAACCTCTTAATCTGCAAAAGGCAATCTCTGATCACAGATTCCCGAACTCAGGACTGCAGACTCTTGCCGGAGGAAGCTATGCCTTTCCTGGGCCAGAACCCTGTGAACTTGAATGGCTCCTACACCACAGAGTCTTGGGCCGAACACTCCACAGAAGCTCCTCTCAGTTCAAGAGCTTGAGCTGCACTCTACTGTTTAAATAACAGTCCTCAGACCAGTCCATTTTTCCTACAATCCAATTGGTCGGGGTAGGCTGTCACTAACAATCCTGTGCTCCCATTGATTCCTTTAGGCACCAAACTGAAAACTACAAGAACTACAGCTTTTTCCCACGAGGCACTTGAACTAAGGACCCCTCGAGTTCCCCTGTGTCCCAACTGGTTCATATTCTGGAAGTTCTGAACCAAACATGGTGGCTCCCATTTGGATGCATAAGCTGCAAAAAGGCAGGTTAAAATGAGCACTCTAATTTAAATACAGCAACACATTAGAAGCAAATATTTACAGTAATAGTTAGAGCTCCCTTTGCTTGCTATCGACCACAGAGTGGGGCAAATTATGACAGCAGCTGGCTGGTTGAGAGCCCTGAAACACTTGGCACAGGGTCATTATGCTGCACAGCAGAATGCCGTGCTGCACAAGCAAGTTGCTCGTTTACTGCCTGTTTTGGTTCTGTGGGGGGCTCCACCACCAACCCCATTACAGGGGCTGCACTCCCATGACCCCCACTATGGATTCTCAACTCCGGGGGGCTCCAACTGGAGGCGCACAGGTCCAGGTTCACCATAATGTCGTACGCTATTATGCGTGCAACATTATGACCCAGTACGAAGCACTCAGACCCAGCCCAGGCCACTTACAGCACACTGGCAGTGTCACTTAAAGGGACAGGTGTGGAGGCACATCATAGCACTCTTACACAGATCAACAGGATCACCAAATAACCATGGATTTACTATCTCTGCAGGATGTCTGCCTGGCAGTGGGCACTGCTGGAGCCTGGGAGACACTTAAGGTAAACCCCAAACAGGTGGAGGGGGCACTACACACACAAAACCAAAAACACTGTGCATGGAGTGCTGAAAGGGTGGCTTATATGTGGAGTGTGGGAGGAGCTATTCCCCAACGTTGAACCTTGGGCTTCAGCCCTCCCCCCAAAAAATATTATAATTAACTTTTGTTCCAACTGCTATCTGGAGTATATACAGAGCTCCTCCATTAATGATAATATCCTTCTTCCTCTTTGCCTTCCCATGTGCCTATGTAATTTCACTTCATCTGGGACTTTAGTGGTACTAATGCTTAGTCTGATTTCTGGTGTGGACCATGATTTATATTTTTTATTGTGGTGCACCACTCCACCAATCTTGGGTGTCCACTCGGGGGGGGGGGGGTGTACATCTTTAAATTGCTTGTGGGACTTCTGTGTTCAGTGGAGATTCCAATCTATGTTTTGGTTCACACTATCTTTTTGGACCCAGGATGGTTGGCAGTGTTTACAAATGTTTTTAATTTATTAAAGCAGCAAAGGAAGATACAAACACATTATGAAGAATTTAACATTTTCTTTCCCATCAAAGGATGTATCTTTTTTTTTTTATTTAACTCCTGTATGGTATCCTAATCTCAGCAGTTTCATAACTAGATAATATCAGCTACTGTAGATCATATTTTAGTTGAGGGGAACTGAGGTATTCTGTGGGACTATATTTTTGTCTTGACATTCCATCTGTTGTTTATACTTAGGTTTGTTAGTGTCAGGATAGCCAAAATACTTTAAAGAGAAGTTGGCACAAGAACTAAGAAACCCAGCTCTCTGCATAACCCTGTTTATCATTCAATCAACCTTGTTCTCCGAGACATGATAGTATTCTGCCTCTGAGAAATGTTGTAGTCCTGCCTATCTGTCTGGGTATCAGGAGTCACAAAGTTTATCACTAAATTGAATTATTTTTCTTTCAAATTATTGCCTTGTTGCCTTTTGCACCTCACCTGCTGTCATGCAAGTGCTTTTAGACTTTAATTTATTTCTCTTGTGCCGGTATAGCTAAAATCCCATTGTGGGTGCATCATCTTTAAAAGATATTACAGAAAGAGAAGCACTGCAGTACCCCAGAATGGCTTTGACTGCAGCTTTAGTGCTAAACTGTGCTGCCTTTTGAAACAATTAGAATTCTAACTCACGGTACATATAGCGCCGGAGGACACCATTATCAAAAGTAAAACCTGCCAGTTTTTTCCTATGCAAACAGTCATATTCAGTATTAACAATAGCAGATACCAAGATAAGAATCATGGATTATATAAACTCTGTGCCATTGAAGGTTGTTCTGCACATAAACAAGATATTGAGGATGCCTGGGTATTTTTTCATAAAATGTGTAACAAACATGCCCCATGGAAGGCCAGAAAAGTAAAAGGTCTCCGGCTCGATTTTTATGGGACCCTTAGATTGCTGCAATTTGTGGAAATCTAGGGCTGCAGTGAACTCTGGGTGCATCAGGGATCCTGTGCCCAATTTTGTAAAAATATGGTTCCCTGCACTAAAGACCTGGGAGTTGCCACAGCTGCAGGGTTGCACCAAACATGTGGCGCACCTACAGGGTTTGATGGAGGTATCAGTCGCTCACACGCAGAACCCTATATATGACCCACTGAGGTTGGGGTGTTTGCAATGCCTGGAAGGTGGGGAGCAGGGGCCAATGGAGCCCCGATGGAGCCATGGGGGCCAAGAGGGCACTGCAATAGTGGGAGGGGCATGTGGAGTCACCGGGGGGGAGATGCCATGCACTGTGCCACACAGATGATTGGGTCAGATGGGGGGGCATGGCTGAACCAACATGTTCCAGACCCCAGTGGACAGCAGACTTGGCACCTGCCCCAAAGGCCCCTAAAGACAATGAGTGGCAGTGGGTGCAGTTTTCAGGGTGCACGTGATGGCTGGGGGTATGCCCTGGACACTGCAACATTACCCATGTAAAGAACCCCACGTGCAGTGGTTGGAGGATGCCCAACAACAATGCCAGTACCCATGGGTTCTGTGGGACAGGTGCCAGGGCTGGTGTCCATAGGGGGGCTGGAACATGCTGGTCTGGCTATGCCACCTCACTTGACCCGATCAGCTTTGTGGCACAGCACACATGGCATCTTTCCTCGGTGCCTCCACACATTCCTCCCACTGCCGCTGTGCCCCCCTCACCCCCATTGCACCACCAGGGCTCCATCTGCCCCGGTTCCCTCCTTCCAGACCCCTCCAATTGCCACCCTGCCAGTCAGTGGCATAGGACCCTTAGACCAGCTTTTGGCTGGTCTATTGGCAGACAGCTCTTGCGACCATGGTGAGGCTGCACCATCCCCTTGTTTGTTATTCTAAAAGCCCCACCATATTCTCAAGAGGAGTCTGCCATTGGACCAGCCAGAAGGTGGTGCAACCACCCTTGTGACCTGACACATGGGTGCTTTTGTTTCAAATGTGATGCAGGGGGGCTTTGCCACATGGCGTCCCAATTTTGCCACAGCCGGCATTTGAAAATCAGGATTTCTGCAAACTATGAAGCAAGGTGCCACTTGCATCATACTTGTTTGGTGCAGGCACCTTGCATCATAGTGTTTTGTTTGAAAATCAAGACCATTATTTCCACTTGTTGGGTCCCACATTCCTTTAGTTCTGAAAACGGAGAGGTGAGGCATGATGCATGCATAAAACTACTAGCTATCATAGCAACACAGTGTTGTAACTGAAGGCTGGGTTTATTTTCCGTTTTGTCGTCTTCTCTTGCCACGTGGTAGTGACTATATCCAATGTAAGTCTAGACGTACATCCCAACCTATCAGCAAGAATACTACCTATATTCATACTTTGCAGCCCTCAGCACAAATGCCAGTGCCATAGCCAGCAGAATATGAAAAGCCTGCAGAATGATTAAAATACAAACAAATAAAAAATTAATGGACAGCTCCACAGTGGGGCTGGTATACACATGATGTCTGTGTTGCTAGCCTGCACAACTATGCCCCTGATCCCATTGCAAAGGTGCTATGATTCTCAACTCTCAATCAGCTCAATTCCTCAGTAAGCAGGTCTACAAGGGGATAACTGGAATTACAAGGGTAGAGCTGAGCCAGACACCAGGCTTACAAATGGAAGCCCAGCTTCACCAAAGAAAGAAACCTCTACTCTGTGAGAGAAAGGGACTGTGTGATGTGACAGCCTATGTGGACTACCATATTCCCTTTATAACTTTGTAAACATTTAAAAAAATCAAAATAAATACTGCTGTCTTGCCTCTAATCTCCCCTCCCCGGCCCCCATGCTGGTTCTGAGAGCAGGGGGAAATTGCTGCAGACTTGTTTGGGACCAACATATTCAAGAGTGAATCAGTAGAGAGGCACAGAAAGCTTTCTGCTGGGGCCCCCTCACATTGCCTCTGCACCCACCTCTGCAGCATGTGTTATTGTGCTTATAATTGACATGGAATATGTCCATGTCCCCTGGCAGTGCCTGACCTACCACAATGATTTGCTGATTGGATTAAAGCTACACTCTGCAGCTGGAGCTCCAGTGTGTGTGGATTCACACAGGTATCCACATCTGTATAGTGTGGCACCTGCATAGGGTTTCATATGGCTTTGATACTGTAATATTAAATAACTACAAACAATTCTTGCTCCCCTTTTCTTTTAAATAAATGAAGGAAGGAAGGAAAGAGAGAGCAAGAAAGAAAGAAAGAAAGAAAGAAAGAAAGAAAGAAAGAAAGAAAGAATTAGATTCTTTTTCAGGAGAGGAAATGCTGTTCAGCAAGCAGCTCATTTTCAGGTGTATTCTGACTCAGGATAGGGTACCTGGGAAAGATACAGTAACAGTACTGTATACAAAAAAAGAAATAACACATTTTGTAAAATATAAAGTAAATAAAATTTGATAGTAACCAAGCAGAAACTGTTTTTATAGGCAAGGGTAGTAGGGATTCAGTGATTACATGGCTGACAAACACTGCTAAATTACACTGCCCCCTGACCAGCTTGGGTGAGGTTTGCCAGTTAAAGACTGGTAGGGCCACAGCTTGGTCTGGTAATTTCCCAAACTTGTCTCTTTAGTGACAGCCATTAGGGAGCACTCTAAAGCAGAGAAGGGAGGGAGTTCTAGAGGGAAATGGAGTCTCTAGCAGAATGCAGCTTTCTCGGCAGCCAAGCAACATCTGGGATTGAGAGAGGACTGGGGGTTTGAGCTATGGAGTGCATAGGCAGGGGAAGGGTTGCCAGGAAATTGGAGGATAGGTAGTCAGGAAAAGTGCTGATCCAGAGCTTGAAAGTCAAAAGGGTACCATGTATAAACCAGCATCCATCCAGTGAAGACGAGTTCATTCTAGAGTGCAGGTAGCACTGGTGTGTGTATTGGGGGGAAGGGCATTTAACATGAAGTAATTGAAAGCAGGAGAGATATCCATTCTGGCTTGGAAGGACTTTGGTGTTGGGTAGAACACAATGCCTCCATATTCAAAGACAGAAAGAATCAATTTGAGGGCTCTGTCCCATCCGACAGCAGTAGTGAGGCAGGATTTGCTAAGGTGGGGCACCAAGCTTGGGAAGCAGTTTAATAGAGAAATAGTCAATGCTGGTGAAGAAGTCGAGGGACTTGTCCAACAAGACTCAAGATGGGAAACAGCAAGGGTTGCTCCAGCAGGGTTGGTGCTTGAAAGTCCCAATTAGAAATATAAGTACAGTAAGGACTCAGCACTCTGTATCAAAAGAATATATCCTACCACTGACCAACGTTTCACACTCCTTCCAAGTGCTTTTTCAAGGTCAACTTGAAAACGCACTCAGGAGTGTCAAACATTGGTCAGTGGTAGCCTCCCTGGGCTACAATGGCTACTTGTCTTTTGTCCTTTTGCACAATAAATTGAGAAATATGGAATTACTTTGTATGAGGATATATTCTTTTGATACAGAGTGCTGAGTCCTTACTGTGCTTCTAAGACTCAAGATATTTGAATGGCATGGCTTGATCCGGGGTGGGGGTGGGGCTCTCACAGTTTTTGTTTTGTTTTTTGTTTTACAATTTAGTTACTCAAGATAGGTTAGTTGATATGCAACATCACATTTGCCTGTTTGTGGGGTGCTGCACCCCCCTACACCCCCATACTTAAATATAATCACCTCCAGGTCAGAGGTGTCTGGGGCGGGGGGCACCACCCGGATGGTGCTTTCCCTGATGAGTGCTGCAAAATCCAGTTCACCTGCATGATGGGTGAACTGGTTGCAGTGCCCTAATTGCAGCACCCATATAATGGTATAGCAGTTTCAAGTAACTCAATGTCTCATCTACTGGCATAAATTGGTATCATCCATATACATGTGCTATGAGAGGACATTAAGGTAGTGGGCAGGTCATTCTAGAAAATGGAGAATACTATGATTCCAGGCACTGAACCATGGGGAACATCTATATTACCTGCAGGGGAGTGTGGGGGGGGGATACATCCCCTTATAGCACAAGCACAGACTGTACACAGTGTGGCAGGTGGGAGTTAAACCAGGTGTTTGCCTGCGCTGACAACTCTGCACTGGCTTGCTAGTTTGTGTAGCAGGCCAGACCATACTAAAATATTGATAGAGGTTATGGAACAATGCTAATGTGAGAAATACCTGATTCATCTCAGTAAGGATGGGGTCTGAGCTTGAGGAGGGAAGCAACTGCGAAGTGCTTTCACTTGAACCAGTACTCGAAAGGGCTGAGGAAGGAGTCCACTAGAAGACAGGTGGAAGTGAACAAAATGCTCCTGAATCTTTGCAAGGACATGGAGGAGAGAGCTGGATCTGTAGTTTCCAGGGACTGAATTGTCACCATCATCATGTAGAGGGATGACCTTAGCCATTTTCCTAGGCCTGGGGTAAAGGCCCTTTGAAGTAAAGGAAAGGAAAGAGGTCCAGGAGGGCAGTAACAGGTGCAGGATTGAAAAGCCAGCACGCAAATCCCAGTATAGGCACTGGCTTACTGGGTGACCCTGAGCAAGTCAATTGACCTCTCTGTATGTCAGTCCTTTGCAACTATAAAACAGGATCAACAAGCAATCCACTGAAAATTGGAACATTGCATTTCAGTTGCATTATCTTTGAAGAAAAAATATAAAATAAGAACTGAAACACAGCAGCTTATTAATGGTTAGGTTGCTAAGGATTTATTTCTACATTATAAACACCAACTCAGAGAGGTACTGTATGTGTAGTTTTAGTCCTATTCCTGCTGAACCTTTTTTTACTCTTCTAAATGAGCTCAGCATAACTTTCACAGGTCAGGACAGTAGGCCTTCCTGGGGGAAACCAGAAGAACTTTCCTTCCTCTTCTTCATTGGCAGATGGTTCCTCAGATGGGCCTGCATTGAAATACTCCTGGGCATCTCCCTACAACACTGAGCTTTGTAGTGACTCCTGAACCTTCATGTCCATCTGAAACTCAGCCATGCTCATTTCCTTTAGCTCCTCCTTGCACTGGCATTGGCAGGAATACACAAAGTATGTTACTGTGTATTCTTTACATACTGCACAAATTTGATGAAAACAAAACGAGCCACAGTAGCTAGTTGGGCTGCAGCAACGCAGTCTAATAAACTGTTTAGAGGTATGGCAACAGCAGATACTTACTTATATGCTAATACGTCCCCTGGAGCCACTCGTTGCTGTATAAGAGTGGTTTCGCATGACTTTGGCTGAAGCGAGAGCAGTGAAGCGATGCTGAGCTATTATGGCTCAAGCTGAAGGCAAGTGAAACCACTCTAATACAGGAAAGAGTGGTGATGGGTGGCGTAATAATATATTATTGATCGAGAGCGATCAATAATATATGTATTTTTTAAAAACTGTTCCCGGAACATGCCTGTTTCCAGGGCATCAGCAAGTGAGATGCTCTTCATAGAATAAGAGTGTCTCATGCACAGGGGAAAGGAGTGCTCAGATTAGTCAGGAACACTCCCTCAATCTATAACACTATGTCACTGACCAACACATAGGATGTTATAACCATGCTTGTTGCTGGCCTCTTTGTTTTACCTTCAGCGAAAAGGTAGTTTAAGCCAGGAGGAGCATCAGCTAGTGGAGCAGAAGTGTGGAGCAGAGATATGGGAAATTGGAAAAAAAAGGATCCTCTGATTGGTCCCAGCATCAAAAGCACCATGCTAATTGGTGTGTTGATGTAGTCTGATACTGACTGGCTATGGTATTGACTGGCGAGGGCTTACCAAATGTCATGACTACTTGTTTGCATATATTATTGGTGCAGCAGTAGCAGCAGCTGAGTGTTATTTGGACTGCAATATGCAATATTCAGCCATCATCAATGACTCAGAGAACCAGAGAAATTGGTTGGTGAGGACCCACCTGGCACCACAGATGACACAAGCAGAAGCGAGCAACCCACCAAGTAGCAAGACCTGCTTTGAAGATATGGCGGTATCCAGGACCAGCTGATCAAAGGACCAAGTATCAACTAGCCAGAAATTGGTGCATGCATCTGGCCTTGGACCAGAGAAGTGGCTAGCTGCTGTGGGAGTATGAGGACCACCAAGTGACCCATTACCCATGTACCATGCATGGCAAATGCAGACTATCAGTTCACACACACACAGGACCCAGTGGTGGCAGCCTCAGGCTATTTAGTGTGAAACAGTGCATGTGGAGATTTTTGAGAGAGCTGTGAGGAGTTGAGTCAAAGAACTCCAAAAGACACAGTGAGCTATATTGAAATGGGGATGTAAAAACTTTAATTTTTGTTTCCCGTTGTAGAATGGACATTAACAGCATTACAGAATGACTTGAAATTATCTGGAAGGTGGGGGGATTTCTTGCGGCTCCAAATAATGTAAGGACTCCAGACTTCCATGACTTAGGACAAACTAGGGTATTTCTTTGGATAGGAGAAGGTGACTTCATGTTCCTAAACAAACACAACACAAGGTGTATGATGATTGAGGTTGAGGGGGTGCAGCTATGGGACCAGCTTGCCCAAATCTCAGAAATAAAGTCCCCACAAAGTATAAATAAATGGTTACTTCACAAAAAAGTTGTTTCAGAGATGAGCTGAAAGCTATTTACTACAGAAAATAGTTTGCAATGTGCAGCAAACCAAGCAAAAAAATGTTACAGTACATGTAAAAAAAGTCATATACTATAGCACATAAAAGGTACAATTACATTGTGTAGCCGTCTCCTAAGTGAACTTAGAAGAGGGCTCCCCAAGATAACTATACATTCATGCCTATATGTACTTTTTGGCAGATTTGCAGATGTAACTGTTTTGTTTGGTTCACATACTGTAACATGCTACAGTATATACTGTAATAAATAGATTTCAGCTTGGAAAGGGCTTTCTTTTTTGGATTAACCATATATTTAACCTTTCTTGGTGGGTACTGCTAATTTTTGCTTTGTTCCTCCAGGCTGCTCCAGGATCCAGTCGAAATTACACATTACTAAGGTCAAACTCTAAGTACAAACTGGGGTACTCCTTACAAATGGGAAGGGAGTAGGGCTGCCATATGTGAGTGAGGTGAAAACAGGATACTTAACCATTACCCCAAACTCAGCCCCTAGCCACCCCCTTCAGCAACTAAGAAGTACATCACTACTCCTCCAGAGGCATTCGTACTGTCCGAGACGGCTTATAAAGTGATAAGAAATAATATTTATACTGTTAAATACCTTCTACTTTTCTTTTCCATTGCATTCATGTATTCTGATATGCTTAGCCCAATTCCTACTAAATAAATTATCTAGGGCTGTGGTACTCACAAATCTGTACTTTGTTCCCTTTATGTCAACAATTACTGCTCTTTCTTTTCATATTTCCACCATTCCATACTATTCTTCTGAATGAACCAAAATGGTGCAAATGATGTTATGAAATGTCCAGCCATTACAAAAACCAAGAACAGCAGCTGCAGAGGATTCAGGAGAGAGGGATTCAATGTAGTGATGAGTGCAATAACATAGAAACAGAAAATGTCAGCCAAAAAAGACCATCGGTCCATCCAGTCTACCCCGTTTTACTGTGTCCTACCCCAGGAACTAATATCTAGTTGGTGCTATTGCCTTAAACCCCCCCATTGCCCCCTTCCCTACTGCTTCCCCCCCAGGATAACCATTAAGACCTTACTCAGTCCCAGCCATGTTTAAAACCATTAATTGTTCTTGCACCCACCACCTCTGCTGGTTGGCTGTTAAATGGCTCAACCACACTTTCTCAGTAAAATGAAACTTTCTCACATCCCTCCTGAACTCCCCATACCTGATTCCACTCATGGCACCATGTGTTTGATCCGTCAGTGCTGTTGAATATTTTATCACACTCTTCCTTGTTCATTTCCTTTCAGGAACTTGAAGGTCTTTATCTTTATCACCCCTCTTCTTTCTGGTCTACAGTGAGTACGTGTTCATGTCCTTAATCCTTGCAGAATCTGCACTGCTGGCCCTGAATAATTTTGATTACCCTACACTGCACCATCTATAGCTTGTCTTTGTCTTTTTTTAGGTGGGTGCTCCAGAATGAGCACAGCATTCCAGCTGCAGCATCACCAGTGATCTACAGAGAGGCAGTATCACTGCCTTCCTCCTGCGTCAGACTCCCTACTTATACACCCCAACATCCTGACTGCCTTGCTGTAGGTCTCATTGCATTGGCTAGATTGTTTTAGGGAGTCGCTTATGATGACTCCCAAGTCCCTTTCCCCAGTAATAGTGCCCAGTGTAACTCCTGCCATCCAATAGTCCGCCCTGGGGTTCTTGTTCCCTATGTGCATCATTTTGCACTTCTTTGCATTGAAGTTCAAATGCCAACCCTCAGACCATCTTTCTATTCTTTGCAGATCCCTCTGTAGTTCCCTAACCCCTTTAACACTATCTACCCTGACACAGAGCTCAGTGTTATCTGTGAAGAGACACATCTTCCTTCTTCTATGTCACTGATCAACATATTGAAAAGGACCAGTCCCAGGACTGAACCCTGTGACACTCCACTCATCACCTCCCTCTCCCTTGACTTGCCTCCATTTACCACAACCCTCTGCTGTCTCACTGAGACCTCTTCTCACCCATGTAATTAGAACCTTCTTTGTTCCCAGATCCTCTAACATCTTCAGAAACCTTCTGTGTGCACAGAGTCAAACACCTTGCTGAAGTCAAACAAGAGCAAATCCACTGATTGTCCCTTATTCACTGCTCTAGTTACTCAGTCAAAAAAGTGCTATAAAGTTGGTCTGACAAGATCTCCCTGCAACAAACCCATGCTGCTTACTATCCTGGAGTCCATTTCTCT
Source organism: Neoceratodus forsteri (assembly GCA_016271365.2). NCBI lineage: Eukaryota > Metazoa > Chordata > Ceratodontiformes > Ceratodontidae > Neoceratodus > Neoceratodus forsteri. The sequence goes on from CM057456.1 coordinate 1,683,718,672, forward strand.
CCAGGTAGTCCACTAGGTCCTCTTTCACTATGTCTCCATTAGCTTACCTGCTGTGGAGGTAAGACTAATAGGTCTGTAGTTCCCTCATGGCTCTTTGTCTCCTCCCTTGTGGAGTGGAACTACACCTTCTACCCTCCAATTTTTCGGAACAACCCCTGACTGTAGGGAACTACTAAAAAGCCCTGGTGGGAGTTCAGCCAGTTCTGATGCCAGTTCCTTGAGTACTCTTGGGTGCATCCCCTCTGGCCCAGGATCCTTATCTATTTTCAGGGCTGCTAACCTTTTTCTCACCCTTTCTGCTCTAATTACCACCTTCCTGATTTGTGGGATCTCTTTCTTGCAGCAACCTTTATGCCACTTTCAGGCAAGAGACCACTATCCTCCACTGTTACTACACAGCAAAAGTAGTCATTAAGTATGGCTGCCTTCTGCGTGTCCTCCTTTATTACCCTGCCCCCACCCAGTAAGCCTTACAATTCCCCCTCTCATCTTCATTTACCTGTAATGTACAGTATGTAAAGAACTGTTTTCCCCACCCCTTTGACCCACCTGCTGTCTAGGCCTTCCTCATCCTTACCTAGCAATCACTCCATTCCATGTCTTCCTGTTTCTCTTTGAATCTAATGCCTCTGAGGCCAGGAGATCAGAAGGCTGCAGGTTCAGTTCCCACATCTGGCACTTGGGTTAATATCCCAATACTGACACTGTAGTGCATGAGGGGGATGCTGCACTCCTGAGATGCCGTCTTTCAGATGAGACATTAAACTGAGGTCCAGTCTGCCTGGATTGGTGGTAGTTCAGGTGGATGTCAAAGATCCCATGGCACTTATCAAAAAGAGTAGGGGAAGGTTTTATTATTAAAACAGAATAGCAGATAATCAACCAATAATGTAAATACAAAATGCAATAAAGGAAAACAAAACTTAAGAAAAAAATACAATCAAGAAGAAAAACAGAACATGAAATGGGAGAAAACATCACATGAACTAATATATGTTTAGTAGGAACAAAAGGTAGAGAACAAAAACTCATCCAATTTTATCTTTCAGGAAGGGTACCTCCTTCCAACGTGCAATCCATGCATCATAAGGCAAATTTTGCTGTTCTGAAAAACATTGATAGATAAATCATGTTCAGTATGTTCAAGAACACAGGAAGGAGACTGATAAATCTGTTGCAGAGTAAGCTGTCCTCTCACCTGCCACAAATGAAACTTAAACATGGCAAATAAAAGTCTCCAAATGCCAGTATCCAGGGAAGTATGATGCAACAAAAAAACACCCTCACCCTCCACATAAGTAACAGCCTTCCAAAAAGACTGACTCCAGCGAACAGAAAGGGTATTCCAAAAATCCTGTGCATAAGGACAGTGAATATAAAAATGGGCCATAGTTTCCTCCTGAGCCACACAAGTATTCCTAGGACACATTCTATCAGATACCATTTTATGTTTAGCATTGCCTTTGACATTAAGCCGGCCATGGCTGCTAAGCCACAACACTTCCCATGATCTAGGAGGTATCAATTATCCATCAGGCCTTGAAGTATGCGACCAGTATAACAATCAGGAATGTCCTTATACACAGGAACAACAGAATGAGCCTGGGATTGTAAAACACCATAAATAAATGTACTTGATCTAGAAAAAAACTGATCTTGAAGCACCTTCCATTTAGTAAGTTTCTTAATAGCAGGTCTTAAATATGTAGGAAATGATGAAGCCAGTGGTGCCCATTTACCTGTTACAGTCCAACTACTATATAAAGGACCTAACCAAGAATCCACATAAACCAACCACATCTCAGAGTAAGGACAACTAAAGTCAATCAAGTTTCGGTGAAAAATAAATACTATAATAAAAAGTAATGGGGTTAACACTGTTCAAACCACCTTATGCTATAGGGAGATACAACACATCCCTCTTGATCAGATTCAACTGACTGCCCCAAATGATTTGAAAAAACAGACTAAGCAAAGTGCTTTCCAAATTAGGAGGGACAGGGTACACTACACTAAGATATAAAAAAGGGGAAGAAGCAACGTCTTAACAATAATTACCTTCACACGTTTGGATTGTTGCCAAGATTTCCATAACGCTAACTTAGGTTTAGCAACAGCTATCCTTGTAGACCAATTGAGAAGAGCATTATCACCCTTCCCAAAACTAATACCCAGAACTTTAATTGGGCTCTGCAACACAGAAATGCCTTGTAAATCCAATATAGCAGGAGTCAAAGTATCCAGAGGGTACAAAAAACTTTTAACATTGTTCACGGAGGCACCTGCCACTTTGGAATAAGAAGAAAAATGATGTAGCACGCTATTACCAGAAGGGACATCAGCAACAAACACACAGACATCATCTGCATAAGCTGAAATCTTAGCACTTACTGTACCTTTTGGGGGGGGGCAACACCAGTAACAAGAGCATCTTGGGCAATAATTCTCAACAACAGGTCCAAACTGAAGACATAAAGCAGTGGGCTTAAGGGGCACCCTAGCCTCACGGCCCATTGGATACGTATATAGGAACCCAGGAATCCATTCACCAGGGGTAGTGTATATGCATGTCCATACAGTAAGGCAAGCCAAGTCACAAAACGTCCTGGAATACCATACGATCTTAAGACCTTAAATAAAAAATCATGTGCAACCCGATAAAATGCCTTTTCTTGATTGAAAGGAATAAGAAACCCCTTTACTTTATCTCCTTTACCAAGTTCTACCAATTCTCTGAGCAAGAGAAGATTAGAATTAATAGATCTACCAGGTACAGAACAGGTCTGGTGAAGGGAAATCAAAGCCGGAGCCACTGTCAACAGTCTGGTATTCAAAATTTTCATCAAAAGTTTAAAATCTGTATTAAGGAGACTCAACTGCCGCCAATTAGAAAGGTCACTCCTGTGCCCTTTCTTATATAACAAAATTTGAACCAAAGTACAAAAATAAAAATCAACGGATCGCTGATGCAAAGCCCAATTAAACACCACAGGAAGTATATCACTAAGCAAAGGACAACAGGCCTTATAAAAGTCAGTTGGCAAACCATCAATACCGGGTGCCGTATGATTATGGAGATGTGAAATTTCCCGCGTCACCTCAGCACTACTGATCGGAGCAGTCAATGGCTATAATAGCATATCAGGGCAAGGAGTAATGTCCAGGGAAGAAAGAAAGCCCCCAATGTCAGTCCCATCCAAAGAAGGAGCTGTATACATATCTGTGAGATGGGATGTAACTACCTGCATAATGTCAGGCATGGTAGTGTACAGAGTACCATCCGGGCAAAAAACTTCTGTCAACAGTCTATCTGCAGCCTGCCTATGACTACTGTCCAATGCATCACCCAATCCAGCCTTCCTGGAAGAACAAACCATATGTTCATGTAAGAGAGAAGCAGCCCTAGAGTATTGCAAGGTTGCCATCTCTTTTTTCACTGCCTTCACTTGTGATGTTAAATTTAAACATTGAGAATTGATAGCAGAATATAAAGTTTCCAAATAGGACCTCAAGGACAAATACCGTTTATATTTAGCCAATGTAATGGACTTTGAAAAATGTGTAGCTAAGGACTTCAGATCAGACTTAGTGTCCACCCACCAGGCCATCAAATCCCCTGTAAGCCCAGCCAGTCATATGGGCGTTTAACAGTTCTTGCATCTGCTGCAAGAATTCAAGAATTGAGCATTATTCAGCAACATGATATTCAATTTCCAGTAACCCTTACCTGTTGAAGCATGTGGACCCACCCCAAGGGAAGCAGTCAAAACCACATGGTCAGAAGTCTCAGCTGGAATAGTTCGAGCACTAATGACTCGAACAGTGTGTGTTGTAAAAATTAAATCAATCCTAGTGGACAAAGGGCCCTTAAAAAAAGTATGTCCACCCATAGGATGACACACTCGATAAGCATCCTGGAGACGCCCCTGAACAATAATGCGGTTAAGACAGGTGGTGTCACAAAAGTCCTTATCAGTCAGGGCTCCTCGGTCCTGTTTATGCACAACACAATTAAAGTCACCACCCCAAATAATATGTCTAGTCATGAAAAGATAGGGTTGAATAGTATTAAAGAGGTTGACCCGTCCCTTCTTTGTGACAGGAGCATACACTACAATCAATCTCCAACAAGTACCCCAAAAAATGAAATCTAATAACAATACACGTAACCTCCACCAACATAGTTACATGAAAACCATCACCCCTAAATAAAACCCCAACACCATCACAAGTATCCAACCCAAAAGAAAAAAAAGAGGGACCCAAACACCAAAGTTTCTTTGCCACTGAAACCAAAGAAAGGGTATTTAATTGGGTATCCTGTATAAAACAAATATCACACTTCAAATCCTGCAAGAAATGAAAGGTAAGAAGTTGTCTTTGGGCATTCTTAACACTGTTGGCATTTAAGGTGGCGACAGTAAGGCAAAATGCAGAGGCCATGAGCAAATGTCAGGTAAACACAGAAAAAAGGGGTAAAAAAAAAATCAGGTAATCCTCCCCAATCTGGTGCTTCTGTGTGGGCGAACCCCATGTCGTGGAGGCCTTCTAGCAGTGATCACCTCTTTAGACTTTCACTTTCAGAATCAGAGGATAAGAGGGGTTGGGAAGAAGTATCAGAATCAGCTCTAAAGTCCGAAGACTGAGACTTCCCAGAAAGGAATTCAAATTTATTACATAAGGGAATAGTCTCACTAGGGGACGAAGCTTTAGTCAGTTTAGAGCTAGACTTAGTTGGTTTTTGTGCCTTCTTCTTAGCTGGTACACAAGTCTCAGGAGGTGGCATAATTGAGACATGTACAGGCCACACAGGTGCCAAGGCAGCATTGTCCACCTCCGGAACAGAGGTGGGAGGGGCCGAATCGGCTCTTGGTCCATTGGAACATCCAGTAAAGGAGGTACCTCGGGGATAATGAACACGGGACAGAGTCCAGGGGTTCAGGTAATGGTACCTCTGGTGTAGGAGGGGGAGCAGGCAACACTACAGCAGGGGAAGGGGGGTGGGGTTGAGGCAGCAATGTCTTTTTGCTGGGCCTCAATGAGGATCAGATCCTGATCAGGGCAATCATCCCTATTATGGGTAGCCCATGGACAGGTTCAAAATCCATAACCATTCTTCTCACAAAAGTTACATTTAAGCTCAGCAGAACAGTCCATACTTGCATGACCAAAGGAGAGACAAAGGGAACACCTCAACCTATCACAAGCTGCACTAAGATGGGAAGGGGAGCCACATTTAAAACAAGTACGTGACTGTCCCACATAGAAACAATGTCCCTGTTCTCTACTCAAAAACAGACTGTTTGGCAAATGTACTGGGCCTACATTAGTATGCTGAAGCCTCACCTTAAATTTCCAGCCACCAGTCCAGAAATGTTCTGAATCAAAGATAGGTTGAGGTGTTCCCAAAATTTCACAACGTTGCTGCAACCAATGTAAAATATGGACAGCAACATTCTCGTTGCGAAACAAAATAGTAACAATCTTGATAGCAGGCCTAGTGAGAGGAATAGCCTGAAAGGGCAACTACAATGCAGAGTATCTAAGTAGTTCATATTTAATCTAGAAGTGGTCTAACCCCTGAGGGGTCTTAAAACTAATATCAAACAGAGAGGTGCCCTAAACATGGATAAGGGCAAAAACTTTGTTTGTAAAATAACCCGAGTCTTTAATGAGGATTTTCCCCACATAAAGTCAATCAGGAACAATGTCCAGGCCTCTAATATACTGTAAGCAAACTGCATTTCTCCTCTGAAGTGGAGGAGAGGAGCCACGAAAGGCATCCCTTTTCCTGGATTCCTCCCAAGTAGATTTTGCCCTCTCCCCATGGTCAGGAGGAGGGTCTGGGAACGTTATCTCAGAATCCATACATTCACCCCAAGTAGTTTTACAGGTACTAGAGCCTTCATCCACCAAGGAGGAGGCAGTCAAGAGCAGGACCTTTTTGAGAGAATCAGTAGTCAAAACAGGATGTTGTACATCTGCTGCATTTAGAAACACAGAAACATAGAATTTGATGGCAGATAAGGACCGTTTGGCCCACCCAGTCTGCCCAATTCCCTACCTACTGGATAAGCTGCAGATCCTATTTAACCAGCAGCCTACTTCTTCCTACCCCCAACCCCTAGAATTGCCTTATGACAGTCCCATGCATGCTTGAATTCTACCACTGTTTTTGACTCCACAACCTCCTCCGGAAGGCGCTCCATGCATCCACAACCCTCTCTATCAAAAATACTTCCTTAAATTACCTCTGAGCCACCCCCATCTTCAAATTGTGCCCTCTTGTTCTTGCACACCTTTTTTTGAAAGATGGTACCCTCTTGGACTTTGTTGATTCCCTTGAGGTACTTGAAAGTTTCTATCATGTCCCCCCTCTCCCTCCTTTCCTCGAGGCTATACATATTAATAATAATTAATATTCCATCTTTCGGATGAGACGTTAAACTGAGGTCCCATCTGCCTGGATTGGTGGTAGTTCAGGTGGATGTTAAAGATCCCATGGCACTTATCGAAAAAGAGTAGGGGAATTTCCCCGGTGTCCTGGCCAAATTTCCCTCATTCACTGAAAATACCACCAACAGCTTAATCTGGTTCAAGGTCAGTTGGCATTCATCTGTATCCTCCTCCCCCAGGTCGTGCCTGAAAATAGGCAGGATTTGTCTAGTGCACTTACCCGGTCAACAAAAACTAAAAAAAAAAAAAAAGCTCCTTAAGTCTCTCTTCATATGTCTTCCGGTGCAGACCCTGCACCATTTTAGTTGCCCTCCTCTGGACAGCTTCCATCCTGTCTATGTCTTTGCGGAGATTGGGTCTCCAGAACTGCACGCAGTACTCCAGATGGGGTCTCACCAGCTGTCTGTACAGAGGGATAATAACTTCCTGTTTTCTACTGGGTGATGCCTCTCCCTATGCATCCCAGTATCCCCCAGCCCTCCTTGCTGCCCTCTCACATTGCTTGCCCACTTTAGGTCATCTGATATGACTACCCCCAGGTCCCTTTCCATTTTGTTGTTGTTAGTATCTCACCCCCACTGTACACTTCACCTGGGTTTTGTTTCCCAGGTGCATTACCTTCACGTCTTAGCATTGAATCTAAGCTGCCATACATTTGACCATTCCTCTAACCTTGTCAAGTCCCTTCTCATCCTTTCCACCCTACCTTGTGCATCAACTCTGTTGCAGATCTTTGTGTCATCTGCAAAGAGACATACTTTTCCTTCCAGTCCCTCTGCTATGTCGCTTATAAAGACATTGAAGAGGACCGGTCCTAATACTGAACCCTGAACCCTGCGTTAGCCCACTAGTAACCCCCCTTTCTTCAGAGTGGACTCCATTTACTATTACCCTCTGTGTCCTGTTCTCCAGCCAATTCTTTACCCAGGCTGTCGTCTTGGGACCCACTCCCAGGCTGGCTAACTTGCATATTAATCTTTTGTGTGGGACTGAGTCAAATGCCTTGCTAAAATCTAGGTAGGCCATGTCCACAGCCCCTCCCTGATCTACTACTTTAGTCACCCAGTCAAATAAATCTATCAGATTCATCTGGCATGACCTTCCTGCTGTGAATCCATGCTGCCTTGGGTCCTGTGCTCCTGTGGCCTCTAGATACTCGACAATTCTTTCCTTCAGAAGTGATTCCAACATTTTCCCTATCACTGAGGTTAAACTAACAGGTCTGTAGTTTCCTGCTTCTGCCTTGCCTTCACTTTTGTGAAGGGGAATCACATTTGCCCTCCTTCAGTCCTCGGGTACCACCCCATCCTCCCATGATTTGTTAAACAGGGTAGTCAGTGGTGTCACTAGTTCTACCCTTAGTTCTTTTAGAATTCTGGGATGAATACCATCAGGCCCCATTGCTTTGTCCACCTTCAGTTTTAAGAGTTCTTTCTTAACCATTTCTTCTGTAAATGGGCTGGTATCAACTTCTGTATCCAGAGTGTTTCTACTGTTTGTTTTAGGTACCTCCCCCTCTTCATTTGTAAATACTGAGCAAAAATATTTGTTTAGTATCTCTGCCTTTTCACAGTCACCCTCTGTCCACCCTCCCTCCCTCCCTTTATTAAGCCTCACTATCCCTCCCTTGGTCTTCCTTTGCTCCCTGATGCACCTATAAAAGGTTTTATCCCCCTTCTTAACTGAGTTGGCTATCTTTTCCTCGGTTTGGGCCTTTGCTGTTCTGACTGCCTTCCCAGCTTCCTTTTGCTTTAACTGATACAGTTCTCTGTCCTGCTCCTTCTGTGATTCCTTGTACTTCCTGAATGCTTTCTTTTTCTCTTGAACCTTCACTGCCACTTCCTTTGAGAACCATAGTGGTTTCTTACTTTGTTTTGTTTTGTTTATTTGCTTTACACAAAGGCTTGTTACCTCTGTGATGGCAGTTTTTATTATTCCCCATTGTTCTTCCACCCCTTCCTTCCTGCCCATTTGCTAGTGCATTCCTTAGGCACTTAAATCTAAATCCAAGTTAGTAGGGAAGGGAGAGAGCGGAGAAGCTGGCAGTTCCGAAATAGTGGCAGCCTGATTTTTAGACTGGGAACCTTGTCCAGGAATCGAGCTGTGGGCAGGATCAGGGATCCAATGTCCTGCCTCACCCGGCGTCTAGCCAGCATCTCTCAGGGAAGCTTCCCAAGGAACTGAGAAGTTCACTCGCTCTGTCAGCAACAGTAACAGATGCCGTCACTTGAGGAGGTGGTAAGGGCACAACAACTGGAGATAAAGCCTTATGACATGGTGTAAAAGAAGGAATAGTACTCACGTTCTGAGCAGAGAGAACAGCTACTAGCAAATTCAGCAATTTCAAGCTGTCAGAGGTCTGAGCGTCAGACCACGAAGCCACTGACTCAGTTCGCTGGAATGACTGTGATGTTTGTACATCATGGGCAGGAGAAACAGGCGTCTGACTCACCGCAACAAAAGACGCTATAGAAACAGAAGTAGCACGTTACACTAGGCAAGTGAGGACTGGGATGAACAGCAGAAACAGAACTCACACCTGGTTCAGCAGCATTCAACACAGGAGGTGGTAAACCAGTACCAGCATCAGCATCAATAACTTCCAAGACACGTCACCACTTGGAAGCAAAGAGAGACTTCAACCACAACTCATCTGCAGGTAAAAAAACAGTTGAATCACTAGAAGACATTCCTTGAGCAGTAGAAACATCCATAACGTCAGAACACGCAGACAATTGAGACAGAATAGGCTCCAAAGCTGGACCTGCAGGAGTGGAGCTCTGTTCTCCTGCAGGTACACCAGCAGACTGATCAGACCCAGAGGTTGAAGCCATAGTCCTACAGTGCCCCCACCACACAGTAGGGGGAATTTCCCCTGTGTTCTGGGCAAATTTCCCCCATTCATAAAAATACCAGCAGCAGCTAACTCTGGTTCAATTTCAGTTGATTACCATCTGTATCCCCCCCCCCGGTCGCCCCCGAAAAAGGGACTTCTAGGCTCAGTGGGCCTACTGGGTCAACAAAATTCAATAAATAAATAAATAATGAAGGACCTTTTGAGTCCTCACTCTGTCTCTGATCTTCTTCAAGAACCAGATTGGTCTCTTGTGCCTGTTACTCTTGGTAACTGTTGTCAGGCATGACATACTTGTCTCTGGAAAGGCCCCTTTAATTACTCCTAAGGATGGAGAAACTGACCCACTCACCGTTAGACTTATTTAATATTTTTTATTTCTACACACACTTCTTTTGAAAAAACACACCAGTTCAGATCAATGTTTCGTAGTCTTCTGATTACTTTTTTCAGGATCTACAAATTATAAACACAGTAAAACTTTTTCACAATCTTTTCTATGAAGTAATCACCTTCACCTCATATATATTCATACTGTATATTTAAAATTAAATAGTCTTACTGCTAATTTAATGATGTTTAAATAAAAAAAAGCAATATTTCTGTAAGCACCCCGTCAGGAGCTTACTAATTAAATTCTTGTAGATAGTCAGGGAAGTACTGATGTCTGTAAGTCTGGGGTGTTGGGACTGCCTGTGGCTAGCAGGGGGCCCCACACCCAGTGGTATAAGTAGGGTGTTTTTTGGCACCTAGAGGAGAAGTCCCAGGGGAGGAGAAGGAGGGAGTTGGGGGGTTGGCCCGCAAGTTCAGCTGGAAGGCCATGGTGGGCCAGGGTCGGCCTCTTGCTACCCCGGTCCTCCTCCCTCAAAGACCCATGATAGCTATGCAGCAGTTCAGGCAGTAGACAGCAGGGGGACAGTGGAGCACTAATATCTGGACCCATTGATGCTGTTTGTGGGAACCAGAGCCCATAAGAAAGGAAGTTTTGGAACCCATCAAGTGATCTTCGGCAACTTGATATGGATAAGCACTGATGGGGGTCCTTCACTAAAAACAAAATTTCTTGCCCATGGGCAAGTGCAGTCTAGGAGCTGGTGGGTTTCTGTGGCCAGGCCTGCTTATGGCAGAGAGGGCCTGGGGCACAGTTCAGAGGTGGCAGTCCGGATCGTTGGGGGTGTAATGTAGCAGACTACTTCCCAGTCCCTGGACCGCAAGGCTGCTGCAGTGTTGGGCTCCCTAGTTTGTGCAGCCTGTGGAGGCATGAGGAGTCCTGCATGGGAAGTGGCTGTTGGGACATCAGGTGGGGTGGGAGTCTGCCTGGGTGCTCCATGTGGCACATCAGCCAGGTCCCCTGGGTGAAAGCAGTCCTGAGCAGAAAGTGCTGAAGTTCTGGAATGGCCAGGGGTTTGCATAACAGCCTAGGGGGAACAGACTCAAGCATGTGGCATCAGTGATTGGGTGGCAGGAGGGTTTTCGGTAGTACCTTTCATGCTAAAGTGAACATTGGTAACAGAAATGAAGACTGTCTCAGCTTTAAATTGTCTCCCCCTGTATTGTAGTAACCCCAAGTTTAGAATGAAAATGAAGAATGTGATTGGGACAATAGAAACGACTCGAGCTGTCTCAGCACTACCTCAATTGGAATGTAATTTGGACTAAGAGAGAGAATAGAATTACGCCTATTTTAATGTGTAAAAATGAAGGAAGGAATATGAAATGGAAGTGCTGCTAATAGTTCTAGTATATTTCTGAAAGGCCTTTCTCGACCCTCAAGCATGTGCTGCTGCCAGGAAACAAAGTCTTTTTTGGCTCAAAGGGATTTCTGCATAGATTTAAGTCAATCTGTTGGGAAAAGAGAATGCATGCAGAGTTTATGATCAGGTCCTGTGCCAGCAGGAATGCTCTCACCACAGTCATGTAACTCTCATGCTCCATGGAGTGGTTTATTAAATTAATCTTTACATTAAATCAGCTTTGCAATTTTGATTCCGGAGTGGACATTGGTTTCACTTGATAAGAACTGTTTTATGGCAAGTGCTCTAACAATCATTGCCCCTGCAGCGCCTCCCTACATGACAATGTAATGTGCCTGCTCCCCAACAATGTGAAACCATCTCACAACAAGCAAGAACCAGGTAATGAGCATTTCTTTTTTCTGGACTGTGTGTTTCCTGGTTGTACACTGCTCCCCTCCCCAGGACATATTCCACCTTTATACCCCTAGACGCGGGGAGGGGTGGGACTTGCAACATGGGGGCTCATCCAGGATTTGAGATTTGCTGTTGGGAGCTTGGATAACAAAATGTATGCATGGACAACTCTTGGGGAGCTGCAGTAGGAGATGCTGGACATTGTGGCACCATCCGGGACTCATGGAATTTTGTGCCTTCACTGCAGTGCCATTTTCTGCCAGTGTGGACTGTTTAGCATACAGCTAATCTATGCAGATCTTTGGGGTGATATATTATTGGTCAGACTCATCTGGGCTGGGGTCAGAGGTCATACTGAGAGGAGCAGGAGTGCCATTTTGTGATCCACAGTGAACTGCGCCACAAGTGTGTACATCGAGGGGAGAAATTGCTTGCTAAAGACTCTTTATAATCTTGAGCAGCAGTAGAAAGAACCTAAGGGGGTAGAATAATGGCTAAAGCCTCAGCTGATGGGAATAGAATGGTCCTTGTTCCAGCATCACTCCTTTCCTGGCTTTGGGAGGTAGCTCAGAAAGGGGGAACCCAGAGGTGTTGTGTCATTTATCACCACTCCGGGGTACTGGTTAAAGTGTTGCCAGTGTGCCTGGATTGTGCCAGTAGTGGAACACCTCTTTCAGCTCAGCCTGCTTCACCATATTATCCTGCCTGGCATTTGCCTACTTCTACTGCTTTGGTTAGCACAGATGCATCCAGTTTGGAGAATTGGGGAAAGATGGGAGCTGCAGCCAGTGAGGTGGTTTCTGGGGAGAGGGGCATTAGCTGTCTGCCCAGCCCTTCTCCTCCACCAATGCCTGACCCTCCCCTTGCCAGAGGGAGAGGCTGTGGAGTGACAGGGAGGTGCAACCAAATGGAGCCCCCTGCTAAGGGCCCTCACCCCTTGGTGGCAGGCACTGCTAAAAACACCAAAGAACCTCCCACCATTGCTGCAGAGATTGCAGCTGCTCATCGACCCAATATGGAAGTGGAGGAGGTCATATCAGAAGGAGGAGCAGGTCTAGGACAGTGGAGGACATGGAGAGAGTGGATACCATACCCCCTCTGTTGGGTGGCCAGCCCAAACCCTATATGTTTGATGACCTACTGTGGGAACAGGATAGCCCTAGTCCTTATCGGTTTCCCAGCCACAAGAACCATGATCATATTCCTCTGCTGCATAAGACCTGCATGCAGAGCAGAAGGGACATAGACACTTTCTGCCCCACTGACAACCATTATTTACAGTACACCTTAGGGAGGTTACTGAGTTTGGAAGGACAAAAGAAGGCTCAAGACCCATCAAGATTGTCCCCCACAATATGTGGGTCATTAGGTGTTTACTGATGTAGGGCTAAGCCACAAATCAAGTTTCTTTTTAAAGGTTTCAAAATTTGTTGAATGCACAAGTTCTTGTGGTAATAAATTCCATTGTTTAGATGCTCTTACACAGAAGAAGTTATCATGCTTGTTAGTGTTTGCCCAATCAGCCATTAACTGCTGGTTATGAAGTCTACCAACAGTACGTTTATTTACGAATGAAAGTCCACATTGTGACATTAGATCAGTTGGGTTTAGTAGTTTAAAAATTAAAAACATATCACCCCGTGTCTTCTAAGATGCAATGGGTGTAGTTCTGTTTCACTCAATCTTGTGTTATAACCTTTGGTTGCTAACCTTGTAATTATTTTAGTAACTCTTCTCTGAATCTGTTCTATACGGCTGATATCACCCTTGAGGTAAGGACTCCAGAATGGAGAACCATAATCCATATAAGGTCTGATATATGGCCTATATAAGTGAACCAAGCAATGTTCACATTTGTTAATGAAGGTCTTTCTCACCTATTTGAGAATGCCATTGGCTGCTCTTGCTACTTTATTGCAATGATCAGAAAAGGAGAGTTTGTTATTAATTATAACACCTAGATCCCATTCACTAGCGGATGATTTAAGAAGAGAGTTATTGAGGTAGTAATCATTGTTGGTATTTTTGTTACCAAAATAAAGTACTGTGCATTTATCAACATTGAATACCATGGAGTTGGAGTCGGCCCAGAGTTCAATAGATCTCAGATAGTTTTCAAGTATTGATACATTAGCTGGGCTATCAACTCTACCTCCTAGTTTGGTATCATCAGTGAACTTTGAGATCTTATTACTTGAGTTAATTACCATGTCACTAATAAAAATATTAAATAAGGATGGCCTCAGCACAGAACCCTGGGGTACACCGCTTGAGAAGAGGCCTATGTTGGACTTGACACCATTGAGTCTCAGTACTTGGGTTCTGTTCGAAAGCTACATTGACACCAAGTTAACTAGACAAGTAGAGAAGCCAAGGTTATGGAGTTTGTTAATTAATAAGGAAAGCAACACTTTGTCGAAAGCGCGACGGTAATTTAATAGAATCACATCAGTGGGAATATTTTCATCAAGACATTTATTTATGTTGTTATAGAAGGATATCAAATTAGTTGTACATGAATAACATGGCCTAAACCCATGTTGGGAGTTATCTTGTATACCCAGCAATAAAATTTCCTGTTCCAGAAAAGATTTGACTAATTGCTCCATGAGCCTACCAGTGATTGATGTTAAACTAATCGGGCAGTAATTCTGAACATTAGACTTACTCCCTTTTTTATGAATAGGTGTTACTATGGCCCTTTGCCAGTCATCAAGGATATAATTCTCTGTTAGAGATTTATTGAAGAGTATTGTAAGGGGAGGGCCAGAGATTTAGATGTCTCTATCAGAAATCTTGAATGTCTATCATTAGGTCCCAGACTTATTGTTTTTTCAAGTATGGACAGGACTTTAGTTACATCAGATGTATCAAACTTGTAAACATTTGGAGAAGAATTATTATAAGTTGTACAGTAAGTGTCCTTTTTCATAAAGACCGAACAGAAATAATTATTAAAGTGATTTGCTGTTGCAAGATCTGTGTTTAGGGTTGTACCATTGTCAGTTATTAGCCCAGCCGTTCTTGAATTACTCTTCTTACTATTAATATATGCAAAAAGGAATTTTTGATTATTTTTTGAGTGTACTAGATTAAATTCAAGTTTTAATTTAGATTGTTTAATCATTTTTTTAAGTGTTGAAAGGGCTAGTTTGTAACTAGACAGGTGAGTAGGACTTGGTTTTTTCCTAAGTTTCTTAAATAATCGTTCTTTAATTTTAATTTGTTTGCCTATAGGTTTGGTTATTTGCCCTTTTTATTATTTATTTATTTATTGTTGCCGAGTTCCCAGAGGCTAAGCCTGTCCATATTTGCCACCCCCACACTCCCAGGCTTGGGACCTACACAAGTACCTCACGGGGTGAAGACAGGGCACATAAGGGGAGTCTCTTTCAAATGAGAAAGAGCACAAGTACTAGGGACAAAGGGTGCATGTGATGAAGCTGAACAGGGAGTTCATCAAGGCAGATGTGAAGAAAGATTCTCAGAAGGCATGGTAGATAACTGACAGAGACTGCATCATAAGTGATGGTGCCAAAAACAGTGTGGGGCTTCAAGCATGCATGAGCTAGGCATAGGGCTGGGGTGTATTTGAAAACAGGCAGGGAGGCATCAGGTTTGCTTTAGGGTCTGCAGATGAGACTGATAAGGCAGGGAAGGACAATCTGGGCTGACTGTATGGGCCAAGTGGTCCTTTTGCAACAGATAATTAGTAACCCAAAGTATACAATTGTAAGGTCACTAAAACAAGATAAATTATTTAAATGTTTCTAGTTTAACAGGGGCCTCATGGTGGACCTGCAGTTATATGCCATGGAGTGGAGACTCAGTTAACCTTTTAATTAAATATTTTACATGACAGAAAACAAGACAGGGTGAGCCAAAAAAACAGCATTACACTTCTGTAACATTAGGCAGCTTAAGAGCTGTACTGTGGCACCAGTTTTCTGAGGCAGATCCTATTTGTAGTCAATTACTGGTAAGCTTAGCTTAAGGAACACTAGCTGTTCAATGTGTCGAGGGTCCAGCTTGGAACAGTGTGGCTCAACAATGTCACTAGCAGTACTAAACATCCTCTTGGACAGTGCACTTGTAGGAGGGCAACTTAGGTATTTTAAAGCAAGTTATGCAGGTGAGGAGAGGAGTTGATTTTCTGAAACCAGTAGGCCAGTGGAGCAATGTCAAATGTCTCAACTGATTCTGCAGAGTAGCCATTAAGTAAATTTTCTGCAGAGAGAGGCTGAGACTATGAGTGTTTGCATTCCTGTTGATGCAGTGATGTGCTGAGTAATGCCTAGTCACTCCCCTCTACACTGCCACTATGCTGTCTTTCCCCATCTCCACCAGTATCATCCAATTCCAAATCACCACATGCCTATCTGTCTCCCTCAGGAACCTGAACTGGAGCATGTTCCTCCCTTTCCGAGTGTCTGACTGCCTGCATGGCACTATTTAACTCTTCACTGAGCTGTTACCTAAAATGAGTCACCCTGTGGGTGCCCATGGCTATATGAAGGATCTCGCATTTGAACCAAGGGTCCAACATAGTAGCAAACATGTGATGGCAGGTATCCATGACTGTGGTGAACCTTTCATCAAGTTCTGTATCGAGATGATTAACAAGGCCAGTGACCTCTTGTATACTGAGTGTATTGTCAGCCAAAAACTGTTGTAATGATCTCTTGAGAATATGTACAACTGGGATAACCTGACAAAGTAATGCTGTGGAAGTACTTAGATCATGTGTCCTCCTCTAAAATGGCATGAGAACCTTCACCATGCCCTCAAGAACTAACCAATCATGATGTCATAGGACCCCTCTGATGTGTGCCTTCATAGACATTTCATGTAGTGCCCGCTTTTGTTCCAGAAGTCATGAAAGCATCATGTAACGCCACCCCTTCCCAAATGGGGGATTACCTTCAATGCCTCCCTGTAGCCTCCAGGCATCCCAATGTAGTCCCCTATCTCACCGTCACTGGCCCAGGTCAAGTATTGTGCTCTGAAGTCCCCATGTGGCCTCTTTCATCATTCTTGCCCTCTTTGGGCAAACAGAGCATTGCGGAACTGTCAGCCATTTTCCCTTGCTCTTCATGGCTGGCCGGCGAGCTCACACATGCGCAGAGACACACTCCAGGATCACACCACAATTGCAGTCAAAGGGAGGCTCCTCTGGTGGTCCCCATAAGGTTCAGGGTGGGGGCCAGTGACTCTGGCTGGACCAGAGAGAAGCTGCCACAAAGTTAAATAAAGAGTGCCATGCACTCTGTTTGGATTAAGGCCTGGCTCTATGAATATTAATGAGGGGGCATTAATGTTCATGAGCTTGTCTGTTCTGTGTAGGGGCAGTGTGTCTCGGCAGCTGTGATAATAGTAGGGCTGCAAATGAGTATAAATAAATAAAAGTGTTCTTAAGAGCACTAATGGGGCTAACCTACAGTGGGGTACTGGTGGAAATAAAATAAATGTACTGGCCGCAACCAGATCATTATTGTTAGGACTCCTATAAGTTGCCTGTCTGCTGCCTAGGGACTACTTATTTCAGTTGCAGTGACATGTTAAAGACTGCATATAAATGTTTAAACAGGGCAGTGTTCAGAAGGGCACAGTTATAACTACTGACCAGTGGGGTTATGGTTAAAATTAAATGCTTTTCCTGGCTGCACCAGAACTTTATATTTGGGACTGTGTTGAGCTGCAAGGGGACTGTAAACACTAGCAGCCATTTCAGCAGAGCAGCAACAAATCAGAAAGCCAGGATTTCTGTGCAACGAGTGCTGGGACAGTGTCAGAGCCTTATGGGACATTGTAAAAGTCTTGTAGGGAAAAAGCAGGAACTAAATTCAGGTGCCAAAACAGGGAGCCTATTGAGCATCAAGGGAGGCTAATGAATATTTATTTTTAGGATTGACAAGTGGGTTTAGCCAATCATCTTGGAACACCTAAGTAGACTCAGTCAATCGGGAGCCCCAGAAGGACTCCTTAAAACCCAGGGATTTTCAGGCTGAGCTCATTTCCAGTGTGAGCCCCTCCACAGGGAGGGGGTCTCAATCCCTCTGCAGCAGGAAATGGGCCTAGTTCAGTTCAGTGTGAGCCCATTCTTCACAGGGGAGGGAGGCTTCTGCCTCTGCCAGAGAGAAAGAGTGGCTGCCAGCAACAGAAGTCATTAGCCTGAGGGTTGCCAGCAATTGTCCTCCAGGGCTAGCAGTTTGTTGCCACATTAGGAAAATGTGGAAAAGAAGGCAGTGGTCACCTACAGTTGTGAGAGAGCTGCAAGAAATGTTTCTACCTCAGCAGTGAGAGTACTGACGATGCCTGTAACTTCCAGAAAAGGAAAGCCTTCTAAATCCTTCTGAGTGAGTAAATGTCTACTTGCAAGTTTAAGCTGTTAAGAGATCTGTTTGGGACAAAAAAAGCACCAGAGGTCCTAATGTGCCTGCTCATCTGTCTGCACCCTGCGTCTGTCTAACACTGAGAAAGGATGAACATCTGTTGCAAGTGACCAGAGAAGAGTCCAGTATCTGAGAATGTTAATGTGACTGTTTTGAAAGTGCCTACAGGATTGGAAGGGGAGTACCCTGAGCATGTGGCTCTTCCTGACATTGCTTGTGAGGACAATGCCAGTACGACTGGAGCTGCAACCACCAGCATAGCCAAGAGGGACTTTGCTAATGTGTTTAAATGTCCATTTGGAGCTGCAATTGCTAGCATAGCCAAGAGGGACTTCATCAATGTGTCCTTGACTTTATGAGGCATTAAAAAAAGTGAATTACCTACAAGTAAAGTGCTATGCTATCTAGGAGTCATGCCTTGGGCTCCTGTTCTGTTTCAAGAGAGCAAGAGACTTTTGCCTAAAAGATACTGTGCAAACTTTGGATCTGCCCTAGCCTTAGGGGAAATCACCCATGTCCAAAGACTGTGTCTTCAAATGTTAAAGGAACATGCCTGCCACGTGGGCCACATGGTCAAAGAGGTTGTGACATGCACTGAAAGTTGAATGTGTTAAATGTAAATGTACTAAATGCAACAAAACCAAACTTAGACTGGCCTGTGAGACAGCCTGGTAGTAGGGCTGTGTGAATACTGAATATTATTTCCCAAATACCACGAATAATGAGCTATTCGTTATTCAGAATCTGAATAATGAATAGCTCACTATTCATGTGGTATTTGGGGAATAATATAACACCCTTTCCCCCCACCCTCAGATAGCACCCAAAACCCCCTCCTCGCCCCAAGCCCCTAAGTTCACAAACCAGTTTTACAATAAAAAAGTCAGCAATTTCTTTTGGGAGCAACCGGCACAACTCCACCCACCTCCATGGCCACTGCCCACCCTCCAGGTTTCATACATTCATCTCCCCCCCGGTAGCCAGCAGCAGCCCCCTGCCTCCCCCCAAACCCTGCCTGCATGCAAGAGAATAAAAAATGTAAGCGCAAGGCAGCTGGCACAGCCCACCCTCTTCCATGGCCGGCTACCTTCTTATGAATGAAACCGCGTTTGCTTGCTCTTATTTAGAGAATGAGCTGATCATGTGACAGCTTTGTTTACCTTTCTTGATCGGCTCCAACTGCATCATTTCTGGACTTGGGCAACCCAGAACACAGTCTATCCACTTGTGATGCAATGGGAGTTTAGGAGGCTACTGCCTCATGAGTGACTGCACTGTTTGGGAGTGTTTCTAATGCTCAAGAAGTATGCAGTAAGAAAAGATCCAGAATTGTAAACAAAAACAAAGTTGTTTATAAATATACGTTGCCATGCATTTCAGTTCTACTAAACAAGGAGACAGACAAAACAAACAGCAACATCAATGAATTTTAGAGAATGTAAGCAATCATAAAATGTGAGCTTTTAACTAGAAATGATATGATGAGAAACAGGTTGACAGTGTCCCTTTTAGGTATGGTGTGCATGGCTGACATTTATGTCTCAAGCCTCACCTAAGCACCTTGAATAAATCTGAAAAAAGAACCCTACGTTTTTGGGTATTTCAGCTAGTATAAAATAAAAATCAAATTCATTACATGTGATTGCATAGCACTGTTAGAAAGGTAATTTTGTGTTGAACAACTTTGCCACTGATACTTTGTGTCTATCATGTATAGTTTAGGAGTTATTCATATTTGTTTACGGTATGGTGTGCATGGCTGACATTTGTCTCTCAAGCATCACCTAAGCACCTTGAAAAAATCTGAAAAATACCCCACAATTGTTTGGTACTTCAGCTAGTATAAAATAAAAAACAAATTGATTACAATTGATTGCATAGCACCATTGGAAAGGTAATTTTGTGCTGAACAACTTTGCCACTTGTACTTTGTGTGTAGCACTTATGGTTCAAGAGGTATTCGCATTTGTTTGTGGCATGCTGATTATGGCTTGATTTTGCTTAGACAGGCCCAGGATGCAGTGCTAAGAGTATACAGGACACAAGTGGTGGAGGTCTCAAAGAGCTCTTGTGGTGCGAATGAGTTAACACAGTGAAATGCATCCACACAGCACTTTTAACACTGCGGTTACCAGTGATTTTGCTAGCACCACATCCCACAGTTGTTTTTTCAACAGAAGTGCCTGTCTTGTCCTGATGTTCTTGCCCTGTGACCACTGCCTCTCATGGTGCCATGCCAATGCTGCCATCACTTGGTTGTCTTTCAGGATGTGATGGAGCCTGCCAAAGAAATGGTAGTGTTGCTTGTTTGGTTCTCTAAGAGGAAAGGGGACCCTTACCCATACTGCTTCTTCTACTACCCTTGCTAGTAGTGCTACACCTAGAGGCTGTTTTGCCAGCCACCTTTATTTTCTGCCCTCAAGGTACATAGTGTACTCTGCCTCATCTTCAAAGGCATTCACATGTGCCTCTGATGAAGATGATGATGTGTCACTGGGCAATTCATTATGTGGAGGGAAATACTCAGAACCTTATGACTGTCATCCTCTGCAACATTTTCAGGAGTACCGAGAAACTGAGAAGCAGGAGGCATACCTGTATCAACTGTAGTGGTCATACTGGTAATATGCACCATGCCAGGGATATCAGACTGTGGCGATACTATTACAGTAGTGGCAGGGTTCATGGTGTCAGCAGTGGCTTGAATGACAGTCATAGTTGCAGGACTGACTGTAGTAGTCATGCTGCCCATTGTTATGGAAGAGGAAGACAGGGTCTCTATAGTGGTGGTGGTGGTGGTAACGACAGTTGTGATGGTACTGGTGAGAGATGAGGACACATTGGTGGTGGTGGCTGGAGTCGAGAACAGTGTCCTTCTGCTTGTGCTTCTTGTATCACTTTGCCCTGTTCCCACCATAGGACTACTGTTGCTGGAAGACATAGCTTGAAAAGGGTAAAGAATAATTTTGGGTGTCGAAGATGGGCTGACTGTCGCTCACATTCAGGTTCAGCTTCACCAACCTGTTCCTCCATTGTAGATTTGCTTGGGCTTGACTAAGTATGTTTTTTCCACAACTACCTGTCATTGTCTTTGTTTATTGGAACAAGTTCTAAACACTCTCAAGTACGTAATACTTCCTAAACGTACAAAAGTTCTGCTTTATTGTAGCACTGAAAAATTTTTGCAAGCAGCACCTGCTGCAGTACTGCTTAATTTTTACACAGAAAATTATTGCAAGCCCTCCGAGACTGCTGGCGGCTAGGTTACTGACTTTCGTGAAACCCAAGCCCAAACTCAGATTACACCAAAAATATTTCTTACAGAGATTTCTACAGCAGAACTACTGAAATTCCATTTTTTTATTTGTAAATTTACACAAGTTCTGCTGTATTTCAATACAAAAAAATGGTTGCAAGCAGCAGTGCTGCTTTATTTTAGCACAGAAAAATTACTGCAAGCAGCACGCACGCAGGGCAGGTGAGGAAGTAGGCACACTGCAAGCATCGCTACTTAGTCCTAAACCATGGGGGGTGGGAGTGCAGTCAGCCATCTGCCCTACATGATTGTTAGCGGGTACTGACTTTCATGAAACCCTAGCCCAACCTTAGATTACACCACAAATACTTTTTGTAGAGATTTCTATGGAAGAACTACTGCAATTCACTTTTCTTTATTTGTAAATGCACACACGTTCTGCTATATTTCAGAACAAAAAAATGGTTGCAAGCAGCAGTACTGCTTTATTTTCACACAGAAAGATTAGTGCAAGTAGCACACACTCGCTGAACATTTGCCAAAGCTAAATCACGTGACAGTTCAACATTGCTGCGTAGTGGAGAGAGAGATCATATTGGAAAGTGGAGAGAGCTCTATGTCAGCAGAGATTAGGAGTTGCAAAAATATATATTTTCATCACAAAACCTTTATTTTTTTCTTCTGAACCATGTGTCTTTAGTAGCTAGTACTAGTGGGAGTGTTGGGAGGGTTTTTTTTATGGATAAATTGTCTGATATGCTGATTATTTTTCCCTAGAAGCTGCAGAGAAACTAGTATATCTTCATTTCAGGGGTCCCTCGTAACTGGTGGAAAGATCATAGTGGAGAGTGGCGAGAGAGTTCTGTGTCAGCAGAGATTAGGAGTTGCAAAAAAACAGTATTTTCATCACAAAATCTTTTTTTTCTGTTCTGTACGTGTGTCTTTAGTGCCTAGTAGTAGTGGGAGCACTGGGAGGTATTTTTTTCCTGGATAAATCGTCTGTTGTGGTGATTTTTTTTTGCTAGGAGCTGCAGAGAGAAACTAGTATACCTTCGTTTCAGGGGCTGACAGTGGAGTGTTGTTTTTTGTATTTTCCCCAGAGAATTTGTCTGATTTATTTTGCCAGGAGGAGCTGCAGAGAGACTTAAACTGCAGTTTACCTCCTTAATTACAGTAGTTCTAACTTCTACCTTGACTGCTGTACTGTACTGATTTAAAAAAAAGTCTTTAAAATTGGTTGTGTAAATAATAAGTATTTCTGGGGGGGAGGCCCAGGTTTCACAAAACCCAGTAGTAGCCAAGCCAGAAATCTCAGAGGGCAGTCAGCTGATTGCACCCCCCCTTGGTTTAGAGTTAGGTAGCAATGCTTGCAGTGTGCGCACACCCTCACCTGCCCTGTGTGCATGCTGCTTGAAGTAATTTTTCTGTGTGAAAATAAAGCAGTACTGCTGTTTGCAACCATTTTTTTGTACTGAAATATAGCAGAACTTGTGTGCATTTACAAATAAAATAAGTGAATTGCAGTAATTCTGCCATAGAAATCTCTGTAAGAAATATGTGTGGTGTAATCTGCGACTGGGCTTAGGTTTCATGAAGGTCAGTAGCCACCAGCAGTTTTGGAGGGCAGTCGTCTGACTGTACTCCCAACCCCATGGTTTAGGGCTAGGTAGCGATGCTTGAAATGTGCACACACCCTCGTCTGCCCTGCGTTTGTACTGCTTGCAATAATTTTTTGGTGCTAAAATAAAGCAGCACTGCAGCAGGCACTGCTTACAATAATTTTTATGTGCTAAAATAAAGCAGTAATGCAGCAGGTACTGCTTGCAATAATTTTTCTGTGCTAAAATAAAGCAATACTGCAGCAGGTGCTGCTTGCAATAATTTTTTCGGTGCTACAATAAAGCAGAACTTTTGTACATTTATGAAATATTAAGTACTTGAGAGTGATTATATCTTGTTGGCATAGACAAAAACAATGACAGGTAGAGGTGGAAAAAAAGTACTTGGTCCAGCCCAAGCAAATCTGCAATGGAGGAGCAGGTTGGTGATGCTGAATCTGAATGTGAGCGATGGTCAGCCCATCTTCGATGCCCAAAATTATTCTTTACCCCTTCCAAGCCTATGTCTTCTAGCAACAGTAGTACTGTGGCTGGCACAGGACAAAGTGGTACAAGAAGCACAAACAGAAGGACACTGTTCTCGACTCCCACCATAACCACCAATGTGTCCCCATCTCTCACCAGTACCATCACGACTCCCACCACAACCACCAATGCATGTCCATTTCTCACCAGTACCATCACATCTGTCATTACCACCACCACCACGATAGAGACCCTTTCTTCCTCTTCCAGAACAATGGGCAGCATGACTACTACAGCCAGTCCTGCAACTGTGACTGTCACTCCAGCCACTACTGACACTATGAACCTTGCCACCACTGTAACAGTATCATCATAGTCTGGTATCTCTGCCATGGTGCATATTACCAGTATGACCACTATGGTTGATACAGTTATGCCTCCTGCTTCTCAGTACTCCTGAAAACATTGCAGAGGATGACCAGTCATCTGGTTCTGAGTATTTCCCTCCACAAGATGAATTGCTCAGTGACACATTATCTTCTTCATCAGAGGCACATGTGAGTGGCTGTGAAGATGAGGCAGAGTACGCTATGTTCCTTGAGGGCAGAAACAAAAAAGGGTTGCTGGCAAAACAGCCTCTAGGTGTAGCACTACTAGCAAGGGGAGTAGAAGTAACAGTAAGTGTAATGGTCCCCCTATCTCTAAGAAGATCAAACAAGCAACAGTAATGTTTATTTGGCAGGCTCCATCACAGCCTGAAAGACAGCCAAGTGATGGCAGCACTGACATGGCACCATCAGAGGCAGTGGTCAAAGGGCAAGAACATCAGGACGAGGCTGGCACATCTGTTGAAAATACAACTGGTGGATGTGGTGCTAGCAGAATCATTGGTAACCACAGTGTTAAAAGTGCCATGTGGCTGCACTTCACTGTGTTAAAGGAGGACACAAGGAAGGCAGTCTCTTCTTTTTGCAATGCCACTATAAGCCAAGGGAAATCATTCTCTAACTTAACCACAACATCATTACAGAACCACTTGAAACTTAAGCACCCTCAAGTATATCGAAGCTCATCTGGGTTTGGATCAGGACCCTTGGTTTCACCAGCACTAAACCCCTTCGGTAGACAGGCATGCACAGTTGGCAGTGGTGGTGGTACCGACAACAGATCTGATTTTGAGCAACCCAGTGATCATGTCACTCCTTCCCCCTCACCAAGACAGAGTCTGACCTCTACTCTGGTGGTCACTTCTGATTCCACTGATACTACAAAACAGAGACAGTCATCAGCACTTCGCACACCACCGTTGTTGAACCAGTCCACGTCAATGTCTCCCATCGCACTTCCAATAATGGATGCTCTGCATGCACGAGCAAAGTATCATGCCTCACATCCAACAGCATGGCAAATCACACAGCTGATTGCTGAGATGATATTGTTGGATCACCAGCCTATGTCAGTTGTGGAAGATACTGGCTTCCAATGGCTTCTCAACTATCTGCACCCACGTTATCAGATCCCATCTTGTACTACATTTTCTCAAACTTTATTGCCATGGCAGAATGATGGTGTGTGATCTGCTGTTGCTGCTGTGCTTGCAGAGGCTGTTGGTGGAGTTTTTCACTGCACATCAGATAACTGGATTAGCGAGAACTCCCTGCAAGCCTATGTCTCCTTAACTGCACAGTGGTGTATGCAACACCCTCCTGCTGCTGTTTCTGATGCAACACCTTGTGGCTCACCCTTGGCCCCCACACAATCTGGTAGGCTCATTGGGTTAGCTTTGCTGAATGTCAGACTCATGGAGGAAGACCACAGACCACACATAATATTCTTACGTTCCTGCAAGACATGTTGCTGTCTTGGACTAGTGTTAACACCAATTTAAAAGTTGTCTTTTTTGTTACCAACTATGGCACAAACATGGTGAAAGTCATCAACGGTGGCCATTTTAACAGTATTCGTTGTTTGGCACACACACTAAATTTAGTGTTGACTCATACACTGTGTAGCATTAGTAGGACGAACAACATATTATTCGCAGCTCATTCTATCTGCAGCCATTTCCATCACTCTATAAAAGTCACAAACAAATTACGAGAAGTTCAGCAATGTCTTGGTCTGCCCCAGTATTGTGTAATACAAGATGTTAGCACTCGGTGAAATTCTTTATACCTGATGCTTTCACGACTCTTGGAGCAAAAGTGGGCACTACATGAAATGTCTGTGGAGGCAGGCATCAGACGGGTCCCAGGACATCATGATTGGTTAGTTTGTCATGGGTGAGGTAGTAAAAGATCACTCAGACAAAATAGAAATATGGTTGGACACACCACAGGTGTGTGTAGATTTATTTAATCACAAAAACAATAAATTAAATCAAAACTTATAACTTTCTTTAAATTCAGCATTTTCAATGGTTCAGACATTCAGCTGGTTCAGTAATTCAGTTAGTTCAGCAAGAGCAGCAGTGTAGCAGTATAGCTTAATTACTTGCACTAACAATAAAAGAAATCAAAACAAAAGGCACAGCTCAGGGAGTTAAAGTAACTGACTCCCCGACATGGGTCTGTGCATGGTCTCACTCTCAGAGATCCAACTCCAGGGAGACGTCACCAGATTCAATCCCTAACTTGAACTGTCTGAGAGGTCCCTTTACCCATCTTAAATAGCCAGCTTGCTCCTCCCTTGCAGGCTAGAAACACCTCCAATAATCTAAATTCCTACATTACACTTTAGATTATTGGTACACAAACTGCTGGAACAGCAGACCAGATACCCTTTTATAAATAATCAATTACTAATATTTGCTTTTATTTTCACAGGCAATACTCTTTAAAAGAAACCTTAATATGTGAAAAATGGAGTTAAATGAGACATAGTTCATCTCCCACAAGGGAGACAGACAGCCAAGGTCTCTGCAAAAGGTGCAGCTTTGGTGTTGCTGTCTCCCTATACGACACCCAAAGCACCCAGAAGGGAGGAAGCATATGATTTGTAAGTGCAGCACTTTGAGACAGAAATGACTCCTTAGTTACTGTTTACCTTCTGTCTTAAATTCTAAGATTTCTACATATTTTTACACTCAGTTATATACCAGACCAGTCTTATCTATGACCACTAGTTTTTTATTTCTATAGCTTTGATTTGTATGCATACTGGCTTAATGTTTTAAGCAATAGCAGTTCATTATTTTCTGTCATAACACAGTGAAGAGGTGAACAGGCAGGCTCAATTTCCATTCATACTTTATCACACAGGATTGCCTGTCTCCCTGTACACTTTCATATTTTCTACATGTTTTTTTCTGCTAACAGTGATTCGCTAACTCCTATCCTATGCCTCGGGGTGGGGGTTTGAACCAGCCACAGAAGCCTCTACTACGGCTTCTTCTATTTCCAACTATTTCATTATCCTTTCATTAGGGCTGCAATACAGGCTTTAATTAAATACTGGGATACTACATTCATAGAGCCCCAGGTGTTTCAACCCAAATTACACAGGCAACAATGTCTTAATTTTTCTCTACCCGCAAATACAATGTGCACACACAAGTCTGGGTTTGTTTGAGAGTAAAGAAGAACAGGTTTATATGAATGCATAGCGGGTGGCCAACCAGCTATAACATGCAAGGGATAGCCAAATGTGAAAGAACATAACGAAATATAGAAATATAGAAAGAAAAAGAGTGCTGTTGTGCAACAGTCTTTAAAAGAACAGAATTAGGATAGGACCTAAACTAAGAGATCCACAATGCAGTACTGTCCGAGCAAAAGAAAGGGGCTTTTGCAACATAGTTCTTGAGGGCATGGTAAATGTTCTCATGGCATTTGAGAGGAGTACATGTGATCTAAGTGCTTCCAGAGCCTTACTTAGTCAGGTTATTCCAGCTATGCATATTCTCAAAAGATCAATTCAACAGTTTTTGGCTGACAACATGCTCAGTATACAAGAGGTCACTGACCTTGTTAATCACCTCGATGCAGAGCTTGATGCAAGGTTTACCACAGTCATAGATACCTGCCATCACGTGTTTGCTACCATGTTGGACCCTTGGTTCAAATATGAGATCCTTTGTATAACCATGGACAGAAACAGGGTGACTCATTTTAGGCAACAGCTCAGTGAAGAGTTAAATATTGCCATGCAGGCAGTCAGACACTCGGAAGGGGAGGAACATGCTCCAGTTCAGGTTCCTGAGGGAGACAGATAGGCATGTGGTGATTTGGAATCGGATGATACTGGTGGAGATGGGGAAAGACAGCATAGTGGCAGTGTAGAGGGGAGTGACTGGGCATTACTCAGCACATCACTGCATCAACAGGAATGCAAACACTCATAGTCTCAGCCTCTCTCTGCAGAAAATTTACTTAATGGCTACTCTGCAGAATCAGTTGAGCCATTTGATGTTGCTCCACTGGGCTACTGGGTTCAGAAAATCAACTCCTCTCCTCACCTGGCACAACTTGCTTTAAAATACCTAAGCTGCCCTCCTACAAGTGTGCCATCAGAGAGGATGTTTAGCACTGCTGGTGACATTGTTGAGCCATGCCATTCCAAGATGGACCCTCAACACATTGAACAGCTAGTGTTCCTTAATCTAAACTTACCAGTAATTGGCTACAAATACAGTATGATCTTGTCACATGAAACTGGTGCTACAGTACAGCTCTCAGTCTGCCTAATGTTACAAAAGTGTAATGTTATATTTTGGGGGCTTACCCTTTCTTTTTTTCTGTCATGTAAAATATTTAATTTAATGCGTAACTGAGTCCCCACTCCCTGGCATTAACAGCAGGACCACCACGATGCCCCTATTAAACTAGAAACAATTAAAAAATGTATCATGCTTACTGACTTTACTATTGTGTACTTTCGGTTACTAATTATAATAGACATAATTATAAACTTGCTGTATCATCATTAAAAAAATCCATCAAGCAGGCAAAACTCAAATTTGAATTTAATCTGGCTCATTCTAAACCAAATCTCAAATCTCTTTATTCTTATATAAATGGTAAAAAAAATAATAATTCTAGGGTAATAGGTCCACTCCAGGTAAATGGAAATTTGATTAAATCTGAACAGGAAACTGTCAACCTTTTTAACAAATACTTTTGCTCAGTCTTTGATAATACTGTCCCAGATGTTACTATACATTTAAATAACCTTCTCTTTTCTCAAATAAATATTACTGAGACTGTAAGTGCTCTATCTTCCCTTAAAAAATCTACAAGTCCTGGTCCTGATAACATCCATCCAAGATTTTTGATTGAGACATCATCTGCACTAGCTTCTCCATTCACCTTACTCTTTAACAAATCATTATTAGAAAATGAAATCCTGGATGTTTGGAGACATGCTATTGTGACACCAATTCACAAAAAGGGGAATAGGGCAAATGTTGAGAACTATCGCCCAATTAGTCTGACTTCCATCATTGGGAAAGTACTTGAATGCATAATTAAATCTAGAACTGACAAAGAATTTAAGTTGCTTTCTAGTCAGGATATAAATCAACATGGATTTAAATCAGGATATTCATGTACCACTAATTTGGTTTCTTTTTATAACAAAATAAGTAATAATCTCAGTTCTGGGCCACACTTTGTTTAATGTATTTATATCAGATATGAATATATTCTCAGATAACATCATTTCAAAATTTGCAGACAACACAAAACTTGGGGGCAGAGTTGATTCACTAGCTAACATGAAATCGCGACAAACTGATTTAGAACATGTTGAAAAATGGGCTAATGTAAATCAAATGTCTTTTAATCATACTAAATGTACTGTACTTCATTTTGGAAAAAAATAATCCAAAGTACAATTATTTTTTGAATAGTACTTGCCTTAAATCAATATTTAGTGAAAGGGATTTGGGTATTTTAATAGATAATAAACTATCAACCAATACTCATTGTAATAAAATTGCAAGAACATCAAATATACTCAAACAAATAAGAACCTTTGTAAACAGAACTGAGCAATGTCTAATACCACTTTACAGGGCATATGTGAGACCACATTTAGATTATGGTTCTCCTTTTGGAACCCTTATCTTAAAGGAGACATAAACGCATTGAACAAGTCCAAAGATGATTTACAAAAATTATTCCAAATTTAACTAATAAATCATATAGTATTAGACTCAGAGAGACAGGTTTATATCCCCTTTCTTTAAGAAGGAAAAGAGGTGATATTTTATTAACTTATAAACTTTTCAAAAATCCAGTATTAATGGAACAATGTGGGCTATCATTAGCCAAAAAACGCATATTAGGTAGGATGCATAATCAGCAGCTCACAGTTAATTGGGCAAATACCTAAAGACATGACAACTATTTCAGCGTAAGAGCTGCAAAATTGTGAAACATTCTCCCTCAACAGATAATTAATTCCACATCCTTTTATATATTTAAATCTGAGTTAGATAAATGGCTTATATCGACCCATAATCTTCAATGACCCTCCTTTGAGGGGGACAATCACGATGGGCCTTGTGCCTTCTTTTGTCCATCACAAATCCACTAAATTACCTGTTGGAAAACAGTTGGTTGTTGGGCCGTTGGTCCATCTGTTAGTATCTGTTGGTCCGGGTCGCCCCTGAAAAAGGGACCTTCGGGGCTCAGTGGGCCTACCCGGGCACCAAAATTTAATAAATAAATAAATAAAAGGACAACTTGGCCCACACAGTCAGCCCAGATTGTCCATTTCTGCCTTATCGGTCTAATCTGCAGACCCTAAAGCAACCCTGCTGCCTCCCTGCCTGTTTTCAAATATACCCAAGCCCTATGCCTATCTCACACATGCTTGAAGCCCCACAGTATTTTCGGCACCATCACTTATGCCTGCAGTCCCTGTCAGTCATCTACCATGCCTTCCATGAATATTTCTTCACATTTGTCTTGATGAACTCCCCCTTCAGCTTCATCACATGCACCCATTGTCCCTGTAACTTGTGCTCTTTCTCATTTGAAAAAGACTCCCCTTATGTGCCCTGTCTTCACCTCTTGAAGTACTTGTATAGGTCTCTATCATGGCACATCTCTCTGCTCTTTTCCAGGGTGGACATACAATGCACTTACTCCAGTGCCATTTTAGTAGCCCTAGGCAAGACACCAGATGTCACCTCATCTGTGGCCTTTGTTCAATCTATGATGACCATGTGTCACCTGACCACTGACCAGTGCAGTAGTTTGTTGCCTTTTTGGGTCCCTGAAAGGCTGTTGGGGAGTGTTATGGCAGAATTTGCCTAGTGTTCTTCAAAAAGGAAGTAAGTGGTGAAGTTTAACAGTGTTACAATGTCTTTAAGAAAAAACACTTATCGGAGGGGGGGGGATAATGAATAATGAATATCTGGTGCCTGAATACAAATATTTGTCTGAATATTCAAATTAAGGTATTTGCACACCCCTATCTGACGCTGCTTGTGGCTAGGCTGCTGACTTTCTTGAAACCCCAGCCCAGCCTCAGATTACACCACAAATATTTTTTACAGAGATCTCTACAGCAGAACTATTGCAATTCACTTTTTTTATTTGTAAATGCACACAAGTTTTGCTGTATTTCAGTACAAAAAATGTTTGCAAGCAGCAGTGCTGTTTTATTTCTGCACAGAAAAATTACTGTAAGCAGCACACTCGCAGAGCAGGTGAGGGTATGCACACATTGTAAGTTTCACTACCGACCCCTAAACCACGGCGTGAGGGGGTGGGAGAGCAGTCAGCTAACTGCCCTCTAAGATTTTTGTCTAGGCTACTACTGGGTTTCGTGACACCTGAGCCCCCCAGAAATACTTATTATTCACACCACCAGATTAATTTTTTTAAATCAGTAGAGTACAGCAGTCAAAATAGAAGTTAGAACTACTGTAAGTAGAGAGGTAAACTGCAACTTAAGTCTCTCTGCAGTGCCTCCTGGCAAAATGATCAGACAGTTTCTCTGGGGAAAATACAAAAAGCCTCACACCATTATCAGGCAGGCACTAAGAAAAGAAGAAACACTGCTCCTCCTCTTCCACAGCACAGCACACAGAGGCCCCAGAAATGAAGGTGAATTAGTTTCTCTCTGCGGCTCCTAGCAAAAAAAACATCACTACTTTAGATGATATATCCAGGAAAAAAAAAACATCCCAGTGCTCCTACTAGTACTAGGCACTAAAGACACACGGTACACAATAGTAAATAAAGGTTTTGTAATGAAAATATTAGTTTTTTACAACAAATAATCTCTGCTGACTCAGAGCTCTCTCTCCACTCTCCACTACAATCTCTCCATCAGTATACCATCACCGCAGTGACTCCGGCACTGTGAATACCATCACAGCGACAGGAATTAGGCAAAACCCGCACATCGCTGTGATGGTCTGTGCAGTGACTGGGACAGCCTCGCTGGGTGTTTCCCCACCCCCAGTCCGGCTCCAACTTGGAGTAGGAATCCTAGAGACCGGGAGGGGGTTCGGGGGCATAGCCCCCTGACTGTATGCACCAACATCCCAGAGGCTACAATGCCAACAGTCAGCATGGTAGCTGTCACTGTAGGGGATGTCGATGCTAGCGCTGTCGATGCGCTAAGGTAAAACCCTCTCCATCAGTTATGAGAGGCCCTTGAAATGAAGGTATACTAGTTTCTCTGCAGCTCCTAGCAAAAAGGAAAAATCAGTACTGTATATCAGACAATTAATCCAGGAAAAAAAAATAACCTCCCAGTACTCTCACTAGTACTAGGCACTAAAGACACACGGAACAGAACAAAAAAATAAAGGTTTTGTAATGAAAATATTAATTTTTGCAACCCGTAATCTCTGCGGACACAGAGCTCTCTCCACTCTGCACTACGATCTCTCTCCACTATGCAGCAATGTCAAACTGTCATGTGATCTAGCTTTGGCAAATGCTCAGTGATTGGTCAGCAAGTCCAGCAAGTCTTGAAATCCCATGGGAATGCTGAATACTGAATATCACCAAATAGCTGTGGTAGTTGATATTCGGTTCCCAAATATCAAATACCATATTATTCGTGGTATTCAGGATTTAATATTTGTTACTTGCACACCCCTACCAGGTATCTGGGTCCAGATCTTCCTGTAGTTCAGAAACCCATTTCAATCTATGGGAGTCCCAGTTGGGTAAGAAACAAGACCAAATCTTTATATATATTATTCCAGTATGGTCCTTCTTTTGTGCCAACCATTTCATTATATCAGTAGTGAAATCATTTGGGACTGCTCCCTAGTGTGAACCATCACTGTAGGGCATGCTGGATTTGAAATTATCACCAGAGATCCCAATTAGGAAGGCCAAATTCAGTCTGGAGTTGATTGAAGGATTTAAATAAACCTAAGGGGGCATCTATTAAATGGGGTACAAGTTGTATCCCTAGTTCCCCAAGAGTACCAGCATATCTGGGATTTCCCTATTTGGATCCTTGGGTTGTTCCATTGAGACTCATCTGGGCCAAATTTAAGGGAGTTCCAGTACGGCAACTTCGTTAAACAAGCCCAGACTTGTTTAGTAAACAGAATCGGTAAAGTGACTTGGCACGTTCTCGGGTGGGGCTTTAGCCAGTGAGGTTGATCTTAGGAGGGCTTGTTTCAACTCCACCAATAATTGGGCTGAGGAACTAATGGGGTCCAGACAGCATAGTGCTTGTTTTACTCCATGGCTAATATGGTATGCCCACAGCCAAGACATGTTCCAAGCTTCTCAGCTTGCCCACTCCTGGAGAGACAATTTACTAAATCTCGGTCGCTGGTCCTCCTAGAAGAAGTTGGAGAACAGTGTACCCATCTTGTGCCAAGTTTTAGGAGGGATGGGCATTGGTAAATTACTGAGAAAGAAAAAGAGCTTAGGAAAGGCCATTAACTTGATGGTGGCAATCTTACCTGGTAATGTTAAATGTAGTTTTTTTCCATCTATGTCTGTCTACTTTAAGGGAGTCAAATAGTCCGGTTAGGTTTTTTACACATACAGTATCCTGCAGACGACCAGAGACTAGCATTCCTAAGTAGCAGATAGTGTCTGGCGTTCAGGAAATCCATTTTTGTCTGAGATTAGTCTACTTTGGATTCCCCTTATAGAAGGGCTGTAATTCAGTTTTATTTCAGTTTACTTGGAGCCCCAAAATAGCCCCAAAAGATTCAGTGAGATTCCACGTCTTAGGGAGGGAGATCTCGACTCATGACAGCATGAGGAGAAAATCAGCGTCATATAATAATGTGGTGTAGGATCTGTCCCATACTGTAATCCCAAAAATATCAGGGTGTTGTCTAAGGGCTGCATTAAGAGGCTCCATGGCTAACAAAAAGAGGAGGAAGCTGAGGGGGCACCCTTGTCTGGTGCCTCAAAATTAAGGAAAGGGATCAGAAAGCATGCCATTAGCCAAGACCCTTGCTTTGGGTGAAGAATATAAGACTCAGACCCAAGACTCGAAATAGGTCATATGCCTGCTTTCCAGAGCACATAGTATATACACTCCCATTCTATTGAATCAAACAGCTTTTTGGCATCAATAGCAGCCAGAGCTGCTATATCTGGGTCACGACTAGCGACCTGAATGAGATTAATCACTGCACAGAGGTTGTCACTGCCCTGCTGACCCTTCATAAACCCAGCCTGTGATTTATGAATTAGAAAAGGAAGGGCCTTCTCTGGGTGAAGTGCCAGTATTTTGGCCAGGATTTTGGAGCTGACATTAAATAAGGATATGGGCCTATAACTGGAACAAAGGGATGGGTCTTTGTTGTATTTTGGCAGTACAGTGATAGTAGACTCCTACAGTGTGGGTGGAAGGAAGCCTAGTGTTTTGACATTCCAATAGAGATCATACAACTGTGGAAAAAGAAGGGGTTCAAAGGCTTGATAAAATTCAGAACGCAGGCTATCAGGGCCTGGGGCCTTTCCTGTGGCTTGGCTATGGACAGCTGCAGTTATTTTGACCTGGGTGATCTCCTCCTCTTGAGTCTGTCCGACGTCAGGGGGTAACCGGGGCAGGGACAGATTTTTGAAGAAATTGTCATATTCGATGTTTTGGTGGTTGATATTGCTTCTATAAAGATTTGCATAGTAGTCCCTTGAAGGCTTTACTAATCTCTGTAGGGTGTGCAGCATGCCCCCTGTCTGGAAGTTGAATGAACGAGATCTGGGTCTCTGCATGCCAGCTCTTTAGCTGGTTGTCGAAAAACTTACTGGCCTTCTCCCCCAATTCCCAGTAGGACTGTTAAAAATTGCACCTTAGTTGCCTGCTGGTGCTATATCACATTCAACTTATACTTAAGATTCAAGACTTGTCTAATCTCATGGTCTTGTCTATGCGTTTGTTGGTACAGATGTTCTTTTTTTTGTGTGTGTTATCTATTTTTCCTCCTCCTCTTGACACCCCTGCCGGCCCCTCCTTTGGAGTGCCAGTGCCCCGCACCTCCACTCGACCCCACACCACCATTCTCCTGACCCCCCATGCAGTCTTACCATTGGATAACCCAACCTATCCCTGTGTTGGGAGGGTCCCTCTCCTCCAAGGGGGGAAGTGCCTGTAGGCAAACTCTGTATTTCTGGTAAGTTGCCGTAGGGTCGTTCTGGGCTAGTCTGGGGCTTTGTGGTGGTGCAGACTGGGCGCCAGTCATCCGGTCAGCAGGGAGCTGGTGTTTCCATTCTCTCCCTGGGAGCACAGCGTGCCATCATGTCTAGGCATACGCTGACATCCACTACACCCTCCCCCAGTTATTGTGGTCAGCATACTGTGATACCTCCGGTCTCCACTGGGGGTCAGCAGATGCCAGACCACATCCCCACCTTTCCCCCTGGAGAAGGCGAGCAGTCATCAGAAGCTCAAGCCTTCTCCCCCTTGCCGGCCCTCCAGTGACTCGAGTCCATTCCCAAACCCGGGTTGCCAGTGTCACAAGTGGAACTCAAACCGCTGTGCTGAAGGTCCAGACCATAGATGTTCTTCTAGTGGCTTAAGTTGTGCAGTAAGGGTTGCAATTTCCTGCTTCCTGTTTTTATTTTCTTTGGAGGTGTAAGAGATAATCCTGCCTCTGATGAAGGCCTTAAAGGCCTCCCATATCGTGGACTGGGAAATGTCAGGGCAGACTAAGTCAAAATAGAAGTGAATTTCCTTTTGCACCAGTCTGTGAAATTCATCAAGCAGAGCAATGCTGGATTAAAATGCCATCTTGGTGACTTTGCTGCAATATACTTGGGCAGCCAGACCAGGGAGACTGGGGTGTGGCATGAGAGCGAGATGGGCTGGATTGAGGAGTCTAGTATGTTAGGACAGTCACTGGGCTACATAAAAAATAGTCCAACCTGCTACACATTTGAAATATAGGTGATCTGTAAGTGTAGTCATTAGCCAGAGGATGATACACCCTCCAACAATGTAATAAATTAAACTTGGCACATAGACACTGCAAGACATGCCTTGAATAGGATTGTGACAGGGTGCCTTGTTCCTGGGTGGACATATCCAAAAGGGAGTCTGGTACCAAGTTAAAGTCACCCCCTAGAATAAGCGCTGTTGCAAGGGAGTATAAATTGGAGAGATGCTGTGGCAGCTGCGTGTAAAAGTCTGGACCATCTGCATTAGGTGCATAAACGCTGCCCAGTACAACTGTTCTGCTTTGTATTTTACCGACCAACAAGAGCCACCTTCCCAGGTGTCCAGGATAATATGGTTGACTTGGATTGGACTCCCTTTTTTTAAGCAAGCCCCACTTTTTAGATGAGTAATGACTGAAAAAGCCTTGGCCAACCCACCCCACGATTAATTTATCAGATTCTGGCTTAAGAAGGTGAGTTTCTTGTAGAAGGGCGATATCACACTATTTGACCCCAAGTAGTTAAGAATTGCCTTATGCTTGATTGGGTGATTGATGCCCTGGGCATTCCAAGTCAGTATCTTCAGTTCTGCCATGGGACAACACTACCCAGAATATGTTCGGGGAGACAACAAAATGGGCAATGCTGTGTAACCTTACCTATAGGGAGCTCAGATGGCAGTGCAATAGCATCTGTCATCCATTGACACCATGTGAGATGCCAACCATGCTGGAAAAGATCAGAAAGAACTGGGTGAAGACTAATACAGCAGACAGAGGATAGCAGCTGCTGGAGACAAATGCAAGTAAAAGACATGCCCTGTGGAAACATTAGTGTTGAGAAGCTAGTGATCCAGATAATGTTAACACTAAGAAACCAAGTTAACCTGTTAAACACGCAAACAACCCAAAAACAGTAAGAAAAGGCTTATCTTTAATCAGAACTGTACAATAACTAGAAAACCTGAAGCATAATTATTTACATAAGTGAGGTGCTGAGCACTGCATAAAGGCTTTATGGGCAGAAGCATGGAGAATAGGGTACAAGAGACTGATAGAGAACATCCACCTAGGTCCTTCTCTTCCACCAGCATTGGAAGTGTCATCCCAGTAGTGGGTGTGTTGCCGCAGCAATGGCAAGGAGGCTCCTGCCAGCAGAAAGGGGGCAAGTGCCTCATAGTGGTACTGTCCAGCCACAGGATTAGGAGCCATCACCCACACAAATTAGTCCACCCAGAGGGCAAAGGGGCCTTAAGGATGTCCAGAATTGCTCCAGTGCCTGCCATTTAAGAGCAACAACTAAACAGAAAAAAAGGGGGAGGAATGGAGGAAGATCATGGCTACACTTAAAGGAGAATGTAGTAATGTGGCTGCAGGTGGTGAGTTAGAGGTGCAGTGAAGCAGAGGAAGAGCAAGGAATAGCAGACACAGAGAGGGGAAAGAGTGAAAGGGAAAAAAGGGTGAGAAGAATCAGTGAGAGTCAAAATCAGTGGTGGAATTCAAGCATGCATGGGACAGTCATAAGGCCATTCTAGGGGGTGGGGGTAGGAAGAAGTAGGCTGCTGGTTAACTAGGATCTGCAGCTTGTCCAGTAGGTAGGGAAATGGGCAGACTGGGTGGGCCAAGCGGTCCTTATCTGCCGCCAAATTCTATGTTTCTATGTAAGAGGAAAAAAAGAGCAAGTAGCCCCCTCCATTACAAATGTGAGCACGGACAACAGGAGCAAGTCATGCTCAGTTAAAAGGCTAGGGATTGAAAGCGTGGGCAACAGGAGAGCAGAGCATCCCAGGGCAACCATGGCGGGGGGACAGAGGTTGAAACATCAGATGTTGGGGGGAGCTGTAGCAGATAATTATAGATTAGCACTATGAAGGGAAAGTCAGAGCAGTGCAAGGGAGGCAAAGATATAAATGAAAAACTGGATCAAAGTAGGAGAGGAGCATAGTGGCAAACTGCATTAAACCCAGGAGGTATACTGGACCCTGGATTTCCCATAAACTATAAATGGGCCATATGTACCCCAGGTGCCTATCAATGCACTAAGGAAATCAAATAGAGTATCGCACTGGGGGAAATGGCTGGTGTCATCCATGCAAAACAGAGGCTAGAAGATGGCTGCAGGTGCCCGTTATATGGGAATTGGGGAAAGAAGAAGAAGAATAATCAAAAATGCCCTCAAGGAGGTGGGAACAGAGGAAAGTAAGGTAGTCAGTAGGCACAAGCCTGAAAGATCTACCCCTCTTCCCAAGGGACCAATGACTGTCCAACCTGTCTAACTGTGAAAACTCCAGAGAGCACCAACCCCCTCCCATAATGCACCATTAAGACACACATTAGTCAAAAGCTACCCAATCCAAAAATGAAATTACTGAGTACACACTAGTGTCCAAGGAAGAAGTCAGCCATCTGGATTAGGTGTAGCAGCCGGGATCGATCGGGAGTCAGCCGTCGCCGCTGGGGATGAACTTGGAGGCATCTCTGTGGTCTTTACCCAGGATGGCCATAGAGAAATATTGTTTTCCTCTGGGGGAGTTGAGTGGACCTGCTCCGAGTCCACACAGTCAGCCCAATCCATGGGAGCAGAGTGAGGGGATTCATTGTTGGCTGTTAGGGGGATCCATGGATGTTTATGGACAGGATCAGCATACCATCCAGAGGGGCCAAAGAACTGGGATGACCATGAAGATCAAGGGCTTCTGCTCATGTTATCACTGTGACTTCAATGTGTTGATGGGATATGTCCTTTGGATCTAGCTCAGCCCCAATCTCTTTGCAACTTTGATTTTTGAAGATGCCAAGTTTCACCAGCAGGTGATAAGAGGGGCATGGGCTTTTGTGAGGGTGGCAGTGGCAAAAGCTGTGAGGCAGATGTCTGAGCTTGTGGTTTTGGTGGCTGAGTAGAGAGGTCCTTGAAAGCACCCTTGCTGTCTGTGTGGCTGCACCCTTTTGGTGTGCTTGGGTGCCCTGGTGATGGGGGGAACTCCTGCAAGGTTCTTCAGGGAGTGTTGATCATTGGTGGGATGGCCAAATTTAAGCCAGCAGCCTTCCCAAAGAACAATCAGTGTGGCTGGATATTTCAAGCTATATTGGATCTGGCACTGTGCAAGTTCTTTGCTCATCAGGGTTAACACCTTCCAGCGGGCTGTAATATTTTTCGAAAAATGTCGGGTAAGCAAAAGATGGCCACACTTTGTTGGGGTGCAGGGACAATGCAAAACATCCAAAAGCAATCACAATCAGTCCCGCACTCACCATCGAAAGAAATGCTGCTCACTGTGTCTGCTTCATGCAAAATATCCTTTATTCAAGTGGAGTCACACACTACTCCATACACTTTGATGCATTTCAGAGTAACCCTTTTTCCAAAAACATATGGTGTTTTAAAATTATGCATCTTATATAGGACTATGTGATGTTATCAAGAATAGACACATGTTACAGAAAGACCACATCTAAAACTCACATAAAGTGCCAGTAGTGAAAAAAAATGTTATTTGTGTTTAATATGCATTTATATATAGTGTTGTGGTTTATTTATATCTGTATTTATTGTCTCAAGCACTTTTCACTACTGGCACTTTATGTGAGTTTTAGATGTGGTCCTTCTGTAATACGAATCTACTCTTGATGACATCACACCATCCTATATAAGATGCAGTGCAGGACTGATTTTTGGAAAAATCTTGAAAAAAGTGTACTATATGTCTATTTCATTTAAGGGGACCCTGCTTCCTGCCAAGGTGAAGAATTTGCTCCTTGAGTGAAAAGTACAGAAAATACACCACAATAGGGCTGCTGGGGGGTGGCAGGGCTCCCCTGGCTGGTCTAGAACCTAAAGACCTGTTTGCCTGTTCAATCTCTAGGGGGATGTCCCAACAGAAATCAAGGGCTTTAGGGATAAAAGTCTGCAGAAATTTACACATATTGAGACCTTGCATCCCCTCTGGCACTCCAATAATCCAATGATTATTACAATGACCCCTGTTCTCCAAGTCATCAGTTTTGGCCAACAGGACCTAAACTTGTTTTTCCAGGTAGCTGATCTTGTCCTGTTGGTGCGCCGTATCGGTCTCTACCTTCAGAGTGAATTGGCTGGTGTCAGCAATGCAGGTTTGTGCTGCCTCCAGATGTTCTTCCACTTGCCTAACAGAGGTTTTGATCTCTGGGATGTCTTGCATGAGGGCTTGGAGTATTCTTTTAATTTCTGAGACACATCAGCAAGCCTGTCAGAAATGCTTGGCTCTGAATCCACCAGCTTATCAAATTTGATCCAGGCCTTTCTGCTGCACCACAGAATTGGTGCGCTGTTAGTTGTCAGGGCGATGGAGCAACAATATACGAGGTGAAATTGGTAAGGTAGATATTCCGCAGTATGAGAAGTGCCAAGTGACCTGTACCATGGTGGTTTTCCCACAATTAAGAAAAGATTTAGAACACGGCAGAGCTCTCATTTCAAGAAGCCATTAGGTTTCTCGGTCATGCATGCACCCCCATAATATCCTTTTCCTCTTAATGGTATTATACTTTTTTCTGGAGTAAATTGTCTTAGTTTATTTCTGTTAAGCTGCTTCTCCCCATGTTTCAATTCCAGTCCCCCCCAACCCCCGCCAAATCAGTGGAGAGAGAGACTGACTCACTGTGGTGTTTCCTCACTCTCTTTCTCTCTCCCCTCCCCATTCCCTTGTAGGCAGGCTGTAGCAAAGTTAAGTAACATTACCATGATAGAAGAGAAGCTGTTATCACTAAAACAGAATGACTGGGTTGGATGGGGATGCCTGCCATCTGAGATATGATGAATGAGTAGGGTGTTTGAATTGTAGCACCAATCAGAGTGGAGTATTTTTTGAAAATCTCACTGGCACTATGATTTGTAGCATGGGGCATCCTGGCTGTTTTGGGTTTTGGTTAGATAATTTAGGGCCTACTCTTCCAGGGACTCCTCTTCATTGCAGCAGCAGTGCAATAACCATTTCATTATTTACATTTGACCACGCATTGAGCAAATGTCAGGGAGGGACCATCTGAATCAGAAAACAGCAACCCTCCAAATTTAGATACTCAGTCCCAGCAATCTCACTAGAAACACATAGCAAAGACTTGATTCTGCAGTAACTTAAAACAAAGTGCAAGGTAAGAAAGGGATAATGACAGTAGGGGTTGGTGTCATGTTGTGCAAGCTGATTCTGGCTGGGGAGGGATTAGATGAGGATTAAACTGCATAAAAAGTGGGTTTGAGTTAGGGATGGGTGAACTGGTTCATTCAAAATACGAACCGACTCAAACATGCCGAAGTGTTTGTAAATGAACAGCTTCTGAACACTTTCGGCTGTTTGGATCAGTTTGAACAGCAATTGTATCACAGGAAATGCAGTGCAAGAAGTGCCAGAGCAGGAGGAACCCACAGGAGGGACCAGAGACAAGACTCTGGTTCTTCTTTGGATGGCTGAACTGTTCATCTCTCTAAGGTGGCACCTGATTGGGTTGCTGTTCTAACAGCTCACATGATCCACCTCAGAGCTATGCAGAGGAATCCTGACAGAGAAGGAACAGCAGCTTCTGTATGCTGCTCTGTGCTGTGTTGGATTCTGTGTGCTTGACTTGTGCTGCTTGCATTTTTTTCTTGCCCCTTGTGCAACAAAGGAAGACGTTGACCATAAAAAAAAAGAAATAATATAAAACTACTGAACTAAAAGAAAACAAGTGAGGGGAAGTTGGGGTTGGGAAGCAGGGAACTGGGAGTCCAGGACTTGGGAGGGAATTGAGCTGATGGCTGGGTGTGGGAGTCGGGGATTGGGGTGGGGAGGGGAGTAGTTATTGTTGGAAATGGAGACTTTGGAGGGGAGGAGGAACTTAGAGGAGACTGGGGGCAACTTGTCACGAGAAAGAACTTGGAGACAAAGTGCTGCAGACATGAAAGAAGAGAACAAGAGATTGAAGAGAGACTTCACTATTAAGTGCCAGAGACAGACTGCCTGTTTTTTTTCGGCGGGGGGGTAGCAGTCTTGCAGAGAGGTTGAAGTCTGTCGAACTGTACCAGTGTGCCACCCAGTACCACACCACTCCCAGTTAGCCTTCTTGTTGTTTGCTCAGTTGTCCCCCAACAACAAGTCAGATTTCTCAGTTCTCCTGCCTGTGCTCAGTCACTTCAGTTGGGATTTCTTTTATCTTTATAATATGCAATTCTCGTATGTGTGTGTGAAATAAAAAATCTGCCAGGCCAACCAGTCATCACCGTCAGTGCACCAGTGCCACTTCTTGCATACTGTGTGACTCCTCCCCCAAGAAGTCAGTCATCTGTCATCTTCCTCCCTGTGCTCGCTCAGTGGGGTATAAGCTTTGGCTCAGTGGGCATGGCATTCCATCACATCACATGGAATAAATAAGAAAAAAATCCTTGAAGGAAAAAAGTACTGTGTCAAAGAGGGTTAGGTCAGTCAGGGTCCTTGAATCTGTGTGGGTAGCAGCAGTGCCTGCAGCATCACCCTTAGCATAGGTGGTATGTGAAAGAAATTCTGTGTGTGCGTGTGAAATACAATCTGCCAGCTAGTCATCAGTGCACCAGTGCCACTTCTTGCATACTGGGTGACCCTCCCCAGAAGTCAGTCATCTGTCATCTTCCTCCCTGTGTTTGCTCAGAGGGGTATAAGCTTTGTCTCAGTGTGCAAGGCAGCCATCACATCACGTGGAATAAATAAAAATATTAAAATCCTTGAAGGGAAAAAGAACTGTGTCAGAGAAGGTTAGGCCAGGCAGGGACCCTGCATCTCTGTGGGTTGCAGCAGTGCCTGCAGTACTGCCTTTAGCATAGGTGGGGTGTGAAATAAATTCTGTGCTGGTGTGTGTGTGTGTGTGTGTGTGTGTGTGTGTTTGTGTGTGTAATATAATCTGCCAGCCAGTCATCAGTGCACCAGTGCCACTTCATGCATACTGTCTGTGTGACTCCCCCCTTAGAAGTCAGTCATCTGTCATCTTCCTCTCTTTTCTCGCTCAGTGGGATATAAGCTTTGGCTCAGTGGGCAGGTTATTCTGTCACATAACATGGAATAAATAAAAAAAATAAAATTCTTGAAGGGAAAAAGTACTGTGTCAGAGAGTGTTAGGCCAGACAGGGTCCCTGAATCTTTGTGGGTAGCAGCAGTGCCTGCAGCATTGACCTTAGCGTAGGTGGTGTGTGAAATATAAATTGTGTGTGTGTGTGTGTGTGTGTGTGCATGTGTGTGTGTGTGTGTGTGTGTGTGTTTGTGTGTAATAAAATCTGCCAGGCAGTTGTCAGTGCACCATTGCCATGTTTTGCATACCGTCTGTGTGACCCCCCAGAACTTAGTCATCACTCATCTTACTCCCTGTTCTTGCTCAGTGGGGTATAAGCTTTGGCTCAGTGGGCAAGGCATTTCATCACATCAAGTGGAATAAATGAAAACAATCAATAAAATTCTTGAAGGGAAAGTATTGTATCTGAGATGGCTAGGCCAGGTCTCTGAATCCCTGTGGGTTGCATCAGCACCTGAAGCATCATCCCATTTTCAGGCACCTCTCTGGGCTGAGGGAGGAGGTTGCTCATCTCCAGGCTGAGTTGGCCAGGATTTGTGCGACCTCCTCTTTCATCCAGGGACCACCAGTGCCACTGCCATTGCCTCAGAGGTTGCCAAGAAAGAGGAGCTGTTGGACTACAGTGGACTCAGGGAGGGTGAGTGTGGTGGAACAGAGGTGCATCCCTCCAGTTGTACATCTCCACAATTCATATGCCATTCTGGCAAAGTGTGATTCCTCTATGGAGTCACCCACAGTGGAGACCAAGGAAGATGCTGGGAACCTCCACAGAGGAGACCCACAGGATGGTGGCATGGGACCCCACAGAGGAAGGAAACAACTCCTGGTGGGGGACTCTATTGTTAAGAAGGTATAACTGGGGGAGGAAGGGGAGAGGGAGGTAAGGTGCCTGCCTGGCGCCATGGCTTGGAGGGACAGGGAGTGAATCCTCAGGATTGCCAGAGCAGCTGTACAGGGGAAGGAGCTGGATGTCATTGTCCACCTAGGCACAAATGACCTGGCAAAGAAAGGGATTAAAGCAGTGCAGGAAGAGTTTGTGGAATTGGGGAGGGGTCTTAGACAAGTGGCACGTATGGTGACCTACTCGGAGGTGCTGCCTGTTTATGGCGTAGGAGAGGCTTG
The DNA here is from genome assembly GCA_016271365.2 of Neoceratodus forsteri. Classification (NCBI taxonomy): domain Eukaryota; kingdom Metazoa; phylum Chordata; order Ceratodontiformes; family Ceratodontidae; genus Neoceratodus; species Neoceratodus forsteri. The sequence goes on from CM057456.1 coordinate 1,683,762,355, forward strand.
GGTGCTCCACACCATGGGATTCAATCAGTGGTTGAAAAACTGGTGCAGAGCTCAGGGATTTGGCTTTATTGGGGACTGGGGGTCCACCTGGAGTGATACAAGCCTATACTGGCATGATGGTCAGCATCTGTCCAGGAGGGGAACCAGGATCCTAGGTGATAGGTTTAAATGCTTCATTGGCAAGCATTTAAGCTAGCCAAGGGGGGAAGCACTGGAAAGGAGCAGGGAAATCCTAGCCCCCCAATAAAAGTCATGGTAGTAAATGTGGTAAATAGCAGCATAGAGGTGTTGACAGGGAGAAGGGCAGTGGTAGATGGAGAAAGTGACAAAGGCAAGAAGGACAGGGATGGGGCAAAAAGGAGTAAGGCCATCAGGTAATGGAGGGTAATGAGTACTAATGCCCATAGTCTGGGCAACAAGCTCCCTGAATTGGTGGCCTTGATGGAGGAGGGATGCCTGGATATCATAACAGTCACAGAAACATGGTACACAGAGAACCATGACTGGGATGTTAACATACCAGGGTACATAACCTACAGGAGAGACAGGTAGGGGAGAAGAGGGGGAGGAGTAGCTCTCTATGTAAAGGAAGGGATAAAAGCAACTGAACAAAAGGGTAAACAGGGAGAAGATGAGGCACTGTGGGTCACCTTGGAGACTGAAATGGCACACAATCTGCACAGGGGTTGTGTACAGACCCCGTGTCAGGTGGAGGGAATGGACTAGGATATGATAGAAGGCATTCTTAGGATGGCAGAGAAAGGGGAGATACTGTTGATGGGAGACCTGAATATACCAGATGTTAACTGGAGAACATTTGCTGCAGCCACATCCAAGACTAGGGCCATTCCCAATGCCCTACAGGTGGCAGGTCTCAGACACCTAGTTTCAGAACCCACTTGTGAGGGAGCAATCTTAGACCTTGTACTCTCAAATGGGGACAGTGAGAGGATCTCAGATCTAGAAGTTGGTTGCCATCTGGGAACAAGTGACCATCAAACAGTGCGGTTCATGTTAAACTCAGCTACAGAGTCAAGCCATACAAAAGTGAGGGTACTGGACTTCAGGAGGGCTGACTTTGGCAAGATGGGAGAGTGCCTCAGAAAAGCACTAGCAAACAGGCTAGAAGGAGGGGGTGAAGCAACAATGGGGAATCATCAAAACTGCCATCACAGAGGCAACAAGTCTTTGTGTGAAGCAAATAAACAAATCAAAATGAAAGAAAAAACCACTATGGTTCTCAAAAGAGGTGGTGGGGAAAGTCTGGGAGAAAAAAGATAGCATTCAGGAAGTATAAGGAAACACAGAAGGAGCAGGACAGAGAGCTGTACCAGTTAAGACAGAAGGAAGGAAGGAGGGAAGTCAGAATAGCAAAGGCCCAAACTGAGGAGAAGATAGCAAACTCAGTTAACAAAGGGATAAAACCTTTTATAGGTACTTCAGAGAGCATAAAAAGACAAAGGGAGGGATAGTGAGGCTGAATAGAATGAACGGTGGGTGGGCAGAGGGGGACAGTGAAAAAGCAGGGATACTGAATGAATATTTCTGATCAGTATTCACAAAAGAGGAGGGGGAGGTGCCTAATCCAATTAACAGAAGCACTCTTGATGGGGGGGTCAATCCCATTCCTTTCATAGAAGAAAGGTTTCTGAAAGAACTCCTAAAACTGAAGGTGGACAAAGCAATGGGGCCTGATGGAATTCACCCCAGAATTCTAAAAGAATTAAGGGGAGAACTAGTGAAACCACTGACTACTCTTTTTAACAAATCATAGGAGGATGGTGTGGTACCTGAGGACTGGAGGAAGGCAGATGTGATTCCTTTCACAAAAGAGGGACCAAGCAGAGGCAGGAAACTACAGACCTGTCAGTTTGACCACTGTAGTTGGGAAAGTGATGGAGTCACTTCTGAAGGAAAGAATTGTTGAGTACCTAGAGGCCAGTGGGGCATAGGACCCAAGGCAGCATGGGTTCACAGCGGGAAGGTCATGTCAGACGAATCTAATAGATTTCTTTGACTGGGTGACCAAAGTAGTAGACCAGGGAGGGGCTGTGGACATGGCCTGCCTTGACTTTAGCAAGGCATTTGATACAGTCCCACACAAAAAATTAATAATCAAATTAACCAGCCTGGAAGTAGGTCCCAGGGTGGTAGCCTAGGTAAAACATTGGCTGGACAACAGGACACAGAAGGTAATTATAAATGGAGTTCACTCTGAAGAAAAGGCAGGTTACTAGTGGGGAACCCGAGGGTTCAGTACTAGGTACAGTCCTTTTTATGTCTTTATAAGTGACATTGCAGAGGGACTGGAAGGAAAAGTATGCCTCTTTGCAGATGACACAAAGATCTGCAACAGGGTTAATACACAAGGAAGCGTGGAAAGGATGAGAAAGGACTTGGCAAGAGTTGGAAGAATGGTCGGAAGTATGGCAGCTAAGATTCAATGCAAAGAAGTGCAAAATAATGCACCTGAGAAACAAAAACGCAGGGGAAGATTACACAATGGGAGGAGGTAGTAACAACAACAAAAAAGGAAAGGGACCTGGGGGTAATCATATCTGATGACCTTAAGTTTAGCAAGCAATGTGAGAAGGCAGTAGGGAGGGCTGGGGGTATACTGGGATGCATAGAGAGAGGCATCACCAGCAGAAAACAGGAAGTTGTTATCCATCTGTACAGACAGTTGGTGAGACCCCATCTGGAGTACTGCATCCAGTTCTGGAGACCCCATACCTGCAAGGACATAGACAGGATAGAGGCAGTCCAGAGGAGGGCAACTAAAATGGTATAGGGTCTGCAAGAGAAGCCATATGAGGAGAGACTAAAGGAGCTTAATATGTATACCGTTGAGGAAAGGAGGGGGGGACATAATAGAAACTTTTAAGTACCTCAGTGGAATCAACAAAGTCCAAGAGGGTAGCATCTTTCTGAAAAAGAGACATAAAAGAACAAGGGGACACAATTTAAAGATGGGGGGAGTTCTGGGGCAATGTGAGGAAGCATTTTTTCACAGAGAGGGTAGTAGATGCATGGAACAGCCTTCCTGAGGAGGTTGTGGGGTCTAAAACTGTGGGAGAATTCAAGAATGCATGGGACAGACATAAGGCAATTCTTGTGGGGGGTAGGAAGAAATAGGCTGTTGGTTAACTGGGATCTGTGGCTTATCCTGTAGGTAGGGAAATGGGTAGACTAGGTGGGCCAAGCAGTCCTTATCTGCCATCAAAGTCTATGTTTCTATATTACCCTTAGCCTAGGTGGTGTGCGCGTGTGTAAAATAAAATCTGACAGCCTGCTACCAGAGCCATGTCTTGCATACTGTCTGTGAGGCTCCCCCCCAACAAGTTAGTCAGCTGTCATCTTTCTCCCTGTGCTCCATGGGCTATAAGCTTTGACTCAGTGGGCAGAGAATTCTGTCACATTATGTGGAATAAATAAAAATAAATAATCCTTGAAGGGAAAATACTGTGTGAGAGAGGGTTAGGCCAGGGCCCCTGAATCTCTGTGGGTAGCAGCAGTGCCTGCAGCATTGGCCCTTAGCCTAGGTAGTGTGTGAAATACTGTGTGAAATAAAAATCTGTCAGACAGCCACCAATGTCACTTCTTGCATACTGTTTGTATTACCCCACCAACAATTCACTCAGCTGTCATATTCCTCCCTGTGCTCCGTAGGGTATAAGCTTTGGCTCAGTGGGCAGGGCATTCCATCACATTACGTGGAATAAATTAAAAAAAAATAATCCTTGAAGGAAAAGTAAAGTACTGTGTCATAGAGGGGTAGGCCAGGTCCCTGAATCTCTGTGGACAGCAGCACCTGCAGCATCAATTCTTTTATAGCCTAGGCTCAGTGTCTGAACTTGTGTCTGAAAGACCTGTGTCTGAAATAAAATCTGACAGACATCCACCAGTGCCACTTCTTGCATACTGTCTGTGTGCCCCCCCCCCCACCAAACAAGTCAGTCAGCTCTCATGTCCTTCTCCCTGTCCTCCATGGGGCTAATCTACAAGCTTTGGCTCAGTGGGCATTCTGTTACATGGAATAAATAAAAAATAAATAATCCTTAAAGGAAAAGTAAAGTACTGTGTCAGAGAGGCCTAGGTCAGGTCACCGAATCTCTATGGGTAGCATCTGCAGCACCATCCCTTGTAGCCTAGATCCAGTGTGTGAAGTAGTGTGTGTGTGTGTGTGAGACAGACCTAAAAACATTGACAGCCAGCCACCAGTGCCACTTCTTGCATTCTGTCTGTGTGACCCCTTCCCCAACAAGTCAGTCAGCTCTCATCTCCTCCCTGTACTCCGTGGGGTAAATCATATTTACTCCTTCTCATCTCATTTCACTAATCATGCTGTTTGTTACTACTCAACAGTGGTTTAATTGCTTTTTTTCCTACAGATATTTTCATTAAAAGCAGTTTAAAATTATTTTTAACACACAGTAACCATAAAACAATAAAGATTATGAAAGGTTCGGATAAGGATCCAAACCATTTTTTGTTTGCTTATCAGAACCTTTTAGAACCTCAGAACCTTTTGTGGTTCTCCCGTTCTTAGTTTGATTCTTTATACATAACTGTGAGTCTAGGTAACAGGCTAGACAGTTCAAATGTTGTTATTAAAACAAGCTGGGGGTGGGATTTATGCATTACTGAATACTGAGTGAATAGAAAAAATGCCATACACCTTACTATGGGTTGAGTCTGCATATGTCCATATATTTTAAAATGTTACAATGTAAACAGTCATAGCAGGGAGAGTTTCAGCAAAGTGGAAGTCACTGTAAAATTGTAATTCTAATTTATAATGCATTTGGGGTTTTCTATTTGGGTGGCTGTTCTGTATATTTTGGTGGTTTCTGTGCTTTAAAATAAAGGGCCATGCAAGGGGGTATTTAATAATCCAGGTTAGGTAATGTATGCAGGTAAGGGTATACTATTGCCGGCGAGGGGGTTCACAAGCTGCGGATCCAAAATTAAGGTCAGTATGGAGAACTGTATAGTTGCTCTGTTAGGAAAATGTAATCTGGTGCTGATTAAAGACTTTGTTTATGTTGGGGTGGCAATATTACTTATATTGAAGGTGTGATACGGACCCACATTTCTTCTTTCTGATCTTACTTCATTGCTTGTGATTGACTCATCCTTGCATGCCAGGGCATGTATACATTTTTGAGGTTAGGCAGGTCTGTTTGTTATTTTTAAAAGTTAAAAGGGGGCACTTATTCGGGAGGTATTTAGCAAGCCAGATGGGGTGGGGTGGTATATATGTTTAGGGAAACTGAGGAGGACAGTATATTTTTGGAGTCTGTTTTTATTTAAAGAAGTGGCCATATTATGAAAAATAAAAAACAATTATGTGTACGAGTTGACCAAGATGCCCCAGACAACCATTCACATGCAAAAGACTCACCACATAGAAATGTTCATGCCCCCTTAATATTCAAAATGGTGAAATTACACACAATACAAGTTAAAACATGCTTACCAGCATGGCTGCCAGCTTCCCAGAGGGACAATATAATGTTTGTCTTGTTGCTTCATCAGAGGTAACTCCATCAAGCTCAGCTTGTCTTTATATATGATTTCAAATAAGATACAGCAATAGATGGTGCCAAAATGAGGTAGCAAAGGTTAAAACCATTAAACATAGTAGTAATATGTTTATATTACTTCCATCAATTCAAGGTGGCAAATCATGGCACTTCCTGTGTGTATGAAAAAGACAAAGAAATACATACATTAACAACAATAAGTGCAGCACAAATACATACAGGCGTGAATATATTAAAAACAAAGATCACCAGAGTCTAGATATGAAACCTCATATGTACCCAGTTTCTGACTGGTTGCGACTCTGGAAGCCCATTTTTGTATTTTACTGTACTCTTGAAGTCTCATATATTATTGAATGAATTATTTTGGTTTGACATGAAATGTATCTGTCATATCCAGATTTTGGTCATCTTTGATTAAAATGCACAGCTGAAACCACTTTATTATGAAATGTTAAATAACACTTTTTGCTGTAGTCACTCTCTAACACAATTGTTTATTTAATGTTTTGTCCATTTATACTCAATCATACTTTGCAATATAATTATCAATGCCATGAAAAAGGCCATTCTTTTAGAATGTAGCAATGCACATTCTTATGAGAGTCACTTTATTTTAAAAAGTAAAATGCACAATCAACACTTTACTTTAAAAGTATGTACACTTTGCTGCAGCTACTTTAACTCATTCTGTCCTGGGTGGCCATTTCATGTCAGGTTAAGCAATGGACGGTTCAGACTTCATACATGGTATTGGAAGTAACATTTACACTTGTGCACAAGTCTCTTCATGAAGTAAAATGTGAGGTATTTGCCAAAATTAAGTCTATAAGTAGACCAAGATTATTTGAATGTTTTAATAAAAAGCTAAGTAGTCTATATCAGTTTAGTAATAGAACTGTTCCTCTTTGTTACATCATTATAACAACTTTTTTTTACATGGAAGAAGCTGGTTATAATTTGCTGTTATAACCCATGGGTTATAATGGCAAACACGAGCCAGCTTCTCTACTGTACAGTTCATGCTCACTCAGCCATGCGGCAAGCTCCACAGTGGCGTGAATGAGTAATCTAAATAAACAGAAACAGGTTTCAAGTACTGTGTCAGCGTTTTTGTTTTCAGTATAAACTCACCTCAAAAGGTCACTTTATCAGTCAACTGCTATCCAAAACACTGTAGCTCAGTGTTCACAACTGCAGACTTTTACCGGCTATTGTTTTACTCCAAATAAAAGTTTGCAGTTGTAAACACTGAGCCAGAGTGTCCTGTGAATGTTTCTTTCATGTACTGAGTGCTGGGTTCTTTGCTGTTGATATACATATAAAGGACTTGCGGGTACCAACTCTGTTGATAGTGACTCTCACAGGTGCTTGCTATCCAGAACACCCTCTCTCTCTCTTTTTATTATAGGAACCATTATGACCTCTGAACTACTCTCCTAGTTTACATTCCTCCATGGCAACGTCAGTCCAGAGATGAACTGAACTTCAAATCTTGTACCTAATTACTTGTTTTCTGAATGGTTTTAGGCACTAAATACAGTAGTTACCAATACTACCTAGTTCATTTTTCACTTCTGTATGCTACTGTTTTAACTACTGTATATTGCTGTTCTGTGTCTGCTGCCATTTTCATGCTGTTTCAATCAATATGCATTTCAGATCAGTAGCAGGGAAAAAACAATCCCCAGCAATTACATAAAACCATGCATAGGTGAGAATGCAAAACTTGAATTTAATGCACATCCTTGGTGTGGAATGCTTTGATAAACTCCTCTGGCTTTACTCTTGGGTCTTATGTAGCATCCCACACCTCAGGTGTGCATTAAATTCTTGTTATGCATTCCCCCATGTATTATTCTATAAGAATGATGGTAAGGTGTAGCTGTAATCACAAGGGAGAATTATACTTCCATCTTTCTAACCCCCCAGTTTTTAAACAGCTCTCCCGCCTATGTACAGAGGTATATAACATGTATCCTATCACAGTAGTAAAAAGTAAAGAACATACTTAAAATTTAGATGGGGAAAGATTAGGTTAGTTTTCTACTAGTGGTTGTAATAGCTATATATTTACTGGTTAGGGTCAATTAACCACAGCTGGCATAACCCTACAAACTCTATAATTCACACTTGTGAATTACGGAGTTCCATAAACCATGGGTCTCAGAAATAACTGCGAGTGTCCCTAGGCTTCTGTCTGAGAAACTGACTTCGTGTTGGTAGTCCACTCGCCCTGTTGACAGAAAACTGCCAGCAGAAAAAAAAAACAGCCTTCTTGGAGAAGTAACAGGAAAAAAGCTGGACACACTGTTTCAATAAAATTTTGGCAAGAAATTATTTCACAGTGACAACCACATCCTGTTTCATGCCTCAGAATGAATCGGAAAGCAAAAATTAATTGATGAACAAGAAAACAAGAACACTTTAAAAAAAAACTAAAAGCAATATAGCGCTCTTTAAAGTTCAAGCTGTTATGAGCAACTGTTTTATTCTGTTCTGTTCAGCTTAAATAAACGTTCTGGTTGTCCACAGAAAAAGATTTCATCTCTCTCCATTTTTTTCCATTAACCAGTAAATATAAAAAATAAAACATGGGGAAGTCTGGAAACTCAGATTTTATGCACATCTCAGTGAGTGATGCCTAGATAAACCCCATGGGCTTTGCTCTCGGGGTTTATGGGGCACCACGCATTTCGGGTGTGCATTAAATCCTCGTTAGACACACTTCCCCATGCATTATTCTATATATCTTACACCTTCCCAGACTGTCTGGTTTTACAAAGGTCTGTATGACATCAAAACATGTTTGTAACCTGGACATGCTGTCAAAGCAGTGAATAATTTGATACAATCTATTTTAAAAGTATGTGAGCACTCAAAATAGCTAAAAAAAAACAGACTACATCTGAAAAAAAGATGCCTGGATAAGGATCCTAAAACCAGATTTATCCAGCCCAAAACTGCACAGGCAGAAACTATAAAAGTGGACAAGCTCCAAGCTCCATGCTGCTCAAGAAGACTCCAAGCTACTACATAGTAAGAACAAACAGAGGGACTCGGGATTGGGGGAGGGGCTCTAGGCTCCTTGTTCCTTGAGACTGCAATTTACTTATGGTCTTTAAACTACTAAGAACAAACTGGGGAACTTTCTTCTGATTATATGGGCTCCTGGCTCCTCAATCACCAAGACTTCAGATTACTAAACAGTAAGCACAAACTGCAGGACTGTCTTTGGGATGGGGGGGGCCTCCAGGCTCCTCACTTACAAATGCCAGCGTTACTTTATATTGCCGGACTGTCCTGCGCACTTCTGAAAAACTGCATCCAACATGGTATACACGCATTGCCTAACACTGTTGCATCTGAGACGGCTATCAATGAGAACTATACCACTACTGAAGTAAATGTTCAAACTGATTAGATGTAATATTTACAGAATTAAGAAGCAGCAAAAATATTTCTAAATATTTTGAAATTACACCAAAAAGCAACACACAAACGCAAATGTGCCAGTAGATCAGACAGTATTTTCAATACTGCACATACCTCATTTGGCAACAAAAGCAAGAGTGGCAGCGAGTCACTGTAGTCCATAAACCAAGAGTGACCCTTTGCTAAGACTGTAGAGCCATTTTATTTTACTTGTTCAGTACATATTCAGTAAATATCATTGTTTATTTGGGGGTCTCCACCCCCCACATGCCCCGCTGAAGTTCTGTGTACTATACTATTGCTGTGTTATTATTATACATAGTTGTGCTGTTTAGTTTTTCCATCCAGCGGTTATCACTAAATATTATTGCTTATTTGGGGGGTTCCACCCCCGATGTAGTTTTCTGCAGAAGCATACAATAATCATTACTATTTACTGAGCAATACTACACCGGGGTGTGGGGGGGGGCGGAGTCCCCCAAATAAGCAATAATATTTACTGAACAGCTCTGAACCATCATCGTGGTTTTTTTTCACTAAATATTATTGCTCACTTGTGAATCGCACTATCGACTAATGCAGATCTACACTGGGGGTGTGGGGGCAGAGCCCCCGAAATAAGCAACAAACATTACTGTCAGTATACGGTCTGGCACAAACCTCCATGTATAAATGTGGTGTCTGCTACTTAACTTTTGCATTGCTGTATTTGACTTGCACAATGCATCACTACTGTAAATCTTGTAGCGGCTGCTACCAGTCCAGGAATATATAGTAACACCCAAATGCCACCTTTAGATGAGGTGAAAACCAGATACGAAACCACACCAAACTGCCCCGGCCGCACCTCTTTTTTTATGACTGATGAGTATATCCCACATACCTGTCAACTGTCCTTGATTTTCAGGAATATCCCTAATTTTGACTCAAAAATTGTCTACCCTGGCAACTTTGGCCTTTTTGTCACTAAAACATAGGGATTTAAAACATAAAACGTGACTGCATTAATGCAACAGTCTTTTATTCCCTCAGAAAATGTTATTCACACTAAATCCCACAAGATAGCAAGCCTCTTGAGCCGGTATTTTAATTTTGTAAGAGATGTCCATGAGTTTGGTAATTTTTCCTTAATTTTTTAAGCCTTTTAATGCATTGTCCCTGATATGAATTGGGGTTTGAGAAGTATAATATGGTATTTTGCTCCTGCAAAGGCATTTTTAATGAAACAAAAGACTTTAAAAGTGCTAGAAAATTGTCTCTATTCTGTTAAATACCTTCTCATTTTCCTTTCCATGTCAGTTAAGTTCTGTTCCCTCTAGGATTTAGAAAATGTTAGCCACCATGACTAAAGGATCCCCAAAACTTTTAGCCATCATGAGAGACCATGAGCCACACTAAGTTAGTGTAAAAGGTTATGACAATGCTTAAGGATAATTATTACAGCCAGACGATTGAGAGATAATAAGCGGCAGTCTTTTTTTTCCTCATATAACTTTTTCTCGTCCGGATGCTGGCAGATGCAGCTTCAGATCTTCCTCACTTGAAAGAGCTCCATTCAGCCCTTCACGACATCCTGAACCCTGCCAGCATCCCTTTTCCATTTTTCTCCCATACCCTTTGCTGGGCTTGCACATCAGTGTGTGTATGTGGAGGCGCATACACACTGCAGAGTCCCACAGACCCCACCCGTCTGTTGTCATCCCAGACCTGCAATACCACCAGGCCCCCACCTGGTGGTGGTCATTTGGCGGGAATGACAATTCACCCTCCCTGGGAAAGCAGAGCACTCCTACAGGTGCTCAATCCTCTCCCTCCCTGGCTGACCCCCAGCAATCCATGCTCACCACCAAATCAATCAATCAATCAATCAATCATTCAATCAATCAAATCTTTATTTATCCAGGCGATCACCGTTGAGCAGGCTCATTTACAGGTGGACCTGCTGTTGTGAATGACAGTTATACATACTAGTGTTATACATATTAAAGGTGCAGTATACAAAGTGTGTTAAGGTAAAAAACAGACATGCAAACAAATAAAAATATAAAAAGAATTAGGTATGTACAACATATACATTCCAAGTACACATGTGGGAGCATACATGCATCACATAACATTATTGTGGCATATTCAGCCTTCATATATACAGAAGTTAGAGTACCATATTTATCCAGGCCTATATAGAAAGGTACAAATTATGAACAATTCAGCCCTCAGCAACTAGTTATGCTAGGAGGGTGGCCAGACTTTAATAGAGCCCAAGATGCAAACTGTAACAGCTATTAGAGCGTCATAATGGAGTGGGTAGTGAAAAAAAAGTGCCAAGGGCTCCGAGGGTCACCATGACAGCTGACTAATGAACAAGTTAGGAAGGGAAAAGAGGGGTTATCTTCATGGCTGCATATGATAATGCTAGCAAGGGAGCCATTAACAGGACAGTTAGGAGCTATGGAAACATTTACATATTTCGGCAAACGTTTGGTCATAAAGAGTCCTAAACACAGCAATACTGACAGTAGAGCTAAGTTTCAGTGAGCTTTGAATCCTTTTCCAAAGTGAAGGCAGAGCATGGCTTATGGCTGCCCTACCAAAGTGGTTACTGATCCTGGGAATTTTTAGGGAAACTAGCGTTTGACTTCTTATGGCATAGCTGCTTGGTGGACTTAAGGGAAGGCAGGCAACAATGTAATCGGGGAGTTTGTTGGTGAGTGCTCGAAGTGTCCAGAGGGCTGCATTTCTATGCCATCTGTATTGCAGCGAAGGCCACCCTACTGCAGCATATAATGAGCAGTGGTGTGTGGAGGATGGAAGGCCAGTTATAAATCTTAATGCTCTGTGGTACAGTACATCCAGTTTTGCAAGCTGAGAAACAGAGCATTGGCCATAGATAATGTCAGCGTGATCAATTAATGAGAGGAATGTAGAATGAACAAGCTGTCTTTTTGTGGCCTCAGTCAGGAGATGTTTAATTCTGTAAAAGAGGCCAAGTCTCTGCCTAAGCTTCTTCAACAATTCTTCTGTGTGCTCCTTAAATGAGAGTTTGTTATCCAGCCATATACCCAGGTATTTGAATTTTGGCACAAACTCAAGCTTTTCGCCTAGTAGTGTGGTTATAGGAGGAACTGTACCAGCTGACGCAGTGCTGGCCCCAGAGCTGGACGGTGTAAACAGCATGGCCTTGGTTTTGCATTTAGCAATAACTTTTGTTGATGAGCTGGTTTTGCAGCTTAATGAATTCGTTTGTAATTCCAGAGCATGCAGCTCCGGTGAGTCGACTTAGGTAAAGTACTGTATCATCGGCAAACAAATGGATACTGGCTTCCTTGATTCCTAGGTCCAAGTTGTTAATATAAATGGTGAACAGTAGGGGCCCAATATGGATCTCGCGGGACTCTCTTTTATTGGTTTGAGTGTAGAAAGCTCTCCTTCGGCCTTGACTTGTTGCTGCCTATCAGTAAGGTAGTTCTGGAACCAGTCCAGAGAGATTGCGTCCATGCCTATGGTATTTAGAGTGGAGAGAAGTAGACAATGGTCGACGGTATCGAAGGCCTTGCTAAGATCTAAAAACACTGCACAAACAAATTTTTTATTGTCTAGGTCCCATTGCCAGTCATTACTGACTTTGGCCAGTGCCGTAATAGTGCTGTGCTTAGCTCTAAATCCAGACTGCATGGGGTTAAGCAATGCAGCTCTGTCAAGGAAGGATCTCAACTGTGTATCTACAATTTTTTCCAGCATTTTCTAAAGTATAGGTAGTAGAGAGATAGGTCTATAATTGTTCAAGTCGCTTGGGTCCCCTGCTTTAAATATAGGAATAACATGAGCAATTTTCCATTCAGTGGGGAGAGAACCTTGGGCTAGAGACAGGTTGAATAAGTGAGTTATAGGTGGTGCTAGTATGTGGTATGCTATTTTCAGAAAGTATGGGTCAAATGAGTCAGCTCCTGCATTTTTTCTAATGTCTAGCTGTAGCAGAAGGTCTTCAACTTCTTTTAAGGTGATTGAGGAAAAGGAGAAGGTCATGCTTTTGTCATATGTTTTGGTGGCTGGTCTTTGAGCAGTGGCGAAGACTACTGCAGTGCATTATCGAGATGCCAGGCCTGCAGTGGCAAAGTGGTTATTGAGGCTTGTAGAATCTCAGATTTATCTGTAACAGGGACATTGTCAATGGTAATTTTGGATGGAAGCACACTACTCGGTGAGTGTGAACAATTCCTTTATAGTGGACCAGAACTTGTTTGGGTTATTGGATGCAGAGAACAATTCATTTTGATAAAAGGTGGCCTTGGCCTCCCTGGTCATTTTTGTACAGGCATTTCTAGCTGATCTAAAAAGACACCAGTCTTCATCGGCATGTGATTTCTGGGCCTTTTTCCACAGCTGGTCTCTTTTGAGTAAGGCTTTCTTCGGGTCCAGTGAAAACCAATGGCAGGTCCTGGTTTTTATTCGAGCTTTGATCAAAGCAGCATGGGTGTTAAGGGCACTGGCTATGATTTCATGCAAAACATCATAGGCATCACTTACTGATTTAGCTAGGTAGAAAGTCTGCCAATGCAAAGAGTTTTTTAAATCATTGAAATAGGCCAAAGGGTCAAAGTTCTGTCTGGATCTTTTGGTAGAGAACTTTGATGTGGATAGTGGCTTAGGGATGGCTCTGATACCAGCTATAAGGCAGTGGTTACTAACATCAACTGGGAGGATACCGGCATGTGAAAAGTGGTGTGGTTTGTTGACAAGAAGCACATCCAGGAGGGTGCTTCTCGTTGGATTCTTATTGTTGATGCGAATTGGTTCAGATATAAGTTGGGTGAACCCATGTGAATCACAGAATTGTTTTAGGGATAGTGATCCGCTAGTTAGCCAGTCATAGTTTAGATCACCTAATAAAATTGTCTCCATAGGTGTTGCATCCATTTGTGCTGACAGATGGGTCAGGAGCTGAGGTCCTGCTGCAGGAGGTCTATAGCAGCCTATTACATGGAAAGCCACAGAGTGAGATGTTTCAACTTTGAGGGACAGACATTCGAATCCTCCAGCAATGGAAGTAGCATCTAATATAGATACCGTGAATTTGTCTTTAACATAAATGGCTACCCCCCCCCCCCCAGTCCTTCTGTCTGCTCTGAAAAGTAGGTAATTGGGGATATTGACCTCACGGTCCGGTGTGGATGCTCGAAGCCAGGATTCCGAGATTATGAGAATATCTGGAGTGGTGTGGATAATCCAGGCCTGGACAGACTCCAACTTCTTTAGAAGGCTACAGACATTGGCATGTAGGAAACTGATTCCTTTCAGATTAGTAATTTCGGATGGTGATGAGAGCAACCTTGAGGGACCAGGATTAAGTTCGATGTTTGCTGAGCACAGTAGTAAGAGGATGAGAATTCTTCTCAGATTGGCTAGGAGATTTTTAAAAGCACGATTCTTTCTGTGTTTGATACAGGCTGGGGCGCATGGATCCAGGGGTCGAGTCATTCTCTTGTATTGCCCTATAAATACGTAGCTTAGGGTCCAAGCAGAGTAGAGGCAGCCTGAGCATTGTTTAGTTGCCTGTGGATTGGGGACATGCATAGTATTGTAGATTGCTGTGCCACTATAGGTAGATTCAACATACTTCTAGTGAATTAGTGGCAGACAAGGGCAGCGTACTAAATAGTTATTTTTATTATGTGGGGAGATTGGTGGAGCAGGACATGTCTCTATAATGAGATTGTGACTGTCGGATTGTCCACTCATATTGCATAACAGAAAGAAGTTCGCTAATAGACAAAGCCGGTTGAGACCTCCCATGCTTGTTTATGCACAAAGTAAGGTGTACCACCACTGGAACTGCTGACCAGGGTCTTTTGAATCCCCCAGATTGTTGCAATAGGTGCTACTACAGCAGGATCATGGCCGTCAATAAGCAATGAAAGCAGTTGAGTATAGTCCTGGCAGAGTCACGTCTCAAAATCACGTTTAGTTAATGCTGGATCTTACTAAGAGGAGGGGAAAAAGGAGAACGAAGGAGCACTTCTAGAAAGCAAGAGGAGTAGTACTTTCACTAAAGGCTGGTAACAAAGACTGTTAGGCATGTGCCGGACCAATGAAAAAACTGTGGGCGGGGCTAGTGGTTATAAGATAACGCTCAGGAAGGGGGATGGGCGGGCAGGTGAAAATTTGCGGCTTTGCCGTACCTTTCTGGCAGGAAGAGTCCGGGGCAGTGGTCTCGGGTGGCGGCTAGAGAAGCGCCGTCTGCCCGGTGGCCGCTCATCCTATGGCCGACGATCCAGGAGTCCCTAAGGGAGACAGAAGGAGGGACTATTAGTACTAGTCCCAATCGGCTGAGGGCGGGCAGACCAGAGGTGTTACAGAGCAAAATTTGCAGGGCAATAGGAGCGATTTCCTGGGCGCCCCTATGTCTAGCTGGAATCTGCTCTTTTTCAAAACAGGGCTGTGATTGCTTTAAGTTGTACCCTCCTTTAACCACGCCAAACATAAGTTTACACAGTTAGACTTTCTTCCTACAGTTTAACACGAATACAACATTAGATATTTCCAAAAAGCAAGAAAACAGCTCCTTTTTAGCAAAGTTTGTTGCAACGAAAGAGGTATAAGGGCAGGCCAATCGGAAGCCACCAAGGAATGGCGCTCGCGCTCCGATAGGCTGCGGCTTTGCCGTATCTTTCTGACAGGAAGAGTCTGGGGTGGTGGTCTCGGGCGGCGGCTAGAGAAGCGCCGTCTGCCCGGTGGCCGCTCGTCCTACGGCTGACGATCCAGGAGTCCCTAAGGGAGACAGAAGGAGGGACTGTTAGTACTAGTCCCAGTCGGCTGAGGGCGAGCAGACCAGAGGTGTTACAGAGCAAAATTTGCAGGACAATAGGAGCGATTTCCTGGGTGCCCCTATGTCTAGCTGGAATCTGCTCTTTTTCAAAACAGGGCTGTGATTGCTTTAAGTTGTACCCTCCTTTAACACTCCAAACATAAGTTTTACACACAGTTAGACTTTCTTCCTACAGTTTAACACGAATACAACATCAGATATTTCCAAAAAAGCAAGAAAACAGCTCCTTTTTAGCAAAGTGTGTTGCAACGAAAGAGGTATAAGGGCAGGCCAATCGGAAGCCACCAAGGAATGGCGCTCGCGCTCCGATAGACTGCGGCTTTGCTGTACCTTTCTGACAGGAAGAGTCCGGGGTGGTGGTCTCGGGCGGCGGCTATAGAAGCGCCGTCCGCCCGGTGGCCGCTCATCCTATGGCCGATGATCCAGGAGTCCCTAAGGGAGACAGAAGGAGGGACTATTAGTACTAGTCCCAGTCGGCTGAGGCGGGGCAGACCAAGAGGTGTTACAGAGCAAAATTTGCAGGACAATAGGAGCGATTTCCTGGGCGCCCCTATGTCTAGCTGGAATCTGCTCTTTTTCAAAACAGGGCTGTGATTGCTTTAAGTTGTACCCTCCTTTAACACTCCAAACATAAGTTTTACACACAGTTAGACTTTCTTCCTACAGTTTAACATGAATACAACATTAGATATTTCCAAAAAAGCAAGAAAACAGCTCCTTTTTAGCAAAGTGTGTTGCAACGAAAGAGGTATAAGGGCAGGCCAATCGGAAGCCGCCAAAGAATGGCGCTCGCGCTCCGATAGGCTGTGGCTTTGCTGTACCTTTCTGGCAGGAAGAGTCCGGGGTGGTGGTCTCGGCAGCGGTTAGAGAAGCACAGTCTCGCTCGTGACTGGCCGTCTTACAGCCGATTTATCCAGGAGTCCTTTCTGGCAGGAAGAGTCCGGGGCGGTGGTCTCGGGCGGCAGCTAGAGAAGCGCCAAATAAAGGTTGCTAGTGTGGCAGAAGGTAAAGCACCAGCACTTCAGCCCTCCATGCCACTGGGCCAGCATAAGTGGCATTCTTAGGGAAAAGTCAGGCACAGAAATCACATGAAGCCATTACATTTGTGGGTTTTTTTTGTCCCTAAACCCTTGCACATATAACTTAAAAAGAAACTCCTGGATGAATCAATCAGTACAGTTCTGGTGTCTCTAGTGGTGCCAAGTTTGTTTTTATGTTGCTTGCACGCATGTGCAAGAAACATAGTGCCATCATCTGAGTTTTCAGAGGTGTGTCAGCCCGTCTTCCAATGCAGTCAGTGTGTTTGCAGGCGTGGCCCCAGTTCCCCAATCACTGCTGCAGCTGTCTATGACAAGCTGAAAATATGGTGGCATACAGTTCAAAGGGAGAGCTCTGCTTCAGTGAGCAGGCTATCCCTGCTACACGAGGTGCCCAATCCCGTCGGCTCCAAGGCTGCCGCCCCCAAAAGCTTTCCGGTACCACGCTGAGGGCCCACCCCAGTGTGGCAAATCTTATTTTGGCCGATGGGGTGCCCAATCCCCATTGGCTCCATGTTCCCCGAACAGCTTTTTCCTGCTGCCGCGCTGAGGCCCACCCAAGCGTGACAAATCCAGCGTCGTCTTAAGTAAAAAACCCAAAAAACTGGAATAAAAATCGGTCCTCGTAATCTCTCTGCCCCCTCCCACAACCCGCACCCACCCACTGTGTACCTGCTCCCACACCCCTCACCCCATACTTACCTCCGGAGCTCGGCGCGATGATCATCGGTGGACGGGAACACATCTGCACTCTTCAAAGCCGACCGCAAACTGAGAAATGCCGGTAAGCTGTATAATGGGATAGATAGGGTTTTCAACTTTATTGCATATCTCAGGCATTTTTGGAATTTTGCACCAAATTTTCAACATGGGGTTTTGGGACCTCTTCTCATGAATACTGTCACTGTCATGGCGTTATTCAGGCGCGAAGGTGATTTCGCAGTCACTGCATGAAATCACCTTTCTGGAATGATTAACGAAACGACACTGCCAGTGTTCATAAGGTGGGCTCTCAAAAAGCCTATTTTGAAAATTTGGTGGAAAAATTCCTAAAAATGACTGTTTTATGAGCGTGCGTTGCGCAGTTCCTATGCACGCTTATAAGTTCGCGAATTTTCAATATTTTCACTCCAGATTTACAATTTTACCACACCTCCTTATGAGCAGTATAGCTGTCATTTTTCACATCCTGCCCAAAACGTGTTTCTGCCTACGTAGCGCACAATGGCGCAGTCGGTGTGCGAACTCAATGTATGGGACACATTAAGAAAATCACAATGCCACTGTTCATGAGCAGAGGTCTTAAAATGGCTGTGTTGAAAATTTGGTGAAAAAATTCCTAAAAATGACTGTTTTACGAGTGTGAGTTGCGCAGTTCCTATGCACGCTCGTAAGTTTACGAATTTTCAATATTTTCACTCCAGATTTTCAACATTGCCATTTTACCACACCTCCTTATGAGCAGTGCAGCTGTCATTTTTCATATCTTGCCCAAAACGTGTTTCCGCCCATGTAGTGCACAATGGCACAGTCGGTGTGCGAACTCCATGTATGGGACACATTGAGAAAATCTCAGTGACACTGTTCATGAGCAGAGGTCTTAAAATGGCTATGTTGAAAATTTGGTGAAAAAATTCCTAAAAATGACTGTTTTACGAGCGCGCGTTGCGCAGTTCCTACGCACGCTCGTAAGTTCGCGAATTTTCAATATTTGCACTCCAATGACTTCCAAATACCTAAACAGCACATAGAAGCAAGCAACATTCGGCATTGACAAATTCTTGTTTAATGTTACCTTAGTGCCACACAAAATCTGTCTCAGGTCCTTTTGTTACTCTTTTACTCAATCGTTCTCACTATCCTTTCCCATACTAAAGCAATCTCAGCCCTTATTGGTCAGAGGAGAGTGTCTGTTTTCTAAGTCACAGAACTCTCTCCTCCACAACAAGCAATGGTCACATTCCAGAAAAAAAAGCATGCACATTCTCGATCTCCCAATTGCAAAAGCTATCATGGCCACACAGATTCACTGCTATGATGCCAGACAGGTAAAAATCTTGAGCCACACAAAAATGAGTTACTGGTGGTGATGTGGTGAGCGACTAGTGGGAATGTAGGTTATGTATACTGCTGTACTTTTAATAATTTCTGATACTTTAATTATCCAGGTTTGTGGTGCCCTAAAACCTACATTGTGTTTCCTCCCCCTCAACAGCTATGCCCAAGCTCATGGTTTTGTATTTGCTAGTTGTCATGTTTATCCTGACTTCTTTTATCCTTACTCTGTATTTTTGGATGTTGTTTTATTTGAATTATTCTAAACTGTCATTTCTGTATGGTGCCCAGAGCCTTGGGGATGGGCACCTAACTAATAAAATGCATTGCCTTACTGCTGTGTCTCTTTATATTCCTAAGCATTTCACAGCATCAGAGGCACCATTCCGTATTATTCATCTGGAGGGCCAGGAATGGCTTAACTGATACAATGGAATGTCTAAGTAGTGTTAAACAAGCATTTGTCAATGCCGAATGTTTGCTTGCTGGCATTGGCATTGGTAGTGTAGAAGTTACAGAGCTGCATAATAGGAAAGGCAGCGAAGTATTGAACTGAAGCCAACCCCACCACCACCCTGCAGAGAGTGACAGGCATTGGGGTGTGCCTTTGGGTCATCAGGCATAACGACCGTGCCATTTCACCACACCCTACCCTGAAGACACTGACAAGTGTCACAGTGTGCCTTGGGGTCTTTGGCCCTTATGCGCACACCATTCCATCAGGAAATACGGTGAGATGGGTGTGGTATAGGAGAATGGGGTGAAGTTTGGGCCCAAAGAGTCCGAGGCACACCTTGATGCCTCTCACTGGCTGCAGGGTGTGGTGGGTGGAATGGTATGAGCATGACAGGCAAGAATCCCAAGTCACACCCCTGATGCCTGTCATTCTCTACAGGGTGGGGCGTTATGGTCGGAAACCCTAACACCTCAGGCATTCATTGGTATTTTCACTCCAAATTTTCAACATGGCTTTTTGTGACCCCCACCTCATGAATAGTGGCAATATCAGTTTGTTAGCCGAAAACTGCTTTTGCACAGTGACTATGGCATTTGGCACCACAGGTGCAAAAACACATTCTGAACAGGATGTGACAAATGACAGCGGTACTGTTCATGGGGAGGTGTAAAAAATGGCAATGTTGAAAATCTGCTGTGAAAATCTTAAAAAAACTGGTGAAGTCATGAGCGTGCGTAGAAACTGTACAACGCACACCCGTAATGTAACTAGTTTGGGGATTTTTTTACAGCAGATTGTTAACACAGGCATTTTGGGACCTCCGATCATGAACAGTGTCAGTGTGATTTTCTTTATCTGTCCCAAACAATGATTTCCCACAGCGACCACGCATTTCTGTGCTGAAAGTGTGAAAACACATTTCGGCCATGTTGTGGAAAATGACAGCTGTACTGTTCATAAAGAGGTGTGGAAAAATGCCACTGGTGAAAATCTGGACTGAAAATATTATAAATTCATGAACTTATGAGGGTGCGTGGAAACTGTTCAATGCTCACTCGTAAAACAGTCATTTTATGGAGTTTTGTCACCAAATTTTCAACATAACCATTTTAAGACCTCTGCTCATGACCAGTGTCACTGTGATTTTCTTAATCTGTCCCAAACATTGTTTTCGCACACCGACTGTACCATATATGCGCTACATGTGCGAAACACATTTTAGGCAGATGATAAGCAGTAGCTGTACTGCTCATAAGGAAGTGTGGTAAAATGGCACTGTTGAAAATCTGGTGTGCAAATATTTACAAATTCATAAACTTGCCAGCGTGAAACATAGAAACATAGAAGTTGACGGCAGATAAGGACCGCAAGGCCCATCCAGTCTGCCCATTTCTTTTTCTACCTTATAAATGTGCCATCGGCCTTTGCTCTGTCAGTGACCTATCTATTCATAGTCATTTGTATTGCTCCCTTATGCCTATCCCATGCCTGTTTGAAGCCCTGCACTGTATTCATAGCCACCACTTCTTGTGGTAAGCCATTCCATGCATCCACCACCCTTTCTGTGAAAAAGAATTTCCTCACATTCCCCTTTAATCGGCCTCCCTCTAATCTCATGCTGTGTCCTCTTGTCCTGCTATTTTTCTTATATTTAAACATGTTAGACTCTTTCACCTTGTTTATGCCCTTAAGGTGTTTGAATGCCTCGATCATATCACCTCTCTCCCTCCTTTGCTCAAGGGTATACATATTGAGCTCCGTTAATCTGTCCTCATATGTCTTCTGATGCAGTCCCTGCACCATTTTGGTTGCCCTTCTCTGGACTGCCTCAATTTGGTTAATGTCCTTGTGAAGGTGTGGCCTCCAATACTGCACGCAGTACTCCAGATGGGGCCTAACCAATGTCTTGTACAGAGGGATTATTACCTCCCTCTTACGACTTGTGATACCCTACTAATACACCCTAACACCCCTAGCCTTACCTACTGCTTTAGAGGTCTGCTTGGATGATTTCAGGTCATCAGTGATGATGATGCCCAAGTCTCTTTCTTCCTTTGTGACTGCTAGCAACTCCCTCCCAGCCTATAAGTGGCTTCAGGGTTTCTCTTCCCTATGTGCATGATTTTGCACTTCTTTGCATTAAATCCAGTTGCCACTCTTCTGACCATTCTGCTAGTTTATCCAGATCTCTTCTCATTCTGCCCACCCCATCGGGTTCATCTACTCTGTTGCAGATCTTGGTGTCATCTGCAAACAGACAAACCTACCCTCAGTCCATCTGCAAGGTCACTAATGAAGATGTTGAATAGGACTGGCCCCAGGACTTATCCCTGAGGTACCCACTTGTGACTTGCATCTCTTCTGACTGTATACCATTTACCACCACTCTCTGTTTTCTGCCAGTCAACCAGTTTGCCACCCAGTTGACCAACTTCTGACCCACCCAGAGCCTACCCAGCTTATTTATCAATCTTCTATGTGGAACAGTGTCAAAAGCTTTGCTGAAGTCAAGGTGGCGACATCAACTTCTCCCCTTGGTCCACCACTCTGGTTACCCAGTCAAAGAAATCTATGAGATTAGTTTGACAGGACCTTCCTTTGTAAACCCATGCTGTCTTGGATCCTGTGCCCCTATGGTTCCAGGTGTTGCACTATCCTTTCCTTAAGTGCCTCCATAATCTTGCCCACTACTGAGGTAAGACTGACTGGTCTGTAGTTTCCGCCTCCTCCCTGCTACCACTCTTGTGGGGCGGGATCACATAAACCCTTCTCCAGTCTTCTGGGACCTCTCCTGTGCTCAGAGACTCACTAAATAATTCTGCTAATGGCTCTGCTAGTTCCTCCTTTAGCTCCTTAAGTACCCTGGGATGTATGCCATCAGGTCCCATTGCCTTATCCACTCTGAGCTTAGCAAGCTCTTGTAGGACCCTTTCTTTTGTGAAGGGGAGTGCTCACCTCCCTCCCCTGTGTCCATGATGCTGAGCTGTGGGCCCTGCCCTACCTTCTCTTCAGTAAATACTGAGCAAAAGTATCTATTTAGGATAGATGCCTTTACAGGGTCCTCCTCCTCACATGCTCCCTTTTCTCCATCAAGCTTAGCAATACCCCCTCTGGACTTTCTCCTTTCACTAATGTATCTATAGAAAGTCTTGTCACCTTCTTTTACTGTTCGTGCTAGTGTTTCCTCAGTTTGGGACTTTGCCTGCCTTACTGCCTTACCTGCTTCCCTTAGGGCAGTTTGGTATGCCTCCCTATCTTCATCCAGCTGTGTTCCCTTATATTTCCTGAAGGCCAGCCTTTTGGCTCTGACCTTTTCTGCTACTGTATTTGAGAACCAAAGTGGTTTCCTTCTTCTTTTGCACTTCCTTTTCTGTCTAACACAATGGGATGTTGCTTCAAGTATTGCATCCTTAATGCTTGCCCACTTTGCCTGTACCCTCTCACCTGTGTTTCTTTTTGCCAGGGCTAGCTTAACTCTGTTGGCCATCTTATCAAAGTCAGCTCCTCTGAAGTCCCATATTTTTGCCTTGGAATGGGATGATTTAGATGTAGTAGCCAAATTGAACCATACCATGTGATGGTCACTGGCCCCAGGTGACCTTCTACCTGGAGATCTGTGATCCCTTCTTTGTTAGTCAGTACTAGATCTAGGATAGCCCTGTCTCTTGTGGGTTGCTGTACCAGTTGTTTGAGGCCCTCCCCCTGCAGGGAATCCACTATGAGTCTAGTTCTGGAAGATGTTCCTGCTGGTATTGACCAATCTGTATCTGGCATGTTGAAGTCTCCCATTATCAGAACCTCCCCTTTAGCTGTCATGTTTTGTATATCTTCTAACAGTAATGTGTCTATGTCCTCCCTCTGGTCTGGGGGCCTGTAGACAACCCCAGTTCTTATGGCTGTCCATTTCCTGTTTCAGGGTGACCCACAGTTCTTCTGGCTCCTTATGTGTATTCTGAATTTCTGTAGCTTTGATATTTTCATTAACATACAGGGCCCTCCTCCCCTTTTTGCACCTCGGTCTCTTCTGAACAATACATAGCCAGGTACTGAAGTCTCCCAAGTGTGGTTACTGGTAAACCACGTCTCACTAATGCTACTATGTCCAGTTTAGCCTCTGACATTATTGCCTGCAGGTCTGGGATCTTATTTCCCAGGCTGTGAGCATTGTGTACATGATTTTCCATTGGCCAGATTTTGGTGTGTTAGTTGTTGGGTGAAGTTTGGCATTACCCTGTGCGTCGTATGGGGAGACAACCTTTTTCTTACCTGGTGATGCAAATGAGCAGCAAACACACTGAATTCCTGTTTGACCACTAGCTGAGGGGAGGGGTGTTCTTCCCATTCGGCGTATGGGTGCTGCACCTCTCCCATTGCTAGTTTAAATATTCTGCAAGGCGTCAAACTTCTGCCCCAATGCACTGACTCCTCTTTAGTCAGGCAGTCCATCAAATTTAAAGAACTTTCACTCCCAGAACTGTTGCCAGTTCCTACAAATCTTGTGTCCTTTTTCCTGGCACCAGTCCTTGAGCCATGTGTTTAGCTCCCCTATCTCTCCTTCTCTGACCTTCCGTCCATCTGCTCCCTCTCCCAGGCTGGCAGGATCTCAGAGAAGGAGATGCAGATGAAATAGATGATAGTTTGTCACCCAGCCTAGTCAGGTGTTCCTTGGTCTCCACAACTGACCGGCTGGCGAGATCATTAGTCCTATGTGTACTAGGACATCAATGTTTTCTCCTGCTTTGTGAACAATTTTAGCAATGTGGTCAGTGTCTTTCCATGCTGATGTATCTGGGAGACATCTGACCATCACCCTAGCTGGAGATGGGTATCAACTCCCCGAATCATGGAGTCTCCTATGATCAAGTTTTTGGATTTCCTTTGTGCTTGTTTAGTTTTGGTTCCTGATTTGGGTGAGTTTTGTTGTGCTAGCTCCTGTGCGCAGTGTCCTGCTCTGCAGTGTCTTCTGCCTCTTTATTTGATTTCAGAGATAGAGGTAGATACCTGTTTGTAGTGTTTATATGGTTTTGGAGGCAATGTGATGGAGAGCAGAGAGTGATGGGGCACCTGATTTGCTCCTCTAACCACCTGCCAACCTCCTGGACCAACTACCCTCTGCGGTTGAGGTTTTCTGTTGGATGCTGGGGAAATGGCGGGTGGTTCTTATAATGTATTTCCTCTTCAATATGAAATTTGAGGCGTGCAATCTCTGCCCATGCTGCCCGGAGCTGAGCCCTAAGATCTCCAAAGGCCCAGCATGTAGGACAGTGTCCTAAATCCTGTAAGACTGTCCTTCTGAAAATTGTTCCACAGTACTTGCAGTTAATGAAATCCATTCCAAATAAGTTTCTGGGTTTGTAACCTAGTCAGAGTAATTAGAAGGAAGGAAAAAAAAAGGAAAAAAAATGCAAGTAATGGTTTAATTGTGCTTTGTTTAACTTGTTATAACAAGTTAAATTACTAGTGCCCCTGTAAATGAGATCACCTTGTGGAGGCCCCACTGATCCGCCCCTTCCTGCTGTGCCACAGGAAATGTCACAACTGTGGTACCCTATAAAAGGAGTGTAGCGTGGGGTGGTTGGGGATGGGGGTGGGTGGCTGGGCCCTTCCCCTGCCTAAAAAAAAAGAACCACGGACGAAAGAACAAGGAGGTAAGAGCAGAAACAATCAGTCAACAAGAAATGCAGTAACCCTGAAAGCTTATCCTAATGTTAGATAAAACTGTAAAACCTGTAAAAGCACCACCAGTAATAATTTCAGAGAGATATACCCTGTAAGAAACACTTTGCTCCAGAGAAAAATAAAGCAGTAACGAAGATATACCTTGCAAAGACAATTTGAATCAGAAGATTACAGCAGTAATCTGTTAGCACACACCTGTAGGCACACCTTGTAATAATGCAGAAGAAGGTATACCAGCAACAACAATTTGAATCAGAGAAAAAATAAAGCAATGAAATGTTAGCAACAAACAGTAGCAATCCCTGTGAGTAGAAAATAAAAACACCACCACACAGTAAATCTGCTTAGCCAAACTAAGTCTTAATCCTTCTCCCTTGCTCTGGTAAGTTTCTCTACTCTGCCTTTCAAGCAGTCTTAGAAGGAAAGAGCTCAGGTGAAGCTAGGTGCCTTGGCCAGCAAACCATAGGAACTGCACAACGTGCGCTCCTAAAACAGTCATTTTTGGGAATTTTTTCACCAAATTTTCCACATAGCCATTTTAACACCTCTGCTCATGACCAGTGTCACTGTGATTTTCTTAACATGTCCCATGCATTGATTTCGCACACTGACTGCGCCATTGTGTGCTACATGGGCAAAAACATGTTGTGGGATAGATGCAAAAAATGACAACTGTACTGCTCATAAGGATGTGTGATAAAATGGCAATGTTGAAAATCTGGAGTGAAAATATTTAAAATTTGTGAATTTACGAGCGTGTGTAGGAACTCTGTACGCATGGCTAATAAAACAATCATTTTAGGAATTTTTCACCAAATTTTCAATATTGCCATTTAAGACTCGGCTCATGAACAGTGTCACTGTGATTTTCTTAATGTGTCCGTACATTGATTTCGCTTACCGACTGTGCCATTGTGTGCTACATGGCGGAAACACGTTTTGGGTGAGATATGAAAAATGACAGCTATACTGCTCATGAAGGTGTGGTAAAATGGCAATGTTGAAAAATCTGGAGTGAAATATTGAAAATTCGCGAACTTACAAGCATGTGTAGGAACTGCGCAAGGCACGCTCGTAAAACAGTCATTTTTAGGAATTTTTCCACCAAATTTTCAAATTAGGCTTTTTGAGAGCCAACCTTATGAACACTGGCAGTGTCATTTTATTAATCATTCTGGAAAGATGATTTTGCACAGTGGCTGCGACATCATCCTTCAGGCCCGAGAAATGCCATGACAGTGACAGCATTCATGAGAAGGGGTCCCAAAACCCCCATATTGAAAATTTGGTGCAAAAATTCCAAAAAATGCCTGAGATATGCAATAAAGTTGAAAAAACCCTATCTATCCCATTATACAGCTTACCGGCATTTCCTCAGTTCGCGGTCGGCTTTGAAGAGTGCAGACGTGTTTCCGGTCCGCCGAAGATTGTCGCTGAGCTCCAGAGGTAAGTATAGGGTGTGTGGTGTGAGGAGGCAGGGTGCGCAGAGGGTGGGTGCGAGTTGTGGGAGGAGGGCAGGGAGAAGCGCCGAGGGACAGTGTTTGTATTTACAGGTTTTTTTTATTTCCGAAGATGACGAGGGATGTTTGCTACACTGGGGTGGGCTCCCAGCGTCGCATCTGGAAGGATGTTGGTGGGGGGCAGGAGCTGAGGGGATTGGGCACCCCGTCGGCCATAATATTTTCCCAGCTCGGGTGGGCTCCCAGCGTGGCACCTGGATGCTTTGGAGGCGTGCAGCCGATGGGTGATATGGCACCTGTCGGCCATAACATCATTTTGCAATGCTGGGTTGGGCTCCCAGCATGGCACCTGGAATCTTTGAGGCGTGCAGCTGACGGGGATTGGGCACCCTGTCAGCCATAACATCATTTTGCCATGCTGGGGTGAGCTCCCAGTGTGGCACCTGGATGCTTTTGAGGCGTGCAGCCAATGGGGATTAGGCACCCCGTCAGCAATAAAACATTTTGCCATGCTGGGGTGGGCTCCCAGCGTGCACCTGGATCTTTAGGCGTGGAGCTGACTGGGGATTGGGTACCCGGTCGAGACCGTACAGTGTGGGGAGGGGGAAGGCGTATGAGCATACAGTGTGTGTGCATGCGCGCGTGTGTGCATGTGGAGGGGGGAGCTCTGCTCACTGAAGTGGAGCTCTCCTTTTCAATTGAATGCCATTGCATTTTCAGCTGTCATAGACAGCTGAAGCAGTGATTGCAGCACTGCGACCATGCCTGCAAACACACTGACTGAATTGGAAGAGGCTGACAGACCTCTGGAAAACTCAGATGATGGCACTATGTTTCTTCAAAAAAAAAAAAAATCTTTATTTATTCAGGCGAACATCATTGAGCACAGCTCATTTACAAGATGGACCTGAGTGGTCATAACAATATAAGGTTACAAATTTTACACAAAAACATGGTACTGAATGAACACAAATACAAAGATTTGTGAATGAGACAGATATACAAATATTTACATATATACAAGGCAAAATGACATTGGACCTAGATCATATTAAAAGAAAGAAACAAACAGTATTGTAGGGATAAAGCTAGGGGTAATGGGACTTGAGGGCATTTTGTACAAAGTAGGTTGGAGAACAAGCTAGAAGAACAATAAAGAAATAGGGAGTAGTATAAAAGGGGTAGGGAAGGAGGGGTGTGAGAGGACTAGGCCTTATGGAAGCAGTTGCATGATTCTGGGAAAAGACTAGTGTACAGTTTTTTGAAGGATGTTAAAGGAATGAGGGTATCCAATTTCAAGGACTTTTGAAGAGAATTCCAGATAAGTGCTAGGGAATAGCTGATTGCAGCCCTTCCATACTGGGTGCAGGTGATAGGAATCTTCAGCATGATGAGTTTATTGATCCTTAGGGTGTAAGGCCTGGATGTGATCCGGTTGAAACAATCTGAGATGTAGGAAGGGAGTTTGTTTGTCAGAGCTTTGTAGATCCAGACAGCAGCATTTTTGTTTCTTCTATGGTGTAGGGATGTCCAACTGACTGCATTGTAGAGAGAGCAATGATGAGTGCTGGAGGAAGATCTGTAATGAATCTAATAGCTCTATGATACAAGGTGTCTAATTTATTTAAATGGGAGAGAACAGTGACCATAAAGGAAGTCAACGTAGTCAATGAGGATAGGAATGATGCCAGGATTAGCCTTTGTTTGGAATCTCTGGTCAGGTAGTGTTTGATCCCATAAAATAGGCCAAGTCTTTGTCTAAGCTTTTCAGGAGCTCTTCAATGTGGCTAGTATAGTCAAGTTTATTGTCAATCCAGACTCCAAGATATTTGAATTTGTCCACATATTCCAGATTTTCACCAAGGATGGTAGATAATTGTGGGAGGGTGAATGATGGGACAGTGGAAGAGCAGCTCTTGGTGGCAAAGAAACATAGCTTTCGTTTTCTTGGCATTTAGTAGTAATTTCTTTTCTAGTAAGTTGTGCTGTAGGAGGGAGAACTCAGACTGTAAAAGCTCACAGGCTTTTTGATGGTGAGGATTACTGACATATAGTACAGTATCATCTGCAAAGAGGTGAATATTAGATTGTGAGAAGTTGGAGTCAATATTGTTGATGTAAATGGCAAAGGATGGGGCCAGGATGGAACCTTCGGTACACCTCTTAGGAGTGGTTTAGAGGTGAGATAGTTTACCTTCATTTTTACCAGTTGTATTCTTCCGAGAAATAGCATCTGAACCATTTAAGAGAGAGTGAGTCAAGGCCTATGGAGTTCAGAGAGAGATTAGTAGTTCATGGTCCACAGTGTCAAAGGCTTTGCTTAGATCCAGGAACACAGCACAGGTGTTATTCTTTTTCTAAGGCAGTCTGCCAGTCATTTGTAACTTTTGCTAAGGCAGAGATGGTGCTGTGCATAGATCTAAACCCAGATTGAGCTGGGTTAAGGAGATTATTGGTATCAAGGTAGGCACTTAACTGAAAGTTCACTAACTTTTCAAGCATTTTGGACAGTACTGGTAAGATGGAAATGGGCCTATAGTTGTTGAGGTCCATGGGATCACCTGCCTTAAGTAGTGGAAACACTTGAGCTGTCTTCCATATTGAGGGGATAGAACCAGTGGCTAGGGACAGATTGAAGAGGTGAGGGGGGGCAGCTAAGGCATGCAATGCTACTTTTAGAAAGTAGGGATCCAGGGAGTCTGCACCTGCGCTTTTAGTTGTATCTAGTTGAATAGTAGGTCTTCTACTTCTTTTAAAAGTATTGATTTGAAGGAGAATGTGGAAGCAGCCTTTTGTCCCTCAGTAGAATGTAAGTTTAGTGATGACCTCATTAGGTTTGCAGGTGAGGAATCAGAAGCTAGGCCAGCTGTAGTGAAATGATCGTTGAAGGCATTTAAGATTTCTTGCTTGTCAGTGATTTCAACACTATTTAGGTGCACCTTGGGTGGTAAGACAGGGGTAGAAGCTTGACCTAGGATCCCCTTTATGGTACCCCAGAACCTGGAAGGGTTGTGATAGGAGGCATCCAGTTCAGCTGTGTAGAAGGCAGCCTTGGCATTTCTCACTTGTTTTGTGCAGGAGTTTCTGGCTTTTCTGAATTGAAGCCAGTCATTTGGATCCTTGGTCTTTCTTGCCCTTTTCCAGAGTTCATCTCTGGTAAGCAGTGCGGATTTAAGGTCAACAGAGAACCAGCGACAAGATTTGAGTTTGGTTCTGACACTGGTGAGGGGTGCATGTATATTGAGGGCACTTATGATAATATCACTTAAAACCTGAAGAGCTGTCTCTATTGAAGCTGTGAGATAGAATTCTTGCCAACGTGTGATGTGGCACAAATCATGGAGATATCCTGAAATATTAAAGTTCTTTTTTGACCTTCTTGGGAGAAATTTTGCAGGGTTGGGTGGCTTGATTGTTGATCTTATGCCAGCTATGGGACAGTGATCACTTATGTCACTGAATAGCACTCCAGCATGAGAATACAGATGAGGCTTATTTACCAACATGATGTCCAGGAGTGTGCTGTTGAGATTATTCTTTGGATTAATCCTTGTTGGTTCTTTGATTAATTGAGTGAATCCATAAGTGTCACAGAAGGTTACCAGGGTGCAGATGCATTGGCTAGCCAATTTAAATTCAGGTCACCTAAAATGATGGTGTCTTCAGGGCCTAGATTAAGTATAGATCCTAGGTGGGATAGTAGTTTGAGGCCTGCAGAGGGGGGCCTGTAGCAGCCAATCAGTTGAAAAGATGATATGTTGGGAAGGGCTATTTTAATTGATAAGCATTCGAATTCCTTTGGCTGTGATGTAATATTGAGGCAGGATGCAGAGATGTTTGCTTTGACATAGATGGCTACCCCACCGCCCCTGGATGGACGGTCAGATCTGAAGAGCTGGTAGTTGGGAAGATTTATTTCACTGTCTTTTGTTGCAGATTTGAGCCATGTTTCAGAGATAACCAGAAAGTCAGGTAAGGTGTGTGCAACCCAGGCCTGTATTAATGAGAACTTTTTTAGGAGGCTGCAGGCATTGATATGAAGAAAACTCAGGCCATTTATGGAGGCTAAGTCAGCTGGGGAGATAGAAGCTTTCTGTGGGTCCAGGGTTGATTTCAACAGTGCCAACACAGATCAGCAGAAAGAAGATTAGTTTGATGAGGGCACCAAGTGATAGGAATAGGGAGTAGTCAGAGGACTTTCTCTTCTTGCTTGGGATCCAATGTATAGTGGGCGATGATCCTGCTGTGTGGTTATAGATTTTGTCATAAAGTACCAGCTTAATGGACAGGCATAGGGGGTCATTATAGTGCCAATAATGGAGCAGGGGGCTTATGGAGTACCGAACTGGTTGTGAGCCTTTTTGTGGGATACCCCAAGGATTACAGTGCAGAAGCGGCAGTATATACTTGGGGAATTGAGGGGCATCCACTGGGGACAGCAGAGGGGGACAAGCCCGAGTAGCCGCCCTAATCACCATGGCATGGGCTGCTTCAGTTTCCTCTTCTGGATCTGAGGAAGGTGAGAGGAAAAACAGCAATAGGAGGAACAGTAGCATGGTGGAGGGTAGGTAGGGGTTAAAGATAAGAAAGGTGATGTGAAGAAATGAGCTCGGGAATTGGCTAGGAGATTAGCTATGGGCGGGGATAAGAGATTCGGCAGGAAAGTGTGTATAAAAGAAACACCCAGGAGGGGGAAGGGGGGGGCGGGCAAAAATCTTGCGGCTTTCCCGTACCTTTCTGGCTGTCTCTCCCGGCTCCTGGTTCCCTTCTTGGCTATGCGGTGGCCGCCCGCCCACTGGCGGTTCGGAGCCCCTACGGTCTCTGGGTGCTCGAGGGCAGGGCCGGCTGGAAAGGAGGGGACAGAGGAGAGGGCAGTCAGGAAAAGCACTGAATTGCAGCAATCTGCAAGAGGTGCTAAAAAGAAGATTTACACAACAAAGACTGGGTGGGGGGTTAGGCGCCTGAGCGTCTAGCCCAACACAAGTCTCACCAAAAGACTGTAATCACAGAGTCATCAAGCAAGAAGGCATTTCACAAAAATGTACAATAATAAAAGTAAAAACAGCTCCTCTTTAGAGAATTTTACATTTAAAGAGCAGTGATCCCGACCAGTTTTGGTGGTGCAAGTAAAGCAAAAGTCAATGGGGAAGGCGCACCAATCAGAGGCAAGGCATAGCTGGCGGTCGCCTTCCGATTGGCTTGCGGCTTTCCCGTACCTTTCTGGCTGTCTCTCCCGGCCTCCTGGTTCCCTTCTTGGCTATGCGGTGGCTGCCCACCAGCTGGCGGCTCGGAGCCCCTACAGTCTCTGGGTGCTCGAGGGCAGGGCCGGCTTTCTGGCTGTCTCTCCCGGCCTCCTGGTTCCCTTCTCGGCTATGCTGTGGCCGCCCGCCTGCTGGCGGCTCGGAGCCCCTACAGTCTCTGGGTGCTCGAGGGCAGGGCCAGCTTTCTGGCTGTCTCTCCCGGCCTCCTGGTTCCCTTCTCGGCTATGCGGTGGCCGCCCGCCCGCTGGCGGCTCGGAGCCCCTACGGTCTCTGGGTGCTCGAGGGCAGGGCCGGCTTTCTGGCTGTCTCTCCCGGCCTCCTGGTTCCCTTCTCGGCTGTCCGGTGGCGCCCGCCGCTGGCCTCGGAGCCACGGTCTCTGGTGCTCGAGGCAGGGCGGCTTTCTGGCTGTCTCTCCCGGCCTCCTGGTTCCTTCTCGGCCATAGGTGGTGCCGCCGCTGGCGGCCTGGAGCCCCCACGGCCCTGGGTGCCTGAGGGCAGGGCCGGCTTTCTGGCTGTCTCTCCGGCCTCCTGGTTCCCTTCTCGGCTATGCGGTGGCCGCCCACCCGCTGGTGGCTCGGAGCCCCTACGGTCTCTGGGTGCTCGAGGGCAGGGCTGGCTGGAAAAAAAATAAATAAATAATTGGTTTAATTGGTTTAAATATACTACAAGACGCACTTAAACGTCTCAGTCATAGGACACTCGTAATCTGCGTCACAGCTCTGTGAGTTCCTACACGTCTTCCTCCTGCTAGGGAACACCAAAAAGGTGCATGTGATATGTGCCTACAACCCTCCCAAGGGTGGTGTGTCCGGGCTCTCCTACCTCCTAGACAGTCTCAGCCCAAAGGTTGGCTCGAATGAGTTACTAGTCCTGGGGGACTTAAACCTTAACTGGGCAGGTCGTAGTGCCCAGTAATATGAACCATTGTTGGCTGGACTGGCCCTAAGCCAGCTCATCTCTGAACCCACTAGGCCCTCTGTCAGAGGCGACAAGGGCTCCGTCATCGACTGGTTACTAAGCAACAGAACGGAGACAATTATCTCTTGTGGCATTCTACCTGATGCTATATCGGATCATTCTCCCACCTTCTGGGTATGGGGAAAATGAGGGATTACTCCAAACTCAATGCTGGAGACTTCCTTGAAGACCTGAGGCATACTGACTGGTCTCAGGTCATGGCCACCAATGCCCCCTCAATGGCCCTTGACAACTTTCTAAAAGCATTCACCCCACTTCAAGACAGGCATGCCCCCCTCACAAGAAGGAGAGTGAGGGGCACTGCAACTAAATAGCTCCATGGAGGCCTGCATACTCTCATGAGGCAAAGGGATAAATGCTGGGTGAGGTATAAGAGCTCACTGTCCAGCACAGATCTCCAGAATTACAGGCAGCTGAGGAACTCATGCAAGAGAGCCATTCGCTCAGCAAAAAGTGAATACTGTCAGTCCATCCTGCTCTCCACAGCCAAAAATCCGAGGGCTTTCTGGCAGAGCATTAAGAAAGTGATGGGTGGGGCCATGAGAGCGCACGTCACTGACATGCTCATTGACGGGGTTAACTGCAACAACCCCCCTCACTATTGCCAATGCCTTCAACGTTCAGTTCACAGACTTGCCTGCTTTACCCAAACTGGTGCACTACCCTGCTGGCCGGGCCTCCTCACCCAGAGGGACAACCCCCCTACTGCCCTTTTACCTCAAGGTGGTAACAGACATGGAGGCCCAGAAGCTTCTTGCTGGTCTATCCCTATACACTGGAGCTGGGCATGACTGCCTGGAGCCCAAGCTGCTGAGGCTAGGGGCAACAGTACTAGCCTGGCCCATAGCCCATGTCTTCAACGCATCTCTCACCTCAGGCATAGTACCGGACATCTGGAAGATGGCCAAAGTGATACCTGTACCCAAACAAGGGGATACAAAATACCTCAAGAACTACCGTCCCATTGCAATCCTATCAGTGATCAGCAAGCTCCTGGAAAAGGTAGTTGCCTCTTAGGTCACCCACTACCTACAGACCCACAACCTTCTCTCCCCTGTACAACATGGGTTTAGAAAGGGGCATAGCACCTCCATGGCCCTAGCAGTTGTTACCTCGGAGATCAGGTCTGCTGCTGACCGAGGTGAACTGACCGGGGCCATCTTTGTTGATCGCTCAAAAGCCTTTGATTGGGTTGACCACACATTACTGTGCTCCTCTCTCCTGTCACTTCAAGCAAACATAAAAATGAGAGCAGTAGCTGTTGAGGACTCTAAAGTGAGGGATTCAACACAGTAAGAAAGGCAATAAAAATGAGGCAATTAGTTTAAAAAAGCCAGGTGTAAAATGTATCAGGCTATACAGTAGGACAGGCAAAAAGGAAAACAGAAAAGCATATAAAAGTATAGAAATAATTTCCTATCACAGCAGTAAAAAACTATACTTAAAATTCAGAGTGGAAAAGATTAGGTGAACACACCAACCAGACTGTCTGGTTTTACAAACAATAGTCTAAATGACACAGGACTTCCTTGTAACATGGCCATGCAGTCCAATCAAATGAATGATTTGATACAATCAGTTCTGTGAGTATGTGAGCCTTCAAAATGGCCCCAAAACCAGACTACGTCTGTGCAAAACTGGAAGACCAGATAAGGACCCTAAAACCAGATTATCTGGTCCAAACCCAGACAGGTGGCAACCCTATCTCACTCCCTGAGACTGCAACTTGGCTCCGAACTAACAAGCACAAAGCAGGAGGAGATGCCTTTCTTGTTGGAGGTTGGACCACATTCTACATGTCTTGTGCCCTATAAGGTTAGAAGTAAAATAAAGTGAATACCAGGAGGAAGAGAAGGGAGCACACAGGGAATTGTAAATTGTAAATAAGTGTAATATAGGAGATATGATGACATACCGAGAGGAATCATATCTATTGTGGGCACAGAGTGGGTGCCTGAACTACTGTTACTTTGAATTGTGCCACACAACTAATGCAAGAGGAAAGACTGAGATGGTATTACTGTGTGCTAGCTTCAGTCCACACAACTATTGATATGGTGGTAACACATTTAAAAAGGAAGTTCCACACTTGCTTGCTGGCAGATAAATAATACACAAATGCAATATGGAATCAATGGAGCTGTGATGGAAAAGTAGTGTGAGGGAGCTACTGTTGAAAATACAGTAATAAACCCAGAAGATAGTAGTTTCTGTGACATGATTTTCAGTGCCTATGCTGACAAGTGTTACAAATTAAAATTTGAAACTATAAATTTTTTTTATAGTGGTGCCAGGGGAGTGTATACCAAAGTATAAAAAAACTAAAGGATATAAAAGCAGTTGAATACAACTAGAGAACTGTAGAAGAGTGCTGCTCTCTTTAATTCTCCAGTTGCATTTGACTGCTTTTCCATCCTAATGTTGTTTCTTATCATGATAAGCACACCCCAGGTACCACCATAAAAATGTAGTAATTTTATACTGTGTAAGTATTGTGTGTACTTAACTTGATTTAATGAAAGCACCTCTTTTTTTCCTTTTACTCCTTTTAAAGATTAATGTTCTTAAGGTAGTGATGTGCAAAAATAAAATTTCATTGTTGTAGTTTTTAGGAAAGTTGGAATTTTGCTTCTGAAATATTTTGGAATGTGCTTTAGCAAATTTCATGAAATTCCAACTTAGAACAGTGGAATAAATGTGTGAATAGTGAGTGAATTAATGTTTCAAACTGCAGAAAGAAAGTTTTGTAGAACAGATCCCTAAACTGTGGAATGATTGCATGTACAGTGGCTTGATATATTAAACTATGGAATAGTTGCCCCAGTAACCCAGCAGTAGCTCATTGGTCTGTTGTGTTGATGAACTGGGTTTGGAAGTGAGCCCAGGAAGTCACATTGGGGGACAGGCCATGGTTGAGATAGTTGCTGCTCAGCAGTGCATCTTAGCTGGGGAGGGTTTGTGGAGGACTCTGCCTCTGCAGTGACCCCTGCAACTGGGCCAGGGAGCTTGCTTCTGCTGCATGGGGGACAGCTACAGCTGTGCAAGACTGATACAGACATGGTTCATGCCAGAGGAGGTGGGAGGAGCAAAATCTGGGGGAAAATAGCAAAACTCAGGCTCTATGAAATTCTGCCAACCTGCCCTAACCCACCCCATTGCCCTGACCACAAATCACACTGGATTATCCTACAGGTGGGGGAAGATAGCCCTCCTCTTCCTGGCTCCTGGGGGGACTATGAGGGTCTCTGGATCAGGTCTGGGGGAGGTTGTAGCAAGCCACAGGAGTGGGATGGTGCGGAGTTAGCCACCTGAGTTTGGCAAGGGGGAAAACCCTACATGAAAAAAAAAATTGTGGAATGGAATTCCAGAGAAGCGTCATTCCACAGTTCAAGTGTATCATTCCCCAATTCAGCCAGAACATTTCATGGAACATGGTGAAAATTTGCCAAATTTCTTTGGAAGATTTGGCTTTTGCCAGAGTCAGAATTCAGAAAATTTAGCAAAATTTATGAAAGTTTGTAAACTCTTAGTGTATTCAGAATTCATAATTTCCACCCAGCACTACCTTTTGGCCATCAACTTAGTCTGCAATTAAATGAAATCAGTGCCTTGAGGGATTATACTGTATGGATTGCATCATTTTTGCTTTTTTCTGACATGTGGAACTAATTGCAGAATGTTATACTGGCCAATGACCATTGTAATGTGGTACATCTTATCAGAATTAGATGTGGAGATCTAAGCTCTGAACATGCTGGAAAAGGTATAGTTTATGAATTCAGGGGAGCCCACTTATAAGAACACCCTAAACACCAGCATAAAATGTTCTTATAAGTGGGCTGTTCCTAGAGGTGGTGCTGTAGTACCACATGTTGACCACACGATGGCAGCAGTGTAACACACCCGAGACTGAATCGGTGATTTATTTATTTATTTATTAGCTTTTGGTAACCGGGTACGTGCGCTAGGCAACAATTCTGCCTATTTTCAGGCACGATCCGGGAGAGCACAGGATACTGGTACACATATTTCAGTAGTACAACTTAAAATCAAAGAAAACATTAGGTAACAATAACAATTTAACATCATACACAGTGGATAGAACAACAAATCTGGTACAAAGGATACAATACACATTAAAAGCCATTTTGTAGCAAGAAATGGGAGTAGGCCTGTGCCACAGGCCGGTGGTCAGGTGTAGTTATGTTATGAGCATTTGCAGTGATCAAGGGTGTGAAGGTGAGAGAATAGCGAGCTTTTAAATACTCGGTGGGAGGCAGAATTTTTAACCTGTAGGGGGAGTGAGTTCCAGAACTTAGGTGTAAAGTATGAGAATGCCTGTTCACCCATTTTTGTAGCACAAGGTCTGGTTGAGAGCATACGGACAGAGGAGAACCTGAGGGTACGGGTTTGGGAGGCAGGAGTCAGCAAGTTTGTCAGGTAGTCTGGGATAGGTGGGGTCTAGTTAGAGAGTCAATAAAGCATCCCGGGGAGTAGGCCTGGAGATCCTCAGGTGACAGCCAGTTTAAACCAGAGTAGAGGAGGCAGTGATTAGTAAGGTGAGGGGCAGTTAAGGCAAATCTGCAGATATTGTTATAGGAGGTGTCCCATTTACTGAGCACACTTGAGTTGGCACAGTAAATGAGAGGTAGAGCATATTGGAGCTGAGGCAAAAGGACTCCCCTTGCTACAGATAATCTGGCTGAAGGTGTGTGTGAGGGAGTGGCGCATTCGGTAGGTGCCACCAATTTTTGCATTAACAGCACAACAAACCGCGTCAAGGGAGGGATCGAGTGTGACCCTCAGGTATTTGAAGGAGGACATGTTGGTGATAGAGGAACCATCCAGGCAGTAAACCAAGAGCTTGGGAGCAGTGGAGGGAAGTTTTTTTTGAAGAACCAAATAGCATGGCGCGTGTTTTGTCCAGGTTAAGATATTGATGGCTGTTCGAGAGCCATTGTTGAAGGACTTGAAAATCATTTGACAGAGTGGAGTTGATGTTTTCTATCAATTTAGATCCCGAATAGAGAACCAGGTCGTCGGCGTACATAAGAGTGCAGCTATGTCGGGAAGGGGAAGGAATATCATTTAGGAAAAGGGAGAAAAGGAGAGGTCCAAGAGTGGACCACTGTGGGACGCCACGGGTGATCCTTTTGGGGGAGGATAGGGCCTTGTGAAAAGCTACTGCCTGAGTGCAATTGTTCAGGTAGCTATGGAAACATGATAGAGTGGGGTCAGAGGCTCCAATGGATTGGAGCTTCACCAGCATGAGAGGGTGATGAACCAAGTCAAAAGCTTTGGACAGGTCAATGAAAACAGCTCCAGTGAGCAGGCCGTTATCCATATTGCTTTTGAAATCGCTGGTGAGTTGGGTCAGAGCCATGGTGGTGCTGTGTCCAGGCCTAAAGCCGTGTTGGCATGGGGTTTGAAGATTGAACTTGGTGAGGTGTTCTGAGAGCTGGCGGTGGACTACTTTTTCAAGAAGCTTACTGAGAGTGGAGAGGAGAGAAATGGGTCAGTAGTTGGACATTAGTTTGACATCACCCTTTTTGTGAATTGGGATAGTTCTGGCCATTTTCCAAGTAGATGGGACAGTGGAAGTGCTGATTGAAAGGTTGAAAAGCCTCGTGACTGGCTTGGCCAGTCAGGGTGCAAACTGCCTGAGTATACCAGGATGGATGCTATCTGGTCTCGGGTCCCCGCGGGCAGGTAGGGTATTGAGTAGCTTACGTACTTCTTGGTACGTGGTTGGAGCCAGCACCAGGGAGGGTGGAGTGGAGGACATGGAGGGAGCAGGAGGAAAATAAGCTTGGGTCCTAGCCGGAACTTCAGCAGGTAGTGAGGAAAAGAGATAATTAAAAGCATTGGCAATGGTGAATGGGTTGTTACAGTGAACACCTTGAACATTCATGTCCGTTGGAGTCTGCGGCTTATCATTGCCAAGAATTTCCTTGATTTGGGCCCAGTACTTTTGAGGGTTGTCAGAAAAGGATTTTACGAGGTTCCTGTGGTAGGTGCTTTTAGCAAGGCGTATTTCTTTTTTGTATTTGTTCCGCGAGGCTCTATAGGCTTCGAAGTCGGTGCGAAGATGAGAGACCTTCCACGTAGACCAAAGTTTGTCCCTGCATTTCAGTAGTTGAAGCAGGGGGCACGTGAGCCACTTGGTCACCTTCCCTGCCACCCTGCGTGTAGTGACGGGATATGTTGTTTTTGCAGAAAAAGAAGGATGGAGTTGAAATAATCAGTTGCGTAGTTAATGTCCTCAGTTAGGTAGCGAGGAGACCAG
The DNA here is from genome assembly GCA_016271365.2 of Neoceratodus forsteri. Lineage (NCBI taxonomy): Eukaryota > Metazoa > Chordata > Ceratodontiformes > Ceratodontidae > Neoceratodus > Neoceratodus forsteri. The sequence continues at coordinate 1,683,801,372 of CM057456.1, forward strand.
TCAACCAAGCTTAGATCAGTTGTGAAAGCATCCACGCTTAGGTGGGAGAGGTTAGGGAAGGTAACAAGATGGGAAAGATGGGGTGGCGGTGTCCCAGACACAGTAAACTGGATAGTGATCGCTAATGGTGTCAGGGAGCACTCCTGCCGTGGTGACATATTCCTTCCTATTTGTGAGGATCCAGTCGAGCAGGGTGGCGCAGGCACCCCCCCCCGGAAACCCTGGTGGGCTCCTGGATGAGCTGAGAAAGGTTTGTCTTACTAACCAGAGAGGATAGGTGGGCTGAGCTATTCTCTTACCAGTCGAGGTTGAAATCCCCAAGGCAGGTAATGCCACTTTTGCCTGTTACTGATAGCAAGTTATCCATGAATTCCAAGAGACCCTGTTTGGAATTTTTGGGAGAAACATAAATACAGAAGATATGGAGTTTCTTAACTCTGCCAAGCAGAAGGAGGGAATGGAGAACCTCACAATTAGGTAGTGTGGGGTCCTGTAAGAGGGTGATGTTCAGGTGCGTTTTGTAGTAGAGTGCCAGGCCACCACCTCTTTTTGCCCCAATGCGGTCCACCCAGAGCACATTGTAGCCTGGAAAGGAGCACTGGGAGTCAGTAACTGAGGGCTTTAGCCATGTTTCAGTGATGGCTAGGATGTCCGGGCAGTTCACGCTCACCCAAACCTGCAGGTCAGGGAGGTTGGCTAGAAGGCTCCTAGAGTTTATGTGAGCCAAGGTGAGAGGATTGGATTTTGGGAGGCAAGCTACCGGGGTAGGCAGAGATAGGATGGGTACCTGAGGAGGACCAGGATTAGCCTTGATATCCCCATCTAGCATAAGTGACAGGATACTTATCCACAGCGAGATAATGAAGCAGGCCCTTGCTGAAACTCTGGGGGAGAATTTCAATCTAAAGTGGAGGTACCTAGCTAGAAGCCTCAGGCACTTGCTAATAAGAGCAGTTGGGGGAAGAGGGGTAGGTGAGGCAGTAGCTAGTAGGTTGGAGAAGTGAAAGTTGTCATAAGAGTGAACACTAGTGGGTGAGGTAGGAGTGTTAGGGCAGGAAAGCGCAGAGAGCATCAGCAGGGAGAATGTACCCATGAGGAGAGTAAGCAGGGGTGGGGAAGACATTATGTAAAAGGGAGAAAGTACAGAGAGATAGGATGGGATGGTGCAAGAAGCAGGGCTATGACAAGTACAGAATATAGTTATTTATTAAGCACTTGCAGAATTAGGCGACCACGAGTGGCCAAAAGTAATAGAAAACTGAACAGGACTTATGAAGAACATCCACAGACGATGTTTGGTATTGACAGAGTTTTATTTGTTACAACACTGTTAAAATCTATTGAAAATGATTTATTTGCCAGCCCAGTTGTGTGGAGAACTGAGGCACTGTTCCTCATCTGCTGCTACACCAGCGACACAGGTTCTGGACTTGGGTCACTGGGGGTTGGACAGGGAAAGGGTAATTGAGCATGCAGTGGACTGCTATCCTCCTTGAGGAAGGGATGCAGATTGGCACACGTCTCACCTCTAGTGGAGGCTGGGGTTGCAGGCAGCCAGGGACCACAACTTGAGGAATGGAGGAATGGCAGCCGGCAATGTCCCACACATGGGAGCATGTGTTGGTATGTCTGGATGGCATTGCATGTCTGTTCCTCCAGGGGAGAAAAACTGGAGGAAAAATGGCCGGGTGCAACTCAGAATGACATTGACCCTTTGCAGACTCTGCACTGGGCTACAGGGCCCTCTCCCAGATCCAGAGCCATTCATCTGTAGTATGCCACCAACCCCCACCATGGGAGGGGAGAAGCCGTGGGGGAAGCACTGGGATTGAGGTAAGTCCCTGAAATGCTGGGTGATGGGGCTGGGAGGGGTCAATGAGGAGGACAGCCTGCACCGGCCATGGAGGAGGAGTAAATAGATTACCTATAAAAATAACATTTATTTAAAAATTCAATTCAATTCATTTTTTATTTTACCAGGAAAGTACACCATCGAGAGAACTCATTTACAAGGTGGTCCTGGGTGGACTGTTACATAGATAAAAAAAACAATAAAAACTAGTTCAAAGGGGAAAAAAAAACACTAAATGGTAAAGAATATAAAATAATGGACTAAACAATAAGTACACAGTTTTTACATACATAAGATTCTGCCAACAGCAGTAAAAAACAATTGAAATGCTAACAATGGTTCAAAAAACAATATGGAGGTAAGGAGGTACAGGGTCTAGGGGGATTGCAGGCCAGTGGTGACAGGGGAAGGGAGGTAGGATGGAATGAAGTAGAAGAAAGGATGAGGGTAAGATGATAGGGGCAAAAGATGCTAGCATGCTAGAGGTAGAAGGTAAAAGTGTAGAAATCTAGGGAAGGCAGGACAAGTTATGAATAGCAGTAACAATTATCCATTACATAACGACTGAGGAGAGCCTTAAGGTGGGATATCCTAACCAGTGGGACAGTTTTAAGGACTGTTGAAGGGTGTTTCATAGAGTTTTCATGGTATGGCTTAAGGACTATGCACCAAATTGAATTCTTATCCTGTGAACATTGAGTGTGATGTAAGTATATTTTATGAGGGGGTAGGCACAGGGGGTACATTTGAAGAGAGCAGAGATATAGGAAAGAAGTTTGTTGGAGATAGCTCCATATGCTCAGAGCAAGGCATTCCATGTCCTCCTAGTGTCAAGAGAGGTTCAGCCTATGAGAGAATAAAGGGAGCAGTGGTGAGTTTTGTAAGGGGCATTAGAGATGAATTTAAGGGCTCTATGGTACAATGCGTCCAGCTTTGCTAATGTAGATTTAGGGCTGTGGCTATAGAGGAAGTCCGCATAATTCAGCAGGGGGAGAAATGTTGTCTGAACCAGCCTCAGTTTCTCATCTTGTGTTAACTAATGTTTAATGTGGAAGAATAAATCAAACCTGCTAAAAAATGGAGCTGTCACTTGTGCTTCATGTGTCAGCTGTCCTACCCTTATCCACTCACTGGAGGCCCCCTTGGTTTGACGGAGAACTCAGGAAGTTAAAGATAAAGTACCAGAGGTTGGAGTGGTGCTGAAGGCGCTTTGCACTGATGGAGGACAAATTGGCCATGAAGTCACATTATGGTGATTATCAGTGGGCAGTCTCCCTAAAGAAGGCAGATTTTTTGTCAAGGGAGATTGCCGCATCAGGGAACAGATCAGCTCAGCTCTTCCACACAGTACATCTGGTGGCAGTTCAGGTGGATGTTAAAGATCCCATGGCACTTATTGAAAAGAGCAGGGGAATTTCCCCAGTGTCCTGGCCAAATTTCCCTCATTCACTAAAAATACCACCAACAGCTTAATCTGGTTCAAGGTCAGTTGGCATTCATCTGTATCCCCCTTCCCCGGGTCGTGCCTGAAAATAGGCAGGATTTGTCTAGTGCACTTACCCGGTCAACAAAAACTAAATAAATAAATAAATACCTAGGTTATTATATCCAGCCTGTCTCTGAGCAGGAGGAACAGGTTCAGACACAAGGTGTGAGGAGTTTGCTCTGTTCTTTTCTGACAAAGTGTCCTTTATCAGGGTGCAGATCTCATCTAGTGTCACTCAAAGAGATTGTGGGGTTCAGTCTGAGGTGTGCCCAAGCACCCCTCTGTTATGGGCTGAGTTCAACCTAGTTGGAGTGGTAGAGGTAGCTGAGATAGTCTTGAGGCTGCGACCAACACATTGTGATCTAGACCCTGGTTCAACCTGACTTTTAGTCAGATGTATGAACCTGGTAGGATCTGTGGTTGCTGAGATTGTCCAGAGTTCCTTGAAGAATGGAGTCTTTCCTATGGCTTTGAAAAAGACCTTGGTCAGACCCCTACTGAAAAAAACCCTTAATAGACCAGTAATGTCTTAGGAACTACAGATCAATTTCAAACCTCCCATTTATAGGGAAAGTTTAAAAAAAAAGTGGTGGCCATTCAGCTCAAGACACATCTAGCCTCCTCTGCTACTTATAAGTGCTTCCAGTCTGGGTTTAGAGCTGGGCATAGCACAGAGGCCGCCATGGTGAAGGTGTTGAATGATCTCCTAATGGCAAAAGACAGGAGAGAACATACTATTTTGGTTCTCCTTGATCTCTCTACAGCCTTTGACACCGTGGACCACTAGGTGCTGCTGGACCACCTACAGTACTGGTGTGACCTAACTGGTAATGTCATCAACTAGTTTATGTCTTACCTCACGTGCAGAGTGCAGAGGGTAATGATGGGGTTAGCCTCATCTGACTCAATGCCTCTACGCTGTGGAGTTCAGCAGAAATCGGTCCTGTCACCCTTGTCGTTCACGGTGTATATGCTGCCGTTGGGAGACATCATCAGGTGGTATGGACTAGGTTTTCATTGCTATGCTGATGACACCCAGCTGTACCTGTCCTGTGCACCTAGTAAACAGTTGGCGGCCTCTGTGTTTAACACCTGCCTGGAGGAGATCCAGAACTGGATGGCTCATATTTGTCTACGACTCAACCCAGACAAGACAGAGGTACTGGTGGTGGATCCTGGTCATGGATATGATAGTGGGGGTCCTGGGAGATCCCCCTGGTGTAGTACTGGTGGGTTCCCTTGACGCCTTCTGTTCAGGTTAAGGATCTGGCATGATCCTCGATGATGGCTTGATACTTGATCCGCAAGTGTCAGCTGTTGTCAAAAGTGTTTTTTATCATCTGAGGAACATTGCCTGGATCCGGACCCTTATACCAGCTGAGGATCTGACCACCCTGGTACATGCTTTCATCACATCCAGATTGGATTACTATAATGCCTTGTACCTGGGGCTATCGGGAGGCAATCTCTGCTGACTGCAGCTGGTGCAGAACATGGCTGCTAGATTGCTGATGGGCACTCGAAGATCTGAACATATTACACCTGTCCTCCATGAACTACACTGGCTGGCAGTTAAGGGAATGATTGTCTTCAAGGTCGGATTACTGACCAGTAAAGTCCTGCATGAAGGGGGACAAGACTACCTGCAAGATCTCCTTGTCCCTCACTGCCATCTCAGGCTCTCCGTTTCTTTGGGGGTTGCCTCCTTGGGGTTCCCAGGGTTACGTTGAGGCATTCAGGGATTGTGCATTTTCAGTGGTCACACCTACCCTGTGGAACTGTTTGCCTAGACATCTGCGAGAGGCACCCTTGGTGGAAACCTTGTTAAAAATGTTTTTATTTAACCAGTCTTTAATATGTAAGAATTAAGCAAACTGAGTATTATTTTATTGTTTTATTTAATATTATGACAGATAGAATTTTAAGCTGTATTGCTGCATGCTCCATTCTCTATATATTGTGTTAATTGTATTTTGTTTTGATGTTGGTTTAAAAAAAATTCTTATTGTTAAGCCCTCCGAGTCCCCGGAAAGGTGTGTTATATAAATAAAGTTTCTATCTTTCTATCTATCTATCTATCTATCTATCTATCTATCTATCTATCTATCTATCTATCTATGGTGAGGAATGGCTTTTATCACCTAAAAAGTATAGCTAGGTTGTGCCCCTACTTTGACCCAGATGATCTCTTAACACCGGTGCATGCTTCTGTCATTGCTCTTCTTAACTACTTAGTGTGCCTGGGTCTTTCTGCAGGTCAAATTCACCATCTGCAGCTAGTGCAGAATACAGCAGCCAGAGTCACTACATCCACAAGGAGGAACAACCATATTATTTCTATATTGCAAATTATTATCAGCAGAACTTGAAAAAGCATATCTCTTAGGGATGATAGGGCAGACTCGGTGGGCTAAAGGCCCTTATTTGCCAACAACTTCAATGTTTCTGTGTTCCTATGTTCCTTGCACTGACTTCTTTTCAGATGTTGAATTGACTTCAATATTTTGCTTTTGACCTACAAGGCCCTCAACAGACTGGGACCCCTTTACCTCCAATTCTTTCAACCTGCACTGATAGCCATGAGTTACATTCTTCAGGTACAGGTATACTGATTGCTCCTAAGTCAAAACTGAAATCAGTTGTGGACAGATCCTTTTCTGCTGCTGCTCTCAACCCTTAAGAAACTACCTCCCTATAGATACTGTATTCCGTTTGGTCCACTAGCTTCAGCTTTTACAGTAAGAGTAAATTGAAAACTTGGCTCTTAAAGCAGGTACAGTATTTGAGGGTGATTAAAATAGTCACCTGCCTTACTGCACTGCTCTTTTATCAGTTACCATTTTAATGTATTTATAGAATATTTACATTGCATTGTATACGCTGTTCTGTAAGCAAGCTTGGTTTGATTGTAATGTAAATTGTTTATGTTATAGCTGTTCTGCACCTTGGTGTAAGAAAGGCATATTCAAATATGTATATGTCTGTCTATCTCTCTATTTATCTCAATGCAGTAAACAAATTGCTTAACAGGGTGATGAGGGTTTGGTTTTTGTTTGTGTGAGAAGCTGGCAGATGGACAGGTTTTTTATGTTTACTTTTATTGTAAGAAGGAATAGAATAATGGAGTTATTTCTTTCATTTTCATGAGAAGACATGGAACAAGCTCCTGTGGCACGCAGTGCAAGTACTGTAGCAGTGAATCTTTGGAATACTATACAGGCAAATACATAAACTTATTGACTGAACCAGAAGGGTTCTGGGATCAGAATGTCCACAAATCTGGAATTATAAGATCATTGTTTCCACCCTGAATTTAATACGTTTACTAAAAATGGGCAGTTTAGGGGATATTCAGTGTTTTACCAGCAGAACAATATGAAGGAAAGAAAGATAACTGACCCATGTGTACATTCAAAATGCACACTGGGGAATCAGTACTGAAAATCAGATTCTGTTGGAAAATAAATTACAGGTTAAGTGGGATTCTCACTTAGTTTCATAAAATTTCAAGTTGGTTGGAGGATGTATTTCTGGAATTTGACTTTAATTGTGAGTATGGTACAAAAGAAATGTACCCATTTGCCCTTTTAGCCACTCAAAAGTCATTTGGGCAGTTTTTCCGGATGCCAATAGTAAAACCCTGGGCTTGATACCTCTGAAACATCAGATAACTGTTAATGTTGGCCAATCTAAATCAAACTCTAGCCAGAGCCGTTATGGCTGTGGTGAGCTTGAAGAAGCTCTGAGGAATGAGCGCTACGAGTGCCGCCAAATGCCACCTCACATACACCATGCAAGGAAACCTTCAGCATTGACAAATGCTTGGCCTTTTTGTTATCTTTGCATGGCTTCCAGCAGTCTAACTGAGATGAAGACATAATCTCTGATTGTACACTGCAGTCACTAAGCATTTTAATATAAATCATCTTGCTCTGTGCTGTATATTAGAACTTAATCCAGTCTATAGTTTTAATCTCTGACATGATCACACTTATCCCTTGTACAAACCTGTCATAATAGAAAAATAACTTCATCACTGTTTTAACTTATACCCCGTAGTCTGTACTACTCCTGTCCCAGGCCCTACACTTTGTGTAATCTGATATCTAGTGACCGGTGTGACTGCCCTATCGAGTTACCTGTACGGCTCCTGTCTCATGCCGTACGTTTCTTGGAATCTGACACTGTAGACCTGTTTGGCTGTTATCACACTTCCATGACATACCATTATGCTGCTAAACCCTGTTATCCTACTGTTGTCAGTTATACCATATTTTGCTCTGTATTACACCACCAATGTTTGCTGTAACCATGTGCCATTAATGCGTGTCTGTTTATACTGATGCTCTTCTTTGTATGTACCCTGTTTTCTGTATTAACTGTATTATCTACCATTGTTGATGAGGTACCTTTGGAAATGAGCCTTTGGCTCAAAGGTTGAAAACTGATTGCAATAAATAAATAAATAAATAAAATAAATAAACTTATAGCATCTTCAGCAATAACAGTAGCTAGCAAGTCCAAATCTCAGATCTGAAATAACAAAATACAGTGCTCTGAAATGCGTCATAGAAAACATGACAGTAGATGTGGTACATCAGATTTATGGCACAACAGAAAACAGTATTCTGCAGTCTTATGTTTACAAAGTTGTTACCTGGTTTGAGATAAATGAATCACCTGCTTCAAATCCCACCAGAGCCACTAGTACGTGATGGCCCAGGAACACTTGTGTTAGATCAGGGCTACTTTCATCATGTTCGTGGCTACTGTTGCAAAATAGAATCTATGCACATATATTTGTTTTTTAAATCTGTGCTGAATACATTTTACTGTAGAATTTAAGTCTATTTCCTTGTTGCAGCAAGGTTAAATTGGTTCCAAGGAGATACATTATGTAAATTGACACTAAATGTACACAGAGGGAATAACAGAACAGAATTTAAAGGCTACCTAAACCCTATTTTTGTGCCTGAAATTCCAGTTAAAATGGATCCCAGAGTGAAGCAGTATCCAATTACAGAATGCGCCTCCTTAGCATGGAATCAGTTTAACCTTGTTGCAACAGGCAAATGGACACACATTCTACAGCAAAATATATTTCAACAAATTAAAAAATATATACTGTATATATGTGCTTAAATCCCAGATTACAACAGTAGCTATAAACATGATGAAAGAAACCCTGATCTAATATAATTGCTTCTTGGTCATCATGTATAAGTGGCTATAGTGGGGTTTGAACCAAACATTCAGTTATCTCAAGCCGGGTAACAACTTTGTAAACATAAGACTAAACAATGCTGTTTTCTGTTGTGCCATAAATCTACTGTACCTCATTTTACTGTCATATTTTCTAGGACACATCATTGCATTTTGTTACTTCAGATCTGAGATTTAGAAAAGCTACTTTTATTGCCATATGCAGATGCTATTACATTGAAAAAATGATGGAGTTATTTTCCCATTACAAATTGTACAAGGGGTTAGGGCGGTCATGTCAGAAATTAACAATATAGGCTGAACTACAATGTAATATACAGCACAGAGCAAGATGAATTCATTGAAATGTTTAGTGATTGCAGTGTACAGTCAGAGATCATGTCTTTCTGTAAGTCAGACTGCTGGGAGTCATGGGAAGATCGAACATAAAACAGGCAGCCAGTATATATATTCAGGCTCTGGAGTTAATTCATCACTTAAACTGACATAAAACATCTCTGTACTTTATTAAATGAGATAGCAAATCAGTTTCTAAATGCCACACATTACTTCTAATGACATATTGATTTACAATGTAGAAGAATGTGCAAAGTCCATTTACACCATAGTGTATGGTACACATACAACAGGTGTTATTTGTCAGGGAAGAACTGATGCTATAGTTAGTAAGAGGCTAAAAAACTAGTCAGAACAAATACTGTTACAAAAGGAAAGAGATACTGCGTGCTATCAGCATAATCTATTTCCAGTGCATGAATATAACAGACTACAAGTAGAGGAGATAGTTCACGTTACTAGATAATACATAGAGAGGGGATGTTCTGTGAGTAAAGGGTTAATGACTGTTAGGAGATTTCTAGGAGAGATGGAAAGCTGATAAAGGCTAGCTCCAGCAGGTCGATTCAAGGTGAGACTTCAAGCCAGGTGCTGTCTGTTATAACTGTCTGATTTTACATGGCTAATGATTATTACTTCTTCTAGTAAATCCATGTGCCTGATTTACTAAACAAGACAGTTATTTTTCTGCACTTTGAATAGTTTTAATAATATTTAGATTTGTTTAAAATGTGTGCACATTTGCTGTCAGAGAAAAGCAGTTCTGTCTCCAACATTGTAAACAGAAAGAAGGGAGTATTTTATGTAACTTATCGTGATTTGCACTTATGGAAGGATACACTGAAAAGTACTAAAAATGTGTTCCATGATATTTTTCAAGCTAAAGCAAGATGGCTGTAGGCTGCGCCCACATCCATAATGATTTTCTGATGTCCAGCAAAATTCACAGTTTGCACAAGAACTCATATACCCCACATTCCTCTAATATACAACTTTCTGGAATTTCCATTTCTTTACTGCTGAAGACATTTACATGAAAATAGGCTCTTTGCCTTCAGATTTCATAGATCCCTGCCCTGAAGTCAAAATCCTCTGCTTGTGACATCTGAATAGTTTCCATGGTGACAGGTTGTGATGTCACTGCAGAGGAATATGACATCATGACAGGGAAAGCAGCTGGGCTAGCTGAACTCTAAGGGGCAAAGAGCCTGATTTCCTGCATATATCTTTAGTAAAGAATAGAATAGACCGAAATACATCTATTTTTTGATATATGATTTGAATTTTGATAATGCCAACTGTTAGTGTTTTGCTGAAAACTGGAAAATCCCTTTAATGGAGCTCTAAATAATTTACACCAAGAATACTACAGCAGAAGTAAATGGGGACATGGAGCATTGTACAAAACTGGACAAGAAGGCAATTCAAAAAAGAAGTGCTAGTAGTGATTTAAGGGACATTCACTATAGTACCACCACTGCTCTGCTTCAGTTCACAAATGATACCAAGGTAGCTATGGATAAAGGCATGTTTACAGGGACAGTGTTTACTGATCTTACTAAGGCCTTTCATTTAGTGGACCATCATTTACTTAAGACGAAACTGCAGTCTCTTGGCATCTCCACAGAGGTGGTTTCCTTGTTTGATAGCTACCTCAAGAACAGAAAACAGCTTGTCCTATTCAATACAGATATTTCTGACCTCACTTCTATAAACATTGGTGTTCTGCAAGGATCTATATTGCATCACCTTCTCTTCACTATCTTTGTAAATTACCTCTCCCTTAACCCCATGTCCTACTCCTATCTGGATGCTTGCTGCTCTACTCAACCTCAGAAAATCTGACTGACATTAACTCCAGGCTCTGATTTCTGTAAGGTCCACACCTGACTCTCCCAAAACAAATTGCTCCTCAGTGCCAGTAGATCTCATTCCATGCTACTTGGCTCTGCCCCTAAGAAGAAAAGTGTCCTGGCTGCCTGGCAATCTCCACTATGGATAGTACCCCATTTGAGAATGTTAACTCTTTCAAGTACCTCAGTATAACCCTTGACCCTTTTCTAGATTTCATACTGCACATTTCTAATACCTGTGAATCAATGAATATCAAGATTGACTTGGCCTATAGAACCAAATATGTTCTTACACCCTCTGCCAGTATTCCCATTGGTAGCAGCATTCTTCTTCCCAGTCTTACTTATGACTCTGTCACCTACTTGTATAACTCCAAAACAAACCTCCACAAATGGGACTTTACCTACAATAGCATATCACTTTGCCCTGGCCTCAAACCGACTTACCCATCATTGCCAGCTATACTCTGGGCAAAACTGGCTATCTCCTGAGACTGACATGGTGGGTAAGTCTTGCTCTGGATGCCCTTATGGACAAAATTGTTAGGACTGTGGTACCTTTCTCCCCAGATCCCTGCTGAAACTGCCTGACCTGGCTTACCTCCTCCAAGCAGGTGACTTGTCCCTTCTAACCGCCACCCAGTGTACTACCAATATGGGGTTTCAAGCTTTCTCTCATTTTGCACCTAATTACTGGAACAAACATCCAGTTGCTCTCAGGTACTTCCCCTCATACCTGTTTCAAAAGGAAGTTCTCAAAGGAAGGCTTGGAGGGACAGAAAGCGAATCCTCAGGATCGAGGGAGCAGCTGCACGAGGGAAGGAGCTGGATGTCATTGTCCACCTAGGGACAAATGACCAGGGTAGGAATGGGATCAGAGCAGTACAAGAGGAGTTTGTAGAGTTGGGGAGGGGCCTTAGACAAGTAGCACATACAGTAACCTTCTCGGAGGTGCTGCCTGTCTATGGCAAGGGTGATGCTAGGGTACTCCTTACCAGGTAATTCAATGAATGGTTGAAAAACTGGTATGGAGCTCAGGGTTTTGGCTTCATTGGGGACTGGGGAGCCACCTGGAGGGATGCAGACCTATACTGGTGCGATGGTCTGCATCTGTCCAGGCAGGGAACCAGGATCCTAGGTGAGAGGTTTAAATGCTTCATTGGCAAGCATTTAAACTAGCCAAGGGGGGAGGCACTGAAAAGGAGCAGGGAAACCCCAGCCTCCCCCCACAAAACACGATAATTAGTGAGGTAAACACCAAGGTAGAGAAGTCATTAGGGAGCAGGACAGAGGTAAATGTAAAAAAAGGCAAAGGCAGTAAAGACAGGAATGGGGTTAAAAGGGGTAAGGCCATCAAAAAGTGGAGGGTGATGAGTACCAATGCCCGTAGTCTGTGTAACAAGCTCCCTGAACTAGTGGCCTTGATGGAAGAGGGTTGCCTGGATATTGTGGCAGTCACAGAAACATGGTGCACAGAGAACCATGACTGGTATGTCAACATGCCAGGATATACAATCTACAGGAGGGACAGGGAGGGTAAAAGAGGAGGAGGAGTAGCTCTCTATGTAAAGGAAGAGATCAAAGCAACAGAACTAAAGAGTAAACAGGGAGTAGATGAGACACTCTGGGTCACCCTGGAGACAGGAAATGGCACCACAATCCACATCAGGGTTGTATACAGACCCCCATCTCAGGGGGAAGGAATGGACAAGGAAATGATAGAAGGCTTCCTTAGAATGGCAGAAAAATGGGAGATATTGTTGATGGGGGACCTGAATATGCCAGATGTTAACTGGAGCACCTTTGCTGCAGGCACATCCAAGAGCAGGGTCATTCTTGATGCCCTACAGGGGGCATGCATCAGGCAGATAGTATTGGAACCCACTCGGGAGGGAGCAATCTTAGACCTGGTACTCTCAAATGGGGACGGAGAAAGAATCTCAGATTTAGAAGTGGGTAGCTAGCTGGGAACAAGCGACCACCAAACAGTGTGGTTCATGATAAACACAGCCATACAATCAAGCCATACAAAAGCAAGAGTATTGGACTTTAGGAAGGCTGACTTTAGGAAAATGAGAGAGTGCCTCAGAAAAGCACTAGCAAACAGGCAAGAAGGAGGGGTGGAGGAACAATGGGGAGTAATCAAAACAGCCATCACAGAGGCAACAAGCCTTTGTGTAAAGCAAATCAACAAAACACAATGAAGGAAAAAAATGCTATGGTTCTCAAAAGAGGTGGCAGGGAAGGTTAAGGAGAAAAGGATAGCATTCAGGAAGTATAAGGAAACACAGAAGGAGCAGGACAAAGAACTTTGTCAGTTAAAGCAGAAAGAGGCTGGGAAGCCAGTCAGAATAGCAAAGGCCCAAACCGAGGAAAGGATAGACAATTCTGTTAAGAAGGGGGATAAGACCTTTTATAGGTACATTAGGGAGCAAAGAAAGACCAAAGGAGGGATACTGAGGCTTAATAAAGGGGAGGGAATGTGGGTAGAGGGTGACAGTGAAAAAGCAGGGATACTGAACGAATATTTCTGCTCAGTATTCACAAAGGAAGAGGAGGGGTAGGTACCTAAACCAAACAAGAGAAACACTCTGAAGACAGGGGTCGATACCAGTCCATTTACAGAAGAAAGGGTTCTGAAAGAACTAATAAAATTGAAGGTGGACAAAGCAATGGGGGCCTGATGGGATTCACCCAAGAATTCTAAAAGAACTTAGGGTAGAACTAATGACACTGCTGACTACTCTCTTTAACAAATCATGGGAGGATGGGGTGGTACCTGAGGACTGGAGGAGGGCGGATGTGATTCCTCTTCACAAAAGTGGGAGCAGGACAGAGGCAGGAAACTACAGACCGGTTAGTTTGACCTCAGTTGTAGGGAAAATGATGGAATCACTTCTGAAGGAAAGAATTGTTGCATACCTAGAGGCCAGTGGGGCCAGGACCCAAGGCAGCATGGATTCACGATGGGAAGGTTGTGTCAGGCAGATCTAATAGATTTCTTTGACTGGGTGACCAAAGTAGTAGATCAGGGAGGGCTATGGACATGAAACACCTAGATTTTAGCAAAGCATTTGATACAGTCCCACACAAAGATTAATACACAAGTTAGCCAGCCTTGGAGTGGGTCCCAAGGTGGTAGCCTGGATAAAAAAATTGGCTAGACAACAGGACGCAAAGGGTAGTAGTAAATGGAGTCCATAGTGAAGAAAGGAGGGTTACTAGTGGGTTACCACAGGGTTCAGTATTGGGACTGGTCCTTTTTCATGTCTTTATAAGTGACATTGCAGAGGAACTGGAAGGAAAAGTATGTCTCTTTGCAGACAACATAAATATCTGCAACAGGGTTGATACACCAGATGGAGTGGAAAGGATGAGAAGGGACTTGGCAAGGTTGGAGGAATGGTCAAATGTATGGCAGCTCAGATTCAATGCAATGAAGTCAGTGCAAGATAATGCAACTGGGAAACAAAAACCCAGTGGAAGAGTACACAATGGGGGGTGAGATACTGACAACAGTAAAAATGGAAAGGGACCTGGGGGTAATTATATCAGATGACCTAAAGGTGGGCAAGCAATGTGAGAAGGCAGTAAGGAAGGCTGGGGGGATACTGGGATGCATAGGGAGAGGCATCAATAGTAGAAAACAGGAAGTTGTTATCCCTCTGTACAGACAGTTGGTGAGACCCCATCTGGAGTACTGTGTGAAGTTCTGGAGACCCCACCTCCGCAAAGACATAGACAGAGTGGAGGATGTCCAGAGGAGGGCAACCAAAATGGTGCAGGGTCTGCACCAGAAGACATACGAAGAAAGACTAAAGGAGCTTAATTTGTATACCCTTGAGGAAAGGAGGGAGAGAGGGGACATGATAGAAACTTTCAAGTACCTGAAGGGAATCAACAAAGTCCAAGAGGGTGGCATCTTTCAGAAAAAGAGATGTGCAAGAACAAGGGGGCACAATTTGAAGACAGAGGGGGGATGGCTCAGAGGTAATGTGAGGAACTATTTTTTCACAGAGAGGGTTGTGGATGCATGGAACAGCCTCCCTGAGGAGGTCATGGAGTCAAGAACAGTAGTGGAATTCAAGAATGCATGGGACAGACATAAGGCAGTCCTAGTGGGGGGGTAGGAGGAAGTAAGCTGTTGGTTAACTAGGATCTGCAGCTTATCTGTTAGGTAGGAAAATGGGCAGACTAGGTGGGCCAAGCTGTCCTTATCTGCCGTCAAATTCCATGTTTCTATGTTCTGTCATCAACTAATGGTCTCTGACTCTGTACCTGCTTCTTGTCTCCCTGAATAATATGCCTATATGCAACTTTCATTATTTGTGCTAAGAAAGTGTTTGCTGAATTATCTTGAACCACCTTATGCTCCTGTTGTTTTTTTTTTTGTTGCAGTGTACTGTCTCCTTGCTATCTTCATCATGCATTGTATTGTAAACTATACTATTCTTAATGCCATTATTTCTTTACTATCTTTGTACCCCATTATGCTTGTAACTGTACTCTCCTGTGTCAGCCCCTTCTTGTCTGCCTGCTATGATAACCCATCTTCTCTGTGATTTACCCTATCCTTCTTGGCCCCTGTGGCTTTCTCCACATGGTGAGGCTCATGGTCATCACGGAAGCAAGCATCATGAAGGTAGCTCTACTGCTATGATGATGGGCCTGCCAAATAATATTTATAACAAATGCCTTTTACTAGATAGGCATGTGTTTTACACTGAGATGTCCAAAGTTTCATTTTTTCAGGGTGGGGGAGCTGTATAGAAATACAGAATTTGTCAGCAGAAAAGGACCGAATGGTTCAAGTGCTCCCTGCCTATTCTTTTCCACAAACCCTATTCAGTCTCTGGCGACCCTCCCAACTCTCTGCCTCTTTTTAATACATACCTGTGTTTTTTCCATGCATGCTTGAAGACCCCAACCATTCTGCTCTCCACGACTTGCGCTAGCAGTCTGTTCCCAGCATCTACCACCATTTTATTAAAGAAATATCTCCTCACATCTCTCTTGAACTCCCTCCCTTCAGCTTCATCCCATGCCCCCTGGTCCTAGTGTTCAACCTCATCTGAAAAGAGAATCCCCACCTGCACCCTATTTACCCCTGTGAGGTACTTGTAGGCCTCAATCATGTACCCTCTGTCTCTCCTTTCTTCCAAGTTGCACATGTTGAGGTCCCTTAGTCTCTCTGCAATGGACTTCCCATGCAAGCCCTGTGCCATTTTATTTGCCCTTCTCTAGACTGCCTCCACCCTGTCTATGTCCTTTCTGATGCGTGGTCTCCAAAAATGGACAAAGTACTCCAGGTACAGGCACACCAAGGAACAATATAGCTGCAAATCCACCTCTCACCTCTTGCTGGAGATACCTCTCCATATGCACCCCAGCATCCCACTAGACATGCCTACTGTCTTGTTACACAGCCCAGCCACCTTGAGGTCAAATGATAAGATAACTGTGAGGTCTCATTCCTGACTAGTGACAGTTAGTACTCCCCCCGCCATCCTATACTTGGCACCGGGGTTCCTATGCCCCAGGTGCATGATTTTGTACTGTTGTGCATTGAGCCTCAACTATGATGTCTTTGACCATGCCTTGAGTTTTGCAAGAGCCCTGTACATTTATTTCAACCACTGCCAAGTGTCCACCCCATTAAAGATACTTGTGTCATCTTCAAAAAGGAATACCTTCCCCCCTCCAGTTCTTTTGCAATGTCCTCTATGAAGCCATTGAAGAGGACTGTCCCAGTATTGAGCCCTGTGGCACCATGCTGGTCACTATTCCATCCTAAGTGTGAGTGCCATTAACCACCACTCTCTGTCTCCAATTTGTTAGCCAGTTTCCACAGCAATTTACCACTTTCAATCTCACTCCTAGGCTGGTCAGTTTTCTAGTCAGCCTCCTTTTGGCAGTGTTGAAGGCCTTGCTAAAGTTTAGATAGGCCACATCCACTACCCTCCCTGATCTATTTCTTTGGTCACCCAGTCAAGGAAATCTACCAAATTCATTTGGCATGACCTTTCCCTGTGAATCTGTGTTGCCTGCAGTCCTGTAGTCCATCGGGTTCTAAATGTTTCACCATTCTTTCAGTAGGGTTTCCATTAATTTTCCTTCCTCTGAAGTAAGATTGACCAGTCTGTACTTGCTGGCCTCTTCCTTGCTGCTACTCTTATGTAGCTGGACCATGTCAGTCCTTTTCTAGTCCTCCAAAACCATGCCTATTTCCAATGAGCTGTTGAACAAGACTGTCAGCGGGCCAGCCAGCACCTCCCTGAGTTCTTTAAATAACCTGCATGTGTAACCCACCTAATTCTATAGTTTTATCCACCTTTAGGACAGAAATTCCTTTTAGGACTCTTTCTTCTGAAAATGGACTTGTGTCCCCCTCCCTTCCCCTATTCATGCTTCTTCCTGGTGATCCACCCCTACTCCTCTACTGTGAAGACTGAGCAGAAACATGTGTTTAAGATGTCAACTTTTTCTTTATTCCCTTCAGTGCAGTCTCCTCCTTCTGACCTTCTGATCCTCTATATCTGTCCCCTTCATTTACTCTTCTCCCTTCCTTTTGCTTTGGTTGGGATGCCTCCCTGTTCTTCTCTTTCTGAATTTATTTGTTCCTTCTGAATGCTCCCTTTTTGTCTTTCACCACCCTTACGACTTCCTTGGAGAACCATAATGCTCTCCATTTCCTTCTGCTTTTGCTAAACTCTTTCATGCACACATTGGTTGTCCTAATGTCCTCCTTTATTATTCCCCACGGTGCCTCTACTCCTCCCTATCAACTCCCCAATTCAAGGAAATTTCGGAGGCAGTCTCCCATTTCTTTAAAATCCACCCTCCAGAAATACAGAACCCTCTCCCTCATGTGGCCTGCATCTGATCCTGTCCGTATGTTGAACCACACTAGCCAGTGATCACTGGTACCAAGGGGACTGCCCAATGTGGTGTCTGAAATGCTGTCCATTTGTTAGCACCAGGTTCAAAATTGCCCCACACCTCGTAGTTTCTTTGACTAGCTGCCTCTGAAAAGCCACTTGCAGGGAGTCAAGGATGGCCCTACTTCTTGCTAAAGCCACAGTTGGAAGGTTTCACTTCACATCTGGCACCACCTTGCTTCCCATCCTGCTGATGGCTTCCTCTTCTGCCTGATCCATCTCCTCCCCTTGAGCTGGAGGTCTGTACACTACCCCGGTATTGACAGCGGTCCCAGACCCTGTCTCCAGAGTGACCCACAGTGCTTCCAGCTCCTCCTACTTTTGGAGCCCCTGTACCACCATGACCTTATTTCCTTCTTTCATATATAATACAACCCCTCTTCCTGCCCTGTCTTTAATAACAACAACAAAAAAACAGTAGCCTAATATGGCCGTGTCCTACTTGTTGTGCTCAGTACACCATGATTCCATTATTGTCCTAATACTTATATGAGCTTCCACCATAATAGCCTCCATGTCTGGAATTTTGTTTCCAAGGCTCCTTGCATTGGCACATGTGGCCCTCCACTCTCCCCCTGCCTTATGCCCTGTTTCTCCCTCCCTTCCTTACCTATGTTACTTCTTGAAACCCCTTCTGACTCATTCCTTCCCATTTTGTTTTCCCTTTCAATCCACTATACCCTCTCCAGAGTTATTGCCTCCTTTTTTACCTGTCCTATTCCCTGTCTTCTTGCACCTCTGTCAGATAAATGTTTTCTCTTCTCAGGCCCTTTCTCCCTGCCATTTTACCATCTGGGGTGGGGGGCCTTTTTGCCTCCCCCGGTTTCTCCACCTCCCCATTCCCTGATTAGTTTAAATGCTCATTCAAGTACCATCTAAACATCAAACCAAGGACTGGTGTCCCCTTCCTAGAAGGATGCAGGTCATCTCTTTTATAGAGGCCCATATCCTCCCAGGATGGTCCCCAGTCCACGATGTAGCCAAACCCATTCATAGCTGTTTGTGGTACAGTTCACAGTGTCAACAGCAGTAAGACATTGTAGAGCATTTGTGTTGCAGCATTGCGTCTCATCTGTCACAACAACAGCATCCTTTTGTGAAGTGAGTCAGTTAATAATGAAATGATGAAAAATGAAGTAAAACAACTTTCTGGGGCTCAGCTGAGAAGGAACAATAAAGATAGACTGGAGGAGAGGCAACAAATGAAAAATGTGATATTTACTGTAACTTCTTAAGGTGAGTATTCCTCCAACCTGAGCCACACTACATAACTGTATCTTATAATTGTTTTTAGTTCTTAAAATGTTTTTATATTCCAGAAATGTGTGGATAATGTGGAAAAGTTATCTGGTATAATCTGAAGAAGCCAATGCTAAATCAAACAGATTGTTAATCTCTGAATAATATAGAGGTACTCTGAATAATTTATAGAGTAAGATTTTCTAAAGTCCATTTTTGAGACAACCCCAGGGTGCATCAAATAAATGGCATACCAGACTAGCGGCAAAAAACTGGATTTTCCATTCTGTTTGTCATAATGATGCTCACTAAATCACGTTTCTTTGGTCTAGCATGCATCAATACTGGGGCCTTGTACAAGCAAGTTGCGGCTGAACTTTGCCACAAGCTGCTGTAAAGGAGGTCCAAATATCACAACTATGCCTGAGATTATGAAATCAAGTGCAGTTGTAATATTTGGCCTTGGCACAGCAGTGGCATTCTAAGAGTTTGATGCAGGCACTGTGTCAACTGTAAACAAGCATTTGTCAATGCTGAATGTTGATTGCGTTGGTGTGTTGAGCTCGCTCACTGCCCCTCTGTCACTCACTCAGTCTGTGTCTCCCTGTGCTGCAGGCTGCTGTTTTGTACTGGGCTCCTACCTGTGTTGGCACCTTGTTCTGCCCACTAAGAAATCCGCAGCTGTCCCAACAGAGCTCCGTTGAGGTGGCTCACTCCCCCTCTCTCACTCATTCATTCTGGTTCTCCTGGCATTGCAGGCTGCCCTTTTGTATTGGGCTCCTGCGTGCATTGCTGTCTTTTTCTGCCCACAAAGAAATCTGCAGCAGTCCTGACACAGGTCTGTTGAGTCTGCTGACTCCCCCCCTCTCTCACTCGCTCATTCCGTTTCTGTCGGCACTGCAGGCTGCCCTTTTCTATTGGGCTCCTTCCTGAGTTGCCGCCTTCATCTGCCCACAAAGAAATTTGCAGCAGTTACAATAGAGCTCCATTGAGCTCGCTCACTCCCCCTCTCTCATGCGCTCATTCTGATTTTCCCGTCACTGCAGGCTGCCCTTTTGTACTGGGCTCCTGCATGCATTGCTGTCTTTCTCTGCCCACAAACAAATCTGCAGCAGTCCCAACAGAGCTCCGTTGAGCTTACTCACTCCCCCTCCCTCACTCACTCATTCTGTGTCTCCTGCCGCTGCAGGCTGCCCTTTTGTACTGGGCTCCTGCCTGCATTGGCGGCATGGTCTGGCCAGAAAGAAATCTGAAGCAGTCCCGACACAGCTCCATTGAGCTCACTCACTCCCCCTCTCTCACTCACTCATTCCGTTTCTGCTGGTGCTGCAAGCTGGCCTTTTGTACTGGGCTCCTTCCTGCATTGCCGCATTTTCTGCCAACAAAGAAATCTGCAGCAGTCACAATGCAACTCTGTTGAGCTCACTCACTACCACGCTGTCACTCTCTCATTCTGTTTCTCTTGGTGCTGCAGCCTGCGCTTGTGTACAGGGCTCCTGGCTGCGTTGGCACCTTTGTTTGTCCACAAAGAAATCCACAGCTGTCCTGACAGGGCTCCATTGAGGTCGCTCAGTCTCCCTCTGTCACACGCTCATTCTGTTTGTCCTGGCACTGCAAGTGGCCCTTTTGTACGGGGCTCCTGCCAGCACTGGCACCTTTTTCTGCCCACAAAGAAATCCACAGCAGTCCTGATAAAGCTCCGTTGAGCTCACGCAGTCCCCCGTCTCACTCACTTGTACTGTTTCTCCAACCACTGCAGGCTGGCCTTTTCAACTGGGCCCCTGCCTGCTTTGAGGCCTTTTTCTGCCCACAAAGAAATCTGCAGCAGTCCTGACAGCGCTCCGGTGAGTTTGCTCAATCCCCCTCCCTCACTCGCTCTCTAATTCTGTTTCTCCCAGTGCTGCAGGCTGCCCTTTTGTACTGAGCTCTTGCACTGGGGCCTTTTTCTGCCCACAAACAAATACATAGCATTCCTGATGGAGCTCAGTTGAGCTCGGTCACTCCCCCCTTCACTCGTTCGATCTTAATCTGTTCCAAACACTGATTTCCCACAGTGACTGTGCTATTCTTCGGCAGGAGTACAAAAACATATTTTAGCCAGGATGTGAAAAATAACAGCTGTACTGTTCATAAGGAGGTGTGAAAAAGTGCCACTGTTGAAAATGTGGTGTGAAAATATTACAAATGTGCGAAGGTACAAGGGTACATGGACACAGTTCAATGCACACTTGCAACACAGTCATGTTATGGAGTTTTGTCACTAAATTTTCAACATAGGGCTTTTAGGACCTCTGCTCATGAATGGTGCTACTCTCATTTTCTTAATCTGTCCCGAGCACTGATTTCCCACAGCGACCACGTTATTCTGTGCCGCAACTGTGAAACCACATTTCAGTCAGGATGTGAAAAATGACAGCTGTACTGCTCATTAGGAGGTGTGAAAAAATGCCACTGTTGAAAATCTGGCATGACAATATTACAAATCTGTGAAGTTACAAGAGTGTGTGGAAAGTGTGCAACGCACACTTGTAAAACAATCATTTGATGGGCTATCATCACCAAATTTTGAATATAGGCATTTTAGGACCTCTGCTCATGAACAGTATCACTGTCATTTTCTTAATCTGTCCTGGACAGTGATTTCCCACAGTGACCGCTCTATTCTGTGCCAGAAGTGCAAAAACACATTTGGCCAGGATGGGAAAAATGACAGCTGCACTGTTCATAAGCAGGTGTGGGAAAATGGCAATATTGAAAATCTGGAGTTGAAATATTATAAATTTGCAAAGTTATGAGCATGAGTGCAAACTGCGCAATGCACGCTCATAACACAGTCATTTTATGGAGTATTGTTACCAAATTTTTAACCCAGCCATTTCAGGACCTCTACCCATGCACAGTGTCACTGTCATTTTCTTAATCTGTCCCGAACACTGATTTCCCACAGTAACCACGCTATTCTGCGCCAGAAGTGCGAAAACATATTTCTGCCAGGATGTGAACAATGACATCTGTACTGTTCACAAGGAGGTGTGAAAAAACACCAGTGTTGAAAATCTGGCATGAAAATATTGCAAATTCACGAAGTTACGAGCACGCATAGCAACTGCGCAGTGCACACTCGTAAAACAGTCATTTTTTTATTTTTTCCACCAAATTTGCAACATAGGCTTTTTGAGAGCCCACCTCATGAACACTGGCACTGTCATTTCGTTAATCGGCCCCAAAAGGTGATTCTGCACAGTGACCACGAAATCATCTTTCGGGGCAGATTAACGCCATGACAGTTCAAGAATTCATGAGGAGGGGTACCAAAAACCCCATGTTGAAAATTTGGTGAAAAAAGTCCCAAAAATGCCCGCGATATGTACTAAAGTTGAAGAAACCGTATTTATTACATTGTACAGCTTACCGGCATTTCCTCAGTTCGCGGTCGGCTTTGAAGAGTGCAGACATGTTCCCGATCCACCGAAGATTGTTGCACCGAGCTCCAGAGGTAAGTATGGGGTGGGGGTGTGTGGAGAGGCAAGGTGCGCAGTGGAAGGGTGCGGGTTGTGGGTGGGGGCCAGAGACACTACAAGGGACTGTTTCCTTTTTTGCCGGTAAAAAAAAAAACAAATGACTTCGTGGGACCGTTTTTCCCTTTACAGGGGCATGTGGAACGCTGGGGTGGGCTCTCAGTGCACCACCAATGGCTTTCTTTTGGGGGGGCAGCAGTAGCCTACTGGGGATTAGGCACCCTCATCGGCACACAAAGGGATTCATTACGCCAACGGGGATTGGGCACCCGTCGGTAGGAATAAAAGTAGGGGGGTGTTATAGAATGCTGACGGGAGTGGGCTCCCCCGTCGGCACCAGAAACAATGGAGCACTGAGGCCAATGGGGTTTGGGGCCCACGTCGGCACATAAACATGCTGGGAAGGGTTATATTGTTTGTGAACACAGTGGCAACCCACTGCCATGTTCACAAACAATATCAGGGTGTTTACATCCCGACCTGCAATGACGGGTCACTCCCTCATTGCAGCAGATGGCTGACACTGCAATGACGAGGCGGACCCTGATTGCAGCAGCAAAATTGTCAGTAGCTGGTGCAAACATTCCAAACTACTGTCACCAGCAGCCTGCAACGGCATTGGGGGAAGCGGGACAAGCCTTTGCAGGCTGTGGGGGCATTGACCACAACAGTGCCACGCCTCCACAGCCTGCTACTGAGAAAGCTGCCTCAATATGTTGTTTGCGCTGCATGCAATCAACATAAAAATTGTCTTGACTCTGGGAGATGTTTCCAGTTGTGGCAGCTCCCTAGAGACGTTGGTAGAATTTCACTCTAATGCACACAATGCTTTAGTGCCATCCTAAAATGTAATTTCAACATTGGTAGCTGTGGAATGCATTTTGGGATTTACAAAGCCATTACACCTGTACCTCCACAATTGTCATTATTGATTTGGCTCAGGCTGCAGCTAAGGCCAGCCATCTAGTCAAGATATTGATAAGAATGTGAGAGGATGTCAACAGAAAGTTTTCTTCTTTTCATGCAGAGGCCAAATAATTAGCTGAATCTGTTGGAGTTGACAAGATTGCCCTAAGGAACTGTGTGCAACAAACACAGTGCAGTGACAGTAATGCTTCATTTCCAGAGGAGCACTACAGAAGAAACATCTTCATCCCCTTTCTTGACTATGTCATCACTAAAATACAGGGACAATTTGCAGACTGTTGTCCTCATTTTCAGTTCCAGTACTTGTTGCTAAGAAATCTAGCACATCTGTACGGTGATGAAGAGGATAGGATGGCTGGGATTTATGAGACTTACATGTGGGACATGTCCACCCTAGAAGACTTCTGAAAAAAAAAAAAGATCATGGACTAAAAAAAATGAACTGAGACCCCAAATGAAAAATGTCCTGACATAATTCCTTGGGATCTATAACATCTCAAAAATGGAGTCCACTCTGAAGAAAGGGGGGTTACTAGTGGGGTACCGCAGGGTTCAGTACTGGGTCCAGTCCTTTTTAATGTCTTTATAAGTGACATTGCAGAGGGACTGGAAGGAAAAGTATGCCTCTTTGCAGATGACACAAAGATCTGCAACAGAGTTGACACACAAGGGGGAGGTGGTAAGGATGAGAAGGGATTTGCCAAGGCTGGAGGAATGGTCAGAAGTATGGCAGCTTGGATTCAATGCAAAGAAATGCAAAATAATGCACCTGGGAAACAAAAACCCTGAGGAAGAGTACACAATGGGGGGGGAGGTAGTAACAACAACAAAAATGGAAAGGGACCTGTGGGTAATCATATCAGATTACCTTAAGATTAGCAAGCAATGTGAGAAGGCAGTAGAGAGGGCTGGGGGGATACTGGGATGTATAGGGAGAGGCATCACAAGCAGAAAACAGGAAGTTGTTATCCCTCTGTACAGACAGTTGGTGAGACCCCATCTGGAGTAGTGTGTGCAGTTCTGGAGACCCCATCTTCGCAAGGACATAGGCAGGATGGAAGCAGTCCAGAGAGGGCAACTAAAATGGTGCAGGGTCTGCAAGAGAAGCCATATGAGGAGAGACTAAATGAGCTTATATGTATACCCTTGAGGAAAGGAGGGAGAGGGTGGACATGATTGAAACTATTAAGTACCTCAGTGGAATCAACAAAGTCCAAGAAGGTAGCATCTTTAGGTGCTAAGGTGGCTGATGGGGATATTTCAGTTGTGGGGTACAATATATACAGGGCCGATAGGAATAAAAGGGGAGGTGGGGTTTTAATTTATGCTTTGGATAAATATTCTCTAAAACAAATAGTTTTGGGAGTCAGTGTTGATGTTTGTGAGCACTTAGCCCTGGAAATTTAATTTCCTGTGGGAAAACTAATTTTACTAATAGGAGTGTATTGTCCCCCTAAAACGATAAAGAGTAAAATGCAACACTTGACTGATGTGCTGTTTAATTATATTGATACCCATGAAATCTTACTTATGGGAGATTTAAATGATAATTGGTTTAACTCAGCTGATGTAGGAGTGTTAAAAAATATGGCTCTGTCATTGGGCCTAGAACAATTAATTCAAGAGCCTACTCATGTTAATATTAAAAATCCTGCTGATTCTACTTTGTTAGATTTGATTTTGACAAATGCCTCATTTCAATATGTTAAAGCTGGGGTCTTAGAAGATCTAAATAGTGACCATAATGTGATATTTTGTGTTAGAGGTAAAGCTCCTTTGTTAAAGCATCCAAAGGTTATTTTATACCGAGCTACTAGAAAGTTTGATTATTTAGCCTTTATAGAGGATCTAGATAGGATTAACTGGGATAGAATGTGGATAATTCCTGAAATTGATTTGGCTTGGAAATATTTTCTTACAGAGCTAATGCAGGTGATAGACTATCACATGCCAATGAAAGAGAGGAAGGTTAAACAATCTTCTGCTCCGTGGTACTCAGTTACTCTGAGAAGGTTAAAAAGAGAAAAGGGTCAAGCTTGGATAAAGGCGTAGTACAAATTCTCAGAGGATTGGCTATATAGAAGTCTTAGAAACTCGTATGTAACTGCTTTTAGAAATAGTAAAGATTATATTATCAATCCAAGTTAGAAAATTCTGTGGGAATAGCACCACTTTTTGGATTTAATCAAAGAGATAAATGGTCACCATAAACAGGTGCGAAAAGTAAAATTGAGATCTCAGGTTTTCAGGGGGTAAATCCTTGGCAGATGGGTTCAATAATTATTTGTTAATTCAGGAAATTTTTTGGTACCTCTGATTTATGTTCTAATAACGATGATCTATTGCTGCATACAGATTTATCTAAGTTGTTTTCTATGAAAAATTGGAGGAGTTTGAGTAATTGAAGCCTTGCTGGTTTGAAGACATCAAAGAGTGGTGGTCCGGAGGACTGACCCCTTATTTACTAAAAATTTCAGCTTTGAAGATAGCAGCCCTCACCTATTTGTATAATTGGTCTATTGAGGAGGAATAATGCCATCTGATTGGAAAATAGCAGGTAGTTCCAATATATAAAGGCGGAGGCGGGATCAGTTTATAACTATCGACCAATATCACTATTATTGCAAGTGTCAAAGATATTAGAGGGTTTTGTGGCTCGACAACTGATTGCATATATGAATCAGAATGATTTGTTTGACAAATATCAGTCAGGTTTCCGTAAATCGCATAATACAATCTTGGCCGTGTCGAGAGTCTTGGATGATGTCAACAAAGCTATGGAAAAGGGCCTTGTGATGGGCGCCATCTTTGTTGACCTCTCCAAGGCCTTTGACATGGTGGATCATCAGATTCTATTATTAAGTTTGAAGGATATTGGACTCTCAGGTGGTGCTCTTAAGTGGTTTTCCTCTTATCTAGAGGGTAGGACACAGTCAATGGTTGTTAATAAGATTGTATCATCACCTTTACCAGTGGTACGGTGGGTCCCTCAGGGATCAGTGCTTGGCCCTTTGCTCTTTTTGATTTATCTTAGAGACTTGGGATGTCATGTAAATAATATGGCTTACCAATTATATGCAGATGATACAATAATATATACTTCTGCTCCCTCAGTCGAAGAGATCCAACTAAATTTACAGTTAAGCTTTGATAAATTACATGAGTACTTGTCACAACGGAAACTTAAAATTAATGTAAGTAAGACAAAATGTATGTTATTCGGATCTAGTACGAAACTTAGATCATGTACAAAATTGACTGTGCTAGATCCAGAGGGGACAAAATTAGACCAAGTGATGACTTATAAGTACTTGGGTTTCTGGATGGATCCCTTGGCTACTGGTAATATACATATAGATGAATTGGTTAAAGTAGTGGGTGTAAGGGTGGGATTATTGTATCGAAATAAAATTGTTTAGGTGGAACTGTGATAAAGAAAATTGTTGAGTCCCAGATATTTCCTCTTTTTGATTATGGTGATACACTGTATGACAATTCTCAGTTAGGTAGACTGTGCAGACTAGATGTACTGTATAATCGCCTCGCGAGATTGATCTTACAGTGTTCTAAAGACACCCATCATTGTTTAATGTACCAGAGATTGGGATGGACTTCATTGACAGAGAGGAGACAGTTGCATAAATATATTTTGGCTTTTAAAAGTATTACTACGGTAATTCCAGAATATTTGGCTGAAAGGTTAGAAGTTAGGGAAATTAAATCTTCATTAAGAAATGCAGGATTTAGGGAGTTGGTTATACCTAGACTGAAAACTAAACGTTCTGATTTTTTTTATAGTCAGTTTGTTCCTAGATTTTGGAATATGATTCCTGTAAGATTTCGATTGTGTGGACAAAGAACACCTTCATGTAATGCTGTTAAAACCTGGTATTTGGAAACACTTTCAGGGCAAAGGAAGAATTGTTGTGGTTAAATAAGTTGTATTGTTTTTTTAGTTTGTATGTATGTTTTGTTTCTTTTTCTGGTTTATATATTTGTTGTAACCAAACTTTGTACGACCAAGGGTCACCATTTTAAATGAGTTTTACTCAATGGTCTAACCCATTTAATAAAAATGAAATGAAATGAAATCTTTCAGAAAAAGAGATGTGCAAGAACAAGGGGACACAATTTGAAGATAGAGGGGGAACAGCTCTGGGGCAATATGAGGAAGTATTTTTTTACAGAGAGAGTGGTGGACACATGGAACTGCCTTCCTGAGGAGGTTGTGGGGTCAAAAACTGTGGGAGAATTCAAGAATGCATGTGACAGACATAAGGCAATTCTTGTGGGGGTGGGGTAGGAAGAAATATGCTGTTGGTTAACTAGGATCTGCAGCTTATGCAGTAGGTAGGGAAATGGGCAGATGAGGTGGGCCAAGAGATCCTTATCTGCTGTCAAAGTCTATGTTTCTCTGTTTTAATCCAATGTTGTACACTAATGCAAATGTTGTCTTCTCGGTCTTGACAACAATGCCAGTAAATATTGAAGTTGCTGATAGACCCTTCAACGTATTAAGATGTCTTAAGATTTGACTTTGGAATAGCATGAGGGAGAGCATCTGGTCTGGCATTACTGCATATACATAAGAACATTCAAACTGACATTGAACAAGTCATAATAGACTTTGATTCATGTCACAATCACAGGATGTATGTTTTTCTACTTGGAGAGGTGATCCTACAAGATGGTGCATGATGTAACAGTGACCCACTGCCACTAGACCCCAATCCATGTACCACATAGCCCACTACAACCCTGTGATATTGTTACTGTCATTTCAAAATGCAATAATTTCCCCCGGCCCTTCCCATCAGATTCACTCATGTAAATTTGTACATATTGTATAGACTTGCTGTTAACATTGTAATTGCTGTACATAAGCCACTTTGCCTTTCCCCCACATTATATGAAATTGTCATTCATTGTATATAATTCACCCTGTGCTTGTCCTTAATTTTTCCTGCTTCATGCATTTGTCCCACATTGTATATTTATAAGTATGCGTTTGTTACAAACTGTATATATCCACCTCTGTTACAACTGGACAACTGGATGCTTGTGTAAATGTGCAATTTCCCCACATGCCTTTCCAGTATAAAATAAAAATGAAATGAAAGAATTCATTGTTACTTGGTAACTGTAAGCTGGGGCAGTACCTTGCTTTGGGAGGCCTTGGACTATTTGGTGTAGGGGGGTTACCCCACTCTTAGGATCATGGATGAACCATAGTTGTACACACTAGGGCCAGGGACCATGGTCATTCATGGTTTGCCCAATATTGTAACCATGGTTATCCATGGACAGACAATGATGGTAAATGCTCCAGGGACAGATTGAGGATGACCATAGTCAATAAAATCTGAAAATTATTCAAGTTGACCCATATCATTCATGGTTATCAATGGTTGTTAATTTGAGAAGTTTGCTGTATTATAAATAGAATAATAGATAGATGACTATGTATTACAAGGCAGTTAGCCCATCAAGAGGTTTAGGGGACTTGGAACCTTGAGAGCGAAGCTCGAGAAGTTCCCAGAGTCCCCCAAACCTCGAGATGGACTGACTGCCTTGTAATACAGAGTCATTTATCTGTTATTTTTTGTAATATATGGATGCAGTTTTACAAAAAGATTACTTTTTTGATGTGAAACATGCTGGCCGTCTGCCGCACTGAAGACACGCTGTTTTTCAGCTGCACATAGCACTGAAGACTCACTCGTTTTAAAAAAAATGTTTAGCCAGTCCTACCTTTAGTTTTTTTAATTGTTCTGTGAATGCAAGATCAGGCAGGTACTCTGTTAAATGGTGTGGTTGGGAAAAAACCCGCAAATTAAAATAATGAGTTCACGAATTTCTCTCGCTAAGTGAGAGGAAACCGCCGCCATGTTTCTTAGTTTGTTCACCCGGTCTCAGAGAAAAGCTACCAATGGGGATGCACGCCGTCACTATGGGCATGCAGGAAGGGATGTGGCTCCATGGCAACTGGGTTTCTTGCCAGGCAGAGTTGGACATGCGCTGTGGCATTTTCATGATAATACTATCGTTCGTTCGAACGATAGTATTATTGGCAGTGAAGTGTGGTATTATTGGGAGTGGATTGCTCCGTGCTATCAATTACAAGGATTTTTTTGAATCATTTTCAGTAGTATTATTTTCATTATCCATATATTACAAAACAATTTTCAACCACCTTTACATTATATAATGAAGACCTATTATCCACAGATACTTTGAAATAGCTTTTGTTTACTTATTGCTTGCTACTGGTGTTCCTCATTCATAACTGATACAATTGCCCAATTGCTATTTATACCGCAATAAAATAAAACTGTTTTAAAATGTGGAGAGTTCTCATATTAGCCTTATTTTTCTGCATGCAGTAAAGTGCAAAATATGTTATTATTGTGATTATTTATATTAGTTTAAATTGTCAACATCTGAATTCTGGTACGCAAATACAGCAGAGCCAGACAGGATATCATGTAATACTTTTCAGTAAATGACGTCACAAAATACTGTCGAACAAAAGGGTTTAATTGCCATTAAATTGCACTAAAATACAAAATCACATATATTTCTATAGTGCAAAGCATCATGGGATATATATGCAAATCCCCATGCAAATTTAGGCAGGTTCTGCTTTAAGAAGGACTGTATGGTACCAAATGGCCTCTCACACAATCTGCAAAGGGTGGAAAAAGACACAGACATGTGTTTCATCCTCTACAGGACTCATCAGTGGGCCCTGTCTGTATCTCACACCAGGGGAAAACAAATCAGCTGTAACGTGGTCTTATAGGACAGGGTCATGATGGGCCCAAAATAAGCAAGCAATCAAGCTAAAAAGAAAAAGAACCTTAGCACAAAAACACTGAGACAAGGGTTACCCCAAAAGGACTTCGGCATTAAATTATATTGTTCCCTTCAAAATTCTGCAATAATACTCAAAGGTACTGCACAGCACCGTGGCTGGCTCTGCTGCAGATACAGTATGCAAATGTGGTGCATTTTCATGCTCCTATGACAATGGCTAACCATGATGTGTCCACAAGATTCAGAAAACATATTGGAAAAGGCCCTATTACAGCGAAATTGTGTGAAAAGAAATACAAGTATATAGCAAATTTGACCAAAAACTGAGGCAAAATTGAACCAAAAAATGTTTTTTTTTAAATTAACATGGTCAATGGAGAAACTGTAGATTCTAGGAATACAACAACAACTTGAATATATTTTGAGTAGCTGTTTTTTTATTTTGAAAACAAGAAACAGAATAGCTACACTCAGTAGCTGTTATTTTTATGTTGGCTCACGCTTGCACAGCCTACATCTTGCAGTAGTAGCAGATTTGGAGGTGCGGTCACTGTTGGGCGAATGCAGGGCATGCATCAGAAGGTGCATCCCTCATTCCCCAATCAGCCAAAAGCAGGTGGTGACCTCATGCATCCTTAATGAGGCCACCAGATCTAAGAAAACACTCCCTCACCCTGCCACCACCGCCTGTCACAATGCCGACGGGGGAGCCCACTCCCTGTCAGCATAATTAACCCCCTTCCATGTACAATGTATGCCGAGGGGGTGCCCAATCCCCCTTGACATCATCCCCCCAACAGTTTTTCTTTGTTGATGGGGGGCCCAATCCCCGTCGACATTTATCTCCCCATCCCCTTGTATTTTGCTGATGGGGGATCCCACTCCCCATCAGCATAATGTGTCCCCCTTATGTTGCTTGCCGAAGGGGTGCCCAATCCCCCTCAACTCTTGTCCACAGCCTCAGTATGTGCTGACTGGGGTGCCCAATCACCCGTCGACTACAGAATCCCCCCAAAAAAACACTTAGGTGGCACACTGGAGCCCACTCAGCATGCCCATGCCCTGCAAAAGAAAAAGTCCCGGAATGTTTTTTAAAACCTGTGAAAAAATAAAATGGTCCCTCGCCGTCTCCTGCCCCTCCACAAACCGCACCACCACTGTGCCTACCTCCCACCACACCCCATCACCCATACTTACCTCCGGAGTCCGGTGCGATGATCTTTGGTTGACCGGGAACACGTTTGCACTCTTCAAAGCCGACCGCGAATTGAAGAAATGCCGGTAAGCTGTATAATGGCATAAATAGGGTTTTTTAACTTTGGTGCATTTCTCTGGCATTTTTTGGAATTGTTGCAGCAAATTTTCAACTTGGGGTTATTGCGACCCCTCCTCATGAATTCAGCCACTGTCATGGCGTTATTAGGTCCCAAAAGGTGATTTTGTGGTCACTGTGCAGAATCACCTTTCAAGACTGAGTAACAAAACGACAGTGCCACTGTTCATGAGGGGGGCTCTTAAAAAGCCTATGTTGCGAATTTGGTGACAAAACTCCCAAAAATTGCTGTTTTACGAGTGTGCGTTGCGCTGTTTCAACGCACGCTCATAACGTCATGAATTTATAATATTTTCACTCCAGATTTTCAAAATTGGCATTTTTCCCCACCTCCTGATGAACAGTACAGCTGTCATTTTACATATCTCGCCCGAAATGTGTTTTCGCATGGCCGGCGCAGAATAGCACGGTCGCTGTGCGAAATCAGTTTTTGGGACAGTTGAGAAAAAGATGGTGACACTGTACATGAGCAGAGGTCCTAAAATCCTATGTTGAAAAATTTGGTGCCGAACGTCCATAAAATGACTATGTTACAAGCTTGTGTTGCGCAGTTTCCACACACCCTTGTAACTTCACAAATTTGCAATATTTCCATGCCAGATTTTCAACACTGGCATTTTTTCACACCTCCTTATGAACAGTTCAGCTGTCATTTTTCACATCCTGCCCAAAATGTGTTTCCACACCTGTGGTGCACAATGGCATGGTCGCTGTGGGAGATCAACTTTTGGGACAGATTAACAAAATCACAGCACCACTGTTCATGAGGGGAGGTCCCAAAATGCCTATGTTAAAAATGTGGCTAACAAACCCCAAAAATAATTGGGTTACGAACGTGTGTTGCGCAGTTTCTATGCATGCTCATGACTTCACCAATTTTTCATATTTTCACTCCAGGGTTTCAACGTTGCCATTTTTTATGTCTCCTCATGAACAATACAGTTGTCATTCTCCACATCCTGCCCAAAATGTGTTTTTGTCCTTGTGTCGCCAAATGGCATAGCCACTGTGCAAAACCACCTTTCAGCTAACAAACTGTTGCTTTTCATGAGGTGGGCTCACAAACAGACCATGTTGGAAATTTGGAGTGAAAATACCACCGCACGCCTACAGTGTTAGGGTTTCCAACTGTAGCACCCCAACCGGTACAGACTGACAGGTGCCAGGGGTGTGACTTGGGATCATCGGATGTAATGCTCAAGCCATTCCACCCCCACCCATACCCTGCAGCCACTGACAGGCATCGTGGTGTGCCTTGCACTGTTCGGTCACAAAATTCACCCCATTCTCCTATATTGCACCGACGTCAGTGTATTTCCTTATGGAATGGGGTAAGTATAATGCCCAAAGACCCCAAAGCACACCGCAGCACTTGTCAGTGTCTACAGGGTAGAGTGAGGTACAATGGCATGAGCGTTATAGCTGATGACCCAAAGGCACACCCCAATCCCTGTCGCTCTCTACAGGGTGGGGGTCGGGGTGGGGTTGGCGTCACTTCAATACTTCACTGCCATTCCTATTATGCATCTCTGCCTCTGGCACTACCAATGCCAATGCCAGTGAGACAACATTCGGCATTGACAAATGCTTGTTAGATACTGTATGATAAGAGATGGTATTACTTAGTCTGAGAATTACACTAATCCTGGCAAGGTTTTAGAAGAATGATTAGCTGGAATAAGAGACTGTATAAACTAAAACAGAGGTTAACTAGAAATAAAATAAGCCAAGACAGTCATTATCTTTCAAACTAATCTGCACACGTGGGGTTAATACCTCTAACACTACTTAGAATTATCAAGACCCCTGTAAAGGGCTTAGGTGGGCCCATCTCAAAATTAGACTGAACTGACAAACAGAAATATTTTACACAGTTTTACAATAGAATCTACACCATACTTCATTGACTGAGCTACTAGTCTGGGAAAAGTAATGTTTATGTTTTAACCAAGATCCATCTATGATATAATGTTTAACAGGACGTACGGAAAATACATTTGATTAATACCATAATTAAAAACTGACCCGTTAAAACCATTATCAAGCATGGATATGAAAATAACATATTCAAGTCATGGATAATCATGATCATGACTACTACCAGAAATAATTTTAAATGTTTATTTTATTAAAATCTTTTTCCTTCATTTATCAAATTGAACATAGATTTAGTTCTCTTGAATAGCAACTCTTAATTTTGTGTTTTCTCAAGGCAGTTGTTCATGTTCTTCAACTATAGACAATCTTATTTATGAATCGTGGTCAAACCAAGGATGTAGTTATTATGGACAAAGATCAGGGACACTGCAAGGATAGCCATGGGTATCCATGGACAACTGAAGAGTGTGGTAGGTGATGAAGGTAACTAGTGTAGATCCAAACCTGAGCATGATTTAGCCCACTCCACCTATTTGATATTACAGTAGTACTGTAATTTTAAAATGCAATACATAATTGTAAAAGCAATAGTTATGAGCTTGTTTATCCTGTCTTGGTTCATATCTTGGTTTAGGTGGTTTTGGACTATTTGGTGTAGGGGGTTTTGGTAAGCAGAGCTGAATTTGCGCTCTATTCAGCCCAAACCAATCTTTTGGCATTGATACTGTTATTTCAGAGTACAATGATTAGCTGTTATTCAGTAATTGTAAGTTGGTTATGTACTGTACCTTGCTTCGGATGGCTTTGGACTGTTTGGTGCAGGGGGTTTAGGTAACCAGACCCAAACACGAGCACTATTTAGCCTTCTTTAGCCCTCTGATATTATCATTTTGCCCTTTGATATTATTACCTTAAAGTGCAATAATTCATTGTAAAAAATAATACTTGTAAGCTAAGGTAACATATCATATCTTGTTTAATACACTGGTTTAGGTGGCTTTGGGCTATTTGGTGTAGAGGGTGAAGGTAACCAGACCTGAATATTTGCACTGTGTAATCCACTTTTATTGTAGTTTTAAAGAGCAATAATTTGTTGTAAAAGCATTCCTTGTAAGCTAGTGTAACATATATACCATAGGGAGAAGGTTCAATGTGCAGCAATTCATTGTTAATCATAGCTGGTTTGGATACATTGATATTTTATAGATGTCTTCCTTCCCCACACCCACAGAACCCATTCTTTACTCTTTCCTCTTTCTGACTATTCTAAATTAGGCATATGTGTGGGTGCTTCTGGAAGATGCATAGCTAGTGATCATGTTTGGGACCAGGAGTGAGTGAGTACATGAGTGATTTTCTTTATGGCTGATTGTGTTTTACTGTTCTTGAGGAATAAGTGTGAATGTGGATCGCACCCCTGACCGGGCGTCTGCATCTCCTGCCACAGTGCCGTTGTCAAATCCTCTTTTTACCATCTAAGGAATATCACCTGGGTGAAACACCTGGTTCCTCCGGCTGACCTTCCTACACTGGTCCATGCCTTCGTGACCACCCGCCTTGATTACTGCAATGCCCTCTACCTAGGGCTTCGGGGGATTGATATCCATTGCTTGCAGCTAGTGCAGAATGCTGCATCCAGGCATTTGACTGATACATCTAGGACTAGTCATAGTACACCTGTGCTGCACGGACTGCACTGGCTGCCTGTACAGTGGCGGATCACCATCAAGGTCGGGTTACTGACCTATAAAGCCCTACATGAACAGGGACCCTGGTATCTGCAAGATCTCCTTACTCCCTACTGCCCCTTCCGCTCACTCCGATCTGCTGCTGAGGGATTGCTAGAGATTCCCAGGGTTCGGTTAAAAACATCAGGTGTACATGCTTTTTCTTATGCTGCCCCTACGCTTTGGAAATCTCTACCTTGTCGCTTAAGGGAATGCCTGACCATTTTAAGTTTTAAATCAGAGCTCAAAACATATTTATTTTATCAGGCTTTCCCAGAGGGTTCTTAAATATTTATTTATGGATGTTACTGTTTTATATTGTCTATTTCTGTTTTTGTACAGTGCCTTGGTATTTGAAAGGTACTTTAGAAATAAAGTTTTACTTTACTTTACTTACTTTACAGTGCAGCTTGCCACCTGCGGCCACTGCCCATGCATCCACAGCTGTCTCCAAGGCTTAAGGATCGTGCCCCTGACTGGGCACCTGCATCCCCTGTCATGGTGCGGCTTGCCACCTGTGGCCACCACCCACACATCCACGACTGGCTCCAAGGCTTAAGGATATCGTCCCTGACTGGGCACCTACATCTCCTGCCAGAGTACAGTTTGCCACCTGCGACTGCTGCTCATGCATCCACAACTGGCTCCAAGACTTACGGATCTCACCCCTGACCAGGTGCCTGCATCTCCTGCCATGGTGTGGCTTGCCACATTCAGCCACCACCCACGCATCCATGGCTGGCTCCAAGGCTTAAGGATCTCACCCCTGATTGGGTTCCTGCATCTCCTGCCATGGTGCGGCTTGCCACCTGTGGCCACCTCCCATGCATCGATGGTCAGCTCCAAGGCTTAAGGATCTCACCCCTGACTGGGTGCCAGCATCTCCTACCATGGTGTGACTTGCCACCTGCAGCCACCACCCATGCATTCCTGGCCGGCTCCAAGGCTTAATGATTTTGCCCCTGACTGGGCATCTGCATCTCCTGCCACAGTGCGGCTTTCCACCTGCGGCCACCACCCACACATGCATGGCAGGTTCCATGGCTTAAGGATCTCACCCCTGACTGGGCACCTGCATCTCCTGCCATGGTGCAGCTTGCCACCTGTGGCCACTGCCCACGCATCCACTGCCGGCTCCAAGGCTTAAGGATCTCACCCCTGACCGGGTGCCTGCATCTCCTGCCACATGGTGCGGCCATGTGTGGACATATTGCTACCAGACAAATTGTCACGGACAATCTGTAGTGGACTACTGGTCGCGAGGACTTAATGGCACCTGGCAATTTGCCAATATTAAATGCGGTTGCGACCAACAAAGGGCGAATTGAATTTGTTGAGAAATGGACAAATAGTTGCTCTGCACTTCGGTAAATAAATAGGGAAAATAGGGACAGGAGCAGCAATAGGAACACTGGAACAGAGAAAAGGCTAAGCCAAGTAGTAGCAGGGAGAGGGAAGAGAATAGGAAGTGTGAGGAAAGGTGGGCACTGTAAACTGTGGGAGCGCAATCCAGCAGATGATTGCTGAAAGTGGGTGGGCTGGCACTGTAAACTGTGAGAGCTTGCACTTGCACTATGCAATAGCCGAGGGAAGAGACATTATGGTCGGACAGAGGAGTGACGCTGACAGGCAAACAACTTCACTATTCAGCTGCCGAGGTATGGAAGGTACGTATCTGGTCAAGCTTTTGTGATAAGAGTTGGCTCATTACTGTGTTTATTTATTTTTGTTATGGATGAACTATCCCATTTAATTGATGCGACTGGAGGGATCAGAAGAATCAGGCAGCCGGGCAGAGGAGTGGTCAAGGGGTTTCTTAACTTTAGCTCCCCAGTTATGGACACGGGTTGCCAGTTTGCTGTGACTTGGTCTGCCGTTTTTTTTTTTTCAGTTTGCTGAGGCTGAAAATGTTCAATTTATTTTGGGCAGTCTTGGGGCAGGGTTTAGGAAAGTTTGGTTGACTTTTGAAACACTGCTACTTCCAGACTGAATGCAAGGTAGCCGGCAATATTTTAATTTATTTTGAAGGGGGAGGTTGGGGGATAACCCAGTCTGGGGCTGTAGGTCGGGTCCATCTGATAACTAAACTTGTTTTGGAGCTGAGGGTTCAAACTGGCATGCGAAACTGGCCACAAAGGAAGTGAAGGTTTTTCATTGGGTGATAATTGAAAAAATATGTCCCGAAATGTCTGCAGCCTAAAATCTGTCGATGGAATGTCTTTTCGACATACAGACAGCACCGTCTTAACTGCACCTATTAACACCGTGACTTTTTGTCTGTATGCCGGTGCAGCTTGCCAACTACAGCGAATGCCCACGCATCCACGGCTGGCTCCAAGGCTTAAGGATCTTGCCCCTGACCTGGCACCTGCATCTCCTGCCATGATGTGGCTTGCCACCTGCGGCCACTGCCCTTGCATCCACAGCCGGCTCCAAGGCTTAAGGTACACTGCTCTTCCCAGCTCTCTCCTTATTGGATGCTAGTGAAATTCCGCTACCACGGTTGGCTGGCTTTAGCAGGACCACATCTGCCATTGGCTACCTGCTTGTTGAAGCCAAATCACGACCAAAAATCTCTGCTTGAACTAGAAAAGCCTGTCTCTGCTCAGTCTGCTCTCTATAACTGCTAGAAGTTTAAAGTTTAAGAAATGTTTTGGACTGTACACTGTATGACCCTTGCTGCCTTGTTTAAACTGCATGCTGAATTTAGTGGGAACTGTATAGATGCATCTTGTGTACTCTGAACATGCTACGTATTTTGCTGGACCTCTTCTCTCTCTCTCTCTCTCTCTCTCTCTCTCTCTCTCTCTCTCCCCCTCAAAAAAATCTGCTGATCTGCTAAATTCCTTCACCTGCTAATCTAATCTTCCTCAACCACCCACCCTAAAGGCTAAATCTTTTCATTTCACTCTAGCCTCCTTAGCACCCCCTCGCTCAAACCCTCCCCAGACAGCACTGATTAATCCTCTTGAGTTTAAGTTCTCTTGGCACCTAGCAGAAGCCTAAGTTTAATCCATTTTGAGTTTTATTTTCTTTTGGCGCCTAAGCGCCCGAGGTGTCCTGTAACTTAATCCTCTGGCAACCCCTCCCCCCCAATAAGCAGCTTAATTTCTCTCTCTCTCTTTTGTTCTCCTCTGCTGAAAACCTTCCCACTGATTTAGCTCTCTCACAGCTCACCCACTGACTCCTTTATCAGGTCCTAACCTGCCGTTTCTTTCCCCCTTAGGCTTTCGCCCCGATCATGCACCTCCATCTCTTGCCACGGTGTGGCTTGCCACCTGCAGCCACTGCCCACACATCCAAGGCTGGCTCCAAAGCTAAGGTACACTGCTCTTCATGGCTCTCTCCTTATTGGATGCTAGTGAGATTCGGCTACCGCGATTGGCTGGCTTTAGCAGGACTGCATCTGCCACTGGATACCTGCTCACCAAAGTCAAATCACTGCCAAAAATCTCTGCTTGTACTAGGAAAGCCTGTCTCTGCTCAGTCTGCTCTCTCTGCAACTACTAGAATTTTCTTCTGCCCACCAACCCACATCCCTGACACTCTTTAAATATACCTCCTCTCCCCATGGCCCTCCTTATCTATTGCTGCTGACAACATCTCTCCCTTAAAAGGACCGCCTCTCATTGTTAAGGGGACGGAGACAGAGTCACAGTCATGTCAGGCACACTTTTGTACTGCAATGTACTGGCCCTCCTTCTCCTTTCCTTACCGGGTGGGGTAAATGAGGGAACATTTGGGGAAAACACCCTCAGAGACATACCGGTACTCAGCTGTGAATACAATCATAGATCTGCTACAGTGGGTTTTCAGGCTACCAGTGCAGATGTCCCTCATTTTAGCTGCCATCTCTCTAGCATACACCGTCTAACCACCATCACACTAGAGTTTGTCATGACTCTGATTAACACTTACTCTCCCGCCATAGATCACTCAAAATCTAGCCTAACAAGCTATAGACGAGCTTGAACCCTTAGATCTGGGTGGAAGTGCTACACCATCAGGATAATAATAATCCTCCTGCTAATGTCTGGGAATGTCCACTCAAACCATGGCCCTGTCATCTTTCGTGACTCCTCACAACACAGGCTTATAAAAATTACTTCAATCAACATACTGTATATAGTCTCCTGCCCAAACTATCCCAACTCCAGGCCTGGATTACAGCACACAAGCCCAACATTATCTCACTTACGGAAATGTGGCTGTCACCCAAGGTCCCGGATTCCTCAATCTCTTTTGAGGGTTATACCTCCTTCTGCATGGACAGACTGGCCAAGCGAGGGTGTGGGTGCCTCATTTATTTGAGCAGTAACATCAGCGGACAAGCCATGCCCTATAACACTAATGCCAAAGAAGCTCAAATACTATCGATAAAACTCTCGATTGGTCAACAAAGTAAAGCACTACTGCTGACTACAGTATATATATATCCCCAGGAAATCAAGGACCTGGACTCAAACTATTTTATGACCACTACAGTAAGGCTAAACAGGGCTGGGAGCAGGTTATCCTAGAAGACTTTAATACTAACTGGATACCTCAGAAATCAGTAGCTGCAAGAAATAAGATATACGGACTCTACTTTATGTAGATGGTCAAACAGACAACCAGAATGAACTGCTGTACAGGAACCAGCACCCTTATTGACTGGCTCCTCACCACCTCCCCTGAGCATATCAAAAATGTCACTGTTCTACCTGACACCCTGAGTGATCACTCCCCTATAGTCTGCTCCTGGTCCAACAAGCATCAAAAAGACCCCCTCAGATCACCAAATACCAATCCCTGAAAAAGGTCAACTGTATTACTTCAAAAAGTACCTGAATGATGCAGATTGGACCCCCCTAGATGATTGTGATGACACAAATAAGGCCCTCGATCACTTCATCACAATCTTTGATAAAGCCTGTGACCTGTTTGCATCCTTTAGAACTCCAGAATTAAAGGGGCTGGTAACCCCAGCTCAATGTACACATCATAGCACTAATGAGACATAGGGACAACCTCTGGCACAAGGTTAGAGCAACAGGCAATCAGGTGGACTATGTAACATAGAAGACTGCTAGGAATAAATGCACATGGTTAGTTAAGAATGCCAAGGCCACCTACTACTGAGAGCAACTAGCAAAAAGCTTGAGGAATGGAAGGGACTTTTGGAATAACAATAAAACACTGAACGGGAAGGAATCAAGTGCACCACCAGATCTTAGTGTTACCCCCTTGGGCCCACTACAACACCCAAAAGACCTAGCAAATGCCTTTAATCAAACATTCATGGACCTAAGCTTGGTTCTACCCCTGGAGTACCTTGCCCCAAATAGGAAACCCCTCAGCCCCAATCTCCCACCCACCCTAAACACCAACCAACCACTCTTCTACTTTAAACAGATCACCTGGTCTGAATCTATCAAATATATCAAAACAGTCTTAGGCAAAACCAGGATGGGCAATGACATGGTTGACATGAAGCTAGTCACACTCTATTTGGATGAAATAGCCTATCCCCTCACAAAGTTATTTAATGTATCTCTTAGGACCGATATATTTCCTGATAAGTGGAAATCTGCCCTCATCACACCAGTCTTCAAAAAGGGCGACAGACTCAATCTGAGTAACTATCATCCAATCTCCATCTTACCACCACTTGTTGAAGCCCTAGAGAGAATTGTGTTGGACCAACTCATGGATTACCTGAAGAAACATAATCTATTCTGCCCCTAGCAGCACGGGTTCTGAAAGTCCTACAGCACTATCACTGCACTCACTGACTTTACCACTCACATTATGATGTCCTTGACTCTGGAAAGACAGTGAGTCTATTTTTATAAACTTAACCAAAGCATTTGACACTGTCAATTACCAGATCTTGCTTGAAAACCTGTTGACTCACAATACAGTTTCTTGGTTCTCAGGCTGTCTCACACATAGGAAACAGCGTGTTAGGATAAAGGGAGAATTCTCTGAACCACAAAATGTAACTCTGGGGGTTCCCCTAGGTTCTATTTTAGGGCCCCTACTTTTCAGTCTTTTTATCAACTCAATCCCTATCACATGTCCTGCAAAAATGCTGCTCTATGCAGATGATGCAGTGATCTCTGTCTCTGGGAAACATCTGCCTGAAATAACTACAGCTGTTTAAGAAAGCTTTTCCAAACTCGAGTTTTGGTTTTTACGTAACAGACTACTCCTAAACCTCAAAAATACTAGATTTATGCACTTCACTATCCAGCGCTCAAAAAAGAATTCAGACCCTCTGATCCTCCATAGCCATAAAGGAGATGTTATTAAACAGGTCTCTACTTTCAAATATCTTGGTATCCACTTAGATGATGTCCTCTCTTTCACCTCCCAAATTGATCACAAAATAAAAGCAGCCAATATCAGACTTGAGACCCTTGGGACACAGAAAAGCCATGACCCAGGAGGCGCTTAACCTCGCCACTCAGAGCTCTATACTGACAATTATTGACTATGGCCTAATTATATATGGAGCTGCCACTGAAACTGTGCTAGAGTGTGTAAATCTGCTCCTCAACAAGGCTTGCCAGCTTGTGTTTGGTGCCGATCACCATACACACACATGTAGTCTTTATTCCTCCCCCTACACCTCAGAACTAAGTATCAAGCATGCCTAATTGGCAAAAAAGCACTACTAGGGCTAACACCTAAATCAACAACAACCCTATTCCAACATAACTCAACCTTCAAAACCACCAGAAGTTCGATAAAGGGTATATTATGTGTCCCGTTTAAAAGAACATCATTTGCTCAGTGGTCCCTCTCGTATTGTGGCCCACTGTGGATGAATGACCTGCCCCCTACTCTCTTACTACACGAAAAAATAGACCGTTTTCAAAAAGACCTTCACACCCTCCTGGCACAATCCAACCATTGTGTCTGCTATTCTTAAAGATTAGCTTTTCTTCCCTCACTCATGGCTTGCTCTACCTTCCTCCCTCCTCTCCTCCTCCACCTATCCCCTTTCATCCCCTCATGCACCTGGACTAAACCTTCCATTTTTGTCTCCATTGCATTTACACTGCCTTTCCTGTCCCCTGACTACTCTTATACCCTACTCCTGCCTACAACCCCCCTTTTTTCCCTTCTCATACACCATCCTCATTGACAAAGCCGTTGCTGGCTGCTGCCTGCTACCCCCCTCCAGTCCTGTACCACCTCTTCCTCACCCTTCTTTGACAAAGCTGGTAGTGGCTGCAACCTCCCTCACTTACAGCACTTAGTTATGGAACTTGTAGACTGCTGTTACACATTGGAGTACTGTCTACCATTTTTTTAATTGAGTACCTGCTTTTTTATTCAAGTTTACCTCTATTGTAAGTTGTTTTGGCATTCTGCTGATACAACCTTTACCAGTTTGTGTCCTCCTTGTCAAAATCACCTGGTTGTTCATTCTCTGTATTTGTACTGTTGTATTCTAACGACTTGGGTCCTTTGTAAAAGAGCCAGTTAGACTCAAAGGTTGTAACTCTGAAACTGAAATAAATAAATTAAATAAATGTGAGTGACTTTTGACTGATTGGATGCTATACTGCAGTTGGGCCATTATGCATGCAAGTG
Source organism: Neoceratodus forsteri (assembly GCA_016271365.2). Classification (NCBI taxonomy): domain Eukaryota; kingdom Metazoa; phylum Chordata; order Ceratodontiformes; family Ceratodontidae; genus Neoceratodus; species Neoceratodus forsteri. Next base: position 1,683,844,082 of record CM057456.1, read on the forward strand.
ATACTTAGCAGGTGTTGGTGCTAAGCTACTGTGTGTTCGGGGCCATTTTGTATGAGTGACCCGATTGAGTATGCATGCATGAGTGATGGTATTAATGGACCCCTGTAGGGCTTGCTACCTTGTTGCAGTACAGAGGTTTATTACAGTGTAAGATTTTAACATGCTAACTACAAGGCAAGATAAAGCAATTTTATTTTCCAGGTGCTCTTTTCTGGGGACTTAAGGCACCTTACATAAATAAAAATAAATTAGAGAATAAATACTAAAAACAAAATAATCAATTCCATAATAAATAATTAGCTCCAGGGAGCAAACTTCCCACTAGCTTAGCTCAATAAATTAGGTAAAATTAATAACATTTTATCAGCCCAGACAGTAAACTAATTTAAATACTACAAATAGAATTTCAGGACCACTTTAAAGTCCTCCAACGTATTGGTGGCATGAATGTAGAAAGGTAGAGAATTCCACAACGTTGGTGTGACCACCATATATGCTCTGTTCCCTGGCAACTTCATCCTTGATCATGGCACAGAAAGCAGGCCAGCACTGGTGGAACAGAGAGGGCACACAGAGGTGTGTAGGGTCAGGAGATCTTTCAGGTAACTAGGTCCCATATCATATAGGGCCTTGTATAGCAACAAGCATATCTTGAAGTTAATGCACCACTGAATCGGCAGCCAGTGCAGTTCCTACAGCATAGGTGTAATATGATCTCTATGAGATCTCCCAGAGATCAGATGTGCTGCCATGTTCTGGACCAGTTGCAGGCAATGCATTACACTCCTAGATAACCCTAGATAGGGTATGTTACAATAATCCAACCTGAATGTGAAGAAGGCATGGATTATGGTCAACAAGGCCCTGAGCACTAGATACAGTTCAATTTGGGTGATGTTACAAAGAGAGAAAAAGCCACTATGGATTACTACTGAAACCTGATGCTCCCAGGACTGTGTGTAGTCCATAGTTACTCCAAGACTTTTTACCATATCTAGAGCTCCAGGGATGGCACCATTCATAAATGGCAAGCAGGTTTTGCTTCTTTTCATTGCTGACCAATGGTTAAGTGATCATCACCTCAGTCTTGCTTGGGTTGAGACTTAACCGAAGACGAGTGCAGCCATCTCAAAGATGGAATCACCTAAGACTATGTCTGGACAGGTAGGACACAGTCCAGCACACAACAGTACCTCTGAGCCCTACGTAGTGTCTCAGGTGATCTAAAAGCACCCCATGGTCTACTGTGCTCAAAATGTCATCCAATGTCTGCCTGATTGGTAAAACTGTGTTGGAATCTGTTTTGAAAGAAATGTTGGTAGCCCTTCTTTTAAGATTATTGTATTGGCTTAGCTGGCTGTGCCATGACCCAACCGGTAGTGCTATATGCTCCTGTGCCAGTGACCTGATTTTAGAAGTGAGCTCGGGAAGCTGGCTAGGCAGTCCAAGGGCTGGGGAGGTGCTGCCGTTTGGCAGTGCTCCCAGACAGAAGGGAAGGATAGTAGGCCAGCTGCCTTGGTGATCCCTTCTGGCTGGCCAGGGACTTTCCTTCACAGGGATGTCAGGGAATGGCAAGACTTGCAGGAGCTATGCCCAAGATATGGTGGGACTGGAATTGTTATAAAAAAGTAAGATATAATCCAAAGTCCATCAAAACTTATATATTTATTAAACTCTTTTTCTTCACACCCATATACATGAGGCAACAGTTTCGTGGCTTAACATCACTTCCTCAGGCCAATCGTATATGAACAGTGTTGACACTTAATTTTCATTTATTTGAACTCCACTAATCTGGAAGTCCTGATATAGTACTCTCAAAACGAGCACCATGCCACCCTGTTCCTATTACCATTTGGTCACACTCTAAAATGGACCAGTTCACGTCTCAAAATTTTCATCCACTTAATAGTAATCTTGCTAAGAAAACCACATCTAATGTATCTTTGGCAATTGTCCTCATGAATCGAAAGCAGCTGCTGTTGCCTATTCTTACATGGGGCTCAATTGCTCATTGCTTTTATTAAACCATGTTCTGGGATAGAACTTACTGTCTTTGCTTCTTTTTCAACTTACTTGCTCCACACAGTGCCCCTCATCTCAGGCAAAAGACTGCCTTCTGGTGGGACCGGAAACCAGGACAAAACACCAAACAGGCTAGCAGGCTTTGTCTAGCCCTGCCTGATTTCTTCTCATCCACCCCAGCACTGAGCCAAGCTGCCATTGCAGGATTATTCTCTAGTGGGGGGGGATGGCCCTCCTGCTCATGGCTCCACATACAGGGGGAAGCCTTGGGGTTCCTGGTAGGTAAGGCTTTGGAATTGGATGATGGTGAAGGAGCAACAGGGACAGAGCAAAGAAGCCACCTGCTGACCATGGCAGGAGGGGGAACAGAACATGGAAAAAAGATTATTGGCTTAGATGGATTTCTTGGGCTGATTGTCTATTATTGATTAAGATTTAGTTTCTGTGTGGGGGAGGGGGTCATAAAGTATATCTTTTATTTGCTTGATTACAGTTGTGCTGGCCAGAATGCAATGTAGTATCTCAAGTTACTGCATGACAAAAGGAATTAACTGTCAATTGAAACTGCATTGTTTACTGTGGTAATTCTTCTGCAGTATGCTGCAGTATTGCATTGCGTTCTGGCTGACACAGCTATATATGCCACAGATTACACACCATGGGGGCAACATGAGGGGGGAGCAACAGTTCCTGCAACTGTGTGGATTTGAAATTCCTGTTGCCGCCCCTGCCTTCTGGATCTCTCTGTCCTCCTCCAGGTCCACTATCACCTCTGCTGTGCTGGTTCAATCAGGAGTTCCATCCAAGAGGTGAAAAGGGTAATGTTCTGACCAGAGTCATGTCCTTGTGTGGAAAACTGTGTACCCACTTTCCCTCTCACTGGACCACTGGTGTCTTTCTCATGCATCTCATGTGGTGGCAGCTGATGGCACCCCAAGGGCTCCACATCATTGGTGGAACCTAGCCCCTTGCCCTTACTCTTGGTATATTATGAGACATTAACATTAGCAGAGCCACATGCATCCCAGCTAGTGAAGAAGGTTCCTAGCTAACAGTACCTCCACTTGGGCATACTTTTGTTTAGTTGAGTTTATGATTTTGTTCTTTATAAGTGCACTGGACCCAAAATGGACCTTTTTCAGGCACAATGCAGTGTACAAAGTGGCGCATATGAACAGAATGTAAACGCAGAGATTATCTTGTACAGACATTCGCATTTAAAAAAAATTCGTTTTCAGTGATCTGGTAAAAACATCGACAGAGGAACTGTAAAGTTAAAGGAATACAGTTCTATATGATTGCTGTTCAGTAACTAAATGATTGCTGCCCCATGTTAATATATAGAAGAGGATCATGTAATAGATTTTGTCAAGTAAATGAAAAGTAGAAGCAGCTATCAGCAGGCTTGAACAATATAACCAGTTCTAAAGGCTAACTTTTATTATGTAGTCTAAAAACAAAGTCACCAGAAACTTTGGGATCTAAATTCATGGAGTAACTAATTTAATTTAAGAAAGTAGCTACAGTGATGGATGGTGTTGCCATGTGAAACATCAGATTTTGCAATTGTACTGTGCAGTACTGATTTCTTAGCCAAACTAGTTTAGGAGTAGCATCAACTTTCAAAGAGCCACAGTCTATAATAGGCAGTAGGCTATGTTGAGCTACAAGCACTCAGGTATCATTAGTTAAGCATTTGTTTAATCTGCATTATTGTCCTTATTTCTGGTGCAGTTTCCTGGTCATAAAATTTATATCATCTGTAAAAATAAGACGGGGATCAATATAAATTCCTAAATATTTAAAAATGTCTAGGCATACTATAGGTCTGCTATTGGCTGCCTATTGGGGCAGTTGGAGTTTTCCTCACAATCATCATCTTGTCACCTCTCTGTGTGACTACTGAGACATGTTCTCCCATTCTATGCCCAAAGTAGAGGTGGACAAGCCAGAGTGGGCTTGAGTCTGGCTCGAGCTTAGTTCCTGGGTCAGCTCAGCTCAACCTCTATAAAAACTGAGAGTCAAGGTCAAGCCAAGCATTTTTGTCAGCCTGAGCAGTTAGTGTAGTGTCTGAAATGTTTAACTCCTATGTAGAAAACAGCCTGCAGTGGTCAGGACTCTACTTGTGTTACTGCAGGCTCAGCTCTGCTTTGGCTGTAGGTGAAAAATTCTGACTTGCCCACCTCTGTCCCAAGGATGCATGCTCTTGCTGTTCTCTGAGGTCAAATTAGTTAAAACATTATTTAAAGAGAAACAATGTATCTGATCAGAATGAATACCAGAAGCTCCACAAGGAAACTATAAGCACAGCAGCTGCACACATTGTGGAAACACCAGAAACTCAGAAACTTTCAGTCACCCTTGAACTGGGTATACATATCAGATAAAAAGTTTCATAAGCTGCTGCAGCAACACCACAGTGATTTACATGTTGTTACACTTGTGCAATCTTGTTTATATAGGGCAAACAAAAGGGCCATTAAAAATGTGAGTAGGTGAGCACAAAACAGCCATTAGAGTCAGAAATCTGAATTATGAAATGGCCAGACATTACAAAAAAAAAAAGAAAAAAAGATCATGGATCATTGGCAACTCTCAGACATTTTGAAATAGAATATGTCACAATTTTGAAAAGTGGGGCTGACCTGTAAAACATATTATTGGATAGAGAATCATACTGGAACCACATAGTGGACTCAATGAATTCTTGGGGTCTGAATGAAGATAATGGCTTTAATAGCTTTCTATGAAGATGCGTTCCCAGCCTTTTGATATTTATGGACTGTGAAAGTGATTTCTATAGTAACAACATTTTAAAGAAATGTTGACTTGGACATGATGCACTGTTTTTAATATGTCATAAATACATACTCAGCATGTAATGTTGCTATGAAAACACTGCTAGATCCGTATCAATAGTCTGTTCTAAATATTTATTAAATCATGAATTGTAGTACATATTCATTATATAATGGTTTCATAGATGCATCTGCTTATGCAGGACGGAAGCACTGTATATAGCTTTTTTTATCAGGTGACAACCACAATAGATTTTGAGCTGAATAGCATTTTAAATACAATAGATAAGTTATATTAGTTCAGAGGATATATTGGTTAAATAAATGAACTTGTTTTCTTATTAAGTGCCTTCTAAATAAGGTTCGTGCTGTAATCAGCATTTTAATTCACTCATGTAATGGGTTCACATTTTCTCACTGGAATGTTTTTTCACCTTTACCATTCAAGGCACACACATAGTGGGAATGTAGGTTTATTTGGGGAGGAGTCCCCAAATGAACCACCAGGTTTCCATGGCCATTCCTAGTAATGCTGGTTTTCATGGAGACATGAGCAGGATAAATACCTCTCCCTAGCCACAGCATACTAGCTCTGAAGAAGGAGTGGGTTTAGCTCAGAAACGTCAGCAAGTAGTAATGCTTTATGGCATCTGTGATGCTGCCTCTGGCCTGGGAATCCTGTGAAAAGCATGAAAGTTTAAAGCAGCCAGAATTGCAGTAAAATGAATTAGGCAGTTGAGTCAAGGAAACTTGCTAAATGATTGCTTGTGAATGTTGTCATGAAAGATATCACTGTTTGGAGCTCTTATGCGTTTTCTTTATTTTATTTTTTATTTGGTTTTGTTAACCACATCGGCTCATTGAGACTGCATGTTCCTTTTTCAGGAGTGACCTGGAATTAATTACATTTAACAGTCATTTATAAATACAAGTAATGGTCCATGATAATAAGATACTGGCAGCAGACGGGGAGGAATTATGGAAATCTGTTAAAGGGGGGTTACTGAAAGCCACTTACCTCTGCATAAAGAAAGTGAGAAAGAACAAAAAAGAAGGAAGCCATTCTGGTTTACTAGGAAGGTGGCAGGGGCAATTAGGGAAAGGAAAAGGCAATTCAAAAATATAAAAAGACCCAGAGGAAGGAGGACAGGGAGACTTACAGAGAAAGAAGCTGAGGGTGGCAGGGCAGAAGATAAGCAGGGCAAAAGCTGACACAGAGGGGAGAGAGAGAGAGAGAGAGAGAATTGCTAGGCAGACCAAACAGAGGGATAAAACCTTTTTAGGTATGTGGGGGAAAGAGGACGGCAAAGTAGGGCATAGTACGGGTGAGGGGGATGGGGGAATACAAGTGGAGGGGGACTTTGAAAAAGCAGAGGTGCTTAATAGCTACTTCTGCTCAGACTTCACAGTGGAGGGGGAGGGAAGGGGACCAGAGTTAAGAGGGAAGGGTAGGGAAGACAAATGGGTGGATCCTAACCTGTTCAGTGAAGACAGGGTAAGAGAGGAACTAGATAGGTTAAAGGTGGACAAGGCAATTGGGCCAGAAGGCTTGCACCCGAGGGTACTCCAGAAACTGAAGGAGGAGCTGGCAGCACCTCTGACGAGGCTGTTAAACTTTTCCCTGGGTACAGGGTGGGTGCCAAGTGACTGTAAGAAGGCTGATGCAGTGCCACTGCACAAGGGGGGCAGCAAGGAGGAGGTAGAGAATTATCGCATGGTCAGCCTCACCTTGGTGGTGGGTAAGATGATGGAGGTAACAATAAAGGAAAGGGTGATAAACTACCTTGTGGACAGTGCACTGTGGGATGACAGGCACCATGAGTTCACAAGTGGGAGGTCATGTCAGATAAACCCAACATAGTTTTTGATTGGGTGACGAAGGTGGTTGACCAGAGAGGGGTGGTGGATGTGGTCTATCTGGACTTCAGGAAGGCCTTCAACACTGTCCCTCTCAGAAGGCTGGTAAATAAGCTGGAAAGCTTACGGGTGGGACAGAAAAACACTAGGTCGGTGTAAAACTGGTTAAAGGACAGCAGCCAGAGGGTGGTGGTTAATGGGGTACATTCCAAGGAGATGGGGTGACAAGAGGGATGCCCCAGGGGTCAGTACTGGGATCCCACCTTTTTAATATCTGTATTAGTGATATAACAGATGGGCTGGAGGGGAACGTGTGCCTATTTGCAGATGATATGAAGACCTGCAATAGGGTGGACAACCCATGGAGGTGTGGGCCATGAGGGAGGACCTGAAGATTCTGGAAGGGTGGGTGGGTGGAAAATTGGAAGCTGAAATTCAATGCCAAAAAGTGTACAGTGATGCACATGGGGTATAAAAACCTGCAAGCTGCTTACACTCTGTGGTGGGGGGGGTAATTAAGCCAACTGAGCAGGAGAGGGATCTGGGGATTATAATATTAAACAACCTTAAGGTAGGTAACCAGTGCAGCAAAGTGGTGGGCAAGGCAAATAGAATGCTGATGTGTACAGGGGAGGCATAACTAGCAGAAGGACAGAGGTACTGATGCCTCTTTGTAAAACCATGGTGAGGCCTCACCTGGAGTACAGGGTCTAGTTCTGGAGAGCATACCTATGCAAGGACACACAGTACAGTGGAGTCAGCCATGATGAAGTACGGTAACTTGCAGTAATGACATGTCAAAAAATCCTGCATGACAAAAGGGCTTAGTTGCCATTGACTTACAATGGCCCCTGCAGTAAACTGTATCATTCTGTGAAATTCCACAGCATTTCTACATTGCATCCTGGCTGTCACATCTGTAGATGGGATTGAGAGGGTTCAGAGAAAGACAACCAAGAAGGTGCACTGTATGCATTGGAAGCCATATGAGGAGAGGTGGAGAAAATTGTATCTGCACCCATTGGAGACCAGAAGGGAGAGGGGGAAGACATGATAGAAGAATTTAGGTATGTGAAGGGGATTAATAAGGTGAGGGGGGAGCTTATTTACAAGGAAAGTGGGTGCTAAAACTAGAGGTCATGGTCTAAGATTAGAAGGAGGAAGATTTAGATGCAATGTGAGGGGGCATTACTTCACAGAGAAGGTGGTGGAGACCTGGAACAAACTGCCTGAGGAAGTGTTGGGGGCAACAATGGTGGAGGGATTGAAGAGGGCATAGGACAGACATAAGGAGTTGACCAGTGGTGGGAAGGGGTGGTTTCTTGACAAAGGTGATGAGTGTGGGGTGGAAAGGGGCAGACTCGATGGATCAGAGGGGTCCTTTTCTGCTGTCAGATTTCTATGATTCTATAAAATGTAAAACAAAAGAGTACAAACAATATTAACAAACAATTTAAAATCATTAAGTAGTCGAGCCATATTGTCAGGCTTAATAATATACAGACATTAATGCAGCAAAGTTAAGAATACATATCGGCAAGATGACAACAACAACCAGTGGCCTGTTCAAGACAAAGGTACTGACTATAGTATGCACTGGGTATGCAAACACCACCTCTTTGTCATGATATCTGCCAGTGTTGATAGACTGTCCTTAATGTTCTGTAAGGCAAACCTGTTTTCAGGAGTTTCATTGCTATCTAGCACCAGAACAAGGTCTCTATGGGATACTAAATGTATATTATTCATATGAGCAGAACAAGCTTTGACAGCTACTTGAATATATTCTCTGAGGTCTGTCGCATGATAGGCCTATATCCATTTACGTGGGTTCATATTGTATATGCTGAAATGTACTTTAGAATTAAGACACTGTCTCGTTAAAAGGCTTTAGGAATTAAATTACAAAAATTGCCTTAATTGTTTTAATGGCTAGGGTGGCTCTGGTACATCTCCAGATAAGCGTGACAGTTTCATGGGGACTGGAAACCATAACTCTTAGAGAAAAATGGGTATCTAGCTTCCAATAACTCCAGAAAGTTAATGCAGTGACCTAGGGGTCAGGGGTTAAACCAAATGCATGGACCAGATGTCACTGGGGTTGACATGAAACCTGACATGGAACCACAGTGACATCTGCAGGGAAAGGTAAACTGTTGCACCCCATCATACAGTGGGTGTGGCTTAAAAATGACCAGCATGTATTTATGAGACACACTTTTTAACTAAGAGCAGCTGAATAGTGTTTAGGTTGGAGTCAGGTTGTCTGGCCCTGCTGGCATATACTTTTACACCAGAAAGTATATGTGTTGGCCTGGAAAAATCTCTAAAACCAGAACTGAGTGTGTGGGAATTAGACTCTTCACATACTAAACAGAAAATTCAGATTTTTAAGTCAGAATATTGGAAACCAAGACTTTAATCAAGGAAAGCACCTGAAGCATTAAAAAAAAGGATATTCAGAGGAACTGACTGGGAATGCAATCTTGTTACAAGATTGTTGCTTTAGGACTTATCTCTACAAGGACATTTAAAATCTTGTCTGAACTCTAACATCAATACAAGGTGTAGTTTAGAATACAGTATCTATTGTTTTCTGTAAACCATCCAGTTTTACTTTTGTTATTGTCTGCATTTCAAAGTTTTTCCAAACTGTAGAATTTTCTGTACTGCTTCTATTTTAAGTAAACGTTTATGATTTTCTTATGAACTCTGTCTGGGGTCTGGTTGTGTGATTTAACATTTTAACAGAAGTGTTTTGAAAAGACTGTGTGCATTGACAGATAGTACTGCTCAGCTATCGTACCCAAACTACTTAGGCAAGACGTAGCCAGTGGCTGTGGTGGGATTCAAATACTGAAAGTAGTGCAGAGTAAAGGGAACTTAAAACTACAGAATCCACCCTCCTACTGGGAAAAGGAAGGCTGGTAAGTCTTCCGGAACCCTTACTCCTGTTCACGAGTTCTTAAAAAGGGGGATCCTCTCTGCAAACAGGAGGTCATACCAGGCTGCCCAAGTTTTGGGGGCCAGGAGCTCATGACAAGGCCTGTGATGCTTTTGCACCAACTATCAAAGTGACCACTAAGAAATGTAGTGCCCCCTGGATCACTCCAGAACTCCTACAACAGTTCAAAATAACGTGATGACCTCTGGCATCGTGCCACTGCATCCGGTTAGCTAAGCGATAGGCCTATAATGCTGCCTTCAATAAGTGTACCTGGTCAATCTGCAAGGCCAAGACAGAGCACTACAGAACCGCCCTAGCCACCTCCTGGGGTAGCACAAGAAAGTTATGGGATAACATCAAGGAGCTTAATGGTAAATCCTGCTCCCCCCCTTCATAACTTAGTGTTAATGGTACTACCACCACAGACACACTTCACAGTGCTCTCCAACATATCACCTCCACAAACCATATAAAAACTACAAACTACAGGTATCTGCCTCTATCTCTGAAATCAAACAAAGGGACAGAGGACACTGCAGAGCAGGACACTGCAGCACAGGAGCTAGCACAACAAAACTTGCCCAAAACAGGAACCAAAACAAAACAAGCAAAAAGGAAATCCAAAAAAACTTCTGATCATAGCAGACTCCATGATTCGAGGAGTTGATGCCATTCTCCAGCCAGGGGTGATGGTCAGATGTCTCCCACGTATATCAGCATGGAGAGATACTGACTGCATTGCTAAAATTGTTCAGGAAGCAGGAGAAAACATTAATGTCCTCGTACACAAAGGGACTAACGATCTCGCCAGCCAGTCAGTTGTGGAGACCAAGGAACACCTGACCAGGCTGGGTGACAAACTATCATCCATTTCATCCAGCATCTCCTTCTCTGAGATCCTGCCAGTCTGGAAGGGGGGGGGCAGATGGACGGAAAGTCAGAGAAGGGGAGACAGGGGAGCTAAACATGTGGCTCAAGGGCTGGTGCCAGGAAAAAGGACACAAATTTGTAGGGAACTGGCAATAGTTTTGGGAGTGAAAGTTCTCTAAATTTGATGGACTGCATCTGACTAAGGAGGGAGTCAGTGCATTGGGGCAGAAGTTTGACGTCTTTGCAGAATATTTAAATTAGCAAATGGGGAGAGTGGTGCAGCACCCCATACATTGAATGGGAAGAACACCCCTCCCCCCTCAGCTAGTGGTCAAACAGGAGTTCAGCATGTTTGTAGTTCATTTGCATCACCAGGTAGGGAAGAAGGTCTGGCTCCACATACGACACACAGGGGAAATGCCAGACCTCACCCAACAACTAACACACCAAAATCTGGCCAATGGAAAATCATGTACACAAATGCTTGCAGTCTGGGAAACAAGATCCCAGACCTGCAGGCAATAATGACAGATGCTAAACTGGACATAGTAGCCGTTAGCGAGACATAGTTTACCAGTAACCACACTTGGGAGACTTCAGTACCTGGCTATGTACTGTTCAGAAGAGACCGAGGTGCAAAAAGGGTGGGTGGAGTGGCCCTTTATGTCAATGAAAATATCAAAGCTACAGAAATTCACAATACACATAAAGAGCCAGAAGAACTGTGGGTCACCCTGGAAACAGGACATGGGACAGCCATACGAACTAGGGTTGTGTACAGGCCTCCAGACCAGGGGGAGACCATAGACGCGTTACTGTTAGAAGATATACAAAACATGACAGCTAAAGGGGAGGTACTAATAATGGGAGACTTCAATATGCCAGATGCAGACTGGTCAATACCAGCAGGAACATCTGCTAGAACTAGACACATGGTGGATTCCCTGCAGGGGGAGGGCCTCAAACAACTGGTACAACAACCCACAAGAGACAGGGCTATCCTAGATCTAGTACTGACTAACAGGGAAAGGATCACAGCTCTCCAGGTAGAAGGTTACCTGGGAGTCAGTGACCATCTCATGTTATGGTTCAATTTGGCCCCTAGAACTAAATCATCCCATTCCAAGGCAAAAATATGGGACTTCAGAGGAGCTGACTTTGATAAGATGGCCAACAGAGTTAACCTAGCCCTGGCAAAAAGAAATACAGGTGAGGGGGTATAGGCAAAGTGGGCAAGCATTAAGGATGCAATACTTGAATCAACATCCCATTCTGTTAGAGAGAAACGGAAGTACAAAAGAAGAAGGAAACCACTTTAGTTCTCAAAAACAGTAGCATAAAAGGTCAGAGCCAAAAGGCTGGCATTCAGGAAATATAAAGGAACGCAGCAGGATGAAGATAGGGAGGCATACCAAACTTCCCTAAGGGAAGCAGGGAAGGCAGTAAGGCAGGCAAAGACCCAAACTGAGGAAGCACTAGCACAAACAATAAAAGAAGGTGACAAGACTTTCTATAGATACATTAGTGAAAGGAGAAAGTCCAGAGAGGGTAGTGTTAAGATCAAAGGGGATAAGGGGATGTGTGAGGAGGAGGACCATGTAAAAGCATCTATCCTAAATAGATACTTCTGTGCAGTATTTACTGAAGAGAAGGTAGAGCAGGGCACACAGCTCAGCACCATGGTCATGGGGGGAAGGAGGTGTGCACTGGTCCATTCACAAAAGAAAGGGTCCTACAAGAGCTCGATAAGCTCAAGGTGGACAAGGCAATGGGACCTGATGGCATACATCCCAGGGTACTAAAGGAGCTAAGGGTGGAACTAGCAGAGCCATTATCAGAACTGTTTAGTGAGTCTCTGAGCACAGGACAGGCCCCAGAAGACTGGAAAAAGGCTCATGTGATCCCGCTCCACAAGAGTGTTAGCAGTGAATAGGCAGGGAACTACAAGCCAGTCAGTCTTACCTCAGTAGTGGGCAAGATTATGGAGGCACTCCTTAAGGAAAGGATAGTGCAACACCTGGAATCCATAGGAGCACAGGATCCAAAAAGGAAGGTCCTGTCAAACTAATCTCATAGATTTCTTTGACTGAGTAACCAGAGTGGTGGACCAAGGGGGAGCAGTTGATGTCACCAACCTTGACTTCAGCAAAACTTTCGATACTGTTTCACATAGAAAAGTGATTAATAAGCTGGGTAGGCTAAGGGGTGGGTCAGAAGTTGGTCAACTGGGTGGTAAACTGGTTGATGAGCAGAAAACAGAGAGTGGTGGTAAATGGTATACAGTCAGAAGAGATGCAAGTCACACGTGAGGTACCTCAGCGATCAGTCCTGGGGCCAGTCCTCATCAATATCTTCATCAGTGAGATTTCAGATGGACTGGAGGGTAAGGTTTGTCTGTTTGCAGATGACACCAAGCTCTGCAACACAGTAGATGATCCAGATGGGGTGGGCAGAATGAGAAAAGATCTGGATAAACTAGCAAAATGGTCAGAAGAGTGGCAACGGGGGTTTAACACAAAGAAGTGCAAGATCATGCACGTAGGGAAGAGAAACCCTGAAGCCACCTATGGGATGGGAGGGGAGTTGCTGGCAGTCACAAGGGAAGAAAGAGACTTGGGCATCATCATCACTGATGACCTGAAATCATCCAAGCAGACCACTAAAGCAGTAAGTAAGGCTAGGGGGATGTTGGGGTGTATTAATAGGGGTATCACAAGTCAGAAGAGGAGGTAATAATCCCTCTTTACAAGACACTAGTTAGGCCCCATCTGGAGTACTGCGTGCAGTACTGGAGTGATCACCTTCACAAGGACATTAACCAAATTGAGGCAGTCCAGAGTAGGGCAACCAAAATGGTGCAGGGACTGCATCAGAAAACATATGAGGACAGATTAACAGAGCTCAATATGTATACCCTAGAGCAAAGGAGGGAGAGAGGTGATATGATCAAAACATTTAAACACCTTAAGGTCATTAACAAGGTGAAAGAGTCTAACATGTTTCAATATAAGAAAAATAGCAGGACAAGAGGACATGCATGAGATTAGAGGGAGGCCGATTAAGGGGTAATGTGAGGAAGTTCTTTTTCACAGATAGGGTGGTGGATGCATGGAACGGCCTACCTCAGGAAGTGGTGGATAGGAATACAAAGCAGGGCTTCAAACAGGCATGTGACAGGCATAAGAGAGCAATACAGATGAGTATGACTAGATAGGCCATTGACAGAGCAAAGGCCGATGGTACATTCATAAGGTACAAAAAGAGATGGGTAGACTAGATGGGCCTTGCGGTCCTTATCTGCTGTCACCATCTATGTTTCCATGTTTCTGTGTTCACATAGCTAACTGCCTCAACTCCACCTTCTCAGACCTCAGCTCAGTCCTCCCTAGCAACTTTTTCAATTCAATTCAGCCTACCCCCCCACCTGAGCTCCTCCACCCCTTGAGACTCAGAGTCATTACCTACAGAAGCAAAAACATACCTGTCCAAAGCCCTCTAGAGCTCCAATTACTGCAAAGACGCCTTCGATATGCATATCCTATGCCTCGTGCTAGACTCAGTTGTCTCCCCACTCACGGACCTTCAAAATCTGTCCCTGTGCTTGGGCCAGTTCCCAACCTCATGGAAAATGGCAGTGATGACACCAATATTGAAATGTGGCGACAGCTCCCTCCCAAACAACTACCGGCCCATCTCGATTCTCCCCCCACTCTCTAAAGCCCTTGAAAAGATCATGGCCAATCAGCTCACTGACTACCTCTTTGCACACAACCTCTTATGTAGGGAGCAGCATGGTTTCAGAGCTGGTCATAGCAGTATGACCGCCCTCACAGAATTCACTAACTCCCTGCACTCCACACTTGACAAGGGGCACCTCGCAAGGGCCATGTTTATAGACCTCTCAAAGTCCTTCAACATGGTTTGTCACCCCCTCCTTCTTAACACATTACAACAAATTGGGGTCTCTCATTGTCCACTCTCATGGTTCTCCAGTTATCTTTCATCTAAAACCCAATGTGTTAACATTAATAATGCCATATCTGCTATGCTGCCTGTGTGCTCAGGAGTTCCCCAGGGATCTATCCTGGGTCCCCTGCTATTCAGCATCTACCTCAATGCCCTGCCTAAATCCTGCCCTGGCAACCTTCTCCTCTATGCAGATGACTCTGTTCTTTACACCATACATCCTGATCCTCTCTCTTTCTCCAGCGTACCTTATGAAACTCCTTCTTTCAGACTGAACACTGGTTTGCTAACCACAGATTGGTGGTCAACATTGAAAAAACTAAGATGATGGTCTATGCCCACCGCCAAAACAGATCAAAGGATTTCCCCCTGGAAGTACTCTCTGCCTCTCTCACCCACTGGAACAGGTCCAAAAGTACAAGTATCTAGGTATTACATTTGACTCTTCCCTCTCATTCCACGAACATATAAAATTCCTCACCTCCACCACCAACACCTGCATTGGTCTCCTTTACAGACATAAAGACTGCCTGCCACCTGAAGCACTTCACCTAGCCATTACCTCCTCAGTCTTATTGCTGGTGTGCTATGGCCTCACAATCTATGGTGCCAATGACCCTACGGCTCTTCATCAAATACAAGTAGTCATCAGTAAGGCCTGCCGGCTCCTCTCTGGTGCCAACAGAAATACACATACCTGCACCCTATACACGCTCACCAATATCCTTTCCCTTGAGAAAAGACTATTATACCAGACCAGTCTCTTCACCAAAAAAATCCATCTGGGTTTAACTCCAATAGGTGTTATGGCTTCTCTTCAGGCAGCCACCATTGCAGCATCCACACAGGCCACCCCAAAAACTATCTGGAAGGTGCCTAGGGTCAGGACCACCCTGGCCCAGTGATCCTTCCCCCTTAGAGCTCCATCCTGGTGCAATGCCCTACCACCGGCCTTCACATCAATCACCAATCTAGGTCCTTTTAAAGCTGCCTTAAGGGCCCATATCTTCTCCTCACAACAATGCCAATGTAACCGGTAACCTGTGGATCCTGCACCATGCCACTAGGCCACACACCCGTCCTTGGCCAGGCAGTGGAAAGCCCTCACAATTTCTAGCCTACAGGCTCCTCACCTTCCTTGGTTACCATATAGTTGCACTGGACTAAGAATGTATTGTATTATGCATAAGACAAGACCTCCCTGAGGCGGCTTACTACCAGCTCATATCATGCATTGCTTTAGCTACCAATTATATAGGTCTTAACAGCTCGTTAGGTAAATATGTCGAAAGCTCTACCCTGTTTTAGCTACCAAATGTATAGGCATTAATCAGTGCTCATTGTACTTATACACTTTATGATTGCTCACCCACATTTATTCTATGTATGTACTGTATGAATGTCTATGATTTATTCTGACGTGACGCCTTTGGAAATGAGTCTATGACTCAAAGGGTCGTAATTCCAATTTCCTAAATAAATAAATAAATCATACTATTTAAAGGTGGCTTGAAAGCCATAAAATTGCTGCTACATTTCTTTCTCAGTGATGTCCAATTCTGCAAAGAATGTGGGCTGTCAGCTGCATCAGGCCATATCTTAGTTGCTCCCTCAGACTTGCCTGTCCCTCAAAGCAGTTGAGAAATTTAAAATGAAAACTTTTTAAACACATTACAGCCCTCCATTTATCCCAATGTTTGGCTTACACTTCCACAGGCAGGACACAAAGCTGGCAAAGTAGGCTCAATTTCATGCTCTCTAACACCACATGGATGTGATCCAGTAGTCAAATGTTTCTCCATGTTTACTGGTAATGCAAGCTGTGATAGCATTCTACACCGTTGTTACTGGTTTGACACACACTCACACACAACAGCAACCAGATGCTTATACAACTTCTTATACTTCAATGCTGCCTCCACCTAGATGACTATTATGACATCCCAATCTAGTTTTTGACCCACCATGACCACTGCTCACCCAGTGCAAGGCTTTCACTTTAGGTGAAGAAGCACCTTTTTAGTTGCTTCAGGAACCTCTCACCCACTTTGTATCAGACATAGGTTACTGTTATACTTGATAGTCATGCTCTTTGGCAACAAAATACTAGACTGCAAAATAAAAGTGGATATTACTTGAACCATAAAAAACTGCACAGTCACAGAACATATTGAATACATAAATATTGAATGTTTACACTATTAGTTCACAGAATATACAATAAAATACAAAAGGGATAAACCATTCTAGGGAATGTTTAATAAAAAAATAAACACACATTTTATAGAAAGAAAAACATCTCTTGTCCTAAACTAAAATCTAAAAGATTTTACCCCAGCTCCTGGATTTCTTCCTGTCTGAGATCCAGAAGACATATATTTCCTTTTCTGACAGTGGACCTCTGATGTGTTCTGATCTACCAACTGAATCTGAAGGGTCTGAGATTTGTGTTCCAAAGTAAAACTTTCAAGCGGCTACCCAACCTATTGCATTATCCTGTCAGTCACAAGAGTCAGACTCTCTTTGTTCCCTTGCTTAAGAAGCAGGCTCAAACTGGTTTTCAGTCCAGCACACCATAATGCCAGATGAATGTTGTTTATTTGATGCATCTCACAATAACTGCCATTGCCTTTGTGCTCTGGATAAGACATCAAAACTTCAGGGGTCCATTTTGTAGCATAGATCATCTTCAGACAGACCTTTTCATGTGATAAGGAGGAACTGTCAGGCACAGTTAATTACATATCCACTTCCAGAGGGAAATCTGCTCTCCACAGGGGTCCTGTATACTGTAGATTATCTGACTGCCTGACTCCTTCCTTAAACTCAAACAGCTTTAGTAACTTTAACCCTCTCTAACCACCTGAGAGGACTGTCAGAAAAATTATCCAACTTCAGTATGTCACAGGTATGCCATGTAGGTTACATGTCTATGTCTATGTGCCTTCTAATCCTACAAATAAAATATGAATGGGCATCTTTGTGGCACCCGCACAAGATGCCTCTTTGTGTGAAGATGGCAAATTGCCAATTGCATCTTTCTCCATGGCTTACCCTACTCTCCAGTCTGCAGATCACTTCTTGGGCAGTCGATTTGCATTGACTTGCTGGGAACAGCTTTGGTGCTGGATACTTGTATAACTGTAGCATCAGGCCATTTCAGTAACTTGGCATTCTGCTCACTTATTCTATGGAGCCATGTTAAGAGGTTGTGGCCATTGACCAAATTAAACTATGCACCATACACATACGGCTGCAGTTTTTGCAGTGCTCATACTATCCCCAGACACTCCTTTTCAATCATGGTGTGGACCTCCTCCTTGGACAGCAGTTTCCAGCTCAGGTATATTTATTTTATTTTTGATAACTGGGTAAGTGCAGTAGACATAGAAATGCCTATTTTCAGGTGTGGACCAGAATACAACTGGGTGTTGTTCCTCTGTGGATGTAACCTGCTTCAGATCAGCCCCCAGCCCACAGTCAGATGCAGCTATATGAAAAACAAGTGTTAATAACTTGTTGGTACTAGTAAGCACAAGTGCCCAAAATAACACGTCTTTTAGTTAGCAGAATATGACCTCACAATACTCTGTTTACTGAACCTTTTCAGCTATTCTCTTCTTAGTGAAGCCTTCATGAACTGTGCTGTCCTGATAAAGTTTGGGACAAACCATTAGTAATACCAGTAGTCCCCCACAATGCCCTCACCTATTTGTAGTGGTGGGTGAGGTCCAGTTCTGAATGGCCTCAATGGCTGCATGCTTATGCTAGATTTTTTTTTTATTTTAACTAATTTATTTATTTATTGAAGACTTCAGAGATTGCCTTTGAGCACAAGTGCTCATTTACAAAGCTTCCATGTCAAGTATATAGTCACAAAAAAAATTACAAGTATGATTAGCAGTTCCAGAGAAAATGCAGTTGAATCAGGCTCAAAACATTTAAGACAGAACAATTATATACAGTTTTGAAAACAATCCATACAGATCATAGTATTATAAGTCACAGGTTATACACAGAGAGAAACCAAATAAAACAGTTTAATGGGTACAATTGCATTGGACTGCAAAGGCAGACCCCAAAAATCTCTAAAAGTGATTAAATCTGGGGAGACTCAGAAGTGTGTCAGGAAATGCATTTAGCCAGTTAGAGGCCCTGACAGCAAATGGCTGCTTGCCTAGTTGAGTTTGCTGGAAAAGAGGCATATGAGCACTTCTGGCAATGTCCCCAGTGTTGCACTGGTTAGAGATGGTGCACAAGCAATATATTAAAGCAAGGGATGCTAGGCCCATGATTGCCTTATTGGCTAGTCAACATATCGGGAGCTTCATTCTGCTAGGTAAAGGTAGGCAGTGGGTGGGTAAAAGGTTCAAAAGGGAAAAGTTAAAAATTCTAGAAATGCAGTGTGAAAGTTTCTCAACCGCCATGGCAAGAGGTTTCATACCAACCAAATCATTCCTACACCTAGTTTTGCCAAGTACCCTACTGATATTTTTCAAGGTGTCTGTACCAGGAACAATGTGGCACACCTTATTACAGATCAGCTGTACTCTGTTTAGCATCATGCCACATATAGCTGCGCAGACAGGAAGGCCATAATCTATAAGTGACAGAATAGAGCTGGCCACAATAAGATGTCTAGTATCCCAAGTAAGATTGTTCTCATTATTGCAACTCCATTTACCTAGGGTTACCTGGGGTGGAAATCTTCCACTTGCAGCTAGTGCAGAACACTGCGGTCCGGCTTTTGATGGGAACTCCCCAGTCCTGTCATATCTCGCTGGTGCTGCGCATACTGCACTGGCTGCAAGTACAGTGGTGGATCACCTTTAAAGTCGGTCTTCTGACTTTTAAAGCCCTACACGGACAGGACCTGGACTACCTGAAAGAGCTTGTGGTCCCTTATTGCCCTGGGCAATCACTCCATTCAGCTGACGAGAGGTTGCTAGAGATTCCAAAGGTGTGTTTGAAATCTTCTGGGGCCTGGACATTTATTCATGCATCCCTAACCCTTTGGAATTCTCTACCCCATCGGTTATGGGAGTGCATGACTGTAGAGGGATTCAAACAAGCTTTAAAAACATATCTGTGGTACCATGCATTTGGCGAATGATTTCTGTAACAGTATTAGTTGTTTTTATACTATTTATGATGTTGGGATATTTGATGTGTTATTTTAAACTTTGTTAGGCACCTTGGTTCTTTGAAAGATGCCATAAAAATAAAGATTTTTATTATTATGATACAGGGTGCCCAGTTTTCTGTTAACTATGGCCACCAGATTGTCAACATGGGCAAAGTTAAGGTCTCATCCAGAGTTATTTCGAGGTATTTTAAGGTCTCCACCTGTTCAAGGTTTTGCCCATGCCTGTTTTGGATGACAAAGGGAGGAATTTTTCACAGTTGTGGAAGGCTTCGAAAAAGCATGGTCTTTGTTTTTTTTTGGTTTTTAATTGAGGACCAGTGTTGGAGAACCAGACTTCTAGTGACTTAAATTTAATTTGGAGAGCAGCAGTAAGGCTGTCAAGGTCAGGGGTTTGGAATGAATGACTACATCATTGGCATTGTTTGCTGTCTGTCAGGCATTTGGCAGTTGATTTATGAAGAGGTCAAATAGGAGTGGGTCCAAGATGGAGCCCTGGGGGACACTAGTAGCTACTCCCCTAGTGTCAGACAAAGATTTATCAGTCTTCTCATACTGGGAGTGATTGGCAAGAGAGCTGTGGAACCAGTCAACTGCGTTCTGTAACAATCCCAGGCCAAGAGTTTGTTATGTAGGAGCTTATGGTTGACCAGGTCAAAGGCCTTTGTATATTTAGATCTGACAAGGTCACCATTATCAAGGGCCTCGCGAACATAGTTGGTGTATTCCAACATTTGTGTATTGGTGCTGTGGAGCTTCTGTAAGCCATGCTGCTATAGACACTGGACACTGTATTTTTCGAGGTATGTGACAAGTTGGTCAGAGACCATCCTCTTGAGGGCCTTGGATGGGGGAGAGAATAGAAATGGGTTTGGAATTAACAAGATTAGCAAGATTGCTGGATACCGAGCAGAATTTTGAACTGATGATCAGTTTCAGTTTGAACAAGCTGTCTGGAGGAATCGATTTGCTTTTTGAATACTCATGGGTAAGGCCTTCTGAATCCTTGGACTCGGGGCAAGGAGCAAAGAGTTGTGGAGGAGTAAGGAGCTGCTGTCTCTAGTGGTATTTTTGGATTTTCAGACCTTTGTTCGAACTAAGCTCTGTGCCGAGGACCCAACTCTAGTGGTGTTTCTGGATTTTTGGACCTTTGTTTGAATTTATTTCTGTGCTGAGCACCCGACTGGAGAAACTCTAGGGGAGGGCCTGTGGCCGGCTATCAGGAGGCCGCTGTTTCCATGCCATGCCTGGATCTGGGGCAGGAAGCCTGCATCTGGCCACCTACTAGTTGATGGGGGAGTGTGGAGTGGTCCTAAGACGTCTGAGGGCCGGTCTTAATGGCCAATCTGCCTGTAGCCTCTAGTTGCAGGTTTGGTCAGGAGCAGTGGTTCTCCTGGTTGGTTGGTTAATGGCCTTTGGATTTCCCTATCATTGTTTCTGGGTCTAATTTTCTCTGTGAGTCAGGAACTGTTGGATTATTGGACCTTTGAGGATGGAAGTTGAGTGGGATTTTTGAAGACTGTTTCTTAAACCCTGCCTGTGTACTTAAAATCAATAACTATGGCTCCTCATTCTTCTTGTTTATGATGATATGTTATATGTGGAATTTGAATCTTTGAATTTCATTGTCCAGCTTTTTCATGATATTGCCTATTCTGGTGGGGTGGTGAGAGTACCCTGTATTTTTTATTATATCACAGATTACTGTTTTTTGGTTCCTACTATGTGGAGAGGTGGTACTGGGACTAAAGACATTTTCTGATTACCTGGACTGGTGGGAGCTTTCCGGGTGTTGATTTTACATTATTTTGCAGTATTATACAGCAATTGATTTGTTTCCTCTTTAATTTATGTCCACAAAGTTTTATGCAGCTTTTGGATAGTATATTTTATTGTGTTTTTGGTTTTGTTAATTATTTATAATTTGTAGTTGTTTGTTTAGTTGGTTTGGGTGGGATTAAGTTAATTTGGGTGTGTTAGATATTATTTTAAGAATGTGCTGGGGAGGCCAAGTGATGGTCAGGCAGTGTTCCCCCCCAGGCTCAGGGAATTGCAACCTTTTGACTGCCCTTAGATACCGGTTGAGATTTTTAAATGTTGTTAATCCTTGGAGATTACTAGGAGGCACAGGAAAGTGGTGAGAACTGAGCCTGGTGGGGGAATGGAAAGGGGGGGGATGAATTGAGGTGGTAGGGACCCAGCAACACCCTGGGGTGAAATGAGTTCAGAACAGGGGTAATCCCTGTCTTGTTCCCATACCCAAGGGCCCAGCAATTGATGCTGAACAGGAGTCGAGGTCTTCGTCAGCATCTCATCCAACCCATGCGGTGTTATGTAATGCCAGGTCCATCAAACACAAGACTGCTATTATAGCTTATCTTGTTGAAACAGTGGATCTGGCATGTATCACTGAGACCTGGCTGGAAGAAAATGCAGGTCCAGTATTGGCCTATGCAGTTCCAGCTGGGTTCTCGGTGATTCACCGTCTGAGGTTGGATCATAGGGGTGGGGGTGAGGGTGTAGTCATCTTTTTTAAAACTGAACTGGGCCTTGTGGATGTTACAGTGGGGACCACCAGATCCTTTGAGTGCATCATGGGAGAGGGTGTAGGCTGCAGGATACTCCTCATTTACCATCCACCAGGTGATAGGGATTTATTCCTGCAGGAGATTGTGGACTTCATCATCAACATGGTATTGGAGTCTCCCAGATGGATAATTCTGGGGGACTTCAATGCCTGTGTTGACGATGAACTCTTGCAAGTTGGACAAAATCTCCTCCAGCTCATGACAATGCTGGACCTTACACATGTGGTTACCTCCTCTATCCATATAGGGGGTCACTCATTGGATCTGCTGTTCCTCCTGTGGATGGAGATCTCTGACTTGGGGGTGAAATCAGTCACTTGGTCTGACCATCGCACCATAGGGTTCAGTTTTGGGGCCCCCCCAAATGGACCTACCCCTTCGGAGATGGACTGGTACCACCCTTTAAGGGGAGTTACCCCAGATGGTCTATTGGTGGTTCTGGACCTATCGGGATTGCTGGGTGAAAGGACAAGCCCAGGGGACCTTGTACTAACCTACAGTATAGTAAGGCAGAGGGAGATGTCCTGAACTTGATTGCTCCTGTCCATGTTTGACCACTCACTCTTCTCCCAAGGTCCCCTTGGTATGATGTGTCCTTGAAGGAGTTGAGGCAAGTTGGTTGAAAGCTGGAGAAAGCATGGTGGAAGTCCAGCTTGGATGCTGACAGGCTTAGATTGATAGAACATTATAAGGGCTATCAATCAGAAATCACCCCTAAGAAGGCAGAGTTCCTGTCCAGGGAGATTTCTGCTGCACAGAATCGACTGGCTTAACTTTTCCAAACCGTTGACAGATTGTGCAATCCAATCTGTCTCCAGTCCAGAAGAACTTTTTCATAAATTAAGTGTGATGAGCTAGCTTGGTTCTTCACAGATAAGGTTGCCAGCATCAGGTCCGGAATTGGCCTGTCTCTCTCTCTATGAGGGGTTGAGGAGGTTGACGGGAGGTGGTGAGCACCCGGTCTGTCTGGACCGACATTGTGAAGATCATCCGGACTTTGCACCCAACCTGTTGTAGTTTGGATCCAGGCCCTATCCCCCTTTTAGTGGGGTGTGTAGATGTTATCTGCCTGATCCTAACTGAAATTGTATGGAGATCCTTGGAGTGGGGGGGGGGGTCTTTCTGGACCCCCTAAAGGAGGAGGTCATTTGACCACTCCTTAAAAAACCCTCCGTGGATCCCAACGATCCAGCTAACTACCGACCTGTCTCTAACCTTCCCTTTGTGGGGAAGGTTATTGAGAAGGTGGTTGCATTGCAACTGGATGATCACCTTGTAACCCACAATGTCTATGAAGCCCTTCAGTCTGGTTTCAGGAAGAGGCATAGCACAGAGACTGCCCTTGTTTGGGTACTAAATGATCTCCTAATGGTGAGAGATCAAAAGGCTCATACCATCTTGGTCCTTCTTGATCTCTCAGCAGCCTTTGACACTGTGGACCATGGGGTGCTTTTGGAGATGCTGCAGTTCCTTTGTGGACTGTCAGGTACAGTCCTCAAATGGTTTTGATCATCCCTTGCAGGCAGGTCTCAGGTCTCAGAGGGTGGTCACTGGAATTTATTCCTCTGATGCTGTCCCCCTGTCCTGTGGGGTACCGCAGGGCTCCATATTGGCACCCATGTTGTTTGCAGTGTACATGCTACCATTGGGAGATATCGTAAGGCGATACGGCTTGAGTTTTCACTGCTATGCAGATGATACTCAGCTGTATATGTCCTTTGTGCCCAGACTGGTTGATGCTGTCTCTGTGCTAAATAATTGCCTCACTGAGATCAAAGACTGGATAGGCTCCAGTTGGCTGAGACTGAATCCGGATAGGACTGAGGTGTTGATTGTGGCCCCGGGTCACCTGGGGGTGGGTTTCAGGGCTGGGCACGTGTCCGGCCTGTGGCTTGATGGTGTCCAGCTGACTACCTCAGATCGGGTGCAGAACCTGGGCGTTATTTTTGACGACAGCTTGATCCTGAAATCTCAGGTGTCAGCTGTGTTTAAATCCTCATTTTAGCATCTGAGGAATATCGCCAGGGTGAAACTGGGCAACCTTCCAACATAGGTTCATGCCTTCATTACTACCCATCTTGACTACTGCAATGCCCTTTACCTAGGGCTGTCTGGGGTTGATATCCACCACTTGCAGCTGGTGCAAAATGCTGCAGCCAGGCTGTTGACTGGTACTTCTAGGTCCAGTCACATTATGCCTGTGCTGCACGGACTGCACTGGCTGCCGGTTCAGTGACGGATCACCTACAAGGTAAGTTTGCTTGCCTTTAAAGCCCTACATGAACAGGGAACTGACTACCTGAAAGATCTCCTGACTCCCTACTCACCCAATCATCCTCTCTGATCCACCAGTGAGGGATTGCTAGAGATTCCCAGGGTTTGTCTAAAAACATTTGGAGCTCATGCTTTTTCATTTGTAGCACCAACCCTGTGGAATTCTTTGCCTCATCGGTTAAGAGAATGCCTGACCATCAGTAAGTTTTAAATCTATGTTAAAAACTCATTTATTTTCACTGGCTTTCCCATACTGATTTTAAATATTTTATATTGTTGTCTGCTTGTATATTTGTGGTTTATACTTGTACAGCATCTTGATTTCGAAAGGTGCTATATAAATAAAGATTTGATTGATTGATTGATTGATTAGCACAATCTCCACTTTTGAAAACCGATGTAACCAGTGCAGATTTCCACTTCTTGGGGAACTGAACAGTACAGGGAAAAGTTAAACATTCTAGAAATGGGGTGGGAAGGTTACCTTACTGCCAGGGCAAGACTTTTCTTATCACCTGAATCAGTCTTACACCTACTTTTGCCAAGTATCCTACTGATGTATTTTGAGGTGTCTAACAGCCTTAAAGATCATGTGCGATGAAATTTACAGAAATTAAATTGTCAGCATCATTCCTTAAATATTGTTATAACAACAGTGTATGGCTAGTGTTTTATATGAAAATCTACTATTTCATACCATTTATAGCTATTTATTGAGTGGTCTGCTTCAGCAACACTACTTGATTCTGAGACTTTCTGTTCCCTGTGGTAATTGGCATGTCTCTGCCCTGGTGATGTAATTTGGGGTGCTATTCTCTTCTTCAACACATAAGCTAGGAAGACTGTCACATTGCTGAGGTCTGTAAAGACTTTTTATTCCTTGTACTGTGCCTGTTGCAAGAATCTGAAAGTTGTTTGATTGTGGTTGTGTCATGCTCAATGCCAGTAGTGCACAGTAACAGTTTAAATTAAATTTTTTAGCCTGTGCAGAAGTCAGGGAGAGTAGCACATTGATGTTAAAGTGATATTGAAAGGTTCCCCAAATGCCCTCTTCACATAGTAGGCCATAGCCAGCCATGCTTCAGATGTTGAAGTTGCAATTTGTTTTGTAAAGAAAAGCTGTTGTAGTTATGTTATTGTTATGTTTCATCAGTGCTTTGTTTCTGGCTGCCCTCCAGTTTCTCTGTGCGGCCACACCCCCAGAATAATGCCATACAAGAGAGCTGTCAATGTTTTACAAACAGCAACATGGAATTATGGGTGATTTAAACATTGGCTTACATGTGCCTTACTCAGAAGTACAGTCTCATATGTTGCTAGTGGTGAGCACCTAGTATGTAAATGTCCATAGCATGGTATTGTGGGTACAATAAGAAGCTGATTTCCAAGTTCCTTACTGTGAGGTGCAGTCTTATAGTTCTATAGTGGCATCAACACTATAACCTCTTGTATGTTTATTTTCAAAACAAGGCATTGTGCATACCATATCTAGCTATAGGACTTCTTTACTGAAATATGTAGTCTCCTATTTCTGTAGTGAGCACAGAAAACTAATAGCCAGTATACTAGTTTGCATAGTGAGGCATTGTGGGTACAGTAGAGTACACTCCTACAAATTACTTCTCCCATGTTCTATGGCAAACCTGAATAAATGACTTTAACATAATCTTTTTACTAGTGCTAGCACATCCATACTGAGTAGAAATAAGTACAGATAAGGTTCCTATTAAATCTAAATTATTGTAAAGCAGACACTGACCAACAGCAGTGAAGTTACCAGCATTGTTTTACTAGCAGCAATACAACTTCCTAACAGGCACACCCCAAATGACATCAGCAGCCTGGAGGCATGCTGACTCAGCATCAAGCAACCTGGGGGAAATGGTCCACAACAAAAAGACACTAAAATTCATTAATTTGTTGACTTCTGTTACAAAACTTGGAACACACATAGGTTTTATAGCAATGTTTATTGAATGGTGCTGCTTCTTTTAGTTTTAAACAACTTTGCATATGATTTTTAAAGTAGTATTTAGGGTACCCTGGGTCAGAGTCCACCATTTGGAAGTCTTCAGGACCAGGTTCCCTGCAGTGGGTCTTGGCAGACACAATGGGGATAACAGAATTGAGGTCCGTAAAGGTTGTGTTGAGGTAATTGGAAATTTTGGTGGGATCAATGACCTCTCAACCCTCCACCATGAACATCTGAGTAGTGGTTTTAACTGCCTTGCCAAGGAGCTCTGAGATGTTGTCCCATAATCTTTTGCCATTGCTCCAGTTCTGGGTCTGCTGGTATATATAGAAGTCAGATTTAGCTTTTATGATCATACTGCTGCACTTATTGTGGGCTTCCTTGTACCTTTGCAGGTAGACAGGGGACCCTATTTCCCTAGCCAGTGCTGACAGATTTTCCCTCTGCCTCATGCAGGCAAAGTTTGTGGGTGATTCATATGTATAGTGTTTCTCTTGCCTTGCATTTTTTAAAAGGTACAAATTTATCACAGGCATGTGCGAACTGAGAGACAAAACATTCTAGGGCTGAATCAATATTGGGAATGGCATCTAATAAGGTCCTGTCAATTTGGGCCAAGTAAGATTTAAATTTAGGCATCTTCATTTTGTTTAGGACTCAGCTGACTGTGATGGAGGGCCTTGTCTGCTTAACTGCCCATAAGCATTGCACTGGGGAGTGGTCATGTAAGGTATCTGGTAGAAAAATTGACAACTTTAACCCTATCAGTGTTTGTAACTAGTACCCAGTAAAGTAGCTTAATTGTACCTGCTTTATAATTGGTCATGGTAAGATCAGTGTCCATTTGTGTGAGAAATAAGCTGGACATCTTAACCCTATGACCTGTGCTGGACTTAACATTCCAATTAATGAAG
The DNA here is from genome assembly GCA_016271365.2 of Neoceratodus forsteri. Taxonomy (NCBI): domain Eukaryota; kingdom Metazoa; phylum Chordata; order Ceratodontiformes; family Ceratodontidae; genus Neoceratodus; species Neoceratodus forsteri. Next base: position 1,683,871,436 of record CM057456.1, read on the forward strand.
TCACCAGTAACAACATATTCTCACTTCTAACTGAGTTGCATTAAGTAGTGAGTAATTAGCTCTACAGCCGGGTTGTGATTACACAGTGGTTCCCAGTGCCTACCTGATGGCTGAGGTATGATACCTCTGCCATTCCTATCTGGCATGTCTCTGTCTTAAACATCAGCCCTGTGGCTTTCAGCCTGCAGAACACATCCCTCATGTACCTGAGATGATCCTCCCATATCTGACTGTATATGACTATGTCATCCAAATTGGCCAGCAGAAAATAGTTCACCAAGGCAGAATGCAGTAGTCTAGCCTCTGAAAGGTCACTGGACCATTTCTCATCCTGAATGGCATTACTCAGAATTCAAATTGAAATGGGTTAAAAAAGAGCAATCTATCCCTGGCATCAGGGGTCATAGAAATACCTGCTAGTAGCCCTTTGTCAGGTCTATAGCAGTCAGATACTTGGCTGCCCTAGCCATTTACGGCCCTCATCTGTTCTAAGCATGGGATAGGCATCTGACTCCATGCAGCTATTATGCCTGCAGTACTCAACACAGAATCTTGATATTCTGAAGACCATCAATGCTACCGTACTCTCCGCAACACATGTACCAGAGACATCTGACTCGCTAAGGTGGAGTACTTCCAAGCCTCCTTCCATGAAAACATCAACAACCCATCCAAATTCTGGAAGATTATCCACACCCTATTTTCTACTCCTCCCACTCTCTTTCTCTCATCCTAAAAGTTGGTGCCCATACATTAGATGACTCCCCCCACCATGGCAGCTGAATTCAACATATATTTCACTTCCTCTGCCTCCTCTCTCCTTGCCTCTCTTCCCCCCATTGCTACTGGTGATCCTACTTGTTCCATCAATGCCTCCCCACACTCCTTACCCCCCTCTGCCTTGTGCTTCTCTTTTAAGCCTGCTCTCCCTGTGGACACCCTGCGTGTATTACTAGCCCTGAATCCTTGTATAGGCAAAAGCCCTGATGGCCTCAACCCTAAACTACCCCACCTTGCAGCCTACTCTATGGCCCATCTCTTGATTCTTCTACTAAACCTCTACTTTATACACACAACCATACCTGATGCCTGGAAGACTGCTACCGTAATCCCTCTTTCTAAAGGAAGAGATCCCTCAAACCCTAGCAACTACTGCCCCATTTCTTTACTTCCCTCTCTGGCTAAGCTACAAGAGCACCTGGCTCTGGAGCACCTCTCTTCCTTCTCTGACTCCTCCTCCTTTTTCACCCCTTTCCAGTCTGACTCCCATAAAGACCACTCCACCACCACCTCTCTCCTTTGGCTCACTGACTTCATTATCACAGCCATGGATCAAGGACGCATCACCTCTACCATCTTTGTCGACCTGGCCAAGGCCTTTGACACTGTCTCACACCTCACCTCCTTCTCCTGAGTAAGCTAACCATGGCTGGCCTCTTCGGAGCTGCTAACAGCTGACACTATCCACAAAAAACTACTCCCTAAACTCGGTCCTCTGTACAGACACTGCAGCTGCCTACCACTGCAAGCCAGAAGAGAAATTGTCCAAAAGATGATTGTCCCTGTCCTTGATTTTGGGCATATAGTCTACTGTTCTGCCCCCAAATCCTCCCTCTCCAGACTGGACACCCTCTTCAATTTCTTCTGTTGTTATGTACTTGGAAGCCCTCCATTTACCCATCACTGCAATCTTTACACTTCGTTCTCCTTCCCCTCCCTCCATGCCAGACGCTTCATACAAAATGCTAATTTAATTGGGAAGTTCTGGTTTGGGTCTCTACCTCCATACTTATCCTTCCTCTTATCAATTCCCCATCCCTCCTGGTATTCCCTCCATATTTTCACACATAGAACTCTCACTCTTCCTCCATGGCGCACCTTGTCTGGTCACGCCGCCTTCTTGTACAAGTTCCCCATCATCTAGAATTCCCTTCTGCTTGACATTCACTCCACTCAATCCTGACATTCACTATCACTCCTTCTCCGGAAGCACACTGTTCACTGCTGCAACTGCACCTAATCCCTTTATCTACCTAATTTCCCTTCCCCAGCATCCCCTCCATACCCCCCCGGTTTCTAGGGTTTCCTTTTTGTTTGTAGGCTCCCTCCCCTCACTCCCCTCCTTCTAACCCCACTTACTCCCTCCCCACCTCTGTCTCCCTCTCCTTCATCCTTGCCAGGTCCTGTCCCTTTGCAGAGTTCTCAGCATCCTGTAATGGTGTAGTTCTTGGCATGTCTCTCTTCCCTCTCTCCCCTACCCCTGCCCTCTCTCCCCCCATCTCTTCCATTGATTTTTGCTGCCATTCCTATAGGCAGACTTAACACTTGTCCATTCCTTTATTCAGCCTGCCCCTCCCAGTGCTTCTAAGGTCCACTCCTTCTACTGGTATACACATTACATAGTTACCTGTTTTTGCTTTGTGCTCACGTTGTTGATACCCTGCATGGTATTTCTATATGATACAGTTTGCCTCAGTTCTTTTCATTATCTTGGATTATAATGAATTGTATTGTGCGTTGCACTTTATATATATTATGTATATTAGCCTCTATGCTAGCCTGTGTATCAGCCTGGTTGTATATTGCCTGTTTTATTTTTCCTTGTTCTCCCCACTTTGTAACCCCTCCCCCAGGATGCTTCTGGAAATGAACTGTTTACAGGTCATGTTGTCTTTCCTGGTGAAACCTTTTCAAAATTAAATAAATAAATTAATTCTATTATTTGGGGGATCAGCACCACAGGAGAGGCTCAAAGGCTATTGGACTCATGTATCACTTCAAATTGTTTGTTTAACTCTCTCTGGAACCCTGTAAGATGGTGGCCTTAGTGAGGCTTGGGTCCCTGTGTCCATGTTGTGCTCAGTCAGTGTCATATTCCAAGGTTTTTCTGTGAACATTCCTCCTAATGTTTGCAGCACCCCAACTATTTCAGTTGATTGGGCTGGTGTCAGCCACTCCATGAGGGTGATGGTGTTCGTTGAGGATTCTCCCTTGACTTCACCAAGGAGATCCACTAATGGATCCATATTCCTCTTCTAGGTGACTATACATGGACAGGAAAATATCCTTTCTGTCATAGATGGTTTTATAATGTTTAGGCAAGACAAGGCAAGGCATTTATTTTTATATAGCATGCTATTTATGTGGTACACATTCTGTCTGTACCTCCAGTTGGGCAGCTCAGCCACATCATTTAACTTGTTAACCTTCCTAACCACAGAGTATAGGTCCTCCCATGCTTCCTAAAATGTATTTTGCTAGATGGGGATGAGTATCATCCCTGCTATCCAACATCATACTTATGGGCTTTGTCTCCATGGATGTGCCATGTTTTTTGCCTCTTGTCTGCAGCTGCTATGTGCTCCTAGGTGAGTCCTATGAGGTCCTTGAGCCAAGTCTTGAAGGTCAGGATGTACTCCGCAACCAATTCCACCAGGAGACTAAGTTCACCATCCCATTCATCCCTGATCAGCTCTAGGGGACTTGTCAGCCTGTGGCCAAACAGGAGCTTGAAAGGTGAGAATACGTTGGAATCCTCTGGACTTCTATGCGGAAAAAAAAGATGGGGGTAAGTACTTGTCCCATGTCCTCTCATACTGGTCAGTGAATATCCTTAGCATGGTCTAAATCATGGATCTCTTAGCCAAGCTGTTAGTCTCAGGGTGGTATGGAGAGGATCTGAGTTGTTGCACCCCACACTTCTCTGATAAATTGGTCATAAGAGCAGATATAAAACTGGTGTTTAGGTCTGACAGAATCTCCTGAGGAAGTACCACTTGACTGAAAATTCCAGAGGTTAGTCAGCCACCTTTCCTGCCTCTGTGAAGGACATGGTGACAACCTCTGGGTATCTGGTTGTGTAAATACTGTGACCAGTATGTACCATTTGCTGGTGCAACTCGTGATGCTTATTCCACAATGTCCATGGCTACCCTCTTAAATGGTTCTTTAAATATTGGCAAGGCAATCAAAGCCACTTTTTCTTTGTCCCAAACTTTTCCCATCAACTGACACTGTGGCCAAGACTGTCAGTAAGTGGCCATGACTTTGAATATATTGGACCAGTACAATTAATTTGTATAGAAACATAGACTCTGACAGGAGATTAGGGTTGCTTGGCCCACCCAGTCTACCCATTTTTATGTTTGCTTGCACACATGTGCAAGAAACATAGTGCCATCATCTGAGTTTTCGTAGGTGTGGCACCCGTCTTCCAATGCAGTCAGTGTGTTTGCAGGCGCAGCCACAGTTCGCCAATGAATGCTGCAGCTGTCTATGACAGCAGTTAAAAATGCAGTGCTGTACAGTTGAAAGGCAGAACTCTGCTTCAGTGAGTAGCAAGAAGCTACTGCCTGCGCATGTGCTCCCCATCACACATACACCCACACACACACACACGCATGCATATTGCGTGCTAATGTGCCCCCCCACACTGTATGGCTGATGGGGGCGCCCAATTCCCCGTCGGCTCCAATGTCATCCCCAACAGACAACTGGGTGCCACGCTGGGAGCCCACCCCATAGTGGCAATAGTCCCAGGAGTGGCCAACGGGGTGCCCAAACCCTCGCCGGTCCACTGCCCCCACCCCAAACAGTTTTCCAGTTGCCGCTGGGAACCCACCCTCATAGGCACAAGTCCCAAGGCCATCCAAGAAAAAAAAGAAACCTGAAAGAGAAACCCTTCTCTCACTGACTGTCCTGACCCCCGCTCTCCCCACCCATGTCCACCCTCTGCACACCCTGCCTCCCCACACCTCCACCCCATACTTACCTCCGGAGTCTGGCGCAACAATCTTCAGTGGACCGCGAACACGTCTACACTCTTCAAAGCCGACCGCGAACTGAGGAAATGCTGGTAAGCTGTATAATGTAATATATAGTTTTTTTTCAACTTTGATGCATATCTCAGGCATTTTTGGGAACTGTTTCACCAAATTTTCAACATGGGGTTTTTGGGGCCCCACCTCATGAATTCTGTCACTGTCATTTTTTTAATAGGCCCCGAAAGGTGATTTTGCAGTCACGGCGCAGAACCACCTTTCAGGACTGAGTTACAAAATGACAGTGTCACAGTTCATGAGGTAGGCCCCCAAAAACCCTATGCTGAAAATTTGGTGAAAATATTCTCAAATGACTGTTTCACCAGCATGCGCTATGCTGTTCCTACGATGCTCGTAAGTTCACAAATTTTCAATATTTTCACTCCAGATTTTCAACTTTGCCATTTTACCACACCTCCTTATGAGCAGTACAGCTGTCATTTTTCACATTTCGACCAAAATGTGTTTCCACGCATGTAGCACATAATGGCACAGTCGGTGTGTGAAATCAATGTTCAGGACAGATTAAGAAAATCACAGTGACACAGTTCATGAGCAGAAGTGTTAAAATGGTTATGTTAAAAATTTGGTGAAAAAATTCCCCAAAATGACTGTTTTACAAGCATGCATTGCGCTGTTCCTATGCACGTTCGTAAGTTCATGAATTTTCACTATTTCACTCCAGATTTTCAACATTGCCATATTACCACACCTCCTTATGAGCAGTATAGCTGTGATTTTTCACATCTCACCCAAAATGTGTTTCCGTGCATGTCGCGCACAATGGCGCAGTCGGTGTGCAAAATCAATGTTCTGGACGGATTAAGAAAATCACAGTGACACTGTTCATGAGCAGACATGTTACAATGGCTATGTTAAAAATTTGGTGAAAAAAGTCCATAAAATGTCTGTGTTACAAGCGACCATTGCGCAATTTCCACGCACCCTCATAAGTTCATGGATTTCTAATATTTTCAGTCCAGATTTTCACCACTGGCATTTTTACACACTTCTTTATGAAAAGTACAGCTGTCATTTTTCACACCATGACCGAAATGTGTTTTCGCACTTCCAGCACAGAAATGTGTGGTTGCTGTGGAAATTACTGTTCGGGACAGATTAAGAAAATCACAGTGACACTGTTCATGAGCAGAGGTTCCAAAATGCCTCTGTTGACAATTTGCTGTAAAAAATCCCCAAACTAATTGCATTATGGGTGTGCATTGTGCAGTTTCTGCACACGCTCGTGACTTCACCAGTTTTTTTAATATCTTCACTGCAGATTTTTAACATTGCCATTTTTTCCGCCTCGCCATGAACAGTACAGCAGTCATTTTTCACGTCCTGTTCAAAATGTGTTTTCACACCTGTGGTGCCAAATGGCATAGTCGCTGAGCAACATCAGCTTTTGGCTAACAAACTGATATTGCCACTGTTCATAAGGTGAGGGTCACAAAAAACCCATGTTGAAAATTTGGAGTGAAAATGCCAATAAACACCTGAGATGTTAGGGTTTCCGACCATAACGCCCCACCCTGTAGAGAATGACAGGCATCAGGGATGTGACTTGGGATTCTCGCCTGTAATGCTCATACCATTCCACACCCAGCAGCCAGTGAGAGGAATCGAGGTGTGCCTTGGACTCTTCAACCCCAAAGTTCACCCCATTCTCCTATACAGCACCCATCTCACTGTATTTCCTGATGGAATGGGGTGAGCATAAGGGCCAAAGACCCCAAGGCACACCGTGACACTTGTCGGTGTCTGCAGGGTAGGGTGTGGTGAAATGGCGTGGCCATTATGCCTGACGACCCAAAGGCACACCCCAATGCCTGTCAGTCTCTGCAGGGTGGTGGCGGGGTTGGCTTCAGTTCAATACTTCACTGCCATTCCTATTATGCAGTTCTCTAACTCCTACACTACCAATGCCAAAGCCGGCAAGCAAACATTCAGCATTGACAAATGCTTGTTCTCTAACAACATTCTCACTGCAAACCCTACTTGATCAACAGCTCTTTCCCCCTTCCCCTTTCCATTTCACTTAGATTTCTCTGTGCTTATATCATGCATTCTTGAACCTCACCATTGTTTTCTCCCCCCAACACCTCTGCTGGAAGGTTCTTCCAAGAATCCACTACTCTTTCTGTGAAAAAGTACTTTCTCACATCTCTCCTGCATCTACCCCCTTCCAGTTTCATATCATGCGTCTTTTTTTCTTGAGCACTGTCTTTTTAGAAACATATTTCCCTCCTGTACCTTACTCATGTGAGGTATTTAAAGGTCTCTATCATATCCCCCTCTCCCTTATCACTTTCAGGGTGTACATGTTGAGGTCCTTCAGTTTCTCCTCATAGAGCTTTTAATGCTGATCCTGCAACATTTTAGTTGCCCACCCTGGACAGCCTCCACCCTGTCTATGTCCTTCTGGAGCTATGGGGCCTGATTCCAAGACAGTTACGCTAGGTGTAAATGCAGTATGCCAGTCCTGATAGTGCAAATCGCAAGTTACGCCAGTGATTTGCGACATGCAAGATTCTAAAAGGACACTTACACTGCAACCCACAACTGCTACGACAAATGCAAGTTACATCACAGTCACACCAAAGAATGCTTACCCCCACCATGTAATGTGGCTTATGACATGCGTAAGACACCAGCACCACAGAACTGCTATTCCAGAACAGGTGGTGTAATGAACCATGCCAGAGGATGGTAACGTAAGTCAGAACAAGGAAAAGCTGTCCTAATCAGAGTACAGGCCATAGAAACCCCCCCAACAGAGCCAGACCGCAGCATACCCCCAACCAGTAGGCCCTGAATGTGGAACTAATGGGCATACCGTGGAACACCCAAGCAAACGTGCCCTAGGAAGGTCAGGACACAGTGAAATAGGTAGCAGCATGGCCAGACAGGCCAATAGTAAGTGAAATACATACCTAGTGCAACATGTACCATAGCATGTAGCACAATAGCCAAACACAGACTGTGGGACAGGGCATTGCACTGTGGAACACAGAAGTGATAGGACGTACAGTAGGGAACAGTGCCATGTACTGTGGGACAGTTGAAAGGTATGTACTGCTGACAGTATTGCGAGTTGCGATATGCATACTGTTACGCCGCTATTGTGAGTTACTTCATGTCTTGTGGGCGTAATTTACGACATGCATAATTCTGCATTTTCCATTGTATCTGGTGATTCTCTTGGAACATAGCGCAGCCCACATGTCATAGGGATTTTGGTGTAACTTTACTCAATGGCGTACTTTGCACCTTGCTCTCATCACTGTCTTGGAATCGGGTCCCTGGTCTCCAGAACTGTTGACAGTACTCAAACGTGGGGTCTTACCTGTGATCTACACAGGGGAATCACCACCTCCCTCTTTCTGCTGGTGACACCCCTTCCTATTTATTTATTTCAAAAGTTTCACCTGGAAAGACATACTGAGCTGCTAACAGCTCATTTCCAGATGTGTCCTGGGGAAGGGGTTTTGGAAAGTCATATACAGCAAATACAATATAATAGGAGAATAATCAAAAAATTGAAGGCACACAGTATAAAATATATGTACAGTAGATACAATTGTAGGGAAATGTTTGTCATTATTCTTATTACTGCCTACATCATGTACTGTATGTAGTTACTAGCTTATTGCAACTGTAAGTATATTACAATGCAATATTATTATTAGTTGTGCATCTGCCATTAGGTCTAACCAAAGTATTATTGCTTATTAGCAACTATGGTATTCCACTTGAAAGCAGGGACCCTTTTGGGAGATAAAGATTACAGTGGAGAACTGCTGTTTGCTGAACCCACATAATAGAGATGTCTTATGTTAGCCTTGCCACACACACACACACACACACACACACACACACACACATGCATACTTTGGGAATAGACAACTAACAGCTACCATAACGCACTGTACCAGGATATATTGTTTTTCCCTACATTCTTCTTACGAAGGAGAGCCATAATGTCTAGTCTTCTCTGATAAGGATTATGGGCGCTCCTACTTTACCGAGGTTGCTATGGGAGTTGGTCCTGCTGTGTGGCTGAGAGCCTTGTGCAGTAAGAAACCAAGATAGTCAAGGAATATATGAGATGGTGAGGAGTCAGTGGAGACAGGTTTCCTTTGAGTCTACAAATTTAGTCATGCAGCACAGCTTCCATATCTGTATAGGTTGGGGCAGAAGAGAAACACACGAGTAAGCCAAGAGCACATTAGAAAAAAGTCCTCTAACTGTACATGTGCCTAGCAAGAAAATAATGTAACTATAACAAGATTGCTAATCTTCTGTAGCCACTTGCTAAACAATTATATTTTATATAGAAATGCTGTGCCAAAACCTTGTAATGTTATCTGTATGCAACTGTAAAATAAGACACCCCAAAATCTTCCTTACACAATTGAGATAATATAAGCAAGGGTACTACTCTTATAAGTACAAAACAGTGAAAAGGTAGTGAGGGAAACAGACTGCCAGGGCAAACTGTTGTGTGTGTGTGGGGAGGGGGGAGGACCATGGTCAGTTGCAGGAGAGAGAAGAAAAGTCATGAAGAAGAAACTTTAAGGAGAAAGCAGAAGAGGCAGAGCAAATTGACAAGGGAAGAGAGGACCAGAATCTAGGAAAGCAGTAAGGGAAAGTAGGCTGTCCAATGGAAGATTTTCTAGAAGGCACAGAGAGGGAATTGGAAGTATTTTTGTGGAGATGATAGTGGGAAGCAGTAGGAGAGGATGAAAGGTAGGAGGGAAGGGAACCAAACCAGAATTTAGAAATAAAGGAGGCACAATGGGAAAGGTGCCTGGTATCAAGTGAGGGGAGAGAAATTAGTTCATATGGGCCCCTCCCTATTGGATACATGCTGGAGGTATAATGTGGACCAGGATACTCTTCTACATATTTTGTGGGGCTGTACCAAGGTAAGGGCTTGGTGGAGTGATATTATTGAGACTTTGAAGTGGAGTTTGGGAACAAATCTTCCACAGTCCCCTGTTTTCTGGATTTTGGGTGCTTTCTCCCTTTTATCTCTGCAGGCTTTAAAGTTTAAGTCAATCCTTTATGTGGCTTATTTAAGGCTCAAAGGCTTCTTAAGGCTGAGTGGAGGACTCCCAACCTTCCATCATATATATGTTGGTTACAGGCTGTATCTAAAGCAGTTGCCTATTGTCACGTGATGTTTTGGAGGAGAAAGGTCCTACCCCAATTTTTTCTAGATTGGAATGTATAGTTAGATGCTTTTGGGGTGTACATGTGAATGTATGTCTTTTTATATGATAGCTGATGAGTTTTGTTTATTGTTTTTAGTTAGCTTGCATTTTGACTATAGAAGTCAGAGGTCAGACATGGAATTGTTTATTTTTTTTTAATGCTCCTTTTATACTGCAGGTTTTTTTGAGAGTGCCACCTTTTGGTATTAAGATGCTTATCATATTGGTTTTCACATGTAATGTATAGTATTCTGCCTTATCTGTTCTTTCCATAAAGGTTTACATTTCTATATTGTTATGTACTAATATGTACATGTACTGTCTTGCTACATTCTCCCTTTTTTCTTTGTAACTGACCCTCTCTTTAATTCTGAATAAAATGTTTAAATACAGAAAAAAGAGGGGAGAGAAAGGGCAGAGTGGAATGAGGAATGACGGGTACGAGAGAAACAATCTAAAGCAAAATGACAGAAAGAGTGGAAGAGGGGGTCAAGTCTGGCAAGGGAGGATTTTAATCAAAAATAAGGAGAATCATCTTCAAAGCAATCTCTTGCCACACAGCAAGCACAGTGCTAGCTTTGTTCCTGTACAATGCACCAAGCTTGGTGTGGAGGTTTTGGTGTTTGGCATTAATACGAGCTGAGAAATCAAGATGGTGGTCAAGCCAGGATCCACGATGCCATATCGACTATTTCTTGTCAACACAACGTTTCCTCAGCACCACTACATCAACTGCAATAGCGGTCGGGATGGTGCCGGTGAGATAAATCTTATTGTGTTGTGGGAGGCTGCACCCCCCTCACCTCCCATGCAGGGGGCTATGCCCTCTGCACCTTCCTCCTCAGGATTCCCAACTCCGAGATGGAGCTGAGTCAGGGAAGGGATGCAGAACCTCGAGGAAGGGTGCCGGGGTCCCAGGCAGACTTTACAGTGATGTGGTGATGTTGTCAGTATTGACCACATCAGTGTAAAGCTGTTGCTGTAGCGACGGTATACCGTCAAGCCAGACCCGAGGTACTTAAAAGAGGATATAACCTTGATTATAGCACCATCAATGGAGTGAAATAAAGGGACAGAGTTGAGTCTGGAGAGCCTTTTATGGGTGCCAAAAGTCATGGAAGCTGTTTTTTGGCTTTAAGGGATAGTTGTTAGACAGGAACAAGCACCGAATATTGTTAAAATGCAGCCTTCAATCAATTACTGTATTTGTTCAACTCTTGATGAGTCATTACAACAGCATTTTACAAATTAGTTTAAAATACAATACATACAGTACTTTGCAAACATTTCATAAGAGAAAGTGAAACATATTTATTTATTTGTTAACCGGGTAAGTGCACTGGTCCAAGAACTTTTTTCAGGCACAACCCAGGCCATAGAGATGGCACAGGAATACAGCAAGAAGAATACAACAAGTACAAAGCATCAATAAGCACTGGGAAGTTAAGTATAGTAATAGAAAGTAAACATAAGTGGTAAAAAAGAAGGGGGTAGATTATACAGCTAATAATAAAACTTACACACAGCAAAAATAAGACTAAACTGGCAGGCAATTGCAACACATCATTTAGGCATGGTAGAGGATGGATTACAAATGAGATTACATAAGACTTAGTGGAGCTGGGCCAGAGGAGGGGGACAGGGGACCATTAGCAAGGGGAGCAAGAACAGGTGGCAGAGGACAGTAGATGGGACCTGGAGAGAGAGAGAGTTATTCTTTAAATTAAATTTTTGTTCTGAACTGTGCAATAGGGAATGTAATGTGTGCAGTCTTTTTGTTCTTTCTTCAATTTACATAGTTTATATAATTTACAATGTCAACAATACAAACATTTAAAAGTGAATACAAAGTGCTTTTACTAGTAGATGTAAAGTCAAATATGAAGGAAGAAATTATTCCTCAACAACAATCTGTATAATCAATACATGTTAATCTTTTTGTGAATTAATATATTCCATTGGGTAAGGCTTTAGAAAATGCTATACTCTTAGTTAGAGTAGTATAGCATGTAAACAATGTCTCTACCTAGGAATAGTTTAAATGTGAAGTAGCTTGTAGTCTCCCAAAATATCCTATAATTGAATATCACAAAAGGTTTATCATTTTAAGAAACCATAAAAAGCAGTTACTCTAATGGAAAATATCAGCCCCAATTTTTTCACACCTGTCCTGAGAGTGAGCTTGATGGTTATTGTGCAACATTTCTGAATAAATCAGTTTTAAGTATCTTAACATATATTTTGTGACATAATCCAAAGGAGGATTCATTAGCATCTCTAAAGTTTCTTCCTTTGTGAATACCTTAGATGAAAAATAATTAAGCAATAATGACTGAACAGCCCATCATTTTCTAGAGATTAATGACCAGCTTGGAGGGGAGGGTGGCCCCAGGTGCAGCTGAGGGCCACTCCCACCCAGTTGGTCATTAATCAAAAGGAAATGACCAGATCTGAGGTCATTATTGCAATTATAAGTCTAATCACAATAATGACTTTTTTAATTTTATTTTTAAAATCTGTTTTTGTGGTGGCACACGCGGTGAAATACCAGCTTCATGAATATTCATTTGTGTGCTGTTGTTGTGTCAGTGCTGTGCACTGCATGCTACCTCGGTGCTGCAGAAGATATCAAAATTCATGTCAGGTACTTCTATTTTTCATCAGATGCACTGCTGTTAATTTTGAGAAGTTGTGTACTCAAACGTTTCTGTCAGGCTTTCTGAGGGATTCTCTCATTGACAACATGGTTGTGGTAACAGCTGAGCAGTTGCCTTGCCAGTCATTTCTAAAAGCTTTCGGACCAGCACAGCAGCCAGTCAACATGCTAGCTTAGATCATGAATAATTAATTAGACTTAGAATGTCCAATGGATACTATTCTCATAGGTTCATATTTTGGACAATAAAGAAGACTATGAATAAGAGTTTCCAGCTCATTTTGGCTACAATCCCAATATAGATCTTGAAAAGTAGATTTGCTTTTTGGAGAAGGTGTATTGTAAAAATTTAGATTGATATAGCGTAAGATGAAACTTTATAAAGATAGCTCTATCCTTTTTGTCAAAAAGAAAAAGTAAATATGGTTTTAGAACATGATTTTGTGCATACCACCTATGTAATTTCAATGTCCTAATTCTTCACATATCAATATTAAATGAAATTTGCTTTAGTTTATTTTTAATTACCCTTGCATACTCTTGTGAAATAACTATCTTCTTGAGAGTATCATTCCATACATGATCCAGTTTCATAAGTTTAATATATATAAAACCTCTTTCAGCCATGGTTAAGAATAATTTCTGGTAATTCAGGATGCTTTTTCATCCATGCATTTCTTAGTCAACCTATTTGGTTCCGAGCTTGTACTTCTGATCCAGTATGCTACTTGAGCTGAAAGAGCTAACTATTTAATTTTTACCCAGCCTAGTTCTGCCCTAGCTATTTCTGAAGTTGCTGATATAGGTATTTGTAATTTAGTTTTATATTAGTGCGTAAAAGGTTTTTCCAGTTGTTCAACATTTTTATCATGTCATATCTCAACTGCATAAAGAGCTACCAGATTCATCATCTCTACTGCACATAAAATGGAAGCTGCAGAGTAACCTCCACATCTAGCATTAAACCTCAATAAAGCTTTCTTTGACTGGGCACTGCTGGGCGCTTGACAATGGCATGCATCAGTCTGGACATTAAGTCCTTTGCGCTGGTGCCCTCAGGAGATGGGACCAACAGAGGAAAAATGCAAAAACACCCCTGGAGCACAGTGCAATATGATGCTAGGATCCTGGCACGACGAGATCTGGAGGAGTCATGAGGGGAGCATAAGTCCCCCCCGGAGGGGCTGAGGCCCTGGGCAAGTACAAAAAATAAATAAATAAAATCCTAGGTATCGATAACTAGAAACCACCTCCAAGGGGATATTGTTCAGGTGTTTGAGCTGTGCTTTCCTACTGTTAAGACCTGTGTCTTTATGGTATTACTACTAAACCTATTTTTGATATAATATTCTTGTAATAACATAAGTTGTCTTTCTAATCCCACTGGAGAGATAGAGATCAGTGCCAGGTCATCAACAAATATGAGTGCTGGCAATAAAGATCCCCAACAGAAGGAGAATGAGAGGCCTTTGTCAAAAAAGTAGTTGGAAGATCATTAGTGAACAAATTGAAAAGTAAAGGAGCCAAAATACAACCCTGCTTCACACCCTGATTTGTATCAAAAGGATGTGAAATACTACTCCTCAAATTATACCTCATTGTAGTCCAGTTATCACAAGACACTAATAATCATTCTCAAAATTGTATGATTAATTTTTAAATCTTACAATTTGTCCCAAAGGAGTGATCTATTTATTCCATCAAATGTGCCTTTAAAGTTAACAAATCAAATGAAATTAAATCATATTTTATTTATAAAAAGCTCCTTTCTAAAAGCCAAAGCGCTTGTACATAAAATAAAATCAAACATAAACAATAATAAACATTCATAGCTAATCAAAAAAAAATGTTTTTAATCCATAAAACTGCAGCTCCATAAATATCAAATCAGCTAATCTAAAAAGAATCTGGGTTAGCTAGGCTAAATAAGTATGTCTTTAGAGCTGTTTTAAAACTCTGGACAGTCAGGCACTCTCATACCTGATGAAGTAGAGAATTCTACAGGGTTGGGGCCACAAAAGCAAAGGACTGGGCCCCAGATGTCTTCAGACGGACCCTGGGAAACTCCAGCAATCCCTACTCAGTGGATCAGAGAGGACAGAGGGGGCAGTAAGGGTGAAGGAGATCTTGCAAGTAATGGGGTTCCTGATTTTGTAGGGCTTTACAGGTCAGTAACCTGACCCTGAAGGCTGACCCTGAAGGTGATCTGCCACTGTACTGGCAGCCAGTGCAGCCCATGGAGAACAGGTGTTATATAACTATTCCTGGAAGCACCAGTAAATAGCCTGGCTGCCACATTTTGCACCAGCTGCAAGCGGTGGATATTAAACCCCAGTAGCCCTAGGTACAGAGCATTGCAGTAGTCGAGGTGGGAGGTTAAAAAGGTGTGGACCAATGTTGGAAGGTCATCAGGAGGAACCAGATGCTTGACCCCAGGTGATATTCCTCAGATGGTAAAACAAGGTCTTGACAACGGCAGACACCTGAGATTTAAGGGTCAAGCTGTCATCAAAAACAACACCCAAAGTTCTGCACCCAATCTGAGGTAGTCAGCTGAACAACCCTGAGCCAAAGCCCAGAGGGTTGTCCTGCCAACAAACCCACCTCCCGACGATCTGGGTCCACAACCAGCACCGCAGTATTAGCTGGGTTCAACGGCAGCCAGCCAGCACTCATCCAATCCTGGATCTTGGATAGACAGTTGTTAAATACTGAGAGGATCACATCCTGTCTGGGTACGAAGGACATGTACAGCTGAGTATCATCTGTATAGCAGTGAAAGCTCAGACCATACCACCTGATGATCTCATCCAATGGCAGCATATACACTGAGAACAATATGGATGACAAGATGGAACTCTGCGGTATCCCGCAGGATAGGGGGAGAGGGGCTGAGGAATAAATACCAGACACCACTCTCTGAGTCCTACCCTCGAGGAAAGATTGAAATCATATGAGGACCGTACCAAACAGTCCACAGATGAGCAGCAGGCACTCCAACAGCACACCATGGTCCACAATGTCAAATGCTACAGAGAGATCAAGGAGGACCAAGATAGAATGAGTCCTCTGATCTCTCGCTATTAGTAGGTCATTTAGCACCCGAACAAGGGCCATCTCGGTACTGTGTCTCTTCCTAAATCCTGACTGGAGAGAATCATAGACATCATGGCTGAACAAATGATCATCTAGCTGCAGTGCAATCACCTTCTCAGTAACCATACCCACAAAGGGAAGGTTAGATACAGGTCTATAGTTAACCAGACAGTCCAGGTCAAGGAAGGGCTTTTTAATTAGTGTTCGAACAACTGCCTCCTTTAGGGGGTCTAGGAAGATCCCCCTCTCCAATGACCTCCAGACTATCTTGGCTAGGACTGGAACGATTTCCTCAACACACTCTACAAGAAGGCACGTTGGGCCCGGGTCCAAACTACAGCTGGCTGGCCACAAGATGTGGGTGATCCTCATGATATCAGTGATTTCCAGCTGGCTGAAGTCAGACCAAGTAA
Source organism: Neoceratodus forsteri (assembly GCA_016271365.2). Classification (NCBI taxonomy): domain Eukaryota; kingdom Metazoa; phylum Chordata; order Ceratodontiformes; family Ceratodontidae; genus Neoceratodus; species Neoceratodus forsteri. The sequence continues at coordinate 1,683,887,640 of CM057456.1, forward strand.
ACTGGGTGCCCACCACCTCCTGCCAACCTCCGCAATTCCCATTAGAGAGGGCTGGACAAATCCCAGACCTGATGGTGGCAACCTTATCTGCAAAGAACTGAGCAAACTCCTCACACTTCTCCTGTGAAAAGGCTCCACCAGGCTGAAGATAGATTGGGTTGCACAATCTCTCAACAGTCCTGAAGAGCTGAGCTGGTCGGTTCTGTGCAGCAGCAATTTCTCTGGACAGGAACTCTGCCTTCTTATGGGTGATTGGTGATTGATAGACCCTGTAGTGGTCCATCAGTCGAAGTCTATCATACTCCAGGCCTGACTTTTGCCAACCCCTTTTTAGCCTTTATTGCACTCTCCTCAACTTCTTCAAGGTCCCATCAAACCATGGGAACCTTGGGCGAAGAGTGAGGGGGCGAACATGAACAGGAGCTATGGAATCCAGGGCCACTATCACCACATTATTGTAAGCAAGTACTAGATTCCCTGTGTCTATGTATTCACTCGGGATACCCAATAGGTCCAGCACTGCCATTAGGCTATCTGGGGTCACACCCCTCAAAGGGCGGTACTTAACCATCTCCATAGGGGCAGATATACTCGGGGGAGCCATGAAACTGAACCCTATGGTGTGATGGTCAGACCATCCAACTGGCTCCAAAACCAAGTTGAATATCTCCATCCCCAGGAGGAACACCAGATCCAACGAATGACCATGAATGTGGGTCACGGAGGTAACAACCTGTGTAAGGCCCAACAAATGCATTAGTTGGAGGAAGTCTTCACCAAATTGTGAGAGTTCATCGTCAACCCAGGCATTGAAATCCCCCAGAATCAACCATCTGGGGGATCCCAATATCACATCGACAATGAAGTCTGCAATTTCCTGCACAAATGCCCGATAAACAGGTATTTGCTTTTTAATATAGTATTTCTCCATGATATGATGCAAAATAAAGCATCACTCTACTGTATGGTTGAATAACCTTTCCTAAAACCTGCCTGATATATGTTTAAAACATTATGGTATCCTAACCAAGCGTTTAATCTAGTCAATCGTATTCTTGCAAAAATCTTGCCTAAACAATCAATTAGACTTATTAGTCTGTAATTTTCAGGGAGATCTGGATCTCCATTTTTAGGAATTAATGCTATTATATTGCCTTTCCATGCATGACATACATAATTATCTGCTTTAATTTTATTGAATAATTTAACCAGGAGGTTACTCCACTGTTCCAAATGTATTTTGTAAAGGAATGGGGGATCTTATCAGGTTCTGGAGCTTTGTTTGCTTTAGTTTGTTTAATAGCCTCAGACATTTCATGTGGAGTAATATTCAAAGGGAGATGGACTTCAGATAATTGTAAAATAATGTCATTTCTAGAACCAATAACTGTATTATCAGAAAAAAATTGTAATAGGTGACCCCTGTCTATGGTGGTATATGTGCTGAAATATTAGGGGCATAATTTCCTGTCCCCTTTGCCACCAACAACCAAAATTTCTTTGAATCACCTCATTGTATGACTTCTAACATATGAGACCATTGTTTTACCTGCAATAAATGACATTGAGAAAGCAAAGATTTCTTGTATTCCTTTCTGGATTTATTCAGAAATGCATAATACCCTTTTGATGGATTAAATCTTATGAATCTTAAGTCATGACATAAAACTTTTTAAATTTGTTAGTCTTTATTAAACCATGTGTCAAATGTTTCTGTTTTGACTGGATGATATAAAAGTGGAAGAGTAGACTCACTGATGTCCTTGACAGTTAATTATGTTTCATTTGCTGATGAGCTTAGCTATGACCAAAGACTTGAACAATAAGGACTGTACTCACTACAATAATTAGGGGAGATCTCTGTTTTGCATACAAAGCTGTAAATGATGACTACTTAATGGAACCTCTTGGGCTAGTAAGATATACTAGTACCTTCGCCACCAAATCCCATAATTTAAAATTAAAGGGGAACATTAATATGACCAACAGATACAGTAATTGGTACAGCCAGAGAATTATTCCAGCCTGGAATGCATTACCATCTGAAGTCATTAATAGTGAAATCATGTTAATTTTTAAAAACAAGCTTGATTGTTTTATGGGGTAAAAAAAGATACATTACAATAAATAAATGTATATTCCTTCCACCTATATACAGGTGGTGAGTTTCTTTATGGGCCTATGGTCCCCTAAACTTGTAACATCCTATGATCCTATGATAAATAGGACTGCCAGAGGTTCAGCCAGTACCTCCCTGAGCTCTCTCAACAGCTGTGGATGCACCCTGTCTGGCCCTATCGCTTTGTCCACATTCAGATTAGTAAGTGCCTTCAGGACTGTCTTCTCTGAAAAAGGATTAGTGTCCACCCCCCTCCCCAGGCTCTTGTTACTTTTTTGCAGTCCTTCCCCTTCCCCTTCTTCTGTGAAGACTAAGCAGAAGTATTTATTCAAGATGTCTGTCTTTTCCTGGTCCCCCTCTGTGTAGTGCCCCCTTCCCTTTGCAACCTTACAATCACTTCCTAGGTCTTCCTCTTCTCGTTTAGATGTTTTGTCCCCTTTTGATACCGCCTGGACTATCCTCTGCTTGGTTTGTACCTTTTTGCTCCTTACTGCTTCCCCTGCCTCCCTTTGCCACCTTTTTGTATGGCTTATGCCCATGTATCCTGAAAATGGGATACCATGGGCTAGGGCAAAGAACTGCTTTTGCTATCATGGAGGGACTACCAGATACTGAACTATCCCTTCTGCTGTTCCTCCCTGAGGTACCTACTGTCTGTACAGGAGCCCATTTTCCCATTAAACCTTCTTTTTTACATCTTTGAGAGTAAGTCTCAGCACTTACTGCTAGTCCACTCTGTTTCTGTAGGGTTGGATCAACTTGCTGATCTCTCTGCCAAGCTCCTCATGCCTAACCTTCCTAAGGGCACACTCTCCTTCTGTTGGAGACTCACCCATGGCTGGAGTATCCACAGTTTGCAGCTGTTGATCAGAACTACTGCTCCTATCCAGTCTTTCAGACACACAGGCTGCTTCCTTAGCTGCGGAGGAAGAGATTGCTTCTTGCTGTACTTCCTTCTTTCTGTTCATAAAAGCATGTCTTGGTTTGACTACAGGTGGTGACACACATACAGTAATATTTTCCCTTCCAACCAAATCATTACCTCAATCACATCTATAAGGAGATCAGGTACAACTCTCAGCTCCTGTATTCCCTGACCACCTTTCCAGCTCTGAAAGACCTCAGCCATTGGCATAGGGACTGCAGAGCTTGTGACTCCCAGGATCTTGGAAAATTGGCCCAGCAGAATCTATTCTGCAAAAATTAGATCCTACCTAACTGTTGAGATAGATGCCCCAGTGTCCTTCAGTCCTTGAGTTTCAATCCCTTTCACAAAGACAGGGTGCATGTGCATACTGTAGTGAAGTTAGCAGAGACTGCATTCTGTTAACAGTCCACTAACTGCTGGGTACCTCCTTATCTACTCTTTCCCCTTGTACTTTGCCCCTTTATTAGAATTTTAAGACAGTCATCAGACAGATGCCCTGGTATCTGGCAAATTAAACATATCTGTTCCCTTGGCTCCTACATTTTAGAATCAGGTTTTTTTTTTACTTTGGGCTCAGGCACAGGCTGTTTTCCCTTAGGTTGCCCACCCACAGGTCCCCTTAAAACTGTTTACTGTTCCTTTTTATACAGCATGGTCTGCTGGCCACACAGTGATCAGCCCTTTCTGCTGCCTCCTTCGTTAAGCTACATGCTCTGTCCCGTAGCAACACACATAAATCATTTGGTTCATTTCACAGAAACTGTCCCATTAAAAGTAAAATCTTTGATTTTATCAACAGGTCTGTTTTTTTGCCCCAGCAACCCAGTGTTTTTTTAAAAACTCACACATTTGCACACACATCCCTGAATGACTATCTCCTGGGACCTTTCTCAGCTCCCCACATGTCTATCTCTAGGACTTGGTGGTTAATTCTAGGTGTTTAAGTAAGTCATTTTTTACTTTATCATGGTCTAGACAGTCCTCATCATCCATTCTGGTGAATGTCTCTCATGCATGGCCTGTAAGTAGAGGTAAGATGTATTGCCCAAGAAACCCTGTCCAATTTAAACTGTACACAAAGTCTCTCAAAAGATTTCAGAAATCAAGTTTCAGGTTTATACAGATCACAGTTCTTTTAAAAGGTAACAGATAAACATAGAGTCCAACAATTAAACATACACTTGAGGAGAAACCATATTAATGCATTATCTATTAAAAAGATATTACCAGAACAATTTTCACAGTGCTTGATTTGCAAAGCTTGCAATGGTGAACATAACTAATTTGCTTGTAGAATGCAGGAATTCTCTGCAACCCTATTTCTATTGTATTGTGCAAAGTTTTTAATACCTAAATGTTTCAACCCTTTCTTTCTTTCATCAAGTAAGGAACAATCCACTATAAGATGCTAAATAGTCAATCTGGTATTCGCATCACATTTACAGTATATTGCACCATTGTTCACGCTACAGTTTTGCTACAAAGCCTGTCCTGCTTCTGGAATTCCTAACTAAATTCCTTCCTAATTTCTAACTTAAAGATTTCAGAACTAAATCAAGATTTTCCACTTCCTGATACCATGGAAATGTTTTTAAACTAATTTTAGCTGCTTAGTGGGACCTCTCATGCTACAACATACAGATGGTTGATTTTTACCTTCTGGCACAAAATCTGCATTTCTCCCTCATGTTCATATTCTTGCTCTCTCTCCTGGCACTCTTTCACTTGATCCTCCTACTGTTGGATCTCATGCTGGTGCTGCCACTTTTGCCTCTTCTGTATTTAGAACTCATGCTGCCACTGCCTCGTCATCTCATAGTGGTCATTCAAGTGCCCCACAATGTTTGCATTTATATGTTTTGTTCCACCCGCTACCGTTCCTGTTCCAATGTGTACTAGGCCTGTTCTCAGTATTGTCTAAACCTAAATTCCATGTGTTCCTCATGTAATTTACCTCACTATCTAACCTAATCCATGTTGCTACGTATGCTAGAGTGCCTAAATGTATGTAATCTCCTTATTCAATGATGTTGTAACTCCTAATAGAGTGTAACCTATCAATGCATGACATAATGTCTGTATCAGTTCTCCACTTGTAATTCATACCTGTAATGCATGACACGTTGTCTGTATCATTTCTACACTTGTATCCCCGGTCACACCAGGAGATGAGCATCTTGTTGCTCAGTGTGCCTTCCTGGTGAAACATTTCAATAAATAAATAAATAAAATTATCTGACTTCTCTGACTCAAGCTTGGCCTTCTGTTCCTAAACTTCTGGCTTTGCTTTCTGCAGCTCAGTCTCTGCCTTTGCCTTTACCAGGGTCAGCTATGACCACATCTGTTCAATCTAGTCTTGTTGCACAGCTGACCCATTTATAGGCTTGTAGTTCACTATCACTGTCCTCTGTCTGGGCAGTGGTATCAGTGACCTCTTCTACATTATTCTCCTAGTCACATCTATGTTTTGCTCTCATCTGGGTCTCATCATAATTAAACCCTCTCCCATGGCACAATAACTGGAGCTGAGCCTGAATGTACTTTCCATATAAGGGCATCATAATACCTTCTAAACTGCCCTTAACATTCTATAAATAAACAAGTATAAAGATATCCCTTTGCTTCTGTCTGTCACTGGACAGGTAACTTTTCTACTGGCAATGCATTTCACCAGCTGCTTGGTGAACACTTACCCCTGTTACAGAGTTTTCTGCTGTCAGCCACTTGACACTTAGGAAAAACACACCACTCACAAGCATTTCCTGCTAGTTTGTGAACAACTTTCCCACTGCTGCACCACCAGTTTGTGACAAATTTCTACACCCCTTTTACCAGTCTGCATGAACTCACACACAAGAGCAACAAGAAGCCCTGATGGTTCCTTGTAGTTAAATGCTACCACCATCTGGCTGACTGCTAGGGTATCTCGATCTGGTTTTCACCTCACCATAGGCCACTGCTCACCCAGTTCACGACTTTCACTTTAGACAATGAGACACCCTTTTAGTCACCCCCAGGAGTCTCTCACAGCTCTGTATAAAATACAGGTTACTTTTTTTGGTAGTCATTTTTTGGTACTGGAACACTGGATTACACAACAAAAATATTACCTGTACCATAAAACTCTGCACAGTCACAAAGAATATTAATGTATAAATATTTAATATTTATACTACTAGTTTACAGAATATGCAATAAAATACAAAAGGGGTGAAACACACTAGAAAATGCTAAATAAAAACAGTTTAAACAGACAGTTAATAGAAAGAAATAAAAACTGTAGTCTGTAGACAAAAAAATCTAAAATATCTTTCAACTCTTGGGTTTCTTTCTCTCTCTCTCAGGAGATGAGTTGTCACTAAGGTTTGAGGCACAGAATGTTCCAATATCTGATAGTGAACCTCTGATATGTTCTGCCTCCCCAACTGAATCTGAAGGGCCTGAGATTTGTGTTCCCAGGTTAAACCTCTCAAGAGGTCATCCCACTTATAACATCATCATGTCAGTCACATGGGGTCAACCTCCCTTTGTCCCCTTACTTGAGAAACAAACCCAAACTGGTTTTCAGTCTAATACAAATAATCCCAGATTAATCTGCCTCTGTACTGTGGATAAGGCTCAAAAACTGCAGTGGGCCCTTTGAAGCATGGATCTTCTTCAGACAATCCTTTTTACATGATAAAGGAGAACTCATGTGCACAGTTAATCCCGTGTCCACTCCCAGAGGGAACTGTGCTTACCACGTTGGTCCTTTGTAAAGGACCTGAATACCTATATCCTTCTTTAAACTCAAACAGCTTTTTGAGCTTTACCCATTTCAGGCCACCTGAAAGGAATGTGTCAGGAATATTCCTTGACTATGTCACAGGTGTGCCCCATCTAGGTTGTGTATCAATGTCTGTGCTACACAAGCTCAATTCACTGTAACTAATTTAATAATAAAGTTTATAAGGCCTGCCTGCAATGCCTCACTATCTTCTAGTCCCCCTCTTGTCCTCTACACCCTACAGGTACTCCCATAGTATGTGCACTGCAATTAGTCCAGCTATCCACTGCAAATCTGGGTGTGGCTAGGCACCCCCCCTTCTGCTCCAGCTCATGTCACATGCTTCACACCTGCAGGACCAGGCCTGAATTTCTGCTGCACCACCAGCCTGGTCCTGATGCCAATCAGAACTGATTTCTCCACCAGTGGGTGGGGGTTGGGGGGGTAAGGGAAATACTTTTCTTTGAACCAATGTTACAAAGAACTTCTGTACATTGTCTCCAAAACCATGCTGTCCTACTTTGGACTTTAGAGTCCCTGTTTAAGCCCTATTCTGTCTCCCGAGGACCCCACTGGCATGTGGCATAAAGGTATTCTGGGGCCAGGATGTTTGGTTAAACCTGAATGATCCCTTAAATGTGCAGTAAATGGATGGATGACTGAGGTGTTAGGGGACCCTTTGTGGTGCAATGTCTTTGAATACTTACATTTTGCTGCTTCCCAATGATCTCACAGTCCTCCATGGCCCAGGTGGAGTCCAGCACCTGGTTTCAAAGATGACACAGAGGCATATCTATGTTGAAACCTAATGGGAGTCCCACTATTTATTTCATCCTAGTAAACCTTCAGGCAAACCTGGCAGCTATAGATGGTATTTTATAGAGCACAATAAGTTGCACTCTGTCCCTGAGAGGAGTCAGATTTTAGGAGGAATTATTACACAATACTGTAGCAAGTAAATATAGTAAAAACATGTTCATTAGCAACCAGATCTACATTTTGCAAAGTACAGTAAAGTGTGTTAGGAGTCAATGTTAAATTGGTATCACAAGTCCTGATTGCCCTTCGTAAATGCAGAAGTGCTCCTCAAAATATCAGTATTCTCCCCTTGTCTCTCTTGTTTTATAGCTTGCCTACTCTGTAGAGTAAAGTCAGTATTTTCAGCAACGTTGCTTTCTTTGACTTACCTTCCTCCAGAGTGCACCATCTTTCTTTGTTTTTGATGTATTTTGCATCAATGGGAGCACCGGATCACCGCCGTTAGTGAGCGTTTATTTGTGGCATTTTCATTAGCAAGCAGGCCTGTATTTTGCACATTGTTATACGCTGTGTGAGGGGCTGATGTTAAGCAGCTACCAAAGGTCCTGACTGCCAGCATCCCTCCCTGCATTGAGCCTCACAGGTAGCCTCACACAAACACAAAGTGGCACTTATACTCAGTTCCTGCTGAATTTGTAATATCAGGAATGAATCCTGTCTGATAAAATTAAAGTTAATTAAGCACACCAAGTTATCCCAGGACCACAATCCCTCAGTTAGGGTCTTAGGTTTGATGCCTTCCATGCTCATGGCCTAGACACAGCTGCAGTGACCTCCAGTCAGCGACCTGAGAACAATATGTCGAGCCTCTTCTCATGTCTAAGGGAAGACCATGATAAATTCATCATTGATTGGCCTATGTACAAATGGGGCAGCTGCCATGAAACCACAGCATCCTCCTAGGATCTGTGCCTGCCCTGGATAAAAATTTGTGAGAAAACCCCCAGCAACACTGCTGACCATAGTTGGGTGCAACCACCCATTCTCGATGTCTCCATGGGGAGTGGCTCACTTCACTGGCTACCTCTTCTCCAATCTCTATTTGGGACAGTGACTCCTCCCCATTCCCTGAGGGGTAGTCTTACAGGAAACCTCTGGACCCTCTCCTTCATCCTCCATTTATCGTCTGATCACTGACAGGATACCCTGAAACCTAATGCCCCAGGCTCTTATTCTCACTGATTGAAACTACTTCCTGTGCCAGGAGGTAAAACTGGCCAATAACCAAGCCTTAATGTATCTAACTAAGTGTACGTTTGGTTTCAGTTGTACACTGCTTTGCAACAGAAAAGAAATGTGCATGCAGCATATCTATTTCTACATATAACCAGAAAGATAGATAGATAGATAGATAGATAGATAGATAGCATCCATACAAAATCCCGATATGTAAGTTCCTGACACACAGCATCCCGACTCTGTTTCCCGACACTCAACTAGCTGACAAGCATAACATACTGACATGACACTGCCTGACAGTGGAAGTAGAAACACCGTGGAGGTGATTATGTTTTATTTATGGGCAGTGCATAGGGAGAACTAAAATATAATCTCCTCCACAGTGATCACACTTCCATTATTGTACAGTGTCATGTTGGGATTTTACGCTTGTTGGGCAGTTGAATGCTGGGAAAGCAGAGCTGGAATGTTGTGTGTTGGGAACTTACATGTTGGGATTTTGTACTAGACCCTAGATAGATAGATGGATACATAGATAGATAGAAAGAATACATTATATGGTCTTTTTCCCATAAGAAAACTGCAAGTTTAGCAAAACAGAACATTGAATAGTAAGGGTAACACATACACTTAATCAATTATGACATCAATACACTAATCAATGAATTATGACATCATCATTTGACAACTTTTTAAAATGTCCTCAAAACCAGAATTTTATTTAAGAAAAGGAGGTTCTTAACATAATGGCTTAGCTCACCCTCTCCTTGTACTGCTGAAAAGCAACAGATCACATTTAGAATGCATTTCATATACATACACATTGTTCAATAATGCAAAGCATCATGGGAAGTATATACAAATCACAATGAAAGGATTGGGCCGGTTCTAGTTTAAGCAGAAGTGTATGGTTCCACAATCTCTCACGCTGTCTGCAAAGGCTAAAAACAGATGACACAGACACTGAAAAAAAGCTCTCACTGTAGAAAAGAAAAGTTTTTAAAACTGGCATCATAAATCTTCAGACTCAGTAAAACAAATCTGTTTTGAACCACCACAATTGTAAAACAATGGCTGGAAATAGAGCAGTCTGATTGGTTGATAGCATTCTAAAATGGGTACATTAACAGCTGGACACCTCATGCATAATAAAAGATCTAGAATTAAAACTATCAAAAATTCAGTTTAAAAATTAAGACATTTTATTTTACTAATAGCATTAAGGTAATCCAGTGGTGGGGTTACCTTTGTTACTCTAACCTAGAAGCATATGACACTTGGCTACACCTTGTGTATCTCATGACCTCTCCCCCCGAGTTAGATTAATGAATAGTAACCCAACCCCTCATGAAGCATTGAACAGTAATTATAAGTCTAATTAATTATTCATGATGATAGCAACACTTGTGATTAGCCGCTGCACTGGTCTGAAATCTCTTAGGAGTGACCAGTGCAGCACCAGCTCAGATCTTCCCACTACTGCAGCTGTTTGTGTACTGCAATATGAAGTGGCTCTATGGAAGCAAAATCTGACAGAAAATGTTCAGTGTCTGCTGTAAAAAGGCAAATGACAACGACCCAAAAACCAAAGAATGGCAGTACCTACATCCAACTTCAATATATTTTTTGGCGCTCAAACAGGCTCCCTCTCTATAAATATTCATAAAGTTGGCTGCCATAGAAATCACTCCCTTGCTATGACAACAGCTCCCTCTCTATGAAAATTTATGAGACGCTGCATGCTGCCACAGAAACGCCTAACTACCAAATTGCAACTCTGCTCGTGCAACCACCCAAAAAAGGTAAGTAAAAGAGAAATAAAACTAATCATTATCACGATTAGACTTATGATCGTAATAATGACCCCAGAGCTGGTCATTTCCTTTTGATTAATGACTGGCTGGGTGGGTGTGGCCCTTGACTGCACCTCGGGCCACCCTTACCCCCCCCCCAGCCAGTTGTTAATCTCTAGGAAATGACCATCTCTTCAGTCATTATTGCTTAAGTATCTAATTATAGGATAATTTTTCAGGCTGAGTCCCGCATGTGATGCCATTTCTGCTTGCTATAGTTTGCCCATTATTTTTCTTTTTTGTTACTTAAAAAATTCATTTTCTATAGTCTACCCCCTCTGATATCAGCAGAATTAGGCTGTCAATGCCAGCAGAAAGAGATGTTGGGTTTTATTAATCAATCAATCAATCAATCAATCAATCGATCAGAGCTTTATTTAACCAAGCATGTCACCATTAAACAAGTTCATTTTCAAAATGGTCCTGGAGAGAACAAGTACATAATAGAAAAAATATAATACACAACAGTGGAACAATAATTCCTAAATTCACAACAGCATAAAAATTATTGCATATCAACAGACTGATGGCATAATAAAATATAAGTCAAGAACAGGCCAAATGCAGTGTAGCCAAAATGTATAAGTCCACATGACCTCTGGTGTGCACCCTAGAGTAAAACATCAGCAATAGCCCATACCAAAATGGTTAGGCAGCTCCTTACAAATGAGGTTGAAGTAGGGAAATAGTAAACAGAGTGAATGTTAGGGCTTATAAGACAGTCAAAAAGTGGAAGAAATAAAGAGAGAAGAAGGAAAGAAAAAAAAAGAAGAAGAAGCAAGAAAGAAAAGAAAAAGGTTTTACAGTTAGAGGAATATGCTACAAATTGTAAAAGAGCTACCCATAGCCAGCCCAGTGGCACAGAGGGCTGAGGCACTGGCCGCCTTACCTCACACCATGCCAACAATCCAAGTTCAGGAACGAGCTCGGACCGTTGGAGGCCGGGGGGGAGGGTATGGAGCTGGCTAGAGCAGCTGAAAGGCAGCTTTTCTCTCTGGGGAGGATCTGGTGCATCCCTCGGTGCAGGTCTGCCTCCTGGTGCAAGCTGGGAGCAGAACAGCCAAGGGAGCACACAGGCATTAGGCCATAGGGTTGGTGGATGGGGCTGTCACTGGGGCTGTAGTCGCATGCGCCCTCCACGCCTGCGTGATTACCTGGGCCCCGGGTTAACAAGGGAGAAAAATGAAGGAGTAAAATTCCCTGGCGGCTGGATGAAGCCTGACCTCCCACAGGTACCGCTCTTGGGCCGGGCATAAGGTAAGTCCCAGTAATTCTGGGAGTCGTAACTGGGGGGACCAGTCGGGCAGATGGGGGCTCCCGGGGATAGGCGCACAAAAAAATACACAAAAAATAAAACAGCTACCCATGAAATTGAGGTCTAGTGCTGCACAATGGAGTAAAAAAAATGGTTAAATCCTTTTCCTTCTTGGACTGAAAGACTATCAAGGGATGTAATAAGGTTAATGAAGCTCACAGATTTAATGCGGTCACTCAGAGAAATGTTTTGAAGGAAGCTAGTACTCCATTTAGATGACTGGGGAAATTTGCAACCAGCTGCAATCTCTGTGGTAAGAGAATGGGATTACCATTAAAGGAATAGCACACACACACACACACACACACACAGAGACACACACACACACCATATTTACAGACCACTGAAGGGATAAAGTTCTGAACCAGACCGCTTAGAGGGAGGTTTGCCAACCCCACCATCAACTGCCATCAAATGGAGGTATGGTGGTAGTGCAGGCATGGGTGGCAGAGAAGGGAAGGGCTGTAAGTTTGTTGTAGTGTATGTGTGCCTCCACACTGTATGCACTACTGCCTGTCTGTGGCGGGGGAAGGGATGGACCAGAAAATGGAAAAAGATGTGCTGGCTTCATGAAGCCCTCCACACTTACCCCCAACCCATGCAACCATCCGGGAATAATGGACCAAATCTGGATTTGTGTTCTGGGGACAACCCTCCCCCTCCTGGTTGGGCCAGGAGAGACAATCCATGGGGGAACGTCTTTCTAATAAGTATTGGGGGAAGGTGGCAGCTGATCAAGAAGAGCAGGACAGGGCTGATAAGCCTGCCTACACATCACCCAGGAGAAAAGCTTCATATAACAAAGCTATTTGAATGGAAACCACAGTCCAATAAATGCACAGATTAAAAAAAAAAAAAAACAGACTACATATCCTGTTAGAATCATTTGCATATAATAAGTCAGTCAACACCACCTTTTAAACACAGAACATTGTGTTGTATGTACATAGAAAGGGAGGTTTTCCCACAAACTCCAGGGCCCTGTAATCCTATGGTACCTCTCATGGGGGATTCATTTGTTTAATACTAGAGGGTCAAAAAGACTGCATGAATGTTTTTTTCAGAAAGAACATAGTATTGTATATGCAAGTGTTATAAAAGTCTCTTTATTTAAACCACATCTGGTTTGTTTAAGATAAGTTTAGAAAACTCCCTACACAAGTCTGAATATTTACTTTAAAAAAAAGTCTTAATGAAGTTTTTATAGTATTAATTGGTTCTGTGGGAGGATGACAGACCTGATATGGTACACTGGGATTTACTTTTCCACTGTTCACATGAGTTTATTAGCCTGGTCAGTTACAGGAATGACATGCATTAAGCAATATTAGATGGAAATAAGAACTATAACCATCCGGAGTAGTGACTGGAGCCAACATAAAAAGGTATAATTATTTACTTTAGGGCTGGATGTACTGTAGGAAAAACTCTCTTTCTGTCATCTGCTGTTCTGGAGGGCCATGTGACCTGTTGTTGCTATTCAAATACAACAGTCAATTAAAGTGGTGCATTTTTAATAATGAATGTTGCACAGAGTTGTGTAGTTTTATGTTTGAAAATAATTTTTACTTCATAAGTTATTTAGTTGGCTTGCTAGTTTGTTGTGGAAGAGGATTATAAAAGGGGAATTTGCCTCTTCCAAAATGAAGAACAAGTTAGAAGTACTGCCCTTCTGCACCAACTGTTTACAATGCGGGCATTTCCTACTTGCATACATTTGAGGACTGATTTGATCCCAGACAATTCCTGTTGTTAAGGAGCCAGTAGTTTAAAATGTCAGAGGCTTACAATGTATATTACACAGTATAAGACTAAATTTAGATGTAATGGATGCTTGTTGTTACTGTGAGTTGTTTTGCATAAAGAACCATGCAAAACAATGTTTTCACAGATATATGCAAAATAACAATGAATATGCAGAACAAGTTCCCATGTTAACCATGGAACCCATTTCAAAATGAGCAGCTTCTTGTTAGGAACATTTCACAGAGCAATAGTGACCGAGAGAGCCTGAGGGCCGAACAATACGGGGAGTGTGAGCAGACAGTTTTATGTTGGTATGTCTGATTGAAACCAATACCAAGATAGTTGCTTTACTTGTAAACTAGGTATTTTGATCACAAACCAAGAAATAATATATTGTAAAATAGAAACAACCTCTAACTGGGAAGAACAGGCTTGCTAGGACATTTCAGACTTCTCGTGGCATCATGGAACCACTCAATCTAAATGTTCCTGGTTCTGTGATGTCACCAGAACCCTTCTGTGTCCCAACAACCCTGTTGCTAACAGAGGTTAATTATTATATGTAGTTACAGTCAGTGATAAATAACACTTTATAGTTAGATACATCCAAATATATCACTGTAAATACTGCAACACAAAGAATGGCCACCCCGCTGCTACGCGTGCAAAGGGACAGGGCAACAAACAAGCAAGGAAAATACAGCATCACGCACCATTAGTTGCAAAAATAAAGGTACAACAGCCGCAATATTAAATGCATATACAGAATTTATAGTGCATGGTAGAATGTTGTTTTAGGTAGTAATCCATACCTAGAACAACGCTGATGTGCTGCAGCAGCTACGTCATCTAGTTTGTTGTGCCACACTAGATATGCAGCTACTGCAGCACAACAACTTCAAACATGTTTGTGCATGTGTGGAACATAAACTTCTGCTCTTCATGAATGGACTGCAGTGGTGAGAACCAGCTGCAGCAGAGAGCAGTGCTAAGAAAAATGGAACAGTAAGGACAAAATCATTAATATATGATTACCCATACACTACAAAAGACTGTGTATGAATAATCCTATATATTGTATAAATGTCAAGTATCTTCAGTGTCAGTCCCTCATGGAAATGCCAGCTGGAACACAGTTACAACTCCAACCGGTTTTGCCTATAGTGCAAAGCAGAGCAATACATGCTGACAGTGTAATCAAAATTAAAAACATTTGCATTGGCCATTCTAATTGCTGATATCAAATTGCAAATAAATATGTATATGTATAAATACTTTTTGTAAACAAACTGTGTTAATGCACCAGTTATGGTAACTTAACGCCACAAAAGTAGAGGACTGTTTCCAACCCTAATGCCCCACTTCTACCCCTTAATCAGCAAAAGGAGAATACATTAGGGTTTTGGGTCTCCAGAGTCTTTTTGAATTAGTGGTGGGGTCTTCCTTGGGGGTTGTCAGCTGTAATGTCTACCCCATGCCATGACCAAGCAACATCACACATGATCTCTTTATTTGTGCAGAGCCCACCACCCTGCATGAAGAAAGGTACAACAAACTGTGTTGGCAACCTGTGGTGAGACATACTTCTCTACATGTGAAGAGTGTATCATTATGAGGCAGTGGCTTGAGCGATACCTTGTGCTTTGGATTGGAGACCAGGGATGGGAGGAGGGGTGGGCATTAGGTTGACAACCCCCAAGGAAGATCCCACCACTGATTCGCCAAGACTCCGGAGATCAAAAATGTGACTCCTTTTGCTGCTTGAGGTTGGGGGTGGGACATTAGGGTTGGAAACCCTAATGCCTCATTTCCCTACTTTTGTGGTGTTATGTTACCCTAATGATGCATTAATGCAGTTTTTTGCAAAGAATTTTCTTGCTTTTTGAGATAGTATAATCATATCCTCATTTGCCTGTGAGAGCGCAGGGCCCTGCGCTCCCATCCCTTCATAGAATAGATACATATATGTATGTATGTTGCTGTGGAAGCGTTGGGCACTTCCGGCCCTGTCCTTGCATTTGTGCCAAAACAGCAACCAAATTCTCAGCATAACCTTGTTATCACCCCACCTCATGAACTCCATATTGAGAATTTTCAAATCTCCACTGAAATGTCATTCCGCATTATTGAAATGTCATTCCATGCAACAAGTATAAAAACACATTTTGACAAGGATTTTAAAAATGACAGCTGTCATGAAAATGTGGGGTCAAAATATTGAAAATTACCTAAGTTACAGTACAGGCAAGCATAGTACAACTTCTATGTATGTACATAACATTGTCATTTTTACATATTTTGACCCCAAATTTTCAACATAGCCTTCTTATGACCACACCTCATAAACACATGCAGAGAAAATTCTAAACTGCTGCCTAAAAGTTGATTTTGTAGATTGACTACAAAACCACCTTTCTGAATGCAAAAACACTTTTTTGCCAGGATTTGAAAAATAACAGCTGTCACATTCATGAGGTGCTATGAAGGAATGGCTATCTTGAACATTTGGGGTCAAAATATTGAAAATGACCAAAGTTACGAGCCTGTGCTCACAAATTTCAATGTAGGCTCATAACTTTTTTGTTTTTAATATTTTTACACCAAATTTTTAACATAGCCTTCTTATGACCCCACCTCTTGAACAAGAGTGGAGAAAGTTTTCAGCTGCTGCCCAAAAGGTGATTTCCTATAGCGACCTCAAAATCTTTCATTTCATTTTTATTTTATACTGGAAAGGCATGTTGGCAAAGCGCCCATTTTCACAAGCATCCAGCTAGAATAAAAAAAATTGGTGGATATATACACAATTACAGTACATAAAATAAACTTTTAATGAGGTACACTTATACATTGGTGGGTATATACACGGTTTAGGAAAAATACAATTTTTACAGATGTACACTAATTACATAAGTACAGAGCAGTAGCAGTACAAAACCACTTGCGAAATGTTTTTTTTACCTTTCATGATTTTTTTTCACCTTTCGTGATAGCTTATTTTTTATCATTCACAAAAAAAGTTATCTTTAAAAACATTATAACTTTAAAACAGGACAATATTTTTTCACCAAACCTTCTGAAGGTACCACCCTTGGCATTGTCCCCTTCTACCCTGAACATTTTATAAAAACATTCCACATGGTCTATTGAGAGCAAAAAATTCCCCATGTTAAGTAAAGGAAACCAAACATGTTGTTTTTTTTGTTTTTTGGCATGCTGTATCTCGAAAACCGAACAAGATGCCATCACAAATCTTTCCAGGTCTTGAGATTCTGACAGCCTGAGCTTGAGTGCCAAATTTTGGGCTATTTCAACCAAGAATGCAAAAGTTATTAAGGTGCAAAAAATGAGGTTTAACATTAAACAGTCTATTTAGCCCTAACTATGGGGGTTCAATCTCTGCCCTATAATGTATATATATATATAAACTAAATTAATTAATTATAATGAAACTGAGAAAGGGGGAGAGGAAGGTGGAAGAGGAAGATAGGAAAAGGAGTGAAAGGGAAGAAACAAGGGAAGTCAGCAAAATGATTTAATGACCTAAAATAAGTAACTAAAGTATCATAATTCAGGCAGAGAAAATTAAAATGCTCACTACAGCACACTTAATCTGTTTGATAAAAAATGGACACTATGTGTAAGTTTAGGTCAAAAAGATCCCTAATAAGTGTCCATTAGAAAAAGACCAACACTGATAACAAACTCAGGCATTTATAGTCCCGTGTAGGGCTCCATATTTGCCATATTTACTATGCCCAAAAACCAAGTCATTTTATCCTAGTTACACCTAGAAAAAATATATATATAATACATTTCTATCTAAAGACTCCCAACAAAAGGACACTCCTGTGTCAGGTATAAACAATTTGTTTTATCTAAAATGATCACTTATGCATTTGCAAATTTTTTTTTGTTAGAAAAGAGACAACAATGGGAATTCATTAAGTGCAACAAGGTAATACTCTTATTACTGTATATGGTACATATCACAAAACTGAGACACAGCATGAAACAAGATGACATGTCAGGAAAAAGAGCCAGAAGCATAGTGTGGTGAAAACCAAAAGAAACAGATCAAAACATACAAAGCTTAAAAAAAATAAATATCATTAATTTGTCATCCCCTCAGGGGCCTGTGCATTTGCAGACAGAGCTGTGTGTATGTGTTACAGAGTGGATGGATACCTGTGGCTACAGAAGTGCTGGCCCTGTAGGGGCCTGCATTTCTGCAGACAGAAGTACTGTTGCATAGAAACATAGACTCTGTCAGCAGATAAGGTCCTGATGGCCCACCTAGTCTGTCATAGTTTCCCTACCATTAGTGTCACCACAGACTCTACTCAGTCTCTTGTTTCCCCCCCCCCGACTAGTGCTAAGATCCCTCTGTGTCCTTCCTATGCATTCTTGAACCCTGTCACCATTTCTGCCCCACCACCTCTGCTGGTAAGCTGTTCCATGCGGCCACTACTCTCTCCATGAAGAAGTACTTCCTCACATTTCCTCTGAGCTTCCCCCCTTCTAACTTCATAGCATGACCCCTTGTCCTTGAGCATCTTTCTCTGCAAAAAATGCTTCCCTCCTGTACCTTGTTTTTGCCTCTGATGTATTTGAATGTCTCTATAATATCCCCTCTTTCCTCCAGGGAGTACATGTTAAAGCAGCAGTGCAAGTAAAATGGTACCTTGTTTTTTTGTTCCCTCTTGCAAGTCTCACTCTTTGATTCACAGATCTATTTTTCTTTTCTCCCGGAACATCCATTTTAATATCAAAAACATTACTTTTATTTCCCCTATTTGTTTATCTTTATGTCATGATTCAAAGCCCATGCTGTGTCGCAAACAGCCAGCCAGATGCATTCTGGTTATCACCACACCACCCCACATCCCTCCCCTTCCTTTTTCTACGTGTGGTCATGCAAAGTGACATTATCATGCAGGTGAGCTGTGTGCCACAAGACAAATTACATCTTCCACTTCCAGCTCTGATGGAGCTGCCTCTAAGTTAGTGTGGATAATGGAGTGTGTCTTATCAAAATAGCAGATTAGGCAAGACGTGCCTAAGAGCTGAGTGTCACTGCAGTCCGTTTTGAGGTAGTGTGTCAATCAGGCTGTAGGCTTCGCGAACACAGTCATGATTGTACTGTGCCCTTTCAATTGTAGTATATCTTTTCTCGTAGTGGTTGTGTGGGGTCGGGCATTGGCGGGTTGGACAGGTTAGTGTGGCAATGAATAATGTGAGGTATGAAAAACATGTCAGGGGGTCACTGACAATGAATAATGGGAGGTCTGATCAAGCAGTAAACGTTCCAGCAACCATAACACTCATGAATTAAAGTTTTGCTTTTACAAACGTTATGACAGTCATGCTAAATATGTGAGTCTGGCCTCTGACATCTAATATTATAGCACTGAGTGTTATGATACAGTGCAGCTTTACTGTCATTTCTGTCATTTTGCCTACTGCTTTCAGTAACAGTAATATTTGTAACTTCTTTCAATTGAATCTTACTTGCCTCATCTCCGAGCAGAATTTCAACTTTCCATGATCCTTCCTGATCTCTTCCACCACATCTGATGTATCCACGCAGTTGCAGATTGCAGGTTGAAGGGGGCGGGGTGGGAAAAAAACAACAACAAAAAAACAGATCAACATCAAAAAGGGGCATGAGCAGAACAGAATCCCACACCCTCCCAACCCTATGTTTCCATCAACCCACCATGCCACATGTCCAGCTCGGAAGCCCACTGATGCACCACAACCCACAAACCCTCCCTCCCCTTCCATCCATCTCACAGCATTGTTCCCCCAACCTCCAGTCGCATGTGTATATATAGTGACATCTTGTTGCTATATTCAGCGAACCCCCTATCCGATTGACCTCCCTTCCCAGTAGCCCTGTGCACAGCCATCATGATAGAGTCACCCTTTATGAAACTGCTCATTCATGATTGCCATTATTACAGGATGCCTAGCTTGGCTACTTCTTGGTTATTGGTAGGATTAATACCCCTATCACTTTCCGCTTTTATTGTTCTTACTGCCTCTACCACCACCCAAAACATTATGTATTGATTGCCTGTATTCTGGTTCCCTTATGTCCTGTACACAGTAGTCAAGGTGCAGATTGTCTCATGACCTGTACAGTGCTATGATCACAGCCTCATGCCTATAGCAGATACCCCATTATATACAGCACAGCATCCTGTTAGACTTAGTTCTTGCTTCCATACACTGAACGGAGCTCCTCAGGTTCCCTGTTTTGATCACCCCTAGGACCATCGCTTCCTAAGTAGCACCAGACTGAAACAGTCCAAGCCAGTAGTCCCTACTCATGTTGTTTGCTGTGAAGTACATAACCTTGCATTTGTTCACATTGATTACAAATTTCAACTTCACTGACCCCTCCTACAGTGTAGACAGCTTCCCCTGTAGCCACTGCCACCCTTCTCTGTCATTCAGTTCTGGCACAATCTAACTATCATCCAGAAACACAATAATCCTGCTCTGAAGTACATGTGAAATAACCAATATGAACACCGTAAACAACACCTGACCAATCAAAGACACCTGCAGCACCCTGCTCATCACTGCGTGGGTGATGGCATTACTCCCCACCACCACCACACCACCACCATTTGTTGCATCCACTTCAGCCAGTTCCCTATCCACCTTGCTATGTTTGGCACAACTGCAACATACTCCAACTTTACCCCCAGCTTCCCATGAGGCACTGAAGTGAAAGCCCTGCTCAACTCAAAATACAGAACCTACACTTAATGGCTCTGGTCAAGTTCCCTCATTACCCAGTCATAGTACTGTATTCAGTTGGTATGACATGGTCTTTCAGACATGAATACATGGTGCTTATCATTTGGTAGTCCACTCTCCTCCTGGAAGCTCACTAGTCACTACTTCAGTATTGCTTCCACGAGCTTGACAGCATTTGAAGTCAGTCTTACAGGACTATAATTGCTCGGTTCTTTCATTGGCACAGTGTTGTGGATGTGCACCACATGATCCTATCTCCAATCCTGTCTAACATCACTTGTGTACCAGAAGGTATTTAACAGGTCCACTAGTGGCACAGCCAGTACCTACGCCATCTCCCTCAATTCCCTGTGGTGAATCACATGTGAACCTGGTGCCTTGTCCACCCTTAGTGTCTTCAGACTCTCCAGCACCATACTCACCATAATTGTCACATCAGTCAGCCCTTCACACCCCATGCCCACCTTCACCATCCATGGATGTATTTGCCCATCCATCTTCTGTGGGAAGGCAGAAGTAGTCATTTAATACCTTCGCCTGTTCCGTTGGACTATCCACACATCTCTAGTCCTTCTTAATCCTCACAATTTGCTTCCTACAGTGCATTTTCTCCATGATGTATCTAAAGAAGTCCTGGTCCACTTCCCTGATGCCCTTTTCCTGCCACAATCATAACATGTCCACAAACTTGCAGCTGTCTCTTCTCACCTTGTTTGCATTCTGTCATTTCAACACCGAGTTAAATTTTTGTGTAGTCTTACGAGGACTCCGTGTCCCTGTAAAATATGATAACTATTTTCAGAAGCTTGCTTCCATTGCAGAGATCTGTGCACTATGTTCTTCAAACCAACATGTCTGTATGTGTCTGTCCTCTTTCAGTTACCTTGTGAGGTAGTGTCAAACATTTCATTATCATGCTATAATTAATGGCTCTCCCCCTTTTGCCATTGACAGACCGTGGCGTAATTTGCCATTATAAAGGAGCGTTTATAACGGCAAACACGTGCACGGTTCTCCTCCCTCTGCGCTTGTGCCTACACCAGCGTCTCGCTTCCTGGCTCGCGCTTCCTTCAACGGAGCCACCAAGAAACATGATGGTGAGTAAATTAAAAATAAATAAAAAAGAGCACTGCTTTTACAGATGGGGGACTTTCAGCATCGTTAAAAAAAAGGAAGTGAAGCCCCCGAAAACGAAAATGCAACAACCGGACGAAAAATAAAGTGGCGCATACTCGTAGCCACACTGAAACTGCTGATTTTATTTTATATAATTGCTGTGGCCAAAAAGGGGCGAGCCATCAATTATATAAAATAAAATATGGGGTAATGTGTTTAAACTCAAGGTTTACACACACCCTTGGGGTTAGATGCTTTCCACAAACCCCTCGAGCTTCGCTCTTGGGGTTTATGAAGCATCTAACCCCTCAGGTATGTGTAAACTCTCGTTAAACACACCACCCCGTACTTTATTCTCTATGTGTTACACATCTACCACAGACTGAATAATATGCAGTGTGGCACACAGATATAATGGTGTGTTGTGTTTGCAGTACTGTAACTTTGGGTGCTGCTATCATCAATGCATCTTCACTTACTCTGCACTTTGATGTGTAGCTAGTTGACCTTTGCACTGTAAGCTGATAAACCATTCATGGCACATCACAATGGTGATGTTGCATTGTCCCAGATTCCCCCCTTTTCCCTCACAAAAAGACAGAGACCATTGTTTGTAGCTGTGCTCAGATTGGCAATTAATTTATTTATATATCATAATTCCATGTTCCATTTCATCATCATTTATTATTATATTTCTCACAATTTCATTTATTTTCATCCATATAGCCATCTCTGATCATCCCTCTTTCTTCCTCTTTTTCTCCCCCCAGGTGAAAACCTGGGTGCCTTCTTCTTCTCCTTTTCTGTTAGGTAACGGTGAAAACTGAGACTGCTTTTCTCCTTCAGCTTCTTCCTCTTTTCGTCTTATTCCTTTTCTTCCCCTCCCCATCTCCCCTTTTTCCCTTTTCTGTCATCCACATTTGGCAGTCCAATAACCATATTATCACCTGCCCTCACCTTTGGCAGTCCAATAACCATATTATTACCTGCCATCCACCTTTGGCAGTCCAATAACCATCCAACTGGACACATCTGTCATCCACCTTTACAGACCTACCATACAGTCCCTTTTTGACTGTCTTCCCTCTTGCTCTGTCTTGTAGGGTGGGTGGAGGGATCAAACTCCATCAAAGTGGCTGAACCACCTCTGTGCTGTCCATTATGTACCTCCACTTGCTCCTCCCCTTCCTGTTGCTTGGCCATTGTTCTAACCCCTGGCCCCTTCCTTTCCTTCTCTCTCCCCTTCTGAGCACACCATGTTGATGAAAAGGGAAGGGGGTGCACCAGGACAACCTGGTCTGCCCCTTAAAGGGCAAACTCCATTGTCCCGGATTCCCCCCTTTTCCCTCACAAAAAGATAGAGACCATTGTTTGTAGCTGTGCTCAGATTGGCAATTAATTTATTTATATATCATAATTCCATGTTCCATTTCATCACCTTTTATAATTATATCTCTCACAATTTCATTTATTTTCATCCACATATCCATCTCCAATCATCCCTCTTTCTTCCTCTTTTTCTCCCCCCAAGTGAAAACCTGGGTGCCTTCTTCTTCTCCTTTTCTGTTAGGTAACGGTGAAAACCGAGACTGCTTTTCTCCTTCAGCTTCTTCCTCTTTTTGTCTTATTCCTTTTTCTTCCCCCCCTTTTCCCCCACTAGCCGGTCTCCAGCTTGTGTTGGATGACTGGCTTTCCCCTCACTTAGGGTATTGGTATCCCAAACCTCAGGGAAACCTCCTTCTGGATCCTTCTCTTCTCTCCCATTTTTTTTTTTTATTTATCTTCCGTTTTTTGCATGAGTCCTCCATGCTTCTATAAAACCCATAATTTCCGTATTAAACATGTCTATGGCTAGATCCGACAGGTGCACGCCATCTGACCTGTAGAAATCTTCTACCCACTCTTCTACTTGGTCTCCCAATTTCCTTACCAGTGTCCCTACCCTTCTGTTCATCTTTCTCCTGGCCCTATCCACAGCTCTATGGTTGTGCTCCTGTCTCCAAACCCTCCTTGATATCATATCTGAACAGGCAAGGCTTACCCACGGCCACCACTGCTGTATTGTCTCTAGGTCCCTTTTTATCTGCATGTATGTGTCCACCCATGACTTGCCCCCAAGGTCATTACCCCCTAAATGTATAATGATTAAGTCTGGAATGGGTCGACGCTCCTTTAGCTCTTTCAATATGGGGAGCGGGGTGTGCCCATCTCATCCCCCGGATGCCACGCCAAACCAATGTACATTGTTTCACATCTTGGTAAAGCTGCTTTCCCCCAGCCTTTCTCTCAGCTCTCCTTTCTGTTCAATAAATATAAGAGCGGCCACAGATCCAGACTTCCGTGCTCCTCCCTCTTCCTATAGGGTTTAAACAAAATAAATTTCTTTATTTATGGTCTTAGTTTCTTACCATATCACCTCTCTCTGCCCCTCCATGTGGCTCCATATCTGTAACAAAAAACATAGGTGATACGTTAGTCTCCACACTGTAGTGTTCGAATGTATCTCTTATTACTGGTAGACCGCTATCGCCCCTTTTCCAAAATATTATTCACAGTCTCACCTGCCGCTGCCCACTGTGAGGCAGCCCCTATCCGTAGGGAGCGGGAGGAATAATTAATCGGATCCTCCCCCAGGAAGTGCATGCCCTTCTTGAGCAATGCTGCGACTTGATAACTTGTGACCCTACTTCCGTCACCATGCAGAAATAATCTCCCTGTCCTATTCCCATGCTCTGCGGTGAAAGCCCATAAAGCCTGCACTGGGCACACTGCATCCTCTACATGTTTCTTTAGTGTTACCATGCAACCCTGTCCCCTTTGATCCATCTTTAACCTCTTTATCCTGATCCATATCTCCTTCATCCTCCAGCTTATATCCTCCCATTCTAATCCCCCTTTCTTGTCTTGCCTGCCATGGTTTACCACCTCACTCACTCTCATGGCCCCGCAAACATTACAACGTAAATCATGTGAAATAGCTGGACCTCGGCCTTTGATCTGCATATTGTTGGTAACACGCCCTTTAGTTTTGCCAGCCATTGTTCCCCTATTGGTCTTCTATTATCCACCATCCCTTGTTTTAACCTACCCTATCCCTGCATCATTCTTCTAATGAACAGTGATTTTGTCGGGTCCTTCCATCCTTTTAGACTGCAAATAACACTAATCCCTGCCAAGTAGACCCCCATTGTGGTGTGGGCTGTGCCTTTTTGCCATTGCTCTATGGTGAACTTCCCAAATTGCACTTCTGTGAGTGGCCTACTTACCTCCATATGGTGTGTTGCCCTGAATGCTTGAAACACTCTCCAGGCCCCATCGTAGGCCCTCAGAGTCTGTGGTGTCCATGAGCTGCAGAACAACAGTTCTGCTCCTTCTTGCCAATGCCCCATATGTCCGTTGGTATGGACATTTTTTGCCTATCAGCTGTTGGTGCCAGCCTCCAGAAATGATCCAGCTGCAGATGAGAAAGGCTGTCAGCCAGGGTATTGAGTTTCCCTTCTATGTGTTTCACTCTGAATGACATGTTCAACTGCAATGCCCTTAGCACCAGAAGACACAAAACTTGCATGACCATGTCTGACCTGGCTCCCCTGCTGTTTAGGACCTCTACCACTGCTCTATTGTCACACCAAAATGTCACTTTCTGGTCTCGTAATTCTTCCCCCCACACCAGGGTACATGACCAGATAGGCATGATTTCTAGCAGTGTCATATCTTTTACCTTACCATCCCTCACCCAGTCTGCTGGCCATGGTTCTGCGAACCATATGCCCCTCAGATAGCCCCCCATGCCCAGGCTCCCAGCTGCGTCTGTGTAAAGATTGAGGTCTGTGTTACACATCCATTCCTCCTGCCAAAAGGAGCAGCCATTATAGTCCCTGAGGAATTCCTCCCATACATTAAAATCCTCATTGACTCCCTTTGTCATGTCTACCCGATGGTGTGGTCTGGTCACTCCGGCTGTAACCCTTGTGTGAACCTTTTGGTGAAAGCTCTCCCTGGCCCGATAGCCCTGCACGTGAAGTTCAGATGTCCCAATACTTGTTGTACCTGTTTTAGTTGTACTCTTCTTCTACTGGTATGTATCTGAATCAGTTCCTTCATTTTTTTCACTTTTTTGTCTGGCAGCTGAGATATTTCCCCCGGAGCATCTATCTCAATACCCAGAAATTCTAAGACCTTACTGGGTCCTTCTGTTTTTTCAGGTGCCAATGGAACCCCTAGTTCTTTACACAGTTCTTGAAAGCTGGCTAACATTTTTTTCTGTCTCTCTTCTCCCACTGCCTATGAAAAGGAAATCATCCAAATAGTGAATCACTGCTTTATAACCAGTTTTTTCCTGATATATCCATTGTAAACATGTGCTGAATGCTTCAAATATTGCACATGCTATAGAATAACCCATGGGCATGGCTTTGTCAAAATAGTACTATCCACCAATTTTAAAACCCAACAGGTCCCAGTCCTCTCTCCTAACCACAAGTAATCTGAAAGCGGACTTTATGTCCATCTTTGCCATCCATGCATCCGCAGTTGCCCAGATGATCCAGACTGCGTCTTCCAAAGTGGAATATGTCACTTTACTATATTCCTTACTGATAAAATCATTCACTGAATCACCCTCCAGAAAGGATAGGTGATGAATCACCCTGTATTCCCCTTCCTGTTTTTTGGGAACCAAACCCAATGGAGAAATCCTCATATTCTGCAGTGGGAGGTTACCATATGGTCCCTCTATCCAACCAGCTGCCTTTTCCTTCTCTATTTTTTGCCTTAACATTGCTTCCCTTCCCATTACTGAAGCCAAATTTCTCGCCTCTCTTGCTTGCCTTGGGCCCGCACACTGCAATGAAAAACCTGTGCCAAAACCTTTTTTAATCATCTCTGCTGTTTTCCTATTCGGGTATCTGGCAAACCATTCTCTCCATGCCTCTGTCCTGATGGGGGTTCTAGCTTCTTTAAATTGCTCCCTTGTCTTCTTTCCTTCTTCTCCCCCCAGGTCTCTCCCTCCACCTGATGTCTGACCTTGCTGATCAGTGATTCTGAAATCCCCTACTGGCATATCCCCTGCCCCTCCCTCCTCTATTCCACATCTGCCCTTTATATCCCTGCCCTTCCCAAAAAAGCTGTTGACCTGACCCTTGCCCCCCATGTCCCTGGGCTCCCTGGCCCCATGTTGTCCTGCATCTACTCGCTGGATGTGATTCCCTCACATTTCGAACATGCATGCTGGAAACGGCATTATGGCCAGGATCAAAAGGCCCTATTGTAGGCCCAGCAACATATCTGTGGCATGACACCTTTTTTCCCAAGCTCTCCCTCTGGCATGGACTGATCAGTGACATAGTCTGTCCAAAGGTCTAGTTGTTTCATGTCCCATCTCACATCCCCATATGTCGCCATTCTCTGCCGAAAGAACTTGTCGTAGTATATCCACCCCACTCCCCCCTTTTCTTTCGCTCTCCTGATTATCAATGAATACATAATGAGTAGGATGCCCAACTCAGGCCTCTTTTCCAATACTATTGCTGAGAATGTGGCAAAACCTACAAACCACCCTTCCCAAGTCTTCCCTTTAGTAAATTTGTCCTCCTCCTTTTTTCCCAACAAAACTACTGCTGCTGCCATTTCACTCTTACCTATGTTCTCTGTTTCTTTGTATTTCACTGCCGCTTCCCGTCTTACTAAAGTGAAAATATCCACATATTCTCCCTTCCATGTTTTTTCTTTTGTGGCCAACGGGACATGTTCCCCCACTCTCATCCCAGGAGCGCCTATCTCCCTTGTTCCTTTTCTGTTTTTTCCTACTCTCTCTTCTTTTTCTTTTGTCAGCTCCTCTCCTACCTTGATCTCAGCCAGTGCTGACTCCATTTGCCCCAAACCCCCTGTCCCAAGTTCCGTCGCAATTTGGCTTATATACTCTTTAATGTTGCCCCCCACAGAGTCGGGTGAGTTACCTGTGGCCTTATCCATTCCTTCCTGCCTGTTGTTCTTGTGGTTTTCCAGCATGGTCCCCATTGGTTGAAGGGGTGGTTGCCCTAAATGCAGCTGGAGAGGAACCACTGTGCACAGGGGATTCGGTCTGGGCTCCACTATGGGAACCCGAACCTGGTCCAGGGGAGGTACTGATGGTACTGGGTCAGTGGGCTGCAGAGGTACTGGGCTAGCAGCCCTCGTAGGTGCCACTGTCGGTGTCTGTACCCTGGTTTGGCTGCGTGGCTCAGCTACCCATTTCCCTCTGCCCACTTTTGCCTCCCCAGCTTTCCTTTTCTCCCCGGATCTCCCAGGCTCCTCTCCTTCCACTAGCTCCCACAATCTAGTAGCTTTCTCCGCCAGATCTACCATTGTCCTGTAGGCATCCTCTTTCGAAGGCCTGCTCTTCCTTGGTGCCATGTTCCTTCCTTCTTGCTCCTGTGAGATATAACTGAAGAAAAGGACAAGAAAATTCCATTATTAACAGTTCTGCCTGTAATAGTCTCTTGCGGGGACAGGTCTGCTTCCCGAAACCCCCACGACTAATAGTCGGAAACGTGCCTCTTTGCACTAAACTGTGCTCCTGTCCCTTGAATTGTTTCTCCCCCCTTTAATACTGCCGGACCGACATTATGCCCTGGTTATATCTCCCTCATTCATGGCAAGTAATGCCAAAACCTCCCTTTGTGTGACCCCCGGCCTATATTCATGGCCACTAAAACCTCATGCGCCACCTACTGTGGCCTTCCATGCCTGGACATATCCTCCCCGCATATCCCATACCCAGATTTGGGGGGGTGCGCCACATGGCCTCCCCGCCTAAGCGCTCACCCCGTCCCCCTTGGGAGGTCCAAACCTTGCCAATATGCCCCTTGAGGCCTCCACAACATGTTCCCGGCCTGTCGGGCCTAGCCTTCCTTCCTTCGCCCCCCCAGCTGGCATCTGCTCACTGATGGCCAAGCTGCCCCCTTGCGCCTTGTCTTGTGGCCACCTGGCCTGTAAAATGCCCTCCCCATGTGCATTTGCATGCTTCTTGTTGCAGGCCTTCTGAGCCTGTTCTGTTCTCACCCCTCCCACCCACTCCCGCCTGTCCCTTTGCTCCCACATGGTCATCAGGCCTCCCCTCCTCACCCCTTCTCCTGAGGGGGCCTCCCACATCGCCACTCCTGTGTTCTTGTTGGCCTGCCCCCCCAAAGGCCTTATGCCTGCACCACTGTCCTTCGCCGGCTGCCCCCACAGCTTCTGACGTCACGATATGTGGCCCGCCGCTCACGGGGACTCTCTTGTTAGCTCCTCTGCCTTATTCCTCTACCTCCTCAATGGCCTGCTGCTTCCCTGGAAAAACACTAAGATCCCCACTGTGGGGAAACCCAACAGCTGAGCCATGCATTTTGGGAAACGCTACCTTTTCCGAAAATGCACCCCCCACGGCGTCTGACATTGCGTGTCGCCACTCTTGGGGAGCTCTCTGTGATCCTTCTGAAAAGCCAATTGGATACCATTTAACTCACCCAGATGGGCAGCCACTACTGCGCCATGCACTTTTGAAAGGCACTGCCTCCCCCTGTAATGCACCCGCGGCGTCTGACGTCATGCCACGTGGTCCTCGCTTGTGGGTGGTTCTACTTGTTTGCCCCTCTGCCAATTCTTCATGAAAACAACTAAAACACCATTTACACTGCCCCAGAGGGGTACCAACTACTGCGCCATGTGCTTCAGAAAGGCTCTGCCTCTCACTGCAATGCACCCGGGGCATCTGACGTCACACCACGTGGTCGTTGCTCGCAGGTGCTTCTACCTGCTTGCTCCTCTATCTCCTAACCCACACGTCTCACCCTCCCTACTCTCCTTCTGCCCGCAATTCTACTCGTGAATCCCCAAATCATCCTAAACAGGGGATGCATTTCCAGGGCAAGCTGCCCTTTGGACAATACGATGCTCGGCCTTGCTAGGGAAACCTTCCCTCTGCCAGCACACAAGGTCCAACCTTTCTTCACATAGCGTCACAGGCTTGTCCCATGTTGTACAGTTGCCTACCTCGAGTGATACTCTCCCCAGGCACCACTCGCTCGAACCTGTGCAAAGCTTATACATCGGCCCTTCTGGACCTGCATCCGTAGCTCACAATTCTTTCTCTAAATGCATTCCAATACAGTACCATTTCCTCGAGGATCACATTATCATACATGTTTACCTGTATATACATTCTATACTCCATTTGCTGTATTCTCTCTGTTTCCCCTCTTTCTATTTATTTTTTTTATACATCTCCCACTTTGTTTCTTGCCTTACCTTCTTGTCTGTAGTGTACAAACCTCAGCTCCCAAATAGGCTCCTAGTTTGCCAATCTGAAGTGATGTAGTTCCGATGTAGTTTAAAAGATTAAAACTCCAGCAAACGTGGCTGAACCACCTCTGTGCTGTCCATTATGTACCTCCACTTGCTCCTCCCCTTCCTGTTGCTTGGCCATTGTTCTATCCCCCGGCCCCTTCCCTTCCTTCCCCCCTCCCCTTCTGTGCACACCATCTTGATGGAAAGGGAAGGGGTGCACCAGGACAACCTGGTCTGCCCCTTAAAGGGCAAGCTCCATTGTAATGAGACAAACATTACTTACTTGTTAAGAATGTTTTCGTCCATCAAGTTTGTGTGAGGGAGAGGATGATGCCTGCTTCTAAAAGATGACTTACTGTTCTGAAGATTCCCTATCCTGCTACTGTCTTACAAAACTATTGTTTGAGGTTACAGAGTTGTAGTCCACAGAAAACATCTTGCTGATAGGTCATGTAGCTTCACCATATGATTTACCCAGTTGTGCAATGGTGCATGCTACAAGATTGCTGAAGGCACACTTTATGAGCAATGTGCCACATTGTTATCAGTGAAGATGTGCGGAATACAAAACTGTTAAATTTTTCACTCATAACCAACTGAAAATGTGAACAGTTTCTGCGAGTTATTGATGTTAATACAGTACTCCTCGCAATTTACAGCATGGAACTAAATAATTTTGCACATTGTTGAAATATTGACAATGCACCCTTCCTTTTCAAGATTAAAGTAACAGTTTGCAAAAGTGTTGTGCCTTCCTGTGGCAAGCATGTGTTCCTTTTGAATTATGTCTCTGTTTCTACTTTTTGTGAGAGCATTTGCACGTTACAGGAAAACATGACTATGTTGACTCAGTAAGACAGTGTGCACAAACACAATGTCATACTACATCATGTGCAGTGCTGGCACTGTATTATGCCCATCTTTTATTCAGATGTATATCACTCACTGTGGTAACTGGCACAGTGTGTGGACAGATGCAGATATGTGCTGTATGACCACGCTGAACAGCCATTTTCATATTGTTGCCTAACAATTACTCATTTGCTGTGGTTCATTACAAAAACAACACCACTATGTTCTTGTCCACCATCACATGTTGTTCTGTACATACTGCGACAACATGGAAAATACTAAATGCTACCAAAATGGCACAAAGTGTTCATAACTACTGATACAGCTAGTGGTTCATATTGCTCAAACATGTTTCCTAACCATTACAGCAGCTTTCACATATAACAACGTGCTGTAGTCCACTTATGGAGGGATATCACATTGCTGTAAGGTGCATTAGCTGTCATGCTGAATGATAATTTCACCAGAGGCTATGATGCTCAGCAGTCTTCCTCTTTGTCATTTCACAAATTTACTCACAGTTCACCTTGATTGCTCCATGTGTGGACTGTGTTGGACACGTGCTGATGCACAAAATGGAATATTCTGTCACTATGATGAACAACATGACTTCCTGCCCTTTACTTTCACGTACACAGACTGTGTGATTCAAAGACTTCTGACTCCGGGGGACCTTCTTTCACCCCTTTTGTGACCCAGCAAGTGCAAGCAGTTCATCGAGGACGTGCCAGAGGTCAAGGGTTAACTAGAAGACCAAGATGAGGCTCGTCAGCAGATGGTCAATCATATTCACAGGGGAGAGGCAGAAGAAGACATGGTCATGGCTGTGCATTATTTACTGAGGATAACACAGAAGACCCTGAAGTTCTGCTTCGTGATCAAGAACGAGAAGTACAGTTATATAGCGCATACCATCCACATTGAAATGTTATTATTTTTAAATTTCCATTTCATGTTCTCTGCTTTCACATGGCCCAGTACGTGAGATGTATGTCTGATGTACCTGTGGTTTTGCTCAAACCATGTGAAGAATAACATAGTCCAATTGTAATGCTTTCCTGTGATTATCATTACAGCTGGATATTGCATTCAAAAACTGATAATGTCTTTTCTGTTCTCTTCACATCATCTGACATTGATCACTGTTTGCAGTGCATGAGCAGCATATCATTATGTATTTCTCACCTCTGAATAGTCACTTTTATCATCAATGTGTGATGGAACATGACAAAATTTAAATTTATCAATAATACACGCATACCTCCTTGTTAGCACTGCCCAAAGGATGATGCCTGTGACTTTCCCAGTTACATTTAATATGGACATGAAGTGCACTGGCACCTTACTTTTCTGCATGTCACTAATAACACTGTGGGCCTGATTCCAAGATGCTTGGTGCAACTCGCTGGTGAATGCGAGTTGCGACATACGCTGCTACACCAGGGACCCTGCACCACATTACAGAACAGGCAGGCTCCCCGGCGACTATGTCCTGTGACTTGCGGCACCTCCAGCATTGTGCCACAGGAAGGATGCACCTGACCTGGGTGCTGCAAGCCACTGACATGCCCAAGGACAGTGTGCAGCCATCCACCCCCAGCCACAAGCCCTAGAACATGCCCGCAAGCCCCGGTGTGCCATGGGAAGGTGGCGGCAGCACACTGGCCCCGGTGGGATGGCAGTCCCGCATCTCGGTACTGGGAGCTGGCGGGTGGAACACCGATATTTCTGGTGATTGGTGGGGTGGCTACTATGAAGTGGGAGGGTCGGAGTGTCATAGCAGTGTGTGGTTCGGGTCCATGCAGGTCGTCATCTGGCTGTGGGGCATGACAGAATCCTGGTACGTCAGCACATAGCTGGTCTAACTCAGCATTAATGTAGGGCTTCCTGGAATGGCATTGTGTGGTTACGGCAGATGCCCTTTTGGAATATGGAACAGATGCTACCATAACCCCCCCTTCCACTGTGCCATAGGGACCTTGGGTGGCATATGGCCCCCTGGGCACAGGTAGCCTGTGCCATGGTGCAGGCCACCTCTTGGAATCCCGGCTGGTGGAACCCATGGTGCAAAGTACAACTTATGCCATGTGTGTCGGTGTAAGTTGCTCTGCGCCACTGCATAGGCATCTTACAATCGAGACTCCCATGCTTCCATATTTAGCGAAGTGTTACATGAACATGTAATGCTTGCACGCTGCACAAAGTACGTAGATGCTAAATGTTTCATTCATGTTTATTATCCATTGAAAACATTTTGATAATGATTAACACTACGGACACTTGATGTGTTTTCACCTCTGTGCATGTATCATGCTGTGCTGTCATTAATGCACACATACACTGATTGACATACACTGCAGTACTCAATCACATTATGGACCTAATATTCAGGCGTCAATGGAGGTGTGACAACCAATATTCAAGTTTTCACCCTTCAAGTGACATAGTACCAAACATTAGGAATGACAATGTTGATATTAGTTTATGCATCAACGTATGTCTTCATGCATGATGATTGTTGCATTACTGATTCTATTTCAGCACTTTTGAAGCAGCATATATGTATTGAACACTGCATCGTAACACCTCAGTACAGTCTTTCAGAACACCATACAAGTTGGTAAGAGTGAGCATGGATATGTCATTGAACTCTGATGCAGCAATTGTTTTCTACTCAACAGCAATGGGATGTCCATGCACATGCTGAGGAGGTGGATGGTGCCACCCATCACCTTGAAATGGCATGTAGACATTGAAGGCAGTGGAGAGACTGTGATATAGCACTATGGATTGTCATAAAGGTCGAAGAGGTCTTGCACTCAGTTTCAGTGTTAAAAGCCACACTAGGAACGGAACAGCCAAAAAAGACTTGTCAGCTGCCCAAGGTGTAGTAGAGGGGACTGAGGTGGTTCATCATCCGCTGTTAGCTCAACTCTACATTGTCAGGAGGGAGAACATGTCCAACTGCATGGCTGCCTGCAGTGGTCTGTCGAGCTGCATATAACAGCTCTGCAGGCTAGATCTTGGATACGTGCTAATTCCACACAGTATGGTACAGCAGTGCTGATTAAAACACAAAACAGGGAGCATGCCAAAATACTTTAACTTCATCTGTGTCATGCACTGCGTCTGCAAATACTGTGTGCAGTAAATAAGTGCAGTAGTCTGGATGTTGTTCTTGTGGTGATATGGAGGTGTCCTTGTGATCCTGGGAATAATCTATTTTTGTCAGTATGCCACATACTGGAGGCATAACTTGGGGGCCATACAGTTATATAGCATATGCCTGTGGTTGTTGTAAATAGTGGATGTGAAAAATAACATGTTTTTCTGCAGCTTTCTGAATTGTGGACAAGCACCAGAACTGCTGCGGTGTGCATACTTCATTGCAGAGCGTGAGCGGGTCCTTCACTGTCTAAGGTGTTGTGAGTGCAGTCTGGGGTACTGATCAGTGGCAAGAAGCAGTGCTATGTGACAGTTACGCAAGAGGGATGAACAGTTCATGGTACTTTGTCAGTTGCTCTGAGCAGTATGGAATATCAGCACAGTTCAGTTATCACAACTATGTTGGTTACCAGTTACCAAGAACATGTGCCCTCAAGTTTGTATCATCATGGGTAAGGAGTGTGAAATAAGAGGAAGATGTACAAATCATGACCCATATAGATGTGACAGGTAATTGAGACTTACCGAGCAGAGAAGGGTGCGTGTGTGACATCAGCCACCTTACAGCATAGTGTGTGAACATCGCTGCATGAGTCTATGAACAGATCAGTAACTGAAATTCTGCTGGACATGAAAAAGAGGTCATAATTAATTTGTAAAGTCACCAAAGTAGTGAAATTATGGTGATGGGCACAACTGAGACTTACTGTGGTACAGATGAAAAACACTGTCCTACTGGGGTTGAGCACATTTGTGGTGCACCACTATCAATACAATTATCCATAGGCAATGCAGTATCAGTATAAAATGATTTTGGAGGAGACGTGCCTGAAGAAACAGATATAAAGCAAAGCATGGTACGTGACAGAAGTAAAGTGCATTGATATGTGCACCATTCAACCAGGACAAAGGAGCATGAATAAAGAGAGAGCACTATTGAATGAAGTTCAGGGACATACGCCACTCTGAACTTCGTGAACTTGAAATAGTTCAGCCTGTAAACTGACATACTTACACTCTTCCTGTGGGTGTGAGACTGAAGCAGATACACATATGTGTTCACTGTGTTCCATATGAGAAGAACACAGACATTGGTAACAGGAAAGTGGCATGTTGTGATTATAATTTTTCTTTACATCTTTTCTTTGGTAGTGTTGCCCACCAGGAGACAGAGGTGCCTATTCCTGTGGATGTGTATTTTCCATTGAAGTTTCACCAGGATTGCAGATGTGCAATGATGTCTGTGCAATCAAGTAGCAGGCATCTGCCATCACTCCACACAGTTGTCTGGCTCAGCGTCAATAGCACCACTGGTCTTCACCAGAGGTCACCGCTATGCCGAGCAGTCCCAGATCCTACCCCCGTGTAAGGAGAAAAGTCCATCGTACACTCCATGCTACCCCTCCCCTGACAGCCCCTGGCTACCCAAGTCTGATCATGAACATGGGTCACTGGCGTGGTGCGAGGTGTCTTGTCCAGCGCCTCAACCCTAAGTGCCACCATGCAGGCATGGAGATTATTAGTCTTAGTTTTCTGGATTAATACCTTTCAGCTAACAACTTTATACATAGGTTGCACATCACAGGATAGTAGTACAGGACAGTAAAAAGTTCTACTATGAGACTAATATATACAATCTACTGGTACAAGTAAGCAATTCAGGTAGAAGGCCAATACAGAAAGACTAATGAATACATGAAACTAAAGCCATATGATGTATGAAACTACCGGAGTACAAGCGTATAAGGAAAAAGGGTAACAGAAGGCAGTACTGAGTCATGGTAAAAAAATTAAATTGTTCAGTCATGGCAACGTACAATGTATGCCATGGGTGTTAATCCTCACTAGCTGGTCTTTGTTTATCCTTCTCTTGCCAAAGTATGTGAAGAAGTCTTTTTTCCTATCCTTAATTCTCAGTTCCAGAGTCAGCTACATGGATGAATTGGCCACCCTTACTAGCCTGGTAGCCTCCCTGTACTTCTTCGCGTACTCTTCATTGTTCCCCTGCCCTAACGATTTCTTGAGTCTCTGGAATGCTTTTCTCTTGGCCCTCACCATTTTCATGACCTCACGAGCAAGCCAACCTTGATTATTTATCCTACCTTTCTTGCTGCATGCCCTGGTACAAGTCTCAGCAGTCTCAGCTAGTCCCTTTGTAATACTATCCCATTTTTGGTTAGCATCCATGCCTGCTTGCAATCCCCCCAGGTGACCAGCCAATATTTCCACCATCCTTTTAAAGTCTGCCCCATTCAAATCTATAACTCTGGTAGTGGAGCAACTGCACTAGGAAGCTGTACCGAAATGCCTGTCATAATACTTCCTCCATTGCACTCGTGGGTGTTGTGGTGTTCTAGTCATCCCCAGGGAGGTGAAAGTCAACCACTACTACTGTGTTCCCCACTCCTACAGACCTTTTGAATCTGCTCTGCCAACTCTCTATCCAGGTCATCCCCTGAGGTGTTTGCATGTACAGTACCCCCACCCTCAGTGCCCTTCTCTTGTAGTGTTGAAACTGCATCCATGGGGCATCCATCCTGCCCTCCTCCCCCTCCTCCCACATACATACATACACCCTACCATATCACTCACGTAGATCGCCAACCCACCTCCCCTTCCCCTTAGCCCTGTCCATCCTGAGTATCCTGTAACCTGGGATCATGAAATCCCAGTCCTGGTTGTGTGTGGCCTGTTTCCATGACGGCCATTATGTACAACTGTCCCACAATCAGCTGAACCTGCAGCTCAGCTGATTTGTTACCTAAAGTTCTCTCATTCAGTGACACCTCCATCAAACCTGTGCCCTCCCCACCATCTGGTTTTCAGCTTTTCTAACCCCTCCCTGCATGCCTACCCCAATTTGCTTTCTGATAGCTTGGTGAGTAAACATGCTCATCTCCACTTTCTGTGAACCACACACACCATCTGTCCTCATGCTACCTAGATTAAATGTACCCTTGATGTTATGTACCCCTCAAACCTTTGTTTTAATACACCCTTACCTGCTCCACTGCAGTCTGCCCCCTGCATATAAATCCTTATTGTCCAATGTTCTGGCCCTGTACCCCACTATCCCACACCCCTTGAACCCACACCATTCCCACAACCAAGTGTTGAACTACTAAATGATCATCTTCCTTCCTGTACTCACACAGGGTACTGGGAGCAACTCAGAGAAGGCTGCTGATTCCCTCACTTCCTCACATACCCCTCCTATTTCCTAAAATTTCCTCCTTGCCACATCCACAGTCTCTCCAGCAAGGTCATTAATGCCCACATGCACCACTACATGCTGTTTCTTCCTGATCCTCATCGCACAGTTAAGAACAGCCTGCCCCACCCTGTGTGCTGTTAGCTCTGTTATGACCGCCACCCATATTTGACTATGCCTTTCCCCCATTCTGCTCCATCTGTTCACTTTTAGTATGGAATCACCGAGCACTAGCAACCCACCTTCCTTGATCACTCTCATAGCACCTACCCCTTTCCCGTGGTACCCATTACTAGAGCCTGACACAACACTAATTCTTCCCTTTACCTCTTCCAACCCTGTCCTGTCCACTTTCACTGTTCTATACCCATCCTCCACATCCCTCACCTCCTCCTTGAGCCACATCTCTCTGCTATCCCTCTGCAATCCTTCCCGCCAGCAGTTGTTATATCCACTTCCCCCCTGCACCACTTCCCAAACCACGTCATGTCCCTTGAATATTCAACTCCCCCTCCCCCACCTGTCCCTTCCTGGTGATCAGCACACCCTCCTTTCTGGCTGTTCTTATGCTCCTTTCCCTCCAACTCTAACCCTTACCTTACTGTTAGACACACTGTTTGTTCTTCTGCTGCACTCTGTCCCTCACTCTTCCCTACAGTCGCTGAACCACCAATGCGGGGACCACATGTTATTCCTCAGGTCAGATCCTCCTGCGTCATGCACCCCCCCATCCTCTCCATTTCCATAGAAAGCAGCAGCACTTCCTTCTACTGCCTCCTCAACCTTTTACCGACTGGACACCCTCCTAACCTTCACAATGTGTTCATCCACATTGCAGGCCCACATCCATTGCATCCCATGATTCTACCCATGTTTGCAATGACTGGACATGGCAGTCATCAGCACAAGGAAGTACAGACAGGACCGTACCTGTATAAGTCAATCAAGTATTCAGTAAGTTGTTCACCTATATGGAAACCCTTCTGAATGCATAGTGCTGTCCAGCGTCCATGCAATGTACCATTGTTCACTAACTTCTTCCAGTTCTCCCTGTACTGATCCAAGCATCAACATTTTGCAGTTGAAGGTGAAGTCTTGGGGTGCCTTCCATGACACTGAGGTGCAGACATGGCTTTGTCCTGTGCAACACCTAACAAAGGTACATGACAGCGATGTGTAAAACTGTGACATGCAAACATAGTGAAGTACTTCACATACTGTATTTCAGTAATGCACATGGCTCATTCTTCAACACTGATGAACAGTCAATGAACTACACTGGGTCATGCTGTCATGGTACACACATGTAGCATTACAATCTCTTGATAGAGCAGTTATGGTTTCCCTGCAAGTTCAATGTTTTGGCTGGGTCATCAGGGTCAAAGTGTGATGCCTTCCCATAACACTTGTTGTGTAAGAAAGCTTGATGCATCAAATCACCAGGAACACACAGAGTACATCCAAGGGTACTACAGGAACTTGATGAGGATCTGGCAGGGATAATGGCAGACCCATGTAATAGTTCACCAGAGTCAGGTGTGTTACCACAGGACTGGTGAGCAGCACATGTAGTAGCTCTCCACAAAAGCGGTCCCAAGGGTGACCCAGGGAATTACAGACAAGTCAGTGTGATCTCCATTGTGGGCAAGCTCATGGTGACCACAGTAAATTAAAAGGTAGGTTGAATATATAGAAGAGCATGGGCTCCAGGATGTGAGGCAGCATGGGTTCATGGTGGGGGGGGGATGTGTCAAACAAATCCGATTGACTTCTTTGAGACTGTCACTAAGACAGTAGACAGGGGCCAAGCAGTAGACATCCTCTATCTTGATTTCATCAAGGCATTTGACTCTGTGCCCCATAAAAGGTTGATCATGAAGTTTTTGTAACTCTGGGTTGAGTAAAAGATGGAAAGATGTGTGGAAAACTGACTGAGGGACAGATTCCAGAGTCTGGTTGTGGGAGAGAGTTACCTGGCACCAAAGAGGTAACCATTGTGGTCACGCAGGTCTCGTTGCTTGTGCCAGTGTTTTCCAGTGTCATCATTAGGGATCTAAGTTTGTCATGGATGAGATTTTAATGACTCATTGTTTGTTCATGAAATCATTAGTAAACAGTAGTAAATGTTGTGGCACTGTCATCATTGCTACATTCTGATGACACTAGTGAAAGTCATGGAAGTCCTGAATAAAGATCAAACGTCATGGAATCAATGATGTGCATGACTGCCATGACAAACTTACATCCCTAGTCATCATCAATGACATTGGGTATGTCATTAAGGGCAAACTGTTCCTCTTCATGGATGTCACAAAACTCTGCGGGAGAGTAGACACAGCTGAAGGGATACAGGACATACCAGATAATCTGGAAAAGCTGGGGAGATAGTCAAGGGTCTGGCAGCTTGGCTTCTATGCCAAGCAATGCAAAGATATGCATATTGGAGCCAAGAATCCCAGGACAGAGTACTATCTGGGTGTAGTCCAAATATTTGCATCAGAGGAACAGAAGGACCTGGGAATGCTAATCACTATTGACCTGAAGCACTCCACACAGTGCAATAAAGCAGCAGCAAAGGCAAACAAGATGCTGGGATGCATATCTAGGAGGATCAGTAGTAGGAGCGAGGAGGTTATACTGACCTTATACAGGTCCCTGATAGGGCCTCATCCAGAGTATGGGTTCAGTAGTGGTGCCCACACCTCAAAAAGAAGATTAACCTGCTGTAGAATATCCAGAAGAGAGCTACAAAGATGACAGCAGGTCATCAGGGCAAGGCATGTGAGAAGAGGTTGATGGCACTGAACATGTACTCACTGGAAGACAGGAGAGAGAGAGAGAGAGAGAGGGACATGATTGGAACCTACAAAGTACTTGAAAGGGATAAATAAGGTGGATAAGGAGAGTATTTTTAAGGTGATTGGCAACCATAACATGAGGGGGTACAGTGTTAAGCGGGAGTGTGGGAGGTATAGGAGGGAGGCCAGGAAGCACTTCTTCACAGACAGGGTGTTGGACACTTGGAATGTGTTACTGGCAGAGCTGATCTCGTTGAAGACAGTGTGCAGCTTTAAGAGAGGCTGTGATAGGCATAGGGGGAGGGTTAGGATCATGGGTGTGGATGATGGGAGGTGTGGGGAGGCAGGGCAGGAACAGTAGCTCAAGCTGTGTACACTGCAATACGAGCAGACTAGTTAGACCAAATGTCCTTCCTATGCTGGTTTCTTCACATGTTCTTACGTAACTGCATGACAGGCAAAACATTTTGGGAAGCAGAATATTCTGCTAACATGTAAACTTGCTGAAAACTGTCAAAATCAAATCAAATCAAATCTTTTATTGTTAGAATTTCATAGTCATCAACAATCCACAAAACATACATAAATACATACATTTACCACACAACAATCAACAAGCTTTTACACCTTTACAATAATTAATTCAGCTGATGCATAACAACATTATTATCCTTAAGACCATATTCAAAATTCCATTTAATATTATCATGATCATTCTATTGCACATTTCTCAATGTTAATTTTATTTTTGTACACTATCAGGAAGTATTTAGCCAATCTTTCAATGGTCCAAGTATCTGCAGTGTGAATTAGGATATTTGTCAGTGTTTCTATGCTTATCCCAAATTGCCCGCATAAAAAGATTTAAGCCAGTACGTCCTTTCATTCGTGTACCATGTACACCTCCATAAAATATGGCATAGGTCTTCCACTCCTCCCTCTGAACATGAACAATTTTCAGTCCCTTTATGTGCCTTATCCTGTCTTATTTATTTATTTATTTATTTCAATTGCGGAATTAACACCTTTGGGCCAGAAGACTCTTTTATAAAGGTTCCATGTCAAGTGGACGAGAGACAAAATTTACATAGACAGGTTACATAACATTCAAGTAAACAAGAGGTTACATGCTGATTGGGTAGCGATCAAATAGGCCGTTACTGTGTCAGTAGTATTACTATAAGATTGGGTGCATTTCAACCTACTGAGCTGGTGTCAGTTAAAAACAGGAAGGAGTCAGAAAAGTGTATGCTCGGGTCATGATGGGAGCAGCCTGAAGTGGCTTAGTCACAGGATGTGGAGGGTGGGTGAGGCAAAGTGCAGGGGGAAGGGTAGCCACCAGTATTTTAACCTGTTACTGGGGAATCTTTTAAATTTGTAGATATTAAAAATTGCTTTCGGTTCAGTTAATATGTCCAAGTGTGGTTTTATTCCTAGATAAAAGTTATTTGTTGCATACCATTTTGAATAAGCTGTTTGACTTATGTATTCTAGATCCTTTTTATCCAAAAAATGTATCTTTTTTGAAATATACTTTTTGTATTTATCATTTATTGTGAGATATTAACATACTTGATTAACACACAGAGCTTATGTTTTTCCATTAATTTCAAGATATTATTATGCCATAATCCACTTCCAGTACCTGTAGTTTACCACTCTTGTTTTTCTTAAGGCACTGATTTGATATTCTATCTTCATCTTGCATTATAATATGTAACCAGAATAATATCTTTCTTGTTTCCATCTTTGCACTTACATTTGCTAATCCCAACTCTGCTCTCAGATATTGTGCTGGGCAAGCAGGGCCTGTGCCCAATATCATTCTTAGCATTTTATTTAATGGAATATTTAATCGTTATTTTTTCGTGATATCCCCCAAGTGTCCACCCCATATAAAAGTTGAGTGTGATATTTTGCATTGACTACTTGCACTAATGGTCTAATGCTTGAGCCCCCATACTTGTAGTTAAATCTATTTAAAGCCATTACAGTTTTTTCAAAGTATTCATTATTTTTAGATAACGGTCATTCCATTTAGTATTGGCACTTAGTTCTAACCCCAAATAAGCATAGGAACTGACCACTTCTATTATTTCTTTTCCCAACATCCATACTCCCCTTCTTTGTCTGTTTGTTATTTTGACCGAAGATTACGATCTTAGTTTTTGTTAAATTTATTTTCAATTTCAATTTCTCTGATTTACTTTGCAGGAGATCTAATTTATTTTGTAGCCCACTTTGGGTCAATGACAGCAGAACCAGGCCATTGGCATACACCAATATAGCACAGCTGTTCTGTTTTATATTTGATGAATCTGTTTCTGTTTGATTTATATCACATAACATTTGGTGACTATAAAGGGCAAACAAAACTGGGGCCAATATACACCCCTGCCTTACACCCTTATTTATATTAAATGGTGTGGACAAGTTTCCCTCTATGCCTAATCAAATTTTGGCCCAATTTTTTGAATAGAGATTTCCTGTTACATTTATCAGAGATTTGTCTATGCGTTTACTCAACAATTGTGCCCATAATAGATTTCTATTAACTGAGTCGAAAGCCATTGAGTAGTCTACAAACAGTGCATACATCTTTTGTTTCCATATTTTAACATATTTTTCTATTAAGTGATGCAAAATAAATATACTTTCTAATGTGAATAATTTTATCCTGAACCCCGCCTAAAGGGTGCTATGCTTCCTTTTTGATTTATTTGTTGGTTTAATTTTTCCCAAAAAATTTTAGAGAATATTTTTAAATTTATGTCCAGCAGACTGATTGGTCTGTACATAGCTGGATTGGCTCTTTCACCTTTTTTATGAAGTGGTGCTATAATTGCTTCCCTCCACGACTCAGGATAGGAAGCTTCTTTTATGCACTTATTGTAGAATACTGTCAGGGTTCTGCACCATTGTCTAGTATTACATAAAAATACCTCTGCGGGTATACCATCCCAGGGCTTTTTTCATTTTTAGTTATTTTATTGCTCTATACACCTCCTCTGTATTAATACTCACTGTATGATGCATATCCTATTTTTCTATGTATGAACTTTCTTTTTGTGTTTGATTGTAAAATACCTGTTCAAAATAATTTAACTATACTACCTCTGTAATATGTGATTCAACTCTGTCACTGTAATTTTGTGTTCCTTTTGCAACTAAGTGCCAAAACTCTTTACCATCTTTTGTCA
Organism: Neoceratodus forsteri; assembly: GCA_016271365.2. Classification (NCBI taxonomy): domain Eukaryota; kingdom Metazoa; phylum Chordata; order Ceratodontiformes; family Ceratodontidae; genus Neoceratodus; species Neoceratodus forsteri. The sequence continues at coordinate 1,683,930,782 of CM057456.1, forward strand.
TAATAGCATTCAACATTCTCTCCCATTGTTCTCTATGATATACTCTTTTTCTTATCTATCAATACTTTATACCCTTTTCTTTTACTGCTGATTTCTTTTGCCAACTTTCTATTATTCCTCTGCCCTCTATTTTGTTTATATAATTTCCTTATTTTCCCCTTAAATAACCTACACTCTCTGTCAAGCCAAGTGTCTCTATATTTATATTTTTGTACCTAAACATTTGTAATTTCCAATTTACTCTTAATTATTCCAAACAACTCATTCAAGTTACTTAATAGATGGTTATAAGAAGAATTCTGTAACTGGTTGTAATCCTCACAGATTATTGAATTAACCAGTAACTCTAAGATCTCTATCTCAATTTTTCCATTCCATCTAAGTGTCTTCTTGGCAATAACCTCTAAATTCACCCTGGTCTCTTGGGTATTTTGTGTCTCATTTCCCTTCCCTATTAATAATACTGGGAGATGGTCACTCTCAGCTATCTCAAGGATGTTCAATTTTTTCCAGTCCCTAATTGAGTCGTACCATATAGCCAGTCAATCAGGGATGACCATACCTCTCAACCTCTTGCCTCATGAATCGGGGACAAGGCTTAAAAAAATCAGGGACAAAGACCCAAAAAGAGGGACACATCTTAAAAAATGGTACTATTTACTCAGAAAGCTGTTAAAATGAAAGGATCTGTATTGAGATACATTTTCTGAAGAAGAACAAGTCAGTAACTTTAATGTTTGACATCATTTTGTGCTTTTAATCCCCACTGTTCTGTCACAAAAACACAAATTTTATGAGGGACAGAGGAAAATTCTGAGGCAAAATCAGGGACATCCCTGAAAATCAGGGACAGTTGAGAGGTATGGGGATGACCATCTAACTGAAATATAAGTATGTTCACCATTTTCATCATCTGTCATCCTTCCATTAAGTGGGTGCAGGTTGTAGTCACTCATCAGTTTAATCCATTCTTGTCCTCAATCATTTACTTTAATGTCCTTTTTTCTTCTTGATAGTATTGGTTCCTTATCATCTACAGCTAGTAAGTAAGAATTGTCAACCAAATTCGTCAAAAGATCCTATTCTTGCATTATAGTCCCCTATCATTAAGATTTTCTGATCAGGATAATTCAGATTCATTTGTTCTAACACTGCATTTCATTCTGTCCATACTTCTGCTAAATAAAATCTTGAATTTCTTGGTATAATATACCCATTAATTATTAAAAATGGTTGGTTGGACTTATGAACTGAGACTACTACACAAAAGGACCTAATCCACACACACCCTGTTTTTTGAAAGGTACCTATTTTTATAAGAGTAACTATTCCTCCAGAACATCTTCCCAACTTATGTGTTTTTATACCTGGAGCACTGAACATCTCATATCCATTTATTTTTGCATTTTCTGCATTATCATGCCATGTTTCTTGAAAACACAGAATATCAAAATGTGTGATTACTTTCATCCATTCCTCATCTTGATATTTATTTATCAAGCCTAATAAATTCCAACTCATAACTAAGACTCCACTTGGTCCTTCTTCAAAAAAATGTTCCCAACTCTGCTCCCTCACCTTGTGAGTCAACCATCAGCAGACTACCTTCTAATGAGTCTAACCATCAATCCTGATAATCTACATGCATCACATGGTTCCTTTCTTTCTGAGTAGTAACATTTTCTTCTTGATTTGTTTCTGCTTGAGTGGTGTCATGTCCCAACACTTCAGAGTCTACCAAATGGAGTCCTAGCAGATCCAGAATTCCTGCCTTCTGTAATATCTTATCTGCCATATCCATATTCTTAACTATTATGTTTATTTGACTATCCTTCCCCATTCTCTGTTATTTTTATCCCTTCTTTGCCCAGTTCTATTTTTAGACAATTCCTTATTAAATTGCATAATGCCTCTGTTAGTTTGTAGTTGTTCTCTCTCCTTAATACTTCCATTCCATTCCAAACAAACTTTAACTAACCTCCTTCTCCTGATATATGTTTCCCTTACATTCCTTGTTAAATAAGTGCCTATTTGGAAACGTGATGGAGATCTCTTTATTTCTGCTATTTACTCCATTTATCCATATGTAATTTGCATATCTAGGGTAGAAAAACAGTACATCTAGCATTATAGCTGCTTCAAGAGGAATTATTTTCACTGCCTCAATTTCTTCTAAAAACAAATCTATATCCAGATCTATCTTAACTTTCTTTAACAATAAATTTTCAATGGGACCCTGATCGCCTTTTTCCTGCTTTAACCAAGTTACAGGCCCCAGAAACCTAATAATTGGTAAAGTATCATTTCTTGTTCCATTCTTTTTCAAGTCTTCTGGATTAACCTGTCTAATATTAGATTCAAGGAACTTAAATATTTGCTCCCAAAGATCGTGTTTGAAAACCAGCTGCGAAGATTGGTAGCAGGAAATTTAGAGTATAATACAGGAACAGATTTTGTATAAAGTGCAACATATCGTTAGAGACCTGTACAAATCGCAAATGCAAAATAGCATGAAATAAAACAAAATTAACAGCAAATTATGAAATAAAATGAATAACGCCACATGAAACAAAATTAGCATTTTTTTTAAAAAAAAGCTGTTTTTTAAATGGATTTTATAATGTATTTCTCCACTCATGGCATAATAATCAGTAAATATTGAGTAGCACACATCTGAGCAAGCATACTGGCACCTTGTTTGCTCTGCAATTATCGGATTTACAGCTGCTACAGTGCTCACTGTTGTTTTCTCATGTGTTCTCACCTCTGCTCTGCTATGCTATGTTTGTGTACTAATCAGTCTGATCTCTTTACTTTCAGGCAGAAATCAGTGTGCACGTCCCCTGTTCAGTATTCTGTGCCACATTTCCTCATTGCAGTAATTGTTCCGATAAAGGTTTAGATGCACATCTTCTGATTGCTTCTGTCATGGGCATCCTGACATCAGCACAGAGACTTTCAATTGAATTAATCTGCTTAATCTGCTTGCTGCCAGTGTGGTAGCTGCTTTTGGGGGTGGGGGCAGGGGTGGTTACAGAGCAAACTCCCATGCACCAAATCAGTTGAACAACAGACAATTAAGCAGGTATGATTTGCTCAGTTTGCTCATTTACTAACTTACTCATTTCAGCTGCTCGGCACATAGCATCAAAATGTGCAAACTGTAGCTGACCTTCACAGTTCTTTCTGCTCACTACATGTCGGTGAGTGCAGATAGCAGGGAGCCATTTACTTTTGTGCGTTTGTGAATTTGGTTGTAAGATTTCCATAACAGCACATTAATATTAGCTAAAGTTGCAAGGAGTTTGAAGTTGATGCTCATTGATTGTCAGAGACATAAGGCAAAACATTAAACAGCCAAATACTGCTGTAATGATAGAGTTACTACTGGAGTTATCATATTATTGAGTTTTTTACCTGTTTTGTATCTGTTTAGTACTTGAAAAATAATTACATTTAATAACAAGAAATAAATTGAAATTTTGAAAAAAATAACATGAAATAACAAGAAATTCTTACAAAATAACAAGAAATTTAGTAAAAAATAATGAGAAATTCATATGTCTACCTATCGTGGGTGAGAAGATTCTTAGTTCAATTTTTTAAAGAAAAGATGTGGAACTCTGGACACTGTTATCTTTTTTAAAGAATTTGAATAGTGCATTTCTTCCATTTCTAAATACAGACTGGGAATTTGGGGTTTAAGTAAGGAATACACTGTAATTATTAGGAGCGAGTTATTGTACATTTGCTCCTATTGTTGTTTCATACTTACTTGTGTATATTGCATTTGGTTTTATCTGCAAGATATTTATATTATCTTTTTGTATCTGTTGGTGTAGGACTTGTGCAATAACTAAAAGAAGTGGGCCAATCTAGATAAAATAGAGGCACTTTAAGTTTATATAAGACATTAAACTAAAGGGTGGAAAAAGGAAAGATTAAGTGAAATATAGGTAAAACCACTATAAGAAAGAAGTAAAGCCCTTTACAGCTGTAGGGTGGAATAATTAGGTGTAGTGCACTTTTTACAAATAGTATGAGTAAGGATGGTAAATACAAGGTTGCAGAGACAGAAGGATACTAGCCTCTCTCCTCTTATAACAGAGATGCAGATGGAGGATAAACAAAATAAAGTGAATCACAAACAGAAAAGACCATCTAAAATTATGGAACACTTAAATTATGTATAGGCAAGTGGCAAAACCTCTACACCTAGGTTAAGTGTTGGTAATTTAATTCCTAATGATGTAAAGATGAAAAGCAGGGAACAGATGTTTTATAGCTCTATATACACTCAACAAATTGAAACAGAGCAGTACGAGGCACAATTAGTGGACCATTTAGTATCACCAGGTTCACAGGTCTCTATTACATCATCCACATCTGTAGGACTGAAAAGACAGAATAGTTTAACATCTCAGGATTTAGAGGCTTCCCCAAATATATGGGAAGAACCCATGAGTACCTATAAAGAGCAAACAATTATGCATAAAGTAACAGAGGATTTGCAGAGTATTATTTCAGGATTAAAAACATGTGAAGCCCAAATGAGAAACAGAAATCGCTGTAGTAATTGTAATTGTAACATTCAGAGAGATATAGAGAATGTAAGTAAGGATAATGCTTTGGGTGGTCCAAATAATGGATACCAGCCATGCTTATTGAGCAAAGATTCGATACATACATTAAAGAACCAATACACAACAAATGCAATGCTATTGGAACAACTAATAATAAATAAGGACATTGTGGTGTCAATTAAGGTTGACATTGCCACCAATAGAGAAAAGTTGGATCAAATAGGTATTCTGTGACACCTGAAGCTCTCAAACTTGCCACCAATAATTCAGTACTGTCATCCATAGATTATGGGCTGCCTATCTATGGAGCAGGCACAGAAACTGCCCTAAACAGGTTCCGCACACTTCTAAATAAGCCTGCCATCTGCCAATAGGGGCTGCTCATGACACCCACACCTGCACACTCTACGCTGAAACTGGATGGCTCCCACTCCACCTTAGAGCACAATACCAAACCTTCCTACTTTGAAAAAAGTATTTCTTGGGCTTACCTCCCCCGCACTGGGCTGCCTCTTTATGCTGGCAGTTCCCACCAAACCAACTAGAAGCATGGCTACTGATAGGCTGGTGATTTCCTTCAAAAGGACAAAACTCACCCAGAACTCCATCCTGTACCAAGAAATGATACAATGAGCTATCTGCTAACCTCACAGATACACCCAAGATTAGTACCTTCACATCTGGGCTCAGATCCCTTCTTGACACAAAAAAGAACTGTGCTTGCCTACACTAATGTGTCAGGATTTCAGCCACCCCCCTTTCATCTCCTCTAACCCTTCCCCAAATGAGGCCCACTCAGCCGACAATGCCCTATTTGAAATTTAAACACTTTATTGAGTTTAAGGATACAAATAACTCAGTACCCGTATACAGATACATCGTGATGAGGGGACAACCCCTCCTAGGCATCGCGAATATTACAATATCATACAGACAAACATGAAAACATGAGATGCCCATTTCCATCAAATACCGGCAGCTACATTCTATCATCCCTGTAATCCCTCCCATTAACCACCCCCACCCCTGGAGTGTGCCCCGAGCTCAAGTACTAACTAATTAAATCAAATCTTATTAAGATGTTGTGATATCACTCTAACAGGTCAGGTTCCAACAGAGACACCTACACCCAGATTACTTATGTAAATACAAAGTATACAATTTACCCCACTTTTTATTAAATGAACCCATACCATTACGCAAACTTGGTATCAGCCTTTCATTTTTAAAGCAGGTAGACATTTCTTTTAGCCATTCCGCATAGGTTATATTTTGTTGGTCCATCCAATGCTTAAGTACCAGTTTTTTAAACACCATCGAAATTAATGCCATGTGGAATTTACGTTCTGTAATGTGAATATCAGAGTATATACTCAGGATACATATCTCTATTGTAAACAATCCATCCAAACCCAGTAATGGACTAAGATTTGTTTGAATCGTCTGCCATAATGGTGCGACTTTCTCACAATACCAAAAAATGTGGAGCAGATTACCTTCATTCTGGCCACATCTAGTGCAGCTGGAATCAGAGAACCTGCCCAGTCTAACCAGTTTCACCGGAGTGTAATACATGTTATTCAAGATGTAATATTGAATAAGTCTTAATCTATCCTGAGTATGAAATCTATGTAAATCTGTCCAGATCTGAGACCAATTAAATGTAGTATTTGGCAGGAGAGAAGACCAGACTGCAGAACCCGATAAGGGTTCAGGAAATTTGAGGCCTAGTAAGAAGGAATAGGTCCTCGAAACTGCATGCGGTTGGTTTATATAACTTTGAATATGACAAAAGAAGGGTCTGATTCGAGATTCTTTAAGTTCAGTGCCAAAGTTATTCAGGACCAAGTGTCTCAATTGATATATTTAAAATATATCTTTTGGTGGTATTTCAAAAGACTCCATGATTTCGAGACAAGAGAGAAGAGAACCATGTGGGAACAAGTTCTCTACCAGTTTTCCTTGGAGCTGGAGGAGCCACCTTAAGGGAAACGGTGAACCACCAATTCTGATATTGGGATTGAGAGTGAGAGATTGTGCCATGTCCCTTTTGCCTGATATACCAAAGAAATACCAACATTGATCCAGAACTTTGAGTGAGGTACCGATAACAGACTTCTTGATTAAAAATGGTAGTGTCGAGTATGAGAGAGAGAAAATAAGAGACGAATTAAGATTATTTGTTTCCAGAATATGTCTTTCGAGCTGTAACCAGATGGGAATAAATTTGTCATCTCTGACTAGTAACCATCGACCCAGTTTTGACAACTGACTAGCCCAGTAGTATAATATGAAATTGGGGAGACGTAATCCCCCAAGGTTCTTGGGGAGACTAAGTTTAAGGGAAGAATGTCTGGGACATTTACCCTGCCAAATAAACTTGGAGAGTATGGAGTGGAAGTGCTGCAGGCATGACAAAGGAAGCCATATATTGAGCAGATTCAAGGGATAAAAAAGGCGGGGCAAAACATTCATCTTGACAATGTTGACCCTACCCCATAATGAGAGAGGGAGTTTAGCCCATCTTTTAAGATCGTGCTGAATATTTACCATTAAGTCATCCAAGTTAAGCTTTTTAAGTGAAGCAGGGTCTGTAGAGAGGTGCAGCCCTAGGTATTTAATTGAGTGGGAGGACCACTTCATCCCAAACTGCAGAAAGCTGGCCTTACGTGTAAAAATATTCAGTGGGAAGATTTCAGATTTAGTGAGATTTAATTTGTAATTGGACACTTGACTATATTGTGCAATGATTTTTAATGTGTGAGCCAGTGATTTATCAGGGTGAGCCAAATGAAGTAGTACATCATCTGCGTATGCAGATAGGGTTAGTGTATGCTGATATATTGGACAGCCTTGTATATATGGATCCTGTTTAATAGAAAGAAGAAGGGGTTCCAGATATAAATTGAAAAGAAAGGGGGATAATGGACATCCTTGTCTGGTGCCCTTAAACAACAGAAAGCGGGATGAAAAAACCCCATTACAATAAATTCTCACAGAGGGTGCCTTGTATACCGTCTGGATCCATCTGATGAACGAGTCTGGAAAGTCCATTTTATCGAATGTGGCCCAGAGGAAGTCCCAATTAACTCAGTCAAAGGCCTTTTCGGCATCCAGTGAGATGAGGGCCATAGGGGATATGAGAATTTTGGGTGGCCTGAAAGATTTGAGAGAGAATTCTAAGGTGGTCAGCCGAGGAGTGGCCCTGCACAAATCTGACTTGTTCGGGACTCAACAGGTGAGTCCAAAACTTCTTGACCCTATTAGCTAGTACTTTTGTTAATATTTTTATGTCGCAATTTAAGAGAGAGATGGGCCAGTAACTAGTCAGATCCTCAGGTGGTTTATCTGGCTTGAGAAGTAGAACTATTGTGGCCTCCAGTAATGCGGAGTCTAGAGTATCTGCGGTATACATATACTCATATAGATTGAGCAGAAGAGGGGCTAACTCTTTATGAAAGATTTTATAAAAATTGGATGGGAAACCGTCAGGTCCCGGTAATTTATCTGGGACTAGGCCATTAATTGCTTCTTCCACTTCTGAGATAGAGATAGGGGAAGATAGTGCTAGTTTGTGATGCATCTGTAGGCAGGGTAAGTTCAGACCTTCCAAGTAGTTCTCTATCTCTGATGGGGATGCTGGGGTGGGACTTTTGCTATATAAAGAACTATAATATTCTTCAAAAACTTTGGTGATATCCTGGGGTGAGGTTTTAGTGGAGCCGTCTTGGGCTTGCAGAACCGGGATCAATCTAGAGCTTTCTATTTTCTGTAATCTCAGAGCTAATAGTCGGCCTGCTTTTTCCCCTTGATCTACATATTTGGTCTGAGTTCTCAAAATGGCATATTCTGCTTTCTCTTTCAATAGATCTGAGTACTCGTTCTTTAATGCTAGCAGTGTCTCTATGCTATTGGAGGATGGAGAGTTCAACAGGGTATTTTCTAAATCTTTAATACAAGTTAGGAGATCAAGTGCTTTGCTTTCTCTGTTTCTCTTCCTCTTGGATGCTAGCTTGATTAGTTCCCCACGTAGAAAGCATTTGAGGGCACACCAGACCAAATCAGCTCTAGGTATAGAGTCTTTATTATGCTCCATGTAGAAGGAGATTAAGTTTCTGATGCGAGAGACTATTTGCTCGTCTTTCAAGAGTTGTGTATTTAGTCTCCAAGTTGTGTCTCTTTGGAGGTTAAAGTCTGGGGAAAGCGTTAACCAGGTAATTGAATGGTCTGATAAAACAATAGGCTCAATATCAGCCTGGTAAAGACCAGGTAAAAGTGAAGTACTGATAAGAATATAATCTATTCTTGACCATGATCAGTGAACATGTGAATAGAAGGAGAACTTATGGTTCAAAGGATGGAGGAGGCGCCAAGGGTCAGATAGTCCCAGGACGTCCTTAAAATCTGTTAGTGCCCTTTGGGCTGGTGTAGGCAATTTTGATGATGAGAATGTTTTATCCAGATCTTGGGATGGCGGGGTATTCCAATCCCCTCCCAAAATTATTTGGGCGGGCAAGAGTCCACCTATCTTCCCTGCTAAACTCATAATGAACTCTGCATCCCCTCCAATAGGCCCATATATGGACCCCAGCACTACTGTTTTATTATTAAGGGATCCCTTTACTATAATGAATCTACCTTCTGGATCTACAATCCTCTCTCCTGCCAAAAGCAATACATGCTTTTTCATTATAATAGCTACACACCTACTTGATGACGATCTGCTTGAAGCAAAAACTTGAGCAAAGCCCTGTCTGCGTAACCAATGTACCTCTGTATCTAGTAGGTGGGTTTCTTGAAGCATGAGAATATCTATTTTTTAAGTATCTCCGAATTTTTGAAGACCTGATACCTCTTCGTTTTGTCTCTGATACCTCTTATATTCCACGTGGCAATTCTAAGTGGTTTTACTGACATCATGTTTCTTTAACCAATAAACATTATAAAACATCATAAACCAAAATAACCAGCCCCTATGGCACACTCCAGCCCTCCCCCCATCCTATATAAGAGGGTCCATATGGACAGCCCCAGTTAACAACATCAAACATCCCAACCCAGATACAAAACCAGGTCGAGGTAGTCCCAATAATGCCCTGAAACCCCCCACCTCCCTCCCCCAAAAAACTATTATAACTATTTACGCTAAGGCCCCATAAAAAAACAATCATCCAAATTGGTAGTATTATACTGATAGATGGGGCCCTAATCCCTCTGGCTATAACCAAGGCAACCAACTTAGTTCAGTATTTTGACTTGTTGTGAGTGAGGGTCCCATGTTGTAAGCAGTGAGAAGGTTGAGCCTGTATTTGAAAATGACCCTTTAGGGATAGGTTCCTATGAGATATGCCAGTCCCCTTAAGCTTCAGCTCCCGATGCAAGTCACCCAAGCACATCCCTGTCCCAAGCTTCCCCCCACCTGCCCCCAACAACCACTGTCTTCCAACACTCATGGGTCATGTGTTACCATTAAGAGACTGTGAAATAAACTTTGAGTGTCATAACAACCATCTTGTTACTCTGTATATTTCCCAGTGAACATGAGTTTCATTAATGAATTACCCTGAGTGGGGTAGTACAACAACCCTTCTCTCCTCTGGTACTAGGCATCCCCAAGTATCCCTAACTTATCTCCATTGTCCTGGAGAATGTTCATCCCTTAATAACAGCACTCCATTCCAGAACAGATATTACAAAGAGATCAAACACTCAACCTCCATGGAGCCCCTCATATCACCCAGTTGTCTGCAGAGTCATTCTCATTCCACCCTCTATGCAACAACCATAAACTAATCAGCTCAAGCTACTTAGTCCTCTTCTGGCCAACGAGTTTGTAGAATCAAAATGAGATGCCATCTGTCCCCAAGTCCTAGTACTATTATCCCAACACTAACTGGATCCCAGCTGGCCATGGGACGTTCCTCCAAACCCCAGAAAAAACCTAGTTTAATTCAGGCAGTGATCAAGCTTATTACCCTCGTGATCTCGCCCCAGGTGTTGAACAAACCACCTCAGACTGAACAAAATTGCAAACCAAATAGGCCAACAACTCCTCGGTGACCCTCCTCCCCCCAGGTTCCATAGTTGAATCCAAGCTAATTACTCAGTACGATGGACAGCCCATCTTGGTGAGCCAAGGACCGTCACAAACCCAGGGGCTGCTTATCGGTTATAACTGGTGACCGAAAAAGAAAATATTTGTACCTACTTACTGAGAAGTAGTGCTTCCCCTCAGTTAATATGATTCTGAGCAGGGGACCCAAACAGGAGTAGGACCCGACCCGGTCCGTTCCTGAAATAGTCCCCCACCAACCGAAACCAACACTATAGTTCCGGTCATCTTCCTTTTCTGGGAGCACACTTCTGGCTTAGCGAAAGGAGTATTGGGCCTTCCAATTCCCACTAAGACTGGAGCCCTCTCTTCCCCACTTGACTACAAACCACAGGTAAATCCACTTTCTATCGATAGCAAATAACCATGACTTTAAAAAAAGGGGGGGCAAAGAAAACACTAACAAAGAAAAGAAAAAAAAAAAGAATGGGAGGACAAAGCTTAGTAAAACTCAAAATAGTAATTATTCAGTCAGTCCGCTTTAAAGAGTTCAGGCAGTTGGAGGGTAAGGTCCTTGATAGCTTGATCTGGTGAATCGAATGAAATCCAGCTATTGTCCAGGAGGATTTGTAGTTTCGCCGGGTATTGCATTCTGAAACGAATGCTGGCTGCGATTAACTTGGTCACAACAGGATGAAAGGCGGCCCGCCTTTGTCTGGTTTCTCGAGGTAGATCCTGCGTGACCCTGATCTTCGAGGCTTCCTACATAATTGTTTGCAACTCCTTCACCTTAGCTAAGACGTGTTGCTTCTCAATATAACTGAGGAACTTAATAATTATCGGTCGTGGAGGAGATCCTGCAGAAGGTTTCGGTCTGAGAGACCGGTGGGCCCTTTCTATGTGATATTGAGGGTTTAATGGGGAAGGGCCCACTACCTTGTGGAGGAATTTCTGTATAAAGGTAATGACATCTGCACCTTCCTCGGATTCTGGGAGCCCAAATATCAATATGTTGTTCCTTCTGCTTCTCCACTCCAGGTCTTCTGTCTTGAGTTGAAGTTTGTGGAGCTGCTGCCTGAGCAAGGCTAACTCAGGGTCGACTTTCTCCCTCCATCTCTCTTGGGAGGCTATCTTAGCTTCTGAGTCATCCACTCTGGTCTGGAGGCCTGTAAATTCTTTTTTGATAGATTTCAGCTCCGAGGTAATGTCGGCTAATGATTCACGGAAGGGTAGCAATTCCTGTAAAAACCTCTCTTCTGATAGCGGTGTAGTGGAGGTACTAGGTGCATTCGACTTATTGGGATTTCCTGATCCCTGACTCCTCGATTTCTTGGAAGACTTCTCTGGAATGGTAGGTGGAGTGTGTCGCATTGCGGCCTGTTTCATTTCTGACTCAATGATCGAGGTTGTGCTACGCGATCGCTAAACTGACAGTCCTATGTTGTTTTGAGGAGGAGTAATATTCACTAATCCTGCAATTTGTTCAAATCGCTCTCTTTATTTTTATTTATCTGGTTAGTTGGAGGCGGTAGAGCGGAGCTCAAGATCAGTGCAGCTGCTAGCTTGACTGCATCACGTGATCCCCAAGGTAGGCCTTCTCATGTTTTCTTCTCGACAATGCCCTATTTGACTGTATCCTCTTTAACCTATCATTGAATGTATATAATTTCTTGGTAATTGAATGCCTGTGTAACTGTTTTTCTGTTTTCTGTAAACACTGTAATATTTGTAACGTTTGTACAACAATGACTTGGAACCTTTGAAAAAGAGTCCTGGACCCAAAGGTATTAATCCTAACTGAAATAAATAAAAACTAAAATAAAGTTGCAAAGTTTATTGGTGAAGGAAAGTGATTCAGTGAAATAGTGGAAATAATTCAGCAAGATATGCTAAGGGTTGAGGAGATGGCAGATAGGACATCAGGAGCATTAAGGCCAGATTTCAGTTCAATTATAATACCTGACATCTCAAATGACAATTTAAAAGGAGTGAAGACAAAAAAGAAAAGAAAGAAGAATAGACAGAAAGGAAGAAAGGAAATGGAAAAAAGGAAAGAAAAAGCCAACAACAGAAAGAAAAGATCTACGTTAAAGTGATGCAGTCAAGTAATAAAGTAACTAAAATGGGGCAAAAAATACATATAGTCATAGATAAGCAAGAAAAGAAGAAGAAGGTGGAAGTGGTGACTGGAGAAGATTTGGAACATCTAATCCACCCATCGCTTTCTAATTGTTTAAACAAGTTAGAAAAAGAGATAGCAAAGTTAAATGATCAACTGGGCTTAAATGCATTGAGCGAAAATATAATTAAAGAGAGGAATCCAGAAGAAAGGGACTTAGTGAGGAGAAATCAAGTAAAAAAAGTAGAAGAATGTAATATTAGACAGGCTGAAAGCTGTCAGTTGTTGCACAGAACGTCCTGCAAACATACTTACAGAGCAAGTCAATGTTGTATAACAGTATGTGTATTTCCACCATTGGACTGGGGTGCATCACACACCACCAGCACTGCAACATATAACAACATCCCTCTGCAATGTCAATAATATATTCCTAGAACAAATGAGGCTGTGGCATTGAGACATGCAGTACTTCCATACTCATGGATATTGGCACGGAGGTACCCTGTGCTGTGTCCTCTGTGTCCAGTTGCTATCCCAGGGCAGTATGTCATCAGCTGGGGTGGGTGAGTGTTTCCAGAGGGTCATTTTTGTTTTTTGTCACAGTCAATGGCCAGAGTGTGCTCTGCTGGAACAAGAACAATGCCACAGCACTGTGGTGAGCAAGGTGTGCTGTAGATCTCAACAGTGCAACTCCCAATGTTTGAAAGTCAGAAAAAAAGGCAATACACAATTAAACAGTGGTGGTGTCACTGTGTTGACCATGCTGGGCACTGGCCCATTGTTATACTTTACTGCCAAAGTGCAGGCACTCAAGATACCCACAGTGAAGACAACGGTCAGTGGGAATCAGTGTCCCAGTGCTGTTGATGTCAAGGGTGTCCAAGAATGGGGATACAGTGATTACAGTCAAGCTGTTGTGTGGATGTTGAATGCACTGATTGAGGTCATGCACTGACAGCACCATTCTTCCAGGCATCATAGTCACCTCTAGCTCTGCCATGGGTAACTCACGAAGTAAGCTGCCAAAATCACACCCATGCTGCCTTGCCCTATCATCCTGGGTTGGGAGGAGGGGGACCCAGGCCCTTCCCCCTCCAGTCCATTACTGTATGTCAGGTGGTTAGGCGGCCCCTCTCGAGAGCCAGGTTAAGTAGTCTGGATGTTGCAGCCCTTCTACTGGTGCTGCCTGCATGGTTTTTCCATTTTTTTTGCCTTGCACCCTGACATCGCTGGCATGCTGGGAGGTCCTAGCTCAGAGATGTGTCTAAGTTCTGGACCTCAGCCAGCAACCTCCTGACCCAGCCAATTTGCTGTCCTGCTGCACCTCCACCTGTGATCACCCAGGTGGTGGTACTGCAGTGGGATCTGCAGCCCTACCTCCATGGGGATGGAGAGCAACCCTTGGGTGCTCAATTCTCCTCCCCCTGGCAGACCCTCAAGCAACCCAGGCTTGATCCTAAACACAGGTCTGTGGCATCGCAAGCTGTATCACTACTGCTGTGCTGCAGTCCAGACTGAGGGTCGTTTTTGTTCTTGGTCCCAGTCGACACCCACAGTGTGTTCAGCAGGATGCCACAGCACTGTGGTGAGCAAGGCACACTGTAGAGTTGAACAGTGCAACACCCGTGGTTTGGAAACAAGAAATGAGCCAGGGCACGATGAAAACAGTGGTGGTGTCACTCTGTTGGCTATGCTTGACACAGGGCCATTGTCACAGTTCACTGTTGTACTGCACACACACGCCAGAGAACCACAGTGAATGTGCCAGTCAGTGGGTATCATAATCTCCCAGTTCTGTTGATTTCAAGTGGGTACCAGGAGATGGACACAGTGCTAAGCAGCCATCTGTTGTGTGGATGTGGAATGCACTGATTGTGCTACATCATTTGACATGTTTTTTTTTTTGTTGTTGTTTAACCAGGAGAGACACACTAAGCTGAAAGCTTGTTTACAGGTGTGACCTGGAGCACAAGGAAGTTAAGTGACTTGTTCAGGGTCACACAGTATGCACGTGCTATGGCATGTGAACTGGTCCTGTGTCCTGTGTGATCATAGGGTTCCATCAGTAACGTTTTATTACAATGATGCATCGCCCTTGCTCACAGAAGAAGCAGATTTGTGTCTGCTGTGGTGGAGGGTTTCCACGGGGGTCATTTTGTTTTATGTCCCAGTCAATGGCCAGAGTGTGGTCCACTGGAACAAGAGCAATGCCACAGCACTGTGATGAGGCAGGTACAATGTTGAGATGAGCAGTGCAACACCCAGGGTTTGGAAACCAGAAACAAGGCAGGACACGATGAACGCATTGGTGGTGTCACTTTGTTGGCCATGCTGGACACAGGCCCATTGTCCCATTTCACTACTGTACAGCAGCCACCACAGAGATCAACAGTAAAGGTTATCAGAATAGGTTACTGCAGTGATGAAGCCCCCTCGCTCCCAGATGAAGGCGTCTGGTGTTGTGGTGTGTTTCCTCCGGATCTTGATTATTGTTTTGAGAAATGAGCCTGTGCCTGCTCCGATCATGGGGGTTCATCTGTAACGTTTTATTAAAATGCTGCATTCCCTTCAATAAACAGTGAAGCAGATGGATGTCTGTGCTTGTTGTGGATTTCCTGATGTTCATTTTGGTCAACGCATAGACTGTTCTGCAGAAACAGAGTAAGAACACAGAACTGTGGTCTTAGAGCGGTGCACTTCAGAGTCACACTGCATTCCCTGGGGTTTGCACAAATCTTTCATAACATTATATGATTAAGAAATTGGTTGTTTACTATGACATAGACACATTATATACATTCATTGCTGTACTGCACACACCAACAAGAGATTAGCAGCACATATTCAGACACACTGGCACATAACTAGTGGTTCTCACTGCATTGTCAGGGCTGTGTCACTGTTGCATTCACCAAGCTGTGAATCTCTTGGTGGTCAATGCAGCGTAATGAGTACATCAATGAAAATATTGAATTTTTGTCTGGCCACTGTGAACAAGGGAGTGCAGTCAAAACATTTGTCTACAGCGGTGGCCCATTCAGAGTGACACACAACACAGACTGACTGATTTGTAGTGTGGGTGCTCCACCAGTGCTAGGTGTTATATTACATTTAGAATGTCAGAATGGTCCATTTGTTCAAGTCCATTACACCAAAGGAAGTCAAGTAGAAGTGGGAGAAAACACCCCCAAATACAGCAGATTACAAACTTCAGAATGCAAATGATGCAAGTCACATATGCTGGTCTGCACATACCAAGTGTGTATGTGTTTGAAGGAAAGGGTTGGGGGAAGTGAGGTGTGATTCTTGGTACTAAAAATATATAAGGCAGTTAATCGACAGCCATCTGAAATATTCATAACGTGTCTGAGCTCTCTGGAGGTTCACTAACCCCATTGCCACTCATCACTTTAACAACTTACAATACCCACTGACAGCAGTCATCATATTTCACACTAAGTAAAGGGCATTATTCCTATGGCAAAATATTTTACAACATTTATAGTCAGCAGAGCAGCAAAAACAAAAGATGATACCCAGGTGAGCAGACATCAACAGACTGGGGATGGGGGTACTTGTTGCAGGTGGACAGACTACATGATTACTTCCTCTGACTACAGGATGACAGCACACACTTCCAAACAGTAATGCATAGCCCCTATTGGTGAGTGACCTCACTATAGACAGGATGAACACTGTACCAGTCAGTAAAGGGGACTGGCTATGTGCAGTGCTATGTCATAGCACACTGCCTTTGCAGAAAAAGGCAGTAGATATCACAGGAAAAATGGACCAAACGAGCATGTACTGCTTGCTAACATTAAATAAAATAGTATTACACACATGCTAACAGACGGTGTCTCTTTTATTGATGGGGGGGGGATATATTAATGTTCAGGGAGACTCTGGACCATGACTACAACAACAGGAGGAGAAACATTGACAGATAATTGCAGTAACTAAAATTGCAATCAAATGCCAATCAGACATAAACTATGATTTCCCCAGCTGCATGCCGCAACATAAATGGTTGGGTAACATTCAGCAATGACAAAACCAGGCACATACACAGAGAAAATAACGTCCAAATGATAGATTACCTAAACCGTGGACAGTATCTCATTCAAGGGACAGTACAAATAATTTGGCAGCATGCAGATCACTGAGCGGGCGCGCATAGACATGAGCAGAAAAAGGAAGCACACGCAGGATGCACAGGAGCATGTACGGGACAAAAACAAAGCAGAATATGGCACCCACCATATTTCTTGTAGCACTACAACATTATAAAACTTTAATTGATTAAAATAAATATTCAGAACGTAGAACACTGAGCAGTACAAAAACTTGAACTGGACTTCACACTTAATCGATACAATATGAGAGCTGAATTTCTGTAACCACTTCCTGGTTATCCAGTACTGCTGCTTTAAGTTCCTTGAGCCTTACCCCATAAAGCTTTTGATGTAGGCCATGCACCATTATAGTTGCCCTCCTTTGTACTGCCTCCACCCTCTTTATGTCTTTACGGATGTTGGGCCTCGAGAACTGCATATGGTACTCTAGGAGCAGCCTAACCAGTGATCTGTATAGGGGTATTATTACCTTCCTCCTTCTGCTGGTGATTCCCCTTCTTATGCAACCCAACATCCTTCCAGCCTTCCCCACTGCTTTGTCACACTGCTTTGTTACCTTCGGTCATCGGAAATTATCACCCCCAGGTCCCTCTCCTGCTTTGTAACTGTTAATACCTCTACTCCCAGTTGGTATGTTGCCCCAGGTTCTTATGCCCCAAGCGCATTATTTTGCATGTCTGTGTTTGCAGTTTTGGTATCATGGATTTCCTGGAGCATGCATTTCTGCAGTCAGTGGTCAGTGTGTATGTTTTACACCTGAGGCTGCATGAGCATAAGCCCCTCATGGCAGAACTGTGTGTGTGTCTTACAGTGTGCATGAGTACCTGTGGCTACTGTACATAGAGGCCTGTGTTTCTGCAGACAAAAAAAACTCTTGTTATTTTTGGTATAGTGGATTTGTAACTGTAGCCGCAGGGGCCTAAGCTTCTGCACACAGAAGTACCATTGTGATTTGAGGATCGTGGATTTCTATTTGCAGCCAGAATTGAGTGAGTGTGTGATGTGGTGTGCATACCACAGATACAATCCAGGATGGTAGCACATCAGTGCTACTTACATAGAAACATAGAAGTAGACGGCAGATAAGGACCGCAAGGCCCATCCAGTCTGCTCATTTCTTTTTCTACCTTATAAATGTGCCATCGGCCTTTGCTCTGTCAGTGACCTATCTATTCATAGTCATTTGTATTGCTCCCTTATGCCTATCCCATGCCTGTTTGAAGCCCTGCACTGTATTCATAGCTACCACTTCTTGTGGTAAGCTATTCCATGCATCTACCACCCTTTCTGTGAAAAAGAATTTCCTCACATTCCCCTTAATCGGCCTCCCTCTAATCTCATGCTGTGTCCTCTTGTCCTGCTATTTTTCTTATATTTAAACATATTAGACTCTTTCACCTTGTTTATGCCCTAAGGTGTTTAAATGTCTGATCATATCACCTCTCTCCTCCTTTGCTCAAGGGGTATACATATTGAGCTCCGTTAATCTGTCCTCATATGTCTTCTGATGCAGTCCCTGCCCCATTTGGCTGCCCTTCTCTGGACTGCCTCAATTTGGTTAATGTCCTTGTGAAGGTGTGGCCTCCAATACTGCAAGCAGTACTCCAGATGGGGCCTAACCAATGTCTTGTACAGAGGATTATTACCTCCTCTTACGACTTGTGATACCCTACTAATACACCCTAACACCCCTAGCCTTACCTACTGCTTTAGAGGTCTGCTTGGATGATTTTAGGTCATCAGTGATGATGATGCCCAAGTCTCTTTCTTCCTTTGTGACTGCTAGCAACTCCCTCCCAGCCTATAAGTGCTTCAGGGTTTCTCTTCCCTATGTGCATGATTTTGCACTTCTTTGCATTAAATCCAGTTGCCACTCTTCTGACCATTTTGCTAGTTTATCCAGATCTCTTCTCATTCTGCCCACCCTATCTGGATCATCTACTCTGTTGCAGATCTTGGTGTCATCTGCAAACAGACAAGCCTTACCCTCTAGTCCATCTGCGAGGTCACTAATGAAGATGTTGAATAGGACTGACCCCAGGACTGATCCCTGAGGTACCCACTTGTGACTTGCATCTCTTCTGACTGTATACCATTTACCACCACTCTCTGTTTTCTGCCAGTCAACCAGTTTGCCACCCAGTTGACCAACTTCGACCCACCCCGAGCCTACCTAGCTTATTTATCAATCTTCTATGTGGAACAGTGTCAAAAGCTTTGCTGAAGTCAAGGTAGGCGACATCAACTGCTCCCCTTGGTCCACCACTCTGGTTACCCAGTCAAAGAAATCTATGATTAGTTTGACAGGACCTTCCTTTGTAAACCCATGCTGTCTTGGATCCTGTGCCCTATGGATTCCAGGTGTTGCACTATCCTTTCCTTAAGGTGCCTCCATAATCTTGCCCACTACTGAGGTAAGACTGACTGGTCTGTAGTTCCCCGCCTCCTCCCTGCTACCACTCTTGTGGAGCGGGATCACATGAGCCCTTCTCCAGTCTTCTGGGACCTCTCCTGTGCTCAGAGACTCACCAAACAATTCTGCTAATGGCTCTGCTAGTTCTTCCTTTAGCTCCTTAATTACCCTGGGATGTATGCCATCAGGTCCCATTGCCTTATCCACCCTGAGCTTAGCAAGCTCTTGTAGGACCCTTTCTTTTGTGAAGGGAGTAGTGCTCACCTCCCTCCCCCCTGTGTCCATGATGCTGAGCTGTGGGCTCTGCCCTACCTTCTCTTCAGTAAATACTGAGCAAAAGTATCTATTTAGGATAGATGCCTTTACAGGGTCCTCCTCCTCACATGCTCCCTTTTCTCCATTAAGCTTAGCAATACCCCCTCTGGACTTTCTCCTTTCACTAATGTATCTATAGAAAGTCTTGTCACCTTCTTTTACTGTTCGTGCTAGTGTTTCCTCAGTTTGGGACTTTGCCTGCCTTACTGCCTTACCTGCTTCCCTTAGGGCAGTTTGGTATGCCTCCCTATCTTCATCCTGCTGTGTTCCCTTATATTTCCTGAAGGCCAGCCTTTTGGCTCTGACCTTTTCTGCTACTGTATTTGAGAACCAAAGTGGTTTCCTTCTTCTTTAGCACTTCCTTTTCTGTCTAACACAATGGGATGTTGCTTCAAGTATTGTATCCTTAATGCTTGCCCACTTTGCCTGTACCTCCTCACCTGTGTTTCTTTTTGCCAGGGCTAGCTTAACTCTGTTGGCCATCTTATCAAAGTCAGCTCCTCTGAAGTCCCATATTTTTGCCTTGGAATGGGATGATTTAGATGTAGTAGCCAAATTGAACCATACCATGTGATGGTCACTGGCTCCCAGGCCTTCTACCTGGAGATCTGTGATCCCTTCTTTGTTAGTCAGTACTAGATCTAGGATAGCCCTGTCTCTTGTGGGTTGCTGTACCAGTTGTTTGAGGCCTCCCCTGCAGGAATCCACTATGAGTCTAGTTCTGGCAGATGTTCCTGCTGGTATTGACCAATCTGTATCTGGCATGTTGAAGTCTCCCATTATCAGAACCTCCCCTTTAGCTGTCATGTTTTGTATATCTTCTAACAGTAATGTGTCTATGTCCTCCCCCTGGTCTGGGGGCCTGTAGACAACCCCAGTTCTTATGGCTGTCCCATTTCCTGTTTCCAGGGTGACCCACAGTTCTTCTGGCTCCGTATGTGTATTCTGAATTTCTGTAGCTTTGATATTTTCATTAACATACAGGGCCACTCCTCCCTTTTGCACCTCGGTCTCTTCTGAACAATACATAGCCAGGTACTGAAGTCTCCCAAGTGTGGTTACTGGTAAACCACATCTCACTAATTGCTACTATGTCCAGTTTAGCCTCTGACATTATTGCCTGCAGGTCTGGGATCTTATTTCCCAGGCTGTGAGCATTTATGTACATGATTTTCCATTGGCCAGATTTTGGTGTGTTAGTTGTTGGGTGAAGTTTGGCATTACCCTGTGCATCGTATGGGAGACAAACCTTTTTCTTACCTGGTGATGCAAATGAACGGCAAACACGCTGAATTCTGTTTGACCACTAGCTGAGGGGAGGGTGTTCTTCCCATTGGACATATGGGTGCTGCACCTCTCCCATTTGCTAGTTTAAATATTCTGCAAAGACGTCAAACTTCTGCCCCAATGCACTGACTCTCTTTAGTCAGATGCAGTCCATCAAATTTAAAGAACTTTCGCTCCCAGAACTGTTGCCAGTTCCTACAAATCTGTGTCCTTTTTCCTGGCACCAGTCCTGAGCCACTTGTTTAGCTCCCCTATCTCCCCTTCTCTGACCTTCCGTCCATCTGCTCCCTTCTCCCAGACTGGCAGGATCTCAGAAAGGAGATGGACGAAATAGATGATAGTTTGTCACCCAGCTTAGTCAGGTGTTCCTTGGTCTCCACAACTGACCGGCTGGCGAGATCATTAGTCCCTATGTGTACTAGGACATCAATGTTTCTCCTGCTTTGTGAACAATTTTAGCAATGCGGTCAGTGTCTCTCCATGCTGATGTACCTGGGAGACATCTGACCATCACCCCTGGCTGGAGATGGGTATCAACTCCCCGAATCATGGAGTCTCCTATGATCAGAAGTTTTTTGGATTTCCTTTGTGCTTGTTTAGTTTGGGTTCCTGATTTGGGTGAGTATTGTTTATGCTAGCTCCTGTGCCTGGTGTCCTGCTCTGCAGTGTCTTCTGCCTCTTTATTTGATTTCAGAGATAGAGGCAGATACCTGTTTGTAGTGTTTATATGGTTTTGGAGGTAATGTGTTGGAGAGCAGAGAGTGATGGGGCACCTGATTTGCTCCTCCTAACCACCTGCCAACCTCCTGGACCAACTACCCTCTGCGGTCCGAGGTTTTCTGTTGGATGCTGGAAATGGCGAGTGGTTCTTATAATGTATTTCCTCTTCAATATGAAATTTGAGGCGTGCAATCTCTGCCCATGCTGCCCAGAGCTGAGACCTAAGATCTCCAAAGGCCCAGCATGTAGGACAGTGTCCTAAATCCTGTAAGACTGTCCTTCTGAAAATTGTTCCACAGTACCTGCAGTTAATGAAATCCATTCCAAATAAGTTGCTGGGTTTGTAACCTAGTCAGAGTAATTAGAAGGAAAAAAAGGAAAAAATGCAAGTAATGGTTTAATTGTGCTTTGTTTAACTTGTTATAACAAGTTAAATTACTAGTGCCCTATAAATGAGATCACCTTGTGAGGCCCCACTGATCCGCCCCTTCCTGCTCTGCCACAGGAAATGTCACAACTGTGGTACCCTATAAAAGGAGTGTAGCGTGGGTGGTTGGGGATGGGGGTGGGTGGCTGGGCCCTTCAACTGCCTAAAAAGAAGAACCAAGGACGAAAGAACAAGGAGGTAAGGCAGAAACAATCAGTCAACAACAAATGCAGTAACCCTGAAAGCTTATCCTAATGTTAGATAAAACTGTAAAACCTGTAAAGCACCACCTGTAATAATTTTAGAGAGATATACCCTGTAAGAAACACTTTGCTCCAGAGAAAAATAAAGCAGTAACAGAAGATATACCTTGCAAAGACAATTTGAATCAGAAGATTACAGCAGTAATCTGTTAGCACACACCTGTAGGCACACCTTGTAATAATGCAGAAGAAGGTATACCAGCAACAACAATTTGAATCAGAAAAAAATAAAGCAATGAAATGTTAGCAACAAACAGTAGCAATCCCTGTGAGTAAAAAATAAAAACACCACACAGTAAATCTGCTTAGCCAAACTAAGTCTTAATCCTTCTCCCTTGCTCTGGTAAGTTTCTCTACTCTGCCTTTCAAGCAGTCTTAGAAGGAAAGAGCTCAGGTGAAGCTAGGTGCCTTGGCCAGCAAACCAAGTCTTCTACCTCTACTCTTCTACCTACTGTATTTGTGTCATCTGTAAACAGCTGTATGTTGTTTGTCTTACCTGGTGATGCCTGTCTGTGGTGCTTGTGTGGTCTTGTCCTTTTGTTGCTTTGGGGAGCAGGTGGGGAGTTAAGGTTGGAAACCCTAATGCCACATTTCCCTTCTTTAGTGGCATTAAATTAAACCCTAATTGGTGCATTAACTCAGATCTTTGCAAATAGTTTTCTTTCTTTTTGAGATAGTGGAGTCCTATCCTCATTAATGCAGGTATGCAGATGTAGACGCACAGAGCCTAGAGAGCCCTGGGCCAAGGGAAGACCTGTGCCAAGGGAAGAGTCTGTCACTGGGCTCTGAGCGTCTGTATGGCAGTGGATGTCAAGAATTTGTGAGGCTGGCTGACGGGCTGTGGACGCACAGGTGCTGTAGGCCCTGCACTTCAATATGGCTACAGATACAGGCTGCGGGGACATACCCTGAAGCTCTGGGTAGTAAATTGAAGGGGTAATGTTAGAAGGCACTTTTTCACCCAGAAGGTGGTGAACCAATGGAAGAGTCTTCTAGTGGACACAGTGTATATGAAGACAGTAAGGCAGTACAGGCCTTTAAGGTAATCCTCGACAAATACCTGCTTACCAAAGAACTTCTCCAGGTACTCTGGGTAGGTAGGGAATCCTAAAAATTGTTATGTTTTTGTATAGCATACTTAGAGCATCCTTGCTTATGAAGTGGGGGTGTGGACATGATGCATCTTGAGTCCCTTCAAACCTTTAATTACTACGTTAGGATCCAATTTGGCTGACCAGATGCTGAAGAAAATAGGCCTCTGCATTCTGTTCTTACATCTCATCTAGTCTCTTAGGCAATTAGATTGGGGCAAGTTATATTGATTTTTGTAGCCAAAATGTGGGGAGAGGCGTAATCTGACCCAGTAAAAGGAATAGACTGGCATTTGTACTTTTTTTGTATTTATCTCCTAGTTCTCTGCCCAGCTGTCATGCTGGTCCCTCTAGCCTCATCACCCACTTTCTCCCCAGACCCACCCCTTCCTCTGAGTTCTGGTGGTTGCCCTCCACAGTTGGGCCATCAGGGAAGACCCCAATCCCCCCAATGGAGACTGAATCTAGGTGAAGGAGAGCCACAGTTGTCAGTGGAGGGTGTGTGGAGGACCAGTGTCATCCTGTGTGGGTTGGGTTTTTTTCTCTTCTTCCGCAGTCACTAGGATGCTGGCAGCAAAGATGCATAGATGAGTTCTTGTAAGTGTGAAGCATCTAGCACCAGTAGGCATTCCTCCTTCCCACAGCACTGCTGTGCAGTTCCACATGTTCACCCAGGTAGTGCTACCATGGCAGCATCTGACAGACACTCTCATTAGATGACACTGACAACAGTAACCAGACAACAGACGATGACATCCCCCATTGGACAGGTGCTTCATAGCAATCTTCTTGGTATGGGTGGAGGGCGGGTTCACACTGAGGTACTACTACTGCCTCCCAGTGCATCACAGCTCCCCATTAGCTATCCACAGTGACCATGAACATAGTACTCCCATGATCTGTGTGTCACAGGTGAAACAAGAGCACAAGCACTTAAGGGGGGCCCTGGGGGTTGAGGGTGTGAGTATGCTGACCTGTATTTGGGCCAGGATGACTCAGTACAGCTACTTTGGTGAGTAGACAGCATAACATCAGGACTGAAGAATGGGCAGGCTTGGGGTGGGGGAACAGAATATAAACAAAAGAAAATTCCATCCCTCTGTATTGCTGAATGCCCCTTACTTGAACATTTCATAAAACCAAAGGATGCAGTTTGTTGACAGTGCTGGATGGTAACATGACAAACAGGATAGGAGCATTACTGGTGTAACATCCACTGTAACTACTGTGGATTCAGAGTGTTCCAGAGGCTACAACACAGGTCATGGGAATCATGAAACCCAAGTTCAAATCCCACCAGTGTAATTTATTTGCAGTGTGACCTTGAGCAAGTAACAGCCTCTCTGTACCGCAGGCCACCCACCTGCAAAAACTGGTAAAGGCAGGGCCCCGCTGGAAACAACATACTGTACATAAGTAGGGCTATCCTGGGTAAAAAAAAAATACATTGTACAAAAACCCAGCAATGTATTTTCTACATAAACTGTCATCCAATTATCTTGAAGCTGGAACAGAGATGAAATGTTTCTTATTTTTAACAATGGTTCTTACTGGTAACTACAATATTGTACATAAGGTAGCAAAGTCTCCTATCCCAAGACTGTTATACCATCATTTTTTTTTTTGTGTTATCAATTAATACTTCCCGGCTCCTTAGTTGGCCACTCCTTCAGGCCACCTAGGACCACCCCAGCCCACCGATCACCCCCGTTGCCATCTCACTATCCCTTGAGGTGCAGAGGGATGGGAGCACAGGGACATATGGATACTGTTGTACTATCTGGATGGAGGGATGGGACCCTGCGCTCCCACAGCAAAATGAGGATATAATTATACTATCTGAAGAAGAATAGAAATTCATTGCAATAAACTCTATTAATGCATCAGTTAGGGTGAATAATAAAGCGACAAAAGCAGGGAAATGAGGCATTAGGGTTTCCAACCTTAACACCCCACCCCCCAGGTTTCCCACCCCTACCACTCCACCCCCACTGCTCCACCCTCCACACACCAACAGACGTCTGGGTGTGCATTGGGATCATCGGCAACTTTCACTCCATGCTCCTGTACTGCACCACCTCAGCTTGTTTACACATGGAATGTGGTGAGAGTTAGGCTGTCGACCCCAATGCACACCCTGACGCCTGTTAGCATGTGGAGGGTGGAGGGGTGGGGGTGGAGTGGTAGGGGTGGGGACCCCGGGGGTGGAGCATTATGGTTGCAAACCCTAATGCCTCATTTCCCTGCTTTTGTCACTATATTATTCACCCTAACTGATGCATTGACAGATGTTTTTTGCAATTAATACACACACACATATATATATATATATATGTACAGTTATACAGTCCTCTGCAGTGTCCCTCAGTACAGGAGACATCCCTCTGTGTTCCTCTCACTATAGCCCTGACCTGCATTTGTCCCTCCTGGGAACAGTGGTGCACACACAGTGACTGTACTGTACATCCAGACTTTCAAGCAGGGAGTTATATGATTCTGTGGTGCTACATAACTCTTACCCTGTGTACATACGAAGGTAATGGTTTCCATTGTGTCCTGAGTTTGTGTCTTCATGTTTGCGGATGTGCCTTTCATTATGGGGATCAGTGTCCCTCTTTGTTCCACATTCAGAGTGTCTGTGTCCTTCATTCCAGTGCTGACTGGGTGGGAGGTATGCACTGCATATGCCTGCCGACACCCATGATCTGCAGCTAACAAACTGTTTCTCAAGGCTGGCATACAGGTGGAACTATGTGCACACCCCAATCTGCGGCTTTCAGCCTGTACATCCAGTCTGACCTACAGGTGGAGCTGTGGGCACCATCCAGCCTGTGGGTTTTGACCTGTAGTTCCAGGTTGACCTACAGATGGAGCTGTGTGCACCATGAAATAGCACCGGGCAACCTTCATGCTAATGTATGCTAAGCAGGCCTTAATGAGATGCTAATGTGGCTGTTTGCACACAGATTGCCTAAGTAGGTTCATTTGCAAAGGAGCTTTGAATATAGCAAACTTTTGCCCCTGGCTAATGTGTTTCCACCGGGCTAATGTGTTTCACTATGCAATCGAGTTAGCCCCGAGCAAACCTCTCACAAACATAGCACAGTTCTGCAGTGTGTGGACTGCATTGTTGTTTGCAGTTGTTGTGCAACACTTCATTGTCATCACACACATTGTCCACCAACTTTAACTCTGCTTTCCTCCACCTCTGTGTCCACTGAGCTGCTGTTGCATTTCACACTTCCCTGTTGCTATATTCAGTGCTGTCTTATTTCCTGGGCTATTTTAGCACTGCAGTCCCAGCCCTGTTTGCACTGCTTCCTTTGCATGCTATATTCATCAGGTTTAGCCACAAGGCTATTCCTTTGAATATAGCTTGCTACTGGTTCAGTGCTAATTTAGCCCGTCATGCAGTGCTAATTTAGCCCAGGGGCTAAGTTTTGAATAGCTGGCCCCAGAAGTTGTAGCCAGTAGAGATCTGTGCCTTTACTTTATCTTATTTTACAACTGAGCTTAGCTGATCATGCAATATCTGCATTGCCAGATTAGTTGAGTTAATGAGAGACGGAGACTCGTAACCCAACTGTAGTTTGGTATTCTTTTTTTATTAGTCTCTCCTACATAATAAAAATAAAACCTTTTTCTGAAAAAGTACTCCCTCTCACTTATCACACTATTGTTTTATTGTAGTGTTGCTCATCCTGATGGTGGGTGTAAGATGTTCGGCGAGCAGGCAGGATATTTGGGGGGGTATGTTCAGAAAAGGACTGTCAGTTCCTTCCATGTAATCAGACACATGTGCAGGAAATTAAGTTTTCTATTATTAGCAGGAGTTCTGTTGGGTCTGAATGAAGTTGTTAACAAAAATACATAGCACTGTACCCATCAGCAGAAGCTGTATATTCAGAGGAGTTACTAAGTGTGCTTTACCAGAAACAGTGGTACATGATGGCTGGTAAAATGACAAATTACCTTTCTACATGTGCTGGCAAAGATGTTTCACACTTCAGTTTGAAGTTGTATCCAGTTCTATGTAAATGGCTATGGTGCTGTTGCTCCTTGAGCAGTGTTGGCATAGTGTTGCATGCAACTAATTCAGGGACGGAGCTGATCCAGTTAAAATGATAATTCAAGAATAAATTATGAAAAACTAGTTATATCTCTGCAGTAGACCCCTGTGCACCACACACACACACACACACACACACACACATCACACTTTACCTCAGATGTATTGTAATGAAATAAATCAGCTGTTTACATTTTACATAGTTGCTAATATTAGTGCAGTTTTGAACAATTTTCCTTTTGGTTGGTGTTCAGAATAGGGGGGAGGTGAGAATATTTAGACTTCGAGTTGTTTCAGTCTGTGAACACAGTGCATATAAAGATAAGCTAAGTACATGTAAACCAAAAATATTTTTTTTCCATTTTTTTGGTACTCTGTATCTCTAAACCTGAACAAGATGATGTCACAAAACTTTCCAAGTCTTGAGACTCTGACAGCCTGACTGTGTATGACAGATTGTGTGCTAGTTTGTCAAATGATGCCAAAGTTATTAAGGTGCAGAAATTGGAGTTTAACATTAAACAGCCTACTGAACCATAACTATAGGTGCTACCGTGTTGTACCCCAATTTGTGCACCTTAATAACTTTGGCAATGTTCGACGAACTACCAGTAGACCAAAATTTGGCATGTGCATTCAGGATGGCAGAGTCTCATGATGTAGAAAGTTTAGTGATAGCATCTTGTTCAGTTTTCGAGATACAGTATGGGACACGAAAAAATGCAACAGTAGTTAACATGGAGTTGTTTTGCTCTTACATGCAACCTAGACAGCGTAAAATGTTTTCATGGAACTTCTGGGGTAGAAGCAGCCTGTATCAAGGTAGTGGCTTTTGAAGGTTTTGTGAAAAAATATTTATACGGTTCCAGAGATATAAGGATTTTATTGATAACCATCAAGCTCAACCAGTAACAAACACCAATTGTAAATGCTTATTTTCATTGATTTTCATGTTGTGAGAAAAAAAAACTGTGTCTGCCACCATCTTGTTTTTTGTAACTCAAAAACATTGCAAATACATAACACTGATATATTTTCAAAAAACAAACATCTGAGACCACGTGATGCAGGCAGTCTGGTGCTAGCTCCATCCTCTCACTCCAGCCACCCAATCATTTTATTTGTTCATTTTCTGAGTTTACAACGAACTAAACTTTTTACAACCTGCTCAGAAGACTTCTGCGCTGCTGCCCTACTGCTGATTTCTAAGATTTTCTATATGGAGGTTGAAAAGTGGAGAGCTTTACCTAAACGTACTCTGCCAGCAACACCGTAAAAAGGCCCAAAGAAGCCTAGGGCCTCTAATACTGCTGAACACATCAGGATCTATTAGTTACCCTCCGGATTTTGTGCCACTTACCCTGACTGGCTTCTTGGCAGAATTCAGACCATTCAAGGATGAGCTCTGCTTTGCTTACTTTGAGATCAAAGTTATCTGTAATGCTCTAGAGGATATTTCCCCACATACTTTTGATTCAGAAGCCCATCTGCTCATTGGAAAAGCACTGCAATAAGCTTGATCCCGAGCTAGTGGCAACAAGGCAAAACATTGCAAAAATGGAGTTAAAAATAGAAGATCTTGAGGTCTGTAGCCGCAGGAACAATGCAGTCCTCATTGGGCTCCCAGAGGCTGAAGAAGGGCAAGAGGCCATACTTTTCACACAAAACTTTATAGAGAAGATCATCAGGCCCTGTCCATTTGGCCCTAAGTATGTGATAAAGTGGGCACATAGGGTGCTCAGGCTGATCCCTTCAGTCGGATCCCCTTCGAGACCGCTGATCTTTAAATGTTTAAATTATTTGGATCATCAGCATTTCCTAGCCAAAGTGAAGGAAATACAAGAGGTCCGATGGGAGGGAGTCAAGATTCGGGTAGCACAAGAGCTCCCTGCCACTATTCGTCAATGAAGAACGGCTTTCCATCCTCTGGTGTCCAAACTCATTGTCGCAGGGGTCCATTTTTGCATGTTATATCCCGCAAGGCTCCAGGTTTTAATTAAGGGCATTTGGTACAGCTTTGAAGATCCTGATACTGCACGTACAGGACTCAAGGATGCACTACCTGATCTCTTTAGAGACACTTGATTCTACCTAGTGAAGATTTGTCAGTTCCATTAATAAAAAATCAAAGGGCATTGTAATTTGTTTAATATATGCCTGAAATGATGCCTACATGCAATGAAAATGGCCTGACATGCTGGAACTTTGAATTGATTACTCTGGACTGTTCAGTTTATTTTCGTTTGGTAGGACACTGACTGCCTTCAATCAATAACTCTTTGGGGGTCTCCCGGTTTTCTGCTGGATTTAAACATGCCTACACTTATTGAGAGACATAATGTTTGCACCAGCATGTTTCAATATGTGGTTCCATTTTTATGCACACTCTTTGTGTTTTTACTTTACATTTGGATAGAAACTCTACCTTACAACAACCCCTAGAGGGAGCTTGTCTCTTACTTTTCCAGGAGTTGTTGGCAGCTGGTTCAATTGGTAGAAATGGGGTTACGAGTTAATTGTCTTTTTAGATTCACAGTTTTCAGTAACCCCACATTTAAAATTTAAAATTTATTTTTAATCTAAGCCACCATTCTGACAAAGATCAGATTGTAATCTGTTTGATGTTAAAATCCAATCCAGTGACCTGTGGTTTAATGCATGGAGAGGGTTACCATTCCTGTTGGTGTTCTTATGCTGCGTAGAAATAATATTTTAGTTAGCTTGTCAGTCTATAAATATTTTTGGTATAAAATACATGGGTTAATTTTGCAGAAACCCACAATATACATGTTAAAATATTAACCTCCTTGGGTTCAGGGGACTTTACTCTTTTAATATGCTTAGTGCTTTGGTTTTCTCCTCGCTTCCCTGTTATAGGGGGTAGGATCTGGTACTAATTAGGGGTGGCTGGAGAGAGGAGCTATAGTGAAGGAGATTTGCAGAACACAGTCTGCAGTAGTTTGGTGGACTTGGGGAGTTGGGTTGATTCGATTACTCAGATTTGAATTTCTCTTTGTTAGGTTTTAGGGGTTAGTTGGGGAATTGCATGGCAATATGGGATGGAAGGGAGGAAGAGACACAACACTGGTTTCTGGAGGGTAAAGATACTGGCAATCCCAACAATATTTTTCTATCACTTGGTTAATTTTATGTTTGGTATAGAGTATGGCTAACAATCTTAGACTTGCTACTTGGAATGTTAAGGGGGTCAGACAGCAATTGAAACAATATAAAGTGTTGAAGCATTTATCCCTATTATCAACATATGTTATATTCTTACAGGAATCTCATCTATTGGATTCTGAAGCCATTTGGATGAGGAGACAACAAGTGGGTCATGTTTATTCTGCAGAGGGGACATCCTAAAGTTGTGGTGATATGATGTTAATAATCAGAAAGACCCCGTTCTCACTTATCCAGATGGTTAAGGATCCACAGGGTAGATTTATTTTAATACATGGCACTATATACACAACAGAGATTGTATTGGGCAGTGTTTACGGGCCAAATGTGGACTCACCAAGTTTCTTCACACAGCTGGTTAATGCTCTTACCCCCTTCCTCTCTTTATCAATAATACTGGGAGGTGATATGAACCTCGTTTTTGATACTTCGTTGGACAGCTCTGGGAGTTCCCAGAAAGGGCTTTCTCAGGCCCAACGGGCCTTCCGTGAGCTTATTGATCAAATTGGCTTATGTGTTGTATGGCGCATACTTAACCCCACAGAGAGAGGCTACACTTTTAATTCACCAGTTCATAACACTGCTTCCCGTATTGATTATATACTTTTATCTCAAACCTTAATGTCTGGTATTCTAGCTTCCTCCATTGAGCTGGGCCCCCCCCCCCCCCAGACCATTCTCTAGTGGTCTGTCATCTTTCCTTCTCAACTTTTCCTACAAGAACAACATGTTGGAAGATTAATAACCAATTGTTGAAAGACCCTGGCTTGATCACAGTTCTTTCTGAACATATTGAACAGTTTATTGATGTTAATCTCAATTCCACCTCCCAGACCAGACCTAGAATGGTGTGCCTTTAAGGCTTATATTAGAGGGATATTAATTAGTTTGTGCGCTCAAAGAAAAAAGAAAAGGGAGCAAAGGCTATCCAGCCTTCTCTCCCAAATTCGAACAATCGAAGCTACTTTAGCTCCCCATTCATCTGATACTCTCAGACAAGAGCTAGCTAAATTAATAGATGCTTATTTGGAGATACTGAGAGAAAAATCAGAATTTGCAATTCTGAGGACAAAAGCATCTTATTCAGATCATGGTGAAAAAGCATGGAGCTTATTAGCACTCAGAATTAAACAACAGGAATCATCTAATTATATTCCGTCCATCCATTCTCAGACAGATCCCTGAAAACATCCCCATCGGACATAGTATCAGAATTTAGTAAACACTATAGTAACTTATACAGCTCTATGACCAACCCACCCTCAAATCAAATACTAGATGAGTACTTGCTTACATCTAGCCTACCCTTTCTTTCTGAAGATCAACAAAGTGCCCTTATAACCCATATTTCCTCTGCTGAATTGGTCAGAGTCATTCAAAGTCTTCCCTATGATAAATCCCCAGGTCCGGATGGATTTTCTGCAAATTTTTATAAAAAAAATTCACAAGCAACTGCTTTCCCTATTATTACCCTTATTCCAGTACATTTCATTGGGTGCATCTGTTGACCCCACCTTATTGGAAACCCTAATTGTTCTGTGTTGCCCAAACCTAACAGAAACCCAGAATTAGTTTCTAGCTACTGACTCATATCACTATTGAATCAAGATATCAAAATTTTAACCAGATTAATGGCTGACTGCATTAATATTATTTTGCCTGACCTTATTGGTTCAGAACAGGTAGGCTTCATGAAAGGGCGCTCTTCGGTTGACCGTCTCAGCACCTTGTCACATGTCCTTTTGGCATTCAGAGATGCTCTTTTTCCTGCACTTCTGGTTTCTATGGATGCCGAGAAAGCTTCAGATAGAGTGGACTGGAACTTTTTGCTTCAAACCCTCAATGCCTATAAATTCCCCTTACAATTCCAGTTTTGGATACAAGCATTGTACCACTCTCCAACGGCACGGGTCTTGGCCAATGGGGTGGTATTGAGCCTTTTCCCATTGTCATCCAGTACCAGACAGGGTGGCCCCACCCTGTTGCTTTTAACTTATATTTAGAACCCTTATTCATCAATTGACGTCATGTGAAAAGATTCAAGGAATAACTATTTTGGGTCATGAAATCAAGGTCTCTGCATATGTGGATGACCTCCTTTTACAAATATCCTACCCAACTGCATCGATCTCCCCCATGTTGTCACTCATTGCAAAATACAGCCAGTTGTCCAACTACAAGTTAAAGCTGGATAAAACTGTAGTATTTCCCCTCAATCATAAGGTACTTAAAAATTCCATCACTGACTTAGGACTCTCATGGAAACACGATTCATTAAGATATTTGGGTATGGAACTATCAAGGAACCCAGTACTTACACTGAAACTGAATCTGGACTCCTTAGTGAAGACTGTCATTATGGATCTTGACAGATGGTCCAAACTTCCGATCTCTCTCTGAGCAAAGTCAACTTAATCAAGACGAATGTTCTCCCTCGACTTTTTTATCCTCTCCATTTACTTAATATTTGGTTGCCTCTTTCCTGGTTCCCCAACATTCATGGCCTCATTACCAAATTCATCTGGCCCAATAAGCAGCCCAGATTAGCATATTATAAATTAGCTGCCCCCCAAGGTTAAAGGGGGTTTACGCCTCCCTCATTTAGTCTTCTATTACTGGGCCAGTCATTCCACCAAATACCTTTGATGGTTGTCTCCTCTTGATGAAATATCCTCTCCTCTCCTCTCCTCTCTCCCTACTTCACTGGCTCAGAATTGAACTAGCTCTTATTCAAGCCAGTGGTATAACACCAATCAATCTCTTACATATTAAAGCTAATGCTCTTCCTTCCAGATTAAAACTAACCCCCATAGCAATTTCAGTCAAAATTCATATACAGCTATGTTCTTTCCTTAAATATAATCATGTTCAGGATTTAACACAACCCATATGGGGCAATCCTAATCTCAGAATAGACAACAAAATACTTAACGCTCATTGGTTGCCCCACCTGGGAGATGGGCACCTTTCCCTCTTTGTGACAGAAGAGGGTTCCTGGCTTGCCACCACCAAAATTAAAAAAAAAAATAATATCCCCACCCATAATGTTTTCAAAATTTTTCTATTAAGATATTTAATTTTGAAAGTGTTTGGTTTAACTCCTTCACAACTGGCTACCATATCTTTCTTAAATGAATTGGGTTCATTGATAGGTTCCCAACAACCAGCAGTTTCCAAGACTTACAGGATCATGTACAACTGGGCCTATCTGAGCTGCTTTCCTCCCTCAGCCTACTGGACTATATCGTTCCCAACTTCAGATTTAGATTGGACAACTTTATGGCACAATTGCCATAAATATATTACCCAGGATAGACTGCGTATAACCCAATTTCATATATT
The DNA here is from genome assembly GCA_016271365.2 of Neoceratodus forsteri. Lineage (NCBI taxonomy): Eukaryota > Metazoa > Chordata > Ceratodontiformes > Ceratodontidae > Neoceratodus > Neoceratodus forsteri. Next base: position 1,683,964,785 of record CM057456.1, read on the forward strand.
ACATAATTTAAACTATTCTCCACAAAAACTATTTCAATTTGGCCTCCTCCCATCTCCTACCTGTGTTTGCTGTCACCAAGAAGAAGGCTTCCTGTATCACATCTTTTGGACTTGTTCCAAAGTATCTGTACTTTGGACCAACATTCAGCAAAGAGTGGGCCCTTTATTGGGTCTGAATGCACTATTTACCCCAGAAATGTGTATATTGGGTGACTATTCTGAGGTATCGGTACTCAATCGCAGATATCATATGACCCTTATTTCGATGTCTGTCAGAAAAGTGATATTGCACCATTGGAAAGACAGTGAATACATATCTTATTCCGAATGGCTTAGTGAGCTTCTTGCAAATCTCAGAACAGAGAAAGCAATAGCTAGTCTCAATAATAGCTTAAAGAAGTATATGAAAATCTGGGACCCCTTGCATACACTTTATTCTCTTTAACTTCTATATGCCAGTACCTATCCAATCCCCAGCTTTACTTGTTTTCTACTAGTTGTGTTGTGTAGGGAGGAGGGTGGGAATAATGAGGTGGTGGGAATGGGAGTAGGGGAGTGGGAACAGTTCCAACACAGTGTTTAATTCATGATTACTATTTATTCCTTTTACTGGTTCTGTTCTCTGTATTGTCAAGACTTAAGCTTTGAATTGAAAAAAAAAAACAAAAAAACATCCGAACATAGTTAAACTTGATCTGTTTAGCTATTTTCTGGTGTTTTTTTTTAAAATTGCCCTGAAAATAATGTTTCTGGGCACCCACAAATCGTGGCTGTCCAGCTTGTCGAGCGTTGTCATTCACCTCTGTTTTCTGTATGAGTACAGTGGGACCTTCTTGAAATGTGATGCTACAGCTGGTGTTGTGCTGCTGGCTTCAGTTACAGCAGTGAACTGGTGATTTCTTGCTCTCTCTCTCTTCAAATCTGTCTGTCTGTCTGTCCTGTCTGTCTGTCTGTCTGTCTGTCTGTCTATCTAATCTATCCATCCATCTATCTATCTGTCTGTCTGTCTGTCTGTCTGTCTATCTATCTATCTATCTATCTATCTATCTATCTATCTATCTATCTATCTATCTATCTATCTATTTTTTATTGTAACTTTTGTTTACCAGGTAAGTGCAATGAGCCAAGGCCCATTTTCATGCACGTCCTGGGACCATAAATATACAGTCAAGGTGGTACAATTATACAAATAATTATTTAAGCACACAACAATGAACATATATCAAAGACAATTTTACAATGAACAATAAACATAGCAATAAAGACCAAACATTCAAAAACATTGACAACTTACTTTGCTAAGAACATATTTCTTTAGCTTGTCTTTAAAAGTTTGATGGCTAAAATTTCCATATAGTAAATTAGGAAGTTCATTCCAGTTTTTGGCTGCAGAATAAGAAAAGGAACAATCCCCCATTTTTGTCTTAGTTTTTGGGACAATTAATTTTACCTGTTCATTAGAGTGAAGTTTCCTATTATTGTTTTTGATTTGTAGTAATGAATAGAGGGGAGATCTCTCCCTCTAATGAAGAATATTATCAGTTAAAGAGCAAAGACTATATAAACTGTTCAGCCTCGGTGGAAGCCAACTTGAGTGTCTATATAGTTCATAGTGGTGGGTAGAGTAAGGCAGTTTAAATGTAAACCTACATATGCTATGAAATACAGAGGCCAAATGAGATAAGTCTTTTTTGGCCAAATTCATAAAAAAAAGAAATCATTATTTATTTATTTATGTATTTAAGCGTTTAACCAGGAAGGCGTACTGAGCAGGCTACTGCTCGATTCCAGATGCGTCCGGGGGAGTACAGCGTAAACAGTTGAAAGGTAAGCAGAATACAAAGTAATACATAATTCATAATACACAGTGGGGACAGACACAACATCATGAGGAACCAATACAGAGACAAGAATAACATAAGAGAGCAGATGATAATGTAAATGTGGGAGAAGTACACCATTACATATTGCCATCCTGGCCTGTAGGGTAAGCAGCGATTGAAACTTAAACAGGATACCCAGTCTTTGATTTACCTGGTGACTCAGAGATTTAATGTGATTGGAGAAGATTAGGTTTTGGTCTAAAAGGACCCCAAGATATTTAAATTGTGTGACCTGCTCCAGTTTATGTTCCATTGTATCCATTATCATCAGGTCAGGGGCTTTATTCAATCTCTGTCTGGACCCAAAAAGCATACATTTGGTCTTCTTACAATTCAAGGATAAATGATTCCTTGTTAGCCATTTGCCCAATACACACAAATTCTCACTTAATGTTTCATTTATTGATTCCATCGAGGCGGAACTCTCATACAAAATAATGTCATCTGCATAAATCAAACAATGTGTATGTTTAATTATAGATGGTATGGTATCAATAAATAAAGTAAACAGTAGTGGCCCAAGGATGGACCCCTGGGCACTCCCTGTTCCATAAACCTATAAGTAGAGAAGCTACCATTTAGTCCCACCTTCAAGGGTCATTCAGTTAAATAATTTTGAAACCACACAAGAGGTGATTCAGCCAGCCCAATGTTTCAAAGGGTCCCGAGCAGCAGGCAGTGGTTTACTAAATCAAAGGCCTTGGACAGGTCCAAGAACACAGCACCAGTAAGCAGACTGTCATCCATAGCAATACTGGTGTGGTTCATGAACCTGGCCAAGGCCATACCCATCCAGTGGAACCTCCTAAAGCCATGATGATTAGGGGTCCTAAGGCCAGTGGACTGGAGATAATCAGTAATTTGTTCATTAATCAGTTTTTCAAGCATTTTTCCTTAAGGTGGAAGTAGGGAGATGGGCCAGTAATTGTCCATATCCACTCTCCCACCAGATTTGTAGATCAGTTTAATTACTGTTTGCTTCCATTGATTGGAGAAACATCCAGTAACCAAACACAGGTTAAATATCAAAGTAAGTAGCTGTGTAATATAGTCAGAAACTAATTTTAGAAACCTTGGCTCCAATTCAATTGCCACTGGGTTATTGGAGATTTGTTGTAGTAGTTTATGAACCTGGTATGGTTTTATGGCTAAAAAATGAAAAGATGGACCTAAACTAGAAGTGTTAAAAGTCTTTAAATCCGTACTTGGATTTTTGTCAAAAGATTGAGTATATTTTGACAAATCAAGAAATTTATCCAAAAAAAGATTCACAAATCTCCTATCAAATCTATCTATCTATCTATCTATCTATCTATCTATCTATCTATCTATCTATCTATCTATCTAATCTATCTATTTATTAAATTAACTAATGTACCAGAGTGCCCACTCCCTTCCACTGCTTCACTGTCCCTCATTCCCTCCAGGTTGCCCACCCCCCTTTCCACGTTTAATTTGAAGTTTAATAAAGAAACTGGGGTGCACACCCCTGGTACTGCTACTATTTACTACACTCTTTTTCAGGTCACCCGCCTACATCGTGGCATCAGGATGTCCACCCTCAGTGCCACTGAACATTAAACCTGTAAAGAAGAAACTGGTACTTCTTCGATCTGACCCTCAACATACACCCCACCCACTCCATCCTGACCACCCACTCAGCACCCACCACCTTATCTTTCCCTGCACATACCTTCACTCACCTGAACATGCTTATTGAGTGGCAAGACAAGGCAATTTTTATGTTTGCTTTCACACATGTGCAAGGAACATAGTGTCACCATACAAATTTTCGTAGGTGTGCCACTCAGCTTCCAGTGCCCTGCTCCCTTTTGCAGGCGCTGTCACACCGCACCAATAAATGTCAGAGCTGTCTATGACAGCAGTTCAGATGCAGTGGCATACAGCTAAGCGGAAAACTGCTGCAATCAGCAGTGGTAGCGATGTGAAGCAATTTGGCAGTATGCAAATTACCTGCAAATCTACTACATCTGAACTGTCATAGACAGTTCCCCCCACCGAACACCTCGTTGCACCTGGGGCCCACCCAGCATGCTCATATACTCCCCCACCTGACATTGTATGTCTGATGGGGTGCTCAATCCCCATCGGCTCCGCTGCCCCTCCCAAACCGATTTCCAGGTGCCACGCTGGAAGCCCACCTAACATGGCAAACATCTGTATAGCGATGGGTGCTAATCCTATCAACTCCACTAACCCCCCAAAAAATAAACTTCCAGCTGCCATGCTGGAGCCCACCCAGCGTGGCAAAAGTCCGAGTCATCTTCTAAAATAAAAAAGACACCTGTAAAAAAAAAAAAGGTCACTCGTTGACTGTCTTGCCCCCCTCCCCCAACCCACACCCACCTCTCGCAACAACCTCCCCACAATCCTCCACCCCATACTTACCTCCAGAGCCCAGCGTGACAATCTTCAGTGGACCGGGAACATGTCTACAGTCTTCAAAGCCGGCCGAGAACTGAAGAAATGCTGGTAAGCTGTATAATGGCATAAATGTATTTTTTTTCAACTTTGGTGTATATCTCATAGAAACATAGAAACATAGAATTTGATGGCAGATAAGGACTGCTTGGCCCACCCAGTCTGCCCATTTCCCTACCTAATGGATAAGATGCAGATCCTAGTTAACCAGCAACCTACTTCTTTCTACCCCCTTCCCAGAATTGCCTTACGACTGTCCCATACATGCTTGAATTCAACCACTGTTTTGACTCCACAACCTCCTCCGGAAGGCTGTTCCATGCATCCACAACCCTCTCTGTGAAAAATACTTCCTTACATTACCTCTGAGCCGCCTCCATCTTCAAATTGTGCCCCTTGTTCTTGCACACTCTTTTTTGAAAGATGCTACTCTCTTGGACTTTGTTGATTCCCTTGAGGTATCTGAAAGTTTCTATCATGTCCCCCCTTCCTCCTTTCCTTGAGGCTATACACATTAAGCTCTTTTAGTCTCTCTTCATATGTCTTCCTGTGCAGACCCTGCACCATTTTAGTTTCCCTCCTCTGGACAGCTTCCATCCTGTCTATGTCCTTGTGAAGACTGGGTCTCCAGAACTGTACGCAGTACTCCAGATGGGGTCTCACCTGCTGTCTGTACAGAGGGATAACAACTTCCTGTTTTCTACTGGTGATGCCTCTCCCTATGCATCCCAGTATCCCCCCAGCCCTCCTTACTGCCCTCTCACACTGCTTGCCCACCTTTAAGTCATCTGATATGACTACCCCCCAGGTCCCTTTCCATTTTTGTTGTTGTTAGTATCTCACCCCCCATTGTGTACTCTTCGCCTGGGTTTTTGTTTCCCAGGTGCATTACCATGCACTTCTTAGCATTGAATCTAAGCTGCCATACATCTGACCATTCCTGTAACCTTGCCAAGTCCCTTCTCATCCTTTCCATGCCACCTTGTGCATCAACTGTGTTGCAGATCTTTGTGTCATCTGCAAAGAGACATACTTTTCCTTCCAGTCCCTCTGCAATGTCGCTTATAAAGACATTGAAGAGGACCGGTCCTAATACTGAACCCTGCGGTACCCCACTAGTAACCCCCCCCTTTCTTCAGAGTGGACTCCATTTACTATTACCCTCTGTGTCCTATTCTCCAACCAATTCTTTACCCAGGCTATCATCTCGGGACCCACTCCTAGGCTGGCTAACTTGTATATTAATCTTTTGTGTGGGACTGTGTCAAATGCCTTGCTAAAGTCTCACCCATTTTGGGGAATCTTTTCACCAAATTTTCTACATGGGGTTCTTGGGGCCCTACCTCATGAACTTAGTCATTGTCATTTTGTTATTCAGTCCCGAAAGATGATTTCGTGGTCACTGCACAGAACCACCTTTCGGGACCGAGAAATAAAATGACAGTGTCACAGTTCATGAGGTAGGCCCCCCAAAACTCTATGTTGAAAATTTGGTGAAAAAAATTTCCAAAAAATGACTGTTTTATGAGCGTGCATTTTGCGCAGTTCCTATGCATGCTCATAACTTCATGAATTTTTAATATTTTCACTCCAGATTTTCAACATTGCCATTTTACCACACCTCCTTATGAGCAGTACAGCTGTCATTTTTCACTTCTTGCCTAAAATGTGTATTCTCACATGTAGTGTACAATGGTGTGGTCGGTGTGAGAAATCAATGTTCTGGACAGAGTAAGAAAACACTGTTCATGAGCAGAGGTCTTAAAATGGCTATGTTGAAAATTTGGTGACAAAAGTCCATAAAATGACTGTGCTATGAGTGTGCATTGCGCAGTTTCCATGCACCCTCGCAAGTTCACGAATTTGTAACATTTTCAGTCCAGATTTTCTACAGTGGCATTTTTCCACACCTCTTTATGAACAGTATAGCTGTAATTTTTCAGACCCTGGCTAAATTGTGTTTTCACACTTCCGGTGCAGAAATGCGTGGTCGCTGTGGGAAATCAGGGTTCAGGAAAGATTACGAAAATCATAGTGATGCTGTTCATGAGCGGAAGTCCCAAAATGCCTGTGTTGACAATCTGCTGTAAACAATCCCCAAACTAATTACATTATGGGTGTACCTTGCGCAGTTTCTACGCACGCTCATGACTTCACCAGCTTTTTATATTTTCACTGCAGATTTTCAACATTGCCATTTTTTACACCTCCTCATGAACAGTACAGCTGTCATTTTTCACATCCTGTTCAAAATGAGTTTTCGCACCTGTGGTGCCAAATGGCATAGTTGCTGTGCAAAATCAGCTTTCTGCTAATGAACTGATATTGCCAATGTTCATGAGGTGGGGGTCACAAAAAACCCATGTTGAAAAATTGGAGTGAAAATATCAATGAAAACCTGGGGCATTAGGGTTTCCAGCCATAGCACCCCACCTTGTAGAGACTGACAGGCATCAGGGGTGTGACTTGGGATTGTCACCTGTAATGCTCATACCATTCCACCCCACCCACACCCTGCAGCCAGTGACAGGCATTGAGGTGTGCCTTGGACTCTTCGGCCCCAAAGTTCACCCCATTCTCCTATACTGCACCCATCTCACCGTATTTCCTTATGGAATGGGGTGAGCATAAGGCCTGAAGACCCCAAGGCACACCATGACACTTGTCGGTGTCTGCACAGTAGGGTGTGGTGAAATGGCATGGCCGTTATGCCTGATGACCCAAAGGCACACCCCAATGTCTGTCAGTCTCTGCAGGGTGGTGGTGGGGTTGTCTTCAGTTTAATACTTAACTGCTATTCCTATTATGCATCTCTCTAACTCCTACACTACCAATGACAATGCCAGCAAGCAAACATTTGGCATTGACAAAAGCTTCTTATTTATACGGCACCCAGTCCCTGAAGCTCTGGATGCCTTACATAGGGACTAATAAAATCAAAACAAATAATATCACATATGCAATTATAAATAAAAATGGCAGATCTAAAAGATTTAAAAAGATAATTCTTAAAATAACTACAATAACTTATAAAATTTGTGCTGATTTATCACCTTCATTGAGGAAATCCAGACAGACAAGGTACGCCTTTAGGGCCTTTTTGAAAAGCTCAACAGTCAAGACCTCCCTGACAGAAACTGGGAAAGTGTTCCACAGGGTTGGGCTGGCAACAATAAAAGCACAGTAGCCAGATGTTTTGCATCTGACCCTGGAAACAACAAGAAGGCCCCTAGTTGAGGAGAGGAGGGAGTGGACTGAGGTGGCGGGAGTAAGGAGATCAGCCAGATAGCCAGGGACCAGTCCGTTTAGAGCCTTATATGTGAGCAAGCCCACCTTGAAGATAAGCCTCCACCTGACAGGAAACCAGTGCAGAGCTCACAGGACTGGAGTCACATGACTGGACTTAGCTAGTCCAGTTAGTAACCGAGCCACTACATTCTGCACCAGCTACAGCAGGGTGGAGGGTCCCCTCCAGTGACCCCAAAGTAATGAGTATTACAGTAATCAAGACTAGATGTAACAAAGACATGCACTAGTGTTGGCAAGTCCTCAGGTGGAACTAGAGATTTAATCCTGGTGATATTCCTCAAGTCGTAAAAACAAATTTGGGCAACAGACGACACCTGAGCTTCAAGTGTCAATCTGCTATCCAGAATAATGTCAAGATCCCACATCCTAGGGGAAGCCATCAACAGAGTAGATCCCAGGAACAAACCTGTGCCCACTCTGGAGATACTCCCATCACACCCTCAACCTGGCTTAACCACCAGTACCTCAGTTTCATCGGGGTTCAGTTGCAACCAGCTGGAGGATATCCAGTCATTGATCTTAGCCAGGCAGTTGGTGAGACCCCATCTGGAGTACTGCATGCAGTTTTGGAGACCTCATCTATGCAAGGACATAGACAGGATGGAAGCAGTCCAGAGGAAGGCAACTAAAATGGTGCAGGGTCTGCATCAGAAATCATATGAAGAGAGACTGAGAGAGCTTAATATGTATACCCTTGATGAAAGGAGGGATGGGGAACATGATAGAAACGTTCAAGTACCTCAAGGGAATCAACAAAGTCCAGGAGGGTAGCACCTTTCAGAAAAAGAGATGTGTAAGAACAAGGGGCACAATTTAAAGATAGAGAGGGACAGCTCGGGGGTAATGTGAGGACATTTTTTTCATGGAGAGAGTGGTGGATGCATGGAACTGCCTTCCCGGGGAGGTTGTTGGGTCTAAAACAGTGGGGGAATTCAAACATGCATGAGACAGACATAAGGCAATTGTAGTGGGGGTGGCAGGAAGTAGGCTGTTGGTTAACTAGAATCTGCAGCTTATGCAGTAGGTAGGGAAATGGACAGACTGGGTGGGCCAAGTGGTCCTTATCTGCCGTCAAAGTCTATGTTTCTATGTTACTTCCATGGGATCATGTGTTCCAGGGGCAAAGGACAGATACAATTGGGTATTATTTGCATAGCAGTGAAAGCCCACACTGTACTGTCAAATGAGCTCTCCCAGGGGCAGCGTATATACCACGAGCAACATTGGCAACAATCTCGAGCCCTGAGGTACTCCACATGACACGGGCTTTGGGGAGGAGAAATTCCCATCACTACCCACTGCACCCTGCCAGAGAGATAGGACTCAAATCAGCTGATGACAGTACCGGTAAGGCCACAATACTCTCAAAAGCAACCTAGAGGCTCATGTGAACCACAGTATCAAAAGCTGATGAGAGATCGAGGAGCAAAAGAACTGACCTGTATCCCCTATCTCTAGCCCTGAGGAGCTCATTATGCACCCTAACTACCGCTGTTTCGGTGCTGTGCCTAACCCTAAAACCAGGCTGAAATGGCTCATGGATATCAAAGGATACAAGGTGTTCAAGCTGTTGTTCCACTATTTTCTTGACAATCTTGCCCAAAATTGGCAGGTTGGAGATCAGACAGTAATTGGCCAGGACATCAGGGTAGAGAAATGGCTTCTTCAAGAGGGGTCTCACTAGCTCCTCTTTCAAGGCATCCAGAAAGACTCCCTCCGACATTGAGCACCGGACATTCCTAGCAAACACTGGGCCTATGGTCCCGACACAGCTCATTAAGAAATGAATTAGGTCTGGGTTCAGTTCACAGTACGTGTGCTTAAGCTTTGAGATCACCTCAATGACCTTGGCCACCTCCACTGGTTTAAACTTATCCCAGACAAACGGAGTGCCTCTACTCTACCCAGGCTGATCACCACAAGGTAAAACTTGTCTCACTGATGGGATCCCTGACCGAATGGAGGACACCCTTTCAGAGAAGAACAGAGCAAGCTCCTCACACAAAGTGATTGAAATTGAAAAAGCTTTTTTTTGGCTGTAGACAGACTGGATGTAATAGCCTTTTCACAGTTAGAAAGAGCTGAGATGGTCTATTCTCCCCCTGCAGCAATCTCCCTGGACAGGAATGTTGCCTTCTTATGGTTGATTGCCCTTTGATACTCATGATAGTGAGCACACAAGGCCAGTTTGTTCTCTTCCGACTTGGTCTTCCACCAGCAACCCTCCAACGTCCAACCCCTGATCTTCATCACCTTGAGATCCCCATCAAACAAGGGGATCTCAAGTGAGAAGATCTGCGATGGCATTTGGGACAAGAAGATGCCCTGGGGTGAAATGGGTTCAGGAGAGGGGTCCTCCCTGCCTGATTCCCATACTCAAGGGCTCTGCCTGCGGCAGGCAGGTGGCTGTCTTCACCGGCAACTTATCCTACTTGGATGATGTTATGTAATGCCAGGTCCATTAAAAAACAAGACTGCTATAATAGCTGATCTTGTAGGGTCATTGGACCTGGCAAGCATCACTGAGACCTGGCTGGATGATAATTCTGGCCCTATTCTGGCTTCAGTTATACCAGCTGGGTACTTGGTGATACACTGTCCCGAGGTTGGATCATAGGGGCGGGGGAGTGGCAATCTGATTTAGAATTAAACTAAACCTGATGGAGGTACCAGTAGGAATTACCAACTCCTTTGAATGTATCGTGGGTGAGGGTGTGGGGTGCAGGACTCTTCTCATTTACCATCCACCAGGTAATGGGAATGTTTTCCTGCGGGAAGTTGCAGACTTCATTGTTGACATGACATTGGGATCCTCCAGATGGCTGATCCTGGGGGATTTCAATGCCTGGGTCAACAATGAACTCTCACAGTTTGGTCAGGACTTCCTCCAGCTGATGAATTCACTGGGCTTCACACAGGTTATTTCCTCCTAGACCCATATAGATGGCCATTCATTGAACTTGGTATTCTTCCTGGGGATGGAGATATCCAACTTGGTGGTTGAGCCAGTCAGATGGTCTGACCATCACACCATTTGGTTCAGTTTCTTGGCCCCCCAGTAGGTCTTCCCCTATGGAAATGGTCCGGTACTGCCCTTTGAGGGGTGTTACCCTGGAGGGCCTGATGGCAGTACAGGACCTATCGAGTTTGCTTAGTGAATGCATGGATCCAGGGGACCTGGTTCTTGCCTATAATGAGGCAGTAGTAGGGGCCCTGGATTCCATTGCTCCTATTCATGTATGACCCCTCACCCTTCGCCCCAAGTCTCCTTAGTTTGATGAGACTTTGAGGGAGTTGAGGAGAGTGGGAAGAAGGCTTGAAAGATGTTGGCGGAAGTCGGGTCTGGAGTGTGACAGGCTTAGTTTGATGGACCATTATCGGGTCTATCAATCAGCAATTACCCATAAGGAGGCAGAATTCCTGTCCAGAGAAATTGCTGCTGTGCAGAATCGACCAGCCCAGCTCTTTCAGACCGTGGACAGACTGTGCAATCCAATCTGTCTTCAGCCCGAGAGAGCATTTTCACAGGAATGGTGAGGAGTTTACTCGATGCTTCACGGATAAGGTTGCCACAATCAGGAATGATCTCCTCCTAACTCTTTCAAACTGGAGTTGTGGTAGTCGGCAGGAGATGTCAGACACCCAGTTTGTGTGGTCTGACTTTGACCTGCCCACAATCAATGACATAGTGATGATAGTCCAGTCGTTGCAACCAACCAACTGTAGTTTGGACCCGGGTCCCACTCGCCTTTTAGTAGGATGTGTGGATAAAATTGGCCCAATCCTCACCAAGATAGTCTGGTTGTCATTGGAGAAGGGGATCTTTCCTGATCCCTTGAAGGAAGCCGTGATCTGGACCCTTCTTAAAAAGCTGTCCTTGGACCCGGACTGTCTGGCTAATTACAGGCCTGTCTCTAACCTGCTTTTTGTAGGTAAGATTATTGAGAAGGTGGTTGCGTCACAGCTGGATGGTCATTTGACCAGCCACAATGTCTATGATTCTCTCCAGTCTGGATTTAGGAAGAGATGTAGTACTGAGACGGCCCTTGTATGGGTACTAAATGACCTCCTAATGGCGAGAGATCGAAAGACCTGTTCCATCTTGGTCCTTCTTGATCTCTCTGCGGCATTTGATACCGTTGACCATGGAGTGCTTTTGGAATGACTGCAGTTTATCTGTGGACTATCAGGCCCTGTCCTCAGTTGGTTTCAATCATTCCTTGAGGGTAGGACTCAGAGGGTGGTGTCCAGGATTTTTTCCTCGGCATCACTCCCCCTATCCTCTGGGGTTCCGCAGGGCTCCATTTTGGTGCCCATGTTGTTTGTGTTATATATGCTGCCATTGGGAGTGATTATAAGGTGATACAGCTTGAGTTTTCATTGCTATGCAGATGATACTTAGCTGTACATGTCCTTTGTGCCCGACCAGGGTGATGCTGTCTCGGTCTTTAATAACTGTCTCACCAAGATTCAGGACTGGATGACTGTGAGCTGGTTGCGGTTAAACCCTGAAAAACCTGAGGTGTTGGTCATGGACCCAGGTCGTCGGGGGCAGGTTTGCTGATGGGATCACCTTTGGGTCTTTGGCTTGGGGGGGGCCCAGTTAGCTACCTCAGACTGGGTGCAGAACCTGGGTGTCATATTTGATGACTGCCTGACCCTTAAACATCAGGTGTCGGCCGTTGTCAAAACCTCTTTTTACCATCTGAGGAATATAGCCCGGGTGAAGCACCTGGTTCCTGCCGATGACCTTACAACATTGGTCCACACCTTTGTTACCTCCTGCCTGGACTACTGCAATGTCCTGTACCTAGGGCTACTGGGGGTGGATATCCGCCGCTTGCAGTTAGTGCAGAATGCGGCGGCCAGGCTTTTGACTGTTAAATCTAGGACCAGTCATATAATGCCTGTCCTCCGTGGACTACACTGGCTGCCAGTACAGTGGCGGATTACCTTCAAGGTCAGTTTGCTGACCTATGAGGCCCTACATGATCAGGGACCTAGTTACCTGCAAGATCTTCTTCATCCCTACTGTTCCTCCCGTCCAGTCTGATCCACAGATGAGGGATTGCTAGTGATTCCCAGGGTTTGTTTAAAAACATCTGGGGCCAGATCATTTAGTTTTATGGCCCCAACCCTGTGGAATTCTATACCTCATCGGGTGCGAGATTGCCTGACCATCCAAAGTTTTAAATTAGCATTAAAAACTTATTTATTTGGCCTGGCGTATCCTGATTTTTAAGTATATTTTATTGATTGATTTTAGGATGTTGTTTTAATTTTATGTATTTGATTTATTTATTGTAAAAGCGCTTTGGTTCTGGAAAGGCCCCTTTTAAAAATAAAGAATGGATTAATTGATTGAGCCCTTCAGAAACTGTGCTGTTGTAGGCAGCCACCGCTTCGTCTGTGCCAACCACATGTGCAGCGACTACACTGGAAAGGTAAGCTACCACCAACAGTCCCTCTGGGGCCAGTCTTCTTAAAGGGCAATAGCTAACCATCTCAACAGGGGAGTGATTTTCATGGAGGAGGGGCCCAAGCAAGAACTTTACCATGCAATGATCAGACCACGTGACCTGATCAGTCTTGAGGTTTGTTACCTCAAGCCCCAGTGAGAACACCAGGTCAAGCATGTGGCCATGGTGATAGGTCACAGAAGCAACTACTTGTGCCTGGCCCAGTGATGACATCAAATGGAGGATGTCAAACTAAACCATGAGGATTCGCCATTGACTCAGGCATTGAAGTCCCCCAGAATCAAATATCTGGGAGACTCCAGCACCACATTGATGACAAAGTCCATGATCTCCTGCAGGGATTCTCCTGACCCCCCGGTGGCAGTAAATGAGGAGAATCCTGCAGCCTGCACCTGGATACCCAGACACTACCACACACTCAAAAGACCTGGGGGATCCCATTGGGTACATGGTGAAGCCCACTCTGGATTTAAAACAGATGGCCACGCCCCCTTCCCTGCATTCCCTCCTCAGGCAGTGCACTACAGAGTACTGAGAAGGGATGGCCACCTCCAAAACTGGCGTGGCATCATCACCCAACCAGGTCTCTGTGATGCAAGCCAGGTTGACAGAGGAAATTAAGTCCACCATAATTGCGGTCTTGTTCCTCATTGACCTGGCATGGCACAGCATGGCCTGAAGGAGACTGGTAGATGATGCCGGTCCCCCAGCTACCTGTCTACTCAGTCTGGTGGGAACCCTGGGAATGGAGATCAAACACAGCTGGCCTCTCTGTAGGTTCCATCTAATCCCAGGGCATCTCCTGCTCCTAACCACCCCAATACCTCTCACCTGCACCAAACCCTCTGCACCCCGAAAGAAGCCATTCACCCATGTTCTCAGTATGATATCAGAGGGACTTTCCTGAAATGTGAAACTGCAGCTGGAATCATGCTTCTGGCTTCAGTTATAGCAGTGAGCCAGTGATCTCCTGCTTTGTCTCTTTGTAGCTGTCTGTCTGTCTGTCTGTCTGTCTGTCTATCTATCTATCTATCTATCTATCTATCTATCTATCTATCTATTCATTAAATTAACTAACTCCAGATCTTCTGCCCTCCTTTCCCATGTTTAATTTGAAGTCTGTCTGTCTGTCTGTCTATCTATCTATCTATCTATCTATCTATCTATCTATCTAACTGTCTGTCTTTTTGTAGCTCTCTCCCTCTATCTCTCTTTCTCTCTATCTATTCTTAAATTATTTAGCAGAGCAGGATACCCACCACAACTACTGCTTCATTCCCCCATCCCCTAACCTCCCCCCTTTCACATGTAGGTTGTACACTGCATTTGCTATGCTTGTATTTATGTACATATTTTATGTAACTATCTGTTTGTTTTATACTTTGGGACCCCATTGAAAATGAACCTCAGCTCAGCTGGGCTATCCTTTTCTGAATCTTCAGAATCTTCAGAATAACATTTTTACTACTATTACATGTTTAATTTTAATTGTAATAAGTGGACTGGGGTGCCCACCCCTGGTACTGCTTCTTTTCATCCCTTCCCATCAGGTTCCCCACCCCCTTCCCAATATACAGTGGCATCCCCCAGGATAAAACACAATTCTGTAGCATTTTGCAGCACTCTGCAGAATGCTACAGCAGACCTACTGAATAAAGCAATGTAATTTCAATAACAATTAGTCCCTATTATCATTCAGAAAAATGTGACACTGACAGGATGAAGTGAATGCCACAGTTTCCTACATGACAAAGGGGACTAATTGCCATTGAAATTACATTGCTTTATTAAGTAGGTCTGCTGAAGCATACTGCAGAGTGCTTTAAAAGTGGGTTGCTTCCTGAGGGACGCCTCTGTATACATGACGACAGTGGGGTGCCCACCCATGGTGCCACCAAACAGTAGCCTGACACTGGGGTGCCCAGTCCCCAGTGTTGAAATGTCCCCTGCAATGAAGAAAAAACATCCCTTGCTTATTTTTGTTTACCTGTAAAAAAGAAAACAGTCCTTCACCGAACTGACCCCCCCACCCACTCCAACTTGACTTCCTAGTCAGCACCCATCACCTCACACTCCCTACAGACCCTCACTCACCTGAACATGTCCCATGATGTAGATCCACTTTCCAGTCAAAGACACATATTGCTGCTGGAACTGGTGTCTGTGATATGCCAAATAAGGTAAGTCTGGTTTAATGTATTTCAATGGGGTTTTAACTTTTATTCATAGCTTTGTCATTTTTTTATATTTTTCAAGCCACATTTTCAACATGGCCCTTCTGAGACCCCGCCTCATGAATAAGGGAAGTGAAACTATTTGATTCCATCCCAAAAGGTGAATTTTGCTGTCACTGCATGAAATCACCTTTAGGACAGGATTTAAACATTTTCTCTGTTCTTGTTCATGAGGTAGGGTGATAAGAAAGCAGTGCTGGAAATTTCAGGTAAAAATATTAAAAAACAACAACGTTATGAATGAACATTTAAATTATTTAATGCACGCTCATAAGTTTGATAATCTTCAACATTTTGACCTCATATTTTCAACATAGCCATTTTTTCACACTACCTCATAAATGTGACAGATGTCATTTTTCAAATCCTGGTGGAAACTTGTTTTCAGTCTAGTGGCGTGAAATGAAATTGAAGACAGGATTTGAAAATGTTCACCTACTGCATTCGTGAGGTGGATTCGTAAGAGGACTATGTCAGAAATTTGGGGGAAATGTTAGAAAACAACAATTATGAAGGTACATTGACATTTTACTATGCACTTTCATAACTTCAGTAGTTTTTGACATCCGTCACTGTATGCAAGTTTTGTAGGTGGATGGAGTCCTCTCTTGGTGTGGGTTCCAGAGGGCATTACACATACTAAGGTGATTAAGGTACAAGGGGGCTGGAGGGTCCATGACAGCACCTGTTTAGTTATAATATCCAGTACAAGCCCCAGCTGAGATAAATTTATCTAAACAATTTTTGAACTAACACATCTGCATCTGTTCACACAGGTACCTTCAGGACCTGCATGAATGAGTGTGCAATTCCACTATCTCAAGAAGAAAGAAATTATTTGCAAAAACACTGTTAATGCACCAGCTAAGGTTCAACCGAATGCAACAAAAGTAGGAAAATGTGGCTCTAGGGTTTCCAACTTTAACTCTCAACTCCCACCCCATCAAGCAGTAGAAGGAAAAGACATTAGGGCTTTAGGTGTCCTGAGTCTTGGCATATCAGTTGCAGGGTCTTTTTTGGAGCAGTCATCCCTAATGCTCGGCTGTCCCCCAGCCCATAACATCCTGTCTGAAACACAAGGTACAGCTCAAAGTCAGTGCCTCGTAATGATACACTCTTTGAAGGCAGAGAAATATGTCTTGCCTCATGTTGCCAACAAAATCTATTGTAGCTTTTGAAGTCTCACATGGAGGTGCTATGAAGGGGAGTTCAGTTGTTATGTCCAGCCACCTGCAATAATATACATTTATATGCAAGTACAGTGTGTACATTGCCTTTGTTGCCCTTATTCTTTATTAGTTTGTTATTGTTTGACAGTAGCATATTTGAGCATCACAAAGTGGAATGTGGTCTTGCTTCTTTTTTTTATGTAGCTTTCTTCACACAGGGTTCTGCCTTTATGAGCTTGTTTGACCCAGAGATGGTATTATTTCATAAGCATACCAGACTGTCATCATTTATGTTTTATAATACATAGGTTTGATCACTTTTGTGTCTATTTGTGGTTTGTGAGTGTTCATTTTTGTTGAGTATTGTGCCTTTTTATCTGCAGACAGAAAAGGGGGTGTATGTGTTAAAGTGCGCATCTGTATCCATAACTGAAGAAGTGCTGGACCATAATGATGAATGACTTTTGTGTCATCTAGAAACAGTTGTACTGTATGTTGTTTGTCTAACCAGATGATGGCTGTCTGAAGTTGCTTGAGTGGTCTTGTCCTCTTGCTGCTTGGATGGAGTGGGGAGTCAGGGTTGGAAAGCCCTATACCACATTTCCTTACTTTTGTTGCTTTAAGTTGAACACTAATTGGTGTATTGACACAGATTTTTGCAATTAATTTCCTTTCTTTTTGAAACAGCGGAATAGTATCCTTGTTCATGCAGGTCAACAACAGATCCATCCGGCTGTGCTTCCATATCAATCAATCAATCAATCTTTATTTTACCAGGTGAAACACCATTGAGAGGAACTCATTTACCAGGTGGACCTGGAAAGGTCAATGAACAACTGTAATATACAGACACAGTGTAGCTAATAACAATACAGTTAGATACAGATAACAAGGAGGTGTAGCTAAAAGTTAATACAATGTTCTTCAATATACAACCATAACCTATATACATATGTACAAAATAACATCAACAGACCAGGTTTAAAAAAGTATAAGACATTAGAGTAGATGGAAGCCCTTGGTGGACAGTAAATAAGCAACTAGAAAAGATTATTAGGCTTCTCTCCCTACCCACTTTCCACACCCTTGATGGGACTTTCCTTGAGGACACATTTTCCTTCAGGTACTTAGGTGTTTGGTTGAACCAACACCTGAACTTCTCTGGACATATTGATGCCATCCAGAAAATACTGCACCCCAAGCTTGGTGCCCTGTTCAGGAACTGTAGTTGCATCCCTCCTATGGCTAGGCCTAAACTTGTTCAGAAGATGATACTGCCCATTTTTGACTACTGTGACATAGTCTATGGTGCTTCCCCTAAGTCTTCCTTGGCCAGACTGGACACCCTTTTCAATTCCTTCTGCCATTTTGCCCTGGATGCCCCCTCTTACACACATCATTGCAATCTTTATCGTGCCCTATCCTTCCCGTCTCTTACAAGTAGGCAACTCTCCCACTGTGCTAAATTCACCTCCAAGCACTGGTTGGGTGAGCTCCCTTCCTACCTCACCTTCTCCTTTACAACCCCCCATCCTCCCATTCCCTTAGATTAACTGACTCCCACACCCTGGTAGTACCTCCACAGATCCACCCAAATCGGCCAATCTGGTTACTGTCACCGCCTCCCAAAAATGTGGAATTCCCTCCCCCACTCAAATCCAGCATTCATCCTCCACCTACTCCATCAGTTCTACCTTCAATAATTACCTTGCACCTAGCTGCTCCTGCCATGTCCCTCCCTAATTCCCTCCCCTAAGCCCTGGACAAACCGTACCTCTCTACCAGCACCTTCTTTTTACCCTGTGCACCCCCACCACAAAAATTTATAGCTCTCCTCCCCGTCCCCCAAATTGCTCCCCCTTACTGGCTTCCCTCGATCTCTCACAGATAGTAAGGGACCCTGAATGGTCTCCATGGGTCCCTCTCTTACCCCACCAATTGGCTTTTATCTCTCATCTACTCACTTTCCCCACCTTCCCTCCTTTCTCCATAGACTTGCAGTCCTCTTGCAGGGTTCTCAGCATCCTGAAGGGGTCCTACTGTGTCTAGGCTTGTCTCCTCTCCTTCCCCCTCCCCATCTACCTGTCCTCCTAGCCTTTGCAGTCCCCTTGCAGGATGCTCAGCATCCTGAAGAGACCCTACTGCACCTAGGCATGTCTCCTCTCCTCTCCTTCTCCTCCCCATTCTACTTTTTCTCCCTAGCCTTCGCAGTCCCTTTGCAGGATTCTCAACATCCTAAAGGGGTCCTACTGGGCCTAGGCTTGTCTCCTCTCCTTCTCCCAATCTACCTTTCCTCTTTAGTCTTCACAGTCCCCCTTGCAGATTTCTCAGCATCCTGAGGAGGTCCTACTGTGCTTAGTCTTGTCTCCTCTCCTTCCCCTCTGCCATCTACCTTTCTCCCTGGCCATCACAGTCCCCTTGCAGGGTTCTCATCATCCTGAAGGGGTCCAACTGAGCCCAAGCATATCTCCCCCTTCTATCTAGCCACTATCTTGGCTTTCCATGACTGCTAGCAGGGTCCAATGCATCCCAATGGACTATTGATTAGGCCCCATCCCCTCCAAAGGTGTGAATTCTCTTCCCCTCAAAGGTTCAATTCTCAATCCCTTCCTCTCCTATCACTCTTTTAATCCCTATCTACTGACCTTCCCCAACCCCTTGCAGGGTACCCCACATCCTGAAGGGTCCTCTCTTGGGTTAGGTCCTATTCCCCCTCCTAGCATTAAGTCACACCTCCTCCTTCTCTCTCCTCCCTCTTTAAATCCCTACAGCCTTATCCCCCTTTCTATCTAGCCCCATAGCTCCCCTGCAGGGTTCCCCATATCCTGAAGGGGTCTCTCTGGGACACTGTCTTATCCCCTTCTCTGTGGTCCCCCCAGTCCCCTTGCAGGATTCCTTGCATCTTGAAGGGGTCTCTGGGGACACAACTCTTCCCCCCACCCCGTCCCTTCCTTTTCCCCATTTTCTTTCATGTAAGCACTTGTTTATTTATTAACCTAGCACTTATTATTGTCCACTCTTTCTACCTATTATATGCAACACTGCTGTAACACTGTATGTATCACCTGCCTTACAACTGTATGTTAATGTTGATCTTGTAACTTAAATGTTTAATGTCTTATTCCTATTGTACACCTTCCCCCCATGTCACACTGGGAGACAAGCGACTTGTAAATCAGTATGCTTTCCTGGTGAAACATTTCAATAAGTAAATAAATAAATTATTTATATAGTAGTGAGGACAACACAAGCATAGCAGTACATAGAAGAGTGTAATGAACCGTAAGGTGGTAGTTAGTGTTAAATTACAACCAGACCCGGAATTAGGGGGCCATTAGCAGAAGCACTTAGAAGTCTCCTTGAATGTGCATACAAACAAAGTTTTGAAGAAGGATAGGTTCACAGGGGTTGCAAGTTTCATGAACTTTTGAGTATTATTCCAAAGAACTGGAAGGGTGTGGCTTATTGCAGATCTACCAGAATGTGATCTAACCTTGGGGATGATGAGCAAAATATAGGATAGACTTCTCAAGTGGTAGCTACCCACAACACAGAGAGGTAAACAATCTGAGATATAATGAGGGAGCTTGTTGATGATAGTGCTGTACATCTATAATACCACATTTTTCTGACATACAAAACTAAGGGAGTTCTAGCCTACTAAGGTATAGAGTGAGCAGTGGTGGGTGGAATATGGTGCACCCGTAGTAAATCTAAGTGCTTGGTGATATAAGGTGTCAAGTTTACACAAGGCAGAACTCAGTCCTTGTCCATACAGAAAGTCAGCATAGTCAAATATGGCATGAAGGTTGTTTGGGCCAGCCTGGTTTTGGCTTCCATGGTTAGAAGATGCCTAATCCTAAAAAAAGAGACCAGCCTCTGTTTAAGGTTTTTTTGTGAGCTCCTCAATATGGTCAGCGAAAGATAGTTTATAATCAATCCAGACACCTAGATACTTACATTTCACCATGAACTCCAGGGTTTCACCTAAGAGCGTGGTTATTTCAGAAGCACTATTTGAATTGCCATTTTTATAAGCCTTAACCAAAGGGGAGAAGAGCATAGCCTTAGTTTTTTTTTTTTTTGCATTGAGGAGTAATTTTAGATGCAATAGATTTTTTTGTAAAAGGTTGAATTCAAGTTGGAGTTCCCTACAAGCCTGTTCTGGGTTAGGCCTATCTATATATAGAACAGTGTCATCAGCAAACAGATGGATGTTTGCTGATTTGACTCCTGAATTGATGTTATTAATATCAATGGCAAATAACAAAGGGCTTAAAATAGACCCTTGTGGCACTCCTCTTAGGAGAGTTTGTAGTGAATATATTTCCCTGTCTGCTTTAATTTGTTGTTGATGCCTTGTACGATAGTTAGTGAACCATTTCACTGCTGTTTGGTCCAGCCCAATATTCCTTAGAATGACAAGGAGCAGATTGTGATCCACCGTGTCGAACGCTTTGCTCAAATCAAGGAACAAAGCACACACATAGTTTTTGAATCCAGAGCATTTAGGCAATTGTTTGAGACATTGGCAAATGCTGATACAGTGCTGTGCTGTGGCCTGAAGCTAGATTGTACTGGATTAAGAAGACTGTGATTCTCCAGGTGGTGTCTAAGTTGTAAATTGAAGACCCACTCTAACAATTTGGACAGAATGGGGAGTAGGGATATTGGATGGTAGTTATTTAGGTCACTCGGGTCTCCAGATTTGAACAAGGGGATAACATAGGCAGTTTTCCAGACTGAGGGAAGGGCCCCCTGGGTAAGGGATAAATTAAAAAGATGAGTGATTGGAAAAGCCAACACATGAAATCCTAGTTTTAAATAGAAGGGCTCTATAAGGTCAGCACTCACACTTTTCTTGATATCTAGTTTCAGAAGTAGGTCTTCCGCCTGTTTCACAGAGACCAGACAAAAGTTTAAGACTGTTTCTTGTGTCGAGGTTGATGGGGAGAGGCAAGGGGGGTCCTGGGTACTCATTTGCGCCCAAATGCTATTGGCTGGTGAGGTGTCAAAAGCCCGTCCTGTGTAGTAAAATGGTTATTAAGCAGGTCTAAGATCATCTTTTTGTCAGTAGTGGAAGAACCATGAATGGAAATTTTGGGAGGGAGTGAGCTAGCAGGGCTGTGGCCTTCTATATCCTTTAGCATTTTCCAGAATTTTTCTGCACGGTTTGTTGAAGCCTCAAGTTCAGAATGATAATATCTTGCTTTCTCAGCCCTAGTTTGCTTAGTGCATTTATTTCTGGCTGCTCTAAAAGCAGTCCAGTCAGCTGGAAGTTTAGTTTTTCATGCTTTCTTTCATAGGGCATCCCTATGGAGTAGTGCAGCTTTAAGGCTGGCTGTGAACAGGGACAGGATCTCTTTTTAGTCTGAACTTTAACCAGTGGTGTGTGCCTGTTTATGAAATCCATGACAATACTTTGAAATGCCTTTAAGGCTTCATCCACTGCAGGGGCCAAGTAGAATTCCTGCCAATTTGAATATTGAGGTCAGAAAGGAAGGCATTTGGGTCAAAATGCTGGCGGCATCTCTTGAAGATGAATCTAGAGTTGAACATAGTTTTAGGGACAGACCTCACACAGGCTATTGCACAGTGATCACTAAGATAATTGAAAAATCTCATTGGAATGGGAAAAGAGGTGAGGTTTGTTCACTAGAATTAGATTCAGCAAGGTACTATGAGATGGGTTTTTAACATTTGGGCAGATAACATCTGTGATAAGCTGGATAAGCCCAAAAGAATCACAGACATCTTTTAGAGGTTTGGAGACAGGGGAAAACCAATCCAAATTAAAGTCACCCAAGATGATTATCTCAGAGGACAGAGAGCCTATCACATCATGCAAGTGATTCAGAATCTTTAGCCCCATGGGGGGGGGGGCTCTATAGCAACCCATTATACATAGAAGAACTGATTGTGGGAGTTGAACCCTTAAGGCAATACTTTTGAATTCCTTGCTCATAGTAGTAGCATTAACTAGGGATGCAGTAAATTGGTCTCAAATGTAGATTGCTACCATATGGCTGTAGATGGAGACACACAAGGCCCTCTGGGCTCTGCACCAAGAGAGGAGCCCATTAAGCTGCAGTAGCACAGGGTCCTGCATTTTTGTATGGTTGCAGATGCAGACACTGTGCCAAGTGAAGACTCCATTAGGCTGTGGAAGTGAAGAGCCCTCTAGGCCCTCCACTTCTGTGTGGCTACAGATGCAGATGTGCAGGGCCTGGAGGGTCCTGTGGCAAGTGAGGAGTCTGCAGGCCCAGCACTTCCACACCATGTGAGGAGTCCATTTAGCTGTGGAAGTCCTGTACTTTTCCAACCAAACAGATTCCACAGTTGGTGAACAGTGCTATAGATCTTCATCCATCTAGCTGCAGATGTGCAGGGCCCAGAGGGCCCTGCACTTCCACTCATCTGCACTAATGGAAACTAATAGCACCCTCCACCAAGTGAAGAGTCCATCTGGCTGCAGAAGTGCAGGGTCCTCTTTGCCCTGCATTTCTGTGTGCCTACAGATACAGACACACATGGTCCTTCCCTCATAACTTTGTATTTTATCAACATGTTCAACCCAAATTCTCAGCATAGCCTTTTTAAACCCCCATTCATGAACCAGTCAAGACAAAGTTTTCAAATCACATTCAAAAGGTGATTTTTCAGAACAACTGCAAAATCACCTCGCAGGTCTCATTTAGAAAATGTAATTTACTGGTTCTTGAGGTGGGGTCATAAAAAGGTCATGTTGAAAATCATGGTTTAAAATCTTTTAAAATGGCTAAGTTATGAACCAAAATTGGTTTTCTGTATAAGTACAACATTTTCCTTTCATGAGTCAATTTTCTTCTTTTGTATGCTCTCATATCTTTTGTATGATCTCATGAAGAACAGTAGTTCTCTGGGTCACTCCTGAAAAGGGGACACATGTCTCATTGAGCCTACCCAGTCAACAAAATCCAGTAAATAAATAAATAAATAAAATTTCATATGATCTCATGAAAGAACAATATTTCTTTCATATGATCTTACAGAAGAGATATATTTCTTTGATAAGATCTCATGAAAGAACTCTAAATCTTTTTTATAATCTCACAAAAGAGAAATTATTATTTTGTATGATCTCATGAAAGAACAATATCTTGGAGAGTGGTCACAAGGCTCACTGATCATGTATGAGGTCTGTCTGCTTATACATTTGGATGTTTAACCAATAAATGGAAAGTGATTGTGGAGCTGAGCTATTTTATATTGCCTTTTTGCCAAAGATTGAATTCTCTCAGACTTCACATTACCCTAGAGTGTGGTTGGACTTTTGTTTTTGGTTGTTCACTTTGGGTTTGCAAACCCTCAATGCGTACCACCCCTGACCTGTGAATGCTGTAACACCTATCCTGGAGTACTGAAGAGGAGGCCTCTCCTCTCACTGCAGTGCTACAAGCCCAGCATGGCCCCACAGGCCCCCCACAGTGCTGAGAAACCTGCTCTAACCACTCTGATGGACCTCCAACCTCTGTCTTCCTGACCTCCTCCTCCTCTCCTCCCCCATGGTCCTCTTTCTCTCTCTCTGACTGAGTACTCAAGTCCAGACACTGCTGGGCCTGCTGGCTGGTTCCCTGTGTCCCTCAGGATTCAGTCCCATGTCAGCTTTGGCACCACTAAAGAACACAGCATTCTCCTGCTCTAACTGGCTACTGCACACTACTGATCTACCTCCACTAGTTTGGTTAAAACTCCATGCCAAGCTCAGCTGACTCAAACTCCTTCCCCAATCTCCTCTCTTGCCTTGTGCTGGAAAACACAGCCACTCTGCTCAATGCTGCAGACAAAATGAGATGAGATTACCCACTCCAACTGCTCTGCATCTGCACTACAGTATGGTGCCAGTGACAATTTAAAGAGAACGGTTAGGCTCAGGAAGTAGTGGGTGCAGTGGAGGAGGGTGCACACAGCAAAGGAACTGAATGATGTGCTCCTGCTGTCTCTTACTTCATTGGCTACTACAGAAAATGAAACAGACAGCAGCAGGTATCCAGTTTGTGCAATAATGGCTGCTTACAGGTGGGCCAGGCAGGCTTGGAGATGAATCTTCTGGCAAGTGGGCCTGTGCCCCCCCCAACACACACACAACACCAGATTTGGCCACCTTTATTTTAATGGTGCCCCCTATTGAATGGCACCCAAGGCGCCTATCTAGTTCACCTATCCTTAAGGCCAGCCCTGCTCACTGGAGGAGAAGGGAGAGAGGAGATATGTAAGAGACTTTCAGTTTCCTAAAAAGGATGAACATGGTAGACTGAAGAATTTTTCAGGAACTTTGGTGAGTCAAAAACATAGGGAATGAGTGGAAGCTGTTGGGGGGAATTCAGAAAGGACATGGAAAATGTATTTAACAGAAAGAGTGGTTGAGCCATGGAACCACCTAACAGCAGAGGTGATTGATGCAAGAACCATTAATGGTTTTAAGCACAACTGGGAGACATTTAAGGGCTTAGTAGTTAATTAGGGGGTAGCATTAATGTAGAGGCAGGGGGAGAACATAAAATCCTGTTTTAGGCAGTAGGTTTCAGGGTAATAAAACAGGGCAGATTGGATGAACCAATGGTCTTTTTCTGCCAGCATTGTCTATGGTGTGTTTCTTTGTCTGTTAAAAGCTATCAGGTTGTGATCAGTAACAGTCAAATCTTCAAGCCTAATCATCAAGCCTCAGGAAAACATTAGATCCAAAGTATGGCCAGCAGAGTGAGTCGATACATTTACTACTTGCTAAAAACCATACAAATATAAAACATTAACACATCTTTTCACCTGCATATCCTCACACAGATCAACATGCATATTAAAATCATCCAAAATTAGTGCTGTGGCAGCTTTTGCAGAATTCTGGCTTAGAACCGTGGAGCGACTGTATGAATTGTGGATTAAGGTATTAATCTGCATAAAGAACTTCTGCAGAACTAATCACTGAACTGTGGAATGATTACATGTATTGCATATTTATGTATTAAACTGTGGAATGGAATTCCATAGAACTGTCATTCCACAGTTCATCTGTATTATTCTGCATATCAGCCAGAAAATTTTGTGGAATGGGGCAAAACTTCAAGCACATTCGAAAGATTCAGATGTCAGTCAAAGTAATAATTTTGGAAATTTTCATAAAATTTCCATAAATTTGGAATTTGCAGTTTACACCCAGCACTACCAACAATTTAACCTTTCTCTACTCCCAAAAAACTGAAAAAAACAACATCAGAAAACTCCTGTAAAAAACAACAAACAACCTGAGGGTGATAAACACCTAGTTCAGTAAATTTAAAATATTAAGTGTCAAGTTTTCAAAGATAGAGGCAGAGGGCTCAATTTTCAAAGGGTGACTTCAACCCCATTCTTTGACGCTGCTGCACCAAACTCCTTTAACACAGCTGCACCCGATTTTAGTACATGAGGTATAGTTGCAACAATTTCCACACTTTACAACAGCTTGTGTCAAACATTTGGCACAAGCCCCGTTATAAGAGTCTCCACAAATGGCACAAGTTAGACCAGGGAAAATCAGGTCTAACTTGTGGCATTTGGATCTCGGGAGTGAAAATCTCAATTGCCAGCTGAGTGAGTTCTGCATACCCTGTGTGCCAAATAATCAGCACACCAGTGCCTTGCAGCATTCGTGGGGCTTTGAAAATGGAGCCCAGAGTCTAAGATTGTTTGAGGATCTGTCAAATGAGTTTTGGCCAGGAACAACACTCTCCCCCTTTGTATTCGCTCGTGGCTTAGCCAAAATGAAAAGTATGTTATTATTATCATGCTGCCAGGTTTCAGTCAAACAAATGAAATTAAAAGGATAGTGTGGAATCAAATCACAAATTAAGTAAGATTTTAAGGATAGCACTGTCAGATTCAATAGGCATCCCTAACAATTCCAGTGCCAAATGAATGCAGAGCAGTTTGTAATCTAGAAATAGCAATTGTTTAAATTATTAAAATTATCACCTGTATAGTTATCAAAACTCCCAACAGTAGTAGAATATCCTTCATGATCATTCCACCAAGGATATATGATAAAATCAAATACAGGAGACTGAAAAAGATTTTCCTTAGTTTTCTCTGTATTACTTTTTACGAAAGCCCAAAGACTTGCAAATGTTTAAATCTGATGGCTCAAGTTTCAGTTTAGGGACTAACCTGAAACTCTTTTAGGGCCAGAAATATAACACATTCAGTCCCCCTTCCCTTAACAGCAGCACACATCCATTTTCCAAATCATTAGCACAGAAAATGACATCACATATGAGAGAAATAGGGGCGAAATAATGTGCTGTCAGTAACTCCTAATGAGTTCTTGAGCTGCACAGCTCTCAGTCATTTTTGATTGCTTGTGCTGATGGCATTGTCAGGCAACAGTACTCCTGTGATCTTGAAAATTTGTAAAGCAACTGTTTAACTTTGAGAGAACTAAATTTTTGTACCATTTTCAGAAATTTTTTACATTGCCAGTGCCCTCAGTTTCCCCGAACCATTTGTGGCTGTGTTTCTTTGTATATTGTTTTGTGAAGCCCAATTTAGTGAACTGTTCTTGCCTGTGAGGCTTGCAACATTTCTTTCGACTGGTAGCATTCTGTGTAATTTTTGTAATGGTGCTGTTTTACATATGGGGTTTAAACTTATGGGGGGGGAGGGATAAGGGAGGGGCTGACCAGAAGCCCTCTCTCCAGATGAGGGAGTAGCCTTCAAACCCAAGGGGAGGAAACAGACTGGGGAGGAGGTTTCAGGAGGAGCAGATGGACGATGAAAGTATAAGGAACCTGGGTGGGGTTCAACAAAGGGGATCAGTGATAAGGGGTTGGGGGTGGTGTTAGTAAATGCCAGGAGCTTGGGAAATAAGTTGCCAGAGTTCCAGGCCATACTTTTCAGGGGGGAGTGGATGTGGCGGCAGTCACAGAAACATGGGCCAACAAAAACCATGACTGGGACCTAAACGTGCGGGGGTACACTATGCTTAGGAAGGATAGAAAAGAGGGAAGAGGGGGTGGAGTGGCTATGTTCATTAGAGATGACATAGAAATTGCTAGGGTAGAAGAGGCAGAGGGAAACATGGAGGCCTTATGGGTCACCTTACAAACCCCAGCAGGAGGTGAGGTCAAGCTGGGTGTAGTATATAGACCCCCCGAGATGGGTGATGTTCTGGAGGATGGTTTGCTGGACAACATCATTGCCCAGTGTGTACCAAAAGGGGAAGGAGTGGTGTTGATAGGGGACTGTAATATGCCAGGTACGAACTGGGGAACCATGTCCTCTAAGGTGACTAAGGAGCAAAGGCTGCTGGACAGCTTCCAGGATGTGTTCTTAACACAGCATGTGATGGAGCCCACAAGGGAGGGGCATGTCCTGGATGTGGTTCTGGCAGATGGGGATCTGGTAAAGGACTTGGTTGTAGAGGATCCCTGGCTGGGAGCTACCACAATACTGTCTGGTTTCAAATAAGCCTGGGGAGGGAGATCTAGGACACTGGCAGTGGACTTCAGGGGGGCAGACTTTGTGGGCATGGGAAATATTCTCAAGGATCACTTGAAGGGGATTACATCAATGACAAATGTGGAAAAGAGATGGGAGGTCAGAAAATGGGGACTTCATGAGGCAGTCAGGACCTGTGCTAAGGTGAAACGTAAGGGAGCAAGGTCACATAAACCATGCTGGTGGTCCAGTGAGGTTCAGGTAGCGGTCAGAGAAAAAAAGGTGGCCTACAAAAAATATAAAACAACAAGAGGGGCTAGGGAAAAGGAAATGTACCATCTTGCATCTCGAAAAGTCACCCGGATGGTGAGGGGGCAAAGTCCAGTAAAGAACAGTGGCTGGCACAGGGGATACATGGAGGGGAAAAGGGGTTCTTCTGGTGCATTGGGGAGTGGAGAAAAACTAAGGGTCATCTCAGCAGATTGAGATCAGAAGGAGGGTGGGTGGAAGAGGTGAGGGACCAGGCAAAGGTATTAAATGAGTACTTCACCTCTGTGTTCACTAGGGAGGGGGATGGGATATCTACAAAGCAAGGCACGATGGGGATAGAAGCAATAGTGAGTGAGATCAGGGGAGCAACAGAAATGGAGCAAGAGGGAGGGAGAGGTACCCCAAGGGTGTCATATCAGGATAAGGGTAAAAAGGCCAGTAAGGTGGAGGGGACGGATGATGCTATCTCCACCGAAAGGGTGTGGTTAACCTTCAAGGCCCTAAAGAAAGATAAATCTCCTGGACCGGATGGCATTCATCCGAGAGTACTATGGGAATTGGTGGACATACTGGCTGCACCCCTGGTGGAGCTCTTCAACAGGTCGCTTGAGACAGGGAGGGTACCTAGGGATTGGCGAGAGGCACATGTGGTGCCAATCCATAAAGGGGGGTCGAGGGAAGTACCAGGTAACTATAGACCCATCAGTTTGACCTCGGTGGTGGGAAAATTAATGAAGAGTATACAAAAGGAACGATTGGGGGTGTACTTGGAGGAAGTAGGAGGTCTGGATAGTCGGCAACATGGGTTTGCGCCAGGTAGATCATGTCAAACCAATCTTGTGGAGTTCTACGAATGGGTAACATCAGAACTGGACAGGGGAAAGCCTGTGGATGTATTATTCTTGAACTTCAGCAAGGCATTTGACTCTGTCCCCCACAATGGTCTGGTGGAGAAACTGACGGGGTTGGGAACAGGCCCTTTGATGGTCAGATGGATTGAAAACTGGCTAGCTGGATGCACCCAGAGAGTAGTGGTCAGTAGGGAGCTCTCAAATCCTAGAGAGGTCAGTAGTGAGGTACCGCGGGGCTTGGTCCTAGGTCGATCCTGTTTAATCGTACATATCGGACATCAGGAGGGTATAGGGTGAAATGAGTCTCTTCACTGATGCCTCAAGATGGGAGCAGTAGTTGAGGGAAGATGGGAGGTTGGCCTTGCAAGGGACCTGGACACCCTCGAAAGCTGGGCTCACACATGGAAATTAAATTTCAATATCACCAAGTGCAAGATGTTACATCTTGGGTGGGGAAACCCTAAACACAGGTACACCCTGGGAGGGAAGGTGCTGGAGACCTCAACAGGGGAAAAAGACCTAGGAGTCATGGTGGAGGCATGCATGAATAACTCTGAGCAGTGCAGGAGAGTGGCTAGCAAGGCAAACAGGATGTTGGGATGCATCGTAAGGGGGATCACCTCTAGGAGCAGGGAAGTGATTCTGCCGCTGTACAATGGACTGGTTAGACCACACCTTGAGTACTGTGTACAGTACCGGAGACCACACTTGAAGAGGGACATAGAGCTCCTGGAGAGGGTACAGAGGAGGGCAACTAAGATGATACGAGGACTAGGGGATTTGACGTATGAGGACAGACTTGAGGAGCTCTGCCTGTTTTCATTGGAGGAGAGGAGAGACGGAGGGGACATGATTGAGGTCTTCAAGTAACTCAAGGGAATAAATAGGGTAAACATGGAGGGGATCATTAGATTAAAGCAGGGAGGTATCACCAGAGGGCCTGGTTTGAAGTTGGAAGGTGGAAGGGTGAGGGGGGAAGAGGAGGAGGTTTTTCATTGAGAGGGTGGTGGACCCTTGGAATGCACTGCCTGGTGAGCTGGTTCAGAGATCCACAGTGGAGGGCTTCAAGAGAGGGTGGGACAGACACAGAAAGCAGATGTACCAGATGATGGCCTGGCCCAGGGGGGGTGGGGATGGATGATAGGGGTTTCTGGAACACAAGGGGGGGAGGGCCTCGGCACCCAACTAGGGATCTGAGGTTCGAGCAGACTCGATAGACCGTAAGGCCTAATTTGCTGGCAGTTAGTATGTTAGTATGTACTGACCCAGCTTTGTCTAATTTGTTGTGCTGGCATCAAGTTTTGCAATTCAACACAGTGTGGTCAAGTGGTTAGAGCACTAGCTTAGGACCCAGAAGATCACAAGTGTTAACTTCAGCAGAGCCAAATACTCACTGTGTGAACTTGTGCAGATCACTTAAAGCAGTATAGTATTTTTTAGTCTGCAAAACATTTCATCATATGAGCCAGGATTTTCGAACTGCGCCCATAATGGGCGCAAGTGCCTGCACCTCGCAACTGAGTTGCACCGGAGTGCAACATTGCTATATTCAAATGAGATGTGCTATCATGCATCCCATCTGAATATAATAAAAGATGCAGGTGGTGCAAACAGGGGCTGCCAAAGATGAGCCAGCGCATCCCCCCATGCGGTGTGAATACCTGGAATGGGGATGTGCAGTGCATCTGTGGGATGTGACAGGCGCAAATTCCTGATATTCAGACCACAACATGCAAATGGGGCCATTACGCATGCAGGGCACAAATGGGGTCCTTTGCATGTCATTATGGTCCCATTTCCATGTCTGGGGCAAGGATGTGCCCGCAGGATGTGCCGGGCGCCTTGCAGGTGGACCCAATCATGTATACATAAATGGTGAGAATGTTCCCTTGGCAGTCTAGTGGCCCCCCCCTACCCCATTCCCCAATTATGCCAAATTAATATGATTGGTAAAGTCCCTGGTAGTCTTGTGGTACCCCCTCCAATTCCTGAACCCTGTCCAAACAATAAATGCACACTGAAATACCCTGGTAACCCAGTGGTACACCCCCTCCCATCCCTGAACCCCATCTGATGAAAACTTCCCCAATCAAAAATCCTTGGTAGTCTAGTGGCTCCCCACCCTGATTGTAGCATAAAACATCAAACATGTACCTCCCTGGTAGTCCAGTGGACCCACCACCCACTGAGGGAACCCCACCCCACCCTGTTCCCCCTGTCCCAGTATGGCCAAAAAGTCGGTGGGCAGCAACCCCACCTGCACACTGTCACGGCAGTCCATCGACTGAGCTGTCAGTGAATGACAGTTGATGTGTTTCCAGAAGCCCATTGGTAGATCACCTTTGACCAATGGGTTTGCAGTGTATTGTACGCTTTCATTCACAACTTCATGTCATTCTACAAAAGTTGTAAATGAAATGTACAATGTACATACTGCAAGTCCATTGGTCGATAGTGTCTACCAATGGGCTTACAGGAGTACAATGGGCTGACATTCACTGACAGCTCAGTCAGCAGGCAGCTGTGGCAGTGTTTGGGTGGGCTGTGCTGCCTGCCGACTCTTTGGCCATGCTGGATGGGGAAGCAGGGTGGGGTGGGGGTTCCTCAATGGGTGGGGGATGGGAGCCGATTGGACTACCAGGGAGGTATGGGTTTGATATTTCATGCAATTATTCAGGGTGGGGGTCCCTTAAATACCAAGGACTTGCAATCGGGTAAGTTTTCATCCGATGGGGTTTGGGGATGAGAGAGGGGTACCACTAGACTACCAGGGACTTTTAAGATCGGAGTATATTGGCATGATCAGGGAATGGGGTGGGGGGCTACTAGACTACCAGGGACAGAGGGGCTGCCTACTGTTTGTATATGTACAGGGCCAGTGGGGTAGCCACCCAGGGGCTGGCAGCTGCTGTGTTGCACTGTGCAATACAGCAGCCTGCTTGTGGGTGGCTATGACTTAGGTATGGTTTTTCCATACCTAACTTTGTGTAGCACATCTCTAGGATGTGCAGGCAGCTGCGCCACACATCTCGGCTGAATATGGAGATGTGCCACTTATGCAGGGTAACGCCCCCTCTGGATGTGCCACATACATTATCTTTGTACTGCGGTGCATCCGGACTAGTGTGGCCCTTTTGAATATAGCCATGGGGTGCATTTTGGAGATGCATCGGCACAACTCAGTTGCACCAGGCACACCTCCTTTGAATATCTGGGCCATAGTGTTTTTGCAAAAACTATACTGTATTTCTGTCATCCTTAGATTTATCCTTGGTTTATTTTCTGTTTTCTCAGACATTTTTGAAACAGTTTTTATAGCTAATTTTGCAAGTAATGACTCACATCATTAAAGATGGTCACTCTCACTTCTAAAAATCTCTACATTATGCCAGATTCATACTGTGGATGCATTAGGATGGTGCTAGCATATGTTTATGATGGTAAACAGCACAGCAGTGCAGCAAGAACTTAAGGTCTTTTTTTCATGGTGCGTATGGCATTTGAACCGTGAAATTTTAAAAACTTTAAAATCCTATATCTTAGTTCAGGAATGAAAGAAAATAAAAATAAAAATGGGAATATTAATATTTTTGCCAGAAAAAAAAAACACATTATTTAAAAAAATATATATATGGTGACGAACAAATACAGCAGTGCTGCTTTAACATATCAGTGCTGCAGTCCACCTAGCTATGGAAATGGGGAGATGCAGGATCTCACTGGAAGTAAAATATTACATGTCAGCTGGGCTATTCTGCACAAATAAGTTGCAAAATAAAATAATTGTTTTGTAGGTCAGCTTTTCAGTGCTGTGGTAAGGTTATCACTCACAGCTCTGGTGACCCAGGTTTTGGAATGATCCTGAGTCATCAGGTGCCAGCCAGAGGGAGGAGGATTTGGCACCCCATAGGATGCACTGCTTCTCCTCTGCGGAGGTAAGGTAGCAATCCCCACCATGCTACTGCCACCTGCGAGACCACAGCTGGCAGTGTAAGTTGAATCCACAATGGGTTGGTGGACTGTCCCTGAGGACCATGCCCGTGAGCCATCCAGGGAATTAAGGAGCACCAAGAACACTGGAAAAATGTCCAGACTAAGCAGGATTACTGCCCATACTGCCTACTTTACACCCTGCCTCCAATCAAGCATGGGCATCCCAAAGTGCTGGGGAACCCCAACAGCCCTGCCATGGGGGTAAGCTGAGGAGGAATGGAAGTAAGTGGTCAAGTTCCAGAGAGATCAAATGATGAGGCTGAGAGGGTCATCAGAGAAAGAGGGCAAGCCGGGTTGTATAGGGACAAAAAGAGAAAAGAAAAAAATAATAAATAATTGTGTTGTGTGATAGGGTAGCTGGCAGGTTGAACTCGGCCTCTTTAAGATGAAAGAAAAGGTTTTGTTCAGCAAAACTAGCACACACAAAAAAGGCAAAACAGATTTTCTTTTTGGTTGTAATTGCAGTTTTTAAATCTCCTTATTGCTGTGTCTCTCAGGCTGTCTTCCCAGCCTGAAACAGAAGCCTTCCATCTCCCTGTGGCATGACCTTTTCAGTTCCCTGGCCCCCTAGGTGCATCACTAAATTCTTAAGTAGTTGGCTGTTTCTTACAGCTTAGCAACTGACCCAGACCCTTAAGGATTAGCCCTATGATCTCATCCCCAGGGACTGGGGGAAAAATAATAAAAAAGAGTTTTTCTTTTTCTTTTAGCTGTTCTGACTGTGAGATGCCTTCTATCATGGTTCACACTGTTTGTAGAGGGTCTCCATGATAGGACCAGTACAGCTGATGAGTTGTATTTCTGCTGTAAGCTCCATTGGACTTTCCACTGCTAGTCCTGCTAATACATCTGTGTGAAGAATGTTTGCTAAACTGTTGGTGAAGAACGAACACCCCATTACATGTGGCCAATGCAGTCAATTTTTTTACATAATTCTTTGTACTAGAACTATTTTGTAGTATTTTAGTACCTACCATAACAAGAACTTTGCACTTGTAGCACAACAGCCCTAGCTCACAAAAAAAATTAATTTAACTATGGCCCACACCAAACTGTAGTGCAAATACTTTTATTAAATATTGCAGATAAAATAGCAGCATAATGCAATGGAATAAAACCTCAACATTTTGCAACAATGAAGTACTTTGTCAAGAGGAAGATTGTAGAGACCAATGAAGAAGTATCTATTTTAAAGGCACAATGATTCTATATTGAGACACCTATGGACTGAATTGAATTAGGCATTACTACTGCTGGCAATTATAACAAGTTCTGTTATCCAGTTAGCCAAAATTGATAAAACAAAAATTTCCCAATGAAGTATGGCACATTTATTAAATAGCTGCAATTTGGGACATGCCAGATTTAATTATTTTTAGCCTTTTGTGTTGAAATGGGTCTAATCTGTAAAATGTATTAGATACTGAGCATGAGGTGAATAGTCACAAGGAGCTCACTACTTAATAAGCTCATTGGTCACTGTAATTTTCCTCTTGACAAAGCACTTTATTGTTACAAAACACTGAGGATTTATTCCACTGTATTATGCTTCTATTTTTATCTGGAATATTTAACAAAATTATTTTCACTACAGTTTGGTGTTTGGTGTAGACTGTAGTTGAATTATGGCTTATTTGGGAGCTAGGACTGTTGTGCTACAAGTACAGTACTTTTGATTTCTACCCATGTGCTTCAGTATTCCCACTGAGCTGCTCACTTTCTTTTAATAAGAGATTTGCACTGTAAGATGCCACCACAAAAAAGTTAGCAAAAAAGGAATGAAGCAAAAATATATGAAACAAAAATGAGGAAAAATTATGCCGATTAGTGTGTAAATTGCAGATATAGTACACAAAACAGCACCTATGCAAAAATATATAAAACAGCACTGGCACAAAGATGATTTATAATGGTACAAACAGAAAGAAAGTTTGCAAACCACACAAGAAAAAAACAGGTCACTAAGTGGGGATATCCGAAAACATTATGCAAAACAACTCAGCCACAAAAGGTTTTGGAAACTGGTGGCATAAAATCTATTTTACCTCTGTTTTCTCAAATGTGATGTTGTTTCCTGTGCTAGTGATCTAGAAAATGGATGTATGCAGCAGTAAAGGGAGGGTGAAATAAATGTGTTCTATGTTTGGCCTTGAAAAAATTATAGGCAATGCCACTAATTATCTAGGGCACTTCAGATCTGATTTCTGCAGCAGGGCCCTTAGGCTTCTGCTGCAGCATTTGTTGATTCCTGCAGCATGATTTATTTAATTCTGTGGCAGAATACAGTCCAGCATTTGACTGAAATGTGCTGTGATATCATCAATGACATCACATGCTGAACATACAGGATGGTCTTCAGGATAAATAAGATAAAGGGAGCAATGTAATATAGAGAACTCTACATTTGAATGAAAATTCATCAAGTGCAATACATTCCATGGCACTATATATTTTCTACTGCATGATACAAGTTCTACAGATGGTTATGCAGTTGTGGAATGGAATCACTCAATTCCAGGTGCCTTGGTTATACTGTAGGTTTGTTCAATAGCTTATTTTAAAAACTGTAGATGTCCCCCCTGGCAACAATATTGGGCACCTCTTTGTAGGCGAATGTTCCCCTTTAATTCCAAGTCATGCTTATTTTATCCCCCTACTGGAAAAACATGACATGTTCTTATAAACAGAAACTGAAATTGTATACCCACTGTCAAGTTCATTCTCATTTATTTTAATTCAGCCCCTGCTAAATGATATAACTGTCACATTACAAACATAGTTGCATTGGAAACAACAGCCTTAAAAACATAAGCTGCTCCCCCTAAAGGCCAGACACTTGAATAGTTTGCTCCTTGTAATATTTAAATATAATCAATAAAAGTACAAAGATGTTACAGACAGTAGGCAAATTTTCAGGGTCACACAATTTAAATTGTATATATTGGTATCACTAAATGTTATTTAGTAATTGTTCACTAGCACTCAGACAAAGACCACAATTGTCTTGAATACATTTCTGCTTATTTTATTTCACAACATGCTTTGTGCTTCCAATTGAATAAATCTTGCTTTGCACTTAGGATTCAGGACACATATGTGCATAAGCACAAAAAGTCATAAAGTACTTTCTTCTTCTAGTTGGGCTATATTATTTCTCAATACAGCTTATAAAGGCTTACAGTACTTGTCATGTCCTGTTTGGGCAATATTTCTCAAGTAAGCTTACCTTTACTACAGCAGATACTTATCATGCCCATTCTGGACCTCGTTTCTTGGGTGCGATATTTTCTTTACTTCTTGTCTCAATTGCCTAACCTATGTGCTGCAGGTCCATCATCTGTAACAGTTCAGCATTTACTCGCTCTGACCATGCAGAAATTTGGGGTATCAACCTATCTCTAGCCAGTCATTTAAATTTGGGCTCTTCTTAAAAAGCTGCTATATTTCCATTCCTCAACCCGCATATTTGTGCTAGACAAACTCACTCACTGAGCATCTTCTCTCCTAATTTTGTGGTAATATCACTACTTTAAGCTATCGCCATTACTGTGCACCACTCGGTCTGCACCTTTCTTCCAAGTGCTCCAATGCTATCAGCATGTGATGTAATTGCTGACATTTTGGAAGTAAACTCTTCCTTCCTCAGAGCTATGTTCCACCTCTGCTTCATGTCTTATTTTATACACATGGTTGTGACCTTTTGCAGGTCATGGAACTGCTATGGGGACTACATTTGCCTCATCTTTAGCTAACATCTATGTAGGAGACTGGGAAGATAAATATATTTGGGACTCTAACAAGAAATAAATGGCTCCCAAATACTAAGAAGTGGAAAAGATTTGTGAATGATGTTATAATTATATGGGATGGATCAGAAAAAAGATCTTGAAGAGTTTCTGCTATATATAAATGAATGTGATAAAAATTTGATATTTACAGCTGAATACAGTAAACAGCAAATCAACTTTTTAGATTTAACAGTATACATTAAGGAAGGAAAAATAGAAATGAAACTCTACCGGAAAGTAACAGATAGAAATACTCTTCTCCATTTTAAAAGTGCACATCCACACCATACAAAATTTAGTGACTACTTTATGGAGAAGAAAGAATCAGTGAAACCAGAGTGGATGCCAGACCTACCAGATAGGAATTATAGATGTGGGAATTGTGCCCAGTGTAGTGGCACACAAAAAACTAACACCTTTAATCACCCACGTTTGGGGAAAAAATATAAATTAAAAGATTTATCAATTGCAACACAAAACAAGTAATATACTGTACCTGCTCACTTGTCGTTGTGGGATGGCATATGTAGGACAGACGAAAAGACAACTTAAACATAGAATCAGTGCACACAAGACAGCTATTAGAATGAAAAATCATAAGTATGCAATGGCAAAACACTATACTGAGGCAGGACATGGTTCTGCAGCATCTTTAAAATTCATAGATAAAGAGCATGTGGTGCTACAAGCAAGAGGAGGTAATATTAAAGAACTAAGATTAAACAGAAAGTCATGTTGGATTCATGAATTGCAAACAATGCGGCCAAAAAGCCTAAATGATGACCATGGATATCAGAACTATCTATAAAATCGATCCATGAGACTAGAAACAGTAGAAGGATGAAAGAGTTAAGTTGTTAACATCAATGCTATAAAATAGGAATGAATACATCAGAACTAACTATAAAATTGATCCATGAGACTAGAAATAGTAGAAGGATGAAACAGTTAAGTTGTTAATATTGATGCTATAAAATGGGAATGAATACATAAGAAGGTCAGCCAGACTGCAAAAGGTCATAAGATATATAAAGGCTGAAATTTGACGATAAACAGTAGCAGGATGAAAGAAAGAAAGAACCAAGTGGTTAATATTGAGGAAATATAAAATGGAAAAGAATACATAAGAAGGTCAGCTAGGCTGCAAAAGGTCATGGGATTTATAAAAGCTGAGATTTGGAATAGCAAAGTTTGGATGAAGTCATGTAATTATAAAAAGGCCAGCAAAAGTATAAAGGGTCATCGGTCAAAATGGGATACACTAGCCTAAAAATTATTAAAAACTATAAAGTCAAAAAGATAAAAAGAATGGGAAGAAAGGACAGCGAAGTCAGTAAAAAAGTCATCGGCCATAATCAGTTATAACAGCCTAAAGGTTTATGCCAACCGTAGTAATCAGGAAGTGTAAAGCACAATATGAAAATGGACTGTAAATTACAAAAGGTTAATCATTATGGTTTGGCAACATCATGAGGCAGTAAACAATAAAAGAAGACAAAAAAGGGCTGTAAATGGTGATGGACATCTGGACAAGAATCAAAGAATAACATCTATTAACAGTGAGTAGAAATATGGATTAGAAATAAGGAGGTTAACAGACTTGCAAAAGGTCACGAGCATGTGTATAAAGTAAGACATGAAGCAAAGGTGTAACATAGCTCTGAGGAAGGAGGAGTTTACCTTCGAAACATCAGCAATTTCATCACACGCTGATAGCGTCGGAGCACTGGAAGAAAGGTGCAGACCGAGTGGTGCACGGTAATGGCGATAGCCTAAAGTAGTGATATTACCACAAAATTAGGAGAGAAGATGCTCAGCGAGTGAGTTGGTCTAGTGCAAATGTGTGGGTCGAGGAATGGAAATATAGCAGCTTTTTAAGAAGAGCCTGAATTTAAATGACCGGCTAGAGAGAGGTTGATACCTCAAATTGCGATGTGGTCAGAGTGGGTAAATGCTGAACTGTTACAGATGATGGACGTGCAGCACATGGGTTAGGCGATTGAGCAAAGAAGTAAAGAAAATATCTCACCCGAGAAGCGAAGTTCAAAATGGACATAAGTATCTGCTTTAGTAAAGATAAGCTTACTTGAGAAATATAGCCCAAACAGGACATGACAAGTACCTTAAGCCTTTGTAAGCTGCATTGAGAAATAATATAGCTCAAATAGGAGAAGAAAGTACTTTATGACTTTTTGTGCTTATGCACATATGTGTCCTGAATCCTAAGTGCAAAGCAAGAGTTATTCAATTGGAAGCACAAAGTATGTTGTGAAAAAAAAATAAGCAGAATTATATTTAAGAGAATTGTGGTCTTTGTCTGAGTGCTTATGAACAATTACTAAATAACATTTAGTGATACCAATAAATTCAAATTACCCTGACACTTAAGCACCAGAATCTTTTCCCTCAGAGACAGATATTAGGCTAGAGAGCATTGCAAATGGTGTAAATTAATCTCTGTAAAACAATTTAAATTGTTTTTGTCTGGTGACCTGTTGTGTCAGAAAGCTGTTTTGTAACATCTTTGTGCAATATCTAAGGTGCACTGTTTCCAATAAAAAAAAGAGTATTGACCAATCATCTGGTCTAATATACCAACAAACTGTTGTGCAGCAATATATTACAGAGTTAGCATATCTCAAGATTGAAGATTCCCCGACTTGTGCAATTCAAAAATAGACATAAAACCTTACTCTCCAACATATTCAACACATGAATTGCTGGTGTCTGTTGAAGTTTGTAAAATATGTGATTAGTTGTACTGGACAAACATATTCTGCACAGAAGTGTTACAATTTACAAGCTTTTGGGACCACATAATTCAATTTGCTTTTGTCTGGTTGGGATCCTGTGTGGACCGATGTAGGGGTGTCATGATAATCATGTTTCACAACAGTAATGTTTACTGATGATTTTTTTTATTTTTTTTATTTTAGTC
Organism: Neoceratodus forsteri; assembly: GCA_016271365.2. Lineage (NCBI taxonomy): Eukaryota > Metazoa > Chordata > Ceratodontiformes > Ceratodontidae > Neoceratodus > Neoceratodus forsteri. Next base: position 1,684,004,593 of record CM057456.1, read on the forward strand.
TTTGGTAACTGGGTAAGGCCCACTAGGCACAAGTACCTGTTTTCAGGGGCAACCTGGGAGCACCTGGCAGTTAAGCGACTTTGCGCAGAGTCACACAGTATGCAAGTGGAGGTTGTGAGAATCAAACTCAGGTCTGGTCTGCTGGATGTATCAAGCTCATTCACACCTCATTCCTCTAACCTCTAGGCTATACTGCCAGCCCGTACTGTAATCTTGTATGTTTTCCTATATTATGATAACAATGTTCATGATATTCCATGATATCGCATTATAAAATACAAAACATTCAGTTTTTCAGTCCACTATCCCATTTCTGGCACATAGTTGAGAGGGTGGAGGGTCCTTTCCACAAAACCAAAACCAAATACCATAAAATCATGATAACAGGATAACATGATAATTTGCTTAGAGTTATCATGCTGTGTAGATTCTTTGATGCTGTAACAGTTCTAGCCCACTGGGAGGGTAGTCTGAACTTTTGCATTGTGTTATCATTTGATTGTTTAGTTTTTTTTGACCCAGAAAGGAGGACTAGGCAAGTCTGCCTATTTTCAGCCTTGTACTGGCACAAACTGACATACTGAATCCGCTTAAGCTGGTGGTGTTTTTTTTTTAGTGAATGGGGGAGCTTTGGCTACGACACTGGGAAAAGTCCCCTACTCTTTTTGACAATTACTGTGGGATCTGCATTCTTCCTGAACAACCCCAAGAACATGCAGAAAGGACCATGGTTTAACATCTCTTCTGAAAGATGGATATAGCAATATATTTATTTATTTACTTTTATTTTTCTCAGATTACAGTACCTTTGAGCCAGACTCTTTTGCAAAGGTTCCAGATCAGTAGTGAACAATCGTTACAACAAAAGGGCATTTGCAAAGTACAGTGACAGTATTGCTGTAGCAGTTACACACATTAGAACTTAAAAAGATAAGACATGGTAACAGTTGGTACAATCAAGAGGCAAAAAAAGTGCCATCAGTAGGATGACTTTGTCAGTAACAGGGTAGTAGCTAGTAATATCGGCAAATGGGTACATACAAACATAGAAACATAGACTTTGACGGCAGATGAGGACCACTTGGCCCACCTAGTCTGCCCATTTCCCTACCTACGGGATAAGCTGCAGATCCTGGTTAACCAACAGCCTATTTCTTCTTACCCCCATAAGAATTGCCTTATGTCTGTCCCTTGCATTCTTGAACTCGCCCACAGTTTTAGACCCCACAACCTACTCAGGAAGGCTGTTCCATGTGTCCACCACCCTCTCTGTGAAAAAATACTTCCTCACATTGCCCTTGAGCCGTCCCCCCTCTATCTTCAAATTGTGTCCCCTTGTTCTTGCACATCTCTTTTTCTGAAAGATGCTACCCTCTTGGACTTTTTTGACTCCACTAAGGTACTTAAAAGTTTCTATCATGTCCCCCCTCTCCCTCCTTTCCTCAAGGATATACATATTAAGCTCCATTAGTCTCTTCTCGTATGACTTCTCTTGCAGACCCTGCACCATTTTAGTTGCCCTCCTCTGGACTGCCTCCATCCTGTCTATGTCCTTGCGGAGATGGGATCTCCAGAACTGGATGCAGTATTCCAGCTGGGGTCTCACCAACTGACAGTACAAAGGGATAACAACTTCCTGTTTTCTGCTGGTGATGCCTCTCCCTATACATCCCAATATCCCCCAAGCCCTCCCTACTGCCTTCTCACATTGCCTGCTAACCTTAAGGTCATCTGATATGATTACCCCCAGGTCCCTTTCCATTTTTGTTGTTGTTACTACCTCCCCCCATTGTGTAATCTTCCCCTGGGTTTTTGTTTCCCAGGTGCATTATTTTGCACTTCTTTGCATTGAATCCAAGCTGCGCCATACTTCTGACCATTCCTCCGGCTCCAACCTTGCCAAGTCCCTTCTCATCCTTTCCACACCTTCTTGTGTATCAACCTTGTTGCAGATCTTTGTGTCATCTGCAAAGAGGCATGCTTTTCCTTCCAGTCCCTCGGCAATGTCACTTATAAAGACATTTAAAAAGGACTGGACCTAGTACTGAACCCTGCGGTACCCAACTAGTAACCCCTCTTTCTTCAGAGTGGACTCCATTTACAATTACCTTCTGTGTCCTGTTGTCCAACCAATGTTTTACCCAGGCTACCACCCTGGGACCCACTCCCAGGCTGGTTAATTTGATTATTAATCTTTTATGTGGGACTGTGTCAAATGCCTTGCTAAAGTCTAGGTAGGCCATGTCCACAGCCCCTCCTTGGTCTACTACTTTGGTCAAACAGTCAAAAAATCAATTAGATTTGTCTGACATGACCTTCCCACTGTGAACCCATGCTGCCTTGGGTCCTGTGCCCCACTGGCCTCTAGGTACTCAACAATTCTTTCCTTCAGAAGTGATTCCATCACTTTCGCTACCACAGAGGTCAAACTGACAGGTCTGTAGTTTCCTGCCTCTGTCTTGTTCCCACTTTTGTGAAGGGGAATCACATCTGCCTTCCTCCAGTCCTCAGGTATCACACCATCCTCCCATGATTTGTTAAACAGGGTATTCAGTGGTGCCACTAGTTCTCCCCTTAATTCTTTTAGAATTCTGGGGTGAATTCCATCAGGCCCCATTGCTTTGTCCACCTTCAGTTTTAGGAGTTCTTTCAGAACCCTTTCTTCTGTGAAAGGACTGGGATTGACCCCCCCCCATTCCAGAGTGCTTTTGTTAATTGGATTAGGCACCTCCCCCTCCTCCTCTTTTGTGAATATTGAGCAGAAGTATTCATTCAGTATCCCTGCTTTTTCACTGTCCCTGTCTGCCCACTCACCGTCTATTCTATTCAGTCTCACTAGCCCTCCTTTTGTCTTTCTAAGCTCTATGGCAGAAGACACCAGGAGAAATGACTGCTGTGTGACTGGACTTATCTGCTGGGACTAAATTAGAAGAACTTTTTTACTTGGACCTTGGAGCTTTAATTTAGGGTAAAAAAAAACTAACATACAAAACAAAAAAAAAGTGTGTGTTTGTCTGGGTTAACTGAACTGAATGGGTATCTGAACAGTTATCTAGGTGTAAATCTCAGGTGATTGAAAGGACTTAACTGCTGTGAGGTTTAAATTACTTGTAGAAAGATCTAGTAAGTAGGGGAAGTGGCTTAGCTAGAAGGAAGCTACATTTAAAGACTGCCTTAGAAAGATTCTGCTAATAGCTTGGCAGAAGACACCAGGAGAAAGGACTGCTGTGTGACTGGACTTCTCTGCTGGGACTATATTGCCCTCCTTCCCTCCCCCCTACCCAAAGCTAGTTCTATTTTTATAGGCACAGGATTTGACTGACAACAGGAACTTCCTGTTTGGGAGCAGGAAGTGAGTGATCACAGAACCACCAAAGACCCACCATCCTAGAAGGGCAAGAGTAGCTCTCTGACCTCCTCTAGCTGCTGGAGGTCTGCTTCTGAGCAAGTAAGTGGTCTACTGAGAAAAATAGGATATTCTTGTCTCAGAACAGGACAATCAGGAGCTTAAAGGGCACACAGGCAGAAAGCAAGGAGAGAGAGAGAGAAAAAAACAGAGGAAAGAGTAAGGATTGCAAACAGTTAAGGGACCATAAATAAGACATGATTGGAGTGGTGCAGTGCAGTGGCTGTGGAGCAGCAGTCTTCCGGGAGACGTTCTGGAGGATGCGGTGTTGACACATCTGCAGACAGCTCTCTGGGCTGAGGGATGAGGTTGCTCATCTCCAGGCTGAGTTGGCCAGGATTTGTGGGACCTCCTCTTCCATCCAGGGACCACCAGTACCACTGCCGTTGCCTCAGAGGTTGCCAAGAAAGAGGAGCGGTTGGACCACAGTGGGCTCATGGAGGGTGAGGGTGGTGGAACAGAGGCGCATCCCTCCAGTGGTAACTCTCCCACAATTCCTATGCCATTCTAGCAAAGTGTGGTTCCTCTATGGAGGCACCCACAGTGGAGACCAAGGAGGATGCTGGGAACCTCCACAAAGGAAACCCACAGGAAGGTGGCAGGGGACCCTGCAGGGGAAGGAAACAACTCCTGGTGGGGGACTCCATTGTTAGGAAGGTAGAACTGAGGGAGGAAGGGGAGAGGGAGGTAAGGTGCCTGCCTGGTGTCATGGCTTGGAGGGACAGGGAGCGAATCCTCTGGATTGCCAGAGCAGCTGCACAGGGGAGGGAGCTGGATGTCATTGTCCACCTAGGGACAAAAGACCTGGCTAAGAAAGGGATTAGAGAAGTGCAGGAAGAGTTTGTGGAATTGGGGAAGGGCCTTAGTCAAGTAGCACACACGGTAACCTTCTCGGAGGTGCTGTCCATCTATGGCATAGGAGAGGATAGGGTGTTCCGCACCATGGGATTCAATCAGTGGTTGAAAAACTGGTGTGGAGCTCATGGATTTGGCTTCATTGGGGACTGGGGGTCCACCTGGAGTGATGCAAGCCTATACTGGCATGATGGGCTGCATCTGTCCAGGAGGGGAACCAGGATCCTAGGTGATAGGTTTAAATGCTTCATTGGCAAGTTTTTAAACTAGCCAAGGGGGGAGGCACTGGAAAGGAGCAGGGAAATCCTAGACCCCCCAAATAATCACTGTAGTAAGTGCAGCAAACACCAACATAGAGGTGTCGATAGGGAGAAGGGCAGAGGTAAATGGAGAAAGTGACAAAGTCAAGAAGGACAGGGATGGGGCAAAAGGGAGTAAGGCCATCAGGAAATGGAGGGTAATGAGTACCAATGCCCATAGTCTGGACAACAAGATCCCTGAGCTGGTGGCCTTGATGGAAGAGGGATGCCTGGATATTGTAGCAGTCACAGAAACATGGTACACAAAGAACCATGACTGGGATGTTAACATACCAGGGTACATAACCTACAGGAGAGACAGGCAGGAGAGAAGAGGGGGAGGAGTAGCTCTCTATGTAAAGGAAGGGATAAAAGCACCTGAACAAAAGAGTAAACAGGGAGCAGAGGAGGCACTGTGGGTCACCTTGGAGACTGGAAAGGGCACCACAATCCGCACAGGGGTTGTGTACAGACCCCCATGTCAGGGGGAAGGAATGGACAAGGATATGATAGAAGGCATTCTTAGAATGGCAGAGAAAGGGGAGATACTGTTGATGGGAGACCTGAATATGCCAGATGTTAACTGGAGCACATTTGCTGCAGCCATATCCAAGAGCAGGGCCATTCTTGATGCCCTACAGGGCAGGCATTAGACAGCTAGTTTTGGGACCCACTTGTGAGGGAGCAATCTTAGACCTCATACTCTCAAATGGGGTCAGTGAGAGGATCTCAGATCTAGAATTGGGTTGTCATCTGGGGACAAGTGACCATCAAACAGTGTGGTTCATGTTAAACTCAGCTACAGAGTCAAGCCATACAAAAGTGAGGGTACTGGACTTTAGGAGGGCTGACTTTGGCAAGATTGGAGAGTGCCTCAGAAAGCACTAGCAAACAGGCTAGAAGGAAGTGTGGAGCAACAATGGGAATCATCAGAACTGCCATCACAGAGGCAACAAGCCTTTGTGTGAAGCAAATAAACAAATCAAAACAAAAGAAAAGCACTATGGTTCTCAAAAGAGGTGGCTGTGAAAGTCAGGAAGAAAAAGATAGCATTCTGGAAGTATAAGGAAACACAGAAGGAGCAGGACAGAGAGCTGTACCAGATAAGGCAGAAGGAAGCAGGAGGGAAGTCAGAATAGCAAAGGCCCAAACTGAGGATAAGATAGCCAACTCAGTTAAGAAGGGGATAAAACCTTTTATAGGTACATCACAGCGTGAAAAGACAAAGGAGGGATAATGAGGCTGAATAGAATGAGCGGTGGGTGGGCAGAGGGATAGTGAAAAAGCAGGATACTGAACGAATATTTCTGCTCAGTATTCACAAAGGAGGGGAAGTGCCTAATCCAATTAACAGAAGCACTCTTAATAAGGGGTCGATCCCAGTCCTTTCACAGAAGAAAGGGTTCTGCAAGAAATCTAAAACTGAAGGTGGACAAAGCAATGGGTCCTGATGGAATTCACCCCAGAATTCTAAAAATTACAGGAGAACTAGTGAAACCACTGGCTACTCTTTTAATAAATAATGGGAGGATGGTGTGGTACCTGAGGACTGGAGGAAGGTGGATGTGATTCCCTTCACAAAAGTGGGACCAAGACAGAGGCAGGAAACTACAGACCTGTCAGTCTGACCTCTGTGGTAGGGAAAGTGATGGAGTCACTTCTGAAGGAAAGAATAGTTGAGTACCTAGAGGCCAGTGGGGCACAGGACCCAAGGCAGCATGGGTTCACAGCGGAAGGTCATGTCAGACAGATCTAATAGATTTCTTTGACTGGGTGACCAAAGTAGTAGACCAGGGAGGGGCTGTGGACATGGCTTACCTAGACTTTAGCAAGGTAGTTGACACAGTCCCACACAAAAGATTAATAGTCAAATTAACCAGCCTGGGAGTGGGTCCCAGGGTGGTAGCCTAGGTAAAACATTGGCTGCACAACAGGACACAGAAGGTAATTGTAAATGGAGTCCCTCTGAAGAAAGAGGGGTTACTAGTGGGGTACCGCAGGAGTTCAGTATTGGTCCAGTCCTTTTAATGTCTTCATCAGTGACATTGCAGAGGGACTGGAAGGAAAAGTATGCCTTTGCAGATAACACAAAGATCTGCAACAGGGTTGATACACAAGGAGGCATGGAAAGGATGAAAAGAGACTTGGCAAGGTTGGAGGAATGGTCAGAAGTATGGCAGCTAGGATTCAATGCAAAAAGTGCAAAATAATGCACCTGAAACAAGAACCCAGGGGAAGAAAACACAATGGGTGGGGAGGCAGTAACAACAACAAAAAAGGAAAGGGACCTGGGGGTAATCATATCAGATGACCTTAAGGTTAGCAAGCAATGTGAGAAGGCAGTAGGGAGGGCTGGGGGTATACTGGGATGTATAGGGAGAGGCATCAGCAGCAGAAAACAGGAAGATGTTATCCCTCTGTACAGACAGTTGGTGATACCCCATCTGGAGTACTGTGTCCAGTTCTGGAGACCCCATCTCCGCAAGGACATAGACAGGATAAAGGCAGTCCAGAGGAGGGCAACTAAAATGGTGCAGGGTCTGCAAGAGAAGCCGTATTAGGAAAACTAAAGGAGCTTAATATGTATACCCTTGAGGAAAGACGGAGAGGAGGACATGATAGAAACTTTTAAGTACCTCAGTGGAATCAACAAAGTCCAAGAGGGTAGCGTCTTTCAGAAAAGAGACATGCAAGAACAAGGGACACAACTAAAGATAGGGGAAGGTTCAGGGCAATGTGAGAGTATTATTTCACAGAGGGTAGTGGATGCATGGAACAGCCTTCCTGAGGAGGTTGTGGGGTCTAAAACTGTGGGAGAATTCAAGAATGCATGGGACAGACATAAGGCAATTCTTGTGGGGGGTAGGAAGAAATAGGCTGTTGGTTAACTAGGATCTGCGGCCTATCCTGGAGGTAGGGAAATGGGCAGACTAGATGGGCCTAAAGATCCTTATCTGCCGCCAAAGTCTATGTTTGTATGTTTCTATGTTTCATGATATACCTATAAAATGTTTTATCCCCCTTCTTAACCAAGTTGGCTATCTTTTCCTCAGTTTGGGCCTTTGCTATTCTGACTTCCCTCCCTGCTTCCTTCTGCTTTAACTGGTATAGTTCTCTGTCCTGCTCCTTCTGTGTTTCCTTATACTTCCTAAATGCAATTTTTGTCTCCCTAACCTTCCCTGCCACCTCTTTTGTGAGCCATAGTGGCTTTTTCTTTCATTTTGATTTGTTTATTTGCTTCATACAAAGGCTTGTTGCCTCTGTAATGGCAGTACTGATGTTTCCCCATTTTTTCTCTACCCCTCCTTCTAGCCTGTTTGCTAGTGCTTTTCTAAGGCACTCTCCTATCTTGCCAAAGTCAGCCCTCCTGAAGTCCAGTACCCTCACTTTTGTATGACTTGACTCTGAAGCTGAGTTTATCATCAGCCACACTGTTTGGTGGTCACTTGTTCCCAGATGGCTACCCACTTCTAGATCTGAGATCCTCTCACTGTCCCCATTTGAGAGTATGAGGTCTAAGACTGCTCCCTCATGAGTGGGTTCCAAAACTAGCTGTCTGAGGCGTGCCACCTGTAGGGCATCGAGAATAGCCCAGCTCTTGGATGTGGCTGCAGCAAAGGTGCTCCAGTTAACATCTGGGATATTCATGTCCCCCATCAATATTATCTCCCCTTTCTCTGCCATCCTAAGGATGCCTTCTATCATATCCTTGTCCATTCCCTCCCCCTGAGATGGGGGAGGTTATGGACATAGCAACATTCGAGGTTAAAACTGAGAAAAAATACATAGGGTTACAAAAAGGTATCAGGATTAAATGCAGAACATTACAGCAGTCAGCAATTGATTTAGTCTGTACTAGAATGGAAAATGGGAGGACAGGATGGGGGGTGGCAAAACCTGAGGCAACAATAAAAATAGAACAATATGATGCACATAGCATCTTAATAAGAATGTTTTCCAACACTATATCTAATAAAAACAGGATCACTGTCATATCAGGCTTCATTTTCAAACCCCCAAAAAATGATGCAAGGTGCCTGCATCGCACATAAATGACACAAGTGACACTTTGCATCCAAATACAAATATTTATATAGCACCCTGTCCCTAGGGCTCAGAGCACTTCACAAGGAAAAACACCCACCCCAAATAAAAAAAAACACACTGGAATACATCAAAACAAAATGAAAAAGCAACTCTGCATTTTAGAACATAGAAACATAGAAACATAGACTTTGACGGCAGATAAGGACCGCTTGGCCCATCTAGTCTGCCCATTTCCCTACCTACAGGATAGGCCGCAGATCCTAGTTAACCAACAGCCTATTTCTTCCTACCCCCCACAAGAATTGCCTTAAGTCTGTCCCATGCATTCTTGAATTCTCCCACAGTTTTAGACCCCACAACCTCCTCAGGAAGGCTGTTCCATGGCTCCACTACCCTCTCTGTGAAATAATACTTCCTCACATTGCCCCTGAACCTCCCCCCCTCTATCTTTAAGTTGTGTCCCCTTGTTCTTGCATGTCTCTTTTTCTGAAAGATGCTGCCCTCTTGGACTTTGTTGATTCCACTGAGGTACTTAAAAGTTTCTATCATGTCCCCCTCTCCCTTCTTTCCTCAAGGGTATACATATTAAGCTCCTTTAGTTTCTCCTCATACAGCTTCTCTTGCAGACCCTGCACCATTTTAGTTGCCCTCCTCTGGATTGTCTCTATCCTGTCTATGTCCTTGCGGAGATGGGGTCTCCAGAACTGGACACAGTACTCCAAATGGGGTCTCACCAACTGTCTGTACAGAGGGATAACAACTTCCTGTTTTCTGCTGGTGATGCCTCTCCCTATGCATCCCAGTATACCCCAAGCCCTCCCTACTGCCTTCTCACATTGCTTGCTAACCTTAAGGTCATCTGATATGATTACCCCCAGGTCCCTTTCCTTTTTTGTTACTACCTCCCCACCCATTGTGTATTCTTCCCCTGGGTTCTTGTTTCCCAGGTGCATTATTTTGCACTTTTTTGCATTGAATCCTAGCTGCCATACTTCTGACCATTCCTCCAACCTTGCCAAGTCCCTTCTCATCCTTTCCATGCCTCTTTGTGTATAAACCCTGTTGCAGATCTTTGTGTCATCTGCAAAAGGCACACTTTCCTTCAGTCTCTGCAATGTCACTTATGAAGACATTAAAAGGACTGGACCCAATCAACCCTTGGTACCCACTAGTAACCCTCTTTCTTCAGAGTGGACTCCATTTACAATTACCTTCTGTGTCCTGTTGTCCAACCAATGTTTTACCCAGGCTACCACCCTGGGACCCACTCCCAGGCTGGTTAATTTGACTATTAATCTTTTGTGTGGGACTGTGTCAAATGCCTTGCTAAAGTCTAGGTAGGCCATGTCCACAGCCCCTCCTGGTCTACTACTTTGGTCACCCAGTCAAAGAAATCTATTAGATTCATCTGACATGACCTTTCGCTGCTGAACCCATGCTGCCTTGGGTCCTGTGCCCCACTGGCCTCTAGGTACTCAACTATTCTTTCCTTCAGAAGTGACTCCATCACTTTCCCTACCACAGAGGTCAAACTGACAGGTCTGTAGTTTCCTGCCTCTGTCTTGGTCCCACTTTTGTGAAGGGGAATCACATCTGCCTTCTTCCAGTCCTCGGGTACCACACCATCCTCCCATGATTTATTAAAAAGAGTAGCCAGTCGTTTCACTAGTTCCCCCCTTAATTCTTTTAGAATACTTTCATAAATATGATGTTTCAGCTATTACAGTTCACTAGATAATATATATTTCTTTCATTTTCAGTGTTCCTTTCCAAGGTCAGTGGAAGAGGGTTTTTTTTCAGTCTGCGGAGCACTGAGATCAGCCAGCAGAGACTCAGTGACATGAAGTAAATGTTTACAGCATTCTAAGTTATGGAGGGCTTGCACACCCTGTATTAAAGAAGTCTACTGTATAAACTACAGGAGCGTAAAGTGGTGTTTACCAGCAATTATATTAGAAATTATATCTTGGTGCGCTTGTTTTGCAATAATTAAAGTGATTGATTTTCTGTCAGTAGCCATTATTAGCCTCAGATGTTCATTTTTATGTTGATTGCACACATGCACAAGAAACATATTGCGGCAGCTTGCTCCACAAGCAGGTTGTGGAGGCACAGCACTGTTGTGGCCAATGCCCCCACAGACTTTTAAGGCTTGGCCCGCTTTCCCAAATGCCATGGCATGCTGCTGCTGACACTAGTTCAGCCAGCATGCCACCAACTTAAAATGTTTTAGCCACAGCAATCAGGGGCTGCCTCGTCATTGCAGTGTCAGCCATTTGCTGCAATGAGGGAGTGACGTGTCATTGCTGGGTGAGCGTTAATAATATTGTTTGTGAACATGGTGGCTTGCCTTGTGTTCCAAACAATATTCCTGAACCCCAGGGCTGAGGGGGTGCCCAATCCCCCTTGGCAGCATGTCCCCCCCAGAGTGTTTGTGTGCCAACAGGGGCCCCAATCCCTGTCGACTTTAGTGCCTTTAATAAAATATTTATTTTGTCAACAGGGAGCCCACTTCTCGTTGGCATTATGTTCCCCCCAAAGATTCATTTGCCGATAGGGGAGCCCACTCCCAACTAGCATAACCCACCCAAACACCCAATGTAGTTGTGCTGAGGGGGTGCCCAATCCCCCTCAGATCTTGCACCCCCCTTTTGTGCCAATGGGGGTGCCCAATCTCCCAATTTTCCATCGGCTAGAGCTGCCCCCCTCAAACAAACACTGTTGGCATGCTGGGAGCCCACCCCAGCATACCAAATAGCCCTGTAATAAAAGAAAACCTTCCTGCGATGTTTTTTTCTAATTTAACCTGTAACGAAAGGAAACAGTCCCTCGCAGTCTCCCTGGCCACAACCTGCACCCACCCGCTGCGCACCCTGCCTCCCCACACCCTCCCTTACCCCACACTTCCCTCCGGAGCCCAGCACAACGATCTTCGGTGGACCGGGAACATGTCTGCAATCTTCAAAGCTGACCGCGAACTGAGGAAATGCTGGTAAGCTGTAAAATGGAATAAATAGGGTTTTTTCAACTTTGATGCATATCTCAGGCATTTTTTGGAATTTTGGCACCAAATTTTTAACATGGGGTTTTGGGACCCCTCCTCATGAGTTCTATCACTGTCATGACATTAATCAGCCCCAAAAGATGAATTCATTGTCACTGCGTGGAATCACCTTTTGGGACTGATTAACAATACAATAGTGCCAGTGTTCATGAGGTGGGATCTCAAAAGGCCTATGTTGCAAATTTGGTGAAAAAAATCCCAAAAATGACTGCTTTACGAGCATGCGTTGCGTAGTTGCTATGCACACTCGTAACTTCACAAATTTGCAATATTGTTATGCCAGATTTTCAACATTGGCATTTTTCCACACCTCCTTGTGAACAGTACAGCTGTCATTTTTCACATCCTGGCCGAAATGTGTTTTCACAGTTCCGGCACAGAATTGCGCAGTCTCAGAGGGAAATCAGTGTTTGGGACAGATTACGAAAATGACAGTGACTTACTGTTCATGAGCAGAGGTCCTAAACTGCCTATGTTGAAAATTTGCTGACAATACTCTGTAAATTGACTGTGTTACCAGCGTGGGTTGCGCAGTTTGTACGCACACTAGTAAGTTCGCAAATTTATAATATTTTCACTCCAAATTTTCAACATTGCCATTGTTCTGCACCTCCTTATGAACAGTACAGCTGTCACTTTTCACATGCTGGCCGAAATGTGTTTGCACATTTCCGGCGCAGAATGGTGCGGTCGCTGTGAGAAATCCATGTTCGGGACACATTATGAAAATGACAGTGACACTGTTCAGTAGCAGAAGTCCTAAAATGTCTATGTTGAAAATTTGGCAATGAAAGTCCATAAAATGACTGTGTTATGAGTGTGCGTTGCCCAGTTTCCACGCACGCTCGTACCTTTGCAACTTTGTAATATTTTCACTCCATATTTTCAACATTGCCATTTTTCCACACCTCTTTATGAACAGTACAGTTGTCATTTTTTACATCCTGGCAGAAATGTGTTTTCACTCTTCCGGCGCACAATTGTATGGTCGCTGTGGGAAATCAGTGTTTGGGACACATCATGAAAATCACACTGACACTGTTCATGAGCAGAGGTCCTAAAATGCCTATGTTGAAAATTTTGTGATTAAACTCCTTAAAATGACTGTGTTACTAGCGTGTGTTGTGCAGTTTCAACGCATCCTTGTAACTTTGCAAATCAGTAATATTTTCACGCCACATTTTTAACACTGGCATTTTTCCACACCTCCTTATGAACAGCACAGCTGTCATTTTTCACATCCTGGCCGAAATGTGTTTTCGCGCTTCTGGCACAGAATACTGCAGTCGCTGTCGGAAATCAGAGTTTGGGACAGATTAGGATCAAACAAGTAAGGGGAGGAGTGACCGAGTTCAAGTGAGCTCTGTTGGGACTTCTGCGGATTTCCTTGTGGGCAGGACAAGGCGCCAATGCAGGCAGGAGCCCAGTACAAAAGGGCAGCCTGCAGCCCTGGGAGACACAGAACAAGCAAGTGAGGGAGCGAGAGTGAGTGAGCTCAACGGAGCTCTATTGTGACTGATGCAGATTTCTTTGTGGGCAGAAAAGGGTGGCAACACAGGCAGAAGCCCCATACAAAAGGGCAGCCTGCAGTGCTGGCAGAAATGGAACGAGCGAGTGAGAGAGGGGGAGTGAGTGAGGTCAACGGAGCTCTGTCGGGACTGCTGTAGATTTCTTTGTGGTTAGAAAAAGGTTCCAACAGAGGCAGGAGTCCAGTACAAAACAGCAGCCTGCAGTGCCAGAAGAAACAGAATGAGGGAGTGAGACAGGGGGAGTGAGTGACCTCAATGGAGCTCTGTCAGGACAGCTGCAGATATGTCCATGGGCAGAAAAAGGTGCCAGTGCAGGCAGGAGCCCAGTGCAACAGGGCAGTCTGCAGTGCCAGTAGAAACACAATGAGCAAGTGAGAGAGGGGGAGTGAGCGAGCTCAACGGAGCTCTGCCATGACTGCTGCGGATTTCTTTGTGGGCAGAAAAAGGTGGCAACACGGGCAGAAGCCAGTAAAAAGGCCAGCCTGCAGCACCCGCAGAAATGGAACAAGCAAGTGAGAGAGGGGGACTGAGCGAACTCAGCGGAGCTGTGTGGGGACTGCTGCAGAATTCTGTGTGGGCATAAAAAGGAAGCAATGCACGCAGGGTCCCAGTATAAAAGGCTAGCCTGCAGCAGCGGGAGAAACAGAATGAGCGAGTGAGAGAGGGAGTGAGCGAGCTCAACGGAGCTCTATCGTGACTGCTGCGAATTTCTTTGTGAGCAGAAGAAGGCAGCAACTCAGGCAGGAGCCCAGTATAAACATGCAGCCTGCAGCGCCAGGAGAAACAGAATGAGCGAGTGAGACAGGGGGAGTGAGAGAGCTCAACAGAGCTCTATCATGACTGCTGCAGATTTCTTTGTGGGCAGAACAAGGCAGCAATGTAGGCAGGAGCCCAGTACACAAGGGCAACCTGCAGCGCTGGCAGAAACGGAATGAGTGATTGAGACAGGTGGAGTAAGCGAGCTCAACAGAGCTGTGTCGAGACTGCTGCAGATATCTTTGTGGGCAGAAAACAGCGCCAACAGAGGCAGGAGCCCAGTCCAAAGGGCAGCCTGCAGTGTCAGGAGAAACAGAATGAGCGAGTGAGATGGGCGAGTGAGCGACCTCAACGGAGTTCTATTGGGACAGCTGCAGATTTCTTTGTGGGCAGAAAAAGGTGCCAATGCAGGCAGGAGCCCAGTACAGAAGAGCAGCCTGCAGCATCAGGAGAAACACAATGAGCGAGTAAGGGGGGGAGTGAGCAAGCTTAATGGACCTCTATCGTAACTGCTGCGGATTTCTTTGTGGGAAAAAAAAGGCAGTTACACAGGCAGGAGCCCAATACAAAAGGCCAGTCTGCAGTGCTGGCAGGAACAGAATGAGCGAGTGAGAGAGAGGGAGTGAGCAAGCTCAACGGACCTGTGTCAGAACTGCTCCAGATTTGTTTGTGGGCAGAAAAATATGCCAACACAGGCAGGATCTCCATACATAAGGGCATCCTGCAGCAGCAGGAGACACAGAATGAGCCAGCGAGTGAGGGAAGGGGAGTGATTGAGCTCAACGGAGCTCTGTTGGGACTGCTGCGGATTTCTTTGTGGGCAGAAAAAGGCAGCAATGCACACACTGGCCCAGTACAAAAGGGCAGCCTGCAGCAGTGGGAGAAACTGAACAAGCGAGTGAGAGGGGGGGAGTGAGTGAGCTCAATGGAGCTCTATTGTGACTGCTGCAGATTTCTTTGTGGGCAGAAGAAGGTGGCAACGGGGGGATCACGTGATGCCACTGATGGGTTAGCAGCTCTGACGACTGGCTCCCGTCTCATCTTCCGTTCTTTTAATAATTTCTAATTCTACTTCTTCACGATCAGCAACAGCATTCAAAATATTACTTTCTGATAGCCTCTGGGACATTGTGAGGTGAAGTTGACTTCGAGAAAACGTAGTGGACAGTAAGGATAGCCTTCTCTAACTCTGCGGCCTATCCCAACAACATGGAAGCAGAGATGCGTCAGGCTCAGCCCCCACATACTCCGCCACAAACTCTGGCAAAAGTGCCCAAAAGACCTAAGGGGCAGCCCGGCGCTATTACTAAAGTAGTCACTCCCTCTTCCTCTAACCAGCCTATCTCAGCTCCATTAACAGAAAATAAATTCTTAGAGGAACTCCATCCTTTTAAAACGGCACTACAAGAACTTACCTCCGAGCTGAAATCTATGCGGGGAGATCTTACTGATGTGACTAGGGCAATTTCAGATGTGGCAGCCCGCACCAAATCAACAGAGTCCTGGCAGGCAAAAATGGAGCAGGAGGTTACAGGCTTAAGGCAGAAAATACAGCCAATGGAGTCTAAATTAGAGGACCTGGAAGGCCGAAGTTGCCGAAATCACATCCTCATCTTCGGCCTTCCACAGGACTCTGAGGGATCGGCACCAATACTATTTTTACAAAAACTATTAAACAAGATTGCCGGGCCCTCCCCCAATAACACTACATATGTTATTGAGAGGGCACACTGTACCCTTAGACCTAAGCCAGCCATGGGAAAACCACCTAGACCTTTAATTCTAAAATGTCTTAATTACTTGGATAAGGTCCACGTCCTGGCTAAAACCCATAACCTTCAAGAAATATTATGGGAAGATCAATCCTTGCATTTTGCCCAGGGCCTACCAGCACCAACTAGACAACGGAGAGCTGCATATCACCCTATGGTCACCAAGCTAATAGCAGCCAGTATAAAATACAAAGTTTAATATCCAGCACGCCTGTCTGTGTATGCCAAAAATGCCTGGCATAATTTTGATTCGGTAGGGCAAGCTTTTCCAGCATTGCAGTCGCTGTTCCCCGATTTGTTCCACACCCGCCGAGATACCACAACAGTTCTAATGTGGGTCTAGTGGACAACATGAAGATATGTATGATGGATGGCAAGAGTCTGCAGTGTTGATGCGTCTTAACAGCATGACTACACGAGGGACAAGGTATCCTAGTTTTAGAAGATCCACGCCTGACAGGACAATTTGATTTTTGGGGGTTTCCTGCTTGTCAAAAGACAGTGTTTCTGATCTACGGATGGAGGTGGCATGGAGTTACCTGCTGCCAAATTCAAGATGACTACAGGGCGAAGGATTCGTCTTTGTGGGTGCAGCTGGGGGTACCCTTTGTGTTTCTCATTTTTCCTTTTTCTTTCCCAGAAGTTGCCAGTCTCGTTTTCTCTATAAATGTACAGGGTACGATAGCAATGTCAGGCTATTTCTATATAAAGCCACAAGAGGGCAGCAATCGTTTATTTTTTGGTGGCCCTGGCTTCTATTATCTTTTTTTATATAGAGGAAGGGAAGGAAGAAGAAAATAAGATCTTAAAGTTTGAAGGCCCGTTTCTTTCTATCATGTACTTTTCGTCTTCTTGTTTTTTTTTTCTAGTTTTGCCATAGGTTTAGTTTGGGGAGGCAACAATGGGTTTCCATAGAGCTGACTAAAAGCTCATATTAAGGACTGTTAGAATCGGGACTGGATTTATAGGAGGGAACATCTCATCTGTTCTAATAGGTAAAAGTTTTCTCTTTTTATGTATAATCCTGTGTTGGTTCTTTGAAATATAATTGACAATGTTGGGGTCACATAAGGACAGGAGGTGGGGTCAGTGAGAGTACAATGCCTCAGCAGGGGATCATGAACCAAGGTAAGGGGGAGGCAGGTCCCACAGCCATTTTAGGTTTATTTTTCAGATTGGTTATTAGCTTCTTGTTTATTAGAGACTGGTTAAGGATTTTAGCAGATTTTGTACCGGGATACTTCATAAGCAGATTTTTCAGATACGCTGGGGGTTTGGGAACTCAGAGGGGAAGGAAGACAGAAGGGAAGGGGAAAAAGTTTAAATGGGAAGAAAAGGGAGGGTTGGGATCTCAGAACGCAAGGAGACAGAAGTACTTCACTATGAAAAATGTATATATGATATTCTACCTAGAGAGTCTACAAATAGAGATAGATCTTTGGTACTATTGTCAAATTGATGGCATCATATATGATGTATTTCCTGGAATGTAAAGGGTGCACAGTCTCCAAACAAGAGAACGAAACTATTGTTACATCTCTATAAGTTAGATATTGATGTGGCCTTTCTACAGGAAACTCATCTACCCTCTCCTCAGGTTCTTCGATTTAGATGGACCTGGGTAGGCCAGGTAATAGGATGCCGTCCAGATACCCGGAAGGGAGGAGTTGCAATTTTAATGGCACGCTGGGTCCCTTTCCATTTTTTGAACACCATTATGGATACTCAGTGCAAATACGTTTTAATTAAAGTTCTCCTTGGCCATGCTGAGGTTGTACTGGGGTCCATTTATGGATCAACAAGGGACGATCCTCAATTTTTTAGATCTCTCATGAACAATTTTATTCCTTGGGTGTCTCTTCCTATAGTGCTGGGTGGTGACTGGAATCTAGTTTACAATAATACCTTAGACCGTTCGAGAGGGTTAGCGTCACCACTTTCACCGGCACAATTTGCTCTTAAAGAAATGATGAAGTCGGTGGGGTTGACAGATCCCTGGAGAGCATTATTTCCTCTTTTAAGGGATTATTTTTTTTACTCTATACCTCATAACTCAGCTTCATGTATTGATTATTTTCTAGTGGACACTGGTCACCTTTCCATGTTGATCTCATGTAATTATCTTCCTAAGGTCATATCGGATCACCATCCCACATTGCTTTGCTGGACCCCAGGGCTCCCTTTAATAAGGGACAAAGTCTGGAGATGTAATAACCAACTTTTGAAATCAGATCATTTGATTTCTCAATTAGTATCTTTTATTGATAATTATTTTATTGATAATACCCATTCTACATGGAAACTAAACTATCTTTGGGGAGCTATTAAATGTTCCTTAAGGGGAGAGTTTATTCGATTGGCCACTATTAAGAAGAAAATTACTTCCCAAGTTACGTCCAATCTTCTTCAAGAAATCAGAAGGCTGGAGGTGGCACTCTCAAATAACTCAATCCCTGAAGAAATTCATAATTTAGAGGTCCTTAGAGCTCAATATAATTCCATTTTAACAGAAAAAGCTGAACATCTACTTTTACGCTCTAAAGTACATTATTTTGACCAGGGAGATAAGGTGAGTAAATTTTTGGCTCTTCGTCTTAAAGCGCAAGCTGCAGATAGAATAATTCCGTGTATCTGCAACATGCAGGGGCAAACCATCACCTCTCCTAGAGAAATAGTTCAATGTTTTCAAGATTATTTTAAGGAGTTGTATTCTCAGTCAATAACCAGTTTCAATTCAACCAAAACGGATCATTTTTTGCAATCAATTCCACTCCCCCAACTAGATTTAAATCAAGTTGGGCTACTTAAAGCTCCAATATCTGTTGCAGAGATAAACTCTGCCACTGAATCTCTTCCAGCAGATAAAGCTCCCGGTCCAGATGGATATACCCCAGAGTTTTATAAAATCTTTAAAAAACAGTTGACACCAATTCTTTTAAATACATTTAATTATTTGTATAAGCATGGCATTGCTTACCCTGCCCTTACTGAGACGGCAATCGTAGTTATACCCAAACCAGGACGAGATCCTCTACAGATTATTAACTATCACCCGATATCCCTGATCAATGTTGATATGAAAATATTGGCAAAAGTTCTAGCTAATAGAATGGCTAAGGTATGGCATGGACTTATAAGTAGAGAACAAGTGGGCTTCGTGGCAGGACGGGTCTCTTCCGATCATATACGTAAATTGGTGTACTTGATTTCTGCGTCCAGGGACTCCCAGATTCCATCTGCACTGGTTTCCCTGGACACAGAAAAAGCATTTGATAGAGTATCCTGGGACTATCTTTTCTATCTTCTCCCCAAATTCGGTATTCCCACACAATATATCAATTGGATAAAAGTACTCTATACCAATCCAACTGCATGGATACTCTGCAATGGTCTTCTCTCACAGTCAATTACTCTTCAACAAGGTACCAGGCAGGGATGTCCATTATCTCCATTTTTATTTAATCTTTATCTTGAACCACTTATTAGACGTATTAATCTTTCTCCTTTGATTTTGGGTATACTAATAAGGCAACATCAATACACACTTTCAGTGTACGCCGATGATATTTTGCTTCATGTCTCGCATCCTTCCTCATCGATCACTGCTGCATTTGAGGTTATAAAGGAATTTGGAGAGTTTTCCAATTACAAACTTAATATCTCCAAAACGGAGGTAATGCCCCTGAATATCCATATGTTTTCAGCTGAAATTTCCCATTTAGATCTTCGTTGGGTGAATGATAAAATGAAGTATCTAGGGATATATCTTTCTTGTTCAACATCCACAATGAAACAGTATAATCTAGACAACATTTTAACCCACATAAAATTAGATGTGGCCCGTTGGGCTCTACTCCCCCTCTCTCTTTGGGGAAGGATCAGTGTGATAAAACTGAATGTTTTGCCTCAGTTATTATATCCCTTACAAATGATAAATATTTTTCTTCCAAAGCAATGGTCTATACAAGTCCATAGAATGATTTCTAATTTTATATGGGGGTAAATCATCCAGAAGGGCTCTATTCAAAATGCAGCGTAGCAAAAAGGCAGGTGGTCTACAAATTCCCAACTTTCTTCTTTATTATTTTTCTGTCACTAGTACGGTTCTCGCACACTGGTTGAAAGATAGACTGGGGGCGGAATCAACACAATACTCTCCTTTATGGCTACAAATAGAAGAATTTCTATGTCGGTCTTCCGAGTGTGATCTTAAAGCTCTTGTTTATGTATCTACTAAGTATATTCCTAAGAATCTTCAGAATACTCTCATTAAGACTACACTTCAAATACATGCCCAGATCTGTAATGTTTTCCAAATATCACTAAAAACAGACGTCTCTCAACCTCTTCTGTACAACCCGAATTTTAAGATTGGTAAATGCCCTATCACTTCTCATTTTTGGCCTTTGGGAAAACATGTTAGAGTTGCTGACTTACTCATGGAACAGAGACATATGCCCTTCCAGTTAGCACGTCTTAATTTTAACTTACCTACCTCTTTCTGTTTTAAATATTTACAGCTCACACACATGCTTACTCAACATTTTGGATTGGGTCTATGGGATCAAAATGTGGCTGGACCTATTCTATCAACTATCTCTAATTTACCCTCGTCTCATTTAATTTCTTATTTTTATCGGCTTCTAAGGAATGGCATAGAGAATAAGGAGGGCCCCCCACATTACATTTGGGATCAGATGTTACCATCGACATCCTCCAGGCCATGCTCATGGCCTAAGATCTGGACCCAGCTTTATCAAGATATAAAATGGCCCAGATACCGCATTCTACAATGTTATGTTATACATAATTTGTATTATATACCAGCTAAATTGTATAAAATGGGCAAACTTTCTTCCAATCTGTGTACAAGATGTTATAAACACCCTGGGACCCTATTACACATCATGTGGGATCGTGAAAAAAACCTTACCATTATGGGAGGCAATCAAAACTAAAATTGACCCTTTATTAGGACTTACTGAGGCCTTCAGACCAGAAATATGTATATTGGGAGATTATGGTGATTATTTAATTGGAAATCAATGAAAACACATGGTATTGATATCAGTATGTGCTAAAAAAGGTAATTTTAAGGCATTGGTTAGATCGGACTGTTCCTTCTTTTACAGAATGGTTCAGAGAGATATTGTTTGCTCTTCAAGCAGAGAATATCACTGCTCAAATGGTTAAAAGACCACATCATTATCAGAAAGTATGGGCACCCTTATATACATTACTGACTATCAAGTGAATGGTTATAGGGAATAGGTAATTTCTGCAGAGAATAAAGTACAATTTCTACGACTGGAAATGTGACTCTCAATGATAATAGTAGATAGTTAGAATTTATAGATTTAGGACCTTGCATACAAAAGGGGAGGGGGAGGGGGTAGAAAAGAAGGGTGGGGGGGGAAGGAAGGTTGGGAAAGAGGGTAGATTAATATAAGTAAGAATATTAGTATCAATGTAAAAATATTTCTGAGTTGTGATTCTGTGTTTGATTGATTACATTGGTAACTACATGGATAAATGGTTATGTCAATTTTCTATTTTGTCATGGTTTGAAATACCAATATGTATTGTTTTCAGGTCTTACTGGTTTACTGGAGTGTCAAAACAACTTTCCTTCCAATAAAGTTCATTAAATTTGACAAAGAAGAAGGTGGCAATGCAGGCAGGAGCCCAGTACAAAAGGGCAGCCTGTAGCACCAGCAGAAACAGAATGAGCGAGCGAGTGAGAGAGAGGGCGTGAGCAAGATCAAAGCTCTGTCAGGACTGCTGCAGATTTCTTTGTGGGCAGAAAAAGGCACCAACAGAGGCAGGAGCCCAGTACAAAAGGGCAGCCTGCAGCACCAGGATAAACAGAATGAGCAAGTGAGATGAGGGAGTGAGTAACCTCAATAGAGCTCTATCATGACTGCTGCAGATTTTTTTGTGGGCAGAAAAAGGTGGCAACACAGGCAGGAGCCCAGTACAAAAGGTCAGCCAGCAGCGCAGGCAGAAATGGAATGAGCGAGTGAGAGGGGGGTGTGAGTGACCTCAACAGAGCTGTGTCAGGACTGCTGCAGATCTCTTTGTGGGTAGAAAAGCCACTAAAGCAGGCAGGAGCCCAGTACAAAAGGGCAGCCGGCAGCAGTGGGAGACACAGAAGAAGTGAGTGAGGGAGGAGGACTGAGTGAGCTCAACGGAGCTCTTTTGGGACTGCTGCAGATTTCTTTGTGGGCAGAAAAAGGCAGCAATGCACTCAGGGGCCCAGTACAAAAGTGCAGCCTGCAGCGCTGGGAAAAACAGAATGAGCGAGTGAGAGAGGGGGAGTGAGTGAGTTCAACAGAGCTCTATCATTAATGCTGCAGATTTCTTTGTGGGCAAAAGAGGGCAACAATGCAGGCAGGAGCCCAGTACAAAAGGGCAGCCTGCAGTGCTGGCAGAAATGGAACGAGTGAGTGAGAGAGGTGGAGTGAGCGAGCTCAACTGAGCTCTGTCAGGACTGCTGTAGATTTCTTTGTGGGCAGAAAAAGGTGCCAACAGAGGCAGGAGCCCAGTACAAAAGGGCAGCCTGCAGTGCCAGGAGAAACAGAAAGAGCAAGTGAGACAGGGGTAGTGAGTGAGCTCAACAGAGCTCTTTCGGAACTGCTGCAGATTTCTTTGTGGGCAGAAAAAGGCAGCAATGCACGCAATGGCCCAGTACAAAAGTGCAGCCTGCAGCACCGGGAAAACAGAATGAGTGAGTGAGAGAGGGGGAGTGAGCGAGATCAACGGAGCTGTGTTGGGACTACTGCAGATTTCTTTGTGGGTAGAAAATGCCACCAATGCAGGCAGGAGCCCAGTACAAAAGAGCAGCCTGCAGCAGTGGGAGACACAGAATGAGCAAGTGAGGGAGGTGGAGTGAGTGAGCTCAATGGAGCTGTTTTGGGACTGCTGCAGATTTCTTTGTGGGCAGACAAAGGCAGCAATGCACATGGGGGCCCAGTACAAAAGCGCAGCCTGCAGCGCCGGGAGAAACAGAACGACCGAGTGAGAGAGGGGGAGTGAGTGAGCGCAACAGAGCTCTATCGTGACTGCTGCAGATTTCTTTGTGGGCAGAAGAAGGCAGCAACACAGGCAGGAGCCCAGTACAAAAGGGCAGCCTGCAGCACCAGCAGAAATGGAACAAGCAAGTGACAGAAGGGGAGTGAGCAAGCTCAATGGAGCTCTGTCAGCACTGCTGCGGATTTCTTTGTGGGCAGAAAAAGGCACCAACAGAGGCAGGAGGCCAGTACAAAAGGGCAGCCTGCACCACCAGGAGAAACAGAATGAGAGATTGAGACAGGGGGAGTGAGCGACCTCAATGGAGCTCTGTCGGGACACCTGCGGATTTCTTTGGGGGCAGAAAATGGTGCCAATGCAGGCAGGAGCCCAGTACAAAAGAGCAGCCTGCAGCACCGTGAGAAACACAGTGAGCGATTGACGGGGAAGTGAGTGAGCTAAATGGAGCTCTATCGTGACTGCTGTGGATTTCTTGTGGGCAGAAAAAGGCAGCAACACAGGCAGGAGCCCAGTACAAAAGGCCAGCCTGCAGCGCCGGCAGAAACCGAACGAGCAAGTGAGAGGGAGGGGGCATGAGCAAGCTCAACAGACCTGTGTCAGGACTACTGCAGATGTCTTTGTGGGCAGAAAAAGCCACCAACACAGGCAGGAGCCCAGTACAAAAGGCCAGCCTGCAGCGCCGGCAGAAACCGAACGAGCAAGTGAGAGGGAAGGGGCATGAGCAAGCTCAACAGACCTGTGTCAGGACTACTGCAGATGTCTTTGTGGGCAGAAAAAGCCACCAACAGAGGCAGGAGCCCAGTATAAAAGGGCAGCCTGCAGCACCAGGAGAAACAAAATGAGCGACTGAGAGGGGGGAGTGAGCCACCACAACAGAACTCTGTCGGGACAGCTGAGGATTTCTTTGTGGACAGAAAAGTGTGCCAGCGCAGGCAGGAGCCCAGCACAAAACAGCAGCCTGCAGCACCAGGAGAAACAGAATGAACGAGTGACAGAGGGGCAGTGAGCGAGCTCAACGGACCAACGCAATCAACATTCAGCATTGACAAATGCTTGTTGTTTTCTGTGGAACTTCTACATACAGTGTGGTCTAGTGTTTAGAACACCATTTACAGAAAAAAAGACTACACTGGGGAGCATGGATGTTATGGTAAATAAGGCACAATAATCTAAGAAAAACATGCACTTACTCCTTCCACCAACTGCATGTGCTATACCAATAGTGAAGGTACAATATTGAGCTGCTGCTGCTGTTCGGTATCTTGTTTTACGCTTCAAATTCAACTGCACAACAAAACTGAGTAAACAGTGATCCAGGTGCTCAACGTGACCAATGTTTTGTGTAGCAAACACTTTTTCAAGGTGCCCGCCCCCTCTTCTGAGTGTCAGTAAATATTGCCTCACTAAAGACACAGGTAACATAACAGAGAAGGAATAACCTAGGTGAAATTAAAAGTGTCAAAAAACCCTGAACCAATATTCAAATGCAGATATGAAATCCCACAAATAAATACACAGGTCAATCCAACCAGCAATTCATACAAATAAAACACACAATTCCAACATTTCATCAGATTTAAGATAACAATGTGACAAGTTTTACAGAATCTAAATTACAGTAATAGAGTAACAAAATTAGGATTACACAGATTAGAGTTAAGGTGACATAGAGAGGATTTACTATTATATTATGATATTTTAAACATTTCATCCCTCATGATGGAATTAAACATCAAATATAAAAATGATGACCATGGAACAAAGGGCCACCCACTACAAATTAAAATGGGTAGATTTCAGATAAAAAAAAACAGAAATATTTTTATACAGTAAGAGTTATAAATTTATGAAACAGACTACCGTTGGATGTAATATCTAGTCCAAGTAAAGAAAGATTTAAAACTAACTTAGACAAATATACCTCAGTAGGGGGGAATCTAGATTATTATATTTTATCCTAAGGAGCCATTCATGGGTCTCGGCTTTTTCTATTCCTCTACTACTTAGTGAACTTAGTGAAGTTTTAAAAAACCTCCAGTCTGAAGAATATGTCATCACCGATGTTGAAATATTAGGGCGTGGCTTCTTAATGTTATTTGACTTGGCTACGGGACAGTCCATGGAGCATGATGGTTATTTTGTTTAATAGTATTATGTTTGCAATACTAGCTGTTTGAGCAAATTATTTTTCAAAAAGATGGCATTTGTGTATGGATTCTAACCTCCTGTTAATTAAGAGGGACCATGAAGCAAAAATATATCGGGCTGAACAACATGCTGGATTTCTGTGAACCATTGTGGAGTGGTTTGCTTTTTGAACTTTACTTCCAAATTATTTAATAAATAGTTGCACTTGCTTCATTGAGAAAAGCCTGGAACTGGTATTTTAAAAATTATTGAAAACACATTGGTGCTAACCTGTGCTTCTGCTACCGTGCAGATGTGTGTTTTGTAACAATGTGGCAAGTATCTAAAAATATCAAAAAACATTCTACATTATGATCTGAATTCAAGAGTCTAATAATATGCTTACAGACTCATCTTATGCATATGTTAGAAATCAGCTTATGAAATGGCTAGTGAATTTTAAGACATCTGGTGCCCGATATTAAAAACTGGGCAAAGCAGAGTACAAATATTTGCACTGCTTCCTTGCAGTTGCCCAAGTGTCCAAAAATGCTACAGTCAGTAGAATAGCGCACCTGCACTATTTGACTGAATATAGGGCCATGGATGCCCAGCACTAAGCTGCTTAGCACTGGGCAGACATGGCCCCAGAAATAGGATGCCACAATGGCTTGCGCCTGAACTAAATTTCTGATATTCGAATGGACCCATGCAAATAAGCCCATTGGGCATGCAAGGTCCCCTCATCTGTCTGAGCTTTCCTCCTGTTTTACCTACCCTGGACACCCACCTGCCATCCCTTGCCACCCCCCCTCTCTAGCTCCCTCCACCTCCCTCCCCTCCATACCCCCCAACACCATGCCTTTCCACCCACTCTCCCTTCTAAATATTCTCCTTCTCCCAATCCCTTTCTCTCTCTCTTCCCCACCTCTCTCTCTCTCTCTCTCTTCTCTCTCTCTCTCTAATCTACTCCTCATTTCGCACTCTTTCTTTCTCTCCTACTTCCTTTCAATACACTACCTTGACAGGCGCCCCTGGCACAGCTATGCCGTACATTGCTAGTTGGGAATCTCCTCCCGCTGTTTAATTTCAGTTGTCTAGGTTACTCAAATGTATTATTTATCTATATTCTGTATCACATAGCAAGCTTATGCTTTATGTTAGCCGTCAAGTTTTTGTTATGTCTCTGCTGCTTTACATCCTGATGTGGAACCTTTGTAAAAGAGTGTATACTCAAAGGTGTATCCGAATTGCCAAATAAATAAAAGGGGCCATTTGCATGCCTATTATTGGCCCATTTGCATGGATAGCCTGGCAATTTAACATGGTGCTGCCCCCCACTTGCCTAGTCCCCGAGAGCTATCTCTGGTGTTAGTGGTCCTCCACCTCCCCACCAATCATTGGCCCATTGTTAACAATACATCATCCCTGGTGCTAGTGGTTCCCCGACCATTTGCCAGCCTGTTGTTAACAATACAATATCCTTAGTGCTAGTGGTACCCCTGACCCCCGCTGATCAATGGCCCAAAGTTTTTTTTTTTTTTTCTGTTGCTCTGCTGCTTTAATGACTGGAAAGACCTGTCCACACCAGATAATATCTGGTAATGTATTAATGACAACTAGCATTACAGTTAACATCCAAACAGCTGGCACTAGGATTCATACCCCCATGCATCCAGTAGTGGTTCATTTGGTGTAATGTGCCACAAAGTCAGTGATTTGTTTCATGGAAGCACTCAGAACTGTGCTTAAGGCATTCTTCACCATCATTAAAGAGGTGTTGGTACTGAAGGCACTGTAAATCATCCTGACCTCTCCTGTCAGATCCCAAACTCCTACTGGCTACCGCTGCTCTTCCAGTTCTGCAGAGATGCTCTGTTGGTTTGTTCCCAATTGCTGAGAACCATTGCCTAGCAATTGTTCTGCAACATCAGTCTCTATGTACATGCAGTTCCTGTTAACAATGTGCATTTTAACATGACCTGCTGATTCTCTGACCTCCTGTCTCCTAGTCAGTTGCTGTTGTAGATGGGCAACTTCTTTCCAGAGTTCCTGTATCATGCTTTCTGCTCACTCTTGATCTCTGCATTCTGACTGGAAGTCATCATTATAAACAAGAACCTGCTGCTCCAGCATCTGTATCAGCTCCCTGTCTGGCTTTCAATCCTTCAATGTCTTGTCCAGTTCTTGCGTTACTCTGCTAAATCCTTCAGTTTTTCTTCCAGTAGTTTTTCAGCCACATAATCTCCTGCTGCATCATCTTGACTTTTGTCTGCACTGGGATCAGGCCTTTCTGCTGCTCTGTCCTTAATCTCTGCTCCTTCAGCTGAACTGAACAAAAAGGCACCCGTGCTACATAGCATAGAAGAGAGTGAAATTTAATGTTCAAATTACACAAGCATACCATAGCCAGAAACCAAAGACTAGAACAATCCCAGCACTTCAAGGCTCCAAAACCTCTTCCTCAGGGGTAATTCTTGAGGAAGAGGTTTCTGGAGCCTTGAAGTGCTGGAGCTGGTCTAGTTTTTGGTTTCTGGCCAATGAATGTATCACTGGTATGCTTCTGTAATTTGAACATTAAATTTCACTCTCTTCTGTGCTATGGAGTGCTGATGCCTTTTTGTTGAATTAAAATGAAAGTGTACCTGAGTCAAGTTTTGACCTGAGCTTCCATGGAAAGGAGCTCCTGAACGTCATGAATGATGAAAACGAGCTGACTGATGAACCCAAACCAGAAATTACAACGCCAAGTGAAACTCCTGAGCCAACCACACCTGATGAGATAAATGCGTCAGTGAGTACCCACTTTAAACATTTCATCTCTGATCAGCTTGACTGTATGGAAAATGAATGAAATGAGAAAACATACTGTCAGAGCCACTTCATGGCTCTCAGAGTGTTTAACAACTGGACTACCTCCACAAACACAAACCTCAACTGGCAAACCACTGACAAGGCTGAGCTGAATTAAACTTTTTGGCGGTTCTGTGCCAAAGCACGAACAACTGCAGGAGGAAGGAGTGCAGGTTCCAGCTTCAGTGGTCTTCACATCATGCTTAATAGGCACCTGGGCTCCGTGGCTGTGGGCCTCAACATAAACATACTGAAGGACCCCGAGTTTAAAATGAGCAACTAGATGTTCACTGCCAAAATGAAACTGTACCACAGAGCTGAAACAGACAATTCTGAGTCCCACAAGCCCCTCAGCAAGTCTGACCTACAAAAACTCAGAAATTCACTGGCTCTGTCACCTGACACTATGCCTGGCCTTATATGTAAAGTCTGGGTTGACATGCCACTCTATATGGCCAGGCAGGTTTATGAGGGACTCAAACAACTTAAACCTAGCAGTTTCAGCATAAAACAGATGAAAATGGCTGTGAGTTTGTCATGACCAACCTCAATGAGCAAACAAATAATAAAAAAAAGCAAACCCCCTTGACCCTGCAAAACAATTGCATCATGGGTACATGTATGCTCAACCTGGAGATCCTCTGTGCCCTGTATCCAGCTTTACAAAATACCTTACAAAGCTGCCTCCTGAGCCAGAAACCCTGTATTTGCAACCATGTCACCAGCCACAAAAGAACTAGACACTATGCCAATGTGGTATAGTGCTGAGCCTATGGGTCTGAATTATTTGTCCAGCATGAGGTCAAGACTCAGTAAAGAAACAGGTTCGAGTACAAGATATGCTAACCACTGCATCTGAGCCACTGCAGTCCAGCTGCTGTCTGAGGCAGGTTTGCAGAGTCAAGAAATAATGTGCATCATAGGGCACAGAAAATGAGGGAAGTCTCCAGAGTTACTGCAAAGCAACTAGTGCTGATCACAGGAAATGGTCTCACATCCTGCCTGCAAAGCAAGAGGAGTCACCATGTAAAGCTAAACCATCCACTGGCTTACTAGAAAATCAGCATGTCAAGGTGAAGAAACCAGCAACACTGACACCTGTAGAAGTACCAGATCAGTTCTTCAGAGGAGTGGACATGAACCAATGCACCATGAATTTCAATGGCCCTGTATATTTTTGGCAAATAATTTTCTTGTTTTGCCACTTCCATTGTTTAAAGTGCATCTTGGGATAAAATTTGGTTTATTTTTTTGCCCTCCCCTCAAGAAAGGGGACTACTTTATCCTGTGTAGTAATATTTAACAAAGTAAAATAATATGTATTGAACATGACAACATGTAGTCCTCTTTTTTTCTTTTTAAACATTTATGTGCCATTTCATGAGCACAGTAAGTCACACTGGGGTGTGTGTTAGACAGTTCTAACATATGGCCAGGGGACCAGAGGCACTCAGTCTCTGGCCTCATGAATCACTGCAGCCCCTAGCCATGTGTTGGAACTATGTAACATACACCCAGTTGTGTTTTATTGCCTACTTATAAAATGGGAAGGGAAAATCTTGCATCGTGATTGTCATTAGCCATGCATTACAAGTGTTTAATGCATGCATGACTAAAAACAAGTGCTGCTAGACAGGGCACAGGACAACAGAGAAATCCTTGTACTACTCCTTGGAATATTGAATGAAGTAATAGCCTCCATTTTTCACCAAAAAAGTGAAAGTTTGACACATGTGTACTGTTCTCTTTGCAGTACATAAGCTGCTTCTTTCCCATGTCTGTCACAGTGCATTGCATAAACACACAAAAGAAAGCCAAATACTGATCCTCATATTTTTTCTTTCTTTGATATCTCTATTGAAAAGGGATACATTTTATATGCTTACCCCTCTTGAAAACCATTTTCAGCTTGTTACATGATATCGCTACCAAGCCAGGACTGGTCTCCAATATATTCCAGATGTCACACTGAACCCACTTGGTGTTAAGAATCAGCCTGTTCTTAATATTTGGGGGTTAATTATTCTTTATACAATATTATAAACAGAGAATTGTAAGGCCAGGTGTAGGCAAGCAGCCAGAGCAGATGCAGTCTAGTGGACAGTGATCCCATTTTAATGTTAATGTATGTACGGCAGTTATGTAGAAAAAGAGGAAGCTAACATAACAAATACACGCAAAATAAGCTGAAAAGTGTCAAAAAATCATGTTTTTTTAAAGTTGCTCATATGGCATCGGGGCTCTTTAAAATAAATAAATTTTCAAGGCCAACAGTTCCAAAATTATCCCCTTTTAAAGATAATTCATAAATCTCCAATGTTGCCCTTGCCATTATCCACTCCTGTCCCTGCCACACCTTCTTTTTCCTGGGCCCCAATTCCAAGACGGAGTACACTGGTGCAAGTCAAGTTATGACAAGCCCTATGGCATAACTAGCAACCTGTGCCATGCGTTACGCTGTTCCCTATTCCAAAAGGGCCTTGCACCATGTCGGCTATGGGCTATGCCAACTGTGGGATACACCACCCACTACACTGCAAGGGTAGGTTATGGCAGCAACTGCACCCTATTCCAGAAGGGTGGCTGCTGTAACCCTCTACAGCAATTCCAGGAGCTGCACTGGTGGAGCTAACGTAGATTATCTCAGAGATGCTCTAAGGGGCATCCGTCTGTGCCATACGATGGATGCCCACTCTGCAGTGCTGTGGCTAAGATCCCACTGTGCTCCCCATGCCCCCATGAACACAAGCATGCCCCCCAACCCCAAATGTCAGGGACCCCCAAGGGTCCATTGTCCACTGTGCCCCCTGAACCCTTGTGCCACCTGTCCAGCCCCCCCATGCCCCCTGGTGTGTTCCATGGTGTTCCAGGGTGGGGGGGCTCTGGGTGGGGCAGTATGCAGTGGGCTATGACTTGCAACATGTGGAGATATTATGCCATGCCAGTGGGTTAGCCTACATGTGTCCCAAGTCACACATCGAAAGTGCTGGGACCCTGCTGCTCTTAGAATATGGCGAAAGGTCCCAGGCATAGCAGCGAATGTCACAACTTGCATACACCTGCGAGTTGTGATATTCATCCTGGAATTAGCTCCCTGGTCTACTCTTTTTAACTCTACTTGTCTCTGAACTTTGCACAATGTTATACCATTACATTCTTTTACAAATTTACATGCACAATTTTAGTACCCTGTTGATTGTAATTCTGTTGATTGCTTCTACTACTGCTTTGTACAAAGTAACCTTTTAAATCTGTAATTATCTTTTTGCAGATTTGTTTTATTTGCAGTCTCTTGCCCATGCATTTTTATTGTGCAATCAGTCACCATATTTAATTTATATATTTATCATTATTATTGTTTAACTGTATTGATTGTATTTGTTTCTTCCCTCTGTCACCCCCTTCTACCCAGGTCACACTTAGAAACGAACTTCAGGCCACTGTGCCTCTCCCTGGCATGAACTGTCATTTAAGAAAATAAATTACAAAAAAACAAAACATTAATACACTTAAAATACATTGATGTATGAAATGTGCATCAACATTTTGGCCTATGGTAACTGTACAAATATGACTGAACTATGTCAACTTGACTCCTAGACAGCATTTTTTAACAAAATAAGTTTATTTTTTAAACTAATGTTTTAAGTAAAAGAAAACATAGTACTTTCATTGAACACATAACATAATTATAACATTTTAATTGGAACAACTGAATCGCTTTCTAGCTCAAACTCCTTCTATACTCTATAACTAACAATTAAGTAAATGAGAAGAAAAAATTCTAATATGTGTATTTCCTCTTACCTGTAACAGAAGAAGCTCCCCTATCAATCTAATTCAAGAAGATGAAAGTCCAGTTACAAAGTTTACAAAAGAAAATAAACAGGTTAAGATAATAGCATAGAAACAGAGAACAGAAGTTTCTGGAGTCATATCCCAGAAGACCATTGTAGAAAAGAAAAATAAGAATAAAAGTGCTGAAAAAAAGACAACAGACAATTGAGTTTGAAATAATTAGTTTACTGTTTATAACACATTGTCTAGTCAAAGTCTGACAAAAGAAATAAAAAAAGGGAAAGGGAATATTTTGTTGTGGGTATTCTCCTAAGCAAATAATAGAGACAAACTCTAAATCTAATTATTTAGTGATTATATTAAATATAGAACCCCAGTTCTTATAGAAACGTTTGGTTTAATTTCTTATTCCTCTAACAACTTTTTTACAGTTAAGAGCTTATACTAGTTCATATTTCTACTCTGCTAATGTTGGAGGTTTGTGGTCTGTCCACAGTTTTAAGATATTATTTTTGGCAATGACAGAAATGATTGCTAATGTGTGTGTCTGTCCTCCGGTAAGATCAGGTGTATCAAAAAATTGTCCTACTGTACAGGTGTTGAGATTCATTAACTTTGAGACTGAAGGTAGCCTAGACATGAAATCTTTGATCTGTTGCCAGAAAGATATAGTTACAATGCATTCCCAAAACATATGAATTGATTTCGCATTTGGACTACCACACTTTGGACAATTCCCATATTTTGTAGGTTTCATTTTAAACATGATTAGGAGAAAAGTAAAGGTTATGAGAGCTTTATATTGTATTAGTTTATAGTTGACTACTGAGAAGCTTTCATTAGAATGCCTAGATTTTCTGCCATTGCCAAGAGTTCACTTCTTCACCAGCTATTTGTGTCCACCACAATTTAGTTTCATCTGCATCTCCTCTGACATATGTGATTAAAAAGTTACAGAGTGATGATATTGAGTGTTTAACTTTTCTTACTAATAAGAAGTTTTGGGTATTATTATTTATTTGTCTCATAGACCTCATAGGTCATCTATTAGCATAATAAAGCAAATGACCATTTAAAGCTCACCCTTTACTCAAAGGGAATATCCTGTTTTGTTGTTCTTCAAACAGTAATTATCTAAATTTGCCTTAAAATGTATCATACTCCTACTACCCATCACCTCCAGTGGGAGGGCATTCAAAATAGCCACCACCCTTTCATTGAACCAAGAAATTCTTCTTTTGGTATGGTTAATGTTCCCTTTCAATTGTAGTATGGGGGATCTAGTGTTATGATACTGATTTTTAATTTCCAATCCCAAACAGTCCCAAAGATCATTGTTAGTAAAAGCTCTGTAAACTAGGCATAGATCCCCATGTAGCTGTCTACATTCTAGAAAATATAACCCCAATGTATCTAGCCTTTCCCCATAGCTTAACATTTTTTTTGACCCTGTCACCATTTTGGTCACCCTGCACTAGACCCCGCCAAGATTTTAATCTTGGTTGTAGTGCAAGAAGAGCAGAACTAGACACAATAGTATAGGTGTGGTATAACCAGGGAGACATACAGTAGAATCATCATCACCCCTCTGTCCCTACTCTCGAAGTAACTTCTGATACAACCCAAAATTCCATTTGCCCTTTTGTAATCAAATGACTTTTAAATCTGAAGTCTTTAGTTATAATCATACCTTAGTCCCTTTCCTCTATTGCAGCTCTCAAAATCTGGCCTTTTAATACCTACTTAGCTTTCTTATTAGTTTTACCTAAATGCATTACTGAGCATTTCTCCACATTGAAATCCAGTTTATATTTCTGTCCCATTGTTCCAATTTAGATAATTCTCTTTGCAGATTTTTAACCTTCCTAAAATGCTGTACCACTAAGCCAGTCTTGGTATCTTCTGCAGATTTTAAGAGCCACACTACCTCTTCAGAGTTCATCAATGTCACATATATATTGAATAAACAGGGTCTCAGGGCAGATCTCTGCAGTACCCCACTAGAAACACTAGCCCACTCAGGGGTGATGCCATGCAGATTCACCTACTGTTTCCTGTCAGTTAGCCAGATTTAATCCAAACCACTATTTTGGTGTTTATCCCTAAGGTTCTTTAAGACCTCAGTTAATTCATTTTGTGGCACTGTGTCAAAAACTTTGCCATAACCCAATAATACCGCATCCACCGGATATCCTTCATCCAATGCCATACTGACCTTGTCAAAGAACTCCATTAAATTTGTCTAACATGATCTCCCCTTTGTGAATGCATGTTGGGTTGTATCAGCCATGTCAGCCTTATTGATAAACTTTACCATTTCATCCTGTATTGTCTTTTTCAATATCTTCCCCAAGATCAATATTAGACTCACTGGTCTATAGTTTTTACTTTCTTGCTTGCTCTCTTTTTATGGCTGCATGGGTGGAGTTCTGCAGATGTATGCCATTATCTGGAAAAGAGCACTGTAGAAGCATGTGACCGGACTGCAATGCTTCCAGAGTGCTCTGGCACAATTTCAGATGCTTCTGTTTATTCCCCTCCATGGACCGCATAAACACACACCCTTCATGGGGCACTTCTTTTTTCTTCTGCAACTGCGGAAGTTGCTGTTGCTGTACCCAAGATGGCCGCCAACTCAAACTGTGCATGTGTGAGTATCATGTATGCTTAGTTCTTTTTGCGCTAACATCTTGGGTATGGCACACTGTGGCACGGCGCTTGAGGGCAACTTGCATGAAACCCACACTGTTGCAGTGAGAACAGCAGTACTAAGGCAGGGGATTCTGGCCATACAGCCCCTTTCAGGTATGGTCAAGACTGGGATGGGGGTGCAGAGTCAGGACATGGCTGGTGCTCTTAAAAGCTCTATGCAGCGGCTCTGACCAGAGTTTGGTTATATATAGGATTAGGAATGACAGTGCCTTCCTCCAGCTACAGTATCTACCACAGAACCATTATCTAAGGATGATTAAAACATCTTGGTAAATGTCCCTGCTAGTTCCTCTGCCAGTTCCTCAATCACTCTAGGACTCATTCCATCCATACCAGGTGCTTTGTTTGAATTTAACTGTTGTATCCTTATTTTTATGTTATTTTCCTCCAGATTTATTGACCACCCATCTCCATCTAGGTGATCTGATGTTGCACGAGCTATCTTTTCATTGACCACTGAGCAAAAATAGTCATTCAGCATCTGGACTATATGGTTTTCATCAGTAACCAGATTTCTCTTCCCATCCACAAGTGTACCTACTTGTGCATTTCCACCTCATTTGTAGTTTACGTGATTGTAAAATGACTTATAATTATCTTTTACTTTAATTGACAGCCTCAGTTCATATTCTCACTTCACCTTCCTAATACACCTTTTACAATCCTTAACTATCACCTTATACACTCTCCAGGCATCAAGGGAGTTATTCTTTTTGGCCCTTGCATATGCTTTCCTTTTTTTCCCTACTCATCTCTTAACCTTCTTATTTATACTGCTTTGTGGTACTTCATTTTTTCGGGTACATAGAAAACGGAAACTGGTGGCAGATAAGGACTGCTTGGCTTACCTAGTCTGTCCATTGTCCCCACCTACTGTAACACTGCAGACCCTATGCGATTGCTGGCTTTTCTTCCCTTTCCTTACTGCTAAGGTTCTCTTATGCCTATCCCATGCCTTTTTGAATCCCACTACAGTTTTTGCCCCCACCACCTCTGCTGGGAGGCTACTCCAGGCATCCACCACTCTATCTGTGAAGAAGTACTTCCTTACATCTCCCCGAGCCTATCCCCTCCAACCGTATAGTATGACCCTTGTTCTTAAGCATTTTGTTTCTCTGAAAAAGACTTCCCTGTTGCACTGTTTTATATCCAAGAGATATTTGAAAGGCTCTATCATATCTCCCTTTTCCTTATTTCCTCCAGGGTGTATATCAAGGTCCTTCAGTCTCTCTCCTCATAGGAATTTTGATGCAGACCTTGCACCATTTTTGTTTCCCTCCTCTGGATCACCTCCACTCTGTCTATGTCCTTCTGGCGATGTGATCTCTGGTATACTGTGATGTGGGCAAATCACAAGTGGGCATCTACCAAAACGGCGACCCACTTGTGGTGTATACCCAGATGGCAAGGGAGCAGGGAAGACAACCAGACGGGGATGGTTTACAAATGGTCACAGGATGTTGCTACATGAACACATGTGTGGGGGGGTGAGCATGCTGAGCCAGTAGCTGGAAGGTTTGTGAGGGGTGGTGCCATGGTCAGCCACCAAGCTAGCTTTGTGGCATGGTGGGGTGGGTGCTGGCCTGGGGTGGCTGGGATGCAGAGTTCAGGTCCCAGCACAGATAAGTTTTGTTGTGCCAGGCCTGAGAAGGTGAAATTTTTTTTCACTGCTGCCCCCCCCCCCCATATGCACCCTCCTGGAGTTGAGAATGTAAAAGTTGGGGGGTGTGAGGGCACAGCCTCCCCACATAAAAATAAAAAATACAATTCCTTGCACTGTTTTCTCTGTTGCCAGGGTTGTGCATTGCCAAAACTGAATTTTGGCAATGTGCACTCACCATAAGGATGATCGCCTTTTGGCGATCACCCTTATGACATTGAACTGTGGTGTCCAGAACTGGACACAGTACTCTAGGTGCGGTCTCACCAGTGATTTATAAAACAGTATCATGACTTCCCTTTTCCTGCTGGTGATATACCTCCCTGTGCACCCTAGCATCCCACTGGCTCTCCCCATTGCCTTATCACACTTTTTAGCCACCTTTAGGTCATCAGAAATGATTACCCTCCGGTCCCTTTCCTGTTTGGTGGTTGCCAGCACCACTCCACCATTTTGTACTCCATCCCTGGGTTTCTGCACCCCAAGTGCATGGTCTTGCACTTCTTCACATTGAAACTTAGCTGCTACACTCTTGACCACTCCACAAGCTTTCTTACATATTTATTAACTAAGTAATCTAATTTCCCTATTAATATGTCCCACATTTTATTATGATTTATGTTACTAAAGTCTACCATCCAGTCTCAATTTCTTAATTCATCTCTCATCCCTTAAAAGTCTGATTTCCCAAAACATTTAATTTTGGTCATTCTATTTACTCTATGTGTTGCCTACATCACCTCAAACATTAGCATCTTATGGTCACTACCTCCTAATGGTTTTGTTGTTCTGCAGTTTACTATCTGATCGCCCATCTAACTTAGTACTAGATCCAATACATTATCTCCTTTAGTACCTTATGTTATATATTGTTCTAAAGTAAGCTTATTCAAGATATCCAAAAAAGTTATTTCTGTATTCGTCCTTCCTTCCCTTATTTTACAATTTATACTGGGCATGTTAAAACCTCTTGATAAAATAATTCTATTGTCTGGATTTAGGTTGTCCAGAAAGTCATACATTTCTTTATTTCACTCCATGTCTTGTGATGGTAGTCTATAAACTAGGCCCAAGATCATTCTCTTTCCAGTTTTGGAGATAATCTTTAGCCATATATGTTTTATATTATTGCTGTCATCCCTGTATATCAGCTCTCTGATTATGAAATCTGACACATATACCACCACTCCTCCCCCACTTCTATTTGTCTTTGCTTTACTGAGAATTGAATAACCCTGGATATTCCTTCCCCACATATCCTCATTGTGCCACCAGGTTTCAGTAATGGCACATATATGGATGTCTTCCTTAATCAATATATGTTCAACCACTTTCTTTTTCGTAACCATACTCCTGGCATTGACAACCAAGAATGTCCAGCCTTCTCCTTTTGATCCTACAGTATATGTAGCTTAATGTATGAGGCCTCTGGTATGCTGATAGAAGGGAGAAACCACATTGGAAAAATCCCCAACAGCGACATTTTCAACAAGTTTTGAAAATGTCACTGTGGGGGACACACAGGCAAAATTTTGCCCTTTTGCTGAGTTTTGCCTCCCCTTTGAGTTCACTCCAACTTGGAGTTAACATCTATAGAAGGGAGGCATGGAAAGTGCAGCCCCTTATACGAGGGGTCTGGGGCACAGCTCCCATGAAAAACAGACAGATGTTGGATAGGTGAAATTTCACCTGTCGATATTGGGGATGTCTCTATGCCGAATGTCGGCAACAATGTTGTTGCATTGGCATAGGTAAACTGAGCCCTTCATCTTCTTATTTAATAGAGCCCCTCCACATTTCCGCTCTCTATTCTGTTTAAATATCAATCTATGCTACTGTTTATTCTGATTTCTAGTAACCGTGAGTCTTGTCTGTTCAAATGCAGACCATCCCTTCCAAATCTTGGATCCCTATACCTTTCCCAATTTCTTAGATACATAAATCCTGACTTGAGCGCTGCCTCCTCAACCAACCATTAAACTGGGTAATATATCTTGTCTTAACCCTACTTGCCCTAGGTACTGGGAGTATTTCAGAGACAATCACACCACATCCTTTGCTCTTTAATACCCTCCCCACCTCTTCTAAATCCTTTTGAATATCCAGCTTCCTTCTCCTACCAATGTCATTTGTTCCAATATGCAATACCATAAT
Organism: Neoceratodus forsteri; assembly: GCA_016271365.2. Lineage (NCBI taxonomy): Eukaryota > Metazoa > Chordata > Ceratodontiformes > Ceratodontidae > Neoceratodus > Neoceratodus forsteri. The sequence goes on from CM057456.1 coordinate 1,684,042,654, forward strand.
AGGGTTTGTTGTACCTCTCAGTAGTCCATCCAAGTTGTCTCTAATGTCTTGGATTTTTGCCCTGGATAGAGATCTCACTATTGTATGTTCCTTTCTTCCATTTCAGACCACTGAGTCTGTAAATTTCAGTATTGAATTATCCAGCCCTACTATATCTCTTGCCTCTGCATCCCTGCTAATACTTTCTCTAATAGGTGTTCTTAATCTGAAACCACCACTTTAATTATTAGTTTTACCCTCTGATGTGGCTGTTACTGTCTAGTCTATCAAATCTTTATTTTTGGTGCTTGTGTTTTCTACTACATCCACCTTTTAAGTTTCTTCAAGGGCAGTGTATCTATTCTGTAAGACAGAAGGAACTTACTGTCTGTCTCCTTCTGTGTTTTTTGCTCTCCTGTATTGTACTGTATTTTTCTTCCTACAGTATGTCTCCGTATCTCTGTCTGAATTCCTATTTGTGCTCCTTTTTTTGTCCCCTGCTCCAGAACCACTTTCACATTCTGAGGCCATTTTTAATTTTGGGCTCACCTTTCTGTTATAATGTAGCATTAATACTGTGTTGTCTATAAAGTTTTCCAGTTTATAAAACTCATTCTGGACTTCTAAGTGCTTTTTTAACATGTTAATTTCATCTTGCAAATCCTTAATAAGATTGCATTTGTCACAAACAAAATTTGAAATGCCCTCCTCCTTTACAAACATATTGCAGGACTTACTTGGTTTACTTCATCCTCCATTTTAGAGTACCTTGTTTAATCAGCAATAAACTTCAATGGATTATTAGACTATTGCAGGGTATAGAACACAAGAATATGATAAAGTGTCATGTCTATAAATGCAAATACTTCCTACTTTGTCTCAACAGCAAGAGACCAAAGAAGAATGTCCACCACCCTCACCTCTCTAGGCAGACGCAGGTAGACATGCTTGCCTCTGCTTATGCATTGCCTGCACCTTGCATTCACCTCCACTCACAGAAGCATGCCTTAAAACAGATCAGGACAGGAAATGGGTATCTGTGACTTCTGGTTTCATGAATTTGCCTTAATGCACTTTAAAATTGCTTTTTGAGGGTTACTTGCCTTTCCAAAGGCAAACTGGTGCCATAGAAGAGCAGAACAGCCTCTTCACACTGTAACTATGCTTACAGCAGCAGTGCCTTATTTCAGAGGGTCAAAGGTCACAGTTAAAACATCCTGCAGTTCCAAACTGCCTAAAAACCACACACCCTGCAGATATAATAAAAGTAGCAGCCCCAGCAACCTCTCCAAGAGCTTTTCTAATAAAAATGTTTGTGCTCTGCACTGCCACTCATAGAGGCACACCTTAAAACAGGTCAGGGCTGGAAGTGGGTGTCTGTGACTTCCGGTTTCAGGAATTTGCATTAATGCACTTGTAGTTTTAAGTAACCTTTATTAACCTGGTTTCCATAAAGTTTAACAGCGATGTAATAGTCTCTTTTCCCTCAGGAGACAGATTAAATTCCTTTTCCACTGTTCCAACTTCCTTAAGCCCATTAGAGTTGCATAGGTCTTTGACTTTTGTTATACCCCATTCTTTCCAGATTTGACATCCTTTTACTTTTATTGCTAAGAGAAAACTTTGGGTCCCCCCAAAGAGGTCATTATATTAACCTTCATAATTTCATTTTAAGTAAAGATGAAACCTGTGATATTATTCTTAAAGAATCAGAAAGAATGGAATTTTTTAAGTTAACCTTGAGTTTGGCAAACAACATGGCCTCTAAGTGGTTGTTTTATAAAACAAGTTTCAAACCCTAATGGTTCCAAAATTAGCCATTTTCAAGTAAAAGTATCCTTAGAAAGGGCTACACTTTTAACTACAGTATTAGTGCAAGAATCCTTTTTTCAGTTAAAAGCTTTGCATAATTTTGAGATAGAAAAGTCATGTTGCAACAGCATCTGTGTGTTAATATGTTGAAAATGTTGCTACATTGTTGAGATGCTTATATGCTTTAAAAATGTATTGTATATTTTGCATGACTTAACAAAAAATTATTTTTGGCTTACATTAAGACCCCCAAAATAAATTCCCAGTCATTTTTATAATCATAATCCATGTGCAAACTACTACAATATGTCACAAAAAGCTATAATGTTACTCAAGTGATCACAAATAATTCCAGTTTTAACAGATTATGCCTGCAACTGTATAGGAAGATAACTAAAAACAGCAGTTTTTACTCATAATGGAAGTTGTGTCATTTGAATATTCTGAGGTGGAAACAACAGGAGTGTTAAGTGTGTTACCACATTACCATGAGACTCCTGATGTTAGTACTGATTTAGGAAAGCATGCCAATAGTGACGGGACTGGTGCTAGTGGTAACAGGGATGACACTGATGTGAAAATTTACATTTCGTTGGCACCTGTTCAATACGTTCACTGGAGTAAAGTGGAGGAAGAGGAACATGGAGATCATGTAGTCATATTCATTACATTATAAGGACAACTACATATGGGGGGCTCACATATTTGTATAAATTGTCTTCACTGTATATTGCTCAGTGTGAGAGTGAGTGATCCCCATATCGTGTCCTTATCATCCATCAGTTTCCAACAGTCAAATACTGGCTTCACCAGAGGTCATGTTAGCCCCAATTCAGTATCCCACAAGTTCACTTCATGACCATTTTATCTGCATCTGCCCTGTACTATCATTGTATTCTTTAGCTATAATAACAAAATCACTGTGGGGGTGGAGCTGGAATCAAATTAAATCATCAACATCAGTTTTCATCAATATAATTAGCTCAGAGTGGGAGAGAGTGGTCCCAATAGCTTCTTCCAAAGTGCTAACTATTTAACTACTATTATAAATGTATTTCACTTATCTATTAATGTATTTGATTGATTGACTTCTTAACATCTGTCACAACTGGATATTCTCATTTAAATGCAAACATTTAGCTTACAAGTTGTTCACGACTAGGGGAAGGCAGCAGCTTAGTTACATAAGATGACAGTCAAGCAATAATAACATACGAACATTCGAAATTTGCCAGCAGATAAAGGCTTAGAGGTCTATCAAGTCTGCTCGAATGTGCAGCTAGCACCCCTTATTCTGCAGCTGCCCCTCTCTTCCACCCTTCTCCTTCCTTAACCCTCCCCCTTGTCCTGTCCCATCCTCGTTTGAAGCAGTCCACTGTTCTACTGCATACCACTTCAGCAGGTAACACATTCCACCCAGCCACCACCCTCTCTGTAAAAAAGTGTCTCCTCATCTCCCTCCTGAACCTTCCTCGCTCCAGTCTCATATCATGGCCCCTAGTGGCCCTCCCCTCCCTTACTTTGAACAGCCCCTCTGTACCCGTCTTGTTTATTCCTTTCATGTATTTAAAGGTTTCAATCATGTCACCCCTGTCTCTCCTCTCCTCCAGTGAGTACATGTTCAACTCCTTCAACCTCCTCTCGTATGATAAGTCCCCCAGCCCCTTGATCATCTTTGTCGCTCTGCGCTGCACCCCCTCCAGTAACTTAATGTCCCTCTTCAGATACAGGCGCCAGTACTGCACGCAGTACTCCAGGTGTGGTCTAACTAATGACCTATACAGTGGCAGAATCACCTCCTCCCTCCTCGAGGATATACCCCTTGCAATACAACCCAGCATTTTGTTGGCCTTTGCAGCTGCCTTCCTACATTGTGCCAAGTTGTTCATTGACCCTGTAATGAGCACACCCAGATCCTTCTCCTCCTCTGTCTGGGCTAGCTGCACTCCCCTAGCTGGTAACTCCTCCTTGGGTTCTTCATCCCAAAATGCAGCACCTTGCACTTTTTGGCATTAAAGCCCAGTTGCCAGGTGTCTGACCAGGTTTCAAGCTTTGCCAGATCATCCTGCAACCCCTGCCATCCCCCTAGGTCATCCACCACCGCGCCTACCTTGGTATCATCAGCAAACAGACTGATCTTGCTCTTGATGTCCCATGATATGTCTGTAATGAATATCCCAAACAACACTGGTCCCAACACTGAGCCCATGGGACACTGCTCGTCACTGCCCTTGGGTGTGAGAGCTCCCCACCCACCACCACCACCCTCTGTTGCCTTCCCTGCAGCCAGTTTCCTACCCATCTCTACCAGTTTTGCACCCACCCCTGTGCCTACTAACTCTTCCCAGCCTTCCATGTGGCACTGAGTCGAATGCCTTACTGAAGTCCAGATACAGACATCCACTGCATGGCCCCTGTCCAGTTGCCTAGTTACCCAGTCATAGAACTCGACCAGGATGGTTTGGCAGGATCTGCCACGTATGAAGCCATGCTGTCTGCTGTCCTGTAGTCCTTTGGCCTCTAGGAGGGCCACCAGCCTATCCTTCAGTATAGTCTTCATTAGCTTACCCACGATGGATGTGAGGCTCACTGGTCTGTAGTTTCCTGGTTCATCCTTGGGGCCACTCTTGTGGAGGGGCACCACATGAGCCATCCTCCAGTCCTGAGGTACACACCCCGAATGCAGTGAGGCATTAAATAGGTCTGCCAAAGGTCCTGCAAGGACCTCTGCCAGCTTCTTCAGTACCCTGGGTGGATGCCATCTGGGCTGGCGCTTGTCCACCCTCAGTGCCTTCAAACCCTCTTGAACTCTGCTCTCCATGATTTCCCCATCTGTCACCACTCCCCGCTTTTGCCATTTCTCCACCTTGGGTGTCACCCCTCTTCTCTTTAGTAAATACTTAGCAGAAGTACTCATTTAGTGCTTCCGCCTTATCACACCCTGCTTCCACCCAACCCCCCTCCTTCCTAATCCTTACTATGTGGTCCTTACAGCTCCTTTTCTCCCTGATGTACTTAAAGAGTCCTTCTCTCCTTTCTTAATGCCTTGTGCCAGCCTGAGTTCCGTAGATGCTTTGGCTCCCCTTACTGCCCTTGTCACCTCCTTCGATTTTGTCAAGTACTCCTCCCTGTCCTCCCCTCCCTGTTTTCTTATACCTCCTAAAGGCAGCTCTTTTCCTCCTTACCTTTTCCATGACCTCCTTGCTCAACCAGATCAGTTTCTTAGCCCTAGCCTTCTTGATCTGGGCTTTGCAGCAGGTTTTGGTTGCCTCCACTATCCCCAGCTTTATGAGTTCCCACCTCTGGTTAGTGTCCATTCTAGATTGAATTCTGGCCAGGTACCCTTTTATCACTTCCCTCATCCTCCCAAAGTCAGCCCTCCTGAAGTCCAGCACTATTGTGCCAGATTCCACTCCTTCCTTGCCCATATCCAATGTGAGCCATACTGAGCAGTGGTCACTCCCTGACAACGGTTCCTCCACTGTAAGTTCTCTCACAAAGTCCCATTTGCCAGCACAAGGTCAAGGGTATTTCCTAACCTGGTTGGTTCACTGACCATTTGCAGCAGGAAGCTGTCCTGGAAGGCATCCAGCAGTACCTGCTCCTTATGTTCCTGGTTGTTGGGGTGCTCCAGTCCACTCCTGGCATGTTGAAGTCCCCCACAATCACCACACTACCCTTCTTGCAGGTCCTCCTGATCTGTCCCTCTAGTTCCCTGTCTAACTCCTCCGTCTGAGATGGTGGCCTGTACACCACTCCCATTCTAAGAATCCTATTCTTGGAATCCTGGATTTGCATCCAAAGTGACTACGTACTACCCTCCTCCCCTTCTTCCCTTACATGATATGTAAATAACTTATTACATGAACACATTTTGCACAACCACAACCAGAAGTCTTTATCATCATACTTTACTGGGGCTGATTCATATTATAGCATTCTTCATCTAGAACCTACTGATTTGTTTAATAATTGCAAATAATAGTAATAAAGTATAATAATAAATAATTACAATAATATTAATAGTAATAAAATAATACAAAATAATAAAAAATGTTCCCTATCTTAATCCAGTTTGGTTAGTGAGCGACTGCCTGTGTCAAAATGCTCTCCTTTTCAATTGTTTCATTACATGGGTCTACTTTAAATTTAATTTATTAGTCCAGGGCATATCACAAATTATGCAGTTTCCTCATACTTGTCCATGCTGGTTATTATGGAGAATTGTGACAAAGTTGCTGTTCTTCACTTTCAGGAACTTGTTTCCTGGAACTTCTGATACAGTGGCATCTGCAATCCAGGGCTCACACTGCTGTGAATAATAAGGGGGGGGGGTTGTTTAACCAGGAAAGGCACACTACACCAGAGCTTGTTTCCATGTGCGACCTGGGAGCACAGGGAAGTTAAGTGACTTGCTCAGGGTCACACAGTACACAAGTGGAAGCTGCGGGATTCAAACCCAGGTCTGGTCTGCTAGATGTCACCAGATTTGCAGCTCAGAGCCTTAGACCACTGCGCTATACTGCATCAACTTGGAAACTGCCTGGGAGTTCTGCTTTGATTCCCACTACATGATAGCATGATAGGATGAAAATGTGAATGGATCTATGAGTGCATCACAGAGGTGCAGTGCTCAGCTCCTGGGGAGGGGAGGGGGCCACAAGGCTTTATTTATTTGAATTTTGATAACCAGGTGAGCCCACTGAGACAATACAGTCCCTTTTTCAGGAGTGACCCAGGTCAAGGGTACAAGCATAAGAACATGTGCCCACAACTATACAAAGTAAGTAAGAAAAAAATATATACAGCATATATACATTATAGTACAAAATAGGTGAGAAAAATATATACTTCATATATACATATACAGCATATTTACATTAGTTCAACATCACCACAGCAACAGTGCAAATGAATATTCCATGCAGAATGGATCAAAGCAGACTCTTGGATTGTACAGGAGAATACAAATCAACACTTGAACATGCACAAAGAAATAGATTATGGATGGACCATGGTTGTTAACATAAGTAAACACGGGTAGTAAGCAATTGCAGAGAACATACTACAAAAGCAGATTCCTTTGATTTGGCAGTAAGTTTCAAACAATTAAGCAAAACAGGTACAGAGTTTAGGCTATAGTAGGTACACAGAGAGGGATTGCTTGAACAAAACAAGAGAGGAGAGGGAGATGGTAGAGAAGGGGAGTGCATTCCTTGTGGAGGGTGCAGAATAGGCCAAAGGATGCTTGCCAATTGTCAGGTGGGGATAAGGAGTGTTCAGCAGAGAGGCAGAGGAGGACCTGAGTGGACATGGAGAGGGTTTACATTTCAGTATGACACTCAGACAGTGGGGGAGAGAAGAGGAAGGTACACTAAGCCTGTAGACAAAGCAAAGGGAGGAAAAATGCTATCTTTGGTTGTAGTCAGGCCAGCCTAATGATTCTAAAACCTCACAGTAGTGGCGGCACGAGTTAACTCCAAGAATGAATCTTCCCACCCTGTAGTAGAGCATTCTCAGGCAGGAGAGTATGGTGGTCTTGGATGATAGTAGTAGAGGGGCACCATAGAAAAGTAAGGGGAGGAGAGAGGAGGTGGCAATCTTTTGACAGGAGTCATGAGAGAAGAGTGGGCAAAGGTGATAGAACATGTCGAGTTTCTGTTTGAGTTTTTTTGTAATCTGAATTGTATGCAAGTCAAAAGAGAGAGAGAGGGGTCTAGAAAGATAACTAAGCATTTGAAAGTTTGAACCTTTTCAAGTGTTTCCCCTGTAGCAGAATGAATAAAAAGTGTACTATGGGGAGCTGCTTTTGCAGAGGGGTTGAAAAAAAGCATTGATTTGCTTCTTTTGGTGTTAAGGACTAAATGATTCTTAAGGAACCATTTCTTGAGTGTCTGGAAGTCAGTTTATCACAAGATGAGCAGTATACAATAGCATCAACAGCATAAAGTTGCACCAAGGACCCACCACAGTGTAGGGGTAATTTATTTATGGATAGAGAGAACAGAAGGGGCTCCATAATAGATCCCTGGGGTACACTACGAGTTCTGGTTTTAAATGAAGAGAGAGCCCCTAATCATTATACTCATTGGGAGCGGATGAATAGATAATTATGGAACCAAAACAGTGACTGTCGGTCCATGCCCAAGGAGTGTAGTTTATGCAACAGAAGGTTATGGTTTACCAAATCAAAGGCCTTAGCTAGATTGACAAATATGGCCCTGGTGTGAAGCCCTTTGTCAAGTGAACTGAGGATATCTGTGAATACCTTGGTAGAGGCTGTGAGGGTACTATAATTCTTTCTAAAACCATGATGATAATAATCAGTTAGGAATTGATAACATTCCAGGTAAGATTGAAGTTGGTTGTAAATTAGACGTTCTTGTATCTTCACTAAGGGGCAGAGAATTGATATGGGTCTGAAGTTTTCAACTGCGTATATGCCACCCTTGTGCAAGGGAATGACTATTGCTACTTGCCATTTTGCTGGTACGCACCCAGTAATAAGGGACTTCTTTATCAGGTCACAAATGGGAAAAAAAAGGGCTAAAGCTCCTAGTTTTAGAAAACAGGGTTCTAAGGAGTCAAAACTTGGGGAACTATCTTCCTTTAACTTTAATAGTAGCTGCAACACTGCTTTACGGGTAGCTAGTTTGAGGTGAAACTCTGGGTGAGAAGGAAGCTGCCTGTGTGGGAGGGAAAGGGGATCAAAATCAGGAGAGTGGGCAAAGTGCAAGGTATAGCAATTGAGATCAGTGAAGAAGCAGTTTAAGTCACCCACGATAGACTGGGGTCAGATAGAGTGGTACCTCCTGCTTGTAGGGTTCTGGCAGAGACTGGGGAGTTACCTTTGATTAATGTGTTGACTTGCTTCCAGAAGGCCTTAGAGTTACTGAGACATTTGGTCTGCAAGGAATGATAGTACATATGCTTGGTGCTGTGGAGCTTACTCTTGGAAGAGTTACAAAGTTACCTGTAAGTTTGCCAATTGAAGGGGTTACCACTCTTCTTAAAGTTTTTCTATGCTGCGTCTCGAAGGAACATGAGATGCCTCAGGTCCTTGTTTAGCTAGGGAGCTTTTGAACCTTTGGACCTTCTTTTTGTGAGGGAAGCATGTTGATTAATAATAGCATTCAGTGTGTGGCTAAAGTAGTCTAAGGACTGATCTATATCTGGCAAAGATTTATTAGAGCCCCAATCAGCAGAGGAGAGCAATGACAGGAAGGCTGATAGGTCAGAGAGTGACATATTTCTTGATTCTTTAATTTTGGGGGGAAGGTTCGGGCACTTGTTACTCCATAAGCAGAGAATTAGAGAGTGATCACTAATACAGTCAGATAGTACTCTAGCAGACTGTACCCTGTAAGGGCAATTGGAAACTATACAGTCCAGTAGGGAGTGGTTACCTGACTTGGTATTCAATCTGGTTGATTCAGAAATATGTTTGGTAAGGCTGGAGTCAGCTAGTATCGAATGAACTTTGTTTTTATTTTGGTTCAACGAACAAATGTTGAAATCATCGTAGAGTATGAGATAGTGGTCTGGGAAGTCAGAAAGGGACCCCTTGCCAACAGCTGACTAAAAGTGGGACTTTGTTATCAGCTATTGAAGCAGCACTGCACTCTGGATCATCCATGTGGAAGACAGGTGGATGCAAAGGAGACAAAAAGAGGAACACATGGTAAAATAAATTGAACAGTTTGAACATCTTTGACAGAATCTGTACTTGCATTTGTCTACTGACTGCCATTCGGTATAACCAGTGGGTGATCATTGTGGACTAGTTCAAGCTTCTGTGGACAAGTGCAATTATTAATTACTTTGTCTTATTGCTTAGTGAAAAATAAAGTAAAAATGTCAACCTCCTCCCCCCCAGTAAGGGATTGTGAGTTCTGACATTGCCCACAGCAGTGGTAGCCAATTACAGTAAGTCAAAGTATATCTTACGATATCACAAATATTCGGTCATTTTTATTCTCACAAGTATTGCATAAATAGAGAATAATGGCTAGCTAAGTGTGTGTTATGGATATTTTTCACACACACCTCGGGTGTGTGAAAAAAATCTGTAACATCAAACTTACCTAGCCTTTATTTTTTATAATTACTAGTGGGGAGGTTTAGACTGTATTTCTAGCAGCTTGAAAGAAAAATAAATTTTTTAGCTAGAGCGCAGTTTTATTTTTAAATTAATTGAACTATACATGAATAAAACACAGTTGAAAATACTGCAGTTGAAATACTTTTTGTGAAACAATGGAATGCAACAGTTTCTTTGGGGAATGTCATAGCAACCGGATTTCAGGTTATTATGAAGTATCATATCGACCGGATTTCGGGTTATTATTGTCTTTGGAGCATAATAACCTGAAATCCAGTTGATATGCATTTTTAACAAAACAGTAACCTGGTTGATATTTATGGTTACCAGTAATTAAATAGAGAATAATGGCTAGGCAGGTGTGTGTTATGATGGTTTTTTTACTCACCCGAGATGAGTATGGAGCCATAAACCTCAAGATTGATGCTTGAGAGGTTTGTGAGCTCATTACTCACTGAGGGTGTGTAAAAAACATCACAAAGACACATCTGCTTAGACTTTATTTTTTATAATTACTGGTGCATTTTATTATGGCACCGCAAGAGAAGTCAAGTCAGCTGCGATCAGTTCCTGATCTGATTGACTGACTCCTGAAGTCACAATCGAAGCATGAGTACAGCAGGATCTGTTTTCCATTTTGTTGCTTTTTTTCAGGATTCACAGATACTGATGGTCACATGGGGTAATGGATCACCACTGACAGGGAGTCGGAGACCACTGTGGAGTCTGCTGACTGTGCGTAGACACTGGAGTTGTCTTGAACCAGCACGTACTGCTCGAGGATAGTGGCAGTGAAAAGAAATTTTGAAAACACTGTAATAACCAGTTTTCATGTTTTTATGGCGTTTTACAGATGCTTGTAAACCATGTGATAAAGTGGGTCACCAGTAATTATATCTAGATAATATCACTGGGATTCCCCATGTATTTTAATGAAATTTCCTGTAATATATCTGGATATATATAGATATTTACTGGGACGTTTATCTGACTACTGGTTTATCTGAATTAGTTGGAGTATGATTTCCTGTGTACTGTTACTGTATTGTACCTCTAATTCCATTGTAGCCCCCAGTCTGCTTGTTCAATGATTAGCAGTTGTACATTCTCATTCAGAAGTGCCACAAACTCACATCACCCATGACCATGTTACTTAACAAGTTATTGCCTAATACCATTGTAAATGTATGTACATTTTGTATTTTGCCCTTGATGCCGCTTTATGTCAGAGTTCACAAACTTGTATGCCATTTTATGCCACAGCCCGCAAAACTGACTGTTGAGTTGACAATTTTCTGTCAGATCTCTGCAGCAGTTTGTAGCAACAAGGGGTCATAAGGGCAGCAGCTTGCTCCATAGCCCTCCCTCCCAATGATTGCTGGAGTCCCACCAGCTACATTAGCTATTACACTGTTCAAATTTGGCATGGCAGACTCCACTACGGACTCACAGCCAATCAGAAGGCTGCTTTAACCGAGGGGGCATTTTGTCTGCCACAGCCTGCAAAATTGACTTTGAGGTGGTGATTTTCTGACTCAGCTCTCTGCCACAGTTTGGAAAAAAAAGGGGTCGTGAGGGCAGTAGCTTAGTCCCTAGCCCTCCCAATGGTTGAAGGAGTCTTGTAAGCTACAGGAGCTACCACACTGTTCAAATTTGACATCGTAGGCTCAACTACAGACTCACAACCAATCAGGAGGCTGCTTTTCAATGAGGGGGTGTTTTGCCTGCTACAGCCCGCAACATTGACTGTTGAGTCAGTGATTTTCAGATGCAGATCTCTGCTGCAGTTTGGAGTAACCAGGTGTCATGAGGGCAGCAGTTTGGTCCCTAGCCCCCTCAATGGTTGCTGGAGTTTCGCCAGTTACAGGAGTTATCACGCTGTTCAAATTTGGCACAGCAGGCTCCACTACAGACTCACAGCCAATCAGGAGGCTGCTTTTCACTATGGGGGCATTTTGTCTGCCACAGCCAACAAAACTGACTGTTTAATCAATGATTTTCCAACTCAGATATCTGCCACAGTTTGTAGTTAAGGCTTTGTATTGAAAATTTTCATATAATATAGACAATACAATAGTCAACTGCCATGGAGCATCATTACAGAGATGGGGCAACATAGTGCCATCTCACTTATAGTGTACATATACGGACCAAACAAGTTCTGTATACATGGGTTCCTAGGTACTGAATAGAAGGCCGAACTGAAGTAACAGTAAAGGTGATCAATAAATATTAATAACCTGTGTGTGCAGGAAATGTAGACATTCCATGTTTCTATATGAACTAGTTTGTATATGAACTAGCAAGCATGACTACCAGTGTTACAGAACAGCTAGAAACTGTTGCACCAAGCTAATCAGGCTTGCCAAAGCCAACTATCACAAGGCCCAGCTTTGCAGTTCTTGGCGTGAAGGGAAAAGATTCTGGGATAACATCAAAAGTATCTTTGGAAAGGAGGACAAGAAGCACTCTCAGCTGCTCAGTATCAGTAACACCCCCACTACAGACCCTCTAACTATTGCGGAAACCTTCAATAAGGCCTTCACCGATCTTACCCCGGTGCTACCACCTGCCTATTTTCAACCTTGTTTGAACTATTCCAACAACGTATCTACTGAGTGTTCTCACCCGACCTTCTAATTTAAAAGGGTGACAGTGAAGGAGGCCCAAACTATGGTCAAGAAAGTACTAGGTAAGACCAGACTGGGCAGTGATGGGAAAGACATGAAACTTCTATCCCTCAACCTGGACATTCTTATAGTGCCCATTACCATGCTGTACAATAAGTCCCTGTCCCTTGCCCAATTCTCTGCAGTTTGGAAGCAGGCCCTAGTTATGCCAGTGCATAAAGGAGGTGGCAAGTCTCTGGTAGCCAACTACAGACCTATCTCGATCCTCTCACCCCGTCCAAGGCACTGGAAAAGATTGTGGTGGATCAACTCATCGACTACCTCAATAAGTGTAATCACCTATGCCCTAACCAGCATGGCTTCAGACAAAATCACAGTACCACCACTGCCCTGCTGGACTACTTGAACTATGCACATAAGGCTCTGGATGAAGGCAAACTGGTAGGGTCTGTCTTTATTGACCTCACCAAAGCCTTCGATACAGTCAACCACCCCCTGTTACTGACCCAACTGAAAAACATGGGTGTGGCGCCCAATGCCTTTACCTGATATGGAGAAATCAATGTGTCAAAATTGGGCAAACAGTATCCAGCGCAAGAGAGGTATCATTAGGGGTACCCCAGGGGTCAATACTGGGGACCCTACTCTTTAGTCTCTTCTTAAATGACCTTCCCACAGCCTGAGACACCAAACTCATACTATATGAAGATGATGCTACGCTTCCTGAGCAGCAGCATGTCTCAGGTTGCCCTACAATCTGAGCTGCAGAACTCCTTCTCCAAACTCGAGGACTGGTTCTATAGTCATAAGTTGCTACTAAACTACAAGAAGACCAAGGCCATGCTTATATCCAGCCCCCACAACAAAAATAAGCACCATCCCCTCATCGTCTCCAAGTCATGCAGTGAGCTGCTGGAACAAATACACTTGTTCAAGTATCTGGGGATCTTAACAGATAATACCCTCATGTTTGCGCACCATGTTGACTCTCTGGTCAAGACAGGAAATACCAAGATTGGTGTCCTGTACAGACCCAGGCAATACCTCTCTCTGGGGGCCCTCCACCTCTCAGTCCACAGTTCCATTATATCTACTATTGACTATGGACTAGTGGTCTACGGGGCGGCAATGGATATAGCATTTAAGAGGGCTCAGACTGCGCTCAACAAAACCTGCAGACTCATCCTGGATGCTGAGAGTGGCACTCACACCTGTACTCTGTATGAATGTGCAAATTGGCTGTCATTAAGAAACAGGGTCAAATTCCAGACTTGCATCCTTGGGAAGAAGGCTCTATTGGGTAAAACACCACTTTGTGTAGGCAATTTGATCAAGGCGGCCAACTCGTTATACTGCTGCACTGGGATCTTACTCGTGGAGAGCGGTAACATTTTCTTCTCCCCTCTACCTTTTTCTTTTTGTTCTTCCGATGAGACTTAGAAGCAGGGAGCCATGGGGTCCATGTCCTGAAGAAGTGAAGGAAGGGGAGGTCCATGCTGGTGGGAGACCATGTGGCCTGATACTGGTGGTGGGAGGGCAGTATCCATGCACTGTTGTTGGTTGCAGTCGCCCTTCTTTCAGCTTGCTTACTGAAACTTAGCCAAGTTGCCCTGAGGAAACTGCTTCTGTATAAATGCTTCGGCCATTTCTGGATCAAAGGTGCGCATCGTCCCATTAATTGAGAGGCAGAAAGAGGAGAGGTTCCTCAGGATGTACTGCAGGCCCAGGACTGTGCAGGCCCATCAGGACATCATGACGGCATGGCACTGCTTGGACAATTTAGCAAAGTAGTCAATGAAAATTTGAATTTTATGTCCATGCCAGGTAAACTGCTTTTATCCTCCTGCATTAGTGATATCCTCATGGTCAGTGAACTGGAGGAAATGGGCAATGATAGGCCTGTGTTTAGTGCCTTGAGGTGGCTTGGGCACCACGCATTGATAGGCCCTGTTCATTTTGATGAGGCATGTCCATTTGTGTCCCACCAACTCCAGCATCTCTTTCTGGAGGAAATGGCTGGCACTGGTCTCTCACATCCTTCAGGTAAACCAACAAAATGGATGTTGTCCCTCTGACCCCGGTTTTCTAACTCCTTGACTCTGTTCCAGAGTATCCGTATGGTCCAATCTTGTTTCCTGAGGTAATTCATTATATGTTCGGTGTGAGTCTCCACATCTGCAATGCGTTGCTCTGCAATATTGGTCTGATGAGCAAGATCTATGGTGTAGGTGACTGTGTTTTGCACAGTGACCTCAAGTTTGTTCATTTGGCACATCAGCTGATTAAACATTTCTTTAATTTCTCATTGGTTGTCCTTCATTATCAGAGGTATCTGTGGTAACCGTCACCATGGTTTCTGGTTCTTCCCTTCTGCAAACTCCAAGAAGAAAGGTTGAATGGCTCAGAACTCGGCCAAAACACTGATGTGAAAGATCAGATAGAATCAGTGCTTCCAGAGGTAAGTGGCTAGATGAGTAGTACAAAAGGGGCAGACTACAGCATTCGTAGCTATGGGATGATGGAGGATTTTGTTCATGGGAGGTTAGATTGAAAACTTCAAGTAGCCATCCTGTCGGTGGTCATGCCACACCCCCCTCAGCCACAGTTTGGAGCAACAAGGGATCATGAGGGCAACGGCCTGGTCCCTATCCCTTCCCCCAAATTTGCCGGACACTTGACCGCTACAGGAGCTGCCGTGCTGTTCAAATTTGGCATGTCAGGCTCCACTATGGACTTGCTGTTTTTCACTGAGGAGGTGTGGCTCTCTTTCTGTACTTTAGCGGAGCACCACAAGTGGCCTTTTGTGCTGTGACCCTCCGTGCAAAGGACCTATGTGCTAAGGATAGCAATGTTTGTCTGCCTTGAGTCTGCCAGAGTCAGCTGGTAAGCAGTCAATCTGCCGACCATTATGCTCCACTCTCCTCCGGTCACTTATCCTGTCCAGCTCATGTAGGTTATATATTTAAAATCAGCAGCTTATTGCTAATGCCTTAAGTCTGCATACCTTAGTACAATTCTATACTTAGCTCCAGGCCATTCAATCTTTCTTCAATGCTTGTACAGTATATTACTTTTGCCACCTTTTAATTGTGAATACTGCCTACATATCATTATTTATTTATTTATTTCATTTTGTTAACAGGGTGAACCCACTAGGCCCTAAGGCTGCTTTTTCAGGGGCGACCTGGAAATAGTTACATATAGACCTATTTGGCATATAGCATTACAGAGTAACAAATCACTTGCAGGAACAAATATAGCTTTCCAAAGTGCATTACATTTCAAAGGTACATTCCATTTTGGAGGGCAAGTCATCTTATTAACACATTAGATTAGACAGGAGGTGACTTCAGGCAATGGCAGATTGTTAATACAAGCAACTAGGGTTTAAGGAAACAAGCATTATACCTCAGTTGAGCATTATGACACTGCACACCAAACAGTGGAGCATCTGAGCAGGGGCCTTGCTGCCCAGGCAGGTTAGCCTGCTTTGTGTCTATGGTCAATTATTGCGAAGACATGCAGAGGCTGTTTTCCAGTAGGTGTATTTTGATCCCTTTTCTGAAGGTGTCCAGAGAGCTGGCAGTATGTAGATGATCAGATGGTATTACCTTTTAATTTGTCTATCTCTGCATATATGTCATTATTGCTTCTCTGTGATTGTTTGTATTGCATTTACATCATCATTGCCTTGTTTCTATTGTGTTTACTGCATATACTCCCTGCTTAAATTGTGTAACCCTGTTATGTGCTCTTGTTTGCTCTTAACACCTACTATCTGCTGCTTTTCTGTCCTATTTTTTTGGGATTCCTACTATGTTTTTTTTTCTTCAGCTACTCATTCTCAACTCCCTATCTACTTGTTCCTAATCTCAACCCTTGCCTGCCTCCCCCCCCCATATCCCCTGGCTGCCTTTATTCTTCCCTCTCCCGCTTCATATCGGCAATTTCACTAACTCCCTTTATTGGCCCCCATATCATTCTACCACTGTATCCTTCCTCCCCTCTCCCTGTGCTGTGTCTCTCATGTTGCTTACACTCTTCTTTCTCCCCCTCACTTATTGGCTATTGCACTAACTCCATATTGGATCCCCTACTGTATTTTCCCACACTGTGCTGCTTCAACCCTAGCCAGCAGATCCCTCCTCTCTTCCTCTCCCAGGCTGCCTTTACTCTCCCCCTTCCCCTTACTTTTCTGTCAGTTGCACAAACTCCATATACAGGGTCCCGTATCTTTGTTAGCACTATTCTGTTCACCTGTTCTATCTGCTCCGTCTCCTATTCTTCTGCCTACGCAACCCTCCTCCTCCCCACGCACTGCTATAGTTTCTCAAACTCTTTCCCCCCTGCCTTCCTGCTAAATTCCTACACTTCCCACCATACAGTTGACCTCTTTGACGCCCTTCCCTGTCAGGCAAGCCTGTACTCCCCCCTTAGCTCATCCACCACTCCTTTTTGTAGTGTGCTTTGACAGCCTCCAGTCTTTCTAATTGTGTTGCTTATCACTCTTTCTATCCTTCCCCACCTGTTTTCTCCAGCCCTGCTCCCTTCTACTGGCTTTCCTTCTCCCTCCCCCTTCTCCCTCACCCCTCTCTGTCTCCCAACCTCCCCTTCTCCTGCCTTTTCTATCTCTCCCATTCCCCCTGACTCCTTGGTTGCTCCCTCCTCCCCTCCTCTTGGCTCCACCTTGAAAGTCTTAGATCTTTTCTCTCCTTTCGCTCTCTTCCTCCAGTACTCCTCTCTCCCCCTCACCTGCCATGCAAACTCATCTCTGACTTGATCAAGCTCCTCATCTCCCTGCAGCTCTTAGTGGTATGAGATACTGAGCCCAATCTTGGCCCTGCACACTATCCTCACACTTGTTTCCCCAAAGGACAGAGAGTGACTCATACCACCTCCCTAAGATAGCCCAACTGCAACCACTCATAGTTAATCTTAAACCAGATGTATTAACAATCTTGGAGTCTTGGCTATCACCCCAGATCCCTGATTCCACAGTCACCAGCCCTGGTTACACTCTCACCTGGCAGGATCATATGAAGAGGGTTGGTGGTGTTGCCATCTACCTCTCCTCTCCTTTACCATCCAGTTTGTCCCTGTACTCTCTATCACCTCTCCTTCCACATATGAGCTACTGTTCCTCTAACTCTCTCTCCCTTTCTCTGTCCTTATCTTTGTAGCTGGTGTATATTGCTGCCCTGACCTATCCACCTCATCAGTTACTGAGATTCTTTTCACTGCCTCCACTCATGCCTCATCTGGGGAATTACTCATCCTCGGGGACTTTAATATTAATTTGCTCTTCCCCACTCAAACTAAATTCTGCTAAAACATTGAGTCCCTTAATCTAACTCAGTTGATCTCTGATCCATCCAATCACAATCATAAATCACTCATTCAGTCTTTACTGGACTAGGTCCTTACCTCTCACCTTCACTGTATCGTAGATAGCGACACCCTCCCAGACACCCTCAGTGACCACCATATGGCCGATTGTGTGCGAAAATACACTCAGCACCTTGACCGCTCAGATGGGGAGTGTGAAATTTTGGACATTTTTTTTTTCTGTAAGATGAGCCGTACTTGTCACTTTGAGAAAGCAGAGGGTTGGAGTGCTATCGTGGCGTATCTGTGGTTACAAGGACCTGCAGAACAAGTCAGCTGCTGAGCAGGAGAGGAGTACAGAAGCAGAAGGAAGGGGCACAACATGCAGGGAAATGCCTTGGTTTCTTAATTTTAGTGTTCATTATAAAGGGGTAAAGTTTGATGCTGAACTGATTGTGAGGGATACGGTGTGGGGCTGATTGGTTTCTGCTTGCACTGCTGCTGTTGATCACAGTTGGGGAGGTACAGGAGCGATTCATGGAGCTGGAGAAGATATGCAAGGAAGCTGGGAGTTTGGTTGCTTTCTCAGAAGTTCTCCCAGTACCCAGAGTAAGTATTGCAAGGAAGCAGAGAATAGTGGAGTTTAACACATGGCTGGGAACATGGTGTCAGGCCAAAGGGTATGAGCTGGTGAGGGGTGGGATAGAACATGAGACAACAAACCATGTATGTCCCAGACAGGTTACACTTGAGAAAGGAGGGCTCAGGGGTCTTAAAATGGAAGCTGGGGGACTACATAGAAACCAAAGAGAATTTAAACTTGGTGTGAGGGAAGGCAAAAGGGTGGAAATCAAGCAAGGTCTCTAGACCCTACCCCCCATACCAGGAAGCAAGGATCAGAGGAATATTCCAATAGGGGAGGCAGTAAGAGTGACCAGATGGGGAAGGTTAGGGGGAACACATACTGGAGGGTGGTCTCCTTGAATGCGAGGAGCCTAGGGAACAAGGCAGCCAAAATACAGGCTCTGATGGCAGAGGGAGAGGTGGACATAGCTGCCATCACGGAAGCATGGGCTACCCACTACCAGGACTGGGACCTGGCGATTCTGGTGTACATGCTGTTTTCCAGTCTTGATCTATGACAATAGAAACATAGAAACATAGAATTTGACAGCAGATAAGGACTGCTTGGCCCACCCAGTCTGCCCATTTCCCTACCTAATGGATAAGCTGCAGATCCTAGTTAACCAGCAGCCTACTTCTTCCTACCCCCACCTCCTAGAATTGCCTTATGACTGTCCCATGCATGCTTGAATTCCACCACTGTTTTTGACTCCACAACCTCCTCCGGAAGGCCGCTCCAATCATCCACAACCTCTCTGTGAAAAAATACTCCTTAAATTACCTCTGAGCCCTTCCCCCATCTTCAAATTGTGCCCTTTGTTGTTGCACACCTCTTTTTGAAAGATGCTACCCTCTTGGACTTTGTTGATTCCTTGAGGTGCTTGAAAGTTTCCATCATGTCCTCTCCTCTCCCTCCTTTCCTTGAGGCTATGCATATTAAGCTCCTTAAGTCTCTCTCTCATATGTCTTCCGGTGCAGACCCTGCACCATTTTGATGCCCTCCTCTGGATAGCTTCCATCCTGTCTATGTCTTTGAGGAGATTGGGTCTCCAGAACTGCACGCAGTACTCCAGATGAGGTCTGACCAGCTGTCTGTACAGAGGGATAATAACTTCCTGTTTTCTACTGGTGATGCCTCTCCCTATGCATCCCAGTATCCCCTCAGCCATCCTTGCTGCCCTCTCACATTGCTTGCCCACCTTTAGGTCATCTGATATGACTACCCCAGGTCCCTTTCCATTTTTGTTGTTGTTAGTATCTCACCCCCCATTGTGTACTCTTCCCCTGGGTTTTTGTTTCCCAGGTGTATTACCTTGCACTTCTTAGCATTGAATCTAAGCTGCCATACATTTGACCTTTCCTCTAACCTTGCCAAGTCCCTTCTCATCCTTTCCACCCCACCTTGTGCATCAACTCTGTTGCAGATCTTTGTGTCATCTGCAAAGAGACATACTTTTCCTTCCAGTCCCTCTGCAATGTTGCTTATAAAGACATTGAAGAGGACCGGTCCTAATACTGAACCCTGTGGTACCCCACTAGTAACCCCCCGTTCTTCAGAGTGGACTCCATTTACTATTACTCTCTGTGTCCTATTCTCCAGCCAATTCTTTACCCAGGTTGTCATCTTGGGACCCACTCCCAGGCTGGCTAACTTGTATATTAATCTTTTGTGTGGGACTGTGTCAAATGGCTTGCTAAAGTCTAGGTAGGCCATGTCCACAGCCCCTCCCTGATCTACTACTTTGGTCACCCAGTCAAAGAAATCTATCAGATTTGTCTGGCATGACCTTCCTGCTGTGAATCCATGCTGCCTTTGGGTCCTGTGCCCCTCTGGCCTCTAGATACTCGACAGTTCTTTCATTCAGAAGTGATTCCATCATTTTCCCTACCACTGAGGTTAAACTAACAGGTCTGTGGTTTCCTGCTTCTGCCTTGTTCCCACTTTTGTGAAGGGGAATCACATCTGCCCTCCTCCAGTCCTCGGGTACCACCCCATCCTCCCATGATTTGTTAAAGAGGGTAGTCAGTGGTGTCACTAGTTCTACCCTTAGTTCTTTAGAATTCTAGGATGAATCCCATCAGGCCCCATTGCTTTGTCCACCTTCAGTTTTAAGAGTTCTTTCAGAACCCTTTCTTCTGTAAATGGCTGGTATCAACTTCTGTATCCAGAGTGTTTCTACTGTTTGTTTTAGGTACCTCCTCTTCCTTTGTAAATACTGAGTAAAAATATTTGTTTAGTATCTCTGCCTTTCACAGTCACCCCTCTGCCCACCCTCCTCCCTTTATTAAGCCTCACTATCCCTCCCTTGGTCTTCCTTCGCTCCCTGATGTACCTATAAAAGGTTTTATCCCCCTTCTTAACTGAGTTGGCTATCTTTTCCTCGGTTTGGGCCTTTGCTGTTCTGCCTTCCCAGCTTCCTTTTGCTTTAACTGATACAGTTATCTGTCCTGCTCCTTCTCTGATTCCTTGTACTTCCTGAATGCTTTCTTTTTCTCTTGAACCTTCACTGCCACTTCCTTTGAGAACCATAGTGGTTTCTTACATCATTTTGTTTTGTTTATTTGCTTTATACAAAGGCTTGTTACCTCTGTGATGGCAGTTTTTATTATTCCCCATTGTTCTTCCACCCCTCCTTCCTGCCCATTTGCTAGTGCATTCCTTAGGCACTCACCCATTTTGGCAAAGTCAGCCCTCCTAAAGTCCAGTACTTTTGCCTTTGTATGGCTTGACTCTATTGCTGTGTTTATTGTGAACCGTACT
Organism: Neoceratodus forsteri; assembly: GCA_016271365.2. NCBI lineage: Eukaryota > Metazoa > Chordata > Ceratodontiformes > Ceratodontidae > Neoceratodus > Neoceratodus forsteri. The sequence goes on from CM057456.1 coordinate 1,684,063,886, forward strand.
GTTTGATGGTCTTGCTTTGCTGCTATCCATCTGTTTTTTAAATCTTGATGTATAATCATGCACCATACACTCACTTCACTGATACCTACCTAGGCCTGATGTGCTGATGATGACTAAAGAGACTGGAAATCAAATCATCTCACAAATGATTCTGGTTTTAGAATATGGGAATATAATTTGAATGAATACTAAAAATAATTACACATGATTTATAATGAGCTGGCAAGATTTGTGTTACATTATGGACTCAAAACTTATCATTGCCAACTTCACAAAAATTTGAAATGGAAGCCATCAGAAGTAAAAAGGGAATGAAATCCGGTGAAGCTGGTAACTAAAATTTAAAATTCAGTTCTATGAAACTTTAGGCTCTCATACAGCGTAAAATGTCAGTGGCTCAGTAGGTAGCACACTTACCTGTGGAGCTGAAAGATTGGATGGTCATGGGTTCTAGCTCCACACAGGACACTTGGGTTACCACCCATAACTGACATCATAGTGCAGTATGAGAGGAGGGAGTAGCAATACTGAGATGGTGCAGCACTGGTAAGGTGGCATCCTTCAGATGAAATTTTAAACCATAGTCTATTCTGTCCATCTCTAGTCACTGTCCAGGTGGAAGTAAAAGATCCCATGGCACTTATCAATGAAGATCTGGGGAGTTTCCCCAGTGTCGTGGCCAACATTTCCCCTGTCAATAAAACAGGTCCATGCAACCCTCCCCCTGGACACATCTGAAAACAAGCTAATTAACTTAGTGTGCCTTTCCTGATCTAAAAATACAAATAAATAAATAACTAAATAAATAAATACATACAGAAATAAATAGATCATCCTGGTATATGTTGAGATAAATTAAATCAAGGGGAAGGGTATAGAAATCTCCCAGATCACCACAAGATTTGGAGAATGGACTTCTGAATATTATTCTGCAAAGATCTGAAACAGATTGTCTTTGGCAACTAGAAATAAATCCACTTTAAATTTTATGAAAACATGTGTTGATGAAACCAAATCATGTTGGAGTCATATGATGCAGACTGAGTGAATGGATGGCTTTGAGACTGCTCTGTGGCCTATCCTGATAGAATGAGGCTTTTTTGCTCTTTACAGCTTGCTTTTACAGTTATCTTTCTTGCAACAGGCTCTACTTACCTCATGAATGTATCTTACCCAGTGGAACACTCATGGCAGAGGCTATTGAGTTTGTCCAGATGGACTGTGCTGAATATGCATCACTCCCTCCTAGGCCACAGCCCCAGAAATGCAGGTTACCTCCTGATTCTCCTATTAAAATGAATGAGGTAACAGATTGCTTAGACTGTTTCTTTTTACTGAACTTACCTCCGTGTTGGAGGTGGCCAAGGACCCATGGCTATTCAATCCAGCCTTTGAACCTCTTAGCCAGAGGATGGGAGATGCAGAGTCCTAAAATGGCTCCTTTGAGGATGCTAGGGTCCATGAACAGCAGGATGTCCAAGACTTGAAGACAAAACTTCAGAAGTTAGAAGATCAGATAGAGGACCAAGAGGGTGTCTCTATGATGCCAGTTTGACTTTTTTGTCGACCGACATTCTAGTGACGGATTTACGTCGACCACAATTTGTGGTTGACATAAATCCATCAGGAGAAATGGTTGCTGCTCATCAGGGGGCTTTGCCCACCCTGCACCCCCTGAACTTAGGGATTCTCAACTCCGAGTTGGAGTTGATTTGGAGAGAGGGTGCAGAACTAGGGGAAAGAATGCCGACTTTTACAGTGAACTGTCGATGTTGTTGGCATCAACATGTTCACAGTAAAAGTTTTGCTGAATGGAATGCATACCCAAGAGGGGAGAAGTAGGCAAAATAGTTTAGTGATTGTGGGCATTCCAGAAAAATCAGAAGGCTTTGATGTGCTGAGCTTCATACAACAGCTGCTGACTTCTGTAGCAGGACCTCCTCCAAATGATAGCCAGTATATTATAGAACATGCTGACTGGTCTCTTAAACCTCTTCCCCCTCCTGATGGTAAACTGAGAACTATTGTTCTTAAATGTTTAAATTACAAAGACAAGGTTTATATCCAGGCTTGGGCATGCAGAAAACAAACCTTATCTTGGAATGGCATTAAATGTTATGTTTTTAGTAATATGACTCCATTGGTGCAGAATCAACAACTGGCCTAAATGGATGTGAAAAAGCACTTTACCTTGTGCATATCAAGTTTTGGTGCTCTATTCAGCTCATCTGTTGGTGCACACAGCTAAAGGTGATGTGGAATTTCATTCTGCAGAGTCTGCTGATCTGGAACTCCCTAAAATTATTCTGGTATTGTCATTGGACATGGTTTCAAATCCCACAAAATCATTGAAACATTGATGGCTGGCAGTATGCCCTATAGTGGCCTATGTATAACAGGGTGGTTTCCAATGCTCTCAATGCCATTGCACCATTCCATTTATGATGCAGATCTTTGCACATGAGATCCCCTTGGTTTCACGGGGATCTCAGAGTGTTGAAGATCAGTGGTCAGAAGTTGGAGCATTGCTGGTGGAAGACCCAGCTGGAGGCTGACAAGCTGGCCCTGCATGCCCACTATGGGGAGTACCTGGGGACAATCTCACGTAAGAAGGCAGAATTTCAATTCAGGGAGATTGCTGCGGGGAAGAACAGACTAGCTCAGCTGTTTTGAACTGTAGATAGGCTTTTACATATGGCCTGCCTGCAGCTGAAAAAAGCTTTTTCAACCACCTTATGTGAAGAGTTCGCTCTGTTCTTCTCTGACAGAGTGTCGGCCATCTGGGTGGGGATTCCACCAGTTAGGCTTTTGCCTAGCAGTGGTCAGGATGGGGGAATAGAAGCCCTCCACCTATCTGGGAAGAGTTTAGGTCAGTTGAGGTGTCCAAAGTGACCAAAGTGATCATAGAGCTGAAGTACATGTTTTGTGAACCGGACCCAGCCCAGACACAGTTCTTAATGAGATGTGTTGAGGTTGTCAGTCCGGTGTTCGCCAGGATTGTCAGGTGCTCAATGGTGGAGGGTGTTCTCCCTGTTGCCTTGAAAAAGGCACTGGTTAGGTCCCTCCTGAAGAAATCTTCCCTTGACCCCGATGTCCTGGCAAATTACCATCCTATCTCCAACCTGCCCTTTTTGAGCAAGGTTGTTGAGAAGTTGGTGGCCCAACAGCTCGAAGATCACCTGGTGTCCTCAGACATTTATGAGCCATTTTAGTCAGGTTTTTGGGCCAGACACAGCACGGAAACAGCTCTAGTGAGGGTGCATAATGATCTGCTCAGGGCTAGAGACAGAGGAGACAGGTCAAGTCTTGTGCTCCTCGATCTCACCTCAGCTTTTGACACTGTGGACCATATCATGTTATTGGATTGGCTCTGTGAGTTTTGTGGACTTGCTGGTACTGTCTTTAGGTGGTTGAAGTCTTATCTCTCAGACAGGGTGCAGCGGGTGGTGGTGATGGGGAATTTCTCCTCCTCCCCAATGCCTCTGTCATGTGGAGTGCCACAGGGCTTGATCCTGTCACCGATGTTGTTCACAGTGTATATGCTGCCCCTGGGTGAGATCATTCGACAATTCAGTGTGGAGTTTCACTGCTAGAGTATGCAGATAATACCCAACTGTATTTGTCATTGTCTCCTGGAACATCAGGAGCTCTGGATCTGCTTAACATCTGTCTGGTTAAAATCAATGACTGGAAGGCCTCCAGCTGGCTGAGACTCAGCCTGGCTAAGACGGAGGTACTGGTGATCGAGCCAGGTCGTGCGCATGATGGATTGCGTGATGGAAGCGCATGGGCGGCTTCCAGCTTTGTGCTGGGATCTGCTCCATTGACAGTTTCCATGAGGGTGCAGAAGCTGGGCATGATCCTTGACAGCAGGCTGACTTTAGAAGATCAAGTGTCATCTGTTGCCAGTTGTCAGTACTAGTTTTTACCATTTATGGAACATTGCCCGGATTAAGCCCTTCGTTTCGTCTGAGGACCTGCCAACACTGGTATATGCTTTTGTCTCCTCCAGACTCAACTACTGCAATGCTCTTTACTTCAGGGTCATGGGAGGGACCATTCACAGGCTGCAGCTAGTGCAGAATGTGGGGGCTAGGTTACTGTTTAGCCTTTCTAGGCTTAGTCATGTGACCCCTGTCCTGCGCGCTCTGCACTGGCTGCCGGTCAGGTGGAGGGTCCTTTTCAAGGTGGTGCTTCTCACCTATAAGGCCCTAAATGGACTGGGCCCTGGCTATCTGTCTGAGCTTCTTACACCGGTGACCTCTGTCTACTCCTTCCCTGTCACCTCAAGGGGCCTCCTGGCTGTTCCCAGGGTACAGCTCAAGACTTCTAGGGATCATGCTTTCAGTATCTCCGCACCGTACCTGTGGAACTCTTTACCATCCGCAGTCCGGGAGGCCCCCTCAGTGGAGGCTTTTAAGAGGAGGCTAAAAGCACACCTCTTCAGCCTGGCATTTAACGAGTCCTGAAATTTATTATGATGCCTGGTCTCAATGAATTTGTTTTTATTTGTTTTACTTGTTAAGCATATTTATACTATTTTATATGTATGTTTTAATGCTTATTTTATTGTACTATGAGGCACCCAGAGCCTCCAGAATTGGGTGCCATACAAATAAATTTGCCTTGCCTTGCTTATATACATGTTATCTATTCAGTTTTGGCCTCTATGTTGTTTAATTAAACTTGGGGACTCTCTTTTTTGAGTATTTAAAGGTTCATTTTGATGGTTATAACTTGGTCATTTTTCATTTTATGCATAGCCTGGGGTATAATCTTCGTTTGAGTTGTTGTCTGCTGGACCCTTTTTAGGGCTGCAGTGGGCAGAGCCCTGTAGACCTCTTGCTATGAGAAAAAGGACTCCCACATTTCTTGTGAATGAGCAACATGCTGGAGTGACAAAACAAGTCATCTCTGCATCCAGCACTCTGTGCTCGCAATATTTTTTTTTTAATTTTGGTGGTCCGTGACTGCTGAAAAACATATCCCCCATCAGACTCTCCCTCTTTGCACTCCCCCCAAAAGCATAATAGTGACATTGAGGATGTTCAGTCCCACACTGTCCCGATCATGAAATCCCACCTATATTACTGCATATGTGAGGTTGCACATTTTTTTGTTTTTTAAGATATATTTTTATAGTTTCCCCCACACAACCCTCCCTCTCAGTGCTCACCACCCACTCCATCCCAGAAACAACAGTGGCACTGGGGGGCGCCCAGTCCCCCAGTGAAGGAATCCTCATTCCTCCCCCTCCAGTACTGCACATGCGTGGTTATTTGTTTTTTTCCCTTCTCCTTTTTTTTAACTTTCCTCCACCCACCCAAATTTTCTTCTCAGCACCCACCATCCCACACACCCCCCAGAAACATAACAGTGACACTGAGGGGGCCCAATCCCCCAGTGTCGTGATCGGCATCTTGGTCCTGTTTTATTTGTTTTTGTTTTAACCTGTAACAAGAAAACTTCATAAATGTCTTTTGCACTGTTTCAGACCCTCAACTGACCCTCTCACTCAGCAACAACCCCCTCAAGCCCTTACTTACCAATGGGGGGTCCAACACTGTAGTCCTCTGCAGTCTTGTAACTTTGGTAATTATCAAAATTTTTACCCCAAAAACAAATGACCTAGTTGGGAATGGGATCAGGGCAGTGCAGGAGGAGTTTGTGGAGTTGGGGATGGGCCTTAGACAAGTAGCATGCATGGTAACCTTCTTGGAGGTGCTGCCTGTCTATGGCATGGGTGAGGCTAGAGTACTCCACATCCTGGAATTCAATGAATGGTTAACAAACAGGTGTGGACACAGGGTTTGGGCTTTATTGGGGACTGGGGGTCAACCTTGAGGGATACAGGCTGTACTGGCACAATGGTCTGCATTTGTCCAGGAGGGGAACCAGCATCCTAGGTGATAGGTTTAAATGGTTCATTGGTGAGCTTTTAAACTAGCTAAGGGGGGAAACACTGAAAAGGAGCAGGGAATTCCCAGTCTCCCTCCACAAAACAGGGTAGTTAGTGAGGTTAACACCAAGGTAGAGAGGTCAATGGGGGCAGGGCAGGGGTAAATGGAGAAAAAGGCAAAGGCAGTAAGTACAGGGATAGGGCTAAAAGGGGTAAGGCCATCAAATAATGGAGGACGATGAGTGCCAGTGCCCATAGTCTGGGTAACAAACTTCCTGAACTAGTGGCCTTAATGGAAGAGGGACACCTGGATATTGTGGCAGTCACAGAAACCTGCTTCACAGAGAACCATGACTGGGATGTCAACATTCCAGGGTACACAATCTACATGAGGGACAGGGAGGGTAAAAGAGGAGGAGGAAGAGTAGCTCTCTACACAAGGAAGGTATCAAAGCAATGGAGCTAAAAAGTAAACAGGGAGGAGAAGAGGCACCGTGGATCACCTTGGAGACAGGAAATGGCACAACAATCTGCACGGGGGTTGTATACGGAGCCCCATCTCGGGGAGCAATTGGACAAGAAAATGATAGGAGGCATCCTTAGAAGGGCAGAAAAAAGGGATATGTTGTTGATGGGGAACCTGACTATGCCAGATGTTAACTGGAACACATTTACTGCAGCCACATCCAAGAGCAGAGTCATTCTCGATGCCCTACAGGAGGCATGCCTCAAGCAGCTAGTGCTGGAACCCACTTGGGAAGGAGCAGTGTTAGACCTGGTACTCTCAAATGGGGATGGTGAGAGGATCTATGCTTTAGAAGTGGGTAGCCATCTGGGAACAAGCAACCACCAGATAGTGTGGTTCACAATAAACACAGCCATAGAGTCAAGCCATACAAAAGCAAGGGTACTGGACTTTCAGAGGGCTGACTTTGGCAGAATGGGAGAGTGCCTAAGGAATGCACTCACACAAGGTCAGAAAAGAGGGGTGGAGGAACAATGGGGAAAAATCAAAACTGCCATCAGAGAGGCAACAAGCCTTTGTGTGAAGCAAATAAACAAAACAAAATGAAGGAAAAAAACATTATGGTTCTCAAAAGAGGTGGCAGGGAAGGTTAGGGAGAAAAAGATAGCATTCATAAAGTATAAGGAATCACAGAAAGATCACGACAGAGAACTGTACCAGTTAAAGCAGAAGAAAGTGGGAAAGGCAGTCAGAATAGCAGTATGGCGCAGTGGTTTAAGGCTCTGAGCTGCAAATCTGGAGACCTGGGTTTGAATCCCACTTGCATACTGTGTGACCCTGAGCAAGTCACTTAACTTCCTCATGCTTCCAGGTTGCACCTGCAAACAAGCTTTCAGCTTAGTGTGTCTCACCTGGTAAAATAATTGGTTAAAAAAAAAAAAAAAGCAAAGGTCCAATATGAGCAAAGGCCCAAACCGAGGAAAAGATAGCTGACTCAGTTAAGAAGGGGGATAAAACCTTTTATATGTACATTAATAAGCAAAGAAAGACCAAGGGAGGGATAGTGAGGCTTATGGTGAGCAGAGGGTGACATTGAAAAGGCAGAGATACTGAACAAATACTTTCGTTCAATATTCACAAAGAAGAGGAGGGGGACGTACCTAAACCAAACAATAGAATCACTCTGGATGGGGGGGGGTCAATACCAGTCATTCAAAGAAGAAAAGGTCCTGAAAGAATTCCTAAAACACAAGGTGGACAAGGCAATGGGGCCTGATGGGGATTCACCCCAGAATTCTAAAAGAACTAAGGAGAGAACTAGTGACACCACTGACTACCATTTTTAACAAATCATTGGAGGATGTTGTGGTACCTGATGACTGGAGGAAGAGAGATGTGATTCCCCTTCATAAAAGTGGGATCAAGGCAGAGGCAGGAAATGACAGACCTGTTAGTCTGACCTCAGTGGTAGGGAAAATGATGGAATCACTTCTAAAAGAAAGAATAGTTAAGTACCTAGAGGCCAGCAGGGCACAGGACCCAAGGCAGCATGGATTCACAGTGGGAAGGTCATGTCAGATGAATCTAATACATTTCTTTGACTAGGTGACCAAAGTAGTAGACCAGGGAGGGTCTGTGGACATGGCTTACCTAGACTTTAGCAAGGAATCTGACACAGTCCCACACAAAAGGGTAATAGTAAATGGAGTCCACTCCGAACAAAGAGGGGTTACTAGTGGGGTACCGTAGGGTTCAGTACTGGGGCTGGCCCTCTTTAATGACTTTATAAATGACATTACAGAGGGACTGGAATGAAAAGTATGCCTCTTTGCAGATGATACAATGATCTGCAACAGGGTTGATACACAAGGGGGGTGGAAAGGATAAGAGGGACTTGGCAAGGTTGTAGGAATGGTCAAAAGTATGGCAGCTTAGATTCAATGCAAAGAAGTGCAAAGTAATGCACCTGGGAAACAAAAACTCAGGGGGAAGCGTACACATTGGGGGGGAGGTACTAACAACAACAAGCATTTGTCAATACCGAATGTTTGCTTGCTGGCATTGACATTGGTAGTGTAGGCATTAGAGAGATGCATAATAGGAATGGCAGTGAAGTACTGAACTGAAGCCAACCACACCACCACCCTGCAGAGACTGACAGGCATTGGGGTGTGCCTTTGGGTCATCAGGCATAATGGCCATGTCATTTCACCACACCCTACCCTGCAGACACCGACAAGTGTCATGGTGTGCCTTGGAGTCTTTGGGCCTTATGCTCACCTCATTCTGTAAGGAAATATGGTGAGATGGGTGCAGTATAGCAGAATGGGGTGAACTTTGGGGCTGAAGAGTCCAAGGCACACCTTGATGCCTGTCACTGGTTGCAGGGTGTGGGTGGGGGTGGAATGGCATGAGCATTACAGGCGACAATTCCAAGTCACACCCCTGATGCCTGTCACTCTCTACAGGGTGGGGTGTTATGGTCGGAAACCCTAACGCCCCAGGTGTTCATTGGCTTTTTCACTCCAATTTTTCAACATGGTTTTTTTGTGACCCCCACCTCATGAACAGTGGCAATATCAGTTTGTTAGAAGAAAGCTGATTTTGCACAGCAACTACGTCATTTGGCACCACAGATGCGAAAACACATTTTGAACAGGATGTGAAAAATGACAGCTGTACTGTTCATGGGGAGGTGTAAAAAATGACAATGTTGAAAATCTGCAGTGAAAATATAAAAACACTGGTGAAGTCACGAGCGTGCATAGAAACTGTGCAACGCACACATGTAATGTAATTAGTTTGGAGATTTTTTACAGCAGATTGCCAAAACTGGCATTTTGGGACTTCCGCTCATGAACAGGGTCACTGTGATTTTCTTAATCTGTCCTGAACATTGATTTCACAAACTGACTGCGCCATTGTGCGCTACATGTGCCAAAACACATTTTGAGCAAGATGTGAAAAATGACAGCTGTACTGCTCATAAGGAGGTGTGGTAAAATGGCAATGTTGAAAATCTGGAGTGAAAATAGTAAAAATTCACGAAGTTACAAGTGTGCATAGGAACTGCACAATGCACACTCATAAAACAGTCATTTTTGGGAATTTTTTCACCAAATTTTCACATAGGGTTTTGGGGGCCTACCTCATGAACTGTGACACTGTTTTATTACTCAGTCCCAAAAGGTAGTTCACTACAGTGACTGCGAAATCACCTCTTGGGACGAAATAACAAAATGACAGTGACTGAGTTCATGAAGTGGGGCCCCAAAAACCCCATGTTGAAAATTTTGTGAAAAAAATTCCCAAAAATGGCTGAGATATGCACCAAAGTTGAAAAAAAAACATTTATGCCATTATACAGCTTACTGGTATTTTTTCAGTTCGCGGTCGGTTTTGAAGAGTGCAGATGTGTTCCCGGTCCACTGAAGATCATCACACCAGCTTCCAGAGGTAGGCATGGGGTCGGGAGGTGTGGGGAGGTGGGTGCTAGAGGGTGGGAGGTTGGGGGAGGAAGACAGTCAACGAGGGACCGTTTTGATTTTTTACAGGTGTTTTTTAGACTACACGGGACTTTTGCCATGCTAGGATGGGCTCCCAGCATGGTAGCTGGAAGTTTATTTTTTGTGGGGCAGTGGAGCTGACAGGGGATTGGGCACCCCCATTGGCCATACCAACCTTTGACAAGCTGAGGTGGGCTCCCAGCATGGCACCTACAAGTCTGTTTTCTTTGGGGGAGTACAGTGGACCCGACGGGGGATTAGGAACCCCCATTGGCCATGCAAACTTTTGCACGCTGGGGTGAGCTCCCAGTGTGGCACCTGGAAGCCTGTTTGGAGAGGGGGCAGTGGAGCTGATGGGTGATTGGGCACCCCCATCAGTCATACAGTATGCGGGGGTGGAGGGGAGCACATGAGCATGCTGGGATGGGATCCCAGCGTGCTACGTAGGTGTTTGTCGGGGGGGAGGCAGGTGACAATGAACTGTCTGACAGTTCAGATGCAGTGCTGATGTATAGGCAATTTTACATGTTACCACTGCTGATTGTGGCGATGTTTTCCTTAGAACTGTATGCCACTGCATCTGAATGGCTGTCATAGACAGCTTGGACATTCATTGGCACGGTGCAGCCGCTCCTGCAAAAGGGAGCAAGGCATTGGAAGTGGGGGAGGCACACCTACGAAAACTCATATGGTGGCACTATGTTTCTTGCACATGCATGCAAGCAAACATAAAAATGGAAAGGGACCTGGGGTAGTTATATCAGATGACCTAAAGGTAGGCAGGCAATGTGAGAAGGCAGTAAGGAGGGCTGGGGGGGATACTGGGATGCATTGGGAGAGGTATCACCAGTAGAAAACAGGAAGTTGCCATCCTTCTGTACAGACAGTTGGTGAGACCCCATCTGGAGTACTACATGCAGTTCTGGAGACCCCATCTCTGCAAGGACATAGACAGGATGGAGGCAGTCCAGAGGAGGGCAACTAACATGGTGCAGCGTCTGCACCAGAAACCATATGAAGAGAGACTAAATAAGCTTAATATGTATACCCTTGAGGAAAGGAGGGAGACGGGGACATGATAGAAACTTTCAAGTACCTCAAGGGAGTCAACAAAGTCCAAGAGGATAGTATCTTTCAGAAAAAGAGATGTGCAAGAACAAGGGGGCACAATTTGAAGATGGGGGGACAGCTCAGGGGCAACGTGAGGAAGTATTTTTTCACAGAGAAGGTGGTGGATGCATGGAACGGCCTCCCTGAGGAGGTCATGAGGTCAAAAACATTGGGGGAATTCAAGAATGCATGGGACAGACATAAGGCATTATAGTGGGGGGTAGGAGGAAGTAGGCTGTTGGTTAACTAGGATCTGCATCTTATTCAAAAGGTAGGGAAATGGGCAGACAGGGTGGGCCAAGCTATCCTTATCTGACTTCAAAGTCTATTTTTGTGTGTTTCTAAATTTGTAACATAGCCATATGTTTACAGCCCCTCATGAATGTGACAGCTGTCATTTTTCAAATCCTGGCTAAAATGTTTGTTTGTTTTTTTATCCCAAAAAGTGATTTTCGGTCTCTACATAAATTCACTTTTAGGGCAGGCATTATTAATTCTTTCTGTCCTTGTTCATGAGGTGGGGTCATAAGAAGGCTATGTTGAAAATTTGGTGTAAAAATATTAAAACTCAACAATGTTAAGAGCCTACATTGAATTTTGCAATTGCAGGCTTGTACGTTTGGTAATATTCAGTATTTTTACATCAAATTTTCAACATAGTTATTTCTTTACAGCACCTAATGAATGTAACAGCTGTTATTTTTCATCTCCTGCTCAAAATGTGGGTATCCCGAAAGTTGATTTTTCAGTCCTTGCGCAAAATCCCCTTTAAGCCAGGAGTTGAACATTTTCTCTGCTCACCTTCATGAGGCAGGGTCATAATAAGGCTATGTTGAAAATTCTGTGTCAAAATATTAAAAAACAAATTTGCAATTTTTTTACCCGAAATTCCTCAGCCGCAGCCCTATCAGCTCTGGCCAGAATTTGTTTCTGTTTTGAGACACTATTGTAAATTAACTGTTTTTAGTGGCATTGATTACTTATTCCCTTTGTGCATGCTCTTCAACTTTATGTCCGGATGCCATTGGACTTTTCTCAGCAGATCTTTGGGGAGCATGCGAGACCGTCCTTAGTGCCTAATTCAACATTTTCATGGTACTGCTTCTTCTGGTTAATGTGATTTTCAAGAACCTTCAAGGGACTTGGCTGTGACTTGCAAGTGTGCATATAGCAGAATGGACATTTTCAGCTATGGAGCTGTATACTTCAGTGTATAGGACTACTTCCCTCATTGTATTTATCTCCACCCTTCTCCAGTCTCACTTTGCTTTCATTTCAGGTTGTTTCCAGGATTATGGGCACTTTTTCAGACTGTATGACCCTTTCCTACATGTTTTGTTCAGGAGAGGCCAATTTGAATTTGTTGCTGGACTTCACCTAGTCTTCCTTACCCTCGGACACTCATGAGACATTGAGTGCCATTGGTATAGATCTCATTGTTATTGCCTTGCATTTATTTTATGAGTAGACATAGACATGTTAGTATATGTTTATTACATCCCATGGGGGTATTTCTGTGAATGTGTTCTGGGCTTAGTTTTAGTAGTAGTAGTATTGCTAACTATTGCTTCATGGCTGTTGCAATTTCCATGTTGCCCTGTTTGCTCCTATTTAGTGGATGCTGTTCATCCACTCATGCTTTACACAGACCAATTGAACTTAGCCTTACAGTTTTTTGTTAGTTTTCCTGTTCTTTTATGGTCTGGGTATGTTAATTTTTTGCCTGGGTTACAGAACTCTATTTGTGTTTCATATGCCTCTTCCCTTTTCCCTTCTCCCTGTTTTTTTGTTTATTTTTCAGTCTTCACCTTCTCATGTATTACATGCACGAAATAGTCCTCCTCTCTCTCTATCCCAGTGTTTTATTGAGTTTTAATCCTTTCCATACTGAAGTATTGGGCTACACATAACTTTATTTCTTTTTAAAGTTTTGGGGTTCTCTCTGCAGAGCCATGGGTTAGCCCCCTCTAGGTGTATGCCACAAGGATCACCACAAATTTACGGGCAGTTTTCTGCCCATGTTTGCTTAACCCCTCAACTTCAGATACTACTTGGCTCTTGCTTCAATTCAAAAGGGAACAATATGCAGAACTGTTATGAGATAATGCAGAAAGAGCCATTTTGTGAGCTAAACTAAATTATATTGATCAGTGGGAGAAAGCTGGTAAGTTATTAGCCCTTCACCTCTGTCAGGCTAAATCTAGTAGAATAATACCAGCTATTCATGAAGCCACAGGTACTCCCTTACTCACTAAACCAAGGAACATTGTACATTTCTTTGGGGACTTTTACACTTCCTTGTACAGCCAAGATATGTCCAGTAACTTGGATGGCATGAATGCTTTCTTGAAGGCAACAAACTTCCCTTGAATCCCAGTGGACCAAACAGAAGCTCTAGGCCATCCAATTACACTACTGTAGCTGAGGCCACACAGGCCATTAACAATCTCAATTTAGATAAAGCACCCAGAGTGGATGGATTTTTTCCTAATTCTTATAGACTGTTTAAGGATGAGGTCACCCCCACTTGACCATTTTATGCAATTATAGTTTTGATAAGTACCATCTGGACCCCATTTTACAGGAAGCCATCATAACTTTAATTCCCAAACAGGGTGAAGATCCTGAATTCATAGAGAATTACCAATCAATATCCCTTTTAAACAAGGAGGTGAAAATCTTAGCTAAAATCTTGGCAGCCAGAGTTACTAATTTGGTAACCTCTCACTGGGTACGAACAGGTGGGCTTAATGGAGGGCAGGCTGTCCCAGAACCATCTAAGAAAACTTCATTATTTAATCCCTGCATCTGGGGATATCAGAACCCCAGTTGTCCTGGTCTCCCTTGATACAAAGAATGCATTTGATAGAGTAGCGTGGGATTATTTATTTGCCACATTAACTGCCTTTGGTTTCCCTGAAACATTTATAAAATGGGTGAAATTACTGTGTTCCCAGCCCTCGGCCCTGATATGTTGCAACAGTCTTAAATCACCCACTTTTTGTTTAAGTAAAGGTACCAGGCAGGGCTGTCCCTTCTCCACAATCCTTTTTAATTTGTATATAGAGCGCCTTACAAGAAAAATTTGATCAGACCATAGGGTCTGTGGGATTAAAATTGGGGAACACAGTTATGCAATTTCTACTTATGCATACAATGTTTTGCTCCATTTGGAGAATCCTGTGGTCTCCATCTCTGCAGTTTTTCATATCCTTAAGGAATTTTCTATTATTCTGGATATAAACTTAATTTGTCTAAAACAGTAATAATGCCGCTTAAAGCTTCTACTCATAAAGCTGATGTCATGCATTGTTGTGGAAAGTGGACTCCCAGTTCATTAACATGCCTGGGTTTGGAGCTTAGTAGAGATAATGATCTTCTACTAGACCGTAACATTATCTAGCTACTTACTCAGATTAAGACAGACTTATCTCATTGGTCCATGCTCCCTCTTACTTTTTGGGCAAGAATTAATACCAATATTGAAATGAATATTTTACTTCACCTTTTATATCCCATTACCATGTTGGGTCTATTTCCCCCAATCATTGGTTTGTTAAATTGAGAACTCTCCTCTCTTCCTTATCTGGCCTAAGGGACCCCCTTGGAGAGCTTACACAGAACTAACACTGGCTAAATTTTGGAGTGGATTACAAGTTCTTGGTTTTATTTGTATTATTTGGTCTCCCACGCTTGTTTTGTATTGTGGTGGAGAAAAGGTATCAACTCTATGGAGGATAGTAATACCTTTCTCCCATACAAACAAATATTTTTTTGTTTCTATTATCTTTTCATACCCCATTTTTGTCCCTTGTTTTCTCCCCATCCCTTGTCTTGTACAATTGCACATGCATGTGGAGGCAGGTGCATGCCACAGTCATGAGATGCCCTCCCACTGCTTGCTGCCCACCCACCAGCACTACCCTCAGACCTCCAGGCAGGGGTAGTGGAACTATGGTGGGCAACAGGGCTTCTCCCCTGGAGAGGAGAGCTACTTTTGGGCTGCTCAGTCCTGTTCCCTCCCTTCTTCCCCTGCTGGCTCTCCAATGACCCTGATTTATTCCCGAACCAGAGTCGCCAGCATGACACAAAGTAAGGCATCCAGTGCCTCAGCCTTCAGCACCACTGGGCTGATGCAAATAGAAATTCATCTTTGCAAACAATACAAGGTAGCACTTGGGGCACTTACAAGTTGCTCACTTTCTCATCTTGCCACACCTCTGCACTTTTGTCCTTTGGGTACTTCTCTTTGATGTTTCTTGACAACTTCATGCATTCCTAGGCACAAACCCTAATCATAACCCTTCCCAACCAATTTGATAAAATCAAAACTACCACCTTCAGAACTAGGTGATAAGTAATAATTTCTTGCCGGGGGGGCTGATCTATCTTGGTTAGACCTTTTTTCACATGGAGACATCTTTGCCTCTTTTGATAATTTACAACAATGGCATAATGTAGGTAACTCACAGATATTTCCTTTTTTACATCTACGACATTTGCTCTCTCATAAACTGGGCTCCAGACCTTGGTACCTGTCTAAATCTGAATGATGGGATAATTTATGCCAGTACCTTGATCAGAGGCATGCTGCCCCTCTTCTATATCAGCAACTGACAGACTGGGCATCTGATGTCCAGAATTTATAGTTAAAATACTGGCAATGAGAGTTTCCTGACTTAGATAATCCCAACACTGTTTAAAAAGTCTGGTGTTCAGTATACAAATTCATAAAAATTGACAAGCCTCAAAGGACTCAATATAAACTACTGAACAATAAGTATTTTACACTGGTCAAATTATCCAGGATGGGAAAACTTGCAACAGACCAATATTCTGTATGCCGCAATGAGCATGGCACCCTTAAACATCTTTTCTGGGACTGCCCCAGGGCTAGATTATTTTGGGAGACTATTAAGCATTGCTTGATCCTCTTTTGGGTCTCCGAGATACATTCCATCCTGTTCTTTGTCTGACAGGATTGGGGCTAGATACA
Organism: Neoceratodus forsteri; assembly: GCA_016271365.2. Classification (NCBI taxonomy): domain Eukaryota; kingdom Metazoa; phylum Chordata; order Ceratodontiformes; family Ceratodontidae; genus Neoceratodus; species Neoceratodus forsteri. Next base: position 1,684,079,863 of record CM057456.1, read on the forward strand.
CTAATGGGAACCCAAAGATATCACATGGCCTTAATTACAGCTATGGCTAAATGGTTGATTGTGAGGCACTGGATGGATGACCAGTTTCTCAGCTATAAGGCATGGTATGCCCTTATTTTAGAAGTGTTACAGATGAAGAAAATGGTACCTAATATGAGACATAAGCTGGGGGGGGGCTTATAAATCCAGATGGGAAAAACTACACACTTTGCTATTACTCCCATTGCAGACTACTCTCAATGAGTCAACTCTGTCCCCTTCCAATCAAATATAGTTGAATAAAATAATATAGACTGTCACAGGCCCACTCCAGTGGGTCCAGGTTCACTGGGCTCACAGCAAACTCCCCTGGAGAATGCCAGACTTTGTAAACAGGTTGCACATTTGTGGTGGTGTGGGTCAGGAAACCCATCCCCCTGTCCTTGTAGGGTGCTCACTGGATTTACAACTGAATATCTGCCAGAAGATCCTGTGGCTCCTCTCTGTCTGTGATGGTGCAAATGCAATCTTGAATTTGTGTTCCTGTGAGAGAACCCTCTTGGCCACTGCACAGTAAACCAGAAAAGCCACAGGTGTGTGTAGGCCTTCGGGGATGCCCTATACGTGTCTTTTATAGAGAAATAAGGAGACTGGTTCAAACCCTACAGACCACTCTGAGAGACCTCACATGTCTCCCCTTACACTCACAGAGTCCCTTTCTCGTGTCCCTTCCTGGTAGTTTGTTGGCCTTAAGCATTAGAGCAGGTGTGGTGTTGCTGAAACAAAACCTTCCAAACCTTACACACAACAGACAATTTCAGAGATATTTTAAAAGTATGTCAAAAAGGATTTACTCATATCTATTAGAAAGTATAATTTAACATAAAAATAGCATTTAAAGATATGGTAACAAGATATCAGAAAACAAAAGTTGGTCATTTACACAAAAACAGTGAACTAACTTTCTAAAATCTAACATGTAACTCTACCTTGTTTTCCAGTGCAGTTGAAGTTAGAGTCCAGAAAGATAAAATGTTCTCGTTACCTGTTTTGTGATGGAATGCAAAACGGGGGTCCCATTTGATCAGCTGAGCATCACATATAGGACTGAGTTCCACAAGCCTTAGTCTTGGCTTTTCAAAACAGTTTCAAAGTGCTTCCTTGGGATTTTCTCACTGTGAGTGGCTGACCTTTGCTACATGGCTGCAAAGAACCAACCAGCTCTCTATGTTTTCTTTTAAAAATCCAACTGTAGATTCCTCCCTGGAGGGGTCTCTTCTCTGTCTCCCCCCCAAGCTGGTTAGAAAAAAACAGATTCAGGTGCCACCTCACAGGATGAGAGCTGACCCAAGGCCTTTTGCACTGTTCCCGGTTTCCAGTAAACTATTCAAAAGCCCCAATTGCTGGGATGTTAACCTTTAATCACTCCCTCATTATCTGCAGTTGCCCTACCTAGGCAGTTTCTTGAACACAAAGGAAACCAGTCCAGACTGGAAGAGCTTTTGTCCTTGAACTCAGATGCAGAAAAAAAACAGGAATTATTTCATGTTAAAACTAGTTACAAAAACAACAGATGTTGATCAACACCATATACACAGGGAATATTAAATAATAAAACAACATAATTATGTTATGGTGCTATTTCACCACACAGGCTACTAATACAGCCTAAACCTACACATTTTTCTCTTCATCCTTTTAACTTTCTTCATGACTATGGACAAAAGTTGATGCTTTTTCCAGTTACTTCATTGTTTTTTCTTTATTTGTTTTATGACCTCTGATTGTCCTTTACTGTATTTTATCATTTCTGTGTAAAGCATTATGTACTGAAGTTGTTTTGGCTTTTGTTGCAGTGACTGGTTTGTGATCCAATGGTTATTTCATTGCATTTTGATTGTATGTCTTGTTGAAAACCTTTCAGTAAATAAGGGATATACAATGGTGAGCTGACAGATAAATGATTTATCTACATAAGTGCTGTTTGACCTCAGGTAACTTCATGAGTGGCGCAAGCCATGAATAAGGTGTCCGAGGTCACACAGCATATCTGTAGATAAATCATTTATCTAACTCACCATATATATTCATTATGCAATAGGATGCTTTCTATCACTGCAGGAACATTTGGTTTTGACTGTTTAGCTTTTTTTTAAATGATAAGTTCCAGAGGTTTTGGTTAATTTTCCTAGAATATGTCAGCCTAGCATAGTGATTGCTATTAAATGAAACATCACTCATTTTGTAGACAACTTCTTGCTGAACAAATGTCATGCTCACAGTACCATGCTGCCTTTTTCATTTTAAAGTTATTCACATTTGTTTGTCAAAAAAGGAAAAGAAAATATAATTTTATGTTTTCTTTTTGCTAATTATAAAAAAAACTAAAATGTATCATAATTGAAACACCACTCATTTTGTAGATATTTTTGTGCTGAACATTTTTCATTCTCACAGTACCATGCTGTCATTTTTTGTTTTAAAGTTATTCACATTTGTTTGTCAAAAAAGTGAACAAAAAAATGTAATTTTCTTCTGCTTTTTTGCTAATTGTAAAAGATCTATAAGGTATCTATTCATGAAACACCGCTCATGTTGTAGATAATTTTGTGCTGAACAATTTTTGTCCTCACAGTACCATGCTATCGTTTTTCGTTTTAAAGTTATTCCCATTTGAATATGGTTAGTACTGCTTCTGAGGCTGAACATTCTAAATGAATTCTAAAGAGATTTGTAACATAGTAACTGTGTGTATAAATGGTCACTGTATGTATACATTTATTTATTCATACATTGACTCAGATAAACGCATTTATCACACTGAATATATGTCCACCCCATTGCATAAATCATACTACTGTAAGTTGAAAAAAAAAATTATATTTGTAAATGTTCTTAAAAATTCATAACAAAATCAGCACTAGTTGTAAACATGTGTTTTTTTATTCTGTATATTTTTGGCATATGAACCATTTTATGTTATATGTAACAGGAATACACTTGAAAATAGGACTTGGTGCCTTAATGTATATTTTACTTGTATAAAAATAAAAATATTACCTGCCTACCATTTATTTGTTATCAAGTGGCCTGTGCTGTTTGTACTATCATCTAGCAATAGAATGCCTGCCAGTTTTCCGAGCCTCAGAATCTGACTTACCAAGTTCTCAGAAACTCCAGAAAAGTCTGATTCACTTTATTTGTGAAGACCTGTATATAACTCATTGGTTTGTGCAAGTCACAGGACCTAACTTGGCCACAGTACAAAACCACCTAATCCCTGTCTGACTTCCTTTCCTACAGGTCACTCAGGAACTCCTGCATGAAGGCTGTCCATACTATAAAGGCTCACTGCTTCAAATCAAACCTCCAGTCTAACCTTAGCTCCCCCTCAAAATGCTAGCAGGCTATACACTCTTTCTTTGAGCCCCCTGGCCAAGTTCACTACCCTGACCTTGTTGTAGATGGCTCACTGGTCTCTATCCCTCCCTCAGTGACTGCTCACTTCAATAAATTCTTCACCACCTGAGCTCTACCCTCTCCTCCTTCTCCCAGTTACCCCCTTTCTGTCCCCAGCTATATCTCCCCTGTCTCAACCCCTGATGGCTTCCAATTCCCTCCAGTTTCTACCAAGGAAGTCTTCCTTGCCCTTACCTCACTTAACTCTTCTAAGTCCAACCCTGATGGTTGGATCCCAAACCTCTACTTATCTCTACTCCGGCAATTGCTTCTCCACTTGCTCACATTCTGAATCTCACCTTTTCCCTCAGTGCTGTCCTTCAGGCCTGGAAAGTTGCAAAGTTTCTGCCTCTGCACAAAGGGGGTGACTCCTCCTACCCTGGCAACTTCTGACTGATCTCAATCCTTCCCTATCTTGCAAAGTTGCATGAGACTGTTGTCTGCTCTTGGCTTGCTGACTTCTTTACTCCTCTAACTTCCTCATCTCCATCCAGTTTGTCTTAGGAAGCACCACTCCACCATCTCGTCCCTGCTTTAACTGGCTTTATCCTAACTGGAATGGATCAGGGACATATCTCCACAACTATATTCATTGATCTGGCCAAAGCCTTTAACTTAGTGTTCCACATTTTCCTCCTCAACAAATTGAGTTCAGCCAGTCTCTCAGCACCTGCTGTAGGCTGGCTATGCTCATACCTTACTTGGTTACTTCTTCATATTGTTCATATACCAACCTATGCACCCCCAATTGGTCCCCTATTACCTGAACATACCACCACCCCTCACCTCTCCAAAGACACACTTTTACCTTCTGTTACCTTACCCCAACTGCTCTTCTCCTTTACCACCCCCACCATGGCTGCTCTTTCACCCTACCCAGTTTCTTCTCAACTATCCCCTAATCGAATTTCACTATTGACCTACCCTCCCCAGCCCCACCCCACCGCTTCTCTTTCCTTTAACTCTCCCCTTACGGCAACAATTCAACAATGCCTATTTACATGGCTGATCCTTCTTCTAACATGTCTTATAACTTACTCCTTGCTTTCTTATTTTATCCAACACCTTAGCAAATATCATGTTAGTTATGACTGTGTTTTCTTCTAAATAACATTTCAACTGTGATTCATACCAATGTAACTGTCTTTTGTTATTTGACGTGGAACCATATAATGTGATTCATACCAATGTAACTGTCTTTTGTTATTTGACATGGAACCATATAATGTGATTCATACCAGTGTAACTGTCTTTGGTTATTTGACGTGGAACCGTTGTAAAACAGCATCATGCTCAAAATATTTCCACAAGAATTTAATTAATTATTTAAATAAATACCTCACAGGCCATCAGCAGTCCAGTAAAAATGGTAGGTTTTCTGTCCCCTCCTCTCCCCATACTAGCAGAGGTCCCACAAGGCCCCATCCTGGGCCCTATCCTCTTCTCAATTTTCGTAAATGACCTCACCTTTGCATGTTTCTCCTCACACATCCACATATATGCTGATGACATGGTCTTTAATGCCTCTGGATCTTCAGCCTCAAGTGTGGTGGGTCCTTGACAGCACGACTTCCACAGTGTACTGCACTGCTTCCAGAGCAATCAGCTCCAAGTCAATACCAAGAAGACTGTGTCCATGACTTTTGGCACCAGCCATATAATGGCCAGGCTCTAGCTCTCCCCTGTTTTTTCCACATTGGATGGCACCCCTGGAGGTTGTCCCTGCCTTCAACTACTTTGGTGCTTAGCTTGATAGCAAGCTTGACTTCTCTGCCCACATCAAAACCATCCATACCAAACTTTGCCCTAAACTGAGCACCCTGTATCAAAGTAAGGACTGCTTCTCCCTCCAAGTCTGCCAGGAGCTGGTAAACAAAAGGATTACCCTGGTCTTTGACTATGTGGATGTTATCTATGGCACCACCCTTCTTCCTCCCTTGCCAGACTGGATACCCTCTGCAATGCCTTCTGTCATTCTGCTACCAACGCCCCCCCCCGCACTCATCAATGCACCCTCTATTCCTCCCTCTCAATCCTCCTGCTACTGTTTCATCACCAGTCCCATTGTGCCTCCCTTATTGCCAAATACAGGTTTAGGTCCCTTCCCTCCTATTTTTCCTCACTCATCTCTCCTGCCCCATCCTCTTCTTACACTCTCCACTCCAGGGATTCCTGCACCTTCTCCACCCCCACCCTCGCTCCTCTACTGGATAAGCTGCTTTCTCCTACTACCTCCCTTCCCAGTGAAACCAGCTTGGCCCTCACCTCCGCTTCTCCCCCTCACTTCCTGTTTTTAGATGCCAACTAATGCATCTTTCTGCTCCCTCCTGTTTCTGCCTGCCTCCCTTGACTTTTTGCCCTCTCTCCTCTCACCACCCTCTTGCTCAGTCCCCTGTCCCCATTACTGTTGCTACTGTGACTCCACCTCCAGTCTGTCTTTGGATGCTGCTAGCACTGTCACCTACCCCATTAGGTACTGAGCACTTTTATTGACTCCTTCATGAGTAGCCATTTATTATTGCATGATACAATACTGTTGTTTTTATACATGGTATCCACATGTTCCTACATCTGTAGTGCTGGTTTTGTAACCACCATTTGTTGTATTGCAATTTTTATTCTCTTTGTATTTCCCTTGCAGGTATCCCCCCCCCCCGCCAGGCCACACCTGGAAATGAGCCTTGGCTCACTGTGCCTTTCCTGGTTACCACATTTTAAATGAATAACTAAGTCAATATACTACCAAAGTTGTGCCCAACAAACTCCTCCTCTCTTCCATGTGAACTCTTTTACGCAATGTCTGAATACAAAACTACTCTAAAGACAACATTCTCATGCTACTACAGTATGAACTGCTGGCTCATAAGTGCGTTATAACAGACACAATTTTTGGTAATTTACCACGAAGTCCAACTCACTTGTAGTACAAATCAATTTACAGTAGCTTATTTGTGGCCCATATTGCTAACACAGATAAAGCCCAGATAACAGATAATTCCATATAGGCCAAAAAATAAACTTGAAGGTGCAAGCAATGTACTTTCTGATCAACTACAGTTTTGAACCAAGCAGCATACTGTATACTCTATGCAGATGTTGTATCTGATGAGACATACAGTACCAATAAAAAGTATTAGTGAAAATAAGACAAGACAGGTCAGTATGTTCTATTGTGCCCTACCCCAAAGGCTCAGGGTGCCTTACAAAGAGACCTATAAATGTACAGTAACGGTAGACAATAACTATGACATGTATTCATGAAAATGTACTGTAGGCCAGCTTAAACAGATAGAATTGTAATGCTGTCTTAAAGGCCTTTACCAAGCGGGCAGCACAAACATGGAATGGCAAGGAATTTCAAAATAAAGGTACAGCAAACAATGAAAGTCCTGTCTCCAGGCAGCCAACAAACCAGCCTCAATGGAGTGAAGTGGGTGGACTGGGGCATATGGAGACAGAAGATCTTTCAGGAAGCCTGGACCCAAACTGTGCAGGACCTTGTAAGTTAACTACCCAATCTTAAAGCTGATGTGCCACCAAATAGGCAGCCAGTGCAGGTCATGCAGTACTGATGTGATATGCTCATTCTGAGGTCTCCCAGCAATGGAGTTTGCTCTTTAAGGGGCAGACCAGGTTGTCCAGGTGCACCCCTTCCCTTTCCATCAAGATGGTGTGATCAGAAGGGGAAGGGGAGGAAGGGGAGGGCCAGGGGATAGAACAATGGCCAAGCAACAGGAAGGGGAGGGGCAAGTGGAGGTACATAATGGACAGCACAGAAGTGGTTCATCCATTTTTGCTGGAGTTTTGATCTAATTGAAACTGCAGCACATCAGATTGGCTGAACAACTGGAGAGGTCTGTGCACTACGATACAGCAGGTAAGATAGCTGCCAAGAATGAAGTTTAAAAAAAATTAAAAATAAATAAACAAATAAGTTAATAATAATATATAAAGATAGTTATATCACTTTACTCAAAGCAAAAAAAAATCATCGTTTTAAGGTGAATTGTATGTGGCTGGTTCATTAGGCTTCTTTGAGGAAAGTTGTTAGCATTGCTGGTTCGAGTGAAAGTGCTTTTAGTGGTTGGAGAAAAGTTTTGCAGCTGTACTGAGGTTGTATGCCTTGTTCTGTATGTGACTGGTTCATTAGGTTTTGTTTGAGGGAAGTTTTAGCATTGTTGGTTTGAATGAATGTGTTTTGGTGGTTGGAATAAATTTTGCAACTGCACTGAGGTTGTATTCCTTGGTTTTAAAATTGCGAGGCGAATAGACACGCATAAATGAGATTTGTTGAAAAAGTGCTTTTATCCCAGAGAAGGGTCATTCAGTTAGAAAAGCTGAGGTTGGCTTTAGAGAGAAAGCCTGAGAGTGTGGAAGCTGGTTTGACTGGGACCTCCACTGGCCTTTAACATTGCTTATTAAAGGGAGTCACGTGAATCAACAGGAACAGGTTTCTGAGGCCTTACATGGTGTGGTAGGCTTGTACTAGAATCGTTGTGGGATCTTCAACTGTTTGGGAGCCAAGGGTTTTTTTCAATGGCATTGCAGGGACAACGGAGGATCACTCACCCCTACACAAATCCTTTGTGCTAGTTTTTCCCTACAAAGACCGAAGTGGCAAAAATTTTGGAAAAAACTCTCCCTTGAGGCTTCCAGTTTGCTGCACTGAGCAGCTCTACACGGAATTGTTTCCGCACGCCAGTTTTGCCATGTGGCCTTGAAACGAACCCCCCCACCTCCCTGCTACCTCCTCGCATCCCCAAGTGGAGATTGCATCCCCCTTCCACAGGGGTACTGCTTGACTTTCCATAGTGAAGAGGCTGATCGGATGGACAGCATAAGTCTCGCTGTCCCATGTGGCGATGTGGCAGGAACCATGCGGCTGCAGAGGCCTACGCATTTGGCAAGGCAGAGGGGGTATAGGGACTAGCGCTTCAAGATGGGAGAGGATCTGGGGGACATTTGCTTACTGCAAGCTAGAAGGTTAAGGAGAGGCCTATGGAAAGGCCTAGCAAGTGGGGGGTGACGAAGCAGCCAGTTGACATGATGTCACACGCCAAAGTAGCAGACCGAAAAATGAGCAGATGGCGATTTGGCCAAACAAATGGTACAGAGAACTAGCGCTTCGGGGGGGGGGGCACTTGCATGTTGAAAAACTAGGAGGGCAAGGAGAGGCCTATAGAAAGGCCAAGCAGATGGGAATGACAATAGGCCATGCGGCAGGACATCACACACCAGGGGAACAGACCGAGAGTGAGCAGATGGACAATTTGGCCTGGCAGGAATGGAACTAGGACTAGCACTTCAGAGGTGGGACATTTGAAGCTAGCAAGGCAAGGAGAGGCCTACCAGAAGGCCTAGCAAGTGGTGATGGTGAGCAGCCACATGGCATGATGTCACACGCCAAGGGAGCAGGCCGTAAATGAGCAGCTGGCATTCTTCTGGGGCAGGGGAAGGTTGCCTAATGGCAAAGGTATAAAGTTTCTTTAGGTGGGATGCAAGGCAGGTGGCCTTTGAGAAAGAGATCATCGGGGAGCCACAAGGCAATGATGAGCAGGAACAGGCCAGAGGACTGGTGAAAAAGGGCCAGACCATGCGGCGTGACATCACATGCTAGGAGGGTCAAGCAATGGAAGCAGACCCAGAAAAGGATGGCGGGGAACAGGGATGGATAAAAAAAAAACCAAGCTGAAGGCCCAGAGAGAGGTTTCGGACACAGGAAAAGATTGTGACCTTGGGGGGGGGTGGGTCATGTTTTAGGGGGCAGACGGCACCCGGCAACAAGACTGGGGACAATAATTATCTGATGTCCAGGAGTACAAGGGGGCAACAAAAAAGCATGTTTGTCGCCGTTAGGGGCCACCTCTGGGGGAAGCGGGCCTGGCCACTTAGGATACTGCCCCAGGCAGAGTTTTTAATAATGGCATTTTCTTTTCTTTTCTTTTCTTTTCTTCAGTGTCTTCACAGTTTGCAAAAAGCAAGGAACATGGCACCCAAGAAGAACAGGCCTTCAAAGGAAGACGCATACAGGGCTATAATGGAGCTGGTGGAAAAAACCAATAGAATGTGGGAGTTGGTGGAAGGGGAGGAACCAGGGAGTTCTGGGAAGAAAAGGAAAGCTGTGAAGGGTAAAGAGGGCAGAGGGAAGTGGTCAGCTGAGAAGCCACACAGTCCAATCAGGGTACAACCACTGATAGTGGGACCTACCAAGGCATCTAGTCCAGTAACTCTGCAACCAGTAGACCCGGTACTGTCAGTACCTCCCCAAGACCAGGTTGTGATTCCCCAAGTGGAGCCCAGATCGGATCCCTAGCACGCAGTGGTTCCTCCACAGCCACTAGTAGGGCAACCAACCTTTCAACCAGAGGGAAACACACTGGGGCACCAGGAGGACAGTAGGCAGCAAGGAGCGGACAAGGCCACAGGTAATGCACCCGGCTCTGTTGGTGACAGCATCAAAAAGTACATAAGCCAAATTGTTTCGGCACTTGGCTCAGGGGGTTTGGACCAGATGGAGTCAGCACTGTCCAAGATTAGGGTAGGAAAAGAGGTGCCGAAAGAAAAGGAAGGAGGAGTAGAAAAAGAGGGAAAAGGAACAAGGGAGATAGGAACTCCTGGGATGAGAGTTGGGGAGCACGTCCCGTTGGCCACAAAAGAAAAAATATGGAAGGGAGAGTATGTGGATATTTTTGCTTTAGTAAGCCGGGAAGCAGCAGCAAAATACAAGGAAACAGAGAATATAGGAAAGAGTGAAATGGCAGCAGCGGTAGTTTTGTTAGGCGAGAAAGAGGAGGACAAATTCACTAAAGGGAAGATTTGGGAAGGGTGGTTTGTAGGTTTCGCCACATTCTCAGCCATAGTATCAGACAAGAGGCCTGAGTTGGGCATTCCACTCATCGCATACTCCTTGATAACAAGGAGAGCAAAAGCAAAAGGGGGTGTGGGGTGGATATACTATGATGAATTCTTTCGGCAGAGAATGGCGACATATGGGGATGTAAGATGGGACACGAAACAACTAGACTTGTGGACAGACTACGTAACTGATCAGTCCACACCTGAGGGAGAGTTTGGGAAAGAAGGTACCATGCCACAGAGATGCTGCTGGGCCTACAACAGGGCCTTTTGTTCCTGGCCACAATGCTGTTTCTGGCAAGCATGTTCAAAATGTGGGGGATCACACCCAGCAAGCAGATGCAGGATGACATGGGTCCAGAGAGCCCAAGGATCTGGGGGGCAAGGGTCAGGTCAACAGTCCTTTCATGAGGGGCAAGGATATAAAGGGCAGACATGGAATAGAGGGGGGAGGGGCAGGGAACATGCAAATAGAGGGATTCAGAATCACTGATCAACAAGGCCAGACATCAATCAGAGGGGCAGACCTTGGTGGAGAAAATGAAATGAAGACAAGGGAGCAATTTAAAGAAGTTAGAACCCCCATCAGGACAGAGGCATGGAGAGAATGGTTAGACAGATACCCGGATAGAAAAAACAGCAGAGATGATTAAAAAAGGCTTTTGCACAGGTTTTTTGTTGCAGTGTGAGGGCCCAAGGCAAGCCAGAGAGGTGAACAATCTGGGTTCAGTAATAGGGAGGGAAGAAATGTTAAGACAAAAAATAGAGAAGGAAAAGACAGCAGGAAGAATAGAGGGACCATATGATACCCCCATTGCAGAATATGAGAATTTCTCTATTCGGTTTGGTCCCCAAGAAACAGGAAGGGGAATACAGGGTGATTCATCACCTATCCTTTCTGGAAGGTGATTCACTGAACGATTTTATCAGCGAGGAATATAGTAAAGTGACATATTCCACTTTGGAAGATGCAGCCTGGATTATCCGGGCAACTGCGGATGCATGGATGGCAAAGACAGACATAGAGTCTTCTTTCAGATTACTTCCGGTTAGAAAAGAGGACTGGGATCTGTTGGGGTTTAAAATTGGGGGACAGTACTATTTTGACAAAGCCATGCCCATGGGTTGTTCTATAGCATGTGCGACATTCGAAGCATTCAGCACATGTTTGCAGTGGATATTTCAAGAAAGAACTGGTTATAAAACAGTGATTCAGTATTTGGATGACTTCCTTTTTATAGGCAGTGGGAGAAGAGAGACATAAAAAATGTTAGCCAGCTTCCAAGAGCTGTGTAAAGAACTAGGGGTTCCATTGGCACATGAAAAAACAGAAGGGCCCAGTAAGGTGTTAGAATTTCTGGGTATTGAGATAGATGCTCCGGGGGAAATATTTCAGCTGCCAGCCAAAAAAGTGGAAAAACTGAAGGAACTGATTCAGATACATACCAGTAGAAGAAGAGTACAACTAAAACAGTTACAACAAATATTGGGACATCTGAACTTCGCGTGCAGGGCTATTGGGCCAGGGAGGGCTTTCACCAAAAGGTCAGCAAGGGTTACAGCTGAAGTGACCAGACCACACCATTGGGTAGACATAACAAAAGGACTCAAGGAGTATTTTAAAGTATGGGAGGAATTCCTCAGGGAACATAATGGCTACCCCTTCTGGCAGGAGGAATGGGTGTATAACACAGACCTCAATCTTTACACAGATGCAGCCGGGGGCCTAGGCATGGGGGGCTATCTGAGGGGCAGATGGTTTGCAGAACTGTGGCTATCAGACTTGGTGAGGGATGGTAAGGTAAAAGATATAACATTGTTAGAGATCATGCCTATCTGGGCATGCACCCTGGTTTGGGGGGAAGAATTAAGGGGTCAGAAAGTGACATTCTGTTGTGACAATAGAGCAGTGGTAGAGGTTCTTAACAACAGAGGAGCCAGGTCAGAAACAGTCATGCAAATTTTGTGACTTCTGGTGCTAAGGGCATTGCAGTTGAACATGTCATTCAGAGCGAAACACATAGAAGGGGTACACAGTACCCTGGCTGACAGCCTTTCCTGTCTGCAGCTGGATCATTTTCAGAGGCTGGCACCAACAGCGGAGGAGCAAAAAATGCCCATACCAATGAACATATAGGACGTTGGCAAGAAGGAGTAGAACTGTTGTTTCACAGTTCATGGGCACCATGGACTCTGAGGGCCTATGATGGGGCCTGGCGAGTGTTTCAAACATTCAAGGGAACACACCATATGGAGGTAAGTAGGCCACTCACAGAAGAACAATTGGGGAAGTTCACCATACAGCAATGGCAAAAAGGATCAGCCCACACCACAATGGGGGTCTACTTGGCAGGGATTAGTGTTATTTGCAGTCTAAAAGGATGGAAGGACCCGACAAAATCAATGTTCATTAGAAGAAAGATGCAGGGATGGGGTAGGTTAAAACAAGGGACGGTGGATAATAGAAGACCAATAGGGGAGCAGTGGCTGGCTAAACTAAAGGGTGTGTAACTGGCAATATGCAGATCAAAGGATGAGGCCCAGCTATTTCACACGATTTATGTTGTAATGTTTGCAGGGGCCATGAGAGTGAGTGAGGTGGTAGGCCACGGCAGGCAAGACAAGGAAGGGGGATTAGAATGGGAAGATATAAGCTGGGAGTTGAAGGAGATACAGATCATGATTAAGAGGTCAAAGATGGATCAAAGGGGACAGGGTTGCATGGTAACACTAAAGAAACATGTAGAGGATGCAGTGTGCCCAGTGCAGGCTTTGTGGGCTTTCGCCACAGAGCATGGGAATAGGACAGGGAGATTATTTCTGCATGGTGATGGAAGTAGAGTCACAAGTTATCAAGTCACAGCATTGCTCAAGAAAGGCATGCAGTTCCTGGGGGAGGATCTGATTAATTATTCATCCCACTCCTTACAGATAGGGGCCGCCTCACAGTGGGCAGCGGCAGGCGAGACTGTGAATAATATTTTGGAAAAGGGGCACTGGCAGTCTGCCAGTTATAAGAGATACATTCAAACATTGCAGTGTGGAGACTAATGTATCACCTATGTTTTTTGTTACAGATATGGAGCCACATGGGGGGGAACAGGGAGAGGTGATATTATAGTAGGAAACTAAGACCATATATATAGATATTTATTTTGCTTAAACCATATAGGAAGAGGGAGGAGCACGGAAGTCTGGATCTGCAGCCACTCTTATATTTATTGGGCAGAAAGGAGAGCTGAGAAAAAGGCTGGGGGAAAGCAGCTTTACCAAGATGTGAAACAATGTAGATTGGTTTGGCGTGGCATCCGGGGATGAGATGGGTACAACTGCTTCCCACCTTGAAAGAACTGAAGAAGCAGCCACCCATTCCAGACTTAATTATTATACATTTAGGGGGTAATGACCTTGGGGGCAAGCCATGGGTGGACACATACATGCAGGTAAAAAAGGACCTAGAGACAATACAGCAGTGGTGGCCTAGGGTATGCATTGCCTGGTCAGATATGATACCAAGGAGGGTTTGGAGACATGAGCACAGCCCTAGAGCTGTGGATATGGCCAGGAGAAAAATGAACAGAAGGGTAGGGACACTGGTAAGAAAAATGGGAGGACAAGTAATACTGCAGGGTGTGGAAGAGTGGGTAGAAGATTTCTACAGGTCAGATGGCATGCTCCTGTCAGATCTAGCCATAGACATGTTTAATACAGAAATGATGGGTTTTATGGAAGCATGGAGGAGGCATGCAAAAAACAGAAGATAAAAAAAAAGGGGAAGAGAACGATTGGGAAGGAGGTTCTCTGAGGTATGGGAACAATACCCTAAGTGAGGAAGACAGTCATCCAATGCAAGGTGGAGACTGGCTAATGAGAAAAAAGGGGAAGGAGGAGGGGAAGAAAGGAATAAGATGAAAAGAGGAAAAATCTGAAGGAGAAAAGCGGTCTCGGTTTTCACCGTTACCTAACAGAAAAGGAGAAGAAGAAGGCACCCAGATTTTCACCTGGGGGGAGCAAAAAGAGGGAGAAAGAGGGATGATCAGAAATTGATATAAGGATGAAAATAAATGAAATTGTGAGAGATATAATAATGAAAGATGATAAAATGGAACATGGAATTATGATATATAAATAAATTAATTGCCAATCTGAGCACAACAACAAACAATGGTCTCATTCTTTTTGTGAGGGAAAAGGGGGGAATCCGGGACAATGGAGTTTGCCCTTTAAGGGGCAGACCAGGTTATCCTAGTTACCTTACCTTCCTTTCCATCAGATGGTGTGCTCAGAAGGGGAGGAAGGGATGGGAGGGGAAGGAAGGGAGGGCCAGGGGATAGAACAATGGCCAAGCAACAGGAAGGGAGGAGCACGTGGAGATACATAATGGACAGCACAGAAGTGGTTCAGTCACTTTGCTGGTGTTTTGATCCTCCACCACCCTACAATATACAGCAAGAGGTTAAGACTGTCAAAAGGGACTGTATGTTCGTCTGTCAAGGTGGATGACAGATGTGTCCGTAGGGACGATTATTGGACTGCCAAAAGTGGATGGCAGAAAATAATACGGTTATTGGTTTGTCAAAGGTGGATGGCAGAAAAAGGGGTGGGGAAGGGGAGGAGGAAAGGAATAGGACAAAAAGAGGAAGAAGCTGAAGGAGAAAAGGAGAAGAAGGCACCCAGGTTTTCACCTGGGGGGAGCAAAAAGAGGAAGAAAGAGAGATGATCAGAGATTGATACATGGATGAAAATAAATGAAATCGTGAGAGATATAATAATAAAATATGATACAATGGAACGTGGAATTATGATATATAAATAAATTAATTGCTGATCCAAGCACAACAACAAACAATGGTCTCAGTCTTTTTGTGAGGGAAAAGGGGGGGATCCGGGACAATCAACCAGACTGCTGGGTTCTGCACCAGCAGTAGGCATTATAGCAGTCTTTCACATAACCTTAGGTATTGAGCACCACAATAATCTGGTCGACAGTACATATAACAAAGTAATGCACTATTGTGATCAGGATCCCTGTCATAAGATATGATTTATTCTGGGGGATGTTACACAGATGGAAAAAATCACTATAGACTACACCCAACCCCTGATGTTCTAGTGTCACATTTCAGTCCATAATGAACTGCAGACTTGTGTTACCCTATCCACAGTTCAGAATGTGATACCTTTATGAGATGGTCGGATATTATCACCATGCATCATTACTGACCCAAAAGAACCCAGCTGGACAAGCAACACCTCCATCTTCTCTGAACTAAGACTCAGTCAGTTGGAAACCATCAAGTCATTGATTTTACAAAGACAAGCAGCTCAGCACAGCAACCACATGATCTCCATCAGGTGCACAAGCCAAGTATAGCTGGTAATCATCAACATAGAAGTGAGACTTCAGACTATACTGTCAGATGATAAAAGCAATAAATGTGAAGCTAGTAACTCAGAGACTTTATGCTGTGGAAGTATGGGGAGCTACAGACCTGAACACTTTGGATTCTGTATTAAACTCTTTATGTAAACAAATGTTAAAATTACTCAAGGGAACTCCCAGTATTGTGGTTAGAACACAGCTAGGACAGGTAAGCATAACTTGCAGGGTGCACGTTTGACTGATTAAGTTTTGGTTAAAAATATTGTTACAGCTTTCAGGAACAATACTGTCGGATTGTATTAAAGAAAAAAAATACTTACTGTATTCAAAGAAATATAACAGAAGTCTGGTTAACTAGCATCTATAAGTTGATGAATTTATATAATATAGCTCATTTGAAAAACGTAACAGAGTAAGGAATAAGGTTAAGTCAGGTGTATACAAAACACATTAGTAAATTACAGTAGTTCAACAAGGAGTTAAAGAATATGGGCTGGCAGTACAGCCTACTGGTTAGAGTAACAAGCTGTAAATGAGTTTGGTACATCCAGCAGACTTGGGTTTGATTCCCACAGCCTCCACTTGCATCTTGTGTGATCTGAGCAAGTCATTTAACCACCCAGTGCTACTGGATCTCCCCTGTAAACAGGCACTTGTGCCTAGTGGGCCTTAACCGGTTACCAAAACAAAAATAGGATGTGGTCCAAATTAAAAACTCAAAGTTTCCAAAAGGTTAGTAAATAATACTAATGAACACTCATTCAAATTTTACTTAAATATAACTCAGAACCCAAAATATAGATATCCTGGGCTTGATTCTCAAACAGGATTGAATGCCATAAGCCTCGAGTGTGCCAAACACAAAGTGCAAGAGGTTTGCAGCATTCCGTGGGTGATGTTCAGGATTCTGGATTCCATGCACCACATGCCCAAAGTTAGACCAGCTTATGCTGGTCTAACTTTGGGGACTTTTTTTACAGGATTTGAGCCAAATATTTGGTACAAGCCACCATAAAAAGGATAAAGTGCCACAAATGTATGCTATCTATGAGAATCTGGTGCATGGTGTGGCACTGTGTTCAGGGCAGTGCAGGGTTGGACACAGAGTTCGTGAAATCCCTGAGTCACCATTTGAAAATTGAGCCCTCTGACTTTACTTAGATTTGAGGCATTTCCCAATAAAGTCTGAAATTATAGATAAAGGAAAGATGTGGGTCTAACTACAAACAATAATTGTGATTTATAAGAAATAGAGGATTTATTACATCTTGTATTGCGCTGCCCTTGATATACTCAAATTAGAAAAAAACATTTTTAGGTAAGATAATAGGAACATTATAAGTACTGCCAACATTTCTATTGGACTTACTTTTCAATGATGAAAACACAGACGTCCTGGAGAAGCTTGCAATATTCTTCTTGGAAGCGATAAAGATTAGGAGTAAAACTGTAGAGATGGTTGATGTGACAGTATAAAAATATGCTAAGCATTAATGTTAAGTGGGACATACTACTACTATTTTTTTTTAAGTCTTTTAGACTTTTTCTTCTCTCTTTATAGAGTACAGGGATTACAGGCCATAAAACGTTACAAGGTGTATACATAGCCAGATCTGAACCTTCCAATGTCCTGTTTAAACTCAGGAAGAGCATTAGATGGGTTTTTGAATCAGTTCGCTAAAAACTTCAGACATATTGCCCACTTCTCATTACTATTACTGATATGATGCATCTTAAAATCCAGAACTTACTAACATACTAACATACTATTTGCCAGCAGATTAGGCCTTACGGTCTATTGAGTCTGCTCGAACCTCAGATCCTTAGTTGGGTACCGAGGCCCTCCCCTCCCTTGTGCTCCAGAAACCCCTATCATCCATCCCCCCCCCGGGACAGGCCATCATCTGATACATCCACTTTCTCTGTCTGTACCACCCTCTCTTGAAGCCCTCCACTGTGGATCTCTGAACCAGCTCACCAGGCAGTGCATTCCAAGGGTCCACCACCCTCTCAGTGAAAAACCTCCTCCTCTTTTCCCCTTCACCCTTCCACCTTCCAACTTCAAACCATGCCCTCTGGTGATACCTCCCTGCTTTAGTCTAAAGATCCCCTCCTTGTTTACCCTATTTATTCCCTTGAGGTACTTGAAGACCTCAATCATGTCCCTCGTCTCCTTTCCTCCAATGAAAACAGGCAGAGCTCCTCAAGTCTGTCCTCATACGTCAAATCCCCTAGCCCTCGTATCATCTTAGTTGCCCTCCTCTGTACCCTCTCCAGGAGCTGTATGTCCCTCTTCAAGTGTGGTCTCCAGTACTGTACACAGTACTCAAGGTGTGGTCTAACCAGTCCATTGTACAACTTGATGGTTATCTTTTAGTACAGGAAATAATGAACCATATTATTAATCCTAATGTGACATACTTGGAGAACTATAGAATACCTGTAGAATCTATTGGGTGCTTTTGTATTAACTTTGATATGCTGATTTATTTATACACATACAGATAGATATGCCCTGCTGTAATGTTGAGTGTCTGTTATGAATATTGTGTTTTTTCAAATCTTTTTTATTGTAATTTTAATATGAATTTGTCCATGCTTTTTGTATTGTAAATTTGAATATAAAATGACCTAATGGACGATCAATAAATTGTAAAGAAAATATACTGTCTTATTATCTCAACAAGAGGTAGCATGTACACAGTGAACAACATGGAGGCAAGAATCAGACCCTGTGTCACTCCACAGTCCAGCACAGTTGTTCCAGAAATGGATTTACCTTTATCAACCTGCTACATCCTTTCTGTGTGGTAGGACACATTCCACTGCAACACCATACCAGTGAGTCCTACTGTACAGTACAAGTCACATTAAACTGTTCCCCTCAACTCACTGATGTAGCATTGTTCAATGAGTTTCCTAATCTGTGCAGTGTTTAATTCAATGAATTAGTAAAAGGTTAGTATTGGTTTGCAAGTAAGCAATAAGACATGATGGGGTGTGCATTAGACAGTGCTAATGCATGGCTAGGGGACATAGTGAGGCATGAGGCCACAGGCCGAGTGCATCTAGTCCCCTAGCCATGCATTAGAACTGTCTAATGCACATCCCCGGAGTGGCTTATTGCACTTATAAAATGGGCCTGTGTATTCTAAATGGGGGGATCTAGTTTTAGCTGTGCATTAGACACAGCTAATGCATGGCTAACAACCAATCAGATTGCTTGAAATCCTTTGCCCATTTTATAACTAGCTGTTATGTACTATAAGCTTTATTTTCAGCTGAGTGCTTATGAGTTTTATTTCAGAAGACAGACTAAACAACTCTTAAGGAATGCTGTGATATTTATAAACAATGCTCTTAAGAAATGCTGTGATATTTATAAACAATGCCACGAAAAAGCGTTGCATAAACACTGCAAAACAGCTACTGCCATTTCACTAAACAGTTACAAGTGAGTTGAATAGGCAGTGAAGGATGATTGGAAAACAGTTGAAAGCTTCAACAGTTTGAGTTGCCACTGCAGTAGCATCACAAAAAAAAATGCTACACCAGTGAGTTGATGGAACAGTTTAATGTGACTTGTACTGTATATAATGTCTTAGGGGATTCAACAACACCCCATGGTCCACCATGTCAAGTTCAAATAAGAGATTAAGAAGGACCAAAATGCACCTGTTCCCTTTGCCATTACAGTGAGGAGATCATTAAACACCTTTAAAAGGGTGGTCGCTATGCTGTGATAGGATTTAAACCCAACTGATACTGAATTTTTCAGGTGAAACTTAAACTGTGATGCTTCCATCTTCTTGACCACCTGCCCAAAATGGAAGGTTCAACACAGGTTGGTAATTCACAGGAATATCAGGGTCCAAAGATGGCTCTTTAGGAGGGGTCTCACCACTGTTCTTTTCAGCTCTGTGGGGAATACACCCTCTTTCAGTTTCAGGGAGAACCTTACAATCTCTTTGATAACTGGACCCAGGGTCTCCAAACAGCTAAGAAGCCTTCAAGTAGGCCCTGGGTCCAACATATAACAGGTGTGGCACAACCATTGAATCCTCTGGAACACCTCATCCTAACAAAATGCGCTAAAACTCCCCACAGGTTAGCAGATTGCCTAAACTCAACTATGACCTGGTATAGAGTATGAATAGAGGACACCTTGACTGGATGGGCCTTGCGGTCCTTATCTGCCGTCAACTTCTATGTTTCTATGTTTCTATGTTACAGAAGGACCAATTAAACTCTTTGCACAGAGCCTTATTTTGGCTACAAATGTGTTTTCAGACTCTGGTGCATAGCTAAGTCCTTAATGCCTGGCACTGCATGCATGCTAGTTCTATAGGCATGATTAGCACAGCTGATGACAGAACAGTCTAATTGTTAGTAGAAGCCCACAATTGGTAGTGATGCCAAATGTATGATGGAGTTTGTGTCCAAAATAACTGCCAAAACATGACTAATGTATTACCTTTACTTTTCTATTTCAAAGAGAATTTTGTTTAAACTAAATAGAGAGAAAAACATAATACCTTAAGATAATTTATGGAAAGAATGCAACTCCATTTCCATACAACAGACACAAAACAAGCACAAGTCACAAAAGCACAAGCTGAATTAAGGGCCCATGTCAGGACGCAGAACCCCAAATACTTTTTTTTAAATTATAAGAAAATCTGATGATTACTGGTAGGTACAGCATTGCTCAATTACTTTAATATTTTCTTTTTTGCATATAGCTGTTTAGCACCTGACTCATGACCTGTGCCTCGCTATCAGATCTCCTGCCAGAAATCCTCAGCTCTGTCCACCACTCATTCCACTGTTGTGGCCGGTTGGAACCCACATGAAGCATGGGCCAAGAGTG
This sequence comes from Neoceratodus forsteri, assembly GCA_016271365.2. NCBI lineage: Eukaryota > Metazoa > Chordata > Ceratodontiformes > Ceratodontidae > Neoceratodus > Neoceratodus forsteri. The sequence goes on from CM057456.1 coordinate 1,684,100,409, forward strand.
CTAGCAACCTTCTCCCTTGGCCCAATCCACTGCCCACATAGTGCCTTGCAGTGCCCCTGCAGGCATCTCAAAATTGCAAAATCACCCTGTTGAGGAGGTAAGCTCACCAGCACAACAGCGAGGTCACTGTGGCTGTGGAGCCATAGTACCATTCCTTCAGCAGTGCTGCATGGCAACATCACCCCAGTTCCCCCTGCCACCCCATCCAGCTTCCATTTCCTTTCCTGAATCTGGGTAATAGTATGAGAATCAACAAGATATTCACAGGGACACATCGAGTGGCCCTTGCATTGGTTTTCTGATTATAAGTTACTTAGCTTAAACAACATTCTGTTTGCGAGAGAACTGTAATTGATTTTTTTGTTTTTTTTTTAGAGGCAGAGTGGTCCAGTGATTAGAGCACAGGCATGGGGACTGCAAGCCACAGGAGACCTGAGTTCAGATCCCACCAGAGCCATTCAAATGACGTATTACCTTCCTCAGCCATTTCGCCTCCCAGTACTTCTGCCCACACAGCTATAAAATTGGGTAGGACAATACTGAAAATTAGGTGTTTCATCTGAGTGTGACTGTCCTGGCTAAATAAACTGAACACATTTGTTACACTGGATAACTCAATGGGTTGCAGTACTGCATTGACATTTGGGGCCTTCTACTATCCAGTTTGTCAGCTGTGGGCACAGAAGCACTCGGAGGCTGGGAAAGTGGCTTACGGTCAGATTGTAAATAGGTAAGTGGGCGAGTAGGCGTAGGTAGAATTTTGGTTCTGGATATCTTGGCTCAGAGTTTGGCATTATAAATACTTGAACACAAAATGCAAAAACAAAAACAAGGTGCTGTGTCAGCATGTGGTCTGAAAGTAAAATAAAACGATTATACTTAATGCATGCTGAAACTAGAGTTAAGAATTGACGCTTCGACCATTGGACTGCAGGAAATATCTAAAAGAGGAAAAAGCAAAGTTAGTGTAGAGGAGAGGTAAAATAAGGAATATGTGTGTGGGGAAAGAAAAAAGGGGGAGGCTCTGGGAGAAGAAGTGATAAATGGGAAGATAAAGACCCTGGAAAACAAAAAGGTGATGATGGGAGTGACAAGGCATAATAGCAGTGAATGAGCTAGAGAAGTCCCCAGGTGGGGAATAATTAACAGGGCCTTGTAAGAAGGTGGAAATTTGACAAATGTTGGGGAAGGAGACATGGATGGAGACATCTGTAGAAAATGAAAATAGATGTGTACAGCTACCAGCAGACTTTAGAGAATGAAGGGGCGACTGAAAGATATTAGTAGAAAATAAGTCTGTCATTTAAATTGGAGGACTGCTGGGAGCCAAGGCTGATGATCAGTTTGGTTTCCATGTTTTTCTATGGTCAGAATCCCAGAGGCCTTGCTGAAGGACACAACCAGAAAGATCAGTGACACTGTGGTCTCTGGAAATAAAGTGGGATACAATGGGTTTATCAGTGGACAGCCTCATGAGACCACTTGTTGAATCCCTGCCCTCCTATGTTAAAGATACTAACCATGCTCTCCAGTTATTTGACAGGTTCAGATTCAGTGGCTCCCATTAGCTCATCTTCACCATGGACATCAAATCTCTGTATACAGTGATCCCCCACAATGGTGGCCTAACAGCTTTGCAGAATTTTCTGAATAAGCATGATGTCAAGCAGCCACCCCCACACACACTAACCCATCTAGTAGAACTTGTTCTTAAACTCTGTGCTTTTTCTTTTAATAACACCTACAGTATTGCCTCCTTTCACCAGCCACTTAACCTGCAGAATGTTCTTGTAAGAAGCAGTCTACCTACTCCTAACATTTCCTCCCTACCAGGTACCAAACCTTGCAACAGAACTCACTGCTACACCTGTAAATTGATTTCTAATCTAACTGAAATTTGGGGGCCCATATGTGTTTTTTATAACACCGAGGAGTTCTCATGCACCTCCACTAATGTGGTATATTGTATTCTTTGCAGGAAGCATGCAGCTATTTACATTGGAGAAACTGGTAGACACCTTGCTGATCATTTCAGGAAACACTACAGGGCAGTCAGGAATAGAGACACTGATAAAACCATTGTATCCCACTTTATTTACAGAGACCACAGTGTCAATGATCTTTCTGTTTGTGTCCTGCAGCAGGACTTCTGGTATTCTGGCCATAGAAAAAACATGGAAACCAAGCTAATCATCAGCCTTGGCTCCCAGCAGCCCTCCGGTTTAAATGTTCTACTATCTTTCAGCCACCCCTTCTTTTCCCTAAAGTCTGTTTGTATCTGCACACCTCTTTTTCCATTTTCTACAGATGTTTCCATCTATGTCTCCTTCCCCCACATTTGTCCCTTTCAGCCTTCTTACTAGGCCCTGTTAATTATTCCCCACCTGGGGACTTCTCTAGCTCATTCACTGCTATTATGCATTGTCACTCCCATCATCACCTTTTTGTTTTCCAGATTCTGTCTTTATCTTGCCATTTATTACTTCTTCTCCCAGAGCCTTTCTTTCTTTCCCCACATATATATTCCTTATTTTACTTCTTCTCTACACTAATTTAGCTTTTTCTCTTTTAGAAATTTCCTGAAGAAGACCTATGGTTGAAACATTGATTTTAACTCTATTTTCTATTTACAGTGTGCACTTAATATAATCATTTTGTTTTGATTATAAATACTTGTCTACTCTGCCTTCTCAATTCTTGATTAGTAGCAAACAGATGTTATGTGGATGGAACAGTTAGGTAACCCTCTATTGTAAACACAGAACACATTTATTTATTTATTTCCTTCTCCTGCAATGCCAAGTCTCTCTCCCTTACTCTCTGACATAACTACAGTAACTCAAACCTTATTACAATTTTTCTTTATCAGACGTACATGCATTGTATTTTTTTATTTTTGTTTATATTTTGTTATATCTCGCATATGTTTTGTCTTTCTGTAACTGTGACCCACTGCATTGTTCTTGTCAATTAATAACTGTTAATATTACCATGCAATAGGCCTTCTCTGCTGCTGTTATCATTCACTCCAGGACTCTCATATAAAACAGGTGCTACTGCACACCAACATGAGGCTATTCCAGTGTGAAAAACTCTGCAAAAGAGTGAGAGAGGATGTGATTGAGACCTATACATACCCTGCAGGGGTGAACAAGGTGCTGGAGAGGAATCTCTTTCAGAGGAGGAGGAGGAGGAACACCAGAACACAGGGCATGTTTTGAAGCTTGGGGGGGAGTTTAACAGGGATGTGAGGAAATATTTGTTCACAGAAAGGGTGGTGGATGACTAGAACACAAGGGTGTAGCTACTGATACTCCAAGTAAGCCATGGTGTACCAAGTTTAGTAGCAGGGGGTAGCAAACAAGCTGGCCAACATTGCTCTGCTCTCTCTAGTCCAATAGCATTTAGATTCCTTTGTTTGGCTTTGCAGGTTTTTTCTTTTCTCTTTCTGCTTTGTTTTGGGGGGCGGGGTGGCAGAGAGGACCACAGATGTTGAAGCTGAAGGTTTCAATTACGTCTGCATGGTCCACCTGTATAGCGATTGTCTGTGGCATCTGGTAGGGGGTGTGGCAATTCTTGGGTGGAGAGTTTAAATGCCCCAGCAAAATTAGAAGCCATACTATTAGTTCAGTTGTACTGGGAGTGAAAGAAGCGGTAAACGAACTGAGGAGCAACAGATGGAAGAACAGACTCAGAGCCAGCTAAAAGGATGAAGACTTCATGTGGAGTGGCAAGTGTAGCAAATCTGCCTACCTGCAGGGGAGAGGCAAGAAATTTCTGCCATTGTCTTGGCCTCATGGTGTAGTCAGTGGTGTTTAGCAGCAGGCAGCGAGCACCACACTAGCAGCACAGACAGACAGCAGGTCTAATATAGGAATTATCTGACTGGAGCCAGGAATCTTGGACTCGAGTCATTTGGGGAAGGGGCAGGCATGAACAACAGTGAGGGAGGGGTAGCAGTGTGGCAGGTTGGTGTACAAATCTGAAATGCCTGGCTACACCCCTGCTAGAACAGCCTGCCAGAGGAGGTGGTGGTGGGGAAAACAGTGGGGGACTTCAAGCATGCATAGGATAGGCAGATGGCCATAATAAGCAGGGGAAGGGAGAAGGGAGACGGGAGGAGCGCCTGAGTCTGAAAAGGGTCCGAGGAGTAGTAATAGGCAAGGAAATAAGCAGACAAGATGAGCCTACTGGCCTTTTTCTGCCAACACATTCTATGTTTCTATTATATGAACGTGCCCTGCAGCATCATTATTTTAACTATAGTTTACCACATCATATGATGTTTTATAATTCAATTCTACGTGTATTTGTTGAGTTGAGTTGAAAATCCTTGTTTTAATATATAAAGTAGCTCTGAAAGGCAGAGCTCGAGGAGACAGTCTAGTGCAGTGATTTAGGGCTCTGAGCTGCAAACTTGGAGATGGGGGTTTGAATCCTACACCCCCTACTTGTATACTGTGACCCTGAGCAAGTCACTTAACTTTCTTGTGCTCTCAGGTTGCAACTGGAAACAAGCGTTGGCTTAGTGTGCCTTTCCTGGTTAAACAATTTCCTCTTCTCCCCGCTGTCTCTCTCTCACTCTCTCTCTCTCTAAATGAGGACACATGACATCAAATGGCACATCCTGCTTTAACACTATTCATTACCTGGATTTGCAGGGTTTTGGCACATAACCAGTATTATGCAACACATATACAGTACATGTGTAGAAGCTGCTTCTTTAGTCTTTTCATCTGTTGTAGTTTTAATATGTTGGGAACAAGCCAGCACTCTGTTGCAATGTATAGTAGCAGTATTCTTCCTTGTACTACATGATTATGCTCCAAGCTTATAAATTACAAAAAAAAGAACAGGGCAAAACTTCCCAACAAGCCAAATACTGTATTGAAGATTATGCCAGCTTTCCCAGCCCCTATGTTCCCTCTAGGTGTGTTATTCACAAAAGAAGAATGTAACTCTATGCTTGCAAAGATTTTAATCTGCCAAAGAACAACAGAAGAAAAACATTCCAACAGTAGTTAAGTCAGGGAATTGGCCTAAATGTTTCTACTTTGATGCATAAGAATTTTATATATTTACTTTATTTGTGTATTTATTTTGCAATGTTTTACCAGGTTGGGTCTTCCGAGTTGAGAACGTTTGTTTCCAGAGGCATCCTTTGGAAGGATACATGAGAACAGAATTAAAAAAAAAAAAAGACTACAGTAATACCACATTGCACCCGGTACAAGAAATGCAGACAGGCTGTGGTTACACAACAGCAATTAACAAGGTGCAGATGGACAATGTTACAGCGCCAATGTTACAGAGACAAGCAGAATAATTATTACATAAAAAATAATACTGTGTGTGAAAGAATTGGGTACTAAGCCAAACATTTCTACCACTTAAATTGTGGAACTTGAAAAACACTATTTGGTTTAAGCAGTATTTATCCAATGGGTAATTTTTTTTTTTCATTCTTCTTTTTCCTGACACCATTTCAAATAATCATTCCATGGAAAAGTGATTAGTCTGTATGCTGCAGACTGTTAACACTCCATAAAACTTGGCTGCATACAAGACAAAAACAAACTGACTGTTCCCTCATCTGCTGGGGGTTGTAAACCTTTCACCCTTCTCTTAGTGCTATATTTTCACATTTTGAATCTTAAATCATGAATTCCTGGTGCTTGGCTTTAGCACCAGAGTACCATGTTTGCACCCAGTCTTCCAAATGTGTTGACAGGTGACAGCAGATAGCACTGTTTAGGGCTGGTCAGCATAGCAGCCCAGTTCCTATTGGGATCAAAGTTAGGAAGTGTTATGCAGCTGTCCCATTGAAATGCATTGAGGAACTAGGATACACCTTTTTTATGGCTGCTAGTGAGTGCCCTGTGCTGCTCTGCTATTGCTCCTTGCAGCTCTCTGTAATGTTTTGGTAACTTTTTATTGGCTGCAAGGAGAAGAGTGCATGAGAACCTGTTCAGCAAGTGGTAGCTGTCCCATGAACATGTAGCTGACCTAGGCGATATCACTGAAGAAGTCCTTGGTTCTTTAGCATAGCGCCCCATTATGACAAGAATTGCAATGAATGAGCTCAGAGAGGAGAATTAACTCTCTGTCAGCACATCTTTGTGAGTGGAAAGCTAACCTTTATTTTTTCTGGGGAAAAATTAAACTGCCTATATAGAACTGAGACTTTTCACACTACTAAATTATTGCAATGCAAACAGACAAAGAATAGCATTGCTGTGGCACCATCTGGTGCCTGCAGGAACTAGAAAGTATCTCTCTCAATCTCTTTGTAGAAAGAAAATACAGCTGAGTTTCCAGTCAATCACTGTAGCCTGGCCAAGGACTGGGAAGACAAAAGGGGAAATCAGTTACTGGAGCAAGAGGGAGCCAGGGTGAGCAGGCCCCATGAGAGGAATTCTGGGCCCTGGGAAAAGTTCAGACTCTGAGGCCCCTATGCAGCTTCATACACTAGCATGCCAGGTGGTTGGGCCCCATTTGGTGCTGGGTCCTGGGAATTACCCCTGACTCCCCAACCTCTCAATGGCCCTAATGGTGAGGCAATTTGCAAAACAACACTCAGCCAACATGACTTTCATGCACACTGTATCTCAAAGTGTTTTTATAAGACACAGGAATTCCATACTAGTAACACATCGAATGTAGAACAAAATAGAATTTCTGGGGCTCAGATGGGTCATACTGGGAATACAATAATATCTGTCCCTTTCCCAACTACCTGATGGCTCCAGTGAGCAGCTTGGTCAGTCAGGGAACGAAAAACAGAAAAAAAGATTTTCCCTCCTCCTCCAACTACTTGATGGGTCAAGTGCCCACCTCAACCCATCAGAGAATAATACAAATCTCTCCCCCTTCCCAAACAACTGGACAGGTACCGTGACAACCTTGACCCATTAAAGAATAAAAAAAAAGCTGGCCTTCTTTTCACCACCCCCTAACTACCTGACTGGTCTGATACCCAACCCGGCCCATAAGGGAAAATAAAAATTGTCCCTTTCCCCAAAAACACTGGACAGATCCAGTGTCCAACTACCTGACTGGTTCAGTGCCCAACCCATCAGGGAACAAAATAAATCTGTCCCCCTTCCCCAACAACCTGACAGATACAGTACCCAGTGTGACCCATCGGAAAAAAATCTGTCCCTCTTCCTGCTCTAACTACCTGACCTGTCTGATACTGAATCCAATCCAACAGGGAACACAGGGAACAAAAAAAATGCCCATCTCTCCAAAACTACTTGATGGGACCAGTATGCAACAGAGCCTCTCAGGGAATTAAAAAAATTTCCCATTCCCCCTAACAGCCTGACATATCACATGCACAACCCAGCCCATCAGGGAATTAAAAAAAAAAGTACCCCACCCCCAACAACCTAATAAGTTCTGTGCCATCCTGCGCAGTCAGGGAATTTAAAAAATTCTGCCCCCCTACCTGATGGATCCCATGCCTAAATTGGCCCAAATATTAAGCCGTATGGAGATGGAACAGCACCAAAGTAGTGAGTGGTAGATAGAACAGGTGGGGTAGTAAAACGCTACTCTCCCTGTGCCAGTCAACAAACATCGCAGTGAGGGGCTAAAACACTACACGGGAGACCTGGGGCTACTGCTGCAGTACTACTCCTACCACTGCCATGCATGCTTTAACCAGGCCTATTGCAGAGCAGAATAGTCCAGTGCTTGACATGAACCATCAGGGAATAAAACAAAACCTGTTCCCCTTCCACAAAATACTTGTAAGGTTCAGCACCCAACCCAGCTTATCAGGGAATTTTAAAAAAATCTTACCCCCCTCTACCAACTACCTAATGGCCTGGTGCCCAACACAGTCTATGAAAGAGAAAAAAAATCTGTCCAGTCTCCTCCACACAACAATTTGATGAGTCCAGGGCCAAACTTGAAATGTCAGAGAATAAGAAACATATGTCCCCTTCACCTTAACAGCCTGCCTAATCCCAAACACAACCCAGCCTGCCAGGCAGCAAAATCTGTATTCCTCTGTTAAACTACCTCGTAGGTCTGATCCCCAACCTGGCCCGTCAGGGAATAAAAACATGTGGCTCTCTCCCCCAACTACCTGACCATCACAGAGTAGAAATAAACATGTTGATTTGGGGAGGGTGGCTATGAGTGAGTTTGGTGCTGGAGGATGAAACTAATTGCCTGGTGTTGGGTGGATTTGGACCTCTGTGTAGAGTACAAGGAGCATTACTAAAAAGCAACAATGCTGTGTCAAAGCCCTCACTGTAGACTCTGTACAGAAATAATCTGTAAAACTGTCATTAAATGTAGTCCTCATATAATTACAATTATAATAGTGAGACTGGTGAGACAGTAAGGCCTGCTACAAAAACAAAGATAACAACATAAAAATGCAAGGCCAGCCTTGTTGGCCCCAGTCACATCTTGATTTATTTATTTATTTATTTATTTATTTATTTATTTATTATCCAACCATACATCCATGTAAATATCCATCTGTCAGACCAGGGATGTGACTCACTGAGATAATTGTCTCAGTTTCTGTAGAGTCTCAGGGCAAGTGGTGGCAAACATATGACAATTCTGGAACATAACAAGCAGTGCATAAGGCATGACTCGTGGATACCAGATGGATAAGCAGATCTGTTCTAATACTCTGGTGGGATTAGAGATGGGGCCTGTCCTTATGAGTTTTAGTGGACACCTTGCAAGAGGCACTGACACTAGTGATGCAGTGTACAAAGCAAATAAAAATCCCATTGTTACAAGTACAAAAAATAGTACTTAAAATAAAAATGCTGATATATTAATAAGCATGCATAATGTCACTAAGGAGACTTTTTTTAAGTATTAAGGCAAGGCCAGGGATTGGATTACCATCAGTTACGCCAGCCCTGGTGGCGAGGGGGAGATTGTCATGAGACACAAGCTGAGCCAAGTGCCTTTTGCCCCTAGGGTTAGATTAAGGAAGGTAACTCAACACCTGAAATGCCGTAGTGCTATTTAACTACATTGTTTCACATTTTTTACTTAATATTTTTATGGTTTAAATTCTAGTTGTATTTTTGTATAGGAGGGTTTCCATCCGTTAGCATAACTCTTTAGATTGTGAGTCCGCAAGTCAAAAATACTCCATTTCCCAACATTGTTTTATAACCCTGATTATTATAATTCATTTTTATAACATTTCTACTCGGTGAGCTCCCACTGACCAACAATCAGATCATGACTTTTGAAATGGTTTCAATGTCTCTTGTGCTAATTCCGGCTCTTGTAGGATCATTTCGAACACACACACAGCCTAATCTGCTCCTCCTGTCAGTGTTTCTCTCTGGCTCTCAGCTCTTGAGGGGTGAACTTGCCATGCCTTATTATTTGAATAGTATCCCTCTCATAAAGGGGGCTTTGAACTTCTCAGGTTCCTGCTGGAGATTAAATACCAGAAACAGCAGTTCAATGGGGAGTTAATAGACAACTTCAGTACACACAGTGTGACCTCTGAAAAAGGTCAAGTTATTAACACTAGAAAACACAGATTGTAATCTGCTAATGCAGGATACAACTTACATTAACTCTCCGATTTTGGCACTACTACACTGAAGCTCAGATTGCATGTGGTATGTGCTGTTATACAGATGGGATTTCAAGCATTTTGCTTCTGCTGTGTGTTAGCTGAGATATAAAACTGATAATGCATGCTGGGGTCAATAAATCACTACTCCCCACTTGCAGCCACTCAGAGGGATATCCTGCAGAAAAAAGAAATGTATACAGAATGTCACACAGGTAAGGAGTGTATGCATCTTCTTGTACCACAAATATTTATAGCTTCACTGTTTAAGTTTTTAAACAACATTGAAATGACCAATTAACTAGAGCACAGCTAATGCACATGCTATTGGTGAATTGCATCTCTAAATTGGTTTTCATAGTTTCCTTGCCTAGATTCATACTAGGAATTTTGCCCGCTCTCATACTGTTGTAAATTCTTGAATGTTTTTCTAACTTGTCTAAGAGTTTTGTACAGGTTTGTATGTAAGTCCAATTCTTGTGCAGTGTCTTCTTTTGTGTAATTAATTCTGGGCCATCCCTGAAAAAGGGACTTTCTGTCTCAGTGGGCAGGCCTTAAAAAATTCAACAAAATCAATCACTAACTAAATAACACTGTGTTCTGGTAAAATAGTTATGAACAATACATCTGGTTACAGGTACGGTACAATTAGATGTTTTATGCCTATGCTGGGCATTTTGTCTGATTGGCCACACATGAATTGTATACCAACAGTTTGTCTTTAACTTCTAAAAGGGTATTAAAAAGTTTGGGGGCAATTGTTTGTTTGTTTTTCTTATTATACTGAGTTTCAAGCAGTATCTTTACTTACACTCCACATAACCAACCCTACCTCTCAGACACATTGGCAAAGGGGCAGGGAATGGTTAATAGGAGCCACTGCCAATTATATAGGCAGCCACACTCATAACTCCTCCTTCTCCTCCTGATGCATTTTGCAGGGAGTGTGCAGGTAGTCTGGTTTGAGATTTGAAAATGTATGATTTGAAACTATTAAGAGCATATCTGGTCATCAGCAAAGAAAGTCATAGTTGGCAACCACAGAACTCCATTGCACTACATTCCTCAAAATATTTATATTTATACAATGGGAATGGAAATTGCTGTGTTCTAATTGATTAGGTGCCACCCCAGCCGTGTGTTTTTAGAACAACAACCTTCCAGGTGGCACTTTCTGACAGCCAGGACACAGTGCACACCACATATCCATGCTTACCAGAAACTGTTGAAAATGAATTATTTCTGGCAGCCATGTTAGTAATGTAAAGACATACTAGTTGCCCTAACACAGTACCTTCATTTTTAAAACTTAAAAAAAAATCCACATCAACTACACAATAAACATTTAACATTCATAAAAAAGCCCAGTATGAAGCATAGATTAACCTGTTTGTTTTACATTCTTTGCAGGCCAAGATCTCATCTCATCACACTCTGAGTTCTCAGTCTAGTTGCATGCCACAACAAGTAGCAATACATGTTTTCTTGTTTTTTTATCACAGAAAAGTTTATTATTTTTCCAAGTAACAACCACCACACAGGATAAATACAGTATAACTGCTAAGAGTAGAAGCAGCAAGGTTACATACACAGCCCCCTGGATTAATAGCGACTTAACAATAAAACCAGGGTATCCAAGATACTCCGGATGTACAATTGGTCATTATCTTAAGACTTCTATCTAAGAAGAGAAAAACAGGAGGGATAAGATAAATCAAAAGTGTGCTCTTCTCAACTGACAGAGAAAGGGGTCAGAGGAAGGTGCCGCCAGATGCCACTGGTGGGATTGCTCTAACAGTGGAGCAATACATGCTTTTTAATATATACAAACAAACACAAGTGCCAAAACTGGGAGCACCAAGACTGGAAAAAGCATGTTCAAAGGGTTCTCACTGATGCTCACTGAAAACTGCAGCCACTTGCAGAAAGCTGCAGCTTCCACTGAAACATATGAAAGCCATGGATGCTCGTTCAAAGCTATGGCTTTCACTTCAAATCTTCAGACAACCCACACAAATAGTTGCACTCTGGATTTTAAATTTAGTTTGGTGCCATAGATAATAAATGCCTTTTTATATATGAGCACTGAAACTGGGAGTATCAAAATCAGAAAAAGCACTTTCAAACAGCACCTTCACTGACACTCCCTTAAAACCACAGCCACTGTAAGAAAGCTGCCACTTCCTCTGACACACTTGAAAGCCGCCGACGCTTATTCAGAGCCATGGCTTTCACTTTGTCTTCACAGAAAAGTCAAATCTTCACAGACAACCCATACAAATACAGCACTGTAGTTCATATACAAATATTAATACAGTTGAGGGTGGACGGGAGTTACTGTGCAATAAGGCAACAAGTGCTTTCTAATGGCTGCCTGACAATATGCAAAATCCAGTTAACATTGCACACTCAGAATTTATGAGAACTACTTTTTAAAAAATGAAAACATACATTTAGACTGCGTGTTTTATATTTGGTCATTTTTTTAGATATTTACTACCAGGACACATTGTATAAGTGCAATAAGTCACTCTGAGGTGTGGGCTGTTGTCTGATAAATGCACTTCCCAGATGCTGAAGGCACTTGGCACACGCACCTTGTGCCTCACTATATGCACCTTGGGTCATGTGTTTATCAGACAACAACCCACACCTTGTGGTTCATTGCTTACTTAAGTAATTCCATTCTTCAGCACAACAGGTATTTACATGAAACAGGAGCATTGCTCCTTATAGTTTATCTATAGCTGAAACATATTCATGTGCTGAAGTCATGATACCCTGCTTGCGACATCACAGTAATTTCCACAACGGATTCTGAAGTCACAAATCAGAGATTATGACTTTAGGTCATCAATAAGCTTGAGCTGTAATTGAACCATAAAGGACAAAGATACAGTTTTTATGTAGACATTCTTAATTATAAACAATAAAAATGCCTTGAAATAAATGTTCTGGGAATATCATGTAACTAAGACTATGCGGATGCAAACGACAAGTTATGTTTGTGGTGACTGGAGCACCTTCCTAAAACATTTTTAGGGAGTGGTGTGAATTTTTTTCACCTATGAAGACGGTACTATGCAATGTTTCAACTTTGCACTAGTGGAATGTCATGAATTCCGCAAAAGTCTGCAACCCTTTCCTCCCATTTAAACTGAGTGCCAGCACCACGTCAAACCACCCCAGCGACATAATGCAAGTTGCTCCCTGATATCCTCAGTCTTCATGTTGTACCCAAAACTCAACTATTTAACCACTGCCTTAACCTACAAAACTCATAACCCACCCTGTGTCAGTCTGCTGCTCTCAATTCTCCCTCAACATACCATTCCCATGCTCAAATCTCAGCTAGCATTATGATTCAGTCCATGGAGACCTCACTTTCAAACCTTCCAAGAGCTCAGTTAAGCCAGTCATTATTTGTGCACACCCCACCCCCTTGCCTGCTGCCACCTGATCATGCATGTCACTATCAGTGTAGTGGGGTGCATGGATTAGCATAGCCTTAGAATTTGGTGCACTGCAGTATCAAATGTGTATCAAGCCTGAAGTCCATGGCATTCCATCCCCCACCCTCTGCAGATACTAGCATTTGGGTTTGGGTGACAGTCCCATACACTGTGAAACAGTAATCCTTTAATTTTGCTCCTTAAAATGTTAAATGTAAAATCAGAAGGAAGTTACCTGTTTTGATTTTGGATACATTTTCAGTTCTACTGTATTAGTCAATGCATTTGATGATCTTTGCAGTCCCAGGGCCCAATTTTCAAAACTCTGGGAATGACGCAGGGTGCTTCCATTAAAGAGAATTGATACAAGAGGCTCACTCCACCACAGCTTGCATCATTCATGATTTTTAAAGGAGAGTCATGACAACCAGGAGTCAGGGTGCAGCAAATTGGCTTGTGCCATGCTTGCACTGTACACCCTAGCATTTACACCATAGCACTGTACACCCTAGCACTGTACACCCTAGCGCACCATGGTATAAGGGGGGCTTGCACCAGGACCCTGCTGCACCAACTCTTTTACTTGAATTCCAAAAGTGGTCCAGTCCCTTCCAGGCTTAGACCAGCCCATGCACATACAACAGCCTATTGTCCCAATACACTATGTCTCCAGTCATCTTCCTGTGTCCCGTCAGATTCTGCACAAGCCCTTAGCCTCTCCAAACTAGAAACAGTCCTCTGAGCAGCTGCAAATTCTTCATATTTTCCCAAGGCGTGGGACATGTCCCCTTCAGTTCCTAAACTGGGGTCCATAGCTCTAGCTTCAGTGCATTCAGGGTCACTGCCATCCCTAACCTTCTGACCATTGGTTACCTCTCCCTCCTCAGAGTAACCTTCTGTAGCTGTTTTGTGAACTGTGTGGAAGTCCCACCTCCCTTTCACTACTCTCTGTTTCAGGAGACACAGGCTGGGGAACCAGCTTCCCATTGTTTTCCAAAGGGGCTTCTATGGGGTCCAGGGAATTACAATTAGTCTTTGCCATCTGACTGTGAGTAACTGCACACACCTCCCTCTTCTGGAGATTGTTCCACACTCACATCCTGGGCGAGGTTGTCTACCACAGCCATGTTCTGCACCCTCTCTCCTGTCTCACCACAGTCCAGGAGAACACTAGCAAGTGGCAGAGTTTTTCCTCCCAAGTGAATCCTCTTACTGTTATGAACTGATTAGGTATAAGCTGTTCAGGCTCAACTGAAATCCCCTTTTTACTAAGGTAAGAGATGCCCCCATGTCCCTTAACCCATGGGTGTGTACCCCATTCACTGTAACCAGATGTATGTGCTCCCTTATGTTTATAGGCATGCTTTTAAGGATACACAGCACACCCAACTCTGTTCAAGCACCACTTTGCCCACTCTATGCTTTTTTAGGATACTGTCTAGCAAGATGCCCTGGCTGTTTGCAAAACCAGCAATCATCATTTCTTTTATCTGACAAATACTTTTTTTGTAACCTGGGGCTTCCCCCTTTCTGTGGAGGCAGTGAGGGTTTTAGCTGCCCTGAAGGCATGCTTTTTCCCTTCTGTGCTGCTACACCCACCCCACTTCCTTTCAGAGCAGGCCTGTTCCTGGCATAGCGGTCCGAGAGCTTAGCAGACTGCTGCACTGTTTTGGGGTCTCAGTCCTCTAGTCAGGTTTTTAGCTATGTTGGGCAAGCCCAAAATAATTGCTCCAGAAGTACAACCTCCTTAATTTTCTCTACAGAGTTTGCTTCCACTCTCTCCCATCAACATTCCAAAAACTGACGTTGCTTTGTGGTGAGTTCCTCATAGCTCATGGCAGGGCTTCTCCAGAGCTTACAGAACTTAACCCTATATGCTTCAGGTGTTAATTCATACTTTTTAAACAATGCAGCTTTAAGTTTCTCATAATCACTACTGACCTGATTGTCCATTTGGCCTAGTGCCTCATGCCCTTTACCAGTAAGTAGTGGGGATAACTGATAGCTCCAGGACTCCCTGGGTATTTTAGCCTAGATACAGACCTTTTCAAATGAATTCAAAAATGTATCCATATCCTCCTTTCCTTTAAATTTAGCTATTAATTTGGAATTTAATTTATACCCCAGTCCTGGAGTTCCAGGTTCAACCCTACCACTTACCTCTTTTGGCACTGGTTGTTAAAGCCTTAGCTTTGAAAATTCAAATTCCCTCTCATGCTTTTTCCCCTCTCTTGGCCTCTCTCTCTAAAGCTGCCTTTCTTTTCCTTGTCCTCTCTCTGATGCTGGTTTTCTTTTTCCGCTGCCTCTCTCTGACACTGGTATTCTTTTTCCTGCATCTCCAGCTCCATCTGGAACTTCCTCTGCTTGAATTCCAGCTCCAATCTCAACTCTAGCTGCAGCCTGATCCCTTCTGGCTCCAGCATTGTGGTGTGGCTCTGGGTTCCCTTTAGTCTCGCTGTCCTCCTCCCTTGGACTGGACTCTGTGACATCCCTTGGCACCCCCATGCCCAAGGTCTGGTCCCTTTCAGTCACCGGCTATGACTCGAGGTCCTGGGCAGTCACTTGCTCATCGGCTGCCACAAGAGCCACCATAACGTGCTTTTTGGTTCACCCCCTGCACTAGACTCCTCTCTCCTGACACAACTGCTTCAGGTAATCTGCAGTGTATTTGCTGTACATGGAAGCCATCTTCTTCCCTAACTACTGCTACACTAGCACCTGAGGAAAAAAACAAAAACAAGTAGGGAACTTTATACTGTAACCAAATTATATGTATTTTTTTAAAATCTCTGCCTTAATTGTGTGTGGACTGTTTACAGTTTATCAGTCTAATACACTGGGCTCAAATCCAAGTGTTATGCCTGTGCCACCAATGTCTCTTGAATCGGAGCATATACAACCAAATCTCTTGGATCCCTACACTGCACACCAAATCTGTCATGAACCCACTCTTGGGGGTCTGGCTCACTGAACTCACAGTGTCCACCCTTAAGTGCAATCCCTGATGGCAGGGGGTGGAACAGAGATACCCTCCTCATGCTTTTAGAATGTTCACTGAGGTCACAACTACATCTCTGCCATGAGGACCCAGGGCATCCCTCTAACTCTGGATGAGGGCACAATACCAGTCTCGAGTCTTGTGACCAAATATGAACTTTTCCTTGGCTATTACACACAGGAAGAAGATCCAGGCATAACATTCTCTTCAGGGTTAGCAATGTAAAACCTGTTATGGCCTTCTCCCTACAGGACTTGCAACAGCCTGGTTCAAAATTCCTGCAGGTCATCCCTGAGAATTTGGTATTCTCCCTATCCTTCCAGATCCTTTACAGACCCTTTTCTCAATTTGGTTGCTATTGGTGTATCCCCTTTTTTAATAACAGTTTTCACAGATTAATAATAAACCTTCTACAATCACACACACAATATAGAAATCTCATGCAGGCAGAATTTCTTTAGAAAAACAAATGTTTTACTAAAATACTTAAATAAATACAGTTACAACTACAAATAAATTACACTAATTTGAGTTACAGTATGCAAAAACAAAATGGGACAAATATATATATATTTATTTATATATATATATATATGTGTATATATATGTAAATGCTCTAACACTATTAGCTTAAAGTCTGCCTTGAAATTACAGAGAATTGAAGACCAGCAAAGTGGATGAAGGTTTTCAGTTTATTTAGTCCTTGTAGCCACACTGGGTTTCAGCAGTTTGGCTTCTGTGTGTCAGGTGGAGTCCAGATGAGAAAGTGCATCTCCAAATGCCCTGATTTGGGGCTATTTATACTGGTTTCCCCTTGAAATAGTGAGTGAAAGCCAGCCCAGTGGTGCTGAGGGTTGAGGTGCTGAACGCCACACCTTGCACCATGCCAGTGACCTGGGTTCAGGAACGAACCTGTGTCATCAGGGGTTGGTTGGCAGGAGAGGAGAAGGATTGAGTGTCCATAGGACTGCTCTCCTTCTCTGGGGAAGGGGTGCACTGCCGTCGGTGTGCTGGTGGCCTCTAATGATGGCTGGGGTGATGCAGGGCACTGACAGACTTGGGGGACATTCTGAGGCCAATGCCAGGAAGGAGTGCATGTGGTAGCATGCCCGTTCCTGTCCATTGGTGTCATTGCATGCTACACACACCAAGGTGAGAACAAGGAAAACAGCACCAGTCGTGGCAGCATGATGGCCATCTCCATGGGGGGGATCTGCTTGGCACCGAGGCTCCACAGCAGTATTGTATCAAGTCCTGGTGGCAGAGTGTAGGGGGACTCTTTACCTTCCCACCACGGGGGGGCAAGCAGTGGGGGTAAGCTGCAGGACCCGGAAATGGAGCTGAGGAGTCCTCGGGATGGTGGCCGGAGATCCCAGGAGGATGCCTGGACATGTGAAAGGTAATGCAGACTGGTTGCCAAGGGGAAAAGTACTAACAAAAAAAAAAAGAAATAGTGAGTGAAAATCCCACAACTTTTAGACCAGTAGATAGCAGTCTTGCTCTTCCCCAAAATCTTATTTTCCTGATGACCTTTGATGGGTCAGATTCCCATAGTTAACCCAGGTTTTACAATCATAACTCCTGTAAGTATAATTTCACACATATATGTTAGAAGCAAGTGTTTTTTCATATTACCTCACAAAATCAAGTATACTATTAACAATTTCCTGAGATCAAAGCATTCTGTTTTTCTTGATGTGAAAATGGCTGTCTTCTGAAATGTTATTACTTCTGTTTCCCTTGAGTAGTTAACTTAGAGGAAGACACTTTGATCACCTATCCACAAGCTTTTTGACAATAACTTGTCAGACTCCAGGCAAGCAAGGCTGGCCTACAGGTTAAAAGAAGGTCAAATCATTTTTTTTGAAGAAAAAAAAAGAAATCCAGTCTTTTCTCTTGGCACCTTGAATTAACACTGGCATTTCTGGCTTAGTATGTCAATATGTCATATGCTTAATAGTGTATGACAAAACC
This sequence comes from Neoceratodus forsteri, assembly GCA_016271365.2. Taxonomy (NCBI): domain Eukaryota; kingdom Metazoa; phylum Chordata; order Ceratodontiformes; family Ceratodontidae; genus Neoceratodus; species Neoceratodus forsteri. Next base: position 1,684,118,404 of record CM057456.1, read on the forward strand.
CCGAAACAGAAACAGCGTGATATAGGATAGCAAGAGGGTGCAATATTGCAAATGCGTCTGTGTATAGTACTACACCCTCTCACAGTGCCAGGCAGAGGAAAAATTCTCAGCTGGGAGGGGCATCTGCTGAGCAGCTGCTGTGGCTCAATGGGATGAGCCACTGGCAGCAAGGGATACAGGCAGTGCATTTGGGACTGGGCTCGATTCCCGGACCCAGACAGATGGAATTTAAAATTTTTTTGCACTTTGTGCGATATTTACTTTTACCCCACCCCCAAAGTTAGTTATTTTAGTTGGGGGGGTCAGTGAGTGCAGCCCTCCATTACAGGGAGTGCGGGGGTGGAGCCCCCCACAAAAACAAGAGTTATGCTGCATGCAATATATTGCACTGTACTGGCAGAGCAGTATATTGCTGCGGCATAATGTCATGCGACATTAGGACCCTGTGCCCATTTCTGGGGCATGTACATATACACAGGATTACATACATATAATTCATATACATATATACACAGATGTATATCTACAAATAAGGGCTAGCAGCTGGGCAGCTTTTCACACTTGCCACCCAACCCACCCAAGCCACCCTCCCACTCTAAGGTATGCTCCCTTTTATAGGAGCTTCCAAAATCAAGTCAGTCAACTTTTGCACCCCACTTTCCTGTTACTTGGTACATCCGATCAGAGCCCCCTGCAGGAGTTATCTTCATGGTTCATCCCTGAAGCTAATCCCTAACAGGTGGATCTGTCTTTCAGCAATGCCTTATCTTACACTCAGCACTTCACTGATCTGACCCAACCTCTAGCATGGTCAACTCCCTACCTTGTCTCTTTCACCAAGGTAAATGTCTGGTTGCTATCCCTAGCGTTCACACAAATAGTTTCTTCCTGTATTTGCCTAGTTCATTTATAGTCCTAAGACTTTAAATTTCCTTAAAACTTCAGCCTCACTGCATGTTCCTTCAGCTCCCCACCTCCCCTGATCATGTCACCTCCAGTCCCTCTCTGGTTTTTCTTGCTTTCATTCTTACTTGTCCTATCACCTCTTAATCTCTTTTCCCTCCTCCTTTAATCCTAGTCCCCCTGCTCTCTCCTCTCTTTTTCCCTCCCCCACAAACCCCTCCCCTTCCCCAATCCTCTTGTGGCCCTCCGCAATCTTACCCCTGACTCACCCAGGAGTTCTACACTCCCTCTGTAACCAGAACCTGTGTTCTGCATGCCATCAGCCCTCCCTCCCCAGTTGCCCCTTATCTCCTGACTTCACAAAGGAAGGAAGAGACTCTCTCTTCTCCCTCTACTACTGTTCTTACTACTCCTCTAACATAAAATAAAGTATCCATCCTAGCTGGTGATATTGAAACAAACCCTGATCCACCCTCCCCATCTTCCCCTGCAGACCTTCCGAAAGGCTTAAAAATCTTCCACTCCAATGCCAGGAGCTTCCTCCCCAATCTGGATGGCCGGAAAATCTGGACTATGCAGCATTCTCCTGATATACTTTGCATCTCTGAAACTTGACTGTCCTCCAAGGTATTGGACTCCCACCTCACCCTCCCAGACTTTTCCCTCTTCTGACAGGGCAGGGGAAAATGCTTTCATGCTCCATTTCCCTGTGAGATACCCTCACCTCCTCCCATGAACTAATTATAGCCAAGTTTGCTATCCCTGGCACTCTCCGCTTATATGTTGGAGTGTTATACACCTCATCTAGACACTCCTTGTCCTCCTTGTTTAAATGCATTTCCTCCATCACCATCCTCACATCCTCAGGGAAGTTGATCCTGCTTGGTGATTTTAATTTCAGCTGTTGTTCCTCAATCTCTAAACTCGCATTTCAAAATATAGTCAAGTCAATAATATATTGTTCAGCAATTATGCCATTACGAAATGCAAAAAACAATTATATACACATTATACAATACAGTTAGTCAGTTTTAAGATATCCAGAATTTTCCAAGCACAGCTATAGTAGAATTTTATATGCAATATTAAAATTATTTACTTATTTCAATTTCATAAGGAATAATGTGTACTGTATTTGTGTGTTCTTAGATGTTATTAAAACAATTCCTTTCTATCTACATACACACATTTTGATTCATTGACATTAGTGATATTTGTAGAAATAGTACATGAAAAAGTGGCACACAGTGTTTTGAGAAAATTGTACTAGTTAGATGCAAGATTGAGTTCCCAGCTTTTTGCATTAAGGAAGACTCTTACTATTGAGGAATGAAGTACTCTTTAGGAGATGTAGGCCTTCATGCATCCATGATTGGTTTGAATTTCTGTAATTGTTGTTTCCTTATTCTACTAATTTCTGTTAGGTACATTGTCAGATTTCTTATTATATCCTCATTTTGAGAGTTAAACAACAAATCTAGCATGAATCTTGGTGGTATATAAAAAGATCCAATATATTTACCTACAGTACGTATTTCTTCCAAGGGAGTCTGTACGAAGGACATCTTAGGCCTACATGTTTCCGGTCTTCCTCCTTTTGCAATGAACAATGACAAACAGTTTGTATTATTTCATTTTTCTAAATCTTATCTCAAGTATATTGCTAGGAAAGGTTTTAAATCTATACTGGGTTAATATACTTCTGTGCTGTGGTGTTTTTGCAATATTCAAATAGCACTTTAAGGAATGTTCTTTCGTGTTGAGCACCAACCATCTTGATACTTTTAATTTTTTATATTATTTAGATATTTTTCTTTTGATTTTTCTTGTAGTTTCTTTGTTATTGTTCTTGTATATGCTGAGATTAAATAAATGTTTTGGTCTACCCAGTTTTTTAAATAGGTTAGTCCTTTTTCCTCCAGAAGGTTCATGACTGAATTCAGCCAGTTTCTCCCTCTGTAAGTTATTAGACTTTCTTTTTCCTGGAGACATTTGCCCATTTGCCCTGGCACTCACTGACTGGTCCTCGGTGATTTCCGACACTATGCCCAGAACTGCTCTTGATAACTTTCTTAACATCCTTACCCCATTGCAGGATAAGCATGCCCCATGTGTCAGGAAGAGGGATAGAGGCACTGTTACTAAATGGCTGCATGGTGATCTGCTGTCTCTCATGAAGGCCAGAGATAAACACTGGCATAAGTTTTAAGCCACAAATGAGCCATCTGATTACCATGAATACCAACTGCTCTGTAATGTCTGCAAAAAGGTCATACGCTCCGTCAAAAGTGAATATTGCATAACTGCCCTACAGTCTTCTGCCAGGGATCCACAGAATTTTTGGCATACCATTAAAAATGTAGTTGGTGGCTCTAGCTGGTGTGATACTACTGACATGCTTGTTGGAGGCAAAAACTGGAATAATGCAACTACCTTTGCTAATGCCTTTAATGACCAATTTTCAGACCTGTCAGCCTACACCTCCCAGTTTGCCACTGCTGACATCCAGACCTGCCCTTCTATAAGTCCCTTCCTGCCAGAATCACATCCCTGCCCCCCCTTTTATCTTAAATCTGTCTCAGTAAGGGAGACTTATAAACTCCTCGCTGGCCTCCCTCCTTTCTCTAGTCCAGGTCACGATAACCTTGAACCCAAACTCTTAAAGCTAGGAGCCCCCTTACTTGCGCTTCTGTTCTCCCATATTCTCAATCTATCTCTCACTACAGGAGTGATCCCTCCTATCTGGAAGGTAGCTAGGGTGGTACCTGTTTTTAAGCAGGGTGACCGTAAATGCACCGAAAACTACTAGCCTATAACCATCTTGTCAGCTGTCAGCAAGTTATTGGAGAAGGTAGCTGAGGTGCAGTTGTCTGACCACTTGCTTAAATACAACTTACTGACTCCTGAACAACATGGATTCCACAAGGGTCACAGTACTAGAACAGCCCTTGCTAAGGTCATGTCTGAAATTAGGACTTCAACTGACCTTGTCATGTTAACTGGTGCGATCTTCATAGACCTCTCCAAGACCTTCGAGTTAGTTGGTCACATCCTTCTGTGTGCAAAGCTTCACTTGCTTGGCATGTCCAGTCCGGTCCTAACTTAGTTCTCAAACTACCTTACTGGCAGACAATAGCCTGTGAAGTATAATAGAGTCCTCTCTGAACCTATCCCTGTTAAGGTTGGGGTCCCCCAGGGGTCTATCTTAGGCCCTATCTTATTCTCCCTATTTATAAATGACTTCCTGCTGGCACCTACCCATAGCAGCATGACCCTATATGCCGATGACTTGGTTTTCCTGTCCAGCTCACATGACCTCAACACCATAAACTGCCATTTACAAGCTGACTTCCACAAGCTACAAGACTGGGTCCTCACAAATAAGCTTATAATAATCTAAAGAAAACTCAGACCATGCTGTTTGGTTCTACTGCTAAGTTTAAGATGTGTAATGCCCCGCTGATGATTTTGATCTTGGATGGATCCCCTGCTGCCATTACTTCCTCCTTCAAATATCTGGGAGTCACTCTTGACCCCTCAGTTAGACCTCTCTCTGCATATTCAAAATGTATGTAGGACAACAAATATCAAATTGGGCCTAGCCTACAGAGCTCAGAGGAACCTAACAGTTGCAGTGCATCTTGACCTTGCCAAAGGAATACTTCTTCAAACACTTAGCTATGGGCTTGCAACCTTTCCCCTTGCCACAAAAGCTAGCCTTACCATGTGGGATGTGGCCTATAAAAATGTCTGATGATTTGCCTTTGCTGTTGCCCAACTCACCCATCACTGTGAGTTGTATGACAAGCTACACTGATTGTCTCTGTGTAACTATCTCTCCTTTGTTCTTGGTTGCTTCATTGACAAAATAGTCTGTACCACCACACTTCCTGCCCTGTCCATACTTCTTAACCGTGCCTGAACATCATACCTACTCAGGTCCACTGACTCACAGTCCTTTCTTGTCCCTAAGTCCCGTACCTTATCTGGTGACCAAGCCTTTGCAGTCTGTGCTCCCAGATTCTGGAACTCCATTCCAGTGCTCATTAGGTAAACCACTTCCCATCACTCTTTTAAGAGATCCTTGTGGACACACCTGAAATCTGCCTCAGCCTGCAACTGTCCCTAGAGTGCTTGGTTTATGATACTCCTGCATGGTTTCCTTGACCTCTACATTTGAAACAAGAGTGGTGTCCTATATCTTTTGCTATACTCATGTACTTTATTGTCTATAAAGTTTCACTGTATCATGGTTTTCCCTAATGCTCATTCTTCCATGTAATGCATATTGCCTTTTATTCTGTTATTGACTCTACTATTGAGTTCATGTTTCTCAGATTACTGTCTGTACATCCCTTCTTTGTTACACTGTCATGTTGTTTTGTATGTTTATCTTTATAATCTCCCAGGTCGTACCTGAAAATAGGCATTTTTTTGTCTAGTGTGCTTACCCGGTAAACACAAGCTAAATAAATAATTAGAATCCTTATTTTCTGTTGCTGCCTTTACCCAATAATTAATCATTTGTGCATCTACAGAATATTTGAAGCTAGGTTATCCTATCTGAGTTCTTACTAAATTATTTGTTGTACTAAGTGGAATTCTTAATACTTGTTTGTATGTTTTATTTAAAATTGTTTATATTTTTGAACAGTTACCTGTTCCCCAAACCTCTACTGCATATAGGACCTGGTTTATTGCTTTCATACTTATTTCTTTTATCGTTGGTCCCACTATTATTCCCCCATATTTAAAGTTAAATCTTTTAAGTGCTTTAATGGTGTTCTGACTTTTTTTGCACACCAGTCAATAAGTTTGTTCCATTTTAAATTACTTGAAAACAGCACCCCCAGATATGGGAACTCTAACAAATTCCAAATTGTTTCCTACTAATGTCAGTTGTGCGAAATTAGCACATTTTGTTATGTGAAATATTTTGTGAAATTTGTGCATTTCGCAAAATATTTTGCAGTAGCGAAATGCGAAATTTTGTGCTCGGTGGGTGAAATTTCACCTGCAAAACAATGAAATTCATCACTCACGGGTGAAATGTCACTATTTTAAGTATCCTTAAATCATCTCTGGTGGCTAGTGGTCCCACCGAGCCAATCACCGGCTCAAATTTAAGATAAATTGCCTTGGTGTCTAGTGGGCTCCCCCCTGCCAATCACTGGCCCACATTTAAGATGAAGAATCTCCCTGGCGTATTGTGGCCCCCACCGGCTGATTACCAGCTTAAATTGAAGAAAGCCCCCACCAAGATTTGCCCTCATTATTTCACCATCCGTCATTTCCACAAACCAATCTGTAAAAAATAAAATTCCAATACCCACTCCCTGGTGTCTAGTGGATCCCCACCCCACCACCCTGTCATCAGATAGTGTCCACTTCTGATCTCCCCAGTACATTGATCGGACCACCAACACAGCCTCCCACTCACCTCCACGGCTGGCAGACCAACTGAGCACTTCAATGAATGAGCACATACTTACACACGCTCTTTCATTGAAGCACTCAGTCAGGCTGCCGGCCAAGGAGGTGAGTGAAGGGCTGTGCCAGTGGCCCAATTGGGGTACTGGAGGAGTGGGGTGGGCTCTATCTGATGACAGGGCTTGGGGATGGGGGTTCACTAGACACCAGGGAGTGAGGATTTGAATTTTTTTTTTACAGATTGGTTGGCAGAAATGGTGGATGGGGAAATAATGAGGGTAAATCACAGCAGGGGGGCTTTCTTCAATTTGGGCCAGTGATAGGGTGGGGGGACCACTAGAAACCAGGGAGATTCTTCATCTTAAATTTGGTCCAGTGATCGGCTGGGGGGGGGACCACTAGACACCAGGAATATGATGATAATGATGGATTATGATGCCCCTTTGCGGGCAAAATTTCCAGCAAAAGTTTGCAATTTCATGAAATACTTTGCACAGTAATTTCACCTGTGAAATTTTATTTCACAACATCTCTATTGTTTATTACTCTCAAATACCATGATTTTTTTTTGTATTGGGTTTCAGATTCTGTCCAGCACTGAGGGTATCTAATTTATGTACTGGTCTTTGGAGACCCAGTCTACTGGTCGAAATTATTGCTAAATTGTCAGTGTATGCCACCACAGATATATGCTGATTACTTTAATTTAGGAGATAGATGTGATGGATTATCTAAGGCAGTAATGATGTCATTAATATATATACTGTGTATTAAAAAGCATTGGGGTAAGCACACAGCACTGATAGACTGCTATACTGGTGTCAATTTTATTTGTAAGTGCCTCAGTTTTTATATATTTCATTTTTGCCCAAGTGTTAGCATATGATCTTTTTATCAGCAGTAAAAGATTCTGATCTATTCCTAGTAGGTCCATTTTTAACCATTAATATGTTCTGAGAATGGTGACAAAGGCTGATGTGAAATCAACAAATGCAACAAAAAGTGCTTGATTTTTAGTTTTACAGTATTTTTCAGTCAAGTGGTTTAGTAAAAAGAAATTGAGCTATGGTTCCTTTGTTCTTCTTAAATCCTGCTTGTAAGTCTGAGATTATTTTATATTGTTCTAACCATATTAACAATTGATTAAGTAGAACCTTAGTGTATACTTTAGACATGTTGTCTAATAGGCCTATAATTGGAAGGGTCAGCATATGAGCCCTTTTTATGATTAGGAATGATATAACTACCTTGCAATGTATATGGTGTATATGCATGCATTACTGATTTGTTGAGAAGATCTGTAAGTATTACTGAACACCATTCTGGGTTCAGTAGAAAGAGATCAATAGAAATATTATGGGCAGGACCCGGTGATTTATTTATTTTAAAACTTTCACTTGCTAACTGAACTTATTTAGTTATTAACCACTTGAAGTTCTCATTTATTTCATTTTATGCCAGGGAGGCAGTATAGGGCAGTGCTTTAAGGCTCTGAGCTGCACATCTGGTGACATCCAGCAGACCGGACCTGGGTTTTAAATCTCACAGCTTCCACTTACATACTGTATGACCCTGAGCAAGTTATTTAACTTCTCTGGGCTCCCAGGTTGCTCTTGTAAAAAAGCTTTCAGCTTAGTTTGTTACTCCTGGTTAAACAAGTAAAAAAATTTAAAAAAAAAATATTTCTATAGTTTCTGTGGTTTCAGGAATTGTATCACTATAAGATATCGTTATGAAGTACTCTACCCATATGTCTGGGTTTACATATGACTTAGCTTGTCCTTCATATGTATTTGTACCCAGTGCTACTAGTTTGAAAAAATGTTTGACCATTCCTTTCATTTATTGCCTCAAACATGGTTTCCCATAGTTCTTTTTGATGTTCTGTTTGTTGTAAATTAACAAAATCTCTAAATTGTTTCCTGCATTTGTTTAAGTTTGTAAAATTAACTTTTGTATGATCTTTTTTAGCTTTCCTTATGAGTTTTGATCATTTCTTCTTTTCCCTTTTACAGTTTTTATAAAACCAATTTTCGCATTTATTTTTGTTAACTGACTTTCTCTTTTTATTAAAGATGTCTGCAAAAAACTGGTACTGAGTGATTAATTTATTATACATTATCTCAGGAGCTATCTTGTTTTCTATCGCAGGAGTTATTTCTTGAATGAATTTGTCACTCATTTTTAATGCTGCATCCGTTGGTATTTTATCTCATTTAATTTTATTGTTTACTATGGGCAGGATATTCAGAAGGGTTGCACATGGCGCAACACAGTTGCATCATGCGCAACCCACTGATGTGCCCCGGCATGATATTCAAAGGGGGATTGAGCCTGGCACAAATCCCGATGCACTGCAGCGCATCAGTAATGTATGCGGTGCAGGTGGGGGGGGGCGTGCCCATGCATACTCCGCACATCCCGATATTCAGCCTGGGATGTGCTGAGCCCATGCATGTGCAATCCTAACCTGCGCTGCACACAGGTGAGCCAAAAAAAAAAGAGCAACAGCTGGCCACCCACAGGTGAGCTGCCATATTGCAGGGTGCAACACAGCAGCTGCCACCTGTGGGTGGCCACACGAGCTCCAGCGGCACCTTCATGGTGGTGCCCCCCATGCCCGATCATGGGCATATGTAGAAAATTCAATAGTGCTATATCCCTGGTGATCCAGTGGACCGCTCTCAGCCCAATCGCAGACGTATGTAGTGATATATATAGTCTTATATCTCTGGTGGTCCAGTGGACCGCTTGCAGCCCGATCGCGGGCATATGTAGTAATATATATAGTCCTATAACCCTGGTGGTCCAGTGGACTGCTCGCAGCCCAATTGCAGGCATATGTAGTAATATATATAGTCCTATGTCCCTGGTGGTCCAGTGGACTGCTTGCAGCCTGATCGCGGAAGTCAGTAATAAATAATTACACACCAATCCAACCCTGGTGGTCCAGCGGTACCCCCCTTCCCACCCACTCACTGATCCCCACCGCCCCACTCCTCCCGGTCAGCGGAGGGTGGCAGCTCCCCACCCGCTTGCCACCCTGCCACCTGCCGACTGACTCTGTACAGTAGGGCTGTAAGCCCATTGGTCCAAGCATGAGCCAATGGGTGTGCAGCCCATACCGTCTACACAGTCCAGATATGTGAATGGATCCATTCACATATCTGGACTGTGTATACAGTATAGGCTACATGCCCATTGGCTCACACTGTGGCCCAATGGGCGCAGCCCTACCATACAGAGTCAGTCGAGCGGTGGCAGGGCAGCCGCTGGTGGGGAGCTGCCACCCGCTGCTGACTGGGAGCAGGACAGTGGGGCCAGTGGGCGGGTGGGGAGGGGTACCACTGGACCACCAGGGTTGGATTGTGTGTACTATTTATTACTGACTCCCACGATCTGGCTGCGAGTGGTCCACTGGACCACTAGGGATAGAGTTTACTGATTTGACATATACTTATGCCTGCGATCAGGCTGCTAGCATTCCACTGGACCACCAGGGATATCAGACGTGTGCTTACATATACACATGCCTGCGATCGGGCATTGGGGCACTTTGCCACGATGTGCAGAGGGTATCGGTCCCCAAAGGCTGCAGCCTGGCAGGGCGCTAGGCACAAGTCACCAGAGATCGGCACACCTGCACGCAAATGGGGCCATAATGACATGCAAATGGCCCCATTTGTGCCTTGCATACATTATGGCCCCATTTGCATGTGCACTTTTGAATATCGCGGTGGTTGCGCAAATCGCAACGGCACTTGTGCTAGCCCATCCCCCGCTCCACTCTGGCCACTTGCGCTGGTGCAGTGCCACTGCACCATGCTCACTGCGGGTGGCCAAGGAGAGATATTCAACGATGCTGTGCCATGGTGCAGCTCCGTTGAATATCACCCTGTCAACGCCCCTGTGCATCCAAGTTGCGCTGTGCCCAGGCTTGCGCCACAGCCTGGCGCAGTCTGAATATCCTGCTCTATGTCTATATAGTCTCCTTCCAGTGATGGTGTTAGACTTTTTTACTTTTCTATATAATACTATAGGGTAGCAATTGCTTTCTGTTCTTTGCAAAATTTTAAGGTCAATGTATTTATGGAAATCATACATTGATGCCAAAAAGTAGTCAATAATAGTATAACCTCTTTCATTTGTGCATGTAATTTTCCCCTCACTGTCTGAGTGTAACCTTCCATTTAGGATTATTAAGTGTAAGGAGATTAATATATTTTCCATTTGTCTATATTTGTCAGTCATCTTTTTATCCTAAGAGATCCAAGGTGGTATATTTAGGTTCTCTAATATTTTTATTATTATTATTCAATATTGGTCTCTCACCATGTCTGATGTTAAAGACCCCCATTATTAGCATATCAGAGTATACATTTCCTGATGTTATAATATGCATGTCCTCCACAATATTTTCAGTCCATTTTTTTATCAAAGAGTGCAGATTTAAGTGGGACTGTATACATTTCTTAATATAATTAGATAATTCCAAATGTTCAGCAAAATAAGTATATATTTTTGTTTAACTAACATTTTGATTACCTTTAAGTATTCAGTTATTTTGACATATATAACTAGTCCTCCCACATACCTGACTACTTTTTTTGTTTCTTTGAGCTGAAGAGTACAATCCTGCATACCCATTGAGTTTTATGTTATCCTCACATTCAGTTCCATGTCAAGTTTCCTGAAATGAGATCATTTCTATTTTATTAAGAAAAGAAATAAATTCCAAATCTACAAATTTTGTGGGGAGACCAGCCATGTTCCAAGTGAGTATTCCTAGATTTTTAGAATTATTACTCAAGAAGAGGTTTATACTATCATTGAGAAGTTTACTGTTTTGAGATTCAAATGATGCCGATGATGTGCACAATTCATCATTAAGTACTTCGATAGTTTGAAGTCAATCAGTTTCCTCTGTTAGAGGTTGGTTCCTGCTGGTAGTCTCCAGATTGTATAGTATGTTAATTTGTTTCTCAGTTCTCTGTTCACATAGTTCTGTTGCTGAGAGGAACCTTCTTGTATTTTGGTAAAGTCAGTAATCAGAATTCCCAAACTGTCCAATTTAGAACTGGTGTCTAATATATTCTGTGCCAGTACTGTGTTATTTTGGGTTAGATCGATTTGATCTCCATCCTTCCAATTGTTGTGTGTCCTCTGCTCATGTACTATGTCAACATCATAAAATTAAATGCCCAAAAAGTTCCCCATTAGCTGTATGATAATAGATTTAAGTTTTGATTTAGTCTCAAAACCACAATAGTTGATTCCAAATATGGATAAGATTATATCTAGTGAGACGGAGTCATTACTATTCTGTGCTGTTAGGTCATATAAAGTATAAGATACAGCCAACTGGCAAATTATTTCTGTTTTAGTTTTTATACCTTTCTTTAAAGAGGAAGTTAAAACTTGATAATCCATACTTAGTTCAAGTTTCTGGAGATAATTAGAATTTCACCAGACATAATGTGCCACTCTTTCATGTTTAAAAAACAGCAATATCAGATTATTCCCTGTACAATCAGTTGTTCTTATTGCATCCAAAATATCATTGGTTAAAATATTGAGCCCCAGGAGGTCAGTACATATCAAATGTCCTCATATTTTTAGGACTTGTGTATTTTCTAGAGAGTCCCTGTCATCCCCTCTTACCACTATTATAGTCTGTTCATTTTTGAGTATGTTTGATTCCAACTGTTTATCTTTTACTTGTGTTTCTTGCATCTCTGTTTCTTGTGGCTCTTTATGTTGAAACTTATTTATTTTTCCTCCTCATTTGTTAGACTTTCAGGAGTTTTAAGAATTCGATTATTAGGGCAAGAGAGGTCTTCATTTTCCTGAATTCTTACTTTAGCCTTCCTATTTTTAGTTTTAATTAGATTTATTCTCCTGATTTTTTTCCATACTTAAATACTGGCTTTATAGGTTTGTTTTTTAACTGGGAAAATTCCTTAGTTTAAACCTCACTGTGTATTTCATTGTTTGAGTTAAGATCAATAAGGTCATAGGCCACAGAAAGAGATGTATTTAATTCTTTTTTTTTTACATTTTCTTTGGTGTTCTAAGAAATCTTCTAAATGTGCAGCATTTATAGTTACTTCTTCCCTCAATAGGGAGATGTCATTTTTGAAAATGATAAGTTGCTCCATTATAGCAATGCTAGCTACTGTATATGAGGATTTTTAAAGACATCTACTAAATTTTGTTCCAAAAAGGGTAAGTAGATAAATTGTTTTTCCCCACTTTTTCTTCTGTGTTATATTCCCTCTCTACTAGTTCCTTCAGACCAGCTATAGTCTCATGCACTTATTTATTTATTTAAGAGTTTTATTAAAAAGGCATACTGAGTAGAGTACTGCTCAATTCCAGATGCATCCTGGGGACAATACAATGTAAGAATTTGAGGCAAACTATATATCAATAGAACAATAAGAGATGGTAGGTGCAGGCAATATGACAGCAAGGTTACAACATGATTCAGGACATAATGTGGTACAGGGTGCAAGTGCATGTACAATGAGAGTTACAGCAACATTTGAATCCCACAACCCCCACTTGCATACTGTGTGACCCTGAGCAAGTCACTTAACTTCCCTGTGCTCCCAGGTTGCACCTCTAAACAAGCTTTCGCTTAGTGTCTCTCACCTGGTTAAACAATTGGAAAAAAAAAATGGAGGCAGAGCCCGCTAAGGTAATGATATGGGGTGTGGTTGTGCAACCAATATAGCCCTGACTGTGGGACCAACAGGGAACAGGGAAAGGAGGCACAGGGATAACTGAGTATGGGTGGTTCTGCAGTGGACCTGAGTAATTTGGGGGAGGAAATGTCATAGGGCTGAGAATGTGTTAGGCACATGAGCAGGTGGTGGAGAAATATGTAGACAGTAGACCATTTAGGTGCTGTGAGAGTGTGGAGTGTCGAATGTGCAAAGGAAGGGAGTTCCAAAGTTTGGGCATGCGGTAGCTGAAAGCCACCTGATCCAACGAGGAGTACCTATGTGGAATATAAAGGAGTCTAGAGTAATTTGTCCAGAGCTCATTAACTGGGGATGGTTGAGCTGACAAGGCCAAGGAGAGGTAGGGAGGCAAAGTGTGGGTCCAGTACTTGGCAGTGAAGCATGCACAGTGTGAAGATCTATGATCCTGAAGGGAGGGTAGATCTAGAGGTTGGTAAAGGGAGCAGTGATGGGTGGAGTAGGGACAGTCAAGGATAAAGCAACAAAATGAGTGAAAGAGGGGGTCCAGTCTGTTCAGGGAGGACTTGGGGATGGCACTGAAGACCACATCACCATAATCAAAAATTGGTAGTATCATTTTCTGTTTTATGGCTCGACAAGCCAGCAAGGGGTGCAGCCACAATTGTGATAGAGGGCACCCAGTTTTGGGTGGAGTTTTTTATGAATGGCATCGATGTGTACAGACAAATCAAGGTGCTGGTCTAGCCAGACCCCCAGGGATCTGAAGGAAGGGCAGGCCTCCAGTAAAGTCCCATCCAGGGTGTGGAAAGTTAGGGGTGAGGGGAGCCGAGAGAGTCTCTGCCTTGAGCTGAAGGTCATGGAGACTGTCTTCTTGGCATTCAGGTGAAGCTGGTTGGAGTGAAACCAGAGCTGGACACTGTTGAAGTTGTGCTGAAGTCTGGTCACCACATCCCCAGCAGATGGGCATGATGTGTATAGCACAGTGTCATTTGTATCATGTGAATAGAAGTGTGGGGGCAGGCAGAGGGTATGTCATTTAGAAAGACAGAGAACAGGAGAGGTCCCAGAACAGAGCTCTGCAGAACTCCTGAGGTGAAGGGGAGAGGGTCAGAGGTGGAGATACCACTTCTGTCCTAATCTCAGTAATTTCCTTCTCCATGGTATCACTGGAGATTGTGTTGCCCCTTTTAGGTAAAACAATATAGGTGCTAGTGGTGGGTAAACAGTGATAGCTATCAGTTTGAGCATCAATTTCAATTTGTGAGGTCAGATTAACTATCTCCATTTTGTTCCTATCTTCTTGTATGGAACAATTCAGAGATGGGACTTGAGTATCATGTATGTCTTGGTCGTCCCAGTTAGAGACCTCCTTATAGGAGTCAAAAGACAAATTAGGAGTCCTTTCATATGAATTATCATTATTTCCTGTCTGTTTGTATATAGGCATTCCCTCTACCAAAACTATTATGGGTGTTGATGTATTTCTAAGGTGCATTTCTTTTGATTTTTGCAGTTGATTAGTAATCAATGTTTGTCCAGGTTTTTTCATTTCTAACCCTTTATTTTTCCCTTTTCTGTTATTTTTCATTCTCCTAGTGTTAATAGTATCTTTTTGTTTAATAGTTGCAGAGTAAGGCAGTCCACTATTTAAGAAAAATATTTATGAAGCGGTGCCCCTCCAACATAAATCGAATCAAAGATCAGCAGCTTAAAAGTGCATCAACTTCTAGTCCATCATCTTTTCACACTCAGTTATAAAATAATCTCTTCTAAACTTCAATCCCTTAATGAGGCAGAGGACACAATACTTACAATCCACGCAGTTTTATTCATGGCAGATGCAAAAATCTTCCAAGCATTAAAAGATAAAAGATAGAGCACAGCACACTGTGGGTGCACGTTGGAGCTGCTAGTCTTTTTGTTTTATGTCTATCTTTGCTTTTCCATTTTCCTTCTTTTACTTTTTTATTTACCTTTGGAATTAAATTCCATTGTGTCCACAGATTTTATAGAATGTATAGAATGTATGGAGGGAGATTCTGTCCCAGTAACTTTTTACTTCTTGTTCTCATATTATTTCTACAAGAGCAATTATAGGAAAAAACCCAGCAACACTGTATTGCACTCCTAAGATATAATCATTAAGAAATGCACAATGTTACAATGTTAGTAATCTAAAGGTCAGAGAGTTCACCAAGTTCTCCAACCTCACCAGTTGGAAATGTAAATCTTGTATTATGTAGTACTGGGTCCGTTTACTGGAGAATGCATTTTACTGGAAGCAGTGGTAGCAACAGTCTAGGGAGCAGATCCTCAAATGACTGAGTACAGCAGCAGTGGTATAATTAGTTCATCTTCAGAAGTTCTTTGGGCCAAAGGATCTCCACTTCCACCTCTGCTACTTGTAGCTCCAGGTAATGGCTCTGAACAGGTTGAGCTATAAGATTCCAAAAGAGAATGAGAGGAGGAAGAAAACATTGTTCATTACAACACCTCTCCCCTCCTTCACTGCCCAAATATCCTTTGTTTCTTTAGTTTTGCTATATAATGATTAGATGTGTACTGAGTATTTACTGAATATAAGCAAAAATATAGCTGTATGTGATACATGAACAGTATAGAGTCTATTGTGCTCCTCTGTAAAAGCAGATAATCCCAGTCTGGACCTCAACTTTATCAGCTATATCAAAACTACCATTATGCTATTCTCATGTGATAGATAAATTAAAAAATTCAAGAAAAGAGCAGAGATTGAAACAGGTTTCATAGGTAATTAAAGCAATAAACAACATTTTATGCTTGCATGTTAACATTTCCTGAGTTCCATGCCACTGATGTAAAAAAGATGTTTTTCCACTGTGAAGTCAGTAGTCTGTTATCACAGGCCGAGTTTTAGTTGCTGTTACTTATCAGTGTTTCACGGGTGTCTCAGCATGTTTCAACTTTAGATATCAGCATTCAGGATGCCTGCAGTATGCCACAAATATCTGCAGTGAAGTAGCACCATGCTGAAGTTTTTCTTAAGTTAAAAACTCTATAGCACCTTCTGCTTTTCTTTTTAGTTTTTACTAGTTGAAATATTGAGTTGATTTGGTAGACCTCAACATTAGCTGTCAATCTCTAAGTCATCAGTGTCAGTGGCTCAGTAGGTAGCACACTCGCCTCTGAGGCCGGGAGATCAGAGGGTTGTGGGTTCAGATCTCACATCTGGCACTTGGGTTAATATCCCAGTACTGACACTGTAATGCAGCATGAGAGGGGTGCTACATTTCTGAGGTGCCGTCTTTCAGATGAGATGTTAAACCGAGGTCCCATCTGCCTGGACTGCTGGTAGTTCAGGTGGATGTTAATGATCCCATGGTACTTATCGAAAAGAGTAGGGGGGGTTTTATTGAATTCACACATAAAGCATACATAAATCAAGAAATAATGAACAATAACCAAAATGGAAAAAAATAACAAGATTACATATCATAAAGGAGAAGGGGAAGAAAAAAGGAACAAAAAACAAACACCTCACTTATATTTTATAAAAATTTGAAAGCCTTTCCACCACCTATATACCTTATCACCAGAATAATGTAATGAATCAGCATGATGCACAGAATTCATTGCTTGCACAACTAAATAACTATATACAGAATATGGCATCATTTTTTGGGAAAGAACCCATTGACACCGGGCTTGCCACAAATAAAACCTTAAACAACAAGAAAGATGAAATAAGTTTCTAAATGAAATTCAACATTCTCAGTAGGTAAAAGACCAAAAACAAGAGTATTATAATCCAAATCTAGCAACCAATCCATACTCCACTTTTCTTTAAGAAAAGACCAAAGGGGTTTTGCATATGAGCAAATCAAAAAAAATGAGACATGGTTTCTTCTAAATCAATGCATGATAAATACGGACAATTTCTGTCAGCCAAATTTTTATGCTTAGCATTAGCTCTAACATTTAATCTACCATACATAGTAAGCCATAAAATTTCCCACATTGAAGCCGGCACCCTTTGGTTAGTAAGTTGTTTAAGAACATGTCCATGAAGGTCCGGAGGACAATCTTTAAAACTAGGTTCTATTTGATATAAATGAGTTAATAAATGAGAATAACATTTTTTTCTGGAATTATGCAAAATATTAGTTTTAGAAATTTTCCATTTATATAATTTCTGAGCCATAGGACGGAAATAGTCTGGGAAATATAATCGTGAATGAATTTTTGGCACAATATCAGTCCACCTATTTAAATAATGTTTCAATACCTGCTGCACGAGACCCTGCACACCAGTAGAAGAAGAGGAAATACTATAAAAAATGGTATGGTAGATAAATAAAGAGGAAAAGAAAAATATAGGTTCAGTCATATCTAGTCCCCCTTTGGCTTTACCTAAATACGTATAACAATGTTTAACTGGGTTAAGCTTATTCCCCCACAGCATTTGGAAAAACATTCCATATAAAGAGGTCTCCAAAGAAGAAGGTAGTGGGAAAATATATGCAACATATTGTAGCTGAGGAACAATAAACTGTCTCAAAATTTGAATTCTTTTAAGTTTAGACAATTTCCAAAAATGCCATTTTGTAACCTTATTTTGAGATTTTGACAATGCAGATTGCCAATTATCAAATGACAGATTTATGGTGCCAAACTTAATACCCAGGATGACAATAGGAGTAGTCGAAAAAGTAATCCCTGACACCTGCTGCGGACTAAAGTCCCAAGGGCCTATCAACAATCCTTTACTTTTAGCAAAGTTTAACTTAGAATTTGAAACCATAGCATATTTGACAAGTTCCTGTAAAACCAAAGAAACATGGTCAAAATGTGAAATAAAGACACAAATATCATCTGCATAGGCTAATACTGAGAGGTTAGAAAATGCCCCACAATCCGACCACCTATTTAAATTCAATTTAGCCAAGATTCAAAGCAAGGGGTCAATAGAAAACAAGTACAACAAAGGACTGAGGGGACATCCCTGCCTAAGCCCGGTAGGAATAACAAAGCCATCTGTTACATGTCCCCTTAATAACACTTTAACAAACACCTGAGAATATAATAATTGTATATTCTTAATATTTAGCTAATGTGGAAAACAGAAAACACCTGTCAATCCGATCAAAAGCTTTCTCTTGATCCAATGAAAGAACACATCCTTTATCACCCAATATGTGCAATATTTCTATAAAATCTCTAATAATAATAAGTGCATCTTGGATTTTTTTCCCAGGAAGTCCGCAGAATTGGACCACTGAGAGAATAGAGGAAGCATAAGTCCTAAGTTTAGAATTAAGAATGTGGGTTAAAATTTTGTAATCAAATTCAACAAAATGATTGGCCTCAATTGAAATATCAGCTCTGCTTCGGACTTAAATAAATAAACTAATAAAACCTTCCAAGAAGGAATTTGGAATCTTCTGATGCTGAAAATAAAATAAATAAACAGTATGCAAAATGACTGAAAATTCTGATATAAAAATTTTATAAAACTGATTAGGCAGTCCATCCAAACCTGGAAAGTGCCTATACTAAGATTCTTAATTGCATCTATAACATCTGTTACAGTAATCTGTTGAAGCAATAGACACATATCATGTACACCCAATAGAGACTCAATATTTTGTAGATAACTTGCAATTGTCTCATTAGAAGAGCTACCACAGGTTCCATGGAGTGATAATGCAATTTAATTAACTTTTCCATCTCTAAAATAGAATCAATCCTTTTTCCCTCTGAATCCTGCAAAAATTCAAGATTCATATCCGCATGGATTTTTTTACAGGCCTCATACGGGTCTCCTATGGGTGTTTTCTGAGTACCATTTGATAGCATTGCCGCAATTATAGAGGCTCGATTATATTGATAACGTAACATTTCCTTTTTTAAATTACTAATTTGTAGTGAAAAATCATATTTGGTAACATATGATATAGCAAACAAATGTTGTAACTGACTTTGGAGGGACAAATATTTAAAAAAAATTTTGTTACCCAAACCCTTACTATAATTGTTAAAGAAATTCTGTAGATCCAGTTTGGTGTCCATCCACCATTCCCCAACGTCATCATATAAACATGGTACAGACAACCTGGCGGACAATAAAGCTCTAACGCTTTTTTGAATATTAGAGGATTCTAACAAAGAAGGGTTTAATTTCCATCTGTTCCTGACTTTGGGAGTATGACTCAACCCAGCCACAGTAAATTTCACCAATAGATGATCAGAGAATTCACTAGGGACAATAAAGAAATGACTCTGTGGAATATTCTGAGAAAAAAAAAAAGATCAATAGTTGTTTTGAAAACACCCCTAACATAAGTAAATCTTGACCTTTCATTATAGATACTACAATTAATGAATCCCGCAGTTTGAATAATAGATGACAACATGTTAGAATCACAATAAACTTTTTTGTATTTCCCTCCCCCTACATTATCCCTTGCAATATCAGAGTTAAAGTCACCACCTAAAATAATCTTATATGAGGAGACTAAATAAGGCTGAACCATTTTTAACAAACCAACCCTATCAGCCTTAGTTTGAGGCCCGTAAACATTAAGTAAACAAAAAGCTGATAGTTTCCATTTCTCATCTAACATTAATAATCGCGCAGGAATTAAATCAACTAATTTTACTAAAGAAAAATCATAAGAACCAAAAAGAATGCCCACCCCATCTGCACACTCAGGGCCAAAGGACCAATAAGATGGCCCCCAAATCCAGTCCCTTTTAAACAATAATAATTGATCTCGAGAACACATCCAAGTTTCTTGTAAATAAAAAATATCATAACCTGAATCATGAATAAAAGAAAAAACAGCCTGATGTTTAACCGTATTTAATAAACTATGGATGTTCAAGGACCCAATAGAAAAGGAACCCATCAAAAAGTCAGATAACTAAAACCCAGGGTCAGAAACTCGCTGATTCATTTCTTTTTTTATTTTTATTTTATAATCTCCTCTATTGGACCAACGAAGGTTGACTACTCTCTACCAATTGCGTGTCAATATCTCCATGTTCCATGTCGAATTCTCATCAGAGGCAAAACAAAGCCGCATATGTATTATCGTTCCGTTAATACTGAGGTAAGTGATGCTAACTGAAGGTTTAATGTTCCGAGAGGAGCGTCTCGGCTCAAAGTTGAAAAGCCTTACTGTTAGGCAAGCCCCTGACAAAACAGGTTCCTGATAACAAACTGGTGTTAAAAGGCAGTACTAGTAGGGTTTTCAAGTGTCAGTGCCTTGGGCTCCTGGAGTACCACAGAAGGG
The DNA here is from genome assembly GCA_016271365.2 of Neoceratodus forsteri. NCBI lineage: Eukaryota > Metazoa > Chordata > Ceratodontiformes > Ceratodontidae > Neoceratodus > Neoceratodus forsteri. The sequence continues at coordinate 1,684,138,718 of CM057456.1, forward strand.
GCCAAGGCCTTGTCCTGTAAAGAAACTGATTTAGGGTTAAAAGCAAAGGGGTGAGACTATCCTGAACAGAAGGGAGGCCCCAGATTCAGGGAGTACCATGGGGAACATGGTCTTATCCTGAAAGGAATTGACTTGGGTTTTAAACCAATGGAGGGAAGGTCGGAAATAGAATCCTGAGCTTGCTGAATCAAGAAATCTGGACTCATACATGAAGGTTTATTATGAGCAGCTCAAGGACATTCACCAAAAACATGACCAGTATCCTCACATAAGTCACACTTGGTAAGATTAGTGCACTGCATAGCAATGTGACCGATTTCCCCACAATTATCACATCTTGCCTTATCACATGTACTGGATAAATGGGTTCTGGCACCACACCTATAACAGGCCCTAGGTTGCCCAGAATAAAAGCATACACCCCTATCCCTCCCCAACAAAAAGGAATTTGGGATATGCTCCATTCCATTGTCAGTAGCCTTCAATTTAACTTTGTATTTCCAACCCCCAGTCCAAAAAGATTCCGAATCCAATAAGGCTTTAGGTTTACTTAGAATCTCACACTTCTGTGATAACCAAAAAGTGATATCATCAACGTGGACACCTTCGTTTCGAAACATAATCGTCACGAATTTAATTAGAGGCTTTGTTAAGGGGTTAACTAAAAAAAGTGACCAAATGGGGGAAAACTTAACCTGTGCATAACGCTCCCAAAAAAGATCTAACGCATGAGCAGTACGAAAACTAACATCATAATTGTCTTCCCCAGATATATTAATAAGAGCAAAAACATCTCTAGGGGAAAAAGATAAAGAGTCTTTCAATAAAGTACAACCAACATAAGTTCGATCAGGTCTATCATCCAAGCCTCCTTTGTAGCGGATACGAATGGCATTCCGTCTAGGTGCAGCTTCTTCTTTAGTTTTAGCAAATAAATCCAATAATAAAGGAATGCGATCTGGAACAGGATCCTGAGAAACAGTAGATTGTGTATCCGTAGCAGACAGCATAATAGGGTCATGGTCCTTGGAAATTTCTACCACCACAGGAGCCAGAGAGGTGAAACAACCAGGATTAACAGAGTCAACATTCTGTGTATCCAGAGTCCGGGAACCTGGGGTGGGACTCAAACCTTGAACCTCTGAAGGTTTCCATTCTGGAGATGAATTTAAAAAGTTTAAGGAGGAATCCCAACTAGGGTCTGGTAACCAGGTCCCTTTTTCATTCTGAAGCCATCCTGCCCTTTGTAAGGCATTTTGAGGAGTCCAGTGTTCATTCATGTCAGGAGAAAATAAAGGGTCAGATACTGGAGCAGGTGAAAGTGCATTATGAAAGTGTTTAAGAGGTACCACAGACTGCTGCCTGGCAGATTGAAACTGAAACGCAGATTTGTTTTTCAAGGCCAAAAAAGGAAAAGTAGTAGCCCCCGTTTGTACTCCTGGGCTTGTTTGATAGACTGTCATGTTTAATATCATGCAGCAATTCCTTATCTGCAGAGGTAGTTGGAGGTCGGAACACAAAACCGGCATCGGACAGAAGAGGAGAATCCAATGAACCCACAACGGGCTGCTGAAACACTGTGGAAGGAGCAAAGACAACTGGAATGCCAGCAATGCCCTCAGGTGAAATTTTACTAGCCTTAGGGGTTAAATGAGAAGCGATGGGCTTTCGGCACACACCTGACTCAGTACTAGAACTGCCAGCCCTTTCACCCAATGTAAGAGGCTTAGTGTTAAAAAGAAAATAAGGCTGTCGGCACACACCAGTCATGTTAGAACTGCCAGCCTCAGAATCAGGTTGTAAGTCAAAATGAGAGTCAGAAGCCAACTCACCAGCCACAGTAAAATCCGTCGGTTGTACAGTTTTTTTCAGACAAAAGGAAAGCCTTCTCCGGTTGCTCTAAACTTAAAACATGCTCCGTTTTATCAAGAGGTCGAAATCTCCACAGGATCATTAGATGCGAAGCTTCACATTTAAAGAAGAAATCCTGGTCCGTAACACCCAAAGCCGCATCGAGATTTAAACTGGTGGATGAACGAATCTTCCGCCGACATAAAAAATCTGCCTCTCTGGTTTTCATATGGAATTGCCGATTTGTTGAAACAGCCTCTTGCCGAAAAGAATCCGGAGAGGAGGCGAGCTCACCTAATTCTGCAGCATCCTGCCTGTCCAGCGACTTGCTCCGGATGGCATCACAATGGCCAGAGGCTCCCCTACTGGCCACAATGCAGAACCATCAGCGAAGCAGCATCAGAGTAGGGGAATTTCCCCGGTGTCCTGGCCAAATTTCCCTCATTCACTAAAAATACCACCAACAGCTTAATCTGGTTCAAGGTCAGTTGGCATTCATCTGTATCCCCCCTCCCCCGGGTCGTGCCTGAAAATAGGCAGGATTTGTCTAGTGCACTTACCCAGTCAACAAAAGCTAAATAAATAAATAAATAAAGACTCGCTGTTCAATGTGTCACACGTAGCATGGCTATCTCTAGTATATGCAGAAGGATAGTGTGGCCAGGTAACTGCTGCACATGACCAGTATATACCGTCAGTGGTTCAAAAGTCAAAAGTTACATCAAAAGTGGTCATAGCATATCAGAAGAGCTTATTGCCAAAAATAAAAGTATTTGTTTGTACTCAATTTGAATATTTTAAATACAGTGTATGACAATACCCATGGGTGAAGAGTTTAGGTTTTCCCAGAGGGGGAAGCTCTGAGGCTCAAAATTATTGGCCTAAACAGTGAACCTAATTTTAGACTACCCTATCTGGGGGGGGGAGTTCGATCCTTGAAGCCCCCCAAACTCTACACAGGTACCTAATCCAAGTGGCACAACGGCATTAATCTATCCAAAGTAACCCTGTAGACTCTTCAGAAGAGCATCCATATTCCTAAGCAGATAAACATTAATCATATAAGTAAAATAGACAAGTTTTTAAAAGAGTGTAAAAAACTGGTCATAGGAAAGTCATTGTCCCACTGCAACACTGAGGACATTTCGTATTTCTTGGAACCTTTGGAAAAACTTTTTCTTTTGTTTGTTAAACTTTGAAATAAGCTTTTAAAATGTTAAATCTTTAGCCATGAGCATGTGTCACTCATGTATTGCATCACCGTTGACAACACTCAGTATGTAGATCTTATCAAGTGCCATTTTTATGCAAAGATACTGATATTTTTAAAACAAGGCTAATCAAAGTTTTTTGCAAGAAAGGTTGTCAAGATTTTCAAGGAGGCTTGAGACTAAATAATCTAGCACTCAAGCTAGGTGAAATCACTGCTAGCACCTTAAAGTGTTGGGAGGCAGTATAGCACAGTGATTTAAGGCTCTGAGCTGCAAATCTGCAGACCTGGGTTTGAATCCCACAGCTCCTACTTGCATACGGTGTGACCCTGAGCAAATCAATTAACTTCCCTGTGCTTCCAGGTCGGACCCGTAAACAAGCTTTCAGCTTAGTGTGTCACTCCTGGTGAAACAATTAAAAAAAAAACAGTGGGGCTGAACCTGAGACTATACTCCAGTGCAAGCTTTGCCACCACCTGAACTTCAGGCACTAGAGGGGAGCACCAGGTACTAGAAAGCGAAGTCAGTAATTCTGCAGCACAAGTTGTACTGGTAAGAACTCTGCGATTTAAACAGGCTAACTTGACTGTTCTCCGTTTCAGCACATTCAGTTCCAGGCAACAGTGGTATACCTTTTGTTAGAAATGAGTAAGCCTCTCAGAGCCCCTGCACCTACTGCTGTCCACAGTGCATCAGCATTGATTCAGTATAGTGTGCAGCTATGCAGTCGAGACTTCCACTCCAAAATATAGAACTAATCAATCTCACCAAGCTCATAAAGGAATGTACTCGGCTAAATGCTCGTGCATCTAGCCACTCACTACTTGACTGGGTACTCTCCTCCTACCCCCGCCATATTATTATTATCTTAGGCATCCTCCCAAGCATTTTCAGCAACCATTGCCTGACCTACTGGGTCAGAAAAGTGCATCTCCCTCATGCACTCCCCAAATACGTATGGCACCACTCCCTCAGGGCACTTGACGATAATACCCATCTACTAGACCTGCTCAGCCCAAACTGGTCCCATGTACTCTCAGCCACCAGTGTTGACTCAGCCCTCAGCCTCTTTACCAGTGTCCTCTCCAGTGTATGGAACATTCTTTCACCCCTGAAAAAAGCATGTGTAAAATGAATCCACCACCCCTGGATAAATGCCACCCAAAGTGTCCTGTACAAATGGTGTGATCATGCATGGGTCTCCTATAAGACCACTTTTTTCCAAGCTGACCTCCAGGTATATAGGTCCTTAAGAAATAAGTGCACCAAGGCTACCAGCACAGTCAAAGCTAATTATTTCAAGTAACTCCTTCACTCTTCCCAAGGCTCTCCCCTAAATTTCTGGAAGACCATCCACTCCCTCACTGATCCCCCCATCCAACCAACCACCCCAGTCCTTCTATTAGATGGCTCCACCATCTCATATGCTGCCTCTGTTGCTGTCACCCTAAATAAATACCTCATCTCTTGCACTATTCATGACACCTCTGCCATGCTCCGCCCTGACCCAGACCCTGACCTTCCTGTTACGGTCTCTCCAAATGATTACCATTTTCCTGTTTCTCCCAACACGAAGTATACAATCCTTTGCTGTCCCTAAACCCAGCAAAAAGCAGCCCTGATGGCATCTACCCCAAGATAATTCATATCTCAGCCCCAGCTATTGCCCTCCCCTTTACTCACCTGTTAAATAACTCTCTCTCTCTCTCTCTCTCTCCCTCCTCTGGTAAAGTCCCCAGGCTTGGAAAATGGCTGTGGTCATTCCCCTCCATAAAGGTGGTCACCCATTCAGCCCTGGGAACTATCAACCCATCTTCTTCCTCCCCTCCCTTGCTAAGCTAAAGAATCACTAATCTACTCAAGGGTCTTTGACTTCCTAACCACCTCCAACACACTGTCCCCACTTCAAGTCAGTTTTAGAAAGAACCACTCGACCACGTCCTTCCTACTGCACGTCACAAATGCCATACTTTCTGGTATGGACCAGGATCACATCACCATGGCCATATTTATCAACCTGGCTAAAGCATTCAATTTGACATCCCACCCATTCCTGCTCTGCAAGCTCTACACAATTGGCTTAGCTACCCCCTGCTGTAAACTGGTTCAACTCCTACCTAGAGAACTGGCGCCAAGCTGTTCAGGTAAGCTCCACCATATCCTCTCCCCTCCCAATCCTAGCCAGGGTTGCCCAAGGCTCAATCCTTGGAGTCATCTTATTCTCCATTTTTATTAATGACCTCCCCTCTGCTTGCTCACATGCTCAAATCCATATGTGTGCAGATGACACGATCATCTATACCACGGGATCCTCAACCTTTTATGTAGAGACCCCCTCCAAAGTGATTTCAACAGTGTGCTAAACTGGTTCCAGACCAACAATTTGCAGGTAAATACAACAAAAACTGTCTCCATGACCTTTGAGTCAAAGCAGAAACTCTCAACTATCTTGTCTCCCCAAATTTTTTCCACCCCTGATGTCTCCCCCCTTCATAAATGTTTCTGCATACAAATACCTTTGGAGTATGGCTAGACAATAAACTTGATTATTCAGTCCACTTAGATACATTGCATGCCAAGCTCCACTCAAAACTACTGGTAGGTCTAATTTAAGGAAACAAGGACTGCCTCTTCCCACCTTGTGTGTTGTGAACTAGTCATTAAAACCATCCTTCCTGGGCTGGATTATGTAGACATTGTCTATAGTACTGCCCCCCACTTCTTCCCTTGCCAGACTTGACACCCTCCTAAATTCTTTATGCTGTTTTGCCACAGACTTCCTTTTCTGCACAAACCACTGCTCCCTCTACTCATCACTTTCTATCTCCCCCCTCTCCCACCACTGTTGGACACATTCCCTTGCTTTTATTGTCAAATACTGATTTGGGTTACTACCATTCTACAGTATCTCTCCTCACTCCTATCCTCTGCCAGTCCCTCCCCCTCCCCCCCTCTCCATTCCAGGGCATGCTGTGCCTTTTCTCTTGCTCACCCTCACTCCATGGCAGGTGATTCCACCTTCTCTTTCCATCTTCCCTCTCTTTGGAATCAGTTCTCACCTTCTCTCCAGCTAGCCACTTAGCTCCCAGCTTTCTACTGCCTGCTCCAAAGAGAACCCACAGCTTCACGCCACTGTTTCTAGCCTCTACCTGCTGTTGCTCAAGCTAATTTAATGCCTTGACCCTCCTTTTGTTCCTGTCCTGCCTACATCAGTTGTATCTTGCACAGTTGTTTTTATCAACTGCACTCCTGAATTCATGCTCAGAATGTATTTCATTGTTCGTTATTATGTAATATTACTCTTCTCTTTTGCATGTTTGCTCTTAGGAACTGTTTTCTTGAATATGTAGTCTGACTGTATTATTTGATGCTCATTTATTACGCAACATTCATTTTGTATTGTGTTTCTGCTGTCTTCCCTTTCCCCTGGTCACACCTGTAAACAAGCCTAGGCTCAGTGTTACCTATGTTTAAATAAATAAATAAATACATTTAAATCCTGTTGAATTTAAGAAATGGAAAAAAAAGCCAGAGGGGACTTTCCCTTTTAATATTTTAAAAACAGGATTTATTAAAAGAATAAGAAACATCCTCCAATACAATCTTCATTAGGAGAATTTATGTAGCATAAATGTATTCATTCAACATCTCTGTCCCAAAAAGATTAGAGCAATAGCCAGCTTTCAGCATATAAGAATACAAATACCTATCTTTTGATTTGGCAAGCCAACATAAACAGATTAAATTTATACAGCACAAGTAAAACTTTATTGCAGATGGCAAACTGCCTCCTTGATGTCTCCAACTGCCTTAGTGCCCCACACTTCCTGTTATTCAAAAACAAACAGTTTTGGCAAGGGGGAGCGGCAGGCATGCTTAATTTACCTAGTAGATGGCAATAAAGCATGCAACTGAAAAAAAGGTCTGTCATTTTCCTTAAAAATCATTTAAATTAAAATGTTGGGGATTACAACAATGTGTTAGTGGAGACCAGTGTTTATATATGAAGCTACTGCAAGAGAAATTGAAAGACAACTAGCACCATATAAATTATTTTTTTCATTCCATTTTTAATTTAATACTTAGAAAATATTTTATACTGTATATATTAAAATGTAATTTTAGCACAATTATTTGTTTTTACCTTTTAAATTTTAGCACAATTATTTGTTTTTACTTTTTGGTAATTCTGCTTCCTCTCACATTCCAAAAAGATAGCTGGGAATGTATGTGATACATAAATAACATATTTTAAACATTTAAGGTACAGTAGCATACAATGGTCTCTGCACATTCATGATTAGAGCATTTTTAAATTGGTATCTGTTGTAATAATCATAATTTTCTGTAAATAGATCATATTCAATTTACCTACATGTTGAATTAACAGCTTGCTAATAAGGTATCTCTGTTTTTACAGACAGGCATTCATTGTTTTTTTATAATTTTAATTCATCATATTTTTCTCTTAATGTGATCCTTAATTAAGGAGGATTGAGATTTGCATTAATTGTTGGAATACAGTTTATTTCAGGGGATATTTTTTAAATTAATGTGTTGCTCATTTTAATTAAGCACAATGGGAATTAATTAATTTTTACCTGAATTTTAATTAAGTACATTCTATTTATGTAATTAAAGATAATTAATAATGTTTGTATTTTCTGAAATTGTGTATGATATGGGGGTCAATTAATAGAAAATTAAGGACATTTTAAGTTGTTTTTATCCCATAATGTATATGAGGGAGATGGGCAGACATGTGTATAATCCAAAATTACCTTAACTGACCTCAGGCAGAGATTGAAGCTGGAGACTTAACAGTGAATCATGATGCAAGCATGATACTAGCTAAACAAGCAATTGCCAATGCCAAATGTTCACTGCTGGTATTGCTGTTTTACCAGGTCTTACTTGTACACAACATTGTTATAATAGATTTACCCAGGTTGGAGCAGATGAGATGCAATGTCTCATTTTCAGTGGTGTCCTGCTTTTACACATTGTTAGATTGTAATTACCCAGGATAGGGCAGCTGAGAGGCAATATCTATTTTTAAGTAGGCTCCCTCATGTTGACCCCAAATGTCCAATAGTCTTTTTATGACATGACATTATGATCAAGACTGGTGGAATTTTTAAAATCCTATCTGAAAGGTGATTTTGCTGTGTGATTGTGGAAATATATTTTGAATAGGATTTGAAAAATTACTACTGCCATGCTCAAGAGGTGGGGTAACACAAGGGATATGTTGAACATTAGTGGCCAACATCTGCAAAAAATAAAGTTATGAGTAAATGTTTGAACAATTTGTTTCCTCATAACTTAGTTGTTTTTTTTTCAAATTTTTACCCCAATTTTTCAACATTATCTTTTTATGACCACGCCTGAGCACGACGGGGTCATTTATAAAACAATGGCTGAAATATCATTTTGCACCACAAGTGCAAAAACACATTGGGCTAGATATTCAAAGCAGATGTGCTGCACAACCCAAGATACACCAGCACAAACCAGAAGATGCACTGCAATGTTGAAAGAACAGGGATGCACAGAGCAAAGCCGGATGTGCCTGACTGCAAACATAATGTGTGCTGTGCATGTCCGGGGGCATTCCCATGAATGTGCCATGCAGCCACATATTCAGCAAGGATGAGCTGCGCATCCATGGTGCAATCAGCAGATGCACTGCACAAAGATAGGCATATAAAAAGCATGCCTATGAGCAGTCCACCCACAGGCAGACAGCAGCATAACAGCCATGGATGGGACAGCATTCTTGATGGCAGCACTCAGGGGGGTGAAGAGACGGGAGGAACAACAGCATGGATGTGGAAGAGCCAGGAGGTGGTATGACCAGCAGAGAAGGTACTGCACCCATGTCACTTTCGACCACTTGAGTGACATAGAGATCATGGGCCAGTACAGACTCAATGGGGCACTGCTGAGACATTTCTGTGAGCTGCTCCATGATGACCTGCAGGCACCAACACACAGGAGTCACGCAAGGACAGTGGAGACAAAGGTGACAGCAGCAATGTGCCTGCTCACCATGGGCACCTTCCAGATGCCAGTTGGTGACACCACTGGCATCACACAGTCCACCATGTCCTGTCTTCTCACCCAGTTCCTCACCACTCTGCTGCTGCATGCGTCGGAGTACATCAAATTCCCAAGCATGTAGGCAGAGTGGATAGAAACCATGCAGCGCTTCTACAAGGTGACGTGCATGCCAGGCATGCTAGGGACCATAGACTGCATGCTCGCATGTGGCAATACATGCACCACCTGGCTCAGAGGGAGTGGCATACATCAACAGAAAGGGCTACCACTCTGTAAACTGCCAGACAGTGTGCAATGCCATGGGGTCATTACCAATGTGTGTGCCACACACCCTTGAAGTGCACATGATGCCAGCATCTAGCACCAGTCAGCCTTGTGCCACCTGTTGGAGAGCAGGGGGATACCCAGTGGCCACCTAGTGGGTGAGTGGGGTGTGACAATGGGCCTACACAGCAAACAGTGGCACAGAATACAGTGTGTGTAATCACTGTGTGGGAAACAGACAGGGTCTGCCATGCCAAACAGGCAAGCAGTGCCATGGGCCACATGTGGCTAATGCATTGTGAACCACATGTGGCAGATGTGTGCTGGGTGAGGAGGGGGGCATGTCCGGGGACACACACCGCAACCACATGTGCACAGGCAGGCAGAGGCACAGGGCATGGGCCCAAAACAAGCACCACAGTGCTACAGAGAAGTACACCTGGACAGGATAGTAGCTGTCACCAGCAGGGGCAGGGCACATGAACAGCAGTGCCTTGCTGTGGGAGGTCATGGCATGCCAGGCATGCACTCTGCATGCAACACACATGCAGTGCACACAATGATGTTATGATGCGTGCATGCCCTGTGTGCCGTGGGGTGGGATGGTCAGGATGTAGACCACACAGAGCAATGGCAGACATGCAGTAACACTGGGCTGTAGCAAACCTGTAAATGACAGATACACACATAATGCTTTCTCTCTTCCACAGGTGACTGTGCATACCCCCACGGCCATGGATGCTCATTCCCATATGCCAGCCCACATCTGTGCCCTACAGTACAGCCCAGAGAAGGCCTCTGGCATATTCCTTTCCTGTTGCATGCTACACAACATGGCCATAGACTGTGGAATCCATGTCCAGGCTGAGTTGGGTGACAGCTCCGAGGATGTGGGGCCACAGGCTGGGGGGGTGGGCAGGAATGCTACAACTGTAGAGACCCATGGCTGGTCACCAGAGTGAGGCAGCACAGGGACATGATCATGGAGGAACACTTTGGAGATCACAGGTGGGTAACAGAGTGGGATACTGTGGGACTGGGCAATGTCCTGTGGGAATGGGGGGATAATATGTGAAGGTTGGCAGATGTGGCATGGCTGACAGGTACACAGTGTTGGAGGTGCACACACATGCAGGTGTGGCCACAGCCAAACAGTCATGTCCAGGCCTACATGGGGCACTGCGGTGTATGGCATGGATCAGTGGACAATACCCACACACATGCATGGTGGACACACACACAGCTTCACTAATCATGCCCATGCCAGACAACACAGCAGCAGTGTCCCACCACTAGCCCAGAATACCACACAGACAGAATGGACATGCAAGCCACAGGTCCAAGTGTGTTCCCTGCATATGGACCTGGGAACAGACAGCTGGGTGTGTGGCAAAAAATGGCTGGATGGTGACTGTGCCATGACAACTGCACACAGTTGGGATCACTGTGACCTACCACGGCTGCCACAGACATGTGGGTAGCCGTGCCCATGATGTATGCCTCCCTCTGGGGTGGCAACCACATCAGCAGGGGACCCAACTGTGTTAGCAGGGGTAGACCCATGAGACAGTGACCGTGTGCTCATGGGTTTCTTCTTGCCAAAGTCCACATGGGACCCAGGGGTGTTGGGGATACCTGAGACAGGGGATGGCATTAGAAGCAATGGTGCCACACTACACCATGAGGGGGGAGTGCTGGTGTCACTATGCAGTGTGCGGCAGACACTCCTGCATCTGCAGGGCATTAGGGCAGCACAGCCCACCTCGTTGGCCTGTGCTATCCTCTCAAATCCTGTGGTCATGTCCTCTCACAGTTGATGAATCTTACTGACAACATCCACCCAGAGTTGGCGTATCTTGCTAAGAAACTGTGAGCGTCCCCCAGAGGCATGGTCATCCATGATGCCCACCTGCACATGCAGGCCCTAATACACCTCCCTGAGCACACTTTGATGCCCCACGGAGGCCTGCAGGAGCTGGGTGTGCTCATCAAGCCTGTCAGCAGAAGACCTGTCCTGGGAGGATGCTGATGGGTGGAGGGTGTACCGGCCTGCAGTGCAACATTCATGGCCTGTGGATGCTGCATGGCTGGCAGCTGTTCATGTGTTGATTGTGCATGGACAGGCACAGTGGGTCTTTGTACAGTCACGTCATGTGTATGGGTGGCATGTTGCTGCCTCACAAAGCTCTGCTGCTCCAGGGTGATGGCCCCTGTCCCCACAGCCACACTCCGGACCTGGCCGCCAGCAACCACCGCAGGTGCAGTAGTCATTGGGCTATCCTGTCTCAGGCCATGCGTGGGTGCAGGGTACCTAACCCTGTCTGTCGCAATCTGTGTGGCCACCTGAACTGTGGCAGTGGCACCACTGTGTGTGGTCACTTCAAGCTGTGTGTCATCATCATCATCATCCTCCATGGCAGATGCCAGCACTGTGAGGTCATCAGGCAACTCAATGCCAGGTAGGGTGTTCAGACCCACAAATGCCCTTGGTTTCTCCTCCACTGGTCCCTCCACCTGCTTGCCATGTCCTGCAGCTCCCCTGAGGTGTGATGGTGCCGTAAGGCAGACAGGTATGCATAGTCAGGGCGGCACTTCCATTCATGTCCATTGACAGCTGTACATGGGACCAAGTGGCATGAAGCACAGTTGTGTGGACACTGCCACACATGGCATGCACCAGCACTGTGGCCTGGGTCACACACACACACACACACACACACACACACACACACACACACACACTACCATGTGCTGCATGCAATGCATAATGGAGGGCCATGCACGCATGGTTCCATGACACAGATGACCTTTGGGCCATGGCTGTGCACAGGCCCACCCCTTGGCAAGGAGCACTTCCATCTGTGTGTGGGCGCACCAGCAACATTGACAGTCCACAATGGTGCATTGCACAATCATGTGTTGCCGACGTTCAGTATCATGGCACACGACCACAGGTGGACAGTGACCAGCACTGGCCACACCACCTCAACAGGCAGATGTCCCTGGTGTCACAGCAAGTCATGGCAGTCCACATGGGCTGCATGGGGGACACTGCATGGCCATGGGGGGGACATGCAATGGTGGATGCACTGCATGGTGGCATGGTGACAACATGTGCCTCCATATGTGGTATGTACTGCACACCCAGGATCACAGCACATAGCCAGAAAGACAGACATTGTGACACATGCATACTCACGGTGCTGTTCAGGGCCCCCACCTGTCTGGAAGCCACCTCCAGGGATACCCTCCACAGATGCCTGGGACAGTGTGAATGCGAGCATCTCCTCCCGTGCAGTTAGTGGTGGCACAGTGTGTGGCCCACCCCCTGTGGCATGCAGGGATATCTGCATGGTGGCCAGGTGCTACCTGGTCCTGGTCCTGTCACTATTCATGCACTTCATGCATTCCTTGGGGGGGTGCAGTTGTACACACCATGGGCGTTCACCACCTGTGCCACCACATTCCATCCCTGTGTACTCTGCTGCCATGTGCCAGTCTTCCCTGACAGGAGGTCCTCCATTTGGACATATTCCTCAACAAGAGCCCCCAGCTCATCATCTGTAAAGTTCGGACATCTCCTCCATCTCAACTCCTCCTTCGCTGCCATACTAGTGCCTGTGAGGTGGAAGTGTGACAGCCGTTAGCACAGTACACAGTGATAATGCACAGCTCCAGGTCATGGAGTCTTCCTGGCCAGAGACCCATAAACAGTGTAGCTGTGGTAAACAAACCTCCAAGGTGCAGTATCTGCTGGTCACCAGTGGTGTGTGGTGGCACAGAGCAGTCCATTTATAGCTCAGCACACGCAAATTAGGGTCTGTGCAGCCTATAATGAGATGTCAATGTGGGGACTTGTGCTAGGATTGGGCAATAAGGTAATTTGCATATCCTGGCTGCATATGGCTCATTTGCGCCCAGCCCATCTCAATTTGCTCTGTGCATGTAATTGGGCCCATTACTTCCGCAGTGCACATCTTCATGCATGCACAGCTGTCTGGCACATACCGGCCATGCACAGCTGTGCAATTGGCCATTACCTGACAACGCATTGTGCAGAGCGGTGCAGCACATCATCATGCATGTGCAATAGTATACGGCGTGCATGTCATGCATGGCGGTGCATGCGTTGTGACGTTGCATGGTGCATGTACATGTTGATGCGTGATACCATTGGCTAATGTGTGGCATGTTGCACCCTTCCAAAAATGGCCAACATTTTGGTCGTGCATGTGCACTGTGCGATGACCTGACCCTGTGCTCATGCCCAGCATTGTGGCACCAAGCATGCATGCTGATGCACAATTTACTGCGTATCACACATTGGCATTTGTGTATCCATGTGTTGTGCAGGCCGCCGCCTGCAAGCCTATCATGCATCGGCCATGAACAGGCCATATGGTGCACAGAGCTGCATGTTGGAAGTGTCACTGGCAGCAGACTGTGTACACAATGGTACGTGCAGGGGTAGCAGACCCACAGGCTCTTAACTGGAGTGACATTGAACTGGCCAACCTTGTGGCATTGGTGCAGCCTGTGGAGGGCCAGCTTTTTGGTGCTGAGGCATTGTAGGAGGCTAGGGCCAAGGTCTGGGCCACTGTGACCAACAGGTAGCAGTGTGTACTTTCACATACCACCCACAGACTGACGGCCTCATAGAGAGGTTTAATCAGACATTAAAGAGTATGTTGCGGAAGTATGTAAAAGAAGAGGGTAGAGATTGGGCTAAGTACCTCCCCCCTATTTACTCTTTGCTTACAGAGAAATCTCTCAAGCATCCACTGATTTCTCTGCTTTCTCATTACTGTATGGGAGGAACTCGAGGGGGTCACTGGATGGAGTTAAAGAACACTGGGAAGAAAGGAAGGAGGTAGGACATCTTAATGTCGTAGAGTACATGACTCAGTTATGCATTACAAACATGGATACAAAAAGTATCTGGACATTTTAGTCAACCCCCAAGTATGAACCAATTTGATAATGTATAAGTTTGAGCAGTTTCCCAGTAAAGTTTTGGATTACAGATATAAGGAACGACGAGATATATTGTCAGGTGAATGTGATTGTGGCAGCGGGGACAAGGAAGGCCTTAACTATGTTTTATGGGTCTGTAGGTGGTATGATAGGCAACAAATGTTTTGGTTGGGCCCTTACCTAAATAATTTATATTGTGTTGATAAATCAGAACTTACTGATATTCTGCTTCACACAGAAGATAGTTGGACAGTAAATAGGTTAGCAAACTATTTTTCTGCTATTAAAAAAATTAGGAGTCAAATTAAACCTGTATAAAGGGTCAATTACTTTGATAATGAAATCTTGCACTTTATGATAGCATTCATCTGCTGTTACCTTGAACATGTACTGTATTTGGCTGATGTTTGCACATTGAAGCGTGTATAAGCGAGTTTTGTATTAAGTTATTTTGCTTAAAGTGGAAATTGTATTTCTCCTTTTCTTTTTGTATTTGATACTGTGATTGTGAAGGTTTGTAACCATACAATAAAATTTTGATGATGAGTCAGTTATGCAAATGCCTGGTGAGGTATATCAACTTGGCACACCAGAGCTTAGAACAGAAGCAAGACTTGCAGAAAGAAAGGTACAACCAGGGTTTAAAGACTAAAATATTTCAGTCAGGGGACAAAGTATTGTTAATTCTTCCCTCCACAAATTACTCATGAAATGGCAGGGCCCTTCACCATTTTGAGACAAACAGGACCAGTGAATTATGAGCTTAGCATGCCAGGAATGAGGACCCCCCCCGAAAATTTACCATGTGAACCTTTTTAGGAAATGGCGTGAGAAGCCTAACCTCTCCCTTTATATCCATCCTGAAGTTAGGGAGTCAGAGCTGGAGGTTGCCTATAAAAGGCTAGAGCAGTCAGGACAGTTGGGGGAGATCCAGATAAACCCTGAATTGGAGCCTCAGCAACAGAAATATTTGCAGGGGATATTACAAGAATTTGAGTCCATATTCACAAACATCCTGGAGAGGGCCAAAGGAATTTTGCGCACCGTAACTGCCACACAAGACAATCCCATACACCAAAAGCCCTACAGATTGCCCATGAAGGTGAGGGATGAGGTGATTCAGGAAGTCAAAAAACTGGAGCAGTTAGGCATAATTGTGCCCTCAAAGAGTGTATGATCTTCACCCATGATCATAGTGGACATGAAAGAGGGTGGGATACGTCTATGCCTAGATTTTAGAAAGCTTAATAGCATGTCACTATTTGATGGCTATCCAATACCCCGAATAGATGACATCATTGACAAGCGAGGCAATGCACAGTATATCTCCACCCTTGACCTTACTAGGGGATATTGGCAAATCCCCTTGTCACCTGATTCACAAGATAAAACCGCATTTAGCATCCCAATCAGTTTATACCAGTTTGTCACAATGCCATTTGGACTACATGGGGCCTCAGCCACTTTTCAGCATTTTATGGACCACATACTAAGACCACACACTGACTACTGTGTGGCTTATTTGGACAATGTGATCATATTCAGCCCTGACTGGGAAACCCACATTAGACACTAGTCTGAGGTATTGCAAACAATAAAGGAGGCAGGAGTGACCATTAACCTTGCTTAGTGTGCCCTAGCAAAGACTGAGACAAGATACCTAGCGTTCATTATAGGCGATGGACAAGTGAAGCCCGAGGTAGAGAAGGTTACAGAAGTAGCAAACAGCCCAATACTTAGCACAAAAAAGCACATGAGATTTTTTCTAGGCCTGGCTGATTATTAACAGAGATTTAGTCATAATTTCTCAGCCATTGCCAGTCCTTTGACTGATCTCACTAAAAAGAGATGCCCAAATAAGGTTCAGTGGACCAATGTTTGTGATGAGGCTTTTGGGAATATCAAGGGCATTCTATATACAGCTCCTGCATTGAAAAACCCTGACTTCAACCAAGTGTTTGAGGTTCAAACCGATGCATCAGAGAATGGTATTGGGTCAGTCTTATCTCAGAAAATAGATGGGGAAGAACATCCAATCATGTATATCAGCAGGAAGCTACATGAAAGGGAGAGAAGATATGCTACCCCAGAGAAAGAATGCTTAGCTCTGAAGTGGGCTATTGAGTCTCTCAAATATTACTTGTGGGTGGCTGAATTTAAGGTTGTAACTGATCATAATCCCCTTTGCTGGTTGCACCAAATGAGAGGAAAAAATTCCCTTATAATGTGGTGGTACTTAACTCTTCAGCCCTATCGATTTACTGTGTCCCACAGGGCAGGGACAATGCATGTAAATGCTGATTTCATGTCTAGAGTTGGTGCAGGAAGTGGCATCAATGAAATATGATGGACTTTCCCTAAAAGGAGATAGTGCAGGGGAAGGTACCATTAGTCTCTGTTGAGAAATGTGTTAACACTTTATTGTATAGAATGAAGATATCCACTATGTTTATGATGAAATTTTTATTATTAATAGGGACCCTGAGACAGAGCTTCTGAAGATGGATGGGTGGAAGCTCCATCCCTTCATAGGGACAGGAAAGTGGTAAGCAGTCTGAAATAACTGCTTCCCTCTTAAGGTGGGGCATATGTGACAGGGCGATCCTGCCAATCTTGAGGACCGACCTATTCTTAAATCTGTTGTGACATTTCTTCTTTTTATTAGCCTAATCTATCCTTTACAATTTCTAGTCCATAAGGCTGGCCACCTATGGGCACCCTCTCCCCTTTCTTGTCTAAGCTATAGTGCCGCTTTAAGTTTCTTTTTCCCACTCAGGTTCTCGTACAGGGAGGTTATTGTGGTGACCTGATGTAAAACAACAGGCTGTGTTCCTCGTTGTTGGATTTAGTATGCAATAGCACTGTCATAAAATACCTTGATGTATATGCCTTGTGTGTATGAAACCTGTAAATGTTGAAAATACCATGGCAGTAGGTGTTTTTTTAATAAAGATAAAAGTTACTAGGGGACTGTATTATAAAAATTAAGTTGCTGGGCTAGAGATACCAGAAAACCCCCATTGAGTTATTTAAAATTGATGTAAATTACAGATTGTTTGAGAGGCCCTTTGACACCAAGCATTCCTGCTTTAAGCTGAACCACCCTAAAATGTCATGGTGATTTGCATATACATCCCATGATGCTTAGCATTATGGGGGTATGCTTGATGTTGTGTTTCTTTGAAACTTGGCTTTATTGCCAATGCCCTCTGTGATAACCCTTGCTTCAGTGCTTCTGCACTGAGGTTCTTTGTCTTTAACTTGTTTGGGTTTTTTTTCTATTTTTTGAGCTCCCCATCACCTAAACACACAAGATCAATATAGGGAATGAAATAATTTTCACTAAAGAGGTAGATCAGTAGATCTGTGGGTCAGTAGGTGCTGACTAAGTGCAGAAGAAGGACATGCATAGTCTGTTGCTGCAAACTGATGTATTGAAGAAGGGATATGCCATTGCTTAAGGTTATCCATGTATTTTAAATAAACATCACACAGAGATTTTGTGTTGAACCTGAAGTTCTGTGTCTGGTCCTTCTGTTATCCCACAACCCCACCACGCCCATGTCTTACCCCGCTCCCCCACCAGCCGGTACCCATTTGTTTTGCATCATTCCCACAGCCATGAGTTAAACTCTACAATCCTCCCTTCCTTACAGTGATGGCCCTCGGGACCTCAGAAATAGCTACTGTTTGTCTCACTCCTCTGCAGACCTTTCCTATCTCTGTGAACCTTTTCTGCACCACCTTCACCTCGCAGCCCACCAGATCATTGGTGCCCAAATGAACTATAACATGCGCTTTCTCCTGCCCTACACATATTGATACGATTGCTCCCACCCTCCCTGCCATCATGCTTGGTATGCACTCCATCTTTCTGTTGCTTTTCCATGCATGCTTGGTACCCCATCTTACTCTCTTCAGAATAGAGTCCCCTATTATTACTACTGTCTCCCCTCTTTCTTGACCCTTGCTATTGTGGATATCCCGCTGTTCCTATTTCTCATATTGCTCTCCACTATGTCTACCCCCAAGTGCACCACCTTTTTCCTGATCTGCAGCTCCCCTCCTTCCCTTGAGTACTCCTTGCTTTGTCTCCCCATCTGATCAGGCCTTTCCTTGCCCTGTGGTCTTCCTGCCTGGAGATGCACTTTACCCACCCATGCCTTTTTTCTCTCTTTCTCCCCTGATCATGGTTGTCATGACCTCCCCTCCCCCTGCTTTAGCTGTCCTATCCCTTTTTCCCTTCCTGTGCTCTGACCATCCACTTTTCCCCTGATGCTCCTTACTCGGTTCCACCTCCATTTCCCCCTGCTTCCTGAACTGCCTCCATTCCCCTTGGTCATCCAGACCCTGCAGAACTGTAAACCTCTTTGTGGTCCTTTTCTCCCTGTCCACCATGTCTTTGGTTACCTTTCTCTGCTCCCCCATCCTTCCTCCCTGACCTGACTGTTTTCCCCCCTCTGCCTCCTCCCCCCCAGCACCTTCCATCTCCTTCCTTCTGTCTCCTCTGGCTCCCTTGTCTCTGGTGTTCTCTGCTCCTCAGGTGCTGCCTTAATTCTTGCTTTGTCCCACTCACTGACCTGCTCATCTGGAACATCCTCCTATCCCCCTTCCCCTTTCCCTCTGTCCAATCCCCCCCTCACTCTTCCTAATTCTCATCTCAGCCACTCAATTTCCTCCCATAGTTGTCCAATGTGCCTATAGACTAGACTTCCCCCAGATCTCCACACTATTCCCAGGAAGATGGCTGCTCCACATTCATTACATCTAACCATCCTCCCATTCCTCTCCTGTATCCTCCTTCTCCTCCTCTCCCTGGCCCACCTTCCTTCCTCCATTCTATTTCTCTGCCCCCCCATCCTTTTGGATGCCACATCCTTCCCTGATTCTATGCTGCCATAGTTATCTCACACATCCCTACTTTTTCTTTTTCTCCTCGATGCTGCCTTTCCCCAGTGTGTACTGTGGCCTTCCCTGCCTCCTCCCTTTCTGTCCCTCCCCTTTCCTACCTTCCTCCTGAATCCCTTATTTATACATATTCAGAATCCACCCCCGCACAACAGCAATTATAGTCAAAGAACAATATTACTTTCCTCCTCCTTGACCAACCTAATCTAATTGGCTGGTCTTAGTCCCCTTAATAGAAATTGAGTCCCTGTTGCATTGCTAACTGCTTAGCTCTTAGCAGTAGTGGATGCTCCTCCTTTCCTGATGTCAACAGGAGCTTCTCCTTGCCCACTGGTGATGACTCAATAAGGTCAATGAGCCTGGGGTGGGTGGGATAG
Source organism: Neoceratodus forsteri (assembly GCA_016271365.2). Lineage (NCBI taxonomy): Eukaryota > Metazoa > Chordata > Ceratodontiformes > Ceratodontidae > Neoceratodus > Neoceratodus forsteri. The sequence continues at coordinate 1,684,158,366 of CM057456.1, forward strand.
GGAAGGGAGGGTGGGAGAATCTTCTGCCACTGCCTGTGGGGGGAAAAAAACAATCAGGCCACAATCCCCAACTATACACAATTCCACAAATCAGTCCCAATCACAACAAAAAATAAAGTAGCATACAGACCCTCGTTCAGCCAGCCTCACCTCTGTGCTCGAGGTCCTGGACAAGCCACTCTCTGAAAACAAAACAAATAGCCCCCAAACAAATGTGACATTCAGTAAACCAACAAAAGCACACTGTCAGCTTAGAGTCCCCTTGCTTAGTTCTGTAGCCATTCCTGATCCCTCTTCACTTAGCAGCACCTGTCACTGGAACAAAGATGCTGCCTGAAGCCGCATGGAGACTGCACCCTACCTTTTGTTCATTTTCTGAAAATTGGAGTCTTTTCTCTGCTTCAGAGATTTCTTCATTCCTACTCTCCCTATGGAGCAAATCTGTTGTCTGTCCTACCTCTGTTTAGGCATTCCACCCACAGGAGCAGCTCCCAGCCCGCCCGCCAGCAACTCCCCAAGCTGCCCTACCTTTGTTTGGGCATTTTACCCACTGGAGCAGCTCCCAGCCTGCCCGCCAGCAACTCCCCAAGCTGCCGTACCTCTGTTTGGGCATTCCGCCCACTGGAGCAGTTTCCAGCCCATCTGCCAGAAACTCCCCATGCTGCCTTGCCTCTGTTTGGCATTCCACCCACTGGAGCAGCTCCCAGCTCACCCACCAGCAACTCTCCAAGGTATGAAGTCCTGAAGCTGCATGGAGATTGCACCCTACCTTTTGTTCAAATTTTTGAACTTGGTGCCTTTTCTCTGCCCTACCTCTGTTTTGGGCATTTCACCCAACAGAGCAGCTCCCAGCCCACCCACCAGCAACTCCCAAAGGTAAAGAGCCCTGAAGTCACATGGAGACTGCACCCTACGTTTTGTTCATTTTTTCAAACTTGGCGCCTTTTCTCCACTTTGGAGATTTCTTTATTCCTGCTCTCCTTTTGGAGTAAATCAGTTGTGTCAGTAGAATAATTTAATTTACATCCATTTTAGCCCTGCAAGTATTAAGTTAAGGTGTTTCTAGCAAATTGAATACTTTTATTGGACAGCCCGGTGGTGCAGAGGGTTGAGGCCTTGGCACCTTACCTCGTGCCATGCTGGCGACCTGAGTTAGGGAAAGGACTTGTGACACCAGGGGCTGGCAGGGGAAGGAGACGATTGAGCATCCGCAGGATTGCTTTTCTCTCCTGGGGTGAGTACAGGGGTGACATCGCTCTGCATTTGCCCCCAGTGGAGACCGGAGGCACTGCAAGATGCAACGTGGGGACTGCCACGAAAAGCGGAAATACCCACTCCATGTTGAGCAGGATGATGGCTGCCTGGCTGTCCAAGGCCATCTATGTCCCACAAGTAATATGTTTCAGCAGCACCCAGGGGCCAAGCATTAGCACTGGTCTGTCCCCCTGGCCAGTGCCTTTCACCTTGGAGAAGGGGGACCTGCCCTACAAAGGGTTACATCGGGGTTACCCTGGGGTTAGCTGCTATCTGGAACAGTGACTCAGGGAGTGAGATGGGTCTGATTCAGCCTTGGCTCATGCCTGAAAAAGTGGCTGAGTTGGGGCATGTAGAAGGGGTTAAAAGATAAAAAAAAAGAATACTTTTATTAACATACAGCTATTTTAGCTCTGCAAGTATTAAGTTCTTTCAGTTAAGCCATTGTTAGAAGCTGGAATATTGTAACCTACAGCCATTATTTAGCTTTGCAAGTTTTAAGCTACAGGCAGTTTATGATTTTTTGGGGGGAATTAATTAGAAGTACTCGTCTTCCTTTCCTTAAACTTGATTTCTCATGCCTTTCTCTGACCTTCACTCTCGGTGCTATTCTGCCTCCTCCTGAAACCTGATTTTCCATTTCTTGCTAGCCACCTCCAATAGCCTTTTGTTAAGTCTTGCTGCCCTCCCCAGCCCTTAGCTAAGTTTAAGTGACTGACTCCCTCTTTCTTTCTTTCTTTCTTTCTTTCTTTCTTTCTTTCTTTCTTTCTTTCTTTCTTTCTTTCTCCTTAGCTGCCTTACCTCTGTTCGGGCATTCTGCCCACTGGAGCAGCTCCCAGCCTGCCCACCAGCAACTTCCCAAGGTACAGAGCCCTGAGGCTGCACCAAGACTGCATCAAAGCTTTTGTTCATTTTTTCAAACTTGGCGCCTTTTCCCTGCTTTGGAGATTTCTTCATTCCTGCTCTCCCTATGGAGGTCCCACCAGCGCTGCATGCTGGCTCTACACTCACCTCCCCTGCCTGCCTTACTCAGTGTATTTTATTTATAGATATTCCTAGTCACCTGACTAGGTGACACCCATTGTTCAAAAAGTCTAAGTCTGCTGAGACAGAGAAAGGGAGAGAGAGAGCAGCCACAGCTTCCATAAAGAGAACAGGAAATCATTTCTAACTGGCAGCTCTTTATAAAGTTCTTATTCTCAAAAATGACATGCATTCACCTAAATTATCCATATTTAACTGTACTGGAATAAAAAGTGATATAAAAGCTGCATTTTGCATTGTCTTGCTTTTAAGGGCAGCATTCTGTTGCAGTTCCCTTCATGGAACCAATAATTTGGAGTTTTAGCTATGTCACGGTTTGTGCACAGAACTTTAAACATGGTTCTGATAGGTCAGCAGCTCATAATTAGCATTCTGTAATATAGAAGCATAGAAACATAGACTTTGATGGCAGATAAGGACCACTTGGCCCACTTAGTCTGCCCATTTCCCCTAGCTACAGGATAGGCCGCAGATCCCAGTTAACCAACAGCCTGTTTCTTCCTACCCCCCACAAGAATTGCCTTATGTCTGTCCCATGCATTCTTGAATTCTCCCACAGTTTTAGACCCCACAACCTCCTCAGAAAGGCTGTTCCATGCATCCACTACCCTCTGTGAAAAAATACTTCCTCACATTGCCCAGGAACTGCCCCCCCCTCTATCTTTAAATTGTGTCCCTTGTTCTTGCATCATCTTTTCTGAAGGATGCTACCCTCTTGGACTTTGTTGATTCCACTGGGTAGCAAAGTTTCTATCATTCCCCTCTCCTTCTTTCCTCAAGGGTATACATATTAAGCTCCTTTAGTCTCTCCTCATACGGCTTCTCTTGTAGACCCTGCACCATTTTAGTTGCCCTCCTCTGGACTGCCTCTATCCTGTCTATGTCCTTGCAGAGATGGGGTCTCCAGAACTGGACGCAGTACTCCAGATGGGGTCTCACCAATTGTCTGTACAGAGGGATAACAACTTCCTGTTTTCTACTGGTGATGCCTCTCCCTATGCATCCCAGTATACCCCCAGACCTCCCTACTGCCTTCTCACATTGTTTGCTAACCTTAAGGTCATCTGATATGATTATCCCCAGGTCCCTTTTCTTTTTTGTTGTTGTTACTACCTCCCCCCCATTGTGTAATCTTCCCCTGGGTTCTTGTTTCCCAAGTGCATTATTTTGCACTTCTTTGCATTGAATCCTAGCTGCCATACTTCTGACCATTCCTCCAACCTTGCCAAGTCCCTTCTCATCCTTTCCACGCCTCCTTGTGTAACAACCCTGTTGCAGATCTTTGAGTCATCTGCAAAGATGCATACTTTTCCTTCCAGTCCCTCTGCAATGTCACTTATAAAGACATTAAAAAGGACTGGACCCAGTACTGAACCCTGCAGTACCCCACTACTAACCCCTCTTTCTTTAGAGTGGACTCCATTTACAATTACCTTCTGTGTCCTGTTGTCCAGCCCATGTTTTACCCAGGCTACCACCCTGGGACCCACTCCCAGGCTGCTTAATTTGACTATTAATCTTTTGTGTGGGACTGTGTCAAATGCCTTGCTAAAGTCTAGGTAGGCTATGTCCACAGCCCCTTCCTGGTCTACTACTTTGGTCACCCAGTCAAAGAAATCTATTAGATTCATCTGACATGACCTTCCTGCTGTGAACCCATGCTGCCTTGGGTCCTGTGCCCCACTGGCCTCAAGGTACTCAACAATTCTTTCCTTCAAGTGACTCCATCACTTTCCCTACCACAGAGGTCAAACTGACAGGTCTGTAGTTTCCTGCCTCTGTCTTGGTCCCACTTTTGTGAAGGGAATCACATCTGCCTTCCTCCAGTCCTCAGGTACCACACCATCCTCCCATGATTTATTAAAAGAGTAGTCAGTGGTTTCACTAGTTCCCCTTTAATTCTTTTAGAATTCTGGGGTGAATTCCATCAGGCCCCATTGCTTTGTCCACCTTCAGTTTTAGGAGTTCTTGCAGAACCCTTTCTTCTGTGAAAGGGCTGGGATCGACCCCCCTATCAAGAGTGCTTCTGTTAATTGGAGTAGGCACTTCCCCCTTCTCTTTTGTGAATACTGAGCAGAAATATTCATTCAGTATCCCTGCTTTTTCACTGTCCCCCTCTGCCCACCCACCATTCATTCTATTCAGCCTCACTATCCCTCCCTTTGTCTTTCTACACTCTCTGATGTACCTATAAAAGGTTTTATCTCCCTTCTTAACTGAGTTGGCTATCTTTTCCTCAGTTTGGGCCTTTGCTATTCTGATTTCCCTCCCTGATTCCTTCTGCCTTAACTGGTACAGCTCTCTGTTCTGCTCCTTCTGTGTTTCCTTATACTTCCTGAATGCTATCTTTTTCTCCCTGACTTTCCCAGCCACTTCTTTTGAGAACCATAGTGGCTTTTTCTTTCATTTTGATTTGCTTATTTGCTTCACACAAAGGCTTGTTGCCTCTGTGATGGCAGTTTTGATGATTCCCCATTGTTGCTTCACCCTGCTTCTAGCCTGTTTGCTAGTGCTTTCCTGAGGCACTCTCCCATCTTACCAAAGTCAGCCCTCCTGAAGTCCAGTGCCCTCACTTTGTATGGCTTGACTCTGTAGCTGAGTTTAACGTGAACCACACTGTTTGATGGTCACTTGTTCCCAGATGGCAACCCACTTCTAGATCTGAGATCCTCTCACTGCCCCCATTTGAGAGTACGAGGTTTAAGATTGCCCTCACGAGTGGGTTCGAAACTAGCTGTCTGAGGCATGCCACCTGTAGGGCATTGAGAATGGCCCTGCTTTTGGATGTGGCTGCAGCAAATGTGCTCCAGTTAACATCTGGCATATTCAGGTCCCCATCAACAGTATCTCCCTTTCTCTGCCATCCTAAGAATGCCTTCTATCATATCCTTGTCTATTCCCTCCCCTGACATGGGGTCTGTACACTAACCCTTGTGTGGATTGTGGTGCTCTTTCCAGTCTCCAAGGTAACCCACAGTGCCTCTTCTCCTCCCTGTTTACTCTTTTTGTTCAGTTGCTTTTATCCCTTCCTTTACATAGAGAGCTACTCCTCCCTCTTCTCTCCTGCCTGTCTCTCCCTGAGGTTATGTACCCTGATATGTTAACATCCCAGTCATGGTTCTCTGTGTACCATGTTTCTGTGACTGCTACGATATCCAGGCATTCCTCTTCCATCAAGGCCACCAGCTCAGGGAGCTTGTTGCCCAGACTACGGGCATTGGTACTCATTTCCCTCCATTTCCTGATGGCCTTACTCCTTTTTGCCCCATCCCTGTCCTTCTTGCCTTTGTCACTATCCCCATTTACCCCTACCCTTCTCCCTATCACCACCTCTATGTTGGTGTTAACCGCACTTACTACCATGATTTTGTGGGGGGGGGCTAGGATTTCCCTGCTCCTTTCCAGTGCCTCCCCCTTGGCTAGTTTAAATGCTTGCCAATGAAGCATTTAAACCTATCACCTAGGATCCTGGTTCCCGTCCTGGACAGATGCAGCCCATTATGCCAGTATAGGCTTGCATCACTCCAGGTGGACCCCCATACACAAATAATGACACAGTAAAACTTCACATAAGTGATTCCATGAAGTGAACTGTAACAGAATGCTGCACATAAAAACTCAGCAATGCAAACTAGTTTTACCTATCACTTTTTACTCAGGTGCAGTTAAAAATGGATACTTTAGCAGAATGCATATTGTTTCTGAGAATAAGAACTTTATAAACTTCATCCCAATCTGACACTTACACTGCCTGGCATTCAAGCCCTTAGGTAGTAGCTAGGGGTCTATTATTTTTTCTGTCCTACGGGATACCCATCACTGGTGCATTACTGTTCTTGCTCCTCAAAGCTAGCAAAATGTAGGAGTGCATGCCAAATTGTACCCCATCATATTTTGTATTCTTCCCCATTACTAACTGTACAGTTGTTGTAATTGCTGTTGTATTTGTTTCTGTAATTCTGTTTTGTATGTCTGTAATTTTTTAATCTCTATCTCCCCTACCCCCAGGGTGCATCTGGAATTGAGCGGTACTCTGCTCAGTATGCCTTCCTGGTAAAATGCTTAAATAAATAAATAAATAAATAAACAAACAGCTGCCAATTAGCACAAATTTCCTGTCCCCTTTAAATCAAGGAGGTTATTTTCTAGACTACACTGAATTGAATTATTACTTTTTGGACCTGTGTAAGTAACTAGCATTGATTCTGTTTTTGGGGTTGACTTTTCTTAGTTTTAACTTTAAATTGCCAGGGAGGAACTGTAGCTGGGAGACATTTACAGTCATGTGTGACTAGACCTGTTACTTAACCTCTGTGAAATAGATGTCTGAAAGGAAGGAAGGCACTCCCCGGGGTGGAGGGTCAGAGTTGTAGTTGATTGTTTCTGGATGGCATAGGTTTACTCCCTCCCACCTTCCTTACCCCACCCACCCCAAGCACATAACTTCTTTTATAGGGGTTCTGACATCACTTCCCCAAAACTGCTAACAACATACACCTGTTCATATCCTTAAAGTCACAGCACACTGAATAGGGGGTAGAGACACTCATAAACTTGCACACACTAAAATAAGAACAAAAAATACAACCTGACTTGGGCAGTAAGGGACATAAAGCTACACAATAAGTGGTATACATTAATATACTGTAATATACTGTCTCATTCTACTGAGCAGCTTCTATTTTACTGATGGGCCTTCCAGATTATGGGACAGTCCTATTAACTGCACAAGTATACTAGCTACTGCACAGTACAAATGCTTCCCTGGCACAGACTATCTAGAAACTCTTGCGATTACTCCGCATCCCATAGCATCACTCATCATGTATGGTCCCCTACTACTCCCTGCTCATGTGGCAATTTATGCATTTTCACTTCTTCACCAATGTGCCGTTCCATACACATCCACTCCCACCTCAAAACCTACCAGACAAAGATGGCTAGTGCTCCTTAGAGTATTGATAAATGGATTTAAAAACTACTACTCTTACTACTACTTTGCTCCGGAAATGTTGAACTAAACCATCATCCCCCAGCCCCTATTGCAGCACCCTCTGACCTGTCACATATCAAAGGACTCAGTTTTCTACACATTAATGCCTGCAGCTTGTTCAAAAAACTTGACATGATTCAGGCTTGGATCTGCCACACTAAACCTGATGTGTTAGTCATTATAGAATCCTGGTTAAGAGCTTCAGCCCCTTAACATAACATAATTATCCCCTCTTACAATGTGTTTAGGGCTGATTGACCCAAGGGGGGGGTGGCAGTATAAATCATGGATAAATTTTTGGTAGCACTAATTGACATATCCACTGACCCAATGAGTTTGAAAGTGCTACCTTAAAAATCTCCTTATCACCTGATGAGGCTATACTACTCATAGGCTGTTACAGACCACCCTCAGGAGGCCTGGGATTATTAACCCATCTCCACAAATTACTGGATGTCCAGTAGTGCAGCATAAGGGGGGGGTGCTGCACTTCTGAGGTGCCATCTTTCAGATGAGACGTTAAACCAAGGTCCCATCTGCCTGGATTGGTGGTAGTTCAGGTGGATGCTAAAGATCCCATGGCACTTATCAAAATAGAGTAGGGGAATTTCCCCGGTGTCCTGGCCAAATTTCTCCCATTCACTAAAAATACCACCAACAGCTTAATCTGGTTCAGTTTCAGTTGCTTACCATCTGTATCCCCCCTCCCCCTGGTCACCCCTGAAAAAGGGACTTCTAGGCCCAGTGGGCTTACTGGGTCAACAAAATTCAATAAATAAATAGTTCGGAATCAATTATAATGGGAGACGTTAACCTTGACTGGTGTTTCCCCTTGCTTAAAACCCTTTAAAAGATCTTTGTGACTGCTATGGCCTTCCGCAAATTATTATTGACATCATTCACTGTAACATTAAAACTCCTGTGCACAGTACCGTTCTAGACGTAATCCTTGTAAATAAACCCCACAAAATCGGACACACTGGGATATTCCACGACTATTTAAGTGATCATAGGGCTATAGCTTGCGTTAGGTCCTTACCTAAGCCCATATCTACCTCCAGTTTCAAATTTAATAGGAGCCACTGCAAATTCAATTGCACCAACTTCCTCACAGACCTAAGCAAAATTCCATGGCAAGATTTCTACCTAGCATCCACAATTGCAGAGGCCTACAACCTGTTTCATGGCCTTGTTCTGAAGGTGATTGACAAACATGCTCCCCTAATAAAAATCAGAACAAGGAAAAGGACATGCTCCTGGTCTACTAGCAAACTAAATTCAGCCTTACATGGCAGAGATACGCTATGAAAAGGGCTCACAAAACAAAACTCACATCATACTGGGTGGCTTTTAGAGCCTATAGGAACCAATGCACAAAGCTTATATGGGCCAATAAAAAAACATAAATATTTTCAATCTACATTAGAATCATCCAAAGAGGATGCAGCCAAATTTTGGCAAATCCTAACGGATATCGGAGAGCACAGGACCTGATCATCACTACCTTTCAAGATTATCTCCAGTGACAACATCTATACTAGTAAGCAATGTATCTTAGAGCAACTAAATAACCATTTTGCCACTGATGGGTTAGCTTCTGATACCTCTCCAGCAAGCAAACTTCTCACGCAACCCAGCAACAAAGACTTACCATGCCCCCACCAAAGGCTACCAAATAATCAGTCAAGTTTAGTTTTAGTCCAATAACCTTTAAGCAGGTTGAGGACCTCTTAATAACTCTCAATACAAAAAAAAGTGCAGGAGCAGATCTAATTGAACCTTTCTTCCTAAAGCTAGGTCACCAATTTCTGACATCATCCATTGTCCATCTGTTTAACTTCTCTCTTTCCCAAGGGACTCTCCCCGCTGAGTGGAAAATTGCATGTTGTTCCTCTTTTTAAATACTAACATACTTTTTAAATCTGGTAATTCAACTGATCTTAACAACTACTGGCCTATATCCTTACTATCTATACTTTCTAATTTACTTGAAAAACTGGTTCATGCCCAATTAAGAGAACATTTAGAAACACGAACATGCTAAACCCCCTCCAATCCGGATTCAGACCCAAACATAGTATGATATTGGCACTGGCAAAGATAACAAATGATTGGCAAGTCGTATTAGATTCTAAAAAACATGTTAGTGCACTCTTTTTGGACTTGAGCAAGGTGTTCGATACCGCAGACTGTGAGTTATTATTACTTATGTTGCAAGATATTGTTCTGCATGACACAGCTCTGAAACGGTTCACTTGCTATCTGATAGGTAGAAAACAGCAGGTCAAAGCCAAAGATGATCTCTCCCCCCTTAAAACATTACTAAGAGGTGTTCCTCAGGGGGCCAATACTGAGGCCATTATTATTTACAATCTATATCAATGATATTGACACCAAAATCAGTAAAGCAGGTGTTCATCTTTTTGCAGATGACAGTTCTCTACATTGCTAGGCCTACCCTTGAGCTTGCATGTATACAGCTGCAGCAGCAGTTTAACTTGCTGCAACAAAACCTCTTGCAACTAAAGTTGTAACTCAATACTAAAAAAAAAAATAAATTAAGTTCATATTTCCTCAAGCCAAACCTAACAGTACTAGTTCCACTAATACTAAACTCCAGATCAAGACCCTTTTGGGAGAACCAATAGAGGAAGTGGAGAAATTCAAATACCTGGGGTTCTGTCTCAATTGTAGGCTATCATTCACTGCACATATAGAGGAACTCTCCAAAAAGCTGTGGCAAAGGCTAGGCCTCTTCTTCGGAATCAGGCATCTGCTTAACTATGAGGCCAAAATAAGACTGGTACAGACCACATTTCTCCCTCTTGTTGACTACGCTGATTTTATTTATAGCCATTGTTCCACCACTATTTTAGCCAAGCTGGATACTCTGTACCACAGAACATTAAAATTCATCACTTTAATACTCTTCGCTGATCCCTCTATGCACAATTCGGTTGGACCTCGCTTGGTACTAGAAGAATAAAAAATGCCTTTCTCTGGGTCTACAGAGCCTTTACTAACAAGCTACCCTCCTACATCACTGATCTTTTTAAATACACCTCTGGAGTTTACGCACTCAGAAGATACTCATATATTATGCTAGAAATACCCAGAATCTGTACTCACTATGGCTCCTCATCCCTAAGCCATGCCCTCCCCACCCTCTGGAATACACTGCAAAGATCCTTAAGACTCACACATATTTTTGGGATGAACGCCTTCAAACCATACTTAGACAATCACTGAAGGGAAGTTGTAACTGCTATGTCTAGTCTCCACCTTAATTCTTACAAACCCTTTCACACTGCCTATTAGCACTTGTTGTACTCCCTTAGCTGTTTATAGACACTACTGTAGCTGTCTCCACCAATTGTCCTCAGTTCCACAATCCCCAATCCCCATGAGCTTCCCTCCCTCTCCTACATAACTAACTTACCCACCTTGCTGTTTACTCATTGATTTGCTCAACCCTAATAGACTTTCCCAATTGTATATGCCCTTTTCATTCACAACCCTAATAATCTACCCTTATCATACCTGTCCTTCTCCTTCCTTGATTTTACCTGTTACACCAGTAATCCTCCTGAACACCACTTCGTCACCTAGATTCCAAATCCCTTTTGAACACCCCCATCTTGTTTTTCACAAACTGCCCTCCCGAATCTGGGGAGACTATCATATCCTAACTGCATTGTTCTCTTACTGTGAATAAAGAACTTTGATGTTAGTCTTATCAAATGTGTAATTACTGTACCTTGTATTGATCCTGTTTCTGAACACTAGAATCAAGGTTGCTGGCTTTTTCTGAAATACAGTTATTTCCGTATTGTTAATGTATTGTTAAAAATGTATTGCCCTTGTATGAAATGCTGTTTTGCATCATACCTTATATTGTGTCCCCTCGGACCACCTTGTAAATGAGCCTGCTTAATGGTGTCTTTTCCGGTAAAATAAAATTGAATTGAAAATTTAATTGTCGACTGTTCCTTGTTCCTTGGCCACCCAGTGAAAGAAATCGATCTGATTCCTTTGACATGACCTCCCGCCCTCTTTTCTTTCAGCAGCGATTTCATTAACTATTCCACCACCAATATCTGGCTGACTCGCTTATAGTTGCCAGCATCTTCCCTGTTACCACTTTTGTGAAGTGGGACTACATTTGCCCTTCTCCAGTCTTTTGGAACCACTGCTATTTCCAATGAGCTACTAAACAGGACTGTCAAAGGTGCAGCCAGTACCTCCTTCAGCTCCCTAAGTAACTTTGGATGCACTCTGGCCCTGTTGTTGTCCACTTTCAGATTAGTGAGTCCTTTCAGGAATCTCTACTCTAAAAACAGACTAGTGCCCACCTCCCTCCCTTCACAGCTCCTGTTACTTTTTTTGTGGCCCCTCCCCTTCTCCTTTCTCTGTGAACAATGAACAAAGTGTTTGTTCAGGAGGTCTGCCTTTTCATGGTCCCCCCTCTACACAGTCCCATCCTCCCTTTTTAACCTTACAATCTGACTCCTCGTCTTCTTTAAGATTACTTACCTAAAAAATGTCTTGTCCCCTTTTGATACCACCTGGACTAATCTCTCTTCAGTTTGTGCCTTCTCACTCCTTACTACTCTCCCTGCTTCCCTTTGTTTCCCCTACTATATTTCCATATCTTTCTCCCTGTGCATTCCCTTTCTACCCTTTTAGCTTTTGTGTTTTCTTCCACCTCTTTTGAGAACCATAGCAATCTCTTTTTCTCTTGCTCTTGCTTGCTTGCTTGATGTGGAGGTTTGTTGCCTTCACTATTTCCTTTTCTAGCTTCACTCAATGTTCCTACACCCCACCCAGGTCATCCTCTCTTAAAGGTTATCCCTGAGGCATTCACCCTTCTTTATAAAATCTGCCTTCCTAATGTCCAGTATGCGCACTCTTGTGTGGTTTCATTTAGCAGCTGTCCTTGTATTGAACCAGACTGTACAGTGATCACTGGTCCCCAGGTGTCCTCCCACCTTGATTTCTGCAACTCTGTCACTGCTAGTGAGCAGGTCCAGTATTGCCCCATCATGAATGGGTTCACTGACTAGTTACCTGAAGAATGCCCTTTGCAGTGAGCCCAGGATGTCCCTGCTTCTTGCTGAAGCTGCAGCTGGAAGGCTTCAATCTACAGTGGCATCCCCCAGGATGAAATGCAGTTCTGCAGCATTTTGCAGCATTCTTCAGAATGCTGCAGAAGACCTACTGAATAAAACAATGCAATTTCAATGGTAATTAGTCCCCTTTGTCATTCAGGAAAATGTGACACTGCTACAGTAGGATGAAGTGAATGTCATAGTTTTGTGCAAGACAAAGAGGACAAATTGCCACTGAAATTACATTGTTTTATTCAGTAGGTCTGCTGCAGCATACTGCAGAGTGTGATAAAAGTGCATTTCATCCTGGGGGATGCCATTGTACATCTGGCAGATTGAAGTCCTCCACTAGCAGCACCTCCCCCTTTTCTGCCATCTTACTAGTAGCATCTACCAGTACTTTATCTAATTCCTCCCCCTGTGCTGGAAGTCTATAGATCACGTTAGTTTGAACAGAGGCTCCATTCCCTGTCCCACAGTACTTCTGCTGCCCTGTATTACCTGTATCTCCATCACTTTCATGCATTCCCTCACATAAAGCACCATACCCCCTCAGTACGCACATAAAATTCAACGATAAGATTGAAAGGGGGTCAGTATTATTGCCAGGGTATGATTACACTTCAAAGAACTCTTAGTAGACATTCTCTTGTTATGCTCAGTTTTACTAAACCCAATTGCAGCACTTGTATAGGAAACTCTTACCACAGGTTCTACAGAACAGTTTAGTCATCATTGCATAAATCCTGATTTCAGCTGGGGAGGGAGGGCTTTAATACCATATAGCTTAAGGTGGCTTTTGTATCCAATATTTTTATTTATTTATTTATGTCTTTGATAACCTGGTAGGTGCACTGGTCCAGTGGACCATTTGCAGGCATGACCCGGGCCACAAGGCATGATTAGATACAGTAGCAGTTGGTAAAACAAATTACAAGGTTACATAATAAAAAAAGAAATACTGTCAGTAGCCATCCAAAGCACAGGTGATGCAAATAAGTGCAATACTTTTGAAGGCTCACGTTGAAATAGCAAAAAATAGGCAAAATAAAAAAGTGAAGTGTCCTCATGATCCACGTTCATGTTGGTCAAGTGAGGTAATAACAGCTAGCTTACGTATCGATGTGCATGATGTCTTCCTCAGAGCTGATGAGTGCCTAGATGTGCCTAGCTTAAGAAAGCCATTTCTTAAAGAGGCAACTAAAGTAAGGAGAGGCAGCCTCTTAAGGCTGAGCGAAGACAAAACCACCCGAGGCCCTGCATTCATGCTGGAAGGGGGTAGATTTTGTAGGGATGTAAGGGGGCAATACTTCTCAGAGAGGGCTGTAGGACCATGGAGCAGGTTGCTGGAATGGGTTGTGGGGTGGATACAGTGAATAAATTCAAAAGAGCATGGGACAACTACATGGGGCTAAACAGAGGGGGAGAGGGAGGACAGAGTGGTGGGAGATGGGGAGTGGGTGGGCTGTTTTTCAAACAGACTAGATGGGCCAGGTGGTCTTTTTCTGCTGGCAGGATTCTTTTATTCTGTGATTCTATGATAAAATTAGAGCAGACAGACAAAATAGCAGTGATCACCAGTACATAAAAAAGTATATTAAATAGGAAAAGGCAAATGGGTAACATTAATTACAAACAATACTAATTCTGAGAAAAAAGGTAGTATCAAAATCTGAGAGTTACAAATTGGTAGATCCAAAATCCAAAGGGCTAAATTGCTCCAAAAATGCTTTGAAGAAAGGTCTTCATTAATTCCTGAGGAATTCATGTCTGTAGCATGGAGATCCAAAATGCTTCCCACTGGTGCAATGTTTTCACAATGTCTGTATTGTTTTCTGTTCCAAGGAATTTCAGGATAGTCACAGATGTGTGGTGCATCCTTATAGTGGCAAGCAATGGCATATTCCTTGTTCCCTGTTCTTTTAGCCATCTTGTGCTCAGCAATCCTTAGCTTAAGACGCCTTTTGGTCTGGACGACATACACAATACCACATAGACATTTTAGAATATAAATAACACCAGTCAAAGTATATGTGATAAACTGGTTGATGATAAATTTCTTGCCATTCCATGGTTGAGCGAGCGATTTGCAATTCCTAGTGTTTCCACAGTGTATGCAGTTCCCGTGTTAAAAAAAAACAACATGCTGTAAGGACAATAGGGGTATAGAGGGAAGACATGGTTATATTTTTATTTATTTATTTAATAACATTCAGAATTCAGAAAATCCAAGACGGCTGATGCTATGCACTAGCTGGCTGTAGCACCAGAGTAACTCTCTGAAAAATAACTTTATTTGGTGCTCTCATACATACTTTGCAAAGGTATGTCACAGTCTTCACCAGAATATTGTTGGATTAAATATGTCAAAGACACTTTAGATTTTATTAATTCAGCAAAACCGTTTCCAACAGTGCGCAAGGCTACACACCAGACCATACTCACTCAGAAAGCTACGATTGTTATGGATCCTAAACTTCTTCGGGCACAAGTCACTGATATGGAGAATCTGTCAATGGCAGGGATTCAGCAACAACCTAACCCTTTTTCAATTCCTGCATCTGCTTTTTGCCTGTGATTTCAACCGAAGCCGAGTCTGCATCTGAGATTACCGGAGCAGGACTTTCACATGCTGTGCCCCGATTGCCGAAATCAAAGCAACAAATAAATTCTTAACAGCATGAAATGGTGCACAATATTCATTCACACTTACATCATGAAACCAGTAAAACAGCCAGTACTGTATGGTCTGACATGATGGCGGATGATGATTTACAGCTTTACGGACCTTCAGATAAGTTTAGCGACCGTTCTGGAGCAAAAAGATCCACAGGCCATTAATTCCACTGCAACACTGTTTTTTTCAACAACCAATGCGGTTACTCAAGTGGCAACTTTACAGGAAACCCAATCCATCGAGTTAGCGAATGTTCAATGACCTATTGCGAGTGATAGCTTCTCGCAAGATGTTTCTGTATCAGGTGGGGAAGTGAAGATTCTGTCTGATCCATTTTCAGACTCTACAACTCAACCTTCAGCAATAAATTAAATAAATGAAAATATGGTTCTGATAAACACACCTCAGACTTCCCCTGTTAGGTACTAAGGGACCATGTGCAAATTCTGTAACTTTTCAACATCTGCAAGCTCCCGATCCCTCAGGTGAACTTAGGTTTCAGGGCAATTCAATTCTACAATTTCAGAATGAGCCACTGAAATGGGCTATAGATATAAAAACTGACATTCAGCATTTTAAGCAGTAGCTACAATTTGGATTGGACAGTATTTTACAATTGCTATCCACAATTACACAAACGTTATCTCAATTATCCATTAAGGTTGAATCAATAGCTGCCAAGACCACAACACTGGAATCAAAGGTCCAATCAGTGGAATCCACATTGATGCCTCTTACAGAGACTATATCTTCCCATTCCACCCAACTTAAAAATGTTATGCTTAAAATCCAGGACCAAGAAGATCGTGCACGCTGAGACAATTTGAAATTAATTAGGATTCCAGAAGGTCTGGAAGGCTCACTGGATCCTACTTTATTTTTTGAAAAGTTTATTTCTATTGCAATGGGAAAGAAATTCCCACAAAAAGGGATTTCACTCAAAAGAGCCCATCAGGCCCCACCATCGAAGTATTTGGATGCTCAAGTAAAAAATTATGATTCTCTCTGTCCGGTTTATATTAAATTGCATTGCTTCCAAGACCGAGAAGCTATTCTGCAGAAGGCTCGAACAGAAAGAGGTCTTTCCTGTGAAGGGCATAAGTTTTCTGTTTTTCTGGAATTTTTATACACTTAGCCACTATTATTGCTAACAAACTTATTTTGGTAAATTGGAAAAATCTCATTCCCCAACATATTTTCAATGGCTTACTATGATGCTAGACTTGTCTAAAATTGAACAAGTTCACTATAATAGACATATTAAAAGGCAGTTATGGTTGAAGATCTGGCTTCCCTTTGCAATTAAATATATACAAACTGGTTGATCTTAG
Organism: Neoceratodus forsteri; assembly: GCA_016271365.2. Lineage (NCBI taxonomy): Eukaryota > Metazoa > Chordata > Ceratodontiformes > Ceratodontidae > Neoceratodus > Neoceratodus forsteri. The sequence continues at coordinate 1,684,174,773 of CM057456.1, forward strand.
ACTCTCAGTAGTTTTTCCTTTTCCCTTCATTTTCTTTTTTTTTTCCTTTTTTCTCTTTTTCCTATTGGTATTAACTGTATTAGTTGTAAATATACCCATAATTTCCATTGAGTAGATTAACAATTGAAAAATAGGTTCTCGGTAATGGATTGTTTTTGTTTGCTTATAGTGTTTGAGATTTCCTTGTATCTCTGTATTATTTTGCTTTATTTCCCAAATAAAATAAAAAATAAAATAATGAATAACATTTGTAATTACAGCCATTTGAGTCATAGACTCCTTTATAAAGGTTCCACATCAAACAACAATAAGGACTTGCATATAGTATTAAGCAGTACAGTGTTCAGGTAAGAGAAACAAGAGAGATAACGAATGGAATTATGCATACAATATTATAAATAGAATGATCAGGGAAGAAAGACAATACACAAAACCATACAGATGGGGGAATACAAAACAATAGTCTTTGGGAAAGGTGGACCCAGCATTATCCATAATATCCATAACATTTAGGTAATACAAGAATACACATTTTTTCCATATACAGCATACCATTTATGAGGTAGATTTATACTGCAGAGCCCCAACAAGAGAGGGAAGCAGGAGGAAGAGAGGGTTAGGGAAAGTCACAGGCTAAAGATTCTAGCAGAAGAGCTTTGAGACTAGTCTTGAAGGGACTGATCCTGGGCTCCAGGGAGAGAGAGAGGGGGGAGGCCATTGAGCAAATGGGGGGCTTTATATAAAAAGGCTCTTTGACCAAGGGAAGTTTGACAGTGGGGGACTAAAAGGGAGGTCCCAAAAGAACTATGGGAAGTTCTGACCGATGGGGCGGGTTGGATCAGGCTATGCAGACCAGGTGGGGCTTGACCAAGGTGGATTTTCTTGGCCAGGAGGCAAGTATGGTACCTAAGATGGGCGTCAAATGGCAATCATTCAGCAGACTTGTAGAGATCACAGGAGTGTGTCCATCTGTTGCAACCCATGACCATTCTGCATGCTTTGTTGAGGGTGACTTTGATGCGTCACAATGCAGTGGGGTCAGCAGTGCCACAGATAACTATGCTGTAATCTACCAGGGAGAGGACAGAAGCAGTAACAGCCAGATGGATAGCCATCAGGGGAAGGCAGTGTTTGTGATGGTACAGAAGTCCGAGTCTGGAGTTGATAACGGAGGACAGTTGTTGGATATGTGCATGGTAGGTGAGGGATGTGTCAAGGGTGACACCTAGATATTTGAACGACTCAAGTGGGGATCCTAGTGAGTTGATGATGGTCAGCGGGAAGTCACAATGATGACTCTGATGGTGGGCAAAGATCATTGATTTTGTTTTCTTATAGTTTAGAACTAAGGGGTGGGAACTGAACCATGTCTCCGCTTCAGTGAAAAAAACCCTGCAGGGAACACTGGAGAAAATCAGGGCTGGGATGGCTTCAAAAGATTACTGCATTGTCCGCATAGAGCAAAATTTTTCCAGGGCACAAAAGCTGGGGAGGGAGTTTAGGAAGAGGCTGAAGATGAGGGGTCCCAAGATGGAGCCTTGGGGTAATCCTGAACAGACCTGGAGGATTTTTGATAGAGTGGAGCTGATTTTCACATGCTGGGATCTGTCTGGGAGGTAACCTTTGAACCAGGTTATTGTTTTGACTGAGAGCCCCAGGGAGGGCAGGGAGGCTAGAACCATAACATGATTAATGGTATTGAATGCCTTTGTGAGGTCAATGTACACTGTTCCCACAAGGTAACCACGTTCGAGGGCACCATGGATGTAGGAGGAGCATTCTAGGAGGGCAGTGGTGGTGCTGTGGCCCTGGCAGAAACCTTGCTGTTTGGGGAACAATAGATTATGTTTAGACAGATGGTCCACCAGCTGATCAGCCACTATTTTTTTGAGGGCCTTGGAGAGGGGAGAGAGATGGGAGATGGGAAAGTAGTTACTGGGGGTTAGATGGTCACCACTTTTGAAAATAGGGGTGATGATAGCTAATTTCCAGAGGGTGGGGAATTGTCCTAGGCTGAGGGATAGGTTCAATAGTTTGGTGAGGGTTGTAGGACCTCCTCAAGGGCTAGATGGAGGACCTCAGGTCAATGGAGTCACCACTGACGTGGGACTTGGCAAGGGCTTTGAAGAGGTATTTCCTAGCCTCCTGCATTGAGATGAATCAGAGATGAAAAAGAGGGATGTTTGAAAGTGGGATGCAACCGGGGAAGGGATCCAGTGGGGCAAAGAAGTTGGGGGAAGGACACGACTGAGATCAGAGAATGTGGTGTTTAGGGTGTCTGAATGGACTGTGGGTCCTGTGTTAGGTTATCATTAACCAAGAGCTGGGCAGGTGGGGGGGTGGGGGGTGGCAGATTTCCCATTTAGTTCCTTTATGTTTTTCCAGAAGTGTCTTCCTGAGCCCCAGCTGGAGGAGAGTGCCTTTTGATGATGGGTCACCTTGGCTTGGTGAATGGCCCAGGTACATTTGTTTTTGGCCTCACCATATTGTTGTCTATCCAGTGGGAGTTGTGAGTCTAAGGCCTTATGCCAGAGATTATCATGGTGCTGCATTTGGTCAAGCAACTGTTGAGATATCCAGGGGGTGTTACAGTTTTTTGTTATTTGTTTTGAGAAAGGGGCAAAAATGTAACAAGCAGCATTGAAGGTATTTACAAAGTGGGAGAGGGTGGTTTCAATTGATTGGGTGCTATACATGGGGGACCAATTGGAGTTAGTTAGGTAGGTTTTGAAGTGTTGAAGCATACCCTTTTTTAGGCGTTTACAGTAGGAGACAGTGGGGGGAGCAGTAGGTGTTTTATTGGACCATAAGCAGGTCACTGGGCAATGGTCGCTAAGAGCATCTGGGAGTACTGAGACTTTAGTGATGTTGTTGAGACGATTGGTGAGAATAAGGTCCAGCAACAAGGAGGTGCCTGATTTGTCATTTGGCCTGGTAGGAGATAGTATAACCTGAGTGAGGTCAAGCGCAGCAGCCGAGTCCTTATAGGGAATGGAGGACGGGGACAGCCAGTTTGCATTAAAGTCCCCCATGGTGATACCTTCACTGTTGGAGGGGAGTTGAGAGATACAGGACATGACTGAAGGTAAGGCAAGTCTCTGATTACGCGGCGGGATGTACACAGCCATGACATATAGTGTTTTGCCAGGGTTGCCAATGAGTATCTTGTCTGTGAGTGTTTGGGTGCTGTGTTTGAGGGGGGGAGGTGAACTGGCAGTGATTGGAGGGTGTAGCTAATGTAGAGGGTGCAACCACCACCTAGTCTACACAATTTGTCAGCACAGAAAAGGGAGTAGCCTTTTAGGGTCATGGCCGAGTCCTGGGTGTCATGGGATAGCCATGTCTTGGATAGGGCCAGTATGTCTGGGAAATGCTGGGCTAGCCACCCTTGGAGTAAGGTGAACTTGTTTTGCAGGTTACTTATGCTAATTGAGCGAGCCAGAGTCCCTGCATCCTGTTGCTAGCAGGGGAGTGGAGGATAGGAATGGAGTTATTAGGAGAGGAGACAGTAAAAATTATCAGGCCATGTGCACAAATGTCCGCAGTCTGGGAAACAAAATCCCAGACCCTTACCGAGACATAGTTCACAGGGAACCATGACTGGGATATGACAATACCAGGTTACACTGTGTTCAGGAGGGACAGGGTAGGTAAAAAGGGAGAAGTGGCTATCTACGTCAGCGAAGAAATTAATGCAACTGAGGTACAGGGAATGCAGGGAGAGGCAGAGGCACTGTGGATCACTCTGGAGTCGAGAAATGTCACTGCCTTTTGCACGGGTGTGATCTACAGACCTCCTACACAAGTGGAAGAGCTGGACAGGGTGCTTGTAGAAGTCATCCACAGAATGGCAGCAAAAGGGGAGGTGCTGTTGGAAGGAGACTTCAATCTGACGGATGTGGATTGGAGCAACCAGGCTGCAGCGTCAGCCAGGAACAGGGACATCCTGGAATCCTTGTATGGGGTGTGCCTAAGACAGCTAGTGATGGAGCCCACACGAGAGGGAGCGACTTTGGACCTGGTACTCACAAACGTGGATCAAGCGATCACAGTACAGTGTGGTTCAATGTGAGAACAGCTGAAGAGTCAAACCACATGAAAGCAAGGACCATGGTTCAGACTTTGCAAAGATGGCGAATGTCTTAGGAAATCACTGGCAGAGAAGGAGAAAAGGGGGAAGGGAACAATGGGAGAATCTTAAGGTAGTGATAGCGGAGGCAACAAGCCATTGCATTAAGCAAGTAAGCAAAAGAAAGAGAAAGAAAGAAAAAAACACTATGGTTCTCAAAGGAAGTGTCTGAGAAGGTAAGGGTGAAAGAGGTGGCATTCAAGAGGTACGAGGAAACACAGAGGGAAGAAGACAGGGAACTGTATCTAGAAAAGTAGAGGGAGTCAGGGAAAGCAGTCAGAAGTGCAAAGGCACAAACAGAAGAAAAAATAGCACAGGCAATAACAAAAGGGGACAAGAACTTTTTCAGGTACGTTAGTGAAAGAAAAAAGAGAGTGGGATTGTGAGACTAAAACAGGAAGGAGGGAAGTGTGCAGAGGGGGACCATGAAAAACCAGAAATCCTGAACAAGTATTTTTGTTCGGTATTCACAGAAGAAGGGGAAGGGATCAAAGTTAGGCGATGGAGGCACCACTGTGAGGGAGGTAGACACCTATCCATTTAAGGATGAGAGAGTCTGAAAGGAACTCACTAACTGGAAAAAGGACAAGGGAATGGGGCTGGATGGGATACGTCCCAGAGTATTAAGAGAATTTAGGGAGATGCTGACAACACCACTAACAGCACTGTTCAACAGTTTGCTGGAAACAGGTGTGGAGGAGGGCAAATGAAGTTCCTCTCCACAAAAGTGGGAGCAGGGAGGATCCTGGAAATTACAGGCCAGTCAGTCTGACCTCTGTGGTGGGGAAACTAATGGAATCACTACTAAAAGAAAGGTTTGAGATATATCTCGAATCCAGTGCAGCACTGGATCCGAGGCAGCATGGATTCACAGCGGGAAGATCTTGTCAAACAAATCTGATAGATTTCTTTGACTGGAAGACTAGGGAAGTGGATCAGGGAGGGGTGGTACTGTAGATGTGGACTACCTGGATTTCAGCAAGGCTTTCAACACCATCCCAAATAGGAGGCTAATAAACAAGCTGGGCAGCTTGGGAGTGGGTCCCAGGGTGGTAAACTGGGTCAAAAATTGGCTGAGCAATAGGACACCGAGGGTGGTGGTGAACAGAGTACAATCCAAAGAGAGGGGGGTTACCAATGGATGCTTGGACCAGTCTTCTTTAATATCTTCATAAGTGACATAGCAGAGGGGCTGGAAGGGAAGGGCAGGTACAAGTCTTTCTCCTCAAACTGTGGTCACTGGGCATTAGTGCTCACCCGCTCCCTGATTGGTCCGCACTCTTTAGCCCATGATTGGCTAAGTGCCTTTGTTACCTTCGGCCTGTGATTGGCCAATTCTGTTTGTTCCTCTCAGCCTGTGAATGGCTGATTCTGTGTCTGCTCTGATTGGCGCTAGCACCCAGATGAGGAAAAGGTGCACTGTTCAGTCCCGGTCTGTCTACAAAAAGAGTGGTCTCTCCATGCCCTGCAAGCTCACTACTTGGTCAAGCCAAGTTGCCACCACTGTTGCTGGATAGTGCTGTGCTCTGGAGAGGGGGGGGGCAGCGGTCCCTACTTGAGGAAGGTGAATGGGACTGGTGCTAGGGGCTGCACTGATCTGTGCTAGGGAGGGGAGTGCAGCTGGCCATGCTTAAGGGAAGGTGAGTGGGACTAGTGGTCAGGGCTGCACTGATCTGTGCTCGGGAAGGGGTGCAGCCGGCCCTGCTTGAGGGAAGGTGAGTGGGACTGGTGCTCAGGGCTACACTGATCTGTGTTCAGGAGGGGGGTGCAGTCATCCTTGCTTGAGGGAAGGTGAGTGGGACTAGTGGTCGGAAGTGCACTGATCTGTGCTTGGGAGGGGAATGCAGCTGGCCCTGCTTGAGGGAAGGTGAGTGGGACTGGTGGTCAGGGCTGTACTGATCTGTGCTCCGGAAGGGGGGGTGCAGCCATCCCTGCTTGAGGCAAGGTGAGTGGGACTGGTGTTCGGGGCTGAACTGACCTATGCTCGGGAGGGGGGTGAAGCCGACCCTGCTTGAGGGAAGGTGAGCAGGACTAGTGGAGGGGGTTGCACTGATCTGTGTTTAGGAGGGGAAGTGCAGCCAACCCTGTTTGAGAGAAGGTGAGTGGGACTGGTGTTCAGGGCTGCACTGATCTGTGCTCAGGAGTGGGATGCAGCCATCCCTGCTTGAGGGAAGGAGAGTGGGACTGGTGCTCGGGGCTGCACTGATCTGTGCTTGGGGGGGGTGCAGCTGGCCCTGCTTGAGGCAAGGTGAGTGGGACTGGTGGTGGGGGTTGTACTGATCTGTACTCAGGAGAGGGGTGCAGCCATCCCTGCTTGAAGGAAGGTGAGTGAAACTGGTGCTCGGGGCTGCACTGATCTGTGCTCAGGAGGGGGCTGCAGCCATCCCTGCTTGAGGGAAGGTGAGGGGGACTGGTGCTCGGGGCTGCACTGATCTGTGCTCGGGAGTGGGGTGCAGCCATCCCTGCTTGAGGGAAGGTGAGTGAGACTGGTGCTCAAGGATGCACTGATCTGTACTCAGGAGAGGGGTGCAGCCATCCCTGCTTGAAGGAAGGTGAGTGGAACTGGTGCTCGGGGCTGTACTGATCTGTGCTCAGGAGGGGGCTGCAGCCGGCCCTGCTTGAGGGAAGATGAGTGGGACTGGTGCTCGGGGCTGCACTGATCTGCTCGGGAGTGGGGTACAGCCATCCTGCTTGAGGGAAGATGATTGGTGTTTGGGGCTGCACTAATCTGTGCTTGGGAGGGGGGTGCAGCCATCGCTGTTTGAGGGAAGGAGTTGGGGGCAGCCAGCCCTGCTTGAGGGAAGGAGAGTGGGACTGGTGCTCGGGGCTGCACTGATCTGCTCGGGAGTGGGGTACAGCCATCCCTGCTTGAGGGAAGATGATTGGGACTGGTGCTCAGGGCTGCATTGATCTGTTCTCAAGAAGAGGGTGCAGCCGGCCATGCGTGGGAGAAGGAGTGGAACTGGTGGTCGGGGTCACACTGATCTAAAGGAACCTGGTTGAAGCTTGAGGTTATTGGGTGTAGATCAGTGGCGAGTGACCTGAGGGGGTTGGTGTCAGGGGATGTTATGGACCACTGAACAAGCCTTTCAACCTCAAACTTTAAAGCAGGGGCAATGCTTAAAAAGATAAAGTTCAAATAACCAAAAACAGTGACACATCTTAAAATACAGTATGGAACTAACCAGTGCAAGATGCCTGTTATATTGTGGGAAACACATTTTTAAGGAGTAGTTGATTGTATATTTAATGGCTATGATAATTTTACTTTTCAGATCCCTATGGGACAGGAGGCAGTATAGCACAGTGGCTTAAGGCTCTGAGCTGCAAATCTGGAGACCTGGGTTTGAATCCCACAGCCCCCACTTGCATACTGTGTGACCCTGAGCAAGTCAGTTAACCTCCTCGTGCTCCCAGGTCGCACCTGTAAACAAGCTTCCAGCTTAGTGTGCCACTCCTGGTTAAATAATTGGATCAAAATGGCAAATGTTGCAACATGCCCTGAAATCCCCCCCCCACCTTGTGCTAAATGGCAGCCTGGTGTTGTGGTGCTGGGGGAGGGCATAGTCTCCCCCCCCCCCACTAAACCCCCATGGCAAAAATCCACCCAGCATATTGTGTGCCCCAAATACTGCAGTCATTCCCTTTTGATTATGTGTAACCAGTGTTGTTAGAGTACTGACTTAAAGTTGGGAATGTCCAGTGGGTAATGCTTGGTGGCAGTACCACTGCTATTGGGTATGCCGAGAACTTGCACTTTTTGCATACAGTTTAAGTTACGCCATTTGTTACAGTCTCCAGTTCCTTTAAATTTTATTAGTTTATTGTGTTGTGGTTTGCCCCCATACGACCCTTAAAAAAAACAAACAAGGGTAGTGTGAGGCTAACAAAAACAAGGGCGGTGTTGTGGGTATTGGGTCACACTCACTGACCCAGTACCACCATACTTTGTCTCTAGTTTTCACCCTCCCTTGCCTTACTGTAAGATCCCGTTGTGTCAATCCCATGCATTCTTGAACCTGGTAACCATTTCAGCCCACACGACCTCCACTGGGAGTCTGTTTCAAGCATCCACTACCCTTTCCATGAACAAATACTACCTCGCATTTCCTCTCTCATAGTGTGACCCTTTGTTCTTGAGCATCTTTGTGTTAGGAATATGCTCTCTCTATGTACCTATACCTGTGAGGTATTTTAATGTTTCAGTCATATCCACCCTCTTCCTCCTTCATTCTAGGGAGTACATACAGTATTTAATTCCTTAAACCTTTCTTCATAGGATATCTGATGCAGGCCCAGTACCAATTTGGTTGCCCTCCTTTGTACCCTCTTCCACCCTGTAGATGTTGATTGGGAGGTGGGGTCTCCAGAACTGAACACTGTACTTGAGAGGAAGTCTCCAGTGATTTATACAGGGGTATTATTATCTCCCTCTTTCCACTTCTGATACACCTGCCTATGCATCTAAGCATCCTAGTAGCCTTTCCTATTGCCTTGTCACACTGTTTAGCTACCTTTTGTAACATGGGGAATAACTAGGGCCAATGGGATTGCACCCAGAGCATCAAATGACAGTGCATTAAATGCCTGTACATGCACAGTTACTGTGATGCATCCCCATAGAAGATCGTAGGGCAGGCTGGCACTACTTCAAATGTGCAGAAATGAAGCCTGAACGGCAGCCTAATTGGCTGTAGCTTAGCGAGGGTCTGAAATGTCACATTTCTGCAAGATGTGTCTGGTCACTGTATTGTCAATACTACACACAGAAAGGGGTAAAGTATCGTAGCTGTGTTCCTGCTCCCTACAGTGTGGAGGTGCAGTGGTGTGCAAGACAGAAAGAGGCACGGCAGTCACAAGCTGCATATGTGACAGCGAACTGTTTTGTCCCAGTCCCTAGCAGTTTCTCCACCACCACCATCACCCCACGAGAGAGAGAAACAGCCAGAGAGAGAGATCATGGTCTGCATCCCCCAACCCCTGTGGATCTCAGGTTAGATACATAGAAAAGTGACTGCAGACATGACTGCCAGGCTCACCTAGTCTGCCCCGGTTGCCTAGTTATCTGCTAGGACATGTCTTTCCCTCCCACCCCACCCCTCAACAGTCCCTTGTGTCTGTCCCATGCTCTTTTGAGCCCTCCCACTGTTGTTTCTACAACCAACTCCTCAGGGAGCCTACTCCAATTATCCAATGTTCCCCTTGAACTGTCCTCTGCAATCCATGGACCCTAGTCCTCTGATTTCCTTTCAGCTGGAAGATGCTCTCCACTGGTACTTGGTTTATACCTGTTAGGTACTTGAAAGTCTCAACCGTGCCCCCCTTTCCCTTCTCTACTCCAGGGAGTACATGTTCAGGTGGCTGCCTTTACTATCTTAGTTTCCCTCCTCTTAAAATGCTCCAGCCTCCCACATCCTTTCTGGGATATGGCCTCCAGAACTGGACCCTATATTCCAGATGCGGCCTAACCAGATGGGTGTATAAGGGTACTGTGACCTCCTTCCTCCTACTAGTAATCCCCTTCCGATGCAGCCCAGTATTCTGCTGCCTCTATCCACTGCCCTCTCTCTGTGCTTTGCTACCTTCAGGTCTCTCGATATGGTGATGCCTAGGTCCCTTTCCTGTTCTGTTACTGCCAGGTGACGGCCGCCCATACAGTATACCGCCCTCTGGTTTATGTTGCCAAGATGCATGATCTCACACTTGTCCATGTTGAATGAAAGCTGCCACTTTTGACCATGCCTCAAGCCTCCTTAGATCCTTCTACATTCTTTCCACCACTTCCTGAGCATCCACCCTATTGCAGACCTTAATATTGTCCACAAACTGACGCACATCCCCTTCAAGACCCTCTGCAATGTCCCTTATGAATAGATTGAACAGTAGTCCCATTCCGACCCCTGAGGAACCCCACTGGTGACCATGCCCTCTCCTGATGCCACCCCATTTACAATGACTTTCCCTTGCCCCCCCCCCACCACCCAGCCAGTTTCTCACCCATCGAACCACCGTCTGGCCCAGACCCAGGCATGTCAGCTTATATAGGAGTCTCCTGTGCGGCACAGAGTGAAATGCCTTCATGAAATCCATATACATGATGTCCACCGCACCCCTCCCCAATCCAGTACCTTGGTGACCTATTCAAAGAACTCGATCAAGTTTGTTTGAGAGGATCTTCCCCTTGTAAAGCCATGTTGCCTTTGATTCATCATGCCGCTTGCCTCCAGGTAACTGGTAATCCTGTTTTTCAGAAGCTTCTCCATGAGCTTTCCCACCACAGATGTCAAGCTCATAGACCTGTAGTTTCCCACCTAATCCCTCCCCCCATTCTGTAGGGGGACCACATCCACCCTTTTCCAGTCATCAGGTACCGCTCCCTACTCTAGTGACCTGTTGAAGAGTGCAGTTTAGGGTGCTGCCAGTGCATCCTTTATTTCCCTCAACACCTGTGGTGCACCACATCTGGTCCCATTACCCTGTCCACCTTCAGGCAGTGTAGTTCTCCCAGAGTCTTCTCCACCCAGAACAGACTCGTATCTACTACTGCCTCCACTGCCCTGTCTTCTTCTGCACCCCTCCCCTTCCCTTCATTTTCCCTAGTGAACACAGAGCAAAAATAGTTGTTTAGTAGTTCTGCCTTCTCCCTTTCACCCTGTATCAGCTCAGTATCACTTGCTCTTAGTTGGAGTATTCCCTGCCTAGTTTTCTTCTTCTCAGTGACGTACCTAAAAAAACTTGTGTCATCTTTTTTGACCGCGCTTGCTGTGTTCTCCTCTGTCCATGCCTTTGTCCTCCTTGCTTTGATCCCCGCTTCTTTCTGGCTTACCTGGTACCTTTCCCAGTCCTCCTCCATTTGTGTTACGTTGAACTTCCTAAAAGCCCTTCTCTTTTCCCTGACCATTTCTGCTACAACACCACTATACCACAGGGGTCTCCTCCTCCTCTTATTCTTACTTAACTTCTTGGTGCATAGGTCTGTGGCCCCTGCAATAGCCTCTTTTATTATCTCTCACATATCCTTCACCTCCATTAAATCCTCCACCCCCTCTAGAGCCCTTCTCACATACTCCTCCATTTTCCTGAAATCTGTTCTCCTAAAATTAAGCACCTTTACCTTGGTCCTGTGAACATCAGCAGTTTTCTGTATTGTAACCCAAACAGTGCTGTGGTCACACGTACCAAGGTGTTCCCCCATGACACATCTCCTACCCTATCCTCATTTGTCAGGACCAGATTGAGAACTGCTCCCTGCCTCCCTGGTTGGTTTCCTGACCAGCTGCCTGTTTGCAGAGAGTCTACTATATCTCTGCTACTTGTAGATGATGCCGATAAGTTGTCCCAATCTACATCTGGTTGATTTATGTCTCCCATCAGCACCATCTCACCTTTAGCAGCCACTGTCAAGATTTCCTGTGTCATGTACCTGTCCACAGATTCCTGTTGTTTTGGGGCCTGTAAATTACCCTGTATGACAAGGCATGACCTCGCCACAGGATTCAGGTTCAGCTTTGCGGTGGTTAAGGAGTCTCAGGAAGACCAGTTTGTTAACATCAAACCAACCAGGTATATTTTTATTTCGTTAATATGGCTGGTAACACAGAAGTTTGGGCTTCTGCCCTTTTCTTTTTAAGCCCACCGGGGAAAATGAAACAAAAACAGAAATAAAGAGGCCTAGCTTCGGGTGGGAGCACTGTCTAAACAATCCCCGGCCCTAACTAGAAATCCCCTTTTCCAGAAGGCTAGACCTTCTGGAAGAACACAAACAGTAAAATGGAAAACTCACAATGAAAACAAATTTTTCTTTTTGGCTTAATTCAGGAGACCAATCTCCTGAGGGTTGCTTAAGGGACTCCTGATCTGGAATACATCCAGGCAGCTTGTCAGCCCTCTATCCCTGCAGCCACTGCTTGCTGGCTTTTCCTTCCTGTTTTAAAAGATTTCCTGTTTGAGCAGCTGCAGCCAATCATCTGAATCAGCTGCAGCTGTACCCTGACTATCTTACTCAGGAAAACCCCCTCTCCTCCAGTACCTGAGTTTATCACACCTGGTACGTACCACCTCCCCTTTTTCTGCTGCCAGTGAAACCCATAGGCCCTCAGCCTCCCCCACTTGACCTGTAATTCTGTCACCCTTATACCCTCCTTTACGTAGAGTGCATCCCACACCTGCCCTCCCTGTCCCTCCTGAAAAGTGTATAACCTGGTATCTCCATGTCCCATCCCTGCTCCTGATGGCACCAAGTTTCAGTTATACCCACAATGTGAAGGCTCACCTCAGCTATTACCACTAATAGATCTGGAATCTTTTTATCCAAACTTCTGTTGTTTGTACACATGATTCTCCAAACTCCTACTCCCTGTTCCTTTTCCCTGCTGTCTACACCCACTTCATTTTCTTCACCTGGCCTGCTTGCCTTTGGGGGGGTGGCTGCCCCCTTTGCCATGTGTCATACAGCTCAAGCTTCCTCGTGACCCCCACCCAAGTCAGTTGAAATGGTAGTGCTGCTCAATATAATCTTCTTGCTTACATTTGAGCACTGCCTTTCCTTCCCTTCACCATTTAAGTGCTGCCTATCTGAGGCATAGAGGCTTTTGTCCCTCCATGTTGTTCCCCAATCTCCTACTACTCCATATCTCTCTGAGCACACCATGCTGTTAACCAACTGTTAAATTCCTCTATTTTTTGCTTCACCTCTATGCTAGTCCTTGGTACTGGCAGCACCTCAGATAACACCAGTGATTTAAAGGCCAAACTGCTGCAGAACCTGGCCACCATTTGTGGCTATGCATGTGGCACACCACAGTGACAACAGTTAATGTGGCACAATAACGACAGTGCACATGGCTCAGTGCAGTGTTGACAGCACATGGTGCACAGCGTAGTGACATCCATACATGTGAAACAGTTCAGTGATTGCAGTAGACATGGCACAACACCCTGATGGCATTGCACATGGCACAGTGCAGTAATGACATTGTACACGGCACAATGCAGTAATGACATTGTACACGGCACAATGCAGTAATGGCATTGCACATGGTACAGTGCAGTAATGGCATTGCACATGGCACAGTGCAGTAATGGCAGTGCACATGGCACAGCACATTAACAGCAGTGCAAGTGGCATAGCATAGTGATGGCTATGCTTATGGTGCAGCTCAGTATTGATAAGCCACGTGTTACAGAACAATGATGGGAGACCATGTGGCACACTGCAGTGTCCACTGTACACACATGGTTCTGCACTGTGGCGTCAGTACATGTTGCACTCTGCTGTGTTGGCTCTGCACTGTGTTACATACAGTGGTGTTTCTGCACAGTGGTATTTGCTCTGCCTACACTGTGCTGTTCCATGTGCAGTGCAGACACCACAATGTGTCACATGCAGTGCTGACACAGCACCATGTCAGGTGGTGGTCTGACACTTTATGGTGCCATGTAAACTGCTAACACAACACGGTACCACGTGCACCTCCGATAACACATTGTGCCACATGCACTGCCACAAGTCACTGTGCCATGTGCTATGCAGACATCGTATTGTGTCACGTGACATGCAGACACTGCACTGTGCTACGTGCACTGCAGGCACTTCACTGTGCCATGTGCAATGCTGACACAACACTGCCATGTGGCATACTGACACTGTGCTGTGCCATAGTGATGCTGGCACCATACTTTGCCAAATGCAGTGCAGACACTGTACTGTGTCACATGCAGCACCAACATCGGGCTGTGCCATGCAGGGATACAGATAAGATTTTTTTCAGAGTGAGTACTGTACGTCTTAGTTTTGAACAGAGGTGAGCCAAACTAAATTTTAATGCATACAAATAACAAAATATGGTGAATATTACAAAAAATTGATTAGTGTTATTTGTCTTCATTTATTATTTTGTTTTTTGCCACATATTGGCAGGTTAAGTTAATGAAAAGCACAGCTGACCACTTCACAGTTAAACTTTGCCATCCTGCCGGCACAGTGGTAGTACTTCTGCTTGCATTGCTGACGTCCCATGTTCTGAAGCACGTCAGGGATGTCAGAGGGCCAGTGGGGGGTGCGTCAAGCATCTCAAGGACTGCTTTCCTCCTGGGGGAGAGCATAGGGAAGCATCCGGCATCTTTGGAAGGTGTGCCAGACATCCGGTGCTCTGCATGCTACTATGTCATTGCATACCATGCCTCCCTGGGTGACAGAAAAAACAAATATCTGCTTGGAGGATTTCCACCCTCCACTACACCCCACATAACCAACTGAGGCACCCCCCCTCATATCACTAACCACTCTCTGTTTGGGGAGAGACCCCTCCACAATGGACACATTCTGGGAGACGCCCCTACATGATGGACCCATCCTGAGGGGTAAGCCAGAGTGCACCCTGGTGGGGCTTCACTGAAACACCAGCTCCTATCTTCTACTTTTCTCCCATTCCTACTGCAGCAAATGTGAAACATGCATGTGGAGGCACACAGTCATCACCAGCCCATAGTACTTCTCTCAGGGAGTGTGGTCCAATGGGGATCAGAGGCTGAGCAGGCTGGACAGGTTGTCCAGGTGCAGGGAGGGTGGTCGGCTGGTACTGCATCCACCCCTTTGAACCCCATCCAGATGAAACAATGAAAGCTCTGGTTTCAAACAGCACCACCCCCCGATTACCCGCACCAATCTTGGTCACATCCTCACTGGCATCCAGTGGCACCCCCCAACCACTGAACACCTGTCCCGTGATGTGTATGATAAGCCCTGGTCTCCAGTGGCACCCCACATCTGCCTGTTACACAGCCCATCAGGTAGAGTGTAGTCCCTGGTGTCCAGTGGCATCTCCTGTCCTCTGATCACCCACCCTAGTAGTTAATACCTCATTTCTGGTGTCTAGTGGCACCCCTCAACCTCTGATCACCTGTCACTGTTTGGAACACCATGTCCCTGATGTCTACTCAGTACTCCCAGCCCTCCAATCCCCCAACTGTGGCTGAATATTGTGCTGTGTTTCCCAGAACTATCTGGTATGGTGGCACAGTTCCTTATGTGCTGCATACAGCCCTAGTCCATGTTGGGGAAGTGCTATTTGACTTAGCACTGCACCAGCACAGGATGATATTCAGACAGATAGCACCAGTGCGCTGTCTGAATGAATGACAACCTCTTGGACAGGTGCAAGCACAGTGTAAAACTTCACACTCTGCTTTTGCTCCAATTTATATATCCAGCCCCTGGTGTCTGTGACCTTTTTTTCAGTCCACGGCTAACACTACCTACCCAAGTTTACAACATTTATTTCTTTTAGATGTATCTTCTTAGCCAGAGCACTGGCCAATGGACTTGTTGATTACACATCAAATATAAACTTTAAATGACCTTGCATGAACTCCAGGAATGTTTAAATACCCACATTTATTTGCTTAGATAGAACAAGCAGTTAATACATTTGCTGTAGTTACTACATTTACAACACACTGTCCCAAGAAATGAATGACAGTAAAGACTTTTAACATAATTACATGCCACATAGTCAAGTCTGTAGAAAAAATAAAGCAAAAGTAAGCATGGTTTTGGCTTAAAGGAAACTGTCATAATGTGAGGGTCCCTACCCCTAAAGCCTTACCCCCCCCCCCCCGCCAAATTAGGCTTTTCACAAGGATGACATACAGGATTGTCTATGGGGAGTCATTCACAGCAAGGATATTCTCGATTGAGAGGTCTCCATGGCAATGCTAGACCTCGAGAGCGAAGCTCGAGAGGTCGTCTGTTGACATGGAGATCTCAAGATCAAAGAATATCCTTGTCTGTCTGACTCACCATTGACAATCGTTTATAGTGTATGGTGAGTCCAGACAAGTTTTTAACTGTATGTGAAGTACCTTCTTGGCGCGGTTTATTCAAGCGCCGCTTGTTTCCTCTGTCTCTTGTCTGTTGTCACAGCCGCTGCCCAACATTGCGCATGCACGAATGCATTCGATCTTGTTGTGCTACACCAGTAACGCACTCAGTGCAGCACAACAAGATTGTGATGCACTGAGTGCAACACAACAATGCTGTTCCAGGCAAGGATTTCCATGCAGAACAGCGTTCTACCATACACTATATGGGTTTTCACACATATTAACTTTTTTTTTGTAAAGTCCCGGATTTTGGAAAATGGCAGATGCTGCATGATTGCATTTCGTGTGAAAGTGTAGTGCTACGCTGCTCACTTCAATACAAGTGTACTGAAGCCAGTGCTGCGGCGCCACTGTTTCACACGAAATGGAACTGTGCAGCATCAGCCATTTTCCCAAATCATGGACTTTACAACAATAAAAAAAGTAAAAAAGGTGTCGTGCTGTGTGCTTCTTTTTATCTTCTGGTTTCTACCCTTATGTGTGTAAAATGTGGTTTCATCTATGTTTGAGAGCGGTGGTGGTTTGGGGGTGTACATTTGTGAAATACATCTAGTATGCTCTTCAGGGAAGCCGGCTGTAGGGTATGGCTTCTCTTTGGGAAAAGGGGTATTCCAGCTGTGTAGGGGGTTAAGAGGGTGTGTTGCCCCTGCAGGGGGATAGTCCACTGTAATGGCTCTCTATTATACCCCCTCTACCTCCTGTTATCTAGGGTGTACATATTTAGATCCTTTAGCCTCTCCTCATAGGGCTTTTGATACAGACCCTGCACCATTTTGTTAGCCCTCTTTTTGGACTGCCTCCACTTTGTCTGTGTCCTTCTTGGCATGGTCTCCAGAACTGGACACAATAGTCAAAGTGGGATCTTACCAGCGATCTATAGGGGCAACACCACCTCCTCCTTCTGCTGGTGATGATACCCTTTTCTATGCACCCCAGCATCCCTCTAGCCCTCCCAACTGCCTTGTCACAGTGCCTGGCTAACTTTAGGTCATCCAATATGATTACCCCTGGTCTCTTTTCTGACTGGTGGTTGTCAATACCACTTTCCCCATGTTCTCCACCTTGTTTAACAGCCTTCTGTGCAGCACAGTGTCGAAGACCTTGCTGAAGTCCAGGTAGGCCACATCCACTGCCCCCCCCATACACCTCCCTTGTCACCCAGTCGAAGAATTCAATGAGGTTAGTCTGGCATGACCTCCTTCCAGTAAAACCATGTTGCCTTGGGTCCTCTAGACCATTGGCAATCATGTGTTCCACAAGTCTTTCCTTTAGTAGTGTTTCCATAATCTTCTCCACTACTGAGGTCAAGCTAACTGGCTGTAGTTTCCTGCTTCCTATCTGTTCCAGCTATTGTATAGGGGGGGACTACATCAGCTGTCCTCCAGTCTTTGGGTACCTCTCCTGTTTCCAGTAGCTGGCTGAACCCAGTCACCAGAGGTTCGGCCACCACCTGTCTTTGCTTCCTCAGCACACTGGGATGTACGCCATCTGGCCCCATAGCTCTATCGACTCTTATGCCTTCCAGTTCCTTTAGGACCCTTTCCCGTGGAAAAGGACTTGTATCCATTTCTGTGCCCCTCATACCCTTTCTACTCCTTTCTGGCCTATTACCTGCCCCCTCCTCTGTAAAGACTGATTAGAAGTATTTGTTCAGTATGTCTGCTTTTCAGTTGTCATCCTCCACTCTACTCCTGTACCCCCCTTTCAGCCTCACCATCCCTTCCTTTGTCTTCCATTTTTCACTGATGTACTTGTAAAAGCTTTGTCCCCTCTAACTATTGATTTCACAATGGGTTACTCTGTTTGTGCTTTGGCTTCTTTTACTGCCCTACCTTTCTCTCTTTGTTTCTCCTGGTACCTCTCCCTGTCCTCTTCTGTCTGTGTCTTTTTGTATTGCTTGAATATGATTTTTTTGGCTTTCACTTTCTCAGCTACTTCCTTGGAATACCATACTGGTCTCCTCTTCCTTTTCCCCTTGCTAATCTGTTTTACACATAATTGTGTTGACCTCGTTATCCCTGATTTGAATACTGCCCACTGTTCCTCCACCCCTAATTTACTCCCTATTCCAGCTAGTGCCTCTTCCAAGCATTTCCCCATTTTTCCCAAAATCTGCCCTCCTAAAGTCAAGGATTTGTATTTTTGTGTGGTTGGGTTCTGCCCCTTCAGTTATGTCAAACTACACCGTCATATAATATATACTGTCAGGCTGCAGCAGTGACTGCGAAAACTTTTACTATTTGCATGCTCCGAGAGTCCATTCTCACGAAAATAACCCCAGTGTATATTCCTTATAGCTTAGATATTTTAAAAATTAAATTCTAATTCAGTGCTTGACCACAATCTTGTGGAGGTCAATGAGCATGTTCTCAGATTTGACATCAGCAAGATGGCAGAGCACTTCACATACTAACGCTTGGCAGCTCTGATATGTGCTGCCATTCTAGTCTTTTTTTTCTATTTTTTTGAGTGTCTATCTGGTCTGTATTTCTATGTGGTCTGAGCTGTCTCTACCAAAAACAGATAGAAGCTTTTCACTGCATGGTAATAACTTTCTTTTTCACTGCACGGTAATAACTTTCTTTTAGCAGCCAAGCAGATCTGTACAGTTTGTTTTCACTGAAAAATAGATCATAGCAGTTTTACAGATTTGAATTTTACCTTCTTTTTAGCAGCCAATCAAATCTGCACACTGCTTATTTAAATGCGGCACAGTAACAATTACCATGAAAGGTAACGTTCAAGTACCTCAAGGGAATCAACAAAGTCCAAGAGGGTAGCATATTTCAAAAAAAGAGGTGTGCAAGAACAAGGGGGCACAAGTTGAAGATAGAGGGGGAGCAGCTCAGAGGTAATTTAAGGAAGTATTTTTTCACAGAGAGGGTTGTGGATGCATGGAACGGCCTTCCGGAGGAGGCTGTGGAGTCAAAAACAGTGGTGGAATTCAAGCATGCATGGGACAGTCATAAGGCCATTCTAGGGGGTAGGGGTAGGAAGAAGTAGGCTGCTGGTTAACTAGGATCTGCAGCTTATCCAGTAGGTAGGGAAATGGGCAGACTGGGTGGGCCAAGCAGTCCTTATCTGCCATCAAATTCTATGTTTCTATGTTTCTAAGGCATTACGGCAATATTGCATATCTGAAATAGAATACTGCAGTTACCAACAGAAACTTTCTGGGCTTGATTCTCAAAGCCCTGAGACTGATGCAAGGTTCCTGTGCTAAACATAAATGGTGCAAGTGGCACCTTGTGTCAAATGTTGCTCCCTCAGCTATTCACAAATGCAGCCTGCATGAACTGCAGGCTGTCTGCTGCAAATGGGGCTTGCATTACTCGTGTGCCCAAAAATGGGCTGCAGGATGGCACTAGGGGGCATGTGGCAGATGCAAGCTGCCACATCCCCGAAAACAGGAATCTCTAAACTTACCCCAAGGACATTTTTCTAGGTACCCTTACACCAGCCAGGGATGGTCTAAGGGTACTTAGAAAAATGTCCTCTGGAAGAGTTCAGCACTGTGCAGCAACATGACACATTCCCTCCCCCTCAACACACGCACACACAGCCCCGATATGCCCTTTTTTGTAAGAAGTTTAATATTTCATATATCCTGGTCATCTAGTGGTCCCTCCCTCACCCCAATATGTGCATTACTATGATGTTTAATTTATTACAAACCCTAGTGGTCTAGCAGTTCTCCATCCCCACCCCGGCATGTAGTGTCCCCCCCGCCTCACTGTCCCCAACCTAAAAACCGAGTCCGCGACTGGAGGTGGAGATTCAGTGTGGGTGCCCTACATATCAGGAACTAAGTTACGGTACAGGGGAGTGACTGGGAGAGGGTGGGTTCCTAGTAGCCACCAGGCAGGCACCTTCCCAGCCAGTACTTCTTAATGTTGGGTTGGAAGTGGGGCTATGGGGGGGTGCTACCTTACACATCACCTGGACAGTTGATCAGAATATGGGCGTTAAAAGTAGATGTGAGGGAACATATCACCATACAGTGGTTGTACGTGCTGAGGTGGGGTGCCTGCTCGATAACATGTTGCATCTTGAATCTCGCAGACTGGACAAGAACTGCCCATTACACAGGACATTTGCAACAGGTACCCTAGCACTGACCCAGGGGGAGGCCACTTTTACAGAATAATGCACTGACCATGGGTAAGCCAATTTAAATACATATCCAGATACTGCCAACTTGGCTGAACATGTACACAGCTATACAGGTACTGCTCACTGGGCAGCACATGTCAGATGGATGGAATATCCAGTGGGCAGCAAATTTACACTGCCCAGCCATTTCCCAAAGGGGATCACAGTTACAGTACTGTCCAAGTACTGACCCATAGGGAGTACATGTCCCCTGGACATGTGATGCCTGTTGGGCAGCAAATTTACACTGCCCAGCCATTTCTCAATGGACAGCACAGTTGCAATACTGTCCAGGTACAGCCCACTGGGCAGGACAAGTCCACTGGACAGGTGATGCACAGTCGGTAGCAAATTTACACTGCCCACCTATTTCCAAAAGGGGAGCACATTTACAGTACTGTTCAAGTACTGCCCTATGGGAAGCACATGTTCTCTGGACAGGTGATGCCCAGTAGGCAGCACATTTACACTATCCAGCCATTTCTCAATGTGGAGCACAGTTATACTAGTGTGTGTGTGTGTGTGTGTGTGTGTGTGTGTGCTGCCCAGTGGGTGGTACCTGAACAGTACTGTAACTGTGTTTTCCATTGAGAAATGGCTGGGCAGTGTGAATTTTCTGCCCACTGGGCATCACCTTTCTAGTGGGAATGCTGGCCAATGGGCAGTACCTGGACAGTTGTATAAGTGTGTTCCTAATTGGGAAATCGCTGGACAATGTAAATTTGCTGCCCACCTGGCATCACCTGTCCAATGCCTATGTGCAGCCCAGTGATCTGTACCAGTACAGTTCTTACAATATTGCTGCCCACTGAGAAGTGCCCAGAGAGAATTGTCATGGTAGCTGACAGTGGGTATCACCTGGGCAGTTGTGTAAGCACGCTGCCCAGTGGGCAGTACCTGTACAGCTTTGTATATGTGCTGCCCAGTTGGTAGTACTTGGACACGTATTTAAACTGGCTGCCCCATTGGCAGTTCTGTAAAAGTGGTCTCCACGTGGGTCCATGCTTGGTTACCTGTTGCCAATATCCTGTGTAGTGGGCAGTTCTTGGCCAGTCTTAGCAGTGTGTGTCTGCTGCCCAGTGGGCAGCACTGTTAGCACTGTGTGTCTGCTGCCCAGTGGGCATCATTATGAACACTGTGCTTCTGATGCCCAGTGGGCATCACAGTTTTATTAGACTAATACTTGTCAATGGGGAGCACACAGATACTAGTGTTTACATGCTGCCCAGCGGGCAGCACTGTTAGCACTGTGTGTCTGCTGCCCAGAGGGCAGCATATGTAAGATTTTGTGAATGCTGCCCAGTGGGCAGCACAGTTTATTAGACTGAGTTTTAAATGTGCTACTGACTGGGCATCAGTGGGCATCAGACACAGTGTTACCAGTGATGTCCACTGGGCAGCTTCTAAACACTAGTGTTCGTATACTCCCCATTGACAAGTATCCATCTATAAAGAAAGTGCTGCCCACTGGGCAGCAAACACACAGTGCTCATAATGATGCCCACAGGGCAGCAGCCACAGAATGCTAACAGTGCTGCCTACTGGGCAGCAGACACACAGTGCTAACAGTGTTTCCCACTGGGCAGCAGCCACACAATGCTGCCCAGTGGGCAGCAGACACAAACTCCTAACAATGCTGCCCAGTGGGCAGCAGACACACAGTGCTAACAGTGCTGCCCACTGGGCAGCATCTAAACACTAGTGTCTGTGTGCTCCCTATTGACAAGAATCTGTCTACTTAAAATGTACTGCCCACTGGGCATCACAGAGTACTAACAGTGCTGCCCACTGGGCAGCAGACACACAGTTCTAACAGTGCTTTCCACTGGGCAGCATGTAAACACCAGTGTCTGTGTGCTCCCCATTGACAAGTAGCCATCTACTAAGAATGTGCTGCCCACTGGGCAGCAAACATACAGTGTTCATAATGATGACCACAGAGCAGCAGCCACAGAGTGCTAACAGTGCTGCCCACTGGGCAGCAGCCACAGAGTGCTAACAGTGCTGCCCACTGGGCAGCAGCCACACAGTGCTAACAGTGCTGCTCAATGGGCAGCAGACATACAGTGCTAACAGTGCTGCACACTGGCAGCAGCCACACAGTGCTAACAGTGCTGCCCACTTGGCAGCAGATGCACAATGTTAACTGTGCTGCCTACTGGGCAGCACACGTACAGAGTTAACTGTGCTACCCACTGGGCAGCATGTACATATGTGTACATATGTGCTCCCAATTGACAAGTGGCTGTGCAATGAAAATATGCTGCCCACTGGGCAGCAGACAGTGGTAACTGTGCTGCCCACTGTTAAATACCCCATAGTCAACACTATTTTAAGAAAAGTGTGGCACGGCACACTAGGTGTCACATCTGAGGAACTCTCCCAATGATGCTCTTGTGGCACCACACCTTAACAACTGCCAAAGTACTGATGGCATCCATATACTGACCATTGAACTGCACATCGACTGGAGAAGAGATGGCCATTGGCATCAAATTTATGTTGCCCATTCATTTCTCAACTGGGACAGCAGTTACAGAACAGTGGAACCACTGCACATTGGTCAGCACAGGTAAACACTGTGCACCTGCTGCCCAGTGGGCAGCACAGTTACCACTGTCTGGTGCCCAGTGGGCAGCACTATTACCACTGTCTGATGCCCAGTGGGCAGCACAGTTACCACCATCTGATGCCCAGTGGGCAGCACAGTTAACACTGTGCATCTGCTGCCCAGTGGGCAGCATGTACATACTTGTATATGTGTGCTCTCAATTGACAAGTGGCTGTGCAATGAAAATGTGTTACCCACTGTGTGGAGTGGTCCAGGAAGAGATCTCAGCATGTACACCCTGGAAGACAGGAGAGAGATGATCAAGACCAGCAAGTTCCTCACAGGGTTGAACAGGGTGCATGGGGAGCCAGTTTCAAATGTGGACCAGCACAAAGACCAGGGGGCATGCAATAAAGCTGGAGAGGCAGTTCAGGAGATATGGAGAAGCTGCAGAATAGGGCTGCTAGCTGCAAAAATGGTCTTTTTCTGCTGGCAAATTTCGCATGTTCGTAGAGATGTGAGGAAATATTTCTTCACTGAAAGGTTGGTAGATGCCTGGAACAGACTGCCAACCAACGATGTCAAAGCTAGATTGATGGATTGGGGGGGGAGGAATTCAAACATGCATGTGATAATATTTTCACTTGTAAAACTCAGCTTGCAACTTCCATGTATGAGCTGGGAGATTGCTGAGCACTGTAGCCCCGCCCCTGAAAACAGCAGAATTATGATGCAAGGGTGAGAACGGGGCTGCAGTGCTATGGAGCATGTGAAGGAATCGGGGAGGGGGGCATAATTATGATACAAGGGTGAGAACTGGACTGCAGTGCTGTCTATGGAGCATGTGATGGAATCGGGGGAGCATGTGATGGAATTGGGAGGGGGGAGCACTGCCTAAATCCACTAAGATTACCGTTGCTGGCATATTTACATGCATGGGGCTCATATATATTATGTATTAGCCCCATACATGTAAACAAGCAAACAAAAATAATCTTTGTGTATTTAGGCAGCCCCCCCCTCCCTCGATTCCACTACATGCTCCATAGACAGCGTTGCAGCCCTGTTCCTAACCTTGCATCATAATTATACTGTTTCCCAGGGCAGGGCTGCATCTCTTGACAATCACCCAGCTCTTATACGGAAGTTGCAAGCCAGGTTTTATGATGGAAATCTTTTTAAGCAACTGAGCAGAAAATAGTAGCAGCAATCCCCAGAAAGCAGCGGGTTTTTGCTGTCCAAAAGATGGCACCACGTTTTATGTGCCACTGAAGCGGGCATTGTCATTCTCGTCTATCCTTTTGAGTTCTTTGCCGAAAGGAATGGAAGTGACCGTGTGAAGACTAGGCAAAACAGCAGCCGCAGGGTGGTGCCCAGAACAAACTCTGCAGTTAAAGAGAGTGCAGTGTTTGTTTTTTTTCCCCCTATTGACTTGGAACATCAGCTTCAGATGTTCGTTTTATTAGCTGCAGTGATGACGTGATCAATGGGATAGATATGGAATATGCAGTGGTCTGATTTGGAATAGGCCCTTTATCTTCACTGGTGGGCCACAAGTGCATTACGAAGGTCCTGCATGCACCCTTGCAAATAAAGATAAATGGCATAGTCTGACTCAACTCACTGTGTCTTCAGTTTATATCAGACATTTTCAAATGTTAACCTTTTATATTACTTTTTTTTAAGCTGCAATTGTTCACCTGATGTCCCTACTGCATAAATCCACAGTGATGGAAAGGTAGGTAAAACTTTCTTTTTATTCAGAATAATTCATGTTATTTGGACTTTGCAGTCCAGTTTACAAGACAGTCCTATTACAAAATGATCTATGGTTACAATAAATAAAATGTTAATGACTAAAAAGGTCACTCATATCTAAATTAACAAAGTACTTGAGTATACAAATACAATCACTAGCAACAAATATGTACAACGTATACAAAATCAGTGATGTCATCAAGCATTGTTTTACCTTTTTTTTATTGGTTAAATACAATATGACATATTTAAGCTTTACTTTTCTTGTTGGTGAAATGAACTGTGATGGACCCGTGCATCTGCTCCTCCCATTGCAGCACTGACTCCTAGTGGGTTTTGGTGGAAGGAGGTTATAGTGCCTTTTCCCTGGGTTATCGAGTATGCTGAGTGATAGCCATAGGCATTAATGGGAGTGGAATCAAAAAATTGGGTTTACGGAAGGGACAGTTAACCAAAACATACCACATGAGATACAATATCTCATTTTCAGTGATATCGTGATTTTACACATTTTAATAATGTATTTACCATGCCTGCCCACTGGTGCAAGCGTTAGCAGAGCTGCTTGCTGTAGCGATGACACAAGATCTGGAATAAGCCAGGAGCTTTCAAGGGTCGTTGGGGAGAGGGAATAAGCATTCAATTGTGTTCTCCTTCTCCCGGGTAGATGGTGAGAGGATGTCAGTGTGGTGGAGGCACAGGTCAGGATGTATAGAAAAACCAGGAGTAGTTTCAAAATTCACAAATAGTATTGTATTTTTCTCAATAACAGCAAAATAAAAAATAAAAATGATTCAAGTATAATTATTTTCAAAGGTAGTACAAACAGAGAAAATGGAGTCCTTCTTCTGAGGGTATCTTTTAATTTCAAGTTTCAGGCTCTCATTCGACTTATCTCCCTAGCAAAAGCATTGCTGCTCTTTTTAGAAGTCTTTGTCCGGGAACTCAGTAAGACAGCTTGCTTCTCACAGAATGTTCTTGTAAGTTTACAGAATGTTCTTGTCAGTTTTTTTCCTTGCTGGTGCAGCAAAACATGGTGTCCCATAACTGACCTCTTGTAGCCAGCTCTGCAGAGATTTTGCATCCAGCATTCTCAGGTTAACCCCTTGAGTTCCAACTAGCTTTGCAATCATTTCAACATTATTACTATATACAGTTTTAAACAAAGGGATCCCAGTTATCAGTTACATTTCCATATAAAGATTCACATATATTTTATACCTACAGGTATGCAAGGAGGAAGAAAAGACAGAAATAGAAAGGGAAGGCAGAGAGATAGCGTGAGGCAGAGAATTGCAAAACTGTTGGAGTGATCAATTCCTAGGTCTCACAAGAAAATCTGGTTGTGCAACCAGACAGAGACAGACAAGGAGAGGATAGAACAGACCTTTGTGTTTAAACTCTTTCTGCATAACAAATGAGGCAGGGCCTTATTCAACCCTGTCACAGTCAGCAAAAGTCTGACAACTGGTGGTGCCAATAGTCATTACACCTGTCATCGTCTGTGCATGCAGGTCTGGGGCTCAGCAGATGTCATAGCAGTCACATACAGAAGTGAACCTGTCATTCTGCAGATATCATTACATGCCTGAGCCATGATTGGGGGTGGCAGGGAAACATACAAAAAAATAGTCATTAGCAGGCAGTATTATAATGCTAGTGAGACCAGAGCCTACACACTTGAACACCACTACAGCATAAGTCTCGGCCGGGACAGTACAGCTGCCCTGCCTTTGGTAGGGGGTGTGATTTAGCACCATGTTAGGAGGAGGTTTTCAGCAGTGGAAAACACTGCTGCTTGAGGGAAGGGCTAGAGTCATGGGCACAGAACTTGAAAGAAAGACTAGAATGGCAACACCCCATGGCAATACCTAGAGCGAGTATGTTTAGCGTGGCACGATATTGTGAATGGCAAAAAATGCCAGAAGTGCTGCAATAAAAATAACAATGCCTATGCTTGTGCATTACATACCAGATACAATGAACATACAAAATTTGCCAGCAGATAAAGGCCTAGTTGTTTATCAAGTCTGCTCGACTATGCAGCTAGCACCCCTTATTCTGCAGCTGTCACTCCCTCCCACTCTTCCCCTCCCTTGACACTCCCTCTTGCCCTATCCCAGCCCCTTTTGAAGCAGTCCACTGTTCTACTGTATACCACTTCCGCCAGTAATGCATTCCACCCAGCTACTACCCTATCTGTAAAAAAGTGTCTCTTCATCTCCTTCCTGAACCTTCCTCCCTCCCTCCAGTCTCATATCATGGCCCCGGGTGTTCATCCCCTTCCTTACTTTGAACATCCTCTCTGTACCTGTCTTGTTTATTCCTTTCATGTACTTAAAGGTTTCAATCATATCCCACCTGTCCCTCCTCTCCTCTCCTCCAGCGAGTACATGTTCAGATCTTTCAGCCTCCTCTTGTATGGCAAGTACCCCAGCCCCATGATCATCTTTGTCACCCTGTACTGCACCCCCTCCAGTAACTAAATGTCCCTCTTCAGATACGGGTGCCAGTACTGCATGCAGTACTCCAGGTGCAGTATTACTAATGAGCTATACGGTGGCAGAATCGCCTCCCCCCTCCTCGAGGATATACCTCTTGCAATGCAACCCAGCATATAGTTGGCCTTTGCAGCTGCTTTACTACATTGTGTTGAGTTATTCATTGCTCCTGTAACGAGTACCCCCAGATCCTTCTCCTCCTTTGTCTCAGCTATCTGCACCCCCTCCCCTGCTGGTAACTCCTCCTTGGGTTTTTCACCCCAAAATGCAGCACCTTGCACTTTTTGACATTGAACCCCAGTTGCCAGGTGTCCAACCAGGTTTCCAGCTTTGCCAGATCATCCTGCAGCCCCTGTCATCCCCCTAGGTTTTCCATCATCACTCACATCTTGGTGTCATCAGCAAACAGACTGGTCTTACTCTTGATGCCCAATGATATGTCTGCAATGAATATCCCAAACAGCACTGGTGCCAACACCGAGCCCTGCTGAACACCACTCGTCACTACCCTTGGGGATGAGAGCTCTCTATCCACCACTATCTGTTGCCTTCCCTGAAGCCAGTTCCCTACCCATTTCATCAGCTTTGCACCCGCTCCTGTGCCTTCTAACTTACTTCCCAGCCTACCATGTGGCACCCAGTCGAATGCTTATTGAAGTCCAGGTACAGGACATCCACTGCATGGCCCCCATCCAATTGCCCAGTTACCCAGTCATAGAACTCCACCAGGTTGGTTTGGCAGGATCTGCCACTTACAAAGCCATGCTGTCTGCTGTCATGTAGCCCTTTGGCCTCCAGGAGGGCCACCAGCCTCTTCTCAGGATAGTCTCCATCAGCTTACCCACGATGGATGTGACACTCACCAGACTGTAGCTCCCCCATTCATCCTTGGGGCCACTCTTGTGGAGGGGCACCACATGAGCCATCTTCCAATCCTGAGGTACACACCCTGAGTATAGTCAGGCATTGAATAGGTCTGCAAAAGATCCAGCAAGGACCTCTGCCAGCTCCTTCATTACCCTGAGGTGGATGCCATCTGGGCCTGGCGCCTTGTCCTCCCTCAGTGCCCTCAAACCCTCCAGAACCCTGCCCTCCATGATTTTCCCATCCATCATCCTCTCCCCCTCTGTTTCTGCCCTACCTCCCCCCTTGGGTCTCACCCCCCTCTTCTTAGTAAATACCGAGCAGAAGTAATCATTTAAGGCTTCTGCCTTATCACCCCCACTTCCATCCAACCCTCTCCTTCCTAATCCTTACTATATGGTCCTTACATCTCCTATCCTCTCTGGTGTACCTGAAGAAGTCCTACTCCCCTTCTTAATGCCCTGCCCCAGCCTGAGCTCTGTAGATGCTTTGGCTGCTCTTGTCACCTCCTTCGATTCCTTCAGATTCTCCTCCCTGTCCTCCCCCTCCCTGTTTTTTTTTTGTACCTCCTTAAGGCAGCTCTTTTCCTCCTTGCCTTTTCCATTACCTCCTTGCTCACCCAGCTAGGTTTTATTTATTTAATAAAAATTAATTTATTGATGGAAAAAATTAGATGTCTTACTTCAATTGTCTTAGCTTGGAGACATTATGTATGGCTTTACCAACACGATCTTGTCTTTGGGCATTGCAATTCAGGGTATTCTTTTGATTAGATATGCATTAAGATTACTTTCTCCTTATTGTATTTACTTAATAATCCCTGTTTTCCTTTCTGTTTTTACTGTTACGTATATAGCTTGATTGTGTGGTTGTGCCACTGGTCCTGTTTGATGGGTTTATAGCTTTTATATTAATTGTTCTAGATTTTTTCTTGCTCTGTTAGCCATATGCCTTCTGATATGCTCTGTATAACAGATCATCCTATTGTATTGTCCAGGTTTTGTTTACTGGTACCCTGCGCTTTAAAACGTACAGTATCATGGCACGTTCGATTTTTTATCATTAAAGTTTTCTTTTTATGTATTAATGTTATGCAGTGATTGCAGTAATTGAGCTGCTGCTGATGTTTGTTATTTAGATGTGTGATCAGATAACACTTTTTTATGGTTTTCATTACTGGTGGAATGACAATAATATATATATATATATATATATATATATATATATATATAAGTTATCTGTTTTATTATGTTTTTTAATGTCTATATATATTGTTCCCAGTAATCAAAAGTGGGGGTGTGGTACTGTTCTGTAATGAGAAGGTGGTCAGTGTTTGAGACCTTGGGTTTCATGGGGTGAAGGGCTGTTTGCCAGCATGCATCCCATCTCTTTGGAGGGTGGTCACAATAGGTTGATGCTGGTTACCCCATACACCATGCACGCTGTTCTATCAAGTGAACCTTACCCCATGCATGCTTTCACAACCACTGACTGACTCCACAACCCATGCTCACTGTCACACCCACCGACCACATAATCCAATGCACTCCTATCACACCTAACCCCATATCCCCTGTTACACCCACCGAGTACATAACCCAATGCACTTTATCACACCCAACCCCATAACCTGTCACACCCACCGACCACATGATCCAATGCACTCTTTCACACCCGACACCATAGCCCATCTCACTCACCAACCTCATAACTCAATGCACTCTGTCACACCTGACACCATATCCCCTGTAACACCCACTGACCACATAATCCAGTGCACTCTATCACACCCGACCCCATTTCTCCTGTAATACCTACCGTCCATATAATCCAATGCACTCTATCACACCTGACCCCATATCCCCTGTTCCACCCACCAACACATAATCCAATGCACTGTATCTCACCCAACCCCATATCCCCTGTCACACCCACTGACCACATAACTCAATGCACTCTATCACACCCAACCCCATAACCTGTCACACCCACTGACCACATGATCCAATGCACTCTGTCACACCCGACCCCATATCCTGTCACACCCACTGAACACATAACTCAATGCATTGTGTCACACCTGACACCATTGCCCCAGTAACACCCACCAACCACATAATCCAATGCACTCTATCACACCCAACCCCATATCCCCTGTTAAACCCACTGACCACATAATCCAATGCATTCTGTCACACCCAACCCCATATCCCATCACACCCACCAACCACATAATCCAATGCACTCTATGGATAGAATTTTAATGTCTATGTTGAATTGCTGCTATGCTTATTTTCTTTTTTGAATTGTATTGTACAGCACCCAGAGTCCCTGGAATTGGGAGCTTTATAAATAAAATATCTATCTATCTATCTATCTATCTATCTATCTATCTATCTATCTATCAATCATCTATCTATCTATCTATCTATCTATCTATCTATCTATCTATCTATCTATCTATCTATCTATCACACCCAACCCCATATCCCCTGTCATAACAACTGACCCCATACACTATGAACACTTTCACATCTCAATAACCCAGACCCCATGCATGATACATAAACACTGTCACACCCACCCACCACATACACACATACACTCTGTCACACCCACCAACACTATACACTAGTGTCACACTCACTGACCAGTACCACCATGCATGGTGTTACACCTCACGATTCCATACCGCCGTTCGCTGTCACATCATCCCACCCTATATTCCATACACATTGTCATACCAACAGACCCCATAACACCATATACACAGTCATGATCTCTCAATCTCATACCACATGCAGACTGTCACATGCACCAACACCATGCCATGCATGCTGTCACACCCAGTGACCAGCCCCTTACTCCATGCATGATGTCACGCCCTCTAGCCAACTACACATGCTCTCTCACACCCATCGACATGGCACCATATGCACTGTCACACCCCACAACACTGAGTGTCCCCATAACCCCAAGCACGCTGTAACACCTCATTACCCCATACTCCTATGCACATTGTTATGCACACTTACATCTTACCTCATTCATTCTGTGACACACACCAATGACCACATACCCCATGCATGCTTTCACTACCACTTACTGACCCCACAGACCTATGCCTGCTGTCACACCCATCGGCCACAAAAACCTATGCACTCTACAACACAGACACCATAGCCCCATGCATGCTGTAACACATAACAACCCCATAACCTTCCTGTATGCTGCCACACCCAGTGACTTTTCCTGTAGCTCCCTCCCCCCCTGAAGACTGACATCCCCCTACTGTGCAATAGGGACCAACAATGCAAAGGGGGCATAGGGATTTCCAAGGGGGGATTTGGATAGGCAATGTGAATGGTGCAGGAAAAGGCAAGGCAGAGATGTGACTACACCATTATGGTTTACCTATGTGGTATAGATAATAGATCTCTTACCTGGGTCACCTGTGATTGGGGTATCCAGGTGATTCAGTTATACCTGTGAAAGAAGAATAGACATGGGGTCACAAAGGATCCATAGTTCTTTATGAGCAAAACTAAATCAGTTGTGAAAATTACACATGCAACAATACTTATCTAATATGCTGAGGTTTGTGTTCAGTCAGATTGGGGATCAGCTTCCTGTCAGTCCTGTAAAAATTAAGGAAAAGAGAGGTTATTATAAGAGGGGAAATAAAAGTACAACCAGAGACAAAGTTCTAGAGAGGTTCAATAGCAGCACGAAAAGCACAGATATTATGTGCAGTAACCAGGTTATCCAAGGTTCAAATCGCACCATAGTTACTGACTCTGGAAGACACCTTGGGTATATCACTTGACCTCCCAGTTGTAAAACTGATTTTAAACAAGGAGATCATCATTCTAGAATGCTAAATCAGAAGTAAATGTTGTACAAAACAATGGTTCTACAGTGTTCTGAACTTGCATCTCCATGTTTGATGATGTGTCCCTCATTATGAAGGTCCGAATCCATACAGAAGTCACAGAGATGGGCGCAGTGAGTGACATCAAGGACAAAATGACAAATTTTACCATAAAGTAGCCAGATCCTGGATAGTGTATTGTCTGTAGCAGACAAGTACATCATAACACTGTAATCAATCAGTGGTACATAAAAACCTTGCACAGCCAGTTCTGGTCTCCAAGATAATGTGTACCCTATTATGGTACAATAAGCCCATTCTCATTTTATCCATGCTTGTGCTGTAAAGACACACCCATGTTCAATATAGTTGTGTATGTAGAGACCCACCTGTAGTCAGTGCACCTGGATCTACAGAGACCCACCCATGGTCTGTAGACCTTTGTCTATGATGACCCCCAATTGTCAATATAACTCTGCCTGTAGAGATCCATCCATTGTTAGTACTTCTGAGCCTGTAGAGACCACCTATGGTCAGAACAATGGTGACTGTAGAGACCCACTAACTGTCAGTACAGTAGTGTCTTTAGAGACCCGGTCAAGATCAGTACTCTGTCTATAGAGACCAACCCATTGTCAGTACAACTGTGTCTGAGACCTGCTCTTAGTTAGTACACCACTGAACATAGAAACCAACTCATGGTCACTACAGTTGGGTCTGTTGAGATACACTCATGGTCAGTACAACTTTATCCATAGAGATCCAGCTGGATTGCACTACAACTTTTTACAGTCTCATTTGTGGTCACTGCAGTTGTGTCTGACCCACCAATGGTCCATACATCTGTGTCTGTTGTGATCCCATGATGCTCAGTAAAACTGTCTGTAGAGCCCCTTCAATGGCTGATACAACTTTGTTAGTAGAGACACATCTATGGTTAGTGTAACTGTGTATGCAGAGCCCTATCCATTGGTAGTACAACTGTATCTGTCTAGTGCCATCCATAGTCACTACAGCTGTGTCTGTAGAGCTCCATATATGGTTAGTAGATCTGTGTCTATACAGACCTACCCATGGCCAATATAAAGGGGGTATGAAGAGACCCATCAAGGGGCACTGCAACTGTGTTTGTATTGACCATCCCATGATCTCCACAACTGTGGCTGCTGAGACTGGCCCAGTGAGTACAATTATGTTTGCAGAGAGCCACCCATTGCCAGTACAGCATTGCCTGTAGAGACCATTATGGTTAGTGCAACTGTGAGCACAAATACCAACCCATGGCTAGTACCACTCTGAGTATACAGACTCACACATGTGACTATAGCTGTCTCTATAGGAACTGATCTAGGTCCAGTACAGCCATGACCAGTGCACATGAGTCCAACCGGGTATACCCACCCATGGCCGGCCATTACAGCTGTTGAGTCCTGCCCATGTAAACATCATTATGATTTTTTCTATGATGGCCGCCATCCTTGTCCAGTTTCCTTTCTAGACAGTATTGTGGACTCCATGAACAATACAGCTGCTTCAGTCTATACTGAAAGGGTTTATGCAACTTAGAAATAAGGCACATAACTTTCTTACAGGTTGGAGTCTAAAAATATGAGATGCCTCTTATTACCAAATAAATGTTCCATCATTGCTTCCAAATTCGAAGAGTTACAATGTGGTTTCTCCTTTTTGGAAAGGGTAGGGCTCGGTGGATATTGTGTGCTTTCTGATGAACCACAGAAGTGGCTACTGTGTACTTCTAGATATTCTATGTGTCCCTCAAATGCTCTCTCACCATCCCCTAGTTCCTAATGTTCACTTCTGGTGTGGGAAGGGGGGTTGTCCCCATCTCATGTACATCCTATTGCATTACAGCAGCAGTGGGGGAATCCCTCCATGTCCTTCCTGTGTGATTTGTTTTCTCATCATGTGGCTCTGATCACTGACACTGCAGGAGAATTAATATGTTACCTCTTTGTGTAGGTTCACTCTGTCAGTTGCTGGAGTGGGAGGATTGATTTCTGTCACTTTTCATGCAGTCCATTATCACTAGTATTGTAGAGAGCCTCTCTGGTCACCTCTTCTTGCAGGCACCACATCACTGACACAATAAGAGACCCCATTCAGCTTTTTATCCTACACAACTTTTGCTGGGTTTAGCCCATACATTTAGAAGGAAAGGGTGATGTCACAGTTACCAGCCTTATCACATCTCTAAAAATAATGCCTTTATTTTGGCTTGCATATTGATGACTGTGTGGTCTTATTTACCTAACTCTGTTAAAAAAAAAAAATTCCCTTCTTGTTTTTTATTTTAAATTTTTATGTCTGTCTGTATAGAAATGCATCAGTACAATGTGACTATTTATTGTGACTGTCTTGTAAAATATTTTTTTCTGCTGTTTCTCATGTGGGACCTGTTATTTTGTACCCATATCTCCATGTTTGCGTGCTGTACTCATTAAAGGGAAAAAAACGTACACACAAAATATAGAAATGCATCAGTACAATGTGACTATTTATTGTGACTGTCTTGTAAAATATTTTTTTCTGCTGTTTCTCATGTGGGACCTGTTATTTTGTACCCATATCTCCATGTTTGCGTGCTGTACTCATTAAAGGGAAAAAAACGTACACACAAAATGGAGGAATGAAACTCAAAAAAAAAAAAAAATGAAGGTCCGAGTCCCTCATTGTCCCTCATTTTGAGTGTCCATATCCTTCGTTTCAGTGACAAAAGGTTGATAGGCATGCTTGAAGGTAGGGTGTTTTGGCCACAGAATTAGAAAGACTAGGATGACAATGCCCCTCGATGGTGCCTAGCGCCAGTACGTTAAGCACAGCGTCATGTTGTGGATTGCAAAACAGTGCCGGAAGTGCCACTGTCAACATAGTAATGTGTGTGCTGTAAGCACAGAATCTAGAATAAAAAGTACAAAAAAAATCTTTCACACTGTTTTGTGAGCCTGGACAAAAGAGCTTGCAGTGTACATTCTAGTGCTGTGTAGTCACTACATAATAAAAGATTATCCTGTCTGGCATAAGAGCAACATCTTGTTGGTGGGACACAGCAGCAGACCCCTCCATGGTTTCTCTCTATGGGTGCTGTATGTGCTGGCAGAAGCTCATATGTATGCTGTGGTACCCATACATGCCAGACTATCCCATGCCAGTCCTTCCCCTTGAGTGTGCCTCCCAGCAATGCTGCCGCCTGGCCTCCAGTGTCATCTACTCCCTGATTAAGCTTTTCACACTGAAATAAAAAATTTGCCCTTATTTTCTTTTTGTGATATTTTGTTTTATCTGGTTGATCCTGCCATCCCTCCAGCCAAACATTTTGTAGTAAGCACCTCCAGGGGCATATCCCAGTACCTTCCACAGCTGATGGCAGAGCAGGGTATCAGCCGTGGGAGACTGTATTGTAGGTATTAATAGCACTAGCTATTAATAGCTCAACTCCATGAGTTACAGATCTCGGAGACATGCCTAGGGTAAGTAAAGACTGTGTAGTCTATAGTTACATTTGGCATGACAAACTGATTAGTAACGTAATAAAAGTAACTTTTAATAACAAGTATTTTCACAATACACTCTAACATGAATGATATCCCAGCTCTCATGTTAGTCATGTGAGCTTCTGGGATGCGCCCCCTAGAAGCGATTCTTTCAAAATATTGGATAGCAGGGATGGCAAGATCAACCAGGTAAAACTAAATAGCACAAACAACAAATAAGGTGTCAGCAGTGAATGTGGGACAGGGTAGAGTCACGAAATCATGTGACAGTGCAGTGTTGGCAGTGCATGTGGCACAGTGCAGTAATGACACTGCACATCACAATGCATCATAGCAGTGTTTATGGCAAAGTATAGTGTTAGCAGTGCTCATGGCACAATGCAGTGGTGGCATCATGCATTGAACTGTGCAGTGGTGGCAATAATTGTGGAACAGTGAAGTGGCAGCAATGCATGTGGCATTGTGGTGGTGGGAGTGCATGTGGCAATACACAGTGATGTCAGTGCACATGGTTCTGGGTAGTAATAGTGGCACTGGATGGTGTTGGCAGTGCATGTGGCACAGCACGTAGTCGGCAATGCACATGGCATCACACAGTGGAGGCACTATGAGAGGTATGGCTAGGGGTGGTGCCAGTGCACATGGCTCCACACTGTGGTGGTAGTGCAATTTGCAGTGCATGTGGGGGATTGAGAGTGCTACAAGGTAATGAGTTCAGGTACAAATGTGAATGCACTGTATCACTATCTAGCCACCGGACCACCTCTGCCCCAGATGATGAATCCACATAGACCACCCTTAACACCTATGGACCAGCCACCCTGTTGACAATCTCCCTGCAGCTCGAGCACACCCCTCCACCATTCCTGCAACTGGACCAAACTTCCTCCTCGAAACTGTCCTTTACAAATCCAGTCACTCTTCCTGGACTACACCAAAGCCCCTGGACTTGATGCCCCCCACTCCAGACCACATATCCCACTCAAGGACAAGCCTCCCATACCATGCCAAACATTCTGCACACAGAACACCCCACCCACCACCCCAGCTGACCACTCTCACCCCATACCACCCTTCCTGTCCACAGATAAGCTGTCCAACCCCCCTGCAGCTGGGACACCCACCACAGACCACCCTTAACACCTAAGGACCAGTCACCCTGTTGACAATCTCCCTGCAGCTGGAGCACACCCTCCTCCATCCCTGCAACTGGAATAAACTTCCTTCACCAAACTGGCTGTTACAAAGCTGATCACCCTCTCTGGACACTCTCTGCAGTTTGACCCCCCCCCACACTCCAGACCATAAATCCCACCATTGGACAAACTTTCTATTCCATGCCAACCTCTTTACACACAGCTGGAACCCCCACCCTGCTGACCACTCTCTCCTAAACCAAAGCACCCTTCCTGGTCCACTACAGCCCTCCAACCTGCATCTCCCACAACCAACAACCCTCTGTACACCTGGACGTTCACCCCATACTGCCTTTCCTGTACACTGACCAGCAGCACAACCCCCCCCGCAGCTGGAACACCCACCCAATGGTTCTACGTGATAACGGCAACTGCCAAAAGGTGATCGCCTTTAGGGTGACTGTACATCGCCGAAAATAAATTTTGGTGATGTACCCCTCTGGCACACAGCAAAACTGCACCAGGGACTTAGAGTTTACTGTTTTATGCAGGGGGCTGTGCCCTCTGCACCATCCCCAAGTGGGGCTTCACCCCCACTAAGGATTCTCAACCTCAGGGGGGTGCATGTCAGGGAGGTGTGCCAAACCAAAAAAATATAAAATTCGGGCCAGGCGCAACAAAACATACCTGCACCTGGACACGAAACCAGCACCACTGGAACCCCAGCCCTGAACCCACCTACCATGCCACGGGGCCAGCAGGGCAGCTCACTGCAGCACCACCCCTCACAAACCCTCCATCCCTTCCTGCCTCTCGCTGAGCATGCTCACCTCCCTCGCACCTGTTTACATGTAGTGACAGCCTGTCCCTACATGCACAAACCCCCCCCCCATTCCGATCACCCTCCCTGGTGGGTAGCCCCAAGGACATGCGTATCGATTGAGTCGCCATTTTTGTTGGCACCCAATTGCGGTCGCCTATGTCATGGGATACCCAAAGCGACTACCCTTTTAACAACTATACCACTATTCCTTACTTCCTGTCAATAGAAACCATCCCAACCTAACCACCCTCCCCTGAAGGTGAGCACCATCCTCCACCAAGCTGCCCTAGACCACTATAATGGGGGGTAAGAGTTGATGTGGGTGGAGGGAGGGATCAAGGGAAAAAGGAACAAACTTTTCCTTTATTCTTCAGTTCACTGATCTTCTGTGTGGGTGGAACCTTTCACGTGGAAATTCAATCAATCCCCTCTCACCCTCGCAGATAGTACACCTGCCCCCAGTTACGTATGATCTATTATGGCTGATTTGCATATGAGGAGAGGGCTGGGGTAAAATCAAGGGCATGCCTACTATAGAGACAGTCAGTGTGTATTGGACCAGTCCCCCCTTCCTGCAGCTCAATCATCTCACCACCACAGCTCAGCACACTCATCGGCAGTGGACTTCAAGGCTTGCTTTGTGCTTTCGCCTCACAGTGCAGTACTGGAAGTGCTCTCTGGTCCTGATGGGTCCAGAAGAGCAGAAATAAGGGCCACATGTGTTTTTTTCTATGGCAAGACACAGCTATGAACACAAGTACAGCTGTGAAAAACATCATGCAGCCCAGCACCAACCCATCCAAAAGATGGCAGCATGCTTTATGTACCTCAGAAGGGGGCATTGCCATTCTAATCTTCCCTTTGAGTTCTTGACCCGGTCCATTTTCCCTGCTCCAGCAAGTATCCCGGTGCATCTTTCAGGATACCCCTTCCCCTTGTTCCCCAAGTCTTGCCTCCCTGACTTGCTCATTCTACTTTTTCCCCGTCCTGTCTACCTTGCTCTTCCTGTGTTTCCTTCTACACTGTTGTGCTCAACAATTTCCCGTGCCTTGTTTCCCCCTGCATTACCTCCATTTCTATTCTTCCCTGCATCCTGATGTCGTTCTGTCCTTCCATTTCTGCACTGGGTGGGGGGGGGAGATCAGACAAATCATAGGAGAATGGGAGAGGGCTGATCAGGCAGATCATAGAAGGGGAGAGGGTAGATCAGAGGAGAAGGGGGAGAGCTGATCTGGTATATCATAGAAGAGGGTGGTGGGCTATTTATTTATTTAAAAGTTTCACCAGGAAAGACTACTGAACTAACAAGAAATTGTTTCCAGATGCATCCTGGGGTAAGGAAAAGGGGAATACAAGTCCACGTTACAACTGTAAACAGCAGAAAAAGAAATACTAAAACAACTATGTACAGTAAATTGAGTACGTGGGTTTGACCCATGCAAATGAAAGATAATCAGATGGTGTGAGAACTCATATTACATGCATATGCATATTGTATATCGTAGGGTATGCGGGTGGTGAATGGGTGTGACTGAGGTAGGGGTTGTGGAATGTTACTCAGTGAATGGGTGTGACTGGGAACTAGAATAACTTGGGTGTGGAAGAGATTATAAGGGGGGGATGTCAGGTAACTCATGGCACATGTCGGGTGTAAAGAGGTTATATGCATGGGATAAACTGAGCAGGGGCCCACAGACAGTCAGTTCCACCAATTCTTTCAAAAAAAAAAACAGTATGACAGTTCCACCACCTTGCTCGGTTATCTTTCGCCATTGACTACTGCAAGAGTTCCTCCACCTAGAAATAGCCATTCCTCCACCTCTAGATAGCTAGATACGAGTTCCCCTACCTAAACATTTACAGTTTAACCACTGATTACATGGAAGGGTGTTAGTGATGGTTAACTCCTGGGATGTGTCTGTTGTGAAGAGCTGGCACTGGGGTAACTCCTCTGGTACCAGTTCAGTGTGAAAGGGTTGGGGGGAGTAACATATAACTCATGCCAGGTATAATGAAATTACTACATAAAATCTCAGATTACACCCCAGTAGGCCCGGATAACCTAGAGCCCAAGCTACTAAAACTATCTGCACCCTATATTGCTGCTTCCCTAACCACAGTTTTCACACTATCCCTGTCCCAGAACTGCATACCAGATATTTGGAAGGTAGCCAGGATTACCCCTGTTTTCAAAAAGGAAGATTGCAAAGATCCCTCAAATTGCAGGCCCATAGCCATCTTACCAGTTCTCAGTAAAATTCTGGAGAAACTGGTGTCCACCCAAACAATTGACTTTCTCCAGAAATATGACCATCTTACCCCAGCCCAGCATGGTTTTCGCAAAGGCCATAGCACCA
This sequence comes from Neoceratodus forsteri, assembly GCA_016271365.2. NCBI lineage: Eukaryota > Metazoa > Chordata > Ceratodontiformes > Ceratodontidae > Neoceratodus > Neoceratodus forsteri. The sequence continues at coordinate 1,684,214,310 of CM057456.1, forward strand.
CTACCGCCATTCTTAAATTTATATCAGATACCCTTGTGGCTATGGACTCTGACCTTCTCACTGGGGCCATTTTCATTGATATGACCAAGGCATTTGACCTTGTCGACCACCACATCCTCTTAGCCTCGCTTAGAACACCTGGTTTCTCTGACAACGTTGTGAGGTGGTTCGGCTGCTACCTCTCTGATAGGACTCAAACTGTGAAATATAACTCCACCCTCTCAGACAAGGCCACCATTAACATTGGAGTTCCACAAGGATCCATCCTTGGGGCCTCTGCTTTTCTCTAGCTTCATCAATAACATTATCACAAACCTCCCTAGGACTGACTCCTTATTATATTCTGATGACATTGTTCTATGCTCCAGTGGTAAAAGCATTGAAGTAATCAATCAAAATCTCTCTTTTGACTTTCAACTAATCCAACAATGGCTAACTAGTCACAAACTGGTCCTTATTGAGTCCAAAACCCAGGCTATGCTATTTGGTTCTAATGCCAAACGTAAACACTTCCAACCTCAATTTAAAGTCTTCTCATCCAATGGTTCTACCCTTGGGGTGGTGAACTCATTCAAATGTCTGGGCATCACATTAGACCCACCACTAAACTTTGATCTGCACATCCAACAGATCTGCAAGTTGGTCAACGCCAAACTTGGGATAGCCTACCAAACTAGATATATGCTCACCCCCTCAGCTAGGCTAGCCATTGCCCGGGGTATACTCCTACCTTCGTTAACCTATGGTGTCACCATCTTTACCTCTGTGTCCAAATCCAGTCTCAGAAAATGGATGTCACATATAACAATATCTGTCACTATGCATCCTCCTCGCACTGACTAAAACACCACTGTCTCCTATATTCAGATCTGGGATGGCTTCCTCCTTCAGAGCTAAGGCTTTATGCTTATGGCTCCGTCATTGACAACATTGTCTGCTCACAAATGCCCAAACCTCTGGTGGGTCCCTTCCTTAATTTGACATCCTACTATAGCTTAAGGTCTGCTGACCAAGTGCCTGTTTTCATCTCCAGATATCATTCCTCCAAAGGTGCCATGGCTTTCGCCTGCCATGCTCCCCTATATTGGAACTCCCTACCACTAGCTTTACGCCAATCACCATCCCATGCCTCTTTTAAGACAGACTTATGTAACCATCTTGCCACTTCCTACAAATGTGCCTGCTTTGAACCCCCTAGCCCATACATCCTCCCTTCCTCTCCTGCCACTATTATAGTGCTCTTAAATACATAGCACTTCCCCCCCCCGTCTCCCTTCCCCAGGCCCCTTCCTAAACCTCTTCTCTGGCCTATGATTTCCACTCCCCCCTTTCCCTCACCTACCACCCTAGTTAATCTTACAAGAATATTATGGTCACTAATAGTACAATGTACATTAAGCCTTAGCTATCAAAATGTCCTGTATTCACTGTTCTAGTATGTATTTTACAAAATGACCTCACCTACTGTCCACCTGCCGTGTTATAGTATTGTTCACTATGGCTAACTTGCTCTGTATTGTACTGTGAATTATGTAAAAATGTTGTATTGCAATATATGCCTGCTTATATGTACTGTCTACACTATTTACCTCACTACTGTCTACTTGCTCTGTTTATAGTATTGTTTACTATGTCTATACTTGCTCTGTTCTCTACAATCATGTCAAAACTTTGGATTGCAATGTGTGCCTGCTTGTTTGTACTGTACCCTCCCGGGTTGTGCCTGAAAATAGTCATTGCTATGGCTAGTGCACTTACCCGGTCACCAAAAACTAAATAAATAAATGTGGAGGGGTGTCATTGGGGTACCTACTGGCACATGTCTGCTCTGAAGAAGTTATGTAGAGGGATGTCACTGGGTAACCCATGGCACATGTGAGCTAAACAGACCTTATGTTGAACTTTAATTTGTTTCATTTTGGACTGCTAGTTGGAGCACACTTCCCCCAGTAAATACTTCCCTCAGTACCATACCATTCCCAATAACAAGGCCTGCAACCTGTTACCTCACAGTGTGCACACAGACTGTGGGAGCTTTCATAAGGGACTTTGGGATATCTGGTGCACCCGAGGGAGAGATTTTGTGGGACTGAGTTAATAGGGACTGTGTCAGAAGTGCTGCTTGGAGTGTGGTGGGATTCTAACTTGTGTTTAGCATATTATTTAATTGCCTGCCTTATGCCATTTTCCCTTTCCAGGTCCTTTTTCTCATGTTCCTGTGCCTCCTAATAAACCTTATCTGTGAAAGCATGGTTAATTTGTGTTCTATCACATCACTGTATAATAGTGTATGCTGTTTGGGGTATTGCACATGCTTACTTTGACCTGACAACAGTTGGTGGGTTGAATTATTATTGTTTCCTAGTGACCAGCCAGCATCCTGGCACTTTTTTGTCAGAAGGATCCCATTAGGTAGGGGTTCCACACTACTTGGATACAAACACTCAGAACCCCTGAGGCTATTCACAACCCCAAGTCCTTCTGCCCTTAGGCATAAAGGCACCATACTATAATAGCAACCCTGCAGCAGCAGTTTTTGAGGTTGGGTTTACAAACTGGAGGCACCACTGGGATTTCTTATCTACCAATGACAACCCTCTTTGTGCAGAAACTGCTAAAAATTGTTTGTCTCCCCCATCTCTCATTTTCATTATGGAGCAAAAGACATTGCTTGATTGGTGTGAGGGAAAGAATCTTGATCCTGTCAAAACAATTCTGATTCACGGGATCCCTGATGGGACTGACAGAGGCCACTACTGAATGCCTGGAGAAGGTAATTCTCTGTGGGAGGACTTACAATTCTGGCCCAAAAGGTCAATGTGTACTTGTGGAGTGCCATGAGAAAATAGATCACACAAAAGTACAACAGCAAGTGACCCTGATGAGTATAGTGCCCTGTGGCTGAGGGAAACCCATGCTAGTGCACATCCTGTCCCACAGAGCCCCAAAGAGCCATCAACATTTTTAGAAAAGGCTTCATTCCTTCTTGTGAACAGAAAGGAAGGCTTTCCTAGATGTGAAATAACTGTTAAAAGGTGACACATCGACACCACCTGTACCCTTAATCTAGCCTGCATCTTAAAGACTATTCAGGTCACTGAAATGGTCACCACCTTATGTGATTAAATCATATAAAATGTTATGAATTTTCTATGGTGTTATACCATCTCTCTGTGGAGAAGTTGAGTTTGATACCTGGATTGACAAGGGTGCCCAGCAGGTCCTTGATTGGTAATGCTCGAAGGGAGAAAAGAGAAACTAGTTAGTGGAGAGTTTGCAGGGCCTCATACTAGCCATAGTGCAACCCATCAATAATACTAGAATGAAATCTGCAATGTCAGATTACTTGAGCATTCTAGGAAGTGCTTTTAGAACTCTACCACCAGGGAGAATATGTATCTGAAGTTCAAGCAACAAACTAGAAACAAGGGAGAAGCTCTCTGAGAACAATTATTTTATAGCCAGTAGAAAGTATCACTTTATTAGATATACCACAGAAAATCCCATTGAAATGACTGGGTATTTAACACTGCTATTTCTATATATACCTAGATGTATTGCTGCTTATTCCTGGCTGCACATGTACTTGATCCATTTAGAAATCTTGCTAAATCAACTCTTGGGATGGCAGGAAGTCTCTTTGGAAAATTTGGGCAGAGTATATCTTGACCAAGTTATACACAGAGGCATGTACCTTTCTAATGCGATACTGATAAATCTTCACCTGCAACAGTGAGGCAGCAATCCTTCCAACTTTGCTGAATTTCTGATAGAAATCGAGAAGGAAATCAATGCCATTAGAAATACTTTACAGACACTAATCATTAAGGCCCAGGTTCCTGAAACCATTAATTCTACTAGTCTATGACCAATGAAGAATAAAATATGCAGAAATGACTTTAGGACCTGGACCTGGAGGAACAGCTTGTATCACTGCAGCAAGTTACAGCTACTGCCCCAAACACCTGCTTGGGGAGGACAGCCACCATACCCCATGTCCCTGCCAACTCAACAGCACAGGTTTCTGAGCCCCAGGGAATGGGCGCTTGACAAATAAACTTTTACTTACTTACTTACCTCCCTCTGTTCTGATTTGACATTGATGCTATCCTAGAATGCCTGGATGCGGTGTTATTCCCTTAGACAAGGCTGGTATAAGAATTGTTGCTTTCACCCGCTGAAATCTGACTGTCTGAGTGAAACTATACAGCCCACAATTTGGAATTCCTTACACTGACGTGGGCAGTGTTGGACCAGTTCCATGTGTATCTCTACTGATTCATCACAGCCAATACCATGCACCAGCAGGGGTGTGTTGTTCTGCTGAACCTTTAACTAAGTCTGCTACAGAATCCACATGGAAGAGATCCACAGAGATTACTACATAGCTGTATCATAAAGGTTGTTAGTACAGACCACAACTAGGCCCTGTGGCATTTTTTGGATAGTTAGGGTCTACATAGTTAGACTGGACAACACCTGCATGATCTTACAAGTGCCCTTAGACAGGATACTTTTCAAGAGACTGTGCTGAACTTTAACTGGTTTAAGTTTGTGACCGCTACTTTAGTTGGAATACACATTCCCCAGTAAATATCTTCACCAGTACTACACTAGTCTCAACCACCAGTCCAGCAACTTGAGAACTCATAGTGTGCACAGCATGTACCCTATGCACTTTTGAAATTTGGCACTATTTGCCATGAAATGTGTCATGTATGGCCAAGTATGTCCATCCTGTGTGTCCTTTGGACGTCAATGGATGTATTAATAACGTCCCTCCCAGCATGTCTCTCCCAAGCCCCGCCTTTACTTGTACACATGCATCTGCATGTCTGATTGGGGCTGGATCTGGAAGAGGGCATATTAGGGGCATGGCAGACAGACCACAGCATGCACTTTGAAACTTGCAGATCCCCTTATTGCATTACAGCTGGCCAAAATTTATACTTTATCACTTTCAGGTGGAGTGGCCCCTGACCTCTGGAAAGCTGCTCAGATCACACCTGTACTTAAAAAAGGGGATCCTAAGGTTGTCATGAACTACAGACCAATTGCCGTACTCTTGGTACTGAGCAAAATCCTGGAGAAAATTGTCGCAACTCAGACAACTGACTATCTACTTAAGCACAGCCTGCTCTCGGATACCCAACATGGCTTCAGGAAAGAACATAGCACAATGACTGCACTCCTTAAATTCACCACAGACACTCTTTCAAAAATGGATACTGTCAATCTCACTGGGGCTGTCTTTATTGACCTCACAAAGGCTTTTGACCTTGTTGATCACACTTTGCTTCTCTCCTCGCTTCGACACCTGCATTTCTCCTCCTCTGTTGTTGACTGGTATGAAAGCTACCTCACAAATAGAACTCAAGTGGTGAAATTTAATTCCTCTCTATCGAACAGTACCACCATTAACATTGGTGTACCTCAGGGCTCCATCTTAGGGCTCCTCCTATTCTCTCTTTATATAAATAACATTGGAGCTGCTCTAAAATCCTGCCCTGCTATTCTATATGCTGATGATCTTGTCATCTATACAAGTTCTACTAGTATAGACACTATCAACACAACCCTTTCCTCTGACTTTAACAATATCCAGAACTGGCTCTATGACCACAAACTGGCTGTCAACACTAGCAAAACTAAAGCCATGCTGCTTGGATCAGCCCCAAAGCTCCGGGCTTGCACAACAGCACTGATGGTGCAGGACTTAGAAGGTCAATTACTGGAATGTGTGACCTCTTTCAAGTACCTGGGCATCCTGCTAGATCAATCTCTTGATCTAAATCTTCATGTACAGTCTGTTTGCAGAGCTGTCAACTCCAAACTGGGTGTTGCATATAAGGCTAGTTATATGGTCATGCCATCGGCTAAAATGGCCATTGCGAGGGGGATTCTGCTCCCCACCCTAACCTATGGGGCTCCCTTATTTGGGGCTGCTCATAAAACTGACCTATTCAGATAGGATATTACATATAACAACATATGTCACTATGCCTCTTCTGCTCCTCGGCTTAAACACCACTGTCAGCTTTATAATGATCTTGGTTGGCTCTCTCTGTGAGCTAGAAGGAAATACTACCTTGGCTCTCTTATTGATTCGATAATTCGAAATGAAACTCCTAGGTGTCTTGCAGTTATGCTTGTTCCTCAGGACACACTCCATGGTCTACGATCAGCTGATAAATCCTTTCTGAATTTGCTGAGGTGCCGCACTAGGAAAGGAACTGTTGCATTTGAGCATGCGGCTCCACAGCTGTGGAATTCCCTTCCCCTCAACATTAGACTTTCTAGCTCCCACACATGCTTTAAACTGCGCTCGAATCTGCTGATTGCTGATACCTGTTCCTCCTTTCACCCTACCTAATGACTGATGTCTCTGGCCATACAATAGTATTTCCTCACCTCTATATAACCCTCTTACTGCCTCAGCCTGTCCCGGCTCCCTTTCCCTGCCCATATACAATCTTGCACTGCAGGCATCTCCCTTACACTTACATACACTCATATAATCTAATTTCATGGCTTGAAACATAGAAACATAGACTTTGATAGCAGATAAGGACTGCTTGGCCCACCTAGTCTGCCCATTTTGCTACCTACAGGATAGGCTGCAGATCCTAGTCAGCCAACAGCCTATTTCTTCCTACCTCCCAACAAGAATTGCCTTATGTCTGTCCCATGCATTCTTGAATTCTCCCACAGTTTTAGACCCCACAACCTCCTCAGGAAGGCTGTTCTATGCATCCATTACCCTCTCTGTGAAAAAATACTTCCTCACATTGCTCCCGAACCGCCCCCCCTCTATCTTTAAATTGTGTCCCCTTGTTCTTGCACGTCTCTTTTTCTGAAAGATGCTACCCTCTTGGACTTTTTTGATTCCACTGAGGTACTTAAACATTTCTATCATGTCCCCCCTCTCCCTTCTTTCCTCAAGGGTATACATATTAAGCTCCTTTAGTCTCTCCTCGTATGGCTTCTCTTGCAGACCCTGCACCATTTTAGTTGCCCTCCTCTGGACTGCCTCTATCCTGTCTATGTCCTTGCGGAGATGGGGTCTCCATAACTGCACACAGTACCCCAGATGGGGTCTCACCAACTGTCTGTACAGAGGGATAACAACTTCTTGTTTTCTGCTGGTGATGCTTCTCCCTATGCATCCCAGTATACCCCCAGCCCTCCTTACTGCCTTCTCACATTGCTTGCTAACCTTAAGGTCATCTGATATGATTACCCCCAGGTCCTTTCCTTTTTTGTTGTTGTTACTACCTCCCTCTTGCTTGTTCCCTCTTCCTCACTTACCGACCTTTTCATTAATGACACCCCCTGCTCTCAATGGTTATTTCTTCCTTTTGTATTCCCTTTTTTTGTCTTTGTGTACCTTGTTCTGTTCATGTGATATGTCACCTGATAATTTATTGTCTAAGGTCCTCTCTATTCATTGCGTAGGTAGGCACCTATGAACTTAAGAATGGTCTACTCTGTATGTCTCTGATATATTGTATCCACTTTAACTCATTGTATGTAAAGCGCTTTACTTTGTATGTTCTGATATATTGTATCCTCTTTAACTCATTGTATGTAAAGCACTTATAATTTGTTATCCTGTTAAGTTTCTGTATGTCTGTCCTGTCCCAGGTCGTGCCTGAAAATAGTCATTTTATGGCTAGTGCACTTACCCAGTTAACAAAAGCTAAATAGAAATAAATAAAATTGCACTCTGCCTGTCCGGTATTCAGGAGTTTCCAGTACACCAGCCAGAGAGGTGATGTAAGTGACACATACCACCCCTGGCATGAGTGATGAAGCCTCAGAATGGCCCCATAAATAGAAACACCAGCCCTCACTTTATGCCACAGAGTACTGGAGCAAGAATGCCAATCATAGCACTTTTGTTTTTTATAAATAAAAAATCCCTGCTTCTAGGATAGGACATTTCTTATGCACAAAAGAAAAAAGTGAGCAAACACTCAGGGATAAGCATACATAAAATTTGAAGGCACTGTAATGTCTGATGGAAAAAACAAGATTGCAAGCAGAAAGTTTCTGCTTTCAGTTCATTTATTTTCTTATTTAAAAGATTGCTCGGCTGGTCCCTCGGTGCAGCGGTTGGATTTCCGTCTGCGACGCTGGCGACCCGGGTTTGGGAACGGACTCAAGTTGCTGGAGGGCCAGCCGGGAGGAGAAGGATGGAGCATCTGGGGACAGCTCTCCTTTTCCGGGGAGGTGGGGATGTAGCACTGGCATTTGCTAGCCCCTGGGGTGGAGACTGGGGCACAGCAAAATGTGGAGTCAGTGCTCAGGGAGTGGCAGACGTCAGCATCGGCCTTGACGTAAGGACGTCACTCCCCCCAAAAAAGACAGAGAAAATGCTCCCTGGCTGGCCGGATGATGGTCTCCAGCCCTCCGATCCCACCGAACCCATGACCAGGCACACCTCAGTGACACCCTGAGCCAATCGTAGAGTGTGCTGGCCGGCCCCACTGGTGCCTTCCCCCCTCGGAGGAGGGGGACCCGTCAGGCAAAGGGATACGCCAGGTTACCCGGGGGAGCCACAGATGTGAGGTAAGTGGCTGGCGTGGGGACAGGCAGGCAGTCGGGAAGGGCCTAGGAGGCCTGAAGGAGTGGGCAGCCAGGGAGGAGGGGGAGCAAAAAAAAAGATAAGATTGCTCGACTCAATCAGAGTCTCACATTCAATGCAAAGAAGTGCAAGATAATGTATATGGGGTACAAAAATCCTGGAACAACATATCAGTTGCGGGGGAAGGATATGGCATGCACCAAGCAGAAAAGGGACTTTGGGGTTATCATCTCTGATGACTTCAAGGTAGGGAAACAGTGCGACAAGGCAGCAGGTAAAACAAACAGAATGCTAGGATGCATAGACAGGGGCATCATCAGCAGGAAAAGGGAGGTCATAATTTCACTATACAAGACACTAGTGAGGCCCCACCTGGAGTACAGTGTACAGTTCTGGAGTTCTTACCTATGTAAGGACATAGACAGGGTAGAGAAGGTTCAGAGGAAGGCAACAAAGATGGTACAGGGATTGCATCATAAGTTCTGTGATGACCAGCTGAAGGACTTGATTATGTACTCCTGGAGGAGAGGAGAGAGATAGGAGATATGATAGAGACATACAAGTACCTTACAGGGAGGAACAGGGTGCAGGAATACACTATTTTCCAGCAAAAGAGATGTTCTAGGACTAGAGGGCATGGGATGAAGTTGGAGGGATGGCGATTCAGAGGAAACGCGAGGAACAATTTCTTCACCGAAAGGGTGTTAGATAAGTGGAACACCCTGCCAGAGGAAGTGGTGGGGGCTGAAACAATTATGGGATTTAAGAATCATGAGATAGACATAAGGGAATTCTGGAGGTCAGGGATAAGGGGTAACAGACTTCTAGAAAAACATAAAGTGAACTTACAAGCCCGAATGGGCAGACTGGGTGGGCCATAGGCCCTTATCTGCCGACAGTGTCTATGTATCTGTGTATCTAAACATTTGTCTTTTATCACTGCAGTACCATTGATAATAACAGTTCTCAATTCACAGTTCATGAATTCTTACCATATATCTCTTCATAAATGTGTAGACATAAGTACATATACATGTAAGTGCTGTGCTCTCCATAAATGCAAAAATATGCACCTTACCCCAAACAGTCACCTCTAACAACTGCAGTGCTACACTCCAGTTAAAGAGTTTCATCAGGGTATGACTTCCATATCCTATGATCCCGCACAGACCAGGGGATCCACTCCATGACATACCAAGCTGTCAACTGGAAGCCAGGTGTCCTTTCCAAATCTGTTCCCTGGCTAGCCCTCTTTCCTTGCATGGAGCTGTACACCTATGCATTTGACAGCCAGGGTTTGAATATCCTTGTCCCAAGTGTTTTTTGGATCAGAGTTCATGGGGTTCTAATTGCTCGTCTTAGTGCCTACCTGTTTTTGTGCATAATGGGCCTGAGAGTACATAGGAGTCAAATACTGCAAGAACTCTCATAAGGGACATTGGGATATCTGGTGCACCAGCGGGAGGGGGTTTGTGGGGCAGAGTGACATGGGACTGTTTCAGGGATTGTTGCTTGGATAGTGGTAAGATTCTTCTAACCTATGTTTTGTATTATTATTTAATACCATGTCTTTCTTCATTTTTCCTTTCCATATCCCTGTTCCTGTGTTTTTGTTTTTCCCTACTAACCTCATTCCTGTTGTCATGGTTAATTTGTGTTCTATTTCATCATTTTGGTTATTGCAGATCGGTTTTGACCACTTTTGTTTATCTCCAAAGGGTGGGGGTGGACTGTATTCTTATTTTCTGGTGGGCAACACCCTAGCACCTTGTTGGTTAAAGGAACCCATTAGAGGGAGGCACAGCACTACCTGGATATGAGCACAACACAAGCCAGAAAACACTCATAGCCCAAAGGCCATCTGCCCTCTGGCATAGGGCACCAGCAATACTATAAGATTCGCCAGGCTGTACCAGTCCACAGAGAGGCAGCAATGTTTTTGTAATGTTGTTTTTTCATGGAATTCTCTCCGTTGGAATTTGAAATTTTTACACAACACTTGTTAACAATTTGGTAAGGCCATCCCAACTTTGATATTGAGACTTCTTGCCAGATCAGATAATGGCAGGACAGCAAGGGTCAAAGGAAGACAGCATGGTGTCCACCCATCCCCACCAGGACAGGCAGCAACAGGAAGCAGTTAGAGTCATAGAGCCATGAGCATCCCAACTACATTAAAGGTACAGGAATTAGGAGTAGGAGGAAGGAAGTTGGGGTTAGATTTTCTGTTTGCTTTTCTGTTTCTTTGCCCTTATGGGAGCTTGCAAGTTTCATCTGTGTTCTTATAACCAAACCAAACAAAATTACAGCTTAACGTTTGGCCTGCTTTGACTGTTCTTTCAGTTTGAAATGAGTTGAAGTACATTTCTACATTTTGCAGTTCTGCCCAAAAGTTCAAGTTGGTCAAAAATAGGTCAAGCAGGAAGTGCAAAATCTCTTCAAACCTTTGGTAGAATGAAACTTGCACACTAGTTAAATTGGGCAGGAGCATACAGGAACTCAGTTTCCTTTCTGTTTAAAAACTGTTTAATGAGTTCTGCTCCTCTTACTCCTCTACTCATTTAAAGAAAACAGCTCATCTTACATTCAGCATTCATTGTCCAGGTAGCATTTTTAGGAGAGTTCCACATTTTCTTGTGCCCAGTTCACTTGGTATATTTTATTTTGTGTGCACTCTGATCAGAGATTGTGCTGAACCATACCCATATTCCAATGTTCTATCCACAATCCCAATGCAGTGCTGATGTCATAGAGCAATCCGTCTGCATCTGTACTGAGTGCTACAATTGGAGGAGGACTAAATCTGGTTAAAGGAGTACTACAATCAGAATCTGTAAAAACATATGTTGTGCAGAGTGTTTTGATTTGTGTGTAGTCCTAGTGTGTCCTTCCCCTTTGTCTGCTATTAGGAGTTCTTCCTAAATTAGCCTGCTAGTTTTATTGTAGTTTTACAGCCCCTTGGGATCTCCATCTTGGCATACTTTATTGCTCTTCTTGTTCCTACGATGCTTCCTGTCCCATGTGACAGTGATGTATCCAGGACCATGGATTCAGCAAGTACTGGTTTAGAGTCAGTTTTACAACAGATGAGCTGTGATATTATGAAACTTTCCTTATCTAGTGAGCACTAATGGTTACATCTACAGTTTAGCAAATACCCGAGGGCTAATTGAGTGAGTTATTTTATAAGAAAACAGCCAGAGTTTTCACATTTACTCTTGCTGGCTAGACCTAAAACACATACATTGTAGAAAACAAAATATTGCATTAAAGCTATTTAGTGGAGGCCAGAACATCAGGCTCCTATATCTAATATTTGTTGAATTAGTGATCACAGATGCATCACTGTCGCAAGAGACAGGAGGCATTGTAGGAAAAAGAAGAGCAATAAATCTTGCTATGATGGAGATCCCCAGGGGTCATAAAACTACCATGTAACTAGCAGGCTATTTTAGAAAAAAAAATTCTTAATGGTGAACAAAGGGAAAGACACATCAGGACTACACACACAAGTCAAAACACTCTGCACAGCATATGTTTTTGCAGCTGTTGACTGTAGTACTTCTTTAAAAAGGCTGTGGAAGATTTATGTCCAATATGACAGATTAGGAATGTGCATATACTGGCAGCATTCTGTCTCCATACACTTACTTCTTCAAGTTGGCAGATTTAGGCATATTGCACACGTCTGTTACCTGTCTGCCAATACTGGTGCAGGCATTCATAATGTCCACTCTAGACTACTGTAATGTGCTTTATCTTGGGGATAGTGGAGGTACCCTATGATGCTTGCAGCTGGTACAGAATGTAGTGGCTAGGTTACTGGCTGACCTCTGAGGTCCAGTCATAGCACCATGGTCATGTATGGATCCATGACAGTTGTCAACAACATTTTTGTTGAACGACCATACAGCGAAATGGTCATATTAACCGCATTTGTGGTCAGCATATGGTTTCTTACTGAAAAACATGATTTTCTTTCTGCACCCCCTCCCACTAAATATAATCAACTCCGAGTCAGAGCTGATTAGGGGAGGGGGTGCAAGAACCACAGAATACAGTGCCGGGGTCCAGCGCCGACACTACAGCAACCTGGCACTCTAGTCACTGTACTGACAGTTGCTGTCAAATTTTCGCTGTCGGCAGTGTATACCATCATGTATAGTCTCTGTCAGTTGGAAGACAGGGTGCTAGCATGTCCTCTTTGCTGAGGCTGGGAAAGAGCACATAGGGAGACAAGAGGCTCGATTTTGAAATGGCACTGGAAATTTACGTAAACTGTGGTTTGCTACAGCTTGCATTGAAGCCTGGTGCACCTAGGACCCTGTACATGATTTTCGTACAGCAGGAGTCCCAGAGCCAAAGTTCCTGATGCAGCTACAACTGCTCCCTTGGTCAAAAAGGTGGCGCACTGGAGGGGACTGATGGAGGCTGTCGGCAGCCCTGAACCATGGTCGGAAGCACCACAACTGTACAGTAGCCAAAGCAAGAATGAACTCTGTACAAAATGCCTGACTACTCCACTGTTACCCAATAATATACATTCTACAGTAGGTGGCAAACAGCACAGCATAACAGAACAGACTTGAAATGTCAAGGTATAAATTCAGAAAATGTGAATTTTGACTGTGAGTTACTGTAGTACAGTGGTATTGATTATAATTTCCGCACACATGTCGGTGTCATCAGAGGCATGTTGCACACAGATACTGAGCATTATTAGCAGAATGTTGGCAAGCACAAAAGTGACTGAACATAGGCAAACAATGCTTGGGCACTAAATTGTACCCCTGCCCAGTCTAGTATGGCATGTGTGCAAAACTGGTCTGTGGATTGCAAAACTATCAGGTATATGGTACTTGACTCCTCTAAAAGGTGTGTCTGTGCTCTGAGGGGCAGAATATTGCATTATATGTAAGTGCTGCATAAGTCATTCTGCCCTGGCCTGTCCAAAATTATGTGCCCATATGCTATCAAGATATTGTTGTGTGCATGAACCCTTCTGCTGTGTGGGTCTGCACATCCCTAGTGTCCCTTAGACCAACTCTGGCTGGTCTCAGCCCTAGTGTGTTCTGTAGTATTCAGGGTGCAAGGAAAATGCCAATGTCGGGGATGCTGCAGCTGTGGCCTGGCATAACTCCCCATCTGCCATGGCACAGCCATGCAAATGCCACAAGGATGATGCAAGCACAGCTAGTGCAGGCAGTTCCCCAACTGTCACAAGCTATGATGGAAAATCAGGAATGATGCAAGGTGTGGTGCAGTGAGCCCCTTACATCATTTCTGTTTTACACAAGCACTTTGCGTTATTTCCGTTGCTTTGAAAATCAGGCCCCAGATCTCTCTGGGTATGCCAACAAGGCTGGGAACATTTAAAAATAAGGAACTAGGATGAGTTCATGAAAAACCTTTCACCTTACTCAGAAAATGATTTTGCCAGTAACTGTTGCCCTGAGGAAGAGGGATTTTTCCTTTGAAACACTGGCAGACGACTTCAACAGTACTGTGACCATTGGTTATTAAATAAAAATAGTGAAAATTGAAGAATGTAAGTGGTGAGTGAGTCTATTTATCCAGAAATGGTGTATACTAAGCTATAAAGCCCTACATGGGTTGGGCCAAGGCTACCTGTTAGTTCTGCTGAATCCTCTCCAGTCCTCACACCCCCTCTGCTCCTCCTCTGATGGCTTCCTCTTGGTCCCAAGGGCCCAGCTTAAATCCTCTGGGGATCATGTTTTTGAGGTTTCCAGCCCTTTGCTTTGGAACACTTAGGTTACTGAGGGAGGCTTTTAAAAGGGGGTTAGACATACCTGTTTGGACAGGATTTCAGGGATTAAAATTGGCCTCCATGTATTTTGCTGTCATGTAACTGCTGTTTTTTTTGTATTTTTTTTACATTCTGTTTATTTGCTTCGGTGAACCAGGGCATCTCTTGGAAGTGCCCACTCGGCCACTGCCTTTACTCTTTGCCTGAGACCTCCCTCCTCCAGGACCCTCTTCCAAGGACTTTCCAGCTCCCCAGATCACCCCCCCAGGGAGGGCCCACCCCCACCTACCTGGCAGCCTTTCTGTGATTAGAGGGTCAGTCCTGGTCGAGGGCCTTCAGGGACTGTTGGAGGGATGGTCCAGTGCTGGGGATGTGGGCTAGGTCCCAGGAGCCTTCGTCGCCTCCCTGGTCCTCCGGGGTATTTTTGCATTGCAGTTTCCACTCTGGAGTGAGGACGTACAATGGTGTCCTGGCACCAATGTGCTGACATCTGCTGCTGTCCCACCCCTAGTCACTGCACTGCAAATTCCTTGCACTGCCCCCGATCTCCATCAGGGGCTGCTAAGGAGCGGTGCTTGGCCCAACTCCCCCCAGGTATGGGAGAGCAGTCCTTCGGATGCTCAGTACTTTCCCTCCCCTGCTTACCCCCAGTAGCTTGAGTCCATTCCCGAACCCAGGTTGCTGGCGTGGCACAAGGTGTGGCATCCAGTGCCTCAACCTTCAGCACCACCGGGCCAGCAAAAGCTGTTGTTTTTTAATTCAACTGACTAAAATTATTTATATATTTAATTTTCTGTTATTTTATTATTTTATAAGGTGACTTTTTTCATTGATTGTATTATTTTTTATTTGCCTGTCAATACCTGTACAGCACCCTGAGCCTCTGTGGAAAGGCACCTTATAAATAAACTTACTGCTACTACTGTTACCTATTGTGACACTGAGTCCAGACAGATTTTACTGTGACTTCATTGGTGCAGCTGGATTGTGGATAGAAGAGTGGATTATCTTAACTATGGTAAATCACACACTCCAATTAGATTGGACAGAAAATACAAGATATCAAGCAAACTGGGAGCTAGAAAATTTGCAGCCCATACCAGAAACCACTACTAGAGGTGATCCTTTAATACTTTAGGAGAGTTCCTCAACCTGGAGATGACAGGTACCCTATTACTAGTTCAGACTTGGGAGCTTCCCCACAAAACACTTCCAATTTACCACTCATGGCAACTTTGTTTTATATTTATTTATTGGAAATTTGTATCAAACTGGTGGCAGAACGGCACATGAGAAACACATCTTGTTATCACGACTCTGTTCTCTTTCTTCTAATCATACCCTGTTGAACTGGGTTCCGTCCTCCCACCCCCACTGCACTGTTGTAGCAGATTTTTTGCCTGACTCTTTCAGCTACCGCTGTATGATGTTCTGTGTTAGGAAAATGTTGTCATCCCCCTCCATCCCAGAATACAGTGAAGCCCACCAAGATGAACCCCAACTCTGCAGAATTCTGCAGTAGAGTTACTGCAGCAAACAATTCAGTTTCAATGGGAGTTAATCTCTTTTGTCATACATGAAACGTGAGACACTGTGCTTCATCCTGGCGGGCTTCACTGTACATCTGGTCCAGGTGCCTCTGGTAGTTGAACACAAATGCTCTTCTCAATGACCTCACTGTAACAAACAGGTCAACCATTCCCCTGGTACCTGACATTGATGTGGCCCCCTCCCTTTTTCATTCCAACTACTTCTCAGTCTATGACTTGCACAGACCCCTCAGGAAATTCAAGATCAAATCTTCCCACCTCCCCTGAATCTCCATTGAAATCGTCGATTGATGCAAGTCCCATGATCTCTCCTGGGCCCACTATAAATTATATCACTCCCTTCCTGATCTTCTCTATTACCTGGCCCAGAAAAATAAATGCACTAAGGCTGTCCAGACTGCAAAATCACATTATTTCAAAATCAACATGCAGAACAATATTAAATACAAGCCAAATTCTGGAAGGTTATCCACTCCCTTTGTGACCTCTCTCCCACCAAGTCTACTTTCCGGTCCTCATGGTTAATGGTTCACCTGTGTCTGACCCTTCCACTGTTGCTATAGTACTCACATCAATGAGTTTTTTCACCACTTGCACCCTCCCCTCTCTGCCTGCTCCAGGCTCCCCTCTTTCCCCTCCTGCTCTCCATTTCTACCCCCCAATCCATCCTCAATCAAAAAAAAAAAAACAATCAAAATTTATTTGTGAAGCACTTTTCAATAAATCAAAATGCTGATACATAACAAGACTCAAACATCAACAATAATAAATAATAACATAAAACAATAAAATGACCATAAAATAATCTATCCGAATGCTAGTGTAAATAAGAGGCTTTTCTGAGACCTCTTAAATGATTAAATGACCCTGGATTTCCACCTCCCACATCACTCAGGAAACCCTGTTTGCACTCTCCTCCCTCAACCAGTCAAAGTCCAGCCCTGATGGCTTTCAGCCTAAACTCCTTCACCTCTCTGCACCTCCACTTACTCACCTGCTGAAACTCTTATTCTCCCTTGGCTCAGTTCCTCAGCCCTGGAAGACTGCCAAAGTCCTTGCACTTCACAAAGGGAACAACCTTTCTTGCTTTGGAACTTCTGCCCTATCTCCCTCCCTCCCTCCCTTGCTAAGCTGCAAGAGAAGTTAGTCTACTATAGACTGCTAGACTACCTTACCTCTTCCAGCTTCCTCTCACCCTTCCAGTCAGGCTTCTGGAAGCCCATGCCACTGTCTCCTCACTGTTGCATGTCACTGTCTCCTTCTCTGGGATGGATCAGTGGCACATCATGGCCATCATTTTCATTGACCTAGCCAGAGCTTTTGACTTTGTGTCCCACACTCTCCTCCTGGATAAGCTGAGCTCTGTTGGCCTCTCAGTTCCACCATTGACTAGTTCCGTTTCTACTTAATGGGCTGTCAACAGTCAGTAAAGGTTGGGAGGCATCTTATCA
Organism: Neoceratodus forsteri; assembly: GCA_016271365.2. NCBI lineage: Eukaryota > Metazoa > Chordata > Ceratodontiformes > Ceratodontidae > Neoceratodus > Neoceratodus forsteri. Next base: position 1,684,231,665 of record CM057456.1, read on the forward strand.
CCACCCTTTCCCATCCAAGCTGGAGTCCTGCAGGGCTCAGTCCTAGGCCCCATCCTGTTCCCAGTTTTTCTGAATGACATCCTCTCCACCTGTGCCAACTCACATATATACACGTATGCAGATGACACAGTCATATTCACCTCGGATCCCTCTACTGCTTGTGTGGAAGAGCTGCTCAAGCAGGATTTTATTTATTTATTTATTGAAATGTTTCACCAGGAAGGCACACTGAACAACAAGTTGCTCGTCTCCCAGTGCGACTGGGGGGGGGGGGGCGTACAATTGGATGAAGAATTAGACATACGTACATTTTAACATTTAACATATTTGAGAAATTAAACATTCAATTACATTTGTAACAAGACATACAGTTAAAAAAATATCATAATCATACAGTCGCATTTGTGACATAACAGACAAATATATCATACCTGTGGAATATGCATTTAATTACAAGTGGCATATCTGAGGAACATAGTACATAGTGGTGAAGGGAGAGGAGGGCATGCTGAGAAGCAGACTCGGGGGAGGGGAAGGAAGGCTTAATAGGGGATGTGAGTCATGGAAAGGAGCAGAGGCACAAGAGGACAGTTAAGGAGGGTTAAAGCAGGAGCAGTTAGATGAGAGAAAGTTATGTAAGGCAGAGACAAGGGAGTAGGAGGAGGAGGAGTGCCATATTTGGGGTGGGAGGGAGTTCCAGATTTATAGGAAACTATGGGTAAAGCCTGACTGACCGATGAGAGTGGTTCAACAGGGGACCAACAAAGTGCGAGTGTCAGAGGATCTGAGGGAGTAGAAACATAGAAACATAGACTTTGACAGCAGATAAGGACAGCTTGGCCCACCTAGTCTGCCCATTTCCCTATCTAAATGATAAGCTGCAGATCCTATTTAACCAACAGCCTATTTCTTCCTACCCCCCGCAAAAATTGCCTTATGTCTGCCCCATGCATTCTTGAATTCTCCCACAGTTTTAGACCCCACAACCTCCTCAGGAAGGCTGTTCCATATGCCCACCACCCTCTCTGTGAAAAAATACTTCCTCATATTGCCCCTGAGCTGTCCCCCCATCTTCAAATTGTGTCCCCTTGTTCTTGCACATCTCTTTTTCTGAAAGATGCTACCCTCTTGGACTTTGTTGATTCCACTGAGGTACTTAAATGTTTCTATCATGTTCCCTCTCCCTCCTTTCCTCAAGGGTATACATATTAAGCTCCTTTAGCCTCTCCTCGCATGGCTTCTCTTGCAGACCCTGCACCATTTTAGTTGCCCTCCTCTGAACTGCCTCCATCCTGTCTAAGTCCTTGCGGAGATGGGGTCTCCAGAACTGGACACAGTACTCCAGATGGGGTCTCACCCACTGTCTGTACAGGGGGATAACAACTTCCTGTTTTCTGCTGGTGACGCCTCTCCCTATACATCCCAGTATCCCCCCAGCCCTCCCTACTGCCTTCTCACATTGCTTGCCAACCTCAAGATCATCTGATATGATTACCCCCAGGTCCCTTTCCATTTTTGTTGTTGTTACTACCTCCCCCCCATTGTGTAATCTTCCCCTGGGTTTTTGTTTCCCAGGTGCATTACTTTGCACTTCTTTGCATTGAATCCAAGCTGCCATAATTCTGACCGTTCATCCAACCTTGCCAAGTCCCTTCTCATCCTTTCCACGCCTCCTTGTGTATCAACCCTGTTGCAGATCTTTGTGTCATCTGCAAAGAGGCATACTTTTCCTTCCAGTCCCTCTGCAACGTCACTTATAAAGACATTAAAAAGGACTGGACCCAGTACTGAATCCTGTGGTACCCCACTAGTAACCCCTCTTTCTTCAGAGTGGAGTAGGAGGAGGGAAGGAGGAAGATAGTGAGCATGAGCGGTAGGAGGGAAGTTCTCCTAACCAAAATTTAGAAGTGAGTTTGGCACAATGAGTGAGGCACCAGTTGGCAACTGGGGAAGGGACATGGTGTGGTTGAGGTCACAGTGATGAGTGCGTGATGGAGCATCAAGGCCAAATCGACAGAAGGAGTTAAAGAGAGTGTCCAGTCTGGTTAGGGAGGATTTGGGAGTGGCACCATAGACTACATCACAGTAGTCAAAAATTGGGAGGATCATCTTCTGGACTAGTTCATGACACGCTGTAGGAAGGATGCAACTATGGTTCCTGAATAAGGCACCAAACTTGAGGTGCAATTTTTTCAGGATGCTATCAATGTGGCCAGATAAGTTGAGGTGTTGGTCCAACCAAACCCCAAGGTATCTGAATGAAGAGGTGTCCTCTAGGATTGTCCCTTCAAGGGTATGCAAAGACGGTAAAGGGTGGAGCCTAGACAGTCTCTGCCTAGTGCCAAAGGTCATTCAGACAGTCATTTTGGCATTCAGGAATAGTTGATGTGAGGCAAATCATAGCTGAACCTGATGGAAGTCAAGCTGAAGGGTGGTTGCTACAACAGCACAACATCCTACACCAGTTCCACTCCAACCATCTCAGGGTCAACTCTAAAAAAAGGTGTCAATGACCTTTGGTACCAGTCAAAAACTGGCCAGGCCAGGCTCTTGAGACATTCTGTCTTCTCCATGCTGGATGGCTCCCCTCTTGAAGTAGCACAGTCCTTCAAGTACCTCGGTGTGTGGCTTGACAGCAAGCTTGACTTCTCAGCCCACATTGATGCAATCTATGCAAAACTCCACCCTGAATTGAAAGTCCTGTAGCATAATAAAGACTGTCTACCCATGCTAGCCCACTGTGAGCTGGTCACCAAAATGGTGTGTGCTGTCCCCTCCACTTCCTTAGCCAGGCCGGACACCCTCTTCAATGTCTTTTGCTGCTTTGTGGCAAACTCCCCTCTTCATATGCACAACTACTCCTTCTGTTCCTCCCTTTCCATACTCCATCTACCTTCACATCATCAGTCACACTGCTCCTTCATCTTCAGATACTGGTTTGGTTTCCTTCCTTCATACCTCTTGTCTCTCCTTTCTCCAGTGCCCCCTTCTCCATGCTTCCTCTGTTCCAGGAACCAGTGAAACTTCTCCACTCCTCACACCAGTTCCACTGCTGGGCAATCTGCCTTTTCCTATCACTTTCCAATGCTCTGGAACCAGCTCCCCTTATACATCTGCCATTCTACCTCCTCAGGTACCCACCACCTACCTGCACCTGTTTCTGTAAGAAGGCCTCCCTGGTGATGTTTGTAGCTCAGGATTTTGGTTCTCCATGACCAAACTGATCACTATGTGCGCTGCAATACTTGTCTTTGTACCAACTGTGTGACATAATTCATTTTTACTCTTGCACTTGTATTTGCACAACATACTATAAGAAAATGTGCACTTTAATCTGTTCCAAGCTTGTACCTGCAAAGTAGTATATACTGTACTGTGTCTGCACTTTATTTCTGTACCATTAAGTGTACTGTATTATGTTTCTCTGTTCCTTCTGTAACCCTTCCCTGGGTCACACCTGAAAACAATCCTCAGCTCAGTGTGCCTTTCCCGGGTACCAATTTTCAGATAAATAGATAAATACATAAATTAATTAATTTAATTAATTAATTAATTATCATGGGCTGATTACTGTTCCATCTCATTTGGCCTGAGATGAAAAAGGCATGTCAGATAGAGAATTTCCAGTTCATTTTTACTATCCATCTAGGTGCCTCAGTCAATCTTAGCCAATAGGTGGGAGGGACAAGGGTCACTTGGGATTTGAGGTAAGTGGGGGGCTGTGGAGTGGATATGGTAATTCAAGGATGTGTGCAAATGATAATTCCTTTAGGGGTGCCAGCCCAGGTGACTGTGCAACAAACAGCAATGAGTCCTTGGGTCACTCACAAGGGCAAAGCTGCAGATCATGTTGTACAGGACGTCTTATCTGTGCAGTGTGGCTCTAGAGCTGAGTGATATACCACATCTCTATTTTCCACTAGAAGAGGTAGGAATTGCCTCACTACATGCATTTTGGGGGCGTATTGAGGCATCTCCTGGCTCTGTAGAGGGCTCCAAGCCTGGGACCTACTAAAGCAATAATGTGATCTGCATCCTTCTGGTAAGTGAGTTTGGGATCCAATCACATGATTCAAAATCAACCCCCCACTGCAAATGATATTCAGTCCTGCCTCATGCTGTTTGCCATATCTAACCACTTACCTCTCTGAGTGAACAGCACTTATCTTTGCTTCTGCAGCAATGGGTAGTTGCACTCAAGCAAGCACTCAAAACCACAAAAAGGTTCAGTATTGAAACTGTATTGCTTTATACCCATTTTAAAGCATGGGCAATAGGTGTGATAGAATTGCACAATGGAGGATGTTGAACAAACCACTTATTTTTGCTTCATACCATATCTAGGCCAGGGGTGGTGATTATCTGGCTGATAGTAACCCTCACCCCCAGGATGTACTAAATTAAACCTGGAAGGGCTGTAATCATTCAGAAATCATATTACAGGACTACTCTTTTATGGTGTTCATATTTTGTTTGCCAGGTATTATGCTTAGCCGATACTGTAATACCCTTTCCATTGCTTAAAGATTGCTGAGGTTAACAAAAGGAAAAAAGGATGCCACTATGTTTCCTCTAAACTGACTATAGACTTCAGTAATGGGTAAGCAACATAAAAGCATAAATTATCTGCTGATGGTTTAATCCTCTTAGTGTGCTGTCACACTTACAATTTAACTGCCAGTTATGGTTTCATTCTATTGCATCCATGGTGCTAACCTCTCAGAAAAGGAGTTTTTTTTTTGAAAAGGTGAAACATTAGATGGATTCAAAGTGTCTCCTTAGGACACTGTCACTGTTGTCTGGTACTTTGTTCATAACTGTAGCACAATTATTAGGTTCTCAAAAGCCACACCAAAATCCTAATTCCTAAATGAGACTCATCTCTGCATTTTTCCCCTCAACAAATAATACTTCTATTGTGTGAAAACTGGTTCTGTGGGAGGTTGCAGTGACTTAAATATCATAAAGGCAGGTGCCGACTTTGATATCATGGCAGAAAAAGTAGGAGAATATTACAGTTTTAAACAGAATGCTAAACTCTCACATTCCTGCATTGTATGGATAACCTTTCAACTGCTTTTACATGCTCCTTACAGCAAATTGATGTAGTGATGTTGACAAGAGACAGTAGGGTATTGTGAGTGTACACTTTTCCTCCTGTTCACTATTACACCCTGGCAACTTCAAAGGATTTAGTCATCCTGTTTCCATCTTCCCATGGGCCTGCATGGCCTGTCTCAACTGCTCAGTTCAAAAGTGCAAGCTTTGGAGACTGGCGACAGTAACTCCACTCCCGGAGTGCAGCTCACCACAGCCGACCCAATGACATCAGATGTACTTGGTCAAGACTGTGATTTTCTTTCTTCTCAATTTTAATTATTTCAGTGAAAGGACATTATTCTTTATTCCTCTTGTTCCCAAAGAAGGGAAATGCTTTGTGGAATATTTTCTTGCAAATATTTAATCTTCCCAAATCTGCCCTTTTGCACTCTTGTCAGTTCCTGTTGCTTAAACTGCTCTGTTTGTTTTGGTCTGTAACAGGATACTTCTCTGAAAACCATGATGTAGAATTCAGATAACTTATGAATTTAGGCTTTATTTCAGCTCTAACACTTTTATGGGTTTATTTTCCTGCTCCAAAGCAACAGCCCATGTACATAACCACAGAATGGAATATTTGTTGCCACAGTATTTCAAAGTGAACCTCTAACATACCACAAATCTAATGAATTTTAATAATTTAAATAACATAGACCCTTTTTTAATGTACCGCATCAGGGGTGCATATGGAAAAGATTTATTGTATTACAGGGTTTTCTTTTGGATAGAAACTTTTCCATATCTTACTAGCAATTAATGGATGAGGTTTTTTTGGCACAAATCTAGTACGTCACCCACAATATTTATTTAAATGACCAAGTATAGATTTCTAGGAGCTTTATGCTTGCTGAATTGAGCTGTCAGCAAGCAGGGAAGGTAATCCACTATACGGACTACAAAAACCCTGAAAGCTAGAGGATAACAGAATAATGATAGTTGCCTTCAGGAATTAGTACACAGCAGCAGACTGAACATATCATTCACTTTTAGACCAGTTGTTGCTTTTTATTTCTGAAGTACCTTTTCCCTTTTATTTAGTATGCCAGTTGGAGGATTTTCTGTATGGCAGTATAGGAGTATAGGTGTGATTTGTATAACAGCAGCTTACCCAAATGCTGATAAACATTAGTATTCTCATTTCTCACATTCAGCAGTGTTTCTTTATCAAATCTGATATCATGAATAACATATAGGTAACAAAACAGCAATATTCAAGCCATTTATCCTGTTGCCTGTTTGGTCAGCTATGATGTTTAGTGTGAAGTCCCATGAAGTGTGAATGGGAATGTCTAGAAATTTCAGCTCCCAGGGTTGCTCTGAATGTCATACCTTGTACTGATAGGCAAAGTCTTCTGAATGGCTGCAGAAAAAAGAATATATACTTCAGAAACTGAAAGTAAGAGCAATTTTTTTTTGTTACTTCATGTTTTATTATTTATAGTAAATAAAATACAGAGAAAAAAACACAACACATATAGCCAATTCTGGCCATACCAAATTTGCACAAGAGAGAAACAACATATTCCCCACAAAGTTAATAAATGTGCCTTACTACCACAGCCTCAAATAACGTTCAGTATAGCATATGGTAATACAATGCAACCACAAACTGGATGGACAACATCACTCCAAAGAAGAATGCTTGGGCCAACCTACCAGTGCACACTACACTACAGTACAGTAGGTTGCTTATTCAAAAATTCAAAGGGTATCATGATATCTCTGCTGGAATAAAAGTGTCCATGGGCTTCCAAAGGATCTTGAACAAGTCTCTGCTCAGGGAAAGGTAGGTGTGCTATAATCAGTTCTATAGATTGTATCTCAAGGAACTTCTTCTTCCACATGATCAGGGTTGGGAGAGGTGCTGTCAGCCCCTTAAGAGTATTACATATAACCACTGACAATTGTAACATTTGTAACTTTCCAGGATTTTTGGGAAAGGAGTTTGGGACTGGGAACAACAATACCAAATTGAAAAAAGTGATTGGGAGCGCCTAACCCAGAATTGTTTGTATGGCCCCATGCACCACCTACCAGAACCTGATAGTAGGTGTATGGAAATAGTAAACCAGGACTTTCCAACTAAATTCCCTCCATGAATGAGAAGCTGACACTTTCCACACATGGCATAGTCTCCTCTCCCAGTGCTTCCTTTGTATCTGAACTCCACTGTCCTCCTCCCATCAGATCCAGAGATGTGATCTATTGACTGTGTATGAGCTTTACTGAGAATAGTATACATTTCAGATACATAACAGCCCTTAACATTCAAGACCACCACCCAGTAAATAATTTTTTTAAATTCATTTGTGGTCATGTAATTGTACTAAGGTTATTCTCTGGGTGAATAAAATGTCTAATTTAAAAGGAGTCACAAATGTTATTAACTTCAGTGTGCATTGCCCAAACCTGGCAAAGCACTGGAGCTCCCAGTATATGTACCCTTAGTTCAGAATCAGGGCTGTAAACTTTCATGGTGTCTGAATAATTTTACCAGGCCTATATCATTGGGTGTTTCTGTGAGTTAAATATTCCAGAGCACACCCAGAATTCACATGTATATTTATACAAGGGGTTATGCATGTTCCACCATACTAGTGGTGTAGTCATAATGAATGGGAAGACAATTAATGAAATCGCGGATGCCGTCACTTCTTTTACTTGTTACCGGCCTGAAGCTGTTCCCTGTATAACCTAAATGGCAAGAAAAGTAACATGTGCAGACAAGTAGTATCATTTTATATCAAGAAACCCCAACCATCCTTGCTCTCTGGGTAATGCCAGGACCTTGTAGGGTAATATGGGGGCTTTCCCACCAAAATACATTTTTGAATTTCCTTGGTGAGACAATTTCAAAAACTGGTCAGGATTGAAATGGGTAGTGATTGAAATAAAAACAGCAGACAGGGCAGAACATTCATTTTTAGTTTTGAGCTGCGCTATAAAATGAGGCCAAACAGGATGTTCTGTCTTAGGGAACACAAGTAATGACTCATAGATTTTAAAGAATAACCTGAAACTCCAGTGGGATCCATATAGCCAAATACGTAAATGTTCTTTTTTGTCCTTTAACATACTAACATGCTAAAATGCCAGCAAAGTAGGCCCTATGGTCTATTGGGTCTGCTCAAGGATCAGTACCCATTTGGGCACTGTTGCTGCCTTCCCTGCCTCCCGGAGGAACTCCCATCCCCCAACTGAAGTTCTCCTCCAGTTTTGGCATTACTCAGTTTCATCTGCCCCCTATACCTGTCCCAGCCTCACTTAAACCCCCTCAACAGTATCTACATCCACCAATTCCACAGGCAGTGCATTCCAGGGTTCCACCACCCGCTCAGTGAAGTAGCACTTCCTTGTCTCTCCCTTGAGTCTCCCACCAACCAGCCTCAATTTGTGCCCCTTGGTGGCCCCGCCTCCCTCAGCTGAAACACCCTATCTAAGCTTATGCTATTCACCCCCTTAAGGTACTTGAAGACCTCAATCATATCCCATCTGTCCCTCCTCTTCTCCAGGGAGTACAAGTTGAGCTCCTCAAATCTCTCCCCATAGGACCTCCCTCCAGACCCTGTATCATCCTGGCTGCCCTCCTCTGGACCCTTTCCAGGAGTGCAATGTCCTTTTTTACGTATGGACACCAAAACTGCATGCTGTATTCAAGCTGTGGTCTAACCAGGCAGTTATACAGAGGGAAAAGCACTTCTTGGCCTCTCAAGGTTATCTCCCTGGTGATGCACCCCAGCATTTTATTTGCTTTGGCTGCAGCCCTCCTACAATGCTCAGAGTTGTTCATTTTGGCATCTACAACCACCCCAAGGTCCTTCTACCCACTCTAAGCCTGCAGTGTCTCCCCTCCCAAGGTGTACACATGAGCCGGGTTCCTATGCCCCAGGTGGAGAACCCTGCATTTCTCCATATTAAACTTCAGTTTCCAAGTACGTGACCACCTCTCCAGAGTCTCCAGGTTCCCCTGTAGGGCTATTCTACCCTCCTCTCCATCCACCACTGCCCCCAACTTCAAGTCAAGGGTAAAGAGGCTTATCTCGCTCCTGATACCGTTTCTGATGTCTGAGATGTAAGCATTAAACAGGAGTGGGCCCAGCACCGATCCCTGTGGGACCCCATTAATGACCCTCCTAGGAGATGGGACCTCTTCCCCAACCACCACCTTCTGAAAATGCCCAGCTAGCCAGCTTCCTATCCACCTGACCATCCGTTCCCCCACCCACATTTGCCCCAGCTTGTCCAGCAGCCCAGGATGTGGTACCAAATCAAACGCCTTGCCGAAGTCTAGAAAGAGAACATCCACATTAAAATAAAAAGGTATGTTTAAAAGAACCCAAGGGAGCCCTGCTAATTACTATGGACTCTGACTTCCCAGTATTTATTTTATAGCCAGATACTGCCCGTTGCCAAAGTTCTATAAACTCTGTAAGAGGTGTGGGTGAGAGGGTACTAAATCCTCAAGAAAAGAAGAGAGCTTCATTGGAATATAATGATAACTTATGCTCAACCTCATTTGCTATGACACCCTTGAGTAACCCATTTTGGCAAATTGACATTGCCAGGCTGTTCCAGGCATATTGCTAATAGCAAGAATTAGAGCAGGCAACCCTGCCAGGTGTCTCTTGCTGTGGGAAATCTTGATGAGAGAGTACCATTAACTTTAGCAGAAGCATCTGAGGAGGCATATAAAGTTGCAATGGCTCCTATAAATTACGAACATATGAATCTGCCAGCAGAAACAAGCCCCATGGACTATCAAGTCTGCTCGAATGTGCAGCTAACCCCCTACATAACAGCTGCGCCATCCTCCCCTCCCCCCTCACATTTACCCCCACCCTGTCCCATCCCCTTTTAAAACTATCCACTGTCCTACAGGATACCACCTCCTCAGGCAGAGCATTCTCCTTAGCCACCATCCTCTCTGTTAAAAGATGTCTCCTCATCTCTCTCTCCTATATCTTCCCCCCTTCAATCTGAGACCATGCCCTCTCGAATCCCTCCCCCTCCTCATCTTAAATACCCCTTCTGTACCTGTCTTGTTTATCCCTGTCATGTATTTAAAGGTCTCAATCATATCCCCTCAATCCCTTCTCTCCTCCAGCGAGTACATATTCAGCTCCCTCAGCCAGTCCTCATAACGTCTGTCCTCCAAACTCTGTATCACCTTTGTTGCCCTGCGCTGTACCCCTCCAGTAATCTGACATCCTTCTTCAGAAATGGGCACCAGAACTGCAAGCAGTACTCTAGGTGTGGTCTGACCAGTGACCTGTGCAGAGCCAGGATCACCTCCCTCCTTCTGGAGAATATTCCTCTGGCAATACACCCCAGCATCCTGTTGGCTTTAGCTGCTGCATTCCTGCACTGAGTTGAGTTGTTCATATTCCCCATAATAACCACCTCTAGATCATTTTCTTCCTCAGTGGTACCTAATTGAACACCTCCCAACTGGTAGCTCCTCCCAGGGTTCCTTGCTCTGAAATGCAGTACCTTGCACTTCTTAGCACTGAACCCCAACTGCCACATTTCTGACCACTCTTCCATTTTAGTTAGGTCATTTTGTAGCCCTTGCCACCCTACTATGTTGTCCACCACCTCACCATCTTAGTATCATCAGTGAACAAACTGATCTTAATCCTGATGCCATGTAAGATATCCAAAATGAAAATCCCAAACAGCACCGGGCCCAGTACTGAGCCTTAAGGAACGCCGCTCATCACAGCCCTTGGGGATGAGAGTCCCCACCACCACCACCACCACTCTTTGCTGCTTCCCCTTCAGCCAGTTTGCAATCCAGTTCACCATCATTGTCCCCGCTCCCACATGCTCCAACTATCCCCCCCAGTGGCCCATGAGGCCCCGAATCAAAGGCCTTGCTGAAGTCCAAATACAAGACATCCACTGCATGGCCCTTGTCCGGTTTCCTCATCACCCAGTCATAATACTCAACTAGGTTTGTCTGGCAGGATCTCCCTGAAACAAACCCATGTTGCTGACTGTCCTGGGGTCCATTGTCTTCCAAAAAGGTCACCAGTCTCTCTTTCAGAATTGTCTCCATTAGTTTCCCTAAAATGGATGTGAGGCTTACTGGTCTGTAATTGCCTGATTCATACTTTGGGACACTTTTGTGGAGGGGCACCACGTGAGCCATCCTCTAGTCCTGTGGTATGCATCCTGTGTCCAGGGAGGTATTAAACAAGTCTGCCAGTGGCTCAGCCAGGACATCTGCCAGTTCTTTCAGTACCCTAGGGTGAATGCCGTCTGGTCCTGGTGCCTTATCCACCCTGAGAGCCTTCAAACCCTCCAGCACCTGGCTCTTTGTAATTACCATATCTGTCACCTCCTCCCCACCCTTGCTCACCTTCCCCATCCCCTGAGGTAGCTCCCTGTCCTTCTCTTTCATGAATACAGAAAAGAAGTTCTCATTTAGTGCTCCTGCCTGCTTCACACCCTTTTTCACCCACCCCCACCCCATCCTTCCTAATCCTCACTATCTGGACCTTGCAGCTCCTTCTCTCCCTTATGTACCTGAAGAAGTCCTTTTCCCTATTCTTGATGCCCTTTGCCAGTCTCAGCTCACTGGAAGCCTAGGCTGCCCTGACTAGTCTGGTTACCTCTTTGGACTTCTTCACATACACTTCCCTGTCCTCTCCCCTCCTGGATTTCCTGAACCTCCTAAATACTGCTTTTTTTGCCCTCACCCCTTCCAAGACCTCCCGATTCAACCAGCTTGGTTTCTTGGTCCTACCCTTCTTGTTCTGTTTCCTGGTGCATGACCCCATAGCCTTCACTAGCCCCAGCTTAATGATTTCCCATTTTTGGCATGCATCCAAGTGTGGATAAATTCCTGCCAGGTGCCTCTCCAAAATTTCCTACATCTTAACAAAGTCAGCCTTTCTAAAGTCAACCACCCTGGTTCCTGTACCTACTGCATCCTTGCCCATGTTGAGCGTGTACCACACCGAGTTATGGTCACTCCCAGCCAGCGGGTCTTCCAACCCCAGCCTCCCCGCTAGACAGTACTAGGTCTAAAGTTTTTCCCAACCGGGTAGGCTTGTTAACCATCTGTGCCAGGAAGCTGTCATGGAATGCATCCAGTAGGACCTGTTCCCTTGCACTTGCGGTGGTTGGGGTGCTCCAATCCACTCCTGGTAGATTGAAGTGTCCAACAATCACTGTGTTCCCCTTCCCACATATCCTCCTGATCTGCTCTGCTAATTCTCTGTCCAAGTCCTCAGCCTGAGCTGGTGGCCTGTACACCACTCCCATCCTAAGTGCCTTGCTTTTTAAATCCTGGAACTGCATCCATAATGCCTCAGTCCTCCCCTCCTCCCTCTCTTCCCTTACACACCTTATCCCCTCCCTTATATAAATCACCACCCCACCCCCCTTCCCTTTGCCTCTATCCTTTCTGTACAACCTATTCCCTGGGATCATCATATCCCAGTCCTGGTATTGGGTGGCCCAAATCTCTGTGATGGCCACAAGGTCCACCCCCCCCCCCAGTGACAAGAAAGCCTGTAGTTCAGCTGCTTTGTTCCCCAGGCTTCTTGCATTCAGAGAGATGACCTTCCAAATTTTTCCTTCCCTGCCTTAACCTGTTTCTCTCCATTCTTAACCCCCTCCTGCAAGCCCTCCCTTGTACCATCATTGTTAGCTTGGGGGGGCAAGCTCATTTGGCTCCCCTCTCTGGCGGCTCTGCATTCCTGCTACACACTCATCTCCCCCCACACCTAGTTTAAATCCACCTTAGTTGCTATGTATTCTGCCAGCCTCTGCTCTAATACCCCCTGCCTCACCTTACTCAAATGTAACCTGTCCTCTGCGGACAGGTCACTGTTGTCCCAGATGTTATCCCAGTCTCCCACTAGCCCATACCCTTTGGTTAGACACCACTCTCCCAGCCAAGTATTGAACTCTTCTATCCTTACTTTCCTCTCTGTGCTTTCCCTCAGTACTGGGAGCACTTCCGAGAACTCCACTGATCTCCCTGCCTCCTCACACAACTTTCCCAGTTCCTCAAACCTCTCACTTACCAACCCGACTGTGCTACCAGCCAAATTTTGGTCCTAAGTGAAAGGACTATAGGGCCTTTAGGAGAATGTCCAAGTCACCATATTGAAAGTCTTCTCAGTGTCAATTGTTATGACTAACTGGAAGGTTCTACATGATGTTTGGGAAGAGAGAATATTTAACAAGTGTTGTGTATTAATTTGCAAGAGATGGCCCTTAGTAAACCCTGTCTTGTTGGATATTCTTTGGAAGCTATTTTTTCTGTAACCTCTCAGCTAAAATGCCTGTAAAGATTTTCATATCAACATTTAGTAATGAGATTGGTTTATGTGACCCACATACTGTGGGCACCTTCCCCAGTTTTAGTAGAACTGAAATCTGAGCTTGACACCAGCAGGGCAGGATAGCATCCCTCATCCCTCACGCAACACCTCATTACTGTACATATTTTTTGTAAGAGTGGAGCTGTTTCATTAATAAACATTTTATAGAATTCAGAGGGGAAGCCGTCCCTGATTGGGTATTTGGAATTTTTATGTTACGCTATCTTATTTCTGACCTCCTGACCCATTACGATTTTCTCTAGGAAAGTTTGATCCACCTCTCTTGACTGAGGGAGAACAAGGCCCTAGAAAAAGGTATCCAATTTTTTCATATGTTAAAATGTCCATTTCTCCTGATATAAAGTAGTATAAAAATCAGAAAACCCCTTCAGGATCTCTACCAGACTTGTAATAAATGCTCCTCCCTGTGGCACCCATGTCTCAGTATAGCCCTATTCATCACTTGTTTCCTGAGCTGCCCTGCCAGTAGATGTCCTGCCCTATTACCTTGCTCATAGAACCCTAACATGGAATATCCAACTTCTAATCTTAGACTCTAATGGTGTAGTTAGTTCTACACCCAATCTGTCTAGTTATGCTTCGGCTGAAGCATCCCATACTTACTTGTGCTTAGCCCCTACATTAAAAATCGGTTTCTCTAGGTCAAGATGTTGACTGTTCCTCTCCTTTTTGATGTGAGAGAAAGAGCTGACAATTTTTATTAATTAATATTGTTTGCTGTGGCAGCACTGTCTCTTGTAATGCTAATGAACTGGGTTCAGGAATTAGCCAATGGACTGCCAGTAGGGGATCAGGATCAAGCATCCCAAAGGATGCTCTCCTCCTCTCCGGAGGATGAGTGGCAGGCAGTAGTGCAGTTACAGTAGCACTCTGGGGGTATAAGGCATGTTCTGCAGCAGGCACACTGTGTACTTGTGCTTTTGGCACTGCATAGTGTCTAAGGGAGAAAGTCAACATTCCCCTGCCTCTAGTTTGCAGTAGTATAAAGCCTGGCTCACTTGGAATTCACCAAACTGACTGCCCATCCCCCCAACTGATAAGACTTCAATTTGGAGAAAGTAGATCACCAACGGCCCTGCCTTGGAGGAGAACCATGTGGTGACCACAGGAGGATAAGGAACAGGAAAGATAAGGTCAGGGCATGGAGATGTTGGGAACAAAACCGGAACTGTGTCGTGGTGCAGGGGCTCAGTGAAATCTGTCAGGGCAGCTAGCCGAGAAACAGGAAACTGAGCAGAGAAAAAGTACCTTGTTTATATAGTAACCACAGTGCAGGTAACATCATCCAATAATAAAGTGCAAATTGCTCTATACTGAAGACAGAACAATGCCAATCTGCTGGATTACAACATAACAGCACTGCAGCATGTTGCCAGTTTGTCTCAGAGTAATCCATCATAACTCAAATGCCCCAGCTCTTCGAGGGTGCACTGCCTCTTCCACTGGGGTGGAGTTTGAGTGGTATGGGTCCCACAGTACATGGGTCCAAATTTAAAGATACAGGTCCTTAAAACGATACTTAATGGAGTCATAAAAAGATATTCAAAAAAAGCCATTTTAAATGTACAGAGGTCCATATTGGGGACCACAGGTAAATTAGAAATTATGAACCGGCGATTGTAAATGGAGCAATCTGATTGGCCGACAGCTCTTTAAAGCCGTGATGATATCGGGCTACATCATCACAGCTTTAAAAAAGCTCCGGTGCCACCAGCCTCCTTACTAAGCCACATTAACAAACTCCTCCGACCCTAAACACTCGCCACATCGCTCGCCTGTAGATTTTTTCAAACCGTAGAAATGCTGAACATCCGTTTACTCAGGACCACATTAAGTCATTCACGAAGCCTCAAAAACAATATTCAGCTATTTTAAAACTAACCCGTGCCCAACGAACATGTTCTCACCTCCTGAAGCACAGCGCTTGTTTCAACGGCAATGTGTATACCACACTGACTAAACTCATCCTCGCTCCGTTACTCGAATCCTCATTAATCGATCACCAACTTATTTTTATTTCATTTACTAAAGCTCACCATGCCTGAGTCCATCGCTCACTCCACCGCATTTATCGGCAGACGGACCACGGACGACACACAGAGACTGAAAATACCCTGGCAGATTAGCAGCTTCACACACTAACAGAGCTCAGTCACCATGTAGCAGCAGCACCATCTGCTGGACAAAGTAGAAACTGTGCACTTTTTAATTAAAAGGTATACTTCCACATCACAAATACAATAAAAAAAGTATTTAAACACATCTTTTTTAAATAAATGAACTGAAACTTTAAGCCAGTTCAAATAGCAATAAAATCACTCCAGGGTGTGGTATATAAGTGGGATATCATCACTTCTCAGGATGTTGGGCCTTTTCGGCCTACTGCCTGTCCAACCACCCGAGGCGTGACGATATCCCACAATATACCACACCCTGTCGTGCCTTATTGCTTAATTATACAATGGCAAGAAAATGTCCGAGGCTCTGATAGGTCAGTGTATGCCTGAGACAGTGATTTTATTACACAATAACATCACTGTATTGATTTGCAATAGCATTATGGTATTTTCTTTTACGAAACAAAGATATATTGCCTCACTAAAAATCTACTAAAAACATTTAACATTTTTTATTTTATTTTGTATAACATTGAGCCATTGTATAATTGCAATAAGGCACTCCAAGGTGTGCATTATTGTGTAATAATGTCACTCCTGGGGTGGAGGAAGCACTTGGCTTTGCCTCGTGCTTCAGCCCACCCCAGGAGTGATGTTATTACACGATAACACACACCTTGTCGTGCCTTATTGCTTAAATATCACTCAGTATAAAACACAGTTCCAAACCATAAAGAACTACACAAATTTCAAATGCCCCTTTCATTAATATTGATGTACATATATATTTATGAAACACTCCAGAGAATGAAGCATACTATTCACACAAATTGATCCACAATTCATACAAAACATAGAAAAGAGAGAAAGTGATTTGACCATGCCTTCAGCACCTCTCTCTCACACACACACGCATGCACGCACACACACACACACATCTGCTAAATAAATTCCATGGAAAATTGTCTATGATCCAACCATGCAAGGGAGGTATGCTCAGAAGTACACTGGTAGCAGGTAGAAAATATAGCCTAAAGCAAAGACAAAAATGCAATTAATTATTCATACAAAAAATCAAAACCAGTAAATACAGGCATACATCAGAGTTCAAAATGGTATAAACTCCAACCTGTCATTTAACACCAGTGGTGTAAGACCCTGACGAATGGGCAGGGTATCCTCGAAGCGCTGGAGTGTTTGAGTTATGACAGGTTACTCTGAGACAAACTGGTAATATGCTGCAGTGTTCGATACAGTGAGGAAAGTCAGAGCATTACCTCCTCCACTGCCGTTGCCTCAGAGGTTGCTAAGAAAGAGGAGCGGTTGGACCACAGTGGGCTCAGGGAGGCTGAGGGTGGTGGAACAGAGGCGCATCCCTCCAGTTGTACCTCTCCACAATTCCTATGCCATTCTGGTAAAGTGTGGTTCCTCTATGGAGGCACCCACAGTGGAGACCAAGGAGGATGCTAGGAACCTCCACAAAGGAGACCCAAAGGAGGGTAGCAGGGGACCTTGCAGGGGAAGGAAACAACTCCTGGTGGGGGACTCCATTGTTAGGAAGGTAGAACTGGGGGAGGAAGGGGAGAGGGAGGTAAGGTGCCTGCCTGGCGCCATGGCTTGGAGGGACAGGGAGCGTATCCTCAGGATTGCTGGAGCAGCTGCACAGGGGAGGGAGCTGGATGTCATTTATTTTATTTTTTTATTTTATTTTATTTAAACAGCAGTTTGGAAAACCTTTGAGCCATAGGCTCATTTACAAAGGTACCTTGTCACAGTAAGACAAACGAAAATACACAGTATAGCAGTACAACACATAAGTATAACAGTAACTTAAGACATAGATACAAACAAGCTGGTACAGGTAGGATTGATGCAAACAATACCAGAGTTATGTTGTCCTTAGCAGCTTAGTAGTAAGCTTTGTCATAAGTATTGAGTACGGCTTTGACTAATGGCAATTACAGCATCGGGTGTTAATAAGGTGGTTACGTAAGGAAGTTTTGAAGCACAATATAGTTGGAGCTTTGGAGATGGAGCGGGCAGTGTGTTGAACCAGGAGGGGGCCCTAAAGCTGAAGGCTCTTTGGCCGTGAGAGGTCCTAGCTCTAGGGATAACAAGAGAAGTTTTCCCAGAGGTCCGAGTATGAACTAGTGGGACAGAGCGGAGTATGGTGGTGGTCAATCCTGGTGGGGATAGCCCAAAGAGGGTCTTTTTTGTAAGGGTACAGGTCAGATATTTGAGGCGCTCATCAAGATCAAGCACCAGCGCTTTAGCGTACAGTAGACAGGTGTGTGTCAGCCTAGGTGCCCCAGTAATTAACCTGCAGGCCTTATTCAGAGTAGTGCGAATTTTATGAGTCGGGTCTGATCAGCAGCACCATACACCGGCAGTCCATAGTCCACTAGGGACAGGATAGAGGAGGTGACTGCTAGTCAAGAGCCTCGGAGGAGGCAGTGTTTATACCGATGTAAGATGCCCAATCGGATATTAGTGGCAGTGGCTAGGGCAGCGATGTGTCCATGGAAGGAGAGGGAGGGTCAAATGGATCCCTAGGTATTTATAGGAGCAAACTTGTTCGAGTGGGAAGAGGACCCAGAGTGAATGAGGAGTTTGAAGTTGCAGGACTTGTTTTGAGGATGAGTGAAGAACATGTTTTTTTTTTAAGATTTATCACCAATCTATGTTCCTTGAACCAGCCCTTGTTTCAGCGAAGGACTTCTGCAGAGAGTCCTGGAGGGCAATAGGGTTACGACTTGAGGCAAAGATGACTGCATCATCAGCGCATTAAATAGAATGTTCCGCGAGCAAGAGTGTGGAAGGGTGTTAAGGTAAAAGGAGAATAGTAAGGCCCAGAATGGAGCCCTGGGGAACCCAGAAAGATGGGACAGATGTCTGAGTAGGTCCCATTAATTTTACACGCAGTGAGCGGTCAGACAGATAACTGGTGCACCAGGAGATAGGCCCAGCAACAAAACCAGAGAGACTAAGGGCATCAAGAAGGAGGGGGTGGGAGACAGTGTCGAAAGCTTTAGAGAGGTCAATGAAGACTGCACCAGCCAGAGAACCAGTGTCTAAGGAGGAGTGGAGAAAGTTGGAGAACTCTAGGATGGCTGTGCTGGTACTGTGGCCCACTCAGAAGCCATGCTGCTCAGGACATAGGACATTGTAGGTGGAGAGGTAGTCAGAGATTTGAGAGGCCACCACTTTTTCCAAGGCCTTGGAGAGAGGAGAGAGAATGGAGATTGGTCGATAGTTTCCAGTCACAGTCCTATCACCACCTTTAAAGATAGGGGTGACAGTGGCAACTTTCCAGGCAGTTGGAACCTTCCCCAGGCAAAGAGAGTGGTTGATGAGGCATGTGATCGGGGTAAGGACTGTGTCTAAGACCAGCCGTAGGATACACGGATCCAGGGTGTCACTGCCTGTACTATTACTCTTGAGGGCAGTGACAAGGTCGGCCTAAGTTCTTGGGCAGAAACACGGCGGAAGAGAAAATAAGGCAAGAAAGATTTACGGCAGGTTCTGGGGGAGGAGGGTCAAAAAAATTTGTAGGGAGGATAGGGCTAAGGTCAGTGAATGAGGTGTTGAGGTGGTCGGCTATGAGGGCTGGGTCTGAGGAGATCACACTATTAATGTTGATTTGGGTGGGTGGGGAGTGTGCAGTCCCATTTAACTGTTTAGTGTTATCCCAGAAGGTTCTGGGGTTCCCCATGAGGCAGTGAATGAGGACCGATAGTGCTCAGACTTGGCCTTTCTGATGGCCAGTGCACTTGTTTGGGCGGCAGCATATAACCGCTGTCATTGGGCCAGTCTCAATGGCACGGTGCCATAGGTTGTCCCTATGTTTGAGTTGGTGGATCAAAGCTGGGATTACCCAGGGGGCATTCTGCCTTTTAGAACGGCGGGTCAACATTGGGGCAAAGATATCACAGGCATTATTAAAAGTTTGGGTAAAGAAGGAGAGAGCTGTGTCAATGTCAGGAGTTGCCTGTATAGGAGACCAGTCAATTTGGGACAGAAGTTCCTTAAGTTTTATCAGTCCACCAGGTATTAGACGCCGCCGGCATGTGGACTGTGCTATGGGTTTGGGGACTGAGGATGACCAGTGGAATAGAATGGGGGAGTGATCACTGAGAGAGTCTGGGAGGACTTGCACATTGGGGATCCGATTAGGGCAGTTGGTGAGTACCACATCAAGCAGGGTACTGGAGCCTCTCTTGGGGTTAGTCCTGGTAGGGTGGGTAACTAGTTGAGTTAGGTCTATTGCAGAAAAGGAGTCTCGGGTAGAGGAGCAGGAGGGGCTGAGCCAGTTGACATTTAAGTCACCCACCAGAATTTGATCAGCGGAAGGAGGTAGTGAGGTAAGGTATTCTGTAAGAGAGGCAATGGCCTACGTTTGGTCCCTGGGGGGCACGTATGCAGTAGTCAGATAAAGGGGTCCCTTTAAAGGGTCAGGGGTTAGTTTCAGTGTAAGCGCCTGGGCCCTAGAGGCAAGGATGGGAGCAGGCAGGGCTAGTACGGGGAGAGATTCCTTGACATAAATAGCACAGCTGCCGCTCCGTCTCCCAACACGGTTGGACCGGAAGAGGGTGAAACCAGGAAGGGAGACTAGAGAGTCAGGGGAGGATTTCGACAGCCAAGTCTCAATCAGAGCGATGACATCAGGGTTAATTGATGTGACCAGACATTGTAGTGAGCCAAACTTTTTTAGGAGGCTACAGATATTCATGGAGACCATGCATAGGCCTGTGGTGCGAGTCGGGGAGCTCCTGGGAACTGGGCCAGGGTTTGGATGAATGTTCCCTGACAGGAGTAGTAGCATGACTAACACCCTGGCTGGGAGATGGTGAGAGGTTTTCCTACGATTGACATGAGGGGGGGAGGGGAGGCTAAGGGGGCAGGGGGTGGGCAGGGTGGTACAGGAAGAGAAGGCAAGAATAACAAGACACCCAGATGTGCCTGAGGTGATGAGAAAGCTAGGGGGAGGGCAGGGAGGACCGAGACACACAGAGGTCCCAAGGGGCAGGAGAGCAGGTTCAGGAACAAGGGGAGGGAGGGGTGCCAGGGCACAGTGCGGAGTAGCAGATGGGTAAGTGGGTAAGTGCACTGCTAGTGGGGATAGGCACAGGCAGAGCATGAGGCAGGGCCAATACATTGTGTGAGACAAGATCCCAGGGAAGTAGTGTTGCTACAGGTAGTAGTAGGAAGTGGCGAGGAGCATAGGTCCCTCTAGTGGCCAGCAGGTATAACCTGCAAATGGGAAAGGGGGAGATAGGTTCTGGGCAACAGGGCGTGATGTCACCGGATGTGATGTCACAGGTGGATCCTTAAATTGACAGCTGCTCCTGGGTGGGAGGTGGTTGGGGTGGGTGGGGCAGAGGGCCAGCGCCATCAGGGCTAACACCCCCTGCAGGTGTCCAGACAAAGAGAAGAGGCTCTCTTTACCTCGAAAGTTATCAGGCTGGAAATTCGGCTTCCTCAGGTGAGCTGCTTGTGTTGCTTCTGTTGCTTGATTGTCCCGAGTGCCTAGCTTGGGAAGCTGCCTATGTAGTGGAGAAAACAAAGCCTCTCATTACTGCAGCGGGAGAATATGTTGTGACTTTCACAAAGGAGCTCCTCTAAGCAAACAGGGCTATTCAAAATGAGGTCACACTAGGACCCAGCTATCCTAATATCTTCAGTTACAAGCACAATCAGCTTCAATACCACCATATTAAACAAGTCTGATCTATATTAGCTGCTTGGTATATCTGGCTTTAAGGTGTAATCAGCAATTAGCTCCAATACCACCATATTAAACAAGTCTGATCTATATTAGCTGCTTGGTATATCTGGCTTTAAGGTGTAATCAGCATCCACCTAGGGACAAATGACCTGGCTAAGAAAGGGATTAGAGAAGTGCAGGAAGAGTTTGTGGAATTGGGGAGGGGCCTTAGTCAAGTAGCACACACGGTAACCTTCTCGGAGGTGCTGCCCATCTATGGCATAGGAGAGGCTAGGGTGATCCGCACCATGGGATTCAATCAGTGGTTGAAAAACTGGTGTGGAGCTCAAGGATTTGGCTTCATTGGGGACTGGGGGTCCACCTGGAGTGATGCAAGCCTATACTGGCATGATGGGCTGCTTCTGTCTGGGAGGGGAACCAGGATCCTAGGTGATAGGTTTAAATGCTTCATTGGCAAGCTTTTAAACTAGCCAAGGGGAGGCACTGGAAAGGAGCAGGAAATCCTAGCCCCCAAATAATCACAGTAGTAAGTGCGCAAACACCAACATAGAGGTGTCGATAGGGAGAAGGGCAGGGTAAATGAAGAAAGTGACAAAGGCAAGAAGGACAGGGATGGGGCAAGGGAGTAAGGCCATCAGGAAATGGAGGTAATGAGTACCAATGCCCGTGGTCTGGGCAACAAGCTCCCTGAGCTGGTGGCCTTGATGGAAGAGGGATGCCTGGACATCGTGCAGTCACAGAAACATGGTACACAGAGAACCATGACTGGGATGTTAACATACCAGGGTACATAACCTACAGGAGAGACAGGCAGGGGAGAAGGGGGAGGAGTAGCTCTCATGTAAAGGAAGGATAAAAGCAACTGAACAAAAGAGTAAACAGGGAGGAGAGAAGGCACTGTGGGTCACCTTGGAGACTGGAAGGGCACCACATTCCACAGGGGTTGTGTACAGACCCCCATGTCAGGGGAGGGAATGGACAAGGATATGATAGAAGGCATTCTTAGAATGGCAGAGAAAGGGGAGATACTGTTGATGGGAGACCTGAATATGCCAGATTTTAACTGGAGCACATTTGCTGCAGCCACATCCAAGAGCAGGGCCATTCTTGATGCCCTACAGGTGGCAGGCATTAGACAGTTAGTTTCAGAACCCACTCATGAGGGAGCAATCTTAGACCTTGTACTCTCAAACGGGGGCAGTGAGAGGATCCCAGATCTAGAATTGGGTTGCCATCTGGGGACAAGTGACCATCAAACAGTGTGGTTCACGTTAAACTCAGCTACAGAGTCAAGCCATACAAAAGTGAGGGTACTGGACTTTAAGAGGGCTGACTTTGGCAAGATGGGAGAGTGCCTCAGAAAAGCACTAGCAAACAGGCTAGAAGGAGGTGTGGAGCAACAATGGGGAATCATCAAAACTGCCATCACAGAGGCAACAAGCCTTTGTGTGAAGCAAATAAACAAATCAAAACAAAAGAAAAAGCCACTATGGTTCTCAAAAGAGGTGGCTGTGAAAGTCAGGAAGAAAAAGATAGCATTCCGGAAGTATAAAGAAACACAGAAGCAGCAGGACAGAGAGCTGTACCAGTTAAGGCAGAAGGAAGCAGGGAGGGAAGTCAGAATAGCAAAGGCCCAAACTGAGGAAAAGATAGCCAACTCAGTTAAGAAGGGGGATAAAACCTTTTATAGGTACATCAGTGACCGTAGAAAGACAAAGGGAGGGATAGTGAGGCTGAACAGAATAAACGGTGGGTGGGCAGAGAGGGACAGTGAAAAAGCAGGAATACTGAACGAATATTTCTGCTCAGTATTCACAAAAGAGGAGGGGGAAGTGCCTAATCCAATTAACAGAAGCACTCTTGATAGGGGGGGTCGATCCCAGTCCTTTCACAGAAGAAAGGGTTCTGCAAGAACTCCTAAAACTGAAGGTGGACAAAGCAGTGGGTCCTGATGGAATTCACCCAGAATTCTAAAAGAATTAAGGGAGGAACTAGTGAAACCACTGGCTACTCTTTTTAATAAATCATGGAAGGATGGTGCAGTACCCGAGGACTGGAGGAAGGCGGATGTGATTCCCCTTCACAAAAGTGGGACCAAGACAGAGGCAAGAAACTACAGACCTGTCAGTCTGACCTCTGTGGTAGGGAAAGTGATGGAGTCACTTCTGAAGGAAAGAATAGTTGAGTACCTAGAGGCCAGTGGAGCACAGGACCCAAGGCAGCATGGGTTCACAGTGGCAAGGTCATGTCAGACGAATCTAATAGATTTCTTTGACTGGGTGACCAAAGTAGTAGACCAGGGAGGGACTGTGGACATGGCCTACCTAGACTTTAGCAAGGCATTTGACACAGTCCCACACAAAAGATTAATAGTCAAATTAACCAGCCTGGGAGTGGATCCCAGGGTGGTAGCCTAGTAAAACATTGGCTGCACAACAGGACACAGAAAGTAATTGTAAATGGAGTCCACTCTGAAGAAAGAGGGGTTACTAGTGGGGTACCGCAGGGTTCAGTATTGGGTCCAGTCCTTTTTACTGTCTTCATCAGTGACATTGCAGAGGGACTGGAAGGAAAAGTATGCCTTTTGCAGATGACACAAAGATCTGCAACAGGGTTGATACACAAGGAGGCATGGAAAGGATGAAAAGGGACTTGCAAGGTTGGGGAATGGTCAGAAGTATGGCAGCTAGGATTCAACGCAAAGAAGTGCAAAATAATGCACCTGGGAAACAAGAACCCAGGGGAAGAATACACAATGGGTGGGGAGGTAGTAACAACAACAAAAAAGGAAAGGGACCTGGAGGTAATCATATCAGATGACCTTAAGGTTAGCAAGCAATGTGAGAAGGCAGTAGGGAGGGCTGGGGGTATACTGGGATGTATGGAGAGGCATCAGCAGCAGAAAACAGGAAGTTGTTATCCCTCTGTACAGACAGTTGGTGAGACCCCATCTGGAGTACTGTGTCCAGTTCTGGAGACCCCATCTCCGCAAGGACATAGACAGGATAGAGGCAGTCCAGAGGAGGGCAACCAAAATGGTGCAGGGTCTGCAAGAGAAGCCGTATGAGGAGAGACTAAAGGAGCTTAATATGTATACCCTTGAGGAAAGAAGGAGAGGGGGGACATGATAGAAACTTTTAAGTACCTCAGTGGAATCAACAAAGTCCAAGAGGGTAGCATCTTTGAGAAAAAGAGACTTGCAAGAACAAGGGGACACAATTTAAAGATAGAAGGAGGGCAGTTCAGGGGCAATGTGAGGAAGTATTATTTCACAGAGAGGGTAGTGGATGCATGGAACAGCCTTCCTGAGGAGGTTGTGGGGTCTAAAACTGTGGGAAAATTCAAGAATGCATGGGACAGACATAAGGCAATTCTTGTGGGGGGTAGGAAGAAATAGGCTGTTGGTTAACTAGGATCTGCGGCCTATCCTGTAGGTAGGGAAATGGGCAGACTAGATGGGCCTAGCGGTCCTTATCTGCCGTCAAAGTCTATGTTTCTATGTTTCTGTGTTTCCTCCCCCACACCCACACACACATAAATGCTGCCACACAGTTGCTACTGTATAAAAAGTAGCTTATTCAGGTGCCATCATACAGAAGGAAGACAAAGGGTAAGCACAGAACACTTGACTCATTTCACACAAGGTGCTTTTTCAAAAGCCTTTGAGTCTTTTTTGTGTACTCTGGCACCTAAATAAAAGTTTTTTTTTTTTTTACAGTAGCAACTGTGTGGCAGTGTTCCTATGGGGGTGTTTGGCCTTTTCTTATTGATTCTGTTTTTTAAGCCTGGATCACTTGTATTCTGGTGTGGCTTCTTTCTGCATGGCATGCTACAATGCTTTTGGTTCTTTCATCTGCAATATAGAACACTTGACATCTGATTACTGGATACTGTTACCTGCACTGTGTATGCTAAAAAACAATGTGCAAAGCTGGCAAACTTCACAAATGAATTTCAGAATTTCGTCAAATTCACAAACTGTGAAGTGCTGGCTTTGCAAAGTTTTTGGCAGGAGAAGTAGCGTGTTTTCATTAAGAGTCATACAAATTCACTGGCCAAGTTACAACTTTGCCACGACTTCATCATGAAGGTGAATTTCACAACTGCATTGCAACATCGCTGGTGAAGTAACACTTTGTATCATCTCTAATACTTAACAAATATGTTATTTTTGCATTTAGTGTGCTTGCAACAACTTTTCTTTGCACATACAAGTGTGTCTGCATTTTTCTGTACTCAGATCAGGTAGGTTGCTGTACTGAAGACTGAAGGGAAAAATAAAGTATGAAATATTTAATATTTTTTTCCAAAGCTGCACTAGCTCTTTAAGGGGTCTAGAATGAATGAACTGGGTTACCAGTAGGTGATTACAACCCACACATGTCAGACAGGACAAAGCAAAACTGTCTGTTGCTTGTGTTGGGAGGGGCAGTTAATGAAGAGTTTCCCACCCCTCCAATGGCTGAACCTCTGATAGCCCAATTCAACAACTCACTGGAAAAGGGAGTGGTTCCAGTGGACTGGAGGAGGGAAAATGAGTCCTGTTTAAAACAAAACAAAACTATAGGCCAGTCAGTCTGGATGTCAGTGGTGAGGAGGTTAATGGAGATGCTTCTAAAGGAAAGGCTAGTGGAGTATCTTGAATTCAGTGGCTTACAAGACCCAAGGCAGCATGGATTCACAGGGGTGGGGATCATGTTAGGTAAATCTGATTGAGTTCTTTGTCTGGATGACCAGGGGATTAAATGAGGCTGGGGCAGTGGGCATGGCCTACTTAGGGTTCAGCAAGGCCTTTGACACCATATCACATACAGTAGGAGGCTCAGAAAGAAACTGGACAATTTGGGGGTGGGACCCAAGGTGATAAACTAGGTGCAAAATTGTTTGATGGATAGGTGACAAGGATGTTGGTAAATGGTATTCATTCTGGGGACGGGAGAGTGACCAGCAGGGTACCTCAGGGTTCACTACTGGGACTAGTCCTCTTTAATGTCTTTATAAGTGACATTGCAAGGGAACTGGAAGGGAATATATGCTTCATTGCAAATGACACCAAAACCTGCAATAGGGTAGACACTCCCAAGGGAGTGGAGAGAATGTATAGAGACCTGAGAAAACTTGAGGAGTGGTCAAGGGTATGGCAGGTGGGTTTCAAGTAACAAAAGTGCAAAATCATGCACCTAGGGCACTGAAACCCAGAGGCAGTGTACCAGATAGAAACATAGAAACTTAGATTTTAACGGCAGATAAGGACCGCTTGGCCCACCAAGTCTGCCCATTTCTCTACCTATTGGATAAGCTGCAGGTTGATGTGCTTAACAGCTGTCTGGCTAAAATCAATGACTGGATGGCTTCCAGCTGGCTGAGACTCAACCCGGCTAAGACTGAGGTGCTGGTGATCGAGCCTGGTCGCGGGCTTGATGGGTTGCCACCGGGGCTGACTCTGGACTTATTCTGGGGTCTATTCTATTGGTGGTTTCTCCGAGGGTGCAAAATCTGGGTGTGATCCTTGACTGCAGATTGACCTTTGAAGATCAGGTGTCAGCTTAGTCAGCAGTGGTTTTTACCACCTGTGGAACATTGCCTGGATTAAGCCCCTCATTCTGCTCGAGGACCTGCTGACACTAGTATATGCCGTTGTGACTTCCAGGCTCAACTACTGTAATGCTCTGTGCTTCAGGGTCATGGGAGGGACCCTCCACAGGCTGCAGCCAGTGCAGAATGCAGTGACCTGATTATTGATGGGCCTTTCGAGGTCCAGTCATGTGACCCTGGTTCAGCGTGCTCTGCACTGGCTGCCGGTCAGGTTAAGGGTCCTTTTCAAGGTGGATCTTCTCACCTTTAAGGCCATATATGGGCTGGGTCCTGGTTACCTATCTGAGCTCCTGACACCGGTTTCCTCTGCTCACTCCCTCTGCTCCTCCTCGAGGGGCCTCCTGGATGTTCCCAGGGTTTAGCTCAAGACCTCAAGAGATATTGGTTTTAGTGTCCCTGGGCCAACCCTGTGGAACTTGCTTCCACCTGCAGTCTGAGAGGCTCCCTCAATTGAGGTGTTTAAGGGGAGGCTAAAGGCCCACTTCTTCAGCCTGGCCTTTGACTGCTGATACTATCTTTAACTTTGTCCAGTCCCTTGAAGATTGACTTCTGGAAACCTCTATTTTGCTGAATTTTAATCCTGTTATGTTTTTAATGAGGTTTTATTATGCTTTTATCACTGCTGTATATCCTCGTTTATGTTTGGTGCCCAGAGCCTCTGGGATTGGGTGCCTTGTACTGTAAATAAAATCGCCTTGCCTTGCCTTGGAGATCCTAGTTGCCTAACAGCCTACTTCCTCCTGCCCCCCACTAGAATTGCCTTATATCTGCCCCATGCATTCTTGAATTCCCCCACTGTTTTTGACCCCACAGCCTCCTCAGGAAGGCTGTTCCATGCTTCCACTACCAAAATAAGGAAGAAATATTGACGGTCACTAAACAGGAAATGGACCTTGTGGTAATCATATTGGATGACCTTAAGGTGGTAAGGCAATGTTACCAGGCAGTAGGTAGGGTCAGCAGGATGCTGTGGTGCATAAGGAGTGGTATCACCAGCAGAAGGAGAGAGGCAGTGTTATCACTGCATAGATCATAGTGAGACCCCACCTGGAGTACTATGTCCAGTTCTGGAGACCACATTTCAAGAAGGACATAGACAGGGTAGAGGCTGTCCAGAGGAGGACAACTAAAGTACTGCAGTGGCTGCATCAAATGCCCTATGAGGAGATACTGAAGGATCTCAATATGCACACCCTGTAAGAGAGGATGGAGAGGGGGAACATGATAGAGACCCATAAATGTCTTCCCCTGCCTAATCCTTTGTAGCTTTGAGTTTAACAAAGTCTGCCATTTACTAGATGCATTCCTGCATTAATATGTGGCTGTGCTCCATTCTGTACATTGTTGTATTTCTCCATGTTATCAAACTGTAACTCTGATGTTACTGGCAGCCCCACTGAGTTCCTCACAATGTTATTTATTCTACATGTTTACTCCCTGCACTACTATTATGTCTTGTATTGCTCCTTGCTCTTTGAATTTGACAAAGTCTGCCACTTATCAGACTGCATACCTGTGTTTAGTGTGCCTGTTGCTCACTCTGTACATTACTGTTTTACCCATGTTATCAACCTATAACACCACTGTAACTTGCTGTCTCACTGTGTTCCTCACAATGTTATTTATTCTTGTTGTTTATGCTCTGTACCATTATCATGTTTTGTATTGTTATTCATTTGACGTGGAACCTTTGTAAAGAACCCCTGGTTCAAAGGTACCTGTAATCCTAGTAATGAATGAACAAATAAATGAATAAATAACTACATACCTCATGGGCATGAATAAGGTACTAGAGGGGAGTATTTTTTTTTCCAGTGGAGAAGGTGCACAAGAACAAGGGGGTATGCAATGAAGCTATAAGGGGGGACAATTAGGAGGGAAGTGAGGAAGTACTTCTTCACTGACAGAGTGGTGTGTGCCTGGAACTGCCATCTAGCAGAGGTGATATGGCTGAAAACAGTGGTGGGATTAAAGCGTGCATGAGATAGGCTCAAAGGAATCTTGGTGGAAAAGCAGTGGGGGGGGGGGTACCAGAGACCAGGTAGGGTCTGCAGTGACAGTATAGGTAGGGAAAAATGGGCAGACTGGGTGGGCCAAGCTGTCCCTATTGGCCAACAAATTCTATGTTTCTGTGACGTGCCTTATCATAATTATAAAATGTGAAAATTTCAAATAAAACACTGTCACTTCCTTGTGTGCAGCACTTCCTTCACATAACGCCAGGGTGCACATGGAACCTGTTTGCTCCCTGTGGTAGCCATACAGGTACAAGGAAGCATGTGAAAAAAACCAAAACTTTTATAGTCATGAAATTTTCATGTGGAATCTTTAAACTCTCCTATACTTTCAATTTTGTTGAAGCCATGGCAGGGCGACATTATATACTGTAGCTGCAAAAGCACAATTTCAGTCTTGAAAGGGGAATTTGATGATAATGTTACACCCGGCAGTAGTGGCTTGGTATTCCCTTCCTACCAAATCACGTGCCTCAGCCAGTGACCTCCCCACCCCGATATGGGTAGGAGAATGGCAATTGGAAAATTCTATTTGACTTCAATTGCCATCCCCCCCCCCACCAATTTTAGTTCTGCATTAATAATTCAGTTGAAAACCTTCAGGCCCTTGGTATGTAGGACTAGTAGGTTACAAGTAGATGGGTTTGACACCGCTTCACCACCTCTTCCCCACCCCAGTCACTTACCACCCAGCATCTTCCTCCTCCTCCATTCCCTTGGACTGTATTTTTTATGTAAAAAATTAAATGCTGTCTTCTGGAGTGACACAACACCAGCAGATTTTTTTTACTACAAAAACAGTATGGAGGAACATGGGAGGAGGTGAAAGACGGGAAGTGGCTAGGGGAAGGGGTTGCTGAAGGACTAGTGCTACAAGACTTTTTTTTTTATAAATTTACCAAAGGGTTGAGGTGACCCAAAGTGACTCAAAACTGTAACAGCCCTAAACTGAAGGTGTAAGTGCTGACTTTCAGTACTTTCATCAACTATAAATGTGATAGTGGCTCACCCCTACACCCCTACCCCCTCTCCTGATAAAACTCTAGCCCTGTCAGTAGCCATTTTTGGGAGCTGGGTATTTTAAAGTTTCCAGTCCAGCACACATTATTTAAAAAGTTAATTACCCCTTCTTCCCAACCACTAGCACTGATCCAGTTTTCTCCTACCGCACTCTGCTTCCTTATTCTTCCTTACTTTTTATTGTATTTTATTTCTTTTTAATTTTATTGAAATCTAGGATTACAATTACCTTTGAGCAGGAACTGCTTGTTTACAAAGGTTCCACATCGAAGGAATGGGGATATACATACATACGAAGGTCGTCATAATAATACATAGTTACACAATAAAAAGAAGCAAGAGACTGAGGCTTAGGAAATTCCAGTAATTCAAAATGTGCCAAATGTTATGTAGCATGACATATCAGCCAAGGGCAATCTTAGAAATAAGCGCTGCAGGTGGGGGGGGCATGCAGGCAGGAAGGCCGTTATTGGAGGGTAGAGGGTGAGAATAAGAGCTCTAAAGGGAGGGAGGGAGGGATAAAAGTCAGGAAATGCCTGGGGGAGGATAGGAGAGGGGCAAGGGGTGGGCAGGTGAGGCAGGTAGAAGGGGGGCAAGGGGGGGAGAGGTAGCTGTCAAGACTGAAGTGGAGGGCAGTGAGCGGTGGGCCCCTGATTAGGTGAGGCAGTCACAATGACAGGTTGAAATGAGATGAAGTCAGAGTTGTCTCTTAAAAGGGGCAAGAGCAGCAGCAGTAAGAGATTCTTTAGATCCTCTAGATCCTAGTGCTCTAGTTGGATACCACTGTAATGAGAATAGGCAGCCTAGTTCAATGATGTACTTTGCTGAGTCCTGACTCTCACATGTAATTGCTACATGAAGTGAGAATTTTTGTACACCAAGCTCCTTTGACAGCTGGAACTTAGACAGATCGCATATGTATGTCATGTCACCCATCTTTGCAGCAAATGGGCATCTTCACTAGACCATCAGGGATTAAAGTATGCTGCAAGCACATTTACAAAATAACCATGAAATTGACCTCATTGGCTGAATCTGGCATCATTTTGCCAGAAGGTACTTTACAAAATTTCAATGGACTTTCAGTGGAATTAAGTAGTAGTTCCATGATGACTGTGTGAACAAAATCTCACTTTGTAACACTTCTAGTACCAGCCAATCAAGAGGCATGATTTCCTCCATCAGTTTGATAATTAAATACATTACTTAAAGGGAACATAAACAATGTTGTTTATATTTTTTAATGTAATTGTAAATCTAGGCATGCGTGAAGCCTGTTTTATCACCCCAGTGTATTATTTTGTATTTTTGTTTTAAAATAGTGCAATTATTTCCATATTTCGGGCCCTATTAATGCAGCCTTTTTCCCACCCAATATTCGCTGCTTTAATGGCTCAGCAGGGAAGGCCCTTGTTAGTCATCTGGTGCCCTTGGTTAATGACAAAATGACTGTTATGATATATAAAAATGTTTTAAAATATTCCCTCCATAGATTTTAATAGCACGTGTCCCCACGCTCTCCCTGGGCACGTGTCATTATGTGCCTGAGAGTGGGGGCTGGACTTCGGCAGCTCCCACAACTGAGAAGTGGAAGAGATCAGCTGAGCACAAATTTATGATCCCTTCCACTTCTAATTATGACACAGAAGGTTTATCAACTATAAACAGATGGGGTATCGCAGAGGTAAGGCACCACAATATGTGGTGTCAAATGCAGTTTACATAACTTGAGGAATCTCTTTAAGTTTCTCTGGAGTGTAGTAAATTCTGTGCAATAAATTAAATTTAATTTGTTTTAACCTATTGTTTTGTGATACAAATGTATGAGAGGCTATAGTACTAGTCCATGGATCACTGGGTAGAGGGATAGCCAGGTCTTTCTCAAACGGCCTTTTAAGAATAAGTCAATTGATGTCCCAGCCAAAATAATCTGCCTATTAATTTCTCTTCAGAAGTTAATTTATTGAAAAAGGACTCCATAGTGTAGAGGGGAGAACATTCAGGTTATCTACACATTTCTTCATAATCTCCTTGATATGAAGGTAAGTTAGAAAAAAACCTGGTTGAATATTTAATTTTTTAGTAAGATTTTGATAAGAAATAGAGTCTCCTTAAACATATTAATCCCCAAGCAGTAAGATATTTAAGCAATAAGACAAGACAAGATGTGTGTTATTGTGTAATAACGTCACTCCTGGGGTGGGTTGAAGCACAAGGTGAAGCCAAGTGCTTCCACCACCCCATGAGTGACGTCATTACACATTATACAATGGCAAGAAAGAATCCTGGATTCTGATTGGTCAGTGTGTGCCTGAGACAGTGATGATATTACAGTATAACATCACTGTCATTGATTAGCATCACATTTGCTGGCTGTATTCATAGAGCCTTTTTTTCCTCTTCTCTAAGAAACTCACTAAAAATCTACTAAAAACATTTTTTAAATTTTTTTTTTATTTTGTATAACATCGAGCTATTAGTATAATAGTAATATAGTATTCTCCAGGGTGTGTGTTATTATAATAACGCCACTCCTGGGTGGTGGAAGCACTGGCTTTGCCTCGTGCTTCAAACCAACCCAGGAGTGACATTATTACACGATAACACACACCCTGTCATGCCTTATTGCTTAAATAACACACACCTTGGAGTGCCTTATTGCAAGTATACAATGGCTCGATGTTATACAAAATAAAAAAAATTAAAAATGTTTTTAGTGTATTTTTAGTGAGGCAGTATATCTTTGTTACTTAAGAGAAAAGCAAAGAAATACTTGTCAAATCAATACAGTGATGTTACTGTGTAATAACATCACTGTTCCAGGCACATACTGACCAATCAGAAGACAGAACATTGGTTTGCCATTTATAATTAGGTGCTGGGTACAATAGGTGATACGGATCACACTCGGGTGGTTGGGCACGAGGCCGCAGGCCGAGTGCGTCCAACGACCCGAGAAGTGATGATATCCCACGATATATCACACCCTGGAGTGCCTTATTGCTATTATGAGCAGGAGTAATGATTTTATAAATAAAAGAGTAAAAAAAAACCTTTTAAACCTGTTAAAAAAAGCTTTTTTGGCAGTGTAGGAATACATTTAAAAAAAATAATTCTAGAGGACAGCAGGTGGCTCTGTTGTAGTTGGAGCTGACATAAGAGGTAACAGTATTGTGATGGTGTGACCTTTGAACTCTACAACAGTGTCTTTGTCTGTCTCCACCCCCCCAGTAGATGATCGCGGTAACGAGATTGTATAGAGAAAATGAAGGCAACGAGCAATATTACTGGATTTGGAAGCAGTGGGTTTGACAGGACAATTGTGTTCATGGCCGCTTTGAATCTGCGTGCTCATGTAGAGTTGGGAACCGTCGTCTGGTCAGTGTAGCCAGAGCGGCAGCAGGTTTGTTTTATCTGTTCCAGAATGTCTTTAATGTTCATTTTATTGTTGTGGGTCCTGGAGAGAGCAGGCAGTATCGCTCGCTTAGCGAACGAGTTCATTTTTTTTTTTTTTTTTTAAATGGCAGCCGACTACGAGTATGACTTGCTGTGGACTGCGGGAAATTGAGAACACTGCGCAGTCAGTGAGGAGGCTGGTAACCGGAGGTTTTCTGAAGCCGTGATGATGTAGCCCGATATCATCACGGCTTTGAAAACCTCTCGGCCAATCAGAATCGTCCATTTACGATCGCCGGTTCATAATTTGTTGTAACCAAGATAGGGTAAACTAGAGACCAGAATATGCATATTGTGAAACAAGATGAAGTTGATCAATTCTGCTCCTATAACCCCATTCAGCTGTTTGCCTTTTGCCAGGCAGCAACTGTAGTTTTAGGACAAGACTAGGAAGATGAGTAAGAGCTCACCTAATTAGAATCCAGTTCCAAAGCAGATATTAAGTTTTTGGCTGGAAGGAAGTAAGCTTCCATAGAGAGCAATGGCAAGGGTGGGTCTATGTCTTTCAGCCATGGAATGACATGTCTGGGTTGAGCAGCAATATAATACAGGAGCATATTGATAAGTTCCTTGTTCCTGCTTCAGGGAGGAGATACAATTTTTCAGTTTTAAACTGGGTCTTTTCCCTGTCCATAAGAATTTCCTCAGGTACTTCTTAAAGTTAATGAGTACCTTTTTCTCTACCCTGATGGGGAGGGCCTGAATAAGAATCCAAAATACATTCTCTAGTTTTAAAGTTGAAGGGGTTTATAATTTTGCAGTTTACATGGATAATTTAAACATTTCTGAAAGTCTGGCTACTTATCATTCATTCCCCTTAAAGCTAGAACTGTGAAATATAGCACAGATAACCAGGTAGTATAGAAGTTCAAATGTTTCAGATTTAGTGAAATTTGAATATGTTGTAAACTGGGATGCAAATAATTCACATTTTAATTTTGGCAATATGTTTGGCTGCCAGTAACTCAGTCTCTTTAACTAAATTTCTAAGTTTGGCAAATTGTTTGGCTTCCAATAACTCAATGCCTTTTAGAGCTAGATATCAAAACATATTACACATGTACATGTGGTAATGTATGTACCTGTAAATCTGCCAAATATTGTATCATTTACATAAGTGCTTTTAAAATGTTAGTGAAATAACTCAAAGTTAGAATTTGGCAAAAGGTTTGGCTGCCAATAACACAGCTACATTTATAGCTTGAGACCTATAACTTTGTAACTATACCTGCGTGATATGGTTCTTTAAATCCTGAAACTGCGGAGATATTAGGAAAAGAAATCATAAAATTACAGTAGATGGAAATAACTGAAAATTAAATTTTGATGAAATGTTTGGCCATCTGTAACTCACACCCTTTAAAGCTAGGAATCTGTAAAATGGTACACTTTTATATAAGGGATGTATCAGTA
Source organism: Neoceratodus forsteri (assembly GCA_016271365.2). Lineage (NCBI taxonomy): Eukaryota > Metazoa > Chordata > Ceratodontiformes > Ceratodontidae > Neoceratodus > Neoceratodus forsteri. Next base: position 1,684,266,463 of record CM057456.1, read on the forward strand.
TACTTCCCAAATGTTGTAGCATTTGGATGAGTAATGTTAAAATTACACCGTAATTACTAAAATTCAAATTGTGGAAAAAGTCTGAAAAAATTTTCTTATACATTCTGCTGCATTTTCTAAAATTGCAATGGTAATTCCAACTGAATTCCACCAGCAGAATTTTACATCCTATGCAGCTCTAATGAACACCAATATTCATCTTTATTTCTTTTTTTCCATTTGGCTAATCCATGCTTCCTAGAATACTCACTGGATGTGTTTGCCATCTTACAACATTTACCTTTATAAGCATTTCATTTAACAAAAGTCTGTTTCTTCTTTGAGAGCAATTTGTTTCTATTTTGTCCTAAATAGACTAAAAACAGAGGCAAAACTAAATATAGAACTTGCACGTTTTCATTATAAGGATGTCAAAGGAAAGTCACAGTGGTTTTTAAATCAGAAAAAAAACAAAACAAATACACAGTTCTATTGGTTGAGTGATGAAAGGTATCTTTATTTTGTCATGGACACCACTGTTACAGTTGTAAGAGTGCTCTCATATGTATTCTTTGGGTATGAGAACCACAAACCTAAGGGGCTCAATTCTGAGACCTAAGAATGTAAGTGAGATAACTTTTACAACTGTAAAATTGGTCTATGTGGCAGTATTGATATATTATTGCTCAAGGTTGATCAATGATATATTAAGATAGCTAAGCACTTAAACAGAATGCAGGAGGGGTGAAACTGGAACTAGGGGAGCCCTTTGAAGGGGTGGAGAATGGGGACTTAGCAAGTACTCCCACAGACATAGAGAGAAGGCACAGAAGAGCAAGGGATGGCATAGGTAGGAAGTAGACTGCAGCAAAATGAGGGAGTGAGGGTGAGAGGGTCATGGAAAACCAAAAGATTGAATGGAATGGAATGGAAGTGTGGACAAAGGACAGGGCACAAGAACTATAAGGGGGACAAAAATATGTGAATGGAAAGTGGCCTTCCTGAACTCTAGGAGCTTGGGTAACAAAATTAGCAAGCACTTGACTCTGGTGGCAGTTGCTGAGCAAGACACAGTGGCCATAACTGAGACATGGGTAACTAGAAATAATGATTGGGATCTGGCTACCTGGGTCATTTCCTGTAAAGAAGAGATAGGCTAAGATAAGATCAAGGGGGAGGTCGTTGGCATCTAAATCAAGGAGATCATAGAGGCCACTAAGTATAGTGCTATCAAAGCAGAAGGGGAGGAAGTGGAGTTGATTTGGGTGCAGCTGAGAACAGCTACGGGACAAAAAGTAAGGTTAGGAGTGGTCTACAGACTGCCAGGGTAGAAGGAGGAGGGAGATAGAGAACTAGGGTAGGAAGTTATGAGAGAAGTGGCAAAAGGGGAGCTAGGAGTTCTTGGTGACCTGAACATACCAGATGCTGATTGGGCCACCCTTGCAGCAGGCACTGCTAGACATGATGTAGAACTGCTTCTTGGTGCAGTGGGACAGGGAACCCACAAGATGGGATGCCATCCTCAGTTTGGTGTTTTCCAATTCAGAGGAGGTGGTGGAAGGGGTAGCAGTGAGAGAACCACCTGGGTCCAGTGACACCAATACTGTGTGGTTTGAACTGGCCTTAGGCAATTGCAGACCTTCACCAAAGGCTATGGTCCTGGATCGCAGAAGGACAGATTTTGGTAAAATAAGGGAAAGGATCAGGAAAAAACTGGTGGAAGGAGAGATGGTTAACAGAGTAGAGGAAAAATGTGTACTAATAAAAGGGTCCATATTGGAAGAGAGTTGATTCTTGTATGAGGAATATCACTGATAGGAACAAATATAAAAGGCCAATTCAGTCACCAAAAAATGAGGAGGCAGTGAGGGCCAAAAGGAGAGCATTCAAATGATATAAGCAAAAGTAAGAGGTGGAGGAATGGGGCGGATATTGGGGAAGACAAAGGAGAGACAGAAAGTGGTCACCCACTGGCTGCAGTTGCATAAGGTTAAAAAGTATTTACTGTTGCATCAAAAAGAACCTCACAACCCTCCTCCACAGTAGCAAATAATGAGCAAAAAATAAAGCATATTTGCAAATTTTTATTTTGCCATTCTTTTCAGCACACTTTAAAACAATGGATCTAAACAGTTATAGAGCCACCCCTGAGAAATAGCCCAATAGGGCTATTTTTGGAGGGTGGCTCTATACCTGACAGATACAAAGATGCACATTGCCAAGGGTGTCAATTGGGGGATTTTTGTTAGGTATATCAGGAGAAAAAAGAAAGATGATGGGTGAATTGTCCAGCTATCTGAGGGGGTGAGGGTAGTGGAGGATGACAAGCAGTAGGCTAATGTTTTGAACAGTTACTTCTACTCAGTGGTCACTGTGCAGGATGAGAGTCCACTACCAAGAAGTGATATTAAGGCCTCCACAAGGGGGGGGGGGTTCAGGAAATGGGGCAGATGGTGGTCATGACTGACAGGGAGAGGAAAGGCTTTAATGTAGATAAGGTATTGGGACTGGATGGCTTACACCCAAGGGTGCTTAGAAAGCTGGGATCAGAGCTAGGAGCCCTTGTCTGAGCTGTTCAGATGCTCATTGAAAACCAGTGTGAAGTTGGGGATTGGAAATCTGTGGATGTGGTTCCACTCTGTAAAATGGGAAAGGGAAAGACCCACAAAACTACAGACTGCTCAGTCTTACCTCCATTGTAAGTAAGCTGATGTAGAACCTAGTCAAGGAAAGTCTAGTAGCCTGTCTAAGGAAGATTTGCTCTACTTCAATTTCTATAAAGCTTTTGACTTTGAAGACCTGGGCATGGGGAGTGAAATGATCATTTTAGTGGAGAAGCAGTTGTGGGGTGGAGAAAACAGGGGGTGGTCATAAACAGGGTCAACTCAGAGGACAGGGAGGTCACAAGTGGGTGCTACAGTGGTTGGTCCTGGCACTGGTTCTGTTTATTGTATTCATAAGTGGTATTAGGGAGGGTACCCAGGATAAATTATCTCTTTGCAGAAGACACACAACTATTTGGTAGGGTAGATAGCAAGGAAGGGGTGAGAGAGCTAAAAAGGAATCTGGAAAGGTAGGAGATATGGTCCAGAATATGGCAATTAAGATTCAATATCAAAGAGTATAAAGTAATAAAGATAGGGAAGAAGGAGTCATGTACAGAGTACTTGATAGGGGTTTAGGTAGGCAACAACACCTGAGGAATGGACCTGGGAGTAATCTTTACTGATTCCCTCAAACAATCCAGTCAGTGAAATAAAGCATACAGCAAAGCAACAAGAATTCTTGAATGCAAAGGGAGAGGATTCAATAGTAGGGAGAAGAAGGTGATGTTGCCCTTGTACAGGTCCCTGATTAGGCCTTACCTGGAGTACTGTGCTCAGTTCTGGAGTCTGCACCTGAGTAAGGACAGGCACAGGTTAGAGACTGTACAGAGCAGGGTCAGCAAGATGATCCAAAGCCAGCAGGGGTATCACGTCAAAACGGTGAACCAAATTGAGTGACTCATAAATGAATGACTCAATTTGGTAGAAAGGAGGTACTTCAATGGGGAGGATTTAGTGAGGGTAGGTAATAGCGATGGTGGTGGGGAATAAGGGTGACGAAAGGGAATAGCCATGGAGGAGGAAGAGAACGAGGGAGGGACCAGGCAAGAGGAGTCAAGAAGTGGAGCCTGCTGCTGCTGAGCTGCCTGCCTACCGTGGTGGGTAAGGATGCCACCTGCTGGTGTGGTGGTTCTGGGTTTGAGACTGCTAGCAGGTATACTTCTGCTTGCTTTTTCAGGGTGTTGTGATTTTTCTTATGGCGTTCCAGTCATTGGCACCCCCTCTTCTGTATTCTTTTTTCCCTAGTGTCGGCCCCACCTCAGAGATGGTTATTTTAGTATGGGGCAGTGCAGGGAGCTTGCCCCCACAAAGGGGACTACGGGGGACATAGCCTCCCACATTAAACATTACTTTACATTTGCTCTCAGTTTGTGTTTGGTGTAGCGTCCTATGTGATGATTTGGTTTTCGGCAAAATCCACTCGCTATTTTGCAAGTTGCCAAAATATATTCGTTCTTATGACATGGAACCCTAGCAGGAAAAATTCTATGAGGAATGGCTGGAGGCCCTTAACATGAACTCACTGGAGGCCTGAAGGGAGAGTGGCAACATGAAAGAGACATACAAGTTCCTTAGGGGAATTAATAGAGTGAACAGGGAGGACCAGTACACCAGGAACTGTAGTACTGTCACAAGAGGATACAAATGGAGACAAGTCAATGGAAACTTCAGGAGTGATGTAAGGAAGTTCTACTTCACCAATAGGGTGGTAGAACCAAGACAGATTACCTGCAGAAGTGGTGGGGGCAGGCACTAAAAATGGGTTAAAACATGACTAGGACAAATATAGAGGGCACACACAGCCATTTGGTCTCCAAGGCAGTTCTGGATTGTGCTCTAGGGGGTGGCTCTTACTCTGCTGGCCCTGCCATTGGGGGGAATCCACAGGGTATTTAACCCTCTGAGGCCAAAAGACAAGTGGTAGTCAGTTGTGGGAGGTGGTGATGAGGCTAAACAGCTGCCCACCTGAGCCGAGGGGTATAAAAAGTTGTATGGCAATAAAAATGAAAGCTATCTGCAAATCAGGAATAGGTATTTTCCCAACCCATTTTTATGTTGGTTGTACACATGTGCGAACCAACGTATTGTTGCAATATGGGATTTTGGATGTTTGTCGCTACCAAGCCCATTGCAGTACACAAAACCAAGGGTTTGTAATGGGCTTGGCAGTTGACACCAATGACTACTCAGTGTGGCCCTGACGCAACTCTCTGCTAGGTGAGTTGAACAGTCATGCACTTCAAAGGGCCAAAGTTGCTCCAATCAGAGAGGGTTTCGGTCCTTTGATCTGCATGAAGCTTACATCAGTAAACAGCTGATCGGCTTGTGGAGAGAAAGGGGGAAGTCTTGCAACAGTGGCTTCCAAAAAAAAAAAATCTCTCCAGACCAACAAAAACAGGCCCCTCCATCCCCCTCACTTGATCTAAGGTTGCCGACAGTGGGGTGCCCAATCCCCATGTCAGCAGTAGCCCCCTCCCCCTAACAGTGTGCCCTCTTGATCTAAGACCTGCCAACAGTGGGGTGCTCAATTCCCATGTGGCGGTAGCCTCCCTCCCCTCGACAGTGTGGGACACTGGGTAGCCCACTCCCAGTGTCCCCAGTTGTGTATAAAATTCCCATTTATTGCTGTGGAGCACTGGGGAGCCCACTCCCATTATTCCCAGGATGTCCCCCCCAGCAGTGTTGCCATTTCTCCCTTATGTTTGTCGACAGCGGGGTGCCCAATTCCTATGTCGGCACTAGCCCCCCTCCCCCCAACAGTGTGGGGCACTGGGTATCCCACTCCCAGTGTCCTCAAATGTATAATGTACCTGTAAATAAGAAAACAGCCCCTGACATCTTTTTTTTTAAAACCTGGAAAAAGAAAACGGTTCCTTGTCGTCCCCCCACATCCCCCTCCCCATCCTGACCCTCCCTCTTTGCACCCACCTCCCCTTACCCCCCCTTACCCCATACTTACCTCCAGAGGTCAGCAGCTGCGATCTTCTCTGGACCAGGACACGTCTGCACTCTTCAAAGGTGAACCACAAACTGAAGGAATCAAGGTAAACCGTATAATGGCTGTCAATGGGGCTTTCAACTTATCTTGATATCTCAGCAATTTTTAGGACCCATCAAGGTCTCTCAAAGAAGAAACAGACTTTCGTTAAATGAAATGTTTATAAAGGTAAATGTTGTAAGATGGCAAACACATCCAGTGAGTATTCTAGGAAGCACGGATTAGCCAAAGGGAAAATAGAAATAAAGATTAACTTCCTGCCTATGCCATCCCTTGCTCTTCTGTGCCTTCTCCCTCCTCTTCTGCTCTGATAGTTCAACACTGACACTGTCATCTCGTTAATCGGTCCCAAAAGGTGATTTCATGGTTGCTGTGCAGAATCACCTTTTGAGACTGATTAACAAAATTACAGTGTCAGTGATCATGAGGTGGGGTCCCAAGAACCCCATGTTGAAAATTGGGTGCAAAAAGTCCCAAAAATGACTGCTTTACAAGCATGCATTGTGCAGTTTAAACATATGCTCGTAACTTCACCAATTTTTTATATTGTCACTCCAAATTTTCAAAATTGACATTTTTTCACACCTCCTCATGAACAGTACAGCTGTCATCTTTCACATCCTGCCCGAAATGTGTTTTCACACCTGTGGCGTGGAATGGCATGGTCGCTGTGTGAATTCAACTTTTGAGATGGATTAGCGAAATTACAGTGCCAGTGTTCATGAGGAGAGGTCTAAAAAAACCCATGATGAAAATTTGGTGAAATAAATTTAAAAAATTACCGCGTTATGAGTGTGCATTGCGCAGGTTCTACCCACACGCGTAACTTTGAATATTTTTTATATTTTTACTCCAGATTTTCAACATTGCCATTTTTCACACCTCCTCATCAACAGTATACAGCTATCATTTTTCACATGCTGACCAAAATATGTTTTTGTACCTGTTGCACAGAATAGCATAACCACTTTATGAAATCAACTTTTGGACAGAGTAATGAAATGATAGTGCCAGTGTTCATGATGTGCAGTATCCAAAAGGTCATGTTGAAAATTTGGTGAAACAATTCCTGAAAATACCCAAGTTATGTGCATCCTTGAATTTATTGTACACATGTGCATAACTTTGCGGAATTTAGATCCTGCGCTCCCACAGTAAAATAAGGATACTATTATACTATTTCAAAAAGAAGGGAAATTCATTGCAAAAAACTACATTAATGCATCAGTTAGGGTTTTTATTCAATCATCAAAAGCTGGGAAAGTTGATGTATACATTAATGTACTTTTTTGCAATGTGATCTGCTGGCTGTACTATAACAACAAGCAGTGCAATTTCATTCATTAGAAACCAAAGCTTGGCAGTGGAGGAGGGAGGGTTGTGCTGTGCTGGACTGGTGGGTGGTGGTGGCAATTGCCTTCTCCTAATAAGGAGAATTGGGCATTAGGTACCAGATGTTGGGTGTGGGGGGAAGGGTGATGGATGAACTGAGTGGTCAGGTCACTGCTTGTTGTTGTGGTGGGGAATACTCACTTAAATTTGAGGGATTACTCTGTATTCTTGGTGCTGTTGCCTCTCACTTAAATTTGGGGGATTACTCTGTATTCTTGGTGCTGCTGCCTCTCATTTAAATTTAGGGGATTACTCTGCATTCATGGTGCTGCTGCCTCTCACTTAAATTAGTTTATAAGATGGGGGCCGGCCGTGGAGGCGGGCGGGTTCTACTGGTCCCCATTAAATGTTTTTTAGGCCAAAAAAAAAAATTGAGGGTGCTGGGTGCATAGGAGAGTGGGATTTAAATAGGTGCCACTGAAATAAGTTGCTGCCTTGAAAGTACATAAGGCTATGGGACCAGATGAGGTACACTGCAGGGTATAAAGGGAGCTCAGGGAAGTGCCAATGTTAAACAAGCAACCAACGTTTGGCATTGACAAATGCTTGTTTAAATATGGAATACTGTATTAAATGTCCATAAAAGGCTATAATTCCATTTAGGGGTTCTGATAACATTTATAAGCCAAGTGTGCAAAGCACAAGTGATTCATAGTTGTCACCAGAACCCTCAGATAGAGTTAAAGCCTAATAATGTATACTTTGGAGTATTATATTATTTTTATATTTTTTTTGCTTAAAATATATTTTTTTAGCATTCATGAGGTAGAGACAAGTGAGAGTGGGAGTCATGTGGCATACAGTAAGAGTGGTACCGAAGAAACAAAGTGAGAGCAGATCCCACGTGAGATAGGCCATTACAATTCGCCATTTACAGCATTATAATTGGTGAGTTGTGACACCATTTCTTGTAAAAGCTCTGTGATGATGTCACAAATGACTGATTACAAGGTGGGAAAAGGTTGACTTTTATAGAGGAGTTATGTTCACCCCCTTCCCCCAAAACAAAAGAAACACAAAAAAAAAACCAGTTACAAAACTGTGAACTCCTGTATGTTCTACAGATATGACTGTTCACCATATATTATGATGGGTGTCAGATGAACTGTCATCCAGTCTATGGTACAGTAGTCTAATGTCAGCAGGAACACTATAATAACAGAAAGTCCTACTACAAGGGCCAAGGCATTTTGCTTTGATTGAGGTATAACGTGAACATGTCAACTGATGAGTGAGGAGCATATATGACACAAATGTTGTGATAGTAGTAGTAGTTATTTTATTTACAAGATGCCCTTCCTCTGATGCTCAGGGCACTGTGCAGGAATAGACAGGCAGAATAACAATAAATAAACTTAGTAATAAGCAGCATAGAAACTACATAAAATACAAACACAACATAAGAACATAAGAAAGTTGCCAGCAGGAGACCACTTGGTCTGTCAAGTCTGCCTGTGTTGTCGAGACCTGGCTTTTCACCAGTGCCTCATGCCCTTACTGCCCCTCTGTCCTCCTCCTCCTTTCTCCCTGGCATGGTATAACATGGTAATGCATGGAAAAGGAAAGGAGGTGGCAACTGAGAAGAGTTACACTGCTCTACAAACTATCTTTGTTTAGGACAAAAATAATTACTGCACTTGACTAAAGCTGAAGAGAAATGGGTGCAGCATATCACCATAGGAATGACAGAGATGTCAGCATATAAAAAACTCTACACTCCTTCTGTGGTCATTGCGAGGAGAAGCACAGCAGTTAACAAGCAATACCCAGCCAGTGGGGCAATGCATCTGACAGGAGTGACACCCACCCTGTGGAGTACTGTGTCAGGAATGAGGAACTGCCTGCCTTCTAGAGACTACAGTATACTTCTAAGGAGTCAGCAGTAGTACAAGGGAACATCCCCCACTCTGACAGAAGTCATTGTTATGGTCAAAGGTGGGGTAGCAGGAGAAAATCTTAATGTCTGGCACCATTCAGCATTATTAGCTGTTTTGTTATAAAACAGTGAGCTAATTCATGTCTTTCCAAATCCTTGCCTCAAGGTGTATTCACCGGTATTTGTAAAATACTGATATTTCTGTTTTTTGTAGGTTGACATTTAATATGAATGCCGTATTATTGTATTAAAATCTGTTGCCTCCATATCCAGTTACAAGCACTACAGTTTGTCTTCCAAAAGTTAAAGATTACCTCCGTGATCCTTGGAACTCTACAGATGATTCCTAAATCTGCAATACAGTGTTGACCATATACTATAATTACTTTCAAATTTCTGTTTTATATACAATTTACTGTTATCCCAGTTAATTATAATTGAACTGTGTGGGCTATCAAAACCTTGTATATAAAGCAAATGGTCTATACTGTAGCATCCTACTTGGAAGAAGCTATATGCCTCTGGAAGAGAAGAGGTCTGGTATGCAGTATCTGTAGGGGAAATCTGTGAATACTCTACATACTGTTTTGGCCCACAGCAGATTCCCTTTTTGCCATAAGTTGGGAATTGTCAGGTCCTGTCACATTGTATCACAGAGAAATTAACAGAAAAATAAGTCATTTGTTTTCCTGTTGTTCTGTTAATTGCAAACACAATAATCAAGCACTCAGGACACAAGGTCATGCAGCTCCCAAGAAACACCAGTAACTAGAAAACAATGCAAAAGTGGTAAGCAAGGACAGGCAATGAACAGACAAAAAGTTGCCAAACTGCAAAAGCAACATGGTTTATTGATACAAAAAGTACAAGTCAGAACAATAGGAAAGCAAAAGTACCCCAGCTTTGAACCCTGACTGGCTGGGTTCTTCCTCAGGGGTTCATTACTTTCACTATCTGACTTTTTATTTTCTGTTTATTGGGTGTCCTTTTGGAACACTTTTGCATAGTGTTCTGTTAACTGTTCACCATGGCGCCTGTGACACTGTTAGCCAGTTGGACAGGGAGTGGCATGGAACATGCCGTGGGCCAGCACTGCACCGTAGTTGTACCAATAAATAAATAGCTCCTTAGTGACTGTGTGAGCATATCATTTCACATTCGCAGACATAACTGTACAGTACATCATTTTCAAAACACTGAACTAAAGAGCCTAGAACATTTTAAACAAAAACAGTTTCAATTTGTGGCTTGGAAAGAAGTGACCATCTCATTCTGTACTCCTGTCAGTTGTATTGGGTCTGTATAAACTGAATTAATGCCATCTTGTATCTTTGCTGCTTTCTGGTTAGCATAAGCTTGTTGATAGTCTATTCTGGCTGTTACAGCTGGTTAAAATTTCTCTCATTTAAGATATCTACAATATATCTATATCTACTGTATATCTATAGCTATATCTATATCTATTCTTTGCAAACAATTGCACTAATGCAACATTTATGGTTCAAGCTAAAACAACAAAAGTAGGGAAATGTAACTTTAGGATTTCCAACCCTAAAGCCCCAACCCACCCCTAAAACAAATTAGCAGTGCAGTCTCCCTTGGGGTTGTCAGCCTTAAAGCTCACCCCATGAGGTGTGTATGTTTCTGGAGTGTATAAAATGGAGTGAGCTTTAGGGTTGACAGCCTCAAGGAAGACTGCACCACTGATTTGTTTTAGGGGCCATGCCACATGAGTCCGAGTGCCTGCGGTAGGCATTCACACACCCAGACACACACCATTGCACGAGGGATCCACTGCAGAACCCATGCCGGGCATCCGATTGAATGCCAGACTGGGTCCATGACTCAGCCTGTGGCCGCCCTGCATGGAGAGGTGGTGGCCATTAGTGAATAATGGTGGGTGAACACCTGTCCACAGGAGTGGAGCTGCATGGGTGGGTTATGCTCATTTTGGCACATAATTTGTGCTCATTAGTGCATAGGGTGAAATAATTTGACTCCAAATCTTCAACATACCCTTCTTATGACCCCGCCTCATGAAAAAGGGCAGTGAAAATTTTCAAATCCTGCCCAAAAGGTGATTCTACCAAGTGACCGCAAAATCACCTTTCAGGCTGGCAAAGGTATGCATCAAAGCTGAAAACCCAACTGTAATACATTGATGTGCACTTACCTTACTTTCTCATATTGCAGCCTGTAGTTCCAGCAGCAAGATGTGTCTTGGATCAGAGAATGGATCTCGACCCTGGGTTCTATTGAGGTGAGTGAGGGTGTGTGAGGAGTGTGTGTGGGGGGTGGGGATACAGGGCGGTGGGTGCTGAGTGAGAGGTCATGGGGGGGGGGTCAGATCGCCAAGGGATTGTTTTCTTTTTTACAGGCTTTAAAGAAAAAAGACATCAAGGGATGTTTTTTCCTTATTTCATACAGGAAGGCAACTGAATGGTGGGGTGTGCCACTAAACTACAGAGAAAGAAAACATGCATATGGGGACAGCAGTTGGAGGTGTGGGTGCCACTGTACACCAGGGAAATACTTTATCATTATGGGGATGGTGATCAGAGGGTGGGGTGGGGTGCACCGCTAGACATCAGGGAAATAGAAAATTAACAACAAACACAAGCAGTCTGTGGGAAATGGTATGCACAACTTGATTTCCAGTTGCTCTGAGGTCCTTGACAAGGCCCCAGAAGTGTAGCAATTTGGGGCTGCTGGCAATGTTCCCTCTAATTTTCAGTCTCTGTGGGTGGGCGACTGATATGTGTGTGCGGCACTTTGTGCAAAAAAAGTGATTCATGTGCGCAAATTGGATCGCCCAAACAAGTGATATATTTTATTGCCAATAAACAGTAGAAAATATAACCAAACACTCAAATACTCAATGCAAAGTATAAATATACATTCTGACACAGTCTGAAGATTGGATGTGCATTGTGCACCATTAACAGTATGAACTGGAAACATGTGTAAACTATGACATTTTAAAGAGTCTTGCATGCATCTAAAAGGGGTACTGCTGATGATGCATTGCTAAGAAATAAACATTTACTGTTTTTTCTCTCCTATCTTTTCCATTCTGCCAGTGGACATATATTTTATTAAGATCCATTTTTCCACCAGAAGCTAAAAACAATTTTGTTCACATCAGCATATCTAAATGGCTTTCTTCCAAGTGGTTTCTTTGTTTGCTTTTAATACAGTTCATGAGGCTGAAGCCTCTTTCACAGTCAGCACTAGAAGCTTGGAATGTAGTAGTAGTAGTAGTACAATTTATTGTTCAGCATAAAGCAGTTACAATATACTAAAATCAGGACAAAATACATAGTAAATACAAATAGACAATAAATAAATCAACAAGGAACTTAAATATAGTTTCAGTGCAATTCAATTTAACAGTATTCCTTGAGTATCTTTTCACATAAAAAACCTCCACATGACTTCAAGTTCCTCTAATAAACTTTACAAATGAGTTGAAATAAAAAATCTTGCAAAGATCTCTACCATGTTCTTCTCTTTCATAGTAAACAAATATTCAAAAAGATCCTCCAGGGGGAGGCTGAGATCCCCTAACAATCCACCCAGCAGTTTTTTCCTAGTTGATTCATACCTAGGACACAACAGTACCACATGTTTAAGATCATCTATAGTCCCCACTCCACATTTACAATATGGAGAAAGTACCCCCTCTCTTTTTTGTCTGAAATGAATGCATTGAGCATTATAGTTTTCAGTTCTGAATCTTGTATAGATGCTCCTTTGTTTAGGACAGGTTAAAAAAGAGAGATAGGGTTCATATCCCCATGAAATCTTTACTTTTTCATAAAACCCATATAACTTAAGCTTGGAGAGTTGAAGATAGCAAGAATCTATATCTATGTCAATAAGCCTCAATTTAACATCCTGCCTAATCTTCTCAAATGGTATTGTGTAAATTTTATTTAAGAGGTGGCCCAATCCGGCTGGCATTATTGTTTCCTTAATAAGTTGAAATAAAGGGATGTACATATCCCATGCTGGCCTATTTGATGACTTCCTCTACACACATTCTGGGATATCTTTGTTGGGGCCAAAGAAAAAGTTTCAACAGAAAGAGAATCTGTTGTTCACAGATGAGAGAAGTCAAGGAACGTTGTCCTAACTCCAAGGGAAGAATACAGCTTGGAGTTCCATTTGGCAACACTAAGATGTATCTGTAGAGTTTATTCAGAATTATTTCTAGTTCTCTAACCTTAGTATAACCCCAGATTTCAGAGGCATATAACATGCTCGTTCTTATTTTGGCATTAACAACTCTTAATACCCCTCTGATCGAAGACTTCCTCATCTTGATGTTAAACATTTTTAGGGCATTTACCGAAGATCCCATTTTAAATCGAATAGCCTCCAAATGTTTGGTCCAAGATAGGCTATGTAAGCAATAATACCCGACAGGGTGGGCGGTATTGGGCTATACTGGACCACCCAGGGGTGTAATGAGGCCCAACGCCACAGGCGGAGGGCCTTATAGCCCTTGGAATGTCCGGTATAGACCAATACCGCCCACCCTGGAGGGTAGTATTGCACTTAGAAAATGGGCACAGTCATAAAAAAAAGGTTAGTTAAGATGTGAATTAAAAAATTAATTTAAAATAGGTTTTTGTAATAAAATAGTTTCTCCACCTATATTGGAATGCTTTTTTTTTTGTCTCTTGTCTGAGCTAGGGACTTATCCCTTGGAGCAGCTGCATAGCTCTAAATAGACCGACCATCGTGGCTAGCATTGTTCCCCCATTGGGCTGTTTCCATGCTGCAAAGAAACATTTTAGCCAGCTGAGTTCCTCATGTTAAAAATTGCAGGCAGAAACTACCAAATCATGAAATGATCTAACTGTTTCTCCAGAGCTGTTTTTTTTTCTATCTGCAGCTCGCCTGACCCCCCGCTACTCTTTAACTCCAGACCTCCCATCCCTCTATGCACCTCCATGGTGCTGCTGCCCGTGATTTTTATTTTTGCCATTTTTTTTAAATAGAGCAGTAATGAGCTGGGAGCTGAAGAGCGAGTGATTGATCGAGCTGCAGAATTACAAAACAGCACTTTTGATGGGTGGGCAAGCTGTCAGGAAACAAAGAAAAAGTAATTCTGCTAGATACTCTTGGCGGCAATTTGAAATTCTTTGCTTTGTCTGTGTTTGTTGTTCTGGGGTGCTGTTAAGTCAGCAAGTGAATCATTTGGGACATCGGTGAGTGGCGATGGTTGTGGGCAGCCGCATCATGGAGCAGTTGAGTACGGGCAGAAGGTCTGTAGATTTTGGAAGGATGTGGATCACCAGAGCTGGGAGGAAAAAAACAGGAAGATGTATGCGTTTCTGTGATCAGCTGGGAGACAGGGTATTGTTCATAAACTTGAGTGTGTCAGGAGAAGTGACCGAAGTGGAAATCGTTGATGGGGGCGGCATGTATCATAGGCTGGCACCCTGGGCAGGGTATGTGTGGGAGTGAGTATATATGTGTGTGGTAGGACTGTCTCGGGCTTTTGTCTGGCTAAAAACAAACAAACAAAAAAAGAAATGCAGTAAATGAGAACAGCTGAGGTTGGGTGCTGTAAGGTCAGGCAACCGGTATTGTGGGAATAGTATCTCTTGCTAAGTGAAAGAAAAATGGCAGCAATTTGAAATTTAAATGAGGTTCTTTTAGCCACTTAAGGCACAGGGTGGGCACCAAGATACTTCAGTTGGGTGAAGGGGCACTTTAGGCTGGCACTTTTTATTTCCTGGTCGTCTATTGAAAGTTAATGCACCCCCCTGGCAGGGGTACCAGCCAATCAGAGACCAGGAAATAAAAAGCCCATTTTCTAAAGGCAAAACGGACACCTAAATAGTCATAGCACTTAACAGTGTCTATATGGTTATCGTTTAGCCTAAAACCTACTGTATTCTTGGTTTGAGAGCCAAAAACTACAATGTCGAACTTGCCGAGATTAACTTTTAGTTTTCTTTGAGAACAGAGAGATTCAAAGTAAGACAATTTTCTTTTAAGATCTAGGACTGAAGTAGAGAGCAAGACTAAATCATCTGCATATGCTAAACATTCAGTCCTTTCATCATTAATTTTTGGAGCATGAAAATCTGGGTTACCAAACTGATCCAAGACTGTATTAATGTAGAAGTTAAAGAGAGTGGGGGCCAAAATACACCCCTGTCTGACCCCCAAGTTTGTCTCAAATCTATCAGTTAGATGACCATATTGATTATACTGGATACTTGCCCACATATTTTCATAGAGTCTAATAATAACATCAAGAAGTGAGGCCTCCAACTTCAGATCCCTTAATGCAGCCTGAAGGATTTTTCTACTAATGCTGTCAAAGGCCAAGGAGAAGTCCACAAAACAGCAATATAATCTGCTTTTTCTCACTTTAGCATACTTCCAGATTAGGTGCTGAAGCACATACTAACATACTAAAATGTCAGCAGAATAGGCCTAATGGTCTTTCAAGTCTGCTCGATTGGTCAGCCCCCACCCTGGGTGCTGACCTTGCTGCCCCCCCACCTTCTCTGGCTTCTCCCTTCCCAGTTCCGGATATTCTTGCAGCATTGGAATTTGCTTCCAGAACCCTTCCCCTGTACCTGTCCCAGTCCCTCTTGAACCCCTCCACCGTCTCTGCCTCCACCAGCCCCCTAGGCAGTGCATTCCATGGCTCCACCACCCTCTCAGTGAAGTAGCACCTCCTCCTTTCTTCCCTGAATCTTCCCCCCTCCAGCTTCCACCCATGCCCTCTAGTGGCCCCCTCCTCCTTCCTTCAAAGCACCCTGACTGTTCCTCCCCTATTTACCTCTTCGTAGCTTGAAGACCTCTATCATGTCCCCTAGTCCTTCTCTCTTCCAATGTGTACATATTTAGCTCTTCAAGTCTCTCCTCATAGGTCCTGTCCCCAAGCCCCAAATCATTTTGGTTGCCCTCCTCTGGACCCTCTCCAGGAGTTTAATGTCCCTCTTTAAGTGTGGCCTCCAAAACTGCCAGCAGTACTCAAGGTGTGGCCTCACCAAGCAGTTATACAGAGGGAGCATCACTTCCCTCCTTCTGGAGGTGATCCCCCTAGCAATGCATCCCAGCATCCTGTTGGCCTTGGCTGCTTCCCTCCTACAAGTCTCCGAGTTGTTCATTTTGACATCCACCACCACCCCAGGTCCCTCTCAGCCATCGAGACATGTAGCATTTCCCCAGGGTGTAAACTTGGCCGGGTTTCTGGCCCTCAGGTGGAGTACCTTGCATTCCCTGAATTGAACCTCAGCTTCCACTTTCTAGACCATCTTTCCAAAGCCTTCAGGTCCCCTGTAGGCCACCTCCCTCCTCCCCATCCACCACGCCTCAGTTTTGAGTCATCCGCAAAGAGACTCATCTCACTCCTGATTCCTGTCCTTATGTCAGAGACGTAGGCGTTGAACAGGAGGGGCCCAAGGACTGATCCCTGTGGGACCCCACTAATGACCCTCTTTGGGGATGAGACTATCCCGCCAACTACGACCCTCTGGGTCCGGTCCTGGAGCCAATCATAACAGTGTTGTACTGTAGAACGGTCCTTCCGGAAACTGTTCTGTGCCTCATTCAATACTGAGTTCTCCTTGACCCACAACAGCAATCTGCCCAAAATTATATTAGAGAAAATCTTCTGTGAAACCTCTATCAAACAAATAAGCCTATACATCCTTGGGTCATTCAGATCCTCTTTTTTAAAAATTGGGAAGATAACACTACCTGCCCAACTGGCAGGGTAAGAGTACCCCTGAACCAGGATATTAAACAGTAAAAGAAGAAAACGAATCCATCAGTTGGTAAAAACCTTATAGAGATCACCAAGGACCCCATCTGGCCCAGGCTCTTTATTTGCCTTAAGCCCAATCAGTGCCATCCAGATTTCGTCCTCTGTGGTCAAGATAGGTCTTGAAAAAATGTCATCCTCCTGTATTTTGAAAGTATCAGGTATCTCCTGCTCTTCATGAGAATAATAGAGCTTGGATAAATGAGATGCCCAAACTTCAGATGTAATATAGGCTTCAGTCCTATTGGCATATCTATTATATCCCTGGGCAACAATATTCCAAAATCTCCTTCCATCCCTATCCAAAACAGCCTGCCTCAGTTTTTCCCAAAGTCCCTGAGTATGTTTATATCTCTTCCATTCTAGAATTTTCCTATATTTTTCTCTTTCAGTCTTTAGAAATTTAAAATCTGCTGCAGACTTATTTCTTTTCTTCTTATGCTGTCTTAGTTTTCCTTCAAACTCTTTCTTTGCCTGTAGGCATACCGAATTAAACCAATACTTTTTATAAAGGGACCTAGGACAGTATGTTGTTTTACATCTAGGTCCAAGTAAAGAATGAATAGTTTCCCAATTCTCCAAAATATTAAAGGCCTTACTTTTGTCCAAGACCAACTCGTGAATATCACCAAAGACTCCTGTACTAAGAATTTCTTTGAAACTAGCTTGATGAATCGGCCCCCGTCTAATCCTTCTCTTGTTTATGACTTCCAGAGTCTTTTCCTGTTGTGCTTCACTCCCTAAAGTCCCAAAAGGGCATTTGATGTTAATTACAATAGCACAGTGTGCTGATTCCAGTCTATCCATGACCTCTAACTTTTGGATCAGCTTACTGCTTACAAATTGATCCAAACCTGATCAGGGGTTGAAGAGCCAGTAGGCCCTCTATGTTAAGGATCCAACTAGATCTCCCTGAGTTCTCCCATTTAAAATACAGAAATTTCTACTGGCCAGGCCCACTAGCAATTCCCTACCTCTGAGGTTAGATTTTAGATCCTGAGCAGTACTAGTATGAGATATTTAGATTAATTATAGTTATTGTATGGATCATATCTGAATAGACATCCTCCAAGAATTGAGAAGGAATTCTGGCATTAAAGTCTCCCAAAATAATTATAGGACAAGATATACTCTTATCTGACAATTCGTAAGTGTCATTTTCAGATCCTGTACGAAAAGGTCAGCGGGATCAGTAGCTCTTTTGCGACGGGGGGAAGTATATATTGCAGACAACGATCTTCTCTTGTCCCTTGATAATCATTACAGCCAAAATACCCTCTGACTTAGTAGAAATGTTAGTAATCTGAAAATTTAGCAAAAGTTTGATAAAAAAAGGAAATACCCCCTTTAAACCTTCCAAAGTTTTTATCTTTAGTTGCTGGCAGAGTAAAGACAGAATATCCAGCCAATCTGGGAGTTACATTTTCTGTACACCATGTTTCTTGCAGCCCAGTAATATCAAAATTATCCAGAAATCTCACTACTTCAGGGTCAGTTATTTTAAGATGGATGCCCTCAATATTCCTTGAAAGTATAGAAAGGGCATCCACATATCGATCCCCAGTTCCCTTATCCAAATCTAGCTGGCATTCAGAGTTCATTCATTTGGATATTATCTACAGGCTGCATTTGTCAGGCTGAATCAATAACTGTCAGCGGCAAGTAGGTATTAGGGTCAATTAGGTTTCCAAAGTAAATCGGGGGTTATCTGCCTCTAAGATTGATTCTCGACTATCCTTAGTCTGTGTCAACCCAGAAAAGACTTCATCCAAGTCTAAAGTGTTAACTAAATGTATTCCCAAACAATCCAGCTTGCTGGCCAGAGAAAGCAAGCTGCTAGCAGTATGAGGATTTTTAAATGTAATATCAATCTGTGTTTTGTGCTCAGGATCACCATGTAACTTTATGGACTCCACCATGTTTCTGGAGATACAAAATCCTAATGCTGTTTCCAAGAGCAGCAAAAAATCTTCCCTAACCTTCCTGTGAGAATCCTTGAGTGAAACCTTCCACCCAAAGATAGTTATGGTCCTACTCAGCCATACTTCTCTCTCTGCTTATGTACATGATCCTCTATCACTCCCAAGATTTTTCTCTGTGCTATCGTATCCTTCTCACTCTGTACCTCCCTATGGAGAATCTCTTCTGGGGAAGGATAAGACTGTGTAGGAACCTCTATACATGATAGCTTCATGTTTAGGTTGGAATGTAGCACATACATCAATAAGTTTAGCCACCATGCTGTACTGCATGTTAGTCAAAGCAAAGCGGATCATGTCAGTAAAGGATTTTAATGATCCTCCCTTTTATTTTTTCAGCAACTATAAATCTGAAGTCATTGTACTGGTTAACAATTTCTGCCTGGTCCACTAATGAAAATAAATAGTCCTGATATTTGCTGTATAGTCTCTCAATATTTGATAAGCCAAACTCAAAGCTGCAATGTGGCATTGCTGCAAAATCAAAGGCAGATCGGTTAGAAAGTTCACCTGCAGGAAATCGGCTGTCCAGATGGTCACATAACAGGCCAATGAATTGCAAAACTGCTGTTGTGCTTACCTCAGCTGTGCAATTAGCCAAAAGCAGTTTTACTGATTGGCTCCAGTAGACAGTTTCACCCAGGTACTGGCTTCTGATCTTTTTTAATTTTGCCCTAGCAATCTGTACAGCTTCAACTGTTGTTAGACCACTTTTCTGAAACATCTTAGACAACTCTGCCGACTCCAAAAGTACATCATTTAATACTGTTATGGCAATGTGGTATTCAGGGTTGGACAGCTTCTTAAAGCTGTATTTAGCAATGGGATCTTTGATGGATGCCTGCATAATTGCATGTGATGTCATTTACCCTAGGTATGGTTTACAATAACTACGCTGGGTATTGTCAAGCTCAGTGGGGGTTTTAAAATTTATTTTTGCAATGTAGTGAGTGAGTCACTGTGATATGAGAGAGGAGATACATTTAGGAGACTATTTCTCTTCTGCTCCTGATCCATACTAAGCGCAATCTGAATTTATGAAATTAAATGAAAAGGAAATTTTTTGCGCTGCCATTTCTTGCTGTCCACTTTAAAATTACTATCCCTGTGTAGCCAACATGGGCAACCTTTTACAAGCACTGATTCATTGAATCTCAAATGTGTATATAATGTGAGACCCCGGTTTAAAGAGAAGCGCAATCTCATCTCTCTAGATATATGTACAATCAATGTCTCAACCTGCTAATTGAGAAGGTTATACCCATCCCGGCCCCAACAAATACATTACAAAAATGACACAAAAACAGACAGTAGGTTGCTTTGATGCTTTTATTGTAAACAAAAACTATAGTTTTCCCATTTTTTGTACTGGAAAAAATGAACATGCTTTCAATGGTGAGGCTTTAAATCCATTATAAACACATTTTATATGTGAGACACTGCTTGGGGAAGAGGCAGATTACACTGAAGTTGTGCAGCTTTAAAACTGAAATAATATAATGTACACCCTATGTCAGAGAATCTCTCGTATTGCTTTGTTGGGGGGCATCTACCAAACAAATAAAACATGCCATTTCTGTGAACAGCAGGGGAATACTGTTCATTATCAAGTACTGTCTTACTGAAAAGAAGTGTCAAGCCGAAAACATTGCTGTTACTGGAAAGCCGATTAGTTGAAATTTTGTCGATCGGTTTCTTTTTTCAATAAGTGGAACAAGAGCGAGATGTCTGGCTTGTTAACTGCTGGCTTGTTAATGTTAATGAGTTGTGGCCTCGGGGGTGGGCATACAATGTTTCTTTCCCATTCACTTTCATGTCCTGCTGTCTGAGTCTTAAATCTGAGTGATGATTGTCACTACTTCATGAACATGAGGATCCCTGTCAGCTGTTTTGTGCACTTCTACTGAAGCTGTGTGCGGGTTATTTCTAACTGCTGTGCGGGCGCACATGAGCACACATTAGGGGGAACATAGGTTGCTGGATGCTTGGAAATAAAAACACTCCTTTCCACATGCCTTGATTAATTAATTTATTTTATTTGCTTTCCCAATGTTTAACTCATAAAGTTGAACTTTTTCAAGGGGTTTTCAAATTAGTCTGTTAATTAAAACAAATAATGAAAATTAATATTTGTAGGTGACAAGGTACACTGTAAGCCTTAAAGTTTAACTTTAAATCAGGATATCCTAGTTACCACATTTATTCGCTCCTGTTCAAAATTATCCCCAAGTTTTTTTTTCTTTATTTTTTTTAAACACTTTTGCTTTCAAGAAGCCTGAAAAATAATATAAACAGAATATAGTTAGGGTGATTTCCTAAAACCCTGTGTTACTAAATGTGCCACTACCACTGTTTAGAATTAGAAAGTGAAGTAATGCCAAAAAGTCTGTCTCCTCATAACTGCAAGGATTCATACCTGACTTCAATGGTGCTTGACTATGTGCATCTCTATATACATTTTAAATCCTGACTGAATAGTTCTGGAAATAAAAAAAAAAATGCTACTAAGCTTTGTTTTAATTTAATTCAATTCAATGCAGTTATATTGATCAATCATAATGGGTGAGCATCATGATTTTTACAATTTGTACAAACTTTATCACAATTTAAAATCAACTTTATAAAACATAAAATGCAATGTGCAATACTGTAGACATAAAGAGAAAGCCCATATCACATAAATAATGACACTTCATTAAACAAATAAAAGTCAGCTTACCTAACACATTATTTATGTATGTTTAGACAGCTTATTTGAACACCTATGAGCTCTTTTCTTGTTCTCAAATACTGATGCAAGAAAGCTGGCAGTGACCATTGCCTCTAAGGGAGTTCTATGATGTAGTAATATAAAAACTACATCATAATTCATGTTTGCATAGACAGGGAGGGTCTGATCAAGATATTGTTTTCCTGGTTTTGTGTATAACTGTCAAGCAAGCAATAACACCCAACAGGGTGGGTGGTATTGGGCAATACCGGACCGCCCAGGGGTGTAATGAGGCCTGACGCTGAAGGCGGAGGGCCTTATAGTCCCTGGAAGGTCCAGTATTGCCCATACCGCCCACCCTGGAGGGTATTATTGCACTTAGAAAATAGGCACTGTGAAAAAAAAATGTTTAATTAAAAAATGTTCTTTCAAAACTAGTTCAAACTGAGTTTTTTAATAAAATAGTTCCTCCGCCTATATTTTTCATGGTCACACACACACACACACACACACACACACACACACACACACATATACACACATCCTGATTGCAGATAGTTTGTAGATATTATTGCTTAAATGCTCCCAGACACGAAGTACAGGCTGTGCTGCTTATTTTGCTTTTGGCCTCCTGACATCGGTTTGTTGTGCCCACCCCATCATGTGTTTGCTTGTCATTGAGACAGGCATGAAACAGCACTGGCAATCATCTGCTGCCCCCCTCACACACTTCTAACAGCAGAAGAGACACTCCAGAGTTTCGTTTTACCTGAACAACGTAGGGGGCGGGCTCCATATACAGCTGCAGACGGGGTAAGAGTGGGCGGGGGGGAGCAGAGGAGGAATTGGAAAACTGATATGTACAGCGGCGCAGTTTTTTCCAAGCTCGGACACAGAAGCGGGATCCCCGGTTCATTTTTACTGCTGCTGTTGGATTACTAAGGGGACGATCCAATGTGATCACACTTTGATACTACGGGAACGTCCTCCTTTTTTTTCCCAGTGTGAAGAGACGGGGTACGAGGAAGGGGAGGCGGCAGTGAAGGCTCTGCAGAACTGTGGCACGCTGGAGGGGCGGCGACTCTAGCCTGTAACAAGCTTTGGTGGAAGGTAAAACTGCAGCATTGGTGTTCTCATATGTTGCCCCTTTTATGTACAGGAAGAGGAGCGACAGCTAGGGACAACTCAGTTGTAGGTCCTGATTATCATTAAGAACAGACTGCCCGGTATAGGGGATGTATTGGCGGTTTACGATTGTGCCTGTTATTTGTTTTCTGATCAGCTGGTAAACAGTATACTGATTTGAGCTGCTTATCATTTGTCAGGCTTCTTTGGTTGGTGCTGTGTTGCGGTGGGATGAAGGGCTAGGGATGGGTGATAAAGGACAGCTACTGTGTTGATTTCTGACACGGAGTGAGACTGAAGCTGCGGTTTACTTTATTTTGGGGACTTTGTGAGAGAACTTTTGCAGTTTTCTGGGGAGGGACACTTCTACTGTGGATTTTTTTATCTTTTAACATTGGCAGATGGTTGGCAAGTTTCATGGGAGGGAATGCTGATTCACGATCTCGCTAAGCGTGTTGTACAAATGGTGGCAAGTTTGAAAATTTCCATTCACGATTTGGCCAATTGGGAAGCAGGGTGGGTGCTGTGATAGTTCAGTGGGTGAAGGGGCACTGTGGCCTGGCTCTCATTTTTAGGTGGGCATCTATTGTCTGATAGATGCCTTCCTGAAGATGTGTGTCAGTGAATCGGGTAAGGGGATTTTCTTTGCCCATTTTCTAATTAATAATAATATTTCTCAGGTCCTCATGAAAATCCTTGTTACAGGGACATAAATATTTATCTTGAGCGTTTATGTTTTTAGAGAAAAATTTATTAAAGTAAAGGTATTTAACCATAATTAGTTCAAACCTTGCCCAAGTTATATTTTTTCTTTGCTCTGGAGAAATGGGGATGATTAAATATTTCTTGATGAAATGTCCTATTTTGTTTTGTCTATACCATAGAGCACACTTTTGCTGTCTTATAGCTGTCATGTCACATTCTTGTGCATACTGTAAGCACAAGATTTCTTCTTTATAAGATCTTTGTATTGAGGTGTTATAGTAATTCCTCTCTTTACATCATTCCATAAATGTTGCACATTAAGTTTGGACACCACACTTTTATGGGTCACAAGCCAATTAGATTTAATCCCATTGTTATCCAAAATTATTTTTTCCTGAAGACATATTTTTGGGAGTATATTTTCAGCATTATCAATTATTTTTAGCCAGTGATTTATTACCCACTGTTCTTTTATGCAGTTTATTTTAACTTTTCCCATTTCTGCCCTTCCCATCGCATTAGAAGTTAATTGTGGAACCCTTAGTAGTGCTTTATAGTAATACATTAGTGGGATTTCCAATATATTACTTTTTTCAGGCCCTTATACTTCTGCTCCATATAATAATATTGGATTTATTTTGGCATCACCATCTTTAAGAGCTAGTATAACAAAATTCCATCATATTGATAGTTAAATTTCAGTAGTACCTTAGCTATACTTTTAACTTTGTTACTTTGTTCTTTCACATGTTTAGCCCAATTAGCATTTGAGGTCATTTTTATTCCTAGGTATATATATATATGTTCAAGGTCAGTTGGCATTCATCTGTATCCCCCTCCCCCGGGTCGTGCCGGAAAATAGGCAGGATTTGTCTAGTGCACTTACCCGGTCAACAAAAACTAAAATATATATATATATATATACATATATATATATTCATTTACTACTTCAAGTAATTGATTCCCAATATATATTTTGACATTATTTTTCCAAGTGGAATGGGGACCCATTACCATTGTTTTAGTTGTATTTAAATTTATTTTTAATTCCAACTGTTGACATTTTTTTGTAAAAATGTCAGTTATCCTTTGTAAACCAGATTTAGACAAGGAAAAGATAATAATGTCATCCACATAAGCTAATGAATAAATTACTTGTTTATTTATACATGGCACATCTTGTTTATTCACATCCTCAAATTGTAATAGAGTACTGATGTAAATATTAAATAAAGCCAGTGCCAGAAGGCAACCCTGTTTAACCCCTCAACTGGAGGAAAATAATTCAGTTAAATCCCCCTTATTGTTATATCTAACTGCCATATATGTATTTGACTAGAATAAATAGACAGGGAGCAGACATGATGGGGAATATTCTTTTTTTGCAGAATCTCCCATAAAATATTTTGATTAATGAAGTCAAAAGCATTCGAGAAATCCACATACATGATATATAATTTCATTTTCCCTATGTGTACATATTTTTCAGTTAAGTGTGCCAGACAAAATATATTATCAATTGCAGAAACTTTTTCCCTAAAACCTGCTTTGAAGGGAAATAAAATTCAGTTGTTTTTTTATCCACAGAGTTGATTTATCTAATAGAATTCTTGTAAATATTTTTGAGGAGATATTCAATAAACTAATAGGGCTAAAATTGTTTGGTTCATACACTGATCCCTTTTTATGTATAGGGACTATTCTATTATTAGTCCAATCTTTAAGGATGTATCTATGATTCAAACAAAAGTTGAAAAAATATGCAAGTAAAGGGATCCAAAAATCTCTATAATTTTTATAGATTTCAGGAGGAATTAAATCATGGCCAGGGTGTTTTATTATTTTTTAATTTAACAATAGTTATTTCAATGTCTTTCTCAGTAAAGACCAAGGGGACATATGTGCCATCCATTATATTCTTAATAATGGGAGAAGTTATTTCTAATGGTGCTTCATTATTAAAGATCTCTCTAAAATGTTTAACTCAGTCTTCCTTTGGGACATGCACTGTCAATGAAAGTTGGGTTGCATTACAGCCCTTTGTTACCAGTTTCCAAAATCTTAGATTATTTGCCTGTATTACCTCAAACACCTCATTCCATTGGTTATTTTGTCTCTCTAGTTTTTGTAATTGTAAAAATTTTGTATAAGATTTTCTAGCTTTATTAAGATTTAAAAAAATGAATTCTAGTGGGATGTTTTATTGTCCATCTTATTAGTTTATTAAGTTCCCTCTTTGCTTCACAACACACATTGTCAAACCATTAATTATTTTTTGTTAGATTATTTATATTCTTCTCTGTGTATATTATGTTTTTAATGTTTTAATTTAATTGGCAAAACCTTTGTTGTAACTGTTCTAGGTGTATTGAGCCAATATTAATTTCCTTATTTAGTTTTTCTTCCCAATTGTCAAGCACAGTATCAGTCTCACTGGTTTGTAATTTTGAATGGAGCATAACTTTCTTACCAGATATGCCTATTTTTGCTAATGGGTTACAAGGTTCATCAGGGCTATCAGTCATTCCACCAATATCTATCATAAGTTCCAAAGAGGCATGGTCACTTTCAGTTCTAATCATAATGACTAATTTTCTAAAGGAATTATCATTTTCTGGGCTGCACAGAATGTAATGGATTATACTTTGTCCACTATGAGCAATGTATGTTATATTTCCAGTCAAATCACCAGGAAATCTACCATTAAGAATTAATAAAGCATTCTCCTCAATTAATTGATGGAGTTCAGAGCCATTATTGTTTTTGCCCCTATCCATACTTTTTCTTGGTGTACATCCAACTAAATTCATTTGTGTCTCCAGAATGTTCAAATTATCATAATTGGCTACCCAGCCATTAAAGTCTCCAGCAGTAATAATGATACTCTGTGGATACTTCTTAAAGGCTATATCAATATCTTTATTCAAGCTTGCCTAGATCTTTTTTAAAGGAGAAGTCCACCCCGAATGTGCAAAAACATATGTTATGTAGAGTGTTTTGATATGTATGTTACGTCCTAGTGTGTCCTTCCCTCTGTCTGCTATTAGGAGTTTTTCCTGAATTAGTCTGCTAGCTGTATGGTAGTTTTACGACCCCTGGGGATCTCCATCACAAATAAGTTTATTGGCTTTCTTTCTCCTATGATGCACTCTGGTTAATGTGACAGTGATGTAGCTATGCCCCTAGATTTAGCAGGGTCTGTCACAGCTCAGCCACAAAGAAAATATTTCTTTCAGAGAAGAAGTCACATTGCTACATTTTGGGTGAGTGTAATCATTATTATTTTTTGACATTAGTACCTTGGCCTGCTATGTTACAACCTATAGGGTGATGTTCAATTTTTGCTACTTAGTACTGGTGCAAAAACTGAAAGTGACTGAGAGAAATAGAGTAAACAGTGACATGATTCACATGCATGCACACACACACACACACACACACACACACACACACACACACACACACACACACACAGCAGAGCATAGCAGGACAAGGTATTGATATCAAAAAATAATAATGATTACACTCACCCAAAATCTAACAGTTTGTCTTCTCTGGAAGAAGTATTTTCTCTGTGGCTGAGCTGTGACGGACCCTGTAACAAGACACTAGCTTACTACAGGGGCAATTAGACATCACACCAAAGGGCACTCTGGGAAGACTAGAGGCCATAAAGGAAACCAGAATGGCAACCTCCAAGGGCAATAAAACAGTTAGGGGAAGTTAGAAAAAACATCTCTCACAGCCAGAGGAAAAGAAAATGTTGGGAACTGGTTAGAACACAGAAAAAAAGACTACTACATATCTTTTTCTGATTTTAACATGGAGTTTTCCTTTAAGTGGAACTTCAATTTAAATGGTGAAATATAAACATTGATTATGTTATATAAATTTTTACCCCAATCCACAGCTATAATTATATAATGCAGGTCTATTTTCAGAGTTTCCTTAACCTTAATAGTTATCCCAACTTTAATATAGGTGGTTAAGCCACCGATAAATCTACCATTTTTTTTTTCATTTTAACTGCTAGAGCATGAAATGCCTTAAAGCCATTTATGTTCACTGATTCCTTAATCCAGGTTTCTTGCAGTAGGAGGATATCAGATTTACTTAAGAATTGCACACAGTCATTATCAGCCATTTTACAGATATACCAGCTATGTTCCAAGATAACAACTTTGTTGTCAGTATTATATATTTCATTGTTATTAATTGAGTCAGAAATTAGGGAGCACCTTCTTTCTAGTCATTCATTCTTATTTTGGCTCCTTGTTGTATCAAGATTTTTCAAATCATTTATATCTATCAACAGAAAACCTGCCTTATTCAAGTTTTCTGCACCTAGAAGTAATCTTCTCATTAATGAAGCAGAGGTACATGTTATAATAATTTGTGATCCCATTCCTTTTGGGAGCATTCTTTCAACTTTCTCTTTATAGTGTTCCTCAATTTCAGACTCAGTAGTATTTGTTAGCAGTGCTATGACTAACAATTTTAAGATATCATTGTTTCCACCTTAAAGTTCATTAAGTCCAAAAAGTGATATGATACAGTCATTATTAGTTTTTTCAGACCCTGATGTTGTATGTTGGATAAAATTCCATTTTAAATGTGTTAGTTTTGCAGCAAAGATTTCATACGAAATCTCCCCCTCCATCATAGCATTACCCTGTACAGTTTTCCATGTTACAGGGGGTTGTATATCAAGACCTAAAATGTGTAATCTTTGTTGTTTAGACCAAACGTTTCTTGCCAAGTCCCTATCTGTGACCAAGACATATACCGGGTACTCCTCATCCTGGATGTCCATATATTTTAGGATTACATCCTCTGCATTTTTTTAATTCATAGTTCTGCATTAAAAAGATGCCCTGTCAGTTCTCTCAAGGTTTCTCCTGTCTCATAAAGTTTCTGGTAAAATCCCTTAACCCTTGCTGTGCCACCAACATGTATACAAGTCCTAAACCCTATACATTCCAAATCTTCTGGCAGCCTTTCCTTATTGTTACTTCTTTCCCAGATAAATTCCTCTTGGACTGCCCTTTAATTTGGGGCACATTTCTGATAAGGTTTTCACCACTCTTTACCCATAGTTCTTTCACCATCTCAGTTTTGTTAATCTTATCTTGGGCAGCTTCATCAACATTTTACTGATTTTTAGGAGGGCTAGTTATTTTTTTTTCTTTCTATCACACTTACAGGTTCCAAAGCGGGAGGTGCTGGGATGAGTACAGTTTCTTGTTTCACTTCTCCCTTTCTTGGAGCCACATTTTGTTTTGAACTTTTCTTCCTTTTATCTTTTTATTCTTTCTCTTGTCCTGTGATTTTTGTTTCTTTTGTATATCTGAAGTATCTTCAAGTGTACTTGGGATATGCGCAGAAGAAAAACATAGTCTATGACTTCCTAATTGGTGCTCCAAATGGCACATTTTGTTCTCCATTTTGTCCATATGATCAAATATTAGATTAGTAAATCCATTAAATTTATTTCTAATGTTATTTAGTGCCTCAAGTAATACTATATTCACCATTACTGGGTGTGCTAAGGCCTTTATTGTATATTTTGTCAATGTTTTAGGGCATTGTGATAGAAATTCAGGTTCTCGATTTTTTTACTCAACTTCCTTTTCCAGATTGTTAAAAACAGTATCCGGAGAACCCGCTAGTATAGAGGTATTTAAGGGGGATTTTCCAGCTGCATGCAGAATATTGGAGTTCCCTGATAAGTCTAGAAGGCTAAAGATATTCAATTCGGTATATTCTTTAGCTAGATTGTCTTGGTTTTCTTCCTTCTGTATGCATTCCATTTGACTACCCTTATTTTTATCATATTTTCTGTTTCCAGGTTTTTAATATTTGTAGATGTCATTTGTTCTGTATTTCCTATCTTAAATAGGGTCTTTCTTAGTGAACAAATCTGACATCACTTTTTGTGATGTTTTTCAGTAGGAGCGCTTATTTTTAGATTCTTTCTTTTTTTCCTTTTTATTATTCTCCTCATCCAATAAAGTATTAGAAGTTCCTGTCACTACCATGTTTTTGCTCTGTTTGGTTTGATTTAATTGAGTAATGGACTGACTCAGATTTTTTCCTTCACCCTTACTATCCTTCCTACCAGACTTCTGGTTCATTTCTTCATCCCTTCTTGGATTATCCTTCTTTCTGAGAAATGGGAATCATTTTACCTCTTCTAGAATTCATCTTGGGTCCCCCAATATATCAAATATAACTAGTTAAATATTTGAAGATTCAAAACTATCTTAAGACAATCTCTCATAAAGTGCAATATAATAAAGTACAGTACAGTACAATAGTAAGTTTTTATCAAAATATGATAATGCATTGTTTCCTTCAGCACCACCAAAGTATCAAGATATCAGGAAATACCTATAATGATAAATATCTATGCACAGAGTGTGTATATATATATATATATATATATATATATATATATATATATATATATATACACACACACAATGGGGTGAGTGATAAATGAGTGAGATAAAACAGTGTATCATCCACTGCAGTTTGATATTTTTACCCTCTGCTCTACTGTGATGATATCAGCCATTTACACATACAGGTCACACAAAGGTCACTGATATCATCATTCTAGGCAGCTTTCCCCTCGGCATACAAAAAACACCTGTGCTGTTACCATAGACACAAATGCAGAACTACATGAGAGGTCTCACTGCTGCCTGCAGCTAACTCAGCATTACAAAACACTATCCATATTCCCCACACTCTAACTTCCAGCTCATTACTGTGATACTCTCAGCTAGACTGCAGCCAGAATTCTAAAGAGCACAGCTTCACAGAACACTCTGTTCCTCACTGCTGCCTGCAGCTAACTCAGTTATCACTACAAACACTCACCTGATCCTGAAACTCTGCCTCTCTGCCTATTACAATTACTGTGATACTCTCAGCTTGACTGCAGCCAGACTTCTAAAGAATACAGCTTCGCAAAATAGTCTTCCTCACTTCTACCTAAAACTAACTCATTTAGCATTGCAAAACACACTCATCTGATTCCCAGAGTTTGTAACACTGCCAGTCCATTCAGAAAAACTCACACACAGAATGAACAAATACATAAACAGGAACAGAATACAAGACAACATAACAATACTTCTGAAACTCCTGGCCATTTTGTATAAATCGAATACATGATGTGCAGATTGTGTGCTATGGTAAATATTGTCAGTCCTGCATCGTGAGCTCTGGACATCTCGCCATGCCTTTGGCACTCATGAGATATCCAGAGCTCACTCTGCAGGAGTGACAATATTTACCATATCACACTCATGCCCATCATGTATCCTCATTCTATTTATATATATATATATATATATATATATATATATATATATATATACACACAAAACTGCTTATGTAATGCATCAACAATACTAGAACAATGGAGAGAGAAAAATATAAATGTTGGATGAATGAGAGTCTCACATGCACCCCTGTGCAGGTATAGTCCAATGTGTGTTTTTTTTTTCTTATTATGAAGACTTTTGCAAGACTTTAACGTTTTTCCGTTTATTTTCTGGCCTTCCAATTTTATCAGTGGTTAAATTCGTATTCAGTTCAGTTCTATTGCCTGAATTCTGGAATTTTGTACAAGACCTCAAGTCACAGTATTAAGTCTCAGTCTCAGTCTGAAGCAGACTTATGTAGGGTATTGTAGACTACTGTGCCATTCATCAGCAAAGACAGTCAAGCCTGGATTTTCTTTCGACTCGACCCTTATCGCAGCTGCCCTCAGCTGCCCTCTGACAAGTGCAACTCTGGCAGCTTCTTGCTCCAACTCCAACTCCTTGTGCAGTTTTCACATTTTTCTTAAGCACTGTAGAAGGGAGGGGGGTAACACAGTAATCGTAACAGATATCCATACCAAATCAAGCCAAGCTAATTTTAACCTTAATCACTTTATTCCTTTGCTTCCTTTATTCTGCTAGCTTCAGAGTTTTATCATAACAAAAGCCATATACAACATATGTGCAGAGTACAGTAAAATAAAATAAATGCTACCCTAGTGACTAGTCACTAATTATTAATAATTAATAATACCCAGATGCTAAGAGATAATACTATCAAATAGCAAACAAGTCCTAAAATCCTATACATTCCAAATCTTTTGGCAGCCTTTCCTTATTGTTACTTCTTTGCCAGATAAATTCCTCTTGGACTACACTTTAATTTGGGGCACATTTCTGATAAGGTTTTCACCACTCTTTCCCCATAGTTCTTTCACCATCTCAGTTTTGTTAATCTTATCTTAGGCAGTTTCATCAACATTTTACTGATTTTTAGGAGGGCTAGTTATTTTTTTTCCTTTCTATCACACTAATAGGTTCCAAAGTGGGAGGTGCTGGGATGAGTACAGTTTCATTGTTTCTCTTCTCCCTTTCTTGGAACCACATTTTCTTTTGAACTTTTCTTCCTTTTTCTTTTTATTCTTTCTCTTGCCCTGTGATTTTTGTTTCTTTTGTATATCTGAAGTATCTTCAAGTGTACTTGGGATATGCACAGAAGAAAAATATAGTCTATGGCTTCCTAATTGGTGCTCCAAATCACACATTTTGTTCTCCATTTTGTCCATATGATCAAATATTAGATTAGTAAATCCATTAGATTTATTTCTAACGTTATTTAGTGCCTCAAGTAATACTATATTCACCATTACTGGGTGTGCTAAGGCCTTTATTGTATATTTTGTCAATGTTTTAGGGCATTGTGATAGAAATTTAGGTTTCTGATTTATTTGCTCAACTTCCTTTTCCAGATTGTTAAAATCAGTATCCGGAGAACCCGCTAGTATAGAGATATTTAAGGGGGATTTTCCAGCTGCATGCAAAATATTGGAGTTCACTGATAAGTCTAGAAGGCTAAAGATATTCAATTTGATATATTCTTTAGCTAGATTGTCTTGGTTTTCTTCCTTCTGTATGCATTCCATTTGACTACCCTTATTTTTATCATATTTTCTGTTTCCAGGTTTTCAATATTTGTAGATGTCATTTGTTCTGTATTTCCTATCTTAAATAGGGTCTTTCTTAGTGAACAAATCTGACATCACTTTTTGTGTTGTTTTTCAGTAGGAGCGCTTATTTTAGATTCTTTCTTTTTTTCTTTTTTATTATTCTCCTCATCCAATAAAGTATTAGAAGTTCCTGTCACTACCATGTTTTTGCTCTGTTTGGTTTGATTTCATTGAGTAATGGACTGACTCAGATGTTTTCCTTCACCCTTACTATCCTTCCAACCAGACTTCTGGTTCATTTCTTCATCCCTTCTTGGATTATCCTTCTTTCTGAGAAATGGGAATCATTTTACCTCTTCTAGAATTCATCTTGGGTCTCCCAATATATCAAATATAACTAGTTAAATATTTGAAGATTCAAAACTATCTTAAGACAATCTCTCATAAAGTGCAATATAATAAAAGTTTTTATCAAAATATGATAATGAATTGTTTCCTTCAGCACCACCAAAGTATCAAGATATCAAGAAATACCTATAATGATAAATATCTATGCACAGAGTGTATATATATATATATATATATATATATATATATATATATATATATATATATATATATATATATATATACACACACACACACAATGGGGTGAGTGATAAATGAGTGAGATAAAACAGTGTATCATCCACTGCAGTTTGATATTTTTACCCTCTGCTCTACTGTGATGATATCAGCCATTTACACATACAGGTCACACAAAGGTCACTGATATCATCATTCTAGGCAGCTTTCCCCTCAGCATACAAAATCACCTGTGCTGTTACCATAGACACAAATGTAGAACTACATGAGAGTCTCACTGCTGCCTTCAGCTAACTCAGCATTACAAAACACTATCCCTATTCCCCACACTCTAACTTCCAGCTCATTACTGTGATACTCTCAGCTTGACTGCAGCCAGAATTCTAAAGAGCACAGCTTCACAGAATACTCTGTTCCTCACTGCTGCCTGCAGCTAACTCAGTTATCACTACAAACACTCACCTGATCCTGAAACTCTGCCTCTCTGTCCATTACAATTACTGTGATACTCTCAGCTTGACTGCAGCCAGACTTCTAAAGAATACAGCTTCACAAAATAGTCTTCCTCACTTCTACCTAAAACTAACTCATTTAGCATTGCAAAACACACTCATCTGATTCCCAGAGTTTGTAACACTGCCAGTCCATTCAGAAAAACTCACATGCAGAATGATCAAACACATAAATAGGAACAGAATACAAGACAACGCAACAATACTTCTGAAACTCCTGGCCGTATTGCATAAATTGAATACATGATGTGCAGATTGTGTGCCATGGTAAATATTGTCAGTCCTGCATTGTGAGCTCTGGATATCTCGCTCATGCCTTTGGCACTCATGAGATATCCAGAGCTCACTCTGCAGGAGTGACAATATTTACCATATCACACTCATGCCCATCATGTATCCCTATCTATATTTATATCTATATATATATATATATATATATATATATATATATATACATACACAGCCACAAAAACTGCTTATGTAATGCATCAACAATACTAGAACAATGGAGAGAGGAAAATAAAAATGTTGGATGAATGAGAGTCTCACATGCACCCCTGTGCAGGTATAGTCAAATGAGTGTTTTTTTTTTCTTATTATGGAGACTTTTGCAAGACTTCAATGTTTTTCCATTTATTTTCCGGCCTTCCAATTTTATCAGTGGTTAAATCTGAATTCAGTTCAGTTCTATCGACTGAATTCTGGAATTTTGCACCAGACCTCAAGTCACAGTATTAAGTCTCAGTCTCAGTCTGCAGCAGACATATGTAGGGTATTGTAGGCTACTGTGCCATTCATCAGCAGAGACAGTCAAGCCTGGATTTTCTTTTGACTCGACCCTTATCGCAGCTGCCCTCAGACAAGTGCAACTCTGGCAGCTTCTCGCTACAACTCCTACTCCTTGTGCAGTTACATAGAAACATAGAAACATAGACTTTGATGGTAGATAAGGACCACTAGGCCCATCTAGTCTGCCCATTTCCCTACCTACAGGATAGGCCACAAATCCTAGTTAACCAATAGCCTATTTCTTCCTACCCCCCCAAAAGAATTGCCTTATGTCTGTCCCATGCATTCTTGAATTCTCCCACAGTTTTAGACCCCACAGCCTCCTCAGGAAGGCTGTTCCATGCATCCACTACCCTCTCTGTGAAATAATACTTCCTCACATTGCCCCTGAACCGCCCTCCTTCTATCTTTAAATTGTGTCCCCTTGTTCTTGCAAGTCTCTTTTTCTGAAAGATGCTACCCTCTTGGACTTTGTTGATTCCACTGAGGTACTTAAAAGTTTCTATCATGTCCCCCTCTCCTTCTTTCCTCAAGGGTATACATATTAAGCTCCTTTGGTCTATCCTCATACGGCTTCTCTTGCAGACCCTGCACCATTTTAGTTGCCCTCCTCTGGACTGCCTCTATCCTGTCTATGTCCTTGCAGAGATGGGGTCTCCAGAACTGGACACAGTACTCCAGATGGGGTCTCACCAACTGTCTGTACAGAGGGATAACAACTTCTTGTTTTCTGCCGATGATGCCTCTCCCTATACATCCCAGTATACCCCCAGCCCTCCCTACTACCTTCTCACATTGCTTGCTAACCTTAAGGTCATCTGATATGATTACCCCCAGGTCCCTTTCCTTTTTTGTTGTTGTTACTACCTCCCCACCCATTGTGTATTCTTCCCCTGGTTTCTTGTTTCCCAGGTGCATTATTTTGCACTTCTTTGCGTTGAATCCTAGCTGCCATACTTCTGACCATTCCTCCAACCTTGCCAAGTCCCTTTTCATCCTTTCCACGCCTCCTTGTGTATCAACCCTGTTGCAGATCTTTGTGTCATCTGCAAAAAGGCATACTTTTCCTTCCAGTCCCTCTGCAATGTCACTGATGAAGACATTAAAAGGACTGGACCCAATTGAACCCTGCAGTACCCACTAGTAACTCCCTTTCTTCAAGTGGACTCCATTTACAATTACCTTCTGTGTCCTGTTGTCCAGCCAATGTTTTACCCAGGCTACTACCTGGGTCCCACTCCCAGGCTGGTTAATTTGACTATTAATCTTTGTGTGGGACTGTGTCAAATGCCTTGCTAAAGTCTAGTGAGGCCATGTCCACAGCCCCTCCCTGGTCTACTACTTTGGTCACCCAGTCAAATAAATCTATTAGATTTGTTTGACATGACCTTCCACTGTGAACCCATGCTGCCTTGGGTCCTGTGCTCCACTGGCCTCTAGGTACTCAACTATTCTTTCCTTCAGAAGTGACTCCATCACTTTCCCCTACCACAGAGGTCAGACTGACAGGTCTGTAGTTTCCTGCCTGTGTCTTGCTCCCACTTTGTGAAGGGAATCACATCCACCTTCCTCCAGTCCTCAGGTACCACCCCATCCTCCCATGATTTATTAAAAGAGTAGCCAGTGGTTTCACTAGTTCCTCCCTTAATTCTTTTAGAATTCTGGGTGAATTCCATCAGGACCCATTGCTTTGTCCACCTTCAGTTTTAGGAGTTCTTGCAGAACCCTTTCTTCTGTGAAAGGACTGGGATCGACCCCCTATCAAGAGTGCTTCTGTTAATTGGATTAGGCACTTCCCCTCCTCTTTTGTGAATACTGAGCGAAATATTCATTCAGTATCCCTGCTTTTTCACTGTCCCCCTCTACCCACCCACCGTTCATTCTATTCAGCCTCACTATCCCTCCCTTTGTCTTTCTACGCTCGCTGATGTACCTATAAAAGGTTTTATCCCTCTTCTTAACTGAGTTGGCTATCTTTTCCTCAGTTTGGGCCTTTGCTATTCTGACTTCCTCCTGCTTCCTTCTGCCTTAACTGTTATAGCTCTCTGTCCTGCTCCTTCTGTGTTTCCTTATACTTCCGGAATGCTATCTTTTCTTCCTGACTTTCACAGCCACCTCTTTGAGAACCATAGTGGCTTTTCTTTCATTTTGATTTGTTTATTTGCTTCACACAAAGGCTTGTTGCCTCTGTGATGGCAGTTTTGATAATTCCCCATTTTTGCTCCACACCTCCTTCTAGCCTGTTTGCTAGTGCTTTTCTGAGGCACTCTCCCATCTTGCCAAAGTCAGCCCTCCTAAAGTCCAGTACCCTCACTTTTGTATGGCTTGACTCTGTAGCTGAGTTTAACGTGAACCACACTGTTTGATGGTTACTTGTCCCCAGATGGCAACCCACTTCTTGATCTGAGATCCTCTCACTGCCCCCGTTTGAGAGTACGAGGTCTAAGATTGCTCCCTCATGAGTGGGTTCCGAAACTAGCTGTCTAATGCCTGCCACCTGTAGGGCATCAAGAATGGCCCTGCTCTTGGATGTGGCTGCAGCAAATGTGCTTCAGTTAACATCTGGCATATTCAGGTCTCCCATCAACAGTATCTCCCCTTTCTCTGCCATTCTAAGAATGCCTTCTAACATATCCTTGTCCATTTCTTCCCCCTGACATGGGGGTCTGTACAGAACCCCTGTGCAGATTGTGGTGCCCTTTCCAGTCTCCAAGGTGACCCACAGTGCCTCCTCTCCTCCCTGTTTACTCTTTTGTTCAGGTGCTTTTATCCCTTCCTTTACATAGAGAGCTACTCCTCCCCCTCTTCTCCCCTGCCTGTCTCTCCTGTAGGTTATGTACCCTGGTATGTTAACATCCCAGTCATGGTTCTCTGTGTACCATGTTTCTGTGACTGTTACGATATCCAGGCATCCCTCTTCCATTAAGGCCATCAGCTTTGGGAGCTTGTTGCCCAGACTATGGGCATTGGTACTCATTACCCACCATTTCCTGATGGCCTTACTCCCTTTTGCCCCATCCCTGTCCTTCTTGCCTTTGTCACTTTCTCCATTTACCCCTGCCCTTCTCCCTATCGACACCTCTATGTTGGTGTTTGCTGCACTTACTACCGTGATTATTTTGGGGGCTAGGATTCTCCTGCTCCTTTCCAGTGCCTCCCCCCTTGGCTAGTTTAAAAGCTTGCCAATGAAGCATTTAAACCTATCACCTAGGATCCTGGTTCCCCTCCCGGACAGATGCAGCCCATCATGCCAGTATAGGCTTGCATCACTCCAGGTGGACCCCCAGTCCCCAATGAAGCCAAATCCCTGAGCTCCACCAGTTTTCAACCACTGATTGAATCCCATGGTGTGGAACACCCTAGCCTCTCCTATGCCATAGATGGGTAGCACCTCCGAGAAGGTTACCGTGCGTGCTACTTTACTAAGGCCCCTCCCCAATTCCACAAACTCTTCCTGCACTTCTCTAATCCCTTTCTTAGCCAGGTCATTTGTCCCTAGGTGGACAATGACATCCAGCTCCCTCCCCTGTGCAGCTGCTCCGGCAATCCTGAGGATTCGCTCCCTGTCCCTCCAAGCCATGGTGCCTGGCAGGCACCTTACCTCCCTCTCCCCTTCCTCCCCCAGTTCTACCTTCCTAACAATGGAGTCCCCCACCAGGAGTTGTTTCCTTCCCCTGCAGGGTCCCCTGCCACCCTCCTGTGGGTCTCCTTTGTGGAGGTTCCCAGCATCCTCCTTGGTCTCCACTGTGGGTGCCTCCATAGAGGAACCACACTTTGCCAGAATGGCATAGTAATTGTGGAGAGGTACAACTGGAGGGATGTGCCTCTGTTCCACCACCCTCACCCTCCCTGAGCCCACTGTGGTCCA
The DNA here is from genome assembly GCA_016271365.2 of Neoceratodus forsteri. NCBI lineage: Eukaryota > Metazoa > Chordata > Ceratodontiformes > Ceratodontidae > Neoceratodus > Neoceratodus forsteri. The sequence goes on from CM057456.1 coordinate 1,684,304,383, forward strand.
ACCACTCCTCTTTCTTGGCAACCTCTGAGGCAACGGCAGTAGCACTGGTGGTCCCTGGATGGAAGAGGAGGTCCCACAAATCCTGGCCAACTCAGCCTGAGATGAGCAACCTCCTCCCTCAGCCCAGAGAGGTGCCTGCAGATGGGACTACACCGCATCCTCCCCAGAACATCTCCCGGAGACTGCTGCTCCACAGCCACTGCACTGCACCACTCCAAACATGTCTTATTTCTGGCCCTTAACTGTTTGCAATCCTTACTCTTTCCTCTGTTTTTTCTGTCTCTCTACTTTCTGCTTGTGTGCCCTTTAAGCTCCTGATTGTCCTGTTCTGAGACAAGAATATCCTATATTTCTCAGTAGACCACTTACTTGCTCAGAGGCAGACCTCCAGCAGCTAGAGGGTCTGAGAGCTACTCTTGCCCTTCTAGGATGGTGGGTCCTTGGTGGTTCAGTGATCACTCACTTCCTGCCCCTAAACAGGAAGTTCCTGTTGTCAGTCAAATCCTGTGCCTATAAAAATAGAACTAGCTTTGGGTGGAGGGGAGGGAAGGAGAGCAATATAGTCCCAGCAGAGAAGTTCAGTCACACAGCAGTCCATTCTCCTGGTGTCTTCTGCCAATCTATTAGCTTTTTAGGTGTTATTATTATTATTATTGTTATTAGCAGTTTTCACATTTTTCTTAAGCACTGTAGAAGGGAGGGGGGTAACACAATAATCGTAACAGATATCCAGACCAAATCAAGCCAAGCTAATTTTAACCTTAATCACTTTATTCCTTTGCTCCCTTTATTCTGCTAGCTTCAGAGTTTTATCATAATAAAAACCATATACAACATATGTGCAGAGTACAGTAAAATAAAATAAATACTACCCTAGTGACTAGTCACTAATTATTAATAATTAATAATACCCAGATGCTAAGAGATAATACTATCAAATAGCAAAAATAACACCCAAATCATCACAATTCAACAGATTACACAATACAGCATTTAACTCAAAAAATAAACTTTTTTGTTTGCTATAGGGATCTATAGGAATTTAAGTCCCAAGGCAAGGCATCAAATTTAAAACTTTGTTATTAACTTCTTAGCCTTTGGTAAAAGGAAACCAGGTGATAAAAATAAAATTAGTGTTTTAAATAGTGACTTGCTTTGAATAACTTTAAATAACGTTAACTTTAAAGACCTCAAGGTTTGAAAATGATTGGTCTAAGTAAAAAAAAAAAAAGGAAAACCTCAATAACAATCTACAATTAGCATGGACATATACAAAATTGATGCATATAGCATAAAATGTCAAGGGTTTTGGTATCTACAGTATTTTGATAGTTTCTGTCAACAGAGAATACTCATAAAAAAAGCACCATGCTAACAGTTAATGAAAGTTATCACTTTATTAAAATTACTTGTCTATAAGCTGAAAAGCTTGTAATCATATAAGCAAAAAATGCAGAATTGCTTAGGAATGCTTATAAATGAAAGCTTGGGCAAGCCAGACATGCCGGACAAGCCTGGACAGGCAAAAAGTTTGGTTTTCACTCAAAGAAGTACCACAAACACCACATTAAATGCAGTATTTAGGCACTATGTTTCTCTTCATTTAATTTCTCTTCAGTTCCAACCATAAATTTACAGGGCAGTGCTCCATTTCAGTTTTCATCACCCTGAGGCACCATTCTGTTAGACCCTGGGGGCAGGCTCTGCCACCGGCTTTGGACTCCAAGCACCTTGGAGGGCACAGCAACAGAATGACTCACTGTAAAGAAACTGTCATACAAATCAGACTGAAAAGGCTGTACATTTGCTATAGATGTAGTGAGGCAATGGTGGCATACCTATTCTTAGCAGTAAATGGCATTGTACAGCTCCTGCTCCCTCAGCTCACTCCACAACTGAGCAGCATGCGGTGACTCAGCTCACATCCAGGCTTCCTTGACTGTCTCAATTTGTTTTAAACAGTGATTCTAGGGTGGGGGTTGCCACTAGACACCTGGTAATAGCTAAACAATTTTGGGGACAGCAATCAGATGGTGGGGGGGTACCACTAGACAGCAGGGAAATATCTTTATTCATATGAATATTTTCACATGAATGTGCATACAAAAAAAGCAGGAGGGAGTCATGAAAAAGGATTTAAAAGTGAAAAAAAAGCATTTCAGGTTAATTTGTCCCAACAATTAAGAGCAGACTCCACCTAATAGAGTCCGGATGAGCAAGATATATGTATTGGTATCTCTGTAGGATGTCATTTTTCTGAGTTTGAAAGATTTTCTTTTTTTTGAAGAAAAAAAAACAGAAAACAATATGGCGGCAAACGGAAAAGGATTTTTTCCCTCATGAAAAAGGACTGGCCCCATTTGAGAAAGGATTATTTTTTCATTTCGTACAGCTATTTTGAAGTGCTTTCTGAGCATGCTTAGAATCCAAAATTTTAAAATGTATTAACTTTGGAATGGATTCCTGTTTTTTCACCAGACCAGAAAAATACATGTTTGTGGGGCAGCCCCTTTCTACCCTGAAACTTTCAGACCAAAATTCCAAACTGTCTGGGTGTTACAAGTGTCAGACCCCTTCCCCTGAAAAAATTACTTTTTGCACTTTCTGGATCTCAAAATCTGCACATCTGATTGAAATGAACAAGCATAGCAAAATGTCAATGGAAGCACACAACTTTGTCATTGTAACTTATTTTGACCACAAATTTTCAACATACCTTTCTTATGACCCCACCTCATGAACAAGTACAGTGAAAATTTTGAAATCTGTCCAAAATGAGATTTCACCACCTGACTGCAAAATCAGCTTTCAGTAAGGATTTTTGAAATGCTACCAACATTCTTCATGAGGAGGGATCTCAAAAAAGGTATGTTGAAAATGTGGTGTCAAAATCTTTAAAGATGACAAAGTTATGCACCAATGTTGAAAACCCCACTGAAATACATTGAACTGTATTTACCTTAGTTTCTCATATAACAGTCAGTGGTTCCAGTAGCAAGATGTGTTTTAAATGGGAGACTGGATCTTTACAATGGGGCCAGTTCAGGAGAGTGACAGTGTGTGTGGGGTGTGGGGTGGTGGGTGCTCAGTGGGAGGTTGGGGTGGGAGGTGGGGCAAATTGGTGAGGGGCCTTTTGTCTTACAAGTTTAGAAACAAGACATTGAGGGATTGTTTTCTTTATTATAGGCATAGAAGAAGGGGAGAGTCATCAGAGGGTGGAGGGGTACCAGTGGACACCTATGACAAAATACAATAGTATGGGGATGTGCTTGAAGAGTGGGAGGTCCCACTGGACATCAGGGATAAAAGAAATATATTATGGGTTCCGTGCTGGCTGGGTAGGACATGCCACTAGACTCCAGGGTGAATCTTGGGCTTGTTAACCATAATGATCACCCCACTCCATTAGTAAATAAGCTGAGATGTGTAGAGTATATGAGAATAGGGTGAGCGTTAGGGTTAACAACCTCAAGGTACACCCCACCACTGATTTGTGAAGATGCAGGAGAGCTGGAACCATAATGTGTTTTCCTGTTGCTGCCTGCAGGGTTGTGGTGGGGTATTAGGGTTGGGAACCATAACATATTTCTCTACTTTTGTCACTCTCACTCTAACTAGTGCATTAACAAAGTTTTGCTGCAATACATTTCCTTACTTTCTGAGATAGTATAATCATATACTCATTTGCCTGTGGGAGTGCAGGACCCTCTGGGCACTGCATACTTCTATTTCTGGCAATGCATGAAATTATTTGCTCAGCTGTATGGCTTGTTAAATGAGAGCCCAACTTATACTGCCCTTGTATAACTCTTTGGTGAAGCCATATCTACAAAACAAACTTTGGTACTGGTGACTACACCTCAAAAAGCACATTAACCCACTGGAAAAATTCCAGAGTATGGCTACAAAGATGATAGCGGAGCACCATGGCAAGGCATAGTATGAAAGGTTTAGGGGACTGAACACCTACTCAGTAAAGAACAGGACAGACAGAGGGGACATGATTGAGACCTTCAAGTACTAGAAACAGATAAATAACATGGATACTGAAGCTCTTTAACTTAAGTGGCAACCATAATATGAGAGGCCACAGTGTTAAGATGCAGGCAGGGAGGTATAGGAGCAAGATGACAATACAATTCTTCACACATAAGGTTGTTGACATTTGCAATGCACTGTGCTTCAAGATGGGCTAGAATAGCCATAGGGGGAAACTATTCTCCATGAGTAGTAAGGAGGGGAAGCATGGGAGGAGTGAGGAGGTGGAGCAAACCCAGTAGGTCAACCTCTGGACACTGCAGTAAGAGCAAACTACATAGACCAAATTGCCTTCTTTTCTTAGCTTCTTCATATTTTCTACTTCACCAAACAATCGTTGAACTTTGAGCCACATGTTGTGCTTCACAAAACAGAAGTAGTAATTTAAACTACATTTTTTGGTTTACGAACCAAACATAGTATTTTGGAGCAGATTGTCTTCTTCGAGAACCAAAGGTACTAGTTGGAATCACATTTTCTGGGTCATGAATACCAAGTTTGAACCACTTTTTCTGGTTCTTGAACTAGAATTAATAGTTTGAAGCATTTTTCCTGATTTGGGAACCAGAAAATTGTTAGTTCAAACCAAAAAAAGTGTTTCAAACCACAAATCACTTGAGAGAGATCGTGAATGTGTAAAATGTAACATTTTGGCAAATTTCCCCATAGACGATAAAATCTTTCTTATGGAAAACATTGTACATCATGGATGTTTTAGTTTTGTTAAAACTATCCCTTTACAAGTGTTTTCCAACTTCAGTAGTAACAGAAATAAAGAAACAAGATGGTGACCATCAAGAACACCCCCCTCCAATAAAAGTGGTTTGTAAGACACATTTTTGATGTGTGATACATCAAATTTGTGTACCAAAAAACACCCTTGCAAATCAGAACTTTGGTTTGTATGGGGCATCTATCTGAAACCAATGTTTAAATCCTTTTAACTCAGGAATCATTTAATATTTTTTCACCAATCCTTCGAAAGGCACCACCTCAGCATAGACCACATGTACCCTGAATGTTTTGTGCAGAAATTCAGTACTGTGTAGCTTGTACACGAGAGCAAAACAATGAAAAAAAACATATTAGGTATAGGGGGAAATGTGACCATTTTACAAAATAAGGGGTATCCAGATCTCAGAAACCACACAAGCTGCCATGATGAATTTTTCCACATTTTTACAACATGGCACATCCATTGAAAATGCAAATTTATGGGCTATTCTGACAAACCCCGCCAAAGTTATTAGGGGTTTAACATTGAGCACCCTACTCAACCCTATCTATAGGGTTGCTACTGTGCCCCATATTATATATATATATATATATATTCATTGCAGAAAACTTTATTAATGTAACAGTTATGGTTGCTATGAAAGTGTATAAAGGATATGTTCATGTATTCTCAAAAACTGTAGAAATTCATTGCAAAAAACTTCATTAATGCATCAATTAGGGTTGGTACCAAAATGACAAAAGCAGGGAAATGCAGTGCTAGGGTTTCCAAACCTAACTCCCCATCCCCCCCTCCACCCCACCACCACAAGCAGCAGAAGGGGAAAGGCAACACAACCAAGCAGAGACAGCCATTATTAGGTAAGACAAACAGCAATCAACTCTCTGAACATAACACAAGAGACATTCATCATCATAGTCCACCGGCTGTATGAGGTCCACTGCCATGCCAGTGTATTGGGGGTATACCTACAAGCTGGGCACCATGGAGAAGGGGCCACTGCATGCATTGCATCCAAAAGTGCTCCCTAGAGACATACCAGAAGGCTCACTGGCTTGTACAGATGAGGAAGTGCATGGTTGCAATTCCTCCACAGCTGACTAGTACAAATATTTTTGAGTGGGGGCTGGCTGCACTTCCATCCATTACTAATTTGAAAATAGTATAATCAATTCCATGCATTCCAGTGGGAGTGCAGTACCCTTTGGGCTCTGCACTCCCAATCCTCCATACCCATGTAGTTAAATTATTTTGTGGGGGTGCTGGCTGCAGTCCCATCCATTCCTAATTTTTAGGGCTGTGGGCAGAGCCTATATCTATTTTGGGATTGATCATAGCTCTAAAAATGGCCAATCATGGAACTTTCCATTGGACTTTTGGAAGTATGGTGGGCAAGGTGATGGAGGGCATCGTCAAGGAGACACTGGGGGGTCCTGGAAAAGTTGGGGTGCCTGGATGATAGACAGCATGGATTCAACCTGGGGAAATCATGTCAGACAAACCTTGTGGAGTTCTATGACTGGGTGATGAGTGCCTTGGACCTGGGTAGACCAGTGGATGTCCTCTTTCTTGACTTCAGCAAGGCATTTGACTCTGTTCCTCACAGGGGTCTGTTGGATAATCTGGGAAAAATGGGGGTGGGGAACCAGATGATCAGATGGATAGGCAGTTGGCTCCAGAACTTGACCCAGAGGGTCATGGTTGGTGGGATAGTCTCATCCTCAAGGAGAATCATCAGTGGAGTCCCTCAGGGATTGGTCCTTGGGTCCCTCCTGTTCAATGCCTACATCTCTGACATAAGGAAGGGTATCAGAAGTGAGATGAGTCTCTTTGTGAATGACTCAAAACTGGGGGTGGTGGTGGATGGAGAGCTGGGGGGGTGGCCCTACTGGTGGACCTGAAGGCTCTGGAAAGGTGGTCTAGAAAGCAAAAGCTGAGGTTCAATGCAGGGAAATGCAAAGTACTGCACCTGGGAGCCAGAAACTTGGGCCAAGTGTACACTCTGAGGGGGGAAATGCTACAAGTCTCGACGGAAGAGAACGACTTGGTGGTGGTGGTGGATGTCAAGATGAACAACTTGGAGACTTGTAGGAGGGCAGCAGCAAAGGCCAACAGGATGCTTGGATGCATCGCTAGGGGGCTCACCTCCAGAAGGAGGGAAGCGATACTCCCACTGTATAACTGCTTGGTGAGGCTGCACCTCAAGTACTGCGTGCAGTTTTGGAGGCCACATTTAAAGAGGGACATTGAACTCCTGGAGAGGACCAGAGGAGACAACAAAATGATTTTGGGCTTGGGGATAGGACCTATGGGGAGAGCTTGAAGAACTAAATATGTACACATTGGAAGAGAGAGGGACCGGGGGACATGATAGAGGTCTTCAGGTACATGAAGGGATAAATAGGGGAGGAGCAGTCAGGCTGTTCTGAAGGAAGGGAGGGAGCAACTAGAGGGCATGGTTGGAAGCTGGAGGGGGGGAGATTCAGGGGAGAAAGGAGGAGGTGCTACTTCACTGAGAGGGTGGTGGAGCCATGGAATGTGCTGCCCAGGAGGCTGGTGGAGGCAGAAACAGTGGAGGGGTTCAAGATGGGGTGGGACAGGTACAGGGGAAGGGTTCTGGAAGCAAAAACCAGTGCAGTGAGAATATCTGGACTGGGAAGGGAGAAGCCAGAGAGGGAGAGGGGGGCAGCAAGATCATCTCCCAGGGTGGAGGCTGACCAAATGAGCATACACAAAAGACCGTTGGGCCTATTCTGCTGGCATTTTAGTATGTTAGTAAGTATCCTTCCCAAAGTCCAATGGAGCTTGAAACACTCCACCACGGTCGGCCACTACAGAATAACAGTCACACTATTTCGGCTGTTACTTCTGCATTCTGGTGCAAGAACTGCAGGTGCGTGACTTGCACACATTCGTAGTTCTGCTGGTGTCACCATGTTGTGAATGGCAAAATGCCGTTCACAGCAACTAAGCATGCATGACTGCTGCGCATGCACAGTCATGTTGCCGCCGCCAGCACCAGCAGGAAAGAAAACCCTCCCACTGCTCCTGTCCTCTCCGCTCCCAGTCCCTGTGCTGACATCGGGGTCCCCAATCCCCATGTTGGCATTATGTAGCCCCCCAACTTGTGGCACACTGGGAGCCCAACCCAGTGTGCACAACTTAATTTATATATTTGCCCCATGCCGACGTCAGGGAGCCCAATCCCTGTGTCAGCATTATGTGCTCCCCCAACTCATGTGGCACACTGGAAGCCCACCCCAGTGTGCCCAAATGTTTGTTTTTCCTTTCCCCTTTCTGACATCAGAGTGCCAAATCCCTGTGTCAGCATCATGTACCCCCAACTCATGTGGCACACTGAGAGCCCACCCCAGTGAGCCCAAATGTTTATTTTGTTTTATTTTCCTGTAAATAAAGAAAACCTTCCCTCAATGTTTTTTTTACCTGTAAAAAAGAAAATGGTCCCTCATCAATGCCCCAGTCCCCCTCCCCATCCCCACTCTCCCACTGAGCACCTACCTTCCCGCATCCCCCCCTTACCTCATACTTACCACTAGAGGTCGGCGCTGTCATCTTCTCTGGACCGTGACACTTCTGAACTCTTCAAAGCTGAACCACAAACTGAAGAATCAAAGGTAACTCTAAAACAAAACAGCTCAACTACACAGAGGGTGCGTACACCATCAACATATTACCATTAAAATAAGCAAGAAGCCACACTCCTCAGCCTGAAGATCCAAAGTATAATTTATTCAGAAAGTCAGGCTAAAAATGCCTAAAGCAGCATACTGCACAGGAGCATGTAGGATCAACCAAAAACCCAGACCGATTTCGTATTCATTATGTCCTCAGGGGGTGGTTCCTAGCTTTCACAGTGCTGGTTATATAGGCAAACAATTTTTAATTATTAAAGTGATAATGCTCAAATATCAAATAGTGTAATTAGTGACCACTTAATACGTCACCATATATGTAAGTACAATTAAATGTGTAAACAGTATTTCTAACATTTTTCTAACCCCATAACCATCCGGAAAGCATGAATAAAACACTTAAAAATAGAGTATCACAGCAGAAGGTAATGTCTGGTATTATTGTATCACTTTCATCAGTTCTGTGCTAGACAAAAATTGCTGCAGCTATAATCAAAAAAACAATACTTATTATTAGATGGCTTCCATTAGAAGTAACTGGTGGAAGCCAGGCAATTCCATCCAGTCCAGAAAAAAAAAAAATTAAACATTTTTTAACCATAAATTCCTTATAGCCAGCAACAAAAACATTTATCTACACAATACAGATCCTAGTGTTTTACAGGTGATACTTGGGCATTACTGATAAGGCAAGGCTATATCCATAGGTACAGTTTACTGTGTTGGGATCGTGGAACTATTTCCTAATGCAGGGCATGAGGTTTATTTTGTCATTTAATCCTGGTGGATGCAAAGCACCCAACATAAATATCCAGTATGTCTCCCTTTCTGACAATTTATCCTCCAAACAGCCCCCTCCCCAGGTCCATGTTTCACATTTTCCAGGCCACAAAATTTAAATGAATGAGTGGCATCCCTCAGACTATTATTCTGACAGTGTATGGCCAGGGCACTTCTAGTGTCATTATGGGCTATAGATCTCAAATGCTCCCCCACCCTAATCTTCAAGGGCCTTGTGGTTTTCCCACATATAAGGCCCCACATTGGCAGGTAGACATGTAGACCACATACTCTGACACACAGTTTATAAAGTCTCTTATCTCAAAATTTGTATTACTGTTACAGCTGGTGAAGGTACTACACCTAATCAGGGAGCTGCAAAATTTACAATTTCCACATACATAGGTAGGGTCTTTCCTGTACAACATTTTGTGGGGTCGGTGGCTGATAGCTATGTATAAGCCTATCCCTTATATTCCTACACCGTGTGTAGACCATCCTAGGTTTACTTATAAGTACTTATTTTAACAGTGGTTCTGCCTCTAACACATGCCAATTCTGGTGGATGATTTGTTCAATCTCTTTACTTTGTCTAGAGTATTTGGTCACAAAGTTCATCCTAGAATCACTTTTCTGTGATGTCTTCTTAGACAATAGTTTTTCCCTATCAAGTTGTAGTACTTCATCATATGCTTTCTCCACCAGCTCTCTGGTAGATCCTCTAGCTCTAAACCTGTCACACATTTCGAAGCCATTTTTCACATAATCAGACTCATCACTGCAGTTTCTTCACACTCTTAACATTTGAGCCTTAGAGATATTAATGATCATATGGCATGGATGACAGCTGGTGGCCAACAATAATGAATTTCTGTCTGTCTCTTCTGAAACAAATCAGTACGCAATGTACCATATTCATTTTTGTGGATCATAAAATCCATGAAGGGGACGCGGTAGGAATCACATTATGCTGAAAACCTAAGATTAGAATGACTGTTTTCCAAAAATCAAATAAATTCTGTCAGTTACTCCCTGCTGCTATACCACACCATAAATATATCATCTATATAATGACGCCAGATATCAATCCTACTGTAATATGGATTGTTCTGGACATCATAGACTGTTTCTTTCTCCTATAGCCCCAGATAGAGATTGGCATAGTTGGGTGCAAAAGTAGCACCCATTGCTGTACCTTTGATTTGCAGATAAAACTGATCCTGGAAAAGAAAATATTTTTTTGTTAATACATGTTCTGCACATTCCAATATCAATCTTCTTTTCCCAACATTTAATGTTACATCATGTTCAAACCAATACTCAAGTGCTACCAATCCCCCATCATGCGGAATATTAGTATATAGGGACTCAATATCTAATTATACCAAAAGCCATTCAGCTTCTATTTGCATGTCTCCTAATATCTGTAATATCTGGGTTGTATCCCTGATATAAGATGGTAATCCTTGTACATAACCCTTTATATGTGCATCTACATATCTGGAGAGTGGCTCCACCAGGGACCCAATTCCAGCCACAATGGGTCAACCTGGAGGGTCATAAAGATCCTTATGTACCTTCAGGAGAACATACATGCAGGCTTTAACTGGACTAGGCACAGTAAGAAATTTATATTCCCCGATCTGTCATCCTTCCACACTCAGCGTCATACAAAAAAGTGTCAATTTCAGTGCTAAAGGCAGCGATTGGATCTGACAGCAATGGCTTGTAGAAGCTGGTATTATCCAGCTGTCGATTAATTTCTTTTATATATTTGTCTGTTGACATTACTACTATAGATCCATCCTTATCTGCTGGCTTAATCACAATTTCTTGATTCAGCTCTAGGCTTTTTAATGCCTTTGATTATTTCCTAGTGATGTTAACAAAATGAGTTTTTTCAGTTTCTTCCAATAACACTTTAAATTGTCTTTCACATAGTTTCTGAAAAACCATAACCATCTCATTCTGCGAAGGCATATAATTGAATGGGGGTTTAAATTGTCTTACCTCTACTTCTAATGATAAATCGGGCTCCTCCTGTGAGGTGTCTGTATTCCTCCTGTACATTTTGTTTTTCTCAAAATGTGTCTTAAGGTTAAGATTCCTTACAAATCTATGGAGATCAATAAACAAGTCAAAAGGGTTGGATTCTTGGATGGAAATAACAGATAGTCCTTTTTGTAACACTGCTATCTGGTCATCATCCAGATTAACATGTGAGATATTAATCACTATAGCACTCCTCCTCAGAAATTCTTCCCCCTCTTGTTGCCACGTCCTCTTTGTGTTGTGCTTCTGTCCACCTCTTCTAGTCTACTTGTGCCATTCTGTTGTTGTCCCTGTTGTTTCCCCCTCAATATTCTCTATTCCTGTTGGGGTTCCTGAAACCAGACCACTCTGTCCATATGCCATTGGTCAAGTCTTAGTCCTTCCTCTGATAAATGGTCATCTGACGCAGAACCACTGGTATTATAGTTAGGTGAGGAATTTCTATTTTTGAGAATAGATTTTATTGGGGTCCCCTGTTGATTTCTCCCTCGAGATCTCCTATGGTTCCTTGAAGAATGTCCAGGGTTCTCACTCCAATCTCAGACTCGATTGTGTAAATAGTCTTGTCTATCTCTCTCAAATTTTGTTAGCTTCACTTTTTTATTTTATTTTCATCTCTTTCAATATTTTCCTTCAGTTTTCTTTCATACAGAGTGTATTCCAGATTATCTTTAATCAGTAAGCCCACGGCTTCTTTAGCTATGATGTCATTAGTGACATCATCTTTCTGTGCCTCAATCCCTTATCACCATATTGATCAATGCATATGTTCCCAGTTGAAGTGACCCTTTCCAGTCAGACATAAAGAGCTCTCTGTCCCAGCCATACCTACTCTTAGATAAACTTCTAGAGTTAATTTGGTCCAGTAGTGTTGCTGTCCTCGTAATACAGCCCTTTCCAAATCAATAAATGCCTTTTTGATATCTGGAGTTATTTATTCAATTTCTGAGGTAGTCCTGGAGTTATTATTCATCTCCTTACCTACTCCAGGTTCCTCGCAGAACAAGCTCTCCTCCCCTTCTGCTGTGAAAGCATACTCTGAGAATGATCCTGTCTCTGCCCCAATGGAAATCCCACTGATACCACTTGTGTTTCTTCCTAGTGCCTATTATACCAGTAATTGCAGATATCTAGGGACTCAGATCCAGCAGTGCATAAAGACAAAAATACCACACACAAGTCACAGAGGTACTGAATTCAAACACAGAAATATATAAATATTCAGTCTGTTGCTCCAAAAAACTAGAGATCTGGACTTCTACTGTTCATTAGTTATGTTATGACATAACAGCATGAGATCTCTTACTTGCAGCAATCTCAGTCATTTAATGTGAGTCCTGGTTACATCCCACTGTAACCATTTAATGCATCAAATTGTTATGCTTGCAGTTCTCACAAGTTTTGTTATCTCTTAACCAGGAGCTAATTGCTGCAATCAAATGATTATAAGGAACTGTATGACAAAACTTCGCTTTTGTCTTTTGTACCACACAAGATGGAGAAGCTAATTTCAAAATGAATACCTGTTGAAGTCCACGCTACTGCCTTACGTCCACGTCCTTCCATATGCTAGATTTGTTCTTCTTCCTTCCTGATCAAAGTGCGCAGAAATAAGACTTAATGCAAAGTTTAGCACTGATTATCCCAGTTTTATAAATGAAAGTCTCCGTCCACATAAGTCCAAACCAAGTTTGCACGAACTTCAGTACACACCACAACTTTTTTTACAACATCATGTGTTACTTCATATTGCCTCCATTTCCTGTGCTCTTCTCAAAGATAAGCACCACTGGAAAAATGTCCCCACAATCAAAATATCTGCTAATCCACCAAATTTAAAACTAGCAATATGGCACAGCACCTCGTGCTGTGCTTGGAAAAATTGCAGCTGTTGCTGTTTACATCAGGTCTGTAGTGAGCACGTCAAAAAATCAGTCCAACTCTAAAACAAAACAGCTCAACTACATGGAGGGTGCATGCATCAACATATTACCATTAAAATAAGCAAGAAGCTGCACTGCTCAACCCAAAGATCCAAAGTATAATTTATTTAGAAAGTCAGCCTTAAAATGCCTAAAGCAGCATACCTCACAGGAGCATGTAGGATCAACCAAAAACCCTGACCGATTTCGTATTCGCTACATCCTCAGGGGGTGGTTCCTAGCTCTCACAGTGCTGATTATATAGGCAAAAACATTTTAATTATTAAAGTGGCAATGCTCAAATATCAATTAGTGTAATAAGTGATCACTTAATACATCACTTTACATGTAAGTACAATTAAATCTGCAAACAGTATTTCTAACATTTTTCTAACCCCATAACCATCCAGAAAGCACAAAAACACACTTAAAAACAAAATATCACAGCAGAAGGTAATGTCTGGTATTATTGTAAAAAAGTATCAAAGGTAAGCATGCTATAATGGCATTCAATGGGGTTTTCAGACATATTTTGGAATTTTGGCCCCAAATCTTCAACATGGGGTTCTTGGTACACCATCTCATGAACAGTATCACTGTCATTTCATTACTCAGTTCCAAAAGGTGATTTCACAGTCACTGCATGGAATCACCTTTTGGGACCGATTAATGAAACAACAGTGCCACTGTTCATGATGTGGGGTCCCAAAAAGCCCATGTTGCAAATCTGATGAAAACATTGCAAAAAAATGACTGCATTATGAGCGTGCTTTGTGCAGTTTCTACGCACGCTCCTAGCTTTGCCAATTTTTAATATTTTCACTCCAGATTTTCACCATTTTTGCACACCTCCTTTTTTAACAGTACAGCTGTCAATTTTCACATCCTTCCCAAAATGTGTTTTCAAACCTGTGGCACAGAATGGCATGGTCGCTCTGTGAAATCACCTTTTGGGACAAGTGAACAAAATGACACTGGTGCTCTTCATGAGGAGGGGTCCCAAAAAGGCCAGGTTGATAATTTGGTGCAACACCTCCAAAAAATGGCCAAGTTACACCTGGGCATTCAAGAATTTCTATGCACATGTGTAACTTTGGTCACTTAGCAGCTATCGGCTCTGGCCAGAGCTTGTTAAAATGTATAATCAATTGCTTACATTCAAGTGGGAGTGCAGAACCCTTCTACTCCCATTCCTGCATAGAAAACATAGAACAAAAGATGGCAGAAGGAGACCAAGGGTCCATCTAGTCTGCCCATGTGTTCCTTGGACCTTCTCCAATCCCAGGACCTAACCCCTTCTGCCTAATGCCTCTTACTGCTCCTGTTGCTTTTGATCATGCTTTAGCCTTGTCCTACCCCAGCTTAAATGATGTCATGGACTTTGCTTCCACTACCTCAGCTGACAGTTTATTCCATGGCTCCACAACTCTTTCTGTAAAATAGTCTTTCCTAAGGTCCCTCTTGAAGCTCCCCCCCAACTTCCACTTGTACCCTCTAGTGTTAGAATCAGAGACTCTGTTGAACAGGTTTGAGGATGGCACCTTATTTATTCCTCTCAGGAACTTGTATGTTTCAGTCATATGGCTGATACTATCATGACCCTGGAGGGGAGGTGGGGGTCAACTTTTGCTTATGTAGAATGTATGCTGGTATGTCTCCTTCCTTTCCAAAAATGCCTTTGTCATGTAGCAAATGCCTAGAACATGAGGTTATGGTAAAAGAACTAACTGCCATAATCACTAGACTATTAGCAGTAGAACACAGTCAGCTAGATATGGCCAAAAAACTTGCAGAAAGACAAGGTTCCAAAATAAATAAAGAAAAATCTCCACTGCAGCCTCCCTTGAAGGTCCAGGGTATACAGCACAATGTAGTTAGGCAAGACAGTCTTAATAAAGTGAATGCCCCAGTTCTGATTAATACAAATGTACCTATACATGATATATCTCCAAGATCAAAGAACATTTGTAGTGGAACTAAAAAAGAAGAAGGGAAGAAGACACTACTGGTTGCAGTGATGATGAATGGTACAAAATTCAGAGCAGAAGAGCAGCAAAGAAGGGCAGGACAGCTGAACATTTTGTATTACCTTTGCTAAATACTTTCAACCCATTAAGCTCTCTTGACCCCAATGGACAGGAACCCAGTGTAAACAAACCTATAACATGTGCTAACATTGAGCCACAAATCTCCTTCCCTAGCACTAGTTCATCTGGACAGATTTTGGCTATGGTTACACCCCCAATCAGTATAAATTCAGTTCAAACACCTTTGCTAGAAACAAATCAGCCTCCCAACCCTGTTGAGACTACTACCAGTGGACATGAAGAATCTTGCTTTCAGGCTGTAAAGGAAGTCACTATGCAAACTAACTCACAAAACAGTGTAACAGAAGGTGTAAATGTCACAAATGAACAGGTATAGATCCTGGGTTACTCAGTGCTCAGATTTACTGATAGATATTCAACAAAGGGCAATAAATTAAATGCGACAAGGTGTAGCTATGGGGGGGCAACCATTAAAGATATTAATGCCATGTTACCAGGTATATTGCAGGTAGTGGATGATTCTAAAACTGTCATTCTATTTGTAGGAATGAATGATATCAACAAAGCAGGGGCAGAGGACATAGTTACAGAAATGACTAGGGCAGTAATGATCTTAAAAAAACATAACACAAAGATAATTTTATCAGAAATCTTTCCAGTTCCCCAGGCTTTCAGAACCAAAAACAACATCAAGATGTTTAATAACTGCTTCACAGATGATGCCTTGAAAATAATATAAATTGCTGAAGGACATGGGAAATATTCGACAATAATTATGTGCTTTTTGGATATGATGGTCTCCATCTCAACAAAAATGGAACTAGAGTGTTAGGAAATATATTCCATCAGGTCATTAGTAAGCATGCACAAGAACAAAAAAACTAATTAATGGGGGGCAACTGGGGACCAAAAAAAAAAAAAAAACAGTATCTTAAATGGGCAACAGCACAAAAAATCTGTCTACTTTGATATCTCACTCTAACTTCAACTTTTTGTTAACAAATGCAAGAAGTCTTCATCACATAAAAAAGAATGAACTTGAACTGACTCTCTCTACCAATAACATAGATATTGCAGCTGTCACAGAAACTTGGTGGGGTAGGAACTCTTCCTGGAATAAAAGTATATCTATATATAACCTTGCCCACAAGGACAGGAATGAAAGAATGGGAGGTGTTGTTGCCATTTAGTTAAGAAATAATATCAGTTTTCAACAACTAACAGATAACTCACTTGACAACAATGAAATTATTTGGGTAGAAACTGATATAAAAATAATAAGAATTTAGGTATGGGGTATGCTATAGACCTCTGGATGTGAGCCAATCTGTACACAATGAAATGTTATATAATATTAAAGATAAACTAAGCCACAAAGATACTTTGATTCTTGGTGACTTTAACACTCCAGGGATTAATTGGAAAGAAAGTACTACCTCTAAATCACAAGAGCAGGCCCTGTTAGAGTTTAACATAATGAATGGACTATGTCAAATGGTAGACAAGCCAACAAGGGAGAACAATATATTGGAGTTAGTCTTCACTGATATTCCAGATAAAATTAAAAATCATGAAATACACGATCCATTGATTAATAGTGACCATAACCTTATAACTTTCTCTGTTAACCTAGAAATTTCTAGAGAGATCAGTAGAACTGTGGTAAAGGATTTCTCAAAGGCCAACTGTGAGGGGATACTACAGGAATTATATAGGTGGGACTGGGAAAATGACTACTTCAGCTGACCAATTTTGGACACAAATTAGAACTAAGATCACTGACCTATCAGACAAATATATAATAAACAGAATTCTATATGACAAGAAAGGGAAAGTTCCAATATGGCTTACTAATAGGGTGAAAAAAGCAATTAAAGCCAAAAAAAGGACTTACATGATACTTACAAATGATTAAAATGACTATAACAAACATAATTATAAGACTACCCTTAGGAGATGTAAAGCTACTATAAATAAAGAAAAACTGAGAATTGAATTCAAGCTGACCCACATGAGGGATGGTGGAAAAAGTTTCTACTCGTACATAAATAAAAAGAAGTGCACATCCAATACCATTGGGCCCCTATATATTGACAGTACTGAGGATATACACCCCCAAAGACATGGAGAATGCATTTAATAAATACTTCTGCTCTGTTTTTGAATCAAATAATAAAACACCCACAATTCAAAATAATTATACAAATGATGGGCAGTTACCTGAAATTAGAAGGGAAGAGATTATCTCTAAACTAAATAATACTAAAACCAACACTTCCCCAGATCCAGATTCACTGCACCCTAAACTGTTGAAATCAATTAAATCATGGTTGGTTGAACCTTTGTATAGGCTATTTAGCTTGTCATTGAACACTGGTGAGGTACCTAAGGAATGGAGACAAGCAGAAGTGGTACCAATTTTCAAGAAAGGTAACCATAATAGCCCAACTAATTATAGACCAATCAGTTTGACCAGTATTATAGGTAAACTGATGGAATCAATAATAAAGGATAAAACTGAAAAAGAACAGAGTGATAAGAACGTTACTGAGAATTCTCAACACAGCTTTAGGCCCCAGAGATCATGTCTAACTGCAGATCTTGTCTTTTATGAAAATGTTAGTACATTATTAGAACAACAGAAATTGGTTGACATTATCTTTTTAGACATGTGCAAGGCTTTTGACAAAGTTCCACATGCTACCCTTATTGATAAAATTATGGTACTTCAGATACATAAATCCCTTATTGACTCAGTAGTGGCATGGCTTTCAGATCAAGAGCAAGTGGTTAGAATTAGAGGTTTTACATCAGATACAGGGCCTGTGGCAAGTGGAGTACCCCAAGGTTTGGTCCTGGGACCCTCATAGTCTCTCTCTTTATTTCTTATCTCAATACAAAGCTAAGTAGTTTTGCTATCAAATTCACTGATGATACTAAAATATTTGCTGATGTTAGTTCAAATAGAGGAGTTGAAATTCTGAAAACTGACCTTGCACATTTGGAACAGTGGGCTAATTCAAATGTAATGATGTTTAATCTTGATTAATGTGTTATTGTCCCGGATTCTCCCCTTTTCCCTCACCCAAAAAACACAGAGACCGTTGTTTGTTGTTGTGCTCAGATTGGCAATTAATTTATGTATATTCATAATCCATATTCCATTTTTCATTTCTTTATATCATATTTCCATTATTTCCATTTATTTCCATCCATATATCACTCTCTGATTATCCGTCCCCCAGGCGAAAACCTGGGTGCCTTCTTCTTCTCCTTTTCTGTGAGGTAATGGTGAAAACCGAGACCGCTCTCTCCTTCGTCCTCTTCCTCCACTTGTGTTATTCCTTTTTCTTCCCCATCCCGTCCCCCCTTTCCCCTGCCATATACCTTGGCAATCCATGACCATATTGATATCTGCCATTCACCTTTGGCAGTCTGTAACCATATCATACCCTGCCATCCACCTTTGGCAGTCTGTAACCATATTATCTCCTGCCATCCACCTTTGGCAGTCCGTATCCATATTGTCTCCTGCCATCCACCTTTGGCAGTCCACCGTCCTACCGGACGCGTCCGTCTTCCACCTTGACGGACCCACCATACAGTCCTCCACTGACTGTCTTTCCCTCATCTCCCGTTTAGTAGGGTGGGTGGGAGGAAACAAAATTCCAGCAAAAAGTGGCTGAGCCACCCTTGTGCTGTCCTTTAAGTACCTCCCTTCTCCCCTTCCCTTCCTGCTACCTGTTCCATTGTCCTGTTCCTGGCCCCTTCCCTTCCCTCTCCCCTTCCCTCTGAGCACAACCATTACTAAAAGGAGGGAAGGGGTACACCAGGACAACATGGTCTGCCCCTTAAAGGGCAAACTCTATTGTCCCAGATTCCCCCCTTTTCCCTCACCCAAAAAACACAGAGACCGTTGTTTGTTGTTGTGCTCAGATTGGCAATTAATTTATTTATATTCATAATCTGTATTCCATTTTTCATTTCTTTATATCATATTTCCATAATTTCCATTTATTTCCATCCATATATCACTCTCTGATTATCCGTCCCCCAGGCGAAAACCTGGGTGCCTTCTTCTTCTCCTTTTCTGTGAGGTAACTGTGAAAACCGAGACTGCTCTCTCCTTCATCCTCTTCCTCCACTTGTGTTATTCCTTTTTTCTTCCCCCTCCCATCCTCCCCCCCTTTTTCCCCACTAGCCAGTCTCCAGCTTGCGTTGGATGACTGGCTTCCCCCTAACTTAAGGCATCACCGTCCCTTACCTCAGGGATGGACTACTCTCCTTCCTCCTCCTCTATATTTTTTTTCCCCAGCTTCATTCTGTTTCCTCCATTCTTCTATGAAACCCATTGTTTCTGTGTTAAACATGTCTATTGCTATGTCTGACAAATGCACCCCACCTGCCCTATTGAAATCATCCACCCATTCCTCTACTCCCCTTAGTATCACCTGCCCCTCCCATCTGCCTTATCAATGTCCCTACTCACCTATTCATCTTCCTTCTAGCCATCTCCACTGGTCTATGGCTATGTTCCTGTCTCCATACCCTTCGTGGAATCATATCCCACCAGGCCAGGCATACCCAAGGCCACCACTGTCTTATTGTCACTAGGTCCCTCTTGATCAGCAAATATGTGTGCACCCATGGTCTGCCTGCCAGGTCATTTCCCCCTAGGTGTATGATGATTAGGTCTGGACTGGGCCATTGTCCACTGAGTTCTTTCAACGCGGGCAGAAGCTGTGCCCATCTCATCCCTCGAAGGCCATGCCACACCAACCTACACAGTCTTGCCTCTTGGTACAACTATTTTCCCCCAGCTTTCTTCTCTGCTCTCTTACCAGCCCAGTAAATATAGGAATGGCCACAGATCCAGACTTCTGTGCTTCTCCCTCTACCTATGGGTGCAAAACTCATTAATTTTCGTCCACATTCAGTGCTATCATTGAATTATTTTTTCCCTCCCCTCCATATTGGGCTCTTTCTTTTTTTCTTTTTTTTTTATTTCAGGGCTCTGA
The DNA here is from genome assembly GCA_016271365.2 of Neoceratodus forsteri. Lineage (NCBI taxonomy): Eukaryota > Metazoa > Chordata > Ceratodontiformes > Ceratodontidae > Neoceratodus > Neoceratodus forsteri. Next base: position 1,684,324,630 of record CM057456.1, read on the forward strand.
TGTTCCTTTTGTAACTGGCTGACCGCCAGCGCCCTTTCTCTAAAATACCCATCACAGGTTCACTCTCAGCTGCCCTCTGTGAGGCTGCCCCAATCCGCAGGGAATGGGATGAGTAATTAGCTGGGTCTTTCCCCAGAAAACCCATGCCCTTTTTCAGTATTGCCATAATTTGATAGCTGGTGACCCTTTTCCCATCACCATGTACAAAGAGCTTCCCTGACCTGGCCACCTGCCCTGCGGCAAAAACCCACAGGGCCTGTACTGGGCATATCCCAATCTCTGACTGTCTTCTCAGTTTTATCATGCACCCTTGCCCTTTTTGGTCAGTCTTTGACCTTTTTATCTTGATCCATATCTCTCTTGTCCCCCAGCTCACATCCTCCCATTCCACCCCTCCGTCCCTGTCATCTTTCCCATGGCCTACCACCTCACTCACTCTCATAGCCCCCTCGAACATTATCACATAAATCGTGTGAAATAGCTAGGCTTCCTCCTTTGTTTTGCATACTGCAGGGAGTGCCTCTTTTAGCTTTAAGATCCACTGCTCCCCTATCTGCCTCCTATTATCACCTGGCCCTTTCCTCAGCCTACCCCAGCCCTGCATCATCCTTCTGATGAGCATTGATTTTGTTGGGTCACACCATCCTTTCAGGCTGCAGATCACACTGATCCCTGCCAAATAAACTCCCATTGTGGCTTGTGCAGTCCCTTTCTGCCATTGTTCCACCATGAACATACCAAACTGTTCCTCCGAGAGTGGCCCACTTACCTCCATCTGGTGTTCTGCCCTGAATGTTTGAAAAACCCTCCAGGCCCCGTCGTAGGCCCTCAGAGTCCGAGGCACCCATGAGCTGTGAAACAGCAGTTCTGCCCCTTCTTGCCAATGTCCCATATGTTCGTTGGTATGGGCGTCTTTTGTTCTTCCGCTGCTGGTGCCAGCTCCCGGAAACGGTCCAGCTGCAGATGGGAAAGGCTGCCAGCCAGGGTATTGTGCACCCCTTCTATGTGTTTTGCTCTGAAAGACATGTTCAGCTGCAAAGCCCTTAAAACTAACTGTCATACTACCTGTATGACTGTCTCCGATTTTGCTCCCTTATTGTTTAGCACATGAACCATCGCCCTGTTGTCGCACCAAAATGTCACCTTCTGATCCCTCAACTCTTCCCCCCAGACCAAGGTACATGCACATATGGGCATGATCTCCAGCAATGTTATATCTCTCACTCTCCTGTCCTTTACCCAACTGACCGGCCATGGTTCTGCAAACCACCTGCCCCTTAGGTATCCTCCCATGCCTATTCCTCCTGCTGCATCTGTGTAGAGGTCAAGGTCTGTGTTGTACATACACTTCTCCTGCCAGAATGAACAACCATTGTACTTCTCTAGGAATTGTTCCCATATCTTAAAATCCTCTCTGACCCCTCGTGTCAGGTCCACCCAGTGATGTGGTCTGGTAACCCCTGCTGTAGCTCTGGCTAACTTCCTTGTGAATGCCCTCCCTGGTCCTATGGCCCTACATGCAAAGTTCAGGTGCCCCAGTACCTGCTGCACCAGTTTCAGTTGTACCCGTCTCCTGATGGTATGTACCCGTATTAGTTCCTTCAACTTCCTCACTTTTTTGCCCGGCAGCCTAAACACCTCGCTCCTGGCATCTATCTCTATTCCGAGGAATTCCATAATCTTGCTGGGCCCCTCTGTTTTCTCCGGTGCCAATGGGACTCCCAGCTCTTTATACAAATCCTGGAACTTACCCAGCATTTTCTGTGTCTCCCTTTCCCCTTTCCCAATGAGGAGAAAATCATCCAGGTAATGGACGACTGACTTGTAACCCATCTTTTTTTGAAATATCCACTGTAAACATGTGCTGAACGCCTCAAACATGGCACATGCTGTGGAACACCCCATTGGCATTTCTTTGTCAAAATAATACTGACCTCCACACTTAAACCCCAACAGGTCCCAGTCTTCCCTCCTGACTGGAAGCAGTCTGAAGGCGGACTCTATGTCCGTCTTTGCCATCCACGCATCGCCTGTGGCACGGATTATCTGGACTGCGTGCTCGTGAGTCGCGTATGTCACCCTCGTATGCTCCTCCTTGATGAAGTCATTCATCGACTCCCCTTCTGGGTAGGACAGGTGATGGATCACCCTGAATTCCCCTTCTTGTTTTTTGGGTACCAAACCCAAAGGCGATATTCGCATGCTTTCCAATGGGGGAGTGCTAAATGGGCCTTCTACCCTGCCTGCTGCTTTCTCTTTCTCGATCTTTAGTCTCAGTATTTCCTCTTTCCCTTTCACAGACCCCAGGTTGTTTGCCTCTCTCGCTTGCCTGGGCCCCTCTGACTGCAATAAAAACCCTGCACTAAATCCCTCTAAAATCATGTCCCACATGCTTCTGTCAGGATATCTGGCCAGGTGAACTGTCCATGCTGACAGGTTGATGGGGGATCTGTGTCAATTTCGCCTGTTGGCTGTTGGCCCCTTTCCCGGCCTCCTTCCTCCCTCTCTACCCCTCCTTGGTTCACTGGGTCTGACCCCCTCTGCCCCCAGAGCCCCTGCCGCTCCCTCCCTTGTTCCATGTTTGCCCTTTAAACCCTTGACCTTCTCAAAAAGGCTACTGGCTTGACCCTTGCCCCCCCAGACCTTGTGTACCATGTGCCCCTGCCATTCTGCACTTACTTGCAGGGTGCACCCCTCCGCATTTCGAGCAGGCATGTTGGAAACGACACTGAGGCCACGAGCATGAGGCCCTGTTATAGGCTTAGCAGCACCTCTGTGGTGTAAAAACCTTTTTGTTCCACCCACCCTCGGGTGTGGACTGATCTGTTACATAATCCGTCCATAAATCCATCTGCTTGGTGTCCCATCTTACATCCCCAAATGTTGCCATTCTTTGTTGAAAACTTTCATCATAGTATATCCATCACCCCCCGCTTTTGCTTTCAGTATTATTAAGAATAAGTAATGGCGGGATGCCTACTCAGCCTCTTTTCCAGGACAATGGCTGAAAAAATGGCAAAACCTAGAAACCACCCATCCTAAGTCTTTCCTTTTGTGAATTTATCTTCCTCTTTTTTACCTAATAACATTATGGCCACTGCCATCTCATTCTTACCTATGCTCTCCGCCTCTTCATATCTCGCTGCCGCCTCCCGGCTCACCAAGGCAAATATATCTACATATTCTCCTTTCCATATTTTCTCTTTCATGGCCAGTGGCACGTGCTCGCCTAATCTCATCCCAGGTGTGCCTACCTCTCTTGTGCCTTGCCTCTCTCTCTCCAATCCTTTTATAGTCTCTCCTGATCCTTCCTTCCCTGTCCTAATCTCCGTTATAGCGGATTCCATCTGCCCTAGTCCACCCATTCCCAGTGCCACTATGATTTGTCCTATATACTCTTTTATACTATCCCCTACTGCGTTGGGTGTGTTACCTGTAACCATCTCCTGGCCACGCTGCCTGGAGTCTCGCAAGGTCCCCTTGGTTCTTCTTGTGACTGAAGTGGGGGTGGAGGGTGAACTACTGGGGTCTGTGGGCCGGACCCCTTGTTCTGAGCTTCATGTCCAGGTTCCGCCGGGGAGGCGCCCCTCTGATCAGGGCTGGGCACTGGCATCACCGGGTCCACCGGCCGTGTAGGTACTGGGGCGGCCGCCTTGCCAGCCACCACCCCTGGCGGTGCTACTTTAGTGGGGCTGTGTGGCCCTTTGGCTGGCCTCTTCCCTTTTCCGCCCTTCCCGGTGCCCACTTTCCTCTTCTCCCCGGGTCTTCCCGGTTCCTTCCCCTCCACCAGCTCCCACATTCTGTTTGCTTTTTCTGCTAGGTCAATAATAGCCTTGTAGGCATCCTCTTTCAATGGCTTGCTCTTCCTGGGCGCCATGTCTGTCCTGTCTGTTCTGTGAAGACAACTATAGAAAATAAAACAGCGTTATTTGTATGTCTGTACCTCCATTACACCTTCTCTTATCCGTTACGCCAACCAACATGCCATAAATCCCTTTTCCCACCAGGCAGGATGCTCATTTTCTCCCCCTACCCCCAGGTCCCCCCTCCCTTTGACCTCCTCTTATACGTGGGCTTAGTGTCCTGCGACGCCAACTATGGTGTCCTTTCAACTCCTGCCATCCACTGTAGGCCAGTACCCAGTAACAAACCCCATGCGCCCAGAGGGGGCAGACTCTTAATATTGGTTACCCCGGTGAAACAAAGGTCCCCCCTAGTCATTGGTGACCCACCAAACCAGTAGCGGACCATCATACCCACTCCGACCCCTTGGCCTCGCTGCCCGACCGGCCATAATCTGCATGTGCTTGCCCCCACAGTACCCGCCCCCCGGCATCCAGCTTACAAACAGCTTCCCATGCCCCTGCAATGCATCCCATGTGCCAGTAAGCCACGGTCCCATCAGAAAAACCCTCCCGATAATTAGCCCCCAAGCAGTGTGATGCCTCATCTCAGGCCCCATCTCTCCTTCTCTTCAAAGTCCCCTCTATGCCACCCAAGTGAGGGCCTTGCCCTTCTCCCTTCCAGCCTGAGCACTGCGTGGCCTTGAAAAAGCAATCCATGGTTTTCTCCATTAGTCTTCCAATCCCTGTACCTCCTACAGTGTGCTGCCTCAGAATATCTCGCTATTGAGTGCCACAGAGGCCAATGTCATTGCCCAGCCTTCTACCTTGCCTCCCCCTCCAGACCAATCAGGTTGGGGAGCCCAACCTCCACAAGCTTCCTCCAGTGATACCACGGCTTCCACGAGGTCCTAACTAGGGACCTTCACTCCCCCAACGCTCTTCCTGAGTCACCCGGTATGCTAGCAGAAGCTATAGGAGTCAGCCCCCATTCTGAGCCTGCATACCACCCTGCTGCACATACCAGCACCTTAACAGGTGCCCCTGAGAGCGTGAGTACCGCGCAGCATGTGACGTCATGCTGCATGTCCTCCCAATGCACTCCCGCTCGTCCTTCCTCTCTGAGGCCTCTTCCAGGCCTGCCACTTTCTTCCCCTACCCAGTGCTGGTTTCTTTGGCCTGAAAAACCCCAAAGCTGGGCCAACCTTCATTATGAGGACCGCACGGCATGTGACGTCACGCCGCGTGGCCTCCCAACACACTTCCCGCTCGTCTTTCCTCTCCGAAGCCTCTTCTAGGCCTGCAACTTCTTCCCCTACCTAGCGCTGGCTTCTTCAGCCCAAAAAGCCCCAAAGCTGGGCCAACCTTCATCACGAGGACCACGCGGTGTGTGACGTCATGCTGCGTGGCCTCCCAAAGCACTTCCCGCTCGTCTTTCCTCTCCGAAGCCTCTTCCAGGCCTGCGACTTCTTCCCCTACCCCGCACTGACTTCTTCAGCCTGAAAAGCCCCAAAGCTGGGCCAACCTTCATCACGAGGACCGCGCGGTGTGTGACGTCACGCCGTGTGGCCTCAAGCATGCTCGTTTCAAAAACCTCAAAGCCATAGGCTTACCCCCAGATGAGACTCCGACTGAGTAATTCCAGATATTTTTTCTTTTTACAGCGATTTCCCAGCAATTCTTACTTCATAAACGCTAAACTACTTTTCCATAGCTGTTTCAAAAACTGGCTCTCCACAATTGTTGTCTCTCCCTGCCCTCTAGTATATTCCGAACCTCAATTAAATGCTGTGATGGTTATTATTCCTGCACAAACACTCCGCTTTTGCCCTTTAAACATTATCAACCTTACCTCTTCTCTATGTGAAACCCAAAAATGTATTGTCAATCCGACGTGCTGCAGATGATGTTAAATCAAAATTCCAGCAAAAAGTGGCTGAGTCACCCTTGTGCTGTCCTTTAAGTACCTCCCTTCTCCCCTCCCCTTCCTGCTACCTGTTCCATTGTCCTGTTCCTGGCCCCTCCCCTTCCCTCTCCCCTCCCCTCTGAGCACAACCATTACCAAAAGGAGGGAAGGGGTACACCAGGACAACATGGTCTGTCCCTTAAAGGGCAAATTCCATTATGCACTTGGGTAAAGATAATAAGTGTAATGACTACACTCTGGAAGGGAAGAGCTTAAAGCCAGTTACAAATGAAAATGACTTGGGTGCAGTTATTACCAATGAACTAAAGTTTGGTACACATTGTACATAACTAGCAATGAAAACTAATAGAATTACTACCTGCATGAAGAGATCAATTGCTTCTAGAAACAGGGTATGGATTATGCCTCTTTATAAAGGCATATGTCCAACTATTGTTCACCCTTGTGGAACCCCACCTTATGTAAAGATGTGAAAAAACTGGAAGGCATTCAGAGGTGCATCACAAGAATGATTAGTGGTTGTCAAAATGTTAGTTATGAGAAAAGACTTAAGGATCTGAACTTATACTCATTGGAACTCAGGAGATCAAGAGGGGACCTCCTTATGAAGTATAAAATCTCTAAAGATAAAACTTTATTATCAGACCTTGGGATTGTATTTGCCCATAGAGAAATCTCACTTAGAAGCCACAGGTACCAGTTGTCATTAACCAACCTCAAAAACAATACAAGAAGAAGTTATTTCACACAATTATTCCACTGTGGAACTCACTTCCTAGGGATGTGATGGAAGTAAATACTTTCATAACATTTAAATTAAAATTATACAGATTCCTGTTAGATACTGCAAATGGGAGTTAAGCCCGCCTTGTGGGAGATGTACAGTTAAGGGCCCAAAGCCTTCTGTACATCTATACAGTCCTAGTATGAATATCGCCCCTCTCCCTCCTTGTCTCTAGTGAGAACATACAGTATTTAATGCTTCCAGACTCTCCTCATATGAGTGCCCTTGAAGTCACTGGATCATTTTGGTTGCTCTTCTCTGAATAGCCTCCAACCTGTTTATAGCCTTTTTCAGATGTGGATTCCAAAACTGGACACAGTACTCTAGATGGGGCCTTACTAGGGAACTGTAGAGTGGCAGTATTACCTATTTCCTCCTTCTGTCAAATCCCCTCTCTATGCACCCCAGCATTTTATTGGCCTTGCTATAAGCTTTGTTGCATTATCTTATCTGTTTAAGTGTGCTGGTTATGATAACATCTAAGTCCTGTTCATTCTGCATGGTGCTGAGCTGGACTCTGTTGAGGTGGTACTCTGTCCTTGGGTTCCCGTAGCTGACTAGTAGACTTTTTTTGTGGGGGAGGGGGAGGGCTGGCTGCACTCCCATCCATTCCTAATTTATAAATAGTGTAATGAATTCCTTACTTTCAAGTGGGAGTGCAGGGCCCTTCATGGTCTGTGCTTCCATTCATCCATATCTGACTAGTACAAGTTTATTTCAGGGGGGACTGTGCTCCCATCCTTCCCTAATTTATAAATAGCGTAATCAATTTCTTTCTTTCAAGTGGGAGTGCAGGGCCCTTGTGGCCCTGTGTGGCCATTCCTCTATCGCTGACTAGCAGATTTTTTGGGGGGGGGCTGGCTGCACTCCCATCCATTCCTAATTTGTAAATAGTGTAATGAATTCCTTACTTTCAAGTGACAGTGCAGGGCCCTTCATGGCCTGCAATCCAATTCATCCATAACTGACTAATACAAGTTTGTTTTGGGGTGGACATCCATCCATAATTTATAAATAGTATAATTACTGTAGAATACAAACATGTCACGTTAGTTTTATTTAGCACTCCGACATCTCTACAAACTTTAGCAGTACCTTAAATTAGCGCTGTACTAGTCACTCTTCACACATGATCACATAAAATAATGTATGTGGTTGCATTATTTTAGCTCCTTCTTATTTGCAGCGAATATAGCAACATTTTTTTAGCAGCAAATATTTTGGATTCTACAGTAATTCCTTACTTTCAAGTGGGAGTGCGGGGACCTTTCGGGCCCTGCACTCATATCTCCACAGGTGACTACTACAATTGTTTTTGAAGGGGGGGCTAGCTGTACTCCCATCCATTCCTAATTTGCAAGTAGTGTAATCAGTTCCTTACCTGCCGGTGAGAGCTCAGGGCCCTTCAGGCACTGCACTCCCATTTCTCCATAGCTCGCAGTTATAAATTTGTTTTTTGGGGGGGCTCACTTCACTCCAATCCATTCCTTCAGCCTCCCTATATGTCCCTATGGAGCACTTTGGGGTGCACTAAATGCAGTGGCCCTTCCTCCATGGTGCACAGCATGTGGGTGTACCCCAAGACACTGGAATGGCATCAGACTTCATACAGCTGGTGGACCATGATGATGGATGTCCCATATGTTATGTTTAAAGAGTTGTATGTTGTTGTCTTACCTGATGATAGCTGTCTCTGCTTGGTTGTGTTGCCTTGCTCCTTTCGCAGCATGTAGTGGGGGAAGAGGGAATGCTGAGTTAGGGTTGGAAACCCTAATGCTGCATTTCCCTATTTTTGTTGCTTCAATACCAACCCTATCTGATGCATTAATTAAGTTTTTTGCAATGAATTTCCTTAGTTTTTAAGAATACATGAACATATCATTTTTACACTTTCATAGCAATCCTAACTGTTACATTAATGAATTTTTTTGGAGTGAATTTCCTTACTTTTTGATGATATATTCACAAGTCCTTGTTAACTGTCTTTGTGCGAGATTGTATACCTTTGCACAACGTATAACTAAGAAGACATGTCAAACACTTTGTACACAACAGCATAAAATAAGCATGTTTCTTAGATGTGTATGTGTATAATGTTCTGTATGGAATGCACTTTTCCTTTTCACAAAATATGGTAATAATGAAAATCTTATGTTACTGTTTCCAAATGATATCCAGTTTGTGAACATCGAAAATAGGTTATTCAGATTTTCAATACCTTGAACAGATAATATTGTGCTTTCTTTCAATAGAGCCACACAAGATGCTATCACTGTCTATGAAGAAAGACACACAACACAGAGCATAGATTTAAAAAGTGTATTTGAAAAATGCCAATCGGATTCAGACCAAATTATGTTCGTGTTCCTGGACTGGGCAAAAAAACAATTACTTATAAAATGGAAAAGTGATATGAATGCAAGACAGTAGTGATCTACTTCATAATGCATAATCTCAGATCACCTATTTAAAAAATATGCACATAATGGTATTTATAAATAATTTTCAGTACGTACTACAGTGCACTTGGAAAATTCCACACTCGACCTCTTAATGAAGGTGATCCTACAAAACAGCAGGAACAAAACATAAGTAGCATACTACAGTGTTAGACAGTGGTAGTCACACAAAAGTTTACCGGTACTGTGCACCAGGCATTATTGTGCAGTATACATGTCATTCAATGGGTACCGCTTTTGCGCAACATTCAGTATACCGTGCTACCGGTAAACTTTTGCGTAATTACCACTGCAGGTGTAACATTGAAAAGCAGCACAAAATTTTGTTTCCAGCTTCATATCCACCAAACTAAAACATTTTTGGAATCAAACCAAGAAATATAAATCAGTTAATATTACTTAGAAACAGAAATGGTTAACAAGTTAAGAATCTGTACTGCCTTCCCAGAATGAAAACATTTAACATATGTACAACAGTGTACAGAGATATGAACTGCATTATCTTGAAATCAATATAATAACAACAATAACAATGCAGTATATTCATATGCAAAAAATAGTTTTAGCCATACATATAATTACAAGTCTGACTAATAGTTTGGTAGGTGTTACATACTAAGTCAGGAATGGTATAGTTGTAAAGATATTGTTTGCCAGAGCACATTGGGCCCTATTCTCCATTTTGTGGAGTGGCTACATGCTGCATAATGGAGGCACATAGATACTCCATGGCCATTGTGCCCCTTGTGCTTGATGCACCAAAGAGGTGTGGGGTTGTTATGCATCAGATCCCCCAGTCTGCCAGCAATCATTGCACAGAGCTGGTCTGGGGTGTGGTGCTGGGGGCATGCCCACACTCTACGCTATTCTTGAAAGTGCAGAGTGCGGGGCGGGGGTGCAGGCTACATGTCCCCAAGGCAGCTGTAGCTAGAACAGCCCCCTTAGGATGCCACCGCTAGCAGCAGTGATGATGTAGGGGCATGGATAAACCCCCAAACATGACACCACAGCCCTCAGGTACCTCATGGAGGGCTGGGGCTGCCAATCTGCCACCCGCTCACCCCAGTGTCTCAGCAATGCTGCCTGAATGCTGTGGCACCCCGGGGGTGCAAGTGAGTCAGTGCCTGACCAGGTCCAGGCATCCCATTGGATGCCCACCAGTGTCTGTGGAAGGCCCCCATGTACCGGTGCAACTGGGGGCAGGGCCACAGAAGGGGGCCACATGGTTGCTGATGGACAGAAATATAGCCACCATGCATCGTTCCATGGGTGCAGGGCTATGCTGGTGGGTTATGCACCTCCGGCTCATTATTCCCACCTCTTGGAGAATCCCTCCATGTTATGTTGTACTAGTTCACATCTCTGAAAATGAAAAGTTCTGTAAACTTATTTTTACAGTTGTGTATCATCATAGACATCTACATGGGCCAATAAATAGTATACTACTGATTGCATATACAGCCCAGCACCCTTCTTTAAGAGCCCACTTGAACTGTAAATGTTTCATTGTAATCAGCAGAGAAATCAAGGCATTACATGTAGAATGACACAGTAAAATAAATACTACTTTTCACTTTCCTTATGGCAAAGCAACTTACATTTTATTTTGTATAACCGTTACATTATGCATGACAAACATGAATAAGAGGCAAGATATATTGTAGACTGTGATAGTACAGACACAGTCACAGGCCCATGATAAAACACAGTACATAATTTTTGAGATTCTTCAGCATTCTCACTTTCAGGGTGCATATAGGATTGTTACACTGTACCCACTCACCTCTGTATCTGCATCATGTCACATAATGACCAGACTGTAGAGAAGATCCATGGTGGAAAATGATTGCATGCATGTCAAAATGTGCACCTGAAAATATTACTGTGCCAGCAGCAAAGTCTGTAATGGGTGTCATAACATTTACTCCATGTGAGCCAAATTGTTGTAGCACAATCATGAGATACGCATTGCACTGAGTGACCCTCAGAGACTGTTTTTTTGTTCTGCCACACCTTTGGCACTCCCATCCACGTCTTGCACTTTGGATTGATTTTCTAAATGTAACAGATGGGTCATCTGGAATATAGACAGTGATCCAGAGTATGTCATTTGTAACTTCTCTTTTTATGTACCCACATGACAGACATGTATACTTGCACACATAATTAACTGTGAAGTACTGTGTCAGTGGAATGTCATCCTCATTAAAATTGTTTATAACACCCATCATAAACTCAGTAACATCTTGCTGAGCATTATCAGTGAACATTTCCTGTCTGTGATGATTTGCCATAGTCAACCAAAGTGATATGAGGCTCTGTAAACTTGGAAGTTGCTGTTGGTTTCCCCCATGACTCTCTTCAATGCTTCAGACAGAGTTATTGATTTGCAAGCATTAATCAGGTCAACAAATTCTGGCACATGTAGGATTGTCTGCAATGCAGCATTAGTGTAACAGTTTACTCCAGTACTGTTGTCAAATTTTGCCATTCCTGCCACACCAATACATTTCTTTGCTGGTGGTGACCTCATTTAATCGGTTCTATGTGATATGGGTGATTCTTTAACACTAAGTCACATAATGGTGGCTACTAAATGCCAAAAAACACAATAGTTGAACAACAGTATGCTGAATACAATATCTGATACAACAAGGACCTGCATTTCATATGGGGGGGGGCTATGCCCCTTGCACCATCCTTTGCAGAAGGCAAGCAATCCCCCACACCACCCAGACTAAAGATTCTCAACTTTGGGGGGGAAGGACACTGGGGGAAGGAAGAAAGCATGGTAGAGGTGACCATTGTGGGAGGGACAATCTGCAGGTGTAGAACCAACCTGGGGGGAGCAGGAGGTATATAAAAAAAACTTCAAGTTACTCACAACACCACAGAGTAAAAATACATTACACCAGCATGCAGTCCCAAACCCAGGACCATGCATACCAGGGGTGGTGACCGTAACTGCCACACCAAGTGGCCAGCTCAGCAGTAGCCTGCTCACTCCCACTACCTAACCTTCTACCTCTTCATATGCTCGCCTCCTCAGCCATCACTATTCTATCCTCCCTACTTCACTATCCAGGTACCCTCGCTAGCCTTACATACTCGCTCTCTTTGTGGGCATGCAAATTGAGCCTCTCATTTTGAGTAGTTCAATTTGCTTTACCCTTACCAATGGATACCATTTGATCAGACACACTGGATTCACATTGAGAAGTAAAGGCAGATGAGTGACCTTTCATAGGTTTCTTCCTCTTTAATATATGTTATGCATCCATGGAAACATCTTGCATCACTACATTACCAGGTACAGAAATCAGAGATTGGTTGGGTTGGTACAGAGTCCACAGATGATTGTACTCCAGAATGCACTTGATTTCAACACTGATCTTGTTGTTTGCAATGTTTATTATGTACAGATCTACTGAACTTCTGACACAAGATAAGGCAACATAGCTCATACCATCTTTGAAGATGCCAGTGCCTATGTCAACTATTGTAGTATTGAGACTCAAACCTTAAAACTTGTGAATTGACACAACATATGCAACACAGAGTAGGAATTGTTTTCTTTTCACATAAATGCCCTTCACAGTCTGGAATTTTACAGTGCACCTGTCAATGGGTATTGGGTACTCAAGGTTGTCAAATTTAATCACAACCATCTCAGCAAATGTTTTTTGTAATTTATACTGAAATTCTGCTATATGGCCCATAGCTCTGTTGACAAGTTCACGGTCCTCATTGAGATTATGACAAAGCATAACATGTGCATTCTTACAGACTGTCAAAACTGCCTCCAAACCCATAGTTCGTGATACATCTGAAGTCAGTTCATTAAGTCGTTCACCATCTTTGACACCATGTTGGAACTTAAGCACACACCATTAATTAATCAAGTGATGCTAGTGTCAGAATTGGTTGCTGTTGCCTCTCCAACATAATTTGGTTGAACTCAGCAAACTACTTAAGCCTTGGCATCAAACAAACAATGCGTATGCCATCACTGTGTGGATTTGAATACAGCTCATATGCATCCTGCATGGAAGTTTCTTTTCTGGCTATCACACATGTCCTCAACATTTCTGCATTACAAGGTGAGAAATTGCCAATGCGTGCCTCATCATGTTGTGCTGTGTATTGCAGATCACCACTCTGTCACATGTTTCGGAACAGTTCAACATAGGAGAAGACCTTCCACAGATGTATGCCACCTATGCACCAAATAGACTTTTTTGCTTCTTCTACAGAAAGTGTTGAGAAGAATGGTTGACCATTCACTGGGGCCAGTTTCAGCAGGTCTCCAAAAACTACAATATTTTTCCACCCAATGTAGCATCATCGTCATCTGCACTATCTCCTGCAGTCATATATGAATGAATGCAAGAACATTTGAAACCATGCTGATCTCATCAATAATCAAGAGCTCCACTTTTTTAAATATGGTCCGTAGCTCACTCGCAACTTCAAACAACAATTTTCTATACCCACCTGTCTTACCATGTTCAACAGGTGGCATAAAAAATGATGCAGTGTTACTCCACCTATATTGTATGCCACCAGACCAGTTGGAGCTGAGACAATAACAGATATTGGCACACCAGTGAGTTTTCATATCTTAGCACTAATGGCTTCAATGACAAAACTCTTACCAGTAGCACCACTGACAAAGCATCTGAATTGGTTTGTACTTGTCACATGAACACTCCTTCTTACAATGACACATGCCATACTCCACAGCATACATCACAGCAGTGTAAATGATTCCCTGATGGTCATTCAGCTTTTTCTGTACCATGGAACCGTCAGTGGTGAAGTGGCCAGTCTGCTGCATAACACTTTCAACCTCTGACATCTGTACTGCATGATCATTAGCAGGAAGGGGAGGTCCCAGAGCTCCTTCACCCTCAGAGTAACACAGATGCAGACAGGATACTTAGCTCACTCTCCCATAGCAGGTGAAACAAATACTGTATATTTCTTCAGAACTCACCATACGAATGAAGCACCCTAGATGCTCGGTACTTGGCTCCAGAACACGTACCTCATGTTCATCCAAGTGACCACCAGTGCAATGTGGAAAGAGAGCAGGGAAACAATGCACCTCCAATATGCTGTCACCAATACTTATAGGTGTTCCTTCAACCTACTTCAGCTGGTACAAGTCAATATTGTCAAGTACTAGATCCTTGACATGTAGAGGGTGAATTGTGTATTATTCATACACATTCTCATTTGTAGTCATAGAGACCTTCTTAATCATTGCTTTGGTAGTGTCCACCACACCAAACTGATTGTTGATGTCAGCAAGGTGATCCACATTAATATCCTCATATAAGGGATTGTTATGCTTTAAAAAGTGTAACGCAATTTTTCACTTTGTCAACATTGACAACATCTTACCAAATTGTTTTGGACTTGGTCAGCACACCATTAATCATAATGACAATACTATTTTCTCTGGCGATAGTCTCAACATTTTCTTGCAATGGAAGTGGCAGTTACACGATAGAGCCCTTTAATGATTTAATGAACTCTTTCTGTGGTATATTTTTCATTTTTGTATTCAGTCATAGAATTGTTTTAGATGACTTCATTGTCTGTATTAGAATATGTTCAAACAAATTCAAGGTAGCTATATCATCAGGGGTGACATCTGCCTCCATGTTGTTAAGCACAGATCTAGGAGGCCAACTGTCTGATTTTATCTTGTGAAAACAGTATGTACACATACCTACTGTTGGGTCTACTTCAAAGTCTGTCTTTAACAACAAATAGGCAACCAAATGGCCCCTAATTTCATTCTACCTTCTAATGTTGTCGAGTTCACCCCTCACCATTTGTTCATGGTAGAAGAGACAGTTGCATGACACACATACAATGTCAAATTTCTGTGTCATAGCCATCTCAGATTTTGAAATTTCATTGCCAAATGTCCTGACCAAGAGTGATTCATGTACTGTCACAGACTGATGTAGATGATCAACATTGACTGTTGTCACATCATCCGCAGATGTTTTCCGTAATTTAAGTTCCTTGATAAACTCAAGTGCACCATACATGTCACCTTCAGTTAATAAGGAGTCACACAGTGTGAAGTTTCTAATAGTACTTCTCACTTGATACAAAGTTGTGACAAATTCGCACATCCCTGAATTGTGTACAGCAATCATATGGAAGTGATGGATAATGCTGTCACAGGCCCTAGTTTGAAAACATGCCAAGGAATGGCCCATCAGGCCATGGTGGGGTCTAATCTCACACTTGTCAATGTGTTGAAATAGTTTGTATTTCTGACATCGCTTGGTCAGAAACAGGTGAACAAATATTTCTACCTTATGAAAAGAATCTTCTCTGATATTACACACATCATCACATGTCCATGTGACACACTGTGTCTTTGTCTGCTCAGCACTTGGGCAATTGTCATCATCCATCTCTTGTATCTCATCATGTTTGAGCACAGGCAAAACACTTTGTGCTTTCCCACAATCATGTACAGAAACTATCCCGTGTGTGCTCTGTAGATGATACATTTCTTCCCAAAAGTATGCTTCAGTATATTGAGTGTGTAGCCAATGGTCATCATATATTAAGCACAAGTTGTCTCTACTTAGGTGTTCAAAGTCTTCTAATCTGATTTTGAGATTCTCAACCTTTGTGTTGAATTTGCCAATGGCAGTCATCATGGTTGTCCACAATTGGGACTGTATATTCATGGCCATGTTGACAGATTGTCTTGCTTTCAGACATAGCTTCATCAGGGAAAGTTTTCTCTTAACTTTCTTACCACTATGTCTTACTATGACTGATATGATCTGGTCAGTTTTAGGTTTGTGCGACAACATTTTAAAGTATTGTACTCTTCTGTGCTGCATACTGGGTATACTATCATTTATTCTGGTTTTCTTTTTCTTTGATGGCCAAATCTTGGTTGATTTCTGACCCTTTATAGTAGGCACCTTGAATTTACCAGTAACATGCAATTTTTTTGAATGTGGGTACTCTACTTTTGGCACAACATGTTCTATCACTTTGTACTTTATTGCTCCATTTGCAGTGAGAGCATTGACAGTTTGTTGCATGTGTTTTTTGAGTTTGTGCACCATTATCCTTGTAACATAAAACAGACCTACCAAAATACTTCTCGTTTCTTTTGTCTTGATCACTTGTCAATTCTGTTATTAGCACAGTGTGAATCTGTAAAAGAGAGAGAAAAAAATCAATAGAAGACACTATCATGCTACACAAAGTATCACACCAGAGAAAGCATATCTTACTACACAGTAAAAAAAAAACATATAGCACTCTGAAAGTGTCTGAGTGAAAAAACATTACTGCAAAACAATCTAATGCAGATAAAATGGTAACAATCTTATTTCAACATAAAGTATGTACGTAATAGTAGCAGACCAGGTAAGTATGATTAATATTTACTAGGCTGCATACTGGTACTATGAGGCTAACATTATGTCAATAAATAGTCTCATATAGTGTAGGATGGAGTAGTACACTAAATGGAGCAATATTCACTGAATATAGCATTTACAAAACAGAAACTGTTGTGTAACATACACATAAGAAAGACAATAAAAATACAAATACAGGTCATTTGCAAAGGATTTATTTGCCGAACACTATTATATTCAGACAAGTGTACATTAAAATTATGACAATAGTACCCCCCCAGTTTGCACAATGAGTGGATCATACCTGAAAAGCAGTAATCTTACTTTATGTAGTTATAACTGTACATTTACATGTGAAAGGAGCACTACATTTGTAATAATAGTCATAAACACTTAAAATAAATACATATGAATAGAATAATGTATAGTGGTTTTAATATTTTTAAATGCATCCTCAGAAGTAACACATCATGAAATACACAGTTCAAACAAGAAACACAACAGCACATTAGGTGAACACCTATTAGAATTCCATTTCAAAACATTTAACTATTATTTAAAAGAGTAAGGCAAAGATAGACAATCTCATAAATGCAATAGTGATACCAGCAGGAAGTGATCCCAAGTACAGTTCCTGTAAAAAATAGTCAGAAAAATACTATATCCCTGAAACTGTGGTTCAAAGTATGACAAATGCCATGAAAATGCATTAATTTCAATACAAAACAGAATCCTTTTTTGCATAATGGTATTCTTTTTCCATCACTTGCTCATGAAAAAAAATTCTTAATGTGAAAACAGATTCTGACCAATCAAGAAATGCATTTGAGCCACCTACCAAAATGGTGCTCATGGAATAGAATCATTTTTTGCTAGTCAAGATTCCTTTTTCATGACTCGCTCTCGAAAAAGTAATCATGAGTCTCAAAAAAGGATTTCAGTGACAACAGGAAACTCATGTTAACAGCCAATCAGAAGCACAGAACATGGCTGGAAGTATACCATATTGGATTTCTGCATCAACAGAGACGTTAGACTACCACACATGCTGTAAATCAGCCACAAACTAAATTAAACTTTAAAAAATGCAGGAAATGTCATAGAACTGCAAAACCTACAATTTATTGAATCAGAAATGATAAGGCACTGGGCAATGGATTTACATATCATGTGTGACATGTTTTTACCTTGGAAACTGGTCCCAAGGTTTTGAATGGAATACTTGTGTTTTAAAGTAATACTGCACATAATTAAAATAAAAAAATGTTACAGCACAGATCTTTTATGATAAAACAAAGTATGCTAGAGAAAGGTAGTAAATAAGGTATTAAACCAAATGAATGTTTAATGTTGTAATAAGAGGCTGTCTATACCAAAGGAAATGGTAGTTGTACTTACAAACAGCCAGTTTCTATGGTGCTGTGTTCGTGGACCTGTTAAAGACTTTTGATTTGGTAGATCACTCATTACTGCTCAGAAGGCTAAGAGACATTGGATTAGTAGGTTCTCCACTGAGCTGGGTTGCTAGTTACCTTACCAATGACCTTTGAGAGTGATTAATGCGGGTCAGATGTCCAATGTTGCCCTGATGACACAGGGCATGCCCCAGGGGTCTATCCTTGGGCAGCTTCTGTTTTCTTTATTTATAGATCCATTGCCAACTGTCCTTCAAAAAGCTCACATATTGATGTGTGCAAATGATGTGATTCTGTATCACAGTTCTGGCTCAGTTGATGCACTAAACAAATCTTCAGGATCTGATTTTAGTTTACTGGAAAAATGGTTTCAGGAACATAGATTACTATTAAATAGTAAAAAGACCAAATCAATGATTTTTGAGTCATGGCCAAAACTATTACATTGCTCTCCATTACAAATTGTTAACAGTATGGGTGATATGATTGAGCAGGTAACTTCTTTTAGATATTTGGGGATTGTGTTGGACTCACAGCTGACTTTCTCCCAGCATTTGAAATTAGTTTGTCATCAGGTCAACAGTAAAATTGGGGGTCTTATTTAAGGTAAAAAAAGATCTCACACTACCTGCTAGAACTGTTATTGGTAAGAATGTACTTTTACCTGCCTTATTTTATAATTCCTTTCTGTTCACTCAAATTTCAAAGTCAGATTTGTCACTAATGACCACTACATGTAATTCTATATGTAGGTTTGTTTTACAACTACCTTTTGGGACACATCACTACACACTCTATAGTATGCTGGATTGGCTGCCACCCAGATTTAGCTGTGTATTTAGTTTATTGTCTTTAGTTGATAAAACCTTATGGCAAGGAGTTATGTCTCTCTTATTTTCACTGCTTGAACACAAAACAGAGGTTAGATCCTTGAGATTGTCAAATAACTTTTCTCAAGTCACCCCTAAGGTCAGGACTACTATGGGGGGTCATGCTTTCAGCGTTTGTGTGACCAAATGTTGGAATACTCTTCCAAAGGTGTTATGTGAAAGGATTAGTCATGCTTCCTTTAAAATAGGTTTAAAACAATTTTATCGTGAACAATTGTGTTGCGCTTGTTATGATTGACTCTTTGTTGTTACTTACATGTTTTCTTTTTGTAATGTTTGTACCCATGTTATGTATTTATGGCTATGATATTTAACTTTGTCACATCAGTGGCTTGTAGCCTCGGATCATATGTTAAAAAGGGCATCGGCTCGTATACTTACCTGGAAAAGAAAAATTTAAATGAAATAAAATAAAAATAAAAGTTGTCATTTCAGAACTGAACTAATTAATTTTTTTTTTCGCGGGGATGTCATGGCATTACATTTCCACAAGTAAAAACAGACTAAACAAAAGTTTATATTGTTATGTATTGCCACATATGCTCTTTGAACACATAGCTACATTTCTCTACCAGTAAAAGATGTGTTTAACTGTAAATATCACATAGCTGTCTTACCACATAGGATGCCAGCTCAAAAAGGAGGCAAGAGAAGCTGTGTGGCAATATTCCTAGATACCCTGGCATCAATAGAATTGCTCAGAATTGGCATGTTAGAACTACTGTCCAATCAGATAACTATACTCTCCCTCCAGAATTAAAGTGTAGTTTATAAACAATTATCCAATAGAAAACAGCCCATTAGACATAACAATAACTATATATCTGATTGACACAGAGTTATTGTCTGCATCCAATCACATGTCTTAAAACTGATTGCTGCTGCCTGACTTAGGAATTTGCCTTTTGACAATTTGAATCAAGAAGTAAAGCAGTCACTTGGCACAGGGCTGTTGAGAGAGACACAGACATTTTTTTGAGATAGCTGTCATTTGTAGTATCCGTGAAAGGATTAAGCATGGCAGAAGGTTCCAGAAGAAGTGTTTGGATTCTTGTAAGTTCAATTGTGTGCAGGTGGCACAGTTTGACAGGATGAGTCATTCTGCCAATGACTTGCGACTGACAATCTGTGAAGAGCACTGGTTTGGTAAGGGTGGCATGAGGTGGGAGCAGCTCCTGCCAGTTATATACCAACTTCTAGACACACCCTGAGCCAGGCATACTTCTGATCCATGTCAGAGGTAATGACTTGGGCCACATAAGGGGTATTGATTTGATCAAAGCTGCTAAATGTGCTCTTGCTGCAATGTTGCCTGCCTGTAAGATTCTGTATTCAGATATTACAGAGCAGATGATCTGGAGAGGCCAGCAGCACACTTCTGGACTTAAAAGATCTCATTGAAAGTTTAACATTCAGATATCTAGTTTCCTTCATGATCTGGGAATGCACACTATATGCCACCCCCAAATTAAATATTACAGAGATTGGATATATCTAAAAGATGGTGTGCATCTGTCAGATGTTGGCAATCTGATTTTCCTAGGGGACCTCTGACATGGAATCCTAACAGTGTTGTGAATGCATTCTCTAATACACCATCAGTACCATTACACCACTGCCCAACAACTCTTTTCAGAGCCATAAATACATCAGTGAAAAAATAGATGAGCTACAACTACACAACATACACCTGACATGTATTGATTGTAATATATAAATTTGTTTGTATTCCTGGCAGATGTTTCTCATTTTTTATTTTGTTTTTCTGTGTGTTTTTTTTTGTTGCCTTGTTTTGCATCTAATGTGCTACTATGTCACTTGGGCAAGGGTAGTAATGCAGCAATAATAGAACAGTAGAGTAAATTCTTCCTGTATGAATAGTACAATAATTCAGAGAGGATCACGAAGTATGTGTATCAGCTGCTCTACATTATTGTAAATTTGTACAGAGCAGCATACACTGATTATACATTTAAGAGACAATATAGCACATGCAACTTTTTAATTATTTTTTCACTTTTGTTTGCCTCATTCTGAAGGATAGTAGGGCAGCTCCATCAGGTTTATTAGTGTACACCCGCTGATGCAGTACAGTGGCATGCCACAAAGCAGCATCTCTTTCAGAGTCCAACTGCCCCTCCCCCCATTTTGTAAAACATGTCAGAGTATTCCGGTATATTCCTCCTATTTGTGCCCCCCCCAGTTGCAGGAATACTACAGAGTTACTTAAAAGTACACTAGTGATATGGTAGGGTTGTAAAAGTCATGTGAGTGAGGCAACATCCAGTTATATGCTTGTATGGAACTGTGTGGCCAATCATGCTGTCATCTACATCATGGTTATCAGCAGCACAACTGCCTGTTAACATGGGTCAATGTGAATCAACTCCACCATCCCCTCTCCTGGGAGGAAAACGTACAAATGATGCTCAAACTCTATCCCTGATTGGATCTGCTCATGGCGTCTGCACTTGGACAACAAAAAAAAAAAATGGCTGACTGCTGAGTCATCCTCCATCACTCAATGGAACAGACCCACATAACATTCTGCAATGTTAAAAAGATCTAGTGTTATTTCTGTGACATTTCTGTTACTCTTGAAAGTGGTACAACAGGGACTAATGAAAGTGTCATAAACAGGAAACCACTCACACACTAATTCTGTATATATTTTTGAATTTCTTTCTCAACAGAAAGTAGAATGCTTAAACTGTGGAAGGAAGGGGATGCACTCACCCTAATACAAGCTTCACTCTCCAGGTTCAAAGTCCCCAAAACCTCTCATTGGTACTACTGCCTTGTAATACATGCTTATCTATCTATTATTCTATTTATAATATAACCATCAATACACATCTTCCTAACTATTGAAATTTCTCTCTCTTCTCACAGATCTGCCTCCCCGGTGCCAACACTCCCTTTCTGCTGAGAAAGGTAAGCAATAATTGCAGTTATGAGACCAGTAGAGTACAGTATGGAGACTATAAAGTTGCATGAGAGATAACCTGTACGATAACAGATACACACTTAGTACTGTACATGTAAACTGTCATATGGTTGTCTGGGCTTACAATGTATAACACCTATAGACCCTTTTAGTGTACAAAGTAGTAGTTCAACCCCCTACCTCCCCAATGTTAAAATCTGTAAAATATTGTA
This sequence comes from Neoceratodus forsteri, assembly GCA_016271365.2. Lineage (NCBI taxonomy): Eukaryota > Metazoa > Chordata > Ceratodontiformes > Ceratodontidae > Neoceratodus > Neoceratodus forsteri. The sequence continues at coordinate 1,684,346,518 of CM057456.1, forward strand.
TATCACATATATGTGGTAACATTTTTCATAGAAAAACATTCTTGAGGGAAAGACATCACATTATCAAGGTATAGCAGTACACACTCAGAGTGATTAGCAGCTAATAGCTATTCAGAAAACTGTCTTGGATCACTGTAACTGGATTCTATAGATGTGCTTCATGTACAAACAGAAACACAATTCAAGTTTGCCTATGATATAAAAAAAGGTAATCTTCCTAATAAGCTAGTAGGTAGGTAAGCAGGCACTCTAGGTATCGAGTAGAGTCTATAATGCTGCAACAGGTAGATAAAACAGAAGACATTAGCTGTGAAAAGTTGTTTTAAAAAGTGGTATAAGCATGTCTGCAATGTATGTAATGTATTTCACATGAACTTTTTTTTTTCTATTTCACCATTCCTTATAGGAAACAGGTACGCCTCTGAAAACTGAAGAGTTCACCATGGTTAAAGTCTCAACAACACGGTATTTATATGCTTGTATGTGGCAAATATAGCATCCATCACTGTAGCAGTAGTCTTTGCATCACTGTCCAACAGCTACCAGGCTTCCCCCTGAAAAAATACCTTGCATGCTGAATTGCATAGTACACCTGTGTCCACGTTATATATCCACTACCACAATGTTGCAGGACTAGAACTTTAGCTCTCCATGGATTACATTATGTGTTGCATAGTAAACCAGTGCTTATCTTTTCTGTAATAAAACATGCAAATATTTGCTTGCTTACAAATTCATATGCACTAACGCAAAGTACAATAATTCTAGTCTTCTATACCATGATATCAATACATCAACAGTGTATAAATGAAATCTATAGATGCATAATTATGTACCTATCTTTAAAAACTGTGCTCATACAATGTACTGAGAAATACAGTGCCACAACGTAACATTAACTCTTCTCTTACAGAGTTACAGAACAGTCAACACAGTTTACATTGTTTTGAATAATCCATTTCCCTTAATTAGAACACAAGATTAATAAGCATTACCATTCACAAGCACTATAATTTTCAGTTTTTACTAATCAATATTCTAATTTACAGCAGTACTACATCCTCATTTGGATTAACAACAATCTTCATTCATACAAGGAAAAAGAAATAATGTGCTGACATTGTCAGATACAAGAACTATACCTGCGAGATACCAAAAAGTTCTTAATTTCCATGTTTACAGTCTGTATATGAATCTTAGTAGTCATTCTTTCTACAGTACAAGACTGACATGAAGCAGAAACAGTAACAGTTTTGTTTGTGTTACCACACACACAGCACACTACCTTCAACTATGTGAAGTATACAATGGAAACAAAATGAATCCTTCTTTTCCAGCCTATGAAGTACTACCACAACCTTTATACTATTCAAAGGACAACACATTAGCATTGAGAACTCAGAACAACTTGTCAAGTGGCTACACACAAACAAGAAATAGACTAAAGTCATTTCTCTTCTGCAACAGAAATGGTGGCAGAAATGTGGGCACCAAAAGAGGACCTCTACCTGTTTGGCAAGACTGTAATGGAGGGCTTCCAGTCTGTAACTCAAAGAACCATGCTGGTGCTTGAACAACAAAAGCAGCTCCTTGAGCAACAGCAAGAAATCTTGAATGCTGTGCACCAGCACGGGCGCTTGGAGTACCAGACATATGAGGCCCTCTGTGGTTTCCAAAACAGCAACCTGGAGCTCACTTGGGCCATTCAAGAGCTAACCCAGAGCAATGACAGCCAGGATGCTGTTCAGGAGACCGCGCACGGTATCTTGACTACACTGGCAGAGGCACAGCTTAAGACCTCAGAGGAGACTCAACACCTCCTCTGCCTCCAACTGCAGCAGTGGGACCAGGTCCTCTCTAAGATGAACCAGCAGTATCCTCCACGAGAATCCCTTCCTAGTATGTCACCTGATGAGGAGGGGCCATGATCCACCTGATTACTGATCTTCACATGCACAGTACATGAAGCTGCTTCCACTTCATCCTCTCACCCAAGGAGAGGCCCTCATTGTGATATCCAAAGGTGAATGCATCATCATCCTTGTATAGAAGTGGGGCAAAAATTATGTTGATAATTCTGATTTTATTTTATTGAAAACTACAAATTATTTTATTAAAAAGTTTCTATTTTGCATTTTAAAGCAATATATTTTTGTGTTAAATTATGAATACTTTTTACTTACACATTTTTTCTGTATAAAGCTTTTGAAGAATTTTTTGTAAATATAATTTTTCAAGTAAAAGAAAAGTATTTTGATAATTAAATGACCTATCTGACTCCTTCATTTATAGTTTTATAAAAGGGGAGGTGGGTGTTGCTGACTGAAGTTGGAGGGTAGACACAAGTATATGGTGCCAGTTGGGGGAAGGGGGGTAATGGTAACAACTAAGTACAAGAGTTTGTTGGTAGAACATGGGAGACTTATTTCCATACTATCATACCAATATTCAGTCCTTCCAAAACTATATCTTAGGTGCATGTGGAAGTACAATGATGTAGTGGCCCTGCACTCCCATGCATCAGTAGTTTTTCAGGTAGTGTAACTGAATCCTTATTTACCTGTCATACAGTAAGAAAGTTTTGGCCCCAAGCTAACAGTTGTCAATAGCTTAGTAGAACACTGGTATTCTGATTTTACTGTGATAGGAAAGACCCATACAGGCCCTGTGCTACCATTCTGCCATAGCTCACCTCTATAATGTTCTAATTACTTGACTGTGGTTGGACCTACATAATGTTATCCCACATCCTGCTCTCCTACATCCCAATACCCTGCAAGCCTGAAACTTAAGAGTAACAAGCAGCACTCACAGTACTGGGGTGTAGAGATGTGCAAAGTACACGAAATTTGCTCTGTGGTGTAAGTTGCAGATTTTGTGAAGTGATTTTGTAAAATTTATGGCCATGAATTTCATGAATTCTGCTATGAAATGTGAAATTTCTTCTGCAAATTTCACGTTTTGCAATAAAAAATGACAAATTTTACTAAATATTTAACACAAATCATGTAAATCAAAGTTTGACTGGCTAGCCAAAAATCTGTGAATTCTGCAAAGCGTGAATTTTTGGCACTTCATGCAAAATTCACAGACGAAGTTTAACTTCGCAACATCTCTACCTGGGGGGGGTTGGGCGTGTGTGTGTGTGTGTGTGTGTGTGTGTAAGACTATTGGGGGGTGTTTGCAGGACAGTAAATTAGTATAGGCTTTAGTATAAAGTAATATTTTAGAAGCTGTATTATATTAGCATTCTTTTGCAGTCATTATGGAGGGATCTAATTATCAACAGAGACACCCAGAGTAACACCTGAAGCATCCAGAGTACACCAAACCAGTTCCAGTAAGCTTACAGATACTGCACACCAAATCTTGCAGCATGCCAAGAAGCCACGCTGAAATGTAACCTCAGACCAACACAGGTGACCCAGAGACCAGAGTTTTCCAATGCATATCAACAGCTCACCATGCCCAGTAAGAAGAGACTTGAAGGGTGCAGCAGCTTTCTGACTCACAAAAGCAGATCAGATTGATTCAGTCAACAGCATTGAAGACATCACAGACATGGATTGTGCAACCAATAAGAATCTGCCTTCCTGGTCTCCAATATACAGGAACCCCAAGACCTAGCCATAACATGCAGAAGTCAAAGTTTTAGGGGAAGAGGTGGAGAGGGACTGGCTATGCTCCCATCCATCCCTAATTTGCAAATAGTCTAATCAATTCATTACCTGCTGGTGTGAGCACAGGGCCCTCTGTGTCTGCACTCCCAATCCTTCATAACTCACTAGTATAAGTTTTGTGGAGGTGGGGAACTGCATGCATTCTCACCAATAATTTGCAAGTAGTGTAATCAATTGCTTACTTGCCAGTGTGAGTGCAGGGCCTGCCTGTTGTTGAGTGGAGGGTGGGGGAGTGTTAGGGTTGGAAACCTTAACACCACATTTCCAACTTTTGTTGCAGTAACCCCAACTGATGCATTAATGAAGTTTTTTGCAAAGAATGTCCTTACTTTTTGAGAAAGTATAATCATAGCCTTATTTGTTTGTGGGGGTGAAAGCTTGTAATTCTATCTTTATTTCCCTTTGGGGTCCTGCACTCCCATCAGTCCATAATAGTATCAGTATAAATGCATAATTTTTCAGATAGAGTAGTGTTATCCTTATTATGGTGGGCTAAGTGGCCTCAATTCACTCCACAAAGTGATTCACAGAGCCAAAGCGAATCTGTGGAGTGTTCCACAATGTGAAGTGGAGTAATTCACGTTAAAATGGGTAACACAAAGTCCATTGCAAACAATGACTTCACATTACTACACCTTCCCAGACCACTACTCCACCAAATCTTAAGGCGAAGTGCATTGAGAACAGTGCACTTCGCCTCACTTTGCCTTGTTTTTAAGCTCTGAAGGTGAATTTTGCAGTGATTCATGGGATTTCAGGTCACATGGGCTTTATATTGATCTGCACATCCTCAGTTCAGGGTAGTGTGTGTATGAAACTGTGGGAGACAGTGTGTTCTGAGAGCTGTCTGTGATTCAGACCTTCTAAAAGCTGTTTAAAAAGCCTTTTTGAGTAATTTGTTTTGCTCAAACTTTAGTTCATCGATTGTAGGAAACCCTCCTGTGCTTATATCATTGAGCGTTTTTGTTTGTGTGTGGATTTTGAATGTTAATGTACAACATTGATTCTGTGTAGTAAAAGACAGTGAAAGTATGCTTTAGGGGAGGGGTGTATCTGTGGTGTAGGTAGATTTAAGTTGGAGAAATAGGGAGTTCTTTGTTTTTCGGTTATATTTTTGTTATTTAACTGACTGTGTTAATGTACACACAGTAATATTGTCAGCAATTGTTGAAATTTTCTTGCTGATTGTGTGTTGTGTGGATCTGGTGCAGCAGTTCATAATTTCAGGTTGTTTAAATTATGTGGCATATTACTGATCTTTCAATTTGCTATGCATTATTCATTGTAGACAAATTGTGAGTGTGTGTGCAGTGCTGCATGACATCAAATAATACATCTTTTATTGTGCCACAGTGTAATTGCAGGTGCAGCAGTGAGAACCTGCTATCCACTGCAGCTGTGTGATTTTGTACTGCCATTGTGGTATATTTTCTTTGTTTTGCTGCTTGTAATGCCATAAAAATCTACAGTTAGTGCTCCCTCTCCCACCAGCACACCAGCAAAAGGAATTGTTTTCCAGACTGGATTGTTTGTGACCACAGCACCACTGGTTAGTTAAGGTGTTGTTTTCACTTGTGAATTTGCATCTCTATCTGTTGCTGAAGCCATAGTTGTTTTTTTTTTTTTGGCTTCATATCCAGCATCCCCCCATGCAGTGCGAACGTTCCAAAATCTAAATTTGTTTAGAATATTGTTGTTGATCCCCCAAAATGCCCACAAAGAGATGTGCAAGCAAAGCTGGTTCTCACCATGGCACTACTGCCAGACTGTCTGTGGGCATGGTAGTATGCAGATGCAGAAGTGCATTGCTTATGTGAGGAAAGGTCTTTCTCCTGCAGTGTTTTTTACTGCCCAATCAGTAGCTTTACTCATACTTGAAGGAGATGATGTTGTCCCAGCTGGTGGTGTTAGTGCAGTTGTTGGTGGTGGTAGTATGAGTATTGCTGCCTCAAGTTCAACTTCTGACCAGTGTACCATGTCCAAAAATATAGTGGAATGTGAAGCAGTGCAAATGAGTGGTAGTGTAGATGATGTCATACTTCCCAGTAACATCCCAATAACTGAACCTGAGGATTCTGATAATCATGTCAATGATAGCATACAATGTGACATTTCTTCCACCGTGGTTCATGTCATGCATTTTCCATGCAGTGATTCACAGTGTGGTGAAAAAATATCAGGTGATGGTGGTGGTGTTGATGATGATGATGAATGTGATGATGATGATGTTGCAACATGCAGTCCACATGCCAGCATCCAAGCAGAAGATATGGATGATGCTGATGAATATGATGATGATGATGTAATTGACCCCAGTTGGGAACCGGAGAGAAAGAAATTCAAGGTGGCTGTGTCTGGGTCTGTTTGCATTAATCCGCCCTATAAAAACTTGTGAATTACCAGTTTCAGTTGATGGTGATGATGATGATGATGATGACCCAGTAATAATGATAGTTAGTCATGGTGGTCAGTTGCAGTCCAAGTGTGCACTGCCCAAAAAATCACATAGCACACTCCCCATTTCAGTGCTTAAAAGAACAGAGTTCAGTAAGCAGCATCATGGATATGTTAAAAGTAAAGCATCACAATCCCTTGTTTGGGATTTTTTTTGTGCAAGATGCAAATGATTAGTCAGTTGCAATCTGCCAGGTTTGCTATATGCGTGTGAGTTGAGGTAAAAAAGGGGAGCCATCTGGGCACTAGAGGACAGCATACGCATCTTAAGAATAGGCATATGGCACTGTGGACCCAGCACAAGATGGCAGCTAATACCACAGTGGGGTGTTCACCCTCATCAGCAACCATTATGAGCATGTTATCCCCTTCCATGAGTGTTAAGTCTGGTAGGATATTGAATGTGTGCAGTAGTGAGGAAATAAGAGCAGAAGATTACTACAGGCATGATGAGATGGAGGAACAGAATGATTTTGAAATGTTGTCCAGTGCTGGTGAGAGTAGCAGTTGTGGTGGTGGTGGTGGTGCTGAATGTAGTATGTCTAGTGCAAGTGGTACATCAACCCCAGTTGGCAAATCTGGCAAAATAACTGCATTTCTGGGTTTGTCATCATCACCTGTGCAACCATCTTCATCAAACATCCACACTCCACCCCCTGCCATTGGCAGAGCAGAACCATTTGTCATCACACCCCATGTAAAACATTTAAGTCAGCCCATGTTGCAGAGTGTTTTTGAGCATAAGCTGAAGTACCCACCCAATCATACAGTGTCACGTGAACTTAATGCTACAGTAGCTGAAATGCTGGCAACTGATCTTTTGCCCTTTATTTTGGGGATAATTCTGAGTTCCAGCAGTTTGCTGCACATGCATGTCCAAAATGGAAAGTCCTTTCCAGGACATACTTTTCAACCCATGCTGTCCCTGAGTTGTTCCGTACTGTGTCCCACTCAGTAACATTCCTCCTCTCCATTCATCCATTTAAGTATGGATTTGTGGACAAGTGGCAAAACAGCAGGGAGTTCATATTTGTGTATAACTGCACACTTGGGGCAGGTGTCGGGGATTGTTTGTGCTGCTGGTAGTGTGAATAATCAGTGCAGTAAGGTGGAGTGTCATGGTAGCAATCTTCCAGGAATTTGACAGCATGCAACGATTGCTATGCACAATGTGACCTTTTCACACACTGGTGAAAACATGTTGGACGTGGTACTGACTGAAATTGACAAGTGGCTGAATCCCCTGTCCCTGAGAGCTGGGTTCATCTCAAGTGACAATGGGTCAAATGTGGTGAAATGCATCACAAATGGTGGCTTTTTTCATGTTCCATGCATGGCCCATTGTTTAAATTCTGTGATGCAGGAGTGTCTGCAGCACCCTGATGTAAAGGAAATGCTGACAGTTGCACTCCATATCTGCTCTCACTTTTCGTGATCTGCAAAGGGCCGTGACCAACTCCGGCAGTTGCAGATGCAAAACAGCCTCCCTCAGCACCCCCTGAAGCTAGAAGTTGTCACCCAGTGGAACTCCACTTTATATATGGCAGAGAGGTTGTATGAACAACACAAAGCCATCTCAGAATATCTTGTAATGCACACTAGCGGTGACAGTTCCGGGGCCTCCATGTCTATGATGACTGAACAGTGGCACCTCATGGACTCTGTAATAACAATTTTGTGGCCTTTTGAACATGCCACACAGGCAGTGAGTGGCAAGTCTGCCTCCATTAGCCAATCAATTCCACTACTGCAGGTGTTGAGGCAGACATTGGTGAATGTACATCATGGCCTTGATGTTGCCAGAGACAGTGCTAGCAGTATGTTTCTGAAACACTTGCTGACAGTATTCAACCAGCATCGTCACATTTTGAGCATTCAGCATACTGAAAACTTTTCCATAGCAACAATGCTGGACCCACGATACAAATGTGGAAATGCCTCAGTACTGGAGGGAGGGCCTAAACAGGTAAAAAATGTCAGTGGACAAATGGTGCGCTTGGTTCATGGGGCACAGAAGTCATGTGCCAAGGTCAGCAAACCTCAGCAGCATAATCTGGCTGAAGGTGCACCTGGAGGAGCATCAAGCATAACCTGTAAGGGGAAGGGGACTGCAGTTCCAGGTGGTCTGTTATCCAAAGCGGTTGGCATCACCCACTTTGGAAGCCTTTGTCCAAAGTGAGGATTTGTAAAATAAATGATTCCAGAGAACAGGATGATGCATTAACCACTGGACTTAGTGTGGCACAGAGAATGGTTGAGTCATATTTGTCTGAAAACAGGCATCTGTCAATAACTAAAGAAAAAAAGGCGGCTACTGGCAGAACACCACTGAAGCCATTACAAAAAAGGTCAAAACAGCAAACAAATCAGTCGGGCATCCCAATGAAATGACAAAAACAGACCTGTAAAATAGGTCTCGATAAAAAGCTTTTTATTGCATTATACAAACTAAAAGCAACAGCGACAGCCAGCACTCCTTGTGCAATACGCAGACGTACGTTTTACATCTAAAAGACGCTTTTTCAATGCATTACTAGTACCTCATAAGACCTACCTTAAATAGATAGAGTATTTAAAGGCATGGTATTCAATTACAATCTATACAGTACTGCACTATGTATAACAATCGATAAATAACACCACATTCCAATGAATAAAGTGCATAGAGTCACAATAACTACTAAAAAATCACAATAGCTATGGAAATGAATCCTGTAAAAAACAGGAATCCAATAAAAAAACAACCAACTACCCTAATAAATATAACAATACAAAGAGATGGGTAAACAAACCACTATCTCATACTACATAGAAATGTTATACAAAAGCACAGAAAAAACAGTACATATAAGTCTGATACTATAGAACATCCAATAAGAGTATTTTAAGGTCTGTACTAGTTTAAATCCATATTATTTATGTTATTTTAAATAAGGAACAGTACGGAACATAGCATGTAAACCCTTTGACCTATGTGCTCCCAGTATACATTGCCATTTACTCTCTATTTTCAAGATCCTATTGTTCAAGTCCCTCCCACAGATGTTTAGCATGACTTTTTTGAGTCCTTGAAATTTAAAAAAATGTCCAGTGCCTTTTTGCATCACATGCATAGCTAATGCATTGGTAACATCTTCATTTACAATGCTTCTCAAATGCTCTGCAATTCTGTTCTTGAAAAGTTTCTGAGTTTTTCCAACATAGAAATCCTTACAAGTACATTGGGCCAAATAAACTACATTGGCTGTAGAGCAATTAATAAAATCATGATTTGTATATTCTTTTCCTGTTACTGGATGTATAAATACAGTACCTGTATGCACATGACAACAGAATGTGCTCTTGTTACTGGAAACATGCCCACGCGTTTCACCACAAACTGACCATTATAACATAAAGAAACATTCAGAAAGCTGCTGGACATTCACTATAATGGAGCAGGCCCCCACGCTCTCCCTGGCATCATGTCATAACATTGCTGAGAGTGGGGGGCAGAATTTGGGCTGCTTATCAGAACATGAATTCCTCCGTGACACACTTTAATTAAATTTTGGGCGTTTTTGACAGAAATGTATTGCACTATGTAAGAACATGTGGAGCAAGAAAGATTCTCCTGAAAGCAAGGTGCCCGTGTATCGGGTGCAATACTGTAAGTTGGTGAATATTTTTAACGTCTGTTTCACAAACAAAATATTTATGGAGCCTCAGTAGTGTCGGGATTCATGGTTTGAAGTGTTTTGCAAAAAGCATGACTGAGCAGTGCAAGTATGTTGTGCTAAACTGCATGTGTGCCATCAGCGTTCTTTCCTGTGTGTGCATACATTGTCCAGCTTCATGCAAACATATATATGGTGTGACTTGTTGCAGTATCTCAAGAATAAAGATAACAAAGAATACATGACGTATATTTTATTTGTACCATCAGCACCAGCAGAGTAAGTGATATATTTTTTCACAGGTATCGGGTCACTGTGCACCTCAGTCACTCACAATGCACACATGACTTACCAGAGATCATAGCACAAAAAGCATATGCTCTCCTGAAAGTCATGTGTGCAGTATGTGACTAAGGTGCACTCTGGCCAGACACCTCTGAAAAAGTTTCGTATCACTTAGTCCGCTGATGATGGTGACAATAAAATATACGTTATTCTGCTCACTATTGTTTATACTATAAACACTAAAACAAGTCAGCAATATATGTTTGCAGGAAGCTGCACAATGTCTGATGTCACACACACACACACACACACACAAAAGAACACTGACTGCACACATGCAATTTAGCGCATCATACATCAGACTTGCACTGCTCACACCAGCTTTTCCACAAACACTCCACAACAGAAAGTAAACATTACTGAGGCACTGTATTTTAACAAAAGGGCAAGTGTCCATTATTAAACAAACAAAAAAAATCACAAAACACTACAGCACAGCAGTGGGAGGAGGGGAGGTGTCCCAAAAAAAATACCTTAATGGGGGATTCCATGCTGTTCCAGCAGCAGGTGGAGCATTGACAGTATCTGCACCTGCTGTTGCTGGATCTGCTCCACCTGCTGCTGCTGCACAGCACCCATCCTCTCGTTGCTTTCCTCAGGGGCCACCCACACCAATGCAATGTCTGCCTGTGTTGCAGGCACTGTGGTGGGGTCCACTGTAGCAGGAAAGCCAGGTGGTGCTGGTGAGGGTGGTGCTGGTGGCTGTGGTGGTGGTGTTGGTGGTGGAGTAGCTGCTGCTGTTGCCCTCCTTCTGCTGTGGTGGTGAGGCACAACACCCCAAGCACCCTCTGCCACTGCCACAGAAGGGCCAGCAGGTGGACACCTGGCCTCTTTTGTGGCAGCTTGCCACTCCACCTTGTGGCAGTTTGCCATGTGTGTGTGCGCTGGTCACCAGTCCCTAAATGTGTCCCCTGGGGGTCACGGTGCACCTGCATACCACACAAATGGCAAACCATGATTGTGCTGTCTCTCCCCACACAGTTAAAAAACTCCCACACTGGGTAGCTGTGGGGGGGACCAGATATACTACTTGGATGACCTACATTTACCTGGGGCTCCACCTGTGTCTGTGGAGGTGGTGGAGGGGTTGCTGCTGGAGCCCCTGCAGCTGGTACTGGTGGTGGTGGTAGTGGCAGACTAGGTGGATGTGCAGCCACTGGTGGCATTGGTGCTGCTGCTGCTTTTTCCCCGGGGGGAAGCAACACCCAAGAGTTGGGAGCAGTTCAGTAACACCCGAATGCCCCTACGTGTTTGCACTCCTCTCCTCTGCCCACGGCCACAGGCCACAGACTCTCCTTATCCCGGGTCCATCGCACACAAGTCCCCAACTATCATGGCAAACCACAGTGGTGCTATCCCCCCACTCAGTAAAAAAAAACTGCCACACTAGGAGTGCGGGGGGGGGACCATTCACAGGAGGGGCAGATGTACTGCTGACAGCACCTTCATTCACCTGGGGCTCCACCTATGGCTGTGGAGGTGGTGGAGGGGGTGCTGCTGGAGCCCCTGTAGCTGCTACTGGTGGTGGTGGACTTGGTGGATGTGCCATTGCCAGTGGCACTGGTGCTGCTGCTGCTGCTTCCAGAGGGAGAGATGCAACACCAAACAGTTGGGAGAAGTCCAATGACACCCAAGCACTCCCATGTGTGCACACTTCTCCCCTCTGCCCACGCCCACGGGCCACAGACTCTCCTCCCAGGTCCATCTCGCACAACAGTCTAAGTCCCTCAGACTGTGACCGACGCCTCACAATACTTCTTCACAAGTACTGACAGTCACACACACACACAAAACAAAACTTATAAAAAAAACTAATCAGTAGCAAAAAAGAACTGAAAAAACACATTACAAAAAAACCTAAAGATTTAGCTTTTAAAAAAGCTGTTTTTTTGTCAAGTCGCAAGATACCAACAAACTGTCCTCTTTACACCCAAAATTCTTCCTCCTTCTACCACTGCAAAGGAGAAAGTGAAACTAACTGCTTTTCTGACTCACTTCCTTCCTGCCTGGCTAAAGCATGTGACTTACAGTACTGTAAGCCATGTGATGTGTGGGAGGCTGCCTATATTGTTGTCACTTCGCCTTACTTCGTGTTAAGGCAGAATGACAACACAAAGTCAGAATGGAAAGGCGAAGTGAGTACTTTGCAATGCTCACTTCACGTAGCATTATGATGATGCAAAGTGGCCACTTCGCGTTCACTTCATCGGTGGATTTTAAATTCGCTGCATCTCTAATCCTTATTTGTCCATGAGAACGCAAGATCCTCTGGACCCTGTGCTACTATCCTGTAGTGTACATTGTCAAAACACACCTCACTTTGCAATCTTATCCTATTAAAAACACAGCAAAATTGGAAAGCTGTGCAACTTGACACAAAATTAATATATTTTCTTGAAACCACCAAAAGGCACATCGGTGGCACACGCCCCTTGTACCCTGGAAATTTCACAGCAAAATTGCAAACCGCTTCTTAACAAGGCAGTGACAAAGAAATGACTCTGTAAACCTCCCATTACAATGTTATCCTATGTCAAATCAAGGAAAACTGAAATCCACAGAAGTCCAAGCCAAAGTAATATATTTTCACCAAACCAGCAAAAGGCACATGTGTGGGCAAGCCTTTTGTACCCTGAAAATTTCAGCATGAAGTGAAAAAGAAACAACCATACAAAATATATTTTTTTTGCAAATTGTGAAAAAGAATCCTTTTCCGCGCTTCCTTTTTTGCAATTTGCAGAAAAAGAAAATCCTTTTTCGCAAATTGCGAAAAAGGATCCTGTTTCACAAATTCTTTTCTGCAACTTGCAGCAAAAGAAAATCCTTTTTCACAAATTGCATAAAAGGATTCTGTTTAGTGGTCAGTTTTCTGGGATTTGTGGCAAAGAATTTCTGTGGAAAAAAACACATTTCTCAATACGTTATAAACAAAATAACCCCAGAATCTAATTCCTCAAGCGCTGATTAGGTAAACACAACTGTTGGTGGTTACCAAACCCCTCTATTATTTTTGCCATTTAAATTTATTTCCTTTGCTAGGGGAAAACAAGATGGTGGCAGCATGAACTAGGATTCTGCATTTGTGGAACAGGATACTGCATTTGTGAATGGGGATCACACATTTGTGATCAAGAATCCTATTTCAAGTCTCACATTGCAAAAAAACTTCATTAATGCACCAGTCAGGGTTAAAGCAACAAAAGTATGGAAATGTGGCATTAGGGTTTCCAACCCTAACACCTCACCCCTACCCTACAGGCAGCAACAGGCATGGGATGTGCTTTGGGGTTATCAGCCCTAATGCTCACCCCATTCCATGAGTAAATAAGCTGAGATGGGTACAGTATAATAGAATGGGGTGAGTTTTAGGGTTGACAACCCCAAAGCACACCCCACACATGTTGCTGCCTGTAGGGTAGGGGTGGCATGTTAGGGTAGGAAACCCTGATGCCACATTTCCCTACTTTTGTTGCTTTAACCCTAATTGGTGCATTAACAAAGTTTTTTACATTAAATTTCCTTACTTTTTGAGATCATATAATCACATCCTCATTTGTCTGTAGGAGCTCAGTGCCCTCCAGGCCCTGTGCTCCCATCCATTGATACTTTTTGAGATAGTGTAATCGTATCCTTATTTGCCTGTGGGAGCACAGGGCCCTCTGGGCAATGTGCTTCCATCCCTCCATAGACAAGTATATGTATGTTGCTGTAGAAGCATAGGGCCCTCTGGCTATCAAATTATCACCATAGACTTCTTATTACTCCACCTCATGAATCTGGTACTGAAAATGTCCAAATACCCACCAAAATGTGATTCAGTGCCACCACAATGTCATTCCACACCACAGGTATGAAAAGACAGTTTCACCAGAATTTGAAAAATTACAGCTGTCATGTTCATGAGGTGCTGTAAAAATATGTCTGTACTAAAAATTTGGTGTCAAAGTATTGAAAATGACCAGTTATGAGCAAGTGTAGCAAAATTTCCATGCATGCTCATAACTTTGCCATATGTTGATACCAGATTTTCAACATAGCCTTCCTATGACCCTTACCTCATGAACAAGGGCAGTGAAATGTTTCAAATCTTGCCCAAAAGGTGATTTCTCCAAGCAACCGTGGAATCACCATTCGGGCTGGATTTGTGGAATTCCACTGAAATTGTTCATGAGGTGGGGTCTCAAAAAGGCCATGTTGAAAGTTTTGTGTCAAAATATGTAAAAATGCCCAAATTATGAATCAAAGTTGAAAACCCCATTGAAATACATTGAACCACTTTTACCTTAGTTTCTCATATTGCAGTTAATGGTTCCAGCAACAAGATGTGTCTTCACTTGGAGAGTGGATCTTCAGCTAGCTAGCTGTTCAGGTGAGTGAGGGTGTGTGGGGTGTGTGGGAGGGCTGCAGGGTGGTGGTTGCCCAGTGGGAGGTTGGGGGGGTTGAATCAGCAAGGGACCATTTTATTTTTTACAGGTTAGAAAAAAGGACATCGAGGGACCATGTTCTTTATTACAGGTCTAACAAGAGAGGGGATCAGAGAGGTGGGGGTACCACTGGACACCAATGAGAAAAGCAAATATTATGGGGATTGTGATCAGAGTGTGTGGGTGCCACTGGACACCAGGGATCATAAAGAAATATATTATGGGGATGAGGATGGCAGGGTGGGGGACACCACTAGATATCAGAGAAATAAATAAATAATTATGGAGGCAGCAATCAGCAGGTAGGGGTGCCACTAGATACCAGGGAAATAACCAATAAATTCAGGATCAGGGGAGGCAGTATAGCACAGTCGTTTAAGGCTCTGAGCTGCAAATCTGGTGACATCCAGCAGACCAGACCTGGGTTTGAATCCCACAGCTTCCTCTTACATACTGTGTGACCCTGAGCAAGTCACTTAACTTCCCTGTGCTCCCAGGATGCACCTGTAAAAAAGCTTTCAGCTCAGTGTGCTACTCCTGATTAAACAACTAAAAAAAAAGGATCAGCCACTGGATGGTGCAGTAGCCACTAGGCACATGGAATAATACAGAAACAAATACAGGAAGGGGAAATCAGAAGGTTGGGGTGCCACTAGACAGCAGGGAAATATAATGGCATTAGAGGCACACCCATCAGAAGGTGAGGAGTTCCACTAGACACAAGGGAACAAATGCCAGCAAAAGAAAAACATTGTTTCCCTAATGAAAAAGTATCTTTTTTCATGACTCTATATACGAAAAAGAATCCTTTTTCATATCATGAATAATGAAAAAAGATTTATAATCTTAAAAAACAACATGTCAAGGGCATGTCTCCTACAGTTAAGTACAGAATGCAGCTTAGGGGCTCCAGATAAGCATGCTATATGTGTTGGTCACTCTGTAGAATATCATTTTTGTGATTCTCTAAATTAGGATTTTTTAAGGGAAAACAGAAAACAAGATGGTGGCCACGCAAAAAAACAAATGAAAAACCATATGAAAAAGGGTTCCCATACAAAAACTTCATACAGCTATTTTGACATGCTGACTGAGCATGCTCAGAACCTGAATTTATTTAATTTAATAACTTTAAAATGGATAAATACTTTTTCATCAAACCAGCGAAAGACACATCTGTGGGCCAAGCCCTTTCTACCCTGAAAATGTCATACCAAAATTCCAAGCATTCTGAGTGCAAGGTGATGAAAAAACGTGATTTTTAAAAATTGTTTTACTATCCACATCTTGGAATCTGCACCAGAATGAAAAATAGCACATCAACAGATCTACTTCCATGAGAGGGCTACAGTACCCAATCAGGGTGCAGAAGCATGAGCAGACTTGATAGACCAATAGGCCTACTCTGCTGGTGTCTAGTATGTTAGTTTGTTAGACTGCACATGCAAAATTGTGTGCAAATCCATTGAACAGTTGCAAAGATATTAAAGTGCAAAATTTGAGGTTTAACATAGAAATCACTGCTCAACCCAAACTATAGCGGCACTACTGTGCCACTCTAATTAATATCTTCACCCCCATTCAACCGAATTGCACTACATTTTGCATGTACAGTCTGGGTGGCAAGGTGTCTTGATTTGCAAAGTTTTGTTCCAGTCAGATGTGTGAATTCCAAGATCCAGATAGTGCATTTTAGGGAAAAAGTTTTTTTTTTTGTTTTGTTTTTTTGTCATCACCTACAGCCCAGACAATTTGGAATTTTGGTCTGAAATGTTCAGGATAGAAAGGGTATGCCACAAAATAGTGCCTTTCATTGGTTTGGTAAAAAAATATATCAATCTGTTCCCAAGTTACAAGCATTTGAAATTTTGGTATCGAACATGTTCATTAGGGTATCAAACTTCTATCCAAAAGACCCTACTTTGCATGCTCAGAACCAAAATTTAAAATCCTTATAACTTGGCAACAGATTAATATTTCTTCACCAAACCAGTGAAAGGCACATCTGTGGGCCAAGACCGTTCTACTCTGAAAATGTCAGACCAAATTCCAAACCATCTGAGTGCTAGACAATGACAAAAAAAACAGCAAAAAATTGTGATGTTTTTTAACTTTATTTGCTGTTTGGATCTCAGAATCTGCACGTGTGACTGGAGGAAAACTTGGCAAGTCAAGAAAGCTATCCTCTGAGATCATGCATGCAACATTTTGTGCAACTCCGTTGAATGGTTGCAAAGATATTAAAGTGCAAAGATGGTGTCTCATGAAACAGAATGTTTTTCTCACAAAAAAGGATTGGCTCCTCACAACAAAGAAACCTTTTTTTTTCTGAGACCAAATGATTTTGCCATTCCATGAAGCTATCCAGAAGAATGAACTGAGCATGCTCAGAACTCAAAACTTTAAAATTAAATAACTTTGGAGCAGATTATTATTTTTTCACCAAACCAGAGAAAGGCACTTCTGTCAAGTAAGCCCTTTCTACCCTGAAAATGTCAGACCAAAATTCCAAATTGTCTGGGCTCAGCGAGATGACAATAAAGTGCAAAAACCAGCTATTTTTTTCTGTAATTCAATATACTTTATTGTAATACCACAGTAAACCATGACAACAGAAGTGGTGAGAAAACCTTTCATTACAAGTAGAAGACACTGTGAAAAGGAAAAAGAAGACCTTACATAAAACATTGGGATAAGCGTCATTAGTTGTCACCGATATTACAAACATTTTTAAATATCTAAAACCCCTTAATAAAAACCCTCCCCTAAGAGCTGAACACAGGAACCAAATTAATTGTTAATAATAGCTAATTATAAGCCCATAACAGTGGTTTCTATCAGTAATAAAAATTATAATTTCTTAAGGTTTCCATATTGTAAGAAGTACATCCAGAGTACCCCATTTACTTTGATAGGCTGGCAACCTGTTATTCATCATGGCAATATGTCTTTCTAATTGTAAAGCCAATAGTGCTTCTCTGTGCAACTCAACAATACAGGGAGTCAACTCATCTATCCAATGCCTCATAATTATCAATTTGGCAATGGAAGATATAATGGCCATAAAGCCTTTCTGCTGTTTAATTGTTTGTGATGGGAAGTAATTGAGCAGGCAAACCTCAGGTGTAAATAAAGGCTCTAAACCCAATTGAGAATCTATTGAATTTTGAATAGCTTTCCAGAAGATCTGAATTTTTGGACATAGCCATACCATATGAAAGAGATCTCCATAGTCCTCTTTACACCGGTGACATTGTGAAGAGGAGAGCTTTCCAATCCTGTTTAATTTTGCCAGTGTAAAGTAGAGATTATGCATAATATTATATTGTTGCAGCCTGAGTCTGTCTTGTTTTATAAGTTTATATAGGTTAGCCCATATCTGTTGCCAAAAGGTAGGGTCGTCATTAAGGGATGACTTCTGTACCCAGTAATAACAAGTTCCCTGAGGTAACCCCAGATCTAAAACCTGCAGTTCTTGATAGACCTTAGATATGGAATGCGGCTGATCAGCTATCTTAAAAGAGAGGATAATTGTACTTTGGTAGGTTCAACTTCCACCGACTTTTGCATAAAGGCTATCACAGCTTGTCTAACTTGCAAAAACTTAAAAATGTTCCCTCTAGCATCCGGAATATTATTGCAAAATTGTGAGTAAGTTAAAACTTTGCCATTACAAACAATGTCTGATAATTTAAGCCCAGCCAAAGGAGCCCAAAATTTCAAAGAAATGGGGACATTTTGAATTTGCAAGTGTGGGTTCTGCAGTAAAGGTTGCTCCAACAATTTATGCCAATCAATGTTTAAATAAATCTGAATTTGGTGCAAGGCTTTCAAGAACCATCCAATAGGAGTATTTCTTAACACTTTGGGAATTAAACAGCAATTTTTTAATGTTTTAGCACTATGCACAGCTTGAAATCTAAAAGTCCAACCTCAATGAAACTTGGCACTTCATGAGATCTACCACACAAAACTGCACATGCAAAAGTTTGTGCAACTCCTTTGAACAGTTGCAAAGTTATTAAAATGCAAAGTTTCAGGTTTAGCAAAGAACCCTCTTCTCAACCCTAACTCTAGTGGTGCTACCACATCACTATAATGGAGTTTGCCCCTTTTAGAGGGCAGACCAGGTTGTCCTGGTGCACCCCTGCTCCCAGGCTTAAAATGGTTGTGCTCAGAAGGGGAGGTGGAGGAAGGGGAAGGGCTAAGGGGAGCAGAACAATGAGCAGACAAACAGGAAGGGGAGGGAGATAGGGAGGTACTTAAGGGGCAGCACAAGGGGGCCTCAGCCACTTTTGCTGGAGTTTTTGGATACCTCCCACCTACCCTGTCAAAGGGAATGAGTAAAGAGGACAGTCGAGATGGGACTGTATGGGGGTCTGTGATGGTGCGGATGAAAGCAAGTCCAGGCTGGACAAAATATGGGGCTGCCAAATGTGGAGGGCAGCAAAGGATATGGTCAAGGACTGCCAAAGGTGGATGGCAGGTGATAACATGGTTACAGACTGCCAAAGGTGGATGGTTAGTATGGATATGGTTAAGGACTGCCACAGGTGGATGGCAGGTGATAACATTACTAAAGACTGTGGGGAAAAAGGGGGGATGGGGAAGGGGGAAGGAAAAAGGAATAACACAAGAAGAGAAGGAAAATGAAGGAAAAGCGATCTTGGTTTTCACCGTTACCTAACTGAAAAGGAGAAGAAGAAGGCACCCAGGTCTTCACCTGGGGGAGGAATAATCAGAGATTGATATATTGGATGGAATAAACACAATGTTGAAAATATGAAAATAAAGGAACTGGAATGGAATATGGAATTATGAATGGAAATAAATTAATTGCAAATCTGAGCACAACAACAAATGATGGTGTCTGTCTTTTGTGGGGGGAGAGGGGGAATCCAGGACAATGTATTCTTTGCAAAAAAACTTCATTAATGCAATTGTAGTCTTATTTGCCTGTGGGAGTGCAGGGCTCTCTGGGCACTGTGCTCCCATCCCTCCATAGATGCATGTGTGCATGTAGCAGTGAAAGGGCCCTGCACTTCCATTTATAGAACAACAGTGACCAAATTGTCATCATAGCCATCTTATTTCTCCACGTCATGTATTTGGTACAGAAATTTTTCGAATACCCACCAAAAGGTAATTCCACACAACTGCAATGCCATTCCATGCCACAGTTGCAAAAACATATTTTGTCCAGTATTTGAAAAATGACACCTGTGACATACATGAGTTTGGATAATAATAAGGCTATGTTGAAAATTGGAGTCAAAATATTCAACATTTACAAAGTTACGGTTGTGTGTAGCAAAATTGCAATGAATGGTAATAACTTTTTATCCTCTTTTCTCATATTTTGCTTGTGCTATATGTTTACTTACATATGTTTATTTATATTTGTATGTATTGATGCATATTTATTCACATCCCTGGTTTAAGTACTGTATCATTTTGGAATTGCTTGTCCTTTGTGTCTCAATGTATTTTCTTTTTATGATGTTATTTCAGCTCATTGTATTATGTATCTTCCTAAGAAATTGTACCCTATCCCCTTTCCCTCAAGGATTCACCTGGAAATTAGCTATTTTGGCTCAGTGTGTCCTTCCTGGTGAAACCTGTCAAATAAATAAATAATAACTTTGGTATTTTTACTCCAACCTTTAAACATAGCCTTCTTATAACAGGAAACATGTTCAAATCCCATCTGAAAGGTGAATTCACCAAGTGACTGGGAATTCACCTTTTGGGTGGGTGTTGCATAATGTCACTAATATTGTTCAAGAGGTGGGGTCCACAAAAGGCCATGTTGAACATTTGGTGTCAAAATGTCCAAAAATGGCTGAATTATATATCAAAGTTGAAAACTCCATTGAACCACATTGAACTGCATTTACCTTAGTTTTTCATATTGCATTCACCAGTTCCAGCAGTAAAATGTGTCTTTGATAGGAGAGGGGATCTCAAACCTGGGACCTGTTCTGGTGACTGAGGGTGTGTGGGAGCTATGGGGGGTGTGGGTGGTGGGTGCTGAGTTGAAGGTGGGGGGGTGTCAATTTCAGATCAATGAGGGACAGTTTTCCTTTTACAAGTAAACAAAAAACACTCAAAGACCATTTTCTTTATTTCATGTCCAGACAGGTATCAGAGGGTGGGGATGCCACTAGCCCCTGGGAAAAAGAAATAAAATAATGGGGAAGGTGATAAAAGGGTGGTGGGTGCCACTAGACCCCAGGTATAATAAAGACAATCATGGAAATAGTGATCAGAGGGTGGGAGAGGCCACTAGACACCAGGGATAAAAAAATAATGGGGACAGGGATCGAAGGATGGAGGGTTGCCACTACACACCAGGGATGATAATAAAAATAATGAGGATGGCAATCTGGGGGGGGTGCCACTAGACACCAGGGATGACAATCAAAATAATGGGGATGGGGTGGGGTGCCACTAGACACCAGAGATGATAATAAAAATACAGTAGTCCCTCATTATAATGAACACCTCTGGATCCATCTGATTTGTTCCTCCTTATAGCGAGGGTTCATTATTAGGAAGAAATGCATTTTTCATGAGTGATATGAGTCCCAGTCAGTTCCTCAAACACTCCATGGAAATGCAGTAGTAACTGTGGCTGAAGTGTGAATGTATATTATTTTTAATTAAAAAATACAGTGGTACACTGTACCTGAATGCCCAGTCAAGGATCGCATTCTCACATTTTAGTTTGAAACCAAATATGCCATGATCAGGAAGACCGACTGACAGGAGTAGGACCAAGATGAATGAATGGTTCTTCTTTCTTTTAGAGGAGACCCCAAATTGGTAACTGCCCTGCAAAGTGCTGTGATGACAAGTAATAACAATTTAAAACAAATGTAGCAGGAGTGCAAAGGGAGAGTTTGTGTTTTTTTTTTAATTAATCTCTGCAGTGGCAAGGAGAAAGTCTGATAAAGTACAGCCACTCTGCCTTGACTTGCAGTTCAGATCACACTCACTAATTGCCAGCACTGCAATCAGGTTTCTGTTGGGAACCATTGAGTGGGGAGCAAGTACTGTATGAGTTTTTTTTATTTATTTGTTTGTTCCACAGACAAGCTAGTGTGTAGACTGGCAGGCAGTGGGAAATCTCTGTGGACAGAAGGAAAAAGTGCAATGCAAAGAAGTTAATTTTTAAACACTAGTAGATAGAAATTCATTACATAGGAGGCTAACAGTGTTTAGCAGGTTGTAGGAGGTGAATCTGTAATGGTTTTGTTGTGGCCTGCAAGTTGGGGGTGATGTGTTAGGATTGGAAACCCTACTGCCACATTTCCCTACTTTTGTCCCTTTAATCCTAACTAGTGCATTAACGATGTCTTTTGCAAAGAATATATTATACTGGCATGGTAGCACCAGTATAGTTAGGGTTGAGTAGTCAGTTTAATGTTAAACCCCAATGTTTGCACTTTAATAACTCTGCAACAGTTCTGTGAATTTGCATGACATTTTGCATGCACAATCTAATGGGAATGGATCTCTTGATGTGGTGAGTTTTGTTCCAATCGCTTGTGTGGTTGCAGAGAAACAGAATCCTAAAAATTGTGTAATTTACATTTTTTGTTTTTGCAGTTTTGTTTTGTCCACCTAGATCTCTGAAAGGGTTTGGAACTGTGGTCTGAAATGTTCTGGGTAGAAAGGGCTTGCCTCACAAATGTGCCTTTTGCTGGTTTGGTGAAAAATTATCAATTCATTCAAAGTTATTAAGTTTTAAAGTTCCCATTATTTTTAATTGGGAATTTATGGATGTTCAGCTCAAAACAGGATCCTTTGTCACAGGTGTGCAATCATTTTTCACAGACTGGTCATCCTGTGTTGTAAATTGGAAATGATATTTCATGCTGCCACCATTTTGTTTGTGCCATTATCGAAGGAAACAGAATGAAATAACTCAACTAAATGATGTCTTTAGTAGACACCAACAGATGCAGCTTGTGCTAGTTAGGGTTAAAGAGACAATAGTAGGGAAATATGGCATTAGGGTTTCCACCCCTAGCACCATACTCCCGCCCCACAGGCAGCAATGGGAAAAAACATTACAGTTTCACCTCTCTTGCTTCTTTGCAAATCAGGTGTAGCATGTGCCTTGGGGCTATCAACCCTAACACTCACCCCACTCCATCAGTAAATAAACCCAGATGTGTAAAGTATATGAGAATGGGATCAACATTAGGGTTGACAACCCTAAGGCACACCCCACACCTGATTTGGGAGGAGGAAAGACAGGTGAAACTGTAATGTTTTTTCCCATTGCTGCCTGTGGGGTGAGGGTACAGTGCTAGGGGTGGAAACCCTAATGCCACATTTCCCTACTTTTGTCTCTTTAACCCTAACTAGTGCATTAATGTTTTTACAAATAATTTTTCTTACTTTTTCAGACAGTATAATTGTATCCTCATAGTAAAAGAGTAATAAAATTGCCAGCATAGCCTTCTTATTACCCCACCTCATGAACCCCATAATGAAACTTTTGAAATCCCTGCCAAAACATGATTCTTTGCCACCTCAAAACCAGTCCAGACCAGTGTGAAAACACTGTTTGGTCAGGGTTTAAAAAATAAAAAGCTATCATGTTCTTGAGGTGGTATAAAAAGATGATTATGTTGAAAATGTGAGGTCAAAATATTTGAAATTGCCAAAGGTACGAGTGAGCATAGCAACATTTCAAAATATGCGCATAACGTTGCCAATTTTACATATTTTTCTCCAAATTTTCAACATAAACTTCTATAGCTTTTCATGAAAAGAGTTGGTGAAAAATTTCAAATCCTGCCCAAAAAGTGATTTCACCAAACAACCATGAAATGTTTTTTGTAATGCATTTGTGTAATTCCACCCTCATTGTTCTGGAGGTGGGGTCTTAGAAAGGCCACAATGAAAATTTGGGCTAAAAATATGCAAAAATGGCAAAGTTATGCCACAAGGTTGAAAACCACATTGAAATACACAAATTGCACTTACCTCACTTTCTCATACTGCAGTCAGCTGTTCCAGCAGCAAAATGCATCTTCCATCGGACAGTGGATCTTTGCCCCGGGACCTGTTCAGGTGATTGAGGGTGTGTGGGGGCCGGGGGTTTGAGTGATTGATGCACAGTGGAAGGTCAGGGTGGGAGTGGGGCAGATCAGTGAGGGCCCTTTTTTATAGGTTAATAAAAAAGAGACATCAAGGGACTGTTTTCTTTTTTATTACAGGTACACCAATAGGAGATGGCATCAGATGGTGGGGGAGGGGTGCCACTAGACACCAGGGACAAACAAAATATTACAGGGATGGTGATCATAGGGTGTGGGGTGCTACTGGATAACAGAGAACAAAAAAATATTACGGGGATTGCAATGGAAATATGGGGCTGCCAATAGGCACCATGATAAAGAGGCAGTATGGTGCAGTGGTTTAAGGCTCTGAGCTGCAAATCTGGAAACCTGGGTTTGAATCCCACAGCCCCCACTTGCATACTGTGTGACCCTGAGCAAGTCACTTAACTTCCTCGTGCTCCCAGGTTGCACCTGCAAACAAGCATCCAGCTTAGTGTGTCTCACCTGGTAAAATAATTGGTAAAAAAAAATAAATAAATAAATAATCAGGGGGGTGCCGATCAGACTGTGCAGGAAGCCAGTTTCCATGTTTCGATGATTATCAATCAATCAAAATCTTTATTTATCCAGGCGAACATCATTGAGCAGAGCTCTTTTACAAGATGGACCTGGTTAGAACAGGGTCAGGTAACATTCACCATAAAAACATATACAGTAAATACATGTAAATAAGTATATAAACACAAACACAATGGTGCAGTAATAGGGGAGTCAAATGATAAAAGGAAATCAAGGCAAGCCATAACAGAGGAGGATTCAAATACAGCGGGGCAGGTCCACCATTGAACCATGCAACTGTACATAAACCATGTTCTCTGTATAGAAGTACCAGTTAGTTCATTTACCAGGGGCAGTCACTAGTACTATCCATGAAAATGGTTTGGGGAAACACCAACTAATGGCAAATGGGGTACCAGGAGGGGTATGTAATATGTAAGCGAAGGATAAACATTGTGAGAAGTGAAGTCCCAAAGATAGGTCGGTAGAACTGATGTGGTAGTGGGGGCCTACAGGGAGAGGAAAATGGAAGTTAGGACTTTTATAGTATGACTGCATGTAGATTGTGGATGAGTGCAGTATAGAGTTGTGAAAAGAAGGCTGGAGAAAGCGGGAAGATAGACCAGTATCAAAGGAGGACAGAGGCATCAAGGTGTTACATGAAAGCATGATGACAGACCAGGGCCAAGGAGGAGACAAGCACTAGAAGTAATTTGTTCGTCGTTAAATGGCACAGGTTAGCATTATGACAATTCATGGTCATGGGAAACAATTGCACTGATCATTTCTGAGATGTGAATATAAGAGCTTGAAAGATGAGATGCCGATGGGTGACCTCAGTTTCAGGTTTTTTTGCAATTTATTCTACATGGAGGACAGTGTAAAGCTTATAGCAGCCCTGCCAAAGTGAGAGTTAACTTTGGGAACCATCAGTAGGAGAGATTTGCAACTTCTCAGGGTGTAATTGCCTATTGGTTTTATAGGAAGACAGTCTGTAATGTATTGGGGCAGTTTTTTGGAGATGTCTCTCAGGGTCCATAAGGCTGCATTTTTAACATGCCTGAATTGAAGATAACTCCACCCCACTGACTGATATAGGGAGCAGTGATGAGTGGAATAAGGCAGCCCTATGATGAACCTCAAAGCTCTATGATATAATGTGTCAAGTCTGGTGAGGTAGGAAATGGGAAAGTGACTGTAGAAGATATCAACATAATCTATCAAGGATAGAAAGGTTGATTGTACCAGCTGTAGTTTGGCATCTCTAGTTAAGAAGCGGGCTATGCTAAAGAACAGGTAAAGTCTCAGTCATAAATTTTTGAGTAATTCTTCAATGTGCTCTATAAAGGAGAGCCTATGGTCCAGCCATACTCCCAGGTATTTGAATTTAGGGACAAATTCCAACTTCTTGCCAAGAATTGTAGTAATCTGTGGCACAGGATCTGATAGGGGTGAATTTACCATTTGGGCAGAGGGAGAAAAGAGCATTGCTTTTGTTTTCTTGGCGTTAAGTAGTAGTTTTTTGTTTAGGAGTTGGTGTTGCAGCAGGTTGAACTCATATTGAAGGTCATTACATGCAGACTGTAATGACGGGCAGCTTATGTAAAGAACTGTGTCATCTGCAAATAGATGAATGTTGGCCTTAGTTATGCTTTCATTAATATTGTTGATGTATATTGCAAATAAGATAGAACCCCGGGGAACACCTCTTAGGAGAGGTTTGAGAGTTGAGAGTTCTCTTTCCACTTTCACCTGCTGGAAACGATCAGACCAACTATATGCATAAATCAGAGACCACAGATTTATGCATATA
Source organism: Neoceratodus forsteri (assembly GCA_016271365.2). Classification (NCBI taxonomy): domain Eukaryota; kingdom Metazoa; phylum Chordata; order Ceratodontiformes; family Ceratodontidae; genus Neoceratodus; species Neoceratodus forsteri. The sequence goes on from CM057456.1 coordinate 1,684,372,525, forward strand.
ATAAATGTGCCGTCACCAGTTTATACATACAGTTATTCATCACTCTGCCCCTCCCCCCAGCCAACACTAGTTCCCGTACAGCCCTTGCAACTAAGCTAGCACACTACTGCAGTTCACACACTTCATCCTTCTTTACTTCACACTCTGTTTAATAAAGGAAAACCATACCAGGTTAAAATTGTCCACACCTCACACTTTATCTCCCTAAAAAAAACAGAAATAAATTCAATTTTTTTTTTTATTGTTGTTGTTTTCATCTTTTGTTACACCAGTTTACCTCCTGCCCACTCTGCCAGAAACCACCACCTGCCCACCTACCGGACAGTACAATCCATATAGTAGCTGTACATGAAGATCCAGCAATGATCTCCCTAAAGTCTGCCTTTTCCCAGCCACTCCAACATATTGCCATCTCCTTGGCTCTTAACCACCCACCATCTCCTGCTTTTCTTGAATTCAATGGTCATCCATGCAAGCATGACATTTCTGGACCACAACAAGAGAAAAAAAAAACATTAAAAAAACAGTAATTGTGAAAACCTGCTCAGTATCATGAATGGACCAGTTATCTTTTAAACTTTACTAAATTGCAAATACACTTCCACAGTGCAGCTGTGATCGCTCAATGAAACTAATGTAATGCTCCTTTCCCCTCACCTCTCCCCCAAGCACTCAAACTCAATCCACTATTGCTACCAACAAAACTACAACTCAAGCCAAAGAAACAAAAGAATACATTTTTATTCCTTTCAAATGAAAACATGGATGGCTCAGCTAATGCAGCAGTGCTATACAAGTACAAAATACATTCACACTCTGTTGCTGTACCTGCACCCACTCCCTCAACACTTGCACTCCTATCCACTACTGCAACAAATGAAACTTACTTGCACTCACTCCAATACTGCACCAAATTAAACCTAAGACAGCACAAATAAACAAAATTATTTTTATTTTACATGTTGAAAATGTTACCAGGTACACTAACAGAAGAGGACATTGGCGGGTGGGGTTGCTACTGGACACCAGGGAAAACATGCCAGCAAATGAGAAAGGATTTTCCTCTTACAATAAAGGATCTTTTTCATGATTCGTCATACAAAAAAATAATCTTTTTTTCATATCATGAGTCATGAAAAAATGATTTATAATCTTCTCGAGCAGTTAAGTGCAGAATACAGCCAAGTGGGTCCCAATAAGGAAGTTACATGCATTGATCACTCTCCAGAGTGTTATTTTTGTGGTTTTCCAAATTTGAATTTGTAGGGGAAAAGGGAAAACAAGACGGCGGCATATCAAAGACCTTATGAAAAACCTCACGATAAAGGATTCCCATATGAACACGTCATACAGCTATTTTAAAGTGCTGACTGACCATGCTGAGAACCCCAATTTTTTAAATTTAATAACTTTGAAACAGATTAATATTTTTCACCAAATCAGTGAAAAGCACTTCTGTGTGCCAAGCCCTTTCTACCCTGAAAATTTCGGACCAATATTCCAAACTGTCTGGGCACTAAGAGATGGTAAAAAAACAGTGATTTTCTGCATTTTTTTAGCTATCTGCTTCTTGGAATCCACACATCTGGCCAGAACAAAACTTGGCCTGTCAAGATATCTACCCCCATGAGATCACACATGCAAACTATCATGAAAATCTGTTGAATGGCTGTGAAATTATTAAAGTGTTAAAATTGGAGTTTAACATTAAAGTGCCTATTCAACCCTAACTATAGTGGCACGATAACAGAAAATGTTTTGCTAATTCACTAGTTAGGGTTAAATCAAAAAAGTACTGAAATGTGGCATTAGACTTTCCAACCCTAACACCCCACCTTCCACTCAGCACAGGAAAAAAACATTACAGTTTCATCTCTCCTGCATCTTCACAAATCAGGTGTGCCTCAGGGTTGTCAACCCTAACACTCACAAAGTTTTTTGCAAAGAATTTCCTTTCTTTTTGATATAGTTGATTTATAACCTCATTTACACAGGTCCCTTCAGAAGCTGATGTCCTGCACCAAGAGAAGACTCCATTCACCTACAGAAGTGTAAGGCCCTTTCGGGCCCTGCACTTCAGTGAAGCAACAGATGTGAAGAATTTATGGGGCTGTCTAGTGGGCTATGGAAGTGCATGGCCCTCTGTTCCTTAGGCTTCCATGTAACCACAGACACAGATACACAGGGCAAAGAGTGCATCTGTCTGCCAATACACAGAGCCCTCTGCCACCCAGAGGTACAGAAGTCCAGAGCCCTATGCCAAAAGGACAATTGCCTTCACTATATGGTATCCAGGCCCCTGTGGACAACCCTGCGCCTTTCATTCCTTAGCTGGGGGATGTTGCATAACAGCACCATCCCCCACCCTCTCCACATCCAGCTGGGTCACTCATCTCACCCCTTAACTGAGCTCACCAGCCAGCATCACAAAGCATACCCACTGGGGTTAAGAGTGGAATTACACACAAAATTTGTTAACAATTATATATTTTTTTCAACTTTAACCCCAAATTTTCAAGATACTTGTTTTATGATTTGCCTTATAAACACGACATGTACCATTTACAGTACACTGGCAAAAATGTCATTTCACACCAGAAGTGTGAAAACACATCTCATGCAGGATTTAAAAAATGACACGTCACATTTATGAAGTGGTGTGGAAAATGGCTATTTGAATGTTTGGAGTTACAATATTTAAAATTAGTGATGTTATGAGTGGGTGTTGAAATGCTACAAGATTCATTAATAACCTGGTCATTTTGCCGTATTCATACCTCATATTATCTGCATATCCTTCTTATTACCCCAGCACATGAACCTGGTGGGTGAAAATGTTCAAATCCCTGCCTAAATGTGTTTTCATGCCATCAAAACATCATTTGATGCCACAGGTGCAAAAACACATTTTGGCCTGGATTTAAAAAACTGACAACTGTCATGTTCATGAGATGGTGTCAAGAAAATGGCTATGTTAAAAATTTGTGGTCAAAATATTTAAAAGTACCAAAGTTATATGCGAGCATATTAAAATGTCAATCTATTTGCATAACTTTGCTATTTTTACATGTTTTGATCACAAATTTTCAACATAGCCTTCTTATGACCCCACCTCATGAACAAGGGTGGTGAAAATTTTCAAATCCTGTCCAAAAGGGGACTTCAACAAACAAATGTGAAATTGCCTTTTGGGCTTGATTTGTGTAGTTCATCACCATTGGTTATGAAGTGGGATCCCAAAAAGGTCATGTTAAAAATTTGGGATCAAAATATGCAAAAATGTCAAAGTTCTGTATCAAAGTTATAAACCCTACTGAAATGCATTAAAGGCCAGCTCCATGGTGCCGAGCGATGGGGGATTGCTCAGCATGCTGGGGACACAGGGTCGTGCCTGAGCCCGGAACAGCAGGAGTGGAGACTGGCAGGGAGGGTTCAAGTGTCTGTCAGATGTTCTCCTCCTGGGGGGTGGGGTTGGGCGCAAGTCTGCATTACTCTTTAGCAGCTCCTGGTGGCCCGTTGTGGTGGCAAATTTTGCAGCGTCGGTGACCACACACCACAGTGCATTCTGCCAGGACACTGCATGCATATGGCCTCATTTTGAGTGGGGGGAGTGGGACATCTGAGAAAGAGGAAAATTACCTCTTGGTTGACTGGATGACAGTCACTGGGTCCCCTCACACCACAAAGCCAGGGCAGAATGCCTTCTGTGTGCTGCTCACATTGCCCCATACACTGGGTCAAGGTTGAACCCCAGTATCCCCTCTCTCAGGGCCCAGGAAGGGGTCCCCCTGGTGAAGGTATACATCGGGCGCACCCAGCAGCACGGAATTCAGGATAGCAGTGGATGGTGAGGGTGGACAACACAGCTGATAGGGGGCCACTAGGCAGCCCAAAGGATGAAGGAGTGGAAGGCCAGGCAGCTCAGGATTGGAACATAAATAAATAAAGCAAAAATAAATATATTGTGCCACACTTACCTTAGTTTCTCATATTGCAGTTAACAGTTCCAGCAGCAAGTCATGTCTTTGATCAGAGACTGGATCTTCACCTGGGATATGTTCAGGTGAGTGAGGGTTTGTGGGGGATGTGGGGAGGTGCACGATGGTGAGTGCTCGGTAGAAGACTGGGGTGGGGGTCAGATCGGTGAGGGACTGTTTTCTTTTTAACAGGTGTTTAAAAAACATAGAGGGACAGTTTTCGTTATTACAGGTTACTTAAATACAGTGAAAAACAAACAATAAGCCACAATGCAGTTAAACAGCCTGATGCACACAAACGAGCAGCCAGCTCATGGAAGAGGTAGAACTAAACAAAGATTTGTGGCACTCTCACAAGACAAAATGCACGAAATGCACAATAGAGTGAATAATCCAAATGAAATATTTAATTCTGGCTCCAAGACACACTCAGTTGCATGCCAACTGACCACCCTAATGGTTTGTTTTTTTGTCATGTACTTTATGTGGGTATTTGTGCTTAGGGGACTTTCTGCCAGTTACCAGCACCGGACCGTACTACAGGATTTCACCTTCAGGTTAAGATAGCGAAGTCAGCACTTCACTTTCTAGCTGCAATGAAAACAGGTATTTTCAGTAATGGGTGCAGTGTCTTGCGGTTAATCTACTCAGAGTCACCATCACTGGACATGGGTTTTGGTATTTTGCAGGGTGGGCTTTAGTGCTGCATCAGGTGTGTTTTATTTTCATGTCTGTTGTTTAAAACAAGTGCCAGCATTTTGAGGAACTGCTGCAAAAAAATTCCATTAATCCACCAGTTAGGGCTTTTCCACACTGACAAAAGTGTGGAAATTCAATCTCAGGGTTACCACCCCACCATCCTGGCTCAGCCCCTCATCTTGGCCACTGTCAGATAAATATGAGTCACTGTCTCAACTCTCACTCCCATTCCACATGGGCAAGCTGGACATGCTACAGTATAGGAGAATGGGGTGAGAATTAGGACTGATGACTCCATGGCACACCCTGACGTCTGTTGGTGTGTAGAGGATGTGGGTGGGGTGGTGGGGTGGTAACCCTAACACTGAATTTCCACACTTTTGTCGGTGTTAAAACAACCCTAACTGATGCATTAATGGAGTTTTTTGCAAATAATTTCCTTTCTTTTTGGAAAAGTATAATATAAATAGTAAATGGTATGTGTTGGTGGGAGCATGGGACCCCCACCAAGCTGCTCATTTCTGCTTAATGATATGTGTCTGTGGGAGAGCGAGCCCTGTGCTCCCACTTACACATAACTACGGAGCCATACAGCAGCCCTATAGGGCAAGGAAATCTTGTAACACAAATTTGCCAATATCTTGGGAACCGTAACAGCTAGGAAAAAAATTCAAGTTTCGTTGTAATTGTGACAGTGAGATGTCCACGTGACATACATCAACTGAAACTGCATCTTGCATCATTTATGAGATATTGGTACTGATATGCGCTGTGAATGCTAACTCTGAGGATGTAATAGTGTCCCACGGACATGAAAATGAGCAATTGGAATACTAATTCCCAAATATCTCAGTAACCAAACAAGGCAGAAACAAAATTCACATTTCATGGTATTTATGGCTTTCCAATCTACTTTTGCTATGAAAAATCCACATCTCAAACTGTTTTCGAGATATGGACACCGAAAGGCATCACAGGCACAGCAATGTTATCCTATGGGAAAATTTCTGAACTTTGGAATGCTGTAACTATGTTCAGTGTTTTTGTACCAAACCACCAAAAGGCACATCTGTGGGACTAGGGCTTGCCACATTGACAATTGCAAGCCAATAGCACAATCCATCTTGCCACAATGATGTGACAAAGAAATAAAAGCACATTTAAAAATGTGTTTGTGCAGTGTTGCTGTGATTATTTTAAATGTTATCGCGACACTCCTATCTCTATATTGAGAATGTGACCATGAACACAAAAAATAGTGCCACAGTTATTTTCTTATGATCATGATTATTTTCGTGATAACATTAAATATTGCCATGAACATAGAACAGCAAAATGGGGAAAACAATTTGAAAAATACATTTCCAGACCAGCAGGTGAAAAACTAATGCCAGGGTCATGTTCCTCAGAGCCCGATTGGGTAAACATAATTGTTGGTGTTTACCAAAGTGCACTATTTTTTGAATTACAACATTTTCTCTGCCTCACTAACTGAAAACAAAATGACGGCAGCACAAAAACAATTTCAGGCAGCTCGACAACAAAAAATATGATCGCAAAAATTTTCAAGATGCACATATAAATTTTCCCATAGGCTATCATTGGACATGAAAAAATGGAATGACTTTTGAATGGAACAATATTTTTTTGCCAAATCATCAAAAGGCACCAGTTCAACCCAGGAGACATGTAGACAAACAAATCTGAACCCACTGAAATGCATTCTTCAGTCCATTATAGCTTACTGAAGAATTCGCAAAAAGGGTGATTTTTTTTCACTTTTTGAGTGCCCCATGGTTTTATAACTGTACATGTGACTGGAATGAAAATGTTCAGATCCAGAGATCTATGGTAGGTGGGTCTGCATTCGAAATTTCAGGCAAATGGACGAACGGTTGCAAAATTATTAAAGTGCAAATTTTGAGGTTTAACATAAAAATGGTCGTGCAACCCTAACTATACTGGCCCTACCGGGACAGTATAAGGTGTATATATGAATAGCAAAAACGTTGTTAATGCATCAGTTAGGGTTGCTCGCACCAGTTAGGGTTGCTTGCACAGTGACAAAAGTTTGGAAATTCGATGTTAGGGTTATCACCCTTACCTCCCCGCCCCCTCACCCTCCACAAATTAACAGGCATTGGGGAGTGCCATGGGATCATCAGGCCTAATGTTCACCCCATTCCATGTGTAAACAAGTTGACATGGTACAGTGTAGGAGAATGTGGTGAGAGTTAGGCCTGATGACCCCATGGCACACCCCAATGCCTGTTGGTGTGTGGAGGGTGGGGGGTGTTAGGGGTGATAACCCTAACATCGAATTTCCAAACTTTTGTCACTGTGCGATCAACCCTAACTGATGTATTAACAACATTTTTTGCAATGAATTTCCCTTCTTTTTGAGAAAGTGTAATGTAACTGGTAACTGGTATGTGTTTGTGGGAGCAGGGGCCCTCTGGGCCCTGTGCTCCCTTCCGCTGTCTATTTTTGCATACTGGTACATCCATACATCCCTATAAAGCTGAAAAGGAAACCTTGTAATGCTAATTTACCAATATCTCAGTAACCATAGCAACTATGAAAAAAATGTTGCTGCAGTTGCAATCATGACTTGGAAACCTCCATACAGGCTTAGTCCATCTTGCGGTGGACTAAGCCACCCAGAGCAAAAAATCTGTATCTCGAATCATTTTCAGGATATGGGTGCCAAAAGGCACCACAGGTGCCCCAATGTTATCCTATGAGAAATTTCTCAACTTCAGAACACTGTAACTATGGCACTGTTGATCTTTTTTTCACAAAAACACCAAAGGCACATCTGTGGGGTCAGGGCTTGCAATCCTGTAAATTTCAGTCCAAAAGCCCCAACCATTTAGATGCAGTGAGGTGGCAATGAAATTGTATTTTGGGGGGCCAGTAGTGTCACAAATTGTGGCAGTTTCGCATTCTGAAAAACCATCCACATTGTATTTTGAAAAGACTATATGAATGGTAATTAGAAAAAAAATTTGCACTGCATTTTGTAAATACAGTGTGAACGGTAGATAGAAAAAAACATTTGAACTGTATTTTGCAAACACAGTTTGAACTGTAATTTTAATTACCTTTCTGTTTAGATTTTGTGAAAGAATGGGTGCAAAACTTTCACAATTTACGTTCTGTTGCAATTTGCAACAGAACAAAGACCCAATCTTGAAAAAGGCATTTCTGGGGTTTAGAAAAAATCTGATGGCAGCACTGTGTTCCTCAGGCCCTGATTAGAGAAACACAACTGGCAGTGTTTACCTAGGGGCAGTAGAATAGGAATTTCAGCCATTTTTCTCTATTGTTAACTGAAGCAAGATGGCAGAAATCTGAACTGAAAACTGAAGATATGAACAGTAAAGTGCAAATGGTAAATGGCTTTTACCTTTCAAACATTTACCGTTTGAACAGTGAATGGTATTTGGATCCCCTGGCCGAGCACATCAAAATGCACCCTGAGCTGGAGGGCATCAACATGGGGGAGGTAGAAAACCATATTTCTCTATATGCAGATGATACAATGCTTTATTTAAAACACCCTACTGTAACTTATCCAATCCTGGCCAAAATACTTCATTCCTACAGCCAAATCTTGGGTTTCAAAATTAACACTGATAAGATGGAGCTATTACTGGTCAGTGATACTCGTGCCCTGGAGCTCATGCAGGCCTTGCCCTTTAGATAGGTGAATGCTAGTATAAGATATCTGGGGATTCACCTCCTGGTGAACCTAAACAACCTTTATGAAGTAAACTATGGTAGGTTGTTGAATGAGGTCTTCTCAGACCTGAAGTGGTGGGATCTCCTACCCTTATCCTCAATAGGAAAAATAGAATCAATCCATATGAATGTTCTTCCAAGGTTCTTATATTTGTTCAGCTCCTTGCCCCTGCATATCCCCAGCACAGAATGGTGTAAAATAGATAAAGTCTTACATAGGTTTGCATGGGGTGGCAAGAGAGCCAGGATAGCCTGGCATACCCTCATGTGTCCTAAATCAAAGGGAGAGCTTGGTCTACCCAATCTGAAAACATGTTATTTTATGGCCCAACTGACCCCCTTGGTAGGACATCTCAAATAAAACTCACAGAATGTGTGGGTGGCATGGTAAAAGGTAGTAGCCTAGGTGCCAAACCCATTCTGCACTTCTCTGCCTCACCAGACAGTTTGCTAAACTCTAAGCTAGTGAATCCCTGCTTGAAACAGCTTTACAGTACAATGGACAGGGTGATAAAGGACATAGGTATAACACAATCTCTATCCAATCAAACACAAATCTCCATGTGCCTGTGTTTTACACCTAACTGACTGGACCACTTTTTTGATAGGTGGCGCAGGTATGGACTCTGCTACTTTAGACAATTCATTAATCAAAATCAAATCAAAACGTTTCAGAACATGCAATGAGAATTTGGCATCCCAAAGTCTCACTTTTTTTGTTATCTACAACTGGTATCCTCTTGGAGGACAGGTACTAATTTGCAAAAGATCCAACAAGATGCACATCCATTGGAAGGCCTTTTTTGGACCACGATAAGCACTCAGGGAGGGACACATTTTGTTTCAAAATTGGTTAAAATCTACACAGATACTGCAAAAGAAGTTCCACCCAGATGTCAGGTAGCATGGGAAAGGGAAGGAACCTAGAATTTGAGGCACAGACATGGGTACAAATCGGGGAGTTTTTTTTCCAATCTCTGTTTCTGTGAATTGGAAAGAGTTTCACTGGAAACTTGTTAGCAGATGTTTTAACACCCAAACCAGAATCAGACACTAAAACCCTTGTCATTCTGAGTACTGCTGGAGAAACTGTGGAGCAATAGGCTCACATTACCACATTTTTGGGGACTGTGCAGTACTGATACCCTTTTGGACAGAAGTTAAAAAAAAACTATCAACAACTGGTAGGAAGCACGGAACATATGTAATTTCAACATATGGTCCTGGGAATCTGGTCAAGAGGGAGGAGGACCAATCATTTATGGAGATTTTCCTGGCAGCAGCCAGTAAGGCCATCACTAAGAGGTGGTTAACTCCACACACCCCAACCTTACAGGACTGGCTAGAGATTGTTAAAAGTATACAGAGGATGGAAAGGGTAAAGCAGAACTTCGCTTGCAAAAAGATAAGTTCAGTGGCACCTGGGTCCCCTTTATGAGCCTTTAAGAAGAATTGGAAGGGATTACAATGCTCTCTCAGGAAGCTTTTTCACATTAATTTCAAAAAGTAATGTTATTAGACATCACAAGGTTATTAAGGCACATGCCCCTTAAACACATTGTAGGTGATCAAACTTTAATATACGATAAAATGATACCAGCCAAGTTTGGTTTTATACTGGTTTTATTGCTTCTCTTTATTTATTACACTATAACAAGGCATAAGTAGTACAGACATTGAGATATTCTTGTATTCAGGAGTTTGGAAATGGTATTCAATGGAAACCATACTAGATAGGAAAAGAATATTCAAATTTCTTCATCCCCTTTCTTTCATGATGGACTTTCATAAGCAGTAGAAACCTGAAATACAAAGAAGATAAATGGACTGAATTTATTTTATACTGACATTAGTTTGATGTCAGTAATAATCTAGATAATTTGTCAGTGATGTGTTAATTGACTCATATTTGAAGATTGTAAAGTCTGTACCAATACTACTAAACTTGAAGTTAAAAAAAATGAATGAATACTGATGGAGCTGGCAGAATAGCTAATGAGAAGGGATCATCTTCATTCGGTAGCAACAATACATGCAGTGTCATGCTTAATAACTAAATAAATCATTTGCATGTTTTAGGACTAGAATAGTGACATTCAGGGGTTAACTCTCATTTTAGTAACAGGTAATGCCAGTGTTTGGGTCAGGGAAAGAGAGATGTGGTAATGACGTTTTAAGAACATGCTATGACAGGCATGTGCCAGTGAGTGTAGCTACAGTACAATAAAAATCATGGACACTTTCAAGGAAATATGCAGCTATACAACATTTATCAGTATCACACTAGAAACAACAACTTCTGTTTTCAGTTGTAACTTGCATTTACTTTGTGCCTGCGTGGAATCAGTAGGGTTGGCTCAAATAGAGACTTCATTTAGAATGCAAAATACCTGAAGTACTGTAAGTCTCGAGGGCAAAAAATAATCCAATTATCAGAGTGTCAACAGGTTTACAGTTTAGTGAGTAAACTTCACAGAAATAACACAGGGCTCATGTTTAGTTTTAAAAAAATATGTTTAATAATTATTATGAAGTATTTACTCCAATAAACTTATCATTGCCATTTCATGTCCCCTTTAACATTCCAGCAGTAAATGACAGTTCCCATTTGCACTTTTACTGTTCAATATGTGTGTGTGTGTGTGTGTGTGTATAGATATATATATATATATATATATATACATATATATATATATATTATGTGTGTGTATATTCATGGCAAAAACTCTATTTAATGCATCAGTTGGGATGTTCCACAGCAACAAAAGCAAGGAAATTCAATGTTAGGGGTTCCCACCCCCTCACCCCACCCGCCCCCACCAACAGGCATCGGGGTGTGCGTTGGGTCATTGGCCCAAACTCTTACCCCATCCCATGTGTAAACAAGCTGAGGTGATGCAGTATAGGGGAATGGGGTGAGAGTTGGACTGATGGCCCCACACACACCCGATGCCTGTAATGAGAAGAAGCAAGGTGAGAGAGGGCAAGGATAGGAACACATCTTCCAGCTTTATCGTTGTGGAACAAACCTAACTGATGCATTAAATGGATTTTTTTGCCATGATTTTCCTTCTTTTTGAGAATGAGCACTATAAATAGTGAATTTTTGTCACACAGTAATGCTAACGGTAACGCAAACACAAGTGCAAACGGTAACGCACATGGTGATGCAAAGGTAAATGGTAACACAAATGGTAAGAGAAATGCAAGAGCAAATGTTAATGAAAACAGAAATGGTAACGCAAACGGTAATGCAAATGAAAACAGCAACAGAAATGCAAACGTTAATGGAAACAGTAACATAAAAGGTAATGCCAACGGAAACGCAAACAGTAAAAAAATGCAAACGGTAACAGAAACACAAATAGAAATGTAAATGGTTAAGGCAACCACACTGCAGAAGGAAAGAGTAACACAATCGACAATGGAAACGCAAATGCTAAAGGCAACAGAAACGTAAATGGTGATGAAGACGCAAACAGTAACGGTAACGCAATTGGAAATGCAAACAGTTACAGAAACAGCAACAATGATGCCAAAGTGAACAGTAACGTGAAGGGAAACACAAACGGAAGTGCATATAGAAATGCAAATGGTAATGCGCACGGGCATGGTACCACAAATGGAAACGTAAGTGCTAATAGTAACAGCAATGATGAGGCCAAAGGAAACACAAAAGCAAACACAAATGGGAACAGCAATGCAAATGCAAGTGCAAACGAAAATGCAAAGGGTAACACACATGGTGGCATAGATGGGAATGGTAACCCAAACAGTAACGGAAACTCAAGTGGAAACAGTAATGAAAGAGCACACCCTTTTTTTCCCAAAAAAGTTGCATAGACAAATACAGTGAATACAAAGAATGAATGAAAGAATGAAACTTGGCTTCTCAGCCAAATGCCCTTTGGGGTAACCCTTGCCTCAGTGTTTGCACACAGAGGTTCTTTGTCTTTTAAATAGCTTTTTATTTTAATGGGTTCACCACAATATATCCAAGGCACACTGCCTTAAGGGTAGCTGGTCCATTCCACTGGGGTGTCAAACAGACGAGGCATACTGATGAGTCCTGGTAGGATGAAACATGTGTCTATGTCTTCTGTTAGCACCCTTTACAAACTGTGTAAGAGGCCTTTCGGCACCATGCAATTCTGCTTAAAGTTGGACCAGCATAACATTCTGTGGTGATTTGCATATGCAGCCCATGATGCTTTGCATTCTGGGGGCATGTGATTTGTATTTTCTTGAAACTTGGCTTCCAGCCAAATGCCCTTTGGGTAACCCTTGCCTCAGTGTTTGTGCACAGAGGTTCTTTGTCTTTTAAATAGTTTTTTATTTTAATGGGTTCACCACAATATATCAAGGCACACTGCCTTAAGGGTAGCTGGTCCATTCCACTGGGGTGTCAAACAGGCGAGGCATACTGATGAGTCCTGGTGGGACAAACACGTGTCTATGTCCTCTGTTAGCACCCTTGCAAACTGTGTGAGAGGCCTTTCGGCACCATGCAATTCTGCTTAAAGTTGGACCAGCATAACATTCTGTGGTGATTTGCATATGCAGCCCATGATGCTTTGCATTCTGGGGGCATGTGTGATTTTGTATTTTCTTGAAACTTGGCTTCCCAGCCAAATGCCCTTTGGGGTAACCCTTGCCTCAGTGTTTGCACACAGAGGTTCTTTGTCTTCACAAAGAATGAATGCATAATAATGGGCCTCGGAGCAGAAAATGAGCACTTGGAATAGTAAATTGCTTATATCTCAGGAACCATACGACATAGAAAAAAATTTAAATTTTATATGATTAATGACTTCCCTGGCTAGTTTTGCACTTAGCCTCATATTGGGGGGCTACGTAATTTTCAGGCGAAAAGTCCATATCTCAAAGCATTTCTGAGATATGGGCCCCAAAAGGCGCTATGGATGCCATAATGTTAGTCTATGGGAAAAAGCATTAACTTCAGAGTACCGTAACTTTGCATCCCTGTAATATTTTGTCATCAAACCACCAAAAGGCACATCTGTGGGATGTTGGCTTTCTTCTTTCCAAATTTAAGCCCAAAAAACCAAACCGTTCTTTTGCAGCAGGGTGGCAAAGAATTCCTGTTATTTTGGGCATAGTGTCATAAAGTAGTTTCGCAAATCACGACACTTTTGCACAAAAAAAAAATCATGAAAGTGTCGCAGGTGTGACACTTCTTTGTGACACTACAGTTTACAAAAATTTAAAAAACATATTTCTGGGGAGTTTAACCCCCCAAAAAAGACATGGCTAGCATCCTCAGGGCTTGACTAGGTGAACACAAAAAGAATTGTGTCCCTGCAGGGTCCCAAATTTAAATGCCAAGCATTTCTGTAACCAGTAACTGAAAAAAAAAGTCTGACTCACGTCACTACAGGGGTCATTTGCGACAGTAAAAACTGCATTTGTGACACTGTCAAACTTTTTGTTAACTTTTCACCTTGACTATAATGGGAAACTTGTTTCTTGAATAACTTTTCAACCGTTTAATATGTTTTCACAAAATCTTCGAAAGCCACATCGGGGACCCCGGCTGCATGTTCCCTGAAGGTTTTGGACCAGTCACGCAAACCATGCAACCTGTAGGTGTGAGAAAAGAATGTGCAAAAAAGCATAAATGTGACACAGAACTGCGCTTTATAGCTCCACAGCCATATGTCCGACCATTACAAAACTTGGCAGATCCAGAGATCCATGGTACCGCTCTGGGCCTACCAAATTTCATGCAAATCTGTCTAATGGTGGCAAAGTTATTAAGCTGCAACATTTAACACTTTAACCTTAAATGGGATACTCAACTCTAACTATAGTGGCACTATTTTATATATATATATATATATATACACACACACATATACATATATATATATATATACATATATATATATATATATATATATATAAATATATATACAGGCGCATACATGTATATGTATGTATATATATATTATACAATGTATGTTTTGGGATAAATGCACAAATAAAAAGTAATATCCCAGCCAGGTCGTGGAGATATCAATGATATCTTCACATGTGAAGATATCACTGATATCTCCACGTTCCTTAAGAAACTGAAAGTATTTAAGTTTCATAAACCCGGCTCTCAGAACACCAAACTCCTGCGTTTCTCTCTCCGACACATACAACCCCCTCCCTCTGTCATCTATTTCATTTTCCATCAACTTTAATACGTATTTTAAAAACTTATGTGGTTGATCCTGCTGTTTTCACATGTTCTTGTCTATATGGTGCTTTCATGTCTCACCCTGTAACTAGCTTGACCGAACGCTGTCATTTCCAAGTCATTTCCACTCAGTTACCTAAAATGAGGCACTCTCTTTCAAACTAATGTACAGAATGTTGCCATTTTGTCTAAATTCATGGAGTTTTATTTTAAAATAAGCCACCGACTGTAGAAGGATAAGAGCAAGCAAGTCGGCAGCTTCAGGAAACTAGACGCAAGTGTGAGTGTGTGTTGCTATAGCAACACATGATCACACTGTCTTCTACTATTCTGAAGCTGTCGACTTCCTCGCTGCTCTCTGGGTACATTCAGCACCTTCTTTTCAATAAATACAGTTAACCTTAGGAAAAAACACTGACTTTTCCTACTTTTCTGAAACAGACTGCCCTTATTGTAATGATCTACCAGCACGTCATGTGTCGGAGTCGAAAGTGCTCGGCACGCTAGGTTTCATGAGGAAAAGTGAAAGTACTCTTAATGACAAGATCAACCAGATATTACACATATTCAAAATATGAGCAAAATATTTTTTATTATTTTCTTTTAAAAAATAATAGCTAGATCAACCAGATATGTTTCTTTATATAACCTAAAACTGGCAAGATCAACCAGATATTTGCCATCTGTTGTGTTGGACATGGATATAGGACTTGTCTTGGGGGGACATAGCTGGAGCAACCAAAAGCCAAATAATGTTTTCAAACAATTTTAAAGTACCATGATCAACCAGATAATTTTTTTAAATAACATGTAATCTCTTGTGATCCTAGGAATATGGGAGGTATGTTACAGATTGTATTGAGGGAGCATGTGGGGGAGGGGTGTTCTGTGAGACCCAAAACATACATTGTATAAACAGAACATGACATGGCCCGACTGAAGATATCATATTTATCTTCACTTGAGGCCAATGACATCAAGATATCTCACTCGTGGCTTCGCCACTCATGAGATATCATGATATCATTGGCCTCTCACGTAAGATAAATATGATATCTTCAGTCCGCCATGTCATATCTATATATATATATATATATATATATATATATATATATATATATATATATACATACATATATATATATATATATATATATAGGAGATATATGATGGGCATGAGTGTGATATGGCAAATATTGTCACTCCTGCAGAGTGAGATATCCAAGCTCATGATGCAGGGTGACAATATTTCCATAACCAATCTGCCATCATGTATTCATATATACAATAGGGCCAAGAGTTTCAGAAGTTTTGTTATGCTGTCTTGTGTTCTGTTCCTGTTAATGTGTTTGCTCATTCTGTGTGTGTGCTTTTCTGAATGGGCTGGCAGTGTTATAAACTCTGAGAGACACATGAGTGTGTTTTGCAATGCTAAATGAGTTAGTTTTAAATAGGAATGAGAAACATACATTTGTGAAGCTGTGTTGTTTAGTAGTCTGGCTGCAGTGAAGTTAAAAGCATCACAGGAATTGTAATGAACTGAGAGGCAGAGTGTCAGAACAGCTGATACTGTTTTCATTGGTAATTAAGTTAGCTGCAGGCAGAGTGCAGAGTGTTCTGTGAAAGTGTGCTCTTTAGGATTCTGGCTGCAATGAAGTTGAAATTGTCACAGTAATTGTAATGGGTGAGAATCAGAGTTTAAGGAACAAGTGAGAGTGTGTTTCAGTGGTAGTTGAGTTAGCTGCAGGCAGTAGTTTAGACTGTTCTGTGAAGCTGTGCTGTTTGGAATTCTGGCTGCATCAAGTTGAGAGCATCACAGTAATGAGCTGGAAGTTGGGGGGGTAGGTGTGTTTTGTAATGTTCACTGAGTTAGCTGTAGGCAGCAGTGAGACCTGTCAGGTAGTTCTGCATTTGTGTCTATGGTAACAGCACAGGTGTTTCTTTCATGCTGAGGGGAAAGCTGCCTAGAGTGATGATATCAGTGACCTTTTGTGACCTGTGTGTGTAAATGTCTGATATCATCACAGTAGAGCAGAGGGTAAAAATATCACACTGCAGTGGATGATACGCTGTTTTATCTCACTCATTTACCACTCACCCCTATTGTATACATATATATATATATATATATATATATATATATATATATATTATGGTTGCACGGTAGTGCTACATAGTTAGGGTTGAGGAGCCCTTTTAAGGTTAAAGGGTCAAACTTTGCACCTTAATAACTTTGCCACCATTCAACGGATTTGCCTGACATTTGGAATGCACAATCAAGAACCATACATCTTGGGATCTGCAAACTTTTGTACCGATCAGATATATGGCTGTGGAGTTATTAAGCATGATCTGCATGCATGTTTATGCTTTCTGGTGAATTCTTTGCTCACACCTACAGGTCACAAGGTTAGTGCGATTGGTCCAAAATCTTCATGGAACATGCGGCCGGGGTCCCCAATGTGCCATTCAAAGATTTTGTGAAAAAATATTAAACAGTTCAAAAGTTATTCAAAAAACAAGTTCCCATTATAAGTAAATGGGAAAAGTTAACATAAAGATCTAAAGTGTTGCAAATGCAGTTTTTACTTTCGCAAATGGCCCTTTTATTTTCACAAATCCACCATTTTGTTTTCAGTTTGTGATCAGAAAAATGCTTGCCATTTAAATTTGGGACCCTCTAGCAACACAATTCTTTTTGTGTTTACCTAGTCGTACCCTGAGGATGCAAGGCATGTCTTTATTTTGAGATTAAACACCCTAGAGATATGTTTTTCAAATTTCTGGAAAAAGTAGTGTCGCACTCACAAAAGTGTCGCAAATTTTTGTGAAAGCGTTCACAAATCATGACACTACTTTTTCAGACTATGGCCAAAATTACAACAGTTCTTTGCCACCCTGCTGCGAAAGAACAGTTTGGTCATTTGAGCTGAAATTTGGAGGGAACTCGTATCACGAAAACGATGCGAGATACAGATTTTTTGTTGCAAGATTGGGCTGTGCAATAGCAAAACCCTAGCCCAGAAAATCACGATTTTTGTGAAATTTAAATTATTTTTCTACGTCATGCAGTTGCTGAGATATTTGCAATTTAGTACTTCCAATGCTCGTTTTAAGTTTCAACACCCATTACAATGCTTACATTCTTTGTGTTTCTCTATGCAGCTGTTCATCAAAAACAGGGTATGCACTTCTGTTACTGTTACACTTACTGTTTCCACTTATGTTTATATCCCTGTTTGCGTTACCGTTCCTGTTGTACGCCACCGTGTGCATTACCCTTTGCATTGTCATTTGCACTTGCATTTTTGTTACTGTTACCATTTGCATTTCCACTACTGTTTCTGCTTGCATCACCGTGCACATTGCCATTTGCGTTTCCAGAAGCTCTTTTGTTTGTGTTTCCATTTCTCTTTCGTTTTGCATCTTCCTTGCTGTTACTGTTACCATTTGTGTTTGCAATTGCGTTACTGTGCCCATGCACATTATGGTTTGCGTTTCCATATGCGCTTGCATTTCCTTTTGCATTTCTGTTTCCTTTGCTGTTATTGTTGCTGTTACCATTACCATTTGCGTTTACAATTGCGGTACTGTGCCCATGTACATTTTGGTTTCCGTTTCCGTACGCGCTTCTGTTCCCATTTCCATTTCTGTTTCCTTTGGTATTATTCTTCATGTTAACTTTACCATTTGCATTTACAATTGCAGCACCATGCCTGTGCGCATTATGGTCTGCGTTCACGTGTGCGCTTGCATTCGCGTTTACGTTTCTGTTCCCTTTTGTGTTCTTTTTGCTGTGACACTTAACATTTCCATTTAAAATACCACTACCATCACTGTTCGTGTTACCCGTTGCATTTTTGTACATGCTTCAATGTCCGTTTGAGTCACTGTTCACTCCGGCGTCACTTTACGCTTGCGTTTCTATTAACATTTCCTTTACCATTTATGTTTCCGTTACCATGTGTGCCACTGTTGCTGCTTCTGTTTGTGTTGCTGTTCCTGTTACTATGTCACAAGACATCACATGGCGGGCCCCACGCTCTCGCTGCTGCATTATAGTCACTATTTCTCATCATCATTCTCAAAAAGAAGGGAACTTAGAGGCCAAAAACTCTGTTTAATGTATCAGTTAGGGTTGTTCCACAGAAAAAAAGTGAGGAAATTCAGTGTTAGGGTTGAAACCCCCCTTGGACCCCTTCAGCCCACCCCCCCAACCAGCATCAGGGTGCATGATGGGGTAGTTGGTCCTAACTCTCACCCCATTCTCCTATTCCTCAGCTTGTTTACACATGTGATGGGGTGAGAGTTAGGGATGATGACCCCAACATGCACCCTGATGCCAGTTGGGGTGGGCTGGAGTGGTCAAGGGGCTTCAACTAACGATTTCTAGCTTGTGGCTGTAACACCTAACTGATGCATTAAATGGATTTTTTTGCCTCTAATATATATATATATATAATATATATATAGATAGATATATATAGATAGATATAGCTATAGCTATATTAGTTGCAAAAATTTATGTTAATGCAGAGATTAGAGTTGTCAAAATGCAAAGCGTGCAAAGACCGGAAATGAAAAAACATTAGGGATTTGTGTCTCCAGAGTATTGGTAAATCAGTGGTGGGGTCTTACTTGGGGTTGACAACCCTAATGCCCACCCCCCAAGCCCATAGTCTCCTGTCCAAAGGACAAGATACAGCTCCAACCTAATGCCCCATAGTGATACAGTATGGCCAACATACTCTGTCAACTGATTGGCCAATACTCCTGAGACCCAAATCCCTAATGTTGTTTCATTTTCCGTCTTAGTACGCTTTGCTTTTTTATAACCCTAATCTCTGCATTAACATAGTTTATTGCAATTAATGTCCCTTCTTTTTGTGATAGTGGAACTGTGTCCTTATTTGCACATGTTTCAGACAGAATGTGAAAAATTGCAGCTGTACTGTTCATAAGGTGGTGTGAAAAATGGGTATGTTAAAAATCTGGAGTCAAAATATTGCAAATTACTAAAGTTATGCCCCTGTGTAGAAACTGCACAATGCACACTCGTAACATGGCAATTTCTTAGAATTTTTCTGACCAGATTTTCAACATGGGCTTTTTGGGACCCCACCTCATGAACACACTGCCACTGTCATTTCATTTATTAGTCCTGAAAGGTGATTTCACGCAGTGACTGCGCCATTCGATGCCACAGGTGTGAAAACATGATTTGGGCAGGATATGAGAAATGACAGCTATACTCTTCATGAGGTGGTGTGAAACAAAGGGCTTGTTGAAAATCTGGAGTCAAAATATTGTAAATTACTAAAGTTATGTGCCTGCATAGAAACTGTGCAATGCACGCTCATCACATGTTCATTTGTTGGACTTTTTTCACCAAATTTTCAACACGGACTTTTTGGGACCCCATCTCATGAACACTGGCACTTTCATTTTGTTTATATTACCTGAAGGGTGATTCCATGCAGTGAATGCAAAATCACCTTCTGGGCCTGAGTAATGAAATGGCAATGATGGTATTCATGAGGTGGGGTCGGCAAAGGCCCATGTTAAAATTTTGGTGAAAAAATATCAAAAAATGGCAAAGATATCAACATAAGTTCAAAACGCCATTGAAATACATTATATGGCACTTATCTTGATTCTTCAGTTCGCAGTTGGGCTTTGAAGAGTATAGATGTGTCCCAGTCCACAGAAGATGGCATCCACCAACCTCCGAAGGTAAGTATGGGGTAAGGGGTGTATGGGGAGGTGGGTGCTCAGAGGAAGGGTCGGGTTAGGGGTGAGGAGATGGCTGTGATGATGAAGGACCATTTTTTTTTCAGGTTAAAAAAACTGAAAAGACATCATGGGATGGTTTCTCTTTTCAGTACAGGCAGAATAGGAATGGAAGCATTTGGTACACTGGACTGGGCTCCCCAGTGTGCCCACACTATGAAGGTGTAAATGCTGAAATAGGAATTTGGGCCACCCAATGTCAGCAATGGGCTGCAAAACTGCAAAGGGGGGAAGTAGCCAACACCGGGGGTGGACATGTCGGTGTCAGATAACAATAAAAACAATAAATAAATAAAATAAATAAATACACTGTCACCTGGGATAGAATCCCCTGGTGTGCTGCTAACAGTCTGATTAAGCCACAGACAGGCTGACAGGGCTACAATGACAGTAGCCCCATCCCTGACCTACCAGCATGAGCCACGACAGCAGCAGCCTGCACACTATATGACACAGCTGTCTTTAACAAACAACAGCTATGTCATATAGTGCAAGTACTATAGACACAGAGTCGTTAATTAAAGACAGCTGTATCATGACAGTACTCTGTAACCATACGACACAGTTGTTGTTTATTAAGGACAGCTGTGTCATATAGTACTTAGCTGTTAAGGGCAAATACATTATGTGGCACTAAGGGTTCTCTTATATGACACAGCTGTCCTTTGTTAAACAACAGCTGTGTTGTATAGTGCAACCAGCTCCACAGCAGTCAGCTTTATTCCTCGGTTCGCAGCTGGGCTTTGAAGAGTGCAGAGGTGTCCCAGTCCACAGAAGATGGCATCCGCTGACCTCCGAAGGTAAGTAGGGGGTAAGGGGTGTGTGGGGAAGTGGGTATTCAGAGGAAGGGTCGGGTTAGGGGTGAGGAGATGGCTGTGATGATGAGGGACCATTTTTTTTTCAGATTAAAAAAACTGAAAAGACATTGCAGGATGGTTTCTCTTTTCAGTTCAGACGGAATGGGAATGGAAGCATTTTGGTACACTGGGTGTGGGCTCCCCAGTGTGTCACACTACTTGGAGGGTGTAAATGCTGACATGGGAATTTGGGCCACCCAATGTCAGCAATAGGCTGCAAAAGTGCAAAGGGGTGAAGTAGCCAACACCGGGGGTGGACATGTCGGTGTCAGATAACAATAAAAACAATAAATAAATAAAATAAATAAATACACTGCCATCTGGGATAGAATCCCCTGGTATGCTGCTAACAGTCTGATTAAGCCACAATCAGGCTGACAGGGCTACAATGACAGTAGCCCCATCCCTGACCTACCAGCATGAGCCACGACAGCAGCAGCCTGCACACTATATGACACAGCTGTCTTTAACAAACAACAGCTATGTCATATAATGCAAGCACTATACGACACAGCTGTCGCTAATTAAAGACAGCTGTGTCATACAGTACTTGCACTATATGACACAGTTGTTGTTTATTAAAGACAGCTGTGTCATGTAGTACTTAGCTGTTAAGGACAAATACATTATGTGGCACTAAGGGTTCTCTTTTGTGACACAGCTGTCCTTTGTTAAACAACAGCTGTGTTGTATAGTACAACCAACTCCACAGCAGTCAGCTTTATTTCTTGGTTCGCAGTTGGGCTTTGAAGAGTGCAGAGGTGTCCCGGTACACAGAAGATGTCAGCATACTATCTCCAGTGGTAAATATTGGGTAGAGGGGGCGTTCTGTAGGAGGGTTGGGATGGGGTAGGGGAAAGGCGGCGATGATGAGGGACCATTTTGTTTATTTCAGGTTTAAGAAAAATAAAACAAAGACATCGGGGGATGTTTTTCTTTTTTGCAGGTATGCAGATATTATTAATCTATTTCAGGACACTGGGAGTGGGTTCCCCAGTGTCCCACTCAGCCTGAGGGGTGAATTACAAAAAAAAAGCAACAGGCTAGCAAGCTAAATAAATAAACAAACAAACAAACTGCCACTGGGTATTGGGGCCCCCGGTGTGCAGATAACATTAAAGGCACAGCATAGTCAGGATGGCTGGGGCTATAATGAGAGCCCCGTTCCCTAACCTACGACTGGCAACAGCAGCAGGGGTTGCACTATATGACACAGCTGTCATATAATAAAAATGGCTGTGTCGTACAGTGCAAGCTGCTGCTTTCGCAAAAATTCGGTTATGAATAGAATGTTGAGTCTTTGAACTCCGCATGCTCAGAAATGGAACATTTTTAATAAATAATTTAAAAACTACTTAACAGCTGGACCTTAAAACCACAAAAGCACATACCTTGTACCAACCTCTATCAAACCTGAAAGTTTTTCTCAATTAATACCTACTCTGAATGACATTTTGAACAGCTTAACCCATTTAGCCTCCCTGGAAAGGCTTTCTTACTTGGCCCAAGACCGAATGAACAAATATAATCTTTGTTGGCAGGACTATATGAAATATCTTCAAACATCTAGGTGAAAACATTAACAGATTCCCTATTTTAATTTGCTTAAATATGTCTTACATGCAGCTCTCTTTGTTATTATACTTTTTTATAGTTATATGCAGGTCAGGTTTCTTTTAATTTTTCTTTTCTTGTTTATAGTACAAGGCAGTTTAATCATACATGTACTTAAATACATATGAATAGACAGTTCTAGTTGAAATACGTATTGTAATTATATGTAATACATGTTTTTTTTATGGCCCTATGTGTTCAACTAACAACTATTTATCCACGTAATATACATTGTATTACCATTCATTTGAAAACCTTACTTGTACTATGATTGCAATATATATGTAAAGAAAATGTTGCTAATAAACAATTTAAATACAAAAACCTGAAATTTTCAGGTTTCAAAGCCTATTTTTTTAGTTATCGGGTGGCAAAAAAAGTCTTCAAAATTTTCAAAAACAGAGGCGTTTGGTGTTTTTGCACTTCTGTAACTTTGCCTCCCCTACACTTATCTACATGAATGTAACAGGATCCAGAGATCCTGTCACAGAGGTTGTGCTTTCCAAATTTCATGTAAATTGGTTAAAACGAGGCAAAGTTATTAAGGTGCAAATATTTGAGTATAACATAGAAGTGCTTACTCAACCCTAATATACAGGCACTGTTGTGCCTGTATTACATATATATATATATATATATATATATATATAATAAAAACTGCATTAATGAACTACTTAGGGTAAGTTAATACCCTACTTTTGTTGCGTTGTTGAACCCTAATTGGTTCATTAATGCAGATTTTTGCAATAATTTCCATTTCTTTTTGAGATAGAAGAATTGTATCCTCATTCACGTGAACCTTCAGGAGCTGCATTAACAGATGCAGATGCACAGTACCCTCTGGATCCTGCACCAAGGGAAGACTCCACCCACCTACAGAAATGGTGGTGGTGGTAGTAGTAATAGTTTCATTTATTTGTAGTGCCCTTCCCCAGAGGCCCAGGGTGCCATTGCAGTAAAAGAACAGAACATCATATCCAACTGGCCCTGCACCTCCATGCAGTGATTGATGTCAGGATTTCAATGGGGTTGTCTGGTGGGCTGCAGAAACACAGGGCCCTTTGGACCCTGTCCTTCCATTTGACCACAGCTACAGATACATAGGACAAACAGTTCCTCTTTCAGCCAATGCACATGGCCATCTGCCACCCATGGGTGCAAAGGTGAAGGGCCCTATGCCAAGAGAAGAGTTGTCTTCACCACATGGTACTTTGACCTGTGTGGGTAAGCCTACACTTTTTCTTCCCTGGCTGGGGGTTGTGACATAACAGCACCATTCCCCCACCCTTGCCCCATCCAGCTGGCTGACTGAGCTTGTTCCCAAACTCATCACACCAGCTTGAGGTCACAAAGCACTACCCCCTGGGATAATGTCTTGCACTACACACAATGGGCTTGATTTTCAAATAAGCCCTAGATCAATGGAAGCTGTGGCAAACAACAGCTAGAATCAGAAGGTATGCCAGGGACCCTGCACCTGATTTTTGTACAGGCGGGGGTCCTGGCTCCAATCTCCCACAGATTTCCAGAACCACTCCTATGTGTCAAAGGAAGGATGCAGAGGAGGGGTTTGATGGACACTTCCATTGGCCCCTGGCCTGTGTAAAACTAGAAAACAAAAGGCAAAAAGCGGGCTCTATGGCACCAAGAAAGGAACCCCACACTGGGACACAATAAAAGCTTCCATTTATTGATTAAAAAACAAGTAAACAGGTAAACATGCTTTACCAAAATAGGCAGCACCCACCACCAGCAAAACTTGTCAATGTTTCTTGCCTCACTGGAGCTTTTTGCAGACGTCAGCAGTGACCATACATCACAGAATTTATAGCATACCAATGAGCAACACTGTAACTATTTAAAGGTACCACAACCTAATAAATACTATAAAATTACACATTCCATATTACCATCATATACAAACAGTGATAACTATCAAACCTAAATACATAAATCAAATAAAATAAATTTTCATAATGTAGTAACATAGAAACACAGAGGTTGATGGCAGATAAGGACCGCAAGGCCCATCCAGTCTACCCATTTCTTTTTCTACCTTATAAATGTGCCATCGGCCTTTGCTCTGTCAGTGGCCTATCTTTTCATATTCATCTGTAGTGCTCCCTTATGCCTATCCCATGCCTGTTTGAAGCCCTGCACTGTATTCATAGCCAGCACTTCCTGAGATAGGCCGTTCCATGCATCCACCACTCTTTCTGTGAAAAAGAATTTCCTCACATTCCCCCCTTAATCGGCCTCCTTCTAATCTCATGCTGTGTCCTCTTGTCCTGCTATTTTTCTTATATTTAAACATGTTAGACTCTTTCACCTTGTTAATGCCCTTAACATGTTTGAATGTTTTGATCATATCACCTCTCTCCCTCCTTTGCTCAAGGGTATACATATTGAGCTCAGTTAATCTGTCCTCATATGTCTTCTGATGCAGTCCCTGCACCATTTTGGTTGCCCTTCTCTGGACTGCCTCAATTTGGTTAATGTCCTTGTGAAGGTGTGGCCTCCAGTACTGCATGCAGTACTCCAGATGGGAACCTAACTAGTGTCTTGTAAGAGGGATTATTACCTCCCTCTTATGACTTGTGATACCCCTACTAATACACTAACATCCCCTGGCCTTACCTACTGCTTTAGTGGTCTGCTTGGATGATTTCAGGTCATCGGGTGATGATGATGCCCAAGTCTCTTTCTTCCTTTGTGACTGTCAGCAACTCCCCTCCCAGCCTATAGGTGGCTTCAGGGTTTCTCTTCCCTATGTGCATGATCTTGCATTTCTTTGCATTAAATCCCAGTTGCCACTCTTCTGACCATTTTGCTAGTTTATCCAGATCTCTTCTCATTCTGCCCACCCCATCTGGATCATCTACTCTGTTGCAGATCTTGGTGTCATCTGCAAACAGACAAGCCTTACCCTTTAGTCCATCTGCAATGTCACTAATGAAGATATTGAAGAAGACTGGCCCCAGGATTTTTATTTTTAAAAGCACCTTTCCAGAGATCAAGGCGCTGTACATACACTTAAATAAACACAAAAACAACTTGAAATCAAAATTAATAAAATCATGCATAAAACTTATAATTTACATCAGTATTAAATATTAAAATCCCATCAATTAGACTCAGCTAGGAATGCTAGGCTAAACAAATAAGTTTTGAGGGCTGATTTAGAAAACTGAATGATCAGACACTCTCTAACCTGATGAGGTAGAGAATGCCACAGGTAGGAGCTGCAAATGTAAATGATCTGGCCCCAGATGGCTTCAGTCACACCCTGGAAATCTCTAGCAATATCTCATTGGTGGATCGGAGGGGGTTGGGGGACAGTAGGGAAAGAGGAGATCTTGCAGATAGCTGGGTCCCTGTTCATGTAGGGCTTTATAGGTCAGCAAACCAACCTTGAAGGTGATCCACCAATGGACTGGCAGCCAGTGCAGTCCGTAGAGCACAGGCATAATGTGAAGTACCAGTCACAAGCCTGGATGTCGCATTCTGCACCAGCTGCAAGTGGCGGATATCAACCCCCGGTAGCCCTAGGTACAGGGCATTGCAGTAGTCAAGGCGGGAACCATCTGGACCAATGTTGGAAGATCATCAGGAGGATCCAGGTGTTTCACCTGGGTGATAGTCCTTAGATGGTAAAACAAGGTCTTGACAACAGCAGACACCTGTGATTTCAGGGTCATACCATCATCAAAAATAACACCTAGGTTATGCACCCAGTCTGAGGTAGCCAGCTGAATGCCCCCAAGCCAAAGCCCAGAAGGTTGTCCAGCCAACAAACCCACCTCCCGACAATCCGGGTCCACCACCAACACCTCAGTTTTAGCTGGGTTCAACCTCAGCCAGCTGGCACTTATCCAATCCTGGATCTCTGTGAGGTAGTTGTTAAACACCGAGATGACATCATCCTGCTCAGGTACAATGGACATGTATAGCTTAGTATCATTTGCATAGTAGTGATAACTGAGACCGCACTGCCTAATAATGTCTCCCAACGACAGCATGTACACTGCAAACAACATGGATGACAAAATGGAGCCCTGTGGAACTCTGCAGGATAGGGGTAGAGTGCCAGAGGAAAAAATTCCAGTGACCACTCTCTGAGTCCTACCCTCAAGAAATGATTGAAACCATCTGAGGAATATACCTGACAGTCCACAGATGAACTGCTGGTGCTCTAATAGCACACCATGGTCCACAGTGTCAAATGCTGCAGAGAGATCAAGGAGGACCAAGATGGAATAAGTCCTCCTATCTCTAGCTATTAGGAGGTCATTAAGCACATGAACAAGGGACGTCTCTGTGCTATGCCTCTTCCTAAATCCGGACTGGAGAGAATCATAGACATCGTAGGTGGAAAGGTGATCATCAAGCTGCAGCACAACCACCTTCTCAATAACCTTGCCCATGAAAAGCAGATTAGAGACAGGTCTGTAGTTAGATGTACAGTCTGGGTCAAGGGAGGTTTCTTTCTGGAGTAGTTGCACAACTACCTCCTTTAGGGGATCAGGAACAATTCCCCTCTTCAATGAACTCCAGAGTATCTCAGCCAAGACCGGGCTGATGTCATCAATGCAGCCCACAAGGAGTCACATTGGGCCCAGGTCCAAACTACAGCTGGTTGGCTGCAATGTCTGGATAATCCTTTCAATGTCCATGAATTCCTGCTGGCTGAAGTTGGACAAAGCAACTAGGGTGTTTGCAACCTCCCACCGACCTCCGCAACACCCATTAGAGAGGGCTGGGCCAATCCCAGACCTGATGGTGGCAGCCTTATCTGTGAAAAACTGAGCAAACTTATCACACTTCTCTTGTAAAAAAGCTCTCTCAGGCTGAAGCCAGATTGGATTGCACAATCTGTCAACTGTCCGGAAAAGCTGAGCTGGTCGATTTTGCACAGTAGAGATCTCCCTGGACACAAATTCTGCCTTCTTATGGGAGATTGTAGATTGATAGACTGCATAATGGTCCATCAATCTAAGCCTGTTGACCTCAGTCCCAATTTCTGCCAAGCCCTCTCTAGCCTTTAATCCACTCTCCTCAAGGCCCCATCAAACCTTGGGAACCTCAGTCGGAGAGTGAGGGGACGAATACAAACAGGAGCAATGGAATCCAGGGCCTCTGTCACTGAATTATTATACAGTAGGCAAGTACCAGAACCCCTGGATCCATGCATTCATGCAGCAAACTCAATAGGTCCATCTCCACCATTAGACCCTGTGGGGTCACGTCCTTTAAAGGGTGGAGTGGGACCATCTCCATAGGGGCTGGCCTATTAAGGGGATCCACAAAACTGAAAGCTATGGTGTGATGGTCAGACCACCTGATTAGTTCCACTACCAAGTTGGAGATCTCCATCCCCAGGAGGAACACCAGGTCCAATGTGTGACCACAAATGTGGGTTGAGGAGGTAACTACCTGTGTGAGGCCCAACAAAGTCATTAGTTGGAGGAAGTCCTGACCAAAATGTGAGAGTTCATCATTGATTCAGGCACTGAAATCCCCCCAAATCAACCATCTGGGGGATCCCAATACCACATCGACCAATGAAGTCTGTGACTTCTTGCAGTAATTCTTTCCCATCCCCGGGTGGACGGTAGATAAGCAGTATCCTGCACCCCACACCCACACCTGCAATACACTCAAAGGATCTGGTGGACTGCACTGGCACATCCACATGGCCCAGTTCTGATCTAAAACAGATGGCTACACCCCTGCCCCTACGATCCATTCTCGGGCGGTGTATCACCAAGTACACAGGTGGAACTGCTGAGGCCAATACTGGGCTTGCATTCTCATCCAGCCAGGTCTCAGTGATGTACACCAGGTCTGATGTTCCAACAAGATCTGCTATTATTGCAGTCTTGTTCTTGATGGACCTGGTGTTGCATAACACTGCCTGAGTAGGATGAGCAGTCGAGGAAGACCGTGCCACCTGCCTGCACACAGCAAAGCCCTTGGGTATGGGAACCAGGCCAGGAGGATCCCTGTCCTAGTCCCATTTTACCCTAGGCCATCTCCTTGTCCCCCCCACCGCAATCCACCCACTCCTCTCTGTTCCCCCACCAGGCCCAACTGCCCCCCCTTCTTCCTTCTCCTGATTATCCCAGAGGCATGACATCTCCAATATGCCTCAGCTGACAATGGGGGACAATCAAAAGGGTGGAGGTCCCTGAGCCTGGAGGCGAAACAGTGCCTGACCATCTTATTGCCACCCCAACAAATCACAAAACAGCAGCAGCAGCAGACAACCCAACCCAAAAACAAATCAATGCTTCACATACAACAAACACTCACACAAACAAACAACACTACTAATCGCACTCACCACTCTCACACACCATACACACCAATAACCTAGCCCACTAATTAAACAAATTAAACACTCAAATTACAAATACCCACCCACCAAACCCAACCTAACAATGTATAAAAATAAAATTTGTATGGCAGCAGATGAAAATATTAAGCGGCAAAGAGCAGTCACTAGAAGTCTCTGAATTTTGAGTTATAGGCCCAAAGAGCTCCCACATCTTCAGGAAACAGCCAGAAAAAGTATTTCACCAGTACTATCTCTCACTTAGGCATAGGAAAGTTAATAGAATTTATCAGGGTTCACAGTTCTAATAGGCACACTTACTGCCCATAAAATACAGAGTGCTGTAAAGATAAAATGAAAAGGTCTGACCATCTTCTATGAATCAAGGAAGTCCTTCTCTGATGTCCACCTTCGGTGAATTCAGCCTTCACAGAGGGATCCCAGTGGCCTTCTTGGTATCCAATATTTCTTTAGTCTGGCCCCTCCAACAAAAAACTGTCTTCACAGCCATCAATAGAGGACCTGAAACAGGGCATCAATTTAGGCAAAGGAACAAGGAAGCCCTAACAGCACTTCCCCGGGAGGTCACCGCACATCAACTCCCATGCCCACAGTTTCAGCTTCTGGCCAGTGCCGGATCACCGGTCAACTCCCCAGGTAGCCTAGGAGATAACAGGGGCAGCCTGCCCACTCTTCAGCGGACCTAGTTCCTGAACTCCTGCACAGTTCACGGATTAGACAGCCATCCACCCAATAAATTAAACAGGACCCCCCTGAACTGCCATCAATAGGCCCCCAAGGAAACAACTAGACCTCAAACTCAGAGCCTCTTCACACTCCTCAATCCCTTGCTGAAACAACACTATAAATGTTTTCCAGTACCAGTCCATTTCACAGGCTCTTCCACCAACATTCGGCACACCATGCTCCTGATCAGATGGTTCCTTGGGAATCTGTTTGTTCTTTGGCTCCCTTGATTTGGCCCATACTGCAGACCTCTTTCCTCTCACTCCCCAAACCTGGAGTTCAGGACACTCAAGGCAGATAAAAGAGCTTCAGCTCTAGTCTTACAAGTGAGCCAGTATAGAGACCACAATTTTGGGTAATAAAATACATTCCAGAATTTAAAATTAAAGCACTGGAGTCACTGAATTAAAAATGTGTAGCAAATTAGTGACTCTGGACTAAGCCCTCCCTGAACCTGAAAAAATGCACCTAGCCTGGCTTCCTCACTTAGCCACCCTATCTTGCTACCACTAAGCTAAGCACATAAATAATTACTAACAAAATCTATAAAATGAAACAAGGTGACCAAAACAAACAAGATTAAACAAAATAAACTAAAAATGGCTAAAACTATTCTGCTGCTCCTGATAGCTAGCCCAGAATGGCAGCCATCTTTCTTGATGAAGGACCTGTACAATAACAACATGTTGGTGTGTCTTATTCTATATAGAAAATCATGAGCTCATAGTTAAAAATACAACAAGGAGCATAAAGTAAACAACAACTACAGCTAACCTCACTCAGAATCTGAGGAGTATTGGCACAAAGATAATAGCATTTACTGAACCAATATTTCTATGCTAGGTAAAAAATATATGATGAAGTGTATAATAAAGTGCTGGAAAAACAGGCAACTAAACAGTTGTCTACATTGATTGTTATTATTTTATCTATGTTTTTTTTTAAATATGGTGACAGCTGAATGGCATCATTAAGTCCTGGATAAGTACCTGCCCGTAACTTGTATTGCCAGTATGTTTCCTGCAAAGTAACTTTTTATTTAGATCTCCTTCTCTGGAGCCCAGTGTTACCAGTTCCCAGCCTCTGAACTTAAACACATATCCACGTCCTGCTCACTGAACATGGAGAGGTAAGGCATTTTAAAGTTTATCCAAATGAATGCATGATAAATGTTCTAGGATCCTACTCTTGAACTTGTGTCCCATCAAGCCAACATAAAAATGGTTACATGTGCAAGTTGCCAAGTAAATAAAAGCTTCTGTGGAACATGAAATAAAATGCTTTACTGTGTGCATGTCTTGATTATTAAGAATATTAAAGATAGATCCCACCTGAATAAATTCACATGCCACACAGTTACCGCACCTAAAATTTCCTGCTGGCAGATTGGGTCCCTTAGTATGTGTTGTTGAAGAGGTTACATTATGCAATAAAAGGTCAGACAAGTTATTACTCCTGTAAACAAATCTTGGGTCTTGCTCTACAATGTCCCTCAGTTTTGGTTCAGCTTGTAAAATGTGTCAATTATTCTTAATTACTGTTTCCACTTCTCTGACTTGTGCACTATAAACAGTAATGAAAGTGAGATCATCATTAAAAGTTGTTTGATTATATGTTTTTCTATTACCATATTTTTTTTAGATAATTCATATCTATCTATAGAATCAACTCTATTAATGGCCTGCTGTAAAACTGTGGGACTATATCCTCTCTCCTGAAATCTTACTGTCATATCTTGTTTCCCCTTCTCATATTTTATCTCTGTACTGCAATTTCTTTTTATGCTCATACACTGTCTGATGGGTATCTTTTTTGCCACGTGGCTGGCGTGGCAGCTGTTGTAATACAGAATATTGTTTCTATCTGTGCTCTTCCTACAGAGCTTTGTCAAAAGACAACCTTCCCCATCTTTATATAGGATTAAATCCAGAAGAGGGACCTGTTCTTTACTTGCTACTATACTACATTTCAAATTAGAATCAGTACTCTCTAAATAGTGCACATACAGTTTTAATTCATCCATCCCTCCCGCCCAGATCGGTATAATATCATCAATAAAGCGACAAAAAAAATTATTTTATCTAAGAAGGGGTTCATCTCACCATCATGCACATATTTCTTTTCCCACTCTGAGAGGTATATATTAGCATAATTGGAGGCCATAGTGGCCCCCATTGCCGTCTGCTTTATTTGATGATATAGCTGCCCATCATACAAAAAGACATTTTTAGTAAGCACAAGCTCCAAGATAGCTACTATGAATAAAATAAATTCATTACTATACTTAGCGTTAACAGATAAGGACTCGTAGATAGCTGATAGTCCCTCTCCATGTGGTATGTTGGTGTACAGTGATCCCCTTGCATCACCTTTCTTTGACGCAAGCACCTTGTGTCATTCCCGATGCTTTGAAAATCAGGCCCAATGTTTCTTAATAATTTTCTTTTTATTTTGCCCTTAACTTTTCAAAATAGTCATTTTATGACTCCCATAATAAACATTACATGTGGCAATTATTGGATAGTGGCCAAAGCATCCCTTCGCAGCACAAGTGCAAAAACACAAGTCTCATCCAGGATTTGAAAAGTGACACCTGTTCTTTAATAAAGTAGTGTGAAAAAGTGGCTATTTTCGAAGTTTGGAGAAAAATATTGACAATTACCGAAGTTATCCATAAACTTTGAAATATTTCAACATTCACTCATAACTTGATTATTGTACTATGTTTTTACACCAGTTTTTCTACATAGCCTTCTCATTACCTCACCTCATAAACCTGGTTGGTGATAATTTTCAAATCCCAAAATGACATTTTGCACCACAGATGCAAAAAAAAAAAAAACAATTGGTCAGGTTTCAAAAATGACAGCTATCATGTTCATGAGGTTGTGTAAAGAATGGCTATGTTGAAAATTTGGGGTCAACAAATTGAAAATTGGGTACCAAAGTTATGAGCGAGCATAGAGAAATGTCAATGTAGGCTCATAACTTTGTTTTTTTTTTTATTTTTTCATCCCAGGTTTTCAACATAACCTTCTTATGACCCCATTTCATGAACAAGGGCAGTGAAAATGTTCAAATTCCTCCCAAAATGTGATTTCTTGCAGTGACTGTGAAATAACCTTTTGGGACAAATTTGAAAAATGTCACTCTACTTGTTGATGAGATGGGGTCCTAAAAAGGCTATGCTGAAAATTTGGTGTAAAAATATTAAAAATGACAAAGTTACAGTATGAATAAAATTTCAAACCTCATTGAAATACATTAAACTGGACTGACCTTATTTTCTCATTTCACAGTCGCTGATTCCAACAGCAAGATGTATCTTCAGTTGGAGAGTGCATGTCCATCATGGGACATGGTCAGGCATTTGAGGGCGGGTGGGAGGTTGTGGGAGGTGGTTGCTGAATGGGAGGTTAAGGTGGAGTACGTGGGGATCTTAGGGGTCAGATCACTGATAGACCATTTTCTTTTTTTACAGGTTTACAAAAAAAAGATCAATGAGGAACGGTTTTCTTTCTTTCACAGGGACACAAGCTGACACTGAGGACTGGGCATCCCAGTACCAGGATGATCTTCAGTGGCAATGGTGTGGGCAGCCCAGTGCCACCATGTATATTATGGGAAGCGGGGAATGACGACCTGGAGGGTAGGGGGCAGGAGAAGCAGTACCGATGGTGGGTACCCCAGTCCACTTACTACTGTATATATAAATCAAATACAATATATATATACTTTAAATATAAAAGAAATAAACAATGGGAAGAGAGGTCAGGTGACCTGGAGGGGAGGGTGGGAGAAAGAAGCAGTACTGGGTGTGGGCATCCCTGGTCTTTTTGATAGCTAGATTAGATAGACAGACAGATAGATAGATAGATAGATAGATAGATAGATAGATAGATAGCTAGATAGATAGATAGATGCACAGACAGACAGACAGACAGACAAACAGGCAGATAGAGAGGGAGAGACAGATCAGGGAATCAGCAGTTCACTGCTCTAATTGAAGCCAGCAGCATGATTCCAGCTGGGGCTTCAATATTCAAGAAAATCCTGCTGTTCTCACAAAAGAACAATATGAGCCCTTGCTAAACCCGCTGCCACACTACTCCAACTGAAGCCGGCAGCATGACTCCAGCTGTGGCTTCACAATTCAAGAAAGTCCCACTCATGAAAGAAGTTTCCTGCTTATGAAAGAAGAGTTTGGACAATGGTTCTTTTGTATAATCTCACGAAAGACCTGTAAGAAACAAATTAAATCCAATCTCTTCTTTCATGAGATGACGTTCTTTTCTTACAGTTCTTTTGTGAGATCTCATGAAGGAACAACAGTTCTTTCATATGATCTCATGGAAGAACTTTAAGAAGAAAAATGAAATCCTAAATTCTTTCATGAGCTGAGGTTCGTCTTTCGTGAGTGTCATGAAAGAAGAATTTTGGCTCATGAAAGAAGAATTGGGAGCCCTCACTAAGCCTACCACCTAGGATTTTAGTGATGTCCCAAACCCATATTTCAGGGTCATTTTTCCAAAAAACAAACTCCAGAATTGAGCTAAACAGGTCCCGTTTAGCTGGACTCATGCATTTGTTTTTCTCCATGGCATAGTTTGTATGGATTTTAGAGTTCTTTTTTTAAAACAATAATAAACAAGATGGTGCCACACAAAAGAAGATTTTTTTTTCTCATGGAAGAAGAATTTAGGCTCGCAAAAGAAGAATGTTCTTTCATGAGCCATAAATTCTTCTTTGGTAATACATTTATAATGAAAGACCCTAGTGTACATGCTCAGAACCAAAATGTCAAATCCTTATAACTCGGAAAGTGATTAACATTGTTTCAACAAACCAAGAAAAGTCATCTTTCTAAGGCAAGCCCTTCTACCCTGAAATTTTCAGAATGAAATTCCAAACTATCTACAGTAGGCTGTAGGTGAGAGCAAATAAAGCAGCAAAAACCACCAATTTTTTCACTTTTTCCACTAGCTGGGTCTCGGAATCTAGACAATCAACCATCATGAAAATTGTCAAATCAAGAGACTATGCCTCTAGACTGTGCAAGCAAATTTAATGCAATTCCATCAAATGGGGATGAATCAATTAAGGTTTAAAGTTAGGGAGTTAACATTAAACACCCTTCTCAGTCCTAACTATATTGGCACCACTGGGTCCCTATAATCTCGCTCTCTCTCTCTCTCACTATATAGATATACAGTATATATATATATATATATATATATATATATATATATATATATATATATAGTATATATATATATATATATATACTATATATATATATATATATTGCCAACAACTGTGTTAATGCATCAGATAGGGTTCAGTTTAATGACACAAAAGTTGGGAAAGTGGTATAAGTGTTTCTAACCCTAACTCTCTGTTCCCTCAAGCAGAAAAAGGACAACACAACACACACAACCACAGACAGCAATAATCAGACAAGACAAACAACATACAACTGTTTCATTACACAAATGCAGTAGCACTGATGTGCTGCCTTCATGAAGTTGTATCTGTGACTGCAGAAGCACAGGCCTCACAGGGGTCTGTGCTACTGCAGCCAGAAGTGCATGTGTATGTCTTATAATGTGTAGTAGTACCTGTTGCTGTAGAAGCGCTGGCCCCACAGGGGCATGTGCTTCTGTAGACAGAAGTAGTGTTTTAATTTGGGTACCATGGGTTTCAATATGCAGTAGCAGAAGTTCAGGTCCCATAGAAGCCTGAGTTTCTATAAACAGAAGTCAGTGTCAATGTCTTACACCTGTGGCTGCAGAAGTGCTGATCCCAAGGGGGCCTGTTCTTATGCAGACAAAAGTAGTGCTGCTATTCTGGTACCACAGATGTCCATATGCTGAGCCACAAGCCCCACAGGGATCTGTGCTTCCACACACATAAATAAGTGTGTATGTCTTAAACCTGCAGCTGCTGAAGCACAGGCCCCTGAGGTGCCTGAATTTATGCAGACAGAAGCCTGACTGATTTTTGGATATCATGGATTTTGTAGGGCCTGGTCTTTTGCAGCCAGAGCTCAGTGTGTATGTCTTACCTTTGTGGCTGCAGAACTGTGTGAATGTCTTACAGTGTGCATGAGTACCTGTGGCTAGAGAATGGCTGGCCCTATAGGGGCCTGCACTTCTACAGATAAAAGAACTCTTGTATCTTGGGTATCATGCATTTGTATCTGTGGTTGCAGGGGCCTGTGCTTCTGCAGACAGGGGTATTGTTTTGATGTAATCATTGCTGATTTCTACCTGCAACTATAAATTAGGTGTACATCTTGCAATGTGCATGCCGCAGGTACAACTCCATAAAGATAGCACTAATGTGCTACTGCATTTATATCGTATTGAAACAGTTTACTGTTGTTTGTCTCACTGATGATGGCTGTCTGTGGTTGCTTGTGTAATCTTGTCATTTTGCTTCTTGAGAGGGTGAGGAGTTAAGGCTGGAAACCCAAATGCCATATTTGTCTTCTTTTGTGGTATTCAGTTGAAAGCTAACTGGTGCATTAATGCAATGTTTTGAAATAAGGTTCCCTTATTTTTGAGATAGTGGAACCCTATCCTCATTCACTCAGGTCCCAAAATTTCATTTTTGGTTCACAGGAAAAATGTTAATGTGGCAAAGTTTTGTGTTGCACTTTTGTTCTGCACTAAAATGTGTGACACAAAAATTATTTTGACCCTACATCATGAACATGGTCACTAGAATGTATTAAGTAGGTCCACCTTGATGGCTCAGCAGAAGCGCATTGTGCTGCCATGCTAATGGCCTCAGTTCAGAAGTGAGTTCAGGAAGTCACATCGAGAGGCAGGCCATGGCTGAGACAGCCACTGCTCGACAGTGTGTCTTGGCCAGGGAGGGTTGGTGACAGACTCTGCCACCACAGCAACCACTGCGGCTGGGCCAGGGAGCTTGCTCCTACCATATAAGGGACACTGCAGCTGTGGGTGGCCAACAAAGTCATTCATTCCTGCCAGGGGAGGAGGGAGGACAAAAATTAAGGGAATAAAAACCTGGTAACCATCTGAATGATGATGGGGTTTGGCATGACCAGGGTATATCTCTGTTAACAGAATATGCCCCTATGATGAGAAACTGGTCAGGGCAGAAAAGTCTTCATGGAAAAAAACAATGTGTTAAATTCCACCCAAAAGGTTGTTTTTTCACAGAATGACTCTGAAATCACTTTTCCATCTGTACTTGAAAATTCCCACCATCCTTGTTCATGAAGTAGCATCATGAAAACAGTATATGCAAAATATTGGAGTAAAATATTATAAAATAGTCAAGTTATGAGTAAAAGTATGTAAGACACAAAAACAGAATCTTAGTGCTGCACATTTTAGTGTTGCACAATTAAGTGCAACACTAAAATTACACTAAAATGTATTTGTTACAAATTTTAGTGTCACAGTTTAGTGTTGCACTTAAATGTACTTGAAAATTCCCACCATCCTTAATCAGGCGGTAGGGTCATGTAAATAGTATATTTTAAATTTAGGAGTAAAATATTGTAAATGGTCAAGTTATGAGTGAAAATATGCATGACACAAAAATTGGTATTTTTATGTTGCACATTTAAGTCAACACTAAAATGTGTGACAGTAAAATTCATGCATTGCAAATTTTAGTGTCAAAGCTCAGGGTCAGACTTAAATGTACTTGAAAAATCCCACCATCCTGTAAGTTCATGTAACCAGTATATTCAAAATTAAAGAGCAAAATATTGTGAAATGGCCAAGTTATGAGTAAAAATAAATGAAATGCAAAAGTGGAATCTTAGTGTCTAACATTTTAGTGTTGTGCATTTAAGTGCAATACTAAAATCCAGGTCACACCTAAAGATAGGCAAATGTATGCCTAGTGCACCCCACCAGGTGAACAAAAAACTAAATAAAAATAAAAAAATAAAATGTATGTGTCACAAATTATAGTGTTGCACTTAAAAGTGGAACACAAAAATTATTGTAACCATATGTCTTGAAAATTGTCACTAAAATCCAAATGGTGGTTTTGCAGATCAGCTGTGAAACTGCCTTTTGACCAGCACATGAAAATTTTGATCATACTTGATCATGAGGTGGGTGAACACATAGCTCTGTGGGAGTATTTCAGACTTGTGGGAATTAATCATACAGTAGCTCTGGCTGAGGATTTCTCCCAATAATTCAGTGCTATAAAGAACAAAATGTTCTAATCTTGTGATCAT
Source organism: Neoceratodus forsteri (assembly GCA_016271365.2). Lineage (NCBI taxonomy): Eukaryota > Metazoa > Chordata > Ceratodontiformes > Ceratodontidae > Neoceratodus > Neoceratodus forsteri. The sequence goes on from CM057456.1 coordinate 1,684,410,722, forward strand.
CTTTTTCAGTACATTCAACGGCATGAAGCAAAGTGAGCTGGATATTTACTTACTTCTGTGCTCACCCCCAATGCACACACTTAATTCAGTATTATGAAATGACAAATTTTATGGAATTAATTGACTATTTTGTTGAATTCCACTGCAATCTTGTAATGTTTCAGCATAGGTGCTGAGCACATCTACTCAGCTTATCTTGTTGCTCTTGTCCCTGAGTAGAACATTCCCTGACTTGTATCAAGTCTTGAAAATTTGCCGTTACCTGAATGGCATTAGGCTTACTGTGAAAATGTGACTTCCTGTAACTTAATTGATGTTGTTTTTATTTCTTAATTTTTCCTTTCTTACAACAATGTAATGTCTTGCTATTCTCCTTCCAACCTCATTGTTCATTGTATGATGTTGTTATCATGCTGTATCAAATGCCATGCTTATTTTTTTATGTGTAATCTCTCCGGTCAAGTCTGAAAATGTGCATTTGTTTGCCTATTGCACTTACCTGATTAACAAAAACTAACTAAATAAATAAACCTAACAAAAAACAAAATCCTGAAAATAGAGAAGTGAGACAGGTGTCTATCTATCTATCTATCTATCTATCTATCTATCTATCTATCTATCTATCTATCTATCTATCTATCTATCTATCTGTCTATCTGTCTGTCTGTCTGTCTGTCTATCTATCTATCTATCTATCTATCTATCTATCTATCTATCTATCTATCTATCAATAGGATGCCAGATGAGACCACGTGCATCCAGACAGTTGTGTCAAATTTTAAAAGTTTTCTGCTTGTATTCATTGCCTTTTGTATTGGATGTTCAAGGTCTTATAACTTTTATGCTGAAATAAAATACAGTAGAAGTTAAAGGTACAACTCAAAGGACTACATATGATATTATTTTCAAAGTCCTGAAAGGTATTACCATGGCATTTATTTGGCAACTGTTGGCATTTAATAAACATTGTATTTATTCTACAATAACAAGCTATTCTATTGTACTTCAAGGGAAACTGAAGTACTGTAAACATTATAAACAGTTTGCTAAAATGTTAGTGTAACCCCTAGGTGGCACTCTCTCAAGGGCTACTACCCCTGCCTGCTTAGCTAGTAGCAGGTTAAAGGGCCTGAGTTCTGAAATGGGTGCCTCCATCCAGAGGTCAGGGATGGCAGTGGTCAAACTAGCCTGGGAACAGCCCTCCGGGACACTGTAACCCCCCTCTTTCCCTCCTAGTGGCCAAAACAGTACACACAAATTACTTTCACAATACCCCTGATATGCTTTGCAAGTACCCACACAGTTTACACTTACCACCAGGGTCAGTCTCTCCGGTTCAACCCTGGGGACCCCCTGTAAAACAAGGTTAGACAGAGCAAAAGGCAACAATACAATACCTCAAGCACAAACTGGAACCACAGTCTGGTTGAATGCAGAAAAAGGTAGATCTGATTTATTCAGGGGGATTTGAACAAGGAATGGGGTAATCAGGTTAATTAGCTTAATTGCTCTATCACACAGCTGTGCATGCAATCAGAGTCCCTAATACAGTCACACTCTCTGGGTACCCAGATGGAAGGAAGGTGGGCTAGCGAGGACCGTTGCCTGAGATAGGCCGGCTTTGCAGCTGGTAGGGGCCCTGTGATGGAAAAAAACAACTTCACAGCACACTATTTGTAATCCGGAGCCAGATGGCTCAGTTCATGAAGGAAAAGATATAACAAAGCAATCAGATGACACACTCAAATTAAACTATAGTTACAGGGAGCTACCCTGATGGTTACCGTTGATACCCAAGACTGGACACAGGATGGATGAAAACTGAGACAGTAGGTGAACTCTCTGGAGTGTCAGGAGAAGCAGGGCCCACACCATTCACCAAGGCGTTGTTCTGTTCAAGCGTGGAGCAGGAGGCTGATCCTCGGGCAGGTCTCTCATCAATGGCTCTTTCCTGTTCTGTAAGGTAGTCTGTCAGGGACCTCATGGAGAGGCCCAGCTGCATGGAGCTAACCGAGGATTCAGTCCGTTTGTGCAGGATACAACTTCCAGCAAGCAGAACACAGTTCACAACGTGGGGAACCAAATTGTGACCCTCTTTTAGTACACAGCACATTTATATGTAAGAAAGTTTGACTGTACCAAGCAAAACATTCCCGGTCACAATCACTAAGTTCTCTGTGCCAGACAGAGGATTTAAGGGAAATAGGATTTCTGGCAGGCCGATCGCATTCAGCACAATCTTTGGTCCTCCTCAGGTTGAGCCTTATCCCACTCCAGTAGCTTACTTTACTCACACCAAACTGAATTCAGTCCGATAACAATTGTCTTTCCCTCTCAGATCAGCAGACAGGCGTGTAGGCCGGAAATCAGGCCTTTCCACAATTGTCCTGCTCGAAACTATGCAGTCGCTTGCTCGAATATTTTGAGCTGCTCCTCTCTCAGCTTGCAACTTAGAGCTCCCTTAGCAGCAGGCAGCATGGGGATTTTGCCTCAGATCCAAAAGGTTTGGTTGGCCCATTCAGTTGTCAGTCAAAGCAAGAGCTCCCCCTTTAGTTACAAGAAGGCGCCAACAACCTAAAACTACAAATACCAAGCTGGTAATCCTCATAGTCCTCTCAGACAGGCTCCATTTTAGAGTCCCCAGGTACTGCTTGGTCCAATTCTGCAGTTCGGGACCAAAATGGTGGAGATAATCAGAACAGTCCTTGCTGCAAAGAAGGCAGGTTATAACAAACAACAATATCTATATCACTGTAAATGATTCTCAGCAACTAGTTACATCTTTCAACAAAGCTCCCTCTACACAATTAGCAATGGTAGGAATGGAGTGATTATCTGGTAGTCCAGGTGGGAATTGAGCATGATGACACTAAGCCCCCCTTCCAGCAATAACATTTAAACGGTTATAGCACTGAACACCAACCTGGCAGTGAGCATTTAGGCAAGCTCATGGAAGACTTTTTGGGAACCCCCATTTGTAAGGGGGGTTACACCCTTCCCTGCCTGGAGAAAACTTTGTGTCTGTGTCAAGCCTGTTAATCACAATAATTGCAAATGCAAATGATACTATACATCTATACCACTAGCAGGTTAGGCAAGTAACTTCTGATGCATCAGTCAACATACTTAGCTTTTACTATACATATTCTGTATGTCTCACAATACTATATTTATTCTGAATTACATCATGCATATGTCACACAAGTAATTTACACATTACTATATGAAATCCGGTAATAACTTCCTGTGCATTGAACAATGTGAGAAGGGGCCCTTCCCTATCAGCTAACCTTGGGCTAAACAGGACAGGGGTACCATGCCTAGAGGGCACGACAATCAACCTAGGATTGGTACTTTGACTCAGCTTGGGCAGCGAGCTCTGGGAAACATAAACCCCTTATGGACCACATTGAGAGGCAAATCCACTGGCCCCCTAGGGGAATCATAACTAAAGCACACCAGAGTAGTGTTGTCAGAACTAGTTTGTCAAAGATTTGAACCCTCCTCGAACCCTGGTGTTCAAGTTCTAACTTAGAACTCGAACACTAAAAGGTTCACAAAACGGTTGGAATCTGAGTCCTCCCAATTCCCGTGATGTTTTTTTCCTGGCCCCAGCCCAGCTGATCTCTTGTGTGTGGGGAGGAGGGCAGAGGCATGTCCCAGCAGGCAGCCCCGATGTGGGGAGGTGTGGGGGTATGTGTGGGGACTGGAGGAGGCATGTCCCAGCAGCAGCAGGCAAGTGGCAGCCCCGATGTGGTGGGGGGGTGCAGCAGCAGCAGAGTTGTTGGGGCTGCCAGATCCACCACAAGTTGTCTCACACTTTGCACTTGCGTAGCGTACTTATGTACGCTCAAATGAAGTCATCCTCACCACCTGACCATTTACTATGTGGTCAGGTATGGGTCGATTAAGCTGCATGAGCCATGGATCTGTGGATGTATTTATTTAGGCGGATGCAAGTCAAGAGCGCCATTTGATCCTGAGGATTTCAGGAGGCAGCAGCAGCCTACTTAAGTGTAGCATACTGCTACTACCACAGCCAGCATTCTTGCCCAATACTCACTAGGCCAGAGCCCAGGTCGGTGTTGCCGTAATCAGAATGCAGCACTTGCTAGTTGTTGCAGTGCTTATTGAATTATTTAAAAAATTCCATCATCCATTTTCCTGTGAAAAAGGGCTAAGCAAATGTTGAAAAGTTTGAAGGGAAAGGGGGGCAGGCCGGGCCCAGGCCCGAGAGACCAAGAATGAGAGAAAGGCTGAAAAAAAAGGCTCAATAAATTAATGGTTGGGTGTGGGACTTGGGAGGTTCAGGTGGAGGGACTAATCAGGAATTGGGAAGGGAATAGGGATTGATCATTATCAGGACTCAGGAGAGAGAATAAAAAAAAATACAGAAAGAAGAACCTTTGCGAAATGTGATTGTGAAACTGCAGCACTGCACAGTGCACACTCAGCAGCGGCCAGCAACAAGCATATAACAAGGGGAAAAAAAAGGCAAATAAATTTGTCAGGACAGAGTATATAAGTACTGTGCTCAGGCTCATTGTGCTGTGCTGCTAAGGGGGATCCTTCTCTTGACTTTCACCCTCAAAAATTCCAGTCCTTATTAGTCCTTGCACAACAGCACAAGGCACTGACTTTTGGACACCACTCCTCTGTGTGTGTGTGTGAGACTTCTACTTCTCCAGTCCCGAGTCCCTGTGTTGTGTATGTGACTCCCTGCTCCCATTTCCCGAGTTGTGTGCTGTTATTACCCTTACATGACAGAAGCTTAGAAATATAATTCTCATTCCCTGTGTTGTGTGTTAGCTATGTATGTGACTCCGTCTCCTGTGGTCATCCCATCACCCTGCTGCTGTGTGCCCCTTGACTGCACTGTACCCTACCCAGTGTGTGTTACAGAGAGAAGCCCAGTGGCCAGTTGTGTGGTGGCATTAACCTTACATGACAGAAGTGTAGAAATATAATTCTCATTCCCTGAGTTGTGTATGTGACTCTGTCTCCTGTGGTCAGCCCATCACCCTGCTGCTGTGTACGCCTTGACTGCACTGTACCACACCTAGTGTGTATTATAGAGGGAAGCCCAGTGGCCAGTTGTGTGGTGGCATTAACCTTACATGACAGAAGTGTAGAAATATAATTCTCATTCCCTGAGTTGTGTGTTATGTATGTGACTCAATCTCCTGAGGTCAGCCCATCACCCTGCTGCTGTGTACCCCTTGACGGCATTGTACCCTACCCAGTGTGTGTTACAGAGAGAAGCCCAGTGGCCAGTAATGTGGTGGCATTAATCTTATATGACAGAAGTGTAGAAATATAATTCTCATTCCTTGAGTTGTGTATGTGACTCCATCTCCTGTGGTCAGCCCATCACCCTGCTGCTGTGTGCCCCTTGACTGCACTGTATCCTTCCCAGTGTGTGTGCTACAGAGAGAGAGAGAAGCCAAGTGGCCAGTTGTGTGGTGCCATTAACCTTACATGACAGAAGTGTAGAAGTATAATTCTCATTCCCTGAGTTGTGTGTTATGTATGTGACTCCATCTCCTGTGGTCAGCCCATCACCCTGCTGGTGTGCACGCCTTGACTGCACTGTACCCTACCCAATGTGTGTTACAGAGAGAAGCCCAGTGGCCAGTTGTGTGGTGGCATTAACCTTACATGACAGAAGTGTAGAAATATAATTCTCATTCTGTGAGTTGTGTATGTGACTCCGTCTCCTGTGGTCAGCCCATCATCCTGCTGCTGTGCATCCCTTGACTGCTATGTGTATGCCTATGAGCAGTAGCCCAATCATTCTGTAAGCCTTGAACCTGGGATCCTTTAGTTGCAAACTGTCATATTCTTTAATTACTTTCAATCCACTGCATCACAGTGTCACACAACCAAAATAAAATTTTGGAGTTGTAGCCAGCGATCACAGATCACATTGCTTTCTTACACAGGAATTGTGTGGGTGTGGGTGTGTTCACTGCAGTATACTGGTACTGTTATGGCTGACACCAACATAGATGAAGCATCTGGTGACGGTGTTGGAGCAGGTGTTGGTGGTAGAGGTAATCCTGGTGCTAGCAGAAATAACCAAAATGTTTCATGTGATAAAATTCAAGAAACAGCAAAAGAGCAACAGTGAAGTGTAGTAAGGGGACCTTTAAAAAAACCTGTACAGCTGCTGGGGTCACACGGACAGGCACCATAAGGTATGCCATTCATGCTGTTAAGATCCCTGTGACTAGCAGCAATAATGCAAGTGACAGTGAGTCCATCTCTGACTCAGACAGTAGCTCTTTGTCTCAGTCCGACACTGTTGTGTCTTGTGACGTATCATTACTTCCTCAACAAAGGGAAATGAGCAAGTCTGCTGACAATGAATCAGGTAGTGCACTTGCAAATACATCCAGCACTGTTGGCAATGAAAAGGACATATCCATTGAATCCACCACTTTTGTGATGGCCAGCAATGAAAATCCATCAGAGTCTTCTGCCCACTCTTCTAGTACCAAAGAGCATGTCCCGGGTTCTGTTAGGACAGATGAAAAGACACAAACAGTCTTTAGCTATCTTCCTAGCACTCTAACAAAATCTGTCACATCTGAGGTGTGGAATTATTTCTCTGTCAGTAAAACTGATCCATGCAGAGCAATTTGTTCCCTGTGTAAACACAGTGTAAGCCGTGGTAAAGTTGTGTCATGCCTTGGCACTATAGCTCTTAAACGCCATCTGAAAAAGCATTCAGTTTTGCTTGATCATCCAAAACCCATGTCCTCCATCTTCCAGACCGCACTTGAGAAGGGTGAGGAGGAATCTGAAATGGATACTGAATTTTCTGAACTTGATGCAGACAGAACCACTGCCAGCCCTAGGATCATTGTTCCCACCAATGGCAGCACCATTAGTACCAGATGTACATCTAGTGATGGCACTGAATGTATAAGTCCTAGTCCACCATCCCAGTGTCCATCTGCCCATCGAAGCACGGTGTATAATAAACCAGCAGGGACATGTTGTAAACAGCTAACACTGTCTCAAGCATTAGAAAGGAAGAATACCTTTACTAAAAATCATCCAAAGACCCTTCATCTTAATCACAGAATTGATGAACTGTTAGCTGGAGTCCTTCTCCCATACTCTTTGGCAGATCATGAGGATTTTAGGGAGCTCTTGAAACTAGCAGAGCCTTGTTACAAAGTTGTTCATCAAAGGTACTTTCCTATGTTGAAATACCTAACATTTATCAGGCTTTAACAATGACAGTGATGCCTGCACTTAGAACTGCAGAGGGTGGGGTTATTCATGTCACAACAGATATGTGGACCAGCACTCAAAACATGGATTACATGTCCCTTACCACTCATTGGGTCATGTTTTCTTGTGGTTTTTCAAAAACAAAGACACCACAGAAGATGGCGCTGCTGCATATAAAGAAATTTGGGCAAAGTCATACAGCTGCAAAAATCTTGCAGGAACTAAATGACCTCCTTGACGAATGGGTTTATTCTCACGGTCTAAAATGTGGCTTCATAGTAAGTGACAATGGAACCAACATCTTGAAAGCAGTACAGGATGGAGGATTTATGCATGCTTCTTGCTTTGCACATTGCTTACATTTAATTGTCATCGGATTTTTCAGCAATGAAACACAAGTGGATGGTATGATTGCTGTTTGCAAAAAAATTGACTCACTTTTCAGATTCAACCAAGGCTATATGGACATTGTCCGAACTGCAAAAAAAACACAAGCTGCCCCAGCAAAAGCTGATTCAAAATGTTTCCACTCATCGGAACACAACACTTTATATGCTGCAGTGCCTCTTGCAGCAAAAGTAAACTGTACATGAGTATTGCTCCAGTTACATTATTGGAGATGGAATTATGCTGTCTGTGCTGCAGTGGAAATTAATGGAGACAGTGTGCTGCATCCTAGCTGCTTGTGAGACAGCTACAAGGGACATGTCTTCTGAAGGTGCATCTGTGAGTCAGGTTATCCCACTCATAATGCTGATTTCACATCAACTTAGTGTTCTAAATCTACAAATAGAAAAAGACAGATCTGAAGCTTAGACAACATGTCGCCTGTATCATGGGAATCTCGTAAAGAGAATGAGCGAGCGCTTCAAAACCAATGACAAATTAGTTGCAATGACGAAATCAAAACTCTACATCCTTGCAATTCTCTTAGATCCCAGGTTCAAGGCTATACATCTTCCAAAAACAGATGATATTGAGCAGTACAAATGTCTATTGCTAGATGAGCTGCAGCACTCACAGGAGTCAAACACAGACAAGCACAGTACCCTCAGGTTGTCATCACCACAACATGCAGGTTCATCTTCACAAAGGGATACAGAACTGGAAAAGTCACCAAACATTAACAGTAGTTGTTCCACAACTGCCACTTCTTCAGCCCTTAGTAGCAACCTAAATCTATGGCAAAACCTTTCCCAAATTGCTACCATACCAGCTTATGCTGATTCTTCTTCTGAGCAGTCTCTGTCCATCCTGGTAGACAGTTACCTGCATGAACTGCCTATTCCTATTGATGCATGCCCTTTTGAATACTGGAGATCAAAAAAATCGATTTGGACAGAGCTGTATGACGAAGCCTGTAAATATCTTGGTTGTCCTGCAACAAGTGTCTCTTCAGAACGCATGTTTAGTACAGCAGGCAATATTGTGACAGACACCAGAAATAGGTTGCTGCCAGAAAATGTACACACGTTAACTTTTATTAAAGTTTTTTTTAATTTAATATATTTTATTGTTTTTAAAAGCCATAACACAGTATAGTCAAACAGAGAATTAACATCCCAGCGAGATAACACAACAGTTAATAGTAATAGGGGAAAAAATACAGACAAAAAGACCAACAGTGCAATAGAATATAAATCCTAAAAAAATTAAATTTAACATTCTGAACATCCTCCCACCCTTCCCCTACTTTATTAAAGTTAATAAGTCAAAATTTTCATATCCTTACAAGAGTATACAAACTGATCCTGAAGTGATTGATGTTGTGGATGTTGATGGTGATGACAACTCAGATGGTGGTGGCTGGTAAATACTGTGTGGGACAAAGTCTCTCTGCACCAAAAAGGAAACTTTTACAGACTGTGATGACTTTGGTTGTCTCTCTCCTTTCTCGATCTACTACCTTGGACTATATACCCCCCAAAACGTTCACCATTTCATGGCAAACTGCTTTGTAGCTAGGGTCTAAAGTCAACAAGTTTTATATACAGGGCAATTTTAACATCAGTGGGAACAGGCCCAAATTTGGCATCAAAGGAACACTGTCATGTCAATCATTTCTGTATCATGTTATTTATAGTTAAAGTGCAAACATATATTTTTGGATTTACCTTCTGTGACTTTGTGGTGCATCACTATGTGCTGGGACTGGGGGTGGTCTATTTTTCAATTTTAAAGAGGACAAAACAATGAGTTGTAATTGGTAGCTGTTTATTATTTTTTCAATTACAGAAATGTTAGCCATAAACCAAAATGATCCATATGTAACTTATCTTACTGAATAAAAAATTATGGGAGAAACTGTATTTTGTATTGTTATGTTTCTGTGGGCAGCATCCTGTTACAAGTCTCTTCTGGGAAACAGAGTCATCTGGAGTTTAACCTATGTCATGGCTGAGCACATATTCTGTAAGCATAGGTCTCATACCACAATAGTTCGTGTTTAACATTCTGTTGTACACAGACCATGGCATAATAGCAACAACTCTCAAATTACTAGTTCCATGAAGAGGACTGTGCAGAATGCTGTCCGTAAGAAGAAAGCAATTGAAAAGACAGTTTTTCACATAAGTGTTGTTTATTAAGGAACAGTTAAGTATGGCTCATTTGGAGGCAAGAGTTTCATTTTTCTTGCATAAGCATGTGGTAGTTTTAGCATTTGAGAGGGAGAGGAGTGTAGAATGGGTGCTGGAGGGTGGGAAAGGGCTGGAGGTTGGTTTAACATGGATGCAAGAGGGAGAAAGATGGCATGGATGCTAGTACATGGGCGATGGTTGGGGACTGGGTTTTAACATGGGTGAGGGATGGAGAAGGGTGACATGAATGGTAGTTCATGACTAAGTGTGGGGGTAGTTTAAACATTTGGGTGAGGGAAGAGGGTGGAATACATGCTTGAGGGGGGTGAGGGTTGTGGGTTGGTTTTAACATGGGTGTAAGGGTGGTATGGGTGCTACTGCACAGATGAGGGTGGTGGAAGAAAAGTGGAATGGGTGATGGGGTGAAAGGTGGGTGTTGTTTTAGTCCTTTCATTTACAGATTCGTGATCAGCTGGGGATGGTAAGGAAAAAGATGAGGACAGACCGAACCTACTATACATATTATTTATATATATATATATTTTTTTTCTTATTAAATACATTGCAAACTGCTGCTACCTAGCACAATTGTCCTGTCCCCTTTAAAAAAAGGAAAAAAGAATCAGAAATAAAAGAAAATCCTGCATCAGCAGTTTTTACAGAATGTGACCTATCATAAAGTGTTTTTGCTTTACAAGTAGTGATAATTTGATACATAATGGGGTTGACAGACACTGCCCCTTAAACATCACATGCCAACTGCTGCAGCTACATTAAATGTTCCTTAAGTTAGCATGTGGTGAGGAAACCACTTTTTATTTATGTGACTGAAATATAGATTTTATTGATGTATCAGCTGCAAAAATGCATCATCTTAGAAAGTTGTATGTATTACTTCAATTTGCCAGCATGAATGTCGGTATATGTATGAATTAACTTAGAAAATTACATGCATTTTTTGCCAGCAACAATGACTGGCATATTTTTTTTATTCAAATGTCTTGACTGACTATGTTATGACATAATGGGTGGGATATTCAAAAGGGTTGCGCTATGTGCAATAGGGTTGCGCCAGTGCAAGTCCGAAAATGCTCCATTCTGCGATATTCATCAGGAGGCAGTTGCGCCACTGAAAACATGCTGAGCAACAGTGCAATGCAAATGAAGGTATGCGCAACCGAAGGGGGTGGAATCATGCATAAAGTGCGCAATGCGATATTCAAAGGCTTGCGCAATGCGCAACAGTGGATCAGGCAGAAGTTGCGCCACGGCTGAAATGAGCCAAAATTAAAAGGCTCAAGGAAGAGACACAAGAACGCGACAGGGTGCACATGAGGCAGCCAGACAGAGCAGGCCACAGCAGCAACCAGTGCAGGCCAGGAGTAGTGAGGACAGAATAGGGGGCAGCTGAAGGTGTATGGGGCCACAGGTGCAGAGGCCAGTAGGTGTACGGGTGCAGTGGAGGTAGCAGTCAGGACAGCGGGGGGAACAGATCAACAACAGCCGGGGGTGGGGCCACAAGCCAGGGAGATGGACAGTGCCAGCTTCCACATGGAAGCTGTAATGAGGGGGGTGAGAAGGCATGCTGCAGGGGGACGTGGCCATGGAAGGGCCCATCGGCGGTATGCCCCCAACAGACAGTACCTTGCCCGCATCTGCTTTGAGCTGTATTCAGACATAGAGATAGTGGGCCGGTACTGCCTGAACAGGGCAATACTGAGGCGGCTCTGTGAACTGTGCAGTGATGTGATGCAGGCACCCTCACGACGGAGTCACGCTCTGTCAGTGGAGACAAAGGTAACAGCCTGCATGTGCTTGCTCGCCACGGGTACCTTCCAGAGGCCAACAGGGGACACCACAGGCATAACACAGTCGGCCACGTCATGCATCCTCATCCAATTCCTCAGTGCACTGCTGCCACATGCTGCGGAGTATATCCATTTCCCCAGCACCACGGCAGAGCGTACAGCAAATGTACAGGAGTTCCACAGGGTAGCACATATGCCTGGCGTGCTAGGGACGATAGACTGCACCCATGTGGCCATTCGCACGCCACCTGGCCCCGATGGGGCCGCATATCGCAATCGGAAGGGGTTCTCCAGTGTCAACTGCCAGGTGGTGTGTGATGCCAGTGGGCGCATCATCAATGTCTGTGCCACACACCCTGGCAGAGCACATGATTCATTCATATGATACCAGTCTGCACTGTGCCATTGATTTGAGAGTGGGGACATCCCCACAGGACATCTAGTGGGTGAGTATGCATGAAGGATTGGCAAAGTGGGGGCAAGGGTGGGTAGGCCACAGGTGCCATGGGAGTGGCACACAGGGCTAGGGGCAATATGGGCCTGAACATGACACTTACCTCCTCTATCTCCACACAGGTGACAGTGGATACCCACTCCGTCCCTGGCTGCTCACACCCTACCGGCGCCCCACAACCCCATTGCAGCAGTGCTTCAATGAGGCACATGCTGCCACACGCAACATCATTGAGTGGGTGTTTGGGATGCTGAAGGCACACTTCTGATGCCTAGACATCTCCAGCGGTGCCCTACAGTACAGCCCCTTAAAGGTCTGTGGGATATTCCTGGCCTGTTGTATCCTGCACAACATGGCCAAAGACTGTGGGATAGCTGTACAGGTCGAGGAGGGGGACAGCGATGGGGATGCTGGTGACGCCGGTGATGATGGGGATGAGCAGCCCCCTCTTGGACGGCGTGACCTTCGACTGATCCGGCTGGCCCAGCTGCACCAGGACACCATCACAGAGGAGCACTTTGCACAACACAGGTAAGTCATGGGGCCATGTGCAACCAACACTGTCCAGGGCAACCCACATACACACAGGATAACACACCAGGGGTGCATGATGGCGAGGGGAGTGGAAGGGTACAGGAGCACAAACACACAACCAGGGAGGGGTGAACAGTCACACGCCACATGGACAGACACACACACACACACACACCAGGCACAAAGTGCACAGGGGCAGGTGCACAGCAGAGCAGGAACAGACATGTGAAACACACACGTCCACAGGCCACCTCCACCACCTGTACTGTCCATGTACGTGTGTCAGATGCTGGGCACCCTTGCACCTTGGTGTATAGTGCAATGCAGGCATCATTATGCACAAGCACCTGTGGACATCAGTCGGGAGGGTGTGCAGGTGGTCTGTGTGTCGGCGTGTTGGTCAGGGCACCCACTGGTGCACTGCCCACCATAACACACATTGCACACAGGGCAGCACCAGACAGGGCCTGCACTGGGAGACAGGTCAGTCATGTGGCACTGTGCCACGGCCACCTTAGATGCATGGGTGACCCCGCCGAGACCCAGCAGCACTGGCAGGCTGAGCATGGGCCACTTGGGGTGGCACCGATGGACTACCAGGGGTCCCACTGCGTGAGCGTGACCTTGTCCGCACAGGGGTCTGCAGCATACCGAACATACCTGCACCAGGGGTGCTCGGGATGCCCACAGCTGAACCCGGCATCGACAGGCTGGGTGTCGCACGACGCCGGGAATGGGGAGTGGATAGTGTACTGTACAGCCTGTGCTGCACAGGGGCACCTGACTGTGTGCCCAATGCGGCCACGACAGCGACAAATGCCTGAGTCTGCCTGTCAATGGCGGCAGTCACATCCATCCGAAATTGGTCAATCCCTGCAAGGATCCTCCCATTGTCCCTGCTGTGCCACTCCACAGTCACACACAGTGCCTCCATGGACTTTGCAACCCACATCTGCTGCTGTACTGATGCCCACAGCAGGGGGGTGTGCTCGTCAAACGAGTCGTCTGCCACATCGGCAACCTGTCCCTCAGGGTATGGAAGGGCCTGATGTTCATCACCCCTTGAGGGTGGGCACTGCTCACCAGGACCAGGTATGGGCAAGTCAACAGGCGGTGTACATACACCACTGCTGAACCCTGTACCCCCAGACCTGGTGGGTGACTGCTGCTGCTGCCCCTCCACCTGCTGTGCCCAAGGGACCAGTCGTTCCACTGCTGTGTCCTCAACAGTGCCAGTGACCTGTACAGCCACCGGTGCTGCCCCACTGGTGCTGACAGGCACAGCCTGGGACTGTGCTGACGTGCTGGCACACACGTTGGAACCAGCTAGGTCCATGGGCGCAAGCTGTCCTGCTGTGTGTCCATTATGTGACACACACGTGTCAATGCCCATAGTGATCATTGCATCATCAATGGTGTAGGTTCATGCCACAGCCACAGCCACAGCCACAGCCACAGCATGCTGGCATGCTTGCATGCCAGACCGCTGAGACACAGGAAGGGCACCCCCCCACACCTGTCTCACTGACATCGGAGATGGCAGCCAGGAATGCACACTGGTGCAAAGCACACCGGCTACCAGCAGAGGTGGATGGACCCTCCTCCAACTCCGGCTGGATGTCCACAGTGGACAGGCCCTCCACCACTGTCCCCTGCAGATGCACAGGATCTGTAACAGAAAGTGAGAACATGTTAGTGCATGTGATCCACCTTCCCCCCGACCATGTTATACCATGCAGTGATGGGCTACCACCTGTCTGGAAGCCACCTCCCAGAACGCCCTCGATGGCACTGCACTGCATGGATGCAGCAAGACGGTCCTCCACCGGGGTCAGCTGCACCACCTCCGGCTGGCCCCCGCCTGTAGCAGCGCGTGCCGCCCTGAGGGCTGCCACCTTCTCCTTCACCCTCCTCCTGTGGGTCCCCATCTTCTTTTTACATTCCTGCATGGAGTGCTGGTGGCTTCCATGCAGGTTTATGGCGCGAGCCACCCCCTCCCATGCAGCAGCATGGGCCTGAGGGGTGCCCCGCCGTCCACTGAGTAGTGGCTCTTCCTCCAGGTAGGCCTCAAAGAGTGCCTCTGTCTCGGCTTCCATGAAGTTGGGCCTCCTCTTCTGCCCACCATCATCCTCCTCACCCATTCCTGGTTCGGCCATGTCACAGTCTGTATGGGTGAAAGTGGACACCTGTGACTGTGCAGTATACAGCAATACCCTAAGACCATAGTCCAGAACATCACACAGCATGCAACTCACCTATCACCTGCAGTAACCGAATATGGCCACTGCAGATCAATGTCACACATTTATAGCGCAATGCATGCAAATTAGGTGTGGAGCAACTTTAATGAGATGCAGATCACGCCGCTGCACCATTGAATGGCTGATCAGATGATTTGCATATGACGGCTGAATATCGCGATGTTGACGCTTTGCTGTCTGAAGTGAGCTGGCTGAGCCAATGGTGCAGTTCTGTGACTCGTAATACCCACTGCGCATGCCCAGGTAGCTTACGCAGGCGTCTGCCGTGCTGATGATGTGCTGTGCGCGATCGACAATTCAGGACACAGCCACCATTGTGCCAGTGGCACTACAGCGCTAGTCTCCACGTGGCGCTGTGGCACAACTGTGCAATAGTCCACTGTGGCAATGGCACGCAGGTGACCAATTGCTCTGGACTTGTAGACGTCCAATGGCGCTGTGCGTGGCCTTGCGCCAGAGACCCATGACCTTGTGCCTGACCTTTGCCCCCTTGGCACTGTACGTATGGCATGTCTGCAGCTCTATCGCGCTGTTCGATAACAGCACGATAGGGACCGATGGTGCTGTATGAACAGCATGATAGGGACTGACGGAGTTGTATTGCGCAACATTTCCACGTGGGGTTGCCACGCTGTGGAGTGCCATATTGCCTACTATAAACCTGCAGGGATGGCACGCAGGAGAGCTCCACAGTGGAGTGCTTTGGAGGTGGCCAACCTGGTGGCTGTGGTGGAGCCTCACCATGGGCCACTGTTTGGGGAGGAACCCCTGAACATGGCCCGCACCCATGTGTGGCAACAGGTGGCCACTGATCTTGAGCAGGCCACTGGGCGGTGGAGAACACCGGAGCAGTGCAGGCACTGGTACAGTGACCTGCACAGGAGGTAGTGGGCACTGCTGGCATGCCTCAGGTCACGTGCCAGGAGGGGCATGGTGCCTAGGCCAGGTGGATGAGCCATCAATGCACCTGTATTGACCGCATGGGTAACACTGTGTATTGTGACCAGCACATGGGGGAGGGTTGGTCTATGGTTGGCTGTGATGGTGTTTGCAGGTGTGTGATGTATGGGTCTGGCTGTGTGGGCAGGCACACTCATTGGGGCAGGGGGCTGTCTGCTTTGGGATTTCACTGATGTGCTTCTCAACTTTTGTTTCCCACAGGCATGGAGGAGTGGAAGCAGGCCCGGGATGAGGCTCAGAGAGGGGTTGCAGAGGTGGCTGGCTGAGGTGGTGGCGGTGTTGGGCTACAGCAGTAGCAGCAGCAGCAGCCGAAGCAGCAGCAGCAGCGGCTTGATGAGGGTGAGTGTCATTACATCATGGATGCTATTGCATGCTGTGGGGGGGGAAGGGCATGGCCACCATCCATGGACAACACTGCCATGCACGCGACGTGTGACAGTCAGCACTGTCCAGTGGCACTGCATGTATGTGAGTGCATCACTGGTGGTCCATGCATGCACTGGGCACATGGCTGTGGCACTAACTTCCCAACATGTAGCCACATCACTGTACAGCCTTGGTTGTGCTGTGCTGGTCATGGGTGGGGTGTGTGTGCAGTGGCACACATGGCTGTTGCTGCCTGGTTGGGCTTGTCTTGTGCACGGTCACTGTGGGTGGGTGCAGTCCATCACAGGGGTTGGGCACTTGGCTGTATGCCATGCATGTTGGGTGGGCTTCAGGGTTGTGGACAGTCACAGCCATTGATTCTGTTCCCTTGTCCTAGGTGTCCGGGTTCTGCGGAGGATCAAGCAGGCTGTCCACCACCTGCTGGAGGTGTCAATGGAGTCCCTGGGCATTCTGAGGGAGATGCACCAGAGGGGAGTGAGGTGACAGAGGAGGCCACGGGACCAGAGACAGCCTGATGCTGTGCAGCCTGGAGGGCAGTAGCTGCCCCACACCTACCCCTTTACCCATCCCTCACACCCTGCCTTCCCTCACCCAGTTCTTCACCTGCCCTTACCCACCCCTACCTTGTACCTGCATCACACCCCTTTCTTGTATATATATCTGTATATAGTTGTGTGTTCCTGTTGATATTCTTTTTAAATCTATTTTGATATGAATACTGTGGTGGTCTCTGATTTGCAGCTGGCTATGGGTGCTCAGTTGCAGTGGTGTGCATGGCATCTGGGGTGGTATTGTCCTGGGATTGTGTGTGTGTGTGCGTGGAGGTGTCCCTGGTGTGGTAGTGGCTTTCAGCTGGTCTGGCCGTGTGCTGCCACACACCGCTGTGTGCTCCTGGTGGGTCTGGCTTGTATGGTTCTGTGGTACACACGGTTGCAGTGTGCCGGGGGGGCATGGGGATTCCTGCAGTGACGGTCACAGTCACTGCTCATGGGTTGTGTCTTGGGGTACCAGTGCAGGGTGTGCTGTGCACAGGGGGGTGCTGTTGTGCACTTGGGTTGTCCGCCCCCTTTGTGTGACAGTCTCAGCTTGCCAGTGGGTGTGCTGGGGCACCATGGCCCAGCTGTGCTTTGTTGGCCTGTCCCCATGGGCCGGTGGATATTCCGTCCCTCCACCAGTGATGCTGTGCTTCGGGTGTGGGGCTGGATTGTTAGTTCTACAGTGTGTTCCTGTGCCCATCTGTGGCATGGGTGGTGGGCCCCTGCCTACCTCCTTGGTTGTGCAGTTCCATTGCTTTGTTGCTGGAGGGGCTCTCTGCTTGTGCTATGGTGCCTCTGGACTGCTCAGCCGGGCTGGCCTTGTTGTGCTATGGTGCATCATATGTGCTCAGCTTCCCCTTCCTGGTTGTGCTATGGCGCAGGTTGTGTGATATTCAGACGTTGGCTGGTTGCGCAATTTGACTTGCTCCATGTTTGAATATTGCATCTGTTGCGCATGTGCGCAATTGACTTGTGCTTGCTCCTGCTATTGCGCACATTTTGGGCGCAGTTTGAATATCTGGCCCCGTATGTTTTGCAACAGTTCCATGTGCTGCTGTTGCAGTACCTTGGTTTGACTTTGTTATAAAAGCTTTCTTTTAAACATAGCAACTTTTGATTTACTCATTTAAAACAGAAAGCAGCAAATAGCTGAGATTAGCTAATATCAGTTATTTTTTCTCATAATTCATGACAATGAGTACATGTAACTAAGTACATAAATGGCTAATGTGCCTCTTTCTTTCACTAAGGAACTATGATGCAGCTGCAGCAGGAAAACTTTAACATATGGGTGGGTGGGTGGGCCTGTTACGTATTAAGTTGCTGGCTTTAGCAAACAGAAGAAACCATTGATAAGCCTAGTTGTATTCCTATCAGTGTCATGATGATCATTTCTCTCCCCCTTATACTGAACAGTTTTTCCTTTACATGTATTTTATTACTATCTTCATTACTGGTAGCACAATTAAAAAATAGGGTTGGAGCTCTAAAAAGTTCTAAAAAAGATTAGAACCCTAGAACTTTTTCCAAAGTTCTAGACTAGAACTAGAATCCAGAACTTCAGAGGGTTCTGACAACCCTACACCAGAGGCTTGACAGCTCAGCCAGTCTTTTTGGGGGTAACAACCACAGTCCCTGTACTTTCAGCAACAGCCTTGGGGCTTTCATCCCTTGTGAGGGGGGGCCTCTGCCTGGGTAGGAAGGTTCAAACTTGGAGCACTGTCAACCCCTGGTTCTGTAAGTTCTTCTTCTACAACACTTTGCTCACTTGGAAGACACTCTGGCACTGAAAGAGAGTTGTCAGCACTCTCATGGCAGTCTTCAAGTTCTGTCATGTCACCAGAGAAACTCATACCCTCAGCCCCCTCCCCAGGGAAATCATACAGTTCCACCACACACAGACACTCAGCATCTTCAGACTTACTACTTTGCACTTCACTTTCAGGGAGCATTGGCTTCAAGGATGAAGCTGGGGGATTAGGCAGTCCAGAAAGCCCAGCTTCATCCCCACAATTAATCATGGGGTTACCTTGACACAGCGGACTCAGTTCATAAGAGGGGTAATAAGCATAGTTGCACTCACTCTCATCAGAAGTGGACTAACAGTCACTATCATTCTGGGCTTGCTGTGGGGAACATCTTAAGTCTGTGACCACTGGTATGGGCTGACTCTGTCTTTGTTTTGCAGCACCAGCATGAGTCACTGGTCCAGGGGGAACAATCTCGGGGGGTTCAGCCTCAATCATGACTTGGCCAATAGGTAGTAAGTGGTTATGGTGCATGGTCTTACAGCTTTGGAGTTGTTCTCAGGGTGCACTTTATACAAGGGGTAGATCATCCAACTTGCCTACTACTATATGGGGAAGATGGTGCCATTGGTCAGCAATTTTATATTTACCATGCAGTCCCAAATTTTGCAACAACACACGGTCTCCAGGTCGAAGTTCTTGAGCCTTTACTCTTTTATCATGCCTCTCCTTGTTGGCTAAATTTCTCTTGGTAGCCATTGTCTGGGCCAGCTGGTAGGCATGATTCAATTGAGCTTTCGTTTTTTTGTACATATTGCAGATAATTTTTATTTCAGACCCCATCCGGGAGACACCAAAACAGACATTCACAGGCAATCGAGCCTCTCTCCCGAACATGAGGCGGTAGGGAGAGAACCTGGTAGCATCATTTTTTGTGCAGTTATAGGTGTGTACCAAGGTGCTAATTTGCTCGATCCATTTATGCTTGTCTTTTGGGTGAAGGGTGTCTAGCATGTCTAGCAGGGTGCAGTTAAAGCGTTCTGGTTGTGGGTCCCCCTGTGGGTGATAAGGGGTAGTTCTTGACTTTTGCACCCCCATTGAGAGAGGATTTCTTTGATTAAGTGACTCACAGTCTCTACCTTGATCAGAATGAATTCACTGGGGGGCTCCGTAGTTGACAAAGAAATTTTCCACTAGCACCTTGGCCATGGTGGATGCCTTTTGATCTTTGGTGGGGAATACTTGTGCATACCATGTGAAATGATCCCTAACCACTAACACATTACCAATGTTTCGCTGCTCAGACTCCAATCTCAAAAAGTCTATGCAGACTAGTTCCATTGGGGTGCTGGTAGTAATGTTGACAAGGGGGCAGCCTTCTGAGGCAGGACCTTTTTCTGCAAGCAGCGACTGCAAGTCCTTACATGGTGCTCAACACTGGCCCCTATCTTGGGCCAGTAAAATCGAGATCGTACTAGATCAAGGGTTCGGTCGATACCGAGGTGGCCATATGATTATGGAGGGACCTCAGCACCAAATCTCTGAAAGCTGTGGGCAAAACCAATTGTTGCTTGTCTACTTGGCCACCCCAATCTACTGTCTCTCTATGCAACAACTGATTAATCAGCTTCAACTATGGGCCTTCTATAAACAATAAAGCTGTTCGTAAGTCAGCGGAACGCAACTTGGACACATCTTTCCCTGCACTGAGGGCATCAAGGGCTGGCTGAATCATAGAATCCTGGGATTAAGGCCACTGAATGCTGTCATTGCCAAATTGAGGTAGTGCACTAATATCTAGAGCAGAGAAGTGACAGCACGCAGCTGGTATGCATGTATCAGAAGGGCCCAAGCAATCTACTAAACAGTCCACTGTGTCTGCAGACATATGTTCATCTTTATCAAACTTTTGGCACAAAACTTGAATATCAGGTTCAGGTAGCCTGACCCAGTCACTCTTGGGAGCGGGCCTTTGGGATAGGGTGTCAGCATCTATGTGATTCAGGCCTGACCTGTATTCAACAGCGTAATCATAGGTAGACAATGCAGAAAGCCACCGATGCCCTGTGGTGTCTAACTTAGCTGAAGTCTTCACATAGGTCAATGGGTTATTGTCAGTCTTCACCAGTATCTTTGCCCCATATAAGTATTCATGGAACTGGTCAATGATGGCCCATTTTAATGTCAGGAATTCCAACTTATGCACAGGGTAGTTTCGCTCTGATGGGGTCAGAATCTTACTAGCGAAGGCCACTGGTCTCAAACCATCTTCATGGTCTTAATACAGCACAGCTCCCAAACCTTGTAGACTAGCATCGGTATGCAGCACATAGAGTTTGGTAGGATCAGCATAGGTGAAGATGGAGGCATGAGTGAGCTGGTATATGATTTTGTGGAAAGCTGCTTCTCAGTCAGGCATCCAGCAAGGCCCAAAAAGTTCACCTGGGTGTAAGTATACTCTTTCTGGTCCTAGGGATGCACCTATCTTGTATTTACGATTCGAGGGATGGTAACCCTGGGTAAGATTCAGGAGTGGGCGAATCACCTTGGATTAGTCCTTTATAAACCTGCGGTAGTAGCCACAGAACCCTAGGAAGCATTGTAATTCTTTCAGATTGTGTGACTGTGGCCATATGGTCAGGGCCTCAACTTTACTAGGATCAGTCTCTATCCTCTCTGTGGATGCTATGTGCCCCACGTACTTCACAGAGGTCTGGAAAAATTTGCACTTGTCGATGGACAGCTTGAGGCCGAAATCCTCTAGTCAGTCTTGTATTTTGAATAATCGACTCTCATGCTCCTCCAATGATCTTCCAAACACAATGACGTCATCCAAATACACCAGGCATTCCAACAAATTCATATCTCCCACTGCACATTCCATCAGTCACTGAAAGGTGGCTGGGGCACCCGATATCCCCTGTGGCATCCTCAGAACTCATAGAACCCCAATGGACAGATGAACTGTTTTCACACAGTCTTCTGGGGCCATGGGAAACTGGTAGTACCCACTGAGATGATCCAGCACCGAGAACCACTTGCTCCCATTCAAACAGTCCAGACCATCTTGTATATGGGGCATGGTGTATTAATCAGGGATGGTCCACCAGTTAGGGTTCAATAATCCATGCACATTCTCACAGACCCATTCTTCTTACGCATAACCACAATGGGTGAAGCATAGGGGCTCCTGGATTCTTGTATCAAACCAGCTGCAAGCATTTCCTGCAGATGTCTTCTCACATCATCTATGTCAGCTGAAGCTAAGCACTGAGACCTCTCACAAAATGGCCGTTCGTCGTGCAGATGTATGTAATGCTCCACACCCTGGACAGATCTGACATCCCATTCCTTCAACAAAAACACTTGGTATCTCTAGGCAAGTTTGTTGCTGATTCTAGTCTTCCATTCAGTGGGCAATGGGGTGTTACCAAAGTCAAACAAGTCGGGAATCACTCTATCAGTCTCACCAGGGTGCTTGTTGCTGGGTAACACTGCAGTGTCAGCGCAGTGCACCGTAGCTAGGGTGCAGCCTCTGTTCACCCAAATTTCACTATCTGACACATTGTGAATCTGGACCATCACCGGTCATGCATAGGCATAAGCACGAGCGGGCAAGATACTTGGCTTGACCAATAATCCTTCGAGCAATTTTCCATATCCTGGTGCATCCAGCATCAGTATTCTATTCTTGACATCTTTCTGTAGGCAGACCTCCCCTTGTAGGGTACACTGGGCATTAGGGGCCAGCACCATCAACTCAGAATCCTTCTTCCATACAGCCCCTACCAGTTCATCCTGGTATCCTGGTCTACTTTCTTGGGACTCTGTTGTAACTCATGGGCCCTCTTGAACAGCACCGGAATTCTCAGAGCCCTACCAGTCTGGTGCCCCTGTTTCTCATAGCAGAGTTGTGTCAGTCTTCCAAACGTATGAGTGTTGGTCCCAGTTAGCAGGGGAACCCCATCATACAGTCCAGTCGGGGCACACACTAAAGCCAGGGTCTTGACTTGCTCTGCCACTCCAGCCACCTAGTTAGGAAAAGACAGCCAGATCCGAATATACCCAGAGCATGGATACGACTTCTCACTCAACCCCCAGACATGCAAACCTTCCAAGGGTTGTAAGGGCACATCAGGCAGGTGCTTCCAATACCAGTCTTGAAACGTGATAGTCACTTGAGACCCATTGTCACGCATGGCTTGGGTGGATACACCATTCACCTTCACTGTTGCCTCCATCGAAGGACCCACCACTCCGGACCATTCAAGTGGTGCAGACTTACGTGTCAATTTGGCAGTGGCCTGTGAAGAGTAACTTTTTCTAGCAGTCCCACCTGGTGGATGGTTGTCGTTCCATTGAATAAAGCCTAAATGCCTAGTACGGACCTTCCTCAGATTCTCTGGTGAGTGGCAAAAGAAATGGGTGTGTCCATCCTCCCCGCAATGGTAGCAAAAGGTGGATTCTCTAGGGTCCCTGGGGGGCTGCAGGCCATCTCCAGGTTTGGGCACATCAGGGGCACTTTGCAGTTCTTCTTTGACTTGTGACTTGCGTTTGTGATCCTCTGGACTTCCACCCAGTTTAGGGGTTTTGGTGGTTCATAGTAGGTTCCCCACCAGGGCTTTCAGCTCTCATACTTCTTCCAATAGGTTACCCTCAATCCGGGTTTCTGAAGAAACAACATGCACCCCCACCCCAGTTTTTGTCTCCAGGGGTGCCTGATAAAGGTCAGGTTCTCTGGCCACCTCTGTCAATTCTTTGATCAGTTCCCTCAGCTGCTGCACCTCATCTGCGTCACTCCTCTCAGGGGTCTGGCAGGTACCAACAACACCAGCAAAGGGCTCCCAGCCCTCTTCATCATTCTCTGTATAATGAATCTCTTTCATAAGATGACAGTACTCGGGAGGATTAGCCTTCCTGTCTTGTAACTTAAGTTTTAACATCATCACACTGGAGTATCTAGCTGTCTTTAGAATATGGGCCAGTCTGACCCTGTTCAGTTCCTTAGCCGGCACCCCTCCTTTTCTGTGGGCCCTCTGCAGAGCCCTCTCATTTCTAGAAACAAACGCAGACAACTTCTCATTTTTCCATTGCTTTGCAGACTTGAATTTCCACAGTAAACTGTCCCCTGACTCAGAGTTTCCAAACACTCCTTCCAATACAGAGAGGTATTCAGCTGCAGTAGCCTCTGGGTTAGTGGCTCATAAGAAGCAGATGGCTTCCAGTGCAAGGCCTCTTAAGCTTTCCATGAGTCTCTTTCTTTTTCCCCCTCAGAGCACTGCCATTCCTGTACCAAGGGGGTAGCATAGTCCATCCATGTTTCCAGGTCATCCTCCCCCGTAGGCACTGGGACTGGGACTGTGCCTGAGAAAAGTCTGAGTTTACGGTACAAGTCCAAAGGCACAGATAGAATTACTATGGGGGAGGGGACTACAGGGGAACTCTTAAGGGAAGCAGGAGACGTGGCCGGGGACTGCAGTGGCATGTGTTCCTCGGAAAGGGCTAGCACCTTTACTAGCTCTTGAGCTGTTCGCCCTTCAGATGCTAATAGCTTGAGCAACTTGTCCTTAAACCCCTCTATACTGATGGACCAGCCCGGGGTAGTCAGATCACTATTCAGGTGAATGACCCTCCACCCCTTCTGGGTCCCATCTGGCAGGATAACAGGGGGTACCCTCTCTGGATCTATGGGAGAACTGCAGGACAGTAAAACTATCATAGTTTGTTCAGAAAGATCTGAATCCCTTCCCTTCACTTCAACTTTGCCCAAACCTTTAACATGTTCCACAGCTTCTATAACACCAGCATTTGTGGTCTGAAAAAGGGACATCCAGTAACAGAAGGGTCTGTTGTGGATCTAACCCCTCAACCTCGTTCCACCCCATCATTCATTGCACTAACAGCTTGTGGGGTGCGATTTTGAACTTAGGCATAGTAAGATTCTCCATTTTCTCACTAAAACTGAACATATCGAGGTAATTTCCTTCTTTGGCCACTAGAGGACGCTAATCCCAGTGGTGCCTCTGAGATGTAACCCCTAGGTGGCACTATCCCAAGGGCTACTACCCCTGGCTGCTTGGCTAGTAGCAGGTTAAGGGGCCTGAGTTCTGAAATGGGTGCCTCCATCCAGAGGTCAGGGATGGCAGTGGTCAAACTAGCCTGGGCACAGCCCTCCGGGACACTGTAACCCACCTCTTTCCCTGCTAGTGGCCAAAACAGTACACACAAATTACTTTCACAATACCCCTGATATGCTTTGCAAGTACCCACACAGTTTACACTTACCACCAGGGCTGGTCTCTCTGGTTCGACCCTGGGGACTCTCTGTAAAACAAGGTTAGACAGAGCAAATGGCAACAATACAAAATCTCGAACACAAACTGGAACCACAGTCTGGTTGAATGCAGAAAAAGGTAGATCTGATTTATTCGGGGGATTTGAACAAGGAAGGGAGTAATCAGGTAAATTAACTTAATTGCTTTATCTATCACACAGCTGTGCATGTAATCAGAGTCCATAACACAGTCACACTCTCTGAGTACCCAGTGGAATAAAGGTGAGCTGGCCAGGACCATTGCCCGGGCTAGGTTGGCGTTGCAGCTGGCTGGGGCCCTGAGATGGAAAAAACAACTTGCACATCACTCTATTTGTAATCCGGAGCCAGATGGCTCAGTTCATGAAGGAAAAGACACAACAAAGCAATCAGATGACACACTCAAATTAAACTGTAGTTGCAGGGAGCTACCCTAATGGTTACTCACATATTCAAGACTGGACATAGGATGGATGAAAATTGAGACAGCAGGTGAACTCTCTGGAGTGACAGGAGAAGCAGGGCCCACATGATTCACCGAGGCATCATTCCTGTTCAAGCGTGGAGCAGGGGACTGATCCCTGGGCAGGTGTCTCATCAATGGCTCTTCTCTGTGCTGTAAGGTAGTCTGTCAGGGACCTCGTGGCCGGGCCCAGCTGCATAGAGCTAACCACGGGTTCAGTCAGTTTGCGCTGGATACAACTTCCAGCAAGCAGAACACAGTTCACAACATGGGGAACCAAATTGTGACTCCCTTTTAGTACACAGCACATTTATAAGTAAGGAAGTTTGACTGTACCAGGCAAAACACTCCCGGTCACAATCGGTAAGTTTTCTGTGCCAGACAGAGGTTGTAAAAGGAATAGGATTTCTGGCAGGCCGATCGCATTCAGCAGTCTTCGGTCCTCCTTAGGCTGAGCCTTATCCCACTCCAGTAGCTTACTTTACTCACACCAAACCGGATTCAGTCCGATAATGACTCTCTTTCCCTCTCAGAGCAGTAGACAGGTGCATAGGCCTGAAATCAGGCCTTTCCCCAGTTCTCCTGCTCGAAACTATGCAGTCGCTTGCTCGAATATCTCAAGCTGCTCCTCTCTCAGCTTCTAACTTAGATCTCCCTTAGCAGCAGGCAGCATGGGAATTTTTCCTCAGATCCAAAAGGTTCAGTTGGCTCATTCAGTTGTCAGTCAAAGCAAGAGCTCTCCCTTCAGTTACAAAAGGGCACCAACAACCTAAAACTACAAATCCCAAGCTGGAAATCCACACAGTCTTTTCAGACAGGCTCCATTTTAGAGTCCCCAGGTACTGATTGGTCCAGTTCAGCAGTTCGGGACCAAAATGGTGGAGATAATCAGAACAGTCCTTGCTGCAAAGCAGGCAGGTTAGAACAAACAACAATATATTTATCATTCTAAATGATTCTCAGCAACTAGTTACATCTTTCAACATAGCTTCCTCTGCACAATTAGCGATGGCAGAAATGGTGCGATTATCTGGCAGTCTGGGTGGGACTGAAGCATGACAACACTCAGCCCCCCTTCCATATTAATTACCACTGCAAACTAGGCAGCTCCTAAAGTGACAGTACACAGAGGCTACACAGGCACTCTTTAGCAATAACATTTAAATGGCTATAGTGCCGAACACCAACCTGGCAGTGAGCATTTAGGCAAGCTCATGGAAGACTTTTCAGGAACCCCTATTTGTAGGGGGGTTACATTAGAAAAGCCATTTCCTGCATGCTGGTGTCTATTATTTAATTACACCTGTATACATAGAAACAATTTAGCAGTGTCAGTGGCTCAGCACGTTGCACACTCACCTCTGAAGCTGGAAGATCAGAGAAGGCTGTGGGTTCTATCCCCACACCAGGCATTTGGGTTAAATTCCAATACTGTCAATGTGGTGCAGCATGAGGGGAGTGCTGCACTCTTGAGGTGCCGTCTTTCAGATGAGATGTTAAACCGAGGTCCCATCTGCTGGTTCTGATGGTTGCTCAGGTGGATATTAAAGATTCCATGGCACTTCTCGAAAAGAGTAGAGGTGTTTTTATTGAACAAAAATAAAACTAAACATGACGATACATTTCACACTTTATACATCATCTTATAACAATATATCTGCTCTTATCCCATCACCACTATGAATTTATATTTATTTCACCCACATGCATATTTTTTATAAATAAAAAACCCTACACCACACCATCACTTGTGCTCTTGGATGAAATCTCAGATCCTTCTTATATACAGTGGCTAAAGCATTTTCACATAATTTAGTAAAAGTTAGATATGTCATGTACTTTTGCTAAAATAAAAATTGGCATCTCCTTTACCATAAATAAAACAACACTGAAAAAACACTGTCAATGTACTGGGCTCATATTTATTCAATAAATGGGTGAGCTGCCCTAGAACCAGCACTTCATATTATACATTTTTTATCCATGGCATCTTTCACTGCTGAGCCAAAAATTTCCACAGTGTGGATGAGTATGAGGTTGGGGATGGTGTACAGGCCACCTGCACAGACTGAAGAATCGGACAGGGAATTAGCTGAGCATATTCAGTGGGTAAGCAGGAACGGGAATGTGGTGATCATAGGGGACTTCAGTCTTCCAGGTGTGAATTGGAGAACTCGTTACCTCAAGCACCAGGGTGTAACTGCTACTGGATGCAATCCAGGATGGGCTTCTGGTGCAGATGGTCACAGAGCCAACCCAGCTGGGGAACACTCTGTACCTTGTACTTACTAATGGGGAGGCTGTTAAGGAAATAGGGGTTGGGCACTACTAGCTGGAAATGACCACCATTCGGTGTGGTTCACACTCAGCTTGAGCAGGGAGGTCATAAGTACAGGGACAAGGGTGGCTGACTACAGGCAGGTGGACTTTGGGAAATGTGGGAAATTCTAAAAGGGCACCTGGGAAAGATTAGGCCATAAATGGATGCACAACAGAAATGGGATAGCATCAAGCTTGGGTTGAGGGAAACACTGAAGCATGCACCAAGACTCTGTGCAAAAAGAGATGGGCTAGGAGGCCATGCTGGCTGAACCAGGAGGTGCTGGAGGGGACAAAGACAAAGAAGACTGCTTTTAGAAGATTCAAGAAGTCTTGCAGGGAGGAGGATAGGGAGCTGTGAGCGAGGAAGTCCAAGGAGGTAACCAGGCTTATCAGGGCAGCCAAGGCCTCTAGGGAACTGAGGCTGGCTCAAGACATCAGGGATGAGGAGAAGACTTTTTCAGATATATACTGTAAGGGAGAAAAGGAATTGTAAGGATTTAATGGTGAGGATTAAGAAGGACAGGAGGTGGGTGGAGAACAGGACAGAACAGGCAGAAGCTCTAAATGAGTACTTCTGCTCTGTGTTCACTAAGGAGAAGGACAGATCACTACCTTCATGGAAGGGGAAGGTGGGCAAGGGCCACTGACCTCAGGAAGTGGGTAGTTTCTGTCTCCTAAATGTAAGCCTGCACATTTTTGTAAATTCAAGCTGGAGATACCAGTGTATACTACCCTATTTCTGCCAGCATTTCTTGCACAAGCCTTTGATTTTTTGCAAAAACACAGATGTCATCTGTGTATGCCATTAATTTTACCTCATCTCTGTCCTGTACTCCTGAGATACCCTTTATCCTAGGGTTCTCTAACAATTTCCTGATTAAAGGATCTAGGGCAAAAATGTATAACAGGGGACTCAAGGGGCACCCTTGTCAAACTCCCTTCTGAATTTTAAATTTCTAATCCCCTTACCCTGCTATTGCTTCAGACACCACAGTGGTGTTATACAATAACTCTATCCATCCTGTAAACTGTTCTGGTAATCCATATTTCTTTAATACTTTAAACAAAAAAGTGTGATTTACATTGTCGAAGGCCTTGCTCTGGTCCAAAGATAAATGAAACCTGGAAACATTATTCTACTCACAAAAGCTGTACACATCTCTTATTATACTTTGTTATGTATGTTCCTCCCAGGCAGAGTGCAAGTTTGCACCAGAAGTATGAGATTCTGTGCTATTGTTTTTAGACTTTTTTTGTACTAAATGCGTAAGTATTTTAAAGTCCGAGTTTAAAAGACAGATTGCTCTCCAATTATTCAAGTGGGCCTTATCTCCTGATTTGTGCAAGAACATTATTATCCCCTGGGTGAAATTTTGAGGGAAAGAATTATTTGTCAGTAGAAAGTTAAATACCGTCACCAAGAAAGTTGCAATAATCTCGGGAAATGCTTTATAAAACTAATCTGGGATGCCATCAGTACCAGGCGATAGTCCTAATTTAAATTTTCCTATCACTTCTATATTTTCCTGTGTCTGGATAGGTGCACTCACTGCCTCTGCATACATTGTACTCATTTTTTGTGGCTATAAACCTGCCAAGTATGCATCCATTTCTACTGGATCTAGATATACTGGTGTAGAAAAAGTCTTTAAATGATCTACTATTTTTTGAGTGCCCTCTGTACTGGTAGCCAAATTCCTTGACTTATCAATTAGCCCCAAAAAATCAGATATATTTTTCCTTTCCTTGCAGGCAGTGCATGGGATAGAAAACTGAGTTTTCTGGGTTCTGAATCTGAGCTCCGACTGCAAGGAGGCTGACCGGTAGTACTGGAAAGTTTTCATTTCTTGATTTATATTGGATATCTGGTCTGACATATCTGTCTTAGTCATATAAGTGGCTGTTAATAATTTGTTTAACTGATTTCTCAAAGATAAATACTTCAAAAATTTAGAGTTAGTCTGTGCTTTACCATATTGTTGCATCCATTGTCGCACTTCAGCCTTGGTCTCCTCTCACCACTCTCCTACGATGTCGTACATAAATAATGCAGTTGTCCTGGCCACTAACACATTATCTAGCCCTAATATTACTTCCAGCTCTCTTAAGCTTTCAGTATTAAGTTTCTGGAGTGACGTGATGCAGCCTACCACTTAGTAGCTCCATTGTGAAGCTCCAGCTACTCTTATCTAAAACTCAACTTTTTTAGATACATCTATCACTATTTTGGTACCAGCAAGTCTCCTAAGATTGTTGGGGATTCAGCGAACATCAGTGAAGCCAAAGTCAGGAGTTATGGAGGCAGAAATGAAGGCAGCATTGCCTAAACACATCCCGCCACCAACGCTGGAAAAAATCTGCAAAAAAAACCAAGGCTCAGGCCTCTTCCTCTGGGTGCTCTGCCACTACCATGCCAGAACAAACTCCTCTAATGGTAGAATGGTTCTTGGATGAATTTCAACCATTCTGGGAAGAACTGAGGTCACTCACCTCTGAATTTAAATCCATGGCTGCAGCTCTCAAAGATCTAATCAAGCAAACAACAAAGCACAACTTATTTCTTTGGAAAAGAAAGTCAACCGAGTGGACCCTGAGCTGGTGAAAACATGCCAAATGATGGCCAGGCTAGATGCTAAAGTTGAAGATCTTGAGGGTTGGAACCAAAGGAATAATGCAGTTATCATCAGTCTCCCTGAAAAGTAAGAAGGCTACAACCCTATTCTGTTCATGCAAAAGCAAATTCTGAAGCTAGCAGGTCCTTCTTCATTTGGCCCCAACTATAGTACACTATCGAAAGATCACACCAAGCTTTTTGCCCCATGCCAGCAGTGGGTGCAGCTCCTTGCCCATTAATTTTTTTGATTTATAAACTGCCTCGAGCAGCAGCACTTCCTAAGTAAACTTAGGGATCTGCAAGAGATACAGTGGGGAGGAACTAAACTGTAGGTGGCCCAAGACCTGCTGGCCTCAGACCACCAATGGCGAGCAACATTCCACCCCATTGTCAGCAAACTAATTGCCACAGGCATCAAGTTCAGGATGGGGTATCCTGCCCAATTCCAGGTGCAGTTATTGGGAGCATGGTGTAGCTTCAATAATTTTGAAACAGCATGAGTGAACTGAAGAAGACCCTGCTGAATTTGTTTAAGGATCGCTGAATAACTGTGTAGCAGGCATGGTGAAATGGTATGTGGCACAGTTTTCTGTTATTTATGGTGGATAGATCATCAAGTTAATGGGCCTTTCTTTCCGTGGGAGGTTGTTTATTCATTGCCGTCCTGAATTGTTTTGGCGCTCCCCTCCCTCCGCCCAGAAAATGTGGATCTTCTTGCTGACCGTAATGTGCATGTAGGTCTAACCTAGCATCTTGACAGCAGGGGTTGGGAGAGTATGCGATCAAAGTGAGAGACAAAGCAGTAAGTACACACTCCATAGATGCTTGTAATCTGAGGTGGGGGTGCAGCTTTTCTGCATCAAGAGAAGAGACAGGGGGCCTAACTCACATGTACCCTTATGGCAACTCCTCGGCTCCTGATGTGATGATACGAGGCTACTGGTTCAAGCGGCATAGTCAGCAATAATTTGGCTCATATGCCGATGTTATGGGGGAGCTGCAAGCCAGATCTGTACGCCTTTGGAGAGAGGTTTCAGGAAACAAGTCTGGGACTTTTGGTTGCTGATGGTATAAAATAGAAAGTTTGGATGCTAAATCTGAAGTTTACTGCTAAGTGAACTTCACCACCGGCCTGCTGCTCCATGATTACCAGACTGCTGTTTCTAATACTAGTCTACCAAAGGGAATTGACCTGCAGTGGACATACATCATTCAAGAAACCCCCCCCCTTATTTTTTCCCTTTTTCTCTTTTTTGTTCTTTCAATTAAGAAAGGACTTCAGTACAGATTACTGTTAACAAAGCAGTATTACTGAAAGCACGATTGGGCTCAAGCAATCGGGCTTCTTGTTGCTAACATATGGTGTTATTTAGTTCATCCCCCCACCTGTAGTTGCTACTAGTTGATGCTTGTATCACAGGCTGAGGGGAAATTTGGAAAGTATTATTACAAATAATAGTGTGGTGGGTGGGGGAGTGCCCCTTTCTACTGGTGTGTATATGTATGTGTGTGTGTATGTATATATATATATATATATATATATATATATATAGAGATATATATATATATGTATATATATATATATATATATATATATATATATATATAGATATATATAAATATAGATATATATATATATCTATATATATAATATAGTGGCTAACTTTATGAGAGGGCACACCCCTTTAGATACAAAGCTTTATTTCAGAGGGTGGCTGGAGGGAAATGGACACTGGGTGGAGTGACTGTTTATCATGGGCTGTGGAGATTATGAGTTGGTGGGGGGGAGGGGGAGTCACTATACTACGTTATTATGTTTACAAATCCTGTACTCAAATGTTAAAGGGGTGTCACGGTTTTATGAGGTTCTTTGCTGTGACAGTTCTCCAATCATGTTATTGCATTATTTCTGGGGTATCTGTGGATGTTGTGGAGATGGGAGGGTGCTGGGGAATGGAACTGTGGTGAGAACGGCATTAGAAGTGTTACTGGTATGATGGGTCAAGATTACCAGAGTTTCTGTGCACTGTGGCATTAATTACATGCTGTTAGGTAACAAAGATGGCTAGTTACCTGAATATTGTTACATGGAATGTTAGAGGGGCCCAGAACAAAACCAAGAGGTATAAAATTCTTAGACACTCCAGCATCCTAAAGGAGATGTCTCCTTTTTATGAGAGTCACATCTGTTAGAAAGTGAGACTAATCAGTTCCAGTGACAATATGTTGGACACGTTTACATAGTGAGGGACAGTGCATAGAGTAAGGGTGTAGCTGTACAGATCTCACAGAAAATCCCCTTTGCAAGTACACAGTGCATTCAGGATCCACAAGGAAGATACTTATTTCTTAGAGGGAATATTGACTGGGTGGATGCTTTACTGGGATATGTCTATGGGCGAAACGTAGACACCCCTTCCTTTTTTATGGAGTTGGCCTCCATGTTGGCTCCCTTCCTTTCCCTTCCTATTTTTATAAGAGGGGATTGGAGCCTCCCATTTGCTCCAGATTTGGACAGATCAGATAGACGTCGGAATGGACTATCCCCTGCACAGCGATCTCTACAGGACCTAATGGACCTTCTGGGTCTCTGTGATCACTGGCAAACATTACATCCTGATTCTAGGGAATATACATTCTGCTTCACAGTTTACAGAACCTCATCCCGTATTAACAATTTTCTTGTTAGTCAATCACTTCTGAGGGGTGTACTGGGCTGTGGGATGAATCCTGGTGTAA
Organism: Neoceratodus forsteri; assembly: GCA_016271365.2. Classification (NCBI taxonomy): domain Eukaryota; kingdom Metazoa; phylum Chordata; order Ceratodontiformes; family Ceratodontidae; genus Neoceratodus; species Neoceratodus forsteri. The sequence goes on from CM057456.1 coordinate 1,684,443,682, forward strand.
TCTCAGATCACTCCTCTGTATCATGCAGGGTCACGTTTTCCCCTTTTCAACAAAATGAAACCATATGGAACATTAACAATCAGATATTAAAAGAAGATTGGGTGATCACCCATGTGTCAAAATGTATTGATTGAGTTACTTTGGATAATCTGGAATCAATGGGTAAACCTGATATGGAATGGAGTGCATTAAAGTGTTATATTAGAGAGGAACTAATATGATTAGCATCCATTAGAAAATGTAAACGTGATAAGGAGGCATTAGACCTACTGACCAAAATTAAAGACCTAGAGGCACGTCACTCACCTAACACTGAAGAAAAGGCTCGACTAGAACTCCTCAGACTACGAGATCAGTATAGTGAACTTCTCCATGAGAAGGCTGAATTTGCTATCCTGAGAGCCCGTGCAACTTATATTGATCAGGGTGAAAAAGCCAGAAGGCTACTGGCCCTCAGGATTAAAAAAAACAGGAGGCTTCATGGAAAATAAATACCATCTGTTTCTCAGTAGATGGGTCCCTTAAGGTCTCCCCAAAAGATATTTTATTGGAATTTGAGAGGTACTACCGAGAACTTTACAGTCCGATGTCTGATATCCCCTCTGAACAGATGGTGGATGACTACTTTTCTGCAATACCAGTTGCCACTTTGACTGAGACACAAAAGACTCACTGGTGGCACTGTTTACTAAAGCTGATATTTTTGGGGCAATTTGGGCCTTGCCATTGGACAAGTCCCCGGGTCCGGATGGGTTTTCACCTAATTTCTACAGGGTGTTCGCTGATAAATTGGTGCCTTGGTTGCATAAATTGTTCCAGTTTATCCTATCCTCAGGTCCCCTGAATAATAGGTTATTTGAAGCTCTGATAATAGTGCTTCACAAGCCTTGGAAAGAAGCCAAAAAAGTTACTAGCTATAGGACTTAAATTAAATTACTTGCTAAACTTTCAGCGGACAGAATTGGACACATGCTGCCATCTTTAATAGGTCTGGAACAGGTCAGTTTTATGATGGGACATTCCTCCTCAGATCATCTACATAAACTATCCCACATTTTCTCTGGGTCCAGGGTCTCTGGCTTCCCAGCGGTGCTTATGTCCCTGAACATGGAGAAAGCTTTTGATCGGGTTGATTTGCAAGTTTTGTTTAGGTCGCTACATCATTTTGGATTCCCCAAAATATGTATAATGGATCCGAGCATTATACCTGAATCCCAGTGCAGGAATATATTGTAATGGGGTCTTTTCCTCCACATTTATGTTATATTAGGGCATTAGGTAAGGGTGTCCCCTATTACCATTGTTATTTAACCTTTATCTAGAACCTTTACTTTTTAAATTAAAGGGGAATCCTGCAATCCAGGGTATCAATTTGGGGACCCATGAGGTGAAATTGTCATCGTATGTTGATGACATATTACTGCACTACTGCACCTTTCATACCCCCGGATCTCTATTTTGTCTGCTTCAGAGACAATCAGAGAATATACAGTAGCATCCCCCAGGATGAAACTCACTTTTAAAGCACTCTGCAGTATTCTGCAGCAACCTACTGAATAAATTAATGTAATTTCAATGGCAATTAGTCCCTTTTGTCATGCAGGAAACTGTGGCATTCACTTCATCCTGGCAGTGTCACATTTTCCTGAATGACAAAAGGGACTAATTCCCATTGAGATTACAATGCTTTATTCAGTTGGTCTGCTGTAGTATTCTGCAGAGTGCTACAAAATGCTGCAGAATTGGGTTTCATCCTAGGGCATGCCACTGTAGTATGCTTTCTAATTATAAGGTAAACCTAGATAAAACCTCAGTCTTCCCTTTGAATTCCAAAACTCTTAAAAGTGATGTATTAGATGCAGGGTTAAAGTGGTCCTCAAGGAGTCTAAAATATTTGGGTATAAACTTGGACAGGAGTGATGTCCGATCACGACAACTTAACCTGGAAGCACTACTACAGGTAGTGCAACAGGATCTAGCCCGTTGGAAGATGTTACCCCTATCTTTTTGGGGACGTGTTAGTTTAGTGAAAATGAATATTCTTCCCCAACTTTTCTACCCTCTTAACCTGCTGAATCTGTGGTTGTCCCTTACCTGGTTCAGGATAATGCACACCATCATCACTGATTTTAGGCCCACTACTCTTTGTTGTCTATATTAACAGCATTATTACTGGTATCTCTGCAGCAAACATCCACTTGTTTGCGGATGATACTATCTTGTACATTGCCCGACCTACTCTGGATCTTGCCTGCAGTGATCTCCAATGAGACTTTGACCATTTACAGAAAAATCTATTTCAATTAAAGCTCCCCCTAAATGCAAAAAAGACCAAAGTAATGCTAATTGCTCCCTCTACCCTTGCAACTAAACACAGTCTCCCTGATTCTGCTCCCTTCTTATCCACATTACTGAGTGAGCCACTCGGAGTTCGTTGAGAAATTTAAGTACTTTGGGTTTTGGATAGACCACAAATTGTCCTTTGTCCATCACATTGATGAACTCTCATAAAAATTGAAACAGAGACTTGGTCTCTTCTTCCGTATTAAAAATCTACTTACACTAGAAGCTAAAACTAGGTTGGTCCAGACTACATTCTTTCCTCTTTTAGATTATGCCAATTTTCTGGATGGCTAAGGCCCAAAGCTCTCCCTCTCTAACCTGTATGTACTCTATCATCGAGCTATTTGATTCATAACTGGTCTCTCTTATACCACCCACCACTGCAAGCTCTATGCCAAGGTAGGGTGGAGATCACTAAGATTCAGACAACAAAAGAATGCAGTGCTCTGGACCTACAGAGCCATCACTAATATGCTTCTGCATTATATTGTGAGTTGTCTGCCCACCTGTAGGGTTGAAAATTACACCTTGAGAAGCCTCTCCTATATCTCACTATTCATCCCTAAGGTGAGAACCAGATATGGCAAATCTGCAGTTATGCACTTCCTGTCATTTGGAACACAATATAGAAAACTCTAAAGTTGGCAATCCCTGTGAAACTGATCTTTTTTAAATCCCTATGCCAATGTTCTTTTTCAGAAACCTATAGTTGCATCCATTAATGGCACTTTTACCACACCTATCCTTGGATTAGTACTTCTCAATTTTAAGCTCTTGTCCCCTATGTCTTTTCCATGCTCTGTCTCACTTCTCATCATAGCATTACCCTGACTTATTTCCTAAACTATGTAATGCCCTCCCTAAACATATCACTCTTACCTCCCTCTCTCATCCCCTGGTTGCTCTCTGTCCTCTGGCTTTGTCCCCTTCCTCTTTATATTCCTCCCCCTCCCTAACTGGAACCTATCTTGCTGCATTGATTCCTGTCGCAGCTAACATACATAGGTTCTTGTATTATAATATGTATTCTACTTTCTTCTAAAGATATGTGCACTCTCTCATTGTTTACACTTGCAGTACTGCATGATATGAACTCCAATTTGTTGTTACACTGTATGTATGTCTGCCTTGTACCTATCATTTATTTTTGCATTACTGTATTGTTTGTACTCCCATTTGTTGTAACACTGTATACATTGCTGCCTTGTACCCATATATGTGAATGCCTAGGCTCATCTTGTAAATGAGTTCTTCTCAATGATGTTTACCTGGTAAAATAAAGACTGATTGATTGATTTGAGCTGGTTGGACAAGCCTCTGAGAATAGCATACCACAAATTGGCAGCCCCAAAGACCAAGGTGGTCTTAGACTTCTGCATTTTGGGTTATACTACAGGGCTAGTCAGGCCAGTAACTATTTGTACTGGCTTACAACAGCAGAGGAATTAAGAGCACTCACATATGTGCCTATTTGGCTTACTATAGAAAGAGAGCTAATTGCTTCTAGTGGAGTGTCCCCAAAGGCTCTTATACATATTAAACCCAGGGACCTACCGCTTGGCTTGTGCAACTCCTTGATTGAGGTTTTGGTTAGGATTCACTCCCAATTATGCACTTTTCCTAAAATATAAACATAACTGAGACCTCAATCAACCTCTTTTAGGAAACCCAAATTTTAAAATAGGAGGTAAGCATATACCTCCCTTTTGGATACCACAGTTGGCCCTGGCTGAAGTAGGAGAGTTGTTGAGGGATGGAGTATGTCTCAACTCGGGTGAGATTATGCAGGAGTATAACATAAACAGAGCCCTAATTTTTAAGGTTTTCCAACTCTATCTTATGTTGATACACAACTTAAAGACTCCTTTCAAGGATATTGAGGCTGTGGAGTTTTTGCAGCCATTAACTAAACTAGTGTTATTACCTCATGCTGTGTCTAAAATTTATGCCACCCTATATGACAGAGCTTTCTCTGCTGTTGATGGTGTTTCAGGATATTGGGTCTCACAATTCCCACTGTTGGAGTTTGATTGGAGTAAGGTTTGGAAAAACTGCCATACCTATGTCACTCCAGATCGACTGACAATTATGCAATTTCAATTCCTTAATAACATGTGCCTTACTCCAGTCAAACTGTTTAAGATGGGAAGAGCTCCATCTCCCCAATGTGTGCGGTGCCAACAGGTAGAAGGTTCCCTCTTTCATATATTCTGGGAATGCCCCAGGGTAGCTCCCTTGTGGTCACTCATCAGACAAAAGGCTGATCCATTACTTGGCATTGAGGGGCTTTTCTCTCCGGAAATCTGTCTGGTGGGTGATTATGTGGGGACTGAGGTTTGGAATCGCAGATACTATATAGCCGTAATTGCCCTATCCATCAAGAAACTAGTGCTCTGCCATTGGAAGGATACAGAGAGTATCTCGTATGTTGAATGGTCACAAGAGCTACTCCTTAATCTTCATATGGAGAGAATGATAGCCGGTCTGCACAATAGCCTCAAAAGGTTTGACAGAATATGGGGTAAGTTACATACTCTTTACTCTCTGCAAGCTAACCCAAACAAGATTGGATATCTTGGCTAAACCCACACCTCAAGAGTAGTTCCACTCTGATGCTGGGGGGGGGCCGGAAGGTAGTGGGGTGGTGGGCAGAGAGGATTGTTGTTAATGTCTATGTTTGTCACTGATTATTATTTGTTGTTGTGTATTCAACTTGAAAACCAATAAAGCTGATTTAATTAAAAAATGTTTCCACCTAAAAGGGGCTAATGAAATCTCTGTATCTGTGGAGATATTTGATTGTATCAAAATGTGTTCTGAAAATTCTGTTGGTTTTGCCTTTGTTTGTTTTACATGCAGTCTGCATTATACAAACACATAGTCTATTTTTAAAGTAAACATACTACATACATAAGTATAGGTGATAGATGGTGAAACCTTGGCACTACAATCTGCTAGTTCTGCTGTTTCAATACAGGGCTGCAGTGCAACTGAATCTCAATACACTTTTTGCCCCTGTAGACGGTGCTGGTTGGTCTCTATTGTACAATTAAAATCCCCCCATGTACACATTTTTGGCTGTTGCCAAATAGTGTTGTATGTCTTCCAACAGCTGCACCCTCTCTACTTTTAGCTGTGAGCCACATGCTGTATCACAACAAACTTACTAGGTGTGTTATGCCATACCCCATCTACAATTAACCCTTGCCCATGGTGTATATCAATTACCCTATGCAATTAAAAAAAGGGGCCTGAAAACATAATCCCCGCCTCATCTGCCTTTTCCATCCCGTAGGACCAGTAGGAGCAGCCCCACACCCATGCCCTCTGGGCCAAATCCTGTGATTTAAACCAAGATTCCTGTATTAGAATCACATCTAGCTTTTAGTCATGTAGCCAGGAAAACACCCTGTCACTCTTCCTTCCCTGTAGAAGGCTATAAGTGTTAAATATGGCTAATGAAAACTGCAGCATTTTAGTATTTTAGCATATGTGTATTCATCTTTTTTCTTTTTTTTTTTACTTCTGGCTGGAATGTTCCCATCTCCTGGGAGGCAGAGTATGATGAGGAGGCATCTGACTCCAAGTCCTCACCTTTCATCTCACCCCAGTTCCCTTTGGTCGGCAAATTAAAGGGATTCTCCGAGTCCATAGCTGGGGGGAGGGTCCATCTTTTGTTGTCTTAAGCTTCATCTTCTTGGCAGTGATGTTTCCACTCTGGGGAATGGGAAGTAGATCTTGGGGCTACCACATTTTGCCCTCCTGCAGGTATTGCTGCAGTGGGGGCTGAGCTGGATCTGTAGTTACATCTGCTGCCTCACCCTCCATCTCCTCAGCCTACACATCTGGAGCATGCTTGCTCTGTACCTCTTCAGCCTCTGGAGGGGCTGAATTTTGTTGTGTGGTAGGCATCTCAGGTTCATTTGCTGGAACCACAGCTTCCTGTCTATGCTGTGCCTTTTTTATTAGGTCATCTGGGTTTATGGGGCATGACTTATTTTCTGCCGACCAAGGGCACTCTTGAAAAACATGGCCATATTCACACAGATTACACCGTATGTAGTTTGCATATTACAGACTCATGTGCCCAATTTCCCCACAGATGCTGCAATGTATCTTGTCACATATATAAGAGGGGTGTGTCCAGGTTCTGCATCTGTAACATGCCTTCTGCTGCCCAGAATAAAAACACACCCCTCTAACCCTGAACAAAAAAAATTTGTTTGGCAGATGTACCACCTCTTCATTTGTATTCTGTGACTTTATTTTGAATTTCCATCCTACTGTCCACAGAAATTCATCATCTATTATGGCCTCTGGTGCACTCAAGACCTCACATCTCTGCTGTAGCCAATGCATGATACCACTGACATGGATGCTTTCATTACGAAATATCACAGTTACAAACTTTATGGTTGGTTTGCTCAGGGGTATTGCCAGAAATGTGGTCCACAGGGGAGAGAATTTAAGTTGGTTATATTCTGACCAGAACTGGTCTAACAAAGGTAGGGAATGAAGTCATATCATAGTTATCTTCCACAATACGTGGATTAAGGCATATACTTCGAATGCCATGAATTTCATTGAATCTTTTAAGAGCCTTCATCCCACATAGTAATGGTCTGGCCTAACATTCAAACCTCCTTCATACCTCAACCAGATAGCATTCCAGTGTGGAGCTGGTTCTGCTCTAGTAAACGGATCTGCAAACTGTGGTCCTGCTCGGGGGGGAAGGGTAGAGGGGAGACATTGTCTTCAGTTACTGGAAAGCTCCATCTCTTTATTTTTTTGTCTGTTTGCATTACTCTAATTGGGGGGAAGGGGGAGGTGCCGTTTCCCCATCTTGTATTATGCTCCCTTCAGTATTACTATAGCCTCTTTGCTGTAACCCCTCCTGATTCTCAGCCTTGTTACTTTCTTCCCCACTGTCTTGGTTCCCCCCTCCTGGGGGTTGTTGTTGCCTGTAGCTGCTGCTGCTTCATTCAGTAGCTGCTGCTGCTTCATTCACTCCTTATAAATCCTGAACCCCATTGATCTCCCCCTTCTTCCGATCTTTCTCCTCCACCCTGAGTTTTCTGTCCTACAATTATTTTTAGCCATTCCCCCCTTGCTCTCCGTTTCTATTGTTTTCCTCTCCCCCACCTATACTCTGTCTTTTAGCAGATTCATAATGATTTACCTGCTCAGGGCTTGCTCCTCCCATATCCTGCATTGCTCCTGATGGCTCCGACACGGAAAAATCTTCCCACTTCAGGTCCGGTATCCACTTCCCCTCCACAGTTTCCATTCTACCTGCTCCTCTCAGAACTTTCTTGGGAGACCACTTGGCCTGTTCCCTTCCTGCTTCCGTCATCCAAAATGCCTTCTGGATGGTTTCCTTCATTGCTGGAGTTACTGGTGAGTGTCTCGGTGATGCAGTCCTTGCTTCAGTCATTTTGCTTCCCTTTGCTGCCATGAAGGACAATGGCCTGCTTGTTCCTGGTTTGTCTGATGCAGTTGTTCTGTCCCAATTACTAAGGGAAGGCCTCAATGCTGCCTTCCTTTTAGAGTACCTTTCCTCATCATCCGCTAGCATCTGCAAAATTACATTTCTCCTTTCTGTCAGCTATTTTTCTAGCTGTTCTACAGCCATTTCTATGTCCCCTTTCATAGTTACTATGCCCAGCTCTCCCTTGGGAATGTCCATTCCTTCATTTTCTTCCTCCTGTCTGTCACTCTCAGAACTCTCCATTCCGGTTTCTGTCTCAATTTCCTCATCCAATTGTTCTCCTAAGGTACCCTCCTGCTCTGCTGCAGCTGGCATTGAGGATCTACTCCCAGCCTGCTGTCCACTCGACTCTCTGACCTCCTCTGGCTCCTCTATCAGAATGGGCCACCAGCACCACCTCCTGACAGATACGGGGAATGTTTTATTATGACATCAAAACAAAAGAATACAAACAGTGTTAAATTCACGTTCACAAGCCATACAATATTTATAAAAACTTAACCAAAATAAACAAAAAGAAAAAAAGGTAAGGAAAGGTATTCTCTCATCATACACATCACTGCCCAAAAGATACATTATTTCATAAAATACAAACAGGGGTAAATTGTACATTATTATATATCCTCTCCCCCAATACCATGCTGCTGAGGTGGGGGCTAACTCATATATACAGCAAATAAGAAGCCACCTTAAGCCTATATGATCCTGTATCTTGGGTAAATAGTACATTAGTATATATCCTCTCCCCCAACACCATGCAGCTGAGGTGGGGGATAACTCATATATACAGCATAAGAAGCCACCTTAAGCCTATATGATCCTGTATCACTGCTGTCTTATACTTTCATCACAATATTACCCATCTCATTCTATCTTATCTTTCAAAAAAGGTACAGATGTCCACCTTGCTATCCACATATTGCAAAGTAAAGTTTTCTTTTCCAATATACATTGTTTTAGCAAAACAGTTTCTATTCTACCCACCACCGGTTTTGAGTCCTGATACATCTGCTGTAAGATAAAATTAATCCTTGTTTGCCATAAAATATATTTTATACAGGTGAATATTAGCCTTAAAATCCAGCACTAAAACCTTACTAATCTATTCAAATAACCTCAGTTATTTCCTCATATGTCAAATGTCTCCATACTGGATTGTTTCAACTATACAAAGCCGTTTCCCAAAATTCCATCACATAAGGACATGTCAACAAAAAATGATCCATCGACTCCTCCTGTGCTATACAATAAGGCCTTGGGAACATCCTTTCTTCCTGCAGTTTATGCGTTGCATTCTCCTTTACGCTCAACTTTCCATAACAGCTCAGCCAGACCACATCCCACTTATGTGGGGGAGTTAATTTATCCTTTAAAATATCTAATACCAGATCATATTTGCTTACAGACACAGCTTTAAATACTGGGGTTTCAGTAAAAGCTTGGGCCTGAATAGTACCATAAATTTGCTTCCGGGGATGATTCTTTATTTGACCAACCTCCACCTTCCACTGCCATATTTTCTTTATTGCTGGCTTCACATACTCGGGATTCCTTTTTAATACTCACAACAGATGTATCCCCCCTCTCCCAAGCAGTAAATAGAGGTACCAACCATAAAGCTCCAAAAATGGTCCATGGTGAGGCACTCAGGGTCTCAGGACTGATGAAGTTAGCATGCATAAATGAACTAAAAAAAAGGCAATAGGGTTTACTAAATTTAGACGCCCCTGCTGTACTGGTAAGTTTAAAATATTCCTCTTAATAAGATTCAACCTTCTCCCCCAAACTCTTTGAAATACCAGACTTAATAACTGTACCTCCAATGCCTCCAGTATCGGATAAACCACACTCAAATATGTGAATGTAAGGAGTAAGAAAGTTTTAATTAACAGTACTTTTTTCAATTTGGTTTGTTGCCATTTCTTCCATATCTGGACCTTACTTGTAGCATAATCCAATTTTTGCTCCCAATTTAAAACCCCATTATTCCCTCATCCAAAATATACCCCCAAAATCTTTATAGGCTCCATAGAAATTGTTATGCCCTGGTATATACCAATTGTTATGGACTGATTACTTAATGGGTATACTTTACTCTTATTTTTATTAATACTTGCTCCAGCTATTTCTGAGAAATGTTCAATGATTTCAAATGCTAGGTTGCCCAAAACCAAATCAGCCACAAATAAACAGATTATCATCTGCATATGCAGCAGTCTTTACTTCTATATGTCCATATTTTGGGGCAATTCCTCTGATACTACGCTCCATATTTAAAGAGCACAGTAATGGATCTAGACAAAATATATACAATAGAGGGCTCATCGGACAGCCTTGTCTCACGCCTCAAAAAATGGCATATATGAGTCCAGATGTCCATTTATCAAAGGTATGACTGACACTGCCTTATAAAAAGTCATCATCCATTGACAAAAGACATCTGGTATACCATAAGACATCAGAGCCTTCTAGATAAAGTCATGTGGAACCCTGTCAAAAGCCTGTTCCTGATCAAGAGTCAATAGATACCCAGTAATATGCTCTTCCTCCCCCTGTTCTATCAATTCCTGAATCAACAATATATTATCTGTAATAGATCTACCATGCACAGAACATGATTGAGGTAGTAAGATTAGCTGGGGGGGGGCACCATAGATAGCCTATGTACCAAAATTTTCATTAAATTTTTATATTGATATTAATTAAACTCAAAAGTCTCCAGTTTTTCAATGATCTCCTATCTTGTTTTTTCTAAATAAATATCTGTATTGCAATACTTAAATGAAAGTCAAGTTTCTTGTTGTCTAAAATCCAATTAAAGACTTCTACCAACATTTCTGACAAGATATGTCCAAACTTTTTATAAAATTCTGCTTGTAGCCCATCTAATCCAGGAGCTGTATTATTCTTTAAGTTTTTAATTGCCCATTCAATTTCCTTCTTTGTGATGGGAACCATTAAGGTATGGATCATGTATTGTGGAACCGTTGGTACTTCACTAGATTGTATAAAGTCTGACATTGCTCTATCATCGATCATCGGGGTCAAATACATATTACCTATGTACTGTCTAACTTCCTTCAAAATATCTGTTACATTAAACACCTCCTTCCCCTGTTGGTCAAACATAGATATCATGGTCCTACTATCTACCCTTGTGGTGCAACTAATCAAAGCATCCCCAAAAGCTATTTTCTCAGATATGCAAATTTTTTGTTCCAGCAACATGGAGGAAGTTCTAAAATAATGTAATTTCTTCCATATCTTGTTTTAATTTCTGTAATTGTGATGACAAATTCACTCATTGTGTGTTTATAATAGAATAGGGACTGGCCAACTGTGATCATAAAAATAAATATTGTTTGTATTTTTTCAATTGCTGAATCGAGGACTTTGAGTGCTGCATCTGTTGTAATTCAACTTTTGTTTCTACCCACCATAAACTTAAATCATCCTCCAACCCCGCTATTGACATCCTAGCATGCAATAATTCTGTAATCTGAGTAACCATCCCTTGGTCTTCTAATAAAATCAAATTGAGTTTCCAATATCCTCTCCCATATGGAACTTTCTCATACAGTCCCAAGGTGGCTGCAAGCAAAACATGGTCTGATGTCTCACATGGAATGGGGCTGGTATCATGGATCAGAACATTTTTTGATGTGAACACAAAATCAATCCTTGTGGAGGGTTTCTCTTTAAAAAAGTGTAACCCCTCTTTCATTCTTTGTCCTATAAACATCTACCAACTCCGTAGTTTTGAGAATGTCCTTTAAACATTTCATGTCACAATATTCTTTGTTTGTAACAGCACATCTGTCATTTAGCCAATACACAGTTAAAATCTCCCCCAGATAACAATTTTTGTAGTAAATAAAAATGGTTTAATATCTTGGAACAACTCCACCCTTACCTTTTTTGTTTAAGGGGCATGAACATTTATGACCTTCCATGCAGTATTATTAAACACAAAATCAATCATCATCACTCTCCCAGGGCTAAAATCAAGTAATTTTGAAATCTTAAAACCATCACTTCGAAACATAATGGCAACCCCATCACACATGTCCAGGTCAAATGAAAAGAAGGCCAGACCTACACACCAAAATTTTTGGGCAATCTGTGTCAAGGCTGTTGAATCTAGTCTAGTATCCTGTAGGAGGACTATATCTAATTTGTGGTCCTTCAGGAGAGAAAAAGTTACCAGGCGATGCCTTGCATTTTTGATGATATTGTTCCTGATGCCAGAGACAGGATTCACTCTCATCCCGGGGTACCAGACCACAAGCTACTCCTTATTTGGACACCCAACTGTTTTGTCCTACCCTTAATGGGTCTCACAATTGGGGGTTCTTGTTCCAAATCAGAGGAAAGCCTAGCTTGTGATGAAGTTTCTGAGTCATCACCTAACTCAGAATCTTGGGTGTCTGTAGATAGCATTTCATATTTATTCTGCAATAAGATCGGGGAGGAAGCCTTTGCTATCTTGGGTTTGGGTTTAGGCTGTGATTGTCGAAGACCTCTTTTTTGGAAAGTAACACGATCTCAGGTAGAGGCATATCTATTGATCCCTCTTGCCCTTGAGCTGGGGAGGGTCCTTTGCTCTTCAGCCTCATCTCCCCTGAGGGTGGGCTCTTCGGACTCTGGCTGAATCACTTTTGATTCTGCTATATTCTCATCTGGGGGGTGTCAGATTGAACTTCAATCACCTCAGGTATCACCCGATTCCTTTTCTCAGTAGGATTTGTGCCTGATGGTGAGTCTGTCTGAGGTCCCTTTTGACCAGCTGCCTGTTTTCTTTCTGCATCTATATCTTTTGTCTGTGCATTTGTTAATATGGTATCCTTGTCAGGTCTATCAGACCTGTTATGAGTTGCCCAAGGACAGGCCCGATATGCATGACCTGTCTAATTATATAGGTTGCACTTCAAAGCCTCCTGACACGTGTTGGACCATACTCCATACATAAAAAACATCTGAGTCTATCGTATGCAGAACTAAAATTGGCAAAAGATCTACACTTCAAACAGGTCCTTGGTTGAGCTGGGTAATAACAATGACCCCCATCTCTCCCCAAAAATAAGCTGTTTGGCAGATGTACTGGGCCCTTGATGGTATTCCTCAACCGAACTTTAAATTTCCATTCCCCAGTCCAAATATGAATGTCAATAAAATAGGCTGTGGTGCATCCAAAACATCACAGCATTGTTGTAGCCATTATGTAATGTCATGTACAGAGACAGTTTCATTACAAAGCAGTATCGTTATTGTTTTGACTGCTGGCCTTGTCAGGGGTATGGCTCTAAAAGGTATCCAGAGCTCTGAGTATATATGATTCTCAAATGCAGTCCAAAATTGATCCAAACCCTGAAGAGTCTTATAGCTGACATCGTACACACTATCCCCAGAAACATGAATAAGTGCATATATTTCATTGGAGAAAAACCCCAGAGACTTCTTGATTAATCGCTTCCACACATAGATTCTGTCCAGAACTGTCTCTAAACCACCCACATACTGCAGTCACACTGCATTTCTATGTTGAATCGGTGGTGGTTGGTACTGAAACCTATCCCTTTTTCAAAATTCCTCCAATTTGGACTTAGCATTATCCCTTGCTTCCTCATTACGGGAAGAAGGGGAGGTTCTGTATGCATGTTCCCCATGAAGGCCTTTATTCACTCGTTCCTTCATCCCCTGAAGTGTATATAGAGCTAGAAAGATGATGAACTTTTTGTAGCCCCTCTGCATTACTTTCCTCCTCCACCAGATACTCAGAGTGTAAGTCCAAATCCAAGTCATTAATCACTATTCTGTCCATGTCTGGGCCTGTTTTCTGGGGGGGACTGGACAATGGCCTTCCTCAGACCTCAGTTCAGTGTGTGAGCCTGGAATGGGGATAAGTTCTGGGTTGGGCACCTATTGCCTGGTTTGCAATTGCTTCCAGCCTGCATCCTGTAAAGTGCATTCCAGAGAACGAGCAGGTTGCTGAAGCATGGTCTCAGTACCTTCGCTCGTTTTCCCCCTTCCCTTTCTAAGGCCCAAACTTTTCACATTTTGTCCCCAACTCTCAGTATTTCCTTCTGTGGCATTAGTTTACTCACTGTGGGTAGCTGGGGACTCTGCTACACTGGCAGTAAATCCGTAATGTCAAGTGCTGACTGCAACTCTGCTGTGTCACTGACTTCATAGACAGCATCTGACTCACCCAGCTGCCCAGCCTTTGATGATCCTGCATTACTCCTCTGTGACTCATGCTGAAACAATTCCTCCATGTCTACCTTCTGCTGTTGTTCCAAGTGAGCCATTGCTACCTTGGTCAGTATTTTAGAAGCTGGCTGCTCCAGTAAGCATTCCACATTCTCCACTGCTGCAATTAAATCTGTCAAAATGCTACCAGGATCTAAAGCACTCACTGAAGCTACTGATGCAGGCTGCTGTAATAAAGCATGCAACACTTTGTGTTTTTCCAACAAAACTTTCCTCAGCCATTCTGTATCTTCATCATTTCATGCAGATTCAACCAAATCTGAGGGCACAGATCCCTCCTCAGTCACTTCCACTGCGTTTTCAATTTTCAAGACTGGACCTGTAGGTGTGGAGATTATCTCACCTACAGGTTCTCCAGCAGAATGAGGATTCCCTGAGTCAGCGTCCATGTCTCCACAGTGTCCCCCTACTACAGAGAAAAGAGTAGGAGAATTTCCCTGGTGTCCTGGCCAAATTTCCCCCATTCACTAAAAATACCACTAACAGCTTAATCTGGTTCAATGTCAGTTGGCATCCTTCTGTATCCCCCTTCCCTAAGATGAGGCTGAAAATAGGCAGAATTGTCTAGTCCTCCTTTTGTGGTCAACAAAAACTAACTAACTTCATAAAAAATAACAGCTTAAAGATTTTTGATGCATCTGTCAAACATGCTTCTCAAGGAAGCAACTCCCTTGCTGCATATAAATAAACTGTATGTAAAGAATGCAAGTTATGATATGAAGAAGAGCCAATAAGCTAGCTTGTTTACATTACTACTGTACCTAGATAGTAGTTTATTACTCTATATTAATATATTTTTATGTTTTACATTTATGTTGTTTTTATTTTGCAGATCTTATACAATAAATATCTAATGTCTGTGGATAGAAATTACCATGAAATAATTTCCATAAAACAATGGATCACTTGTGTGGTGGAAGTAAAAGCAGTTTCCACAGGTCCAAATATTGAAGTCATTCTAGTTTGGGGAAGTCAAACTACTTCACAGATCTAACAGTCTGATAGTCAATATTCTAAAAGAGATTAGTTTTATGAAGTTAATTTTAAATGCCAGTTTGATTTGAAGATATTAGCTTTTTAAAATTTGTGGGTATTAGGAGAATGCATTTCCAGGCAAATATTCCACAAACCAACCATATAACTTCCACAATATTAAAATTGGATGTTACCTAATATATTTTCTCTTTTTCTGACTCAGATACCTCCCCTAATTTTCAGGGTGCCATTTCAGATTTCAACATGGGGGCAACAACCGCTGGTCAAAGCGGCTGTAGGGGTGGGATCATGAGTTGAGTGGGAACGGGGCCAGGGACTGAGTGGGGGTGGGGCCAGTTGCTGAATGGGGCAGTGTCAGGGGCATGTAGGCCATAGCCACCACAAGCTAAGCTGGATTGGACCAGATCTGAATTGGGTAGGAAAAAGTTACACATATTTTGTGCTGTCAATCTCAGTATTAATAAAAACCAAAAAATGAGAATACATTACTAAGACGCTGGCATTGTCAGTCAGCACATTTTTTTAAAATGATTAAGTGTTCAGGTGGCATTTGTTAGTACTGTACCATGAGCTTTGCTGCTGCAGTTTAAAAAAAAAACAAACAACACATTTCAGAAACTGGTCTTTAGTGCTAGATTTCTGTCCTTCATTTGCACACATCCAAATTCTGGTTTTGCTCACCTCATTTTAGAGTTAAACTTGAGAAGTAGAGCAGCAGTAATACTTTAAATTAGTTATTCATATCTGGAGCATGCTGCTCTTCAAATTAGAGGTACTGTATGTGGGTTAGCTGGATTTGCACCAGTGAACCCTGTGGTCACTCTCTGCTAGAGGTCCCTTGCTTATGGGAGGCCCCCAACCCCCAGTGAGATCCACAGTAGCACTTTAATTTGAGTTTTAATCATTAGAAAAACTTTAATGCAAAACAGCAGTGAGGAGCATCACTGAGCTCTGTTGAGACCCTACTCGTGTTGTCATAACATCATTAAAGTAAAGGGCATGGCACAGCCAATCAGAGGCAGGTGAACAGACATGGATTGGATGGGCAAATTCTGAGGCCCAAAGATGTAACACTGCTACCATCAATTAACAAATACAAACATCAACTGGTTGCACAGAAAACCTGCTGTGCCTGTGTGCACATAAAACAGTCAAGTATAAGACAAAGAAACTGCAATGAGGAACACTCATTTAACTGGTTGCATTGAAAATAACATGCTGTGTGCATTCAAGACAAAGTATAAGACAAACTTGAGTTGAGTAAGGTCCCCCCAATGACTCATTCATCAGACGGCATCATCCATCTTATACCATCAACCACCAGCGCTTACAGTGGCATACCTCAAGGAGGTGAAAATGTTGAGCCAACTGATGACATGTAGCAAGAAGAAAATGTCCCTCCAGTTCAAGTGCAACTTATTAACTTGTGATTATATTCTCTACGATCTCCGCAAAGTAGTACA
Source organism: Neoceratodus forsteri (assembly GCA_016271365.2). Taxonomy (NCBI): domain Eukaryota; kingdom Metazoa; phylum Chordata; order Ceratodontiformes; family Ceratodontidae; genus Neoceratodus; species Neoceratodus forsteri. The sequence continues at coordinate 1,684,460,242 of CM057456.1, forward strand.
CCCTACAAATAAAGAGAAATATTGTTACAAATAATTTTTTTGGGGGGGAAAGAAACTATCTGGGTCAATCATGAAGATCTGGAACTAGAAAAGTGGGTAATGCAGTGGTCTCGTTCTAGCAAAATAATCGATGGCCTTGTTTACATCCAGGCATTTTGCAGCTTCACTCTCACAAGCCAACAGTAACAAATCGCTTAAACGTTCATTCTCCATTGTGGTTCTTATGTAGTCTTTAACTCTCTTCAGCACAGAGAAGTACCTCTCATTTGAAGCTGTGTACACTGGGAGGCTCAGAACAATGTCAACCACTGCCAGCAAAGACTGATAAGCCCTTGGAAATTCAGTAAGAAAATTTCTGAAGTCAGAAGTCGATGTCAGTGGCATTGCATGTGATTTAATGTGAACATTTGCAGCTTCAACTTCAGCATCAAGACTATGAAAACTGGTGCCTGTCGATTCATAATGATCTGCAAGGATCTGTAGTTTGTTATAATCAAGAACATGTACACTGTTTGGATTACATGCACTTATTGCAGAAAGCAAATTAGAGTTAGACATGAATTTTGTGTCCAGTTCAGCAAGTTTTCTATCCAGGACTGGGTAATAGAAATTAGTTTTTATGAAATCTTGAGTACATTGGGGAACATCGTATGTAGAAGACTGCCCCAGAGTGCTAGTGACAAAGAACTGTGCCAGCTTTGAGGATATTGTTTTTGTTCTTTGTGGTCTTAATGTGCTTGCATGGCTGGAGTCAACATCAGAGGTTCTATGACTAGGTATTTCAGTTTCAAGTTCCTTTGCCATGTTGTCAGCTACATCACAGAGCTCCGACCATCTGATTTCAGAAGACCTCATGTCTTGTAAAGAAGTGATAGTGCTTTCCACTAATTCCAGTGCACTGGATAAATTAAGTTTTTCATTTTGCAATTCTTTAGAGGCACTGTTCATCATCTTAAATATTTTCTCCAGGACGAAGAGTTTAAGCAAAAATTAATAGCTCTTCATTTTTCCCAACAGGCTTTTTGCAGTGGTCAATCAGCAGTTTGAATAGACAACACTTCCAGTGTTTCTAACAGAGCACCATATCTTGCATGCTCTTTTCGGAGGGATTCATACCTACAAGACCAATGAGTCCCACATAGCTCAAGGACCTTCTGGTGCAATTATTTTTGTGTTTCAATAAAAATCTCATGCCGCTTGTAACTACAGCTGAGGAAGACATATAGCTCCTGAGCAACTGTGAGAACTTCTTGGCAAGCTGTGATGTTGGAACATGTGTTCGCTATAACAAGGTTAAGCCTGTGTGCATGACAATGCACACAAATAGAGTGTTTAATTTTTTCTCGAATTCCAGCTTGCACTCCTGTGAAAGCACCATTCAGTACAGAAGCTCTATCATAGCACTGTGCAACCATGTAATTAACATCAATCTGAAGACGCTGCAGCTGTTGAAGGATCAGGTTTGAAAGTGTTTCAGTGTTAAGGTTTTGCACATAGAAGCGCCCTAGGGCTCTTTCCTGAATAATTCCTTCTCTATGTTAGCGCACTAGCAGGAACAGCTGTTCTTTTTTTGATGCATTTTTGGTTTCATCAACTAGGACAGAAAAATACTTGGCTTTCCTGTCTTCTACAACTACGCTTTCTCTGAGGATTTCTGCAGCAGAGTGTATTAAATCATTCTGATACTGGTGAGCTGTATAATGTCCATATCTGCTTGCCAATCTACTACTAAGACTGGGTTGAGTAGAAGCAACAAGCTCCAGAATTTCAATTAAATTACCTCTGTTGCTTAAATCTTGGGACTCATCATGCCTATGAAAAGCAATTCCCTGTCTTGCACAGAGTAGGGTAACCTTTAAAAGCATCTCAAAATGATTGTGATTTTCTGCAATGGTAGCAGAGTGACTGGAGACAAGCTGGTCTGCAACACATGTAGAACTTTTGGATTGAACTTTCAAGTATTCTATCCATGCAATGGATGCACTCTTATGTCTAGAGCTGAATGCGTGCTGTTTTAGCAAACTTTTAAAATCTTTCCATTTCTGAAAGCCACACTCAATAAATGCTCTGCTGCCAGCTTGTTCACCAGCTCTTGTACTTTGAGTACCAAAATGTCAGCATGAAAAACAGAAAACAGAATCTGTCGCAACTGAATATTCGATGAACGGATATGATAAAAACCAGCTACTGTTAAAATGTCGACCATCTGTGACAGGATATGCATTTAGTTTGGGCTGGACTGGATGGTTATTTTTGGAACTTGAAATATCTACAGCTTTGGAGATGCTTATGCTGCTATTAGTCCCATTGGATTCATGGCTAGGTAACAAATACTGCACTCCACATCAATGAGCTCCTGATGATGATGATGATGAGGAGGATGAAAGGAATGATGATGACATGTGTGTACTGTGTGCTGCTTCCTCATCTTCCTGAGGTGTTGTGCCAGTGGATGTGCTGGATGTTGATGGTGCACAGTCATTGGGATCATCTGTGACCTGCAGGACACTTTGTAAGGAAGCATTTCTGGCATTCTTTTCCATTGTGGATGGCTCTTCATTCCCACCTTTCTGTTCTGGTGTGCCAGTGGATGTGATGGATGCTGATGGTGCTCAGTCATTGGGTTCATCTGTTAACTGCATGGCACACTGTAAGGAAATATTTCCATCATTCTTTTCCTTCATGGACTGCCCTTCATTCCCACCTTCCTGGTCTGGGTCAGTGGACAAGGTGTCTGTTGCTGGTGCATGGTCAGTATTATCTGTAAACTGCAGGACACTTATCTGTACACCTCTTATTCTGATTTGGATATTCCTTTTCATGGCTGGCTCCTCATTACCACTATCTTCATTTCTAGAGGCCTTTCATTTTACAAACAATGAAATACTCATCTGCAATAGTCGAGGTTGTGGTGCAGGCTCCATCCTCAAGACTCACTGAGGAAAAAAAATAAACTTCAGCTAATACATACACAAGAACTGTCCCCCACAAAAACCCCCTAAAGGCTAATGAAATAATGCATACCAACCAGCAATAAATACAAGTCCTCATCAGCTATTGGTGTGGGGAGGGCAGCAGACAGTGCTCAGAATGAGAGGTGCCTGCCGGCCCACCTGTCCAGTGGATGCCTGTGTGAAGGACCCCTGGTCATTTTTCTCACACAAGTGAGTGAGATGATAGCAGTGCCACTGAAAGTGATAGAGACCTGTCACCTGGACCCCAGTGGGTCATTTCTGACTAAAACGTGAAGTGTAAAAGAACTGCAGTTCTGGTGGTCTAAGGGGCAATCCCCTGAGAGACCACAAGACTGTCAGCTGCCCAGGACCCAGCAAAGAGACAAAGACACAGTTAGACTAGACCACAAGGAAACATGGCAAACACAGAGCTGCAGTATTAAAGTGCAGCTCAATACTGACATACATATGTCACCCTGGGAGCTTCTCCATTGATTTACAAGGTTGGCCTCAGTATTTATTTTCCAGATGGTTCCCCAGTACACCAATCCAACCCTGGACTAAGGTGTTCACACTTTGAAAGTGGAAAAGGTACCAGATTAAAGTGTTCTTCAGTCTAATGTCTGTGACAAATGGCAAAGCAAACCATGAGCACAGAAACAGAGACTAGCACAATATTGGGAGTCGTCTGATGGTATATGTTCCCAGAGATAAGACTAGAATACACCAGGAAGAGTCCCAACATCACCAGAAATATGTTGTGAGTGTTTTAAATAAATTGTGGATTCCTTTATCAACCTTCTAGAGGTTGAAGGGATCATTGTGTAACCCCAAAGGGATGGCAGAGGCTGGCTGGGGCATGGGTGTGCAGACCCTCACCTGAATTTCCAGTCATGGCAAACTGGTCACCAGAAGGGCACAGGTTTACCTATTTCTAGTGGTGGACATTTGATCTCTGCTTTGAGTGTGAAATGTTATGAGCACTCTCAGACAGGAGACCTAGCTAGCGTAGTCCTAGCACATCTCTCCCAGAATTCTGAATAAATATGTTATTTTGTACTCTGCTTCCGATGGTGACCTCGGACCTTTTTGATGCCTAAGAGCCAGGTATTTGTCCTGAAAGCCAGCGGTGGTGTTGCCTTTTGTTATACCAACCAACTTGTGGTTTGATGCCTTTTCTTTGTACAAGTAAGGGGGGGCCCAAGTTGCACACTTTCAATTGTGTAACTGGTGCTTAGGATGGAATGCAAGCAATTAATATTCAAGTAGGAAATTTTTGAATGCAAACAGTTAATATTCAAGGTAGGAAATTTTAATGTACAGCTTCCACCTCTGTGAAGCACGCCTGCAACACATACAAGTGAGGTGCAAACTGCGGCATTAATGTAACCGCCTGACTCACTACTGCACTCCTACCTCACAAGCACGATACAGTGATGGCTAACGTAGCTCACTGAAATAAGTCCAATCACAGTAACACCCCCATCGCTTATGATACAATTACAATATAGATACTGTACTATTAAACCCAAAGGCATGACCAGTGGTTAGATTAACAGTCTGTTAATCACCCCATAGGGATGTAATGTGGCATGAGGTGCAGCCGATGAGTACCATATTGTCTCTAGGGGGTGATTAACTGACTGTTAATATAACTCTTGGGAGTGCCTTATTGCTATCATAAAAAAATGTTCCAAAAAGAGAGGATTAAAAGAATACTTTTGAAGGTTTTCCTCATTTAGAGGGAGATTGTTAATAAAATAGTTCTTCCACCAACAGTTTAAGAATGCTGGTTGAAAATCAGAATGCATCATTCCAGTCATTCAGCAGTACTAGAGGATGGAATGCTGACAAGAAGAATCCATGTGTCATTGTGATAAGTCTGTACATCACAGTATAACATAGATTAATATAATGTATGGTAGAACGCTGTTAACCTTAGGAAATCATCATTTCCTAAGGTTGTTAACCTATCGATGTGACGTAGACATGTTAACCTATCGATGCTACGTCACATCGATAGGTTAACAACAGCGATTGGTCTGAGCATGTGCGCGCTTTTTTCAGCGGGAACCGACGGATGAACAGCAGCGGTTAGAAGGACTGAACGCCAGGCGGTGACTAGTTAGCAAAAGTAAGCAGCCTTTTTTATGGGACCATACACTATAAAATAATGTATGGTCTCTTCGGCAATCGGTCAACACACGTCTCGAGGTTGTTATGGCGGTCAGAACCTCGAAGCTCTCGGCCTTGAGGTTTACATGGTCGCCCTGGCAACCTCTCGACAGTTAACTGACCGGTTACCGATAGAGGACCATACATTATCCTCTATGTAAGTCTGTTGGACTCCTAACAGTCAATCAGATTACAGCATTTCTGAGAACCCTTATAATCTATAGTAATACACTACTACTGTACCACAAACAGTAAGGCATAGATTTCTGCTCTCAAACCCACACCAAACAGATGATCCATCAATAAGCATTCATGGGGAGGATGGGTAGAAGGGAGTCAGGGACCTCAGTTTAACATCTTATCTGAAGAACGGCATGCCCCAGCAGTATAACACCTCCCTAATACTGCTCTTGGATGCCAGAGTTTTAGGTGAAAGTTCAATCCAAGTTCGGGACAAGAATCCACAACCTTCTGGTCCAGAGGCAGATGTGCTACCAACTGACCCATGCCAACACCTTGAGCATTGAGGAGCTGCCAAGATCTATGGCAGCAGGGACCCAGGAGTACAATGGAAGGGTTAATGTGCTCATCAATTAGGCTGACTTGATGGCAATCATAAAGATCCCCAGCCCCCTTGCCGCTTTTACAAAAAAAACGGTAAGGCTCCCACCTACTGCAGAAAGCAAATACATCTGCTCTTGGCTTTATCTAATGCAGAAATCAAACAATATTAGAGGCGCCACTGGGAAAATAACACTGAGTGCAATTTTGTTAAATAATCAATGACATTTCGGTTTTGTGATATTATTGTTTCTGTGGTAGCACTCTGCCCCCAACAGGCTGATATCCTACTAATACCCAGGAGGGGGTAGTGGATCACCCCAACATAAGCAATAGTAAGACCAAATATTGCTTGAATATGAGTTGTTTGCCTGTGTTTTAATAATTACTGATATTATTCCGCCCCCTACACCCCCCCCCGGGGGCCAAGCTGAAATAACGGCAATGCCCGGGGGAGGTGTTGGAGGTAGAGTGCCCCTACAGAAATGAAAATATGAATAACTATTAAAAACATAAAGATAAGCCATAGATAATTGTTGTTTTTAGTAGAAAACTTGTAACCTTATAACTCTTAGTTGCTTTTGGTTGTACAGCTTTTTTATTCGTAGTTGTAAGTCAATGAAAATAGAAAACCTGTAATAACCCCACATTCATTCAAAAACCTGTCTCTCCCTCTCTCTCTCTTTCCATAATTTCCCATATATAGTGAAGTCATTTGCAAAGTTCACTGTGCATTTCTGTACTTGGGAGTTGTGCCATTTCTATCTTCCATGTAAACACGTCTGAGCCGTAACTCACCAAGTTCTCCAAAAGGCGCACGCATGTCCCAGGAATCTTCACAATCACCGGTTTGACTTTTATAAATATGTAACAACAAAGTTAACGATTCAGATTCAAGATGTGAACACAGGCCTTACAGAACAGACTTTTCAAAAACAAAGGGCAATACTGCGCTCAACTCAGTGAAAAGTTGGGTGTGCTCAGTAAGGCAGCAAACCTTCATGTCCACCAAATAATAGAACTGGTACTGCAAGAATAATACTGTAGGTGATTTTAAGCCAAATAATGAAAAGCAGTGAAGATGCAGACAGCCCTTATCGCCTCGACTAACTGGTGTTCTAGTTCCAGGAAGGCATCAGGAGATGCCGTCACGCCCTCTGGAGGACCTGTTGGCTTGAGTGTGGAGGCTTTGTCAGGGTCTTCCTTGCTTTTCATTATTTGGATTAAATTCACCTATAGCATTATTTCTGGACTGCCAGTTCTTATCTTCTTTACAAAACAGAGCATTGTCTACAGTATGAGGAGTGAATGGGAGAGTCTGAGCTGTATCCTTGGACACTAGGAGGAGTGGGAGGATTGAAACTTTTAAATATTTGAAGGGGATAGACAATGTGAGGGAAGGGAGCATGTTTCAATGAAAATAAAACCAGAAAACTAAACTGGGGGGAACAGTTTGAAGCTGAAGGGAGGATGGTTTAGAGGTAACAGGAGAGGGTATTACTTCACAGAGAGGGTGGTGGCCCCTGGAACAGACGACCAGAGAGGTTGTGGGGAACAAAATGGTAGGAGAGTTACTAGGGTGCATGAGATAACTACATGGGAATAAACAGGGCAGGGAGCAATTAGGGAAGAGGATAAACCTGGAAGAATGGTGGGGACTGGAATCTCTATCGGGGAGGGGGGTGCGCAGGGATGGGGTGTAAAGAGGTAGGTCCAGGGCATCCAATGGGGATGGTTTAGTGGCAGACTGGATAGGTAAATGGGGTCCTTTTCTGTCCTCTGATTTCTGTGTTAATTGTACCAAATAATATCACGGCAGATAAAGGGAAACCTCCTCCTAACACAGGCTCAGCAATATTTTGAGACAAAGAGGGGAAGTGGTTGCCTGGCCTGACACATAGGATGGGAGGTGGTAGAGAAAAACATTTTACAACTACAGGAGAAGTATGAGGAGCCAGTAGTGGACCAGTCAGCTAAACATGAGGAATTTACTAGTTCAGTACAGTGCTACAGTGCTCCTAGCCCTGCTACCTTCTTGGACACCCTGCTCTTGACCCTGCGATTGGTGGTTTTCTGCCATGCTGTTTTCACCACTGGGAGGCTGCCAGTTGTGCAATCACATGACATGAGTGTATGTGGAGGCATGCAGTCGCTAATCCTCTCCTTGGAGGCAGGCTAAAAGCAGTATGGCCAGTCTGCCCTCCTTGTCAGAGGACAGCAATCTGTAGGATACTTGACCTCTGCCCCGTGTTGACCCCCATGTCACTGAGTCCACTCCAGAACTCTGACTGCTAGCATGGCAGGTGATAGGGCTACTGCTGAGCCACCAGGCCAGCATGTCAGGTGGTAGGGCTACTGCTGAGCCATCGGCCCGGCAGCATGGCAGGTGGAAGGGCTACTGGTGAGCCTCAGCCACTGGGCTACATGACAGGTTTGTAGGGCTGTGGAGCCACCCAGCAAGCATGGAAGAAAGGTGGCTGGGCTGCTGATGAGCCACCAGGCTAGCATGGCAGGTGAAGGGCTACTGTTGAGCCACTGGGCTGGCAAGGCAGATGGCAGAATACTGCTGAGCCACTGACCTGTCACAGGGCTAGCATTGCAGATGGAAGGGTTAGTGGGCTACTACTGAACCACTGGGATGGCATGACAGGTGGAAGGACTACAGCTGAGCCACTGGCCCAGCCTAATGAAAACATTTTTAATGCAAAAAAAGTTGTGTGGTCCCACAGATAAGATATATCTTTACTATGGCAGTCATTCATAAATAAATCAAGCAATCAGGACCAGATGAGTACAACAGGAAGGACAGGACTCCTGTTCAAACTTTGAAGACCATTTAATGAAAATTATCAATTTTTTTTGGTGGGGGAGTTTAAGGGATACACTGATAGGGAAAGAGGGAGTATCCTAAGGGGCTGCCATTCAAGAGAAGTTCCTGGTAGCCTGGTCAAGTGGCACAGCAGGCTGAGGTACTGGCTGTCTCATTGCATGCCACAAAAGTGACCCAGGTTTGGGACTGGGAATGATGCAGGACACTTAGACCCTGTTCACACTTGGGAGCTTAAAATGGTTTAACTGCCTTAAACCATTCTAAGCTCCCAGAACACAATTTCCATTGACACTGTAACATGGTTAAAACCGTGTTACAACCATGTTCTAAAACTGTGCTAAAACCCTGCTAGAGAGGTGGAATTTAGCACTGTTTTAGCTAAACATGGTTTAGCAGGTATAGCACGGACACATGCAGGCTCCAAACCAGAGCTATTTGAAGGTACAGCAATACAGACTAATGTATGCTGTACCTTCCAATAGCTCTGGTTTGAATCCTGCATGTGTCCGTGCTATACCAAGACCAGGTAAAGACTGGCAGGCTTCCTGTCAGTATGTAACTGGTGTCAGACTAGCACAGACAGTCATCGGCTCCAAACTGGAGCTATTAGAAACTACAGGGCTACAATAGTCCTATGGAGGCACCCTGGCTGTCCCCGCAAAACACTTCACGCTAGGGACAGCCGCGGGCGGTGGTGGGCACGCTGGGAGGGAGCTGGAGTCATGAAATGCTGGTGGGAACGGTGCAGGATCAACCAAATAAACATTTAAATATCAAATGACACAGTGAGTGAAAAAATATACTACTTATTAGACAGCTAATCAGGCCCTGCTTCACATGGAGGGGGGCCCCCTCAGACATGGACTTTTCCCTTTAAAACTGAAACATGACTTTTAAGTTCTCCATTGACTGCAACTAGATTAGCTCAGCTGACCTCTAATGGAATTGGAGTTATGCTACTACGCCTGGCCCACAGAGGTGCTAGCTTGTTCTGGTGGGGTGCTTGATCGGGTAGGTATGTAGCGATGGTGTCCTGACTGCAGTAGCATTGGGGAGTGCACAGCATGAGACTAAAAAAAGGTTTGACTAAGACAGGGTATCCAAATAGTGGGCAAGCCGTTCTTTTGACTCTGCTGCAGCTTACAAGCCTCTAGCCTACAATACTCACAATCTCACACCTTTTGTTGGTGCCAGGGCAGAGAGTCTCAGACTCCTTTCAGAACTTGTGAGGTAGATATTTGAAAGGGGGGCTCCATTCAGGTCAGAAGAGTCCGAGCTTTTGCTCATCCTGAACCACTTCTGACATGGGTAACAGTAACAGACCATTTAAACAGGTGCAACTGTTTCATACAGTTGCACAAATGTCAATTGCAATGTCTGGTAACCATCTCTCTCCTAAAGGCACATCAATATGTAGCGCATAGCAATCACCTGGACACATTTTAAAGTGCTAGATTCTTTAATAAAGTGCAGATCGGTAGAATACTCACACACCATAACACTTTATTAAGCAGCAAAAAGTCCACCTTTGAGAAAGTACTGGTTAGAGTATGAAACGTGTCAGATGACATCTGGGAGGCGGATCCCTCCATCTTGGCTGCTGGGGAAGCAAATGTTACAGAGGCTTGTGTTTGAGCCTACCTGTGTGAAAAACACTCTGGAGTTTTTAAAGGTTACCATGGACTTTTATGGACTTTTTACTGCTTAATGAAGTGTTATGGTGTGTGAGTAGTCTACTGATTTGCACTTTATTAAAGAATCCAGCACTTTAAAATTTGTCTGAGTGATTGCTATGAGCTACATATTGATGTGCTGGTTACCAGACATTGTGAATGACATTTATTTTTTAACCTGGCATCCCCGGCCCCTGGATACAGTTGCCACCAAAACTGTACAAGTTACACAAATGTACCTTTCTTTGTGGAACACTTTTGCAAGCATGTACCACTGTAGGGTATAGCAGATTCGGAGATCCAGTCTGGAAAATCCATATAGCTAAACCTCAAAAATAAACTATATGGGCTGCAAAAAAACTATCTTGGTTCTACCTTCAACTGAGAAGTACTCTAACACTCATGCTTCAACACCTCAGAGCCCTCTGAAGCCTTAAACTGCACCCTCTTAGACTCACTTCACTCACTGTATCTTTTTAAAGGTATGCCATCATTGCTAATTTGCCCAGTTTTACAGTGTGCTTATCAAGCATTTTTATTTTTCATTTTTTTGTCTTCTAGGAGATGTCCAAGTCCCCTTCCTATCCCAAAAATGTCCCACATCACTGACTCAACAAGCACTAAGCACACCAGCACAGTGTAATTATTCAGCAGTACTGAAATTGCATACCTGGGCTGGCTGGGCTGCTACTATCTTCTTCTTGTATCTCCTCATGTGGTGTGATGATGAGATGATGATGGTGCAGGTGCTATGCTGTGCTGCCCAAGTCATGCCCTCATAGTCTTCTTGTCCGTCCTGCTGTCCACCACTCAGATGACTCCTCTTTCAGCACAGCTCATTGAGCTCAAGCTCAGACAGCTGTTCTCTCTCTCTGGCTTGCCCCCGGCCTGCCCAGCCCAGCTGCCTACCCACCCAATCAACAAACAAGGAGAAGAATTTGAAGAAAAAGAAAAACCTCCTGACCCAAGTGTGTAGTCCATCCATCCACCCACCTAACACAGACCCCTGACCCATCGCATAGTCGACTGTCTATGCTCCTTCTTTGCACAAATGCGTGTCCGTTGCAGGGCCGCCTGATGAATCTCTACTCACACACTCTTCTCTTCACCACCACTGTCTGACTGAGAGACTCTCTGCCAGACCAACAGGGACCATCCAGCTGTCCCTTTCACTTGGTTTCCCACCTCCCTTCCCACCTCCTGCTCGTAGGCTTCTCCTGCTTACAAGTTAGTGACGCAAGGGCCACCTCACAACTCCCGTCCCCTGGCCTTCCTAGCCAATCGCTACCCAGGTCCTGCCTCCGCGCATGTACACTGAGATGCAGTTAGTGCTCTGCGCAGTGGGACTTGGAGTTTTTTGGCAGGAAGGCCAGTTGTTGCTGCTTGCTGTGAGTGGGGGCAGGCAGTACTTTAAAAAAAAAGACACTGGCTTGGCCTCGGGTTCTGGGCTCCTGACTGCAGCAGGATGGAGGAGCAGGCTGGCAGTACAAAAAAAAATGGAGGGGAAGCAACAATGCAGGGGGAAACTGTCCCCCCAAAAGGCACCCCTGCTTATTTTTGGATGTTTACACATTATTTTTCTATGTAAAATACTTTCTCAGCTGGCTTACTCTGCTCTTACTCTTCCTACATTACCTACATACCATTGCCTGCCTGCCTGTGACTTCTGTCCAGTGCATGTACTGTAGCATAGCAGCATCTCATTTTACTGCAGTGGCATGGAAATGCTGCTTGCTTAATCTGTGTGACGTTTCCAGCTTGGAACATGAGCAGGGGTCAGACTCGAGACAAAGCTCTGTATTCTACAGAGATCATGCAGCATTCATTAATGACACCCAAATAAACAGAATCTTCTCAAATATCATTCCTTAATGCTGTCCCTCAGACTGGCAAGGGGAACTGTGATCATTCTCAGGGCCCCAAATGGTCAAGATTCAAAGGCACTGAGTCACAGGTTTCCTACATTTCCTTGGTGGTTTATGTGCCACTTACAGTAGAAATCTAGATTTAGTAGTTGCCGTATTGGTCCTTGCAAGAATAGATCCAGAAGCAAATGATTTGATACCTTTCAATGGACCAACATAGATGTAACAACAAGAACAAAGTGCTCTAGCTTTTGGACCAACCAGTCCTTCTTCAGAAGCTCATGGCAGTTGTTTAGAAAATACAATACTTATAACAATTAATCTGGGTGGGGGTTGCCTTTCGGTAATCACATCCTTATACTAACTGTGACACTCATAGCTTGATTTAGGAGTTATCTGCTTCAGCAGTGTTATCTTATGTCAATTAAATTTATATGCAGTAGGATTCTTTGTATGTGTGTTCCACCAAGCACATCTGAACCCAAGGTTCTTTCTGGCTGAAGGCAGTATTGTACTGTTAAACTTCTCTGACATCATCTTCTGGTTTTTTTTTGTTTTTTTTTAAATGAGTATTTTAAACCAATGGGGATTTTTTTCTGTTTTTCTCTGCATTATCTAGCTGTTATAAGTGTTGTATTTTCTAAACAACTGCCATGAGCTTCTGAAGAAGGACTGGTTGGTCCGAAAGCTAGAGCACTTTGTTCTTGTTGTTACATCTATGTTGGTCCATTAAAAGGTATCAAATCACTTACAGTAGAAGGAATTTCCTTGCCAAATAGAGCAGCTGTTTATACTTAAACGCAGACTGACCAATATATCTTTCAGATATCAGATATCAGGTCAGGGAAGAGTATACTTGGACAAGTGGGAGGGGGGACCACTGGGCACCAGGGTATAAGCACATTGAATAACTTTCTCAATTATAACTCACTTCTTTGGTAACATAACATGACATTACAATATAATTCCACTAATATGCAGGGTGGACTACTGATATGGATATGAAAGGTAACAGGCTGTGCAGGTCACCAAATGATGAGAGGAATTTCAGTCTGTTTATTTTTTCCCAAAAGATAAGTGGTGTAAACTATTGTGGGAGGATAAAAGGAGATTGAGGAGGGGGGCAAGCAAAATCAAAAGTGCCCAGTAAAAGTCTTAAAAGGTCATGAATGTGCAACCCCACCTCCCAAAAGACATGGTAACTGCTCTCATAAACTAGACATATTCGCAAAAAAGAGTGAAACAAAGTAAATAAAGGTGTTAAACACACACACACACACACACACACACACACACACACACACACACACACACGATAAAATAGATCATTGACTGCTGCTGATAGTGCAAAACAAAAATTTTACTTACTTAGGGGGAAGGGTGGAAATTAAAGCCCCAAATGTTACCCATAACCAGTTACTGTAATAGATAAACTTTGGACTGAATAACTGAATTATTTGAAAGTGGGAGAAGTTACACAAACTGTATAATTAAACTGAAAAATCAGGGAGCATCCTGATAACTTTAATCATGCTTACAGCAGCTGAGAAGGTGCCCCATGTTATACATCTGAAGATCAGATTAGCATATTTCACAAGTTAAGTTGACAGGTATGGATGCTGTGCATAATTTTCCCTGCACTTTAAGGCATTTATTGGGATTTGTAGGAACATTTATGTTGTCACAAATGCTGTTATTTTTTAGCTGCAGACTGCTGCAACACAATGAGGATGGGGACAATATGTTAGGAGCAACATTTTTAAGAATCACCTGATATACACTCATTGGGGTCTGTTCATCAATGCCTAGTAGGGGCAACACATGGGCATTGCTATGACAGAATGCCACACAGGGGTGATCGGTGCACCCCCTGTGGCATTCATCATGGGTGCACTAATGTCCCCAATGGGAACTGGGACAGGCATCCTATTGGATGCCCACCCATGCCCTGCACTGGCTCCCATGCCACCAAATTCCTCAGCTGTGTGGCAGTGTGCCAGGAGTGGGCAGGAACAGATGGCCAGCGCTAGTGCATGCTGGGTTGCACATGCCTCTGTGGGAGTACGAACCTACGCGAGTGAGGTATGCTTGTTTCTTGTGCAATTAATGCCCCTTAGTGCATAGGGCCCATTGTTTGTGTTACTTATTCTGAGGATTAAAAAGTATGTTATTTTGTCTTAAATTCCCAGAGGGACAACTTTTTTCAGTTTATCATGTGGTGTCTCTATCTGCATGGTTGTTCCTCTGCCAGAGCTCCTTAGTAATCAGTATAATATTTATAAAGTGTGGAGTCCGATTTTAATTGAACATGGACATTGTTTGCTCTGACAGTTTCTGAATTAGAGAATTATCAGACTGAATTACTGAGTGTCTGTGTATGTGCGTGCTAAGCGGCGCATGTGTAATGTGTGTGCGGCGGCGCCGCGTGCACGCCTGCGTGATAACAGGTCATACAATACTGTACTTAGACAAATGGGAGGTGGTACCACTGGACAACAGAACATAACCATATTGTATAACTTTCTTATTCATAATTCACTTCTTTAACAACATTACGTGACCTAAATTACCCTAATACAGAGGGTTGACTATTGATATTAAAGATAATGGACTGTGCAGGTCACCAAATATTGAGCAGAGTTTGAGTCTGTTTTTTTTTTGGTCCGCCCCAAAAAAAAGTAAATGGTGTGAACTAGGGTGGGGGTGACTAAGAGGAGATTTCTGGAGAGAGGAGCAAGCAAAAACAAAAGTACCCAGCAAAGGTCTTCAAATGTCATTGATCTGCAACCCCCCCTCCCCCCAAAGACCTGGCAACTGCTCTTATAAAGCAGACATGTTTACAACAAAGAATGAAACAAAGTAAATAAAGATGTGTGCTTCAAAACACAAACACATGAACAAAAATAAGATACAATAGATCAGCGACTGCTGCTGATGGTGCAAAACAAAAGTTTTATTTACCTAGGTGGGAATTAAAGCCCCAAAAGTTACCCCTAACCAGTCAATTGAAAAATGTTCGACTGAATAATTGAATTATTTAGAAGTGGAAGAAGTTACACAAACTGTATAAATAAACTGAAAAATTAAGGAGCATCATAATGCGAACATATGAACATACGAATATGCCAGCAGAAACAGACCACTCGGTCTATTTAAGTCTGCTCGAGTGTGCAGCCAACAACCCTAGTTTGCAGCTGCCCCACCCCCTCCCCTTTGTCATTCCACTGCCACCTCCTCACCTCCCCCACCCTCACTCTCCCCTGTTCCCTGTCCCATGCCCTTTTGAAGCTGTTCACAGATTTACATGATACCGCCATTCTGGTAGGGCATTCCATTTTGCTACCACCCTCTCTGTGAAATAGTGTCTCCTCATTTCCTTCCTAAATCTTCCCCTCTCTATTCTTAGCCCATGCCCCCTGGTGACCCTCCCCCTCCTTAACTTAAAGACCCCATCTGCCCCATCCTTATTGATTCCCCTCAGATACTTGAATGTCTCTATCATGTCCCCCTGTCTCGTCTATCCTCCAGGGTGTACATATTCAGGTCTCCTAGCCTACTGTCATAGTCTCTCCCCTCCATTCCACATATCATCTTTGTTGCCCTCCTCTGCACCCCCTCCAGTAGCCTGATATCACGCTTTAGGCATGGCCTCCAAAACTGACTGCACATGATACTCTAAGTGCAGCCTTACCAGCGACCTGTAAAGGGGCAAGATCACCTCTCTTCACTTGGATGAAAACTCCCTCGCTATGCACCCCAACATTTTGTTTGCTTTTGCAGCCGCTCTCCTGCACTGGGCAGTGTTGTTCATGATCCCTGTTATCATTACCCCTAGGTCCTTCTCCTCTGTGATCCCCAGCTTAACCCCTCCCCCCAGCCAGTATTCTCTCCTTGGGTTCTTCATCCCAAAGTGCATAACCTTGCACTTCTTTGCATTGAACCCCAGCTGCCACCTCTCTGACCCTCCTCTAGCTTGCGTGGTCCCCTGCAGCTGCTTCCATCCCTCCTTTCCATCCACCACTGCTCTGATTTTGGTGTCATCAGCAAACAGTTTACCTTGTTCACCACCCGTGTGCAATGTGTCTGCTGAAAGAGCCCAAACAATACTGGCCCCAACACAGAACCTTGTGGCACCCCACTCATCACCGGCCTTGGAGTTGAGAGTTCCCCTCTCAACACCACCCGTTGCAGCCTGCCACTCAGCCATCTTGTAATCCAGTTCATCATTTTTGCCCCTACCCCTACACCAGTTAGCTTCTCCCCAAGCCACCCATGAGGTACTGAATCGAAGACCTTGCTGAAGTCCAAGTAAAGAACATCCACTGCATAACCCTTATCCAGCTCACCTGTCACCCAGTCATAATATTGTATGAGGCTGGTTTGACAAGACTTTCCTGAAACAAACCCATGCTGCCTCACATCCTGGAGGCCATTGTCCTCCAGGTACGACACCAGTCTTTCCTTTAGTATTGTTTCCATGAATTTGCACACTATGGAGGTGAGATTTATTGGACAATAATTACCCAGTTCATCCCTTGGCCCACTCTTGCGTAATGGTACTATATGTGCCATCCTCCAGTCCAGTGGCACACATCCCAACTCCAGTGAGGTGCTGTACAGATCCACCAGTGGCTCTGCCAACACCTCCGCCATCTCCCTCAGCACTCTGGGGTGGATACCATCCAGTCCTGGTGCCTTGTCTACCTTCAGTGACCTCAGTCCCTCTAGGACTCTACTTGCCTCAATTCTTCCATCTGTCACCTCCTCTCCCTCTGTCCCACCCTCCCAGCCCATGCTGGTGCTCCTCCCCTTTTCTGTCCACCTCACCCCTTTTATCCTCACTATTGTCTCCTTGCACTTCCTTTTCTCCCTGATGTATCTGAAAAAGTCTTTCTCTTCCCCTATTAATTCCCTTGCTAATCTCGGCTCCATCTGGGCCTTGGCTTCTCTCACCTTTCTAGTCACTTCCCTGGACCATCTTGCATATTCCTCTCTGTCCACTTCCTTCCCTGTCCTCCCAAACCTCTGGTGCGCCACTCGTTTTGCCCTCACTACCTCCACAACCTCGCTGTTCAACCAGCATGGTTTTCTTGCTCTGCACCTCTTACTCTGTCTTGGTGCAGGCTTCGGTTGCCTCTGTAACCCCTCATTTAATAATATCCCATTTCTGCTCCACGACCATCTCCTGCCTTATGCCCTCCAGTTTCCCCTTTCAGTACTTTCTGCATCTTTCCAGAGTCTTCCCCCCTGAAGTTTAACACCTGAGTAACTGATTTCTCTGGCTCCCCACACATCATGATATTAAACCACACGGTTTGGTGATCGCTGTCAGCTAGTGGGTCCTCTACCTTTATTTCCCTCACTGCCTCCCCATTCGACAGTACCAGATCTAAAGTGTTCTTTAGCCTAGTAGGTACAGTAACCAACTGTGTCGGGAGACCCTCCTGGATCATGCCCAGGAGCACTTGCTCTCTAGCACTGGAGGTGACCGGAATGCTCCAGTCAACCCCCGGCAAGTTGAAATCCCCCGCAATGACCACCTTCCCTTTTCTACATAACTTTAATCATGCTTACAATAGCTGAAAAGGTGCCCCATGTTACACATTTGAAGCTCAGATTAACATATTTCACAAGTTAAGTACACAGGTATAGATGCTGTGCAAAATTCTCCCTGCACTTTAAGACATTTATTGGATTTGTAGGAACCCTTATGTTGTCACAAAAGAGGGTTGCCCAATTAAAGGGGCAGACCTCATTGTCCCCAGGCCTGGGCAAGTGTGTGTGGGAGAGCCATGAGGCTGGGGAGGGGATGTGGGGAGGGGGATAGAGACCAAAGACATGAGGTCACAAAAGGTGAGGGGCCTGATGAGGTCACGGAAGGGGAGGGCAAGGGGTGGGAGGAGAACAGTGAGGTGGCAGCTGGGGAATGGCCAAGGGAGGGTAAGGGGCAGGGCCACAGGGCTAGTTCATAAGGGACTGCACAGCTCTGGGAGCCCAAAATTTTGCTCCAGGAGATTTTTTCTGGAAACACATCAGTTTGGCAAAATTTGGGATTGAAGCCATTGGGCAAATTCATTTGATTGCACTCTGAGTTAATTAACTAACATTTCACTAATAACGGTAATTGCTAGGATTTAGGAACTGCAGCTGTAAGGAAATCTGGCTGGAAAGCACAGGTGTAAGTGAGTATTTTCCATGAGGAAATGACTGAGAGGTAAGGCTTAACAAACAGAAAAGTAAAGGAGGTACATGCATGCTTTGAGGCAATGGCATCTGACATCATCACCATGTGGTCGGGGGGGGGGCCGCGACTATGTGAAGGACAAGGAAGAAGGAAGAAGGAAGAATAGCAGGCTAGCAAAACAAAAAAAAAATAAAGAAATAAAAAAAAATAAAAACAAACAAACCAGGGATTTAAAAAAAAAAAAAGAAAGAAAGCAGCACAAGGAGCACACAGCTAGAGGCCAATGGAGTAGCAGGACTAGGCCAGGTGGGTGAGGATGCTGGACCAAAGGGAGGCCAAGGGCGAGGATTGGCGTAGCCGTGCTGGGGAAAGAAGATCAAAACCATAGTGGGATATAGAGACTGCATAACGGGTTACAGCCCAGAAAGGGGCTGGTGGTACAGTCAGAGGTTTGGAGTAACAAATATGAACAATTTTGGACATCTAACAGACCAAATTGGGGCTTTTGGTCTTGTACAACTTATATATAAAAAAAAAGGAAAATAGATAAACTAATAAATATAGTGCATTAAATATATAGCTAGAGTATAAATAATTATACAGAATAAAAGAGAAGTGGGGGAGTAAGGACTAAAGTGGAAGCACGAGGGGATGGATAGACTGGCAGTAAAAAAAAAAGAAGTGGGGGGGGCACAACCTCACAAGAGACATAAAGCGTATCATGAGGCAGATACTGATTGTTTTTGATTTCTCAACAGATATCTGTTAACGGAAGGATGGCCCAAGGAAGTCAAAGCCAAGCAAAGAGGACTGCTATTTGGTAGTAATGGACCTGGTAGACAAGGTGAATGAGTTGTTGGAGGTGGTGGAGCCAGCCGGTAGGGAAAAAGGCAAAAAGCAGAAGGGGAAGCAGGGCAGGGGAGACGGGAGGAATAAGAGATTGCCAAAAGCAACAGGTGAACCTGAGCCCCAGCCAGTGGTGCCCAGGCCAATACCAGTGCCTTCTCTGCCTCTTCACCCATTAGTCCTACACCAGAGCCTACACCAGCCCCAGGGCCAGCTCCGGTGCCTACACTAGTGCCTCCTACACCAGTGGCACTATTCCTGTTGCCAATGCCAGGGCTACAGCCACCAGTCCTGATGCCTGCACCCAGCCCAAAGGTAGTTCCTCAGCTGGGACCCAGCGCCCCACAGCTGACAACACCAGGTAATCAGACCATGACACTGGAGAGCAGTGTCAAGGAGTATGTCAAGTAGATGTTGAAGTGCATGCGTAAAAATGGACTCAGGCAGTTGGAGAAGGCATTGGGGGAGATCAAAGGGACAGGGGCAGAGGGAGTGAGTGGGGGAGCAATGAGGAGCCTACAACAGGAAGGGAGACTGGGGTACCAGGGGTGCGACTTGGAGATCACATTCCCATAGCCATGAAAGAAAAGATATGGAAAGGTGAATATGTAGACATTTTTGCATTGGCAAATGTAGACAACATGGATAAGTATGAGGAGAAGAACAGTTCTGAGAAAAAGGACATGGCAGCAGCAGTGGTACTATTAGGTAAGGAGGAAGATGACAAGTCACTGAAGGGAAAACCTGGGACAACTGGTCCATGGGGTTCACCTATTTTACAACAATTGTCATAGAGAAACAGCCTGAATTGGCTACCCCATTTCTGACGTACTCTCTTATTATAAAGAACGCGTATAAAAAAGGTGGCCATAACTGGCTAAAGTACGGTGAGAAGTTTAGGAAAAGGATAGCACACTTTAGCGATGTAAAATGGGATGCTAGACAAATAGACCTGAGGCTGGAAATTTACATGGGGCCAACAGGAGCTGAGGCAGGGGAGGATAGAAAAAAAAAAAGCTTGTTGGGGATATAACTGGGCGTTCTGTTCCTGGCCGAACTGCCGTTTCCAACATGTATGTTCCAAATGCGGGGGGCACCACTAGGAGTCAAAATGTAGGTATAACTGGGAGAAAGGGGCCAGCAGCCAGGACAGCTCATATCAGCAGCCCTTTTGGACCAACCAAGGGAACTTTAGGGGTCAGCCATGGAGGAGAGGAAATTTGGGGAGGAGAACAGGGAGAGGGGTCTCACCTATCAGAATTGACACCAAGATAACTAAGGGGGTGATGGGCAGTGACTTCCAGCTAGCCCTCACACCCATCAAGCCGGAGGTGTTAGCAGTTTGGTTACGGGATTATCCAGATCAGGAGGCAGCGAGAAAATTATTAGCGGGTTTTCAGAGGGGGTTCAGTCTACAGTTTAAGGGTATCAAAAAGGGGATGAAGGCGAAGAACCTTAAGTTCATACAGGGGAAGGAAGAACTGCTAGCCCAAAAAATTCAGAAAGAGGTAGGAGTGGAGGGACCATTTGCCCTCCCTCCTCTGCCCAGCTTGAGAGTGTCCCTGCTGGGCTTGGTATCAAAGAAACAGCCTGGTGAGTACCGGGTGACACATCACCTATCATACCCAATGGGGGCTCAGTTAATGATTACAAAAGGGAGGAGGACAGCAAGGTCACATATGCCACATTAGAAGAGGCAGTTAGGCTGATCAGGACCAAACAAGGTGCCTGGTTGGCCAAGACAGACATAGAGGCAGCATTCTGTTTATTGTCAGTCAGGTCAGCTGAGAGGGACCTGCTGGGTTTTCGAGTGGGAGACAAGTACTATTTTGACAAAGCCAAGCCCATGGGTTGTTCTGTGGCATGCGCCACATTTGAGATGTTCAGCACATTGGTTGCAATGGGCCTTCCAAGGCAGGCATGGGCATCAAATGGTGGTACATTACCTGGATGACTTCTTGTTCATTGGTGACGGACAGGGGGAGACAGAAAGAATGCTAAGGGACTTTGAGCAGATGTGCCAGGAACCAGGGGTACCATTGGCTAAGGATAAGACAGAGGGGCCCAGCCAGAAAATGGAATTTCTAGGCATCGAGCTGGACACAGTCAAGGAATTGTTCAGATTACCAGACATAAAGGTCAAGAAGTTATAGGCACTACTTAGGGTGGTCGGGGTAGATGGAGGGTTCAGCTGCAGGAGATGCAGAAGCTGATGGGGCATTTGAACTTTGCCTGCAGGGCCATAGCCCCAGGAAGTATGTTCACTCAGTGACTGGCATGGGCAACACAGGGGGCCTCACAGCTCCACCACTGGGTGGACATTACAAAAGGGACAAGAGAAGATTTAGGTGTATGGGAGCAGTTTCTAGAAACATACAATGGGCAGACCTTTTAGCAGGAGGAGTGGTTGTTTAACACTGACCTACAGCTTTACACAGATGCCGCAGGGGGGATCGGCATGGGAGGGTATTTTAAGGGAAAATGGTTTGCCAAACCATGGCCAGGGGAATGATTTCAAGCAGGAGTTACAAGAGATATCACCTTTCTGAAAATTTTCCTCATATGGGTAGCAATGGTAACTTGGGGCGAGGAACTCAGGAATAGGCAGGTAACATTTTGGAGTGATAACAAGGCAGTAGTGGACGTACTGAACAAGAAGGGGACGAAGTCAGAAAGAGTCATGAGGGTGTTGAGATGGTTGGTATTGTTTGGTTTGACACTAAACCTGTCATTTAGAGCCAGGCACATTGATGGTGTAGACAATGTGATAGCTGACTGCCTCTCCCAATTCCAGATGGACAGGTTTTTGGACCATCGCACCAGGAGCATAGACCTGGCAGACTACCATCCCAGCTTAATATGGACAATTGGATTGGAGGAGCTGAACTATTGTTCCACAACTCCTGGGCTCCTAGGACCCTGAGGGCTTATGAGGCATCTTAGAGGGCATTCCAAAATTTTCAAGAGCAGTACAGTGGCCAGGTAAGTGGGACAGTCACGAGGGACCAGGTAGCCAGAGTCATAGTAGCAGGACAGAACCAGAACATGGCACAGGTGACCATGGGGGTCTATCTGGAAGCAATAGGACAGGTGTACACATTGAAGGGGTGGTAGGACCCTACAAAATGTAACCTAGTGCACAGAATGATGCAAGGATGGTTAAGGGAAGCAGTTAAGAAAAAAGACAATGGGAAACTGATGTCGGAGGAGCTGATCGGGAGGCTGATGGGAGCTTTACACCAAGTCTGCAACTCAAACAGCGAAGCAGTACTATTCAGGGCCCTGTATGCCACAATGTACAGTGGGGCATTCAGGGTCAGTGAGGTGGTAGGTCATGGAAAAAAGATGGATGGTGGGGGGTTGCACTGGGAAGATATAGAGTGGGCCGGGGATGCTATATTGGTACTCATAAAGAGATCTAAACAGATCAATAGGGACAGGGGACCAGGGTATGGTTAAAGAAGCACCCAAACACAGCCATTTGCCCAATGGGGCCCTGCACATTTATCGGGTGGGCCATCCAAAAGGAGGCAGTCCATTGATATTTTTACATGGTGATGGGATGCCAGTGTCAGCATACCAGGTGACGGCAGTATTGAGGACTGGTTTGAGATTTTCGGGGGAGCTGGTGGAGGGATATTCCTCCCATTCATTCAGTATTGGGGCAGGTTCAGTAATGGCTGCATAAGGTAACATGCCTAATGATATCAAGCAGAGGGGGAGGTGGGCTTCTGATTGTTATAAAAAATACATCAGGAAAATCACATAATATCCATGTCTCTTTTTTCCCTACAGCAGGTATGAAACAAAGGGAGAAGAGGGGTATACAAACAGGGTGGAGGGGAGAAGGAGAGGGGGTGGGGGAGTATAAAATAGTATGAAGTATTAAGTCTGTTTATGCTTATGGTTATACAGGGAGGACAAGGAAGCTCAAGGCATGGACCTGTGGGCATTCCTTTATACACTGGGTGGAAAAATGGGCAGCCAGGAGGCATAGGGGAAAGCAGCTGTACCTGAATAGCAATACCATCCGATTGACATGGAGAGGCCTACGAGACATGAAGTGGACCCAGCTGATGCCAAAATTGAGGGAGATCAAAAAGGACCACAGCAGGCCTGATCTGATTGTGATACATTTAGGTGGAAATGACCTGGGGATGAGGCCTTGGCTGGACATATTTTATCAAATAAAACAGGAATTGCAAAAGATAAGGGAGTGGTGGCCAGAGGTTACTCTGGTATGATCCGACATCACACCACATAGGGTGTGGCAACAGGCAGACAGCCACAAAGGAATGGACAGGGCCAGGAAGCACATGAACATGTGGGTGGGCAGGTTGTTTGAGCGTGTAGGGGGATTGGTCATACATCATGGGATCCTTGAAAGGGTAGATGAATACTACAGGGGAGATGGGACACATTTATCAGGTTTGGGCCTGACCCTGTTTAACTAAGAGATCGCTGATGCCACTGAAGCATGGATGCGAGGTGCATGAAACCAAAAAAGAGGTCCAGAAGGTTGGGGGGGGAGTCCACCATCCATTGCAAGCTGGAGATAGACTAATGGAAAAAGGGGGAGGAGGACAGGAAATGGGGGGATAAAAAGGAAAACACAAAAAGGTGACAGAGGATCAATAAACAAGAAGCAGAGGAATGGTGTGTATGCTCGTACCCCTTTCGAACAAAAGAGGAAAAAGTGTGGCCCCCTCCATGATTCACATCTGAAAGGCAGAAGAAAAGAAGGGAAAATTATTAAAGTATAAGTATAAGTTATGAATTGAAAAGGAATGTATATGTAGATAATGTACAGAAATATTAATGAAGGAAATTATAAAAGATGGAAGTTGATGGAGATGTATACTGTATTGTAAAACATTATATTTTTACTGAATTAAGTAAATTAATTGCCAAGCTGAGCACACACACAGAACTTGTCTGCATCATTATTTGCAGGGCTCTGGGGACAAAGAGGGTTGCCCAATTAAAGGGGCAGACCCCATTGTCCCCAGACCTGGGCAAGTGTGTGTGGGAGAGCCATGAGGCTGGGGGAGGGGGACATAGGGGAGGGGAAGAGACAGAAGACATGAGGTCACAAAGGGGAGGGGTCTTATGAGGTCATGGAAGGGAGGGCAAGGGTGGGGAGAGCAGTGAGGTGGTGGCTGGAGAATGGCTGGGTGGGGGTTAAGGGCAGGGCCACAGGGCATGTTCATAAAGGACTGCACAGCCCTGGGAGCCCACAATTTTGCTCCAGAAGATTTTCCCACCCACCCACCCTGAGATAGAGAGGTCTGAGGGCACTGTGGTAGGTACAGTACAGTGCACCACTGTGGCAGGTGGAGCACAGTGGTGTCATTGGAGGGACTGCCAAGGTGGATGGCAGTGGGGAAAAAAGGGGAGGAGGACAGGAAATGGAGATAAAAGAAAAGACAAAAAACTGACAGGACCAATAAACAAAACAGGGTATGGTGTGTACATATTGCCTTTCAAACAAAAGAGAGGAAGAAGCGTGCCCCATAATGCCTCATCTCGGGGGGCAGAAGAAAAGAAGGAAAATTATTAAAGTATAAGTAGAAGTAATTGAAATGGAATGTATATGTAGATAATGTACAGAAATATTAATGAAGGGAACTGTAAAAGCTGGAAGTTGATGAAGATGTATACTGTATTGTAAACAATGATATTTTGACAGAATTAAGTAAATTAATTGCCAAGCTGAGCACCCACACAGAACTTGTCCGCATCATTATTTGCGGGGCTCTGGGACAATGCTGTTCAATTGTAGCTGCAGATTGCTGCAACACAATTAGGATGGGGAAATACTTTTGGAGCAACGTTTTTATGAATCACTTGATATACACTTGTTTGTGTTCCTTCTTCTGAGGACTAATAAGTATGTTTTTTGGTTTATTTAAATTCTCAGATGGACATCTTTTTTCTGTTTATCACTTGTTCTCTCTCTCTCTCTCTCTCTCTCTCTCTCTCTCTCGTTCTTTCTCTCAGCATACTTTTTCCTCCAGTTTTTTTTTTTATAATTACACACTGTTACTGTATTTTTATTTCTGTTAAAGAGTTACTATTCCATGACCCCTACAAACTGGACATGATGGTTTCTCACAGCATTGTTTGATGACACTACCTGCAAATAAAGCTTAAAATACCATAACATTTCACTAAGTGAAAGTAAGAATACATCTGATTCACTGCATTTGGCATAGTCTGTAGATATACAGTATGAGCTTAGTGTCATATTTATGGAGACATGCCATGAATTCTTTCTCATACATGCTCATATAATCATACAAAATGTTATGAAAAAATCAAAAATAGCTGGCAGGTTTGACTCCTCCCACCCTAAACCCACCATCATGTAAGTGCCACTTTGTACATTACTCTACACAGTATTAAATTACCTTGAGACAGGATTTTTATTTTCAGGAACTGTTACCAAAATTATATTGAAATGCACAGAGTCTAAATATATTTACCAACACTTCACAACCTCCACTTCACATGCATATTCTGTGACCGATAACAGCATTTAGGCATTTATTCATTCACTCACTCACTCACTCACTCACTCACTCACTCACTCGCTCACTCAGTCACTCACTCATCTCATGTGAATCATACAGCCTAACTCACATAGGAGGCAGAGGACAACTGAGGAGCATTGGTTCTTTATAAAGCCATAGCTATCAGCTTTTTGCCCATTCAGACCCTGAGCAACATTTGTTGGAAACATACCATCCTGGTACCTATTTCAGTATAGTCATACACATCACAGATGTGTAAAGAACTCTTTGGATAAAGTTTGTTAGCTGGTAATGGAATATCTCATTAATGACAGACAGACAGACACTAATGTGTATTCATCAGAGAGAGAGAGAGAGAGAGAAAGAGACAGAAATAGATTGCAAACAATCACCAGCTTACTGCTGTCACCCAAGCCAGCAGCAGTACTCCATCTCTGGCTGTGCAACTCAAGAAGGACCTGCTGTTTTCATACAGAGAATGATGGTGAATGTCTCCTCTCGCTAAGCTGGGCACACAGGATTTTTGAATGCCCAAAAAACTGACTTCAAGGCATATTTTCAAGCAGCTAACACTAGACTCTACCTAAATGGGTCCGGTTTACCTGGATCCAGGTGTTTGTTTTTTGAAAATACTTATTTTATATTTATTTTCTGTGTTTTTATAGTTGTAAAAAAACTAGATGGCGGCCATCACAACCTGAAAAACAGTTTCTCAGGTTGTAGGAAGCAATTGGTGCAAAACCATAATGCTCTCACAACAAGGAATTTTTCAGGTCGTATCAGAGGGTTATCCAAAAACCCTACTAAGCATACTAAAAAAAATATTTAAATCCTTTATTATTTTCCATGAAACCAAAAGGTACTGCTTTGGCATAGGCCTCTTCTACCCTGAATGTTTAGGAAAAAAATTCCATTGTGTCTAGGCTGTAGGTGAGAGCAAATAAACATGTATTAAGTATTGGAAAAAATGTAAATATTAATGTAAAAATGACACATATGGATCTCAGAAACCACACAAGCTGCCATCACAAAACTTTTCACATATTGAGATCTTACTGCCTAGACAGCATATGCCAAATGTGTGGCACTTTCATTACATGTCACCAAAGCTATTACACTGCAAAGTTAGGGGTTTAACATAGAAATTCTCGGTCAACCCTAACTGCACTGAAAGAGAGACTGGGATTTTTCTTTACAAATAAACACCTACTTATGTATGATGCCAGGAAAAAAACTGGTACAAACCACATTCATCCCTCTCGATTATGCTGACCTTATATATTGCACAGCATGGTTTCTGCTCTTAAATGACTGGATGTGCTCTATCATAGAGCCATAAGGTTCATAAACAATGCCCCAGCCAGAACCCACAACTGCACGCTCTATGCGCAAATTGGCTGGTCCTTGCTTTACAACAGAAGACTGAAAAAATGCTATGCTATGGACCTACAGAGACATCATGGGAAAACTCCCTCATTATATTACTGACCTATTTAACCAGTCCTCTAGTACCTACTCACTGAGGAGGCATGCCTACCTTCAGTTGGAGACAGCTAAGGTCGCTTCACATTGTGGTGAAGCCGCTATTGGACATTAGCTTCCTTGACTATTGAATAACTTTCTGCACTCATTTAAGCTAGTCTCTACTATTTGCATAGGGTCCTTCAAATCTCTCTTAGGCAAAGCTATCCATGAAAAATGCAACTGTCACTCCTAACCCTGATTCTATCCATCTTCTTCACCTCCTCTCCTTAACTCAGCCCCTTTTTCCTCTTCTAAACCTTCTTTCCTAAAACCCTAGCCTTGTCTACCAAATATATAACTGACTGTATGTGTAATGTACTGCTACCTATATTGTTCTCCTCTGAATGTTACACATATTGTACAGTTCTCTGTATGTAGTTAGTATTACTCTGAAAACTTATTTATTGTAAACTGCCAATCTGTTTAATCCTGTCAATCCAGGACTTCCTTGAAAATGAACTTGCTTAATGGAGGTTCTATTGGTGAAATAAAAATAAATGAATAGTGGTACTACGCAGTCAGTGTAAAATATATATATATATATATATATATATATATATATATATATATGCAATGGGTGGACACATATTCAGTGTGATAAATCGTTTATCTGATTCACTGTATGTATAAAATAGAGAATAAAGCATGGGGTGATGTGTGTAACGAGTTTACACACCTATGGTTAGATGCTCATAAACCCAGAGAGCAAAGCTCGAGGGGTTTATGTTAGCATCTAACCATGAGGGTGTGTGTAAACTTCAAGTTTAAACACATCACCCCATATTTTATTTTATATAACTACTGGGTTTGCCTTTTTCACCACAGCAATCATATAAAATGAATGCAGGTTCTGGAGCGCTCCATAGTCCCATTTTGCTATCAGTATGCGGTCGTTTTCTATTTGATTTTAAAACCTTTTTCAGTCAGCAGTGAGAAAATAAGTTTTCCCCATTGTGGTACATTTTTTGTTTTAAAATGTACTTACCGCAGAGTCCAAATGGCAGTTGGGTCTCTGCAGAACAAACAAAATGTGTGGCCGCAGTCTGAGAAGAGCTGCAGCGGGGCATGCGCAGAGTGAGGGAAACCGTGCGCATGTTTGCCATTATAAACGCACCTTTATAACAGCAAATGGTTTCCCTATGGGAAAAAGGCAAGGCCATTAATTATTACATGTATACATACAGTGACCATTTATACACACAGTTACTATGCCACAAATCTGTTTAGAATTCATTTAGAATGTTCGGCCTCAGAAGCAGTACTAACCATATTCAAATGGGAATAACTTTAAAATGATGAAAGATAGCATGGTTCTGTGAGCACAAAAATTGCTTAGCACAAAATTATCTACAAAAATGAGTGGTGTTTCATGTATAGATACCTTATAGATTTTTTACAATTAGCAAAAAAGCAGAAAAAATGTAATTTTTTGTTCACTTTTTTGACAAACAAATGTGAATAACTTTAAAACAAAAAATGATAGCATGGTACTGTGAGCACGGAAAATGTTCAGCATAAAATGTCTACAAAATGAGTGGTGTTTCATTTATAGATGCCTTTTAGGTTTTTTTATAATTAGCAAAAAACAGTATAAAATTCAATTTTCTTTTCCCTTTTTTGACAAACAAATGTGAATAATTTTAAAATGAAAAAGGTCGCTTAGTACTGTGAGCATGACATTTGTTCAGCAAGAAGTTTTCTACAAAATGAATGGTGTTTCATTTAATAGCAACCACTATACTAGGCGGACATACTCTAGGAAAGTTAACCAAAACTCCCAGAAATTATGATTTAAAATAAAGATAAACAGTCAAAACCAAATGTTTCTGTACTGATAGAAAGCATCCCTATTGCATAAATGAAATATACAATGGTGAGCTGACAGATAAATGATTTATCTACACTTGTGCTGTTTGACTTTGGACACCTCACTCATGGCTTACGCCACTCATGAGGTTACGCAAGGTCAAGCAGTACTTGTGTAGATAAATCATTTATCTGACAGCTCACCGTTGTATATATATATATATATATATATATATATATATATACACACACACACACACACACACACACACACACATATATATATTAGAGGCAAAAACTCCATTTAATGCATTAGTTAGGGTTGTTCCACAGTGACAAAAGTGAGGAAATTTTGTGTTAGGGTTGAGAGCCTCCCTTGGACACCCGCCCAGACCCCCAACTGGCATCGGGGTGCGCATTGGGGTTGTCAACCTAACTGTCACCCCATCAGATGTGGAAGAAGCAGAGTATAGGAGAAGGGTGAGAGTTATACACGACAATCCCAATGCGTTGCAATATATATATATATATATATATATATATATATATATATATATAAAGTATATCCAATGACTGTGAGAATATTAATTGTCAACTTATTGATATTTTCACTAGCTCCAGACCTAGAGTGGGAATATCACAGTATATAGAATAATATATAGGGTGGTGTGAGTTAAAAATTTTACACACACCCAAGGTGTTTGATGCCACATAAACCCCGAAGCTCAGGGCGTTTATCTAGGCATCCAACACCAGGGTGTGTGTAAAATTTGAGTTTCTTCACCACCCCATATTTTATTTTATATAATTGCTGGGTTTCACTTTTTCACCACAGCAATTATATTAAATAAAAAAATGTTCCTGTGCTGCCGTGGTCCAGTTAGATTTTAGCAGTCGCCTTTATTTATTTAAAAGTTTATATATTTATTTTGGTTGCCTGCTGAAAGTTAGGTTTTTTTTTTCCTGGTAGTTGATTTTGTTTTTTAAAATAACTTACTGCCAAGTCCAAGTGGCGGTTCAGTCTCTGGGGCAAGACAAGGTGGCCAGCAGTCCCAATGGAAGAGCTGTTGCTGGCGCATGCATGGAGCGAGAAAAATCCGGCTTGTGTTTGCCATTATAAACACTCCTTTATAATGACAAATTATGCCATGGGTTTCCCTATGTGAAAAAGAGAAACCCAGTTATTATATTTTCATTCTAGATCCCTGTAGGTAAATATTCCAACTCTAGGTCTCCCCTTACACTGCAACCTACCTTTGCACAGCTGCAAATGGTAAACAAACAGCATGGGATACTACTCCTCGTGCCTACTAAGACCATCAATCTGACAGAATTTGAAGCTGCCTCATTCAATGAGCAAACCCTGAGCCCACCACAACTACCCACCCAAATAAATAAAACTGCAGTGTGTAAACCATTTGGACGCACTATAGATAGTCAAAATATCAGATAACAGCTGTTAAAGAGGATGCCTCACTGCTCAATGACAGTTACAACTTATTAAAAAATTACCTAGAAGTGGCAGAAACTTAAAAAAGACCTGCTGAGTTTGAGGAAGCCATCACATCGCACCACACCACACCACACCCATCAACTGATGAAATACAGCAGTTCATAAATGCAAGTTGCAATAAAAATATTTCAGAAAAAAACACAACTGATGTTGGAATGATCCAGTGGTACCCATTAAAAATTTCAATGAACCAAGAGATCTGCACACCATACCTGCTATGGAGCTAGACAGAATCCTTAGTAAGTACTTCATGGCGACTAAAAAAGAAAATGAAATGCCTTATGAACCGCTAACATTGCAGTCATAAATCCAGTCCTTGAAAAGATGGCTAAAAGATAAATACTGCTCTCACTTCTTGGTGACTGGCCCTTATTCCACACTGCAATACAAGCCCCAGTCACAAAACAAAATAAAAACCCTAAAGGACCACAGGAAAGCAAAGAAAACACTGTGGATAAATTAACAGACCAAATAATTGACATGCTTTATAAAAGAGAATTCCTGGAGCCTTTCAGTCCAACTTCCCTGCTAAATACCATATGGTTGGTGCATACTGTATTCTTTGGCATCCGTAGAAGCACAGAAATTACAGTGGAGACATAAAGTGGGGAAACATCCAGACAAAAACTGACGCAAACAGGAAAAACTATTTAGAATACTACAGAGAGCACAAAACCAAAACCAGAACACATCTAAATCCTAAGGATGTACGCCATGTCGAACCAACAGCCTGCAGTGTGGACACCAATATCATCGAAGGCCTTGTCACTAACTGTGAAAAATGCAAAAGTCACCAACCTGTCCCTGCCCTCACTGATGACAGTCCACGTCTAGCAATAAATAGAAACCAGTAATTATATAAAGCATCAACTAATTGGTTCAGAAACCAACCCCTGGTAATAAATAAAACTGGAACTATTGCAAAAAAATTATATTGGACAGCACCATTCCAAAAGAGAAAAGACTCACCAGCCACTCAGCAAGAAAACATGTTTTTCAGAAGCTTAATGATGCTGCGGTCCCACATACAGACATAATGCAGGTGACTGGACATAAAAGTGTAGCCAGTATAAATGACTCCTGCAAGTTAAATGATGAGCAACAGCAAAACATATCTACCCTTTTAAGCCACAATACCTCATCTACTGAAACTATTTACAACACTGTTTCCATGGCAAACTTCATAATGACTAGTAGGCCAAAAACAAGCCTGGAATCCTACTTCACCAACCCTATCTTCAGAGCCAAAGATATCACTATCCAAATAAATCATGGTAAGTACTATGCTTTAAATATTTAACAGCCCCAACCCTCTTGCTAAATATACAGACTAACTACACACAAAACCTCCCTCCCAGTTCATCCAACCTCAGCCCCCCCACACACACTCGAGGCAGCAATGGTATCTCTTTCACTACGTTTATATCTTCTACCTGATTAAAAAAATGATGGATCTGTGTCATTAGAACAGTGATTCAGATTAAAAAAAGTTAGCAATGCTAAAGAAACCTTGTAAATATATCTTAGCATGAAGTCTGCAACTATAAAATAAGAAAACTGTCAAAATAAAAGGCAGAAAAACTTGCCCTTCAATTGCATGCTTGGGAACTTCCTGAACCCAATCACCACAATATATATATATAAAACTACAAAATAAATAAAAATAATCGTGAAACTTATTCTAAACTACTTGCAAATATATTCTATTCACTACTATATGCATATATTTAATTGGTGTTTCTTTTTCCCCCACAGGTAAATGTTGCTGCAATGACAACGTAAGTCTGAAGTATCTTTATTGCTCCCTGAAAGAAAAAAGCTACAATACAGAGCAAACAAATCATACATCAATTGTTCACTCAGTCAACAATGATGACCCTAATATCAGTAGATGTACTGTAACCATTTTCCACCAGCAAAGAAAAAGAGGCTTTTTCCACATTTTTCCATCAATAAGCCTAAGAAAAAAGGACTTTCACTAACTTTTGCAGCTACAATCTTGCCAAACATTACATTTACACTGTATTGCTCTGAGATACAAGCTCTGTTTTACCATTGCATAGCTGTTTTTCCTGAAAAAAATGCAATCCTATAAAACAAATATATTGCAACAAACTATTTCTTTACTGTATTAATTTCTAATCTTTTGAAAGTTATGTGGCATTTTTTTTGTATGGTTCACCACTAAAAGACTCCTTACCTTCTCTGTCATCTGCCAGACCCTTTGGTTGCTGCAGGAGCTGCTGGTGAGGACCCCATCTGGACCATGCGAATGACTAGATGGATGCATAAAATAAAGAATAAAGCAGGTTTATTTGCTGTACTGCAGATGTTCGCTTCATGAGGTCTAGCCCCAGACTGACAATCTGTGACTGACAGACCAATATGGCACTGCCAGGCAGTGCAACAATTAGATACATGCAGTTCTAAGTGCTCTTAAAGGGGCGGCAGCTAAACATTAAGCCCCATGCTTAATGTGTGCTTCACATCACCGCCGGAACAGTGAATGTGAGCACCACTCGAACAAGCAATAAATCTATACGCTTCTAAGAAATTTTTAAGTAAATAATTTAAGGCAACAAAAAACATTTTGATGCATTACAAGGCATTAGATTTCACAAAACAGAACATTACTCTGCTACGGGGGAGGGGGGAGGAAAGAACCTGGACTACCCTGGGGACCAGTCAGAGTAGCACCAGAGAGGAGGGAAACACAATAGTACTTGAGACTTGGTCATGCCACAAGTGCTAAAGTGTGGGGGAAGGAAAAGGGAAGAGAGGAAACGGTAGCAGCAGGAGGATACTCAGAATGCAGGTTCACACTGTAATAACAGTTGCATAAACAGGTGGACTGTCCATTGAAAGAGACATTCCTAAAAGGAAAAAAACTTTAGTGCAGGTAAATAGTACCATGGCAACAGGTGCAAAGAAAGAGGTACAATGAGATATTTACTGCAACAATGAAAATCAAAAAATGAATTAGTCCAGACACATTTCACTGAGTCCGGTAACAAAAGTTCATAATCTCTGTCGACTTTTCCGGTCAGTGGGAATGGAGGCATACATGGACTGCACCAGTTCCTGATAGGAGGGGGTCAGGTCATTAAAAGTGACCCAGGAGTTCTGCCCACTATTGAATCCACACCACTTTACTCTGTAAGTCCAGGATCCTTTGACAAACTTCTTTCTTAAGATCTTTTAGATCTCGTACACTGGGGTATGTGGAAGAGAGTTCTGAGAAGAAGAAGAAGATTGAGAAGAAGAGGAAGTCCCAGGCGAAACATCTGGTAAACTGGAATCCGGCTGGAGAGTGTCAGGAGTGGGAAGATCTGTAGGAACTGGCTGCAGGTTGTCTGGAAGGATCTCAGCTTCAGAGAGGATGGTAGGCTCAAGGGCAGCTTAATTTGTGGGAGGACTGGGGTCATCTGGAAGGTTGTCATTCAGGTACCCATGCGTTAGTCGATTTATATGGACTTTGTTGAGTACCAGCTTGCCATCTGTCTTGCGTCACAGACAAACATGGACCGGAGGAAGCTTTTCTACAATGTAGAATGGACCAGTCCAGGGGTGAAGCAGTTTCTTGGTGGCATCTGGAACAAGAACAGGATGGTACAAATAGACCATGTCCCCAAAAGAGAATGAAGGCTTATGCGCCTTGGCTGCAGACATTTTCTTCATTGCTGATTTTCTCTGGCCCAACGTGGTGATTGCAACTCATCGGACAAGTTCCAGCTGTTCCAGAAGAGGGATAATGAAAGAAGAAGCTGACTTGGGCACCTCTAGCAGTAAGAGATCCCTGTCCAGTGGAGTTCTTGGATGAAGTCCATGGACTAAGAAGAAGGGGGTGTATTCTGTGCTATCGACACAAGAGCTAGTATTGTATGCAAACTGCACAAAGAAAGCAAAACAGTCCTAGGTGTTGTGAGTCTCATCCAGATGCTTGGAAAGTGTGCTGAGAATGGTAGACATCATTCTTTCACTCTGTCCATTGCATTGTGGATGGTAACTTGTGGTATGTGTCTTTTTTATGTCGAGAAGTTTGCAAGTTTCTCAGACAATAGTGGACAGGTAGTTAGTGCCTCTGTCTGAATGTAGGTACGATGGGGTACCGTGATGACAAATGACTGTGTTGAGAAAAGCAGTGGTGGCTTTAATATCTCTCAGAGGGATGAGTTCCAAATATTTTGTCAAGTAGTCTACAAAGACAAAGATGTACTTGTTACCAGAGTCAGAGCATGTTGGCAAGGGCCCAAGAATGTCAGTGCTGACTCTTTGGAATGGTTCAGTGGCTACAGGCATGGGGATGATGTGTGCCTTTGTTGGTTTGGTCGGAGGCTTTCTCTGGGAGCAGGGCTGGCAGGATTTTATGAACTGGACAATGTCTCTATTAATGTGTGTCCAGAAGAAGTGAAGCCTTGTCTTTTCCAGAGTTCTGTGAATTCCCATATGACCTCCAGAAAGTGGGGAGGCATGAGAGAAGAACCTGAGGGATGAGAGAGGCTGGCACAACTAGCTGTACGTGAGTTCTATCCGTGCGATGACCCTTGCCTTCCTTGGTCCAAATGTGAAAGAGCACACCGTCATTGAGGAAGTACTTCGAAGCAAAGAAAAGTACATCTTGGCGATGTTGCTTTTGTTGTGGTAAGGTTCCAGACGCTAAGTAGGAGATTATGTCTGTAAATTGAGTGTCAGTTCTTTGTTGCGTTTTAACAGTTGCCAGGGACAGATCAGATGCAGAGGAGATAAGAAGCTCTCCAGCTTCTTGTAGTAACTGAGGATTTGTGTGTCTCTCTGAGCAGGCAGTAGGGAGCAGCAAAGCAACTTGAGGTGCTGTAGGAGTGTACACAGGAAGCACATCCGTGGCATGGAAGGGAAGAGCTTGTAAGCAGGATTCTTCATCTGTTGAGGAGGATGCAGAGGGATATCATCTCCAGCTTACACCATCGGCATTTAAATGAACTCAACCTGGTCTGTATTGAATTTCAGAGTTGTAGAACTGCAGCATGGTGATCCATCAGGCGAACTTGCCTACTGGCTCCTTCATTTCAAATAACCATCGGAGGGCCGAGTGATCAACGATAGCTGTAAAAGAGGAGTAGCAAAGGCAACAGTCAAATTTCTTCACGGCAAATACCATGGCTAGACATTCTTTCTCTGTGATGCCATAGCTCTGCTCAGCTGAGGAAAGAGAGTGCCCAGCATAGGAGACAACTTGTTCTGTTCCATCTTGAATTTGACAGAGCACAGCGCCCACTGCAAAGGAACTAGCATCCGAGTAGTGCTTGAATGGTTGGTCGAACCTTGGGTAAACCAATACTGGAGAAGAGATTAGGTTTTGTTTTAAGGTGTCAAAGGCATCTTTACATTCAGAAGTCCACTTATAGTCATATCCCTTTTTGGTGAGGGTGTACAGTGGAGCTGCAATCTTGGTGTAGTTGCAAATGAACTTCCGGTATTAGCCAGACAAGCCCAGGAAAGCTCGAAGGTCTTTGAGATTGTTAGGCTCTGGATAGTCTTTGACTACTGAGAGCTTGTCTGGATCTGGAGAGATGCCTTGAGAACTAACCACATGTTCCAGGTAATGAATTTGATGCTGTGCAAAATAACACTTTTCTGGGTGAAGCTTGAGATTGGCTTGTCTGAGACATTTGAACACTTCTTGGAGATGTTGTAGGTGCTCTGGCAAAGTTCTGCTGAAGAAAATCCCATCATTCAGGTAGACTAGGCAAGATTTTCAAGACAACCCATGTAGTACGGCTTCCATAACATGCTGAAATGTGGCTGGACTGTTCCGAAGACCCATAGGCAGACATTTGAACTGGAAAAGTCCCAAGTGGCAGAGCCATGCTGTGTATGGATGAGAAGCTGGATCAACGGAAACTTGATAGATTTCACTCTGAAGGTCTAGCATGGTGAAGTAAGCAGGACTGGCTGCACCAAGACTCTCTAAAGCATCTTCGGCTGTAGGCAAGGGATGAGCATCCTGCACTGTGTAGGCATTGAGTTTCTGTAGTCTACCACAAAATGATACCCTTTGTCCTTTTTACCACCAGCAAGCAAGGTGCACCCCAAGGGCTTGTAGATTCTTCGACTATGTCTTGGTCAAGCATGCCAGTTAGTGGGTGGGGCGGTTACAAGGGGTTTTCAACCCTAACACGAATTTCTTCACTTTTGTCACTGTGGAACAACCATAACTGATGCATTAAATGGAGTTATTGCCTCTAATTTCCCTTCTTTTGAGAATGATAACTAGAAATAGTGAATGTGAATGCAGCTGAGGGGGGCTGAGGCCCTTGGGCCCACACTCCCACCACATGATGTCTTGTGACATAGTATCAGGAACAGCAACACAAACAGAAGTGCTAACAGTGGTGCAGATGGTAACGCAAGTGCAAATAAGAACAGAAAAGGTAACGCACATGGTGGCGTGGACAGGAACGGTCCGCCACGTGATGTCTTGTCACATAGTAAGATGGTGGACGCAAATGGAAATGGCAATGGGCATGATGATGCAAAGCAAAACAGAAAGAGAAACAGTACTGTAGACACAAATGGAAAAATAATGGAAGCATAGCGCAAATGGAAGCATAAGGATAACGCACATGGTGGCGACGCGAGAACGGTAAATGAAAGGAAAATGGAACTGCAAGCGGAAAGGGCAACAGTAACAGTTATGTAAGCAAGACTGGTTTTCCCCAAAAGCTGCATAGAGAAAGACAGTGAGTACAAAGAATGTATGCATAATAATGTGTCTCGGAGCAGAAAATGAGGAGTTGGAATACTAAATTGCTTACATCTCAGGAACTAGTGTCTCCACCCTCAAGAACCAATCCACCCTCCACCCCAACCTCTCCCTGTCAGGCGTGCACATGCTCAGTCATCAGATTATGTTAATAACAAGCTTCCCATATTAAGAGCTATCATGGCTTCCATATAGTAAGTAAAGCATCCAAGGGACCCCTCCTGCTCTGATAGATCTGCAGTCGATTATTCATGGCTAAAATGTGCTTCTCTAGCTGAAGGGCAAACAGCATTTCTTTGTGCCATTCGATAATTGAGGGGACTGAATCGTCCGTCCAGTGTCTCAGGATAATTAATTTAATTGCTGAGATCAAAGCCAAATGCGCTTTTCTAACATTGGGAATGCTCTCCTGGAATAAATTTAGTAGGCAAACCTCTGGGGTAATATAAGAGTCCAGGCCCAACAAGGGATCAAGTTTATTCCTGATAGCAAGCCAAAATTTCTGGACCGAAGGACAGGTCCACAACATATGGTATAATGTCCCGATATGATTTACACATCTAGGGCAATCAGGGGAAGGCCTACTCCCCATTTTGTATAATTTGAATGGCATAAAATATAAATTATGCATAACATTAAATTGCATCAGTCGCAATCTATCTTGCTTGACAAACCTATGCAGGGTCTGCCAGATCGTAGTCCAGAAATGCGGTTCAGCCCTAAGGGAAAATACCTGCAACCAATAATGGCACACCGCTTGTGGCAGCCCCAAATCAATCGTCTGAATTACTTTATATATTGCGGACACGGCATGGGGTTCCTTCGCTGCCCTCAGAAGCTTGTTGAAGGTATCTGTTGATCCTTGACTTGTTCTCCCTAAACCCAAATGGGCAAGGACGGCTTTCCTGAGTTGTTCATACTTGAAAAAAGCTGTGAAAGGCACTTTAAACCTAGTTCTAAAGAGAGCAAATGGAATTACTCTGCCTTCCTCATATATACAGTATCTCTAAGTTTGATGTTATTAAGGGAGGGTAAGAATCCCAGGGGAATGGGCTTCCGACCAGTTTGGAAGTGGGGATTCCTCACAACTGGTTGCTCCGGCGAAACATGCCAATTATGGGATAAGTGGGTTTGCAGCTGATGCCAGGCCCTAATGGACCAACCTAACGGTTCATTTTGGAGAGGTTTTGGGATTACTTTCGGAGTGGTGTATAACAGGGCCGGGAGAGAGCAGCAGTGCTGAGCTGCTAGAAATTGTCAATGTCTAACCATAAAGGCACGTACACTTGCCTCTCCTCTCTTGATACTTCCCCTGACCAGTGAGACATCCTAGCCAGATGATGAGCACAGTAACACGAGAAGAAGGAAGGTGCTGCTAAGCCCCCTTCCCAGCTCCTTGGGTGCTGAGAGTTTCAAGTAGGAACGCCTGACACTCTTACCTTTCCAAAGGAAGGCAGTTAGTATTTGATTTAATCTGCTAAACCATTTTTTAAGAATAAACAGACCCAACATTCCTAAGGGATATAATATTTGGGGTAAGATATTGATCTTTATAATATTTATTCTTACCCATAAAGAGAGAGGGAGATCTCCCCATCTGTCTAGGTCTAGTTTAATTGTATGCAATAGTTTGGTAAGATTAAGTCTAAGCATAGTAGGGATCTCTCTGCCAATCTTAATCCCAAGATACTGAGGGACTTAGGTTCCCATACTAAATTGGTGTTTCCAAGCACTGACCGGGAAGTATTGTTGTTTAAGGGGAAGACTTTGGTCTTGGATTCATTGAGCTTATAGTAAGAAATTATGGAAAATCACCCTATCTCAGCCAGGAGCTCTGGGATACCCGTTGCCAGATATTGAAGGTGTAAAAGAAGGTCGTCTGCGTATGCTGATAGGGAGTATCTTTGTGATCCTATTTCAACACCCTGGAGCTTGGGGGAGGTTAACAATCTCCTAATCAGGGGTTCTAGATAAAGGTTGAATAATAGTGGAGAGAGGGTACAGCCTTGCCTGGTCCCTCTCTGAAGTAGAAAAGGAGCCGACAATGTCCCATTAGTCCAAATCCGTGCTGGTGGGGTTGTATATAATAATTTAATCCATCTAAGAAATCTTGAGAGGAAACCCAGATAGGCCAGGGTTTCAAAAAGGAAGTCCCAGGAGACTCTGTCAAATGCCTTCTCGGCATCCAAGGATACCAAAACAGAGGGGATACTTGAATCCTTGGATGCCGAGAGGATATATATTAATTTACGTATATGGTCTACTGAGGACCTACCCTTCATGAAACCTATCTGCTCTCTACTGATAAGCATGGGAAGTAACAGACCCAATCTCATAGCCAGAATGGGTCCTGTTCCGCTTATCACTTTCGCAGACAATACTATCTATGTTTTTGATAATGGAATCACCTAACACTATAACTTGTGTTTCTGAATTTCATGTACTGGTGCTATCTGGATGTTCAGTATTCATTTCCTGTATGTCATCATTCAGCTTCTCAGTCCTTACTCTGGCACCTGATGTATTATTGTTACTGGTATCAGTATCAACTACTGCTGTTCACTTATTAACCAGGGTTGGGTTTAAGGTGCTTATGATTGGGGATGCTTTCATATTTAACTCACTATAATGCACCTGGGCAATAGTCATCTCCATGGTTTTAGGAGATAATGATGTAGTAGGTGACTTTG
Organism: Neoceratodus forsteri; assembly: GCA_016271365.2. Taxonomy (NCBI): domain Eukaryota; kingdom Metazoa; phylum Chordata; order Ceratodontiformes; family Ceratodontidae; genus Neoceratodus; species Neoceratodus forsteri. The sequence goes on from CM057456.1 coordinate 1,684,500,138, forward strand.
TTCTGGTTACTGCATTTGACTTTATAGTTTCCTTAATACTTGATCCAGTCTGATTGGGTTCTGGCTCAGGGCTGTCCTCAATTGTTATTAATGGATCAAATGGATTTTGCAGAGGAATATTAATTTTCATGCATCTACGTCCCTTTTTATTTCTATTTTTACTTAATACTGGGCTCCAATTCTGTCCATCCTCACTATCATCCTCTCTACCTCTCTTGAGAGAATCATCAGTATGATTATAAGGGGCACAGGTTAAAGTATCCTTAGATGTGCTAGGCATTTGTGATTCAGCATTCATTTGCTCCATTTTTTGCTGCAGTTTCCTTATTACACTTTCTAATTCATTTATTTTGTTTTTTAAGGATTCATTCTCAATACATTATAGGCACTTAAGGCCTTCAAATAATTTTGCACCTGATTCTAGACATACATTACTGCATACAATACACGCTGTGGCTACTTTTTCCATGCTCAAGATTACCATGCCCTTGTTAATATTCATGACTAAGTGTAGATGGTATCCTTTAGCACAAGTATTATCAAACATATGTTGCCTGCAAGTGTCCCCAGCTGTCCACAGCAGACACACGCAAGATGCATGTGTCTCTGTGCAAAGCCACATGCACATGCACCCCGCTCACTATGGGGCACCTCAAGTAGCGCTATAACCAGAAGTCAGGTTGCTTCCTGCTTCTGGAGTGGCAGGACTACAGAAATGAAACAGCAAGTTTAAAATAATTAAAACAAGGCACCACTCATTTGCAGAAACCTAAAACTCTTTACACTTCATAGAAGTGAAAACCATCAAGATGTCCTGATGTTATAAGGAGTGGATATGCATGTAGCAGAGCAGTGGACACCACTAGTGTCCCACAGTCCTCTCTGCATTACAAGCTGTGACAGTGAAATCAGAGGATACTCTCCAACTAGCACCTCCTCCTCCTCCTCCTGTAACCAAATACACTCTCAGAATACAGGTATATTCTCCTGTGTATGGGCTTACCTGTCTCTCACCAGAGACTTGTAGTTCCAAGCTGTGAAAATGTCATGTTCCAATGTTTTAGTAAGGGATGGGCCAAAGCCTTCCCTTGAAAACCGAGCCACTTTGAATGCAAGTGGCTTGGTTTTTGAGAGACCTGAACTGAACACAGCTGGTTCAGCTTAGATCTCACACTCCCAAGCCTCAATGCCATGTGGCAGGCTTAGGAGTCTAGGGAAGAGGTCAGATAGCATCCGAGCAGCCTTAGCTATATACCGAGTTTGTGCATGTGCACAGACTCGGTATATAGCAGATGGAGCAGCTGCTCAGTGTGTCATTCCACTAGAGAATGCAGGGGAGGGAGGGACTGGGTATCTTAGCAGCTGTGGAGGTGCCACTATGCAACCTCATTTTTTTTGACCACACTGCTCAAGCCTGGTAGTCACACAGAAGACACCCCCCATGACACCAGCCACCTCATCTCATCTTGTGGCTGTCAGTATAGCTTAGGGGTTAGAGTAACAAACTATTTTTCACTGCAACAAGGGACACAGCCATTCAAAATGAGGGACAATGTGGAACACTGAAGCTCAGAATGAGGGAAACATTCTCAAACATAGAGATACAAGCTCAGAACAGTGTAGAAACAAGTGTCTTCACTTGTACAACATTTATTTTTGATTTTGCATCTTAGAATATCATACATTTATGCTTTAAAGTCTGAATTTTCAGCAGGCCCTGTGGTGTGGAGGACTGAGGTAGCGATGCCTTTTCTCCTGCCATGCCAGACACTCACGTTTGTGGTGTGAGCAGGTGTCAGGGACTGCCAAGGTGGGAGAGGATCCAGCATCCAGAGCACTGCTCTCCTCTCCTGGGGAGGGTAGGGTGAAGCAGCCAGCATTTGCCTGACATCTAGTGGAGGCTAGGGGTTGGCTTGCTAGGCCAATACCGTGGGGTACAGAGGTGGGGCAGCTGGTTTGCACACTACATTTGGATGCATGCATGGCACACTCATTGTTGGCATTGCACGCTCCACCACAAAGAAAAAAAAAACAGAAAATGGCAGCCATTGTCATGTGGCTTGATGGCCATCCACCTAGCACCCTGTTTCTGAGGGTGCCACCCATACTGGATCCGGTCCTGGTGGGGAGTTGGGGGCTCCCCACCACCTCACCAATGGGAGCAAGCCATAGGGGTAGCAGGGTGGTGACCCAGTTGGGAGATGGGCATGGATGGATGGTGGCTGGAGGAAGAGAGGATTCCTGGACAAAGGTGCTGACCAGAAGCCATGGGGGATGAAAAAAGTCCTAATTTTCAGCACATTCTCTGTGTGGGCACACCATTTCCATGAGGGTTGGATAAGGGTCAGAGCAATTTTTAGGGGCAAAACGAGGGATGTCCCTCATAATCAGGGATAGTTGAGAGGTATGCACACAGAACCCCCCCCCCCAATTTTCTTTTTGGCTACCAGGTTGCCCAATCCCAGTGACCACACAGATGTCCCCCCTCTTATTTTGGCCACTGGGTTGCCCAAGCCCAGTGGCCACACAGATGCCCCATCGATCTCTTTCAGCCACAGGGTTGCCCAAGTCACATAGATGCCTCACCCCTCTTATTTTGGCCACTGGATTGCCCAAGCCCAACAACCACACAGGTGCCCCCTCAATCTCTTTCAGCCACTGGGTTGCCAAGCCAAGTGGCCAATAAAACAAACACCCTCATGCTCTCCCACCCTCTTGGCACCCACGCCACTCACATCCCCCTCAATACAAGTTAAATCTTGTGAAAAAGAAAACCATCTAATGCTGTTATCATTCACCCCCACCACTAACCTGCAAAAAGAAAATTGTCCATTGAATGCATCTCCCACCCTTAACTTCCCAGTCGCCCACTTAAGGTCCCTTTTGGTAATCCTCTCTTATCGAAGCATGAGACCTCTCTGAATTGAGTCCAGCCCTGAACTTAGAAAAAACCTAAGTCTAAAATGATTCTCACACTTAGATTGTTTTTAGGTAAGCAATAATACCCAACAGGGTAGGCAGTTTTGGCCAATACCGGACCGCCCAGGGGTGTAATGAGGCCCAACGCCACAGGCGGAGGGCCTTATAGCCCATGAAAGGTCCGGTATTGACCATATCACCCACCCTGGAGGGTATTATTATGCTTAGAATGTGGGTCCACTGCATTTTATGTTTGTAAAAAAACATTTTCCATGTTTTAAGTGTTAAAACTCTTACTTTTTTGAGTTTTTAAAATAAAATTGTTCCTCTGCCTTTATTTAAAGCTAAGGAATGTTTTTCCTAATGGAGTACCCATACTTGTTAGTTGTTGAGCTGGGTGTCATGGTTTCTTGCTCCCCCCACCCCACTCCCAGACACTCATAGGAGTTCATTTGAAGCTGTTTTGTTGAGAGCACCCTTCCCCATTAATTGATTCCTTCACTGTATTTGGTTCACTAGATGTTTGACTGCTGGGGAAACATACTAGAGGTAGACTGGGAAGTAGAGAAACTAACCCTACAAAAAGCAACAGTAGTTTATTCATTTATTTCCCGAAACTGCCAGTTTGCTGTTTTGTGAAATTCTACTGTGAATGAGATGACCAGTACTTTCTTCATTCTCCCTACCAAAGATGGACGTCCATTTGCGGTATGGAAATCCAAGAAAATACCAGTGCTCTCCTGCATGTTTTTGCCACAAAGGGATGCCGGTTTCATAGTGACTCGCATATTTTTTAATGATAAAATAGGATTGCCTTACATCCTGTCATTTTTTTTATTTAACTATGGTTCTCCATTTTCTAATCAAAGATTTTAACTGGTAGGCCCACCCGGCACGAGTCTCTAAAATACATGAGTCATACTAAAACACACAGCCACCAACTACGGGACTGCTCACTGCTGACTGTATGTGTCAAATCAGTGTAACACTGATCACATACACAAGAGGTAGACCAATGTGTTTCTGTTTATTGATGTTATTTTTCCCCAAACAACCTTACCTTAGTTGTGGCACTGGGTCATGTAGTGGGGCCAGAGTGCAAGTGGGATAACAAGCAGTGGCGCTTGCACAAAAAAATATATTCATCTTACTGATCGCCTTTTTTAAAAATAGACAGTTGCTAACTACGGAACCGCTGACTGTATGTGTCACGCATACTGAAACGGCAGACTACTACATTTACATTTATTTTGTTATATTCTTTTTAACTGGGCCATGAAGTGGAGTCTGTGAGCGAGAGCGGGCAACAAGCAGTCAAGCCAAGAAGCACTGTACTGTCTGGATGGAGCGGGACATTAGGACAGGAGCCATGAATGTAAAGTCAGTGGTATAAATCATTTACAATTTTTTGTGACTCACTAAACTGTTAAGTGATTAAAGCAGATGTGTGTTGAAGGAGGAGAGGAGGCACTTGCTCGGTCATTAGCCGAGAAAGCAAACATGGTGGCTCTGGTCATCTGAACATTCTACTAGCCCAATAATACTGTGATCGTATGAGGCAACAGAGACTGGGACTAATTATTTACTGGTCTCTATCACCTCATACCGGATCAGCACATTGCATCTATCAGCTAATCAGAAATGAGCATAGGCTGGACCAATTTTCCAATTCATTTTAAGTTACACTCATAACTTCATGGTTTTTAAAGATTTTGACCCCCAATTTTTAACATTTTTTTTGACACCACCTCAATAAATAGACAGGTGTAATTTTTCAAATCCCACCAGAAATGTTGTTTCACCATTGTGCTGCAAAATGACATTTCTGTTGGGATTTGAAAAATTACACCTGTCTAGTTTATGAGGTGGGGTCAAAAAAATCCCATGTTGAAAAAGGTGGGTCGAAATCACAAGAAACCATGAAGTTATAGGTTAGTTTCCAATGTGTTTCAACTTTCATTTCCAAGTTCATGCTTTATTTCAGATTTTGACCCACATTTTCACCTTGGCCTTTTTCCTACCCCTCATGATGAACTAGACAGGTGTCATTTTTCAAATCCCACTGGAAATGCCATTTCACCATAATTCTGCAAAATGATGTTTCCAATGGGATTTGAATACCACCAAAAAAAGCACATGTTGAAAATTTGGGGTCAAAACAGGCAGGCTTGTCAGAAATTAATACTTTAAACAGCAGGATGCACTATATCTCAGGCAGTGGAGTCTGTTTCAATATTACTGTCACTTCACTGACATATTCTGCTGCTTTTCTCTTGATAACCCCCCTTTTCCTTTAATCATACATACAGACCAAATCTGGCAACTCCAAATCCTATTCAAATCCAAATGCAAACTCAGCCTGGATTTGGCAAATCCAAATCCACCACGGCTTTGCCCCTCCTTAGTTTCAGTATTGTTGGAGCACAGGACTGATGATGGCACCTGAGAAAAAGTGTTCTTCGAAATCTAAAGCATTAAGAACAACTAATTCTGATTGCTTCAGCTGAGGAAGGCTGTTCTTAAATTTCTAAACCATGGAAAAACAACTTTTGAAAACCACTAGGGAAACATTGTTACTGTGTATTATACAATGGGGTCCAAGAATCCAGCTTTCTGATTGGCTGATTGCCACTTTTTGCTGAGAGTAAGTCCTACAGCAACCCATGCAAAAAGTGCCAGTCAGCCACTGCAACAAAATACTATTCCTACACCCTCTGATGGATCTGAACCAAAACATTTCAGCTGCCACTGTTTTCCCCAGTGACACAAGCTAACAAAAGTAAAGGCAGGATTTCAGAAGACTGCTTGTTCCCACCACGTAGGAACCTTTCTAGAAAAGAGGCATTTCCTCCAACCAGACCACCTTGATGGAAGCTTTTTACCCCAACACTGGTATTGCTAATTTAGTGACTCCCTCTCCCCCTCATGCCTGCCTGACACACACCATACAAACCCAGACATCCAGGCTCAAAAGTAATCATGCCAGTGCCAGCCACTCTCACTAACTCAGTTAAAATAATTCAAAGAATGTTGCAGTCTCACTTGCTCTGCTTCTTTCCCATGATGGTCTCCCTCACTCGTCACTCACTTGTAACTTTGCAGCTGGGGGGAGGGACAACATGGGACTATTTCAAAAAGAGATAAGGGATATTTCAATAAAGTCATTAAAACATAGTACAAAACAATACATTTAATGTTTATATTAACACAATTTAATTTTTTTTTTCACAATTCATTGCATAATCACCATAATGCATGACAGAGTATGGGTTGTTGTGGTATTTACCCACTTCTGGTGTAGTTAAAGTCACTCGGCCTGTGGCCTTATGACACAACACACAAGGCCTGGGTAAATCCCACAACAACTCATCCTGTTATTCATTATTGCTTAATTATACCATGGTTTTAGAATAGAAAGATCATATGCAGCAAAAGAATGTTAGTAGAGAACTGGATGAGAGAAAAACAGTGGACATTGTCTTCCTGGACTTTAGTACGGCTTTTCATATAATGCCGCATGAGAGAGTTCTTAGCAAGTTCAAAAAACAAGTATTAAACAGGAGACAGGTTATTTGAAATGTTGAAACAGAATTTGTCATCAGAAAAGAACCGCTTGACCCCAGGAGTGTAGCCAGACATTTCCATTTTGTACACAATCTCCGACAGTTACACCCCCCCCCCAATTAAAAAATGTACACATCCTTTCCAAATGGCACCCCCTTCCAAACAAGTCAGATTGTTGTCAGATGACTCCTCTACTCTCTAAAGAAGTTATACATGTATTGGACACTCCTCAGTGGCCTACACTAACCCAAATACTACCGATTAGAATGATAATATTAACAGAGTGGCTTATGGTTTGTGACAGGCACTCAACAAAACTGTACACAAATGTGTACAGTGAGTATGCCTGTCTGCACCCTTGCTTGACCCACCCAGTCTACATAGATGGCCCCTGCCTAGTCTGTCTCTGCAGACCCTAACTCTTCTCCAGTAACCCTCCCTCCTCCCTGACTAATTTCTAATATTCCCCTATGTGTAACCCACACCTGCTTGAAGCCCCCTGCTGTTTTCACCTCCACCATTTCCACCAGTAGTTTATTCCAGATATCTACCACTCTTTCAATGAAATAGTACTTCCTCACATCCCTCTTAAAGTTCCCACTTTCCAGCTTCATTGCATGCCTTCTGATCTTAGTGCTCTTTCTCATTTGAGATAGACTCCTCTCCTGAAGCTTGTTCATCCCTGTGAGGTACTTATAGGTCTGTATCAGGTTTCCTCTTGCTCTCCTCTCTTCCAGGGTGTAGAGATTAAGATCCCTCAATTTCTTCTTATAGGGCTTTTGATACAATCCCTGCACCACTTTTGTTGCCCTTATCTGGACTGCCACCACCCTGTCTATGTTTATTCTGATGTATGGCCTCCAGAATTGAACACAATACTCCACATAGGTCTCACAAGTGAGAGATACAGTGGCAAGACCCCTCCCTCCTCCTGCTGGAGATACCGCACCCTGTGCATTCCAGTATCCCACTGGCCCTACCCACTGCTTTGTCACATTGCCCTGCCACTATAAACTTATCAGATATAATATCCATTTCCTGCTTAGTTACTATCAGTACCTCCGCCCATTGTTTACTTGGCTCCTGAGTTCCTGTGCCCTAGGCGCATGATTTTGCACTTTTTAGCATTTGATCGCAGCTGCCATGCTCTTGACCACTGCTTGAGTTTCCAAAGGTCCCTGAGCATTCTCTCTGACCCCCTCTTGAGTTTCCACCCTATTACAGATTTTGGTGTCATCTGCTAAAAGGCATACCTTCACTTCTAGTTCTGTTGCAATGTCACTTATGAAGATATTGAAGAAGACCGCTCCTAGTACAAAGCCCTGCAGCACCCTGTGGTCACTCACCCCTAAGTAGAGGAAGTGGCATTGACCACCACTCCACCACTCTCTGTTGTCTATCCATTAACCAGTTCTGTACCCAATTCACCGATTTGGATCTCACCACTAGGTTGCGCAATTCTTTATCAGCCTCCTGTGCAGCAGTGTTGAAGGCTTCACTAAAGTCTACATAGGCTACATCCACTGCCCTCTCTGATCTATTTTTCTGGTCACACAGTTAATGAAACCAGTCAGATTCATCTGGCATGGCCTCCCCCCATGATTCGATGCTGCCTTTGGCCTTGTAGCCCATTGGATTCAAAATGCTCTACCAATCTCTCCTTTAACAGGGTTTTCATTAATTTTCTACCACTGATGTGAGAATGTCTAGCCTATAGTTGCTAGCCTCCTTCCTACTGCTTCTGTTATGGAGAGGGACCACAACTGCTCTCCTCTAGTCTTCTGGAACCATACCTGTTTCTAGTTAGCTGTTGAATAAGGCCATCAGTGGGGCAGCTAGTATCGTCTGAGTTCCGTTAGTACCCTTGGTTGTATCCCATCTGGTCTCACAGCCTTGTCCATTTTCAGAGCTACAAGTCCCTTCAGGACTCTTTCCTCTATAAATGGACTTGTGTCCACCCCCTTGTTCCTTCTGCTCTTGGTGGTCTTCCCCCTGCCTCCACTGTGAAGACTGAGCAGAAGTACCTGTTCAGGGTGTCTGCTTTTTCTTCATCTTCTTCTGTGCAATCTCCTCTGCTGCCCTCCTTATCCTCATTATCCCTCCCCTTGCTTTCCTTTTATTACTCTTGTACCTGAAGAAAGTCTTATCCCCTTCAGCTATCCCTTTGGTTATCCTTTTCTCTGCCTATACCTTTTTCCCCGCACTGCCTTTCCTGCTTCCCTCTGTTTTACTTGGCGTACCTCCATGTCTTCCTCCCTCTACATTTACTTATACCTCCTGAATGCCATCCTTCTTCTTCAGTGTTTTCTTACACCTCCTGAATGCTACCCCTTTTTCCTTCACCACCTTGGCACTTCCCTAGAGAACCATAGTGGTCTATTTTTCCTTCTACTTGTACTCACTTCCTTCATGAAGATGTTGGTTGCTTTAGTTATGCCCTCCCTTATTTTTCTCCACTGCACCTCTACCCCTCCCTGGCAATCCCTCCACACAACAAGGCAGTCTCACATTTCTTTAAAATCTACCCTCTTTTAGTCCAGGGCCCTCATCCTCATGAGGTTTGCCTCTGTTCCCATCTTAATGTCAAACCACACTGTGTAGTGGTCACTGGTACCTAGTGAACTGCCCATTGTGAAGTGTGTAGTGACATCCCTGTTTGTAATCACTAGGGATGGGTGAATCGGTTCAAAAACCTGACCCACCGGACCAACAATAGTAAAGGGAGTCAAGCCACATCTGAACTTTTTCTTTAGTTTGGATTGGTTCAGATACCTCTATATTAATTTCCCTGGTGTGTAGCTATACCCCCTATCCCTAAGAATGCCTGTGTAGTAATTAATTTCCCTGGTTTCTAGCAGACCCCCTGTATCCATGAGTCTGTATATTAAACTCCCTGGTATTTAGTGCCCCCCCATCCCTGAGCACTCCCATTAAAATCAAACAGGTTTTCCCTGGTGTCTAGCAAACCCTCCATTCCCCCACCCTGGAAGGTAGTGCTGCACCACCCTGCTCCCCCTTCCCATCCCAAGCCGGAGACCGACACAGTCCTCCACTATGGCTGGCCATCGGGCTGAGCTCTGTCAATGCATGAGTGCATACTTGTACAAGTACATGGATGACACAAAGCTCGGTTGATACAGAAACATAGAATCCTAGTCTGCCCAATTATTATTTTTCTATCTTTATATTTTTGCTGCAGACACACTTAATCTTTGGTGCTGTCTTCATCCCTTCTTTACCTGTATAATTCCCCTGTGCTTATCCCAGACATTGTTGAATTCCACAACTGATTTTACCCTCAATATCTCAGCTGAAATGCTGTTTCAGGAACCCACCACTCTTTCTGTGAAGAAATGTGTCCTCACATCTCTCCTGAACCTACCCTCCTCCAGCTTCATAGCATGTAAGCTGGAAGCTTCATAGCTGGAAGGGAAAGTTTGCCTCTTTGTGGAAGACACTAAGATCTGCAACAGGGTCAACACTCCAGAGGGGTGGAAACAAATGTGAAAGGACCTAAACATGCTTGTGGAGTGGTTGGGAGTGTGGCAGCTGAGATTCAATGCAAAGATGTGCAAATCCATGCATTGGGACAACAGAAATCCAAGGGAGAAGTACGAAATTCAGATATCTTGGGGTCTGGATCGACTGTAAACTCTCCTTTACTGACCACCTGGAAGACTTGCTGAAAAAATGAAGGCAAAGACTTGGCCTTTTTTTACAGGATAAGAAGACTTCTTACAGCAGACGCAAAGAAACAACTAGTCCAAGCCACGTTCCTGTCCTTAATTGACTACACAGACTTTATATACAGTAGCTGTGCAGCTTCCTATCTTAGAAAATTGGATACGCTCTACCACAGAGCTATACGCTTTATCACTGATCTCCCCTTCTCTAACCATCATTGCACACTATATGCCGCCACGGGCTGGACCTCACTTCACTATAGGCGCAACTTTAATGCAGCACTCTGGACACTTACAGCCCTCAGTGGCAAACTCCCTCAATACATCGTCGACTGTCTGTCTGTGATTGTGCCCAGGAATTATTCCCTTAGAAGCTGCTCACAACTCCTGCTAAATATACCCAGGGCACTCACACAAGTCGGGAGAGCCGCCTTTGGATTCGCACTCCCATCAATATGGAATAAAACCCCAAAAATACTTAAGCTGAAAACCCCAGTAAGTACCCTTTTGTTCAAAAGGCTTTACCATGATGGCATTACGGAAATTTGCAACTGCTTTACTAGACACTAACTAACCTCCCTTCCTCAAACGGCGGCCTCCCAGCTGAAATGTGTGCCTCTGTCTCTAGCATGCCCACCAACAGATCCACAGGATTTGTTGCCGAACTTTCATATCTTATTCTTTGATGCTCTGAACAGCTGCAGCCTGATTCTAGCACATGCTACCACACTTGGGGATAATCATCATCTTTCGCCCAAAAAAATATTCGATCCCTCGCCCATCCAACACCTCCCTCTGCCCCAACCTCCAGGACCCTCCCAGTTATGCCCCTGCTACTATATTCCTCCTCTTGCACTTAGTACAACAGCAGCTTTTCTCCTCGATATGTAACCACGTTTTGGGGCAAAAATTGCTTTGTCGCCTTTCATACGGTCCTCCGCCCTCCCAATCCCTCACTCTGCTCTAACAATTGGGTCCTCTTCACTTGTGCCCCATTCCTCACCTCTCCCTACATCATGCGCTTGATATCTTCTATCTGGTATGCCTACCCTCTCACTAACATTTCCCACTACAAAATGCACAGTTTTTGGGCTTGGATCCAGCACAAGTTCATTATCCATGACTCCTTGTAGTTCTATGTTCAATGTATATTACCTGTAAATGTGCATTTTAACTATAATACCAGCTATTTTTACTGTTTGTACTATTGTAACTTGTCTTTCTGTATTATTTCTGTAGGACCGCAGGTCCACATTGTAAATTAGCTTGCTCAATGGTACCCACCTGGATAAATAAAGATATTGATTGATTGATTGATTGATTGATTGATTGAGATGGGGAAGGGGGTATTGGCAGTCACCAATCAAGAAAGGGACCTGGGGGTAATCATACTGGATGACCTGAAGTTAACCAAACAATGTGAGAAGGCTGTAAAGAGAGCCAGTGGGATGCTGGAGTGCATAGGGAGAGGTATCACCAGCAGAAAAAAGGAGGTGGTTATGCGACTGTATAGATCAATGGTAAGCCCTCATCTGGAGTACTGTGTCCAGTTCTAGAGGCAATATTTCCAGAAGGGCATAGGCAAAATGGAGACAGTCCAGAGAAGGGCAAGAAAAAGGGTGCAAGGACTGCACCAAAAGTCATTTGAGGAAATACTAGAGGACTTCAATATGTGTTCCCTAGAGGAAAGGAAAGAGGGGGTATATGATAGAGACTTTCAAGTACCTCAGGGGCATAAACAAGGTACAGGAGGTGGTCTAAGGCTCTGAGCTGCAAATCTGGTGACATCCAGCAGACCAGACCTGGGTTTGAATCCCACAGCTTCCACTTGCATACTGTGTGACCCTAAGCAAGTCACTTAACCTCCTTGTGCTCCCAGGTCGCTCCTGTAAAAAGGCTTTCAGCTTAGTGTGCTATACCTGGTTAAACAACAACTAAAAAAAAAAAAGGAGGGTAGCATCTTTCATAAGAGAAGGTTTACTAGAACAAGGGAGCATGATATGAAGCTAGAGGAGAGTAGGCTCAGGGGCAATGTGAGGAAATACTTTTTCACTGAAAGAGTGATGGATGCTTGGAACAACCTACCTGCAGAGGTGGTGGGGGCAAAAACAGTAGGGGAATTTAAAAGGGCATAAAATAGACATAAGCATACCCTGACAATAGGGGGGAAAGAGTAAGCCCCAGATCAACTAGCATCTGTGGTAGTGCATTAGGTAGGGAAAAAAGGCAGACTAGGTGGGATATACAGTCCTTATCTACCATCAAAAAACCTTTGAACCCTTCAAGAACATGAAGGGAATAAATGAGATGGGCACGGAGGAGCTTTTTAAATTAAGAAGGGAGTGGGACACTTGAAGGCATGATCTGAGAGTGGAAGAGGAAGGTTCAGGTGGGAAATGAGGAAACACTTTTTTACCGAGAGGGTGGTGTCTGGGTGGAATGCATTGCCAGCGGAAGTGGTATCCTATAGAACAGTGGGCAGCCTCAAAGGGATGGGACAGGGTAAGGGGAAGGCCACTGGAGGGAGGGAGGAGGGGCAGCTGCACTGTAAGGGCTGCAAGCTGCACAATCAAGCAGACTTGATAGACCATAAGGCCTTTATCTGCTGGCAATTTTGTATGTTCGTATGTCACTTCTATGTTTCTATATTTCCTTGTTCTAGAGCAGCTTTTTTTCTGAAAAATACTCCCCTCCTGTACCTTATTAACACTCGTGAGGTATCTGAAGGTCTCTATCATATCCCCCTTCTCCCTCCTCCAGGATGTACACATTGAGCTTCTTTAGGCTCTCCTTGTAGGGCTTTTGATATAGACCTGTACCATTTTTGGTAGCTCTCCTCTGGACTGCTTCCACTCTGTCTATGTCCTTCCTGAGGTATGGTCTCCAGAACTGGACACAGTACTCAAGGTGGGGTCTTACTAGTGATTACTGTATATAGGGGCAATACCACCTCCCTTATTCTTCTGGTGATACCCCTTCTTACCTACCGCAGCATTCCAGTAGCCCTCCCAATCACCTTGTCACACTGCCTGGCCAGCTTCAGGTCATCCGATATGATTGTCCCAGGTCTTCTTCCCTGCTTGGTCATTGTCAGAATCACTCCACCCATTTTGTACTCCACCCCTGATTTCCATGGCCTAAGTGCTTTATTTTGCACTTTTTTTGCAATAAAACCAAGCTGCCATACCCTTAAACACTCCTCTAGTTTTTTCAGATCTCTGCCCATCCTTTCCACCCAAAAAGGGTCCATGTTGTTGCAGATCTTGGTGTCATCTACAAAGAGACAGATCTTTCCTTCCAGCTACTATTCTATGTCACTAATAAAGACATTAAAGAGCACTGGTCCCAGCACTGAACCCTGAGATATTCCACTAGTCACCCTCCCTTTCTCAGAGCAAATTCTGTTTACCACTATCATCTGTATCCTATCCCCTAACCAGTTTCTTATCCAGGTTAACATCTTTTTGCCAAGCCCCAAGCTACCCAGCTTGCTCACCAGTCTCCTATGTGGAAAGGTGCTGAAAGCCTTGCTGGAATCCAGGTAGGCCACATCTGCTGCTCCACCCTGATCTCACTCCTTGGTCACCCAGTCAAAGAAATCTATCAGATTTGTTTGGCATAAACTCCCTCCTGTGAATCCATGCTTCCTTGGATTCTGTAACCCGTTGGATTCCAGATATTCCACAATCCTTTCATTTAGTAGTGTTTCCATTACCTTACTCACCAATGATGTCAGGCTGACAGGCCTATAATTGCCTGCCTCTTTCCTGCTACCACTTTTTTTTTAAATAGTACTTTTATTGAATTTTCCATTTTTGATTCAACAGATGTACATACATAACAAAAAGTATAAAGTAAGTTCACACTAAGACAGAATAATAATACATCCAGATCAAACAAAAAAGGGATAAGAGGGAGGGATAAGCAACCCCCCCAGAGGCAGGCATTACAAGGAGACAGTTAAAAATTAATAAAATTACCCCTTCCCTAACTCAGACAACAGGAAGGGGAAAAGTAAAAAGAGTTTAAAACAAAACTATTAATCATGAGTTGGAGGTGGTGGCACCAGAGGTGGCGGGATGCTGGATTATCAAATAAAGGAATAATGCACAACAATGTGTGTGTCATGCTGGGATAACACCATGCCTGGGGGGGTTGGGTAAGAGGCCACAGGCCAAGTGCGTCCAATGCCCCAGGCGTGGCGTTATCCCAAACGACACACACCCTGGAGTGCATTATTCCTATTATACAATGGCTCGTTGTTATACAGAATAAAAAAAATAATTTTAAAGATGTTTTTGTGTGGGAAAATATTTTTTGTTTTTCAAGAGCAGATGAAACAGTCCAGCTCAAGATGCTCAAGTAGCTCAAGATCATCTCTACTTTCACAGTGAGGCTGAGACTAGACCTGTGGTATAGTGCTGGGATAACACCATGGGTCTAGCACAAGACTGACCAATCACAGTCCAAGATTCTTTCTTGTCATTGTATAATATGAATTGATACCTTGAATGAAGGGAAACTTACATGAAATTTGATTTAAATCATGAATTTTGTGGTTCTGTAGAGGGGCAATAAATTTATCTGCTTATAATGACTGGACCAAATAATAAGAAAGGGAAATATAAGTGGAACAAAAGGAGAAAAAGGGAAAGGAGGAACCAGAAATCCAGTTGGTTTGGGGTTGGGGCCTACCCTTAAAGTGCAACTATGGAATTATACTATGGGGTTCCCAGGTTGAGAGGTTTCTACCTCAGAAATTCCAGAATTTCACACAACTCAAGGAGACCACCATTCTAACCAATGCATATCTTTAAGATCCAGAACACGAAGCCAGAATCTCCAATACTGTTTTATTCTCCCTTTCTGCCTGGTAATGAAAAAACAGTGACCATCTCCCCTGGAATTTTTGTTTCTGTAGTCTCAAATGTGCCGCAATTCTTTCCATTTCTTGCACTTGAATACATATGGAATACCACAGACCAAGGGTCAGGGGAGTTTTATCTAGCCAATGTTTTGTAATAGCTTTCTGCACCCCTGATAAAAAAATCAGAAATAGATATACCTGACCTCTAGTCTTAATCTTTGGAGGTGGAAGGCCCAACAGCCAGAACAGAGGCTCCTTTGGGAGCTGCACTTGAAATATTTGCTCAGTGGCTTGAATTATCTAGTGCCAAAAAACCTTAATTTTTGGACAACCCCAAAAGATATGTGTATGTGTACCCCTTTCCCCATATTCTCTCCAGCACAGATCTGAAGTTCTAGTCCCATAATGTGTTGTGATGGCCAGGGTATGAAAGTATCTCACATTTACTTTCCATCTGAACTCCCTCCATATGGGTGAGGCCGAAGTAGTGTGGACCCCTTCCCAGATCCATTGCCAATCTTTTTCCCCAAGAGAGTAGTGCAGTTCTTCAGCTCATCTCTTTTCTAGGTTTCCTATGAGAGTGGATTCCCCATTGGAAAAGAAGGATACCAGCTTTGAAATTAAATGCTTACCATCCCCACCAGTCAACAGTGAGAGAAGAAAATCTGTCAGAGGGTTGACATCTTCTAACTCCTCTACACTTACGTTTTTACCTAGTACAAAATGACGGATTTGTAAAAATCTGAAATGATCTTGGGAGGACAGGCCAAACTCCCTAGTTAGCTTATGGACGTTCTTGAAACCTTGTGAGTCGTATAGCTGCCCTATGCAGTGAAGACCCGACCTTTCTCATCTAGAAAAGCTTAAGTCCATGTGATTTGGAAGAAAGTCCACACAAGCTTGAATAGGAGTCTGGGTGGATAACCTCAACTGCAAGCCTAAATTTCTAACAACCCAAATCCACACTTGTTTTAACACTGTTGACCAGGGGTTGGTCAGCCAAAACTTTGATAGACCCGCTTGATCCATGAAAATTATGTCTGCCAACTGGACCTTTGGTATAGCTGGTCTCTCCAAAGCTGTCCACAATGGCTGATCTTTGCTAGGCCACAACTGGGCCAGCACCTGGAACTGGGCAGCCCAATAATATGTTATAAAGTGTGGAAACCCCAAGCCCCCCTTCCCTTTGGCCCATTGTAGTATCTGCCACTGAAATCTGGGTGGTTTGTAATTCCAGATAAATTTGGATGTAGCTGATTTCAAACTCCTCCAAAATGAGGAAGGGGGTTTAACTGGTAATACTGAAAAGAGAAACAACAGGTGGGGTAATACATTCATTTGTATTGTTTCTATGCGGGCTGAAAATGATAAAGGTAGCTCCTTCCACCTATTACAGTCCATTTGTATATTCTGAAGTAATTTAAGGTGATTAGTGTGATATAACATGTTTATTTTATCTGGTATCTACACCCCTAAATACCGAAAAACCTCATTTGCCCATTTAAAATGTTCCACTTGTGGAAGGGTACCGTGCTCTGGCTTGGGAATGGGGAGCATCTTGGTTTTGGTTTCATTCACCTTAAATCCAGAGATGCAACCAAACTCCTGTATCAGAGCAAGGACATGGGGTGCTGAGTATTCCGGATCTTCCAGATATAGTAAGGTGTCATCCACATACATGGAGATCCAGACCTCTCTGCTCTCCAACTGAATCCCCCTGCATTGCTCTGACTGTCTTATTTTAGCTGTGAAAGGTTCCATAGTTAAGGCAAACAGCAGCGGGAAGAGCAGGCATCCCTGCCTTGTGCCACGTCATATTGAATTTATCAGACAAAACTCCATCCACTCTGACCCGAGCTCTTGGATCACTATATAAATTAGCAATCCAGTCCCTGAATTTGGTTCCAAATCCAAACCTGATTAAAGTTTTGTCTAGAAATAGCCAATCAAGGTGACCAAATGCCTTTTTAGCATCTAATGCAATAACTGCTTTGAGATTTTTTTGGGGGGAAGAGAGGGGCCCGTTGTCAAGACATTCAATAACACCAAATGTTGTCTTGTATGTGTCGACCGGGGACAAACCTCATCTGATTGCCACATACCAGATATGGGATCAGACCCTTTAGTCTCTCTTCTATCAATTTAGTAAAAATCTTTGCCTCAATGTTTAATAAAGATATTGGTCGGTAACTGGCACATTCAGTGGGGTCTTTCCCTGACTTTGGAAGAACCGAGATGGTGGCTTCCTTCGAAATTTCTGGGATTGACCCCTTTTCATGTGCTTCACTGAATACTTTCAACAGGGTTG
Source organism: Neoceratodus forsteri (assembly GCA_016271365.2). Taxonomy (NCBI): domain Eukaryota; kingdom Metazoa; phylum Chordata; order Ceratodontiformes; family Ceratodontidae; genus Neoceratodus; species Neoceratodus forsteri. The sequence goes on from CM057456.1 coordinate 1,684,517,479, forward strand.
GGATCAACTCCTTCTTTAATATCTTGTAAAATTCAACTATGAATCCATCGGGGCCAGAGAACTTCCCAGAGTTCAGGGATGTAATCACTGAATTTAGTTCTTTTGTTGTGAATGGTTTTTCAAGACTAAGGACATGAGCCCTAGACAGCATAGGGAGTTGTACTGAGGCTACAAATGTGTCTATTCTCTGCTCATGATCTGCCTGTCTCTCTCTGCTATATAGGTGCGAATAAAAGTCAACAAAAGCCCCCGCATCTCTGCAGGCTGGTCCAGTACCTCCCCTGGGTTTCTAAAACTTTTAATTTTGGGAATAAACCTGTCCATCTCTTGCTTTTTAAGGCACATAGCCAGTAGCTACCCCACTCAGTCTCCCCCTTCATAATATTTTTGGTTCGTGTATCTTTGAGAATTTAGGCTGCGATGTAACATTAAAGAGCTAGTGTGCTGCTTGGAATTAATAATAATTTTCAGATGCATTTAGCTATCACTTTCAGTATCTGAAGTATTTTTTTATTTTCTGTTTGCTAATTAGAAGATTTTCCACCTGGCAGTACGGGGGTGATATGTGGAGCTGCACTCTGTCTGGAGGAAAAAAAAGTCAGTTATGTTCCTCCCACTACATCATCAGAAATGAGACCAAACACCTTGAGGCACCACAATCCTTAAAGCCTGAGCAGTGACTTTCACAAGTTACCAATCAAAATGCAGGAAATTGTGACATCACTAAATAACCAGGAGAGGCCAGTCCTTGCTGCTTCATGTGAAGTGAAACCTGGCAGTGAGAAATGGTTCTCATTGGTTACTAGTGATGTCATAGTCAATGTGGTTTCAGTGTTGATGTAGTGGGAGGAACAGAACTGACTTTTTTTTCCTCCAGACAGGACTGCTGCTCCACACATCACTCAAGTACTGCCAGGTGGAAAATCTCCTAATTAGCAAACAGAAAAGAATAAATACTTGAGATAAAGAAAGTGATAGCTGACTACATCTGAAAGTTACAATTAATTGCAGGCAGCTTCCAGGCAGTACACTAGCTCTTTAACTTATTGTACTCCTCCCAGGCTTCGTGTAGCTTTTGATATACAAGAGGGCTAGAGTGAGCTTATGTTCAGTCTCTAGGGATGTCATGACACTGAGAGCCTTATTGATTTTTACTTTATGTAATTTATTCCTATGTGCTGCATGGCTGGTGAATTTGGCCCTTACCACTGCCTTGAGCCTGTCCCAAATAAATTTCAGCTGAGTATCTGATTCTCAATTCTCTTCTAAATACCTCTTTATTTTGTCTCTAAATGCAGTAACTAAGGCCTTGTTAGCTAGTAGCCCGGGGTCTAATCTCTACTGTCACCTTTTCATTGGTGGATCCCATTCCACCCACTTCTGAACTATTGCATGGTCTGAGAAAGATACTGGTAATATCTGGACCAGTCTAAAGGGATGCATTTCCAAACACCAAGTATAGATCCGATCCAATCTGGAATAGGTGTTGGTAGCAGGGGAGTAAAAAGTAAAATCTTTTACCACAGTGTGTTGCCACCTCCACAAGTCTACTAGACCAGCCTCTGTGACTAAGGCTCAGAGAATCCTAGAGCATGTCCCTGCCCCGCTCTTTCCTGGTGAAGTTCTATCTAAACTGGGAATCTCTATGCAATTCCAGTCCCCTGCTAGTACAAGATGCTCTGGGGGAGACTTGCTAGAGTTGAAAACAACTCTCGGAAGAAGTCCTCCAATGACGGGGGGGGGAGCATAGATGGACCCTATGTTTATAGGACAGCCTTTTAGTTCTGCTGAGATAATAACCCATCGGCCTGATCCCTCCCTTAGAACTGTCTTCAGTGTAAAAGAAAGCCCCTTCTTATCCAGGATTACAGCCCCGGCTTTAGCTGCTGTTGGATGAGAATCTGAAAAAAACATATTCACCCATTACTGTCTTAATTTGTCATGTTCCTTCACAGATAAATTCGTTTCTTGTAGGCATGCGAGATCACATTTTAAATCCTGTAACTCTTTTAAAATTCTGTCTCTTTTTATGACATTGTTGATCCCCTTTACATTAACCATACATATATTAAGTGAACCCATTTTTAAGTCATGCATATACCTTTTGTAGCCTTCCCTCCTCCCCTCCCTCCTCTTGGTGCTCACTCCAACAACATAAAATGATGAATCAAAGACACACAAACATGATACGGTGACAAAAAGCAATGTCCCATACAACACATTTAACAATAGTAGTCTCAACAGGAGACTAGAAACTATTGACACTAAAACAGAAAGTGGTCCACTAGGACCTGGGCGTGAGTTGTGGAGTCTTGTCCAAAAAGGACAAACTTAATTGCTCATTTGTAACCCCCTGCAGCCCCAAGGTGAGTCATGAAGACACAAGTCTTCAGAAGTGGAAGAAGAGTGCAGCACTCAATGTGCCAAGGGATTTCTCCTGACCGCCATCAGTAGAAATACACATTCCCTTCCAATGGGGTGACCTATATATGGATCCTAGACCAACCTGCCAGCCCCAGATCACAAGTCTTCAATAAGAAAAGCTATCCTAATATTACATCGTATGTGTGAATGCCACCTTTCCTTTCAGTGCCTATAGCAAGGGAGAAAGTAACATTTTGACTTATCAAAATTAGGTAAAAATGAAAGATCCAACTTCTTTCCCACTTGAAAGCAACCATCCTCACCCAACAGTCAGATAGAGATATTTGATCTCAGCAGATTTTAAAGATTGCTTCTTATCTTCCCCCATTTTCTTCCCTAATGGCCTCATCAGCATTATTTTTTTAAATCCAGAGTGCAGTGGCAAGACATCGCCATGCAAATTTGACAACAGCTACTTCCCAGATTCAGTTGTTAATTTTAATAAAACACTGCACAGTAATATAAATGAGAAAACTAACCCTACCCCTCAAAGGAGGATAAACTTTTTATAAAACTAATGTTTCAGCTAGGAAGTCCAAATACCACCTGAAATCTTCCACTCATGCAAGTAATTAATTTGTGGCCACTGAGAGCCTAAATAAAGATGTACCACCAAGGGAGGTCCTTTCTATCAGTCCCCCCTGTGGAATGTGCACCTGGAATATAGAGTTCCACATCCTGCAAGTCTGGAGAGGGTTCCGCCCCTAACCTCGTGGAGTATTATGCATGGCTTCAAGCAACTTAACTGTGTTCGCTTTTCACAATGCTCAGAGAGAGAAAGGTCCCATCTGACATACAGGTCCCAAAGGTAAATTAACAACCTGTAACCCCATCTGTACTTCATTAAGGTGGGTGACAAGGGAGGATCCAGTGGGCTACATCAGCATGTAATGGAAAGAGAGAGTCATGTCTTCTTCTCTGGGGGCATCGTCACCCTGGTGCCAGACCCCACAGCAGGTTTTCAATCTCTTGTTCAGCTCTCTCTTCACTAGTGTTAGGAAGGGCAATCCCCAGTCATTCCAGTGTTGGAGTGGCTTGCAGTAAATTTTCATGAATCTGTATACCCTCTGCATTCTGCATCCATAATCTTGTTGGGTATCGAAGATATGGTTTGACCCCTTTCTCCCCTCAACAGCTTAACCACCTGTAGAACTTTCTTCCTCTTGGCCATCATGTCTGGGGGGAAATCTTGATTGGAATATACCTTTTGCCCACCAAGGTTCAGATCCTTTTTGCCCCAGGCCAGATGAAGGATTTTCTCCTTCGTTGGAAACTTGAGGAATTCAACCACTGTAGACCATGGAGGGGCCCCTGGTTTGGGTTTAGGGGCTATAGCTCTGTGAGCCCTCTTGATGGCAAACTCAAAGTTATCTGGTAGGGAGCACTTGCTGTAGCCAGGGTTCTAAATAGGCAACCATGTCATCCTGTTCACTACCATCTGGAACTCCACAAAAATTCCGGTCATTGTTCCATCTAGCTCTTGCCTCTGCGTCTTCTGCTCTCTAGGTTAGCTCTTGTTCTCTCCGGGGCCAAAAGGCCAGCGATCACCCAAATGCCATGTGCTTATTTTGGAGTGTGTCCATATGCGATTCTACCACAGTGGCGTGATTTTCTAGCTTCTTAAAATCTGTCTGCAGACAGGAGATTTTTGAATCAATCTTTTGTAAGATGCTAAGCATTCTCTTACCGTCGACTTTGGTAAAGGTTGAGGTGGTCTCTGAATTGGAGTCATCCTCTCTGGAGGCTGTTAACATGGAGGATTGTGACAGAAAAGGACTGGTAGGCCACTTTTCAGTCTGTGGCATGGTATGTTTAGGAGTTGTGGAGAAATATTTCTTTTTCATCCTTCCCATCTTGCCAGACAACAACCAGACCATGACTAGCACTGATTCGATTTTTAGGCACTTGGATGGCTTGAGATTAGTTGTGTAAATGATCTGAGACTCAGGAACTGAGAAGCTACGCTTCCATAAGGCTCATTACATCACCCTCCTACCACTTTTGTGAAGTGGGACTACATCTGCCCTTCTCCAGTCCTCTGGGACCACTCTGGTCTCCAGTGATCTTTTAAATAGGTCTGTAGAGGTGCAGGTAGTACCTCCCTGAGTTCCCCCAGCACTCTTAAATGCACCCTGTCTGGCCCCATAGCTTTGTCCATCTTCAGATTAGCGAGTATTTCCAGATTCTTTCTCAGAGAAAGGACTAGTGTCCACCTCCCTCCCATCAAATCTCCTGATGATTTTCATGGCCCCTCCATCTTCCCTTTCACTTTGAACACTGAGCAGAAGTATTTGCTTAAGATGTCTGCCTTTTGTTTGTCCCTTCCATACAGTCCCTTTCCTCTCTTTTTAACTTTACAATCCTTCCCTTAGTCTTCCTTTTTTTAACATACCTTAAAAAGTCTTGTCCTTTTGATACTGCTTGAGCTATTCTTTCTTCAGTTTATACCTTTGCACTCCTTACTGCCTTCTCTGTCTCCCTCTGTTTTTCCTGATACACTTCCTTATCCTCCTCTCTCTGGGTCTCGTTAAACCTTCTGAATGTTATTCTTTTAGTCTTTACCTTTTCTGCCACCTCTTTTGAGAACCATAGTGATCTCTGCTTCCTTTTGCTTTTGCTTACTTGCCTGATGCAGAGTTTTGTTGCCTACACTATACCTTCTTTTAGTTTGGCCCACCATTCCTCCAACCCACAGGTCATCTGCTCCTCTCAGGTCATTCCTGAGGCATTTATCTATAATTATAAAATCAGTCCTTCTGAAGTCCAGAGCTCTCCTCATTGTGTGGTTTGATTCCATAGCTATTCTTATTTTGACCCTCACTGTATGATGATCATTGGTCCTCCCACTGGCTTCCCACCTTAATGTCTGCAATAGTGCCCCTGTTAGTAAGCACCAGGTCCAGTATTGCCCCATCATGAGCTGGTTCACTGACTAGTGACTTAAGCAATGCCCACTGCAGGATGTCCCTTCTTTTAGCTGAAGATGCAGCTGGGAGGCTCCCATTTATATCCAGCAGATTGAAGTCCCCCACCAGCAACACTTCCCCTTTTCAGCCATTTTGCCAATTGCTTCCAACATTTCCATATCTAATTCATTCCACTGTGCCAGAGGGCTATAGCTCACACCTGCCCAAATAGTGGCTCCATTTCCCAACTCGAGGGCCACCCACAACATCTCTACCCCCTAAATTCCCTGTATTTCTGTTGCTTTTATGCTTTCCTTCACATAAAGCACCACACCCCATCTTTTGCTTCCCACCCAGTCCCTTATGAACAGCATGTAGCCTGGTATGGCCATGGCCCAGACATGGTTGTCAGTGTACTATGACTCTGTAATCTCCACAATAGCCAGATTGGCCTCCACCATAATGTCCTGTATGTCTAAGACCTTATTTCCCAGACTTCTAGCATTAGCTTGCATGACCTTCCAGATTTTGTTAGCTCTGTTTGTTGCTCTGCCTTTTTCCTTTTGTTCCCCCTTCTACCCCTTCTCCATTGACTGCTTCTCTTCCCCCTTCCTCCTTTGGTAACCCTCTATTTCTTTGATTAACTTGCACCCTGGTGGGACTCTTGCCCTTCAGTTTCTCCCTACTACCCCCTATGGAGGTAAATTTCTACCTCCTCTTTTTTCCTCTACAATACCTTTTGGCTAGTTTAAATGTTCATTGAAGTAACATTTAAACTGTCCACTAAAGACTGTGGTTCCCTCATGGATGGATGCAGGCCATCACCTCTGTATAGGCCCTTATCCTCCCAGGTGGGTCCCCTGTCCCCAATGTAGCATTACTCCTCCTCTCTGCACCATTCCTTCAAGCAAGAGTTGAAGGCCTTGGTGTGGAGATCACTCCCCCTCCCCCATCATAGACAGGCAGCACCTCCACAAAAGCTACTGAGTGTGCTACTTGTCTAAGACCTCTTCCTAGTTCCCTAAACTCCTCCTGCACTCTTCCTGCCTTGTCCTTAGTCAGGTAATTTGTCCCCAGGTGGACAAGAATATCCAACTCCCTGTTCCTTCTTGCTGTCCTCACAATTCATAGGATATGCTTCCCATCCCTCTGGGCAGTGACACTGAGTAGGCACCTGATCGCCTTCTCTGACCCTTTTCTATTTCTAACACTATCCTCCTGGCAACTGAGTTCCCCACCAAAAGTTACTTCCTCCTCCTCTGGGGTCCTCTTCCACCCTCCTTGGGTCTCTATTAAGAAGGGACCCCACATCCACCCTGACCACTACCATGGGGGCCTCTTCTTAGAAGTCCAGCTCCACCAGAATGGCATAAGAATTCTGTAGTTGTACTGGTTGAGGAATGCACCTGCATCTCACCCCCTCCAGCCTTCCACATCCCACTACCCCACCCTCCACAGCCGACCATATTCAGCCACTCCTCCTATCTGTCATCCTTTGAGGTAATGGTGTTGGACTTTGTGGCTCCTGGGCAGGTGAGAAGGTCCTCTGACTCTCAGCCAACTTGGCCTGGTGTTTAGCAACCTCCTCCCTTAACCCAGAGGTGCATGCAGGTGGAGCAGCATTGCAGTCTTCAGAAGGTATCCCTGAAGACAGCCACCCCACAATCATGGCACTGCACCACTTCCCACATTCCTTATTCCTGCTCTCCCTGTGTTTCCTGGCCTTCTTTCCCAGAACCAAGTAAAGGATAAGCTGAGCACAGTACAATACAGTAGTTACTTAATACAATATCCAACCCTTTAGTTAAACTAGCCTAGGTATGTGACAGATACAGGTATGCTATGAAGTAAAATATAGAATCCTTTAGTTAAACTACCCTAGGCATGTCACATACACAGGAATGCTATAAACACAAACACTAAAAAATTTTTTTCTTTGAGACAAGATAGTACGCCCATCTAGATATCTGTCTAGCAGCAAGCTCCCCAAACCATGACCTGTACGAGTCAGCTACCATATAACCCACAACAACACTTCAACTGACAAACCCACAAATAATACAGGTGTAATTGGGTTCTGACAGACAGGGTTCCTGGCAACTGGCTGTCTCCTTGGCAGACTCCTGGCAGACTCCAGTCAATGTCCTTCATGCTCATACTTAGCATGATGGCTGCAAGCAGGAGGGCTGCATGGCTCAGAAAGCCTGTACACTGGGAGTCAGGCACAACAAGCTCCATCCCCTGCTGACTGTGCCATCCACCCAATGGTTACCCTTTGGGAGCCCAGCTTATAGGCTTCAGACACTGTGTAGGAGTGGGAGTGGTCTTCAAACAAGCAATCTTCTCCTGGTTCTCAGTCAGCTCCAGCTGATAATTGCCATCAGTGTAGGAGAGGGAACAGTCACGAAACAAAACACTCCTCTCCTGTGGCACAGTGCCAGCAGCATCAGGTATGAGAGCCCTGAGAGAGCCCTGGTGACTTTAAATCAGGCAGGCTCTGCTAGCTCCACCCCAACTAACTCGGCCATCCTCCTAATTTGGTGGACATCTAATCCCCCTTGGTCACTCTCTGGGAGCCCAGTTTACAGGCTCCATCCACTGTGAAGGAAATGAAGTGAGCTGTGAACAAGCTCTCCTTTTCTGGTTCCCACTCTGCTCCAGCTGCTGATTGCTGTCACTTTAATAGAGGGAGTAGTCAGAAAACAAATGGCACCTCTTCTGTGGCACAACATTAAATGCGTCAGGTATAAGACCCCGAGACAGCCCCAATGCCTTTAAATCAGGCAGGCTCTTCTAGCTCCACCCTCTGCTGACTCTGCTGTCCTCCCTATTAGTGGAAATTCAATCCCCCTTGGTCACACTCTAGGAGTCCAGCTTCCAGGTTCCACCTGCTCTGTAGGAGGGGGAGTGTTCTCTGAGCAAATGCTCCTCTCCCAGCTCTTACTCTGCTCCAGCTGCTGATTGCTATCAGTGTAGGAGAGGGTAAAACAAAGTCTCCAATCTCAGCTCAAACTGCTGAACTCCATGCTGTGAAATAATAGCAATGAGTACTCTCCAACAAATTCCAGCACCAGAAGATTTGAGTGCAAAAAGGCTTTTCTGCACTCAAATCTTTTGGTGCTGGAATTTGTTAGAGAATAGTGTAGGAGAGGGAACAGTCATAAAAGACAGCACTCCTGCATAGGGCCTGATGGGATTCACCCCAGAATTCTAAAAGAACTAAGGGAAGAACTAGTAATACCACCAACTACCCTTTTTATTAAATCACGGGAGGATGGTGTGGTACCTGAGGACTGGAGATGGGCAGATGTGAGTTCCCCTTCACAAAAATGGGAGCAAGACAGAGGCAGAAAACTACAGACCTGTCAGTTTGACCTCAGTGGTAGGGAAAATGATGGAATCATGTCTGAAGGAAAGAATTGTTGAGTACCTAGAGGTCAGTGGGGCACAGGACCCAAGGCAGCATGTATTCACAGTGGGAAGGTCATGTCAGACAAATCTAATTGATTTCTTTGACTGCGTGACCAAAGAAGTAGACCAGGGAGGGGCTGTGGACAAGGCCTACCTAGACTTTAGCAAGAGATTTGACACAGTCCAGTACAAAAGATTAATAAACAAATTAGCCAGCCTGGGAGTGGGTCCCAGGGTGATAGCCTGGGAAAAACACTGGCTGGACAACAGGACACAGCGGGTAATAGTAAATGGAGTCCACAGTGAAGAAAGGAGTGTTACTAGTGGGGTACCGCAGGGTTCAGTACTGGGGTTGGTCCTTTTTAATGTCTTTATAAGTGACTTTGCAGAGGAACTAGAAGGGAAAGTATGTCTCTTTGCAGATGACACAAAGGTCTGCAACTGGGTTGATACGGAAGGTGGGATGGAAAGGATGAAAAGGGACTTGGCAAGGTTGGAGGAATGATCAAATGTATGGCAGCTTAGATTCAATGCAAAGTAATGCACCTGGGAAACAAAAACCCAGGGGATGAGTACACAATGGGGGATGAGATACTGACGACAACAAAAATGGAAAGGGACCTGAGGGTAGTCATATCAGATGACCTAAAGGTGGGCCAACAATTTGAGAAGGTAGTAAGGAGGGCTGGGGGGAGACTGAGATGCATAGGGAGAGGCATCACCAGTAGAAAACAGGAAGTTGTTGGCCCTCTGTACAGACAGTTGGTAAGACCACATCTGGAGTACTGTGTACAGTTCTGGAAAACCCATCTCCTCAAAGACATAGACAGGGTGGAGGCTGTCCAGAGGAGGGCAACCAAAATGGTGCAGGGTCTGCACCAGAAGACATATGAAGAAAGACTAAATGAGCTTAAGATGTATAGCCTCGAGGAAAGGAGGGAGAGGGGGGACATGATAGAAACTTTTAAATACCTCAAGGGAATCACCAAAGTCCAAGAGGGTAGCATCTTTCAGAAAAAGAGATGTGCAAGAACAAAGGGGCACAATTTGAAGATGGGGGGGACAGCTTAGAGGTAATGTGAGGAAGTATTTCTTCACAGAAAGGGTTGTGGGTGCAAGGAACAGCCTTTCTGAGGAGGTCATAGAGTCAAAAACAGTTGGGGAATTCAAGAATGCATGGGACAGACATAAGGCAATTCTAGTGAGGGTAGGAGGAAGTAGGCTGTTGGTTAATTAAGATCTGCAGCTTATCCATTAGGTAGGGAAACGGGCAGACTAGGTGGGCCAAGCAGTCCTTATCTGCCATCAAATTCTATGTTTCTATGTTTCTCTCCCATGGTACAATGCAAGTGGTATCAGATACAGTATGAGAATACAATGTTCTGCACTGATGATCAAACCCAAGCCTCCTAGCCACTACTGTTTGGCAGCCTGTAGCTTTACTGTGGTACTAAGGTTCCCTGACAAGAGGTAAACAGCTGTATATTTTAACTTTGTCCAATTTTTTTTTAATTTAAACTTTTTGACCAGGAAAGACACACTAAGCTGAGACTTGTTTCCTGGTGCATCCTGGGAGTGCAAGGAATTTTAGTGGATTGGTCATAGTCACAGAATCTTCAAGTGGCGGCTATGGGATTCAAACCCAGTTCTCCAGGATTGCAGTTCAGTGTTCTTAACCACTACACTATACTGCCTCCCCGCAGATGAGGACAACCAGGTAAATAACATATAGGATGATTTAGATAAAATACACTTATGGGCAGTTACAAGTTGCAGGAGATTTTAATGTGAAGAAGTGTGTGGAAATGTACCTACTGGAGGTACTAGAATTAAACAAGTGACACACCAGTTAAATGGGTGGCAGCATACCCCCATCACAGAGTTTCCAGTCTCACTACCTTGTCCCCTAAGGGGAAGAAAACAATTGAAGAAAGAAATATAGGAATACTGACAACAAGGGATCTGCAACACACAAGATAGTGTGAGGTGACTGTAACAAAACCAAATAGGGTGTTCAGCTATATCAAAATATATATTTACAGTAAGGGAGAAAAGATCATCAGCCCATTATACGATACAATGTTAAAATTGTTTTTACATTGTTGATGTTACTGTCATTAAAGCGTGGGTCAGGAAGCATAGGAAAATCAGGAGCTGTTAAATTTCACAAGTAGCATTTGATTAATATCAATAACAATAGAATAAAAATAAAAAAAAATACAAAATGATTTCTAACGATCTAGAGGGAAATAGCATTTTGGAAATCCAAGCAAGGTTCCAAGAACTTGCCAGAGTCTGTCGGGATAATGGATGCATTTCCTTTTTGGAGATATTGCCAGTACCAAAGGCCTCGGTGAAGAAAAAATTAAGATCACAGAGGTTAATGACTGGCTCAGGAAGTGGGGTGAAGAGAGTGGATTGGGGGTGTTAGGGAACTGGAAAGCAGTTTGGGAGGATAAAGGACTGTATGCCAAGGATAGGCTTCATCTTGCCCTGTTAGGGAAGGAAGTCTTTAAACAGGGGGTGGTTGACTACATTCCAAGAAAGGTGGAGTTTAAACTTGTGAGGGGAGGGATAAGGGAGGCTGACCAGAAGCCCTCTCCTCCAGATGAGGGAGTAGCCTTCAAACCCGGGGAACAGACTGGGGGAGGAGGTTTCAGGAGGAGCAGAGGGAGGATGGAAGTATAAGGAACCTGGGTGGGGTTTGATGAAGGGAATCAGGGATAAGGGGTGGGGAGTGGTGTTAGTAAATGCAAGGAGCTTGGGAAACAAGTTGTCAGAGTTCCAGGTCATGCTGTTCGGGGGGGTGGATGTGGCGGCGGTCACAGAAACATGGGCCAACAAAAACTATGACTGGAACCTAAAAGTGCGGGGGAAGACTATGCTTAGGAAGGATAGAAAGGAGGGCAGAGGAGGTGGAGTGGCTATGTTCATTAGAGATGACATAGAAATTGCTAGGGTAGAAGAGGCAGAGGGAAACGTGGGAGCCTTATGGGTCACTTACAAACCCCAGCAGGAGGTAAGGTCAAGCTGGGTGTAGTATATAGGCTCCCCGGGATGGGTGATGTTCTGGAGGACGGTTTGCTGGACAACATCATTGTCCAGTGTGGACCAAAAGGGGAAGGAGTGGTGTTGATGGGGGACCTTAATATGCCAGGTACAAACTGGGCAACCATGTCCTCTAAGGTGGCCAAGGAGCAGAGGCTGCTGGATGGCTTCCAGGATGTGTTCTTAACACAGCATGTGATGGAGCCCACAAGGGAGGGGCATGTTCTGGACATGGTTCTGGCAGATGGGGATCTGGTAAGGGACCTGGTTGTAGAGGATCCCCGACTGGGAGCGACCACAATACTGTCTGGTTTCAAATAAGCATAGGGGGAGGGGGGAGAGATCCAGGACACTGGCAGTGGACTTCAGGGGGGCAGACTTTGTGGGCATGGGAAATATTCTCAAGGATCACTTGAAGGGGATTACATCAATGACAAATGTAGAAAAGAGATGGGAGGTCATAAAACAGGGACTTCATAAGGCAGTCAGGACCTGCGCTAAGGTGAAACGTAAGGGATCAAGGTCACATAAACCATGCTGGTGGTCCAGTGAGGTTCAGGTAGCGGTCAGAGAAAAGAAGGGGGCCTACAAAAAATATAAAACAACAAGGGGGGATAGGAAAAGGAAATGCACCATCTTACATCTAGAAAAGTCACCCGGATGGTGAGGGGAGCAAAGTCCAGTAAAGAGCAGTGGCTGGCACAGGGGATACATGGAGGGGGAAAAGGGGTTCTTCCGGTACATTGGGGAGCAGAGAAAAACTAAGGGCCATCTTGGCAGATCGAGATCAGAAGGAGGGTGGGTGGAAGAGGCAAGGGACCAGGCAGAGGTATTAAATGAGTACTTCACCTCTGTGTTCACTAGGGAGGGGGATGGGATATCTACAAAGCAAGGCATGATGGGGATAGAAGCAGTAGTAAGTGGGATCAGGGGAGCAACAGAAATGGAGCAAGAGGGAGGGAGAGGTACCCCAGGGGTGTCACATCAGGATAAGGATAAAAAGTCCAGTAAGGTGGAGGGGACGGATGATGCTAACTCCACTGAAAGGGTGTGGTTAGCCCTCAAGGCCCTAAAGAAAGATAAATCTCCTGGGCCAGATGGCATTCATCTGAGAGTACTATGGGACTTGGCAGACATACTGGCTGCACCCCTGGTGGAGCTCTTCAACAGGTCGCTTGAGACAGGGAGGATACCTAGGGATTGGTGAGAGGCACATGTGGTGCCAATCCATAAAGGGGGGTCGAGGGAAGTACCAGGTAACTATAGACCCATCAGTTTGACCTCGGTGGTGTGAAAATTAATGGAGAGTATACTAAAGGAACGATTGGGGGTGTACTTGGAGGAGTTTGGCCCTGCAAGGGGACCTGGGCTCCCTGGAAAGCTGGGCTCACACATGGAAATTAAATTTCAATATCACCAAGTGCAAGGTGTTACATATTGGGTGGGGAAACACTAAACACAGGTACACCCTGGGAGGGGAGGCACTGGAGGCCTCAACAGGGGAAAAAGACCTAGGGGTCATGGTGGATGCATGTATGAATAACTTTGAGCAGTGCAGGAAAGTGGCTAGCAAGGCAAACAGGATGTTGGGATGCATCATAAGGGGGATCACCTCTAGGAGCAGGGAAGTGATTCTGCCACTGTGCAATGGACTGGTTAGACCACACCCCACACCTTGAGTACTGTGTACAGTACTGGAGACCACACTTGAAGAGAAACATTCAGCTCCTGGAGAGGGTACAGAGGAAGGCAACTAAGATGATACGAGGACTAGGGGATTTGACATATGAGGACAGACTTGAAGAGCTCTGCCTGATTTCATTGGAGGAGAGGAGAGATGGGGGGACATGATTGAGGTCTTGAAGTACCTCAAGGGAATAAATAATGTAAACATGGAGGGGATCTTTAGACTAAACCAGAGGGCATTGTTTGAAGTTGGAAGGTGGAAGGGTGAGGGGGAAAAGAGGAGGAGGTTTTTCACTGTGATGGTGGTGGACCCTTGGAATGTGCTGCCTGGTGAGCTGGTTCAGAGATCCACAGTGGAGGGCTTCAAGAGAGGGTGGGACAGACACAGAAAGAGGATGTATCAGATGATGTCCTGGCCCAGGGGGGTGGGGATGGATGATAGGGGTTTCTAGAACACAAGGGAGGGGAGGGCCTCGGCACCCAACTAAAGATCTGAAGTTCGAGCAGATTCGATAGACCATAAGGCCTAATCTGCAGGCAATTAGTATGTTAGTATGTTTCAAACATAGGCAGTCCAAAGAGAGTCCAATTTCTGAGCTCAAACAAAACCAAAATAAAAATGAAACTATCCAGCACTATCTCCTTTTCTCTAAGTTTTTTTAAGCAGGTTAAGTGCTACTTCCTGTTGGAGAAAATGTGTCTCATGCTTGTATAGAATTCTTTAGTTTCCTTCCTGTAACAAAAAACACATTGTGAAACAAGCTGGCCCCCCACTGACAGTTTGCAAAAGCCTTAGAGAAAGTTCAAACTGTGTTATAACGTGCCATTCTCTTAAAAAAAACATCTTTCTGAATTCATTTTCAAAAACTATAACGATATACATTTGCAAACTGGGGAACCCAGTATCATACAAAGATCCACACATAGCTCTACAACCATATACTGTATAAGCGAGGAAGAGACAACAAGAAACAAAGGCAGGGAGATAGCAGGGTTTGGAACATGAAACGGTCAGAATGATCATGTCCTAAATTTCACATAAAAATCTGATTGCACAATAAGAGGCAAAAGACTGAAAAGAGAGGACAGAAAAGATCCTTGCTTTTAATACTTTTTCTGCATAACAAATGGGGCAAGGCCTTACTCGGCCCTATGACATTTCCCCCTCTTAAAGAGGGAACTTGATTTAAAAAACAGGTTTCCAAACTTTCTTTTACTTCTCTTCCAATATTATCTTACAACCTTTACAGTTCTCCACATACTGTATGCAGTATCCCTTTTTCCATAACAACCAGTATAGCAAACAGTTAAGTTTAAACCTACACACTTTTTTTAACCTTTGCAATTCTTATCTCTTGTCTGTTTTCTCTGTCAAATGCTGCTGGCTGCCTTGCTTACAATGTTACCCTTGAATTGTATTAATCTGTAATCTGTTTGCAATGTCCACATTGTTGTAATGTCTGTCTTGATGTTCCCCATAACTTGTATTTCTCTGACATGAAACCTTTGTAAAAGAGCCTTGGCTCAAAGGTATTTGTAATCCTAGACTTGATAAATAGATAAAATAAATAAAAATTCTCAATTTCTGATCCATATCTTGACAGAAAATTGGCACTGACATTCTCTTTTCCAGATTTTTGCATCACTTTGAATTTAAATGGCTGTAGTGCCAGGTACCACCTTGTGATTCTGGAATTTTTATCCTTCATTTGGTTAAGCCAAAAGAGAGGATTGTGATTGGTTATAAGTACAAAGTCAGCTCCAAGCAAATAAAACTTAAGGGACTCCATGACCCACTTTGCTACAAGGCATTCATTTTCCATGGAAGAGTACCTTTTCTCTCTGTCATGCAATTTCCTACTGTTATATGGAACGGGATGTTCCTTCTCATCTATATTCTGACACATGACTGCACATAGGCCTATCACTGATGTATCTGTCTGTAACAAAAATTGTTTCTCAAAGTCTGGGCATCTTAAAACAGAGGTTGAACATAGTGCAGCCTTAATGGCCTAAAAATCTTCATCATGCTCTGGGGTCCAATTTACATTATTTGGGAACCGTTTCTTCATGAGTTCAGTGAGGGGAGTAGATAACTGGGCAAATCAAATCTCTGATAGTACCGAGCAAGCCCTAAAAATGACCTGACATGTTTCTTTGTTTTAGAGACAAGACTGCTATCTACAGCTTCTATCTCAGAAATCTCTGGCTTTACTTCTCCATTTCCCAAACAGTGGCCCAAATATCTGGTTTCCTGCATGTCCAATGCACATTTGGTAGAAATAATTGTCAGAGCTGCCTTTTTGATAGGTTGGCTGCCCCTGGCGGTGACCTCCTCTGCTTGCAGTTGGGGCTCAGGCTGATACTCCTAGCTAGCCCCTCACCCACACTAGCTGCTTCCTCAGCTGCTGAGGGATGGGTCTGCACAGGCTGTGTCACTCCCTCCTTACCCTCAGAAGTGTGTCCTTTTGCCTGGCTATGGGTAGTAACACATACTAGGTTCCCCCTATGATTAAAAGCATTCCCCATGATCACATCCACAGGAAGATCAGGTACAACTCCAACCCCCTGTACCCCATGGTGGCCCTCCCAGCTCTGGAAGACCCAAGCCACTGGCACTTGGAGCACTGGACCAGTGACTCCCCAAATCTTGAGGAACTGCCTGTATCAGATCCTGCCTCTTCATGGAGATGGAGGTGTCAGTGTCCCTCAATCCATGTGATACTGTCCCATTGATTAGAATAGGGTGCCTATGCCTGGTGGAGTTTGGTGGCACTACAGTGTGTGTGCAGCCTACCAACTGCTGGGTACTGTCTTGGGCACTGTGTGACACAAGCTGGGGTAGCTGTGCAGCCCAATCAACCTCAGCTTGAGATCCTGAAGGTGGAGCTTGTACTGAAGGATGCCATCCTGCAGGGAGCAAGGCTGGAGGTTTACGAAAGAGAGAGAGAGCTCAGTAGCATGAAATCCAGATGCAGGAGGACAGAGCAAGGCTGGAGGCAGAGGAAAGAGAAAAGATTCTGGTCATACTGTGTATCCGTCACACAACCTAACAAGACAAAGCTGTCTGAATGACAATGCTCTGTAGAGAAGAACCAGAACTGTTTATTTATTTATTTTATTTAGTTTTTGTTGACCGGGTAAGTGTACTAGACAAATCCTGCCTATTTTCAGGCACAAACCGGGGAGGAGGATACAGATGAATGCCAACTGACCTTGAACCATATTAAGCTAAGATTAACTAGACTGGTGACTTCAGAATCTACTAACACAAAGACCACCTGCTTCCATGCCAAAACTGCAGATAAAGAGGCTGCATGTCAACTAACCAGTCTGAGTACTTATTTAATAATAATTCTGCTAACATGCATGTTCTGGGATCAATAAAATTGGTGGTGGGGTCAAATCTGATTTTCTATGCAATCTAATGGGCATGTACTATAGCTTAACATGCTTAATCAGGTCTGCCAAAAGATAAACCATAGTATTACTTTGAAATTTATTTTTTTTGCAAAAAGAACTTAATTCCTCTTTCTGAAACAACAAATGATCTACAGTATATACAATGTATGTATGTGTAAACCCTAGTGAATTATTATATATTTTGTGCTTTGTAGTTTATTTAATAAATATATTATGTTTATGTCAAAAACTTGTTTTAATCTCTTCTAGGTGATATGTATATATATATATATATATATATATATATATATATATATATATATATATATATATATAAAGAACCTTTCTAAATTTTGGACAGTGAATACAAATATACAGTATGAGCCATAATAATAATTGACTTTCTATCAAAATGGAAATACTTTGATTGAAGGTTCCAGTACAGAGTTGTGACATAATTGGGGACTCATCCAGGACTAATATAAATAAAAGAAATATTAACTGGCACTAGTTTTGACATTTCAAACAATTTTTCAAAAATCTTAATTTTTAAATTGTGATCAATCTGAATGATATAGTACAATCATATTTCTGAAATGATTGATATACACACCTTGAACTTGTTTAAAATTAGTGCTAAAGCTACATGATCTAGAGTGCTTGATTTACTATGAAAAATAATTGTAATTTTCTTTCTCTCTTTGAATAGTTGAAAAGGAGGGAAGGCATCTCTACTTCAGAACACCATATGTGGTAAGAGAATATTTGTATTAATACTGCTCTATAGTGAGATAGTGAAATATTGTATCTGTGTTGTTTTGTTTGAATGTTATTGCTTGCCTTGAAAATTCATACTGCCATAATGGAAGGACAGCCAGTTTCTATGCTTGATTGTCTGTCTTGCGCAGAATTTTCCCTCTGTTTTGTTGATTTAGGAAGTACCACCCTGTCCTTCATCAGCTCAGCATATATATATATATATATATATATATACACACACACATATATATACATACAAAATCACACATGCCCCATAATGCAAAGCATCATGGGCTGCATATGCAAATCACCAGAGAATATTATGCCAGTTCAACTTTAAGCAGAAATGCAAGGTGCTGAAAGGCCTCTCACACAGTTTGCAAAGGGTACCAACAGAAGACACAGATGTGTTTTGTCCTACCAGGACTCATCAGTGTGACATGTCTGTTTGACACCCTAGTGGAATGAGCCAGCTACCCTAAGATGGTCTGTCTGGGTTATGTTGTGGTGAACTAAATTAAAACAAAAAACAAGTTAAAAGACAAAGAATCTCAGTGCACAGGCACTAAGGCAATGGTTACCCCACAGGGCATTGGCCGGGAAGCCAAGTTTCAAAGAAATACAAAATCACACATGCCCCCATAATGCAAAACATAATGGGCTGCATATGCAAATCACCACAGAATATTATGCTGGTTCAACTTTAGGCAGAAATATATATGTATATGTATATACATGTATTGTAGTGACAGGTAAAGAACACCCTCATGGGGGAACCTAATGTAGTAGACCAACTGGGTAAGACTGAAGAACTGGTGAGAAATTTGTTGACAGAAAATGCCACTACAGCAGGCCAATTAAATGAAGTCCATGAACAGGTGAAAAAAGCTGATTATGGAAAAAGCTACAACTTCTGACCAATTAAGCACATCCCAAAAGAAGTTACAGGATGAGCTAGCAACTAAAAAACAACAGTTTGACCACCTAAAATCTAGGTGACAAACCCAAAAAGAACAGAAGGAAGATCTAAAAAGAACCTGTTCCAACCTTGGGCAGAGTCTTCAGTAAGCCTATTAAGAAAACTGAAGGTTACATACTGTATGATGAGGAATAAAGGAGCAGTTATATTGACGCTAGCTGGGATAACTTACCTAACCTGTGGGGATGTACAATTACCTGAGAAAGTAATAACTGCTCAGCAAACGTGAGGGTTTAAGGAGATACATTTTGCAGTGCAATTAGTTTCCTTTGTCCAAAACCAATAGCTTCACAGACCTCTCAAATGTACCAAACAACAACCCTTCCTGATCCCAGTTCCCCTGAATCAGAAAGAGCAAAACAGGAAAGAGAAACAGATAGTTGGAGGCATTACATTAGAGGACAAGTTACTGGGCACACTAGAAAACCTGATAAAATGATACAGGAACAGGGAGAGAAACTAGATAAAAAGGTACAAGGATTAATAGATCACCAGTCATCCACTGAAAAAAAGTAGTTCTGAGAGAGAACATCTTAAGAAAAAGAAAGGGTCCTCAAACTAGTAAATGAAAAGAGTAAGACATTTAAATCCTCTAGTAGTTTATCCTCAGAGAGAAAGGATTCTAGACCTGAGGAGGAATGCTTTACGGTATTGACCTAGAAATAAAAGAAAGGTCCAAAAGAAGGAGTTGTATAGCATAATGAAAACCTTGAATGTGGTTGGGGGAAAGTATGATCCAGAGACATCTAGATGCACCATTGAGCAGTGCATGAAAACTTTACAAAAGAGTTTTAACACCCTGGGGTTACAAATGAGGAGGATCAAATAGACCTGATTGGATCTGCACTTGGCCCCAAATATGTAACCTGGTTCACTGACCTGCCTTGGGATGTGACATGCTCCGTAAACTAGGTATATAAGCATCTAAAGAAAAAGTTTGGCAACAACCGCACTATGGAGGAGGCCTGGGAGGCACCATACCAAATGAGGTACAGGCCACATCAGAACCCCAGGGACTTCTTCCTTGAGGTAAAGACTGTTTAGGGTAATTACTTGGGGGCAGATGAGGATCCAAACATAGTGGTGAAGGACTTTAAAGAGTTATATTATGGTGCCCTACCAAAAAGCATCAGATAACTTCTAGCCAGTAAACATTAGACTATGGGGGCAGTGTGGCAAGTAGGCTGAGCAGAGGTACTGTTGAAGGACATCCAGCCTGTGGGAACAATCCCACAAAAGAAAATGAAACCCATCTAGATCAAAGTGTCAGAAGTTCCCACTTTGGATGCTTCGATCATGGAAGGCAGCAAACTGATGATCTCCAAGAATCACATACAACAAAGAAAGAACTCAACAACCATCACCAAGATCTGTTCATGGATTAACACAGATCCTTGACAGACTCAGAGATACTCCATCAGGACTATCAGTACTAGATGTTACCAGGACCAGATGTTTCATTCTGGAGGGTACCAGGCTACTAGAGGATTCAAAAGGGCAAGAAATAGCAGCCAGCAGCCTAACTTCCTGAGCTTTGAAGCAGTGACAAATGTGGTGGAGAAACATACTGTATGGAGAAACAGACAGGAGCAGTAACAGCTGTTTTCTGAGAACAGTTCTCAAACTCATCATCCTTACCTGCTCCAGTTACTAGACAGGGCCCAACACCGCATATCTCAAATGGCACCGTGAGTTCAAGTAACTGACTGACAGTTTCTGGTTCCTTGGATGCTCTCCTGGTAAATGAAACAGTTATCCTTGACAATCCCTGAGAACCTGGGTCAGTAAATGAATAGGAGGCAAGAACCAGTATTCCACAATTACAGAGTTAAACCCCTCAACTGGCAGGTTTAAAGAAATACAAGTTTTACCTAGGCATCCTGATTCCAAAAGGAGGAGCTGATATATTTTACTTTGAGGTAATGCTGGAAGAAAAGCTGAAGAATTAAATTTTACTAGACTTGGAGCAGAAGTGACCCTAATGTCTAAAAGCTTGATTGACAAACTTACTAATGCCTTAGGTGACACAAAACACCTAAAGCCTCCCAGGTGACTTATAATTTGTAGTTTGCAGAGCACCAGAAGTAAAGTTTGGATGAGGCTAAGGTTTGCTAAAATGAATGCCAAACACCCAGTGTACATTACCGGTAAGACAGTCGATGACTTTCAAACTGAAAATGATCTGCTGAAGAGTTTCAGCCAATAACTGACTACTTTCACAGAGTTCAGTAGTCCCAAATAAAATGGTCTATCATATTTGGGAAAAGTTGAATGGGTCCTAAACCAGCTGAGTCCTGCTATATTGAGAAAGATGATTCAATGTTCAAACTTAATTTTGCACGCTCAGGTTACCTGACTTGCCTGTATTGGGTAATCCAGAAAGTTTGCTAGATGGAAAGAAAAGACCCACATGGTTTGCATATCAGAACAAGACATGGTAAAATCTTTAATTTGCACTAGAGTTTTGACTTTCTTCACAAAAGAAGGTGTCAACTCTGCACTCGCAGAGTCCCTCAAGAGTCCTTGCCATTTGAACATGCAGTCCATACAGAGGACTGTGGAACCGAGATAACACCAAATCATCCATCCTTCTTTGTAAATCAGTACAGAGAAAGAGAGTGGTTATATGCTATGCATCAAAAAGGACCTTGCTTTTTGTTAGTTCTGTGCTATGCTTATTTATTTATTTACTTACGAGTTTTACCAGGAAAACATACTGAGCAAACATGCTCGATTCCAGATGCGGCCTGGGGGCTGAGGCCCACATACATAAATTTGAAATGCTTAGACAGTACTGAAATGAGCAAAGGCTTGTACATTAACAATTTAGGAGAAAAATTGGGGAGAAAATTGCAGCCATGGGTAGGATACATACAATCAGTGTAACGACATATAGGTTAGAGTACTGTACAATACTTATTTAATTATAAGAGCATGACATTTGAAAAAATTTTCTTAGTTGAAACAGGAGCAACTGGAGGTGAAATGTACTCTGAGTAATTGGTTACGTAGGGAGGTGTTTGGTGCGTGTCTAATGGGGGCAGGTAGAGCGTTCCAGGTCTGAGGTATGCGGTAATTGAAAGTGGCCTGGCCTTTGGATGTGCGCATAAACGGGACATGGAACAGTCTTGGGTCCATACTCCTAAGGGAGTATGCAGGTGAAGGTTGTTGGGAGAGGACAGAGGTCAGGTAGGGGGGAAGGGAGTGGGACCAATATTTGGCAGCGAACCTAGTACAGTTAGTTTGTCTGCAGTCATGTAGGGATGGTAGGGTTAATGAGCCGTAGAGGTTGCAGTGGTGTGTTGATTGGGGGCAGCCGAGGTTGAAACGGCAGAAGGAGTGGAACAGGGTGTCTAGGCTGGCCAGGGTGGACCCGTGGGTGATAGAATAAACTATGTCACCATAGTCAAGTACGGGATGGATCATTTTTTGTGCAATGGTGTGCCTTGTCTGTGTTGGGAGGCAGCTTTTGTTACGGAGAAGTGCACCAAGTTTGGGGAGCAGCTGCTTGTGCAGAGAGGTGATGTGAGCTGAGAAATCTAGATGTTGATCTAGCCAGATGCCCAGATATCTGAAGCTCGTACAGTTTTCCAGGGGAGTCCTGTCCAAGGTTTTGAAAGGGGGGCTGGGGGCTTGGCAGGAGAGTCTTTGGGGAGAGTCAAAAGTTAGTGATATGGTTTTTTTAGGGTTAAGAAATAGCTGGTTTGACCTGAACCAGTTCTGGATGGCATTGAAATCATCCTGGAGGTGGGTTGCTACACTGTGTGTTGTGGGACCAGAGGTGTATAGGACAGTGTCATCTGCGTACATCTGTATGGAGGAGCGGGAGCATGCTGCTGTGAGGTCATTTAGAAAGACGGAGAAGAGTAGGGGACCCAGGACAGAGCCTTGGGGGATGCCTGCAGGGACTGGAAGTGGGAGGGAGGTGTGAGTGGCAATTTTGACTACTTGTTTCCTGCCTAATAGATAGTCATGGAACCAATTTGTGGCTGGTGTAGAGAGCCCTGCATCGGTGAGTTTGGAGATGAGGGAGTGAGAGATGGTGTCAAAGGTCTTGGCTAGGTCTGTGAAGATGGCAGAGGTGATATATCCTTTTTCCATACTCATGAGGATGTCATCTGTGACTCTAAGAAGAAAGGTAATGGTTGAGTGGGATTTACGGAAGGCCGATTGAAAAGGTATGAAAAAGGAGGAGGTGTCAAGGTATGGAGTGAGTTGAGACAGGACCAGTCATTCCTGTAATTTGGCCAGGATAGGAAGTAGGAAGATGGGTCCGTAATTTCCTTGGGAGGAGATGTCACCTTCTTTTGGCAGGGGTATAACGGTGGCCAGCTTCCAGGCTGTAGGTAGCTTGCCCAAAGAGAAGGATAGATTGAAAAGGTTGGCTAGAGGGCGTTATGGCAGGGGAGAGGTAAAGCATCTTTGCGTCCATGGACGTAGGGCACTTACCTTTGTTTGGGTTTAACGCTCGAAGGGAGTGAAAGACATCAGCTTGGGATACTGGACGGAAGGAGAATGGTATGATTGTGGGGGCAGACTGAGGGGCACATGTGCGGTGGGGAGGAACTGGGGGGTGAGAATGGGGAGGGAGGAGAGGAGCTTGTCAGCCGAGCTGGAGAAGTGGGTATTAAAAGCTTCAGCCGCATAAATTGGGTCAGAGATGAGGGTGCCCTGTACAAGTAGTGTTGGGGGTGCAGGTTTGGTGGGGGGGCAGGGTTTTGAGAGATTTCCAGAAGTCAGTTGGGTGATTTATATTTTTGCTGAATGCCAATAGGAAGTAGGTTTTTTTTTGCTTGGAGTTATAGAACCTGGTGTTTATTGTCTTTGGGGGTGGGGCAGGGGGGCTGTGTACCTTCCTGATCATAAAAATCATATGATGATCACTTATGGAATCAGGTAAGAGGCCTGCGCTTAGAATCCTATGTGGGTGGGAGGTGAGAGCCCAGTCCAGTAAGGTGTGGTTTTGGGTTTTGTGATTTAGTCTGGTGGGATCAGTAATGAGTTGAGATAGATTCTGGGCCTTAATTTTGGTCTTTAGGTGGGCTTTGTCTGGACCGAGCCAGTTTATATTGAAATCACCAGTGACTTGGAGCTCACCTCCAGCCACTAGAGACTGTAAGTTGCCCAAGCGGGAAAGAATGTCCTTGGGGGGAGTGCAGGGGGGGCAGTGTGAGCCAGCCACATAGATGGGGGTGGAACTAGGGAGAGAGATTTTGATGAGAAGAGAGTCTATGTTTCCAGGGGATAGGAGGATGTCCACTAAAGTGAACTGGCGACTATTTGCAATGTACATAGCCGTGCCACTGCCTCTCCTTTTACCTTGGCGGTCACGCTTGATTATTGCATACCCTGGTAGGGATACTTCCATATCAGTGTGATGCAGTTTTACCCCGGTTTCAGAGATGACTAGGATGTCCAGGCACAGGGTTAAGGTAAATGGTTGCAGCAGAGAGAATTTAGATAGTAGGCTGCAGGTGTTTAAGTGGTGGATACGGAGGCCTTTGGGGAAAGAGAAAGGGGAGTGCGTGTTTGAAACTGGGGTGTTTGGACTGGGGTTTGCCTCTATGTCCCCAGACAGGAGTAGGAGAAGGGTGATGAGATGTTTAAGTTTGACCCAGGGAGGTTTAAGGCAAGTTGTAGTGGTTCGATAGGTAGAGGTAGTTGGGGGTGGCAGTAGGTTAAAGTGTGTAGAACCGAGTGGCCCATGTAAAATGAAGGAGGTAGAATAGTAGCACTAATGAGACTGTAATGGTCATTTGTCTTAGCTTGAGCAGGCATGTATGCATGGGCTGTGTAGCAAGGCTGTGGGGTTAGGCTTTGGGGCCTAAACGGTGGATGTGCATTGCATGAGAAGATAGCTGGTGGCAGGGAGAATTGGCTTGCTAATTGGAGGAAAATGAATAATGTAGGCATCAGGAGCATCCTTGCCTGAGATATAATTGGGTGGGTGAAGATTTTTGTTGGGAGCCCTCTGGTGGTAGCAGCTGATAAGCTGCAAATGAAGAAGTGGGCTGATAGGCTTTGGAGAGTCATGTGACAAAGCCTATAAAAGGAGGAGCTCACCAAGGGCGGTGATGGGGGTGGTGGGGAACCGGCACACAGTGCGGCGGGCAGAAGCACTCAAACACTGGAAAGCAGTGAGCTTCCTTTACAGGAAGTAGCTAGGTTTGAAAAATGGCACCTGTGGTGTCCGACGGAGTTTCAGTAATCTTCAGCGACTACGCTTTCTGGGGTCCATCTCGTATGCTGCAGGGGAGGGCTGATTCAAATCCAGGGCCCCACGACCCTTATCCTGCTGTCCGCTGTCTGAGGTGAGAAAGAGGATATTTATAGGCAGAGCTGTAGGAGGATCTGAAGGTATGTAGAGCTTTTTATTGGTGCAGTAACTTTTTTAGTAACTTCTTTTGTCCCCAGTTAGATCTTTTGGGCAAATGGCTAGGGGGTTGAGGGCCCAGAAATAGCCACGTGGTAAAGACCTTTGCACACAGCTGTTTGCGAGTGCAGCTTTTTGGGGACTGGGTGACCGTGTTTTGGGTCTTCCGCTCATTTCAGCAGTGCAGGGCTAATGTTAGGTCTAAGACGCTGCCCTCAAAAACTTTAAAGTAATAATTTTCCCCAAAATTGTTCCTGTTCTAGGGCCTAAGTAGTTTCAGGATTCTGGATTAAAACTTGCTAAACTGGTGAAAAAGCCGACTGGCTGAATGAGTTCGTTGGAGGTAAAATCAGGAGAGCAGGTAAAGGCACTGAGTTTAACTTTGCCTTACCAGTCATGCTTTAGAGTGGATTTTACTTCAACAAGCAAAAGGTTTTGCTAGTAGTGCAGGGAGGTAAAATTGCTAAGCTCTACAATTTCCACTCCAGCGTTCCCCCAAGATTAAACAGACTGACTGCGTTTGCCACTTTTGGCTGCAAAATACATCAGCAGGACAGAAGGTAGCAGGTTTACACACTTAGCATAGTAAAAATGACTGTAAACTATTCTATTAACTGCTATGGAGAGTTTAGGCAACCACAGGACAATAAGCTTAGATTTTAGCTTGGTTACTAGAAAGACTGTATACTTTGAGTTACAATTAAAGGCAAAGTGTTTAGCGATACAGTTTGTAGAGGGTTCCTTATTGCATATATCTTAAAGCACCTTACTGTAAAAGTGACAAAGAGTAATCAATGACAGAAAATTAAGGATGAAATAAACTATCAGCACCTGTGCTGACTCTTTAAAAAAGCACACAGACACTGGAAAGCAGTGAGCTTCCTTTTACAGGCAGTAGCCAGGTTTGAAAATGGCACCTGTGGCATCTGATGGAGTTTCCAGTAATCTTCAGCACACCTGTGCTTCGGGGGGGGTCCGTCCTTGTATGCTGCAGGGGAGGGCTGATTCAAATCCAGGGCCCTTGCGACCCTTATCCAGCTGTCCGCTGTCTGTGCTTCTTGGGGGGGGGTCCGTCCTTGTATGCTGCAGGGGAGGACTGATTCAAATCCAAGGATCTCATGACCCTTATCCCACTGTTCGCTGTCTGTGCTTTGTGGGGGGTCTGTCCTTGTATGCTGCAGGGGAGGGCTGATTCAAATCCAGGGCCCTCGCGACCCTTATCCCGCTGTCCGCTGTCTGTGCTTTGGGGGGGGGTCCGTCCTTGTATGCTGCAGGGGAGGGCGGATTCAAATCCAGAGCCCTCACGACCCTTATCCCACTGTCCCTATGCTTGGGTTTGGGGTATGAACATTGTGTAATCAGTGAACATTTTTCAAGATTTGAGACTTGTGAAGTTGCTGAAATTTGCTTTATGAATTAATTTACTTCACAAAGTGTATATTCTTGATGTTCACATATCACAAAGTGCAGAACATACTCGAAATATGCAAAATTCACCTGTAAACCATAGAAGTCACACATAAATTCCACACTTTGCAGGCAAACTTCCCACTTTACAGTGAAAACTTTGTGATTTTTGGTGAAGTTGAAATTGCTGAGGGCATTGGAAACTTTGCAAAGCTTCATGAAGGCAAATTTCAGCAATTTCACTGCAACTTTGCTGGTGAAGTTTAAATTTGCTGCATCTCTATACAAGATGCTAAAAAAGCAGAAGCCAGATTTGACACTTATGGTTTAGAATGAGTGGCTGAAGGAAGTTCCAAACCATGAAGGTAGCCTCAGAAGCATAGGAGCCTGTGCTTTAACCTCTAGATATGGTAGAAGACTATAGAGCATCACACATCCATAGTACAAGGCCTAAAGTCCCTCACGTGCACTAAGTTAGATATCCTTGTATCTTTGTATGACTAGCCATATGTGTAGCTGTGGTCAATAATGTTCTGTAGTTATGGTTAAGTGGACACACATACCCAGCAAAGGTTACCTTGCAGGCTTTGAGGTTAAGGTAGACCATTCCTCATGTATACCAAGCAGTAAATGAGTTCACGGCCACCATTTCTGGTAGTGTGAAACAGTTTTCCCTTAGGATTATTATCCAGAATTGCATATCTTTTGCTGTCCAATCCCACACCAGAAGCCATTACTGCAGGAGCCTACACAAGGTTATGAACCATGATAGCTCAATCATTCTATAATCTAGAATTTGCAATTCCTGTTGTTGGTTAACTACCACAAATCATGCAAAGGGGAAAGAAGAATAGGAAAACATCAGGTCCTCACCTAATGGATTACCTACCCTCCAAGTACTCTGGCCAATTGACAATGAAGAACTGTTTGCATGCAGTATCAAAAAGAATGATATTGTACTGTCTAGAACTTTTGAGGCAGATGAAATATCCAAAGACATAATGATGACTAAAACTGGAAATGTATCTGATATAATCAAACAGGTGGAAATAGGAGAAGATATACCTTTTCCTAGTTTCAAGGAATACATGGAGCAAGCTGTTCAGATTAGCAAAGCTGAAACTGAAACAGAAAAGTAATATATTCATGAAATGTTTTATGGTGACCAGAAAATGTTCCAAAAAGATGCCTATGACTGTGGGGTAACAGACCTCCTTGTTGCTAAGATACCAACCAACACAACCGAAGGCTTGGTGTATATATGTCAGTACAGAATACAACTAGCATCTTAGGAGTCCATACAAGAGATACTGGTTACTTTAAAAGAGTGTGGATTTATACAGGAAGTCAATCCTATTTATAATTCACCAGTTTGGCCGTACTAAAACAAGAAGGAAAATGGAGGCTCAAAATTTACTATCAATGAGTGAATAACCAGATGACATTATCTTTCTGCCTAGATTAAATTTTAACAAAAAAACAGAAGGTGCAAAGTATTTTACAACCCTAGATGTGACAAATGGATTCTAGACCCTTAAGGTGGATCCAAAAGGCGAACATAAATTGTCTTTCACATTTGGTAACAGGCAGTATACATGAAACAGGTGTCCATTTGGGTGCTTGAATTCTCCAGTAGATTTCACTATCTTTCTGCACAAGGCCATGCGTGATGCTGAAAGCCATGACAATCTGGTATATGTGGACGACATGCTCACTGAGAACAACACTTTCAAGAAAACCCTGGAGGAAGTCAACTATGTTTTGAACCAGCTGCAAATTGCTGGCACCAAGCTGTCTCTAACCAAAGGACAATGGTTCAAGGAAAGGTAAATTATTTAGGGAGTGAGGCTGGACCTGATGGGTTATATCCCCAGCATAGCCGAATACAAGCAATCCAAAAACTGGGCCACCCAAAAACCTGATGGAGTTATATGAGTTTCTAGGGATTTGTAACTGCTCATGCCATTTTATCCAGAACTAGCTGAGACTGCACACCCACTCACAAGGTTACTGAGGAAAACAGCACCATGGGTGTAGGGAGAACCACAAGAAGAATCTATGCAGGCACTCAAAGATAGCCTGAGTAAAGTTCCATGTCTTGTTTACCTTCAAAAGGATAAGGAGTTCTACCTTGAAACAGTGTGCAGTAAACAAAGTATCAGTGCAGTATTGTATCAGAAACATGATTCAGAAAACCGTGTTTGAGCTTATGCAAGCAAAACAGTGAGCTGTGTTGAAAAGAGATTTTCAGATTGTGAGAAAATACTCATTACTGTTTGGGCAGTACATTTTAAAAACTATATATGTAGTGAGAAGATTGATGTTGAAACTTGTAACCAACCTATTGCATTTCTGGGAGCCAGAATCTCAAAGCTGGTACTGTGTCAAGTAGCAGAACTGTGGCTCAGACTTTGGCACTCCAAGGCCTACCCTTAGAAATAAGATATGCCAAGAACAATATGAATGATGTTTCCCAAGGAATAGCTGCCCTCCTAGCAGCGAGCAACCCCAATCTCGATGGTGTAATGTTGGCCCATTTGGTTAAGCAATACGCCAAAGAATCACCAGCCCAGTACAATAGTCACCTGTGGCTGGCCTACCAAACTGGCAAAACTATAGCCGGGGAGGACTTGGACCAAGACTCAATTAAATACAAAACTTTGTTTTTGAAAAACATGCAGCCGAGCCTCGGTGTAAAGGTGGAAGCAATGGTGTTCCCAGGAAGGGACTGCTTCCACAATATTTTGGAATGAGTAGAACGAACCTTCCAAATTTTCATTCAGGATTTGACATCCTCCAAGGTCAAGGTGGTCTCGGTGCAACCCAACACTGAGCCGTCTGCCCAGTACATGGTAGAAGGCAAGCCCAAGGAGTCTCAACCAGACAAGGCCTCCTACCAAAAGGGGGGGTCAGGTTCAATACCAATAATAAAAAGGATAAAATGTATCAGCCCAAGCAAATCCAGAATCAACAAGACAAGGACAAAAAGGGAGGCTACAAAGGGCAGGAACCCCAGCCCTTCTTACAAACAGTTAGCTGAGGAAAACAATCAGCTCCGGGAGTTCATGACAAAAGTTCAATCGGTAGCCACAAACCTACCGGCCCGAAAAGTGGCTGTAATCCAGTCCAACCCCTCTGGCAGAGAAAATGCCTGAGGACAGTGAAAGGCCTTCAAAGCAGAAATCACCTTATGCAGAAGTACAACAGATGCTCCAAGACATAAGCCCTATGACTGATTCTGGTCAAGACAGATTGAACTAACAGTGTCAGGCCCTGATCCATACAGTCACTACCATAGTGACTGAAGACTCCATTCATCCTTGTTTGGAAGTGCTGGTTTCGGGCCACCAGCTTGAATTACTGCCAGACACAGGTGCCTCAGTTTCTGTGTTACATCAGGATATTCCATAACTGTCTCCATGGTCGAAAGGAAAATCCACATCTGCCCAAACCTTCGAGGGGACTTTAATAACAACTTACAGGTCCAAGCCTATAACAATGATAACTGGCACTTTACAAATCAAGCACCATTTTGACTTGATGGTGTTATGTCATCACCAAAACATTGTGGGAGTGTATTTCCTTGCATGCTATGGCTGTATGGTGGATCTGGCCAACCAGCTATTGCCCCACATGCCAGGCCAGTGTTCAATATTATTTATTTATTTAGTTATTTCTTTATTTATTCATTTATGACTCACACGTAATGGCCACAGTGGAACTGAATGATGCAGCATGCCGTGAATGATGCAGTGCCCACTGAGGGCACTGACTCTCTAGCAGACTCGATAGACCATTGGGCCTATTCTGCTGCCATTCTTAGTATGTTAGTATGTTAGCATATGACATCATAGTGCAAAATCATGAGCTGTTCCCCGAGCTCAAACCAATTCTAGAAAGGCATGCAGCACAGACATGATTGTGGGAGAATGAACACTCTCATCCAAGTGGCTGAAGATGAGCCAGTCAGACAGAGACAATATCCATTTCCTGCAGAGGCAATGCCCTCCTTGAGGGCAACCATTGACTCCCTCCTAAAACAAGGGGTTCTTAGGCCCTGTGTTTCTACAGTTAACTCTCCCATTTGGCTAGTGAAGAAGCCCAGTAACATCTGGAAGCTCACCATTGATTACAGAAGGCTCAATCAAGTCACTCCCAGTTGTGCACCCTCTATGGCATCAGCCCCAGATGTGTTCAAACTTCTCAAACCTGAACACAAGTGGTTCAGTGTTCTGGACATCTCCACTGGTTTTTGGTCTCATATACTGGCCCCAGAGTCCCAGTACAAAATTTACTTTAACTTTTGAGGGATGGCAGCACATGTGGAATTGCCTCCCACAGGGATTCCAAAACTCTCCCTCCCTTTTCACATCCACATGAGGGAGGCCATTGGAAATTGTTTAACACCACAATGCCTCTTGCAATACATGGATGATCTCTTACTGGCAACACAGACTTTGGACAAACATCTGGAGCTCTTGGATGAGCATCTTGGCCTACTACAGGAGGCAGATCTAAAGTGCAACCCTGCAAAAGTGCAGCTATGCCAGCCAGAAGTTTTCTTTCTGGGTCTACGCATAACCACCAAAGGCAGAAGCCCCACTCTGGACAAGGTTCAGGGTATCCAAGATTTGCCACTACCAACCAGTGTGGCTACTCTAGACACTTCCTGGGTATGGTCAATTACTCCATGGACATTATCTACAATTTTGCACAAAAGGCCGCATCCCTGTATGAGCTACTGAAAATGGATGTCTCCTGGCATTGGGAACCAGAACATACAGCTGTTGTTACCTTTCTAAAAGAAGCATTGGCCTCAGCCCCAGCCTTGGTCAATCCAAGTCCAGACCTCCCATTTCATCTGGAAACTGTCACTTCATAGGCAAGAATATCTGCAGTTCTAGCCTATGCTTTCCAAATCCTCTTTGCTGTGGAATTGAAGTACTCTTTGTGTGAGAGAAACCTGTTGGCAACCTTTTGAGCTATACAACACTTCACATACATTGTAGGGTTCTCCTCTATTACGCTGTACACCAATCACACCCCGACCAACTTCTTGTTAAATTACAGAATTAAAGATGGAAATGTGTCTAACACCAGACTTACTCATTGATCACTCCTGTTACAAGATCGTGACATCACTGTTCTTCCCACCAAGCTGTCCTTCATTTTGGCACATGGTCTCCTATATCAAGGAGAACCACATGAGTGTGGTCTACAGCCACCAGTTTTACCAGACCCAGATCCATTCCTGCCAGCTACAGAGGGAATCTTAACATATCCGGCATTTTGCAGCATCTTTACAAATGGGTCCTCCTCATATTTAGAGGGAGAACAAATTGCAGGTTTTGGAGTCCTGGTTCTAACTACAGCAGGAGATATCATTGAAGTGTTCAGGAAATGTACCATCCAATCCTCACAGTATGCAGAACTTGCTACTGGTGCCTGTGCTTTGGAAGTGGTCCAACAAGGAAAAGAAGATACCATCATCTTTTCCAACTCCTCCTAGGTATGTAACTCTCTAACAGAGTTTCTTCCTTTCTGGAAGGCACATGCATTTACCTCCTCAGAGGGCACTTATGCCAAGTACAGGGATATGTTAATTTATATTGTTAGCCTTGCTGAACAATTTCTCTTCAGGTTATACATTCACAAAGTAAAAGCCCACTCCAAGGCTGAACCCTATCATAACCACAATGATCAGACAGACACCTTAACCAAGGATGGAGCTTGAGGGAGGGACATATGGATAATGCCCCCTCCAATGGAGACACGCATGGTGGCCACCAAAAAGAAGGCCACAATACTCCATAGGGATCTTCATGCAGTACAAAGAGAAGATCCAGAAATGAAGGAGGCATTTGATTACCTGTCTAAGGATACAAAGAAAGAGAGGTCTATGGACAATCCATTCAGAAAATATGTGGATAATCTACACTTCTCTGCAGATCAACAGTTGTTTTTTTACCAATCTGAAAAATTTAATAACCAGAAATTTTGGGTTATACCCAAAGTACTCAGACCTGAGTTCATACACCAGGTCCATGATACCCCAACAGGTGGACACCAAGGGGTAGACAAGATCCTGCAGAGATTAAGAACTACTGGTTAGTGGCCAGGAATGACAGTGGATATCCAACACTATGCAGACAACTGTATACCCTGCATGCAGAACAACCCCATTCTGGGCAAGAAACATGCCAAATTATTGCCTTGAAAGCAATAAGGCCCTTGGAATTCAATCCAAATTGATTTTGTTGAACCACTGACCACTACTAGTAGAAACAACAAGTACGCACTTGTGATAACAGAACTCTTTTCCAAATGGCTAGAGGCCTTCCCATGTCAAGCAAACAGAGCAAAAGAAACTGCCAAACTCCTGGTGAACCAAGTGTTTACCAGGTGGGACCTATCGCTCAAGGTAGACTCTGATTAAGGAACCAATTTTATAGGAGAGTTGATGCAAGTATGTCTGAATCTGCTAGGAGTCAGTCAGAAGTTTCACACTCCAAACCATCCCCAATCCTCAGGACAGTTAGATAGGGCAAATAGACAGATCAAACTTATGCTGCACAAATTTGCCAATGAAAGCCCTAAAGGTTGGTATACCATGTTGCTATTACTCTTAATGGCAATCAGGGGAACCCCAGTGACTGCTCCCTGGCACACTCCTTTCAAGGTAATGACCAGAAGACAGATGAGACTACCTGAACATCTGTGGATTGATCTCAAAACTCTACCGCTGACAGAGTGTCCATGGATACCTACATGGAACAACTAAAAGAAAACTTAGTGAAAATTCACCTCTTTGCAGCACAAAATCTGGGCCATGCCCAACAACAATTCAAAATGTACTTTGACAAGAATGTCAAAGAAGTTAATTGGCAGGTCAGAGAACAAGTCATGGTACTTAAATTCACAACCCCAGCACATTCTTTTCAGAATAAATGGGAGAAGCCCATATGAGATCAACAAACTGAGCCCAGCAGTGTACCAAGTACTCCTCACTGACCGGAAAAGACCTACTGATAAGTGGTTTCACGCTAACCAGCTTAAATTGTACAAAGGTAGCTAAACTGTTTTGATCAAAATAAACTCCCTCCTCACCCTGGGGAGGAGGGGAATTTGAACCTGTTTTCTGTTTCTTCTCTTTTCAGGAACCATGATGTACCTCCTCCTCCTGCTGGTGCTGGTGAGTGCAAGAGAGTTGACCCATATGGAGAAAACCCAAACACGGATGCTCCTTCATCTCCTGACCTATGACACCCCATAGGGGCCTCCACCACCCAACTCAGCTACTGGTGTAGCAATCAACATTCCCCAAAAAGCTGTCACTCTTAGAGAAGGCAAAGATGCCTATTTTAATGCAATGGTGATATCCCCTGATCAGCCTACCCTACAAATTGAGTGAAAAACTGATGCTCCAAATGGACAACATATTCCTGTGGCCCCGCCTTTCAAAAGGAACCTTTCAAGGTTGGCCAAATACCCGAATTGCCCCTAATGGAACTTTGTCCATCCACCAAACCTAACAGCAGCACTCTGGCCTTTACAACCTTACAGCAATGATGAACCCTGATTTTTGCACCAAATTTCCAAATGACACTTCTCACCAATTTTGTTCTTCCCACTCCATGGCAAGTGCTGCACTCTTCCTCAAAGTTATCCCACCATTACAGGTTGACCATATACAGTGTCCAGTTCAGGAACCAGGTCCACCCAGTGGCCTGGTAGCAAATTTCTTGCCTGGTACTCTCATTAATAATGTGCAGTTCATGCATGTTTCAGTGGTGCTGAATCTCATCCACTGGAACATAGCTGAATTTGGGTTCTGCTCATCCACTAATGCATCTACATTTCATGCAGTAATGTTGTTAGATTTAATGGCAGCATATCAAGCACGTTCACAAGACCCTATAGATGGGCCGCATACCATGGAACATTTAGGTGTGTTCCGGCATCCCAAAAGGGCTGCTTATGCAAATGTTGCAGGCACAACAGGTGCTGTTACAGGTTTATTTGGCACTGGAATGTCTCTTTGGAATCAAGCTGATTTGGCTACAATTAACAATCAAACATGCAAATTCAATGATGGTCTCAGTCAAAATGTAATGCAGCCCATGCTACATGGTATAGATGGTATTTCTCAAGAAGAAAGATTTACAGTATACAACATGCACAATATTGCACTATTGTTTAATGAGACTAAAAATAAAATTAATGAATTTATTTTCCAGAATAATAAAGAAGCTACACAGCATCCCTTAGGCAGGAAAATTCTTTGTTCCGCTTAAGGTAATTTTGCTATTAATACAATTACCAATCTCTTCTGGGATCTGGAGGGTAAGATTCCAGATTTGATCCATGATAGACATATGGCCAAATGGTATTGCTGGGTCATGCCTGAAAATAGTCATTTTATGGCTAGTGCACCTATCCGGTTAACAAAAACTAAAGAAAGAAAGAAAGAAAGAAAGAAAGAAAGAAAGAAAGAAAGAAAGAAAGAAAGAAATAGCATTGGTTGCCGGACACTTACATGCACAAATAAATGCATTGATGAAGCTATTTCTTTTTCCATAGCTACAGCAAGGAACTTGAGTAATGTTGCTCATCACCCAAACCGGGGCTCTTGTTATGACACACGCCAATGCACTTTGAAAGATACAACGTATGTGACTTTTATAGTTTCTCTTCCATGTTTTGATCCAGCATCTTCTGTCTTTGACAAGCTTGCCACCATCCACTCTGTGGGCCACCTAGAGGGCAATATCTACTGAGAATGTATGGACTTACCTCCCTTGGTGTTGTTTCATCCTCAGCTTGATGCTTGGGTTGCCCCACATACTGACTGTTGTACTAAAAGGGTTACCATTACCTGTGTAGATGTGATGTGTTCAACGTAATCAAGCCTGTCTGTGGTTACGCTCCGAGTTTTATGGACTGATCCTATACCCTTGATATGGGCCTTTTTCAAAATTACTCTGCTAATGCAAATGCTACACCCACATCTGCTGAAGATAAACCAATGACACCCAAGCCAGACTCCAAGCCTGCCATGGAAGCCTCTCCTGAAGACATCCAACATCTCACCAGCAAGATCACCAACTCATCCTTCACTTGCCCTATCCTGATAACCAAGTGGCATCTTCCTGAAGTGCATGTGTCATACAACTCTGATGGATTGTACTGTGCTGCAACCAATTATAAGACTCTTTCATTTGGACCTTTAAAATGCAATGATTCTATGCCTAACTTTTGCTTTGTTCCACAGCAGAGTACAGTCATTGGCCATACAGTTATCACCCCTGTTCCCACCCCAGAACTAGATTACATTGATAGTGACCCTGACTATCTCGATGCTATTTCTCAGTACATACCTGCGTTTAATGTACATATTGATCTGCTTACACTTAATCTATGAACTCTCTCAGAAAGAAAAAATACACATTTGATTTATATTAGCAACAATATTACAAAGGCTGGTAATTCTCTGAATGCTTTGTTTCATGATGGAGATCTCTCCACCACATTATCCAATACTGCTTTAGAACTCACTTTCAAAGGTTTTGTTATTCTTCAAGTATTTTTCATATTTTTCATGCTTATTACCTTATGCTGTTTAAGACGCACTCTCAAGCAACACTGTGAACAACTGAAGTTTCTCTATAAAGCTTGTGCACCTGGACCCTAACTGAATAATACCAATGTACCAACTTTCTTCCCTTGTTTATTGTTACCTCCTTATTCAGGAAACAAGGGGGGATTATGTAGACCTACATGCCCTAGTAGCCCTCATGGAGACTGCCTTCAGATCACAGTATAAGGGAATATAGCATTATGATGTAGTGTTTTATTTGTGGTCTTAGTGCGCCACCTACTGACATTAGTAATATGCAAAGCTTAGCAAACATATACTGAAAAGCTCCATTACCCAAAAGCAGGATTATTCAGCAATATCCCTTATCTATGTGTATGTGCAAAAAAGTTATACTTTTGGGTGCCAGACACCCACCTAATCCACCAATGAGAGCCGTACGCTGCTCAGCAGATGAGAGGTTACTCAGGTAATGGACTGTCTTATTGTAAGTATATAACATGATGTTCAGGATCCACATGAATGATACTTATTTCTTAGAGTGAATATTGACTGGGTGGATGTTTTATTGGGATGTGTCTGTAGATATCCCTTCCTTTTTTATGGAGTTGGCCTCCATGTTGTCTCCCTTCCTTTCCCTTCCTATTTTTATAGGAGGGGATTGGAATCTCCCGTTTGCTCCAGATTTGGACAGATCAGATAGACACCAGAATGGACTATCCCCTGCACAGCAATCCCTATGGGACCTAATGGACCATCTGGGTCTCTGTGATCCCTGGCAAACGATACATCCTGACTCTAGGGAATATATGCTCTGCTCCACACTTCACAGATCCTTATCCCGTACTATTTTCTTGTCAGTCAATCATTTCTGAGGGGTGTACTGGGCTGTGGGATGGATCCCAGTGTAATCTTAGATCACTCCTCAGTATCATGCAGGGTCATGTTTTCCCGGTTTTAACAAAAAGAAACCATACAGAAAATTAACAATCAGATATTTAAAGAGGTTGGGTGATCACCCATGTGTCAAAATATATTGATCGATTTACTTTGGATAATCTGGAATCAACGGGTAAACCTGATATGGAATGGGGTGCATTAAAGTGCTATATTAGAGGGGAACTAATACAATTAGCATCCATTAGAAAACATAAACGTGATAAGCAGGCATTAGACCTACTTGCCCAAATTAGAGACTTAGAGGCACGTCTCTCACCTAACACTGGAGAAGAGTCTCGACGAGAACTCCTTGGACTCCAGGATCAGTATAGTGAACTTCTCCATGAAAAGGCTGAATTTGCTATTCTGAGAGCCCGTGCAACTTATATTGATCAGATGGTGGATGACTACCTTTCTGCAATCCCACTTCCCACTTTGACTGAGACACAAAAAAACTCACTGGTGGCACCATTTACTAAAGCTGACATTTTGGGTGTGATTTGGGCCTTGTCACTGGACAAGTCCCAGGGTCCGGATGGGTTTTCACCTAATGTCTACAGGGTGTTCACTGATAAATTGGTGCCTTGGTTGCATACATTGTTCCAGTTTATCCTATCCTTGAGTCCCCTGGATAATAGATTATTTGAAGCTCTGATAATAGTGCTTCACAAGCCTGGGAAAGAGGCAAAAAAAGTTATTAGCTATAGGCCGATCTCGCTTTTGAATTATGATGTTAAATTATTTGCTAAACCTTTAGTGGACAGAATTGGATGCATGCTGCTATCTTTAATAGGTCCGGAAAAGGTCAGTTTTATGATGGGACATTGCTCCTCAGATCATCTATGTAAACTAGCACACATTTTCTCCAGGTCCAGGGACTCTGGCTACCCCATGGTGCTTATGTCCCTGGACACAGAGAAAGCTTTTAATTGGGTTGATTGGCAGTTTTTGTTTAGGTTACTACATCATTTTGGATTTCCCCCCAAATTTGTACAATGGATCCAAGCATTATATCTGAATCCCAGTGCATAAATATGTTGTAATGGGATCTTTTCCTCCATATTTCCACTAGGCAAGGCTGTCCCCTATCACCATTGTTATTTAGCCTTTATCTAGAACCTTTACTTGTTAAATTAAAGGGGAATCCAGCAACCCCAGATATCAATTTGGGGACCCACAAGGTGAAATTGTCAGTGTATGTTGATGACATATTATTGCACCTTCCATACCCCTGGATCTCTATTCCAGCTGCTTTAGAGAAAATCAGAGAATATACTATGCTTTATAATTATAAGTTAACCTAGATAAGACCTCAGTTTTCCCATTGAAATCCAGAGCACTTAAAAGTGATGTACTAGATGCAGGGTTAAACTGGTCCTCGAGGAGCCTAAAATATTTGGGTATGTGATGCCCAATAACGACAACTTAACCTGGAAGCACTACTACAGGTAGTGCAACAGGATCTAGCCTGTTGGAAGGCATTACCCCTATCTCTTTGGGGACATATCAGTTTAGTGAAAATTAATATTCTACCCCTACTTTTCTACCTGCTTAACCTGCTGAATCTGTGGTTGCCCCTTACCAGGCTCAGGAAAGTGCACACCGTCATCACTAATTTCATTTGGTTGGGAACACCTTTGAGAAGAGCATACCACAAATTAGCAGCCCCCAAAGAATGGGGTGGTCTTAGACTTCCATATTTTGGGTTATACTACTGGGCTAGCCAGGCCAGTAAATATTTGAGCTGAATTACAACAGCAGAGGACTTGGGAGCGCTCACATATTTGCCTATTTGGCCCATTCTCCCTGCCCTGTGGGGTTCTGCAGGGATCCATTTTAGCGTCCATGTTGTTTGCAGTGCATATGCTGCCATTAGGAGTGATTATTAGACAGTATGGCTTGAGTTTTGACTGCTATGCAGATGATACTCAGTTATACATGTCTTTTGTCTCTGAACAGGATGATGCCATTTTGGTGCTCAACAGCTGTCTGGCTGAAATCCAGGCCTGGATGAATATGAGCTGGTTAAGGCTGAACCCTGAAAAAACTGAGGTGTTGGTTGTGAACCCGAGTTATTGAGACGTGGGTGTGTTGGCAGGTTCACCTTCGGGCTTGTGGCTCGCAAGTGTCCAGCTAGCTACCTCAGACCGGGTACGGAACCTGGGCATTATGTTTGATAACTATCTGACTTTGAAATCACAGGTGTCAGCAGTTGTTAAAACCTCTTTCTACCATCTGAGAAATATTGCCTGGGTGAAATATCTGGTTCCTCCCGATGATCTTCCAATGTTGGTTCACGCCTTCGTTACCTCCCGCCTTGACTACTGCAATGCCCTTTACCTAGGGCTTTCGGAGGTTGATATCTGCTGCTTGCAGCTGGTGCAGAATGTGGTTGCCAAGCTGTTGACTGGTGCTTCAAGAGCCAGTCATATATTACTTGTGTTTCGTGAGTTTGTACTGCTGGCTCCTATTATGAGCGGATCACCTTTAAGGTTGCTTTGTTAACCTATAAGGCCCTACGTGACCAGGGACTGAGCTACCTGAAAGATCTCCTTTGCCCGTACTGTCCCTCCCGTCCTCTCTGATCCACCAATGAGGGATTGCTAGAGGTCCCCAGGGTACGTTTGTAGACATTTGGAGCAAGGGCATTCAGCTTAGCTGCTCCATCCCTGTGGAACGCTCTACCTCATCGGGTACAAGATTGCCTGACCGTCCAGAGTTTTAAAACTGCATTAAAAACTTAGCTTTTTGACCTGGCTTTTGGTAACTGAAGTGTTTTTATGTGGTTTCATATTTATTGGAATTTATATAATGTATGTAATTTTACTTTGTTTTATTTTATTGTACAAGTGCCTTGGTTTTGGAAAGGCACCTTTTCATAAATAAAAAATTGATTGCTTTATTGATTGATTACTATAGAAATAGAGCTAATTGCTTCTAGTGGAGTGTCCCCAAAGGCTCTTCTACATATTAAACCCAGAGACCTACCGCTTGGCCTGCACAACTTCTTGTTTGAGGTTTCAGTTAGGATCCACTCCCAATTATAAAAAAGAGTCTCAGAAATGCTGCAATCTGATTGGCTGTTAGGATTCCAGCAGCCTACATTAATCCATGTTACACTGTCATGTATAGCCTGATCACCATGGCACATGGAGTCTTCCTTTCAACATTCTGCATTTGAACCAGCATTCTTAAACTGTTGGTGGAAGAACTATTTTATTAAAAATCTCCCTCTAAATAAGGAATACATTCACAAAGTATACTTTTAACACTTTTCCTTTGGAATATTTTTTATAATAGCAATAAGGCACTCCCAGGAGTTAGATTAACAGTCAGTTAATCACCCCCTAAGGACAATGTGGCACTCGGCTGTGCCTCGTGCCACATTACAACCCTAGGGGGTGATTAACAGACTGTTACTCTAACCCCTGGTCATGCCTTATTGCTTAATTATGCTCTTTCCTAAAATATAAAAATTACCAAGATCTCACTCAACCACTTTTAAGGACCCTGAATTTTAAAATAGAGGGTAAGCCTATACCTCCCTCTTGGATGCCACAGTTAGCCCTGGCTGAAGTAGGAGAGTTGTTGAGGGATG
This sequence comes from Neoceratodus forsteri, assembly GCA_016271365.2. Lineage (NCBI taxonomy): Eukaryota > Metazoa > Chordata > Ceratodontiformes > Ceratodontidae > Neoceratodus > Neoceratodus forsteri. The sequence goes on from CM057456.1 coordinate 1,684,558,006, forward strand.
GAGTATGTCTCACCTCGGGCAGAATTATGCAGGAGTATACCATAAACAGAGCCCTAATTTTTAAGATTTTCCAACTCTGTCATATGTTGATATACAACTTGAAGACTCCTTTTGAGGATATTGAGGCTGGGGAGTTTCTGTAGCCAGTAAGTAAACTAGTTTTGTTACCTCACATGCTGTGTCTAAAATTTATGCCAGCCTATACAACAGAGCTTTCTCTACTATGGATGGTGTTTCAGGATATTGGGTCTCACAATTTCCACTGTTGGAGTTTGATTGGAGTAAGGTTTGGAAAAACTACCATACCTATATCACACAAGATCGACTGAGGATTATGCAATTTCAGTTCCTTAATAACATGTACCTTACTCCGGTCAAACTGTCTAAGATGGGATGGGCTCCATCTCCCCAATGTGTGAGGTGCCAACAGGCACAAGGCTCCCTCTTTCATATATTCTGGGAATGCCCCAGGGTAGCTCCCTTGTGGTCACTCATCAGACAAAAGGCTGATCCATTACTTGGCATTGAGGGTCTTTTCTCTCCGGAAATCTGTCTGGTGGGTGATTATGTGGGGACTGAGGTTTGGAATCGCAGATACTGTGTGGCCATAACTGCCCTATCAGTCAAGAAACTAGTGCTCCACCATTGGAAGGATGCAGAGAGTATCTTGTATGTTGAATAGTTACAAGTGCTACTCCTTAATCTTTTTGTACGGAGAAAATTATAGCCACTCTGCACAATAGCCTCAAAAGGTTTAACAAAATATGGTGTAAACTACATACTCTTTACTCTCTGTTAGCTAATTCAAACAAGACTGGATATCTTGGCTAGACCCACTCCTCAAGAGAAGATCCACTCTGATGCTGGGGGGTTGGGGAGGTGCAGTGGAAGGTGGGGTGGTGGGGGGAGGGAATTGTTATTAATGTCTGTGTTTGTCACTGATGGTTATTTGTTGTTGTGTATTCAACCTGAAAATCAATAAAGCTGATTTAATTTAGAAAAAGTATATAACATGATGTAAGTTCTTTGTTCACTGAGTTTTCCAACTCCCGAACTCCTGAACTCCCAGCTATCTCTAGGTAAGCTGTTTTGTATGTGTGTCAGATAATAAACCTATAATAGACTGCAACACCTGTCTCTGAGTATTGTCTGCCAACTAGTCAGAATATTCTGCCAGAACCAAGCTAACAACCATCTCCAAACTGACTTCTCTGCTATTTGTGACTGATTCTCAAACAACCGCATTGTTCTAAATATGAAGAAAACCAAATCCATGCTTGTCTACACCAGATATAAAACCTCTTCCCCCCCATGCCCTAGTCATTACACCTGCCTCAGGTGCCCCAATTGAACAAGCTGCTGCATTGAAGTACCTGGGAATAATCCATGACTCGGGCTTAGCCTCAACTCATGTGGATGCTCTAACTAAAGCAGCCAGCTCCAGACTTGGCCTGCTTTATAGGCACAGAAAGGCCTTCCTCCTTAAAAATAAAGCAACAACTTGTCAGATGTTACATCCTTAGTCTCATAGACTATGGCCTTGTGATCTATGGTGCTGCATGTGACAAAGTGCTTGAAAAGGCCAGAGGCCTGTTGAATAGGGCCTGCTGCTATGCACTCAACCTAAAATGTGACTCCCATAAGTGCACCCTGTATAACAACTTAGGGTGGCTTAACCTTGACTCCCAACTGTGCTTTATTTCCCTTGTCACTGATAAAAAAGCCTTACTTGGATTACTGTCCCCAGGGGTCCTGTCCGTGCGGAATCCTGTGGCCTCCAGGTACCAAACTAGAGTTGTAATTCATAACTCCATGGTGTTTCCACATAGAAAAACCTCCCTGGGTCAGGCCTGCTTCTCTTTCAGTTTCCCAGAGCTGTGGAACTCCCTTGCCCCATCACTCAAAGTCACTCCCAACCCATGTGGTTGCTATTGCTGACCAGTCTACTTCATCCCTGAACCTCCAATGACCCATATACTTTCTGCTTCCACCACTTGTGCTCTCTTGCTACCCACTTGCATCATGTTATCCTGTTTTTAAGCACAATTCATTATAGTTCTTCTCATTGTAGCCAAAATATTTACTATTGTATTGCGTAAGCTGTACCTCTGTAAATCTCAGCTGTAAATATGTAATAGACTTTATTGATGCTAACCTGTTGCACATGACCTTAGACCCTTTCAAAATAGGCCCAGCCTAAAGGATCTTGTGTGTAATAAATGCATTAATAAAAAAAATTAATAAAGAACAGTTAGTCCAGGAACGTGGACAGACTGTTTACTGGAAAAAAGTAAAGCATCATTTTAGAAGTCCTGGACCAGGTACACAGGGGAATGATCTAGCAGACAGTCTAGCAAAAGAAGTTGCCCTAAATGGAGAACTTTGGGATATTACTTCTATAACACTAGAGTAGAAGTGGTTATCCAACAATAGGAAAGAAAAGGCAAAAGTGAACAAGTAGTACAACTGTATAGCAAAAAAAAACAGATCTAGATTTGGTTAAAATGTAGCAGGAACATAAAATGCTAGGTAAATTATAAAAAGGTTCTCAGAAATGCTGCAATCTGATTGGCTGTTAAGATTCCAACAGCCTTACATTAATCCATGTTATACTGTCATGTACAGCCTGATCGCAATGGCACATGGATTCTTCCTGTCATCTATTCCATCCTCTAGCACTGCTGAATGACTGGAATGATGCATTCTAATTTTGAACCAGCATTCTTAAACTGCTGGTGGAAGAACTATTTTATTAAAACTCTCCCTCTAAATAAAGAAAACATTCAAAAAGTATTCTTTTAACCCTCTTCTTCTGGAACAATATTTTATAATAGCAATAAGGCACTCCCAGGAATTAGATGAACAGTCAGTTAATCACCTCCTGGGGCAATATGGCACTCAGTTGTACCTCGTGCCACATTACACCACTAGGGAGTGATTAATTGACTGTTAATCTAACCCCTGGTCATGTCTTATTGCTTAAATGTACCAATACCTAGAGACCCCAATACAAACAAGATGCCTGAAGTTAACTAAAGTAGCAGGCAAGGTAGTACAACAAGCTAAGGCACAGAAAAACCTGCAAATAGCCGAAGGGATCAAGATGGAGGAGGAGTCCTTCTTTCACTACATAAGTGAGAAGAGGGACAAGAAGGATAGGATAGGACAGCTAGTCAAGAAAGGGGAATGGATGGGTGGTGGAAGAAGAAAGCAAGGTGGAGGTACTGAGCGAGTACTTCTGCTCTGTCTATACTAGGGAAAAAGATGGTCTGGAGCCATCTGGGGGGAGAAGGTGGTAGGGGGAGAGGCACAGATGTGGTAATAGAAGTGGATAGAGTGAGGGAGGGGCTGCTAGCACTGAAAGCAGACAAGTCCTCAGGATCGGACAACATACACCCAAGGGTACTAAAAGAGCTATCAGAGGAGCTTGCGCGGGGCCACTGCTGGACCACTTCAATGGATCCCTGGTGTCAGGTGTGGTGCTGCAGGACTGGAGAATGGCACATGTGGTGCTTCTACACAACAGTGGACCCAGGGATGATCCAGGGAACTATAGGCCAGTCAGTCTGACCCCAATCATGTGCAGACTCATGGAGACCATACCTAAGGAGATGCTGGTAAGGTACATAAAAGAGAATGATCTCCAGGATGAGAGGCAACATGGGTTTGTAGGAGGAAGATCATGTCAAATGAACCGAAATGAAAGAATGGGAGAATGCCTCAGGGGCACCCTAGCAGGGATAGGGACACTTGGGGAGTCAAAGATAAGTGGGCTAAAATAAAAGAGGGCATTGAAAAGCTACAAATCTTTGTATCAGGCAGGTTAGCAAGGGTAAGAGAAAAAAAGAGACCACTACGGTTCTCTAAAGAGGTAGCAGAAAAAATAAGAGCAAAAAAACACTGGCATTTAGAAGGTACAAAAAAACTCAGAAACAGGAGGATGGAGAGAGTTACCAAAAGAAAGAAAGAGAGGCAGGGAAGGCAGCTAGAAGTGCAAGCAGGAGAATATTGCCAAATCAGTCAAAAAAGAGAATAAAATATTTTTTACATAAGCAAAAAGAGAAAGACCAAGGGAGGAATAGTAAGGGTAAAAGGGGAAGGAGGGGTTTGTGTAGAAGAGGACCTCCAAAAAGGAGACATATTGAACAAATACTTCTGCTCAGTATTTACAGAAGAAGGGGTAGGTAATGGACCAGTGATAAAGGACAAGGGCATTATAGAGATGAACACTAGTCCTTTTACAGAGGAAAGAGTTCTTAAGGAACTAAGACAGTAAAAGGCAGACAAGGCAATGGGACCAGATGGGGTGCACCCCAGGTTACTGAGGGAACTCTAGGAGGAGCTAGATACACTTCTGACAGCCCTGTTCACCCTGTCACCAGAAACAGGGAGATACTGGGGGACTAGAGGAGAACGGATGTGGTCCCACTCCACAAAAGTGGTAATAGGGAAGAGGCAGGAAATTGCACGCCTGTCAGCCTGACTTCAGTAGTGGGCAAAGTAATAGAATCACTACTGAAGGAAGGATTTTGGAATACCTTGCTAACAGTGGTCTACAGGATTCGAGGCAACATGGTTTCACAGGGGGAAGGTCTTACCAGGCAAACCTGATCAAACTCTTTGACTGGGTGACCAAGGAAATGGATTAGGGAGGAATGGTAGATGTGGCCTGCCTGGATTTCAGTAAGGGCTTCAACACCATTCTGCACAGAAGACTGGTGAGCAAGCTGGGTAGCCTAGGAGTAAGTCCTAAGGTAGTAAAATGTTTAGAGAGTTGAATAGGCAATAGGAGTCAGAGGGTAGTGGGTAATGGTGTCCACTCTGGAGAAGGAAAAGTGACCAGTAGGGTACCACAAGGACCAGTACTAGGCCTGGTCCCCTTCAATGTTTTTATTAGCATCATTACAGAAGGGCTGGAAGGGAAAGTATGCCTGTTCAGGGATGACACAAAACTCTGCAACAGAGTAGACACATCAGAGGGGTGGAAAGAATAAGGCACAACCTGAAAAAGCTAGAAGAATGGTCACGGATTTAGCAGCTGGGTTTCAATGCAAAAAAGTGCAAACTCATGCATTTCAGGCACAGAAACCCTGGGGCAATGTACGAACTGGGAGGAGAGGTATTAGCAATCACAAAGCAGGAAAAGGACCTGGAGGAAATCATTTCTGATTACCTGAAGGTAGCCAAACAGTGTGACAAGGCAGTGGGGAAGGCTAACAGGATGCTAGGATGTGTAGGCAGGGGTATCACCAGCAGAAATAGGGAGGTAATAATACCCCTGTATAGATCACTGGTGAGACCCCACCTTGAGTACTGTGTCCAGTTCTGGAGGCCACATCTCTGAAAGGATACAGAAAGGGTGGAGGCGGTACAAAGGAAGGCAACCAAAATGGTGCAGAGCATGCATCAAAATCCCTATGAAGGAAGGCTTAAGGAATGAAATATGTACTCACTAGAGGAAAGGAGGTAATGGGCGGATATGATAGACACACTGAAATACCTCATAGGTATAAACAAGGTACAGGAAGGTAGCATTTTCCAAAGAAAAAGATGCTTGAGGACAGGGGGTGACCACATGAAGCTGAAGAGGGGAGGCTGAGAGGAAATATGAGTAAGTGACGCCTCCTGACAACGGGTTGTTTGAACCCGAAGTGCTGTGGCTTTGAGTGGCCAGTAAGCATATCTGACTGCACTGGCGTGGTAGTATAACACTAAAATAAATCCATTTGGGACATAAAAGAAGCTGGTGTGGACATTACTTTGTTGAAGTTCATGCAGTTTCTTTGACTTGTTTACGTTGTGGGACAGCTACCCGTTTGTATGCACTCCCCCTCGCCCCAGATCTCGCAGCATACTCTTTGTAACTCGAAATGTGAGGAAGTACTTCTTCAAGAAAAAGGTTGTGGGTGCATGGAACAGCCCCCTCAGCAGAGGTGGTGGGGGCTAAAATGGTTACCGGGTTCAAAAATGCATGGGATAGACACAAGGGGATGTTAAAAGTAAGGCAGGGAGTAAAATGCAGAGATCAAATAGGGTCTGCAATGGCACTGTAGGTCAGGATAATAGGGCAGACTAGTGGGCCAGGAGGTCATTATCTGCTGATAACGTCAATGTTTCTGTGTATGTTTCTATGAACCTGATCACCTTTTTGACTGGGTCACCAGGCCAGTGGATGGGGGCCAGGCAGTGGACATCATTTCGTGCAAACAAGAGAACAACCTCAGCTCCAACCACACATGCCATCTGGAGGAAACAACTGCAGAAAAACAAAAACCGGGCACTGCAGGTAACAAGTGAAAAAATATTTTTTATTTCAAAAACCGCATAAATAATCGCAGCCACGTCCTTGTACTGCAGGGTGGCTGCAACTATTTATGTGGTTTGTGAAATAAAAAATATTTTTTCACTTGTTACCTGTGGTGCCCAGTTTTTGTTTTTCTGAAGTGGGCATCATTTACCTGGATTTCAACAAAGCCTTTGATTCTGTGCTGCATAAGTGGCTACTCAGTAAACTGACAGATCTTGGGGTTGGGGAGATAAAGGCACTGTGGGTAGAAAGCTGGCTCAGTGACAGAACTCGGAGACTGCTGGAAGTAGTGGTCTCAGCGAAGATGGTGGGCAGCTTTAAGAGGACCTGGGATAGGCATAAGGGGAACCCATGGGACTGTGGGGGGAAGTTATGAAGGAAGGGTTGATGGGGGGGCAGGGTCAATGGCATAAGCCAGGGACACTGCAATAATAATAAGCAGACTTGATAAACCAATTGGGCTTTTTCTACTGGCTGTTTTGAATATTCATATCTTCATATGCCAGATTGTGACTTTCAAACTGACAATGAACTGAATCTCCTTTATAGCATAATTTCCAGTTGTTGAAAGGTCTACTGGTAAAGTCTGGTAACACCAATGGAACATAAGTTGCTGGTCCTTCTAGGTTACAGAGATGTAATGATGCAACACGCTCATGATGAACCATATGGAGCATATCAGAGAACAATGGAAACATTGAAGGAGATGGCCCACTTTCCAAACATGAACAAAGGTGTAATAGGTTACATCAAGGGGTGTATGACCTGTTAGGAATTCCAGCCACCATCACCAAGAGGTTCAAGACATAGGACACCCTTACAGGTAAAAAGCATCACTGTGCCCTGGTCAGATACTCAGACTGGATAGGTTCAGTTGTAAGGTCATCAAGAGGTAGCAAAGCACCTCCTCACTGTTACCTGTCTGTTTACAAAGTGGGTTGAATGCATACTAGCTTCTAATGATACAGCAGAAGCAACAGCTGTATTGTTAATTAAGCATACAAAGGAAACTGCATGTGACCTACCATCCTGAATCCTCTGGACAAGGTGAACATCCAAACCAAACTATTGTGAGCATCCTAAAAGAAATAGGTTAGTACTTCTGGAAAGGAGTGAGCTATCACATTTCCATTGTTTTTTATGGTGATAAGGGAAACCCCTAGGAATATGACTGATAGACAGATGATACCTGCTCTTCACTTCTTGTACACAACAAAGAATGAAACATTAGCTGCTGCTACTATAGCACATAAATTTATAACCCATCTAAGACAGCACCTTCAAGAAGTCTCTGCATTTGCAAAAAGAAACAGAGAGAGAGAAGCATTCAGGTTTCTAAGGCCTGCTAGGACAGAAAAGCAACTCCTAAGGAATACCATATTGGAGATAATTATAGCAGAAATAAGGCCAAGAATAAGAATTTATATAGGCATGGAATGTTCCTTATGCCATTAAGAACAAAGTGTCCACTGCATCCTATCAAACTGAGAATAACAAGAAAGAAACTGGTGAAACTGCATTTAATGGGGTACATACCAGTCAACTAAAACTGTATCATGTCTGCCAACCTCAATGATTTGATAAAACAGATGAAGATACAAAAGAAGTTCATGAAACATCTGCCTATCTACCTCAAGATCACTTCATGGATCTGAAGATGTAGTTTCTAAAATGCATTTGTACTGTATACCTTCTGTTTTTCTCTTTATGTATCTGGTTGCCCATTAAGACAGGCTTTATACTCATGGATTTACCAGATGTTAAATAAACTTACAAAATGGACAAAAAGAAATCCTGAAATGTGATTGGCTGAAAGCATTTTCCAGCTGTGACACAAGTATACATAGGCGGCTGCAAACGCCGTAAAAACGGGGCCAAAACCAAATCCAAATAGTACTCACAAACTGTTCATGTAGGTCGGCACCTCGTAGCCATCCACTGTCAGATATAGATTCCACAAATGATGTGTCAGGATAAAAGCCTTTATTCCAAAATAGGCAGATCGGTCAGCAAACATGCAAAACAATAGGTTGATACCAGTCCTCCCCAGGAACCAAACGTCTTCACGTCACAATTACGCTTTCTAAGGCTTTTAGGCAGTCGAGATAATACACCTTATATATCTTTTTAAAGGTGAAGTTTAAAGGCAATGTTTACTCCTATAAATAAATCCCCATATAAAATTTCTATTGCCATAAGAAACAGGTATATATAATGTTATCCAGTACCATTAACATAAATATACACACCATAATAAAGACATTCATATCAAAAAATGTGTAAATATCTATAAAAAGTTATTATTAAAGAATAAGAATAAAGAAGCGTCCACATAAATATCATAACCAATATCATAACCAACATAATACAAACTAAAAATTATAACATATATCTCTAATGCATTCAAAATCTACAAGAAAGGAGAAAGCTGAAAAAAATCATTTAAGCCTGGAACAGTATATGACTTCAAAACATATTGCCAATAGGTTTCTCTCTGACGTAATTTCAAATCCAGATCTCCCCCCCAGGACCCATAATCACTTTTTCAATTATTTGAAAACTGAAATGATGTTCTTTTCCCCTAGAAATAACGTGTTGGGAGAGAGCACTGACACCATCAGCATGTGCTATACTTTGAACATGTTGCCCTATTCTTTCTTTAAGTTTTTGAGTTGTTTTGCCCACATTAAAACCAGAGCATTTATTGCAACACGCTAAGTAAACAACATTAAAAGTGTTGCAATTTGCAAAAATTTCCATTTTATATTGTTCCCCCGTAATAGGTTGTTTAAATATATTGCCAGTTTTAATGAACTTACAAAAACGGCAATTTCCACATTGAAAAGTTCCCTTGGGTAAAACACTAATTTCTCCACATTCTGTGTCTCCCCACTGTAATAACTATGTACCAATTTGTCCCGTAAGTTATAACCCCTTTTATATACAATTTTCGGAGGAACTGTAACCAAATCCTTAAATTTATTGTCCACTGATAATATATGCCAATGTTTTTTTAATGATTTTAACAAATAAATGTGCTTGTGGACTAAAAGTGGTAATGAATTTCGAGGCATCATTTAAATGTACACTGTCCTTTTTTTCTTCTTGATCTTGCACATATCCCATTTTAATATTCCACTTATATTCAGCTTTTGTACGTCCCTTTTGTATGTTTTCCATACTATAACCACGTTGCAAAAACCTCTTTGTCAACTCCTCAGCACTTTTTTCATAATCGCCTTCATGAGAACAGTTTCGTTTATATCTCAGAAACTGTCCAATCGGTATGTTTTCTGTAACATGTTTAGGATGACAACTTTGAAAGTGCAATATGCTATTTCTATCTGTGGTCTTTCTAAATAACTTTGTACTGATGTCCCCATTATTTTCTTTCTTTACCATTAAGTCCAAAAAGCTAATCTCTCCAAGATCGGTTTTTAGTTCAAATTTTAAATTACAATTCGATTTTTCCAAAAACACTTTGAACAGTTCTAATTCTTCCACAGAACCTTTCCAAATGAAAAATAAATCGTCTATATAACGTTTGTAAAAATCAATTCTATCCAAAAAAGGATTTTCACTCCCAAAAATGAACTTTTCTTCCCACTTTGATAAGTATATAATTGCATAATTGGGAGCCATGGCTGCCCCCATAGCTGTTCCCTTTTTCTGCAGATAAATCCTTCCATCAAATATGAAGGTATTACAAATGAGAACCTTCTCCGTAAGTGCAACCAAAAATTCCACAAATGCTTGTGAATATGAGTTTTTTCATATAGACTCTCTCAAACTTTCTAGCCCATCGTTATGTGGGATATTCGCATATGAAGAGAACAAACATCCAAAGTTGCAAAACTCGATTGTTGGCTCATGTCAATGTCTGCAAGAAAGTCCATGAATTGTACTGTATCTTTTAGATATGACCGGGTGTTTTGTGCAACAGGTTTGATGTAATAATCTATAAAATGTGCAATGTTGTCAGTCAAAGATCCAATACTGGCTACTATCGGTCTAGATGACGGATTTTTTAAACACTTGTGGATTTTGGGAAGTCCGTATAGGACAGATCTTACTGGGTGTTTTTTGGATAGAAATTCATATGTATCATGACTAATCAAGCCTTCTGATAACTCTTCATATAAGATGTCATCAATCTCCCGTTTAAATTTATTTATAGGGTCATGAGACAAACTTTCATAAAAATCTGTGTTCTTTAATTGATGTAACATTTCTAATTCATAGTCTTTGGTGTTTATAACCACCACAGACCCTCCTTTATCAGCCGGCTTTATGGTAATCACTTTATTGTTTTTTAAGGCACGAATAGCTGTGTCCTTATCAGGACATAACCATACAATGGGCACTATTTGTGCCAACTAAACCTCACCGCACAATAAAATCAATGTGTGCCATCACTCTCTCACTCATGGAACAACACCTGCACTGGGAGAGCGGTGGAACCAAGACAGACAGTAAAAAAATACCATGCAGTGTCTGTAACGCCCCACTTCCTCCACAAGTCCTAAACATTTATCATTTTCTAAGTGAAGTCTGACGTGTATTTCAGTGCTGAAACCCAACCACAATCAATTTATTTATTTATTTAAACGTTTAACCAGGAGGGCATACTGAGCAGGTTAATGCTCGATTCCAGATGCGTCCTGGGGGAAGGGGAACATAGACAACATATAGGATAGTGTATGGTTACCCATACACTACAAGACTATTCTTCCACCGAGTGGATACAATGCCGACTGATGACCTCGAGAGCGAAGCTCGAGAAGTCTCCAAGTCGGCATTGTATCTATGAGGTGAAAGAATAGCCTTGTAGTGTATGGGTAACCATAAACTGTTCTTTATAGTGTATGGTGCCTGAAAAAAAGACAAAAAGAGACTCACTTTTCTGTATTTTCACTCGGTTCTGCCAAGGCCGTCGATTCACAACTGCCGCTGCTCAGCACACTCGCGCGCCCCTCTCACACAGCAAGGGACGAATCAGGACCTCTGCTGTAGCCCCTTGTATTATGACATCCTCACTAAAGCAGAATGAAAAGTCATTCTGTGTTAGTGAGGATGTCACTACTGCAGCAGAACAACTTTTTGCGGTGTATGGATTTCCATACACAACCATATTCCACCATACACTATAGTTGAAGACAGCAAGAACCAAGTAAAATACATATTGGGGATTCACTAACATTTGGTTCAGTAACTAGGCATAGTGGGACAGTAAAACAGTAGCATAGACCACTGTTTGACAGCATAAAACAAGTACTTTCATATGGGGAACACTGACAATCAGTCTAGGATAAAGACAAAGTGAAACGAGAGAAACAGTCAAGTCAGTGAAGTGCTCAAATCACAGTATATGTGCAGTCCTCCATTAGCAGCAGTATCTTTGATATAAAAAATCCAGACCTGCTGCTCTGCCAATACATTCTTTCAATGCGTCGAACAATGTGCTTGGTGTTTCTGTGTTTGCCAAAATCACATTGTCTGCAATATTGTGTAGTAGCAGTTTCACTTCTCCACCACCACATAAAAGCCTCTTCATGCATTCGAGAGGGTCATTTTGTTGTGATTCTAAATTTAGGGTAGCTTCCAAAGACAGCTGCAGCTGTATGAAACAGAACTACCACAGGGGTTGGGTTTTATATTCAACGGTAACCTGTGCAGGCCTTACAAGTTCAGCCTAAGCAAAAAGGAAAAAGCCAGACCCACTCCTTTTGGTTAGTATCTGTAAATGCTGAGAGCGCTGTTTGCCTGACACCAACCATCCACTTTCATTAAGCATGTCCCACTGGAGTCACCATACTTAGCGCTTTATACATAGTGCTTAAGAAATGATTAGAGTAACTTTGGGCTGGTCACTGATAAAGGAAATATTTTATTCTTTTATTTTACAAACTACAAACAAAAGTATTGTCAGATGATTGGGTCTGGATTTTTATTTCACAGGTACTGCCGCGTTAGCTGTATCGCTTAGGCAGAACTGCATATGTAGGGGATTTGAAAGCCATGCTTCACTGACTTGACTGTGGTCAGGTTTGAGCACTAAAGCACAGGTCCGAGTTCACATACAAAACGTTAAATGTTTAGGACTTGTGGAGGAAGGTAGACCTTACATACAGTACACTGTGTAATATTTTTCTAGTATCTACCTCAGGAATACAAAGGAAGCCCTCTCCTCCCAATAAACACTTCTTTTAACAGGGGGACTATTTTTTACTACTTGATCTATTGAACTCAGTTTTGTATTTCTGACTTTTTATTTTTTTTTTTTTTAACACCTTAAATATAAATTGGGTAATGACACTTTACTTGAAACCATTCAAGAAAAAGACTTAGGGATCTTTGTAACCCCAGATCTAAGATTCAGAACTCACTGCAGAATCCAAACTAATAAGGCAAATCAAAACCTAAATTGTATCTTTAGACATGTAGCCAGTCACACGAGCGATGTATTGCTCCCTTTATACATTGCTTTGGTTAGGCCGCACCTCGAATACTGTGTCAAGGTGTGGTCCCCCATACTACAAAGATGATATTTTAAGAGTCGAGAGGGTGTAGTGTAGATTCACTAAGGCCATCTCAGGGATGAGAGATAGGCCATATGAGGAAAGTCTGAGACTCTTAAACATGTACACACTCCAGTATAGAAGACTGAGAGGTGATATGTGTCTAATCTATAGTGCACTAAGGGACCCCACCCTCAGTAATGGACTAGGAATTGGTATTTCTGACTGCAGAGTCACCAATCAAAGACATTCAAAACAATAACATTCGGGTAAATGGAATACTCTGAGAAGAAAGCATTGCTTCAGCCTCAGGGCTGTCCCAACTCAGAATTACCTTCCAGCTGAAGTTGTAGACAGCCCAAATATGGACTCTTTCAAACTAAAACTGGATTTAGCAATGGAGGACAAAGTTACATTCTGTCTTAATTAAGTTGTTTTTTGGCAAGTATTACAGACTACTGTTCACACTAGCTTGTAACTACCTATGATACCTATGATAAGACACGCTGAGGTGTGGCTATGGCCTGATAAAGAGCATTTCCCAGGTGCTAAAGGTACTCGGCACAACTGCCTAATGCCTCATAACACACCTGGGGCATGCTCTTATCAGGCCATAACCCACACCTCGTTGTGTCTTATTGCTTGAAAGCCAAACCACTGAGTCTTCCTCAGGGGGGTCCTGCTGTTATGCAGAAACTGGGGGAAAACTTTGCCCACCTGAAAACTGGCAATGAATATGTCTTACATGATTATCTTGACTGTCTTACTGAATTTAGTCTATACTGTATGGTGCCAAATCCTAATGTGGCCTATTGTATGTTGGCTGGTCCATACAGCCCCTGAAGTGTTGCATCCAGTAGCATGTGAGAGCCATTATGTCCCAGGTGCACACTTCAAGGGTGCCCATGACTCCAGACTGAGAGGCCTCTATTTCAAGGCTTTGGAGCATATACGTCCTCCACCTAGAGGTGGTGACTGCCTAAAAATCTTGCTCTGACAAGAGGCTAGTTGGATATCAGCCTGAGATAGGCTAACTGATCAGATTGACTATAAACCCTCTTAATGCACTATTGTGATCCCTTTGTGCCTCTGTCCAGATGCCTCTGTGCTTTGTTCAAAGTCCACTATGTCAAGTCTCCTGATACATATCTGATACTGTATGTTTTTATATGTACATCTATCTTTATTATTATTATCTTCCACTGACTTTCTCCTGTAGTCCCTCTTGTATCACGCATACTTTGTTCATGTTTTTCTTCCACAATCCTCTTTCCATTTCACTGCCTCTTCATTTCTTTGTTCACTACTTTTCATCTTTTCTTATTCTCCCTTTATTTATTTTTATTTTTATTTTATTTTATTTAAACAGCAGTTTGGAAAACCTTTGAGCCATAGGCTCATTTACAAAGGTACCTTGTCACAGTAAGACAAACCAAAATACACAGTATAGCAGTACAACACATAAGTGTAACAGTAAAATTAAGACATAGATACAAAAAAGCTGGTACAGGTAGGATGGATGCAAACAATACCAGAGTTATGTCGTCCTTAGCAGCTTAGTAATAAGCTTTGTCATAAGTATTGAGTATGGCTTTATTGATACCCCCCTTCTGGCATATGCTTGAGTTTGGTATGATTTTGTATACCACATAAGCTGTTACTGTGTACCATGTCTTTAATATATTGTTTTCAGACGACGTGTTCTTCACTATAAAGTTTGTCAATATATTAAGTACATACAGTATGTTTGTTATTTACATCATTGACAGTTTCTGTTCTCAGTAGGACTGACACCATTTTGATCATACAGTAGGAGTCCAACACTCCTTTTTTTTCACTCCTTCATGGTTTATTAGAAACCTGATCCCTCCTTTTCTAGTCTTTTGACACGAGAGATATTTCAAATCAATAATATTTTTGGGGGTATATTGGTTTCAGCTTGGAGCAAGTCATCCTCCAACCTTTTCCTCTTCCTCTCACATTCTCTTGTTCCTATTCCTAAATACCCTTCCTATGTTTTACCTCCCCCCATGTTCTTGGCAATGGAACCATGAAATAAATAATGTTTCGTTTACCAGTGATTTTGACTCCTGCAGTGTGAGATGCATTGTTGCGATTTAAAATTTTCCATAAATTGTCATATGTGTTTATATAAATATAAGAAAATGGGCTTGAAAAATAAAGTATGTTGACTGGCTGAAAGCCATGGTCAGGCATGCATTAATTTTTTAATAGTGCTCACTGAAAAACAAGTACCAATTCCAGGTGCCTCATTACTTAGGTTATCCATGGACACCCCACATTTTCAGAACTGACCAGCCTCTATGTTTTTCCATCTCACTCACCGGAAAGAAAGAGTGAGTCAGCCCCACCACACAGACATGCACTCACAACCATCAAGCTGTGAACTGCCCTGGTACCTACAAAAAAATAAATTGTAACAACAGCAGTACACATAAAACATGTTTTCTTCTAAACAGAACCAACACAATTCACACAGCGATTTCCCCCACCCAACTCCACTGCTGGTCTGCCTCAGTGAATTTATTGACAACCACCAGAATACATGGCCATTCAGGCAGTCACCCATTCAGCCATTCACTCTGCCATCCTGCTCCACCACACTTCAAAACCAATGCTTTTGTTGTAGCTAATCACCCCCACGACATCTTTTTTCCACAAAATCAAAGTACCTCCTTTATTGGGCAGTACAAGAGTTTATCATCCAACTTCCATGATGAGCTCTGTACCATTCACAACCCACCACTGAACTGCTCGCTCTCTGGTAACACTGGCCAACAAAATCCATTTATTTTTTTATTTTTTTCCTCTTTTAAAAGCAATGTCTAGTGCTACGTCTATGAGGAATTTATGGGGGGGGGGCCTGAAAAGTAATCAACCCAAACTGAAGAGAGAGGGAGAGAGAGAGAGAGAGAGAGAGAGAGAGAGTCACTATTAACAACAAAAAAAAATGTCCAATAAGCAGCAGCACCCTCTACTGGCAGTAACCAGTAAAGGGAGTAGTTTAGACAAACTGCTGTTTTTATTCATTTTTATTAATATTTTTACACTCTTTTTCATTATGGAATAAATATTATAAAAAATGAAAGAAATCCCATTTTCTAAGCACAATAACACCCTCCAGGGTGGGCAGTATTGGGCAACACCATACATTACAGGGGCTATAAGGCCCTCCGCATGCAGCATCAGGCCCTTATCACACTCCTGGGTGACATGGTATTGCCCAATACTGACCACCCTGTCGTTTATTGCTTACTTATTTCTCTGTGCATTACTTGATTATCATCTTGTGCAAAATACTTGCACCAAGCTTTAATATTTAATAATTCATATGCTTACTAGTTGCACCTATTTGGAATTCAAAACATTTTTTAATATGATATCAGCACAGACATTTTATTAGGCTGCATAACCTTGAACAGAGCTCAGTGCAGTTACTTGCATTGATTTGCACTCATTTACATTTTGCACCAATGTTTATCACAATCAGATATCCCATATCATGTATGTAAGTGTATGTTATGTTAAATAGTGGCATTTTGCAGGCACCATAATTTGTTTTAAAACAATCACCCAAAATTGTCATTTACCACCATCCTTTATTGCATGACTACACCTGTTTTGATACCAGTGTTCTATACCTTATGTAAAACCAACTTATGCACATGTACAGTACAAATGCTGTAGGAACCCCCAAGTAATAATACACAATTTTCCACAATCATTAGAACAATTGCTCTATTTCCAAATGATGTGGAACTCTGGTGTTTCATTATGAAGTAATAACTGCACACCTTGGGTAGAATGAGGCAATTGTTAAAATGAGCAGACTGGATGGGCCTTGCAGTCCTTTTCTGCCATCAGCTTCTGTTTCTATGTTTCTATGAAGCAGCTTAATGCCTTCAAACATCAGGAAGCGAGGAGATAAATGCATCCTAACAGCACATGCTGCTGTATGGAATTGCAGTTATAAAAGGTTTTTAAAAAGTCCTAAATGCTGAAAAGAAGACACATTAAGTGACCCTTATGAATAACTGCAAGTCATACAGTTCATGAAAAGTAATTTAAAGGAGAACGGCGCTGAGCTTGTCAATCATTTGCCTATAGACAGCTGTTTTGTTTTTGTTTGTTTTTTTTAAATACAACTTCCAATTCTGTTATCATTGCATCTTTGTTGTCAGTTTTGTAAATCCAGTGCAAGTTTATGGTCTGCACACTGCTGGTAAGTCAGTAAGTGTATTCAGGAAGATTTTATACTGGTGTCTTGGAGAGGATCAGAAATTATTCCTGTACATAAGAAAGGTGACAAAGCTAATCAAGCAACGCGCAGACCAATAAGTCTATTAGACACTAATCTAAAGATCTGTTCCAAGATTATTTTGAAAGGACTGAACCAACAAATTGTTTCCTTAGGGGGCTTGTGTGAACTATAGGCAGGATTCCGCCATGGATACTCCACTATGGATGCTCTCTTGCACCTTATAGAGAAATATATATATTAAAAAACAGAAACATTACACTGTCTTCAAAGACTTCTCAGCTGCTTTTGATTCCATTTATTTATTTAGTTAGTTGTTGTTTACTGAGTAAAGTGCACTTTGCAAACATTTTCCAATTTCAGGCATGACCCAAGAGAATACAAACCAGTAGACCATTACAGTGCAGACAATAATAACACATAGTAACAATATAAGACCCAGAGGGGTACATTTCTGTGTACAGTACAAGAGCTGGTGAAGCAATCCATTGGAGTACAAATTCTATACAATTCCATACAATGACAGTGAATTTGGCAGCATCTAAGAACAGAGAGTGGTGAGAGGAAAAAGACATGATATGGCACATGCCTGACGAGTGGGGGAGCATAGAAGAAGGGTACTTTGATGGAAACATTAAAGAGCAGTTGAATAAAAACAGGTAACAGAATAAACAAGTGCAAAGAGTAGACAAATGTTGGTGGCTTGAGGAATACTGTAGGCAGTGGTTAGAAACGGGAGAAGACTACATGTTGAAGCAAGTGCAACTGGTATAGGCACCAAAGGTGCGAGCAATTGAACATTGTCTAATGTGGGCTGGTATGCTGTTCCAAAGTTTTGGGGCAGCAACAGCGAAGACCAACTCCCTATGATTGGTCCTAGTCTTAAGGATGGAGAGAAGGTCTAGTTCAGAGGATCTGAGGAAGTATGTATTTTTTTAAGGCACCAGGAGAGAGGCTAGGGACTGGGGTGCTTGGTTCTGCAGTACTCTATGGATAATGCTGCCCAGTGAGAGATCCTGAAGAGCAATAGTGGAGTGCCAGCCTAGTTTGATGTACAATGTACAGTGATGAGCAAGTCAATTGCATACCATTGCAAAGTGACAGATTTTATTGTATGCCATATCCCACTAATGCAGGATAGAGTTGAAGCAGTAGAAAAGATGGACAGGCCATAGGATAATTTTGGGACTAACAGACTATGTACTATTGCAGTGCAAGTTGATGGGGAAAGATTTTGAACTGACTCGATATGCCATTTCAAGACTGATGTTAACAGACTTACAAATGGAAGTTATACGTAATGAGAAGTCAAGGGAGGGATCGAGCATCCCACCCAGGTATTTGAAGGAGTTTACAGAGTCCTGGGGGGAGCCATTATCACAGACCACTCTGAGCAGGGTACAGATGTTTTTTAGCCAGTGGGTGCTTCCAAATAGCATAGCTTGTGATTTAGAGGGATTCATGAGTAGCTATTCTCCTTGAACCAGGTTTGAATGGCCATCAGGTCCACTGTAAGGGTACTATTAATGTCATACAAAATCACACATACCCCCACAGTGCAAAGCATCATGGGCTGCATATGCAAATCACCACAGAATACTATGCTGGTTCAGGACGAAACACATGTCTATGTCTTCTGTTGGCGCCCTTTACAAACTGTGTGAAAGGCCTTTCAGCACCATGTATTTCTGCTTAAAGTTGAACCAGCATAATATTCTGTGGTGATTTGCATATGCAGCCCATGATGCTTTGCATTGTGGGGGCATGTGTGATTTTGTATTTCTTTGAAACTTGGCTTCCCGGCCAAATGCCTTTTGGGGTAACCATTGCCTCAGTGCTTGTGCACAGAGGTTCTTTGTCTATTAATGTCAGCTATGTTATGTGCATTAGTAAAGAAGATCAGGTCATCAGCATAGAGGAGAGGGGTACTGTTTGCAAAGCAGTGGTGAACTGAGTTGATATGCAGGGAGAAAAGGAAAGCCCTGAAGTACATCTATGTTGGAGGGTAAGTTGTTAAATAGGGTGGAGACAATCCTGACACAGTGCTTTCTGTTGGAGAGGTAGCTCCTAAACCAAGGTAACAGGGGTTGACCTTTAGTTTTTTTTTGCACTAGCCAGCAGGACAAGTCAGTCTAAAATTGCACTAGCCCGCAGTGGTTTGCACTAGTCTGCACTCAATGTCACCATGTGCTTTTGACCCACAAGATAATGAATAACTGATGAAAGCAGCGCAGTTTGAAAGTTCATTTACATTTATAAAATGATGACATAACACTCAAAATGACCACTTGTTTCAAAACATAAGCAGTCAGTGACTCATAAACAAATATAGAAAAATCTGCCCACCAGCCACAGCCCCCTTTGCTGGCAATGAGGTTGGATTCATCAAGGTAGCAGGCGGGTAGTACAGATGTGTTCTTCCCCTCCCCAGACACCACCACACACTTTATAGTTTTACACACACACAGGGCAAGCAGTGAGGTTGGATTCACAGAGGTAGCAGGCAGGCAGTACAGTGTTGTTCCTCCCCTCCCCAAATACCACCACACACTCTTTACAGTCTTACACACACCCATCTCCCCCATTTTGCAGGCAATGAGGCAATGAATGAACAAAACACAGAAAATAGAAAATGCAGGAGAATTTTTACAATGTTTTACCCACCCCCACCCACTTTGCAGGCAATGAGGCACTGAATGAATAGAACACAGACAATGAATGAACAGAACATAGAAAACAGAAAACATGGAAGAATTGTTAGTTTTACACACATCCAGCCCCCCCCACACACACACACACTTTGCAGGCAATAAAGCACTGAAGTAACAGAAGACGGACTATAAATGAACAGAACACAGAAAATGCAGGAGGATTTTACACTGTTCACACACACCCAGCACGCCCCACCACCCTTTTTGCAGTTGCTCGGTCTTTAATTGCAGCAAGTCTGTTTCAACAGCAACAGCAAACTGTTTGCTGCAAACATCATATGGGAAATGAGGAAACCCAAAGATTAAAGAAGCACACAATCAGTTAAGACACAGACAATATTTTTGATAACACGGTTACTGACAGAAAACTCAGAAGAAGGCACAACATTCCCCCCTGCCCCCACACAACCTCAGAACCGTTCATTAAAAACATTGACTGTATCTGAGAGTAATGTTGTGGCAAGTGCAGTCGTTGATCTTACTTTTTTTTTTGCACTAGTGACTAGCCCCAAAGGTTAAAGAAGCACACCACCAGAGTAAGCCACTGAAAACATTTTTCATCATGAAACAGCTGAACTGAGAAGGAACATTTCCCCTGCCATACTACCTCAAAATAATCCAGACCATTACATTTAAATTCAAAACCATCGACCGTACCTGAGCGTGGCATTGTTGCGAGTGTTTCTTCCAGCTCCCAGTCTGCTTGTCTCAGAGAAGTCCCTCAAGTCCGATTCTCACCAATGCCTTGAAACAGCGTTCTGCCACACTCTCAATCACTGAAACAGCAAAAGCCAGTCTTCACTAGAGCTCCTCAGATGCTGAACACAAACAGCCTGAAAGTCCTTCAGCACTTCCTCGTTGTCAGGTTTTCAAATTTTCCAGGCTTTTTTGCTTTTAAAACACCAGTTTATAGCCCTCCTTCTTGAACAGTGAAGCCCTGCCCCACCCCCACTAGCTGCCAATGACCGTCATATGCTCACACAATGGGCCAGTCTAGTTGTCAGTCCTGGGCTGTGCTCACCCATAACCAGATTTGTCCTGGGCTGTGCTCACCCATAACCAGATTTACTGCACTCTTCTGAACTTCTGTCCCTACTCCTGCCTGCCACTGCAGCTTAATTCATTCATTGGTTGCCTCCCCTGTGACATCGTCCCAGAGCTGTTCCCACAGCCACTGCTTCCCCCTCCCTGCTGGCTTGCAAAACACAGGGCTAGCCAATAGAATGGCATCATACTGCTGAGAAAACATTGCTGACCAATAGACTGCCATATTACAAACCCCTGCAAGGAACTTCTGGCACTACCAGTTGTTTGGGTCTCCCACTGCCTGCATGTCTTACTTGTGGCCGATCTGGGCTCCAGGCATTCGGTACAGTTTTGCTGCCTTGAACTACTTGCGCTTTGAACATGATTACAGACTTTGCCATCAGATGCAAACTGCACTAGCCTACACAGACATGTATGGAAGCATCTGCACTAGTCTTAGGCAATCTGCACTATGCCCTGGACTAGTAAATGTATGTTATAAGGTCGAACTCTGCAAGGTAGGGAATGTTCAGATATCCCCAAGGCACTTAGCTTGCTATAAAGGACAGAGTGATTTACCATATTGAAGGCCTTCATTAGGTCTATGAATACGGCTCCAGTCAGCTCACCTTTGTCTAGAGCAGTAGTTCTAAGACTTTGTCACAGTGAGCCTCCCCAAATCCATGGAAAAGATTTTGGGCCTCCCCCAAAAATTGAAACAATCTTGGGCCTCCCCAAAGAAAAATAACATACTGTACCTTGTGCAGTACACCATGAATAAATTGAAACCCCTTTGAGTACTTGGCTCACATTCAGTTCTTTGTCATATACTGACGTGGAACCTTTGAAAAAGAGCTCATGTGCTCAAAGGTGTTATCTGAATAACAAATAAATAAAATAAATACATATTATTATTCAACATATTGTAACCCCCCCCCCCCACAGGCCAACCTCATTACTCTGCTATTTTCATTCTTGAACCATTGTTACCCCTTGTTGCAGTACCTTCATGTGTCAGACTACTTTCTCTGTTTCCTCTTTATACAAAATAAACTTCCTACATACTTTGCCTCTTCCCATCCTTCTCTGCTCTTAAGCAACTTCTCTAGGATTACTTTGCTCCTTCATGCTATTGCTCATAGCACTTCTATGCTCAACACTTTTATATTTGAACTGTTCTGTCATCAGGCTACAAATTGATCAATTACCACCACTCATTAAAAGTTTACTGTTCATTGTGTATTTCTTGATTGTTTTATAGTTGCCTTTTGAAATGTATTCACTCCCTACCCTTCCCCGGGGTGCACCTGAGATGAGCCTTTCATTCACCTTCCCTTGTCACCTATTAGTAAATAAATACATTAAATTCACCTACTATTATCCTCTTTCAATTTGCTTCATCCTTTCAAACAAAATATCTAAAACTCAAAATTTAAATACAGTACTTTTTCAGACTTGCTTGAGCCTCCCCTGGAACAGGTTGGGGCCTCCCCAAGGAGGCTGGCCTCACCATTTGAGAACCCCTGAGAGGTGGAGATACTGTTAGTCAGAGTAAGCAGTGCCGTAGCGGTGCTGTGGTTCTTGTGAAAGCCATGCTGAGCAGAGCAGAAAAGATTGTGGTTGGTGAGGTAGGAGGTAAGTTGGGTTGAGACAATTTTCTCGAGTACCTTACCCAGAATGGATAGAATGGTAATGGGTCTGTAGTTACTAATACTTTCACTGTTCCCTTTTTTGAGCACCAAGATTGTACTGGCCATTTTCCAGACCATTGGCACAGTATTAGTGGTAAGGGAAAAAGATTGCAAATTCTGGCAAGCAGAGATGCTAGGTCATAGCCAACAAGTTTGAGAATTTTGGGCTCTAAACCATCTGAGCCAGCAGATTTGGACTCAGGGATCAGCTTCAAGAGCTTGTACACCTCAGAGATACTAACTTGTTTGAAGTGGAAAGAGGGATGTTGCCCTGATGGAGTAGATAAGGGAGAAGTCTGACAGTTCAAGGGGGTAAAGAACTCTTCAGTGTAAGCTGAGAGGTCTGAAAATAGCTTGTTGAAGGCATTGGAGATACTATAGTATAGGGGTTGTTACAGTTTAAGCCCTCTATCTCAAAGTCCAGAGGGGCAGGGGTTCTGTCATGGCCAGGGATTTTTTTATGCAATTCCAGAACTGGCCAGGGTTTGTATAAAAGGAGGTTAGTTGGGTTCTATAGAAGTTACTCTTACTCTGTCGGATGTCTTTTTTGCATTTATTTCTGAGAGTTCTGTAGGTGGACCAGTCAGAGATAGAACTGGTGGCCTTGAAAGCAGCCCAGCTTCTGTCTCTCTCTTTTAGGAGGGGCAGGAGGGAGCAGGTCAGTCATTTAGTTATGGGACCATGGACTTTCCTGGTGGTGATGGGTAACTGATTAAAAATCAATTTCATGAATAGCACAGTGAAAATTGCACTTCATGAACAGTGTCTGCCTTGACAGTGATGGGTAGAATAGCGAACATTAGTTACCACTAATCCTGTAGTTGCCAAGGCAGAGGAGGAAGTGAAGAAGTAATGAAAAAGCGAGGAGGCTGGCCAAGTTGCTCCTGTGGTGGAGAGGTCTCAGGCACAAGCAACTCAGCCAGTACAGCTCAAGAGACCAGGGTTCTTTTCCTGGTCTCCCGACTCTTGTAATTTCACTTTTTCCCCTGCCTCAAGTGTATAATTTAAAAAAAAAAAGCTGGAAACAAAAATCCCGCCCCAAGTTTTTACTTTTCTCTGACATTTGCCCCCCCCAGAGTTTATTATTTAAATATCAGTATGGTGCTGGGGGCAGAGCACCCTGTGACAGTGTGTGCAGGGGGCCGAGTCCCCTCACAAAACTAAAGTGTACATTATGTTTTTTTTATCTATGGTAGCGGTTGCCTGTGTGGTTTCCAACTGCTGCCATTGGCAGTGTGTTGTTCTATGGTGTGTTTTTTATTGGTGCTGTGTTGTTCTATGGTGTTTTATATTGGTGCTGTGTTGTTCTATGGTATTTTTTTATTGGTGCTGTGAGTTCTATGGTGTTTTTTATTGGTGCTGTGTTGTTCTATGGTGTTTTTTATTGGTGCTGTTTTTGACAGTGCTGTTTATGCTGTTCTTGATGGCACTTTTCTTGTTTTCACCATTATATTCTAGTGCCATGCTGATCTGAACATGTTTGTCCTGGAGGCAAGAGAAGGTGGTATTGAAATAAGAGATGGCCTGATTAGTGTCAGAGGTAGCCCATAGGTAGGACCAATCAAGGCAGGCCACTTCAGTTTTAAATTGAGAGGGGTCCAAATGAGAAAAGTCATGAAAATGAATTAGGTGGTGTAGAACTTTAGGGGCTTTGGCACGCTACACACAGAAGACTGGTGAGTGGTCACTAACTGAATCAGGGAAGACACCAGAGCAAATTATTTTGTCAACATTGGGGACTAACCCTCAGCCAATAAGTGTGGTGCTTTGATGATTTTTAGAGAGTCTAGTAGGATGGGAGATTAATTGGGTAAGGAGCAGCTTATTTAGGGATAGTTCTATTGATTGTCCACTACATTTTAGCCAATCTGTGTTGAAGTCACCAAAGATTACAAAGTCATTATTATTCACAAGGGGATCAATGGTGTTAATTAGGGTGGGGAGGTCTTGCAGACTGGTAGCAGTAGGTAGGTAAACACAAAAGATGTGGAGTTTCTTGGTATTTCCCAGGGTTAGGATATGGTGATACAATTCAAGGAATGTTCCAGAAGGGGATAAGGGGAGTTAGGAGTCATGAGATTAAGGTGGGGCTTAAAGTAAATCATTGCACCCCCACCACATTTTGGGGAGGCCCTGTCACACCTGATAAAGCTGTACCCTGCTATATCACAGACAGGTGTTGTGGGCATGAGCCAGATCTCAGAGATGCAGAGTATGTCAGGCTGATAATGGAAAGTCCAGGCAGTAAGCTCATCTAGGTTGTGTAAGAGACTTCTGACATTGAGATGGGCTAATCTGAGTCCTTTCCCCTTGCCGGGGGGGGGGGGAGAGTGGGAGACAAAAGTGTAGGATGCCCAGGATTGGTATATTGTGGAAGCTAATGTAGAAATTGGGAACTGAACTAACTTTGATCAATATTGTACATAACAGTTCTTCAGACATATAGACATGCATAAGGGTTGGGACCAGGGGACAGCTCTCCTGCCTGTGGCATACTAATATAGGTGCAAAGCAGAGATGCGTCTTGGATCCTACTATTTTCTATCTATACATTGATCATTTACTGAGGAATTTCATATGTTTAGATTCTGACTCACCAAAATTAGTAATTTCTTATGTCCTGCTGTGGCTTATGTAGATGACCTGATACTTTTTCCCTTTCCAAAAAAAAAGTCTGCAGCGAAAACTGGGTCTTTTGCAAGAAGAAGTAAATGGGTTGAAACTCTCTGTCAGTTTTTCTGAATGTCAGATTATGGTGTTTGATTTTAATAAACTGTCTAAGTGATAAAGCCTTGGGGACCAGAAACTTGAGGTGGTTTCTAATTATATATACTTGGGAGTTACATTCTCACTGATTGAAACTTGGGCAAGAGATACTGCTAATACTGTACAATAACTAGAATAAAAAAACTGTGCAGAGCCTCAGGAAATTGAATTATTTGTATGATGGAAAATACAATCAGACCTTTAAGAGAGGCAAGTAGAGCCAAATATGGTTTTATGTGAAAACAGCGAGTTTTTTACAGTGCCGACTACAAACTCTGAAGCAAACAGTGCCTGACAATGAAAGGGCAACCAGTATTACAGTGACCACTGCAAACAGCAACGGTCACTTACTTTCCCAATGGAGGCAACAAAAGAATGATTTTTATGCGGGGGGGCTAGCCACTAAACCAAACAGCTAGCTTGACAGGGCTTGGCCAAACACATCCCCATGTCCTGCTCTAGCAAGTGTAGCTCACTGCTACACTTGCTAAGTACAACTCATCGCTGTTCTCTAAACTTCGCTATTACTACAAGTGATCAAATTGAGTAGCTTAAATTGAGAGGCTTAATTTAACTCGCTCACATCATGTGTTACCACAAATATTT
Organism: Neoceratodus forsteri; assembly: GCA_016271365.2. NCBI lineage: Eukaryota > Metazoa > Chordata > Ceratodontiformes > Ceratodontidae > Neoceratodus > Neoceratodus forsteri. The sequence continues at coordinate 1,684,583,910 of CM057456.1, forward strand.
GTCACAAGCATGATATGGGGAGGAGATTTGAAATACAAAAGACAGGAAGAAACCAGCAACCCCAGCTATACAACTGTTTAGATCCACCCTTGGTATAAGTAGGTCCACACCAGCTACATACATTAGGGCTCAGCTGGGTAGGGAAAATATTAAGGCTGCTACTGATATTTAAAAAAAAAAAAAAACTACTGGCTACAAATTACCACATGTCTAACAGCATATTACCCTATTTATGCTGGCAAGAGAAAAATATGTAGCTTAAGATGGGCTATATAGGATTGTCATTGCTGACAGATATAACATCCACTCTAGATATGTATAGTCTATATCACATCCACTCTAGATATGTACAGTGTAAGTGTCTTGGAGAGATATGTGGAAAGAAGCATCACTCTCAGCTTAAAATATATATAAAAAAACATTAAAAAATAAATAACTATTGCGCACGAATGTATCTGGAAAGTATTCAAATTCTAGATTTTCTCTGTGGCTTGCTATAAATAATTGTATTGGTTATAAATATTACCTAGACATCCTTGTAGATGGCTCAATTAAGGAAGGTTCTTACAAAATTTAGAGTAGATTTGAGCTTTTTGACAGTAATGTCTTCTTAACCAGGTACAATAAAGGAGCCACAGCAAAGGATACCAACTGTTTTTGCTTGACTGGTGGCAGGGAGGAGGATATCATGCATGTAGTTTGGAGATGCCCCAGGTATAACAATGCCAGGCATTACTGGCTTGGTCCCTGTATGAAATTCCTTCATGATATCAGTAAGGAAAAAACACTAAATATTAGTTGTTGTTTAACCAGGTATAGCACACTAAGCTGAAAGCTTTTTTTACAGGAGCAACAGGAGGTTAAGTGACTTGCTCAGTGTCACACAGTATGCAAATGGAAGGTGTGGAATTCAAACCCAGGTCTGGTCTGCTGGATGTCACCAGATTTACAGCTCAGAGCCTTAGACCACTGTGCTATACTGCCTCCTATTATTCTTTTTACAGAGGATGACTGATCAATAAACAGGGAGGCTATTTTTGTTCTTGTCAGTCATTAAAATTAGAAGAAGAATCAACAACAAATTAGCTCGTATATTACACAGATTTTAGATTTTCTTATGTACAGTTTTAGCAGTATTCAGTTTTAATTCTGTACTATTATAAATGGTTTATAACAGTTTGTGAGACAGAACACTCATGTGGAGCAGGTATTAACTGTTACAGTGATTGTTGTATTAATTATGATGATGTGTATTGATTTTTAACTATTTGCAATGATCTTTTTATTGTTCAAACAAACTTCGAACTGTTGGTAAGTGCCATTTTAGAATTGTATGATGTAATTTATGTCCTTTCTAACCTCTTACACTCTTGTCACAATGCATATGTGTTCTACTACAGAGCTATGTGGTTGTGAAGGACATTAACTCATCATGCAGTTTTAAAATTGATCATAAAATGAACAAGAACAATCCAGTGATCTGATAGGTCAATAGCTGTCCAGCCCTTTGTAGTAATTGACCAATAACTGAACAGGTCTGGAAAGTGCCTTGCAAGTCTTGAAACTCCTTTTCTAGGCTGACCTAATTACATAGAACTATCACAACACTGTTTTGGAATTCTCAGTAACTGTGACAGTTGGGAACAGGAGTGACTAACCTCTTTGACTGATCGATCAATCAATCAATCAATCAAAATTTATTTTTAAGAAGCGCAATTCAAAATATATCAACGCGCTTGTACATACAAATCTAGAAAAATAAAAATCAAGAAATAAATAAACTACCAGGTAAAAACAGATAATTTAAAAAACAGCAGGATTTCAAACTTCAGGAAATGCCATATTAAATAAATAGGTTTTAAGTGCAGATTTAAAGGTCTCAGCAGACAAGCACTCATTAACCTGATGAGGTAGAGAGTTCCTCAGGGCCGGGGCCACAAAAGCAAATGATCTGGCCCCAAGGGTCTTTCAACAGACCCTGGGAACCTCTAGACATCCCTTGTCAGAGGAGCGGAGAGGCCAGAGGAGGAAGTAGGATGAAAGGATATTTTGCAGATACCGCAGACCCTGTCCATGTAGAGCATTATCGGTCAGTAATCTGACCTTGAAGGTGATCCTCCACTGAACCGGCAGCCAGTGCAAGCCATGGAGCACAGGTGTTACATGGCAAGCTCTAGGTAAGCCAGTCAACAACCTGGCCACTGCATTCTGCACTAGCTGCAGGTGGTGGAGTTCAACCCCCTGGTAACCCTAGGTAAAGGCTGTTGCAGTAGTCAAGGTAAGAGGTCACAAAGGCGTGGCCTAACACTGGAAGATCATCAGGTAGGACCAGGTGCTTTATCCAGATGATATTCCTCAGATGCAAAAATAAGATCTTGATGACAGCTGACACCTCAGACTTAAGTGTCAGCCCATCATCAAGCATAACAGCTAGATTTCTCACCCGGTCAGAGGTCATCAGCTGGTTGCAAACCCAGCTGTTAAATGTGAGAACAGATTAAACAATAATGAAGATTGATTTATTCTTAATTTAAAGATTTATTTAGGTTTTTTTTATTATTTTGGTGCCATTTTATAAATGCAATAACACACTTCAGGGTTTGGTTATTGGATAACTACCATACTTCTCCACCCCATGATTGAAGGGCATTTGGCTAACATTTCATGCCTCCAAACTATGGAGTAGGCGATGAGCAGTAATTATCCAAAAACAGTACACTATGTTGTATGTTATTGCTTACTTTATCACTAGAGTGTAAACTAGAAACAACCACTGAGATTGTTAGAAGCCTGTATAGAAACATAGAAACATAGAATTTGACGGCAGATAAGGACCGCTTGGCCCACCCAGTCTGCCCATTTCCCTGCCTACTGGATAAGCTGCAGATCCTAGTTAACCAGCAGCCTACTTCTTTCTACCCCCACCACCTAGAATTGCCTTATGACTGTCCCATGCATGCTTGAATTCCACCACTGTTTTTGACTCCATGACCTCCTCCGGAAGGCTGTTCCATGCATCCACAACCCTCTCTGTGAAAAAATACTTCCTTAAATTACCTCTGAGCCGCCCCCTCTATCTTCAAATTGTTCCCCCTTGTTCTTGCACACCTCTTTTTTTGAAAGATGCTACCCTCTTGGACTTTGTTGATTCCCTTGAGGTACTTGAAACTTTCTATCATGTCCCCCCTCTCCCTCCTTTCCTCGAGGCTATACATATTAAGCTCCTTAAGTCTCTCTTCATATGTCTTCCTGTGCAGGCTCTGCATCATTTTAGTTGCCCTCCTCTGGACAGCTTCCATCCTGTCTATGTCTTTGCGAAGACTGGGTCTCCAGAACTGCACACAGTACTCCAGATGGGGTCTGACCAGCTGTCTGTACAGAGGGATAATACTTCCTGTTTTCTACTGGTGATGCCTCTCCTATGCATCCCAGTATCCCCCCAGCCCTCCTTGCTGCCCTCTCACATTGCTTGCCCACCTTTAGGTCATCTAATATGACTATCCTCAGGTCCCTTTCCATTTTTGTTGTTGTTAGTATCTCACCCCCCATTGTGTACTCTTCCCCTGGGTTTTTGTTTCCCGGGTGCATTACCTTGCACTTCTTAGCATTGAATCTAAGCTGCCATTCATTTGACCATTTCTCTAACCTTGCCAAGTCCCTTTTCATTGTTTCCACCCCACCTTGTGCATCAACTCTGTTGCAAATCTTTGTGTCATCTGCAAAGAGACATACTTTTCCTTCGAGTCCCTCTGCAATGTCGCTTATAAAGACATTGAGAGGGACGAGTCTAATACTGAACCCTGTGGTAGCCCACTAGTAACCCCCCTTTCTTCAGAGTGGACTACATTTACTATTACTCTCTGTGTCCTATTCTCCAGCCAATTTTTTACTCAGGCTGTCATCTTGGGACCCACTCCCAGGCTAGCTAACCTGTGTATTAATCTTTTGTGTGAGACTGTGTCAAATGCCTTGCTAAAGTCTAGGTAGGCCATGTCCACAGCCCCTCCCTGATCTACTATTTTGGTCATCCAGTCAAAGAAATCTATCAGATTTGTCTGGCATGACCTTCCCACTGTGAATCCATGCTGCCTTGGGTCCTGTGCCCCTCTGGCCTCGAGATACTCGACAATTCTTTCCTTCAGAAGTGATTGCATCATTTTACCTACCACTGAGGTTAAACTAACAGGTCTGTAGTTTCCTGCTTCTGCCTTGCTCCCACTTTTGTGAAGGGTAATCACATCTGTCCTCCTCCAGTCCTCGGGTACCACCCCATCCTCCCATGATTTGTTAAACAGGGTAGTCAAAGGTGTCACTAATTCCACCTTTAGTTCTTTTAGAATTCTGGGATGAATCCCATCAGGCCCCATTGCTTTGTCCACCTTCAGTTTAAGAGTTCTTTCAGAACCCTTTCTTCTGTAAATGGGCTGGTATCAACTTCTGTATCCAGAGTGTTTCTACTGTTTGTTTTAGGTACCTCCCCTCTTCCTTTGAAATACAGAGCAAAAATATTTGTTTAGTATCTCTGCCTTTTCACAGTCACCCTCTGCCCCCCTCCCCCTTTATTAAGCCTCACTATCCCTCCTTGGTCTTCCTTGCTCCCTGATGTACCTATAAAGGTTTTATCCCCTTCTTAACTGAGTTGGCTATCTTTTCCTCAGTTTGGGCCTTTGCTGTTCTGACTGCCTTCCCAGCTTCCTTTTGCTTTATTGATACAGTTCTCTGTCCTGCTCCTTCTGTGATTCCTTGTACTTCCTGAGCTTTCTTTTCTTTTGAACCTTCACTGCCACTTCCTTTGAGAACCATAGTGGTTTCTTACATCGTTTAGTTTTGTTTATTGCTTCACACAAAGGCTAGTTACCTCTGTGATGGCAGTTTTATTATTCTCCATTGTTCTTCCACCTCCTTCCTGCCCATTTGCTAGTGCATTCCATGAGGCACTCACCCATTTTGGCAAAGTCAGCCCTCCTAAAGTCCAGTACCTTTGCCTTTGTATGGCTTGACTCTATTGCTGTGTTTATTGTGAACCATACTGTTCGATGGTGGCTAGTTCCCAGATGGCTACCCGCTACATCTGTGATCCTCTCTTCATCTCCATTTGAGAACCAGGTCTAAGGTTGCTCCCTCTTGAGTGGGCTCCAATACTAGTTGTCTAAGGCATGCCCCTGTGGGCATCTAGAATAACCCCACTCTTGAAGTGGCTGCTGCAACTGCACTCCAGTTAACATCTGGCATATTCAGATCACCCATCAGCAATATCTCCCTTTTTCTGCCTTACTAAGTATTCTATCATTTCCTTGTCCATTTCCTCCCCTGAGAAGAGATCTGTATAACCCTATGGATTGTGGTGCCATTGCAGTCTCAAATTACCACAGTGCTTCTTCTCCTCCCTGTTTTTCCCTTTTGTTCTGCTGCTTTGATTCCTTCCCTTATGTAAAGAGCTACTCCTCCTCCTCTATTACCCTCTCTGTCCCTCCTGTAGATAGTGTATCCTGGTATGTCTACGTCCCAGTCATGGTTTTGTGTGAACCATGTTTCTGTGACTGCCACCATATCCAGATGTTCCTCCTCCATCAAGGCCACTAATTCAGGAAGCTTGTTACTCAGACTATAGTGGGAACAATAACTGAATAGGAACCAGCAGTGAAAAAACAACTTCTGCTGTGAACAATGGCTTACAGATTCAGTGCAGTTCTCCTTTAACGTGTGAAGGGACACTAAGACCATCAAGTCCATCTCTGCTCCTTCATAAGCTGGAGGCAACAAGAATGTGATGTAAACATCTGTTAATTTATAGATTTCCCACTCACCATACTGCCCAGGGTACCCTATGATTCTCTTGGTAAGTAGAAATTCACCCAGGCTTACCTTGAAGGCCCTAGTCATCTGACTTGACTTCAAGAGCACAGGATTTCTCTTATCCATTTTGTTATGCATTTTTAAATGCATAGCAGAGGTAGTTATACCAGACGATTTGTGTAGCAACAGATTAAGTTGTATAGATGTTACACTAACAATGTAGTGATACAGAAGTGACTGCTCAAGTTAAATTATATGGTAGCTCAATCAAGACACGTTTATCAGTGCCTCAGGGAACATTTATTTATTTAAATGTTGATAAGGTGGGCCCTCTCAAACGGGGTTCCTTTTTAAGAAGTGATGCCAAGCATAAAGCAATACATTATTACAGAGACATAAGTAAGCAGAAGTACATTGTAACAAGAGATGCATCATACACATTGAAGGTGACAATTAGACAGTCAATATTAGATAAAATAGTCAATAAAGTGAGAAAACCGTTCCACACTAACAATCTGTGCCTGATAATAGTTCAGTAAGCAGCAGACAGCAAAAGAATACCGGCACCAGGTTTCAGCATCTCTTAAAACTTGTTACTTTATTACATGTAAAAAGCTTTGCAGGTGTACAATACCTCAGTGGTGAAACAACAAGGACAATGGTCCTTGCTGCTTCACCACTTTGGTAATTTTCAGTATTTTTACCCCAAATTCACAACATAGCCATATCTTTATAGCCCCTCCTGAATGTGACAGCTGTCATTTTTCAAATCCTAGCCAAAATGGGTTTTTTTTACGTCCCAAAAGGTGATTTCACAGTCCCTGCACAAAATCACCTTTCGGACAGGAATTGAAAATTTTCTTTGCCTTTGTTCATGAGGTGGGGTCGTAAGAAGGCTATGTTCTAAATTTCTTGTAAATATATTTTTTTAAAAGAATTATGAGGGTATGTTGAATTTTGCAAATGCAGGCTCACAAGTTTGGTAATATTCTATATTTTTACCCCAAATTTTCAACATAGCCATTTCTGTACTGCATCTCATGAATGTGACAACAGTCATTTTTCAACTCTTTGCTCAAAATGTGTTTTTGCATCTGGAAAGTTGATTTCACAGTCCCTGTGTGAAATCCCCTTTAGGCCAGGACTTGAACATTTTTTTCTGCCCTTCTTCATGAGGCACAGTCATAACAAGGCTATGTTGAACATTTGGTGTAAAAATATTACGAAATGACAAATTTATGAGCCTGCATTACATTTTGCGAATGCAGGCTCGTAACTTTGGTAACTTGTAATATTTTTATCCCACATTCCTTGGCTGCAGCCCTATCGACAGTGCCAGACTGGCCCACCAGAATACCTGGAAATTTCCAGGTGGGCCCCCGTCTGCTGGGTACCTGCTCACTTCCTGAACTCTGAAAATCTTTGTATTTATCATCTTTTTCTAATCATAGTGTTTGGGGCACTGTAGGCAAATATAAGATGCAAGTACAAAGCTTAATGTATCAGACTTCAGTGGAATACTGATACGAATGTGTCACCCTGGGCCTTCACCTATTGATTTTCCAGGTGGGATCCTGTATCCAGTTTTCAGGTGGGCTCCCTGTACCACAGTCTGACGCTGCCTTTTGACTCTGGCCAGAGCTTGTGTTTTTTCAAGATGAGCATGGGAGGAGAGTAGCCAACCTGTCATCCTTCTTCTGCCATATTTTCCATCAGTCTGCCTATGGTCACAAAGTGATTAAAGGGTAACATCTATAACTGACAGCCCCACACCTTGTTGTAGGATTGTCCCTGGTTAGCAATTTAAGTGCAACAGCAAAATATTGCCTCATGTGGATGTGTAGGCATTTATTTTTTCTGGTTGATTCTGTCTTCCTCCTGCTCAACATTTCAGTACATGTGCCCCTTGGCACACATCCCAGAAGCCCCTACTGCAGTGGTCATGGCTTGGGATGCCCTGCAGGAGATTGAACGCACTCCTTCTTGTTCTCTGAGCTACTAAAAGTTCTGTTTTCCTGGTCCTCTATTCTGTTGCCATACCAAGACTGCAGTAAGTACAGTTTGCTCCTCCAGTTTCACAGAGATAACAATCCTATGATTTTATAGTAAAATGGGATTGAAGACCACTATGTCATAACTGCCCAGTAGCTTGAAACTCATTACCTGAATATTTGAGAAAATCCCATTGTGATAAATGCCATGCAAACCTAACTAAATCTTATCCTGAGACAGAACTCCTGTTGCATGAAAATGTAATACTGATGCTAATATTTTATACTGCTAATCAGTGTATTTTGTGTAAAGTGTATCTTTATAAATGTAACTTACTTGCCCATGCTTCAGGGCTTAACTGTAAACAAGCCAATTGCTCCATGATCTTATCCAGGTTTTTAAATAAATAAAATATGAAATCTAATAGCACTGAGAACAAAGGAAGCATGTTTAATCCCCTGCAGACAATTCCTGTCTATGACGTCAGTTGCAGCAGCTTCTGGGATGTTGGCTGAATGGTGTTAATGCTGAAATGTCATACTGGGTGGTTGACAAGATCAACCAGATAAAAATAAATACCTAACACATTTATATAGCATAACATTTTGCTTTTGCTCTTAAAGAGCTAATCAGAGGAATTCTCACAATAAGGTGCAATGCTTTTAATCAGAGACATTTCCCATTAGGTGGGGCTACAGTAGTGGTATTTAATCCTGGACCCCAAGTTTCAGTTCTGTGCTCTGATCACTCAGCCAAATAATCCCACAGGAATGGTTGCATGCACAAACTGGGTCACAAGCCTTCCTGGCCCAGCCACATTTCACTCTGCAACTGTGTGAGGAAAGGGGGAAGGTCACCATTTAAATGGCCCACAGTGCCATACACAAAGAATGGCAACTCTCACCCTGGCAGGCACACATTTTTCAGACACCCACTTCCTGTAGAACTGATATAGTTTGGCTGCAGGGGTTGTTGAAATGTTGTACCTGCCAGTGATGGGATGCAGATCAGTGAGGGTCTAGTTCTGAAAATGACTGCACAGGGGCATGGCACTAGGAAGCAGTTCCACTGAACACCAGAGATTACATGAGCTACATGGTATGCATTGCCAGAGGAAGTGGTATCCTGTAATACAGTGGGCTGCTTCAAAAGGGGATGAGACAGGATAAGGGGGAGGGTCACAGGAGGGAGAGGGGAGGAAGGGGCAGCTGCAGTATAAGGGCTGTTAGCTGCTTATTCAAGCAGACTCGATAGACCAGCGGGCCTTTATCTGCTGGAAGATTTGTATGTTTGTATGGTTGGGAGAAGGGCTGCTGGACACCAGGGATTACTGGAGATATGTAGTTGGGAGAGGGACCAGTGGACTACCAGGAGCAGATGTTATGTATCCTGAAAATTCAGAATGATGATAGTCAACAAGTAGGCCTAAAAGCAAGGTTTGAGGTGTGCCCCAATGGCCCAATATCAGTGCATTAAGCTGCTCTGCAGGCGCCCTAGGTTGGGAATCAGACTTGGGTTGCTGAGCTGAGGCAGCTGCTGACAGCAGTGCACTTCAGCTTGAGGAGGGTCAGCACTGGGTTCCAGCACAGCAGTGATCCCAGCCCAGGGTCAGGAAGCTTAATCTGCCAGAGAGGCATGTTTTGTGTGTGCAAGATCATTAAATGGATGTGCCTCGCACCATGTGGGAGGATGAAAGAAACATATTTTGAAAATGTCATTTCATCCAGAATTGAATCCCTCCTGTCTCCTTCTTGTATGCTTCCTGTTGGAGTTATTGACTGCTTTAAAAGTTCAGCATTTTTTTATTCAACATGCACTGTTTAAACTGATTGAAAAACTCAGCATTTCATCTAGACTTTAATTTTATTTATTTATTGAAATGTTTTACCAGGAAAAGGCACACTGAACAACATGTTGCTCATGGGGGGAAGGGGAATTGGGAGTCGAGCATCAAATAACATAACATGAATAGTGATACAGGATGCAATACCTAATGCATATCAAGCAAGTATACAGACAAATGAGCTAGGTAAAAATTGCTCAACAATAAGATGAGCGTAATATAACAATTGAAGTGTTCATGGTGCAATAAAGCTTTAAGGAAAAGGGCCAGAGAACAGTTTTGGGAGTTGAGCAGTACATAGAGCAGCTTGTATCAGGGAAGGTAGTAATTATTTGAGGTGGAGTTGTAGTCTGTAGTTGGAGAGAGGAAGATCAAGGGCAGGTGCAGTTGAGTGTTAGGAAGTTGTGTAAAGCAGAGGAAAGGGAGGCAGGTGAAGAGGAGTGGAAGATTTGAGCTGGGAGGGAGTTCCAAAGCTTAGTGAAATAGTGAGAGAATGCATTTTGTCCTGCTTATGTGTTGCATAGAGGGATAGCCAGGGTGCATGCATCAGTGGATCTGAGGGAGTGAGAAGAAGTGAGGGGGGGGGTGGATAGAGAGGCTGACAAGTAGGGTGAGGGAGACCCAAACCAGAATTTAGAGATAAATTTTGCGCAGTGAGAGAAGTACCTGTTTGCAAGTAGGAGAGGCACCTGTTTGCAAGCGAGGGAAATGCCAAAGAGTGATACAGCTTGCAGAGGTGCGTAAGGGGAGGGGAGTCTAGAGCAATGCTCCCCTGTCTCCTTCCTGCTTTGCCTCGCCAGCCCTTCTGTCTGTCTCCCCTTCCCAGCTGCCCACCCCTGATTTAATTGATTTTGCTCCCATTTATCTTCTTTTGTCTTCTTGCTGCTGTGTTATGCTCCTTTTGAGTTAAATTAACCCCTGCTCTCTCTCTCTCTCTTCCCATGCGGATCACCGCTGCCTTGATCAGGCACTCTTGCTGAGGACTGCAGTCTCCAGCGGCTCCTCTTGGCACAACCTGCCTGCCCCTAGGAGCCCAAGTTCGGCCACAAGGTATTATATCCCACCCTATCTGGACAGTTTGTCTTATAGCTCAGATATGTCACATGACTTCACCATCACACCCTATCTGGACAGTTTGCTTTATTGCCCAGAGATATCACATGACTTGTGGCCAAACCCCTGACAAGCACCCTCAACTGCTCCCTCTCTTCTAGCACCTTCCCTAGCATCTGGAAAACAGATATGATCAAACCCCTATACAAATTGGGGTCCAGGAGTGATATAGGGAACTATCACCCTAGCTCACTTCTGGCACCTCTTTTCAAGATAATCGAGAAGGTTGTTCACTCACAACTAACCTCTTTTCTTCAAGAACATTATCTGCTCACTGAAGCACAGCATGGCTTCATAGCGGGCCACAGCATGGAAACAGCTTTAGTCAGTTTCACCAATGATATTACTAAAGCAAGCGACAATGGTCAGTACTCAGGATCAGTATTCGTTGATCTGACCAAAGCTTTTGATTTGGTGGACCACAGCCTCCTCCTAGACTCTCTCTCCTGCCTTCATATATCCTGGGATGTAGTTTGCTGGGTAGACAGCTACCTCTCAAATAGATCTCATGGGACAACCATAAATGTGATGCTCTCAAACACCTGCCAAATTAATTGTGGCATCCTGCAGGGTTCTATTTTAAGCCCCCTGTTTTTCTCTCTCTTCATTAATAATCTCCCAAAAATCTGTCAAAACATCAAGATAGTTCTCTATGCAGATGACACAGCTCTATACTGCAGTGATAAAACCCCGACACCGTGTTCTCTAACCTGCAAATTGACTTCCTAATGCTCCACTCTTGGTTCCTTCACAGACACCTAGTTCTTAACTCTAAAAAAACACTAGGTATATGCTCTTTGCAGACCCCATAAAAAATGTAGACTTAAGTCTTACCCTCTCTGACCCTCATCCTCCATCGATAGATTCAAAATTGAGCTGAAAACATATCTTTTTAATGTAGCCTTCCCAGACAAATTTTAATTCACTGATATATTTATTGTTTTAGTGTAAATGTCATGTTCATATATTGTATTTTAAATGTGAAGCACCTTGGTTCTGGTAAGGTTCTATATAAATAAAGATTTGATTGCTCGATTGATTGATTAATGGGAACAGTATCGATAAAGTTAAAGATTTTAAATACCTGGGCTCAGTTCTTGACCCACACCTCACTTTCCAAGTATGCATCATGAATTTTATCAAGAAAATAAGCATGAGGTTAGGACTGCTATTCCGGATCAGAAAATTCCTTCTTACAGTCTCGAGATCTCAGCTTGCCTGCTCCTTGCTTCTTCCCCTCTTGAATATGGCTCCACAGTCTACTCCCCCCATCTGTTCTTTTCTCCAAACTGAGAACCTCTTACAACAACATTGTGTGTTTCGTCATGGGCCTCCCCTGGTCCACCCATCACTGTTCCCTCTACCCTCCTCCCTCATGACTACCCCTGGAAGGAAGGTTTCAACTTAAAACACTTCTTTTTCTACACATGGTTACTCTTCACTTATTGCCACCAAGTGTTCTGGACCTTTTCCCCAAATCTGCCCCCAAGTGTGGCACCAGAGGGAGCACCAGCCTAATTTTTGAGATTCCTTTCCTTCATGCCACACATGCGCAAAACTCCATCTGCTATCAGGGTGTGAAACTTTGCAACAACCTACCTCCTGGTACCCAGTCCTGTGGCTCCATCCCCTTATGTATTGCCTCAGAAAAAAATTTTCTCCTGGAGATACTCTTGTAAGTGCCCCCTGTGATAAGTTTCTTATAGCAATTGTGAGGTTCTGCTCCTCTCCCTTGAGGGCATCCCTCACGTCACCTCCTTTTTTCTACATCCAGACCCCCATTTGCCTCTCCCCCCCAGCTCTATGTTTACTGTCTCATCCTTACCTCCCACTGTCTACCTCCCTCATCCTCACCAATATTTATGCCTGTCTCAATTTTTATTTAAATTTGCTGTAAATATGGTTATTTCTGCTCTTGTATTTTTCATTTGCTGTATATGTTGTGATACTCTGTAGCCTGGATGAATGTGAAAATGGGCATGTTTGCTCACATTCTTTCCAGTATAAAATAAACTTGATTGATTGATTGTGGAAGTTGTGAACAACTAAGTACCTGATTTCTCCATAGCAAGTTATAAAATCTGGCCACCAGTGGGCCACCTTGTTACTCTAGCTAAACAACACAGAAAATATTCTACTCCCAGCGCTGAAGATATATAGTTCTTTTATTCCTCTTATGCACTTCTAGTGCTGTAGTATATTATTTTTTTGTTTACCTCCCTTAGCCAATTGTTCCCATTCATCCCTAATCTCTTACTCTAATCTCTCACTATAAAGAGCCTCCCTCTCCAAAATGATACCCCTTCTTCCATCCCTTTTGCTTCTTGGAAACTGTTAATATATGACATTTGGATCTGACAGAAGCAGACAGTCTAGCTGCACTAGAAGAATGTTTAAATAATGACAGAAATGAAAACTAACCACCTAATGAATTTTTAATTGATGTGGCCAATTTTCTCCTACATAATAACACTTTTAAATTTAATGAGGCATTTTTGGGGGGTAAATCTGAGGGACAATGGTGGGGTTATCAATGATCCCATTGTATGACAACATATACATGAATCATTTTGAAAAAAGTCATATTTATGACCAGGATGGGACATTTAGGTGCACAAATATTTTGCAATATCAATGCTTCACTGATTATATATTCCTCTCATTGAAGGGTAGCAAAGAATCATTGCAGGAGTTTGCTGACTACTTAAATACAAGAAGAAACAACAAAAGCTCACCACTGACTCTGATGAGACAAGTTGTATCTTATTTTGGTCAAAAAATCCAATAACAGATTAATAACTGTCCTACAGTGTTTAGAAAAAAGACATCCAGAAATATGATCTTGCACTTCAACAGTTTCCACCAATGACAGTTAATAAGAATTACACCACAGATATCTACTCTCAGCCAATAACAACACAGGAAAACTGACAGTTATTCTCCCACAAACTACCACCTACATGCCCACAGTAGTTTACTCACATATAGCCATGCCCAGAGTAGTTTAATCATCTTTCCATAGTAGTTTACTCATCTTAACCACATCCACAGTAGGTTATTCATAGTCCCCTCTTCAACTATCCACACTGTCTGTCTGCTCACACTCTCAGTCCTCCAATTTTCTTACATAACCCCTTGTACACGGTACATAAAAATTATTTTTTTCTCTCCCACTGTATTTAAAATATATAGCAAACTCACCAAAAGAAACAATCTGGAGAGACTGAACTCAAGCAAAGACCAACGGACAAATTTTTTGTTGACATTACATTGATACAGCGGGTGCGGGAGAGGGGACAGAGACACCGAGAGAGAGTGAGAGATACACACAAAAAAATTTTTTGAAGTCATAAACATTAAGAAATCAAATGCCTGTTTTTTTCTTCCTTCTACACTGCACACAAAACTTCTATTTTTCTCTCCCACTGTATTTAAAATACATACCAAACTCACCAAAAGAGACCGACCCTGCAGACTGAACTGGAGCAAGGACCAATGGACACATTTTTTGTTGAAGAGAGCTTGACATGCAGGAACGAGCTTGACACGTGGGAGCGGGGGGGCGGGGCGGAGATGTCAAGAGAGGGAGAGAGAAAACAACATTTTTGAAGTCATAAACATTAACAAATCAAATGCCTGTTGTTTTCTTCCATTACTACATTATTTTAAACACTCTTCCTCAAGCAGACTTACGGTACAAAAATGTACTTTGAAAAGTAAACCATGACTCTGATCATGTGTACTACCACCGGCACCAATACGCATGTCCAGACTCAAGGCATTACTTTTCAAATCCTCATTTTCACATGGAACACTGCTAGTTTTTTACCTAGTGTTACATAAATTCTATGTAACACCTAGTGGTATAATAGTAATAACGTCCATCTTGTAGGAGTATACTTGCAATAACCATCTTCTGTGGTGATTAAACACCTTGGCTTCACCTCGGCATTTAATCATCTACAGAAGCCGGTTAGTGCTTTGTATACTCCTACAAGATGGATGTTATTACTTAAACATCCCCTATGAGTAACCACTGTTTGCAAAAAGGAATCCTACCTAGGACTCAGACTATAGGAAATAAGAAAGTGAAATAATCTTAAGATTTTCAGAGAGCAGTTATAAACACAACACACTGAAACCAGTGGTAGCTAGGTCAAGACATAAAAACCAGAACAGAACAAGACTATTGGATAACACTCCAAATGAGTCAGCATTAGCACAGGAAAGAATAATGTTCCATACTCAGTACAGCAACCAATTCAGTAAAATAAAAAAAAACAGTATCTTGAGGCATCAATAGTGCAAATAATTCAACAACAAACTGTGGGTGACAGCCAAATATACCAGAAATTTTAAGAAGAGGCTGTTACACACAATGCACAACATTTCAAATGTTCAGCAATAAAAACAAACCTACTTAGAGGAACCTTCAGTAGGGAATCACCTCTATGGAAATTGTGGCCACTGCTCTAGCACTAGAAAAACAATACAAGTCTAAAACCCCAGTAAAAGGGAATATGTCCCTGTTAAAGATTCTATAATCTGTATCACTGACAGTGTTATTTATGTGCTACATTGTCCATGTGACTTAACATATGTAAGACAAATCTTTAGGGTACTCAAAATATGAGTGCCGTAGAGGTTTGTTCAGGGCACTCAAAGTACGATTTATTGAATGTAACTGTGACATAGGAAACAAAAACTTGAATTTACCAATAGCTAGACGTTTTATCCAAACTGGACACCACATTAACGGTCTCTGATTCTGGGATCTTGAAAACATAAAAAAAAAATTAAAAACTATGTGACGTGTGCTTCAATAGAAGAAACTATTAAGAAAGGGAAACCTATTGGATTTATCATTTTAATGTACTGAACAACTGATATGGTTTACATCAAAACCTTAATTGGATGGATATGATGTAGAAATCTGGCTTGAGATGGTGCTTCAAGTAATGTGTTATCTTATACATTCCCTTGCCAATACTTCCTCTTTCACATCAAGCATGAGATATTATGATTATATCTGTGTTTGATATGTATTATTTGTAATTAAGGCATCTGTTGGATTTACTGGATTATTCAGGACAATAGAAAGCACAAGGCCCATCATGATTGCCACCCACAACTGTGAGTCTTTACTGAGAATATGTCGAATTTAGCCATATGTCAAGCTTTGATTTGAAGGTTTCAAAGTTAGTTAAGTCAACCAACTCCTGTGGTAATAAATTCCATTGTCTGACTGCTCTTATGCAGAAAAATGATCACATCTGTTAGTATTGGCCGATTCAACTAGAAGCTGCTGATTATGCAGTCTGCCGACTGTGCGTTTGTTCGCTAATGACAGTCCACATTGCCACATTACAGTGGGTGATTTTAATAGCTTAAAAGTAAATAGGATGTCGCCCCTGTATCTTCTCAAGTGTAGGGGATATAATCCTGTTGCCTGAAGTCTTGTGTCACAGTCTTTTGTTGTAAGCCTTGGGATCATTTTGGTAAGCCTCCTCTGAATTTGCTCTAGTTGGTTAATAACACCCTTGAGATATGGATTCCAAAAGGGATAACCATAATCTATATGGGGTCTGATATACGCCCTATACAATGGCACTAGGTAATGCTCAGATTTGTTGATAAAGGTTTTTTTAACCTGCTTTAGGATGATATTAGCTGTTCAAGCCACTTTGTTGCAAAGATTGTTGGAGGACAGTTTGTTATTAATCAAGATACCCAGATCTCTTTCACAAGTAGTTGATTTGAGCAGGGTGTTATTTAAATAATATTTGTTTTGTGGATTATTTCTTCCAAAATGAAGCCCATACATTTTTCAGTATTAAAGGTCATAGAATTAGACTTTGTCCAAAGTTCTATAAGTTCAAGGTTGTGTTTGAGTGACAGTATGTTAGATGTAGTATCGACTCTGCCACCAGATTTGGTGTTGTCAGCAAATTTAGAGATGTGGTTATTAGAGCTAAGATCCATGTCACTTATGAAGATGTTGAAAAGCGTAGGCCCAAGCACTGAGCCTTGTGGTATACCACTAGTAACTCTGCCTGTATCAGACATTACTCCATTGATTCTAACTACCTGGATTCTATTAAAGAGCCACTTGGATACCCAGTTAACTAAGTAGGGGGAAAGCCAAGGGTGCAAAGTTTATTAATTAGTAAAGTATGAGACACTTTGTTAAAAGCCTTACTATAATCAAGTAGGATGACATCTGAGGGAATGTTATTATCCAGATACCTGCTTATATTGTTATAAAATGAAATAAGGTTTGTAGTATGTGCATACCCAGGCTTGAATCCATTTTGGGAGATGTCCTGAATGCAAAGCTGCTGCATTTCTTGTTCAATCAAGGATTTAATTAATCACTCCATTAATTTTCCTATGATAGAAGTTAAATGAATAGGGCGGTAGTTCTGGACATTTGATTTATTTCCTTTTTTGTAGATCAGTGTCACTATAGCGCTTCGACAGTCATCTGGTATATTGTTTTCTGCTAGTGATTTGTTGAAAAGTATTGTAAGCAGACGGGCCAGTAAGTTTGATGTCTCTAACAAAAACCTAGGGTGAATATTGTCGGGACCTGAGCTTGTGAATTTTTTAAGGGTAGACAAGGCTTTGATAACCTCTGCAGGATCAAACAGGGGAATAGAGGAGTTGTTTTTATATACTGGGGTGCTTGAGTCATTTTTGTTGAAGACAGAGCAAAAATACTTATTGAAGTGGTTAGGTTTCACTCTTCCTTAGTGTGAAATTTAGTTGAATACCACATTTAACAGACAATCAGTCAAGAATTTCAGAAGCTCTGGAGGGCTTCAGATTTACTTGAGTCCACAGCTTTTGTTTTGAAGTACTATATCACAAGCAGTTGAGACCATGAAAGGGAGAGGGGGGAAATGATAGAAGCTTTCAAATACCTCAAGGGAATCAACAAAGTCCAAGAGGGTAGCATCTTTCAGGAAAAGAGATGTGCAAGAACAAGGGGGCACAATTTGAAGATGGGGGCGCTCAGAGGTAATGTGAGGAAGTATTTCTTCACAAAGAGGGTTGTAGATGCATGGAACAGCCTTCCTGAGGAGGTCATAGAGTCAAAAACAGTGGGGGAATTCAAGAATGCATGGGACAGACATAGGGCAGTTCTAGTGGGGGTTAAGAGGAAGTAGGATGTTGGTTAACTAGGATCTGCAGCTTATTAGTTAGGTAGGGAAATGGGCAGACTAGATGGGCCAAGTGGTCCTTATCTGCCATCAAATTCTATGTTTCTATGTTTCTATGTTTCTATGCCTGATGTTGTTCACCATATTCCCCAGCATATGTCACTGCACATAAAATATATGACATCACCATGGTCTCACCTCCTAGACTTAAAAGCCTAAACTGAGAGAAGGACTTTGGAATCCTTAATAATTATTGAAGTGCATGGTTCACAAACCTGAGGAGAGGTAAGACACTGTGCAGAGTGTCCAGTTAAACCCCTGTTCTTAGATTATTGACTGAATACTACACAGTGCTGTAACCAGGAAGAACATAATTGTGTACTTAGTTTTTTAATTTTAAACAGCTGAAAAGAAAGCAATTACATAATGACGTTCAAGTGACTGTCTTAAAAACTTAAAGTTAAGTAAGTTGCAATTTTAACCAAATGCTTACAGACCGAAAACCTGTAGGACAGATGTAATATTGGAAGCATTTGTGTGTATTATACCACTAGGAGTTACATAGAATTTATGTAATTCTTAGTAAAACATGAGCGGTGTTCCATGTGAAAACATCAGTTAAAACTAGAGTTATCATTAGGGACTTCCTAAAGCAATTGAGTCACTGCAAAAAAGTATATAGTAAGGCAAGTAGAATAATAATAATAATTTTTATTTTTATGGCTCCTTTCGAATACCAAGGCACTTAACAAATTTAAAATCAGAAATCAAACATCAATCAACATGAATCATATAAAATCAACAGTATCATCATACCATCAATCAATCAGTCACCGAATGCCTGGTGCCATAAAAAAGTTTTCAGGGCTTGCTTAAATCCTTCCACAGTTGTGCGCTCCTGTAACTGACTGGGTAGAGAATTCCAAAGGGTTGGGGCCACATACATAAATGCTCTGGCCCCAGAAGATTTCAAACACACCTTTGGAATCTCTATCAACCCCTTGTCGGCTGAGCGGAGCAGTCGCCCAGGGCAGTAAGGGACCAGGAGCTCTTTCAGGTATTCTGGGCCCAGTCCATGTAGGGCTTTAAAAGTCAGAAGACCAACT
Organism: Neoceratodus forsteri; assembly: GCA_016271365.2. Classification (NCBI taxonomy): domain Eukaryota; kingdom Metazoa; phylum Chordata; order Ceratodontiformes; family Ceratodontidae; genus Neoceratodus; species Neoceratodus forsteri. The sequence goes on from CM057456.1 coordinate 1,684,602,923, forward strand.
TTGAAGGTAATCCGCCCCTGTACTGGCAGCCAGTGCAGTCCACGTAGCACCGGAAAAATATGACAGGACCGAGACGATCCCATCAAAAGCCAGGCCGCTGTGTTCTGCACCACCTGCAAGCAGTAGATTTACACCCCAGGAAGCCCTAGGTAAAGGGAGTTGCAATAATCTAAGCAGGAGGACACAAAGGCTGGACCAGAGTAGGAAGATCACCAGACAGAACCAGATGCTTAATCCTGGAGCTATTCCTTAAATGGTAAAAAGAAAATTTGATGACAGCTGACACCTGCGAGTGCAGGGTCAGCCCGTCATCAAAAATTACCCCCAGGTTTCGCACCTGTTCAGAGGTTGGGAGTGATAAGCCACCAAGAAAGAGTCCAGAGGTCAAACCAACCCCCAAAACCCCCTATCCAATGACCTGGGTCCACAACCAGCACCTCCATTATTTCCAAGTTCAACTACAACCAGCTAGATTTCTGCGTGACAGCTATTAAAGACTGAGACAGCTCCATCCTGGTTGGGTGCAAAAGAAAGGTAGAGCTGGGTATCCTCAGCATAGCAGTGAAACCTCAGCCCATACCTTCTTACAATGTCTCCGAGGGGCAGCATATATACCGCAAACAACATGGAGGACAACACTGAGCCCTGAGGTACCCCACACAACAGGGAAACTGGGTCTGAGGAAAAAAAACAGACACCACTCTCTGAGCTCTTCCCATGAGGAACGATGTAAACAACCCGAGGACTGTACCCAACAGTCCACAGATGTACCTCAGATGACCAAGTAGCACCCCATGGTCCACAGTGTCAAATGCTGATGAGAGATCCAGAAGAACCAAGATGGAATGGCTCTTCCCATCTCTAGACATGAGGAGATCACTGAGCACCCGAACCAGTGCTGTCTCAGTACTACGTCTCTTTCGAAAACCGGACTGGAGGGGTTCATAGATGTTATGGATGGTCAAATGGTCCTCCAGCTGTGCAGCCACTACTTTCTCAATCACCTTCCCTAAAAAGGGAAGGTTTGAGATTGGTCTGTAGTTTGCATGGCAGTCTGGGTCCAAAGAAGCTTTCTTTAAGAGTGGTGTCACCACCTCCACTTTCAGAGAGCTGGGAAACTCACCAGATTCCAAAGAGCACCAGATTATCCTCACTAGGACTGGACTGATGGAATCAATACAACCCAAGATCAGGGAAGCTGGTCCTGGGTCCAAACTACAGCACATGGAGTGAACACTCTGGATGATCCACATGACATCCATGAACTCCGGTCAGTCGAAGGTACTCCAGGAGAGCCGAGGAGCAGTGGCCTCATGCTGATCCAAAGCAACACCCATAGAGTGTGCAAGTTGGAGTGCTGCCCTGATGTCAGCCACTTTAGTTGCAAAGAATTGAGCAAGTTCATCCCACTCTATTTGCGAACATGCTTTCCGGACTTGCAGACAGGCTGGGTTGCACAGTCTGTCCACAGTTCGAAACAGCTGAGCTGGTTGATTATGAGCAACTGCAATCTCCCTGGACAGGAACTCTGCCTTCTTATGGGTGATTGCAGATTGATAGGCTTGATAATGGTCCATCAATCTAAGGTGGTCAGCATCAAGGGTGGATTTCCACCAGCAATGCTCTAACCTTTGTCCTAGGATACTGGGATGTTTCAAGAGGTGTATTAATAGCAGAAAGAAAGAGGTACTACTTCCCCTATGTAGACCTGTAATGAGGTTACACCTAGAGTGCTGCACCTGGTTTTGGAGTCCTAACCTCAGGAAGGATAGGGATAGGTTGAAGAGGCATAGGGTCATAATGTTGCAAGACATTATGCTGCAGCAATATATTGAGCTGCCAATACATCGCAATATATTGCATGCTGCATAAGTCTTGTTTTAATGAGCTCACCCAAACCCCAAACTAAAATAACTAACTCGGGGGGTTAAAAGTAAATATTGCACAAGTGTGAAAAATGAAAATTGCTATGCATCAAGGACCGGAATCAAATCTGGTCCTAAACACATTCCCTGCCTCCCTTGCTGCCAAGGGCTTATCCTGACGAGGCAAACATAGAATTTGATGGCAGATAAGGACCGCTTGGCCCACCCAGTCTGCCCATTTCCCTACCTAATGGATAAGCTGCAGATCCTAGTTAACCAGCAGCCTACTTCTTTCTACCCCCACCCCCTAGAATTGCTTTATGGCTGTCCCATGCATGCTTGAATTCAACCACTGTTTTTGACTCCACAACCTCCTCGGAAGGCCGTTCCATGCATCCACAACCCTCTCTGTGAAAAAATACTTCCTTACATTACCTCTGAGCCCCCCCCATCTTCAAATTGTGCCCCCTTGTTCTTGCACACCTCTTTTTTTGAAAGATGCTACCCTCTTGGACTTTGTTGATTCCCTTGAGGTACTTGAAATTTTCTATCATGTCCCCCTCTCCTTCCTTTCCTCAGAGGCTATACATATTAAGCTCCTTTAGTCTCTCTTCATATGTCTTCCGGTGCAGACCCTGCACCATTTAGATTGCCCTCCTCTGGACAACTTCCATCTTGTCTATGTCCTTGCGGAGATTGGGTCTCCAGAACTGCACACAGTACTCCAGAGGGGGTCTCACCAGCTGTCTGTACAGAGAGATAACAACTTCCTGTTTTCTACTGGTGATGCCTCTCCCTGTGTATCCCAGTATCCCCCCAGCCCTCCTTACTGCCCTCTCACATTGCTAGCCCACCTTTAAATCATCTGATATGACTACCCCCCAGGTCCCTTTCCATTTTTGTTGCTGTTAGTATCTCACCACCCATTGTGTACTCTTCCCCTGGGTTTTTGTTTCCCATGTGCATTACCTTGCACTTCTTAGCATTAAATCTAAGCTGCCATACATTTGACCATTCCTCTAACCTTGCCAAGTCCCTTCTCTTACTTTCCACCCCACTTTGTGCATCAACTCTGTTGCAGATCTTTGTGTCATCTGCAAAGAAACATACTTTTCCTTCCAGTCCTCTGCAATGTAAACACAAAGACATTGAGAGGACGATCTAATACTGAACCCTGCGGCACCCCACTAGTAACCCCCCTTTCTTCAGAGTGGACTCCATTTACTATTATTCTCTGTGTCCTATTTTCCAGCCAATTCTTTACCCAGGCTATCATCTTGGGACCCACTCCCAGGCTGGCTAACTTGTGTATTAATCTTTTGTGTGGGACTGAGTCAAATGCCTTGCTAAAGTCTAGGTAGGCCATGTCCACAGCCCCTCCCTGATCTACTGCTTTGGTCACCCAGTCAAAGAAATCTATTAGATTTGTCTGGCATGACCATCCTGCTGTGAATCCATGCTGCCTTGGTCATGTGCCCCTCTGGCCTCTAGGTACTCAAAAATTCTTTCCTTCAGAAGTGATTCCATCATTTTCCCTATCACTGAGGTTAAACTAACAGGTCTGCAGTTTCCTGCTTCTGCCCTGCTCCCACTTTTGTGAAGGGGAATCACATCTGCCCTCCTCCAGTCCTCAGGTACCACCCCATCCACCCATGATTTGTTAAAGAGGGTAGTCATTGATGTCACTAGTTCTACCCTTAGTTCTTTTAGAATTCTGGAATGAATCCCATCAGGCCCCATTGCTTTGTCCATCTTCAGTTTTAAGAGTTCTTTCAGAACCCTTTCTTCCTTAAATGGGCTGGTATCAACTTCTGTATCCAGAGTGTTTCTATTGTTTGTTTTAGGTACCTCCCCCTCTTCATTTGTAAATACCAAGCAAAAATATTTGTTTAGTATCTCTGCCTTTTCGCAGTCACCCTCTATCCACCCCCTCACTCCCCTTTATTAAGCCTCACTATCCCTCCCTTAGTCTTCCTTCACTCCCTGATGTACCTAAAAGGTTTTATCCCCCTTCTTAACTGAGTTGGCTATCTTTTCCTCAGTTTGGGCCTTTGCTGTTCTGACTGCCTTCCCAGCTTCCTTTTGCTTTAACTGATACAATTCTCTGTCCTGCTCCTTCTGTAATTCCTTGTACTTTCTGAATGCTTTCTTTTTCTTTTGAACCTTCACTGCCTCCTCCTTTGAGAACCATAGTGGTTTCTTACATCGTTTTGTTTTATTTGCTTCACACAAAGGCTTGTTACCTCTGTGATGGCAGTTTTTATTATTTCCCATTGTTCTTCCACTCCTCCTTCCTGCCCATTTGCTAGTGCATTCCTTAGGCACTCACCTATTTTGGCAAAGTCAGCCCTCCTGAAGTCCAGTACTTTTGCCTTTGTATGGCTTGACTCTATTTCTGTGTTTATTGTGAACCATACTGTTCGATGGTCGCTAGTTCCCAGATTGCTACCCACTTCTACATCTGTAATCCTCTCTCCATCTCCATTTGAAAGGACTGGTCTAAGATTGCTCCCTCTCAAGTGGTTCCAATACTAGTTGTCTTGTTAGTTTCCACTTAAGTCCACATGACCACAAACTATCATTCAAGCTAAATAGTTCCTTGCAGTTCCCCATGCAGCTGCTTGACAGATCCCTGTCTCAGCAGAGGTCTTATCCTCTGCCTTGGAGAGTGAGAGTCTGCAGTACTATGCACAGATCCATTTGTGGTATTGCACCCTCTCGCTGTCCTATACCGCGCTGTTTCTGTTTTGGGGGTTTTGTCGTACATTATTACGCATACAACATATTAACCTAGTAGGGATTGGAGACAGTGCAGCACAGTGTATCAAAAGTGACTCAGGTCCAACAAGGCAGATCCTATGTGGAGTGCCTGAATGCACTGAACATTTACTTACTGGAGACCAGACAAGAGAAGGGAGATATGATAGAAACCTTCAAGTGCCTAAAAAGAATTGGGGAACTGCAAGGAACTATTTAGCTTGAATGATAGTTTGTGGTCATGTGGACTTAAGTGGAAACTAACAGAAGAAAGGCTTAGGAGGGATATGAGGAAGTATTATTTTACAGAAAAGGTGGTGGAGCCATGGAACAGTCTGCCAGCCAAGGTGGTAGGTGTGAAAACCATTGGTGGTGTCAAGCATGTCTGGGACAGAATTCAGCAATAATGACAGAACAGTCAGTCATTTCCTGGCAATTAAATGACTGGCTGGGGAGAAGGGTGGCCAGAGGCACAGCCAAGGGCCAACCCCGCCCCAGCTGGTCATTAATCAAAGGAAATGACCGGCTATGAGATCATTATTGTGATTATAAGTCTAATCGCTATGATGACAATTTTAGTCTTTAGTTTTTTAATGTTGAAAACAGTTTTGTTTTGGCCCTGCTGCTGTCCGTATACAGCAGGTGAGCTGAGTGTCACTGCTGTGCCGGTCATTTCTAAGAGATTTCAGACAGGCATGGCAGCTAATCAGTGAGCTAGTTCAGCTCATGAATAATTAGATTCATAATGAAGGGTATAGTGGTTGTGTGGGGTGGCAGAACTGAGGGGAGAATTGGGGGGGGGTGGCATGGGCTGGGACATTGGAGGGACAGTTGGTCCCAGGGCTAAATAGGAAACTCAGGCAGACTAGAGGGACCATTGTTTTTTTCCAGCTGTCATGTATGCTTCTATGTTTCTAAAAAACTGTCTGCAATTCATAGGCTGGCATGCCGTCTCTAACAGAGGGAATGGCTAAATATTGCTCATACAATGCTTCGCTCATCTTTAGAATATGGTAGTTTAATCTACCAATTCACCAGCAAATCTGTCTTAGTCAAAGTGGATGTTGTTTTCAACAAAATTGCTCATTTTGCACTGTGTTGTAAACCTACAGCACACCATTGTGCCCTGTTTGAGGCTGTTGGCTGGCATCCATTTAATATTAGGAGGTACAGAACTGGCTTTTAACTTTGTTTACATTTTTTTCTGTCTCTACCCACCCCGTACATTTATGTAATACATAGAACTTTAAGACTTCTTTAAGGTACCCAGTAAGAAAAATGTCGGAATGTACATTACCGGTTCTCAGAACTCATATATAAAATTTGGCCCAAGGACCCTAATTGCCAGTATTGCTGACACTTGGAATAACATCTCCTTGTTGTCCTGCGGTTCTGCATCAAAGTATATCTTCAGGGTAAACATTTCTCAGGAAGCATTATACAATTGTAATTATTTTGATAACTCATGATCTTTTATAGTTACTCTTTTTTGTCTTTGTCCTACTGTATATAATATGTGTCTTTGTATCTTTGTATTTTTTTCTAAGATACGTCTTGTAACACTCTGCATAGCAGGCCTTTACTTGTAAATAGAGCTTGCTGTAATGTAAATGTTCCTGTATCACAAAAACCCTTTTAATCATCATCATTTGAACACAACGTTCTTTAAGCTATAAATTACATCATAGTAAGACTTAGAGTTTGACAATGCAGCGAACCTAGATTTCGAGGTGCTACTAGAATTATTTCTTAACCAGTGGGGATAGTATTCAAAGAATGGATGGGTTTACAGAACTTTTGTTTGGGAGCTGGTAATGCATGATTTATGTAAATGAACATTATTGCAATCTGAAATTGCATTATTTCATCTAATTTAAAAAATGAGTCTCCTGTTCTATTTACAAGGCACCTGACAAAATAGAACATGTATTAGTTGACACCTTAACACCATTTGCAAGATAACCTCGGGTGATTATTGTGTTCATCTATTATTTAAATCAGTCTAGTCCACAGATTTTTTATGGAACATGTTATTTAAGAAATACTATTATTGTATTTCTAATCCATACAGAAATTGACACATTATATTCCTTGAAGAAGCTGATCCACCAATGAAATATTGGTACATTTCATATAGTGGGAGTGTATAACATGAACATTAACTGAGAGAGTTGAGCCCCTGCCCAATTTGTTGTTTGGTGGTACTACTTGTACTGAACTAGATCTTGCTCCTGGGCTAATTACTGCACCCAGACACTGATCCCTAGTCCTGAGCTACTGGCACTGTTCCCAGACCCTCCTCCCTGAGATATTTGCACATTGTTCAGACCCTTTCCCAAACATGCACTGCACTCAGCTTTACTGCCCAGGCTAGTTCTACATTGTACATGGTCTATGCTCATGCTGTTGTCCCTAGGGCTTCATATCCAGTACTGTCTGTCTTGGGTTCCTGGGCTACTAGTTTACAATTGTGGTCACACTTTCCAGCTCTGTCTGCTTCTCCTCCAGTCAGAGAGACATCATGGATGAGGCAGACACTAATGGCTAGCAGTCTGGGCAGGGAGAAACTCTTCCTGGACCCACTTGATGCCAGGAATATTTTTTTTCAAGAGATGGACCCATAGCCACTTGGGCCTCTGCTAGTCCACTGGAGCATAAGGCAACCATTAAACAGCAGTCACTAGACCACCAGGGCACCCAAAATTTATTTTCAGCCCACTAGGTACTGAGGGAGAACCTGAACACCCCTCCCTGTTCTGTAAATTCTCTTACTTCTATGTCTCCACCTCCTACTCTGTCTTCTGCTACCTCTCCTTTTCTTTTTCTATTTTCACTTTCTTTTTCACCTACTGTGTACCCCTTTTCTTTAACCTATGCATTTTACTGTTAAATACCTTCTACCTAACATCCACAAGTGTCCTGTACACTTTTTACCACTCTGCTACTTTGTCTGTACTGAGGCCACTATTTTTCTTGTATAGTAACCTATTTTTTCCCATTATTTATACAGCTCTGACAGGACACCAGCCTTTTGCCTATCAGATATGTATTTTTATGTTTCACTTCATCTGCCCTATTTCCTTCCTTTTTCATATTATGTTTATCCCCTCCTGTCCTGGCTGGCCCCCTCACACTGATCACCCCCCCAGCCCCATCACCCCAGCTTCTCCTGGGCTTACCCTTCATTCTCCAATGACTTGCTCCCCATGGCAGGATAGTGGGGAGTCATCTTGACCCACTGGACATGGATCCAGAATGGGAAGTGCCTGGGTCACCAATGTGGGGCCTGTAGAGGGTTGATGCTCTTTTTGGTCCCTCTGCTGAGGAGTATGCATTCAATGATGTCGAAGGTGGTGTCTTGCATGCTTCCACATGTGACGTTGTTGACATTCACCACTCCTCATCCTCACATTATGGCTTCTGATGTCTTCACTCCCAACCACTGCTAGGGGTCAGGCATACCAGGGTTTTAAATAATTGATTAGCAGTTTTTTTTTCTTGGGACAATACTAACTGTACAGAGATTATTTATATAAGTTTTCTAGAAGTGTTATGTTTGTTAAACACAGTGAGGCAAGTGCTATGCATTTTCGCAATGTTTTAGAACTTTTATGAGCAAAACGCTACTCAATTTTTAGAGTTAAATAAAACCCTGCATACACTGGCCATCGGACCTCCCCCTCCCCAGAGGAGGTAAGCAGTACCCTGGATGCTTAATTCTTCTTCCCTCAGTTGACCCTCCAATGCCTTGCATTTACTCCTGAACCAAGGTCAGCGGCAGCACATGTAGTAGTGCTACTGCTGTGCTGGTGGGCTCGCCCTGTCCTATTTCCTTTCTTAAGAACTACAAATCCTTAGCGATTCCTTCTCCATATTTGGCTTTCGGAAGTTTCGGATCTAACAGACATTATCTCTTTATTAGGTTCCCAGAACCGAGGTAAGAGATCTCCTATTATTATCTATTCTAGATGGGTGAGCTCTAATTGTGCTGCCACACCCTTCATATGCTGTGTTGCACTTTCCCCTTGCCTGCTTTCCCCAGCCTCTGAAAACCAGCAGCACAGGCAAAAGTTTAAGTCACTGTCTGACACTTTTGTTTTCTTTCTCCCCACTTCCAGCCCTGAACACCAGCAATGCTGGGAAAAGCTTAAGCTACCAAGCAGCACATTCTCTCTTTCTCTCTCTCTCTGTCTCCCTTTCCAGTCCCATGAACAGTGGTAGCACTGGTAAAATTATAAGTCATTGTGTGCTGCTTTCTCTTTCCAGTAGCCTCCAGCACCCCCCCCCCCCATCAGCAGTGTCAGTAAAGGTTTAAGCTGCAGTGTGGCGCTTTCTCTCTACAAGTCACCAGTCCCAGCCCCAGAACACTGCCATCACTGGCAAATCCCAAAGCCTTTGTATGGTATTGTACAATCTGTTTCCTGCTCCCCCAACCCCTGAACACTGGAAGCACTAGTAAAAGTCTGAACCACTGTATGGCTTTTCTCTCACCTCCTGCACAGACCCAAACACTGACAGTACCAGTATCTAATTGTCTCCAGCCCCACGCACACTTTACAATGCCTTATAGGAAACTCAGAATCATCAACTATTTTAGCACATGCTTTATCAGCAGATAGAGCAAGTCATTATTTAAATTATTATACCCTCTGTCACTATCCAAGCATAATTATCTTCCTAATAAAACTTGCAAGGAAACATTAAGGCACTGACCAATGCTTGTTATATAGTGGCCTTTGGATGTCTTCACAACCGATTCCAGTAATTTGAAGGGAGGAAAATGATGCCTGTTTGTTTTCTCAAAAAAAAAAAATCAAGCCATGCAGGGAACTATGTCTTGCATTTATTATTTTTGGAAACCCAGATACCTCAAGAAAAGTTAAGGAGTTCTGGTAAAGCTAACTGCTTCCTCTCTCTCATAAAACTCCCATTTACATTAATCTATGTTTATTTTCCTTCTGCTTTTTAATTTGCTTAATGGAAGTCTCTCCTAACACTTAAGAGGAAAGCAAACTCTGCTAATTCCCTTGGGGAGTTTACAGTCCCATTTAAAGCACTTCCCTGGATTATTTTGTCTGACTTTCATCTGCTGCCACAGAGATGGCTGCTCGGAACTCTTGACCTCTTGACTTTAGGATCTGCAGATTGAATTGACAAAAAGATGCTTTACCACGTTTGTGCTTATACAAGCAGTTGCACTGTCTGGATTTTAAAGTTAAGAAACAAACAAAAACAATTGATAAAAAAGCAATGACCATAACTTTCCTTTGATTATTTTATTACGTTTTCTACATTCTACTGGAAAGGTTAAGGCTCCCCCTTCTGCAAACTCCAAAGTTTCTAGGTGACATCTTTTCCAAACATTTGCAGCTGGTATCTCCGGAATATTAAATTTGGGAAGGCTGGCCAGGGTCTTTCCTGCTGCAAAACCATGGGTGCTTAGGCAATTCATACCACTCTCCCTGTTTCCACCTGGAGGAGAGGTGCAATATATGGTAATATGCTTTAGTTTCTAGCAAACTTATTTCCTCCTGGAAGATTCTGTTCATAGAAACATAGAATCCATCAGTAGAAAGAGGCTCTCTGGACAGTTGTGTCTGTCCATTCCTACCTAACTAATGTTAATGAAAGAGCCCTAGTGGCTCGTCACTCTCACTTTCCTCCTCCCTTTCTTATGCAGTCTTTACCACGCTCTTGTATCTATACCACCCTTGTTTGAATCGCCCACTGATTTTGCACAGACCAGCTCTTTTGACATCTTATTCCATTCCTCCACCTCCCTCACCATGAAAAAGTACTTCCTGGTACCTCTCTTAAATTTTCCCACTGCCAGCTCCATGCAATGATTCCTGATCTGTGTTCTCACTCAGTCTGAATGGGCAGACTGGATGGGTCTAGCGGTCCTTATCTGTCAACAATTTCTATGCTTCTATGTTTCTGATTTCCAGCTATCCACATTATTTACCCTGTTGAGGTAGTTGTCTGTTTCAGTCATGTCCCCTTGCTCCCTTGTCACCTCAAGTGTCTGCATGTTAGATCTGCCAACCTCTCTTCATATATCCTTTCTTGCTTTCCCTGGAACATCTTGGTTGCCCTCCTTGACATGGCCACCACTCTTTCTCTGTCCATCTTTAGGTGCAGCGTCCAAAACTACATACAGTTCTCCTGGTGAGGATGAAGCAGTGATCTATGGAGTGGTAAAAGCACCTCTCTTCTCCTGCTGCACATCCCTCTTCCTATGCAACCCAACATCCTTTTAGACCCATTCACTGCCCAACTGCTTTGTGATGATTTCCTTAGCAGTGCTTCCCACTACTATAGCAACTCTCTCATTATATGTTCAGTAGTAGGATTCTTTGTCACTATGTGTGTCACCTTGCACTTATCATCTGCAGCAAGGCATATATCTTATTACAGTCTGTAGCAGCTTACCCCAATGGATGTTAGGCTGACAGGTCATAGTTCCCCAGAGCATGCCTGCCCACAGTAGTGTGCAGGGGAACTGCATTCACTATTCTCCAGTCCCTGGGTAGTATATCTGTCTCTAGTGAGCTATTGAATAGCTCATCTAGCAATTCAGCTAGGACCAGTCTTGTCTCCCTAAGCATGAAACCCCATTTGGGTCCATGAACTTATGCACTTTTAGTGCACTAAAATCCTTCAGTACTCTTTCAGCTAGAATGGGATCCACATTGACCCCTTCCATTTCATCCCCCCACCCACTGTCTGATGGCACCGAGTATTGTCACCTTGTCCTCCACTGTGAACACCACCAGTTCAAGCTGGATGTCCCCTTACTATTTGCTGCACACAACAGCTTACCTAATTCTTCACTGTAAGACTCTTTCCAGGCCCTTAACTAGAGCTAATGACAATTCTGGTAACATTTGTCATAACTGATATAGTGGGTACCATATAAGGATTCTGCAAACATTTATTGTCCCCATATTTCCATGCTGCATAGTTGGAAAATACATTTAAACTGTTTCCATTGGGTAGAACAGGAACTGGCTTGTTACAAGGCAGCAATGGTCTTTACAGCATTTTCTGCAGGTGCTGAGGCTGGACCCCCTGAACAAGTAATTTTCTTTCTTGAAATAAGCCTGGTTCTTTTGGCATAAATAAGCCACCCTTACAGTGCTGAGGGACTAACCCTCTTTGAAGCAAGCACTTATTTTATTCTACTCCTCCAGATTAGAGGAGCCATCGCTGTCCCTAGGGTGGTACACAGTTCCACATCCCCTTTTGCCAATATGGCATGACAAATGGCCTAAATGGGTGCATTCCTTTCTTCAAGAAGCTCTTTTACTGCCAGATAATGGTGTGCCATGGTAGCATCCCTACTTACCATCCCACAGCAGAATCCAGTCCTCTACCTCTGACATGTCACTGCTTGCTCTCACTCTCTCCCCTCCAGGCTGCAAGGTGGAGGGCCTCACAAATGGGCAGCCCAGATCCTTTTACCCTCTACTGCCAGCACAGCTCCAAAGGACAGACTAACTTATGTGTTCCATTTCCTGTCCCATTTTTTGAACTCAGAGCACAGCATGCCTATTAATGGAGAACTATTGGAGGAAACATGGCACACACTAACCTCACACTTTTGGGGGGTAGTGGGTTACTCCTGAATCTAAGATGTTTACAAGACTGCTACAACTGACTCACCTAATTTAGTTCATTTGACTGATGCTTGCTTCTTTTTAAATTCAGTTTCAAGAAAGTTTAAGCTTGCCTGCTCATCTCTGATGGATGTGGTTTATGTCTTTTTTCAGGTAAAAATTTATAATTTGACACCTACTTTTTCCTTATTTTGCAATATGTTCTATCCCTAGCATACACATCCATTTCTCATTTACTTAGCAGGTTAGGAAATATTTTTAAAACCAAAATATGTCAAAACATTAGGGGGCAGAAGTTTAAAAAGATCTGCAACCAATGCATCTTGCAGTTTTTTTTTTCATTCAAAATGGTTGAGATTGCATTTTGCATCTTATCTCATAAACCTAAATATATTAATACTGGGGTTGAAAAAAAATTACCTTATGCATTTTTGCAGAATTATTTGAGTGACAATCATGAATTCTGAAAAATTTACTATTTTCACTGAAACAAACTATGTAAAAGTAATAATTTTAGGAAATAAACCTGCATTTTCATATAAAGATGGTGTTTTCTTTCAATTGTTTTCACACAAAATCAGAGATTTACTTGCAAGTTTCATTTGATTTTGTCATCTAGGTGAAAATGGACATAACCAATGATTTTTGCAGAACAAAAAATTTACACTAATTTTTTTTCACACAGTTTTCATTCACAAGAATAACATTTGTGCCAGCCCTTATTGGTACTAAGACCATTTCAAAGGTGTCTTGGTGTCTGCATTCAAACTTTTGGGTGGGTAATATTTTGTAGTTATAAACATAGGTTGCATTGACATTATAAACCCCAAGTGTGCAAACTATGAAAAGGCTAAGTATAATAATGGTAAACAAAAAGTAAACATCAATGAGTTATGTCCAACCATTTTTTTTATAAATTAATACATAGTTTTACTTCACCTATATAATGTATTGGCCTATATTCATGAAGCAATTTTCCCAAATATTCAGAGTTTTAAAAGGCTATTCATGAAGCATTTAATTAATTTTATTTTTGTTTTAGCTGATCTCTTTTTTAATTTTACTCTGTGCCTGAACCAGCTCTGCTCATTAAGGGTAGAGTAAAACAACAAGAGCAGAAGAAGGCAAGACAATGTTATTTTTAGGGTGCCCAATCCTGGAAGCTCTGGGCACTTAACAGAATTTATAACAAGAACACATGAATAAAACAGACATGAATAAATATAACAATGGCAATTTATAAAGCACTAAATACAGCCATTAAATGACAAAAGGGCTTCTAACTGTCACACAGGGGGACTAGACCAAGATGGAATCAGGAATCTATGAAAGCCAGGACAAAGAGGTGGGCCTTCAGCCTCTGCTTGAACACCTCAATTGAGGGGGCCTCCTGGACTGAAGATGGTAGCAAGTTCCACAGGCCAATTTGGCTGAGGAGTTTAGAACCCAGAAATGAATCCCAGCATAACATCACTGGAGCAAGTCCCTTTACCAGTCCCGGGCATACTTCTCAACCCCTTGATGAGTGAGTTGAGGACAAAGCCCCTGAAAATCAGGCACAAATGACCAAAATCAGCCACACTTAATTAACAAAAGATTTGCATATTCATGAAATGCCATAGGTTACATTTTACATGTTAGTAGCTATTTATTGAAGCTTATCAAGTATAGCGTGACTGTTAATTTTGTTGTTCATTATTTCTTTGTGAAGAAAAAAGTCCAAATACCACCACAAGACTGCAGTTAGTAAAAATAGTTTTCCAGTATTTACTGCCTTAGTTACAATACCACATCTCTGGCCATCTATCTGGTCCCCATTGTTTGTGTATGTAGTACAGCTTTTTCAAGGGAAGATAGTCCTAGGATACAAACATTTCATTTAGATTTGTAAATTCGGTGTACAGAGTGAAGCTCCACACTTAGTATTTAATTCACACTTTTAACAATGTCTTATATACAATCTCAACATCTGCCAGTCATTAGTTTTTCATTATGAAGCAGTCAGTAGTCACTTAACAGCTAGTGATGAGCATCAGCTAATATTTACAAGAATGTCATTGCATATCGCTAACAGCCATGCTGCATGCTTTTTAGGCTGTCTTCTTGAGCCCTTGCACTGAGTGCACATCACTAATTTGATGGTGTCACATGCTGGTTGACATCACATGCTGATGGTCTGAAGGATTACTTTATTAATCCAGGACAGCACAGCTGTCAGTTTCAGCATCTCGTATATTGAGAGAACCCCCTTGGACTGTGTATTAGACTGCAGATGCTAGCATGGGTCAGACACATTTTTTAGAAATGCAAAGTACCAATTGCTAAGTAATTTTTTTAAAATAAATTCCCCAAAAGGTGACCAGCCAATGGTCAAGTGTAAATTTAAAAGAATCCAGTCTTAGTAGTGGTTAAATAAGTAATGCAAGACCTTCTATATTGATCTCATTTCTACTTATACAAAAACAAAAATAGGCACAGGTAATCAGGTGGGTGAGGGAACCATCACCATATCAAGAAGGGGAGAAGGGTGTCAGTGCAGAAAGTCCCTTATATAAGTATTTACATCCATATAAACAAAAAATTAAACCCAAGGTAATATAAAAATCAAAGAAAGAAAACTGTATTGTAGGTTAAATTAGTGTCCGTAGTATTTCACATGAGAACCTTCTATACATATTAGTGTCTGATCAAATTAGCATGGATGGCTTACTGCCAAATACTGTACTACTAACCATCAACAGTCCATTATTTTTCACTATCCATTTATTTTTGCTGATTGTCAGCAATAGTGAATACAGCAAAAATAAATAGATAGTGAAAATAACCTTCTTTACAGTATATAAACAGTAAATGCTTTGAAATAAGATCATAACCAAACAATATAAGTAAGTAATAAACCATGACAGGGAGTGTATTATTAGAGATTTAATGCAATTTCAGGTGACCTCTTCTGACAAATAACATTTCTAGATTGTTTCTTGCTATTTTATTATGTCAAATAAAACATTTCATTTAGATTGTAAATTTAGGGTGGGATATTCAGAAATGCGCCTGACAGGGGCGCAAGCCGGGCGCAGCGCAACTGGGATGTGCCAGGGCATGGACTGGGCAATATTCAACGGTGCTGCACCATGGCTCAGCACCATTGTATATGGCAACATGGCCTCCCCACATTGCACATGGCACAGTGGCACTGTGCCAGCACAAGTGGCAAGGGAGGAGAAGGGGGTGCGCCAGCAAAAGTGCGGTTGCACTAGGTGCAGGAACCATGATATTCAGTGGTGGATATGCAAATGGGGCCATAATGCCAGGCACAACTGGGGCCATTAGCATGACATTATGGCCCCATTTGCATGCAGGT
Organism: Neoceratodus forsteri; assembly: GCA_016271365.2. Taxonomy (NCBI): domain Eukaryota; kingdom Metazoa; phylum Chordata; order Ceratodontiformes; family Ceratodontidae; genus Neoceratodus; species Neoceratodus forsteri. The sequence continues at coordinate 1,684,618,525 of CM057456.1, forward strand.
GCGCAGCTCCCCAGTGACTTGCACCTGGCGCCCTGCCAGGCTGCAGCTGTAGGTACCGACGCCCCCTGCACATCGTGGCTAAGTGCCCCCATGCCCAATCGCGGGCATAAGTAAAATCATGTCTGATATCCTTGGTAGTCCAGTGGACTGCTTCCAGCCCGATCATGGGCATAAGCATAAATGAAAACATTTTACATTATCCCTGGTGTTCCAGTGGACCGCTTCCAGCCCAATCACGGGTAAAAGTATAAATGAAGACATTTTACATTATCCCTGGTGGTCGAGTGGACCACTTCCAGCCCGTTCGCAGGCATAAGTATAAATACAAACATTTTTAAATTATCCCTGGTGGTTCAACAGTACCTCCCCACCCACCCACTGAGCCCCACCACCCCACTCCCCCCTGGTCAGTGGCAGGCGGCAGCCCCACCCACAAGCTGCCCAGCCATGCGCCGACTGACTGCATACGATATGGCTGTACACCATTGGTCCACAGTGTGGGCTATTGGCATGCAGATCATACCATACACAGTCCAGATATGCGAATGGATCCATTCACATGATTGGGACTGTGTAGTATGATATGAGTTCAGACGCCCATTGGTCCACGCCTGTGGACCAATGGGTGTCCAGCCATACTGTACGCAGTCAGTCGGTGGGCGGCCAAATGGCTTGTGGGTGGGGAGCTGCTGCCCACCGCTGACCAGGGGGAGTGAGATGGCAGGGCTCAGTGGGCAGGTGGGGAGGGGGTTACTGCTGGATCACCAGGAATAATTCAAAATGTTTTTATTTATACTTATGCCCACGATTGGTCTGGAAGCGGTCCACTGGATCACCAGGGATAATGTAAAATGTTTTTATTTATACTTATGCCAGTGATCGGCCTGGAAGTGGTCCACTGGTCCACCAGGGATATCATATCACTTACAATGCCCACAATCGGGCATGGGGGGCACTATGCCGACAGACCCTGGCCCCGGAGTTCAAGTGGCCACCCACAGCTGGCGGCTGCCGTGTTGCGCCCTGCAATACGGAAGCTCACCTGTGGGTGGCCAGCCCTTGCTACTATTTCTTTTAGGCTCAACTTTGAGCACCAGTGTGCAGCGCAAATAGGGGTTGCACCAGCATATGTGCCGCACATCCCAGGCTGAATATCGGGATGTGCGGAATATGCATGGGCACGCCCCCCGCACTTGCGCCGCATACGTTACTGGTGTGCACCAGCGCATCAGGATCTGTGCAGCACAATATCCCCTTTTGAATATCATGCCAGGGTGCATCAGTGGGTTGTGCATGGTTCAACACTGTTGCGCCATGCGCAACACCTTTGAATAGCCCACCCTTAGTGTACAGAGCGAAGCTCCGCACCTACAGAAGTATTCAATACACAGTTTCACAAGCGTTATTATTTTCCCTGTTCATTAATGAATTGCCAAATATCTGTGGAGGGGCATCTGTGCACCTTCATGTGGACAACGCCATTGTTTAACATTCTTCATCTGATGTCGGGTGGCTCAATAGCATGCTCACCTCAGACTTCTGAATTCTCAAGTGGTAGTTTCTAGATAACCAACTAGTCCTCAACACCCAAAAAAACAAATGCATGTTGTTCTCCAATCTCTTCTCCTCGCTGCATCCCCACCCCCCTCTTGCAATACTCTCCCATAATGGTGATGCCCTTGAATCCATCCCATCCTTTAAATATCTGGGTATGATCTTAGGTTCATTACTTTTCCTGAACACTCATGTCACCCTTCAAACCAAAGCTCTGAACCAAAAGCTGGGTCTTCTGTACCCAATATGACCCTTCCTCACATCAGCTTCATGTCACAAGATCACGGCCGCCACCCTCCTGCCCCTACTTATGTATGGCACCCCACTTTTACTTACAACCAACACAACCATCCTATGTCACCTTAAACCAGCCTATCATAGGATGTGAAGGTTTGTCTTAGCGGTCAATGTCCGTCACCACCACTGCAATGTCTTCTCCTCCCTGGACTGGCTAACATATAAATCCAAACTCCAATATGCCACGCTGAGTCCAGTGCACAAACTGGTTCACTGGTACACCCCTCCTTGCCTTACTGAACTTATTCAGCTCTGGCAACCTCCGCATGCTCTTAGATCCACCTTCCTCCTTCTTCTCATACTGCCCAAACCTCAGTTAGCAGTGGTCCAGAGATCTTTTGCCTTCTTGGTGGTGTCTAGCTGGAACTCACTACCGCACTCTACCTTATCCTGCACCTCCCTTGCTAAGTTCCAGTACTCCCTATTATTCCATCTCAATGCCTCGTCACTTTGCTCCTGCTTCTGTTGGCTCTTGGTCCAGCTTCCATAATGCTACACATAAATTTTCCCCACTCACTGATCCTCATATGTATAAAAATCCCTGCTTCCTGACCCCTTCTGTTTATGTAAATATTTGATATTAAGTGTATCTGTAAATGGTGCATTTTGTAAATCTATGAACAATGTAAATATAACCACTGTAACTGCAATGTCTTTGTAATCTGTAAATATTTAATATGTGAATGTTTCTGTAAATGATTATTTTTTGTAAATCAGTGAATGATGTAAATGCATCCACTGCTACTGCTATGTCATTGTCTATGTTTTGCACTTTCCTTGTCACCCCTGAAAAAAGGACTGCAATGTCTCAGTAGGCTCACCCAGTTACCAAAATTCAAATAAATAAATAAATAAATAAATAATAATAAATAAATGATATCTGCCAATCATTAGTTCTACTATATGAAGCAGTAAGTAGTCCCTTATCAGGTAGTGGTGCATTGCTGTCTAGTACTTACAAGAATGCCATTATGTGTAGCTAACATGCCATTATGTGCAGCTAACAGCCATACTGTATGGTATTCAAGCTACCTTCCTGAGCCACACCACTGAGTAGGCATCACTAATGCAGTGCCATCATGTGCTGGTTGATGGCACATGGTGACGGCCTGGAGGACAGCACTAATGACGTGGGACAGCAAAGCTGTCAATTTCAGCATCTCTCTAGTTAAGAGAACCTTCTTGGATCCTGTATTAAGCTACAGGCAATAGCAGATCAGAAACATTTAAAGGAGATACAAAATACATATTTCCAAATCACTTTTTGATTATATTCAATTCTAAAGAAGTGACTAGCCAATGGGCACATGTAAATTTTAAAGGACCCAATCTGAGGGGTGGTTTAATAAATTATGCAAAACCTTCTATGTTGGCCTATTTCTTACTTATACAAAAATAATGAATGGGCTCAGCTAATTTATTTTATTTATTTAGTCTTTGGTAACCAGGTAAGTGCACTGATCCAAGGGACCGTTTTCAGGCACGACCCGGGCCAATAGTGGTACTACAATGTAGGTACAGATACAGTACAAGTGGTGATGGTTACAGAGGTCAGTTCTATATACTTGGAATTGTACAGGATGATAACAACAGGGAAAACATTACAGTGAGAATGATACAAACACAATTAATCAAGTACAATAATATGTCAGGGAAGATCAGGTAGTATTAGAGAAGAGCAACTGTTTTAATACAATACGTGACTTTGATCGACAGCAGTGGTATCAAGGACATGCAAAACAAGGGGGGGAGTAAAGAGTGGTTGCAGGTCTGTGGGGAAGAAAAGGGCACTGAGGGGCAAGGATAGTAGGAAATTGACTCAAAGATTAGCAGTAAGTAAGTGGGGGAGCACCAGAAGATAAAACGCAGAGACAGCAGGCCATCCTTTGAAAGACTGGATGGAAGGGGATAGGGGAGAAGGATGAACATGGCAAACTCTGTGGGAAGGATACTACCAAGTAAAGCAGGAACACTTGTATTTGTCAGCTAACCAGGCTTTGAGGTTGTGCTTGAAGGTATGATGGGATGCAGATGTGCGAAGAGTAGGGGGTAAGAATTCCACACAAAGGGGCTTCAGTGGAGAGAGCTTTGTCTCCCATGCTCATGGCAGACTTAAGTACTTGGAGTGCGGGGGCAGAGGAGGAGTGCAGGTTCCTTTGGTGGGCATGAAAGTTAAAGAGGGTGGTGAGAGGAGAGACAGTGCCAGTTCTGATGGTGGTATCCACAAGGCAGGCCAGGGAGTAATCAAAACACCCTTGCACGGATAGCCAACCCAGGGAGTTGTAGTGGTCACAATGGTTAATGGAGAAAGGAGCTGCCAAAGCAAGATGGCATGCATTGCTGTATGTTACCAAGAGTCTGGCTTGAAGGGAGGCAGAGGTCCTGGAGCAGATAGACGAGCAGTAATCAAGGATGGGGAGCATATTTCCCATAACGATAGCAAGGCGGGCCTCCATGGAGAGATAAGGTTTCAAGTGATAGGCAGCCCCAAGTTTTTGATTTACTCTATGGACAATATGATCCATATGGTCATTGAAGGAGAGGGAAGGGTCTAGCAGCACACACAGATACTTGAAAGAGGTAACTTTTCAAGGGCCAATCCATAAGGGGAATGAACAAGTAGGGTATCATTTAAGCAATGGATCTTGGCCAGGTATAGTTTAGAGCCAAACAACATGGTCTTTGTTTTTTTTGTGTAAACTAGTAGAAGGTTGGAGAAGAACCAGTTTCACACTGTGTAATAGTTCTGAGATAATGTGGAGGATAATGGGGCATGGATTTGTAACTGTGAAAAATGACAAGACCATCTTCGTATAGCAAAGAGTTAAAGGTAAGACTGTCAGCAGGGAAGAAGTTTATAAATACAATGAAGAGTAGGGGGGCCCAGGATGGATCCCTGGGGCACTCCTGTGGTTACTGGTAAAGGGGGGATGTTGTGGAGCCAATACAGACAGATTGTGAGTACCCTGAGAGATAGCTATGGAACCTGTTGACAAAGATGATACTAGTGGCATATCTGCGGTTCATATTGGAGAGGATATGGTCCGTGAGAAGGGCAAGGGCTGTGGTCGTGCTGTGGTGCTTATGGAAGCCATGTTATTGGCTGCCTAAAGGGTTGTGGTTGGAGAGGTAATCCGTAAGCTGACTGTGAATGACCCTTTCAAGTAGTTTACTTAGGTGGGGAAGTATAGATATTGGTCAATAGTTGTCGCTTGAGTGTGCATTGCCGGACTTAAAGATGGGGACTACCCTGGCAGACTTCCAAAGCATCAGGCATGATGGATGATGTAAGTGCAAGGTTAAAGATAAAGGTAAGTGGCCTTAATATTGGGGGAGATGAGTTTTTGGAAGGCTGGGAAAAGGCCATCGGAGCCTGGGCTACCCCAGGTGGGAAGTCATTTTAGAAACTTGTAAGTTTCCTTGGTCGATATAGCCTTGAAATAGAATGGAAGGTTGGGGGGAGTCCTGGAGGGCAGAGCAGTTAGTGTTTAAGGAGGTGGACCTGCCAGTGAGAGTGGAGGTGGGGTGTGAGGAGGTGGGAGGGGAAAGGGGGGATAGGGGGGTGGCAGGTGGTTTAGGGGGATTGGGTGGGAGCTTGCAAAGGAGGGCCGAGAGGTCAGTAAATGTGGTGTTCAGGGCTATGGCCACTGTCACAGGATAAGTCAGTAGTCCCATGGGGGAGCTCAGGTGCAAGTTGGGGCTTTGCGAATGTGGGTTCAGGAGTGAACCAATGGCATCCCAGAACTTAAGTGTTGACTTTTCCATAAGCAGATTATATCTTCTAGCCACTAGAGGGCCCAGTTATAAATGCACTCACCCAATCCAATCCCTGTCTCATTTCACTTATTGTCTGGTCAGTCTATCCCTATTCATCAGTCTTTGTCCCCTCCCTCTTCTACTTCTGTCAAGGCCTATCTCTAGCTATTTGTTTTTCCCCAAGTTTGCACAACTTGCCAATGGCTGTCAGTTCCCTCTGGCAGTGGCCACTTTTTTGCTAACACCCCTCCCAGTTTCACTGTCCCGCGCTCCTCCACCCATTATCCAATTTACCCTGACCGGTAAGCACCCCCTGCCTACCTACAGCATGCCCACCCCACTTTGCCCACTTCCTCTCCTTCTAATTCTCCATTCCATCATCTCTAACACAACTCCATAAACGTCTCAATTTAAAAACCCTGCCCCCTTTCTCTCCCCCCACAATCTTCTAGCCCCTCCTTCATTCTTGCTATTACCCCCTCTTCCCCTCAAATACTCTGGATTCACTTTCCCCACATACCTTGCAGCATTATTCACAGCTTATAGCCACCTCACTTTCCTTCGTCTCCTGATTATCCACTCACCCAGCCCCCCCCCCCAAACACATCATGAATACTCTGCCCACCACAAATATCCTAAATTTTGCTTCCTTATACTCGCACTCCTATTACTTGCCTCAGGAAATGTACATCCCAATCCTGGTCCCCTTCCCCCCAGTTGCTATCCTCCCGTTAACGTATAACCTTCCAACACCACCTCTGCCCTAGCAAAAGTCCTAAAGATCCTTCACTTAAATATCTGCAGCCTTGTCCCGAAAATTGATCTGTTACAGCCGATGATAATCTGCCTCACTCCAGGCATTCTAATCTTAACTGAAACTTGACTGAATACTAAATTTTCTGATCCCTCCATTGCCATCCCAGGCTATTCCTTAGTCAGGCAGGATACAGTAGGGCAGGTTGGGGAGGTGGAGTGGCCATGTATATCCAGTTCTCTCTCCAATACACTACCCTTCTCTTGTCTGCATCCACTTATGAAGCCCTGGTAGTAAATATTGCCCTGCCTTTCTCCTCCCCTATCTTTATTGCTGGTATCTACTGTCGCCCAGGTATCAAACCCTCTGAATCTATTGACCTCATCACCTCTATAGCTCCCATCTCACACAAAGGTGAGCTTTATGTATTAGGTGATATAAATCTAAACTGGCTGTCATCAACCACTTCTAAGACACAAAGTGATATCTCTGGTCTAAATCTCTCCCAACTCATCCAAGAACCTAACCAACTAAATCACGAAGCTCCAAACCACTCGCTGTTAGACTGGGCTCTCACTTCCCACCCTCACCGAATCATCAAGTCCAGCATCTTCCCAGATGCCCTCAGCAATCACTACTCTCTGCATGGTCAGGAAGGTCCACAGACCTAAAACGCCACATAAAATCCTGCAACTCTGCTCTTTCGGTTCCCTTGACTTAAACCCTCTTTGCAATGATGTATCCAATTCTGATTGGTCCCAATTGCATCCGCCACTTCCCTCAACCAAGCCCTAACTTACTTCAAAGACAGAATTATAGCTACCTGGGACTTCCATGCCCCATTCAAATGCACCTGCCTCAGGAAGTGCGATAAAGTGTGGAGGAAGCACAAGGCCTCTCAGTTCCCATCAGCCCTTACTAACTATCGCAGGCTAAGAAACACTTGTACTAAAGCAATCAGACTTACCAAGTCTGAATATTTTAAATCTCTTTCCTCAGTAACATAAATTCCCCCTCCAAATTCTGGAAAGTAGTCCACTCACTATCCCCCCTCGCATCCCCCCCCGGGCTTAATATAAACAACACACTAGAGTCTGAACCTTGCATAGTGGCTCAGGAGTTTAACTCCTACTACACCTCCTGTGCCTCAACCCTTCTAAAATACCTCTCCTCAAACCTCTCCTCCACTCATTCTCCCTCTCCTACCACTCAACACCCCTGTACCCACCTTCTTTCTCATTCTATCCTATCTCCCTTTTAGGAGACACTTACGGCCCTCCTCTCTCTCTCAATCCCTCCAAAGGCTCCTCTTGGGATGACCTTGACCCTAAATTCTCTACCTCTTAGCCCCAGCTATTGCCTACCCTCTCTCTCTAATTCTAAATCTCTCCTTTATGTCCTCCTCCTCCATCCCTATGCCCTGAAAACATGCGGTGGTCCTCCCTCTCCCTAAGGGTGGCGATCTTTCCTCCCTTGCCAACTATCGCCCAGTCTCCCTCCTCCCTGCCCTTGCTAAGCTCCAAGAACATCTGGTCCTCTCTCAACTGACCTCTTTTCTTGTTGACTCCTCCTTCTTCACCCCATTCTAATCTGGTTTTCAGAAGAACCACTCCACTACCACCTCCCTCCTTAAGCTCACTGAGTCAATCCTTACTGGGATGGTCAATGGCCTCATCACCTCTGCCATCTTTGTCTACCTCGCCAAGGCTTTTGACACAGTCTCCCATACCCTCCTTCTCAACTCCCTTATGGCTGCTGGTTTGTCTACTCCTGCTCTTACCTGGTTTAGAGCTTACCTCACAAGCACAACACAATCAGTCAGGATTCAGAATGTAATCTCTCCACCCCTCCCAACATCCACAGGAATCCCACAGGGCTCTGTGTTCAACCCCATCCTTTTCTCCATCTTCCTAAATGACCTTCCCTCAGTCTGCTCCCCCTTCTCTTCTACCCATATGTATGCCGATGACATTGTCTTGTTCACCTCTGGCAAAACCACCATTGATGTAGCAACCACTCTACAGCATGACTTCCACCAGGTTCAGCTCTGGTTTGCCTTACATCAACTATTCCAAAATGCCAAAAAGACACTCTCCATGATCTTCGGTACTAGGCAGAGACTCTCTAGTTTCCACCCCTTACCCTCTTTACACACCCTTGATGGGACCATCCATGAGGACACTCCCTCTTTCAGATGCCTTGGGGTTTGGCTGGATCAACACCCCAGCTTCTCTAGCCACATTGATGTCATTCTGAAAAAGCTGTGCCCCAAGCTTGGAGCCCTTTACAGGAACCATAGCTGCATCCCTCCTACGGTCCAGCGAGAACTTGTCCAGAAGATGATCCTCCCATTTTTGACTTGCAGTCTTTGGTGTGGTTCCCATATCTTCCCTTACCAGATTGGACTCTCTTTTCAACTCCTTCTGCCAATTTGTTCTTGACGCCCCATCTCGAACCCATCATTGTGACCTTTACTGTGCCCTATCTTTCCCTCCGCTTGCTAACAGATGCCTGGCTCATTGTGTTAACTTCCCAAACTTTGGCTTGGTGTATTTCATTCCTACCTCTCATGCTCCCTCCCTCCTGCCTTCCTCCCACTGGCTCAGTCCCCCATTGTACCTCCCTCATTGGTCAATCAGGCGTTTCCCATCGCTTCCCTAAAATCTGGAACTCCCTCCCACCTTAAATACACCACTCTTCCTCCTCCCACTCCCTTGCCTCTGCCTTACATAACTTTTTCTCTGCTAGCTGTTCCTGCTACAATCCTCCTTAACTTGTTCCCCTATGAGCCTGCTTCAGCTTCACACCCACCTCTTTCCTGCAAAACCCTCCACCTACATCCTCCCCCAGCACCCCTTCCTTTCCACCTTACTCCAAACCCATTCCCTCCTCTGTACACCTGCTTACCCTCACTAACCATACGCCATTGTTTGGCCTAGACCCCTGCAGGGTTCTCTGCATCCTAGAGGGGTCCAGAACCTAGGCAAACACCTTCCTCCCCTTCAACTACAACCACATTCATTCCTGAAAGGGCTGGGTCTCGTACCCTCTTCTATCCCACCTCCCTCTCTCTTGGTTCTTCAGAAGCCTACTCCCCATCGCTGCCTACTTCCCTCCTGCTGTGCCCTGCCTCTGCTGCCTACAACCTGCTTCTCTCCTGTCATGCTCTACCTCTGCCTTGTGCAGGCAGGGTCCACAGCACACTGGAGGGGCCAGGCCCCGGCAGACCCTTCTCTTTCCTGTCTATTCCTTCCTGACGTGCTCTAACACCCACTGCCTACAACCTGCTTCTCCTCCTGTTCATGCTTGACCTCTGCCTGGTGCAGGCAGGGTCCCCAGCATTCTGCAGGGGGTCAGGCCCTGGCAGATCCTTCTCCTCCACCCCTTACCTTCCACCCCCTGCTCTCTGCCTATATGCCCCCCACGCACCTTTTTTTTCCCCACCTCCTTCCTAGCCATAGTTATTGGCTAACCCCTAATCTCTAATGCACTTAAAGTCAACCTTGCACTTTTGTTACACCTTGTAAATTTTGTTCTATCTGTGTCTCTCCTCACAATCTTGCCCTAGTTCAACCACCTTGTATTTTATCCAGCCATTTTTCTAACTACAAGCTATGTCCCACTAAGTGTTTGCCAAAGATATTTGCGCTAGTGTATCTATCTAGTTCAAGACTGTTAGCATAGTATCGATTTAGCTCATACTTGTTAGCATTGCTCCTTTTCAGTACTCCTGTATAGTCTACTTACTTTATTGAATGTAATCAAATTGTGTACCTATATTGTGTACCAAATCTCTGTATATTATCCTCATGTTCCCCTACCCCCCAGGTCTCACCGGGAGATGAGCAACTTGTTGCTCAGTGTGACTTCCTGGTGAAACATTTCAATACAGTGTCAGTGGTTCAGCAGGTAGCACACTCACGTCTGAGGCTGGGAGATCAGAAGGCTGTGGGTTCTATCCCCACACCAGGCACTTGGGTTAATATCCCAATTCTGACACTGTAGTGCAGTACAAGGGGGGGGGTGCTGCACTCCTGAGGTGCTGTCTTTCAGAAGAGACGTTAAACTGAGGTCCCATCTGCCTGTTCAGGTGGTTGTTCAGGTGGACATTGATGATCCCATGGCACTTCTCAAAAAAGAGTAGGGGAAATTTCCCAGGTGTCCTGGCCAAATTTCCTCCATTCACTAGAAAAACCACCAAAAGCTTAATCTGGTTCAGTTTCAGTTGGTTACCATCTGTATCCCCAGCCCTGGGTCACCCCTGAAAAGGGAATTCTAGTCTCTGTGGGCTTACCCGATCAACAAAATTCAATAAATAAATAAATAAACTTTCTGGGGTTGCCCATACTTACTTGCTAGAGTCTTAGGGGGTATTTACATTTTAATATCTAGTAGTGGTCTTGCATTTATTATGTAGGATCCTGTACTTATTCCATAGGGCTGGGGATGGGGCTTGTTTATGGGCAGCCCACTTTCTGTCCCTCTGTTTCATCAGGAAAAGGAGCTCCTTTGTCATCCAGTGCATAGTGCCACATTGGACACACTGTGTGGTAAGAGGGAAGTGGTGATTCTGGATGGTCAGCAGAGCATTGGTGAAGTGATTGGTAGCTTCTGACACATCAGACAGGGCGTAGAGGTCCTGCCACCTTATAGCCTTGATGACCTTAAAGAGGCGGGTGTGTCCAGGTAGTTGAAATTATAGATGGTTATATGTTTAGGGGGAGGACGGGATGCCTTAGTGGACCATATGGCGTAGGTGGGGGAGTCGTCACTCAGGCAGTCAAACAGGGTACCAGTGAGAGTGATCTTATCACTGATGTTTGTGATCATCCAGTCAAGAAGGGAGTGGTTAGAAGTCCAAGAGTTTTGGAGGGTGGGGAGGTTAATAATTTGCATCAGATTGTGCTGTTTTAGTAAGTTTGCATAGTCAGATTCATGCTTGGTTAGCCAGTTCAGGTTGTAGTCACCAAGTATGAGGGAATCCCTGGGTGGTGAGAGAGAGAGAGAGAGAGAGAGATCCGTAGCCTGCGAGTAGGTACTGAAGTCCTTCAACCCCTCCAACAGGGGGGTTGCAGCAGCCCAAGTATATTTTTTTGGTTGCTCCCAGAGTGACTGGTTTGGTGACAGAGAGAGCTAGCAGCATGCCATGAGGGGGAGAAGGGTGTCAGTCCAGACATTTCCTTATACAATTACTCCCTCATTGGCCAGTTATGGCTGATTATCCTAAAATACATTTTGTGGTGCTCTGCTATTTTCTAGCCTCCTCCACTATGTTTGCCCAGTGTACGTTCAACAAGAATAATACAGTATATTGATTTATTTGTTTGTTTATTTATTTATTTATTTAGTTCATTGGCCTGAGAGACCATTTTGTGGAATGACCCAGGCTTAGATAGGCAAAGATTAAGGGTGATGACAAAGAAATACATGGTTATAAACAAACTAGGAAGACAACTGCAAAAATAAGTGAATACATAGACAAAACAAAAATAAAAATTAGGACACAACTTCAATAAAGTGGCACTAAAACAAAAGTAAAACATTAGGTTTCATACAGCAGCACAGAATAATGGAAACAAAGGTGCTAATACAGGATAACAGGAACAAATGGTGCTAACATAGCACAATTATGCAGTCAAAATATTAGCTAGCATCTTAGGAGACACAGTTGTAGAGAGATGCATTCAGTAGGTGATCCAAGAGTTATGATTCAAAGAGGTAATGGGAAGGAGCAGCTCTAATGCCCAAAGAAAGAATGTTCCTGAGGGACGGACCAGCAGAGAAGAACCATTTTGCCTGCGTTAGAATTAACAGATGGCACATCAAGCAGAAGGAGATCAGTGGAGGAAAGGTCACATGGCTTAGTTGTGTGTCTAATAAACCTCACCGAGGGAGAGAGGTTTGGGGTGCTCAGTGCTTTCTTAACTAGGCAGCTGTCCCTGCATGCCTGAGGGGGGAATCCGCCAAGGTTCCAGTAAAGGTTCCAGTAAAGGTCACTGTGGTGTGCTCTAAAAGGGGCCAATCAGGTAAACAGGCATATGTTGCTGTAAATTGTACTTAATCATAAGATATCTTTTACAGCAGTTTGTGAATAGACTGGAGAGGTATAGTCCAGTATAGGTAGCATAGGTACATTTAGCAATTGTAAGGCGAATGTCAGGTGTCACAGAGTGCTTTAATCTACATATCTGACCCAGTTTTCAGTGAAGTTTGTTACTCAGGGAATTTAATGTTGTCTGAATAGGTAAAAGAAGGAGCAAGTGTGACAACAAACATATTTGCAATTGTGTACCCACTCTACAATCAGGCCATCAAGGTAAGTAATATTTAAGGAGGTGAACTGGTTAGAGTTTTGGTTTAGAGCCAGATTGCATGGATTTACTCTTTTTTTGCATTGAGAAATAGCCTGTTTCTTGGGAATTTATTTTGGACTGGGCTACAACATCCAATACTTTTTCACAACAACAACAAACTAAATATCCCCTCCCCCCATTGCCACTTTCTTACTAATGTGTCAGCAGTGTTGCAAAAAGAAACAGTATAAAACTATACATACACAAGCAGTTCATGTGATAAAGTCCTCAAATTACTGATGTGAGGAGTGAGGAAACAAAGCAGATAGTACTTGTCAGGAACTAAGAATTCATCATTAAATTGTCCCAGCTTGGCATCCATTTACTCAGTAATCCGAGAGAGAATAAAACCTGTAGATTATCATTAAAAATGTAGCCAAGTGCCAATCAGATTACATTTTACCATCAATTGTTTTCACAATGCTGCTGCTTCCCAAGTCACAGATATCTATAGAATATACAGATGGGGAATTGGGAAATTGAGGAGAATGTGTCTTAATCAAGAATCAGTTATGCATAATAAAATGTAAAAAAGGTGTCAGTCTTCACTATTGCTTATGGGTCAGCAGCAGCCCTGCAATACATAGTTTTTAAACTGAAAAAATACCCTAACCTAACCAAATTCAATACAATGCAGAAAATCTCAAACAAGATAAGAACAAGTGAGTTACTATAGCCAACCCAGTAGCACAGCACTAGAGCTACTGCCTATTGCACTGGTGACCCGGGTTTAGGTGTGGACTCAGGTTGCATGGGAACTGGCTGGGGGTGAGAGGAACAAGCATCCCATGAACTGCTCTCCTATCGGGGGGGGGGGGAATTGAAGCACCACTGATTACCTGCCACCCACCCTAAGGAAGCAGGGATCACCCAGTTTTGGATGCTGATGTGCACATGCATGCCTCTGCAGACACTTACAGTGCATCATTGTATGCACTGTGGCCTTAGATTGCAGAAGCAGGTGTAAAAGCCCCAACTGAATGGCATGACGTTCTGGTATATGCCCGGTCCCACACCACTGGCCAGGCTCCTTCTCCGGAACTGCCTAAATTGTACTGTAGAGGGGTGTGATCAGCCTCAACAGCCTTGTCACATGGTGGGGTAATCCATGCAGGACTTTTCTGTAGAAGATGTAAGCCCTGGAGATAGTTGGTGATGGTGCTGGGTGGACTGGAACATATAGGGGCTGGTTGGATACAGGAAGATTAAAAACCTTGTTTAGAAAAAAGAGAAAGCGTGAGCTGTTTATGTCTGATTATGTTCTGCAACAAACACATGAACGCTTGCTTTGCATCTTGGAAATTTCCCCAAACCAAATCATTTATGTTACTTATCACTGATTGTGAGGAAGATTCAAATTGCTGTAGATCTTACTCTGTCACCCAGTGACTACTCTGTCTGCCAGTCTGGTACTTCTCTGAGCTGTGAGTATTTCTCACGTTTTCCAAGTTTACATAGGAGTTATGTCCCAGTCTGGTCTGATTGTCTGCTTGGTGCACAGTCAGGTGGGGAACAGCAGTGAAAGTAAACAGCCAAAGATGGGGTGGAGGGCAGCAGCATTGTTAAAATGGCATTGATAGCAGCAGACAATAGCAGGGACTATGGGCCAGTGCTTCCTTTGAGAAACAGAGTGAGCCTTTTTAAATTTGTGAAGGATATTTATACCTACTAGACAAAAGCCTGACTTCCATGCCATGGCTTAAACAAAGGGGGCAGCTTATGACTGGCTGGTATCAAGTGCCTGATGTCATAAGCATGCAATGTCTTGCCAAAGCTGTGTGAAGTCTCATGACATGTTCCAGAGTACAGATGTGAAGGTACCGTGATATGGAACTGTCCTGGATGCCACCGCATTTTCAAGACAGGAAGCCACAGACTGGGGCAGTTGAACAGCAGGATAAAATCAAGTCCAAAGCAGGACATTCCAGAAAAATCTGGCCACTTGGGAGATACTGTATGAAACTCCTTACCCACAAAATCCCTCCACGGGAACAGCTTCAGCCCAAAATTGCCACACTAAGCATGGCTGCCCTGGCATCACTTAGCTTACTACCAACAACACCGTAAAATTTCCTCCCATGCAAATAACACAAATGAAACAGACCCCATATCAAGTACTATCTTCTGTATTTTAGGTTGCCTGGCCTGCTTCTTTCATAGGCTCCTATGTCTTCTGCTCTTTGAGTTGCAGCTCTGATCTTTGCTCATAGACTACTACTGACCACAATAGTGCGCTACTGCAACTTGGTTCTAGAAAAGTGACTCCACCGGCTGTGCATCTACCCCCAGAAGGGCATCCAGCATCAAATGCAAAACAAATAGTAACTGTACTTAGTGTTCTGTGGTTAGCACCAATATTTGAAATAAGAGAGAACACAGAGCTTATCAGCATACCAGCATATCAAGTAAAAGGGATTTACTTCATATCAGAACATGCTAATTCTCCATATTCATTTACCCAGCATTTTTATGATTTAATTCACATCCCCTGCTTTTAGGCTGTCATCAAATATAGTATTTTATTCAGCATACAATCAGATAACCAAAGTAAATAAGCAATTTAAAAAAGTGCAAACATGCTCCTGTAAACAGTTCAGGTACCTTTCTACGTCCTCTTAGCACCAACTTCACTGATAGCCACTGTTCTCATCTGCTACTCTTTCTTGGAGTCTACTTAAAGTGCCAAGTACCATGCAAAATTAGCTTTCAGGTATTTGTAGCAAACAGCTAAAATAAAAAAAGGTATCTCTGCCATGTAGCCCTGGTGTCTACATTCACCATGATTTGACTAATGTTTCAACATAATCAATATATCATTCTCCATGCAGACATCCCCACTGAAACTGCTGCCAACCATAGCTTTTGTTCAAATGCCTCATAAGACTCTTAATAGTGCTGACAATCACATTTTCCAGTCTCCAAAGTAATGATGTCTGTGGTTCTTCAACTCCTGTGGCACTGCAGTTGTAGAAAATCTTTCTGTTTTTAAAATTGCCTGGTTCGCTTGTTAGCTACACTCTTCATAGTGCCACTGAACATGACTCCTTCAGGTCTTAAAGGAGAACTATGGGCAGACTTGAAGCCCCAACCACTGCACAGATTGGGTGTCAGTACCTCAATCTCCACGATAGGCACAATATTTATGAAAGTGTATTTTTACCTTAACCCTTGCATGGCCGCGGACAGATATATCAGTCCAAAAGTCCTAAACATCCTAATTCTGTCGGCAGCCTAACAGTTAATACTCATAAAAATGGTATGAGGCTCCATGCCAGCCAGCATTTTCTAATACCAAGGTGCTCACCCCCAACCCCCTCCGAGATCACGCTGCTAATCATGCAAGCTGATAATGCGCCTTTGTCCCTTCCTGTATGGTGTATTTGCAAAAATATATGCAGGCTGTCCTATTATTTAATAATGTATTGTGTTGGGTCATGCACTGGCATCAAAAACCAGAAACAAAAATCTAAATGGGATGAACTGCACTGAAGACAACTTTCTTGAACCAATCTTCTTTTTATTTCTCAGTACAGACTGTAGGGGGTTACAGTTTCATGGCTTCCTGTATGGTGCCCATATGTACAGAGATTTAATAAGTTCACACCTTAGAAATCAAAAGCAGTGGAATTGTTTCCACTAACCAGGAGAGCGTCCCAAGTCTAGTATGGATATCTACAGCACTTCCCCTGCCCCTTACTAATATTGTCAATCATAGCACTTTTCAACCCCCTACTACTTCTTAACTCCCTCCACCACCTCCCCTCTTCTGTCTCTATCCTACTCTCCCCCTACTCAATCCCCTCCTCACTTCTCTGCTGCCACCTGACAGCTTCCTACTCCTGCCTCATTCCTCACTTCCCCTTCCCCCATCCTTCATTTTCCTTGTACCCCCCACACACACAACAATGACAATGGCTTTTCTGTCTCCTGCATCTAATCTAGAAACCTTCCCTACCCTCAAGTAACTGTAAATATACCTTAAATTAAACTATTGCCCCTATCCGCACAATGGTGCTGTTAGTCCTGTTTTATTTAATTGTTAATTTACTTATGTTTTGGCAATTGTGCAATGTTTGATGTACTGTTATCTCCTCAGTTTATTTCATGTTTTATTACATGATATATCTGTCTGATTGTTTCAAGATGTGGAACCTCTGTAAATGAGCTTCTAGCTCAAAGGTTGTAATCTGAGATTGTAATAAATAAATAAAATAAAATCTCTGTATCTTCCATTCCCTGCTATATTTTTAGACTTTGCCTAAATGCCATGTCCTGCTCGTGTCCCTGGTAAGAGATCCCCTTACTCATGTTTTGGCTAGCTGTGAATACATTTTGAACGTATTTAAGACCATTTGGTGATTGGCTGTACTATTTGGGCTAGTGGGTGGTGCTGGAATTATTTGGTTTGAATGTTGTATTTTTTCTTAGCAAGCCCAGCCGTGGGGCAACTTTGCTTGTTTCCTGAAACAGCGCTGCCTTTACTTTGCTGAAGATAAAACACTGCAAGTTAAATGGAGTGTTGATGCCACTATCTGGCCAAACACCAAAAACTGTCTTATGCTGAGTCTGCCTGCATTTGCCACAGGAGGGACACCAAAAGGCTTGTGTTTTTTGAAGACAACATAGTTGGGGTAAGTTGTGAGGAAATCTGTTGGAACTGATGTATTTATTATTGAGTGAAAGTTACATTTGAGCCCAGCCATAGTAACACACGTTTAGGGGTCATATTATAAGAACTGTGTCTAGCCTCGTAGCTTGATGAGGGGGACAATTGTCTGGTCTAGGGCCTCAGCTAGTTGATAATTAGAGGTGAGACTGAGCCAGATTTATGATTGCAGGATGGTTATGGCTTGTTATATAAGACCCATTCACCAATAGGTGCTGCCTTAAGCAGAGTTTGCCTGCATTTGCCAAAGGAGGGACACGAAAAGGCTTGCATTTTTTTGTAGACACCATCAGTGGGGTAAGTTGTGGTGAAACTTGTTTGAATTGGTGTATTTATTATTGAGTGAAGGGTAAATCTGAGACCAGCCAGAGTAGCCCACATTTAGAGGCCATATTATAAGAGCTGTGTCTAGCCCTGTAGGTTGGGGAAGGGGTGATAGTTGCCTGGCCTAGGGCCTCAGCTAGTTGATAATCAGAGGTGAGACTGAGTCAGATTTCTGATTGCAAGGTGATTGTGGCAAGATGATGTGGCACCCAGTGGACTAATCGGGTACTCGGTAAGTCAACAGGAAGTACTGTCTTAAGGGGGCTGCAGAGGAAGGATAAAAGGCAGCTACTCCTAACTTGTCCCCACACATGTCCATGTCCCAACATATGAGTGAAACAGCACAGGAGTGGAACAGATGTAAGATTGGCCTATTAGGCATTGGCAGGCATCCATAGGAGGAAGCAGAAAGCAGGAGACTCTGCTGGTTGACTAAGGTAAGCATCAGTTCACTACTTTGTTGGCATTCACTTCTGGGAAGGGCAGAAGGTCAAAGGTAGCCAAAAACTGGGAATAGAAGCAACACCCAATCTAAGGTACGAGTATAAATGAATTTAGTCAGTGTATGGGGGGAATACAACAGCAACCTTTCTAGGGTCAGGTAGCAAAGGGTTAGAGGAAGGTGAAAGTGCTGCTGCCATAATAGGAAAAAGCAGAGAAAGGCAAAGGGGAAATGAAGGAGGAAAACTCTTTGGACAAAAGGTGAGATAAGTACTTGTTGAGAGGGGTAGATGGAAATGACTCTATCTAAGGTAAAGACACAAAGGTTCAACAAAAAAGGGGAAAACTAGAAACACCCCATCAGGGGTAAGAGTACAAAAGTATTTCCAGGTAACACAGGGAGAGTAGGAACTGGGAATGATGGTAGTGGTGCAGTGCAGTGGCTGAAGGGCAGCAGTCTTCAGGGAGACCTTCTGGAGACTACTGGGTTGCCCCATCTGCATGAAACCTCTCTGGGTTAAGGGAGGAGGTTACTAGACTCTAGGCTGAGTTAACTATAATTTGGGGGACCTCTTCCCCCACTGAGGGGCCATGAAGTCTGCCACTGTTATCTCAGAGGATGCCCAGAAGGAGAAATGGCTGGGCTATGTTGGGCTATGGAAGGATGGGAGAAAGGTACATTCCTCATCTGGTACCATTATATAATTCCAGCTACTCTGGCAGCGTGGGACTGCTTGGAGGAGGCACCCACAGTAGTGACCAGGGAAGATGTGGGGGCCCTCTGTAGTGGAGACCCTCAGAGAAAGAGGAAGCAACTTCTGGTGGGGGACTCAGTTGCAACGGGGATAGATTTGGAAATAGGAAGAGGGCTGGAGAGGCAGGTTAGGTGCCTATGTGACACCATTGCCCAGAGGGTTGGGAAGTGGATCCTGAGAATCCCTAGGACAGCAGGACAGGAGGGATAGTTGGATGTCATTGTCCCCCTGGGGACTAGTGGCCTGGCTAGTGATGGGGCTGGGATTGTGCAGGGGGAGTTCAGGGAGCTGGCAAGGGGTTTTAGGCAGGTAGCACGGTCAGTGGTTTTCACTGAGGTGCTGCCTGTCTATGACAGTGGTGATGAAGAGCTTCAACTCATGGCTGAAGAAATGGTGCAGAGAGGAGAAGTTCAGCAACATTAGCGAATGGGGACCCATCTGGGAGGTTAAGGGCCTATACAGGGGTGATGGCCTCCATTCATCCGGGAGGGAAACCGCAGTCCTCAGTGGTTGATGTAAATGTTACTTTAATGAACACTTGAACTAGCCAAGATGGGGTGGCAGAAGGAATCGGTGAAGCAGAAGCCCCCCCCCCCCACAGGCTGAAATAGAGAATAGGGATAACCCGAGGGAAGAAGAATCCCTGAGGCTACAAAGTAATAAAAAAGTAGGGTGGCAGAAATTAAGGGGAAGGGAATAGGAGCTTTAAACAAAGAAAGAGCATGAAGGGAGAGCAAAAATGAAAAAAGGGGTTAACATGCAGGGGGAAATCAAAATCTGGAAGGCCATGTGTGCAAATGCTAGAAGTCTAGGAAATAAGATTCTGTATCTACAGGCCATCGTTGCAGAGTCCAAATTGGAAATTGTGGCCATTACAAAGTCATGGTGCACTGAAAACCATGACTTGGATGTAGACATACCAGGCTATACTCTGTTCAGGAAGGATAGAGTGCGAAGGAAAGGAGGGGGTGTGGTGACTGTATCTTTGCAGCTCCTGGGTCACACCTGAAAGTAGGCACTTGGTTGTCTAGTATGCTTACCTGGCAAACAAAAGCAAATAAATAAATAAATATGAGGGACAGCATAAAAGTGTATGAGATACAGGGAATACAGGGGAGGCAGAGGTATTGTGGGTCACCCTGGAGATGTGGAACTGAGACACAGTTTGCACTGGAGTGATCTGCTGACCTCCAACACAGAGGGAAGAATTAGATAATTTACTGGTGAAATCCATTGGCAAGATGACAGAAAATGGGAGGTGCTGCTAGTGAGGGACTTCAGTCTGCCAGATGTAGATTGGAGCCTCACAGCAGCAGCTTCAGCTAGAAGCAGAGACATCCTGGTCTTCCTGCAGGGAATGTTCCTCAGGCAACTAGTCAGCAAACCCACTCGTGATGGGCAATACTAAACCTGGTACTCAGTAACAGGGACAGTGTTGCAGATGTCAAGGTGGTGGGCCACCTGGGGACCAATGATCACTGTACAGTGTGGTTCATTACAAGGATGGCTGCAGAACTGAACCACACGAGGGCAAGGGTCCTGGACTTCAGGAGAGCAGATTTTATAAAGATGGGTGAATGCCTATGGGATGATCTACCAGGGGATGGCCTGGGTGGGGTGCAGAAACAGTGGGCAAATCTAAAAGGGGCATAGTAAAGGCAACAAATCACTGCATCAAAGAAGTGAGCAAAAGAAGGAGAAAAAACAGATTGCTATGGTTCTTGAAAGAGGTGGAAGAAAAGGTACAGGCTAAAAGGGTAGGATTCAGAAGGTATAAGGAGATGATGAATAGGGAGGAGGATAGAGAGGTATTGGTGGAAATAGGGAGAAGCAAAGAAAGCAGTAAGGAGCCCAAAGCTGCAAACTGAAGAGAGAATAGCCCAAGAGGTAATGAAACATAGAAACAGAGAATTTGACAGCAGATAAGGACCGCTTGGCCCACCTAGTCTGCCCATTTTCCTATCTATCAGATAAGCTGCAGATCCTAGTTAACCAACAGCTTACTTCCTCCTACCCCCCACTAGGACTGCCTTATGTCTGTCCCATGCATTCTTGAATTCCTCCACTGTTCTTAACTCCATGACCTCCTCAGGGAGGCTGTTCTATGCATCCACAACCCTCTCCGTGAAAAAATACTTCCTCACATTACCTCTGAGCTGTGCCCCCCTCTATCTTCAAATTGTGCCCCTTGTTCTTGCACATCTCTTTTTCTGAAAGATGCTACCCTCTTGGACTCTGTTGATTCCCTTGAGGTACTTGAAAGTTTCTATCATGTCCCCTCTCTCCCTTCTTTCCTCAAGGGTATACATACTAAGCTCCTTTAGTCTTTCTTCGAATATCTTCTGGTGCAGACCCTGCATCATTTTGGTTGCCCTCCTCTGGATAGCCTCCACTCTGTTTATGTCTTTGCGAAGATGGGGTCTCCAGAACTGCACACAGTACTCCAGGTGGGGTCTCACCAGCTGTCTGTACAGAGGGATAACAACTTCCTGTTTTCTACTATTGATGCCTCTCCCTATGCATCCCAGTATCCCCCCCAGCCTTCCTTACTGCCTTCTCACACTGCTTGCCCACCTTTAGGTCATCTGATATAATTACCCCCAGGTCCCTTTCCATTTTTACTGTTGTCAGTATCTCACCCCCATTGTGCACTCTTCCCCTAGGTTTTTGTTTCCCAGGTGCATTACCTTGCACTTCTTTGCATTGAATCTAACCTGCCATACATTTGACCATTCCTTCAACCTTGCCAAGTCCCTTCTCATCCTTTCCACTCCATCTTGTGTATCAACCCTGTTGCAGATCTTTGTGTAGTCTGCAAAGAGACATAATTTCCCCTTCCAGTTCCTCTGCAATGCCACTCATAAAGACATTAAAAAGAATCGGTCCCAGTGCTGACCCCTGCGGTACCCGCTAGTAACCATCCTTTCTTCACTGTGGACTCCATTTACTACTACCCTTTGCATCCTGTTGTCTAGCCAATTTTTTTTTATCCAGGCTACTATCTTGGAACCCACTCCAAGGCTGGCTAACGTGTATTAATCTTTTGTCTGGGACTGTATCAAAAATGCCTTGCTAAAATCTAGGTAGGCCATGTCCATAGCCCCTCCCTGGTCTACTACTTTGGTCACCCAGTCAAAGAAATATATTAGATTCATCTGACATGACCTTCCCATTGTGAATCCATGCTGCCTTGGGTCCTGTACCCCACTGGCCTCTAGGTACTCAACAATTCTTTCCTTCAGAAGTGATTCCATCATTTTCCCTACCACTGAGGTCAAACTAACTGGTCTGTAGTTTCCTGCCTCTGTCCTGCTCCCACTTTTGTGAAGAGGAATCACATCCACCATCCTCCAGTCCTCAGGTACCACCCCATCCTCCCATGATTTGTTAAAGAGAGTAGTCAGTGGTGTCACTAGTTCTACCCTTAGTTCTTTTAGAATTATTGGGTGAATCCCATCAGGCCGCATTGCTTTGTCCACCTTCAATTTTATTAGTTCTTTCAGAACCCTTTCTTCTGTAAATGGACTGGTATGGACCCCTGTCTTCAGAGTTTTTCCTCTTGTTTGGTTTAGGTACCTCCCCCTCCTCTTCCTTTGTGAATACTGAGCTGAAATAGTCATTCAGTATCCCTGCTTTTTCACTGTCACCCTCTGCCCACTTTCCCTCCCCTTTATTAAGCCTCAGTATCTATTCTTTGGTCTTTCTTTGCTCCCTAATGTACATATAAAATGTCTTATCCCCCTTCTTAACAGAGTTGGCTATCCTTTCCTCAGTTTGTGCCTTTGCTATTTTGACTGCCTTCCCAGCCTCTTTCTGCTTTAACTGATAAAGTTCTCTGTCCTGCTCCTTCTGTGTTTCCTTATATTTCCTGAATGCTGTCCTTTTCTCCTTAACCTTCCCTGCCACCTCTTTTGAGAACCATAGCATTTTTTTCCTTTGTTGTGTTTTGTTGATTTGCATTACACAAAGGCTTGTTGCCTCTGTGATGGCTGTTTTGATTACTCCCCATTGTTCCTCCACCCCTCCTTCTTGCCTGTTTGCTAGTGCTTTTCTGAGGCACTCTCTTATTTTCCCAAAGTCAGCCTTCCTAAAGTCCAGTACTCTTGCTTTTGTATGGTTTGATTGTGTGGCTGTGTTTATTGTGAAACACACTGTTTGGTGGTTGCTTGTTCCCAGATGGCTACCCACTTCTAAATCTGAGATTCTTTCTCCATCCCCATTTGAGAGTACCAGGTCTAAGACTGCTCCCTCCCGAGTGGATTCCAATACTAGCTGTTTGAGGCATGCCCCTTGGAGGGCATCAAGAATGACCTTGCTCTTGGATGTACCTGCAGCAAAGGTGCTCCAGTTAACATCTGGCATATTCAGGTCCCCATCAACAATATCTCCCCTTTTTCTGCCATCCAAAGGATGCCTTCTATCATTTACTTGTCCATTCCCTTCCCCTGAGATGGGGGTCTGTATATAACCCCCATGTGGATTGTGGTGCCATTTCCTGTCTCCAGGGTGACCCAGAGTGCTTCATCTGCTACCTGCTTACTCTTTGTTCTGTTGCTTTGATACCTTCCTTTACATAGAGAGCTACTCCTCCTCTTTTACCCTCCCTGCCCCTCCTGTAGATTGTGTGTCCTGGTATGTTGACATCCCAGTCATGGTTCTCTGTGTACCATGTTTCTGTGACTGCCACAATATCCAGGCAACCCTCTTCCATCAAGGCCACTAATTTAGGGAGCTTGTTACACAGACTATGGGCATTGGTACTCATCACCCTCCACTTTTTGATGGCCTTACCCCTTTTAGCCCCATTCCTGTCCTTACTGCCTTTGCCTTTTTTACATTTACCTCTGTCCTGCTCCCTAATGACTTCTTTACCTTGGTGTTTACCTCACTAATTACCGTGTTTTGTGGGGGGAGGCTGGGATTTCCCTGCTCCTTTTCAGTGCCTCCCCCCTTGGCTAGTTTAAATGCTTGCCAATGAAGCATTTAAATCTCTCACCTAGGATCCTGGTTCCCCCGGACAGATGCAGACCATCACACCAGTATAGGTCTGCATCCCTCCAGGTGGCTTCCCAGTCCCCAATGAAGCCAAAACCCTGAGCTCCACATCAGTTTTTCAACCATTCATTGAAATTCCTGGTGAGAAGTACCCTAGCATCACCCTTGCCATAGACAGGCATCACCTCCGAGAAGGTAACTGTATGCGCTACTTGTCTAAGGCCCCTCCCCAACTCTACAAACTCTTCTTGTACTGCTTTGATCCCATTCCTAGCCAGGTCATTTGTCCCTAGGTGGACAATGACATCCAGCTCCCTCCCTCATGCAGCTGCTCCCATGATCCTGAGGATACACTTCTTGTCCCTCCAAGCCAAGGCGCCAGGCAGGCACCTTACCTCCCTCTCCCCTTCCTCACCCATTTCTACCCCCTAATGATTGAGTCCCCCACCAGGAGTTGTTTCCTTCCCCTGTGGGGTCCCATGCCACCCTCCTGTGGGTCTCCTTTGTGAAGGTTTCCAACATCCTCCTTGGTCTCCACTGCAGGTGCCTCCATAGAGGAACCACTATCCACTAGAAGAGCATATGAATTGTGGAGAGTTACAGCTGGAGGGATGCAACTCTGTTCCACCACCCTCTCCCTCCCTGAGCCCACCCTGGTCCAGCCTCTCCTCTTTCTTTGCAACCTCTGAGGTAGTGGCATTGGCCCTGGTGGTCCCTGGGTGGGGGAGGAGGTTTCACGAATCTTAGCCAGGTCAGCCTGGAGACAAGAAACCTCTTCTCTCTGACCAGAGAGGTGCCTGCAAATAAGGCAGCATCGCAGCCTCCAGAATGTCTCCCATTACACTGCCACCCCACAGCCATTGCACTGCACCACTCCTGTCATGTCTTATTTTGTGTCACCTCTCCTGTTTCTCTGTATGCTAATTCTGTCCTCTCCTTACAAATCTCACCCTTCCTGTTCTGGGACAGCAACTTCCTATATTCTTCAGTAGCCTCCTTCTTCCTTGCTCAGTGTCAGACCACCAGCAGCTGGGGGGGGGGGTGAGCTACTTTTTCCTTTAGGGTTGACAAAACCAAAGTTTCTCTATGATACTTCCCTTCCTACTGCCAAACAGGAAGTTCCTGTTCTCAGTCAATTCCAGTGGCTATAAAAGTAGAACTTGGCTTAGGGTGGGTTGGTGGTGGGGTGGGATGGAGGGCAATTAATAAGAAAAAAGGCTAGCAACAGAAAGTTGTAATTTGATTCACCTGCTTTTATACTGTCTAAGCCACACCCCCAATTAAGCTCTCTCTCTCTCCTACTGATTTAGCAAAGTAAGTTAATACAGTACCCTCCCCCGCA
Source organism: Neoceratodus forsteri (assembly GCA_016271365.2). Classification (NCBI taxonomy): domain Eukaryota; kingdom Metazoa; phylum Chordata; order Ceratodontiformes; family Ceratodontidae; genus Neoceratodus; species Neoceratodus forsteri. Next base: position 1,684,643,762 of record CM057456.1, read on the forward strand.
CAGAACACACACTGACTTTCTTTCTTTTCTTTTTTTTAACTCTAAATAAGACCCCTACTTCTAATAAAGTGTCTGTCTGCTTAATCTCAACAGACACTGAACACTCAACATGAAAGGGGACAAGACTTTTTTTAGGCATGTAAGTGAAAAGAGGAAGCACAGGGGTAGGATTCTAAGGTTAAAAATGAAAGGGGAGGCTATGCAGTGGGGACCAGGAAAATGCAGACACCCTGAATAAATACTTTTGTTCAGTGTTCACAGAGGAAGAAGAAGGGAAGGGGAAGGGCCAACAAAAGTAATAGAAGCTTTGGAAGGAATGAAGTGGGCACTAGTCCTTTTTCAGAGGAGAGAGTCCTGAGGGACTCATTAATCTGAAAGTGGACAAAGTAATGGGGCTAGACTGGGTACATCCAAGGGTATTGAGGGTGCTCAGGGATGTACTAGCTGCACTTCTGACAGTCCTATTTAACAACTCACTGGAAACAGGAGTGGTTGAGGGATTGGACTAGGGCAGATGTTCCACTTCACTAAAATGGTAGCAGGGAGAAAGCTGACAATTATAGGCCAGCCAGCTTGATATCAGTGGTGGGAAAGTTAATGGAATCACTGATAAAGGAAAGGAGTAAGGATTGTGGAATATCTTGAATCCAATGGATTAAAAGACATGAAGCAGCATGGGCTCATGGGGGAGGTCATGTCAAATGAATTTGATTGTTTTTGTTGACTGGGTGACAATGGAATTAGATCAGGGTGAAGAGGTGGACATGAATTACCTAGATTTCAGTAAGGCGTTCAACACTGTTCCACATAAGAGACTAATAAGCAAGCTGGATAGCCTGGGATTGGGTTCAATGGTGATAAACGGGCTAAGAAATTGGTTAGGGGATAGGTGACAGAGGGTGGTGGTAAACATAGTTCACTCATGAGGGAAGGGTGACCAGCAGGGTGCCTCAGGGAGCAGGGTTGGGACTGATCCTCTTTAATGTCCTTATAAGTAACATTGTAGAGGACCTGGATGAGGAAGTCTGCCTCTTTGTGGGTGACACCAAAATCTACAATAGGGTGGACACACTAGGGAGAGAGGTGGAAAGGATGAGCAGAGACCTGATAAATCTTGAGAAGTGGCCATGGGTATGGCAGCTGGGTTTCAATGCAAAAAAGTGTAAAATAATACACATGGGGCACAGAAACCCGGGGGCAGAGTACAGAATGGGTGGAGTGGTATTGATGACTTCCAAGCAGGAAAGAGACATGGAGGTAATCATATCTCATGACCTAAAGGTGACCAGGCAGTGTGATAATGCAGTTGGTAGGGCTAGTGGGAGGCTGGGGAGCACTGGGGAGAGGTATCACCAGCAGAAAGAGGGAGGTTGTGCAGCCTCTGTATAGGTTGCTGGTAAGACCCCATCTACAGTACCATGTCCAGCTCTGAGCCTGCATTTCCAGAAGGGCATAGACAGAGTGGAGGTGGTCCAGAGGAAGGCAACTAAAATGGTGCAGGGTCTACATCAAAAGCCATACCAGGAGAGACTAAGGGACCGCAATATGCACACCCTGGAAGAGAGGAGAGAGTAGGGGGAATATGCTACAAAACTTTAAATACATCACAGGGATAAATAAGGTACAGGGGAAACATATTTTTAAGAAATAAAAGGTGCTCATGAATAAGAAAACATGCTATGAAGCTGGAGGGGGTAGATTCAGGAGAGATGTGAAGAAGTGCTTCTTTACAGAAAGAGTTTTGGATTCCTGGAACAGCCTACCAGTGGCGGTGGTGGGGACTAAAACACTGGTGGGGTTCAACAATGCATGGTATAGGCACAAGGAAATTGTAGTGGAAAGGAAGAAGGTGGGAGAAAGAGCTACACACCCAGTTGGGTCTGCGGTGTTACTGTAGGTAGGGAAAAATAGGTAGACTGGGGGTCAAGCAGTCCTTATTTGGTGTCAAATTTTATGTTTCTAAGTTTGTAACTACATACAGTACAGTAGGACTATATTTTTAATGTCTGCTCTTCATTCATTGTTTGCTAGTATAAATTAAAAAAATCTAATGGAACAATCTAATAGGTCTTTCTAATGGATCCATTGTATAATCACAATAAGGCACTCCAGGGTGTGCACTGTGCAGGGGATAATTGCACTTTTCAAATGGTGGAAGAACTCTTTCCTTGGCCCTGTGTTTCAACCCACCTAAGATGTGCCATTAATCCAGTACAATGCACACTCCAAAGTGCCTTACTGCTTACATGAAGCAAATGTAACATGGAAAAATGCTTCATAAATAGTGGGTTAAAATAAAGCTAAAATGTTAAGTGCACCATGAACACCAAAGGTTCATTAATAGTGGCTGGGAGCCTCCTTGGATTAATAGGCTCACACACAGACCTACAGTAGCATAAGTAATGCATTTATGGAGTATCCTAATAGGGTTGTATGCTGGACTGTATGACAGTTTGTACTTTTCTCCACTTGTATTGCATTGTTGAATGTTACTGTCTCCCTGCTCTCATGTAATATTATGACCTTATCCATTTTTAATGTCTTTGTAATTCTCCCAGGTCATGCCTGAAAATAGGCATTGTTATTGTCTAGTGCACTTAACTGGTCAACAAAATCTAAATAAAAAAAATTTAAAATACATTTCTTACCATACCAAATATGCCCAGATAGGGTCTGACAAGGCAGGTAATTGTGCTTTTTGAACCCTAAACAGGTGTTTCCTGACTTTTGGGACCAACCCTTATGTGGTGTAATTACATGCATACATATTTATATAAAAACTGGAGCAGTCAATTCTGCTGGTGGAATTCAAGAAAAATCACATTTGTGCCTCTGAAAAGCATGGTAGCATTTCACAGTGAATTCTGTGGAATTTGGCCTAGAAAAATGTGATTTTTAGTAAACCATGTGCTTTTAAAATATGTTTATATGTACAGTTACAATGTCTCTTATGGTTCTAAGAGTGTGTTCTAGAGTTCTTTGGGTGAGAGAACTGTGAAGCGTAGCTGAGCAGTTCTGGTACACAAATGACTAGAGAAAAACTGTACATATAAACATATTATGAATCATATTAAAGACCTTTGCTTAAAAATTTCATTTTAATGTAAAATAAGGCTGTTTTATTTTGCAGAATGATAGAGAATCCACTTTGATGGAAATGGACTGTGCCAACTAAACGTAAAAGTTCAGGATTTTAGAAATATGTGTATAAAACACACACATGCATATATATATATATATATATATATATATACTTATCTGGTCTTTTACAGGATCAGAATGCTATCTCATGTTTAGGGCTGGGTGAGGTTAGCAAATTTTGATTTCACTGAATTTTCACAAAATTACGTGAAATTTCATGACATTTTGTGAAATTTTGTGGACTTTTTCCAAAATTTGTTAATTGGTCAAAAATCGGTTAGCATTATAGCTAGATGTCTGAATTGTGGAATGCATATTGCTGAGAAGTGGCCCCAAAATGATGTCAATTGTCATGACATTTGGATGAGGGGCAAGGAAGATATAAGGGCTCAAAATCTGGTCATTTATTATTCATGTGAATATTTCTGAAAATGTTTCTATGCTTGCAAGGTAACCACCTTTGGAGTTAGATAATACAACAATATGGATACTTTCTTGAAAGAGTCATAGAAACTGCTAAAGAGTGAGGCAATTGGTTGTGTAAATAGTTACAGCAGTTCAACATTTCACAATTTATTTATTTGTTAAATTGTGTGAATATTTTCAAAATGTTTGGATTTATATAGTGATTGTGAGTACAATATTTAGCAAATAAATGCATTTATTTTCATGTGTGACAGGCCCACAGTGGAGATAAATAATTTATTTTAATCTTAGGTAGGTCATCAACATGTATTTCCACTTCAGGCAGGTCAAAAAGAGCTCTTAACCAATGCAAGAAAAGCTTGCACAACGCCTGGTGACATCACAATGGCATCTGCTGCAGTTAAAAACAGAGCAGTGAAATCAAACAGAAAGAGTAAAATCTTTACTGAAAGAACCAGTCTTGCCAGGGAGACACTGTTATAGTATAAATGACATTGCAATAGACTGTCTAAAAATATCACATTTATTTTTATTTGCATGGGTTGACCTCTACAGACCTCACTCGGGGCTCTGCCACTTGTGAGGCCATATAGTTCAAAAACCTGCAGATACAAATAAATGTGATAGTTTTAGCCAGTCCATGACATATTCATTATGTTTATAGCTCCACTGCTATTGCAGGCATACACTCAAGATTAGGCATGCATACCAAAACAAATATGTCCTGAAATCTAATTAAGCTGGATAAATGTGGTTTAGTAGGTTAAAATGTATTGAGGATACTGTACTTTAGAAATTACTAATTGGAAAAATGTGCCCAAAAATCAGTGAACATACAGTATAATAGATGATGCCATTAGAATTCCACTTGCAGAATTTTACTTTCTCAAAATACTTATCACCACCGAATCACTTTGCCTACACTAGCATTGTGGCTCTGCAATACCCCTACAACACTCCTGCAATACTGATGCCCAGTGTCATGCTCCATCATGACTAAAGATATCCAGATCTTTTGTCACAATGGTCTAAGTTACAACTAGTTATAAGGCATGGCATCACTTGGTACCAGTACCACCAGTTTTGAAATTGTAAAAAAATTACATTTTTATCTACAGGGTTGTTAGAGTCAGCAAGTGGCATTGTACAGAAACAATGATGCACATGCATTTGATTCCACAAGTCATTATGTCAGTGAGCTCTAGTGGTTATCTGGCACATTGTAAGAATTCAGGCTAGTACACAGTGATGTCCATGATTATTCTTCATGGTTTGTCACTCATATAGTGATCTTACACTTAGTGCCACTACACATTTACGATGGAGCCTCCTATGAATGCTATCTTATTGCCACTTTGTCCAACTTTTCCCTTCTTCTAAAATGGCAACTCAAGTGTATGACTGGGCATAATGTATGCATATGGCTTTGACAAAAATATCATAACATTCCACAACTTCACAAAGGCCCATGAAATTACACTTTAATTACTGGTGTTATTTTGAAATCTTTGGCTGCTTACAACTTGGCCAGCCTATGAGCAAGAGATTAGAGAGTTGACACACATAGCCTCTTTTTTTCAAGGTTGTTTTTTTCTCCCAGCCGGCAGCTCGTCTCTCAGGGATATACCCTGTTCACAGGGATATACTCTGATCAAGCTGAACCCAGCCATCATTCAGTTGGCCACTGGGTTTTTCTCTAACATTTTTACCTCTTCCATCTCCCCTGGTGAGGGTGGTGCCTCTGTCAGTCTTTTACAGCCACAGCTTTCCCCGCAGCAGAAGCAAGCTCCCTGGCCCAGATGCAGTGATCACTGTGTTGCTAGAATCCTCAACCAACCTTCCCTGACTGAGATGCACTGGCTTGTGGCAGCTGTCTTGTCCATGGCCTGCCTCTAGATGTGACTTCCCTGGCTCACTTCTGAACACAGGTCATCAGCATGTCAGTGTGACGCTCTGCTGCTGGGCCAGGGGGGTGGCCTCAAAGCCTCATATTTAGGGTCAATGAACCTAACAAAATATGTGATCTTCTGTTCTCAAGTTTTAAAATTATAGAGGCTTAAAATTCTGCACTTTACATAATTGAGAAATGTAATTTTAAAATGTCTGAATGTTTGGAGGTCTGTAACTCAATCACTTTTAAAGATAGTTATCTGAAACTTGGTACACTTCTGTATGGACCTTGGAATGTCATGATACCAACAGTGGTGCAATTTGGATATACAGTAGTCTTGTAAATTAGATGAAAATGACTGAAATCACATTTTTAACAAAATGTCACAGCACTTTCATGAAAATTTCTTGAAATTTCATGGAAGTGAAATCATAATTTTGCCAGAATTCTGCTGGTGGAAGACAAATTTTGCCCAGTCCTATTCATGTTGTTTTGGATGAGAGGACCACGAAGCAAAGTGAAACTGTTCTGTTAGCCCAAACCAGTGCAAGGTAACATTCTTGTCCTGTAAGGGACACAGGTCAATAAACATATTAATAAATAATAAAGAAGTGCAACTGCTTCTAGCAATGAAATCAGTAAGACACAATCATGTCATGTTAAAATCACTGAATTTATTTACTGCCCACCATTCACTCCCCCCCTTGCCACTTACAGGATTCCATGGTACATTCCAACACTGAAGAGCACGCAGTACATAGAGATGTTGCTTACAGGGTGGTTCATGGAGGCAGGGTATGATGTGCGGGTGGATCAGACTTCCAGTAATAAAACTTTGCTCTCTAAGGAAATAAAACTGCAAGGTAACTTTTTATATGAAGCCCGTTTTGCCTGCCCTTTTGATTTTAAGTAATAGACTTTCACTACTGTAGATTCTTCTTACACAGCTGAAGCTGCAGCATGTCTGACAGGATGAGTGTCAGAAGACAGCATCAGCGTGGCAGGAATCAACTGTGTGGAAGAGTGTGAGGTGGTGACTGTGTGCTCCATAAGAGGTAGAGTAATGGAGCACTGCAATCGGTGAAGGCAGTTACACTGCTGTATAACAGTTATAAGAGTACCTGGAGTGTTTAGAAATAAACAGTGCTGCATGGCTAAGAATGATGTCATGATTTATAGTGTGAACCATGTTTTTTGTTAAATTGGCAAACATGCTTTGCAGAAAAACTGTGGAGAGTGTATAATTTTGTTAAGTTCTGCAGAGTTGTACATCAGTTGGTAAGATTCCACATTTTTCTGTGATTTTATACATTGGTTAAGGCCTATTCCACTGCAGGCAGAATTCCAACAGAAGCAACATTTCACAGTTCTATGGAACACTAATACGTACAGACTTAAAGACCTGGTAACATGAAGAATAGCAGACCAAGAACACCACTGATTTTTAAAAAGTAGCCCATTTTTACTTTTTATTTCTGAACTACTTTAATTTTCTCTTTTGCTCATTAAAAGAAAACTGTAGTTTTCTGAAACTCCTTACCCCCTCAAAGCCTTACTCCTGATTAGACTTTTTGCAAGTAAACAAGGTGTTTTTTTCTGCAATACTATTCTCTTTATTTTAACTTTGTAAGTAGTACAATCAGGGAATATGGCAAGTAGTGTGAGGTGCCATTTTAGGTTACAGTGTTGCTCTGCACTGCTCAGTTGTATTCTTTTCAATACAAGTGAGTGGTGCGGAGCTGCACTGTAACCTGAAATGACACTCACCTGCGCTACTTACAAAGTTAAAATCACGTAAGTAGTACTGCAGTAATTTATTTTTTTTACTTCAACAAGTCTAATCAGAGCTAAAGCTTTGGGGGTGGGGATTTTCAAAAATCTAGAGTTTTGCTTTAAAATGTTTCTAGCTAATAGTATTAAGTGTGATGTGAAGAGCAGCACTTTATTGGGAAGCTGGCATATTTAGTTCTATTCTCTTCATACCTCACCAGCATTGTTATCTCACTGACTGTGACATCACAAGTGGCCAATTGGGCAGCAGGTGTATAGCTCTTCTTTGGCAATTGTTATGTGACAGTCAAAAAGGTTACGTTGTTGATGAGGTACATTATGAAGATGACAAGATCTAGCTAGATACAGCAGCCTCCAAAGAGAGTACAGTTCCTCACATCACGCCTAGTAATGTCAAGTGAAAAAAATCTTCTAATAAACAAAAGGGCATAAAAGTACCTCAGATATAAAAGTAATAGTAAACTACTTTTAAAAGTTAATATTATTTTCAAGCAGTATGCTAGGTCTTTAAGAGTGAATGAAGACTATTTCTCCATCAAGTTCCTCCCTCCACTCCCACTAGTTCAATGGCAATATCCTATCTCCCTTATTTCTTCAAAATACTTAACAAGTTTGAGCTTGATGGTCATTACAGGTTCAACTGATACACATGCTCTGGCAGTCTATTCCAAGTGTTCACTACTCATTCTGTAAAGTAGTTCTGGAAGTTCCTTTGAACCTTTCTCCCTTCAGTGACATTGCATATCCCCTTGTGCTTTCATCCGTGTACATCCTGAAGAGCTACACTTGGTATGTTGGTGTGATTCCATAATCCTGCCTCCTTGATTCTTCTTCTGTCCATAAAGAGCTCTCCTGTTTCTGCCACTCACTTCTCATAGTCCATGTTTTCCAAGCCATTAGCCAATGTGGTCGCTTCCCTCTGTATCCTCTCTATCATGTCAATATCCTCCCTCAGAAATGTGGGCCAGAACTGCACACTGAGATCAATAAGTGGTCTGATCAAAGATCTGCAAACAGGAATTATCATGTCTATTGCATAGTGTGATGTAACAATTCTTCTAATCTTGTGGTCATAAGCAAAACAGCAATCCAGCTAAATAAGGTGAAGTCCAGGAACCTTCTTCATTCGCCAGGGCTTTTACTTGCCCAGTCAGGGCCAGTGTTTGCCTAAGGAGGTCACCACCATGTGGTACAGGGGTGCAGGTAGTCATGAGGCAGGAGCCTCCTTCTTCCCCCTCCATGCTACACACAGGGAGAGGACTTGAGAAGAAGGTCTGGGATGCTGCCCCCCCCTCCCAATAACCACCAATACAAGGATAGCTTGTGACCTTGAACTTTAGCACCTCTTGTCACAGACTGTTGGGCTGTGAAAGGGCCTTTGGACTTTCTGTCATTTTCAGCGGAAGTGTCCTCCAATTATGACTCACTCATCTGTGCTTGTGTTTGTGTTAGTAGTTAATGGCTGTAAACATAATTACTGTTGTTTGTTCCATCATCTGCGATCGACTGCGTAACTGAGTTGCATTTTAAATTATATGGCTGCTCCACATCTTTGAAACCTATAGGCTATAATTACAACTACCTCACTGCCTGTCACAGTGTAGCACTTTCCTACCTCAAGGTAGCCATCCACACTCTTATGCAGGCACTGGTCTCCCATGTCTGCTCTACTGTAGTCTGTTACTCTGTAGATGATCCCTACCAGAAATGTGTAGAAACAGAAAATTGTATGCCCTGTAATCCCAACTTAGTCACAATTCACCTGACCCTGGCAACACCCTATCTTGGTGGCCTTTTGGCCTTTACTTCACCACTCCTCCTGGTTTAGCCACTACCTACATGCAGCAAATAGGGACATGTGTAACACTAGGATATTGTATAGGCAGTAATTCTTCTAAAATAACCTGTAGTATATAATGAAATACTAGGAAATTCTACCCTGTAATTCTTCTGGCATAATCTGTTACAAATAGGGAAATATGTAACACTGGAAAATTGTACACCCTGTAATTTTTCTGGCACAGCCACAATCTTCCTAATCCAAGTTACACCCTATCTGGTTTGCCTCTGCCTTGCCACTCAGTAGACAAATTTAGTCACACAAGAGTTCATTTTCCCACTCTGAAGGGTCCCAGCAGAATAATGCCCACTGCTGTGAACCTCACTTAACACTATAAAATGCTTCTGGTATACATGGCAATAGCCTTCAGCCTCAGTCTCTGCCATAAACCTGCAACTTCGGAACCAGCAGTGTAGAGGAAACCAAGGGACCCACTATGCCTGTGGGACTCCTTATCACTCCCACAAAGCCCAATAGACAAGCACTCAAGGCAAAATGCTTTTTCCAACAAATGTCATGGTTACATGTGACCAATAATCAAAACTGGTATTGTTAACCTGTGCCTGGTGAAAGCACCAAAAATTAAGACAAGCACATTATCCTGAGCAGTCCTACTTTTAATGTGTGGGGACATGGAGACAAACCTGGGTCCTGGACTGGCAAGCCAAGAAATTAAGTTAGTCCATGAAAATGCAAGAGGCTTAGCTAAAAAACTGAACTAATTTAAACATTGGGCTCAGAAGGAAAACTGGGATTTCATCGGTCTAATTGAAATCTAGCTAAGTAAAAATGTTTTGGACAATAAAATCAGTCTGAATTCCTACAATCAAATCAGACTGGACAGGCCCAAAAGAGGAGGTGGGTAAATGCTCTTAATAAAAGAAGATCTTGGCAACATGGAAACAATTTACTCTGGCAACTAAGAAGGCATAGAATGCCTTGTAGCTCTAAGCTCCATAAACATAGAAACATGGAAACATAGACTTTGATGGCAGATAAGGACCGCTTGGCCCATCTAGTCTGCCCATTTCCCAACCTTCAGGATAGGCTGCAGATCCTAGTTAACCAACAGCCCATTTCTTCCTACCCCCCACAAGAATTGCCTTATGTCTGTCCCATGCATTCTTGAATTCTCCCACAGTTTTAGACCCCACAACCTCCTCAGGAAGGCTGTTCCATGCATCCACTACCCTCTCTGTGAAATAATATTTCCTCACATTGCCCCTGGACCGCCCCCCCCCATCTTTAAATTGTGTCCCCTTGTTCTTGCACATCTCTTTTTCTGAAAGATGCTACCCTCTAGGACTTTGTTGATTCCACTGAGGTACTTAAAAGTTTCTATCATGTCCCCCCTCTCCCTTCTTTCCTCAAGGGTATACATATTAAGCTCCTTTAGTCTCTCCTCATACAGCTTCTCTTGCAGACCCTGCACCATTTTAGTTGCCCTCCTCTGGACTGCCTCTATTCTATGTCCTTGCAGAGATGGAGTCTCCAGAACTGGATGCAGTACTCCAGATGGGGTCTCACCAACTGTCTGTACAGAGGGATAACAACTTCCTATTTTCTGCTGCTGATGCCTCTCCCTATGCATCCCAGTATACCCCCAGCCCTCCCTACTCCCTTCTCACATTGCTTGCTAACCTAAAGGTCATCTGATATGATTACCCCCAGGTCCCTTTCCTTTTTTGTTGTTGTTACTACCTCCCCCCCATTGTGTATTCTTCCGCTGGGTTCTTGTTTCCCAGGTGCATTATTTTGCACTTCTTTGCATTGAATCCTAGCTGCCATATTTCTGACCATTCCTCCAACCTTGCCAAGTCCCTTCTCATCCTTTTCATGCCTCCTTGTGTATCAACTCTGTTGCAGATCTTTGTGTCATCTGCAAAGAGGCATACTTTTCCTTCCAGTCCCTCTGCAATGTCACTTATGAAGACATTAAAAAGGACTGGACCCAATACTGAACCCTGCGGTACCCCACTAGTAACCCTCTTTCTTCAGAGTGGACTCCATTTACAATTACCTTCTGTGTCCTGTTGTCCAGCCAATGTTTTCCCAGGCTACTACCCTGGGACCCACTCCCAGGCTGGTTAATTTGACTATTAATCTTTGTGTGGGACTGTGTCAAAGCCTTGCTAAAGTCTAGGTAGGCCATGTCCAGCTCCTCCCTGTCTACTACTTTGGTCACCCAGTCAAAGAAATCTATTAGATTCATCTGACATGACCATCCCACTGTGAACCCATGCTGCCTTGGGTCCTGTGCCCCACTGGCCTCTAGGTACTCAACTATTCTTTCCTTCAGAAGTGACTCCATCACTTTCCCTACCACAGAGGTCAAACTGACAGGTCTGTAGTTTCCTGCCACTGTCTTGGTCCCACTTTTGTGAAGAGGAATCACATCCACCTTCCTCCAGTCCTTGGGTACCACACCATCCTCCCACGATTTATTAAAAAGAGTAGCCAGTGATTTCACTAGTTCCTCCCTTAATTCTTTTAGAATTCTGGGGTGAATTCCATCAGGCCCCATTGCTTTGTCCACCTTCAGTTTTAGGAGTTCTTTCAGAACCCTTTCTTCTGTGAAAGGACTGGGATCGACCCCCTATCAAGTGCTTCTGTTAAATTGGATTAGGCACTTCCCCTCCTCTTTTTGTGAATACTGAGCAGAAATATTCGTTCAGTATTCCTGCTTTTCACTGTCCCCTCTGCCCACCACCGTTCATTCTATTCATCCTCACTATCCCTCCTTTGTCTTTCTATGCTCGCTGATGTACCTATAAAAGGTTTTATCCCCCTTCTTAACCGAGTTGGCTATCTTTTCCTCAGTTTGGGCCTTTGCTATTCTGACTTCCCTCCCTGCTTCCTTCTGCCTTAACTGGTACAGCTCTCTGTCCTGCTCCTTCTGTGTTCCCTTATACTTCCGGAATGCTATGTTTTTCTTCCTGACTTTCACAGCCACCTCTTTTGAGAACCATAGTGGCTTTTTCTTTCATTTTGATTTGTTTATTTGCTTCACAAAAAAGGCTTGTTACCTCTGTGATGGCAGTTTTGATGATTCCCCATCCAGAATGCTATCTTTTTCTTCCTGACTTTCACAGCCACCTCTTTTGAGAACCATAGTGGCTTTTTCTTTCATTTTGATTTGTTTATTTGTTTCACACAAAGGCTTGTTGCCTTTGTGATGGCAGATTTCATGATTCCCCATTGTTGCTCCACACCTCCTTCTAGCCTGTTTGCTAGTGCTTTTCTGAGGCACTCTCCCATCTTGCCAAAGTCAGCCCTCCTGAAGTCCAGTACCCTCACTTTTGTATGACTTGACTCTGTAACTGAGTTTAACATGAACCACACTGTTTGATGGTCACTTGTTCCCAGATGGCAACCCACTTCTAGATCTGAGATCCTCTCACTGCCCCCATTTGAGAGTATGAGGTCTAAGATTGCTCCCTCATGAGTGGGTTCCAAAACTAGCTGTCTGAGGCCTGACCCCTAAATATAGGAGTTGTTTATTCACCACAAAAGTAAAGCACTTCACTTTGACTTGCTGGCCCAGACCTTATAAGAAACCATTAAAGGAGGTCAGTTGGCCCTCACCACAGATTTCAATGTGGCCTAGGGTAGCCCTAAGGGAACAAAAAGCATGGCAACTCTGAGTATACTCCAGTGGTTGATTCCCCTACAAGGAAAACCTTGTACAACAGTGTTGGTAATACTTTGGATTTGATATTCATGACCTCACATTTAAAAATTTTAAGTCACTAGATATGAAGTCAGCAGCCTGGGAGATCACAGTCCAGTAAATTGTAGCCTTGGGAGAACAACTATTTTTTATTTTTTTGTTATTTTAGTCTTTGGTAACCGGGTAAGGCCCACTAGGCACAGGTGCCTCTTTTCAGGGGTGACCTAGGAGCAATGGGTGGGTAAGTGACTTGCTCAGAGTCACACAGTATGCAAGTGGAGGTTGTGAGAATCAAACCAAGGTCTGGTCTGCTGGCTGTACCAAGCTCGTTCACAGCTCATTACTCTAACCTCCAGGCTATACTGCTAACTATAAAATCAACTAACAAACATTGCAAACCAAGTAGATGCTACAGAATCTTCAGGGAGGAAAATTTTAACCTCAGCATTACAAATAAAAGGTGGGACAGGCTGGACCTCATTCTGTATATAAACATGGCTATTGAAGAATTTGGTAGCACACCACCACAATGACATTTTCACAGCGAACATGACCACAGTGACAAATCCCGGCAAATCGCTGTGGTGGCCCACTGTATGCTGACACTGCAACTTCCAGTGTTTGGCCCCCCCACCCCGAACCAACTCTGACTCGAAGTTGGTTAATTAGAGATGGGGGGTGCGAGGATCACAGCCCCCCACGTGGGTGGTGTGGGGGGGTGAGCCCCTCTGCAAAAAAACACTTTTACCCAATGTGAACACTGCTGACAGACTGCATTGTTCCCATCACTGTTCAGGATGCCAACAACATTGTTGTCGATATCCTGACATAGAACCAAAGAATTCACTCATTCATTTCTTGCATTCTGCAACAAGAATGCCCTATAAAAAACTAGTTGAGTTAGAAAACAAAACACATGTAATGAGCAACAGACCACTTAAAAAATCAAATTAGGATCAAAGACAAGGGATGGATAAAGGTGAACAGGACAGTTGAAGGAGATGATTGGGACAGGTTATAAAAACTAAGGAATGGTCATCCCAGTGGTGCAGAAGGGTGAGGCACTGAGTGTCATATCTCTCGCCATGCCAGCAGTCCAAGTTTGGAAATGAGCATGGGTCAGCAAGGGTCAATGTGGGGGAAGGTCAGGAATTGAACAAACAGCTACCAGGCAGCTCTCCTCTCCTTGATAGGGGTGGCAGATCGATAGTGCTGACCCACAAATAGCACACAGTAGTCAGGGGAATGGGAGCCATGGTTCCAGGATGTATGTGTGCATCCACTCACATGTGCAGTCTGTGCCACCTCAACTAGGGGAGAAACTGCGGAGGAAAATATGGCATGGCAGGTGTCAGTGATGCTCTGCATAGCAACCCACCACCTGCTGCACCTCTAGGAAGCACCTACCAGCTGAACAAATTGGGACTTTAGGGGGAAAGGATGGCCATCCTGACCCCTCCATGGGATGAAATCTGTAGGGCTACCTGGACTAGTCAGGTGAGCCTGGGGATGTGATGGGTAGTGGGGGTCAGTGGAACAGGGCAGAAGGGAGCCCAAGCCTGCCTCAGCCAAGGAGAATAAACAGCTTATGGGGAAAAAAATAAAAATAAGGAACAACTACAATAAACAAACAAAAAAGGCAAAGGCCAAGTATTTTCAGAACAAACCCGAAACCATGACTAATCCCTCCATGTACTGGAAAAATTGATAAAACATTCTGAAGGATCAAATGGAAGTAGTAATGGAGTCACATTCACAAAGGAAGACAACACAGCCCAAGACCAAAAAGTGCAGCAAACCAACAAAACCAGTACTTCTACACACTCCCTGATGTAAAACTCCCAACTACACAACTCTCAACTGGTTGGTTTCGATCATTCCTCGAGGGTAGATCTCAGAGGGTGGTATTGGAGAGTTATTCCTTGGCTCCCTATGAGTTACCCTGCAGGGTGTTGCAGGGCTCGGTGTTGTCTCCCATGTTGTTCACAGTGTACATGCTACCATTGGGGCACATTATAAGACAGTATGGTTTGAGCTTTCAATGCTATGCAGATGACTCTTAGCTGTACATGTCTTTTGTGTCTGACCAGGAAGACATCACTATATCAGTGTTTAACAGCTGTCTGGCTGAGATTAAGGACTGGATGAGTACCAGTTGGCTGAGATTAAACCCGGAAAAAACAGAGGTGTTGGTTGTGGACCCAGATCATAGGTCGGCCAGGATGTTGGTGGGACAACCCTCTGGTCTACAGCTGGGAGGGATGCCGCTAACTGTCTCGGACCAGGTGCATAACCTTGGTGTGATTAATGATGAGGGCTTGGCCCTGAAGGCTCAGGTATTGGCTGTAGTCAAATCTTCCTTTTACCATCTTAGGAATTAAGCCTGGGTAAACACCTGGTTCCAACTGAAGATCTTCCTACCTTGGTCCACACCTTTGCCACCACTCGTTTTGATAACTGTAATGCCCTACACCTAGGGCTACTGGGGGCTGATGTCTGCTGCTTGCAGCTAGTGCAGAATGCGATGGCCAGGTTGTTGACTGGAGCCCCCTAAATCCAGCCATATAACACCTATGCTGTGTGAACTGCACTGGCTGCGGGTACAGTGGCGGATAACCTTCAAGGTCGCTTTGCTCACCTATAAAGCGCTACACAATTAGGGACCGCAGTACCTGAAAGACCTTATAACTACTTACTGTCCCTTCTGTCCACTTCGATCCTCCGATGGGGAATTGATAGAGATTTCCAGGGTCCATTTGAAGACATCCAGAGGACAGCATTTCCTTTTATTGCTCCGACCCTGTGGAATTCTCTACCCCACCAGATACGAGATAGCCTGACCATAGAAGGTTTTAAATCATCGTTAAAAACCCACCTTTTTAATCAGCCCTTCTCTGGTCTTTAGGAGGAAAGGCCTTTTTGCTAGCTACTGATAGGAATGGGGTCATTTTTGCCCAGTATTAAGCACTATAGTCCCTGTTTTAAATTTGTTTCCTTATTGGGTTTATATTTTATGAGTATCTGATGACGTATGTCATTGTGAATTTTTTTTATGTTTATTTGTTAATGATGTTTGGACTTTAAGGGTGCCCTGAACTCTGGAAGGGTGCTCAATGGAAAAAAAAAGAAATGATGATAATGATGAATGTAATGAACTGACTATGACAAGGTAAATTGGGGCCAGGATGCAGAAGTCACTGATGCAAACAGAACTAGCTTCTGTTTATAATTAATATAGAGGATAATGCCTGGATAATAGTGGTTAACCACAATGTAATTACCTCTCATGGTTGCCAGGGCAATGCAGTAAACCTTGAGAGTGCAGCTCGAGAGGTTTACAGTTGCCCTGGCAACCACAAGAGGTAATTACAACTGTGGTTGACCACTACTAGCCAGGCATTGTCTTTTACAGTGTATGGACAAGAAAATAGGAGCTGAGTTCACCTATGGGGTTGGCGGTGATTTTTCTGATTTCCTCAACATCAGCAAGGTAGGACTGGAGTAAATGGATGTCCGATTCAGTTTTGTTAACTGTACGCTTGTTCTCCTGCTCGGCGATAAAAGCTTCACAGTGGAGCCGAGGTGTGGGTGGGTTGTTTTGATGTGCCATTGTGCTCTACAACATGTCGGGACAGTAACATTACTGCCAGAATTATAGCAGTTTGAAAGTTTGTCACGGGGAAGCGGGGGGGTGGGGGGCGTTCTGACAGCTGAATTCTTTCAGAATCAAAATTCATTTTCAACATTTGCTCCTGTAATCCCACCAGTGTGATGTGGTAATGAAGGGTTTACAGATACTGACGTCACATCGGTGGGATTATCAGGATGTTAGGTGGCTGAAAACACTGTATAACAATCACTCCCCATACATTATAAAAGTCTATGGAGTATGAAAACAACTAAGCAAATGAAAAGCAAACAAGTCCCCAGGGCTGGACAATGTAGAGGTTAAGTTCCTAACAAAAGTAGTAGCCCATATATACCCAATCCTGATGAAACTCTTCAACAAAAGCCTAAAAGAAGGATCCTACCCTGAGACCTGGAAACATGCAAAAGTGGTATCAGTCTACAAGGTAGGGGTGACTATGACTACTCCCAACTACAGACCTATACCTCTACTATCCATGATATCAAAATTATATGAAAAAAAGTGGTCCCAGTAGTGTGGAGGACTGAAGCACTGTGCACCTCACCTTCTGCCACGTTGGTGACTTGGGTTTGGAAACAGATGAGAGTCACTTGGGGGGAGTCTGGCCAGGTGAGGAAGGATTGAGTGTCAATAGGACTGCTCTCCTCCCTTGGGGGGAGGGTTGCTGTAGCTTGCTGTCTGACTGACACCCAGCGGCAGCTGAGTGGCAGTGCATGCGACTTCACCTGGAGAGGGAAGGGAACCTTTGTTCAGGGCACCAGAGGTGGCTCCATGGAGGCAGACCTCATACATTGCACTCATTGAACACCTGGGGGCCCCAGGGAAAATGTTGGTGTAAAAGCACCTCAGCTGCAGGACAGTAGTAGTATATTTTATTCATGAATCATGAACAGAGATGAAACTCAATTAACATACTAGATGCCAACAGAGTAGGCCTGTTGGTCTATCAAGTCTGCTCGTGCGTCAGCACCCTAATTGGGTACCATAGCCCTCTATCTGTCTCCTTCCACTGTTACTCCATCCCCCAGTCCTGCCACCCCCAGGCAAATCAGCCTCTGCCTCACCCCTTGCCTATACTTGTCCCACCCTCTCTTGAATCCCTCCACCGTAGCTGCCTGTACCAGCTCCCCAGGCAGCACATTCCATGGTTCCCCACTCTCTCGGTGAAGTACCTCCTCCTCCTCCTTCCCCCCTAATCCTACCACCTTCAGTCTTCCAACTGTGTCCTCTGGTGATTCCACCCTCCTTCAGTCAAAAGAGCCTATCTTGGCTTACCTTATTTACTCTCCTGAGGTACTTGAAGACCTCAATCATGACCCCCCGGTCGCTCCTCTCCTCCGCCAAGAACTTGTTGAGCTCCCCTACTCTTTCCTCATATGTCATATCCTCCAGGCCCCGGATCATTCTGGTAGCTCTCTTCTGAATCCTCTCCAGTAGTTGGATGTCCCTTCTTAGCTGTGGCCTCCAGAACTGCACACAGCACACAAGATGTGGTCTACCCAGGCTGTTGTACAGTGGCAAAATCACCTCCCTGTTCCTTGAGGTAATCCCCCTAGCGATGCATCCCAGCATAGTATTTGCCCTGACTGCAGCCCTCCTGCACTGCTCTGAATTATTCTTGTTAACATCCAGCAAGACTCCTAGGTCTCTTTCTCCTGCCGTGGCCTGCAACTCACCCCCCCAAGGGTGTACACATAGTTGGGATTTTCCTGCCCTATGTGTAGCACCTTGCACTTGAAGGAGTTAAATTTCAATTTCCAGATGCAGGACAACCTATCCAGAGTATCCAGGTCCTCTTGCAGGACCAATCTCCCCCCCTTCCCCTCCACCACTGCCCCCAGCTTAGAGTCATTCACAAAGAGACTCAGTTCATACTCGATACCTTCCATGACATCAGAGATGTAGGCGTTAAACAGGAGTGGCCCCAGGACTGATCCCTGTGGGACCCCACTTATGTCCTCCCTAGGAGATGAGACCTCCCCTCTGACTACTACCCACTGAGTGTGACCTGAAAGTCAATTTCCAATCCACCTAACCATCACTGAGCCTACCCCCATCCCCCCCAGCTTCTCCCTTAGGCCAGTGTGAGGGACCGAATCAAATGCCTTGCTGAAGTCCAGGAACAGTACATCCACTGGTCTCCCTCTGTTGAATGCTGATGTCACCGACTCATAGAACTCTACAAGGTTTGTTTGACATGATCTACCTGGCACAAACCCATGCTGCTGGCCATCCAGGTAATCCATCTCCTCCAAGAAACCTCCCAGCCTTTTCTTAAGTAAGCTGTCCATTACCTTCCCCACCACCAACGTCAAACTGACGGGTCTATAGTTTCCTGGCTCTTGTCTCAATTCCCCTTTATAGATGGGCACAATATGCACCTGCTTCCAGTCCCTTGACACCCTCTCTGTCTGGAGTGACAAGTTAAAGAGATCCGCCAATGGCGCAACCAAAATGTCTGCCAACTCCCTCAGTACTCTGGGATGAATAGCATCAGGCCCTGGAGATTTATCCTTTTTCAGGGACTGGAGGGTTTCCCCCACCCAGACTGATAGGAACATCAGCATCTGCCCCCCCCCCCCATTCAGTAGAACCGGCCTAATATCTCACCCCTGGCCTACCTCCCCCAGCAGCTTGTTCTTCAGCAGGTACTCCAATAGTCAGGAACACAGTGTTTTGTGTACACACCTACAATTTATCTTCTCCTTATACCTTGAACTATTTCTTAATTTGTATTAACAATTCCTTATTTTTCTAGATTTGTCACCTATAAGTAAAACAATTTACATTCCTGTACATTTTTTTATGGTACAATTCTTTTAAATTTTTGCATTTCAAACAACCACTCATCTGCATAACTCCCCTTCACCCTGTGGCTCTTACCTGGAGCGTTTCTATTTTTATTGCTTGTTCAGAAAGCCATGTTAGAACATTCACTTCTGTTTGCTTGTTTTTACTCGTTCTGTCAAAAAGGTTTGGTAAAATCTTCTTAGCTCCATGTTTCATTTATTTAATCTTTCTCTGCATTTAAACCCTGAAAGGATAATAAAGATATTTTCTTTCTTAACAATACTTGTTTTCAGCGTTTTGGTGTTCTCTTCGAGTACTCCTACTCCTAGCAAATGCTCCAGACTAGGCCTTCCTCTTAGGTCCATTTGCTAGCCTATGGATATAACTCATCACATCCATTGTACTGCTGTATGCAGTCACATGGCGTAATTGTACACCTTGCCATACTGGCAAAATCAGGCTTAGCAAATGGACCTGTATCTGCAAATAGCACACTTATGAATTTATGAAATACATTTCAATCTAAAGACTCCTCCAAGTAGCCCAGGTGATGGGTGTCTTACAACCTATATTTAATCTTTATGACATTTTATTTATTACTCCTGGGGGTCACAGCCTCAGATCTGAGGGTGCAACCAGTCAGATGGTCTGACCACTACACCAAGTGGTTCAGTTTTTGTGCCCTCCCTTCACAGACCTACCCCTGTAGAGATGGTCAGGTACCACCCTTTACGAGATATAAACTCTGAAGGCCTGGTGGTGGTGCTTGACCTATTGGTTCTTCTATCGGCAAACAATGACCCAGAAGCCCTAGTGGTGGCCTATAATATGATTGTTTCTATGGCTCTGGATGTCATTGCTCTAGTCCACATTCATTCTCTCTACCTTTGCCCTCAGTCCCCTTGGTTTGATGGGTCCTTAAGGGAAATGAGGCAACTTGGACAAAGGTTAGAGCATTGCTGGGGGACGTCCCGCTTTAATGCCGATCACCTTGGATTGATGGATCATTACCAAGCCTATCAATCTGCAATCACCTGTAAGAAGGCAGAGTTCCTGTCTGGGGAGATTGCAGCCACTCAGAATCGACCAGCTCAGCTTTTTTGAACTGTGGATAGACTGTGCAACCCAGCCCATCTACAGGTCTGAAAAGCGTTTTCATAAATTGAGTGCAACAAGCTTGCTCAATTGTTTGTGGCTAAGGTGGCTGACATCTGGGCAGTACTCCAACCGGCACACTCTATGGGCATTGCTCTGGACTGGGTTTTGGGCACTGTCCCTCAGCTTTCCTGGAGTACCTTCAGCCAGCCTGAACTTGTGAAAATCATGCGGATTTTCCAGGGTATGTGCCTTACGTGCTGTAGTTTGGATCTAGGACCAACTTCCCTGATTTTGGGTTATGATGACATCCTTGGCCCGATCCTAGCACAGATAGTCTAGTGCTCCTTGGAAACAGGTGAGTTTCCTAGCTTCCTGAAGAAGGCAGTGGTGACACCCCTCCTGAAGAAAGCTTCTTTCGACCCAGACTGCCATATAAACTACAGACCAATCTCGAATCTCCCCTTCATGGGGAACTTGATAGAGAAGGTAATGGCCGTACAACTGGAGAACCATTTGACCATCCATGATATCTATGAGCCTCTCCAGTCCAGTTTCTGAAAGAGGCATAGCACTAAGACGGCGCTGGTTCAGGTGCTCAATGATCTCCTGATGGCTTGAAATCAGAGGAACCGGTCCACCTTAGTTCTTATCGATCTCTCATCAGCGTTTGACACTGTGAACCATGAGGTTCTCCTTGATCGCCTGAGGTTCATCTGTGGCCTGTCGGGTTCGGTCCTCAGATGGTTTTCAGCTTTCCTCACCGGAAGAACTCAGAGGATGATGTCAGGGATTTATTCCTCTGACTCAGTGCCACTATCATGTGGGATTCCTCAGGGATCGGTGTTGTCCCCTATGTCATTTGCAGTGTACATTCTGCCCCTCAGAGACATTGTAAGAAGGTATGGGCTGAGGTGTCACTGCTATGTTGATGATACCCAGCTCTACCTTTCTTTTGCACCTGACCAGGAAAGAGCCTTCTCAGTATTTAATAACTGCCTCGTGGAAATCCAGGAGTGGATGAGCTTGAGCTGGTTGAGGTTGAACTCGGAAAAGACTGAGGTGCTGGTGGTGGACCCAGGTCGCCGGATAGGAGGGTTGGGGGTGGGGTCACCCTCTAGACTTTTTCTTGGGGGAGTACCACTCCCAACCTCAGAATGGGTGCAAAATCTGGGGGTAATTTTTGATGAGGGATTAACACTGCGTTCGCAGGTGTCGGCCGTCATCAAATCCTTTTATTACCACCTGAGGAATATCTCCAGAGTTAAGCATCTCATTCTGTCTGGTGACTTTCCCACACTAGTCCATGGCTTTGTGTCCTCGCACTTGTACTACTGCAATGCCCTATACCTAGGGCTTCTGGGGGTAGATATTCACCGCTTGCAGCTGGTGAAGAACACAGTGGCCTGGCTACTGACTGGAACCCCCTGGTCCTGTCATATTTTGCTGGTGCTGCGTGAACAGCACAGGCTGCTGGTACAGTGGCAAATCATCTTCAAAGTCAGACTTCTGACTTATAAAGCCCTACACGGACTGGGTCCAGACTACCTGAAAGAGCTCCTGGTCCCTTATTGCCCTAGGCGATTGTCCACTCGACTGTCGAGGGGTTGCTAGAGATTCCAAGGGTTTGTTTAAAATCTCCTGGGGACCGTGCATTTATGCACATTGCCCCTACCCTTTGGAATTGTCTACCCCATCACTTATGTGAGTGCATGACTGTAGAGGGATTTAAACTGGCTCTAAAAACTTTTTTATGGATTCAGGCCTCTGGCGAATAACTGGAATATTATATAATCGCTTGTTCTGTATTTTATATTATTTATAATAGTTGTGACTCGCTGAAGCTATTTTAATTATGTGCAGTGCCTTTGCATTTGAAAGGCACCATATAAATTAAAATTAATTGAATTGAATTGAATACTCTGAGAGAATGCTAAAACCTTTTTGACAGAATGAATAAAAACAAGCAAATGGATGTGAATGTACTAGCATGACTTTCTGAACAAGTGATGAAAATAGAAATGCTCCAGGTAACAGCCATATGGTGAAGTGGAGTCAGGCTTTATACAGAAGTCACATAAAGTCTGCATGTTATACACATGAGTGGTTGTTTGAAATTCAAAACAATTAAAAGAATTGCACCATAAAAAATGTACAAGAATGTATATTGTTATACTTACAGGTGACACATCTAGAAAAAGAAGGAATTGTTTTAATACAAATTAAGAAATAGTTCATAGAAACATAGAAACATAGAATCTGATGGCAGATAAGGACTGCTTGGCCCACCCAGTCTGCCCATTTCCCTACCTAATGGATAAGCTGCAGATTCTAGATAACCAGCGGCCTACTTCTTTCTATCCCCACCCCCTAGAATTGCTTATGGCTGTCCCACGCATGCTTGAATTCAACCACTGTTTTTGACTCCACAACCTCCTCCGGAAGGCAATTCCACTCATCCACAACCCTCTCTGAAAAATACTTCCTTACATTACCTCTGAGCTGCCCCCTCTATCTTCAAATTGGCCCCTTGTTCTTGCACACCTCTTTTTTTGAAAGATGCTACCCTCTTGGACTTTGTTGATTCCTTGAGGTACTTGAAAGTTTCTATCATGTCCCCCCTCTCCCTCCTTTCCTCGAGGCTATACATATTTAGCTCCTTTAGTCTGTCTTCATAAGTCTTCTGGTGCAGACCCTGCACCATTTTAGTTGCCCTCCTCTGGACAGCTTCCATCTTGTCTATGTCCTTGCGGAGATTGGGTCTCCAGAACTGCACACAGTACTCCAGATGGGTTCTCACCAGCTGTCTGTACAGAGGGATAACAACTTCCTGTTTTCTACTAGTGATGCCTCTCCCTATGCATCCCAGTATCCCCCCAGCCCTCCTTACTGCCTCTCACATTGCTTGCCCACCTTTAAGTCATCTGATATGACTACCCCCAGGTCCCTTTCCATTTTTGTTGTTGTTAGTATCTCACCCCCCATTGTATACTCTTTGCCTGGGTTTTTGTTTCCCAGGTGTATTACCTTGCACTTCTTAGCATTAAATCTAAGCTGCCATACATTTGATCATTCCTCTAACCTTGCCAAGTCCCTTCTCATCCTTTCCACCCCACCTTGTGCAACAACTCTGTTACAGATCTTTGTGTCATCTGTAAAGAGACATACTTTTCCTTCCAGTCCCTCTGCAATGTCGCTTATAAAGACATTGAAGAGGACCGGTCCTAATACTGAACCTCAGGCACCCCACTAGTAACCCCCTTCTTCAGAGTGGACTCCATTTACTATTACTCTCTGTGTCCTATTCTCCAGCCAATTCTTTACCCAGGCTATCATCTTGGGACCCACTCCCAGGCTGGCTAACTTGTATATCAATTTTTTGTGTGGGACTGAGTCACATGCCTTGCTAAAGTCTAGGTAGGTCATGTCCACAGCCCTTCCCTGATCTACTACTTTGGTCACCCAGTCAAAGAAATCTATTAGATTTGTTTGGCATGACCTTCTTGCTATGAATCCATGCTGCCTTGGGTCCTGTGCCCCTCTGGTCTCTAGGTACTTGACAATTCTTTCCTTCAGAAGTGATTCCATCATTTTCCCTATCACTGAGGTTAAACTAACAGGTCTGTAGTTTCCTGCTTCTGCCACTTTTGTGAAGGGGAATCACATCTGCCCTCCTCCAGTCCTCAGGTACCACCCCATCCTCCCATGATTTGTTAAAGAGGGTAGTCAGTGGTGTCACTAGTTCTAACCTTAGTTCTTTTAGAATTCTGGGATGAATCCCATCAGGCCCCATTGCTTTGTCCACCTTCAGTTTTAAGAGTTCTTTCAGAACCCTTTCTTCTGTAAATGGGCTGGTATCAACTTCTGTATCCAGAGTGTTTCTATTGTTTGTTTTAGGTACCTCCCCCTCTTCATTTGTAAATACTGAGCAAAAATATTTGTTTAGTATCTCTGCTTTTTCACCATCACCCTCTGCCCAACCCCCCTTCCCTTTATTAAACCTAAAAATCCCTGCTTTAGTCTTCCTTCGCTCCCTGATGTACCTAAAAAAGGTTTTATCCCCCCTCTTAACTGAGTTGGCTATCTTTTCCTCAGTTCAGGCCTTTGCTGTTCTGACTGCCTTCCCAGCTTCCTTTTGCTTTAACTGATACAATTCTCTGTCCTGCTCCTTCTGTGATTCCTTGTACTTTCTGAATACTTTCTTTTTCCTTGAACCTTCACTGCCACCTCCTTTGAGAACCATAGTGGTTTCTTACATCGTTTTGTTTTGTTTATTTGCTTCACACAAAGGCTTGTTACCTCTGTGATGGCAGTTTTTATTATTCCCCATTGTTCTTCCACCCCTCCTTCCTGCCCATTTGCTAGGGCATTCCTTAGGCACTCACCCATTTTGGAAAAGTCAGCCCTCCTGAAGTCCAGTACTTTTGCCTTTGTATGGCTTGACTCTATTGCTGTGTTTTTGTGAACCATACTGTTCGATGGTCGCTAGTTCCCAGATGGCTACCCACTTCTACATCTGTGATACTTCTCCATCTCCATTTGAGAGGACCAGGTCTAAGATTGCTCCTCTCAAGTGGGTTCCAATAATAGTTGTCTAAGGCATGCCCCCTGTAGGGCATCTAGAATAGCCCCACTCTTAGAAGTGGCTGCTACAACTGCACTCCAGTTAACATCTGGCATATTCAGATCACCCATCAGCAATATCTCCCCTTTATCTGCCATTCTAAGTATACTTTCTATCATTTCCTTGTCCATTTCCTCCCCCTGATAGGGGGGTCTGTATGCAACCCCTGTGCGGATTGTGGTACCATTGCCTGCCTCCAAATTGACCCACAGTGCTTCTTCTCCTCCCTGTTTACCCTTTTGTTCTGTTGCTTTGATTCC
Organism: Neoceratodus forsteri; assembly: GCA_016271365.2. Classification (NCBI taxonomy): domain Eukaryota; kingdom Metazoa; phylum Chordata; order Ceratodontiformes; family Ceratodontidae; genus Neoceratodus; species Neoceratodus forsteri. The sequence goes on from CM057456.1 coordinate 1,684,668,939, forward strand.
TTCTCTTATGTAGAGAGCTACTCCTCCTCCTCTTTTACCCTCCCTGTCCCTCTTGTAGATAGTGTATCCTGATATGTTTACATCCCAGTCATGGTTCTGTGTGTACCATGTTTCTGTGACCGCCACAATATTCAGCTGTTCCTCCTCCAACAAGGCCACTAATTCAGGAAGCTTGTTACCCAGACTACGGGCATTGGTACTCATTGCTCTCCATTTTTTGATGGCTTTACCTTCTTTTGCAGCATCCCTCACTGACCTTTCTACCTTGGTCTTTTTCTCATTTAGTACCCTGTTTTGTAGGGGGAGGCTGGGATTTTCCTGCTGCTTATCAGTGCCTCCCCCCTTGACTAGTTTAAAAGCTTGCCAATGAAGCATTTAAACAGATTGCCCAAAAGACTTGTTCCTTCCTGGACAGATGCAGACCATCCTGCCAGTATAGGCTGGTGTCCCTCCAGGTGGAACACCAGTCCCCAGTGAAACCAAACCCCTGTGCTCCACACCATTTTTTCAACAATTCATTAAACTGCATGGTGCAAAGTACCCTTGCCTCACCCATGCCACTGACAGGCAGCACCTCTGAGAAGGATACTGTGTGTGCTACTTGTCTTAGGCCCCTCCCCAACTCTACAAAGTCCTTCTGCGCTGCTGTAATCTCATGATGAGCCAAGTCATTTGTCCCTAGGTGGACAATGATGTCCAGCTCAGACTCCTGTGCAACTGTTATCATGATCTAAGGATGTGCTTCCTGTCCCTCCAAGCCATGGCACTAGGCAGGCACCTTACTTCAGTTTTCCCTGCTCCCTCCAGTTCTATCCCCCTAATAATTGAGTCCCCCACCAGGAGCTGCTTCCTTTCCCTGTGGTGCCCTCTGCCTCCTTCCTGAGGGCCTCCCTTGTGACAGTTGTCTGCATCCTCCTTAGTCTCCCCTGTGGGTGCATCCATAGGGGAACTATGTTCCCCCCAGAATGGTGTATGGATTGTGGAGTGGAACAACTGACTGAGTGTGCCTCTGTTCCACCACCTTTACCCTTCCTGAGCCCACTGTGGTCCAACTGCTGTGCTTTCTTCACAACCTCTGAGGTAGTGGTGGTGGCTCTGGTGCTCCCTGGATGGGGGAGGTTCCCTTACTACTGTCCAATGCGGCCTGAAGACGGGCAACTTCCTCCCTCAGGGCAGATAGTTGTCTGCAAACAGGGCAGCATCTCAGCCTCCAGAAAGACTCCCGGAAGACTGCTGCCCCACAACCATTACATTGCACTACTCCCCACATAACTGTCTACCTTGTTGGGTTTTTTGTGTGTGTGTGTGTGTGTGTGTGTGTGTGTGTGATTGGTTTGTTATATAAAAATATATGTATTTATATAATGTGTATGCTTATATTGTCAGTGCAGTGTGCTAGAGAGGATATGACAGTGATATGCACCTTGCCCTCTTGAGGAAATGATGTCAGAACCCCAGGTATAAAGGAACTATTTCCAGGGTGGGTGGGGTAAGGGTGGAAGGTTTGGGCCTAAACTGTGCCCTCACGAAACAATCAGCTAAAAGCTCTGACCTACCACTCACGATGGTGCCTTCCTGTCAGCAAGATGCCCTACATGACAATTTGACAAAGAAAATACCCTGTTAATCAAACAGAGAAAAATCCAAACATCCAAGTCATACACAGTTCAAGGTACAAGGAGAAGATAAACTGTAGGTGTGTACACAAAACACTGTATTTATTGAGCATAATATATGGCAATGAATATAATAAGAAAAAATGTTGTAAGGATGTAAAATCTAATAGATTATTTTGTAATATTATGTAGATGGAATACCCCATGAGCAAGCTGCATTGAAGGAGCGAAAAGTAGGGGAAAATAAATGAGACTTGAACTGAAAAAAACATATCACATGTGTTTATAGCTATATGAACAGAGCTCCCTTTTTATAAATATATGGTTGGAATAATTTTGGTACCTCAGGGAGCTGAAGAAAGCAGCAATCAAGATATCCATTTCCCACAAAAAATACCAGGAAGTAACCCCAATAGTCAGGTTTGCTGCACCTTCTGTGTCCTTCAACCCCCTTTTTTGGAATTTCCCAAGCCTCCTCCCTAGTGAACACTGAGTCAAAGTAGTCATTCAGTTTGAATATAGCTCATTTCCAATGAGGTCTGATTGCATTTGTACAAGGATGATGTTCGACCCCTCATAGGCCCCATACCAGTGACAAGGCACCCCCCACACACACAGTCCTGTGGCAAAGGATAACTGTGGGAAGGTAAGTCCTCTAGAAGCTGGGTTATGAGGCTGGGAAGTCAATAGGAAGGAGTCAGCCAGTGCAGCTCAGGAGATAAGCAAATGATTGAAAGAAAAACAAAATATTTGAAAAAACTTGCTAGCAACTAACCTCGTACCTAGAAAAATACAACCTACTAATGGTTCACCAGTCAAGATTCCAGGTGGGCAGATCCATATCCAGCACATTTGTAGACTTTGCCGGGGATGTTGATGGGGTCCTGAGAGATGGGGTTTCCATTGGAGTGGTATATGTGACCTCTCAAAGGTGTTTGACATGATCGGCCACAGCATCTGACTAGAAAAACTAAGGAAAATGGAAGCTGCAGCAGAATTGAACTCCTGGTTCAACTTCACATCATACTTATTCAACCATTAGTAGTCAGTAGCCATACCCAGTACAATACAGATGTAGGGTACACAAATAGTAATTCAACAAAACAGACTTGGGATACAAGAATCAGAGCAACTCAACAGTATAGTACACATAGAGTAGAAGTAGAATAAGAGCACAGTCCATGGTCAGTTCCTTCTAAAAGTATTTATTTGCATCTAGTGAATTCAAAAAAGCAAGCACGCTGTCACATACATTAGTGCAGAACACTCCCCTTGAGGCCCCGACAGGTTTCGCACTTGCACGCTTCCTCAGGGGGGCTGATCCAGTGGAGGGCTATTCAGATTTAAAGGATGCTGGCAGCTGAACTGCATCTATCTGAATTTGTGCACCCATTAACACTGTCAATTAGATAAAACATACAAAGAGTACTATACATAAAAGCAGCATGTCACAAGCAGTGACAGAAAAATTACATTATGCACAAAATGACAATGCCTCTGTGTAATATTCCATTAATAGGCCAAAATATGTAAGATACAATAACTGTACAATGCTCTATTCCCAACTGCATGAATTTTGCCATCATTTACCACAAATATGACCAGAAGGTCAACTGGGAGTCAAGATATGCTCATATGTGCTTAAAACATCTAAAAAGGGTTGGAAACCATTTTTTTAAGTTTGAATTCCATGTATTATTGTGATATCCTAGTGAAAATTAGTTATGACATATCCAGTACAAAAATAAAAATAAAAAGAGGGCTTATACACAGTATTTTAATTACAAAGGACTGTGTAGTACTCTATTCCCCAAATACCTAATTACCACAATTTAAACAGGAAAGTAACCAAGGTTAGAGTATACTCATAAGTGCTAAAAGCATCTTAAAGGGATAAAAAAACAGACTTCTCCTTTTAAATTGTTATTAATACTAGTATCCTAGTAAGAATAAGCCATAGCTCATTCAGTAAAAAATAAGTCCAAAAGAGTACATCTCATTTTAAATTATTATTAATACTGGTACTCTAATGGAACTTAACTATAACACATCCAGTAAAAATTGAGTCTTATATACAGTATGGCCAAAATTCTAAATAAATCATACATTGGATATCAATAATAGCACAGGACAATTTTCTATGTGCATCATATTTCAAACACAAAAGTGCCAAAATACGTTTACCTCCATCTACTAAATCAGCCTTTTATTTTGCCCCTTTCTATTTCTTTTTAAGAAATGAGTCCAATATGTAGTATGACCAAAATTCTAAATAAATCATAAATTGGATATCAATAATAACACAGGACAAGTTTCTATGTGCATCATATTTCAAACACAAAAGTGCCAAAATACATTTACCTCCATCTACTAAAACAGCCTTTTATTTTGCCCCTTTCTAATTCTTTTTAAGAAATGACATAAGATTAACATTGTCATTGAGACCAAGCTTTTTCAATTCCTTCAGGTGAAAAATCCAAAATGTTTTACTCTGCAGTAATAAATCCTCCAAACGGCCACTCCTTTCTCCTAATCTAACTCTTTCTATTCCACAATATTTGAAAATGTGCATTTGTGGATTTCTGCAGGTGAACAGGCATTTTGCCAAAATATATATATGTCACCTGTTGTGGAGCAATTAATAAACTGCTCTATGTTGTAAGATCTTTAACAATTTTTTGAAGTTAAACAATCCACCTTCATGATCACATCACAATGTGTACATCTACTACATCTAAATGACCCTTTAGGTGGTGGGGGCAGGTTGCAAACTATGAACTAATGTATCCTGTAAACTAGATCCTCTCCTGTACACTATTCTTGGAAACTGTTTAGTATCTTCAGACAGACATGGCTCTGTCTGGAAAAATGGCCAATGTTTTTGTATGATGTCATTCACCATATATGACGTTATAGTATATGTACATACAAAATTAATGACATCATTTTGTCATTTTTGTTTATTTCTGTTCTGGTATTGCAACAGTTCCTCTCTATTTTTGTCCTCTGCTGTCTGTTTAGCCTCTTTCACAGCTACTGCTATACCACCTAGAGACACACCTCTCTTCCATTCCCTCTGATCTACTTGCAAACGAATCATCTAATGAACAGTTAGACATTTAGATGTGGTAGATGTACACATTGTGATGTGATCATGAAGACGGATTGTTTCACTTAAAAAAATTGTGAAAGATCTTACAACATAGAGCAGTATATTAATTGCTCCACAACAGGTGTTATATATATGGCTGCTTGTGCAAAACACATATGCAGTAGCAGAAATCCACAAATGCATATTTTCAAATTTTGTGGAATAGAAAGAGTTAGATTAGGAGAAAGGGGTGGCAGTTTGGAGGATTTATTACTGCAGCATGAAACATTTTGGATTTTTCACCTGAAGGCATTGAAAAAGCCTGGTCTTAATGACAACGTTAATCTTATGTAATTTCTTAAAAAGAAATATAAAGGGGCAAAATAAAAGGCTGTTTTAGTAGATGGAGGTAAATGTATTTTGGCACTTTTGTGTTTGAAATATGATGCACATGGAAAATTGTCCTGTGTTATTATTGATATCAAATTCATGATGTATTTAGAATTTTGGCCATACTGCATATTGGACTCATTTCTTAAAAAGAAATAGAAAGGGGCAAAATAAAAGGCTGATTTAGTAGATGGAGATAAATGTATTTTGGCATTTTTGTGTTTGGAATATGATGCACATGAAAAATTGTCCTGAGTTATTATTGATATCCAATTTATGATGTATTTAGAATTTTGGCCATACGGTATATAAGACTCAATTTTCACTGGTTGTGTTATAGTTAATTTCCATTAGGATGCCCTTTATTAATAATAATTTAAGATGAGATGTACTCTTTTGGACTTATTTTTTATTGAATGAGCTATGGCTTATTCTTACTAGGATACCAGTATTAATAACAATTTAAAAGAAGAAAACTGTTTTTTATCCCTTTAAGATGCTTTTGGCACTTATGAGTATACTCTAACCTTGGTTAATCTCCTGGTTAAATTGTGGTAATTATTTATGTATTTGGGGAATAGAGTACTACACAGTCCTTTGTAATTAAAATACTGTGCTGTGTATAAGCCCTTGTTTTATTTTTATTTTTATACTGGATATGTTATAACTAATTTTCACTAGGATATCATAATAATACATGGGATTTCAAATTTAAAATAAGAAAACTGGTTTCCAACTGCTTTTTGATGCTTTAAGCACATATGAGCTTATCTTGACCCCAGATGACCTTCAGCCATATTTGTGGTAAATGATGGCAAAATGTATGCATTTGGGAATACAACATTATACAGTTATTGTATCTTACAGATTTTGGCCTATTAATGAAATATTACACAGAGGCATTTTCATTTTGTGCATAATGTATTTTTTCTATCACTGTTTGTGACATGCTGCTTTTATGTATAGTACTCTTTGTATGTCTTATCTAATTGTCAGTGGTAATGGGTGCACAATTCAGATAGATGCAGTTCAGCTGCCAGCATTCTTTAAATGTGAATAGCCCTCCACTGGATCGGCCTCCCTGAAGAAGCATGCAAGCGTAAAACCGGTCAGGGCCAGAGGGGGAGTGTTCTGCACTAATGTATGCGACAGCGTGCTTGCTTTTTTGAATTCACTGGAAGCAAATAAATACTTTTAAAAGGAACTGACAGTGGACGGTGCTCTTATTTTTCTTTTGAAACTGAACTATGGTGTAATAAGCACATCTGTTCCAGAGCACACTTTTGAGATAATATACAGTACAAGTAACATTATTGAGCCATTAGAGATTCAGAGGAAAACAGACTGTGCTGGTAAATCAAAAGAGCTTTTGCAGTGGCAAAACAGGTAGTGCCAGGGGGAATTAAAGTGGTAGTACAGGGGGCTGGGGGAAGGAAAGGCAGCGGAGGTGGAGGAGCAAGAGCACTGGGTAGCAGGAAGAAGTCAAAGGAGGTGTTGGATGGTGGCGAGTGAGGCAGATTGGTGAAAGACTATGGAATGCTGGTTCCAGAGATACAGAGATAAGGGAGTCAATAAGAGAAAGCTGACTGACCTGTTGCTGATTGGGGGTGGTGAAGGGAGAAGGAGTGGGAATCTCTGAAGCGCAACAAGTAGGCTGAGGGGTTTGCTAGTTAGAGGCTGGAGGAGAGATAGGAGTGGAGAATAGAGTTGTGTGAAATTGGAAAATTTTACCTAGTGAAATATTTTGCGTATTTACCACATTACATGAAATTTTTCACCTAGGAGATATGTAATTTCGTCTTGGATGGCGATTTCACGTAATGCGAAATTTTGCTAAATTTTGCCAATTTTGCCAATGTTTTTCAATTTCACCTGCTAATTTGCAATACATTGTGGGTAAATAGCAGAAATATAATGTGCAGGCTGTTTTCTGCACAGTATATTATCTGTTGAGTTGGAGAACAGTTCAGTGTGGAGCATCACAGCCAATAAATCCTTCAAAAACCTCTTTGTTTGTTATTTTTAAGAGCTTACTGCTCCCAAAATCTAAATTTTGTTCCTAGTGCTGCTTGTGAATTTTTTTTTTTGTTTTGGTATCTTTGGGTAATACTTAGATAAACTTAGAGAGTGTTTTCAGTTTTCTCTGTGTCTGTGTCTGTGAGAGAGTTGAGTGGGGGAGGGTCGACCACGTGTGTGTGTGTGCATATGTGTGTGTGTGTGTGTGTGTGTGTGTGTGTGTAAGCAGAGCAAGTTAGTTCCTAATACTTGATATATTTCTAGTTTCTGTTATTTCTTTTAAACCTTTTTTTGTTTTCTCAGAAGAAGCCAGACTGGGAAGGAAACATATGCATTTCAGTGCTTTACAGTAACTGGTAATTGCTATTTTTCTTTTAAACTTAGATTGTGGGCTTTTAGTGACACTGTAATTTCTTTGCTGTCTTTACTTAGAATTGTTTTGGGCTGTTGAAAATTTAAAACGTAGTGGTGGTGTATTTCTTTGCTGTCTTTAATTGCTGCAAATTTAGTCTTGGCTTGTCTGACTTGCCCTGTAGTTTGGATGAGGGGTGCTAATTGTCTGGTCTCTGACCTCAGCTATGTGATAACTGGAAGTGGAACTTAATCAGTGTTGAGGTAGCAAGTGATTCTTGTTTTCTCAGAAGAAGCCAGAAGGGGAAGGAAACATTAATTTCAGTGCTTTACAGTAACTGGTAATTGCTATTTTTCTTTTAAACTTAAATTGTGGGCTTTTAGTGACACTGTAATTTCTTTGCTGTCTTTACTTAGAATTGTTTTTGGGCAGTTGAAAATTTAAAACGTAGTGGTGGTGTATTTCTTTGCTGTCTTTAATTGCTGCAAATTTAGTCTTGGCTTGTCTGACTTGCCCTGTAGTTTGGGTGAGGGGTGCTAATTATCTGGCCTCTGACCTCAGATACATGATAACTGGAGGTGGGGCTTAGTCAGAGTTGAGGTAGTAAGTGATTTTTGTTTTCTCAGAAGAAGCCAGAAGGGGAAGGAAACATATTCCCCCAACTTTTAATTATATGCCCTGTTAAATCTGATTGACAGGAACTAAACTCTGGGGATAGTAGGGGGTATGGAGTAGGAGGGGAATAAGATGGAAGAAGCCCACCCTCAGCACAACAAGTGTTTTGACTTATTTATTTATTTATATTCTTTTTTTAAAAGAAAAATATCTGAGGATCAGTGGCAGGATTTTTAGGACAGTAAATTAATAAAAAGGGAACTAGGAGAGCTTCAGTAACAGACAAGTAGTGGAATAGCAGTATAATTGTAGTATAATGTGGGGAGTGGGACAATGCAATGGCTGCAGGGCAGCCATATTCAGGCAGACCTTCTGGACACTGAGATACTGCCCTATATGCAAGCATCTCTCTGGACTGCAGGATGGGGTAGCCAGACTCAGAGCAGAAGTAAACTGGGTCAGGAGTACCATCACCCCTATCCAGAGACCACCCAGTCCAATGCCACTGCCTCAAAGGATGCTGAGAATGAGGAGCACTTGGATGACAGTGGGCTCAGGGAGGGTTAGGGTGGTCAGGCAGAAGCACATGCCAGATCTTATTCCACTCAAGAACTCATATGCCACACTGGCAAATGGGGACAACCAAATAGAGGTACCCAGAGAAGTGGAAGGAAAGGATGAGGAGGTTAGCCAAGGAGGTGACCTCAGCGGGGAGTGCAGTGGACCCCAAAGGAGGAGGAGGAAGTGAATCCTAGTGGGGGACTCCATCATAAGTGTGATCCAGCTAGGAACATAGGAGGGGGTGGGACAGGGAGGTGCGGTGCCTACCAGGTGCCATGGCATGAAGGGATGGAAGGAAGATCCCAGGGATCGCTAGGAAGATAAGATGGGAGGGTGAGCTGAATGTCATTATCTACCTAGGTACTAATGACCTGGCAAATGGGAAGCCAAAGGAAGTTCAGGAAAAGTTTAAGAAAATTGGGGAGGGGTCTCAAGCAAATAGCTACTTCTGTCACCTTCTCAGAAGTACTACCTTTGAGAGGCAAGGGAGAGCATAGGGGGTGCATGAACCAGGAACTTTAACTCATGGTAGAAGATCTGGTGCTGTGAGAAAGGGTTTGAATTCATTGGTGACTTGTGACCCACCTGGAGGGATGGAGGTTTGCTCAAGCCTGATGGCCTGCATCCATCCTGGAGGAGAATCCAAGCACTCAATGATAAGTTTAAATACTCCATTGACAAACATTTAAACTAGCCAAGAGGGGTGGCAGGCCATCAAGGAGGGTACCTACTTGCTTACCCCCCAAAGCTAGCAGTGGAACCAATGAACTGGAGGAGTGGCTATCTCTACAAAGCAGTGTGCAAAAGATGGAGATTAGTACCCAAGAAGTGGATAGGCAGAAAAGGGTCAAAATTCAGCAGAAGGGCAGACAACAAGGAGAACCAGGGATAAAGGACAACCAGGGAAGGGGCTGGAGTAGAACAGCTAAACAGTCTAGGGAGGTCAAATCATGGAAAGCCATGTGTGCCAATGCCAGGAGCCTTAGCAACAAGATGGAAGATCTGGAGGCTGTCATGGTGCAGTCAGACCTGGACATTGTGGTCATCACTGAAACCTGGTGTAATGATAACCATGACTGGGAGATGGCCATACCTGGCTACAATGTATTCAGAAGAGACAGGACAGGTAGGGAGGGAGGAGGAGTGGCACTGTATGTGAAAAATGACATAAGGGCACAGAGATCCAGGAGGAACAAAATGGGGGAGAGATACTGTGGGTTAAACTGGAAAGGAAAATAGGGCCAGCCATCCGCACAGGTGTGGTCTATAGACCACCAGCCTAGGAGGAAGAAATAGATAGGTAGCTGATGCTAGCCATCCAAAGGATGGCAGACAAGGGTGAGGTAGTACTGGTTGGAGACCTCAATATTCCAGATGTGGACTGAAGCATCCCAGCAGCTGCAGCATCAACTAGGAGCAGATTTATCCTGGACTCCCTTCAGGGTGCCTTCCTCAAGCAACTGGTCATGGAACCAACTCGGTAGAAGGAAATACTGGACCTTGTGCTCACAAACAAGGACAGTGTGATGGAGTTAACAGTGGGGGATCACCTGGGAAACAGTGACCACCAGTCATTGTGGTTTGAAATCACAGAAACAGCAGAACCAAACCACACAAAAACACGTATCCTGGATTTTAGGGGGCAGACTTTGGGAAAATGGGGAGATATTTGAAAGAGGCATTAAGGGGAATGGGGCAGGAATCAGGGGTTGAGTAACAGTGGGCAGTATTTAAAATTGGGATTACAAGAGCAACAGAATTATGCATTAAGCAGGTTAACAAAAGGAAAAGGAAGAGGAGACCATTATGGTTTTCCAAAGAGGTAGCAAAGAAAGTGAAAGCCAAAAAGACTGCATTCAGGCAGAAGAGAATAGGGAGAAGTACCAGGAGAAGCAAAGGGAGGCAGGGAGGTCAGTAAGAGAAGCCAAAGCTCAGAAAGAAGAACACATTGCAAAATCAGTGGGTAGAGGGGGCAAAACCTTTTACAGGTACATAAGTGAAAAAAGAAAGGCAAAAGGAGGGATAGTGAGACTGAAAGGGGAGGATGGGAGCTGCACGGAGGATGACAACAATAAAGCTGACATATTGAACAGGTATTTCTGCTCAGTCTTTACTGAGGAAGAGGAGGGTAATGGGTCTGAAAGGAGTACAAGGGGTGAGAATGGTGCAGAAATGGACACAAGTCCCTTTACACAACAAAGGGTCCTGAAAGAACTGGAAGTAATAAGATTTGATAAAGCAATGGGGCCAGATGGGGTGCACCCCAGGGTCCTTAAAGAACTAAGAGAGGTGGTGGCTGAACCTCTGGCTATCCTGTTTAGCTGATCATTGGAAACAGGGGAAGTACCCAAAGACTGGAGGACAGCAGATGTAGTCCCCTTATACAAAAGTGGGAACAAAGAGGAAGAGGGGAACTACAAACCAGTCAGCCTCACCTCGGTAGTGGGGAAGATCATGGAAGCATTACTGAAGGAGAGATTGGTGGAACATCTGGTTGTCAATGGACTACAGGACCCAAGGCAGCATGGTTTCACCAGGGGGAGGTCATGTCAGACCAACCTTGTTGAATTTTTTAACTGGGTGACTAGGGAGGTGGATCATGGAAGGGCAGTGGACATGGTCTATTTGGACTTCAGTAAGGCATTTGACACTGTGCCACACAGAAGACTATTACACAAACTGGGGAATATGGGTGTTAAGGTAACTTCTCTGTCTCAGAGCAAAACGATGGTATGACGCTGCAGAAACATGAATGCAGACAAAGTTGTCCAGTTTTTATAGTTCTTCGTTTCACCTATGAAATAGTCTTTTTCAAGAGTTGCCTTTCTAAAAAATACAAACAGATAAAATTAATTTTAATAAATACTGTCTGCAACCAGTTCCATATTTATACCCAAAAGTGAAAAACAAACAAGTTAAAACATCTAAAATACCACAGGTGTTACTCACAAAATTTAATTTTTCAAATACAAATATAGTCTTGTACCCACTTCTTGTCTTACTGTGATGGAATTTCTGTAAAGAGCAAGATCATAATTGGCATTACATTTTTATTTTATGTGCCAATTTATACTTTATAGTGCTTCTCAACACCAATACTTCACCATATTAGTGATGAATATATTCAATTCAGGGTTGTTTAATTACCCATTCAATTCCTGTATCACGTAATTACGAGCAAGTCTCAATTTCTTGGCAGCCTTCAATATGGTTTACTTATTTCGACCAATTTGTTGTCCCTCAGGTTCCTGGCTAAAATTCAACACAATATCATGAAATTCTTTTTCTATCATTTCATTTTAATATTGTATTACAAAAATCTATTTAGCATTTTGTCAACCTTGACATAGTCATTAAATCATATATTTCTGTCTAAAACATATACAATTTTTTAGCCAATAATCAAATATGTCTGTTCTATTTTTGACATGTTTTATTTGAAATTATAATTTCTTTTAACATGATACAGCTCCTTTAATCAATCAATAAAAGTCAAGAATTGAAAATGTTTCAAATTCCATCTCATCTAATTAATTAATTTATTTTTTTCTTTCATGAAACCTTTATGTTCATAAATATAAAAAGAAACTCATTACATTAGGCTAACTATTTTCATTCTCAAATTGACTCACATCAACTCAGAGGTGAACAACATCATCTTCTCTACTAAAGTACTTAATCTGACAACATCACCATCTTTACTAGATAACTTAATTAATATAATGCTCTATAGGACCCTAACTGTCTAATCTACTTCAATCATTGCTTTTAACCATCTATTATCTTTTTCAATTAAACCACACCAGTTCGGAAGAAAACAGTATCATGATCTCTATTATCTTATTTAGTTAACATAATATTCAAAACAAAAACATTTGTATTAATATTTGTTGTTCAGTCAACTATTTTCTTTCTCAAATTGTAACACACCAGCTCAAGGGAAAACCACATCATCATCTCTATTACAATATTTAAATCCAAAATTCTAATTGTACTATACACCATTACATTTATAATGAAATGAAGAAATACATTTCTATCCATTCGTCTTCATTTATGCAAATGTCCAAAAAGAACTAAAACTCCATCCTTTTTACAATTCAAAAACTGTTATGATCTTATATTGATCTGGATGCACTTGTGATTCTCAATAGAATTATCGCTAAACATCTCATTTAGTGGACCCTATTCTATTAATTTTTTAGATGTTTGAAAACGCCATGCAAGTATCGTCCTACATAATTATGCGATACACTCGCATCTACTAAGTTAGAGAAACCTTCTGCCAGTCATTTTATTTATTTTACAGGTTTGTTCCTTATTTTAACAAATCAGAGTTAAAATATTATCATCTCAGCTGTTCTATGCCCAAACAGTCAGAAGAGACTGAAATACCACCATCTCCTAGTTTCAAAAATATATATTACATCATACTGCTTCTGTTCCATCTGATTATACTCTTTTAGTTGTAGTTTTGCTAAGCAGCATGTTTAACTAACCAAAATCTTTTTTTTTAGTTTGAAACGCCAAGCAGATAGCCAAACAGCCAGAGCGAATGACATTTCCACATTTCAAAAGCTTAATTTAAAGTGTCAGTCAGAAACCATTGTATGTTACTTCAGGTCCCTCTGATTTTAAAACATCAAACATATATCCAAACAGCCAGAGCAAGCACCATTTCCACATTTCAAAAGCTTAAATTAAAACACCAAACATATACCGTTGTATTTCACTTTGAGTAACAATCATTCCTACACTCTCGAAAAAACATTCTGACAATTATCTCATTTAGTCTTTAATCCTGAGTTAGCCCTATCAGTCTTATTTTAATCAATTCAAGGTAGCATTATAATTGCCTATGTGGCTTCATATCAGTACAGCAATCAACGCTAGAACATAACAGTCTCCAGGATTCAAAGACGATATATGTGCCTGCTTCTGTTTATTATAAGATGACCATGACTCTTTTATTATAAATACTCTCTCTATTTCATAGCCTTCAATGTAATTCTGAATGTTAATATATCCTACAAAGATGCTCTGCACACTGGGTCACTCATACTACTGCTGAAAATTGCCATAAGCTCCCATTTATTGTTTTTTTTTTATTTTAAGTGGGCGTTTTCAAAGCCTTTGGGTAACCTAAAGCATTACCGACATAAATCATGTAATCCTTGCATTCAAACAACCTGAAAGTCTCTAAGACTCATAGATTATTTCACAAGGTTAAAATACACTTAACTTTCTTATGATGTTATTTCAGCAGGCCCAACTCGCCCTTTCATTCAAAGTTTTTTTTTTTTTTGCATAATCTTTTTTTATTAGTTTCTCTTTTCCTATTACAGCAAAGCAAAGATATATATCTCCACCAACACTTATTAGTCTTATGCATACATTGCAAACCTCTCCCATTACATCCATCCAGTATCAGCAGTTGATTCAATCACCTTTCTTATAGATCTTGTATATCCATCTCAAATTTAGTACATATCTCTGTATTTTATATTTAGGATGCATATCCTAGTGGAGACAAAATAAAGAAAGGAGACAGTGAAGAAAGAGAGAAAAGAACAAAAGACAGAAATAGAGAAGAAACAGAGAAAACCCCTACCCCCCCACTCCCCCTTCCCATCCCACCCTCGCCCTTCCCCTCACCCCCCAGCTAATCAAGAATTCACTTCATTCCATGCAAATAGCTATACCTTTTCACCTCTATCCAAATCTTATTATCTCCTGCTCCAAGGGCTGCATAAAATCTAAGTAGGGTGCCCACATATTCGAAAAATGATTTTCTCTCCCCCTAGCCTTATACATCAAGCTTTCTAATTGCAGCACATCCCATGCAAGATTCCTCCACTGTCTAATTGTAGGCTTATCCCCAAAAACCCAAGTGTTCAGAATACACTGCTTTGCCAATACCAGGAGTATTCTCACCCATCTCTCCAGCATCTCCCATTCCTCCTGGTGTGTGTCATCCACCCCAAACAGCATTATAAGCGGTTCTACTCTAACCTGCTGCCCCTTCATGTTTGCCAACTCCTTTGCCACATCGCCCCAGAAAGCTTGAAGCATTGGGCACACCCAAAATGAGTGTAGGTAGGTACCCAGGGCCAACCTGCATCTCTGACAGATAGCCGAGACTGTTGGATTATACCTGTTCACTGCAACAGGTGGGGTATACAGCCTATGAACAAATTTATATGCTACCTCCTTATACTTATTACAGAGTAATAGGCCCTGGTGCATCCCTTTCATTAAAGCCCATTGCTCCTCAGAGAGTGCAACTCCCAGATCCCTTTCCCACAAGTGTTTAGTTTTGCTTGTCATATCTGGCCACTGGAGATGCAGGAGAGACGTAGCCTTCCTAACAATGCCTACAGGTTTCTGTTTAAGTTGCTGTAGCAATTCTTCCACAATCTGTATTCGGGCACCAGGGGCTCTTTGCTTCTCAATACCCTGCACATATTTCCTCACCTGGAAATATCTAAACATATGGTGTGCAGGCAGGCCCAGGTCCTCCCTAAGCTCACTAAATGCACAAGTCACTCCTTTTTTCCTTAACTCATTAAGACACATTACTCCCCTGTCTTCCCAATTCTGGAATATTGGGTCTCCTACTCCAGGGATAAAAAAGGGATTCCCAGTCAGTGGCAAAACAAATGATTCCCCTTTTGATGCCCTACTACCTTCTTAATTTGGTCCCAGCTATCCACTACCTCCTTCACTAAGATACTCCAAACCCGCTTATCCCCCAGCCCCCCTACTACTTGCTTCTACTAAGAGAGACGATATTCGAACCCCCAATCCCTCCTCCTCCAAATCCATCCAACTAGCCTCCTTTGGCCTATACACCCAGTCTTTAATAATCCTCATTTGTGCCACCCAAAAATATAACTTCATATCTGGGTAGTTCAACCCTCCTTTAGATTGATCAGCTTTTAACTTATTTAAACTAGCCCTAGGTTTCTTCCCTTGCCATATAAATCTGGAACAGTCCTTTTCAAATGCCTTTATATCTTTCCCTGTCAATCCTGTTGGTAACATCTGTAATGGGTATAAAATTCTAGGGAGAATGTTCATCTTCAGCAGATTAATACGTCCTATCCATGATATAGGCAAATTTCTCCATCTATCCATGTCCTCTCTTAACAACTTTAATAATGGGGTGTAGTTCAGCCTATAGAGTGATCTCAAATCCCTACCTATCTTGATCCCTAAACATGTGATGTGAGTACCTACCCTCTTCAGACCCCATGTACCACCCACATCACCCCTCTCTTCTCCCAATAGCATAATCTCAGACTTCCCCAGATTCAATTTATATCCTGAAAATGTGGCAAATTGACCTATGGTTTCCAGCAAAGCAGGCATAGTCTGTGTAAGGTTCTTCACATATAACATCATATCATCAGCATACAATGTAATTTTATGCTGTCCTCCACTCTTCCCCTTTATCCCTTGTATTCTTGAGTCCTCTCTGATGGCTATAGCCAGTGGTTCTACCGCCATTGCGAATAGCAGTGGGGAGAGGGGGCATCCCTGCCTTGTCCCTCTATGGAGCCTAAATTGTTCTGTTATGTTCCCATTAACTAGGACTGCAGCCTTGGGTGCCTGACACAGTGCTCGTATCATTTTAATGAAGCTTTCCCCTAAACCAAATCGTCCCAGGACTGTAAATAGATATGGCCACTCAATCCTGTCAAACACTTTTTCGGCGTCCATTGACAGTATAGCCGTTCGCCCTCCCATTTTCTTGGCCTGTTCCACAACATTAAGGACCTTCCTGATGTTATGATATGAGTGTCTACCTTTTATAAAACCCGTTTGATCTGAGTGGATCAATTCTGGAAGGATACCCTCCAATCTACTAGCTAAAATTTTAGCAAACACCTTAGCATCACAATTTAACAGAGATATTGGTCTATATGATGAACATTCCATTAGGTCCTTATTCGGCTTCAAAATCACACACACCAGGGCAGAACCACTTGTATCTGGCAGTTCCTCTTTCTCTCTTCCCTTCCTAAATACCTCCCACATTACCTCTTTTACCTCCTCCTTCAGCAGTTTATAATACTCTACGGGCAGGCCATCTGGGCCCCATGCCTTCCCGGTCTTCATCATGTCAATGGCCCCAATGATTTCCTCCCTTGTGATCTCCTTCCCTAACAACTCCTGTTGGTGCTTTGTTATTTGGGGCAGTTTATGCTTAGCCAAGAAGTCAAGCATTTCTTTTTCACTTCCCTCTCCACTTGCCCTATATAACTCCTCATAGTATTTCTTAAATGTGTCCCTTATCTCCACATATTTAGTGACCGTCTGCCCCTTTTTAGTTTTAATCCCCAGGATATGCACCGCATTTTTTCTTCCCTTTACAAGGTTTACCAGCAAAGGCCCTGGCTTGTTCCCCCATTCTTATACTCTGTGTTTCAAGTAGAACAGTTTTTTCCTAGCCTCATCTATCAATAAAGTGTTAAGCGCCTGTCTGGTTATTACCAGCTCTTGTCTCGCCTGTTCACCTCCTTCCCCTCTTGCTACCCTCCCTTCCAGTATTCTCAATTCCTGTTGAAGGGTCCACTGTCTTTCCAATCTGTTCTTTCTATATTTTGCCATATACCCTATAATTGCCCCCCTCATGTACGCCTTGCCTGCGTCCCATAACATTTGTTTAGAGGTGGCAGTCGGTGCATTTACCTCTATATAAAATTTAAATTGCTCTTTCACATATTCCTAAAACTCCTGCGAGCCTAGCACATACGTAGGGAATCTCCATGTCTGCATTTTCCCCCTCTCACTCGGAGAACAAAAGGACGCGACTACTCCTGCATGGTCTGAAATATGTATAGGACCATGTGCCACCTTCCTAAGCTTCTCATACCAATCAAGCATTACATAGACATGATCAGTTCTCGACCAAGTTTTGTGTGGGTTTGAGTAAAAAGTATATTCTCTATCCTGAGGATACGCTGTTCTCCAGGCATCCACCAGGTTCAGTTCTGTCAACCCCTTCCTCCATCTCCTAATACAAGGATCTCTATGACCCTTCCCCTCCAAGTGATCAAGGGCAGCATCAGGTGTACAGTTAAAGTCCCCTCCCATAACCAGGTTCTCAAACTGTTCCCTCATTAGTATGGACAAAATATTGTTGTAGAACCCCGGGTCCAAATTAGTTGGTGCATACACGCTCCCAAATGTGACTTTCAGGCCATGAAGAACCCCTGCAACAAACACATATCTACCCTCCTTAGGGTCTGCAAGGACCTTCGGAATCTGAAATGGTAGGTTTTTATGCACCAAGACCACCACTCCTTGTTTACGTGGGCTAAACGAGGCAGCATAACATGCACCCACCCATCCCCTTTTAAGTTTTACATTATCCCTTTTCCACTGTCCTTCCAAATGCTTCCTGCAGCATTCCTCTTACCCTCCTTCCATCCCCTTCCCAATTTTGCCCAAGGCCAAGTTATAACTATGACAAAATGAGGTAAATTGATAGAATTAATGATATAGGAGACTAGAATGAGGGCACCTGTAGCTTTAAGCCAAAACCCTCAGTGACGTAGTAGGTAAGGCATCCTGCAGTTTAAAAAAGGGACTGCAGTTAGTAAGCATCGAAGAGCAGTCGGAGTTAGTGTCCTATGCACTAACAAAAACTTTACCAGAAGGGTGAGTCTGCTTTATAGTTTTATAAATAAGTGATTGTAACTCACGTTTAGGAATGGCCGAAACTAGCATTTTATGCATTAATAAAAAAACTTTGAATGAAAGGGCGAGTTGGGCCTGCTGAAATAACATCATAAGAAAGTTAAGTGTATTTTAACCTTGTGAAATATTGTATGAGTCTTAGAGACTTTCAAGTGGTTTGAATGCAAGGATTGCACTATTTATGTCAGTAACGCTTTAGGTTACCCAAAGGATTTGAAAATGCCCACTTAATATAAAAAAAAAGTGATAAATGGGAGCTTATGGCAATTTTCAGCAGTAGTATGAGTGACCCAGTGTGCAGAGCATCTTTGTAGAATATATTATTATTCGGAATTACATTAAAGGCTATGAAATAGAGACAGCATTTATAATAAAAGAGTCATGGTCATCTTATAATAAACAGAAGCAGGCACAGATATCGTCTTTGAATCCTGGAGACTGTTAAGTTCTAGCTTTGATTGCTGTACAGATATGAAGTCACATAGGCAATTATAATGCTACCTTGAATTGATTGAAATATGACTGATAGGCCTAACTCAGTTTTAAAGACTAAATTAGATAATTGTCAGAATGTTTTTTCAAGAGTGTAGGAATGATTGTTACTAAAAGTGAAATACAACGGTATATGTTTGGCGTTTTAATTTAAAACATGTGGAAATGGTGCTCACTCTGGCTGTTCGGATATCTGTTTGATGTTTTAAAATCAGAGGGACCTGAAGTAACATACAATGGTTTCCGGCTGATGCTTTAAATTAAGCTTTTGAAATGTGGAAATGTCGTTCACTCTGACTGTTTGGATATCTGCTTGGCATTTCAAACTAAGAAAAAAAGATTTTGGTTAGTTAAACATGCTGTTTAGCAAAACTACAACTAAAAGAGTATAATCAGATGGAACAGAAGCAGTATGAGATAATATTTTAACTTTGATTTGTTAAAATAAGGAACAAGCCTGTAAAATAAATAAAATGACTGGCAGAAGGTTTCTCTAACTCAGTAGATGCGAATGTATCATGTAATTATGTAGGACAATACTTGCATGGCATTTTTAAACATCTAAAAAATTAATAGAATAGGGTCCACTAAATGAGATGTTTAGTGATAATTCTACTGAGAATCACAAGTGCATCCAGATCAATATAAGATCATGACAGTTTTTGAATTGTAAAAATGATGTTGTTTTAGTTCTTTTTGGACATTTGCATATATGAAGATGAATGGATAGAAATGTATTTCTTCATTTCATTATAAATGTAATGTGGTATAGTACAATTGGAATTTTTGATTTAAATATTGTAATAGAGATGATGATGTGGTTTTCCCTTGAGCTGGTGTGTTACAATTTGAGAAAGAAAATAGTTGACTGAACAACATATATTAATACAAAAGTTTTTGTTTTGAATATTATGTTAACTAAATAAGATAATAGAGATCATGATACTGTTTTCTTCCGAACTGGTGTAGTTTAATTGAAAAAGATCATAGATGGTTAAAAGCAATGATTGAAGTAGATTAGACAGTTAGGGTCCTATAAAGCATTATATTAATTATCTAGTATAGGTGGTAATGTTGTCAAATTAAGTACTTTAGTAGAGAAGATGATGTTGTTCACCTCTGAGTTGATGTGAGTCAATTTGAGAATGAAAATAGTTAGCCTAATGTAATGAGTTTCTTTTTATATTTATGAACATAAAGGTTTCCTGAAAGAAAAAAAGATATTAATTAATTAGATAAGATGAATTTGAAACATTTTCCAATCTTGACTTTTATTGATTGATTAAAGGAGCTGTATCATGTTATAAGAAATTATAATTTCAAATAAAATATGTCAAAAATAGAAAAGACATATTTGATTATTGGCTAAAAAATTGTATATGTTTTAGACATAAATATATGATTTAATGAATATGTCAAGGTTGAAAAAATGCTAAATAGATTTTTGTAATACAATATTAAAATGAAATGATAGAAAAGGGATTTCAGGATATTATGTTGAATTTTAGCAAGGAACCTGAGGGACAACAAATTGGTCGAAATAAGTAAACCATATTGAAGGCTGCCAAGAAATTGGGACTTGCTCATAATTACATGATACAGGAATTGAATGGGTAATTAAACAACCCTGAATTGAATATATTCATCACTAATATTTTATTTATTTATTAAATTCTCGGATTACAAATACCTTTGAGCAGAAACTGCTCATTTACAAAGGTTCCACGTCAAAGGATGAGGGTCAACATACATACAGAGGTAGTAAAAGAATGCACAATAAACAACCAAAACAACTAAAAGAAAAAATAATGGTACTCGGTTATAACATACATTATGATAATATTCATAAAACGAGCAGCTTGAGTAGGCAGCTGGCTGCGGTAACAATAAGAGATAGAGGGCACCATAGGCAGTTAGTATTGCAGGCATGCAACCGGGAAAGGAAGTTGGCAGGCTAATGGGCCACTGTCCGATGGTGGTGGAAAATGTCTTGTACCAGTGGAGATGTGAAACAGGAAAGGAGTCACAAGGAAGGCCCAGTGCCAGAGGGAATGAGATTGGGAAAGGGCCGGCTGTGAGACATGAGTGAGCTGGGAGGTGTTTAGAGAGATCTCTGTTCAATGAAACAGTCACATTGAGTGGTAGAGGTGAGGTAACATTTGAGATTCCTTTTGAAGGGTCCAAGTGTAGTAGAGGAAAGTGCTTCTTTATTGAGGGAATTGAACCATTGAGCGGCTCTATAGATAAAGGACCGCTGACCCATGGAGGTACGACATCTGGAACCTGAAAGGTTAGAGATTGGGCACCATGTGTTTGTTGAGTGCCACTGTAGGTAGTAAGGAGTGAGCTAACACCAGGTGGCATGAGACCAAGGAGAATCTTTTTGGTAAGTAAGCAGGTCTGGTATTGTATTCTGCTGCATAGGGGTAGCCAGCTGGCCTGTGCATAGAGGTCACAGGTGTGAGTTTGTTGGGCTGCACCCATCAGTAGTCTACAGGCTTTGTTGAGAGCAACTGAGATCCTGCGGAGAGCACTTGTTGGGGCACAGCCATAGATGGCAAGGCCGTAGTCAATGATAGAGGTGACAGAGCTGTAGATGGCTAGTTTAAGGGCATCCGCAGGCATACAGTGCTTGTATTTGCGTAGTAGTCCAATCCGTATATTGGCGGTCTTGGCAACAGTGTCAATATGCCGAGTGTAGGAGAGGGTACTATCCAGGGTAATACCAAGGTACTTGAACTCCTTGACATGTTCAAGTGGGTTCCCATCGTGGTTCTTGATGGTGAGGGACAGAGAGTTGTGCCTGCTCTGTCGGTTACAGAAGGACATGGCTTTAGTCTTGCTGTGGTTCAGGACAAGTTTATGAGAATTGAACCAGTCTTCGATGTGATTGAAGTTGAGCTGCAGCTGGTATTCAAGGACTGTAATGTCATGGTGGCTGGAAAACAGGACTGCATCATCTGCGTATAGTAATATTTCTTGCTGGCAGGCACTGGGGAGATTGTTGATGAAGAGGGAGAAGAGTAGAGGGCCCAGAATAGACCCCTGGGGGACTCCGGAGAGGACCGGTTTCTCATCCGAAGAGATCCCTGCAATCCTTACATGTTGGATCTGATTATCAAGGTAGGTGGTGAACCATGGGAGGACATCGCTGGAGATCCCAATGGAGGACAGTTGCTTGAGCAGTAGGGGGTGGTTAACTGTGTCGAATGCCTTGATAAGGTCTATAAATACTGCCCCTCCACAATTCCCTTTGTCAGCATGGCATGGATGAAGGTTGTAAATTCCAGTAGTGCAGTGGTGGTGCTGTGCCCTTTTCTGAAGCCATGCTGCTCTGGGCACTGTACATTGTACTTATCCAGGAATTCAACTAGTTGGTCCGACACTATTCGCTCCAGCGCTTTGAATAGTGGGGGGAGGAGTGAGATCAGTCTGTAATTGGTGTGCAGTGTCCTATCTCCGCTTTTGTGAACCGGTGTGACAGTGGCTTTCTTCCAGAGAGAGGGGAAATGGCCCAATCTAAGTGAGAGATTAAAGATCTTTGTAAGTGGTTCTAAGATTTCATCGAGGACTTGTGCCAGCAGTTTCAGGTCAAGGGAGTCACCACTGTACCCTTGTTTGCCGATGGCCTTTTGAATGTATTTTCTAGCTACTTGTGGTGGGACCTCCTTAAAAACAAACTTTGGGGTTGTACATTCTAGTTGGGGGGTAACTTGGGAAAAGCTGGAGGGGAGGTCGTCGAAAAAAATTTGGTGGAAGGACACTGTCCAGGTTTGTAAATGCATTATTAAAGTGCTGGTGATGATACCTAGGTCGAGTGTAGGAGGGTGCCATGAAGGTTGAGCATAGTGGGTGGTGCTTTAGGATCCTTGCCTGTGAGTTCTTTCATGTTGTTCCAGAATTTGTTTCCTGGCCCCAAGAGTTGGTCAGAGCCTCTTTGTAATAGCTGTGTTAGCATTCCTATTCTTGAGTGCAATCATTTCTGGCTGCTTTGTATAATTGTATGTTTACTTGCGTCGGAGTTGCATGAGCACAATGCCAGAGGTGGTCTCTGTGCTTGAGCAGAGTTAAAAGGTCAGTAGTAACCCAGGGGTTAGTCTGTCCTTTGACCTTCATCTTTTTCACTGGTGCATAGATGTCACAGGCTTCGTTGAAATGTTTGATAAATAGGTCCAGAGCTTTGTTGATGTCATCGAGGGAGTCAAGCACTGCCAAGTTCAGCCTGGTTAGATGGGATTTTAACAGCTGGAGGTGCCCTTGTTTGATAATCCTGGCATAGATAAGCTTGGGAGGCGGCTTGTGGTATTTTTTTGACCAGGAGCAGATGACAGGCAAGTGGTCACTTATTGTATCCGGGAGTACAGAAACATTGGAGATGCATTCAGGGTGGTTAGATAGAATCCATTCTAGAAGCGTAAGGGAGCCTGTCCTATAGTTACACCTGGTGGGGGCATTGACCAGTTGAGTGAGGTGATGCACCGTGGCTGCATCCTTATAGGTAGCAGCCTCAGTGGAGAGCCAGTTAATGTTAAAATCACCCATGATTATTGTTTCAGAATTATGTTGCTGGACCCTTAGATATTCCATGATGCTATGGAAGCCAGCAGCCTGGTCTCTTGGGGGGTAGGTAAACCGAGATGACAGTGAGTTCCTTGTTATGTGCACCAAGGAGGATTTTGATTGTGAGGACCTGAGAGGAGTTGCTTAGGCTAGGGGATGGGATGATGTGACCCATAAGGGTATCCTTAAGATAGATGGCACAGCCCCACCCCGGTTAGCAATCCTGTCTTGCCTGAAAATGCAGTAGCCAGGGATAGAGACTGAGGAATCAGGGATTTTAGGGTTTAGCCATGTTTCCACAACTGAGAGGACATCAGGGTTGTGCTGTAGGATCCATGTTTGGAGGGAGTCAAGTTTGTTGAGGATGCTGCAGGCATTGGTGGATGCCATGGTAAGTGTCCCTGTCCTTCTGATTGGTGCCACTGCTGGCTGCCCAGGTGGTCCTGGGTTGGGGTGAACATTTCCTGAGAGCATGAGCAGCATAAGGAGAATTTGTAGGAGAAAGGATTTCAGCATCTTGTAGACACCTGGTGGTTAAGTCATAAGCCAAAAGAAATTATCAACAGCTGAGGTCCAGAGTCACAGAATGTGTTAGAATTCCTGCAGGTGATGAACTGTGCCTACGCATATGCAGGATGAAATCCTTTTGTCTGCATGCTTTTGTCATTCAAAGAGGTTGTTGAAAAGCCACATACAGATCATGGAGCAGGTCAGAGAAAATGTGGATTCAAGCAGACCTAGAGTCACTGAGTTTATCAGACTTAATTGCTTGACTTATGTTTTGCTTTGGATAGCTTCCAAAAAGTTGATTTTTAAATGAAAAATGCAGATACCTGGTTGTGATGTTTTGCAGAAATCCAGTTCAGGAAATTTTCACGGATGTAGTGAGCAAGAATGGTGTAGTTACTCCAAGCAGAAAACCATGTAAATCCACAAAAACTAAGCTACAGACACAGACACAGACAAGCAGCCACCTTGGATCCATGGTGAAGGATTGGTGTTGGGGAGCACTATAAAGTATAAATTGGCACATAAAATAAAACATTAATGTCAATTATGATCTTGCTGTTTACAGAAATTCCGTCATAGTAAGGCAAGAAGTGGGTACAAGACTATATTTGTATTTGAAAAATTACATTTTGTGAGTAACATCTGTGGTATTTAAAATGTTTTAACTTGTTTGTTTTTCACTTTGGGGTATAAATATGGAACTGGTTGCAGACAGTATTTATTAAAATTAATTTTATCTGTTTGTATTTTTTAGAAAGGCAACTCTTAAAAAAGCCTATTTCGTAGGTGAAACATTGAGTTTATTGCCACTTTTATACAATAAAGAGAAGAACTATAAAAACTGGACAACTTTGTCTGCATTCATGTTTCTGCAGCGCCATACCATCGTTTTGCTCTGAGACAGAGAAATTGCCTTCACTTTTTGATACATCGGTATAGGCTGCTTGGACAAAGTATTAAAGAAACA
This sequence comes from Neoceratodus forsteri, assembly GCA_016271365.2. Lineage (NCBI taxonomy): Eukaryota > Metazoa > Chordata > Ceratodontiformes > Ceratodontidae > Neoceratodus > Neoceratodus forsteri. The sequence goes on from CM057456.1 coordinate 1,684,693,814, forward strand.
TTTTATAAAGAACAGTTCATTACCTGTGGATTTCCTTTCCTTTTCATCTTTCCTTTTTTCTTTGTCAACTATTTTATATTGAATATGGGTGTGGGCAGGATAGTAGTGTGATGGGTAGGTAACTGGCTGGGTGGCAGGACACAGAGGGTGGTGGTAAATGGCTGTCACTCCGCATGGGAAAGAGTGACCAGTGGGGTACCACAGAGTCAGTGCTGGGACTGGTCCTATTCAACATCTTCATCAGTGACATTGCACAGAACCTAGAAGGCAGAACTTCACTGTTCACTGATGACACAAAGCTCTGTAACAGAGTAGACACACCAGAGAGTGCAGACAGAATGAGAAGGGACCTGCAGAAACTTAAAGAATGGTCAGGGATTTGGCAGTTGAAATTCAATACAAAGAAGTGCAAGATAATGCATAGAGGGCACAAAAACCCTGGCACAAAATATCAGTTGGGGGGTGAGGATATAGCATGCACCAAGCAGGAAAGGGATCTTGGGGTTATCATCTCTGATGACCTCAAGGTAGGGAAACAATGTGACAAGGCAGCAGGAAAAGCAAATAGGATGCTGGGATGCATAGGCAGGGACATCACCAACAGGAAAAGGGAGGTCATAATTCCACTATACAAGACACTAGTGAGGCCCCACCTGAAGTACAGTGTACAGTTCTGGAGACCTTACCTATGTAAGAACATAGGGTAGAAAAGGTTCAGAGGAGGGCAACAAAGATGGTACATGGATTGCATGACAAGTCTTATGAAGACAGGTTGAAGGAATTAAATATGTACTCCCTGAAGGAGAGGAGGGAGAGAGGGGACATGATAGAGACATACAAGTATCTTACAGGGAGGAACAGGGTGCAGGAATATACTATTTTTAAGTGAAAAAGATGTTCCAGGACTAGAGGGCATGGGATGAAGTTGGAGGGAGGATGATTCAGAGGAAACGTGAAGAAGAATTTCTTCACAGAACGGGTGGCGAACAAGTGGAACACCCTGCCAGAGGAAGTGGTGGGGGCTGAAACAATCACAGGATTTAAGAATGCATGGGATAGACATAAAGGAATTCTGGAGGTCAGGGGTAAGGGGCAACATACTTCTAGGAAAATATAAACTGAACTTACAAGCTCAAATGGGCAGACTGGGTGGGCCATAGGCAATTATCTCCTGACACTGTCTATGTATCTATGTATCGCTGTCTTTATATTTTGTTGGTCTGTTACTTATTTTTAATATTTTTTCATATATGGACCCTTTTTTGGGTAACTTTATCTGAACAGTTGCTCATTCTGAGTAGTTCTGTTCCTGTTTCCCTTTGTTTAATCACTTTTCTGCTTTATTTTTGTATTGGAAACTATTGTAAATGGTGCAGAAAAGAACGGATTTCGGTCCTGGTGGTGGATGTAAACCATCTAACAGCATGACTGACACCAGATTTCTGTCTCAGTTTATTGTAACAGTTTTTGGGAAACATCTCTGGACTTTTGGGGCATGTTCAGCAGTGTCAGCACCAAGATTAGGCCTGAAAACTGTTGTGAACAGTGCAGAAAACAATAGATTTCGGTCCTGGTGGTGGATGTGAACTATATAACAGCATACCTGACACCAGATCTCTGTCTCAATTTACTTTAACATTTTTTTGGGAAACATTTCTGGACTTCTGGGACATATTTGGCAGTGGCAGCACCAGATGATTTACATCTTTGGAATGTTGCACACAAAAATAACTGACACATCACATAGCATTGTGAAACAATTTTTTTTAATAGGCACAATACTTGACATTTGTGGATAGGAGAAGGAAACACGTTAAAGAGCAGGTGACACCTTCAACATAACTTTCTCAGAACATAACATTGACCAACTATTCAGTTGCATCCCACATATATGGAGTTTGAAAAGGCCAGCACCTGTCGAAGGCTGTCGGCCGTCAGAGCCCTGTGCACAGTCTATATTTTTTGAATTCAAATACCTCATTTGAGTTGCTTCAATGCTAAGTAAGAATTACTCACCACAGCACATATCCATAAAGTGCACTTTCTTTATTCCAGTGTGGCAAGTAAACTATGTAAAAAATGCTCCCATATCACTAAGATAAAAACACCTGCTCCCTCAAGGCACCGTACTTCATGATACATCAAAGGTTTTGTCACTCCTGACATGTTTCACACATGCGTGCTTTCTCACACACAAAGCACTCATGTCATGTCATGTCATGTCATGTCATTGCAGTGTCAGTGGCTCAGTAGGTAGCACACTCACCTCTGAGGCCAGGAGATCAGAGGGCTGTGGGTTCAGTTCCCACATCTGGTACTTGGGTTAATATCCCAGTACTGACACTGTAGTGCAGCATGAGAGGAGTGCTGCACTTCTGAGATGCCGTCTTTCAGATGAGACGTTAAATCGAGATCTCATCTGCCTGGATTGGTGGCAGTTCAGATGGATGTTAAAGATCCTATGTCACTTATCGAAAAGAGTAGGGGACGTTTATTGAATAAGAAAAACAATACATCACAAATGACAAATCAGAAAAGCTCAAAAACAATCAGCGAACATGAAAAATAAATACAGAAATATCACAGAAAACTCAAATACATATTGAAATTCTTTAACATCAAAAAACAGGAAAACATTTCCATAAATCAACAACTTTATCTCTAGAATATTTGTTAATATCCAGTGTTCGAAGTGCAGACAAGTCAGTCTCAACATGTGTGATGATAACAGAATGTAACACCTGCTGTTGTTGCAATACAAACTGACATCGGGCCTGCAGAGAAAATATTGTAATAATGCAAAAAAAACATTCAAGGTACTTCTATTATATTTACCCCAGATTCCTGTATAATCACCCAAAACTAAAGTACCATATGATAATGAAGCTAAGTGTGGCATATGCCATTGTAAGGCGGCTGCATCCCAGAATGCCTTACTCTCCATACATTCTAAGAAAAAATGGGATTGACTTTCTTCTATGTTAACACACATAGGCCTCAAACAGTATCTATCACTTTGAGGCTTATATTTCAGATTACCCCTAACACCCAACCTCCCATGTGCCAAAACCCAAACTATATCCCATGTTTTCACAGGAATTTTAAAATCAGTCAATTTATACAAAGCAAAAGTCATTTTCGTCTGGGTACAAGTAGGAAAGAGAAGAGTCACCTTCTGAACTTCATATACAACATATGCATAGAATGATTTTCTAGTCAGGGAATGTAATTTCTGTAAGGGTACCTTCCATTGATATCGTCTTTTTAAGCATGAAATTCCATATCCCGGTAGCTCATCAGAGACCAATATTTTAGGAGAAAACATGGACCATTTAAAAAAATACTTGTGCCAAATAGATTGTACCCAGTACTGCCATGGTAAACAAGCTTCATGCCATATAAAATGGAAGGAAGAAAATAAAAATACAGAGTGGAAGAAAATAACAGGATTCACCATCTGTAAACCTCCATTTTTGAGCGGAAGATAAGTAAAATCTTGTTTAACGGGGTTAAGCCTGTTACCCCAAAGCATTTGAAAGAAAATACTATACAACCTGGTTTCCACAGAAAATGGTGGTGGAAAAAGATGGCTCAAATATACAAATACTGGCAATAAGAATTTTTTAATAATCAAAATTCTCTTCTTTTTACCAAATTTCCAATTCTTCCATTGATTAACCTTAGATTCCCCAACTAGTAATTGTTTTTCCCAATTATAGACTGCCATATCATCAGTCCCAAACCAGTTCCCTAAAATCTTTTGTGGTAATACTGCAAAGGATATACCTAAACAATCAGTTAAATCGGGGGACACAGTATCTAATGACAAAGCAAAACTTTTCTCCATATTAAGTATAGCCCCTGAAAAGCGTCCAAAAGAGATAAAAACATCCAATGCTTTCCTTAAGAATGAAGTGTCTGCAACTAAAAGAGTTACATCATCTGCATAAGCAGTGATTTTGACTGTGTCTAAATGCGATGAGGGCGAAATACCTATGATTTCATGGTCCCAAATAATTCTCCTAATAACAGGATCCAATACAAAGGTATATAAAAGGGGGCTCAGGGGACATCCTTGCCGAACACCCCTGCCTATACCAATTTCTGTACCAATAATCCCATTAACTATCGGAATAGTAACTGCCTGACTATAGAGCATAACTACCCACTGAACAAATTGTTTTGGAATACCATATTGTAATAAAATATAATAAAGAAAGGAATGACAAACAGCATCGAAAGCTTTAGCTTGATCCAAAGCCGCCACCAATCCTGTTTGGGTAGCAAATTTACTACTTGCAAAAAGGTCCCTCACTAAAAAAAGATTATACTGAATCTTCCTATTAGGGATAGAGCATGTCTGGGCAGGATGTATAAGGGAGTCCGCTACCTTCATCAATCGTTTATTCAAAATTTTGGTCAAAATCTTATAATCACTATTTAAAAGACTGATCAGTCTCCAGTTGGTCAAAAGGTTTTTGTCACCCTTTTTATAAATAAGGGACATAAGGGAAATGGTAAAGTCCTTACAAGATACATTTGAGGACAACATATAATTAAATACCAAAGGCAAGAAATACCCCATATACTGCATACAAATTTTATAAAATTCATTAGGTATCCCATCCAAACCCAGGGAAGATCTGTTATTTAACTGCTTAATTACTTCTATGACTTCCTGTGTAGAAATAGGTTGAGTCAAAAGTGTTTGCATACTTTCCTGTACCTGTGGTAAGTGACCTAAAGTCTGTATAGGGAAAGTATCAGTAGAGAAGTTAGTATGGACTGCAAAATAATCCTGAACATGTTGTTGCACAATTAATAGCATGCCTATATCTGTATTAATCATTTCCCCAGTTGAATTATAAAGTTCTGACATAAGTGTGTGTTCCAAACATGATTTACAAGCCTGATAAGGATCAGACATAGGATTATGTTTAGTTCCAAATCTAAATTCCATGTCTAAAGACTTGGCCCTGTCATACTGAAATAACTTCATCTGTTTTTTAATTTCTTGGATTTGAGAAGTATAAAGAGCATGATCTTTAGGAGGAAAAGACATCAATTTATACAATTGGTTTCTATGTATTAAATATTGCATATAATCTGAGTTGGCTTTAAATTTACCCCAACTAAGAAATAAGTTTTTAATTTCCCATTTCGTATGCAACCACCAATCATAGATTGAATCAAACAAATCCACGGTGGAAAATTTAGCTGCAAAAAAATATTCCAATTTAAGAAAAAAAAATGGACTCTCTAGAAAGGAGGTATTCAATCTCCAACGTTGAACAGTGGATAACAATTTAGGTGGCATATTGGTCAAATTAAGGTCACAAACCAAAATATGGTGATCTGAAAATTCAGTGGGTATGACAGTACAAAACGTAGGTGTAATATAGCGAGAAATAAAAAACATGTCAATTCATGTGGCAAAGGTGTGTCTATAATAAGTTGCTCCAGCCTGCAAATGAATGCTTCTATACACATCCTGAAGTCCAGCATCTTTAACAATGCTTTTGAGAGCATTTGTATCACAATATATTTTTTTTCCTGGCACCCCACAAACTTGTGCATCTAGTGAGCAATTAAAATCACCTCCCCACACAACATGTTTTTTGGTGTAGAGAAAAGGTTTAATCTCCTCAAACAATTCAATGCGGCCCAACTTTGTTTGGGGAGCATACAAAGTAATAAAACGAAAATAATAATCCCCTAAAGAGCAATCCAAAATCAAGGCTTGTCCTGGCCTAACATCTATCAATTTAGAAATTTTAAAGTTAGAATTTTTAAATAATATTCCAATTCCATCTGCAGCGTCTGGCCCAAAAGTCCAAAAAGATGGCCCCCAGATCCAACGTCTTTTAAGTTGTTCAACTTCAAAGAGAGAGGAAACCCTGGTTTCTTGTAAGAATATTATGTCTAATTTCAAAGAATCTAGGTATGTCAGTATGGAAATCTGTTTTTGAAATGCTTTCAAACTGCAAACATTATAAGAAGCCAGTTGTAGTGAAGCCATACAAAAAAACCAATGAAATCAAGGACCATGCTTCTGGCTAACCTTCCTTTTCTTTCCTTTCTTTCCTTTCTTTTCCTTTGCTAACTCCCGTAGCCTTACTATCCTCATCTTCGGTAACTAATTCAGACCTATGAGATGTGTCAGATTCTAAGTCAGAATCCCCTAGTTCATCTTGTAAAGGTAAAAAAAAATTATCAGTGGGAAGCGGACTTACAACAGGCTGTTTGAGTGAGGCCCTAGTGAATCGTCTACTCTTAACAGTCTCAAAAGGGGGAGGCATGGATGTTGCAGAACTCTGCCTCCCAGACACTAAAGGCCTAGGGACAGGTGTTTCAACTGAAACCTGAGACTCAGTAACTCCAACAGTCACGGCCTCCAACTTCCGAGAATCAGCCAGTCCACTGGGTACTTGCTGAACAGGAACAATGGGCGTACTGAGGGGAATAGTCCCCCATAGAATCCCTTCTTTTAGTCTGAGCTTTACGCAACAAATCATCTTGATCCCATCCTTTGGTGCAATTTTGTCTAGCCCAGGGACACTGATGAAAGGCATGACCTTTTTCGTCACATAAATTACATTGAAATATGTTATCACACATATCTATCAAGTGTCCAAACCCCCCACATAAGGGACATTTCATCATATCACATACACTACTAATGTGAGTATGAGCTCCACATTTATAGCAGACTCTAGGCTGACCACCATAAAAACAAACTCCCCTATCCTTCCCTAAGAAGAAGCTATTAGGAAGGTGAACAATTTCAGCGTTAACCTGGAAATGTTTCACCTTAAATTTCCAGCCACCTGTCCAAATACCCTCAGTATCAAGTAATGCCTCAGGGGGTCCTAAGATATCACACTTAGATTGAAACCAGTGATAAATATCACTCACATTCACACCTTCATTACGAAACATGATGGTGACAAAATGAATCTGAGGCCTAGTAAGAGGAATGGCAAAAAAGGGAGACCATAAGGGGGTATTTTTAAGTAGAGCATATTTTTCCCAAAACTTCTCTAAATGCAAATAGCTTGAAAACTAACATCAAATGAGTCTTCCCCTGAGATATGTATTAAGGCATACACATCGGTGGAGAGAAAACCCATAGAGTTTTTCAAGAGTTGTTTAAAAACATAATATCTATCAGGATGCTCTGAGAGACCTCCCTTATAATGAAGCCGCACTGCATTGCGACGTGGTGCTTGTTCCAATTTGTTCTTAAACAACTCCGACATGGGCAACTTTCTAGCTTGTTGTTGTGAAACAGACTCTGTTTTATTTTGAAATAAAACACCTTCCAGTCCCTGTTCAATGCTCAAAAACCCAGCCTTGGAGGTGCTTGGCTTAGAAAAAGCCAAATCACTCTCCCCTCCCATAACAACCTGTTTACAAGAGACATTAGTATCTGTATGCACAAAGTCTGTACCTGAGCTCAGGACTATATTCTTGGTGGCATGCATTGTCGACAACGAAATAGCAGGAGACGAAGAAGTCCACAAAAAATCCGGGATCCATTTACCTGAGGCAGTCTTTTTCCACCCAGAGTCAGTTAAGGCTTTAGACTCCGACCAGTCCGTCAGGAAACCCTCCTTAGTTTCAGTTCGAACACCAAACTGCTGTCGCACAGACTGTGACGTCGTAGGTGCACCTGCAATAGTCTTCCCAGCAGAAACACGCCCTAGTTCAGGCAGATCTGAATGAACCTCCGGTGCAACCTTTGCAAGAGACATGACGCAATCAGAAGTAGACGAGGTAGTAGACAAAGCAGAATTGCCAGGAACATTTTCAGTAAAAATATCCACCGAATGCGCTCTCTCCAACGCTGGAATATCACCAGCCAACTCCGGTAAGTCTATACTGGTTTCCGGTGCTGTTTCCAGCATTACAACACTTTCCTGTATCACAAAAACATTCTCCACACAAGAAATGTTCAGCTCCTCAGATACCGTGCTCTCTCCGACTTCCATGCCATGGCAGCATTCCACCTTGTCTGCCATAACGCTGACTGACGTCAGCAAGCCCCCTACCGGCTACGAAGCAGCCGCCGAGTAGGGGAATTTCCCAGGTGTCCTGGCTAAATTTCCCTCATTCACTAAAATACCACCAACAGCTTAATCTGGTTCAAGGTCAGTTTGCATTCATCTGTATCCCCCTCCCTGGGTCATGCCTGAAAATAGGCAGGATTTGTCTAGTGCACTTACCCGGGCAACAAAAACTAAATAAAATAAATAAATGTGAAAAATGTGGGTGTCAGGTGTGACATAACCGGTAGCCTATAAGAAATGATGGTGCCTTGGGTGAACAGGTGTTTTTATTTTAGTTATATGGAAGCACTTTTTGCATTGTTTACTTGCCACACTCGAATAAAGAATGAGCACTTTATGGACATGTGCTATGGTGAGTACTTCTAACTTTGAGTTGAAGCAACTCATACAAGGTATTTGAATTAAAAAAATACGCACTCTGTGCACAAGGTCCAGATGGCCGACAGCCTTTGGCAGAAGCAGACCTTTCATTTGACAACTCCATATACATGGAATGCAACTGCATTACACATAATTATGTTGTTAAAAGTAATCTTGTAGGTGTAATCAGCTATAAGAAGTAACACACACCACAAATCATAACGGAATAAGGTGTTTATTAGGGGAGGCATAAGATACACGGTACAGAATAAGAATAACAAATGACAGGCAGGATCAGGAGGACAAGGGTAATACAACAATGAGTGTGGAGAAATAATAGAGAACAAGAAAAGAGACTGAATTATATAGGGAGCATAAGACAGTAACAAACACAACAGCAATAGTCAAACAAATTATTTTGCATACAAAATAAAGAAACAAGAGGACTTAAGGATGTAGATTAAAGAGGACAGAACAGATTTTTATTTTTTATTTTTTTAGTGGGGAACATAGAAACAAAAGAATATAGGATAGAAAAATGAAAACAAAAAAGACAAATTAATTTGTGCTGCCACATTAACTGCCAGTGGGGCCACTACGCAGTTCAGACAGGATGCCCATGATTTTGTCGACATCACCCTGGAGTTTAGCAATCTCCCCCCCCCAGGCACCATTAAATTCCTGTCTGAAATCATTTAACTCCTATTGAAGCTTGTGGACTTCTGCTAGGACAGCTTATAAGTTTGCATGTGTAACTGCTGGTGGGGAGGGGGCTGCCTGTGCTGCTGCTGCTGGCTCTGGACAGGGGGGCCCTGGCAGGATCTTGATGCTACTGCAGACTGCTGCTGTTGTCTGGTCTGGCGAGGACTCTTAACAGATCTAGCCATGCCTCCCTCCTGCTCACCCCCTTCAGTGCTCACACCTGCACTGCTCCCCACAGCTGCAGTTGATGCTGCCACCACCTCCTGCAGTTTGAGGTCCCATTGAAGCTGGTGGTGTGCAGCATGTGGCTCTGCTGGTCACTTGTTCCAAAGTGGGAACCAGACTTACCGTGACACACTTCCTGCCTGAATAGATTGCAGGTGACAACTTGGTCACCTGCCAAACTTGCATAACAAAACTCCCAGGCAGGAGAACTTCGGGGATGATGGGGCTGTGGGGGGCAGCAGATGATGCCCCAGGCACTGACTCCTCCTACTTCTCAGGAGGGGACAAGGTCTCCTGCTGCCAGTGTGGAGGAACAGTATCCTGGTGCTGGGGAGGGGACACTGTCTCCTGCTGCTGCTACAGTGGAGGGGTTCACTTCTTGCCTTTTTAGACTCAACCATGTGACCACCAGCAGAGAGAAAAAAAAGCCCAATTCACCTAATTTTGCCTTATAGAAGCACAAGGTGAAATTCAATGTGAAACTGGGTGATGAAATTTCGCCGAAAGGCCATAATTATGTGAAATGTTTCACTGGGTGACACAGTCAATTTCACCAGAATTTTCGCAGGTGAAATAAAATTTCACTGCATTTCTAGTGGAGAGTCCCAAACCAGTAATTCTCAATGAATGATAGGCAGTGGATCAATCTACTGTGGAGGAGAGATGTAAGGAAGTCAGAAGAGTAAAGAAGACAGTGGTGAGTAAGGGGAGAGGAGGAGGTAGCAAAGCAACAGACGTTTAGGAGTGTGTCTAGTCTTTGGAGTGATATAGCTGGGGTGGTGCCGTAGACCATGTCGCATTATGTCGATAATTGAAGAATCAGTTTTGTGACAAGCTCCTGCTAGGTAGGGAGAGGGAGGATATCTTTGTGGCAGTAGAGAACCCCAAGTTTGGGGTAAAGTTTGTCACAGTTGGCATCTATGTGTAAAGAGGACTCTAGATGACTGTCCAGCAAGATATCTAGGGTTTTGAAAGTGGGGACCACGTCAAGGGGGAAACCTTGTGGAGTCATGAACACAGGGGAGCATTCTTTGCATTTAACTTCAGTTGGTTTGTCTGAAACCAATTACAGACATTGCTGAAGTCGAGCTGAAAGGGGGCTTGAACTTCAAGTTTAGAGGATCCGGTGGTGAAAATCACAGTATCATCTTCATTCATGTGAATGTGAGAAATAGACCAGATGGAGGGGAGGTCATTTATGAAAACAGAAAAAAGAATAGGGTTGAGAATGGAGCCTTGGGGAATGCTGGTGTGGATAGGGAGACAGGGGGATAGGGAGTCATACACCTGCACAGACTGCCACCTTTCATGTTGGTACTGTAGAAACTGAACCATCAGACAGCAGGAGCTGACAGCCTGATCATATGAAACTTGTGAAGCAGAAGTGGGTGAGAAATGGAGTCAAAGGCCTTGGCTAGGTCTACAAAGATGGGGGCAGTTATGTGGCCCAGGTCCATAGCCAACAGGATGAAGTCGGTGACTCGCAGCAGGGAGGAGATGGTTGAGTGCTATTTTCTGAAGCCAGGCTAGAAGAGGGAGAAAATGCCTGAGGAGGAAAGGTGCTCTGACAGCCTGGAATAAACGAGGGACTCTTGTAGTTTGGCAAGTGAGGGAAGGAGAGAAATGAGCCATTAGTTTTCAGGAGCAGAAAGATCATCACCTTTATGAAGAGGCAGCACCTTTGCTACCTTCCAGGCCTGTGGGCTGGTGCAGGTTGAGAGGGATAAGTTCAGGAGGTGTGCAATGGGGTGGCTTTTGTAGGAGAGGAGAGGAGATATGGAGGATCTTAGGTGGAGTCTGTAGGGGCTGGTTTTGGCAGAGTTAAGAAACATATTTTAGCCTGATAAACTTCCTTTGGAGATATTGGAAGAAAACAGAATCCAGCAATAGAGGGAGTAGGGAGGGGGTCAGGAGCAGTAGGAGTGGGATGGTCAGGAAGAGCACAAATGGTGAAGAATTTGTTAAATAATCTCAGCACCGAGGAAGGGTTGGAGACCAGCAATCCATCTATTTTGAGGAGTAGACATGTAAGGTGCGCAGGTGGGTCAATGACAGAGTGGCAAATGTTCCAGAAAGTAGCCGGAGTGTTGAGATTAAACTATATGTGGGACGTGAAGTAATTGGCTTTAGCTAAGCAGATAGCCTTGGGCAGGTATTTCTAAGAGATTTGTAAGACTGCAGGTTAGATGAGGTTAGGGAGGATTTACAACATGCCCAGGCTCGATCTCGTGCTTTGCATAAGGTTATCAGATCTGTTGTTATCCAGGAATGATGGTAGCACTTGACTCTGACTTTATTTAGAGAGGCATGGCTATTCCAGGTGCTAGTGAGGATATTGAAGTAGTGGTTGAGGGCTGAGTCAACATCAGGGGTCAGAAGTACTGTGAGCCAGTTAGCACAGGTTAGGTCTTGAAGAAGGACATCAGTGTCCAATGTGTGGAGAGGGCAAAACCAAATGTATTTGGGGTCAGAGTGGGGAATGCTTATCTTCCTTACTTGATAAGTTATGCAGTGATCAGTGAGGGCATCAAGAAGGATGCCAGCAGCAGTAATGTGATGGGGGTGCGAGATAAGCACTGAATCTAGTAGGAAATGGTTTGGGGTGTGAGGGTTGAGGTGAGCTGGTTCAGAGAACAGTTGGGAGAGGTTTAAAGACTTGATCCTAAGGAGTGTGGGCTTAGAAGGGGAGGGGAGAGCCAGTCCAGGTTGAAGTCCCCAAAAAGGATGAGCTCTGCACCAATAGCGAAGGAGATGATGGAAGAGATGCAGGTGACTAGGGAGTTATGAGCAATTTTTTTGCATAGTATATATATATATATATATATATATATATATATATATATATATATGGAGAGTGGACGGAATTGTTAGAAGGAGAAGAAGAGCTTAGTGAGGAGGGCAGGAATCATGGAGGGATTTGGAGTAAAAACAGATTGCCGGACAGACAGGGCAATGCCTCCTCCATGTTTGCCATGATCTTGGCAGAAGAGGTTGAAGTCAGAGATTGTGAGGGAGAAGTCAGAAATCCTAACAGACAATCATGTTTCAGTGATGCACAGGACAGTGGGCTGGTACAGTGTGATACGGACTTTTAGGGCATCCAGCATTGGGAAAAGGTTTCTGCCATTTAAATGAAAGAGGCAAAGACTTTGGGAATTTTAGGAGGAGAAGGTAGGGAGGGTGGGGGAGGTGGACCCAGGTTGAGTTCAATGTCACCAGAGAGAAGCAGGAGGAGGAGAAGGAGAAGAAAATAAGGGGATACTTGTGCCTTTTGGAGTATCGACGGATGTAAGGGGGAGAGGTAAGGCGGGAGCAGTGGAGTAGAGACTCAAAATTTAGTTGGGGGGGGATGAAAGCAAGCCTGGATAAATAAGAGGTGTGGGAGAGGGGGAAGGAAGGGTAAAGCATTTTCAGGTGGATGAGGTGACTAGAAGAGGAGAAAGGTGCATTGGCAAGGGTTGGGTGGGAGGGCAGATGAGGGTGGGTAGGAATAGGAGAAGGTAGAAAGAGTGAGAAGGGTGATGAGAGGCATGGTGGAGGTAGACGGAGGAGGGAGCAGAGGGTTAAGGGGAGATAGAAGGGAAAGTATAGAAGAAGTGAGAAGAGGAAAGATGATGGGGGAATTGGTGGGCAGGGGGGCAGAACAAGGTGCTACTTCATGATTAAAGGATGCTGGGCTATAGACCTAGATAGATGGCTCTGGCTCTGGGAAGGTTCTGGGGAGTAAACTTAGAGAGACCTGGACTAGTCACTAGGAGCTTGTACTGGCATCTGAGATGTGAGAAATAGAACTAACCTTTACTATTATGCTGGATACCATTTAGGGGGGTTGGAAGCTGAAAGTGAAAGGCTATATAGGGTCAGAGCTATTGAGGATTCTGCTATTAGCACTATACAAGAACAGTGCTGTTCAAACTGCGAGCAGTTGTATGGGAAATAAGTAGGGAAGAGGTACGTAAAAGGTGTCTGGGAGTATTAGATTAAACTCACTCCTTGCTGGATTGTTAGTGAGACAATACTCTACGAGATTCAATTCACGTAAGTTGGCAGATGCAGACAGCTGAATAGCTTATAGGGGAGGGGTTGCATACACCAGTCTAGGAGGCAGTGAGATGAGATGGGATTGGGGAAACAGCCAGTAATGGGTATCAACAAATGGGTCTCAACAAGCAGGGATTCAATACACACTTACAGCCCTAGGTAGTGGTCAGATGTCTCCCAGGATCATCCACATGGAAAGACACTGAGTGCATTGCTTAAATCATATGAAGCGCAGGAGACAATACGAACATCCTCATCCACCTAGGAACAAACCACTTCACTGGTCAGTTAGAGGAGGAGACCAAGGAACACCTGGCCATACTAGGTGAATGGTTGACATCCATTTCATCTGGCATCTCCTTCTCTGAGGTTCTGCCTGTATGGGAGAAGGGTGGGGGAGGCAGAGAATCAGGGAAAGAGAAATAGGTGAACTCAATGCCTGGCTCTGGTGTAGGATCTGGACTTGGTAATCTGCAGCAAGACTAAGCATTTCACATTTAGAATGCACCTTTTCCAAGTGGCAACTGAGGTTGTTGGACCTGCTCATCTGACCAATGCTGTCAGCTATCTGCTGAACAGAGTGGGCCATTTGTAGGGGATTGCTGGGATGATCGTTTGGAGGTAGATTTTCTCGGGTGCCTGCAGGGATGCCTAAGCTGTGGCTTCATCCACAGTCCGGACCATTCCTTCCCGAGTAGCAGTCTCCTGTAGCAGCTGGTTAATCTACATTTGGAGTGCCCATTTGCTTCTCTCAGGAAGGGTCACAGTGCCTAAGGCATTATCAATCATTTGTTCCATCTCTTCCCTATCATCCACAGAAATAACGGTGATTGGTGGTGCCATTGGGACTAGACCTGGGCCTGCTCCCCCCCATCATGGGGGTCGCCAGGTTGGCATCACCATGATGATCGTCATTCTGTCGATGACGAGGGGTGTGGGGTCACGTGATGGGGGTCCGCCATGTTGTGGATGGTGGGGTGGGGTCACTGGGCCATAGTAGTGGTGTGACTGGGCGTTGTACTGAGAAATGTCATCATCTGACTCCTCCTCTTCAGATGACATCGTCAGGATGGGGGCTATGCCACCCATTGCCTTGATGTGACAACCCAGTACCTCTCGCTGATGGCACAGTTTCACCATTTTACATTCTCATTAATCACGATTAACTTTAGCAAAATCCTGGTCCATATCATCATGTAACTGCTTCTGTAACATTCTATACGCAGTGCTCAATTCGCAATTGTCCCTAGTAGCTACACCTAAATCATTATGTACCTGATTTGTCTTGTCCTGGAGCTCTCCCAACTCATCATGGATCTGGTCATTAGCTCTACTTAATATATCATTCATTTGCAATGCTTGTCTCTTATCCTGTCTCAAACTTTCACATTCCTGCTTCAACATACAAAGTTCCTGCTCATTTTCCTGAACAGAATGATGCAATAGTGAATCCTTTTCATTCCGCAGAGTCTGGAGCTCAGACTCCAAATCCTGATCTCTTTTCAAACATTCAGTTTCCCGCAGTCCCATCTCCTGCTTGAGAGATGAGACTTGCAGATCAAGGGTTCAAAACCTCACTTCGGAGACTTTCAGATCAGCATAGAGAGCTGTGACCAACAGCCCTTTAGCTTCATGCTTTCTGGCTGTTTGTCTCATCTCTAAGTACTGGGTTTAAATCCCCAGCCTGGGGTTGTTGGATTGACTTGCATCCAGCGCAAAGTCAGCCCATCCTCCATGGGATGCAAGGAAGTTCGAAACATTGAGTCTCAAGTCTGCACAGATATTTGATATGGTGGCCATTTAGAGGGAGGGAACGTAAAATCAAACTGTGAGAAAGGCACCTTGCTGTGTATTGATCCACAACAGGTGCTCTAATTCACAGGTGGGCTACTGTGCACTTGTAAGCTTGCAATAAAAAACTGCCATGGGGTGAGGTGAGTCAGCATCGGCCACACCCAGTAAGCAGCCAGACTTTGCAAGTAGTTACAAAGTGGGTGAAAAATGGGAGAGGTGATGCGGGTGTGCACACCACCTATCCCCGCTAGGAAGGGAAAGTAGTAGAAACAAGAGAAAACTTTGCAAACACCAAATATTGCCTGCATTCGGTCACCAATTGTCAGGAGGTCTAAATCCTCATTCTCAGGTTCTTGGCAATAATGAGAATGCAAGGAATCACAAACATGTTGCTTAAGAGTAATAAATCTTGTTTACTACTACCAAATGGTGAAATCACAGTTGCCTTAAGCAGTTCTTACCATTAGGAACTGGGAGCCAATGCTATGCATTCCCTATACCTCAAGGAATCTTTGAGTCTCCAGGTCTCCGAGATAAAAGACGCAATGTCTTACATTATATACTTAAGATAATTACCATAGTTACAGTAAGATAGAAACATTTCTTGTTAAAGAGATGAGCCCTATTGGCTAAATTAGAGGTGGCTCCACAGTCGTAGATAACATTATACAATTTTGTTATAGTCATCACTTTGTGGGCACAAAGAAAGTACAGTTTGTACATAGCCATGTAGTAATACAAATCATCAGAAGATGGCAATGCCGACTCATATATCATAACACTACAAGGACACAAGTGTCCTAACATCTTGTAAGCAAGAAATACATGTGTATATTAGAAAGTAAAGCATATAGCAATCATGTGCATACATATCCTGACATCTACTCTTGTACGGTAGATGTCCTTAGCCTTATATGTTAGTATAATATATACATAAATGCTAGCTGTCTGCGGCGTACCTCTGGGGTATCAATTAGGGTGCAGGGACCTCGTGTAACAATACTAATGATTGATCGATTTATTTATTTATTTGTTTATTTATTTAGCCAATAATTGGAGATGAATGGTGGTTTCACATTTCTCAGCAATGACTTCCTTCCAGGCTGCATCTCTTCTCTACTTAAAGGATTGATTGCTGCATCTGTTTCATTCATTTGTCCTACTGTACCTTCTCCCCCAGGGTACCTTTAACTTAAGGGGGGGCTTCATTCCTGTGGTAATTCTAGGGCTGGAACACTCCTCACTGCTTCCAGAAATCGTGGGAGCCCTGTAATATGGATTTAGAGAGTGTAAGCCAAACCTATATCCATTTTGCACAAGCATAATCAAACTACTTGCCTTTCAGACAGCCAGTACCTTCATTACTATACCAATCATCTGTGTCAACTACTGTACAGTATAATTTTATTCATAAGGAGCATAAACAATAATTTCATATGTTAAGCATTCAAACATAATGAACACCATGGTCCACTGAAATTCATGAGTATGCCCCTCCTATTAAGTGGTAATAAACCATGCATGATCAAGTGTCTTTTGGGCACTCATCGTCACTGCTCCTGTAATCCACCCCTCATCCTCCAGTGGTGCCTCTCTTTCCTTATGGGTTGGGCCTTCTTCCCTAAGGTACTTTTGACTTAAGGAAAACTCATGCCTGCAGCACCTCTTGTGCTGGAACCCTCTTCAAGAAGTTTATGAATTTCCTGTGTCTTCACAGCACCCTGAAAGAGTGGTAGTTCCTGTAGCAGGGACAGAAAGAGTTTACGCCAAAGTTACAGCTACCATATGTTGCTCAAGCATAATCAAATTACTTCCAGACAGACAGTACCTTCATTATTCCTTTGTCAACCATCAGTTTACACTATCATTTCATGCATGTCAAACTTTACTAATCATTCACTATGTTTTCCGTTCCAATATAAGGAGCCCCATGGTTCATTGAAATATAAACATTGTTATAGAACCAAACCATTTATATTTGTGGCCCATATGTAAATCAAATTGGAACATAAACAGATCCGTTATGGTGCATATTTCTATTTTTAACTTTTAATTGATCTTACCAAAAGTAATACTTGGTACCACCTAAATTTGCTAAGATTACTTTTGAAATGTAATCAGTTGAAGTCTATGACTTAAAACTCAGAAATGTAACCAACTACAGATTTCAGACTACTTTGCCTAACAAGTAATCTATCACCAATTATATTTTCATTGACTTTATGCCAATGAGGAGTAAATCCTAACCTTTTAGTGACCTGTAAGTTGGTTTGAAGTCAAAGGTTTTAACTTCATGTAGGATAGAAGGTGTACTGTTGAACCCTATTTATCTGAAGACAAAGCACTGTTGATCCACATAGAACTGATCTGTTTAGTTGCATATGGATTAGAAAAGTAACAAAGTAATCTACATTACTTTTGCCCTTAAAAGTAATATAATTACTTACATTAATTTATTTAAAAAGTAATTCCCTATTGTAATCTATTACTTGGAAGGAGTCAGATTACAGGTACTGTACCATTGCTTACTTGAAGACTTCCAATTACCACAGCTGCTTTTTACAGTTAAATCATATAGGTGCTTCACCATTTTTTATGATTTCTAAGAAAACAAACACAATGTGTCATTAACTATGGGAAACCATATTCAATATGTTCAATGCTGTGAAGGGGTAGACAGATTTCTTATCAAATGTGAAATTCAGTCTACTGTTTCAGTGGTCTTTGTCTTCTAGTGTCTTAGGCTACTATTTAAGAACATGTTTTTAAAACTCTGTAATGCCCATTTTGCTGTTCCTTGGAAAACCATTTTTTTCTTTTCTTTTTTGTAAGCTTAACATCATTAAGCTTGAAGTTCTTTAAATTATAATGAAAATATATTACAAGACTGCCCTAGCTAAAAGCCACAGAAGCTCATCAGAAAAAACAGAAAAAGTCAACTGAGATCATCAATCTCATTAAAACTATAAAAGTCTGGAGCTCATGTTTCAACAGAGACAGTTTACCCAATTCCTTTTCAATCAAAGGTTCATTTTTTTTCGGCTAAAAACAAAGCAATACTTTATGAAACTTGAGCTCATTCTGGGAGAACAATGCTCTAAACATGACTTCTAAAATGTCCCCTTCATGGAAATTATGGTTCTGAGTGTTTCTTTAAGTTCATTATGGAAAAAGGCCTTATGATGGAAGAGGGCAGAAAGTCAAAAGCTGCTTATGAAGAAAGAACTGCAGATGGTAACAAAAGTTCTGAAACTATAAGGCAGCTTGGTAGAAGAGAATATTGCTTTTTGCATGGGCATGATGGTCAAAAGTAATCTCAGCTTTTTACAAGTTCATTGGTGTCAGTACCTTTGCCATTGTCAGACAAGTCATCATGGGCATACACTTGTGACTGATTATGAAAAGGAAATAAATTGTGCTCCAATGGCAAGGAAAGTGTTCTGGGACTGGAAGAAATGAGGTGACTAAATTTACCTTCACTTGCATTTCTATGTAAAGCCATGAGCTGTCTTGGGAAGACCTGAATAGGCAGCAGTACAACATACAAAGGTATTCTGCAATCCAATGTTCTTCTTTCTTGCATTTCACATGTTCTTTTTTCTTCATCTACCCAATGTTGCTCTAAAGGCAAGACAATGTCAAACCTGCATTTGACAAAAGTACCAAAATTAGTCATGTTCACATTCAAATCACAGCTAATGAAATTTTGGGGCACTTTGAGTCAGTTTTACCCTTTGGCAAATGTCAATCTCTACCTCAGCCAGTTTCCACACTTCCCTTCCACTTCCCCAACCCTGGCTGTTTTTTTGCAGGGAAAAAAAATCCTCCTAGCACTGTGCCAGCCCAGGAGGAGATGGCAATTTTAATTTTACCAAAAAACAGAATGGGTGAATGGAGGGTTAAGGATGGAGTGAGGCTGGGGTGGGCCAGGCGTGGTGGAATCATGTCACATCCCCCTATGTGTAGTTTGCTAGACCCTATTACCAAGAACTTGAAGTATTTTTATTAAGAATCAAAGCTGAACTGAAGTCAGGGGGCCTTAATCCAAAACAAACCGAATTTGTCAATGGCCTAACTCTCTCACCCTTATTCTATTCCTCTTTATGTCCCCCTGTTTGAGTGCCAAACACTGCACCTACCATATTGGAAATAAACTGGAAGGCAGAATATTAAGTACAAGGGAACAAAGTTAAAGAATCTGAAAAAAAGGGACATTGGAGTAGTTGTCACAAACAATTTGAGGCATGGTGTAGCCTGACATCATATATGTCGCATAGTACATCCATATAATTTGATCTTGTGGCTGGAACTTTGAAGTCACCTGGCAGGGGACATGAGGTTTGGATTTCAAACAAGTGACACTCTGTGACTGTACTCTAGATGTTCTTTATGTGCCTGGGGGCCAGGGCACATGGATGCGAACTGTCAGTAAAATAAGTTGTGCTGCTAGGAAGGGATACTGGACACTGAATAGGGACATTCTGTACACTCTTTGTTAATTAGTAGAAATCCAGGGTCTACAAAGATTTATTAAATGAATGACTGACATTTAGTTTCAAAAACACAAAGGTGACACATGGTCATTGATACAGAGGCTACACATAAATAAGTGGGTACAGAGACTTAGTGGCTATTCCTGGGACTTCACAGTGGCAGCCACCTAGAATGCAGAAACACTTTAAATCTTAGTTAACTCCCTCCAACCACCAACCACAGGAGATATCCCATGCCGTATTTCCAGGAAGACATAAGAAGCAACCAGGCTACTCTAGGTCCCCCCTCTTCAATGTTTTATGGCTGCACTGTGCCCTTGGATCTCATATTTGGTGATCTGTAAGAGGATGATACTGCCATTAATGGCGCAGAACACAGACACATAGAATTTTTTGGCAGAATAGGACCGCTTGGCCCAACCAGTCTGCCCAGATGATAACCGCTCAATCTGTCTACACAAACCCATACAGTTCTCTGGTGACCTTCCCTCCTCTTCCTCCTGCTCCTTGCCTGTATACTAATATTCCCCTATGTCTATCCCACACATGCTTTAAGCCCGCCACTGTTTTCTCCTCCTCCTCCATTTCCACTGGCAGTCTGTTCCAGGTACCTACCACCCTTTCAGTAATGTATTACTTCCTCATGTCCCTCTTGAACTCCTCGCTTTCACCTTCATTACATGCCAAATGGTCCTGGTACTCTTTCACATTTGATGGCGACTCCCATTCTGCACCCTGTTGACCCCTGTAAGGTACTTGTTCTCTATCATGTCCCCTCTCATGCTTCTCTATTACAGGGTATACAAGTTGAGATCCCTCAGTCTCTCTGTGTACAGCTTCTTGTGCAACCCCTGCATCATTTTTGTTGTCCTCCTTTGTGTGCTGCAAGCTATACAGTGGCATCAACAACCCCTCCTCCTGCTGGAGATACCCCTCCCTATGCACCCCAACATCCAGCAGACCCTACCCACTCTTTGTCATACTGCCCTGCCACTTTGAGGTAATCAACTACTGTATGATAACCCCAAAGTCCTTTTCCTGCTTAGTGACTGTCATCACCCCCCATCCTATATGCCACTCCTGGGTTCCTATGCCTTAGGTGCACAATTTTTCATTTTTTTGACAATGAACTGCAATTGCCATGCTTTTGACCATTTACTTAGATTCCCAAGATCCCTGTGCATTCTCTCTACCCTCCTCAGTGTCCACTCTATTACAGATTTTGGTATCGTCTGCAAAAAGCCATACCTTCCCTTCCAGTTTTCTTTCTTTCCTTCTTTCCTTCCATCCTTTTGTCTTTGAGCACAAGTGCTGTTTTACAAAGGTTCCATGTCAGAATTACAAATTTTACAGCTCATGTTACAATAAAATTACAGTAGATGTTATGAAGGTAAGACATTAGTTTACCTGCTATGGAGGTAAGACATTAGTTTACTTGCTTTGGAGGTAAGACTAACAGGTCTGTAATTTCCTGCTTGTTCCTTGTCTCCTGCCTCATGGAGTGTAACTATATCTGCTACCATCCAATCTTTTGGAGCCATCCCTAACTGTAGTAAGCTGTTTAAAGGGACACTGTCAACCCCCCAAGGCCTCAAAGTGCCCACAGTTTAAAAAACACATTTTATGATTGGACACATTCTGTAGAGATTGCTGATGTAGCTAGTAGTTTGATTCTGATTCTTTTTTTTCTTTTAAAAAATGAAAAACAGACTGCCCACCAATACTGGTGTTACCACACAAAGACATGTTTGTTTACATTCCTTGATCATCTCCCACTGCACCTTTCCTGGAATTTAGGAATCCTCAACATAGTCTAGCCATTTATCATGCAGTGGGTTTAGAAAAGACTATTGCATCATGAGTGGCTGCACTGTTTGGGGTGCTTCTAATGTTCAGGAAGTATGCAATAAGAGTAGATCAAGAATTTGAAACAAAATTAGGTTGGATATAACTGTAAATGTACATGCATTTCAGTTTGGCTAAGCAAGAAGGCAGATAAAACAACCAGCAACATCAATAAATGTTAGAGATGGTAAGCAATCATAAAATGTAGGTTTTTAATTGGAAAAAATATGATGCAAAAATGGTTGACAGTGCCCCTTTAATAGTCCTCCAGGGGTTCAGCTAGCATTGATGCCTGTTCACTGAGTACCATCAGATGCATTCCATTTGGCCCTGGATCTTTATCTATTTTCAGGGTTGCAAGCCCTTTTCTGTTCCTTTCTCCCATAATTACCACCAGCCCCATTTCTGGGATCCCTCTTTCAAAAGCTTTTATGCTACTTTCAGACGAGGATCCACTACCCTCCACTGTCAACACTGAGCAAAAGTTATCATTAAGAATGGCTGCTTTCTGTTCATCCTCCTCTACTAACCTGCAACCCTCCATCAGCCTAATAATTCCCTTTCTCATCTTCTATTTTTCCCTAATGTATCTAAAGAACTCTTTTCTCCCCCCAACCCCTAATCTTGCATTGCTGGCACACCTACTGCCCTGCTGCTACATCTCCAGGGGATGGCATCATCACATGGTGCAGCAAATCTCCCCTCCCTGGAAAGGAGAGTAGTCCATTGGACACTCAATCCTCTCTCCCCCCGCCCTGGTCAATCCCCAGCAGCCCAGATCCACTACTGAACACAGGCTGCCAGCCTGGTTGGTGGTGTGGCATCATGTGCCTCAACCCTCCAAGGCAGTGGGCAAGCCTGTTTCTAATGAATGCTGATATGTTGAATGTACTGCGTTTTCTGTATAATGTTCTTTCTTTTCTTCTGTTTCTTTTTGGACTTTTTATTAACTGTATAGTGCCTTGAGCCTTTCAGAGAGGGAACCCCATAAATATATTTTTGTTGCTATGTCTTCCCTGCCAATCCACAGACCTAATCATTTATTTAAAAGATTATAACTAACTCTGCATGGTACTAACATAAGGCCCATGATGGGGGGGAGGTCATGCCAAGTGAAGCTAATACATTTCTTTGAATGGCTGAATGGTCTGTCCGGACATTAGCAAGAACTTCAACACTGTGCTGCATAGGAGGCTGATTAGGAGGTTGACCAGCCTAGTAGAGGGATCCAAAGTGGTAAATTGGGTTAGATACTGGGAAACAGATAGGAGACAGTGGGTGGTTCTAAGAATGGGACACTGACCAGTAGGGTATCACAGGACTCGATACTGGGACCAGTCATCTTCAATATCTTCATAGGGGACATTACAGAAAAACTGGAAGGAAAGATATGCCTTTCTGCAGGTAATAAAATTAGGGGTTGTGGTCACTCTGATTCAAATGAATCCTTCAGAGCACCAAAGTTCTTATAGAATAAGTTGTTTTATTTTACTTTATTCATGAAGATATTGCTATCCCCAACGTTTCACTGTTTAGGCTTCTTCAGGGAACTATGAGTGAAAATAAACATAATGGACCAGATATTCAAAACTGTGCTCTGGGGCTAAAGTAGCACTGCCTGGCAGGCAAACATAGCCCGGAGCAAAAAGCAAGCTATATTCAAAAGGAATAGCCCGGAGCAAAACCTGCTGAATATAGCAAACAAAGGAAGTCGGGCCAACAGGACCAGAAGTGCAGGGCAAAAATAGCCCAGGAATAAGACAGCACTGAATATAGCAACAGGGAAGTGCACACTGCCACTGCAGCCCATTAGACCCTGGAGAAAGCTAGTGCTGTAGGTGGAGAGCATTGTGTGTGATTGCATAGAGATGTCTCCCATCTACTGCAAAGAACAATGAAAGCCACACACTGCTAAACTGTGGTATGCTGATGTGAGGTTTGCCCATGCTAACCTAATTACACAGTGATAATGCATTAGTCTGGTGCAAGCTGGATAGCCTGCGGCAAATGGGAGCTATATTCAAAGCTCCCATGCAAATGAGCCTACTTAAGCAATCTGTGGGCAAACAGGTACATTTGCATCTCATTATCTGCTGCTTAGCATACATTACTATGCAGTTTGCCCGGTGCTACTGCATGGAGCACAGAGCACCACCTATTAGTCAGAATGGTAGTACAAGCTGGATGCAGCAGGCCAAGGCTTGCCCACAGCGTCCCCTGTTGGTCGGCAGGGAAGTACAGGCTAGAAGCAGCAGGAATTGTGTGCTGGCAGGCACAAACAGAGCAGACATCCTGCCCGTGCAGCACTGCAAGCTGTACAGAACAAGGTACGAATATAGGGAGAGAGAGAGAGACACACAGGGAGAGAGTGATACCTATGCATCACATAGCTAGATATACAACTGATATACACACACACACACATATGCATATATATATATATATATATATATATATATATATATATATATATTTATACAACGTATGTGCTGGCATACATTCCAGTATAAAAAGTAATATCTGTAGAAGCCAGTGAAGATAACACTGTTATCTTCATGTTCCTATACGTCATCATGATATCTTTACACTCCTGTACATCATCATTTTATCTTTTAAACTCCTATATGTAATCTGTAACAAATTCTATTGGCCCCCCTCAAGAAATGCAGCTGTTATAAGGCTCTGCCTCTTAACGACCTGACCCCCGTCCCCCTACCAATGCAACTCTTACATCTGGTTGACCCTGCCATCAGTTTAAAACCATATTTAATTAAAAAAAATAAACTTATCTGGTTGATCCTGCCATTTCGCCCTAGTCTCGCCAAAACAGTTTAATTCCTGACGTCCTTTATTTGTAGTGTCACGGAACAGCTTCAGTACGTTACTGTGAGTACCTGACATCCATCTAAAGCAAAGCACTGTCTCTTCAGAATTATATTAATGTATTCATTTTTTGTTATTTCTGGATTGGCAGGCAGGTGCAGTTGAAATCGATAGACGAGCTGCAGCCAGAGTAGTGAGTAGCGAGTGAGTGTTGCTATAGCAACACTCACTCGCGCTTACTTTCACTTCTCTGAAGCTGCCGAGGTGCCGAGTTCCTCGCTCTCTATTCGGTTTTAACTGCAGCCTGTTTTTCACTTAGCAAGTCCAGGGAAATTAATAAAAAATGAATGCATTTGCCCAAAGGTGGTATCTACCATGGAATTGTACAACTTGGCATAATACCTTGGAAATTCATCAGCCATCCTCCTTCTATCCGAGATAATTTCACCCTCCTTCTCCCTGTAGAAAGGGCATATGAGCTTCTAGTGACTTTTTCTTGAGACGATAAGTTAGGAGCTTCCCCGCCTGTTCTCCAGTCTCTCAGTATGTCAGTCTCATAAAGAATAAAGCTCTTGTGGCCTTTTGGTGAAAAAATATATTCAGCCTCTTTACATTGCACAATTTCAGGAACTATATTAACCTTATTTCCAGAGTAGCATACAGCAACTCCTCCAATCCTCAATTCACGCAAAATGTTCTCTACTCCTCTTACAGCACTGCTTATTAATATGAGAGGCATATGAAATAACCAGGCCCCTAATATAAGACTTAAATGCATCCCAAACCATTAAGACAGACATTCTGGGGGTAAGATTAGTGAAGAAATAAAAGTCAATTTCCTCCCTCAGTCAAGTTTTAAGTGTTGCTATAGTAACACTCACTCGCGCTTACTTTCACTTCTCTGAAGCTGCTGAGATGCCGAGTTCCTCACTCTCCATTCGGTTTTAACTGCAGCCTGTTTTTTACTTAGCAAGTCCAGGGAAATTAATAAAAAATGAATGCATTTGTATGATTTTGAAGAGACAGTGCTTTGCTTTAGATGGATGTCAGGTACCCACAGTAACGTACTGAAGCTGCTCCGTGACACTACAAATAAAGGACGTCAAGAATTAAACTGTTTTGGTGACACAGGGGAAAAATGGCAGGATCAACCAGATAACATTTTCAACAACTTAATAAATGTCTAAAAGCAACAGAGCTTTTTCTTAATTTACAAAAGGGAGTGTTTTCTTTTAAATGTCTGCCCACTCCTCACTGAAAACCCTTTTGGTCAAGCTACATATGTATACTACAACTCCTCAGTGAGACCAGGGGGGAAATAACAATCAACCAAATAATGGATTTTTAATAATCATATCTTTATCAATTATGACAGGACCAATGCAGGGGAAGGAGAGGCGCTCTTATTCCTGCCTTATAACTTATGTGCAGTATTATTGTAAGTATCCGATGTGGTCAGTTCTGCGGGGAGTGGGGGCAAAACATATCTGGGGGTCATGTTGGGGGACCAGCACATAAGTTGTATAAACAGAACATGACATGGCCTGACTGAAGATATTATATTTATCTTCACTCGAGGCCAATGACATCAAGATATCTCACTCATGGCATCGCCACTCTTGTGAAGATAAACATATCTTCAGTCAGGCCATGTCATATCCCCTATAGATAGATATATACATATATATATATATAAAGAGAGGGAGATAGTCACACACATGTCCACTAGCCATATGTGCCCTTGTAGATGCCCCCCTCAACAACAAAGGCACCCTACGGCAGGTGTTGGTGGAACACAGTGGGGGGACCCACAAATGCATGGAACAAGCATAAGGCATGCCTGGTGGGGGTGGATGGGAATATGCTGTAGGCTACGTAGGGTGTGCAGTACATCCATATATTAGGGACCTTGGCAGTCTGGCTAGGCCAGGCTGTCCACTCTGTTGTCATGGTCCCTGCTGCCATGTGTGCCTGTTGCACACCCTAGTAGTCTACTGGTCTCCCCAGCCCCCAGCACGTTTCCCGACCCCTGTTACATGTTTACAATAGTATTTATCCTGGTAGTCTAGTGGTTCCCCACCCCCCAGCATACCTCTCAACTGTCCCTGATTTTCAGGGACGTCCCTAATTTTGCCTCAGACATGTCCTCTGTCCCTCATAAGATTTGTGTTGCTTTGACAGAACAGTGAGGATTACAATCACAAGGTAATGTCAAACATTAAAGTTACAGACTTGTTGTTCTTCAGAAAATGCATCTTAATGCAAATCCCCTTATTCTATTAGCTTTCTGCATGAATAGTACCATTTCCTAGGATATGTCCCTGATTTTCATTGTTTGTCCTTGATTTCTTTTATCCTTGTCCCTGAGACATGAGGTAAGGGGTTGAGAGGTATGCCCTGCAGCATGTTTAAGATAGTATTTATCCTGGTAGTCTAGTGGTGCCCCCCACCCTCTGGCACATTTCCCGACCACCGTTCCCCATAGAATTTAATAATTACCCAGGTAGTCTAGTGGTGCCCCACACCCTCCAGCATGTTTCTCGACTCCCGATTCCCATAAAATAACATATTTCCCTGGTAGTCTAGTGGTCCCTCCACCCAGTAGTGCCACCCCGCACATTGCCCCCATCAGCCACGAATAAAGCCGGCGACTGGCTCAGCCCTCCTCATACCACCACAGCCGGCCGCTGACTGAGGAATGAACGAACTGTACTGTAATGAATGCAGTACAACTCATTCATTCGTCAGTTGGTGACTGGCCGTGGTGGTGTGAGGAGGGCTGAGCTGGTCGCCAGCTCGATTCGTGGCTGATGGGTAGGATGTGTAGGGGTGGCACTGCTGGGTGGGGGGGCCACTAGAATACCAGGGATATATGTTGTATTATGAGGACCAGGGGTCGAGAAACATGCTGGGGGGTAGGGGGTATCACTAAACTACCAGGCTAATTTTTAAATTCTATGGGGAATGGGAAATATGCTGGAGGGTGGGTGGCACCACTAGACTACCATGGTAATTATTAAATTCTATGGGGAACAGGGGTCAGGAAACATGCTGGAGGGTGGGGGGGCACCACTAGACTACCAGGGTAATTATTAAATTCTATGAGGAATGGGGTGAGGAATCGTGCTGGAGGGTGGAGGCCACCACTAGACTACCAGGGTAATGATGTGTTTCTACGGGGAATGGGGGTCAGGATAGGTGCTGGGGGGGGGACTAGACTACCACTGTAATTATTAATTTGTATGGGGAATGGGGGTCAGGATACATCCCGGGAGGGTACCTCCGTTATTAGTGCTGCCTTAAAAGCAGCTTTTCTTCTGCAGTAACTAGTGCCGCGCCACAGGTCGCGCATCCCTCTGCTTTTGAATATGCCAGTGCACTGGCATTCAGGGCCCCTCCCCTCTGTCCCACCTCTGCATTCATTTTGGTTTAGCGTAGGCACTAACACCTAGCTCCGGTGCTAAAGGTGCATTTCAATATTGCAGTCGGGCGCAAGATCGACGCTAGTCCAGAGCAATGGCTTTGCACCCGGTGCTGAGCTCTGAATATCTGGCCCAAATTCTTTTAGAATAAATATACATGTATCTTACTTACAAAAATGTTGTTCTTAGAAAATTATTAATAAAATTATAATTTCATCATCAAATATACATTAATCAGTTTTTCAATTAATGTTGGAGAAGATTACTTGTTCTTATAAGATAAATCAACTTTTTTTATCCACAAACATATTTATACAAAATTTTTAAATATTTATATGTTTTTAATATACTTTTCAGCCTCCTGTTCTTTGTATAGTATGCATTATACTGTCTGACTCTTTAACTGGGCTTTGGGCTCTGTCTCGTCCGTTCTATCTGCACAAGTCTTTTATAAGCAAAACAGCTTTTCTAGGTATAACTGTGCAGGCATGTTATCCATAAATGAATGTTTAGACAATATATGATAAAAGCAACATAAAAAGCCCATAGGTCACACCTTGTTTCTTTAACACAGTAAGCACATTAATTATGCATCACTGTTTGTTTTTTTTATCAATTTCTGCAAGATTGTAAACATAGAGTTTTACGTGCAGTATAGTATTTTTATACAAATGGTCATAAGGGTATCTATGCATTTTTTTATATCTACCTGTTTGTGAAGTTTTTTTAAGCTCTTTCTTGTTGTCGGCAGGGAATGAAATAAGCAAGAGAAATTCTCTTAGTCTGTTCAAAACGTTTGCTTTTTTAGGCTTCTTACTGTTTAGAGCACTGCCTTCTAGCTAGGATCTAGAAAGATAATGTTTGATAATTAAGCCTAGTCTTTTGAACATTTTCAGAGACATAGCCCCTTAAAGAGATTTGTAACATGGGCTAGAAAAAGGGTTGCAAATCATTGAACAAATAGCTTCAGCTGGTTCACCATGATTATACCTTAATTCTCAATTAATGTATGGTCACACTACAATTGATGCATGGTGGAGTACCTGAACTGGCCACCAGACGTATGGTGTATGGCTTCAAATTCCAAGCAGCAACTATTTCGCATAGCTTCTGATATGTGTAATAGAGGGAAGTGTTTGAAACAGTACTCCAGCACAGAAAATGCATATTAGTAACTTATGCGTAGTACTGAAATAAAAGACTTGCAAGTTTACCTATGTTCCATGCACCAAATTCTTTGCTTTGTCAATCTGTGCAGCCATTTTCATCTTTTTTTTTTTTTAATTTAGTTGCTTAACCAGGAGTAGCATACTAAGCTGAAAGCTTTTTTACAGGAACGACCTGGGAGCATAGGGAAGTTAAGTGACTTGCTCAGGGTCACATAGTATGCAAGTGGAAGCTGTGGGATTCAAACCCCAGTCTGGTCTGCTGGATGTCACCAGATTTGCAGCTCAAAGCTTTAAGCCACTGTGCTATACTGTCTCCCATCTTGTCAGCAACTCACCTGAATGGACACCGGAGCCATAGCATATCAGACCTTTCCTGAGCAGATTGCATTAGCACAGTCTGCTTAAGTAATTGCTGCAGACCAGATAATTGCAACGGGGAACCGAGCATTAATGACGACCCTGTGAACATTTGACAACCCTTACTGCTACTAGTACTGCAGAAATAAAGAATATTTTTAATAAAGCATAAAAAATCAATCTGTGTGCTAATTACTGCTATACTTGTTTTGCTGTAAGAGAAGGTGCAGAGAAAGGCCAACAGGTCAAGCACACAGGAAAAAATATGTCCTTTAATTACCAGTATAATGGAAGTACAGTATTTAGGTGCACGTTTCCCGATGAAATGCAGAAGACCACGGGCAAGACTCTTTTCTCCTATATGCCACAACACTATATTTTTGAATGGGCACACCTTCACTAGCACTGAAGAAAAGAGATTAACAGCGTAGGATGTCAATGAGCCACAACCTGAGTCAACAGCTCACAAGCATTCCTTATTGTATATGATGCAGACGTGAGGTAACAAAAAGAAACAGTGTACATTTCATGTTGAAAACTGAGCATTTGTAATCTGAGATTCACCATAAACCCGGAAGTTTAGTGCCAAAACATAACGGCACACCAGATCAGTACGATGTTAAAAGCTGTAACATAGGGAAGAAAACAATCTCAACAGGGAGCCAAACACTTTTTCTTCCCTGTGTTACTAGTGAATTAACCCACTCCAGAGCACGAGTCTCTCAGGGATTAATGTATGGCTGGGTGGTTGGAAATACTCAACCTTCAGCCTCATGGTCCAACCCCCCAAGCCATACATTAATCCCTGAGAGACCCACGCTCTGTCATGGGTTAACCCTTACATAAAGTAGTGGCAAGCGCCATAAATGCCAGAAAAAATGAGAAAATAGCAGTCAAAGGTTTTGCTGCATTTCGGCTGCTGCAGGCACAGCCCCAAATCAGGAATTACATCTGAAAAACCTGCCCATCTTCTGTCCTTACTCATTTATATAACATATTACATATAGTATTACATAATTACTGGCCAGCAATTTTTTTAACAGGCGAAGCCAGTCACTATTTCCCGTAATAACCAATCAGTTATTACAACTGCCACGCACTGACTCTGTGTGAAGCTGCAGTGCAAGACAATCTCTCTCCAACGTGCAGTTTCTCTCATTTTCAACACTTCGCACTGAGAAGTGTCTGCACTAAGAAACCTCTGCTTGACTCGTAAATGTTGATGCAGCAGAAAATCAAACCTCCCTTGACAGAAACTACTGTTCAAATAATTTTGCATGGCAGTCCCTTAAAAGAAATGAAACTGGAGGAAAAAATAGCAAACACTTTCTCCTTCTCTGAAGCAGTAGCCCAGGCCAGCAATCCTTTGTAGCAGAGCAGGACAAGGAAAACACTAGGCAGAAAACTGACAGTGTGTCAAGTAAATTAGTTCTCAATCAAATAAACTTTACTGTCACACAGTTCTTAGCTAAACTGAGCATTAAACTTATGTTACTTATTACAATGACTATATGGTTTCTTCTAACTACAGAATATAAGTCACAGTTACAGACCCAGTGCAGAAATAAATGCTGGCCGGCAATCATATAAAATAAGGCATGGGGTGGTACATTACTAGAAATGAACGTACACCCTCAGTATGGGATGCTTTTATAAACCCCTCTAGCTTCGCTCTGGGGATTTATGTAGCATTCCACATCTGGGGTGTACATTAAATTCTCATAACACTCACTACCTGGTGCATTAGTCTCTATATATAATTAAAGAAAAATACATAGACGCTGCATGAAAAAGTAGGAGGCTCTGAGGAATGAGGTAATTTGTAACATGGGCAAGAAAAAGGGTTGCGAATCATTGGACCAATAGCATCAGCTGGTGTCACCGTGCTCATACATTATTTCTCAATTAATGCATGGGCATGCTACAATTAATGCATGGTGGAGTACCTGAACTGGCTACCAGATGTATGGAGTATGGCTAAAAATTCTGAGCAGCAACTATTTCACTTAGCTTCTGATATGTGTAATAGAGGGAAGTGCTTAAAACAGTACTCCAGCACAGAAAACGCATATTAGTAACTTATGCGTAGTACTGAAATAAAAGATTTGCTAGTTGACCTAAGTTCCATGTGCTGATTTTTTTGCTTTGTCAATCTGTGCAGCCATCTTCATCTTGTCAGCCACCCACCTGAATGGAGACTGGAGCCGTAGCATGTCGGATGTTTCCTGAGCAGACTACATTAGCAGAGTCTGCTTAAGTAATTGCAGTGGACCAGATAATTGTAAGGGGAGTCAAGCATTAGTGATGACCCTGTGAACATTTGATAACCCTTACTGCTACTTGTACAGCAGAAATAAAGAATATTTTTAATAAAGCATAAGAAAACAATCTGTGTGCTAATTACTACTATATTTGTTGTGCTGTAAGAGAAGGTGCAGAGAAAGGCCAACAGGTCAAGCACACAAGAAAAATCTGTCCTTTAATTACCGGTATAATGAAAGTATTTAGGTGCGTGTTTCCCGATGAAATGCAGAAGACCACGGCAAGACTCTTTTCTCCCATATACCACAACACTCTATTTTCTAATGGGCACATCTTTGCTAGCACTGTAGAAAGGAGATTAACAGCATAGGATGTCTACAAGTCACAACCTGAGTCAACAGCTCACAAGTATTCCTTATCATATATGACACAGACATGAGGTAACAAAAAGAAATAGGATGAATCTGATGCTGAAAACTGAGTATTTGTAATCTGAGATCCACCAGAAACCAGGAAGTTTAGTGCCACAACATAATGGCACACCAGGCCAGTACAATGTTAAAAACTTTAACATGGGGAAGAAAACAATCTCAGCAGGGAGCTGAACCCTTTTTCTTCCCCATGTTACAAGAACTGAATTAATCCACTCTAGAGTGTGGATCTGTCAGGGATTAATGTATGCCTGGGTGGTTGGAACCACTCAGCCTTCGGCCTTGTGGTCAAACCCCCAGCCAAACATTAATCCCTGAGAGCCCCATGCTTTGTTGTGGGTTAATCCTTACTGAAGAGGAGTTTACAAACATTCACATTCTTTTATGGGTCAGTTCCAGTGAGCGCTACTGATTCTGCTTTCATTTTAAATTTGATAAACATTTTCAAAATCATGCTATTATGGTTTTTGACGTTGCAAATATACATTTTTAAAGTGCTTGCTTTTGCTAGCTATGTGTTGGTAGTTGTTAACAGCTCCCATCTTGCAAATTAACTGAACATTTCTAACAGGTGCTTGGAACTTGTTCCCTTGATAAGGAGCTCAAGTTTTCTATGAGATTTTTCACTAGCTCACAGTTTAAATTCCCTTGCATGACATCTTTAAATGTTTTACAAGATTTTTTCATGTGACTTTACTTGAGCATAGAGTTCACCAGGAGTGTACTGTGTGGAGTGTAACATGAACAGCACAGGCAGCTTGCCCTGCCTGCCTCTTGTACCTGCTTTGAGCCATGTGACAATCATGTGACATCGCCCGTTACCTTGGTAACATCACTGCTAATCAACAATGGCTTCAGCATGGGTACATTGGCTGTTAGTGTTGTAATCTGGCTTGAGCATGGTGTTTTCATTCACTTAAGAGATGGGTAGATATAAATTACTGCATAGAAAAAATATGTAAAACTATATATTTAAAGTCTTGCAGAAACTGACAAAAAAAAGTGATGCATAATTAATGTGCTTACTGTGTCAAAGAAATGAGGTATGACCTTAATAGGCTTTTTATATTGTGTTTATCATATATTGTCTAAACTTTAATTTATGGATAGAATGTCTGTACATTTATACGTAGAAAAGCTATTTTGCTTACAAAAGATTTGTGCAGGTGGAACATTGGATCAATCATATGTGATCACCCTTGGGACCCCATTCATTTTTTTGACATTTTTGCAGAAAATATTAAAATCTGCAATAGGGTGGACACTCAGTATGGGGTGAAAAAATGTACAGGGATCTTGGTAAACCAGAGGAATGGTCAAAAACATGACAGCTGGGGTTCAATGACAAAAATGCAAAAACATATACCCAGGACATAGAATCCCTGGCACTGAGTATAGGATGGGGGCGGGGGGATTATCCAGTCACTAAGCAGGAAAGGGACCTCAGGATTACCATATCTGAGGAGCTCAAGGAGTCGGTGCAGTGTGACAAGCCCATATGTAGGGCTATTGGTATGATGGGATGCATAGGGAAGGGAATCTCCATCAGTAGGAAGGAGGTGGTGTTGCTGTTATGTTGCTTGTTGGTGAGTAGAGATGTTGTGAAGCTTAAATTTGCCAGCAAAGTTCTGGTGAAACAAATAAATTCACCTCCATGAAGCAATCTGTGAATTTTAGCCAATAGGCTTAAAATTCGCCTATATGACTTTGCCATTTTTTTTGTGGAATTTCACCATGAAGTGCGGAATTTTGCCTGTGAGCAGTGTAATTTCACCCACGAATGGTAGAATTGTGCCTGTGAATGGCAAAATTCCACTGTTTGTGGTTAATTTCCACAATTCACAGGGGAAATTCCGTACTTCATGGGTGGAACTTCACACTTCGCATCTGTGAATTAATCTACAAATTACACTAAATTTGCTGACTAATTCACAGAGTGAAGTTTCCCAACTTCACCCATCTCTACTGGTGAGACCACACCTGGAGTACTTTGTTCAATTGTGGAGACCACATCTCAAAAAGGATATGGGCAGGGTGGAGGTGATCTGGAGGAGGGCAACTAAAAATGTGCATGGTTTGCATGAGAAGCCCTACAATGGGACACTGAGGGAGCTCAACATATACATCATGGAAGAGAGGACAGAGAGAAATGACATGATAGTGATCTACAGATAACCTTCAATAAGTGAACAGGGTGCAGGTGGAAAGTCTCTTTCAAATGAGATGGAGCACCAGGACCACTCAATGAAGCTGGAATAGGGAAGTTCAAGGGAGATGTGAGAAATATGTCTTCACTGAAAGGCTAGTAGATTCTTGGAACAGACTGTCAGCAGAAGAGGTGTAGACAAAAAACAATGTGGGGCTTCAAGCATGCATGGGATAGGCATAGGAGTACAATTTATAAGATAGGAGGCAGGGAAGTAGAAGGGTCATCAGAGACCAGATATGGTCTGCGGTGTCAGAATAGGCAGGAAACATTAGGGCAGACTGGGTGGGCCAAGCAGTTCTTTTCTGCTGTCAAAGTCTACAGTATGTTTCTATGTTCCAGTTAATTCTATTCTGGAAGTTTTTGACTTTCAAAGATGAGGTAAAAACTTTCAAGAGGGAAGAAAGTATTTGCTTTTCAAAAGTTAAAAAAAAAAGCTTCATGACAAATGTTTGATGCATGGAAGTCAGACATGGTTCATTTTAATAAACAGAAAGGTATTTTACCAGCAGTGTTTTATATAAACTTCCAGACTTCATCAACTGATGATTTTACTGTAACACAGAAACAGAATTTTTTGGCAGATAAGGCCTGCCTGGTCCCCCAGTCTGCCAATTGTTCCCTGCCTATACTGACACCGTGGACCCTACCTGATCTCAGGCTATGCCCTACTTCCGCATTAAAATTCCTATGTCTATTCCATGCCTGTTTGAAGCCCACCACTGTTTTCACCCCCACTACCTTTGCTGGAAGACTGTTTCAGGTGTTCACCACTCTTTCAGTGAAGAAGTACCTCCTCACTTCCTTCTTAAATTTCCTCCCTTCCAGCTTTTTTGCATGCCACCTTGTTCATTTGCACCATGTCCTCTGAAAAATATTCCCCTTCTTACCTTACTCACCCCTGTAAGGAATGTATACATCTCTATCATGTCACCCCTCCCTCCTCTCTTCTAGGGTCTACATACCGAGATTTCTCAGTCTCTCCTCATATGACTTTTTATGTAGTTCCTGCACCACTTTAGTTGCCCTTCTATGGACTCTGGACAGCTTCTACCCTGTCTATGCCCTTTCTGAGATGCAGTCTCCATAACTGGACACAGTACCCCAGGTGGGGTCTCACGAATGATCTATACAGTGGCACCACCACCTCCCTCTTTCTGCTGGTGATACCCCTTCCTATAAAGTGAAATAAATGTAGGTGCTGTAAGAAAACGCTTCCTCTTGAACTTGGAACATCTGAAACCCCAGAGCCCTTCAGCTAGAGGTCTGGTAAGAAAGACAGCTTAAGGATTAGTGTTTTCTTCGGACATCAGAAGGTAGATGAATAGGTTTTAAAGTGAGAATAGCTCAGATTCTACTCTCTGCAACCTGTCTGTTGTAACTTCATTTATTTTCATTTCTAGTAAACTGTAATCCTTTTGTATGACTGTACATGAATCCTGTTGTAAATACTTGTAATCTTTTAGTAAAACATCTATTTTCATAGAATCAGTGACTGCTTGTTTTATTTAAAAAGATAATTCTACTATTTCTGCTGGACTCAATTTGCAGTCCGTCTCTGAAGGGGTACTGTACCCACAGTTATTGTGTTTGTCCTTATATACATAGACACTGTCAGAAAATAAGGGCCTATGGCCCACCCAGTCTGTCAATCTGAGCTTGTAAATTCCCTTTACATTCTTCTAGAAGTCTGTTGCCCCTTACCCCTTACCTCTAGAATTCTCTTAAGTCTATCCCATGCATTCTTAAATCCCATGATTGTTTCAGCCCCCACCACTTCCTCTGGCAGGGTGTTCCACTTGTCCATCACCCTTTCTATGAAGAAATTCTTCCTCAAGTTTCCTCTGAATCTCCCTCCCTCCAACTTCATCCCATGACCTCTAGTCCTGGAACATCTTTTTCACTGGAAAATACTGTATTCCTGCACCCCATTTCTCCCTGTAAGGTACTTGTTCATCTCTATCATATCCTCTTTCTCCCTCCTCTTCTCCAGGGAGTACATATTCAAGTCCTTCAGCCTTCCTGAACTTGTACAAAGGAGGAGGTAAGAAACAGGTTTCCCTGGGTCCTGTTGGTAAAAACCCACCGTGGTGGCAGTGAACTTGAAGTCCCTGGTAAGGGATTTTCATCACATTGGTGGCCCTATCTACAACCATGTTGCACTGCCACATCACCTTGACATCATTCAATATGATTATTTGAAGGTCTTTCTCCTGTTTTGAGACCATCAGTACCTCTTTCCCCAGTTTATACTCTTCGTCTGGGTTCCAGTGCCCTAAGTGCATGATTTAACACGTTTTCACATTGTAGACCAGCTGCTGTTCCTTAGACCACTCCTCAAATTTTCTCAGATCTCTGCTCATTCTCTCTACCCCTGCAGGAGTGTCCACCCTATTGAAGATTCTGGTGTCAGTTTCCAGAGTTTAGGATCCCGTTAAGTATTTTGGCTTCCTGAACACAGAAAAGACTTCCAAGATCTAGAGTCATGGACTTATTTGACTTCCTCATATAAATAAAACTAAGAACTCTTGAAAAGGTCACTGGCTTCCCTGAGGACATAATGCAGTACAAATAACTCTATGAAGTCAATGTCAAGGCTATCAAAGATGCCAAGCCAAACTACTGTATTTTACCCTAAGACCCCAACCTCATGACTAACCTAAGGTCCACCTCAAAATTCTGGAAATTATTCATTCTGTTCTGCCCCCCCCACACACACACATATGCACCATATACTGTACCATCCCAGTCCATAATCCTGAGTGCCCACAAATCTCTGATCCCCCTTTTGTTGCTATTACTTTCAGTCACTATTGCAAAGTGCAACACTTGAGCACTCTTCATTCTCCCTACCCAGACATTTTTCCAACCTCCTCAGCCCTCCACCAGCTGAATCCTATCTCTCCCTCCCTCCCTCCCTTCCTTCCTTCCTTCCTTCCTTCCTTCCTTCCTTCCTTCCTTCCTTCCTTCCTTCCTTCCTTTTCTTTCTCTTTCTCTTTCTCCTACATCTCCCCAGCTGCTGGACACTGTGCTCTGATCTTCCATAATCCTTCCAAGTGAGGTAGTCCAAGAGATCCTGACCCTGAAGTTCTTTACCTTTTGGCTGTTGCAATTGCCTCTCCTATCTCTTCCCTTCTTTACATTTTTTTATACCTTAGTAACATTCCTGTAGCATAAAGCTAAAGTCCTCCACCCCATGAAGGGGGTGATCTGTTTACCTGAGGAAGGACCGCTCACCCCCTCACCTCACAGCTCTTGTACAAATTAAGGAAAAACTTGTCTTTTCCCAGTGCTTTTCCTTTCTTCACTCCTCCTATTTCCTCATCCCTTCTAGTTTGGCTTCTGTAAAACCCATCTGTCTATTGGCATGAACCTTGGGCTTCATGAAGAAGTTAGTATTTTAGCTTTATTCTTGCTCCACTATTCATGAATCCTTTATAAAATGAAGATAAAAACAATACAAAGCCCACACAGGGAAATGGGTGCCACCAACAAACAGCATAACTGACAAGAAAACAAAAAAAGTTGGGCACTCACCACCCACTAAACTCAGAAAAGATGCTGCTCCAAGTCATGTAGTGATAAATCTGCTTGTTTTTATTGTAGGTGCCATGTACAGTTTTAAAGGTCCGCCTAACACATTTCAGATATAAACTCCTTTCTCAAAAGCTTTGAAAAAGGATTTTATATCCGAAATATATCAGGCAGACCTTTTAAACTGGGTGGTGAGTGCTCAACTTTTTTTGCTTTCTTGTCCTTTATAAAACTACTGTTTCTTTACTCAGTACTTTGTTACTCTTTTTGTTGTTTTACTCCACTCCTACATGATTATTCTGAATCAGCAGTAGAACACAACCAGAAGAAGAGTGTATAAATACCAAACATAAATTGAGAAAAATGCTTCATGAATTAGCATAGAAACATAGAAATTGGCAGCAGATAAAGACCGCTAGGCCCATCCAGTCTGCCCATTTTGCCTGCCTACTGTAAAAGCCACAGACTGTACTTGGTCTCTGGCTTTTCAACTGGATTACTTGGATTGTGTAAGACAAACTAGGCTTTTGGCCCATTTAATTGTCTCCCACTACTCAGTGGGTATATCAAGTATTTTGTCTTTCCAAAATATATATGTCAAATTGTTTTTTGAAGGTACCAGTGGATTTAATAGTTACCAAATTACTCAGAAGTGAATTCCACAATCTTGCTACTCTTAAGGTATAGTAATTTTGCCTTTTGACAGTGTTTTCCTTAGGAACCAATAATTGCCGGTTGTGAG
This sequence comes from Neoceratodus forsteri, assembly GCA_016271365.2. Taxonomy (NCBI): domain Eukaryota; kingdom Metazoa; phylum Chordata; order Ceratodontiformes; family Ceratodontidae; genus Neoceratodus; species Neoceratodus forsteri. Next base: position 1,684,732,289 of record CM057456.1, read on the forward strand.
ACCTTAGGCTATTTTGCCTATTGTTGAATTTCAGATTATGTTGTTCCATTAGAGACTGGTTATTTAGAATGTTAATAGTAACAATAGTAACAAATCACCTCTTTTCCTGTGGGTCTCAAAAGAGTATAATTTTAGGGATTCTAGTCTACCCGTATAATATACATTTTTTAAATTTGGTACTAATTTTGTAATTTTCCTTTGTGTTTTCTCCAAAAGGTTTATTTCTTGTCAGTGGTGTGGGTTCCAGATAGGTGACCCAAAATTTAAGTGTGGAATAATGTGGGTTTTATGCAGCATCATAATAATTTGGCTTTTTCTAGTTATGAAGGATTTTTTGATAGAGTATATTAATCTGTTTACGGATTGGGCAATATGTCTACAGTGATCGACAGATGATAGTTCATTGTTTAATATAATTCCCAAATCCCGTTCCGTAACTGATGATTTTAATACTCACAGAAAAAGGAAGCTGTGACACACACATCCCAATGTATAGACAGACACCAAAGCAACTAAGTAATAAACTTTATTATAAATAATACACAACTCCAGGCCTAGCCTGATGCGTTTCAGATTGCTCCTTTATCTATACATTGGGATATGTGTGCCACAGCTTTCTTTTTCTGTGACTGTGATATACTGGTGAGCACCATGAGACCTTGTGCGCATTCTACTGGGAGTTTTGATTTTAATACTCACCCATCCATTTTATAAGTGAAATGCTTATTTTTATGTTCAAAGTGTAAAACAGTACATTTAGATGCACATTGTACAAGGTGTTTGACTGCAAGCAGCAGATAGGGTTGGTGCTATAGCTAGCAGGTATCCTATCTGTATGTAAATGTCAAAAGAAAGCAACTGAGCACTCACGGAGGTATCAGTTAAAGAGGCATCCACATGCTGAATATTCTTGCAAAATGAACAGCTTTTATTCACATGAAGTGGGTACATCACAGATCAATGACAAAACCATAACTTGCCCCAGCTCTTCAAGAAGGACTCTCTGTCGGGGGCATGGCATTGGAGAGACGTACGTCTGTTTTTATACAACACGTAATAGAACTTAACTAGAATCAAATCAAAATAATGTGGTAACAAAATTAACTGCATATTTTTAAAACACATGCTGCAATTGAGAAGCAGCAAAATACTGCTTAATGCATTGGATGTAATGAAGCATTTCACATAGGAAAGCAGACCTGTGTGAAATACTTCATTACGTCCAATGCACTAAGCAGTACTTTGATTCAATTCTAATTAAGGTCTGTTAAGTGTTGTATGAAAGCAGACCTACATCTCTCCAATGCCATGCCCTTGACAGAGAGTCCTTCTCGAAGAGCTGGGGCATGTTATGGTTTTGGCATTGATTTGTGATGTAGCCACTTCAATGTGAATAAAAGCTGTTCCTTTTGCAAGAATATTCAGCATGTGGGCGCCTCTTTAACTGATACCTCCATGAGTGCTCAGTTGCTTTCTTTTGGCAGTACATATTTAGCGCCTTGAGATGCTCCTCATTGGATCTGCCCTGTTGGACTTGAATTATTTTTGTTACTCTACGCTGAACTCTCTCCAACCTATCCTTATTCTTTCTGAAGTGAAGATTCCAGAACTGGATGCAGTACTCCAGGTGAGGCCTCACGAGGGACCTGTATAAGTGCAGTATTACCACTTTTCTTCTGCTATCAATACCCCTACTGATACATTCCAGCATTCTGTAAGTGTTGCTATAGGTCTTGTTGCACTGGCTTGTTTCCTTAATGGAGTTACTGATAATAACGCCTAGATCCTGATCCTCTTCTGTGGTGCTAAGTTTCACCTCCTCCCCCATCCAGTACTCTGTCACGGGGTTATTTCTCCCTAGATGCATTATCTTGTACTTTTTGGCATTTACTTTTAACTGCCAGACCTTGGAGAACTCCCTCCAGTTTTTGTAGGTCCCTCTGCATATCTCTTATTCCCTCAACCCTATCCACCCTTCCAAATAGTTTTGTGTCATCTGCAAAGAGACACAACCTGCCCTGGATTCCCACACCAATGTCATATATGAACATGTTGAAGAGGACTGGACCCAGGACAGATCCTTGGGGAATTCCACTCGTAACCTGTCTCTTCTCTGACTTAACCCCATTGATCACCAACCTCTGCTGACTCCCTTCTAACCAAATTTGCACCTAGTTCATTCTGGTTTTAGCTGTACCCAGGTATCCCATCTTTTTGAGCAACTTTTTGTGTGGTACCAAGTCAAAAGCCCTGCTGAAGTCAAAGTACAGCAAATCTACAGCATGGCTCTTGTCTACTTTCCTGGTCACCCAGTCAAAGAAAACTATCAGGTTAGTCTGACAAGACCTTCCTGCCACAAAACCTTGCTGTTTACTATCCTGGAGTCCATTACTGTCCAGATAGTACATGAGGTCCTCTTTGATTAGTGATTCCATCAGCTGTCCCATGTTGGAGATCAGACTGACAGGCCTGTAGTTCCTTGGTTGCTCCCAATCCCTTCCTTATAAAGCGGCACAACATCTGCCATCTTCCAGTCCCTTGGAACTTCCATAGACCTAAGTGAGCTTTTGAACAGCCCAGACAGTGGTTCAGCCAGCTCTGTTGCTAATTCCCTAAGAAACCTCAGATGTAACTCATCTGGTCCTAGAACCTTTTGTATCTTAAGGGTTACCAATCCCTTCAAGAGCCTCTCACTAGTAAGTAATGGCTGCCTCATTTCTGGTACTTCCTTAGTGGCTGAATTGATGCCACTTTCTGACATGGTCCCACAGTCCTTCTTTGTGAATACTGAGGAAATGTAGTCATTCAGAACAGTGACTTTTTCCCATCCTCCTCTATCACCCTACCCCCTCAACTAGCCATGTGATGTCTTCCCTTTTTTCCATTTTTATGTTTGTGAAACATAGTGCCATCATCCGAGTTTTCCAGAGGTGTGTCAGCCTCTTCCAATTCAGTCAGTGTGTTTGCAGGTGCGGTCGCAGTGCACCAATCACTGCTCCAGCTGTCTATAACAGCTGAAAATGCAGTGGCATACAGTTGAAAGGGAGATATTATTGCATAATCTGTCCACAGTCCGGAAAAGCTGAGCTGGTCTATTCTGAGCAGCAGCAATCTCTTTGGACAGGAATTCTGCCTTCTTATGAGAGATTGCTGATTGATAAACCACATAATGGTCCATCAATCTAAATTTGTCACAATCCAAGCCCGACCTCTGCCAACATCTCCCTAGTCTTCATCCAACTCTCCTCAACTCCCTTAGAGTCTCATCAAACCAAGGAGACCTACAGTGAAGAGTGAGAGGACGTACACGAGCAGGTGCAATGGAATCCAGGGCCCCTGTCACTGCCTTATTATAGGCAAGTACCAAGTCCCCTGGATCCATGCAATAACTCGGAAAACCCGATAGGTCCAGCAGTGCCATCAGACCATCTGGGGAAACACCCCTCAAAGGGCGGTACCGGGCCATCTCCATAGGGGCTGGCCTACTTGGAGTGGCCTCAAAACTGAACCCAATGGAATGATGGTCAGACCATCTGGCTCGTTCCACCACCAAATCAGATATCTCCATCTCTGGTAGGAACACCAAGTCCAATGAATGACCTCCAATATGGGTCGGGGAGGAAATAACCTGTGTGAAGCCCAGTGAAATCATTAACTGGTGGAAGTCTTGACCAAACTGTGAGAGATTGTCATCAACCCAAGCATTGAAATCACCCAGAACCAACCATCTAGGGGATCCCAATGTCAGGTCGACAATGAAGTCTGCAACTTCCTGCAGGAAAACATTCCCATCACCTGGTGGACGGTAGATGAGAAGAATCCTGCTCCCCACACCCTCGCCCATAATACATTCAAAGGAGTTGGTATTACCCACTGGTACTTCCACTAGGCCCAGTTCTGATCTAAAACAGATGGCAACACCCCCGCCCCTATGATCCATCCTAGGGCAGTGTATCACCGAGTACCTGGCTGGAATTGCTGAAGCCAAAACCGGGCCAGCATTTTCATCCAGCCAAGTCTTGGGGATGCACGCCAAGTCAGATGTTTCAACAAGATCTGCTATAATAGTGGTCTTGTTTTTAATAGACCTGGTGTTACATAACACCACCCAAGTAGGATGAGCATCCGAGAATGACCGTGCTACCTGCTGACTACCAGCAGAACCCTTGGGTATGGGAATCAGCCAGGGGGAACCCCTTTTCTGGACCCATTTCACCCCAGGGCATCTCCTTGTCTCCACTATCCCTATCCGCCCACTCCTCTCCAGTCCCTCTCCAGGCCCAGCCCTCATCCTCCCCCTTTTCCTGGTAATCCCCAGAGCCCTACACCATCTATATACCTCTGGTAACAGGGGAGGACAAAAAATGGACAGAGGTCTCTGAGCCTGGAGGGGAGTAATACCTGACCGTCTTAATACCATCCCAACACATATTTACTGCACTAACTAAATCCAAAAAACAATCCCAAAATTACACATTCAACCTAAATCTAAACCCAGATAAACAATAAAAAGAAAACCATAAAAAGAAATATAAATGCAGAATAACTTAAACCAAAAAATATGAAATTTATAATAAAAATGAAAATATAAAAACAAAACAATTCTTTCCTTCAGCCACTGAAGTCCCTCTCACAGCCTAAGGAGGCCAGTAGAGCACAGGTACTCTCACTTCTGAGCCCAAGGAACCTTTTACTTTAAATTATCATTCCAATCCCCGAGCACTCTCACTACCAGGGGGACCAGGAAGGCACTCTCACTGCCAATCAGATGTAAAAATTAAATTATTTCCTTTGTCTTAAAGTCTTAAATGGGACTGTTTATAAGGACTGGTCTCAGTACAAGTCAATCGGAGGATACAGAAAATCCTGGAAGATGGGTCCAGTATACACACTTGCAGACCAATAACGTGTGAGGACCCCCCACCACACCCCCAAAATACCCGAATCAGATGACCCCACACAGGACACGCAGCCACAGATACCCAGAGGCCAGACTAAAAAGACAGCCTCGGGATACCTTAAGAGTACCCCAAAAGCCTCTAGCTCCCCAGAGGCAAAATGAGGCAACTCCTGCTCGGTCCCAGGCAGCGCAGTCCACGATCACCAGGCACAAACTGGGGGAGGGGAGTAGAAGCCACCATCAGCTAATAACCGTCCAAGGCCTGCTTCCCCAAATTTAATGCTGAGCACTCTACATAAAAAGTGTATGGTCAGAAGAATAATAAAATCCAAAAACGGAGGGCAACCGATCAATAAATCGGGTCCCCCCACCCACAGTGCTTCTGAGCAGTTCAATCAATCAGCTTCCTGGCTCTTCAGTCCCAGACAATCCTGTCAAGCCCTCAGATCTTTAACAGTCCAACAGCTGATAATTCAAAAAGTCAAAAATATATCCACCGAATCAAATGACACCAGTCCAAGAAGCTTCAAACTCCATGATCAACATACGGCAAAATCCGCAGAAGATACTAAATCCAGTCGACTGAACCCACTGACGACAATGGATTCAACTCAGAATGTAAATCAACAGTTCCAACAGGAGCCAAGAAATCCCACTGACAGTGCTTACAAGCTCAGCACAGCTCAGCACACTCTTCCGCCACGTCGCTGAGGGGAAGGCACACAACTCAGGATAACGCCAGCGATATCACTTGCCAACTCAGCCTATTTCCTCATTGCGCTAGCTGTACTCATTCTCTGAACCCTCACTCCAGCACCAAAGAGAGCTTGGAACTGCAAAAACCGGTTCATTCAATCGAGAGCTCGAAACTACGAAAACCAGTTTGTTCAATCGATGGAGTTTTAAAAACCTCTACTAAAAATAAAAGCAAAGTAAAATAAAATAAAAAGGCAGGGAAGATGCAGAGAAAAAAGTAAGGAAGCACGAACAAGCACAAACACAAACTAAACAGCCGACAGCACGACCAGCCCGACGGCCATCTTGATGAATTAAGAAGGCTAGATTCACAGTAGTTCTGAACACACTTAGTATGAAAGCAGGATTATTTGAGTAATCAGACAAATATTTTAACACCCAGGAAAGAAAAATGCTGTATCTGTTGGGTAACAGCAATTCAGATGTTTGTACTTTCCTCTTCACTGTGCAAACTGCGTCCAAGCGGGAAGTGGAGACTGGTTTTACGTTTGCTCAGTTCTGTCTTTTCCACCCAGTGGGCCAGCATTCTAACATTAGCTGCTAATTTTTCCTCAGTCTTTTCTTCATTCTCTTCTTTTCAACCACAACGTCTGTCCATGCGAAACAGTCCCCTGCAGGGTTGCTTGACTTGAAGCCTTACAGGGTTAGGCTACTCCACCTCTAGCACTCCTTCCTCTGTAGGGCAAAAAGACAAAACACATGAACAGATACTGCAGTACCAGAAGGCTGCACAAGATAGCCTGGAAAGGATTGTAAGTTTAGGCATTAAGGCAAATGTAGCATACCTTTTCTAGAGCAATAGAAAAGCCTTTACAATCTCTGCTATTACAGCTCCTCCTCAGCATACCAGTCAGAAAACAGCTTGCTTTAATAATGCTGATGACATCACATTAGCCATGTGCAGCACTGAAGCAGCAGGTGTGGGGTGCTTTGTAGATTTAATTGCTTTCTAGTTTCCATCTGTATTGATTTGCACTATATTGATTTGTACTGTATTGATTGCATTGATTTGTACTGCATTGATTGTATTGATTTGCACTGTATTGATTGTATTGATTTGTACTGTATTGATTGTATTGATTTGCACTGTACTGATTGTATTGATTTGTATTGTATTGAGTATATTGATTTGTACTGTATTGATTATATTGATTTGTACTTTATTGATTGTATTGATTTGCACTGTATTGATTGTATTTATTTGTACTTTATTGATTGTATTGATTTGTACTGTATTGATTGTATTGATTTGCATTGTATTGATTGTATTGATTTGTACTTTATTGATTGTATTGATTTGTACTGTATTGATTGTATTGATTTGCTGCTTTAATGCTGAGCCATTGATCAGAGGAGCACAGTTACATTTTGTACTATTTTCCTTTTGTAATATTTTACCATTTGTTTCACAGAACAGCATAACCCCTACTGTACATTTTAAATATGACATGGGTGAAACAGATAGTTAAAGAATTTTCACTCGCTATACTTAACCACTTATTACCTAACGCCTGGCTTCACCACTGGTGAGGTCAGGAGGTCTAGTATGGCCTGTGCAGATATTTCAACAATGTCACACTCAGCCATGTCATATCTTATATCTACCTTTATCTCTCTTTATCTATGTCTGTCTTTTTGTCTGTCTGTCTATCTCTCACTTCTCAACCATTTTGAAAATATATTTGAGCAACATCAATAAATAATTTTACCTTGAAAACATCACAAGCTGGCAAATGTAATTAACTTTAACCATATTGCTAAGTCATATTGACAGGGACTTTATATGAATGTTGAAGAACTATCAATGATAAATTGTAATGTGGGAAATCATAACTTTGGATGAACTGTCAATGGAAAAACTAGAAGTGGACAATTTTCTGGGTTGAAAATATTTAAGGGCAGGCAAGTGGTCCTGAAACCATCCTGATACAAGAGAGTGTCTGTTCTTACACACATGCATCTGCATGGTGAGGCAGGATGCAAACTGAAAAAACACTCAGATACCAATCTAGATAGACAGAGTACTTTAACAGCCATAACAAAATACAAGTAAAGAGAGCATGGAAAAACAAAGTTACTTGGGTTAAGTTTGAATTTTCTGTATTTCTCTTGACCTGTATTTTTTATGGCTATTAAAGCACACTACTTACCTATAATGGCTTCTGAGCCTTTTTTAAGTTTTAATAAGCGCTGTCGCCTCTGTTTCCTTTGTTATTGCTATTTTTTCACAGCAGCACTGTCAGTACCTTGAACTCCCACTTAGTGCTGTGTTTTTTTGTTGTTGTTGTTAAGCTGACTATTTGTACCCTTTCAGCACTGGTCCTCCACATCATATTCCCTGGCACCCAATCAAGTCACACCTACCAGGGTTCTCCATTACTTAGCAAGGCAATACTCCCATGGATAAGTATGAGGGTGTGTAGCATTCCCCAATAATGCTAAGCAAAGCAAACAAAATTTATCTATAAAATAGCTTTCCAGAAGACCATGGCATTGTACATAACATAATTTAAAAGCACAATTATCATAAAAACATATACTTAAAATCAAATATAAATTTAGCAAGAGTTAAATCTCAATAAAGGCAAAGTTAAAAAAGATAGGTCTTTAAAGCAAATCTTAAGGCCTCGATGGACGGGCACTTCAATCTGACAAGGTAGAGAATTCACAGGGTTGGTGCTACAAAGGCAAAAGATCTAGCTCCGGCCACAGTCAAACAGACCCTGGTAATCTCCAGCAATCCCTCATCAGCAGAATGCAGTGGACAAAAGGGGCAGTGGGGGCATAGGAGGTCTTGCAGATAGTGTGGTCCCTGTTTGTGTATGGCATTATGGGACAGCAAACTGATCTTGAAGGTAATCCTCCACTGCACCAGCAGCCTGTGCAATCCACAAAGCACAGGTGTGACATGGCAAGATCTTGGCAAGCCAGTCAACAACCTGGCAGCCGCATTCTGCACCAGCTGTGGGTGGCAAGGGTCCACCCCTGGCAGCCCTAAGCATACAGCATTGCAGTAATCAAGATGAGAGGTCATAAAGGCATGGATCAAGGTTGAAAGATTGTCAGGCGGGACTAGGTGCTTTATCCAAGTGATGTTCCTCAGATGGTAAAAAGAGGTCTTGACTATGGCCGACCCTTGAAACTTAAGTGTCAGTTCGTCATCAAGCACTATGCCTAGATTCCGTACCCAGTCAGAGGTCAACAGCTGGTTCCCTCCAAGCCAAAGCCCAGAGGGTTGCCCAGCCAATGACCCTTCTACCCGATGACCTGGGTCCACAACCAATCTCTAATCTTTATTACTTTTTTTTTTTATGGTGAATAGAGATGAAGCAAAGTTTCACTATGCCTGCATAGTGAATGCAAAGTGATCAGTTTCTCTTCCATGTGGCATTGCACAAAGTTCCTATTGAAAGGTTGAATTTCCCCTTTAATGAACTTTGTGTTAACTTCAGGTTGCATTGTGAGAAGGCGAAGTTTATAAGAAACAGGCCACAGATCACATGTCTGACTTTCTGCAGGTCACATGATGCAAGCCAGAAAGGAATCAGGCAGGAAGTCAGTGAAATAGTTTCACTTTGACTTTCACTTTGCTAGAGAGAAGGAACTGTTTAGTTCACTGTCTGGCTTGGTAGTGCAAATTAGTAAAAGAACCATTTTTCTGCCTTTCATCTTGTTTTTTCCATAATCCTGAGTTTAGTTTAAACAACGTTCATCTGTAGCCCACCTTTTTGGGGTTATCTGATTCTGTTTCTCTGTGTTTCCTTTTTTTTTAGTTAGTAATCCTTTTAATTATAGTTTAAAAATTGAAAAAGGTGGACCAAGTGAGGTTCCTCACGGCCCATGTATGCACGGGGGCCTTGTGCAAACTAGTCACCTTAACCTTGGCAATATTTCACAATCTAATGTTCCCACCCAGCAAAATGTTTCTACTGCCAGGGGAACTGTAGCAGCAGCAGTAGCAGTAGCTGCAGCTTCTTTTGCTGATAGTGGTGCCTTCCCTGCAGCACCGGTTGCTACTGCCACCTCACAGCAGACTGAGCAGCAGCAGCTGCAGGAACAGGAACATCAGCAGCAGGAACAAGAAGAGCAGCAGCAGGAACAGGAATAGCAGCAGCAGGAACAAGAAGAGCAGCAGCAGCAGTTTGTTCTCCCCCTCCATTGCACAGCATCCTGCAACATCAGGTCCCACCCCCTACACTGCATGTGCCTGGTCCTCCATGTAGCTTGTCAGTGTGTCAGTTTTTTAGTACACTGCCTGGTGACCCCACTGTTGTAAAATGCAACATATGCAGCATGATGGTGCATCACAGGTGAAAGGGCAGCCGCGTGGTGGGTGGCCGAAGAACACACATGGTAGTGCACCACCATGCCCAGTGGGAGGCCAACGTGCAGGAGTTAGCAAGTGCTCTTGCAGTGGACAGTATACTGCTAGAGGGGGCTAGTACAGCAACAGCCTGCAGGTTGTCACAAAAAGCATAGAAGGAGGGAGATGGCAGAGCAAATGGTGGCACCAGAAGTTGTAGCCAACCCAGCTGAAATTCCAGCCACACAGGCAGACTTGGCCATCCTGTGGAGTGAGGTCTACTCTCTTTATCAATCAGTCAATCAATCAAATCTTTATTTATTCAGGGGATCACCATTGAGCAAGTTCATTTACAAGGTGGACCTGCTGTTGGCAGGGACAAATGTACAGGTACAGATAAATGTACATAATACAAAACGAACAAGATGTTTACAATAATGAAAGGAGCAGTATATATACATTCCAAAGGCACATGTACAAGTAAGATATACATAACACAACAGTAACATGATATATACAATACCCACAGGGGCAGGATGTGTATGGCTGTCATATACAAACCATAGGAGAAAAAAAAAAGAAAATCATTTATATTCTTGTCCATCAGGAACAAATTAATGGCCTGTATGGAAGTCCCTAAGCTATGGAGGTGCGCATGATGGTGTCTAGGGCTTAGGATTATGTGACAGGAGGAGGGTGGCATATAAGAGGGGTGCAGAGGGTGCTAAGTGTGAGTGGGGCAAGGGAGGGGGTAGTAGTGGCAGAGGAGGACTTAGATGAGCAGCAGGGACTAGAATGGATGAGGAGAAAAGCAATAGTCAGGCTGCTAGGAGCGATAGGAGCAATTACAGATTTCAGCAAATGTTTTGTCATAGAGGGTCTTAAGCAAAGCAAGACTGACAGGGGAGTTAAGTCTCAATGATTTTTGTATCCTATTCCAGAGTGTGGGCAAGACATAGATTATGGCGGCCCTTCCAATGTGAGTGTTGACCCTTGGGATTTTCAGGGAAACCTGTGAGAGACTTATCAAGGCACAGTTCCCGATCAGACTAAGGGGGAGACAGTCAACAACGTATTGTGGGAGTTTGTTGGTAAGGGCTTGGAGCGTCCATAGAGCTGCATTTCTGCACCACCTATATTGAAGGGAAGGCCACCCTACAGCTGCATATAATGAGCAGTGATGTGTGGAGATGGGGAGCAGTTATAAATCTCAGTGCTCTATGATACAATACGTCCAGTTTTGCAAGATGTGAGGCAGGGCATTGGCCATAAATGAAGTCAGCATAGTCAATTAATGAGAGGAATGTAGATTGGACAAGCTGTCTTTTTGCATCTGTGGTTAAGAGGCGTTTAATTCTGGAAAAAAGACCACGTCTTTGCCTCAGCTTTTTCAGCAGTTCTTCTGTATGTTCCACAAATGAGAGTTTATTGTCTAGCCAGATACCCAGATATTTGAATTTAGTCACAAATTCAAGATTGTCACCTAATAAAGTGGAGATGGAAGGTAATGGACCAGCAACAGCAGAGTAAGCCCCTGGGCCTGATGGTGAGAAGAGCATGGCCTTAGTTTGTTTTGCATTTAGTAGTAAATTTTTTGCTAAGGAGCTGGTGCTGTAGAGTATTAAAGTCAGGTTGTAGATCAACACAGGCAGCTTCAGGAGATTCACTGCTTAAGTAGAGTACTGAACCGTCAGCAAACAAGTGGATACTGGCTTCCTTGATGCCTACATCCAGGCTGTTGATATAGAACACAAACAATATTGGGCCCAGTATAGAGCCCTGAGGGGCACCTCTTTTAATCAGTTTAAGTGGAGAGAGCTCTCCTTCAGCCTTGATTTGTTGCTGCCTGCCAGAGAGGTAGTCCTGGAACCATCCGAATGAAGTTGAGTCAATGCCTATAGTTTTTAAGGTGGAGAGAAGCAGGCAGTGGTCAACGGTGTCGAATGCCTTACTGAGGTCCAGAAACATGGCACAAACAAATTTTTTATTATCTAGGTCCTATTGCTAGTCATTAGTAACTTTGCCAGAGCCATGATTGTACTGTGCTTTGCTCTAAAGCCAGACTGCATTGGGTTAAGTAAGCTTGAATTGTCTAAGAAAGATCTCAGCTGTGTATCCACAATTTTTTCCAGTAGCTTGGAAAGTATGGGTAGGATGGAGATCTGCCTATAGTTTATTTAGGTCACTGGGATCCCCTAATTTAAACAGAGGGATGACGTGAGCAGCTTTCCATACCTTGGGGGTGGAGCCTTGTGCTAGAGACAGGTTGAATAGGTGTGATATAGGTGTGGCAAGACTGTGGTATGCTATTTTCAAGAAATATGGGTTGAAGAAGTCAGCCCCTGCACTTTTTTTAGTATTCAGTCATAGAACAAGATCTTCAACTTCTTTTATGGTGGTAGGTGAAAAGGAGAAGTCCATGTTATTGATACTTGGTTCTGGAGGCTGGGTGTTGATCTGTGAAAGGAGACTACTTACTAGTGCATTATTGAATGCCAGGCTCATGGGGGCAAAATGATTGTTGAAAGCCTGCAGTATCTCGATTCTGTCATTGATGGTAACATTATCAGTGGTGATTTTAGAAGGAAGCACAATTCCTGGGGAGTGACCAGACAGTTATTTTATGGTGGACCAGAACTTGGTAGGGCAATATGATGCAGAGAGCAGCTCAGTTTGATAAAAGTTGGCCTTGGCCTCTCTGACCAGCTTAGTGCAGGCATTTCTAGCTGCCCTGAAGAGACACCAGTCTACGTCGGCATGTGATTTGTGGGCCTTTTTCCAGAGATAATCTCTTTTAAGTAAGGCAGCTTCTGGTTTTTATTCATGCTTTAACCAGGGGAGCATGGTTGTTTAGGGCACTGGTTATGATTTCATGGAAAACATCATAGGCATCTCTCATTGATTTAGCCAGGTAGAAACTCTGCCATAGCAAGAGTTTTTTAGATCATTGAAGTATGCAAGAGGATTGAAGTTCCATCTGGATCTTTTAGTGGAAAATTTTGATGTAGCTAGAGGTTTGGTAACAGTTCTTATACCTGCAATAAAGCAGTGGTCACTAACATGCACTGAGAGGATACCAGCATGGGAAAAGGAGTGGGGTTTGTTAACAAGGAGGACGTCCAAGAGGGTGCTTCTCATTGGATTTTTCTTGTTAATGCGAGTTGGCTCAGTAATAAGTTGAATGAACCCATGAGAGTCACAGAAGTGCTTCAGGGGTAACGAGACCTTAGTCAGCGAATCGTAGTTAAGATCACCTAGTATAATTGTTTCCAGTGGGGTAGAATCCAGGTGGGATGACAAATGTGATAGGAGCTGAGGTCCTGCTGCTGGAGGTCTATAACAGCCTATGATGCGGAACGCCACTGATGGGGAAAGTTCGACTTTAGAGACAGGCATTCAAATCCACCAACAACGGAGGTAGCATCTAATATAGACACTGTGAATTTGTTTTTAACATAAATGGCTACTCCGCCACCCCTGGTCTGCCTGTCGGCTCTGAAGAGGAGGTTTATAATGTTGTTGACCAAACTTGCCAGCAGCTTGACCAAACTGAGGTTCTGCAACTTGAAATGATTGGTATGCTACATACACTTCTTGGTCAGCCCCAGGCCCAGTAGCATAACATATATATATTTTTTTTTCTGTTTTCTTAACATATAGTGTGTCTTCTGTCTTTATTTTTCCTCACTGTTCTCCCACCCCCTCAAAAAAACATAAAAGAAAACAAACAAAATATGAAAGACACACCAAAAAATTTTAAAATGTTAAAAAACAAACCCCAAAAATTCATGTCCCCTGCTTTTCCTTCTTTTTCCTACTAAATAATCTTATTACATTCCGAATAAGTATATTATGTTGCTTTCTAATAATGTTTTCTTTCTGTTGTATGTTAAAGCAGCAGTGCAATAATCTGGTGACAGTTTGGACCTATACTTTTATGTTATTTTTTTTTGATTGGCCCTTATCTGCTCCACTATTTCAGTTACTCACAAGAAAAATGATTTTAAATAATTGATATACAAAAACAGATGAGAATAATGATGAAAGCCTGGTGCTAGACAGATTAAAAGGAGTCCTTTTATTATTTCATATGTAGTAAAATGTATTAAAGCAGATCTAAATTGTTTAAAGAAGAGTATCATATACAAAATCATTAGATAAGGGGCAATCTAAAGTAGAATAAAAAAAGTGACTGTCTAAATTTTTACCATATTATTGTACTGCTACTTTAATTGTCATGCTACATTATATTACTTTTTGGTTGATACCATAGCTGTGACAATCTGTGCTACTTAATCTGAAAAAATCATCCTGCAAAGGCGGCATCGACTACTCAGCAGAAAATATTCTCCTAGATCCTAAAATATGGTACACATACATACCTTCTGTGTACCCATCGGAAATGCTTTATACTGGCACATGTGAGGACATGGAGAAAGCAACAGCAGCATGGTGACAAGTGGAGAGACCATCCATGACCCGCGCAAAAATTGGACAAAATGTTTGAAACTTTAATAGACAAGATAGCACAAGTCACCACCACATCACAAGAAACAACAGCCGCCATTAAACGAATAGATGAGCACCTGACCTGGGCAGAAAGACAAATCAGGTCCCACAAGGTGGCACTAAAAGAGATCTGGGCAGAAAACAAAGAACAGAGAGGTCTGACTCAAAGCCTCTTGCTGAAAGTTGATGACTTGGAGAACCACATTTGGCAGAACAACCTGCGACTGCTGGGGATCCAGGAGGGGGCAGAAAAGAAAGGCACAGTTCAATTCCTGCAGAAAAATCTGCCACCTATCCTCGGCCTGGACCAGGGATCCATAGAGACATTGAACAAGCACACTGGTCTCTGGCTCCAGCTCCACACAAGGGAAGGAGGCCAAGGGCAATACTTATAAAACTTCTCAGGAACAACACAAGACAGCAACTGCTAGCAAGAGGGAGGTGAGGCACCTATCCAGGGATGGTCATGCCATCTCTATTTATCAAGATTTCTCAAAAAAGCTGTCAGGGAAAAGAAGAGACTATACCCAGGCCCACCACACCATGCAAAAGCTAGACCTCCAGTATTCCCTCTGATACCCGTCTACCAAGAGGGTTATCATCAATGGAACCCCTGTGTTTTTCAAATCCCCTACTGATCTGGAAGACTACCTCAGCAGGATCTGGGTGGGGAGCAAAGGCAGCCCTTAAAATGGATCCCCAGTCCACCACAGCCCAGCCACTCCACCCAAACTGGTAGAAATGGACATGAAGGAAGGAGGTTAAAGAGACCAGGGGTTGGCCCTTCCCAGGTGAAGTGGCGGGAAGCACTCCCTGAGGGAAATGCACAGCAAGTGGGACCATCCCCAGGTGCGATCAGGGCCCAAACCCCAGGACAAGAATAAGGAGCAGCAAAGAGCAGAAACAAGGCCTTGTGTGCCACATGACAGAGAACAGGTAAGAGGTACTGAAGGAAGCTTCACTGGACACTAAGGCTGTACAAGAACTATTGAATCTAACCAAAGAGGAGGATCATCCAACAGACACTATGACATGCCCTGCATCAAAACCGCCAGCGCCAGAGGAGGAATGAGGCCTGACCTGAACCCTTTCAAGGAGCAGCCTGGATAAGAGAGCTGAGAAGGAAGACTCCAGTCTGGGAAACCCTACTGTGAGTCAAGCAAATCACAAAGAGGCCTAACCACACCAAAGTACTATTCAGATAAGTTGGACACATGAGGTCCTTTTACCTTGTTAATTTGGATTGGAGGGAAGGGGGGAATAAAAGTACTTTGAATCAAGCCAGCCCTCAGCAGGTCATGGACTGGGAACTTAGACCTACTGGCTTTATAGGCCGCAATGTGGTGGGCAGGCTCAACGAGTTACCCTTCCCCCCCTCCCATGAGGTCGCTAGCTCCAGGTAACACCAGAAGACACCACTGAGGTAAAAATAGGAGCCCAGCAAGGTAACTCCTCCAGAGAATAATGATTAATGCACCATTCCTCATGTGCTCTAGCCACGGTTCCTTCTGCACCCACCCAGGCACATAGGAGACCGGAGGGGCAGGGGGGACAGTGGGATACCAGGAGAACAGGCCATGGTTAAAAGATACATCCACACTGAGGGATGGCATATAAGCCTCACAGTAACTCATACTGAAGCTGCAGATGAGGAAGGAGAAAAAAAAGAAGCTTGCAGGGGTAGACTTCCACTTGGGGGGAGGGACAAACGGGGTAAATTTGAGGTGAGCTGTACAAAGAGGCCAGAGGAGTACCTCCCTCCACGTTGAGGGTCCCTTCTGAACTCTGCATAATATATGTTGTTTCCCAGGGTTACAGTACAAGTTTTAAGGCTCACAGTTCTAAACAGAAGGTATGCATTAAAATGTCACAGAATGATATGTAGTTTGATTAAAAAGGAATACAAGGGGGGATCCCTACCAGATAGGGTGGGGTGAAAGGGGGCTCCTCCTTACGCACAATCATTGTTAGCTTGGCTGAAATGAAACACATAGAAACATAGAAACATAGATTTTGATGGCAGATAAGGACCGCTTGGCCCACCCAGTCTGTCCATTTCCCTACCTATTGGATAAGCTGCAGATCCTAGTTAACCAGCAGCCTACTTCTTCCTACCCCCACCCCCTAGAATTGCCTTATGACTGTCCCATGCATGCTTGAATTCCACCACTGTTTTTGACTCCACAACCTCCTCCGAAGGCCATTCCATGCATCCACAACCCTCTCTGTGAAAAAATACTTCCTTAAATTACATCTGAGCCGCCCCCCTTCTATCTTCAAATTGTGTCCCCTTGTTCTTGCACACCTCTTTTTTTGAAAGATGCTACCCTCTTGGACTTTGTTGATTCCCTTGAGATACTTGAAAGTTTCTATCATGTCCCCCCTCTCTCTCCTTTCCTCGTGGCTATACATATTCAGCTCCTTAAGTCTCTCTTCATATGTCTTCCGGTGCAGACCCTGCAGCATTTTAGTTGCCCTCCTCTGGACAGCCTCCATCCTGTCTATGTCCTTGCGGAGATTGGGTCTCCAGAACTGCACACAGTACTCCAAATGGGGTCTCACCACCTGTCTGTACAGAGGGATAATAACATCCTGTTTTCTGCTGGTGATGCCTCTCCCTATGCATCCCAGTATCCCCCCAGCCCTCCTTGCTGCCCTTTCACATTGCTTGCCCACCTTTAGGTCATCTGATATGACTACCCCCAGGTCCCTTTCCATTTTTGTTGTTGTTAGTATCTCACCTCCCATTGTATACTCTTCCCCTGGGTTTTTGTTTCCAGGTGCATTACCTTGCACTTCTTAGCATTGAATCTAAGCTGCCATACATTTGACCATTCCTCTAACCTTGCCAAGTCCCTTCTCATCCTTTCTACCCCACCTTGTGCATCAACTCTGTTGCAGATCTTTGTGTCATCTGCAAAGAGACATACTTTTCCTTCCAGTCCTTCTGCAATATCGCTTATAAAGACATTGAAGAGGACCGGTCCTAATACTGAACCCTGCAGTACCCCACTAGTAACCCCCCTTTCTTCAGAGTGGACTCCATTTACTATTACCTCTCTGTGTCCTATTCTCCAGCCAATTCTTTACCCAGGCTGTCATCTTGGGACCCACTCCCAGGCTGGCTAACTTGTATGTTAATCTTTGTGTGGGACTGTGTCAAATGCCTTTAAAAGTCTAGGTAGGCCATGTCCACAGCCCCTCCCTGATCTACTACTTTGTTCACCCAGTCAAAGAAATCTATCAGATTTGTCTGGCATGACCTTCCCGCTGTGAATCCATGCTGCCTTGGGTCCTGTGCCCCTCTGGCCTCTAGATACTCAACAGTTCTTTCCTTCAGAAGTGATTCCATCATTTCCCTACCACTGAGGTTAAACTAACAGGTCTGTAGTTTTCTGCTTCTGCCTTGCTCCCACTTTTGTGAAGGGGAATCACATCTGCCCTTCTCCAGTCCTCGGGTACCACCCCATCCTCCCATGATTTGTTAAAGAGGGTAGTCAGTGGTGTCACTAGTTCTACCCTTAGTTCTTTTAGAATTCTGGGATGAATCCCATCAGGCCCCATTGCTTTGTCCACCTTCAGTTTTAAGAGTTCTTTCAGAACCCTTTCTTCTGTAAATGGGCTGGTATCAACGTCTGTATCCAGAGTGTTTCTACTGTTTGTTTTAGGTACTTCCCACTTCCTTTTGTAAATACTGAGCAAAATATTTGTTTAGTATCTCTGCCTTTCACAGTCACCCTCGGCCCACCCTCCCTCCTCTTTATTGCCTCACTAGCCCTCCTGGTCTTCCTTCGCTTCCTGATGTACCTATAAAAGGTTTTATCCTTCTTAACAGAGTTGGCTATCTTTTCCTCGGTTTGGGCCTTTGCTGTTCTGACTGCCTTCCCAGCTTCTTTGCTTTAACTGATACAGTTCCCTGTCCTGTTCCTTCTGTGATTCCTTGTACTTCCTGAATGCTTTTTCTCTTGAACCTTCACCGCTACCTTTGAGAATCATAGTGGTTTCTTACATCATTTTGTTTTGTTAATTTGCTTCACACAAAGGCTTGTTACCTCTGTGATGGCAGTTTTATTATTCCCATTGTTCTTCCACCCTCCTTCCTGCCCATTTGCTAGTGCATTCCTAGGCACTCAATTATTTTGGCAAAGTCAGCCCTCCTAAAGTCCTGTACTTTGCCTTTGTATGGCTTGACTCTATTGCTGTGTTTATTGTGAACCATACTGTTCGATGGTCGCTAGTTCCTAGATGGCTACCCACTTCTACATCTGTGATCCTCTCTTCATCTCCATTTGAGAGAACCAGGTCTGAGATTGCTCCCTCGAGTGGGCTCCAATACTAGTTGTCTAAGGCATGCCCTTGTAGGGCATCTAGAATAACCCAACTCTTTGAAGTGGCTGCTGCAACTGCATTCCAGTTAACATCTGGCATATTCAGATCACCCATCAGCAATATCTCCTTTTCTGCCATTCTAAGTATTCTTTCTATCATTTCTTGTCCATTTCTCCCTGAGAAGGGGTCTGTATACAACCCCGCAGCGGATTGTGGTGCCATTGCCGGTCTCCAAATTTACCCACAGTGCTTCTTCTCCTCCCTGTTTTCCCTTTTGTTCTGTTGCCTTGATTCCTTCCCTTATGTAAAGAGCTACCTCCTCCTCCTCCTCTTTTAACCTCCCTGTCCCTCCTGTAGATAGTGTATCCTGGTATGTTTATGTCCCAGTCACGACTACCATTCAGAGGAGTGCCCCCCCACACATGACTAATAAGGGGAGACCCCTTCCCAGGTAGTTATGAGGTGTGAACCTCATCTTCCCACCCCATCTCCTTGACTTCACCACTCATAAGGAAGGGGAGCAAGAGAAGAGAGCTTAGGTACACCACTGCTTAGGGGGGATGAAGAAGCCACACAGGTGCTGCCACAGACTGATTGGCACAGATCAGCAGCCAATGCATATTTAGTGGGAGAAGGGAAACACAACTTGACTGACAAGGTACTTGGCTCCTAGAGTCGCCACACCCACAGGAGACACCCAGTTGATTTTGTTCTGCCTCATGGGGTGGATGATCGTTTGCGAAGGGGGGCTTCCAATAGGCACACTAGTGCATGCTGTAAATAGTTGCTTTTTTCTGTTAGTTACATTAGTCTGTATAGGCAGGGATAGCAATGTATTGACTATGTTCAAGTTCAAAGTTTATTGCAGGAAAAACTCCATTGAGCAAGCTCATTCACAAGGAGGTCCTGTGTCCTTTACATAGATATACGAACATAACACACAAGGTAACATTGTTAATCAAGTCTTATGTATCATACAAGGTATCATTGTTAATCAAGCAAACAATACATACACACACACAGTTCATAGTTGACAATTCTTGACGTGATACTGCCAGGTAAGGCACGGTTCTGGCGGTAAAGTCTGATGCTGTATCAGCAGGTGTTTGGGTAGAGTTGCATACATAAATGATAAGTGCATTAAAGGAGAAAGTTATTGTTCAGAGACAGCAGGGGGAGTATCAGAAGGAATTAACTGTAACTTGCTTAGATGCAACATCTATGCCCAAAGAATTTGAATGTCTATCCCTCAAAGTGGCTGTCTCCAACACTGCAGCATTTCGGCTAGTTGGCTGCTACAGGCCCCCTTCAGCAGATCATAAGCTTCTAGCCCACCTGAGGAATCAAATCAAGATGGATACTGAAGAGACCATAATCCTAGGTGATCTAAACCTTAATTGGCTATCCAAGGTCATGCTCCTTTAGTATCATTTTTGTGATACATATGGTTTTCACAACTTATATATGAACCAACAAGAATCAACTAAAAATCTGAGCAACAGCACATTTCTTGACATCATGCTGGTGAACAAACCCCACCTCTTCACGCACGCTGAAGTGCTGTTCAGTGACATAAGTGACCACTGCCTTATTGCTGGAATAAGGTCATCCGTAAACTAACACCCCAGCTAAATTCCTACTGAGGAGATCCAAGAAAACTTTCAACTCTGAGGCATATCTTCATGATCTAAATCACTCTACAAGATGGCAAGAGTTCTACCTAGCAGACTCAGTGGAAAAGCTTATCAGGTGTTAAATAGCATAATACTAGATGCCCTTAACACTCATGCACCAATTACTAGAGTTCGAATTAAAACAAATCTTGTTGTTGGTTTTCACCTGACCTTAAATCAGCCCTGCTTGAGAGAGATAAGCTTTGGAAAAAGCAAGGAAGACTAAGAACCCAAATGACTGGTTGATATTTAAGAAAGCCAGGAATAGCTGTACCAAGAAAGTACAGGATGCTAAGGCTGCCTACTACATGGCTGAACTCGACTCCTCATACCACAATCCTGCCAGGTTCTGGAGCACTATTAAGGGCATAACGGGACAAGATCCTAGCACTTCACTACCAGCTCAAATGCACCACAACAAGGTGACAATCTTGGACAGAATGGAAATACTGGATGCATTCAATAATCATTTTACAACCGCTGGCCTTGCATTTGATACCTCTCCAGCCAATCTGCTACGTGCTCAGTTAAGCTCCCAGTATACAGGATCTCAGTTAGCTGAATCCTCCTTCTCCTTCAAACCGATTCTGTTGAAACAAGTGGAGGATCTAATCTCGCAGATGGATATAAAAAGTGCAGGTGCTGACTCTTGACCCCTACTTTCAAAGATTGCAATGCATGCACTTGCAGTTCCTTTAACACACCTTTTTAACTTGTCCTTAAAATCTGGTTCTATTCCTGCAACTTGGAAAACAGCCCACGTTTTCCTCTACTGAAATCAGGGGACCCCATAGACCTTAACAACTATAGGTCAATCTCTATCCTTCCAGTACTATCTAAGCTGCTAGAAAACTGGTAAGCATCCAATTAAGAGATTACCTTGAAGAATCTAATCTTTTAAATCCAGCACAATCCGGTTTCGGTTCAGCATAGTACTATTTCTGCACTGGCTAAAGTTACAAACGCATTGGCAAACCGAACTGGATAAAAAGAATAGCGTTTGTGCTGTACCCTTGATCTAAGCAAGGCATTTGATACGGTGGACCATGAGCTGCTACTCTCTTCCTTGCACTCCATAGGCTTGGATCCATCCTCCCTTACATGGTTCAGGTGTTACCTAACAGGAAGAACACAGCAAGTGAAAGCTGAAGGAGACCTATCTCCACTAAAACCACTTCTAAGAGGAGTTCCACAAGGATCTATCCTGGGCCCTATCCTTTTCGCCATTTATATTAACAATATTGATTCGAATCTTACCAAAGCCACTGTACACTTGTTCTTGATGACACTGTTTTATATGTCAGCAACCCATCGCCTGCTACAGCTTGTGAAGTTCTACAAACAGAATTCTCTATACTACAACATCAATTATTGGAAAGCTTTTAAAATGCAAAGAAAACAAAAGCAATGTTTTTTCCACCCAAAGCCATACAAATCCCTCATTACTAAACAACCTCCCCAGCTATCCACTATCCTTGGTGAAAGCCTTGATTATGTAGAAAATTCAAGTATTTGGGGTGTGGATAGATAGCAAACTTGACTACACAGTTCATATTGAAGAACTTTTAAAAGCTTGCCAGAGACTTGGTCTATTTTTAGAATAAGGCACTTTCTAAACAGAGATTCCAAATGAGGTTGGTCCAGGCCACATTTCTCTCAGTAATTGACTATGCAGACTTCCTCTATAGTCACTGCCCTATCTCCTACCTATGCAAATTGGATACACTATACCACAGAGCTCTGAGGTTCATAACAGATCTACCATTTAACACTCACCATTGCTCTCTCTATGCAGCAGTCGGTTGGACATATCTACATCTCAGAAGAAACAGAAATGCGGCAGTGTGGACATACAGAATTTTAACTAAGATGCTTCCAAACTATATATTACACTGCTTTGCACAGGCCACAGCTGGCACCTACGCCCTAAGAAGCTACAACTTCATTATGCTCAAAGTGCCTAAAGTCAACACCCGGCATGGGAGATCTGCTATCAGCTAAAATCTAGCTATATCATGGAACACGATTCAAAAGTCCTTGAAGCTGATCAACTGGGTATCCTTAGCATCCTTCAAGCATCTATACCTAAGTCTCTTCCTGAAAATGCAATTGCTTCCACAAGTTCTAGTTTATTCGCAGTTCTTTCCTTCCCCTCTCAGGCTGCCATCATATCATGGCAATTCACCTCCCTAGAATTCATCTCCACAGATACCTCACCCCTGGCTATAATCTTCTCCCATTAACTCCAGGCTCCTACCTTAGCCTCTTATCACTGCCTTCACCTCCCAGTTCTAGCACCATTCCCTGCTCTAGTCATGCACTTCTTCCTACCATGTCACTTGTCTCAGTCTATGACCACCTCTTTCAGTCATCCAATCACTATTTCTCTTTGTCCACATTGACTTCCTTGATCTTTGGAATCTTGGGTATATCATGTTGAATGTATGCCATGTTTACTGCCAATGTTGATATGTATATACTGGTTTACCTAGAGTGCATCTCATATGTTCCTACCATATCCTGTTATGTTTAAACAATTTCTGTTCTTGATTTCTGTATATAAGTGTTTTAATTATTCATGTACATATACCAATTATTGAACCTTGATTACTGTATATAAGTATATACGTGTTTTAAATCATCCTATACATGTACCAATTATTGAACCTTGACCTTATCAGGTCCATCTTGCAAATGAGCTGTGCTCAATGATGTTCACCTGAATAAATAAAGATTTGATTGATTGATTGATTGATTGATTGATTGATTGAATTGTAAGGAAAGAAGGTAGAAGAGGATAGGGACTAGCAGAGTAGGGTGTAAAGAGTTGTGATAAGGAGATCTAGAGGTGAAAGGCATGAAGACAGCAGGGGGAGTTTATGAAGGAATGGCAGGGTAAGAAGGCAAAAGATGAGTCTTGTGACTAGCAGAGTAGAATGGAAAAAAAAAGTGTGATAAGGAGATCTGAAGGTGACGGGTATTGAAAGCTGGTTATGGGGATCAAATCTAAAGCTGTTGTATTTAGTCTACTACTTCCTGTGAGATTGCAGACCTGTTAAGGTCCTAGCAGTGTGATTTGGAGTGTGAGTAAGTAACATAAGGGTGGTATAATGGGTTTAGTGGCAGTGACAGGTATATTGTATTTTAGATGAGGATAAGGCTTTGTATAGATTTATTGGGACAATGCAGGTTAGTTTTAGCGTGGATTGGAGTTGGTTCCAGAATGTGGAAAGTGCAACTGAAATGGCATGTTGTCCAAAGGCGGTACAAGTTCTTGGGATGTCTGCAGGATGTAATTCTATTTCCTAAGTGAGTAAGCACTGCGGGAGATACAGATGAGGGATGTGATGTAGCTTGGAAGTTTGAGTAAGATTATCTTGATGGTCCATATCCCTGCATGGAGCAGGCGTCTGGTGGCAAGTGAGGTCCAGCCAACAGCTGTGTATAGGTCGCAGTGGTGGGTTCTGTGGGGGGCACTGGTGATGAACTGTATAGCACAGTGATAGAGAATGTCCAGTTTACTTATGTCTGAGATTGCAGAGGTGGCATTGATGAAATCTCCATAGTCAAGAAGTGGAAGAAATGTGGCTAATACAAGCTTGGTTCGGGTCACTACAGGGAAGAGAGATATGTTTCGAAAGAAGAAGCCCAGCCGTGCTTTGAGCCTCTTGGCTAGGTCCTCAATGTGGTCAAGGAAGGTGAGCTTGTTGTCTATCCAGAAACCAAGGTATTTAAATTTGGGAACTACTTCCAGGGTTTCCCCCAGTGAGGTGACAATAAGGTTCATTGGCTGCAGAGGGGGGAACCAATGGCGGGATTACGCAAGATGAACATTGCCTTAGTTTTCTTTGAGTTCAGAAGGAGCTTTGCTTTAATCAGGTTACTTTTGAGCTGAGTAAAGTCAGCTTTCAGGACGTCCCTGACTTCCGTTAGAGTTGTGCCAGAGGTATATAATATATTGTCATCTGCAAAAAAGTGAATACTGGACTTCATTATGTGGGAGTCAAGATCATTGATGTATAGGAAGAATAGGATTGGGCCTAGTATGGAGCCTTGGGGGACTCCCCTGGCAATTGGAAGGGGGGCTGAGAGACAGCCATCTGCTTTGACTTTCTGCAACCTACCAGAAAGATAACTGGTGAACCACAGTACGGTAGGAGGAGTGGCACCTAGGCTAGAAAGGCAGTTGATTAGGAGGGTGTGGTCAACTGTATCAAAGGCTTTACTAAGGTCCAGGAAGACTGTGGTGGTGACCTTCTTGGAGTCCACGGCAGAAATCCAGTCATTAGTGACCTTAGCCAATGCAGTGACTGTGCTGTGTTTGGACCAGAAACCAGATTGTGCAGGGTTAAGGAGAGAGTAGGATTCAAAGTGTTGTTTCAATTGGATATATATCAGCTTTTCGAGGACTTTAGAGAGAACAGGCAAAATGGAGATGGGTCTGTAATTGTTTAAATCGCAAGGGTCTCCTGATTCAAAAAGAGGAAGGATGTGGGCAGACTTCCAGCTAGATGGAACTGTTGCAGAGGTTATGGATAGGTTGAAGATATGTAAGATAGGTGCAGTGAGATAGGCATAGCCTATTCTCAGGAAAAATGATTCAAGTCCATCATCCCCGGCACTCTTACGGAGATCTAGATTAAGGAGCAAATCTTCAACTTCTTTGTATGTAATAGTGTGGATCTGGAGAGGGTGGGATGGCCTGCAGGTAGAGGAGTTAGAGCTTTCACTAGTATTCACTTGGTTAGCATAGGGTGAGGAGTCGAAAGCAAGTCCAGAGGTAACAAAATGTGAATTAAGTTCTTCAAGAATTTGAGTGCTGCTTTCCACAGCCTGCCATTGATAAATATCTTAGATGGGATGGATGGAGATGAAGGATGGCCTTTAATAGATTTAATTGTTCTCCAGATTTTTTGGGGGTTCCCTTTGGCTTGTTCCAGGGTGGTGATATAGAAGTTAGCTTTTGTGGCATGAATGCTTTTGACACAAGCATTTCTAGCAGCTCTGAAGGCCTGCCAGTCCGCTGGGCTCTTAGTGTACCTAGCTTTTGCCCAGAGTTTGTCTCTGTTGGTAAGTGCAGTCTTTAATTCTGGGGTGAACCAAGGGTGGGACACGTTGCGCACCCTGACTTTGATAAAGGGTGCATGCTTGTTTGCCAGGGCAGTAAGATTGTAACTAAGGATGGAGATAGCGTTGTCTGCAGTTTTTGCAAGATATAAATCTTGCCATCTAATCCTGCTCAGGTCATACAGAAAGTTTGACGCATGAAATTTGTGAAAGGATCTCTTAGTTCCAGATTTGGACTATTGGTACGCTTTAGTTTGTGATCATGTGCAAACCACCATGCAGTGGTCGCTCATATCATTATGGAATACAGCTGAATGGGAGATTTTATGGGGGTGGGTGGTTAGAATAACATCTGAGATGGAACTTTTAGCCGAGTTTGAGGCATTGTTCCTCGTAGGTTCAGAAACTAGCTGTATAAGACCTAGGTCATCACAAAGGATTTTAAGGCAGTGATATTTTGTAGTGAGCCAATCCATGTTGAAATCCCCCAGGATAATTGTTTCTGAGTTGGTGGCTAAGGTTAAGGATTTTATAATGTCAATGATTTTGGAGCCACCAGATGGGGGCCTATAGCCCCCTATGACAGTGATGCATTCCATGGAGGGAAGGTGAAGCTTTAGTGAGGCAACCTCATATTCTTTAGGCTTGGAGTTGCAAAGGATGTCAGTTACTACAAACTTGTTTCTGGCATATATGCCCCCCCCGTGTTCCTCTCTGCCCTAAATAATTTGTAGCCTGTAAGAGTAACTTGTTGGTCAGGGGTAGTCTTTTTTAGCCATAATTCGGTGATGATGATGAGATCAGGGTTAGTATGTGCTGCCCAGGCTTGAAGTTGGTCAAACTTTTTTGTCAGGCTTAGGATGTTTACTAACATCATCTTCAGCCCAGGGGCAGCTGCAAAGTCTGATGGAGATGAATATACATATTGTCACTTCAATGTTCATGCATAAGGTGGGATATGGCAGGGAAGGAAGCCCATGCAGGAGGGGAAGGAGCCTGGCCACCTGCCCAGATGGATCGTGATCATCTCACACCCCACAACCTGAGGGACCTACACAACCTTGGAGAGACACTGTTCCAGGTCAAGTCTCCTGTGGAAGGCCCAGGGCACATGAATCGATAACTATAGACAGACCTCAACAGGTAACCCACCTCCTTTATGCTCGACACCCTCTTCCCCTCACAAGGGAACGATACCTACTACAATACCCACTATCCCTCCTACAAACAGATTATGGCTGACGTAACCTACATCTCCTGGAATATAAGTAAGAGGACTGAATTCCCCGGTGAAGAGGAAGAAGATGTTGTCTTACTTAAAAAAGTCAAATCACAGGTGGCGCTCCTACAGGGGACAAAACTGACCCACAGGGATCACAACCTCTTAAAGAGGGACTGCGTGGGACAAGTAGTGCATGCTTTAGCAGCAACCAAAAAGCGGAGAGTGGCAATCCTTATCCACAAGCAGTTGAACTGGTTTCTCATTAAAGCAACGATAGACCCACACGGTAGATGGGTATATGCAAAATTCCAAACCCCTACTGGCTCCATACTCCTTGGGAACTTATATGCCCCCAGTGAGGATGATGCAAATTGTTTTCACCAAACCGCCAAAACCTTCTTGATCTATCTGGGAATGGGGCACCCACTATACTGGGAGGGGATTTCAATTTGGTCTTGACCCCTTGTGAATAAGAGCTCAGGGGTGGGGGATACACATGGAAAGGAGACAGGCCCTACAAAGCTGGATGAGAGACCAAGGGCTGGCATATCTGTGGAGGGTGCTATAGTCTAGAGGGAGGACTGCACCTTTCACTCCATCAGTACATGGCAACATAGCCATATTGATAACTTGCTGTTTTCCCTCAGGTTACCCAGGCAATAGTGGCAGCTGACATAGTACCATTCATCATTTCTGACCACATGCCAGTCCAGCTGATTACTCTCTGTGGACCCCGCCTCCCACATCCACGTCCTGGAGACTAGACCCCTACTATTGAGGGATGTGGAATTTGTAGCATGGGCCGAAAAAGAAGCCCAGTTTTTCTTCAAAGAAAACTCACCCAGAACACTATGGCAAGGAACAACTGGGAAGCCATTAAGGCAACCATAAGAGACAGAATCATTAGCCATCTGGTAGCCAGAAAGAGGAAGCAGGAAAATAATCTAGAAGATATGGAAAAGGACCTGAGGGTGGCATAGAGGGAGAACAATAAACAGGCAAGACCCAACCAACAGGGCCCACTAGGGAGGAAAATCCTAGGTCTTCGTATGGAAATCAACCTGCTCCTGACATGGAAAGCTGAGGTCTCCATACAAAAGCTCAAACAGAAATACTGGGAAGGAGGGGAAAAAGAAGGGTGAGTACTGGCATACCAGTTAAGAAAACAGCAAATTGAACAGCATCTCACAGGACTCAGGGATGGAGAAGGGGTGATATACATCACAAACAAATCACTGAACAAGTTAATGGCAGAATGCTACAGCTCCCTATACACTTCCTCCATGAAGTCCAACCTGGTCGCTATCCAAAGGCTCCTGCAATCCATAAGCCTTCCAAATGTTATGGAGGAACAGGCCCAAAGGCTTGATGATCCCCTAACCACCACAGAGATAAAAGAAGCCCTGCTTATGCTCCCTCCAAGTAAGGCATCAGGGGGGACGGGTACACGGTAGAATTTTGGCAGGACTTAGCAGACACAGTCTCCCCAGTACTGCAGCAAACATATGCAGAAGCAGAGCAGGACGGGATCTTCTCACCCTCCATGAGGGAGGCGGTAATCACAGTCCTTCTGAGAAAAGGTAAAGACCCCACATCCCCCAGGAGCTACTGCCCTAATTCCCTCATAAATGTGGACAAGCAAGATCTTTACCAAAGCACTAGCCCTCCAACTAGGCCCACTGCTGCCACAGCTAATACACCCCTACCAAGTCAGGTTTGTCCCCAGGAGACATAGCGTGGAGCACATGAGGACTCTGATTAACTTGACCCATATGGACAAAGGCCTCCCAACCCCCACTGCCACAGTCACTATTGACTTCAAGAAGGCTTTCAATTCCCTAGAATGGGATTTCCTTTACTGGTTATGGTGGCAGACATAACCACAACTCTGCCCCCCTTCTGGACATATTCCAAAATTTCCATGCACTCTCAAGCCTGCGCCTCAATCAGTCTAAAACAGAAGTACTCCCGCTAAATCCCAGATGCTCCCCCCTTGATTTACAGAGCACAGGGCTATGTTGGGCAGGGGAGGTATCACCACCTGGGAATCAAAGTCACCCATTATCTACAATCTTTGGGACCAAAATCTTCACCTGCTACTGAAGAGATAGTAGGTGACATGTACAAGTGGGGCAAGCACTACCTTACCCTGGCAGGGAAAATGACATGATCAAAATTATTCTGGCCCCGAAACTTCTCTACACCCTAGTACATATTCCATTAGCACTACCAGGGGAGTGGAGCTACAGGATAGATAAGGCAATAGGCAGATTCCTTTGGGAAGGGAAGCCGCCAAGTAAAGATGTTGCAAAATTATACCTTGCTAGCAAAATTCCATTGAAATTGACAATTTTGTGGTGCAAAATAGTTATCGAAATTCTCCCATTATGCAAAATATTTCACTGGGTGTGAAATTTGGAATTTCACCTGTGTAATGTGAAATGTCACCTGCAGAAGGTGAAATTTCACCTGTAAAATGAGAAATTTTGCCTTCTGCAGGAAAAATTTCACATTCTGCAGGAGAACATTCTCCTTCCCCAGGCAAAATTTTGCATTCCACAGGCGAAATTTCATCTTCTGCAGGTGAAATTACAAATTACACAGGTGAAATTCTGAATTTTGCTTCAGCAAAAAATTCACAAAACGGGTGAATTTCACGAAATATTTGTTGTAACAAAATTTGCCAATTTCACACATCTCTACCACCAGCATACAGCAGGAACAAGCTGTGGGCCCATTGGACTGGGGGGGGTGCCTCCCTTGGATGGAGGGATACAAATGGGCCTTTCACCTCACACAAACATTAAACAGTTCAGACCATAAGGAAGGGAAACACCACAGTGGTGGACATGGAGCTCACTCAATCTGGTAATCTCTCCCTACCACTGCAGTTATACAACACACCCAAATCTCAAGAAATCCAGCACCACCTACCACAAAGAGCCAACAAGTGTGATAAAATTCACAGCATTTATTAAAGGCAAAGGCAAGTGACAAACACCCTCTGACTCACACTTATATATGTACCAGTCTTAAAGGGACAGTGCCCAATTTCTAATTAGACTATTACAAAATACAACACAATACTAAATATCATATAAAACATAAATACATAATCACTTACATTTATAATGTGAAAAAAACAAATAAACATAAAAATGAATCCAGTTACTTCCTGAGGAAGCCCTTTGGGCGAAACCGGTTGGAGTGTTTTGTGAGGGCTCTGCTTGTACTATCTAGCTTTGGTGCATTTGCACTTTTGTGAGGTTTGTACTCCTTTATATGCCTTATTACATATTTTGCCTTTTGCCTTTAATAAATGCTGTGAATTTTATCACACTTGTTGGCTGTTTTGTGGTAGGTGGTGTTGGATTTCTTGAGATTTGATCTATCTTCCATGTACACCTGGCTGGAAGAAGCGACTAATTTTGCTCTACATCTAGGGTTGCCGAGGGTGGATCTCCGTTGCCCCCAGCTGGTGCAGAACGCAGCTGCCAGGTTGTTGACTGGATTATCAAGAACTAGCCATATCACACCTGTGCTACGCGAACTGCCCTGGCTGCCAGTGTGGTGGAGAATCACCTTCAAGGTCACGTTGCTGACCTATAAGACCCTACACGGTCAGGGACCGGGCTA
This sequence comes from Neoceratodus forsteri, assembly GCA_016271365.2. NCBI lineage: Eukaryota > Metazoa > Chordata > Ceratodontiformes > Ceratodontidae > Neoceratodus > Neoceratodus forsteri. The sequence goes on from CM057456.1 coordinate 1,684,762,684, forward strand.
CCTGCAAGATCTCCTTTGTCCCTACCACCTTCTCCGCCCACTCCACTCCACTGGTGAGGGATTGCTAGAGATTCCCAGGGTTCGTCTTCAATCATCTGGGGAAAGGGCCTTTTCCTTTATGGCCCCGACCCTGTGGAATTCTCTACCTCATCAGATTAGAGAGTGCCTGTCCGTGGAGTCATTTAAGAGGTCTCTGAAAAGCCACTTATTTACACTAGCATTTGGATAGATTATTTTGTTTTTTTATTATTTTATGTTATTATTTATTATTGTTGATGTTTTATTCTTGTTATATATCAGCGCTTTGATTTATTGAAAAGCACTTAACAAATAAATTTTGATTTGATTTGATTTAAATTTGCAGTTTGGATACAACACACCCAACCAGAAAATGAAGGCTCACTCTACCATAGGCCACTCCCTGCAGTGCATGGTTAAAGTACAGTAAAAACTAGGATAAAATCTCACCCCACCCAAATATGCCCCCATAGAGTAATGATAACATCTGCATAGGGAACCAAATGATCCACTGGAAGGGGTGGGCCAAACAGGGCATACACTTGACTGGGAACCTCCATTCCCTCACCTAGTGCCCTGTTGGACCTAGGCAGAAACCAGCCGGAGGGGCTTGCCCATGTCATACAACCACTATGGCTCATAAACCCTCTAGGGCATAGCTAGCAAGGTATATGCCATGTTAAGGGATACCTTATCAAGCCAGTAAGACAGATCTAAGGGGGAGTAGAGGAAGCTCTCCAGGTCAAACTCACAGATCAGCAATGGAAGGAATGCTGGCCTGCAGTTCAGAAAAACTACAAAGATACAACAGCAGGTTGATTCAGAATAAAATCCTGCACTCCTAGTACTGCACCCCAATGTTGATGCATGCAGCAAGAGTCTTGGGCTCTGACATGTGCTGGAGATGTCACGCACTTTCTGGAGATCTTCTACATATTTATGGTACTGCCCCATGATTCAAAGGATATGGTGGTGAGTGGCAGACACGGGATCCAAGGTGCTTGGTGAAAAGGTCCCCCAGTCCATCCCCCTTCTCATACTCAGCATGATGTCAGCTGCCCCTCAGCTACCAGAGTCAGAGCACAGGTGGCTGACCTCATTGACAATGGAAGCCAAACACCTTATCCTATGCAGATGGAGGACAAAGGTAGTCCCTACTCACGAAGAAATCCTCATATCCATGGTCCAGTTAGCCTCTATGGACCTTCTCTCCCACCTAGCAAGCAATGCTACTGCAAAATATGAAGAATACTGGGCATCTTTCCACAAATACATAACACCCGAGGTGGGGATTTGGTGAAGAGGAGACATGACGGTATAACTGACTCAATGTATGCATTAAAGCACAAGATTAGAAGTGGAATGTCATCATACATAAAGTTGATCCCTGCTATGTAAATAGTTTAACTGTGTGTGTATATAGAACAGTGCTTCTTTGTGTTTTACTCCTTAGGTATAAGTTGACGGATGCCAGGTTAAATCACTAAACTCCCCAGGACACTTCTGGAAATGAACTGTTTCTCAGTTCATGTTGTCTTTCCTGGTGAAACATTTTATAAATAAAAAATAAATAAAACTAGCAAAATGAAAATAAACTATAGTTTTAGCGGAGAAGCCTTGCCACTCCAAAGAAATGTAATCCATCTATTTGTTGTTTTCATCAAGATGAATGTAAGTACTAATCTCATTGTAGGATATCTCAATGCCATATTTGCTCCAGTGAAACCAATGATCCTACATGCATAAATAACTGCTCTGTTTGTAAACTTAGAAATTTCTCAATAAACAGTTTAACTGCAAAAAAAAAAAAAAAAATAATAATTTGATGTTAAAATTTCTTCTGCTGCGGTGACTGAAAGATGCTGCCCTATGTGTTCATATTCATACCAACAATGTTTAATTTATTGTATGTGTCACTGTCATGTGTTTGGAGAGACACTGCAGTTTAATTTGAATTGAATCTTGATGTTTGTTGTAAGTAGTCTGTCATGTTGTTCCTTTACAGGGAATCGTCATCATAGATATTGAATGTTTCCCCTTCACCGATGTGTTTGCCATGATCATGAAACCAGCCGGAGGAGCTCACCCATGTCATACAACCACTATGGCTCAAAAAGCCTCTAGGGCATAGCTAGCAAGGTACTGTATATGCCATGTTAAGGGATACCTTACCAAGCTAGTAAGACAGATCTAAGGGGAAGTGGGAGGAGGCTGTCCAGGTCAAACTCACAGACCAGCAATGGAAGGAATGCTGGCTTGCAGTTCAGAAAAACTACTGATACAAGGAGCAGGCTGATTCAGATTAAAATCCTGCTCTCCTAGTACTGCACCCCAATGCTGATGCATGCAGCAAGAGTCTTGGGCTCTGACATGTACTGGAGATGTCATGCACTTCCTGGAGATCTTCTACATATTTTATGGTACTGCCCCATGATTCAAAGGATATGGCAGTGGGTGGTAGACACGGGGACCAAGGTGCTTGGTGAAAAGGTCCCCCAGTCCATCCCCCTTCTCATACTCAGCATGACGTCAGCTGCCCCTCAGCTACAAGAGTCAGAGCACAGGTGGCTGACCTTACTGACAATGCAAGCCAAACACCTTATCCTATGCAGACAGAGGACAAAGGTAGTCCCTACTCACCAAGAAATCCTTAAATCCATGGTCCAGTTAGCCTCTATGGACCTCCTCTTCCACCTAGCAAGCAATACTACTGCAAAATATGAAGAATACTGGGCATCTTTCCACAAAAACATAACACCTGAGGTGGGGATTTGGTGAAGACGAGACATGACGGTATAACTGACTCAAAGTATGCATTAAAGCACAAGATTAGAAGTGGAATGTCATCATACATAAAGTTGATCCCTGCTATGTAAATAGTTTAACTGTGTGTGTATATAGAACAGTGCTTCTTTGTGTTTTACTCCTTAGGTATAATTTGACGGATGCCAAGTCAAATCACCAGACTCCCCAGGACACTTCTGGAAACGAGCTGTTTCTCAGTTCATGTTGTCTTTCCTGGTGAAACATTTTATAAATAAAAAATAAATAAAACTACCAAAATGAAAATAAACTGTAGTTGGAGCACAGAAGCCTTGCCACTCCAAAGAAATGTAATCCAATGATTAAGTCATTGTATGTGTCACTGGCATGTGTTTGGAGAGACACTGCAGTTTAATTTGAATTGAATCTTGATGTTTGTTGTAAGTAGTCTGTCATGTTGTTCCTTTACAGGGAATCGTCATCATAGATATTGAATGTTTCCCCTTCACCGATGTGTTTGCCATGATCATGAAACCAGCCGGAGGAGCTCACCCATGTCATACAACCACTATGGCTCAAAAAGCCTCTAGGGCATAGCTAGCAAGGTACTGTATATGCCATGTTAAGGGATACCTTACCAAGCCAGTAAGACAGATCTAAGGGGAAGTGGGAGGAGGCTGTCCAGGTCAAACTCACAGACCAGCAATGGAAGGAATGCTGGCTTGCAGTTCAGAAAAACTACTGATACAAGGAGCAGGCTGATTCAGATTAAAATCCTGCTCTCCTAGTACTGCACCCCAATGCTGATGCATGCAGCAAGAGTCTTGGGCTCTGACATGTACTGGAGATGTCATGCACTTCCTGGAGATCTTCTACATATTTTATGGTACTGCCCCATGATTCAAAGGATATGGTGGTGAGTGGCAGACCACAGGGACCAAGGTGCTTGTGAAAAGGTCCCTAGTCCATCCCCTTCTCATACTCAGCATGACGTCAGCTGCCCTCAGCTACAAGAGTCAGAGCACAGGTGGCTGACCTTACTGACAATGCAAGCAAACACCTTATCCTATGCAGACAGAGGACAAAGGTAGTCCCTACTCACCAAGAAATCCTTAAATCCATGGTCCAGTTAGCCTCTATGGACCTCCTCTTCCACCTAGCAAGCAATACTACTGCAAAATATGAAGAATACTGGGCATCTTTCCACAAAACATAACACCTGAGGTGGGATTTGGTGAAGATGACATGACGGTATAACTGACTCAAAGTATGCATTAAAGCACAAGATTAGAAGTGGAATGTCATCATACATAAAGTTGATCCCTGCTATGTAAATAGTTTAACTGTGTGTGTATATAGAACAGTGCTTCTTTGTGTTTTACTCCTTAGGTATAATTTGTGGATGCCAAGTCAAATCACCAGACTCCCAGGACACTTCTGAAACAGAGCTGTTTCTCAGTTCATTTGTCTTTCCTGGTGAAACATTTTATAAATAAAAATAAATAAAACTACCAAAATGAAAATAAACTGTAGTTGGAGCACAGAAGCCTTGCCACTCCAAAGAAATGTAATCCAATGATTAAGTCATTGTATGTGTCACTGTGCATGTGTTCGGAGAAGACACTGCAGTTTAATTTGAATTGAATCTTAATGTTTGTTGTAAGCAGTCTGTCGTGTTGCTCCTTTGCAGGGAATCATCATCATAGATATTGAATGTTTCCTCTTCATTGGCGTGTTTGCAATGATCACATTCTTGTACTGGAGATATGTGATGCAGTCTAATGTGATACAGTATTTTTTTTTTCAGTGGGGTGAGGTTACTGCTCTGGGTGAGTAGGTTATAATAATTTCTCAGTACAGTTTTTTTTTATTTACATATTTAGGTCATAGCACACAGATTCACAACTGTAGCGATGAAATCATGCCGCCCCTGCACATGTCTTCTACATGTGTCTGATTGTTGACTTCTGGCTGTATGGAAAATTTCAAGCCATGAAAGGTAAGTATTTTTTTGAGGGGGGGAGGGGGTTGCATCATTGGAAAACAATTTTACTTAATATTTTTGTTTTCTTCCCAGGTCTTCAGTGTATCCTTCCAAATGGTTTTCCATCTTCAGACTGGAACATACCATCAGTCTGCAACACCTCGATATTACCTGCAAAGAGATGAAGAAGAAATTAGTGAATTCATTCCAGCACCCCATTCTGTACCCAGCAGTGCTTTTCCTGTGTTCCGATATATCCAGCTTGAAATACACAGCTATTACTAAATGCCTGTGAATAAAATAATCAAGTTTAATGACGTACACTGGACAGTGTCTTACATTCCATCCTGATTAGGTATACACATTGTAGAATCCTTGCATACTGAAGTATGCCTGTGTTATCTGTGTAGAAAAGGAGATATTATCTGGCTTGTATTTCACCACCATTGAATACTTCACCCCTGCAGAAAACAAGGGAAAAAAAATAAAGAGGAAATAAGACTGATACTTACCTGTAGATAAAATAATTTATGTGGCCACACTGCAATAGCATTGTTGCTGCAGTTACTTTTGTTGTTATAATTTGATCCTAGGACTTATGATCAAGTTAAAACAGTCTCCTAAGAAGAAATTCAAAATCACTTGCCTGTAGTTGGTCATAGTGGCATGTATAAAAAGGTAAAGAAAGGATTAACAACACAGTTCAAGTCAAAAAAACAGTACATGAGATTCACACTTACTGTAAATTACTGATGTTAATCATGATGGGTCTAATGTTTCTTGACTGTGTGATGGTGAATTGCTGGCTGAAGTCAGACTAGTGGTGCAACACCTTCTGGGAGAGAATAGCCAGAGATAAAAACCAACATTAGAAATGTTTGCTCACTGTGTCACAAGTACAGTATTGTGATGTTACCTGTTGTCAACTCATCTGGTACTGATCATGCAGATATATTTTTAAAAAGTTATGTAAGACAAACTAACTTATTGAAAAGAATGGTACATCATTACTGAATGCTGGAATCCTGATTAATTTTGAATACATTATTTTAATTCCAAAATTTAAAGCAACACTGGTGAATTTGGGGACTTTATTTCAGGATCTTTCAGCTATTCTGGTTAATAATGAAGATGACAAGATAAACCCAATTTCTGTAAAACTGACTATAGTACTGAAGTGAAATAAAACAGTAATGCATATTCATAGGACATGAACTCACCATGGCTGGCTGCAGGTTCTTCAATTGGACACAGGTATGATATCTGTCAGTCTCTCTGTCTCTCTCACTCAAGAAGCAGGGTGGCTGTGGCTGGCTACGGGTTCTTACATTGGGCACAGGTACAATATCTGTCTGTCTGTCTGTCTGTCTCTCTCTCTCTCATTCAGGAAGCAGGGTAGCTGTGGCTGGCTGTGGCTTCTTCCATTGGGCAGAAGTACATTTCTCTCTCTCTCTCTCTCTCTCTCTCTCTCTCTCAAAAAGCAGCATGGCTGTGACTGGCTGCATGTTCGTACATTGGGCACAGGTACAATGTCTGTCTGTCTATCTATCTGTATGTCTGTCTATATCTCTCTCTCTCAAGAAGCAGGGTGGCTGTGGTTGGTTGCAGGTTCTTACTCTGGACACAGGTACAATGCTGGTCTGTCTTACTCTCAAGAAGCAGGGTGGATGTGGCTGGCTGAGGGTTCTTACATTGTGCACAGGTACAATGTCTGTCTGTCTTTCTGTCTCTCTCAAGAAGCAGGGTGGCTGTGGCTGGCAACAGGTTCTTCCATTGTGTACAGGTACATTGTCTGTCTGTCTCGTTCTCTCTCTCTGTCTTCAAAAAGCAGGGTGGCTGTGGCTGGCTGCGGGTTCTTACATTGGGCTCAGGTAAAATGTTTGTCTCTCTCTACCTCAAGAAGAAGGGTGGCTGTGGCTGGCTGTGGGTTCTTACATTGGGCACAGGTACAATGTATATCTCTCTCTCTCTCAAGAAGCAGGGTGGCTTGCTGGGGTGTGTTACTCTAATTCAGTGTCAGGATATCTGTCATTCAATTAGCATGATGTCAGTGGCTACAAGCTGATGTGTTTAAAAGACTGCAGGTAATAATGACTGCACACATTCTGTGAATTGTACTGACAAAATCAAGGAAGGTTAAGGTGAACTGTAATGACATGATGTCATATGACACTTATAACAAGAAGAAGTACTTTAATGCCACTTTTTTCTTTATGCCCTTCCACCAACATCCTCGTCATCATCAACGAGGAAGCAGCCCTCACTATCCTCAATGCCAGAATTGTCCCCACTTGGAAATTCTTTTTCAATGAGCGCATAATCAACCTCAATGGAACACCATTAGACACTGACACCAGGATATTCTGTTTCACCCTCATCATCAGAACCACCATCATCATGACTGGGTACAAACATAGATGTGCTTGTCCTACTTGGAGTGTGACCTGTTTTCATTTTGATAAATGTCAGCATGCCAACATTTGTAGGTGACAGGTTAGAATGACAGTCACATACAGTGACCCCCACAGAACTAAATACCCTCTCCACACTTACACTGGAGGGTGGGCAGGGCAGGTACTTATGTGCTGCTGATGTCAGCACTGGACATTCATTCACCTTGCCACTCCAGTACACCAGAGGATCATCCAATATTGTAAGATGCCTGTTTTCTGCCAAATAAGCCTCAACCCTGCTCTGTGATGCATGCATTCCTGATGAGTCATCATCTGTTCACAAGATTCATCTAGGTCACAAATTCCAACTTGGGACAAGACACCCCAAAGTGGAATAATGGCCAACTGTGCACCTGAAACCACCACTTACTGTTCAGTCACCTTCCTGGATTCACTGTGTCTGCAGTGACCTTCAGTCTTGTTATGCTGTGGTTTTCAGAACTTTGCACATGATGTCTGTGCCCCATGAAGCAATCTGACCAGCTATCCAGTGAGGTTTTGAACCTGATCATGCCCTCCCTCCAGTACTGATGCAATGCCATGTTTATAGCAAGGGTCCAGCATTGTGACTATTCCAAATTCTGGAGATTGACACGTGCTGTTGATGTGTCTATTGCTGTCTAAGATTGTAATCATGTGTTTGAGCAAGGCACAGCTTGACCAATCTCCTGCCACATCAAGGCTAGGCTACAGATTCAACAATGTCTGCCTCAGCACCTATAACAGTGGAAAGGCTTGACTAACGGATGCAGTGTCACTGCTCACTGCCTGTGTGGTATGTTCAAACAGCCTCAAAATTGCTATTACTGAATCCATGAGTCACCATTGCTCAGTTGTCATAGACACTGATGTCCAGGAACTATCATGGCTAGTGTGCATAACAAGATACTCAGAGATTGCTTTGTACTGCTTGTACAAGCACTCTGCCATGTAAAGTGTGGAGTTCCATCTCGTGACAACTTCAAGCTTGAGGTGGTGCTGAAGGAAGCTGTTTTGGATCTGTGGCTGCCTTAACTGGTCATGGACCTTTCTAGAACATGAAAAGCGGGCATAGATTTGGAGTGCAACAGTCAGCACTTACTTGATTTCAGGGTACTGCAGAAACTCCTGTACCACAAGATTAAAACAGTGGGCCATGATGGGAACTCTCACAAAGCCACCAGTGCTGATACATTTAACAACACTGGACCCATTATCACTTGCAATGAAACCAGCTTTTAGGGACAGGGGGTGCAGCCACTCATCAGTTTCTGTTAGTAACAAGTCTAGCATGTTTTCATCTATATGCAACCCTGCAACACTATGCATTGCAAGCGTGGCATACTGTCTAATGCAATGAAGGCTGCTGCCATCATAGTCTGACTTATTACAGTGCTTTCCCATCCCACCATCACAGACAATCCAAGATAGCTGCTCTGAATGAACAGTAATACACAGATAAGAACTACCACCATTTTGCCAGTTGTCCACATACCCATACTTAAGTGAATGTAAGGTGATGCAGAATGCTGAAGGGCATGTCATACAGACTCTGCCACAGTATGATATAACTCATGGAAAGCACGAGTGGCAAAATATGACCTGGATTGAGTCTTCCATTAGGACATGTGCATGCCACAAATAATCCAATTCTGCATTCTCACACAGGAGAATGGCAACAGGACAATTGCAAGCATTTCTGCTATGGCAGCATTGAGTTCACACATAACACATAATTTGGCAGTATATACCATTTCTCAAAAGACTGTGCAATGTGGGTTGCATTGTTCTGTGTGTTTGCACATGGCATGCCAAACGTCTCTGATTAATGAACTGCCATGGTCAAGGTGTCTTTGGTGTGGGATGGTGGGTGCACATGCAACAAGCCAATAAATGCTATTATTTTACCTGTTTTAAGCACAGTGCTTGATGCAATAGAATTACTACATTGACCACCACTGCTACTCTGACCACTACTGGAACGTTCAAAGTCATCCTCCTCCTCATGGCTGTAGTAATCTTCTGGTGTTCATTCATAACTTTTATCTACATGACTACTTACACTGACTTGGGAAGAGGATACCATGCTCACTAAGGTGGATGAGGGTGAACGCCCCACTATGGCATCAGCTCCCCTCTGGTGCTGAGTCCACAGTGCCATGTGCCTGCTCTTGAGATGACTATGCTGGCCCCCAGTACCAATATGGCTACCCTTTTTATCATTTCTCACATGCACTTTGCAAAGCTGACAGATTGACACTATTTCATCTTTTTCATCTCGTATGAAAAAATCCCAAACTGTGGATTTTGTTGTCCTACATTTCACATCATGCTGCTGCTGCATATGGGACTGCAATTTTCGTGGTGGTGAAATGGGTGGTGTGCTGCATGATTTCAGGTGTAATGCAAACTTTGACTTTGACTGAACTTCACAGTCTATGAGTTTGAATTCAGGGTCCTCCACAGACACAGCTACAGAAGAAGAACTTGGGGGTTGCTAACAAGTGGTTTACTTACAGCCACCTTAACTTTCTTTTTGTCTGGTTCCCCTATGGGGTCGTTAGCATCATCATCATAATCATCATCATTCACAAATTCACTTTGGATGCTATCCTGTGGACATATTACAACCGCAGCCACACTATGATCATCCATATTATTTTCATCAGCATCTGATTGTTTGGATGGCCTAACCTGAAGATCTGTGGAGACATGAGACTGTGAATCATGATGATCAGGATCATGTTCAACTACTGTCAGGCGAGGGACATCAGCTACACTCAAATTTTCTGACTCCACAACATTTTTGTCACCTGATAACTTTGCCTAGGTTGCAGCAATACTCATGCTGTTATCAACAATTCCATCACTCACTTGACTACCAGTGACACCAGCATCTCCAACCAGCATTGAAGTGACTGATTTTGCAGAGGAAAACTGAGTCACAGAAATCCCTCTACTTGCAGCAACTACTACCTTTCCCTTCTGCTGCATACTACTACGTTCACAACCACACTTAACACTGCTAGCCCCTGATGAACCTGCCTCATCAACACAACTTCCACTGCTAGCATTTATAGACACAAGCAATAGTCTTTTGGCAGTAGCCCAGAAACAGCTTTTCATGATCATCTCTTCACAGCCAGTTTTTAAGATTACACAGACAGTCACCAAGAAAAGGAACACGTGCACCACAAAAAGTGATTTTCTGGTCTTGTGTGTTGCTGTAATATATTCAAGAGAATTCACAAGACAGTGCAATGACAAAAATACTGCAATAGGTACTTTTTATTATGTCTGTTTTTGTTTATTTAAACACTATAATATGTATTGAGAGAGAGAGAGAGAGAGAGTTTTCATGATACTATGGAGAAACACACAATAGTGGTACAGTGACAACAATTTCAAGAGACTGAACAGAGACAATTAACATCAACATTATATTTCTTCAGTTTTTGGTGGATGGGAAGGCAAAGAACAAGAGTGACTTCCAGATGGACATTGGGTACTAAAGAGATTTAGCTGCACAGGCATAACAAGACTATAACCGAATTCAGAAGTGGAACAATATCTTATTTCTTTGGGGGGGGGTGATTTACAACACTAGCTAGATAGAAATAGGAAAAAATACCACAGACGCACTGAGAAATTAAGAGTACTGCTATACGGTGGCACAATAAATTGCATGTGACTTGACAGTATGCACACAGTAAAGGTAATGTGCAGAAACTTCAATAATTCAGTAAACTACAACACAGTCTTTCAACAGACTGAAAAAATGAACAGTGAACAGCAAATACTCATAAAAATTACTAGAAATATTACTATATGTACCTGTGTACAGAACTGAACACACCAATACTAAACACTGCCAATTACAGTTGGAAAGATTGACTTTCACACTGTGGTCTGTGAATCTCCTTGTATATCACAGATCCGCTCCTCCCTGAAGCACACTTCTTCAGTACCTGTCAATACAGACACTGAATGTACTAATTTAAGATGCAAATTCAAACCAAATCAATAAATGCTGATGATATTAACACAACAAGTTTTCTAAGCTTGATCTACTAAATTTGGGTATCCAGTGATATTAAAGCATCAGAAAAAGTGTGAAGGAAAAAAAATGCTACCATATAAGCGCATTCATTTATAGCGGCAATGAGAAATGGGAGCCAGGTTAAGGTAAGCATGACTAATAATTTATTCTCTGAGAGGAAGCTACTATCGAAAATCCTGTCCACATAATATACTCAACCCATCCTACAGCAAGTGCAGTACAGTGTAAATGAATAGATTCTCAGGCAATTAAAGGACTAGTGCTTAAGGAGCATAATATACCATATATAGAAAAACAAGACCCTGTCATGATTAACTTGGATCCAGAGTCAGCAGCACTGTGATGCAGCTTAATACATCCAGTCAGAATTGTGGAGAATATGGGAGCCACTTCTTAAGACATGAATCTGTTACCGAGGTCCCTGCACTAATTGGTACCTCAGAGGTACACCGTAGACAGCTAACACTTAGGTATAGGTTATACTAATATTTGAGCTAAGGACATCTACCGTATAAGAGTAGATGTCAGGTTATGAATGCATATTGTTGTGATACACATTGCTTGCTAATACACATATATTCTGCCATGTATTTTCTAGTATTTTCTTACTTGTCAGATGCCAAGACATCTGTGTCCTTGAAGTAATTATAATATGTAAGACAGCATTGCCACCTTTTGGTGATTTGTACTACTACTACACTGAGTTATGTAAGACTCTGTATAAGAACTCTTTTGTTCTCAAACTGATGACTTTACAGAATTGCATAATGTTATCTTGGACCGTGGAGCCACCTCTAATTTAACCAATAAGGCTCATCTCTGTAACTAGAAATGTTTCTGTCTTTTGGTAACCATAGTAATTATCATACGTATATAATGTAATGCACAAGCTTTACACCTCGGAGACCCGAGACACCCCAAGAGACAACAGAGAAACCTCTGAGGTGTGTAGGGAACGCTAGCACTGGCCCCAGTTTGTATTGGTAAGAACTGCTTAGGGCAACTGTGATTTATCCCTTGGAAGTAATAAACTTGTTTATTACTCTAATGCAAATATGTCTGTGATTACTTGCATTCCCAATATCGTCAAGAATCTGAAATGAGGTTTAAACCTCTCAACAACTCTGTCTCAGTACAGGTAACATCAGAATTTAGCTGATGACCTCACAGGAGAAAAATGAAGAGCAGAAAAGCTGCAGCCAAATTACAGTCTGAAGGAGGAGTCCCCTGAATATGGAGAAATAGCAACCACTATTGGATGTCGAGCCAACAACAAGTAGATAGTGTTTAAGTGCAAGATGTTGGCAGGTCATAGGAGGTAGAGGGAAAATCAGCCAGCAGTCAGCTTGTAGAGTAGGAAGGGTTAGTGTAATGTTTCGCATAGTTCTGGATCAGCTTAGATGATGGATCAGGCAATATAATAGCTAGGCGCTAAACAGTATGTCACGCTATGAAATTCTATGACTTTATTTCGCACTCATATAGTTAGCGCTATTCTTGCTGCCCACTATTATCCACACTATCCCTAAATTTGGACTCAAAGTCCAAACAAAAAAATCTTTTAGAATGTTTTTGAGGGTTTGAATCTTAGAGCTCTGAGAGCAAACTAACTCCAGCTTTCCACACTACGCTGAACTGAGGCTGTGCAAATCCAACATAGAGCCCATGTGACCTGTAATCTCATGAATCAGTTCAAAATTCACCTTTAAGAGCAAAAAAAAAAAGGTAAAGTAATGCAAAGTCCATATGAAGCAATGGAAAATTTGCATTAAAAATAAATGCAACTTTTTCACTTCACTTTGAGGAGTATTTCACAAAATATGAGTTCTAAATGAAATACTCTGTGTAGCTATGTTAATGGACTTTGCCCACCTCTAACAGTGACAAGAGGCTTTGCAGGACTTGTGTGCTAAGCTTGGTCATCCTGCAATGCCAGACTGTATCCTTTCAATTTATTCCCAGGATTCTGGTGCAGTAGGGGCTCAATGTACATACACATGCAAGCATGTTCACTCCATGCCTGGCTATCATCCTCGCTCACACAGTACCTCCACAGCACTGGCTCCTTGGTCACCCATCTGAAAGTACTGCAGCAGAGACAGTGACTCCCTCCATGAAGGAAGAAAGCATCATCTAGGATGAATAATTCTCTTTACCTCACTCACCTTCTAATGCCCCAGGCTCAATCCTGAACCTAGGTCTCCAGTGTCACAAATGGCAATGCTTCTGTCGCATTGATCATTGGCCCCTTGATAATGTATGTTTAAGTGTATGCACATAGGTGAGAAGAATACTTTATCCTATTTTTTTCTTGGTCTGGAGCTAATAATCTGGAAACTTGTACTGTATCATGTATAGAATGCCTGTAATGGAGATAGATGTAAAAAAGAAATCATTCCTTAACAGGTAGCCTAACCAGTCATCCTTTTCTGTCCAGAACATCAAAGCATAGAATGTCGTTAGGGGAAGGCACAGTACCTGCAATGAATGAAAGGTAGTTTGGATCTTGAAACAAAGGAAACTCTGGCATGTAAAACTACTAATTGATCAAGGGTGGAAAAATATCAGAGGCTGATAGCAGCTTCATAGAACTGGTCTACACAGTGACAGGTGACATGAAAAATGGGTTGTTTACTGGCTGCATTTTCTTCGTACACATCTGCACAGTGATACAGCCATGATGAATTAAGAGAAGATACTGTAATTTTTAGTAGCTGATCTTAACAAAGGATTCTGATGTTGTGTTATACACAGATCAGTTGGTCAAAGTTCTGCACACTAAATCAATTTCACCATGACAAAGAATGGTGATTACTATATAAAATTATGTTACAGTTTCAGTGGATTTCAAAAAGAATAAACATAGGCTGGCATGAATATTAGGTTGGGTGAATGGGTAAGTATTTCAACATTATACACTTGAATTATTTTTTCTAACATGCATCATTGCTTTAACTTTTGAATAGTATATAGACTGTTAGATGCATGTTATATAAGTGGAAAGGAATTTTGTTACGTGCAGTGATGACCTTATGTGCATATTGTGAAGATTTGGTAAATGGTACAGTACATTTTTGGTGAAGATGGACTTATAATTAACATGAACCAGTGGCATTTGACAGCGTTACATGAAAGAATATTTTTCATTACGGATCTCAGTTGCTCTGATGGCCTAATACTTGTGAAAGATTCCTTTCTAATCTTTAGTAGAATTTGCCAGTAGAGAAGTCCTTTGAGATTTTACTGCTTAGGCAGATAACAGATATAGCAGTCAACAACGTGCTCAAAGGTTTATGATTTTATGTACAATTATTAAATCTCTTATGGTTTTAGAGAGTGTATTCTTAAGTTCTGTGGGTATGAGAAATGTGAAACAAAGCTGGGGTCTAGCACACAAAGGTTTGAGAAGAAACTTAATGTTTTCTTTGGAGAAATTAGAGAATCCTGTGTGGGAAATGGACTATGTCAACTGATCCTAGAACTTCCAAATTCTAAGCTAAGCATCAGACACCCTCTTATTCTTATGCCTGGTAACTTAAGCACTACTGGCTACAGGGGCATTGAAGGGCATCTTCCTTCCTCCTCCTCACTTGGATGATTTAAGACCACTCACATCTCTTGGATGGCTAGGCTGCATTAATGGCCCCATCCACCCCTAGAGCCCTGCCATGGGGGGGGGGAAGGGCAGGCTGGAGGGATGGCAGCTGGCACTGGAGGAGAGATGGCATGGGTACCCTAGCAGGGATAAGCACAGACCAAAGGAGAAGCAAGAAATCTACCTAAGCTAGATCCAAGGTGGACTATACCCACTCCAGGTGGGCCTTTAGCACCATCCTCTTAGTGGTGTTCACCAGCAAAGTAACTCATTTAAGCCCAGTGTGAGTTTACTTCTCCACTATAGGATATCTCCTGCTGGGGGCTAATGACCCTCCAGGTGCCTAGATCAAACCCTGGCATTGGGCTGGCAGGCAGGGACTCCTCACAATGTACATCATGCCTTTGGTTTGTCATCTTTGATATGGTTAATGAATAAATAGCTATGGCCATTTAACCCATGCTATATGAAAAGGTGTCTTTTTGAAAGAGGAATGATGGGGACTACCATTCAATGACAGTACCTAGAATGTTTAGAAAGTAACCATCATGATTTGCTAAGACTGATGACTAGATTTATAAAATACCATATTTACACTGTCAAACTTTTGCAGCTGGAAATCTGTCACGAGAAAGAACAACCAGTTATAACAAATTTAATATCTGCCTTCAAACTTACTACACCTTATACAATCTCTTCATTATTAAATCTCAGAGTGGATAATGAAACAGTGATTAGCAGAAGTCAGTCATGTTTCCCAGAACAGCATTATGAAATTGTCTTATATTAATATTTTAAAACTCCTTGCATAATGTGTGGGTATAATGCCAGGCAGCAGGACAAATTTCATATTGAAAATGTTAATCGAATGATTGGAAAAGAAGCATATGGTGTAATGACATAAATATTCATTCTAAATGTCTTTTTATGAACAAATAACATTGTTATATTTGTTTCCACAAGGCATGCTAGATTTGGCACAGACTAATACTATCATAACGAAACTATATCTTAGACTTCAACAGTAGTCCTTAAGGACAGAGTTGATAGCATTGCAATAAATTTGAAAAACTGGTTTCTATGGATACCATATGTGTCTGCTGACCAGTAACAAAGTGGTGGCCCTTAGGTATCTGAGTGTAGGATTAAGCTGCCCGAACCTTGCTGTAGGACATGGTTAATAGAACTCATTGCTTTCTGCTCATTGCCTACATAAGCCACTATCCAATATATAGCAATACAATATGTCATGTAGTTATTTTACTACTGTGTGCAATATATCCAGTGTGCAACAAGAGATTCTGAGCTCTTCCATCCCAATGGGTAGCAAATACAGGATTCCGTGAGGTGGTTGCTATGGAAACACAACAGTAATATGGTTGCCCACAGAGTGGTCAAGTAATACCTTGAATTAATATTAGGCAAGTCACTGAACATAAAATCTATTTTTGTTGGATTAACAGAAACTAGCAATGTCTAATATGATTTGTGTTCTTCCAGTGTATGTATACTTAAAAGTGCCTTTGATAAAATCTTTTACTTGTACCACATTATTAGGAACAGGAATATGACCATGCAGGCATTATCATTACATATATAACTGACTCACATAAGTTTTATAAGGCTAATGATCTGATTAATAAATAAGGCCAAGTTAATGTAATTTAAAAGTTTTTTTTTTTTTTGAATGACCAAATGGCAAGCAAAGAAAGAAACAATTATGAAACTAAGACAAAGGAAAAAGGATTTTAAATGCCATTTGTAGGCAACACTGTTAAATCCTGACATATAACTGCCAAGTAAAACACATTCTGGAGAATATCCTCTTACATAACAAGATTGGGTAAGGGAGTTAGTGTTCATACATATCCCATTTCAGTACATAGTTATGCCTGTCCACTCTACAAGGCCAACCAGACCCCATCTTTTGCTCAGGATCAGAGAACCCTGATTACCAAAGGCAAAACTGTAACTATTCATCAAAGGGACATTCCTCCAATACAGGTTATAATGCTCCTTTGATTTCATGGGCGCTCTACACCAGGGCCTGCAAGAGCATGTGCCCTGGTAAAAAATATTATGCCCCAGTTGGTGCCCATATGGTGCAGAACTTTCCCCATAGTAATAGTATATCAATGCCCTGGCTACTATCTGTTGTGCCTCAACTGTGCCCTGGTAACCGTTTGTGGCTAGGCTGCTACTGTTTGATCTTACAGTACTACACTGTAAATCTAAACCACTACCACTAGAGGTCCCCATTTGCTACTATTTCTCTGCACTGTAGTACTTACTTGTATCTCTTAGAAGTAGGTGGCATTACTCTTCACAGACTACTTTCTCATGCCTGTATATGAAACACTACCTCATATTTTATTGTGAAGCATTCCATGGCCCCACTCTCACTGTTATGTCTGTCCCCACTACTTCAGCAGAAACACCTCCAGCCTTGCTAAGAATCAAACCAAAGACCCTGCCTGTTAAACACAGCAGCTGTAACCAATCTGACAAATGCAAATTTCCTTAGCTGGTAAGTTAAAACGCTGCTTAGATTTTACAATGTTGCAGTATCTACTATGCTCAACAGAGGTCTCCCTATTGTTTCAACTACCCAGCACTACAGGACTCGGTCAATTGCAGTTCTTACATTGTGATGGCGTTACTTTAATAAACACATTTCTCACATACACAAAAAAGTGCCCCTCTGTGTTTCTGCCTCTCAAGTTGGACCAGGCTCTACTTAGCATAACTGAATGCTGTTGTATATGATCTGTGCTTTCACTAGTCTCATTTTATTGAAGTATACTTCCTCATTTAAGAGCTGAGCAGTAGAAGCCGAATACTCCAGATCTGGAGGAAGGTGACTATTTAGTTTCATTGAGCTAAATGACATAGATCCACTCACAAGCATGAGAACTGCAATGGAAACTGTCCTTTTCTGGTATTTCACACAGTGAAAAAGAAAACACAGCATGTCTGGAAACACACCAATAGCAAACAGTTTCATGGTACTTCTATTGCTCGTCAGTGAGGATATCTCCTCCATTGGGCCAAAAATTTGGAACTGTAAGCTGTCAGCATCAGGACCATTCAGAAACTTTTGCTAACCAATGGCAGGACACAGTGACAAGCAGAGTTGGCACATGTAAAATCATAGTCTGACCCATTGCTCCTCAGTTCATTCTCCTGCTGTTGACTGCTAGTGGGCCCAAAGAGAAAAAAAACAGGGACACTGGTTTACCGGGATTGAGAAAGGGCATATTCCATTTTGCACATTGTAAAAAACGGTAGTGTCACCGGTGTCTGCTAAGCCAAAATCCGGTTTTACCAGTGTTTGGTTTTGTGTACTTTATTTAACAATTTTTAACTCTGCTAACATGCATTCTAGCAATTCTGACCTCCACTATTACACATCCTTCCATCCTTGTACCAATTTAAAATTATTTTAGGTACAAGATGTGATGGCAGCAGCAACACTACAGCCCCCATCCCTAAGGTGTGATGGAAGCAGCAGTACACGCCCCCATCCCTCTGATGTGACAGAAGCAGCAGCACTATGGCCCCCATCCCTAGGTGTGATGGCAGCAGTACGACGTTCACCATTCCTCAGGTGTGATGGCAGTATCAGCACTATGGCCCCCATCCCTCAGGTGGGATGGCAGCAGGCCCTACATTCTCCATCCACCAGTGGTGATGGCAGAAGCACTACAGCCCCCACCCCTTCGGTGTGATGGCAGTAGCAACAATGCAGTACACATCCCTCTGGGGTGATGGCAGTAGTGACAGCACTATGATCCCCTTTCAACACTCACACCCCACATGCACAAGTTACAAATGACTTGGTCTCTTTGCTTGTTAGAACTCAGATGTGAATTAATCTGAACCATCACCGCTAAGGTGGACTACCTTTGTTTTTTCCTATCTATAATTTAACTGCCTGAATTGGATATCTGCCTGTGACACTGCTGATCAGGGTTAGGGAACAAACTTGGGTGTTGGAGGGCCAGCTGGTGGGTGAAGGCTTGAGTGTCCAATGACCACTCCCCTTCTCCTGAGAGGGAGGGAGGAGGGCTCATGGCTCAGCATTTGCTGGCCCATGGTGGAGGCCAGAGGCATGACAACACATCAGTCCTCACTGCAGGAGGAGTGTGACAGATGTTGGCTTGTGCCTTGACATCATGTAGCCTGTCACGCTCCCAAGAAAATGGAAAAACACCCGCTGGCCAACCAAAGGATGGCTGCTGGTCCCACCATGCACCTGAAGCCCCAGACATGTGTCTGTTCTGACCCCTGACATGCCCAGGATACACAGGAAGCTCTTTGGGGCAAATCTCCTCCCCTGGTAGCCTCCCACAGGGGTAGGGGCCCACTCAATGAAGGGTTACTTTGGCTTACCTGGTGGTAGCACAGCAGTAAGGGTCAGTGGATAGTGGTCGGGACTCAGCAGTGGTGGTAGGGGGCTTGGCAGGCCTGAAAGCGTGGATGGCCAGGGGGTAGGAGGAGCAAAAAAAAACTGCTTGAATTTACTTCTTTGAAATAAAGTGTTTTCACCTAAAAAATCCACAAGTGATTAGTGGAGGACCTTCAAATGGATTCATGCATCTCCCAGACATGTGGATGCTTTTTTTTTCTACTTGGTGTCCATGAAAAAGGTGTGTCCCAGTTTTCATGTCTTTGTTCAGATGTGAATTGAGCACTACTCTGCCCACCAGCATCATACAGCCCTGGGGTCTTACCTTCTGTATATTATTGAATGTGCTTTCAAAATCCAGTTGCCAAACATAAGTACTCTTAAATACTTAATATTTGCTTTTTGTTGAAGCAGTCTATCAGAAAATGTTTTGTTGTCACAGAGACAGAACCAGCAGGTGGGAGAAATGGTGCAAATGATCCAGTTCACCTAAATGGGGTGCTAACTGTGAAGTCTTTTCATAAGTAGTAAGGCAGTTTCTTCTTTGTGAACATACGTTCATTCAGACTAGTTTTCATTCAAACAACTGAGGATATTAGATGGCCCTACTGATTATGAACTTCAGTAAGTTAGTTGGTAACAGTGATCCTGCGTTTAGTAATCTACAATCTAGATGCTTATATGCAAAGAATACAATAAAAACCTGATTAAAATCTAAAAACAAGCTTATAAAACTTATCTGAATATTTATCTTTACCTATACAAAAGCATTGCAGCCCAAGTAAAACTCAAGTAAATTACATGGTACCCTGACTGCTATTCTATGATGTATTAAACATATTGGTATTTTTTTTTTATATTCTTTGTAAAGCGGGTAAGGCCCACTAGGCAGATCTATCTGTTTTAAGGAGTGACCTAGAAGCACTTGGGAGGTTAAGTGACTTGCTTGGATGCAAGTGGAGGTTGTGGGACTCAAACCCAAGTC
Source organism: Neoceratodus forsteri (assembly GCA_016271365.2). Lineage (NCBI taxonomy): Eukaryota > Metazoa > Chordata > Ceratodontiformes > Ceratodontidae > Neoceratodus > Neoceratodus forsteri. The sequence continues at coordinate 1,684,782,929 of CM057456.1, forward strand.
TGCTGGATGTACCCAGTTCAATCACCATTTGTTACTCTAACCACTAGGCATGGGTGGTTAAACCGAATGGCTGATTACAACAAAGCAGTGCGGGTGATTTCCTTACTGTTTCTATATGCAGCAAAGCAGAAAGAATGCAAAGCACAGCAGCATTCATTTTAAGATGCTGAAATCTGGGTCGGCCCGCTGGCATTGCAGTAGCTCTATTGCTTGCAATTCCAGTGACCCAGGGTCAGAAGCAAACTCGGGTTGCTGGAGGTCTGGCCAGGGGAGTAGGATCGAGCACCTGGAGGACTGCTCTCTCCTCCACGGAGGGTGGGCTGCAGGTCCAGCTTTACCACCACCGTGTGACCACAGGTGGTGGTGCAATGGTGCTGCAGAGTGATCAGGAGAGGAGGACGCTAGCCAGGATATGGAGCAGTGGCATGTCTCTATGTGACCTACCTCCTTGGATCTCTAGTGCTGGTGCCCTCAGGGACAAGACCTGAAAACAAGGAACAATCACCCCACATCGACCATTGGCAGAAGGGACCCAGGTACCCCAGACTTCATAACCAGGCTCTATGAGGGACCACTGGGCTGCCCGACACACACTGAGGGAGTGGAGGGTGACCTAGGGTCCCCTCCCTTCCCAACTGGGGGTACAACCCAGGCAGGATAGGGAAGGCCCACAGGAGCTCCTGAGCATTACCTGGGGTGAAACTAGGGATACCGATGCTGTGAGAAGGGGACATGGAAAGAAAAAAAAAACAATTTAAAAGATACTGAAATCTTAGAGATTCTGTGCAATGATATGCAATTTCCGTGAGAGCACAGGTACAAGAATTCAAAATCCGAAACCAAGCAGGATTCCGTGATTGTTACCAGTGTTACCGGTAAAATGGAAAACCAGGGTCCCTGAAAAAAACGCTTTTGTTTCATCGACTTCATTATTTTTTATTATTTTATATTAACTTATTGACATGGTCCATTTATGCCACCACTGAAAGAATCTTTATTTAGGTTTTGCACCTGTGGCTACGTGATTTATAAAGATGATGCTCACACAGTTTGTATTTGCTGTTTTAACCTGCCACACAACGACAGGGCCTGCACAATCTGCCAGGGATTCAACCAGGCCACTAGGAAACATAGAAGTTGATGGCAGATAAATACCACACGGCCCATCCAGTCTGCCCATTTCTTTTTCTACCTTATAAATGTGCCATCAGCCTTTACTCTGTCAATGGCCTATCTATTCATACTCATCTGTATTGCTCCTTATGCCTATCCCATGCCTGTTTGAAGCCCTGCACTGTATTCATATCCACCACTTCCTGAGGTAGGCTGTTCCATGCATCCACCCTTTCTGTGAAAAAGAACTTCCTTACATTACCCTAATTGCACTCCTCTAATCTCATGCTGTTTCCTCTTGTCCTGCTATTTTCTTATATTGAAACATGTTAGACTCTTTGACCTTGTTAATGCCCTTAAGATGTTTGATTGTTTCAATCATATCACCTCTCTCCCTCCTTTGCTCTAGGGTATACATATTGAGCTCTGTGACTCTGTCCTCATATGTTTTCTGATGCACTCCCTGCACCATTTTGGTTGTCCTTCTCTGGACTGCCTCAATTTGGTTAATGTCCTTGTAAAGGTGTGGCCTCCAGTACTGCATGCAGTACTCCAGATGGGGCCTAACCAGTGTCTTTTAAAGAGGGATTATTACCTCCCTCTTCCAACTTGCGATACCCCTACATCCCCCTAGCTTTACCTACTGTTTTAGTGGTCTGCTTGCATGATTTCAGGTCATCTGTGATGATGATGCCCAAGTCTCTTTCTTCCCTTGTGACTGCCAGCAACTCCCCTCCCAGCCTATAGGTGGCTTCAGGGTTTCTCTTTCCTGCTGTATGTGCATGATCTTGCACTTCTTTGCATTAAACCCCAGTTGCCACTCTTCCAACTGTTTTGCTAGTTTATCCAGATCTCTTCTCATTCTGCCCACCCCATCTGGATCATCTACTCTGTTGCAGATCTTGGTGTCATCTGCAAACAGACAAACCTTACCCTCCAGTCCATCTGCAATGTCACTGATGAAGATATTGAAGAGGACTGGCCCCAGGACTGATCCCTGAGGTACCCCACTTGTGACTTGCATCTCTTCTGACTGAATACAATTTACCACCACTCTCTGTTTTCTGCCCATCAACCAGTTTGCCACCCAGATGACCAACTTCTGACCCACTCCGAAGCCTACCCAGCTTATTAATCAATCTTCTATGTGGAACAGTATCGAAAGCTTTCTGAAGTCAAGGTAGGTGACAACAACTGCTCCCCTAGGTCCACCACCCTGGTTACCCAGTCAAAGAAATCTATGAGATTAGTTTGACAGGACCTTTCTTTTGTAAACCAGTGCTGTCTTGGATCCTGTGCTCCTATCGATTCCAGGTGTTGAACTATCCATTCCTTAAGGAGTACCTCATAATCTGTCCACTACTGAGATAAGACTGACTGGTCTGTAGTTCCCTGCCTCCTCCTTGCTACCACTCTTGTGGAGTGGGATCACATGAGCCCTTCTCCAGTCTTCTGGGACCTCTCCTGTGCTCAGAGACTCACTAAACAGTTCTGATATTGGCTCTTCTAGTTCCACCCTTTGCTCCTTTAGTACCCTGGGATGTATGTCATCAGGTCCCATTGCCTTGTCCACCCAGAGTTTATCAAGCTCTTGTAGGACACTTTCTTTTGTGAAGGGACTAGTGCACACCTCTCTCACCCCTGTGTCCATGGTGCTAAGTTGTGGGCCCTGTCCTACCTTTTCTTCAGTAAATACTGAGCAGAAGTATCTATTTAGGATAGATGCTTTTACATGGTCCTTCTCCTCACATGCCCCCTTATCCCCTTTGATCTTAGCAATACCCCCTCTGGACTTTCTCCTTTTACTAATGTATCTATAGAAAGTCTTGTCACCTTCTTTTACTGTTTGTGCTAGTTTTTCCTCGATTTGGGCCTTTGTCTGCCTTACTGCCTTCCCTGCTTCCCTTAGGAAAGTTTGGTATACCTCCCTATCTTCATCCTGCTGTGTTCCCTTATATTTCCTGAAGACCAGCCTTTTGACCCTGACCTTTTCTGCTACTGTTTTTGAGAACCAAAGTGGTTTCCTTCTTCTTTTGCACTTCCTTTTCGCTCTAACACAATGGGATGTTGCTTCAAGTATTGCATCCTAATGCTTGCCAATTTTGCCTGTGTACCCCTCACTTGTATTTCTTTTTGCCAGGGCTAGCTTAACTCTGTTGGCCATCTTATCAATGTCAGCTCCTCGAAGTCCTATATTTTTCCTTGGAATGGGATGATTTAGTTCTAGTGGCCAAATTGAACCATACTATGTGATAGTCACTGGCCCCAGGTGACCTTCTACTGAGACTTTGTGATCCTTTCCCTGTTAGTCAGTACTAGATCTAGGATAGCCCCGTTTCTTGTGGGTTGTTGCAACAGTTGTTTGAGGTCTTCCCTGCAGGGAACCCACCATATGTCTAGTTCTGGCAGATGTTCCTGCTGGTATTGACCAATCTGTATCTGGCATGTTGAAGTCTCCCATTATCAGAACCTCCTCTTTAGCTGTCATGTTTTGTATATCTTCTAACATTAATGTGTCTATGTCCTCCCCTGGTCTGAGTCTGTACACAACCCAGTTCGTATGGCTGTCCTATTTCCTGTTTCCAGGGTGACCCACAGTTCTTTTGGCTCCTTATGTGTATTCTGAATTTCTGTAGCTTTGATATTTTCATTGACATAAACGGCCACTCCACCCCTCCTTTTTTTCAGCTTGGTCTCTTCTGAACAGTACATAGCCAGGTACTGAAGTCTCCCAAGTGTGGTTACTTGTAAACCATGTCTTGTTAATGGCGACTTTGTCCAGTTTAGCCTCTGTCATTATTGCCTGCAGGTCTGGGATCTTGTTTCCCAGACTGTGAACATTTGTGTTCATGATTTTCCATTAGCTGATTTTGGTGTGTTAGTTGTTGGGCAAGGTCTGGCGTTTCCCCTGTGAATCGTAAGGGGAGCTGGACGTTTTCCTTACCTGGTGATGCAAATGAACTACAAACATGCTGAACTCTGTCTGACCACTAGCTGTGGGGGGAGGGGTGTTCTTCCCATTTGACATGTGTGGTGCTGCCCCTCCCATTTGCTAGTTTAAATATTCTGCAAAGACGTCAAACATCTGCCCCAATGCACTGACTCCTCCGTAGTGAGATGCAGTCCATCAAATTTAAAGAACTTTCACTCCCAAACCTGGAGATGTTGAAAGAAGGCTCTAGAAGCCTTCATCAATATCAATGCTATTGAAAGCTGTTGACAAGACAACAGGCTCACACCCAGCTTGTTCCTCTGCGTGAACACCTCAGGGAATGGGAATTCTCACACTTGGGGATGCTGTTGCCATCATGGTCACGGAGGACCAAAGGCCTTTACCTTGGGCTCTGAGGGTTGATATCCTCCGGCTTGCAGCTGGTGCAAAATGCGGCCCAGCCAGGCTTTTGACTGGTACCTCTAGCACCAGTCATATAACGCCTGTGCTACGCAGACTACACTGGCTGCCAATACAGTGGTGGATCATCTTCAAGGTCAGTTTGCTGACCTATATGGCCCTACACAATCAGGGACCTAGTTACCTGCAAGATCTCCTTCACCCCTACTGTCCCCTTCACCCTCTCCAATCCACTGACAAAGGAATTTCTAGAGATTCCTAAGTTTGTTTACAAACATCAGGAGCAAGGTCATTTAGTGTTATGGCCCTGACCCTCTGGAATTCTCTACCTCATTGGGTATGGGATTGCCTGACTGTCCAAAGTTTTAAAGTTGCCCTGAAACGTATCTTTTTAGCCTAGCATTTTTGATTTTTAAAGCTGCTGTTGTATTTATTACTGTTAATTTTAATATTGTTTTTTATTGATGTGTTTTGATTGTTATTGTACAGGCACCTTGGCTTTATAAAGGTGCCTTTTTACAAATAAAGGATTGATTGATTGATTGACAAAGACAAGAAAAAAATTATCATTGAAGTCCTACTCTTCCACAGCCATCACCACAAGCATACGTATAATGCTCCTGCTTTGCAGTGAGGTCAAGGTCTCCATTGAAGGAGGGCAAGTCCTTCCATCATCTGCTCCCACAGTGATAACTACAGTACCCCCCCGACCATCAATAACACATTAGGTTGGGCTCCGGCCTAGTGTTGTCATATTTACTATGGACAGTATGCAGCCCATGCCTTGGGTTCCACCCACTTATGTTGGTTGCCCTGGCCTTTACAGGGTGCCATCTGCTCCCAATTTCTGCTGGCATCATTCTCTGAACTGTTTAGATACCTGCTGCTGTCACTCCCAACAACGATAATAGCTATTCTGTTTACTGGGCCTCCTATTTAGCACAGTCAGCAATGACTGCATTCAGTAGCATACCTTCCCTTACTTCATCACAGCCACCACCCTCAATTGTGATACCATTGTTTGAGCAACACCCCACAGCGAATCTGTCACAGTGACACACCCTTGACATCCACAGTGTTGAATGGGTTGTCAGAGCCTGTATGGATACAACAACTCCTGGTGTTGACTGCCATCCACATTTATCTGCCTCTCCTGGAGTTGATTATCTTCAAGTCTGGGAACTGAGGGGGGCAGAGCCCCCTGTAAACAGTCTAAAGGTGCCCTGTGCCATGGCAGTCAATCAACACATTTGCCAGGTGATGTGATCACCATCGGCAAATTAGTGTCACTGTAAAGCTGTTGACAATGTTTTTGTCGATGAGACTTGGTGGAACCCCTCCATCACTGGCTCTGTCAGTTGCTCCCATCGTCATTCCAGATGGCAAAACAGATTATAATCCTAATCTCCTTAATATGGAGGAGTAGTTGCTCTTTGAAGAAAGGAATAATGATCCCTATGAGGGGTTTTCCCTTCCAACTCTACCATCTCCTCATGTACTGAGGACTCTGTGGTGTATACTCCCAGGTATCCTGAAGATGACAAATCAAAATGTCACGTGGCTTGATTCCTAGGAGGAGGAGGACTACAGTAAAAATAACTGGAGTTTTTGGAGGTTCCCACTGCACCTTCCATTGTTGTTCCTCTTATACATTATATGCTGCATTAGAGGATGCAAACTTTGTTGCCTGGCTTAGGTTTATTACCTTGCCTGTAGTGTCTATGAAGGCTGATACACAGTACCCTACTCTGTCTGTTAAGCATTATTGTGCTTCTCAGCCTGAAACAGATTCTGTGGATATCATTGCTGTTCATGACTGCTCTAGAGACCCTAGACACGAGCATTTTGCCTCAGGAAAGAATCCAGGAGGCTGGATGTTATGGGCAAGAGAACTTGTGTCTCTGTATCCTTATAGCTAAGAATTGTTAATTACCAGGTATACATGGTTTAATATCAGAATAAGCTGTGCAATTTGCTATGTTCACTGTCAGGCTTTGCCTGATGGTCCTGAGAAGACTGACTAGCTTAAAGCTATCTCAGCTGGTGTGTATACTGGAAGGCATATTTACATTCTGTGTATATTGCATCTAGTGCTTCTGCCAGGGCTGCTGCCCCAGACATATGCCTTGGAGATATTCCTGGCTTTGGGCAACTGGATTTGTTACTGATGTACAACAGGATGTGCTGCATGCCCTTTAGAGGTGCCAGACTGTTTGGAAATGATGTTGAGCTTCAATCCTCCAGGATGGCTGCAATGTCACTCAAAACTCTGACCCCTTAACCCACCAGAGGATGTGGTAGGTGCTCATTCTGCAGGCCTGTGGCCAATAGTGGCCATGATTATCATCAGCAGCCCCATGCACAAAACCATAATAGTGGCCCCTCCCAGCTCCCTTTCTTCAGATGCCCATACAGTGGCTTTGACACCCAAAAGTATTGGTCAGCGGCATCACAACTAACCCCTAATACTACACTCCCTTTCTTCCCCCAATGTTTTCTCCGGGTACATGGAGGTAGGATCTTTCATCTGCCAAAGTGGAGGGAGATCACAGTGGATGAGTTGGTTATGGAAATAGTGGAAATGAGGCATGCTCTATAATTTTATCTACTGTACCTCTCCAGTTCATACTCTGTCCCCTATGTCATTATCCTTCAGGTCACTTGTACCTTCTGCTAAAGAATATTTAGTCACCATACACAATGGCGCTTATCAAATCCATTCTCTCCAAGAAAGAAATAATATTTTTTTTCAGATACTTCCTAGTTCCCCAGTGAACATGAAAATTTCTTCCTGTACTGGACCTAATCAGACTTAAAATGGTTAATTGAATACAAAGTTTCAAATGGTGTCTCTTCAGGCTCTCATCTCTTTCTGTAAAATGGGCTCTGTGCTCTGGACATGAAAGATGCACACCTTCATATCAGAATTCACATGCCACAGGCAGTACCTCTTTTATGCTGGATGCCAGCCACTATAAGTTCCAAGCCTTGGTCTTTGGCTTATCCTCAACATTGCAGGTATTTACTAAATTCTTAGCAGTTATGGCAGCAGCCCTCTAGAGGAAGGGCTTTCTCTGTTCCTGTATCTGTATGATAGGCTCATGGAAGGCCCTGTCAAGGGAAGTGATTCTGTACACGTTCAAAACTTGACAATTGTTCAAGGAACTGGATGCTGTGGTTAACGTAACAAATCGATATTAGTTCTTTGTCAGGGCTCCAATATATTGGCACACTTCTAGATAAAGTTTTGGGTATTACATAAAGGGCAGAGGTACTGTTGCTCAGGTCCTGATACACAGGAGTAATTATGTGTCTGCCCAGATGATATTATGGCTCCTAGGACTGATGGTTGCTGCCTTTGTTATGGTTCCCTTTGCCCATGTCCACATGCACATACCACATTGTACTCTTCAGTGTACAATGGGATGAGCTGACAGATGAGCTGGAACAAATGATCCATGTCACATCCCCTCTCTGCCATGCTCTAGTATGGTGGATGGAACCCCTTCACCTGTTATAGGGCATTCCATTTTTTCCCCTAATCCCATGAAGATCCTCACAATGGATCCCTGAGGGTCTGGTTGAGGTACCCTGTTGGATCATGTCAGACCCAAGGGCTCTGGACTGAGCTGGACTCAGATCTCCATGTCAATGTCCTGGAGATGTGAGCTGTTCTGTTTGGTCTCCATGCTTTCCAGGAGCACCTCAGACCTAGACCCTTGTAGATTCTGACAATGTCATGCATTACATAAACAAGCAAGGGGGCAATCATTTTTATCTACTATGCTGGGAAGCGATGAGAGTGTGATACTGGAAAATCTCTCATGGCCTTCAGCAATCAACTGTGTTACTCCCAGGTGTCCATAAAGTCTTGGTAGACAAGCTAAACTGGTCTCAATTTTGGGTATATGAATAGGAACTGGTAACCTCCATGGTAAATGACCTCTTCACAAGATGGGGTCATCCAGAGTTGGACCTTTTTGCATCCCCACACAATGCAAAATTGCCATGTTTCTGCTCACTCACTCCAGGGCATGGGTATTTTTGACAAGATATGTTGTCCTTTACTGGAAAGGGAGGTCACATTACACCTTTCCTCCAGTCCCTCCTATTCAGAGGGTTCTGCTCAAACTGTGGGTGGAATATGCCACCCTTATATCAGTGGCTCTCTTCTGGGATCACCAGATTTGGTTCCCACTTCAGCAGCAGCTGGTGGTGGAGCCTCCTGTTCAGATTACCCTTTAATGGTGCCTGCTGTTGCAGGCTCAGAGGTCACTGGTCCATCCAGACCTGCAGTCCCAGCATCTGCATGCCTAACCCCTGAAGACATAGCCATTACCCATGTTGGAGTTTCCTCCCAGGTAGCTGGTCTATTGCTTGTGGCTAGAAAGCATTCTATGAAATGCATGCACATTCTCTGAAATGTATGCACTTCATATGATGTGCTTCCCATTTAGTGGACCCATTTACTGTACCTCTTCTGTCAATATTGTACTGGATGACCTTTAGTCTCTATCTGAATCCAGTCTCCAGTACTGCTCCATTAAGAGTGCACTTGGCTGCCATTCTGGCATTCCATTCCCTTATTGATGGGCTCACAGTGGCACAAATAGAGGTGTCCTGCATGGTTTTGAAGGGTATGTTGCACCTGCATCCCCTGATTCTTAAACTGGTTCCACCACGGGACTGGATCAGAATTTTATACTTGAGAAATTGACCATGGCTCCGTTTGAGCCTGTTGCAACTTGTGAGATGTGATTCTTTTCATGAAAAATGCAATTTTTTGGATCGCTAAGAATTCTGCTAATAGGATTTCTGAGCTTCAGGCTTTGATGCATGAGCCTTCTTATTGTATTTTCCATAAGGAGACATGGTTTCTTTGCTGATCAATCCTTGTTTTCTTTCTAAGGTGGTGTCTGGTTTTAAATTAAATGAAACCTTGGTGCCACCTCCCATGGGCTAGTTCCCCTGCCTGTCTAGCTAAATGCAGGTTGAGGGGCATGGGCTGTAACAGTAATGCTTTGACACAGTGCCTCCACCCAGAGAATTCATTAAGTGGGTTAGATGTTAAGCTAGCACAACCCTCTGGAAAGTTGCACCTACCCACAGCCCCACCTGGTTGCCCAAAACATACAGTTTTGCAAAGCACTTTACTTTGCATTCACTTTACAAGTAATGGAGAGTACTAATAATATGCTCAGAGTGACCACACTTATCAACAGGGTCTGGAACTCTTGCATGCCCCTGTGCACCTGTAAGAAAATAGCTACCAGCAAAAAAACACACTATCTTACAGTTATTTGAGTTTACCCAGCACTCCAGTAATAATATGCTAATGGACCAAGTTAAAATTCAAACAAATAACTGATTTATTAGGGATTGGAACAAAGGGTAGGGATGCAAATTAAAATTAGATTGATTAGTACTCTAGGTTTCAGCAACATTGGGTTATTATATAGCATTTGGATACACACATTCACTCCCTGGAACAGTCCAGTTAACCTCACTGGGTAGCCAGGATATGCAATGTTGCAGGCCTGAAAGCGTTGCTGCTTGATGGAGACTGGCATTAGCGGCTGGTTAGAGCCCTTAAATAGAAACATAGAAACATAGAAGTTGATGGCAGATAAGGACTGCAAGGCCCATCCAGTCTGCACATTTTTCACCTTTATGAATGCGCCATAGGCCTTTACTCTGTCAATGGCCTATTTATTCATACTCATCTGTATTGCTCCCTTATGCCTATCCCATGCCCGTTTGAAGCCATGTACTGTATTCATATCCACCACTTCCTGAGGTAGGCCATTCCATGCATCCACCACCCTCCCTGTGAACAAGAACTTCCTCATATTACCACTTAATCAGCCTCCCTCTAATCTCATGCTATGTACTCTTGTCCTGCTATTTTTCTAATATTGAAACATGTTAGACTCTTTCACCTTATTAATGCCCTTAAGATGTTTAATGTTTCAATCATATCACCTCTCTCCCTCCTTTGCTCTACGGTATACATATTGAGCTCTGTTAAGTTGTCCTCATATGTTTTCTGATACAGTCCCTGCACCATTTTGGTTGCCCTTCTCTGGACTGCCTCCATTTTGTTAATGTCCTTGTGCAGGTGCAGCCTCCAGTACTGCATGCAGAACTACAGATGGGGACTAACCAGTGTCTTGTAAAGAGGGATTATTACCTCCCTCTTACGACTTGTGATACCCCTACTAATACACCCCAACATCCCTCTAGCCTTAACTACTGCTTTAGTGGTCTGCTTGGATGATTTCAGGTAATCTGTGATGATGATGCCCAAGTCTCTTTCTTCCTTTGTGATTGCCAGCAACTCCCCTCCCAACATATAGGTAGCTTCAGGGTTTTTCTTCCCTATGTGCATGATCTTGCACTTCTTTGTGTTAAACCCCAGTTGTCACTCTTCAGACCATTTGGCCAGTTTCTCCAGATCTCTTCTCATTCTGACCACCACATCTGGATTATCTACTCTGTTGCAGATCTTGGTGTCATCTGCAAACAGGCAAACCTTACCCTGCAGTCCATCTGCAATGTCACTGATGAGGATATTAAAGAGGACTGGACCCAGGACTTGATCCCTGTGGTACCACACTTGTGACTTGCATCTCTTCTGCCTGTATACAACCAGTCTCTGTTTTCTGCCTGCCAACCAGTTTGCCACCTAGTTGATGAACATCTGACCCACCTTGAGCCTACCCAGCTTATTAATCAATCTTCTATGTGGAACAGTATTGAAAGATTTGCTGAAGTCAAGGTAGGTCACATAAACTGCACCCCTTGGTCCACCACTCTGGTTACCCAGTCAAAGAAATCTATGAAATTAGTTTGACAGAACCTTCCTTTTGTAAACCCATGCTGACTTGGATCCTGTGCTCCTATGGATTCCAGGTGTTGCACTATCCTTTCCTTAAGGAGTGCCTCCATAATCTTGTCCACTACTGAGTAAGACTGACTGGTCTGTAGTTCCCTGCCTGCTTCCTGCTGCCCCTCTTGTGGAGCGGGATTACATGAGCCCTTCTCCAGTCTTCTGGGACCTCTCCTGTGCTCAGAGACTCACTAAACAGTTCTGATAATGGCTCTGCCAGTTCCACCCTTAGCTACTTTAGTACCCTGGGATGTACAGTATGCATTCAGGTTCCATTGCCTTGTCCACCCCAAGCTCAGCGAGCTCTTGTAGGACCCTTTCTTTTCTGAAGGGACTTGTGCACATCTCCCTCCCCATGTCCATGATGCTGAGCTGTGGGCCCTGCCCTACCTTCTCCTCAGTAAATACTGAGCAGAAGAATCTATTTAGGATAAATGCTTTTCCATGGTCTTCCTCCACACATGCACCTTATCCCCTTTGATCTTAGCAATGCCCCTTCTGGACTCTCTACTTTCATTAATGTATCTATAGAAAGTCCTGTCCTCTTCTTTTACTGTTCGTGCTACTGTTTTCTTGGTTTGGGCCTTTACCTGCCTTACTGCCTTACATAGAAACATAGAAGTTGATGGCAGATAAGGACCGCAAGGCCTATCCAGTCTGCCCCAGTCTGCTTCTATTAGGGAAGTTCGGTATGCCTCCCAATCTTCATCCCGCTTCGTTCCCTTATATTTCCTGAAGGCCAACCTTTTGTCTCTGATATTTTCTGCTACTGTTTTTGAGAACCAAAGTGTTTTCCTCCTTCTTTTGCTCTTGCTTTTCTCCATAACACAATGGGACAATGCTTTAAGTATTGCATCCCTAATGCTTGCCCACTTTGCCTGTAGCCCCTCACCTGTATTTCTTTTTGCCAGGGCTAGCTTAACCCTGTTGGCCATCTTATCAAAGTCAGTTCCTCTGGAGTCCCATATTTTTTCCTTGGAATGGGATGATTTAGTTCTAGTGACCAAATTGAACCATACCATGTGATGGTTACTGGCCCCCAGATGACCTTCTGCCTGGAGATCTGTGATTCTTTCCCCATCTGTCAGTACTAGATCCAGGATAGCCCTGTCTCTTGTGGGTTGTTGTACCAATTGTTTGAGGCCCTCCCCTGCAGGGAATCCACTATGTGTCTAGTTCTGGCAGATGTTCCTGCTGGTATTGACCAATCTGTATCTGGCATGTTGAAATCTCCCATTATCAGAACCTCCCCTTTAGCTGTCATGTTTTGTATATTTTCTGACAGTAATGTGTCTACTGTCCTCCCCTGGTAGGGAGGCCTGTAGACTACTCCAGTTAGTATGGCTGTCCCATTTCCTGCTTCCAGGGTGACTCATGTCTCTGGCTCCTTAATGTGTATTCTGAATTTCTGTAGTTTTGATATTTTCATTGACATAAAAGGCCACTCCCCCCATTTTTGCACCGCAGTCTTTTCTGAACAGTACATAGCCAGGTACTAAAGTCTCCCAAGTGTGGTTACTGGTGAACCATGTCTTGCACGTGGCTACTATGTCTAATTTAGCCTCTGTCATTGTTGCCTCCAGGTCTAGGATCTTGTTTACCAGATTGTGGGCATTTGTGTACATGATTTTCCATTGGCAAGATTTCAGTGTATTAGTTGTGGGGTGAGGTCCAGCTTTTTACCTGCACATTGTATGGGGAGTCAGACCTTTTTCCTTACCTAGTGATGCAAATGAACTACAAACATGCTGATCTCCTGTTTGATTACTAGTTGAGGGGCAAGGGGTGTTCGTCCCATTCGATGTCTCGGGTGCTGCACCCCTCTCCCCATTTGCTAATTTAAATATTCTGCAAAGACATCAAACTTCTGCCCCAATGCACTGACTCCCTCCTTAGTCAGATGCAGGCCATTGCATTTAAAGAACTTTAGCTCCCAAAACTGTTGCCAGTTACCTACAAATTTGTGTCCTTTTCCTGGCACCAGCCCTTGAGCCACATATTTAACTCCCTATCCCCTTTCTGACCTTCCATCTGTCTGCCCCTCTCCCAGATTGGCAGGATCACAGAGAAGGAGATGCCTGACAAAATGGATGACAGTTTGTCTCCTAGCCTGGTCAGGTTTTCCTTGGTCTCCACAACTGACTGGTTGGTGAGATGGTTAGTCCCTATGTGTACCAGGATGTTAATGTTTTCTCCTGCTTCCTGCATGATTTATATAATGTAGTCAGTGTCTCCATGTTGATAGACCTGAGAGACATCTGACCATTACCCCCAGCTGGAGGTAGGTATCAACTCCTTGAATCATGGAGTGTTCTATGATCAGAAGTGTTTTCAATTTCCTTTTTGCCTTTTTAGTTTTGGTTCCGGTTTTCGATGAGTTTTGAGTGATAGCTCCTGTGCTGCAGTGTCCTGCTCTGTAGTGTCCTCTGTCCCTTTGTTTGATTTCTGAGATAGAGGCAGATACCTGTTTGTAGTTTTTATATGGTTTGTGGAGGTGATACATTGGTGAGCACTGAGTACTAGGGCACCTGATTTGCCCCTCCTAACCATCTGCCATCCTCCCAGACCAGCTACCCTCTGTGGTCAAAGTGCTTCAATTGGATGTTGGGGAAAAGGCGGGTGGTTCTTGTAATATATTTCCTTCTGAATATGCCAATTAAGGTGCGCAATCTCTGCCCATGCTGCCCAGAGATGAGCCTTAGATCTCTGATGGTCCAGCATGTAGGACAGCATCCTAAATCCTGTAAACTGCCCTTTTGAAAATTGTCCCACAGTACCTGCAGTTAATAATATCCATTCCAGTTAATTTGCTGAGTTTATAACCTGGTCCGAGTGATTAGAAGGTAAATGAAAGCAAAAGTTAGATTTTTTTTTAATATTTTTTGTGTGTTGTGTTTGTTTTGTATAACATTTTATAACAAATTAAATTAATTGTGCCCCTGTAAGTGAGGTCACTGTGAGGATAATCCTCTGATCCTTCCCTTACTGCTTTTCTACAGGAAATATCATGACTGTGCTGCCTATAACAGGACTATAGCATGGGGTGTTTGGGGATCGGGGTGGTGGTTGGGCCTTCCCTGCATAAAAGAAGAACCACGGATAAAAGAAACAAGGAGGTAAGAGCAGAGACAATCAACCTGCAACAAATGCAGTCACTATCCCTCAGTCTGTATCTCTTATGTGCTACTGTAATTAGCCCTGAAAGCATAGACTAATGATAGATAAAACAAAACCTGTAAGCACAACCTGTAACAATTTAACAGAAGATATACCTTACAAAAAGCAATTTGAATCATAGAAGATTACAGCAGTAATCTGTAAGCACAAAACAGTAGCAAACCTGTAGGCACACTCCTGTAACAATACAGCAGAGTGTATACCCTGCAACAGTAGTTTGAATCAGAGAACGATAAAGAAGTAAAATGTAAGCAAAAACAGTAACAAAACCTGTATGTACAAAAGAAAATAATAACACACAGTAAATTTGCCTAGTCAAAAGAAGCCTTATTTTTTTCTTTACTGTGATAAAGTTGTTCCTTGCTCTGTCCTTACATGCAAACCTAGATGAAAAGAGCTCAGGTGACGCTAGGTGCCTTTACCAGCAATCTAGTCTTCCAGTTTACTAAATATAGTACTGATTATTAATTCTCTTACTTTTAGCTTTTCCAACATGCACAAACTCTTTAAAACCAAAATAATTGTAATCCGCCTGCTCAATGGCCTGCAAAAAAAGTTTAAGCAGCAGCTTGAAAATGATAGACAAATCAGATGGCAGAACACTTTTAATTGGTGTTGCAGGAAAAACCTATTGTACTCACTGAACCTTGGACCTCGGGATCTGGGTTGATTTCAGGATGACTCCCCTCAAGGCAGGATGTGATTGCAGGCTGCAGAACTTCATCCTTTCTGGCAGGACCAGGACACAGGGACCAGGGCTATCACAATTCACCCTCACATCATGGCATCCCTCCCTAGGGTGGCCGCAACCCACAATGATCTTCTCCACAGTAGCTGGCTCCCTTCTCTGGTCATCTGGCAGCTTGATTCTCACAGGCAGCAGCAGTCTGTCTGGCAAATTATTCAGCATCACAGATTTGGCTTTCTGTACAGTTCTGAAATAGGCAGCCAGCTTACCCACTTGCAAGTTGCAGTCCTTGGAATGTAAGCTGGCAGATAAAAGTTCAGGTCTCCCTCTTTTGGTAAAGTGGCTGGAGACAAATACTGGTGATGCCAGGCTTGTGATTCAAGTACAGTCCCTGGAAGCCAAACAGCTTTTACCTGGGGTGTAGAGTAGGGATCTCATAAGCACATCTGACCCCACTTCAGTCTGGAATTTCAGCTTAGGGAAAATTTCTCCTTTGCTCCCTTTCCTGGAGAATCACAGTTCATTCTGCAGACTTGGCAGTCCCAATCAATCAGCAATGGTTCTGGCCAAAGAGAGACAAAGCATGCCTCTCCCCAAATACCCCAGGCTGCAGGTAGCCTCCTCACTGTCAAGAAGCTCCAGCCAGACTGACTCACACTGCCCCAGAGTCCAGCAGTCCCCCTTAAATAAAGGGCAAATTCCAGCACTCTGATTGGTCTAAGTCTGTTAATTGACTAGAATTTGGGTGCCAATATCTGTCCCTGCTTTTTCCCCCAAATGTCTTTGGCATAGTCCCAAGAATCCTTCTGGTAAATACTTGCTCCCGAATGGCTGATTGGCTACAACATGGCTGCTGTTAACACAGTTCTTATTGCAGTCCACATTAGTCCCCACATTAAAGTTCTGGTGCAGCCAGCATATTAACTTTAAAGTTGTGCAAACCCCACTGTTATGTAGCCCAACAGTGCCCTCTTAAACACATCCATTTATTTACAATAACTTTTAATAGTTTTCCCATCGCTACTGCCAAAACACAGATCCCCTAGGTGGCCGGCAGAGACCTCATTGATATTCATAGTGGCTTCATATATATTTATTAGCTCCATTCTCTGTCCCAATTCAAACTCTGCATTTACAATCTACTGAGGCTTTTCTACCAACTCATCAGGGTCACTGGTTCCCTTTTAGTTCAGCAGGAGCACTGGGACCACAAAACACCTTCTGGTGTGACAGCAAACACTGGCAAACAGTGGCATAATCAAAGAAGTCCATTGCACATGCACGATGATCAACTGCTCAGAGAAATGTCAGCGACCCATGATACTTTTAAGCCCAAAATGGGCTAAAACAAAGTACAGGGCAGATTGGGGGACACTGGGGCACACTAAAAGACTCGGTCTGGCAGTGAAATGGGAGGGAGAACAGGATGCCAATGACAGATGGAGAAATGGGAGAGAGTTAAGGTAAGCCCCGTTTGGGGGGCATTACACTCTGCCCTACCTAGGAAAGATTGGCATCTGCACCAAGGCTATAAAAGACTGGCAACCATAATAACACATTACTATATACACATGTTGTTATATACAACACTTATTTTGTACAATATTTGCCTAGCCTCTATTATCTATAGTTCTGAATAGAATTTTACTACATACAGTCCAAGCTAGGCACATACTAGCTATCTACAGAATAGCAAGCTACAACATAAATCTTACTTAAATGTTGGACATCCTATAGTGACTTAAAGACAATATTATGACATTTAAAATTCACATGGCATATGTCAACAGTTTAGAATTCAAATTTTTGCATCAGACAGTTAGAATCACATATTTCAATTACATTTTCCTTTTACCACCTTTACCAGTGCAATTCCCTTACTCCCTCTTTTAGCTTTATACCCCTTTTATTATACTGGGTGGAGACTTTGATTTGGATGTTAGAAGAAGCAGCGACCACTATTTTGGGTGGAGAGTTGGCTGTGATGTACACTCCCTTGTGAGCAACATTCATCAGTAGATTAACAGGCTGTCTTGCAGCATCATATGTGAGCTTTAATACTGGTTTTACAGATCTTTGTGAGTGACATATCAAAGTTGGCACTGGCATTTGCACTTCAAGTTTTAGCATTCGGGCTCATGACTCCCAGTATATTGTCCACCGATAAAGCAGCTTCAGGTGAAATGGGTACCATTGCACTGTCTTGATACTCAATAAGACTTTGTTGCCTATTTTTGTTATGGCTTACTTGCACATCACTAATACTTTCAGGTGCTTTAAGCTCATCCTCATCTATGAGGGGATATCTCCACAATGTTTGAATCATCCAGGACACAATTTGCAGTTTCTGGAATAACAACACTATCTTTGGAATGAAACAGTTTGTTTAGCCCACATAATTAAGTGACATTTTCAGGTTCACTTGCAGGTTTGCTACTTGTTTCTTTGGGTTCATGTACACTGAGCTCATTTAACAGCACCATACAAAAGGAATCTGCATTTTCAGTGTTCACACTGTGGACATTGGTAGAAGGCAGTACAAAACTCAGCACTTAGAGTGTTGGAGACATTACTGACAAGAGCAGAAGGCTAAGATGCAGAGGTCTGCTGACTTTGTTCCTTAACTCTGGTAGCAGATCTGGTTACAGGGCCTTTTGGAGCTGCAGCTTGTGGTGGTGCACTCAATATTATTTGCTCAGTTAGCAGAAGGTGATTTCTTTTTTGGTCCCGGGTCTCCCAATCCTCCATTCAGAGATCAGACCTGCCCTGTCTGTCATCCTCCCATGCCCAGGCTTACTCTCCTGGGCAGGGCCACTGGGAGCGCTTCCCCCAACAAACACTGTAGGCAAGCCCCAGCATACTCCCCTGGATGGGGCCACTGGAGCAGGCCCCCCAAAAGACATTGAAGGCAGTAGAGATGACAGAAGGCCAGGTCATCATGCTGGGGGACTGGCTTTTTTTATGCTTACTGGATCCCTGGGGGCAGAGATCTGCAATGAATGATGTCCAGCATCCACCCCACTCCTCTAAAGTGATGGCACCAGCCACAGTGGACCACCAGCCTCCCCAGGGGCTGTAAATTGCATGACACTCTTTTTCCTCCCTAGAGAAGGAGAGCAGTCCCAGGATGCTCAATCCTTCTTCCCAGCTGGCCTCCAACTCCCGGGTCCATTCCCAAACTCGGGTCATTGGTGTTGCAAGCAGAAAACCAACCACTGTGCTGGGCCAGCTTTGGCAGAAGGTGATTTCTAGTAATGGTTTTAACAGCATGAGGATCCCCTTCTGGACATACTTTGTTCACATGTAGATCATGTTGTTTACTGATTACAATATAGGAGGGGTTATGGTCACAACAGGGTATTACTCTTTTCTCTGTTTTTTAACATGAAACTATTTGTTAATTTTTTAACAAACAAACAATTACAGCAAAACAAACTACATACAGCCATGGTAAATATGCTTAACAAGAAGAAGAAACTATTTACAGTACATAAAAAGAACAGCAGGCTAATCATAAGCAGTTCACACAATTAGAAGTATACTCTAAAAGAAAAGCAGTAAGAACACAGTCAGTAGAAACAGAATATAACACAAAGTGGAACATTGCTAGTGTAGTCCATATGGTGGTAGAAGTCCAGTTAAGAAACTTAACATTAAGAAACTTAGAGGCATGGAGACTGACACCGCTACTAGACCAAATCAAACAGCATGGTATTTCTGAGTCTTATGAAGGAATGGGAAGGGGGTTCCTGGACTTAGGCAGTGGAACATAGCATATATAGAAGTTGAAAAAGGGGGGTCATTTACTGTTAAAGATTGCCTGTGGACCCAAAGAAGCAAAGGACAGCTGTTTATAAAGTGCAAGCAGGGAGAGTGCTGAGTGCCATGAGAGCAACAAAGGAGAGGGAGGGACTTCCAGTTTTGAAGAAGCAAATGTTTTGCCATTAGGAGTGCCATTATAAGCCAATGCCTTTGAGAAGGTGGAAGGGGGTATGCAAGATGGAAGACCTAAGATAGAGAATTCATGATGAGGTATAATGGAAATATGTTACACTCTAGATCAGTCAGAAAAAATAGCCTTCCACCATGAAGTGAGGTTTGGGCAATGCCATAACAGATGCAGAAGATTAGCATCTGAGTGGGAACAGTGCCAACAGCAGGGGGTCTACAATGAGTGCCATTGAATGTAGTGTATGAGGGTTATTTTAGAATGTATCAATCAACTCCTCACATCACAGCTGGATTTGTATGCCAGAGTGATTGACACCTGCCAGTCATCTTTCAGAATGGAAGAATTAAGTTCATGTTCCCATTTTGCTTTGCACCACGCTGTAACTGAAATAAAAAAAGTTGTAAAGAGTGCGATAAGTCCTGCCTGCCCCCCTTTTGGTGTCCGATGCCTCATAAAGATGGGCGAGCCAGTTCCAGGGGGATGTGGAAACCAACTTCTTCTCATATTCACAGATAGCCAACTGAAGTTGCAAATAATGCCAGAAGTTGGATTTTGGCAGCATGGTTTTCTCTTGGAGCTGCTGAAAGGAAAGAAGTTCATCAGTATGTGTGATAGAAAGATCCACAATTAGGTTGAGGTTACACTGTGCCCAAGTGGGCCAGTGAACTGATTTGCCACAGACAGGAATCTGTATTTTATCCCAAAGATTGGTAAGAGCCCTCAGATGGAGCCAGCTACTTTCAGTATAGCCACATGGGCCATGCAGGAGTCCTATGTCTGTAGGGTAGCAAAGATAATGGGATTATTTGCACTTAGAATTATCAGGAAAAGACAGTCTTTCAAGCAACAGAGGGAGGTGGATCTAGCTTTACTTTTGTTACAGTTCGTAAGATTTTCAGTGCAGGAACAGTTTAAACCCTGGGCTAGGAAATTTGTCATAAGTCCTGAAGTAAGTGCAGGTACAGGCTGTGTATCTGACCCAAACAGTGCCCTAGGGGTGGAAACTGTTTTTTTGTGTTTATCTGTGCGTGCCTTAAAAGGCCAGACCAGACTGTGTCAGGAAGTACTTACATCATAGCTACTTATCAGCCAATAGCTTTGGAAGAGTCTTACAGACCTGAGAACAATAGTATTATAAGCAAGTGTTTTATAGCAAACTCATCAGAACAGCTAATATTCTTCAGGTGAAGCTACTTCTGGCTGGAAGCTGCACTACTGAACATAGGATTTGCAAGAAAGCGGGTTGTGCTCACAACAGAGGGAGGTGAACCTTACAATTGTCTTTGGTTTGTAGCAGATATTCTGCAGGTGGAGGCTACTTCTAACTGAAAGGTAAAATAAGGAACTTAGAATATCAGGAAAAGACAGTCTTTCAAGCAACAGAGGAAGGTGGATCTAGCTTTACGTTTCTTACAATTCTTAAGATTTTCAGTGTAGGAAGAGTTTAAAGCACAGCTGACTTATTTAGGGGCTGACTGCTTTCAAAGCACAAACCACCAGGCTGTTTTGGGGCTGGGGAGGTTTATCTGTGTCTGACTTGGATGTCTGGATTTTTCTCTGTTTGATTAGCAGGGTATTTTCTCTGTAAAATTGTAGTGTAGGGCATCTTGCTAACAGGAAGGCACTCATCGCAGCAGTGGGTCAGAGTGTTTAGCTGATTATTTCATGAGGGCACAGTTAAGGCCCAACCCCTGCCCCACCCTCACCCCACCCACCCCTGGAAATAGTTCCTTTATACCTGGGGTTCTGACATTATTTCTCAAAAGTGTAAGGTCATATCACTGTCATATCCTCTCTAGCACACTGCACTGACAATATACATACACATTGTATAATATATATTTCTATATAACAAACCAATCACACACACACACACGTAGATAAACATGTGAGGGTAGTGCAATGTAATGGCTGTGGGGCAGCAGTCTTCTGGGAATCTTTCTGGAGGCTCAGATGCTGCCCTATTTGCAGACAACTCTCTGCCCTGATGGAGGAAGTTGCCTGTCTCAGGCCACACTGGACAGTAGTAGGGAACCTTCCCAGGCCACACTGGACAGTAGGAAGGAACCTCCCATCCAGGGAGCACCAGAGCCACCACCACTACCTCAAAAGTTGTGAGAAAGCACAGCAGTTGGACCACAGTGGGCTCAGGGAAGGTGAGGATGGTGGAACAGAGGCACACCCAGTTGGTTGTTCCACTCCACAATCCATACACCATTCTGGGGGAGCATAGCTCCCCATGGATGCACCCACAGAGGAGACTAAGGAGGCTGAGGACAACTGTCACAAGGGAGGCCCACAGAAAGGAGGCAGAGGACACCACAGGGAAAGGAAGCAGCTCCTGGGGGGGACTCAGCTATTAGGGGAATAGAACTGGGGGGAGCAGGGAAAACTGAAGTAAGGTGTCTGCCTGGTGCCATGGCTTGGAGGAACAGGAAGTGCATCCTCAGGATCACGAGAACAGCTGCATGGGAGTCTGAGCTGGATGTCATTGTCCACCTAGGGACAAATGACTTGGCTCATCATGAGATTAGAGCAGTGCAGGAGGACTTTGTAGAGTTGGGAGGGCCTAAGACAAGTAGCACACACAGTATCCTTCTCAGAGGTGCTACCTGTCAATGGCATGGGTGAGGCAGGGTACTTTGCACTATGCAGTTTAATGAATGGTTGAAAAATGGTGTGAGCACAGGGTTTGGCTTCCTGGGGACTGGGGTTCCACCTGAGGGACACCAGCCTATACTGGCAGGATGGTCTGCATCTGTCCAGGAAGGAACAAGTCTTTTGAGCAATCAGTTTAAATGCTTCATTGGCAAGCTTTAAACTAGTCAAGGGGAGGCACTGATAAGCAGCAGGAAAATCCCAGCCTCTCCCTACAAAACATGGTACTAAATGAGAAAAGACTGAGGTAGAAAGGTCAGTGGGGGATGCTGCAACAGAAGGTAAAGCCATCAAAACATGGAGAGCAATGAGTACCAATGCCCGTAGTCTGAGTAACAAGCTTCCTGAATTAGTGGCCTTAATGGAGGAGGAACATCTGGATATTGTGGCACTCACAGAAACATGGTACACACAAAACCATGACTGGGACATAAACATACCAGGATACACTATCTACAGGAGGGACAGGGAGGGCAAAAGAGGAGGAGGAGGAGTAGCTCTTTAAATAAGGGAAGGAATCAAAGCAACAGAACAAAAGGGTAAACAGGGAGGAGATGAAGCACTGTGGGTAAATTTGGAGAATGGCAATGGCACCACAATCCGCTGAGGGGTATATACGAACCCCTTCTCAGGGAGAAATGGACAAGGAAATGACAGAAAGTATACTTAGAATGGCAGAAAAATGGGAGATATTGCTGATGGGTGATCTGAATATGCCAGATGTTAACTGGAGTGCATTTGCAGCAGACACTTCAAGAGTGGGGTTATTCTAGATGCCCTACAGGGGCATGCCTTAGACAACAAGTATTGGAGCCCACTCGAGAGGAGCAATCTTAGACCTGGTTTCTGAGATGAAGAGAGGATCACAGATGTAGAAGTGGGTAGCCATCTGGGAACTAGCGCCCATCGAACAGTATGGTTTGCAATAAACACAGCAATAGAGTCAAGCCATACAAAGGCAAAAGTACTGGACTTTAGGAGGGCTGACTTTGCCAAAATGGGTGAGTGCCTAAGGAATGCACTAGCAAATGGGCAGGAAGGAGGGTGGAAGAACAATGGGGAATAATAAAAACTGCCATCACAGAGGTAACAAGCCTTTGTGTGAAGCAAATAAACAAAACAAAAGATGTAAGAAACCACTATGGTTCTCAAAGGAAGTGGCAGTGAAGGTTCAAGAGAAAAAGAAAGCATTCAGGAAGTACAAGGAATCACAGAAGGAGCAGGATAGAGAACTGTATCAGTTTAAGCAAAGGAAGCTGCGAGGCAGTCAGAACAGCAAAGGCCCAAACTGAGGAAAAGATAGCCAACTCAGTTAAGAAGAGGGATAAAACCATTTATAGGTACATCAGGGAGTGAAGGAAGACCAAGGGAGGGATAGTGAGGCTTAATAAAAGGGAAGGAGGGTGGGCAGAGGGTGACTGTGAAAAGGCAGAGATACTAAACAAATATTTTGCTCAGTATTTACAAATGAAGAGGGAGGTACCTAAAACAAACAGTAGAAACACTCTGGATACAGAAGTTGATACCAGTCCATTTACAGAAGAAAGGGTTCTGAAAGAACTCTTAAAACTGAAGGTGGAAAAGCAATGGGGCCTGATGGGATTCATCCCAGAATTTAAAAGAACTAAGGGTAGAACTAGTGACACCACTGACTACTATCTTTAACAAATCATGGGAGGATGGGGTGGTACCCGAGGACTGGAGGAGGGCAGATGTGATCTCTCTTCACAAAAGTGGGAGTAAGGCAGAAGCAGGAAACTACAGACCTGTTAGTTTAACCTCAGTGGTAGGAAAATGATGGAATCACTTCTGAAGGAAAAGAATTGTCGAGTATCTAGAGGCCAGAGGGGCACAGGACCCAAGGCAGCATGGATTCACTTCGGAAAGGTCATGCCAGATGAATCTGATAGATTTCTTTGACTGGGTGACCAAAGTAATAGATCAGGGAGGGGCTGTGGACATGGCCTACCTAGACTTTAGCAAGGCATTTGACACAGTCCCACACAAAAGATTAATATACAAGTCAGCCAGCCTGGGAGTGGGTCCCAAGATGACAGCCTGGGTAAAGAATTGGCTGGAGAATAGGACACAGAGAATAATAGTAAATGGAGTCCACTCTGAAGAAAGGGGGTTACTAGTGGGGTACCAGGGGTTCAGTATTAGGACCGGTCCTCTTCAATGTCTTTATAAGCAACATTGCAGAGGACTGGAAGAAAAGTATGCCTCTTTGCAGATGACACAAAGATCTACAACAGAGTTGATGCACAAGGTGGGGTGGAAAGGATGAGAAGGGACTTGGCAAGGTTAGAGGAATGGTCAAATGTATGGCAGCTTAGATTCAATGCTAAGAAGTGCAAGGTCATGCACCTGGGAAACAAAAACCCAGGGGAAGAGTACACAATGGGGGGTGAGATACTAACAACAACAAAAATGGAAAGGGACCTGAAGGTAGTCATATCAGATGACCTAAAGGTGGGCAAGCAATGTGAGAGGGCAGCAAGGAGGGTTGGGGGGATACTGGGATGCATAGGGAGAGGCATCACCAGTAGAAAACAGGAAGTTATTATCCCTCTGTACAGACAGCTAGTCAGACCCCATCTGGAGTACTGCATGCAGTTCTGGATACCCAATCTCCGCAAAGACATAGACAGGATGGAAGCTGTCCAGAGGAGGGCAACTAAAATGGTGCAGGGTCTGCACCGGAAGACATATGAAGAGATACTTAAGGAGCTTAATATGTATAGCCTCGAGGAAAGGGAGGGGGGACATGATAGAAACTTTCAAGTACCTCAAGGGAATCAACAAAGTCCAAAAGGGTAGCATCTTTCAAAAAGAGGTATGCAAGAACAAGGGGACACAATTTTAAGATAGAGGGGCAGCTCAGAGGTAATTTAAGGAAGTATTTTTTCACAGACAGGGTTGTGGATGCATGGAGCGCCTTCGGAGGAGGTTGTGAGTCAAAAACAGTGGTGGAATTCAAGCATGAATGGGACAGTCATAAGGCAATTCTAGGGATGGGGTAGGAAGAAGTAGGCTGCTTGTTAACTAGGATCTGCAGCTTATCTATTAGGTAGGGAAATGGGCAGACTAGGTGGGCCAAGCGGTCCTTATCTGCCATCAAATTTTATGTTTCTATGGATGAGAGAGAAACCATCATGCAGGACACTGACCCAAAAGTATACCAAGACATAATACCTACACAATGGATGCTTCCATAGCAACCCAGAGTGGGGCATCTGGAGTAGGAGGTTTAAACCACCAAAAGGCCTGAGACATTCAGTAGGCCAAGGCATACCTTTTGAACAAGGGGAAGTCAAGACTTCGCTTGGACCAATAGGTGCGAAGCTTGACCCTGCTAAGATGAGGAGGCTTGTTTTCCCAAATGAAGTGCCTGACTATGAGAGCAAGGTGGTGAGAGATATTGAGGGGGATAATGAGCAGCAAATTATAAAAGTGATGACAGTTTTGGGAGCACAACCATATGGAGGGCCATGATTTTCCAAACAGGGAGCTCCCAAGCTTTAGCCAACGCTGAGTGTTGCATTCCAATGTGTAGAGAATAGGGGTGTACTTCTTCAGAATTAAGTCTTCCCATTGAACAGGAAAGTAAATCCCCAAGTATCTGAGAGTATTACCTGACCATGTGATCTGAAGTTCGGAGCAAAGGGAGTTGAGGGGGTAAGAACTGTTTTAGACCTGTTAACTGCCGATCCTGAGAGGAGCACAAACTGATTTAAAATATCAAAAACTGGAGGAATAGAAAGTGAGGGGAATTCCAATGTGAGAAGCATATCGTCTGCATAAGCAAGCACAAGACAATACAGGTCACCTACCCGAATACTACTGATAGTAAGTCAAAAGTAAGGGATCAAAGTAAGGGAGGGGAGGGCCACCAGGGGCCATGATATTAGACTGGAGTGAGGAAGGTTCAGGAGGGAGATGAGGAGACACTTTTTTCAGAGATGGTGGTGGCTGGGTGGAATGAGTTACCTGCTAAAGTGGTATGCAGTAGAACAGTGGACTGCTTCAAATGAGGATGGGACAGGACAAGGGGGAGGGTTAATGAAGGGGAAGGGTGGAAGTGAGGGGCAGCTGCAGAATAAGGGGTGCTAGCTGCACATTCGAGCAGACTTGATAGACCTCTAGGCCTTTTTCTGCTGGCAAATTTCGTATGTTCGTATGTTCATATGATAAAAGGACTAGACAAAAGTTTATGTAAAAGGGGGTCCAAAACCAAGAGAAGCAACACAGGGGGAAGGAGACATCCTTGGCAAGTGCCCCATTGCAATTCAAAAGGGGCAGAAATCATGTGATTTGTAAGAAGCACAGCCAATGGATGGCAATATAAACGCTGGATCCAGTCACAGAAGTAATGTCCAAAGCCATAAAGTTCTAAGACTTTGTGCATGTAATTCCACTGAACAGAGTGGAAGGCTTTTTGAAAATCAATTGTGAGGGCAGCCATGGGGAGGGGAGCTATTTTAGCATACATTTTTAAACTGAGCAGGGTACACAAGTGGTCCACTTAGACTTACCCTTGCAGAAACCCACCTGCAAGTGCTGGACAAGATTATGAAGTATGTTGTCAAGATGAATGGCCAAAGCTTTGGCTAAGACTTTAGAGTAAGTGGAGATGAATGAAATGGGATGATAGTTTGCACAGTCCAACACATCATCTGTATTTTTGGGGAAGAAAGTTATAACGGCCTTTTTCATAGTGGGCAGAAGTTGACCATCATTAAGGGCATCTTGCAGAGCTGCCAAGAGTGAGGAAATAACAGTGTCAGGCATCAATTAACAAAGTTTCACAATAATGCCATCTCTCCTAGGAGTTTTATTCTTAGCTAGGGATTGTAGCGCTGCATGCAGTTCGGCCTCAGAGAGAGGGGCATCTAATTGGTCTCATAAATCAGGGGAGAATTGAGAGAGACACTTCCCAGAAAGGACTGGAGTTGGGAAAGGGTGAGAGGAGATGAAGTGGAGGACTAGAGCAGTTCATAAAAAAGTCGCATAGTTTCATTCACTTCTCAGGGTGAAGTGACAACAGTACTGTCAGGTTTGCTTAGTGTGGCAATCCTCACTTCCACTTGCTGCTTACACAGTCAGTAAGCCAAAAACTTAATGATCTTCTCACCAGAGTCCCAGTAGGTGTGACCACTCCAGTTAAGCTGCCATTCTACCTTCTGGGATAAGAGGGTATTAAGCCTGTATTTAGTCCCTGTAATGGAAGCTTGGTGGGAGGGATGGGGGGAGGATGTTTGCCTGAAATGTTGCTCCAACATGGAGAGGGCATGCATCAGCGCAGCGATTTCCATCTCTCTCTCTCTCTCTCTCTCTCTCTCTCTCTCCCTCCTTCCATTTTTGATTGTAGTAGGCAATAATACCACTACTCAGATAAGGCCTAAAAGCTTCCCAAATGACTCTGGGCCTAATCTCAGGAGTTTGATTGGTGTCAAAGTAGACTTGTGCTTCTTGATGTATCCAATCTCCAAAATTAGGGTCTTGAAATAGTAAAGGATTACAATGCCAATGGGTAGATGAAGGCTCATGGGAAGGAGTCGGAGGCTCAGGTGACAGGGACATGCTCAGATATTAAAATATGCTCATAAGAGGAATCTGTGGCAATGGATACTACTAGGTCTTTTACCAACCAGAATTCCCAACAAGTAACACACCAAAATCTGACCAATGGAAAATCATGTACACAAATGCTCACAGTCTGGGAAACAAGATCCCAGACCTGCAGGTAATAATGACTGAGGCTAAACTGGACATAGTAGCCATTAGCTAGACATGGTTTCCAGTAACCATACTTGGAGACTTCAGTACCTGGCTATGTACCGTTCAGAAGAGACCAAGGTGCAAAAATGGGAGGGGGTGGCGTGGCCCTTTATGTCAATGAAAATATCAAAGCTACAGAAATTCAGAATACTCATAAGGAGCCAGAAAAACTGTGGGTTACCCTGGAAACAGAAAATGGAACAGCCATACGAACTGGGGTTATGTACAGGCCTCCAGACCAGGGGGAGGACATAGACATGTTACTGTTAGAAGACATACAAAACATGACAGCTAAAGGGGAGGTTCTGATAAAGGGAGACTTCAACATGCCAGATACAGATTGGTCAACACCAGCAGGGACATCTGCCAGAACTAGACACGTGATGGTTTCCCTGCAGGGGCCGGGCCTCAAACAACTGGTACAACAACCAACAAGAGACACAGCTATCCTAGATCTAGTACTGACTAACAGGAAAAGATCACAGATCTCCAGGTAGGTCACCTGGGGGCCAGAGAAAATCACATGGTATGGTTCAATTTGGCCACTAGAACAAAATCATCCCATTCCAAGGCAAAATATAGGACTTCAGAGGAGCTAACTTTGATAAGATGGCCAGCAGAGTTAAGCTAGCCCTGGCAAAAAGAAATACAGGTGAGGGGGTACAGGCAAAGTAGGCAAGCATTAAAGATGCAATACTTGAAGCAACATCCCACTGTGTTAGTGAGAAAAGGAAGTGCAAAAGAAGAAGGAAACCACTTTGGTTCTCAAACAGAGTAGCAGAACAGGTCAGAGCCAAAAGGCTGGCCTTCAGGAAATATAAGGGAATGCAGCAGGATGAAGATAGGGAGGCATACCAAACTTCCCTAAGGGAAGCAGGGAAGGCAGTAAGGCAGGCAAAGGCCCAAACTGAGGAAACACTAGCACGAACTGTAAAAGAAGGTGACAAGACCTTCTATAGATACATTAGTGAAAGGAGAAAGTCCAGAGGGGGTATTGCTAAGATCAAAGGGGATAAGGGGGCATGTGAGAAGAAGGACCATGTAAAAGCATCTATCCTAAATAGATACTTCTGCTCAGTATTTACTGAAGAGAAGGTAGGGCAGGGCCCACAGCTCTGCATCATGGACACAGGGGGGAAGGAGGTGTGCACTAGTTCCTTCACAAAAGAAAGGGTCCTACAAGAGCTCGATAAGCTCAGGGTGGACAAGGCAATGGGACCTGATGGCATACATCCCAGGGTACTAAAGGAGCTAAGGGTGGAAATAGCAGAGCCATTATCAGAACTGTTTAGTGAGTCTCTGAGCACAGGAGAGGTCCCAGAAAACTGGAGAAGGGCTCCCTACTACCACAAGAGTGGTAGTAGGGAGGAAGCAGGGAACTATAGACCAGTCAGTCTTACCTCAGTAGTGGGCAAGATTATGGAGACACTCCTTAAGGAAAGGATAGTGAAACACCGGAATCCACAGGAGCACTGGATCCAAGACAGCATGGGTTTACAAAAGGTCCTGTCAAACTAACGTCATAGATTTATTTCACTGGGGTAAAACAGAGTGGTGGACCATGGGGGGCAGTTGATGTTGCATACATTGACTTCAGCAAAGCTTTTGATACTGTTCCACATAGAAGATTAATTAATAAGCTGGGTAAGCTTGGGGTGGGTCAGGCGTTGGTCAACTGGGTGGCAAGCTGGTTGACAGCAGAAAACAGAGAGTGGTGGTAAATGGTACACAGTCAGAAGAGATGCAAGTCACAAGTGGGGTACCTCAGGGATCAGTCCTGGGGCCAGTCCTCTTCAATATCTTCATTAGTGACATTGCAGATGGACTGGAGGGTAAGGTTTGTCTGTTTGCAGATGACACCAAGATCAGCAACAGAGTATATGATCCAGATGGTGTGGGCAGAATGAGAAGAGATCTGGATAAACTAGCAAAATGGTCAGAAGAGTGGCAACTGGGGTTTAACGCAAAGAAGTACAGGATCATGCACATAGGGAAGAGACACCTTGAAGCCACCTATAGGCTGGGATGGGAGTTGCTGGCAGTCACAAGGAAAGAAAGAGACTTGGGCGTCATCATCACCGATGACCTGAAATCATCCAAGCAGACCTCTAAAGCAGTAGGTAAGGCTAGAGGGATGTTGGGGTGTATTAGTAGGGGTATCACAAGTCGGAAGAGTGAGGTAATAATCCCTTTTTACAAGACACTGGTTAGGCCCCATCTGGAGTTCTGCGTGCAGTACTAGAGGCCACACTTTCACAAGGACATTAACCAAATTGAGGCAGTCCAGAGAAGGGCAACAAAAATGGTGCAGGGACGCATCAGAAAACATATGAGGACAGATTAACTGAACTCAATATGTATACCCTAGAGCAAAGGAGGGAGAGAGGTGATATGATTGAAATATTCGAACACGTTAAGGGCATTAACAATGTGAAAGAGTCTAAAATGTTTCAATATAAGAAAAGTAGCAGGACAAGAGGACACAGCATGAGATTAGAGGGGGTTGATTAAGGGTAATGTGAGAGTTATTTTCACAGAAAGGGCGGTGGATGCGTGGAACGGCCTGCCTCAGGAAGTGCCTTATGAATACAGTGCAGGCTTCAAACAAGCATGGGATAGGCATAAGGAGCAATACAGGTGAGTATGAATAGATAAGCCATTGACTGAGCAAAGGCCTATGGCACATTCGTAAGGTAGAAAAATAAATGGGCAGACTGGATGGGCCTTGTGGTCCTCATTTGCCATCAACTATGTTTCTATGTTTCTATGTCTATGTTTCTATGTTTCAAGGTGACTACTTGAGAAATGTACAGAAGAGAGAAAAAGGAGTACTCTTGAACAGTTGGTTGGGTAAGGCACCAAACATCTACCAAGCCCCATTCGGACATGAGACCCATGAGTGCAGCCCTAGATTTGGGATGAATATCAGGGTGATTTTAGGTTTGTCCATGAAAGGATCCAATACAAAATTAAAGTCCCCCCACACACAGAAGAGGGCATCGAGTGTCATTGTACACCTCCATCAGGGTCTGGTTTAAGCTGTGATAAAAATCCAGAACATCAGTATCGGGGGCATAAACTGAAAGTAAACACAAATGCCCACCAGGATAGCTAACTTTAACAATAACCCAACTGCTGTCCTTATCTGTTACTGTATTATCCAAGGAGGAATACCATAAATTAAAATCATGGTACCTCTGGATTTACTAGAAGCAGAGCTATGCACCAGTTGTCCCACTTAACCTTTTCTCATCCATGCTATAGTTCTCAGGGTGAGGTGCATCTCCTGGTGTAGAGCAATATCTTCTTTTAGGGACTTAAGGTGCTGTAAGACTTTTGCATGCTTTACCAGGTGATTTAGTCCCTTTATGTTCCTGATGACCAACCTCACCAAGGAGCCAATATCCCAAGTTGCCATATGAAGGAAAAAGACAGTCAAATAACTAAAGAAGCCAAACCACAAGTGAGTCAGTCTGCAGAATATACAATATACAAAAGCCAATCAATACACCAACAGTAGATGAATAAGAACAATAGGCAGTCTCTAGTACTGCAAAGTAGTAATTTGACTCTCTCATATACTGTATACAGTTAAACAACAAAGGAAAAAAATCTGTCTGCAATGTACAACAAGAACTATGTACAATTAGTTTTCAGAACAATGCCCTACAACTAAAGGGCTGCAAGACCCTGAACCACGGAAAACAATAAGTCATGTCAAGGGATAGGCATAAAATGCCCAATATGCAAAATACAGTGGAAAAGAAAACAAGGCAATGTGTAACATGGTGGTGGAAAGATTCCAAGGGTATATCCCTGCGACCCGCAGAAAGGAGGATAACCTTATATGTCCCCCGTGCCTTGCAAGAGGGTGTGCCAGTGGGGCTGAGAAAGACAGGGATAACCTAATCTACACATTCCCACCTTGGCCCAGAAACAAGGACATTTGTCAGCATAACTTTCTCTCACACACACACATACACATACACACACACACACACACACACACACACACACACACACACAGTCTCACATACCATATCCATCTCCTGCAGCCAAATCATTACACTAAGAAGTTAGAAATAACTATTTAGGGAGACCAATAACTCGAGACATACAAAAAGAGTTAATCAGGAAAGGACTGAATCAGAAAGCAGATATGAGAAGCAATATAACTTCCTGGAGAAGTCAGGGAAAATGGAAATATTAACCCCTCCAGGTAAGCTGGCCTTTATCCCTACTGCTTTCAGTAGTGCTCTCTTCATGCTAAACTGTGGAAGAAAAACTTTGATAGGTTGAGAATTTTGTGGTTGACTTGGGGTTACTATCCCAACTCAGTATGCTCGCTGAAATATTAAGGGACCCTGCCAGACCAGTGAGAGAAGCTAGGGAATAAAGTCCTTGAGAAATTCCAATAGATTGTGGCCTTCCAGTCACCCAAAATACGGATGTTATTGTGCCAGCCTCGGTTATCCAAAGCCTCGACTCTGGTCTATAAGTGTTCAAGTCTCTGCTCATGGTTTTCAAGATGCTGCATAGTAAGCAGGTTGGAATCATCAAGAACAGCCAGGCACTGTTCTGTTACATTAATTTTGTCCCTGAGAGCCATGATCTCTAATGCCGCCATTGCCACCGACAATTTAATTTGTGCCACATAGGTAACCAAGTTCTCCAATATATTCTAGAGATATAGCCTGAGCCGAGCAGTGGGACAGCTGAGCAGAAACCTATGCAGCCATGGTTGTTGGAGTCTGCATAGTCTAGATGCTGAGCAGGCTGTGCGTAGAATGAATATATGTCACGGATTAACACACTGTAAACAAGGAGTACTCTAAATATTGAGCACAACTAAGGAATTAGCAGAAGGCCAACACTTTAAAAATAGAAAAACAAACAAAAATAAACAAAACTGAGAGGCAAACAGGGAACTAAATAAAGAGGCCAAGACATAGCACCAAGCTCAGGCATCCATCTTGCACTGGCACCAACACCCCCACCCCCATCAGTCCTCTTTACTTTATTCTAAAACCACAATTTTACCAAACACTTTGAAGGATACACCCATTGGTATCTCTCTTAATATTTTCTCCTAGTTACACCAAATCCATGATTGTAGCCCCAATTGACCAGTAACCTTAACTTTCCAATTGCTGGTAAACCTACTAAAAGACCAGAGTGGCAGGTCAAGGGAATTATACATCTATGCCATCTAGTGTATGATAGAGGATGGATTACATTTTCTCAACTTCAAGAATCCTACCAGCTGCCTACAAGAGATGCCTATTTTTATTTGCAGCTCTGACATGACTTACTTAAGACTATAGGCACCCATCCACTGGAGAGGATTAATACCCAGACTTTTATTGATCTAATGCAGAGAGCTATTGAACCTCACTCTATCTCTGAATAAGTTACTTTGCTCTATGATGCCTCAGAGATTTGGGCAGCCCTCAACCGATTGGCCTGAGGCATTTTTGTGGGCAACCCCGTATGACAACTGGGACTCCATTTGGAATAATGTTCATAAATATGTCAAAGTAGACAGTTATCAACTAATGCAATTCAAGATCCTCCAAAATATCTACTATATGCCAGACAAACTATATGCCTGGGGGATCTTGGATTTGCCTGTGTCTTAAATGTAAATCTGAAACAGCCACACTTAAACATGTTATGGGACTGCCCCCATGCCCAGTCTTTGTGGATGAAAATTTCTAACTCTCTTAACCCCTCATTAGAATTGCAATACTGTTTTTCTCCAGAAAGATGTTTGCTACTGTAGGTCTGGGGGTGGACCAATTAATCAGGCTTTGAAAATATTACTTCACGTTAATCTCCATGGCAGTTAAGAAAGTAATCATATGGCACTGAAAGAGACCTAGTTTTCCTACATTAGTAGAATGACATGCTGAAGTCATGCAAGCTCTCCATTTGCAGAAAATTGGGCCACTCTTCATCACAAGCATGACTCTTTCATTCATGATGGGATTTGCTTTATACTTTGCTTGAAATCACAGATGTATCATGATCATAGCTGGCCTGCATTTACAGGACCTTAGTTTACTAGGTGGATGTTGCCTTGGAGTGGAGACGTGTGCAGGTCTGTCCAACTGAGTGAGCTAAAACAGGAAATGGTGGGTAGTTAGGAGGAAGGGATCCTTTTATGTTATTTGTATTGCTTTCTTTCTAATGTCGTAGGTTTTATAGCCTGACTGTAAGTAGTTTGTATTGTACAAGATTATCATTATTAGAATTTTTTCATTAATTATGATTTTTCTAATAATTAATAAAGCATATTAAATAAATGAAAAAGACCAGGGTATGATTATTCTACTGTACATGGCCCAGACCATGCATACAGTCTGACACAATTGGTCTTTGCAGGACCAATGTCCTATACCGGCTCTGTATGAGTGACAACCCTGTACATAGGATGGTGGTGATGAAATTTTCTGAGTGGGGTTGGTGCCTCCAGGCAGGTATGCATATCACACCAGTGTTACAATGACAAGGCTGGGTGTGTACAGCACCCCCCTGCATTCAACACCATTGCACTTGTATGTTTCCCTGGCTGTTGTATAGTGTCACATAACAGTACTGCCCATATACTGTTGTGCTGTGTAAAACATGTGTATGCCTTGTCATGACCCTGCAGCTGACAAGAGTGGCTCATAGCTGTCTGTTGTCCTGCACATCTATGTTGGCCTGCATGCTGCATAGCTGGTGTACAGGGCATGGGGTGTATATGTTGCCCAAAACACCTTGGGCTATTATACAGCCTGTTGCACACTTGTTTGGTGCTGCTGTTGTTTCTGCTGCAGTTCCTCATCTGGCATGCCTGTCCATGTTGTTTATCACTTGCCAGGCTCTGTCCTGCTGTGTTGCAGCACAGTGCACTCACTGTATTTGCAGTCCTTTACTGTTTGGGTTGACAACACTGTCTGGTATGCCACACACATTCTATTGTGGCTGTTGGAATCCTTCCACCTATGTGTGACATGGTGTCCCATGTGTTGTCTGGCTGCACATCTGCAATGCACATTATGCCACTCCTGTGCCCCTCATCATGTGTACACTGCTGGCTGATTTCTGTGCATTTCTTTCTATAGGTTCCATGAGAAAGATGTAGGAGCCAGGAGGGGATGCTGGGATCCATTGATACAGGAGAGAAGAGATGACCAACTTAGGTACCAGGTCTTCCTCCTGCAGCTACTTGCTCAATGGGTAGGTGATCTCACCCATACTATAGAGGGCTTTTCAACAGCCATCAGCCATGAGCTTCAAAAGCAGTCACCATCGCCATCTGCAGCACCTTGATGGGCCATGACTTCCTCTTGGACTTCCTAATGGGTCATTACCATTATTTTGTTTTTTTATACCATGTGTGTGCCCCATTTTGTTTTGTGTTATTAATGTTACTCACCTTTTTCTCCTGATGGGCGAGTGCCCTTATTCCTTTGCCCCCCCCGCCCCGATTTTTCTACAGGCAGTTGTCCCCTTTTTGTATGTACATTTTGTTTCGTTTTGTTCATGTGTCATTGACCATTGTACTTAGTATAGTTTTTTTTGTGATACCTATGTTGCTGTGTTGTATGCCTTTCACTGATGCCCTCCTCTCACACCCACAGCTACCCCAGTGTTCAACGCTATGCTCAGTGCTATTTTCAGAGCTGCACAAAGGCATTGTCCCTGTATGTAGTGCTATCCTCACTACTGTATTTAGAACTTCCCAAATGCATTGCTCTGTGCCAGCACATGTCATTTGTGTGGGGCGTAGTCTGCCCTATACATCCATACCCATAGTATATACAGTAGCACCAGCTAAATGCATTCATAATGCTAGTGCACTTTTCTGAATGTTTTGCACTAAATAGTTAAACCAAAAACAATGAGAACTATGATACAAATAAAACAATCAAAAAGGTAGAACTACAGTGCATCACAGGCATGCTCCAAGACCTTCAGTAAAGCAAACTAAGTAGTGTCATTCCTAAACATAAATATATAAATCAATCAATAAATAAATAACTACATTAAAGTCTGGTGACTGATCATACACCACAACAAATGGAGCTTACCTGGACTGAGACATTGCTTTTCCCTGGAATATAGGGCCTGAATGGCAAGTTCCACCATTTGGGCTATGGAGAGATAGGTAGACAGGAACTGCTGTAGCACCAACTGACATCTCGTCTGCCACAAAGAGTAGGGAAGTTTCTCTGTTGTCATGGCCAAAATTCCCCCTGTCAATAACACAGGTTCATTTAACTCACCTCCCAAGACACACCTGGAAGCAAGATATCACAGCTTTGTATGCCTTACCTGGTCAAACATTACAAAAAAATAAATAAACTGATACCCTGTTGCAATATTACCTGTAACTGCCCCCACTCTCTCCTCTCTTCCTCAGTACTTGCTTGTTGGTGCAGGTCTCAAACCCTAACACTTCTCACAACCCTTTGCTGTTGAGCTACATGGAGCTAAACCATGGACTTCCTCTTTCACCCTCCACGCTTCCCAAAGGGTTTTGCTACTCAGACTTCATCAACTGAGGCTGTGGGCCATAAATTATAATCCTGAAATCCTGATCATTTCAGAAACCTGGCTGTCTGCCTGAATCAGTGATGTAAAAGTTAGGCTTTTTAGTTACACAGTTCACAGATTTGACTGTGGAAAGCCTGGGGGTGGAGTACTTCTATGCATACTTCACAGCCTCAGCTGTGGCATTATATGTCATTCTGCCATCTTGTTTTCCCATGAACTGCTTTGTAGACTCTCTTTACTCTGTTGACTTCTCATCTTCATCAGTGGCCTTTATTTCTCCCCAAAGCTAATCTTGACTCACTTCCTACCAACCTCTAAACCATTTCCTCCCTTTCAGCCTCAGTGGAGCTTTTAGTCCATGGGGATCTAAACTTACTGTCAAATGTATCTCACCCTCATAAAAATACACTATTCACATATTGAGTCCCTCAGTCTCACACAGCTCATTACCGAGCACACCTATCTCAACCTTCATGCCAAAAATTATTCTCTTAAAGACTAGATCTTGTCCTTCTACCCCCATTGCATTCTTTGTATTGGCACTGTAGTGTATGCTTTCTTTAACCATCGTATGGTGTGCTGCATCAGTAAGATCTACCACACTAATACTCTACTAAACTATGTCTGTTATATGTCACTGACGTCTCTGGACCTCCCTTCTCTGCTAGATGACCTTCAGGCCACCAACTGGTTAGCATTTACATAATCAAATAATACAGATGTTGCTCTAACCTCTTTCATGACCAAGTTAATTGCAACACAGGGAAAATATTTCATCTGAGAAGGTCTCTTGTCCACTGGTCCCGCATTCCATGTACAGTATCTGTTGAGGCTGTTGACCTGGTTAAAGTTCACAACTCTCTCTGAACTTTCCAAACAGCTACAGGTCCTCCTGAGGACTAGCTGTTTTACAAATAACACTAAGCCACAAGGGAGGCCAAATCAGTTTACTTTGATTAAGGGTTCCACCTTGACATTGGGGATTTAGCTTACTCGAATTGGAATTCCAATCTAAAACTAAGAGGACCCACTCCTCACATGGAGTTAAAAGTAAATATAGCCAATTTTGGCAGTGGAAAGTTTAAATATGCTATGCTGTTGGGGGGAAGTGTGTTGGTACTTTTGGATTGTTTGTTGTTTGCCACTATCCAGCAGCACCCCTTATAAGAAATGTAAAGTCCAGTGTGTGAAGCTACTTAAAAGGTTTGAGCATGCTATTTTGGATTTGTTTGAGTTTTAGGAGTCTGTGGTGCTCCTTTCTAGCATGCTCCCTTTGAACACCTGTGTAAAATCCTTGATGAGAGCACAGTGTATAAAAGGAGCCAATTAGATGCATTAGCCATTGAGGCATTGGAAAATTAAGGACTAATTCAAGGGTCCCACCTTGACGTTGGTGATTTAGCTTACTCAAATTGGAATTCCAGTCTGAAACTAAGATGACCCACTCCTCACATGGAGTGAAAAGTAAATATAGCCAATTTGGGGAGTGGAAAGTTTCAATATGCTATGCTGTGGGTGTGGGTGTCTGTGTGTGTGTGTGTGTGTGTGTGTGTGTGTGTGTGTGTCTGCTGGCACTTTTGGATTGTTTCATGTGTTTTTTGGGTATGGGTCAGAGATGGAGTCCAGCAATCATTCAATGCCAATAAGGGATTTTTTACATCTTAAGGATCTCCAGACTCCCTCTATTGCATGCTCAGTACTGCTCTAAAAGGGTGCCCAGCAATGCAAGTTCATCCACACTGCCAGTGTCAGCTCACTCAAAGCACTCTATGTCACTCAGATTGAGGCACAATGAGCACCCCCAGGATGTATGCATCCACATGGATAATTTTCAATCTCCCTGTTGGCCTCCACTCAGGACAACCCAGACTCATGGCATGAACTTGGTTTGCCAGCAAGCAACAGCTATCCCCCTTAGCTGCTAGGCACCACAGAGACAGCTCAACCATACTAGTTCAATGATTCAATAGACCTGGGCCTCCACTTCTCATCTTCTGACTCCACTACTCATCTTGTGACCCAACAACCCAATCAGCACTATCTGCACTGCCAATTGCCAAGCACCCTCAGATTAGATTTACAGGTGAAGGTTGAACTATTTACATGGTCATGGCAGTCAAGAGGAGGCTGCAGTATTGAGTAGCTGTGTGCTGATGTAGAAGGAGATGGCAGCTCATGTGATTTTAGGGTGAGGATCACAGCAGGAGTACAGCAATCATTCTATGCAAATAAGGGATTTATTTACAACTTAAGGATCACCAACCTCCTTCTGCTGCGTGCTCAGTACTGTCCTAAAGGGGGTCTAGAAATGTATGTTCACCCACACTGCTAGTATCACCTCAACCATGCCAACTCTAAATACCATTCAGTCAGAGGCACAGTGTTTAGTTTAGTTTAGTTTATTGTTCTAGGGAATTATTACCTTTGAGCCATGGCTCTTTTACAAAGGTTCCACGTCAGTAATGTACAAACAAGTCATGATTACATAGAATGATCAACAAAATTATAAAGTGGCAATAAGCCTGTATAATACAGCATATTAATGTCAGAACTTCAGAAAAAAAGAGGGGAAGGAAAGAAAAAATAATATTTAGCATACACAGAACAAGCTGTATCGAGGAAAAAACTTTGGAGAAATGGTCAAAGTGGTGAGCATCCACATGAATGCTTTGCACTCTCCCTGCCGGCCTCCACTCCTGATGTCCCAGGCTCCTGGCAATAACTTGGTTTGTCAGCATGCAAAAGCTGTCCTCCTTAGCTGCTTGGCACCACAGGGACAGCTCAGCTATACCCATTTAACCATGCAGTAGGTTGAAGTTAACGAAGTATTCAGAAAAAGCTGAAAACGTAATTCTATTTTTTTCCAAAACCAAATTTCATTTTTATACATAAATTTATGGAAGTTGTAACATCAAATTACAGTATATCAGTATGTCAAAAAATGTATGTTACTGTATTGGTCCTTGTACAATAAGATGCACAAAAGAGGTGATGTAATACTTTTTAATGGACCAAACGTGTACGGAAAGAAACTTTGAACTTTCAAACCCACACAGTTCCTCTTTAGAAAGAAAACAAAACTTGTGAGTATGAAAGTTTCTTTCTTTAAAACGTTGTTGGTCCCTTAAAAATAGAATAATGGATATTAGAGTGTGGGTTGCAAGGGAGTAATACCATTGAGAGGTTCTGGGGACATGAAAACCTTGAGAGCAAACCTCAAGAGGTTCCCCATGTTCCCAGAACTTTGAGATGGTTTTACTCTCTTGTAACACTGGATGAATTATCAACCCTGTCCCTGAGTGCTGCTGGCTGGCCACCTACCTCATCCAGCTCCTCCTATCCTCTAGTCTGGTGGTCCAGCAGGGTAGGTCTCAGCACTCCAGTCAGGACTTCATTAATACCCCAGTTCCACCACTTTTCCACTAACTTTCCACTGCTTACACTGCAGGGCCTGGACAAGGCATTAGCACATGCACATGGAGGCCCCCCCCCGGCTGACCCCCGGCAACTCACGCAGGTTCCCAAACTCAGGTCACCATTATGGAAGAGGTAAGGCACATCGTGCCTCAGCCCTCTGTGCCACTGGGTTGGCCTATCCATTCCATTTTTGACCCCCCCCACCCAGCCTACTTCCCCTGTCCTCATGGTGGGTGGATCATCATTCTTGGACACTACCTCCATCAGCACTCAACTTAATAATATCTTCACCACCTGTACTCTACCCTCCTTTTGCTCCCTTTAGCCTCCCCCAGTCTCCTTCTATCTCCACTTCTCCACCAAGGAATTCGAACTTTACGGTTGGAACAGTAAAATTCCCATTCCAATTTATGGTAGTCCCATACTTTCTCTGACTCATTTATTCCTTTGCCTTCAATCTGTTTTCAGGAATTGTCACAATCTCATGACCTAGAACTTATCTCATGGAAAGGAGAGATTTACATAATTTCAGACTCAGTTCTTACTGTACTTGGTTATTGAAATTTATCACATCTCTTGCAAGAAACTGAACTTACTAAAATAATTTTGGTGGTGGGATACTGACGGCAGTTACTTGTGTCATTTCTAGAACAAAAAAATACAGAATAGAAGTACAGGTTCCTCACCCAACCATCACTGAGGCTGCTGCCTCTATTGAGAACAGTTGTAATCTGATAATTTGGAGGCCAGAGAGCATGTGTAGCCATGCTTTATTCCGAAACTACCATGCCAGTCAATTTTTGATAGTCCAGTATTTAACATTGGTAGTACAGTGGTCCCTTCCTCCTCCCCATTCTCTGATCGCCATTCCCGATGTTATATAATTAGCCCCTGGTAGTCCAGTGGTCCCTTCCCTCTCCCTTATTCTCTGAACATCATCCCTGATGTTAAGATTAGCCCTGGTAGTCTAGTGGTCTCTTCCCCCTTCCCTGTTCTCCAATCACTGTCCCTTGTAATATTAAGTAATAAACCCCTAGTAGTCCAGTGGTCTCTCTCCTCCCCTCTCCCCTGTTCTCCAATCACCATCCCCATATTTTATTATGTTTTTTTTTTTATTGGTAGTCCAGTCCCTCTGCCCTCCCCCATTGTCAATTCGCCATCCCCAATGCAGCCCTTTATGTCCCTGGTGTCTAATGGCATTCCTCCAGTCCTGCAAAAAAGAGAACTGTCCCTTTATGTTTTTATTTTGTGCCTGCAAACAAAAAATGGTCCCTCGTTAATCAGCCCCCCCACCCTTAGCTCTCATTCAGCACCCACCATACCATACACCCTGGTACACTTCCACACGCTCTCACTCACCTGAACAGGGCCTAGGTTCCAGATCCACTCTCCCAATTGAAGACACGTCTTGCTGCTGGAACCGGCAACTGTAATATGAGAAACTAAGGTAAATGCAGTTCAATGTATTTCAGTGGGGGTTTCAATGTTAATCCATAACTCAGCCATTTTTTTAAATTTTGACCCCGAATTTTCAACATGGCCTTTTGTGGACCCCATCTCTTGACCAATATGACTGTCATTATACAACTCTTGCCCGAAAGATAATTCCATGGTCAGTTGGTGTAGTCACCTTTTGAGCAGGATTTGACAATTTTTCCTGACCTTGTTAATGAAGTGGAGTCAAAAGAAGGCTATGTTGAAAATTTGGGGTCAACATATGTAAAAATGGCAGAGTTATGACCATTATTTGCAATTTTGCTACACACACTCATAACTTCGGAAATGTAAAATATTTTGACCCCAAATTTTCAACATAGACTTCTTATTACCCCACCTAATGTATGTCACAGCTGACATTTTTCAAATTCTGGTCAAAATGTCTTTATGCACCTGTGGCACGGAATGGCATTGCAGTTGAGCGGAATTACGTCTTGGCAGGGATTTGAAATTTTTCAGTACTGGTTATGTGATTTGGGGTAATAAGATCTTTATGCTGACAATTTGGTCACTGTTGTCCTATAAATGGAAGCACAGGGCCCTTCCACAGCTACATACATATATGCATTTATGGAGGGATGGGAGCACAAGGTCCGGTGGCAAATAAGGCTATTTATTTATTGAATTTTGTTGACCGGGTAGGTTTCCACTGGGCCCGGAGGTCCCTTTTCAGGGGGCGTACCTGGGTAAAAAAACATATACACAATAAAATAACATACAAGTAACAGAACAGTACAAGTTGAAAGATGACTTATTGTGTTACAGAGCTGGATTACATAGGGTTACAATCAGAGTAGGAAGAGTTGGAACATACAGTCAGAGAGACCTCCAGAGTAGGAAATATAACAACATGTTGCATGCACATAAACATGAAGATCTAGGGAGAGCATGGGATAACAGCTACATTGCTAGGAGTCGGGTCACCTTCCTAAGAGGGATCAGGGGGGTGACGTGAGGTCAGGTCCTAAGGCATTGGCAAGTACTCCTGTTGAGCAGGTGGGCTTTGAGTTTGGACGGGGCAGGGGCCCGACCTGCCTCCCTTACCTCCTGTGGGAGGTTGTTCCAGCTGGAAGGGGCTGTGAACGCAAGGATCTGGACCCAGCTTTGGTCCTTGTTTTAGGAACCACGAGGAGAGTTTGTCCTGAGGTGCGGAGGCTCCTATGAATGGACTTGACCGTGATTAGCCCTTTGAGGCTAGGGGGAAGAGAGGGGCCCAGTAACTTTGAAGCCAGGCAAAGAGTTGGGTAGATGAGGCGGGCTTCCAGTGACGGCCACCTGAGCCTGGCCTGGGCCTCACAGTGGTGTGTTCTAGGGTGGGACATTGTGGCAAACCGAGCGATCTTGTTGTATAAGGTCTGAAGCTGGCTTAGTTCCGTAGAGGCCACACCGCATAGAATGGAGGCTGCATAGGTGAGCTTAGGGAGTAGGACGCTGGTTGCAATGGCAACCCTGGCTACGGGGATAATCTGGTCCTTTAATCTATAGAGGATGCCGAGTTTCCCATGGATGGCTTTGGTGAGTTGGTCCACGTGACTTTTTAGGGAGAAACCCTGGTCAATGGTTAGACCGAGGTACGTCGTGTGGGTAACCACCTCGAGTTTGTCTCCCCCTCTGGACTGCAGTTGAAGGAGCATCGAACGCTCAGATGCCAGGGATCTGGGCCCAAACAGCATTGTCTTGGTTTTGCTGGTGTTTAATACCATTTTGTTCAATGTGAGCCAGTCCTCCATCTGAAGGATGTCCTCTTGGAGGGCAATCTTCAATTCCTTTACATCAGGGGAGGCTCGGTAAATGACAGCATCGTCCGCATATTGGATGGCGGCTGCTGCTCCCACAGTGTAAGTGCAGGTCATTAATGAACAGGGTGAAGAGAAGGGCCGAGTATTGACCCCTGTGGTACACCCTCTTTAGGCGGTGCGGTTGTGAAACATTGTCCCTCCACTTAACCCTCTGTTCGGGTCAGTGAGGTAATTTCAAACCAACCTAGTGCATGGGTGTCCAGGCCTATGGCGCTCATTTTATGCAAGAGGAGACTATGATTTACCAAGTCAAAAGCTTTTGAGAGGTCAATAAATACAGCGCCTGTACTAGCTGATTAAAGTATTGCTCAGGGCATCCGCTGAGAATTTGGTTAGGGCAGTATCTGTCCCATGCTTGGCTCTGAAGCCGTGCTGAGATGAGGAGATTACCCGGTGTGTTTCCAAGTGATCAGCGAGTTGGGGTAGGGTAGCTTCTCTTGTATTTCGCTATTGCAGACAGCAAGGAAATAGGCCTGTAGTTCCCTATAGATTCAGTAGGCCCTCCTTGTGAATGGGAATCACTATGGCCTGTTTCCATGGTTCAGGGACCAACCCCTCCAAGAAGGACTGGTTTATCAGCCAGGTTAGTGGCTTCGCTAGAGCTGGGGCCCTTCCTTAAGGATTCTTGGCTGGATCCCATCAGGCCTCCAGTGCCTCTCGCCTGTAGGGATTTAAGGATAAGCAGAACTCTTTACCTTAACCATCCACAGATGAAACTGTGGGCGGTCAAGTTCACGGGCAGAGGCTCCTATGGCTTATGCCCGTTGTCTATGTGCCCCACCTTGTATGCATCCAG
The DNA here is from genome assembly GCA_016271365.2 of Neoceratodus forsteri. Classification (NCBI taxonomy): domain Eukaryota; kingdom Metazoa; phylum Chordata; order Ceratodontiformes; family Ceratodontidae; genus Neoceratodus; species Neoceratodus forsteri. The sequence continues at coordinate 1,684,826,592 of CM057456.1, forward strand.
ATTCGTAAAGTAGCCGTTTAGGGCCTCTGCGATGCAAGGCCCCTCATCAAGTACTTGCCTGTTCACCAGGATAGGGCCGGTTGTGGATTTTTTGTGACCCTTTAGGAGTTCATTAATATGTGACCAGAAGAACTTAGGGTTTCCCAGGTTAGTTTTTTGGAGATTAGAGATATAATCTTTCTTAGCTTTTTTTATGTTCTGTTTGCATTGGTTTCTCAGGGCTCTGTATCTGACTAAGTCCTCAGGAAGATCAGTTCTCCTGCACTTTTTCCAAGCTTTGTCCCGGGTGGTCATCTGGGCTTTTAGGTGGGGAGAGAACCACTTATAGCAGTTCCCCTTAACCCTGTGGGTTTTCATAGGGGCTACGAGGTCGGTGATACCAGTTAGGGTGGTTTGGAAAAATTTGACTGCTTCCTCCAGGTTGGGTAGAAGTCTTATGGGGTTCCAGTCAATGCCATTTAGGTAGCCAATGAACTGGTCCGGATGGAAGTTAGAGTAGTCCCTGGCAGTGATAATTCGAGGCGGGACTTTAATCCCATTATTCTTCCATATGGCAAATATCGGTGAGTGGTCACTTAAGGCATCTGCCAGAGTCCCAGCCAACTTTACGTGCTACTTGGGGATGAGGTCAGGGCCCAGTCTATTGTGGAATGTCTCCTGATTTGTAGTTCAATCTGGTTGGGAGGAGATAATTTGAGCAAGGTGGGAGTCGTTTAAGACTCCGTTTATTCTGGACTTAGCCTCTTTGCCCAGTTTAGGTTGAAGTCACCCAATAGGATAATCTCCAGCTGAGTCCACCACAGGGCTCTTCAGGAGCAAATCAAGGGAGCCGAGGGCATTGGTTGGGGCTGTATATACAGCCAATAGTGAGGTGTTTAGCCCCACCTAATGTGACCTTCAGAAAAACTGCTTCTGAGTCCAGGGACAAGTCAAGGGCTGCCTAACTAATGAGGCTGAGATAGTGTCTTTAACGTGAATTAGTACTCCACCCCTCTTTCGAGGTCTGTCCTTTCTAAAAGGGTGTGGCAGGGACTGCAATCTCCATGATCCAGAATGTGGGGTTTTAGCCAGGTCTCCGAGACTCGAGTAAGTCCGGCTTGTACACAGCCAGCCATGCTTGTACCTCCTGGATCTTTGGCCTCAGGCTGCGGATGTTCATGTGACCAGCACGAGACCCTTAGCTCCATCCCAGGCCTTATCCATTGGGGAGGAGATAGATGCATTCAATGTCCCTGGTCAGGGTTAGGTTGGATGTCCCCAGCCAGTAGGAGTAAGGCAGCAAGACAGCTAAGGAGAGAGAGGGTAGGGGAGGTGGCGCCAGCAACCTGCCATGAGGTCGGGGCTCCTGGTAGAGAAGGACTCTGAAGAGGACCCCCTTCCTAGAGAATTCATGGGCCGCTAGGAGAAGGATGTTAATCCTTGGCGAAGGGCATAAGAAGTGCCTCGCCATATCCTCTCCTGACCCCCCTCGTGTGTCGGGGGGGCTGTAAGCATTTCTGATTAGGGTATCGGTCCCAATTTGAGCCAGAATGTAGATTATGGACAGGATAATACCATTGTTCCAATGAACAGGGTACATGATGTTTCCCTGTCTGTATCTGGTAAGGGTTTAATAATCAATTCAATAAGGAGTTAATAATCAATTCACCACGAGTCTGAATTTGCATTGATCTGGTAAGGATACTTAGGTGCAGACAGGACCGGATGCAGGAGATCGTGTAGCATCGGCTTAGCTTGTAGCAGCAGACTAAAGGATTTGAGCTGACACCACAGTTGAGTTAAATTAAGTATACAGCATTAACAGGGCTAACAGGTTGAGTTCAGTACAGAAACCTTGTGATGTATGCAGCAGTACCCTAAATCAAAGATTATATTGGCCTTTGGAGAAGTCAGTTGAAACGAAATGAACAGGATATAAATGATGCATCTGGAGAGAGTCTAAGTCAAACGTAAAAAAAAAAAAAAAACATTTGTTGGGTCTTTTGGCTAAATGACATATGAACATACTAGGCACATGCTAGGCACATAAGTTACTTAAAATGCAGCTGAAGCTGAAGGGCTGATGACGTAGAAGTACAGCTCCTCCTTGTGAAGCCAAAATTGGATTTGATAGGGGAGTCAATACCTGGGATGGGCTTCGTCCGGCTGCAGCCTTTTTAATCACCACAACCACGGGCGGGTGGGCGGAGAAAACCGAAAATCACTGAGGAGCTTGTGACCTGCCTCTGCTTGCGGTCTTTTTGTTCTGCGAAGGTCTAGGGGAGGTCCTCCCGGTTTTGTGAAGCTGCCGGCGCCTCGACCCTGGGAATCCTGCTGAAAGCGTTCACGGGGGGGGGGAGACTCAATGTAGCCTGTCGTCCACCCGCCCGGTCCGATGCCGTGGAGTAAGTGGGAGTCCAATGGTGGTCTATATATGCCCTCTGTGTCTCCGCCGCCCGATCTTGGGAGCCAATCGAGTCCTCCTCAGCGCCAAGTCAAAAGAAAATCAGCCAAGGAGCTGCGACCTGCCCTCTGCTTGCGGTCTTTTGTTCTGCCCGAAGGTCTAGGGAGGTCGCCTGGCTTTGTGAAGCTGACGGCACCTCGAGCCCGGGAATCCTGCTGAAAGCGTTCACGAGGGGGGGGGAGACTCAATGTAGCCTGTCGTCAACCCGCCCGGTCCGATGCCGTGGTTATGATTACACTATCTCAAAAAGTAAGGAAATTCATTGCAAAAAAGTACATTAATGCATCAGTTAGGGTTCAACTTAATGCCACAAAAGCATGGAAATGTGGCGTTAGGGTTTTCAACCCTAACTCCTCACCCCCAACCCAAGCAGCAAAAGGACAAGACCACACAAGCAACCACAGACAGCCATTATCAGTTAAGTCATACAACATACAACTGTTTCCAAATGATACAAATGCAGTAGCACTGATGTGCTACCTTCGTGGATTTGTTTCTGTGGCATGCAAATTAAAAAATATACACATTCACTTGTCACCGAAGATAGAAATCCATGATACTGGTAGATGCCTGGAACATCATCTCAGTGTTGGTGGTGGGGCAGAAATGGTAACAGGATTCAAGAATGCATGGTTTAAGTATAAGGGAACCTTAGTGGTAAGGAAAGGTGGGGGGGGAGCCGGAGATCAAGTAGGGTCTGCAGTGCTACAGTAGGCAGGAAAGTGGCAGACTGGGTGGGCAAAGTGGTCCTTATCTGCCATCAAATTCTATGTTTCTGTGTTTCTATACTGACATCACCACACTGCTTCTGTATACAGAAGCACAGGCCCCTCCAGCCAGATACAAGCCCATGATATCCAAATTACAAGACTTCTTTTCTCTATGTCTCTATGGGGCCAGCCATTCCGTAGTAAAGATGGTCCTGTGTCTCTTCAGCCAGAGGCATAAGACCTACACTAACTGGTGGCTCCAGAACAGCAGGACCCTTGCATATAGATAACTTCTGAAGAGACACAGGACCCTCAGGGGACCTTCTGCAGACAGAAGTACTGCTGTAATTTTTTCATTGTGGAGTTTGTAGTATCTGCGCTTCTGCAGCCAGAGGTCAGTATGTATGTTTTACACCTGCAGCTACAGAAGCACAGGCCCATCAATTGTGTGTATGTTTTATGGTGTGTATGGCTACGTGAGACTACAAAAAAGTTGAAAGGACTGCTTTGCCCACCTAGTCTGCCATTTTCCTACCTACTGTAACACCCCAGAAACTACTTGCTCACTGACTTCTACCCTTTTCCTCACCACTAAGGTTCCCTTATGCCTACCCCATGCATTCTTGAATCCCGTTACTGTTTTTGCCCCCACTACGTACGCTGAGAAGATGTTCCAGACATCCACCAGTATCATGGATTTCTATCTGCAGTGACAACTGTTGTATGCTATTTGTCTTACCTGATGATGGCTGTCTGTGGTTGCGTGTGTAGTCTTGTCCTTTTGCTGCCTGGGGGGGTGGGGGTTGGGAGTTAGGGTTGGAAACAGGTCGCATTCATTCTCTACTGTTCTTAAAAGAACACAATTTAAAGTGTATGTCTTCAATAGATTGTTTCTTCCTTGATAAAGCAGAGTACATATCTTGGTGTTAAACTGCATTTTATTGTCTTTACTCCATAACTCAATATGCTTCAAATCATTAGCTAGGGATTCATATTTATCATCCATATCCACTTCGTTACTTATCTTGGTGTCATCTGTAAATTTAAATACAGTATGTTATTTTATAAATTAATGTGCATACCACCTATGAATAATCCAAATAACATCCCGAGACAGATCCCTGTCTCTCCAATCTCTCCTCAGAGAGGTATCCACTTACTCTTACTTCCTGGGTTCTTTCAGTCAGCCATGCCTTGACTCATTTTACCAGATATAAACTAAATCCCATTTTTTTTAACTAATCTATCAGTTCATAGTGTGGTAAAGTATGGAATGCATTCCAAAAGTCTAGGTACTGTAGATCGAGTCTAGTGGTGTTTCTTTATCCATGCTAGTACTAACCTCATCATAAAAAGATATAAGGTTAGTGGTACATGACTTCCCTGGGGTGAAACCATCCTGGGTAAGGTCCTGTATATCCCTGACAGTGACTTCACTGTCAAATCATGATTTTAGTAGTTTTTCCATTAATTTACACTGAACAGATGTCAGGCGTCTTGGCCTATAATTACTAATGATTTTATTACCTTTTTTGTGTGTAGTATAGGTGTAATAATGTTTTTTTTTTCCAATCAAGAGAAACTTTGCGTTGTTCGTAGGACTTGTTAAACAAAAGTGTAAATGGAAGACACAATGATGCTGCAGTGCCTTAATGAACTTAGGAAACATTCCATTGGGGTCTGGGGATGAGTTGGATTTCATAGCATTTAGGGTTAACAAAACTTCCTCTTCCGAAAAGCTGCACAACTCAATTGGGGAAGGCTTGCCTATTACCTTACCATGGTTTTTGTCACTAAAGACTATACAATAATAATTGTTTAATGTATCAGCTATTGTAGTGGGGTCTCACAGGGTTGCCATTTTCAATGAATGGACCTACAGATCTATCCCCAATCTTATTATTAACATTTTAGAAGAAAGATTTCTGATTATCTTTAGTATGTGCAATCTTGAATTCTAGTTTGCTTCTTTCCTTCCTTATCAATTGAACTGAATGAGAGTATAACTTCTGCTGGCTTGTGCATGCATGCAACATCAACTCCCATGATGGCTTGCATAAGTGGGGTCATGACCTTTGGAATGAAGACAAAGAGGTTTTCACACTAGGGCAAAACAGAGTGAAGCAACACCATTTATATTTAAATTAGGATGACATTAGGGGGATGCAGGAAAGGGAATCATTGTTTGTGCCTATAAACTACACAGGCGTACAGAAAATAGACTGAGGAGACTTCTCCCTTTAAATATCTGATGGGAATCCACCTGGTGAGACAGGGCTTAGGCTAACAGGACTGATGGCTTTGCTTCTGGACTTTATTAGGAGCTGTATCCAGTCAAGATTGCGTGGAGATAATAGCACTGTTAAAATCCATGAGGTAAAATAGACTGCGTAAAAACAGCTCTAGGGAAATATAGCAGAGACATTCTAGCACTAAACCCGAAGGTGTTTTTACTCAGGCTGAGTAAGCTAAGATTCCACTGTGCAGTGGCTGAGCAAGCTGGCCCTGTGGCTTAGCAGTTAGAGTGAGAGGTTGTGATGCCTGGGACGGCCAGCAGGCCCGGTTGATGCTGCCTACCTCTTTTGATTTTGTTTTCCTTTGTGGTGTTTGGTGCATTTTGGAGGATGTTTATATACATTATTGGGGGTGCAGGGGGTGAAGTCCCACGGCACTGCTCTGTGCTCGGCAGCCCGTCGGTGTTAGCACTGTGTAGGGCTCGCTGTTTTCCCTTTGTGCTATATTGCACCATGCTGTGTTGCTTGTGTGGTTTTGTACCGTGTGATTGTGTCTATGCTAGTTTGACCCACACCCATTATAAGCTACTGTTAAGACATGTTTGTCTAGTTATTCCTGTTCATTATCATACTTTATTGCTTTACCACTGTGTTTTTAATATGAAAGTGCTCAGAGCTACAGAAAAATACTTAACATGAAAATTGCTACTGCTCTACTACTATTATTACTACTCTTCTTTCCTTCTCTCTGTTCTTCTGAGCCCTGTTCTTTTGCTTCCTCTGCTTCAAAACTTCTTTTCAATTCTGCCTTCTCTTGCCACTTCCACTGTTCTAGAACAACTTTCCTGTTGCGCTCCATTCATTCTCCTCTTTATTCTTCACAGCCCTCTTTCAAGACTTTTCTGCCCACACTGCATCTTGCAGCTACCCACTTCCCTAAGTTACTACCACTATTAGCCATCATTTTTCTCCTTTTCCGTTAGCTATCTTCTATCCATTTTTGTCCTAGTAGGGTCAGCCTCTGCCTGCCCTGTGCCCCCCTAGGCTTGCTTGCTCCCTGCTTTTTGGGGTTCACCAATGACTGTGGCAAGTTTCCCTTGGGAAATCATCCCTATAGCCTGATTTCATTGTTGTAATTACATATCTTTTTTTTATTGTCCCAGCAGACATACTGTATTTGTTCACATGCCATTTAGATTTTTTTGTATTCTTGCATTCCTGTTACATTATTGTATAGTAATGTTCTTTTCCTATTGTGTTTATCACTGACTAGCTGAACCTGGATATGGCCCCCTTCCCACTACCCTTCACCCCCAGTCCACCTGAAAACTACTCTTGGGTCAGTGTTCTTTTCCTGATCAACAATTTATAAATAAATACATACATTAGACCAATATACAGTGTACATTTCAGAAAATAAATTTTCATTCCTTCACAGGGCCATTTTTCAGGTTAAAGGGTCATGCACAGGCCGAAAACATCTTGAGTGCTGTGTCTTAAATGCTGGTTCAATAAAACATGTCACATGAATGACTGTCAATCCATTAATGAAAGCACCACTATAGCTTATGGCTTCAAATATTTCTACGGATAAAAGCAATCTCGTGTTATCTTAAGGTCTGTAGTCATGTTATCTTAAAATACAGTAATAGACCATCTGCTGTTTCAAACCCTTTGTCAGAACACTTTAATAACAAAAGGCCAAGTCACAAATGGGCAGGGGGGATTTTAGTAAAAGGCGGACTGGTGTTTTTTGTCATAATGAATCTTGACCTTTCTTGATTAGAGTTGTCTGGAAACCTTCATCAGCAACTGTCAAACTGCGACTGTCAGACCAGCCTGCAGCTCTTTGACTAGACCGGCCTGTAGATAAAGTGCCCATAGCAACACAGGCTTTGTGGCACTCAGAAGAGTACAAAAAGATCAAAGATTTGAGGCACCCCACCACAGAAGAATAAGGCCAATCTATATTTTTATTGTCAGTCTTCTTTTCATAAGCTGTTAATACTTCTGTAATCTTCCTGCTCTATAGAGAAACTTTAGAAAATGTTGACACACAAGCTTGTTTGGTATTTTAATGCAGCGGAAATTTAAGCTGATTGATGGTCTGTTGTCAGTTCATGACACAGCAGTAGGCTTCATTCCATGTGCCACTGGATATGCCTCTGTGGCTAGAACTCAGTAGCCGCTGATACATATTGTGTGCAGCATTATTCTGCAGTGTTCAAGTGTACACTTTTAACTTTTTGGGGTAAACATATCATGAACCTGAGGAGACCCCACTCCAAAAAAGAAAAAGAATGTATAAGCAAAAGAAGAAGTTCAGTTATTATTTTCCAATCGATTTACCAAGGACAGGCCAGCTAAGATGCATTTTATTACTACAGTACGTATTTACTCAGGTGAGTCCAGAGGAGATGCAACATCTTGTGTCCAGTGAGGTTCTGCTGTTTACCCCTTTCCATGGCTGGGAGAACTGTAGCACAGGGAGGTTAAATGACTTGCTCAAGGTCACATAGTGAGTACTTGACTCTGTTGGGGTTTAAACCTGCAATCTAATCATTCCCAAACTTGTGTCCTATCCACAGGACCACATTGCCCCTTACAACTACTCTCTGTTCACAATATGATTTTTCTTAAAATTGCCCAGATTTCATGCAAGTTTGGCATTTAGTAAATAAACACACCAACAAAAAGGGGTTTGTTTGGCAAACTGTGAGCACGCTAGCATGGGATACTTGCCTGTTTTCTAGTGCAATAAGAGTTTTTTTTAACTACTATTCATGAAGAATTTTCACAAAGGTGGGAGTGGAATGTAGGCAGCACTTTTTGTGGTGATACACCACTCTAGACTCTGCGCTGCCCTTCAGAAGCAGAGTAAAACAGTAACAAGAGTAAAATTATGCCAAATAAAGCAAAATTAACACCATATCAGAGTTTCCTGAATAAAAGGGCAAATAAAACTGAATTATTAGCGATTCATGAGGACCAACGGATCATGCACATAGATCACTGTATTTTCACATTTTGGTACAAGAGTTGTAGCTTAGGAACTGCTGAAAATTGAATACACTAAAACAAAAGCCAGGTCAACTAGGGTACTGAGATATTCTCTACTGAGGTTTTGTAGTAGCATGCATTTTGAAAACTAGGCCCATAGAGTGACCAGTGACCACTACACTTCAACCACAAATGACACTAAAAGATGATGCATTTGGCGAATCAGTGTGTCCAACAAACTTCTCCCTGAGCTATAAAGGTCTTAAACACAGCCCAGAAATGTCAGAAGTGAAGAATGCAAGCTGCTCTCAGTTACTCTTAATTACCCTCGGCTCTTGAGATATGACTGGAGGGCCTAATAGCTCTGTGTCATTCAGTCATTAAAGGGTCCTATTGTTTCAAAGTCCCCTGTCAGACCTGAAATTGTCTGAATTGCACCTTTAAGGCACAAAAAAGTGCTGAGACATGGCAGGGCTTGGTGCTGGGAGACATAGCAGAGATAGTGCTGGAGCGTGGTAGGTAGGAAGGTTTCTTCCTGCTCTAGCCTGCCCACTCCAGCTGTGATGCTATCAGCACTCTTTGTCAGAAGCAGTCTGAGTGATGGTTGATTAATGGGTTTTAGCTACTGGTATGTTCTTTTTACTCTTACTATGGCCTCATTTTGCTGGAAATATTGAACTAGATCTGCATGTGGAATGGCAAATGGGAGAGAGGTAGTTTTGAATTTAGGCTGGGGCAATCAAAACTCTGATAATTTAAATAACTGATGAGAGTCAAAAGTGAGAATTCTTTTATTTTTTTATCTGATTTATCCAGGATAGCCTAACTGAGATATAACAACTCTGTTTCAGTAGGGTCCCAATTTCACTCGATTTCTTCACATGGTGGATGGGAGCACTGAGTGGTTAAGTTACCTGCTTAGGGTCACACAGTGAATATTTGATTCATGTGTGGTATTAATCTGTGATTCTTGATTCACAAGCCTATGCTCTAACCACTAGACCAAACTACAGGTTGTTAATGAGCACAGGTAGTCCCAGCCCTGGCAAGAAACACCGCACTGTAAACATTTTTTTTTTTTTTTTGGGGGCTGTGACACTCTCTTTTCTCATGAGAAAAAGTAGAACACTTTGCTACATGTTTACAATCTGTGAAGTTAAGCAGGCATTCTGTTTTTGTACTAAAACAGGAATGACTGTTGTTCTCAATAGAGGTGCTCCCTTATCTGCCAACTAACACTAAGGGAGTCACACTCTGCTAGGCAAGCTGGCTAAACTGGTTCTGTCTCAGACCAACACTGATCTGCTCAGTAGCGTGTGTTCATACCAGCTGGGTAGGTTATAGCCATACATTTCCTACCTAGAGAAAATGGAACTGCATGCTTTCTGTGAGGCCAGGGAATCACACTTAACACAGTAGAAGTATAGCATGTTTTAACTGAGTCCCACAATGTGTTGGTACTCGCTGAGGTACCTACAGCAATGCCAGACAGGCTGCAATGCAGTAATGCTGCAGTACATCACAAAATGCTGCAGTTTACTGCAGGGAACAGTGTAATTTAATGACAAATAAGTCCTTTTGTTATGCAGTGTTTTGTGACCTGTCACTTACTGTTAGTCACTGTGCAGCATCATGGCTGGCTTCACTGACGTTGCCCCATAATCAGGGCCCCTGGTGTTCTGCGGCAGAATTTTCTGATTTCTGTCGCAAGGCTCCTTGACTACTGCAGCAGCGTTTTCTGATTTCTGCGGCATTATTTATTTACTTCTCTGGCAGAATGCAGTCCTGTCATTGGCTAAATTATAATGTGATGTCATCGATGGCATCATATGCTGAGCATAGAGGAGGGGCTTCAGGATAAACGAGATGGGAAAGAAAGCCTGACACTACGGAAAAAACAGTATATTTATATGAAAATTCACTAAAAACAATGAATTCTGTGGCACTATATATATGATGCAAATTCTGTGGCAAATTCTGCAACCGCCGAACCGCAGAATTCCAGGGGCCTTGCCCATAATGTCACTTCCTGTTAGTCATTGCGCTGCATCATGGCTGGCTTCACTGGCTTTGCCCCATGATGTCATTTCCTGTTAGTCACTGTGCTGCATCATGGCTGGCTTCACTGGCGTTACCCCATGATGTCACTTCCTGTTAGTCACTGCACTGCATCATGGCTGGCTTCACTGACGTTGCCCCATGCGATTCAATAAATTCATGTCAGCAAGTAATAGTTATACAATGACTATGAGGATAAAGAAAGAACACTAATAAAAGTGTTTATTTCCATTGACGACACTCCTGTTGTGGAATTAAATCATTTATTTATACAAAAGAAGTGTCAGTTGATAGTATAACATTAGGAGCATCATCAGCGTCTAGATAAAACACAAAGGAACGCATAATTAATGGGAGAGAACCTTGCACAAAAGCACAATGCCTGATGACATCACAGTGGCACCTACTGCAGTAAAACAGAGCAGTGGTATCATACTGAAACAGTCATATCTTCATAAAAGAAATGTAAAAGCTTTGCAGTTTAAAATACGTCGTATAAATTGAGCACTACATGGCTTGACTCAGAAAGCGCACTTGCAATCACTTATGAGAGGGCACGACTTAGGTTACTCATATGTGGCTCTGCCACTAATAGTCAAGAGTTATTGTTCTGCCCCCTCATTGTGAAGATAAATGGCATGTAATGCCTGGGGACTGTTTTTTTCCATAGGAAAAGATGGTTATCTAACTCACGGTTTATGATTAACACATGCCAGCTTTCTCTCCAGAAAGTGGAAGTGAAAGCTTGTGCTTGCTCTGTCACGTGGTTGTTGGTTGGCAGAAAAAATATGTCCCCAGCAATTACATAAAACAATGCATGGGGAAGAGTGTAAACTTGAAATTTATGCACACCCTTGGTATGTGATGTCTTGATAAACTTTATGCAGCATCTCACACCTCAAGTGTGCATACAAGTCTCATTATGCACACCTCCCCATGCATTGTTCTGTATATTATGAGTCAGTCCATTGCATATCCCATATGTTAGACCTATTGTGTCTCTATATAAACCTGCAGAATGTGACAGAGCAGCAGGAGAGGTTTTTCATATTCTTGCAAACCCACTTGATAATGGAAGTGCCTACCAGTGGATTTGGGAGTGATTTAATATTTCATTATACAGTATTAGAATGCTGTCTTTCACCACACCTCCTCTCCCCAAATGTAAAAGTTATAGGGTCCAGTATTCAGCCAGCTGCACTAATGCTGCAAAGCACTGGTGTTATTGCCTCCACATGCCAACAGACATATTCAGAAGTACCACACCCCTACTAACACCTCTGAATATTAAGCAGCAGTGCAGTGCACACAGGCAGCACAACAGCATAGTGCAGTGCTAGCGCAGTGCAAAAGCACAGCACAGGGCACTAGCACAGCAATGAGTCAAGTCCATGATTGTGCATAACTCTGTATATGTCTGCTTTTGTATGTTGAGACCATCTGTAATACTGTCTTATCTTATGGTGTCTAAGCTTGCTCCATTGTTGTACCCTGCTTTGTCTGTATATCCCTTGAAATCTTGCTTAATCCTGTGTAAATCTTGTCTTTTGTCTGCATATTCTATGTAATCTCCCGGGTTGCACTTGAGAATAGGCATATGTTTGTCTAGTGTGCTTACCTGGTCAACAAAAGCTAAATAAATAAATAAAATATAGCACTGAACATAGCGCTGTACACAGGCACAATGCAAGTAGAGTAGAGAACAGTGCAAGTGAGTGGGGGTTGGGAGGGAGAGGGGCACCAATGAAAGATAGGCAACATTGAAGCAAACATATCAAAAAGTTGTAATCAACACAAACAGGCAATGACCCATAAAAAACAACAGAACCCAAAATACACATTAAAAAAGGGTACCTGACCGTAAAAAGGAATAAAAAACCAAAAGGGCACCCACCTGTAAAAGGGAATTAAACCAAAAAGTGCAACTGCCCATAAAAGGGAATTTAAATAAAAACAAGGGCAACCATCTGTCAATCCAGTGTCTGTGGCCTCAAGGGGCCACAGGTGGTGGTGGTTGTGGTGGCTGCTGATGCTGGATTGCAGTGGCAAAATCCGGGATGATCCATGTATTCTCCTCCACCTACCTTACAAGCATCCACAGCAGGTGGACCTGTCATCAGAGAAAGCTGTCCCTGCCCTGTTTGAGCATTGCAGCCTCGAGGGGCTGCAGGTGGTGGTGGTGGTGGTCATGGCGATGGTGATGGCTCTGGAATGCCATTGTGTAGACCTGGATGGCCCATGTATTCTCCTCCACTGGCATTATAAGCATCCTAAGCAAGTGGACCTGTCACTGAAGAAGGCAATCCCTGCCCTCCACAAGCATTGCATCCAGGCACTGTCCTGTGTCCCTCTGGGCATCTTTGGAAAGAAAAACGCTGAACTCAGCCAGCTGTGCACACAAGATGAGGGACACAGGAGTGGCATAATGTGCATAACAGATGTACAAGCAAATGACACATGGGTAAACATGCATACAGCCATAATAGAATCCGTGTGGCATACCAGAGAAAGCACTATGTACCCATACAGTAGAGGACTGCACATAGAATGAGTATGCTGTCCTGCAACAGAGCCAGACCAAGCCATGTAAGGGACACAGGACACCAGCAGATATGCCAGATGTGAAAACACAGCACATATCACAGCAGCACTAAGGCAGAGCACAATAGGTAGTGTAACAGCCCAAGTGGCTATGAGTTGCACCCACGTACCAGCACCCTGAAGAGCAGGCATCCAACACACAGGCCCAAACAGGTGTGCAGGATGCTAGACATGTTGCAGCCACCCTGGCCAGCAGCAGGGGTTGGGCCCAGGCACACACCAGTGTTACACACAGAACAGAGCTGTATATGAAGCATTGTGTGCAGCAGGCAGAGTAACATGTGAGTGCAGCAGTGTGGTAGGTGAGTGAGTGCCAGACATGCCATACTGAAGTCACTATAACACCAGAGTGAAGTGCAGAGCTGCTTGTAGGTATCCTCCCTTCCAGCAGATGCTGGTCCCTCCCAGTGATAGGGGCCCCCATACAAAGGCTGTGTAAGTCATCAGTCTAATGACGTCTCAGTGGTGTTGTAAAGTATGCATGCCACTGCCTGTGTACTGTGGAATGACCACACACTGAACATTGCTGTGTTGGGTAGACACTGCCAACTATGCAACAGAATGCCAAAAAAATACATGCTAAGGTACATTCAAGGCCTATCAATGACTACCCCTGCTGTGGACCCCATAGCACATAAGGCCAGTTCTGGTGAGATGAAATGGTGTGGCATGCAGTGCAGATGGCACTGGAGATAGCATCAACACAGGCAGGCTGCCATGGGTGCTGCGTACCATGCATGACATGTCACAGGTATATCAGTGCAAGTGGCCAATGCTTACTACCTCCAGACAGATACGCATACCTAGGCCCGACCATGTGGCACAACAGTCCTGACAAACAATGACAGGCATACCACCTGGGCTGTGAGCATTACTGTCACTGCACTGGCGTAAAACGGCTGTGATACAGGGGACATGCCACCACATGGTGTAATGCATGCCAAGACACAGGACACACACAGGGCAACATAGGCTGTTGGTTAACTAGGATCTGCGGCCTATCGTGTAAGTAGGGAAATGGGCAGACTAGATGGACCAAGCGGTCCTTATCTGCCATCAAAGTCTACGTTTCTATGTTTCTATGCCTGTCACAGTGATGATCAAACTAGTAAATGGCACAGCCCCTGCCACACTACAGTGTTAGTGGTGGACAGTGCCTCAAGGACAAGGTGAGTGTCCAGAACCACAGCCGCTGAGGTGCCTCCCCATAGGCATGCCTGCAACCTGTCGACACACACACATTAACACCCCCCCCCAGCAAAAACATGCAGCATAGTGTAGGCAAGCAACACAGACTACAAAACACACAATGCTGGGTACTTACATGGACGTGTGGTTTAGAAGTAGGACCAATCTGCCTCCATTGACTGCCACCTTCCACCATCATGGCTGGGTGACCCTCCTGCCATCTGATGTCTTGCCAGCCTTGTATATCCTGGGCAGCCCCGGGTATATCCTGTGGAGGGGGTCAAAGGTGACATATGATCAATAATAGGTAGCGGATCACAATGCACATTACCATGCACCTTAAACACAACACACACTTATATACCAGTTCTGTGCCACTGCAGCTACATGTACATGGTGGAGATGGATGGGACCCTTCTGACAGGTATACACAGTCATGCCATGGCACACAGACCGGTAAGAATAGGGACTGGGCACAGCCTCAGCACTATATACCAATGTTGTAGCTTGGACCTAGCATTGTATAGGCAAGATTCATTTGGTGCTTCTGTGCCACTGTCCTCACCACCCGCTTGCAACATACCCATTCATGTCAGCTACACACCATGTACACCTCATATTGCTTAGTTGGATGCATTTAGCCTAAGGTCCTGTAAAAACTGAGCATAATAATTATACCATCACAACAGTAGGGGTGGATATCATACCATACAATATATGCAACCAAACAAAATGGCAGATCCTTGATTGGCACACCCACACCAATACAATTGTAAACTATGCATTATGTGGCATATGCATACCTGCACCCTTGCTATGTGACATGACCATGAACAGTGTACATGGAGCTAGAGTTGCCACCTTTGGATGAGGCAAAACCGGATCCTAAGCTCCGTGCCTAGCCCACCCCTTTTCATGACTTATGCATTGCTCCTCCTAGAAAGTAATTTGTTACATCAATAAGTGACAACACTTAAAGAAGCAGTTCAACAAAAATGTTAAGATACTGTACTGTACCTGTTAAAGTTACTTTCCTAGATTCTTCCTAGTTATTTATTTACTTATGTATTTATTTATTGACATTGGTTTACCAGATAAACATACAGATATAAAAGAAATTTCATTTTCAGATATGATCTGAGGGGAGACAAGGGGAATACTGTAAATAGCATACAACAGTATACATGGTATATAGTAATTAAGCAATAATGCCCGACAGGGTGTGTGTCATGCTGGGATAACGTCATGCCTCAGGTGGTTGGGCACGAGGCCGCAGGCCAAGTGCGTCCAATAACTGAGGCGTGACGTTATCCCAAATGACACACACCCTGGAGGGCATTATTGCTATTATACAATGGCTCATTGTTATACAGAATAAAAAAAATCATTTTAAAGATGTTTTAGTGTAGAAAAATATTTTTATTTTTTAAAAGAAGATGAAACAATGAAGCACATCATCAAGCACATCAAGCAGCACATAATCAAGCAAAAGTTAATCTACAGGTTCACAGTGAGGCTGAGACTAGACCCGTGATGTTGTACTGGGATAATATCACGGGTCCAGCCCAAGACTGGCCAATCAGAGTCCAGGATTTTTTCTTGCCATTGTATAATACATAATAAAGACATTGTTTCCTGTAACATGTCCACAGTATTATTTCAAAGCCAAAGAAGTGACCATATTTTTTTCTTGAGGAAAAAAAGCAATTTAAAACATTTAAAAATGCCTATATTCTGTTAGAGATGAAAATGTTTACCAGCAAATAAAAGTGGAAGACAGCTGGCTGTGTTATGTTACAAAAGGAGGGGGCAGCTTTGCTGCTATGCCAATTTAAGATGCAGTAGAAAAGATTAGGTTAAGTAACTGCTAATGGTGTTAATGGCCATACTTTACACCTCTCAGGTTGACTGCTTTCACAAACAAAAGGCTATATTGATGACAGAACTTGTTTGTAACCTGGACATGTAGCTGAAACACTTAATGATATGACAAAATCTGTTTCAAAAGTATGTAAGCACTAAAAATGGCTCAAAAACCTGACCAGCACAGAGCAAAACCGGATTACCTGATAGGGACCCTGAAAACCTGATCACCAGGTAAAAAACCTGACAGGTGGCAACCCTACATGGAGCAGACATTGACTGCAGCAACATGCTGTTCGGTACACTAACACTGTGGCTAGATGTACGCACCAAGGCACAGGACATAGCCATCCAAGCTGACACAGCACCTAGGAACATACAGTGATCCCATGTCATTGTGGTATCACACACCCTTGATGTTATGGCAAGCAGTATGGCTCCCAGATCCACAGCAATTCCTGCATTGTATAGGGTAATGAGGGCATCTATGGGGACAGTGGTCTCATAGACCTGCATTGGCTATATAGGACAATATAGCAAATAAATTTTCCATAGAAAATGTTTTAATCAGAGGGGCTTGGCTTAGCTACTACCATGATGGCTGCCCAATTCCAGAGCTCCGCCGACCTGGGGTTTTAATTCTGCTAATCACACCCTACAAACAAATTTTATTTAATGGTACAGCACCGCCTTTCTTTCTGGTAACGTCTGGGAACAACATGATCTGATTTTTTCACTGCCTACTCTTGGATATCCATGCTGTTGGAGCCAACAGAGAGTGTCGCATCCCAATATGTCACAGGGCAGAGGGCCTGACACATCCATGTGCCTCACCATGCAGCAAATTAGTGACATGTTTGCTGTATTGATGCAGCTCATGGCCAAGGTCACCCTGGCCTCCAACACCACAACTCTGGCCATACAACAAATTGATGCTAGAGTCCAAAAACCTGAAGCCCAAGTAAATCGGAACTCTGAGAATATCGACTTGCTTATGGCAATAGTATGAGACCAAGATAAGACCGTCCACATGAAATCGAGGATATCGAAAACAGAAGCCGGCGGAATAACTTATGGTTCTTGGGCTTCCCCCAGGGTGCTGAAAGGGGGCACCCTGCAGAATTCCTCTACGGTGTCCGGCCTGAAATTCTGCGCCATGATCTACCTCCAGGCCTCACAATTGAGTGAGCCCACAGGACACTTAACCCTCCACTGAAGCCGGGGAAAGGCCTAGACCTCTTATGGCTTGGATTTTGAACATCGCCAATAAAGAGTGGATTTTCTCCAGGGCCTGTGAACTAGGTGCCCTATCATGACAAGGCCACAAAATCCTTATATTTCAGGATTATTCCAGGGAGTTGGCAGCTAAATGCAAAGAATACACTGAATGTCGCCACCTGATGCACACAGTGGAAATTAGTTTTTTCTCTATGCTATCCTGCTACAATGCGGTTGGAGGTGAACGGAGCTCCAGTGTTCTTTTCAACACCAGACTCACTTATGGATTTCCTGCAGCACAAAGGGTCACCGCAATAGCAGAACCAACCTTCCAACTCATCTTAATAATGCTCCTGACAATATCAGGCCCTCAGAATGATCGAATGAAACACCTACATCTGGACCGGAGCCCCAACGCAGTTACAACTTTCAAGGGATGGCTTTGGGCCTACCTGCCAGATCACATAAGCTCTAACAGTCGGAAAGCATGCAAGAAGGATTCACCCTCACAACCGAGATGCAGAACCAGGATGCCAACAGACTGACTCAGCGGAGTTCCAGGAATCCAGCCTTGATAAATTTACCTCTCCAAACCGATATACAGCACTCACTCTGGTAGATTCGAGTGACCCTGCAGATTTTCCAGAATATCCAGAGGAGGAGATGGTGCATGAGGCCTCCGTGACTGAGACAGAACTACTATAACCACCTGTGGAGGGACCTCTCAAAACAGCCTCCCCTCTAGCACACCGTAAACCATAAGCCATGGATCTTGGCCCAGACAAGAGGGCACCTCACCCATCTCCACGAACAGAGACCCCCCCCAAGCGGAGACATCGCTGGACCAAAGATAGATAAGTGTTCTTTTTGTTCAATTTTCTGAGGTCAAGGCATGGGTATGGTTTTAGGATTTTCGATTCCAATGGTTAGCAATTTAAGCTTAAAGATGGGTAAGAAAGGGTCATTTAAAGTTTAGCCATTTGTTATCCAACCGGAGTTCCCTGCCCTCTTGTTCCTGCCCTATCATCTGAAGAATGCTTCTGAGACACTATATCAAATTGATGACTACTCGAATATACTTTGCTCAATATGCTGCTGTATGTATGTATGTTCATAGCTTGTTGCTGTTGCTTACACATTCCTAAGAAAAGTGTAGGGAGGAGCTGTGAATATGCTAAGTGAACCCATGCTTGGATCTTTTGACCCCCTGACATAGACAGTGGGGATCCCCTCTACTTCAGGAAGGTCTCGCCCACCCTTGTTTTTCTTCCCCACCTGGAATGTGGAGATCCAGAGGAGGGCTTATTTTTGCTTTTCCTATCACTTTATTAGCACCTCTCCTAGCATCATTTACTGTTACCTCCCACCCCGCTGTGGAGGTGACCTTATAATGGACACAATGTCTTAACACGTGGAGTAGTATGTCTATAAATAGGATAGGACAGTCCTCCTGTCTCAGCCCTTATAACACTGCAAAACCTCTTCAAGGTCATGCCCTGATGTAAGCAAGCTGAGGACAGCCACACTAAGTGGTGTATCTTACTGTTTTGTTTTTTTCTATAACCGCCCAGGTATGGCTCGGCTAGGACAAATCCAGCCTACATGGCTCCCTATTCTTTTTGAGTACTAACAGGATTGGGATCCTGTTTAGTGATCCCCATATCCTATCCCCCCCCCGATGGGCAGGTGGGTTGGGCACGAGAGGAGTTCTTATTCTCGGTCCGATAAACCGACTTCTACCATTGCGCATTTCTGCACATTTTCTGTAAATAGTTTAGGTGTTATTAAGGTTTTCTTGTTAATGCTGCTGCATTGTGATGAGTTGCCTGCTGAGTACTGTACATATGGGTCAGTCTGCACTATCATGCACTGTTCTGTTGCTCTGCTCCCTATGCTTGTGCCCCCCTCACTGAGGGGCTTTACCCCGTATCAGGTTGTCTGAAGGACCCCTTACTCTTTCCAGCTGTTTTGGTCATACTTTCATTAGCTTTCCACTGCCCCCTTGTCCATGGCTGAAGTATCCTTCATTACCTGGAATATCAGGGGTCTTAATACTCCCATAAAATGAAAAAAAAATACTGACACAGCTGAAGAGACTAAGGGCCCAGGTTCCCTTTTTGCAGGAGACAAAGCTTACTAGACAGGACCATGCCCACCTGGTGAGAGACTGGGTGGGAAAAGAACTCCATGTCAGTGCCCCCATGAGGAAATGTGGTGTAGCTATTCTGATACACAAATCCCTACCCTGGTACATTCTGCAGAGTATGTCAGATCCCCAAGGCCACTGGGTTTTAGCCCTGGCTGACACCCCAAATGGTAATATTCTCCTGGTAAATATTTATGCCCCGAACGAAGATGACCCCCTTTTCTTTCTGGAACTAACAACTAGAATAGAAGCCATGAGTATGCCAGGTACCTCTGTTATTGTTGATGGGGATTTCAATCTCATGCTGGTACCAGTGCTGGACAGAAGTGACCAGGGTAGGGAGACACATAACAGAGGGGTTCAGGCAACACAGAGAATGTGCTCAGAATACATACTGGTTGATATTTGGCACCTCACTCATCCCAAAGAATGCGATTATACCTTCCAATCCAGGGTGCACAGTACTTTTAGCAGATTGGATTTCTGGTTGATTTCACAGAATCTTACTCAATCAGTCACTGACTCCTTGTTATCTGATCCCTTCCTTCTCCACAGAGGTACCAGACAGGGTTGCCCCCTCTCCCCCCTGCTAATCATTCTGGTGGTTGAACCTCTGGCTTCCGCTATCCGCCAAGACACAAGCTTCAGAGGGATCCAGTTGGGGGAAAACTCAATACTCTACTCTGATGAATGCAGATGATTTGTTGGTTCCCTTAGAGGATGCTTACTCCTCCATCCCCCCTTTAATGTCCCTTCTAAACCAATTCATACATATTTTGGGGCTAAAAGTGAACCAGAACAAAACTGAGATACTCCCCCTTAATTCAGCTTGCCATCCTCACAGTATTCCTCAAATGGGCCTTAAGTGGTCGCAGGATACTATCACCTACTTAGGTGTTAAGATAGGGGCTAATACAGAAAGATGGTGGGACAATAACCTGGGGCCCCTGATAACAGACTATAAAGGGGGTTTTGACCGATGGACTCAATTGCACCTCACTATGGCTGGTAAGATTGCCACTTTTAAAATGTCCACGGCACCAAAATTTTTCTACTTGCTATCACACATCCCTTTATTTTTCCCAGTCATTGGTACCAGAAGCTTGATGGGATGATTGTCTACTTCTTATTGGGTAGCAATCAACCACAATATAGCCGGAATGCACTCAGAGCACACTGGACTCAAGGTGGGTGGAGGCTGTGACACTTGGACAGCTGGTGCTGATCACTGTATCATTTTTGTAATATAAAAATGTGTTATGGACTGTCTGTCATGAGAGATGCTGAGAAATATGGTGCTCTTGGAATGACCTCGCTCACCTCTCTCCAGGTCTCAGCTGAAAGATAAAGCCATGAGATAATTACAGGCTGGAAGAGGCTTGAGTTGAGGATATCCTGTTTAGGTGGCTAATTGTAGCTTGCCAGATGCCAAGATAGATCATATCCATTTTATGATGCTTAGAGGAGGAAACCAGGTTTAGTACACGGGTGCAAAATCATTAATGCCTTGAAGTCTGTGTGAGAAAGGCTGCTGCTCTGGCATGAAAGAAGAACAGGATGAAAGGAAAGACTTAATTGGGGAAGTCACATGGGGAAAGGAGTTTCTGTTGATGTAACCTTAATTAACTTTCCTTCTAAAATGATAAAATATCCTGGGTGTATGATTTTTAATAAACAGAGGAGGAGCTAGGTGACCTCACACAAAGGGGTTGGCCAAGACAGTTTTTTTAAACAATATTCTGTTTTACGAGAGACACTTCTACCTAGACTCTGACAAAGAAACATCCGTGAGCACTTTAAGCAGGTATTTAGAGAGATAGAGGCAAATCTAAGTACTGTAGTAGGAATTGCATTGTTAAAACCTGTTTTGTTTAAGAGATTTGTATGTCTTGTGATATAATAGTTCTGTATTTTATGTGTTACATATTTTTTATCTATTGTAGTAAAACTCCATTTTTAGAGCTTACTTGGTCTGTCTTTGATTTCTTTCCTTTACAAGTAGAGTATATATGGTTAAAGCAGACACTATACATAAGCTTGAATGGTGATACCAAACTGAAAAAGGTAAGTGTTTTAAATCTGAGGTCTTTTATTATAGTCTTTAAGAGTTCATTTCTGTACATCTGGTTAGGAGCCCATAGGCAAAGATATCTGGCCCCCCGAAGACAGAATTATCTGAGCCTGTGCATTGGGTATGCTAGCAAGAGGTTCACAGTTTGAATCCCTCTAAGACTTGAGACCAAAGGTTGATTCAAATCCACAAAAACAGACAAGAGGGTTACCGTGTTCTGTTAACTGTTCATAAGACTGTGCTCAGAGGTTGGCACTTTGGAAGTAGAGGGCTGACCTGCTGAGTGGGTTTGTGACAGATTTGGTTGGCAGTGGTGTGGATAATTTTGGTATTACAAGCTTGTATTGTTCAGTATGTCAGCTGAGACCGTACGCTCACTTGCAAAAAAAGAAAAAGGCAGTGATTTAATTTTAAAAAGGAAATAGAACTATATCCCTTGACGTACAGTCAAGTTCCTACCCATTTTATTTTTTTCTAAAGTGCAAGTCACAGTAGCAGTAAGAAGATGGCTTCCAACTACAGCAGGCACACTATAGACTCCTTAAAGCAGTTCTGAAGGGACAGAGGAGTCCCGTTTGGGGTGAAATCCAGCAAGCAGAACCTCATAGATGCCCTGATGGTAGCAGATACCCAGAGCAGTGAGTCACGGACCATGACTGAAAAGGACCAAACCTCAAGTGTGGCAGGGCTAGCGGCCAGTTCAGTGTCCAGATCCAATGAGGAGGGCAACAGGGCAACTGTCAGTGAAGGGCCGCAGCAGCAGGGAAAAGTCACCATTATCCTGGATCCAGAAGTACTCAGGCTACAAACTGAGTTGCGCAGGATGGAGCTGGAGTTCCAGGAGAAGAGGGAGTGAGAGAAGCGAGAGGCAGACCGAGAGGCAGAGCGAGAATGCCATGAGGCAGAGCGAGAACACTGAGAGGCAGAACGAGAACAGAGAGAGGCAGACCATGAGGAGCATGAGTGCCAGCGAGCTGCAGAGGAGAAGAGAGAGGAATGCCAGAGGCAACATGAACTGGAGAAGCTACGACTCTGACCAGTAGCACCAGAGCAGGTAAGTAGCTTGGGTTTAACTGGGACTGCAGGACTGGGTTACAAATTGAACTCCAAATTAATAGCTGAATTTAAAGAGGGGGAGGATATGGATGTCTTTTTAAATTCTTTTGAAAAAATTTGTATTCAGGCTAAAATTCTTGGGAGTCCTGAGCTTCCAGCTATCCCTGCTACTTACCGGAAAGCTCAGGATGCATTGGGTCAAATGGACAATGAGGACAGTAATGATTACAGCAAGCTAAAAGCTGCACTGTTAAAAAAGTTTGAATTAACTGCTGAATCATACAGAACTAAATTCCGTAAGCTCGGGAGAAGCCCTGATATGAGCCATGAGGAGCTAGCCACGAAACAATGTCAGTTTTTAAAACATTGGTGGGAAGGAGTTGAGGCAAACTCTTTTGATAAAATTGAAAATGTGATTTTATTAGAACAGTTTTTCTGGGCATGCTTAGCAGAGCTGAAAACCTGGCTGGAGGACTGAGATCCCAAAACAGTGCAAGAGGCTGCTGAACTCTCAGACCACTATGCCAAGAGCAAACCTGCTCTGAGAGTGAATGGGGTTGGCATGACAGTGCAGAAAGGGAAAAACACGCATTCAGGGCAGCTAAAACCCTCACTGCCTCCACCGAAACCAGTTAGCCCCAGGTTTCAGAGAAAAGATTTCTCTGAAAAGAGAAGTGAATGTTGGTTATGTAAAGAAACTGGGCATATTGCCAGACAGTGTTCCAAAAGGGCGAGCAATAATATTCAAAGTGGTGCTAGAAAAGAAGTAGGTTGTTTGTGTGTCCCTGGAAGCATGCCAGTGAACATGAGGGAACACATGCACCCAGTCATGGTGAATGGTGTACAGACGCAGGGGTTAATGGACACAGGATCATCCCTGACCTTGGTAAAGGGGGATCTGGTAGAGCCTGGTCAGCTTATACCCAATAAATACGTCACTGTACAGGACTTCACTGTTGAGGCAAAAATATTGCCCCTCACTAGTGTTCTCCTAGACTGGGGTGAAACAGGGGGAACTGTGCAACAGGTGGCTGTAGCCAAAACCTTAGCAGTGGATGTGATCCTGGGCAACAATCTCAAACAAGGGATGGTATGTGCAGTTACCCATAGCCAAGCGGCAAGGGAAAATTGTAGTTCCCTGAACCCCACAGAAGCCATTGTGGAAACCACTGAGAGGCTGGTTCCCCAGCCTGTGTCTCCTGATATGGAGATTAATGAAGAGGGGGTAGAAATTTCCCCAGTAACAAGTAACCACACAGCTACAGAGGGTTACTCTGAAGAGGGAGGGGTGACCCCTTATCAGGGGGTTGGGATTGACAGCAATCCTGAGTGCCCTGACGCTAGTGCTAGGGACCCTAATTAAGTGACTGAAGGGGACCTGTCCCATGCCTTGGGAATGTGTTAGGGGTTTGCAGCTGCTTAGAGGAGTGACCCTAGTTTAGACAAGCTGAGGGCTTGGGCAGACTCTGACGGAGCACAGGGAGGTGACGGCAGACATAAGGTTTATTGGGAAAATGGACTTATGTATACTCAGGCAGTACAGACAGAGGGAGGGATGCTAGGCAGGCAGCTTGTCATTCCCCAGGGGTATTGTGAGCAGTTGCTCAAAATTGCACATGATATTCCCTTGTCTGGTCATTTGGGAATCGCGCGCACTATGCAGCGGTTAGCCCAGAATTTCTACTAGCCTAACTTCACCCAGCAGGTGAAGGAGTAATGCAGGTCTTGTCACCAGTGCCAAGAAATAGGGAAGGCGGGCAAGAAAACCCAAGCTGCCCTGATTCCATTGCCCATAGTGGAGGAGCCATTCCAGAGGGTGGAAATAGATATTGTGGGGCCTTTAAATACCCTCAGCTCCTCAGGGAAGAGATTCATCTTGACTGTGGTGGATTATGCCACCCGGTACCCAGAGGCAGTCGCCCTATCTTCACTGAGGACAGACAAAGTGGCAGATGTCTTACTTGGGATTTTCTCCCGTGTTGGGTTTCCGCAGGAGGTAAGCACTGATTGAGGGGGTTCCTTCATGTCGGACCTGATGAAATGTTTATGAGAGAAGTGTGGGATGGTGCAGAGATGCACGACACCATATCACCCACAAGCCAATGGGCTTGTGGAAAGATTCAATGGTACCCCAAAGCCAATGCTCCAAGCATTTGCTGAACAACATGGAAGGGACTGGGAGAAATACCTTCCCCACCTGTTGTTTGCATACAGGGAGGTTCCCAAGAGTCAACAGGATTTTCCCCCTTTGAACTCTTATATGGACGTCGAGTATGTGGGCCCCTAGACTTGATCCGGGAGGACTGGGAAGGCAAGCACGCCACCCAGGGAACTCCCATAGTGGATTATGTCTTTAGGTTTAGGGAAAGGCTGAAGGAGCTTATGGGGACAGCCCAGAGCAACCTGGCAGCTGCCCAACAGAAACAAAAAGTGTGGTACGACCACAGAGCCAGAGCTCGCTCGTACATGGTGGGTCAGGAAGTCATGGCCCTTATTCTGGTCTGGAAAGACAAGCTGCAGGCTGAGTGGGCAGAACCGTACAAAGTGGTTAGGAAGGTAAATGACATGAACTACCTTGTGGAGTTACCTGACAGAAGACAGACCAAAAGGATGTACCATGTCAACATGATGAAGCCATATGCAAATAGGGCTGACATGGTGTTTGCAGTGTGTAGTCCCGGGGAGGGGACAGATGAAGGAGACCCCCTTCTGGATTTGCTGGAAGAAAGTAAGCAGGAGTCCTCTGTGGAGGCAGACTTTGCCCCGTTGTTTAGTGCCAAGCCAGGACTAACCCCCTTAGTGACACACGATGTGGAGACAGGGACAAGATGCCCATACGGTGGACAGCATATCAGGTGTCAGAGGCTGTCCAAAAGAACATTAGGAGGGAAGTGGAGGAGATGCTGGATTTAGGGGTAATCCAGAGCTCCCACAGCCCCTGGGCTCACCCTTAGTCCTGGTGCCTAAGCCAGATTGCTCTACTAATTTCTGTGTGGACTGTCATGGACTGAATGCAGTCATGAAGTCAGATGCCCACTTGATGCCCCGGACGGACAAACTCCTGGATAAGTTGGGGGGGCGACCTACCTTGTGACAATTGACCTGACAAAGGGGTATTGGCAGGTAGAGTTGACAGACAGAGCTAGGGAGAGGTCGGCCTTCATCACTCTGATAGGCTTATTTGAGTTTAAAATAATGCCTTTTGGAATGAAGAACGCCCTGGTCACTTTCCAAAGGTTGGTGAACCAAGTGTTAAATTGTGCTGAAGAGTACGCCGTGGTGTACCTGGATGACATTGCCATCTTTAGTGCCAGCTGGGAGGAACACCTATCCCACCTTAGGGAAGTGCTGGGCAGGATAGAGAGGGCCGGGCTCATTGTCAAAGCTGAGAAGTGCTAGGTGGCCATGGGAGAAGTGGCATACCTTGGGCATGTGGTAGGCTAGGAACAGCTCCATCCTAACCAAATAAAGATAGAGGTAATCCAGGCGTGGCCCAGACCAGAAACACAGAAGCAGGTCAGGACTTTTCTAGGGACAGCAGGGTACTACAGAAAATGTGTACCCAATTACAGTGCCCTGGCTGCTCCTCTGTCTGACCTGACAAAGAAAAGGATGCCCAAGAAAATTACCTGGGGCCCAGCCTGTGAGGAAGCATTTTCCAAACTAAAGGAGGCACTGTGCAGTGCTCCTGTTTTGACAAGTCCTGACTATAGCAAAACCTTTGTAGTTCAGACTGACACCTCAGACATGGGTATTGGGGCAGTACTGAGTCAGACATCCAGCCAAGGGACAGCTCACCCAGTAGTGTACCTGAGTAGGAAGTTACTTCCCAGGGAGCAAGCACACTCCATGGTGGAAAAGGAGTGTCTTGCTATAGTGTGGGCCCTAAAGAAATTAGAACCATACTTATATGGGCAGCACTTTGTGGTGCAGACTGACCACAACCCCCTGGTTTGGCTAACACAGATGGGAAAGAACAATGGTAGCTTGCTAAGATGGAGTCTTTCTTTGCAAGGGTATGATGTGACAATCATACATAGGGCTGGAGTCAAAAATCAGAACTCAGATGGGTTGTCTAGGGTCTACGAGGAGTGAACTGATTTGGGAAGCTCATCCCATGTAGTGGATAGAGCCCCTAAATTCAGTCCAGGTGGGGAGGAATTGTGACACTTGGACAGCTGGTTCTGATCACTGCATCATTTTTGTAATATAAAAATGTGTTATGGACTGTCTGTCATGAGAGATGCTGAGAAATCTGGTGCTCTTGGAATGACCTCGCTCATCCCTCCCCCAGGTCTCAGCTGAAAGATAAAGCCATGAGATAATTATAGGCTGGAAGAGGCTTGAGTTGAGGATATCCTGTTTAGGTGGCTAATTGTAGCTTGCCAGATGCCAAGATCAATCATATTCATTTTATGACGCTTAGAGGAGGAAACCAGGTTTAGTACACTGGTGTGAAATCATTAATGCTTTGAAGTCTGTGTGAGAAAGGCTGCTGCTCTGGCATGAAAGAAGAACAGGATGAAAGGAAAGACTTAATTGGGGAAGTCACATGGGGAAAGGAGTTTCTGCTGATGTAACCTTAATTAACTTTCCTTCTAAAATGATAAAATATCCTGGGTGTATGATTTTTAATAAACAGAGGAGGAGCTAGGTGATCTCACACAAAGGGGTTGGCCAAGACAGTTTTTTTTTTTAAACAATGTTCTGTTTTACTAGAGACACTTCTATCTAGACTCTGACTTAGAAACATCTGTGAGCACTTTAAGCAGGTATTTAGAGAGAGAGAGACAAATCTAACTACTGTAGTAGGAAATGCATTGTTA
The DNA here is from genome assembly GCA_016271365.2 of Neoceratodus forsteri. Lineage (NCBI taxonomy): Eukaryota > Metazoa > Chordata > Ceratodontiformes > Ceratodontidae > Neoceratodus > Neoceratodus forsteri. The sequence goes on from CM057456.1 coordinate 1,684,854,006, forward strand.
AAACCTGTTTTGTTTAAGAGATTTGTATGTCTTGTGATATAATAGTTCTGTATTTTATGTGTTACGTGTTTTTTATCTATTGTAGTAAAACTCTATTTTTAGAGCTTACTTGGTCTGTCTTTGATTTATTTCCTTTACAAGCAGAATATATATGGTTAAAGCAGACACTATACATAAGCTTGAATGATGATACCAAACTGAAAAAGGTAAGCGTTTTAAATCTGAGGTCTTTTATTACAGTTTTTAAGGGTTCATTTCTGTACACCTGGTTAGGTGCTAGTAGGCAAAGATATCTGGCCCCACGAAGACAGAATTATCTGAGCCTATGCATTGGGTACGCTAGCAAGAGGTTCACAGTTTGAATCCCTCTAAGACTTGAGACCAAAGGTTGATTCGAATCCACAAAAACAGACAAGAGGGTTACCTTGTTCTGTTAACTGTTCACAAGACTGCACTCATAGGTTGGCACTTTGGGAGTAGAGGGCTGACCTGCTGAGTGGGTTTGTGACAGGGGCTTCTCTGGATGGAGGGATACAAGCTGGCATACCAATGTTCTCAAACTCTAAAATGGTTTCAACCCTGCACCACTGGCTCCCCCCAATGGCAAGAAATAGAACAAAAACTGGAGCATACCCCTGTGCTAGCCTCCCTACTATGGCCCCCAGACCCCATGCCCTTCAAAAACATCCTACCCCAGCCCCCTCTATCCACTCCTGGGAGATCCTACATAAGAAAATAGGAACCTCTCCACACCCCCTCTCCCTTACTGCCTTATGGCACAACTCTCATATCAAGATAGGGGGCTGCCCTGTACTCTGGCCAACCTGGTTCAACAGGAGTATTTACTTTCTTAGTGACCTCCTGATTCCCAACACCAAGATAGTTGACTCCTAAAACCGGCAACTTTGATGGTCCCTACCCGTATCCGACTTCTGGCGGTACTTACAGATAAGGGATGCAGTCAAACCCCTTCTAGGTTTAGACACCTCCTTGATGGGAGTTTCTTCTCAAATCAAGAACTGGCTTCTTCTTAAAAAAGGGATTGCAGGGGCTATATATGCCTCTCCAAGACACTCCCTGCTGAATTTTGCACCCCCTCCTAAAAAGCAAATGGGAAAATGCCCTACATATTCAGAACCTGGACACCCAGTGGAAACAGTGCTGGAACATTAGCCACACTGCATTTAGGGACACCTGGAGTAGATTGAACCAGAATAAAATAATGCATTTTTGGTATAGGACTCCCACAGTGCTATGCAAGGCCAAGGTACTGTCTCAAGATAACTGCTGGCACTGCCATCAGCCTGGAGGGGACTTAGTCCGTATTTTATGGGAATGCACCCTTATATCCCCTGTCTGGCTAGGAATCTAACAGGAGGCCAATAAGATTTTAGGCCACTCTATATCCCCTTCAGTCCCACTAATGTTGTTGGGAATGAAATCTGAGGCCCCATATCTCACCGCTCCAAACTTTAGATGGTTAATGTTACTATGTATGCTGGTGAAATGCTCAATTTTGAGTAGCTGGAGAAGTCCCACCATACCCTCCATTACAGAAATTTTTTCTTCTCTTGCAACATTACATGAATTAGACAGGCGTTCACATGTAGCCCTAGGACAGGTGGGAAAACTCCATCAATGCTGGGCTCCATATATGGCATACCTGGACCCCAGGGCTGGCATAGGCTGGCAGCACTTGTTTTAGACTCTGGATTAAACTCTATTACTGACTTATTACACTGTCACTGACCCTTCTTAGAGAATTAGTCATGTATACAGCAGCTACTCTTGTTTTACTGTCTTCTATTATATTGCGGGCATGTATATAGTTGCCATTAGGACGTGGTATTAGCTCATATACCCTCTGAATTCGTGTTTCTATGTCTTAAACATTACTGTATTTAGGCTCAGTTACTTTAAGTTGACTTTTTTTGTCATTTCAGACTTGCACCGAGATGACCACTGGAAGGTACAACTTTCTGAACACCTTAAGCCTTGTCTACTACTCAGCAGCGATACCTCCTATTTGGTCCAGTTCTTACACATGGAAAAACTAGATAGCTGTCTTAAACCAGAATATTCTAGGAAATCTCCCTTTTATTTTTGAGTCTTGATATATTTAACTACTAGGTGACAGAACTGTCCCACTACGCCAAAACTTGTTGTTGGTTCTTAGTCAGCCTACATATGCGAATCAATCAATCAATCAATCTCTTTATTTAGCCAGGCGGAACACCATTGAGCAGGGCTTATTTACAAGATGGACCTGGTAGTTTAAACAACAACAACAAGTCACAATACAACAATTTGGAGTAGGCGTAGCAACATTAGCAGCTTATGTACGGTCATTACAAGTGAAAAAGGCATGGCTTGGCATGGTGGTGTACAATAATTTACAAATAGCAACATAAGGCTTGACACTGAGAACAGAACAAGGCAGCATAATTTACAGGCATGGTACCAAAGGCAGTCAGCATACCGCTATGTGTGAGTTCTATGCAAGGCAGGTCTCTGATAGACAGTAGAGTACAATACTATATTGGATGAGGTCTAGACCAGCAAAGCATTACATGGCCTAGGAGAAGACTATAAAGCAAGGGCACTGAGGGCACAGGATGTGCCAAGGATAGTGGAAGGAGGAGAGGTTAGGAAGGGTGGGAGGGGGCAATTGTAATACCTTCAGGATTGACATAGCTGCATTAGTCGGCATTAGGTCTAAGGGTAAGGGGGACGGTATGAGGGTGAAAAGGTGCCATTAGTAGGGGGAGTGACAGACAGGTAGGAGGGCGAGTCAGAGATTCAGCGCCGGAAGCATTTGCAGGACTCCATAAATGATAATTGAATAAAGATTTTTGAAAGCAGCTAATGGTACTGGTGAAACGAGCGGCAGTAAATTTTGAGCAGTATTCCAGAGGACTGGTAAAGTATGACTAATCACCGCCCACCCAAAGCGTGTCCTAACTCTGGGTATGTAAAGGGTGATACGAGTCTGGCTTCTCAGCAGATAACTGCCAGGAATGCAAGAAGGTAGGCAATCCTTAATATATTGAGGCAGCTTGTTAGAGATGGCCCTATAGATCCAGAGCACAGTGTTCTTTTGTTGTCTAAGACTAAGTGAGCACAAATGTACAGTGTTGTAGAGGGTACAGTGGTGTGTTGAGTAGGGAGTACCGGTAATGAACCTGAGTGCCTGGTGGTACAGAGTGTCTAGTTTGGCAAGGGCCACACTAGAGCAGTGCCCGTACAGAAGGTCTGCACAGTCAATGAGAGGCAAGAACATTGTTTGTACCATCCTGGTTCTCCCTTCCTTTGTGAATAGATGCCTGATTCTGAAGAAAATCCCAAGCATCTGTTTAAGCTTTTTGGAGAGTTCCTCAATATGGACTTTGAAGGAAAGATTGGAGTCAATCCACACCCCCAGATATTTGAAGGAATCTACATAGTCCAGCGATTCACCGAGCAAGGTGTGGATTTGAGGGACTGTCCCCACCGTGATAGAGTAGGGGGAGTTTACTACAGGGGAGAAGATCATGGCCTTTGTTTTCTTAGCATTTAACAGAAGTTTAGAGTAAAGGAGATTGTTCTGTAGGTGATTAAATTCTATTTGGAGGTCACTACATGCGAGTTCCAGAGTAGGTCTGGCTACATACAACACAGTGTTCTCTGCAAAGAGGTGTATGTCAGTCGACTTGACTCCAGCATCTAGTTCATTTATGTAAATGGCAAACAAGAGAGGACCCAAGATGGACCCTTGCGATACTCCTCTAGAGAGTGTTTTTAAGGGGAGAGACCCCCAGCCTTGATCTGTTGGTGTCGATCAGAGAGGTAGTTAAAAAAACACTCTAGGGCCGTGTCACTTATGCCAATATTCCATAGAGTAACTAGGAGCAAGGAGTGGTCTACCATGTCAAAGGCTTTGCTATGGTCGAGAAACAGAGCGCACACATAACTTCTGGTATCTAAGGCTCTCAGCCAGTCATTCATGACCTTAGCAAGCACTGAGGTGATACTATGGTGGGGTCGGAAGCCAGATGGAGCAGGGTTTAGAAGGTCCGAGTCATTGATGTGCTGTCTAAGCTGGGTATTAACCACTTTTTCCAGAAGCTTAGAGAGGGTAGGGAGTAAGGAGATTGCTAGTGTTGCCAGATTTAAATAGTGGAATAACGTGGGTAGTTTTCCAGATGGCCGGGAGTGAGCACTGGGTAGGGGGCATGTTGAAGAGATGGGTGATTGAGGGAAACAGAATGTGATAGCCAAGTTTGAGGAAGAAGGGCTCTATCAGGTCTGTTCCAGCACTTTTCCTACAATCCAGATGGAGCAGAAGGTCCTCAACTTCCTCTACTGTGACAGGGGAGAAGGAGAATGTCGAGCAAGGAGGGGGCGAGGTTGGGGCAGGGCCTGGACAAGTTAAGCTAGAAGTAAATAGTTGTGCACATAGGCTAGAAGCGGGTGAGTCATCAAACGCTAGGCCTGCGGTGGCAAAGTGATTATTAAAGAGTTCAAGGATTTCTTGCTTGTCAGTAACAACCGAGTTGCCTGAAGAGATTTTTGGAGGGAATGGACTAGCAGAACTGTGGCATTGGATTTCCTTTAAGATTTTCCATAATTTAGTTGTACTGTTAGAGGAAGAGTTAAGTTTGGACCGGTAGTAACTAGATTTTGGATCCCTAACCATTCTTGTGCAGCAGTTTCTGACAGCTCTGAAAGCTGACCAATCGTTAGGCTGTTTGGTCTTCCTAGCCTTGTTGCAAAGTGAGTCTCTGTGGAGCAACTCTTCTTTCAAGCTCGATGAGAACCAAGGACATGTTTTCTTTTTAGTTCAGATTTTTACAAGAGGTGCATATTTATTGATGGAACCGAGAACAATGTTTTGGAAAACTGCAAAGGCTTCTTCAACCGAAGGGGCCAGGTAGACATCCTGCCAGTATGCGTATTGCAGGTCAAAGAGGTAGGCTTTAGGGTCAGAATGTCACTTTGATCTTTTAAGGGCATAGCTAGAGGAGGAAATAAACCTAGGGTAGGTCCTCATGCAGGCTATTACACAATGATCACTGAGGTCATTAAAGAAAACACTAGAGTGGGAGTATAGGTGAGGTTTGTTAATTAGAATAACCTCAAGTAGGTTACTATTTTTAGGATTTTTTTTGTTAGGATGAGTGGACTCCATTATGAGCTGTGACAGCCCAGAGTTGTTGCATAACTCCTTAAGGGGTTGTGAAGAGGTCGAGAACCAGTCCATGTTAAGGTCTTCTGCAATAATCACTTCGGAGAATAAGGAGGATAGTATACTGGATAGGTGCTGTGACACCTTATGCCCTGCAGAGGGAGGCCTATAACAACCTAGTATATAAATGGGGCTTGAAGAGGGAAGCTGTACTTTTAGCATGGTACATTCAAATTCCAGGGGCACAGTAGTAGAGATAATGATGGAGGCTGGGAATTTGTCCCGGTGATAGTTAGCCACGCCCCCTCCCCCAGTTGACCTGTCAGTCCTGAGGCATAGGAGGGGATATTTATCTCGTGGTCCAGGATAGAAGGCCTCATCCAGGTTTCCGTTACCACAACAATATCTGGGGAGGCAATACTAAACCAGGACTGAATAATGTCTAGCTTTTTTAACAAGCTACAGGCATTAATGTGAATCAGGCTTTGCCCCTTAAGGCCAGGCAGCTCGGAGGGAGCCTGGATAGAAAGTGGGGGGCCAGGATTGAGTTCGATGTTACCAGTGCAAATTAGTGTCAGCAACAGGAGTTTTGTGAGTGCGCTTAACAGGAGCCTATGCAGGCAAGAACACGCCCTCTTACGAGGGCTGGGGCAAGTGGTGCTGGAGGAGGGAAGTAAGCATAGCTGGGGCACAGGGATGCATATATAAATCATAATGGATGTGACATAAGTAAAGTGGGGGAAGGGGATGGAGGAGGAATGTATATCACAAGGAGTGCAGTATGAGATGGTTGCTGAGCAATGCCCATGGTTGGGTAGGTCAGCTAGGGGAAGACAAAATATAGTAATGAGGGTGGAGACGGGACATACAAGGATATACTATGATTTGCTGAAATGCATCAGCCTGACGCTCCATATCCCGACTCCGGGTGCCTGAAACACAGTTGCCCAACATCGGGATTTTACCCCCAGCGAGTGATTCAGGGGGTTTCGCCTCCAGCACCCCAAGTACTTAAGGATTTTCACTCCTCTGGGGGTAAAATCCCAATGTTGAGCAACCATGCTTCGGGTGCCAGGGGTCGGGATATGGAGCATTGGGCTGATGAATTTCAGCAAACCAAATGGATCCCACATACAATGTGTGCCCAGATGCTGGACGTAGGGTCAGAAAAGGCTAATTCACCTGTGGGTGCAATGGTGAAGTGCAGCGTGCACAACATGCAGCCTAACAATAGGAGTAGGGGGCTCATTATGTTACCCAGTTAACCCTAAAGTACCCAGCAGCCAATGGAAGGGAAGTGCAAGGGTTGGGGAGAGGGCCACAAGTATTAAGTATCCAAAAACAAGGAGCGAGAATATAGAAATTAGTTTAAGTTTGGGGTCTAGGGTACACTCACAGCATGCTAGGTGTGCCTTCAGGGAGAAGGGGGTGGCTTGAAATGCAGGAGGTGGGATCTCTAAGCTTGCTGGAGTGTAGACATGCCTCCACGCTTGGGATTTTAGAGTATTTAATTAAGGTGGGAGGAGGGGGTTGGGGGGCAAGTGAAAAAATGCTCAAAGAGCAGCAGCAGCACACACAGGGAGCTGAGAGCAGGCTACTCAGGAATGTAACTGTATGTGACACTATGCCGCCTTTTTTACCATGTATCCTGTGATATGTTTGCACTATGTAATGTATGCTAATTTGTTACTGCAAAACCCAATAAACCATTTCACTGAGAATGTTTTAATCAACAGGTAAATACAGTTACATTGCCCTGGAGTCTTAGAGAGAGTAACAAAACAGTCTGGGAGCACTGTAACAGTACTGCACATCAGACACCACAGCAACCATACATAACAGCTGGTTGTACTCACCTGGCCATGGCACAGTGCCACTGTTGATCATTGCCCACAGCTGCTGCATGTACCATAGCTCCCTCCAGCTCAGGTTGCTGTCCCTGTGGCAGCACTGGTTACCTGTCCAAGCAATGCTTATCCTGCAGGTCAGGCACCGCCCCACAGATGCCCAGGGCCTGTCTGATGCCTCCCACTTTCCCCAGCAGCAGCTCCTCCTGGTCAACAACCAGGTCAACCAGGCTGGCCAGCTCCATAGTCAACTGCAAGTGGTAAAATCCTGCATTTGCCACCAAAGTAAAAAGTTGCTCACCAAGGCTTCCAAGCACGCTGAACATTTATTGAAGTGCCAGTGACAATAAAACACACGTCTTGACGTGTTTCAGAATACAATTCCTTTGTCAGAAGACATCTTTTGACAAAGGAATTGTATTCCAAAATGCATCAAGATGTGTGTTTGTTGTCACTGGCACTTTAATAAACGTTCAGCATCCTTTGAAGCCTTGGTGAGCAGCGTCTTACTGCGGTGGTCAGTGCTGGATTTTTCCACTTGTGATTGATCTGTTTACCCTGGCACCCCAGCCCAGTGCATCCTCTTTGCCTATGATTTCTCCATAGTCAACTACCTGGTGTCCCTCTGTCTTGCCTCTCGGAACCTCATGCGCCTGTGTGACATTATTATCTTCAGTATTTTAATGTCTGGCAACTCCCTCTCACTCCTCCAGCTGTTCCCTGGCCTGCCTTAGCTCTACTGAGTAGAGTTTGCATTAGTGCTGTACAGTAGTTTGACATTTTTGCTGTGCTAACAAGTTGTGCAGCACTAAACATGTTTCTGGAGGGAGGATGCGCATCTGCACGTGGATGGCAATGTGATTCCTGGGTGCATGGTGTGCATGCACAACACTGCATGTGTGCAATGCATAACGCCATAGGGCCCTATGCACAATTGTGTGGAGTGGCCATGTGTTGTGTATCCATGGCGCATAGCCACTCTGCACCCATTGTGCCCCCTGCAAGGGATGTACAACAAGGGGTGAGCAGCCAGCACACACCCAATCCCCCGGCCGCATGGACAGCAACACTCTAGGGGTGGCTGGCAGATGTGCCAGCACTATGTGATATTCACTTAGGCACGTAGTGCTGTCCACGGGGGTGCAGAGGAGGGCACAGGTTACGGCAAGGGGTACCCTGCTGTAACTCCAGTACACACCCTGAACGCACAGACTGCCGCCCAGTCCAGGCAAATAACCCCCGTCCCCTACCAACAGGACCCCAGCACCCATCCCCACTGACTGCCCAGTGCCACCAACCCTAGCACACAGGTGTGCCCCATTAGGAGGCAGTATAGCGCAGTGGTCTAAGGCTCTGAGCTGCAAATCTGGTGACATCCAGCAGACCAGACCTGGGTTTGAATCCCACAGCTTCCACTTGCATACTGTGTGACCCTGAGCAAGTCACTTAACCTCCTTGTGCTCCCAGGTCGCTCCTGTAAAAAAGCTTTCAGCTTAATGTGCTATACCTGGTTAAATAACTGAAAAAAAAAAAAATCCCCATGAATGCTGTACCTCCCTCCCACACACACAGAGGGGCACCAGCCCTGGGAGTGCTGCCCCCAACCCCGCCCTGTACAAAACCACCAGCCCAACCCCCCCCAGCCCTAGCCCCTCTGGGCAAGCAGTGGTGTTTGATTCCCACCCCCATACCTGGCCTCTGGTACAACCGCATGAGACAGTCAGTAGCAGCCCCCCACACCTTCTCAGCACTGGCCATCCTGGTGATGCTGTCAGCACACTGCCCATATATTGGTGGCACACCGCCAACAGCACTTGGATGACCAGCAGCCAAGGAGGTGCTGGGGGGCTGTGCTGCTGGCTGTCCCTTGCGATGGCACTGGGGAACAGGTACGTGGGTGAGGGGTACATGCCAGTCTGGGAAGGATTGCAGATGTGTCGGGGAGGTATCCGCCTACATGTGCACTGTGATGGGGCACAGATGTGTGCTGGTGGGTCCTTCATGGTGATGAGACTGTGCTGCATGGCGGGCCCAGGTGTATGGCACTGGGGCAGGATAGCCCTTGGGGGTGGGGGTATGCAACATGGGCTCAACTGGGGGTTGCACTGAGTGATGGAGCCTGGCCGCATGGGTCCAGGTGTGACTGTGGCTATTCATGTACCCAGATCCGTGCCCTGCCATGTAAGGGATCCACTGTGAGACCCGGGATGGGCATCTAATTGGATGCCCGCCTGGGCCTACTGCTCCACCCCCAGGGCAGGACCATGGACAGGTGGTGTCCATTGGTGAATACCGGCCTTTGTGCACCTGTCCACAAGTGCAAAACTACGTGAGTGGGGTACGCACCTCAAGTGCGTATTTCCTGCCCATTCATGCATCGGGACCATTATGTATATGTCTGTGCAGCACTATGATATCACCAGACATTGCATGACATTACGGCTGTCACCCCACTGGCTGTACCACTAGTGCTAGTGCAAGTGCTTTACTTTCACAGTAGCACTAGCGCAATATTCAAACTGTATGTAAATGACCAAATTTCACAGTCCATGCCTTAAATCCACATATGCATGTCATTACTAGAATGCATTCAGTCATTAGCATGGCTTATTGCACCTGGAGCATATAAAAGCAGCAGACAGCACCACAGAGCTTCCACAGAGGTACTGCAGGTAGCTAGAAGTAAGTGTAGTTTACAGTGGCCTACAACAGGGACAGAGGTGGACCTAGCAATGGGTTTATGCTGTATCTGTAATTGTATGTAGCTGTATCTGCACATTATCTCATGTTTGTGATAGGCAGGCAGCTTGCTCTGCATGTGCTTGCTCCTGCCGTGGGACACTAGGGCCTGCCACCAGTGTTCCTGTGGTCTGTGCTCTGTTGTGTGTACACAGTGATCAGTACTGTCCATCCTCCTCTGCTCAATAGGTATCATAATGGAGGAGGAATGAATCAGAAAGAGGAGGTTTTCCAAGGATGATGTAATGGCCCTGGCCCATGCCTACATGGCAAGGGAGGAACTGTTGGGCAGTCGCAAGAGGGGCCTGGGGTGAGATCTCCAAGGCATAACTGGAGATAACAGAGTCAGGCAATGCTATGGGAGGCAGGGGCAGGATGGTAGAGGAAGTACAGAAGAGGGCTGGTTACCTAAAGCACAGGATGAAGGGCATCGTAGCCAGGACACATTCTGACCTCTAGGTCACAGGCTGTGGTCCCTGGTGGGGGTTTCATGCTTGCCAGAGAGGCACACAGCATGGTGATGTGGACTACAGCTGGCCATGCACAGAGGGCAAACACTGGATGTACTACACAGATCTGTGTTCTGCAGGCACTTCCTACCATACCAATGCATCCTGTACAGGCCTCAGTACACCACACATGTGGGCCATTACTGCTGCATGCACTTTCAGCAATTGTGTACCTGTTAGGTGGATTACACAAAGGGGGTAGGCTGCCTGGTGTTATGTCGGTATTCAGGTGGTGTGGAAGTCTGCAGGGAAGTACTCTACTCTGCAACATGGGTGTCATATACTGTGTGATCACTGGTGATCAGAGGTGTGCATGATGTGTTCAGCACTGAGGGCATATGGGCACTGCACTGCACTGCATGGACAGCATGTGTGTGTCTCTAGACAGCACAGTGGGCCTGCATACTAGCATTGTCCCGCTCCAGGTATGTGCATTGCTCAGCAATGTTCCTCTCTTCTCTCAACAGCCCAGTCCTTGGTGGTGGACACAGTGGAAGACAATGAACTCTGACCATCCTGAAGGATGCTGACCCCAAGGCCAACTCCTACTGGAGCATAGAAGGACATGGACATCAGAAAGGAGACATATATGGATGAGTGGAGGTAGCAGGATGACTCTAGGTCCAGCTCCAACCCCACCAAGGAGCAAGACAGCAGAAGGAGCCATCCACTCACAACAGTGCTATGTGCAGTGGACACTGTCCCTGTTGGCCCCACCTGCCAATGGGGCCCAGCCTCCACCCACCTGCCCAGAAATGTTGGTCCACCTCAGGCCCATGCCCCCAACCCAGCCACCACTGTGCCACTGCAGTCCAATCCCCCTGGCCCAGCCACCACTGTGCCACACCAGGCCCATGCCCTTGGCTCAGCCAACACTGTGCCACCCCAGGCCAGTTCCCCTAGCCCAACCGCTGCTGTGCCATGCCGACCCAATTCTCAAGCACAGAATCAATTGTGGTGCCTCCCCAGCATACACAATGGGACGGGGTGTACTCTGACCCTGTGCTCTGGACAGTCCATGCTGCAGGCCACCATGTGGGCTCAAAAAGGCAAGATGGACTGCATGCGGGAAGTGCTGCAGGACCACATGCAGAATGCAGAGGTTTGACATGAGGAGCACATGGTAGCCTTCGAGGCTGGCTTCACAGGAATGGAGCAGTCCACAGTTGCTGGGTTTGGTGTAGTGGCTGGTGCCATACTGGGCTACAGTCATTGTCCCCATAAATGTGGGAGACAGCAACACTGCTGGTCATTCCAGTAGGGGGAGTATCACTCTGTGGCAGACACCTCAATATCTGGCCACCAGCCCTGTAGTGCCAGCACACGTACGCCCAGAACCCCAGCACACCTTGCATGCCGGTCCATGGGGGGCAGTCACCATGCAGACTGGCCATGGCCTGCTCCTCAGAGGTGTCACTACCCCATGGGGCTGTGGTCATGGGTGGCTCACACAATCCCCACACCAATCCTCCATTGTGTAGATGATATCCCCCATGTTGCCCACCAGGAAACATTGCACATGCCAGCCCCGTGTTCATGGTGTGGGTATGGGACATTCATAGAGGTGCTTCTCACACCTGTGCCCTACCCCAGGTTTGCAACCTCATGCACTCCTTATTACAAACCATATTTCCCTCTCCACCACCCCTCTCTGCCTGGATGGTTATTATTTTGTTTGAATCCCCCCCCACCTGGATGGCTATTATTTCATTGGAATCCTACTTTCCCCCAGCCTGAATGGCTATTATTGTTTTCAGTCCCCCTCACTCCAACCTGTATGGCTATTAATTTGTTTGAATCCACATTCACCCCCACCTGGATGACTTTTATTTGAATCCCTGTATTGTTTTGACATCATTTTTTTGTTACATTTAGGGCTGGGCAAAATCAGCAAATTCCAATTTTGCAGAATTGTAATGAAATTCCAAGAATTTCATGAAATTCCATGAACTTTTATGGAATTTTCTAAAATTCAGTAGTTGGTCATAACTCAGTCAGTCTTATAGTTAGAAGTTTGACATGTGGCATGCATACTGTTGGGAAGACACAATAAAAGGATTCCAAGTTTTATGACATATGGATGAGGGGTGGGGTTGATATAGGACCTCAGATTCTGGCAATTTATTATTCATGTGAACATTTCCAAAAGTAGCAGTACAATGAAAAACATTTTTCCAAGAAAGCTAGTTTCAGCTTCAGTAAAGAACAATATTAGTATACCTTCCTAATGTACTTGTCTAGCAACCTCCTATGCTGTGCACCATGGGCTAGATTCACAAAAAATCGCAAAGGTGACGCAAATGTTTGCGTTTCACTTTGGGATTGCTCAGGTGTTAGAAAATGCTAACCACAGATGGATAGTGTACCGCACTGTCTGACTGTGAACAAGGCTAGGCAGAGTCAGTGGTAACCCTATTGCCACTACCTCTAAACCCACTAGAACTGTCCCAACCTACATCCTGGGGAATGGCCCTGCAATGAATAGTGCAGGTGTGCTATTTGGTATTCACAAAAGCAGCCATGCAAATTAGCCCATTGGGCATGCAAGGCACTAAGTGGCCATTAGCATGCCCATTATGGGCTCATTTGCATGGTGTGCATGGCCTTTTGTGCAGAAAACTGCCCAGACTTGGAGCTATCCCTGGTGCTAGTGGCACCCCCCCCATGATCCCACAGCCATAATCAACAAGACATGTTACCAGTGCCTAGTGGTCTCTTCCCACACACAATGTCTGTCCTGACATTCTGTGACACTATCCCTGGTGACTAGCAGTCCCCCCACCAGTTGCCATGCCAGACAATGTATTCAGCAATGCCGGGTGGTTAGCAGCCCCATCCCCCATATGCCGCCATGCCCAGCTACGTGGAAACAATCTCTCTGGTCCCTCCTCCAACACTGATCACCCACCCAATAAGTAAAACCCTCTTCCCTGGTGTCCAGTGGTCCATCCCCCCACCCGCCGCCATCCCCATCTATATAGAAAAATCTCCCTGGTGGTGACTGGTCCCTCCCTCCACCTACACTCACATGCCTTTCAATAGAGGTAGTATGTGGTGTTGTCCAGTGGTCTTTCCACCATCCCCAGTGTGTCAAGAACCCCACACACAGCACCCGCTGCTACTGCACAGAGTTCCCACCCAAACACAGAGCTCTAGCCCATTACTAGGAACATGCTTCGTGCCCCCCCACCTTTCTACTCATTGGTGGTAGTGGCATCCCTCCCTCCTGCAGCACTGACGCCCACCCCCCCAATCCTCCATACTTTGAGGTCGATGCCACGGTCCCCATGAAAGCGAGTGGCACAGCCCACCACACTCCACCTCAGCCAACTGCCATCCAGTTGATTCCAGGAGTATGCTACTTATTTATAGAGCCAAGGCACATGGGTGGGAGACTGCTAGCCACCAGGGATAGTGTCATGAAATGTCAGGCTAGGCACTGGGACCACAAGGGTGATGTTTTTATTTATCAACAGGATGGCGATTGGTGACAAGAGAAGGGGATGACCACTAGCCACCAGGGAGATGTTTTTGTGTATCAGTGGGATGGCAATCGATTAGTGGGGAAGGGACCACCAGACCACCATGGACATTTTTTGAATGATCCATGGGATGGTGATCAGCTATTGGTGAAGGGGAGGGACAACTTGACTACCAGGGTGATGTTTTTATTTATCACCGGGATGGTGATTGGTGATCAGGGAAGAGGAGGGACCACTAGCTACCAGGGAGATGTTTTTATGTATCAATGGGATGGTGATCGGTGATCACAGGGAATGCTGCATTACCTCTGCCTGTCACTAGGGTTGAGCAGGATACCACAGGTCTCGGTCAGTGGTATCTACTATGTGCACAGGGACCACTTAAGAGGCCCTTGTGTGAGCACCAATATTCACATCCCCTTCCCCTCATTTGTATTGTGGACCCCTTCACACTTTGCCCCAGCACAAACCTGGTTTGTGGGTGCAAATTGGGCTTTTGTGAATACCAATTTGGCACAAAATCTGGTTTGCATTGCGTAAACATGTGCCATGGCAAGGTTTTGTGAATCTGGCCCCATGAGTCATATTTTATTTTTTCAATCCTAAACATTGCCAGGTCTACAATGATAATTTTTTTGCAAAATGTGATGGCCATTTTGTTTATGTTTTTTTAGGAAAAAATTTCTATGCTTACAACTTAAGCCTACTTTGGAGTTAGATAATTGAAAATTTATATACATACTTTCTTGGAAGTGGCAAATAGTGAATTTGACAAGCCACGTGCTCACTAGAGTGCAAGAAACACTTCTTGCAAAAAGACTTTCCTTTGTACAAAGCCGTAAACCAGACACATTTAAAATTCATGTTGACCTGGAAGAATTCTTCCAGAAAATTCAGCTGAAATACTTTCTTGCAAGAAATCAGCCAATGGACACAGTTAATTTGAATACTCTGAATCTGACAATTGGGAAGGATCGAACTGAAGACCCTGACATTTCATCACTAAATTTTTTGAGGTTCCAGAAGTTCTCAAAATGAGTGTTAGTTGGTACTCTGAGGACTATGGCAATCTTTCATTATTGGAATCTTTATTTCTGGAAGAGGAGCAGAGACTTTCATGTAACTTAAACGTTAACCCCTATGATTTGAACCATAGCAATCTTTTTGAGACAAGGAAATCCTTGTACTCCCCAAATTGGACTTTTGTCTTGGTTCAGTAAATTCTACCATGAATACATACAAAAAGACTGTATTCATGGAAGTACAGAATTTATTACAAAAAGACACAAAGTTATGGTGTAATATGTTTTTGGAGGAAACAAAAGCACTAAATGAATTACAGGACTTGGAAAATGTGGTACTTAAATCAGTTGATGGGGGGAGGGAAACATTATGCTTAAAAAATAATTATATAAAAGTAAGGTTTGTGAGTTACTAGAAGACACAGATAAGTATGTGAAATTAAGGTCCAGTCCAGTAGCTCATTTTAAACTAGAATTGCTCCAACTTTTAGAACATGCCATATCACTTAGTGAGATTACAGAATCTGATTTCAAGTTCTTACTACAAGAGTTCCCTGTTACACCCACTTTGTATATATTACCCAAAATATATAAGTACCCCTTGAATCCACCTGGTAGGTTGATTGTCTCGGAGGTGGGCTGGTTAACAAACAACTTATGTGTGTTCATTGACTTTTTCTTGCAAAGGAGAGTGGGCTGTGTGGGTACTTATATTAGATATACCATACACATTTTGGAGAAATTTGAGGATTCTCCTTGGTCACCTGAGTTTACCTGACTTACAATTGATATAGAATCCCTGTATACCTCAGATAAGCACATGGATGGGATTGAAGCCTATGAATACTTTCTACACAGAGACCCACTATCGCACAGCATGCTGGTATATTTAATTTTAGTAGGGTTATAATTCGTCTTGATACATCATTATTTTGAGTTCAACACTCAGTACTGTCTCCAACAATGTGCAACTGCCATGGGGGCCAATATGGTGCCCTCCTATGCAAACCTATTCATGGGTTTTTGGGAGGAGCATTTTGTGTTGAATAACTTGTCAACCCCTTTTTTAGTAAGATAACAAAATGGTTCAGATTTATTGATGATGTTGTTTGTATATGGTCTGGAAAGGAACAAGAAATTGAAGAATTCATGACATGGCTCGATGACAGTAACCTGAATTTAAAATTTGACCATAAAAAACACTCAGAATACATTGATTTCCTTGACATCACAGTGATGGTGGGGAGTGACAGCAAGGTGCTCACTAAAGGTTTTCGGAAACCCATGGCATCAAATAGCCTTTTGTTGGCTTCTAATTGCCAACCTTGCTCTATGAAGGAATCCATTCTCTACAGTCATTTTATTAAGGCTAAAGAGAAATTGTTCTGGTAATATTACATTAATTGAACAAGCACAGGAGCTGAGGAACAGATATTTGGAGACAGGGTATAGCATAGTGACTGTGGCAAATGCTTTACTAAAAGCAGAACAGGTGGAATGAAAAACTTTTCTCAAACCAAAGTCCAGGAGTCAAAATATACATGAAACAATAAGTTTTATCTCAGAATACAATTCAGTGGCTAAACAGTTGGATATCATAGACTCTATGTAGTGGACTAACCTATTGGGAGACTCTAAATTGGCATCTCATATTGGACTTAAACCTAGGGTTACTTTCAAAAGAGGTCCTAATCTTAAGGACAAACATGTTAGAAGCCAGTTTTCAGACACAGTACATATGGGGGAGGGGGGGCATGGCTTCTGGTTAGACCTGCTGGCATGTACAGGTGGGGTTATTGTAACATCTGTGAGTTCTGTAAGCAGAAAATAGAGTTTGTATCTCCAACATACAACAGAAGAATGGGTATCTGTCAGTTCATATCTTGTACATCAAATTTCATTGTGTACACCCTTTAGTGCAATTGCAATAAGTTTTATGTGGGCCATACTGTGACAAAGGTCAAACAAAGAATTCAAGAGCATTTAAGGGACATCAGAAACTGTAATTTGGAGAATCCAGTGGCTGAACATTTCTTGTCGCACCACAATAGTAACCCAAAGGAACAGAAATTTGTGGGGATGGAACAGGTGAAGGTGGGGGAGAGAGGTGGTGATAGGCTTATACGTCTACTATGGCGCTAAAGCTACTGGATTTTTTCACTTAAAGCTTTACAGCCAGATGGACTTAATCTTACATGTGATTTAAAACCTATCTATAAGATCTATGCAACTGAATAAAGCATGGTATAATGATAGAGGGGTCCTTTGCTGGGTTTCCCCTCTCTTGAGATGATTATTGGACCTACACAAACCTCAGACCTTCACCCCCCTTTCCTTTCCTGGTTTGTCTTTAGGTTATTTATCAGTTTATTAATGATGCAGTATGTTTAAAACTCTGCCTTTTGGTTTTGATGTTGAAGTGGATTTATAATTAATGAAATAGATTTATTATTTTTTTCTTTCTTTTCTCTTGCAGCCGGAGGTTTGGAGAGTGCAGGATGTTCCTGCTTTGGTCATTGGTAGTGACCTCTCTTGATTGGACTGCTTCCTTCCCTGATTTGAACCACTCCCAAGTTTTCTTTCTTTTTAAATGTAAGCAGTTATATGCTGATACTTGTTTCTAACAGCACTAAAGAAAAAAAGAAATGAGATTGCCTGTGACTGTGTTTAAATTTTGATGTTTTGTCCTTAGTTTAATATTATTGGTTCTTGCGAATTTAGTGCAACATATTGAATTGTCAAAGGTGCATTCTGACTTTTGAAAAAAGTAGTAAGAACAATATGGCAAACTATTTGTTTTTGTACTGCACTATAAGATTTATTATGTAATGATGTGATGCTCAGCAATAACACCATAAGGCTGAGTATAAAAGGTGGGTGGTCTATCCAGGTAGCTGCCCCCTGATGAAGCTTTAATTGGGCGAAGCACTGGGGCACCTGGGTAATTGATAACCTGGGCAGATTTGTGGAAGATGTGTTATTATCTTTGTGATGCATAATTTGTGATGAAGTTTAATAAAACCACACTAGTTTATATTTTTTGAGCATAGCTACATTGTTTACTAACTCTGTGCATTGCATCTTCCACTTTGCAGATTTTGAGTGCTGGACTTGCTGTTTATTGTTGCTGTTGTTTGGGTATACGTAATATCTAACCTGCACCCCTCTTTTTTTATTTATTTATTTTTAAATTAAGTATACTTCATTAAGACAACTATGAAAACAACAAACCAATATAGAAATCAAAAACAGACACACATATCAAATACCAAATAGTAACATACAAAAACACCGACAAGCAACAAAAACCGAAACACCCTCCTAACCCCCACCCTAAAACTTCCCCTGCAGGATGCCTAAGAATGATCAAAATACTCAGGGGAAAAAAATGGAAAGTAAAAGTTGGATACAAAAACACATTACCAGTCCAAACTAACAAAGTAATAGAGTGTGTGAAGTTTCCCATCGAGAGGTATAAACATGGAGAAAGTGATAAAAAGTGGCTATCAGCTTCACAACAGTGACAGCAGTAAACATCTCTTGGAGCCATTCAGCCCTGGTGGGAGTCAAATCATCCAATCAATGACGAAGGATAATAAGTTTAGCAAAAGCTGTGATAAGGGCCATATAGTCCTTCTGCAGCTCCAGGAGGTGATCACTATAGTCACCTAACATACAGTTCTGTGGTGTAAAGGCCTCCTGGAGGCCAAAAAGGGGATCCAGACTATTCCTAATAGACTCCCAGAAGGGCTGAACTTTAGTGCATTGCCAAAACATATGGTATAAAGCACTCTCAGTTTCAAAACATCGAGAGCACAAAGGAGATTTTCTCACACCCATCTGGTAATGTTTCATAGGAGATAGGCAAAAATTATGTACAATTTTAAATTGCTGAAGTTGTAAATAGTGTTGTTTAAGAAATTTCTATAAATCCACCCAAATTTGTTGCCATTTCTCATCAGGTACTTGATAGCCAAGAGAATTTGACCAATAGAAGGTGTTTGGTGATAATGAGGAACAAACATGAAAATCCAAGTTCTTAGAAATGGCTGAAATCAAATGTGGCTGTCAAGAAAGTTTTGCCAAGGTCTCAAAGAACAAGCATGCCTGGTCTGACCATGGCTGGGGCCCCAGGGATTTAGAAACACAATGCAATATTTGATGAAATTTTAAACAATTGTTGTTATTTTTAAAAGGTTTAAAAGGGAGGTCATAATTCCGCTATACAAGACACTAGTGAGGCCCCACCTGGAGTACAGTGTACAGTTCTGGAGACCATACCTACGTAAGGACATAGACAGGGTAGAGAAGGTTCAGAGGAGGGCAACAAAGATGGTGCATGGGTTGCATCACAAATCCTATGAAGACAGGTTGAAGGAACTGAACATGTACTCCTGGAGGAGAGGAGGGAGAGGGATATGATAGAGACATACAAGTATCTTACAGGGAGGAACAGGGTGCAGGAAAACACTATTTTTAAGCGAAAAAGATGTTTCAGGACTAGAGGGCATGGGATGAAGTTGGAGGGAGGACGATTCAGAGGAAACATGAGAAAGAATTTCTTCACAGAGCGGGTGGTGGACAAGTGGAACACCCTGCCAGAGGAAGTGGTGGGGGCTGAAACAATCACGGGATTTAAGAATGCATGGGATAGACATAAAGGAATTCTAGAGGTCAGGGGTAAGGGGAAATAGACTTCAAGGAAAATAAACTGAACTTACAAGCTCAAATGGGCAGACTAGGTGGGCCATAGGCCCTTATCTGCCGACACTGTCTATGTATCTATGTATCTATGTTATGAACCCTGAACTGCTTTTGAAAGGCTTAAAAAGGCAAAAAAGATTGATCAGAGATCAGTGATGCCAGACAAGATATGGAAAGGCCAGGCCAAAAAGAGGGGTGGATTTTTTTTTTATCAATAAAGAAATTAGGGTTTAGAAATAATGGTTGCCTGATATCCTTGAAATGTGAAAAGGCTAGATGTCTGCAGAGCTGAGCATGATCATGAACCGACCATGCGATCGGGGTATCATAGAGTGAGGAGGGCAAGCATGTTGGAGAGATGAACAACAGAGATGAAATGGAAAACTGGGATGTTTGGACTAACTCGCTTTCAATTTGGCAGGGACATAGGCACCTTCAGCAGGGGTGTCATCAAATTGATACCACTGAAAATATTTGGCCCCATTCAAGGCTGAGTAATAACACAAAAAATGAGGAAGTTGCAACCCATCAAATAGTTTAGGCTGAACTAATTTATCATAAACTCTCCGAGGTGGTTTGTCTAACCAAAGAAACCAAGTTGATAACATGTAAATGCTTAAACCAAGTTAAGGGTAATACGATATTTAACATTCCCAGACAGTACGTTAAACGGGGTAGCACATTCATTTTAATGATGGCTGCTCTGCCCCAGAGTGTCATGGGTAGGCTTTTCCACCTTATCAAGTCCTGCTCAAGGTTTTTTACTACCGAATCTATATTCATAGATTTCAAGATCGAGGGGTTGCGGGTAAGTTTAATACCTAAGTAATTAAGAGACTTGGTTACCCACAATAGGCCAAAGGGTACTAAATGGGATTTATCTACCTGGGAGGAAAGAGGAAACACAACTGATTTCAAAAGGTTAAATTTATGAGCAGAAAAAGAACTGAATTCCTTTGTCACCTTCAGAACTTCTGAAATAGAGTTCTGGGGGTCTGAGAGGTGCAGAACAGTATCATAGAAACATAGACTTTGACAGCAGATAAGGACCGCTTGGCCTATCTAGTCTGCCCATTTCCCTACCTACAGGATAGGTGCAGATCCTAGTTAACCAACAGCCTATTTCTTCCTACCCCCCACAAGAATTGCCTTATGTCTGTCCCATGCATTCTTGAATTCTCCCAAAGTTTTAGACCCCACAACCTCCTCAGGAAGGCTGTTCCATGCATCCACTACCCTATCTGTGAAATAATACTTCCTCACATTGCCCCTGAACCGCCCCCCCATCTTTAAATTAAGTCCCCTTGTTCTTGCACATCTCTTTTCTGAAAGATGCTACCCTCTTGGACTTTGTTGATTCCACTGAGGTACTTAAAAGTTTCTATCATGTCCCCTCTCCCTTCTTTCCT
Source organism: Neoceratodus forsteri (assembly GCA_016271365.2). Taxonomy (NCBI): domain Eukaryota; kingdom Metazoa; phylum Chordata; order Ceratodontiformes; family Ceratodontidae; genus Neoceratodus; species Neoceratodus forsteri. The sequence continues at coordinate 1,684,874,882 of CM057456.1, forward strand.
CAAGGGTATACATATTAAGCTCCTTTAGTCTCTCCTCATACGGCTTCTCTTGCAGACCCTGCACCATTTTAGATGCCTTCCTCTGGACTGCCTCTATCCTGTCTATGTCCTTGCAGAGATGGGGTCTCCAGAACTGGACGCAGTACTCCAGATGGGGTCTCACCAACTGTCTGTACAGAGGGATAACAACTTCCTGTTTTCTGCTGCTGATGCCTCTCCCTATGCATCCCAGTATACCCCCAGCCCTCCCTACTGTCTTCTCACATTGCTTGCTAATCTTAATGTCATCTGATATGATTACCCCCAGGTCCCTTTCCTTTTCTGTTGTTGTTACTACCCCCATTGTGTATTCTTCCCCTAGGTTCTTGTTTCCCAGGTGCATTATTTTGCACTTCTTTGCATTGAATCCCAGCTGCCATACTTCTGACCATTCCTCCAACCTTGCCAAGTCCCTTCCCATCCTTTCCACACCTCCTTGTGTATCAACCCTGTTGCGGATCTTTGTGTCATCTGCAAAGAGGCATACTTTTCCTTCTAGTCCCTCTGCAATGTCACTTATGAAGACATTAAAAAGTACTGGACCCAATACTGAACCCTGTGGTACCCCACTAGTAACTCCTCTTTCTTCAGAGTGGACTCCATTTACAATTACCTTCTGTGTCCTGTTGTCCAGCCAATGTTTTACCCTGGCTACCACTTTGGGATCCACTCCCAGGCTGGTTAATTTGACTATTAATCTTTTGTGTGAGACTGTGTCAAATGCCTTGCTGAAGTCTAAGTACGCCATGTCCACAGCCCCTCCCCGGTCTACTACTTTGGTCACCCAGTCAAAGAAATCTATTAGATTCGTCTGACATGATCTTCCCGCTGTGAACCCATGCTGCATTGGGTCCTGGCCCCACTGGCCTCTAGGTACTCAACTATTCTTTCCTTCAGAAGTGACTCCATCACTTTCCCTACCACAGAGGTCAGACTGACAGGTCTGTAGTTTCCTGCCTCTGTCTTGGTCCCACTTTTGTGAAGGGGAATCACATCCGCCTTCCTCCAGTCCTCGGGTACCACACCATCCTCCCTTGATTTATTAAAAAGAGTAGCCAGTGGTTTCACTAGTTCCCCGCTTAATTCTTTTAGAATTCTGGGGTGAATTCCATCAGGCCCCATTGCTTTGTCCACCTTCAGTTTTAGGAGTTCTTGCAGAACCCTTTCTTCTTTGAAAGGACTGGGATTGCCCCCACTATCAAGAGTGCTTCTGTTAATTGGATTAGGCACTTCCCCCTTCTCTTTTGTGAATACTGAGCAGAAATATTCATTCAGTATCCCAACTTTTTCACTGTCCCCCTCTGCCCACCCTCTGTTCATTCTATTCAGCCTCACTATCCCTCCCTTTGTCTTTCTACACTCTCTGATGTACCTGTATCATCTGCATATGTGGACAGATTGAATTCTTGGGAAGCAACACAAATCCTCCGAATTCCAATGGTGGCATTCATTTTTTGGGGTTAGGGGTTCTATATATAAATTAAAAAATGGTTCCATGTCATAATGGCAAAAGCCTAAATGCGATCGCCATTATGCAGAAGTCAAGAGTGGCAAAAATTTATTTTGGCACTCACTCTGACACCCTGGTGCACAGCAAAAGGGTGCAGGGGACTTAGTTTTAATGTTTTCTGAAGGGGCTACCTCTTGCACCACCACTAATGGATTCTCAACTCCAGGGGTGCATGTTGTAGGGTGAAAACATTAAAAAGATGTTCATACCGCACAATAAAAATGCACCAGCGCCCAGAGATCAACCCTGTACCCTGCTGATCGATACCAGCAACCCACCCACCACGCCATGGGGTCAGCATGGCAACTGACCATGGCACCACCCCCATATCCCTCACTGTGTGTCCCACTCCCACCCCCTACGAGTACCTATAGTGATAGGATATTGCTATAGTCACCAACCCCCCCATCCGGCCACCGTATCCCCTGTGCTCCGTTGCTGCAATGCGCTGGGCAGAGGGTCACCATTATTGTCGGCACCCTTCCCCAAATGCCCACATCACAGACACCCTAAAAAGCTTAGGGGAGAGGGAACAACCTTGTCTAGTTCTCCTGAGGGAAAAAGGATCCGAAAGAACATCATTGCAAATAACTCTGGCTGAGGGGAATCGATAAAGAACTTGAAGCCAGTAGATAAATGACTCAGGGAAATTATATTGACCTAAGACAAAAAAAAAGGTAGTTCAATGAAACTCTATCAAATGTTTTTCCTGCATCGAGGGAAAACAAAACTGCATCAGTGTTGGTCTCCCTGGATGCAGAAAGAAAATGATGAATCTTACATAGATGATCACTGGCCAATCTACCAGCCATGAAACCTACTTGTTCGGGGCCAATCAAATCACTCCACACTTTGCTTAGCCTGTCAGCTAGAACCTTGGCTAGAATTTTAATATCCACATTAAGCAAAGAAATGGGCCTATAGCTGTCAGGTCTCACAGGGTCCTTTCCTGGCTTGGGAATCAAAGAAATTCATGCTTCAAAAAGTTGGGTTCCTTTAATTCATGTGAGTATAAGTAATTATAAATCTTGAACCAATAAGATTGAGCTGGACAAGGACACCGGGTGCTCTGTGACTCAAAATACTAAAGAATACCAAAACAGTCACGGCACTCACCTCTCACTACCAAATAAAAGTCCAAAGGCAATTGCAGACGTGAATAATCCTTTACTAAGTGGCAGCAGCAAATACAAAGTACAGACACAATAAATTTTCTCACGTTTCACCCAGTCATGGGCTTTATCAAAGATAGTACCCTCTGGTGTTTGTACCATTATATAGCATTCAAAACTCCCTCTCTGTGGTCACATGACATACTTTTAAAGTGCAAGTGCATACATAGAAAAATATATATTAAATCCATTGAATATTATTGGAAAATAAGTCTGTTTCATCACAGTGTAAAATACCTTTTTCTTTTTACTTTTCTATTTTTCCTCCAGCCCAACAATGATGATGTTGGGCTGGAGGAAGAAATAGAAAAATTAAAAGAAAAATTATTTTGCACTTATTTGGTGAGTGGACCCATTTTTCCAATCTGTTTAGTGGATTGACAGTCTTGATTGGTTTTGGCTCTCCCCCAGTCTTTTATATTTCTCTTCTGCTTTAGTTTCCCTTCTCGAGGTTAACTGTGGTGGACTCCATCCCTAAACATTATATACAGCCATGTACAAACTATAATACCAACACCAAAAAGCATTAAGATTTCTCCTGCTATCAACCAATATCTTCACATTCAAATACAAACATTCCTTTTTGTGAATGTAATACCATCATCAATATACAATTTAGTCAATGTAAACATTATTCTGAATAAAAACATTCTTGATGTAAGCAGAGGAAACCAAAAAAAGCCTTAAATATTCCTCTTTTATTTTACAAAGTATTTATTGACTTCAACACATGCTTGCAAATTCCTTACTGGTTACTCAAAAAACCTTCCTAAAAGGAACTGTTTATATGTTTCAACACTAGAACTTGCACTCATAGGGTGAAGGCAAAACCGCTTATCTCTATATTATACTTCATATACAATGCACCCATCTTTCTTATACTGTATGTACATTTATATTGTTATATATGCACAAAATTAACAATCTGGAGCAATTGCCTGGGGGGCATGGGAACCACCAGAAACTAGTCACAGGGACCAGAGATAACAAACCAGGCAGTTCCTCCGAGGGAGTCTAACAGGCCAAGGAATGGGGGCAGACATGAAACATAAGGCCCTTGGGTCATTTTCTTGTGTACGGGCTGCTATACTAAACTAAGGGGAACATGGGTATGTGTGTGCAAGGAGGGCTTATTTCAATATACTATACAGGGCCAAATGAAGACCACAAGTTAACTAAAGCTGGAAATACATACCTACATAGACAAACTACAAGTTTTAAATAAATGTATAGGCACACACCTTAGATACACAGTTCGTAAGGATAGCTACTGCATGTACTATTTGCCCAGAGTACTTATCTCTGGGTGGTATATCAAACCAACAGCCAGTCCCCAATTCTTTTGTCCATTTTATTTCCATTTGTAGAGTGCCAGAAGATTACATATGTATATACACAGTGATATTTCTTCTCTCTTATGGCCCTCCATGTAACCTAAGGAAAAACATATGGGGGGTTGTTTACTATTTTTAATTACACAGTTTCATAACAAATTTACTGTCTATTCTCCAGAAATGGCCTTAACTCAATGTGATCATTAAGGCCTTTATTCATGTATGCCCCCAGTGTGCAGCTCCAAAAATGCTCTCTTTGGCTCAATAATCCCTTCCTATCTCCTCCACCGTGTCCCAAAGTAACATTCTCAATGCCTACAAATTTCAATATGTGTTCCTCTCTATTTTCCACACTTTGCATATGTTCAGCTCAGGCATATTGCAGGTTTCCATTCCTTATTGCACCCAAATGTTCACCAATTCTCTCCTTCCACTTATGCTTCATTTTACCAACATAATATGCCCCACAGGAGCAGAAAGAGTAGTAAATGACATAAGTGGTATTACAATTGATGAATTGCTTGATATCACACATTCTGTTATTATAGGAGTTTTTGAAAATAATACACTCATATGTAATTGGGCAAAATTTACACCCACCACAATGCTTGCATCACTTAGGCAAAGGTGGTAACCATGTTCTGGGTTTCTCCACCTCTATTGTAGAGATCACTAGTATGTCCCTGAGATTACTCACCCTCCTGTAGAACATCCTTGGAGGTATTTTTGCTGTCTCCTTTAACCTATGATCTGCCCCTAATATGTGCCAATGTTTGTATACGATATTCTTAATCGTATTTGATCTCAGACTATAAGTTGTTACAAAATTAATTCTACTCTGTTTATTTTCTGCTTCCTTTCTTTTTGCCTCCATGAGACTTTTTCTGCTTTTTAAATCACATGCTTTCTTAGCTTCAGCAATAATACTGTTTTCTTATCCCCTAACTCTAAAGCGAACCTCTTGATTCTTCAGTTCCCTATCCAAGTCTGTTTTTTTTTGTTACAGTTCCTTTTAATTTTATACATTTGGCTTTTGGGAATATTTTCTTTGGTGTGGTAGGGGTGACAGCTGCTAGCTAGCAGTATTGCGTTCCTATCCGTGGATTTCCTGTATAATGTTGTAGCTATTCTGTTTCCCTCTACCACTCTTACCTTGAGGTCCAGAAAAGATATATCCTCCATGCTAGTTGTGTACACAAACCTGAGATGCTTATTGGTGTTATGTAGGTACCCTATGAATTCCTTTAACTCTCTTTCATCTCACCTCCATACCAAAAATGTATCATCAATAAAGCATTTACATAATGTAATTTTTGATCTATAAGGGTTTATATTCCCAACCCAGATTGCACCTTCTTCCCAGAAGCCAAGGTATAAATTAGCATAATTGGGGGCAAAACTTGCCCCCATTGCTGTACCCTTTATCTGATGATAATGTTGATCCTTAACCAGAAGAAATTCCCTTCCAATACTATTTGTGTTAAATCCACCGAGAAGTCTGTATCAGGTCTTACACCTGTCCTCCTAAGCTCCAAATAGTGGTGTATAGCTCTCATTGCTCCCACATGGGGTATGTTTGTATACAGTGACTCTATATCTAGAGTCACTAGAATACAACCTTCTTCCTACTTATGATCTCTAAGTACTCTAAGCACACTATCACTTGTGTCCTTAACATAGGATGGTAGGGTTTTGGCATTGCTTCTTATATTATTATCCACTACCCTCACTAGTGGCTCAGTTACTAACCCTACTCTTGATATTATAGGATGACCAGGTGGATTTATTAGGGTTTTATGGACCTTCGGGAGAACACAGAACTGTGATTTCAATGGATGCTAGGTAGTGAGATATTTCCGCTCCTTGTTGTTAATCAGACCCTCTTTTTCTGCCCATTCAAAAATCTCATCACTCTCTCTTTTGAAGATGTAGGGTATGATCCCTCCCCATAGGTCTGTAATACTGCCTATTAGACAATTGTCTTTCTACTTCCTGAATGTAGTCACAGGTGTTTAACACCACCACACTCCCACCCTTATCTGCCGACTTTATTATTGTGGCCTTGTTGTTTTTCAGAGACCATATTGCTTCTCTTTCATCTGAGGTTAAGTTGTTAAACCTAGGTTCATAGTCCTCACTTCTTAACTTTTCTATGTCCTACTCACACATCTTCTGGAAGACAGCAACTGCATGGGGTTGGGGCAGGCAGAATGTACTAGATCTCTTTCTGTTTTCAGTTTTATCTGCTGCCACTTAGTAAAGGTTTATTCATGTCTGCAATTGCCTTTGGACTTTTATTTGGTGATGAGTGATGAATGCTGTGGCTGTTTCGGTGTTCTTTAATTATAAATCTTTATTAGGATTTGGGATAGTTCAGCTGAAAAGACCATGTAAAAACTGATGAAAAAACCATCAGGCACTGGTGCTTCGTCAAGAGCCATGGCTGAAATAGATACCCGTACTTCTTCTTCATGAATTGGGCCCTCTAGTAATTCACGTTAGGTTCTGAAAAGGTGAGGTAAGGAGAGGTTATTTAGGAACTGAAGCATCTTCTGCTGTACAGATGAGATGTTTAAATCATCATTGTAGATGTGTGAAAAAATATTTCCTAATAATTTGAGGCATCTGCCTTTGAGTTGTCACCCATTCTCCTGTTGAATGCTCCCTTAGTGCTTGTATCCAGTTAGACATCTCTTGGTGAGGCAAAGGGTCAGGAAACAACTGGCTCATTTCCCTTGCCCTAAATAAGTAGCCCTCATCTTAGTGAGGTGTTTACCTGTACGTTCCAAGAGGATACCCGAGTATTTGGCCCTTAATTGGGACAAACATGTTTGGGTCTCTTCAGTGGTTAAATGGCAGAGGTCTTCTCCAGGGTTCTAATCAATTGTAGCAACTGAGTGGTTTCCTGCCTATGCCTCTTTCTACATACAGTGGCTAATCCGATCATCTCTCCACACCGGGTACATTTCAAGGCAGCCCACAGTTGATCTAAAAAATGAATGGAATTCCAGTTCTCTTGAACAGAAGAAATAATAAACTGTTTCAGTTTAGAGACTAAAGTTGTATCTTTATGCAGTTGAGCATTAAAGGACCAGGAATGCTCTCTATCAACAGTAGGGGGTAGGTCAAAAAGTAGAGAAATAGGAGCATGGTCAGAAATAACTTTAACCTCAATGGAACTAGAGTGTATAGTGGAATGAAGTTGCTTGCTAACACAGAAGTAATCCAAGTGAGAAAAATAATTATGTAGTATTGAGTGAAATGTAAATTCTTTAATGCTTGGATGCATTAACCTTCATGGGTCTACAAGACCCACCTGGTCTAAACATTCTCTGAGGGTGTGCTGCCTGGGGGGATAAACCAGCATGGGGTCTGTTGGAATGGTTTAAGTCATTTTGAAAAACTAGGTTCCAGTCACCATCCAAAATGATTGGTAAATGTAAAAAATGTAGCTAAAACAGAGGCTAACCTTACATATCACGTGACTCCAACCTGCACCCCTCCTAAGCACTGGTGAGCACTACACCACCTGTTTGGACAACCACACTTTACCCTGTAGCAGGTGTAGGCTCCCTGGCACAGCTGCAGGGGTTGCTGTGTTGGTGGAACCTGCCACCAACCATCCTCAGCTGAGATGCAGTGCTGAGCAGCAGCTGTCTTGGGCATGACCTGCCCCCCCCAGTGTGACTTCCCAGGCTCACTTCTAAACCCAGGTCATCAGCATGGCAGTGCAACCCTCTGCTGCTGGACCATGGGGTGGCCACAAAGCCTAATATTTAGGGTCAATGAACCTAACACAATTGGTGCTATTCCATTCTCTATTTTTCAATGTTTCAAGGGCTTAAAATTCTGCAGTTTACATAAATGAGAAATGTAAATGTATAAAATTTCCAAATGTTTGGAGGCTTATTCACCTTTATAGGTAGAAATCTGAATCTTAGTACACTTCAGTATGGACCTTAGTAAAGTCATTATACCAAAGTTGGCACAATTTGGACAAATACTTTTTAATTAGATGAAAATAACTGAAATCATAATTTTGGCAACATTTTGTAAAATTTTCATGTAAATTTCGCAAACTTTCATGGAATCAGAATCAGAATTTCACCAGTGTTTCACCAGCAGAAGATACATTTCACTCAGCTCTAGTTACATTTCTAATACATTTTGTTACACCATTATAGTCTCCTGTGTGTAATCTCTGTCTGGGTCCATAGATATCTGAAATGAGGCAGTCCCTGTATTCCCAGGATCGCCTGACCATCTTGGGATCACACCTATTGAGCTGCTTCTGCATCCCCTAGTCCACTGGTCCTGAATGTGTTGCAGTGTTGCCCTCTAGGATCAGCAGGAATATTCCATGGTTTAGAACCATGTTTTGTAGTATGCAGCAGGCAAGGACTATGGACAGGCCTTCTGAGGTCTGTATTGTAGGGCACCACTGGAATGGTCAATGCATCTGAATCACACCTTGAGCATGCCAAAGACCCACTCAGTGACACTGCATGTAGAGATTTGTGTCATGTCATACCTGTCCTTTACAACAGATGTGGGTCACATGACAGGTGTTAGCAGGCAGGAATGCAGGGCATGTGCACTGTCCCCTGTGTAGGAAAATTGCATTGGTTAGTGACATCAATGGCAGCTATGGTCAATGGTGGGGCCTTGGGCATATGCTCACCAACAAGGTGCCCACTGGGTATACTCCCACCTTCAAACCTCTGGCTCAGAATGGAATTGTGTTGGATGAAGGGGTTGTGGGCACTGCTTGGGTACCATGTTAGGTCATTGGTGAGGCACCCTGTTGCAATATGAACCAACTAACAGCTGATGGAGTGGAAGCTCTATCTTTTTGTGTAGGCCTCCACTCAATCCTCTCAGGGTGCATGAATGGCAACATGGGTGCAGTCAATGGCACCCTGTATGGCTGGTAGGTGTGCAACCTGATGTAGTAGTAGTAAAGATCTTCATTTTTATGGCTGCAGGGGCAGAGCCTGCAGCCATCTTGCGATCAGCTCTAAAAATGATTCACTGGATTCTGACAGAAGAACAAATGTGGAATTGCAGCACAGTCTCTCTGCAACCACAAGTTGAAGCACTCTGATCATCAGTCATTTCTTTAGGCAGCCCCCCTGCAGGTGCACTACTTTACTGTGCTCAAGATGGCTGGCAGAGGTCAGTGCACATACACAAGCAGTTGCTCATGCTTGACCTCACTTCCACACTTGCGGTGAACTTGCGCATGTGCACTGAGATCATGGAGGAACAGTCCACCATGGTTAAGATGGCCACTGGGGCTCAGTGTGCATATGCAATTTCACTGCAAGTGCAGAAATAAAGTCACCCATGCACAACTGCTTGCTCATGCATACTGAGCTCTAGCAGCCATCTTGGGCATGGTGGACTGTTCTGCCATGAGCTCATTGAGCGCTCTTAAAGTGCAAGTGCAGCCATGTCAGCTCTGACCGGAGTGTGTTATACAGGCCATAACTGTTAGGGCTAGAATCTCTGTTTACAAAGTTGTCCTGTACTGTAGGATTGTTGCATAAATCTTATAAGAGATACAGGGTTAGCATGTACATAATTACTGCATGGTTACTGTTCACTCTGCTGACTCTGCTGGTATAGTGGGGAATAAGATAAACTCCCAAGCATGGGCATCTAGAAGCTGGTCCAACAGGTGCACTGTGGCAAACTGTGATACTAGTGTTATCACCCACTAGTATTTGAAAAGTTCAGGTGGCCAGGAAACACAGTGCTGATGTCATCCTGAGCTCTATGTACATTGCATGGCTGTGGTGGATATCTGTCAGGTGCTTCTCATGCAGCAGCTTACAGAGCTGCATGAGTATAGCCCTGTTGAGCTTGTCCCAAGCCATGATTTGTTTGTCACTGAGGATTTCAAACATGACTCATGGGTGGTACTGTTTGATTGCAGCATAGCACCTCCAATGCCTGTGCTGTATCCCAGGGGAAGCATTTCCCTGTTCCTTGTCCTCCAGGACAGCCTCCATCAGATACATAATGTGTGCCATGTTCTTTATAGTTCAGGGATACACCTCTAGGTTTCCCAGTTAAGGGAAAACACATAACCCTGTAATTGCAGCACTTACTCGTTGGTATGGTTGTTGTGTCATATGTGTGATACACTTCTATTTCAGTTTCTTTTTTCTTCTGAAATCCTACATTACTGTCTCCTGGGTGTGCTGCGCCATTTAGTGGTATCTGTGTGGGGCACACCACAACTGTTATTCTAAATAAGCACTTCATGCTCATTCACAAGCCTCCACTTCCATCTTTGTGCCTGTGTGCACCGTGATACTACGCGAGCATCACTTGTTTACCTTTTGCTGGCATGTGCCCATGCTTGCACTCCAGTAGACTATTGGGAAGAGTAGCTGTGTCCCAAAGGTAGATACGTGCATCTCTCACAGTTGCCCACAGCACAGTTTAAACACACTGTGATTGTAACAAGTTTTTTCTTCTTCTCAATGACAGTGTGTGTGGATCACAGGCATAAACAGCCACTTTGAACAAGCACAGTATCCATTGTGTTCTTGTAGTATGCTTCTGGTCAGACACACTACAGAGGACCATGTGGCTTCATAGTGTAAGCTGCCTGCTTTACTAGTTTTTGCACAACACCCAGCTACATTGTGAAACTTCCAGGACTGCAATATCACTCTCTGGGGAATGGTTATTGTGCTCTGACATGCTGCTGAATATTTTCTACCTAAAAAGTCACTCTGTACAGCACAGTGTACAGCACTGGATGCCCCTTCATTTTCCAATGCTTTCTTATTAGAATTATGGAAGTGTAGTGAGTCAGTCAGTCCTGCACAAGTTGTGGCCTTTCAGTAGTCATATATCAGATATTGACAGTGTGAGTCAAGTTCTGTACCTGGACTATTAAAAATGGCAAATTGTCCCAGTCCTAGTGATGGTGTGTCAGGCAATGAAGACATGCCAGTCTTCATTACCTGGCACTGAGAGTGACACTGACAGTGAAAGTTCAGAAGTACTGCTTGACATATTAACCCATAGTGTTGATGATATGCAAATCCAGACTTACATGTTTGAGCCATGTCAACCTCAACCTGTGCTAGCAAGTCACACATCACAGGGTAGTATGGCTTCTGAAGAACATGATGACAGCATTGTGGCTAATAGATTGGCTTATCTAACATGGTGTAGTTATCAACACTGTGTACTTATGCTAACAGTGCATGAGTCTCTGTGTTGTCATGAGATGTCACAACAGTTGGCTGAAAAGTTGGATGGAATAACATGTCACTGCGCATCATCAGTTTGCCATGGGTTGTTGGATCCCTTTATCATCCATCTTGCCTTTACAACAATATGTGCTTGCTACAGGCATCCTCAGCCTTCAGATCCTGCACCCTAGGTAAAATTGTATATCCACACCACTGCTTGTGTGTTGTGCTGTGGTAACTGTTTGTTGCATGTTACATTTCTGCCTGCAGTGACCCAGTGTCAATTTACCAGCAGCACTCCTACTGTCAGTTTTCTGTGTGAAATGCCCAGGTTGTTTTCCAGCATCGGTCTCCCACAGAAACATAAAAATTTAGAAATTGTCGGCTGATAAGGACCACTAGGCCCATCCAGTCTGCCCGTAGGCCCTATACATTGTATGTGGCCACTGATCCTATGTGATCAATGGTTTGTCATCACTCCCTCCCCACTCAGGCTTTCCTTGTGCCTGTCCCAAGCATGCTTAAACCCCTCCACTGTGCTTGCCCCCACTACCTCCTGTGGCAGACTATTCCATGTGTCCACTACCCTTTCTATGTAGAAAAACTTCCTCACATTACCTCTTAATCTACCCCTCCTATAATTTCATATTGTGTCCCCTTGTACTAGTACTTTTTCTACACTGGAAAAACTCCCCTGCCTGCACCTTATTTGTGCCCTTAAAGTACTTGAAAGTTTCGGTCATGTCCCCCCAGGATCAGTTACCCACTTGCAGTAACCTGTGGTAGGTTCACCAGCTGGACAGACCCAGGATCTGTTATCTGGCACTGACCCTGGGTCAGTTATCAAGATGCACCTGTCAGTAAATGTCTGCCAGGACAGAGACAGGGTAATTATACCTGCTGTACTTAACCCTGATCATTTCTCTACTGTCATGAACACTGAGTCAGTTTATCAACAGTACTGACCATGGATCATTAGATTTGTGGCACTGACTCATGATCAGTTTTCAAGCAGTACTGATCCTGGATCACTTGCCTGCTGGCACTGACCTGGTGTAAGTTTTTAAGACTGATATCGCAGTGCTTGTCTACCGTCACTGACCCTGGAACACATTACCAGCAGTACAGACCCTGGATCATTACTCTTGTGGAACTGACCCTGGGTCAGTCTTCTAGCAATACTGACCCTGGATCAGTTGTCTGCTGGCACTGACCTGGTGTAAGTTTTCAAGACTGACATGGCAGTACTTATCTGCTGTCACTGACCCTGGGTCACGTTACCAGCAGTACTGATCCTGGATCATTACTCATGTGGCACTGACTTGGGATCAGTCGTCCAGCAGTACTGAACCCAGGACATGTTGTCTGCTGCTACTGACCTGGGGTCACTTTTCAAGACTCACCAGGCAGTAGTTTCCTGCAGCCACTGACCCAGGGTCAGTTTTCCAGCAGTACTTAGCCTGGATCAGTTGTCTGCTGGCACCGACCTGGTGTACGTTTTTAAGACTCACATTGCAGTACTTGTCAGCCATCACTGTCCTCAGGTCACATTACCAGCAGTACTGAACCTGAGTCATTACTCTTGTGGCACTGACCTGGAATCAGTTGTCCAGCAGTATTGACCCTGGATCAGTTGCCTGCTGGCACTGACCATGTGTAAGTTTTTAAGACTGACATGGCATTACCTGTCTGCCATCACTGATCCCTGGTCATTTCACCAGCAGTACTGATCCTGGATCATTACTTTTGTGGCACTGATCTGGGATTAGTGGTCCAGCAGCACTGACCTTGGATCACTTGTCTGCTGGCACTGACCATGTGTAAGTTTTTAAGACTGACATGGTATTACTTGTCTGCCATCACTGACCCAGGGTCATGTTACTAACAGTACCAACCCTGGATCATTACTCTTGTGGCACTGTCCCTTGATCAGTCTTCCAGTACTTCTGAACATGGATGTGTTGTCTACTGCTACTTTAACTTAAATTGGAATCCAGAACAGGAGCCAGGAATAGAGTCTCTTGTCTCTAGTACTGGTTTCCCTCAACAAATTAATACTTAAACTCACATGAACATGGTCAGCAATAAACATACACTACTTGATTGGATACTTACAAATAACCCTTCTAACATAAAAAATAAGGGAATTTTCCAGATACAGTAAGTGACCACTTACCTATTTACTGTACCTGAAAAAATAAAAGGTTAAAACCTCCTTCAAGATTTATAACATTTAGAAAATTCACCACTGAAATCAGTAACAGGTTGTTGAGAGATCTTGTTTTGATTGATTGGCCATTCTTAAATGCTATACCTGTTGTTGATGCAGCTGTCGATTATTTTACAGATTATTTACATGAAATACAAAACCAGCATTTTCCTAAGTTAACCAGAAGAGTCAGAGGTACAATGAATAAATGGATAACTCCACACCTGTTTCTGTTAATGAAGCATAGAGATAGTGCATGTAAATGTTTTAAACTATTAAATAGTATGTTGGACTTATACACCTACTGTACATTAAGAAACAAATGTGAAATGAAAATTAGACAAAGTAAATCTGATTACTATCAAAACAAGCAAAATGAAAACCTGGGAAATCCTAGAAAATTCAGGGCTTCTATAAAAACCATTGCAGATCCATTAAACAAACATTCAACTGGAACATTGCATAATGACAGCAAAATATGGGAGTGGGTTCCAGGGTGGTAGCCTGGGTTACAAACTGCCTGCACAACAGGACACAGAAGGTACTAGTGAATGGAACACATTCCAAAGAAAGGGGGGTTACTAGTGGAGTACCTCAGGGCTCAGTACTGGGTCCAGTCCTCTTTAATATCTTTATAGGTGACATTGCAGAGGGTCTGGAGGGAAAGGTATGCCTCTTTGCAGATGACACAAAGATCTGTAACAGAGTTGATACACAAGGGGGGTAGAAAGGATGAGAAGGGACTTGTCAAGGTTGGAGGAATGGTCAGACATATGGCAACTTAGATTCAATGCAAAGAAGTGCAAAGTAATGCACCTGGGAAACAAAAACCCAGAAGAAGACTACACCAATAGCAGGGGAGGTACTAACAACAACAAAAATGGAAAGGGACTTGGGGGTAGTCATATCAAATGACTTAAAGGTGGGTAAGCAATGTGAGAAGTCAGTAAGGAGAGCCGGGGGATACTGGGATGCATAGAAAGGGGCATCACAAGTAGAAAAAGGGAAGTGATTATCCCTCTGTACAGACAGTTGGTGAGACCCCATCTAGAATACTGTGTGCAGTTTTGGAGACCCCATCTATGCAAGGACATAGACAGGATGGAAGCAGTCCAGAGGAGGGCAACTAAAATGGTGCAGGGTCTGCATCAGAAACCATATGAAGAGAGACTGAGAGAGCTTAATATGTATACCCTTGATGAAAGGAGGGACAGGGGGACATGATAGAAACTTTCAAGTACCTCAAGGGAATCAACAAAGTCCAGGAGGATAGCATCTTTCAGAAAAAGAGATGTGTAAGAACAAGGGGGAGCAATTTAAAGATAGAGGGGGTACGGCTCAGGGGTAATGTGAGGACATTTTTTTTCACAGAGAGAGTGGTGGATGCATGGAACCGCCTTCCTGGGGAGGTTGTTGGGTCTAAAACAGTAGGGGAATTCAAACATGCATGGGACAGACATAATGCAATTGTAGTGGGGGGTTGCAGGAAGTAGGCTGTTGGTTAACTAGAATCTGCAGCCTATCCAGTAGGAAAGGAAATGGGCAGACTGGGTGGACCAAGTGATCCTTATCTGCAGTCAAAGTCTATGTTTCTATATAATGTTTACAAAGAAATCAGAAATTAGAGAATTGTGTCTTGCTAAATTTACAGACTTGACCAAATATAAATAAGATTCTTATACAGGTGAAATTATCAGTGAGTCTAACTTAAAAGCTGTTAATCAACAAAACCTTCCATTTTTATTTTGTATAGTAAAGCCTAAATAGGTCTTAAAATTATTAAACCAAATGTCAGTTAATAAGAGTTCAGGTGGGGATGGTTTAGAGCCTCAGTTTCAAAAATTAATTGTGTTGCATCTTTAAAGTCCATTGACCAAAATTTTCAATTTATCCCTGATTACAGATCAGTTCCCAGGTTTATGGAAACATACTATACTAAAACCCATTTTTAAATATGGATCACATAAAGATATGGACAACTATCGCCCAGTTTCTATCTTGCCACCCTTGGGTAAGATACTAGAGAAAATTATAAATAGCCTGTTGATTGAGTATCTCCACTCAAGTGGTCTCTGATCTCCCAAGCAGCATGGATTTGGAAGGTACCACAGTACTGGTACAGCCTTGGTCAGGTTCATGGACCACATCAGTAAGGCAATGGATGGGGGGAAGTTTACTGGTGCAGTGTTTGTGGACCTGTTCAAGGCCTTTGATTTGGTGGATCATTCCCTGTTGCTTGGAAGGCTGAGGAGCATCAGACTGGCTGACTCACCATGTGACTGGTTTTACAGTTACTTGGCTGGACACCCCTAAACTACGAAGGTGCTTTATCCAGTATAAAAACATTGGAGCAATGAATGTCCCAGGGATCAATCTTGGGGCCCTTGCTATTTTGCTTGTTCATTGTTATCTTACCATCATTATTGAATAATACTAAAACCATACTGTATACTGATGATATAATACTATATTCCAGTCCTTCATCTATTGATGTACTAAACCAGTCATTGAATATTGACTTTTCTTTATTTAATGACTGGTTTATAAATCATCATCTGTTGTTGAATAATAAAAAAATGAAATGTACATTATTTGGTTACAAACCAAGATTAGCAAAATGTTCTTCACTTTCTATATTAGATAGAACTGGTGCCCAGCTTAAACAGGTCAGCAAATTCAAGTACATTGGGGTATTATTAAATCCAAATTTGGCATTTTCAATACATATAAAATCAATCTGTAGAAAAAAACAACCAAAAGTTTGGTGCCTTATTCAAAATACAGAATTATCTAGCTCCAAAGGCCAGACTTTCTGTTGCTAATAGTGCATTGTTACCTATGTTAAACTACAATTCATTCATTTTTTCTAGCCTTGCCAGTGCTGAACTGTCTTTACTGAACATCACATTTCATGGGATTTGTAGATTTGCACTAAAATTGCCTTTTAAAACCCACCTCTATATTCTTCATGATCAATCTGGTTGGTTTCCACCTAAACTCAATAGTCTATATAACTTAATCTATGTTGTTGATAACATTTTAAGACAGAAAACTGATTCTCCACTTTATTCATTGTTTGAATTTAAAAAGGACAATAGACTTTTAAGGTCCAATGGCACTAGTAAATTAGTAATACCAAGTACCACTATGAATATGTGTGAATGTGCATTTACAGTCTGTGCAGCAAAGAACTGGAATAACCTATCCATGCTTTTATATGATGCTCAAAGTCATGAAACTTTTAAACAACAGTTAAAGAAACATTTTCATAATCAATTGCAATGTAATTGTTTTTCATAATTTTATTGTATTGAGACTAAGTTTTGTATTTATAACTTTGTAATGTTTATTAACTTATAAACATCTTGGTTGTTTGTAACACAGCCCCAGGTCATGCATGAAAAAGGGCCTTGGCTCATTGTACTTACCTGGTGAACAAAAGTTAAATAAACAAATAAATAAACTGACCCGAGGTCAGTTTTTAGATGCACCTAGCAGTACTTGTATGTTGCCACTGACACTGTATCACTTTTCAAGCAGCATTCAACCTGCATCACTTGTCTGGTACCACTGACCCGTGGTCAGGTTACCAGCAGAAGTGACCCTGTATCACTTGTCTTGTGTCACTTACCTGGGGTCACTGTAATGCCAGCACTCACCTAGGATCAGTTTTCTACCAACAGTGACCTGTGGTCAGTTCACAAGCAGCAATGCTCCTTGATCAGCTTTTTGCTGGCAGTGACCCGGGATCCATTCACCATCAGCAATGATCCTGGATCAGGTTTCTGCTGGCACTGAGATGGGTTTGGTATAGAATCATCAATGATCATGGATCAACAGTCTGATGACAGTGACACTGACATATCAGGGTGATGTAATATTTACATTGTACTGGTTTGTCGAGAGTCTTTCAAATAGTACACCAACTTATGTTTTGCATTACAGGTCTATACATCTATCTGCATATATCCAGTATACTCTCTGGGTACATGACAGTTCAGGGGAGTTATCATGACATATGTTGTAAATGCCATCAGAAACAAGTGACCCAAGCCAAGTGGTCAGTATAAAGGATTTTAGGAAGCAGATGAAGAGGAACAAGACACACGGACACAGTCTTTCCTACATGAACTAAAATAGCTGTATCTCAACAGTTCTGTGTCACTGTTGCATTCATAGCCACTGTTACTGAGTATTTTATGGGTTTGGTTCATACTTATGAAACCATTGTTATGTTTTCTAGCCTTTGAGTACTGCTGATGTTCTGACAATTAAGCGTTCAACCAGAGAGTCACAATTTTCTAATATCTGTAACTTTTAAACAATTGTTCACTTCAAAAATGTCCCTCTGTCAAGCAAATTCAAGATATAGATTAACATTGGCTATGTTGTCTAGCTTTCAGGTAGTGCTGATGTTCTGTCAATTAAGCATCCAATCAGACAGTTAGTCAATATGTTTTTTTATTTGTAAGTTTGAAACAATTGTTTACGTCAACAATGGACCCCTGTCAACTAAATTCAAGTTATGGAGTACAATGCATCCACTTTGATGCTTTGTGATACAACATCTCCTGTTCAACTGTGCTATCAATCACATTGCTCAAAGTGGTGTCTTCTTACTACTGCCGGGTGGGAGCATGCAACACCCTAACCATCATGATGCACAGGTTCTCACTTGGTACATCACCACACAGAGCTAAGAGATCAATGTGGGTGTCTTGAGTGTAATGGATCCATGCCCCTGTGATGAATGTCTCATGATACCTTACACATGTTTCACTAGCATAAGGAACATTGTTTGTGTGAACACATGTGGCAACCCATGTCATAATGTGAGGATGGTTTTATGAGTACTGTGGGCATATTCTCAAAGAGAAGCAAAGAGTAGTTCAATCTTTTGTACTGTGCTTTGTGCTTCATGAGGTTTCCAAGGTTGCTATGTTCCATCACATAGCACAGCTGCGCTACCCAACTGAACATAGGGCAAGGTTGACTTAATGGTAACAACAGTTCTGGTGCCCCAACATGGAGACAAGAGTATTGCTTGGCAACTGATGGTGCTGTTGTGCTATTTCATATCCAGAAAAGCAGCCATGTAAATCAGACCATTGAGCATCTAAGATTGGCTTGTGACCATTAGCATGCTCATTATGGGCCAATTTAAATAGGCTGTGCTGCACCTTGGTACACCACCACCAGCAGGGGCCCAATACCCAGCCACAGTCCATGATGTATAGCAGTCCCTGCACCATGCCTCTTGACTGCCCACTGAACCAAAGGAATTTTCCCTGGTGTCCATTTGCACCACCCCCACTTGATCCCTTACCCAATGTAATAAACCATTCTGGAAACCAGATTGGAAGGCAGTGAAGAAAGAGGAGGAGTCAAGGTAAGAGGAGAGTTGGGACAGCACCAGGCGTTCTTGAAGTTTGGCAAGAATGGGGAGAAGAGAGATGGGTGGGTAGTTACCAGAAGTGGAGTGGTCACCACCTTTAGGGAGAGGGATTACAGTGGCATGCTTCCAGTCTGTTGGAACAGAAGCAAGAGAGAAAGAGAGGTTTAGTAGGGAAGCTAAGGGGGTAGCAGTAACTGGAGCATACAGGTGTAGGATTCTGGCATCAAGACCAGAGGGGCACTTGCCCTTATTGGGATTTAGGGCTAGAAGAGCATTTAGGGCATCCAATGGGGATACTGGACTAAAGTAAGGACAGGGATGGGGCTAAAAGGGGTAAGGCCATCAACAAATGCAGGGTGATGAGTACCAATGCACGTAGTCTGTGTAACAAGCTCCCTGAACTAGTACCCTTGACAAAAGAGGGACATTTGGATATTGTGGCAATCACAGAAACATGGTACACTGAGAACCATGATTGTGATGTCAACATACCAGGATACACAACGTACAGGAGGGACAGGGAGGGTAAAAGAGGAGGAGGAGTAGCTCTCTATGTAAGGGAAGGGATCAAAGCAATGGAACTAAAGGATAAACAGGGAATAGAGGAGGCACTGTGGGTTACCCAGGAAACAGGATATGGCACCATAATTCGCACAGGGGTGGTATACAGACCCCCATATCAGGGGGAAGCAATGGACAAGAAAATGATAGAAGGTATCCTTAGAATGGAAGAAAAAGGAGTGTTATTGTTGATTGGGGACCTGAACATGCCAGATGTCAGCTGGAGCACCCTGGCTGCAGCCACATCAAAAAGCAGGTTTATTCTTGATGCCCTGCAGGGGGCATGCCTCAGACAGCTAGTGGTGGAACCCACTAGGAAGAGAGCAATCTTAGACCTGATACTGTCAAATGGGGATGGAGAAATGATCTAAGATCTAGAAGTGGGTAACCATCTGAGAACAAGTGACCACAAAACAGCGTGGTTCACAATAAACGCAGCCATAGAGTTGAGCCATACAAAAGTAAGAGTGTTGGATTTTAGGAGGACTGACTTTTGGAAAATGGGAGAGTGCCTCAGAAAAGCACTAGCAAACTGGAAAGAATGAGGGGTGGAGGAACTATGGGGAAAAATCAAAACAGCCATCACAGAGGCAACAAGCCTTTGTGTGAAGCAAATCAACAAAGCAAAATGAAGGAAAAAACTACTATGGTTCTCAAAAGAGGTGGCGGGCAAGGTTAAGAAGAAAAAGGTAGCATTCAGGAAGTATAAGGAAACACAGAAGGAGCAGGACAGAGAACTGTACCAGATAAAGCAGAAGGAAGTGGGGAAAGCAGTCAGAATAGCAAAAGCCCAAACTGAGGAAAAGATAGCCAACTCAGTTAAGAAGGGGGATAAAACCTTTTATAGGTACATTAGGGAGCAAAGAACGATGAAGGAAGGGATAATGAGGCTTACTAAAGGGACAGGAGGGTGGGCAGAGGATGACAGTGAAAAAGCAGGGCTACTGAATGAATACTTATGCTTAGTATTCACAAAAGAAGAGGAGGGGGAGGTATCTAAATCAAATAATAGAAGCACTCTGGATAGGGAAGTCAATACCAGTCCATTCACAGAAGAAAGGGTCCTGAAAGAACTCTTAAAACAAGGTGGACACAGCAATGGGGCCAGATGGGATTCACCCAAGAATTCTAAAAGAACTAAGGGTAGAATTAGTGACACCACTGACCTCCCTTTTTAACAAATCATGGGAGGATGGTGTAGTACCGGAGGACTGGAGGAGGGCAGACGTGATTCCCCTTCCCAAAAGTGGGAGCAAGACAGAGGCAGGAAACTACAGACCTGTTAGTTTGACCTCAGTGGTAGGGAAAATGATGGAATCACTTCTAAAGGAAAGAATTGTTGAGTTCCTAGAGGCCAGTGGGGCACAGGACCCAAGGCAGCATGGAATCACAGCAGGAAGGTCATGTCAGACGAATCTAATAGATTTCTTTGACTAGGTGACCAATGTGGTAGACCAGGGAGGGACAGTGGACATGGCCTACCTAGACTTTAGCAAGACATTTGACACAGTCCCACAAAAAAGATTAATATACAAGTTAGCCAGCCTTGGAGTGGGTCCCAAGGTAGTAGCCTGGATTAAAATTGGCTGGACAACAGGACACAGAGGGTAATAGTAAACGGAGTTTACTCTGAAGAAAGGGGGGTTACTAGTGGGGTACCACAGGGTTCAGTACTGGGACCAGTCCTCTTTAATGTCTTTATAAGTGACATTGCAGAGGGACTGGAAGGGAAAGTATGCCTCTTTGCAGATGACACAAAGATCTGCAACAGGGTTGATACAGACGGTGGGGTGAAGAGGATGCAAAGGGACTTGGCAAAGTTGGAGGAATGGTCAAATACATGGCATCTTAGATTCAGTGCAAAGAAGTGCAAAGTGATGCACCTGGGAAACAAAAATCCAGGGGAAGAGTACACTATGGGGGAAGGGGTGAGATAATAACAACTACAAAATTGGAAAGGGACTGGGGGGTAGTCATATCAGATGACCTTAAGGTGGGCAAGCAATGTGAGAAGGCAGTAAAAAGAGCTGTTGGGATACTGGGATGCATAGGGAGAGGCAACACCAGTAGAAAACAAGACGTTGTTATCCCTTTGTACAGACAGTTGATGAGACCCCATTCTGAGTTCTGCATCCAGTTCTGGAGATCCCATCTCCACAAAGACATAGGCAGGATGGAGGCTGTCCAGAGGAGGGCAACTAAAATGGTGCAGGGTCTGCACCAGAAGACATACTAAGAGGGATTAAAGAAACTTAATATGTATACACTCAAGGAGAGGAAGGAGAGGGGGGACATGATAGAAACTTTGAAGTACATCAAGGGAATCAACAGAGTCCAAGATGGCAGCATCTTTCGGAAAAAGAGATGTGCAAGAACAAGAGGGCACAATTTGAAGATAGAGGGGGGATGGCTCAAAGGTAATGTGAGGAAGTATTTTTTCACTGAGAGGGTTGTGGATGCATGGAATAGCCTTCCTGAAGAGGTAGTGGACTCAAAAACAGTGGAGGAATTCAAGAATGCATGGGACAGACATAAGACAATTCTAGTGGGGGGGGGTAGGAGGAAGTAGGCTGTTGGTTAACTAGGATCTGCAGCCTATGCATTAGGTAGGGAAATGGGCAGACTAGGTGGGCCAAGTGGTCCTTATCTGCCATCAAATTCTGTTTCTGTTTCTAAGGACAAAGTGGGGGGGTGTGGGAGATTGTTTGCAGGGGGTCCAATGGGTGAGTGAGGTAGAGGGGTAAAAGGAGGAGGGAGGGAAGGTGGACAGAAGTGATGAGGCACAGGACATAAAAAATGTATTGAACTCAAAAGCCACCAGGAGGGGGTCAACAAAGGAGGTATCACCTACCTTAAGCATGGGTGGGGGGGAATAAGAAGCAGTGGTGAACAAGGAGGGAACAACCTTCTAAAGTTTGGACTGGCGGTTTATATGAGAATGAAATGTGGCTGAGAAGTATTCCACTTTTTCTAGTCTAGTTGCTCTGGTGCACGTGTTCCTGAGTGTGTGGCAATTCTGGAGGGCTAACTGCAAATCAAAGGATTTCAGCAGCTTTCATGCCAGATCCCTAGCATGAATGCATGCCAATAGTTCAGCAGTGACCCAGGAATGATGGAGTCCTGCACGTGGGTGTGTCTTAAAAGGGCATAATAGTCCCCAGTGGTGAATAACTTGGAGTTGAAATAATGCAGGGCAGTGTCAATCGAGAGAGCAAGGAAAATTGGAGACCAATCAGTGTTGGAAAGTTCATGTAGCACAGGGACTAGGTCGAGGGATTTAAAGGAGAGGATCAGTAAAGGTTTTGGAGGAGATCTGGGGCGGCAGATTTTATGAACAGTGTATATCGTGTGGTGGTCCCTTAGGGCATCAGGTAATAAGTTGCAATGACACAATGAGTTTACAGGATATGCAACATTCCAACAGATGCATCGCAGAAGCACAAAATGTTGTAAATAATATAATATGTTGTTCCGCCATGAGAAGAGACCTCCAAAAAGATGCCCACTGTTGTATTTTCTATACTTCTAAAGATTTCATCAGTAAACATTGAACTTACTCAACTTGGTCAAGACTTATGAAAAAATCTCACCAACATTAACAGTTGAACCAGAGGAAAAGTACGAGACAATGTTTTGTATAACCTCACTCCATCTGTCCTTTGGGTGCACGTTTTCACAGGCCACACTGAAAAAACAGGTAGCATTCCTGTACTGAATACAATGCTGCACCCATACCAGATGATGCATCAGGCATGCATACAGGGAACAGCTGATTATTCAGACTGGTTGACCAAGTCAGACACTGAATACAGCAGTGATGTTCAGTGCTGTCTGAACCCTTCAACTGTCCATGCGCTGACTGTCACATACATTGCCACCCCTGACCCTAAGCCACCCATGTTAATTATCATACAATTACCCTGAACTTTCCACGGATGCCCCACCTGTCATCCACAGTATGTCTCAATGTAAGTAGCACTATTGGTGTGGTGTTCAACACAACCAACCCAGAACATCGCTGGCACTGCAGTACATAGAATTGATGTCTAGTGGTAGCCCCCATTAACTTCTTTACAGTTGCTAGCACTCACACCATCCTAAGGTAGACCCATGCTCACAGTACCATGTGGTACTGCTACATATCATTCACTGACCTCCACAGAGTGTGACATATTGACTGTTGGAGATCACATGCCCACTGTAAATGGCTGCATCTGTATAGGTTAGACATGGCACTGTGACCATTTGCAATACTATTCAGTGCCATACTTGCTGTGTCATGTGGTGGTTGTGAGGAACACCACAGTGACAGGGGGGACTTCTAATGAAACACTGTACAGGTCACAGATGGATCGTCCATCACACTTCCAAGAGGATTTTGTGGGTGATGTTGTTGTTTTCATGGATATCATCAGTGATTTGAGCTTTTCTTGTGCATCAAGGGTCATCAGGGTATTAAAAGGCAACACAATGGTCATCCAACTGTATTGTTTTCAGCCATGCTTGCATGATGATGACCACAGCAAGACAAGCAGTTAAGGAGCACATGCAGTGTGGTACATGTACTTTCTAACGTGTTCAAGAAAACATAATGAAGTCTTGACTTGTACCATGCAGGCAAAGATGTTGTTAACAAAGAAGTTTACCATGTGAACCATATGAGCCTGTGTGTGTCTTTCACAGAAACATATTTACATAACTGACAAGAAGAAGTTCCTGTTAATCTATCAACATGGACTATGCAGGTGTGTGATGTTGGTGGTGTGCATCTGCACAGGACATGTGTCATGAAAAACTTTCCTTCTTGCGAGGCATTGCTGAGAGCCACCATGCTTGCTGTTTATCACATTGTAAATGAAAATGTTGACATGAGCAGCAATATGCAATGGTAAGTAAGTAATTGTTTATTTTTAGGCACCCAATCCTGGAGGCTCTGGGCACTGTACATAAAATACAGAAGTCATAATCAATCAGCAATAAAATTATGGAGAGCATAGTAAAATCTAGGGAGATCAAGCAGCATTAAATATTACTGTGTCTGGTGATCTGTTCAATATGTACAGCATAATAGTTTCTTGCATGGTAACATGTTAAACATCAGGGATGTGTTCAGTGTCCTTGAAGAGTAATCACTGTCAACCACTGCCTAATTTTTGAGAAAACGACAGTAGTGTTTTTTAGGTAAGTCCTCTGTGCCAAGTCTTTCTGTCATAGCTGTGCTTTGTGGAAGACTTAGCATTTCAATCTCTGGAACATCTGTGAATATTCCTTTCTTCATTTCCACCACTTCTGAAAGCATGGTGTCCAGGAAGCGGTATGTTTTGGGTGCTGAGACTGGCTTGGCAATCTATTGTTTTTTTTTTTTTTTTTGAGTAGACAAATCAATGTTTCAGATTGCCTTTATTGATCCCAGTTGAAACCATAGTTTGCGGTCGGTTACAATTCTCGTAATAATCTAACATGGCAAGTTGTGTTTTAGGCAAGCATGCTGCCATAGAAGACAAACAGGATCCAGTGCACCCTCTCCCTCCCAACATGGCACATCTAAGAAATTAAACATTTTAACTGCCTGAATTGGCTTTTCTTACTTTAAACTCCATGAAAAAAGGAGAATTGTTGCCGTTTGGAACAGTACTTGCTGACCAGTGAGTGAAAAAACTTAAGGTTGTCTGTAAGGCAGAATTTTGTAACCCTGGACATGTCTTTCAGCAATCTAGGGTCCCAAGTAATGGACTTCAAAGTTTCATGGGGAGCACTGCCAGTTTCTAGCCAGTTTGTCTCCCTCTCAGCTAGGTCATCAATTGGCAGATGTTGGCATCACAGAAAGTTAAACCAACTGTTCAAGTATGCACATTGCGTGTGTGATGCAGTACAGACAGCCATTTTTCATGCAACAGAAAATCACTTCCACCACATGTCGCTACAGACCACCAAAAATGATTTACAAATGACCTTGTCCATCCCAGTAAGTCTTGGCAGTGCCTCTGTTTGCCCTTAGTTGTAATCTTCTTCACAATGGACTTTGCCAAATGCCGCACATCATATTGATGATCAACACATGGGAATTTCATGCCTTTTGACATCAGTGCAATTATCTGAGGGTGTGTGTCCATGACTACAGTTTCAACTTTGAGGTCTCCCTGTAACATTTTATCCATTGCTCTTGTGAAATCCTCCCCCTATACAATTTGAATTTGCAACCTACGTGACCTGAATTAGCTCCGACTACAAGATGACACTGGAATTCATGTCTATCACTGTGTACGTGCAATATTTTGCATTGTGACCCAGTGAATCACAGCAACCATTTCCTATAACTGTGAGACTGCTATCGCCAACAGCTTCCCAGTTCTTTTTTTGCTGTTTCACCCAGTTCAGAATTACCACTGGGAAAATATATTTCAATTGAATGTGTCTGTCCTGTGACTCATTGATCACAGGGACTCTGAGACATTTGAAGAATTGTGAAATCCTGTTGTACAGTATACTTTACCAGTGAACAGTATGGATGTGCTCAGCAAAACATTTCCTGCACTTATTTTTCCAATCAGGGGGTTGTAATCGCTATGTGAAAGTGTGTGACTTTGTACAACTGAAGAGCACTACATAAATGGATCTGCACACTGAGGAAACAGCTATCAATAGTGGTAGATGACAGTGAGGCCTATGCATGAATGGGCAGAGTGGCTACGCACTGCTTATCCACAGCACGTAGCCACTCCACAAACATTGTGCCCACCCCATGAGGGATGCTTGAACTGAGGTGCACAGCCCCTATGCACCCGAACTACCATCTGTGCAGACAGCAATGCACCAGGGGCAGGCGGGGGATGTGCCTGCACTATGCATCATGCACTAAGGTGCATAGTGCTACACACCAGAGGACATTGGAGGGTGCCGGTTATGCCAGGTGGGACCTTGCCTTAACTCACTGTGTACCGCCATGTGCTACACCCGCTGGTCATGGTGGCACCGGGACCCATCTACCTGAGCTGCCCCAGTCCACTAGGTTGACAGAGAGAGGGCTGTGAGCCACATGGGCAGTGTGGCCCATCACTGATCTGCACTAGATGTCTGCCTTGTTCCTGTGTGCTGATCATACCCCCCCAACACATGTCAGTCCCACACCATTCATGCCAAGCAAACCCCACACCCCCACACATGTCTGCCCCAGTCCCCTAAAGTTTGTGCGGCCCCTCCAACACACGTATGCCCCATCCCTGAATCAGCAATTGCCCCCACAGCAGTCCACCCAGTCCCCCGATCCCCAAGCCATACACAACCCCTAAAACATGACCGCTGTCCCCGAGTGGCATGACAGAACCCACCCTCCCGATACAGGAAAGCCCATCCCCATAAAATGTCTCCAGTCACAACGGGCACTGCATGCATACAGGTATCCCCCCTCCACACACACATGGACAGCCAAGTGTCACAAACACACTCAGCAGGTCAGGCCCTCTGCTCCCACAGTGCCAACCTCCAAGCGCAAGAGTGTGAACAGGTAACAGACAGGGTAACCCTCCTGGCTGCTTGTGGGTCCAAAATAACCTTTAGTATCAAGTTCTTGGGGGATTAAAACTGTGAACCTTATGCTAGCGTACCCATTGTACAAGCGCAGATTCATACCCTCGTCGGAGATTGGCAGCAATCTTATGCCAGGGGTACCCAGCCAGGCTTACAAAATGAACCCTTAAAACTCTATAAAAGACCTTAGGTATATTCTTACCTTTTCCCAGTTTAGCAACACCATGAAGCTTCTTAACAGTTTTTGTCAGCTTTAACCCTCTGTACTTCACATGCAAAAAAGGAACTGGCAGACCCAGGAAGTCTTTCAAAATAAAGGGTACTTTACTTAAAGATGATAAAAACATGAAAAATGTAAACACAGAACAATATATCAAAGAGCATACAATCACTTAAAAGAAAAGAAAGGAAAACTAGAGACAAACTCCTACCAACATACAGTTAGACTTTTTCTATCTAATGTATTACCTCTATAGTGCTTATACTAACATACTAAAATGCCAGCAGAGTAGGCCTAACGGTCTTTCATGTCTGCTCATTTGGTCAGCCCCCACCCTGGGTGCTGACCTTGCTGTCCCTCTCACCTTCTCTGGCTTCTCCCTTCCCAGTTCCGGATATTCTTGCTGCATTGGATTTTGCTTCCAGAACCCTTCCCCTGTACCTGTCCCAACCCCTCTTGAACCCCTCCACTGTCTCTGCCTCCACCAGCCTCCTAGGCAGTGCATTCCATGGCTTCACCACCCTCTCAGTGAAGTAGCACCTCCTCCTTTTTCCCCTGAATCTTCCCCCCTCCAGCTTCCACCCATGCCCTCTAGTGGCCCCCTCCTCCTTCCTTCGAAGCACCCTGACTGTTCCTCCCCTATTTACCCTCTTCATGTACCTGAAGACCTCTATCATGTCCCCCGGTCCCTATATAGTTAGATCTTGTTTCTTAACAGCCCAAAAAGCTATGCCAACAAGTTCAAACACAGTATACAGTTTAAAACCCTGTGTTTCCACACCCCTTCTATGATCTCATCTAGCTTCTCTTTTTAGAATATAAAAAATATACAAACAATGATCTCCTACCAGGAGATATATTAAATAAGGTGACATCAGCAGGAAAAATACATTTCCTAAATATGACTCCTTAATTAAACATTTTCTTTTTGATCTTGTGTGGTTCCTTTGTAGATTTACAACCCTGCAATCCCTCACCTAGGTGCAATACAGCTTCACAGGAATCAGCTTATCTGAAGTCATAAAATGTATATTTTAGTTTCCCAGCTTCAGAGGCAGGAGGTCATAAAAAGGCTATAAAATGCAACTTCTTAAGGAAGTTAATTACATTACAGAAAACTCCTGGTCAGTTACATATATCCTGTTATTTTCACTAAAACCTGGTTGGGGGGGGGTCCACCCAGCAGCACAGAATGTCTCATGTGAGACAATCACATACCACATTCTATATTACAAATATCACAGAACAATCATAACCAGCTGGCCAAGTGTCACACCGAACACCATCTCTGTTGGATCACTGGTGCCCTGACACATCCGGGAACCATTACCATAGGTGCTGACTGCCCCGCCGCCAGTGCCCAGTCATGATGGACCACACCTGACCTGCACTGCCTGTTCAACCCCAGATCCCTGGCCCCCTGACAACATCTCGGTTGGACAGTGCCCCCCTTTGGCACTGACTACACCTCTCTCCCATCACCTATACCTGACTGTTGGTGCCATGGCTCTGGATGGCCAGCAGCACAGCCCCCCCACACACCATGTTCAATGGCCACCAACTGATGCAGGGAGTACACTGCCTATTAACAGGAGCACTCCAAGCATTGGTCAGATGGCCAGTGGCCATGGAGGTGTAAGAAGAGCAGTGTCACAGGCCATCCAGAGCCACGGCACCAATGGTCAGGTATCGGGTGGGGGGGAAGTCACCGATGCCATGGGGGTGGCAGGGATCACAGTACACCAATGATGTTCCAGGGCACTAGGTTCAGGGCTTGGGGTTGTGTGACTGTGGGTGGGTTGGCATGTTTATTAACACCAGGGACAGGACATTCATGTGTGTGTGGGGGGTTGCCATGCATTTGACCACTGAAGACCGGGCACGAGGACTGGGCATGCATGTGTGGGTGAGGGATGTCCTGGTTTGCAGTGGGGTGCAGCTCTGCTGGTGTTGGGGGGGTTGGTTCCCCATATCGGGGATGGTACGGCCACCAGTGGGCAGGGGTGCTGCAGTCACGGGGCCACTGGCATACTGTGTCGGGGGGGTGCACACTATTGGGATGGTGCTGTGCTGTGTGCTGGAGGAGGGGGCATTCCAAGGGCTGGCAGACATAGGGGCATAGTCACATGGGACCGGATGCCTGTGTAGGCTTTTCATGCACCCGGCTTATGCTGTCCCATGTAGGTGATCCACTTTGGGACACAGTACAGGCATCTGATTGGATCCATGGCTGAGTCTGCTACTCTGCCCCCAGCTACCCTGTGCGGTCCTGTGTGTGGTGGGTGTGGGGCAGCAGACAGGTGCCCCGCAGGTGTTTGCAGTTGTGAATACCATGCACCCTGTCCCTGTCCGGCACACGGAGCTATGCAGGTGGGATATGTGCCTGCAGCATGTAATTCCTGCTCATTCATGCATAGGCCCCAATGCTCATACACAAGAAGTTTAAATAGAGCAAATAAGCTATACTGGATACAAGGTATGGCTCCCTAGCACAGATCATGAGGCTGATATCTGTTGAAGCTGCATCAAGGCAACACATGTGCGAAGCAACTACTTCTACAGATAGGGCCTCAGATGTTTGACCTTGTTCACCTCACAGAAGTGAAGGTAGAGAACTTAACCTAAGAACTTCACTTCACTGTCAGGACTTATTGCACAATGCATTGTTTCCTCACTGTCATTGTTGGTTTCAGTGTTACTATCGACAAAGGAATCAGAAACATACATTGAAACATAACTTTCACCATTCACAGTTTCATTGGACAATAGTACTGAGACAGAACTATCAATAATATCCTGCACAGCTGTTTTGCACTTCACTGATGTCGATGTACACAGGGGTGTGACTGTTGTTGGCATATCTGCAAATGCAGCTCCAGAGTGTGCAGTCTGATTCAGCATTGTACATGTGGATTGCTGCATTGAGGCTAATGATGAGTGAGTCTTTGAGTACACAAGGTCTTTCAGCACAGCCTCAGGTGACTCAGGCCACTGACAGTCAAAGTCTTTTGCCTCAGTGATGCACTGCACACCAACAGTGGCAGTAGTACCTGTACCTTCACTTCTGTGAGGTGAACAAGGTCCAACATCTGTGGCCCTATCTGTAGAAGTAGTTGCTTCACATATGTGTTGCCTTGATGCAGCTTCAACAGAGGTCTGCCCTATGCTCCGTGCTTGGGAGACATACCTTGTATCCAATGTATCATGCATTAACTGTAAGAAAAGAACTAATCAATGTTTGCTTTGTAGACACATTCTGATGTCAAGGAATATGTTTGTGGAGTGTACACATTCAATACTTAGATCACATGTTGTTATAGCACTATGTGTCAGGTGTATACTGTTTACCAGTACACAATCCTGTATTTTTTCAAGTGGTAATGTGACTTACTGTTTATCCTGTTTTCTCATGTCCAGTTCTTGCAATGGTAATGATGAGCTACTGACAGTGCACAGCTACATTGAAAAAGAGGCGTGTTGGGCAAAAAAATTAATATACTTCGTTCAGCAGAACACATACTGTATAGGAGGTACAAATAGTGGCTGCTGAGTTGCTTACAGTGCATGGCTGGTACAGGTCAACATTGGTCACCATGTGAGAACAATGCTACACTGAATTTGACTGTAACACTGCTGAGAGTACTATTGCCGGTATGTGTATGTGCTGAGGGTGAAGGCTGGTGGAATCTGGTGCAAGGAGACAGAACTATACAGCATGACATCACTGAGGAGTGGTGGATGCATTTTAACTAGATTTCAGTAAGTACTTTGACACTGTTCCACCAAGAAGACCACCATGACAGATGGGAAAAGTAGGAGTGGTTACTGGTGTAGTAAACTGGCTATGGAATTGATTAGGGTACAGGAGACAAAATCTTGCCGTGAGCGGACTACAGTGTAAGGAGTGGAGAATGAAAAGAGTGGTGACGCAATGATCTGTGGTGTGACCGGTCCACTTTAATGTCTTCATTACTGTCATTGCAGAGGTGATGGGTGTGAATTTCTTCCCTTGAGCGGATGAAAGTCCAATCTGTAAAAGGGTGCACAAGCCAGGGTAGTGTGGATTAATGAGTAGTCTTCTTAGAAAGCTGGATGAGTGGTCAAGGATTCGGCACCAAAGTTTTGATGCCAAAACTTGCAACATCATGTACTTCGGCAACAGTAACACATGGCTGGGGTAAAAATTGTGGTTTGTCATGCAGTGGACAAGCACTGCATCAGAAAGATACATGTGGGTAACCATAACAAAATAACTCAAGGGTGGACAGGCAGGTTAACAATGAAGATGGCATAGGTAGTGGGGTGATGGCATGCCAAGGGACTGGTATCAGGAGTGGGAACAGGGAAGTGCTGATACCTCTGTTTACAGCAGTGGTGAGACATTGTCTTCAGTACTGCAACCTGTTCCCCAGACTACTTCTCTGGAAGGATATGGACAGAGTGGAGATGGTTCTTTTGAGACAAAGTAGTTTGGTGAAGGGTGTGCATCCAAAGCCATACTAAGATAGAGTAATGGACATCAACATGCACACACGGAAGGAAAGGAGGGAGAGGGCAGATATGATAGAGACTTTGAAATACCTAATGGGTATACAAAAGGTACTAGACAGAAGCTTTTTTCTCGAGAAAGATGCTCAATAACAAGGGATCATGCAAGTCACATTCTGGCATGTACCCTCAGGACAAAGGAAAATTCCAGCACCACCAACCAACTTCAAGAATACATTCATTCACAAACGTGTATCATGCAGGTTACAAGTTTTATTTCTTAGCAGATGATGATGCCTTGAGCAAAACCAGTGAGAGGTTAGTGTGAGGAACTCCAGGCAACATCCCTGATAAGAGGCTTTATTCACCAACTGTGGCTGTTTGCTAAGAAATAAAAATTGGAACCTGCATGATACACGTTTGTGTATGGCAGTATTCTTGAGATTGGTGGGCAGTGCTGGAATTTTATTTTTGCACTAAGGTGATATGCTTTCTTTACACACCCAGACCATGGGGCAGCTTTTGCTTGCTTTGGATGTACCCCCAGCACACATATCAGGAAGTACTTTTTACCCGACACATTGTTAGATGCCTCAAACAGCATCCAAGTGGAGGTGGTTGTGGCAAAAACTGTGGCAGTGTTCTGTAATGCACTGGATTGTCATAAGCCACTGTTACTGCTAGGGAGGGGGTATTGAAGATCAGGTATGGTCAGCAGTGATACTGTGGGTACATAAAAATGAGCATGGTAGTTGGACGAAGTGATGCTTATCTGGCGTCAGATGTTATGTTTCCATGTTTACATGTCAAAATTTTCCCATCTGCAGAGTGCAAACACTGAGTGTGAATCTTGATGAATCCTGATGTGGACAGTCAGGCTACATGACAGCGATATGCCATGTATGTACATGCATTTACACAGATGCCACACATATGTACATGTTGACATAAAAACGTGTTGTGCAGCAACAAACAGTACATAATGTACCAGATGCCTATGTACTGTAATGCCAGGTGCATGACAACTAACCATCATGCGTTTGCTGGTCTGTGAAATTTCTCCATGTATGGATGAGAATACTATTGATGGCATCATGTGTGACTTCAGACGTCTGCAATTTTCATCAGCATCTGTCAATATGATTACAAACACAGCAACACTTCCTTTATTACAATTAACACCAAACACACACAAGACATTTACAGATATTTCTTATTGCTGAGTGCACATTGAGTCAGTACACCTTCCATAAGGGAGGGTGGCTGGGTGTGGGGGGGGGTTGCATTGCTTGGATATGGCAAACTTTATCTGCTTTGTGAAACTGATGATTGATCACTGCTGCTTGAACACTGCACACAGTTTATTGCTGGCAGACAACAGATTCATGGGCAGTGATGATGAAAAAGTGACACGGGGCAATGTCTGTGGACTAGTGATCCTGGGTCAGTGCTGCGGGAACATTGACCCCAGTTCAGTGAGGCAAAAAATGCCATGTGAGTCTCGAAAACTGATCACATGTCAGTGCCAGAAGGCTACTGATCTGGGGTCAGTAGTACCTGTAAACTGACCATGGGTCGATCAGTGACTGCAGTAAAGTACTGCAAGTTGAGTCTTGAGAACTTACCCCTGACCAGCACCATAAGACAACTGATATGTGGTCAGTACTGCCGGCAACGTGAGCATGTGTCAGTGGCAGAGATCTACTGATCCAGGATCAGTACTGCTGATAAACTGACCCCAGGTCAGTGTCAACACAGAAATGATTCCTGGTAACTGCTGGTTGAAAAGTGACCCCAGGTCACTGCAGGCAGACAAGTTCTGCAAGGTGAGTATTGAGAACTCACACTGGGTCACAGCAAGAAGAAAACTGATCCAGGGTCAGTAGTGCTGGTACACTGACCATGGATCAGTGGCATAAGAAAACTGATCCATGGTGACTGCTGCTTGAAAACTGACTCCAGGTCGCTGCAGCCAGACAAGTACAGACTGGTAAGTCTGGAGAAATGACACTGAGTCAGTGCCTACAGGCAGCTGATCAAGGGGTAGTGCTGCCAGCAAACTGATCTCGGATCAGTGCCTGCACAGAAGTACTGCAAAGTGAGCCTTGAGAACTGACTCTGGTTTAGTGTCATCAGACAACTTATATGGCATCAGTACTGTTGACCAAATGATCATATGTCAGTGGTAGAAGACCAGTGATCTGAGGTCACTACTGCTGGTAAACTGACCTCGGCTCTGTGGCATCAGACAACTGATCCATGGTGAGTGCTGCTTGAAAAAACTGACACCAGGTCACTGCCCCCAGAGAAGTACCACCAGGTGAGTCTGCAGAACAGACACTGGGTCAGTGTAAGCATATAACTGACCCAAGGTCATTACTGCTGGTACACTGACCCCCGGATCAGGGGCATCAAACAAGTGAGCCAGGGTCAGTGCTGCCAGCAAACTAATCACGTGTCACTGACAGAAGACTACTGATCCAGGATCAGTTGTGCTTCCAAACTGACAGGGTAATAATGCAGGCAAGCAGACCCAGGATCCTTGACTGAAAAGAAGTACTGCAAGTTGAGTCTTGAGAAATTACTCCTGGTCAGTGCCATCAGACAACTGATTTTATTTACATGGTCAGTACTGCTGGCAAACTGATCATGTGTCAGTGGCAGAAATCTACTGATCCGGGATCAGTACTGCCGGTAAACTGATCCCTTGTCAGTTCCAGCACAGAAATTATCCCTTGTGACTGCTGCTTGAAAAGTGACCCTGGGTCACTGAAGGCAGACAAGTACTGCCAGGTGAGTTTTGAGAACTCACACCGGGTCATAACAAGAAGAAAACTGATCCAAGGGCATTACTGCTGGCATACTTGACCCCAGGTCAGTACCACCAGCCAACTGACCCAGGGTCACTGCTGCTGGAAAACTGACCACGTGTCAGTGCAGGCACACAACTGACACAGGGGCAATGCAAGCAGTAGAGTGGGGCAATGAATGAACAAACAGTGGGTGTTGAGACCATAACAAGGGGTGGGTGCAATATGTCTTTAGGTTCTGGGGGTATGCATATATACATCAAATGTACAGACATTGACAATTGGAGGGTTGCAG
This sequence comes from Neoceratodus forsteri, assembly GCA_016271365.2. Classification (NCBI taxonomy): domain Eukaryota; kingdom Metazoa; phylum Chordata; order Ceratodontiformes; family Ceratodontidae; genus Neoceratodus; species Neoceratodus forsteri. Next base: position 1,684,909,656 of record CM057456.1, read on the forward strand.
CAAATGGATGATCATTTACATATATGCTCTGGAACTTGGACAGCACAGCATGGTGAGGCTACACCTCATGATACATGTGGTTTATTCATGGATTACTATCGATATTATGCTGTCAGTTACACCACACTTGTGGAGTGTGTCATACAGTTATAGAAAGCAACTAATAATCAGCATCAGTGAAATGATCTGAACAGATAATGTGGTGTTTCTTTGAAAGAAATCCATTGACATCAAGGTCAGTATGCTGTAAAAATGAAAGCCACTTTATCTTTAAATCAGCACTTCTGGGAATGTGGTGGAAACTAACTTTCCTGGAAATTTTTATTTTTCCAGACATGTTGGCACACTGTTTCACCACGCATGTGGGCATTTTACTTGCACCACTGTTCTGAGACTGTTGATTGTTAAAATGAAAGTAAATGGGTATCCACAGTACTTCTTTTTAAAACAGATTCATGAACAGAAACAGTCCAATACACAATTCATGCACTTGATTTGAAAAATAAAATCAGACCTGATACTGTACATCAGGCAGGAATGCACACAGACAGCATTAACCTGGTGTGCTTTGCATGTGCCTTCTTACAAACACTCAGGACATGTGCAGCAATGAACGGCAAACATCAATTACACTCAGGCACTTGAATGTGAATTGGCAGCCTTCTGGTGCAGCCCCAATTCATGAAATGGTGCGTAGCACCACAACAGCAGATGATAAATCAGGGAAATAAAATAATGAAAAATAAAGTGAAACAGTTCAGTAACACTTTGAAGTGTCAAGCTAATGCTGGAATCTGGGGGTGGGGAATATAAAAAAAAAAGAAAATGACTGTTTTCCTTTAAGACCAGTTTTTTTATAGGTCTTTATTTACACAACATGTGGACACACTAAATGCTGTTAATGTAGCATTGAATCATTAAATATCATGCTGTGCAAATATTCATGTCACTGCCTCCCTTTTCTGTGCTGAATTCTGAACATTTGTGTCTTGTAAATAATATACATAGTATAGACTTGAATATTGGCCAGTAAAACAGAAGATGCCAGGTTCAACTTCCAGCAAAGTCACAGACGAGGCATACTGATGAGTCCTGGTAGGACGAAACACATGTCTATGTCATCTGTTAGCACCCTTTGCAAACTGTGTGAGAGGCCTTTTGGCACCATGCAATTCTGCTTAAAGTTGGACCAGCATAACATTCTGTGGTGATTTGCATATGCAGCCCATGATGCTTTGCATTGTGTGGGCATGTGTGATTTTGTACTTATTGTGTGAGCGACTTACTTAACCAATCTAGTGCCCTGGTTCTCTCACCCATAAATCTATGTAATAGCCCACCTATCTGAAAAGAAGAGGCTGGCTCTCAGCTGGGCTACCTATCTTAGGAGAGAGAACAGCAAAATAAAACAAGAAACACTTTGACAATAAGGAACAAAAATGCTCCAATATTCAGTTCAGCTATGTTTAGTTTTCATCTAAATCAAACTGAGCCAATATAAGTTTCTAAACAAACGGGGTGCATGCAGGAGAACAGCAAGAGGAAGGAGCTGCTGTTAGAACTTTACTACTCTACTAGACTAAATAATTAGATCTCTACTACTGGGAACTTCTATTTAAGGTAAAATCAAACAAAAAACAACAAAAAGAAAAGAGTCAGTGTGTTTGTCTGGGTTGAGTGAAGGAATTGTTATCTGTGGAGTTAGCTAGGTGAAGAAAAAAACTGTGAATTAGGGGGAGTAGCTTAAACAGAAGGATGCCAGATGTTTGCATTTAAAAACTGACCTAGATAGCTTTTGGCAGAGAACAGCAAGAGGAAGGTGCTGCTGTTAGAACTTTACTACTCAACTGCACAAAAAAACAAGATCTCTACTATCGGGATCCTCAGTTTAGGGTAAAAACAAACAAAAAAAGAGTCAGTGTGTTTGTCTGAGTTGGGTGAATGAATTGTTATCTGTGCAGTTAGCTAGGTGAAGAAAAAATCTGTGAATTAGGGGGAGTGGCTTAAGCAGAAGGAAGCCAGGTGTTTGCTTTTAAAAACTGACTTAGATAGCTTTTGGCAGAAAACAGCAAGAGGAAGGAGCTGCTGACTGAACTTTACTACTTGACTGGACTAAAGAACTAGATCTCTACTACTGGGAACTTCAATTTAGGGTAAAAACAAACAAAAAAACAAACAAGAAAAAGAGTCAGTGTGTTTGTCTGAGTTGGGTGAAGGAATCATTATCTGTGCAGTTAGCTAGGTGAAGAAAAACTGTGAATTAGGGGACTGGCTTAAGCAGAAGGAAGCCAGGTGTTTGCTTTTAAAAACTGACTTAGATAGCTTTTGGCAGAGAACAGCAAGAGGAAGGACCTGCTGTTAAAACTTTACTACTTGACTGGACTAAAGAACTAGATCTCTACTACTGGGAACTTCAATTTAGGGTAAGAACAAATGAAAAAAGAGTCATTGTGCTTGTCTGAGAAATTGTTATCTGTGCAGTTAGCTAGGTGAAAAAAAACTGAATAAGGGAGAGTGGCTTAAGCAGAAGGAAGACAGCTGTTTGCATTTAAAAACTGACCTAGATAGGTTTTGACAGAGAACAGCAAGAATAAGGAGCTGCTGTTAGAACTTTACTGGGACAATATTGCCCTCCATCCCTCCCCTTCACCCCCCAGCAGGTTCTACTTTTATAGGCACAGGATTTGACTGACAACAGGAATTTCCTGTTTGGGAGTAGGAAGGGAGAGATCACAGAGGCACAAAATACTTACTATCTTAGAAGGAAAGGCGTATTTCTCCCCAGCTGCTGGAGGTCTGACGTTGAGCAAGTAAGAAGGAGACTACTAAGGAATATAGGAACTTCCTGTTCCAGAACAGGAAGATCAAGAGCTTTAAAGGCACAGAGGCAGTAGGAAAGAAGGGAGAAAAAAAATTATATATATAAAAAAAATAGACAGAGAGAGGAAAGAGTAAGCATATAAAACAACAGTTAACGGGTCACAAATAAGACATAATGAACATGGTGCAGTGCAGTGGCTGTGGAGCAGCAGTCTTCCGGGAGACGTTCTGGACGATACAGAGTTGTCCCATCTGCAGGCACCTCTCTGGGCTGAGGGAGGAGGTTGCTCATCTCCAGACTGAGTTGGCCAGGATTCGGGGACCTCCTTTCCCACTCAGGGACCACCAGGGCCACCGCCGCTACCTCAGATGTTGCCAAGAAAGAGGAGCAGTTGGATCACAGTGGGCTCAAGGATGGTGAAGGTGGTGGAACAGAGGTGCATCCCTCCAGTTGTACCTCTCCACAATTCATATGCTGTTCAGGCAGTGTGTAGTTTCTCTATGGAGGCACCCGCAGTGGAGACTAAGGAGGATGCTGGGACGCTCCACAAAGGAGACCCACAGGAGGATGGCATTGGACCCCACAGGGAGAGAAAATAACTCCTGATGGGGGATTCCATTGTTAGGAGGGTAGAACTGGGGGAGGGAGGTGAGGGGGAGGTAAGGCGCCTACCTGGCACCATAGCTTGGAGGGGCAGGGAGCGAATTCTCAGGATCACATAAGCAGCTACACAGGAAAGGGAGCTAGATGTCATTGTCTACTTAGGGACAAATGACCTGGCTGGCAAAGGGATCAGAGCAGTGCAGGAGGAGTTTCTGGAGTTGGGGAGGGGCCTTAGACAAGTAGCATGCATTGTAACCTACTCAGAGATGTTGCCTGACAATGGCATGGGTGAGGCTAGGGTGCTCCACACCATGAGATTTGATCAGTGGTTGAAAAACTCTTGCAAAGCTCAGGGTTTTGACTTCGCTGGGGACTGGGGGTCCACCTGGAGGGATCAAGGCATATACTGGCACGATGGTCTGCATCTGTTCAGGAGGGGAACCAGGATCCTAGGTGATAGGTTTAAATGAATCATTGGCAAGCATTTAAACTAGCCAAGGGGGGAGGCATTGAAAAGGAGAAGGGAAATCCTTGCCCCCCCTAAAGATCAGGATAGTTAGTGAGGCAAATACTAAGATAGAGAAGTCAATAGGGAGAAGGGCAGAGGTAAATGGAAAAAATACAAATGCAATAAGGACAGGGATGGGGCAAAAAGGAGTAAGGCCATCAAAAAACTGGAGGGTAATGAGTACCAGTGCCCGTAGTCTAGGTAACAAGGTCCCTGAACTGGTGGCCTTGATGTAAGAGGGATGTCTGGATATCGTGGCAGTAACAGAAACATGGTACACCGAGAACCATGACTGAGATGTCAACATACCAGGGTACACAATCTACAGGTGGGACAGGGAGGGCAGAAGAGGAGGAGGAGTAACTTTCTACATAAGGGAAGGGATCAAAGCAACAGAACTAAAGGGTAAATAGAGGAGAGGAGGCACTGTGGATCACCCTGGAGACTGGAAATGGTACCACAATCTGCACAGGGGTTGTATACAGACCCCCATCACAGGAGGAGGAAATGGACATGGAAATGATAGAAGCCATCCTTAGGATGGCAGAGAAAAGGGAGATATTGCTGATGGGGGGCCTGAATATGCCAGATGTTAACTGAAGCACCTTTGCTGCAGCCACATCCAAGAGCAGGGCCATTCTCAATGCCCTACAGGGGGCATGCCTCAGACAGATAGTGTTAGAACCCACTCAAGAGGGAGCAATCTTAGACCTGGTAGTCACAAATGAGGACAGAGACAGGATCTCAGACCTAGGAGTGGGTAGCCATCTGGGAACAAGTGACCACCAAACAGTGTAGTTCATGATAAACTCAGCTGTAGAGTCAAGCCATACAAAAGTGAAGGTACTGGACTTCAGGAGGGCTGATTTTGTCAAAATGGGAGAGTGTCTCAGAAAAGCACTAGCAAACAGGCAAGAAGAAGGGGTGGAGCAAAAATGGGGAAACATCAAAACTGCCATCACTGAGGCAACAAGCCATTGTGTGAAGCAGATAAACAAATCAAAATGAAAGAAAAAAACACTATGGTTCTCAAAAGAGGTGGCAGGGAAGGTTAGGGAGAAAAAGAAAGCATTCAGGAAGTATAAGAAAACTCAGAAGAAGCAGGACAGAGAACTGTACCAGTTAAAGCAGAAGGAAGTGGGGAAGACAGTCAGACTAGCAAAGGCCTAAACTGAGGAGAAGATAGCCAACTCGGTTAAGAAGGGGGATAAAACCTTTTATAGGTACATTAGGGAGCAAAGAAAGACAAAGGGAGGGATACTGAGGCTGAATAAAGAGGAGGGTGGGTGGGCAGAGAGGGACAGTAAAAAAGCAGGGATACTGAATGAATATTTCTGCTCAGTATTCACAAAAGAAAAGGAAGGGGAGATACCTAATCCAGTCAATAGAAGCACTCTGGATAGGGGGTCTGATAGTCCTTTCACAGAAGAAAGGGTTCCGCGAAAGAACTCCTAAAACTGAAGGTGGACAAAGCAATGGGGCCAGATGGGATTCAACCAAGAGTTCTAAAAGAACTAAGAGGAGAACTAGTAACACCACTGGCTTCCCTTTTTAACACATCATGGGAGGATAGTGTGGTACCTGAGGACTGGAGAAGAGTGGATGTGATTTCCCTTCACAAAAGTGGGAGCAAGACAGAGGCAGGAAACTACAGACCTGTCATTTTGACCTCAGTGGCAGGGAAAATTATGGAATCACTTCTGAAGGAAAGAACTGTTGAGCACCTAGAGGCCAGTGGGGCACACGACTCAAGGCAGCATGAATTCTCAGCGGGAAGCTCATGTCAGATGAATCTAATCGATTTCTTTGACTGGGTGACCAAAGTAGTAGACCAGGGAGGGGCTGTGGACATGGTCTACCTAGAATTTAGCAAGGCATTTGACACAGTCCCACACAAAAGACTAATAAACAAATTAGCTAGCCTGAGAGTGGATCCCAGGGTGGTAGCCTGAGTAAAACATTGGCTGGACAACAGGATACAGAGGGTAATAGTAAACGGAGTCCACAGTGAAGAAAGGGGGGTTACTAGTGGGGTACCACAGGGTTCAGTACTGAGTACGGTCTCTTTTAATGTCTTTGTAAGTGACATTGCAGAGGGATGGGAAGGAAAAGTATGTCTCTTTGCAGACGACACAAAGACCTGCAACAGGGTTGATACACAAGGTGGGGTGGAAAGGATGAGAAGGGACTTGGCAAGATTGGAGGAATGGTCAAATGTATGGCAGCTCAGATTCAATGCAAAGAAGTGCAAACTAATGCACCTGGGAAACAAACACCCAGGGGAAGAGTACACTATTGGGGGTGAGATACAGACAACAACAAAAATGGAAAGGGACCTGAGGGTGGTTATATCGGATGACCCAAAGGTGGGCAAGCAATGTGAGAAGGCAGTAAGGAGGGCTGGGGGGATACTGGGATGCATAGGGAGAAGCATGACCAGTAGAAAACAGGAAGCTGTTATCCCTCTGTGCAGGCAGTTGGTGAGACCCCATCTGGAGTACTGCTTTCAGTTCTGGAGACCCCATCTCTGCAAAGACATAGACAGTGTGGAGGCTGTCCAGAGAAAGGGCAACCAAAATGATGCAGGGTCTGCACCAGAAGACATACAAAGAGAGACTAAAGAAGGCTTAATATGTATAGCCTCATGGAAAGGAGGGAGAGGGTGGACATGGTAGAAACTTTCAAGTACATCAAGGGAATCCACAAAGTCCAGGAGAGTAGCATCTTTCAGAAAAAGAGATGTGCAAGAACAAGTGGGCACAATTTGATGATAGAGGGGGGACGGCTCAGAGGTAATGTGAGGAAGTATTTTTTCATGGAGAGGGTTGTGGATGCTTGGAACAGCCTTCCTGAGAAGGTCGTTTAGTCAAAAACAGTGGGAGAATTCAAGAATGCATGAGACAGACATTAGGCAATTCTAGTAGGGATTAGGAGGAAGAAGGCTATTGGTTAACTAGGATCTGCAGCTTATCCATCAGGTAGGGAAATGGACAGACTAGGTGGGCCAAGCGGTCCTTATCTGCTATCAAATTCTATATTTCTATGTTTCAGACACGCTCATGAAATCAAACAGCCAGTCCATTGCTAGTGCCAGTCCTGAACGCAGTATGCAGAAATGCTACCATGCTGTTGAGGTTGTGACTAGAAATGTGTTAAGCTGGAAAACTGCATGTCACAAATTAATTTGTAAAGTTTGCCACTTCAAGAAGTGCAATGTGTGAGTTCATAACAATTTCAACAGGTGGAGTGACAGTTTTTCAAGTGAAGTCATGCTCATTCACTGGTGAATTTGCCACTTCTCAATAACTTTGCCTGGGTCACTTTGCCAGTAAAACTCATTGCGAGGTGGCAAAATGTAAAGTTTGGGTGAAGTGAAAATGTCTCTAAGTGATTCACAAATGTGCAGTTTGCCAATTTGCTGGAACTTCACCAGAGAAGCAAATTTTCATGACATTTCTAGTGGGGGCGGAGACCACCTACATTTTGTTGGGGGAAGGGGTGGTGGGACCCAGTTAAATGCTGATGACTAAACTTGAGGTTTACAGTGGAATAACTCTTATAATAATGATGCAGAGTGGAGTCTATAAGTCAATGTTAACTTTCAAGCTAGGTAGAAAAAGACCAGTTTTGCTAAAATGAAGTTTTGTTCAACTAAACCTAATATTTTTTCCCTTGCAAATATTTATATCATGACTATACAGTACTTGGAACTGGAAAAAAACAAAACTAAGAGAAAAATGGAAAAGAAAAAATGGAATGATTTACACATGGTGTGAGAAACATAAATGTGGTAATTACAGTGCCTATGACAGAGCTGATAGAACCTAGAAAGAATGTAGTATTTTGAGATCCCGCCGGTTTCTCAGTCATACTGTGTTTTTCAATTTTGTCAACTAGCAGGTTGCTGTCTATCAATAAATCACACATTCCTCTGGAACTTATAGTTAGAGGTCTCTCTCAGTTACCTCATGCAGTTATAGTCCTCCGGGGAGAAACTTTGCCTTTGTTTCTGTTATTCACCTCAGAGAACTCTGTTCTTCATTTTACTCTGTTGGCAACATGTTCCTGTCAGCACAGTTCTGAAGGAATCCTCCAGCCATGTACTGTAAAATAGGTTAGTGCAAGTAAACCTGTATTATTCTGCTTTGCCACCTCTTGTCCCAGGACCGTACTGAAAAGGAGACTAGTCTCAGTGAACAATTTTCATAAGCCTACACATGGATACAGCAATAACAAGGGAACTTCAAGTTCTTTGCTGCATGCTGAAGTAATTTGAAGTGCAGTTTTTGATACAGTTCTGTACGGTGGTGGTGCATTATGAAATTGGCATACTGTAGTTTCACACCTGACTTTGGTTCAGCAGCCGTAGCTGTGCTGAATGGAGATTTTTCATACTCTTTCACAACAAAAAATTGTCAGCGGTGACCTCTCACTCAGATGGCAGTGATCGGACAAGCACTGTACCGATAGTAAATCATTTATATTAAGTTGCTGACCCTACTACCCACTAATGTTCAGGGGAAGAAATGCTGTTAAGTGAATAACAGTGTGAATAACAAAGTGTAAATACTGTACTGGTAATGGAGAGTGAGTAACATCTTAAAATGTAAACAAAGTCTCCATTACCTACTGCTAACAGCAGACGTCAACACATGCATAACAGCCGTATCACTACAGACTCCAACCACTAGGGAACACCTCATTCACTCTCAGTTAACGTTACCAAACAGATTCCCACATTGAAAAGCGAAATAAATACAAGCCAAATTCTTTACCATCTTATAAAACAAATTACCCCTACAGTACAGTAGGTGCCTGTGAAGAACACAGTGGTAATTTAATCTTGTGACACTAGGGACAGTACAAGCCACTCACCATTTGGGCCCATGGTTTTCCCTTCCTCCAACCTTTGAAATTACTATCTTGTTCTTCACATGCACCTATGCATAATTCTGTCATTCTGTGGAAAACCTGGTTGCAAAGATAAAAATATAAAAATACTGAATATAGTATCCTATTTTCAAACACAGTAGGAAATAGTAAATTCAACACGTAATAAGCACATACAATTTTAAATACTATATGTCTTTTTTACACACTAAAGCTCTGGTATGATTCACTTATTCTAGATTTCCGAGGGATTTTATTCCATGCCTTTGCAGAGTCAGATAAACTAATTTGACCATATCTAGTTTTGAGCTTTGGAGGATGAGTCCCCCAAAAGTGCTTGTCTCAAACAATGGAATTTTGAGTTTTGAGACACAAAAAAAATCCCTTCTATTGGCAATGTGGTGTTTATTTTAATCAGTTTAAAGGATGTATGGAAATTCATTCCTGCCCTTCCCTCCTCTCTTTGGTATGCTGATGATTTAGTATTGACAGCATGCCACAGGTACTGTGTGTGTTTCAAAAGGGCAAAGTCCTGAACTGTGAAACAAGAGATCTCAGGTTCAAATCCCAACACAGCCACTTGCTCACAGTGTGGCCCTGAGCAAGAGGCATGGCCTTCAGTTCTCTCAGCAGTAGAATTGGGAAGGGAAGGACCCCACTGAAGTGAGATGCTGCATCTCAGTTGGGCCATCCTAAGCAGCATCCATGGCTCAGTAGGTTGCATGCTTACTTCTGGGGATGGAAGATTGGTAGGTCATATGTTCTAGTCCCACACCAGAAACTTGGGCTAATGCCCCATGCTGACACAATTGCAAGGCACTATGGAGTGCTGCACTGTTGATGTGCTGTCCTTTGGCTGAGACATTAAACCAAGGTCCCTTCTGCACATCTCCAGTGTCTGTCCAGGTGGCAGTTCAAGATCTTATGGCACATATCGAAGAAGAGTGGGGGATTTTCCTCCATGTCCTTGACAACGTTCTCCTTGTAAATAATCAGGTCCAAGAACCCCCTTATACAGGAGGCACCTGGAAACAAGCTGTCATAGCTCAGTTGGCCTTTCCAGTGCAAAAACAGTACAAAACAATACAATGATAAAACTTTAGCAAACACAAAGCAAAACAAAACTGGTATGCATTGGCCAGTTACTACCAGCTCTGCGTGAGTCTGCACTTTCTGAGCAAATGAAGAAATGTCAGTGTCAGTGGCTCAGTAGGTAGCACACTTGCCTCTGAGGCCAGGAGATTAGAGGGCTGTGGGTTCAGTTCCCACATCTGGCACTTGGGTTAATATCACAGTACTGACACTGTAGTAGCAGCATGAGAGGGGTGCTGCACTTCTGAGGTGCCGTCTTTCGGATAAGACGTTAAACCGAGGTCCCATCTGCCTGGATTGGTGGTAGTTCAGGTGGATGTTAAAGATCCCATGGCACATATCAAAAAGAGTAGGGGAATTTCCCTGGTGTCCTGGCCAGATTTCCCTCATTCACTAAAAATACCACCAACAGCTTAGTCTGGTTCAAGGTCAGTTGGCATTCATCTGTATCTCCCTCCCCCCGGGTCATGCCTGAAAATAGGCAGGATTTGACTAGTGCACTTACCTGGTCAGTAAAAACTAAATAAATAAATGTGTTTCTGCTATTTATACCAGTTGTATGTTTGTGCTGTATAAAATGTTCAATACAGAGTATGGTAAATAGTTAATGAATGAACAAACCTCTGAATTAAATCATACTACAAATACGTGAACTACCAAATCTGTTTAGGATTTTACTAATACAGATGCTAAATTTATCATTTCCCCCAAAATTCTTACTTGGACATTTCCTTTCCTTAATGTCTTTTATTCAATTCAAATTTTGAAACAATTTTCATTTCGTAAATTAGTTAAGACTGTCATTCTGATGTATTATTCAGGTTGTGCATAAAAAAAAACTTCTCCAAGTCTGTTACTCTTTCATGATGGCTCACCTCTTGTGCTAGTACTACATGTCTAGTTAGAGATGGTGAAATAAAGATCAGCCCTGAGAGATAAGTTTTAGCCTATGATTAACCAGACATTGTACAAGAACGGCATGGGTCTGCTGCAGAAGCTAGTGCTTTGTCATTTTGCATCAGCTCCTGCAGATGGCACTCTTGAACTCTTTTGCATAGCTATGGATCAAGGACAATCTGTGTCTAAAAACCTCAAGATTGGATTGATGCCTTCTGTACTCTGTGGTTGAACTGACAGCACAGTGTGTTAGTAAACAATGTCACCAACATTAGTTTAAAATGGCCAAACCTCCATTTTGTTACTGCATCCAGGCAGCATTTTCCTATAAGCCCAAGTCCTCAATCCTTCCTCAGGTATTCAGTTTGTCTGTAAAGCAAAGACAGTTAAGGAAACCTAATGTGGATGCTAAACTGCTAGAACTCTAGTTTAATCTTAGAAGGAAATGTGTCACTTTTTTTTAATTTCTCATTTTAAGTGCTCTGGACCACAGGACCACATTTATGCATTTAGTTGCTTCCAGCTGGTGCATCAGATTTTTTTTTAAATTAAAATTGCTACTTTTCTAAAGGCAAATGGTCATTTATCATCTTCATCATCAACTCTTCTCAACAGAGGCTGCAGTTTTTCAGTCATTTACTTCATGGCAAAAATAACAAGCATTTGTCAATGCCGAATGTTTGCTTGCTGGCATTGGCATTGGTAGTGTAGAAGTTACAGAGCTGCATAATAGGAATGGCAGTGAAGTATTGAACTGAAGCCAACCCCACCACCAATCTGCAGAGACTGACAGGCATTGGGGTGTGCCTTTGGGTCGTCAGGCATAACGGTCATGACATTTCACTACACCCTACCCTGCAGACACTGACAAGTGTCACGGTGTGCCTTGGGGTCTTTGACTCTTATGTGCACCCCATTCCATCAGAAAATATGATGAGATGGGTGCGATATAGTAGAATAGGGTGAACTTTGGGGCCGAAGAGTCCAAGGCATACATCAATGCCTCTCACTGGCTGCAGGGTGTGGAATGGTATGAGCATTACAGGCGAGAATCCCAAGTCACACCCTGATGCCTGTCAATCTCTACAGGCTGGGGTGCTATGGTCAGAAACCCTAATGTCTCAGGCATTCGTTGGTATTTTCACTCCAAATTTTCAACATGTTTTTTTTGTGACCCCCACCTCATGAACAGTGGCAATATCAGTTTGTTAGCTGAAAGCTGGTTTTGCACAGTGACTATGGAATTTAGCACCACAGGTGCAAAAACACATTCCGAACAGGGTGTGAAAAATTACAGCTGTACTGTTCATGGGGAGGTGTAAAAAATGGCAATGTTGCAATTCTGCAGTAAAAATATAAAAAAAAAAACTGGTGAAGTCACGAGCGTGCATAGAAACTGTGCAACGCACACCCGTAATGTAATTAGTTTGGGGATTTTTTACAGCAGATTGTCAACATAGGCATTTTGGAACCTCTGATCATGAACAGTGTCACTCTAATTTTCTTTATCTGTCCTGAACAATGACTTCCCACAGCGACCATGCATTTCTGCACTGAAAGTGTGAAAACACATTTCGGCCATGTTGTGAAAAGTGACAGCTGTACTGTTCATAAGGAAATATGGAAAAATGCCACTGGTGAATCTGGACTGAAAATATTACAAAGACACGAACTTACGAGGGTGCGTGGAAACTGCACAATGCTCACTCGTAACACAATCATTTTATGGACTTTTGTCACCAAATTTTCAACATAGCCATTTTAAGACCTCTTTTCATGAACAGTGTAACTGTGATTTTCTTAATCTGTCTCAAACATTGCTTTTGCACACCGACTGCGCCATTGGGCGCTATATGTGCGGAAACACATTTTGGGCGAGATGTGAAAAATGGCAGCTGTACTGCTCATAAGGAAGTGTAATAAAATGGCAATGTTGAAAATCTGGTGTGCAAATACTAAAAATTCGCAAACTTGTAAGTCTGAGTAGGAACTGCACAACGTGCGCTCCTAAAACAGTCATTTTTAGGAATTTTGTCACCAAATTTGCAACATAGCCATTTTAACACCTCTGCTTGAGAACAGTGTCACTGTGATTTTCTTAATCTGTCCCAAACATTGATTGCGCATACCGACTGCGCCATTGTGCGCTACATGCAGGGAAACACATTTTGGGTGACATGTGAAAAATGACAGCTCTACTGTTCATAAGGAGGTATGGTAAAATGGCAATGTTAAAATCTGGAGTGCAAATATTAAAATTTGCAAACTTACAGTGTGCGTAAGAACTGTGCAACGACGTCAGAAACAGTCATTTTAGGAAGTTTTCACCAAATTTTCAACATAGCCATTTTAAGACCTCTGCTCATGAACAGTGTCACTGTGATTTTCTTAATCTGTCCATACATTGATTTAGCACACCAACTGCGCCATTGTGCACTACATGCGTGGAAACAGATTTTGGGAGGGATGTGAAAAATGACAGCTGTACTGCTCATAAGTAGGTGTGGTAAAATGGCAATGTTGAAAATCCAGAGTGCAAATTTTAAAAATTGTGAACTTACGAGCGTGCATAGGAACTGTGCAATGCACACTCGTAAAACAGTCATTTTTACAAATTTTTTCACCAAATTTGCAACATAGGCATTTTGAGAGTCCACCTTATGAACACTGGCATTATCATTTCATTAATCGGTCCCGAAAGGTGATTTCACACAGTGAATGCGAAATCACCCTTTGGGTCCAATTAACACCATGACAGGTCAAGAATTCATGAGGAGGGGTCCCAAAAACCCCATGTTGAAAAGTTGGTGCCAAAATTCCAAAGAATGCCTGAGATATGCAGTAAAGTTGAAAAAACCCTATTCATTACATTATACAGCTTACCAGCATTTCCTCAGTTAGCGGTCAGCTTTGAAGAGTGCAGAGCGTGTTACCGGTCCACTGAAGATCGTCGCACCAAGCTCTGGAGGTAAGTATGGGGTGGGGGTGTGGGGAGGCAGGGTGCACAGTGGGTGGAGTGCGGTGGGCTGGGAGAGAGCCGAGGCGTTTTCTTGTTTACAGGTTTATTTGTTTTTTTAAAGGATGACGACGCGGGATGTTTGCCACGCTGGAGTGGGCTCCCAGCATGACAGCTAGAAGGCTGTTTGGGGTGGGCTAGAGCAGATGGGGATTGAACACCCCCGTCGGCCATATGGATGTGTGCCACACTGGGGTGGGCTCCCAGCGTGGCACCTGGAAAGCTTTTTTTTGGGGAGGCCTGGAGCCAACAGGGGATTGGGAACCCCCATCAGCCATACAGTATGTGCGTGGGGCGTGGTGAGCACGCAATGTGCATGCGCTGCGTGTAAGGTGAGCTCTGCTCACTGAAGCGTTGCTCTCCCTTTCAACTGTATGCCACTGCATTTTCAACTGCTGTCATAGACAGCTGGAGCAGTGATTGGAGAACTGAGACCGTGCCTGCAAACACACTGACTGAACTGGAAGACACTGACACACCTCTGAAAAACTCGGATGATGGCACTATGTTTCTTGCACATGCGTGCAAGCAAACATAAAAAACAACTACTATAAAAAACAGGCAAGTCCAATTGTTACACTGAGACCAGTATGATTTAAAGAAAATGCTGACTTTTATTTCTGTTTTTTTGCTACAGCTACAGTATGGTAAATTGACCACTTGTGGCTGCTACTGTGCTGCAAGAGGTCAAAACCTGTACAAGTCAAGAATGCTACTATATAACTACTAAACTGGAAGTTTATTCACTCAGTAAAGGTGATTGTGGGAGGATAGCTCTATAGCACTCCCAATTCATTACATCATGGGCTATGTCCACCTGATGCACTGCTGAAGCACATGTGTCTTCAGACTGAAACTCAATACCACCTAGTCCCTGTGCCATGCCTGCTAGCTTGGTTATTTATTTATTTTTCCTGTACTTTATGCTCCTCTCCCCCAGTTAACCCCTTCCAACTGATGCCCCCAGACCCATCACCCAGCTCCCCTGGGACTTACCTTATGCCAGCGTCTTCTACCACAGGACTTGCGGCATGTCTCCAGCCACCAGTGCAGCACCTGTATGGGGGGAGGGGGGAGTCTTCATCCTGTCTTTGGGTTTTTTTTTCACTGATTTTCTCCCTTACTTCCCCAGGTCCTCTGCCAACATGGTCGCACATGCACGTGGAGGTGCGCATGAATGCTGGAACCAACAACAGCTCTGATCTACCCACCCAGCCTGGTGCCAGTTCCCACAGTGCCTGATGCTACCATTAAGCCTCCACTCAGTGGCAGCCAAGAGCCAGGAAAGCCTGCTTCCCAAATCTGGGAGAGGAGAACTGCCTAGCAGCCACTCTATCCACTCTCAGCCCTCCCTCCCCGGCCATCCTCCGGAAACCTATTCTCATTCCAGAACATGAGTTGCCGGCATGGTGAGAGGTATGGTGTCCAGTGCCTCAGTCCTGTATGCCACTGGGATGTGCTAGCTCAGTTATGATGTCTTCCAAGACTGTGTCATTACTGTCTGTGAAATCAAGCTCAGTTATGATGTCTTCCAAAGCTGTGTCATTATTATTTGTGAAATCAAGGCTTGTTAAGAAATAACAGGTAAAAGTAACAGAAATATGCATCACTAGATATATAATTATCCTTGGGACTGTGGCAGGTTCTGATTCTTTATTAGAACATATTGATCAACAGCCAATGTGCTGTAAGACTCATTCAGTCACTTAGGTGTCTTATCATGTTTGTCAATAGTTTTCTGTAAATGAGGATCTGGTCATGATTAGTCTTCTGTTCAGGGTGGGCCTGAAACTGCCATAGACATATGCTCCCATAATCAATTATACCAGGTAGCTAAACTTCCATTGTGGGTCACAATCTCTACAAACTCCCAATTCTTTATAAGATGTGTACTAAAAAGCCAGTACAGGGTGGTGAAGACTGATTGTGGGTGGAGTCGAGTATTTTAACAGTGAATAACACCAACTAGTAGAAACTGGTTCTTGGTGTTGTCAAAGTACATAATGTCTGGTAAATTTATGTACTATGGATTATGTAACTGCTGCACATATATCTTTCACAGAGCCTTGGTTTCTTTTGGCCCGCGAGGTAGCCACTGCCCTGGTTGAGTGGGCTCTGAAGTCCAGTGGTAGAGTCGTATTAGATGCTTTATAGGCTTCCATTATAGTCCTTTTCAACCATAAGGCAGTAGTAGATTTTGATGCTGTCAGCACCTTCTTGTGTTTTTGGTGATAGTGAAAACATTGTCTAATCGTCTGACAGTCTTTGTTCTACACAGCTAGGTGTTTAGTACTCTCAGCACATCTAGAGTGATGAGGTGTAGTTCCTGTGGTGACAAAGATTTAAGACAGATAGCAGGAAGCTTGGTGACCTGATTGTCATGGAAGGAGGACGTGACCTAGGTATGATGGGGGGTACAGTTCTGAGGGAGGCTGTCATGAAAGAACATCAGGAATAGCTGTTTGTGGGATAAAGCAATGAGTTTACTTATCCTCCTAGCTGTGCATATGGCCACTTGTAAAACAGTCTTAAAAGCCACCCATCATAATTCTATGACATTCATGGGTTCAAAGGAGCCTTTGCACATTGCATTTGGTACCAGATTAAGGTCCCATGGGGCTCTTACTTGTTGCACTCTTGGCTTGATTGGGGCTGTGGCCTTGAGGAACCTGATTATGTCTGGGTGAGAACCCAATGGGATATTCATTATTACCCCCCACACAGCACCTACAGCTTACATTTACACTCACAGCAAGGCTAGCAACAGGCCTTTGTCCAGTTCATGTTGTAAAAACAGATGGATTTGTGGGATTGTGGCTCTTTCTGGTTTGAGGTTCAGTTCAACACATCATCTGGAGAACACTCCCCAGTGCCTCCTATATGTCCCATTGGTCAAGAATCTTATGGGTTGCAGTTAGGTATCAATATCTGTTGCTTGGTATTGTGCCTTCAGCAGTCTCTTCCTTTCAGGATCCAGGCCAATAAGTTGAGGTTCTTCAGGCTGGGGTGGTGCATTGGTCTCTGCATTAGTTGGTCATTCCTGAGAGGTTGTGTTCAGTGATCCATGGTCATTGAGATGACTGTTGCAAACCATGGCCATCTGGGCTAGTAGGGTGCTGTCATGGCTACTGTGATTCTGGTTTGATATATCTTCTTGAGCACTTGAGATATCAGTGGGAAGGGAGGGAAGATTCATGCCCGTTGAAATGTACAGTCTAGTCACAGTGCATCTGTGCCCTTGGGTTAGGATTCCATAATTCTCAAGAATTGTTGGAGTTGAGTTGTTTTGGATGTGGCCATGAGATCTCTCTGGAGACAGCCCCATGTCCTGTCTATCAAAATACTGTACAGCTGCAGCTGTAGTCTAAGTCAAACCAAAACATGGTAGACAAGTAAGTAATTACAAGTGGTTTATTGCCCTTAAGAGAGTGCAGCACTCAAGTCCTGGCACTTCACATCCGTAGCATGACCCTTCATTGGGGGTGTGGCCGACCATCCAAAACACATTACTTAAATATAGAAATCCCTTAAAGGTGCTGTACAAAATAAAAATCATGGTTTGGAGCAGCACGTCATTGGAGCCATCTTAAAATTCATATATACATCAAAGTGCATATCAAAAGTGAGAAGAAATCCTTTCAATATCCCAAGTGTGTAAGAACAAAAAGTGAAGAGAAAAATGAGGGAAAGACTGGAGCAAATAGCGATGAAATAGGAAAGCATAAATAGCTTAGGTGCTATGTATGGGCTGGTGGGGGGTGGGGTAAGACTTGGGATAATAAGGACCTATGTGCACAGGATAGACTGTATTTAAGTAGAGAGGACAGCAGGGTCTTAAAGGTTAAGCTGGAGGATTATCTGTCAACAAACCTTAATTTAAACTGAAGGGGGTGGTAGATAGGGTGTGCTGCAACCATAGTCACCAGGTGAGGGAGACTGATTGCCCCCCCCCAATAAAGTCATCAGATGGAAGTAAGAGTAAAGAGCAGGGGGAAGGAGAGGGGGTGGGGAGGGGGGAGAAGAAAGGGGCTGGTCAGTGGTAAGGGTGTACAGGGGTCACGGTGAAAGGTGGTGTCATTAAATGCAAGGAGTCTGGCAAACAAAATGGCGGATCTTCAGGCACTGATGGCTGAGGGAGAGATGGACATAGCGGCCATCACAGAGACGTGGGCCGCCCAATACCATGACTAGGGCCTCGTGATCCCTGGGTATAGAATTTACCGGAAAGACAGAGAGAAGGGGAGAGGAAGAGGAGTAGTTTTATTCATTATGGAAGGCTAAAATAATAGTTCTGCTATGTAATACATTTCATCCCCCCAATACTGGAAAATTAGGCACACTTTTAAAAGTACGGGCCAGTTTAAAACATGTAAAAAATTCCACCAGCACAACTCATGCAACGTTTATGTCAATGACACTGGCAATATCTTCAAGACTCTGTTTTGGCTGTCTGTTACTAAAGACTCTCAAGCATGCGACTTTTCGTGCTACTTTTCCAGCTTTTCCAGATGTGAGCATGAGAAATTCAATGGAACTGTGAGTGAATAATAAATTATAAAAAAATATTTTTACTTCACAAACTCGCTTGGTGTCGACCATGCATTTGCTTTGCAGAGTATGAGTGTGATTGCTAACTCAGTCATCTGATTGCGACCAAAACTGTGGCCTGAAGACAAATACTGTAGGTGGACCACTCCTTTTTAAATTAGGTGAATTAGTATACTGTAGTTATACACTTCTGGTAAAATGTTTTTATTTTTCACCCGCAGTATACAGTGGGCATACACGAGGAAATATTGCACTGAAGTGTTTAGGAAGAAAGAAGGTCACAACTCATAGACACAGCATACTGCCAGCAACAATTTAACCACTGACTGCTTAACCATGATACCTTTTCTCCACGGCAATTAAGTGGCTCCATTTTGGATGGCGACATTCCATCCGTATGCTGTTGTGACATCATAATCTGTTGCCATGAGAGTAACTGTGATATCACAAGAAGTCCATTATGACCTCAGATAGGGAGAAAACAACAGGAATAGATGAACTCTTCAGGGGTAGAGATCCTGTTTTCATGCAAATGACCTCAGTAGAAAATAATGAGGAGGAGGAATGTAGAAGTAATGCAAAATACAAGCTGAACTGTGTCTAAATATTATGTTTTGTTAAAGTTCTCCTGAAGGTGTCAGCTGCTCTTTAAAGGTCCTTAGGGTCCTTAGACTGGACAAGGCTCCTGGACCAGATGCTGTGCACCTGAGAGTTCTGAGGGAATTGGTGGAAGTCCTGGTTAGCCCCTCAGCGGACCTGTTAAACACCTCACTAGCGACAGGGTACATGACTCAGAACTGGAGAATGGCACATGTGGTGCCTCTCCACAAGAGTGGACCCAGGGATGAACCAGGTAATTACAGACCAGTCAACCTTCCATCCATTGTAGGCAAATTAATGGAGACCATACTCAAGGAGAGACTAGTGAACATTCTGGAGGTTATGGTCTCTGAAACAAAAGGCAATATGGGTTAGTCTTGGGGAGATTCTGCCAGTCCAATCTGATAGACGGTTTTGATTACTGTAGGTCACAGGGTCTGTGGACAAGGGTCAGGTAGTTGATGTCCTGTATCTGGACTTCAGCAAGGCCTTTGACTCTGTGCCACATGGGAGACTGCTCAGTAAGCTGCAGGATTTGGGTGTTGGAGAGAAGCTGGCAGGGTGGGTCAAGAGCTGACTACAAGACAGAAACCATAGGGTGTTAGTAGGGGGGAAGCTGTCAAAGCCTAGGCCTGTACCCAGTGGGGTCCCACAGGGCTCAGTGCTTGGACCAGTATTTTTTAATATCTGTATTGGTGACATAGTGGACGGGATCAATGGTAAATCTGCCTATTCACAGATGACACTAAGAACTTTGAGAAAGTGGACACAGAGGAGGGGAGACAGGAGCTCAGAGAGGACCTGGCTAGGTTCAAGAAGTGGTCAGGTGTCCGTCAGCTGAGGTTCAGTGCCAAGGAGTGAAGGTCATGTACCTGGGAGCTAAGAACTCAGGGGCCAGTTATTGGTTGGGAGGGGTACAGATGCCCAGTTCTGAGGAGGAAAAGGACCTAGGGGTAATCATCACAAGGGACCTGAGGCACTCTGCTCATTGCTGTAAAGCAGCAGTGAAAGCCAAGATGCTGGGATGCATCACCAGAGGAATCACCTACAGGAAAGGGGAAGTCATTCTGCTATTGTACAGGTCCTCGGTGAGACCACACGTATACTGTGTGCAATTCTGATGCTCATATCTGAAAAAGGACATCGGATTACTAGAGGGGTGCAGCGTAAGGCAACTAAGATGATCCAAGGCCTGTGGGACAAACTTTATGAGGAAAGGCTGTGGGAGCTCAATATATATTCCTGGAGGAAAGAAGGGGAATGATTGAAACCTTCAAGTACTAAAAGGTATAAACAAGCTTAGAATGGATGGCATTTTCAGTATCAGGGGGGATGTGTCCACTAGGGGGCAGAGTCTAAAATTACTGGTGGGAACATTCAAAAGGGAAATAAGGCACTTTTTCACAGAAAGAGTGGTGTCCAAGTGGAACAAACTGCTGAGGTAGTATCATTGAAAACAGTGGACAACTTTAAGAGGGGTTGGGACAGAGTGAAAGGGAGAATCATAACAAGTGGGAAAATGGGTAGGGGAAATGAGAGGGGGAAGGAGGAAGACTCCTTGTGAAAAAGGGATGGGGGAGCAGCACCAGAAAATTCAACTGAGAGCTGCACACTCAAGCAGACTAGATAGATCAAAACAGCCTGTTTCTGCTGGCATTTTCATAAGTTCGTATGTTCGCATAATAAGTATAGCTGAGGATATAATCCATCGAAGCCTCGTGCGACAATACAGGAAAGCATCAATAATGTTATAGCAAATGGCATAACAGAAAGAAGAGGGTAAAAAGCAAGGGCAACAAAGAAGATGCATTAAAATCCATAGTAGGAAGGAGGCAATGAGGTGAGAAAAACAGAGGAAAAAAATGAGAGGGGGTACTGTAATAAGGTATGCCCACAGGATGGTGACACTATTACAGTGAAAACATTGATGCCGACAACATCGACTTTTTCTCTGTAATAGTCCACCTGAGACCCCAGCGCTCTGTCTCCTGGTCCTGCCCCTCCCAATCCAACTCCGACTAGGAGTTAGAATCTTAAATTGGGGTGTGAGAGAGACTTGAAACTACCCCCAGGGGTTCAGGGGGCAAAACCCCAGTGGCTACAGCAGTTTATATCAGCAGCAAGTTGTGGTCAACATAAATCCATTGTTGTGATAGCGTCAACAACCTAGTTATCGAACTGGCATCGTGAGGCCCTAATAATAGAACTTGCATTGAGGGGTTCTATGTGAAATGGGTGATTCAAAGAAGAGCCCAAAGAGCAACAGCTATTCAGCGAATACAGAAATGGAGGGGTACATATACGACAATCACGAAATGGTGACAAATGCTTTTACCTGCGGGGGCTTGAGGCCCACTCCCCTTACTAAAATAATCAACTCCAAGGTCATAGCACCTCAGGGAGGTGGAGAAGCATTTGTCATCATTTCGGCGATCACCGACATGTACCCTCACCATTTCTGTAGTCGCTAAATTGCCATCGCAGTTTTTGGGCTCACTCTTTTGGAGTTACCCATATCACAGGCTACCACTGGGGTTAGGGCTACTGAAGTAATGTAGCACCAACCACAAGAAGCTGCAATATGTCCCAAGGTCCAAACTGCCTGTAATAGCAAGGCAGTAACATAGGAGAAAGAAAGTAAAAGAGTAGGAAGGGGGGGCAAGAGAGGGAAGGGGTGGGCAAAAAGTGAAGGCTGCTAAGTATGGAAGTGCCAAACACAAAAAACCAAAGTGGTTATAGAACAGAGCAAAACGAAAAGGACGTACAAGGTAGAGGCAAAAAACAAACAGATTATGCAAGAACAAGTAAGCATACAGTCCCTAACAGAGAAAAAATTATTGTAATGCCAATTAGGCTAGAAAAAAATCCCACAAAAAGTGAAAATAGCAAATCTGAAATAAAAAGAAGCAAAAAATACAATTGATTTTGCAAAATCACAGATAAAGCAAAAGCCTCTATATAGTTTCAGAGCAAATACAAATAGTTCATGTGTAAACAGAAACACAATGCAAAAGAGCAAAGGCAGCAAAGCAGCTATTCCATGATGGGATAGTTAAACTTACACAGAAACACAGAATTTGACAGCAGATAAGGACTGCTTGTCCCACCTAGTCTGCCCCTTTTTCCTACCTACTGCACATACCACAGTCCCTAGTTGAACTACGGCTTACCCATTTTTCCCTATCACTAGGGTTTTCTTATACCTATCCCATGCGTTCTTAAATTCTTCCACTATTTTTGCTTCCACCAGCTCCACAGGGAGGTCATTCCATGCATCCACCACCCTTTCTGTGAAGAAAAACTTCCTGACATTACCCTAGAGTCTACCCCCCAGCCTCATATCATGAACCCTTGTTCTAGAACATCTTCCATTCTGAAAGATATTACACTCCTGTACCATATTTATATACTTGAGATATTTAGTCATCTCTATTACATTCCCCCTCTCTCTTCTCTCCTCATATTGAGGTCCTCTAGTCTCTCTTCATATGTCTTCTGGTATACAAAATTGAATACACATGGTAGTAAAGGCCCCATCTCCTGTCTACCACCTTGAAGACCTGGGGCTGGAGGCTGTACTGTATATGTTGGTGCCTTAGCTAGTCTGCCATGGTGTTAAGCTTGCCCACAAGATGGATTGTCACTAGATGGTTGAGGTTCAATTGAACCAGTGTGGTCCTGGCTGGTTAGGAAGCAGGGGGACGCTGCTTGTTAAGCAATTCTTGACCTTGCCCATGATGGCTCCTGTACAGAGTAAGGTAGGATGACACTAAGAAAAAGTGGCTTTTAGAATAGCTATCTCCAGCCTACCCTCATATAAATTGTGTATAGCTCTTGAAAGTTATCCATGTTAACCATATGATCCATATTAATTAGGGAATTCTCATTTATGGAGCTCTGCAATCTTGGCTATTGTGAGGTGCACAGTGCTTAAGATGGTGCTGATCAAGGCAGGAACAAAATGGTGGCCTGAACTGATACTGTCTGCTGTTTTCAGAACCACCAACCATACCCAAAATGGCGGCTGAAGGAGGAGACAGGTCCAGATTGTTCAGGCATCAAGACCCAGCCTGGGTGCATGCATGGCTTCATGTGTGCTGTGTCATTGAGAACATGTATGTCAAAGTGACATGCAAGGCTCGATGTTGTGACATCATTGTGCTAGCATAAATATCAGTGTACGCTAGCTGGGTTTCAGAAGGGAAGGTGAAAGGAAGAGGAGTAGCTGGTGGATATCACTGATCCGCCAAGTAAGATGGTGGCAGAGAAGAAAGTCCCTCCTCCCATCAGGACCTTTGCAATGTGGTACATATCATAGCCATGCCCTCTGCCAATGTGTGGGCATGATGCAGCTTGAGCAGCTATGCTGTTGACCAGGTGCTTTTATCAGTACTGCAACTGCACACTTAATCCTCTATCTTAAAATTTTTTCAAACATTAGCACCTGTGGGGTTCCTCCTTTGCCCATGCAAACTCTAGTGGAGGAACCACAGCATGTCTAACACTGGAACTGCTGCAATAGGGGCTCCAGTGTGACACCTGCCACAGCCAGAATAAATCAGGCATGAGCCCTCCACTGAGAGGGGAGTGCCATTAATTGGTTGTGGTGCGCTCAACTGCAGATGCTACAATAGGGGCTGTGGGAAAGCTCACATAGACTCCTGTCCCACTTGATGAAGGAGGAGAGGCATATGCCTGGACACTGATGAGCAGGGATGCGTTACTTTAAATCTCATGAAATGGCATGCATACCTTTTAAAATCTCTGCTCGGGGTAGCTTGCTAAATGAAGCAATTAAAGAGCATTTGATAGACTCGTACGATGTTGGGTAATCTATAGGAAACAGGTGGACCCATGTCTAGAGGAAAAGTTTGATTTAAAGCACAAAACTTAAATAAGTTAGTGAAAGATCTGCCTGACCTGTTAGTGCAATTTTGATAGTAAAACTGGAAGATTTCCTACCTACATTGGTAGCAGAATGCAAATGCTGAGCAGGAGCTAGGATACTGTAATGCAGCCTTTTCAATAAACATGATGAAACTGAGTTACCAGGGATGGCACAGGAGATATACGGTCCACAGTGGTGAATGTGGTCATCTTACATTAAAAAATCTATTCAGTTGTATATGTTTTCCTTTTGAACTACTGTGGGATTAACTCCTCTTGCAGTGTCAGATTGTTGTCACTTCAACAGCATGCATAAAATATGATTCTCGTGATGGTTTAGGACTACAATCTACAGAGAAGAATTTGTATTTTCCCATTTGGAAGTTTTTGCTGTTTTGTCCTAAGACTTGTTGCTTTGCTGTGTCTTCCTCCTACCTACTACCTCGCATATTTGCACAATAACATATGCTGACATGGAAGGGGACAACCTGTAGTTCTTTAAGTCTACCCCTACCAACCAGATAGTAGTGAACCCAAGTTTATTAATGTGATTATAGTTCAGTGGATCATTAGACTTGATTGATGCATTTGTTTGTTTCTGCAATGTGAATACTTTGCCATAATCTCTCTGAATCTTATAATCAAGACTGTGAACCCTCGATGTGATGTGCCAGTGAGAATTGGACTGTCTATCTAAAGTGAGTAAGTGATGTGTAAATGACTGTCACCCCCTTATGGCTAAAATACAGTTAGAGGAAGAGGGGAGGATGGGATTGCACAAACAAACCTACAGGCTGCCGATCCTGGTTTCTGGTTGTCTTTTATGATGCATGGGGTGGGGGCTGGGAATGGAGTCCACTACCCTCCTTCCAAACTGCAGGCTTAGCCTGAAAGTTCAGATAGATCACTGGGTTTGATACCTATTTTTATGTGCTTATAGAACTCGAATACTTAAACGGGTAATGCAAGACAGGTACATTGGTTGCTGTGAGTTAATCACACCCATGACGGCAAAACCCTATGAGCAAAAGGTTAGTGTGGTTCATTGTAGCCGTAGGATTACTAATAGTAACCAACCACAGTGGCTCACCTTACTGCTAATAAGAACTGCAGTAGGGTGTTTCAAACACTCATATTTTAACTTAAATTAGATATAACTATTTTTTGCACATTTATGATTTGCCTATGTTTTGTGTACTTGTCACAGACCACGTGCCTGCAACCCTGCCAACTTCCATCTCACAGCAGCTTGGCACAGATCTCCACTCTGATTCACCACGTTCTGTGCTCTGTGCTAACATTCAGTACTGTACACAGTTGGCAAGCCCGAGACACCTGGACCCGTGAGCCCAGTCACAGTCCCCCTGGATTAAGGCAATGCTGACTGCCCAAACCTCAGGTGGAGTGTGGTCTTGTTTGCCATTCATTACATAATTGCCTCCCAGTATTAAGAAGGATTACTTAGCACTAATTAGCTCATTAGTAGGACAGATACCTCAAGAGACCTGCAAAATATCCTTTTCACAATTCACCACTAGTCATAGTTGCTGTTTATTTACACAATATATTTCCAATTAAAAAATATTAAGCAGTGCAAACAAGGAAACATACTGAATGAAAATAAAAAATTTACAAAGCAAACAGAAGTACATAAATCTAGACTTATTTAAGCTCAAACTTAGAGGTAGAAAAGTTACATTTAATTACATAGGAAATACGTGATTATTTCTTACCATTGCAGCTCAAAATGAACCTCACTGTCCACAAGCTCTGAATTGTGCCTGACCCCATCAGTGCTAATTCCCTCTTCATGTTTCTATCTCTTTCTCCTTCCTTGTTCTGCACCCTGACAGAGCCACTGGGCAGTCTGATGCCTCAATTCTGCTCCCCTTTCTTTGTTCTCTATTCCATGACAGCCAGAATCTCCAGACAGTTAGACCCAAACACCTTGAAATTCACTTATTTGATTTGAAAAGATCAAAAGGGGTATTGCTCAAAAGAAGTATGACTGCCTTTAATGGTAGTAAAGAGGCCTTCATGCATACTCTTCTAGGGCCCCCCCCCTTGACTGGAACAGGAGGACTAGGCTGTTCTGCCTGTTTTCAGCTAAGGGTAAGCAAAGTGTCATGGTGGTAACTTCAGTTTAGCTTCAACTGGGAGGTCAGAAATCGGTTCTGCTTTGCCACTTTGGCTAAATTACTTTGGCTCCCAATATAGTAATTGGCATAGGGCATAACACACTACAACAAGCATTTGTCAATGCCGGATGTTGTCTTGCTGCCATTGGCAGTGCAGGAGTAAGAGAGATGCAGCATAGGAATGGCAGTCAAGCATTGAACTGATGCCAACCCACCCCCACCCTGCAGAGAGTGACAGGCATTAGGGTGTCCCTTTGGGTGTTTGTTAGTGCAGTGCCGGAAAACATGCTGGGCAGGATGTGAAAAATGACAGCTGCACAGTTCATAAGGAGGTGTAATAAAATGCCAGTGCTGAAAATGTGGCATACAAATATCTGAATTGCGGAGTTACAAGGGTGCATGGAAATATACAAAGCACGCTTGAAGCACTGCCAGTTTATGGGCGTTCGGCACCAAATTTTCAACACAGGCATTTTAGCACCTCTGTTCATGTACAGTGTCACTGTCATTTCCTCAAAGTGTCCCAAGAAGTGATTTTGCACAGTGACCACACTATTCTGTGCCGGAAGTGCGGAAACACATCTTGGACAGGATATGTGAAGTGACGGCTGTACTGTTCATCAAGAGGTGTGGAAAAATGGCAATGGTGAAAATCCAGAGTGAAAATATCACAAATGCATGACGGTATGAGCATGCATGCAATCTGCTAATGCACACTCGTAACACAGTCATTTTTATGGAGTATCAGCTCCAAATTTTCAACATAGGCATTCTAGGAGCTCTGCTCATGAACTGTGTCACTGTCATTTTCATAATCTGGCCCAAACACTGATTTCCCACAGCGACTGCGCTACTGTGCACCGGAAGTGTGGAAACACATTTCGGGCAGGATGTGGAAAATGACAGTTGTACTGTTCACAAGGAAGTACACAAAAATGCCAATGCTGAAAATCCAGCATTAAAATATTGCGAATGTGCGAAGTTACGAGCCTGCGTAGGAACTGCGCAATGCACGCTCGTAAAACAGGCATTTGTTGGATTTTTTCCACCAAATTTGGAACATAGGCTTTTTTGAGAGGCCACCTCATGAACACTGGCACTGTCATTTCGTTAATGGGTCCTGAAAGGTGATTTCTCGCAGTGACTGCAAAATCACCTTTTGAGACTGATTAACGCCATGACAGTGATAGAATTCATGAGGAAGTGCCCCAGAAACCTCATGTTGAAAATTTGGTGCCAAAATTCCAAGAAATGCCTGAGATATGCAGCAAAGTAGAAAAAACCCTATTCATTGCATTATACAGCTTACCGGCATTTCCTCAGTTCACGGTCGGCTTTGAAGAGTGCAGACGTGTTCCCAGTCCACCGAAGATCATCGCGCTGAGGTCCGGAAGTAAGTAAGGGGTGGGGGGTGGGAGGCAGGGTGTGCAGTGGGTGGAGTGCGGGTGGGGCACCTAGACTATGAGGGGCGTTTTTCGTTTTGCAGGGGAAAAAAAAAGGAAAACCATCGTGGGACAGTTTTAGTGTTACAGGGCATTTGATGCGCTGGGTGGGCTCAGCGTGCCACAAGTAAGTTTTGAGGGGTGTCAGTAGCCAATGGGGATTGGGCACCCTCATCAGCACACAACACGGGGGTAATTCCGTGGGGATTGGGCACCCCGATCGGCAAACAAAGAAAGGGGGAAGAGCCAAGGGGGATTGGGCAACCTCTCGGCATTCAACAGTTTGGGGTGATACCCATGGGAGTGGGCTCTCCCATTGGCACACAAACATGAGGATGGTTGCCAACAGGGGGATTGAGCACCCCAATGTCGTAAAAGCGGCGAGGCAGCCGCCCGGCTCAATCGACCATGGTCATAATGATGGCAGCATTAGCGGCAGGCGACCGCTGCATAAGACGAGCTTTGCTCGCTTGCATGGACCTTTGCTTAGATATGCTCGCCCCATTATGTATGCATGGTGTGGCGCCGGCATGCAGGCTGATTGGGGAATGAGGGACGCACCTACTGATGCGTGCCCTGCATTCGCCCAACAGCAGCCGTGTCCCCAAAACCCATACTAGCGCAAGATGTTGCTTGCGCATGCGTGCAAGCCAACATAAAAAAGGGGAACAAAAGCCATGAGGTCAGCAATGGCCATGAATTACTATAGCTTATTTGTGGCTGGTAGTGATGGCATGCCATGGCTGGGAATTGCTATGTTTTCTGTGGTGTGACACACTGTCAAATATATATGACTGCTAAGCACCCCAATCAGAGCTATTATAATTCTTAGTTTCCTTTGCTGACCTCAAAGCTCACTGTCTCCCCGTGGTGCCTGTTTGCCCTTCATGACTGCCAATTACTACGTTAGTTCCACATAGGTTTTCAAAATATACCCAACCAAGAAAATATGCATCCCCCAAAAAAGTCCAAGTACTACTGTACTGTACACATACAAGGGCATTGCTTTGCCTACCTTACCTTTCCAGTTCCACGTCAAAACAGCAACTCCCAAACGGTGAGGAGTTAAAACAGCGCTGGATTATAGTGAATGCCAAAATCAGCAAACTCTTTATTTGCAGGTGGCTTTTCCCACCCCCCCATGCCCCCACCCCCTTGTGGGGTGCTGTGCCCCTACACACACCCTTACTAAATATACCAACTCTGGAGGGGGGTGGACCTTGGGGATGGGGGTACAGTGAGTTTGCTGATGTGGCATTCGCTATAATCTGGTGCTGTTTTGGCTTCTTGCCATTCGGGAGTCGCTGTTTTGATGGGCTAACTACCTTTCCAGATTTGTATATTTACATTTTTGGTGTATTTTTTATTTAATAGTTTAAACATTTTAAAAATATTTTTTTTACATTTAGTGCTAAGAGTTATATAATTCTTGGTTTCCTTTGCTGACCTCAAGGCCCCCCACCCCACAATCCCTGTTTGCTCTTCATGCCAATTACTATGTTAGTTCCACATAGGTTTTAAAAGTAAATCCCCTGTCCAAAAAACACATACATCTCAAAGAAATGTCCACATGCTACTGTACTATACACATGCAAGGGTCATTGCTTTGCCTACCTTACCTTCCCAGATTTGTATATTTCCTTTTTTAATTTTTTTGTAACTCTTTGTAATTTTTTTATTTTAATTTTCTAACTTTTTCAAAATATTTGTTTAACATTTAATGCTAAGCTTTACTGTAACAGCTGCTGCCCAGTGGTAGCGTCATTCTGATGTGTCCCTCCCAGACTGCCAATCCCATGCTGCTTAAGGTGACTATTGTCATCCTTTTCCAGTACCAATGGCTTTGGTGACATCACAGGTCTGATTTAACTGGCAATGACTGTTTGTAAGCATGTGAAGTTGACGCTCAGTTGCACGGAGGCAGGCGGCATTTGCCACCTGCTCAAACTAAACTTGCTGGTGATGACATGGTAAAAGTTGTTCTATCTTTTGGATGAATTGAAATGCCAGGGTGTGTACAAATCCTTTCCCTGCTGGTGACTGTGTTGCTAGGAGTGGGGGTGGTGAGCCAGACTGTGGTGTTGCCAGTGCCAGTGGGAGTGTACAAAGACTTGCCTGCAGGAGAAACAGGATTAGTTGATGACACTTGTTGGAAGCTGAAATAATCGAATGTATAAGTGAAGTTGATGCATGGTAAATTCAGTTTCAGAAAGGCTAGGAATTCAATACTGTTTGGATCTGACCTGGAGCGATATGGTGAGGCAATAGTCCCAGTTGCGCTGAAACACCTTTCAGAAGCAACCAATGCTTGGGGACATTCCTGAAAGTATAAAGCCACTTTAGCCAGTGCAGGCTAAATAACATTTCTGTCTTGCCAGAATTTGATGGCATCAGTATTTTGGTTAGACAATGGCTCTGCTATATAAGCCTCTATCATGTAGTCTGGTGTTATGTCTGAACCTTCATCCATAATGTCTGTGTAATGTCAGTATTTTGTGTTACATAGTTCCAATATGTCTTTTATTGTGTCTCCTGGAATTGGATCATTAATTTCATCCTCTTCCCATCTGATGTCATCATTATCATTATCATCATCATCATCATCATCACCACGCAGATGCCCTGTGGCACTGGAAGCAGTAGAAGTAGCCCAAGAGGAGGAGGAGGAGTCTGAGTTTTGGTTTCTGTCCATTGTATGCACTGATCTATCTGAAGGGTCTGCAAGACTTTTTGTTTGACATAGTCAATGAGTGCAAGAGTAGTGCAGACATCTTTATATCTGGAATCCAGTAATGCTTCTATGCCTACTTGGGTGTCCAGTCGAATGCTTTGAAATCATTCTTCAGGTTGTGTCAGAAATATCTCTGGCACTTCCCAAATAAGGACTGAATCCAGCTTTGGCTGCTACTGTACTATGATGAAATAGTGTCACCACCACCACCAGCACCACCACCTTGTCCAACACTAATATCCTGATCACGGTTCTATGTCATAATGGCGAACGTGAAACAGCAATCACTATTATGGTGAGTGTATATCACCAAAAAGCAAATCAGTGATATACACGTGCCGGAAAACCGAAATCTGGCAAAATAAAGTGTTTTTGCAAAGGGGCTGCACCCCCCACCCAGTAGGGGGCTCTTTCCCCTGCACCCCGTGATTTGGGATTCTGCTCAGGGTGTGCATGTCAGGGAGGGCGCAGTCCACATTAAAAAGGAAAAACTAAGTCCCACAGTGACAGGCAGCAGCAACATTCTTACCCTCCTGGTCCCCAGCCCCGAATCCAGTACCTGCTGCACAAGGGCTAGCCTCCCTCACCACCACACCACACAGCTGGCTTGGTGGCAGCAGGCACACTACAGCCCACTAACCCTCTCCCCTCTCCTCTATTCCTCCCTTTCCCCTCTCTATTCTCCCTTTTCAGTCACCCTCCCGTACCCTCGCAGTAACAGTGAGTCACTACCCTTGCCAGTTGCCCATCATAATAGTGCCGAATATGAGTTGGCGTTTTGAGGGTCACCCATATTTGGTCGCTGTTATCACAGGATACCCCTGATCACCATTGTCCAAGTCATTATCATCACCTCCATCACCACTGATGCCACAACCACCACATCTACCAGAACCACTACTGGCATGGCCGTGACCGATCTTACTTTGTTGGATTGTTGCAGAAGATGTTATATAGTGTTGTGTGTGTTGATCAAGTATACTCACCGGTTCCATGTGATAAGGGCAACTTTGGAATGCTGAATGCCCTTATCATGAATGCACATTGCCAAAATTGAATTTCGGCGATGTGCAACTCTGGCGCCAGTAAGCGGCAAAAAACTGTTCATTCATTTATGTGGAAGCTGCCCCACACCCCCTAAATTGATTCTCAACTCCAGGGAGGGTGCATGTTGGTGGCAGGGCAGCCGCATAAAAAAAAAGCTGTCTTGGGCCAGGTGCAATAAAACTACTGGTGCCTGGTCCCGAACCCTGCATCCCTGCAACCCCAGGCCAGCCCCCACCCCGCCATGCCATGACGACAGCTCAGCAGCAACCTGTGGCACCACCCCTCACAAACCCTCCCGCCCCTCGTTCAGTGTGCTCGCTCCCCCCGCACGCATATACACATGCGATATCCCGTTGCCTTTTTGCGAACCCTCCCTATCCAGTCACCAACTCCATGCCCTCACCATCAGGGCAGTCGCCACAAGTGGGTCACCGTTTTGGCAGGTGCCCCTTTGTGGTTTACCCATATCACAGGATACCATGCTCACCATACAGTAGGTGGGATCATGCTAAGAGTAGGGGATTCAGTAAACAGATTTTATGTGGTCTGTTCATAAGATCTCAAAAGTGGAACCAGCTTTTGCAGCATATACCACTGCACCAGGGGTATATATCCCCCCAAGGCACATTGTTAAATTCTATAGCCCTGAACATAGCTTACTGTTTCACCAGTCTTTCCACAATGTAAAAGACAAAGTTTCTGTTGGTAATTGTGGAGGAGCTCAGCACATTTTGGGGAACAATGGAAATATTTTGTAATGTCCTGAATGGTGTCCAGTGTTTCTTTTAACTGTGCATGTTTCTCAAGCACGTAAGTCAACACCAGATTCAGTGCATGTGCAAAACAAGGTGCATGGCAGAAACCCCCATCATTCATGGGCTTCAGCACGTTACTCCCATTGTCTGTTACAAATATTCCCACCTTCAGGTTGAGAGGGTATGTCCATATGTCCAGCACTGATTGTATGAAGTGCAGAATGTTCTCCCCACTATGTTTCCCCTCCATGAATGGGATGGAGGATCTCTGGGCATTACATCACCGCCATGGACTGTAGGAGAAGCAAGGTACTTGGAGGAGGAAGATCACAAACATTGGAGGACCTGTGCGTTTCTGCTTCACTCCAGCTAGTGTCAGCACCACCAGAAACATAGACACATAGAAACATAGACTTTGATGGCAGATAAGGACCGCTTGGCCCACTTAGTCTGCCCATTTCCCTGTCTATTGGATAAACTGCAGATCCTGTTTAACCAACAGCCTACTTCTTTCTACCCCCCCACCAGAATTGCCTTATGTCTGTCCCATGCATTCTTGAATTCCCCACTGTTTTTGACCCCACAACCTCCTCAGGAAGGCTGTTCCATGCGTCCTCCATTCTCTCTGTGAAAAAATACTTTCTCACATTACCCCTGAGCCACCCCCCCATCCTCAAATTGTGTCCTCTTGTTTTTGCACATCTCTTTTTCTGAAAGATGCTACCCTCTTGGACTTTGCTGATTCCCTTGAAGTACTTGAAAGTTTCTATCATGTCCCCCCCCTTTCCTCAAGGGTATACATATTAAACTCATTTAGTCTCTCTTCGTATGACTTTTGTTGCAGATCCTGCACTATTTTAGTTGCCCTGGTCTGGACTGCCTCCATCCTGTCTATGTCTTTGCGGAGATGGGGTCTCCAGAACTGCACACAGTACTCCAGATGGGGTCTCATCAACTGTCTATACAAAGGGATAACAACTTCCTGTTTTCTACTGGTGATGCCTCTCCCTATACATTCTAGTATCCCCCAGCCCTCCTTACTGCCCTTACCAGATACACCACTTACTTACCAGATGCACCACTGGACACTGACTGTGACTGACTTGGAAAGCTGCTGCTTACAGTGAGCATACGACTAGCTGACTTCTGCGAAGTAACACATCCCCAGAGTTTCTTTGGATGCACTATTATACACCCTGCCCTAGTACACCTCTCAGTCTCAGATCCACCACCACCAGCAGCATCACCAACATCAACACCACTCCCAACCCTGTCCTTCATGGGCCACATGACTGTGACTGATACTTGCAGAACTGCTACTTGCAGTAGGTATGGGTACCAGAGTGGAACCTTTCCCTGCTGCTGCTCCTCCTCTCCCAGTCCTCCCTGCTTCCCTTTCAGGACATCCTTGCTTCATCTTTATGGCAGTTATAGGCAGCTTGCTGCAATCAGATAAAGCCTTTCACAAAAAGGGGCTTGCAGGCACCCACTGCCAGTCACGAAAACTGCACTGCAATTGGATAAAGTGTTTCACAAAATTTGGTGGGGCTCCGGCTCCCTCAGGCAGACCAGGCTTCCACTGCATGTCATGAAATCTACATTGCAACTGGATAAAGTGTTTCACAAGATTTGGGTGGGGCGCTCAGGCAGGACAAGCAGACACCCACTGCCTGTCATGAAAACAGCACTGTAATTGGATAAAGTGTTTCACAAGATTTGGTGGGGCTCCGGCTCCCTCAGGCAGACCAGGCTTCCACTGCATGTCATTAAAGCTACACTGCAACTGGATAAAGTGTTTCACAAGATTTGGGGGGGGGGCTCCCGCTCCCTCATGCAGTTCAGGCACACACACTGCCTGTCACAAAAAACGACATGGCAATTGGATAAAGCGTTTTACAGGATTTGGGGGATGGGACTCCAGCTCCCTCAGGCAAGCCAGGCACCCACTGCCTGTCACCAAAACTACACTGCAACTGGATAAAATATTTCACAAGATTTATGTGTAAGCCCCATAATGCTGGCTTACCTGCTGTGGAGCCCTCGTGGCTCTGAGTTTTCCCCTCAGCACATGTGTCCCTGGAGTTGTGGTGGGGCTCGAGCCTGGATGCCCCCTGTGCCGCGGCTGTGGCAATGCCTGGTTCGGGACCCCAACCCAGGATGTGGATGGGGCCGGGGTCTGGGTGATGTTCCCGGACCATTGGGAACTGCAGGGAGGTTGGAGCGGCCCCGATAATTAGAAACCAGGGGTCCTTGCGGAGAAAAGCATAGTGATGGCGGCCATTCACACAGTGTGCATGCACAACAACGGGGGGAGAGAGTTAGAGGAGCCATGCTCTTATTGTCCACTTGGCCATGTGACCATTTCAAAAATAAGTGCAACCCCAGCCCCCATATAAGTAAAGGGGCTGGGGGAGATGCACTTAGTGGCCGGAAGGGTTCTGGTCATGAACCCTGCTACAAATAGCCCTGGCAATGGGCTAGATAACATAATATTGGGCCCAATTTCTAGGGAGCCTGCCCGGGAGACAAGATGGCAGCCCCCATCTAATACTACAAAATGGGGCTGCTGGGAAAATACCCAGAGGCAGCCTGGAGGTCACATGGGACATTGCAGCCAATGAGAGGGAGGCTGTACATAGAACTTAAAAGGAAGGTTCTGGTGCGAAAGGGAGGACAAAATGGAAGAGATCTGAGGAGGGTGGTCCAGAGGAGCAACAGTGTGGGAGGAAGAGCGAGATTGCCCCAAAGCAAGCCAAGTCTGCCTTGCTGTGGGCTCCCTGGCTACCCACCCTTTAAGTTAAGTGCAGGCGAGAAGACAAAAGCCCTGCAGAACTGCTGGCAGATGGGTCCACTGTATGCTCAGGTGGCTTGACCGACTGGACCGAAAGGTACAGTGGGTTGTGATATGGAGTGAGCCCTGGGTCCCATGGGTTAATCTGAGCAAGGACAGGCAAGTTTAGCCAGGGGAGAGACCTGGAAGTTGAGCTGCCCTGCTCATGACCTGGAGAGGGATAGCGAGATCCAGAAGGGGTAAGAGAACAGTGCCACGTTTGTGCCCCAGGCTGAAGCAGCAGACACACCAGAACAAAAGGACAAACAGGCCTGCCTGAGTGAACACTGTCTATAAAGGCCTGTGGGTGAAGTTGGAAAGGCAAGGCAGGCGAAGGTCATCACCCCACCAACCCTCCCAGCTCCGGCTATCCACCAGTGGTGTATCCTCCTGCAGAGACCCTCCGAGGCATCTGGCAACTCATCGGGTAGAGAGCCCCATCCAGTGCTAAGGAGAACTGTGAGTACCCCAGGCAGTGGCTCTGGGGAGTTATTGAATAGTTCATTAGGGTCGGGGCTAAGCCCTCACCACCTCAACTAAGGGGACGTCCAGATTGGAAAGACTTGAACTGAAAGTAACAGTTGTTCCTGTGTTATATGGGACCCAACGAAAGACCCCAGGCCTGCATCTGAGAGCAGTGAGGTACCCACCGTACAGGGACAAATTTGGGTGCACCCACAGCAGGGGGTGTTTCTACTGGGACTGTACTGTGTATCTGAAAGTATGAGGTGATTGACATCACCCTTCTTGTGGAGTACCCTAAATAAAGGAGTTGTGGTTTGCCATTTATTCGTTGTCTTTTGTGGTTATTCGAAGGAATGTTACTGAGGGATGGGCACCAGTGGGGAAAATGTTTGTGGGGTAATCCTTGCAGGGACAGCTCATTTATTTTCCTGGGAAGTGATAACCTGTTCTCTGTCTGCAGGAGTCATTGCTACTACCCTGGGTGGAGGTACCGAGCCACAATTGCCACCACTGCCAGAACTCAGGCCGGGCCCCTCACAGGTGTATGCAGAGTACCCCGAAGGTCCCAGGACAGCCCAGGTGAGTTATAAAGGGGTTGTTACATATGTGTGTGTGGGGGAGCTCAGACAGGCCAAGCAGACACCCACTGTCTGTCAAGAAAACTACCCTGCAACTGGATAAACTGTTTCACAAGATTTGGTGAGGCTCCAACTCCCTCAGGCAGGCTAGGCACCCACAGCCTGTCACAAAAACAACACTACAATTGAATAAAGTGTTTTACAAGATTTGGTGGGGGGGGGCAGCTCCCTCAGACAGGCTAGGCAACTGCTGCCTGTCATAAAAACTACACTGGAATTGAATAAACTGTTTCATAGAATTTGGTGGGTGGAGACTCAGGCAGGCCACGCAGGCACCCACTACCTGTCACAAAAACTATGCTGCAGTTGGATAAAGTGTTTCACAAGGTTTGGAGGGGGACAGCTCAGGCCAGCTAGGCAAGCTCCCACTGCTTGTTACCAAATCTACACTGCAGTTGGATAATGTGCTTCACAGGATTTGGTGGAGGGGGCAGGGCTCTGGTTTCCTCAAGCAGACTAGGTTCCCAATGCATGTCATGAAAACTACATTGCAATTGGACACAATTTTTCACAAGGTTGTGGGGGGCTCAGGCAGGCCAGGCACTCACTGTCATGCACCCAATAAACCTACACTGCAATTGGGTCAAGTATTTCACAAGATTTGGGGGGGTCCGACAAGTTGGTGGCACCCCGGCAGTCACTGACAATCACCAAAACTACAGTATGATAAAGTTATTGACAAGATTTAGGGCTTAGGCACCCAGTGAAGAAAACTACACTACATAAACTTTGAGGAAGATTTGAGTACAACAGCACAACTTAGCAGTGTTAGCTCAGCACTGCAGGCCCCTCTCTGCTCCCCCGCTTGCCTTCACAAACATATTTATTTTGAAAATTGGCTTTTTATTTGGAGGCATCTGACTGATTGGTACCCATTCCATAGGGATACATTAACTTTCAATAGATGCCCACCAAATAAAAAGTCCCAGCACAATTGGCCATACACCCCCTCAGATAACCTGGTGCCCACCCTGGTTGCTCATTGGTTGTAAGCACCCCAAGCAATGTCAAATTGCCACCACTGTGTTTAGCTGACTTAGCAAGTGAGAAGACCCCACTTCCCTCACCATGTACAAGAAAAGTAGGCACTCAATTACTTTTACAGAATGTATGAAAACAGCCTCCCATGTCCTTATCTTCAAACCTAATCAGCAAGACAATTAAAAGTAACCTTTTTAACCCACTCAGTTATCAAACGACTGGTCGTGACAGCTTCCTAGTAAAGTCCTTTACCACTGCACTATGCTGTGCCCTCATTCTGTCCGACTCCTAAACAAAAAGAAAAAAAAACATAGCCAAAGCACAAGGATTCCCTTTCCTAATATACCCACAGTGCAGCTCCATGACAACAGTACACCAGGATTTTTGTCTGCTTACTGATTTCTTTCATTTTGTGGCTCCTTCAGTTCATTAAATTTGTACAAACTCACTCGCTGTACAAACTGGATTCTCCTCTTCACACTCCCAGTCCTCATTGAAGGCGGCGGAGACCTGGAACTCATATACAAAGAAACAAACAAACAAACCCCAGAAATAACACAGTCCGGTAGTCACAGCAGGAACCAGGGACTTGGAACTTAAAAAAAAGTACAAGATGAACAACTGGCTGGCTCCCGAATATACTCACACTCCAAACTGTGCTTTCTTCTCCTGATCACGATTACAACACGTTCTGGCCCAAGTGTAAGAAACAAAACAAAAAAAAACAGCAGGCTAGAAAACCATGTAACCTCTCAAGTGCAAAATGAAAATAGAACAAAACTGTTCGGCTGGGGAGGTTCCAACAAAAAAAAAAGTCTGCTGTGGAGTGCTAACTGCTTATAACCAGCTTACTAACTACAGGGTCTGCACTATGACAAAAGGCCATGGTTCGAATGAAGGCGGAGGAACTATTTCATTACAAAACTTATTTAAAATTAATTATTTATTACCAATTTCATCAAACTTTTTTTTTTATAGTGTCCATTTTCTAAGCGTAATAATACCCTCCAGGGTGGATGATATTGGGAAATACCAGACCTTCCAAGGGATATAAAACCTCCGCCTGTGGCATGGGGCCTCATTACGCCCCTGGGTGGTCCGGTATTTCCCAATACCACCCACCCTGTTGGATATTATTGCTTACATAACTGTTCTTTTCCTTCCCTTTCCCTGCCTAATAAAATCTGTGGAACTATCAGCTTGCAGCTACAAGAAACTGCTCTTCTTCATCAGCACTTCAAGGGGAAAATTGACAACCTTTCTTTTTTCTGACAAAAAACAGAATAGTAGATGTGAGACCATCTACAACAAGGCTGTATTTCCATCAAGGTAGTTGGTGATCTCACAGAGACCTTGAGGGCGCAGCTCGAGAGGTCTCTGTGAGGTTATCAACTACTGAGATGGAAACAGCCTTGTTGTAGATGGTCTCCCATCCACTGTTTTTTTTTATAGCATAAAGTCAGTGTCTGCCACAAAATGATAACAAATAGTTCAAATGTACTTGCATTTCAAGGTGTGACTCAGGGTTCAGTCAGCATCTTGGAAAAATGTCTGGAGGCTGATTCTGTTTTTAAAAATTAAATTCTGCTATTTTTTTATCTTGTTTCCATAATACTAATAGTAATGTAACAGTTCATAAAAAAACTAAAAAAGGCACACAAACTAAAAGCTGCAACAAAACAGAACAGGCAGCAACAGGAAGAAACATTTTTTTAAAATAGGTCTCGTCAGTTTCTATTCAGATGATGAATCAGAGTCCTCGATTAGGTTGATTCTTCTTTTCTTCTCTGGTTGGTGATACTTACAGATTTTAATGGAAATGCCTTGTTGAAAAACACAATTGTCACAGAATAAAATGAAATTGGTGAGGGGCAGCAACCGCTTTCTGGGGATCAGGATTGGCTGTCTGCAGGATGTGGTTTCCTGTGCAGCGTTTTGGGTGGGCTGATGAATATGCTGCAGATTTGTTTTTGTTGAGGTGGTGGGCTATGATGTGAATGACAGTGTTTCCAGCAGGAATGACACTGGGGAGGATGCGCCGCCTGCCGAGGAGAAAATGATGGAGTTTTGGCACCATTTCTCTTCAGAAAGCAGCTGTAATTATTATTACTTTGGATGTTTCAGTGTCCTGACACTTGTGCTACCTCTGTGAGAGGGACATTGTGGTTGATTAACTTTTGAATGTAGGTTTTACATGTTAAATGATTAGTTATTTTCTTCCCTTCAGGTAAGCCTGCTATGGATTCTCTTACAAAAATAAATACATGAAATGTTTTCATGCTGCGCATATAAAACTACTCATGTAATATGAGTGCTACAAGCATGATTTAAATGTTAAATTGGAATTGATTGCATGCATGTGGCATGCAGACAAGTGTGGAAAGCATGCTTTTTATATTAAATTGGAACAAACTGCATACATGTGGCATGCATGCAAAAAGCAAGTGGTCACTGATAACTACACACGTAAAAGTTAAGTGACTTGCTCATGATCACACTATATGCACATGGGGGTTGATGAGATTCAAACCCAGGTCTTCACGTCTCTGAGTCTCCTTGTTTGCAGTTCAGTGCCTTTAACCACTAAGCTACATAGCCTGCACCCATATGGATTGCTTGTACTTCAGTACAAATCTGCATGCATTTGCATACATGTGGCATGCTTAAAGCCACTGTTATACTTTTTAGTTTTCACAGCTGAACTGTAGCACACATTCCAATAGAAACACATGTGATTCTTCCCACTCCCAATACACACACTTACCCACAAAACTACTTAATTACTTCTGTCTGGCCTGTACTCCTACTATTTTCTATTCATAGTTTTGAATGGTTCCACTCAAACAGACTTTAAGGGGCAAACACAAAAGTAGCAATAACTCGACACCCACCAACATGGTCAGTCCCCCCACCATGCACACACACTGCAGTGGATGCAGTCATGCTGCTACAGACAACCCACCAAGTATAACTGTAAGTCAAGAGTCTCTTACCTGAGTACTAGAGATCTAGAGGCAGGAGTCTTTAACAGATGATGTCCATTGGTCAGAGTCCTGGGACGTACCCCCTTGAAATGAATGGAGTTATTTTTTATTACTGTTTTATATATTATGATGGCTAGTTGAAGAATAAAGAAGCCCACTGTTCTACTAACAGGGCCCTTGTAAGTTGAGCAGTGGCCTTCATTAATCTCCAACTCTCCATTAATAATGTATAAAACAATAATAAAAAAAATACCCCCATTAATTTCAATGGTGCACGCCTCTGCACTCTCCCTTGCCCTATGTCATAATGTGACTGAGCATGGGGATGTGGATTTCAGCTTCACTGGAGAGAGTATAAGCCTTACTATAGTGGGGCTCTAATAGTCTGTGCATAACATACTGCTCAACTTTCCTTGAATGCAAGGGACAGCCCTCATTTTACCCCCTGAAAACTGCTCTGCTCCTCATCTATCCCTCATGGAAAACATTCTGCTCACACAGGATGTCCTGTAAATTTAGACTTTATGCCAGGGGTGCCATTTCAGATTTCAGTAGGGGGAGCCAACAACCAGTGGAGGCCAGGTGCTAGTTAGCCCCTAGGTAGCAAGATCTAGAATGTCTGAAATGTCTCTAAAAGATAAAACTTATTTGTTGTGACTGAAAAGTGATATGCAAATCAGGAACAATTCAAATGTATAAGATTCATCTGTCTAAACTCTGGAGCAGTGCATCCGATTTGGGCTTAAACCCACGCGGTAACTAATCAACTTTTTTCCTGGCTGAAGTTCTGAACACCTCCCCCCCAAAAAAAACCTTTGTCTCGATTTCTCTCACCAACTCCATTCCATTCAATGCCCATTCCACATGGGTTATAATGCTACCACAAGGCGCAGAAATGTGAAAAAAAATCAATAAAAAACTTATTTACTTTTACTTATCTGGACATCTGGCCGGAACCTGTGGCATGGCCCAGTGTGCCACCAGCCCAGTTTTCAGTCTGCTCCTTCTCCATCCTTCTGCCAGAAGCTGGATGCTAGAACTGACCACCCAAGTCCCCAACATGCTCCATGACCAAGTCACCTCACCAACCAAACCCACCCAGCCTGTGTTGCTTGCTTCTTGCTTGGCTGCTGCCATGGCTGCTTCTGCACTGCACTGATCATGGCCTATGAAGGCCACCCACACTGCTGTCACTACTGCTGCTAGGCCCAGCATGCTGCCACAAGGGGCCTGTGCTGTTTTTTTTTGTGCAGCGAGCCTAGTGAAGTAAGTAAGTAACCTAGTCTTGAACTAGCTTCTAGCTCACCCTCTGCCCCTTCAGCCACCAGGGGAGATGGAGACTCACTAAGAGTAGACCAACAAAAATATGCTGGAACAACACTGCTATTGAGAGTTCAGTGCTCACCAACTCCTCCAAGCTGTAGTGTGCAGCCTGTCTACTCTGGCAAGACAGTGTTGCACTTATAGAACTTATGTGCTTTTGCTTGGCAGGAGCTTCTCCACATCACGTGTGATAGTACCGCCAATAAAAGGTGGAGAGAGTGAACAACACAATACATACACAGTTGAGTCAGGAGTGCACCTGCAGCATGAGTGCACACAGGCCAGGAGGGCACTTACTGTGCAAAAAATGTAATCCAAATTTAATGCCATTATTGTCACACCATAAGAACAACCTAGGAACAAATGCAGGGGGTGCAACTGCCCCCCTCTGCCCTATCTAAATGGTGCCCCTGCTTTATGGTAGAAATTCATTCTCAGGTGCTAATATCGGTACAAGTAAATACAATGGTTTCCATTGTGTTCTGAAGTACTGTATCTCCATGTTTCAGGATGTGTCTTGATAATCATGAGGGTTAGTGTCCCTCATTGTCCTTCATTTTGAGTGTCCATGTCCCTCATTTCAGTGACAAAATGTGAGGTATGGTGCATGCCTCCAAGACCCTACTCATCACAAAAAGTGCTGAGCATGGCCATCGTGTATATGATCCATACAAAATGACAAAGGGAAAGTAAGTGAGATGAAATAGTCATGGAGAAACACATTTGTAGTACTAAATATGCATAAGGGGATTTGCATGGCCCCAAACAAAAAGGTCAGGCTTCAGAACACAAAGGCTCCTCTTTGCACATCTGGAATGGGGATGTTGGCTGACTATATCCTAAGCATTTAATGCAATAAGCAAACAATACTTTACAAATTAATGGCCATTTAATGACAAAAATCAAAAGCCATTAAACAACTTGCAAAAGGATCAGAATTAATGAGTTTGCCTAATTTTAAAGAGACACTGTCAGGATTGGAGGCGATTTTATTGCCTCTTCACAGCAGTCGTCTATAGGGAGCAGTGTGGTTGCAGAAAACATTAATGCTAACCATTTTTTAATATTCTTCAGGATAAGGCATGCTTTTTCCTCACTATATTACTGTGAGTCTGGTGGAAATCCCCGTGGCGTACGTCCACAAGCAGGAATGGCACTGAGCCGAGGTGAGCTCATTCATGAAGAAGCTCATGATTTTGGGTCCTTTATCAACTAATAGTTGAATATCATAGCCTCCATTTTACTGATCCCTTTAATGTTGCTTCAAAAGTAAACCGAGGGCTCAATCCCATGTTATTTAGTTTATAAAAGTTAAAATCGCAATTTCGGGCATGCACATTAGAGTTGACACTAATGAACATGCCCGGAAGCACAAGTTCAACTTTTATTAACTAAATAACATGGGATCGAGTGCTCGCTTTACTTTCATACTAAAATTAAAGGGATCAGTTGAACAGAGGCTATAATATTTAACCATTAGCTGATAAAGGACCCAAAATCACGAGCTCCTTCATGAACAAGCTCACCCACGGCTCAGTGCCATTCCTGCTTGAGAACACACACTGCAGAGATTTCCACAGGACTGACAGTAATATAGTGAGGTAAAAAATATGCCATATCTTCAGGGGTATTAAAAAATGCTCTGCATTAATGTTTTCTGCAACCACACTGCTCCATATAGACGATTGCTTCAAAGAAGCAATAAAATCACCTCCAATTTATTTATTTATTTATTTAAGAGATTTACCAGGAAAGCATGCTGAGCAGAGTACCGCTCGATTCTAGATGCGCCCTGGGGTAGGGAGTTTACACTGGTACAGTAGGACAGAACAAAACCCAAAACAACAACAACAATAACAGCAAGTTTTACATATTTCATTTGGTGCAACAATGGATGAGGTAGTCATAATATAGGTAGAGTAGTGCATATTCAATAGTATTTAGCAATATAAGGTGCAGACCGAAAAGGAAACCAGGCTGGTGATATAGATGGGAGGTAGGAAGTGAGATGGGGGTCAGCGGGTGGGAAACAGGAGCAGATGGAAGAGAAGTGCATTTTAAGAAGGGAATTCCATTGTGGAGTGCTTATGGAGTGTCTAATAACGGCTGCCAGGGAGTTCCATAATTTGGGCAGCCTGTAGCTGAAAGCAGCCTGGCCAGACCGGGTGGATCTGTATGGAATGTGCAGGAGCCTAGAGTCTATGTTTCTGAGAGTGTAGACCAGTGGAGAGAGGGCGGTTAGGGAGGATGACAGGTAGGATGGGAGTGTCTGTGCCCAGAACTTGGCAGAGGTTCTAGCACAGTGAAGCAATCATCGGTTATGTAGCGAGGGGAGTCCCAAGGACTGGTAGAGGTCACAGTAATGGGTATTGGGATGCTGGTCCAAAGAGAATCAGCAGAAGGAGTTGTAAAGGGGATCAAGCCTCGCTAAGGAGGTTTGGGGGGCGGCACAGTAGACAACATCACCGTAATCCATAATCGTGAGGATCATTTTTTGAACTATTGCTTGCCTGGTTGGTAGAGGAATGCAATTCTTGTTCCAGTAGAGAGCGCCCAGCATAGGGTGCAATTTTTTGTGTAAACCATCTATATGCACCGAGAAGTCAAGGTACTGATCTAGCCACATGCCGAGAAAACGATATGACGTGCAGGTCTCTAGTGGAGATCTGTCCAGAGTGTAGAATGTGGGTGGTGCAGTAAGCCGGGTTAGCTTGGCCCACGATCCGAAGGTGAGGGAGACTGTTTTTTTTGAGTTCAAGAATAGTTGGTTTGAAAGGAACCAACGTTGGATGGAGTCGAAGCCCTTTTGCAGACAGGCTGTCACGGTGGTTGCGGATGGGCCAGAGGCAAACAGCACCGTATCGTCTGTGTACATATGGATAGCCGATTGAGAGCAGGCATTGGGCAGGTCATTTAGAAAAATAGAGAACAGCAGTGAGCCGAGTACAGACCCTTGGGGGACTCCACTGGTGACAGTAAGTGAGGTGGATCTAGCCGAGCCTATGCGGACTGATTGAGACCTACCTGACAGGTATGAATGGAACCAGTTATTTGTGTTCCCCGACAGACCAACTTGGGCAAGTTTTGCCAGCAACAGGGGATGAGAGACCGTGTCGAAGGCTTTCGCTTGGTCTATGAATATAGCTGCCGTAATTTCTCCTTTGTCAATGCCCG
The DNA here is from genome assembly GCA_016271365.2 of Neoceratodus forsteri. Taxonomy (NCBI): domain Eukaryota; kingdom Metazoa; phylum Chordata; order Ceratodontiformes; family Ceratodontidae; genus Neoceratodus; species Neoceratodus forsteri. The sequence continues at coordinate 1,684,954,026 of CM057456.1, forward strand.
TAAGGATGGAGTTAGTGAGGCAAAGGAGGGAGGTGGTGGTGGAGTGATTTTTTCTGAAGCCGGCTTGGTAGGGGGTTAAAAATGATATGGTATCTAGATGGTGGTGGAGCTGAGATAGTACAAGGCGCTCTTGAATTTTGGCTAGAATGGGGAGCAGAGATATGGGACAGTAGCTGGATGGGGAGGAGAGGTCCCCTCCTTTGGGTAGGGGAATGACTGTGGCTTGTTTCCATGTTGTGGGCACTGCCCCGAGTTTAAAAGATAGGTTATAGAGCATGGTTAGAGGGTGGGCTATGGCTGGTGCTGCGAGTAGGAGCATTTTGGAATCAAGGCCCGATGGACACTTACCTTTGGCTGGGTTAAGTGACTGCAGTAATTTTAGCACCTGGCCAGGTGAGACTGGGCTGAGTGAGAAGGGGGTCGGGCAGGATACTATAGGGGCATAGTGGGCTGGGAATGGGGGTGGGAGGAGAGGAGATAAGAAGTAGTGGTGGAAAAATGTGAGTTAAACTCAGTGGCGACCAGACTGGGATCCATGATGATTCTTCCTTCCAGCTTGAGGGTGGGAGTGGGGGGTTGGGTTGGTGGGGAAAGGAGGGATTTTATAGACTTCCAGAATTGAGAAGGATGAGCGAAGTTATTGTTGAATACAGATTTAAAGTAATTTGATTTAGCCTGATGTATGAGTCTTGTACAGGTGTTTCTTAGTGATCGGTAGTGTTGCTGGGCCATTTGAGTATCTGTGGCCTTGAAAGGTTTCCAGGCACGGTCTCTGGCTCTTAGGTGTTCCAGGAGGTTAGATGTTATCCATGGTAAGTGGGATCCTCTTACTCGGGATCTCCTGAGTGGAGCATGGAGGTCCCAGATGGCAAGGAAGTTAGTAGAGAAATATTTAAGGGACTCATCCATAGAGGTGGCCCTGGGGATGAAAGACCAGTCAATGCTGGTGAGGTCGTTTAGGAGAGCTGTCAGATCAAGGGATTTATAAACTCTGCTGTGAAGCGTGCGGGGTGGAGGGGCCATTGGGTGGAAGATTTTCCGCACCATATAAATCATATGGTGGTCGCTAAGGGAGTCTGGTGGTAGGCCAGCTTAACTATCCAATGAGGGTGGGTAGTAAGTGCCCAATCCAGTAATGTGTGTTTGTTGGATTTATGGTTTAGGCGAGTGGGTTCCTCTATTTGCTGGTGCAAGTTTAGACCATTTATTTGGCATCGTGATTTAGAGGCCATGCTGCCTAGCCAGTTCTGATTGAAATCACCAAGTATATGGAGTTCACCGCCTTCCTTAAGGGACATTCAGGTTACCAAGGTGGTCGAGAATGCTACCCAGAGGTGTGTCAGGTGGACAGTAGGACCCTGCTATGTATACTGGGATAGTGTGTGGCAGGTAGATATTGACTAGAAGTGAATCAATAGTTTGCATGGGTGCCGTCAGAGTGATTATGGAGAACTGGAGCTTTACGGAGATATACATGGCAGTGCCGACACCCTTCTTTCTGCCCTGTCTGTCATGGCGGATTAAGGAGTAGCCGGGTATTGAGAATTCTTCATTTCGGTTGTGGGGTTTCAGCCAAGATTTGGTGATGATGACAATGTCAGGGTGAAGGGCTAGGACAGTGGTTTGTAGGGCTGCTATTTTGTTTAGGATGCTACACACGTTTAGGTGGAGAATTTTAAAACCCTTAGGTAGGTGCGTAGTTGGTGCGGGGGTTGGCCAGCTAAGGGGGTCAGTGGTCCCGGGTTCCATTCAACGTCCCCAGCTATGATGAGAAGGATAGTCAGGGTGTGCCTTAATAAGCGCATGGACTTACCAGATGACCCCCGTCGGGTGGGATGGTTGGGAGTTAGCGAGTTTGTCATTTGGTCTGAGAAGCATGGGATGTAAAGGACAGGTTGCTCAGCATGGAAAGAGGGAGGTAGGATAGAGGCCCCCCAGGGACCAATTTTGCCAATGGTACCGGTTGTGGTCCACTGGTGCTGAGGAGGAGTGGGGTGGTGGCTCAGTAGCTAGTGAGAGAAGTGGCGCAGGGCCAGGTAGAATAGGATGGGGTGAGGGTGGAAGGGAAGATAACATTAGAAAAAGCATAATAATGGTTAATGTGAGAAACTGCATTTTTTTTTTTCTGTAGTAGGTTGGAATCTGTTCAGCGGTAGCCACTAGTGGCAGGAAAATATAAGGAGCTAATGGCAAAGTGGGCTGATTGGTTTACGAGCTCATGTGATGCCTCTATATAAGGAAGGCGATGGGGAGCCTGCCGGCCAGGTGGGGCTAGAGCTCCCGAGAAAGCTGCAAGCTGTGTCTGCTACCTGGCGCTGAATGTTTCTGCTCCCGATGTCATGAGGATTCTGCCTCTGTGGGAGGGCTGTGGACAGCTTTGCCCTCATGACCTCACTGCAGGAAGGGACAAAAGGAAGCTTTAAGTACAGGTAGGTAGGAGGAAGGAGCTAGAATTGTAAGCGTTTGTAGCATGCAGCAATTGGATTTAATTACCAACACGCTAAATCAATGAAATACTGGCTGTATCAGGCTCTAAGGCAAAAGAAAATTACTGGCTGTAAAATGAAATCCTGGCTGCATCAGGGTCTAAGGCAAATGAAATATCTGGTTGCATCAGGCTCTAAGGCAAATTAACTTTCTGGCTGTATGCAGGCTCTAATGCAAAAGAAATTACTGGCTGTATGCAGGCTCTAAGGGAAATGAAATTACTGGCTGTATGCAGGCTAGTTTTTAACAGTAAAAAGAACCTTTGCACACAGAATTACACTTAGAACATTTATCACAGTAAAGCTGTAAATGCTCTTATTTGTGCTGCTCCCTAATAAGTGAGAAGCTTTAGAAGCAACCGTAAGGTGAGCGCCGTCCTGCTCCGCCGACACAAAAGTCAAAAGTCTGTAGTCTATTGTCCAGAGGAAAAAGACGCCAAGTTTGAAATCGTGGTGCAGCTCTGAGAAAGCTGCAAGTTGTGTTTGCTACCTGGCACTGAATGTTTCTGGTCCCGATGTCTGCGGGGGGATTCTGCCTCTGTGGGGAGGGCTGTGGACAGCTTTGCCCTCATGACCTCACTGGCGCTGAATGTTTCTGCTCCTGTTCCCCAATCCTGACAGTGTCCCTTTAATGGGAAATCAATGAAAAATGTATTTTAATGGCTCTAATTGCTAGTATGAGAAACAGAAACTGATGTTTTTTTTTCAGATGAGATTTGCACCAGCTTAGCTGCTGCACACATGGCAAGCGTGCAACATGTGAACCTGATGTGATTTTTAAATGATATTCTCACCAGCTGAACTACTGCACTCATGTTAAGCATGCAACACATGAACCTGATGTGATTTTTAGAAGATGTTTGCACCAGCTTACTTACTGTACACATGTCAAGCTTGCAGCATGCGGACCTGATTTGCTTTTTAGACCTGGTTCGCTTAGGTTATCTTTGTGTATGCGAACCAGATACAAATATTGCACAATTAAGCATGTGGCATGCATTTTGCATGTACACAGAACACTTACTGTATATTTCTGTAAGGGTTTTAAGTGTTTCATTATTGAGCAAATTTTGTTCTCCCCCACTATCATTGCTCTATACCACAGGGAGATTCCAAGCCTAACATTTAAATTTGGAGCAAGATAGAAGGGGGCAGTCTGGAGTTAGCATCTGGTGGCCTGTGAGAAGCTTATTTTTGTAGGCTCTAATCAGGTCCTCGTCAGGATTCTGTGTATTATGATACATTCTGGGCTTCATGGGTCTGACATCTCGTGAGTTCACTCCAGTGCATGTTTTGGTCTAGCACTCATTATATTCTTAAAATTATGTGCCAGAGCTATCTTGTCCAAGAGTTAAGTCACCCCACTTTGAATTGTACTGCTCCATTGTATGCAGTGTGCAATAAAGCCCAACATTAAAGAAAACCATGTGCAGAAAGGATGTGGGGTTCTGTAGGACAATATATCCAAGAGAATATAGCTTTTCAATGTCCTCATCTGTCAATGCTTCAGCTTGGTGTGGTCGATTCCTCTTACCCATCTTTTTCAGGTATTTCTGCTTGGCCAGCATTGTGGCTAGTGTCTGTTTAAAATCAGTCTTGTTTCCATGGTAAATTTAGTGAGGGTAATTTAACTTTGCCAGGTGCCTAGCTACGCTGCCAAGAATGCCTCTGATCATGCTAGGCTCATATTCAGAGTCATCAATTCTTTTTAAAGTGAGCACAAAGTCTGCCACTATGTGATCCAGCTCCTCTACAGGAATTACATACATCTGCCATTTCTCTCCTACCTTATCCATGTAGGTTAGGAGCATTTTTATGTCTGTTGATTTTTTTTGTTGGTTTATTTTCCTGGTCAGCTATGAATTGCTGTCTGTCGGCACGGATGTCAGTACTTGCGGTAACTGTCAGCTCGGTCATTTTGACAGTTTGTGTGGTATGTTTTGAAAATAGCAATCCTTTTTTCAAAATGAGTGACTTGCTAGTGTCACACGCTTGTGTTGTCAGCTTGCTGTTATACTATCAATCTGACATCTCATCAAAGGTACAACTATGTGACGTCAGATCGATGGTACAACAAGGTTTTTACAGTAGCTGATTTCCATGCACAACAGACGCTGACCATATACTATAAGACAGCAGCACACACAGCAAGGTCCTTTCTCCCTATTATCAGAGCTGCAAAACACTTGGTTTTGCCAAGCCTCCATGCCTTTGATTGGTTGCTGAGTGTCAGATGGCTGCCAGTAAGCTGCAAATGCTCAGTGTGCTCTCTTAAAAAGGAGATGCATTATGCCCAACGAAGCACCAGAGTCGAAGTGAAGCCACCAATCTTCGTACTAGTTTCAGCCAGGTGAAAACCACCAAAGTTCAGTGTTTTACTGAGTGCTCTTTCAGCGTCATGCTCTCCCATATTTTTAGCTTCATGTTGAGGAGGAAGGGAAGGAGATACAGATGTAAACTAACATATGGAATCAAGTTGAGCTGTTGGTGGTATTTTTAGTGAGTGGACCCAAGTGACAGAGCCCAATAAATAATATTCATACTTTAAAACACATTTTCCCAGTCAGAGAGACCTAACTGTTGAAAACAAAGGCATATTAATATGATTAGAACTTTTTTAAAATAAAAATTGTACACGTGTATGACACAGTCCTGTATTTTGTATATTGTGAGTTTCTGTTGCATGGCGCGCTATCTTGTAAACAGGCACTGCTGCCTGTTGTAGGGTAGGACCCTACTATGTTTCGTATTCGCCACCCCCAGGCATCATATAACAATTAGAGACATGCCTAGATATAAATATAAAGGTATAACAATAAAGGGGATAGTAGCTAACAACTCGGATTGCTTGAAATACATCCCACTGAATTGAATTAATCAAATTCTGGGCATTTATCAGAATTCAGAATTTCAGTATTGAAGCCCAAAAATATAAATTTTGAAAAAGGTTGACATGGAATTGAAATCTGATTCCAATTTCGAATCTGTTTCCATCTACTTCTAAAACTTCCTCCACCAGGCAAACAGTGCGAAAAAACTAATTAGGACCTTGCCTGATCATCCCCCTCCCCACCCTTGTATATACCACTCTTTCATCTCCTACCTTGGGTGGCTATTGCTGGAAAAGCCCCGAAAGTCCTTCCGTCTGGCTATATGTGGCTGCTGGTCTTGTGGTTCATGTGTGCTGGTCAATTCAGCTCCACCCATCTTCTGTTCCTTCCTGTCCAGGTCAAGTTAGATCCCGCTTTCCTTTACTCCTCCATGCAGATGGGCTTGGTCCCAAGCATCTCTATCTACTGTATCAATCACCTCCTGCTACTGCCTCCCCAATGGACTTCTTCAATCTTTCCTTCCTGCCTGGGCACAGTCCCTATAACATGGAAGGTTACTAATGTTACCCCACTCCACAAGAGAAGGGAACCCCCCTTCCCCAGGGAACTACTGCCTATCTCTCTTTTCCCCTTTCCTTGCTAAGCTTCAAGAACTTCTAGTCCTTTCTCTACTTTCTATTTTCCTTGACTCCTGTGCCTTCCTTATCTCTTACCAGTCTAGCTTTCTCAAATCCCACTCCATAAACACTTCTCTCCTTCACCTCCTGGCTCAGTCTTCAAAGGGATGGACTAAGGCCACATCACAGCTGACACTTTTTTCATCCTGGTAAATGCATTTGACACAGTCTTCCATCCTCTTGTGTGCTTCAGACTCACTTCTGCAGGCCTAACTTCTCCATCAGTCTGTTGGTTCTGTTCCTACAGTAACTGGTTGGGAGGTCCCAGTGAGTCTCTGTCAGTGGCATCCTATCCCATCCTTTCCCCACTGAGTCTGGAGTACCTCAGGGCTCAGTCCTTGGCCCACTCTTTTCTGAATATTTTTGAATGACCTCACTAAGGTTTGTATATCATCTAACATTAGGAGGCAGTATAGCACAGTGGTTTAAGGCTCTCAGCTGCAAACCTGAAGACCGGGGTTTGAATCCCACAGCCCCCACTTGCATACTGTGTGACCCTGAGCAAGTCACTTAACTTCCTATGGTCTCACCTGGAACTAAGCTTTGGCTTAGTGTGCCTTTCCTGGTTAAACAATAACCCCTTTCCCTAATGTTGAACTGTATACTGATGATACAGTCCTCTCTGCCTCTGGCCCTTCAGCCTCTGAGTTGTTAGCCCAGCTCCAGCATGACTTAAGCTCTAGAGTCCTGGATTGGTTCTGTGAAAATCAACAGTTCCTTAACTCAAAAAAGATAGTCTGTATAATTTGTAGATCCAGGCAGCCTCTCGTACTCATTGCCTTCCCCCATCTTCTTGACCCTTGAAGGTGCCATGATTGAGACTGTCCCTGCTGTTAAATACTTAGGAGTTTGGCTTAACAGCCACCTTGATTTCATAATGTATGTTGATGCAATCCACTCCAAGCTCCTTCCTGAGTTGGAAGCCCTCTACAGGAATGAAGCCAGTCCCCACAGTTAGGCATGAGATAGTCTCCGAAATGTTCCTCACTGCCTTTGATTTCGGTGATGTGGCTTACAACACTGCCTCCAAATCCACATTGGCCAGACTGCCCCCCCATTCCACTCCTATTTTTGTTTTGCACTGGGTTGTCCTCCCTGGACTCATCACTGCTCCTTATACACTTTCCTCTCTCTCCCTTCTCTGGAAGGTTGCTACCTTTCCCACTGCACATCTCTCATTACAAAGTTCTGGTCTGGCTCACTCCCCTGCTGCCTCTCCTTCCTCATTTCCTGCTACCCACCTACTACAACCTCTGCTCTACTGATGCCCTCTCCTTCTCCAGTGCCCATGCCAAGACCTCTGCTGGACAGTCTGCTTTCTCTTACAGACTTCCACTTCTCTGGTCCTTCCTCCCATCCACCATTCATGCTGCCTTTTCCCCTGCAGCTCTGAAGGTCCTTCTCCACATGCACACCAGTCACACCTGCACTTGCCCTTAATCCTCTGTTTGCCCTAGGACCTAAACTGTTTGTTGCATATTATGTATTTTAATTGATATTTTGGCCCTCATGTATCTTGTTTGCACCTGCCTAAATCTTCAAATCACTATAATGGTGCTGCACTGAATACTATAAATTCATGTATACTGTAACTTGTAATTCTGCACAAGATCTTACTGCTGTTCCACACCTATTCCTATTACCTGGAATGACGTTTTTTATGGTATATGTGCTTCTGTACTGTTTTCCCCCTTGTACCCCCTTCCTGCAGCACACCTCTACAAACAAGTTATTTTGGCTCAGTAGACTTTCATGATAAAACTCTTTCAATAAATAAATAAGGAAATAAATATGGTGGGGTGAGGTTCATAATCCACAGAAGACCCCCAGCTTGCCTCCTCACTAAACATTCACACTCACAAAGCCACTATGTAGCAGTTAGCCCCAGCCCAGCCCGAGACCCTCTAGTCATCCAGAGTGAAAAACAAATTGAAAGAAAGAAAATCAAATCCCAGCTTGGCCATGGAGAGAAGGCTAGATAGCACAACGCACTTTGTAAAAGACACCTTGCTCTTGTCTCAATAGGCATGGAGTGTTGGCCAGGCCAGGTTTCTGTTTTCTTTTTTCTCTCTAGCTGGCTTGTGGGGCTAGGGGCATGGCTGGGGGCAACTGGCAAGGGCAAGCAGTGGCTAGTGAGTGTGAGGAGGACCTAACTGGAGTTGTACAGAAAGGAGTGGATGATAGATGAATCTGGACTGACTAGTGCAAAAGAACCACAGGATCAGCAGCTACACACAGCCAGATGGAGGGACCCCCAGAGATTTTTCAGCTGCAGCAGCAACAACAGCCACCTATCGTAGGATATCAGAGAGTTCACAAGGGTGGTGGAAATGGGAGTTAGACATGGTCCTAGTTAATTGTTTTCTCACTGTGTGTCAGGTGGAGGTGGGTTATTTCAGTCAGAATTCAGAGGTGAAATTGGAATTCTGACTCTAGTTCAGCTTCTGTTGCCTAAAAAGGAAATGGAACAGACAAAGACCTAGAAATGGAATTTCTGAAGTTCCAACAGACAACATACTGAAAAGATTCTGGTGAATGCTAGCACCTATAGTAGCTACTTAAAATTGCAACCATGCTTACTATCTCTTTTTTCTTCTGCTATGCACAGGTTCTGTCTTCTCAACATTTCACTCAATGAGCTTAATCTCATAACTGAGCTCACTGAGTGAAATGTTGTGGAAACAAGTTCCCAAATAAAATAAAGTGAGTACTGTATATTGATTGGAGAGGCTTCCTTTGTTTTTGTGTGCAACTGGACTGGTCATTGGAAAAAACACTCTCACTATACATATAAATAAGATTCCCATCCGGGACAAGGTCGACCCATGTTGAAAATCTAGGGCCAAAATGTACAAAAACAACAAAGCAATTCAACATTTCTTCATAACTTTGTTGGTTTTTGACATTTTGACTCTAAATTTATTTTATTTATTTATTATTTATAAAATTTTTGTTAACCGGGTAAGCCCACTGGGCCCCGAAGGTCCATTTTTCAGGGGCGACCCGGAGTTAGTTACATATTCTTTTGCATATACAGGCAGGTAATATAGTGTAGGACATATTATACAGGATTACAAAGACAGTATACAGTTTTTATAGAAGAGGGCAGGAGGTACATTACATTAATGAATACAACAGTATAGTGTAGTACATATCATACAGGGTTATAAGGACAGTATACAGTTTCTGTGGAAGAGGGCAGTAGATACATTACAATACAGAGTACAGCAGTAACAGCAGATAGATGTGGGGTGGTAAGTAATTTAAGTGCACACAAGAAGTTCCATATAGGATAGAGTACCAGTTTATACAGTCATTAGTCATCACCCTTAGAGGGGAGCAATTTTGTACTTACACAACTGACGCAAGGTGAGGTAGGCTAGCCATCGGTACAGGGGCAGGGACTAAGGTGAAGGAGGTGAGCGCATAGTCCCTTTTGAAATATGGCTAGGGTTGGTGCCTCCGGAAGGTGGCTGGGGAGATTGTTCCATGATACAGGGGCTAGGTGAGCAAAGGATTTACTCCCAGTGACAGAGCAGGCCAAGGGAATTTCCAGCAGTTTTTTGCTCTAGGAACGGAGTGGTCATCTGGTCCACTTTGGGTCAAGTAGTCTGATCAGCCCTGCCAGAGGCTGGGCATCAAGGAGCTTGTAGGTCCAGCTTAATAGGGGGTACTGGAGCCTGTAGTTCAGGGATGGCCAATTGAGGGTTGTGAGGGCTTCACATTGGTGGGTCCTCGGGTGGGATCTGGATGCAAAGCAAGCGATTTTGTGGTATAAGATCTGTAATCTGCAGTGGTCCAATTTAGCAATGCCAAGTATGATGGGGGCTGTGTAGGTTAAGGTTGGGAGAAGGATGCTTTGTGCGATTGCCAGTCTAGTCTCTGGTATCATGTTGTCGCTTAGACGATAGAGGAGGCCCAACTTTTGGTGGATGCTTTTTATTACCAGGTCCACATTGTGCTTCAATGTGAGCCCCTGATCTAATGTGAAGCCAAGATATTTGACAGATTGTACTACCTCTATTTTGGAGCCAGGTATGGTAGCGAGTGGAAGAAGATATGGTAGTGAGTGGAAGAAGATGGGCCTGGGAGGGACCCAGGGATTTTGACCCGAACAGTATCGCCTTTGTCTTGGTGGGGTTAAGGACCAAGCGATTTTCAACTAGCCAAGTCTTAGCCTTGGTGAAGTCTGCTTGGAGCATGGGTCCTAGGTCGGATGGGTGAACCCCCGTTCTGTACAGTACTGTACATAGTCTCTTTATGACCCCACCATATGATCAAGACTGGTGGAATTGTTTAAATCCCATCCAAAAGGCATTCTCCTCCTTTGCACATAGGTACTGGAACTCTCTCCCACAAATCATCCATTGTTCCACCTCCACCTTCTCTTTCAAGTCTGCCTTTGAAACACACCTCATCCAATCCATGACCTGCAACTGCTTCCAACCCCCCTGACCTTCCAACCCCCCGACAATGCTCACTTATTAGTCACTGTATCTTATCCCCAACCGAAAGTCTGCCTCCTTTACTGTACATCCAGCCTTGCTCCCTAAATAAGGTTTCTAACCCCCTTTTTGCTTCTTAATATGGCACTGTTTCTCGTTACTAGGATTTGCTACAGTACTGCTTGCTCGTTAAGTGTCTTGGTTGAATATGTTCTTGACAACTGGAATCTAGGCCTTGTACTCTGAATATGTTAGCTCTCTATGATTGTATCCCATCTGACATTATTGTACTACTGCTTGTGTATTGCTTGTGCCTACTTGTATTGTACTACAACTATTTGTGTTCTCTTGTGTATTGTAATCTCCCGGGTCATACCTGAAAATAGGCACTTGGTTGTCTAGTGTAGCTACCCAGTTACCAAAAAGCAAACAAATAAGTAAAATAAATAAAAGGTGATCTAGCAGAGTGACTGTGGAAACAAGTTTTGAAAGGAATTTGAAAAATGACACCAGCCATGTTCATCAGGTGGGGTAACAAAAGGGCTACGTTGCACATTTGGTGCCAAATGCTGCAAAAATCATAAAGTTATGAAGACAGTAAATGTTGAAAAAATTCAATGTTTCCTCATAACGTTGATGTTTTTTTGACATTTTGACCACACATTTTCAACAGTCTTTTTATGACCCCACTTTATGATCAGGACAGGTGGAATTTTTTAAATCCCGTCAAAAAGATGATTTTACAGTGTGACTGCCATAATTTTGTAAACAGAGATTCCAGCCGTATTGGTCCTTGGAAAACAGGAAATGATGGAAGGTTTGATATCTTTTATTGGACCAAGTATCTTGTACAAAGATAGAATTGTACACAAGCTTTCGGGGCCTCACAGGTCCCTTCTTCAGGTGAATAGCACAACTGAGCAACATAAGCAGTATATATATCTACTGTGGAGCAAATTAATAATATATCACACCACTTGAAAAGAGGGCAATACAAACTCTGAAAAACAATTATAACATTGTAATAAAATGAGCTGACAAGGGTGGAGCTGTGGTTGTGATGAACACAGAAGATTAAATTAAAGGGGCACACAGACAGCTGTCAGATACAGCTTATTATAGAGAACTCACTGAAGACCCTACTATACAATATACAGAAGAACTCAAACAAATCATCATGTCTCTACCAAACAACATCCAAGAACAGTTAAAAACACTAATTCCAAACAAACCTACTGCAGGGACATTCTATATGCTACCCAAGATACACAAACCAGGGAATGCAGGACGACCCATCATCTCTAGCACTGGCACACTCACCGAAAACATTTCAGGACTCATTGAATCCATTTTAAAACCACTAGTAAGAGCTACTAGCAGTTTTATTCAGGACACCACAGATTTCCTCAAGAAACTGAAACAAACTGGACAACTGCCACTGAACACAATACTAGCCACGATGGCTGCCACTGCCCTGTACACTAATATCCCACATGAAGATGGAATAGCAGCATGTCAGAAATGTTTAAAGGAAAACAGATCCACAGGAGACATTCCAGAAACCACCACACCCTAATAAAATTCATTTTGACACACAACTTCACCTTTAATAGCAAGCACTTTTTACAGATCATGGGCACTAAAATGGCATCGTAATATGCCAATCTCTTTATGGCATGTTTAGAGGAGGATTTTTTAAACACCACTCCTATAAACCATCTGACTACCTCTGATATATTGATAACATATTCTTGATTTGGACAGAAGGTGAAGCCTCTATCAAAAAATTACAACATGATTTTCACAACATTCATCATTCTATAAATCTCACTATTCAGTACTCCACCGCCAGCATACCTTTTCTTGACACCACAGTCAGTATCACTAAAAATGGACATATAGAAATTGCTCTTTACAGAAAACCCACTGATAGACACTGCTATCTGCATAATTCTTACTTCCACCCAAAACATACAAAAAACCTGTAATCTGCAGTCAGGCAATTCAATGCCATCAAATCTGCTCTGATGAGAGAACAAGAGACAGGCAGCTCTCCACACTTCGGAATTCCCTAATTCAGCAGGGCGACTCTCCAAGACAAATTGATTGAGAATTTGAATAGGCCATACAAATACCACGAGACAATCTGCTGGAATACAGGCAAAAACATCAAACTGACAGCACACCCCTAGGGGTCACTTACAGCCCCAAGCTAAAACCCCTTCAGCAAATTATTAGGGAACTTCAACTTCTCTGCCTGCATGGCCTTTGGCCTTTAGCTTAGGCTTTTCTACCTTAATGCACATTTATTTCACTTAGCTTAACAAACTCCAACTTAGGAGAGGAGGAGGAGGGACATTTGGGGGGGTGTTAAAAAAGGGGAGGTTCTTTTGTTGGGCGTATAGTTGTTTGTAAGTGTGTTTTTTCTTTGATCCCCATCTTGTTTACATGTTCTGCTTTGCAGGTTGTATGTTTTGAAAATTCAATAAAAACTAAGTGAATTAAAAAATAATGTAGATTTGACATTTTAAACTAATAGAAAAAATCCCAATGAAACATTTTCTTGCAGGTTATGATGAAAAAATAAGATTTACACAAATAACTACATGTGCTTAAAAAATAAATTTGAAAACTCGAAAAAAAAAGTATTAAAGAACAACAACCCATACTGAGAGAAGATGAAACACTGAAAGACATCTTCCTTGAACCACCTGTCATTGCCTATAAGCAGTTCCCATCTTCTGGAACATAATAATTCACAACAAACTCCCAGCAGACCATAATAACCAAAAAACAAGAGGTACAACACCATGCAACATGGCAAGATGTAAGACCTGCACCCACATATGCACACAGGCCACCATCAAGACAAGCCAGAACATATTATATTATATTATATTATATTATATTATATTATATTATATTATATTATATTATATCATATCATATCATAGTTCAGTGTCTCGTGTTCTTTTTTCTTTATACAAAAAACATAAGAAATCTATTCTGTACTGGTTGAAAGAGTTTTAAATACTGCTTAGGTGTTATTCAAAAACTGTACTATACTTACATGATTAATGATAAATTTATATTTTGATACAGCTAGTTAACCACCTAATAAGCAACTCTTTCCCTGTTATAGATGGTACATTAGTTCGTTCAAGTATATGATGTTATCTTACTTAGAAAAGGGGAATTATTGGGACAATTTGATTTGTTCGAATTAATTGGGTTTGCGCTATAGCAGCATTCCATTCTAATTATTGATATTAATAATTTATCTACTGTCTCTTATATGAGTCTTTTTTCTGTTAGTATTCTATTTTGTATATGTTTGCAATTAGTTTGGATTGTTTTGATGCAATTTATAAATCTTAGAGTGTACTTTATGGTTAAGATAACATTGTATTATGATCTTGCATCAGTAATAACAGGGCAGCATACTGACATCACTATGTAAATTCGGGTATGCAAATTGATGTTGTTGGCTTTAAAACTGATTTTCCTATACTCTAGCCACACCCCTGAGGAAGACTCGTGAGGAATTGAAGCACTAGGTGGCTAGCTGGCATGCACTGTTAGCATTTGTGCTCTATAAGCTGAATAAATATTCTCTCACTTTGGATTAACCGTATGCTCAGCCTTTTTGAGTCACCAGTGCATTCATTTTTGTCTGTTGCCTATAAGCAGTTCCCAGCCGCTTGAACAAAATAATTCATAACAAACTCCCAGCAGATCATAATAACCAAGAAACAAAAGGTGCAACACCATGTGACATGGCAAGATGTAATACCTGCACCCACATATGCACACAGGCCACTATCAAGACAAGCCAGAACAACATAATACAAATTAATGGATCCTACACATGTCAATCCAGCAATGTTGGTCACCTAATTTAGTGCAAGAAGTGCACAAATGGATGCTATATTGGGAAAACTAGCAAACCACTGAAAACCAGGATGAATCACCACTGTCACACAATAGTAAACTAGGTTATCAGCACTCCAGTAGGAAACCATTTTTCACAAACAGATCACTCTCTCCTGAATTTATCTGTCTTGATAGTAAGAGGCAACTTCAAGAACACACAGGACAGAAGGACATGGGAACTGAAATATATTAAACAATTTAAATCTAACATTTCTGGACTGAATCAGGACATTGGATTCATGACACAGTATGGTAAACTGTAATTCTCTTTTTATTGTGGACTAAATCATGACATTATTTAACATACTTTTGGTTCTGTATTTCTCTTGTTATTGTTTTTTTCTGAGTTCCTGCCTAATCTGCTTTTTTTTTACCTGTACTTTACTTCCTCCCTGCCTCTCCTATAAACTTTTCAGTTCTGTCCTGCACACTCCCTGTTTGTTTTCACACCTACTGTTTATACTACCTCCCACTTTGTTTATCTGGACCTTTGTTCTTTTGTTTCTTCTAATGTTTTGACTTCCATGCATCTCTTAGGCATCTCCTGTCTATTCTACCCTTACAGCCAACCTCTGATCTCAGGCCTTTCTCATCTGTGTTTCTGTCTGGTCCTATATTTTCCCTTTCAAGCTTCCTTTCATCTCCTACTGACCAGCCCCCCCCCCCCCATTTCTTCTCACTCATCACTTTTTTACTTTGCATCTTATATAGACTTTGTATCTCTAGTCCCCTTTTATCACTTTCCTACTTCACTTCCTGCTTTTTTTAAATTGCTCCACAGTAGATATATATATATATATACTGCTTATGTTGCTCAGTTGTGCTGTTCACCTGAAGAAAGGACTTGTGAGGCCCTGAAAGCTTCTGTATAATTTCATCTTTGTACAAGATACTTGTTGGTCCAATAAAAGGTATAAAACCTTCTATCATTTACAGAGTGACTGCGAAACATGTTTCAGGTGATTTGAAAAATTTCACCTACCTTGTTCATTAGGTGGGGTCCCCAAAAGGCTATGTTAAAATTTGGGCAAAAATGTAAAAAAAAATGACAAAGTTATGAGGAAAAGTTCAAAATGCATTAAAAATGCATATTAACAAAATGTACCTTGTTTTCAGTCGGTTTACGGTGGGTCTCCAGAGCAGCAGTATGTTCATGGGAGAAGAAAGGAGTTCAGAGCTTGATCAGATAGGTACAGTTCAATTCAGTTCAGTTCATTTATTTAAATACATATGTTTTTAGTCATATGACTATTACATACAGTCATACTTATCCAGCAGGGTGGGATTTGGGGGTTTAAATCTACAGCTGTCCAGACATGATGGCATCTGAAGCAACAAAGTGCAGACAAAATGCAGGACAACTGCACCAGAGTTTGTGGAGTGCAACAAGCTCCACCTAGCCTCTTTTACCAGCTTGTTCCAGTGTTCCCATGCTTAAGTTACCAACAAATGGCCAGCGTTTGAGCCCTGTATGAAGCCCTTTATACCTGCTACTGACCTTTGATCTGTTTGTATGCTACTGTTTCTGCAAACTTGGGAGCTGGTGTGTGGAAGACAATGCTCTGTTTGTGAATGAACTGTAGTAGCTGGTTGTATGTACTGTTCTCCCCCTGGGTTTCACATGCCTGCAGTTGTGTGAACTTTTAATGTGCTCCTGCATTCCCGCTGAATACCCTGCAACCTGCCTCTCCGTCCCCAGATTGATATTGGTAGTGACAGCCAGCAAGGTGGGGTTTAGGGGTCTAAATCTACAGCTGTCCAGATGTGGTGGCATCTGAAGTGGTGACTAAAGTGTGGGACAAGTGCACCATAATTTGTGGAGTTCGTGGAAGCAGTGAGGCTGGGGCATGGTATTATAAATATTTGGTTGTTGTGACTATTTTAAATCTCTGATTAATAATGGCTACACTACTGATTTTTTTCTAGCAGTTTGTCCTTAACAAGGTCTACCATTAGGGCTGGGTGAACATTGCAAATTCCACTTCAGCGGAACTTTCGTGAAATTTTGCAACTTTCATGGAATTTTCCAAACTTCCACCTTTGGCGAGTTTGGAAATCTTCTGAAAGTGTTTGGTGAATTTTTGCCCTGTTCCTTGGAATTTTTTCACTGAACTGCAGAACAAAATTCATGAAATGTGGAACTGATACATTAATCCACAATTTATGTGATTATTCCTGGATCCATGGCACTGGCGTGACAACACATACACTGACGTCCTCGACCATGCTGGGAACCCGCTGACATCCCTGACCCCGACACATCCCCGGAATGATCGGCAACACCGTGACACTCAATGTGGGGAGGCTACACCCCTCCACACCCCTCCATGCAGGGGGCTGTACCCTCTGCACCCCCTACTATACATATCTAACTCCATGTCACACAGACAGCAGAGTTAGATATTTACTCCCCATTGCTGAACAGTCGATTGAAGTGAAATCCCCATCACTGAAACCTTTGGATTAGCAGGCTTTCAGAACAGCCAGGTATACCTGCGTGAAAAGCATTAATTCTGTCAAAGCCAACTTCTACATCTCTACCCTTGAAAAAGGGCAAGGGAACTCACACAAAATAAGGAGGACACTTAAATCTATAGAAGGGCAGTCTACTGCCCTTTCCATTGCAGCAAAGATAGATGCAAATGGCAGGGTAGTGGAAAATAAGTCCTTAATCCTCGAAGAACTTAACTCCCACTTTGTCACAGCTGGACTAGCTTTTGACTCTTCACCTTATGCTGGTACTGCGACGAGCCAATCAAGTACCTCTCCAATATCTAGCACTGCATCTTGCCCATTTCAACTGCATGAGCTAAACTTTAAAGAAGTAGAAGATTCTCTCCTTAACTTAGATATCAAAAAAAGTGCAGGGGACAATGGCCTAGAACCCTTCTTCCTAAGGTTAGGATATGCCCATCTCACTGCCCCCATTCTTCATATCTTCAATCTCTCCTTTACATCTGCTACTGTGCCGTCCTGCTGGAAATCCACACATATCCTCCCCCTGTTCAAATCTGGTGACCCTTGCGATGTGAATAACTACAGGCCTACCTCCATCTTGCCTATCTTCTCTAAAGTTTTTGAAAAACTGATCCATAATCAATTAAAAACTCACTTGGAAACTTTTTCTGTCATTAACCTAGCTCAGTCTGGTTTCTGGGCAAATCACAGCACAATCTCTGCTTTAGTGAAAGTAACCAACGACTGGGTCTCTGCTATAGATGCTAAGAAGATAACTGGAGCAGTCTTCTTGGATCTTAGTAAAGCTTTTGATACTGTTGACCACAACCTGCTAGTCAATTGTGTCACTAATTTGGGTGCCATGTACCAAACTACCCAGTGGTTCTCTAGTTACCTAACAGGGAGATCCCAGAAAGTAAAAGCAGATGGCTTTTTCTCTGTATCTTCATCAGTTGCCAGAGGAGTCCCCCAAGGCTCCATTCTAGGCCCTATCTTGTTTTCATTATACATTAATTACCTTGATTCCAATATATCAATGTCCAATCTGCATTTCTTTGTGGATGACACTGTGCTGTATACCTCTGGCTCAATGTTATCCGAAGTTAAGGGGGTGCTTCAAGTGGACTTTGCCCAACTTGAACATAATCTAATAAAGGCAAAGCTTCTGCTTAATGCAAAGAAAACCAAAGCTATGATATTCTCTCATAGTACCGCTGCAGGTACCTCCCATACCCCGCCTAAAGACTTTATTGTTACCACGTTAAATGAACCATTGGAAGTCGTCTCCAAATTCAACTATCTCAGTATCTTCATCGACAACAAGCTCTCTTTCAATGACAATATTGAGGACTTATCCAGAATGCTCAAAGCCAGACTAGGTTTCTTCTTTAGAAATAGGCCCCTCTTCCCCCTTGAGACTCAAAATAGGCTCGTTCAGGCTACTTTTCTTCCCCTTCTTGACTATGGCGATGAAATTTACTCCTCTACTACTCTCACAAACCTAAGTAATCTGGGCATCCTTTACCACTGTGCGTTACGGTTTATTACCAACTCCCCTTACCGTTTGCACCACTGTGACCTATACGCAGCTGTTGGCTGGACATCTCTCACCACTAGACGCTTGCTCTATGCTGGTCTTTGGACCCTTAAGCTGCTCCTACATGAATTACTGAGTTACCTATCATCTCTCATTTGTATTTCTCATAGTGCATACTCTCTCAGGAAATCTGAATTCATTCTGCTGGACATACCTAGGACATGGACCTCCTTTGGTAAATGTGCTATTGCGCATGCCCGTCCCTCTATTTGGAACCAACTCCAAACCGTGCTGAAACTAACTAGCACAGTTTCAATTAACTTCTACAAAGTGCTAAGTGCAGCTAAGATAAAAGATATCTGCAACTGTTATTAAGCTCCTTCTCATCCCTATGTGTGCCATACACATTTAAAAGTAAGACCTTTATCGCCCTTATGCACGCTAATTACTTGTTGTTTGCACTATCGTTTAACCAAGACACTATTACATTCTTCTGCTTCTGACTTTCTAGCTGTTACCACTACTGCAAGCATCCCACTCCTGCTCCCCTTCCCCATCTGAGTCTTGGCTCTGTCTACGTATATATTATTCCTCTCACTCTTCCAAGCCTTGAATACCTTGTTTAGCCTATATTCCCTGCCGCTGCTCAATTTACTAAATTATATGTATTGCAAACACCAGTTGCCATGCCTTGTACTGTTAACATGCTACCTTGAAGTGTTCTCACTATGTACCATTTGTCTTCTTACCATCTATTGTCATCTGATGTTGTGTCTTTTTATGTAATATCCTGCTTGTACTAAGTGTTCACATGAATACATGTTATACTATTGTTCTATCAAGTATTTTTCATTATGTATGTTCTTTATCAGTGTACATGTCTCAAGTCTCAGGACCTCCTTGTGAATGAGCTTGCTCAATGAGGTTTTCCTGCAATAAACTTGAACTTGAACTGCTCATATAGGAGTGGTGGGGGGTTTGCTGTGGGGGGTTTCAGTGTGCCGGTGTCGCTTCAGTGACAGTATGCCATTATTCCTCAGTTCAGTGATCGGTTCTGTGCCATCCCCTTAGGAGAAAAAAAAACATACTAGGTGTCCAGTGGCAACCCCCACTCTCTGATTGCTCGCCCCCCTTAATTGTTTCCTTGGTGTCTAGTGGCACCCCCCCCCATTCTATGGCTGGGGTAGGCAATCAGAGGGTGGATAGAGTACTGATAATTTGACATGTAAATCTTTGATCTCGTCTTGCTAATGAAGCCAACATCATCTTCATTGTAGCATCACTGTGGCAACATTTGGGTAAATAAAGACTTGTGAGTTTTTAAAATGGTATGCCCCTTTAATTTGGGCTTCTTTTATGATAAGCTCGCTGTCTAGTATGCTGGCAAACTGAACAATAACAGTGGGTGTCTTATTTGTTAAGTGAGCTGGCACAGGTGTTTGATGGATAGGCATCTAAAAGCTATTTCATTAATATGTCTAAATTTCTATGGTTTGGCCATGACTCATAAATAGCTTCACAAGGTCCCATGTATTAAATATAGGGGTTTCCGGTATTTGGAGGTCCACCGAGCTCAAATCCAACAAATGCAACTGCACAAAATGGGGCACTCACACACTCCAGAGTGATCTATGTTATTAATTACATTTTCAAAGCTTTAATGAATACAAATGGTTTCTTAGTTACCTTTCTGACCAATCCCAAAGGATGAGGATTAATGGGAAACTCTCAGACATCAGAAATGTTAACACTGGTGTGCCTCAGGGGTCCATACTGGGGCCCGTATTACTCGATGTTTCATAAATGACCTCCCCTCGACCTGCCCATCTAAGATTCTCCTCTGTGTAGATGATGCAGTCATCCTTGCCAGTAGCCCAAACCAGGAAGCACTCACTCTGGAACTCCTGCATGGTTTTGAGGCGCTAGAGAGGTGGTTCAGACACAATAAGCTTCTATTAAACTATAAAAAAACAAAGTCTATGTAATTTTCTGATCCCCATGTGAGGAAAAAAGACCTCTCCTCATAATCGCAAATGTACAAGGTGAAATCCTAGAGTAAGTCATCACATTTAAGTACATGGGGGTGACCCTGGATGAATCTATCTCTCTCTCTCTCTCTGTTGCCCCCCCCACGTAGACCACATAGTAAAACAGGCCCACATAAGAGCACTTTACAGACATAGGCAAAACCTTCCACCTGTAGCTAAACAAACTCCAGTGTCCAGCTCTACCCTTCCATTGATGGACTATGGTCTGACTGTACAGCGCAGCCACGGATACAGTCCTCCATAGGGTCATACTGGTTCTAAATAAAGCCTGTCAGTTTGTGCTGGGAGCAGATGGGCTCAAACACACCTGTGTCCTGTACTCCTAGTCCAGCTGGCTCCAACTACAAGACAGACTTAAATACCAGGTCTGCCTGCTAGGCATAAAAGCACTCAAAGATCTTACCCCCTCTAGTCTCCAAAACTTCCTGCAGCCCATCAACAATCACTACTCCACAAGAAGTACAACTAGAAACTTACTGTCCATACCATTCCATAAAACCAGCCAGACACAGCACCCCTTTGCATACAGAGCACCAATCTGGCTGTATGAACTGTTGGAATCACCGATGAGCCTACCGACCTTAGCCAGGTTAAATTCAGGGCTAAAAAATATGCTCTCATCAAACTGCTGCTGTGACTGCTATCCAACCTAACTGGAAACCCACTCAATGATATGCCCTACAGATATCTTGTGCATTTTGGACTCTGTGTGTCATTGCATCCTGTTTTAGTTTTGTCCATTCTTGTATCTTGTAACACTCACTGACTAGGCTCCATTGGTGTTGCTGATTGTATTCTACCAGAATAATGCAATGTAACTGTCCATGACTAAGCTCCTTTGGAGCTGCTGAAAGTACTCTACCTGCCTCAATGCTATGTAACAACCATTTTTCTTGATAAGGAACCTTTGTAAATGAGCTTTTAGTTCAAAGGTGTACTGCCGATTGATCTAATAAACACAATAAAAAATTCAGCTAGGGACAGCAAACAAGACCTCTTCAATAGGCAGGCAACAGTTTTGCTCCACAAGTGCGTTTTAAGACAGATTCATCAAGGCACCCAACACCTATATGTATGCATACTAATTAACCACACTCTGGTGCAAAACATTGAAGATGCTTGCGTGATCTACACAGAACCAGCACATGTTAAAATCAATGGGAAAAGGGAATAAATGGAGGAAAAAAAAATGAAAAGGGAGGAACAATGGGGAGGAGAGCAAACAGATAAGCAATGCAATTCATTAGCCCACTGTGCAGTCACAAAACCAGTTCAATGTCATAACAGTGATACAGCAGAATAGCAGTCACTATTTAACTCAGTACATATAAAAATGAATTTTGGCGATGCACTCTCAGCGCAGACAAAAACGGCACCTGAGATCTACAGGTCTTACATAGAGGCTGTGCCCCCACACCCCTTACTTATGGTTTCTCAACTTCAGAGGAGGGGCAGGGGGGGTGAAAACTTATAAAATTGAAAGCTGCCTGAAAATTTTTTTTTTTAAATAACACGCTGTTCTGGACCCAAACCCTGCACCCTGCACCTCCCAGCTTACCACCCTCCCCCCACACTAGTGGACCAGTTCCAGCAGCTGCCTCTGCACCCCTCTCACATACCATCCCTCCTGCCTCTCCCCCGGCCTCGCATGTACCGTGCATATACCCGCGTGCTCCCATATGCAGTGATCGCCCACCCCAGTATCTGGTCACCCCCACTAGTTAGCCATGAACACAGGCACCGTAATTGAGTCACTGTCTTTGTAGGCACCCAATTTCAGTCACCTTGTTCACTGGATACCCAAATACCCATGTCATTACTCAATAATTTATGCATTTTGCATGATATATTACAAAAGCTAATAAATAAACTATAAGAAATTGTGCACAGGCATATAGGGAAAAGAAGAATAGACACAAAATACAATTCTATGAAAGACTGAACTGCACACACTGGCACTATGCGTTGAGATCTTTAAGAAGTCCAGGGCTGAATGACTATTTCCAGTTGTTTCCCTTTTTGGAATATTAACACATACACATTATAAGCATTTGCTATAGTTATGCTATATTTATAGTAGGTCTCTCTGTCAAAGCTCAGTAAAGCGGAATTTTTAGTTGTGCAGTTCCATCTTTTACAGTATTGAATTTTGTGTCTGTTTTTCTTTGCCCTATATGCCTGTGCCCACTCTCGTACAGTTTATTTATTAGTATTTGTAACATGTCATAAACAAGCATTTGTCAAAGCCGAATGTTGCTTGCTTGTATGTGCTGTTTTGGTATTTGGAAGTGATAGTTCCATGCCTTCCTCCCAAGACATCCACTGTATCTTTCCATTCAGTATTCACAGAAGAGTTGGAGGGGCAAGGGGCAAGCAGTACAGCAGTTGCCAAGGGGCTGAAAAGGTGGACAGTAGTCCATTCAAAGGCAAAAGAGTCCTGCAGGAGTTCACTAAATTGAAGGTGGACAAAGCGATGGAACCAGATGGCATACGCCAAGGATATTAACAGAACTACGAAGGGAGATAGCAGTACCTCTGGCAGCCACATGTTCACTGAGTCATTCAAAATGAGTGAATTGGAGGAGGGCACATGTGGTCCCGCTACACAAGTCCGGCAGCAGGGAGGAGGTGGGGAACAACAGGCCGTTCAGCCTCACCTCAGAAGTGGGGAAGATCATGGAGACATTGCTTAAAGAAAGGATAGTGGGGCATCTAGAAGCCATCGGAGCCCAGGACCATAGACAACATGGATTCACAGTGGGGACATCATGTCAGAAAAATCTAGTTGATTTCTTTGACTGGGTGACAAAGGAAGTGAATCAGGGTGGGGCAGTGGACGTTTACCTTGATTTCAGCAAAGCCTTTGACACCATCCTATATAGGAGGCTGATAAACTAGCTGGGTAGGCTGGGCATGGGGGAAAGGGTGGTAAACTGGGTTAGAAACTGGCTAACAGACAGGAGGCAGAGAGTGGTGGTAAATGGTGTGTAGTCTAGGGATAGGGGGTCACCAGTGGGGTGCTGCAGGGATCGGTCCTGGGGCCAGTCCTGTTCAATGTCTTCATTAGTAACATTGCAGAATGTCTAAAGGGAATTTTTTCACCAAATTTTCAACATAGCCATTTTAAGACCTCTGCTCATGAACAGTGTCACTGTGATTTTCTTAATCTGTCCCAAACATTGACCGCGCACACCGAATGCGCCATTGTGCGCTGCAGGCACGGAAACACATTTTGCGCAACATGTGAACAATGACAGCTGTACTGCTCATAAGGAGGTGTGGTAAAATGGCAATGTTGAAAATCTGGAGTGCAAATATTAAAAATTTGCGAACTTACCAGTGTGCTTAGGAACTGCGCAATGCACGCTCGTAAAACAGTCATTTTTAGGAATTTTTTCACCAAATTTTCAAACTAGCCACTTTAAGACCTCTGCTCATGAACAGTGTCACTGTGATTTTCTTAATGTGTCCCATACAATGATTTCCCCACCGATCGCGCCTACTGAATTACGTAAGGAAACATTTTTAAGACGTGAAAATGACAGCTGTACTGCTTATATGAGGTGTAATAAATGGCAATGCTGAAAATTTGAATGAAAATATTAAAATTAGTGAACTTACGAGCGTGCAAAGGAACTGCGTAACGCATGCTCGTAAAACAGTCATTTTTAGGAATTTTTTCACCAAATTTTCAACATAGCCATTTTAAGACCTCTGCTCATGAACAGTTTCACTGTGATTTTCTTAATGTGTCCCATACATTGATTTCACACACCGACTGCACCATTGTGTGCTACATGCCAAATTTGCAACATAGGCTTTTTGAGAGCCCACCTTATGAACACTGGCACTGTCGTTTCATTAATCGGTCCCGAAAGGTGATTTTGCGCAGTGACCGAGATAGTAAAACTCTTATTAGGGCAGTTGAGAGAGCAGAGACAGTTTCTAGTTTTGATTTTAATTCATTATTTTCAGTATGCAGGTCCTTGATTTGCTTACCAGGTTCCTCGGTTTTATGTAGAATTCGCGGGTAACCCCCTCTATTGTAGAGAGCTTACTGTCCAAATTACCATCTGTTTTTTGAAAGAGGTTAATTAGGATTTGGAACATTTTTTCACCTCTTTGAAGGTGTCAGTCTTTTTCATGGTGGGTGCTGGTATGGAATTTGGGGCTTTATTTCCTGATTTTTCCAGTTTCCTTGCTAGCCCCATGCGAAGCCACTAATACCAGCTTCTGCTCCCAGCTGCCTACCCTGTTCTCAGGCTCTATTGGATTTGTCTGTGGTTGGACTTGGTCAGTTTTACCATTGCTAGTTTTATCAGACATTATGAACTGGTTGCCGAGAATTGAGCAAGCTTATTGGCTTAGAGGTTTTTTGAAGCCATAATGATATTGGGCTACATACTCACAGCTTCAAAAACCTCCAGCCACCAGCCTCCTCACCCTCAGTGCAGTGTTTCTCATGTCCCACAGGGCAGCATAAGCAGCAGTACTTCCTTCTGCTCGTGAGAAACAACAGTCCCACCAGCCAACTCAATTTAATTTTTATTTCACACTGTTACCCTGTACAACTGCTTAACCTCCACTTGCAACATTTTTTTCTGCAGTTCCCTGTCACCAACATCCACTTCAAACTCGCTGGCGCTGTGGCTACTTTATTCACACGGGCAAGTTAAATGGTAAAGAAAGCTGCAGTACAAGAAGTTTCAGCAGCTTGGTTGCAACTGTTACATCCTTCCCACTACTTGACAGACCCCATCTTGAGCTGCAGATAGCACACCACAACGCTTCCAAATACCTACCACAGTTGAAACAGTCTCAATCCCAATGTCCACAAACTGCCTCATCACTTGCATACAGCCATACCTTTGTATCTATGTTGTCCTAGTGGTGTAGAGAATTGAGCTGCAGGGTGCAACTTTTTCATTAAAAAAAAAAAAAAAAAAAACAGGAAGAAACCCAGTCATGGTGCCGAAAAGCTCCAACCCTCCAATTACCAAAAATGAACAGGAAGTCTTCACCCCATCCCAGAGCAGGCATCAGAACTGGGTCAAACTCAGTGGTGCTAGCAAAGTGTGAAAGATTATCCAGTTTACTTACAACAGCACCAGCTGCTACCCAGAGCCCTCCAGGAACTATTTTGTGAAAAGATGCTCCTCCAATATCCCAAAAATGCATTTTCAAAAGGCTTTAATATATATATATTTTTTTACTGAAATATTTTTTCAAACCAGTTCATAATAGCAATAATGCACTCCAGGGTGTGGTATATCATGGGATACCATCACTTATTGGGTGCATGAGGCACTCAGCATGTGGCCTCGTGCCTCACAATGCACCCACTCGTGATGATATCCCATGATATACCACACCCTGTCATGCATTATTGCTTAATTATACAATGTGCACTTGAACTCCTCTTTCCTGATTTGCTGGCTGGCATGATTAACAATGTGTAACTCGTGCCACCACCCAACAGGAACAAGTGCTAGTCACCCTTTACCCCCCCACCACCACACAGATCACTTCGATGCCCACACATCAAAGTGAGTGCTGCCATATTATCTTCCCCACTAACCTCCACTGGAAAAGCCTACCTTAGTAAATTTATGACACTGTCCACCCAAAAGAAGTAAAAAAAAAAGTGAAAACACCATGTACCTCCAATGTGACCTTGGACAGTCACAGCACTAGAGGAGCCCTCACAGAAAACCATTTCTGCCATTAATTATGATCCTTCTGAGGCTCAGCCCCCAAAGATTAATGACGAAACACCTCTATCTTGATTCACGCTAACCCAGAACAGTTTTAAAGGAACTATAGGACTGAAGTTCAACCCACTATAAGATAAATGTATTTTTCTTTTCTTTTTGTCACTGCCAAGTCATCTTCTATACTCAGCACTCCCAGGTTCCAGCTACCTCACCTCTCGCTCGCTGTACACTCCAGTCCAGCTATCTCTGTTCCCATTTTGCCTCCTCGGTACAGACTGCACATCATATCACATCTCCCTCGCTCTCCACACCACTCCCACTCTAACTCCACTCCTCTCACACTATCCCTGAGGTACAGTCCCACTATGTGTCCCATCACTTGGAGAAAAAATTCAGACATTTTGTAGAGCAGCTTTTACTGCTACCTGGGACATGGACGCTATTCAGGACACCCACCACAATGCAGTAAGGCAGCTGATCACTATGGCAAGTCTCTCTTGGTCTCACTCTCTCACACTCGGATCCAAATGATGCTTACCACTTATTGTAAGATACAAAAAAAGAGCTGCTGTGACACTATAGTTCCCTCTCTTTCTCTCGCTGCTGTTTGTCTTAAAAAAACAAACAAAAAAAGAACTCAGTGTCTCCATAGCAACATACAATGGACAATGTCCCTCTAGCAACACAGCACTATTTTATGAGGCGCAGTAATAAATTAAAAAAATAAATTAAGATAGAAAAAGTATTTTTCTTTATTTGTTGTCATCAAAAATCAAAACAAACAAGAGGCACATTGTATAATAGCAATATGCCACTTGAGTGTGTAAGTGATGGCAGGATTTATCCACTTCTGGTGTGGTTCACTCACACAACTGATGGCCTCATGACCAAACAACACACCAGGCAAGGGTAAATCCTGCCATCACCCACATCCTCTCATGGTATATTGCTTAATACTAGCTCTTGGTGAAAAAATTCATGGTTCAGGTGACCCTTTATCTCACAGTCCCCTCACAGGTTTTGTGTGCATTCTGACAACTGATTTGTGCTCCAATGCTGCTGAAAGGTTGGTGATGGGCCAGCTGAAATATTGACATGTCACCCCGGTGTTGCACAAGCTGCACTGACTGCCAGTCAGGTGGAGGGTCTTCTTTATGGTGGGTTTACTCACCTTTAAGGCCCTACATGGGCTGGGTCCCTGACTACTTGTCTGTCCTTCTGACTCCTGCTGCCTCGGTCCGCTCCCTCCGCTCTTCTGGGAGGGGCCTCCTTGCGATTCCCAGGATGAGGTTGAAAACTGCCAGTGACAGAGCATTTAGCATCACCAGCCCTGTCCTTTGGAATTCACTTCCATCATCTGTATGGGAGGTCCCTTCAGTTGGAGTATTCAAAACCTGCCTAAAGACTCATTTGTTTAGTCAGGCCTTCCCAGACTTTTTGTATTAGATCCTGCCCGGTTTGGCCCTTTTTAATTTTTTTCTAGTTACAGCTCTTTTATTATAATTTTCAATCTGTGTCTTATTTAATTCTTTATGTTTATTTATACTACTGTTGTAATTTTATTATTTTTTGATTAGTGTTTCTGATTTGTACAGCGCCCAGAGCCTCCGGGATTGGGCACCTGGAAAAATAAAACTTGCCTTGCCTTGCCTCCTAATCAAGGCAGCCAGCTCGGCTACTCTGGTACCTTTGGGTGAGTGAGACTGTAGCAAGGTATTGGTTGAGAAGGCTTAAACACTCTTTCTTCATGGGCTGTTCAGCATCTCACAGTGAGAAACTTTGGTCTTTTCTTTTTTTCTCCTTGTTTTCTTTTTCTCTCATTTTCTTGTTGTCCCTTTTGGATAGTTTAGAGCAGCAATACTCACACTGTGACTCACGATCCACATGCAGCTCTTTAACAATCCTCTTGAGGCTCCAACAATGCGGTCACCTTATTATTACAATGCAGCTCTTTTCACTCCCCTTCCTACTGGATCGGGAAAATAAAAGCCATGATGTTGTGCTTCGGTGACGATTTAAACCTTAGCTTTAGTAAGGGAGAAAAATGATATGGCAGAGCTACGTAAGTTACATAAGCAGTTTTGAATCGGGAGCCGAACAATGTAAAATGATTTTGTTTCAGGACAGAATGTGAGTGTTTGTCTGATGCTTTGTCCGATGCATAAAGTCATAGAACTAGCCTGGAGTAAACCGTAGCATTAATAAGTGAGAAAGGGATCTGAGATTTATGTGCCCTGGGAGCAAACACGAATGGCAGAGCTACAAAAGCTGTTTGAATGAATCAGGAGCCGAATGAATGAAAAGCAAGTGACATGAAATTAACAGCAACCCGCAATCTGCTTTATGGCTAAATGAGAGTTGTTAGTTTGATTCACAAGTTTGGGGTAGTGCTGCCAGGAATGCATTCTCAGGTGTGGTTCATGAGCCTTCATTTGTTCATTCATTTAGGAATCTTAAAGGGGGGGCATTGCAAGTTAACCAGGGTCCACGGGATATATGTTCCTTACAGGTAATTAATCTATGTGAGGAATGCTGGATTTCAGTTAAGCGAGGTGAAATAAATACCGCATCAAAGTGGTCATTCGACCTTTGTTGCAGTATCATGCTTACAGCCATACTTTGCAGCACTTGTTTCAAAGAAGGAGTGCCATGTCTCAGACTGCTATTCAATTATTTTGAATGTGTAACAGTTCTATTTCTGATTTTATTTATGCTGTTGTTTACTAAATGTTTATTTAATTGCAATAAATTGATTTTAAATGAATATGTTTTGTGTGCACTCTTTATTTCAGAAGTGGGGATGCTGTGTATGTGGGATGTGGCTCCTAGGCCAAGTGAAGTTGCATATGTGGCTCCTTAGACAAGTTGGAGTGAGTATCACTGGTTTAGAAGCATCTGGTTGAGGTTCCATTTATACACATTCAAAATACCTTTTTAGGACTTTTATAGCTCAAAGGTTGAGGTTTTAATAAGCCGTACATAACACAGGTCATACTTTCTTTTTTTCAATTTAAATTTTATTCAGATTTTAACAAATACCAATACAAAACACAAAAACATCATTCATCCACAGAGGAACTGAGGGGACAATCCAGGTAGGCAAAGAGCACACAACTGAGAGATACAGACAGTAAGTAATATTATAACAGATAGATGACAAAGAAAAAAAACAACATTCCACAGAACTCCCCCAGTCCCCCTCTTGGTCCCACATCACTGTAGGTCTCAAAAACTTCAACACCAATGAAAATATTTCGACTGGACCATACGTGAACCAGTAAGAGATAAAACATAACATCAAAAACAACATAGTTGTAAATGGCAGAATGCAACTAAAATTAACTAACAGGTAAAACTGGCAAAACAGACATATTGGCGAATAACCCCATTATGTACTTCAAACACTGAAGGGCGGAAGACGAAGTGAGTATCCAATACCCATCATACAGACTTCAACACAGTTCATACTTTCATTCCGTAGTGGCTCAGTGAACTACAGAATGAATGTATGAATTACAGAGTAATTGTATTAAACTGCCAAAAGAAATTCCACAGAACTGACCTCTGACTGAGATCAGTTCTGCAAATTTTAATACATTAATCTCTACCGTTCATACGTATATTCCGCTGTTATAAGTTGGAATTTCCACGAAAGTTGCTAATTTGATTTCCAGACTTTCACAGAAGCAAAAGTCCAACTTTCATGCAAATTCTGCCAGTGGAAATTTGTTTTCGCACAGCTCTATCTACCGTAGAAATTCAGCTGCTGATATTTTGTCAGCAAACGTACTTGGTTTTCACCTGCAGGGATACTGAAAAGCAATAATGGGGTTTTATTGCTAATTTGTTATTTGACTGTTGACGTAGGCAGAATCATTCTCTTAAGCTAGTTAGTGGGAAATTTAAACAAACAGAAAATTAACTAATAAGATTAAATTTGACTATTAACAAATGTGCTTTTGTATTATTGTTACTGCTACTGGCTGGAAATGTGTAACCTTATCCCGGACCTACAAGGACTGATTTTGGTGGGAATGCTTTGTGGATTCATGACAAACATGCTATTTCTTTTGTTCATGTTAACATGCGAAGCATTCTACCCAAGAATGCTAAATTTCAGGCTTGGGCCAGTGGTAATGTGTTGGATGTAATTACAGTTTTAGAATCCTGGTTATCCAGTAAAATACCTGCTTCTGGTGTTAGCTTGCAGGCTTTTAATTTATATTGTTGTGATCATCAGGCTAAACATGGGGTAGAGGTTGATTTACACAGAATTCACTTTTTCAGTAGGAAAGAATGAATTTACTCATAATTATGCCATTATTGATTTTCTGGTCCTAATTATTTACATAAAATGGGTTCAATAACTATACTTGGCCACTTTTTGCTTTCCTTCTGGTCACTCATCTGAAGAACTAACTTTGATCTCAGACTATAAAGCCTGCAGCACCTACATCCAAAGAAATAATATTATTGGGGGATACAAATGTGAATTGGTTAGACAAGTCCAATGTTAAAATTAGGGATCGGCCCGGCCCAGTGGCACAGAGGGTTGAGGTGCAAGTACCTTACCTCTCACCATGCTGGTAACCCGAGTTCGGGAATGGACTCGGGCACTAGGGGTCGGCAAGGGAAGGGGAAGGATTGAGTGTCCATAGGACTGCTCTCCTCCCCTGGGGTGGGTTGGGGAAGCATGGTCACTCTGAAGCGGCCCCTGGTGGAGACTGGAAGCACTGCAGAGAAATCACAATAAGGGGGAACACCACAGAAAAATGGAAATACCGCTCTGGGGACTGGCCGGATGATGGCTGCCAACCCAGGACACCTCTGAAGATTCCCAGGAAGCCACAGAAAGCCTTAGCAGTGCCCGGGACTGAAGGAAAAATAGTATGCCAGTCTCCTCCCACCAGTACCTTCCCCCTTGGACTAGAGGAATCCCACCCAGTAAAGGGTTATGCTGGGCTATCACATGGATGGCTGCAGATCTGAGGTAAGGTGGCTTGGGGGAGAGATAGTAGGAGGAATGTCTGTGGGTCATGGCAGCCTGAAGGAGTGGCAGCTCCAGAGCATGACAGGGGTTTAAAAAAACAAACAAACAAAAAAAAAAAATTGGGGGATCATCTTACAACTCTCAGTCTGCAGCAGGTTATACATTCAGCAACTAGGTTTAACTATAAAACAGGTTCTGACACTCAAACTGACTGGAACCTGACCACTCAACCAGATAGAATACTACAGGCATTTTCACTAGCAGACAGTTTGAGTGATCACTGTCCTATTGTTTGTTCTTGGAGTGCACGTAAAGCTAAACTTCAAACCTATATATATATTACCTCACATTCATTAAAGAATATACATGTTACAGAATTTTGTAATTCTGTAGCATCCCTTGATTGGTCCTATCTGTATTCAGTTCCTACTGCAGATCTCATGCTAGACTGGATTGCATCTGAATTTAATAAGAGTTGTGATTTATTTGCTCCGGTACATAAACTTAGAATAAAAAATCATGGGCCAGGATCCACAAAACTTTGCCCCAGCTCAAACCTGGTTTTGCATAAGCAACCCGGGCTTTTGGGCTGAGTTTGTATTCACAAAAGCCTGGTTTGCATGCTCAAACCAGGTTTGCACCAGGGCAAAGGGTGGAGGGGCACCACAATGCAAATCAGGGGGAGGGAATGTGAATATCAGTGCTGTCCAATTCACAAAGTATTTGTTCCATGCAAGGTCTTCTTTCGCAGTCCCCTTGCATGGAGCAAATACTGCTGACCGAGAATTTGCCATATCCCATGCAACCTCAGTGGTTGGCGGAGGTACTGCAGTGCCCCGGCCCCCACCAATCACCTCCTGATTGTTAAATGATAAGGTTTCCCTAGTGCCAGTGTCCCCCCCCCCCACCTATCACCAGCCCCATTTTACCTGTAGAACAGTCCTTGGTGCCAGTGCCTCCCCTCCAGTATCACTGATGAGTATATCAAAATAAGCTTCCCTGGTGTTCAGTATCCCCCAGCAATCGCTGATCACCAGCCTGATAGGAAATAAAACTACTGTAGTTTCCTGCTGCTAGTGGCTCTCCCCCCCTCCACAATTGCTGAGCGCCAGCCCAATTATGAAAAATAAAGTTTTCTCTGGTGTCCAGTGGTCCCCCCTGCTGCTAATCACTGGCCTGATTGCATAAATAAAAGTTTTCTCTGGTGTCCAGTGGTGGCCCCCAGCCCGACCCCTTGCCCAACATAAGAAGACATATTCCCTGGTTGCCAGTGGTCCCTCTTCCCTCCCAATGTCCACCCAAAAAACAGATATGCTTTTCCCTGGTGTCTAGCAGTCCCTCCCCCCACCTTATCCCTCACCTGATATTACAGTACTGTTACACTGGAGGCCAGTGGTCCTCCCATGCCAGATCACTCACCTGATGTCACAATATTGTTACCCTGGTGGTCAGTGGTCTCTTCCCTCACCCAACCCCTTGCCAACCTGTAAAACATATTCCTTGGTGTCTAGTGGACCCTACCCCTGCCTGATCAGCTGGCCCCAATCTGACACATGCCCCAACAAAAACACAGCCCCTGCCCCAGTCCCGTCCCATGATCTCCACCCCCCAGCCCATCCTGCATTGGTGGCCCTCTTCTTGATCTGTTAAGAAAAGTACATTAACTTCCCTGATGTCTAGTGGTCCCCCCTCCTAACCCCTTGTCTTGTCAGGTGGAGTCTGTCACCCTTGATGAGTCTCCTCTTCCAAAAGACCCCCACAATATAATACCCCTTCTCCTGACACCATCCCTTAAAGCCACCTATTAAACTCCTCTATCTCAGCCCTCCTAATTCCATCCTTCTTTCCCTCTCAGCCCCACACAGTGAGGACCTCAGAAAAAGCCAGAGAGGCTGAGTGTGTTGCAAATAAGTCCCCCAGTCTATGAAAGTTCCATTTCACCTTCTCCACAAATTGGTTCACCAGATCATTGGGACCCAGATATACCAACACCCCCCAGCTGCCCCGCTCCCTTTCTGCAGTCCTTGCCCAGAAAAGGCACCAACTATGATAAACCTTGATGGCTCCCACATACTGGATCCTCTCCAAATTGCAAATACTTACAATGATTCCTTTACCGATCTTAGCAATGTTCTACCACAGGATTTCTTTGATGATACCACCTTAAAGTCTGAGCAGTAGGAGGACAAGACAAATGATCACCCTCTTTTCTACTTTAAATACGTCTCTGTTGCCCAAGTCAGGAAACTACTGAGCAAAGTGCCAGGTAAGTCATGGCATAGTGGGGACTCCCTAGACCACAAACTAATCGCACTTATTGCTGAGGAAGTACTCCCACCTATCACTAAGATCCTTAACCTCTCTCTGTCATTGTCTCAGTTCCCCCAGGTTTGGAAAACAGCCATTGTTACATCAGTTCATAAAGCTGGGGACCATGTGAAACATACTGTAGCAACTATAGACCTATATCAATCCTCTCTCCCCCACCATACAATACAATTGTATTGTATTGTTGTCAACCAACTAATAGACTATCTCAGTAAATACTCCCTGCAGTGTGAACAACAACATGGTTTTAGAAAAGGGCACAGCACCACCACTGCTGTCCTAGAACTCACCAGCTCCATCCACCAATCTATTGACCAAGGCAGTCTTGTGGGGGCAGTCTTTATAGACTTAACCAAGGCCTTTGGCATGGTTAATCACCAGCTCCTCCTTAATCAATTCTCTAACTGGCCTCTCCCCTGATTCACTGTCCTGGTTTACAAGCTATTTTGGAGATAGATCACAATGCGTGAAGATTTCCAACGTTACCTCAGACCAAAAACCAGTTCGATCTGGTGTACACCAGGTCTCAATTCTGGGTCCCCTACTATTCAGCATTTTCAGTAACAATTTACCATCTGCCTGCCACCTGTGCACACTGCTCTATGGGGACAACGCTGTCATTTTTGCAAGCCACCCTGACCCACATGTGCTCGAAAGCAACCTACAGAATGGTTTCCTGGACATCGAGCACTGGTTCTCCAAACAGAAACTAGAGCTAAACTACAAGAAGACAAAAGTCCTGTTGTTCTCCTCTACCTGCAGTTGATACAATGGACATGCTCTCACTATCAGAAATGGCTAAGATGACCCCCTTGAATAAATACAGCACTTCAAGTACCTTGGGGTCACCCTAGATAGTCACCTCACCTATACACCCCACATCAAAAATGTAGCCAGAGCCATCAATGCTAGGATTGGTCTTCTCTATCGACTCAGAAAGTGTCTAACACCTGAAGCTCTCAATCT
The DNA here is from genome assembly GCA_016271365.2 of Neoceratodus forsteri. Lineage (NCBI taxonomy): Eukaryota > Metazoa > Chordata > Ceratodontiformes > Ceratodontidae > Neoceratodus > Neoceratodus forsteri. The sequence continues at coordinate 1,684,988,438 of CM057456.1, forward strand.
GCGATTCACGGTTCAGTGCTCTCTATTATCGACTATGGCCTTGTCATTTATGGAGCTGCTACCGATACTGCTCTCAAAAGGCTCACTGTTGCACTAAACAACGATTGTAGACTCCAAATGTGGGCAGTCCACCTCACCCACACCTGCGACCTCTGTAAACAGACTGGATGGCTCAATCTATCTGGGAGAATTAAATACCACACCTGCCTTCTCGCTAAAAAGATTCTACGGTTGTCTGCTTCACAAATCTCCAAAGACCCAACATACGCGCACCTCTTCCACTGAACTCCTACTAGTCCCACGATGCCAGACCTCGCAACGCCAATGCACCTTTGGTAGCAGAGCACCTTCCTGGTTCAATGGACTCCCCAATAGTCTAGCTACCCTTCCTAAACTTGGAGAGTTCAAACTTAATCTCTGAACTCACCTCCTAACTGAAAACTCAATTTTCCTCTGCATTTAAAAACACAAACTACAGTATCATTAAACTGAATACCATTTTTGGTAAGCTTGTCACAGTTCTCAGGGATTGTTCTTTTAACCGGAAATTAATTGAGTGTTACACAAATTTTGCCTATATCAGGACTCGCCTGGTATCTATATACTGTGGAGTGAGGAACACTCAGCCTCTTTGGCTTTTTCTGAGGTCCTTCCATCTAAACTTCTCCTTGAGTAATCCTTTTAAAACAGTGGGTACAGTAGTTTTCAGCAAAAACTGGCTTTTAATCATAGACTTTGGGACCCCATTGATGTTAACACTATTTTTATCCATTGGGCAGTAAATATTGACCAGAACTTTGATTTTTTTTTTTTTTATTAAAACATCTTTATTGTTTTCACCAAAGTCTCATCAAAAACATAACCTAGTAGGCAGAGTTAAAGGTACGAATTATTGTAACATTTAACAGCTAAATTTAACTCACACATTAAATTCACAACTAAAACCCCTCCTCCCCTCCCTTCCAAGGCTACACATAAACAGACCCTAATTTGTCGTCCCTGAGGGTAGTCTGATCATCAGGTTTCCATGCCATTAGAGCGCTTTAATGAACTCCAAAGTGACGTATATTTTCAGTCTACCTCGCATACAAGCAATATGCCTTTCTAGCTGCAGTGCCAGAATGCACTCTCTATACCACTCCATCAAGGAAGGGGATTTGTCACTAGCCCAATGCCTCAAAATTATCAATTTAGCAACGGCTGATATGAGTGACATTTGGGCCTTCTTAATCTTAGAGATACCTACTGGGAAAAAGAACTTTGATTTTAATAGATAATGGTAGTGCTCCAAACCAACAAGAAGCAAACCACAATCTCCTTTGAGCCCTCAAACATATCTCCTAATCTTGGTCATAAAGATATTGAAGAGGACTGGGCCCAGTACCGAACCCTGTGGCACCGCACTGGTCACTTTACCGTCCTCTGAATGAACACCATTTATCACCACCCTCTGGTACCTGTTCACTAGCCAGCTGTCTACCTATCTAATTAATTTAGGGCCTACCCCAAGACTTCTACCAACCTTCCTGGGGAACAGGGTTGAAGCCTTACTTTAATTCAGGTAGGCCACGACAGCTACACCTCATTGATTCACTGTCTTAGTAACCCAATCAAAGAATTCAGTCAGGTTAGTCTGACAAAGCCTGCCTCCCACCCCCTTGAAGCAATGCTGCTTTGGATCCTGCAGTCCATTGGCTATAAGGGTTCATTTCTTTTTTGTTGAGGTAGCTTGTTCTGAATTTCTGGGGGAGGGGCATATGAGGGTGTTGTTTCATTCTTGGATGGGTATGGTTCAAGTGAATGCATGTTTCAATATTTCTTCTGTCTTTTAATAGAAAATTTACTTGCAGAATTGCTCTCAAGATAGCATTGGCAGCTCCAGAGTTGCTGCTAAACCAGATTGAGGTAAACATAGATTATAGCAAATGATTTTGTACATATAGGCCCAGATATTCAAAAGGGTTGCGCCATGCGCAACAGGGTTGCGCATGCTCAAGTCCTACATTGCGCCATTCTGCGATATTCAGCAGGAGGCAGTTGCGCCACTGAAAACAGGTTGAGCAACAGTGCAATGCAAATGAATGCATGCTCAACAGGAGGGGGAGAAACCATGCATAAACTGCACAGCCCGATATTCAGTCGGGTTGTGCAGAGTTGTGCAGGCGCAACCCCCAACCTGCGCCTGCACAACTTTGAGCCAAAAAAAAAGGATCAAGTTGAGGGCCACCCACAGGTGAGCTGCTGTATTGCAGGGCGCAACACAGCAGCTGCCGTCGGCTGGCCCCAACTCAGTCCCTGTGCCCCCACCAGCCCGATTGCGGGCATCAGTAGCCCCCTCCCGTTCACATCTCTGGTGGTCCAGTGGACGTAATGCCCGATCGCGGGCAGAATGTACAGTGACCGCCCCAGTGCCGATTGCGGGCAGAATGTACAGTAATAGCCCCAGTGCCCGATCGCGGGCAGAATGTACAGTGACAACCCCTAGTGCCCGATCGCGGGCAGAATGTAAATAGACCCCCCCAACCCAAATATCTCCCGGTGGTCCAGTGGACCGTATTACTTGATGCGGGCAGAATGTACAATGGCAGCCCCAATTGCCCGATTGCGGGCAGAATGTAAAGACCCCCCCAACCCAAATATCTCCCTGGTGGTCCAGTGGACCGTAGTGACCGATCGCGGGCAGAATGTACCAGTGACAACCCCCAAACATCTCCCTGGTGTCTAGTGTCCCCCACCCACCCACCCACGAAGCCCCACCACCCGCTCCCCGGCGGGCGGCGGGGCAGCAGGCGGGTGGTATGCCGCCCGCCCCGGCTGCGGGGAGCGAACTGGTGGGGCTTCGTGGGTGGGTGGGGTGGGGACACTAGACACCAGGAGATGTTTGGGGGTTGTCACTGTACATTCTGCCTGCGATCGGCATTAGTCCACTGGACCACCAGGCGAATATTGGGTTGGGGATCTTTACATTCTGCCCGCGATCGGGCACTGGGGGTTGTCACTGTTACATTCTGCCCGCGATCGGGCACTGGGGGTTGTCACTGTACATTCTGCCCGCGATCGGGCACTGGGGTTGTCACTGTACATTCTGCCCGCGATCGGGCACTGGGGTTGTCACTGTACATTCTGCCATGATCGGGCATTAGGGAGATGTTTGGGCGGGGGTTGTTTCACGTTCTGCCCACGATCGGGCTGCAGGGTCGTCGGTCCCCGGCTGACTGCTGCCTAACTTGAAGCTGACAGGTGCAGAATCCTCGGGATCAGCGCACCTACATGCTAATGGCTGTGCAAATGGGCTATAATCAGATGCAAATGGCCCTCTGCCTTGCATGAATTATGGCCCCATTTGCATGTCACCTTTTGAATATTGGAAATTTGTGCATGGCGGAATGGTACTTACCATCATAGCTGAATGCTCCACTCTGACAACTTGCGGTGGCGCAAGTTCCACTGCGCCATGCACAGTGGCTGTGGCTGGGGGGTGATATTCAAAGGAGTTGCTCAATAGTGTAACTCCATTGAATATCGCCCCGGCCACACCCCTGCGCAACTATTTTGAGCAGCGCAAGGGCTTGCGCCTCAGAATGGCGCAGTTTGAATATCCGGGCCATAAGGTCCTGGAATATGTGGTTTGAAATCTGATATCAAATGCAAAGGGTGTTGGTCAAAATCAAAAGAATGAAAACTGATGTTATCTGCCTGCAGGAGATGCACATGAGGGAGGGTGAGGGCAACCATATGCAGAAGAACTGGGGGGAAGGGTGAATGGTATGGATCCTACTTTTCTGCCAAACCTCGAGGAACTGCCATATGGTTTCAGCCTCGCTTCCCTGAGGTAGTTACTAAGGTGAGTGCTGACCTAGGGGGCAGATATGTATACTGGTGCAGGTGATAATGACTATGGGACATAAGGTGGCTATCGGCTCCATAGATGGCCCTAATGTCACCTGCCCTGATTTCTTCCATCAGCTGTCAGTGCAGGTGGCAGACTTTGAAGGGCCATGGATTCTATGTGGTCATTATAATTGTATCAGGGACACAATATTAAATAGATCCTCCAGAACTATTACTCCTGTGTCCAGCAATGCTAAACCACTTGTTCAGCTGATGGCAGGCCATGTTTTAGTGGATGCATAGAAACATACTGTATAGCAGGTATTATTAGTGGCTGATATATTTAGCGCGTCAGCTATACCATGACATTTTCGCGCCCGATATATTTAGCGCTTTCTATGCTGGCAGTTACAACAGTTCCTGTTCTTCTGTTCGTCTTTACCTTAACTAACGAAATTAACTAACAAATCTAATCCAAAATAAAATATTCTATTTAAAATAGACCAGCATCAAAAACCTATATACTGCTATCAGTCTGCCTCCCATAACCACAATTCCACCTCTCGCCCCGGTGGCCCTCTCATTTACCGGGTATAGTTTTGCTAAGAGAAGATGTAAACAGGGTGTCACTGTGGCATGAGACAGGCTCAAGCAATAATAAAGTTGGTCTATAAGAAAGAAACAGAACTAAAACCTCAGTAAGTTCAACAGTTTCAAGCACCTAATAATATTACGCAGCTCTAGTCAAACCCTAGATTTGCAAATTACTCTTATCTCACAGCTGAAGGACTGAAAGCATTTACTTTATCTAGGTGGGTGGCAGAGCAACATTGCAGAGTTTAAAAAATTAAACTTTGAGTATAGTATTACATTAGGCTATAAAATGGGTAGAAAATACGCAACAGTTTCTTAAAATGTTCTCCAAGTGGTGCACTCAGCGGTGCTGTGGAGGCAGCAGGGGCTTTTTAGACTAGTAGCTCCGCCCCTCTAGATACTCTCCCAGATGTCAGTTCACGGCTGAGCCCCTTACCAGCAAGAGAAAAGTGTTGGTCACTGCTGGTTCAGTGGAGGATAACCTGCTAACAGTCACAGGCAGCAAATGCAGATATATAAGCTGACTCGTGATCAAATGTACTGCTTGTGTTGTTCTGCGGATAATATTAGTGGGCATTTAAATTTAGCGGGTTTTTATTTCAAGCTAATAGCGCTAAAATTTTCCGAGTGCTAATAATACCTACTATATAGTATGTCTCCTGTGTGCAGAGAATATACATATTACTGTAATTCGGCTGCCAACTATGCCAGACTAGAGATGGCATTTTGATTTCCCAAAAACGAATCCCTTCTGTTCACTCCATGCTGCATGACTCGATCTCAGTCAATCACCTTGCTCCTGTGCTGTTTAATTTGTGGGCATGGGGGTCTCCTCAGCAGATAAGCTCTGGAAGCTAGACCCAGTCCTCCTGAAAAAAAAAACTGGATTTATTTCTCCTATCAAGGAGCAGACAAAAGTGTACGTTGATCATAACAGTCACAGGCAGCAAATGCAGATATATAAGCTGACTCATGATCAAATGTACTGCTTGTGTTGTTCTGCGGATAATATTAGTGGGCATTTAAATTTAGACTTTTGTCTGCTCCTTGATAGGAGAAATAAATCCAGTTTTTTTTTTCAGGAGGACTGGGTCTAGCTTCCAGAGCTTATCTGCTGAGGAGACCCCCATCCCTGGAACCCTACTTCCTCAAGATAGCATCTCAAGTCTTATCTGCCCCCCTTACTCATCTCTTCAATCTTTCCCTCACCACTGGATCCATTCCCTCCACTTGGAAAACAGCTCAAGTAGTTCCTTTACTCAAATCTGGTGATCCATGGATCTCAATAATTACAGGCCCATTTCCATCCTATCAGTTCTGTCCAAGATGCTCGAAAAGTTAGTAAACTCACAATTAGGGTCTACCTGGATAACAATAACCTCCTAAACACAGTACAATCAGGATTTAGATCAAGGCACAGCACCATTTCAGCCCTAGCCAAAGTAACCAACGACTGGCAGACTGCTATGGATAAGAAGAATAGTACCTGTGCTGTGTTCCTGGATTGAGCAAAGCATTTGACACAGTGGATCATGAATCACTGATCACCTCCCTTGGTTCAATAGGGTTGGATTCCCTTCACTCAATTGGTTCAAGTGCTATCTATCAGACAGATCACAACTGGTAAAAATGAAACTACCTATCCACTTTAAAACCACTGCTAAGAGGTGTACATGAGCTCTATTCTTGGCCCCATCCTCTTTGCCATCTATATTAATAATATTGATGCTAACCTCACTCAATCAAACATCCATCTGTTTGCTGATGATACTGTGCTATATGTTAGCAATCCTTCATTGTCTAAAGCCTGTGAACTGCTACAATCTGAATTCTCCATCCTACAACACAATTTGCTGGATAAAAAACTACTTCTAAATGCCAAAAAAACAAAAGCTATGCTCTTTTCCTCACAAAGTTGCTCTGCCACTACCCCATCATCTACCACCCTACAACTAACCACATTACTTGAGAGAAGCTGGAATACGTTGATAACTTCAAATATCTTGGTGTCTGGATTGATAACAAACTTGACTTTTCGTACATATTGAGGAGCTACTAAAGAAACTGAGACAAAGGCTTGGTTTATTTTTAGAATAAAGCACTACCTCAACAGAGACTCCAAAAAGATTAATCCAGGCTTCATTCCTATCCCTCATTGACTATGCTGACTTTCTGTATGGACACTGTTCACTCCCTCTTAAATAAACTGGACACCCTATACCACAGGTCCATCAGATTCATTACTGACCTTCCTTCAGCACCCACCATTGTTCCCTTTATAAGGCAGTTAACTGGTCATCATTACAACACAGAAGAAACAGGAATGCTGCAATTTGATTTTCAAAGCCTTATCAGGCAAGCTACCTACCTACATCTCGGACTGTTTACTCAAATCACTTCTAGGCCATACAACCTAAGGATCAGCAAAATTATCATTCTTAAGGTCCCTTTGCCTGCACTCCAGCTTGGGAGGGCTGCTATCAGCCACCACTAGCAATTGTTTGGAACTCACTCCAAAACCATGAAGCTAAATAACCTCCCACCCTTAATATCCTTCAAAAGATTATTCACCACCCTATTCCCAGAACTCTGCAACTGCTTCCACAAGGCCTAATTCACTACCCTATCTACCCCCCCTTTTCTGCTTGTGTTTCTATATGCTGAAAAACTCCAGTTCCCAGTCCCCAGATTCACCCTCAAAATGCCTGCTAGGTCCTATAATCTACATATTAACTCTGATGTGCCAACTGCCTATTGTATGACAGATTAAAAGTGTTAATGCCTTGTACATATGTATATTGTTATATACTAGCACTTATGTCATTGTATTTCTGTTTTTTGTTACCCATGTCATTGTATTACTGTATATGATACCCTTCAATGTAATAACACTTGCACTTCTTGACCACTCAGGTCCATCTTGTAAATGAGCTATGCTCAATGATGTTCGCCTGATTAAATAAAGATTTTGATTGATTTTTGATTGATTGATAACAACAGAGGAGGCAAGTCTGCTGCTACCAGGTGGGAGGCCCTGAAAGTGTTCTTGAGAGGATCCTTAATTTCTTACTGCTGCCTCAAAAAGAAAACTGAAATCCCAAAATTAACCACCTTAGAACAATAGATACCCCAAATCAAAATTCAAAATATGTCCACTCCCACACCTGAAGATTATCAGGAGCTATAAAAATTGAAGTAGGACTACAATAGACTATCTAACTCAGAAACAGAATGTGCTATCTTAATGACCCCAGGCAACAAATTACTTTGAAGGAGACTCCAGAGGGAAGTTGCTGGCATGGCATGGCATGGCAGTTAAAACATAGAAAAAGTGTTAAAAAAACATCCCAAATCAAGGATCAGTATAAAGTTACCAAATACACTGATGGGGACATAGGGGGCAGCTTTAGAATATTCTATTAGGAACTGTACACTCTGAAGTGCATCTAATGGAGGAAGATATCCAGGCTTTCTTGGCTAAAGCCTGGATCCCCACGCCCAACCAACAGAGTAAGCATAATATGGAGAGGGATGTAACTTGGGATAAATTTCTGAAATCTATACGCCACCTTAAAGGGGCAAAGGCAACGAACCCGGACAGATTCCCCACAGATTTTTACAAGACCTTTAGTGGACAGCTGCAGGAACCACTTTGTGATATGGTAACAGAGTGCCTGGAGTGTGGCAGTTGCCTTCATCCATGTGGACAGCCATCATTACTGTTCTTCCCAAACTCGGCAAAGACACAGTGCTCTGTGCATCATATAGACCAATGTCGCTGCTTACAGCAGACTATAAAATAATAGCCCGGGTGCTGGCCTGCAGGTTGGAGTCATTACTCCCCACAATTATACATACTGGTCAGGCTGGTTTTGTACAGGGCCACCAAGGTACGAAAAGTGATGAATATTATTTGGCAGTGGGCAGGAGGGTAGTCCAGTCCTGGGGCCACTGTCCTGGCCCTCAATGTTGAGAAGGCTTTTGACTGTGTAAAGTAGGGATATGTGTTTGCTGCTCTCAAGAAATTTGGTTTGGCAGAAAAGATGTTAAAATGAATCTCAACATTGTACTAGTCACTTATGACCCAGGTTTTGGTTAATGGTAGCCCTACAAAACCATTCCCCTCTCACCAGGGGAACCAGACGAGTGTGCCCCATCCCCATTATTATATATTATGTCCCTTGAGCCATTGGCTGTAGTAATTAGAGATGATCCTAAGATCATAGGCTACCAATCTGGTTAGCAGCAGTACACAATATCACTATTTGCCGACAACCTTTTGATTTACCTGGGAAAGCCCAGTGAGAGTATTCCTAGAGTTAATCAAATTCTATCTGAATACAGCAGCATCTCTAGTCCAGAATTAACTGGACCAAAAGTGAGATTATGCCTGAAGGGCATGAGCCAAATACACACACACACACACACACACACACACACACTTAGTCCATAATTCCCTGAATATGAAAGTGGTCAATTCATTAAAATATCTAGGAGTAAACATTACCAATAAAGGTCCCATGTTGTTTCATGACAACTACACTAGACTACTCATTTCCATAAAACTTGACTGTGAGCATTGGGAGGGTCTCCCCCTCAGTCTTATAGGGTGAGTTAACACTATTAAAATTAAGATATTACCAAAACATCATTATCTGTTTCAGAATTGACCCATTCGAGTACCTGAAAAAGTTTTTAAAAATTGCTAAACAGTGTTTTGCATAGATTCTCCGGAGTGGGAAATGTGCCTTCATACACAAGAATATTTTACAGCTATCTTTGAGAAAAGGGGGTTTAGCACTGCCCAGTATGAAATATTACTACTGGGCAGCTTAGTTAGCACTTTTGAAGAAGGGGGATGAGGAAAGCCCACCTGACTGGTTGGCACATGAGGGAGAGTGTTATGAGGGCGGTTTAATACGTGGTCATTCACTGCCAGCCTTAACTAACATGTCCCTTCCTTCTGTAACCCCTAGGTGGCACTATCCCAAGGGCTACTACTCCTGCCTGCTTGGCTAGTAGCAGGTTAAGGGGCCTAGGTTCGGTGGCAGGTGCCTCCACCCAAAGGTCAGGGTTGGTCTTGATCAAGCTAACCAGGCCACAGCCCTCTGGGACACTGTGACCCCTCTCTTTTTTCCCTAGTGGCCCATGCAGTACACAATAGTTACCTCCACAATACCCCTGATATGCTTTGCACATACACATACAGTTAACACTTACCCCCAGGACTAGTTTTCCTGCTTGGTTCTGGGGACCCCCTGTAAAACAAGGTTAGGCAGAACAGAAAGCAACAGCACAATACCTTGAGTACAAACTGACACCACAGTCTAAGTAAATTGCAGAAAAAGAGTAGATCTGATTTATTCGGTGGGTAGTAACACAGGAGAGACTCAATCAGGGTAATTAATCTCAATGCTCTATCATTTACTCTACAGTGTGGGCATTTCGAGTCCCTATGACAGTTACACTCTCTGGGTATTCAGGGAGATGAAAGATGGACTAGCCAGGACCGGGGTAGGCCAACATTGTAGCTGGTTGGGGCACTGTGAAGAGAAGAAACAACATGCACCACACCCTAATTGTAATCCAGAGCCAGAGGGCTCAGTTCATACAAAAGAAAATAAATAAAAATCAATCTGGTGACACACTTTTGATTTAACTATATGTTGCAGGGAGCTACCCCGATGGTTACTCACGATACCCAGAACTGGAAACAGGATGAACGTTGGTCGAGACAATAGATGAGGTTTCTGGATTGCCAGAAGAAGCAGGGGCCCACACGATTCACTGCAGTGTCATTCCTGTTCAGGCAGGGATTGGGGGGGGGGGGATGATTCCCTTGCAGGTCTCTCGTCGATGGATCTTCTCTGTACAGCAGGGTAGGGTAACCGAGCCCTCGTGGCAGGGCCTAGTTGCATTAGAGAGCAGCAGATTCAGTCCGATTCGAGACTGGCACAACTTCTAACCCTCAGCACACAGCTTAACTTGGGGAAAAAACAGATCACGACCCCCCTTCAGTTTACAGCACATTTATATGAAAAATTCAGCAGCACACAGTTCAAGCTGGGGGAAAGCCAGATCGTGACCCCCCCTCCAGTTTACAGCACATTTATGTGTTGGGATGAACTTACTGCACCAGACACAGCACTCCCTGGTAACAATCACTCCACACTCCCCAACAGCATCAAGGGGAAAAGGGTTTCTGGCAGGCCGATCACATTCAGCACAATCTTCGGTTCTCCTCAGGTAAAGCCTGATTCCCTTTCCAGTTCCTATCCTGGGTTTCTCCAGATTCGGATTCAGTCTGAAAAGTATTCTCCTCCTTTCTCTCTCTCTTTCCACACAACAAGCTGAAAAGCAGGCCGCTAACTAGGCCTTCACACAGTTCTCCTGCTCGAACTACGACACGCTTGCTCTGCTATCATGAGCAGTCCCTCTACCTCAGCTCCCAGCTTCGATCTGACTTGCCAGCAGACAGCTCAGGGGTTTCTTTGGATCCTGAAGGTCCGATTGGTTTGTCCAGCTATCAATCACAGTAAGAGCTCCCCTTTTGATGCAAAAGGCGCCAACAGCCCAGAACTACAAATCCCACTGGATTGGGTCCTCACAGCCCCTAGGAGCAGGCTCCATTTTAGAGTTCCCACTTGCTGATTGGTCCAGTTCGGCAGTTCAGGACCAAAATGGTGGCGCTAGCTGAACAGTCTTTGCTGCAAAGAAGGCAGGTTAGGACAAACTACATTATCATCATTACTCTAAGCGATCTCCAGCAATTAGTTACGTCTTTCAGTAGGGCTCCTTCTGCACAACTAGCAATGGCAGAAACGGAGCGATCACTCAGCAGACAGGGCGGGACTCAAGCAGGGAAACACTCAGACACCCCATTCAGATTAATCATATCTGCAATCAGGCAGCTTTTAAAGGGATAGTACACGTAGGCCATGCAGGCACTCACTGGCAATACATTTAAATGGCAATAACGCCGAACACCAAAAGGGCAACAAGCAATTAGGCAAGCTCGAGGAAGACCTTTCAGAAACCCCCATTTGGAGGGGGGTTACATCCTTCCTTGCCTGGAAAAACTTGGTGTCCACGTCAAGTGGGTACTGTCACAGTAATTTAAATTGCAGTTTATGCCATACATGTATATCATTTGCAGTCTAGGCCTATAAATCCTAAGGCATTAATCAACATATTCTACCTTTGCTGCACGCATTCCTTGCATTTCACAGTACAATATCCATTTTGAATCACATTATGCCTATGTCACACAAGCAATTTACCCATCGCTATACTGAATTTAGACAATAATTTCCTGTACATTGAACAAGGTGAGAGGGGGCCCTTCCCTATCAGTTAACCTGGGGCTAGATGGGGCAGGGGCACCATACCTAGAGGGCAGGACAATCAACTGGGAATTGTTACCTAGGCTCAGTTTGGGCAATGAGCTTTGAGAAACATAAACCCCCTTGTGGACTACATTGAGGGGCAAGTCTACTGGACTCCCAAGGGAATCATAACTGAAGCATACTATTAGTTTGACAGCTTGGCCAGTCCTCCTTGGGGAAACAATCACAGTCTCTGTACTGTCAACAACAGCCTCGGTATTTTCATTACTGGAGAGGGGTGCCTCTGCCTGGGCAGAAATGTCCAAAGTTGGAGCATTGTCAGCTTCTTGCTCAGTAGGCTCTGTTTCAGTCAGACTTGGCTCATTTTGACAACACTCTAGCACTGGAGGGGAATTGTCATCACACTCAAAAACTCTTCAGGTTCTGGCACATCACCAGAGGGACTCACGTCATCCACCCCGTCCCCAGGCAAATCATACAGTTCCACCATACATAGTGACTCAGTGTCATCAGACACAACACTTTGCACTTCACTTTCAGGGAACATTGGCTCCAAGGATGAAGCTGGGGAGTCAGGCAGTCCAGAAAGCCCAGCTTCATTCCCACAATTAATCATGGGGATACCTCAAAACAGCTGACTCAGTTCATAAGAGGAGTAATAAGCATATTTGCACTCACTCTCATCCGAAGTGGACTGACAATCATTATCATTCTGGACTTGTGGTGGGGAAAACTTTAAGTCTGTGACCACTGGCGTAGGTTGATTCTGTCTGTGTTTGGCAGCAGCGCGAGCCACTGGTCCAGGGAGAACAATCTCAGGGGTCTCAGCCTCAATCATGACTTGACCAATGGGCAGTAAATGGTTATGGTGCATGGTCTTGACAGCTTTTGAATCATTCTCAGCTCGCACCTTGTACACGGGTAAGTCATCCAACTTGCCTACTACGATGTGGGGGAGATGGTGCCATTGGTCAGCAATTTTGTGTTTACCATGCAAACCTAGATTTCACAACAACACACGGTCTCCAGCTCGAAGCTCTTAGGCCTTCACTTTTTTGTCATATCTTTCTTTATTGGCTAGGTTTTTCTTTGCGGCCATTGTCTGGGCTAGTTGGTATGCATGGTTCAATTGGGCTCTCAGTTTTTGCATGTACTGTAGATAATTTTAAGCTCGGACCCCATCCAGAGAGACCCTGAAACAAACATCCACTGGCAACCAAGCCTCTCTCCCAAACATGAGGCAATAGGGAGAGAATCCAGTATCATCATTTCTTGTGCAATTATAGGCGTGTACCAAGGTGCTAATCTGCTGGCTGCATTTGGGCTTGTCTTTCAAGTGGAAAGTGCCTAGCATGTCAAGCAGGGTGCGATTAACTCATTCTATCTTATTGTCACTTAGAATGTTCAGGTACCCTCTGCCTGCTGCTAGAACACCTGTGTGCCTGAAGGGGTTTTAGATCTGCAGCATTCATACAAACGCACTGTGCTTAAACCTACACATCTTAAAAACCATACATCCAATTTTAAAACTGTAAAAAGAAAAGTTTTTCAGGACAAAATTTTTGAAAATGAGTGAGGTTTGGTAATGTCTATTTAACTGGATTTAATGTTGTGTAAGGTTGTTTTCATATTTTAATAAATTCTGATGATTTTATCTAAATATAATTATGCTCTGTTTACTTAGTCATGCAAAAATATTACATTTCTGTAAAATTGTTGATTAAAATAGTTAAAAATATACAATAAACATCTGTCATTGTCGAAATATAAATTTTGCAAGTTTTTTACCATTTTTTTAGTCAGAAATCAATATCTTAATCTCTTGCTATTACAGTTTGAGTTTTTTGTTCCACTCTATTGGTTGGAATTTTTGCAGTGTTCAATTCTTCCTACCCACTGATTTTAGTTTATGAATCTGATTATCAATTTTTTTGGTTTTCCCCTAGTTTAGTAAGAACATATTTACACATTACCTTAGCAGGACCTATCAGGAAGTGATGCAGGCAGGAAGTGCTTTGTGAGGTCAAGTGACGTAAATAGGAAGAACACCTCCAGTGTAGGTCAGTGAGCGGACACAGGAAATGGAGACATTTGTTAGTGCTGGAGGTCTATCTATGATTAATTGCATATGTGCTGTAGTTAAAATGTATAATTTCATTGAAATAAACTATTTTATTTTATTTTAGAAATAAAATCCCATGATAAGTATAGGAAACTGTATTTTATTTGTGCTGTTTGCTTTATCATACTGTAAATGAAGCATGATGTTGTTCATGTAAAGGTTCACAGTCTTTCAGTAAACATCATGTTACATAAATCTGTGTATTATTTAATTTCCTGGCATAGTTTATTTTTTGGGGTTGTATTATGGGATGGTTTAGGTGAGGAATGACTGTATGAGGAAGCATTGTGTGTTAGTGGTGGTGGTGGTGGTGGGGGGGTCCTGCATTCATAATACATGCTCAGATGCACTTCATATGTTATGGGGAAATGAGAGGGGCTGTATGCATCTAATAATGGTGCTAACAGACACTGTAGATACATTATGGGTATACGTATAGGATGATGAAATTGCTGAAAAGGCACTGGTAATTTGGGGTATACTGTGTCATGGGGAAGGGGGTGGGTGTGCCTGTACCAAGGAATGATGCTCATAGGCACTGCAGTCATTTTGCGTCATGAATTAGCACCTGTCCTTGGGGTATACTCAGTTGTAGGAAGCAGGTGGGGCTGCCTGCACCTGGTAATGGTGTTCATATGCCATGCAGAAATTGTGTGGTACACATACAGGGTGATGACATGTACACCTGTAAAGGTTGTAGTACTATATGCTGTGTCACATGGTTTGCCTGCATACACATGTAATATGTTGCAACATTCAGTATGGCGCACTGTGTGGGCGGGAAGGAGTGGGTGTGCCTGCACCATGGAGTGATGCTCATTGGTGCACATGTGTCCTGCGTGCTATGTTTCATTTGAATGGACTGTATATGTCATACACTGGCACTGATCACATCACAGTGCATGAGAGGTAAGGGATGGTCTGAAGCATTATGAGCACAAGGGACTAAAGTGGTTGTGGAGCGATTCGAACTTGAATAGAACATTACAGTGCATCATGAGGGTAGTGCTGGAATGAATCTTGATGTGCACAATGGACTACACCATGATGACTGAGGAGGGATCCATACCAGTAATGCACAGCAGAGTGTCAGAGATAAAGGTTGGACTGAAGACTGATAAACAAATGGACTAAATCAGTGACTCTGGTGGGATTTGAATCTGAACAGCACTTTACAGTGCAGTAGAGGTTGGGGCTGGACTGACACCAGATCAGTCAATGGACAACACCATTGGCTGTGGAGGGATCTGAACCTGAAATGCACTTCACTGTTCACTACAGTTTGGAGCTCGATGGATGCATGATAAGGAGATAGATTTTACAAGTGGCTGTGGAGGATTTGAGCCTGAAAGAATACTTTACAGTGCATCAGAGATTGGGGCTGAACTGATGTCATATGAATTGATGGGCTACACCAGTGGATGTAGAGGGTTTTGAACATCAAATGCACTTCACAGTGCATTATGGGATTGGTCTGGACTGATACATGGTAAGTCGATGGACAACACCATCAGCTGTGGAGGATCTGATCCTGAAATGCACTTCAGTATTCACTACAGTTTGGGGCTCGAATGACACATGATAAGGAGACAGATCTTACAAGTGGCTGTGGAGGATTTGAACCTGAAGAATACTTTACAGTGCATCACAGATTGGGGCTGAACTGATGGACTACACCAGTGGATGTGGAGGGTTTTGAACATGAAATGCACTTCACAGTGCATTATGGGATTAGTCTGGACTGATGCATGGTAAGTCGATGAACACTACCATCAGTTCAGGAGGATCTGAACCTGAAATGCACTTCACTGTTCAGTACAGTTTGGGGCTCGACTGATGCATGGTAAGGAGCTAGATCTTACAAGTGGCTGTGGAGGATTTTAACCTGAAGAACACTTTACAGTGCATCAGAGGTTGAGTCTGGACTGACGCTCCAGGTCGATGGACAACACCAGTGACTGTGGAGGGATTCAAAACTGATTTGGCCTTTACAATGCATCAGAGATTGGGGCTGGACTGATGCCAGATAAGTTGAAGGCAACACCATTATTTTTTTCATTTTAAACAATCAGCAACTGCGTATTAGGGAGAAAACTGAAGTGCAGAGCATGAGACAAACATGCTACTGACCCTAACCCACTTATCATCCATAACGCAGGGAGCAACATGCCACATAGATTTTAATATAGCCATAATCCGAACATAAACTCTTTATAAAGTAACAAAAGGTGCAGAATTCATGTGACCTCATCTAGTACATGCACAAGAAACACTCTCCCATCAGGAATGCCAGCCGGATCCATAAGATGTGATCACACAGGATGACCAGAAATTATCCCAAAATGAACAAAGTAACAACTATGAAAACTTTTATCATAAATAAAAATAAAACAAATAAAGTAAATACAGATTACAAATCGAGGTTTTGGCACAGTGAAGTGAGTATTTTAGGATAAGAGCAGCACCTCCATCTTGAAACTAAGTTTCTAGTCACCATGCTCTTCCTGCACCAGTGTGCTCTGACTGGTTAATGGAAATAGTGACGTGTGCAATAAGCATAGAGCAAGCATGGCAACAGTGAGAATCAATATGACCAAATGGTGACTCACTACAGAGCTAGGGCGGGTGCAGGTGAGGGCTGTCACCCCTAACTGAAACATCAAAAAAAAAAAAATCACTGTACACTCCAGAACCCAGAGAGCCACTTTCCCTCCAGTGACGGTTGTAAAAAAATACGAGTCCTTGCTTGAATGCAAAATAAGGATTTAGTCTAACGTTTCAGGCACACACATTGAATAGAATAGTGGAAGACACAACAAAAGATCTGCGTGCAGGTTCCCTGGTGCTTCGACAGCTAAGGCTTCGTCAGTGGGATGGTGCCTGCATCTAAAACAATCCCTTTATACCAATTAAATTCAGAATTGATGATGTCAGAAAATCCGACCAATCACAGAGCTCGATTTTTAAATACCGAAATATTCAGCTCACTTAGTGGTATAAATGGACTAATAGTTATAACAATCATGATATCAGTGACAACATGTTATTGAAAATACCCCAAAAGACAAAAAATACACCAAAGTGGTGACAGCCAATCGATTGCTCGAATAAAAAATAAATAAATAAATTATGAAATTAATTATAGTGTAAACCTGATCAGCTTAACATGTTACACTAAAACAAGATGATTTGTTGTTTCGATACAAACTAATGGCAGAATGAACATAATACATTTTCACAGCACATGCAAAAATAGTAAATTTATTTATTTATGTATTAAAACTTGTTTTCTCAAACATAGCCAATGGGAACACATATTATATTAGGTAAAATCAGTAAGGGTACGATGTCCCCTATTAGCTGGTACAACTCAATTCATCAAATGTAAACAAATGCTTGAGCTGCACCAAGAGAAAGATATGGACGCCAATTGGCGTTATCAGGCACTACAGCAAATGATTTAGGACGCCATATGGCGTCATCAGGAAGGAATGAGTTAAAGCACTCTGGCTGTGGGTCCCCCTGTGGGTGATAAGGGGTGGTTCTTGACTTCCACACCCCCCCATAGGGAGAGCATCTCTTTAATTAAGTGACTCCAAAGTCTCTACCTTGATCAGAATGAATTCTCTCGGGGGCCCCATAGTGGACAAAGAAATTCTCTATTAACACCTTGGCCACATTGGAGACCTTTTGATCTTTGGTTGGGAAAGCTTGAGCGTACCTTGTAAAATGATCAGTGACTACCAACACATTACTGATGTTCCATTGGTTAGGCTCCAAACTCAAAAAGTCTATGCAAACTAACTCCATTGGTGTGCTGGTGGTTATATTGACAAGGGGGGCAGCACTCTGGGGCAGGTCCTTCCTCTGCAAGCAGTGACTACAAGTCCATACATGATGCTCAACATCGGCCCCCATCTTAGGCCAGTAGAATCAAGACCGCACTAGGTCAAGGGTTCGATTGATACCAAGGTGGCCCACGTGGTTGTGTAGGGACCTCAGCACCAAGTCTCTGAAAGCGGTGGGCAAGACGAACTGTTGCTTGTCTACTTGACCCCCCCATCCATGGTCTTTCTATACAGCAACTGATTAATTAGCTTCAACTTAGGACCTTCTTTGTACAATAACACAGTTCTCAAATCAGAGGAGCGCAACTTGGACACATCTTTCCCCATGTGGAGGGCTTCAAGTGCTGACCGGCTCAGAGGATCCTGGGATTGAGCACACTGAATGCTATCATTGTCAAATTGAGGCAGTGCACTAATGTTTAGCGCTGAAAAAGTGACAATACGCAGCTGGTATGCAAGTATCAGAGTGCCCAAGCAGTCTACTAAGCAGTCCACTGTATCTGGGGACATCCGTTCATCTTTATCAAATTTTTGACACAGTGCTCGAATGTCAGATTCAGACAGCCTGACCCAATCACCTTTGGAAGTGGGCCTCCAGGATAGGGCATCCGCATCTATGTGATTTAGGCCTGATCTGTATTCAACAGCGTAATCATAGGTAGACAATGCAGAAAGCCACTGATGCCCCCTGGCATCTAACTTAGCTGAAGTCTGCACATAGATCAATGGATTACTGTCAGTCTTTACCAGTATCTTTGCCCCATACAAGTATTCAAGGAACTGGTCAACAATGGCCCACTTCGAAGCCAGGAACTCCAGTTTATGCACAGGGTAGTTTTTTTCTGATGGTCTCAGACTTCTACTAGCAAAAGCCACCAGTCTCAAACCATTGTCATGTTTTTGATACAGTACAGCTCCCAAACCTTGTAGACTAGCATCGGTATGCGACACATAGGGTCTAGTAGGGTCAGCATAGGCGAGGATGGGAGCATGGGTGAGCTGATATATTATTTGATGGAACACAGCTTCACAGTCGGGTGTCCAGCAGGACTCAAAAAGTTTACCCTGGCAGAAGTACACTCTTTCTGTTTCAGAGAAGACCGCTTTCTTGTATTTATGATTCATTGGAGGGTAACCCTGGGTAAGGTTCAGGAGTGGGTGAATCACCCTGGAGTAGTCCTTTATGAATCGCCGGTAGTAGACACAGAATCCTAGGAAGCACTGTCATTCTTTCAGATTATGGTGCTGAGGTCAGGTGGTCAAGGCCTCAAATTTACTAGGATCAGTCTCTGTCCCCTTGGTGGATACTATATGGCCCATATACTTCACAGATGTCTGAAAAAACTGGCATTTGTCGATGGACAGCTTAAGGCTGAGATCCTCCAGTCGGTCTAACACTTTAAATAGTCTGCTCTCATGCTCCTCCAAAGTGCTCCCAAACACAATAACATTGTCCAAATACACCAGGCATTCCAGTAGATTCATATCCCCCAATGCACGTTCCATCAATCGCTGAAAAGTGGCCAGAGCACTGATATCCCTTGAGGCATCCTCATACACTCATATAACCCTAATGGACATATGAAGGCTGTTTTTCACGGTCTTCCGGTGCCATGGGGATCTGGTAGTACCCACTGTGAAGATCCAACACTGAGGACCACTTGCTCCCATTCAAACAGTCTAAAGCATCTTGTATATGGGGCATGGTATACTGATTTGGGATGGTCTGCCGGTTAAGGGTTTGATAGTCTACACACATTCTTACTGTCCCATTCTTTTTCCACACCACCACAATGGGTGAAGCATAGGGGCTTCTGGATTCTTGTATCACACCAGCCAAAAGCATTTCCTGTAGGTTTCCTCTCACTTCTTCTATATCAGTGGGAGCTAGGCGCCGAGACCTCTCATGAAATGGCCGCTCATCGCGCAAACGTATGTGATGCTCAGTGCCCTGGACACATCCCACGTCCCCACTCTTTCAATGAAAACACCTGGTCTTTCTGGGCAAGTCTCTTGCTGATTCTAGCCTTCCTTTCAGCGGGCAATTCGGAGTCACCAAAGTCAAAGAAATCAGGGGTCACTCTATCAGTTGCTCCAGAGTGTTTGTTACTGGGTAACAAACCAGTATCTGCACAGTGTACGGTAGCTAGAGTGCAGCCTCTGCTTACCCAAACCTCCCGATCCAATACATTGTGGACCTGTACCATCACCCATTGTGCATAGGTATGAGCACGAGCAGGCAAAATGCTGGACCTGACCAACAATCCTTCTGGCAATTTTCCATCTCCTGGCGCATCCAGCATCAGTATACTATTCTTGACATCCTTCCTCAATCAGACCTCCCCTTGTAGAGTACACAGTGCATTGGGAGCTAGCACCAGCGACTCGGGATCCTTCTTCCATACAACCCCGACCAGCTCATCTGGATCCACCTCCTCAGCGTTCTGCCATAACTCATAGGCCTTCTTGATCAATGCGGGGATTCTCAGAGCCCTACCAGTCGGGTGCCCCTGTTTCTCATAACATAATTGTGCCAGTCTACGAACATGTGAGAGTTGGTCCCAATTAGCAGGGGAACCCCGTCATGCAGTCCAGTGGGGATATACCAAGGCCAAGGTCTCTACTTATTCTGCCACTCCAGCCACCAAAGTAGGGAAAAACAGTCAGATCTGAATATACTCAGAGTATGGATATGACTTCTCACTCAACCTCAGACACACAAGCCTTCCAAGGGTTGTAAGGGTACATCAGGCAAGTGCTTCTGATACCAATCTTGAAACATTATAGTCACTTGAGAGCCACTGTTCAGCACAGCCTGAATGGACACCATTCACTTTCACTGTTGTCTCCATGGATGGACCCACCACCTCAGGCCATTCAGGTGGTGCAGACGTAGGTGTCAATCTGGTGGTGGCCTTTGAAGAGTAACTTTTTAGAGCAGCCCCCCCCCCCCCGTTGGCTGGTTGTTGTTTCTTCGGACTACAGCCAACAACCCTGTTGGTGACCCTCCTTAAATTCTCTGGTGAATGACAGAAGAAACATGTATATTCATCCTCCCTGCAATGATAGCAAAAAGTATGTTCTTTGAGGTCTCTTGGGGTTCACAGGCCATCCCCTGGTTTAGGTGCAACAGGGGCATTTGACAATTCAGCCTGGACTCGTGCTTTGGGTTCTTGATCCTCTGGACTTCCACCAGATTTGGGGGTTTGTGTGGTTTGCAGCAAGTCCCCAACTAGGGCTCTCAACTCTCGCACTTCTTCCAATATGCTACTCTCAGTCCGGGGTTCTGGAGAAACAACATGCACCCCCACCCCACATTTAGTCTGCAGGAGTGCCTGATACAAATCAGGTTCTCTGGCTGCCTCCCTCAATTCCTTAATCAGCTCTCTCAGTTGCTGTGCCTCATCCAAATCACTGCTCTCCAGGGTCTGGCAGGTACCAACCATCCCCGCATAGGGCTTCCAGCCCTCTTCATCTGTCTCGGTTTCACGAATCTCTTTCATCAGATGACAGTATTTGGGAGGATTAGCCTTCCTGTCTTGTAACTTGAGTTTCAATATCATCACACTGGAATACCTGGCTGACTTTAGAATATGGTTCAATCTGACTTGGTTCAGCTCCTTCGCAGGTACTCCTCCTTTCCTGTGGGCCCTCTGCAGCACCCTCTCAATTCTTGTGATGAATGCAGACAACTTCTCATTTTTCCATTGCTTAGCAGACTTGAATTTCCACAGTAAATCATCCCCGGATTCTGTGCTGCCAAACACTCCAGCCAGTGCAGAGATGTATTCAGCAGCAGTAGCCTCTGGGCTGGTGGCTCGCAAGAAGTGGATGGTCTCAAGTACAGGGCCCCTTAAACTCTCCATAAGTCTCTTTCTTTTCTCCCCCTCAGAGCACTACCATTTCTGTACTAAGGGGGTAGCATAGTCCATCCATGTTTCCAGGTCATCCTCCCCCCAGGGCACTGGGACTGTGCCAGAGAAAAGTCTGAGTTTACAGTATGAGTCCAACTGTATAGATGGAATTATTATGGGGGAGGGAACTACAGAGGAGCTCTTAGGGGAAGCACGAGATGTGACTGGGGACTGCAGGGGCATGGGTTCCTCGGAAAGGTCTAGCACCTTTACTAACTCTTGAGTGGTTCGTCCTTCAGATGCTAATAACTTGAGCAGCTTATCCTTAAACCCCTCTATACTGGGGGACCCGCCCGGGCTAACTGGATCACTATGCAGGTGGATGACCCTCCACCCATTCTGGGTCCCTTTGGGGAAAATAATCGGGGGCACCTTCTCTGGATCTATGAGACTACTGCAGGAGAGTGACATCACCATGGTCTGTTCAAATAGGTC
This sequence comes from Neoceratodus forsteri, assembly GCA_016271365.2. Lineage (NCBI taxonomy): Eukaryota > Metazoa > Chordata > Ceratodontiformes > Ceratodontidae > Neoceratodus > Neoceratodus forsteri. The sequence continues at coordinate 1,685,010,528 of CM057456.1, forward strand.
TGAATCCCTCCACTTCACTTCAAATTTAACATGTTTCACAGTTTCTGTAATAACAGCATTAGTAGTCCCTAATGGGATGTCCAGTAACAACAGGGTCTGTCGGGAGTCTAACCCCTCAGCCTCACTCCACCCCATCATCCAGTGCTCTAACAGCTTATGGGGGGTGAGGTTGAGCTTAGGTGTGGCAAGCTCCTCTATTTTCCCACCAAAGTTGAACATACCGGGGTAATTCCCTCCATTGGCCACTAGAAGACGCCAATCCCAGTGGTGCCACCAAGATGTAACCCTAAATGGCACTATCCCAAGGGCTACTACCACTGTCTGCTTGGCTAGTAGCAGGTTAAGGGGCCTAGGTTCAGTGGCAGATGCCTCCACCCAAAGGTCAGGGTTGGTCTTGATCAAGCTAACCAGGCCACAGCCCTCTGGGACACTGTGACCCCCCTCTTTTTTCCCTAGTGGCCCACGTAGTGCACAATATTTACCTCCACAATACCCCCGATATGCTTTGCACATACAGTTAACACTTACCCCCAGGACTAGTTGTCCTGCTTGGCTCTGGGGATCCCTGTAAAACAAGGTTAGGCAGAACAGAAAGCAACAGGACCCTAGGCAGCATGGAATCACAGTGGGAAGGTCATGCCAGATGAATCTGATAGATTTCTTTGACTGGGTGACCAAAGTAGTAGATCAGGGAGGGGCTGTGGACATGTCCTACCTAGACTTTAGCAAGGCATTTGACACAGTCCCGCACAAAAGATTAATATACAAGTTAGCCAGCCTGGGAGTGGGTCCCAAGATGACAGCCTGGGTAAAGAATTGGCTAGAGAATAGGACACAGAGAGTAATAGTAAATGGAGTCCACTCAGAAGAAAGGGGGTTACTAGTGGGGTACCATGAGGTTCAGTATTAGGACGGTCCTCTTCAATGTGTTTATGGTTACATTGCAGAGGGACTGGAAGGAAAAGTAAGTCTCTTTGCAGATGACACAAAGGTCTGCAACAGAGTTGATGCACAAGGTGGGGTGGAAAGGATGAGAAGGGACTTGGCAAGGTTAGAGGAATGGTCAAAATTATGGCAGCTTAGATTCAATGCTAAGAATTGCAAGGTAATGCACCTGGGAAACAAAAACCCAGGGGAAGAGTACACAATGGGGGGTGAGATACTAACAACAACAAAAATGGAAAGGGACCTGTGGGTAGTCATATCAGATGACCCAAAGGTGGGCAAGCAATGTGAGAGGGCAGCAAGGAGGGCTGGGGGGATACTGGGATGCATAGGGAGAGGCATCACCAGTAGAAAACAGGAAGTTATTATCCCTCTGTACAGACAGCTGGCCAGACCCCATCTGGAGTACTGCATGCAGTTCTGGAGACCCAATCTCCGCAAAGACATAGACAGGATGGAAGCTGTCCAGAGGAGGGCAACTAAAATGGTGCAGGGTCTGCACCAGAAGACATATGAAGAGAGACTAAAGGAGCTTAATATGTATAGCCTCGAGAAAAGGAGGGAGAGGGGGGACATGATAGAAACGTTCAAGTACCTCAAGGGAATCAACAAAGTCCAAGAGGGTAGCATCTTTCAAAAAGATGTGCAAGAACAAGGGGGCACAATTTGAAGATAGAGGGGGGCTCAGAGGTAATTTAGGGAAGTATTTTTTCACAGAGAGGGTTGTGGATGCATGGAACAGCCTTCCGGAGAAGGTTGTTGAGTCAAAAACAGTGGTGGAATTCAAGCATGCATGGGACAGTCATAAGGCCATTCTAGGGGGTTGGGGTAGGAAGAAGTAGGCTGCTGGTTAACTCGGATCTGCAGCTTATCCAGTAGGTAGGGAAATGGGCAGACTGGGTGGGTCAAGCGGTCCTTATCTGCCATCAAATTCTATGTTTCTATGTTTCTACAGCACAGTACTTTGAGTAATTTGCAGAAAAGGAGTAGATCTGATTTATTCAGGGGATAGTAACACAGGAGGGGCTCAATCGGGGCAATTAGTTTGAATGCTCTATCATTTACTTTAAAGTGTGGGCATTTAGAGTCCCTATGACAGTTACACTCTTTGGGTACCCAAGGGGATGAAAGATGGGCTAGTCAGGACCGTTGCCTGAGGTAGGCTGGCGTTGCTGCTGGTTGGGGCCCTGTGAAGAGAAGAAACAACATGCACCACACCCTAATTGTAATCCAGAGCCAGAGGGCTCAGTTCGTACAAAAGAAAAGAAATAACAATCAATCAGGTGACACACTTTTGATTTAATTATATGTTTCAGGGAGCTACCCTGATGGCTACTCATGATACCCAGAACTGGACACAGGATGGACATTGGTCGAGACAGTAGATGAGGTTTCTGGATTGCCAGAAGAAGCAGGGCCCACACAATTCACTGCAGTGTCGTTCCTGTTCTGAAAGAGATGGGGGGGATGATCCGCTGGTAGGTCTCTCGTCGGTGATCTTCTCTGTACAGCAGGATAGGGTAACCGAGCCCTCGTGGCAGGGCCTGGTTGCATCAGAGAGCAGCGGATTCAGTCCGACTTGAGCTGGGCACAACTTCCAACCCTCAGCACACAACTTAACTTGGGGGAATACCAGATCGTGACCCCCCTCCAGTTTACAGCACATTTACAGTATATGTAAAATTCAGCAGCACACAGTTCAAGCTGCTGGAAAGCCAGATCATGACCCCCCTCCAGTTTGCAGCACATTTATATGTTGGGATGAACTTACTGCACCAGGCATAGCACTCTCTGGTCACAATCACTGGGTTCTCCACACTATGCAACAGCATCGAGAGGAAAAGGGTTTCCAGCAGGCTGATCACATTCAGCACAATCTTCGGTCTTTCTCAGGTAAAGCTTGATCCGCTTTTAAATTCCTGTCCTGGATTTCTCCAGATTCGGATTCGGTCCAAAAAGTATTCTGCTCTTTTCTCTCTGTCTCTCTCTCTCTCTCTCTCTCTCCATGTAACAAGCCAAAAAGCAGGCCACTAACTAGGCCTTCACACAGTTCTCCAGCTTGAACTACGACATGCTTGTTCGGCTATCACGAGCAGTCTCTCTACCTCAGCTCTCAGCTTCGATCTGGCTTGCCAGCAGACAGCTCGGCAGTTTCTTTGGATCCCAAATTGTCTTATTGGTTGGTCCAGCTGTCAGTCACAGTAAGAGCTCTCCCTTTTGGTGCAAAAGGTGCCAACAGCCCAGAACTACAAATCCCACTGGACTGGGTCTACATAGCCCCTAGGAGCAGGCTCCATTTTAGAGTCCCCACTTACTGATTGGTCCAATTCGGCAGTTCGGGACCAAAATGGTGGAGCTAGCTGAACAGTCTTTGCTGCAAAGAAGGCAGGTTGAAACAAACTACATTATCATCATTACTGTAAATGATCTCCAGCAGTTAGTTACATCTTTCAACAGGACTCCTTCTGCACAACTAGAAGTGGCAGAAACGGAGCGCTCACTCAGCAGACCACACAGGACTCAAGCAGGGAAATACTCAGATCCCCATTCAGATTAATCATATCTGCAATCAGGCAGCTTTTAAAGGGATAATACATGGAGGCCATGCAGGCACTCACTGGCAATACATTTAAACAGCAATGACGCCGAACACCAACCGGGCAACAAGCAATTAGGCAAGCTCGAGGAAGACCTTTCAGGAACCCCCATTTGGAGGGGGGTTACACTTCATCAAAGGGGAACCCCTACACTAGACAGTTAGCAAGGATCTGGCTGGGTACCCACAAATTTATTGATCATCCAAAAGGACTATCACATTGAGTAGACCTCATAGGAGTTTGTAAACAGATGAGAGATTATAATGTTCCATTGCACCAGGTGCTATCAAGATGGGATAAGAGATGGTTACAGTTTTTGAGAGACCTGTATTCAGGAGGTATTCTGAAGTGATATTGGAGTGCTCACTTCCAAGTAGCCCCTCTGAGTTTATGCTGGGCATAGGAGATTCTCAGATATTCAACTGCAGAAGTAAGCTAGACATAGACTGTGGGGAAATTGTATTGGTTAATGCAAGAAAAACTGTAGCGCAGCATTGGCTGAGTTCTTCCCCATCTACAATAGCCCAATGTCTGAATAATATATTATTATGCATGAGGTTGGAGAGTTATCATTTCAATAATGCCATAAGTCAAGACCACGGGTTCATCACACGTGAGGGCTAGTGCTACGCGTTATTCAATCTAATGTGTTCTCCATTTAGGTGTGGAGCTTCATAGGTCTAAATTGTTTGTGGGGTTCCCCTTTCTGTCACTGCTCTTGAATCACATTGTTATGTCTATATTACTGGCTTATTGTTGCCCCAATACTTGTCACCCTTCACTGTATTTATGTGCTTGTACCCAGGATTAATAGGTTTCAAACCTGTGTGTTTGTCTGCAAAATTGACAGTCTTTTCAGGAGATGCCTTTAGACAAAATTTCATACTCAATATTGAACTTTATTATACTTTGGTTTAATACTTTGGGTTTAGGACAATAGTAGGCTAATGCCCATGATTGCTGTCCCCACTACCCATTAGTAGTAACTTATTAGGTTACCTTCCAATATAAATCTGTCCAACCTTAATTTGAAATTGAAAAAGGTTAGAACATACACCAAATCAGTAGGCAATTGGTTCCACAGTCTTACAGATCTAGGCAAATGAGCATGTTTCCATACTTTTGCACTGGGGATGAAGTCTACAAGCTGGTGTTTATGACCCCTTAAGTCATAATTTGACTCCTTAAACCTTAGACCTAGATCCATCATTAAACTGTTATGCTCCAGTATTTCATACATGTATAGCAAATATCCTCTGAGACATCTTGTTCAGAGTCCACAATCCCAAATCTGAAAGTCTCTCTTCATACAGTTTCATCCTGTATCTTGATATTAACTTCATGAATCTACGATGAGTTTTCTCCAACATGTCTATATCTTTTCTAAGATAAGGACTCCAGAACTGAGAACCATAGTCCAGGTGTGGTTGTATGTAAGATCTGTACAAGAACATCAAGACTGACTCTGATTTAGAGGCAGTTCAGTGGCGGATCACCTTTAAGGTTGGTTTACTGACCTACAAAGCCCTACATGGACTTGGCCCTGACTACTTGAAAGAGCTTCTGATTCCCTATCGCCCAAAGCAACAGCTCCATTTGGCTGGTGAGGGGTTGTTAGAGATCCCGAGGGTGTCTCTGAAGTTATCTGGGGCACGTGCATTAATGACGTTTCCCTACCCTCTGGAATGCTCTACCCCATCGGCTGCAGGAGTGCATGACAGTGGGAGGCTTTAAGCAAGCATTGGAAACTTATTTATGGCGCCAGGCCTTTGAAGGCAATTAGTAAATGAACCCTGTTGAACTTTGTTTGTTTTTATACTGTATTTATTGTTTTGTTATCTTCTTTTAATTCTTTTAGAAAAGTGCCTTGATATTTGAAAGGCGCTTTTGCAAAATAAAATTATTAGAATTATTATTAGAGAAGAATGCTCGCCTAACACAGTTTACTAGATGATTAGTTTTGTTGGCTAACTCTCTTTAGTGGTGGCTATGTTTGAGATTGTTACTGACTATAACACCCAGGTCTCTCATTATTTACCACTTTCAGTTTTATCCCATGGATAGAATAGTCTTGGGATATGTTATTTTTCCCGAAGTGCGTAACTACACACTTGTCGATGCTGAATTGTATTTGATTCCCATCTACCCATTTGACTATATTTTCTAGATCACTTAATATTCCAACCCTACCTGAAGTGGGGTCTATGTGATAATGGAGAGTGCCTAAAGGCAATCACCGTTATCGCTCAGTCAGAAGTATTGAACAGCACAATGGCACCAGTACATATTTTTACTGCTTTCTGTGGGGGCTGTGCTTTGACCCCTACTTAAGGATTCTCAACTCCAGGGGTGCATATTAGGAGGGTGAAAGCAATAAAAATAAAAGGTTTGGGCTGGTGCAATAAAATCACACCTGCGCCTCGGACCCGAACCGGTGCTTCAGCCACTCCAGCCACTAGCCAATCCCCAACACCATGATGCAGCTAGACTGGCAACTGCAGCTTCTCCTCCCTACAGCCTCTCCCCCTCCCATGCACTGTGCTCGCTCCCCTACCCCCTCACGCATGTATATTAGCGACATCCTGTCGCCTAGCTCACCCACCCCCTCATCTGGTCGCCCTACCTTTCCGTCGCCATGAGTAGATTGTGTGGGGAAGGTGTCACCGTAACAGACGGTGCCCTTCCTCATGCACCCACTTCACAGGTTACCCCTGAAGTGTTGTTTACAATTCTACCTAACTTAGTGTCATCATCAAATTTAATCAATTTGTTACAACTGCTGAGTTGTAGGTCATGCATAAAATGATTAAACAATAGTGGTCCCAGAACAGAGCCCTAAGGCACCCCACTAGTGACCCTATCCTCATTCAATAAGATACCATTATTTCTTACTGTCTGGGTCCTACCAATAAGCTAATTATCAATCTATGACACCAGGGAGTTATCAATATCCAGTCGACAAAGTTTTAAAACTAAGCCTTCGTGTGGTATAGAGTCTAATGCTTTCTTGAAATCCAAGAGAATTACATCTTAGATCAAGATCTTATCTTAGATCAAAATCTTAGATCAGTATACTGTTCTGTATAAAAATTGTAATTCTGCAGTACTTCCATAAAATATGTTTACAAATAGACAGACTGTTAATTACAAAAATCCACTGCAGCTGTGTAGGGGGTGTCTGCATTCACTGCTGGATGTCCTTTGCCACAGCATACATTTCTGGTATAGGATGCTTAGTACAGTGCTAGAGCTACAGGTTGCCAGGCAGTAGATGATAGGGGGCCTGGGTTCAATCCCCAGAGTGGAACTTCTTTCTTTCTTACTACAATTTATGCAGTATGAGAAATATTATTAGATGTTATTGCTTGATGTTAGTTAAAGAATTTCAACAAGTTTTGACAGTCTATATTGCTGAAAACGTGAAAGGTTCCAGCTCAGACTTTGAGTTTTAAATGCAACTTGGGAAATATTACTTAAAATATTTTTTTTTTATTGATTAACTATATTTAATTTCAATGTACATGCAAAATAATTACACACTGATTAAAACATGTGCATTACAATGCAAGTGTTTAAAACATTTCCAATCTATATAATAAGCCAACTAACAAGAGGCAGTTATATAATACATTATCCACATTTATATTCATATACCGACAATAATTATCAACAGACCAAATCTAGTAGCTTATTTATTTGTTTGCTTTTGGTTACTGGGTAAGTGCACTAGGCAAGGACCTGCTTATTTTCAGGCACGACCTGGGAAGTACAGATAACAACAATAAAATACAATCACATTTTAACAATGTACAGGGGAGAATACAGGTATCCATGCAGGGATAGGCAGTAATTACAGACCAGAAGATTGATAACACCTGCACAGGGATGCATAAATTATAAAGGGATGAGTCATAGGAAACCAAACATTAAAAAAATTATAATGTTATTTTATTTGTAAAGCCAAAGCCCTTAAGTTCCAATGTTCAACAAGAGGTATTATGGTTATAATTCCACAAAACATCCTTATTCTATTTGTTTCAGTGCATGTTTATTATTGAATTTCTTTAGAAAATTTCTAAACAGTTTGAATTCAGAATACAAATGAGACACTGAAGGGTTTTGGTCTGATTACCTCTATTCCCTGTCTCATCAGTGCAGTAGATCTTGCCCTATTCACAAAGAGTGCAGATGGGTTATGCACCACGTAAACCCTGTGCATGGACCATCCACACCTGGCTGTTCACAGTCTGCCTCCTGCGCGCCATGCATATACCCAGTATGCCCCCCATGCGCCTGGCACACTGGCCAAATGTGCAGCTCCACATGGGGGTGGACCAGGGATAGGCACGAGGGGTGTGGTAGGACTCTGCACCATTTACAATGGTGTGGGTGCCTTGCATGGGGGGTGATGGCTATGCCTTCTGGAAGCAGCCGTGACTAATACATGCCCCCCTCTTGATGCTGCTGCTGTGATCAGCAGAGATTTCAAGGGTCAAAGGACCCCTCAATGTGTCCACCCCTGGCTGTGAGGCACATCTGGGAGGGTGAGGGATGTGCTGGTGGGGTTCCCTATACCTCGGTCCTGTGGCAGCCTGCACACCTGTCAGCAACATGGTGACTGATGGGCGCAAGTGATCCACTTGGGGTCCCAGTCCAGGCAACTGATTGACTGTGTGGCCAGGTCTGCAGCCTGACACCGGACCTCCCCCCATGTAGCTGCACACTGGGGGGGGTAGGGCCATGTAACGGAGCCAGGCAGGGGCCACTGTTCATGAATGTGGTCCCCATGCTGATCTCCAGTGGGTGCAGAGCTTGGAGGGGGTTACGTGTGATTCACGCATATCCCCCAACCATTAGTGAATAGTGCCCATAATCTCTAATTCATATGAGGAACAAAACGCTTCATGAGCTCTAAAAAGAAAGTTCAATGATGTTCACCCAAACTTATAATTATAACCATATAGAATTTCCTTGCATCAATTATTTTATAAAATTCAGAGATAATTAATAAACAGTATCAAAATTGTATGTAAGAATTAGTACAATCACTAACCTTTATACATTTTTATCAATCTTAAGAAATGCAAGAGTCTTTCCTGTGTAATTGTCACTATCTAATAAGAACAAGGAGCTGGATTCACAAAGAGAGGCAAACTTTCTGTAGCACTGCTGAAATCTAGTTGTACCATATTCAGAAAGAAAATGTTTGCAGTTGCGGAAATCCGTGAAACAGACAAGTTAAGGAAGTCCACAAGTGCTGAAATCTCACTAACATTCTTTCTTTAGCTGGGGAAGAAGCTCAGCAGGCACAACAACAGGTGATCCATAGTAACTGGAGCAGCAGACTTTGACAGTCTTGCCATAGATACAGCAGTAAGTATTCAGGGAGAGACCAGGAGCCAGTCCCTCAACTGAGACCATTCCAGCACCACTGGTACCAGCAGGGCCATGCACCACCGTGGCTGTTTGTAACTGCTGGTGGAACTGATGGTTGTGTCTCTTCCTGAAGTGTTTATGTTGTCTGCTTCAGTAGCACTCACTGCAAGCTGTTACCAGCTCTGCCTCTACTGCCTGTGGGGCTCCTTTATGGGCTGCACTGGGTCTAGTGGTTGTAGTTTGTTGTATTTCAATGAAAATGTGTGCTATTTATGTTGCAACAACTGACACTACTATAGGTTTGCTCTTACTTGTACCTGCACCTCCACTATAATTGTATCTCAATTGTTAGTACACTGCACTTTGCTCAGGAAGTGTTATGCCTCACTCTTTGTGGTGCAGCATGTGTGCAACATTTTTTCTACAACTGCAGAAAAACACTGGCTGTGAATACCCTCTTAGGGGATATACCATACTTTCAATGGCTTTTTTTCCTCAGGAACTTCCGCAGCTGCACTTTTTTCCACAGTCTTCATTGTATTTTTTTCTGCAGCTGCAGATGTTTTGTGTATAGCACTCTGAGCAAGTTCCCCATTTTTTGTGCAGCTACGGAACTTTTGGGGACTTAGGGAAAGTTTGGCACCTATAGATTGTTTTGTGAATCTCCCCAAGGTGTGTAATATTTGAGTTTTGGTACCTGAAATTTCTGACAACAAATTCCTAAACCAGATTTTCCATTCCTTAGTAAATACTGGGCAAGTATTGAATAAATGCTTGAGGTTGTTTAAATACCCCTACCACAGTTGCAGAAGGGTGATAGAACTCCCTGTCTTGTTTGCTTATAATATAACCGATTCAAATTATAAAGTTGTAATCTAAATCATGTAATTAAATTCCTTTATACTTTATCTAAGATTGTCAACAAATATAATTCCCTACCAAAACCTATTTTAATGTACTTGTAAGCTATGTGGATTTTAGAATTATGAATCTTGGCCATATCTTGTTGTGCTGCAATGTCTTTACATTTCAACTGTATATGAGACACTGAAATGTATCGAGGAATTCTGAGAATTTTGGTCAAAACAAATCAAAGACCCAAAGGCCTGGATATTCAAAAGGGTTGCGCCATGCACAACAGGGTTCGCGTCGCGCAAGTCAAAATCGCCATTCTGCGATATTCAGCAGGAGGCAGTTACGCCACTGGCATCAGGTTGCGCAAGAGAGCAATGCAAATGAATGCATGCTCAACAGGAGGGAAGGATCCATGCATAACCTGCGCAACCCGATATTCAGTCGGGTTGTGCAGAGTTGGCATCGCAACCCCAACCTGCGCCTGCAACCTTGAGCCCCAAAGAAAGGCTTAAGTTAAGGGCCACCCACAGGTGATCATGATCATTCACAAATCTGGACTGTCATATGCGGTATGGGCTGCAAGCCCATTGGCTGTAACTCTGCACCAATGGGCGTGCAGCCCTGCAGGCTGATCATCGGGCCGGCGATGGGGCGGCAGGCGGGTGGATGCTGCGCACCGCCGCGGGGGAGCGGAGTGAGGGCTTCATGGGTGGGGGGACACTAGACACCAGGGAGATGTTTGGGGGTTGTGATGATTCTGCCCGGATCGGGCTTCTGGTCCACTGGACCACCAGGAGATATTTGGGTTGGGGGTTACGTTCTGCCGCGATCGGGCACTGAGAGAGTTCATACGTTATGCCTTGATCGGGCTTTGGGAATGCGTGTGGGGGTGTTACATGTACCTGTAATGCCGCAATCGGGCTGCATTGTCGTCGGTCCCCGGCGGCTGCTGCCTGGCGGGTAGCCAGGCGCCAAGTCCTCGAGGATCGGCACCTGCACTAAAAATGGCATGCAAATGGGGCCATAAATAGATGCAAATGGCCCCCCCTGCGCTTCTTATAAATTATGGCCCATTTGCATGTCACCTTTTGAATATCGGAAATTTGCGCAGTGGGCGCAATGGTACTAGCATACATCGCAGGTTTAATGCTCATCTCTGGCAGCTTGCGGTGGCGCCAGTTCCACTGCGCCATCTGCCCAAGTGCTGTGGCTGGGGTGATATTTCAGCGAGTCGCGCAACAGCGCAACCCTTTGAATATCACCCCGGCCACACCCCTGCGCAACTATTTTGAGCAGCGCAAGGGCTTGTGCCTCAGAATGGCTCAGTTTGAATATCCAGGCCAAAGACTACATGGAAGATTACAAGAACTTCATATATGGAGAAACAAATCCCCTCAAAGAGTAAACAACTAGCTCCTCAAAACATTGATATGATTCTATTATATATTGTATATTGCGTATTGACCAAGTTCACATCTAAGAATATAAGAAGATGTGCTCTTTGGCACATTTAATATATAGCAAAATAATTTGTTTAAAATTATTTCAAGAGATGAATAATCTGGAAAACTCCAGATTTCAGGAGTTTATAGCATAGAAAGAGTAATGTTTGCATTTATAGCAATTAAGTATCACTGAACAGATTAACCATCTCTCCTCATAAATCTTTTGATGCAACCTATCAAAGAATGTTCTGTAACTTAAGTTCGACGTATTTAATATGCATATTCCAATTAGTGTTCACCGAAATGCATGGACCTAAGTAGTCATAATTATTAACTGTATCTAAACATGAGTGGTTTAATCGTAATTTATGTGTTTGGAGACAACTCCAAATACTTCCATCTGTGTTTTAGTCCTGTTTGTTTTAAGATATTTAGTATCACATAATTCTGAAAACAAATTTGGGTTTCTTTGCAGATCTAAGAAGGAAGTTGAAATCAAAATGATATCCTCTTCATAAGCAAGAAGAAAGATCTGTTTATCAAAAACGTTTGGTGAATGGAAATCCTTATCATACATCTGTTCAAAACTGTATTTATTTACAAATTAAACAAAGTGGTACCACACTACAGCCCTGTCTTACCCCAGACAGGTTTTAATTGGGGCTACTCACTTAGAAAATGTATGCACTGGGTTGGTGGTGCTCTCAGCAGACTCAGAATACACAGAGCTAAAAGCCAGGCACTCACTACCTTGAATTAAATTGGACACCACTACAAGTTCAAGCTGCATTGTTATTTGTTGTAGACAATCACATAAAAACAGTTAAAACAACAAACACCAAGCGTGCTTGCCTGATGCATTTTGGACTAGGTCCTTTATTAATTGGGGCTGTAAGATCATCTGTTAAGTTGTATTGAGCCTTAACCCATGTGTGGTCATGCAGCCGATAAGTTTATCCAGAAAATGTTTTTCTATACCATATGGCAATAATATGGCTCAAAGAGTTCTGCTTATGCTGCCAAATGCCATTTTGAGATATTTGAAACAACAGAATAACTTTACCTTTTTGATCTTAACATATTTAGTGACAAGATGAGATAAAACGTGACAGTGCTGTACTGTGGAGTGACCCCTTCTGAGGCCATGTTGGGCTTCGTGTAAGATTTCATTGTCCCCTAGTCAAGTTTCTAACCTTTTTAATAATATTCAGACAAAGATGTCATGGGTGGTGTTGCTGAGACTTATAGGGCTATACATTTGTGGGCCATTAAGTTGTCCTTTTTTTTATGTATTGTCCTTTTTTTTATGTGTCAGGTAAATAATATTTCCTTGCCAAGATTGTGGAAAGATAGTATGTCGTACCATAAAATTATACATAAATGTAACAGTGGAACCCACCCTTCAGGAAAATACTTGAAAAGGCTCTGTTAAATTTTGTATCAGTCAATGCTTAAAGCATCTCTTTCTCTGTAATGTTAATAGATTTTGGGCCATATTCCAACTGCAATGTTATTTGAAGGATTTCAGTTACTGAACTATGTATTTCTTCTAAATTGCTATAACAGAGTTGTGCAAAATGTTCTTCCCCAAATTTGGTCTGAATATATGCATCTGTTGAAACTGCATGTGTATTCATTCCTTTGGTCACTAATAATCAAAACTCTTTAGAGTTTTTCATAGTTTCATAGTTGGATACAAGTTCATAAGGCACTAGCCCATAGAGAACTAGCCACTGACATGGTTATCGGTGGAAATTATACTTCTTATTATCCATGTAAAGATCCAGTCTTCTTTTGAATTGTTCCACAGTATTGCTTGTAACAATGTCACTAGGAAGTGAGTTCCATATGGGTGGCACCCTCTGTGTAAAAAATTTCTTACACTTCGTATTTTTACACATGGCAGGTTTTAACTTAAGTTTATGAGATCTTGTATTATTGTTTATATGTTGTCTTTCAAGACAGATTGTATCTAATATGGACTCTTTCTGGAGAGCCTTAAAGGTGTAAATCAGATCTCCTCTTAGGGATGTATATTCCAAGGAGAATAACCTATGTTTTAATCTGCACTCATAGTCTTGGTTAGTCATATTGTTAATCTTCTTAGTGACCGTCGCTGAACCTTTTCAACCATGGTTTGGCAATCTATTGTGGTCGGAGCACAAAAAGTGCACAATAGTCCAAATGTGGATGTACAAGGCCAGTGTATAGTGGTAGAATGACTTCAGGTTTTTACTTTTGTTTTCTTCATAATACTATGTAAAATACCGTAACATTTTTAACTGTTTTATTTGTATGTATGTCAAATTTTAAATTATCAGATATTGTGACACCCAAATCTTTCTCTTCTGTTGTGATTGTAAGCGTGTTATTTATTCATAACGTAGGCAGCCAATTTTATTCCTCCCCATATGCATAATCTTACATTTCATACATTGAACTTCATTCTATTATCTGCTGCCCAGTTACAAAGTTTATTTAGATTATTTTGCAGAATGGCTACAGACTGGGCATCGTTTACTACACACCCTAGCTTGCAATCATCTGCATATTTATTTATCCAGACACCTTTTGTTGTTTGCATACTGGAAACTGGAATGTTAAATAAAAGCGGACCCAACACTGTGTCCTGAGGTACTCCACTAGAGACAGGACTCCATTTAGACTCATGTCCCTGGATAACTACCCTCTGTTGTCTATTATGTAGCCAAGAAGCTTTCCATTTTATAAGTTTCATATCCAGACTTATTTTAACTAGTTGCTCAATAAGAATTTTGTGGAAACTGTACTGAATGCTTTCATAGTCCTTAAACACAACATCTACAGGCATACCATTTTCTAGGGCATCACTAACAGGTTCAAAGAAATTTATAAGGTTTGTCAAGCATGATCTACCAGGTGTAAATCCATGCTGTGCTATATCTACACATCCTGGCCCAGATATTCAAACTGCGTCATTCTGAGGCGCAAGCCCCTGCGCTGCTCAAAATAGTTGCGCAGGGGTGTGGCCGGGGCGATATTCAAAGGTTGTGCTGTTGAGCAACTCCTTTGAATGCCCAACCACAACCACTGGGCATGGCGCGGTGGAACTTCGTCAACCACAAGTTGCCAGAGTTGAGCATTAAACTTGCGGTGGCGCAGAGGTACCATTCGCGCCATGCAAATTTCGATATTCAAAGGTGACATGCAAATGGGGCCATAATTTATGCAAAGGCGCGGGGGCCATTTGCATCTATTTATGGCCCCATTTGCATGCCATTAGCATGTATTAGGTGCGCCCGATCCCGAGGACTTGCGCCTGGCCGCCCTGCGAGCAGCAGCCATCGAGGACCAGCACCCTGCAATAATCGCGGAGCGGTATCTCTGTGTATACATTCCCCCACACATTTCCGAAGCCCGATCGCGGACAGAAGTAACGCAGCCCCCCCACATCTCGAAGCCCGATCGCGAGCAATAAAGTAACATAGAACCCCGCACACATCTCCCGAAGCCTGATCGCGGGCAATAAAGTAACATGAACCCCCACCCACATCTCCTGAAGCCCGATTGTGGGCAGAGCGTGTATCAACCCCCTCCAGTGCCCGATCATGGGCAGAATGTAAAAGCCCCCAACCCGATTATCTCCTTGGTGGTCCAGTGGACGTAATGCCCGATCGTGGGCAGAATGTCAAATTACAACCCCCAAACATCTCCCTGGTGTCTAGTGTCCCCCACCCACCGAGAACCCTCCACCCCCCCTGGCGGCGGTAGGCGGCATCCACCGCCTGCCTGCCGTCCCGCCCTGACTGTCGGTGAGCGATTTTTAAAACAATTAAAGATTCCTTAGATTTTCTCGCTACCCTACGGAGACATAGAATCTTCAGTCAGTTCCCTGGAAGATCAGACCTATAATGACAAACCGGTGAATAGCAGGTGAGGGGGCACTAGACGCCAAGTATATTTTTTATATGGGGCAGGCGATCAGTGGGTGGGGGGGGGGCACTAGATACCAGGTATTTTTTTTTCTCGCAACAGCGCTTGTCAGAAGCTGCTATTCTAATCACGGCCCATAAAGTAAAAGATGATGTGCTAAAACTCATCCCACTACCTATGAGTCCTGACTGCTCACAAACCTCAAAGTGCCATAAGTTGGATCTCGGCACAGAGGTACCACAAACATCAGCTGAAGGACAATGGGGACAGGGATCCTACATGTCAGACTTTTCCTCTATTAAATCCTTACTCACAGAACATGAGTGAGTTTTAAAACTATTAAAGCTTCCTTAGATGTTCCCACTACGCTACAGGATATGTAGAATCTTGAGTCAGTTCCCTGGAAGACCAGGCCTACAATGACAAACTGGTGATTAGTCGGAGGGGGCGCTAGACACCAAGTGTTTTTTTTTATATGGGGCCAGTGATCAGCAGGTGGGGAGGAAGCACATTTTTTACATTGGGCTGGTGATTGGAGGGAGGGGAGGTACAGCTGGTGGCAATTGGGGGGGGGGTTAATGAATTAAACTGTGGGAGAAAAAAGCACAGAGCTGACCACTGACAATGACCAGTTCTGCAGTTTCTTTTTCCCACAGCTTAATACATTAATCCACTGTTCATACATTTATTCTGCTGTTTTAAGGTGGAATTTCCAGGAAAGTTGCCAAAATGATTTCTGAACATTTGCGGAAGCAAATGTCTTACTTTCATGGAAATTCCACTGCTGGAATGTTTGTTTTTCACACATTTCTAACCGCGGCCAAAATAAAAGGAAAAAGACAGCCATTGGCACCTTTTACATTCCCCCTCCTGAATGCTAGTTCAGCCTGTAAACAGATCTGGCCACACAGGACCAAGATGTATGGACACATATGCACCACCTGACAGCCAAATAGTCACGGACACATAGTGTCCCATCAGGTGAAGCAGCAGGCATATTGCTGGCAGCTCTTTGCCGATACCCAAAAAAGAGATAATCATGGGGACACAGAAGCGAATGAAAGGTGCAGGTGTGGAGCTGCTAACAGGATCAAGGAAGTGACTGAATAAGGTGCTGGATGAACAGGGAATTGCACATGGAAGCACACCTCTGGGCTCATGCCAGCGACAAACAACCGCAGGTCAGGTGTGTAACAGGGTCCTAATATGCAGAAAATAAAAAGTATCAAAAGAAGAAATTCAAGATGCCCCCCTTTTGTTTTCATTTTCACTCTCTCCTGTCTACTCCTCTAACTTCCTATCTATACTAATTTTCTTGTCAGGGTGGCCAACCTGGCAATTCTTAAAGCTTTACTATCCCTGTTATACAATTCTAGTTTGTACATCTTGATAGTAGTTATGGTAATGGGCTTTAATATATAGTGTAATTGCCCTTAAAAGCATTTGTTAGAAAATTCAGACAAAGCAAAAGTATGTTGCTAAAGGAGCCCCCCCCACACACACTTTCTATGCAGAGGGTTTACACCAGTAAGAAAAGGTTGCTAAGGAGCAGTGCTCGCTCCTAGCAAGTAACTCTGAAGTCCTGTTCTGGTGCTCGCTCAAGGAAATAAAAAGGAGCTGAATTTATGCAAGGACACTGAGGACATAAAGTAAGCCCTGCAGTGTCTATATTCATTAAAAGGGGCTGTAATTGTTTAAAGAGGTGCTGCCTTTCTGTTAAAGGCTAAAAATAAACAGCTGTTGGCTGAGAATTGCAGCCATTGGGAATCCAATATTTGTTAACTAAACACAGTAAAAACTCTGTTAGCTAGAATTACAGTATGTAAATAGGACATCAATGTGTTTCATAAATAAAAACAGTTTTTCTTTGGGTTTTGCACTAGAACATCAAACTGGCTATTTATTAAAGAATCTAGAACCTTACAAGAAAACAAGACAGGGAGCACGCCCCTCATCTGTTGCCCTTGGTTAAAGATTCAAGATTCTTTATATTTAATATTTAGGTTACTTCTCTTTTCTCTATTATTGTTTACTTACCTGGGTAAAGTCATCTGGGATGCCCTTCTTATAGGGTTGGCAGCCCATGAAATGTCTGCCTTTATAGCAACCAAATGGAGGTGATGTCAGAGATTAGGTGGAGCCAATTTCAAACTCCGCCCCTTTTGAGTACTATATAAGGCCTCCACCAGAAGACCTTGTCAGATAGGGAGAGGAAGGAGACTGGTCAGTATCTTCTGATCAGGTGAAGGAATGGAAGTGTGAATGCCTACACACTAGCTTGGAAGTATTGGATACTGAGAAGAGCAGGGAGTCTGACTGCAAGACTTGCCTGGGTTTTTGTTTACTTTTGTTTTGGTGAAGGTTAACCTATTTCTTTTCTGTAAATAATTTTTTTTTTTTTCTGGAAATAAAATGACAAACGCTACGCCAGCATTTTTTATGCACTTCATTTTTGTGACTGGTGTCCTTTATTGAACCCACACGCTTACAAGGTGCAAAAACTAACGTCCACTAGGAATGCATACTTGGGGAAGCAGATGTCACATAATCTTAAACTTGCCTTCTAGATTGCCTCACAGACAAATGCAACCAGTTATAGACCAAAGAGGACAAGAGTAATAGTTCACTGTGGCCAAGATGTTTTTCCCCTCAGTATGATGCAGTGAGTTATTGCTGACACCAGAACTGTGCCCCATTGAACTTTTCATATGGCACTGAGTACATGTGCAGAACTGTGAACTAACAGTGCCTATGTGTACTATGCAGATTGCTAACCTCTGATGTCTTTTTGTTAGATTTATAGTGCAGCTCATATCTGCTGAGGACTGAACTGTTCCACAAAGATAAGGTTTGACTAGGCAAGGGATGCTAATGATACACGATGATAAGTTTAAGGAAAGGAGACCAGGATATATCACATGCTCTTCTCTGGTGCTTCAACAATGTACATAATTCTACAGACATGGTGGTTTATGACAGGCCCCCCTGGCTGTGGTATAGCAGCACCCTGGACTCCAGGTAATCCAGAACAACCCCATACCTGGTTAGTGGAGTGAGAAGTATATATCCAACGGATGTGTTATGATCGCTCAGTTATTTCATTTTAATGGTTCTGGTTTCATGTTTAAATTAAAGTTTATGCAGGTTACTGCTGAGTCAGGGAACTGGCTGTGAAGAGCAACCCATGGACTGATACTGATGCACAGACCAAGTATGGTCAGTGCTGGGTCACTGTCAACCCACCCCTCAATGGAATGGGAACCAGAGAGCAATTCCAAAAGTTGCACCAGGGCTCCCTTACTGGAATATATGCAAGCCTCACAATTTATAATCCAATCCTGAAGGAGAAAATAAGTGCTAATAACCAGGCAATATATGTTATGTGTTCTTTATCTTTTTTCTATATTTGAAGCTTATTTGGTGTCTCTTGCAGCCTCCTGATAACTATGATGGTACATATGTTAACCTAAATACAGAGACACATGCAGAATGAATAGCCTGTTGCTATAAATATCCTAAGGTTCAGGGTAAGAGATTACCAGAATGCAAAGAATGCCTGGCCCACAATAATCCAGTCAAGCAACACTCTATGCACTAGGTGGGAACCACCATGTTAGTAAATGATCTCAGACGTGTTACATGGAACATCAAAAGGGGGAACACCCCAAACAAATGCATGCAAATAATTACACATCCCAAAACTCTGGAATCCCAAGTGGTATTACTCCAAGAGACCCATATACTGCAGGCACAAGTCCCTCTGTTTAGAAGAAGCTGGCTGGGACATGCACATGGTGCAGCAAACAATAACAGATGAGCAGGGATGGCTAGTCTGATTTCCAAGCATTGCCTTTTCAGGTGGGCAATGTCCATGCAGATAGAGACGGCCAGTACCCATTTCTTAAGGTATGATAGGGATGACTGAACTAATTCTAGGAAACATTTATACACCCAACAGGGACGAGCCCATTTTTTTTAACAAAGATACTCACATTCCTCTCAGCCCACCCACATACCAAATGTATACTAGGTGGGGATTGGAATATTACAACAATGATTCAATAAACAGATCAGAGCACAAAAGGAAGGTGCTAATATCAGGGCAATGAACAATCCAAAATCTGATGGACAACACAGGACTGGTAAATATTTAAAGAATGTTGCACCCCTCAGAAAGTGGCTACACTTTTTCTCCACACCACGTGCTTCACTGTCCAGAATTGATTGCCTCTTTTATGGTAATGCCCTTATTCCACACATCAATCACTGTGAGATTCAGAGCACAGTGATTTCCAGCCATGCCCTGGTATTATATGACATGAAGCTGGTGGCACAGTCGGAATGTAACAAGCACTGGAGACCTAACAACCACCTGTTACAGGATGAGTGGATCTTATTGAAAATTAAAACAAGTACACTCCAAATTTTTGAAACAAACAATACAGTAAGGACACATAGAATGTTTGGGGGCATATAAATGTCACATAAGGAGTTAACTTATTAGGTTGACTGCAAACAGGAAAAAGAAGCTTGAAGAGAAAGCCAAAAACTTATTACAGAAGTTCATGGAACAGGAAAAAAAGATCTCTACTGCATCTGCAGAACAGGAGTGGTTACAGCTAAACAGGGATAGAGCCACATATAACGAACTTAACACGGAAAAGATGAGCATGCAATGTTTAGGGCTAAGACTACCTACATAGCTCAAGGAAAAAAGACAGGCAAGTTGCTTGTAATGTGACTCAAGCAGCACGAACTATTAGACCTATTAAATCTATAACTATATCTCACACATGATACACAGTGTTCAAACCTAGAGACAATGGCAAAGAGTTTGAACAATTTTTTACATCTCTCTACTCACAAGAAGACCACCCAGATCTGAATATTATAGGAGAAGCAACCAATGCCTTTTTAGCAGCAGTGGCCCTTCGTACAGTCTCACAGTAGGTGAATGAATACTTTTGTGATCCTATTAAAGAAGCTGAAATTCTTGCCGCAATTTAAAAAAACACACCAGATAAAGTGCCAGGCCCAGACAGGTTCTCTCCCAGTTTTTCAAGGCTCTGAAGACAGAATTATCGAAGTCCCGAATGGAAACATATAATAGTATGAAAGAATCTAAGTTGCTGAAATTAGAATTCTGGAAAGCACACATCACAGTGACACCCAAACCGGGTGAAGGCCACATATCGGTCATCAATTACAGATCAATATCCCTATTAAATATAGAATCAAGTATGGGGTGGTGTGTGTAATGAGAATTTTACACATACCTGAGGTGTTGGATGCTACATAAACCCTGAGGGTGATGCCTGAGAGTTTTACTAAAGCATCCACCCCATACTTTATTTTATATAATTGCTGGGGTCACATTTTTTTACCTCAGCCATTGTATAAAATGTGTGCTAAGCTGTAATGGAGAGTTTTTTGCAGTTTAGGAAAACATTTTATCTACGAAACATGAAAAACAAGCTTGAATCATTTGTTTTAAGTCTGTAAACTGTGACTGGACTGCAACTTAAACAAGAAAAGAAATCTGAGAAAATAGTGGACTGGTAAAAATGAAACTTGAAAAAAAATGGATTGGTTCCTATGGAAGTGCTTGTTGGTCTGGAGATGCTGCTTATGTGACCTGTGGAGGAGGAGGGAGGAAGGAGGAGAAGACAAAAACCTGGATGTCATTTCTATTTTTTTTTTTATGTATTCCTGCTTTATTGCCCTGTTAGACTTTTCAGTGATGTGGTGAACAAGGTAAGCTGTTATGTGTTTCTCGTTAGATTTAGAGAAGGACAGCTGTGCCATAAGCTACCGAGTGGCTTGTGTTTTTTCTTATTGGAAAGCTGTGCGTGTTTGCCATTATAAACACTCCTTTGTAACGCCAAATTACACATGCCTTTTCCTATGGGGAAAAAACAACCCACTTATTATACACAGATATTAAGCTGGTAGCAAAGATCCTAGTGCTCCAGCTAAACAATATATGGTAGCCACTGATATAAAAAAAAAAACAAGTGACATTCATCCAGGGGCAGTTGGCCTCTGAACACATAGTAAAAGTACTACATCTGATCTTTGCATCCAGGAACTTGAAGGGACTGGTGGTGCTCATGTTCCTGGACACTGAGAAAGCATTTGATAAAGTGTCCTGGAATTTCTATTCCACGTTTCAAGACACAAGGATTTCAGGTAGTTTTAGTGAGTGGATTGGGATCTTATACTCACAACCGGCAGCCCTGGTATCATACAAACTTCTGAAATTGCCAGTAGATACAAGCCACTTGGTCTATCTAATCTACTCGAGTGTGTAGCACTTCAGTCCATTAGTCTGCAGATGCCCCGCTCCCTCATATGCCCTCACCTTCATCTCGCATCCCTTCCCAGTTTATACCCTTCCCTTGACTATGTTCCACCCCCTTTTGAAGCCACCAACACTCTCCAGTGGTACGACTTCCTCTGGCAGAGTGTTCCACCCTGCCACCACCCTTTCTGTGAAATAGTGTCTCCTCCATTCCCTCTTGAACCTGCCCCCTTCCAACTTCAAAGAGTGTCCCCTGGTTTCCCTTCTGCCCTTCAGAATGAACATACACCTGGTGTCTACTCTGTTCAAACCCTTCAGGTACTTGAAGGTCTCAATCATATCCCCTCTCTCCCTTCTTTCCTCCAGGTTATACATATTGAGCTCTCTCAGTCTCTCTCCTCATATGGTCTGTTCCCCAACCCCAGGATCATTTTTGTTGCCCTGCGCTGTACCCCTCCAGTAGTTTGATGTCCCTTTTCAAGTAGGGGCACCAGAACTGCATGCAGTACTCTAGGTGCGGTCTCACCAGGGACCTGTACAGGGGCAAGATGACCTCCCCACTCCTAGAAGTAATCCCGCTTGTTATGCACTCTAGCATCCTGTTTGCCTTCCTGCACTGAGCAGAGTGGTTCATCTCCCCTGTTACCAGTACTCCCAGATCCTTCTCCTCCTTGGAATTTGTTAATGGGACACCCTCCAGCCAGTAATTGTGTCCTTGGATCTTGCCTCCTAAATGCATCACTTTGCACTTCTTGGCATTGAAACCAAGCTGCCAAGTGTGAGATCATTCCTCCAGTTTTGCCAAACCCTCTTGAAGTACTTTTGCTCCCTCCCCCCATCTACCTTGGCAAAAATCTTTGTGTCATCTGCGAAGAGAGTGATCCTGCTCTTAATCCCTACTACAATGTCGGCTACGAAAATGTTAACTAGAACTGGTCCCAGCACCGAGCCCTGTGGTACACCACTTGTTACTGCCCTGGGTTCAGATGCTCCCCCCACTACTACCTTCTGCAGCCAGTTCTCTACCCATCTGACCAGTTTCTTCCCTACTTCCAGACTCTTCAACTTGCAGATCAACCTACCATGTGGCACCGAGTTAAAGGCCTTGCTGAAATACAGGTAGAGAACATCGACTGCATGTCCCCTGTCCAGTGTCCTCGTAACCCAGTCATAAAAATCAACCAAGTTTGTCTGGCAGGATCTGCCTGAGACAAACCCGTGCTATCTGCTGTCCTGAAAGTTGTTATACTCAAAAAATTGCACCAGCCTTTCCTTGAGGATTGTCTCCATCAGTGTTCCCACAATTGCAGTAAGGCTCACCGTTCTGTAGTTCCCTGGTTCGTCCTTAGGCCCACTATTATGGAGAGGTACCCCATGTGCTTCCCTCCAGTCCCTGGGCATGCACCCCAAGATCAGAGAGGTGTTGAACAGGTCCTCCAATGGCCCTGCCAGTACCTCTGCCAACCCTCTCAGCACCCTGCGGTGGACTCTGTCTGGGCCAGGTACCTTGCCCACCTTAGGGGACTAAGGCCCTCCCTCACCCTTTCCACCATGATTTCCCCATCTGTGGTTGCTTCTCCTCCACCCTCTCCAACCTTGCCCTTCCTCTCAGGTATGGGCCCATCCCTCTCCTTGGTGAAGACTGAACAGAAGTATCCTGTAACATGGTGCTGTCAGATCAATTCCCTTTACTTAGAGGAACATGATAGTGGTGCACCCTATCCCTATTTATATTTTTTCTGTATCTAGAACCCCTGACATGAAATGTAAAACAGAATAAAAATATAACAGGCATAAAGATCATGGATAAGGCCTACACCATTTCCACTTACTTGAGTTACATACTGCTGCAACAAGAACAGCCGGAGAAATCCATCCCAACTGCCTTGCAGGTAATAAACCAGTTCAGCCAAATATCAGGGTGCAAACTGAATCTCAGTAAGGCAATTATCATGCCCCTGAATTATAACACGAGGAAGGAGGAAGTTATGCAATGGGAAGGAATATGGTCTCCAAACACCCTCAAATATCTTACAATTACACTAACGAAGTCACATACTTCACTGATTGAATCCAACATTAATGGGATATTCCAGGACATTAAACAAGATTTAATCAGATGGGCTAAGTTACTCTTCACACTGTGGGGTAGAATATCTACTTTTAGCCATTCCATTGGTGCAGCGTCAATATCCACTTGCTGTGCCGACATCCTGGGTTTGGGGACAGACTCGTGAGTTGAAAGGTCGACAAGGGGTAGAAGGATTGAGCATCCTGGGAATGGCTCTCCTTCTCAAGGGTTAGGAGAGGCAGAGTGTCTGGCTCACTGTGGACCCCTGGTGAGCCTGGGGGTTTTGCTGTGGCTGGCACCATCAGGTTGGGGGGCAGGGCAGACATTGTATGTCATTGCATGTCCTGTTCCTGGTGATCAGCATCTGCAAAATGGCCGGAGATCCCACCATGATGCCTATCCCTAATCCCGTTGTCTCTGCCGCGCCTCTCGGTCCTGCCAAGACAGTGTTCTGCTGATCGGCTTGCCCCGCAGCCCCTGTGAGGTTAGCCCAGGAGCTGTGATGTCATTGGTAACATAGATGTGTTTCCACAGGGGAAAGTTGTGTTGGTGTCCCCTCCTTGTGGGGACAAGCTAGGGTGGTCGGTGGCCATGGAGGTCATGAGGGGTGCAGAACCTGGTGGGATATGGGCGATGCTCCAGGGGACTATCCACTCTCAAAATGAATTTTCTTAAGTGATTATTACATCCCATATCCATGAGCGGGTCATTCCTTCCTAGCAAATGGTTCATCAGACTATATTCTATCTTCTCAGAATTCCCCTCACAAGGGAAAACACCCTGCAAAGCTACTCCACATTGACCTCTATGAAGCAGGTGGGTGGGCTACAACTACCAGATATATATATATATATATATATATATCCTGATTGCCCAAGACAGCGCATTTCTAATCTGGAGTAATCCAGCTATGGACTCAGACAGTTACACTCCACACTGGTGTGATACAGAAGCAGACCTTTGCAGGAAAGCAAACATCAATACACAAGCACTGCTGTATCTCACATATGTCAAACTCTCTAACAGCCTAAAACACCTACCATTGTGATAGGCAATTAGAAGCAAGGCACAGTTATGGAAAATACTTGGTATCTTCCACAATGAGATGTCCACCAAACTTTAAGAAACAACGCTAACATAAAAATAGGGTCTAAACCAATTTCAAATGAGTTCCTTCCCCAGGTGAATATACAGACAGTGCAGAATCTCCTGTTGGGGGAAGGTCTTGCACTGCTTCATACATTTCAGGTCAGCAACAAATTCACAAACAGACACATTTTTACCATATATGCAGTTAACGCATGCAATGGCAACCTATTTAGGCCCCAAACCTTAACACCTCTCTGATGGCTCAGAGTACAGAACTATGGTCACTCTGGCCAGACAGAGACATGCTATCTCCCTATTATACAGGGTTGTACCAGTAGCAGACTGGAAATTAAGGCGTGAAATGCCACTACTGGGAAACAGAGTTTCCTCAGATAACAGAGGATTTTCAAAATAAGATGGTGTGGGGAAAACCCATAGAACCACATTAAATTTGACAAAATGAAAGTCTAGAACTACAAAATACTAATTGGAAGGCTAGGCCTGTGTTTCAATGGACAAGCAGCCAGCCACTCCCACTTCCTGACCTATATAAGCAGTTCCTCTCAGCCTCCTTCTGAAGCACTTTTTCTTTGCTGTCAGTAGCTCTGTCGGTCTGTCCTTTGTTGCTGGCTGGGGCCTACTGGGTCCCCCACTTTAGATTCTGCTTGTTTCTGCTGGACTTCTGTTGTCTGTTCTACTTGGTTCATATATTGCTTCGGTTGTGTGCTTCTTTGTGTGCTTGCTCCCTGTTCCTCTGTATTTCCGTGTCTTGTTTTGCCTTCTCTTTGGGGGGCTTTTGTCTAAACTCCTTGGGTATTGCTATCCAGGAGCTCATGTTACTTGCTACCATTACTCATGTTATTCCACTTAATTGTTGTCACCTGATTCAGGCCTTCTCTGTAATCAAGTCCATGGGACTCAATCCTGAACTAATACATGAATATATTGACGCAAGTATTGCTGCTGTTTTCCATGCATTGTCCTTGGAACTCAACTGTGCTCCTACACTACTAAGAAAGCCATTGCTGTTGTTTCAGCATATTGCTTCTCTCTATAGTTTCTTTGTTCATTCAGATTATTACAACTTCCAAGCTAAACTTAATTGCTGCACATGCTGTTTATTAATAGATACAAAATCACACATGCCCACACAATGCAAAGCATCATGGGCTGCATATGCAAACCACCACAGAATGTTATGCTGGTTCAACTTTAAACAGAATTGCATGGTGCCGAAAGGCCTCTCACACAGTTTGCAAAGGGTGCCAACAGATGACATAGACACGTGTTTCGTCCTACCCTTGCCTCAGTGTTTGTGCACAAAGGTTCTTTGTCTTATTAATAGATGTTGCTTGTTTACCTGCATACTGCTTTATTATACTCATGGGGTCATCTTTGGCTACTGCCAGTGCTGTAAACTAATTTTAAATGCTACATGTGGATTACAGCACTTTACCATGGCTTCTTTGTTTTTCATACGGCGGGGGACTGGGGGTCTTGTTGAGGAGTCGTGGCCCCGTGTGGCATATTGCCTCATGTTCAAATCTTGTCTCCACTGCTAGAAGCATCTGAGTATCATGTCACCTTCTAATTGCCTCCCTTTAGAGAGTTGGTTGGCTTGCCTTTGCTTATCCTATGTTTGCAATAGCTTCTGCAAACTGAATAACTTCAGCAAACTAAATAAACAACTTCAGTATGCTAAATAAATGGATAAATAAACATAAGGAAATGAAGAAAATGAAATGAACAAAATAAATGAAAAACAGAAATGAACAAAAATAAATAAATAAAATAATTGAATATATGTCAGAAATACCTATACGAATATATCAGACATGCTGACCTTGTCCTAGAGTTCTTCAGGCACAGGGCCCCCCCCATGCCGACAGTCTAGCTCTGCACCTCTAGTCCACATCTTGAGCTTGCGAAGCTTGGGGTGTGGTCCTTCTCACCTGGCCCATAGCTGAGAATGTCCTCGCTCTGGGTGAAACTTCAATCATCAACCGTACCGATGGCACCTCAAGTTGTGAATTTAAGACTAAGCCTTGAAGGGTGGTTACAGCAGTTTTCTTTGGCTCTAGTAGTCCACTAGCAAGGCACCTTCACTGCATTCTCCCTGACTGCCTTTGGTTCACTTGGCTTGTTTTTAGATCGAGCTGGGTGAGTGCCTCAGTGCTTGTTACTCTCCTCATCCGCCTTGGAGAGCCGGTTGCAGAGCAACTGTCTTGCAACCCTCCATGGCATTTCTGTTACAAGGACAGAGTGAGAGTTCCCTCCAAACTGGAATATTTTCCACCTCTTTATTATTTGGGATTTCCAAATTGCAGTAGCAGAGCCATCACTAACTAAATTATCCCACACTGGAGGGAAGGCGACCTAGGCCTTGGATCCCCAGAGATTTCCTCCTCAAAGGGTTTTTTTTTCTCTCTTCCATGCTGAAGGTCATAATATCTAGTAAGTTTTAGTTAGTATACCCTAGTTTCCTTAGATAGGTTCAACTGCTGGATGGAGGTGGATGATGTCCCTACTTGTCGTTCCCTCGCTCCTTAGGAGCCCCCTATCAATTACCAATGTATCCAAAGCACTTATATATCTTGTTAATCTGTGTACCTCGTATTTATTAAGCTGCATTGTTGTCATCCTACTTCTGTGCCTCATGGTTGCCTGATTGTCTTTGGTGCTACTACTACATTTCTTTTTTGGGGATCTTCCTAAGGTACCTTTAGCCAAGAGAATCGTTCCGCTGCACCTCTAGGGTTGGAATCCTCTTTGGGGGTTCCTTGCCTTTGGTACCCCTACAGGGTGGTAATTCCTCTGGAATAGAGAGTGCGAATGGCCAAAACCTAAGTAACACAGTTGCACAAGCACAACACTATACTGGCTGTACAGGCCATTGAATTGGAAGGCTAGGCCTGTGTTTCAATGGATAAGCAGCCAGCCACTCCCACTTCCTGACCTGTATAAACAGTTTCTCTCAGCCTCCTTCTGAAGTACTTTTTCTTTGCTCCACAATCCTCCCCTCCTCCTCCAGTGGCAGCCCTCTCTCCATTCCTAAGGTACCTTTAGCCAAGGGAATCTTCCCATGGCACCTCTATGGGTGGAACCCTCTTCAAGGGTTCATTGCCTTTGGTACCCCTACAGGGTGGAAGTTCCTCTGGAATAGAGAGTGCAAACAGCCAAAACCTAAGTAACACAGTTGCACAAGCATAGGTTCATATGTTCATAGGATGTTATAAGTTAGGGGACCGAATGGTCCATATAACACTCATCACCTATATAGGTGGAGGAAAGAAATCAACGGCAGCTATTTAATAAATGATATTTTTCTTTTACCCATGTAATAATCAAGTCTATTTTTAAATATTGCTAAACTATCACTGTTTACAACATCAGAAGGTAATGAATTCCAAGCTGGAATTATTCTCTGAGTGAACCAGTTATTACGTCTGTTTGTCTTCTTTGTATTCCCTTTTAATTTTAAATGGTGAGATCTTGTGCAAAAGTGGTCAGTATATCTGACTAGCCCTAGGTTAACACTATACTGGCTACGTGGGCCATTGAATCAATATGTATTATGCAATGTCAAATGCATTTAAAATTAAGAAATTAGCAGATACAGTTAGCACTAAATGTGAAACAGCAAGCACTTTAAAACACATACTTTGGGGCTGTGTAAAACCACAACTACTCTGGCAGGACATTCAAAGCAGAATATATCCTCTTTTACATCTTGATCAAGTTTTTAAAGCTGAAATGTCTCATTGGAATTGGGCTAGAAAACCTCACAGGCACCGAAAAAGAAATTACATCACATTAATTGCAGCAGTAGCCAAACTAGTAATATAAAGACATTGGTTGGACCAAAAGATTGTAACATGCAAAGAGTGGCATAACGAGATTCTCTCCACTCTCCACATTGAGAAATCCACTGCAAGTACAGTGTGAGGAAAATCATGAAAAGATATACATGCAAATGGAAGAAGCTACATATATTACTAAATGCTAGAATGAGCCCAGAATCTGAGACAAGGCTTGGTCCAATGAATTTTATGGGGTTATGTAGCATAGCAGGTTCCAGAACACTTAGACTCTGCAGCAGACTAAAAGTACCACTTTTATATAGTTACTTATACTTTTAGCTGATTTTGGTTTAATAGTATTTATGATTTAAAGCTATTTGTGTCTGCTTACTAATAAGATATTTGAAATGCACATATAACTCAAATGTTCAAATTCATTTCATGTTTTGTATTTATTTATTTATTTTATTTATTTAATTTTGTTCACAGGGTAGGCCACTGGGCCAAAGAGGTCCCTTTTTCAGGGGTGACCCGGAATTAGTTACAGAGAAATTGTTGGTTACAGGACATTTCAAATACATAACAGTTTTAGGTACAATCGCAATACATAGCAGATGAAAATACAGCAATACAATGCAGATTCTTGACAGCTTTGAGGTACAATCATAGTACATTGTAGACAAAAATACAGTAATACAACGAATAGACTCATATCAGGGGGGAAAAGACCTAGACTTTGTATTGGACAAAAAGATCTTTTATTGTAGCACATTTGTATAGTCTGTATGTGGCCACCTTCCCATGTAGAGTGTAGGCATCTATAGCCAAGGGTATAGGACATAGGGGGCAATTTACCTAGATTAGGATAGTCTACTAGGGGTCAGGGAGTCACAGATTGTCCTTGACATCTGCATTGCCTTTGTTCCCTATGCAGCTAACACACTAACATACTATTTGCCAGCAGATTAGGCCTTACAGTCTATTGAGTCTGCTCGAACCTCAGATCCCTAGTTGGGTGCTGAGGCCCCCTCCCTTGTGTTCCAGAAACCCCTATCATCCATTCCCACCCCCCTGGGCCAGGCCATCATCTGATACATCCACTTTCTGTGTCTGTCCCACCCTCTCTTGAAGCCCTCCACTGTGGATCTCTGAATCAGCTCGCCAGGGAGTGCATTCCAAGGGTCCACCACCCTCTCAGTGAAAAACCTCCTCCTCTTTTCCCCTCACCCTTCCACCTTCCAACTTCAAACCATGCCCTCTGGTGATACCTCCCTGCTTTAGTCTAAAGATCCCTCCATGTTTACCCTATTTATTCCCTTGAGGTACTTGAGAGACCTCAATCATGTCCCCCTGTCTCTCCTCTCCTCCAATGAAAACAGGCAGAGCTCCTCAAGTCTGTCCTCATACGTCAAATCCCCTAGCCCTCGTATCATCTTAGTTGTCCTCCTCTGTACTCTTTCCAGGAGCTGTATGTCCCTCTTCAAGTGTGATCTCCAGTACTGTACACAGTACTCAAGGTGTGGTCTAACCAGTCCATTGTACAGCGGCAGAATCACTTCCTTGCTCCTAGAGGTGATCCCCCTTACGATGCATCCCAACATCCTGTTTGCCTTGCTAGCTGCTCTCCTGCACTGCTCAGTTATCCATACATGCATCCTGGGTGACGGGGAGGTAAACATACCAGGATACACTATCTACAGGAGGGACGGGGAGGGTAAAAGAGGAGGAGGAGTAGCTCTTACATAAGGGAAGGAATAAAAGCAACAGAACAAAAGGGTAAACAGGGAGGAGAAGAAGCACTGTGGGTAAATCTGGAGACAGGCAATGGCACCACAATCCGCACAGGGGTTGTATACAGACCCCCTTCTCAGGGGAAGAAATGGACAAGGAAATGATAGAAAGTATACTTAGAATGGCAGAAAAAGGGGAGATATTGCTGATGGGTGATCTGAATATGCCAGATGTTAACTGGAGTGCAGTTGCAGCTGCCACTTCAAAGAGTGGAGTTATTCTAGATGCCCTACAGGGGGCATGCTTTAGACAACTAGTACTGGAGCCCACTCGAGAGGGAGCAATATTATACTGATTCTCTCAAATGGAGATGGAGAGGGATCACAGATGTAGAAATGGGTAGCCATCTGGGAACTAGCGACCATTGAACATTGTGGTTCACAATAAACACAGCAATAGAGTCCAAGCCATACAAAGACAAAGTACTGGACTTTAGGAGGCTGACTTTGCCAAAATGGGTGAGTGCCTAAGGAATGCACTAGCAAATGGGCAGGAAGGAGGGTGGAAGAACAATGGGAAATAATAAAACTGCCATCACAGAGGTAACGAGCCTTTGTGAAGCAAATAAACAAAACAAATGATGTAGAAATCACTATGGTTCTCAAAGGAAGTGGCAGTGAAGGTTCAAGAGAAAAAAAGCATTCAGGAGTACAAGGAATCGCAGAAGGAACAGGACAGAGAACTGTATCAGTTAAAACAAAAGGAGGCTGGGAAGGCAGTCAGAACAGCAAAGGCCCAAACCGAGGAAAAGATAGCCAACTCAGTTAAGAAGGGGTAAAACCTTTTATAGGTACATCAGGGGCGAAGGAAGACCAAGGGAGGGATAGTGAGGCTTAATAAAGGGAGGGAGGGTGGGCAGAGGAGACTGTGAAAAGGCAGAGATACTAAACAAATATTTTTGCTCAGTATTTACAAATGAAGAGGGAGGTACATAAAACAAACAGTAGAAACACTCTGGATACAGAAGTTGATACCAGCCCATTTACAGAAGAAAGGGTTCTGAAGAACTATTAAAACTGAAGGTGGACAAAGCAATGGGGCCTGATGGGATTCATCCCAGAATTCTAAAAGAACTAAGAGTAGAACTAGTGACACCACTGACTACCTCTGAAACTGGATCAGGGAGGATGCCAGACGAATCTGATAGATTTCTTTGACTGGGTGACCAAAGTAGTAGGTCAGAGAGGGGCTGTGGACATGGCCTACCTAGACTTTAGCAAGGCATTTGACACAGTCCCACACAAAGATTAATATACAAGTTAGCCAGCCTGGGAGTGGGTCCCAAGATGACAGCCTGGGTAAAGAATTGGCTGGAGAACAGGACACAGAGAGTAATAGTAAATGGAGTCCACTCACAAGAAAGGAGGGTTACTAGTTGGGTACCGCAGGGTTCAGTATTAGGACTGGTCCTCTTCAATGTCTTTATAAGCGACACTGCAGAAGGACTGGAAGGAAAAGTATGTCTCTTTGCAGATGACACAAAGATCTGCAACACAGTTGATGCACAGGGTGGGGTGGAAAGGATGAGAAGGGACTTGGCAAGGTTAGAGGAATGGTCAAATGTATGGCAGCTTAGATTCAGTGCTAAGAAGTGCAAGGTAATGCACCTGGGAAAAAAAACCCAGGGAAAGAGTACACAATGGGGTGAGATACTAACAACAACAAAATGGAAAGGGACCTGGGGTAGTCATATCAGATGACCTGAAGGTGGGCAACCAATGTGAGAGGGCAGCAAGGAGGGCTGGGGGATACTGGGATGCATAGGGGAGGCATCACCAGTAGAAAACAGAAAGTTATTATCCTCTGTACAGACAGCTGGTGAGACCCCATCTGGAGTACTGTGTGCAGTTCTGGAGACCCAATCTCCAAGAAGACATAGACAGGATGGAAGCTGTCCAGAGGAGGGCAACTAAAATGGTGCAGGGTCTGCACCAGAAGACATATGAAGAGAGACGAAAGGAGCTTAATATGTATAGCCTCGAGGAAAGGAGGGAGGGGGGACATGATAGAAATGTTCAAGTACCTCAAGGAATCAACAAAGTCCAAGAGGATAGCATCTTTCAAAAAAGAGGTGTCAAGAACAAGAGGGCATTTGAAGATAGAGGGGCAGCTCAGAGGTAATTTAAGGAAGTATTTTTCACAGAGAGGTTGTGGATGCATGGAGCAGCCTTCGGAGGAAGTTGTGGAGTCAAAATCAGTGGTGGAATTCAAGCATGCATGGGAGAGTCATAAGGCAATTCTAGGGGTGGGGTAGGAAGAAGTAGGCTGCTGGTTAACTAGGATCTGCAGCTTATCCATAAGTAGGGAAATGGGCAGACTGGGTGGGCCAAGCGGTCCTTATCTGCCGACAAATTCTATGTTTCTATGTTTCTATCTACCATGACCCCTAGGTCTTTTTCCCCTATTGAGGCCTCCAGCCCCCTCCCAGGGTGTATCTGTGTTTAGGGTTTCCCCGCCCAAGATGCAACACCTTGCACTTGGTGATATTGAAATTTAATTTCCATGTATCAGCCCAGCTTTCCAGGGTGTCCAGGTCCCCTTGCAGGACCAACCTCCCCTCTTCTCCCTCAACTACTGCTCCCATCTTGGAGTCATCAGCGAAGAGACTCATTTCACACCCTATACCCTCCCTGATGTCCGATATGTATGCATTAAACAGGATCGGACCCAGGACTGAGCCCTGTGGTACCCCACTACCAACCTCTCTAGGGTTCGAGAGCTCCCCACAGACCACTACTCTCTGGGTGCGTCCAGCTAGCCAGTTTTCAATCCATCTGTCCATCAAAGGGCCTACTCCTAACCCCATCAGTTTCTCCACCAGACCATTGTGGGGGACAGAGTCAAACGCCTTGCTGAAGTCCAAGAATAATTCATCCACAGGCTTTCCCCTGTCCAGTTCTGATGTTACCCATTTAGAACTCCACAAGATTGGTTTGACATGATCTACCTGGCACAAACCCATGCTGCCGACTATCCAGACCTCCCCTCCTCCAAGTACACCCCAATCATTCCTTTAGTATACCCTCCATTAATTTTCCCACCACGAGGTCAAACTGATGGGTCTATAGTTACCTGGTACTCCCTCGACCCCCTTTGTGGATTGGCACCACATGCCTCACCAATCCTAGGTACCCTCCCTGTCTCAAGTGACCTGTTGAAGAGCTCCACCAGGGTGCAGCCAGTATGTCCGCCAATTCCCATAGTACTCTCAGATGAATGCCATCCGCCCAGGAGATTTGTCTTTCTTTAGGGCCTTGAGGGCTAACCACACCCTTTTGGCAGAGATTGCATCATCCGTCCCCTCCACCTTACTGGCCTTTTTATCCTTATCCAGATGTGACACCCCTGGGGTACCTCTCCCTCCGTCTTGCTCCTTTTCTGTTGCTCCCCTGATCCCTCACTGCCGCTTCTATCCCCATCGTGCCTTGCTTTGTAGATATCCCATCCCCTCCTAAGTGAACACAGAGGCAAAGTACTCTTTAAATACCTCTGCCTGGTCCCTCACCTCTTCCACCCACCCTCCTTCTGATCTCAAACTGCTGAGTTGGCCCTAGTTTTCTCCACTCCCCAATGTACCGGAAGAACCCCTTTTCCCCTCCATCTATCCCTTGTGCCAGTCGTTGCTCTTTACTGGACTTTGCTGCCCTCACCATCCGGGTGACTTTTCTAGATGCAAGATGGTACATTTCCTTATCCCTATCCCCAAGGCCACTGTTTTTCGGTTTTTAACGGAAAATCCGGTAAAATTCCGGAATTAGGGCTGCCTGAAAACCGGTAAAAACGAAGATTTCATGGAATCTGGCATTTTCTATCAGATCAGTAAATCTATAAAAAAGTATGTTTTTCATTTAATTCCTTCCTGTACTATTTTCAGTTTGCTTTATTTAATGCTCTGTATATTAAGCCTTGTTTAATTCTGATTATTTATGCACATACTTCAAGAATGATAACAGAATTCGGTAAAATCCGAATGGAGTAACAATCGCCGTGAAATTCGAATCTTAAGTCTGAAAACGAATTTAATTGTTTTAATCACCGAAATCAGTGGCCTTGCCTATCCCCTCTTGTTGTTTTATATTTTTTGTAGGCTGCCTTCTTTTCTCTGATCGCTACCTGTACCTCACTGGACCACCAGCATGGTTTATGTGACCTTGCTCCCTTTCATTTCAATTTAGCGCAGATCCTGACTGCCTCATGAAGTCCCCATTTTATGACCTCCCATCTCCTTTCCACACTTGTCATTAATGTAATCCCCTTCATGTGATCCTTGAGAATATTTCCCATACCCACAAAGTCTGCCCCCCTGAAGTCCACTGCCAGTGTCCTAGATCTCATCCCCCCCATGCTTATTTGAAACCAGACAGTATTGTGGTCGCTCCCAGTCAGGGGGTCCTCTACAACCAGGTCCCTTACCAGATCCCCATCTGCAAGAACCACGCCCAGGACATGCTCCTCCCTTGTGGGCTCCATCACATGCTGTGTTAAGAACACATCCTGGAAGTCGCCCAGCAGCCTCTGCTCTTGGCCACCTTAGAGGACATGGTTCCCCAGTTTGTACTCTGGTATATAAGGTCCCCCATCAACACCACTCCTTCCCTTTTGGTCTACACTGGGCAATGATGTTGTCCAGCAAACCATTCTCTAGAACATCCCACTCATCCGGGGCCTATATACCACCCAGCTTGACCTTATCTCCTGCTGGGGATCGTAAAAATTGACCCATAAAGACTCCATGTTTCCCTCTGCCTCTTCTACCCTAGCAATTTCTATGTCATTCTAATGAACATAGCCACTCCACCCTCTGCCCTCCTTTCTATCCTTCCTAAGCATAGTGTGCCCCTACTGCGTTTTAGGTCCCAGTCATGGTTTTTGTTGGTCACGTCTCGTGACAGCTCACATCACCCCGAACAGCATGGCCTGGAACTCTGCAACTTGTTTCCCAAGCTCCTGGCATTTACTAACACCAACCCCCACCCTTATCCCTGATCTCCTTTGTCGAACCCGCCAGGTTCCTATACTTCCATCTCTCTCTGCTCCTCCTGAAACCTCCACCCCCAGTCTATTTCCCACCTCCCCCCTTGGGTTTGAAGGCTACTCCCTCATCTGGAGAGAGGGCTTCTGGGCAGCCCTCCCTTATCCCTCCCCTTCACAAGTTTAAACCCCACCATTCTTGAATGTAGTCAGCCATCCCTGTTTAAGGACTTCCTTCCTAATGGGGCAAGATGAAGCCTGTCCTTGGCATACAGTCCTCATCCTCCCAAACTCCTTTCCAGTTCCCAACACCCCAACCCACTCTTCACCCCACTTCCTGAGCCATTAACCTCTGATCTTCATTTTTTCTCCACTGAGGCCTTTGGTACTGGCAACATCTCCGTAAGGGAGATGTTGCATCCATTATCCGACAGACTCTGGCAAGTTCTTGGAACCTTGCTTGGATTTCAAAGCGCTATTTCCTCTAGGCGTTAGTTCCCAAATGACCAGGAAATCGGTTTCTCCACAATCCTAATCAGTTCATACACCATGAACTTTGCTCTGTGCACTGTCAGCCCAGAGATACTCACTACCTTCACCTGGCTATGGCATCCATCCCCTGTCCTCCCACTGGATACCCTAATCATCGAGTCTCCCAATAACAGAACCTTAAAACTGCCATCATCCTTATGGTCACCTCCACTATGCCCTCTCAGCCCCCATCCACCCTTTATTCATGATCTCAATTCCATGGAGTCTTCCTGCCTTATTCGGGACCCCTTGTCACCCTCCCTTTCTGCCTCCCTCGTTATTTTGCCCACTTAACTCAGACCCTCTGAATAGGTGTCCCCATCAACCTCTCTTATCCGAACCATTTATCCTGGTCCTGATGGTTTCCCCTTCCCCCACACTGCCATCTCTCTCCCTTGTAATAGTACCCCTGCCTCCAGAGGCTCTGGTCCTCTTTAGCTAAGGCCCCATCCTT
Source organism: Neoceratodus forsteri (assembly GCA_016271365.2). Lineage (NCBI taxonomy): Eukaryota > Metazoa > Chordata > Ceratodontiformes > Ceratodontidae > Neoceratodus > Neoceratodus forsteri. Next base: position 1,685,046,666 of record CM057456.1, read on the forward strand.
GGTACTGACCCCCTGCTGAGCAGGGGCTCTTCTCCACCTCCTTGTCTCCCAGTTTCTCTCCAGTCATGCTCTCCCCTCATGTCTGCAATATGTTGCATCTCCCCATCTGTTTAACATTTATGTTTCCTCTCCTCTGGGACTACTTCTATCCTTTCTATTGCCGGTCTGTGATGCCCTATGGGTATCTGACTCTCCCCCAGCCTCTGTATCAGTTTCCTCATTTCCACCAACCCCTTCCTCCCCCTCTAGGTTGCTTAGTAGCTCAAATTTATTGTGACACTCTATGTCAGCCTCCATCAAGTAACCCGAGTTTCCCCTGACTGTACCTCTAAACTGCCCCTCTTCTTCCCCTCTTGCTCTGTTCTCCTTAGGAGCTCCCCTCTCACAGTCTGCTGTTTTAGGCTTCCCACAACAGCCCCTCCTGACTCTTCCCCTCCACTCTCTTTGTATTCGAATGTTCACCCAGCACGCTTTCCCTTAGCGTCAACATCCTCATCTAAGGTCTCTGTCCCTAATATACCCCTCCTGCTTGCTGTAACATAACGCTCCTGTAATTCCAGTGGCGTTGCCCAGCCTCCCCTCAGCCCCCACCCTGCTGCCCATATCCACATCCTTATCCTTGACAGTCCCCAGCTGCCTCCTTAACCAATACACCTCACTTCTGATATAAGATAGCTGTCTACAGAGTGGTAAGCCTCCCTCTCTCCAGGCCCAATTGAGAATTATTGCCATCCCACAGCCTGTGCAGCCTACAACCCTTCCAAAGATGCCTGCCATGGTGGAATATGGCCACCCTGTTTGTCTCCCTCTGTATATAATGGCACACCCCCTTTTCTCAGTCCCTTCCTCCTGGAACACAGTTTCTCTCTATACTGACTGCAGTTATTTACAAACCCAATTTCAACCCCACCAATAAAGTTCCCAAGTCTCACAAACACATACAGACCAGTGTGTGTCCAGTCCCACTAACGGTGTGTGTATGCAGACATCAGGTACTGTATGATGTCACAGGCCCACCAGTTCCTGTTGCTTCGAATTTCAGTCCCAAACAAAATACACAGCCCTTCAATCCAACCCTCAGTGGCTTTTCAGTATTTAAGAAAGCTACAAACAGGGTGCTGGAGGGCTCTACCAACACCAGGCAAACATCACATTTAAATTTCACTCTAATTATCACTGCCAAACAAGTGTTCCAAGCCTCAAAAGTTACAATATCACAGCCCAAGTAACAGTTCTAACTCAAGTAGTAATTTTAACACACAGAACTAATTTCATGTACAAAACTATTCAAATATTTCAGTTAAAACAGAATAACCCCAGACCTCTGTCCTTACCAGCCTCCTGCTTATGTTCCCAAGTGAACAATGAAAGACAAGGTGATTTCTGTTAATTTCCCCTCCCCCTAACACCAGGCAAACATCACATTTAAATTTCACTCTAATTATCACTGTCAAACAAGTGTTCCCAAGCCTCAAAAGTTACAATATCACAGCCCAAGTAACAGTTTTAACTCAAAGTAGTAATTTTTAACACACAGAACTAATTTCATGTACAAAACTATTCAAATATTTCAGTTAAACAGAATATAACCCCCTCTGTCCTTACCAGCCTCCTGCTTATGTTCCCAAGTGAACAGCTCTTGGAGTCCTTTTTAAAAGGAGGTGCGCCTGCATTTTGTCGCTGGTTCAGGAGATTGTTTCAGTGGGTAGAAGCAGCATGGGCAAAGGACTTATTCCCTGCTGCTGTTCGTATCCTAGTGACCTTCAGTAGCTTCCAAGATGAGGTGTGGAGCAGCCTGCCTGGGTGTTTGGGGACCAGTATCCCATTTAGGCCAATTGGTGTGGGTTGTTTATTATATTCTATGTAGTCCAAAAGAGGAATGGGAGTCTTTGGATAAGGGTAATTTTCTTTTTTTTTTTTTGTAATACTGTCTTGTCCTTTTTACCTTGTAAATAGATCAGATGTTGGTGAACCCAGCTGATACTCAGGAAGTATTCTTGTGAAACATTTAAAATAATCTTGGTTTAACAAAAATATAACTCACCTCTTCAATATGCCAGTAGTTGCTGAACATTGACTATATCCAAAGAGCTGTCTTTCAAATTAATGAATTGTTTTATTATTTCCATGCACCTAAGTCCCAGGCAGGTCTGGATGCCAAATCCACTGTCTCAAATGAGTATACAACTGGCATGCACAGAGACGTCCCTGTCATCCCCCTTCCACTTGCCATGCTGCATTGCTCCTGGTCCACTAGACTCACAAGGAGATGCTTATGCAGGTAACCAAGGGCAACTACCCACCCAAGAGGAGGTAAGCATCTGCTGGGATGTTCAAGCTTCCTATCCCTGTCAGCTCTCTGTCTCATTGTTGAACCTGGGTCACCAGTGTTGTCCAGTTACTGAGTTTTTACATGAATTCCCATTCATGTACCTATTGCTATTACTTTTTATTCTGTCAGTTTTTATTGATGCCTCTTGTTTTACAGCATTTTGTGACAGAAGTCTATTTGATGTAAGCTTTAAGAAATAACACTGTAAAGAGACTGCACTGTAAAATAAATGAAGAGCACCAGCCCAGTGACACAGCTGTACCTGAGAGATGAGGGTTTGCGTGGCACCAGAATCCAACCCTGAGATCTGCTGCAGGCTGAGCATGCAGTGAAGGTAAGACAGCTCCCGTGGAGAAATAGTGCAGGCCACTGACCACTAGTACATACCCTATTGGCTGGAAAAGAAATGATATGCACCCTTCAGACTTTTGGGATGGCACAGCTGCAGCACCTTTTGATGGCCAGGGAGAGTCTGGGGAGATAATAATGGGGGAAAATAAAGTAAATCAAGTTTACTTTAACCTGGAGTAAAATAAATCTGAAAATCATTCTTATTGTTCCTTCAACATCCACTGCTATCATCAGTTAAGCAATAATGACCCAGAAGCTGGTCATTAATCCAAGGAAATGACTGGATTTGAGGTTGTTATTGCAATTATAAGTCTAATGGTAATAACAATTTTCTTCTTTCCCCATTATTTTTAACTTAAATAATGTTTTAAGCAGAGTGGCGCAAGCCTTGCATGCCACACTGCATCAGTTGGCAGCTGGATCAATCATTTCTCAAACATTGATGACCGATCCAGTAGTCAATCAGGAGCCTCACTAGGCTCATGAATAATAAATTAGACCTATAATGTAGTATTACAGACTGGTCACAATACAGTTGAAAAGAGCTGCTCAAAGAGATGTTGTGCCTGCAACAGCAGCGACAGGACAAATAGGGAAGAATGGTACCAGCTGTCACTGAAAAACAAATTACTTTCAAAGGCTTAACAGAGCATAGCTATTTAACCTATTAAAGTTGGACACTCAAGTGCATGAAACCACAAAACAATTTGCTCCAAAGTGCTTCTTCACTTGCACTGGGACATCCTGGCTAAATACTGTAGCTTCAGCTAAAATAGTTCTGCTCTATGAAGCCTTCCCAATATCAGTGAGAGCTGATGTTTGTCTCCATTCTTGTCCTACTCCAGACTGGTGTCTATGCTTGAGGTAGGCAATGTATGATGTGAAATAATAATTTACCAATTATTTTTTCACAGAAACCTTGAAAAGATGACAGAAATTAGAAACATTGAATGTGACGGCAGATAAGGACTGCTTGGCCCACCCAGTCTGCCCATTTTCCCTACCTACTGAAATACTGTGGATCCTACTTGATCTCCAGTTTAGCCCTCCCTTCCCTAATGACTAAGGTTCCTTTATGCCTATCTCATGCATTCTTGAATCCCATCACAGTTTTCACCCCCACCACCTCTGCTGGAAGGCTGTTCCAGGCATCCACTACTCTCTATGTGAAGAAGTACTTCCTTACATTTCCCCTGAGTCTACCCCCCTCCAGCTTCATTGTGTGTCCCCTTTTTCAAGAGCATCTTTTTTTCTGAAACATGTTTCCCACTTGTACCTTATTTACACCCATGAGGTATTTGAAAGTCTGTATCATATCCCCCTTTCCCTTCTTTCCTCCAGGATGTACATATTGAGGTCCTTTAGTCTCTCCTCATATAGTCTCTGGTGCAGACCCTGCACCATTTTTATTACCCTATTCTGGACTGCCTCTACTCTGTCTATGTCCTTCCAGAGATGTAATCTCCAGAACTGGACACAGTACTCCAGGTGAGGTCTCACAAATGATTTATACAGTGGTATAACCACCTCCCTCTTTGTGCTGGTGACAACCCTTCCCTATGCACCCTAGCATCCCACTGCCTCTTCCCACAGCCTTGTCACACTGTTTGGTCACTTTTAGGTCATCAGATATGATTTCCCCTTGGTCTCTTTCCTGTTTGATGGCTATGAGTACCACTCCCCCGATTTTGTACTCTGCCCCTGGGTTTCTATTCCCTAAGGGCATGATTTTGCACTTCTTTGCATTGAAGCTTAGTTGCCACATTCTTGACCACTGCTCAAGCTTTCCTAGATCCCTATTAATTTTACCCCCCCGGAGTGTCTACCCTATTGCAGATGTTAGTATCACCTGCAAAAGAGCACATGTTCCCTTCTAGTCCCTCTGCAATGTCACTAATAAATTCATTAAAGAGGACTGGTCCCAGTACTGATCTTTGTGGCACCCCACTGGTCACTCTCCCTTCCTTGGAGTGAACTCCATTTACCACTACCATCTGATGCCTATACCCCAACCATTTCCTTGTCCAGTTTATCACTTTTGGCCACCACTCTCAGGCTGCCCACCTTGTTTACTAATCTTTTATGTGGAATGGTGTTGAAGGCCTTACTGAAATCTAGGTAGGCCACATCCACTACCCCACCCTGATCTACTTCCCTGGTCACCCGGTCAAAGAAATCTATCAGACCTCCCCCGGTGAATCCATGCTGCTAGTTGTTGGTATCAAGGTATTCCACAATCCTTTCCTTCAGCAGTGATTCCATTCATTTCCCTACCACTGAGATCAGGCACAATGGCCTGTAATTTCCAGCTTCCTCCATGCTATCAATTTTGTGAAGTGGGACTTCCTCTGCTCTCCTCCAGTCCTCTGGGACCACTGCCATCCCAGTGAGTGGTTGAAGAGGACTGTTAGAGGTGCAGCCAGCACCTCTCTGAGCTCCTTCTATATCCTTGGATGTATCCCATCTGGCTCCATTGTCTTTTCTACTTTCAGATTTATGAATTCCTTCAGGACTTTCTTCTCTGTAAATGGACTAGTGCCCACCTCCCTTCCTTCGATACTCCTGTCAATTAACCATGGTCCCTCCTCTTCCACTTCCTCTGTGAACACTGGAACAAAAATATTTGTTCAGGATGCCTGTTTTTTCCTGTTCCCCCTCCACACACTCCTCCCCTTTCCTCCTTAACCTTACAATCCCTCCCCTGGTTTTTCTCCTTTTGTTTACATATCTGAAAAATGTCTTATTCCCTTTCTTTACTGCCTGTGCTATTTCCTCCTCTGTTTGTGCTTTTGCACTTGTGACTGCTTTCCCTGTCTCCCTCTGCATCTTGTGATACACCTGCCTATCCTCCTCCCTCTACATCTCCTTATACTACCATAATGCTAACTTTTTGCCCTTACCTTCCCAGCCACCTCTTTTGAGAAACATAGCGATCTCTTTTCCTCTTGCTTTTGCATACTTGCCTGACATGGAGCTTTTCTGCCCTCCCTATGGCCCTTTTTAGTGTTTCCCACTGTTCCTCCACTTCACCCATGTCCTACCCCCCTGCCAGGGCATCCCTGAGGCATTCCCCCATCTTTGTAAAGTTGGCCATCTTGAATTCCAAGACTCTCACCTTAGTATGGTTCGATTATGGCTTAGTAATTATATTGAACCACACTGTATGGTAATCACTGGTCCCTAGGTTGTCACCCACATCGAGGTCTTCAATGCTGTCCCCATTGGTGAGCACTAGGCCCAACACTGTTCCCTCATGAGTGGGCTCCCTTACTAGATGCCTGAGGAATGCCCCCTGAAGGAAGTCCAGAATGTCCCTGCTCCTAGCTGAAGCTGCAGCTGGGATGCTCCAATCGACATCTGGCAGACTGAAGTCCCCTACCAGCAGTATCCCCCCCCCCGTCGCACAGGGGAGAGATGCTGCTGGTTACCTGAACAGTCCATCCAGTCTGTTCTAAGATTCCCTACTGCTATTGTTTATTTCCACAACCTTGTCTTGATGTTTGTTCCATTCATCCATCAATCCATCACCCTTTCCATTAAGTAGTGCACTGCAGCTCCCTTAAATACTGTCTTTGGGATCACAAAAAGTATGTGTTTAAGCATGCTATGTGCTTATCCAGTCTTATATTCTTTTAATAGTGAGCACAACTTGCAGTATGTGCCAGAGGGTTGGTTAGGTAAAAATCATGCCATTAACAATTAGATGCCTCTCTTATTGGGGTAAGGTGATTAGTAACATGCTGTGGCATTCTTTGGTTTAATTTTTGTGTGAGGAAGGGTGCCTCTATGATTTGTGTAATGGGGTTTGTGACATTCTGTAACATTTCTTGCTTTGATTTCTGTGTGAGGAAGTGTGCGTCTGTGATTCTGATAAAGTGCTTCTATGACATTATTTGGATGTCTTGGGTTTATTTTAATGAGGGAATGATTTCATGACTTGCGTTTGATGATTAAAAGGATGAAGCAGGTGATTAACACCTCAGTTTAAATAAGGTAGCCTATGAACAGACAAGTTTTCTATTTGTATGAATTATCTACTATACTTCACTGTACAGTATGTTCCACCTCAACTTTTATGTTGATTCTAATATATTGTTTATTGAAACTAATGTATTGTACAGTATGTGCCATCTAGATGGCCGTGTCATTCCTGAAAATGGTCCCTTGGACCAGTGTATCTACCAGGTTATCAAATAAATAATTACTAGACAATTAGTAAAGCACCTACAGGCAGTGTCAGTAAAATAAGGTCATCCACACTTGAACAGCTAAACTGAGGGAAAAGTATGCATTTGAACATACCCTTTATGCATTTAACAGGTCTATTTTACATAGAAAATATAGGAAAAAATCGGGACTTTGAAATTCTATTGGTCCGATTTTCAAGCGTTTCATGTGCGCCACAACAGACTTGCAGCCAAGAGTTTGACACAAGTGGTGACTTGCATCAAACTGTGCCACAAGTGCAATTTTGAAGGAAGCTTGCTGCACCTGCCACAAATCTGTTGTGGCAGCAAAAGTTGTAGACCATCTCCCTTAGCCTAACTTTGCATCCATTGGGAGTCATTTTATGAGGCTTGTACCACAGCTTTGGTGCAGGCTGCTGTAAAATGAGGAGACTGTCACAACTTGCATCCCAGGTTATAAAATCAGACACAAGTTGCTGCAAACCCTTGGCCACAGGTGCAGTAAACTTTGCATGGACAGGAGAGCTTGGCTGCAAGCCCCATCCCTCTTTGAAAATCAGGCCCTATGTGTTTATGTGGGCTATGTATTTATCAGGTATACATTTAAATGGAATGCACTGTACTTCCTTTGATATCTTTTTGACCCTCCCCACATACATATATGCATGGCACCTGATGTACTTACTTTTTCTTAGATTAAATAAACTTGTTGTGTCTACTCTACTGAACTCCATCTCTATCATGCTCCTTCCCTTCTGTACAGTGGCCCTGAAGTGCAAAACAAACACAAAATTTGAATAATATCCAATGAGTAAAGCAACAACCAAAAAGTGAAATGGAAAGTTTGGTGCCACAAAAATCAAATAAAACAAAAAAAAGAGTAAAGTGCAACCATAAGAAAATGACAAATAAAGATCAAATGCAAACCAAAACAGTAAAGTGCATCTAAAAATAATAACTTACAAAATTAGCACAACTAAAAATGAATGCATAAGACAAACATTTAGCATAACTAAAACTAGCAGGAAAAAAGGCACAGCACAACTAAATGTGAATACAAACAAAAAAGGCACAGCACAACTAAAATATGAATACAAACAAAAATGCACAGCACAACTAAATGTGAATACAAACAAAAAGGCACAGCACAACTAAAATCACGAATGCAAACAAAAAAATCACAAGTGTAACTAAAATAGAACATAAACAGAAAAGCACAGCAAAACTAAAATGTGAATGCAAAAAAATAAAATAAAATAAATAAAACAGCATAACAAAAAATGAATCCAAACTAAAAATACAGTACAACATAATCTAACAAGCATTGGTCAATGCCACCAGTGCAACCTTTATCATGCCCCTTCTAGGTACTGTTTCATGGATACTAAGTCACACCTTCCCCAGAGGGAGAGCAGAATCTTGTGGCCCTCTAGTGATTGGAATGCTTTTGGGAACCAGTCTGCTCTGCCTTTCCTTGAACAAGTGTTGGGCCTGACCCTTCTTGTTGTACTCACTGTCCCTACTAGAACCAAATTGCCTGCCCACCACCATGGCACCCCTTCCCACTCCACCACTGCATTACCACTTGTCAACATTTATGTCTTTTCCTCACAAATAATCCTATCTATTGAACTACTAAAACATGAAAGGTAACTTTAAGGCATTTGCCAATTATTGTTAGTTCTGTTGTGCTGTGCTGTTTTGTTTGCATTCACTTTTTAGGTGTGCTATATTTTTTGTTTGCATTCATTTTTTTGTTGTGCTGTACTTTGTTTGCATTCCCTTTTTGCTGAGCTGTACTTTTTTGTTTGCATTCACTTTTAGTTGTACTGTTTTTATTTGTATTCACATTTTAATTTTGCTGTAGTTTTTCATTTGCATATCTCTTTTTAGTTGGGCTGTGTTTTTTGTGTGCATTCATATTTTTGTTTTGCTGTGCTTTTTATTTGCATTTCATGTTTTAATTGTTGCTTTACTTATTTGGTTACATTTAACTTGTGTATGTTTTTGTTTTGCACTTAAGGGCTACCATACTTCTACCCTTCAGTGAGTACACATTAAGAGTTTTTATCTTCTCCTTATACATCTTGCCATGTTTTCCATGGATCAGCTAGCTCTGGGGTCCTTTGCTACACTGTCTTTATTTTATTCATATCGTTCCTTATTACTTTGTGAATAAGGTGCAGGTTAAATTAGAACTCTGATTGATGTTCCTAAGTTGAAATGAAACAACAGTGTACACCATCAGAAACCTGTACCTCCGCTTCAGACAGAGCCCTACAAGCCTCATTTTTGTTGTAGATCCTTGAAGGTAAAAGACTAGTGGGATGCAAAATGGTCCAGCAGGAGTGTGAATCAGAAGGTCTTAGGTTTACAGTAACTTCTACTATAGTCCCTGATTCATTGTGTAACCTTGGGGAAATTAATTCACATCCTTATGCTTCAATGTCAGGCAGACATAAGACCCACATAAAATGAAAAGCTGCATATCAGCTGAGTTATCCTCAGTAAAGAAAAGTACAAAGAAATAAATCAAGATTTAAACCTCAAACAAAGGGTCAGGCACTGGGCGCTGAACCAAACACACAAGAAGCACATCCACACACCCTATTTCTGGGTTTATCACTGCCAGTATCTCATTCAGATTACTGCCAATCATGATCTAACCTTGTTCAGTTTGTTAAATCAAATATGGCAAATTCAGGCAATACAAAAGGGTGCATAGCTAAATGGGTTACAGTTTTGACAGTATGTTAATGAGGGACAGATCCTCGTAAATAAAAGTCACACTTGATATCAGCAGAACTCCATTCTAGAGGTGAAAAAAGAGCTGCTCAGAAGTAGGTGCCAGTCACAAATGTCACTTGTCTCAAGCAAAGTCACGGCACTCATACCCCAATGTTTCACCAAGGGAACAAACCAAGTAAGCAGACATATGTTTCAAGTATTTTCTTTGCAGTCCTTAGCATACCTCTCAACCTCCTGCCTCATAAATCAGGGACAATGCTTAAAAGAATGGGGACAAAGGACCAAAATCAGGGACACTTCTTCAAAATTGGAGATATCTCTTCAGGAAGCTGGTAGAATAAAGGGCTTGGTGTAACATGCATTATCTAAGGAAGAACAAGTCTGTAACATTAATGTTTGACATTATTTTATGCTTATAACCCCCACAGTTTGGTCATGGAAAGACAATTTTTAGGAGGGACAGAGTACAATTTTGAGACAAAATCAGGGACATCCCTGAAAATCAGGGACAGTTGAGAGGTATGGTCCTTAGAAGAAAGCACCAACACAGTGGCTCCAGTAATCATAATGTTTGACAAAGCCTAACTGGTGAAAGGTTACGATTGCTGGGGCCACTGCGTGATCTTTCTTCCTAAGGACTCGTAACAAATACTTGAAACATATGTCTGCTTACTTTGATTTTTCCACCTTTAGTGAAACATTAGACTCATTCTACTGCATTTCCAAAAATTACCTTGAATATCAAGGCATGTAAATCTTCTTTAATAAAGGATTTACTTGTAACCAGGATTGCCCATTACAATTCATGTAAATTGAGGCTTATTCTAAAGTCCAAGACATAATGCCCTACATGTGACATCACAGCCATTTCCACAGTAAAGTTGTGGGGCATAAGCACATAATTATGACTTAAGTTCCTGAATACGTCTTTGCTGTAACTTTCACAGTAATGAATAATGCTAGACCAAGAGTATCATGTGACTGTCCAGTTAATCATATAATTCTGCTGTAACCTCCCATGTTGTGCCTGAAAATAGGCAATTCCTTTCTAATGTGTACTTACCTGATAAACAAAAGCTAAATGAATAAAATAAAATAAAATAAAAAAAACTAGACACCAGAAATCTCATGATGGAATGGTGGATTTTTCATTAAATATAGATCCAGCCTGTCAGCACAGCAGCTGCACTAGCACTTGTGAGGCTGGTGTCCAAGATTTGGGAATGAGCATGGATCGTCAAGGACTTGCCAAGGGAAGACTGAGCTTCCCACTGACAGCACTTCCTTTTTATGATAAGGGACTGTGCATCCCACAGCATTCCTGCTATCCAGTGGAAACCATGTGGAAGTGCAGATGTTTATTTATTTCATTTATTTAGTTTTGTTGACCGGGTAAGTGCACTAGACAAATCCTGCCTATTTTCAGGCACTGCCAGGAGGGATACAGATGAATTCCAACTGACCTTGAACCAGATTAAGCTGTTGGTGGTATTTTTTTGCGAATGAGGGAAATTTGGCCAGGACACCAGGGAAATTCCACTACTCTCCGGTAGGGGGATCCTGGTTTCGAGCATGGAGGTCTCAGTTGGTGCTGAGATGGAGTTGGAGGAGGTTATAGAGCAGCCTCGGTGTATGCAGACCGCTACTGTAAGTGCTTCTATTACTGAGATGCCTGAATGTGCTAATGGGGACTGTGGCCATAGAGATGCAATTGGGCTCTCTCCTGTTTTCTTGCAGTATATACAACTCGAGTCACAGTGTAAGCAGCAGGAGTCACAGAGTGTGGAGAACGAGTTGCAGTGTCCAAAGCAGGAATCACAGTGTCAGCAGAAGGAGCCACAGTGTGTACAGAAGGAGCCACAGTTTGACCTGCCCGGCTCTAGTGTGGAACCAAAGATCTTGCCTGAGGGATGTGCGCCGGAGATACTTCCCCCTGTTACTTCCTGTCCAGGGCATGTGACTGTTGCTGCGGCGTCTGAGCCACTTCTGGGAGACATTCTGTTGTATTTGACGGGGGCCCGAGAGGTCTCGATGTCTCAAATCTTTCAACAGCAATTTAGTATTTCTCATTGGGACACTACTGCAAGAGAATCCTGGACTGCTTCAGGAGCACTTGAACGTGCTGGATGGACTAGGTCACCTACAGGTGTTTGGACATTGGATGCCGCCTGGGATAAGGAAAATAATGGCATTTTATTCTCCCCTAACAGGCCTGCACCAGACAATTTGAGCTCCAACATGGAACCAAACTTTAATAATCATGGTTTGCCGGGCAAACTGTAGCTTTACAAAATCGACAGCCTGGGGGATATTGTGGATGATAATATTACTAAACAGCCAGTGTTATCTCCCATTGGGGTTTCTGCTTTAGTTGCTGATACTGTTTGCATAAGAGGGGAATCCCAAGGCACTGCTGGAATGAGGATTTTGAGAGTTGCTCCTCCTTTTGATGCTGTGTCACATTCAGAAGCACCACTCTCTAGTGGAAACTATGCTACTGTCCCTGCTATGCCACACTTTCCTTCTGATTCTGGGACAGCTCCCTTCAGGGTAGCCTCTCTTGTGCCTGTGACTCAGCATAGCACATCTGATGGTTGTGGGGGGCAGCGCTCTGCTCCCCTTTTGGATGACCTGGGGGAAGGTACGTCGGGTAATACTTGAGCCCAGACTAGGGAACCCACTCTTTCTGACCTGTTTGAAAATAAACTTGAGCAAGCCCCTAGATGTAATGCAGTGCGTATTCATTATAGGGGAGGTCTCACTGATCACCCTGATAGATATTATGTGGCTAGGATGCTTTTGAAAAATTCTATGCATTTTCAAGCCACGGATATTTATGCCCTTATCCATATTTCTGGTGAAGACACATTTGATGTCAGTTTTAAAATGAATATGGGTCTGGAGAAATTCTGCCACAAATATGGGACTTTGAAACAGACTCCCCTATGGTCCCCATTTTATGTTATACCATTAATGGAACCAGCCATTAGGATGGTTACAATCATGTTTTGTAAAGAAGGGGTTAGTATTGGTGACATTTATCATTGGCTTCAAAACAGATGTAGTATTTTGTCCCCTCCTGAAGCAATCATTGATTCTGAAGGTCTGTGGACAGGGGGCTGGAAATTTAGGGTTAAACTTTTTTTTGGTTAATTCTGAGATTGTGCATCTCCCTAATAGTTTTTTTTTTTTGGCAAGGATAGGGGAGTCTGTTTCTATGGGGGGCAACCTAGAGCTTGCTACAAGTGTGGGGCTCACACTCACTTGAATAGTACCTGTGATATGTTAAGTGGGGGGGGGGGGTTTGGTCATCCCAGTGTGAATTGTGACAACATATTTCAATGTAATCTCTGTGATGAAAAGGGGCACGCATATCATCAGTGCCCATGGGCTAGTAGGAACAGGTCAGAGAGATGGAATCAGGACACCTTGGTACAAAAGGCTCAGAACAAGCAGGAATAGCAGCAAGATGTAAATATCCCTGACTTTTCTCTGATATCACCTTCGTCAGTTGCGCAACAGGCTGCATATGATGTGATATCATGTCAGGAGGTTGTTGGGGACGCCCCTCAAGAGCGGATGGATGTTCAGGTACAGGAGCTTGTGGAACCTTTGCCTAACACTCTCCATTCACTTGAGTCATGGGATTTAGGTGCACCCGCTGAGGATTTTAGGGTTTCCTCTCAAACTAGAAGGATAACTAGGGCTACAGCTAGGAAATCTCAAAAGATTTGTGTTGTTCCTACATCTAATACCTATGAGTTGTTGCGTGGGGGGAATGACTCAGATGTAGATTCTGAGGCCTCTGCACCTCTCTCTGACATGGATATTCCTGGTGCTAGACCACTAGAAGCGGTTAAAAAGAAAAAAGATAAAAAGAAAAAGGGAGGAAAGAAGAGAAAGAATATGGCCACCACCATCAGAAACCTGTACCTCCGCTTCAGACAGAGCCCTACAAGCCTCATTTTTGTTGTAGATCCTTGAAGGTAAAAGACTAGTGGGATGCAAAATGGTCCAGCAGGAGTGTGAATCAGAAGGTCTTAGGTTTACAGTAACTTCTACTATAGTCCCTGATTCATTGTGTAACCTTGGGGAAATTAATTCACATCCTTATGCTTCAATGTCAGGCAGACATAAGACCCACATAAAATGAAAAGCTGCATATCAGCTGAGTTATCCTCAGTAAAGAAAAGTACAAAGAAAATAAATCAAGATTTGCGGCAAACCTCAAACAAAGGGTCAGGCACTGGGCCGCTGAACCAAGCACACAAGAAGCACATCCACACACCCTATTTCTGGGTTTATCACTGCCAGTATCTCATTCAGATTACTGCCAATCATGATCTAACCTTGTTCAGTTTGTTAAATCAAATATGGCAAATTCAGGCAATACAAAAGGGTGCATAGCTAAATGGGTTACAGTTTTGACAGTATGTTAATGAGGGACAGATCCCCAGTAAATAAAAGTCACACTTGATATCAGCAGAACTCCATTCTAGAGGTAGAAAAGAGCTGCTCAGAAGTAGGTGCCAGTCACAAATGTCAACTTGTCTCAAGCAAAGTCACGCACTCATACCCCAATGTTTCACCAAGGGAACAAACCAAGGTAAGCAGACATATGTTTCAAGTATTTTCTTTGCAGTCCTTAGCATACCTCTCAACCTCCTGCCTCATAAATCAGGGACAATGCTTAAAAGAATCGGGGACAAAGGACCAAAATCAGGGACACTTCTTCAAAATTGGAGATATCTCTTCAGGAAGCTGGTAGAATAAAGGGCTTGGTGTAACATGCATTATCTAAGGAAGAACAAGTCTGTAACATTAATGTTTGACATTATTTTATGCTTATAACCCCCACAGTTTGGTCATGGAAAGACAATTTTTAGGAGGGACAGAGTACAATTTTGAGACAAAATCAGGGACATCCCTGAAAATCAGGGACAGTTGAGAGGTATGTTGGGGATTTGGTCCTGAAGAAAGCACCAACACAGTGGCTCCAGTAATCATAATGTTTGACAAAGCCTAACTGGTGAAAGGTTACGATTGCTGGGGCCACTGCGTGATCTTTCTTCCTAAGGACTCTAAATACTTGAAACATATGTCTGCTTACTTTGATTTTTCCACCTTTAGTGAAACATTAGAACTCCATTCTACTGCATTTCCAAAAATTACCTTGAATATCAAGGCATGTAAATCTTCTTTAATAAAGGATTTACTTGTAACCAGGATTGCCCATTACAATTCATGTAAATTGAGGCTTATTCTAAAGTCCAAGACATAATGCCCTACATGTGACATCACAGCCATTTCCACAGTAAGGGATTGTGGGGCATAAGCACATAATTATGACTTAAGTTCCTGAATACGTCTTTGCTGTAACTTTCACAGTAATGAATAATGCTAGACCAAGAGTATCATGTGACTGTCCAGTTAATCATATAATTCTGCTGTAACCTCCCATGTTGTGCCTGAAAATAGGCAATTCCTTTCTAATGTGTACTTACCTGATAAACAAAAGCTAAATGAATAAAATAAAATAAAATAAAAAAAACTAGACACCAGAAATCTCATGATGGAATGGTGGATTTTTCATTAAATATAGATCCAGCCTGTCAGCACAGCAGCTGCACTAGCACTTGTGAGGCTGGTGTCCAAGATTTGGGAATGAGCATGGATCGTCAAGGACTTGCCAAGGGAAAGACTGAGCTTCCCACTGACAGCACTTCCCTTTTATGATAAGGGGACTGTGCATCCCACAGCATTCCTGCTATCCAGTGGAAACCATGTGGAAGTGCAGATGTTTATTTATTTCATTTATTTAGTTTTTGTTGACCGGGTAAGTGCACTAGACAAATCCTGCCTATTTTCAGGCACTGCCGGGAGGGGGATACAGATGAATTCCAACTGACCTTGAACCAGATTAAGCTGTTGGTGGTATTTTTTGCGAATGAGGGAAATTGGCCAGGACACCAGGAAATTCCACTACTCTCCGGTAGGGGGATCCTTGGTTTCGAGCATGGAGGTCTCAGTTGGTGCTGAGATGGAGTTGGAGGAGGTTATAGAGCAGCCTCGGTGTATGCAGACCGCTACTGTAAGTGCTTCTATTACTGAGATGCCTGAATGTGCTAATGGGGACTGTGGCCATAGAGATGCAATTGGGCTCTCCCTGTTTTCTTGCAGTATATGCAACTCGAGTCACAGTGTAAGCAGCAGGAGTCACAGAGTGTGGAGAACGAGTTGCAGTGTCCAAAGCAGGAATCACAGTGTCAGCAGAAGGAGCCACAGTGTGTACAGAAGGAGCCACAGTTTGACCTGCCCGGCTCTAGTGTGGAACCAAAGATCTTGCCTGAGGGATGTGCGCCGGAGATAACTTCCCCTGTTACTTCCTGTCCAGGGCATGTGACTGTTGCTGCGCCTGAGCCACTTCTGGGAGACATTCTGTTGTATTTGACGGGGCCCAGAGTCTCGATGTCTCAAATCTTTCAACAGCAATTTAGTATTTCTCATTGGGACACTACTGCAAGAGAATCCTGGACTGCTTCAGGAGCACTTGAACGTGCTGGATGGACTAGGTCACCTACAGGTGTTTGGACATTGGATGCCGCCTGGGATAAGGAAAATAATGGCATTTTATTCTCCCCTAACAGGCCTGCACCAGACAATTTGAGCTCCAACATGGAACCAAACTTTAATAATCATGGTTTGCCCGGGCAAACTGTAGCTTTACAAAAATCGACAGCCTGGGGGGATATTGTGGATGATAATATTACTAAACAGCCAGTGTTATCTCCCATTGGGGTTTCTGCTTTAGTTGCTGATACTGTTTGCATAAGAGGGGAATCCCAAGGCACTGCTGGAATGAGGATTTTGAGAGTTGCTCCTCCTTTTGATGCTGTGTCACATTCAGAAGCACACTCTCTAGTGGAAACTATGCTACTGTCCCTGCTATGCCACACTTTCCTTCTGATTCTGGGACAGCTCCTTCAGGGTAGCCTCTCTTGTGCCTGTGACTCAGCATAGCACATCTGATGGTTGTGGGGGCAGCGCTCTGCTCCCTTTGGATGACCTGGGGAAGGTAGCGTAATACTTGAGCCCAGACTAGGGAACCCACTCTTTCTGACCTGTTTGAAAATAAACTTGAGCAAGCCCCTAGATGTAATGCAGTGCGTATTCATTATAGGGAGGTCTCACTGATCACCCTGATAGATATTATGTGGCTAGGATGCTTTTGAAAAATTCTATGCATTTTCAAGCCACGGATATTTATCCCTTATCCATATTTCTGGTGAAGACACATTTGATGTCAGTTTTAAAATGAATATGGGTCTGGAGAAATTCTGCCACAAATATGGGACTTTGAAACAGACTCCCCTATGGTCCCCATTTTATGTTATACCATTAATGGAACCAGCCATTAGGATGGTTACAATCATGTTTTGTAAAGAAGGGGTTAGTATTGGTGACATTTATCATTGGCTTCAAAACAGATGTAGTATTTTGTCCCCTCCTGAAGCAATCATTGATTCTGAAGGTCTGTGGACAGGGGGCTGGAAATTTAGGGTTAAACTTTTTTGGTTAATTCTGAGATTGTGCATCTCCTAATAGTTTTTTTTTGGCAAGGATAGGGAGTCTGTTTCATGGGGGCAACCTAGAGCTTGCTACAAGTGTGGGGCTCACACTCACTTGAATAGTACCTGTGATATGTTATGGGGGGGGTTTGGTCATCCCAGTGTGAATTGTGACAACATATTTCAATGTAATCTCTGTGATGAAAGAGCACGCATATCATCAGTGCCCATGGGCTAGTAGGAACAGGTCAGAGATGGAATCAGGACACCTTGGTACAAAGGCTCAGAACAAGCAGGAATAGCAGCAAGATGTAAATATCCCTGACTTTTCTCTGATATCACCTTCGTCAGTTGCGCAACAGGCTGCATATGATGTGATATCATGTCAGGAGGTTGTTGGGGCGCCCCTCAAGAGCGGATGGATGTTCAGGTACAGGAGCTTGTGGAACTTTGCCTAACACTCTCCATTCACTTGAGTCATGGGATTTAGGTGCACCCGCTGAGGATTTTAGGGTTTCCTCTCAAACTAGAAGGATAACTAGGGCTACAGCTAGGAAATCTCAAAAGATTTGTGTTGTTCCTACATCTAATACCTATGAGTTGTTGCGTGGGGGAATGACTCAGATGTAGATTCTGAGGCCTCTGCACCTCTCTCTGACATGGATATTCCTGGTGCTAGACCACTAGAAGCGGTTAAAAAGAAAAAGATAAAAGAAAAAGGGAGGAAAGAGAGAAAGAATATGGCCACCACAGATGGGAGTGGGTAATTTCTTTTGCAACTTTTAGTGCAACAGGATATCTTCTTTAAATGTTTGTAGTTTTAGGAACTACAAGAAACAAACTGCCTTTTTTCATTATGTAAATACTTTGCATTCTGATATTGTCCTTTACAAGAGACTAGACTTAAAACACTTTCTGAAATTTGGCAGGCCCAAAGGGGTTGGGTGTGGGACCCTCTTATTGGTCGTTTGGGGAAGAGATGGTGGATGGTATTGCCATATTGTTTAAATCCACAGCTTTTTCGATATCTAGGATTATGGATGTTCTTCCGGTAGAGCTTTGATAATTGACTGTAGATTTCAAGATTTTTTCTTTCGGTAATAAATGTTTACGCTCCGTGGAAAGCTGCTAGAATACAATTATTTGATTTAATTAAACCATTTCTTTGTGCGTGAAAACATATTATTTGGGGGTGATTTTAATTGCAGTCTGGATACTTCCAGAAGGACAAGTTGGTAAGAAGGTGTATTGTGATTCTTTTGCTTTAAAACCCTGCTTCAGACTGCTGATTTAACAGATGCATATGGTCACTAAGATCAGATTTTGGGGCTACTTATCATAGATCTATATATAATACTAGACTTGATTATCTTTCACTCTAAATATTGTAAGCCGATACAAGTTTTTTATATGACCTAATGAATTCTATGATCGTCACATGTTTCTTGGTGTATTTAATTTAGGGACTGCTCTCCCTATCTTTCTTTCTCAGGAGTCTTTGTGGAGACTTAATAGTTCTCTTCTTCAACAACAAGATCTGGTACAGCGGGTTAAGCTCCTTTTTCATGCTAGACTATCTGTTCTCTGTCTTTATGATTCACTTTGGATGTGGTGGAAAGATATTAAATCTAAGCTGAAATCCTTTTTCCTGAGAGAGGGGAAACAACAGGTTAGAGATAGGTATATACAATATTTAGGTTATCGGGACCAGTTATATAAACTTTTATCTTTATCGGCCTCCTCTTCTGATTCTTATTCTGCGCAGATAGCTAATATAAAGAAATGTATGTTTAACTGTCAATAAGATAGAGCCAAACTCTAAACGGAAATGAGATATGGTACATCTAATTTACCTTCGGCGGACCATTTCATGGCATGTAAAGATAGATTGCATGCTACAGTAATGTCAGGGCTTTCTGATTTTGATGGACATATTGTTATTTCGATTTCTGGTATGCACTCTATTGCTCAATCACATTTGAAGTTGCTATTTGGTATTTCCCCGGTTGTGGATAAGTCCTTAGAAGATGTTTTCAGTGCTCCAGCTCCACAAGTATCTGTCTCTTTAGCCTCGGTTTCAGTGTTACCTATCACACAGACAGAGGTGGCTTTGGCTATTTCGAAACTCAAAGTAGGAGTTGTTCTGGGTTTAGATGGGCTTACTCATGAATTTTATAAAATGTTCATGTAGGATTTAGCTGCAGTTTTGGTCACAGTCTATAATAGTATTCTGCAGGATAGGGAAGGAGTTCGGGATTTTGGGTTTGCGGTTTTGAAATTTATTTATAAAAAAAGGGACAGATTTTCCTTGGATAATTGGAGACCGCTAAACCTCCTAAACACTGATTATAAGATTCTGACTAACATTCTAGGCACCAGATTGTAGAAAATGACACAAGAAGTTCTAGATATTTCTCAAACATGTGCTCTCCCTGGTAGGATTATTCAGAGTAATCTATTTTTATTGAGAGAGATTTTTGAAGCAAAATTGACACGTAAGGTCAAATGCTTTGACTTACTGTTGGATCAGGCTAAAGCCTTTGATAAGGCCCATCATAACTATTTATTTCAGGTCTAGAAACTGTACGGTATACCTCAACAGTTCCTTACTTGGATCGTTCATTTGTACTCTTTTTCTGGATTTTGGACGCTGATAAATGGTTGTTTAGGAAACTTTATTCCTCAATGCACTGGTATAAAGCAGGGGTGTCCAATAAGTCCATTGTTATATACCTTTGCTTTGGACCCAATTATCAGACAGATCAAGTGGGATACACAAATTATTAGTCTGGCCCTGTATTCTACTTTTGCCCGGAGAAAATATCTGCTTATGCGGATGATGTGGTTTTGTTTGTTCAGTCTAAAATTGCTGGATATAGAGCGATACAGATTTTTCATAATTTCTCACATATATCTGGAGGAACTCTTAATTTATGGAAGAGTGTCTCTATTCCTTTAGATGATGATTCGATTAGGATTTTGGATGTGGGTGGTATACGGACAATAACTAACCCACACAAGATATTAGGGATATGGTTTAATGTTTCAGATGCTGTTACCTTTAATTGGGAAAAAAGATTGCTTATCTGTGAAAGCAAAGTTAGAATCTGGAAAGCATGGAAATTGGGGAAGAGGAAACGGGACATGTTAGTGAAAAAATTTTTACTCCCTATTTTTTTATAGTTAAGTTATATTTATGCTCCCCCTACTCACCTGGAGACGTATATTCTTAGTTCTTTTTTTCAAATGATATGGGGAAGTAGGCTGAACCCCATTAAGCGAGAGATCACATATTTGTCATTTAAAAGAGGTGGTATTGGGATGATTAATCCTATTGCTTTCTTTCACTATTTCTTTCTTTATCACATATTGTATAGTGGGAGACACACCACTTATACTAATTGGGCTCTTTGGGTATGTAGTTCTATGCAGGGAGTTGTAAATAAATGGGATATTTTACCTTCTAAAATTACACAATATTTAAGTATACCTTCCTATGCGATAGATTGTTTCAAGAAACTGAGACACTGGAAATTGCAGAGATCATATCTTCTTCCTCTCACTAGGAAGCACATTTATCAGACAATTGTTGGTATTACGGAACCTATGCTTCTCTTCCCAGAATGAGCCCCTTCTAAAATGAAGTTTGTGTTACAGCTTGTTGTTGACAAACAGACACCACAACATATGTGGGATGTCACATGGTTGTGTTGTCATGGCAGGCTGAAGGTTCATGGCAATTTAAAACATAAATGTTTTCAGGAGAGGTACTGCCCAAAACCATCCTGTACACTACTTGAGGAAACCATGTAATACTTTTTTTTTTTACTGTGGAGATTCTCAACTATTCTGGAAAACTTTAGCATTTAAATGGCAATGGCCTTTTTTAAGTAGAATTACTTTTCAGACTCTGATATTTGGCGACTTTTCTGACATATGGGGTAAGTTTCATAGGAGTACTTTGAGGGTTATTTTTGCTGTTTGTAAATATTTTCTTTGGCAAGCCAGATGTCAATATGTTTTACAACAAATTCACTCAACTCCTCAGACTATTATTTTACAAATTGAAAAGGCTCTTTCTGGTGTTATGGACCTAGAAAAGAACAGTTTGCCAAGAGCCCGTTTTCAACTGTTGTGGAAATATATTACTTTTCTTTTGTGAGCTATTTTATGTTTTCCTTCAGAATTTGACATTTCCTTCGTATCATGCATTTTCATTTATTGCCTGATGTATCTTGTATATTCCTTTATGAATTGTGTTTTTTATTTCTCCTTCTTTGATTATGTATTGTTTGATTGTATATTCTTTTTATGTTGTTATGTTTTTGATTTCTTAATAAAAATTCCCCTACTCTTTTCGATAAGTGCCATGGGATTTTTAACATCCACCTGAACTACCACCAATCCAGGCAGATGGGACCTCGGTTTAACGTCTCATCCGGAAGACGCACCTCAGAAGTGCAGCACCCCTCTCATGCTGCACTACAGTGTCAGTACTGGGATAATACCCCAAGTGCCAGATGAGGGAACTGAACCCACAGCCCTCTGATCTCCCAGACTCAGAGGTGAGTGTACTACCTACTGAGCCACTGACACTGGATGTGACCCCATATTAGGGATGGATACTGCCAGACACAGAGCATGACGGAATGTCTATCCATGCCCATGCGAGTCACTGAATGCCAAAATAGGTGGAAACCCGCAACCATGTCCAGATGGCAGTCCTGTCAACCACAGTCACACACTGCAGAAAATGTGCCCTCTGCTGTTGAATCTTGCACCACAGGGGTTAAACAACCTGAAAAGCACCACCAAAAGGAGCATGTAAGACAAGGAATATGGGGAATGGATAAGTCCCAGGGAAGGTGAAGGATGGTACTAAGGGGACCGGACCAGATGGGGCAGGTCAGTGCTTCATAGGAGGAGAAACAGGACTCAAAAAGAATATGCTGTTTTTAATGTTTATTATTATTTTATAGTAGGAATAACACACATCAGAGCCTCCCATTATTTAAGTAGGTGGACATGTCTGGTGGTTGTTAGCACTTAACTGCACTTCATGCTTCACAATGCAGTGGAAGTGTCCTTACATCTCAGCCCAGATGGACATGCTGGTATGTGTTATTCCTTATGAAATATCTTCAGCAGTAATGAACAGAACGTTTGTAATTTTAAAATACTTTGGAATGTTATGCATCTGAGTTCAGACAATTCCTATTGTGATTTGTTTTGTGCTGGTGATCCAACCCCTTCATTAAACAGCAGCATAAATGATTAAAGCACATGGAAACATAGAATTTGACAGCAGATAAGGACCGCTTGGCCCACCTAGTCTCCCCATTTCCCTACCTAATGGATAAGCTGCAGATCCTAGTTAACCAGCAACCTACTTCTTTCTACCCCCAACCCCTAGAATTGCCTTATGACTGTCCTATGCATGCTTGAATTCAACCACTGTTTTTGACTCCACAACCTCCTCTGGAAGACCTTTCCATGCATCCACAATCCTCTCTGTGAAAAAATACTTCTTTACATTACCTCTGAGCCCCCCCCATCTTCAAATTGTGGCCCCTTGTTCTTGCACACCTAATTTTTTGAAAGATGCTACCCTCTTGGACTTTGTTGATTCCCTTGAGTTACTTGAAAGTTTCTATCATGTCCCCCCCTCCCTCCTTTCCTCGAGGCTATACATATTAAACTCCTTTAGTGTCTCTTCATATGTCTTCCAGTGCAGACCCTGCACCATTTTAGTTGCCCTCCTCTGGACAGCTTCCATCCTGTCTATGTTCTTGCGGAGACTGGGTCTCCAGAACTGCACGCAGTACTCCAGATGGGGTCTCACCAGCTGTCTGTACAGAGGGATAACAACTTCCTGTTTTCTACTGGTGATGCTTCTTCCTATGCATCCCAGTATCCCCCTAGCCCTCCTTACTGCCCTCTCACATTGCTTGCCCACCTTTAGCTCATCTGATATGACTACCCCCAGGTCCCTTTCCATTTTTGTTGTTATTAGTATCTCACCCCCATTGAGTACTCTTCCCCTGAGTTTTTGTTTCCCAGGTGCATTACCTTGCACTTCTTAGCATTGAATCTAAGCTGCCATACATTTGACCATTTCTCTAACCTTGCCTAGTCCCTTCTCATCCTTTCCACCCCACCTTGTGCATCAACTCTGTTGCAGGTCTTTGTGTCATCTGCAAAGAGGCATACTTTTCCTTTCAGTCCCTCTGCAATGTTGCTTATAAAGACATTGAAGAGGACTGGTCCTATTACTGAACCCTGCGGTACCCCACTAGTAACCCCCCTTTTTTCAGAGTGAACTCCTTTTACTATTAACCTCTGTGTCCTATTCTCCAGCCAATTTCTTTACCCAGGCTATCATCTTGGGACCCACTCCCAGGCTGGCTAACTTGTATATTAATCTTTTGTGTGGGACTGTGTCAAATGCCTTGCTAAAGTCTAGGTAGGCCATGTCCACAGCCCCTCCCTGATCTACTACTTTGGTCACTCAGTCAAAGAAATCTATTAGATTCATCTGGCATGACCTTCCTGCTGTGAATCTGTGCTGCCTTGGGTCCTGTGCCCCACTGGCCTCTAGGTGCTCAACAGTTCTTTCCTTCAGAAGTGATTCCATCATTTTTCCTATCACTGAGGTTAAACTAGCAGGTCTGTAGTTTCCTACTTCTGCCTTGCTCCCACTTTTGTGAAGGGGAATCACATCTCCCCTCCTCCAGTCCTCAAGTACCACCCCATCCTTCCATGATTTGTTAAAGAGGGTAGTCAGTGGTGTCACTAGTTCTACCCTTAGTTCTTTTAGAATTCTGGGATGAATACCAACAGGCCCCATTGCTTTGTCCACCTTCAGTTTTAAAAGTTCTTTCAGAACTCTTTCTTCTGTAAATGGGCTGGTATCAGCTTCTGTATCCAGAGTGTTTCTATTGTTTGTTTTAGGTACCTTCCCCTCTTCATTTGTAAATACTGAGCAAAAATATTTGTTTAGTATCTCTGCCTTTTCACAGTCACCCTCTGCCCACCCCCCTCCACTTTATTAAGCCTCACTATCCCTCCATTGGTCTTCCTTCACTCCCTGATGTGCCTAAAAAAGGTTTTATCCCCCTTCTTAACTGAGTTGGCTATCTTTTCCTTGGTTCGGGCCTTTGCTGTTCTGACTGCTTTCCCAGCTTCCTTTTGTTTTAATTGATACAATTCTCTGTCCTGCTCCTTCTGTGATTCCTTGTACTTTCTGAATACTTTCTTTTTCTCTTGAACCTTCACTGCCACCTCCTTTGAGAACCATAGAGGTTTCTTACATCATTTTGTTTTGTTTATTTGCTGCACACAAAGGTTTGTTACCTCTGTGATGGCAGTTTTTATTATTCCCCATTGTTCTTCCACCCCTCCTTCCTGACCATTTGCTAATGCATTCCTTAGGCACTCACCCATTTTGGCAAAGTCAGCCCTCCTAAAGTCCAGTACTTTTGCCTTTGTATGGCTTGACTCTATTGCTGTGTTTATTGTGAACCATACTGTTTGATGGTCACTAATTCCCAGATGGCTACCCACTTCTACATCTGTGATCCTCTCTCCATCTCCATTTGAGAGAACCAGGTCTAAGATTGCTCCCTTTTGAGTGGGTTCCAATACTAGTTGTCTAAGGCATGCCCCCTGTAGGGCATCTAGAATAACTCCACTCTTAGAAGTGGCTGCTGCAACTGCACTCCAGTTAACATCTGGCGTATTCAGATCACCCATCAGCAATATCTCTCCTTTTTCTGCTATTCTAAGTATACTTTCTATCATTTCCTTGTCCATTTCCTCCCCCGGGGGAGGTCTGTATACAACCCCTTTGTGGATTGTGGTGCCATTGCCAGTCTTCAAATTGACCCACAGTGCTACTTCTCCTCCCTCTTTACCCTTCTGTTCTATTGCTTTGATTCCTTCCCTTATGTAGAGAGCTACTCCTCCTCCTCTTTTGCCCTCCCTGTCCCTCCTGTAGATAGTGTATCCTGGTATGTTTACTCCAGATGTTCCTCCTCCATGAAGGCCACTAATTCAGGAAGCTTGTTTCTCAGACTATGGGCATTGGTACTCATTGCTCTCCATTTTTTTGATGGCTTTACCTTCTGTAGCAGCATCCCCCACTGACCTTTCTACCTTGGTCTTTTTCTCATTTAGTACCCTGTTTTGTAGAGGGAGGCTGGGATTTTCCTGCTGCTTATCAGTGCCTCCTCCCTTGACTAGTTAAAAAGCTGCCAATGAAGCATTTAAACTGATTGCCCATAAGACTTGTTCCCTTCCTGGACAGATGCAGACCATCCTGCCAGTATAGGCTGACGTCCCTCCAGGTGGAACCCCAGTGCCCAATGAAGCCAAACCCTTGTCCTCCACACCATTTTTTCAACCATTCATTAAACTGCATGGTGCAAAGTACCCTCACCTCACCAATGCCACTGACAGGCAGCACCTCAGAGAAGGATACTGTGTGTGCTACTTGTCTTAGGCCCCTCCCCAACTCTACAAAGTCCTTCTGCACTGCTCTAATCTAATGAGGAGCCAAGTAATTTGTCCCTAGGGGGACAATGACATCCAGCTCAGATTCCCGTGTAACTGTTCTCGTGATACTAAGGATGCGCTTCCTGTCCCTCCAAGCCATGGCACCAGGTAGGCACCTTACTTCAGTTTTCCCTGCTCCCCCCAGTTCTATTCCCCTAATAACTGAGTCCCCCAGCAGGAGCTGCTTCCTTTCCCTGTGGTGTCCTCTGCCTCCTTCCTCAGGGCCTCCCTTGTGACAGTTGTCTGCAACCTCCTTAGTCTCCTCTGTGGGTGCATCCATGGGGAACTGTGCTCCCC
Source organism: Neoceratodus forsteri (assembly GCA_016271365.2). NCBI lineage: Eukaryota > Metazoa > Chordata > Ceratodontiformes > Ceratodontidae > Neoceratodus > Neoceratodus forsteri. The sequence goes on from CM057456.1 coordinate 1,685,072,702, forward strand.
CAGAATGGTGTATGGATTGTGAAGTGGAACAACTGTTTGGGTGTGCCTCTGTTCCACCACCCTTACCCTCCCTGAGCCCACTGTGGTCCAACTGCTGTGCTTTCTTCACAACCTCTGAGGTATACAGCATTATGTGCAGTATTATACAGATGCAGAATTTGATACACATTTGTTCAGTCCTCAGAAGCAAAGAAAAACTTTCTGTTTGACCTTAGTTGTTATAAAGCCTGATAAAACAGAGCAAAGGTTTCAAACAGTTGACTTTTAAAGACTTTATACACATGAATCACAGCCATGTCATAACAAGATATTCAGTTTATGTTCTAGTAAATCATTTCTGAAACACCACCCTCTCAGCAATAAAACTTGCTTAACTGATTATAAATGACTGCATATTACACTATTAAAATACTTTTAGATAGTATACATTGCATTAACATATATTGTTGCTATGTAGTGGATAGTAATTATCAAAATATATGACCGTAAAGTGATCTATTGCTCAAGTTGAAACAGATGATGAAATGTACCATAATGGCATAGGCACATGTAGTACAATTTGCATTAAAGTGTCTCACCAACTAGTTGCTTTTGCCTTTCTTGGATGAATTGCATAAGTGTTGCTGGATCCAGCACAAAGATGTGTAAAAACATTTGCCTAAGAGTTGTAGCTCAGTGTTACTTTACAATAACTACCCCCCAAGCAACAAAAGGAAAAGACTGCACAAGCAACTACAGACACCTATCATCAGGTAAAACATACAGTGGTTTTTGGATGGCACAAATGCAGTAGCACTAATGTGCTACCTTTATGAAGTTGTGTCAATGGCATGCACACTGCAAGACACATACACTCCTGGCTACAGATAGAAAGTCACAGTACTGAATGTTGATAGGGAGAAAGGCAGGGGTAAATGGAGAAAATGACAAAAGCAATAAGGACAGGGATGGGGCAAAAAGGGGTAAGGCCATCAAGAAATGGAGGGTAATGAGTACCAATGCCCGTATTCTGGGCAACAAACTCCCTGAACTTGTGGCCTTGATGGAAGAGGGAGGCCTGGATATTGTAGCAGTCACAGAAACATGGTACACAGAGAACCATGACTGGGATGCTAACATACCAGAGTACACAACCTACAGGACAGACAGGGAGGGGAGAAGAGGGTGAGGAGTAGCTCTCTATGTAAGGGAAGGGATAAAAGCAATGGAACAAAAGAGTAAGCAGGGAGGAGAGGAGGAGAGGAGGCACTGTGGGTCACCTTAGAGACTGGAAATGGCACCACAATCTGCACAGGGGTTGTATTCAGACCCCCTTGTCAGGGGGAGGAAATGGACAAGGATATGAAAGAAGGCATCCTTAGAATGGCAGAGAAAGGGGAGACACTGTTGATGGGGAACCTGAATATGCCAGATGTTAACTGGAGCACCTTTTCTGCAGCCACATCCAAGAACAGGGCCATTCTCGATGCCCTACAGGTGGCATGCCTCAGACAGCTAGTTTTGGAACTCACTCATGAGGGAGCAATCTTAGACCTCATACTCTCAAATGGGGACAGTGAGAGGATCTCAGATCAAGAAGTGGGTAGCCATTCGGGAACAAGTGACCTCCAAACAGTGCGGTTCACAATAAACTCAGCTACAGAGTCAAGCCATACAAAAGTGAGGGTACTGGACTTCAGGAGGCTGACTTTGGCAAGATGGGAGAGTGCCTTAGAAAAGCACTAGAAAACAGGCTAGAAGGAGGGGTGTAGCAACAATGGAAAAACTCAAAACTGTCATCACAGAGGCAACAAGCCTTTGTGTGAAGCAAATAAACAAATCAAAAAGAAAGAAAAAGTCACTATGGTTCTCAAAAGAGGTGGCGGGGAAGGTTAGGGAGAAAAAGATAGCATTTAGGAAGTATAAGGAAACACAGAAGGAGCAGGACAGAGAACTGTATCAGTTAAGGCAGAAGGAAGCAGGGAGGGAAGTCAGAATAGCAAAGGCCCAAACTGAGGAAAAGATATCCAACTCGGTTAAGAAGGGGGATAAAACCTTTTATGGGTACATCAAGGAGTGTAGAAAGACAAAGGAAGGAATAGTGAGGCTGAATAGAATGGACAGTGGGTGGGCAGAGAGGGACAGTGAAAAAGCAGGGATACTGAATGAATACTTCTGCTCAATATTCACAAAAGAAGAGGAGGAGAGGTGCCTAATCCAATTAATAGAAGCACTCTGGATGGGGGGGGGTCGATCCCAGTCCTTTCACAGAAGAAAGGGTTCTGAAAGAATTCCTAAAACTGAAGGTGGACAATGCAATGGGGACTGATAGAATTCACCCAAGAATTCTAAAAGAATTAAGGAGAGAACTAGTGACACCATTGACTACCTTTTTTAACAAATCATGGGAGGATGGTGTGGTACCTGAGGACTGGAGAAAGGTGGATGTGATTCCCCTTTACAAAAGTGGGAGCAAGACAGAGGCAGGAAACTACAGACCTGTCAGTTTGACCTCTGTGGCAGGGAAAGTGTTGGAATCACTTCTGAAGGAAAGAATTATTGAGTACCTAGAGGCCAGTGGGGCACAGGACCCAAGGCAGCATGGGTTCACAGTGGGAAGGTCTTGTCAGACAAATCTAATTGATTTCTTTGACTGGGTGACCAAAGTAGTAGAACAGGGAGGGGCTGTGGACATGGCCTACCTAGACTTTAGCAAGGCATTTGACACAGTCCCACACAAAAGATTAATAATCAAATTAACCAGCCTGTAAGTGGGTTCCAGGGTGGTAGCCTGGCTAAAACATTGGCTGGACAATGGGACACAGAAGGTAATTGTAAATGGAGTCCACTCTGAAGAAAGAGGGGTTACTAGTGGGGTACCACAGGGTTCAGTACTGGGTCCAGTCCTTTTTAATGTCTCTATAAGTGACATTGCAGAGGGACTGGAAGTAAAAGTATGCCTCTTTGCAGATGACACAGAGATCTGCAACAGGGTTGATACACAAGGTGCTATGGAAAGGATGAGAAGGGACTTGGCAAGGTTGGAGGAATGGTCAGAAGTATGGCAGCTTGGATTAAATGCAAAGAAGTACAAAATAATGCACCTGGGAAACAAAAACCCAGGGGAAGATTACACAATGGGGGGGTAGTAATAACACAACAAAAATGGAAAGGGACCTGTGGGTAATCATATCAGATGACCTTAAGGTTAGCAAGCCATGTGAGAAGGCAGTAGGGAGGGCTGGGGGGGGATACTGGGATGTATAGAGAAAGGCACCACCAGCAGAAAACAGGAAGATGTTATCCCTCTGTACAGACAGTTGGCAAGACCCCATCTGGAATACTGCATCCAGTTCTGGAGACCCCATCTCCACAAGGACATAGACAGGATGGAGGCAGTCCAGAGGAGAGCAACTAAAATTGTGCAGGGTCTGTAAGAGAAGCCATACAAATAGAGACTAAAGGAGCTTAATATGTATACCCTTGAGGAAAGGAGGGAGGGGGTGGACATGACAGAAACCTTTAAGTACCTCAGCGGAATCAACAAAGTCCAAGAGGGTAGCATCTTTCAGAAAAGAGATGTGCAAGAACAAGGGGACACAATTTGAAGATAGAGGGGGTATGGCTCAGGGGCAATGTGAGGAAGTATTTTTTCACAGAGAGGGTGGTGGACACATGGAACAGCCTTCCTGAGGAGGTTGTGGGGTCTAAAACTGTGGGAGAATTCAAGAATGCATGGGACAGACATAAGGCAATTTTTGTAAGGGGTAGGAAGAAATAACCTGTTGGTTAACTAGGATCTGCAGCTTATTCTGTAGATAGGGAAATGGGCAGACTAGGTGGGCCAAGTGGTACTTATCTGACATCAAAGTCTATGTTTCTGTGTTTCTATGTTTACTTCCATCTACAGAAGCACAGGCCCCTGCAGCCACAGATATAAATTGAAAATCCATTATACCCAAATTACAAGAGTTTTTCTGTCTGCAGCAGCACATTCCTCTATGAGGCCAGCTGTTCTGTACCCACAGGCATGCATGCACACTCTAAGACATACACATGTTTCTTCAATGTAGGTGTAAAGCACATATCAACTTCTGTTTGCAGAAGTGCAAGCCCCAAGAAATCCATGATACCAAAATTGCAACGCTGCTTCTGTCTGCAAAAGTGCAGATCACTATGGGACCAGCTGTTCTGTAGCTACAGGTACTCATGCACACTGTAAGATACAGTATACACACTGACTTTTAAGTGATGACACACAGCCCCTCTGGGGCTTGCACTTCTGAAGCTGCAGATGAACATTCATGATATCTAAATTGCAGCACTATTTCTATTTGCAGATGTACAGGCCCCCGAGGGACCTGTGCTTCTGCAATCACAGGTATTAGAGATACGCACAGACTACTGTTTGCAAAACTGCAAGCCTCTGTGGTGCCTGCACTTATGCTGCAGCATCTAGAAATCCATGATACTCAAATTGCAACACTAATTCTGTCTGCAGAAGCACAGGCCACAGATACTCATGCATGCTGTAAGACATACACAGACAATTCTGGCTGCAGAAGCACAAGCCTCTGTAGGGCCTATGGTTCTTCAGCCACAGATATAAATCCACTAAGGTAGCACATCAATGCTACTGCATTTATGAATCTAGAAGCAACTGTATGTTGTTTGTCTTACCTGATGATGGCTGTCTGTTGTTGCATGTGTGGTCTTGTCCTTGTGCTGCTTGGGGGGGGGGGACTTAGAATTAGAAATCTTAACACTACATTTCCCTACTTTTGTGGGGTTAAGTTGAACTCTAACAAGTGTATTTTTGCAGTTTTTTTGCAATGGACTTCCTTTCTTTTTAAAATATTTGAATCATATCCACATTATGGCAGGTCCAATCTCAGTGAATAAATGCAGGTACATCAAGGGAAAAGTGCAAGTGCCTGCACAGGGCCCAGCACTTCCAAACAGCCATAGATGCAAAGAATTTGTGTGGCTCTCTGAGAGGCTGTGCAAGCACAGGGCCATCTAGCCCTTGTGCTTCCATGTGACTACAGAAACAGATATGCATAGCAAGGAGTTCATCTGACAACAGACGCATAGGGCACAGAGGTGCATGACCCTCTGAGCACGGATTTGAACATTTTCATAGAAATATAGAAGCTATTGGCAGAACAGGATCTCTTGCCTCACCTAATCTGCCCTCTACTGTGCTACCGTAGACCTCATTGATCTCTGGCCTTACCCCCCAGCCCTGTTATTAAGGTCCCTCATGTCTATCCCATGCATATTTGAAACCTATTATCATTTCAGTACTCACCACCTCTGCAGGGAGGCTGTTCCAGGCATTCAGCAACCTTTCTGTGAAGAAATATTTCCTCACATCTCCTTTGTCTCTCCCTTCCAGCTTCATATCATGCCCTCTCATCCTTGAGCATCTCTTTCTGTGCAATATGCTACCCTCCTGTACCTTATTAATACCCTTGAGATATTTGAATGTTTCTATTGTGTCTCCCATTTCTCTCCTCTCTGTCAGTGAGTACATATTCAGTTCCATAAGTCTTTCCTCATAGGGCTTCTGATGCAGGCCATGCACCATTTTGGTTGCCCTTTTCTGTACCACCTCCACTCAATCTATGTCCTTCCTCCGATGGGCCTCCAGAACTGGACACAGTACTCCAGGTATGGCCTCACCAGAGATAGATACCAGTGTAATGCTACTTTCCTTTGTCTGTTGGTGATACCCCTCCCTATGTACCCCAGCATCCTACTAGACTTTCCTACTGCCATATGACACTGCTTTGCTTCCTTCAGGTCACCAGATATAATGACCTCCAGATCCCTCTCCTGTTTTGTTGTTAACACCTCCCCCAAAAGATATGTTGCTCTTGGGTTTCTATTCCCATGTGCATAATTTCATGATTTTTTATGTTTCACTAACCTCATTCATGAGGCAGGGTTGTAAAAAGCCGTGTTGAAAGCTTGGTGGAAAAATATTTAAAAATAGGGAAATTAAGAGTGAACATTGAAATATTTTACTATATTTTTTCACAAGCTTTTCAACATAGTCTTTTTATGGTGCCACCTCATGAATCCATTAGGTAAAAACATTTGAATCCTATCCAAAATGTGAGTTCACAGAATGACTGCAAAATCAGCTTTAGCCTAAATTTGAAAAATTTACCTACCTTGTTCACGACGTGGGATCTTTAAAAATACCATGTTGAACATTTGCCTGCAAAGTATTCAAAAGTTCAAAATGTATTGAAATTCATTTACCACACCTACCTTATTCAACTTATGTACTCCTTATTTACTGATTGCACAGTCACAGTTCCTGGAAGAGGATGTCTTTCTGCTCAAAGACTGGATCTATGATGAGTATCCCATTTAGGTGAGTGAGGATGTGTTGAGGGGTTTTGAGTGGAGGGTTGGTGAGGGATGGGTACATGTGTGGGGAGTGAGAGATCCACAATGGACTGTTTTCTTTTTTTAGTACTTTACCCCCCCCAAAAAAAACAAATCTGCAAAGGATAATTTTCTTTTTTGCAAGGGACGTACTGACACAGGGGACAGGGGACCTGTACGCAGTGTCAGAATTATCTTCATTGGCAGTGGGGGTGGTTCTCCCAGTATGACCACCTATCTGTATTGGGCATAATAATCTGGAGGAGAGAGAAGTTCTCAATCAGTGGTACTGGATTGTGCACCCCTGTCCACTTCTAAATGGCAGGAAGATTATATCTCAGCTGCATTTTAAAGAAAAAAGAAATATTAGGTTTTGTATATATGTATGTGATTGGGTCAGTTATTGTCATTTTTTTTTTGTATTTGCTACAGTAGCCTAAGGTACATCAGAACAGACTTCTTCCTCCAAAATAAATGTTGTTTGCACATAATGGTGTAAGAGACTGTACCATATTACTGTACTTGAGAGCCAGAATGCTGCCATTTTCAACACTTAATGTAAAAAGACTGCTTTTAAATGGCAGGAAAAAGAGACCTATGAGGCACTATATGACAAGACATAATTACTGATGTTTTCAGTGCCAGCTGAAAAGTCCCCATTCACAGCACTTTGAATGTTGCAGGGGAATTCTAACTTCACATCCTGGAAAATGGCTCCCCTTGCTAAGCTAAGCACCCAAGATTTTTGGGGTGCCCAGAAAAAGTATTTCGGGGCCAGATTTCAAAACGCAAACACCAGAATCCAACTAAATGGGTCCCATTTACATAGGTTTTGGTGTTTGTCTTGTATTTATGTATTTTCCATGTTTTTTGCTTTGAAAAAAAAAAAGATGGCAACCAACATGATCCAAAAAAACATTAATTTTACAAAAGGAAAAAACTCACAAAAGCAACATTTTAGTGCCGTATCAGAGGAGTATCTGAAACCTCTACTGAGTATGCTCAGCAGCAAAATATCAAAACCTTATAACTCTGGAACCAATTAATACTTTTTTATAAAATCTTCAAAAGGCACATCCTTGGCACAGGCCCATTTAACCATAAAAGATTTGGAACAAAAATCTGTACCATCTCGGCTGTAGGTGACAGCAAAAAAAAAATGTCTATAAAGAGCCAAAAAGTGTACATTTTTCTTTAAATGTGACACATCCAGATCTTGATCTCAGAAACTGGGTAAGTGCCCATCACAAACTTCCCAAGTTTCAAGAACTTGCCATTTTGACAATGCATACTAAATTTGGAGGGCAGCTTCATCAAACACCCACATAATAATTAAAGTGCAAAGATAGGAGATTAACATTAAACACTCCACTCAACCCTAACTATACTTGCAATACTGTACAAGTATAAAATATAATAATTGCAAAAAACTGTGTTAATGCAGACACTAGGGTTTAAGTATACAAAGCTCACACACTAAGGAAAATGGAATTCTCATATTTAGGTGTATTATTTTCAAGTAATACTAAATGGAACAAACATGTCACCTGGACAAGTAAAAAGTTCAGAATTCAGTCAAACTACTAAAAAAGGTTTAACATATTATGTGGCGGTAAAACAGTTGCTCCTATGAGTAAAGCAATTAATGGTAAAATTACCGCACAAGCATCATATGCTGTTGAAGTATGGGGCATGGATAATTTGAATAAAATGGACTCAGTACTTAACAAAACTTATCAAAAAAGAATACGAATACCTCTCAGTACATCTAATATGTTGGTGAGAACTCAGCTTGGCCAAATTAGGTTTAGCTTCCTTGCACAAGAATGTATAATATCTTATTGGATTAAATTGTTGTCTAAAGACAAATATTCCTTGTTCACTAGCTCTTTAAAAGAAAAAAAAATGCTCTTCTTGTATACAGGCAAGGGGGATGGCTTAATACAGTGTATAGCTTACTAAAAACTTTTGATCTTTATTACTTAAAATTGTGGAGTGATCAAAAGATTTCACTATTCATGTCTTACATTAAATACATGAATAAAATAGTACAAAACAAAACTAAGGAAGATGACCTGAATAAAATAAAACATCTGAAAGTTTCTAGCTGGTTGGTAAAGAACACTGTGAAACATTCTTTAAAATATTTTTAGTGGCTGTGCAAGTACCCCAACATAGACACATACTAGCACAATACAGATTCAAAGTATTGCCAAGTAACGTTCTTACAGCTAGATACAATATATCTCATCACCAGTCAACAGTGTGTTTCTGTTTGTTAAATGAAGCTGTAACACGGCACTGCAGAGACCAGGGAAAGCGAGGAATGGCATTGGCTGAAATGGCTCAGGTGACACCAACCGAGCGGTGATTAACCCACAGGTAACACCTGCTCAGTTAGTACCACCTGTGGCCACCGTGGCAGCAGAGTGTTCCAGCCCACACAGTCACCACCTATTCTTGCCACACGCAGTGCCGGTGAGGCAGCCAACGATGGTCGGCATCGGGATCGTGCACAAGCAGAAATGCAAAGGAAACAGTAACTGTGAGCTGTCAGCTGGGTGAGTGCATGGCAGTGTCTGTGCCGCCAGATGGCGGCCGTTACCCAATGTATCTGCTGGAAGACAAGTGGAAAGTCAGAAGCCAAAAATACTCATCCAGGAGTCAGAAGGAAGACAGCACATGCCGCAAAAGAAACGCAGCAAGTGAAGCAATCCCCTTCTTGTCTACGGCTGTCTGTGTATGTCTAGTACATCTGCTCAGTAATTCCAAGAAATAGACGTGCGACACACTGACACAGCACTATTTCCATACTGTATAGTCTCACTATATAATAGCTAACAAATGTCCCACAGTGCACCGCAGATATATATGGCATCGAGATGTGAGCGCGAACCACTAAGCATTAGAATGGGAGGCCGAAATAACGGAATGAGAGTCTAGGATCTCTCTTACATATAGTAGTAGTCTCCTGGTTGGTAGTGTAAAACACCACACACTATACAAATGAATGTCTATCGCGAAGCATGAGCATGCACGTTCTGCAGTCATGTCGCTCTGCTGTTACTACACAAGCCGTGCATCATGTAGCATCCACAAATACTACTGTGATGTGATGGGTCTCTGCTTTGCACTGCAATAGTGGACGCACATTATTACAGTCGCGCTTGCCATGTTACAAGTGCATTAATCACCTCCAGAGTCGGGCTGTACCGGGGATTAATGCCAGCTGGGTGGTTGGAACCCTCAGGCTTCACCCTCAGACACCAACCCCCCCCCCCAGCGGGCATTAATCCACTGGTAGAGCTCTCCTCTGTCGGTGATTAATGCTTACTTGAGGACCTGGAACATGTTATTCTTAGATGTCCTAGGTAGAAAAAATCTAGCCAAAAATATTTAAATGAGATAATTGGTTCTAATTTTATTCCATCCAGGTTTCCACTGGACCTTATTTTCAGTTTTGAAAATGTTATTACCTTAAATAAGCTTGCATTTTTTCTGATCGAAATAGCTATGATAAGAACTAGATATATAATAAACTATAAAGATGTAAAAGTCCTATAGTATATGATGAAATATGGATAGTGTAAGGAGTCTGATAAAGAATGTATAGCATTGTTTACTTGTATTTGCAGATCTGTTAATGCTATAGTCTAACCTAATCAAGATACATAGTGAAATTAGACTTGACGAATGACGTGGAGCAAGAATATTGTATGTGCAACATGAATATTTATGGATATAACTCCTGTATTTGTGTGTGCAATCTGAATATTTATGACTATAACACTGTATCTGTGAACATGGTTTTAATGATATGTCTTTACATCATAATGTTGTTTTCTGGAAACAGCTTTTAGCTGATCAATAAACTTAAACAAGCAAACAAACTAGGAAAATGAAAAACATTAGGGTTTTGGGTCTCCGGAGTATTGGTGAATCAGTGATGGGATCTTCCTTGGGGTTATCAGCCTTAATGCCTACTTATAGCCTCCTGTCCAAAGCACAAGGTACAGCTCCAAACTACTGCAGTGCCTCATAGTGATACACTCTTCAAAGGTAGAGAAGTATGGCTCACCACATGTTGCTAGCAGACTGTCATATCTTTGTTCATGCAGGGCCCTGTGGGCACTGCATGAAGAAAACAAGTCACATCTGACCTTGTTTGCTCAGTGGAGGGGGGCATTAGAATTGACAACTGCAAGGAAGACCCCACCACTGATTTGCCAACACTCCAGAGCCCCCAAATCCTAATATTTTTTATTTTCCTACTCTGTGCACTTTGCATTCTTCAACCATAATGTCTGCATTAACATAGTTTTTTGCAATTAATTTCCCTTCTTTTTCTCATAGGGAGTCATGGGCAGGATTCACAAATCTTTGCCTAGTAGCAAACCCAGTTTGCCCAGGGCAAACTGGGCTTTGTGAATAGCTGCTTTTCACAAAGCCCAGTTTGCCCCTGCAAACTGGGTTTTTCACCCAGGCAAAACAGTGAGGGGAACCACAATGCAAATGAGTGGCAGGGGACCTGCATAGCCCCGCAATCCCATTCACAAACATTTGCAGCACACAATGGCTGTTCACAAAGGCCATTGCCTGGAGCAAATTACCACTGAGAAAAACCTGGTGGTATTCCCCGCAAACCCTACAGGGTTGCTGAGGTACTACAGCTCCCCCCAAATCTGATTGCTGTCAGACTAAAAAAAAGAAAATCCCACTTTCCATAGTATAGTGCTCCCCCACCAATCCCTGTTATAATAAAAAAAAATCCAGTTTCCATAGTGTAGTGGTCCATCCCCCAAGTCCCTGATCCCATTATGATAATAAAAAAAAAATTCCCATAGTGTAGTGGTCCCTCTCCCTCCCCAGTCCCAATCCCTGACCCATACTGTATGTCTATATCTATCTATCTATATATATATATTAAATGGGATCAGGGACCAGGGAAGGACAACTATACTATGGAAAATGAGATTAACTTTTTTATTATGAGGAGCATCGGGACCAGGGATGGGTGAGGGACCCTACACTATGGAAGAAAACTAGGAGAGGAAGGGATCAGATCCATTCCAGTACTGGAGAAGAAACCAGAAGGGGAAGGGATCAGATTAATTCCAGTATAAGTGCACTTATTTTAGCTTTAAAATGAAAAACATGGAGCAGAAAGTGTCATTTGTGGATGCAGACATCATACAATAAAAGTTCACAGTGTTGTGAAAAGAAAAAAGAAGGTTGGTGTTTGCTTGAAATTTTATTGGCACGTGAGTGCAGAGTGCATTTGGATTTTTAGATGGATCCATAGCCTGTAGGTGCACTGGGGTGAAATATGCATGATGCATAAAATTATACTGGCTCTGTCTTAGTTTATTACTTCTGGAGCAAGAGTTGAAATGACGGATTGCACGTAACCACACCTCTCCACTACAGTCCATTCTCAGGTCACTCTGCCAATCCTACCAGATCTTCTCTATACCCTCAATTCCACCCCCTGCCAAGAGTTTATAGAATATAGTTAGCAGTTTAGATAGTGGTTGGAGACGGAAAAGCTCCTCCTCAAAAGGGGAAGTGGCACCCGACCCATGTTCGGGTCCCAGTGTGGCATCCAACTTGTTCTTGATTTTTAGATATGTGAAAAAGTCAGCTGAAGGAATTCCCCAGTTCTTACATACATATGAAAAGGATACAAGCGCTCCCCCCTCGTACATCTGGCTCATCGACCTTAACCCTTTTTCTCACCTGGCCAGCAGTCATTGGATCAGAGAGGTAGTGCATGGGCCTTTACATTGTAGAGCAGTGATCAAATAGATATTGGGGGAAGGGGCAGCCTTGTGCCTAACCAGTTCATGCACCTTGACCCAGCTCTTAAGTGTTGTTACAGTGAAGGGGTTACCCACAGGAAGTTAACTACCAGGCCATAACAACCCAGCCAGTAGCCCTTCCAGCATCGGGATTCAGAGTTGGACTTCCTCAAGGCTCAACCATTTTGGGGAGTCAGCTCCCCCCATGTTCACAACATAGGCCAACTGTGCCGCTAAGTAATACCAGTAAAAGTTAGGGAACCCTAAGCCTCCCTGAGTGGCTGGCTTTACTAAAATAGTTCTCTTAATTTGGGCAGTCTTTCTTTTCCACAGAAACTTATGTATGATCGCATTAATGTGTTTAAAGTGTGAGAGGGGTATGGCAATGGGCAGAACCTGATATAGGTATAAACATCTGGGGAGGATCATCATTTTCACCACCCCAACCCTCCCAATTAAAGAAAGTGGCAAACCGGTCCATCTATCACAGTCCCCAGAGATCTTTTGTATTAGGGGTTTAACATTTAAGGCATACAGCCTATGGGTATGCACCGAAATCAGGACACCCAGATATTTCAACATTTCCACCATTTGCGAACCCATTAGATTGGCAGTCAGACTGGCTCTGTCACTATGCCCAACCAGGAGCAGTTTGCTCTTGTCCAGTTTACTTTATGGTCTGATAGGTCACTGTGTTCTCTCATGACCCTGAATACCTCAGGCAGATCATTCGAGGAGGATTGTAAATATAATAAAAGATCATCGGCATAAAGTGCCAACTTGTGCTCCCCACCCCCACCCTGAAAGCTCCAAATTCTAGCGTTTGCCTGGATCCTAGCAGCCAGGGGTTCCAACAATATTACATAAAGGAGAGGTGAGAGGGGACACCCCTGCCTCGTACCCTGCCCTAGTTCGAAGCCTTGAGAGAGAGCACCATTGACAGCTATCTGAGCACCAGGACATTGATACAATGTACGTATCAGGACCTGAAATTTGGGCCAAATCCAAACCTGTGAAGCATGTTGAAAGCCTTCTCTGCATTGATGGAGAGTACTGCTGTGCCATGGGCATTAGTCCTGGATCTCCACCTGTGGATGATATTAAGGGTGCGTCTCATGTTATGTTTCCCTTGTCATCCCTTAATGAAGCCGGATTGATCTGGGTGGATTAAATGAGGGAGAAGTCCCTCTAACCTCGATGCCATAGCCTTAGCCAATATCTTGTAATCTGCAGTTAGCAAGGAGATTGGCCTATAAGATGCACAGTAGGTGGGGTCCTTACTGGACTTTGGGAATACAGTAATTACTGCCGACCGCACAGAGGGAGGCAGCTCTCCCTTCTCCAAGCACTCCACCAGTATGTTATGCAATAGTACAAGGACCACATCCTGAAAGGTCTTGAAGAAATCTTTAGGGAGCCCATCCAGGCCTGGGGCCTTACCTCCCCTAAGCTCTCTAACCACACCTATAATCTCAGGACCCATAATGGAAGCTTCCAGGTCTCTTATCTCATCAGTTGAGAGAACCAGCAGCAGGGCTAGTGCGAAAAACCCATCCAGAGCCGATTGTTCAAGGTGACCCTGCGAAGTGTAAAGCTGCTTATAAAATGATTCGAATGCCTCTCTTATGCCAGAGGTGTCTGCTGTAAGTGTTCCCCCTTCATTCCGAATGGAATCCACAGTTCTATCCCCCTCCTGCTTACACAACTGCCAAGCGAGGTATTTGCCACCCCTATCTCCATCAAAATATGCACCAGCCTGAGACAGCAAAATGGCCCTCTCCAGATTAGTACTACTTAAGGTATTATATTGCCACTTCAGTTTTTGTAGCACCCCGTATACGGCAGCTGTAGGTCTCTTCTTGTGTGCCAACTCAAAGGCCTCAATTTTGGTCCTTAACTTTTGTAGGTCCTGCTGGGATCCCCTGGCTCTATGGATCGCATATGAGATTGAATAATCCCTTATAGAAGCTTTCAGTGCTTCCCATCTAGCCTCATGTGAGGTGTCCCCACTCTTATTAAAAGTTAAGAATTCCTTTATCATGGCAGAGACACCGGTATGGAAAACTCCATCCTTAAGCAATAAGGGATCTAATTTCCACTGCCTGACCACTGGAGGTGAAGCTCCCACTACAAGCTCCAAAGTCAAGGGGGCATGATCAGACAGTAATACAGGGAAGTAAGCCGCAGTCTTAGAGGCTGGGATCAGAGAATGGGACACTAAAATCCTGTCCAATCGAACATAGGATCAGTGGGAGTGTAAGAAAAAACTATAATCTCTCCCGGTGGGATATATGTATCTCCATACATCAACCAGACCCAGATCCCCCTGCAGCATTGCCAAAGCAAGGGGATTCTTAGATTTGACTATGGAGGTAATGTTCGACCGGTCGAGCACCCAGTCTAAAACACAGTTGTAATCTCCACCAATCACCCACGGTCCTGGCTACTGAGCCAGTTCTAGAGCCAGTTGCTGAAAGAATTCAGGCTGCTCTAGCTTAGGTGCATAAATGGACCCCAGTGAGATCATGCCCACCTTAGGGAGAGATACTCGAGCCAGGGTGAATCTCCCATATTGGTCTGTAGTTCTATGATTTTTAACCCCAATCCTCTAGGAAACCAGACTGCAGCCCATCTCGATTTAGTGGAGAACATCGAGGACACCCAAGACACCCCAGAGCTGCCACAGTTTTGATTGCCTCTCCTGGGGACATGTGAGTTTCCTGAAGCATGACGATTTGCCACTTAGATCTTCTTACCTCTGCTTGCAATTTCTTCCTTTTAATGACCGATTTTAGGCCATTAATATTCAGGGAAGTAATTCTAATGGTGTCAGCCATGATCCCACCAAAACATAGGGCATATCAGGCACCATATATACAAGTATAGAGCACACATCAATCTGACTGTCTCACCCAACCAATTTTTGTTTAACACCCTGTATTTTCCCCAAATTGACTGTGGGCTTGTCCGGCTCCTGGACAGCTTAACACTGGAGTCCAGCAATAGCCTCTAGCCTCCCCCAACAGTATCCCAACAATAAGTAACAATATGCCCACCCCCTCCCCCCGTGACGGATCTTTGGTCTGCCTTAGATTCCCTTACAAACAACCAGCAAACTTTAAAATTAATACTCAGTTTCATAATCTTAAAGATAGGCACTATTAACTGATATAGAGATTACCCACTTAGACATTTCACAGTGAGACCCCCAAAGCAGAATTACAGGAACTGCAAGGTTTCGCCCTGATCCACCTTCCAAAAACAGGGGTTTCAGTAAGAAAGAGTTACCATTTTCCCCAGCAGTAGGCGAGTAATAAGGGCTTGACTCCCAAACCAACACTAACAACAATAAAACATTAATATATCAGAAGGCTGGAAGCAACCTGGTAAAGAAAGAAACAAGTCACTCATAATGAACAACTGGTTACTAAAGGGACAAAGATAGCGTAGACCATCAAGGTGCAATTCTTGGTGTAGTACTCTGTTCCCATAAAGGGTAAATCCAGAGCCCCACTGCCACCCTGATCCCAAGACCAGGTCCGGGTTTTTGTAGGCTGGGGTTCCAATGGTCTCAAATGATCTCAGGTATTAGGTGCAAATCACTACTTCCACTTAGATTAAAGATTGACTCCTCATATAAACACAGAGCCTCATAATACAATAAAGACATAGCAGAAATCTAAAAGTAAATTTGCGGTGTAGCTGCACCCACAAAAAGGAAATTGGATCCCATATCAAGGCCTGCTCACACGAGCTGGTAGACCAAGCCAAATTCGGAAAGCGGTAGAATCACTTATCTGAATCTCCATGCTCACTTGGGCCCTCTCTCCTGTGCCTTTTCATATCCTCCTCGACCCATCGTGTGGCTTCTCTGGGGCAAGAAAACAGCTTTGCAGCACTCCCAGGACAATTGATACGGAGCTTAGCTGGATATAGGAAGGCAAATCTCCACCCCATTTTTAAATAGCTTTGTTTTGATTTCGTTAAACTGCTGACGTTTATTCTGAAGCTCCCTGCTATAGTCCTGGAAAACCATGACCATGCTGTTCTGCACTCTAATTGGACCTTTCACCTTGGCCAATTTTGGGATTGCTTCTTTTTCCGTATACCTTAAGTATTTGATCAAACAGTGCTGTGGCTTATCACTCAATTTTGGTTGAGGCCCCACTCTATGAGCCCGCTCAATTTCGCACTGCTCCAGGTTAGAGGGTAGATCGAGATGCTCTACTAGTCATTTATGTATGCTCAATTTGGGCTCTTCGCCTTCCAAACCCTCTGGTAGCCCCACGATCCTGAGGTTTGATCTTCTCGAGCGATTCTCTTGATCATCAGCTTGAGCAAATAACTCCTTTACTGTACTTTGTAAGTAAGCCTTATCTTGTACATACTTTTCTACGGCATCCTCCAGGTCACCTACGTGTTGTTCAAGCTGGGCGATTTGGTTGGAATGAGCTGCAGTGGTTTCTGACAGACCCATTACCACAGATTGCATATGTGTAATCTGAGCAGCTATATTGGCAAAGCCAGCTTTCATGTCATGTTGGATCTGGGTGAGAGTGGCCGGTACTGCTGCAAGAGATCACTGCAGTTCAGACATTTCTCCGGAGTTGTTGTCAGGCTTCAGTCTCTTGCATAACTGTTCAGGCCCAGGGTTAGAACGAACCAACTTGCTTTCCTACCCAAACTGTAATTTAGCCTGCTTTTCTTTCTTCTTCTTCCCCGAGCCATCCAATACACAAGTACTTTGTGCCCAATTAGTACTCAAACTAGGTAGCAGGGGTCTCACAAATTGCCTATTGATGTTAGTGCCTTGAGGAGCTCAGCTACACTGCGTCTGCCATGTTACAGCATCAGCCACCCCTCCTTCTACTTATTATACCCCTCCCTATGCACCCTAGTATTCTGTTAGCCTTTCTGACTGCTTTATCACACTGTGTATCCACTCTGAGGTTGTTTTTTTTAACTATCCCTAGATTACTTTCCTCTTTGATGGCCTCCAGTGTTATCCCATCTAGTTCATACTTGACCCAAGGATTCTCTGTCTCCAGGTGCATAACCCCACCCCTTTTTGCATTGAAACCCAACTGCCATTCCTATGACCAGTTTTCTAGCCTCTTCAGATCTCTTCTCATTTTGTCTATACCTTCCTATGTATCTACCCTGTTACATAGCTTTGTATCATCCTGGAACAGGCTAACCCTCCCTTCCAGACCCTCTGCAATATAGTTTATGAAGACATTGAAGAGCACTGGTCCCAGCACTGATCCCTGGGGTACGCCTCTTGTTGCCTGTTGCTCCTGTGAGCTAACCCAATTTACTACCACTCCTTGTGTTCTGTTACTCAACCAGTTTCTAACCCATGTGACTACCTCTGTCCCCACCCCCCAGATTTACCAGATTGTGAATTAGTCTCCTGTGTGGGACTGCATCGAAGGCCTTCCTGAAGTCCAAATAGGCCACATCTACTGCTCTGCCCTGGTCTCTATTTCCTTCATCACCCATTTGAAGAAATTAATCAAGTTGGTCTGGCATGACCTCCCTACTGTGAATCCATGTTGCCTTGGGTCCAGCAACCCCCTTGTCTCTGAGTTGTCCACCAGCCTTTCCTTAAGCAGGGTTTCCATCATTTTATCTACTATCAAGATCAAACTGACAGGGCAGTAGTTTCCTGCCTCCTTCTTGCTACCACTTTTGTGCAGGTGTACCACTTGTACCCTCCTCTACTCCTCCAGAACCACATCTGTTTCCAGTGATCCACTGAACAGCTTAGTCAGAGGTTTAGCCAGTTCTTTCCTAAGCTCCTTTAGCATCCTCAGATGTATCCTATCTGGCCCCATAGCTTTTTAAGCTGTTCTAGTGCTCTTTTTACTCTGTCCTCTGAAAAAAGTCTGATGTCCACCCCTTCTCCATTAATGGGGAACCATCCCCATCACCTTCTTCTGTGAATACAGAGCAGAAGCATTTGTTGAGGATGGTCACCTTGTCTATGACTTTCTCCACTACTCTACCTCCTTCCTCCATAAGTCTCACAATCCCCCCACAATGTCTTTCTCCTCTCATTAATATACCAAAAGAATGCCTTCCCTACTTCCTTCACCAATTTAGCTGGCTTTTCCTTGGTTTTGGCCTTTACTGACCTCACTGCCTTGTTCGCTTCCCTTTGTTTTTCCAAGTATTCTTCAATCCAATCCAATCCAACCCATATTTAGTTTTATAGAGCCTTTCAAAACCAAGGCGCTGTACAAACCATAAATACAATAAAATACCATAAAACTAATTTACAGATATATAAAACCAAATTATTATCATCCATCTCTAATTCGGGAAGGCCAATAAAACAAATAGGTTTTCAACATTGTTTCAAAACTACTGATGGTCAGGCATTCTATTAACCGACGAGGTAGAGATTTCCACAGGGTCGGTGCTGCAAATGAAAAAGCATGGGCACCAGATGTTTTAAGGGAAACCCTGGGAATCTCTACCAGTCCCTCATCGGCAGATCGGAGAGGACAACTGGGGGAATAGGGAGTCAGGTCCCTGTTCATGTAGGTCTTTAAAGGTAAGCAAGTGTACCTTGTAGGTAATCCGCCACTGAACTGGCAGCCAGTGCCGTTCACACAGGACAGGTGTAATATGACTGGATCTAGAGGTACCAGTCAACAACTTGGCTACAGCATTCTGTACCAGCTGCAAGTGGTGGATATCAACCCTTGACAGACTTAGGTAGAGGGCATTACAGTAGTCAAGACAAGTGGTAATGAAGGCTTGGAACAATGTTGGAAGGTCGCCGAGGGGAATCAGATGTTTCACCCGGGCAATATTCCTCAGATGAAAAAATGAGGATTTGACAACAGCCAACACCTGAGACTTCAGGGTCAAGCCATTATCAAAAATAATGCCCAGGTTTCACACCCGATCTGAGGTGACAAGCTGGACACCATCAAGCTAAAGGCCAGACATTTGCCAAGCACCAACAGCTACCCCCAGGTGACCCAGTTCCACCATCAACACCTCAGTCTTATCTGAATTCAGTCTTAGCCAACTGTAGCTCATCCAGTCTTTGATCTCGGAGAGGCAGCTATTTAGAACAGAGACGGCATCAACCTGCCCGGGTACAAAGGACATATACAGCTGAGTATCATCTGCATAGCAGTGAAAACTCAAGCCATAATGCCTAATGATTTCTCCCAAGGCCAGCATGCACACTGCGAATGACATGGGTGCCAATATGGAGCCCTGAGGCACCCCACAAGGCAGGGGGAAGGCGTCAGAGGAATAAATTCCTGTGACCACCCTCTGAGACCTGCCTATCAGGAAAGATCAAAGCCATTTGAGGACTATACCTGATAGTCCACAAAGAAGCTGCAGGTTCTCCAAAAACACCTCATGGTCCACAATGTCAAAAGCTGCTGAGAGATTGAGAAGGACCAAGATGGTATAAGCATTTCAATCTCTCGCCATTAGGAGATCATTTAATACACGAACAAGGGCAGTCTCTGTACTATCCCTCTTCCAAAAACCAGACTTGACAGCCTCAAAGATACGTAAGTTACTAAGTGATTGTCCAATTGCACTGCAACCATCTTCTCAATAACCTTCCCAACAAAGAGAAGGTTAGAGACAGGTTGGTAGTTAGCTGGATAGTTGGGATCTAAGGAAAATTTGTTAAGGAGTGGTCGAATGACCACCTCTTTTAAGGGGTCCAGAAAGGATTCCCCCTCCAAAGATCTCCAGACAATTTCAGCTAGGATCGGTCAGATAACATCTACACACCCGACCATCAGGGAGGTAGGGCCCAGATCCAAACTACAGCAAGTTAGGCGCAAAGTTTGGACAAGCTTCATGATGTACATGAATTCCGGTCAGCAAAATTCCTCCCAGACAGACTGGGCATTCATCACCTCCCGTCAAATATCACATCCCCTCATGGAGAGGGCTTGGCCAATTCTGGACCTGATGCTGACAACCTTATCTGCGAAGAACCGAGCTAGCTCATCACACTTAACTTGTGAAAAAACTCTTCCAGACTGCAGACTGCATTCTTGCCTGTCCTCCTTGCTTTGTGTTGCCTTGCACCTCAGAAATTTTATCTTTTTTTCCTCTTACTAACTCTGCTACTCCCCTCGAGAACCACAGTGGTTTTCTTTTTCTTTTGTTCTTGCTGCAGATCCTGGCGCAATTGTTTGCTACTGGGTGCAGGGCTTCCCTTATCTTATCCCACTGATTCACCACTCCACTTATGTCATTGTATCCCTGCATAGCCTTCCTGAATTCATCCTTCATCTTACCAAAGTCTGTCCTCCTAAAATCCAGAATTCTTGCCCTCGTGTGGCTAGCCTCCTGCGATGTTCTTATGGTGAACCCCACAGCTTGATGGTCACTAATCCCTAGGTTCTCCCCCACTGTGACTTCCATTATCCTGTCTCCTTTGCCTAGGACAAGATCCAGAATTGCATTCTGGCTTGTAGGCTCTGTCACTAGCTGTGTGAGACCCACCCATTGCAGGAATTACAGGAATCCCTTACTCCTGGATGAGGCTGCCACTGGGATGCTCCAGTCCACATCCGACAAGTTGAAGTCACCCATCAGCAGCAGTTCACCCTTTGTTGCCATGTTCCCTATAGTCTCTAGCAGTTCTCTGTCTACATCCTCCACCTGTCCTGGGGGATCTGTATATCACTCTCTTTCTAAGTACTGTTCCCCTTCCCACCTCCATGGGTACCCACAGCACCTCTGCTTTCCCCCGTTGTCTCATGTGACCGTTGCTTTTATCCATTCTCTGATGTACAATGCCACCTCTCCCCCCTTCTTGCCTTCCCTGTCCCACCTGTGCAGCGTGTACCCTGGAATGGCTAGCTCCCAGGCATAGCTGCTATTGCACCATGTCTCTGTGTATGTCATGATATCCAGGTTCTCAGAGGCCTTTAATGCCACAAGTTCTGGTATTTTGTTACCCAGGCTGCAGACATTGGTGCACATAGCCTTCCCATCACATCCTCCCTCTGCTATAACTCCAGTACTATCCACCCTTTTTTGTGTCTGCCCATCCTATACTTTACCTGAGAGCCCTCATTTTTTAACTATGGCCACTCCTTGCTCATGGCTGTGCCTGTTTCCTTTAGTCCAATGTTGGAGAGGGGGCCCCTTCCATTCACCAATACCCTTACTTTTGTATCTTTCTGCTGCATCCTCATTCAGGTCTTCTTCTCTGTGCTAGAGACCTCCCAGTTTAAAGCCTCCAAGAAGACCTCCAACGTCTGCCCTAGTGCTCTTGCTCCTTCTATGGTGAAATGTAGACCATCATGCCTGAAGAGCTTACTGTCCCAGAAGGTCCCCCAGTCTCCATTGTAGTGCATCCTTTTGTCTGCGCACCAGCCCTGGAGCCACAGGTTGAATTTCCTGATCGCTTCATTCCTGATCTTGTCTTCACTTCTGCTCTTCCTCCAAACTGGCAACACCTCCAAGCAGGCCAGATGTGTTGTGTGCTCCTTTAGGCTGTCCCCCAGGGTCTTCATGTCTGCCTTTGCTTCTTCCACAGTCCTATTTGCTATGTCATTTGTCCCAAGGTGGACATTGATCCCTGCAAAATCCTGATCTCTTCTCACCAGCCATCCTATTCTGTCCTTAGCTCTCCTTGCAGGTGCTCCGGGTATGCATTTCACTGTTGTTTCAACTCCCTTTGTCCTGATGAACTATGCCTCCAATTCATGCAACATAGAGCATCTCATGACCAGAATTTTCCTGTTGCTCTATATATTCTTCCTTTCCTTCCTTGAACCTCCTTACTGCTTTCTTGTATCAGGTTTGTCCTGCTCGATTCTTCCTTCTTCCTCATCTGGTTTCTTTCCCCGGCTGGGGGGGTGAAACGATTCTGCATGTGGATGGCATGTGACTGGCGGTGCCCCATCTTAGCTCTAAGTGCCCTGCTGCCTCTTCCCACCACCCTCCATCCCTCAAGATCTGTGGGACTTTGGGGGAGTGGGTGGGTAAGGGGGGTGGTGGGCATCCCCAATCCAGTCTCCTTTGCAGCCTCATGATCTCTTCTCTTGCCTGCCATAGCTCCCTCTTTAGTTAGTAACTGTCCTGCAGAAGAAGCACCCCAGTTTCCAGAGTGTCTGCCTCACTACCAGCCCTCTGCAGCTCTGGCAGATCTGAATGTCCATGTCTGTTTTCCTCACGACCTGTAGGTGTCTCTGTTTCTTTCTCACCTCACTGTGTCTTCTCTGTCCTCTCTTCCTGGTCTCACTGGAGTCTTTCTTTGGGAGCCCTGCAGGAAGTTCCCTTGGGCTTCTATAAGTGTAGAAGCAACCTGGGTGGCTGGGAGAGGGATGGGAGGGAGGGTAGTACTATTACCACCCCTTAGCAGTAGCTATTAGCAGTAAGTGATAGGGAGGGGGAGATTTAGCTGGTTCCCCTCTTCCTCTCCAAAATGAGGTACTCTTAGAAGCAAATGCTAGCTACCTTTTAGTTGCTAGCTTTTTTCTCCAAAATGTTTGCTTTTAAAAGCAAATGCTAGCTCCCTTTTAGCTGCTAGCTTCCCCTCTCCACACACAACAAAGCATATACACTCACTTCTGACTGCAGATAGAAATCCAGGATACAATACTCAAATCACAACAATACTTAAATGTGCAGAGGCACAGGCTCCTGCAGCCAAACAGACAAATCCCTGATACTCAAATTACAAGTTCTTTTGTCTGCAGAAGCACAGGCTCCTAAGGGGCCAGTGCTTCTGTAGCTAGAGTTACTCATGCACACTGTAAGACATAAACACAGTTCTGTCGGCAGAATGCAGACCCCTGAGGGGCCTGCACTTCTGCAGCTGCAGGTGTAAGACATACACACTGATCACAAGCTGCATAAGTGCAGAATCCTTGAAGTCCATGATACCCAAATCGCAACAGTACTTCTGTCTGCAGCAGTGCAGGTACCTAAGGGGCTTTTTTCTCTCTGCAGCCACAGTTGTAAATCATACACATGCACTTCTGGTTACAAAAGCACAGGCCCATGTGTGGCATGCACTTCTGCAACTGCATATAGAAATCCATAACATCCAACAGTACTTCTGTCTGAAGAAGCACATGCCCCCTTAGGGACCACTACTTATGCAGCCACAGGTACTTATGAACACTGCAAGACATACACACAGTTATGGCTACAGATCCAAATCCACAAAAGTAGCACATCGATGCTACTTCATTTGTGACATCTGGAAAGAGTTGTATGTTGTTTGTCTTATCTGATGATGGCTGTCTGTGATTGCTTGTGTGGTCTTTTCCTTTTGATGCTTGGGGGAGAGAGGGGTGTTATGTCTGGAAATTCTGAGGCCACATTGTCCTACTTTTATATAGAAACATAGAAACATAGAATTTGATGTTAGATAAGGACCGCTTGGCCCACCCAGTCTGCCCATTTCCCTACCTAATGGATAAGCTGCAGATCCTAGTTAACCAGCAGCCTACTTCTTCCTGCCCCCACCCCCTAGAATTGCCTTATGACTGTCCCATGCATGCTTGAATTCCACCACTGTTTTTGACTCCACAACCTCCTCTGAAGGTCTGCTCCATGCATCCACAGCCCCTCTGTGAAAAAATACTTCCTTAAATTACCTCTGAGCCACCCCCATCTTCAAATTGTGCTCCTCATTCTTGCACACCTCTTTTTGAAAGATGCTACCCTCTTGGACTTTGTTAATTCCCTTGAGGTACTTGAAAGTTGCTATCATGTCCCCCTCTCCCTCCTTTCCTCGAGGCTATACATATTAAGCTCCTTAAGTCTCTCTCATATGTCTTCCAGTGCAGACCCTGCACCATTTTAGTGCCCTCCTCTGGACAGCTTCCATCCTGTCTATGTCTTTGGAGATTGGGTCTCCAGAACTGCATGCAGTACTCCAGATGGGGTCTGACCAGCTGTCTGTAAAGAGGATAATAACTTCCTGTTTTCTACTGGTGATGCCTCTCCCTATGCATCCCAGTATCCCCCCAGCCCTCCTTGCTGCCCTCTCACATTGCTTGCCCACCTTTAGGTCATCTGATATGACTACCCCTAGGTCCCTTTCCATTTTTGTTGTTGTTAGTATCTCACCCCCCATTGTGTACTCTTCCCCTGGGTTTTTGTTTCCCAGGTGCATTATGCTGTAATGTTTAACCCTAACTGCCCTTATGCACCGGTACAATCACTGCAACCTTCCATTTCTCGGGGATGGTACCAGAAAGGAATGAGTGACTGAAAAAGTCATGAATGGGATGAGCAAGGACATCAGCCCCCAGCTTGAGAAATTTTGGCTCGAGAGTATCATATCCTGGTGAGCTATCTGCTTTCAGGTTTCTGAGAAGCTGGCGCACCTCATTAAGAGTAGCCAGTTCAGATGAAAGGAAGGGCAGGGTAAGGAATCTAAGGGCGAGAGGGGGTCCAGATGGGGAGATGTAGGCCTAGTAAAAATTGAAGTATATTTAGGCAGATCAGTAAAAAATTTATTAAAGCCATCTGCTATAGAAGAGGGATTAGTGAGCACAGCATCCTGGGCCTCAATGGAACTGGGGATTTCTGAGGTATGGCCCTTTATGAGGGAATTAACCTGCTTCCAGAATTACTTTGGGTTACTAAGATGTTCGGTTTGGAGATTCTTGAAATGCTAGTGTTTGACTTTCTAGATGGAGTTCTTGCAGCAGTTCCTTAGCTGCCTATACATTTGCCAATCAAAGGGAAGCCTGCTGGCCTTATATGTCTGCCAGGCCTTATCACGACCCAAACATGAACTTCCTTTTATTCTTAGATATCGAAAGTGCTTTCGTACCCTTAACCAGGCAGGACTTCATGGGAGCATGATGGTTGACAATTTTGATAAATTTGGACACAAAGAAATCGAGAGCTTGGTTGACATTCCGCAGGGCATTTATAGGACTCCAGTCTATTGCACTTGGTCCTGCCACAGGAAGCACCCCCCATCTAAGTTAATCTCATTCAGGAACTCCTCAAGAATTGAACTAGAAGCACTCAGGTCTGATTTGAAAGGCATAAACTGGATGAAGCTCTACTCCCTCACAAATGTTGACATAGCACTAAAGTTCCTCTTTACAGCCCTCTCCTCTATCCAGGATAAACACGTTCTTCCTGTCACACAACGCATCAGGGGTGGGGGTGCCAAATGGTTAACTAAAGAGTTAATGTCTGTTATGAAACAGAGAGATAAAGCATGGACCAGTTATAAGACCTCACCCACAGTGGAACATTGGAATGAATACTGGGGACTGAGGAACAGATGTAAGTGGGAAATTAGACTTGTAAAAGCTAACTACTTTAAGGCCTAGCAAGTAAAGAACCTCACTGACCCACATAGTTTTTGGTTGGCAGCAAACACTGTCTTTAAACTGATGCCTGCAGGGAACTCTATCAAGTTAAATACAGAAACCGGTCTCATTACCGACCCTGCAACAGTAGCAGACTTAACTTCAAATTTACAAATCTGGAGTCTTACCAGGCCCTACTACCCCCAGTTACACAGAGGACTCACTCTCAGCATCATGAAGATAGGCTTAGCAGCTGCCCACCTTTTTACTTCAAAACCAATGAGCTCATCTGAGGTCCGCCATCTACTGCATGCTCTGCCTAATTCTAGAAGTGCAGGAAGCGTTGGGTTTGCTTCTAAATTTCTGAAACTAGCAGCTAACTGAGGCCAAGCCACTCTCTTACATCATTAACCTGTTTGTCTCCACAGCCACCATCGCAAACCTGTGGAAAGAGGCTAGGATAGTCCCTATCTTTAAAATTGGTGATGCCTGCCTGCCTGAGAATTATAAGCCAGTGTCCATACTATCTTGCATGAGTAAGATCATGGAGAAGGTAGTATTTAGGCAAATATCCGAACACCTTGAAAATAATAATCTTCTATCTATGGGTCAGCATGGCTTTAGAAAAGGGTATAGTATGACCACAGCCCTAGTCATTTTCACTGATCGCGTATTTAGTCAGACAGACTTAGGCCACTTCACAGGAGCCATATTTGTGGCTCTATCTAAGGTGTTTGATATGGTGGATCATTCTATACTCTTTAAACAGCAGTCCACATGCAGTTTCTCTTCCAACACTACTAACTGGCTTTAAAACTACCTGACTGGCTGAATGCAAGGGGTCTGAATTGGGGAAAGCTTATCCATATCTTTTTAAGTACACACAGGAGTCCCCCAAGGGTACATTCTGGGCCTTCTACTATACTCACTATTCATCAATCCTATGCTTGCTATACCTTCAGAAAGTAACAGGATCATGTACATGGATGATCTGATCCTGTTCCATTGTGACAACAACCTCACAAAGCTTTCCCAAGTCCTTAACATAGATTTCTTCACCACTGCTCACTGGTTCTAAAAACACCAACTGGTCATGAATGCAAAAAAAAAAATCCATACTGCTCAGCTCTAAACATAGACTCACAAGGGCAACATCTAACCACCTACCTTTCCACAACATACAGCCCCCCCAACAGTACCACCCTTGAGCAGGTGGCTACCTTCAAGTACCTTGGGGTGGCTCTTGATCCTAACCTTCTCCAACCACATTGGACAGGTAATCAAGTAGGTTAACCAGAGACTGAGTATCTGCTACAGGCTCAAACACCTTTTAATTTCTGAAGTGAGATTCAAAATAGGGAAGGGCACCCTTCTACCCATCCTTGAATATTGCTTCCCCATTATTTCCCTCGCCATACCCCAACTTCTTAATCATCTGAACACAGCATTCAACAATATCTGCAGGTTTATCACAGCAGCACTATTCAGCACCCATCACTGTTTACTATATCAAACACTAGGATGGATCTCTCTCCAGGCTCACAGGAGACTATTGCTATGGACCTTCATCTGCATATCACTTCATGAGGGTTCAAAGCCACTGCTGGCAGGTCTGTTATTCATTAAACAGAACTCTTGTACATTGAGGTCCTCATCAAACATGCTGCTGTTTTTGACAGAGAACTTTGTTTCTCTGAGGAAGGGGTCTGTATCGGCTTAATTTATTGAGTCAGGAGCAGAGGGTGAATCTAATTGGGGGTGTGGCTTAGGAGCTTAGGAGTACAAAAGCAGGTGTCTCCAATTACAGCTTCCTGCTGTTTTTGATGGAGGAGAACTTTGGTTTCAGAGCAAGAAGCATCAGTCTAGAACTACAGATTTTTTTACTGATAAATCACTTCTATCTCAGCAGGAGTCAGTACCTGTTTGGATTAAGCAAACAGATACTTTATTAGAAGAGGGGGGTTTCATTTAAGTAAAAAAAAGAAGAAAGTCACTGTGTGTTTCTCTGAGGAAGGGGGCTGTATCAGCTTAATCTACTGAGTCAGGAGCAGAGGGTGAATCTAATTGGTGGTGTGGATTAGGAATTTAGGAGTACAAAAGCAGGTGTCTCCAATTACAGCTTCCTGCTGTTTTTGACAGAGGAGAACTTTGGTTTCAGACTAAGAAGCAGCAGTCTAGAACTACAGATTTTTTATTAATTGCCCTCCTTCCCACCCCTCCACCCTCCCACCCTAAGCCAGTTCTACTTTTATAGCCACTGGATTTGGCTGACAACAGGATCTTCCTGTTTGGTAATAGGAAGGGAAGGATCACTGAGACACATTAGTTTCATCAACCTTAAAGGAACCTAAAAAATAACTCTTCCCCCCACCCTGGTTGCTGGAGGTCTGAATCCAAGGACAGAAGAAGGAGACTACAGAAGACTACAGGAAATTCCTGTCCCAGAACAGGAAGGGCAAGAGTTGTAAGGGCACATGGGCAGTAGGAAAGTAAGTGTAAAAATATATAGAGGGAGGAGACAGTAAGCATACAAAATAACAGGAGAGGGGACACCAAATAAGTCAAGATGGGAGTGGTGCAGTGCAATTGCTGTGGGGCAGCAGTGTACCGGGAGACATTCTGGAGGCTATGATGCTGCTCTGTTTGCAGGCACCTTTCTGGTCTGAGGGAGGAGGTTGCCCATCTCCAGGCTGACCTGGCTAGGATTTGTGAAACCTCTTCTCCCACCCAGAGACCACCAGAGCCACCACCGTTACCTCAGGGGTTGCCAAGAAAGAGGAGCAGTTGGACCAACGTGGGCTCAGAGAGGGAGAGGGTGGTGGAACAGAGGTGCAACCCTCCAGTTGTACCTCTCCACAATTCATATACTGTTCTGGCAAACAGTGGTTCCTCTATGGAGGCACCTGCAATGGAGACCAAGGAGGATGCTGGGAACCTCCACAAAGGAGACCCACAGGAGGGTAGCACAAGGACCCCACAGGAGAAGGAAACAACTCCTGGTGGGGGACTCAATCATTAGGGGGTAGAAGTGGGGGAGGAAGGGGATAGGGAGGTAAGGTGCCTGCCTGGCACCATGGCTCAGAGGGACAGGAAGCGAATCCTCAGGATCATGGGAGCACCTGCATGAGGGAGGGAAATGGATGTCACTGTCCACCTAGGACAAATGACATGGCTATGAATGGGATCATAGTGGTGCAAGAGGAGTTTGTGGAGTTGGGGAGGGGCCTTAGACAAATAGCATGTATGGTAACCTTCTCAGAGGTGCTGCCTGTCTATGGCAAGGATGATGCTTGGGTATTCCTCACCATAGGATTCAATGAATGGTTAAAAAACTGATGTGGAGCTCAGGGTTTTGGCTTCATTGGGGACTGGGGCGCCACCTGGAGGGATGCAGACTTATACTGACACGATGGTTTGCATCTGTCCGGGGGGGGGACCAGGATCCCAGGTGACAGGTTTAAATGCTTCATTGGCAAGCATTTAAACTAGCCAAGGGGGAGGCACTGAAAAGGAGCAGGGAAATCCTAGCATCCCCCCACAATACACAGTAGTTAGAGAGGTAAACACCAAGGTAGAGAAATCAGTAGGGAACAGGACAGGTGTAAATGCAGAAAAAGGCAGTAAGGACAGGGATGGGGCTAAAAGGGGTAAGACCAGTCTAGCGGGGTTGGGATAGTCAGGATAATAAATCAAGCAGACCCACAAACTTAGTGCATAAGAAAAAAAATGTGTCTATAACAACACTGGAAACCAGTACTGTCTGGGTAATAACTCCCAGCCTTTTCTGACATGATACCAGGCACTTATTCCTACGTGTGCACATTCTGCTATCACCATGGTTTAACCTTTGTAATGTTGTTAACCTTCATATCCTTGGACCATTGAGAAAGAAAAACAGATCAGCAGTACAAGAAAAGATCAACAGAGAGGAAGAAATTGTCTGTAGGTGGCCAGCCTATGAAACTAGAAAAATGAAAATAGGTAAAAACAGGATAACAAGACTGTCACGACAGAAGTTTACTGGATCTATAGAAGAAATGGTCCATATCAATCAGGTAGTATAGATCCACCTTCCTTTCCCTGGAAGGGGATGGAGCTAGGCCCACCCTCACCAAAGCTCTTTCTCAGGGTCCCTTAATTTCAAACACTTTTAATCAAGCATTTTACTAAGCAGACAGTTCCACTTATTTCCTTACACAAACCCTGAGACATTGACATTATACACCTTTTTCTAGTACAACACGATGAGGAAGTATATCACAACATTTTTATGTTGCCCACTGTCTTCCTATACCTAACTGAGCATTTATATAGGCCAATATGATCACTTTTACTTCAGGGTATACACTCAGTAGTGACCGTTAACTTAACCATTAATACATTCTATATATTGCAGTATTTAGTCTTCCACCATTACCTGGAATTCCTAAAATCTATTCCCAGGCAAGTACAGTCCCCTACAGGTATATCTGTGAAATACCCAGCTTATTCCCTTACAGACAGCCTTTGGGATTACGTATTACTCAAAATGGTCTAACTACTCAATCGGTAATGTACCATAAGGTAACAGTCTACCACCTCCCTTCGAGCGGCCTATGTGGGAGTCTCCCTCACCTCCAAGGGTGCCACTTCACGGTGGTCCCTTCCTATTGGTACCTTTTCCTTACAGAACCTGTGTTAGCATTTCTGCTAACCTGACACCTTCTATTTCCAGCAGTAGCAGGAACCTCTGTCTGGTTGCACTCATGGCAATTCTTTAGATAGATTGCCACTTGCTTATACATACCTGGCCAATAACAGAATGGAGTGAGTCTAGCCAACACTCCACCATAGCTCAGGTGCCCACAGAGACTGAAGTGTGCAGCTTCCATTATTTGTTGCCTATAGGCCTCAGGCACCACAACCTGTGCATCTATACTTTTTGTGCGGGGGTTGGGCCACATGTGGTAAACGACACCCTCTTTCTGTTCATACCACCACCCTGGCTTTGACCCAGCATCACCATTAACATGGCTACCTTCTTTCTCTGTAACATTTTGCCTTAACATGGCTACCTCTGGATCCTCAGCCTGCAATTTACCCCCATCACTATTATACATACTATTAAACATTTCATGGGTAACTGAACAAGACAGTGTCCCTTCAGCCTTAATGGCTTCTTCAGTCTTGCTTGTAGACTTCTCACCCAGTTTACAATGTCCAGATATAGTCTTACCAGGGGTCTCACTGACTTCATCATCTTCCACCAAGTAACAACCCTGCTACAGCCATAAAAAATAAATGGAAGGTGATGAGTAGCAATGCCCACAGTCTGTGCAACAAGCTCCCTGAACTAGTGGCCTTGATGGAAGAGGGATGCCTGGATATTGTGGCAGTAACTGAAACATGGTACACAAAGAACCATGACTGGGATATCAACATACCAGGACACACAGTCAACAGGAGGGACAGGGTGGATAAAAGAGGAGGAGGAGTAGCTCTCTATATAAGGGAAGACATTAAAGCAACATAACTAAAGAGTTAACAGGAAGTTGATGAGTCACTATGGGTCACCCTGGAGACAGGAAATGGCACCACAATCCACATGGGGGTTGTGTACAGACCCCCATCTCAGGGGGAGGAAATGGACAAGGAAATGATAGAAGGCATCCTTAAAATGGCAGAAAAAGGGGAGATATTGTTGATGGGGGACCTGAATATGCCAGATGTTAACTGGAGTACCTTTGCTGCTGGCACTTCCAAGAGCAGGGTCATTCTTGATGCCCTAGGGGGGCATGCCTCAGACAGCTAGTGTTGCAACCCACTCAGGAAGGAGACATCTTAGACCTGGTACTCTCAAATGTGGAAGGAGAAAGGATCTCAGATTTATAAGTGTGTAGCTATCTGGGAACAAGTGACCACCAAACAGTGTGGTTCACAATAAACACAGCCATAGTGTCAAACCATACAAAAACAAGAGTATTGGACTTTAGGAAGGCTGACTTTGGGAAAATGCGAGAGTACCTCAGAAAAGCACTAGCAAATGGGAAAGAAGGGGGGTGGAGGAACCATGGGGAATAATCAAAACAGCCATCGCAGAGGCAACAAGTCTTTGTGTGAAGCAAATCAACAAAACAAAATGAAGGAAAAAAACACTATGGTTCTCAAAAGAGGTGGCAGGGATGGTTAAGGAGAAAAGGATAGTATTCAGGAAATATAATGAAATACAGAATGAGCAAGACAGAGATCTTTATCAGTTAAAGCAGAAGGAGGCAGAGAAGGCGGTCAGAATAGCAAAGGCACAAACTGAGGAAAAGATAGCCAACTCTATTAAGAAGGGGGATAAAACATTTTATTGGTACATTAGGGAGTGAAGAAAGGCCAAGGGAGGGATACAAAGACTTAATAAAGGGGAGGGAATGTGGCAGAGGGTGACAGTGAAAAAGCAGGGATACTGAATGAATATTTCTGCTCAGTATTCACAATGAAAGAGGAAGGGGAGGTACCTAAACCAAACAAGAGAGAAACTCTGAATGAGGGGTCGATACCAGTCCATTCACAGAAGAAAGGGTTTTGAAAGAACTCTTGAAACTAAGGGTGGACAAAGCAATTGAGCCTAATTGGATTCACCCAAGAATTCTTAAAGAACTAAGGG
This sequence comes from Neoceratodus forsteri, assembly GCA_016271365.2. Lineage (NCBI taxonomy): Eukaryota > Metazoa > Chordata > Ceratodontiformes > Ceratodontidae > Neoceratodus > Neoceratodus forsteri. Next base: position 1,685,104,801 of record CM057456.1, read on the forward strand.
TAGAACTAGTAACACCACTTACTACTCTCTTTAACAAATCATGGGAGGATGGGGTGGTACCTGAGGACTGGAGGAAGTCAAATGTGATTCCACTTCACAAAAGTGGGAGCAGGGTAGAGGCAGGAAACTACTGACCAGTTAGTTTGACTTCAGTGGTAGGGAAAATGATAGAGTCACTTCTGAAGGAAAGAATTGTTGAGTACCTAGAGGCCAGTGGGGCACAGGACCCAAGGCAGCATGGTTTCACAGCAGAAAGGTCATATCAGATGAACCTAATAGATTTCTTTGACTGGGTGACCAAAGTAGTAGACCAGGGAGGGGCTGTGGATATGGCCTTCCTAAATTTTAGCAAGGCATTTTACACAGTCTCACACAAAAGATTAATATACAAGTTAGCCAGCCTTGGAGTGGGTCCCAAGGTGGTAGCCTGGATAAAAAGCTGGCTGGACAACAGGGCACAAAGGGTAATAGTAAACGGAGTCCACAGTGAAGAAAGGAGGGCAACTAGCGGGGTACTGCAGGGTTCGGTACTGGGACCGGTCCTCTTTAGTGTCATTATAAGTGACATTGGAGAGCACCTGGAAGGAAAGGTTTGCCTCTTTGCAGATGACACAAAGATCTGCCACATGGTTGGTACACAAGGTGGGGTGGAAAGGATGAAAAGGGACTTGGCAAGTTTGGAGGAATGGTCAAATATGTGGCATCTCAGATTCAATGCAAAGAAGTGCAAGATAATGCATCTGGGAAACAAAAGCCCAAGGGAAGACTACACAATTGGGGGGTGAGTTAATGACAAGAATAAAAATTGAAAGCGACCTAGGAGTAATTATATCAGATGACCTAAAAGTGGGCAAGCAATGTGAGAAGGCAGTAAGGAGGGCTGGGGGGATACTGGGATGCATAGAGAGAGGCATCAACAGTAGAAAACAGGAAGTTGCTATCCCTCTGTACAGACAGTTAGTGAGACCCCATCTGGAGTACTGCGTGCAATTCTGGAGACCCCATCTCCGCAAAGACATAGACAGAATGGAGGCTGTTCAGAGGAGGGCAACCAAAATGATGCAGGGTCTGCACCACAAGACATACGAGGAGAGACTAAAGCAGCTTAATATGTATATCCTTGAGGAAAGGAGGGAGAGGGGGGACACAATAGAAACTTTCAAGTATCTCAAGGGAATTAACAAAGTACAAGAGGGTAGCATATTTCAGAAAAAGAGATGTGCAAGAACAAGGGGGCACAATTTGAAGATAGAGGGGGACAGGTCAGAGGTAATGTTAGAAAGTATTTTTTCACAGACAGGGTTGTAGATGCATGGAACAGCCTTCCTGAGGAGGTTGTGGAGTCAGTAACAGTGGGAGAATTCAAGAAAGCATGGGACAGGCATAAGGTAATTCAAGTGGAGGGTAGAAGGAAGTAAGCTGTTGATTAACTAGAATCTGCAGCTTATCCATCAGGTAGTGAAATGGGCAGACTAGGTGGGCCAAGCAGTCCTTATCTGCTGTCAAATTCTATGTTTCTATTTTTCTTGGAATGCAGAACATCCACTGACATGGGACAAAGAACCTTCTCATGGGCAACACCTAAATTTTGGAATGACCTACCAGATGAAATCCAAAATCTCAAATCCCCCGCCCCCCATGACCTTCAAAAAGCATTTAAGGAATACATTTATAGCTACATCGGCCTGCAATTGCTAGAATAGCCATTAATTGATGCAGTCTTGATGCATTATCTTGCTGTTTTACCATATACTTACTGGATATGACAAATATTGAATGTTCTATGTGTACTCAATGTACTATGCCATCTGTGAAGTTATTGTAACTGTACTATCTGATTAACCCTTTCTACAGGTTCAAACCTATTGTATACCATGTATCACTGTCACTACTGTTATTGTTCATCTTTTTCTGTGTATAAAGACATGTCTCTGCATAATGTTGCAAGTGTATGTATGTGCCATCTATATGGCCTAGGTTATGCCTGTAAATGGTTCCTGGGACCAGTGCACTTACCCGGTTATCAAATACATAAATAAATAAAAATAATAAATAAATACATTTATTGCACCTTGCACTTTATTCATACCTCCTTGCTACCCACTAGACTGCTATCCCTTATTTATCCTTGCTTAAACTGCACAACAGCAAATTTGCTTGATTTTAGTCTTAGTTAGGGATGCAGCAAAATAAAATTTCCCCAATGAAATTGTGGCAAAATTGGCAATTTTACTGCAAAATCCTCCCTGGTGTCCAGTGGGGTCCCTCCACTGGCCAATCACCAGCCCAAATAGGTATTACCCCCTTCAAGTACACAGATTTCTCCCCCACCCCCATTCCCCCAGATCCTGGCCCTCCCAATCTTTACTTAAACAAAAACACTCCCTGGTGTCTAGTGGACCCCATCCTCCCACCCTCAGTTATCAGCACTCAACTTGCTCCTGTACTTCGATAGCCTAGCACAGCTCCTCCTCACTCACCTCCATGGCCAGCAGCCTGAATGAGTGCCAAAAGGAATGAGCACATGCTTGTAGAAGCACACACTATTCATTGAAGTGCACATAGTGCAGAAGGCTTAATGAGCACGAGCACGTCAAGCACGGCTCATTCATTGAAGCTAAGTCAGGCTGCCAGCCATGGAGGTGAGTGGAGGGCTGTGCTGGGTGCCCAGTTGGGGTAACGGGGATCAGGGTGGGTGCTGATAACAGGGTGGGGGTTGGGGTCCACTAGATACCAGGGAGTGGGTTTTTGTAAGTAAAGATTGGGGGTCTGGGATCCAGGAAAATGGGGGGCAGGGGAAAAGTGTGTACTTGAGGGTAATACTTATTTAGGCCAGTAATCTGCCGGGGGGACCACTGGACACCAGGGAGGATTTTGTTTTTGTGCCAGTGAGTGGCTAGGGGGACCACCATCATGTTGATAAAAAATGAAATTTCACCCACAGTTGGCAAAATTTCAGCCACTGGTGGTGAAATTTCCCCATGAGCAAAATTTCCCCGGCTTGGGGATGAAATTTCACTCGCAAGTGAGGGCAAAATTTTGCCTTTTGCCCAGCAAAATATTTTGTGAAATGCACTAATTACACAAAATATTTCGCTGGGTGAAATTTTCTAGTTTTTCACATCTCTAGTCTCAGTTCATGATGTTTTGTTTTTACTTGTTAATGTAACTATTGTTTTGATTCTATTATTTCTTTATTTCCTTCATCCTTGCATAAATTGCACAATTGCAAATTTGCTTTGTAGTCTTAGTTTATGTTTCATTTTTGCATGTTAATATAACTATTGTTAATGATTATATTATTATTCTCCTCTTCCCCTTCCCCCAGGACCCATCTGAAAGTGAGCTGCTATCAGCTCAGTATGTCTTTCCTGGTGAAACTATTCAAATCAATCAATCAATCAATATGAAGTGGAATTCCATTGCATGACCACCTCCTGCTTTAGCTGGTGCTGTGGAAGTCTGTTTTTTATCTGGAGGATTTTATGCTCACTTCTGGCCTTCATGAAACACCTAAAATATTCACACAGACAGCTGGCAGTGGTCAGTATGGCATCAGCCTCATTATTGTTCTTGAGGTAGCCCTGTACTAGTAAATTCAGGCAGTGTGCAAATCATGGTACATGAACAGGGTCACAGGAAAACTGTGGAAAATGTTACACACAAAATGCAGAGAATTTTTGTTCAAATTATGGGGAAATTACAGGAGTTCACTATACATCCCCGGTGCTTCCTAATAAAGTTTCTATTGCTTGATGCAGCATGTATTGATTGCATAAATTTAAGCAATAAGGCATGACTGGGGGTTAGATTAACAGTCTGTTAATCACTCCTTAGGGGTGTAATGTGGCACAGGGTGCAGCTGAGTGTCATATTGCCTGTAGGGGATGATTAATTGACTGTTAATCTAACTCCTGGGAGTGCCTTATTGCTATTATAAAAAAATATTCCAAAAGAAAAGTGTTAAAAGTTTACTATTTGAACGGTTTTGTCATTTAGTGAGAGATTTTTAATCAAATAGTTCTTCCATCAACAGTTTAAGAATGCTGGTTCATGATCAGAATGCAGCATTCCAGTCATTCAGCAGTGCTAGAGGATGAAATGCTAACAGGTAGAATTTATGTGCCATGGTGATCAGGCTGTACATGACAGTGTAACAGGGATTAATGTAAGACTGTTGGAATCCTAACAGCCAATCAGACTGCAGCATTTCTGAGACCTTTTATATAATGTTTGATAAATATATTGCCACTTGTATATGCTTTCAATTTGAAGAAAGGTTTGTGTTTTTGAAATGAATTGTGAAGTAATCATTATGTAGCATACCTTCTAAAATCTAAAGATATCTACCTCATGCAGTGCTAACTAAATTTTGTTTCACAATTCAGTCTGTCAATATTGAATAAATCCTGAAACAACATATTTTGCCAGTTTCCAGATGTAAAATAATGAAACCTGTTTAACAACTATTCACATTGATACAAGAAATGGGGTGCCTAATCAAGTTCTAGTAAAAATAAACTATTTATTTTGTTAAAATAATTGCTGCTTTTAATCAGTACTTTAAGTACAAAAAAATTTAAAATCACATGGGAAAAGTATTAAATCATACTAGTAGCTTTTCTGTACATCATACAATAGTTTGTAATACATGACACTTTTGTTTTACTTGAGCTGCAATGATTTGTGTCTGTTTGAAGGTAACTAAACATACTTTACCTGTTTTAGCAGCCCTACCAGTCATAATGTTGCACGCTTAATAGCGTACATTATGGCTAACCTGATACAGCGCTACACTAGTGAGCGAATGGTGCAGTGCCGCGTATACTGCTGGTATTGCACCATTCCCATTTTCCCAGGCAGAGAATAAGACCTCTGCTGGGAGTGAGTTCCACCAACCAGTTGCTGTGGCTCAACAGACTGAGCCACAGCGGTAGGGAACCCAGGCAGTGCTACTGGGACCGGGTTTGATTCCTGGTCCCAGAAATGTAATTTTTTTTAATCTTTGTGCGCTTCCTGACCTGAACCCCCCTCCTGGAGTTGAGAATCTATATTGGGGGGTTCTGGGGGCAAAGCCCCCCATAACGGGTGGTGTGGGGGGGCAATGCCCCCCACAGAAAAGAAAGATATTCCACATGGCAAGAATTGGCAGCACGATTGTGCTGTGCAGCATAGTGTTGTGCATGGTAGTGACCCCATGCCTTTAGCAGCATGTTTTCAGAAATGGTAGTCAGTTTTTTTGGGGGGCCGGGTTGTAGGCTTTGTATGTGAACATGTAAGTGTGGCAGATTATCAAGCAAGGGATCACTGTCACCCACTCACTCAAAAGGACATTCTAGGTTATAATGAGCAGGGCCATCAAAACTCCTCAGACTTTCTAATCAAAATTCATTCAGAATGACAGTATGCATACAAGGCAAACCTACGCTACCACTCAAATTAAGCACTGTAGATAATGCTCCCTTTAGGTGAATGGGGAAATTTGCATCCTTTCCCACACCTACTGATTCAGTCTCTGTGGTAGCAAAAAATGTTCTGATAGTCTGCCTCAACACAAATTTTAACATATGCATTGCTAGAGGGTTTTGGAAACAAACCAGGTAAGTGAATCAGATGAAATAGGAGTCACATTGGACCCCTACGCACCTCCTACTGTATTGTTTTGGCCAAACTGAAGTCTGTACACCAAATTGTTAGCATGTGTGAGTATCTTTCCTTGAGAACATAAATATTTCATTTATTTTATATAATGATCAGTGTGGATTTTTTCAAAACTCTATATAATTGTTCTGTCTTAAATGCTTTGAGTCTGAATTGACTGCATTTTCTCTGGAACTGCTTATTGTACTTGTAATGTTTTTTGTGACTATGTATTTGACGTAGAACCGTTGTAAATGATCCTGTGTATTCAAAGGTAATCTCTGAAGTTTTCAATACATAGATAAATAAATACATTTGCATACAATTTCAGTCAAAAATATATCAAATGTCAAGAAACTGTGGATTTTATGCATAAAATGGTGAAAATTGCAGATATTGCAGTAAACCTGAAGATACAGTTTTCCAGTGACCCTGTCACATGAGTAAATGACCCATCCTCCATGGTCTTAAAAACAGTTCTGCCATTGTCACTGGAAATAAACTTTGCTTTCATGTCCTGCTACATGAGCCATTTATCAATTTGAGTTTGCAGCTCACTCAATATATTTAGGGCAGTGTGCTGTACAGTGTCTGTACAAGTCATGCTGAGTGTGGCCTGCTGATGCACACTAGCACGGGGTGGGTGGCTAAGGCAGGGAGGAGACTGATAGTGCATCACAGAAAGATAAGGGAAAGGAGCCCAGTGGGCCATTATACATATATGAGGATGCAGCTCCAGACCTATTGTTCCACATATCTGTTATAAGGTGCACAGTGTCTACAGCACAATGACTAATGGCATGAGACACAAAAAATTCAAATCTATAAATAATTTGGGAACAGCCTTTGTGGAAAAAATTGATCTTGATGGAATATTGCACTTTGGAACTGCCTATTCATTTGATGCCTAAAACAAGCATTTTCAACTAAAGAGTAAGGCAAATGATCAACTGCTAGCATTTGTGCCAAATGTGTCAGGTGGTTGCAGTGACATTTTTGTGTTTTTGGAAAGAGCCTCAGTTGTTTTAGGTTGTACTAGTGGCAGGGGTGCAGATTGGGAACATGGTGTGACAGCTGACTAGGATGGAATATTACTACCAGGGTTAGGTCTCATACTTTTCACTTTTGAGAAATATCCAGAAATAGAAGTAGCTGGTCTTGAAACTTTACTAGCAGGGGTGCTGCTGTCAGGAAGCAATGTGGTGTTGGCAGTGCTAATGGTATAATAGTCTATGTCCCCGACCATGGCTTCATCATCCCCCCCTTCTCCCATGACCAACATCAGGTTGCTCATTCCCAGTTGAGGTTCCCTCTCATACTTCTGTCACTTTATTGTTTTGTGTTCCTATGGCTACACTAACCTGTATGCCTGAGATGTGATGCTTTACAATGCTGATTCAAGCTTTGCAGATCTGGCAAACTTCAAAGTTCTCATCTGTGGGATTGGTGACAATGGAGTTTGCCCTTTAAGGGGCAGACCAGGTTGTCCTGGTGCAACCCCTCCCTTCTGCATAGAATGGTTTTGCTCAGAAGGGGAGGGGGGAAGGGGGAAGGAAGGGGAAGGGCTAAGGGCTAGAACAATGGGCAGGTAGCAGGAAGGGGAGGGGTGAAGGGAGGAACATAAGGGACAGCACAAGGGGGCCTCAGCCACTTTTTGCTGAAGTTTTGATCTACATCAACTGCAGCACGTCGGATTGGCTAATTCTTTAAGGTTTGTGCACCAGAATAGAGAGAGGTAAGAAACAAACAAGTTATATTGCAGGAAGATAAGCAAATTTAAAAAAAAAAAAGAGAAAGAGAGAAGGAGAGGAAGAATATATACAGTATTAAGATAATACATGTTACAGCATACAACTGAGAGCTGTGGGGGATCTTGAGTATGCAGAATGTTGGATAAGAAAGCAAACCAGGACCGTGTGGGGTGACATACATGCCTCATGGGGGTCTTTTGAAAAGATTTATTTTCTTTGATTATTGTGATGCTGAATTGTAGACCTAAAAAGCCCCTGAGCTGGGTGCGTGAGCAGGGAGCACAGGGCATGACACCACACATTTTGTTTGGGGGAGTTTATAACAAAGCAGGTCCATGGGAGTCTATTTGGTGGCAAGCTATCCTTTGTGTGGCTGCATGGTCTGATTAGAGGGCCCAGAAGAGGCTGTTGAGGTGGTGGGGAGTGAGTGCGAGTTGAGACCACGTGGCGTGACATCACATGCCATGCGGTAGGCTGAAAAAAACCCTTTTTGTACTTCTGGAGCCCTGGTAACAGTTTTTGATGGCTTGGCTAAGACTGGAAAGGAAGGGGAGGCCTAGAAGAGGCCCTGAGGTTATGGTCAGTATGGCGGGTGTCACACACCACGTGAAGAGTGGTAGAAACTCCCTTGTAGTCCTTTCCTGGAGCTTGGGTAGCTGTGGGATGGCCTTTCTGGCCCTGAGGAGGAATGGGGGCCTGGAAGAGGCCCTGAGCCTACGGGCAGCATGGCGTGCATCACACGCCGTGGGCGGTGTTGCTGGGCAGGCATTTGCCATGGTTTCCACAGTTAAGGTGGTAGGGGGAGGTGTGTTTGGACAGACAATTAAGAGTATGAGGACTGGAAGATGCTGAATAAACCAGGCAGGGTGAGCGTGATCTTGGTACCAAGTGACGATCATCCTGGGGCCTTGTTTTTGTGCGCTGGTGGTGGCTTGTCAGGGAGGATGTTTAAAGAAGGCCCACCTGGCCGCTCGGTTGCACAGGATGGAAGGTAGGCCTGAAAGAGGCCCTAACACCATACCACATGGCTCGTGGCACACGCCAGGTGGGGCTGCAGAAAAGAACACTTGCCGGGCTTTTCTTTTGGTGGCTACTGGGGCCGGGTGAGTCATTCAAAGGGCAGAATAAAGAAAGCAGTCTGGAACAAGGGAGAACGAGTAGACAGGGGACCATGCGAGTGATGTCACACGCCACTGGGGGGGTTCTGGGATGTGAAGCGTGCCCATGCGATAGGGCAATTTCCATGGACCCGGGGGGTCCTTCCCCTTTTGGGGAGGCATGCTGGGGGGAGAAATACAGGGCCTGGGAGAGCCCAAGGGGCAGAATGAAGGGGATTGCGACCTGTGATCTCGTGGGCAACATCCCACGTGGGGATTGGGTCACATTGAAAGCGGTGCCCTCACTTGTTGGGGGCTGATTGCGGTTTCAGCCTTTTTTCCTCATTTTGGGTACTGCAATGACAAAGAAGCTGGCACACAGAGGTATAGGAGGGCAGGGGCCAAATTAGGGGACCACACGGTGCGTCTGCTTCCTATAGAGGGGGAATAAGGATGCTGAAGGTGGGTGCTTTGGGTCAGCCCAGGCAGGCAGGGATGCCGAAAAATGACAGTTAAAGGGAGGGAGCTCCTGGGGTGGGGACAGCACAGTGCAGCCTTGGCTGAGGGGTGGCTGGATGCTGTTAGGGGTGCAAGGCCCAATTATCAATAATGGAGACAGTTGAGTGGGATACAGGGGGGTGCCAGGTCATTCACAATGCGGCTGGGTAGGGCACAGCTGAGAACAGCCAAGGGACCCAGCGACCTGTCAAGCTGGATGGGGGCCTTCGCGGGTGGCCCTGTCTGTAGTAAGGTAGTGGGTGGTGCGAAGGACAGGGTGAAGGCATACAAGGAGGTACTGACATACGAATAACCCTGTTTTTCTTTTCCTGTAGTTGTCTTCACAGAGCAAAGATAAGATGGACATGGCATCTAAGAAGAGCAGGCCATCAAAGGAAGATGCTTACAAGGCTATAATTGAATTGGCAGAAAAAGCAAACAGAATGTGGGAACTGGTGGAGGGGGAGGAACCAGGGAGACCCAGGGAGAAGAGAAAAGTGGGTCCAGGAAAAGGGGGTAGGGGGAAACGATCAGCCGAAGGACTACTTAGTCCCACTAGGGTAACACCGGTGATAGCGGGGCCCACCAGGGTGGTTGATCCAGTACCCCTGCAGCTGGTGGAACCAGTGACACCTGTACCCACCCCAGATCAAGGTGGGGATCTCCCCGGCGGAAACCAGACATGATGCCCTGAACGGGATGTTTCCTCTGCAGACCCAGCAGCTCACCCTCCACCTCCACCTTAACCACAGGGAGAAGCAAGGGAAACTTTGGAGGACCCCAGGCAGCTCAGCCCGGACAAGGTTACAGGTAACACATCCAGTGCAGTGGGTGACAGTGTAAAAGAATATATAGGGCAAATTGTGGTGGCACTGGGGACAGGAGAGCTGGGGCAGATGGAATCGGCTCTGGCAGAGATTAGGACGGAGAAAGAGGTACCAGAAAATAAGGAAAAGGGAGTGGAAAAAGAAGGAAAAGGTACTAGAGAGATAGGTGAGCCTGGGATGAGAATAGGGGAGCATGTGCCACTGGCCACAAAGGAAAAAATATGGAAAGGGGAATATGTGGATATATTCGCTTTGGTGAGCTGGGAGGTGGCAGCAAAATACGAGGAAACTGAGGGCATAGGTAAGAGTGAGATGGCAGCAGCCATAGTGCTTTTAGGGAAAAAAGGGGATGACAAGTTCACAAAAGGAAAGACTTGGGATGGGTGGTTCCTAGGTTTTGCCACTTTTTCAGCCATCGTTCTGGAAAAAAGGCCTGAGCTAGGCATCCCGCTCATTACCTATTCACTGATAATATGGAGAGCAAAAGCAAAGGGCAGGGTTGGATGGTTATATTACGATGAATGTTTTCGGCAGAGAATGGCAACATTTGGGGACATAAGATGGGACACCAAGCAGATAGATTTGTGGATGGATTATGTAACAGATCAGTCCACACCCGAAGGTGAGTGGGGCAAAAAGAGGTTTACGCCCCAGAGATGCTGCTGGGCTTGTAACAGGGCTTTCTGCTCATGACCGCAGTGTCGTCATCAGCATGCCTGTTCAAAATGCGGAGGAGGGCACCCGGCAAGCAAATGCAGAACAACATGGGCCCAGGGAGCACAAGGGCATGGGGGCAAGGATCAGGCCAACAGTTTTTTCGAGATAGCCAAGGGTTTAAGGGGCAAACATGGAACAAGGGAGGGAGGGGTAGGGGCAACAGGAATAGAGGAGGTCAGAATCACTGAGGGAAGAAAGGTCAGACAAAAAGAGAGGGAGGGGTCGGGGAGGAAGGGCAGGTGGCACAACAGGGAGCATTTTGAGATGGCTAGAACCCCCATCAACCTGGAGGTGTGGACAGTATGCCTGGACAGATATTCGGACATGAGCATGTGGGATATGATTCTAAGCGGTTTTAACACAGGGTTTTCATTGCAGTGTAGGGGACCCAGGCAAGTGAGGGAGGCGAGCAACCTGGGATCAGTAAAGGGAAAGGAGGAAATGCTAAGGTGGAAGATTGAGAAAGAAAAGGCAGTAGGTAGAGTAGAGTAGAGGACCCATTTAAAACTCCCCCATTGCCAAACATGCAGATATCGCCATTGGGTTTGGTACCCAAGAAACAAGAAGAGGAATACAGGGTGATCCACCACCTGTCCTATCCGGAAGGGGAGTCTGTGAATGACTTCATCAGTGAGAAACATAGTAAGGTGACATATGTGACACTAGAGGATGCAGTCTGGATAATCCGGGCCACAGAAGATGCAAGGATGGCAAAAACGGACATTGAGTCCGCTTTCAGACTGCTTCTGGTCAGGAGGGAGGACTGGGGTCTATTGGGTTTTAAAAGTGGGGTACAGTATTATTTCGACAAAGCAATGCCAATGGGGTGTTCCACAGCATGTGCTACATTTGAGGTGTTCACCACATGTTTGCAGTGGATATTCCAAGAAAAAACAGCTTATAGGACAGTCACCCATTACCTGGATGATTTTCTTTTCATTGGGAAGGGCGAAAGGGAGACGCAGAGGATACTAGGTAAGTTTCAGGAATTGTGCCGGGAGCTGGGCATCCCATTGGCGCCAGAAAAAACAGAGGGGCCCAGCAGGGTTATGGAATTTCTGGGGATCAAGATAGATGCCCTGAGCGAAGTATTTAGACTACCAGACAAAAAAGTAAAGAAGTTGAAGGAACTAATCCAGGTACATACCAGCAGGAGACGGGTACATCTAAAGTTGGTGCAGCAGGTACTGGGGCACCTGAACTTCGCATGCAGGGCCATCAGACCAGGAAGGGCATTTATGAATAGGTTAGCTAGGGCTACAGCAGGGGTCACCAGACCACATCACTGGGTAGATTTGACACGGTGTGTCAGGGAGGATTTTAAAATCTGGGAAGAATTCCTCAGGGAGCACAACAGGTGCTCTTTCTGGCAAGAGGAGTGGCTATACAACTGGGGGGCTAGGCATGGGGGGTACCTGAGGGGTAGATGGTTCACAGAACCCTGGCCTGCCAGTTGGGTGAAGGAGGGGAAAGTAAAAGATATAACATTACTAGAGATCATGCCCATATGGGTGTGTACCTTGGTCTGGGGAGAGGAATTATGGGATCAGAAAGTGACATTTTGGTGCAATAATAGAGCATTGGTGGATGTGCTGAACAACAGGGGAGCCAGGTCAGGCACAGTAATGCAGGTATTACGACTTTTAGTATTAAGGGCATTAAAGCTGAACATGTCTTTTAGAGCACAACACATAGAAGGGGTACCCAATACCCTGGCTGACAGCCTTTCCCATCTGCAGCTGGACCGTTTTCGGAGGCTGGCACCAACAGTGGAGGAAATAAAAACACCCATACCAACGAACATCTGGGACGTTGGCAAGAAGGAGCAGAATTGCTGTTTTGCAGCTCATGGGCGCCCCGGACTCTGAGGGCCTACGATGGGGCCTGGTGAGTTTTTCAAACATTCAGGGCAGAGCACCAGATGGAGGTAAGTAGGCCACTGACAGAGGAGCAATTGGGCATGTTTACCATGGAACAGTGGAAAAAAGTACAGCCCACACCACTATGGGAGTCTATCTGGCAGGGATTAGTGTTATCTGCAGTTTAAAGGGGTGGAAGGACCTGACAAAATCATTACTCATTAGAAGAATGAAATAAGGATGGAGCAGGTTGAAACAAGGGCTAACAGATAATAGAAGGCCGATAGGGGAGCAGTGGCTAATAAGGCTGCAGGACGTGCTCCCGGCAATATGCAGATCAAAGGCCGAGACCCAACTGTTTCACATAATTTACGTGGTAATGTTCGCGGGGGCTATGAGAGTAAGTGAGGTGGTAGGCCATGGGAGAGAAGACAAGGAAGGGGGGTTAGAATGGGAGGATGTAAACTGGCGGGTAACAGAGATACGGATCAAGATAAGGAGGTCGGAAACTGATCAGAAGGGACACGGTTGCATAGTGACGCTGAAAGGGCAAGCAGAGGGTGCAATATGCCCAGTACAGGCTCTGTGGACTTTCACCACAGGGCATGGGAACAGGATGGGGAAATTATTTGTACATGGTGATGGAAAAAGGCTCATTGGCTACCAAGTCACAGCATTACTCAAAAAGGGCATGCAATTCAAAGGGAAGACCTGGCAAATTACTCATCCCATTCTTTGCAGATTGGGGCTGCAACACAGTGGGCAGCAGCAGGGGAGACAGTGAACGAGATATTGGAAAAGGGATGCTGGCGATCGGCCAGTTATAAAAGATACATTCGAGCATTGAAGAAAAAAAAAAAAAAGGAAAGAGAATATGTTGTTTGGAGGTGGTGCTCCTGGGTGGTGTAAAAAAAAAGAAGGGGGGAATAAAGAGTGAAAATACGGGTGTGACACTATGAGCATGTGTAAAATAATGAATTTTGCTTCTTGAACCCCATAGGTAGAGGGAGGAGCACGGAAGTTTGGATCTGCAGCCATTCCTATATTTATTGGGCTGGGAAAAGAGCAGAGAAGAAGGCTGGGGGAAGACAGCTGTACCAGGATGCAAGACAGTGTAGGTTGGTCTGGCAGGGCATATGGGGGATGAGATGGGCACAGCTGCTTCCAACCTTAAAAGAACTCAAGGGACGGTGACCTTGTCCAGGCCTCATTATTATACATCTAGGGGGCAATGACCTGGCAGGCAGACCTTGGGTAGACACATACTTACAAATAAAAAGAGATTTAAGGGCAATATGATAGTGGTGGCCACGGGTGTGCATCGCCTGGTCAGACATGATACCACGGAGGGTGTAGAGGCAGGGGCACAGCCACAGAGCAGTAGAGTGGGCTAGGAGGAAAACGAATAGGAGAGTTGGGACATTGGTAAGGCAGATGGCAGGACAGGTGATACTGAGGGGGGTAGAAGAATGGGTAGAAGATTCCTACAGGGCAGATGGTGTGCACCTGTTGGACCTAGCCATAGATATATTTAATACGGAAACAATGGGCTTCATAGAAGCATGGCTAAAACATGCAAAAGATGGAATATAAAAAAAAAAAGAAGGGGAGGAAAGCAAGAAGGAATAAAAAGAATATTCCCTGAGGTAAGGGAAATTGGTACCCTAGTATGGGGAAGCCAGCCATCCAAAGCAAGCTGGAGACTGGCTAGTGGGGAAAAGGGGAGGAGGAGGAGGGGAGGGGGGAACAAAAAAGGAATAACACAAGAAGAGGAAGAAGATGAAGGAGAAAGCTGTCTCAGTTTTCACCATTACCTAACGGAAAAGGAGAAGAAGAAGGCACCCAGGTTTTCACCTGGGGGAAGGATAATCAGAGATTGATATGTGGATGGAAATAAAAGAAATTTTGGAAATGATAATAAAGAAATGGAAATGGAATATGGAATTATGAATATAAATAAATTAATTGCCAATCTGAGCACAGCAACAAACAATGGTCTCTGTCTTTTGTGAGGGAAAGGGGGGGTAATCTGGGACAATGGAGTTTGCCCTTTAAGGGGCAGACCAGGTTGTCCTGGTGCACCCCTCCCTCCTGCATAGAATGGTTGTGCTCAGAAGGGGAGGGGGAAGGAAGGGGAAGGGCTAAGGGCTAGAACAATGGGCAGGTAGCAGGAAGGGGAGGGGCGAAGGGAGGTACATAAGGGACAGCACAAGGGGGCCTCAGACACTTTTTGCTGAAGTTTTGATCCTCCCACCCACCCTACTAGGCAGAGCAAGAGGGAAGACAGTCAAGATGGGACTGTTTGGTGGGTCTGTCAGGATGGATGACAGACATGTCCGGTCGAACAGTTTGGACTGCCAAAGGTGGATGGCATGTGATAATATGGTTATGGACTGCCAAAGGTGGATGGCAGGAGAAAAAGGGGAGGGGGGAACAAAAAAGGAATAACTCAAGAAGAGGAAGAAGATGAAGGAGAAAGCAGTCTCGGTTTTCACCATTATCTAACGGAAAAGGAGAAGAAGAAGGCACCCAGGTTTTCACCTGGGGAAAGGATAATCAGAGATTGATATGTGGATGGAAATAAAAGAAATTTTGGAAATAATAATAAAGAAATGGAATATGGAATTATGAATATAAATAAATTAATTGCCAATCTGAGCACAACAACAAACAATGGTCTCTGTCTTTTATGAGGGAAAAGGGGGGTAATCTGGGATAAACAAAATCCCACACTTAAAAACTTGTTTATAGCACTGGATTCTGCTTCCTAACACATGGCCTTTGACCATGGTGAGGGGACATGTCTGGGTCTGCACGTCTACTATTATGACCACCCACGCCTCCACTCTTACCTCACATAACACAGCCCGCTTGTTGTTGCTTATCATTTTGACCCTCCTGCACATTAACTGTTCTTTTCATTTTGGATGTGCTCTTATCACTCTTATCACCCTCTGTGTTCCGATCCTCACATTTACAGTTCCTTTTCCCTTTATAGAACAAAATTGCTGGGGCCTCTCTTTGGCTCCTAGTCTAAATCCAGGACCAGATCATCTAGATCTGAAAAAAACAAACAAACACTGCTTTCAGTATTGATATCCTAAACTGGAACTTCCAGCTCCTCCTTATTTATCTCCTCCACTTTTTCATCTATGTCCTCCAGTGCCTCCTCCTCCTTCTACTCCTCTAACACCTCACACTGGGAATCATCAAAAATCATCACTGACTGTGTCTCTGATTCTCCAGTAGCCTAACTATGAGCTCTCTCCCCTCCTTGTGATTGGGACATCAGAAGCATTGCTGCCACGTCACTTGCTGACTGTTTTACAATGTGACTCTGCTACACAGTCACACTTTTCCCACTACCAGTGACTTCCCTTCTACAATCAGCAGATGACACAACAACAGCCATTCATCGTACTGGAGCTGCAGCCAGCATCTGTACCACAGATGGCAGCAAAGGATGCATGTTAGATGATGCTGCTGATGCACTATGGGCTGCATATGCAGCTCTTTTCATGCCTCTCCCACTTATGGAACTTGACTGTGCAACACCACGTCCTGAGCCACACTTCTTCTCAGTGATATTGACACTGGAAATATTATTCAAGGTTAGAAACAGAAACAGTTTCCTTCATTACATTAAAAAAAAGTCTGCTGGGAAAAAATAAAACTTTTATTTAAAGCAGAAAATCTATCTCAAATGTCAGCCTTAAATATGTATTTTGGGGAGTTACACTTGCAGTTAATTCTTTGAGCTTATTAATATCATTCAAAAAGACACTGTCTTCTCTAAGTTTAATTTAACTTACCACAAATACATCTCTCTATCTCTTCTTTCTCTCTCTCTCTCTCTCTTACTTCCTCTCTGTAGCTAGTGATGAGCACAGCCCTTTCTTTGATGGCTGGGAGGGAAAACACAGCTGCAACAAACAAAAGACACACAAAAATTGTAAGCCAAGCAAATAATACACACACTACTGTACCAACATCACTATAACTTTTACTACAAGCCTGTAGTAAAAGTTCCCGATGAAGCAATTTCTTATTTTTTTCAGAGTAGATCCTTTTCTCTCAAATTCCCATAAGTTCTGCACTGAGCTGAGGGAGTCACATGGGTACATTTGTTGTGGAATGTAGCACCATGTGTCCATTTTTTAACCATCGTAAGATAATCCATGAAATTTTATTCTGCACATGGACATTTCCATGGAATAAGACTCCATGGATGACAATGCACTTTTGGTGCTTTAAGTGATATGGCAGAATATAAATTAAAGACAAAGAGGATACAATTTATGATTAAGCTACAGGCAAAAGGTACATACAAAGCACCCATCGCAAAAGAAGAAACCACACCAGAACAGGTTAAAATTCTTACCATTTATTACAATGACTCTGATAGTGCAGTTAACGTCCCTAGAACAATCAGTGGCAGAAAAAAACACCTAAAACATTGAAATGGGAGTATTTCATAGGACATTTTATAACTGAATTCCATGTATGCTAGGTAAAAGTGTATTCCATGTAATCTAGGTAAAACAGTTGCAGAAACATTCCCACAGATGAGGTTGAGATTCATGGAATTTAGTTCTGTGATAATGGAGTGAAGAAGTTCATGCTGTAGTATTCCACCAGAGAATTCCACTGTTCTGCTTCAGACAGAATTTGGAGGAATTTCAGGAAATTCCATTACACTAGAATTTGAAAATTCTGCACAGCACTAACAGTTAGTCATAAACAAGGCAAATATTAACCAATACTCATTCTGCTGGTTCCATTGAGAGTCAAATGAATGTTTCTCTAATAATAATCAAAGGGTTTTTGGCCAAAAATTCAAATTACTTTAGGTAAATATTCTTTATTTCTGACATAATTTTAAGATAAAAAGATTCCAATGTAGAATTCTTATCTTGCAAAAGAAAAGAGAGAAAGATGTTGAGTAGTCATAGGCACCACTTAAAACATGAGAACATAATACATTGCTTGTTTTGTCTTATTGTTTTATTTTGTGTTTGGAGGACTTTTGAGCTCAAGAGCTCTTTTTCAAAGGTATCCAAGTCTATCAGGCTTTGAATGCTCTAGTTGCAAAGAAGTGTTGGCCAAGAGTAGTTTTTGTGAAGGGCAGAAGGAGTTTTCAATTCCCCATCAAATAAGTTCTATATTTGTTCACGACTGGGGAGATGAGGTTGCAGTCTTGCAGACACCAGGCAGCATTTAACCAAGAAGTGCTCTCTTGCGTGGAATGGCTCTGCTGAGGTTAACTCAGAGGTGGAAAGGAAGCCAGTTGGTGGAGAGGTGTAGGTCACGATAGTGGGAGTACGGTTTCATATTGAATGCAAATCTACAGGCTCAGTTGAATGCTATTGAGATTCCTTTGAGTACAGTGTTACTGGCTGAAAAGTAGAAGACTGTACTATAGTCAATCTTTGAGATGATGAGGTTGGATACTAGGAGTATTTTTACTTCAAGGGTGAGGTTGTCCTTGTTTCTGTTTACAATCCAAGGTGTTGGTGGATATGTTTGATCAGGGAGTCAATGGAGATGCAAAGGATAGGGTGCATCAATTTGTACACTGAGGTTCTAAAAGGCCTGGACCTTTTCAATGGGGTTATCAGGTGGTGTTGTGGGAGGGTCTAATGTGGGGGAGGGTCTAAATGATGACATGGAAATTGAGACAAGGGGTAAACAATATGCAAACTGAATTTATGTAATAGGAGACTCTATGATAAAATATATGAATGCTTATACAACAAAAAATCTAAAGGAGGTGGTAACTAGTTCATATCTATCTGGTGCAACCTTAGAGGATATGGTGACACTTGTTTCCAAGATGGTAAAAAAAAGGAGTGGACAATCCCACAGTATTGGTCCATGTGGGAACAAATGATATGAAGCATACAAGGGAAGATCAAAATATATTTTCACTAACTGACTATAGGTAAAATAGTCAAATAAATAAATGGAACACTAATATTGTCTGAAATCCTTCCAATACCCAGAGCAGGAGTAGAAATAAACAGGAAGGTCAAAAGGGTAAATAACTGGTTAGGAAGATGGGCGATGATTGAAGACTATGATTGTGTGAGGTCATGGGAGATGTTTGAACATAGAAATTAACTATTTGGGAGAGACGGGTTACACCCAAGTAGGAAGGGAAGTAAAGAACTGGGATGCCTCTTTAGGAAAATGATAGAAAATAATTTAAATTGATAAATACAGGGAGAGAGGGTAAGGGGATAGTTAAAAAATCTGCCTTATCTGAAATTGGGAAACAACTAGATAAAGGATTGGAGAGAAGCAGACCTTTTAAGAAGAAGGGAAAAAAACTTAAGATACTGCTCTTGAATGCAAGAAGTATAAGAAATAAAATAGACAAACTAAAATATATTGTTGTAAGGGACAAGATAGACATTTGTGGAATCACGGAGACATGGAGCAAAGAAGGAGACTGGGGAATCGATCTTGCAGGGTATGACTACTTCCAAAAAGTTAGAACAAACAAGAAAGGTGGGGGTGTTGGTTTATACATTTCTAGTGATTTGAAAGCTTATTGTTATGATAACAATGAAAATAATGTGACAGACCTAGAACAGCTATGGGTGAGGTTTCAAATATGAAATGAAACCTATACACTAGGACTATGCTACCGAACCCCTGGATTGTCTGATGCTGAGAATGAAAGCTTTCTCAAACTAATTGAAGAAAGGACACAAAAGAAAAACACCCTGTTAATGGGAGACTTTAATATGCCTACCATAGACTGGACAACAAACCAGGGAAGAAGTAGCACAGATAAGAGCTTTTTAGAAATATGCTTTATGAATTGGTTAAATCAATATGTATATGAGCCAACAGTGGGAAGTCATATACTAGATCTTGTATTTAGAAGTAATGATACTCTGCTAGAAGATATTAGGATAGCCCCACTCCTGGCAAACAGTGACCATAATATGGTCAGCTTTGGGATTAATGACAAAGTAGAAAAAATAAAAGGAAAAACAAAGTTTCTGAACTACTCTAAAGCAGATTACTCAAGAATTAAGCAGACATTACAGGCCTGGATGCAGGAAGTAGATCTAGAACAAAAAGTCATGCATGCCACTTGGTATATAATAAATACAAAACTACAAGAATGTATACACAAGTACGTACCAGAAGTAGTAAAATATAATGACACAGGTTGTATACCTCCATGGTTCAATACAAGAACACGGAAGCTAGTAAAACAAAAGGAAAAAGCTTATAAAAAATTTAGGGGTAATCCAACAGACATTAGAAAAAAAAACAATTTGTGCAATTATCAAGAAAATGTAAACAAAGTATAAGAAGAGCTAGGGCAAAATCTGAACAAAGATTGGCACAATACAATAAAAATAACTATAAAAGTTTTTATAGTTATATTGGGAGTTTAAAAAAAATAACAACCACATAACAAATATAACCGTAGGTGACAGTACCTTAACTAAAGAAGATGAGATAGTGGAGGCATTTAATGAACACTTTTTGGGAGTGTTTAAATTAGATAAACCAGGCAAAGAACCAGATACAAAACTACAAGTGGGATGTAACCATCCAGAGTGGCAAATTACAGAAAAACAGGTTAAGGAGAAGCTAGGAAACTTAAAAAGCTCTAAATCCAGTGGGTCAGATGGATATCACTCCTTGTTTCTAAAAACCCTGAAAAATGAATTGGCAGGACCACTGTGTGTGCTGTTTAATAGATCGCTAACAGAGGGTTTGGTGCTTGACGAGTGGAGAGTGGCACATGTAACACCTACTGTATACACAAGTCAGGAAAAAAACACAGATAGATAACTATAGGACAATTAGCATTATTTCTGTGGTGGGGAAGTTGATGGAGAACTGTATTAAGGACTTGCTGCAGCAAGGCTTAGTGCATCTCCAGGTATTTGACAATAGTCAACATGGATTCCAGGCAGGTAGATCCTATACAAGCAATTTGCTTCACTTTTTTGAGACAGTAAGTCAGGCATTGGATGGTGGGCTCCTAGTGGATATACTGTATTTGGACTATGCCAAGGCATTCGATTGAGTCTCCCATAGAACATTAATACAGACATTGATGGACCTGGGTGTGCATTGGCAACTTGGTTCTTGGATAAAGGTGTGGCTTACAGATAGGAACCAGCGGGGTCCAACTTCGGGGGTTTCTTTCTGACTGGGAAAGAGTGACGAGTGGGGTGCCCCAGGGCTTGGTCCTGGGTCCCCTACTATTTAAACTGTTTATAGCCTCCATGCAGATTACTGATGGTGCATGGATCTGCAAATTTGCAGATGATGCAAAGGTGGGAGCTGTAGTAAACAACAAGGAAGCAATAGACACATTCCAGGAACAGTTGCTGGGACTGGAACTCTGGGCTGAAAACCACTGTTTGAGATTTAATACAAATAAGTGTAAGGTCATGCACCTTGGAGTAAACAACAGGGGGGCAGGATACAGATTAAACAATGTAACAATAGCTAGCACTAAGTCTGAAAGAGACCTGGTAGTAATAATAACACACATTAACTTTTAGTAAACACAGTACTGAAATGGTTAAAAAGGTAAATAGTGTGATAGGAAACATATTGAGGAATATAAAAAATAAGCATGAGGATATCATGTTGCCTTTGTACAGATCTTTAGTAAGGCCACTCTTTGAATATGGAGTTCCCCTGACTTCCTCACAGGATGTGGAAACTGGTAAACTAATAGAAAAAGTACAGCATAGGTACACAAAAAAAATACGCGTTGTCAAGGATATGAAATATAATGATAGATTGCACAGGCTAGGCCTGTATTCCATGACATATCGTTATTTGAGAGGAGACCTGTGTTATGCATATAGATGCTTCCATGATAAGATATTATGGGAATGTGCAGGACTTAGAATGAAAGGAGTACCAAATAGGGCTACTAGACTACATTTCCATCAACTACTAGGAGAAACATATAGAACACAGAGAAGGGGGAAATGGTATAATCAGAGGGTGGTTGGAGCATGGAATCAACTGCCACGTGACGTGGTGGAGTCTCCTACAATGAATATCTTTAAATGCAAGTTAGATGATTATGTGCAGGGAAAAAAATGGGAGTATCTCCACTGATGTGGCAAGTCCGTGTATGGCCTATGGCTGATAGGACTTGAGCAACAAACTATGAACTATGTTCTAACTTATTCTGAGGTGCATAAATATTTATGAGCTGGAAAAGTGCCCTGCAAATTTATTGTTGTGCATAAGTGCCCTACCGGGGGGATATTAATTAATGTAATAATGTGTACACTGTGATCAGAAAACGATATCCCTAGACCAGTACAAGCTTCGTTACTGGTTGATCAAAAGAAGAACCAGGAACCCAGGCTTTCCTGGGCAATGAAATATCAATAGAAGTTTGTAATTTTTTGTCTTGCAGAAAAAAAAAAACTGTTTAAGGGAGGGTTTGTAAAACAACATATGTTTTGATCCACCTTTTAAGATTTTTATGCTATTAACATTAAGGGATACAAAACTTAATTGGAAAGTATGACTAATGAGGCAAAAATAAAAGGTGCATGAGTAATTCGACCATCAGTATTATAATATGCTAGAGTTTCATTTCTTTCTAGATGTCTTCCCTGAGTGCCTGGCACAACTTTTTCTTTTTTTTTCTGTGCCACAGTTTTAGGAATTTCTTTAGACTTAGATGACATATTGCTCTGGGTATCTGGATATGATCAATTTCTACAAGTAACTTTTATGACTTGTATCACAGCAGATTGACAAAGGCAGTGATCTGAAGTATTCAGAACAGCAAACTATTAAATGCCATCAACAAATGTTTTTTGAATAAGGCAAGTGATTTGAGGCTTTTTTTCTACAATACTTATACGAGACCACACTTAGATTAAGGCTTCCAGTTTTGGGGTGCATTAAGTATTACAGAAAGGCACAGATTGGAGCGGGGTTAAAGAAAGGCAACAGTCAATGAAAGGGCTAGAAGGTCAAAACTTATGAACAGCGTCTAGCTTCTCTTACACTTAACACTTTCCACAACAGATGCGTTAGAGGGGAATTTTTGTTAATGTACAGAATTATCAATGGAAAAGAACTAATGGAATGAATGAACCTCAAATTTAGAGCTTAAAATATCTTAAGAGGGCACAAGAAACAAATACAGTCTACCAACTTTAAAATAGATAAGTGTAAAAGACACTGTACACAAAGAATAGTTAGGATCTGGAATGGTTTGCCATCAGAGGTGGTGGACAGCCTGAATGTTGAGATGCTCGAGATAAGGCTGGACAAATATCTAGCTGGGTCAGGGTTTGCTGAATTGCTCTAATTAGAATCCAACAGCATATATCAGCTTATGCCTTCTGCTGCCTCAAAGCTTCCAAGTGAAATGAAAGTGAAATCTATTTAGTATTTTTTGCTCCCAAACATCTGAGTTGATAGGGCAAAAGAAATGCTTCTTCCTTCAAATTTAATCTAATTTGGGAACAATGTGTACTTTATTGCTAAATGCTTCTTTGCAAAGTATCCCTGTCATAGTAATTCACTTGTTTTATACAGGTTTTGGGTTCAGTTAGTATATGTAAGTATTACGTTTTTATTGTTTTTCACAACTGAGGATTAGAAGTTTCTAAAAAACATATATTTCACTGTTATTGTGCATTTCCCTTTTGATAGGGCTCCAAGATCAAATATTGCATTAAAATGCATGTGCTCACACAGTTGGCTTGTAGTAAAACTTTAAGTGGACATAAAAAATGCCTTGTGGTTAGTTAGAGCACCACCCCTGATGAAGCTGAAAGGTGATATATAAGGGCACTTCCTTTCAGTTGTCCTGCATTTGGCTCTAGTTTTGCACCTGCATCAATAGCAGAGGTAAATAAATTACCTTCTCTCTGCATATCCACTAGTGCAACATGTGCAAAGCAAACATCTTGACAGTCTGCCAGTACTGCATGACTTGTGAAGGTGTGATTGTTTTGCGGCCATTTAAACTTGTGAAAGCTGGGCTGTGAGCAGCATATTGGAAGCAGGCTGGTGACAATGCTGTTCTGTTTGCTGATGAGTGGAAACTTCTTACATATGAAATGATTATGCCACTCGTATCATGGAAAGTTTTCACTCATTAGCATACCAATGGGGTGTAATCATCATCACCTGCCTCCTGCTGCTGGTTCTGCTGTTGGTACGCCCCCACTAACCCAATCTAACTTTTAACATCGAACCTGCTGCATGTGTTCTTTCAGTCCCACCACTGGTATTCCCCCACTGCCCAATTCAACTTTTAATATCTAACTGGCAGAAATCATTTTTCAAAATCCCCTATGAAACATGTTTATGCAGCTGCTCCGCAAATCATCTCAGAGACTGAATTTTAAAAATTCCACTTATCTTCAGCATAACATGAGGTCATAAAAAGACTATGCTGAAAATTTCAGATCAAAATGTTGGAGCCCACTGAAAATGAGATACTACATCTCAGCAGGCCTATCTTGGGAAAATACATTTTAAAAATGGGTAAAAGTGCGGCCCCACTGAAAATGAGATATTGTATCTCCACTGAGCTATACTGGGTAAATACAGTGTAAAAACAGGTACAAGCAGGACCCCACTGAAAATGAAATTTTGCAACTCAGCAGGCCTATCCTAGGAAAATACATTTTAAAAATAGGTGAAGGTGAGGCCCCACTGAAAATGAGATATTGCATCTCCACTCAGCTATCCTGGGTAAATACAGTGTAAAAATGGGTACAAGCAGGACCCCACTGAAAATGAGCAGGTTCAACCTGGGAAAATACATTTTAAAAATGGAAAAATGCAGGGCCCCAAGCTGGCCTGGTAGTACAGTGGTAGTGCTACTGCTTCCTATGCTGATGATGCATGTTTGAGAACAAGCATGGGTTGACAGGGACTGACCAGAGAAGGGAGTACTGAGCATCCCAGGAAGTGCTTTCCTTTTTCAGGGAGGGGAGGACGCTGTTCCTTCTATGTGACTTCTGACTGGTGGAGACCAGTTGGCAGCACAGTTAGGATCACTAGGAGGGAAGGGTTGCTGCTGGATGCCTGTCGTGCATGTGTGCCACTGCTTGTAAATGCAACTGCCTCACACCCTAGGGAAGAACATCAGGAGGCAGGAGAAATATGCCAACTATCCAAGTCAGCTCCTCCCAAGGCTCTGGCACAATTGAGATGGTTGGCCACCCACAACACTGTGGTACTGGGTAAGTGGTGGAAAACCTGTAAGTCCATGAGAAGGCCAGAGAAGGGGCAGGGGGATGCCACTGGACAAGACCGGAATGAGAAACCATTCTGTTGGAAATAAAAAAGCAGGACCTCAATAAAAACAACATATTGCATCTTAGGTGTGCTATTCTGGGTTAACATACAGTATCATAAACATGTGTAAAAGCAGGACCCCATTGAGAATGAGATCTTGCTGCTGTTGTAACTTGAAGCAGCATGCAAGCAAATTGTTTTGCCATTAACAAATGCTTGTTTGTACTGTGGTTGATTGCAATTCAGTTTACTCAGTTTCTGAGGAACCAACAACACTTTTAAAATCAGTCTGCATAGCTTTTTTTAAAAAAAAATAAAACTGCAATACTTCCACTATTCTGAGGTTTAATTTTAAATATGGTGGCATTACTGTACGTTCTGCAGTACAGACCAGCAAGGTCAAACTTTATCCTATAATGCTCTGTGGAGCAAAAGTGTGGTGCTAGGCTTGCCCTCACCAATAAGAGGTCCCATTTACTGTTTTCTATCGACCCTGGCCTGAGTACACTGAGAGAGGTAAATTAGGAAGAATGCCCCTAGAAGCTTTGATTAAACTATGGATGGCCAATTATTGGATTCAGATAAATTCTACTGTTAATAGCAGGCCACAGTCCACAGACCTACCTTACTGAAAACATTTACTGTAGTAAAATCACTTAAATAACAATATTTCTTGGCTGGATTAACTCAAAAAACTCTTGACAGAATTTAAAGTGATGCACCCATGGAATGATTATGACAAAGGAATTTTTATTCCGTCAAGCTAAAAGTCATATTAAAAGTGTTATTTTTAAGGAACATTCTGATTGAGATGTACAGCCCATTAGAAAATCAAAACTTTATCCATGGAATGCCACCGATGAAAATTGGCATGGCTATGAACTTTACTTGTTAATGCCAATGCTCCCAGAGGAACGACATATGGTTACACAAAACAGATTTTGTGTGTGCCTCATGGAAAACACAGAACACTACTAATCTTTGAGTCTCCCATAGCTCAGATGGTTAGAGCATATCATGGAATGCTAAGGTTCTGGGTTCAAGTCCCAGTGGGAGGCTCACATTTCCATCTCAAAATGAAAATTCAGCAGGCACAATAATGTGAAAGCAGAAGCCAGGGACTCAGAGTGTTTTTGCAAGGAGATCATGAAGAAACCATCTATCATATAGTTTGTATGTCCCCTCTATGAAAAATGGAGGAAGGCCAATCTATTTGATATTATGAATGACTGGGATTACAAGTTTTATTTAGAATTAATTATTTTTTTTGTACTATCTACTAGAAGATTGCTGGCTTAAAGTTTTTACTACTTGTTTTGGATTATGGTTTGTTGTTTTAGTTTTTAACAGGGCAGGTGAGGGGGCATTACCGAGGGCAAGGACTCTGCATAACAGTATTCTGCACTTTGCTTCTCAGCTTCCTTTTATTGTCCACCACTGTGATCTTAAGTCTCTTAATTGGCCATCTCATAATTAAATATTCAATTCTCAGTTGGTTTGATTCCCATTCCTTTTATAATTTGTTTTTTTTACAAGAACATTAGGCTTTCTTCTGACCCATCAGTTATAAAATGTTTTCTGTTCCACATTTGAGAACATCTAAAGGGCAACTTTCCCTCCTGTTCAGGCTACCTAAATTGTTTCATCCATTGCCACATTTAATGTTGAATTTACAAACTTTTTTTTAATTTCAAAGGTGTGTTAAAATTATATTTTTTTCTAAATCTAAGTGTTATTGTTATTAATTGGACTTAAATTGTTGGTATTTTGTATCTGTGTTCGCTCTGCTGGACAACAATGTAAATAGCCTAACTAGCCCATGGACTTTCCTACTTATAAATAAAATTCAAATTCAAAATCAAAATAATCAAAATTATTTGCCTGTATGTAAACATTCCTGATTCCAATAGACATGGGATGGGATATTCAAAGGGGTTGTGCATGGCGCAACAGTGATGCACCATGTGCAACCCACTGATGCCCCCCCTGGTGCGAAATTCAAAGGTGGAAGTTTCACTGTGCAAATCCCTATGCACCAGGGTGCACCAGTAATGTATGCGGTGCATATTTGTGGGGGCGTGCTCATGCATATTTGGCACATCCTGATATTCAGCCCAGGATGTGTGGCATATTTCCAGGCACACACCCGCCTTGCACCGCACAGGGGGGTGCAAAGATCAGCCCGTAAAAAGAAGGAGCAAGGCCTGGCCACCCACAGGTGAGCTGCCATATTGCAGGGTGCAACACGGCAGCCACCAGCCATGGATGGCCACCAAACCTCTAGAGACAAAGTCCAGGTGTCGTTGCCCCACCACCCGATCGTGGGCATTATGAATACATAACTTCCCTGGTGATCCAGTGGACCTGTTCCCCAGCCCGATTGCAGGCTTTATATATAAAAATAAACCACGGTGGTCCAGTGGACCCTCTCCCCAGCTCAATCGTGTGCTTAAGTAAAACAAATTATTCCCTGGTGGTCCAGTGGACCTGCTCCCCAGCTTGATCGCAGGCTTAAGTAAAACAAATTATTCCCTGGTGGTCCAGAGGACCTGCCCCCCAGCCCGATCACAGGCTTAAGTAAATGAAAATAATCCCTGGTAGTCCAGTGGACCTGTTCCCCAGCCCGATCGCGGGCTTATGTAAAATAAATAATTCCCTGGTGGTCCAGTGGACCCACTCCCTAGCCCAGTCACAGGCTTATGTAAAATAAATAATTCCATCGTGGTTCAGTGGGCCTGAACCCCAGCCCAATTAGTGAGCTTTAGCAAACATAACATCCCTGGTGGTCCAGCAGTACCCCCTGCCCACCCACCCACTCAGACCCGCCACCCCCTCTCCCCGGTTGGCAGCTCCCCACCCGCAAGCCACCCCTCTGCCCGCAACTGACAGCAAACAGTGCGAGCTGTACGCCCATTGGCTCATTGTGGGCCAATGGATGCAGATCTGAGCTGACACACGTCCAGAACTGTGAATGAAACCATTTACATTTCAGGACTGTGTAGTTTAGTATGGTCTGCACGCCTATTGGCTTCACGCAGTGGGCCAATGGGTGTACAGCCGCATCGTATGCTGTCAGTCAGCGGGTGGCCGGTGGCTTGCTGGTGGGAGCTGCCACCCACTGTTGACCTGGGGGGTGGGTGGCAGGTCTGAGTGGGCGGTGGGAGGGGATACTGCTGACCACCAGGGATGTTACGTTTACAAACGCACGATTGATTGAGAGTTTGGGTCCACTGGACCACCAGGGTATAATTTATTTTACATAAATCTGTGATCAGGCTGGGGTTCAGGTCCACTGGACCACCAGGGAATTATTTATTTTACGTAGGCCCATGATCGGGCAGGGGACAGGTCCACTGGACCACCAGAGAATACATTTAATTCTAAAGGCCGCGATCTGGCTGGGGAGCAGGTCCACTGTACATACTAACATACTAAAATGCCAGCAGAATAGGCCTAACGGTCTTTTGTGTCTGCTTGTTTGGTCAGCCCCCACCCTGGGTGTTGACCTTGCTGTCCCTCTCGCCTTCTCTGGCTTCTCCCTTCCCAGTTCTGGATATTCTTGCTGCATTGGATTTTGCTTCCAGAACCCTTCACCTGTACCTGTCCCACCCCCTCTTGAACCCCTCCACTGTCTCTGTCTCCACCAGCCCCCTAGGCAGTGCATTCCATGGCTCCACCACCCTCTCAGTGAAGTAGCACCTCCTCCTTTCTCCCCTGAATCTTCCCTCCAGCTTCCACCCATGCCCTCTAGTGGCCCCTCCTCCTTCCTTCAAGCACCCTGACTGTTCCTCCCTATTTACCCTCTTCATGTACCTGAAGACTCTATCATGTCCCCCGGTCCCTTCTCTCTTCCAATGTGTACATATTTAGCTCTTCGAGCTCTCCTCATAGGTCCTGTCCCCAAGCCCCAAATCATTTTGGTTGCCCTCCTCTGGACCCTCTCCAGGAGGTCAATGTCCTCTTTAAGTGTGACCTCCAAACTGCATGCAGTACTCAAGGTGCGCTCACTAAGCAGTTATACAGAGGGAGTATCACTTCCCTCCTTCTGGAGGTGAACACCCTAGCGATGCATCCCAGCATCCTGTTGGCCTTGGCTGCTGCCCTCCTACAAGTCTCAGAGTTGTTCATCTTGACATCCACCACCACCCCAGGTCCCTCTCAGCCATCGAGACTTGTAGCATTTCCCCAGGGTGTACACTTGGCTTGGGTTTCTGGCCCCAGGTGGAGTACCTTGCATTTCCTACGATTGAACCTCAGCTTCCACTTTCTAGACCATCTTTCCAGAGCCTCCAGGTCCCCTGTAGGGCCACCTCCTCCTCCTCCCCATCCACCACCGCCCCATTTTTGAGTCATCTGCAAAGAGACTCATCTCCACTGATTCCTGTCTTTATGTCAGATATGTAGGTGTTGAACAGAAGGGCCCAAGGACTGATCCCTGTGGGACCCCACTAATGACCCTCCTTGGGGATGAGACTATCCCACCAACTACGACCCTCTGGGTCCGGTCCTGGATCCAATTGCCTATCCATCTGATCATCTGGTTCCCCACCCCCATTTCTCCCAGCTTATCCAACAGGCCCACATGAGGAACAGAGTCAAATGCCTTGCTGAAGTCTAGAAAGAGGACGTCCACTGGTCTACCCAGGTCCAAGGCACTTGTCACCCAGTCATAGAACTTCACCAGGTTTGTCTGACATGATTTCCCCAGGATGAATCCATGCTGTCTATCGTTCAGGCACCCTGACTTATCCAGGTCCCCCCCAGCCTCTCCTTGACAATGCCCTCCATCACCTTGCCCACCACCGATGTCAGGCTGACAGGCCTGTAGTTCCCTTCCACCTCCCTTGATCCCCCCTTGTGGATAGGCACTATATGCACCACCTTCCAGTCTTGGGGCACCCACCCTGTCCTCAGAGAGATGGTGAAAAGCTCCGCCAGGGGTTTCACCAGGACATCCGCAAGTTCCTTCAGCACTCTGGGATGTAATTTATCTGGCCCCAGTGCTTTCTCCATCTTAAGGGAGCTGAGGGCTTCCCTCACTCTCTCTGCTGTGATTTCCACTTCCGGTACCTCTTCTCCCTACTTAGCCCTCCCCCCACCTGCCAGTGATGCCTCCCCCTCTTCCCAGACCCGCCGATCGGTAAGGGTCCCCCTCAGTATCTTTGTCTCCTCCCATGTATGATGCAGCACCCCCATTTTCCTTGGTGAAAACTGAGGTGAAGTACTCATTTAGTACCTCAGCCTGCTCCCCCGGGTCTTGTGCCCATCTCTCCCCTGATTTAATCCTGCTAATCTGCCCCTTCACCCTTCGTTTTTCCCCAATGTATCTAAAGAACCTCTTGTTCCCTCTCCTAATTTCCCTAGCCAGGTTCTGCTCCTTCCTTGCCTTAGCCGCCCTCACCACTCTAGTGGTTCTTCTAGCCATCAGCTCGTACTCCCCTCGATCCCTTTCACTCCTTGAGCACTTGAATTGCTTATAGGCTGCTTTCTTTCCCCGCACCACCTCCTGGACCTCCCTGGTCCACCAGCAGGGTTTTTAGGCCCTACCGCATTTTCGTCTTACTCTTGCACAGGTGCTGGTAGCATCCTGCACCCCTCTCCTGATGATTTCCCACCTACTATCAGCGTCCATGTCTGACCCAATCCCATCCAAATGCTCCTTAAGGATCCTTCCCATTTCCTTAAAATCCGCCCCTGAAGTCGGTTACTTCCGTCTTTGTGCAGCCTTCTACCCCTCCTAGGTCCAGGCAGAACCAGACCGTGGCATGGTCACTCCCCGCCAATGGGTCCCTTACCTCCAGGCCCCCAATCTGGTCACTGTCTGCCAGGACCACATCCAGTACCCGTGCCTCCCTGGTCGGTTCCCTCACCTGCTGAGTTAGGAATGTGTCTTGAAAGACATCCAACAACCTCTGTTCCCTGGTCACAGAGGATGTCATAGTCTCCCAGTCTGTTCCTGGCATGTTTAAGTCCCCCAACACCACCATCATTCCTCTGCCCAGTCTGCAGTGCCTCCCAACATCTGCCACCAGACTGTCCTCCAGCTCCTCCGCCAGGGCAGGGGGTCTATACACCACTCCTATTTTTACTCTCTTGCCCCCCTTGTTATCAAGGTGACCCACCAGGGATTCATTTAATTTACTTAAGCCCACGATCGGGCTGGGGGGGCAGATCCACTGGACCACCAGGGAATATATTTATTTATAAAGCCCATGATTGGGCTGGGCAGCAGGTCCACTGGACCACCAGGGAATATTTTAAGTTACTTAAGCCCATGATAGGGCATTGGGGCACGTTGCCCGCCGAGGGACAGGGGGCACTGGACCACCAGGGAATATTTTAAGTTACTTAAGGCCATGATCGGGCATTGAGGCATGTTGCCCACTGAGGAACAGGTGGTGTTGGTCCCCGATGGCTGCAGCCTGGCAGGGCGTGAGGCGCAAGTCACCAGGGATCGGCACACCTGCATGCAAATGGGGCCATAAAGACATGCAAATGGCCCCATTTGCACCATGCATTCATAATGGCCTCATTTACATGCTCACATCTGAATATCACTCTTGCTGCACCTAGTGCAGCTGCACTTGTGCTGGCCCAGCCCCCTGCTCCGCACCTGCCACTTGCTCTGGTGCACTGCCACAGTGCGGGTGCCCCCAGTGCCATATTCAATGGTGCTGTGCCATGGCGCAGCACCATTGAATATCGCCTGTTCCATGCCCTGGCGCAGCCCAGTTGTGCTGCGCCCAGGCTTGTGCCCCTACCTGGCACATTCTGAATATCCCACCCATGGAGTATAAAGAGAAACTAGTACATTTTTCAATGTTATATTGAGATTTAGAAGGAAGGTAGCAAAACACGAACTTCAGTTCTGTTTTTATGATCATGGTAAAGTGGCTGGTAGCAAATTTTTTTATGGTGCCATTCTATGTTGGAATATATGTATTATTGTGCTGTAAATGTTGCTCATATATTTCTTGTGAATTTGTGAATTTTATGCATTTTTAAACATGTTGTTTTAATTCTAATGACTCAATGTTGAACACATCAAGTATCGAAACTGAAACTGCAGTTTATGACATTTTTCATGAAGGGTCTTGAGCCATTTATGAAAAACAACATCACACATAATTACTTCATGCATGGTCCTGTAGGTCCTGTTCAAAGCTGGAGTTCATTCATAACTTTCTTCACACAGGCCCCAAATCTATATCTTGAATTAACTTTGCAAATGTAGTCTGACAATGCAGAAACCCAGAAAGATAGAATTTGTAAGCAGATTTATTTATGTATTTATTTATTTAACCGGGTAGGCCCTCTGGAACCATTACAGTTCCTTTTTCAGGGGCGACCCAGAATTAGTTACAGGTAATGATACACAGACATTTTACAGAGTACAAAAAAGGTAATTGTTTACATTACAACGTACAATAGTAGAGGACACAGGTTAACCGATCAAGACAGTTGTGTGTTTTTTACAATAAGGAACACAATCAAAACAGACAATCACTAGTGATCACCATAGTAACAGGAAGAATCAGTAGGAGTCATAAATCACAATGCAGTTAAGACACATCAATGTAGACCAGGTCTCTAACTTGCAATCCCATTATTGTAAGGCAACGTTTGTCGGGGTTGTCTCACTGTGGAATTCTGCTCTAAAATGGCAGTTAGGCCCTACTAGGCATTCATTCACCCACCACCCTGAGTACTAAGAATACTTTTATGGAAATTAGTGGTAGCAAGTGCAGAGGCTCAGTTCCATCATGTAAGCCTTGAGTACTCTCTTAAATCTCCCTAAAGAGTTGCATTCCTGGAGCTTTCCTGGCAATGCATTCCAGAGGTGTGGACTATAGGCAGAAAAGGACCATTGTCCTTGGGAGGACCTAACTTTTGGAACTTGAAGGAGCTGGCAGATGGAGGATCTGAGACTCCTGGTGCTTTGTTTGGCAATTAATGTGCCATCCAGGCTGGGGGTGGTGGCGGTGGTGGCATTTTCAAGCCTGACTTTGTAGACTAGGCACAGAGATGGATATTTTAGTCTGCCTTCTGATGAGGGCCAGTTTAAGGTTTAGAACACTTGACGATGATACTTCTTGGGTGGAGCCTCCATGGCGTTCCAGCTTATCCTATGGTATAAAGTTCTAAGTTTCTGAATCTCTGTGCCTTTAACTGAATATAGAACTGGTGTTGCATATAATAGTGAAGGTAGCAGGATGCCAGTTGCAACTTTTAGTGGCAAATCCTTTGTTAGCAATAGACTGAGGCAATACAGTAGACCTAGCTTCTGGTTCAAGGTCTTGCTCAGCTGGCCAATATGTGCCTTAAATGTGTAATCTTTATCTAAAATGACCCCTAAGTACTTAATGGCATCAACTACTTCAACCTTTGAACCATTTGTGAGTGCGGATGTTAAAAAGTGCGAGCTATCAGATCCTAGGCTTTTGGGGCCGAATAGTATGGACGTTGTCTTTTTTCCATTTAAAACAAGTTTATTGCTTTTCAGCCAAGGACCACATGGCCCTCCTATTCTTTATCTTTTTTCCCTGCCTATTCTGCCACTGCAGACCTTACTGTACCTGCACTCTAGCCACCTCCTCCCCCTTGCTTCAACACCAGTTTTCCTTTATACCTATCCCATGCATGCTTGAAGCTCACCACTGTTTTTGTTCCCACCACATCTGCTGGAAGATTGTTCCCAGCACCCGCCACACTCTCAGTGAAGAAATACTTTTTCACATCCCTCAAAAACTTCCCCCTTCAGCTTCATTACAAGCGCCCTAGTTCTTGTACCCCTTCTTTTCTGAAACATGCTTCCTTTTGTACCTTATTCATCCCTATGAGGTATTTAAAGGTCTCTATGATGTCTTCTCTCTTCCTCCTCTCTTTCAGGGTGCTTTTAACCATATTCAGGATAGAATTACTGAAAACAGACTAGTGTTAAAAAAAATAATAAGATCAAGGTCATGCTACCTGACATTTTCCAAAGATTGAAATCACCTCATAATATGTTTCCGTCAGTTGTTATAATGTTGTTAATGTAGAAACAGTAACCTTGTACAATTAATTGGATGCATTTGTTTGTTCACATTTTTAATTTGAAGAAAATATTATTGCTACTGCCACAAAAATTAACTGTAAGTTGGATTGCCTATATTGGATCATGAATGGCCTGAATCCTAAAGCAAAGAAGGCTATGGCACTACAAGTTCTTCCACTACCTTTGGAATATGAGGGGATTCTTATATTGGATGTTTCCAAGAATCCACTGAAAAGGCTTCATATAATCTTTACTTGGCTTGATTCAATGGAGGTCACACTAAGAAACTGGATAACTGGAAACAACCTGAAGTTGATTGTCACAATAGCAACCAGGTACTGCACAACAAGAAATAAAAACAAGCTCATGCATTGACTGTACTGTATGCAGAATCAGAAAATGCAGAAACATACTCAGACCCAATCAGTGACCATACTATAGATTAACCTATTATTTTTTATATGTACTGTAGATACATAGACAATGGTGGCAGAAAAAGACCTACAGTATCAGCTCATCCAGTCTGCCCACTCTACCTAACTGCTCTCTGTTGGCCCTAGTGTCAACCTCCGTTTTGTTTCTGCCTCCCCTTTTCTACCTAACCCCATATGCCTGTCCCATCCCTGCTTGAAGCTGTTCACTGATTTGGCCTGTGCCACTTCCTCTGGCAGCCATTTCCACTTGTCCACTACCCTTTCTGTGAATAAGAAGCTTACAGATGTCCCTTTTGAATCTCTCCCTATGAGTTTAATTGAGTTCTTCCCTTTTGGGTCTGTGTTGCAACTCAAGGAGGAAAGTTCCTTGTTGCCTAACCTATCAGTCCTATGCAAGTACTTTTATGTCTTGATCATGGTGCCCGTTTCCCTTTGTTTCTCAAGGATCTACATGTTCCCATTCAGCAGCCTCTCCTCATACAGTATGTCTTGCACCTTAGTCCATGGACCCTCTTGGTTGCCTTGCACTGTACTGCTTCTACCTTATCACTGTCTCTCCTCATGTGTGGACTCCAATACCTTACAGTTTTTCAGACTTGGCAGCACAAGTAGCCTGTACAATGGGAGAATCACCTCTCGACTCCTGCTGTTTATCCCCCTCCTTTTGCAACCCAGCATTCTGTTAGCCTTGCCCACAGCTGTTTCAGTGTGCAGTTGTTTTTAGGCTCTCTGATAGCATGACTCCTAGATTCATTTCCTATGTGGTGTTTTCCAGCACCACTCTTCCATTTCATATTGCACTCTTAGGTTCCTCATCCCATTGTGCATCACTCTACATTTTTTTTGCATTGAAGCCCAGCTGCAAGATCTTTGACCAACTTTCTAACTTGACCAGATCCTCCCTGAGTTCTCTTACCCTTTCCTTCATGTTCACTATTGCACAAATCTTTGACATCTGCAAAGAGGCAGATCTTGCCCTTGATGCCTTCCCCGGTGTCACAAGTGAACACACTGAAAATGATAGAGCCCAGCACCAATTGCTGTGATACTCCACTTGTTAAATTCCTTATCTCTGAAAACTTCAAATTAACTATCCTTTGTGTTCTTTATCTCAGCAAGTTCTAAACCCAAGCTGCTAATTTTCCCCCACCCCTAAGTCCCTTATCTTCTTGACCAGTCTCCTGTGGGGGATGAGGCAAAGGTCTTGTGGAATCCAAGTATATCACATATATTGCTTGTCCCTTATATGCTGCCCTGGTCACCCAGTTGATGACATCAACCAGATTTGCCTGGCAAGATATTCCTCTCAAACCAAATTGTCTGGGGTCCTGTATCCAATTTTCCTCCAGGAAGTTCACTAGTGCCTCCCTTAGTACAGGCTCCATAGTTTTTTTGTCACTAAAGACATCAAGCTGACTGATCCCTAGTTCCCCTAGCTCATCCTTTCTTCTGCACATGTGTAGAGGGACCATGTCCACCAGCCTCTAGTCCCTATGGACAACTGTATGGCCAGTGAAAAGTTGAATATGTCTACAAGTAGTCCTGCTATCAATTTTGCTATCTCCTTCAGTATTCTCGGGTGTAAGCATCATGTCCCATAGATTTATTTAATTCAACTCTAAGCCTTTCCAGCACCCTTTCTCTGTTATTTTGACCATGCTACATGAACCCTTGTTCTCCCTTTTCCATTCTTAACTACACATTGTGGCA
Organism: Neoceratodus forsteri; assembly: GCA_016271365.2. Taxonomy (NCBI): domain Eukaryota; kingdom Metazoa; phylum Chordata; order Ceratodontiformes; family Ceratodontidae; genus Neoceratodus; species Neoceratodus forsteri. The sequence continues at coordinate 1,685,140,644 of CM057456.1, forward strand.
GTGACCTATCCTCCCTATTTGTTCAGTATCTCTGTTTTCCCTTTGTCCCCCACTTTCATACATCTGTTCTCTTCATTCTTCTGTTTCTACTCTTTTCTTTATTTCACAGTTCCATGTTTTTCACAAATCATCAAATGATAATATTTATTAATGCTGTTTTCATCAAAAAAAGCCACCAAATACATAGAGAGATAAAGTGATATACAGTAAATTACCTATAGAAGTATTGTTTATGTAAGGCTGCAGTCTTACTGCCGTGGAGCCTGATCCCATTGGAACTCAGATGATAAGCAGTGTCAGACCTGGTCACAAGTAAAGGTGATAGAAGTGGGACAGAGATAACTTCACTTTGCCTTTGAATAGATGGATGAAAACTCAATACTATATAGTCATATTCAGTTGAATCATGTTGCTCCCAAATGTAGTAACTGGCATAGGGCAAAAGAGATTATAATTGGGGAAGCCTTGAAGTCAACAATGAATATGGATTATAGTACCTTACTTTTATCAGGTGATATTTGCATGCATTTGCTATGGATCACTGTTTATGGTGTTGTGACAGTCTGCAAAATCTACTAAAACTGCTACAACTCAGTGTAAGCTACAGTAATAGTTACTATTCATGGCTGACCTCAAGGTTTGTACCCTTCCCTGTAGTCACCAACTCTCCTCTGTACCTCTTGAAATACTATATTATCTCTTTTCACATTATCAATTTACAACAGTACTTTTTTATTGATTTTACATTATCTTTATTATTTTCATATTATGTGTTTTAAACATTAAATAATAAATAGTAATATGACAATAGTAATATAATATAAAAATCTGATTATTAAATTGTTTGTAATGTTTTTATTTATATGAGAAACTAACATGGTTTGTGATCATGAATGTTTTATGTTCATAAGAACTAGCCGACTTCTGTGTTTTTTTATTTTAATGTCATTCGATTATTTAGGTTTTTTCCTATATACTAAGAACAGAGTTGTATGATAGTTGAATAGTTTGCTTCATTGGATGGCTGTAGAAGATTATAAATAATGGCACAGTCAACATTTAAGTTGACTCAACCTTGGAAGGAGGATCATGATTGTTTATTATGCACTTTGGATGGCTGTTTATATAGAGGAAGAAGCAAAATGAGCTATTGTAGCACATGCCACCGTGTACACTGTGTGGACCTAGCATGCCTAGACAATGTGAAATATGATAGGATGTTGTTTTCTTGTATTAGTTCTTCATGCAAGAGTCTTTGAAAGCCAATGTCTTCTTCAGAGCAAGACAGGAGAAGATCAAGAAGAAGAGCCGTCATCACTCCTCAATGAGTTGTGAAATGAGTGTCAGGACACTGGTTCACATTCTTCTGCTGCAACTGGTAGAGATGCAAAATGGAGCATGAACACTTGTTGAGAGTGACATGACAATAAATTTAATAGAATAGATGATGGTAATATACATTGTTTTACTACTTTAAATGTAGTTCATTTTTATGTTTGCTTGAGTGCATGCATAAGAAACATTATGTAGCAGCTTAGGAGAGAAGCAGGTTGTGGAGGCGCGGCAGTGTGGCAGCCAACAAAGGCATTGCATTTGGGGGCTTTGCAGTGGTGGACCAATGGAGGCACAGTGTGCTGATGACACTGGCTTCCAAAAGTGCCACCAACTTGGAACATTTTTGCCACAGCAATCGGGGGCCACCTCGTCATTGCAGTGTCAGCCATTCCACTGCAATGAGGAAGTGACCCATCATTGCAGGGTGGAACGTTACCTAGTGTAATATTGTTTAGCCCCCACTGCCGAGGAGGTGCTCAATTCCCTTGGAAGCAAGCGCCCTCCAGAAACAGTCATTGCTTGCCAACGGGGGACCCAATCCTCATCAGCTTCAGTCCCCATCCCAGTTTGATGTGCCAATGGGGGAGCCCACTCCCCGTCAGCATAATGTGCCCCATCCCAGTTTAATTTGCCAATAGGAAGCCCACTACCAATTGCCATAATGTCCCTCTCCCCAAAAAAGTAGGTTTGTGCTGAGGGGGATGCACAATCCCCCTTGACTCTTGTGCCCCCTGTATGTGTCGATGGGTTGCCCAATACCCCATCGGCTACAGCCACCCCCCAAAATAAAACACTCAGTTGGCATGCTGGGAGCCCAACCCTGTTAAAAAAAAGTCCCTCGTGGTCTGTCCTGCTGCCTCCCCCACCTGCACCCAGCCTCTGAGCACCCTGCCTCCCCACACCCCCTCATCCCATACTTACCTCTGGAGCATGGCTCGACGATCTTCGGTGGACCGGGAACATGTCTGCACTCTTCAAAGCCAACCACAAACTGAAGAAATGTCAGTAAGTTGTATAATGGCATAAATTGTTTGTTTTTTTTCAACTTTGGTGCATATCTCAGGCTTTTTGTGGAATTTTGGCACCAAATTTTCAACATGGGGTTATTGGGACCCCTCCTCATGAATTAAGCCACTGTCATGGTGTTATTCAGTCCCAAAAGGTGATTTCATAGTCACTGTGTGGAATCGCCTTTCAGGACTGATTAACGAAGTGACAGTGCCAGTGTTCATGAGGTGGCCTCTCAAAATGTCTATGTTGCAAATCTGATGGAAAAAATCTAAGAAATGACTGTTTTATGAGCATGCATTGTGCAGTTGCTACACACGATCATAACTTCATATTTCACTCCAGCAGGTCACGTGATGCAGTGATGCTGAGTGGCTGCCTGCTTTGGAGCTCCTGTTTCTCCCCTCTTAAAACTTTATCTTTTGACAAGCCAAAACTACCAAACCACCACCAAACGCTGTCTAAACACCATTGCTACTCCTGGAATCGACATTGGAATTAATTGGAGGTGTATATTGCCTGCTGGAACATCGCGATGCTAGATGCAGAAATGAAGGCCTCAGGAGTCAGGCACACCCCACCTACAATGCCAGAAAAAGACTCAAAGAAAGCTAAAAACTCTGGCTGCAACCCTTCCTTAACCAACAAAACTTCATCTACTGGAGGTCTTAATGTTGCAGGAGGTACTACCTTGACGGAGGAACGCTTTTTGGAGGAGTTATCACCGTTTAAAGATACCCTGCAAGAGATCTCCAATGAAATCAAATCTATGAGGCAAGATTACACCGACCTTTCAAGAAGGATGGGGGATTCAGAATCCAGAATAGGGTCAGTGGAAAGATGGCAACAGAAAATAGACCCTGAGATAGTCAGACTTCACCAGCAAATACAAAAATTACAACTAAAATCTGAAGACCTGGAGGGGCGCAGCAGAAGAAACAACGTCCTGATTTTGGGTCTTCCAGAACTGGAAGAAGGGGGAGACACTATTAAGTTTGTCCAGCAATTCTTAAACAAGGTCGTGGGTCCTTCTCCTGTCCATCAACAATACCATGTGGAACGTGCTCACAGATCTCTTCGACCCAGACCTCTCCCAAGTGCCCCCCCAGACCCCTGATTATCAAATTCTTAAGCTACCTGGACAGATAACACGTCCTAGATAAAGTCAAACAGTTGGAAGCAGTCCTATGGAACGGAGCCAAGCTGAGGATTACCCAGGATTTGCCCAGAGAGGTTCGTCTGAAACGTGCTGCCTTCCACCCAGTAGTAACCAAACTGATAGCTGCTGGAAAGCCTTTCCGCATGATCTACCCTGCAAAGTTGTCTGTACAAATTGAAAACACCTGGCATTCCTATGATACCCCAGAAGAAGCCCTAGCTGACCTATCCAAGCTGCTGCCTGATCTGTTCAAGGGACTCCCAATTAAATGACTGACCCAATCTGAACTGGGAATACAGCAGAAATAGACTACCAGCTGAAACTATGACTTTTACAGTTAACTTTCTGTTCCTTTTGCAAGTTCTGGGCTAGATTTGCCCATTTTTAGTACTTACTATGGAGTCGCTAAGCTCTGCTGTGGCGAAGGTAGTCCTGGGGTCGATCACCTCTGCTTTCAGTGGGGACTTCTCCGGGGACCCGCATGGTACTGGAGTTGGTGGTAGTAGGCTGCGAGGCCTAGTCAGCCTGCCTCTTGCTTCCCTCGTGTCCTAGCCTCTCGGTGTATCAGAAGGAACCAAATGGGGAGGTGCAGTTTCCAGAGGACCTATTTGCGGTCGGACCATTTTGATCCATCTGCATTTTCAGTTCCCGCGCGATTTCCCCCTTCATTTCCAGGTGCCTATAGGGATTAGACCGAGAGGACTAGGACACTGGAGCTGCTCCCAGGTAAGGCTGTTTACTGCCTTATTTTTTCCTTCTGGTGATAGGGGGCGATCTCATTTATTTGGCTGATAGAGGCAGTGCCTTTACAATGGAAGAGGGGGGGGGCTTATAGGCAGGTTGTAGCTGTGCCATGCCTTGCGACCAAATAGGGAGCTATTGGGTACCCGTAAGTTGCCTCACTGCTGTGAATTATATTTTTTTACTGTTCGGACTTCTGATGTGGTGGCTTACTGTCTCTGGTTTCGTGGTTGTGGGTGTTCCATTTATTAGAAGGGTCAAAATGGGGTACCCTGGGGAGGGAGGGGGTATGGGAGTAACCAGAACTGTGTCTGGCGCTAAGGCAATAGATCTGTGGGACTGTGTAAATAATGTATGTTCTGTAAGGGGCAGGGGGGGAAGGATAATGTTCATGTTACTGCTGATGTTTGGAGAGTTCATATTTGGACTGGCGTTTACACTGTTCATTGGAAAGGTTATGGAGCGGGGGAGGATACTGATTATAGAAATGATAATAATTGTTTGGGGGTGCTGCCACTTAATTCTGTGGATTGTTCTGACCTGAAGTTTAATATTAGAGTTGGGCAGCCTATCAATGCTATCAGTTCCAGGCTTTTATTTTTAATTAGAAGAGAAATGTTGGGGTGTATTGGGGGGGGGGACTTGAGGGTGTCACCACTGTAAGGTGCGAGAAGAGATTGCCAGGATCAATGAGTGTCGTATTGCACTTTGTCTTAAAATATGGCTGGTAGCACTGTCAAAATGATTAGCTGGAATGTGAGAGGGATGAGAGATGCAAGAAAAGGGCCCATATTTTGATTAATTGCTCGATACTGGTGCCAACATATTATGTCTGCAGGAAACCCACATTACAGTAGCTGAAAGTAATATATTTGAGTCAGAGCTTCTCCCAAATTTTGTGGCTGGAGACTCAGCGGAAGTCAGAGGAGTAGCTGTTATGATAAAGAAAAGTATACCTTTCAATCCGACAAAGGTTATCAGGGATTCAGAAGGTAGATATATATTGGTGTCTGGATCCCTCTATAATTCCCCTATTGTCTTAGGCTCGGTTTATGGCCCAGTTGGAGGGAATGTGACCTTTATTATGCAGCTAGTTGACAAGCTTAGCTCCCTTCTACCCACCCCTTTGATCCTAGGAGGGGATTGGAACGTAGCTCCAACACAGGAGCTGGATAAAACTTTTAGGCCACTGAGACCATTGCTTCCGCCGCAATTGGCGATGAAAGATATGGGTAAAATGCTAGGCCTGGTGGACCCCTTGAGAACTCTCTACCCTCTCAAAAAAAGCTATACCTTTTTCTCTCCCCTCCATAATTCCTGGTCGCGACTAGACTACTTCCTAATATCCACCTCCCTCATGACTAAGGTCTTCATGGCAGGTATCGAACCCATAGTAATTTCGGACCATGCGCTAGTCTGGATTAAATTCTCTCCTCAGTCCACAACTTCCCCGTGATACGGTCTGGAAACTCAATACCCAACTATTAAAAGAAGAACACTCTCTCACTCAGATTAGATCCCTTATTAAAAACTATCTGGAAACTAATCGAGGCTCAGTGACCAGGATGGATATTCTCTGGTGCTCTTTAAAATGCTTTTTGAGAGGGGAACTTATCAAGATTTCCTCCAGGAGAAAGAAAATCAGGTCTCAGAATCTTATCCGCCTCGCAAACCAAATTAAGACAGCAGAGAATATATTGGTCACTTCTAGCTCGTTGAATAGCTTAGAACACCTCCACAAACTTAAAAATGAATATGAAGGTTTGATCCGAGAGAAAACAGAATTTGCTTTATTGAGAACTAAGGCTAGATATCTGGATCAGGGAGAAAAGCCGAGTAGACTCCAAGCACTGAAACTGAAAGAAGTGGAGAGTTCTAGGCTGATTCCCGCGCTCTAGAAGACCAAGAAGGAGCCTTTAAAACAGAGCCCAGAGATATAGCAACAATCTTTAAAGATTATTACCAAAACCTATACAGCCTGAAAGCACCTCCTTCCTCCACTCAGGACTAGAGGGTTTTTTCAGTCACTGACACTCCCGCCTCTTGGAGGATCAGGTGGCCTTTCTCTCCTCACCTCTTTCCCAAGAGGAGGTGGAACATGCTATTCAAAGTCTACCGTCAGATAAAGCTCCTGTCCCGGATGGGTTCCCAGCCAATTTTTACAAGGCCTTCAGCCAGGATTTGGCTCCCCTGCTTCTGGACCTATACAACTACTTGCTGTCAGCAGATACCCTGGATCCTTCCCTACTGGAGGCCATTATTATACTGATTCCTAAGATGGCTGAACCCTCCCGGAACCCGGCCAATTACAGACCAATCTCACTCCTTAACTGTGATATTAAAATCCTGTCCAAGATTCTAGCCTCCCGTATCAAACAAGTGTGGACCCCATTATTGAGTACTGAGCAAGTAGGATTCGTGCAAGGGAGGTCAGTGATGGATCATATTAGGTTGCTCTCTCACGTGCTTAGGGCAGCTCAAACTTCCCAGGTTCCTATGGCATTGGTGGCCCTGGACCCGGAGAAAGCGTTTGACTGAGTTAATTGGGAATTCCTATGGTATACCATGTCTAGGTTCAGCTTTCCGAGGGAGTTTATAGGGTGGATCAGAGCTCAATATAGGGCCCCCACAGCAAAAGTTTATTGCAATGGGATCCTCTCACCCCATACAGCTCCACTCTGGAACCCGACAAGTTGCCCCATCCTGCTCCTATTTAACCTCTATTCGAACCGCTACTGGTCAGTCTCAAAACGGCCCCAGGGATTCAAGGATGCCCTGTCCTCAGGCAAACCTCTAAGATTTCAGTGTACTGGATGATATTCTGCTACAGTTAGCTAACCCAGCTGAATCCCTGCGAGTGGTAATGAAGATAATTACACAATTTGGAGAGTTATCCAACTATAAACTTAATCTAGCAAAGACTGAGATTTTCCCACTTAATGTACACCTCACCTGGACTTCCGTATCCCATCTGGGCATGAAGTGGATCCCATCTCACTTGAAATATCTTGGTGTTTATCTGGCACGAGACTCTTCCCTAATCAGGAAGCTAAACCTCGAAGACTTATTAGAAAGAATTAAGTCGGACTTGCAAAGATGGGGGAAACTGCCATTACCAGTGGGGGCCTGGATCAGCATCATCAAAATGAACATTCTTCCCCGGCTCTTTTATCCCCTGAATCTCCTAGACATCTGGCTACCCAGGTCCTTTTTCAAAAAAATTCATTCGACCTTAACTGATTTTATTTGGAATCATAAGTCTCGGCGGACCTTGTCAAACTGTGTCTCCCCAAAGAAATGGGGTCTCAGATTGCCAATTCGAACTCTACTACTGGTCTAGTCACCTTATCAAAGCAGGAAATGGCTAGGAGACTTGAAAGATGCTTACCTCCCTACATGGCTAGATCTGGATCTGGATCTTATCACTACATTAATATAAATCCTCCAGCCTTTTCTATGGTGGCTTATCTCTCCCCAAGCGATCCAAGACTCCCAGTGGGTGTCACAGTTAAGGTGCTTAACCAACTTTTCTCCTCCACCAGAACTGCTATACTAAGGACCCCAGCAACTACTGATGGGTAACCCTAATATCAAGATCGGGGACAAATGTTAGTTCCTAAATGGCTACCCCAATTCAGGAGCTCTCAGTGGAAGATTTTATGTTCAAGGCAAACAGGGCCCAATAACGGACCTACTACTTGCCTTGAATATTCCCACTAATGCCCTGTTTAAAATATATCAATTAAAGCACCTAGTAGACAAAGAGTTCGGAATAATAGTATCCCCCTCAGTTATCAAACCACTACTAGAGGAGGTTAAGGGCTGCGTGGTTAAACCCCACGGGTGTCTAGGCTGTACACCTATCTCCTAAACTTGCCCACCCTACTCCTCTAACTGGTTCCAAAGCCTGGGCATTATCCTCCTCAGGCTCCCGTATCCATAGGGGACAGATCTGGAAAGATCTGTATATCTACAACACTCTAGATAGGAATAGGATGATCCAGTATTTCATAATTAACAACATGTATTTCCACCAATTCAGAAATCAAAATTTGGCCCTCTGCTCCTTAAAATGTTTCAGATGCGGAGAAGAGCAGGAGACCTTCCTCATATTTTCTGGCACTGTCCTAAAGTGGCTCCTCTCTGGAAGACAATTGCGGATAAATTAGATCCCATATTAGGTCTAGGAAACCTTCTCACACTAGAGACCTGTATCATAGAGACTACACGGTATCAGGATCAAAGAAAGGAAGTACCATATAGCACTCATTGCTATGGCGGTTAAGAGACTGGTCCTCCGACACTGGACAGACAGTCTTGAGATTTCATATCTGGACTGGGTGGAAGAAATGTCCCAGTGTTTCAAAGTTGAGAAACTGATTGCTAATTTCAGATCCTCTCCAATGGCCTTTCAGAAGAAATGGGGCAAACTATATGCTCTGTATCTTCACTGATCAGGATTCCTCGACATATAATGAATCCGAGTGAGGGATCACAGTCTTCAAGATCTGGACTTCTCCAGCCCTCCTAGCTTTCCCTCTGTGGTAATCTCACAACCTCTCACCCTGGGATTTTGATGCTACTAGGTTCCCGGGCGCTGTTTTAGATTGAGAATCCTGAGGACACCTAGCCACTAGAGATAGTTCACTATATCTCTCCCCTCAGTGGTGACGCCCTCATTGGGGGGGAGGGGGGACAGTTGATCTGGGTTATCCAGTTACTGTTTTTCTGATTCCTTTTGGTACCTTTCCTCTATATGCTTTCTTTGCCCAGTAATACAGTATATCCAATTTTGGAATGTATGGAATGTATGTACTGCGCTCAGATGTTACTGTTTAAACCGTTGTATGTACAGTTGAAAATTAATAAAAAGAGAATTTCAAAAAATATTTCACTCCAGCTTTCCAACATTGCCATTTTTCTGCACCTCCTTATGAACAGTACAGCTGCCATTTTTCACATCCTGGCCAAAATGTGTTTTCGCACTTCTGGTGCAGAATAGCACGGCCGCTGTGTGAAATCAGTTTTCAGGACACATTAAGAAAATCACAGTGACACTGTTCATTAGCAGAGGCCCTACAATGCCTATGTTGAAAATTGCTGATGAAAGTCCATAAAATGACTGTGTTATAAACGTGCTTTGTGCAGTTTCCATGCATGCTAGTAACCACGCACATTTGCAATATTTTCACTCCAGATTTTTAACATTGCCATTTTTCTGCCCCTTCTTATGAACAGTACAGCTGTCATTTTTCACATCCTGGCCAAAATGTGTTTTCGCACTTCCGGTGCAGAATAGCGCCGTCGCTGTGGGAAATCAGTGTTTAGGATAGATTAAGACAATCACATTGACACTGTTCATAAGCAGAGGTCCTAAAATACTTATGTTGAAAATTTGGTCATGAAAGTCCATAAAATGGCTGTGTTTCATGCATGCGTTGTGCAGTTTCCACGTATGCTCAGATGTGAGAGCATTTTTAATATTCCCACTACAGATTTTCAACATTGCCATCTCTTCACACTTCCCTATGGATGGTACAGCTGTCATTCTTTACATCCTGCCTGATGTGTGTTTTCATACATATGGTGCAGAATGGCACTGTGGCAGTTGGAAATCAATGTTCGGGACCAGTGACAAAATCACACTGCCACTCTTCATGAGAAGAGGTCCCAAATGCTTTCATGAGATGGGGTCACAAAAAGGCCATGTTGAAAATTTGTAGTGCAAATATCAACAAATGCCCGAGGCATTAGGGTTTCTACCCATAATGTCCTACCCTGTACAGACTGACAGGCATCGGGGTGTGCCTTTGGATTGCCAACTGTTCTGCTCATGCCATCCCCCCACCCTCCAGCCACTGACAGGCATCAAGGTGTACCTTGGACTCTTCAGCCCCAGGCTTCACCCCATTCTCCTATGCTGCACCCATTTCAGCGTATGTCCTTATGGAATAGGGTGACTGTAAAGCCAAACACCATAAGGCACACCTCAACACATGTCAGTGTCTGCAGAATAGGGTGAGGTGACATGGCATGACCGTCATGGATGATGACCCAAATACTTATGCCAATGCCTGTCCATCTCTACAGATGGAGGTGGGGTTGGTGTGAACTTCAACACCTTCACAGGCATTCCTATTCTGCATTTGTCTAACTCCTGCATTTCCAAGCTAATACCAGCAAGCAAACATTCAGCATTGACAAATGCTTGTTATTTATATGACAAAAATCATGGTTCCTGAATGAACAATTAATGAATTGTGAAATTACAATAAATACCACTATCTACAGTGCCTCAAGGCAGACAGGCAATTGCCAACACCCAAAGTGCACAGCTGGCTATTGTTGTTCTTGCACTGACAGTTGGTTTTGTCTTGTATATGCAAGTAATAAGCCAAAACACGGTATGCATTATAAGATTATAATAACTGGGAACCTCTTTTTTCCCATACGGAAAGCAGGTTATAATTTACCATTATTACCCGTGGGTTATAACGGGTCTGAGCATGCGCAAAAAGCAGTCTTCCACTCCTCTGCATGACACAGCACGTCATAGTTCGGCACCAGTTAGAATCAGTGGTAAGTTAATTTAAAGTATAAACAAAATAACTGTGAAAAGACCGCTTCCCAAACTGGCTAAATTATGGCAGCTTGTACGACAACAAGATTTTTTACATACGCTGTGAACCGCGTGAAAGCTGACCAACTGCACGGTGCCATTGAGATCTCTTTATTTTATATAACTGCTGAGGTGAAAAAGTGATCCCCAACAATTATATAAAATAAAAGATGGGGAGGTGTGTGAAACTTGAATTTTAGACACCCCCTCGGTGTGAGATGCCTGTACAAACCCCTCGAGCTTTGCTCTCGAGGTTTATATGTCATCCCACACCTTGGGGGTGTCTAAAATTCTCATTATAACCACCTCCCCATCCATTATTGTATATTTAATGCACATCCCAGGGGTGTAATAAGGTATGAGACCAACGATCAATAATCCTTGCGCCCTTCAGAAGTGCATTAAAATCCTATGAAGCACACCCTGGAGGGGCTAAGTAGTTTTTTTAGGGGAGAGAAAAATGAGATTTGGCACCTGGCCATGCGTTAATAGATATAATGCATGGTCAGGTTGCATCTCTCAGGCAATGAAATTCCTAGACTTTTTCTTGCATTTTATAAAGACACTTGATGAGTCATGAAGATGATAATAAATACTGATATCTACAGGTATAGGGTGCTTCATAGTGCCACAAGGCAGATAGACAATTTTTATTTATTTATTTGTAATTTTTAAACAAGGAAAGTCACACTAAGATGTGACTGCTTGTTTACAGGTGTGCCCAGGGTGGGGGGGGGCTACACAGACCCGTTTTATTGATGGGAGACTGTTATCCCTGACAGAGGGAACCTCCTCAACTCTTCTTCAGTAAGTGTCATGGGATCTTTAACTTCTGCCTGGATAGTGAGCAGAGATGGGCAGAAGGGACTTCAGTTTAACATGTTACCTAAAGGATGGCAATACTACTGTGCGGCACCCCCTTGTTCTGCACTACAGTGTCTAATATGAATATTACTTGAATTGTTCATGTCTATGGCATGCAGTACTACCTCCTATAGTGACTGAGACCTACCAGTCCTATTGTACAATTTGTGCAGTTTGCAGTCAGGAAAGAAGGAGGTCCCACCTACACACAGCAGTGATACATGGCAAGGAAAACGTGATTCATGATGGAGGGAGTAGGCAGATGATGATAAAAAGGATGTGTTGTCCTCTGAAACAATAGTCATATGGTTTTATTTAAATGTAATTATTATTATTAAAATGTTTTATTACTAATTGTATTTATTAGAAGCCAGGTAAGGTCCACTGGACACAAGGACCATTTACAGGGGCAACTTGGAAGCTTAGGGAAGTTAACTATCCTGTTTATGGTCACAAAGAAGGTTAAAGGAATCAAACTGGGGTGAGCTGAATGTATTGTACCAAGCTTGTTCATAGCTCATTGCTCTAACCTCTAGTCTATACTACCATAATAAATATCATTAGTTATTGTTATTCTTAAATGTGGCTTTATTTATGTGATGAGAAGACATGATTTCAGTGGGTCATGCTGTCATCTATAAAATACTCCCACACTGCAAATGATCTGTTTGTTTTTCTGGTGCAATGAACTGCTGATAAAGGGGGGAGGTGAGGTACCTATAGATAGGAACAGGGTGCTGTGGCACCGCTTGCAAGATGGCATCTTATTTTTGGCAGTTGTGAAATGATGTGCCTTTAGATGTCTTTGGGTAGTGCAGCAGCTATGATATTTGAGAAGATAACATGTACAGTATGTACACAAGAGTGGTTTCACCTTCGATAACCTCATGAGTGGTGTATGCCACAAGGGACCAACACGACCAAGTAGTACACTCCAGTCAGAAGTAAAAAGGCTTCTTTGGGCTGTCAAGCATTTACTCACTCATTGGAATCAACTTGACTTAAGCCCAAAATGGTGTAAAATTCATGACTTTTATTAAAAGAATAATAAACCACAGGTGCCGCAAACCACATGTATTGCCTGGCGCTTTGGGTCCAACCTCAGGGGGTCTTATACAGCACACATCACCTTAAATACCCCAAATCTGATTAATATTCATTGCCAATGAATTCAAAAGCACCAGTAATCAGTGAGTACACTTAACAATTACAAAGGTGCACAATTTACAAAGGTGTATAATTCAAAAAGGTGATGTTAAAATCAGGAATCAAAAAGGGTAGGATGCAATATAGATTTATATTCTAGTTATGGCTGCCAAAATTATTATAATGCCAAAAATATGGTTAATACCAACTGAAGCATACTGTCTAAATGATTATTCTTACTGTGCACTTTATTGGAGGACCAACTTTCAATAATTCCTAGATAAAAAAAAGTGTATTCTCAGTGTTTATCATTTCTACATATTACCTAGTGATCACTTGTTAAATAGCATGAATATAACCTGGGGTTTAAGTTAGATGCAAAAGGTCGAGTGAAGTTTCCAAGAGATGAAAAGTATAAAACTGAAAATTATAGCAAGGATTCAGCAGTTCTGTACGCTGCCTTGTAGTTATTTATTAAAATGCAAATAAAGACCTGAAGGTCAGATGAAATGCAAATGGTCAAATCCAAATACAGTTTCAAATTATTGGTCAGTTTAAGGGACAGACGAAATAAGAGTGATCAACACTTACGGAGTGCTTAAATCAGGTGGATCGATGCAATATTTCTTCAGGATTCCAAATAGTTCTAGATCTGAAACGTGGGAAAACTAAAATTACTTACTTTAATCCCAATTACAGAATCAAGGGTAGATTAAAGAGAATAGATAAAGATAGAGAGCCACAAGGAAGTTGTCTGAGGTCAGACTGCTCTAGTGCAGGCAAGTCATTTATTTAACTTGTTTCCATTGCATATTCTATTTATGGAAAAGGGATAACATTTGGGGTGTTTTTGCATTTATTTTTTTAAATAAATGGGATTTTTTGTGCTCCACTGTGTGTACAGTAAATATGCATTGCAAGGCTGGTTGCTAGGGTGCCCAGCACAGCTACTATAGACACGATGTCCTGATATTGAAAGTGTTCCTTGTAGTTGGCTGCTTTTTTGTGTCAGAGGGCTGGAGACTTTGAGAAAGATGGCAGTCCATTTCTTGCTTAATGATAGTAATTGGTTGCTGCTGCTTTTGGCATGTGCTTTTTTTTTTAAAAAAAAAAAAAACATTTTGTATGTTTATCTGGTTGATCCTGCTTTTTGTGCTCAGTGTTCATTTACAGAGAGTTGGGACCGGAACAAGTCAGGTCAACTGAGTGGGATGGCAAGGTTGAGAGGAGAGCTAGTCATAATGCGTAGCAGTTGCAAGTCTGTTTAAACTATATATATGTATATATACACATATATATATATATATATATATATATATATATATATATATAATAAACACACACACACACACACACATATACATAGTATTCAAATAATATGTAATCCATTTATTCTCATGTTTGGTTACTGTGCCCTGTAACACTTCACTTACACTTTTTGCACTGTTCCAATTATGAAATGTATGTACAGTATTGTGGTATCTTCTTTTATTTGATATGAAATCCTTGTAAATGAGCTTCTAGCTCAAAGATGTTATTCCAAGATCTCTATAAATGAAAATAAAAAAATCAATAAACAAAAATGTCCTTGTGTATTGACTCTCTGTACAGAAGAGAAGATGTGTCTGTGTGGGATATGGAATACAAAGTTGATTTTCATGTACTGTGGTGGTTTTCGGAGCAAGCAGGTGATTGTGCAAGCTGGAAGGTGAGTATGCAAGCTGGCGGACGGTCGTGGACAGAGCAGATCAGAGACTGGAGTGCCAAAACCAAGAGGTTAAACCTCGGGGGAAGGTACAATTTTAACATAAAGTACAGAAGTAAAAGGTACAATGTAATCAAATTGGCACTTGGGGAGTGCTGTTGGTTGGCTGTGAGTAGGGTATAGGGATCTCTGTGTCAAAGTGAAAGTAGGTAGTAAGAAGCAAGAAGTGATAACAGGAGAAGAAATGACTGACAGAGGGGGTGTAATAAATCAAAGGTTCCAAGATTTATTTAACATGAGTGGAAATAAATAGACTCATTAAACTCCTTCTGGGACCATGACTATTGCATATAATCAGATATAACATGATATAATAGAATTTAGTATATTATCATTTACCAATTTATACTTTCTCAGTTATCAGAACTTTTACATTCAATAGGTGATGAAATAAGAATATGAGCCAGTCTTACATTGTTTTATATGGTTTTATATGGTTTATGACACTGGGCTAAAGGCTTAGCTGAGTGCCCATAATAGCCCATAGTAAGTAATTGATCTCTAGCCTATTGTTCTGACACTCCCACCTGGCTGAGATTATTAATTGGCCACCAGTACCATGTTCATCTCTGTGGACATTGGACTCTTTTCTCCTATATGATGACAAATTCCTACCCTAGATAAAGAAGACTTAATCATTCTAAACAAGGGCAAAGACCCCTCATTTCCCTCTCATTACAAGCCAATTTCTCTGATAAATGCAGACATCAAGCTTTTTGCTAAGGTGTTGGATGGCAGGCAGGATGCTCTACTCCCATCACTGATCCGCCCTTCACAAGTTGAATTCATACATGGTGGACACAATTTAGATCAGCTCTGCTCCATGGTGAATATACTTCATAAAGCAAGGACCATCCCCACTCCATCCACTGCCATGGTCATTGATTCCAAGAAGTTCTGAGATGCAGTGGAATGGTGATATCTCTTTAGAGTTCTGCAATTCAAGGGTTTTGGCCTGATTTTTCTCTCTTGGGGAAGCACCTTCTACACAAAGCAAAAATACTCTCAAATTCTTTTCTTTCCTCACCTTTCTTGTTACATAAAGACACCAGGCAGGGTTACCCCCATCTCCTCTCCTCTTCATCCTGGCTATTGAGATACTTGCTATAGCCATTCATGAGCCTGATTCCCTGGAGGGAATCAGAGCTGGCTTCCAGGAGTACTAAATTAAGTTGAATGATGATGACTTAGTGCCACTCTTGAATGCTCCCCTCTCAACTGATCCCCTCCATCTTCTGTTGCAGACACACTCACACATCTCAGCCTCAAGGTGAATCAAAATCTGACAAAAGTACTTCCCTTGAATATGTTTTATGGAAGCATGGCTTTCTCAGACAGGGGTTTGAAATGGTCTCCTAACCATATCACATACCCAGGTATCAAGCTGGCAATTTATCTCAGCTGCATTCTGCTAACTTGGGTCCCCTTGTTTCAGAGTTAAAGCTGGAGTGTAATTGTTGGAGACAACTGTATCTAGCTGATAAAATAGAGGTCCAAAAGATGGTTACTGCTCCCAAACTATTCTACTGTATCAAACATCTTCCGACTGCCATACCCTCAGTGGTTTATAAAAATAGACACCGTAGTGGGAACTTTCTATGTGAAGAGAAACCCCCACATTACAATAGAGTATGGGTCAGAACACATTGGTACATAGGGAGGTGGGGACAGCCCTAGTTCCAAAGTTACTATTTGGCATATATGGAGGATCAAACACTTCACTGATTCTCCGAGCCTAACTAACTCTACTCCACTTCACCACAATGGGTGCAGACACAAGTAATGTCTGCATAGGTAGTTCAGCAGCAATTTTTTTGTACACCTGCCTCTTGCAGCAGGAGCTCCATAGTCACCTAACAATCTTCTGTTCTGTTCACTGTTGGAATGAGGTGAGTAAAATGTTCTGCTTATCCTTCTCTCCTATTAAGTAGGCCCCTCTTTCAGGCAACCTGGTGTTGCATGTGGGAGATCAGCCCCTCATGTGGAAGGGTTGGGAGCAAAGGAGCAGTCTCCTTGTTAATGACGTCCTAGCCCATGATACCCCCTGTCTGGAATCCCTCTCAAACCTAAAAGACAGGTATCTCCAGCAGAGTGACTTCTGATGATTACTCCAGCTGAGCAGCATCCTAACTCTGTTGCTGAAGAAGACTCCTCGCAAGCTTCTAACTCAGAAGCATCCCAATAGTCTAGTGGCTTCTGTTTAAAAAAGGAAATACAATTGGGATATTTCAAGCCATCAGGGACACCATCCCTGACCAATCCATCAAAGCCAGAGAAAAATGAGGTGCAAATGTAAGAATCACTATATCTGACAAAGTGGTTTACATGATGGGTCAGTGCTCAGAAGTAGAGCTGTGCAGAATGATAACATTCTGAATTTGTGGAATTTTATCAAATTTACATGACATTCTGTGACATTTCACTGAATTTCATTGGAGTTTCACAGAATTTTTAAAATGTATTTACTTGGTCATGACTCAGCCATCTGTTGAGCTAGAGCTGTGTAATGTGGCATGCTTACCTTTTGAGAAGAGTTATAATAACATGTTGAATATCATGAAAGTAGGATGGATAGTCTCAAAATTATAGGTGCTTGAAGTCTGTCATTTTATTTTATGTTGGAAATTTCATGAAAATTGTTATCTGCACATACAGTACATTAGCCATTAGATCTTAAATTTGTCATGGTAACTTGTTGACAGGTGTTCCAACAATCTTTATTTAACCAGGCGTTCATCGTTGAGCAGAAGCTCATTTGCAGTGTGTTAAATTTCATGATATTAGGATGGATTGTCTCAAATTTATAAGTGCTCAAAATCTGTCATTTTATTTTTTGTGGGAAATTTCATAAAAAAATGTATCTGCATATAACTCAAGCACTTTGGAGCCAGACATGTATAAATTAGCACAGATAACTTTTTTTTATGGTTGTCGAATCATTTAGATATGGGGATAATTGGATCAGAGATTAAGTTACAGGGGTTCAAAATGTTGCTATGTAAATATTTGCGAAATGTTTTGAAAACTCAAAAATGTGGATGTTTGTAACTTCTCTGCTCTTGCAGGCATAGACTTAACATTAGAAACATAAAAACATAGACTCTGATGGCAGATAAGGACCACTTGGCCCACCTAGTCTGCTCATGTTCCCTATCTACTGTCACACCATAGACTCTAATTGATTTCTGCCCCCCCCTTTCCTTGCTTCTAAGGTTCCATTATATCTATCCCATGCCTTCTTAAACCCCATTACAGTTTTTGCTCCCACCACTTCCTCAGGGAGGCTGTTCTAGCACTCACCATCCTTTCTGTGAGGAAGTGTTTCCTTACATTTCCCCTGACTCTACCCCCCTCCAGCTTCACTGCATGACCCCCTGTTCTCATGTATCCTGTTCTCTGATAAAGGCTTCCCTCTTGAACCTTATTTATATCCTTGAGATATTTGAAAGTCTCAATCATATCCCCCTGTCCCTCCTTTCATCCATTCTGTACATATTGAGGTTCTTCAGTCTCTCCTCATAGAGCTTTTGATGCAGATCCACATAATTTTAATTTCCCTCCTCTGGACTGCCTCAACTCTGTCTGTCTTTTTGAAGATGAGGACTCCAGAACTGGACACAGTACTCTAGGTGGGGTCTCATCAGAGACTGATACAGAGGCATCACCACCTCCCTCTTTCTGCTGGTGATACCCCTTCCTAAGCACCCTAGCCTCCCATTGGCTCTCTCCACTGCCTTGTCACACTGCTTGGCCACTTTTAGGTCATCAGATATGATAACACTCAGTTCTTCTTTCCTGTTTGGTGGCTGACAGTACCTCTCCCCCCATTTTGTACTCTGACCCTGGGTTTCTATGCCCCAAGTGCATGATTTTACATTTTTTTGCATTGAAACTTAGCTGCCACTTTCTAGACCAGTCCTCAAGCTTACCCAAACCTCTATTAATTTTTCCCACATACCCGTGGAGTGTCCACTTTATTGCATATTTTTGTGTCATTTGCAAAAAGACATACCTTCCCCTTCTAGTCCCTCTGCAATGTTGCATATAAAGATATTAAAGAGGACTGGTCCCAGTACTGATCCTTTTTTGGGCAAGTTCTAGGCTGGCCACGTAGTGTAGTGGTTATAGTCACTGCCTATATGTGTGAGAAACTTGGGTTTAGGACTGGTTTCTGGTACAATTTTTTTTTTTGGTTTTGATTTATTGTCCCAAAATTGTAACTTTCCCCAATGTCTGCCCCCCCCCCAAGTTAATTATATAAATTACGTGTGTGTGTTGGGGTGGATCCCCCCATAGAACAAGTAAAATGTAAGTGTATTATTGCTGATTTTAGAGCACACTCTAGTGCTCTTAGTTTTTTTTTGGGCGGGGGCTGTTTTGTATGTGTTGTGATTTGTCTGTGCTAATTTCAAGTCACCATTTTGACACAGAACCATAAATTCATGGTCAAATGTCATCCATCCCTGGCCTGTACCCCATTTTATCATAGACAGATTAAAATCACCAGTTAGTAGTGTATCATCGTTAGACTTTAAACTGTCCAGTTTTTGAACCAATATTTTATTATGCTTCCTATCTTGTGATGGTGGCCTATACACTAGTCCAAGGATAATTTCCTACCATGGCCTGGGAACATTTTTATCCAGATATTCTCCAATAAGTTATCTTCAGTCCCATTCCTGTATACTACAGTATTTATATAGTCTGATATGTATAGTGCCACACCTCTCTTTCCTTTCTGCTCTCTCTCTCTCTCTTTGCTGAAGAATTTATATCCTTGTAGTCCTCTACCCCATTTATCATCTGTGTACCACCAAGTTTATGTGATGGCACATACCTGTATCTCAATTTGCTCCCTAGAAAGGACAGTTTTCAGCTCCCCCCTTTTTTTATACTTTTTGCATTTAACAATATGCATTTCTACTTATTCCTATGTTTTATTTTGGTTTTATTTTTGTTTGAAATTACATTCTTTTCACCAGTCACAACCCCACCCCAATCCCCTTACTGTTCAGTTTAAATGTTTACTGATGACATGATTAATTCTTTCACCTAGTAGCCTCACGCCATACTTATTGAGGTGCAAACCATCTTGCCTGAACAGTTGTGGGTCACTGATCAATTTTTTTTTATTTAAAAATTGTTTCACCAGGAAGGCACACTAAGCCAAGCCTCATTTCCTGGTGTGACCTGGGGGAAAGAGGAATGTGGAAATAAAGCAATATACATACAGGTAAATACAGTAAATATATACACATAGAGGTAAAAACAATTGCAACATGGCAGCAATCAAGGGAAGAGGAATGAGGGAATGGAGGAAATGTAAATATATACATATATACAGGTAGAACAATTATAGCAGTATAACAGTCCATAGCTGTGGAAGCTGCAGGGTTGGAATAAGCAGGGGGTTAAGTTAGATGGGCTAGAGAGGTGAGTTAGTTGCAAGTGCAGGTGTGGGGAGGGTTTTTTTCAAATGAGAGAGGAAAGAGCAGAGGGTGAGGGGGCATGATGTATGGGCAAAAGGATGGAGTTTCACAATTTAGGCAGGCGGTTGGAAAATGCAGATTGGCTTTTGGAAGTGGATCTTCTGGGAATAGCATAAAAGCAATAGAATAAGGGATACGTAATCAATTGGTTTAGCAGTTTTAGATTTACAGTGGAAAAAATATTGCTAACATTTCCTCAAATATTTAAGGCAGCATATAGATGAAGCATCCAGAATTCTTTTTGTGGAATTTAACATTAACAATTCATGTATCACTACTTTATTTGATAAACTGGGCTGAGCCTTTTGCAGTCTTGCTGTTACTCTCTGGGTAACTATCCCCTCCCCCTTTTCTCTTAGTATTGCCAGATTCACCTTGTAGAACTACTGATCCCACTGATGTCCTCTTTGTTCTTTAAAATGAGAGTCCCCTGCTCCTTTTTATATCAACCTATCCTATTGGAATAGCAAGAATTCTTCCTTCCTGGTGCTCCAAACATTTTCTCCCCCACCTAAATCTTTTTGAGTACCTCCGAGTCCCAGACTTGCATGTACATCAGGCTCCTGGGATCATCAATTTACTGGTTGTGATCCTTATATATCCTGCATTCAAGTTGGAATTGTTGACACTCTGTGCTTCCTTGCTCCAACTGGGGGGAAGGGTCAACTACTGGTGTGCTGCTCAGCTCAGCTGTCCACTTTTTGTGAAACTATGCATCTAACTAATGAACCTGTTGACCCCTTGCACTACCTGCATCTCTTACCCCTATTCTTTAATTTGAATCCCCCAGATAAGGCTGAGTGAAATTAGCAACTTCCAATTTTATGGAATTTTCATGAAATTCCACAATTTTCACAAAGACTCATGGAATTTGTTACTTTTCAATTTCTGGCAGCAAACAAATAATAAATTGACATACACAGTTTCCTTGTAAGGTCTGTGAACCTGCCAAATTTAATGGATTGCATTCTCTAGTTTTAATTTTTCTGGGGTTTATCAATTTGCAGTTTACGTTCTTGCAAAAATAACATTTTAAAATGTGAAAGTTTGACTACTTTTAATTCAGTTCCATTTAAATCTGTAAATATGAACTTTGTAAGAAGTGATCATGTAGTATAGCAGTTTAAAGGTATACGTCAATAGGGTGTGGAACATAGTGTAAGACTGTGGGCATTGTGATTAGGTCAAAACTGATAGAAGTGACCAGGATTTCGAAGCGTGTTGCTCTGTGCACATCTTGTAGGGTTTAATTGTGAGTGGTAGACGATGTTATGTATACGTAATGGGGGTGAAATTGGTGAGACCCCCCACAAGGGGGATGCAGGGGTTAAAGCACTCCGCAGAAAATCAGTGGGAACTGCTTGGGTGGGCTATGCGGTGTTACCATATGGTGACACAATCTGGTGTCACTCGTTTCTAGCACCATTTTCCCTGCATTCTAATGTCCCACACCCTGGGAAATTTGCCATAAAGTTGGTAACTCTAGTTTAAATGTTTTAAATCTGGTTAAAGAACTACTGTAACAGGTAAACATTCTAAAAGTAAATGAGTATGTTCCATGATCATCACTAACCTTTGATTAACAGCATAGATTTAGCCCATGAATACCAATTATATTTTCATTTGGTTTTACTATTTCGTGAAATTATGCTATCTCAGTTGGTGCAGGTCACCACCAGCTATGATCAGAAGTGGAACTAAGGCTATGGGAGGAAAGGAAACTGTGGGCCTGATTCCAAGAGAGTGAGTAGAGCAGTGTGCAATCTGCACCATGGCGGAAAAGTACGTCCAAAGCCTTGTGACATGTGAGCTACACCATATTCCAAAACAAAGGCCAGTTACAATGGAAAGCAGTGGAATTACGCACATCACAACTTACAGCAGAATCACAAGGTGCAAGTCATACTGGCAGGTGGAGAGGTTACGCATGTTGCAATGCCAATATAAAGGTACTCAAACTGCAGACATGTCGCAGGCAGTGACATATGTGGAAATGATGGTGCAAGCCAGGAGCAAAGCACAGGTGGCATCTGCATGGAAGTGTAAACACAATTTCACCAATGAGGAGAATGACGAGCTGCTCAGTGAGTTTGAGGCACAGGTCACCCTGCTTATGGGCAAGGTTTGTGAGCGTGAAGTGCACAGAAAGTGCAAGAAGGCCTGGGATGCCATTGCCCATAAAGTTAATGCAGTGGCCAATGCCAGGTGCACAGTCAGGGACCTCCAGAAGAGGGTCAATGACCTGAAGCATTATGCAAAGTGGAAGAAGGCATAACATAATTGCCAGGTGGCAGCCACAGGTGGTGGGCCATGAGAGGAGAGACCACTGAGCTCCTCTGAAGAGAGGATCCTTGCCTTCCTGAGCCAGCACAGCATCCACAGTGCCACAGACCTGGACACAGTGTGGATAGCATTAGGGACAGGTAAGTGGTGGACCAGCCAAGCCACAGTGATGTAAGCGAGTCATGGGGCATGGGCTGGGGTGTGTGGGTGGTGTAGCAGAGCCGTGCAGGAGCACTGTGTGGTGCTGGACAGGGTCAGTGGCATGGCAGATGAAATGCATCCCAGGAGGCATGCAGGGATACAGTGGAGGTGGCACAGTGATGACGGACAGTAGGGACATGCATAATGCAAGCAGCACTGTAATGCATGTGGGCCTGTGGCCACCCATGGCAGCACGGCACCTACAGCAGTCAGTGTGTGAGGAGGGCATGGACATGGGCAGGTTTCCTGGATCTGGGTGACAGGGATGACCATGGCACAGATGATGGGGTGGTGGGGCCATGAAGCCATGCAGTGGCCTGCAAGGGCCATCCCCTGGCAGCACTGTGCACTGTGGCATGTGCCACCAGTGCACAGGACAGCAATGCAGGGGTGGGTACGGTTGCATGTGTGTAGGGCAGGACATGGCGTGGTTGCAATGATGCATTGTTGTTAACCCACAGGTACAGCAGCAGCAGACACAGGGGTGGAGGACAGTGGTGGCACAAGCAGTGAGCCAGAGCAGGACAGCACACAGCCGACCATCCCATAGGTGACCGTTATGGACATCCCAGGCAGTGTAGATATGGTGGAGCTGCATGTAGCCCCGACAACCATGGTGAGTGAGCAGCAGGAGGAGGAGGAGGAGGAGGAGGGTTTGGACCTATATGACCTCTTCAGCATGGGCAGCATTGCTGACAACATCACCCAGGACCTAAGCTTCATATGAATGGCTGAAGGTGACGCTAGATGAGGCGTCACAGTCCCTGCATGACAACCACATGGACACACCCACTGACTATTCCACATTCTGCTGGACCCTGGTCACAAACCATGAAGAGCAGATGGAGATGCTGGGCTGCATACACCTGAGCACTGATGCCCACCACATGGCACTGCAGAAACAGATGGGCATCCTCATTGATGCTATTGAGTCTGGGAAATGCATCACAGAGGCAGCCATGGGGAGGCTGGTGGACGCCATGGTCGGCTCACAGGCCTACATCAGGAAGCAGATGCAGGTGCTTACCTGACTAGCAATGGCCTTGGAGGGGTTGGTGGCACAGCAAAGGAGGCAGACAGACATAGTTGCTGCTGTGCTACACAGCATGCTAACAGCCCAGCCTGTGTGCCACACAGAGTGGAGGGACGCTGCAACACTGACCTCTCATGTGCAGCAACACCACCAGCAGGATGACAGGACATACGCCACAACAACAGCCGGGGGCATGCATCCACCACTCGCAGTGCTGGATGTGCCACCAGCAGCCCTGGGGGGCACATGTGTCCAGCCGCCACCAACACCGCCACCACCACCCCCATCAACAGCAGCACCACTGCCACCATCAGCAGCATCAGCAGCAGCACCCATGCCTCCACCACCACCAACACCAACAGCAGCACCTCTGGCACCACCACCACCAACAACGTCACCTGCTGTCATGTCCATGGGGCATGATGCAGGGGCCACCAGCCACCGGACCAGGGCCAGGTGGGCATGGAAACACCTGTGGACACTGCAAGACAGGTTACAGCAGAGGAGGTGGCACCAGCCCTTGGTGTGGAGGACAGTGGCAAACCACCAGAAGGACAGGGGACTGTGCCAGGACCAACACCTGTCATCACAGGAAGGCAGAGCAAGCATCAGATGACAGTGGCAATGCAGGGACACATGGACAGTGAGGGACCCACAGCCTTGCAACCAGGACAGGGGGGCCCAGCGGTGCCACAGGGGCAGAGGTCACCACACCACAGGGAGGGGCACAGGGCATATGCGCTGCTAAATGCAGACAGACCACGCAGCAGCAGGGATACTAGTGACAGTACCAATATAGTGCGCTGATGCAAGGGGGGTGGACACTGTACATAGTGGCACAAGGGGAAGTCACTGTGGGAGGTGTGTGTGTGGTGTGTGTGCAGTGTGCATATGTGTGTGTGTGTGCGCACGTCTGCACTGCATGCAGGTGTGTGGGTGATGTGGGACAGCACAGTGTGGGTGTGGTTGATGTGTATTATCACTGGGTCTGGGTATGTGTGTTGAGGGGTGTTGCACTAATGTACTGTTCCACTATCATAATTCCACACGTGCCTAATAAAGCTGTTTCACTGGCTATCTGTGTGGCATCACTCATTACCACAGGATGTGTTAGGTCTGGCCAAATGTGGCGTACCATACGTGACAGGGCTGCGCTTCTGACTGTGTGCATGGTCCCAGGTGCACATGCACATGTGCATCAATAGACCGCAGCTGCCAGCCCCGCCTGCCATGTGGCTGCACTCTGCAAGACCTGTCCTGTACCACCATGGTGTCACAAACAGAGGTGATATGCATGCAGGCCACAACTGTGGCCTGCAGAAGCACAATACACATGTGCATTTTGCATTTATCCATGTTGCATGCGCATGGTGCCACTGTAGGCTGCATGTGGGACCTGCACGTATGCCATGTGCAAGGTGCAGTTGCACAGGCGCTGAACAGGCTGCACAGAGCACACACTACACAATGACAGGAGAGGCAGAAGTAGGGTTACCACCTTTTAAGAAGCCTAAAGTGGGACATTTCTTACTGAAATATGATATTGTGAAGGACAATATGTAATCTTGATCAATGCAACAGACTTGCTTCCTTTAACTAATCAGAAGTAAGACTGGGTTGTACTGTTGTAGCCATTTCTAGTGTTTCGTATCATTGTAAGGTATTTCAGTTAAGGTATTTTATTGTCTTGTAGCATTTAGGGGAATGGCAGAAAATATTGTTTTCTACTATAATGTCAGAACATGAAGCATTTGTCATGTTTTTTTTGCAGGACACTGCTGCCCAAATCAGCACTGTCCTGTGATAATAGGGACAGGTGGTAACCCTAGGCAGAAGCAGCAGAGGAAGTGCACACAGGGCCATGGCAACCAACAGCAGGCGCAGCCTAAGTGGCAGGGCACCTAACTTTACAGCTGCTGAGACTGCCCAACTGGTGAACCAGGTTCAGCAGTGGAGCACCACACTGCGCCCACCTGGCTGCAGGAACCACACCACTGCAGAGAGGTACAGGGTCTGGAGGACTATTGGGGCATGCCTGAGTACCATCAGCGGCGTGTCCCACACACCCAGGCAACTTAAGCACAGGTGGCAGGACCTTGCCAGGCAGGACCCTGGGATACTGCAGCACATGATGACCATAGCAGCGAGGAGGGATGTGAAGATGAGGACCGGGGAGAACAATGGTGCAGGTGGGTATGCCATCATGTAGGCAGACACTGGTATGACACTGCCACACATGCCATGGCCAGCAGTGGTACATGAATGTAACAGTGATCCCCATCCCCACAGGTGCAGGACACACTGACATGGATCAGCAGGGGCAGCAGGAGGTGCAGCACCAGCGCGGACACCAACATCAGTAGTAGCAGTTCCACCGGAGGTCAGGTAGGTGCATGCTTTGTCTACTATGTGTCATGGCCATGCTGTAATGTCTGCAGTGGGGGAGGGGTGCCGTGTGCTGCCTAAGCATGCAGGGTGTCCCTGTATGGCACTGATCTACACCTTTGCTACCTTGCAGATGAATGGAGGAGCTTTGCCCTGAGGCACCAGGCACCAGGCACTGCTGTGGGCCATGGTGGATCAGAAGGCCCAGGATGCAGGTGAGTACATGCACTGCACACTATGCCGGTGCCACAGGTTCCACCACATGCCACTATCATCGTCAGGGGAGAAGGCAGACAAGGGGGATGATGCCATGGAGGTGCAGGTGGCAGAAGATCAGCCAACTGAGGCACAGGTGGCAGAGGAGCAGCCAGTGGAGGTGCAGGTGGCAGAGAAGCTGCAAGCCACAGAGGGGCTGGATGTTGCCATGGATGCCACCACAGAGGGTGCATCATGGCCTGCAGAGGGGCCACACTGCAGTGGAGCCAGGGGACCTGGTGCACCAGCTGGGACATCTGGCAGTACTGCAGAAGGACGAGCTGGTGCAGGAGGGCATGCCGCTGGCAGAGGGGGCTGAAACTGAGGACAGACCTGTGGATATGCCTCCACTGCACTGGGTGGTCACAAGGAGGGAGATGGGTCACCTGAGGGACATTCTGGCCCATAGACAGGGGACGGACAGCAACAGCCGGAGGCAGTGCACCTTTGGCAGCTGGTGGACAGTGACCAGAGGCTTGTCCATCTTGTGGTGGCCAAAATGATGGATGTGGCATGTCTGCATGGGTCCCTTGGTGCACTGCTGTCAGTGCTGCAGGAGCAATAGGGCAGCACCAATGTGGACTGGGCTGCGGAGTGTGGCCACGGCGCCGCTGGCACTGTGCTGTGACACAGGGGAGAGGGATGTACATTCTGTATGTCAGGAGGGCTAGTATGGGGTCTCATATTTTTTGTATCCGGGGCAGGCTTGGGGGCTGTATATACTGTTTTGCGGTTGGGGGAACTGTTTATATTGTTTGTATCTTGGGGGACTGTATATCCTGTTGTGCCTGGGGGGACCGTTCATGCTGTATGTGTCTGGGGCAGGGGGTACATGTTTCTACTGTTTGTTACTGGGGCTGTTGGGGGTGGGGACTGTTCATATAGGTTGGTTCTGGGGCTGGGGGTACTGTACATAGCAGTTGACTCAAGGTTAGTTTGTGGGGGGTTGTTGATTGCTGTTGGTATTGTCTGTGTGTTGTTGTTTGCCTTTACTACTGCACTGTGTTTCTTTTGTGTGCAATACATTATATCTTTGCATCCCTGGCTCTGCATGTGCATGTGCCTGTGTGCATGTGTGTGTGTGTGTGTGTGTGTGTGTGTCACTGTGTATGTGTGAGTGCACATGTTACAGAGCTGCTCTATTGCATGTGCGTCCCCATCCTGCACATGGTACCCGTATGCTGGCTGTCCATCACACAGCCTTGGGCACACACTGGTGATCATGCCCTCATGGTGCATTGTGTGTGCAGCAGAGCCCTGTGCCGGGTCCTGTTCACATGCTGCTACACTGTGTATGTTATGCCTGTGTGGTGGACATGGGCTGTTACAGCACCATTCTACCCAGGGACATGGTGGGCCCTGTGGGTGGCACCGGTGGCACAATGCAATGGTGCATACTACCACTATACGTCTGCAGGTCTGTGCTGCTCAGTGCTGTGTCCCTGTTGTGGTTGCACAGTTATCATGTATCAGTGGCCATGGCAGGTGCATTGTGCCTGGTGGTGCCATCCACTCATCATTGTGCCACTGTCCCGTGTGTGTCCTGTGCCCACTTGTATCTGCATGTCCATCAGCCATGTGTGCTGTGGTCCTCTGTGTGTGGCCTGGGGGGCCTTCTGTCATTTGCAGCCATGCCTGTCAGATGCTGTATGACATGCATGGCCACTGTTACAGCTCCAGTGTAGCCCCCTGTGTTGCATGGCACCTGGCAGACAGTATCCCATCCTGTTGTGACTCTACAATGGTACCTTGGATGCCATGTTGCTGCTTGTGTTGCATTGCACCACACTGTGTCCCCCATACTGCTGCAGGTGCCACCATGGTGGTGGTGGTGGTAGTGGTGGTTGTGTGCCACCTCAGAAAAACTGCTGTATCACCTACTGTCTTGCATGGGGTCCCGCTGATGCAC
Organism: Neoceratodus forsteri; assembly: GCA_016271365.2. Classification (NCBI taxonomy): domain Eukaryota; kingdom Metazoa; phylum Chordata; order Ceratodontiformes; family Ceratodontidae; genus Neoceratodus; species Neoceratodus forsteri. The sequence continues at coordinate 1,685,168,836 of CM057456.1, forward strand.
CTTCTTGAGACAGGTATCCTGTCATGCCGTCAGGCTCTCCGTCCCCCTCCTGTGGTGCACCTTCCACCTGGTCTATGTTGGGCATTGGTACTCGGTGCACCAGGGCGATGTTGTGAAGGATGCAGCAGGTGAGCACTATCCTGCAGGCCATCACAGTGCTGTACTGCAGTGCACCCCTCAAGGTGTCAAGGCATCTAAATTGGGACTTTAGTTGGTCGAAGGCGTGCCTAATTACCACTCTTGTGCTGGTAAGGGCCTTGTTATAACTCTCCTTGGATGCTGTCTGGGGTGTCCTCTCAGGTGTCATCAGCCATGGCATCTGGGGGTACCCATTGTCACCTGTAAGGGGGGGACAGGTTAGCTGCCTGTTGCTGTGTGCAGCATTGTCATCAACATCTACTGTACCTATCCTCTGCATGGCTCACACAGCCACGTGCACATGCTAACACATGCAGGCCTGCACTTTCACACTCGACCGTCCTTGGCTGTGTCTATGCACAGCATGGGCATACCATGGCATTATGTGGCCCTCACAAGCCGCTGTGTGTAGCACAGTGTGTAGTTCATGGCTCTGCCTGTGTCCCATGTGTGCCATGCCATGTGTCTGCATGGCCATCACCTCTGTACACTACACTGCCTGTGTGCTCTGTTGTGCCACTGTATCCACTCACACCCACATGCACTGTCTACTACTCACACACACACAGACGCTTGCACACATTTGCAGGTGTAGTTCACCCTTGTACATACCTACAAGCCATCCACCAGTGATGTCCCCTCTCTTGAAAGCCCCCCTATAGCCCACAGTTCCTGAATATGTGGGAGTCATGGCAGGATCCAGGGTACCTGGCCACCACATCTAGAATGCGACATCAGCTGTCACATACCACCTGGATGTTCATCAAGTGGTACCCCTTCCTATTTATGTACACATCCCCATCTTCAGCTGTGGCCCTGATGGCCATGTGTGTGTGCAATCAATTGCACCTAGCACCCGGGGGAACTGTGCCACATTGAAGAAGGCCTGCTTCACATGGAGCTGCTGTTGGGCATCCAGTCGAAAGCATATGTGCTGCATGGAATGCTGTATGAGGACCACCATGAACCTCCTCAGGTGCTTCATCACCACCATCATGGATATGACCACAGTGTCCCCTGTGGGCATTTGAAATGTGCTCGTGGCAAGGAAGCACAGTGCTGTGCTTACTCACACATCCAGTGGCAGTGGGTGTCCCCTGTTGCTGGTACTGCATAGGTTCTCACTCAGGTCCTGGCATATCTCCCTGATGCAGCTCTTGGGGAGTTGGTAGCATGCTATGCACTGCTCTTTGGCAAGCTCCTCATAGGACATCTGAGTGCATCTCACTCTCTGCACCGGTGACCTTGGTACCTTCATGGGCCATGGTGGCTCAGTCCCCTGTGTCCTGCCATGGCACCTGGTGTGCCTGCCTTGCCGTTGCTCAGCTAGCATAATGCTCAGTAGGGCTGATAGTGCTGGCATGTAGTGCTGTGTGTCACACTACACTGCTGTCTGCTTTCTGACTATGTGGGGGGGGCTATATATGCTTGTGCTCTGGTTAGACATGCTACTCCTTGGTCTATGTTATGTCTTCCATTTCTGGCATAGTTACTTACGCCTCCTGTTCTGCAATTGCATTTCTGTCATAGCAGTGCGTTACGCATGTCTCAAGCTGCATTATGCAGTGGCGCAAGCTTTGTTTGGTATAACTATGCCTTAACTCATGTTTGGCACAGCAGCTGTGGCATGCAGCTTAAGTTTCCTTTTGTAATCATGCATGTCTTGTGATTTGTGCCATTCGGTGGTGGTGTACTGCGTTTACATCTGGCGTATCTGTTCTGGAATCGGGCCCTGTCTGTTTCTAAATCTGTTGTTGTTGGTCCAGCTTTTGGGAAGTGCACTCTGTTTTAAGTACAGAGTTTACAAATAGTAGAAACACCTGTTCGTTTAAAATGGGCTGGTACCTATAAAACACTGCCCTGCATATGGATTTACAAAAAGAAAAGCACTATAGGGGAAGGCTGATGCTTTTAAAAACATTTCATTTTGAAGTTCTGGCAGAACAAAGTGCCAGGTGGTCATTGCAAGAAAAAGTTTACCATAATGGCAGTATAGGTACTCTCTTCAGCCCCGCAAAGTGCAAATCCATAAAGGATGCTGCCCCCAACACACACACACACACACACACACACACACACACACACATATACACACACAAAACAGTGCTTCTGCATACCTCTGTGGTCAGTCACTACCTTTTTTCACATGGTTACTGCTGATAGCTGTGCCTGTTGCAATTAATTTCTGCAAGTGGACACTGTATCAGGAATAGTATCAAGCAGCCACTCTGACCCCAAGCAGCAAAACCGTCCCAACCCACAGATGAGAATGAATAGTACTGTCCCACAATATATATCAGGTCCATCAGAGGTACCATCAAAAAAAAAAACTTAGTTCAGCTGTCCTGTACATTGCCTCAGCCAGACTGCACTGGCTTCACCCAAGACCCCAGATGCCCTAATCCACCATCAGTGTATGCACACCTGCCCTGAGCTTGTAAGGGAAACTGGCAGTCCATCAAAGCCACCTCCACACCAGCAACAGACAGACAGCTTCCTGGATTGTTTCCTTTCATTTATTTTCTTTCAGTAATTGTGGCACTGCAAATTGTAATGCCAAAATTCTGCATCCCATATGGCTGCAGCAACAACGCCTTGGAAAACCCATCGCTGCAGCCCACCACATAGAACAGACCAGAACCATGTTCTCACACTATCCAGAGCCTGCAGAGTTTCACTTAAAATAAACCAAGCAGCTCCCATTCTGACATAAGCCCAAAGCATGCTCGCCAGTGAGTCAAACCGGCCCCACTGCCCAAAATTAAAACAACTGATTGATGCTGTTCCTTTTACAGCTACTAACAGCAACCACACGAGAAAAAACAACTGACCACAGAAGAGCACAAAAAATATCTGAAAAGCAGAAACCCACCACAAACCCAAATTCCACGAGATCGTAGAACTAGGGAGAGCAACTGTACCAACATCACAGTAAACTACTTTGAATACCAGTCTGTCAAAAATCCTGTCACAATCTGGTATCCAACTGGGGGGAGGGCAGCTTCCCCCCACTACGTCATTTCCTCTGTCAGTGTGGCAGTGTATTCGGCTGCCACTTCACAGAAATATCGGTCCTGACTGAGAAATCGGCAGTATTTCAGTGAGTCAAATATACATCTATCTGGACAAAAAATTATTATATCTATAATGTATACACCATAATTCCTCGTTCCAGTCATCACAGTACTGTTAAAACACACCATTACATTAGCTCTTTAAATTTGGATGTGTTGTTATTTTGTAAAAAGAAGTTCCAGCCATATTGGTCATTGGAAAACAGGAAATGTTGAAAGGGTTGATACCTTTTATTGGACCAACAAGTGTCTTGTACAAAGATGGAATAATACACAAGCTTTCTGGGCCTCACAGGTCCCCTCTTCAGGTGAATCAACATGATGCGTGGTCCATCTTGCAAATGAGCATTGCTCAATGATGTCCACCTGGATAAAGATTTGATTGATAGATTGATTGATAAAATGAAAGAGAAATAAATTTAAATATTAGCAACATGTTTCGCAGGCTATAACTCAGTCAAATTTAAAGCTAGAAATCTGAAATTATGTACACATATTTATGTGGTGATAACCTGTGTACCTATAATATTTTGTAACGTTTCAGTAAATGCTATCAAAATTATAATAAAATGACAGAAATCTAGATTGTTGCAAAATGTGTGGTTGTCTTTAACTTGGGTGCCTTTGACAATTAAGACTTTAAACCTTTTGCATATACCCATGTTGTACGTTTCCCTAAATCCTGCAACTGAGGAGAAATCTGGATAAGAAATCTTAAATTAGATTGAAATAACTGCAAATTACATTTTGATTAAATGTTTGGCCACCCATTACTCTGCCCCTTTTCAACCAACAACTACGATGTTTGGTACACTTACTGTATGTAAGCCATTATTAACTGTCAACATACCAAATCTGGTGTCAGTTGGATGCTTACATTTAAAACTAGAAAAAAATAGCTGGCTGGATAATGACTCCTGCTAGAGATGGGGAGCCCCTGGGGGATAGGCAGCTGCATACCCTATGATCATGTCTTTCCTTTCCAAGTTTTGGCAAAGGATACATGAAGAATGTAGATTGGTGCCATACTGTTCCCTAAAGCATACCACCCAGCTTTACATATAAGGCCTAGCATAGAAACATAGAAACATAGACAATGATGGCAGATAAAGACCAGAGGTCCATCAAGTCTGCCCAAGTTCCATATAATCCCTGGAACCTACTGTTACTACAGGGTACTAACCCTCCTTGTCCTTTTTCTATTCTCTTCCTTGGTCCTGTCACCCCCAGTAACTACTATTCTGTTCATTATGTTCCAGCCCTGCTTGAATCCCCTGTTTTCTCACCCACCACTTCAGCTGACAGACTGGTCCAAGATTCCGCCATCCTTTCTGTAGAGTACTACTTCCTCACATCTCTCCTGAACCTATCTCCTGTTAATTTCCCATTAATGTCCATGTGAATGCAATTTGGTATTCAGGCTAAATAGTTCACTGCAGTTCACTTTGTTAATTCCTTCAGGCAACTTGAAGGTCTCCATCATATCTCCCCTCTCCCTTCTGGTCTCCTGTGAGTACATATTTAGTGCCTTGAGGTGTTCCTTAAAACCATGGCCAGAACTCCAGTACAGTATGAGGTACAATGGCTTTTGGAAGCCAAGCAACTCATCCTTCACTGGTGGCAACTTCAAAGGTGCCCATATCACTAGGTGGCAATCAGCAGTATAGCTCATCACATTTGAGAGAATGTCTCACCTGCATTCCGCGATGATATGAATTTCTGCACTCAGATATGGGGTCCTTTCCTCTCCTCAGCTTCATGTAACATCCACAAACATGGTAATTCTTTAACTTTCCCCAGGTTCTACCTGAACCCATAGATCCCCCGTTCTGCCTAATCCAGGCTTCCAGTGGAGAAGGTGCATTAAACACCCAGAGCCAGTGGTTATGAAGCTCATCCTTTGTGTTAACCTGGACCTTAAACTTATGACTATGAGTCCCGATTAAAGAGAATAAACAGTCCTACCCCTGCTACAACATCCCCAACATACACTAGATGAGCTGCATGGTGCTGGGATGTGAGGTAGGGGAGATTCTATTCACCCTTCAATCAATTTTAGATAAGTATGTACCTGAAGAGGATCTTATAGGAGTCAGCATAGTGCCCAGTTCCATACAGGCTATATCATTCCAACAAGAATACAGCTGTTATAGCTGAGAATGTATGTATGCACTGTAGTGTGATATCCCAAGGTATTTCCAGGTATCCTTGTTTTATTATCCTCTTGTAACAGGAACTGTTTCTTAAGTTTATATTATTTGTAAACTGTACAGGTTATGTGCTCCTTTTTATTACACCAATAAAAAGATTAACTTTAGACAGCCCACTAGTTTTTCAAACTCTGTCACGTTCTCTAGAAGAAGTGTTTCTTAATCACTTTAATCTTGCCTTCTGTAATCCATTTTCCTCTGCATTTATGCTCCGAGCACACCAGTTCTGATGCTAGAAATGTGTACTTATTCTGATTTAGAGTTAGCCCTGCTCCTGGAATCTCTAATGTACTGCTTACGATGTTCACATTCAGCTTTCCCAGTAATTAAAATTTCATAATTCAGTGGTGTACAGCATCAGGGTCTCTCATGACAAAATATTCCTATACTGCTGTCAAAATGCCGTCAGTCACAAGTAACTGTAATGATTGGTGTCCCTGTATGTACAGTATATATAGTGTTAATCAATAGCTTGTGTAAAGACCAGTCAAGAACAGCCAAGGCTATCATTTATCACTTGATGTCTTCTTGAAATTTGCCAGCTGACTACTAGAGCTAAAGGGCTTGTGGAGACAGTCACATGCAAAACACTGTTTCTGTACAATGCTAACTGTGGACTCTTTAACAGCCTTGTGCAGTATATTTATAAACATGTATATACTGTATATGTATATATATATATAATATATACACACACATGTGTGTGTTCAGGTAGGAAGTAGATTTATAAATATATATATATATATATATATATATATATATACATGTTTATAAATATACTGCACAAGGCTGTTGGGAGTCCACAGTTAGCATTGTACAGAAACAGTGTTGTGCATGTGACTGTCTCCACAAGCCCTTTAGCTCTAGTAGTCAGCTGGCACATTTCATGGCTCTAGTGGGAATGGTGTGAGAATGCGTCCCATGTTGTTGTGCTCCAGTAGCTACTTATCTAGTGCAGCACAACAACAAAATGACCTAGCTACTGCAGCACAACAATGTTGTTCTAGGGATGGACTTCTACCTAGAATAGTGTTCTACCATACACTGTATTCCATCTATTGAATGTAGACAGGACAGAAAACAATAAGGTAGTGAAAAGAGGAAATAATATAAACAAAAAGGATAGGTGAGAAAACTGGTGAAGGGGGGTGGGTTGGGAAAATAGAGGGTTTAAGGGCTAATTAATAACATGTATTTTGCTGTGCTTAATATTTGAACATGAGAAGAAACATAGAAACATAGACTTTGATGGCAGATAAGGACCGCTTGGCCCATCTAGTCTGCCCATTTCCCTACCTACAGGATAGGCCGCAGATCCTAGTTAACCAACAGCCTATTTCTTCCTACCCCCCACAAGAATTGCCTTATGTCTGTCCCATGCATTCTTGAATTCTCCCACAGTTTTAGACCCCACACCTTCCTCAGGAAGGCTGTTCCATGCATCCACTACCCTCTCTGAGAAATAGTACTTCCTCACATTGCCCCTGAACCGCCCTCCTTCTATCTTTAAATTGTGTCCCCTTGTTCTTGCACGTCTTTTTTTCTGAAAGATGCTACCCTCTTGGACTTTGTTGTTTCCACTGAGTTACTTAAAAGTTTCTATCATGTCCCCCTCTCCATTCTATCCTCAAGGGTATACATATTAAGCTCCTTTAGTCTCTCCTCATACGGCTTCTCTTGCAGACCCTGCACCATTTTAGTTGCCCTCCTTTGGACTACCTCTATCTTGTCTATGTCCTTGCAGAGATGGGGTCTCCAGAACTGGACACAGTACTCCAGATGGGGTCTCACCAACTGTCTGTACAGAGGGATAACAACTTCCTGTTTTCTGCTGCTGATGCCTCTCCCATACATCCCAGTATACCCCAGCCCTCCCTACTGCCTTCTCACATTGCTTGCTAACCTTAAGGTCATCTGATATGATTACCCCCAGGTCCCTTTCCTTTTTTGTTGTTGTTACTACCTCCCCACCCATTGTGTATTCTACCCCTGGGTTCTTGTTTTCCAGGTGCATTATTTTGCACTTCTTTGCATTGAATCCTAGCTGCCATACTTCTGACCATTCCTCCAACCTTTCTAAGTCCCTTTTCATCCTTTCCACGCCTCCTTGTGTATCAACCCTGTTGCAGATCTTTGTGCCATCTGCAAAAAGGCATACTTTTCCTTCCAGTCCCTCTGCAATGTCACCGATGAAGACATTAAAAAGGACTGGACCCAATACTGAACCCTGCGGTACCGCACTAGTAACCCCTCTTTCTTCAGAGTGAACTCCATTTACAATTACCTTCTGTGTCCTGTTGTGCAGCCAATGTTTTACCCAGGCTACCACCCTGGGACCCACTCCCAGGCTGGTTAATTTGACTATTAATCTTTTGTGTGGGACTGTGTCAAATGCCTTGCTAAAGTCTAGGTAGGCCATGTCCACAGCCCCTCCCTGGTCTAGTACTTTGGTCACCCAGTCAAAGAAATCTATTAGATTCATCTGACATGACCTTCCCGCTGTGAACCCATGCTGCCTTGGGTCCTGTGCTCCACTGGCCTCTAGGTACTCAACTATTCTTTCCTTCAGAAGTGACTCCATCACTTTCCCTACCACAGAGGTCAGACTGAGAGGTCTGTAGTTTCCTGCCTCTGTCTTGGTCCCACTTTTGTGAAGGGGAATCACATCCGCCTTCCTCCAGTCCTCGGGTACCACACCATCCTCCCATGATTTATTAAAAAGAGTAGCCAGTGATTTCACTAGTTCCTCCCTTGATTCTTTTAGAATTCTGGGGTGAATTCCATCAGGACCCATTGCTTTGTCCACCTTCAGTTTTAGAAGTTCTTGCAGAACCCTTTCTTCTGTGAAAGGACTGGGATCGACACCCCTATCAAGAGTGCTTTTGTTAATTGGATTAGGCACTTCCCCCTCCTCTATTGTGAATTCTGAGCAGAAATATTTGTTCAGTGTCCCTGCTTTTTCACTGTCCCCCTCTGCCCCCCCACCGTTCATTCTATTCAGCCTCACTATCCCTCCCTTTGTCTTTCTACGCTTGCTGATGTACCTATAAAAGGTTTTATCCCGCTTCTTAACTGAGTTGGCTATCTTTTCCTCAGTTTGGGCCTTTGCTATTCTGACTTCCCTCCCTGCTTCCTTCTGCCTTAACTGGTACAGCTTTCTGTCCTCCTTCTGTGTTTCCTTATACTTCCGGAATGCTATCTTTTCTTCCTGACTTTCACAGCCACCTCTTTTGAGAACCATAGAGGCTTTTTCTTTCATTTTAATTTGTTTATTTGCTTCCCACAAAGGCTTGTTGCCTCTGTGGTGGCAGTTTGATGATTCCCCATTGTTGCTCCACACCTCCTTCTAGCCTGTTTGCTAGTGCTTTTCTGAGACACTCTCATCTTGCCAAAGTCAGCCCTCCTAAAGTCCAGTACCTCACTTTTGTATGGCTTGACTTTGTAGCTGAGTTTAATGTGAACCACACTGTTTGATGGTCACTTGTCCCCAGATGGCAGCCACTTCTAGATCTGAGATCCTCACTGCCCCATTTGAGAGTCACGAGGTCTAAGATTGCTCCCTCGACAGTGGGTTCTGAAACTAGCTGTCTGAGGCCTGCCACCTGTAGGGCATCAAGAATGGCCCTGCTCTTGGATGTGACTGCAGCAAATGTGCTCCAGTTAACATCTGGCATATTCAGGTCTCCCATCAACAGTATTTCCCCTTTCTCTGCCATTCTAAGAATGCCTTCTATCATGGGGGTCTGTACACAACCCCTGTGCGGATTGTGGTGCCCTTTCCAGTCTCCAAGGTGACCCACAGTGCCTCCTCTCCTCCCTGTTTACTCTTTTGTTCAGTTGCTTTTATCCCTTCCTTTACATAGAGAGATACTCCTCACCCTCTTCTCCCCTGCCTGTCTCTCCTGTAGGTTATGTACCCTGGTATGTTAACATCCCAGTCATGGTTCTCTGTGTACATGCAAATGCTACGATATACCAGGACTATTTTGGTGGGGTAAATGAATATTTAAAAAAATATCATTAAAATGTTTGAAATATTTTTATTTTTGTGCCATTTTTTCACTTCCCCTTCAAAAAAATATCACAGACCCATTTTACAATCAGAATAAGACATCCCAGGGTGTGCTTTGCAGTGGGATAATGGCACTTCTCAAATAGTTAATGGTTCTCGGTGATGTCTCATGCTTCACTATCAAGGCCCCTAGAATTCTGCGGCCACAGAATGTTGCACAGAACTTGCAACCTACTGCAGAACTTCTGCAGTGCCACAGCATTCACTGTTTTTGGTGATTCTTTATTAATATTTCCATTTATCCATAGAACCTGGTTCCCTTCCCCTCTTTTTATATCCAAAACCCCTCAATGCTCACAATGTGATGTTATCAGTACTATAACATCATACATTAGCTAATGAAATGGTTACATTCTGCCACAGAAATGAATAGTCACTTATCTACCACAGCTCCCACTGCCAGAGGCAGTGGCACAGCACATCAGGCACGGTGATATTTGCTCAACCTGCACTACAGCCTAATACAATTTTCAGTCTTATGTTATTACACTAGGGCCAACTTAAACAAAACTTTGAGAATAGCATAGACGTGTTAAGTCCATACCTTACCTTGTACAAACTCATGTTTGCCTGTAAGGTATAGAGATGCCATCTGAAATGAATAATTGGTAAAATAAATTAATCTGTCATTTTAAGAAAAATAATTATGCCCCAAAAAGTGGAATATAATATTGTGTAGATCTCCTGAAAGAATAGACCTGTTAAATAAATAACTGCCCTGTACACATTTTTGCCAGGGTTATTGATTAAATATTGTCATTGGTTGATAGAATCACTTAAAAGTTATGGAGAAATGTTGTGTGCAGGGCCAGTGGTGTTACCATGCTGGCAACTCAGGTTCAGAGATGAGCTCTGGGAGCTGGCTGGGCAGCAGAAGGATTATGGGAGCACATCACTGCTCTGAGCCTGGGAAGGTATGGCATAGTGTTCTGTCACATGGGGCACACATTGTGATGGGCTGGAGAGCTTTATCTCACAATGGGGTCACATGCATGTCATGGCCTGATGGTGTTAAATAGTGTGTCAGGGGAAGTAGGCTGGCATGAAAAGTAAGTTTTGCAATATCTCCTTTATTCTGTTTATTCCATTTTCAAAGGGAATGTGTGAATGAGGATACAATTTCATCGAAATTTAAGAAAATATAATTATCTGTGTGTATTATATATATATATATATATAGCACACACACGCACACGCACACACACACACCACACACACACACACACACAAAATCTATCTCACTATATATATATATATATATATATATATATATATATACACCTATACGTATATACACACAATTTGTATGTATGTTACAGATTGCATATAAATATATAAGTGACACATAGTGGGGACCTCATGAGTGGTATAGATAGCATGAGTATAGAAATACCTTATTTATCACATAAGGTCCCCTCAGCATACTTCATTTATTTAACAGGCTAGGACCTTAATGGATAGATATTTTTTTTTTGCTTTTTTAGGCATAAAATTATTTATAAAAGTCTGTTATTTTTTGAACTAGTGTTATTTGTCCCCCCATCCTGATGGCTGTAACCACTAGCATGAAAGTGAAGTCAGGATGACAAGCTGACACTATGATGTGGTAGTTCGTTAGTGCCGCTGAACTTCCACAGAAATTGCAAACCACCGCCACAGAAGTTCTGCAGCAAATGGTAGTCTTGTCGCAGAACTTGGTCCCAGTGTGCCATAGAAAAGTAGGGGCCTTGCTCACAATACACCCAAGGTGTGCCATTATCCCACCACAATGCACACCCTATCATGTCTTATTGTTTGGATAAATCATTGTGGGCATTAATAGACCTGAAGTGCCTGGAATTCTCATTCATCTAGTGTCAGCTGCTAGTAGGGATTATTCATGTCCAGCCTAGTAAATGCTAGTCCCCAATAGTGTAGAAAAAGGATACTCTGTTCTGGGCTGTATAAAATTTAGAAACTTGGGGAGGGATATTCAGACTGCACTGCAAAGAAGCGCAATAGCAGGAGCAGGCACAAGTGCAGTACTCTGCGCAACACGTGCGATATTCAAACACAGCGCAGGCCAAGGTGCACTTGCACAACACAGCTGAATATCATGCCAACTGTGCCGTGGTGCAACCAGGGATGTGTAGTGGAGCAGGGCCGATGCACAGTAACACAACCAGGGATGCGCAGTGGAGCAGGGTAGATGCGCAGTAGCACAACCAGGAATGCACAGGGACAGGATGCAGGGGTGCACCACCCATGGAAGCCATGGGCGGAGGAGCATGCAGCAGGCCAGACAGTGCCCCCCTGCACCCCATGAACTGCACAACCAGTGATGAGCTGGATGGACCACCAGCCCATGAACACCAGCACCGAATCCACAGTTGGGGCACGGTGCCCCAGCACACCCCCCTGGCAAGCAGTGACTGCAACATAAGGAGGGCTGGTCACCCAGTGCCACCTCATCCTACCAGTGCAGAGCACACCCTATACAGTGGTCCCCAGACACCCGGCCCAAGAGCAGCGCCCAACAGTGCATGGCATCGAATGCATGCCACCACCCCCACCATGACAATGCAACTCTGTGCACCATGGAGCCATGCATGGCAGCCCCACTGTGAGCACCCCGCAGCAGGTGGCACCAGCCACAGATGCAACAACTGCAGACACAGTGCCACCCTGCATGGCCCCCCATGGCACAGCAGAGAGGGTGACCCTGCATCAGTACCCGAGAGACCCCGCATGCAACAAGGCCTACTCTGGACCCCACCACCAGCAGGACAGCACCCTGCATGCCCACCCATGCACACACCCTGTCCCAGCACTGGCCCCAATAGACAGCACAGCTGCCCACTGTGGTACATGGAGGCATGCGCCACACAGGATGTGACACAGGGCACAGACAAACACCTACCCTGACTCAAGGGCACCCTGGCACAGGGCCACAATAGCGGGGCAACAAATGTCACTGGCGTGCGTCCACTGATGCTGTGTACCCACGGCCTGCACCCCACCACGGCACCGGTGTACCAGACATCCTACGCATGCACCATGAAGCCATCTGCTGCCAGCATGTGGCCAGTGCACATGTGACAGACATCAGAACACAGACACCACAACAGACACCAGTAACAGCATGGAGGGTGGACAACAACAGCATAACTCACAGTGTCACCCAAGGCAGACGTGCATAAACTGGTAAAAAGAGGAAATAATATGCAATGTGAGAAGGCCGTAGGGAGGGCTAGGGGTATACTGGGATGTATAGGGAGAGGCATCAGCAGCGGAAAACAGGAAGTTGTAATCCCTCTGTACAGACAGTTGGTGAGACCCCATCTGCAGTACTGTGTCCAGTTCTGGAGACCCCATCTCCGCAAGGACATTGACAGGATAGAGGTAGTCCAGAGGAGGGCAACTAAAATGGTGCAGGGTCTGCAAGAGAAGCCGTATGAGGAGAGACTAAAGGAGCTTAATATGTATACCCTTGAGGAAAGAAGGGAGAGGGGGACATGATAGAAACTTTTAAGTACCTCAGTGGAATCAACAAAGTCCAAGAGGTAGCATCTTTCAGAAAAGAGACTTGCAAGAACAAGGGACACAATTTAAAAGATAGAAGGAGGCGGTTCAGGGGCAATGTGAGGAAGTATTATTTCACAGAGAGGGTAGTGGATGCATGGAACAGTCTTCCTGAGGAGGTTGTGGGGTCTAAAACTGTGGGAGAATTCAAGAATGCATGGGACAGACATAAGGCAATTCTTGTGGGGGGTAGGAAGAAATAGGCTGTTGGTTAACTAGGATCTGCAGCCTATCCTGTAGGTAGGGAAATGGGCAGACTAGATGGGCACAGCGGTCCTTATTTGCCATCAAAGTCTATGTTTCTATGTGACAGGAGGCAAGCCGCCATTGCGCCGTGCCCAGAGGGTGGCCAGCATGGACTGCCACCAATGACATGCCAGCAGACCATGCATACCACAGACATGCAAGGGGTTCAGCTGCACAGGCCATGGACATACTGACAGGGGCACCAGGGATGCAGCGCATGCACTAGGGACCACTGCACACAGGTGTCCAGTGCACAGGCAACAACACACATACCACAGACAGGGACTGAGTCCCGCACCCACACCATAAGCAAGTCCCTGTCGGAGACACACACGCCCAGGCCTGCACCACCCCCAACGCCATGCACACCACTGCAGCCAAGCACCATCTGCCCGCTGCAAATCAGAGACCACCACAGTTGTCATAACAAACAAGTATGTAATAAAGGGGTGAACTGTACAAACAACACAACAAACAAAAGCATGTACAAAGTGGGGGGGGAAGGGCCACATACCAGGTGGGGGTGGGCATGGGGCAAGGGTGAACATCAGGGAGTGGGATGAAGGGGTGTGAGGGTAAGTCCAGGGGGGGAATGCACAACACGTGCGATGTAGGGCATAATGGCGACCCCTCTCCCCACTTCAGTCCCAGTGGCACCTCCTGTGCCTCCTTCTGTCACCCTGATCAGTTCTTTGGAGCAGCTCCAGAGTAGCCTTTGGCAGCTGCAGAAACTCCTGTACATTCTGCTCAAGGGCAGTCCAGCATTGTCCACCTAGGATAAGGGAGCAGAGTCAGAACGCGTGACTGGCTAGACCCCTGCATCCCACCCAGTGTGGATGACATACAGCCGTGGGCTGTGCCCTTGTGATGGCATGTGACCACCCACAGTGTCCATGCCCACATGACCCGCCTACCCAGGCACCCATAGCCATATGGAATGCTGCACACACCCACTGCCCATGTCCCGCACAGCACCAAAGTGGCCGTATAGTGACATGGCTATGCAGTGCGAAGGCAGTGGCACAGCCATAGACCCAGTGCATGCACAGCCCACTTGAGACACCTACCCACATATGCAGTGCCACAGGACAGTGCTGAGTGCACCGTGTGGCATGCACAGCAGTGGGGCCAAGTGTGGGTGGCCACGGCCCACCACCACCCCTGCAACCCAGCATGCTCAGATGTAAGGGGAAACATGGCACTCACCTGCATCCTGACCAGCAGGGTGCTGCTGGCCCATAGCCCCACCAACATGGCCTGGCTGCATCTGCACTGCACCCACTCTGGCCTGCTATCCCTGTTCCAGGCCAAACGTGACCTATGGCACTCCTCTGGGCCTAGGGTGCAAACATGGAGAGGAAAACATCAGTACAGGTCAGTAATACCCCCCGGTGTGTGCATACCTGCACAGCCCAGCCATGATGCACCCCCACCACTACCACCCCTACTAGATGGCTGCATGCTCTGTGGCATGGCCTTATGCACACCATGATACCCGGACAGATGGACACTACAAGTGATGGGATGGAGCACCTACCTGGCTGTGGCACGGAGCCTCGCTGGGCGTGTGACTGCAGACGCCCAAGGCAGACAAGGTCCAGCTGCTGGAGGTCACCATAGTGGTGGTGACACTGCTCTGCTGACTGGCTGATCCCAGTCACCTCCTCCAGGCCCTCTGAGACCTCCTGCCACACAGCAGTCCGTGGCCTGTGGAGGGATTCCTGCCAAAAGAGGGCACCAGCATGTGGCTCCACCAGGGCCTCAAAGTTTGCAAATTCAATGGCACTCCAGACCTGTGCTCTGGTTCTCGGCATTTTACTGTTCAAACCACAAACAAAATGGCACTCTGTAGCCCACGTGCCCCACATGCAGAGGCAGCGCAGTACTGCACTGCCAGTCCCTATCGCACTGTCACTGGACTGTGCGATAGTGGTGCAACCATGCGGACCCATGGTGCCTAGGGGGCATAGGTCGACCGCAGGCTCAAAGGTCTGTCTGTGCACAGTGCGCCACAGCACTATTGGGATGCTCTGTATGTAGCGTGGTAGGGTGCTTGAGTGCGATGCCCTGCAGTGGCCTACCATGCTGTGGCACCATGGTGCCCATGGCACACCAAGGCACGAGCACCACAAGGGCAAACAGCACACTAGCACCACAGGTACAGTGGTGGCTGTGCCCTGCACTGCCTCCCATGTGCAGCAAGTCAGCAGCACTGCACGCATCAGTGTCAGCACCACGGGCACGCACCGTGTGGTGCCGATTGCACACGTCACAGTGCTGCGCCATAGCCTGAGCACGCTCACCAACATTGCACAAGGTGCAACAGCATGATATTCAGCCAGCATATGCAAATCAGCTCATTAGCAATTCCACGGCGCATCCATTGCATTAGCATCCACTTACAGTTGCTCCTCCCCTCATTTGCATGCGTTGCACTATATAAATGCAACATGGGGCTGCAGAGACCATGGTTAGGTATTGCAGTCCATTGTGGTGGGTTGCATGCTGTTAGGATGTGGGGACTGTGGTTTGGGAGAGCTCAATGGGACTGCACAGTCCAAGGTAACACCTGTCATTCCCACAGGTACGAGCATGACCGAGCATGAGGAAGAGGAGGAACAGGGAAGGGGGAGAAGGAGGAGGCCCAACTTCACCAGGGCTGAATTTGATGCCCTGTTCAAGGCATATCTGGACAAGGAACTGCTGCTTAGTGGACAGCAGAGAACGCCACAGACCCGTGCTGTGGCATGGGGTGAGGTGGCCCGTGCCATGACCCAGCATGGCAGCCACCAGCGGTCCATGCAGGAGTGCAAGAAGAAGGTTGGCATGGACAGGAGATGGATCAAGGACAAGGTGGCTGCCATCAGGGCTGCACGTGCTGCCACCAGTGGAAGCTAGATGGAAGTACCCCACCTGCTGCCACAGGAGGAGTGGGTGGCCAGCAACATGCGGCTTAGTGCCATCGAGGGTGTTCTTGGTGGTGGCTTCCAGATGGGTGGCAGCCCATCACTGCATGATTGGTCCTGTGCTGTCAGGGTGTGGGTGGTGGAGGGCATGCCACAGGGCAAGGCGGAGCCACTAACACTAATGTGTTCCCTTACAGCTCCTGAGCATCTACATGGGGCAGCGGTGGGGGGTGTGTCCACTGAGGGGGAGGCCCTGGACATGGAGGATTGCCCATCCACCTCCACAGGTGTCTGAGGGACCAGCCAATTGCATACCTGCACATCTGTCTGGACTGATGTGGGTGGTGCGGGTGCGGACAAGACCCTGCCTGTGTCCCAGTGTGACATCATCCATGGTCTTCAGCGTGGTGGGACACAGATTGGGGCCAGATCCAGCACCGACGATGATGGACTACACATCCCAGACAGTGATACATGTGGGACACAGGATGGTCCCACAGCAGGCAACCGCACGGGCGTTACCGTGGGTGATGCCGCTGTGGCTGCCTATATAACAACCCAGTCCCAGCCTGTACCTGTATGCCTCAGTGGGGCAGCACTGGTGTGCATCCAGGGTGGTGGGGCTGTTGTGGCTGCTGTAGCAGTGCCGGTAAGCCATGGTGATTGACAGCAGGAGGGGCAGAGTCAGCAGTCAGCCAATGGCAATGGGGGGGACAGTATCAGGGGTGGTGGCAATGCACCACATGTGGATGTGCCTCAGCATGGCTCTGGTCTGCAGCGCCCAATGTCAAGGGGTGTTGGCCAGCAGGGCCAGGAACACCACGAGAGGCAGCATGCCGGACCAGCGGATGACCCCTTGGAAGAACACAGCCATCTTCTCCAGGCTTCAGTAGATCAGTAGATGTGGCTCGTGATGGTGGTGGATGAACTCAGTGCTGTTCTGTGCCAGGCAGACGAGCGGCGCAGCAGGGACCACGGATTGCTCCTGGCAGAGATGGCCCAGCAGTGGGTGGATGTGACCACTGCCATTGACAGGCAGACCACTGCATTAACTACTGTCATGGCTACACTAGGCACTCAGTTCAGTGCCCAGTCACCACAGACACTGCGCAGTGTCATGTCCACCCCCTGTTCCTGGTGCCGTGTGACACCTGCTATGTCGACACCAGGTTCAGCTGTGGGCATACCGAGCACACCTGGCGCTGGCATGTTCGGTGGGCTGCAGACCCCTGCATGAACACGGTTGTGTTCACACAGCATCACCCCTGGACGACCATTAGTGCCACCTCAAGAGGCCACTGGTCAGCTTGGCATGGCTGGCAGGTCTCAGCTGGGCTGCCCACATATCCGTGGCAGCCATGGTACTGTGCAGTATGACTGACCTGTCTCCCACCATGGCCACTGTCTGCCACTGCCCTATGTGCACTGTGGCATGCATTGTGCATGCACGGGTGGGGTACCCGGCCCTGCACACACACGGTCCCGGTGCATATCCTCCCGGCTGCTGGCCACTGTGGCGTGTGCATGATGATGTCTGCATTGCACTGTCCGCCAGTGTGCAATGGTGCCCAGCATCTGAGGCACACAGTGATGGCCACTGGGCATGGTCATGTGTGTTCCTGTCTGGGGGTGGGGTGGCTGTTGGGGTTGGTGTGCCATTTATACATTGTGCATGTGTTGTGGTGTGTGTGCGTGTGTGTGCATGTGTCATGTTCAGCCCTGCCCATCCCTACTGCCATGTGCGGTGGCCCACTCAGACCCATTCCCTTATCGCTCTCCACCTCTGGTGTTCTGCCCTGCCTGTCTGTGGGCTGTGCCCTTGCCCTTGGTGTTTGCACATGGCCCCGTGACCTACCTGTGTTGTCCAAAGTGCTCCTCTGTAACGGTGTCCCAGTGCTGCTGTGCCATCAGGATCAGCCAGGGTTCTCATCACCAAGGGGGTGGCTGCCCTTCACCAGCTGGACCGGTGTCCTCATCGTCCCCACTGCTGTCCCCCTCTTTGACCTCTATGGCTATCCCACAGTCAGTGGCCATGTTGTGCAGGATATAGCAGGCCAGGAATAACCCACAGGCCTTTGAGGGGCTGTACTGTAGGGCACTGCCTGATGTGTCTAGGCACAGGAACTGTGCCTTCAGCAGCCTGAACACCTGCTCGATAACATTCTGTGTTGTGGCGTGTGCCTCATTGTACCGTAGCTGCGATGGGGTCATGGGGTGCCGGTATGGTGTGAGCAGCCAGGGCTGAAGCGGGTAACCACTGTTACCTGTGTGTAGAGGGTGGACATCAGAATGGTGGTCTGCATCGCTATGCCATGGGCCAACATGGCCGGTACCCATGGCACCTCTGACTATGCACCCCCCCACCTCTGCTCACGTTGCCCTGCATGATATGCATAGTCACCTACTAGATGGCCGGTGGGGATGTCCCCACTCTCAAACCTGTGGCACAGTGCAGACTGGTGCCAGATGAAGGCATCATGTGCTCCCCAGGGTGCATGGCACAGACATTGGTTATGCACCCCCTGGCATCGCACACCACCTGGCGGTTTATGCTTGGGTATCCCTTGCAGTTAATGTATGCCACACCCTCCAGGCCAGGTGGCATGTGAATGCCTACATGGGTGCAGTCAATGGCCCCGAGCATGCCAGGCAACCATGCTACCCTGTGGAACTCCTGTATGTGTGCTGTGCACTCCACCTGTGTGCTGGGGAAATGGATGTACTCCACAGCATGTGACAGCAGTGTGCTGAGGAATTGTGTGAGTAGGCATGACGCAGCCGACTGGGTTATACCTGTTGTGTCCTCTGTTGGTCTCTGGAAGGTGCCCGTGGTGAGCAGGCACATGACGGCTATCACCTTCATCTCCACTGACAGATCATAGCTTCATCGTGTGGGTGTCTACATCTCATCACTGCACACCTCACAGAGCTGCCTCAGTATCACCCGGTTCAGGCGGTACCGGCCCACAATCTCTGTGTCAGAGTACTGTTCGAAGCTTGTGCATACTCGGTACTGCCTGTTCTGGGTGTACCTCTGATGGGCCCTTCCAAGGCCATGCCTCCCTGCTGCCTGCCTTCTCACACCCCTCATTACTGCCTCTATCTGGAAGGTGGCACTGGCCATGTCCCTGGCTGGTGTTCCCCCCGGTGGCTATTGTTCTGTTCCCCCTGCTGTCTGTTCCTGGTGCTCCCCCTGCACTGGGTTCACCTCCAGCTGTTTGCCTGTGGCTGTCTGCCCCTTGCCACTGCCCTCAGTCCACTGTGGCACTCTCATGCCCTTTTCTGCACACTGTCACGGGCACACCCACTCCTACCCTCACTCTGGCACAGTTCTGGTGGCCCTGTCCTGATCCTGCCCAGTCCTGTGCCCTGCTTCCTTTCTTTCCTCCCTGGCTCTCTGTCTCCACACTCCCACGCTCCCACCTGTGGCTTTCCTGTGTCACGTTCTTCCTCCCCTCTCTTGCTCCCTTTTATTTTGGCTCATTTCCGCTGTCGTGCAACTTCCGCTTGCTCTGCTATTGCGCATGTTGCATGCTGTCGAATATCGCACTGTGCATGTTATTCATGGTTCTTCCCCCACGGTTGCACATGCACTCATTATGGTTGTGCTCTGATGCATTGCTTACTGTGCTGCGCAGCTGCCTCATGCGGAATATCACACAATGGCGCATTTCTGTACTTGCACTGGTGCATCCCTGTTGCGCATGGCGCATCCGCTCTGAATATCCCACCCTTTGTTTACTGTCAGCTTCTGGGCTCCACAAATATAGACAGCTCCATTTTCTTTGACCACAGTGAGAAAACTACACTGGTGTTATATTAGTTTTTCATACTATATTCACCTCAGCATCTGTCTTCACTTGCAGAGTAAAAGAAACTGACTGGGTCATAAAATAAACCCTGGCCAGAGCAAATAGGGCTGCAGCTGAGGTAGAAGAATAGGTGCCAGAAGAGAAGAGACATGGAACTGCTTGCAGCTGCACTGAGAATGTGATGTGAGAGCTGGTGATATCTAAGAAGGTGGACAAAGGTGGAAGGCACCCATCACTGAGTCCATTCCTCTGGCCACCACCACCACTGTTGCCATATCGCTTCCCCCACTTGCTCCTCTGGGGACCAGTAGACAGGGGTCAAATGGTGCGAGGCAGGAGTGGAAGGCATAGGGTTAAATTTTTTTATTTTATTTTATTTAGTTTTTGTTGACCAGGTAAGTGCACTAGACAAATCCTGCCTATTTTCAGGCATGACCCGGGGGAAGGGGATACAGATGAATGCCAACTGACCTTGGATCAGATTAAGTTGTTGGTGGTATTTTTAGTTATTGAGGAAAATTTGGCAAGGACACCAAGGAAATTTCCCTACTCTCCTGTAGTGGATCCTTTTGGCCATTGAGATGGACACTTGGAGTGAGCTGCCAGACTGAATGGACGCAATGGAGGTAGGAGAGCGAGCCTCCTCTCCTATTCTCGACATACAAGGGGCTGAAGATTTTTTGCAAAAAGCTACTGATTTGGAAGGTGAAGTGAGCAATGTATTTATCTCAACAGAGAATTTAATTTCTATTGACAGAGATACGGATCTAAATGAAGAAACAGCAAAACCTCTTTGCTTGGCAAATAGTGAGAAAACTAAGTTGTACTCAGCAAAACCTGACGCACTCATAGAGCGAGAAGTGAACGCCGCATTAAACACTAAGGGAGCAAAATTACCTGTCAGACTTCCTACGAGCACTGTCACTGATGTAAGTCGACCGGAGTTGGGTGAGTCAGTTGCTAAAATTATCTCTGCTAAAAATACTGATTTAAGGGCTGGCATAATTGACACAGATGGCGTGTGCTGACAGCTTCTGTTAAAACAAGCAACTGTTGAATTATGTATGGAATCTAGGGCTGGCAATCTAAACACTGAGAAAGGTGTGGGCTGAGAGGCCGTTGTGAAGGACTTGCTTCCCCATAGAGTCAAAATCCAGACCGATGGCGACAGCCATGCAGCTGGAATTGGCCACTTGTGGGTTACAGGAGACTCACAGTCAATTACTGCAGTTCAGAACTCATCGCATATAATGAATGATTCCAGATTTATTTTTCACCTTCCTGCTACTCTATCTTCTGTCGACTGTAATGACCCTAAGGAAAATAAAGTGGTTTACCAGTCTAGTCCAACAGTTCAAACTGGGGCTACAACATTTTCTTTTTTATCCAAGGTGGATAAAGATCTTCTTTTAAAGGGCCCTAGCAATGTTACTTCTGGGCATTTCAAAGCGCATACTTTGCAACAATCTGTAAAACACCAGACAACTAAACTGAAAGGCACGCCCTTATAACCTGTGGCCCAGTTATCCTTGCCACTTGCTCCAGATAGTATTTGGACCACCAGAAGGCCCTACAAAATGCAGGGTGGCTTAAAACTTCCAAAGGGAATTGGCTTCCTGACCCAGACTGGGATACTGTGCTGAATTGTTCTCAGGCATCCCCTGAGTGGAAACCAACTGACATTAAAAACATTGACTTAGGCTTGCAACCTCAGACAATGGATATCAAAGAGAAAAACCCAGACAGGAGTAATTCTGATATTTCTAATCTCCCGATAGGCCCTGACTCTTCGATCTCGTCCAAAACAGAAGCACCTATAGAGGTGGAGGTCTCTAGTATGGACAAAAGTGAAACACATGATACCTCACCAACCCAAAAGCCTTTATTATCAGAACTCTTTACTAAAATAAAGAAAAAAAGCCACACCACGATGGAATGCTGTGCGTATTTGCTATAAGGGAGGCCTGGAAGAAAGACCTTATAGGTCCTATGTAGGATGAACATTATTGAAGGACTCTTTACATTTTTCCCCAAGAGAAGTATTTGCTTTGATTAATATCCCTGGGGAGGACAATTATGATATTAGCTTTAGGACTGCATATGCTCTGGAGTTATTTTGGGAGCGCCATACACAAGTTAAATATTCACCCACATGGACCCCCTTCTTGGAAATACCTTTGATTAAGCCATTAGTCAAATATGTGACTATAATATTTTGTAATGAGGGAGTCCATGTGGATGACATTACATTTTGGTTATCAAAAAATTTGAAATTTTGAGTAATCCTGAAGCACTTTCAGATTCTGAATCTTTTTGGATAGGAGGATGGAAATATAAGGTCAAGCTTAGGCCCACTGACATAGGGATGGAGCACATCCCAAATTCATTCATGTTAGGAAGAGATAGAGAGGTCTGTTTCTATGCAGGACAACCCAAAGCACGTTATAAGTGTGGATCTAAAACTCATTTATCCAGCACAAGTGACCAATCTCGTTGTGACAATTGTGAAGAATTGGGGCACATAGCTACGCAGTGTGCCAATCATACTAGGTGTGATTTGTGTGAAGATTACTGCCATGTTTTTAGTGAATGCCCATGGGCCGCTAGAAACAAAGCCTCTTGTGCTAGTCCAGAGCTGCTAATACAACAAACGAAAGACTCTGCTTCTGCTTCATCTAAGACTGAACCACCTCATCCTACCAACCCCTCTCCTTCTTCCTTTACTCTAGCTCCCCCCTCCTCTTTCTGTTCCCTTGCAGAAGGAGAAGCATGAATTTACAATACAAAATGCCCCCTACCTTTAGCTCTCCTTGATTCAGAGCCTCAAATAAAAAAAGAGGAGACTCCTATTAGTGAAGAGCCATCAGGTGATCCATTTCTAACTCCTGTATGCTTTGAGGAGCCAAACACCTCAGGGTGCATTCCTGCCAGCAGCAGTGACCTACAGCCTCTGCCTAGGTGGCGTTCTTCAAGAACTAACAGGCAAAAACCTCCAGCAACAGTAAAATATCCTGCTATAATTGAAATGGACAATACTTATGGAGCACTGTTTTTACCAGATGGTGATTCTAACATGGAGCAAGGGGAATTAGATTCCCAGTCAGTGGGGAGTAGCCAGCTTTCTACAGGAATAGACCAGAGAGATTATAAGATTAAAAAATAGAAAAAGCAGAAAACATAGGTATTATGTCATTCTCTTGCTAACTTATGGGTTTCCTTTCTATAGGTTCACTTAACATTCATAGTATATTGAATAATATAAAGCGGCAAGATGTTTTTTCATTTGTTCATGATAACCACTATGATATTTTTTTCTACAGGAAACATGGATGTATTCTAGAGAGCAGTTAATATTATTCAAAAGGGAATGGATTTGGGGGCCCTCCTATTGGTCTTTTGGCCAAGATTGTGTAGATGGGGTGGGCATTCTATTTGGATCTTATAATTTTTCTTTAATACAATTAGTCGATTTAATTCTGGGTTGATTATTTTTGTTAGATGGCAAATGGAAATCAATGGCCTACTGTTTCATCAATGTATATCTTCCTCAGACTAAAGCAGATAGGGTATCCCTTTTAAGAACTGTTCAACCATACCTGGTAACTTCTTATATGATTTTTTGGGGGCGGGGACTTTAATTGTGACATAGCTAAAAAACAAATCAGTGGGGAAAAAAGGAAAAAAAATGATTGTGACTCCAATATGTTAAGTACGGTAATTAAAACAGCAGGCCTTGTAGACTGTAGTATTTACAACACTGGTTCTCGCTTTACATATACTAGGGGTACTTATAAAACTACTATTGATCATTTATTCCTTTCTGGGAACCTACCTAAGGGTAGTTTTCAAATCATTCCCATTGAATTCTCAGAACACCTATTATTAAAATTTTGCATACCAATTTTAGTCCTTAAGAACAAAGTTAAAAATAGTTGGTAACTGAATGTTTCCTCGCTTACAAATCCTGAAGTTAAGAAGGGGTCACAACTCCATTATCTGCTAGATTATCAGTTTTATGCCTATATAATGACCCTGGTGAATGGTGGGCTGATACTAAATTAGATTTAAAAACATGGTTTAGTAATTACAGTAAACAAATAGGGAATAATGGATTTTTAAACTATCTTTCACTCCGGAAACAACTTCAACATCTTTATACTATTTCATACCTTACCAAATATAACTACTCATCACAAATAAATAAATTAAAGAAAGATATGTTAGCCTATCAGTATGATAGGGCCTCCACAATTCATGCAATACTTTCTAGTGGTACACAGAAATCACCCGTAGGAGACCCGTATGAGGCTTCCAAAAAAATTCATGATGATATGGCAATTGAGTAAGTGCAAGATTCAGATGGAAATAGAATAGAAGGAATTTCAGATATAGAAGATTTAATCAAATCTCACTACTCCTCAGTGTTACTCACTGATGACCCTTCTGAGAAAAAGGTTGTAGATTATTTGCATAATATCGAAGTTCCAACATATCCTGATGAAGCTTTTTTACTGCTTAAAAACATGACCTTAGATGAAATTGCAGAGGCAAAGCTCTTAAAACTAATACCTCACCTGGTTTAGATGGTCTATGAAACCAATTTTATAACGTTTTTATCAAAGAAATATCTATTTTTTTGCAGACCATGTTTCTGTTCTTTTTTAGAAATAATAAAATTGATATTTTTTTTCCGAAGGCTTCCTAGTTTATTTATATAAAACTGGAAATAGAGCTGATATTAAAAACTGGAGACCAATTATATTGCTAAACTCAGAATACAAAATTCTTACTCACATTCTTAATTCTAGACTCAAGAATTATGCTTTGTTGGTGCTCTCTGCACAACAATTTTGTGGTATCCCTAATGAAAGAATACAAGATGCTCTTATTATTATTAGAGATTTCATTGAGACTCTTATTATGCAAAACTGTAGGGGGTGTATACTTTCAGTAGACCAAGAGAAAGCATTTGATCGTGTTGATAGGTTTGTTCTATTTTCTGTACTGGCTAAATATTGGATACCCATAGCAGTAATTAAGCACATACTGCTGTTATATTCCCATGTTTTTGTAAAAGTAATAATAAGAGGTCAAATAACAAAAGGTTTTATTATCTCTACAGGAGTTAGACAGGGTTGTCCTTTAAGACATTTATTATATATTGTTTCTATTGACCCCTTACTTTGATGCCTGGCTAATAAGCCTAGCTGGAATGGACTGATGGAGTCATACGAATTGGCCAATCTTTCTGTACAAGCCTGTGCAGATGACATTTGTGGTTTTTTTTTCACATTTTAACCAAAATCCCCCTTTTTTGGATGAGCTACTGAGATATGCTAAAGTATCTAATTCAGAACTTAATATTGCCAAATGCAAAGGTTTGTTGATAAGCCATTGGGATATTACCTCATGTCAAATATCCGGAATCACCCTTGCAATAGAACCAATAGTAATTTTAGGCATTACCTATGGGACAATCAATCTGCCTCTTAATAACTGGGAATTGGCTTTGTCTAAAGTTCACAATAAGGTTAGAAGATGGCAGTTTTGGAAATTATCAAAACTTAAGAGAACCCAGATATTGAAACAATTTGTTATTCCCCAATTGCAACGTGGCCTATATTTTTCCACTTCCTATGTCTTTGGAAACAATAGTTTAACATACTAACATACTAAAATGCCAGCAGAATAGGCCTAATGGTCTCTCGAGACTGTCTGATTTTCAGCACTCGCACTGAGGGCCAATTTTAGTGTCCCCCCTCCTGCTTGGGTTATACTGTCCCCAGTCCCAGATGTTCCACCTGTATTGTGCCTGGTCAGAGTTACCCTCCCCCTGTACCTATCCCACCCCTCTTAAACCCATCCACAGTCTCCATCTCTACCAGCTCCCTGGACAGTGCATTCCATGGAACTACCACCCTTTTAGTGAAATAACATCTTCTCCTTTCCCCTCTGATCCTGCCCCCTTCCAGCTTACACCTGTGACCTTTTGTTGCCCCACCCTCCTTCCTTTGAAGCACCCTGACTGGACCTCCTTTATTGATTCCTTTTATGTATTTAAAGACCTCTATCATGTCTCCCCATCCCTTCCTCCTCTCCTCCAGGGTGTACTTATCGAGCTGCTTAAGCCTCTCCACATAGGTCCTCTCCCCCAGGCCTCAGATCATTTTGGTTGCCCTCCTTTGGACGCTCTCTAGGAGTGTAATGTCCCTCTTTAAATGCGGTCTCCAAAATTGTACACAATACTTGAGGTGTGGCCTGACCAAGCAGTTGTACAGTGGAAGGATCACTTCCGCCTTTCTGGAGGTAATCCCCCTGGTGATGCATCCCAGCATCCTATTTGCCCTTGCTGCTGCCCTCTTACAGGTCTCTGAGTTGTTCATTTTGACATCTACCACTACCCCCAGGTCCCTCTCACCCTTCTTGACTTGAATCATGTCTCCTCCCAGGGTATACCCCTGGCCTGGATTTCTGACTCCCAGGTGCAGAACCTTGCACTTCCCTACATTGAATTTTAGTTTCCATTTCCTGACCACCTTTCCAGAACCTCCAGGTCCTCCTGCAAGGCCACCCCCCTTCCCCATCCACCACTGCACCTAGCTTTGAGTCATCTGCAAACAGACTCATCTCACTCCTGATCCCCCTACTGATGTCTGAGATACAGGCATTGAATGGGAGTGGCACCAGCACTGACCCTGGGGGAACCCCACTAGTAACCCACCTTGGGGATGAGGCTAACCCTCCAGCCACCACCTTCTGAGTATGCTCAGAGAGCCAATCTCCTATCGATCTTAAGAACTGTCTCCCAATCCCCATTTCCTTCAGCTTAGCCAGCAGGTCACTGTATGGTACCAAATCAAATTCCTTGTTAAAATTCAAAAAGAGGATGTTCACTGGCCTACCCTGGTCCAGGGCCCTCATCACCCAGTCATAGAACGCAACAAGATTTGTCTGGCATGATCTTCCCATGACAAAGCCATGCTGCCTATTGTCCAAGCACCCAGTTTGCTCCAGTAACCCCCCCTAGCCTTTCCCTGACAATACCCTCCATCACCTTGCCAACAACCGATGTCAGGCTAATGGGCATGTAATTTTCCGCCTCCTCTCTTGATCCCCTCTTGTGGATCGACGTGACATGGGCCACTTGGGACAAGTCTATGGAATCTTGTTTCTAATGCTCTGAGGAAACAAACTGAATCCAGTTAAGCATTGTTGTACCTACTTAAGTAAAGAGAAAGGTGGATTGGGTATGGTTGAACCAGTGCTTTTCTTTCATTCTCTGTTTATTTACCATACTGTTTGGTATAGTATCTCCAGTATAACAGCTGGAGTAATTTGTTTAGTGAAACATGTACTAAAACATTATTTAGCTGCATGGCATGAGGTAGCACCAAAGCTACATTCACAACTACAGCTACCTGAATATTTTTGACCAGCTGTCCAGAAGCTATTTAAATGGAAAATTTCACAATCATGTATTTTACAAAATAATAGAAAGAATTTCTATAATATACTATTATCTCAGCTATACCCTACTGAGACCAGCTTTAAGAATTGCCATCCTGCTTCTAATGCACAAATTATAAAACAATTGACTAATAAATGAGTATCTACTACAATGTGGGAAGTTCTATGGCTAACTCTGTATGGTAGGCTAAATATCAGAGGAAATGCAAAACACAAAAATTCAGCGGACAGGAATTGCTCATATACAGCATGCATTAATCTAGAAGAGACTATGAGTCATTTTTTCTTTGATTGCTCTTTTTGTAAACCTCTTTGGTCTTTTTTAAATACTAAATGGAATATGGATTGGTTATTGTTATTGAATTACGAGACCTTGGCATTAGGCTTCCTTCCCAAGGAGACGGTTAACCTGCACCTTGAAACTTATATGGTTTTCCTATGTTGTTTACAATATTATTTATGGCAAGCTCAATGTCAATAGGTGCTTTACCAGAGAATGATGTCATACCCAGGGTATAGTTTTTTAGTAGCACAAGCAATGGACTCTGTGTATTAATCTGATTTATCACACTATCCAGGTGATAAAGTCTATAGATGGTGGAAAGGCTTTCAAATATTTATAAAATACAAATAAAATAAATCTTGTATACTATGTTTACATAAGAGATTGAAAACAGGGAAAAATAGTTAGTTTTATAAGAACTGGTTTACTTTATACTTTCTTTTTTTCTCTCTCTTCCATTGTTTTTTGCTTGAATAAAAAAAAAGGAAAAGCTTTGTTTACTTATGTAAATTTTTTGATTGTATCTTTGTATGCAATATGTGAATTTTAATAAAAAGAAACCCTACTCTTTTCGATAAGTGCCATGGTCTTTTTAACATCCACCTGAACTACTACCAATCCAGGCAGATGGGACCTCGGTTTAAGGCCTCATCTGAAAGATGGCACCTCAGAAGTGCAGCACCCCTCTCAAGCTGCACTACAGTGTCAGTACTGGGATATTAACCCAAGTGCCAGATGTGGGAACTGAACCCACAGCCCTCTTATCTCCCAGCCTTAGAAGTGAGTGTGCTACCTACTAAGCCACTGACACTGAGATGGAGCACTGGGGGATGTCATCTCACCTTTGAAGTGCAGAGGCAGCGATGGAGTAGCAGCTCTGAAAACTAGAGGGCAAAATGTCCAAAAGCAAATGAAAACAGGGGAGACATGGAGCAGCAGGAGCACAATACAAACAAGGTAGGGAATGGAGGAAGATGAGAAAGTGAGGCGTGGATAGGGGAAAGGACACACATGACCAAAGGAAATGGGTATGGTAGGGGGTGGATAGAAGGGGTCTGAAACCCAAGAGGAGTGGGAGCAGCAAAGAGGGAACCCAAGGACAAAAACAACAGCAAACAGGGATAAATGGGGAAATAAAATGGGGGGGGGAGCAGTGGGAGGACAAATGGAGGACAGCCAGTAGAAACCCAGAAGGCACTGCCACATGAGCCATGCAGGGAGCCGAGGTGCCATGAAACAATGGAGTGTTTCACAATGTGCTAAGTGGGAAACTGCTGAGGCAGGCTAATCTTTATTTGGGATGCAGGAGGAGCTTTCCCCCACATTAAACCTCAGGCTTCAGTCCTCCCCCAAAAATGTAAGAATGTCAATTTTTCCTCTGTCCCTGCTCCTCCAAGCCAGGTGATGGGATAAAGAGATGAAGGTATTGTAGCTCCAGGGCAAATGAAAGGCACTTTTTACTTTACGCTCTGCCACTTGAATGAGTTCTGTTTTCCTATTTTGAAAGCAAATTAGATTCACCTTTTACATGTCCACATTCATGATCTTGCTGTCTATAGCATCAAGTAAGAAGTGTGCCAGGCAGCAAAACAGTGCATATGAGAAGACTGCATTAACACAGCAGAGTGCTTCACAGACCACCACGGCAACTGTGAAGCAACTTCTACACGTTGTTTGGTCAGAGTGGAGTCCTTGTTTTGTTCACAAAGAGGACTGCAGGGCTTCACCCACTGCACCCCTAAAAACAGTAAAAGTAAAGGGCCAACATGATTACAACAGTGCAAATATAATAAATAGCCTTCATATCATCCTTTGATATCAGAGATAACATGCAATAAAAAAACTGGTGCGATGATTTTGTATTAGTGATACTGCAAATTAAAAAAGGATTTTAACACTGAGACAAAAAAGAACAGCAGTTCTGCAGCTGAAGTGGCATGATAGTATATTTGTGCTAACTGCAAACTGTAAATAAGTCAAAGGAAAACCCTTGCAACTGAAATGATTGTACTCAAAATTGGTGCCATGAAAAACACAAAATAAGAACCTTTATTAAGAAAATGTGTTGTTCATAAAAAAGTATGTGTGATGTGTGTGTGATGGTTTAACCTGCACTTCAACTGAATAAGTCATTGTAGGTAGTTGTCTGCAGTGTAGACAAACTTTATTTGGAATTCATTTCTTATGGATTGCATTGACTGTACTTATATTTTCTTCCGCTATCCTATTTGGACATGTTATTTTCCTGTTATCTGAACCTTATTTGGGGGTGATATTAATGAATTGTATTACATACTGTACCTAGAAGCTGAAGTCTCTGAATAAAAAAACTTTAATGTCACTACTATTTTGAACTAAACAGGGGTTGGGGTGGGGATGTTCACCACAAAGTGTTTGCTTCAGACTTTTAGTATCAGGTACAAATGGCTTCAGAAACAGAGCCACACAAAAATAATTCTTGAAGAATATGTTTTTATTAAAACTGAATACTTTGCTGATTCTGCAGCTGAGCCTTCCCTTTAAGTCAAGGCTTGGGACCAGCAATTACTCGGTATTACTCGGTATTAGAAAGGTGGAAAAAGGCAATGTTCATCATGACCACCTTCCCTGCACTAGCAGGGAGATTTAGAACCCAGGATTATCTAATAAGAATGTGTCTAGAGATTTCTTGAATTTTCTTTTACATTTTATATTAACTAGGTAGTCAGGTGACACTTTTCAAAGTTTACTCAGTGTAACTGTGAAGTAGTTCTTTCTTTTGTTTGTATTTACTTTAACAATTAAAAGTTGCCTATTATAACTCCTTAGTGCTTCAGGTTTTATGGCTCACATAAGGTTAAGGACAGACATTTGATCAGGGTAATTCAAGATATCAAATAGCATAAGAAGATCCCCTCTGGTTCTTCAGAGTTTTAGATCATAGAGATCTAGACATTTTAACCTTTCCTTGTATTTCAGATTATACACTGGGGAAATTAATTTAGTTGCTCTCCTCTGAACTGATTCATATAGCTTGGAATCTTTCTCCAGGTATGGTGCCCAAAAGCATGCCACAAAATCTATAATTGGTCTAACGTAAGTTGTATATATTGGTAATAGACATGCCCTATTTCTGTTATTAAATGATTTTTTAATCAATGCTAAAATTCTATTTGCTTTTAATGCTGTTTGTCTGCTTTGAACAGACAATGTTAGGTCTTTGTTAATGATTACCCCTAGATCTCATTCAGAGTCTACGGATCTAATAAGTGATCCATTCAGACAGTAGGAACTGTTTATGTACTTTCTTCCTAAATGAATTACAGAGCATTTGTCGGTGTTAAATTCCATTTTATTAGTTATTGCCCAATCCTCTAGTCTGCATTAATCTAAATGAATTTGATTAATTTTGCACTGTGTATCAACCTCATAACTTAATTTTGTGTCATCCACAAATTTGGACAGATGGCACCGAATACCAATATTCATATCATTAATAAAGATACTGAATAGTATTGGACCCAATACGAAGCCTTGGGGGCATCACTTGTCATGCAGATCTCATTTAAAAATTGATTGGATACTCAGACTTTTTGTGTCCTATTATTTAACCATTCTGATATCCATTTTATTACATATGTGATAAACCCACTTTTTGATAATTTCAATATAAATTGTATATGAGGTACCTTATCAAATGCCTTTTTAAAGTCAAACAATAGGACATCAACCGGTATACCTTTGTCAATACATTCACTAATTGGTTCATAGAATGAAATCAGGTTGCTAGTGCATGATTTACCCTTGTGAAATCCATATTGATTTGGGTCACTCAAGTTTTTAGTCGATATTTCGACTTCTATCCTACTCTTAAGTATTTTCTCCATACATTTGAAAATAATAGAGGTGAGACGAATGGATCTGTAGTTGTTTGTATGCCTCTTACTACCCTTTTTATGGATTGGTACCACAATCACCTTTTTTCATTCAGAAAAATAAATGCTTTTCTTAAGATCAGTGGAAGAGTTACCATAACACAGGAAAACCTTTGCATTAGTTATCAAGTTGAATTCATAGTCACAGTAACACTTGCTCATTTTAGATCACCAAAAATGTATGATCATTAAAATGGCAGTCATGAAAAATATCAGCAGATTCTGAGCATCATATCTCTCAAGCAATCTGGGAAGTGCATTATTCTACCGAAGAACCAAATCAGAAGTATAACATGTCTCATATGTAAGGATAAAGTTAATATTCTCAAAATGTAAAAGGGCATCATCACCATTACAGAATCAAGTATTTGAAAAATAGTGACAGAATTCCAAGGCAGGCTGCAATGTTATTTAAAAAAATATAGCTTTGAAGGAACCCCTACATGCCCAGAAACAGCTCTTTTGGTGTTCTGTCAAAAACAGAAAAAATTACACTAGCATTTTTAAAGATTTGATATTTGCTTGCCAAACTTAAAATGCCTTTTATAGATGTACTGTCAAGACATGTCTCCTAATCATTATAGAAGATTTATCTGCAAATTTTACAACAGTGAAAAAAAAATCTTAGATGTTGCACAGCAAGCAGGTGGTTCAGGTATAGCGCTTGGAGTACCAGCAACATTTTTAAAGTACAAGATACATACTTAGATAGGGAAATGAGAGAGTGGGTAAAATATAATGGAACTTGCAACCAAGCTAAAGTAACTGTGCCTGCTTCTCCGCTTGCTCCTCTGGAGGCCAGTAGTCAAGGTTTGAATGGTGTGAGGCAGGAGTAGAAGGTAAAGGATTAAATGGAGTGCTGGGAGATGACACCACACCCCAGAAGCACTGAAGCAGTGACAGAGAAGTGGCTCCAAAAACTGAAGGGGAAAATGGCCAAAAGAAAATGAAAACAGGGGAGACACAGAGCAGCAGGAGTGCAATATGAACAAGGTAGGGGACAGAGGACAAAGAGAAAGGGAAGCATGTAGAGAGAAAAGAACACACATGCAAAGAAAATGGGGATGGCAGGGGGGTAAGAGTGGATAAAAGGGTGTAGAAACTAAAGGAACAGGAGCAGTTGGGGGAACCCAAGGACAAAAACAACAATACACAGGAAAAAAACAGGGAACTGAAATGGGGGAAGGACAAATCTGAGACAGCCAGCAGAAACCCAAAAGGCACAGCTGTATGACCCATGCAAGAAGCCCAGATGCCACAGTTTCAGTCTTCCCCAAAAATGTAAGAATGTTGCTTTTTCCTCTGTACTTCTGTCCTTGCTCTGCCAATCTGGGTGTTGTGCAAAAGAGGTGTAGATCCAGGGCAAGTGTAAAACACTTTTCACTTCATGCTCTGCCCACTGAATCAGTTCTGTTTCTCTATTTTGAAAGCAAATTTGATGTGGCTTTTGTGTGCGCATGTTCATGATCTTGCCATCTACAGCATCAAGTATGAAGTGTGCCAGGCAGCAAAACAGTGCCTATGAGAAGACAGCATTGACCCAGTGGAGTGCTTCACAGATCATGGAAACGACTGTGAAGCAACTCTCCTACATGTAGTTCAGTCAGAGTGGAATCCCTGTTGTGCTTGAAAGAGGTCTGCAGGGTTCTGCCCACTGCAGCCCTAAAAAGGTGTTATGTTGGGATCCACATAGATGGCAGCATTCGTTCCATTCATGGCACCTACAGTAGCTGCAGTTTGGAAATCTTCTGAGTATTTCTCCAGGATGGTTTGGTAGCTAATCCCTCTTTACAGGTGAATTTCAGACCTGTTAATCTAAAGTTTATACTTCCAGTCCCTGCCCCAAAGACCTGGACCCTTGACTTGAATTAGCACCACGGAAAGCTATTTCCTGATCATGGTATGTCACTAAAACATCAAACACTAGAGTACATTAAATAGAGAATAATGGATAGGGAAGTGTGTGTTATGGATTTATTTCACACACCTAAGGTGTGTTACAACCCATAAACCTCAAGAGTGAAGCTCGAGAGGTTTATGTGGTCATCATACACTGAGGATGTGTGAAAAAAATCCATAACATGTTTCTAGCAGCCTAAAAGAAAAATAAGTTTTTCAGCTACAATGCAGTATTATTGTTGAAGAAATTGAAGTGCACATGAATAAAACACAGTTGAAAATACTGCAATTGAAATACTTTTTATGAAATAATGGAATGCAACAGTTTTAAAGTCTTTTCTTTGGGGAATGTCATATCAACCAGATTTTGGGTTATTAAGAAGTGTCATATCAACCATAATTCTGGTTATTATTGCCTTTGGAGCATAATAACCCAAAATCTGGTGGATATGCATTTTTTACAAAACAGTAATCTGGTTGATATTTATGGCCACCAGCAATTATTATGGCAGTACACTCTTTTTTATTGTCATTGATGTTGCTTAAGCCATGGACACCACTGTAAATAAATATATTCTCAATGATATTTTCAGTAAATGAAAATAAAAGCAATTTTTTCTGATGTATTTGCATGCAGTGTTATGTCAGTTCCTTTTATTTGAGGGGATCCATTAGTTGTCCTTAGCAACTTGTTAGCATCCTCACAGATAACTGCTGGAGAGGCCCTGGTATTGTCTTTTGGCTGAATATCTTGCGCATTCCATTTCCAAAGCTATCATTATTGACTCAGTGTTTTTCTGATTAACGGGACACTGTCAACCCTTTTTTATCTTATTATTTCTAGTTGAATACCCACATTTTATGATGATTACTTTCTCTAAAATGTATTTATGTTACTGGTTGCTTCATTTGCTTCCTTTCTTAGTACAGCTGAAATGCTTGCTAATGGTGTAGTTTCACACAACTTGTTTTCAAATTCTTGATCTACTCTTATTGTATACTTCCTGCACATAAGGAACAACCAAAACAGTGCCCCTACTCATTATGCAATAGTCTACAATCCTTCCTCTGTGTCATGAATGGCTAGACTGCACTGGATGTGTGTCCAGTTCCAGAAAAGATGCCATGTCAGTTGATTAAGGACTGTAAACAAATACATTTTTTGTGTGGTAACACCAGTATGGTAGGCAGTCTGTTCTTCACTTTTAATAAGAAAAAAGGAATCAGAGTTAAATTATCAGCTGCAACATCAGTCTCTGAAGAATGCTAAGGATTATTGGAGGCATTATGCGAGTTGCTGGGGTCAGTTTAACATTGCCGATGGCATATGCCTCATAAAATTTCTTCTTGCCTCCCACCCACCTGTCTTTCTACCTCCCTCCCAGTTACCCCTCTATAGCCACTCTCTCTTCCATGTTCCTATGCTACCTGGCACAATTGGCAGCAACTCCATTTTGTCCACTCTACCTTTCCCTTAGACAATGCCCTTCTGGCAGCTTTAATTCATGTAAATATTATTTGTTGTGACTCATCATTCTTAAATGTATGCCTGGTTATGTTGTTCTAACTGTGATTTATATCACCTGTAGCTTTAGACCATGTATACCCTGTACTGAATTTTGTCTTCAAACTGCTTGCCTGCTAATCTCACACAAACCGTACTTCTATTCTTTGTATACTGACGTGGAACCTTTGTAAAAGAGCCAATGGCTCAAAGGTATTTATCCAAAACTCTAATAAATAAATAAAGAACTAAATAAATAAATCAATAAATAAATAAAGTATGGAGTATTATTTCACTTCTTAGATTAGCCGTAGTTGCCTCAGAATATGTTAGCCTCTTTCTGTACACTTTTAAACAACAGGGGCTAGATTCACAAAAAATTACAAAGGCAACACAAAATTCATTTAGCTTGGCGATTGCCCTGGTGTTAAAAAATGTTATTCAAAAACTGATAGCATGCTGCACTATCCAGCTGTGAATAGGGCTAGGTCGAGTCAGCAGCAACCCATATACTGCTACTCTAAAACCACTAGTGCCTCCACAACCTGCATCCTGGGGAATGGCCCCACAATGAAAAGACCAGGTGCGCTATTTGGTATTCACAAAAGCAGCCATGCAAATGAGCCCATTGGGCATTTAAGGCACTAGATGGTCATTTGCATGCTCTAGTCCCTGGTGCCAGTGCCCCCCCCACCATGATCACCATCACCAGCCAAGAAAAAAGAATAGTCCCTGGTGGCTAGTGGTCTCCCGCCCCCATGATCGCCAGTCACCAGCCCAATGAAAAAAGAATAGTCCCTGGTGGCTACTGATCTCCCCCTGCCAATCATCAGCCCAATATGAAATGCAGATATTCCCCGGTGGTCTAGTGTTCCCCTTTGCTGATTGCTAGCCCAATATCAATATAGATATTACCTGGTGGTCTAGTGGTTCCCCTTGCCGGTTACTGAATCTCACATGACATCAAAAATATAAGATTTCCCTGGTGTCCAGTGGCTCCCCCCAACTGAAGCACTGTCCAAAATAGAAATAAGATTCCCTTTTGGCTAGTGGTCCTTCCCCCACCCAGTATATAAAAAAGATGTCCCTGGTGGCTAGTGGTCCCTTCTCCAACCCGATCACCTGCCTGACATTAACATCATATTATTCCTTAGTGTCCAGTGTAACTCCCCATTCTGATCCCCTGTATAGTCAATAGAAACATTTCCCTGGTGGTCTAGGGATCCCCCCCTCCTTATCCCTGATCCCCAGTAAGTGAATTCACATCTACTCACTGACGGTCTAGTGCACCACCACCACCACCCTCCACCATGGCAGATAGTGTCCAACCACCCCGCTCCCCCATCCCAAACCTGAACTGGTGGCCAGCACAGCTCTCATCTCTCTAACATGACTAACTTCTGACTGAGCTCTCATTGAACACATACTGTATACCCTTGTCTAGCTAGTCTAGCTAGTTCTGTGGTTACCCTCTCCTCTGTCCCTGGTATTTCATTCCACCACCCGACCCCCTCCATTCCCCCAGATGGTAAAAATAAAATGTCAGCTTCCAGCACTGTGCCAGTCATGGAGACAGCTCTCATTTTTTACTAAAGAACATATGCTGGAATGGGGAGGAGCTGGAGGGTGAGAAGTAACTAGGTTGAGAAAGTGGCGGGGTGTCACATACTCACCCCTACTTGTAGCTTTCTGGACCCCTGTACCAAGGACAAGAAGTGTTTTATTCAAAGCAACAAAGCTGAAACAAAGTCATGGAAACATATCCAAGCTTAACCAAATTTCACAATAGCCAACTTCTCTCACCTTTACCCGGTAAAGTCTCTTATGAAGAGAGACTAAAGGAGCTTTATATGTATACCCTCAAGGAAAGAAGGGAAGGTGTACATGATAGAAATTTTCAAGTACCTCAAGGGAATCAACAAATTCCAAGACAGTAGCATCTTTCAGAAAAAGAGATGTGCAAGAACAAGAGGGCACAATTTGAAGATAGAGGGGGGATGGCTCAGGGGCAACGTGAGGAAGTATTTTTTCATGAAGAGACTGGTGGATGCATAGAATGAACTTCCTGAGGAGGTCATGGGGTCATCAGCAGTGGGGGAATTCAAACATGCATGGGACAGACATAAGGCAATTCTGGTGGGGGTTAGGAAGAAGTAGGCTGTTGGTTAACTAGGATCTGCAGCTTATTCAATAGGTAGGGAAATGGCCAGACTGGGTGGGCCAAGCACTCCTTATCTGCTGTCAAAGTCTATGTTTCTATGTTTCTGTAGTATCCCCTCCCTCACTCTATCACATGCCAGTCAATCCCTGATGTCCACATGTGCCCTCTGCTCTCTTCTATCCCTTTCTATGTAAACCATGGTGTCCAGTGGCACCTCCTTCCTTTCCCTGTCCCATGTCAAGCAGATCCTTGTGTCCATTGCCCCTCTTCCTCACTTCATTCCATACTAAGATGTCCCTGCAGTTCAGTAGCACCCCTTACTCTCCCCCTTGCAAACCTAGTAGTCCCTAGTTCCACTGGCACTCACTTACTCACCCTATCCAATGCCAAGCAATCCCAGATGTTCACTGTTACCTCCACACCCCCTACCACTCCCTGTCCCATGTCAGGCAGCAAATGGAATCCATTGTCACTCTTCTTTCTCACTGTAATATGTAAAGCAGTCCCTGATGTCTAAAGTTTGCCTCTCTCTCACACCATTCCATGCCAAGCAGTCTCTGGTGTCCTGTGGCTCCCACTCTGTTATCATCCTGTGTCAAGACATTCCCGGTGTGGAAGAGGTACATTTTCCTTCACCCTGTATCATGCCAAGCAGTCCCAGGTATCCAATGGAGTACTCCCCTTACCCTGTTTCAACAGTCCCTGGTTTCTAGTGGCTATCTGCATGGTCCCCTCCAAGCCATCCATCCCTCAATGACAACTGGCACAGTCCAACCTCTCATTTCCTCACCTGGCTGCTATATGATTCTCATAACTTCAAACTGCATTTAAATGCAGTATAGGACTAAAGCAATCAGGCAACAGCTGGCTGAGGAGGTACATGGTGGGGGTTATGTTAATGCCATTATGGAGAGGAAAGGGACATGAGGGGTCTTCAGCAGTACTGGAGAAAGGCCCATGGTGCTGAGCTAAGTCACTGGGAGGGTGGGGAGAGTTTTTGGCACTGCTGCATTTTAACTTGAGGGGGTATCGGCATCCTCTGCAATACTGAATCCTTTGCAACACTGGAGGAGTCCATATTTTGACATTAATTTATTTAAAAATTCTACAAAACTGGACTAAACCACACTGAGGTGAAAAACATCTTGTTTTCTTGTGGGTTACATTAACCTTTCAGGACCATTGATGGAGTTTTGTAACTCTGAAAACAGGGCTCATGATGACATGTTTTAACTGCAGGATGGGAGCTCAGTGATGAGTGCCAGCACCAGTGATGGGCTCCTAGTGAAAGATTTTATCTTTTCAGGTATGAGGGTCAGGGTGTTAGGCAGCACAGGAGAAAAGATCCTGGTGCTGCAAATGTAATTTCAGGGGGGGTTGGGGTGTTTAGCTGTACCTTTTTTAAAACTAATAAGCCATACAATCAATCAATCAACATTTTATTTGCACAGCACCCCTTCCAGGGTGCTTGGAGCACTGTACAATATCATTACACTTCACATAGAACATATTACACACATATATAAATTATTCATAATAATAATAATAATAATTCTTTATTTATATGATGCCTTTCAACAACCAAGGCGCTAACAAACAGTTAAAACAAAACAGGTCATAAATATACAACATCATAAATAGTATAAAATGCAGATAATGCAGATAAAATGAAATCTGAATAATCCATCATATGCTTGGTTCCACAAATAAGTTGTAAGAGCTTGTTTGATAGTGCCCATGGCGACCGAATCTCTCGAGCTATGCTCTTGAGGTTCAAATGGTAGCCATGGCAACCTCTCGATGAACTAACCAGCTTGTTACTGATAGCTGGGTATCCATTATTCTCTATATCAAACATATTTCATAAACTTATTTCAGAGCATACCCCCCACCAAAATAATCAGCTAAAATTCAATATTCCTAAGATCAGTAGTGATCATTAGCCTTAAGATATAAGATTATGTCAAGCTAAACGCTTGTTCAAACAGGAGCATCTTAAAGGAGAACTGCCTTGAATCTGTAAGTCTGTGTGTTCTGCAGAAGTTGTGTTTCTAATACTGGCTCACATTCTGTTTTTGTTCCATCTATACTGGCCTTTTGGTAGATGAAGTCAGTGTTTGTGTTTTAGACTGTGGTGAGCAGTATCATTTTTGAACTGTATGATGTACTTTATGTCCTTGTTAAAGAACTTGCGTTGTTTCCACAATAAATTTGTGTTTCACTTTAGAACTCTGTGGTCCAAGTGGGACATAAACCACATCATACAGTTCTAAGATTGCATTTACCACTAGTGCATGAATCAAAACCATTCACTGAGTTCACTAAAAGGCCAGTAAAGACTGTACAATAGTGGAATGGGATGCAATATATAAAAAAAATGCTTCTTCTGGGAAAAATGACTTACAGGTTCAGCGCAGTTCTGTAAAGGTTTCCATCGAGGGGTCCTCTCTAATATGAAGTGGGAATGAATTCCACAGGACAGGTGTGACTACTGAAAAAGTCGAGTCACCTGACAGATGCAACCTCATCCTGAGAACCATCAGGAGACCACCCTCGGAGGAACAAATGGTGAAAACTGGACAGTGCGGAACCAGGAGGTCTTGCAGGTAGTCAGATCCCTGACAGTGTAAGGCTTTATAGGTCAGTAATCCGACCTTTAAGGCAATCCTGCACCTTGCCAGCAGCCAGTGCAGCCCATGGAGAACCAGCATAATATGTTCGAATCTGGATCCACCCATCAATAGCCTGGCCGCCATGTTTTTCACCAGCTGCAGACTGTGAAGATTGCCTCCTGAAAGCCCCAGGTACAAGGCATTGCAGCAGTCTAGCCTCAAGATGACAAAGGCATGTATTAGGGTGGTCAGGTCATCAGGCTTTATTAGGGCACGGATCCACGCAATGTTTCTTAAATGATAAAAACCACTTTGGCCAACGGCCGACAATTGAGCATCAAGTTTCAAGCCGTTGTCAAGCACAACGCCCACACATGTGGCATATTCCAGTGATCTTGTGCATTGTGGTAATGGCCTCATAAAAACACATTAGAACATGTCAGTGAAAGTGCTAATGCATGCACAACTGTTGAGGTTTTTTTTGTATAATATGTTTATTGAAATTTTGCATAAAACAGTGCAGATGCAGACAATTACAGTGTACATCACATCACAAAGGGACATATAACTTTGAAAAAATAGGAAATTAAAACAATTCATTCTACATTTCAATCCATTGTGCTACAATTTCAGAGGTGTGATATGGGTTGGTGTGAGCCACCAGCGTGGATAGATTTGATAGGCCATTAACTCTTAAATCATACCATTCTGCAAGATGGCACTCTCTGAGGGAGACAGAGGGCCTGATTCCAAGACAGTTCTGAAACAAGCCAAGTTACACCAAACTCCATGGCATAACTCATGACTTATGTCATGCGTTTCACCATTTCCTATTCCAAAAGGCGCCTTGTGCCATGTCGGCTGTGGGCTACGCCAACCATGGGATAGCCACCCACTATACCACAACCCACAATGACACTGTGCAAGGGTAGGTTACTGCAGCAACTGTGCCCTATTCCAGAAGGGCAGCTGCCATAACCCACTACCTCAATTCCAGGAGCTGCACTGGCGGAGCTAACTTAGAACATCATGGAGATGCTCTAAGGGGCATATGTTGGTGCCATCCAATGGATACCCACTCCACAGCACCACCACAAAGGTCTCACTGTGCTCCCCATGCCCCCACAAACATGACCATGCCCCCTCCTCCTAATGTTGGGGATCCCTATGGGTCCATTCTCACTGTGCCCCCGGACTCCTGTGCCACCTAACCAGTCCCCCCCATGCCCCCTGGAGTGTGCCGTGGTGTTCCGGGATGAGGGAGCTCTGGGGGCAGTCTGCAGCAGGCTGCGACTTGCAACATGTGGGGCTATTATGCCACACCAGTAGCGTTAACCTACACATGTCACAAGTCACACATCATAAGTGCCGGGACCCTGTCACTCTTAGAATATGGTGCAGGTTCCCTGGCATAGCGGCAAATGTTGCAAGTCGCATACGCCTGCGAGTTGTGGCATTCATCCTGGAATTGGCCCCAGTGAGTCTAGTTATATACCCCAGCTCAGAAGAAAATGTTCCTCCCTGCTCTTCAGTGCATAGGTTAATCTCTCTAGAGCAAATGATTGGAGGATAAAGGTTTTTCACTGTGCTAGCATGCGTACCATGTGTAAGCCCCCACACCCTCTCTGTGGCTGTAAGAAGAGTGGTCTGGATAAAAAGACTTTCCCCCAGCCCTTTTAATTCTGGTGGCGGGGTCTGGGGGAACAAAAACAAAGGTGGACAGCACTGCTGAGAAGGAAGGAAGAAGAGAAGAGAAAAGAATGGTCAAGACTGTTTTTTGCCCGGGAGCAGTTGAACCAATCAGCAGGGAGCCTGGGAATGCTATAAATAGCCCCAGGAGCCTGCCAAAGCTCCAGTTCTAGGGAGAAGAGAGACTGCACCAAGGGCTGAAGCTCCAAGTTGTGTTGGCTGGTCGAGATTCCTGCAAGCACTAAGTCACAGTGCTGGAACTGAAAAATCAAAAGAGAAACTGGTAGTGTTTGCAAAGAGCCCAGGTGGATAGCTGCTAGGTTGGGCTGTGTTTTTCCAAACTGTTTGCTACAGAAACTACCTTGTTGGCTACAGAAGCTAAACACAGTTTGCTAAAAAAGCTGCCTAAGTCCACCAGGTGGTGGTGAAGATTCTGAATAGAACATTTGAGGGTCTGGAGCTCATCTTTAGCTCAGAGGAACTCACCTTTGGATTTACAAAAGACTTGCCTAATTGCTGTTTGAAGATATTGCACCCCAAGGTGCTGTCTGAGACCCCAGCGAGATTGAGGTCTTCATTGAACTTTCCCTGCCAGAGCGACTGAGCTGCAGTTCATTTTTAGCCAAGAAGCTCCTTCCCAAGCTGCCACCTGTCAAGTGCTCCAGAGGGTTCCACTGAATCGGGAAGTAACCAAGGAGGTTTTACTCACCTGCACTGTCAGTTAAGTACAGTTTCACCACCAGGGGGTTTCAAATGGTTGTTGTTATTTCAAGTTGCTTTGCCTTGTGTTAGTTCTTCATCTAGGGCCCCAATGTCGACCAACCTGTGGCATTGCAGGCCTGCCACCATAGTGCAGTACCCCAAAAGACATTGGGACAACTGTGGTACCAGATTGGTGGAAGCACTGGGGGAAGTTGTATTTGGTATTACTAATGGTATTACAAGTACAATCTCTAAATTGGAGAGTATTGTATAAGTGCCTAACC
Source organism: Neoceratodus forsteri (assembly GCA_016271365.2). Taxonomy (NCBI): domain Eukaryota; kingdom Metazoa; phylum Chordata; order Ceratodontiformes; family Ceratodontidae; genus Neoceratodus; species Neoceratodus forsteri. The sequence continues at coordinate 1,685,211,370 of CM057456.1, forward strand.
TAACCTCATTTTCTTGCAGCAAAAGTTGCCATTTCTACTCCCTCCAATAATAAATACCTGCAGTGTTTATGGTAATTACTGTCTCCACGACTGTTTTTGGGTACTTTGTATTGTTGGAAATCATCTGGAGGGGCTGGGGAGGTGGAAGTATTGTTCCTGGGGAATGGGGGAAGGTCATTGGTTATTTTGCCTGCGTCCCTAGGTGGAGGCACCATGCCAGCAAAAATTTAGTAGTTACGGTCCTGTTACACAAGGACCCAGGCCGGCCCCCTTGAGCTATAATGAGGGTCCCAGAGTCTGCATTCAGGACCAACCAACAACACACCCTACAAATGCATGACACCAAAGTGTTTTTTTATGCATTGGTGGGCCATACTCAACATCACCCTTGCCCACCTGGGGTACAGCTCCCATCCCAGCCTTCTTCTCCTAGACCTTCCATTCCCATTAGGAGGTAGAGAGGCATACAGAGTACTGGCCTGCCCAGCAATGTGGTTAACTTGTACTCTAGTCTCGTTTTACGGTACTGCATTCTCAAAAATAATGCTTATATATGTTCACAGAGCTGTTTTTACATCTGCCACATGTCAACAGAATACCAAGGCTGAATTTATGGACCACACTAAGCAGGCACTAAAGTCTGTGGAGAAACTTGTAATGGGATTCTTTGTACCGATTACAAATAAGTAAGCCTATATGTGATCTCAGTGTTGTAGCCAAGTATTCCTCTGTAATTGGGAACCCCAAATCCTTCTACCACTGACTTTTGACCTTAAGGGAAAGGTCTGTGTAGGCAAGCTCTATCCTGCTTGGCCAGTTTAGCTATCAGGCATTTTGCTGACCTCGTGACTGATAAGTGGCTTGCTCTAGTGTCACTAGAGGTGTGGCCCCCACTGGCTACCATCATAAGTATCTGCCATACACCCACACCTGAAGATATCTGTAGTGGTAAAGCCTGTGGGAGCTCCAACCCCTCCCACAGTTCTACAAACAGGCATATTCCCTCCCCTATGTACAGGCATCCCATGCATTTAATGCTCTTTTCCTCCCAGTCCTTAATGCCTCTATCCTCTAATCCTGATAGGAACTTCAGGTTCCCTGCAACAGGCACCAGAAACATTTTATCTTGCTTTCCCCCTCTCCCTTTCTTTGCCTCCTCCCAAGCCTCCAAAGGATATCTCACCAGGGGGTGGTATTCGGACCCTGAATGTAGGCTTATTTGCCCCAAGGGTGGAGATAAACCAACAGTCTCACTGGACTACTTTCCTCCTCCTGGTCCAGCATTTGCACAACATATATTAACCGGGGGGGCAAATATCCACTGTATAGTGGGGAGGGGGTGGACTTGAAGCGCCTTTGGTACACAGCTACCTCTTTTCACCTAAGTACCTAAGCACTAAAAGGTTTATGCGGCCTGATCATGAGATAGAGAGTGCCCTCCAGTGCTCTAGCTTCACCAGTACCATGGCTACCAGGGGCTTATAATTAAAGCCATACAAATATCCTAGATCCTTGCCAACTTTAATCCCTAAGTAGGTCAGGGACCTCCCCACCACCTTTAGTCATCAGGTCTGCCTTGCCCAACTGTCTCGTGGCTTACCTGTGGCCATGAGCTCCAGTTTATTCAGGTTCAGTTTGTAGCCCAAGAAGGTTGCAAAGTCTAACAACCTGTAACAGGGAGTTGGACCCTGAATAGATTCTTACGGGCTAGTGACAAAGAGGAAGAGATCATCAGCATAAAGTGTGATTCCATGCATGTTCTCTGACTTTGCCAGGATCCCTTTATATCTGGTATCAAGCAAATTTTGACTATCAGTGGCTCAGTTGCTAGCAAGAACAGTAAAGGGGACATGGGGCGCCCCTGCCTAATGCCTCAAAACAAACAAAATTCTCCTGACATGCCCCTATTCACTAGGATCCAGGCTTTTGGATCCCTATATAGCAGTCTCCACATGTGTACATATGCATCCCACAGCCCAAATCTACTGAGCACCTTGAGCAGGTACTCCCATTTGATCCAATTGAAAGCTTTCTTGGCATCCATTGACTAATGCTGTACCCAGTACAATACATTCAGCAGTCTACACGTGTTATGATACGCCAGTCTACCTTGCACAAAGTTCAGTAGCAGTACCCGGTCTCGTCACTCACTCCATATAACAAAGGGAAGTCAAATGTTTTTCCTTATGTTCCAACTTTATTCAAGTTTTGAACTGAGTAAAAACCTCACCTCACATGTGCACCCAGACTGCTTCAATGTTTAAAGCTACACTAGCTCTTTTTCAAGGAGTAATACACTCTAGTGAGCATTGAATAAACAGCCCCAGAGAAATCACATGGGTAAAAACATCACGACTCAATTTAAACATTTTTACAATAAATACAATACGATACTGCAATACCAGTACATATACACTACTCACAAGGCTACCAGTACTATGACTGTACATACAAATATATAAAGAATGGGAGAAACCAGAGTGGGGGGGGTGGAAAAGGGGAATGGGAAAAAGGTAAAAACAAAAGGATGGGGGAAGGAAGGGAGGACAAAGAAGGAAAAAGGGTACCAGAGTAAAAAACTTCTCATTCAGTGGATCCACTGCTACACTACTGATTGGTCTCCTGTTTTTGCTTCCACCTTGCACAAACCCTGTCTGATATGTGCGCAATATGTGTGGGAACACTGGTTTGAGATGTTATGCCAAAATCTTGGTCAGAATATATATATTTTTTCAATTCTCTTTATGCTCCAGTGGGATCAGGGCATCTCTCCGGAGTGCCCATGTGACTTCTGCCTCTATTCCCAGCCTGAAACCACCATCCTACCGCTCTCCATCCCAGACCCTCAGACTTGTCCAGCCCCCTGGATAACCACCCGGGGAGGGCCCTCCTGCCCTACCCGGCTGCCTTTCTGGAAATTAGAGACAAGTCCTGGGCCGGGTGGTGAGCCAGGGGATCCAGTGAAGGGTTGGTCTGGCAGCGGGGTGTGGGCATTGGCCCCTGGGGTCTCCTTCACCTCCTTGGTCCACCCAGGATTTCCTTGTTGTTGCTCCCTCAGAGCGTGGACATGCAATGACATCTGAGCACTACATGCTGATGTCTGCCACCACTCCGCCCCTACTACTTGTGTAGGGCTCCCGATCTCCATTGGGGGCCACTGGTGAGTGCTGTGAGCCCCAGTACCCACTTCTGGAGGGGAGAGCAGTCCTCCGGATGATCAATACCCTCCCTTGCCGACCCCCCCATGACCCGAGTTCTTTCCCCACCTGGGTCGCTGGTGTTGCGCAAGGTGTGCCATCTAGCACCTCAGCCCTCTGTGCCACCGGGCCTTGGTCAGAATCTTGACATCACAATTGAGAAGGGAGATGGGCCAGTAGGCTACATATTCTAGGGGTCCTTCCCCAGGCCTCAGCAACATGCATATAGAGATGTAGCACAAGGCAATCAATGCATCCTCCTCTCTAGCCTCTGTAAACATGTCCAGAATGGGCCCCAACAATACGACTCCCAACTCCTTTTAGTACCCCACCCTAAGTCATCTGGCCCACTTGCCTTCCCCTTCTTCAAGATTTCTATCACTCTCAGAACCTCCTTTTGTTATTGGAGCTCCCAACATTTTCCTTTGGTCTTCAGAGATGGCAGGGACTGTAATCAAATCCAAAAGGCTTCTGTTTCTTCCCCCCCCAACACCCTGCCTCACACAAATTATCCCAAATTCCCTCGGACTTCTTTTCCAACATCCTGCCCCTGGTACAAAATACTGATGTCTTTGCTGATGTCCATCTTGTTTGCATTACCTGCATGAGCAAGTGGCCTAGTTTGTTACCCCACTTAAAAGTTCTCTGTCTGGTAAACACCAGAGCAGATCTTACCTCTCCCATAAACAGCAGGTTAAGGGCCTCTTGAGTTGCCATTAGTTCCCTCAGCATTTCCTCCCCCCCCCCCCTCTTTTGCTGCTTTCTTTTCTAAGTCTCTAAGTTTGTTCTCTAGATCTCATTTTTGCATCTCTTTTGCATCTCTTGAGCCTGGCCCTGGTGTAAGACCAGGAACCCTAGCCCCTGAACTCACGGTGTCTCTGGGGTCCAAGCCCCTGACTTGGTACCCCCTGGCTGCCTGTCCAACAGTACTCAGCTGCCCCCCCCCCACCGGCATAGGCTGCACATGTCCCAATTACACATTGTGCATGTCTTGGGAAAATCAAACAAGCTGTTGACCCAGGAATGATACTTTTCTGACACCAGAGTACAGCCCCAGCAGTATCCCTCAGGGCTCAAGCTCCATTTCAGTAACTGAGGTCCTGGGCTCAGGGTTCAAGAAGGGGACTGCACCCTCAACATAAGGGAAGTGCGACACTGCCACAAAACCCCCTAACATCCCCTTACCTTTTCCCTTCCTCCAGGTAACCACTAGATCCTCACTGAAACTCTGAATCTGCAGGGCTAGGAAGCCGCTAAGTCCATCACAATGTGGCAATTACCATTCACCCAGTTTTTGCCACGTGGTTGCTGAGTTGTTGTTCAACCATTAGTGGTGTCAATTCACCAGTCTCTGGATGGGGCACAGCAAAGTTGTCCCACAGAGTGCCACAAAAAAAAGTCCAGTAGTCCAAGTCCATGGTTTCCCTTCAGTGGTGGTGATGCTTACCATGCAGCCTCCAGCTGAGGACACAGCAGTGAGGGAACCACCATCCAGATGCTGTTCTCAGACCAGACACACAAAATCCAGTTCAGACAAAATACAAGCCAAGTCCTAGCAGGCTATTCTCAACACTGCTTCTTGCCCCATTCCTGCAGGTGATGTTTTACTTTTTCCACCTCCCAGAAAGTTTAGGTGGCTCATTCATGTTGGATCATTACCATGGCCAGGTAGGAAAATGTAAAGTTCAGCTGCTGCCCCTGTAACATATCCAGGACTGGGATGAAGAGTCTATGTTTTTTTCTGCAGGCGAGGAGAAAAGTCTTGATGTACGTAGAGTTACTGCCCTCATATTTCAGCTCTTTCATAGTGTGACAGGCATTGAGAAGAGTCTGTCAGTCTCTGAAGTGGTGCATTCTCAAAACAATCTCCCACAGAGGATAACCCTGTGGTGGCTTCAGTGACAGAGATCAGTGTGCTCACTGTATTTTCAGCTGGTGCCCTTTAAAGTGCAGCATCAGCAGTTTATGAAGGATTCTGGAGCAGACATCCAACACAATGATCCTTTCTTGACCCTCCGTGTGCCCTCGTAGCAGTAGATTGCTGTGCCTACTATAGTTTTCTTAGTAGTCAAGCTGCTCCTGGAGTTTTTCTAACTCCCACTCCTGCATTTCCACTTTCTCAAGCAGGTGTCCCTGTATATCTTTAAGGGTAGAGACTCTCTGTTCTGCAGCTTTTAGTCTACCTGCTCAGCTGGCACATTGTGCTGAAATTTCAAATAATTTTCCAGCCAGTGTGTTCAATTCAGGGCAGAGCATTTCTACTACTTATTTATGTTGATGGAAGAAAATTTAGACCAGGGCCCACCAGCTGAGATGGAGACTTTGGGCCCAATTACAAGATGCATGGCATAACTCGGAGGTGTATGTGAGTTGCGCCATGCAGCACTCTGCTGATGACCCAATGCCATATTCCAGGACAAGCAGGGTCTCCGGGAACCTACACCTGCAACTTGCAGCAGCCGTAGGCTAACGCCAAAGGAATGGCGCACCAGACCAGGGTTCCACAAGTTGTTGCACCCAATCAACTGCCCCCCAAAGCCCCTCTACCCTGAAATGCACCTGCATGCACTTGGGGGCATTCAGGGGGCTGGCAAGTTGGCACAGGTGTTTGGGGGTCACGTCTGAAAATGGACCTGGGGGTCCACGACATTCAGGGGTGGGGGGCATGATAGAGCGGGGGGGTACAGGGAGCACATTCTTGTAATTTCTGCAGTGTTGCAGGGGAGCATCCATTACTGTACCAGGACGGATGTTTCTTAGATCACCTCCTAGCTGGTCTAACCCAATGCAGCTGCACACACACTCACACGAACACACAGTAAAATGCTGTCATGGGTTTGTTGGAGACAGCCTGTGAGACATGAGGTTTTTTTTTTGTTAAAGAGGAAGCCAGACAGTAAGTAGTGGGTCTGCAAGTCAGGGTATGAATCAGCGTGATGCGACTGCATTGGTGTCGTATTGCTTGTGGTGCCGGGGTGAATCTCGGCTCCCAATCTGAGAAAGTAGCAGCTGAAATCAACTGTGTTCGCAAACATTTTTTTGTTGTTGTTTTCAAGGGGAGTTCTGACTTACAGTACAAGGGAGGTAGGAGGACCAGGCAGTTTGAGCATCTATGATGGTTTAGGGAATGTGGAAGCAATGGAAATTTAAAAGGTTTGAGAGATGAACCACATGGTACTGTTTTGGGGAATGAGTTGTAAAACAATGTTTTGGCACCCTGGTTAGTTTTCCAAGTATTTCAGGACCTCCTTGTACCTGCTAACTTGAAAACTGCAATTATGCTATAAAGCTTTCTAAATTTTTTTTTCCAACTTGTTTCAGAGTCAGGCTTTACTGCAACTAAGCAAAGGAGCAGTTAATTTTGGTTGTTTGAATTTCAGTTTTCAGAAAGCAGGACGAGCAATGTGGTGGCCAATTCCTTTGAAGTTGTGATATCACAGGGATATGGGTAAAGAGGGAGGTGGCAGGCTGTCACTTCTTTCTGTTGGGTGATACTGCAATTTACACATTGTAAATTGTGCCAACCAGCCAATCATGAGGTAGGATTTTTTTTAGCCCATTGTATAATTGTAAATAATGAGCTCTAATTTTCAAAGTGTTGGGAATGATGCAAGGTGCTTGCGTCAAAGAGACGTGAGGCAAAGGGACCACTGTGCCACACCGTGCATCATTCCTGATTTTCTAATGGTGCCTTTGCCTGATGAGGGATCATCTGTACCATCCCGACTTGCACCGTGCTTGTGGCAGATGCACAGTTGCACCATGGTGGGAGGGGGCTTGTGGCACAACAGCGATGCAGTATCCCTGTAGTTAGTATTCTATAAGCTCCTTAATGGCCACAGGAATATCTGGTGATAGACCAGCCAGAGCTGGTCTAACTCCCCATGCACTGCCACCACCCATAAGTGTTGTCTGCTGTCAACTGCCAGATGGGTGAAGCCCTGCCATTCTGGTCATACTGAGATGGCAACAGACAATGTATTGGCACCAGGACATGCAGAGTGCGTGCCCACCAGAGACATCGGAGCAACCAGGGATGTGTGGATGATGCCATATATAGTGCATCTGCTGGACAACGTAGTGGGTGTGGGAGACATAGCTAGCCCTGTGGATGCCTGTCCATGTTGTCTGCAAGCCCTAGCCTATGGCATGCCAGAGGGACATACCTGGCATGAAGGGTGGCAATGCTAAAGATGGTGGCATGTGCCTGTATGCAACATGTGATCTACAGTACTAGTGCTCATGGGGTACACAGGTACTGGGTCAGACAACGGCTGGTATAGCACCAATGACTGTGTCACATGGTTGGTATCCCAACAGATACGTGCAAAGATCGGAGGTGCCATAGCCGGTAACAGTAGCTGTACTGCATGACTATGGGAGACAGGAGGGTATGCCAATGGTACTGAATACCTTGCCCATATAAGCGGTTTGTGGTGGATCCCCCTACCCACTAGTGTTGCGAGGCAGATGTACATGGACAGAACTGGCTATGCCCATACACTTTGGGATACCCTCACCTGAAGGTGTTTACAGCAGCTGTACCACTGCCCAGTACTGGTGTGTGGCACTGCTGTGGTGCTGTGACAGGATTGCACAGCCATACCACTGGGACCTGTTGTGGTCTGTGAGGGTCTGCCAGTACTGCTGCCATCCTCCGAGCTGGTGTGCACGTGGTGTAGGTGATGTCTGCAGCTTCTGTGTGCTTCCTCAGCCATCCCCTGGTGTCTTGGTAGTGGTCCCATACCTGGCACTGTTGTGGCATCATGATTTCCATGTGGTACAGTGGCATATAGGGTCACACACAGTATAGGCTCCATAGCTGGGCATGTCATGGCCCCATATCATTTGACTGTTGGCTGTCATTCACTGGGTTGTTCCACAGCCAGGGGCTGCACACAGCCTCCATCAATCATGTGCCTTGTATCAACTGTTTGGAGCAAGAGCCCGCTTGTGACTGCATTGGGAACTTTGGAGCTGGGACCCCTCAGTTACCAAAATCTGATGCAGGGTTCTGGTTCACCCGGCTTTGCTGCAAGTGGGGGTTTGGCACAACTTGCATTGGTCTATTGGGGCTTTGAAAATCAAGCCCAATGGGCCCAATTTTCAAAAACTTTGCAGGTGCCACAAGCCTCTGGTGTGCTGAACATATGGCACAGGGGGCCTGTAGCATTCCATTGGTGCAGAACATGATTTGCAGTCCTCTGCCCCAAATGCTGCAAAGTTAGACTAGCTCCCCCCTTGTCTATTTTTGTGCCATTTGGAGACCCTTTGTACAGGGCTTGCACCAAAGCTTTGGCACAAGCTGCTGTAAGTCACGGGGAAATGTCACAACTGCCCCCAATGTACTAAAATCAGGTGCAGGTTGTGGCAAACTGCTTGACACAGCTGCGCTGAACATTACGGTTGACACCCAGCTTGATGCAAGCCCTCTGTCAACCTTTGGAAATCGGGACCAATGTCTTAATTGGAGGAAATGACAATGATCTGTTTGCTGCAGATAGAATTTTTCCTTCAAATCTGGAAAGTAAGAAGAATCTCTAACTTGTTGCATCTTCCAAAACATCTCCAATCCATTTTGAGCCCACTACTGGTAATGGTCCAGTTTAGCAAGGATTAAGGCACTATATGAGGCAATAAGTTTTAGGAAAATGCAGACTAACAAAAGCATGCACTGGGGTTGTGGTGCTCTCAATAAAATACCTCAGCATACACACATAGAAACTGGGCATTCACTACCCCACCCCAGCATTTTGTAATGAAGATGTCACTCTTAGTTTTCTGTTAACGTGAAATGTGCTATTTTTATTCCAAAGTGTGAGGATGGACAGATGCTCAAAAAACAAACACCAGTTGCCTAACACGTTTTGGATGTAGTAATCATTTAATGCCTTTTGATTAAAGCTTTAGGAGAGTATTGTTTCTGTAAGCTGTTATGTATAGAATGTTCAGTCCCAAACTGCCAGTGAGTTGCCTATCCAAGGCTCCATAATTGGGGGTTATATTTGTCTGAGTTCCAGATTAAAGATGAGCTCTAGGAGGTCTGTAGAATTTATCTGATCTTCCACATTAATACATTACATATGGTAAAGAAGATATCTCCATTACAGCAAGATCTGTATATGCACTGCTTTCTAATTGAGTTGCAGATCAAGTAGAACTAGACCACACTTTTCCTTGTGTAGCATCAAGGTTTGGTATTTCCTTCTAGGATACCCCCCCAACAACGATAGGAATATATTAATTTGTTTCACTCCCAAAAAGCTGTTGCCAGTATCAGAATAGGCAACACCTAGAGCAGGTATAACATTTTAGGCAGCAAAGTCATCCTAACAGACTGACCCCAGTATACGAGACAGAGAGACAGAGAGACAGAGAGAATCTGATCTGCATTGAAGATGTGTGCTTTTTTTAATTAGGTGGAAATGATTGGCTCTTGATAGAGATCTACTGGATTCTTTGTGAGGAATATTCCAATATATTTTATTTAAGTCCCATTTCAGTAGCTATGTATACTCTCCAGTGTTGGGTTGTAATTAAGAGATAGGAGTTCTGTTTTTGCAGAGTTAAGCTTAAGGCTGTATGCAGATATGCTGCAATACAGTTCCAGTGCTAGGGTCACTCTCCTGATTTCAGGGCACTGTCGAATGTACTATGCCAGTGATTCTCCAGTGGAGCCTGCCAAGATGCAGTGCAGTCTCAGTTACAGTAAGACAAAAGGGAATTTTTACCACTTAAATTGCCTTGTTTTCTGTTGTAACTCTCCTGCAAAATGCTACAGTACTGCATTGCATCCTGGAGGGCTCCACTGTATGTAGACAGCAAAGAACAGAGGCGAGAGCAGGCAGTTATGCCTTTTGCCTCATGCCAGTTGAAAGGTCCATATCTGATGACCATTTAATCTTACAGAGGCCAGGGATGTTGTGTACAGTCTTTGGATAATGTCACTATATTGACCTTGAAATCCTGATTTCGCTAGAGTTTAGTATAAGAATGAACAGACTACCCTGTAAAACATTTTTTCAGTATCAGCACTGATGATCAGGGATTGCTGTTTCATTTTCCTCACCTGGCTTATAATAAGCACTGTTCTACAGATATGGTAGTACATTTGTCAGCCTCCCATAAACCAGGTCCGATCAAATGGTATCAAGTGTGACAATAACCCTTCAATGTGTCTTGAAAGGATAATGATATAAAGCGTGTATTCTGTGTTTAAGATAGATACTGAGTGATAGGATTCTGGCAGTGAGGGGTCTTTGCCCTCTCTCGGAATTATTGAAATTGTTCATAGCGCCATGTGTGGGGGAATGTACCAGAGATGAGGATCATGTTAAATGCCTGCAGTAGGGTGTTATGATCTCTTTCAGTAACACCTTATACAGTAGATTTCTTCTGGATAACCATCTGGGCCTCGGCATTTATCTGTCTTTAAATTTTTGTATAGCCAGATCGAGTTCCTCTTTCCAAATTGAAACAAGAAGTGCATTGTGTTGTTCCTCTGACACAGATGGGAGCTGTATTTCCTCTATGTTTCCGTATCCTGCTTGAAGATCTACATCCTTTCCGACGCGAGGCTGGAGGAACCACTGCCCACCCTCCCACAGACCGCAAAGGAATCTGGACTTCGCCCCGACAACCGAATCAAGCCCACAGGCTCCTGGAGGGTCGCGAGGGCTGGAGGAACCACTGCCTGCCCTCCCACAGACGCAAGGAATCGGGACTCCTACCCCCGGACAACCGAATCAAGGTACGGGCGAACACGCGGGCTGCAGGAGCAGCTCCAACCAGCAGCAACTCTGAGGCGATTGCTGGACCTCGCCGACACTGTGTGCCGGCCTCACCACCCCACCACCACCCTTGGTCAGCTTTATTATATAGGTGGTGTCACGTGGAGGCTGCTGAACCAATCAGCCCACTTTTCCACCTGCAGGTTATACCCGCTGAACACTAGGGGGATCCTGCCTGCTAACACCTATTCCCCTCCATTTATATCTTATAGCAATATGTCTCTCATCAGTCTCTGTATACTCACATTGCTCCTCACTCTCCTATCCCCCCCAGCACCCCTACCAAAAATCTCTCTGTCACCCCTGCATACACACATCTGCCAGCATCACAGCCACCCATAGCTCATCCCCCCACCACTCCTAGCCCTCCCATCTCCTTCCTCGCCACCACTAGTGCACCTCACACACTGGACCACCCTATCCCCCACCCCACCCACCACCAGTGCCCACCCCCAATACACAACTGTCGGTGGTCTCCCTCTGTCCTAGCCCTACCCTCCTTAACTCCCTACCCATCCCCTGCACTGCCCCCAGATTCTCACACCTGCCCAGGTACCCTACCACTACCTCCGTAGTCCTTTTTCTCCGACTCATCATCCTACTCCTCCTGCTGTCTGGGAATGTCCACCGTAACCCCGGACCAGGACCACCTGCATCGCCTCCTGCAGGTCATGGACTCGGCATTGTCTCCATGAATATCCTCAGTCTCCCAAGGAAGACTGCTGCACTCCAGTGTTGGATCTCTCAACACAAGCCCGACATTCTTGCATTAGTGGAGACCTGGCTCTCTCAATCGACTCCAGACTCTGCTGTCTCCCTCCCTGGCTTCACCCTCTTCAGAGAAGATTGTGTGGGTAGGCGTGGTGGCGGATGCGCAGTCTACCTAAGTAACTCCCTCCTTGGTCATGCGCTACTGACCCCCAAGCTAGATCATGGGGCACAAGCCATCACACTAAAAATCACCCCCGACCCAGGCCATGGCCCTCTGTACCTCACAACTGCCTATGTACCCCCACGTGTACAAAATCTAGCTGTCCGCTCCCTCACCGACTATCTCTCTACCCAGCCACACAAGGCTGATCAGCTTGTCCTTGGAGACCTCAACATCAATTGGCTTAGCTCCACTTCAGCACAAATTAAGGACAATTTCTCAGCCCTTGACCTATCCCAATTAGTGACTTGGCCCACTAGATTTAACCAATCAAGTGGGACCAGCTCCCTACTAGATATTGTGCTCGCAAACTTCCCACACAAAGTAAAGGCAGTAAGCGTCCTAGCCAACACCCTTAGTGACCACTCACCTATTCTCTGCTTCTGGTCCTCCCCACACGTGCTCCTGCGTACAAAGCAACCCCCCATCAACGCTTCCACCCGTGGAACGCCAACAAACTAAAGCAGTACCTTGCCCAGGTCGACTGGTCCCGATCTCCTTGCAACAGACATAGATACTGCCCTAGCCTTCTCACCAATGCCTTCTGTAAGGCCTGTGACATCTTTGCCCCTGTCACCAACACCCACCCCAAGAGACACACTGCTGCCTGGATTTCCCCCTTCCTGATCCAACAAGTAAAGCAGCATGATAACCTATGGCACATTGCTGTCGAGACCGGCAGGTCAGCAGACAGGCAAGCCTACAATGCAGCTCGCAACCAGTGCACCTGGGCCATAAGACAAGCCAAAGCCAACTACTATCAAACTGCCTTAACCTCCTCCTGGGGCTCTGCCCGAGCCTTCTGGGATAACATTAAGGAGTTAAACGGGAAGACCTGCTCCCCTCCTCCCTCTCAGATGGTTATTAATGGTGCAATTAATACTGACCTATCTCGTGTTGCTGACTGCCTCAACACAACTTTCTCTGACCTTAGTGCAGTCCTTCCTGCTCCCTTCTTTGACCTCGTCCCTATAACCAATCTCCCAGTTGCTTCTCGTCCACCTTTTCTCTTCAGGGCTATCTCCCCCCAAGATGCTAAGCCACTCCTCCTAAAAACCCTCACCTCCCACAACCCAAGCTGTGACCCCCTTGACTCCAGGATACTCCATCTGACACTGGATGTCATGCTAACCCCCCTTACTGACCTACTTAATTGCTCCCTGTGCCTCGGCCAGTTTCTGAGTGCATGGAAACAGGTTGAAATCACCCCATCCATAAAAATGGAGACCGCACAATACCAAACTACAGACCTATCTCCATCCTCCTCCCCTTCCCCTCAAAAACTCTGGAGAAAATAGTATCCACACAACTCGTGGATTACCTATCCAACTACAACATACTTTGCCCAGAGCAACATGGCTTCTGCTCCGGTCACAGCACCACCACAGCCCTACTGGGATTTTCCCACCAAATACACTCTGCACTTGATGCAGGGGAGATTGCTGGGGCAGTGTTCATTGACCTATCTAAGGCCTTCGACACTGTGAGTCACCCATTAATGCTTGACACCCTCCGCCAGCTGGGTCTCTCACCTGGCCCTCTGGCCTGGTTCTCCAGTTACCTCAGGGATAGATCCCAACGGGTTAAATTAAATGGAATCCTATCTACTGCATTGCCTGTACACTCCGGGGTCCCACAAGGCTCCATCCTGGGCCCTACATTATTCAGTCTCTTTTTAAACACTCTTCCCAGCTCCTGTACAGGCAAACTGCTTCTTTATGCAGACGATGCAGTCCTAGTCACCTCGCAACCCGACCCACTCACCCTCCAGAGCTCCCTGCAACTCTCCTTCAGCCAAGCTGAAAAATGGTTCCTCTACCATCGTCTGGTTCTGAATCTCAAAAAGACAAAATCAATGATCTTTGCACACAGACAGAGTAACTCCAAAAATGCTCCCCTTTGCATCATTCCCAACACCCTCCACCCCCTTGAGCAGCTATCAACATACAAATACCTGGGCATCACCTTTGACTCGGCTCTCTCCTACCATGCCCATGTCAGTGCATTGTCCTCTGCCATGAATGCCCAGATTGGACTCCTATACCGTCACAAAGACTGCCTCCCCGAGTTCACCCTATGGCTGGCTATCTCTTCCTCCATCCTGTCTTTGGTTGACTACGGACTCCCCATCTATACAGCCGCTGACCCTACTGCCCTCACCAAAATACAGACCTCTATCAACAAAGCCTGCAGGCTCCTGACCGGTGCCCCCAGCAGAACTCACACATGCCAGCTCTACTCCACCTCAAACATACTCAGTTTTGAAGAACGCCTGCAATACCACACCTGTATACTGGCAAAAAAGGCTCTACTTGGGTTATGCCCCACAGGAGTCGCCACACCGCTTCTACGGGCCTCCCACTCGATCGCCACCTGTAATACCAACAAAGCCACCTTCCAGGTGCCCAGAGCCAGGACATCACTTGCACAAAGGTCCTTCCACCACAGAGCACCATCCTGATACAACTCCTCCCCATGCATATACAAAACATCCCCAAAATTGGCCCCTTCAACTGCCCCCACGCAAACACCCTCACGAGCACTCGTAGCTGTATTTGCCTCGTCATAGGCTATCCAAGAGTGCTTTCAAACCCAACCTGTCCCTGTATGATTTATTTTTTTGTGAGCTCTTCTGCAACTTGACTATATTTACTTACTCTTGAAATGCCTGTTATATATGCTGTTTGTGACTCACCTGTGCTGTTCCCACTGTCTTGCTTCACAATTATATTGTCTCCCCTCCCTGCGACGAGGTGCCTTTGTAAATGAGTCTCTGACTCAAAGGTTTGTAAATCCAAAATATGAATAAATAAATAAATATACAAATATTTGTAGTAGTCCAGGAATACTACCACAGTCTGCTTTGTTCTTCATAAATTGTTCCCTCTGTTTCTGTTCAAAATTTCCATGACTGTTGCACTTTATTTTTGTTGTCAAAGGCAGTAGGCCAGTAGTTTGTCATTTTGCCTAATCCCTCATAGTAGTGTGTCCAAGATGTTTTAGAGCTGTCTCATTCTGAGTTTGAATTGTGTTTTGTCATTCTTGTTTCAGCATTGTTTCCTCTGACTATTTGCCTGGTCTCTGGCTTAATGGGCCTGTTACCCCTGCTTTAGTGGTTCTTCAAAAGACCTGGACCTCTGTCCCATACCTTTCTGATCCACCGCTATTAATTTACTATGTAGAGTGACCTTTATAGTTTCCCACAGGATTATTGGTGAGATATCCGCAGTGTTGATAAATTGGATCATTTGCTTAATCAAAGCCTAAATTTCTGCTTTGTATTCTTCTCCTTTATTTAATACTGACATATTACACTGCCATCCTGTTGTTCTACATTGTAGCCCTAAATCCACACAGGTAGTCATCATTGCATGGACTGACAGATCAATCGGTAGAATATCACAACTGCCCACATTGCCGAATACTTCTTTTTGAGTGAACAACTAGTCGAGTCTTGAGTATGAGTGATGGGGAACAGAGTAGTGGGTTTATTCTTTTGCTTGTGGGTGTAATATAATCTATACATCCCAGAGAGCCTAAGGAATCCAACTGGCACTGAAAAATATGTGTAACACACTGAGTTTGGTTTTGTTGAGTTTGTAGAGTTGAGTGCAGGACTGAGTATCAAATGAAGATTTCCTCCAAGTAATAGGATACACTCTCCTGTCATAGTTTTTAAGTTAAATAGGTGAGAGAAAAAGTCCACAGTGGCCACAATGGGTGCACAGACATTTAGTAATGTCAAATGGGAATTTTTCAGGTGTTTAGTATTCTTCTTGGAAGGGTGAACCCTGTGGTAGCAGAATGGCAATCATTCTTCTACCAAATTCATGCTCTGAATATAGAGTTCTGCCCACTTCATTATTACGCTGGTTAGCATTTTCTCCATTTTATTGGGTTATGCAGCCCGTTGACATACAGTAGCAAGTTATTATCTCAAACATTTTGAACCACAGCATACTCCTATACAAATGTACTTTCCTTGCTGATCTAACATATGAGCCAGATTTCTTGATATAACTTTAAGCCCATATCTTTAACAGTCCCTTCATTAATCTCAGTATATAATTTCCAAATCTTCCAAAACCAGATAAGTAACAGACAAACAACAAACTATGTCCCTAATGGACAGAATTATTTACAACTTCCAAGCAGAGGTTCAGCTCTTCATGGGCCCTTTATACCTTGACAGATGGGGATGCCCTGCCTGGTTCATAAGAGTAGTTCTGCAACCCAAGGAGGTATGAACTCTTATGTGGCTAGATGGATCATAGCCTATGTTCCTTTGATGGCCTAGGAGGGGTACTGTACATACTAGTTGCATGGTGCCTACCACAAGTCGCTGTGTACCAACCCCCTGATCCAAAGCTGTAGAAAAGGGAAAACAAAAGTTATTTGTGACTCTGGAGGAAATGTAAAGGAAGTAGTTCAACCTATACTTTTGCCCTTGTAAAGTCATCTACACCAGGGGATCATTGAGGGCATAGGGTGTTAAATAAACCCATTATCAGACAAGACATGTGGTGACAATCTTCTGTGAGTAAAGTAAGCTTCCAATGAGTTAGGTGGTCAAAATTATCCCGTCCATCTCCTGGGGCACAACCATTGTGTATTCAGTTCCTTCCCTAGTGTGTATCATACAACAGATGAGGACAATATGACTAGATTTGTTGCAGAGTTTTAATTTACAGTTGAATTTCAGATAAAGTTAGTAACTTCACCTTCATGAATTTTTGACATTTACTAGGAAATTCACCTGTATTAACTTCACCTGGAACTTCAACTTTAGGGTACATTTGTGCAAAATTGTCTTAAATTGAGGCTATTGGTAAGCAAGTGCTTCAAGGTGACATGAAAGTGCTTCTGTAAGTCACGTGAGACAGCTCTGCAGACTCACTAAGCTTCAGTTACCGGTTTGCAGTGTGTGTTAGTCGGAGGTGGTGGTTACATTACTTTTTCCTTAGAGGAAGAGAGTGAGAGAAATTTGTAGTTTAGAGTACTTTAACAGTTTATTTTGAGAATTTAGGCATCCTTATTTTGTTCTTTAACTTATTAGGACTCACAAGCCTTAAAATGACAAGAAGGGGCACCAGTTGTACTGGCCAGGGAAAATGTGAAGGTCCCCCATAGGGAGGAACCCAAGGTGGGTGGCAGAGAACCCAAGCAGAAGAAGAAGCTACTTCTGATGGTGGACTCATTCATTAGGGGGATAGATCTGAGAACAAAGAGGGTGGCAGACAGAGCATGTCAATCTGGTGCCATGGCTTGGAGGATCGCTTGGACAGCAGGGTTGGGGGGAATCTAATTGTCATTGTCCACCTGAGGACCAATGACCTCACTAGGGATTCAGCTGGGACTGTGCAGGGGGAGTTTAGGAATCTGTGAGGAGCCTAAAACAGGTAGCACACTTGGTGGCTTTCACTGAGGTGCTAGCTGTATACAGCTGAGGGGAGGACAGGGAGCTCTGTATCAGGAACTATAACTTGTGCTTGAAGGAATGGTGCAAAGAGGAGGGGTTTGGCTACATTTGGGACTGGGGACCAACCTGGTAGTATGTGTGCCTGTAAAAAGGTAAAGGCCTGCATCCATCTAGGACAGGGAGTGCAGTCCTTAGTGCGTGATTTAAATGTTACTTTGGCAAACATTTAAACTAGCTGAGATGAGTGGCAGAAAAATAGTGGAGGTATATACTGCCCCTTCCCCCACATAGTAGGAGGTAAGGAGAATCTGAGGGAAGAACTCCCCAAGGAAACAGATTCAAAGCAGAAAAATGAAATCTGGAGACTAAAGGGGAAAAAAAGCATAGTAATACAATAAGGTAGAATGGGGCAGGGTCAATGGAGGGTAGGGAGGGTTGTAAGTACGGGGACAAAGATATGGAAACTCATGAGTGCAAATGCAAGAAGTCTTGGAAATAAAATTCCAGAACTTGAGACTATTATGGCAGAACAGGACCTGGACACAGTGTCCATCACTGAATCATGGTGCACTGGAAACCATGACTGGGACATGACTTTACCAGAATACATGCAGTTCAGGAAGGCTAGGGAAGAAAGGAAGGGAGGTGGAGATGTTTTATATGTCAGGGAGGATATCAAGGCAACAGAAATGCAAGGGGATAAAGAGGGGCTGGAGATATATTGAGCCACCCTGGAGGCAGAATCGAGAGTCTCCATTTGCACTGGGGTGATTTACAGACCTCCAGCACAGAGGAGGATCTAGACAAGGAGATGAGAGAAGCCATTAGCAGAATGGCAGAAAAGGGGAAGTACTGCTGGTGGGGGACGTCAGTCTACATGATATTGATTGGAGCCTCCCAGCCGTAGTCTCAGCAAGAAGCGGGATCATCTTACACTGCTGCAGGGAGTGTTCGTGAGACAACTAGTTAAGGACCCACTGGTAATGAGGTAATACTGGACCTGGTGCATACTAACAGGGACTGTGCTGCATACATCAGGATGGGTTGCCACCTGAGGACCAGTGATAACCAGAATTGTTGTCTAATATTACAATGGCAGTGGAAGCAAACCACTCACAAATTAGTGCTCTGGACTTCCAGAGGGTAGATTTTAAAATAATGGGAGAATGCCTCAGGAATGCACTAGAGGAAGGATCATCCTGGTGGGGTGGTGGGACGGTGAACCATATTAAAAGGATGGAATAGTGAAGGCACAAAAGCTCTGCAGAACAGAGGTTCACAAAAGCATGGAGAAAAAAGCCACCATTATGGTTCTCAAGGGAGGTGGCAGCAAAGGTAAGGGGAAAAAGGTCAGCATATTCAGGAGATGCAATGAGACACAGAGGGAAGGGGATAGAGATGTACCAGCAGAAGCAGAGGGAAGCAGGGAAGGCAATGAGGGGTGCTAAGGCTGAAACAGAGTAAAGAATACAAAGTGGGGTAACAGAGGGCGACACGAAATTTATTGGTATATAAGGAAAGAGAAAGAAAGACAAGAGGAGAATTGTGAGACTGATCAGTGTTCATGGTGGAAGGAGATAGGGATGGAAGGGGATGGGGATGGGATGCATATATAGTACAGAACCATGGAAGGCAGGATAGTAGGCACTAGTCCATTCACAGAGAAAGAGTCCTGAAAGGACTTGCATATCTGAGAGTGGACAAGGCGATGAGGCTGGAGGGGGTACACCCAGGGATTTTGAAAGTGCTCAGGGAAGTACTGGCTGCATCCCTGTCAGCCCTTTTCAGTAACATACTAAATACAAGGGTGGTCACAGAGAAGGGCAGACATAGTCCCACTCTGTATGAGCAACAGCAGGGAAGAAGCTGGCAACTACAGGCTGGTTAGTCTAACATCAGTAGTGGGAAACTAATGAAATTACTTCTGAAGGAAAGACTCATACAACACCTTGCCTCCATCGGGTAACAGGACCCAAGCCAGTATGGGTTCACAGGAGGGAGATTGTGTAACACAAAACTGATAGATGTCTTTGACTGGGTGACCAGAGAAATAGATCGGGGAAGGGGAGCAGTAGACATTGCCTACTTAGACTTCAGCAAGGCATTCACCACTGTGCCACATAGGTGGGGCAGAAAAAGCTGTGCATCTTGGGGGTGAGAACTGAGGTGGTACACTGGGAACATAATTGGTTGATGGATAGGTGGCAGAGGATGGTGGTAAACAGCACTCACTTGAGGGAAGGGACAGCAACCACTGGGTTTCCTCAGGGACAAGTACTGGATTCAGCCCTCTTTAATCCCTAAGCTTCATTTAGGTAAATAAGAGGAGCAGAAGGCAGGAGCCCATACTAGCTCCTGCCGACTCAATTACAATAGGGTTCTCTTCTGAACTACCCAAGAGCAACCATTTGTCAAATCAGTTTTTGAACACTGACTTAGACTCATTAATAATCACATATGTAGGTAGAGAATTCCACACTCTTACGACTCTCAAAGAGAAAAATGTTCCCCTGTCTAACAGTCTGAAACCTAGGTTTAGAGAGCTGAAGTGAATGTCCACGAGTCTTTAACTGAAACCTGTTTAAAGTCCAGGTCCATGTCAGATGTAAGTTGTTGATCCCTAAGCATATCCTAGACACATAAGTTGTCACCACGAGTCCTCCTTGTCTCTAAGAACATTAATTTTAGGGAGTTCAAGCTATCATTGTAATTCTTTGTACCCAGGCCATTTGTGTACAGTACTTAGTAATTTTATGTTGAACACTTAATCCTTTATCATTTTTGAGATAAGGGTTGTACAACTGGGAACAAAAATCCAAATGAATGCCAACATAAGCTTTATCAAGGGATAATAAAACTGAAGGCTGTCTTGAGATTATGTTACATTTAATAGCCCACCAAGTTCTTTTCGATTTATTAACTAGTATTGAAATCTGATTCCTGAAGGAAAGGTTACCATCCATAGTAACCCCAAGATCTTTTTCATCTTAAAACCTATTTATTAATTGGTTGTCTAGAAAGTAGTAATGCTTTGGATTATTAGGGCCAAAGGGTATTACTCCACATTTATTTATATTAAGACTCAAGCCCCATTTTTCCACCCATAAAGATAATTTATTGAAATCCTCTTGTATTGTTAGAAAATCTGAATCCATATCACATGGCCCACTTATTTTGCAGTCATCTGCACATTTAACAACCCAGCTCTTAAGTTTAGTAGAGAGAGATCTGCAATAAAACTTTGAAAAACTTCTGGTGCCAGGACTGATCCCTGGGTGACCCCACTAGTCACAGGTCTCTATTCAGATTCATGACCTTCTAACCCAACTCTCTGGGAGAGGTCAAGAAGCCAATTTAATATCCAGTTTTTAGGGCTGTGGGCAGAGCCTACAGCCCTATTGGGATTGTTCTGTAGTTTTGAACATGGCCGATCGTGGAACCTTCCATTGGACTTTTGGAAGTATCCTTCCGAAAGCCCAACGGAACTTCAACTCCTCCACCATGATCGGGCCACTACAGAATAACAGCCACACTATTTTGGCTGTTACTTCCACATTCCATGGCATGAACTGCACATGCGTGACTTGTGCACATGCGCAGTTCTGCTGGTACCATCATGTGAATGGCAAAATGCCATTCGCTGCCTTCAGACGCTGATGAGTCTGAAAACAATCCCTTCTCTTTGCAATAACCTCTGAATGCAGCCTCTTTGTCCTGCTGGCCTCTCACAGAACTGGCTGGGCTCCTTCTGATGCCAATGTGCTGAAAACCGTTCCCCTTCTCTGGATGTGATCGCTGCCGATATGGCAGAAATTGGCACCCCCCACTCATGTGGCACACTGGAAGCCCACCCCAGTGTGCCCAAATATTTTTCTTCCACTGCCAACATTGGAGTCCCCAATCCCCGTGTCAGCAGTATGTCACCACCCCCACTCATGTGGCACACTGGGAGCCCACCCCAGTGTGCCCATATGTCTGCTTTTCTTTTTTCTTTTTATTTTTTTTACATGTAAATAAAGAAAACAGTCCCCCGACATTTTTTTCCATTTTTTTTATGTGGCACACTGGGAGCAAACCCTGGTGTTCCCAAGTGTCTCCTTTTTTTGGTTTACCTTTAAATAAAGAAAACAGTCCCTAAATGTTTCTCCAGTATTTGTTTTAAATCTGTAAAAAAGAAAATGGTCCCTCATCATTGCCCTAGTTCCCCCCTCCCCACCCTTCCTACTGAGCACCCACCACCCTGCACCCCCCGTTCCCCCATACTTACCTCCTGAGGTCGACACTGTCGTCTTCTCTGGACCGGGACACATCTGCACTCTTCACTCTCATGGGCAGACTGGATGGGCCTTGCGGTCCTTATCTGCCGTCAACTTCTATGTTTCTATGTTTCAAAGCCGAACTGCGAACTGAAGAAACAAAGGTAAGCATGCTATAATGCCATTCAATTGGGTTTTCAAATTATTGTGATGAATAAGCCATTTTTTTTTTTTTTTTAATTTTCACCCCACAGTTTGAACATGGGGTTCTTAGGACCCCACCTCATGAAAATTTTCGTTGTCATTTCATTACTTGGTCCTGAAAGATGATTTCACGGTCACTGCATGGAATCACCTTTTGGAACTAATTCACAAAACGACAGTGGCACTGTTCATGAGGTGGGGTCCTAAAAAGGCCATGTTGCAAATTTAGTGAAAAAATTTCAAACAATGACTGTGTTATGAGCGTGTGTTGCGCGGTTTCTACACACTCTCCTAACTTTGCCAATTTTCTATATCTTCCCTCCACATTTTCAATGTTGCCATTTTTGCACACCTTCTTTTAAACAGTACTGCTGTCATTTATCACATCCTGATCAAAATTTGTTTTCTCACCTGTGGCACAGAATGGTGCAGTCGCTCTGTGAAATTACCTTTCAGGACAAGTGAACAAAATGACACTGGCACTCTTCATGAGGAGGGGTCCCAAAAAGGCCATGATGAAAATTTGGTGCAACATTTCCCAAAAATGGCCAACTTACATCTGTGAATTTAATAATTTCTCTGCACATGTGTAACTTTGCTCACTTGGCAGCTTGTCGCAGCCTATCGGCTCTGGCCAGAGTTTGTTTGTCTTGGCTCGTATGTTCATATTGTCAATTTTTTCACTAAGGACCCAGTGCAGGACTGAATCAAAAGCCTTCCTGAAATCTAAGAAAATCACATCACATGACGATCTAACATCCAGGCACCTGCTGACTGCTTCATAAAGGCACAACAGATTAGATGTAACAGGTCTCCCTGTTGTGAAATCATACTGATCTTGATCAAAAATACCTAGAATAACTATAAACATATCTTTAACCAAGCTTTCCATGACTTTACCCAACATAGAGATCAGGCTAACTGGTCTATAGTTATCCACCTCATGCTTAATTCCCTTCTTAAAAATAGGAGGTATATTGGCTGTCTTCCAGTCTTCTGGTAACTGTTCAGTTGTTATACTAGTAACAGAGATAATTTTCAGAGGAGTATTGATATATTCCTTCATAATATTGACCATACTGCCTCTAATGCCTTTAATGTTTTTATAGGTGACATTGCAGAAGAACTGAAAGGTAGAGGCTGTCCAAAGAAAGGCAAGCAAAAGTGGTTCAGCGGCTGCACCAATATCCTATCAGGAGAGACTGAGGGATCTGAACATGTACAACCTGGAAGATTGGAGGGAGAGAAGGGCAAGATAGAGACCTTTAAATACCTCATGGAGGTGAACAGGTACAGGAAGCAAGCATTTTCTAGTAAAGAAGGTATACAAGAACTAGGATGCACGATATGAAGATGAAGTGAAGAAAGTTTAGGGGGGATGTAAGGAAGTATTTCTTCACTGATAGGGTGGTAGATAAATGGAACAATCTTCCAGAGGGTGTAGTAGGGGCAAAAACTGTGATGAGCTTCAAGCATGTATGGGTATGAAGGAAAATTGGCATCCAAGCAGGGGGGGAGTTGACTGGAGACCAGATAGATCTATGGTGACAGAACAGGCAGAGGGACAGACTAGGTGGTAGGCCAAGCGGTCCTTATCTGCCTAAATTTCTATATTTCTATGTTTTGTTATTTAGTTTTTATTTCTGTATTTTCTCTGTATTTCTCTACTTATATCTTCATCAATATCTGTATTTTCCCTTTCTTTCTGCTTTTAGACTTTCTTTGTAAATTCTGCTCTTTTACTTTAATTAATTTCTCTTGCTCTTCAGTCTCCTTATATTTTCTCTCTTTTTTTTTATTACTCATAACAAAAATATAGGTGGAAAGGTGAGGACTGTGTCTGCAACAGGAATATGTGGAAGTCGCAGACCCGAGGCGATGGAGGAAAGGGTGAGTCATGGACATGGACCCGTCTATTTTCCTAGGACGGCTCATGGGCAGAAGCAAGAGGCAGCAGGAGGGATGATGTAGCAGCCACCCACTGTACCCTCACAGTACAATAGGAGCAGCAGCAAAGAGTAGCACCCTAGTTGTATCAGCTGCACTGCAACAGCCACAGCCTGAACTCCTTGTGCCCCCATGGTACCTCTGCCGCTGTGGACTGATCCTCTTGAGGAGAAGTCATGTCCAACACCATCATCCTTTGGTTCTTGATGGAGGCAGCAGCAGTAACCCTCTTTGGTTTGGGAGTTTTTTGAGACTGACCCCAAAGACAACAATGCTGACAAGTATAAACTGTGTGACCCCATGGTTTGACAGGGTAAGAAAGGCAGCCATTTGGGCACTGCTGGGCAGCACACCCACCTGACAATCAGGTATCTCCAGGAGTGGGAGGAGTGCAAGATGGCCGTAGCAAGGGGGGTGGTGGTGGTGGTGCTGGTGCCACTCTTAGTGGTCCTTTGGCAGTACAGGGTGAGCAACACAGTAAGCAAACACAATGTGCACAGTTATTGAGGTGGGGTGCACATGGGTCTGGGGCCAGCAGCTGGACTCAGGGGCAGGTCCCAGGGACGGCAGCACCTGACCCCATCTTTCTGCTCTGTGGCATTGTTCAGGACCATAGCTTTATTAAGATACTCATTCTGTCTCCTCACTGGTCCTTCCTCTGTTCCATACTGTATATTTGATTTATTTAAAATGTTGGTGACTGGGAAAGGCGCACTGAGCTGAGGCTTATTTCCAGGTGTGTCCCAGGGTAAAGGGAAAATAGAAGTGCAGATGTACAACTGAACAATATAAGTACAAATTAGAGTACAAATCTGAAGGTAAAACTGAAGTGTCAGAGTACGATTTAAATTACAGCAGCATATTTATTCCTTCATGTTTCCTCCTCACAGCTCTTTGTTTATGTAAAATCAAAAAATATTTAAAAATTACAAAAAAATTATTCTCT
Organism: Neoceratodus forsteri; assembly: GCA_016271365.2. NCBI lineage: Eukaryota > Metazoa > Chordata > Ceratodontiformes > Ceratodontidae > Neoceratodus > Neoceratodus forsteri. The sequence goes on from CM057456.1 coordinate 1,685,236,060, forward strand.
TTGTCTCTTACTGTTTTAAACCATCCTTTATCCTGATTGCTTGCTGTTTGCTCACATTTGGAAAAAAATAAAAATATGAAAAAAAAACTTTTGTATTTGTGCAATCCATATGCCATGTCTTTCTCTTCCCTCTAACTACTGTATTTGTTGTAAAACACTGGTATACATATACAGTGCATGTGCAAAGCACAACATGAAAGATTGTCTATTCCCCATTTTCTTGCCAGTCCTACAGTTGATGCTGCACTATGTTAGTTGGTTCCATGGGGCTGCAGCGACAGGAACGTTGCCAAATGGCATTACAGTGATGGCACCATGCCGGTAATTGGCTTTGTGCCATCACTACTGTAACAGTGTTTTCCTGCAGGTAGCATCGCCCCCCCCCTCAGCCGCCATGTGGGGGGCTCTTTCTCTCACACTCCCCAACTTTTATATAATCATCTGTGAGTCAGAGTTGTGTCACGGAGGGGGTGCAATTATAGGGGGGAAAACTGTCAGTGTACCACTGGGACCATTACAGTGACCTGCGGATTTTGATGCTGTAATGATCTTTGCGGTAATGCATTTGCTGTGCCAGTGGTATACCATGTTGGTTTCTCTCTTGCACTAAGTTCCTCCATAACCACTTTTCTTGTCACTTTCCGAAATCTTCTCCAGAACCTGAAATTATTAATGCTGGTAATTTGGTGGTGGTGGTGCTGCACTGTCAGTTGCCTTCTTGGACTGAGGTCCTACCTATCCACTTTTCTTGTCACTTGTCTTGTTACGCACTTTAGTCCACATCAATGCACAAGCACAACATATAAACTTATCAAATCCTGTAATTTTCTTCAGTACCAGAAATTATTAATGCTGGTAATATGCTGTTGCTTCTGCTACACTGCGTAATTCATCATCTCGGACTGAGTCCATTGACAGCCACCATTCTTGTTGCTTGTTGAAATTTTTTCTGGAGCCAGGTGTTATTTAGGCTGTTATTTATGTGTTGCTGCTGCTGCTGCATGGTGTCAGTTTGCATTGTAGACTGAGTCCATCCACAGTCACTCTTGTCTCTTCCCAAAAGAGGAGTAGATGAGAACTGTGAAGACAAGATTGATATTATTTAGTGTCTAGTCCAATCCATGTTGTGTTGCACCTGTGAATAGAATAATACAAAAAAAGTAATCGTAAAAAAAAAAAAAAAAAAAAAATTCAGGAAAGGATACTTGCCATCCTTTTGGTGATGGCCATGCTGTGAAATGGCATGATGTGTATCAAGACAGAGGAGATAGATGAGGAAGAGTGTGTCTTGCTGGAGGAAATTCAATTCAATTCAATTCAATTCAATTCAAGTTTATTTTTAAAAGGCACTTTTCTTAAATCAAAGCGCCTGTACAAATAAATATAACAATAAATATAATAAATCAGATTAACAAGAATCCTTAAAAGCTATATTAAAAAGGTGGGTTTTCAGCGCTCTTTTAAAACTAAGGACGGTCGGGCAATCTCGCACCTGACGAGGTAGAGAGTTCCACAGGGTAGGTGCCATAAAACTAAGCGATCTAGCACCAGATGTTTTCAAGCGTACCCTGGGAATCTCTAGCAATCCCTCATCAGTGGATCGGAGGCGAGAGGGACTATAGGGGCACAGGAGCTCTTTCAGGTAGGCAGGTCCCAGATCATGTAGGGCTTTATAGGTCAGCAAACCGACCTTGAAGGTAATTCGCCAAAACACTGGCAGCCAGTGCAGTCCGCGGAGCACAGGCATTATGTGACTGGATCTAGAAACTCCAGTCAACAGCCTGGCTGCCGCATTCTGCACCAGCTGCAGACGGCAAAGTTCAACCCCCGATAGCCCTAGGTATAGGGAGTTACAGTAGTCAAGCCGGGAGGTAACAAAGGCATGGATCAATGTTGGAAGGTCCTCTGGAGGAACCAAGTGCTTCACCCTGGCAATATTTCTCAGATGAAAAAAAGAAGTCTTTATAACTGCTGACACCTGGGATTTAAGTGTCAAACGGTCATCAAGTACTACGCCAAGATTTCGCACCTGGTCTGAGGTCGTCAGCTGGACACCTCCAAGCCATAGGCCTGAGGGTGATCCCCTCTGGCAGACCCGCCTCACAGCGACCTATATCCACAACCAACACCTCAGTTTTCTCCGGGTTTAACCTCAGCCAACTCCCATTCATCCATTCTTGGATTTCTTCAAGGCAGTTATTAAATACCGACAAGGCAGCGTCCTGACCGGGCACAAAAGACATATACAGCTGGGTATCATCTGCATAGCAGTGAAAACCCAAACCGTACCATCTAATAATCACCCCAATGGTAGCATATACACCGAAAACAACATGGGTGCTAAAATGGAGCCCTGCGGTACCCCACAGGGCAGGGAGAATGATGCTGAGGAAAAAATTCCCGACACCACTCTCTGAGTCCTACCCTCAAGGTAAGATTGAAACCATCTGAGGACCGACCAGACAGTCCACAGACTAACATAGGTGCTCCAATAGCACACCATGGTCAACGGTGTCAAACGCTGCAGAGAGATCAAGTAGTACCAAGATGGATCGGGTCCTACGATCTCTTGCCATTAGGAGGTCATTTAGTACTCGTACGAGCACTGTCTCGGTACTATGCCTTTTCCTAAATCCAGACTGGAACGAATCATAGATGTTGTTGGTCAGATGATCCTCCAACTGCACTGTGACCACTTTCTCAATAACTTTACCCACAAAGGGTAAGTTAGAGACTGGCCTGTAATTTGCTAGACAGTATGGGTCTAAGGAGGGTTTCTTTAAAAGGGGGCTTAATTATAGCCTCTTTGAGGGGATCTGGAAAAATCCCCCTCTCCAAAGACTTCCATACGATCAAAGCTAGGACTAGGCCAATCTTATCCACGCAACCCACTAAGAGGCGCGTGGGACCAGGGTCCAAATCACAGCAGGTCGGTCGCAGTGCTCGAATGATCATCACAACATCCTCGATTAAGGGAAGGCTGAAGTCAGACCATTCCAACTGGGTGTTTGACATCTCCCTGACGACCACCGCTGCTCCCATTAGGAGGGGAAGAGCGAATGTCCGATCTGATTTTGGCAACCTTATCTGCAAAGAAGAGAGCAAGCTCCTCACACCATTCTTGAGATAAGGCTCTTCTGGGCTGAAGACAAACTGGATTGCACAGTCTGTCCACAGTCCGAAAGAGCTGAGCCGGTCTATTCTGTGCAGCCGCTATCTCTCTGGACAGGAATTCTGCCTTCTTACGAGAGATTGTGGATTGATAGACTAAATAATGGTCCATCAAACTAAGCTTGTCATCATCACAACCGGACTTTCACCAACGCCTCTCCAGCCTTCGCCCAACTCTCCTCAATTCCCTCATGGTCTCATCAAACCAAGGAGACCTGGGCGAGGAGTAAGAGGACGAACACGAACTGGTGCAATAGAATCCAGGGCCCCTGTTACCGCCTCATTATAGGCATGTAGCAGATCACCTGGATCCATGCACCCATCGGTAGGCTTGATAGGTCCAACACCGCCATCATGCCCTCTGGGGATACGCCTCAAAGGGCGTGTATCGAACCATCTCCGTGGGGGCAGACCTAACAGGGTGGCCTCAAACTGAATCTAATGGAGTGATGGTCTGACCATCCAACCGTTCCACCATCAAGTCGGATATCCCCATCCCAGAAGGAACACCAGGTCCAATGAGTGTCCACCCACATGGGTCGAGGAGGAAACCACCTGTGTGAAGCCCAGTGATATCATCAACTGGAGGAAATCTTGACCAAACCGAGAGAATTCATCATCGACCCAGGCACTGAAGTCCCCCAGAACCAACCATCTGGGGGACCCCAATGTTAGGTCGACAATGAAGTCTACGACTTCCTGCAGAAAAACATTCTCGTCACCTGGTGGACGGTATATGAGAAGTATCCTGCACCCCACACCCTCGCCCACAATGTACTCAAAGGATCTGGTGACTCCCGCTGGCACCTCCACCAGACCCAGTTCTGACTTATAACACATGGCAACACCCCCGCCCCTATGATCCTGCCTCGGGCGGTGTATCACCGAGTACCCAGCCGGAATTGCTGCGGCTAATACAGGCCCAGCATTTTCATCCAGCCAGGTCTCGGTGATGCATGCCAGGTCAGATGACTCAACAAGATCAGCTATAATAGCCGTCTTGTTTTAATAGACCTGGCATTGCATAACACCGCTTCAGTAGGACAAACCTCCGATAGTGACCGGCCTACCTGCTGGTCCAATCCAGAACCCTTGGGTATGGGCACAAGACAGGAAGGACCTCTCTCCCATGCCCATTTCACCCTAGAGCGTCTCCTTGACCCTACAATCCCAATCCGCCTACTCCTTTCCATTCCCCCTCCAGCATGGGCCCTCCGTCTCCTTCTCACAATCCCCAAAGCCTTACACTTCCTATAAACTTCAGCTGACTATGGGGGACAGGAGAAAGGACGGAGGTCCCTAAGCATAGAGGGGGAATAATACCAGGCCGCCTTACAATTACTCCAGCACATTTTTTGCACTACACTAAAATAAAACAATAATCACAATAAAACACAAGATCTAGCAATTCTAGTGCTGTAAAATTTTCAACATCTATTATAATTCTAATTCTACCCCACCCCTCACAGTACTCTCACCACTGCAGGGAGAGGAGCACACCACCTAAAACTACTAAAAGATTTACCCTATATCTCTAAAATTTATATAACCATACATTTATTTAGTACAGAAATGGTGCAGACTGACAACGGAAAATTAACCAAAAATGTTCAAAGTCCTTTTGATCTTAAAGTCACACTTTTGTGCTCTCACCACACCATATGTCCTCAATGTACATCAGACTCCTCTCACGAGACGGATGTACCCAAAATAATACTCAGAACAGTTAGGCTTCACAGTCATCTTCTGCAGTCTCCCAGTACCAAACACAACAGTTCACTAAAATAAATAAAATACTTCACCAAATCCTGCTCTGCGTTTCCCAAACTCGATCTCAAGTTCCAAGTTCCTGGTAGCCGAGGAAGTTGAGGGGACAAATCAGCTTGTAATAGATTTGTAAAATGACTCCTCACATCCACAAATATTAACCACTCCAGCTGCAGCTCCCACTGATCCTCGCTGAAATGAGGAAGGCAGGACCACCCTCCGATGGCCCCCCTGCCCCACCCAGGGAGCAAAGCAAGCCCCACCACCCTCCGGAGGCAGAAAAAACCAGCCCCCCCATCTGGACCAGGGAGCTAAGCCTCAGGTTATGTGGAGGTAATAATGACAGCCTCTCTCCTGGTCCAAGAAAAAACCGTCCCTGGACCGAAACCACAGCTTTACCCCGCCAATATCCTGGGCGAGTGCTCTTCCACGACTCCAAGTCCTGCAGACACCAACATCCAGGAGAAAAGGAAGCCTCTACTGAACATCCAGGAGAAAAGGAAGCCTCTACTGAACACCAGGTTCCCAATCACAATCCAGCCACAGTCCTCCGAGCCACAGACCTCCGAGTTGTCGGAATTTGTCAAAAGATTTCAGCCCCCAGTCTAACACTAGGATGACTGAGCCGACCCTTGCAACCTGCAATCAGGTCAGTGCATAACAGGTGGTCGCGTAGTTCCCCACCCGCACACAGAACAAACGAGCCAAGCCAAACGGAAGAACGGATCGTCGTCAATCCAAAAAACAACCGATTGTAAAATATGCCTGTAACCCCCCTGCAAATGGGGGTTCCCAAAAGACTTCCAGGAGCTTGCTTGAATGCTCCAAGCCTGAATGGTGTTTGGCGTTTAAGCCATTTATCAGTGAGTGTTTTTAGAGCCTCTGGTACTGTCTCTTTAAGAGCTGTCTGCTTGCAGACATAATTAGTTTGTATAGGGGACTGTGTGCTTCTCTGTTTGAGTACCACTCGAGCTGCTGCCAATTCACTCCATTTTTGCAGTCACTAGGAGTGCAAAGGGAACCTATCTGAAAGATGTAACTGTTTGCCAGAAATCATTTACAGTAATAATGAAATTACAGTTTGTCTAACCTGCTTTCTTTGCAGTCAGAACTGTGTCTGCCTAGTTCCCCATTCTGGTTTGAACTGCTGAACTGGACCAATCAGTGTGGGGTAGCTAGCTCTAAAATGGTGCCTTGGACGAATCAGAACTTGGACTCATAATCTGAGCCAGCCACAAGAGGATTGTATGGGCAGTGACTCTGGGAGATGTAGTTTAGACTTCGGCGCCTTTTTGGACCAACAGCAGCAGTCTATTGTGAGTGACAGCCAATCCAGTCAAGAACTGGGAGGAACTCAAAGGAAGTGCCCGGTTTTGTCTGTTGGAGTTTCAGTTTAGATCTGGCAGTGAAGAGGAAAGAAACCCTGTGCTCCTTAGTGCACAGTTTCAATCAAAAAACGTGTGTAAGGCCCAGAGTTCCGGTCTGCAGCTTGTGTAACTGCTTGTTAGGACTGAATCTGTCCTGTGAAAAGAATCAAAGGATCTCTGAAGAGTAGAAACCAGGCTCACCCTGTAGAAGACTGGAGAAATTGTTGAATTGCACTCGGTCTGTCAGGAACTGAATCTGCTGTGTGTTCTCCCGGGTATTGTGCAGTAATTGCGATCGGGATAGAGAAGCAGCCTGCCTGGTATAGTACCTTTCTTTTTTTTTTACCATATAAATGTGTGAAGAGTCTCGTGGAGCTCAAAAGTAGCCCTGCTGATGTTGAAGGACCCTATCTTGTTTGGAGGTCGTGAGTACTAATTCAGGGTCGCTCCCTGTTGAATTGCCACATTAAATCCAAATGGAATCACTGTACTGCTGACTGTTTAAGCTAATTTTTCTTTTCACTGTGTGAAAGGGCCCCTACCAGCTGCCACGGTTTGGACTAGCCACTAGGGCTTGGGTACCCAGGGACAGTAACTGGTGAGGGATAGGCCTTGCACAGAGCCATAGGTAGATAGTAAAGTGATAAGCTAATTAACCTGATTTCCCCTGTCCTTGTTATATCCCCCTAAATAAATCAGAGCTGCTTGTTTCAGCAAAGTTATACTGCCTGAGGTATTTGTCTATGTTAAAGTACTGTACTGTGATTGTTGCACTGTCTCTTATTTCACAGGAGGTCCCAGTGCCGGAACTAGTCCTGGGGGTAAGTGTATACGGTGAAGGTAATTCTGATATATTGTGTGGGCCACTAGTGGGAAGAAAGGGGGGTTGCAGTGTCCCAGAGGGCTGTGACCAAGTTAGTTTAACTATTGCAAACCCTGACCTCTGGGTGGAGGCACCCGCCATTGGATCCAGGCCCCTCAACCTGTTAGTGGCAAATCAGGCAGGGGTAGTAGCCCCTGGGATAACGCCATCTGGGGGTTACATCTTGGAGGCTCACCGCTGGGATTGTGTGTCCTCTAGTGGCCATATTTACGAACCACTGTTAAGAAAAAAATGGGTACCCCGACAGAAGTGGCTGTGCACCGGCTGGCGGAGTGGTGTACTGGGGAGGAGATTGACCCCCAAAATGCTATGCTTATCCTGGACATTCCCCTGGGTATCAATACGGACACTGTACAGGGAGTACTTTCCAAGGTGGCAGGTTTACAAAACCCTGTGGTGGTGGGTCGGCATGCTAATCTGCTCACCCACACTTTCCTGGCCCTAGTAGAGTTTAAGGATCCCATAGATAGCTCCAAAGTGCCACAGACCATTACCGCAGAGGGAGCCCTCACTGCCTGGAGTTTGATAACTAAGTACAGTAAAGACCCGGGGGGGGGATGAGCCCCCACCACTGTCTGAAACTTTTGAGGAGAAATTTGCTAAATGGTTGCTGGGGGAAGGGAAAACTGTGGAGGACTTGAAGAAACTATTCTTGCCACCTGGGGGTGTTCCTCCCCCAACACCCTCTCCCGCTCCAGTACCCATAATGGTGGCTAAACCAATGCAGACTCCTATTTCTGAACCTGCCATTAGTCACGACTCTTACCGATGGTTGAGGATCTTCTCTGGCACCCTCCCACCCCCAAGGGAGGATCACTGGGAGACCTGGATAGACTATGTTGCCCCAAGTGCTAGAATGGCAATGCTCCGGAAGCTGGCGAAAGAGAGTTAGTGAGAGCCTCCAGGTCCTGCCCTGGCTACCATCCGTGCTAAATGGGCCAGTAACCCTGAAGCGACTGCACAGGCCTATCTTGAGGCCTTGGAGAATGTGATGGAGCCCAGATTCTGATGAAGACCTATGGTGGAGAGTAAGAGATGCACAACAGTACCAAGGGGAGTTGTTGTCTGTGTATGTATCTCGGCTGGAAAAATTGTTGCAAGAATGCCTCAGAAAGGGTAGTTTGCCAGCGATTGAACTGGACCCGAACCAGGCTGGACAGGATCTTAAGTCTGCCCCTTCTCAGAACTGCTGTTGCTTCAGTTAGCCTGGCAAATCGACTGGAATCCCACCCTCTTATGATGAGTTAATGAGAGAAATTGAGGAGTTGAGAAAAGGCGACCTCGGAGGGACCTGCACCAATAGCTGCGGCTATGACCCAGTGACTGAGGGTGGCCCATCAAGTGAAGTTCAGGGGCAGAGGTTGGCAGTCAATGAGTGCTCTGATAAGGAAAAGATATGCCACAATGGGGCGAACTGTTGAGAGAGATCCGGAATTCAAAACAGTCCCTTTATGAAGGCCACGCCTGCAAATGCAGGCCCGACCTATATCCGACTGCATCTGCTATGGGGGGGGGATACCCACCCATGTATCTCTGCTGATAACAGCTCTGAACTCGATTCCTTGACCATGGAAGTGGAGAAACTGACAAGATGTCTCCAAATGCTTATCCACGCCGCAGACAGAGATGGCACCAAGGTTTCCAGTTAGTAATACCCCTGCCCTGGCTCTCAGTGTGGCGCCTCGGCCAGCTCAAACTCCAGAAAGTATGTTTGCTATAATTGTGGAAAGATGGGCACATGAAAAGGGAATGCGGTCCCCAAAGACACTGACAAAGTTGCATATAGGCTACAAGGAGAGCTTGGAGAACAAATCAGTGGTTAAGAGGTGAAATGATCCCAGTGAGGGCACCAAAATGCTAACTCACGTCCTTTTGTGGCAAGGTCAGTTGCCCAGGCCCCCACTACCGCCTCTCCAGACTGGTCCAGAATAGTGGGTCCCTCCATGGAGACCACTGTAAAGGTGAATGGAGTGTCTACAAGAGCTGTGATAGACAGTGGCTCCCAAGTGACAATTATGTTCCAGGATTGGTATCAGAAGCATTTGTCAGGCGTGCCCTTACAACCATTAGAAGGACTGCATGTATGGGGGTTAAGTGAGAAGGCCTACCCTATTCCGGTGTATCCAATTTGGCTGTCTTTCCCCACCTCCGTGGCTGGAGTGGCCGAACAAGTAGAGACCCTAGCCTTAGTGTCCCCCCACTGGACTGTTATGGGTGTCCCTTTGTTGATTGGAACAAATGCTCATATGTTCGGAAGGCTGGCACAGTTGTGTTATGAAAACAGGGGTCAAAGACTAGTAGAGCTTTAAGAGTTCGGCTTTAATTAAGAAGGCCTATGAGGCACAGAGAGATGCTGAAAAATAGAACCAGAGGAACCGGTCGAATTGTATGGAAGAAGGATCCTGAGTCTCTGATCCTGGCGCCAAATGCCCAGTGTACCTTACAGGGAGGGTCCGTATCAGAAAGGATGTTAAGAATAAAATATTAATGTTGGATGCACCAGGCGATGGAAAATTGCCAGAGGGACTGCTGGTCAAGCCTAGTATTTTGCCGCTAGAGCCCATGCTTATGCCAGAAGGGTAATGGTCCAAGTTCATAATGTGTCTGAAAGAGACATTCGAGTAAATAGAGGTTGCATCCTGGCTAATGTGCATTGTGCAGACACTGCAGTGCTGCCCAGCAGCAAGAGTTCAAGGAAGAATGACAGAGTAGCCTACGACTTGTTTGATTTCGCGACTCGCTGCCAGCTGAATGGAAAGTGAGGATCAGTGAGAAGCTTGCCCAGGGAGACCAGGTGTTTTCTTTAAAGGAATGGGATATAGGATGTGTGCAAGGAGCTGAGCACAATATCCGGCTGCATGACGAACCATTGGTGAGAGGTCTCAACGCCTGGCACCTGCTGACATAGATGATGTGAGGCGGCATCTGCAAGAAAATGTTAGCTGCTGGTGTAATACAAGAATCCAGAAGCCCTTATGCTTCCCCATTGTAGTAGTGAGGAAGAAGAATGGAACAGTAAGGATGTGTGTGGATTATCGCACCTTAAACCGCGGACTACCCCTGATCAGTACACAATGCCCGCATTCAGGATGCTTTGGACTGCCTAAGCGGGAGCAAGTGGTTCTCTGTGCTGGATCTCCGCAGTGGGTACTACCAGATCCCGATGGCCCCAGAGGACCGTGAGAAGACAGCCTTTATCTGTCCGCTTGGCTTCTATAGAATTCATGAGGATGCCTCAAGGGATTTCAGGTGCCCCAGCCACTTTTCAACGATTGATGGGCGTGCAGTGGGGACATGAACTTACTAGAGTGCCTGGTATACCTAGATGATGTTATTGTGTTTGGCAGCTCACTGGAGGAACATGAGAGCAGATTATTTAAGGTATTGGACCGACTGGAGGACTTTGGCCTTAAACTGTCCATTGATAAGTGTCAATTCTTTCAAACATCAGTAAAGTATGTGGGACACATAGTATCCACCGAGGACTAGAGACCGACCCAAGTAAGTTGAGGCCTTGACCACCTGGCCACAGCCCAAAAATCTAAAAGAACTGCAAAGATTCCTAGGATTCTGTGGTTATTATCGGTAGCTTCATCAAGGACTATTCAAGAGTGATCTGCCCTTTACTTAACCTTACTCGGGTATCCCCAACCCACAAAAAATACCAAAAGTCAGCGTCCCTCAAGACTGAAAGAGTGTATTTTCATCCGGTAAGTATTTGGGGCCCGCTGGACTCCTGATTGTGAGACTGCTTTTCATGAGATCATATATCAACTTACCCATGCTCCAGTGCTGGCCTATGCCGATCCAAGAAAATCTTACGTCCTGCACACTGATGCTAGCTTGCAAGGGTTGGGGGCTGTGTTGTACCAAGAGCACGAGAATGGCCTGAGACCAGTGGCCTTTGCCAGTAGAAGCCTGACCCCATCCGAAAAGAACTATCCTGTACATAAGTTAGAGTTCCTAGCTTTGAAGTGGGCTATTGTTGACCAATTCCATGAGTACTTGTATGGGGCTAAAATACTAGTAAAAACTGACAATAATCCTTTGACCTATGTGCAGACCTCAGCTAAGTTGGATGCCACTGGCCATAGGTGGCTTTCTGCATTATCTCATATGACTATGCTCTCGAATACCGAGCAGGTCTGAACTACATAGATGCTGATGCTCTCTCCCGGAGGCCTGTTCCCCAGAATGATTGGGTCCGATTGGCAGAACCTGACATTAGGACACTCTGCCGAGATTTGACAGGGAGGAACAAATGTCACGGACACCAGTGGACTGCATAGTGGATTGCTTGGGACCCTCTGAGAATTGCATACCTGCTGCTTATTGCCACTTTTCTGCAATAGACATTGGTGCACTGCCTCAGCTGGACAATGACAGTATTCGTGAGGCTCGATCCTGCGATCCCATGATCAAAGCAGCTTTAGAAGCCCTCTATGCAGGAAAAGATGTGTCCAAATTACGCTCCACTGATTTGAGAACTGCACTGTTATACAAAGAAGGTCCTAAGTTGAAACTGATCAATAAACTGTTATACAGAGAAACAGTAGACAGAGGGGACAAGTAGACAAACAACAACTAGTGCTGCCCACTGCCTTTGAGACTCAGTACTGAGGTCCTTGCACAACCACATGGGGCACCTTGGTATAGACAGAACACTTGACTTGGTGAGATCCAGATTCTATTGGCCTAAGATGGGGGCTGATGTGGAGCAACACATTCGAACTTGTAGTCGCTGCATACAGAGAAAAGCTTTGCCCCAGAGGGCTGCCCCTTGTTAACATCACCACCAGTGCACCCATGGAGCTGGTCTGTATTGATTTTCTGAGTTTGGAGTCAGATCAAAGAAATATCAGTAATGTGCTGGTGGTCACTGACCATTTCACGAGATATGCCTTCCCACCAAAGACCAGAAAGCATCCACTGTGCCAAAGTACTTGTAGAAAACTTTTTGTTCACTATGGGGCTCCACAAAGAATCCATTCTGATCAAGGAGAGACTTTGAGAGTTGTCTGATCAAAGAGATGCTTTCTCTGTGGAGAGTCACGAAAGTCAGAACCACTCCTTACCATCCCCAGGGGGACCCACAGCCTGAGCGTTTCAACCGCACTTTGCTAGATATGCTAGGCACCCTGCACCCAAGGACAAGCCTAGATGGAGCCAACAAATTAGCACCCTGGTACATGCTTATAACTGCACCAAAGTGATGCCACTGGGTTTCTCCCCCTACGCCTGATGTTTGGAAGAGAAGCTCGACTACCAGTAGATGTGTGTTTGGGGTCTTTCCTGATGGGGTTCAAGCTGACAACTATTTACAGTATGTGCAAAAGTTAAAGGCCCAACTAACTCATGCGTACCAACTGGCTCAAACCATGGCTGCCAAAAGAAATCTGCCAACAAAGAAGGTATGATAAAAGGTGAAAGCACAGGAACTCCAGGAGGAGATGGGTATTGCTAAGAAATCTGGGACTGCATGGCAAACACAAGATTGTTGACAGATGGCACCATCTCCCTCACATTGTAGTGGGCAAACTAGATGATCTGCCAGTGTACAAAGTAAGGCCTGAGAAGAATTCAAAGATGTAAAAACAATGCATAGAAATCATTTACTGCCCATTGGACAAATCCTGATTGAGTCTGAGCCCCCAGAAGATCCCCCTCTGGACCAGTGACTAGAGCTGCTGCTAAGAAAAGATCAAGAAAGTCTGCACCTACAGAAGCAAAGTTAAAGTGTTCCCTCCACCAGTTGAGCATGACTGTCAGTCCATATCGGAAGAAAGTGAGAGTGACTTTGAATACTATCCTTCTTACGAACTGAGTCAATTGTTTGAGGGCAATCCCTAGTCAATACTAGAGATGAAGCTGGGCCTTCTGGACTGTCCAAGCCCCAGCTTCGTCCCTGGAACCAATGCTCCCAGAAAGTGAAGTGTAAAGCATCAGATCAGATGAAATGGAATCATTGTGCATGGTTGAACTGTTTGAGCTTTCAGGGAGAAAATGATAGATTAGGGCAGACTGGTGATACACCAGAACAAGAAAAGTATTTTGAGTGCCCTGACAGTCCACTGCCAGTGTCCGAAAGCTCTCCATGTGAGCCAAATGTTGTGGACTCAGAAACTGTAACTCCTGGAGCTGAAAGTGCCCCAAGTTCTAGCCTCTCTAACCCCATGGAGACTCCCTGACAAGTGAGGACAATGCTGAAAATGAAGCTCAGAGTGCAGAGACTGTAACAGTTCCCCTAGAAAGACTGGTCGAGCTGTAAAGCCTGTGGTGCACCTCAGTTATGATTCACTTGGGAGGCCTGTGGACTTGCCTCTCAATGTTGTCCATAAAGAGTGTATGTGTCCCGAGCTCATTGCCCAAACTGAGCATCAGTGCTAACTCAAGTTACTTGTGTACGCCTCTAAGTATGGTGCCCTTGCCCCGTCCAGCCCCAAGGTAACTGATAGGAAAGGGCCCCCTCTCTTCAGGTTTCATGTACAAGAGGTAATAACTTGAGTTATGGTACAATGTGTGTGTAATACTGTGTAAAGAGTGACGTACTGCAATGTTTCAGAAATGTGTTCTTGGTAAAATGATGTATTGACTGATGAGTACATGTGTGAGCCTAATGCAAATGTATATGGTTGCAGTTTAAACTTATAGAGTGCTTACTTGACGCAGATGTCAAGCTTTCCCAAACCAGGAAGGTGTAACCCCCTGCAAATGGGGTTCCCAAAAGACTTCAGGAGCTTGCTTGAATGCTCCAAGCCTGAATGGTGTTTGGCATTTAAGCCATTTATCAGTGAGTGTTTTTAGAGCCTCTGGTACTGTCTCTTTAAGAGCTGTCTGCTTGCAGACATAATTAGTTATGATCGGGGACTGTGTGCTTCTCTGTTTGAGTACCACTCGAGCTGCTGCCAATTCACTCCATTTTGCAGTCACTAGGAGTGCAAAGGAACCTATCTGAAAGATGTAACTGTTTGCCAGAAATCATTTACAGTAATAATGAAATTACAGTTTGTCTAACCTGCTTTCTTTGCAGTCAGAACTGTGTCTGCCTAGTTCCCCATTCTGGTTTTGAACTGCTGAACTGGACCAATCAGTGTGGGGTAAGCTAGCTCTAAAATGGTGCCTTGGACGAATCAGAACTTGGACTCATAATCTGAGCCAGCCACAAGAGGATTGTATGGGCAGTGACTCTGGGAGATGTAGTTTAGACTTGGCACCTTTTGGACCAACAGCAGCAGTCTATTGTGAGTGACAGCCAATCCAGTCAAGAACTGGGAGGAACTCAAAGGAAGTGCCGGTTTTGCCTGTTGGAAATTCAGTTTGATCTGGCAGTGAAGGAAAGAAACCCTGTGCTCCTTCAGTGCACAGTTTCAGTAAAAACGTGTGTAAGGCCCAGAGTTCCGGTCTGCAGCTTGTGTAACTGCTTGTTAGGACTGAATCCGTCCTGTGAAAAGAATCAAAGGATCTCTGAAGAGTAGAAACCAGGCTCACCCTGTAGAAGACTGGAGAAATTGTTGAATTGCACTTTCGGTCTGTCAGGAACTGAATCTGCTGTGTGTTCTCCGGTATTGTGCAGTAATTGCGATCGGGATAGAAAGCAGCCTGCCTGGTATAGTACTTTCTTTTTTTACCATATAAATGTGAGAGAGTCACAGTGGAGCTCAAAAGTAGCCCTGCTGACGTTGAAGGACCCTATCTTGTTTGGAGGTCGTGAGTACTAATTCAGGGTCGCTCCTGTTGAATTGCCACATTAAATCCAAATGGAATCACTGTACTGCTGACTGTTTAAGCTAATTTTTCTTTTCACTGTGTGAAAGGGCCCCTACCAGCTGTCACAGTTTGGACTAGCCACTAGGGCTTGGGTACCCAGGGACAGTAACGTCAGGGATAGGCCTGTGCACAGAGCCATAGGTAGATAGTAAAGTGATAAGCTAATTAACCTGATTTCCCCTGTCCTTGTTATATCCCCTAAATAAATCAGAGCTGCTTGTTTCAGCAAAGTTATACTGCCTGAGGTATTTGTCTATGTTAAAGTACTGTACTGTGATTGTTGCACTGTATCTTATTTCACAGGAGGTCCCAGTGCGGAACTAGTCCTGGGGGTAAGTGTATCGGTGAAGGTAATTCTGATATATTGTGTGGGCCACTAGTGGGAAGAAAGGGGGGTTGCAGTGTCCCAGAGGGCTGTGACCAAGTTAGTTTAACTATTGCAAACCCTGACCTCTGGGTGGAGGCACCCGCCATTGGATCCAGGCCCCTCAACCTGTTAGTGGCAAATCAGGCAGGGGTAGTAGCCCCTGGGATAACGCCATCTAGGGGTTACATGCTGCTACACAATTTACAGAGCGGCAGATGCGATAAAATAAAGCAGAGCAGCGCAGAACAGTACAACGTGCCTAGCCCAGCGTGGCCGCCATCTTTCACCACATCACACACAGAAATAGCGGAGACATAGCGGAAATAGTAGAACAAGAGACCTATGAAGACGAGAGAAAATGATTTAGATTTCATTTATAATTTAGTGAAGTAGGCACTGTTATAGGTGCACTGCATTGTGTATCTATTGTCCACTCCCTCTCAGCTGCCATCTGTGAAGACAGGAGAAAGGTTATTCTTCTTCCTTTGGCCACTATGTTTGCCACATGGTAAATCCATTCTCAACTCTCAGTTGACATCTGTGAAGACATGAGACAAACAATTTTTCCACATTTGTCCACTGTCGTGGCAGTACAGTAAATCTGTTGTCCACTCCCGGTTGTCGTCTGTGAAAACACAAGAGAAATTATTTTTCCTCAGATGGCCAGTATTGTGGTCACTCAGCATATCCTTTGTTCACTCCCATCCCAAGCCACAGCTGTCAGTCACCTGTGAAGAAAAGCAAGGAAAAAAATGATATACCATCTCAATAGTGATGGCCATGCCGTGTACTGGTATAATGGTGCCACAGACAGGCAGATAGGTGGTGGAGTAAGGGGCAACTTGCTTGCTGCTGACTGAGGGAGACTCAGCAGGACACTAAACTTGTGAACATAAGATTGACATTATTTAGACTCCAGACCAGTTCATCACTTCCATTTGTACCCGTGAAAGGCAAATTAAAATATATAAAAAAAAAAAGAACAAATTCTTACTGTCACATTAGTGATAGCCTTGTCGTGTACTTGCTTGGTGGTGGAGGAGGAGGCGTCTTTCTTGCTGGAGGAGGAAGAGGCATGGTCTGCCTGGCAAAGGCATTCATGCTGGATTAAGAGATGCATGCGGTGGAGGCAGTGGCACATGTTTGCAGATGTGGACCTATGCAGGCCAGAGGAAGAGGAGGAGGTGGTGTCTCGTTTACTGGAGGAGGTGGCATGGTCTGTTGGCAATAACATTTATGCTGGATTAAGAGTCTTGAGAATCATCAGATGGAGAAAGAGGCCCATGTTAATATTTATTATATTTTATTTTTTATTTTAGTCTTTGGTAACTGGGTAACGCCCACTAGGCACAAGTGCCTGTTTTCAGGGGCGACCTGGGAGCACTGGGAGGTTAAGTGACTTGCTCAGAGTCACACAGTATGCAAGTGGAGGTTGTGAGAATCAAACTCAGGTCTGGTCTGCTGGATGTACCAAGCTCATTCACACCTCGTTCCTCTAACCTCTAGGCTATACTGCCAGCCAGCATTTAATTATGCAGTGTTCAGTCATCCTGGTTTGCCTGTAGGCATCATATGAATGGTAGTGGCAGAAAATCATGGATGGATGCAAGGAACAGCAGCACATCTTGGGGAAAAAGTTAAATAACAGAAAAAAGTTAAATGTGAATCATAAACAATGGAGTCAATTAATGAGGATTACATGAGTGACTGCATACAGAGCTTTATGCTTCTTCCTCAGCAAGGAAGCAACCCTGTGAGTCTGCCAGACTGTAGATGTCTCCATATGGGAACTCTTTATCCAGCTGTGTTTCTTCCATTTGGTTTATGAAAATTTGTCAATGCCTGTAATACCATGGTCATCAGGTTAATTTTCCCCACCATTGCTACCTTCATGTGGTTGGAATGCTGAGATGATTGTTTGGTGTGGAATGTGCTCTGCATTAATTTTAATAAATGTTAGCTTGCCCACATATTGTTAGGGGACAGATTTGGGTGTCTTTCCTTCACAATGGCCCCTGATGAACTGAACACAAGCTCAACACTGGCACTTGAGGGAGGACAGCTCAGGTATTTTATGATTACAGAAGTCGGTGCTGAACAATCAGTTGGCTTGCTACTCCAGTATAATAAGGGCTCATCAGTGATGGCAAGGTGTTTAGTGCCTGCCAGATATGCATCCAAAATATGTTGTGTTGCCCGTATTCCTGCTGCCTCATCTGCCTCCTCCTCCCCCTTTTCTGCCATGTCTTCAAGTCCAACTTGGTACAAAGTATCCCAAAATGTATTTATTGGGATTTTCTTTTGTCCTTACATGTTTTATAAGCCAGTTTCCTGGTAGCAACACCCAGTCTCTGGTGAGGTTCAGCTTGTGCCTTCAACAACTGCAACTTTAGTACATGTGCCACATGTACCTGTCTTATTAGAACTGTTACTGAAAATGGGTATTTCGTTGGGGATGCTTTGTGAACTTCAGCACTGGGTGACCAATGTGTAATTGGTTCATCACTAGGAGGAAAAGCAGGTGAAGTACAGGGGGAAGGCAACTTTGGTAGATGTACATAAAGATATTGGATAAACCCTCCCATTGGCAGCAGTACTCTTCTTATTTTTCTTTTCCTAATTTTTCCTACTCCTCCTATGCTCTGTCCACATCAGCATCACTTTCTTCAGTCTCTTTCTCTCTCTCTCATCATCATGAGTCTGTACCACATTTTTATATTTAGTAATTTCTGACTGATTCAGAACCAGATCTCCCTCCTCTGATTTATGTTTCAGCTCCACACTGCCATTGGGAAATGGAACACTATCATGAAAATCAGGCCCAGTGCCAATACTAACAGCAGTCATGAGGACACAAATGAAAACCTCTCCCAAACCACATGCCTGAGCCAGAGGTTATGCCACCTGTTTTATTGCTCTTCTTGTCATCACCTACTCCAGCCACACTAGCTTGGATGCCACAGATGTAGCAGGGAAAAATTTGGCTATACTAATGCCACCAACATTGCTGCCCACTATTACTTTGTTACTTCTGGAGCACATAAACAAAGATACTGCAGACATACTTTTTTTAACTAAACAACCTTTTGCCCTACAGAAATTCTACATTTCTTTGCTGCCTCCACAGCACCTCTTCCCTTAGTAGAGCATCTCTTCCCAGTGAGGTTTTAATAGTAGTACAGTAGCTAGTAAACCCACCAAAAATGTTTTTTTAACACAATGGGGATTAACACAACGGGAGTAGTTAACAACTAAGTACAACAAAGTAACAGAGCACCATCACTTTAAGAACAAAATAACTATAACTAATATAGAAAGAGGCTGACAAAATGGTTCACTTAAACACAAAAAGCTGGACTAGATAACAAATAATGAACAAGAAAGACTGAGAAAAAAATAAGACAAATCTGATCAGTCAAAAAGACTCTAGACCTTTCAGAGTGGCCTTGCTGGCTGAATATACCTCCCCTTCCCCACAGCAGTGTTTCACTATACAAAAAACCAAAACCACTATTTTAAACTAATCTGTGATAACAGAACCAAAGAAACACAAATCTAGCAGCACAAGGCACACTAGAAGAAGTTGGGAGTGATTTGGAGTAAAAAAGCTTGTTTTTTAAGGATCTTAAAGGTTATTTTTCTCAGACAAGCAGAGGGACAGATGTGTCTTCTACTATCTCTTAATAAAAGTACAGTGAATACAGCCTCCTCATAGCAGAGAGCTTGTTTCAGTACCTTGTGACCTTCAATCACATGTTACATTGCAAACTTAACCTGTGGGGTCTACTTTGCCTGTTAAGTTTCCAAATTTAAGTTCACACATTTATTCCTATACTGATTTTTCCAAGTTCACATACCACTAAATATAACAAATTGACCCTTTGTGAGTAAGGAAAACAAAGAAGAAAGTGTTGGAGGTGGAGGGCACCATACTAAACCTGAGAATGGAGGTACCTGGTTGCTGCTATAGCAGTACATGTTATTGTTATCAGGGGTCAAGCTTTATAGCAGAGTCATGCTGCCTAGTCCTTCATGAAGCAATATCACAGCATGTCATATTACATTGGCACATGAGAAAACAGCTTTTTAAGTGGTTTACAAGGTAGTTCAACATGCAAATAAAGCAGTATGAAATGTTAATTTCTTTCACAGATAAGCAATGATATTAATGTCCAATTCAACATCCTAACAAAGGCAGAGTGAGTGATATTTCCAAGCCTGAGGGGGGCCCAGACTCCTACCTGCCATTTATTTTATTTATTTATTTATTTAGCTTTTGTTGACAGGGTAAGTACACTAGACAAGTATTATGCCTATTTTCAGGAACGACCCGGGAGAATACAACATAGGGATACAGAGTGGTACAGAGAAAAATGCAAGTACACCATGACATCACAACAACATATTGGAGTACAGTGGGTAACATTATCCAAGGGAGTAGTAAGTCATAATACAATTTATCATTTAACAGTGATCCCACAATAAATCCCTCCCCAGTGATACACTCTTTGCCCAGACGTACGTACTTCTAACAATGTCTCCAGTTCAGCAGAATAAGCTGGTCTACCTGAAGATGGACAGTGGGTCCATATTAGGTTTCATAGCCAGTTATGAAATGCTGCACAATCCTATATGCCCTGTCACATCATCTCCCCACTTCACTTTGACTGAGTAGCTCCTAACAACCCTTGTATGCTGTACATCTTGGGAAAATAATTAAAAAATGAAAAAGGAAAGGTCTCAGCATGCTAATTCTAAGGTATAAAGTGGGATATATTTAAATAAGCTCCCTCTTGTTCCCCCTTCATGAAGCATAATCCCCCCCCCCCCAAATATGTGTGCTTTCTCTATAGGACAGCTCCAGTCCATATTAAAAAGTTAGAAGGTTCAGCTTATCACATTAATGATCTCAATTATGAACTAAGTTACAGACACAGATCCCCCGGTGTGGCTCCAAGTTTCCCTGACCATCCACTCATTTTGGAATGTGTGCCTCATGGATGTTCACAGTTTTAGAGACAAGTCAGTTCAAAAGATAAAGGGCCCATTGGTTGCAGGTATGGAGCCATGTTTAAGATTCCCTGTTGCTTTAATTTTACATCAATGGCTAGACTGAGACATGTCCATTCTTGCAGAAAAAGATCACATCATCGGAAGCCACCCAGAAGTGTTGATGGTATAGTTGGTGGTAGGGGAAAGAAATAGAAAATGTCAAAGCTTACTATCATTTGGTGATCAGTGACTGGTTACCTGCTCCAGGTCTCTCCCTGTGTCCTTGAAGATTTGGTCCATCTTTGTGCCTGTGGTGGTGGTTCACATAGAAACATAGTAACAGACTCTGACAGTAGATAAGGGTTGTTTGGCCCACCTAGTGTACCTACTTTCCCTACTTTCATTTTCACCACAGACCCTACTTGATCTACAGCTCTTTCTCCCTCCCCTCCTTCCTTACCACTATGATTCCCTTGTGCCTATCCCATGCATTCTTGAACCCCACCACTATTCTCACCCCTACAACCTCCACTGGAATGCTGTTGCAGGAATCCACCACTCTATCTGTGAAGAATTACTTCCTCACATCTTTCCTGAACCCACCCCCTTCCAGTTCCTTCGCATGTCCCCTTGTTCTAGAAAACCTTTTTTTTCCTGAAAAATACTTCCCTCCTAACTTACCTGTGAGTAGAGCCAGACAGAAATTGTGAATTCCGCTTTCATAGAACTTTCATGAAATTTCATAAATTTTGTGAAATTTTCTGCATTTCTGCCTATGGCAATATCAGAATCTTCCAACTATGTTTGGCAAATTTTTGTCCTGTTCTGTGGAATTTTCTGGCCAAATTGGAAAACAATACACAGTAAATGTGAATGACAGTTCTGAGGAATTCCATTCCACAGTTCAATACATTAATCTGCAATACAACTAATTATTCCTCAGTTCAGTGATCAGTTCTGTGGAATTTCTTTCTGCAGTTTAATACATGAATCCACAATTCATTGATTCATTCTACACTTCAATGACTCACTGAACTGCAGAGTGAATATAATGAATTACGGATTAATGTTTTAAACACTGGAAAGAAATTCTGCAGAACTGACCACAGGCAGTGATCAGTTCTGCAGAATTTATTACCGTAGTTTAATACATTAATTCAGAATTCATATAGTCATTTTCCAGTTCTGAGTTGGAATTTCTGCAAAGGTTGTCAAAGTTCATTTCAAAATTTTGTGAAAGCGAAATTCTGACTTTTACCAAAATTTCACTGGTGGTAGTTTAATTTCATACAGCCCTACCTGTGAGGTATTTAAAAATCTCTATCATATCCCCCATTCCCTCATCTCTTCCAGAGTGTACATATTGAGGTCCTTTAGACTTTCCTCATAGGGCTTTTGATGCAGACGCTGCATCATTTTAGTTGTCCTCCTCTGGACTGCCTCTAATCTATATCCTTCCTGAGATGTGGTCTCCAGAACTGGACACAGTAGTCAAGGTGGTGTCTTAGAAACAGAAACATAGAGATTGTCAGCAGTCTGCCCAATTTTCCTATCATAATTGGCAGTCGATGTCCCTGTTTGGTCATCTACTTTATCCTCTTCTTCCCACCTCTAGAGTTTCCTCATGTCTATCCCATGCATGTTTTACTCCTCCCACTACTGAAGCTTCCACTACCTCCTGGTGTAGGTTATTCCATCATCCTTTCTGTGAAAAAGAACTTCCTCACATTTCCTCTTATCCTGCCCCCTTCCAGTTTCATATTGTGCCACTTGTTCTTGTGCCCCTCCTATACTGAAAGGTGTCTCCCCTTTACAACTTGTTTATGCCCTTCAGATAGTTGAAAGTTTCTGCCATACCCCCCCCATTCCCTCCTTTCTTCCAGTGTATACATATTGAGGCCATTGAGTCTCTCCCTATATGTCTTCCTGTTTAAGCCCTGCACCATCTGTCATCCATCTCTGGACCTACTATGGACTGCCTCCACCAAATATGTCTGTCCAAAGATGCGGTCTCCAGAATTCTACACAGTATTTCAGATGAAGCCTCACAAGTGTTTTGTATAGTGCTATCACTACCTCTCTTCCTTCAGCTAGTGATGCCCCTTTCTATAAACCCCAACGTGCCTCTGGCTTTTTCTACAGCCTCAGTACTCTGCTTGGTTCCCTTTAGGTTGTCTGAGATAATAATCCCCAAATCTCTTTATTCCCTGGTGACTGTCAGTAACTCCTCCCCCCCCCCATCCTGTAGCTCTCCCCAAGGTTTCTGCAGCCCAGGTGCATGATTTTGCGCTTCTTCACACGGAACCTCAGTTGCCACTCTTTAGACCATTTTTCCAGTTTTTGTAGGTCACCCCTCTTTCTCTCCACCCCATCAGGAGTGTCTACTCTGTTGCAGATTTTGGTGTCATCTGCAAACAGGCAAAACTTCCCTTCCAGCCCTTCTGTAGTGTCATTAATGAAGACATTAAAAAAAGACTCGCCCCAGGACTGATCTCTGAGGTACCCCACTGGTCACTTCCCTTTCCTCAGACTAGATCCCATGTACCACCACCCTCTGCTTTTTATCCTCTAACCAGTTTCTAACCCATTTTACCACCTTGTGTCCCATTCCCAGGCTTCCCAACTTGTTCAACAGTCTTCTGTGTGGAACAATGTCAAAGGCCTTGCTGAAATCAAGGTAGGCGACATCCACCACTCCTCCCTGGTCCACCTCCTTCGTCACCCAGTCAAAGTCTATTAGATTTGTTTGACATGATCTTCCCACAGTGAATCCATGCTGCCTCAGGTCCTGCGTTCTGATAGATTCCAAGGGTTCCACTATCCTCTCCTTTAGCAATGCCTCCCACTATTTTCCCTACTATTGAGGTGAGGCTGACCGGCCTGTCATTTGCTGCCTCCTTCCTGCTACCCTACCACTTTGTGTAATGGGACTATGTGTGCCCTCCTCCAGTCCTCTGGAACTACCCCTGTGCTGAGTCACTCACTGAACATGGCCACCAGTGGTGCTACTAGCTCCACCCTCAGTTCCCTCAATATCCTGGGATGTACGCCATCTGGTCCTTTGTCTGCCTTTAGTTTCGTGAGCTCCTCTAGGATGCTAACTTCTGTAAATGGACTGGTGTCAACCTCCCTCCCTACTTTGTTTTTGGTACCTAGCTGTGGCCCCTGTCCTTCCCCTTCCTCATTGAATACCGAACAGAAGTATCTGTTCAGTATTAATGCCTTTTCCTGGTCCCCCTCCACACACACACACACACACACACCCTTTTCCCCTCTGAGCCTTACAATCCCCCCCTTAGACTTCCTTCTTTCACCGATGTACCTATAGAATGTTTTATCCCCTCTCTTCACTGTCTGTGCCAATCTTTCCTCTGTTTGTGCCTTCGCACTCCTAACAACTTTCCCTGCTTCCTTCAGACAATTCAGGTTCATCACCCTATCCTCTTCCTTCTATGACCCCTTATACTTTCTTTTTTTTTTTTTTGTGCCACGGCCACCAAATCCTCTGCCCTAACCATCCCTGCTCCATTCCCACTTTGCCTTTTCTATCCCACAGATACCCCCTGGCTTGCCCCCCAGGGCTAGGACATGGCACCGAATAAGCCCATCTATGATGGGAGAAGGGGTTGGTGGAGAAGACCACTAATATGACCTCTGTGGCTTCCCCCAGGGCAGGGTTCAGGGCTGGCAGTGCTGCAGATGCTGGAATAAGTAATTGGGGAGGCCGGGGGACAATTGGAGCTGAGGGCTAGAGGCGGACTTCATGCTGGGCAGCAGTGCATTTTTCTTGCTGTATTTTATCCTGGGGGCAGGGATGTGCAATAATGGCCTGCATCCACCCTGCCCCCACAGTGATGGTGTTGGCATGGGTGGTACCCCCAGCCTCTGCCAGGGGTCCACACTGTGCCGACGCTCTACCCCCTCCCCCTGGAGAAGGAGATCATTCCCTAGGATGCTCGATACTTCTCCCTCAGCTGGCCCTCCAATGTCCTAGGTCTGTTTCCGAACCCAGGTCACCGGTGTCACAGATGGGTGCTCTGCCCTGGAGCCAGAAGGCTGGCACCCTTATACTTTCTAATTGCCACCCTCTTGGTCATAACCGTCTCTGCTACCTCTGTAGAGAACCATAGTGGTTTCTTCCTTCTTTTCCCTTTGTTTATGAGCCTAATGCACTGGTTTGTCACCTCCACTATGGCTCCTTTTACATTTGCCCACTGCTCTTCAACCCCCCCCACCTGCCTCTCTCCTTTCCAGGGCTTCTTTGATGGTCATTCCCATCCTAGCAAAGTCTGCCCTTCTGAAATCTAAAACCCTTGCCATTTTGTGGCTGCACTGTGACCCTGTACCTATGTTAAAACACACTGTGTGATTACTGGCCCCGAGGTGCCCTTCCACCTGTAATTCTGTGATTCTATCCCCATTAGTCAGGACTAGATCCAGAATTGCCCTGTCCCTAGTAGGTTCTTTCACTAACTGCCTGAGGCTTGCCCCCTGCAGGGAGTCTAAGATGTCTCTGCTCCTGGCTGTGGCCTCTGCTGGGATGGACCAATCCATATCTGGCATATCAACCAGCAGCAGAACCTCCCCGTTTGTTGCCATCTCACATATTTCCTCCACTACCAGCTTGTCCACCTTCTCTCTTTGAGCCAGGGAGGTATTTAAAAGTCTCTATCATATCCTCCCTCTCCCTCGTCTCTCCAGCGATCTATACAGGGGCAACACCACATCCCTCTTTCTACTGGTGATACCACTTTTTATGAACCCCAGCATCCCACTGGCCCTGCCACTTGCCTTATCTTACTGCCTGGCCATGCGTAGGTCATCTAATATAATTACCCCCAGGTCTCTTTCCTCCTGGCATGCCCAAGGAAAGACTCTAAATACAGGTTACTAAATCACAGATCACAACTTAAGTATAGTATTTAAATTTTATTGCTGTCATCTCAGGTCTGTGATAACTTACACTATACCTCCATGCCTCTACAGCCTCAGTGCTTCACTTGTTAGAGCTTCGTGGAGGTATTGTGTACGCTCTCACAGACCTGAGCCACTGAGCAATAAAATTTGAAAACTAAACTTAAGTTGTGGTCTGTGACATAGTGACCTGGTTGCAGAGTCATTCTTTGGCATGTATTTATACAAAAGGTAGTCACCCTGACTCAGCACCCGACCACTGTTAAGCAGAGTGTGCACTTTTCTTGTTCTGTTTTGTAGTACTCTTTCCTGCTTGGTAGTCATCAATGTCACCCCCCCCCCCCAATTTTGTACTTTGCCCCTGGGTTTCTGTGCCCCACGTGCATTATTTTGCATTTTGTTTGCATTAAAACCCAGCTGCCATACCCTTGACCATGCCTCGAGTTTTCTCAGATCTCTGCTCATTCTTTCCATCCCCTCGGAGTGCCCACCCTGTTGCAGATCTTGGTGCCATCTGCAAAGAAGTAGACCTTCCCTTCCAGCTCCTCTACAAAGTCACTAACAAAGATATTAAAGAGGACTGGCTTCAGCACTAAATCCTGAGGTACTCCATTGGTCACCCTACCTTCCCCGACGTGAACTCCATTCACCACTACACTATTGCTTATCATCTAACTCATTCCATATCCATTATTCTACCTTCCTACCCACCTCTAAACTACCCAGCTTGTTTACTAGTCTCCTGTATGGAATGTTGTTGAAAGTCAAAATGATATCTGCAATTGCTGAGTCCCTCTTCTGTTATCACATGTTATTTGCTGTGTCCTGTCATCACCATGTCTGGGGTGTGCCCTCCAGTCTCTACTTCTGCCACTTGGATGATGATATCTCAGTGTCCTACAGTATGCCTGTAACTCTCCCACCACTGCTTTCTCAAAAAACTTGTACTGATGATTTTCACTAAGTAGGCAAACCATGAGATAGGCTGAAAATGTTTGGAAGAGGATGCTTTGTTGCTTGAGGACCCATTTTAATGGAAGGTATAGCTGCCTTTTTCCTAGAACTCCTGTGGCATTGTCATGATCTAGGAAGATTATGGTATCGTTATACTTCAGTCCCTTGGAACTCCATGCCTTTTGCAGTATATCCTGTTTTGTGGTGTACCTCAGGAAATTCATCACTGTGGACCATGGTTTAGTTGTCAGAGCTGTTGGTTTCCTTACTGTGGCCCTGTGTGCTCTCTAAATTTCTACCACAAAATCCTCTGGGAGTCCCAGAATTTGTCTAAATAAAGGGCCAATATATTTATCATGTTAGAACCCTTAGTAACATCAGGCAGCCTGTATAGTTTTAAATTGTTGCACCTAATTTGAAAAGCTATTCCATCCCTGCTGTAATCTTCCTAGACTCCTTCTCATCCTGTGTCTGTTATCTCATCTACTACTTCTTGTACTTGCCATATTGCACCCTTACTAACACTGTTTTTTACATTCCTGGAATATGCTGAACATCAACTTTGTGTGGGTTTAATTCAAATCTGGGAGGTAACGTCTCTTCCAGGGTGCATCCATGTAGGTTACATCGCCACAAGTCGTAGGGGTGCTAGTTTCAAGCTAACTATTTGTAATCCAAAGGGGAAAACCAAAATCAAAGTTACAAATTTAGGAGGCCACAGGGGTAAGTCTACAAACACTCAAATGAAATCCTGGATCATCAGCTAGGTAGTGCTTTGTTATACAGTCCTAACAACAACAAAAATGGAAAGGGATCTGGGGGTAGTCAAATCAGATGACCTAAAGGTAGGCAAGCAATGTGAGAAGGCAGAAAGAAGGGCTGGGGGATACTGGAATGCATAGGGAGAGGCATCACCAGTAGAAAACAGGAAGTTGTTATCCCTCTGTACAGACAGTTGTTGAGACCCCATCTGGAGTACTGCATACAGTTCTGAAGACCCCATCTCCACAAGGACATAGACAGGATGGAGGCAGTCCGGAGGAAGGCAACTAAAATGGTGCAGGGTCTGCACCAGAAGCCATACAAAGAGAGACTAAAGGAGCTTAATATATATACCCTCAAGGAAAGGAGGGAGAGGGGGGGCATGATAGAAACTTTCAAGTACCACAAGGGAATCAACAAAGTCCTAGAAGGTAGCATCTTTCAGAAAAAGAGATGTGTAAGATGGGGGCACAATTTGAAGATAGACAGGGGACAGCTCAGGGGCAACATGAGGAGGTACTTTTTTCATGGAGATGGTGGTGAATGCATGGAACAGCCTTTCTGAGGAGATCTTGGGGTCATATATAGTGGGGGAATTCAAGAATGCATGGGACAGATATAAGGCAATTCTAGTGGGGGGTAGGAGGAAGTAGGTTTTTGGTTAACTAGGATCTGCAGCTTATCCAATAAGTAGGGAAATGGACAAACTGGATGGGCCAAGCAGTCCTTATCTGCTGTTGAAGTCTATGCTTCTATGTAACCAAGGATAACCTGAGACCTAAGTAATATATCTAAATGGTAAACATTTGCTGTATTTAATTATTTGACATTTCTCTAACTGGTATGACCCCATGACATGCAGCATCTCATTTTTCTGGTGCATGGTTCATCTAAGGTTAAAGTTGCAAAAGAACAACTGCTGTAGATTCACATGTGCAATTCAGCCATAGCCATTCCAAAGCATCCAGATGACCAAACATTTCACACCAAAATATGTAGCTCTTCATCAGAGGTTCTTTTGCATCTTAACCTTGTAATCAGATTTGGAAGACTGATTAACTAATCAAATCTGGAGTGATTTGATACAAGTGCATTAATTGGAGGTAAGTGCCGTTTTCTGTTCTGGGGTTTTATGAAACTTAGCACTTCCTTCAAAGGCATTACCTGATAACTTAAGACCTGTTTCTACTGTCTACCCACCATCCCTGTTAACATATCTCACCTTACCTAAACTATCATGTAATAAATTATCTAGAAGCAATGTAATTTTCTAAATTCAGCTTCAGAATGTTATTGTAGCTGATGAATGGGACAATGTGGCCCCAAAAGCTTGTGTACTATTTTGTCTTTGTACAAGACATATGTGTGCCCCGCAAAACATATCCAGAAGCAAATGGTTTGATACCTTTTATTGGGCCAACTTATATGTTACAAAAAGAACAAAGTGCCTAAGCTTAAACTTAAGCTTCCGAGGAAGGACTTGGTTGGTCCAAAAGCTTAGGCACTTTGTTCTTTTTGTAACTTCTAAGGTGGTCCATTAAAAGATATCAAAACCATTTGCTTCTGGATCTGTTCTTGCAAGGAGCAATACGGCAACTAAACTAAATGTTTTTGTCAGCAAAACATATCAAACTATCCAGTGACTCCTATTTTCCAAGGATCAATAAAGCTACAATCTTACTTTACTACAAATAGAAGCATAGACATTTTACAGGCAGAAAAAAATCAGAGTCCATCAAGTTTTCTGTGGTCCTACCTAACTTGGCCTCACTAGCCTAGGGATATGTTTGCACTGCAGAGCTCACTAGTGGTAGAACACTCCCTTCCTTCCATTACTTTCATATCTTATTGGCTCCATATGTCAGTCCTAACACTCTTGAACCTGCCACAATCTTCATCTCCTCCACCTCCTTACATAAACCATTTCACTTGTCCACCACCCTCTCCATCAAGAAATATTACCCAGATACCCATCCCCGCATTGTAGACACTTCACTATGCTTGCTAGGTTGATGGCTACCAACTTTATTTAATCCTCTGAGAAAGTCAGATACCCATCCCCCCTCAGAGTAGACCCCTCACAATGCTTGCAAAGTGGCTGGCTATCAACTTTATTCCTCTGGAAAACCAGGACATTTCTAGCATGTCACCTCACTCCCCTCTAGTCACCAGTGAATATATATTCAGGCTATCCTAATTCTCCTTGTATGATTTCATTTGCTCTTGCAGCCCCTGAATCCTCTTAGTCATCCAGCACTGCACAGATTATAGCCTACCCTGTCTGCTTTTAGATAGGTTACAGAACTGTGAACAGCACTTCAAGTATGGTCACATCAGTGATCTGTACAGAAGCAGTATTACTCTCCTACTTCTATTAGGGAGCCCTTTCCCTATGAATCCAAGCATTCTGTTAACCTTACTATATGTCTTATTGTGTTATGCCATAACGTTTAAGCTAGAGTATCCTTTATGATCACTACCAGGTCTCTTCCACCGAGAGCTTGGATATTTCATCACGCCAAACAAGTACTCATCATATCTTGGTTGGTTTTTGCTCATATCCATAACTGGTTCAGTTGGGATAGCTGGTGTAATGCTGCTTTATTCCGTTTTTCGCATCTGCAAGAATATGTTAATTTTCTCAAGGATGACTAAGATAAAAGTGCAACCATAGATGAGGTGATAGAGTTGGCACAGTCTGATAACTTGAAAGGGAGCTGGACATTCTTTCATAATTTGCCCCTAGGATAAAGAAGACATTTACAAATGACAAAACAGCAACTCAACTAGCTTACAAGATGATTAATGAATTGAAACATATGAACAATGACAGCACATACTTGCAAATAAATAATTGGTTGAATGTCTTAATAAAATCAAATCCTTCATTTCTGAAGATAAACAGTCCAGATTCTACAAGTCAGCTGCTTTATTTTTAGAACATCATATGTTGAATCCAAACAGAACAAAATGGTTGAATATTTGTAAAGAAATTGTATTTGCTAGCATTCTACTGTTTTGTCATGGAGGTGAGGGCATGAAAGATGGTAGTACACAGCTGATAAGGTGCAAACTAGGCATGGGCTACCCATCAGATAGCTAGATCTGGTAGGTCAGGTATCAGTGATTTTTGGCCAGGTAGGGTAGTTTGGATAATTTACTACCCTACTCGACATAACAGTGAACTTCTCTGGTTGGGTATAGAACTGTGCAGAACGAAAAAAAATTCCAAATTCATGGCATTTTAATGAAATGTCATTAAATTCAGTGACATTTTATGGAATTTCATTGGAATTTTTAAAAATATATTAATTTAGTTCACAACTCAAACATCTAGTGAGCTAGAGCTCTGAAAGCTGGCAGGTGTACTGTCTAGGATGAGTTTTAATGACATGTCAATTATTAATAAATTAGGAAGGATCGTCTCAAAATTATAGGTGCTCAAAATCTGTCATTTTAATTTTTGTGGGATATTTCATGAAAATGTTTATCTGTATATACATCAGTCATATATTGGGACATATATTTTACATTTGGCATAATTACTTGATGATAGGTGTTCTAGCAATGTACCAAATGTCATGACATTAGGGTGGATTGTATAGGTACTCAAAATCTGTCATTTTATTTTTTGTGGGAAATTTCATAAGCATTATTATCTGCATATATCTTAGCCATCTATAGGGCCAGAGATCTTAAATTTTGCACAATTACATGATGATAGGTATTCTAATGATGTGTCAAATGTCATGCAATTAGGATGCACCATCTCAAATGCATAAGTGTTCAAAGTCTGTCATTTTATTTTGTGTGGGAAATTTCATGAAAAATATTATCTGCATATAACTCAGGCACCTTTGGAGCTAGACATGTGTAAATTAGCACAAATAACCTTTTTCAGTGGCTAGAGAATCTTGTACATATGGAGATAAATTGAATTAGAGATTTTTAAGTCACAGGGGTTCAAAATTTTACTATGTAAATATTTGCAACATTTTGTAAAACTCTCTGAAATGTGGATGCTTGTTAACTTCTCTGCTCTTGCAGACATAGACTTAATATTTGAGATTTATATCCAGTGCCACTCTATCCTGGTGTCTAACACAACTGGATAAATAGCTTAAGCAATTTTAAATTTACAGTGGAATCATTATTCGACAAGCATTCCATGGATGGAGATTTATAGTCTGGTAGTTTTTACATGTGTAATGGGTAATCCTTTAAACAGGCATTACAGGCAGCCTGTGGGATCCTGGGACTCCTTCTAGGATTTCACAGTCTGGAAACAGGCATGAAAGGACAGCCTATGGGGTCCTTCACAAGCTCACAGCAGAATTAGGAGCACATGACACTGGGCTGACAACCTGATTGGTCAGTGGTGTCTGTTCTCCATCTGCTGTGAGCCCTGTTTTGCAGATAGTAGCTGAATTCTAGAGTGGAAGGAGGAATCAGGTGCTCACTCTGCAGTCTGCAGCTAAATCACAGTAAAAGTGAAAACTTTGAATATAAAAAACCCATAACCTCCACAAAGGAGCAGAGGGAGTGGGGTTAGAGTTGGGGACTGAAGCAATCACAGTGAGGGGGGGATTGGGGGGTTAGACACAGTTGAGGAGGTGGATAGTGCAGTGCTGGGATGAAAAGGAACAAAGGGGGACAAAAAAACACAGAAGGCAAGGCACTGGCTGATGGTTTGGCAAGGCACTGGCTAATGGTTTTAAAAAGTATAAGTGCCTCAGTCCTTTAATTTACTAAATTACTCAGCTGGCTATACTGTGTCTCTGTAGTCTGTTAGGTTCCCCAAGCCCTGTCATTTATTACTGTAACATAGCTATACTGTGTGTCTCTCTGCAGCATAGTGGAAGCCATTTAGGCTGTATTACATTGTTTGTTAGGTGCCCTGAGCCCTGTCATTTATTACTGTGACATATAACTGCACTGTGTGTCTCTGCAGCATAGTGAAAGTCAATTAGGCTGTATTGCCTGTCTGTTTAATGCCCTGAGCTCTGTCATTTATTACTGTGACAAAGCTACACCATGTGTCTCTCTGCAGCATAGAGAAATCCATTTAGGCTGTATTACACTGTCTTTTAGGTGCCCCGAGCCCTGTCATTTATTACTGTGACATAGCTACACTGTGTGTCTCTGCAACAGTTAGTGAAACAATATGTATTCCTTTCATGGCTGTGCCTACTATGTCTCATATTTACGAGTCTAAGTCTACTAAAGGAATGCACAGTGCTGCTGCATGTGCAACTGTTAATGATATGGATAATATGAATAATATCACTAATGAAGAACATGGCAACAATAATAACATCCCAAGGACTGGCACTAAATGTCCTCCTGAACCAAAAAGGCATGTTAGCAATGAAATGATAGTCAAGTTTCAGAAAGAACTAACTGGAGTTACTCATAGAGGTATTGAGCATTTTGCTACATGTGCCATGATACTTCCAACCGCTGAAGCATCATGTGAGGAGGCATCCTCCTCAAATATAAGTTCGGATGCTGAGGCTGATAGAGACGGTGGTGATAGTGGGGAGTGGGAATGGGATAGCCCAGACTATGTCCCACCTGATGATGATGGCACTTCCAGTTATTCTGAATTTTGTGGTGATGAGATCTATAGCTGTAGTTTTGATGAATGGGTAGTGGATGCCACTGTAAAGCAGGAGAGGCAAGTGCAGAAAAAAAATCATATGCCGAACGTAAGAATAAGAAGATGAGCATGAATGAGAACAATTCATCTCAACAAGGAAATGGCAGTGTAGGGTTTGCTCCAGGTCCCTTGACTGTATAAGAAATAGTGTCAGGTACTGTGGTACAAAGCAAAAAAGGTAAATCTTTAATGTGAAATTTATTTTATATTGACTCTGCAAACAGTACTCAATCTGTATGCAGTTTGTCCAAAAAGAGTGTCAGTTGTGGTGACAAAGAGGAACATTTTGAAACATCAATAATGATCCAACATACAAATGCAAAACACCCACTTGAGTGGGGCAGGGCAAGGGGCAGTGCAGTTGGTATGAGTGGTAGTGGGGCTGGTGGTGGCGGTGACTATAGTGACAATGAATTTGAAGCAGGAGCAGATATTGAATCACTTAATGTGTCCTTGCAGTCTTCCCAGACAAACATAGATTCCTTTCTTCTGACACCATCAAGTACTGCAGAATTCCAAAGTAGTATGCCTCGTGAAAAAGTGTGAAAAATACTTTCCCCCCAAATTTAAAATATCTTTGTCAACTAACATTAAAAGAAAGTGTTGTGAGGACATAAAAATTTACCCACAAGAATCCAACATGCCAGCTGTTAAATAGGGCCACTGCAGAGCTGTTGGCCAATTATCAACTTGCTTTTGTTGCCCAAGAAGGTTTTCTCAAGTTCACGAACCAGAATGAACCATGTTACACCATTCTGTATCAAACATATTTCTCAAAAAAGGCAGTTTCACAACTGTATGTCTTGGTGTATACTGCAGTCTTTAAGCAGCTGAAACTTTCTGAGGTGAAGCAGGTTCACATAACCACAGATATATGGACCAGCAACCAAACATTTGAGTACATGACTGTTACAGCTCATTGGACAAGTTTTCAGTCAGAAAGTAGTAATTATTGCTCTACTGTAAGCAGTAGAAAGCACACTGTATTATGTGTCACCACTTTTGAGGAAAACCACACTGCTGTGAATATTTTGCAGGAGCTGGAAGAAAAATTCCAGAAATAGCTTACTCCATATTCCTTATCTCCAAGGTTCATAGTGTCAGATAATGGTACCAACTTAGTCAAAGCTGTTAGAGGTGGCAACTGCCAACACGTACCTTGCTTTGCACATTGTTTAAATCTTCTCATCCATAATTTCTTAAATGGAAACAAAAATGCTGAAAACCTGTTAGGTCTTGCTATGCGAATATGTGGGCATTTTAGCCACTCTGTGAAAGCACAAAAAAATCCGGAAGGGGCTGCAGAGGTCAAACAACTTCCCAATGCATACATTAAATCAGGAAGTTCCATCCTGCTGGAATTCAACATTTTACATGTTGGAAAGACTTCTTGAAAAGAAAAAAGCTGTGCATGACTACACCATGCAGAATCAAATAGGTAAATTATATATCATGCTTAGTTCCAGCAGTTGGACCCACTTGAATCTTTGGTCACGTTATTGGAGCCATCTGAGGCTGCCACATGTGATGTCAGTGACAGTGCAACTCTGCATTACATTCGCATTCTTCCTCAAATCAGATTTATTCACTTTCCTTGATGACGTAAAGAAAGATTTTCAGTCAAAAGAAGACACCACCGCTGTTATGCTGGCAGATGACTTCAGTCTCGGACTGTCAACTGATCAGAGAATGAATGCCATGTTTAAGAATGACACCTATGTATTGGCTACAATACTAGATACCCACTTTAAGTGGAACATTGAAGCCATCCTTCCTGCAGGGGATGACATTGAGTATTGGAGAGATCTTCTGCTAACCAAATGTGACGTTGACCCACCAACACCATTAAACTGATGTACAGCAGTCAAACCCGGCCAAACCATCAGAGTGCACCTCTGATGCACACAATAACACATCTATCAATTCTTCACAATCACCAGTGTCATCAGGGAGGGAAAGGACATCTACAGCTACTTCTTAGGCATCCTATGTTCATGGCCAGAAAGGCAAATCACTTCTTACTTACTTACTTATTACTTGCCAGCAGAAATGGGCCACACGGTCTATCAAGTCTACTCAAGTGTGCAGCTAGTACCCCACTTACAGCTGCCCCTCCCCCTTCACCCCTTCACACAGATGAGTGCCAACTGACCTTGAACCAGATTAAGCTGTTGGTAGTATTTCCAGTGAATGGGGGAGAATTTGGCCAGGACACCCTGGAAATTCCCCTACTGCATTGCTGTCAGTAGGGTGAGCTGCTGAGTCCATGGCCTCTATTTCAGATGGTCAGTATGCTGGTGAACCTGCAGGTGAGCAGATCTCCCTCCCTGCAGGCCTAGTCCTGGAGAGCAATTCAAATGCAGAACTCGTCAACAAAGAAAATGAAGCAAACATGCTGGTGGATGATAAGCCTTCAAATGTGCAGCAAAATGAAGAGGTATGGTTAAAAAGAATAATACATATGAACAAGGACTTGGTATTAGCACTAATAACTGCAGAAGAGCAATCTACAAGACAAGAGGCAGAACTCAAGTTGGAAAATGTTAAAATTGATATGGACTTAGCAAAAGAAACAGAAATGGACCAGGGGGAGGCTGCAGTTCAGTCCTCTGCAGAAAACCTGGTGAACTTGTCAAACACAGCTGGGCCTAGTGTCAGACAAAACTGTGATGCAACTACATCAAAGGAAGGCTGACTGCATGACTCAGCATCAGTACAGCAACAACTGCTCGCAACAAAACCAGTTTCAGAAACTGAGAAAAATGGTTCAAGAAAAGATCCCGATGACAGCAGTGTAAGTACTGTTTCAACTGATTTAAATGTGACTGCTGGAAAAAATTTTTTGGGTTTAAGAAGAGGGAGGGTGGGCCCTGCAGAAACACCAATACTCAAAACAGGCAGATCAACTAGCTCTTTAGAGCGTACACTAAGGAGTGCAGGATGGAAGAGGGGAATTTCGGGGCAATGGCTGCCTGATCCAGACCACTGCCCAATTCCAGGACAAACTAAAACTTTGCAAAAGGAACTAAATAATACAGAACAGATTTTTGTAACTGAATCAGACTTGAACTTAAATGCAGAAGATTTGCAAGGAATTTCAGTAACTAGTAAACTGGAAAAACTACCGGTAGTTGAAAGTTCAACATCGGGGGGTGGAGGCCCCAGTACGAAGCCAGCAAACTAGGGAGACCAAATGGTTACTGAAAGGGGCCCACCAGGAACCCCCTCCTGACTTATGAGAGAAAGCCAGAACTACATAGAAATAATTCAGAAGGAAAGACACTTTTTCAGGGCATGCACCTCCTTTGCAAAGGAGGAATGCTGTCAGGCTACAATACTTAGGGGGACTATTTGCAGATCCTGATAGAATTTATGTAGGCCAAAAATTATTTAAAGCGTCACTTGTTTTTTTTTACTAATGGAATCTATGCCTTGATACACGTGTCAGGTGACACTCTTTATGATATTAGTTTTAAAATCCCACAAGGATTGGATAGGTTTTGGTCAACATATGAGAAATTAAGATACTCTGCCCTCTGGTTACCTTTTAGGGCAATTCCACTAACCAAACCAGTCATAAAAAATGTTACCATACTTTTCAGGAATGAAACAGTAGCAGTTCATGATATTTCACATTGACTGCAGCAAAGATATGAGGTGTTAGCCCCCCAACAGCTGATGTTTGATGAAGAGCACCTATGGATGGGGGAAGGGGTGGAAATACAAAGTGCAATTATGGAGAATTAATCTAGGCCCCATCCATTTGCCTAACAGTTTATTTTTGGGGAGAGAGCGAGGGCATTGTTTTTATTCAGGCCAGCCAAAAACATGTTTTAAATGTGGGTCATACATGTACTTAAGTTCAGCATGCAATTGGCTGACATGTAGTTTGTCTTTCTTTTGGGCATGCTAGCTCTGAATGCCAGGAGGATTTGAAATGCAACTTACGTGATGAAGTGGGACATCCCTATAGGGCATGCCCCTGGGCTACTCATAATAGAGCAGACCACCCAAGTCAAGAAAATATTTTAATTGAAGCCCAGAAAAAAGACATAGCTGCTCAGAAACAAACTCCAGACCACCTGGCAGCATTCCCTACTGATCAAGAAGAAAATATAGAATCAGTAATGCTGAACCCCTGCCTACAGAAAATGTAGATGTGAATGTAGCACCAGGCACAAACCAAGAGATCATGAAAGATATGGAAATGGCACCGGCAGGAACAGGGGACCCTCCAGAAATAGTTCCGATAGTGACAGTACCACAAGTGATAGTGGAAGTGCCCCCTCCTAGTGGGAGAAAAGTCTCAAAAAAAAGAAGCATGAGGCAATCAAGACCAAAACATAAATTAGCGAAAGCCTCCCCCCCCTTCCCGGACCTAGTATTCTGCTTTAAAATAAATATGGAATTCTTGCAAAGAGTTCTCAGGAGTCAGAGCATGGAGTAGACTCAGAGACCTCCTCCCAGGCTCTTCTATCATTGGACTCAGAAGATGATTCTCAACCCACTGCTGCAAACAAAAAGAGACCAAAAAGACTCTGGGTTCATAGCAGAAGACGTATGAGAGTGAGGAACCCCCCCCTCAGTGAACTGATTTTTAGGTCTACCTTTGTCCTTGATTTCCTATGACTTCCCTTCATATATCAACCCTAAACACAAACAGTATTAAAAATGCCAGGAGACGTTTAGTAGCTATCTCTATTCTGAAAGATTTAAAATTTGATATTTGTCTACTACAAGATACCAGATTAAATATGCTATCCCATATAAATGCTGCAAAAAAACTCTGGTGTTGAGGCCCATCCTTTTTTTCATTTGGTTTGGATGGATGTGATGGGGTAGGGGTGTTATTTAGAGGAGATGGTTTTAAAATAACAAAACTGGTGGAAATCCAGCCAGGAAGAGCTATATTGCTCAATCTAAATTTTGACAACACAGCTTGGAGAGTTATAAACATATATGCTCCCCTAAAAAAAAGGATAGAACAGATTTATTCAACCAAATAAAGCCATTTCTGTTTACCACAAAACAAATCATCTTGGGTGGAGATTTTAATTGCGCTCTGACTAAGCAAGATGGGGGGGAAGCAACCACAAAATACTTTTGTGATACAAACTGTTAGAAATATAATCCACTGAAGTGAATTACAAGACACCTATAGAACACTGCATACTAAAGGAGGTTCCACTTATCATAGAGGAAGGTTAGCCACCAGAATTGATTTTATTTTTACTAAACAACAAATTCACGTATAACAGGTCAATTTAGGCCCAATTGAAACTTCAGACCATGTTATGTTAACCGCAGTCTTAGGCCTACAAACTCAAACTCAACATGGGAGAGGATATTGGAAATGTAATACTACACTTTTAAATAATGAGGAATGGGTAAAACAAATAATAGAACTTCTGAATGCATGGAAAACTATAGCAGGACTAATGGGTGATTTAAGCCTCTGGTGGGTGGAAACAAAAAGAGAGATACAGATGGTAACAACTAGGTACTCTTCAATACTACAAACAAATAAATATAAAAAATATTTAGAATTAAGGATGCATTTGGGAAAAATCTATTCTACCATTGCACAGAATATAAATTTTACTTCACAAGCAAATAATGTGAAAAAAGAGATGGAAGCTCTAAAATACTTGTGAGCAGCTTCCATGTTGAATGAGCATCATATTTGTTCACAAGGTAAAACTAGCTTTGGGGAAGCTTTCAAAAACTGTAATAAAAGGGTGGCGGACAGGTTGATGACATCTATAAACAATAAGAATGGTAATTTAGTAACTACTACTCCAGAAATCTTGCAGGTGGTGACACAATATATGAAAGAATTGTGTGCTACCGCACAAAAAAAGGATAGTGAAACTGAGGATTTTTTGCAAAACTTCAAATACCAGATACTCCAGAAGAAGTGGTCCCAATACTTACAGCCCCAATTGCAAAAGCGGAAGTAGAAACGGCCATTAGTAAATAAAAAAATTATACTGCACCTAGACTAGATGGTTTAACTGTGGAATTTTATAAAAAAAATTAGTGACATTATCATATACATATTAGTCATGGTATATAATTGGATTTTATTAAACCAAGATTCAGACTTCCATATGTGTATTGCAGTACAGATTTTAATATATAAATGAAAGATAAAACAGACCTAGATAATTGGCGATCTCTAAGTCTACTGAATGTAGATTTCAAAATTTTTATGAAAATCCTTACAAACAGATTAGCTATGGTGGCTTCCTATTTAATATGTGTAAACCAGACATGTTCTATAACAGGAAGATCTATTGAACAAAATTTATTAGTAAGGGAATTTATAGAACAGGGGAAATAAGATGAGCTCAATGGGTACATTTTGTCATTGCACCAGGAAAAGGCCTTTCACAGGGTTCCACATCATTTTATACTACAAGTTCTAAAATCTTATAGTATTCCAGCAACATTTTGTTCTTGGATTTCTTTGGTGTACAATAAGGCAGTAGCTGTTCCACTAATTAATGGGCAGTTAGGATCTTATATTAACATAAATCGAGGAGTAAGGCAGGGGTGCCCTTTAAGTCCCCTGTTATATGTGTTCTGCCTGGACTCCATTTTATGTCTCGTACAACAGGATGATCACATACACATCCTTAAGCCAATACAGGGGGCTGTAGACGTTAAAACAGCGGCATACACAGATGATATCTATATATTTCTAGCAGACTCAAACTCGGGTATAAGAGTTATGGACAGAATAGAGCAATACTCAAAAAAATAGCAGGGACACAGGTTAACAAGAAAAAAAGTATAATTTATCCATTAAGTGATGCTACCGCAAAATTAGAAAAACTGCAGGAGATAATGGTGTCTAAAGAACCTGTTAAAATATTAGGAATTAAATTTGGGAGGGGGGGACAATGGGCTGTTGAATTAGACTGAGAAAATAGAACAGGCAAAACAAAAAGTAGCCATATGGAAAACTTGACAGCAAACAAAAAACAAAAAGAAAGTTGTAGTGGCTAAATCCTTTTTGCTCCCGATCTTTCTATATGTAAGTATAGTTTACCCCATTCCACAAGCACTAGAAACTACACTGCTGAGTTTAGTATTTCAGATAATGTGCGGGAGCTGGTTAAACCCAATAAAGAGGGAAATATTATATACTCCAATAGTAAAAGGAGGATTAGATCTCATAAACTCATTAGCATTTTACTTTAGTAACTTTTTGCACAGAAATTTGATAAATTACAGTAAACCCAATACAGCAGTATAGATGATATTTGCAGAGAAGTGGCTGAGACCCCTTGTGAATAAATGGGTTACCCAGGGAGAGATATCTCTTAATATCAGTATTTGTCCAGGTTATTTTAAGCTAGTCATAAAGAAAATTAAAAAAATGGAAATTAGCCCCGGATATTATACACAGTGGCCTAGATATTCAAACTGTGCCAGGCTGTGGCGCAAGCCTGTGCGCTGCTCAAATTTGTTGTGCAGGGGGTGGCCAGGGTGATATTCAATGGAGTTGCGCTATGGCGCAACTGCTTTGAATATTGCACCCTGGCCACCCCCCACCGTGCATGGCGTAGCAGCACCGCGCCCAGCAAGTGGTCAGAGTGGAGCATTGAGATGCGGTGGCGCAAGTACCATTGCACCATGCACAGCACCTGCGATATTCAAAGGGTGACATGCAAATGGGGCCATAATTTATGCAAGGTGCACGGGGGGCCATTTGCATCTGATTACGGCCCCATTTGCATGCCATTAGCATGCAGGTGTGCCGATCCCCGACGACTTGCACCTGGCGCCCTGCCAGGCAGCAGCCGTCGGGGACCGATGCCCCCTGCAGCCCAATCGTGGACCATCCCATAAGGGACAAAGAACATCTCCTATACCTGGTGGTCCAGTGGACCATGATTAGCCCGATCATGGGCATCAGTCATTCCCCCACTCCAAAGTCCAATATCCCTGGTGGTCCAGTGGACCACGATTAGCCCGATCACGGGCATCAGTCATCGCCCCCCAAAGTCCAATATCCCTGGTGGTCCAGTGGACCTCACGAAGCCCGATCATGGGCGGCATTCCTCACATATCTGGACTGACTAATATGGTATGGGCTGCACACCCATTGGCTCATGCTCTGAACCAATGGGCGTGCAGCCCTACTGAGCTGTCAGTTGGCGGGCAGCGGGGCAGCAGGTGGGTGGGGTGCTGCCACTCACCGGCTGATGGGGGGAGCAGGGTGGAGGGGCTCAGTGGGTGGGTGGGAGGTCCACTAGATCACCGGGGATTTCGGATTTGGGGGGGTGAGGAATGCCACCAGTGATCAGACTCCATGCAGTCCACTGGACCACCAGGAATATTGGACTTTGGGGGGGATGACTGATGCCCACGATCGGGCTAATCACAGTCCACTGGACCACCAGGGATATTGGACTTTGGGGGATAACTGATGCCCGTGATTGGGCTAAT
Source organism: Neoceratodus forsteri (assembly GCA_016271365.2). Lineage (NCBI taxonomy): Eukaryota > Metazoa > Chordata > Ceratodontiformes > Ceratodontidae > Neoceratodus > Neoceratodus forsteri. The sequence goes on from CM057456.1 coordinate 1,685,277,120, forward strand.
CATGGTCCACTTGATCACCAGGGATATTGGACTTGAGAGGATGACTGATGCCACGATTGGGGCATGTACCGCAAGATGTAGGGAACAGGTGATGGCCACCCACAGGTGGCAGCTGCTGTGTTGCGCCCTGCAATGTGGCAGCTCACCTGTGGGTGGCCCTTGACTTGTTCCTTTTTTTTTAGGTGTAACTTTGTGCAGAGCGCAGGTAGGGGTTGCACCTGCATAACTCTGCGGCCGGGCTGAATATTTGGGCTGTGCAGTTTATGCGTGGCACGCCCCTACCTGCCTGCATCAATACTGATGTGCCCTGGCGCGTCGGGTTTGTGTGGGCGACTTTTCCCTTTTAAATACCACACTGGAGTACATCAGTGGTTGTATGCATGCAGAACACCGCGCTATATGCAACTCCCTTGAATATCTGGGCCGGTAAGACAAGTAAATTGATATATATGGCTATACAGGAAAAAACTTTCTCTGTCAGTTTAGAATTTAAAAATATCCCAGTGAATCAAAAGGACCAGGTTTTGCAACATTACAGGATAAATGGATCCCACCAAGAGTATGGGATGTAACAAGGCTGAGTAGCCATGGTAGGTTAAATGTAAAAGGAAACGAAAAGCACAAATGTCAAGAGGAAAAAATGTGTCCTAGAAACTGTTGTGTTGCTCCGGAGGAAACTATGATGCATTTTTTTGTTTAATGCCCATATGTGAAAGAGGTATGGTTTTATTTGGCACAAAGATGGCAGAACCCATACCGGGAGAAGGTGACTTACATGGAACTAGTGGGGGGTTTCTCAGTAGGACAGTTGCATTTCGATGCTGGAGTTATAAGATTGATATTTGCCTTTATTAAATTTGTATTATGGCAAGTTAGATGTAAATATGTTTTACAACAAGTATATCAGGATCCAAAATATGTTATAGGCTCTATTGAAAATGAAATTTGCAAACAATGTATGTATGAAAAACAAAAAACAAAATGTTCCATACAGCATGGATTACAAGATGGAAAAATGTTCCTTTTATGAAAGATAAGATAGGATCATTTGTTTTTGCTTCTAATTACAGTAGATAAAGTATAAAAGATATGTACAGTTGTCTCTTTGTTTAAATTTATTAAATGTTTTTGTGCTCTTCTTTTTGTTTAATATTTTGTTATGGATGTTTAATAGAAATGTTCCCCTACTCTTTTCGATAAGTGCCATGGGATCTTTAACATGAACCCAAACTACCACCAGAACAGGCAGATGGGACCTCGGTTTACTGTCTCATCTGAAAGACAGCACCTCAGAAGTGCAGCACCCTCCTCATGCTGCACTTCAGTGTCAGTACTGGGATATTAACCCAAGAGCCAGGAGTGGGAATTTAACCCACAGTTCTCTGACAGCCCTCTGATCTCCCAGCCTCAGAGGCAAGTGTGCTACCTGCTGAGCCACTGACACTGCTTAGTCACCTGCAACAACATGGACTAGTATCCCATAAAGAAAGTGCATCTGGTTCATCTGACAGACTGGTAACATCTCACGCAGCACAGTGATCCTGGAGTATTTTGCAGACCATACTGTGGCTGGTCTTGAGGAAGATCCATTACTCTACTGGGAACAGAAACAGAACAATATGATCAGATCTAGCAAATCTTGTAATAATGTAGCTCAGTTGTCCACATTCAGAACATATATTTAGTGCAGCTGGAGGAATAGTCATTGACCACAGAACACTGATAAGTCATGCAAATGTGAAACAGCTTACTGTATGTTTCTCAAAATGAATGCTGACAATTTCCAAATTGTCTCAAACACTGAATTATGCAAGTCTGACCCTGAACATGAACAACAGTGATACTGAACATGATGATTATGTTGTACATGAAACAAATAGAACCATCACCACTGCCACCATGCCAGCCACATCTGCCACACTAGTCTTAGTTTTCTTTTGTCAGTCATCAGTTTCATATTATGTAACTTTGATGTCTGCCATGCATATAATATCTGGAAACAGCAGCAACCTCATTCAGAGCATCTGTGCCTCTCATACCTACTTCAGCAACGCCTGCCATGGGTATACATTTTGGAAAAAGCAGCAAGCTCACTCACAGCAGCTGTGCCTCTCACACCTGCTTCAGTAATTCCTTCCATTGGTACAAAACTTGGAAACAGCAGCAGGCTCACTAAGAGCAGCTGCACCTCTCATACCTGCTTCAGGAAGACCCTCCATGGGTATAATTTTTGGAAACAACAGCAGGCCTGTTAAGAGTTGCTGCACCTCTTATACCTGCCTCGGCAATGCCCACCATGTGTATAATGACAAGGGGCACCTAGCAAACAGTGTAATAGTCAAAAACAGTCTTTCACATGATTTTTACAACTGTGGGTGGAGCCTACAGGAGTACTGCATGTACAAAAGGAGTGATGTCATGTTTTCTGTCCATGGAACTGACTGAAGGTGTAAATAGTCTCCTCCACATGACCCTCCTCCAAGAAATGTTTTCCGCCCTCAAATAAATACGCTTTCATGTTAGTCAATGGTTGCAGGGTACTATTTTTTTTCTTAAATGGGTGGTACAAGAACTGGAACTTGAGTAGTGGGAGGCAGCATTGTTTTTTGGGGGGAAGTAAGGTCCTCCCCACCTCCACCCAAGAAGTTCCAAAAGGTCCATCCCACCTTTTTCTTTTATTCATGTGGGAGGGGCATGAGGTGGATCTATCATCCTGAAAGAAGACTCATATGTTTGGGATGTGGACCAAGGAACAGAACAACAAGTCTGTGGAGCCCCTGCATTTTGTTAAGTACTAGAACAGAAGATACTTAAAATGCCTTCAAACTGACTTAAAAACCCTTTGAATAAATGATTATCAGAGTCACCTGGTGTCTCAAAAGGAAAGACTAAGTGTCTAAAAACTAAGGAAAATAGACAGCTTTCATGTATTTCTTAAACATTTATATACTAAAAACAAAGTTCAGCGTTTAGGATTACCAATATTTGTTTACCATAGTCTATCTATCTACATATGTAATTTGTCATTTTAGTAGTTTCAAAATCTTGAAAGCATTGGGGTAACTAATGCATTTAGAAATACACTGTTTTAATTGTCTTTACAGATAAATCATGCATGTTCATGTGAGGGCACATTTTTGGGGGGATGGGTTCAAATTATTTTAGTCATGGGCACAGTACCTGGTAAACACATGAAGTGTATTTTTCTTTTTCAAGGAGTAGTCCACCCAGAATGTTCAAAAAACATATGCTATGTAGAGTGTTTTGATATGTATGTTAAATCCTAGTGTGTCCTTCCCTTTGTCTGCTATTAGGAGTTTTTCCTAAATTAGCTTGATAGCTGTATGGTAGTTTTACGACCCCTGGGATGTCCATAACAAATAGTTTTATTGGCTTTCTTTCTCCTACGATGCCCCCTGTCTCATGTGACAGTGATATAGCCATGCCCTTAGATTTAGCATGTGTACTGCTTTAAAATTAGTTTAGCAACAGCACAGCCTTGTAACTGTTCTTATCCAGGGAGCACACATGTCAACAGTTAGTTTAGCAGATACCTGAGAGCAAGCTAACTGGGGTTTCTGTAAGACAACAGCTACTAAATAGCTGTAAGTCACTATTTTTGTTTTCTCTGTGCATCAGGTCTAACTAGCAGGAGTGTTTTAACATCAAAAACACAAATAATGAATGAGAGCTATTTAGCAGCTGTTTTCTTACAGAAACCCCAGTTAGATAGCTTTCAGGTATCTGTTTTGTTTCTGCCTAGGCTGTTAGAGGAGTTTTTCTAATTTTCCCTGGGTGTTTTATGATGTCTGGGGGCTGTCATTCAAGTTTGCTTTATTGCATCTTCTCCAAGTTAGTCTTCACAGCGTACCCTTTGGTTTGATGTCTAATAGCCCCTACAGCAGGCCAGTGTCTTGTTACAGTGTCTTGCTTAGCCACAGCAGAGAAAAAACACTGCAGCCAGGATTCACCGTGCTATACAATATACTACAGAAAGTTACATGTTTAAACACACACACACACACACACACACACACACCCAGAACACAGCTGGATAAGATACCAGTATTTAGGAAACTTGTCATACTTAAACAGAGTCTAGCAATGTGAATCCTGGCTGTGATTATAGGTGTTTACAACTGAATGATAATAACCACATTTGCTTCACTTGCAAATAGGTAAGCATTTGTGTCTAATTTCTGTTTGACTTACTGTAGGTTACACATAGAATCTGAAAAATTCATAACATGCTGTATTGTGATTCAATGAACTGATAAATGGGGATTTTGGTTTCTTTTACAAATTCATTTATCCTGACCACGGATATACTGAAACAAAAATTTCTCAACAAAATGTTTTTAAATAAAGAGTTTAACCCACAGCAGCAGAAGAAGCATATTGGCATTAAAAGCTTAGTGGCATGGATGTAGAGGCAACAGTATTTAAGCATGACTTTGGTAGAGGATTAATTGTGACTGGAGGGTGAGGGAGGGAGTGAGTCTTGATATTTGTATCATAATGGTTTTCTGAAACTTTAACCTGCAATGGGTTAGACTCTGCAGCCATCTGTACAGTATATCACTAAGCCATAAGCAGTGTGGTATGTGTAAAACCCAGATCACCAGACCAGGACCAGTGCTGTAAAATCTGCACTGGGCACAGCTTGTGCAAATATTGCTGATCCAGTGGATCAAATAAATACGTGCAAATAAATACTCAGCTTCACCTCGTGCTTCAACCCACCCCAGGAGTGATGTTATTACATAACACACACCCTGTCATGCCTTATTGCTTAAATATGCCCTTTCTCAATGTACTATACTTTGAATCTGTTAGTGTATGCAACAGCCTTCATGTGAACACTCTGGGCTTCTCTTTGAATCCTGGGCCCAGATATTAAAAAGGGTTGCGTATGGCACAATAGTGTTGCACCATGCACAACCCACTGATGCGTCCCAGCACGATATTCAAAAGGGAAAAGTGCACTGCACAAATCCCGATGCGCTGGAGTGCATCAGTAATGTATGCAGGCACATGTGGGGGTGTGTGCCAATGCATAACCTGCACAGCCTGATATTCAGCCCAGGATGTGCAGAGTCATGCATGAGCAACCCCTACCTGCACCTGCACAAAGTTAAGCAAAAAAAAAGAACAAGTGATGGCCACCCACAGGTGAGCTGCCGCATTGCAGGGCACAACACAGCAGCTGCCACCTGTGGGTGGCCACCTGAGTTCCTGCCACACCTGGTGGTGCCCCATGCCCCATCATGGGCATCCTGTAACAAAATCCCCTGTCCAATATCCCTGGTGGTCCAGTGGACCTCTATCTGCCCAATCACGGGCATCAGTAATAGACCCCCCAAGTCCAATATCCCTGGTGGTCCAGTGGACTGATTGCTGCCCAATCATGGGCATCTGTAACTCATCAAATACCCCTACTACCCTGGTGGTCTAGTGTACCCCCTCCCCACCTGCCCACTGCCTACTGCCTCCCCACATCAGCGGTGGGCAGCAGCATAACACCACCACCAACCCTGCCCACCGACTGACAGCTCAGGTAGGGCTGCCGCCCATTGGTTCTGGCGTGAGCCAATGGGCATACAACTATACTAGTACTACTTAGTCCAGATATGTGAATGAATTCATTCACATATCTGGACAAATAAACTGATATGCATTTCACGCGACCACTAGCTCAAGCTGTGAACCAATGGGTGTGCAGTCCTCGAGCTGTCAGTCGGTGGGCGGTGGGTAACGGCGAGATGGGTGCTGCCGTCCACGGTTGATGGGGAAGTGGTGGGGCTCAGTGGTGGGGTGGGAGAGGGTATACTAGACCATCAGGTAGTAAGGGGTATTTGAGGAGTTACAGATGCCTGCGATCGGGCAGCGGTCGGTCCACTGGACCACCGGATATTGAACTTGAGGGGGTCTATTACTGATGCCCACGATCGGGCTGAGTGCAGTCCACTGGACCACCAGGGATATAGGAGGGGGGGTTTTACATGAATGCACATGATCAGGCTGCAGGGGGAGTCTGTCCCCGACAGCTGCTGCTTGGCAGGGCGCCAGGCGCAAGTCCTCAGGGATCCACGCACCTGCATGCTAATGGAATGCAAATGGGGCCATAATGAGATGCAAATAGCCCCCTGTGCACCTTGCATAAATTATGGGCCCATTTGCATGTCCCCTTTTGAATATCACAGGTGCTGTGCATGGCGCAATGGCACTTGCACTAGCGCATCACCATGCTCCACTCTGGCCACTTGCACTGGCACAGTGCCACTGAGCCATGCACAGTGGGGGTGGCCAGGGTGTGATATTCAAAGCTGCTGCACCATAGCGCAGCCCAGTTGAATATCGCCCAGGTCACACCCCGGTGCAACAAAGTTGAGCTGCTCCCAGGCTTGCGCCACAGCCTGGCATAGTTTGAATATCCAGGCCCTGATGTCTATTTGCTTTAGCTGTTGTATATTGTTTGAACTGCTTTGGTATTCTTGATGTGGTGCCTGTTTGCCTAAACTATGTAATCTGTTTATCTACTGCTACCCATGTATCTCCAGTGAATGATTGTTATAACTGTCTGCTCTCCGAGCCATTGTTTTTGGACTTGTTTACTGTGCTGTCTTTGTACTAGTTTCAATGAGGTGCTTTTGTAAATGAGTGTCTTACTCAAAGGTTTGTAAATCTGATATTTTTTAAATAAATAAATAAATGTTTATGTTTAAGCCCATGAAACACCCTTATCTGGTTAATGCGTTCACAGTCGTAGTGACTCTGCCAGAGCTTGTTGTCATGGTCAGGGTTATGTAATCAGGTAGTAGAACAGGTTGGTTAGTAACTACCCGACCTCAACCAACTACTCATTTTTCATGTTGATAGGGAGAAGGGCAGGGGTAAATGGAGAAAATGACAAAGACAATAAAGACAGGGATGAGGCAAAAAGGGGTAAGGCCATCAAGAAATGGAGGGTAATGAGTACCAATGCCCATAGTGTGGGCAACAAGCTCCCTGAACTGGTGGCCTTGGTGGAAGAAGGATGCCTGGATATCGTAGCAGTCACAGAAACATGGTACACAGAGAACCATGAATGGTATGTTAACATACCAGGGTACACAACCTACAGGAGAGACAGGGAGGGTAGAAGAGGGGGAGGAGTAGCTCTCTATGTAAGGAAAGGGATAAAAGCAATGGAACAAAAGAGTAAACAGGGAGGAGAGGAGGCACTGTATGTCACCTTAGAGACTGGAAATGGCACCATAATCCACACAGGGGTTGTATACAGACCCCCATGTCAGGGGGAGGGAATGGACAAGGATATGATAGAAGGCATCCTTAGGCTGGCAGAAAAAGGGGAGATACTGTTGATGGGGGACCTGAATATGCCAGATGTTAATTGGAGCACCTTTGCTGCAGCCACATCTAAGAGCAGGGCCATTCTTGATGCCCTACAGGTGGCATGTCTCAGACAGCTAGTTTTGGAACCCACTCATGAGGGAGCAATCTTAGACTTCATACTCTCAAATGGGGACAGTGAGAGGATCTCAGATCTTGAAGTGGGTAGCCTTCTGGGAACAAGTGACCACCAAGCAGTGTGGTTCATGATAAACTCAACTACAGAGTCAAGCCATACAAAAGTGAGGGTACTAGACTTCTGGAGGGCTGACATTGGCAAGATGGGAGAGTGCCTTAGAAAAGCACTAGCAAACAGGCTAGAAGGAGGGGTGTAACAACAATGGGGAAAATCAAAACTGCCATCACAGAGGCAACACACCTTTGTGTGAAGCAAATAAACAAATCAAAATGAAAGAAAAAGCCACTATGGTTCTCAGAAGAGGTGGCGGGGAAGGTTAGGGAGAAAAAGATAGCATTTAGGAAGTATAAGAAAACACAGAAGGAGCAGGGCAAAGAACTGTACCAGTTAAGGCAGAAGGAAACAGGGAGAGAAGTTAGAATAACAATCAATCAATCAATCAATCAAAATCTTTATTTATTCAGGCGAACATCATTGAGCATAGCTCATTTACAAGATGGACCTGATTGGTCATAAGCAACAAAAGGGTATAAACTCACATATATACAAATATAGAATGAGTACAATAACAAAGACTTTTTTAAGAATAAACAAGAAAGAATGAGCAAATAAAATAATATGCACATATATACAAGGCAATTAAACAGTGGTAATGGGCACAGAGCAAATATAGAAAAAGGTAAGGAGTAGGGGTTTAGGGGTAGATAGTATCGAGTTAATGGATGAATGCCTGAACAGATAAGGAGGGAATCTAATGGGGCAGGGGGGAGAGGGTCTGAAGGGGCTAGGAATTGTGGAAGCAGTTGCATATCTCTGGGAAAAGATTTAGGTACAGCTTTTGAAGGAGACTGCAGGAATGAAAGTGCTCAGCTTCAGGGTCTTTTGTAGAGTTCCAGATGTGTGCTAGAAAGTAGTTGATTGCAGCCTTCCATGTCGGGTACATGCCTTTGGTAAATTCAGCATGATGAGGTTATTGCTTCTTAGGGCATATGGCCTTGGAGTAACAGAGAGAAGCAATCTGAAATGTAGGATGGTAGTTTATTTGTCAGAGCTTTGTATATCCAAAGATCAGCATTTTGTTCCTTCTGTGATGTAGGGATGTCCAGCCAACTGCAGCATAGAGAGAACAGTGGTGGGTGCTGAAGGAAGGTTAGTGATGAACCTTAGAGCTCTATGGTACAGTGTATCCAGTTTATTTAGGTAGGACAGGGAGCAGTGGCCATATAGGAAGTCTGTGTAATCAAGGAGGGATATACATGAAGCCTGGATTAATCTCTGCTTAGATTCTCTGCTTAGAAAATGTTTGATCCTGAAGAATAGGCCAAGCCTTTGCCTGAGTTTTTTCAGGAGCTCTTCAATGTGCTGGGTGAAAACAAGCCTGTTGTCAATCCAAACCCCCAGATATTTGAATTTATCTACATATTCAAGCCTCTCACCAAGGACGGTAGAAAGTTGGGAAGAATGTTCAGTGAGTAAGTATTGGTGGAGAGGAACATAGCTTTAGTCTTCTTGGCATTTAATAGAAGCTTCTTTTCAAGTAATTTGTGTTGCAGTAAGGAGAATTCAGATTGTAGTAGATCATAGGCCTTTTGGTGATGGATTGCTTACATAAGGACAATATCATCTGCAAAAGGTGAACATTAGAATTTGTGAGGCCTGAGTCAATGTTATTGATGTAGATGGCAAAGAGGATAGGGCCCAAGATGGAGCCTTGAGGAACTCCTCTTAAGAGTGGTTTTGAGGAAGAAAGGTTGCCTTCACTTTTACCTGCTGCACCCTACCAGAGAGGTAGCATTTGAACCATTTGAGAGAGATAGGGTCAAGGCCTGGGAATGCAGTGAGGAGATTAGAAGATCATGATCCACAGTATCGAATCTTTACTTAAATCCAGAAATACAGCACAGATATTATTTTTTTTATCTAGTTCAGTCTGCCAGTCATTTGTAACTTTTGCTAAGGCAGAAATGGTGCTGTGCATGGCTCTAAACCAGATTGAGCAGGGTTAAGGAGGTTGTTAGCATTGAGGTAGTCATTTAGTTGGATGCTTACCAGTTTCTCTAACATTTGGACAGCACTGGAAGGATGGAATAGGCCTGTAGTTGTTGAGATCCATGGGGTCCCCTGCTTTAAGGAGGAAACACTTGTGATGTCTTCCATAAAGAAGGAATAGAGCCAGTAGATAAGGACAGGTTGAAGAGGTGAGTTAGGGGGCTGCAATGGCATGCAGTGCAGTTTTAAAAGAAGGTCCAGAGGTCTGACCACCGCTTTTAGTTGTATCCAGGCTGAGCAATAGATCTTCTACTTGTTTTAATAAAATTGGCTTGAAAGAAAATGTAGAGGTAGCCTTCTGAGCTTCAGTAGAATGGAGAGTAAGTTGGGAGCACAGCAGATTTGCTGGAGATGAGTCAAAAGCTAGGCCTGCTGTAGTAAAATGATTATTGAAAGCATCTAAAATCTCATACTTGTCAGTGATGATCACATTGTTGAGGTTCACTTGAGATGGTTAAGAGGTGCTAGAGTCTTGCCCTAGGATTCCCTTGATAGTGCCCCAGAATCTGGCTGGGTTATGGTAGGTGGCATCCAGCTCTGCTGTATAGAAAGCAGCCTTAGCATCTCTCACTTTTTGTGCAGCTGTTCCTGGCTTGTCTGAATTGTACCCAGTCGTTTGGATCTTTGGTCTTCCTTGCCTTTTTCCAGAGCTTGTCTCTAGCAAGCAGTGCAGATTTAAGCTCAGCAGAGAACCAGGGACAAGATTTGCATTTAATTCTGACACTGGTGACTGGTGCATGTGTATTGAGAGCCCCTAAGATTATATCATTTAGCACCTGCAGTGCTAACTCCACAGAAGCTGTGAGGTAGAATTCTTGCCAGCGTTTGGAGTGACACAGATCTTGGAGATATTCTGCAATATTAAAGTTCTTTTTTGACCTTCTTGGGAGGAATTTTGCAGGGTTAGAAGGCTTGATTGAAGATCTTTTAACAGCTATGAGGCAGTGATCACTTATATCACTGAATAGCACTCCAGCGTGTGAATATAGATGGGGTTTATTAACTAACATAACATCAAGTAAGGTGCTATTACTTTTGTTTTTTGGGTTAATCCTTGTTGGTTCATTTATTAGTTGAGTAAAGCCATGTGAGTCACAGAAAGATACTAGGGGTGCAGAAACATTGGATAGCCAGTTAAAATTCAGATCGCCTAGAATAATGGTATCCAACAACAATAACAAAGGCCCAAACTGAGGAAAAGATAGCCAACTCAGTTAAGAAGGGGGATAAAACCTTTTATAGGTACATCAGGGAACATAGAAAGACAAAGGGAGGGACAGTGAGGCTGAATAGAATGGACGATGGGTGGGCAGAGAGGGACAGTGAAAAGTAGGGATACTGAATGAATACTTCTGCTCAGTATTCATAAAAGAGGAGGGGGATGCTTAATACCATTAACAGAAGCACTCTGGTTGGGGGGGTCGATAGTGTCAGTGGCTCAGCAGGTAGCACACTCACCTCTGAGGCTGGGAGATCAGAAGGCTGTGGGTTCTATCCCCACACCAGACACTTGGGTTAATATCCCAATACTGACACTGTAGTGCAGCATGAGGGGGATGCTGCACTCCTGAGGTGCTGTCTTTCAGATGAGATGTTAAACTGAGATCCCATCTGCCTGTTCTGGTGGTAGTTCAGGTGGATGTTAAAGATCCCATGGCACTTCTCAAAAAGAGTAGGAGAATTTCCCTGGTGCCCTGGTCAAATTTCCCCCATTCACTAAAAATACCACCAATAAGCTTAATCTGGTTCAAGGTCAGTTGGCATTCATCTGTATCCCCCTCCCTCCCCGGGTCATGCCTGAAAATAGGCAGGATTTGTCTAGTGCACTTACCCGGTCAACAAAAATGAAAGAAAATAACATAAAATAAATCCCAGTCCTTTCACAGAAGAAAGGGTTCTGAAAGAACTCCTAAAACTGAAGGTGGACAAAGCAATGGGGTCTGATGGAATTCACCCCAGAATTCTAAAATTAATTAAGGAGAGAACTAGTGACACCTCTGACTACCCTTTTTAACAAATCTTGGGAGGATGGTGTGGTACCTGATGACTGGAGGAAGGTGGATGTGATTACCCTTCACAAAAGTGGGAGCAAGACAGAGGCAGGAAACTACAGACCTGTCAGTTTGACCTCTGTGGTAGAGAAAGTGATGGAATCACTTCTGAAGGAAAGAATTGTTGAGTACCTAGAGGCCAGTGGGGCACAGGACCCAAAGCAGCATGGGTTCACAGTGGGAATGTCGTGTCAGATGAATCTAATTGATTTCTTTGACTGGGTGACCAAAGTAGTAGACCAGGAAGGGGCTGTGGACATGGCCTACCTAGACTTTAGCAAGGCATTTGACACAGTCCCTTAATTAATAATCACATTAACCAGCTTGGGACTGGATCCCAGGGTGGAAGCCTGGGTAAAACACTGGCTGGATAACAAGACATGGATGGTAATTGTAAATGGAGTCCACTCTGAAGAAAGAGGGGTTACTAGTGGGGTACCACAGTGTTCAGTACTGGAGCCAGTTCTTTATAAGTGACATTGCAGAGGGACTGGAAGGAAAAGTATGCCTCTTTGCAGATGACACAAAGATCTGCAACAGGGTTGATACACAAGGAGACATGGAAAGGATAAGAAGGGACTTGGCAAGGTTGGAGGAATGGTCAGAAGTATGGCAGCTTGGATTCAATGCAAAGAAGTGCAAAATAATACACCTGGGAAACAAAAACCCAGGGGAAGATTACACAATTGGGGGGAGGTAGTAACAACAACAACAATGGAAAGGGACCTGGGGATAATCATATCAGATGACCTTAAGGTTAGCAAGCAATGTGAGAAGGCAGTAGGGAGGGCTTGGGGGTACTGGGATGTATAAGGAGAGGTATCACCAGCAGAAAACAGGAAGTTGTTATCCCTCTGTACAGACAGTTGGTGAGACCCCATTTGGAGTACTGCATCCAGTTCTGGAGACCCCATCTCTGCAAGGACATTAGACAGGATGGAGGCAGTCCAGAGGAGGGCAACTAAAATGGTGCAGGGTTTGCAAGAGAAGTCATATGAGGAGAGACTAAAGGAGCTTAATATGTATACCCCTGAGGAAAGGATGGAGAGGGGGAACATGATGGAAACTATTAAGTACCTCAGTGGAATCAACAAAGTCAAAGAGGGTAGCATTTTTCAGAAAAAGAGATGTGCAAGAACAAGGGGACACAATTTTAAGATGGAGGGGAACGGCTCAGGGGCAATGTGAGGAAGTATTTATTCACAGCGGGTGGTGGACGCATGGAACAGCCTTCTTGAGGAGGTTGTGGGGTCTAAAACTGTGGGAGAATTCAAGAATGCATGGGACAGACATAAGGCAATTTTTGTGGGGAATAGAAAAAGATAGGCTCTTGGTTAACCTGGATAAGCAGCTTATCCTGTAGGTAGGTAAATGGACAGACTAGGTGGGCCACACAGTCCTTATCTGCCATCAAAGTCTATGTTTCTATGTTTCATTTGGGTATTTTTAGGGTACTTTAGAGGTACCCCTGGGTAGTCTTGAAGGTCAGGTATTTTAGTACCCACCCATGCTTAGTGCAAATGTTTTTAAACATATGTTTATTCAAATAAGTAGAACAGAAGGCAAAATGGTTGTTAGTTCTTGTCAGGATAAAGCCTTTTTTTCAAAATAAAATCCACTTGAGCAGAAAACAAGGCAGATTTTATTCTTACTTGTAATGTCTTAGGCTAAGAACCTTTTTCCTTGGTTGCTATAGACTCTCCTTTTGGTGAGTTTCACTCAGTTTTCCCTCCTCTAGTTCAGAGTTCAGGCTGGAGATCCTTATGCTTCTCGCAGCAGCTTCACACTCTCTCTTGATCTGGGTCTGATCAGACTGAATATTCTCTGAATCTGTCTCTCTGATGCTCCCTTTTTATATATCCCCACAGGTCAGGTGATCTGCCTTTTTGTACTTATTAGTACATTGTCATTTTTATGAAGGTATTCTTTTAAGGAAACATATGAAACTTTAATACATGAATAACAGTAAAATCACACACATGCATACCTTAAAACATCTTTCCTACCTCCAGTGTTCAAATATATATTTACAAACATATTTCTTTGAGCTCCTCACACTTTTGAACCCTTCCAAAATCAGCCTCAATTTTTCCAAGTCTGTGGCTGACCATTGCCTTGTAAATGGTGCCGGCTGCATACGAGTGAGCTGAAACTCCTGAACCATGCACTGAAACAATCTCACATTTCAGTTGCCTTTTAGTTACTCTTTCTCTTTTGTGAGCTAACAATACAAAACATTTTACCTTTGTTCCTTTGTAACTATTTCTAATTCAGGAACAACTAAAGGGGGGGGGTGTTAGTGTGTGTCACCTGCATGTACATTGCCAAGACGCACTTGCATCTGTAAAAGCAGGGTTCAGACTTTAGCACATTCAAACTAGCATGCTTTTAAATCTCTCTCATTTTATTTCTGATGCGCCTAATGCACGCTCAAATCTCAAAAAAAGCATGGTGGAAAATGGAAAGGAAAAGTGAATGAAAGGCAAAAAAAGGAAAATAAAAGGAGGGCAAATAGATAAGAAGGAGCTGCACAATCTGACTTTAAATGGTGATCAGGTCCAGGGTCACAGAAGATACTGTTGCAACAGCCGGAATAGAAAAGTAAAAAGACTGCTAGATATAGAAAGATATTTTATTTCTTCTCCTGGCATTCTAAATGATCAGCGTCATGACAGGGCTCATGCTATTCAAAAGAGAACCTGTTTGTCTTCCCTGACAAGTTTCCTATCTGTTTAATCTTTTTTTTTTCATTTTTTAGAGAAGTAAAGGAGTTTCCCTCAAATTTAGAGAAGTAAAGGAGTTTCCACTCACCCATCACTTGAAAACTCCACTCCAAGGGACCCTTATTAACACATCATGAGAAGGCTACCTTCCTTCATCATTTCACATTCTAGTCTCATAACAGCATTTTTCTGTACTTTTCTCATGGGGCTTTCTTTGATATCTACATTAGATACCTGGTTTTGTGCTTCTTAAATCTCTATCCCAGTGCCACATCTGGATAGAAAATCAGCACTGGTATGTTTGGCTCCTGCTTTATGTTCCACCACAAACTTGTACGGTTGTGTTTCAATGCAAAAAAGTGCAAAATCATGCACTTAGGGCATGGGAACCTGAGGGTTATGTACCAATTGGGAGGGAAAGTACTGGCAACCACCAAACAAGAAAGGGACCTGGGGTGATCATTTCTGATGACCTGAAGGTAGCCAAGCAATGTGATAAGGCAGTGGGGAAGGCTAGCAGGATGTTTGGATGGAAATAGAGGGGTATCACCAGTAGGAAGAAGGAGGTAATAGTACCCCTGCACAGATCACTGGTAAGTAGTGTTGCTCAGATAGTGCTTTTGTGGATCCTACCACTATCTATCAGATAGTGCTGGTATCCAACCTTGGATCCTAATAGAAATCTTACCAAAGACAGGTGTAGGATCCAGGGTCAGATAGTGATGGATCCTAGTTAGGATCCAGGTATCCTAGCTAGGATCCAGGTATCCTAGTTAGGATCCAGGGATCCTAGGTCAGATAGTTAGAATCCAGGTTCAGATAGTGATGGATCCTAGGTCAGATCCTGGGATTCTAGGTCAGATAGTTAGGATCTGAGCTGGATCCTAGAGGGCAGGATACATGGTCAAATAGTTCTACTACCCTACCACAGCAACTATCTGACCAAATGAGAGGTATCTGTTGGTATTCTAATTTCTAGGATACTATCTGAGAAACACTACTGGTAAGACCCCACCTCGAGTACTGTGTCCAGTTCTGGAGGCCCCACCTCCTGAAGGACATTGGTAAGATAGAGGCAGTGTAAAGAAGGGCTACCAAATGGTGCAGGGCCTGCATCAAAAGTCCTACAAGGAGAGACTCAAGAAACTGAATGTACTCTCTGGAGGAGAGGAGGAAAATGGGGGATATGATAGAAATATTAAAATATCTAACATAGTAATAAAGTGCCAGAAGGTAGAATTTTCCATAGAAAAAGAAGCTCGAGGACAAGGGGTCACAATATGAAGATGGGAGGGGGGCTCAGAGGAAATGTGAGGAAATACTTCTTCATGGAGATGGTGGTGGATGCCTGGAACAGCCTTCCAGCAGAGGTGGTGGATGCTAAAAGGGTGACAAGATTCAAGCATACATGGGACAGATACAAGAGGACCTTGGTAGTAAGGCAAGGGGAGGAGACAACTGTAGACTGAGTAGGGTCTGCGGTGGTACAGTAAGCAGGGCATACTGGGAAGACTAGCAGGGCCAAGAGGTCCTTATCTGCCAACAACTTCTATGTTTCTATTTAATGTTAAATACCAATGAGTGATTCAGGGGTTCTTATCCTTCAGCTGATGAAGCAACATAAGGGGTTATGATCAGTAACCAAAACAAACTCATTACCAAGTAGGTAGTTGCTTAGGGCCTCTATTGTCCACTTGGCTACTAAGCACTCTTTTTCTATTATGGCATAATGTTGCTCATGATCATGCAGCTTTCTACTAATATATAAGACAGGATGTTCCTCTCCCTCAAAATTCTAGCTCAGCACAGCTCCAAGTCCATGTTTTGAAGCATCTGTCTGCACTATAAAAGGTTTCATAAAATCAGAGCTCTTCCATACGGGTGCTGCACAAAGGGCTGCCTTTACAGCTAAAAATGCTTCCTCACAGGTAGGTGTCCATTAAACCTTATTGGTGGCACTTTTTTCTGATCAGTTTGGTTAAAGGGGTTATTATTTCTGAAAACTGGTTACAAATCTTCAGTAGAAGTCTGCTAGGCCTAAAAATTACTTTACATGTTTCTCTGTCTTAGGAGTCAAGTTATTAGCTATGGCCTCAGTTTTTGAGATTTCTGGCTTAACCTCACCATTCCCTAATACAAACCCTAGATATCGGGTCTCTTGAATCACCAAAGCACATTTGGCTGGATTAATGGTCATTCTTACTTTTCTAATAGTGTCAAGGGCAGCTGTAAGATGCTGCATATGGTTTTCCTAATCAGTACAGAAAAGGACAACATCATCCAAATATGCCACACAGTACTCATTGTGTGGGGACAAGATATGGCTGATGTATCGCTGAAAGGCGGAAGGGGCACCAGGGAACCCAAAGGGCATCTTCATTAACTTAAATAACCCCACAGGTGTTACAAATACTGGGTCCTAGTCACACAAAAAATCCTACGCACTGTGAATCTGTGGTGCACTGGCAACCCTAAGTGGGAATGCCGCACAGCAGAGGTCCCGCGTACCCCCATAGCATTTACAGAGTGCACGGGCCAGTTGCATGGTGGATCCCCAACCACGTGGGCAGCAATGTGCTGGGGGTGATCAGGGAGAGTGTCTGGGAAGTGCCTGGGGGTAGCATGGGCAGGTGCCCTGTGGGTGCTTGCAGTCATTAATGTCACGCACCCTCCCCTTGTCTGGGCCGCAGAGCTATGCAGGTGGGATATGATCCTTTGGCGTGTACTTTATGCCCCATTAGTGAATGGGGCCCACTGTTTTTTTCTCTTGATTCCTTTCCTAGGGGAATCTGCCAATACCCTTTCATGAGGTCTAGCATGCTGATATATTTTGTCCCTCCCAATCTGTCAGTTGGGTCATCAGTTCTTGGCATTGGAAAGCCATCATATTCAGAGACCTGATTCAGCTTCTGGAAATCAAATCCAGATGCCAACCTCTTTTTTTTTTTTTTTTTATCCACTGGAACTATAGGGAAGGACTAAGCAATTTCACATGGTTCTATTACACCAAGCACTTCCATTTTCTGTACCTCCTGATTCACCTCATTGTATAGTTGTACTGGTACCGTACATGGTTTTTGATATATACCGTAAGTCTCACAGTATCAGTGACGATTTTATGTTCGACAGCTTTGGCGCAGCCTGGCTCAGTGGTCAAACTCTGATCAAACTTCTGAATTAGGGCATTAATGTCTTTGGCTTGCTGTGTGGTTAAGGAGGTATTCACAGATATTTTGGGTATACATGTATCAAGCATTTCTATTTTTTTGTAAGCAATTTCTAAGTCCTATTCTTCCCTCTCAGGAAGAACCAACAATGTGGGCTTCTTTTCTGCCCAAGCCTTTAACATGTTTACATAGTACTCTTTTGAAACTTTTTCTATCTGGTGTCTCAATTTCATAATTCACCACACCTGTTTGTCTAATCAATTTATATGGTCCTTGCCATTTCATCATCAACTTGTCATTGCACAGCAGTAACAGTAATACCTTTTAACCAGATTCAAATGATTTCTCTTTCACTCCCTGGTCATAGTGTTACTTCTGCTTCAGTTTGGACCCATTTTGATTCTTGTGCTCCATCTTAGCGTATTTCACTAGTTTTTCCCTTAATGCTACTACATAACAGGTGACGTTTTCTTTCTGAGTTGGGTTTTCCTCCCAGGTCTCTTTAACTATATCCAATGGATCACATGGGTGCCATACATAAAGTAATTTAAAAGGGAAAAACTCTGTAGTGACTTAGGGCACCTCACAATAGATGAACTAGAGATAAGGCAAATATTTATCCCAGTTTTTCCTTTCTCCTTGCACAAACCTTTGAATCATCTTTTTTAGAGTCTGATTAAATCATTCAACTTGGCCATCTGTCTGGGGGTGATATGGGGAAGTCCTGACTGTAGATATTCCCAACAACCGATATAACTCTTAACAGAGCTAAATTAAAAGTACTGCTCTGATCAGTTAATATCTCCCAAGGAATACTCAACCTGCCAAAGATATGGTCCAACTCTCCAGCACTCTAGGGGCTGTTACAGTATGTAATGAGACTGCTTCAGGATATCTGGTGGCATAATTGCATACCACTAGGATAAAATGATTGCCTTTCATACTACTTTCCAGTAGACCTAAGATATCCATAACTACCTGTATGTGGTCAAATGATTTGTCAACTATAGGCAGCTGCACCAGGGGCACCTTGTCTTTATGGGTTATGTCTGCTACCTTGTGGTACTTTGCCTAGGCCTGGCATTAGATAGCCACCTGTTCATGAATACCTGGCTAAAAGAAATTATACAGCAGTCATGCCAAGGTAGATCTTTACCTGAATAACCTGCCATTGCAGTATCATGGCCTAGGCATAATAGCTCTCCCCTATACTTTTCAGGCACCACCAGTTGCTTTACTTGTTCTTGGGTCAAGGGGTTGGTATAGACTCTGTATAATATTTCTTTTTTTTTCTCTCAAACACCAGGGGCAGGAACTCAGCCACGAGTCACCTGCCTGTGATCTCAATCTTGGCCAACCAACCTCAAGACCCCCCATGGCCCCCCGTGGCAAGGCAGGTAAGGGAACATCCCTCCTCCCTAGAACACAATCCAAATTCTGGGAGGCAGTGGGCCAGTGGGATGGGGATGAGGCTTCATGAAGTCCCTGGCCACCATTTTCCATTTTTTATGACCCCCTCCTTCCCGACGCATGACCACATGCATGTGGGGGCATGTGCACAATGCAATTGCCGGTTGCTTGCCCTCCTAGCCTGCACCACCCTCAGCCTCCACCAAAGGGCAGTTGACATGTGGGATGTTAATCCCTCCCTCTCTAAGAGAGGAGAGCTGTCCTCCAGATGCTCAATCCTCTCTTACCCCTGCCAACCCCCAATTGCCTGGGCTCATTCCTGAACCCAGGTCGCTGACATGTCACGAGGTGTGGCATCTACTGCCTCAACCTCCAGTGCCACTGGGCTGGCTCCTGATGAATTTTATAGACTTCTTTGACTGGATTACCAAGGAATTAGATCAGGGTGGAGTGGTAGACATGGCTTACCCAGATTTCAGCAAGACTTTCAACATGGTTCCACACAGAGAACATGCAAGGTAGCTTGGTAGCTTATGAGTGGGTCCAAATGTGGTAAACTGGGTAAGAGATTGGTTAAGGTATAGGTGACAGAGGGCAGTAGCAAATGGAGTTCACTCTGAGGAAGGGGGATGGTGACCAGCAGGTTCCTCAGGGATCAGTGCTGGAACCAGTCCTCTTTGATTTCTTTATAAGTAACATTGCAGAGCAGTTAGAAGGGAAGGTGTGCCTCTATGTAGATGACACCAAAATCTGCAATAGAGTGGACACTCAAGAGGGGTGGAAAGGATGAACAGAGACCTGAGAGAACCTAAGGAGTGTTCAAGGTTATGGCAGTTTAATTTCAATGTGAAAAAGTGCAAAATGATGTACTTAGGGAATAGAAACTCAGAGGCAGTGTATAAAATGGGTGGAGTGGTATTGATGACCACCAAGCAGGAAAGAGTCCTGGGGTAATCATATCAGATGACCTACAGGTTGCCAGGCAGTGGAACAAGGCAGTTGGGAAGGCTAGTAGAATGCTGGGGTATGTAGAAAGTAGCATCACCAGCAGAAAGAGGGAGGTAGTGTAGTCCCTGTATAGCTCACTGGTAAGACCCCACCTAGAGTACTGTGTCCAGTTATGGATACCACATCTCTGGAAAGACATAGAGTGGAGGCAGTGCAAAGGTGGCAACTAAAATGGTGCAGGGTCTACACCAAAAACCCTATGAGGACAGACTAAATGACCTCAGTATGTACAGCCTGGAGGAGAGGAGGAAGGGGGATATGATATAGACCTTTTAATACCTCACGTAGTAAATAAGGTACAGAGGTACAGAAAGGAAGTATTTTTCAGAAAAAAGGAGTTCAAAAACAAAGGGACATGCTATTAAGCTGGATGAGGTAGATTTAGGAGAAATGTGAGAAAGTACTTTTTCACAGAAAGGGTGGTAGATTCCTAGAACAGCCTTTCAACAGAGGTGGTGATGGAAAAAAGCAGTGGGGCTTAAGACTGCATGAGATAGGTATAAGGGCATCTTAATGGAAAAGAATGGGGGGGACAAGACAGCGATCAAGTAGAGTCTTTGGCAATAATGTAGGTAGGGAAAATGGGAAAACTAGGTGAGCCAAGCAATCCTTATCTGCTGTTAAGCCATATGTTTCTATTAGAGCTGTGCAGAATGAGAAAATTCTGAATTCACAGAATTTTGAATGAATTCCATGAAATTCTGTGAAATTTTGTGGAATTTCATTTGAATGTTTGAAGCGTATTGATTTGGTCATAACTCAGTTGTCTGTTGAACTAGGGATCAAAAATTTGGCATTATTACTTGTTGATCATGGCTCTAACAGTGCACCACATATCATGACATTAGGATGCATTATCTCAAAATTATAAATGCTCAAAATCTGTCATTTTGTTTTTTGTTGGAAATTTCATGAACCTTTGTATCTCCACAAAACTCGGTCACCTTTGGAGCTAGAAATATGAAACTAGGTACATATATAAATGTAGTAATAACCCTTATACCTTCAAACTTTTATAACATTTTGATGAATACTTTCAAAATTATACTAAAAGAACTAAAATCAAAATTGTGGCAAAATGTTTGGCTATCTATAGCACAGACCCCTTTAAAGCTTGATACTTAGAACTTGGTGCACATATTCATGTTGCACATTTCTGTAAACCCTGACACTGTGGAGAAATTTGGATTAGAATGTTTAAGATTAGATGGAAATAATTAAAACATACATTTCTATTAAATGTTTGGCCACCCACAACTCACCTCCTTTCAATGTAGGTCTCTGAAATGTGGTACACTTAAAAAAAAAAAACATTAGTACCTGTATACCTGACAAATTTTATATAATTTGGCTATGTAGTGCTCTATTCTCAAAAGACTTAAACTGCCACAAGCCCTGGGTGCACCAAATGCACAGTGCATGGGGCTTGCGGCAGTCCTAGGGCTGAATATGGGATTTTCATAACCGGAGTCCTTCATGTGCCACATGCAGAGAGTTAGACCAGCTTTTGTTGGTCTAACTTTTCTGACCTTTTTATAGGGCTTGCACCAAGTCTTTGGTGCAAGCCGCCGTAAAAATGGTGTAGTGTCACAAAGGCGAGCGACCTATGAGAATAGGGCACACCATGCACCAAAGTGTTCAGGGCAGTTACACCGTTGGTGCAGGGCTTCTGTATGCCCTGCACCAACCTTTGAGAATAGAACCCGTAGTTTGTAAACTAGACCAAAATAACTGAGATTAAAGTTTGACAAAATTCAGTGGAATTTTTGAAATCCATTAATTTGGTCATAACTCAGCCTTTTTATTGAGATAGAGATCTGATATTTGGCATGATTGCTTGTTGATAGGATCTCCAAATGTGTCAAATGTCATGATGCCTCATCTCAAAATGATAGGTGCTCAAAGTCTGTCATTCTATTTCTTATTGGAAAATTCATGATCATGTTATCTGCTTATAACTCAGGAAACTTTGAAGCTAGAAATCTGAAACTGGTATATATAGTAATACTCAAATATTTGCAGAATGTTATAACATTTTAATGAATGCTTTCAAAATAATACTAAACTAAATCCTAAATTTTGGCAAAATGTTTGGCTACCTATAGCACAGTCCCCTTTAAAGTCTGAGACATAAAACTTAGTGCACATTCCCATGTTGCATGTTTCTCTAAATCTGAAACTGTGAATAAATTTGGATAAGAAATTTTAAAATTAGATGGGGAAAAAAAAAACCGGAAATTACATTTTGATTAAATCTTTGGCCACCCATAACTTAACTCCCTTTCAATCTAGGACTCTGACATTTGGTACAGTTATGCAAACCCTTAGTACTTGCATATTTGCTAATTCAAGTTTAGTATCATTTGGATATGTACTTTTAAAAACTAGACCAAAATAACTGAAATTTAAAAATGGCAAACTTCTGCAGAATTTTCACACAAAATTTCATTGAATCAGAATGGTAATTCTGCTGGCATTCCATAGCAGAATGTTATATTCTGCATAGCTCTAATTTCTCTGTTTGCATTGTTTGGTGTGCTTTAGTTTTTTATCCAGTATGAATCTTAAGTCTCCCTCATTGGCAGACTGTTATCACTGTGTGTCATTCACTGCAAGCGAGCATGCTATATACTGTGTACGTTTTTACTCTCTGTTGCTGGCTGGCGGTGAAACCATAAACATTATGCATGCATCCCAATAGGCAAGTCTCGCAGCCTCCTTTACTGAGTTCTGCACGACTGGCTCCCTGGAGCAAACACACAATCTCTCTTCTTGGCTTGGAATTTCTAGCCATCCAGTAAATTGGTACAGTAATTCCAGGGTTATTCAGTCCAATATGTCAAATGGTATGTTTGTCAATAATAAAATTCATCTCCCATAATTTTCTCGTTTTGACTAGCATATTCAAGTCACTATGCATGGTAGTAGAATTAGGGTTATTTATTTTGTTACCTAACATTGCATTTGCATGTTGAACCAGCCAGTGTTGGATTCTTTCACCCATGTCTATAACATACATCAGGAAAATAATCAGTCTAAGAACCAACCCCTGAGGAACCCTACTGGTAATCTCTCCTGGAGTGGATTCATAGCCATTTAATTTGACCCATTGACTTCTCCAGGAAAGCCATAATATTATCCATTCTAATAGATATTTGTTAATACAGTATCTTGTTTCCATAATTTACTTATTATGTTTTGATGTGGCACCAAATGAATGGCTTTACTATAATGGATAAATATTATGTCTATCAGGTTGTCAGCATCCAAATCTCCACTCACCTCTTCAAAAGAACTGAAAAAGTTCATAGTACATGACCAACCCCGTCTTAAATCCATGTTGCTTTTTGGCCAAGTGTCTGGTTTTAGACAAATGTGTGAGTACTGTATTGTTTTAATCACTTTACCAATTGCAAATGTTAGACTGATGGTCTGTAGTTTGCTTTGTCCTCTCTAAAACTGTTTTTATGAATCAGTGTTATATCTGACATTCACCAGTCCTTTGACACCTCACTTGAAGCCAGTGATTTATTTTAATATCATAAATAAAGGTTTAACATTCTCCTTTGTAAATGATTTCAAGAACTTGGGGAAATTTCATATGGATCTAATGAGTTGTTCATATTTAGTTGTTTTAGTCTTTTTAATTTCATTTGGTGATAAATCTGGGAAAGGGTTTTCATTATGGGTGCTGTCAAAATTTAAAAGCTATGGACCCAATTCCAGAAGGTGCCTACACCAGACGCAAAGTGCAACACAGCTGGGGACTGCGTCAGGCGCAGTTGTGGCAACTGCAAAATGTGCTGTTCCAGGAAGTTTGCCACCTGCAGCAAACAATCTGAAATAGCTGCAAATTTTGGCCCTGCACCAGAAGGAGTGGTGCAAAGGGCAGCATCATTGCAAGTGCACAACACAGCCATGGACTAGGTCCCAGGGGCCCACCCAGGTGGCCCAAGGTCAATAAGCATGGCCTCCAGGCAAAAACTGAGAAGCCAGGGCATGCTACTCCCCTGGGTGGGTTCCATCATAGTGCTGTGCCCCAGGAGGGGCCAGACAGATGTGTTCCAGTGCAGGGTGATACCCTGCCATTGTAGGCACCTGGCAATCCCCTGGTCCCCAATACAGGTAGAGCCTAGTTGTTGTGGTGTTAGTGCCCCCCTTCCAGCATCATGCCTCCAGTACCCTGCCCAAGTCACAAAAACCCACCCCATTCCCAATCCAGCCCCCCCAATGTCCAGCCAGTACAAAAGCAAATTCAGGTGCCAAAACATGGTGATCTAGTGGCCTCCCACCCTCGCCACTCCACCAAGTGTCCATCCTGTTCCTCCTCTTCCCCGACACACAGCTGCAGCTGCACAGCCCTCCGAGCACCACCATGGACAGCCAGAGACTGTGACTGCACAGAATGCATAAGTGTACTGTTCACTTACACGGTCTGTGTGAGAACATTCTGTGGCTGGCCGTGGTGGTGTGAGGAGAGAAGTGCCAGTCCCAGAAGTGGGTTGAGGACAGGGGGGAGTAGGGTGGTTGACCACGGTCTGTCAGAGTAGGGAGGGTGGGGTGCCACTAAACCACCAGATAATGGGTTGTCATTTCTGTATGGACACGGCAGTGGAGCATGGACTGAGACCAGTCTTTTTTGTACACTCCAAAACCAGGATCAGGGCTACCTGTCAGTTTGGGGGCCACTACACCACCAATGGCCTGGAAACTAAATGGGGATGGGGGGACATGACTGCTACAGTGCCGTACTGTCTGGGCACAGAGGTGCCCATTGGGTGGTATGCCAGTCCATGCTGGTGCCATCACACTGTGCCACATATTGGGGATGGGTTGCCACCTCCCATACATGCCCCCCACCACAACATGTCCTGCCCCTGGCATGCTCCTACAGGCCCCTGTCCCACCTCACCCCATTGGTGCAGGCCAGTTAGACCACCTTCTGGCTAGTCTAACTGGCAGCCCCTCCTGCTGCCATGGTGGGGCTTCCAAGATCCCCAAAAAGGGGATGTGGCAGCATCTCCATGGTGCAAGCCCGCTTGTGACCTGCTGCACTGGGTTGTTGGATGCAACCCTGGTGCAAGTGGACTTCGATGCAGCTGTGACTGGAACAGATGCAGGCTGCATTATAAAACTGCATTTTATGCAAGTTGTGATGCAAATCACAACTTGCATCAAACACCTTTGATGCATGTCCCTTGCATCTGTCGCATCAGACTGAAAATCAGGCCCTCTTTGTTGTTATAATTAGTTAAAAGATGACATAGAAGGAATACTCAACATTTTCTGCCATTTCCTTTTCTGAAGTTATTTTATTACCATTGTGTAAAAATAAACCTATCCTATAAGTCTGTTCCAGTTGCTGTAGCAGGAGTTCCCCATGCTAATAATGCATATTGCAAATGAGTGCAACCATATGCTACTGTGTGCAAACAGGGTTTGCACACCCTAACACTTGAAATGTAATACCTATGGAGCTCCATTCATGGCATAGCAGCATTTTTTTATTTTTTTTTATTTTATTTTATTTCAAAGGATAAAAGCCATTGAGCAGAGCTCCTTCTCAGTGATGTTCTATGCATTTCAAGTATAGCACACACTGATGTTAATTCCTATAGTAAATGAATAATGGGATTATTTTATGTCAGAATTCAAAACCATTTATAATACGCACACCCATTTAGGATATGTAGAATGAA
Source organism: Neoceratodus forsteri (assembly GCA_016271365.2). Lineage (NCBI taxonomy): Eukaryota > Metazoa > Chordata > Ceratodontiformes > Ceratodontidae > Neoceratodus > Neoceratodus forsteri. Next base: position 1,685,302,758 of record CM057456.1, read on the forward strand.
AGTTCACAATGCATCCTGGTACCCATCTTGACACTGTAAATTCCAGAAAGTTAGAAATAGAACTATACAGTATTGGGTACCATACTAAGTGATTAGGGATCCAAGAAGGCAGTATAGCATAGTGGTTAAAGGCACTGAGCTGCAAACCTGGAGACCTGGGTTTGAATCCCATCAGTCCCCACTTGCATAATGTCTGACCCTGAGCAGGTCACTTAACTTCCCTGTGCTCCTGGGTCGCACCTGGAAACCAGCTCTGGCTTAGTATGCCTTTACTGGTTAAACAATTTCCCCTTCCCCTTTCCCTAAGTAGCCTATTGGGGCATCCCCAGTCTTCTGAGTGGTAGTCACTGTAAATACCTAGATCTCTTAAGTAGTTATCTAGTCTCTTATATTGATTTACAGTTTCTGCCTCAACTAAATAGTCTGGCAATATGTTCAAGAAATTTATTGTACTCTAAGTATAAAAGTCTTTCTCTATATCAGATTTAAAAGGCCTTCCCTGTAGTTGGTATCACTATTATCTTGTGTTACAGTATGCATATGTAGTGTAAATGAAAGGTTTACTTCATTTAAAATCAGTCAATGGTTAACTATTTTAAACATGACCAGGAGGTCTCTTCTTAAACATCCCCTCGTGAGGCTAAATAATTTTAGTTTAGTAAGTCTCTCTTGATAGGTTAAGTTTGTACCATGAACATTGTTTTAGTCACTCTTTGTTGCATATTTTCTATTTTGGTTATATCATTTTGGTGGCATGGATGCCAAACTTGTGAACAGTAATCAAGTTTAGGTCTTAGATAATGTTTATAAAACGGTAGTAATAAACCACTTGACCTGTTGACAAATGCCCTTTTAATCAATCCTCATATGTTATTTGCTGTTTTAGCCAAATTATTAAAGTGCAGATTAGGTTAAAATCAGTTCCCTGTCTTGCATAATCTTTCTTATCAAGTTCCCATTTGCAGTAGGTAGTTGTCCAAAATGGCACTATTGAAATTAAAGTTCATTCCCTTGGCAGATGTCCAGTTTGATATAATGTCTAAATCCTTCTTAATTGAGTGGTCTAGCTCCCTGGTGTCTACCTGTCCTCCCAATTTAGAATCATTAGCAAATTTTATAAACCTGTCTTGTATATTATCTTACACGTCACTAAAATATATACTGAAAATAGACTACATCCCAGTACCAAGCTCTATGCGATGCCACTGGTCACCTGTGTTATATCAGAAAGTAACCCATTGAGTCTGACTCTGTGTTCTTAAAGTTAGTCAGTTCTGTATCCAACTGCAGGTATAATGGCCTATATTTAGTGATAGTACTTTATCAGTGTTTTATGAGGAAAGGTATTGAAGGTTGTGCTGTAGTTTTGGAATAGAACACCTGCTGAAATGTCAAGTGAGCTATTTACTTTTCCATAAAACATTAAGAGAGCTGGCCCAGTGATGCAGCAGTAACACTACCGCTTGAAGTGCTGGTGACCTGGGTTTGGGAACAAGCCTGGATAACCAGAGGGTCAGCAAGGGGAGGAGGTTTGAGCATCCCACAGGACACTCACATCCTTGTGGTGGGGGAGTTGTCCAAATCATATCACTATAGTGCCTCCTGGAGGAGCTCAGGGGGTAACAGTGTGCAGAGTGTCTGTTTGGGGTGGTGATATGTCCCAGCCTAGCTACCTGCATGCCTGTTGTGTGCATATGCAACAGGTTATTACTGGCATCTCAGGGGTTGAGGGGTTGAAGGAACAGCAAAAGTAGCTGCACAACAGGATGATGACTCCCCTCTTCCACCAAGATTTGGCCTAGCAGCAGTCATCAACCCAACATGATAACCAGCACTATACCAGATGTGGTCACAGAATTTGGATTGTCATCCCCAAAGGCCTTTGCAGTGAGGGTTTTATTATGATGACAGCAGCTAAGCTGGACTAGGGGTTCAGGGAGAATGACAGGGCTGAGCAGTGATCCAAGAGGGCACTGATGGAGTCAAGGATGACACAGAGAAAAAGTAATTAAAAAATTAAGAGATGTGTTTTAGACAAGTCCTACTCTTAATAAACTCATACTGCATTTTATCCCTGCACCCATTGTTAGTTATTTGTAATTCTAAATTGTCAGTTATTGCTTATTCTATTAGTTTTCCCCAGATAGCAGTGATACTAATAGGTTGATAGTTACAAAGACAGTCTTTTCTTTCCTTTTTACGTCTGCATCATATGAGCTAAGCTGATGTGGTGATATTACATTGAAAATGGGGTCTCTGAGGTTGACCAGGTGATGCAGAGGGCTGAGGCACTGGACTCTTTACCTCTCACCACGCCGACGACCAATGTTCAGAAGTGAGCATTGGTCACCAGAGGTTGCCGGGGAGGTGTGGTGCAGGATGAGCTGCTGACAGGCAGATCTCCTCTTCAGGGAGGTACCTGAACCTCCCTCAGTACTTGGCTGCCTTGCAGTGGAAGCTAGGGGCAGTGCATCTGAGGGGTGCTAGGCCAGTGGGGTGGAAGGATGGGGCTGTCACCAGAGCAAGAGGGTGCATGCACACCTCCACACACATGCACCTCTTTGTCTGGGTCCCTGGGGTAATGTGGGAGTAAACCAGGAAAAAGGTCTGGGCTGCAGCAGGATGATGCCTCTGGGCTGGCTCCAGTGGTCTGCTGGGACATGCTTACAGTAGTGTAATAAGATTCCTAAAGACCCCAGAGTCTGGTAGGTTGGTGGACAGCAGCTGCGGCCCTCCAAAGGATCTATAAACACCGATATGGAAAAATACAAATGGAGGCTCTGGAAGCATGTGACTGTGAATGCACCAAATTTGTCTCCTTACTCTGAGTGGAGTTGAAGTAGATCTCGCCATGTCCTCTCCATTCAGTTCAGTGAGCTTCCTTCCTCTCCCCTCTGCACAATGTTTTCATGCTTGCAATCCCAACCACGAAACAGACTGCACAGAGAAAACATACAAAGAGAGCAAGTTATGAAAGATGAATCCAAATGTTGGTGTTGGTGCATAGATGGTACAGAGTTTACAGAAAAAAGAATTCTTAAAAAGTACATTTGTGCAAACCAGTATGTCATTGGAGATTGCTCCCAAATGTTTAAATGCATCTGTAACAACTAAATAGATTAATTGAAACTCATACAGCTCACTGACTATTTTTATAAACTTCAGAAAAAACAAGAAAATATATGAAGGAAACAACATAAATCTCATTAACAGTGTTTGCCTTGAAGTTGGGGGCAGTGGCACAGGGTCATAATGTTGCAAGACATTATGCCGCATGGCAAAATTGCACTGCCAATACAGTACAATTTCTGCCACCACACCGCCACACCCCCCGTAATCAAACCTGGTCCCAAATGCAGCACCTGGGTTCCTACTGTTGTGGCTCAGTCCAGTGAGCCACGGCAGCTGCTCGGCGGAACCCACTCCAAGCAGAGGACTTATCCTCTGCCTGGAAAAGTGTGAATGGTGCAATAATACGTACAGCAGTATACTTGGTATTGCACCATTCACTCACAGCTACAGTGCTGTACTGGTTTAGCCATAATGTCATACGCTATTAAGCGTGCAACATTATGACCCGATAGGGGGGCAGCTATTAAGCTGCAGTGTGCAGCAATCAAGTAAATGTATTTCTCAAAGTAAATTACTGAAATGAAAAGCTCTGACAAAAACGAGTTACCTAGATATATAATAATAATTCTGATGTAAAGACACCTCCAATCTTGCAATTGCAGTGAGTTATAAAGGAACTAGTAAGTCGGTAGTCCCACAACCACCGTATTAAAAAACTTTATAAAGTTCTCAAACGGTCAACTCCAGATGCTAATGGTTTTAGGTTCAGCAGTTTAAAGTAACAACAGGTTCCAAAAGAAGATCTCTAATCGTAAGGAAATTACACAAAGAATTCAGAAAATGTAATGAATTGAACCGCAACTCACAACAGATTCTGAATATGGTGCAAGAAGAATCAACTGGAATAGTACTAGTGATAGCAACCACACCATTGCTCTCTGCAAACTTCTCATGTCCATAATGCATCTTCCTTATATTCAACAGGAAATTACATAAAGAATTTGAGTAGTGAAGGCAAAGGATAAAACAACTGTGGATACTATTTGATAAAGAACCCCTATGTTCAGCAGGCAGTGTAGGGATTAAAAAAAATTAAAATCTGATTAGAAAAAAACACGCTATAATGTTAAAGGAATTTAGCATGCTAAACCACTGCTTATACTAACTAGCAACACAAAGATTAAAAATAATAACACAAGAATAAAGAAAAATACTCTGTGCAGTTTAGAACTTATATCATAAATAATTGAAAATCAGCTTTTTATATGTAATTAAAAAAAGGTCAGAGCAGATAAACCCTACCATATATGACCTTGCATTGTCAGAGCTGTGTGTGTGTGTGTGGGGGACTGCACATTCACTTTTATCAGGAGTGGTTTTATTTTATAGCAAACCTCACAGCCTTGGTAAAATTGTGACTGAAACTCAACTTTTTTGTTCATATTAGGTAAAGCAGCAGGTTGGTAGTTTGTGTTTAGCTTGTTTGCCCTACCTTCCTGTCTAAATCTGCTGAAATAAATATTGTGTTGTGCTGTCTTTCTGTAATAGTGACTGCAAGAACTGATTACTGCCACAAAAGCTGTTGTTTTTTCATATTTAACAATCAGCTAAATCAGGATTGTCCAAACATTTTGGGGTTGTGAGCCACATTTAAATTTCTGAGTAAGATGTGAGCCACAACAACGAGCAGCCCTTGCCATACCCAACATGTAGCCCTTGCCATACCCATACTTATACACATTTAGCCATATTTAGGAGTTAAAATGATAACATAGCCATAGTGAATAGCTAATAATTGTATTTTAAGTTACAATATTTGTAAAAAATTGTAATGTTAAAATAATTATTCAGAGCAGCTCTGGAGTTCTAGATTTGCATGCAGGCTTAGTAAAAGTAGCTTGTTGGGCACTCAGGGCACTTTTCAACTCCTGTACACTGACTTTTCACAAATTTTAAAGGACTGTGACATGTACTTGACAAACCCATCGGGGAGCCACATCAGACTGCTTCAAGAGCAACATGTCTCACGAGTTACAGATTGGCCACCCCTGAGCTAAATACTGTAGCTTGCTCCTGTCCTCATGTATTGACATGCACGATGTTACTCATGTCACCCATGAGCAGTCACTTAATAAGGCAATGGGAAAAGGGTGCCAATTAAAAAAAAAAAATTACTGGCAGGTCATATAGCAAGCCAATCAGCCTTCGTGTGTTCCCCCACCCAATTTATCTGTAGTGATTACAGAGTTTGGCAACAAGTTTTTGATAATTTCCTCACTGTTCTTACATTCCTTGAATTCAATCTTTATCATCCTTTTCACTCACCCATCACCAACACCACCACTCACTTGCAACAGTAGAACATGTAACTGCACCATCACAATTGTTCAATATGGCATATGCAGGGACGGCACTACAATAAACAGTAAATGAGGAATACAACAGTCTGTTTGAATCAAAATTGCTATTTTCTACATTATCACAACATTGTGTCTATTCTGAAAGAATATGCTACTTTGTACAACTTCTAGATTTCTTATCTCATTATAATTCAGATTTTCAGTGACTGTTTCTAAACATCATTTTAAAAATGTATATTTGTTCTGACTATGAACCGAGCACTTGCAATAATCACGTACAACTGCCTTCATTACATGAATATAATAAATACGAACATACAAAATTGCCAGCAGATACAGGCCATACAGTCTATCACGTCTGCTCAAGTGTGCAGCTAGCAGTCCATTACACTGCAGATGCCCCCTCCCTCCCCCCTACCTGCATAACTGTAACCTCCCCCCTCACTTCATTCCATCCCCTTTTAAAACTGCCCACCGACTTACAGGATACCACCTGTGAAAAGATGCCTTCTCATTTGTCTCCTGAATCTTCCACCCTCCACTCTCGGACCATGCCCCCTAGTGTTCCTCCCTCCCTTTAACTTAAAAATTCCCTCTGCTTCAGTCTTGTTTAGTCCTTTCATATATTTAAAGGTCTCTATCATATCCTCTCTATCCCTCCTCTCCTCCAGGGAATATATGTTAAGCTCCCTTATCCTCTCTCCTCATAGGATTTGTCTTGCAATCTCAGGATCATGTTGGTTGCTGTGTGCTGGACCCCTTCCAGCAATTTAACATTTTCCTTAGGTACAGGCACACAGTACTCCAGGTGTGGTCTCACCAATGGCCATTACAGGTGCAAGATTACCTCTCCTCTGCTCTCCTGGATGTGATTCCTCTGGCAATACATCCCAGCATCTTATTAGCTTTAGCTGCTGCTTTTCTGCACTGTGCTGAGTGGTTCATTTGCCCTGTTATTATCCCCCTGAGATCCTTCTCCTCCTCTGTAGTGGCTAGCTGTGCCCCCCCAGCTGATAACAATGTCTTGGATTCCTTGCCCCCAAGTGCGTGACTTTGCATTTCTTTGTGTTGAAGCCCAGCTGTCATGTGTCTGACCAGTACTCAAGTTTAGCCAGATCATCCTGTAGCCCCTGCCACCCTTCTGTGTCATCCACTACCACACCACAATCTTCATGTTATCTGCAAAAAGACTAATCTTATTCATATTGCCATGTGAGATGTTGACAATGAAAATGCCAGACAAGACTGGGCCCAGTACCGAGCCCTGTGGTACTTCACTAGTCATAGCCCTTGGTGATGAGAGATCCTCCACCACCACCGCCACCACCCTATGCTGCCTATCCTGCAGCCAGTTTCTGACCCATTCCACCATTTTTGCCCCTAGTCCCTGGTATCCCAACTTGCTAATCAGCCACCTACATAGCACTGAATTGAAGGCCTTGCTGAAATCCAGATACAGAACATCCACCGCATGGCTCCTATTGAGTGCCCTGATCACCCAGTTATAGAAGTCAACCAGGTTCATCTGACAGGATCTGCCAGAGACAAACCCATGCCACTTTCCATCCTGGAGACCATCATCTTCTAGAAAGGTTACCAACCTTTCCTTAAGGATCATCTACATTAGCTTCCTCACAATGGATGTAAGGCTGGCTGGTCTATAGTTGCCTGGTTCATCCCTGGGTCCACTTTTGTGGAGGAGCACCACATGTCCTGTCCTCCAGTTGTGGGGTATCAGATACAACTGTTAGCATGACAATACTCCGTATGTACTTGGTTTATTAATTTCTAAGACACACTATTATTATATTTTGAGGCATCCTATATGAAACACATGCTAGAGAAGCTCATTTGCAAACAAAAACCTTTAAAATAATAGCATAGGAGTGATAGATATATTCAGTTAGTTATCCCATTACACATATAAAACAAAAAGAAAATGTTACTAAAACAAGCAATATTATTTGCAGTACACCAAATAAAAAATCCTTTATGTGAAAGCTAAATGGCAGCCTGAATAATCAAACTGAAGGTAGACCACATTTCTCAATGTATTTATGGTCTGAGTAATAACTGGCATTATCAATGCATTTCCTGATCAGGCTTTTTTTTTTTTTTTTTTGTGGTGGGCACGTGATCTGTCAGTCTATAGCAGGTTTTTTTTTCTGTTTTTTATTTTTTTGTTGGGAGGTAAAACAGTGAACCAGCTCATCTTAAATTAGAGATAAGTGTAGAGGGTGGGGAAGAAGATCAAGGTTGGATTCACATAAATACAATGTACTAATTTAAAGGAAATTGTCTAAAATTAACCAGACTCCCTAACTACTACAGATGGGGGGTGGGGGTGGTTGCTTGCTGTATAAGCTGCTAGTAACTTTATTTTTCAATTGGCACCCTTTCCCCACTGTATCAGTAAGTGGCCATTTGTGGGTGACACAAGTAACATCACCTGTGTCAGTACATGAGGATAGTATCAAGCTATAATATGCAGATAAACTGTAAATATGAAAAAAAAAACATATTTTGTGCAGCAATAAGTAATAAATATTTGGGGCAGAATTCACTAAGGACTTGTGCTCAGCGCATCATGGATGCCCAGGCATAAATGAGATGCACTGAGCACCATCTGTGGTAGTCACAGAAGATGCACTGGGGGAAGCCCCTGGCACATCCCATCAGTGAATGCCACATTTGCGCACAGCCTGGAATGTGCTGGTGCAACCCCCTGGTCGGGCTGGGATTTCAATGGGGTAGTGCATCTCACAATGCGCTGCACCCAACATTACCATTCAGAGCTATTAACAAGCAAATGCGGCCATTAGGCATGCAAGGCACAATGGGGCCATTTGCATGTCATTATGGTCCCATTTGCATAAGTAGTGCACCCTGCCTGCACGGCAGTACAGTCACAAACCCAGCACCCTTGTTTGTCTATTGTCCCCCACCCAGAACCCCGATCACATATGTACAGCCCTGTACACAGCCCTGGTAGGATTGTGGTACCCCCCTTCCTGCTTGTAGCCCCATATTGTTGAAATATTTCAGCTGCACTGCCCCAGTAGGATATTTCATCCCCCCTCCCCGAATCCAACCGTAATGTATACAGTGGTAGAGGATGCTCCCTGGTAGTCCAGTGGACCCCATCCCATCTCGAACCTCATCCATACAAATAACCCACGGTAACATAATCTGGTAGTCTGGCGGTGACCCCCAGCCCCAATCGTACCAAAGGTGATAAGACCACTTTTCCCTGGTAGTCCAGTGGACCCCCACCCACTGAGGTACCCCCACACCTGCTCCCCCATCCCAGCATGGCTGTAAGCCCATTGGTAGACCTTGTTGACCTATGGGCTTGTATTGTACTTCAAATATGCACAACTTTGTGAATGACACAGGTCATTTACAAAGTTGTGACTGACAGGGTAGTAGTACACACTGCAAGTCCATTGGTTGACATGGTCTGCTAAAATGGGCTTACAGTTGTACAGTAGCTGTTCTTCACAGACAGTACTGTTGGTAGGCAGCCATGGCGGTGTGTAGATGGGTTGAGCTGCCCACCAACAACCTTAGCCATGCTGGGATGGGGTAGGCGGGGTGGTGGGGGGTCTCAGTGGGTGGGGATCTGCTGGACCACCAGGGTTATGGGTGAATGCGGCTTGGATGAGTGATCGGGTGGGCTGGGGAGGGGGATACAGATGCATACAGTGGTGGCGCACTTGGTTCTGCACTACGGAGCTATGGGCAGGGCGGGGGGTACATCAGCATACATTGATGGTGTCCTTTTAACTGCACTGCCAGGCCATGGGCAGGGAGGGGGTATATCAGCATACTGTGGCAGAGGACTCGCATCTCTGCACTACGGGGCTGTGGGCAAGGTGGGGGATACTAACACCCACTATGGCAATGGGCTATTTCACTGGCATTATGAGGAGAGTGGTGGGGGGGTACTGGACAGCCAGGATGGGTAGGCTGCCATGCTGCTGTCTGCAGTATTGCAGCCTGCCTGTGGGTGGACACCCACTTATGTCTACTTGTTGTAGACCTATCTTTAGGAGGTGCATCTCCAGACTTGCCACGGGATGTGCCTCCAAGTTGGGCTTTGAATGGGGCTGTACACCATATGCATGGGCATGCCCCCTGCACAGCCCCTCCAGATGCACCCCATCTTATTATAATGGGTGGTGTGTGGCACATCTGTGATGCATCAGCACATCAGTCCCCTTTCAGAATCACACCACTGTGCAAGTCATGGTTGCACTGGCGCATCTCGGATGCACTGGGCACATCCCTTTTGAGAATCCTGCCCTCAGAGTCACTATTACGGGAAGGCAGCACAGCACTCAGCTCATTTCAGCTGATTAGGCATAGAGTGAAATAGGCTAAACAAGCTAAACACAATCTACCAACCTTGTAGCTTTACCTAATATGAAGAAAAAAAGTTGAGTTTCATTCACAGTTTTATCAAGGCTGCAAGGTTTGGTGTAAAACTAACCACTCCTAACAAAAGTGAAGGTGCAGTCTGCTAGCTTCAACTTGTGCCTGGTGAGATAATTAGACATAGAATAGTTTCAAATCAGGTGGTGAGAGGGACTGCTAGATGTCAGAGTGGAACTTTTGCTGGGAGTGCTCAGGGCCACACTTTTTCTCCCAGCTCCCCCAACACTTAGTGCTTTTGGTGGCAGATGATGTGGAAGATACACTTCAGTTGAACAGGAATCATCAAATTTACTGTGACAATGCTTGGCAGTGGCCGGGGGGAAATGTTAGTTCAAGAGTGGCTCAGCCACAATAGTGATTTACTCACTTGGTGTGAGTGTTTGATACACTTTATTTAATAAATGGACTTGCTTTAATATTTGGAATCCTGGTGCTTGTTGTTGCTGTGGGTCCCCATACAGTTCTGCCTGCCTTTAAGATACAGTTCACAATGGACAGAGAGAGGGTTTGATTTGTCATTTCTAGGCTTTCTTTGAAGGTACAAGATACATGTGTGTGTGTGTTCAAAATGTAGAAAAAGAAAATATTACCAGTAAATGAGAGACTACATAAAAGGGAAGGGAAAGGGTAAATTGATTAACCAGGAAAGGTACAGTAAGCTGAAGCTTGTTTCCAGGTGCGACCTGGGAGCACATGGAAGCTAAGTGACTTGTTCTGGGTCATACAGTATGCAAGTGGGGGCTGTGGGCTTCAAACCTAGGTATCCAGGTTTATAGCTCAGTGCTCTTAATGGCTATGCTATACTGCCTCCTGTAAAGTCTGCATGTAAAAGAAGCAAAACTGGGACAGTTAAATCCCCTTTATATGACTGCAGAGTGAGAGCTATGCTGACATAATGCTATTACATAGAGAAGGGGGCTCTGGAAACACATAACTGTGAATGCACCACAGTTTTCTCCTTACACCAAGTGGAGTTGAAGCACATCTCTGCATCCTCTCCACTCAGTACAGTATGATTTATTCCTCTCGCACCCCTGCACCACACTATTTTCTTGCTCCAGACCCTGCTGGCTATGCCTCTCTATTGGTCGCTGGTAGTACTGGCCCTCGTCACACATAGCACTGTGTATCAGAGTGAGAAAGTGTGGCAGGCTGGGAAATGAGCACTTGATCTGTTACATTTGTTTCACCCTGAATCCTCCTCCGCCCTTCTCTCTCTTGTGTCTGCCTGACAGTTGCTGCTCTAAGGATGCCATTCCAGTTCCTCCCAAATCCCCTCCCCACTGCTGTTGTGTGTGTCCCTCTACATTTCTCACCATTACTATTGCTGTCTTTCACCCACCAGCTTGTGGGCTGAGCTCCTCCAGCCAATAGGGAGAGAGAAACTGAACAGCAGCATGACTCGGGCTCAGCTCCTACAGCATCGCTCAGCCAGACACACACAGAGCAGCACTCACTCTCAGCCACTGAATGATGCACAGTGCATCTCTCTCTCTCTCACTCTGAGGTTGGGGTCTCTGAGGGGTAACTTATGCCCTCAGTCTCAATTGAACTGTGTGTTTCAAAATTCATTCCACTGCAGCTGGTTGCTTGAGTTCCTGAAAGATATACTCCTCACAATAATTAAAGAGCTAGTAGCACCTAAAACGGCCACCAGAAGCATACTTCTAAATGATCCCTCATTAACAATGATGTCCCTCATTTTAGCAAGTGCTCTAGTCTGTGCCAAATATGTCCCACATTGAGAAGGCACTGTAAACTCAGAATGTAAAGCAGAATTTCTTAAGATTTTATGATGCTAAAGCAAAATTAACTTTGCACAATAAAGACACTAGGTCTAGGATAGCATGTATGTTAAAGGAAAATTCCTCCAAAGTGTTAATATAATTGCAAACTGCATATGAGCTCACAAGAGTCCATCATGAGCCAAAAACTGGAGGGCATCAGAGAAATTAAGTTGGCGGTACACTAAAAAGTGGGATGGCAGGCTTGAGCATGTACATCCAAATTACTTCACTACTACTGCAGTAGCAGCAGTTGTGGCTCTGACCAGAATTTGTTGTATATGGGGATAGCTACAATCTGTCTCCAGTCTCTGGGTACTAATATTGCTCTAATGGATGAGTTATGTATTGTTGCAGTGGCAGTCACTATTTAATCAGATGTCTCTTTCATGATTTTGGGGTGTTACAAGTCAGGATCTGCCAATCTTTTTCTCTCCAGACTTTTTAGTCTTTTTATAAGCCGGGCTTTGGATATACATAAATTTCCTTGTCCCTGTTGTGGAACAGTTCATCATTCAGATAATGCTCTCATTTTATTGAATATATTGCAAAAGTACTGTAACTGACCAGTTTGTCTGATAATTCCTTCTGATTGAATATTTCCTTACTGTGCCATTTATATTTAGTGGACCAATTTTCCTGTCCCCTTTTTTAGGCCATTTATGTAGTCCAAGGTTTTTTTTTTTTTTTTATCCCATTTCCATTTAGTAGTTTGCTTAGAAACAGAATGGGATATTATCAGCAAGAAACATTACATGTTACTCAGAATCTCTAAACACACTAAACAGTTTAATGTCTGTCTGCTTTCTGTGTGTAAGCAGATAATGATTCTTGAGGGGATGAAGGTGTGTGAGTATGTGTGTATATGCAGTCCAACTCCCCATACAGTCCAAGTTTTCAAGTTTAGTTTATTGTTCAACATCTTGTCATTACACACACACACACACACACACACACATATATGTATATAGTATAAAAATAGAGTTGTCATATAGGTCAATGGCAAATTACAGTTTCATGAGATTATCTATCTATCTCTATCTATCTATCTACAGATATAGATATATACTGTACTGTACATCAGTATGAATGTTCTATAATCCCACAGTCAAACATTGCCTCAAGTGGAGAGAGAAACCTTGGCAAGTTCTGTCAAAGCAGAAAGAAACATGATTATTCCTAGCACAGGGTGTTAGGGTTTGGGTACCTAAATTCCACGTTGGGGTTTCGGTCTCATAATCTCAAAAAGTCATCAAAGACCAAGAAGGGGTATATACATACCCACAAAAGGCTTATCTTATTAGCCATTACAGATACAGACAGGCTGATATTAGCCCTGAAAGATCTGAAAGCTTTCAGCAAAAAGTATTGTATTTTGCTATAAGTTTTTCAATAGCTTTAATGTAGTTAACCAGTCTTCTAACTGTAGTAAGGTCTGCTGAGTTCATTTGTTTTGAGCCTAACTGTATACAAAAAAGTCTTAAATTAGACAGTGTATTGGTCAAAATATCATCACACTGAAACTTAAATATTGGGCAAACCACTAGAACATAGGTCAGAGCTTCTCTGTGGCTATTTCCAAAGTTACATAAATATTCCATGTCTGTAATTTTAACATACCATTTTCTTAACAGATTACTTTCAAATAATTAAAAGCAAATGATTGTAGTTTCCTCTCATATGGTGAAGTTAAAATATGTAGATACAATTCCCTCTTAAATGTTGTTTTTAAAAGATATCCATTTACAAGCCTTTTGTTCTCTCACCCTTGAAAACTTTTGTTGAATCTGCACACAGAATCTGCTGGGAATTTAACATTTAACTGACCTGGAAGGAATCCATTTTCTGTAAGTCTAATTATTCTCTTCCAACAAGTTAGCATTTTCTTCATAACAAAAGTTTAAATTTGATGCTGTTCTTTTTCTGCTTGGACTACACCAGATGGGATTGAGAGGAGTACCTGAAATAGTTGTTTATAAATTTTGTTCATACTTGTATCCAGTAAGCCTCTTTGTATCCCCACATTTGAGCTCTGTAGAGTAATGTTGTTCTTAGTTTTGTATTTATTAAAAGGGGAGTCTTTAACATTATTTTCCCAAAATATTTTATTGAATTTCACTAGAACTCCCAAGGTTTGCTTAGATTTGCTTATACCAGACATCTTTCTAAATGTTTACTCCATGATTTATTATATGTAAAGCACATGCAGAGAAAATCATAGTAATGAACATGCTCCAAGCCAGAATTATTTACAAAAGGAAATCATAATGGATTTCTTTACCAATAAACATGCATTGGGTTTTTTAGGCTGATTTTCAATTTTGTTTCTGTCATAAGGAGGAAATATTATGCTACTTTCTTTGCAATCCCAATTTTGTAAGGTACATTAAAATAATATAATTGGCTTAAACTAAACAGCCAATATTGTAATCAAAGAATTTCAGGTTGTGAAACTCATGGTTGTTCAGATCTATAAGTATTGAACCAACATAGAGGCCAAACATGGTTGGCACCAGGACACAACCTGGTTCAACCTCCAGATTACTGTTAAACCTATCTGAATTATTACCCTTAAGTGAATACCTAACTTTATCCCAGGTATTGATGTGCAAAATAATAACAATATTTAAAATTCCTGTAGACGCTCCTACCTAGTCATTTGTGCCCAAAGCAGCTTTTTGCTCACTTTGCCAAAGGCCTAAAATAAACAATATTACATACAAAGATAATTTCTTAATCAAAGTATATTTGTTAGCCAAGTGATCAAACACAAAACAATTATCAATAACACAACAGTTTTCCTTGAATTCATATTGGGCTTCAACCAGAATGTTACTTTCCTGAATCCAGTTTTGTTACCTTTATATTACTATACCACTAATGAGTTTTTGGAGATTATCCAATAAGCTAATGAGTCAGCACAAGACAGAATTTTTTGAGTCTTCCTTTTTATGGCTGTGTGGGTGGATCCTGCAGCTGCTTTGTGGTAGCTCAGAAAATGGGCAACAGTGGAACGCTTCCATTTTGGAGTTTTGGTATGATCCTTCCTAAACTGCAAAACAGTCAGAAACCATCTGCCACAGCTGCTCAAGATACAGCTGCCTCTGCACTATTACTTTGTTTGCCACTTCCGTAATCCAGAACAGAACTGCACAAACATGTGTGCTGTGCATGTGCAGTTCCGTTGGCACTGTCATCTTGGAGATGGCATTCAGCGGTGCTCATTTTGTTTAGTTGGTAAGTAGTTACATTATGATTCTGCATCTACAGTGGTCTGCAAGACACTGACACTAGTGATGCTGTCTGATGACTGCTAGCAGAAGCCCTTTAGAACAGTTTTCATAATGCTTTAGTGTCAGGGAGATGTTCAGTCATGCTGTAAGTGGCGATGCAAAATCAGATGAGTAAGGCAGCTGGGCATCATGTTATGGAAGGCAGAAATTGATCCAGCGATGAAGAGCATAACACAGTAGGGTGAGGAGTGGAAGAATACAATGGGGACAGGAAAGGTAGAACATGATCAAGGGAGAGAGAGCAGTGCAAAATCAAGGCCGCAGAAAGACCACTCTCAGGAGAGACAAAAGACTGTAAAAAACTTAAGAAACAATAAGTAGCATGGACAGAAGGAAAATGAAGATGAGAATAGCAAGAGTAGAGGGTAAAATAAAAAGGACCAGTGGGAGAAAGTAAATAAGGAATATAGAAAAAAGTTCCAGAGACAGATGCAAGAAAGATTCATTAAAATAAAATGATCAAGTGAAGAAAGCCAGACCAAAGATGAAATTAAAAAGACCACTGACACAGGTAAGACAGAAACATGGCAAGTATAAAAATCATGACTTGGCAATTTTTCAGTGGGTTAGGGAGACTGTGAACCTACTGTAAATAGCTGTTGCAGGGGGCTCATAAAACAAGGATTATTTTGAACTGAAATTGGACCCAGAATGAGATAAATTGATGGGATTATCCCAGGCTAGCAAACATCATTTTACATGTTAACCTTTTTCTTTCTGCCCTTCCACTCTGATAAGGGCACTGTGCTCAGAATGAAATAAAATCTCTCTCCTCAGCTAGTGCTGGGAGATATGCAGCATAAACGAGTGTACCTGTCAGCTGAGCCAGAGTTGGGTGACTGGGCCTCAGTTGTCTTCTACTTTCTTTTCTCATTTCTTCTCCAGCCTTCCCTCCATAAGCATTTCATTCTGTGAGTTTTCAGAGCCCTGGGATGTGGCTCTGGCAGGAAGGTTAGTGTGAGGTTCCTGCAGAGAAGCAATTAAAGTGTATACTTCCTAATTCAGACCTCCATCACAAAGAGAAGCACAAGTAGAAGAGAGATGGTGAGGCACCACAATCAAAATGGATACCAGCAAATAGCTGATGATGAGGAAATTGCTGATAGAGAAGTACAATAGAGTACCATGTTCTAAGCCAATACCTGCATTTAGAGGAATGGCATCAGGTACCCCAGCACCTTGGATCTTAATGACCCTTCCTCAGGGTGCTTTATGACAAAATATCATTTAGATCAGAAGCATTGGGGTACTCTGTGTCATTCCTGAAAATGAAGCTATTAGCTTAATAGCCCTTTGCAGTATGTTTCTATATCTGTGCTATTCTGGTCATTGGCTATATGCTGATATCCATTTTGATTGTGGTGCCTCACTATGAGTTTTCAGCTGATGCAGCCAAGACTCTCCACACTGCCTCCTAACCATTCTGTACCATCAGGGATAAAAGATCTGCAGCAGATGTGGAGGCATTTGTTCGGTAGAGGAGTCAGCAGAAGTGTTTGACTGTTGCAAAGGTAAACAAATTCTGGTCAGAGCCAATTCGGCTGCATAATGATTGTAATGATGGTGTGTGGAAGTATTGAGTAGTTATGGAGAAGCAGTATAATGAATTGCAAGTAGTAATCTATGTTTATTAGTGAATATGGGGGAAAGTGTGAGAAAAAAGCATGCTACAAACTGTGCAATGCAAATGATATTAAGGTAATCAACACATATAGTAGAGGCAGATTTTGTTTGTGTGGAAGCACAGTGAATGATCATCTTATATCCAGTCTTTTGATTTTGTAAAAAGTTGAATAGTCCACATTTTTGGTTTGTCCATGAGGTGCTGCCTGGGTTATGCAGTAATACAAAATGTGTTAATAGTAGTGTAGTTAGTTTCAAAGTTGTTGGTAGTATATTTAGTTGGACATCATTGTAGTTTTCTCCTCTTGCTTTTTGGGGTAGGTATTTTAGTAGTTGGTGGTTGTGGTGTACTTTGTTCAGGCTCAGAGAAGTAATCACTGTGAATTTTGTTTATGTTCTCACATGCAATATGGCTGATAGTAATAATGTAAGAACATTGTACAGTCACTGCATGTTACTGGGAGGCTGTCGATAATGAATTTTTCTAAGTCTTTTGTTGGAAGTAGGAAATTCTGAAGTAGGTCTCTGTTAATTGTCCTGGAGTTTATTTTGTAGTCAGTGATGCATGATTTACAATATAGTTACCACATGTACCCTAAACTGAGCTGGCATCACTGAGATACATAAATGCATCTGCCCATGACCCTGACAGCAGCAGAAGGCATGGAGAAGTGTAAAGAGGGGGAAGCAGTATGGCAAAGTGTAAACAACACAGTCTTGAGGACCAGAAAATCCAGATTCAAATTCCATAACAGTCACTTGCTCACACTGTGACCCTGAGAAACTAAATCAACCTCCCCATGCTTCAAACCTCCCAGCTACATGACTTCATTGTAAATAAGATGCTGCAGTTCAGTTGAATTCTCTTGGGTGCATAAATGTAGTTAAAAAAATGAAGCTTTGGAATTGGAAATCTGAGGAGGCATTATGACAAAGTGGAAACAGCACAGTGTTGATGACTGGGAGACCCAATGCCAAATTCCACTTGCTCACATCATGACCCCGAACAAGCAAAGTGACCTCTAAGTGCTTCAAACCTCCAAGCTGCATGAGTTCACTGAAAATCAGATGCTGCTGCTCAATTGAGTTGTCTTGCGTAAATAAATGTTGGAAAAAAATGAGCCTTGGATTTCAATCTACTTCCCTTTCTTCACGTTCAACAGAAGGTGAGGTTCACTTTAGGAAAAAAAAATTAAGTGGCAACAGCACATTCTTGAGGATCTGGAGAGCCAGGTTCAAATTCCATAAGAGTCAGTTGCTCACAGTGTGACCCTGAGCAAGTAGATCAACCTCCAAGTGCTTCACATGTCTCAGCCACATGACTTCACTGAAAATGAGATGCTGCTGCTCAGTTGAGTTCTCCTGGGTAAATACACTTAGGAAAAAAACTTTGGAAATGGGGAGAGGCAGTATGTCAAAGTGGGAACAGCACATTCCTTAGGACTGGGAGACCCATGTTCAACTTTTATAAGAGCCACTTTCTCACAGTGTGACCCTGAGCAAGTAAATTAACCTCCCAGTGCTTCAAACCTCCCAACTGCATGACTTCAGTAAAACTGAGATGCTACAGCTCAGTTGAGTTCTCCTGGGTAAATAAATCTAGGGAAAAAAGAGGCCCTGGAAATGGACTCCACTTCCTTCCCTTCATGTTTACCAGAATTTGAGGTTCACTTTAGGAAAGAAAATTCCTTTTCTTTCATATGGCCCATTTCAAACATACCCTGTTCCAAAACCCTGTCCAAGATGTCCTCAGTTGCATTAGCCATAATGCATTCACAGACAGATGAAGAAATCATAAAGATAACACCAAACAATGAATGGGAAGGGGGGAATGCTTTGGGCAAAAGGAGTTCAACTGACTTAATCAAGGTTTCACCACATAAAAATGGTAGTAGTGGGATTCAGACATATACTCCCATGATGACACTACTGTATCCATTGTTGCCTGTTTTTTCTTGGTGTATGCACATACACAATAACTGTACTAGGATACTGCTGCTGACAACCTCCATATGCTGCAATGCAAATGAACAATTTCTACTTCTTCCCCATAAATAATGGCCCCATATATCATTTGTGGCAGCTGAAGGAAAAAAATTCATTTGCACTGTCTCATCTTAAAGAAAATTGCTCTGTATGCATCCATTTATTACCTTTTATGCAGTTTCTTTTTAACCTTTCAAAAACAATGTCATGTATGTCTCTCTCCCTTTTCATAGTACACAAGCAGTGCATTAAATTTATATACAGTAGCAAAATCAGAGGTTCATTTCATCAATTGCGGTTGATGCCCTCCCATTGCTACATAGTAAAGGAACAATTCTTCCTTCTTCACTTGACATATTGGATTTGCCATCTGTGGAACATGCAGGAAAAAAATATAAAATGCACAGCACCACATTACAGAAGACAACTGTGTATACTTCATTTTATACTTTTTATGCTGTTTTTTTCTTTGTAAAACATTTTTAGGTGTGTATCTCTTACTTTTTCTTGTCAACTCAGTACTGTCAATGTATTTGACAATATCATAGGCTCATTTCAGAAACCTTGCCAAATCAGGATGGAAATGACTGCATATGCCCATGATTGAGATATTTCAAGGGTGCAGTAACATTCAGGTTAGGTCAAGCACATCTGCATTATAGGCTTGCAAATTTTGACCAGCTCACATGGCTGATGTCTGGTGTGCAGAGACTTGAAAACACGATGCCAACAGAAATGGGACTGGTTTCAAACCAGATTGCTTCACTATCATATATTTTTAAAATTCAACTCAGTACTTTTTTAGGTAGCCAAATATGTGGTGCTGCTTTGGTTAGCATACATGCAGTTATTACTTGTGGGGGGGCACTGCTTATTAACTGTATGAGACAAAATGGGTCATACTGTGTGGCACCCATTTTAGGCACTTTCAGACCAGCTTAGAAAATAATCACTTTCTTTCACTTTTATTCATACAAAACTATGTTGCTCTGCAATACAGGTTGGGGGGGTTGCGATGTTACTTTACTGGGCTACATGTAACTGTCATATTCTTCACTCACAAATTAAGGTAATTAAAACTACATTTATAATGCTATAAAAACAGTGGTGAATTCCATGAGTTGGCAGGTGTCAACAGGAACACAAATGACTACAGTCATAACACATTTTGTTCATGTCGGATATTGTAAAAGTAGAAGTAAAAAATGACTGTATTGTACAATATACATTTTAAAAATTGCCCTTAAGTGAGTTAGCCTCACTTAAACAGCTGAGTGTATCTGCCCATAACCCTGAACCCAGAAGGCCTGGAGATGAGGAAAGAAGTGGAGGCATTATGGCAAAGTGGGAACAGCACAGTCTTGAGAACCGAAGGACAGGTTCAGAGTCCATAAGACCAGTATGCCATCCTTACAACAACACCAACAAAGTGAAATACACACCTGTAGGAAAAATCAACACTTTGCTGACAGGTCGCTGTGTTCGTGTGCCCAAGACAGGGGCATGCTCTCTCCCGGTCCTGCACCCTGGCCCGAATCGACTCCGGCAAGAGTGGAAAATCCCAAAAATGGGTGGGTGGTGAGCAGAGCCCCCACATAGAGGTTCAGGGGCAAAGCCCCCTAATAAAAAAACAGGACCAGGATACACACAGGAATCATGTAGACTGTAACTTGCAGTCGACATGATTCCTGTCTGTGAGATGCCAGTTGACATAAAGGTTGCTGAACAGGCATGGTAGAGCCCATAAGATCCACTTGCTCACAGTGTACCCCAAGCAAGTAAGTCAACCTCCCAGTGCTTCAAACCTCTGAAATGCATGACTTCACTGAAAAGGAGATGCTGCAGCTCAGGTGAGTTCCCCTGTATACAGAAATTTAGCAAAAAGGAAACCACAAAAACACACACACACACATACAAAAACAAAAGCTATGTGGAAATCGACACACCTTCCTTTCATTCATGTTTACTGCAAGTTGTGGTTCATTCTAGAAAATATTTTTTTTTCCATATAGCCTTTTTCATACATACCCTGTTGGAAGCTAAACATAAGACCAAACAACGATTGCAGGTTGGGGGGGGAGGGATTTGGGCACAACACAATCAATTGACTTGCTCACTGTTACACAGCACAACAATTGTAATGTGATTCAAATCTGTGCTCCCAATATCACACTAGTGTATCTATTCTAGCAAGCCTTTTCTTGCTGCTTGCATGTACACAGGATTTGCGATAGGAGACTGGTCTTGAGTACCTCCAATTGTTACACTGTACATTGCCAATTCCTCCTCCTTCCCCATACCTAATGGCACCTTAATTCATTTCTGACAGACACAGAAAAAAAAATAAGTTGCACAGCGCCACCGAAACAAAGACTGCTGTGTCTGATTCCTTGTATACCTTTTATATACTCTCGGTATTACTCTCGGTTTTTAAAAGTGGAAGCAGGCACTAAGCCCATCGAGACCACTTTCCCCACAATAGTGGGGGATATCAATTTTAACTACCCAGCAGTAGCCTGTCTAGTTCTAATTTAAACTGGTTACATGATGTTTGCTTAACTAGATACTGTGGCAAAAAGTTCCAAAGTACCGCAGCTGTCATGGTAAAATAATATTTCCGCTTGTTGGTAATTGCCTTTGGTATTTTTATTTGCCTTTTATTACATCTCAGTCCATATACTTTATCCAGGTATTTTAATCCACTTAGCTTCATGAGGTATTCATCATTTAGAGTATTAAACAATAACAACAAATCCCCTCTGTCCCGTCTTGTCTGTAAGTCATATCATCCCAATGAGTTTACCCTATCTGGATATGATAAATATTTTATTTCTAGTATTAATTTGGTCATTCTTCTCTGAAGACTTTTTATCATTTTTTTATCTTTTTCCAAATATGGTGCCCAGAAGGAGACTGCATAATCTGTATGGGGTCTAATATATGATTCGTATAATTTTATAATACATTCTTTATTTCGTGTTATAAATGCTTTTTAATCGCATTAATAATATGATTTCCTGTTTGAATTACTTTATTACATTGGTTACTCCAGTCAAATTTATTGTTTACTATTACTCCTAGATCTTGTTCATAGCATCCCATCTTAATTTCGTTCCCACATAATATATAATCAACATTGGGGTTCTTTTTCCCTAAATGCATAACCAGACATTTATTAGTATTGAAACACATGTTGTTATCTTTTGCCCATTTTTCAGCAATCAATAAATCTTTTTTTAATAGGTTTATTTTTATTTCAGTATTTACTTCTGAGATTTTAGTGTCATCTGCAAATTTACTTATCTGACAAGAAACACCCAATTGTAGATTTCTGATAAGTAAACCAAACAGAGTAGGACCCAGAACAGAGCCCTGCGGCACTCCACTTGTTACTGAAATGCTAGCAGAGTTTGTATCACCTATCCTTACACTCTGAGATCTGTTCCTCAACCAGGCCTCAACCCATTTAACAGTATAACTGTTAATTCCCAACTTAATCAATTTCATAGTTAATAAATTATGTGATACTTTGTCGAACGCTTTTTTGAAATCAAGAAATACAACATCCACTGGAATGCCTCTGTCCAGAGTAATACTAATGTTCTCATAAAACGTAACCAGATTTGTTGTGCATGACCTACCACTTCTAAATCCATGTTATGTATTATCCATTATACCCTTTGTTATTAATTATTGATCCATTTTTTGTTTTAATATTCTTTCCATGATTTTACACAAAATAGACGTCAGACTAATGGGTCTATAATTATCTACTCTATTTTTATTTCCCTTCTTATATATTGGGATCACAGTGGCCAGTTTCCAGTCCTTTGGTCCTCACCATTCCTATATGATTTATTAAAAATCATATGTAACGGGCACAAAAGTGCATCCAAGGTTTGTTTTATGAAAAATGTATTTATATTATCTGGCCCTGGTGACGATGTTTCTTTTAAGGCTCTAATTGCCTCTCTTATTTCCCCCTTAGTTATCTCCTCGTATGTGCTAGTATATGTATATGCCATATCGTTTATATGATCTTTACTCGAAAACACAGACCCAAAGTACTTATTCAATATATTACCTATGTCTGATCCATTATCAGTTTTTATCCCTTCATTAGCAATAGTGGATATTGGTGGATTTGAATTCTTATTTTTATTTATATATGCATAGAAAACTTTGGGATTATATTCCATTGTAGATAATTTATGTTCAATCTGTTTCATCTCTTTCTTAATTAAAGATTTAGTGATTTTTAGTTCTTTTTTTATATTTATTTCTGTTTTCTACACTGGGGTCTAATTTTAATTTTTTATATGCCTTTTCCTTTATTTGTATCTGTTTTTGTATATTGAGTGTCAACCAAACTGGGATTTTGCCTTTATAATTATTTATTTTAGTCTTAGGAATATATCTTTGTTCCAAATCATATAGTGTTCCCTTTAAGAGCTGCCAGCACTCATCTGCGCTCTTATCTTTATATAACAAGTTCCAATTTTTTCTAAACAATGCTTCCTTAATTTCCTCATAGTTACCCTTATAATAATTATAACTATATTTATTTTTCTTATAACTATTTTTGAATTGCTTTATGGAAAATATAACTGCGTTATGATCACTAGATCCTAAAGGTTCTACTATTTCAATAATACTAAATTTGTCTGGGATATTTGTTAAAATAAGGTCCAAGATGTTTTTTTCACGAGTTGGTTCCATGACCATTTGTTCTAAACCCAGTTTTATAAATGTTCCCAAATAGCTTTGTTCTGTATTGGTGAATGCAATGAGTTTTTGCCAGTCAATACCCGGCAAATTCAAGTCACCCATAATGATAACATCAGACGTTTCAGAGTGATCTGCTAAGAGTTGTATCAAAGCTGAATCATAAACTAAATCAGCATTGGGGGGATGATAGATATTTATTAATATGAGTTTTTTCTTTAGGTATTGTATCTGTATACAACAACCTTCTATTTCCACCTAATTTTCCATTAATATAGGTATGTCCTTTGTTATGATTGTATTTCTTATGTAAATACACGTCCCTTCACCATTTCTATTATTTCTATTTTTATAATATAAAATATATCCTGGGATGGCATTAGACCACTGAGAAGCCTCACTCCACCACGTCTCAGTAATTGCTATTATATCTAAGTTTTCTTGTTCCATTCTACTACCTAGTTCTGTTAATTTAACGGTGTTCAAACTCCTAGCGTTACACATAAAGAATGTAAGTTCATCACTCAAGGACAAGGGCTTCACTTTATCACTCCCTCTTTGCCCCCAGTACTTAGTTTAAACGTTGTTCAATTACTGACAGAAGTTGTTTACCAAGTTGATGACTTCCTTTTTTGCTAAGATGTAAGCCATCCCAGCTAAAGAGACTATAATCATTATTTAACTTTTCCCAATGAGTAATACAGGTTACATTATTATTCAATGCCCATTTCCTTAGCCATTCATTTATTTCCTTTATTTTTGCTTCTGTCTTCACAGAGACTTGTGGTACAGGCAGAATTTCAGAAAGGCATATTTCAGATTTTAATGACTTTAGGGTGTTGACCAGGGATATGTAGCTGTTTTTTATATAAATAAATTTACAACTAATGATGTCATTTGTACCCACATGAACTACTACTAGGGGATTTATACCCGCATCTTTAATGATGTTAGGAACTACTCTCTCAGTGTCCCTAATCCAAGCTCCCCTAAAACTTGAACACATTCCGTTTTGTTTATCTGTTTTACAGATATGTCCATCTATGTATTTAATTATTGAATCTCCCAGTACTATAACCTGTCTTGGGTCAGATCTTTCACTCATCTCTAGAAAATTAGTCAAACATCCAGGTACTACTACAGGATCAGTTAAGTTATTGTCCATTGGAGCTTCATTGATAATACTAGTACAATGTTCCTCATTATGTCCCTGTGCAATAGTAGTGATAATATTCTTCTGATTGATTTTATTCTGTGCCCCTAAGTTATTGGAACAATTCTTTCCATTTATTGTATTCACATTATTTATTCCTTCATTTTGTAATTCATCGTCTAAGATCTGAAATCTGTTTTCCACAGGAATTTGAAATTCCATTGCCCTCCTTCCCTTCTTTGTTTTTCTCTTGTTAATTACTGGACTCCAGTCATCACTACTATCTCCACTTTCCTCCCTTGCTCTCTTCAAGGAGTCTTCCTTTGTGATGTGTTGATTAATAGGGATTGTTAAATGGGATTTCTTGATCTCATTTAATTCAAAATATAAGACCTCATTTTGTTTATTTAAATCAATAATCATTTGTTCCAGTATTTATATCTTATTTTTCAGCTCTACATTCTGAATACACTGAGTGCATTTTAATCCTTCAAATCCTATACTTGTTTCCAGACAAAAATTTTGACACAGAATACAGGTCATTACTATTTCCCCAGTAGATAAGGTAACAATACCCTCATTGATATTCATTTCTAAATCACAATATCCTAAACAGACTATATTATTAAAAGATAGTTATAATATTGATTCAAACAACCAGGTACCAAAATGTGATTTATGTGATTATTTTAATAATTCTGGTTGGTGTTATTTCAAATTTTGTTTTATTGCTATACACACTTTAGGATCTGACCTGTTGGAATAGCCAACCTAAGTATCTATTCACAATTGCCTATCCAGCTATTTAAATAAACAGTGCTATTCAGCAACACATACCCTTATGTTTTTATATTTACCCCAAATATGTTTGTTTACACTTCCTCCTTTATACACATTAGTTAATCTGCCTGGTACACCTGACACACTTAACACGTGCTTAGACGCACATGTCTTTATGCATATCTTCGTGCGTGATGCCTCACGCATTTCCCCATTCTGCTCGCCCCACCACCGCAGGGGCATAGTAAATACCTCCAGATCTCGAAGAGCTTCAAAGGCCACAGGACCAACACTCGTAATAAAATTACTTTAAAAATATGGCTTTTTGTATTTCTTAACTGATTTAGGCTTTCTACTGCCCACTAATACACTGTACCAAAGATTTCTAAGGTTTAAAAGTTAGTTTTCGAGGTTTGTAGTCTTCAAAACCCCTGCCATGGACTACAAAGCTCCTCTTCCTGCTTCTGTAACTGTGCAGGGCTCAAGTGACAGATTTCAGTCACAAGCAATAGAATTTCAGTATTTTAAATCTCAACAAGCAATAGTTTAGGCAGAAAGCACTGCCACAGTAGTTCAGTCATTGTTATCAGCACCTAGCTGCTTTTTTAAAATGTGCTCGCCACAGGGCATAGTAAAATACCCTCCTGTACCCCGGAAGAGCTTCAAAGGTCACAGGACCAACACTCGTAATAAAATTACTTTAAAAATATGGCTTTTTGTATTTCTTAACTGATTTAGGCAACAGTTTAGGCAGAAAACACTGCCACAGTAGTTCAGTCATTGTTAACAGCACCTAGCTGCTTTTTTTTTAAAACCTGTCTGAAACAATTTGATGCATGTTTTCCATACACATCCTGTTCCAACACATTTTCCGATAATCATTTGAATCAGCCATACTACATACACAGAGCAAATACTGACAGCTACAGGTAAAACCAAACAATGAAAGGAGGTGGGTAGGAAGGGTTGGACAAAAGAAGGTCAATTGGCTTATTCAGGTTTACACAGGGTACAACTGTCATTGGTGGGACCCAAACTTGTGCTCCACAGGTCACAATTTTGTATCCATTCTAAGAAATGCTATGAGTTGTCAGGTGTCAATAGGAACACAAACACCTACAGTTGCATACCATTTTATTCTTATTGGACATTGTTACAGCAAAAATAAAAATAAAACCAATGACCTTAGTTTAGAATAAAAGTTTCTAAAAAGTACCCTTCAGTGAGTTGGCCTCACTGAGACAGCAAAGTGCTTCTGCCCTTGACACTGAAAACATAGGGCCTCAAGATGTGGACAGAAAGGTGAGGCAGAATGGCACAGTGGACACAGCACAGTCTTGAAGGCTGGGAGACACAGGTTCAAATTCTGTAAGATCCACTTGCTCACAGTGTGACCTTGGGCAAGTAAATCAATCTCCCTGTGCTTCAAACCTTCCAACTGCATTACATCACTGAAAATGAGATGCTGCAGCTCAGTTGAATTCTCCTGGGTAAATGCATTTGATGTGTGTTTTCCACATACACCCTGTACCAATGCATTTTCCAATAATCATTTGCATCAGTCATACTGCATGCACAGATCAATTACTGACAGCTACAGGTAAGGCCAATCAATGAATGGAGGGGGGTAGGAAGGGTTGGACAAAATGAGGACAATGACCAAAGTAGTAGATCAGGGAGGGGCTGTGGACATGGCCTACCTAGACTTTAGCAAGGCATTTGACACAGTCCCACACAAAAGATTAATCTACAAGTTAGCCAGCCTGGAAGTGGGTCCCAAGATGATAGCCTGGGTAAAGAATTGGCTGGAGAATAGGCCACAGAGGGTAACAGTAAATGGAGTCCATTCTGAAGAAAGGGGGGTTACTAGTGGGGTACCGCAGGGTTCAGTATTAGGACCGGTCCTCTTCAATGTCTTTATAAGTGACATTGTAGAGGGACTGGAAGGAAAAGTATGTCTCTTTACAGATGACACAAAGATCTGCAACAGAGTTGATGCACAAGGTGGGGTGGAAAGGATGAGAAGGGACTTGGCAAGGTTAGAGGAATGGTCAAATGTATGGCAGCTTAGATTCAATGCTAAGAAGTGCAAGGTAATGCACCTGGGAAACAAAAGCCCAGGGGAAGTGTACACAACGGGAGGTGAGATACTAACAACAACAAAAATGGAAAGGGACCTGGGGTAGTCATATCAGATGACTTAAAGCTGGGCAAGCAATGTAAGAGGGCAGTAAGGAGGGCTGGGGGGATACTGGGATGCATAGGGAGAGGCATCACCAGTAGAAAACAGGAAGTTGTTATCCCTTTGTACAGACAGCTGGTGAGACCTCATCTGGAATACTGTGTGCAGTTCTGGAGACCCAATCTCCAC
This sequence comes from Neoceratodus forsteri, assembly GCA_016271365.2. Classification (NCBI taxonomy): domain Eukaryota; kingdom Metazoa; phylum Chordata; order Ceratodontiformes; family Ceratodontidae; genus Neoceratodus; species Neoceratodus forsteri. The sequence continues at coordinate 1,685,330,342 of CM057456.1, forward strand.
AATGACATAGACAGGTTGGAAGCTGCCAGAGGAGGGCAACTAAAATGGTGTATGGTCTGCACCAGAAGACATATGAAGAGAGACTAAAGGAGCTTAATATGTATAGCCTTGAGGAAAGGAGGGAGAGGGGGGACATGATAGAAACTTTCAAGTACCTCAAGGGAATCAACAAAGTCCAAGAGGGTAGCATCTTTCAAAAAAAGAGGTGTGTAAGAACAAGGGGCACAATTTGAAGATGGGGGGTGGCTCAGAGGTAATGTAAGGAAGTATTTTTTCACAGAGAGGGTTGTGGATGCATGGAATGGCCTTCCGGAGGAGGTTGTGGAGTCAAAAACAGTGGTTGAATTCAAGCATGCATGGGACAGTCATAAGGCAATTCTAGGGGGTGTGGGTAGAAAGAAGTAGGCTGCTGGTTAACTAGGATCTGCAGCTTATCCATTAGGTAGGGAAATGGGCAGACTGGGTGGGCCAAGCGGTCCTTATCTGCCATCAAATTCTGTGTTTCTATGTTTCTATGTAATTGGTTTATTCAGGTATAAACAAGGTAAAAATGGCATTGGTGGGAGTCAAACCTGTGCTCCACAGGTTACAATTGTGTATCCATTCTAGAAAATGCTATGAGTTGTCAGATGTCAATAGGAACACAAACACCTACAGTTATGTACCATTTTTTTCTTATTGGACATTGTTATAGCAAAAACAAACCAATACAATAAAACCAATGATCTTAGTTTACAATAAAAGTTTTAAAAAGTACCCTTCAGTGAGTTGGCCTCACTGAGACAGCAAAGTGTTTCTGCCCTTGACACTGAAAACATAGGGCTTCAGATGTGGACAGAAAGGTAAGGTAGAATGGCACAGTGGACACAGCACAGTCTTGAGGACTGGGAGACACAGGTTCAAATTCCATAAGATCCACTTGCTTACAGTGTGACCTTGGGCAAGTAAATCAATCTCCCCAATCTTCAAACCTCCCAACTGTATGACATCACTGAAAATGAGATGCTGTAGTTCAGTTGAATTCTCATGGGTAAATAAATTTCACAGAAAAAAAACAAAGGGCGCTTGGAAATCAACTCGACTTCCTTTCATTCATGTTTACCAACAGTTGGAGTTCATTCCAGAAAATAAAATTAATTTGGTTTTACATAGCTGTTTTCATAATACCCTGTTGAATGCTAAACATAACACCAAACAATGATTGGGGGTTGGGGAGGGGTTTGGGCACAACGATGTCAACTGACTTGCTCAAGGTTAAACAGTGCAAAACATTGTAGTGGTGGGATTTAAATCTGTGTTCCCAAGATTACAGTACTGTATCAATTCCACCAAGCCTTTACTTGGAACTTGCACATAAACAGGATTTGTGCTAGGAGACTAATGTTGAGGACCTCCGTATGCTAAACTGTAAATTAACAATTCCTCCTTCTTCCCCGGGAATAATGGATCCATAATTAATTTGGCAGACACAGGAAAAAGGAAAAATGTATGGCACCCCTTTAAAAAACTGCTATGTAAACTTCCTTGTATACCTTTTACACAGTTTTTTAAAACCTTTCAGAACCAATCTGATGTGTGTTTTCTACACACACCCCCTGTCCCAAATCATTTTCTGGGAATCATTTACAGCAGTCATACTGTATACAAAGAGCAATCAGTGACAGATACAGGTAAGATGAAACAATGCTGGGGATAGATGGGGGGAGATTGGACAGAATGAGGTCAATTGACTTGTTCAAGTTTACACAGGGTTAAAATGGCATTGGTAGGACTCAAACTTGTGCTCCACAGGTCACACTTATGTCTCCATTCTAGGAAACTCCATGAGTTGTCAAGTGTCAGTAGGAACACAAACAATAACAGTTACATACCATGTTAATCTTATTGGGCATTGTAACATTGAAAATAAAATAATGTAAAAACTGACCTTAGCTTACAATAACATTTTAAACCACATCTCCTTACGAGAGCTGCACTCACTAAGATGGCAAGGTGAATCTGTTCTTGACCCAGAAATCAGAGGCCCTCGATATGTAGACAGAAGGGTAGACAGTATGACAAAGTGGGAACAGCACAGTCTTGATGACCGGGAGACCCAGGTTCAAATTCCATAACAGTCACTTGCTCACACAGTAACCTTGAGAAACTACATTGACCTCCCCATGCTTTAAACCTCCCAGCTGTATGACTTCACTGAATATGAGATGCTGCTTCTCAGTTGAGTTCTCCTGGGTACATAAATGTAGTGCAAAATAAAGGAACTTTGTTAATCAAATTAACTTCCTTTACTTCATGTTTTGGGGAAGGTGATGTTCACTATAGGACAGCAAATTCATTTGGTTTTATATAACCCTTTCCATACATACCCTGTCCCAAAACACTTTCCACTACTTAATCAGTTGCAGCAGTCATTCTTATTTTTTATACTTATGACTCCCATTTGTACAAAAGTTGTGAATGTTCATGCTGAAAGTTTCATTTATTTATTTACTCACATTTTTTTATATACTTTTTTATTTAGGATACTAAATTTCAGTATCAGGTACACTAACATTTGCCAGGTGTGCATTAGCAATTCCATCCATATCTGTATAGCTACATTTTCAGATCATATGAATGGTAGCTCAAGCTGTCTGCAGTGACCAAAATTCAATGTTATGACACGGGACAACAGGTAACCTCCATCTTCAACACTCACAAAAAAAGATACTGTAAACTGCATTTATACCTGCTATGAAACTGAGGGTATATTCCATGAGATGGCAGGTGGCAAAATGAACACAAAAAATACAGTTACTTGACGTACTCAGTTGCAGCAGCCATTCAAGCTTTTTCTTGCTTTTTGCACATACACAGGATTTGTGAAAGGAGACTGGTCTTGAGTACCTCCAATTGCTACACTGTACAACAATTCTTCCTTCTTCCTCATACATAATGGCTCCATAATTCATTTCTGACAGACACAGAAAAAAAGATAAGTAGCACAGCACCACCTTAACAAAGACTGCTCCAATAATATTATTTTTTATTTATTTATATATTTGTTCATCCATATGCTCATTTTTCTGCACTTCAGTTAATTTGCAAAGAATAGTTTAAAAAGGGATTACCCAATAAATTAATGATCTACTGCCTCTGAGATCTCTCTCCAAGCACTGTGGTTGCTTTCAAATGATGTTCCCAGGCCTGCATATAGTTTTGTACACAGACTTGTTTTCCAGTGCTTTACTCTTTGAAGGGCTTCCCCTCCCCAGACCAAACAGTCCAGCAGTACACTTTCAATGCAGCAGCATGCTGCCTGTGACTGTGTTGCTACCTCCCCCTCCAATCCTCCAACAAGCCAGTCCTCCATGCAGCCAGTTCCTTCTGGGGAGAAAATTTTTTGTTTCCCGCTCCTTTAGTTTGCCACCAGTTTCATGGCAGAAGCAGCACATCAGTTCACCAGCTCACAAGTGAACTCTCTTCCCCTCCCCGGTCCACCGATACAGCTTTCCTGCAACTTCCTTCAGGCCTGCAACAAAATTTTCCCTCAGATCCAGTCACTTAATTGAGGGATCCACATTGTTTTGTTTTTTTTTTTGTTTTTTTTTATTGTATCCCTTCAGCTTTGCCACCACTTAGAAACTTCCTTCTGGGAATCGATCTTTTTTTCAGTCAGTCAGAACCCTCACAAGCACCCAAGTTCACTTGTGTTCCCTTCCCAGTCCAACATTATCACTGCACCTGCCTTTGGCTCTTTTACCTTCCCCTCCAAGCCTCCAACAGTCAGCCCTGAAATGCCAGCAGTCTTGGGATCAGAGCAATCAGCCGATTGCATTCTTTAACTTTTGCCACCAGAGAACCCCCTGTTATCTGCTGTGCCACCGACGAGAGTAGCGATGAGCCCAGATGAAGATGGCACCACAATAAGTGAGTGCCTGTCTGAAGGGCCTGTCTTTGAGGACTCAGAGTGTCATGTCACTCGTGCATGTGCATTTCAGTGCTCTGTCCTTCACAAAATGGCAGATTTAAAGGGACAGAGTGCTACTGTGTGCGTGAAAGGCAAAGCCGGCCAAATGTCAAGTCACGGAGGCACCGGAAAATCATGGTTCACATGACCTCTGTGATTGCTGTGATGAACTTACACCCTTAATAATGGCCCCTTACCACTGGTAGTGATGTGCTGCAACCCTATATGAATGTCTATGGGGGTGTTGCATTTTATATTACATTCTGCTGTTTCCATTTGGCTTTATTGGCTGTGTCCAATAAAGCTTTCCCATGCCATCCACATGTGTGTTTCTTGTCTCCTGGGTATGGGGGGGCAGACACAGTTGTGTAGTCATGTGGGGGCAGGCATGGGTGTGCCATCATGGGTGGGGCAGGCATGGATGTGCTGTTATGGGGGCCATGCACAGGTGTGCCATCAAGGGGGGCAGGCATGGATGTGACATCTTGGGGGGAACCTGGCCTCAGTGTGCCTGTCCATGACCACATAAAGCACCACTGCAGAGTCCTTTGTGACCCATATGGCAGTCCCTAAGTGATGGCTTGGGGGGGCACTGAGTGTGTGCACAGTGGCCTGCATGCTGTGTGATGGTGCATCCGTGGCATGCTGGCACATGATCGAGGCTCATGTTCTGTGCCACATGCCTCCATAATGGTGCTCTGTGGTCCAGGTAGATCCATTGTCACCATCTGTGTTGTGGGCATCCATTACCGTGGTAGATGCCAGTGCACCACAGCATGGCCCCTTTGTTCATTATGGCAGATGGAACTTGTCAACTGCTGTGTGCTCTACTGTGCCCCCCTGGCTGTGCTGTGGAGTGATCATGGGCATGTGGTGGTCACTCCACAGCCACAAGCCTCTGCTGGTGCCTTGCTGCATGTGGTTCGGCTGCCAGGGCTGTATACTGACAGCAGCCCTTTGGCTTGCATAGGTGGCTGTGCCTTGTGTACCATGCATAGCCACTGTATGCAGCTTTGAGCTTGTGTGCTGTGGTGGTATATGAATGACACTGCATGGTACACCCCTGCATACATGGTGTGCAGTGGGTCTGTGTGGCTGCAAGTTACTGCCCTACGCGGTGTCCTGCCAGCACATTGTGCATGCTGAAAAGCGGTGTCTGGTGTGCAAATGCCACGTACCCATCCATGCTCTGTCCCTGTGTGCCCTTTGTACAGTGCACACCCATCGTGCATAGGCCCCCAATGTTATGTATACTCTTTGTGGTTGTTGGTTTTGCTTCTACAGAACCACTTGTTAAATAGCAAGTTTTTCAAATTTTCAGCAAACACTTCAGTTAGTGTAACCCACCAATTAGCCTACCTGTGAATTTTCATCCCGTTTTGTACACTCTTCTGTTTTAAATGCATCTTTTTTTATTTTGTTCCTTTTGTGCATGTGACTTCTTTGTTTCAGTGCACGTGGTCCTCTCCAGAGCCCTTACTCACAGGAATCCCCCACCCAAAAGTGTCATCAAACTGATATTTCACTCTGGAGACAGAGTTTTGACTGAAATCCTGTACCTGATGTTGTTATTTCTCAGGGGTCAAAGGAAGACTCACGAGGAGTCAAAGCGCTGGGTGGTTAGAGAAGCACGGTTGTGTTTTGGCCTTCGATAAACCTATTTGTTATATTTTGCACATCTTGGACTCATTGCAGCCTTACTGAAGTACCCGAGTGTCACCATACTTTGGTTTGTTTGTTGTGGTTCTGAGAATGAGCTGGCTGCTCATTTGGTAAGCACTGAACACATTGGAGTGGTTGCTGTTGTTATTTTTGGAACTTTGCTGTTGTTATTTGTTGTTACTCACTTGATAGTGGCAGGTCAAAGCTTATGAGTTCACACCAACCACATTATCATATTCTTTGCACTTTGTGCCAGAAAATAAACTTTTTTCTTTAGAAAAATCCATGCAGTTGCAAGCTGTCACATAAAAAATAAATAAAAATAAGCAGAGCAGTCCAAAGGTGGCTTTCATATCATTGTGGTGACATAATGGCAACATATTACCCCTGCAAGAATACATATTATTCTCTTTAGCTGTCATTACTATCACTTTCTTTGCATAAATTCAATGTTTGGGGAATAGCAATGGGGTATTTGTGCTTGTGTAATGTGTAGTACTTTTTGTGGCTTTACTCTAGTCCCACCCTTGAGTAGTAGGAAGTAGGAATTTGTAGGGAATAGAAGGCTCTGGAACAAGGGTGAGAAGGAGGAGGAGGAGGTGGGGATGGAGATGAACAAAAAATACATGCTAAGCAAGGAGGTGTGTGAGTGGTGGGCTTATGTAGAGTTTGTGGGAGGAGTTATTCCCCACATTGAACCTTGGGCTTACACCCTCCCTAAGTGTCTCTTGCTGGTGGCTGCTGGATTGGGGCTGCCATGAGTTTATAAATGCAATGCTGTAAAATGTAATATCACTATTGAATCTTGAGAGGATCCAAAATCTTGGACTAACTGCTTATGCCTGAGCTAGTGTACTCTATGCTGTCACTTGCTGGCAGTCCCTCACAAGTGCCAGCGCTAAGTTTATGCCTTCACAGATGTCCTTTGCACTTTCTTATGCCTGAAACTATAATGTCTTTATGATTAGGGGTGCAATTGCAAGCTGTCACTCGCTGTCAGCTTCACATTTCCAACATGAAAACAAGCAGAGCATTCCAAAGGTGTTTTTTCCATGGTTATAGTGACAGGATGCCAACATATTACAGGTGCAGCAATATATCTTATTTACATCACCTGTCATTACTATGCTGTCATTGAATAAATACTGTCTATTGCTGGCCACTGCTGGACCGAGACTGCCATGAGTTTAAAAAAATGCAGTGTCAGAATAGATGAATGCTGTTTGGACTCAGTTGGTATGACAACCATCGCTAATACATATTATTTATATCCACTATCATTTGTCAGCTCTTCATAACATAACATGTATCTTTCTGCCAAGCCTTTCCTATTGCAAGCAGTTGCCTTCACATGACATTGGCATTCTTTGTGCAATAATAAAAAAAAAATGTTATGTGTACTGTCTGAGGTCATGTTACTTTATGTGCATTGCCATATCTGTATGGTACACTTTATGGAATAAAAGGTGTGAATTAATATTGTAATTGCATCTGCGAAGAAACAGAAACAATATATACTGTGACTAACAATGCCTCAAAGTGAATACATTTTATACAGTTCCATACAACATAATGTGAGTATGCCGGAGCTAGTGTACCCGATGCTGTCAGTTGTTGGCAGTGCCTTGTCAGTGCCAGCACTGTTTATGCGTTCACAGATGTCCTTTGCACTTTCTTGTGCCTGAAACTACATGAATTTCTTTATGATTTGGGCACAGTTCCTAGCGATCACTTGCTATCAGCCGCAGGATAATGGCAGCTATATATTTCCAACATGAAAACAAGCAGAATATTCCAAAGGTGTCTTTTTCAATGTTAAAGTGACAGAATGCCAACATATTACAGGTGCAAGAATACAGCAGTTAAGAGCAGTCCAAAGGTGTAGAAAACCATATCTCAAAGGTACACATGTGGGAATTAATTTTCTAATTGCATCTGTGGAGAAATGAAAACAGTATATACTGTGACTAACAATGCCTCAAAGTGAATGTACACTTGACACTTACAATGGCAGTGTGCATTCCTTCTGATGCTGTGCGTGTTGTTGTGACTTTAACTTGTTCGGGGGAAAGCAGGCAGTGCCAAATACCGGAATGATTATAGATGACTTAGTTTTACTGAGAGAAGCCTTTTGAATTATCAATCTGAAGGCAAATCAGTTTCCAGGCCTGAATACTGGCTTCGATCTTAAACCTGTTTTGAGAAAAAGGATATAAATTATTTCTGTTTTTATATACGTAACTCTGGAATTAAGTATTTAAGTAGCACTGAGGTGTTTTAATATTTATCTTTCTATGTTATCTCCCTTCCATTTTGCCCCCCCTACACACACACACACACACACACACACACACACACACACACACACACACATATTCTATCTTTTGCTATTTAGATGGTTGGGCTCTCAATTACACCTGCTCCAGTCACAGTGGGATATGTGTTTAATACAACTAGATTGATCTGCTTAATTATAAGTGACATCACTATGACATAATTACATGTTTTATATATGTTTGTTTGTCTGTTACTGCATCAGCTTTTAAGAAAGGACTTTGTCCAAAATGCGTCAAGCGTGCAGTATGTGTGTTTTGGAATAAAAACTGCTTTTACTGGAATCTACTTGGAGCCATTGTGGTGCCTATTTTGGTTGGTGAGTGCCCATGTTTTATTAATTGACTCCCTCTCACGTGCTGTATTTGCCTGGAGATTTATTTTTATTTAGCTTTTGTTGACCGGGTAAGTGCACTAGACAAATCCTGCCTATTTTCAGGCATGACCCGGGGGAGGGGGATACAGATGAATGCCAACTGACCTTGAACCAGATTAAGCTGTTGGTGGTATTTTTAGTGAATGAGGGAAATTTGGCCAGGACACCGGGGAAATTCCCCTACTCTTTTTGATAAGTGCCATGGGATCTTTAACATCCACCTGAACTACCACCAATCCAGGCAGATGGGACCTCGGTTTAACGTCTCATCCGAAAGACGGAGATGGGATAACTTACTATTGTATTGTTAATAACATGAACTATCTGCTTGCAGTGACTGGTTTCTTTCTTAAAACATTTCATTTTCATAAAGCTGGAAAGCAGCAAACTCTCTTTTCTCTGTTTTTGCATTACATTAGATACGAATCAGTGTAATGGGCTACAGTAAGTGGCTCATGGTGACTATGTGCTGGCTCAGTGTGGGACCTGTGTAAACTGTGGTGGGGGTTCACTGGCTGGAAAAACAAAACAAGCAATAAGCCCTCTTGAACCAGCCCTTGCTTCCTATCTCACTGCTGCTGTCACCCAATCTTGGGACATGAAACTCTGCCCACAAAGCAAAGCCCAGTGCAACTGAAAGTACTGCTTTTATGGCAGGAAAAATAATTATGAAGCTGAGTCATATCAGGCACATGCTGTTTAAACAGGTCCAGTTTATTGAAGTCCTGTGTCATTGCAGTTTAGCTTGGTGGCTGCGAGGGGGGGAAGGGATGACTGAGTGATGCCCCAGTGTGGGACCTATGTGAATTGTGGTGTGGGTTCACTGACTGAATATAAACAAAACAAGAAATAAGCCCCCCCGAGCCAACCCTGTTTACCATTTCAATCCTGCTGCCACTTAATCTTGGGACAGGAAACTACCCCAAAGCAAAGCCCAATGTAACTGGGGGTGGTGGGTAATTATGAGACTCAAGCATATCAGGTACATGCTGTTTAAGCAGGTCCAGTTTATTGAAATCCTGTGTCATTGCTGTTTAGCTTGGTGGCTGCAGCTGGGGAGAGGGCATATACATTTGTGTTGTGCAGCTTTCCATGTGTTCACAAGGGAACATGGTGTATATGTGTGTGTGTGGGGGGGTGGGGGGTGTGCATGTGTCTTTGTGGATATGGGAGTGGTTTGTGGGTGTTTGAGTGTTGCTGCATGTGCGTGTCTGTGCTGACAAACAATCTGAAGCAAAGGACTGCAATAAGAAGCGTTGCCAATAAAAGGCAACCTGAATTGTCTAATGGCATCCCAGAGGAAATGAGGGAAGCCTAAGGGATGAGGGGGAGGGGAACAGACAGGGCTGGAGGGGAGGAGCCTAGTGAGGTCGCAGGGAGTGACAAGGGAGAAAGGGGAAGGGACAGATAAGGTCATGATGGACAGGTGAGAGTTGATGATGCATACACCTGAAGGGGATGCCTGATTGGCCAGGGGTGTGGCTTTTAAGGGGTCCTTGCAAAGGGTCCTTATGGGCTTTATAAGCTTTGGTTTGAGGGTTGCTTTCCCTCTTTCTGCTGGGATTTTTCATTTTAGGTGGATCTCAGCACAGCGTTGGCAAATTTTCACTGATTACTTATACCACTAGGTAAGGTATTGCAACTCTGGGGCATGGGCACCCAGGACTTGAGGTTTTTTTCTTTTCAATAGGCTGATTTTAGACAAGAACGTGTATTTGCTGCTGATTGGAAAGGTTTTTTTGTTAGATGTGTAAAACCAGGCACTGGAGACAGACAAATTACAGGGGTGTTTTGGTGAGAGGCTTTTTTGGCCTACTGCCACATGGTCGGCCGCATGGCATTTTGTGCCTAGCATCCTGTCTCAGGGGCAGAAGGACAACCAGCAGAGTGCTTTTACCGTGTGTTGCTAGATACAAGGTAAAGTCACAATTTATGTGAAGTAGGACATTTTTCTTTGTTTTAATTTATTTAGTCTAAAGGTTGTTTAAAAAAGAAAAGAAAACCTCAATAAGATACACCTGAATTCGGGTAGATGCTTTTGGGGCCTACTGACCACATGGTGACTGCATTGCTTTTTGGTGGCCTAGCCTCAATTCATGGGGAAAAAGGAGGATAAAGAGAAGTTACCCTGGTGCAGACAAGTTTTTTTTTCCTGCAATTAGAGTATGTATTCAAGATAAAAATGCATTTTAAAATTGAGTGAAAGCAATTGGCTGTTGAAGCTGAGCAAGGGGAGTGCTGCGCATCTGTTGATATGGCACTTTGGGGGATGTGTTTGAAGTGATGCTAGTTTGGAGCATTTGGGACAATGGATATCACCCAGTAAGGTGGTGGAAAGCAGCTGTGGGAGGTGCTTACAATGGTTGCATTTCCATCAGGTTTTCTGCAAGAATAATAGCCATTTTTGGTGTTTTGTGGAGAGCCCTTTAGCTCTTACCTGACATAAAAGCAGACACTCTCGAGGATAGCACTTTTTGTATGATGGTGGGCCTGCAATGCTGCTATTTCTTTGGGAACCCAGTGGACGTACGGGGAGCAGGGCAGCTGGCAAAGACAGCATGTGGTGAAGGTTTTCCTTTTGCTCCCAGGCCACCAGTTGGGTGGCCGGTGGCGTAGGGGCCATCCTGACCCATTTTTTCCAGTGCTTCTGGTAGAGGGATGGTGGCTCATGGCAGGGGAAGGTCTGGGCTGCTAATGCTGGAAATAGCAGAGGAAAATGGGAATCATTGGTGGTGTTGTGGTCGAATGCAGGCTGCATGGGGAAGGGACTAGTCAGGGAGCAGGCTCCATTTGCTTGGGGCACTTTTAGGCTGGGGTAATGTGGTTTGACATCACATCGGAGGAAGGTTGTTCTACGCCAGCAAGTACTTGGTGCCATGGACAAGGGTCTTTGGGGTTGTTGTACAGAATATTGTTGAGTTGGGCTGCCCACTTGGATATGCGGGCAGGGAGCTTCCTTTGGTGCTTCGGGGTTTTCTTTCCTGCAAGGTGGCTGGCAGAGAAAAGAGGTGCTGTTGGGGAGAAGGAGAGGCAGTGTGATGGTCAACCAGTTTTGGCTCCCTTGGGGGGCACTGTGATTGTGGGGGCTGGGTCCATGTCCTGGAGGGTGGGTTTGCAGAGGGGGGATCCAAGCATATTGGGTGGCCGAGTGTGTGTGCTTGTGGTTCTGATGTCAGCGGGCCATGCTATTGGCGCAGCAAACAGGTTTTTATCACTTGGGTCACTTTCTTGGCCCATCAATGAAGGGGTAGTTGCATTAAATTCAGAAAGACAGAGATGCAGAGTATACGGAACGGGTCACGTGGCATGGTGCCTCACGTCATCGTCACGCGTTCCGCAGGGGGGGAAGCAATGAAACAACATGGGGCTGAGACCTAGGGAGTGGTAACTTTCAAAGCCAAGGGAAGGGGATAATGACCATACTTTCAGGAGTTAAAAAAAAAATGATGAAAGGAAGAAAACGGATCCTGGTATTTCAGGGGATAATGGCGTGTATGGGCCTTACAGGAGCGCTTCAAGAGTGGGCAATGGTGCAGTGGCACCAGCCTGCGGGGGCAGGGGAATGACTTAAGACATGAACAGCAAGGAAAATGGGGCATGACACACACTGGGGACCCCCCCCCGCTTATGAAATTCAGTATTCTCTAATGTAGATTAGATTCACATTCATTTCCTGATTTGGCTTCACACAGCTGGTCAATTGGGTAGTGAGTGTGACTTTTAAAGCACAGTTATTGCACTTTACATTGCAAAACAAAACATACCCATGTGAAAGCAGTATGACTACCACAAGAAGTGGCTTTGCTACAAAGTGTTATCTAATTCAGCTCAGATTCACATCTGTAATTAAACCCCATGCCATGGAAAAATGGTACTCTCTACACTCCAGAAGCTCATCAGTAATACCCCCCACGGACCAACTACTGACCAGGCTATGACTGCCACTGAGCAGGAGGAGCAGAATCTGGAAATAAGGGAGGGTATCGGAGAACCTTTTGCAATGGCAGTCTCTTCACAAAGACAGGGCTATTCCAAGGGGGGGCAATACAACCGGCAACAGAGGGGCCCTGGGATTTGTTTTCCACTGCCATTTATGCTTTCTATTTCTTCCCCCTTTTTGCTTTAAGTATTCATCCTCAGATCATGGCACCAAAGAAGGTAACCCCTCCAGCCTCCAGTGCCCAACTGAGATCAGAGGCGGCAGCGCTGATGTCCAAGATGACCGAGCTGATTGATAAGGCAGCAAAAAGGAAGGAAGAGGAGGCAGCAGAGAGAAAGAGAAAGCAGCTGGCAGGACCAAGGGGTAAAGGGGCTGGTGGTAAGTGCCTGAGGAGACCAACACCGGAAGTGGAACCCACACCCCTTCCCAAGACCACACCAGAACCGACAGACTTTGACGCTGATGGGGGTAAGAATACAGGGATGCCCACAGATGAAGGCAGCTTAAAGGAATATGTGGAGGGATTGCTAGCAGAAATGGGGGATAAAGGCATGAGTTCTATGGAGAAGATTTTGGAAGACCTTAAGAGGGATAAGGGAAGGAAAGTGAAGGCCAGGGGGCGGAGGAAGACACAGCTGGGAGCAGGAAGCTATACAACGCCCCTCCTGGTTTCTCTTTGGGAGACCATGTATCAGCCTCCATAAAGGACAAGATCTGGAAGGGGGATTATGTGGACATATTTGGCCTTTTAGACAAAAAGACAGCAAAGACATACAAGCAGAAGGAGATGGTAGGAAAATCTGAAATGGCGGTGGCACTAGCAGTGGTGGGACAGAAGGAGGAGGAAGCCATGTATAAGAGGGAAAAAACCTGGACACCTGGCAAGCAGATTTTTTGGTATATAGTGCCATTTTATTGGAAAACTGCTGGAACTAGCTATCCCCCTGTTAACATACACAGCCATAATTAGGGATGCCTGTAAGGAGCAGAAAGGATACGGATGGCTGGAGTATGATGAAACATTTTGGCAGCATATGGCTTCAAGGGGGATCTGAGATGGGATTGCATGGATTCAGATCTCTGGGTCAGGACTTTGTCCACTCAGGTGGGGGTGGCATCAGAAAGTGGGCAAAAAAGTTGCCAGTCAGAAGATAGCCAAGTTTAAGTCATGCTGTGGTTAAAACAGAGCGGCATGCACCTGGGCAAACTTGAACTTCAAACATACTTGCTCTAAGTGCGGGGAAACACACCCGGTGCTAAAATGCAGAAACACTTCCAAGCAGTCTTGGGGTATGAGTGGGCATGAACAGCCCTTTCAGGGGGGTCAAGGGGGAAGGGGCGGTACAGGTGGGAATTTTGGGAGCAGGGGGCAGGGTTCTAGAAAAAGGAGGGGGATACAATTCCAACTATGGGTGGAATTGACATTACGGTGGAAAAGGTATTACAATGGGGTTTTGCACTGTCATGAACACCAGTAAAACAGGAGGTAGTGGGGGCATGGACAGCAGATTACCCTGATCAGGAAGGGCGGGGTCTTGCTGAGGAAGAGATTTTCCAAGGGGTTTTTGCTAAAGTTCCAAGGGGACAGGAAAGGGGCCAGGGCTAAGAACCTGTCCTCAGTGAAGGGAAAGGAGGATATAGTGTGTCAGAAAATTGGAAAAGAGAGGGAGGCGGGCAGGATAGATGGGCCTTTCGAGGGTCCCCCGTGTGGGCAATTTTGGATATCCCCTTTGTGACTGGTGCCTAAAAAACAGACGGGTGAATACCGGATGATTCACTACCTGTCATATCCGGAAGGCACTTTAGTGAATGACGATATCCATGATGAGGACAGTGCAGTGTCATTCACATCCCTTGATTTGGCCATACTGCTTATCAGGGCAGTACAAGGAGCATGGTTGGCAAAAACCTATATTGAATCCACATTCCACATTCTACCAGTCTGACCAGAAGATTGGTACCTATTGGGTTTTCCAATTTGATGGTGGATTTTATTTTGACAAGGCCATGCCCATGGGGTGCTCGGTAGCCTGCTCCACCTTTGAGGCTTTTAGCACATGAGTACAGTGGGTTTTCAAGCACAGATATGGGAATGGTTGGGTAGTACATTACCTGGATGATTTCTTGCTCATAGGTGAATCTAGGTCAGAAGTACAGAAGATGTTGCAGGATTTTCAGGATTTATGCACCATGATCGGTATCCCCCTAGTGGAAGGGAAGACAGAGGGCCCTTCCAGGGTGACTGAGTTTCTGGGAATCGAGTTGGACACGGTGGTAGAATGTTTTCGGTTGCCTCAAGCAAAGGGAAAATTCAGGGAGCTCCTCAACTGGGTATTGAGTAGAAGAAGGGTACCGTTGGTAGTGATACAGCAATTGCTGGGCCATCTCAATTTTGCTTGTAAGGTGATTCACCCAGGCAGAGTTTTCATGCAAAGATTAGGCTGGGCCATGAGCAAAGCAAAGTGGCTGAACCATTGGGTGGACATCACAAAAGGGGTACGGGAGGTTCTCTTGGTATGGAAATAATTTTTGGGGGAGTAGAATGGAGTGACCTTTTGGCAAGAGGATTGGGAAGACAGCAAGGCACTGCAGTTGTACATGAATGCGTCAGGTGCATCCTGCTTCAGGGCATACTGGGGGGGCAGATGGATGGCAGAGGCATGGAAAGATGGATGAGATGGGCCAAGACACCTGGGTACATATTCCATGCAGTGTGGAAGGACAGGTCTGTGCAGTGGAAGCCATGGAGAAATACAGAAGCATCCGGCCGGCAGGCACGGGCACCTGGTTTCAACATGGGAACGGGGGAGTGGTAACTTGTTATCAGGTGGTGGGGCTATTAAAGAAGGCATTGACATTTAAAGGGCACTACCCAGCACAGTTCACCGTGCATTCTTTCAGAATTGGGGCAGCATTGAAATTAACCCAGGAGGGGGCCTCTGCGGAAGCAATAAAGGATTTGGGCCACTGGTGATCAGAATGTTACAAGCGCTATATCAGACCTTTGAAATGACTTCTTTGTGTTTTTTCCCTCTATCAGCAGGTGAGGGGGGACAATGGAGCATGTGGATCCTGGGACACTCCTATGTTTACTGGGCAGAGAAATACATGGCAAGGAGCCAAAGGGGAGATGGAGTTTTCAAGAGGACTCAGAAGCCCACAGATCCAGGGAATGCATTGGGACCAATTGCTACCTGCTTTGGAAGAGGTTAAGTTGATTTGGGGTAGGCCAGACATATTAGTCATCCACCTTGGGGGTAACAATTTAGGGAAGACACCATGGGGGGCCCTGTTGAGGGTCATCATGGAAGATTTAAGGACTATCATGGGGTGGTGGCCCAGGGTGGAGATTGTGTGGTCTGACATTATATCAAGGAGGGTTTGGCATCAGGCCACCAGCATTGGAGAAATCAAGAGAGCCCAGAAGCAGCTAAATAGGAGAGTTGCAGCATTCATAAAGGGGAAAGAGGGAGTTTGTGTCCCACACCTGGGGATTAATTTTGACAAGCCGCACCTTTATAGGGGGTATGGGGTGCATTTATCAGATAGTGGTTTGGAGGTCTTTTTACTAGCTCTCTGACAGGTTGCTGCAGTAAAGCTATGGTAGAACCAAGCCCCGCAGGGGGGAAGCCCCACCATCCAACACAGGCTGGAGGTAGGGGCTAGTGGAAAGGGAATTGGGGATAGGAGGGAGGGGTCTAGAGGAAAGGGGGGCAGGCAGATCTGGGGGAAGTGGGGGGAGGATGTGGGCCAGGGGTAGGCACCTAGACGTGTTTTAGAGCGGGAGATGGGAGAGATAGAATGGCTAGTGGTCAGGTCTAAGACATCTGGGCCTAGCTAAAAGTACAGAGAGATAAGATTGGTGGTCAGTGGCGGGGGTCTGGTTGAGGCATCCGGACCCCGAAAGAAGGATAAGGGAATTCAATGCAAGATTGAATTGGTAGTAGTTTGTAATAAACTGCTGTGAATAAAATTGATATGTTGTAAATATGATTGATTGATGAAAATGTGTATAAATGTTTACAGTGGTGTAAATAAATCTTTGCCTTCATGCTCCCATTTTACTTGGTTTGGACATTCGAATAATTTTGGAGGGAATGATCTGGGGACAATAGACAAGAATGTACAGAACAGAGGAGCAATCATGATGGGTGTTTTTTTTTTAAATAAAATCTGTGTATTACAATCATGTTTCTGTTTTATAAAACTAAGTACAGCTTATTTTGGTGGCCAGGGGGTGTTGGGGTGGTATATGCTGTGTAAGTTACTGTGTAATCGTTGTTTAGTTTGGCAGCTACCAACTGATAGAGCGGAGGTGGGGTTGGTAAAGAGGCTACAAGCTGTTTACATAACCCCCTAGGTGGCACTACTTCAAGGGCTACTACCCCTGCCTGCCTTTCTAATAACTGGTTAAGGGGCTTGAGTTCAAAATTGCCAAGTACCGCGGTTCCCCTACCCTCAGTAAACACAATAGTTTGGTGTCTCCACCCAGAGTATGGTTTGCGTGGGTATCTATCAAGACTGGTATAGCCCTCTGGGAAGCTATAACCCCTTACAATCCCTCCTACTGCCCAATTACAAAGGCATTGACAATGACCATCAGCAGTACTCAGTAGACAGTTTGTAAAAAACATTAATAATATGCTCACAGTTGTCCCACTTACCAGTAGTGTCTCTGGTCCTGGTGTGTGTCCTGCAACCCCCCTGTAAAGACAGCTTGGCAATACAGCATGCACATTCAACACATTTAATATAGTCAGAGCTTATCACTTTAAGCTAAGTAATAATATGCTCACAAGCTAGATTCAAAGTAACACAGCAAATCAAGTTTATTAAAGGGACATGAACAAGGAGGGGGAGCAAATTTAGGCAAATGATTACTAGTTTGGATTTTTTCCAGGTTATTAAACTTTCAGTTAATTTAGTCCCTTTGTTAACAGCCTTGCAGCTACTGAGTACCCTGAAATGTAATGCTGGTTGGCCAGATTTGGTGCCCGGGATTGCAGCTGTTAGGGCCCTTGATGAAAAGAAACAATTAACAGTGCAAAGCAAAGTAAAATTATTTATATCAGCGGCTGGCTGACCTAGTCTTTTGAAACCCTTAAAATTAAACTGAAAGCAATTAGATGGTACCAAAAGAGGATCGAAATATTTGTTGCAGGGAGCTACCCTGAATTTACTCACTGTACCAGATGATTGCAGATGGCCTGGTGAAATGAAGACCTGTAATGGAATTTGGTGCATATGGGGAAGCTGGGCCATCACAACTCACCTCCACTTCGCGGCCTTTCCCTGTAGGTGGTTGCAACCTGTGATGACTTATTGTGCAGTGGCTGGATCCCCAAAGCTGGTCTCTCACTGGTAAAGCTGTAGCTGACACACGAACAGACTGCATAGGTCAAGATGGACATGGCCCAAAGTTAAACAGAGTGTCTCTGGCAAGTCCAGTTTATCTGCTGGTGACCCCTCCAGTGGGTAGACAGTTCAGTCACTGGTAAAGGCAGGCTTCTCTCTGACAATCAGGAGTCCCTGGGTGGTAGACCTTGACCCATGATAAGCATTCAGCACATTTACTTCTGGAAACATCAAACTCTCCAATTCCTCTTCTAAATAAATCCCCCTGATGCAGTTGCTGAGTGGCTTAATTTCATATAAAAAACATTAATTTTTTGGCGTCAATAATAGCCCCAGCCCCAGAGAACCATGGAGGAGCTTACAGTTATTCTGAATTCCTATTTTTCAACTGCTCTGTCCCAAATATAATATAATAATGTCCCACTTGGCTGCCTTTTTTAAAAACTAGTATGCACTCCTTGCCAGAGAGTCCCACCACAAAGGTGAATTGCTTCAGTCAATGTGACCCCCTCTGGTGGCTCAATGTGCTTATGCAGTGCAAAAAAAAAAATTTTGTAATGTTACAAATATTAAGAAAGAACAAACTGAAGCCTCCATGACTGTCTGGGGCTGGATACAGTTGCTGCAAATAAATAAATACATCCCCTGACGCAGTTGCTGGGTGGCTTCAATTCAAATAAGAAACCTTGAAAATAGTATGCCCTAAATATTTTTTACTCCATGGCTCTCCGGTCCCCGAAGCACCATGGAAGGGCTTACATGAAATTAAATAAGTACTGCTTGTAGCTGTTCTCTGGCCAGGAGGTCCAATGTATTTTTAAAACAATTCAATTGGGAAACAATGTTATTTACTCAATATGTCCCCTGCCAGGAAGGAGGGGACTGGATTTCTTAATTTCTCAGCTGTGGTTGTTTCCTGCCCCCACAGGGACATGGAGGCTTCTGATAAAATTTAAATCTTGGCTCTCCGGTGTCCTATCTAGTTCCTGTGTGTGTGGAGGTGAGGGGAGCACTTGGTGACATTGAGCCCACAAGGAGTACAAAATAAATTATTGCTCAACTATAGGTGAACTGTCTATTAAAAAAAAAAATCTCCCCTGATCTGGTCTGTGCAGGGCAGGTTTTACATTCACAAGGACTGAATTTGTTAACAGCAGTTCTGGGAAAGACACATTTAGACAGACAACATAAAATATTTAAACCCTTAGAAATACACCACCAGCAGTCCTTGCAGCTGGTTGGGGGACCGCACAGAGCCAGGGTAACTGCATTTTAAATTCAAATTTTGTTGCCAGTGTCAGTACTCACCCAGTGGTCCATGGAGGGATGCAGGGGCTTTCAGGGACTATTCAAGTATTCCCTGTTGGAATGGCAAAGCCAGGGAAGCTGCATTTTAAATTAAACCTTTTTTGCCAGTGTCAGTACCAAGCCACAGAGATCTACGGAGAGGTTTTCGGGGGCTATTCAAGTATTTCCTGCTGTGACCTCCATGCCAACAAAGAATGCAATGCCAATAAATAATGAAATCAGTACATGCATCAAATCATAACTAAACCCAGCCCTGCTCTAGTTGCAGACACCTTAGAAACCTCACATCCCCTCACTCCTCGCAGGGACAATGGGAATGGCTGTCGGTGACATCAGGGGCAAATGTATTATATAATAAATTATTGCCCAACTGTGTTTAATGTTTCTTTAAATATGCATGTGACCACAGATCCACAACGGGCATTTGAATTAGCACCATCAGGCTTTCAATTGTTGTTGAAAGTAATCATAAAATGAAGTAGTTTAAAAAACAACTAACAGCTAAAAAATATTAAATAAAAAAAATAGTGCACCCTCCTGGTGAGCCTCTAGTAATTTTTTGAATGGAGTATTCAGTCAGAGCCCCCCGGTAGCAGCAGGGGCTTCAGCGCAAATTCATAAAACTGTTGGCTTTCCCTCCAATAGCAGTCCATAACCTCAAGCCCCGGAGAGCCCATCCTTGTTTACAGCATTCAATATGCAATTTCTGTACAGAGCGCCAAGCTGATAATAAAATAAATTAATTACTAAATTCAGAAATGTGCTCTGATTGCTGAAATTGGCATTCTATTTAAATCCACCCCACCCCTCCTCTCCTAGCTGTGACCACTGCTGCCTCTCAGTGTCACCCCTCTCCAAGTCACTTAGCAGGTTGGGCAACTAAGAAATATAGAATAAAAAAATTCTGTGTCCTCCTGGTGAGTCACCCAGTTGGAGCCCCCAGTGAGCAATGCCTCAGGTAAAATAAAAAGTAATTTGGTTTTCTGATGAGCCTGGGAGTGCCACGGACAGTCTTAAAGGCAGCAATTCATCCCATTTCCCTAACATTAAGCATACTATTTACATACAGAATTACTTAATAAATACATAAATACCGAATTGTTCATCTGTCTGGATTGGGTCACACAATGCAGTGGGTGACTGAAAAAAGAAAAGTATTGTATTGCATAAATAATTAATAAATAAACAACTGCAGAACTGTGCTCCTCATGTTGATTTTTTGTTAAAATAGTTATATGACCAGAGAAACCCACAGCAAGAGGTAATTTAATAACTTAGAATGAGCCCCTAAAAAAGGGGGAAAAAAATAAATATAAAGAAAATAATGCATGCTTTACAGGGCATCAAACTTAGTTAGGCATTGGTTACTGGCAATGCTGATTTTTACCTGCTCTGCCAACAAAACATTATTTACTGTGCAGGCTCTACAGGGCAGAATTACTTAATAAATTAAAAGTAAAACTAATTAAATGAGTTAATAATGGCCTGATTAAAGGCATAATTTTACCGAATAAATAAAATTTAATAACAATAACATAGCATTTGTGCAGGCTCGACAGTACAGAATCGGTTAATAAATTAAAAGTAATAAGTTAGTTAATAAAGGCATCTTTTCTTAAATAAATATATATATATATATATATATATATATATATATATAGTATATAACAATAAAACAGCACCTGTGCAGGCTCTAAAAGGCATAATTAATAAATGTATAAGCAAAGTAATAAGGTAGTTAATAAAGTCCTAATGAAAGTCATATTTTTTCCAAATAAATAATATTGAATAACAATAAAATAGCATTTGTTGGTTTCCCATGAGCGCTGTAAGACCAGTTCTGGACCACCTTGCTCAGGGCCCCCCCAAATCATTTCAATTTCCCTGCCATCAGCAGGACTGAGACCACAAAAGCCACCAGAAGGATTTAGCAGGACTTTATATCATATTTTCAATTGTTCTGCCCTGGCGGTCATCATAAATTATATGTATACATACAACTAATTCAAGTAAAAAAAAACATCTCTCTCACTGTCTCTCTACCTGTCTGTCTGTCCATCTATGTATCTGGTGTCTATCTCACTTGATGTCTAGCTACACTACATATCTTGTTATATAGAATATTCCATGTGTCTACTACCATCTCCATGAAGAAAAACGTTCACACATCTCCCCTCAACCTTAAGGTACTTTAATGTTTCTATGATGTCTCCACGTTCCCACCTCTACTTCAGTGAGTACACATTGTTGAGGTCCTTTACCCAAATAATTACATTCACAAAACATTTTACCAGCATTGATGAGGATGTTTCATGCAAATGTATGTGAACTGTGTGTGTGTGTGTGTGTTTACCCCCAAATCCCTTTCCTGTGTGGTGAACATCAGTCCCCCCATCAGGTAATCCTCCCCCCAACATGTGAATTCTTAATATTGTTATGCGTGTTGAGCCTCCGGGAAGGAGTGCTATACAAATAAAGTATCTCTCTATCTATCTACAGTATCTCTCTAGCTATCTATCTATCTATCTATCTATCTATCTATCTATCTATCTATCTATCTATCTATCTATCAATATATATGTTTATTTTATGTGGCATGCATGATGACCCATTCATGATGACTCTCCAGAAGATAAGTGAAGATGGTGTGCAGCGAATTGGACGGCATTACTTTCACTGTACAAAATTACACACAGAAGACACATGCGCAGTTGTGAAAATGATTTGTTATGCAGTTGAATGCATTTTGTTTGAGTGATCAAAACACAGCTACATATTCTGGTTTCCCTCCTCTTATGGCATTCCCAGTTTATGTAAGGAAAGCATAACACAAAATGTCATTCTGCTTGAACCTTACTGCATGTATTCAAAATAAAATTGTTAATGTTTTCCTGAAACAGTGTAAGATAAATCACACAGATGTTGTTAAAAGTGAAATACTGTATATATACACCAACACAATCTCTGTCTGTCAGCATGCCTATCTATCTATCTATCTATCTATCTATCTATCTATCTATCTATCTATCTATCTATCTATCTATCTCATTTATTCTTCTGTTTTATTAAGGTTTCATGGACAGAAGTTTGTTTTGTCTTTTTTTACACTATTACACAAGCAACACAGGGCCACCAGCTAAACAAAATAATGATTGGCCACCATGAATAGACTTTGGATTGGTTAAGCATGTGCACACACCCACACTAAGCACCTTTTTGATTGACTGGTTGTCTTTTACCACGGATTGGCTATTCAAGTGAGCCAATAACATTGGATGTGGTCATTATGGATAAGCCAGTCATTGCCAGCCTTTAACTGTAAAGCATAAGCAGTTTCTATTCTCTTTTTAACCCACATATAAATGCTGTTTATTTAAATTGTATAAATAATGTTTATAACGATATTTATTTTGCTATGGCCTTTGATAAATAATGTTTCTTTACTAACTGTCAGATTTGTAAGTCAGATGTGTGTTGCTGGCTGGCTGCCCATTCATGCAGTGGGCATTCCGCCACAGTTCAGACTGGTTAGTTCGTAAACGTAATTGTTTTCACTTTAGCCTTTTATAAATAATGTTTCTATAGCCACTTTTAGATTTGCAGGTCACATATGTTGCTAGCTGACCATGTATCCAGGCAGTGGCTATCCCACAGTCCAGACTGGTTAGGTTGTAAATGTATTTATTTTGCTATGGCATTTTATAAATAATATATATGGCCTTTTACTAAGTGCCATTTTGCTAGTTTGTAAATTTTGGTTGGTTTGAATGCAGTATTTAAAAGTTAAGACCTGATTAGAATGCACCTGGTTTCTTAGTTTGTCAGCACATTAACACAGGTACATTTTGTAATCAAAGAAAGGGATACTTTAAGCTTTAATGGTTTACACCTAGTCATAAATATAGATTATGTTTCTTCTCTAGAACAAAATTACTTTCACATATGTAACAGGCCCAAGAATATGTGTGATTAACACCTAAATGTCAGCGTCACATAGTGATTATTTGTGATTATCACACAAACAAGTCTTGCTGGGTCATCCAAAGAAGTGTGACAACACTAAGGAAACATACACTTTAATAAAAAGAAAAGTAAACTGATTTAGGTTTGCAACATAATGTTCCATAACCTAATGAGGGGAGTGTTGGACATGTAATGTTACTTCACAAAAATAACACGTGAAGGTTGCTGCCTGGTCTTTCTGTGTGATCTCATAAAATATACGGTAACAGTGTTAAATAGCAACCTAGCAATTTGCACAAAAGCAATGAGTAACTGTAAAAGAAATGTATATTACTGTTTATGTTACAGTAATGAAACAATACAAAAAACAGGAGCACTGGACATGAATTGATGGTGCTATATGAATAGCAAAGCATACAGTAAAAAAAAAATGCACCCATCACACGGAATGAAATAGACACTATACTAGTGCCAACTAATATTTATTTACACACTGGCAAACTTCAACCGGTAAAAGGCTGGTGTTATCATCTTAATGAACTTACGTTTCACCCAGCTATACTGCTGGGCATCATCAGAGTTGATTCACTACCCCAAAACGTGTGCATTTTATACACACCTATTAAACCAATTAGCCAATTAATGACCAATTTCTGGAAACTGACATTCCAGGCATGAAAAACGACAACTATGTCAATCATATAATTAACAAATATGTCCTATACACAGATAAATCTTATCTATACTTACCACAATCACAAATAGTTCATGGAGAATACATATCTAAAAAATCTCCACAAACCAGTATATCTAAATACAAAGACACACACTTTCTACAGTATGTATAATACATCTATATAAAAAATAAAGAATCTAAAAAGTGAATCAATTAGTTAATTACTGCTGGAGACAGAAAGATATACAGGGTCCCAAATGGTAACCCATATCAATAACAATCACTGAAACTTAGTTAGATGCACATATTGCACTAAAATGAACACTGTGGCATGTTTAAATGCATATAATGCACTAAAACATTTTGTATATTGCACTAAAAAATATTTTTTTAATATATACATTGTGCTACAGAGGAGATTAAACAATAACAGGAAAATTTGACCATACAAATTGCATTAAAGGGGCTTACAGTTCTAGCCTGTCCTTCAAACCTATACCTTATCCTTGCACTACAAACATGTACAAAGAAACACGGTGTTAACAGGTTAGAAATTAAGGGGATACATAGATGGGTACATCAAAAACACCCATCAACACCGAAATTTGGCAAGGAAGGCTGATAAATCTATATTGTCATTTAAAACTTTACCTTTCCTTGCACCTAGCTCAAAAATCTAGAAACTTTCTCACTGTCCAATGAGTTTCTTGATATCGCCTCCCCTAGGTCCAAGTTTAACCTGTTCTGTCCTGAAAAAATAAAAACTATGATCCCCTGCATACACATTTTCAGATGTTTAACTATAGCATAACTATCATCCATTTTCTGTACTGCTCACACGTGTTCTCCCACTCTAATCTTGAACTGTCTAGTGGTTCTCCCTATATAGTAAGCCCCGCACTTACACTGCAGCAAGTACACAACATCTCTACTGTTACAGGTAATCAAATCTTTAATAACTACCTTACTTTCCCTGATGGGATGTACAAAGTCTTTACAGGGTTGTACAAATTTACAATATGTACACCTGTCACACCGATGGGTACCATTGGGGGGGGCAAGAACAGACTGTTTCAGTGGTTCTGCTCTAGGGATGATGTTCTTCACAGCCATATCTTTAATGTTCTTATTGTGCCTAAAAAGTACCCTAAGACCCTGTTCCACCACCTATTTCAACTTAGGCTCTAATTCCAAAATAGACCAATTGCTCACTATTATCTCTTTGATCTTCTCTGCCCTACTTGAAAAGGTTATAACAAATAGGCATGTGTATCTTCTATCTGTCTCAACCTCGTTCTCTTTATGTAAAAGGGCTATAGCACTATCCATGTTTTCAACCTTCTGAATAGCCAAAGCTATACTGTGTGTACTATATCCCCTTTCTATAAATCTTTGAACTTGTACAGCCCTTTTCTTCCTGAACTGATCCTCCTCAATGCAATTGTGTAAAGTTCTAACCAACTGTCCCTTTGGTATATTGAACCATACATGTGGTGGATGACAACTTTTGTACCTCAAAAGGCTATTTCTGTCAGTTCCTTTTTGGTATAGAGTGATGCAAATGTTCCCCTCCCCATTCCTATATATATGCAGGTCCAAGTAGTTAATCTTTGAGCTATCCAGCTCATATTTGAACCACAAACAGGAGCTAGTACTTTCCAGCCATTTAACAAAGTCCCCAAATTCAGACACTGTGCCCATCCATATAACTATGACATCATCAATAAAGTGCCGCCACAAATCCAACTTGTAAAAGTATGGATTCATGGCGGTGCTGTAAATAAGATCCATTTCCCAACAACCAACATATAAATTGGCATAACTGGGGGCCATAGTTGCCCCCATGGCTGTACCACAATTTTGAAGGTACAATTGATCCTGGAACATGAAAACATATTTAGTTAATACCTCCCTTGCTAAGTCAATCAGGAAGGGGGTGGGAACAGATACTAATTCCACCTCTGGTCTAGTATTGAGACAGTGCTGAAGTGCATCCAAGCCCTCCTGATGAGGAATCACTGTATATAAAGACGTCACATCTATGGTGGCAAAAAAAAAACAATCAGTTCCCATGTCCAGATCTTCCATTAAGTTGATTACCTCAGTGGAATCCTTTAAATAAGATCTAAGCTGCATCACTAGGGGTTGCGAGTGTTGATCTAAATACATTAAAAGAGGTTCTGTCAGCCACCCCTGTCCAGAAATAATAGGACGTCCAGGGGGTGGTCCAAACTCTTATGTATTTTAGGCAAAATATACAGAATAGGAAGGACTGGAGAATGGACAACCATAGATTTATATTCAGTGTCTGAAATATAGCCTTTAAGAAAAGCCATATTCAAAATTTCATCCACTTCATTTTTAAAAGCCTGTACCAACCCTTTCTGTATTTTCCTATAGTAAGTGGCATCTTTTACTTGCCTCTCTATTTCATGTATATAATCCTTTTTATTCTGAATCACTATTGCCCCCCCCATCAGCTGGTCTGATAATGATGTTATCATTTTCTTTTAAATCTTTAAGTGATTTTTGTTCTTCCTTAGTACAGTTCCTCATAATACTGCCCTGATTATGTGAACTATCCCTCAATTTTTCTAAATCTAGTTCACATTTCCTGGTAAATAAAGAGAACACTCGGTTAAGAACAGGCCAGTACTCAGATTGGGGACTAAAGCCAGTAGATATAGAGTTAATCAAATCACTTTCATATAAACATTTAAAAGTGAGGCTGACGTGATGAGCTAGCGGAAGGACATCTCGAGCGCTGCTCCCAGGCCCCATCGAACCCAACAAAGTTTTAAAATACCTCCGTTTTTTGTGCGGGGGCTGCATCTGCATTGTCCTGCTCTTCAAGGTCACCTGCCACTTCAGAGGAGTCTGTTTTGCTGATTGGGGGAATACTTAGCAGAAATACGCCACATCAGACCACCAGTAGCAATGGAATGCAGAAGCCCCGAGGTCTTAGACGCACGAACGCCGGCATCGAAGTGCCCCAAGCCCCCATCGCCAGTGCCAGCAGAGCAGGAGGACCGACTGTGCATGGAAGGGAAAGGCCAGGCTACCCCTGATGACATACTAGAGAGAAAATCGCTCCTGAGGGGGCTAGTGGCTGATTTCTCTACTGTTAAACTGGCATTAAGTGCCCTGGCACAAAGAATGGGCAATGTGGAAGCCAGAGTTTCTTCCCAGGAAAGGAAAGTTTCTACACATGATCAGGAGCTGATGGTCCTGAGGTGACAGATTAAGAAACTTGAAGATCGAGTTGATGATCAGGAATCTAGTAGCCAGAGAAACAATTTGATTATGGCAGGTCTTCCAGAGCGATCGGAGGGCCCTGACTGTATAGTTTTCATCCAAGATTTATTGCTGAGGCTACTGGGTCCGCGCCATATGGAGATGCCTATAACATTGACAGAGCACATCGGTCACTAAGAGAAATGCCCCCACTGGGGGCTCGTCCTAGGGTTGTTATCATGCGCTTTTTAAACTACAAGGAGAAAGCTCATGTCCTTAGTAAGGCTAAAGCACTTAAGACCCTGCATTGGAATGGGGCATCTTTATGGCTATTTCAGGACCAGACACCTGCAATCCATGAGAAACAGAAAGAATACCTGGACATAAAGAAAAAACTATACCTTGCTGGAGTGAAGTTTAGAATGCAGCACCTGGCCACTCTGGTGGTAAAATTACAATCTGGAGATCGGAGATTCCTGACAGCGAAGGGTGCTGCTGAGGGACTGCGAATTGAATTCCCGGATTTGTTTAGACCTGCATCCTGAGGATATGGGGGAATGAAGACCGCAGTTAATGTTGAAATGATGTGCAAAGTTAGTAGTGGAAACTGAGTGGTAGAAGTTCCCTGCAGCTTCCTCGAAGGGACATTTTGGACTTCAATTGAACCGGAGGTTTTTGTTTTTTTTTGTCTCCTCTTACTGTTATGTAGGAGTATGGGACAGGCTGATGTATACTGCTGAGGAAATTGAACAGTTCATTATGTTATGCTAGAGTTATTTTTTCAAGCTTAACCTCTTGGAGGGGGTGTATTGAACCCAGCCTGGTCTCAGAGGTATTTAAATGGTATGGGGGACCTTAGGCAAAATAGGGAATAGAGTATAATAGTCCGTAATTATAGTTGCTCCCTGGTTCTGAGGGGTGGTATTATTGTAATTACTATGCACATGTGGTTGGGTATAACTAGCGATAATAAGACTTTGATTGAGAGAGAATAATAATGGGGTTTACAATTCTAATGAGGGGGAGCCTAGCCCTACGGGGCACATGGAGGGTAAGGGGCTGTGTGTGTTCATTAGGGGTTTCGATGGGCATGGGGTGCTCTCAGGGGTTAGCTCATCTCTACCTCAACTTGTGTTAGGAGGCGATCAGGGATCGGGATTATGGTAATATGGGGAAGGTTTGGGGGAAGAGAGAAACCAAAAAGTAGACAAAAGTACTCTGGCAGAATTGTGATGTGAAAGGAAGGGTATGGTATTATATGATAAATATTGATATTATATCTTGGAATGTTAAAGGCCTCAGAGAGAGGAAAAGAGGTTAGTGATCTTAAAGCACATATACCAGTTGGGGCCCAAATAGCAGTATTGCAGGAAACTCATTTACTAAAGGAGGAATTAAGTTTATGAAAAGACTATGGTGGGCCAAGTCTTAGGAGAAGGGAGGCGTAAAGCTTCAGGGGAGTGGCGATCCTGATTGGGAAAAACTGTCCATTCATAGTATTGCAAACTAAAGCAAGAGAGGATGCTAGAGGGATATATTTACAGGTACTATCATGGGTAGGTTATTAACAATTGCCTCTATATATGGTCCAACCCCCGCTAACCCAGACTTCTTTGCCTCACTGGAAATAGACTTAGCTACTTTCTCACCTCATCCTCTGATTTTAGCGGACGATTGGAACCTGTGTCTTAATAATCTGCTTGATAGGAACCCCCCTTCTAAAAAGCCACCTTCTGGGGCGCAGGTAGCCATGGCTAGGTTACTTGAGGTAACAGCATTGGTGGACCCGTTTCGGATGTTTCGCCAAGGGGAAGGTAATATGACCTTCTACTCAGGGGTGCACAAAACCCAATCGTGTATAGATTTTTTTCTGGTCAATAAAGAGGCTTTGCAGGGAACTAGGAAAGTGATCACCCATAATAGAATTTTATCGGACCATTCTCCAGTCCAATTGACATGGGCGTTGGAGTCTATTCTGATGAAACCTTTTAGATGGAGGCTGGATGAATCACTGTTTTCAGATGATAATATGTTATTCCGGTTAGAGGAAGCCCTATGGGATATTATTCAGACCCAGATCCCAACACTCCATGATAAGAGCTTAGCGTGGCCCACCTCCAAAGTAGTATATGCTGGGATAGCTCAAAGGTATACAGCTAGAAGAAATAGTATGAGAAAAGCAAGGGAAGAGTTCATATGGGGTGCTATTAATTCACTTGCTCCTTTAGAGGGTTCCTCAGAGGAGGTTGATATTGAGCTTAAGGAATTAAGGGAGGAAACGACAGACATCCTTTTTGGTAAAATAGATTTCTGGTTAGAGAAACTTCAGGCTAACTATTTGCTGCAGGGGGACATACCTAGTCGGCTTCTTGCAAATAGAATTAAAGAATGGGAAGCAGCTCGAACGATTCCTTTAATAGAATACCGGGAAATTATAACAGAACCACAGAAAATGTCGGATGCCTTCGTGGATTATTTCATAGAGATTTATCAAAGGGGCTCTCTTAGTAATGAAGTGGAGTTGCGGGGGTTTCTGGAAAGCATAAGCTTACCTAGACTGGACCAAACGCAAGCCCAGGCATTAGAGGCCCCCATATCTAATTCGAAATAAGGGAGGCGATTAAGGCACTACCAAGGGGCAAAACCCCTGGACCGGATGGGCTATCAGCTCAGTTTTATAAAGCCCACTCCCAAATCTTGCTACCCCTATTGAAGGATTTATTCTCTAATATTATGTAAGAGGGGGTTCCACACTTGCCCTTATATCAGGCTTACATTTCACTTATCCCTAAGCCAGACAAACCTAAAGAATTGCCTGGGAGTTATAGACCCATTGCTTTAATGAATCAAAATCTCAAGCTGTTAACCAAAATATTGGCAAATAGAATCTTAAAGATTGCTCCTATAATTATTAGCCAAGAACAAGTTGGATTTATGCCAGGTGGGGGGGCGCATGATGCGCTCCGGAAACTCCACTATGTGCTGAGTGTGGCTTCTAATTCTAGGTTAGCCATGGCGTTAATTTCATTGGACGCTGAGAAGACCTTCGATAAAGTTTCCCATTCATTTCTGTTTGCTACAATGGAGAAGATGGATTTCCCGGAGAGCCTTCTCAGAGGCATCAAAAATCTTTATGCTGCTCCTACAGCTAGGGTTCTCTGTAATGGCTACCTATCAAAAGAGTTTCGTCTCTACAATGGGACCAGGCAGGGATGTCCCTTATCACCAATTTTATTTAATATATATCTGGAGCCCTACTAAGTGCAATTCAGATGGACCCAGCAATTCGGGATTGTTGTCAAGGAAGGAAATGAAGTTCTCTGTTTTTGCAGATGATATATTGCTGCATCTGCAGGATCCTGCAAAAGTTTTAAAAGGGCTCTTGAGATTATAAAGACATTTTCTAGGGTTTCGAACTATAGTTTAAATCTGAACAAGACACAGGTTCTCCCCCTTACCCCACATACCTTCAGGGCAGATTTTGAACCTTTACAATTGAATTGGGCATTAGATAGGATTAAGTACCTAGGTGTCTGGGTCACAGCTAATACAGAGGAAGGAGCCGAAACAAATTTAAATAAAGTGCTTTCGGCAGTTAAAGCCGATATAGTTAGGTGGAATAAACTCCCCCTGAATTTGACGGCTAGAATTGGCCTAATTAAAATGAACCTACTGCCTAGATTATTGTATCCAATACATTTGTCCCCGTACACTATTTTAAGGGGGTGGTTTATTAAGACACAGAAAAAACTTTCTGACTTCTTATGGAATTCTAAACCATCTAGGAGAAAGTGCACTATACTGCGCCTCCCCTATAGTATGGGGGGCCTCAAAATCCCGGACCTTCATCTATATTATGTTGCAGGACAGCTAGCTATAATGGGTCGGTGGAACAGGGCTCAAGAGGACGAGGGTTATGTTCCAACCTGGTTACAGATCGAGAGACAAACTCTTAGAGATATGGGTATCTCCTCAGCAGTGTTGTTTCTTATCAACCCGGAAGACTTGCCAAAAGAAGGGAAACATACTCCAATATATATAAATCTATTCTGGCTTGGTGGGAGTTTTTATCCCTGAACCAGAAGAAGTCTCAGCGAGGTTCCAGGGAACAACCTATCTTGGGAAACCCTAACTTGACCATCGGGGGTCAAATAATTAAGGAAAACTGGGCCCCTCAACTACTTAATTGTAATTGGGCAGATTTTATTGTAGAAGATAGGGTAGACCTTCCAGTCCAGTGTAATAGTATTAATTTCTTTAAGAGAATACAGATTACCAAAATGGTTCAAAAGATATTGAGGGAGAACAGGGGCACCCAGGGTACCCCGTTCACTTGGGACAATCTTAAGGAACTTAATCTGTTACAAAAGTCTCTTTCAAAGGTATATAGGGTGCTGCTGGACTATTTAAGTACAGACACTTCGGCGAAGGTAACATATTGGGAAAAAAAAAATCACTCATCTGGGGCCGGATTGGAAAGAAATTTGGAAGAGCTCTGGTTATATACCTATACCTAAATATAGGACCATGCAGTATTTTATCTTTTCTAATATGTACTATACCCCTTCCAAACTATGTGCTAGAAGGCTTAGACAGACAGATCTTTGTTTCAGATGTGGCCTGAACTCAGGGGATATATTGCATATACTTTGGGATTGTCCTAAGATTTACCCCCTTTGGGTACAGGTTAAGCAAAATATGGACCCCATTCTAAATTACTCAGAATTTATTTTACCTGAGATTTGCATTCTGGGGGATATGGCTCAAATTTCTGGGACACATATTAAGTACCATATAGCGTTGATGTCTGCCCTAGTCAAAGCCTTTGTTCTGAGGCACTGGAAAAGTGATTTAATCTATTGGTATGGCCAATGGGTAAGGGATCTATTGAAAACACTCAATAGGATTAGGAGTCAAATGCTCAGGGATGGGAGGAAGGGAGCATATGACAAGAGATGGAGAACCCTGGAGGCAGTTTATTTAATCCAAGTCAAAGGCCCTCAGGTGAAGATCTGTTTGTCTTAGTGTAGTTAGTCTAGGTCTATAGGTAATTAGCAGATGCATAGTATGGACTTGTACTTTTTGTTTGTTTTTCACTTTTACTGCAAGGGACTATGTATATTTATGTTGGGTACTTTTAGGATTGCATAGCGTGAAGCCTATTTTATGCCATGTATTGGGGCTTGGGGGATTCTCTCTTTCCTTGGGACACAGCAGCAGGATACACCCCAAATTATGGATCATATATGGTAGTCATGATAGGAGATGGGGATTCCCATTTAGTTAATGGTCGCTTATAATAAGGCTCGATCGTTTAGGCTTAAGTATAAAACCTGCTTATCGACTGATTAGTTCTTTTTCTAGGGCTATGGAGGGGGATGATTCCTGCAACTGTGTATGTACATAGTTTGGAATGTATATAGTTGCCTCATCCAGTTTGAGGGTTGGGGGCCCGGGATCCACCTGGGCATTAATGTCTGTTTGTCTGTATGAATAGTAAGAAAGGCAATAAAGATGGTTATAAAAAAAAAAAAAGTGAGGCTGCGTGCAAATTTATTTAAATCAACATACACATCAAACCAATTAATATCTGTAGTTGGACAAAAAGTATGTCCTTTAGTCAATACTGAGATCTTACTATTTGTTAAATTGTATTCAAACAAATTCACTATAGATGTAAGGGCAATGCTCAGTCTGTTCAGAGGTTGATATATCATTAGGCAAGTCAATACTTGTAGAAGATAGCTCAATGTCCAATAAACACTGTGCAACTAATATTTTCTCTTGTCTTTTCCTTCATACCACCCACTACCTCGTCCTCCTCATTGATGTTGTACGAATTGGAAGCAGGTTTTCTTGTAGCGCTGACTGCATTTGGTCCCCTGGTTTGAAAGTGGGAACTGCCCAGACTCGGATACCCCCGAGTCCCCTTCTAACGTGGGCTCAGAGTTATCTGTGTCTGAGAGGCCCATAGTATAATCAAGAACTGTTTGTCCACTACCTGAATCCACATTAGCCCCCAAGTTCTTTTTCAAAATTGATTTAAAGCCCCCTGTTGAGTACTGTTCATCTTTTTTATCTGTCCAATCAAAAACCCTGTTGTTCAAGTAGTCTCGTTCGTCCCTAAGGAACATTTTTGTTTCTGCTGTTTTAACCTGATATCATAGCGTGTAATGTTATCAAAAAGCATTTTGTTAAGTCTCTCAAACTCCATTGTATCAGTAAGTGCTTTAAGTGATGCCTCCACCTCACTTATATCTGTGGTTAGTTTTTCTCTAATCAGTTTAGCAAATTCCAAAATCAAGTTAATGTTATTGATGGAGGCTTCATGCATATTCTTATGCCATCAGGTCATAAAGTCAATATTATCAGTGCCATATGATGGTTTCTGGACTATCCTAAGCCCACATGGAACTCAATTAACAGTTAAATATGCTTCCAACATGGTTTTGTGCTAGAACATCCTGCGGCCCTTTAATACCAGTTTTTCTAACTTTTGGAAAGTGGCTTTGATGTCTAACTTACCCACAGTCTCAGTGTCCTTTGTGGCATTATCAAGCAAAGGGTTTCCATCTCCAGTAGTGGAAAAAAACAGATCCGCGAAACCACAAGCCAGCATGTTCGGAGCAAATGTGGCAGCCTCAGGCGTTGTCCTCTGGCTCATCTTAGTGATGTAGCTCAAACCCGTAACTGTTGCTCCAAAGAAGAAGGCAAATCACAGTAAACTTAAAATTCTCAAGTCTTTGAGTCTTCCCTGGTTCAGTTAATTATCCTGCCATTCTGGGAACATATGCTCATCATACACCACTCAAAAATTGCTCCAAAATGAAAATTACCAGAGATAACGCCACATATAACAAGCATTTGTCAATGCCGAATGTTTGCTTGCTGGCATTGACATTGGTAGTGTAGGAGTTGCAGAGCTGCATAAGAATGGCAGTGAAGTATTGAACTGAAGCCAACCCCATCACCACCCTGCAGATAGTGACAGGCATTGGGGTGTGCCTTTGGGTCATCAGGCATAATGGCCATGCCATTTCACCACACCCTACCGTGCAGACACTGACAAGTGTCACAGTGTGCCTTGGCATCTTTGGCCCTTATGCGCACCCCATTCCATCAGGAAATATTGTGAGATGGGTGTGGTATAGGAGAATGGGGTGAACTTTGGGGCCGAAGAGTACAAGGCACACCTCAATGCCTCTCAGTGGCTGCAGGGTGTGGGTGGGTGTGGAATGGTATGAGCATTGCAGGTGGCAATCCCAAGTCATAGCCCTGATGCCTGTCATTCTCTACAGGGTGGGGTGTTATGGTCAGAAACCCTAACGCCTCAGGCATTCATTGGTATTTTTACTCCAAATTTTCAACATGGATTTTTTGTGACCCCCACCTCATGAACAGTGGCAATATCAGTTTGTTAGCCGAAAGCTGCTTTTGCACAGTGACTACAGCATTTGTCACCACAGATGCAAAAACACATTCTGAACAGGATGTGAAAAATGACAGCTGTACTGTTCATGGGGAGGTGTAAAAAATGGCAATGTTGAAAATCTGCAGTGAAAATATTAAAAAAAACTGGTGAAGTCACGAGCGTGCGTAGAAACTGTGCAACGTGCACCCATAATGTAATTAGTTTGGGAATTGTTTACAGCAGATTGTCAACACAGGCATTTTGGAACCTCCGGTCATGAACAGTGTCACTGTGATTTTCTTTATCTGTCCCAAACAATGATTTCCCACAGCAACCACGCATTTCTGTGCTGAAAGTGTGAAAACACATTTCAGCCATGTTGTGAAAAATGACAGCTGTACTGTTCATAAGGAAGTGTGGAAAAATGCCACTGGTGAAAATCTGGACTAAAAATATTACAAATTCATGAACTTATGAGGGTGCATGGAAACTGCGCAATGCTCACTCGTAACACAGTCATTTTAGAATTTTTCACCAAATTTTCAAAATAGCCATTTTAAGACCTCTGCTCATGAACAGTGTCACTGTGATTTTCTTAATGTGTCCCATACATTGATTTCGCACACCAACTGTGCCACTGTGCGCTACCTAGGCGGAAACATGTTTTGGGTGAGATGTGAAAAATGACAGCTGTACTGCTCATAAGGAGGTGTGGTAAAATGGCAATGTTGAAAATCTGGAGTGAAAATATTGAAAATTTGCGAACTTATGAGCGTGTGTAGGATCAGAGCAACAAATGCTCGTAAAACAGTCATTTTTGGGAATTTTTCACCAAATTTTTAACATAGCCATTTTAACACCTCTGCTCATGAACAGTGTCACTGTGATTTTCTTAATGTGTCCCTAACATTGATTTCGCACACTGACTGTGCCATTGTGTGCTACATGCGTGGAAACACATTTTGGGTGAGATGTGAAAAATGACAGCTGTATTACTCATAAGGAAGTGTGGTCAAATGGCAATGTTGAAAATCCAGAGTGAAAATATTAAAAATTCGCGAACCTACGAGCGTGCATAGGAACAGCGCAATGCACACTTGTAAAACAGTCATTTTTAGGAATTTTTTCACCAGATTTCCAACATAGGCTTTTTGAGAGCCCACCTTATGAACACTGGCACTGTCATTTTGTTAATTGGTCCGAAAGGTGATTTCGTGCAGTGACTGTGAAATCACCCTTCGGGCCCGATTAACACCATGACAGTGACAGAATTCATGAGGAGAGGTCCCAAAAACCCCATGTTGAAAATTTGGTGTCAAAATTCCCAAAAATACCCGAGATATGCAGCAAAGTTGAAAAAACCCTATTCATTACATTATACAGCTTACCGGCATTTCCTCAGTTCGTGGTCGGCTTTGAAGAGTGAAGACTTGTTCCTGGTCCACCGAAGATCATCGCGCTGAGCTCTGGAGGTAAGTATGGGGTGAGGTGGGGTGTGGGGAGGCAGGGTGCGCTGTGAGTGGGTGCAGGTGGGAGAGGGGGGTGAAGACAGCAGTGAGGGAAGGTTTTTTCTTTCAGGTTTTTTTTTTTATTTGGCATATGCACGACATTTGCCATGCTGGGGTGGGCTCCCAGCATGGCAGCTGAAAGACTGTTGGGGGGCAGTGGAGCCGATGGGGAATTGGGCACCCTGTCAGCCATAGGACCTGTTGCCATATTGGGGTGGGCTCCCAGCATGGCACCTGATAGTCTGGGGGGCAACAGTAGAGCCGACGGGGGATTGGACACCCCCATTGGCCATACAGACTGCAGGGGGGGAACAGTAGAGCTGACAGGGAATTGGGAACCCCTGTCAGCCATACAGTGTGTGCGTGGGGAGGTAGGAGGCATGAGCATGCAATGTGCACGCGCATACGTTGTGTGAGGGGAGTGCACCACTCAAGCGGTGCTTTCCCTTTAAACTGTATGGCACTGCATTTTGGATCGTCGCACTATGTTTCTTGCACATGCGTGCAAGCAAACATAAAAAAACTAGAGGCTCAGCAAAAACAGCTCTCAAGTGATGAGGTGTAAAAATTCCATGCTTCTAACTCCTCTAAAGTGTGCCTGTGCTCCTCATTAAGGCATAAATGAAACAATACAAAAAATAAGAGCACTGAACAATCGTATCAGCTGCACCGCATTTATGTGCCAGATATATATGAAGCGCAAAAAACAATTGTGAAAAACAAACTGGAAAGCAAGAAACTGGTGGTCACTGTTGATGAGATCAGTGATGTGGAACACAGGACAATTTTGAACATTTTAGCAGCTCCCTTAGAACAGGATGAGACTGGATGTATATGCCCATACCTGCTAGACACAAAGTTCCTTCCAGCTATCACGCACAGCACAGTGGCCAAGGCAGTAATTGAAACAATAAATGACTATGACATGGACTACAGTGATACATACATATTTGATTCTGACAATGTGGCCTACATGAAAAAACTTTTATGGATGTTTTGCGAGGACTGTTTCCAAACCATAGGCCATATGAAGAGAGACTAAAAGAGCTTAATATGTATATCCTCGAGGAAAGGAGGGAGAGGCGGGACATGATAGAAACTTTCAAGTACCTCAAGGAAATCAACAAACTCCAAAAATATATGGGTGGGCTATAGCCCGAGGTTCAATGTAGGGGAATAGCTCCTCCCACATATCCTACAAAAGCCAGTCTCCCTTGGCAGTTCTCCACTTAGCACATTGTGCAACTGCAGCATTCTGGGTTCCTGTGTGGCTCATGGGCTGAGCCTCTGTCCTCTCCCTTTCTTTGCTCCTTGTTTTTCCCCTTCGCTTCCTCCTACTCCTCTCTTCCTTCCTTTCCCCTCCTTGGCTTTTGCTACCTTCCTCCATCCTCTTTGTCCTTCATTTGTTCCAGCTCCCCATTCCTACTGTCTCCCTCCTTCCATTTTTTGCACATTTCCATAACTCGCTACTTTGTTTTCTGTGGTTTCCTGTGTGCTTCACAGCATGCTATGCTGCACTTCTTCTCTGATGTTTTCCCTGTGTTTGCTCACCATATTCCCCTCTTGCAAGTTTTTCTAATCTGGGCTGCCTCTCCCTTTTTCCTTTCATTCCAGTTGTGACGTTGTTCTCCTGCACTTGTTTGCTGACCGCTACCTGTTCTGACAATCCCTGAGGTCCAACAATTCCTATAAGCCTCCGCTGTCAAAGGGAGACAGTCAAAAGGGCATAGATCCCTGAGCCTGGTGGGGTAATAGTGCCTGACTGTCATTTTGCCTTCACTGCACTACTAATCTTGTGAGTTTTTTTGACTACATTAGCATGAATTTGGATTAAAAAAATGCCTTTCGATGTCTTTTTCTTTTTTTTAGACTTTCGAAAGGCATTTGACTCTGCTCCACTTTGGGCACTATTATAAAAATTACGAATATCAATCAATCAATATCAGTCAATCAATATCTTTATTTATCCAGGTGGGCACTATTGAGCAAACTCATTTACAAGATGGACCTGCGGTCCTACAGTAATAACACAGAAAGTCAAGTTACAATAGTACAGACAGTAAAAATAGCTGCTATTATAGTAAACATGCACATTTCAGGTAATATACATTGAACATAGAACTACAAGAAGTTGTGGATAATGGATTTTTGCTGGATCCAAGCCCCAAAACTGTGCATTTTGTAGTGGGAAATGTTAGGGAGAGGGTAGGCATGCCATTTAGAAGATATCAAGCGCATAACGTAGGGAGAGGTGGGGAATAGGGGTGCAAGTGAAGAGGACCCAATTGTTAGAGCACAGTGAGGGACTGGGAGGGCGGAGGACCATACAAAAGGCGATGAAGTGATTTTTGCCCCAAAACGTGATGACATATGGAGGAGAAAAGCTGCCATTGTACTAAGTGCAAGAGGAGGAATATAGTAGCAGGGGCATAACTGGGAGGGTCTTGGAGGTTGGGGTAGAGGGAGGTGTTGGATGGACAAGGGACCGAACATTTTTTGGGGCAAAAGATGATAATTATCCCGAAGTGCAGTAGCATGTGCTAGAATCAGGCTGCAGCTGTTCAGAGTGTCAAAGAATAAGATATGGGAGTTTGGCAATAAATCCTGTGGATCTGTTTGTGGGCATGCTAGAGGCAGAGGAACACATTTCAGCTTTGGGGCTGCCGTTTGTGGGCCGCCATTTAAGGGAAGGAGGTTAGTTAGTATTCAAGTTCAAGTTCAAGTTTATTGTAGGAAAACTCCGTTGAGCAAGCTCATTCACAAGGAGGTCCTGAGACATACGTACATATACAATGTGGTCCTGAGACAGACGTACAATCAAATAAGTTAAGAGATTACATAATAATACACAATATACGTAAGATAAAGAGCTCCCTGGGCACACAAAGTTCATGGTGGGAGGTGGTACTGTTTATAAAACAATACATTACATATATTAGGATTTCCTCAGAGAAATTAAAGTTCCTGGAGAAAGTAACAGTAATTACATAACAATAAATAGTATATTAGTAAAGATTCCACCTGAGACACTGAAAGAGGTTCGAAACAGAGCTGAGGAAGTGGAGGGATGGAACCTGGGATATCGCGGGGTCACTAAATTGGTGCCACAGGGACAATATACAGTTAAAAACAGTTACAGGTATCTTTTAGTTTAGCCATGGCTAACCTTTTGAAAAAGTTAACAGGGACAATACTGGGTAATTTCAATAAGGATTGTAGTCAATTCCAAATAGTTGGTAGTGAACATGATATAGCGCATTTTCCAAAGGAAGTACGGGTCCTAGGTTCATCGAGAAAGAGAAACTCTGTCTCCCTAAGGGAGTAAACACTGTGCGCTATGTGTATTAAAAAAGATAGATATTGTGGTAGTTTGTTCTGGAGAAGTTTTAAAGTCCAGGTGCCGGCGTGGACTGTCCATCTAACGGTGAGCAAGGGCCAGCCAACTAAAGCATATAGATCACAGTGATGAGTTAGGGGAAGGGAGTTGGTTATAAATCGAAGGGAGCGGTGGTAGAGAACATCTAGCTTATGGAGACTGGTAGAAGCTGAAGAATTGTAGATTATATTGCCGTAATCAAGGAGATGGAGGAATGTGGCCTGAACCAATCTGGTTTTAATCTCCACGGGAAAGAAAGAAAGATCTATTACGGAAGAAAAAGCCTAACCTGGCTTTTAGCCTTTTAACCAAGTCATCGAGGTGATCATTGAAGGAAAGTCTGTTGTCGAGCCAGAAACCGAGATATCTGAGCTTTGAAACTATTTCCAGATGCTCACCTAGGGAAGTATTTATAAAGTCATTAGGTAGAGCGAGAGTAGTAGTGTGGGAGGAGCATGGGCGAAGGATCATGGCTTTCTTTTTTTGGCATTAAGGAGTAACTTTGCATTAATTAGATTTTTTTCTAGTTGCGCAAAGTCGACTTGAAGGGTGTCCCTAACTCCTTCCAGTGAGGGCCCAGATGTGTACAGGACTGTGTCATCTGCAAAGAAGTGTAAATGGGACTTAGTAATCTGATGGTCAAGATTGTTTATATATAAGGAAAAGAGGACGGGGTCTAAGATGGATCCCTGGGGGACTCCCCTAGCAATAGGTAAGGAGGACAAAAACAAATCTCCTGATTTAACTTTCTGTGTCCTACCCGTCAGGTAGCTATTGAACCATTGGGTTGTGGATGGAGTAAAGCCAAGGTTAGTAAGGCTGTGAACTAATAGATTGTGATCTACTGTATCAAAAGCTTTACTTAGATCCAAGAACACTACGCCAGTAGTTTTCTTAGAATCCATTGCAGAGACCCAGTCATTAGTAACCTTGGCTAGAGCTGTAGTGGTACTATGATTTGGGTGAAAGCCAGATTGAAGAGGGTTTAAAATGGATTGGATTTCAATATGGTTTTTCAATTGGGCGTAGATCAGTTTTTCGAAAGCTTTTGAGAGTATGGGCAGTATTGAAATAGGTCTATAATTATTGAGATCACAGGGACCTTCTGACTTGAATAGGGGGAGAATATGGGCAGATTTCCAACACGAGAGAACTGTGGCAGTTGAAATAGAAAGATTGAATATGTGAAGTATTGGGGCAGTAAGATGGGGTATCCAAGTTTTAGGAATAATGGTTCTATGCTATCCTCTCCCACACTTTTTTTAGTATCCAGGTTAATAAGTGACTCCTCTACTTCCTTGAAGCTAAGAGGGAGCAACTGAAATGAGCAGGCTGGGGTATTCGGTGATGCATATGTGCTATCAATGTTCCTTACTTGGGTGGCATGTGGAGAGGTATCAAATGCTAGGCTGGCAGTGATGAAGTGGGAATTAAGTTCTTCCAGTATTTGATATGTACTTTTAATAGCTGTTCCATTGATGAGGATCTTTGCTGGAACAGAAGGGGCAGTTGAGCGACCCTTAATTGACTTGAGGGTCTTACAGATTTCGTAGGAGTTCCCCTTTGGCCTGCTCTAGAGTAGAAACATAATAGCTTGATTTAGTTTCATGAATGCATTTGACGCAGGTGTTCCTGGCTGCCCTAAATGCCTGCCAATCTAAAGGGCTCTTGGTGCACCTTGCCTGAGCCCATAGTTTGTCGTGGTTTGACAGTGCAACCTTGAGTTCTGGTGTGAACCATGGGTGTGAGTTTTTGTGTGTCTGAACCTTAATAATGGGAGCATGTCTATTAACTAAAGAGGTAATGTTGCAGTTGAGGACATTAACAGCCTCGTCTACTGATTTTGCAAGGAAGAGGTCTTGCCATCTGATGTTGCTTAGATCGACCAAATAGTTGTCGGTATTAAACTTATGGAATGACCATTTGGTTATAAATTTAGGGGGAAGGTTAACTTTAGCTTGTGATCTAGTGCAGACTACGATGTTATGATCACTCATATCATTATGAAACACCGCTGTTCGCAGGATTTTATGTGGATGAGTAGTTAGAATAACGTCTAGAAGTGAACTATTGGCAGAATTTAGGGTGTTAATCCTAGTTGGTTCACTAATTAGTTGGGCTAGTCTGAGTTCATCAC
Source organism: Neoceratodus forsteri (assembly GCA_016271365.2). Classification (NCBI taxonomy): domain Eukaryota; kingdom Metazoa; phylum Chordata; order Ceratodontiformes; family Ceratodontidae; genus Neoceratodus; species Neoceratodus forsteri. Next base: position 1,685,371,571 of record CM057456.1, read on the forward strand.
AAAGTGACTTCAGGGCGGAGGATTTTGATGATAACCAATCCAGATTGAAATCACCAAGGATTAGTGTTTCTGTGTTAGCATTAATGATTAAAGTTTTGAGGGCGCTAAGGATATCGGTTACGGCAGTAGGTGGTCTATATCCACCTATGATGGTAATGTTGTCAGAGGAAGGGAGATGAAGCTTCAGTGAAACAATTTCAAATTCCTTGAGTTTAGATTTGGTGATAATATTACTAATTGTGTATTTTGATTTGGCATAGATGACTACTCTACCCCCCCTTGAACCCCTGTCTGCCCTGAACAGGACATAATCCACTATGTTAATTTGCTGGTCGGTTATGTTTTTATTAAGCCATGATTCAGTGACAATGATAATATCAGGCTCAGTATGTGCAGCCCAGGCTTATAACTGAGACAGTTTTTTAGTTAGACTCAGTATGTTAACCATCATTATTTTTAAACCAGGTGCATCTGCAAATTCTATTGGGGAGGGGAACAGTGATGGGGGACATGGATTTAGCTCAACATTGCCTGAACAGAGAAGGAGGAGGAGTAACAATTTCTTTAGTGAGATCAAATGTGACCTGAGGTCTTTTTTCCTTTCTGACTGCCTATTATTTGTTTTAGAGGGTAGAAACTGTATGTTAATTGTGCATAGGCTTGTGTTACAGTTTGGGACTAGAAGGAGTGCTTTAAGGGACAATGGAGAAGGAAGGAGGAAGAGAGAGAAAGAAGAGGGTGACGAATGGAAAAAGGGAGGGGGGCATGAGGAATAGTGAAGGGTAAAATGGCCGGAGACATAATAGGTACCATGTCTGGTAAAGCAGTTTCAAATTTCTGTAATGCCATCACAGTAAAGCCTTTTGAACAAAAGGGTACTTAATGGGGTTTTCAGCTTAAGTATTTTTTGGGTTTTATTCCATATTGATGTGAGTGCGAATCCAAAGGCGGCTCTCCCGACTCGTGTGAGTGCCCTGGGTATATTTAGCAGGAGTTGTGAGCAGCTTCTAAGGGAATAATTCCTGGGCACAATCGGAGACAGACAGTTGATGTATTAAGGGAGTTTGCTGCTGAATATGTAACATCAATCCTTTGTATTCATGTTGGATAGCTAACTGGTTGGATAATAGGAGCCAAAGGGTAATAATCGATGGTTACAAATCCTCATGGATCAAAATTTTAAGCGGTGTTCCTCAAGAATCTATGCTGGCTCCTGTTGTTTTTCAAATATTTATTTCAGATTTGTCAAAAGATATTCAAAGTAAAATTATAAAGTATGCAGATGACTGTAAGATTACAAATATTTGCAGGACAGAAGAAGAATCAGAAATTATTCAAAATGATCTAAATTTGTTAGAAATTGGTCTATTAAATAGAATCTTAAATTTAACACATCAAATGTAATGTCCTTCATTTTGGGAAACAAAACAAAAAAAGACAATACTTTCTCTATAATGACACTATTTTAGAGAAAAATAACAAAAAAGATCTTGCCATTAACGTTGACACAGGTCTTAGTTTTGATTCATATATTACTGAAGTTATTGCCAAAGCAAATTCTATATGGTGGGCAATTAGACATAATTTTACTACTAGAGATCCATCTATACTTTTATCTTTATATCGAGCCTATCTTAGGCCTCATTTTGATTTTGCGTCTCAGTTGTGGAGTCCCTATAAGTGTATGGACATAAGTAGATTGGAAAAAGTTCAGTGTAGGATAACAAAATCATTTCGTAACTATAACTCTTTACCATATAGTGAAAGACTTGATGTTTTAAATCTTATGTCTCAGGAACAGAGGCGACTTAGGGGAGACTTACGGTTTGCAAGAGACATTATTATGGATGCATCATCAATGACTGAATGTGGATTGGAATTTAAACAAATAATAGCAAATACTCGAGGACACCCATTACAGCTTATGAGAAAAAATGTAACACAAAGAAAAGAGCTCATTTCTTTTCCCAAAGAATAATTGGATTTTGGAATAAATTACCTTTATCGGTTGTTGTAGCTGAAAGTAAGGTCAGTTTTAAAAATAGATTGGATATTTTTCTTCAAGGTGTAAATGGAAAGGCTGATTCTAATTTTTCCAGTTGTATGTAAGTCTAGGAGTTATATGGGCTTTGTACCTTTCACTCCTTTTTTCATCCTTAGTATGATCCTTAGTATAAGAATAGCAGCAACAATCACCACACAATCAACACAACAAAACAATCACCTCATCAAATACTCACAAAACTTTCAAACACATTCTCAAATAAAACTCAAACACCACAATCACACACCATACACCCCAAAACCTAATCCACTAAAACAAATGTAAACCTCACCACAAAAATCCCCCCACCCAAATCTCAATTAACAATGTAAAAATGTTCCAGATGTTTATGGCAGCATTTAAAACAATATGCAGAAATGAGCAGTCACTAAAAATCTCAGAACTCTGTAGTTTGGACCTGAAGAACTCCCACCTCTTCAGAAAGATGATTTAAAAAGTCTTCCAAGCGCTACATCTCACATAGCCCTTATGAAAACCACCAGAATTACTTTGGAAATAAACAGCCTGGCAGGCACTCTCACTGCCCATAATACATAATATGGGTCCAAAATAGAGAAAACAGGAGGTCTGATGGTGTCCCAGATTCAGGATTGTCCTCTTCCGGTCCTCAAGTCTGGACGATAGATCTCCAGAGTTTGGGGTTGCAAGGGCCAAAGATATCAGCTATGGCGGAATACAGGGGGATCCCACTAGCACCCCATGATGGACCACCACCAGAAATGTATGTGACTCAACGCTTCGGCCTCTGTCTAAGCCAGCCCACTAGCTGACCTTCAGGATGCCTAAGGGAATCAGGACCACCCAGCCTGCTTTCCAGTGGGCCTAATCCCTGACCTCCTGCATGATTCATGATTCTGACAGCTGCCACCCAGACAGTCCAGGCAGGCCCCCTGCATCCACTAACAATAAGCCCCCAGAAATAAGTCCCCAACTCAGGGACTCCTCAGACTGTCCAGAAAGATGTTTAATCTCACTGAAGGAAAGCCAAATAGGGATTCTGGTTTCAGTCCATTGGCCAACCTCTTCCAAGTGGCTCATGTTCCACCAGGCTCCCAGCAAAACAGTTTCACCTCGGGTCCACCGACCAAACAATTCCACCTTAAGTCCACCTATAACAGCTCCATGACCTGGACACTAGCAGATCTTCTCCGTTTCCTCCACATTGCCTCCACCTAGCTCTGGACAGATTGCCCAAAGCAGGTAGGATACTTCAGCTCTCTAGTAGAAGAAAGACAGTTTTTTTCAGCCACAAGTAGCAAATAGCTCAACGCTCTGCGGTTTACATGTTACATGAAGGGCCACTGGCCAAAAGCAATGTTACAAGCTAGTGAATCCAAATTCTCAGAAAAAAACAGGTACTCAAAGCAGCAGGCTAATCTATTCTGGCCCTGCACTCACTTTATGGCCCTACTGTCCCTAACACTGATATGCAGGTGATCCACCTATAGTCTGCAACACTTAACTGAGGGCTAGTCCCCCAGGCTCTAACTACAGATAGATCTCAGTAGGCTGGACTCTCTCTGGACAGATCTGGTCCTTTCAGGTCTGTCTCATGCTCGATCTCCCTGAAAATGAGCTGTGCAGCTCCTTTTATACCCCCTGAACATTCTGTTCCTCCCAAATCCAGTCACTTAGTGGATAGGGCCCTGTTCTAAACATCAACACTAATCAGCTGTTATTCTAGTTTGGAATTCTGCAGCAGGATAAGCCACAATAGACTCCCAAGTTTGAATTTTCAACTGCCTTTCTGAGAATTCTGAGCCTGCTCTGCTGTTAAATTGGATTCATTAAAATTGTACATCACATTAAGCATAATAAAATTACCTCAAAATAACATTTAATCACCTTCACACCTTCTCCATATGAAATCTTGCACTTCTATTTTTTTACAGTATTTTATTAAAAAATTGGGTTAAGGGATCATTAAGTCACTTAAAGTTTTCCACCCTGTGGAAAAATAACATCTTGCTGAATAACTCTTACACTAAATAAAGATTCAATGGGCCCATGCAGCTAGAGTAGTGTTATACTTGTGCAACTGTGATAACTGTTTGGCCATTCACACGCTCTGTTCCATGGGGAATTATCACCCTGTAGTGGTACTGAAGGCAAGAAACCCTTGAAGAGAGTTCCACCCCTGGAGGTGCTGCAGAAAAGATTCCCATGGCTTAAGGTACCTTAGAAAGGAGCCCCAAAAAGAGTATTGAGCATTAAATGTTGACTATGCGGTAGAGAGCAGATTGACAGCAACAAGACAGCTTGAAGAATGCAAATGAGATGTGCAGGTTGTCAAGACTGCACTGATGAAATGGATTGCACTGATGACATAAGGGGGCTTCCTAAGGAGAGACAGAGAATGTCAAGTTGGGCCACCATCCATCTCCATCCATCAGTGGAAACCTACCTAAGGAAACTAAGGAATATACTATTTTAACAACTAACTAAATATTATGACCTTTGGAATGGAAAGAGGAAAAAACCTTTTTAAAGGAGGAAACCTCTAGGAATCCAAGGCCTAGGTCACCTTCCCTTTAGGCTTGGGATATTTTATTTAGTGACAGCTTTGCTACTGCAATTTGGAAACCCAATTTCAGGGGATTTTTTCAATTTGAAGGAAAGCTCTTACTCTATCCCTCTACCAGAAACTGTGGTGTGGTTGCAAAGATAGCTGTGCAGCAAAGGGAGACTCCTGTGCAAGAGGCCCTCATCCAAGGTGGGAGGAGAAGAGCAACAGCCACTGGAAGGAACTCACCCAGCCTCCATGTGGGAGACCTAAGTTGGAGGTAGAGGTCTGAGGGGCTTCCCTGAGGATCGTTTGAGAATTGAGCTGAGCAGGGAAGGGGAGGTTGAGGAGACCTGGTAAACCAAGGTTGATCATAGGAAGAATAGCCTTCAAAGGTGCCACAGTGTGGACATAGCCAAATGAGTGCTCTTGGGCTTAAGGACCCTACTCCTTGGCAGCTGAAGTCCTAAATTCTACATCAAGAGGTGCCACCAATGAGTTAGATGACTTAAGCTCTGCCTGGAGTGAGGACATTCCAATAATTGATTGGATGAGAAGGCTCCCACCTTGTGTTTCACTTGCTCAAGATGTGGACTTTGTGGGTGCAAAGTGAGACTGTTGGCTACATGATAGCCCTGAGCCAGAAAAGGTAATGGTCATGTTTAGCATGCCTCTGATGTTTGAGTGAGAGCATGAATCAACTTTGATTTGCTAGATGGTGGAGGAGGGGTGAAGCCATTGGCTGTAGATTAGGTAGCAGGTTATTGATGAGGAGCCAGGTGAAGCCAGTGGCCTGGGAGAGGTAGGAAGCTGCAGTGCAAGCCATTGGATAGTAGTAGCAGCCAGCAAAAAGCAAGCCAACCAATTCCATTAAGGAAGCCAAACTAATGGTAATGTAGAAGGTAGGTGTTTAGATAGTGAGAGGCTGTGATGCCAGTGATTAAATTAATGAGGTTTAGCATAAATGACTCAATGAGGTTTAGCAGATGATTGCTATGGTTTCAGCAGCAACTGATTGCTATGATTTCAGCATGAATAGAGAACTGATATGATTGGCATGGAATACCTTAAATGCCATTCAGGCAGAGTTAGGTTATTCCAGTAAGGAGCATTTGCAACATAGTAATGGAATGGAATGAATATCTTGAAAGCCATGTAGGCTGTGAGGTTAATGTATTAATGCATAAATAACTGAAAAGCCATGGCAGAGGAGCAGGGCAAAGTCATATAACTTATATAAAAACATGCTCCTCCTATTTGGAACCACAATGTCTTACTGTGACATCACCGTCCCCCACCATGGGAATAATAGGGAAGCCACAAGCTGAGCACCATAAGACCAACTGTAATGCTGATAGGGTAGAACCCCCCTAAAATACAGCCAATTTAATGACTGAAGTCACAGTATGGGTGGACAACAGAAATGGACTGCTGTGGATTGGTAAAATCATGGTTTGGTAAAATATGAAATAGCTACGAATGAGCCTGAATAACAGGAGTGAGGAGTATTTGTAGTAGAGCATGACACCACTAGAGAAGCTAGTGGAATGAAAGACAGAGTTATAGCTGCTAAGGGGAGACAGTACTGAGTGAGGCAGGTGCAAACAATTAAGGTGATGAGCATAGGGACTGCTTCAGCATGGAAACAGCAGTTAAAACTGAAAGCACACAGGTAACCAGAACAGAGAAAAGAGGGAGTGCTGAAAGCATGATAACATGAAATGATAGCCTGATTAGCAATGCATCTAAATATAACAATGCAAACAAAGGGGCACTAGTAGACTAGAGAAGCCCTCCCCCAGAAAAAAAGCAAACAAAACAAACACAAGCACCAGAGCAGGAGGGAGAAACAAACAACTGAGATAGAAGCACAGACAGACTGAAACCAGAGGCAAAATACAAACCTAGAAGTAGGAGGTAAAGGCAAAAAATACTGACCCAGAAACAAGAGAAGCATGAACCAGGCAGAGAGTCCAGCACAGCCAGCAGATTCCAAACACAAGGGAAGGTAGGAGACAAACACAGCAGAAGGTGGGGGCAGGGCCCAGGGAAAGGTCAGGCCCAGAGAGAGGACAGACAGAGCCTCCAGCCACAAAGAAAAAGTGTTTCAGAAGGAGGCTGGGAGAAACTGATTATATGGCTCAGGAAGGGGGCATGGCTGGTTGCTCCTCCACTGAACTACAGGCATAGCCTTCCAGTATGATTTCCTCTTAAATTAAGTCATTTCCCTTTAAATAAACACATTCCCTTTTGTCTAGAGCTCAGACAAATTAAATATTCATTTGAGATATGAGACTCCTTCCAGGGGCCATCTCAAGGGGTCCAGTAACCACTCCTGCCCAAGAACACACAATCTTTCCTGGCTCCTCCTTCACTCTTCCTGCCTGCCAGCATGGCATTAGGGCTATAGCTTCTCCTCCCATACTTCTCTACATTGACAGGTCATCAGCCCCTCCTTCCTAAACGTTTAACCAGATGAAACTATCTTTACATGATAGCCCATGTTTTAGCCTATAAATCTGCCAAGTTTGGTTTTAATCGACCTTAAAATGGCTTGGCAGTGCCTTTCAGATGAAGCCCTTACGTGGCGAAGTGCCAGGGCAGTTTGGTGTCACATATGCTGCTCACTAGCTGTTGCAAATTGTTGGAAACTTGTTCAGAATAAACTACAAATTTGTGGAAAATCCTTGTAGTGGACATCCTTCACTGGAGTTGTCACAGAAACTCCTGGCTATGGAGTGCTGGTACGTAACTGTTTGTTCCTTTCAGAAAAAAAGCTGCACATTTTTTTTTACCTTTCAAATTATGCTGTCTCACAGTACCTAATGCTGTGCTTTAAAACAGCTCTGTTTTATAAACTAAAAACATATGTGGCACGAAATACATATGTATGTATGTGTGTGTACATGTGACTGTAATCAAGCCCTCTGTGGCTTTATTTTAATTAGTTAATCAAGTTGTGTGCTTATATACAGTACATTAAAAAGTTTGTGCTTGGATTTTCACACATTAGCAGCCTGCTTGCTGCTCATCATGGTATCTGGACTGTGTTATGAGTTTGGGAGCCCATCCCCATTTCATTATGTGTCCTCTTGTAGTTTTATTTTAAATACATTGCAGCCAGTCACTAAATTATTATCTTGGTGCTTGCTGCCTGATAAACTAATTATTTTATTTAAAATATCTGGTCTCCTGCCATTTGGAGGAGCACACTTCTTTCTGTGATTCCCTCTCAAACTAACCACTGCTCTAGCAGGCCTTAGCCTGCTCCACGTCCATACTAGCAGTTCATGCAGAGCTGCTCCCTCAGCTCACAAAAGGGGGATTCCCCTTAACATAATAGTGCTATACGCATGGAGCCACAGCTCTGCTCTCCACATCGCTCCTCACTCTCTGCTCCTCTCCTGTGTGCCTCAGCACCATGCAGCTGCTGCTCTGCAACAAAATAAATAATGCAGCAACTGGGGAATTTCAATTAAACAAGACACAATATTTTATTTAAAAACAGGTATCAATTTAAATTATTCATGCTGTTTTAACAGCACACCAATGGCCCCAAAAACCACTGGACCATCAGGGCTACTTAAATAAATAAATAGGCATACAGAACTAGCCAAAGCATACAGATACTAGCCATGATTACCAAACTACTGAACCCATTATTTTCACTTACATAGGGTGACAGGCAATATTTATTATTGGCAATGCATATGTATACTGTGTGTAAGGGGTGTAGGCAATAGCCCCACCCCCCTTCCCTTTGCTTTCACCTACTGGTACAATTCATTATATGCTCACAACCTTTCTTTTATTTCACACATGGTCTGATCTCCCACCTGGGCAAAATTCCTACAGCTCCTGACCTCCCACCAAGTGACCCCTAGAAATTAAGGTACCCCAGCTACTTTTTAGTGGTACAGTCATTCCATCACTGTTACATGGTGAAGAGCAGGCTGATAGTGATGGTGTTCAGCCTGGCTGATGGGTGGAAACTTTGTGTAGTTTAAACAAGGCAACCATACCTATCAGAGTGAAGTTGGATCATTTCATCTACAAAACACCACCCAACAGTCAGTTGAATGCTGTTATGCTCAACCTGCTCCTCATCTCTCCAGCTCACTCCCCTCACTGGTCTCAGCTTCTGTTCACAAGTGGAACTTGAATGGGCTCCTTGCTCATTTTTTGCGCCCAACACAAAAAAAATACAGAAATCTGTGGCTTACTCCCCTCACCAATCTCAGCTTCTGCCAATGAGGGAACTTGCTTGGGCTACATGCCTGTTTCAGTTCCCACCCCACCCCCACTTTAAAAAAAAAAATCAGTGGCTTACTTCCTTGGCTGGCCTCAGCTTCTGCTGATGAGGGGAACTTGTTTGGGCTCTAAGCTATTTTATATTTCTCCCCCACATCTTTAGCCTGCCCAGCTACAGATCGCTTCACCAAAGCCCTTTTCTGTAAAAACAAACTCAGTCTCATTGCCAGTTATCCTGCCAACCTTCCAATCACTTCCACCTTGCTCAGTCCATAAAACAAACTCCTTCCCATGGACAATTATCCTGCCCACCTCCCAAGCACTTGCCTCACGCATCATCCATAAAACAAACTCCTTCCTATTGCCAGTTATCCTACCCACCTCCCAATCTCTTCCCCACTCTGGAAATCCCATTTTGGATGGGCTTTAAAAAAAATTCCCTGGGTCCCGGAGAAGATATGCAATTAATTTGGCTACAGGGAAACACAGAGGGACTCTGAATCCTGGGAGATATGGGAGCGGTATGTTGTGTGGGACTCCCATGGGGTACTCTGGTGTGGGGAGGGGGTGAGAAGGAGCATGGGAGATTGAAGTGAACAGTGTCATGGCCCTCCCTGATCAGCACTAGCTGTACTAAGAGCTGAAGAAGGGTGAGCTTAAGATGGGACATAAAAGCCATGGTGTCTCCTGGGAGTCTCTTATGACAAGTGGTGAGGGCGATTGAAATTTATGCGTGGGTTTCTTGAGAGGAGTGTGCTGCCTTGCTTCTCTTCCTTTCTAAGGGGAAGGGGTAGGACTGGTTGGATTGTTTTGGTGAAGAAAGGAAGGCAGATGTTTGGCCCCGAGGAGTGGTATGAGAGCAGTTGACTTTCAGGGGGGAACTGTCTGGGTGAAGAACTTAACACTGAGAAATAGATACAAAGGCTGAGTAGTGGAGGAGCTATGGAATGAACCACACCGATCAGCGGACAGAAAGGAAGGTCCCTAAAAGTGCTACAGAGGCTATAACAGTAACCAATAAATGAGAACAAGAGGCCAGAGAAGGTAGATTGGGAGATGCAGTTCAGCTAATAGGAGGGGTACACAGGACTTGCGAGGGCAGGACAGGAGCACGGGGCACTCATGGCAATGAGCCAAGGGATTTCCCATTGGGAAAGCGGGAGATCCTCTGAGGGGATAAAGATATGGAAGTAAGAAGGGAGATAAAGATTTATAAGTTCACAGAAAACTGTAGAAGATAATAAGTTAAATAATAAGTGAGACGGAGGGGGACGTAGATAGATTGTAGGCAGTACCAATAACTCATTTTCTTTCTACCTGAATCTGTTTGAGATAAAACTACAGAAATTTAAAATAAACTAAAGACCTACAATCTTAGATTTGGGGGTAGGGGGAGGAGAGAAATAAGGTCATAACATGTTTTAGGATGTACGGGGGGGGGTGTGAAACATGGGATATAAGGTTACTGACTGATCATTTATTGGGTTTCTTGTTAACATGTTTACTGTTTATTCATGTTTTATATCATTGTCATTCTGCAAGGTTTATAATCTATAAAGATATTATGGTGCTAATACCAGGCCATGGGCACTTCCAGAGAAGAAAATATACAAAAAAGAAGCTAAATTCTATCAAATGGCTAATAGGTAACATTAATATCTTCTCCTGGGATGTAAGAGGCTTTGCCTCACCAATAAAAAGAACAACATTTCTGGCAGCCTTGAAACACAGACAAACACATGTAGCACTGCTACAGCAGACCCATCCGACCACTCAAGAACATGCAAAATTGGTGGGAGGCTGGGTGGGAGCATGTTACACTGTCTCATATACATCCCACAAGGGAGGGGTTGGTGTTCTTATACAAAAAAATGTTTCCCCTAAAAGTCCCAAGAGTTGTTAAGGACCTAGAAGAGGGGAGATATATCTTTGTGGAGGGAGAGTATTATTGGGAAAAGGTATAGGTGACATATGGGAGCATACATGTCCAAGCCGTCTTTGATGCCAGCTTTTATTAACACATCCTATATGTCCTTACTTGAGAACAGTTCCCACACCTTGTAATGGGAGGAGACTTAAACTGTTTAATGGATACAAAGCTGGACTATTCAGGGAGCAGGGACTGGAACACAAAAGAGAGTGCAAATTGGCAAATGGGGATGGTAGAGTTAGACATGGTGGATAGCTGGAGGGCCGTGAATCCTGGAGCCAGACAATATACATTCTATTCAATCCACACAAGTCCTGGTTGGACTGCATATATGTTCCTAGGAAGCTGTATGATAAGGTGAAGGGAGCAGACACCCCCCCATCCATATTTCGGATCATGCCGTGGTACATCTGGTGATGAGGATGAAAACCCAAGAGCAAACAGGCTCTGGCTGGAGATTCACCACATATCTCTTAGCTAGAGAAGAGTTTCAGAAATACTTAAAATCCCAGTGGGACCTGTATGCTAATATGAATAAAGGGTTGGTGTCATCAGCAGGCCTATACTGGGAAGTGGGGAAAGCATTTATAAGGGGGGCAATTATTGGTTATGTAGCCCAGATAAAAAAAGAACATAAAAAGAAGTTATAGGAAATGGAAAAAAACAATTAAGGAGCTGGAGTGCAGAGCAGCTAAAGATGGGGGGCTGAGGTTGTAAAGTGAAACTGAAACTCTTATTTGCAAGGCAGCACCTCTATGAGTGGGGAAACAAACCCGGTTCACTATTGGTTAGATTAGTAAAGGGGGTAAGGGTCTCAGGACACATTACTGCTGTCAAAAATAAATATGGAAGCTTAGAAACTGAGAATCCCCCGATTAAACAGTGTTTCAGGGAGTTTTATCAACAGTTGTATAAGGCAGAATGTGAGGGCACCGAGCCACCATGCATTCAGAGCCCCCACTGCCCATCACTTTGGTCACCCCTCTCCACATTAACTAAAATTAAATGTAAATCAAAAATAAAACAAAAAAATACTAGTAGAACTACTAGCACAAAAACTACAGTAACTAAAACTAAGTAACAAAAAAACTGCAGCGAAGTTTAAATTCGCCTGTGAAGTGAACTCAGAGTGGGCAACTTTGAATTCACGTAGCACTATGCGAAATTTCCATTAAAAGGTGGAAATTCACCTTGAATGGACTTCGCATTGTTAACTTCGAGTTCACTTCAAGTTACAGCTTGAGAAGATGAAGCTGGTAAGAAACAGCCCATAGATCACATGTCTGACTGTCTGCAGGTCATATGATACAGGCAGGCAGTAAATTATGCAGGAAGTCAGTGAACTAGTTTCACTTTCTCTTGCAGAAGGAGCCGTTCAATCAGCAGTGTTGGTGGACGGTGTGCTTTTTTTGCAACAAAGTCTATATACTGATCATTTTTTGTGCTTTAAAGTTTTTTGATTGTGTTGTTCAAGTTTTGCAGCCAGTTTGAGTTGATTTGAAAGCTTAGTTTATTTCAAAAAGTTTTTTTATTACTTAGTTTTAGTTACTGTAGTTTTAGTGCTAGTAGTTCTACTAGTATTTTTTTGTTTTATTTTTGATTTACATTTAATTTTAGTTAATGTGGAGAGGGGTGACCAAAGTGGTGGGCAGCGGGGGCCCCGAATGTGTGGTGGCCTGGGGCAACCATTTTGCTGGAACCGCACCCCTGTTTTGACCTCGAGTGGTCCCTCACAGGCACAGCACAATGTTGAAAGTTGCCATGTGGTGCCGGAAGCAGCAGCAGTAGCTGCTGTTTCTTCACTGGTGATGAGTGTTTCAGCCACTGCCAGCCCTGGAGCACTGGACCAGCAGCAGTCTGAAAATCAGCAGCAACCACAGCAGCAGCAGCTTGTTGCCCCTCCACCAAGTGCAGCATAGCAGGCGACATTATCTGGTGCCCCCCCCACTGCCAGTGCCTGGTCCTCCCCGCAGCTCTCACATCTGGCAATTTCTCATCTGCCTCCCCAGCAACCTGAAGGTAGTGAAGTGCACGTTGTGTGACGTACTTGTATGCTGGTGGTGCAAGGGCGGTCACTTGGGCACAGGTGGTCAGCAAACGCACCTTTTAGTGCACCATCTTGCCAAATGAGAAGAAAAGCTGCAGGAGGTACAAGCCACTCCTGCAGCTGAAGCTGCTGAAGAGGAAGAGCATCGCCTGCACAGCATCACTGATGAATGGACAGGGCAGCAGAAGTGGCGGCTCCCACAGCTGGCCACAGGTGCGACCCCTCAGAATAGCCTGCCACACGGGCTGACCTGGCTGTGCTGTGGTCTGAGGTGGAAGCCATCAAAAATGTAATGGAAGGTGCAGTGCAGCGGCTGAACAGGATCGAGGGTCAGATTGCTGAGATAATCAGCTTATTAAGAACACTTAATGGTGGTCAGCCCCAGACCCCACAGGCCTAGTAAACAATTATTATTTCACAAAATCCCCCCCCCAAAAAAAACCCTGTCCTCTTCTTTTCCTTTTCTTCTTAAGCAATATTTTTTTTTTATTACAGACTAAATATGTAATTTATGTTCAATTAATGTTTTCTTCCTTATGTTAATTTTGTTAGTCCTGTATTTCTTGATGCTCATAATGCTAAATCCAATTCCCCATCTCCCCAAATGCTCCCCCTCCACCCCATTCTGCTATCTGCAATGGAAATTTTTTTTGTTCTTACTCCTTACTTTATTTTGTTTAATAAGTCATGAATTGAGCTATAATTTGAAGTTCTGGAAAATTCTTCTGCTGTGCTGACTGAAACATGCTGCCCTATGTGTGTGCATTCATACCAACAATGATAAGTTATTGTACGTGCCACTGTCATGTTTTTTCAGAGACACTGCCATTTAATTTGTGTTGAATCTTGTTTTTGTGTTGTAAGCAGTCCATCGTGTCATTCCTTTGAGGGGAATCATCATCATACATATTGAATGTTTCCCCTTCACCGGTGTGTTGACCATGGTCACATTCACATGCCATACATATGTGCCATCATCTAATCTGGTACTGTAAAATTTCAATATTTTCCGGGTGGGCGGTATTGCTGTGATTGAATGAATTATAAGCATTTCTCATTACTATTCTTTTCTTTTACATTCTCAGGTCACAGCACACAGATTTATGACTGCAGTAATGAAACCATGTTGCCACTGCACATGTGTTCCACATGTGTCTGATTGTTGACTTCTGCTGTAGAAAAACATCAAGCCATGAAAGGTAGGTATTTTTTTTTTTGGGGGGTTGCATGCATCATTGGAAAACAATTTTTATTAAAATTTTTGTCTTCTTTCCAGGTCTTCAGTGTATCAAAACTGTTGTCAGTCTTCAGATTGGAACATACCATCTGTCCACGGTACCTCAATGCTACCTGCAATCAGATAAAGAAGAAATTATTCTGAGTTCATTCCAGTACCCGATTCAGTATCAATACCCAGAAGATGCTGTTTCTGTCTTTTGTTATAGCCATCATCTGGCCTGTATGTCACTGCTGTTAAATACTTTACACCTGAGGAAAACAAGGGAAACAAAAAAAAAAAAAGAAAAGCAGCCCTCACAATCCTCAGAGCCAGAGTTGTACCCACTTGGATATTCTTTTTCCATGACTGCTTCAGCAATCCCAATAGCGTCCCATTTGACGCTGCCACCGGGATGGTCTGCTTCACTTGCATTATTCAACACTACCATCATCGTGACCGGGTACAAACATAGATGTGATTGTCCTCCTTGGTATGTTGCACCAAAAAAAGTTGAAGTGGTGTGATTCGTGATCGTGAAGATGACCATGAAGAATGTGATATATCTCGTGAGTCGTGACATGAGTCATGAACCTGGCACTGGCAGCACCTCTCAGGGCACCAGAAACTGGATGCAATTGAGCTTCCACAAACAATTGCCATTGAAAATTTGAAATACCTATGGCTGCACTTCCCTGAACCGTGCATTGTTTGCAATAGGTATGTTTCTTTATTATGTCTTTTTCTTTCGGTTAAATGCTATAATATGCAGTGAGAGACATTATTCATGGTTCTATGGGGAAACACACGACAGTGGTACAGTGACAACAATTTCAACAGACTGAACACAGACAATGAACAGCAACATTATATTTATTCAGTTTTTGGTGGATAGGAAGCCAAAAAACAACAGTGACTTTCCAGATGTAAACTGAGCACTAAAGAGATGTAGCCGCAGGCACAACAAGACCTTAACCAGTCTTCAGAAATCCAAAAGTGGAACAACAATATCTTATTTTGCAAGGGGGAGGGATTTATAGCAGTAGCTAGACAGCAGCAGGAAAAAAATACCGCAGACAGGCTAAGAAATTAAGAGTACAGCTATTACAGTGGTGCAATAAAATGCATCTGACTTGATGGCATGCACACAGACTAAAAGTAATGCACAGAAACTTTAACAGTTCAGTAAACTACAACACAGTCTTTTAAACAGACTGAAAAAAATGCACAGCAGCACAGCAAACAGTAAAAACTGATAAAAACTTACTAGAAGTATTATTGTGTGTACCTGAACACACAAATACTAAAACACTAGCCAACAACAGTTGGAAAGACTGCCTTTCTCACTGTGAATCTCTCTTCTATACCACAGATCCGCCCTTCCCCGAAGCACACTTTTACAGTGTCTGTCAGTACAGAGACTGAATGTACTAAATTAACATTCAGTATTCACACAAAATCAATAAATGCTCAATGATATAAACACACAAGGGTTTACTACACTCGATGTACTCAATTTTAACACATTTTCTAGCAAAAATGCTTTTTTAAAGGTTTTTGATGGTTTGATTCTCAGAGATCTGAGAGCAAACTGTCTCCATCTTTCCACTACACACACACTATACTGAACTGACATTGTGCAAGACAATATAAAGCCCATGTGACCTTACATCCCATGAATCACTGAAAAATTTACCTTAAAGAGCAAAAAAAAGGTGAAGTAATGCAAAGTCCATAGAGAACAATGGGAACGTCGTATTACTTCAAGATGTGAAGTTATTCGCTTTACTTTGTGGAATATTATGTGAAATTCAGGTTCTACACGCCATACTATGCATAGCGAATTTTAGGCACTTCGCCCACATCTAGCACTGAACAACAGGCTAAGGGGTTCTTGGAGGGGATTGCAATCCCAGCTCTGACAGATTCACAGAGAGAGCTGCTGGGGGCTCCAGTGACGATAGAGGAAATAAATGGGGTAATTGGGAAACTAAGGAAAGGTAAGGCAGGAGGTCTGGATGGATTTGTCTAAGAAAACTACAAGGAATTAAAAATGGTGTTGGCAGAACCACTGAAAGAGCTGATGGAGAAGGCAAGTGGAGAGAGGGGCCTCCCTAAGTCTTGTTATGATGCCAATAGCTGTGTTATACCAAAGCCAGAAAAGATAAAAATGAGTGCGTTTTCTAAAGACCCATCTCCCTTCTGAATTGTGACAGTAAAATAAAAGCACAAGTGCTGGCGCACTGCCTGGAGGGGGCAGTACCATTCATAGTGCATGCAGACCAGATGGGGTTTGTTCAGAGGAGACTTTCATATGATAATATGAGATCGCTGTTAAATGTTCTGTGGTGGGATGCTCGATGTACTGGATGGGCTTATGTGCTGACCATGGGTGCTGAGAAGGACTTTGATAGAATAGAGTGGCAATATTTGTTCAAGGATCTGAATCACATTGGACTGGAGATGGGTTTGTGGAACTAGTACGCATGTTGTGTCATGAGCTGGTGGCACAAGTGTGGTGAATGGGGCACCATCAGAGGAGTTCTGACTGTTTCAAGATACAAGGCAGGGGTGCCCTCTCTCCCCCCTCTGCTATTTGCTATAGCTATTGAGCTGTTAGCAATTAAGATAAGGGAGAGTGTGGCTATTAGGGGGATTCCAAGGAAAGTAGGGAACAGCATAAAATTACCTTGTATGCTGACGGCTTGCTTATTTTTGTAATTAAACCTGAAGAAACAATGCCAGCTCTATTGGGGATCATGAACTCCTTCACTACTTTCTCAGGTTACAAATTAAATTTGCACAGTTTGCAACTCATGGTTCGTTGGGGCAGTAAATCATGTGTAGGTTACAAAGAGTGGAAGGATCCCTTACATATTTAGGGATAATGGTGGGGAGGGGTGTGGGGAGCCTGTATAGACTTAATTATACACCACCAATTGACACCATCCTTAATGATTTAAGCAGATGGAGAGCCTTACCTATCCCATGAATGGGATGCATAAGCTTAACCAAAATGAATGTGTTCCCCTGATTATTATCTGAATACAGATGGTCCCAATGTGCCCATCCAGAGAGGATATTAAAAAACCAAAGAGAGGGTTTCCCAACTTTACAGTATATGGAAAAGGAAAAGACCAAGGATGAGCATGGCCAGACTTAAGACTGCAAAGGAGAGGGGAAGGTTAGGGTTCCCAGATATCCAAGGGTACTATCTGGTGATGCAACATCTTATATCAAAGATTGAATCAATAATGGGATGGCAGCAAGCTAGATAGATCTCGGAGAAGAGGGATTCCCAGAAAGCCTGTAAGCATATTTGGCTATTGGAGGTCAATGAGTGTATAAGCAACTTCTGGACCCTAATCCACTGGTGTGATGGGTACTTAAGACATGGGACAAAATTAAGAAAATAGGGGTGGAGGAAGACCAGACCTTGCTAGTACCGATATTTCAAAATCTGGGTTTTCTGCCTGGACATGAGGACCCAGGGTTCCGCTTATGGCAAGAGAAGGGAGTGAGATGCCTGGGAGATTTGTACAATAGAGAGAGGCTCTATTCATTCGAGGATATACAGAGAGGGCTGGGAGTGCCAAGTTCCCATTTCTTCTGCTTCCTCCAAATTTGTACATTTAGCAGAGGGCTAAACAGGGAACCTGTAGAGAGTTCTAGTCTGGCAGGAATAGAGCAAGAAGTGTACAGTGTGCAGAAGGAGGTAAAGAGTTTAATAAGAAGGGCAACAAAACAGGCCAAACAATTCTTCCTGGATTTAACTGGGAACATGAGACAACAATAGAAGACAGATTTGGGATTAACAATTACTGAAGAGAACTGACATACACTACTAGGCTCCCCTGTGGGATTGATTGTAATAAATACAAAGAATCCCAATATTAATTGCTGCACAGGTTGTATTGCCCACCAAGTGTAGTGTAAAAATTCCATCCTGGGATTTCGCCCTTGTATGGCAGTTGTGGAGTGGTGAGTGACACTTACTACCATTATTAGAAGCTGCAAGAAGTGTTACCAAACTTGCATTAGCTGTTCCATTCAGAAGGACTGCCTTGGGGAGACAAGCCTTTGCCATCAGGGCCCCTGCTTGGATAAATGAGCTACCATCCACCACCACAAGCCTTACCCAACTTGGGCCTTTCAAGTCCAAGCTAAGGAAGCCTATCCACCCTCCTGTACATTGCTATTGCCACTCTTAACCCATGAGCCAGCATGCCTCTATTCCCCAAAGCCATGTTCCAAAAGACTATCTCCCCTCCTGTACACCGCCACAGCCACTCTTAGCCTAGCAAGTACCAGAACCCTAGGCTTGCCAAGGTTCTTCTTTCATTCTACAATTTGATGCAAAACTCCCTGCTCACCACCTGCCCATGTCTGCCTACCTGTCTGCTCACCTTTCTCCTCTCACACTCTCCCTGACAAACCCTCACCCGCTGACCTCCTTACATCACCCACCTTTGAGCCTAATGTCATCCCCCTCCTCTGATTCCTCTTCTCCTACCTAATTCTGATTGGTTCCCTCTACCCTTTCTGACTACTATGACTAGGCTGACTCCTCTGAATATAGCTTAGTAACCTTTAGGTCTCATTTTTGATAAACAGCTCCATCTCCTGTTCCTTCCCAATACAAGATCCTGCCTAGCTTCCACCTCTGATTTTTTCTCAAACTAGCACCTAACTCTGACTTAAGCACTTAATTGTATGGCATGATGTGTGAACCCAACCCCATTGACTATGTACCCTTGTTTTGCTAATGTGTTGTTATTTGCCTATGTCATCCTACATTGTTATGCTATTGCCAATGTTTACTGATTTCTCTTGTTCACATTTTTCTTACTATTAGATGTTCTTGACAATGCCTATTAAGCTGCTAATGACTCCAAACCTATGTACCCTCCCCTACCCTTGTGACGATGATCCTTTGTAAATGAGCTTTTAGCTCAAAGGTTGTAATTCTGATTACTAAATAAATAAATTACTACTGGGCTGTACCACTCTCCAATCATATTGGAGGGCAGTAGTGCAGGTGTTATCAACTATCGGGTAATCCAGTAGCACACACACTATTGTTACTCTTGTTTAGAGTTGATAATGGGGAGGAGGAGTGGGTCCTTTACCCTAGATGGATTAGGATAATGCTAGTGATGGCAAGACAGGGCATTTAGAACACATGGGTTTCATGTACCAAACCCACAATAGAGCAATGGAAAAACCTGACAATACAGACACTACCTATGGATCGGCTCACATGTGTTCCAAAGGGGAAGGAGGAATGATTTCTATCAGATTGGGGAAGTTCCTGGACTCTCTGCCCCCATTAGAGGCCCAGGTTTTTAGAGATGGAGAACAATGATTAAGGGATGGAGCTAAAGAGGATCCCTGGAAGCCAGGGGACAAATTAGTATAAGAAATAAAATTAATACCTATAGCCTGGAAGTGTCTATAACTGTAATGAAAAAGTTAAGGATATAAAAATGTCTTACATAGAATCTCCAATAGAGAGGATAATAGAAATATTCTGCAGAATGAACTGTTACTGTTAAAGTTCTTATTTTGTTTTTATTAAAAAAGGTGCTATGCACTGATTAAATTACTTTGGTATAAGATCAAGTAAGCTTTAATGATTATAGTCTTGAACAAAGTATGTGAATATATAAGATGCTGTTACTGTTTTAATAAAATGTTAATACAAATTTTATGAAAAAAATTCCACCAGTTTTGATCATAAGGTAAGATATTACTCCAACTCCACTTCCAAAGCTGCTTTCTTGCAAAAGAACCTGCTAGAGCTCTCCCCACCCCCAGGGTCACCACCTCCTGCAGTGAGCCTCCCCTCAGTCTCCACCCATAGCACTGTCAAAACCTCCCTTATTGTCCCCAGGGTAAGTACCTCTATGGTCCATAGATCCTTTGCTATTGGGCTCCTTCCTGGTTCAGTTTCCTCCCAGCCAACATACAGCTCCACTAAGCTTGGTCCTTTCAAGGTCTCCCTCAAGCCATCTAACAAGCACTCACTGCTGCAACTGCACATAATCCCCACTTGCCCTTACCTTCACCCCTAGGCTGTGTCTGCCCTGTCTACTTTTGCTGTATATGTCTGGGGTCTCAGGCAATCTGCTAACTAATGTAATAAAATATCTCTGGTTGCTACCTGACATGGTACTCATGTACCTATATTATGACTACTGTGATCTACCTATTACCAAGCTTGTACTACCAGTGAATGCCTGTAACATTGGTTGCTTTTTTAATCTAAGCGTTATGTACTGTACTGTTTTGTTTGCTGTGATGTATTGCTCTCTTGATGGGGTGCCTTTGTAAATGAGTCTTTGACTCAAAGGTCTGTAAACCAATTAACTAATAAATAAATACAAAAAATATTAAAAAGTCTATGTTGAAATTTGGGATCAAAATCTCAAAAAATAACAAAGTTATAGAGAAACCTTGAAATTCTTCAATGTTTACTCCTAACTTTCTATTATTCCAGATTTGACCCACATTTCTAACATAGCCTTTACACCCACCTCCTGAACCTGGTAGGTGAAATTTTTCAAATCACAACAGACATGTTTTCAGAGATGCTCTGCAAAATCATGTTTTGAATGGGATTTCAAAAGTTCCACCTGTGTTAATAATAAGGTGTGTTAATAAAAAGACTATGTTGAAAATGTGGGGTCAAAATCTCAAAAATCAACAAAACTGTGAATAAATATTAAAATTCTTCAGATTATTTCTCCTACCTTTGCTATTTTTCCAGAGTTCAACCCCACATTTTCAATATAATTATATTTGCACCCCACCACATGAACATAACATGTTATATTTCAAATCTTACCCAAAATGTCTTTTCACACCTGTGCTGGAAAATTATCTTTTGGACAGGATTTCATATATGGGACCTGTCATTTTCATAAGGTCATGTAATAAAATATGTATGTTGAACATTTAAGATCAAAACTGAAAAAAGTTATGAAAAAACTTTGATATTGTTCAATGTTTACTAATAACATTTTAATATTTTTAATTTTCAACCCACATTTTCAAAATACTCGTGTTTTACCCCACTGAATGACCATGGTAGATGTCATTATCAAGTGTCCTCAAAACATTTTTGCAATCATTGCACAAAACAACGTTTTGGGTTGCATTTCATAAAAGACACCTGTTGTGTTCATATGCTGGGCTATATATCTAGTATTTTAAAAATTCAAAGTCACAGACTAAACACAATAACATCATGAATGAACCTCTTCATTTCCCAGTCATGATGATTTCACTATTATAACTCATGTAATTAATTTTTTAGCATCTACACAGTTAATACAAGCAAGCAAATATTCAACATTGACAAATGCTTGTTTTCCTTCCTCTAATCATTACTTCCTCTGATACTGAATCATTATGATAATGCTGTTTCCACAACATGGGTTAACATTTTTTATTGTTTTCTGGTTCCCTGTTTCCTTTCCCGTAACTTTTTTTCTTGTTTTTTGACTGTCTTTGAGTGTACAGGTAAAAATATTCTATATTTTCCCAATCATTAGCCTTTAATGGCATAAGTACCAAAGCATAGTCATCAACAGGGGATTGACTGCTAGTCATTTTTAGTCTATGGCTCCTGATGACTTGAGTATTTATTTAGTTTGTGTTCACCAGGTAAGCACACTAGGCAATCGAATGCCTATTTTTAGGTGTGACCCAGGAGGTTACAACCAAAATACAGACAGTGGGAATATATTGTATTGTAACATACAGTGGAAAGAAATCAACATCGAACAGAGCAATTGCATCTATAAAGGAAGTACACAGTTTGCAGTGCATTCAGTTATAGAGACAAGTCTTGAAATAAAGCAAATACATAAATTTGCAGTGCATTCAGTATGCTGTGGAAAGAAAACAAAAATCGAAGCATAGCAGTGTGTCTGCAATTAAATGCCATAATATGCAGTGCATTCAGTATTCAGAGTACATGAATACTGGGAAGAAGGAGTAAGAGACTTCAGACAAGACACATCGAAGCAAGGGAAACAAAAATGGAGTTTGCCCTTTAAGGGGAAGACCAGGTTGTCCTGCTGCACCCCTTCCCTTTTCATTAGGATGGTTGTGCTCAGGAGGGGAAGGGGGAAGGAAGGGGGGGACAAGGGGGGGGTTCAGCCACTTTTTGCTGGAGTTTTGATTTATTTAGAACTGCAGCACATCAGATTGGCAGAACAATTTGGAGAGGTTTGTGCACCAGGTACAGCAGGTAAGATAGCTTCAAGGAATGAAATAAAAAAAAAAAAGAAATGCTAAATAATAAAATGTTTAAAGATACATTGTTGGTGACTGCTTTACAATAAGCAGTTTGAAGGAGGTCTTTAGCATTGCTGGCCTGGATGAATGGTTTGAGCTAATGGGTTAGGGTATATAGAGGTTTATGCTCTATTTGAAATGTCCAATTCACTGGTTTTAGGTTGGAGGTAATTATAGTATTGCTGGGTCAGGACATGCATTTTAGTGGTGATAAGTAACTTTGCAGTGGTTATGGGGATGTGTAGTAGTGTTAGAATCACGAGGAGATTAGGCACAGTGCTGTTGAAAAAGCTATTTAGTTTTAGTTTATTGTTCTAGGAATTATTACCTTTGAGCCAATGGCTCTTTTACAAGGTTCCATATCAACAAATGTACATACAAACAAGACATGTTACAATAAATGGTCAACAATTTACAAAGGCTGCAATAAGTCAGTATAAAGCTGGGGCCAGTTTTAAAGTTATGCAGAAGGCCACACCATCTGCCCGGTGGTGGGCTTAGCAACATGGGAGTGTGGTAATAGCTTTCATGTGTTAGGCATTTTCCTGAGGTACAGGGATAAGGCATGGTGCTGAGACTGTAAGGGTTGTAGTTTAAACCCAACTTTCGAAATCGTACTAGAGGACAAAAATGGTAGCATTGCAGGCTGAATGGTGAAGCCTGGGCATCTGGGCAGGGGTTTCTATGATCCTGAGGAGATGCAGAAGGCCTGGAGGAGGTCCTGAACCAGAGGAGCAGGAGCACGGTAAAGGGGCCAGGTGGCATGACATCACGCATGGCGCGCAGTCGTGAGGGCAGAGGCTCAAAAATGTGCATTTAGGCAGGAGAGGGTGGGGGAGTGAGCCTGGTACATCCTGGTGGTTTGAGTGGTAAGGAGGCGTGAAGGCGCACGCACGCCAGCTGGACTGCGGGGTTGAAAAGTGGACCTCTCCGCCCTAAAAACCTCATGGCTGCCTCCTTTGTTTTCTCGGGAAGATCACACCCCTCAGCATTTTCCTCTAGCCCCTGGCATCACCCACTAAGGAGGCGACGGTGGGGGCCAGCAGCAATTTCTTGGCCCAATTTGGAGGCAGCGGAGAGCAGGGGATGGAAGAGGCGCATACAAGTAGGGAGGCAAATGCTGCAGGGCATAGAGAAAAGGGACAATAGGGAGAGAAGCAGACCAAGGAAGAAGGGGTCAGAAACTTTAAGGTGGGCCAAAGGCAAGGCTCGGGGGTAGCAGGCGGCCCATGTGGCGTGACAGCATCACGCATAAAGGAGATGGAAAAAAGCAAGCAGCTTGGCCATTTTTCTGTATCATGGGAAGTCCTGAGTGGAATAAAGGTTTGTTTGGTTGGGATACGGATGGGGTTGTTTCAAGGAAGACAAAGGGAGGCACCTGGATGCCACGGGGCAAGGAGACGGCCAGAGGCCTGTTACTGGGAGGCCCGCCATGGGCATGCTAGCACATGCCAGAAGGGACAGAGGACAGAAGGAGGCAGAATAAAGGAGATGTGATTCGGCAACAGGTTTTCTTTTCCATAGTGGAAGGAAAGGATCAACACAAAAGCGACCGTGGCCTAGGATGTGGGGGGCAACATTAGGGATAGCTGACATCTGGCAGGAGGACTTGGGGGGAAGGGACAGAGCATGGGAGGGGGAAGGGAGAGGCCTGGGAAGACTTAGCAGCCACATGAGGCAACGCGTCAAAGCATTTTCAAGGCCTAGGGAAGGGGGGGAAGGGAACGCACAAGGCAATATTGGTTGACTGTTTCCCTGGACAAGGGGACGGTCCATAAGGAAGTAGTATGGGGCTAAGGGAAAAACGGAGTTGTCGTTTCTTGGTTGCGGGGGCAGGAAGGTCTTTTTTCTCCAAATGAAGGCATTGCAATGAACGTAAAATAATAAATCTTGTTTTCTTCCCATCAGTTGTCTTCACAGTGAGAAGGATCGAAGGACATGGCACCAAAGAAGAGCAGGCTGTCAAAGGAAGATGCTTACAGGGTTATAATCGAGTTGGCAAAAAGAGCCAACAGAATGAGGGAACTAGTGGAGGGAGGAACCAGGAGGCCTGGGGAGAAAGGAAAGCGGGCCTGGTGAAGGGGCAGAGGAAATGACCAGTTGAAGGGCCATGCAGTCTCACTAGGGTACCACCGCTGGCAGTGGGACCCACCAAGGTGGCTGATCCAGTATCTCTGCAGCCTATAGACCCAGTAATGCCAGTACCTCCCTAGATCAAGGCAGGATCCCCTCTGGAACCCAGGCCAGATCCCCAGAACATGGTGTTCCCTCCACAAACCCTAGTAGTTCACCCTCCTCCTCAACCTGGGGCGAAAAAGGGGACACCAAGAAGATGCCAGGCAGCAAATCTCGGACAAGGTTACAGGTAACACACCCAGTGCAGTGGGTGACAGTATAAAAGAATATATAGGTAAAATTGTGCTGGCACTAGGAACAGGAGGCTTAGGGAAAATGGAATCAGCTCTGGCAGAGATTAGGACAGAGAAAGAGGTGCCAGAAAGAAATGAAGAGGGTACAGAGAAGGAAGGAAAAGGTACAAGGGAGATAGGTGTGCTCGGGATGAGGATAGTGAGCATGTTCCACTGGCACAAAAGAAAAAATATGGAAAGGAGAGTATGTGGATATATGCACTCTGGTAAGCCAGGAAGCAGCAGCAAGCACGAGGAAGCAGAGAACATAGGTAAGAGTGAAATGACATCACGATAGTGCTTTTAGGGAAGAAGGAGGAGGACAAGTTCACAAAAGGAAGACTTGGGACCGGTGGTTTGTAAGCTTTGCCACTTTCTCAGCCATTGTCCTGGAAAAGAAGCCAGAGTTGGGCATCCCGCTCATCACATATTCCCTAATAATAAGGAGGGCAAAAGCAAAGGAGGTTGGTTTGGTTATACTATGACAAATTTTTTTGACAGAGAATGGCAACATTCGGGGATGTAAGATGGGATACGAAGCAGCTAGACTTATGGACAGATTATGTAACAGATCAGTCCACACCTGAAGGGGAATGGGGAGGAAAGGTACTATGCCCCAGAGGTGTTGCTGGGCTTACAACAGGCTTTTGTTCATGGCCTCAATGTCGTTTTCAACATGCTTGTTCAAAATCGAGGAGTGCACCTGGCAAGCAGATGCAGAACTACATGGGCCCAAGGGCACAGGGGTCATATGTCAGGTCAGCAGTTTTTTCAAGAGGGACAGGGGTTTAAAGGGCAGACATGGAACAGGGGAGGGAGGGGTATGGGGAACACGAGTAGAGGAGATCAGAATCACTGACCGGGAAAACCAAGTACAAAACGAGAAGGAGGGACCGGGGAGGAAAAACGGGAGGAAAGATAGAGAGCAGTTTGGGGTGGCCAGAACCCCCATCAAGTTAGGGGCATGGACAGTCTGGTTGAACAGATATCCAAACAAAAGAGTGGCGGATATCATTATAGAGGGTTTTTGCACAGGTTTTTCACTGCAGTGTGAGGGTCCCAGACAAGCGAGAGAGGCGAGCAACCTGGGATCGGTTAAAGGGAGGGAAGAGATGTTAAGACAGAAGATAGAGAAAGAAAAGGCAGCAGGGAAAGTAGAGGGCCCATTTGATAACCCCCATTGTGGAACATGCAGATTTTACCATTGGGCTTGGTACCCAAGAAACAAGAAGGAGTACAGGTGATTCACCACCCATCCTATCCAGAAGGGATATGGTGAATGATTTTATCGGGGAGGAACATAGCAAGGTGACATATGTGACCTAGAGGTTGCAGTCCGGATAATCTGGGCTACTAAGGACGCATGGATGGCAAAATGGATATTGAATCCGCTTCAGACTGCTGCCAGTTAGGAGAGAAGACTGGGACCTGTTGGGTTTAAAATTGGGGGTCAGTACTATTTTGACAAAGCCACGCGATGGATGTTCCATAGCATGTGCAACATTTGAAGCATTCAGCACCTGCTTGCAGTGGATATTACAAGAAAAAAATGGCTATAGAATGGTCATCCACTATTTGGATGATTTTATTTTCATTGGTAGAGGGAGGAAAAAGGGAGACACAGCATATGCTGGTCAAGTTCCAGGAATTGTGCAGGGAACTAGGGGTTCCACTGGCACCAGAAAAAACAGACGGGCCCAGCAGGATGCTGGAATTCCTGGGGATTGAGATAGATGCCCCAAAGGAAATATTCAGGCCGCCGGACAAAAAAGTGAAAAAACTGAAAGAATTGATCCAAGTACACACCAGCAGGAGAAGGGTACAACTAAAACAAGTGCAGCAGGTACTGGGGCACCTGAACTTCGCCTGCAGGGCCATTGGACCAGGGAGGGCATTCACAAAGAGGTTAGCTAGGGCTACAGCCAGGGTCACCAGACCACACCATTGGGTAGACCTGACAAAAGGTGTCAGGGAGGATTTTAAAGTATGGTAGGAATTCCTCGGGGAGTATAACAGTTGCTCTTTCTGGCAAGAGGTGGGTGTACAACACAGACCTCGATCTTTACCAGAACACTGCCAGGGGCTGGGCATGGGGGGTTACCTGAGGGGCAGGTGGTTTGCAGAACCATGGCCTGCTAACTGGGTAAGGGATGGCAGGGTAAGAGATATAACATTGTTAGAGATCATGCCCATATGGCATGTACACTGGTTTGGAGGAGGAATTAGGGATCAGAAAGTGACATTCAGGTGTGACAATAGAGCAGTGGTGGAGGTCCTAAACAACAGGGGAGCCAGGTCAGAAACGGTCATGCAAATATTGCAGCATTTAGTGTTAAGGGCTTTGCAGCTGAACATGTCATTCAGAGCAAAACACATAGAAGGGGTGCACAATACCTGGCTGACAGACTTCCAGTCTGCAGTTGGACCATTTTGGAGGCTGGCACCAACAGCGGAGGAACAAAAGCCCCCATACCAACGAACATCTGGGATGTTGGCAAGAAGGAGCAGAACTGTTGTTTTGCAGCTCATGGGCGCCTCAGACCTGAGGGTCATGATGGGGCCCTGAAAGTGTTTCAAACATTCAGGGCAGCACACCAGATGGAGGTAAGTAGGCCACTCGCAGAGGAACAGTTGGGAAAGTTCACCGTGGAGCAGTGCAAAAAGGAACAGCCCACACCACAATGGGGGTCTACTTGGCAGGGATTAGTGTTATCTGCAGTCTAAAAGGGTGGAAGGACCTAACAAAATCATTGTTCATTAGAAGAATGATGCAGGATGGAGCAGAGTTGAAACAAAGGCCAGTAGACAACAGGAGGCCAATAGGAGACAGTGGCTAGCAAACTAAGGGCGTGCTTCCGGCAATATGCAGATCAAAGACTGAGGCCCAGCTATTTCACACAATTTATGTTGTAATGTTTGCATGGGCCATGAGAGTGAGTGAGGTGGTAGGCCATGGAAAAAAAGACAAGGAAGGGGGATTAGAATGGGAAGATATAAGCTGGGGGTTGAAAGAGATACGGATCAAGATTAAGAGGTCAAAAATGGATCAAAGGGGACAGGGTTGCATAGTGACATTAAAGGGGCAGGTAGAGGGTGCAGTATGCCCAGTACAGGCTTTGTGGGCTTTCGCCGCAGAGCATGGGACCAGGACAGGGAGATTATTTGTGCATGGTGATGGGAGAAGGGTCACTGGCTATCAAGTCACAGCATTGCTCAAAAAAGGCATGCAATTCATGGGGAGGACCCGCTAATTATTCATCCCATTCCTTTTGGATTGGGGCTTCCTCCCAGTGGGCAGGCAGGGAAAAACTGTGAATGATATTTTGGAAAAAGAATGCTGGCAGTCTGCCAGTTATAAGAGATACATTTGAGCACTGAAGTAAGAAACTAACATATTGCTTTTGTTTTCATTTACAGATGTGGGGACAAAATGGGGACGGGGAGGGCAGGGGGGATACTACGGTGAGGAAACAAAGAGCATGTATAAGATAATTATTTTTGCTTAAACCCCATAGGAAGAGGGAAGATCACAGAAGTCTGAATCTGCAGCCATTCCTATATTTATTGGGCTGAAAAAGAGCAGAGAAAGGCTGGGGAAAGCAGCTGTACCAAGACGTGAAACAGTGTAGGTTGGTTCGGTGTGGCATCCAGGGGATGAGATGGACACAGCTGCTTCCCACCTTGAAGGAACTTAAGGGACGGCGACCCAGTCCAGACTTAATTATTATACATTTGGGGGACAACGACCTTGCGGGCAAGCTGTGGGTAGACACATACTTGCAGATAAAAAGGGACCTAGGAGCAATACAGCAGTGGTGGCCTCAGGTAAGCCTCGCCTGGTCGGATATGATACCAAGGAGGGTGTGGAGGCAGGAGCACAGCCATAGAGCTGTGGATAGGGCCAGGAGAAAAATGAACAGAAGGGTAGGAACATTGGTAAGGAATATGGGGGGACAGGTAATACTGCGGGGTGTAGAAGAATGGGTAGAAGATTTCTACAGGTGGATGGGGTGCACCTGTCGGATCTAGCCATAGACATGTTTAATACAGAAACTAAGGGCTTTATAGAGGCATGGAGGGACACGCATAAAACAGAATAAAAAAAAAGAGGAAAGAGAAGGTTTAAGTAGGATCTTCCCTGAGGTAAGGGAGAATAATACCCTAAGTGTGGGGAAAGCCAGTCATCCAACGCAAGCTGGAGACTGGCGAGTGGGGAAAAAGGGGGGAGGAAGGAGGGGAAGGGGAAGAAAAAGGAATAACACAAAAAGAGCAAGAAGATGAAGGAGAACGCGGTCTCAGTTTTCACTGCTACCTAACAGAAAAGAAGAAGAAGGCACCCAGGTTTTCACCTGGGGACGAAAAAGAGAAGAAAGGGATGATCAGAGATTGATATATGGATGGAAATAAATGAAATTCTGAGAAATATAATAATAAAAGATGATGAAATGGAATATGGAATTATGGTGTATAAATAAATTAATTGCCAGTCTGAGCACAACAACAAACAATGGTCTCTGTCTCTTTGTGAGGGAAAAGGGGAATCCGGGAGAACAAGAATAGTATTCATAAGCAGATTGCATCAGTAGGTGCTACTAAACAAAGCTGATAAGTCAGAAAGTTTCCACAAGAAAAAGAATGCCAAGCAGGAAATTGCTCAGGTACCATGACAGGAGCAGAGGGCTGGCCAAGGAGATGTTCTTGATACTTTAGATGGAAAGCATGTATAGAAGGGCGGCATTGAATGTCTGGAATAATGGAGTTCCATAGTTTGGGGTCAGAGTTGGCAAAAGCACTTCACCAGCATGAGGTTTAACCTAGGGACAGCAAGCAGGGCAGTTTTATTATCCCTCAGAGGGTAGCCATTTCTCACCATCTGGAGAGAGGAAGCAAGAGGTCCAGACTGACCATTTAGTACTATGTTAAAGAGAACACCTCCATAGCAATGATAATGCAGCAGAGACAGTGGAGCCAACCCAGTTTATTATCAAGGAGCAGTAGTGAGTTAGTCTAAGTGTTACTGACACACAATGGGAAATATTATTGTAGGCGATATCCCATTTTGGGAGGGTGGCATTAGAGGCTGCAAAGTACACCAGAGCTTCATAGAGAAGCTTAGGGAGGTGCATCCCCCTGGCGATGGCATGGGATGCCTGTGGTGACAGATCTAGAGCCACTTTATATGAGATACCAAGCGTGGAGCTCATGGACTTGCAGACACCTTTGACATGAGATGCATAATCAAGCATGGGGTCAAGGGTGGTTCTAGGGTATGTAAAGAAAGAGGTTGTGGGGACCAATGTATGCTACAGATAGAGGAGATGAGCATGCCCTAAGCTTGAAGGATGTGCAAAAAAGCATAGATATAGTTTTACTGATGTTAGGGAATAACTGGCTTTCAGGTAGCCAGGTGTACACTGAGTGTAGGTCAGTTGTGAGGGGCTGGTTGATTTGATCAATGTTCTTGGAGCAGAAGGACCAGAGAATCAACAAATGTATGGCTGAGCAGTAGGCAAGCTTTGAGTAATGGAGCTGATGTGTAGGGCATACAGCAGCCGGCCTCATATGGAGCCTTGGGGAATACCAACTAGAGTTGATGCGGGTCTGGTAGGGAGGGCTCACATGACCCTTTGGGTTCTATTTGCCAAATAGTAACAAATCCAGGGAAGAGCAGTTTGAGAGATGCCTACACTGGCTAGTTTTCTAGTGAGAAAAGTTTGATTGGCCAGATCAAAGGCTTTGTCAGATCAATAAAAACAGCACCTGTGAGGCTACCGATAGCCACTGCAGAGGAGATACTCTTGGTAAGGGTCAGGAGGGCAGTGGTGGTGCTGTGCCCTATAAAGAAACCGTGCTTGGTAATGGATATCAGGTCACAGGCAGTCAGTATTAATTTTTCTCCAGACTGGTATTTCACAACTGGTATCGCCAAGCAAAATTTAACTTGATTTTCATCATGCTCTGTACTGACATAATTCTCTAAATAAAAACAATGTTTGCCATTTTCTTTTGCCCTTTTAATTAGGTGAAATCAAGGAGGATGCAGATAAATAGTATAAAGCTATAATGGTAGCTCTAGAGCTCTGTTTTAATATTACATTTCAGTTATGATGACTCCAATAGCCTTGGGAGAGTTTGGTGGAACTTCACATAATAACAGGTTATTGTGCAATGGAAAGTCATTAGACAAGGGTGTGCCCTCCTTCTCAGTACAAGCTGGTTCAACAATGTGCCTGAGGTCAGAAACATATTAGCAACCCAGTAAGTACTTGGATTCTTTTAAGTTGTCCTAATGTAGCATGAAGTGCCTTTTCCAAAGATACATTGGCTCTCTTTTTTACAAAACTTGAGCACTTTTTGACTGATATTGGTGACTTCATCCTTTAAGTTTGCAGCAAAAAAAGCTAAACTTTGTTCTCAGAAGTATTTCTAAAACTTAACTGGCTGACATCCATTTCTTTTCTGTCTGTAAAGTGTGCTCTTCACACAAACAATCAGAGTGTATAGTTTGGAACATAATCTTTCAAAAAATGTATTCAGCAATTCAATGCTTCAGTATGAACATGAAAGTCTATATTTTTTTACTACTACAGTTCATTTAATACTCAGTTCAAAAGGTTATTTCCTGCTGTGGATTTCAATTATTTTTTTGAAACATTAAGTTTTCCAGTGCCAAGTTACTTGAATATCATATGTCTACAGTGTTGATGTTTTCCCACAGTTCTTGTCTTATTAGCTTATAGTTTTCCACCACTGAGTTTTCAAAACTGTAACGAGGTCATGATATCTTATGGCTCTGCTATACTTTTAATGATAACTTCCTTTCTGTTTTCTATTAACTAAGCTTATAAATAATACAAATCATGGGCTGAACATCATTTTAAAGCATTGACAAGGTATATTTAACTTTCTATTAATTTTTGGAAGGCAGTGTGCTCAGTGGTCAGAATACAAAACTTGAGCTAGTCACAAGATTGCCCTGTACTTACCTCCAAGGTTGTATCTTATGGTATTAGAGGCTCTGAGCATGAGATTTGGGTGGGGGGATCATAAGATGAAGCTGAGTGGTTCTATCTGCCTAGACCTCACAGGAGGAGTCTCTCATACCATGAGACAGGCTATACCTCTCAACTGTCTATGACTATGAGGTAGGTCCCTCATTTTACACCTCAAAATTGCTTTGTCCCTCATCAGAACTTCATGGATAATGTGCTGTAAATTCAGATTTTAATGTCAAATTCATAATATTCTAAGATGCTAAATCAGAAATAAACTTTGTACAAGTGAACACAAAGATCTCCACAGTGGTTGTAGATTGAATCTCCAGGTTTGAGGATGTGACCTTCATTATGAGGTCATGTGTCCCTCATTGTTCCTCATTTTGAGTATCTGTGTCTCTTATTTAATGACCAATAGTTGAGAGGTATGAAAGACACCCTCAGAGACCTTGTTATCTTATTATATAGCACTTGAGGTTAGCACAGTGATTTGTAATGAGATCAAAGTCTTTGTTTTATTTTATTATACCACCCTAGTGCTGAGAAGTTCTCTCCTAATGCTCTCACATGACAGCACAGTTATACAGGATAAGAGGTACAGTGGCTCTGCATGCTAATTATTTATAATAACTGGCTATCAATTTTCTATGAAATAGCCAGTTATTATTTTCCTAAAAGTTTCAAAGTCGGCACTCACCACCTCTGTGTAAAAGGGCACCAGTCCACAATATCTTAGTAGTTTAGTAGTTCATTTTATTAAAAATGACAAAAAGTCATAGTGGCAAGCAGACAATGGCAATGCCCCCTTCCCCAACATTTCAGATTCAAAAATCCTTTATCAGCCAGTTATTGTGGCTTTCATACACACACTCAAACTAACGAGACACTCTCACTTTTGGTTTTTGTGAGGTGCTGCTGCCGAAAAACTCTTACAGAAATTCCACTCTTCCATCAGCAGAGAAGAGCCATAATGAGCTACAAGTTACAGTAACTATCAACTTTTAACTAGTTGCTGCAGCTATGAAATTAAATTAAATTAAATTAAGTAGAACGTGTTCACTTGTTTTGTGTCTGCTTTGAGCAGGGCAGGTGGGAGTTTGTGATCAGTGGCAGCTAGAAACAGGACAGTCAGGAGAGTAGACTGTGGACTTTCTATAGATACATTAGTGAAAGGAGAAAGTCCAGAGGGATATTGTTAAGATCAAAGGGGATAAGGGGGTGTGTGGAGGAGGACCAGGAAAAGTATCTATCCTAAATAGATACTTCTGCTCAATGTTACTAAGGAGAAGATAGGGCAGGGCCAGCTGCTCAGCACCATGGACACAGGGGAGGGGTTATGCACTAGTCCCTTCACAAAAGAAAAGGTCCTACAAGAGCTCACTAAGCTCAGGGTAGACAAGGCAATGGAACCTGGTGGCATATATCCCAGGGTACTAAAGGAGCTAAGGGTGGAACTAGCAGAGTCATTATCAGAACTGTTTAGTGAGTCTCTGAGCACAGGATAGGTCCCAGAAGACTGGAGAAGGGCTCATATGGTCCTGCTCCACAAGACTGGTAGCAGAGAGGAGGCAGGGAACTACAGACCAGTCAGTCTTACCTCAGTAGTGGGCAAGATTATGGAGGCACTCCTTAAGGAAAGGATAGTGCATCACCTGGAATCCATAGGAGCACAGGATCCAAGACAGCATGGGTTTACAAAAGGAAGGTCCTGTCAAACTAATCTCATAGATTTCTTTGACTGGGTAACCAGAGTGGTGGACCAAGGGGAGCAGTTGATGTCACCTACCTTGACTTCAGCAAAGCTTTCAATACTGTTCCACATAGAAGATTGATTAATAAGCTGGGTAGGCTTGGGGTGGGTCAGACATTGGTCAACTGGTGGCAAACTGGTTGGCAGGCAGAAAACAGAGAATGGTCATAAATGGTATACAGTCAAAAGAGATGCAAGTCACAAGTGGGGTACTTCAGGGATCAGTCCTAGGGCCAGTCCTCTTCAATATCTTCACCAGTGACATTGCAGATGGACTGGAGGGTAAGGTTTGTCTTTTTGCAGACGACACCAAGATTTGCAACAGAGTAGATGATCCAGATGGGGTGGGCTGAATGAGAAGAGATCTGGATAAACTGGCAAAATGGTCAGAAGAGTGGCAACTGGGGTTTAACACAAAGAAGTGCAAGATCATGCACATAGGGAAGAGAAACCCTGAAGCCACCTGTAGGTTGGGAGAGGAGTTGCTGGCAATCACAAGGGAAGAAAGAGACTTGGGCATCATCTTCACAGATGATCTGAAATCATCCAAGTAGACCACTAAAGCAGTAGGTAAGGCTAGAGGGATGTTGGGGTGTATTAGTAGGAGTATCATAAGTTGTAAGAGGGAGGTAATAATCCCTTTTTACAAGACACTGGTTGGGCCCCATCTGGAGTACTGCGTGCAGTACTGGAGGCCACACCTGCACAAGGACATTAACAAAATGGAGGCAGTCCAGAAAAGGGCAACCAAAATGGTGCAGGGACTGCATCAGAAAACATATGAGGACAGATTAACAGAGCTCAATATGTATAACCCAGAGCAAAGGAGGGAGAGAGGTGATATGATTGAAACATTCAAACACCTTAAGGGCACTAACAAGTTGAAAGAGTCTAACATGTTTCAATATAAGAAAAATAGCAGGACAAGAGGACACAGCACGAGATTAGAGGAAGTCCAATTAAGGGGTAATGTGAGGAACTTCTTTTTCACAGAAAGGGTGGTAGTTGCATGGAATGGCCTACCTCAAGAAAAGGTGGATATGAATACACTGCAGGGCTTTAAACAGGCATGGGTTAAGCATAAGGGAGCAATATGGATGAGTATGAATAGATAGGCCAATGACAGAGTACAGGCCTACGGCACATTCATAAGGTAAAAAAAAAATGGGCAGACTGGATGGGCCTTGCCGTCCTTATCTGCTGTCAACTTCTATGTTTCAATGTTTCTATGTGGAGCATCATTGCACAGGTAGGAGCCAGTGAGGGAAGGTAATAAAATAAAAAATACATGCTGACTGTACAGTCACATGTCAATGAATTATGGTTGGGGATGTTTGGATGGGAGTTTTAAAATGATGCTGCATTAAACATATTAACTTTTCTAGCAATACTACCTTAGGTTGAAGGAAAACATTGATGGCCAGAAACTATATAAAATAAAGAGTGGGGTGGTGTAAGTTACTCAATTTAATATACCCCTAAGTATGCGATGCTTAAATAAACCCCTTGAGCTTCTCTCTTGGGATCTGTGTAGCACCACATACCTCAGGAGTATATTAAATTCTTATAACAACATCACTGCATCCATTATTCTCTATATAATGTATATAGCGTCTGGTCAAGTTCGCTGGAGAAATAATGAGGTACAAAACCATGCAGACAATACTGTGTAAATCATCTGGCTATCAGTGCAAGACATTATTGTGCCATCCAGGTAGTTGTCCCCCCCTTGTTGCCCACTTTGGAACACAGATGTACAAAACTGGAAAATTTCATTCCACTAAATATTTCGCGAAATTCACGCATTTTACAAAATATTTTGTGGGTGCGAAATGCAAAATTCTGTGGGTGAATTGTGAAATTTCACCTCGAAATGCAAAATTTCACAGCGAAATATGAATTTTCAGTCACAAAATCCAAAATGTCGACTGCAAAATGGCGAAATTCAAGTCAAATTTTGCAACATTTTAGTACAGCAAGCGAAATTTCATATTTTGCAGGCAAAAACACATTCCGCCTCAGTAAAAATTTCACAGAATGGCAGAAATTAGCAAATGTTTAAACATGGCAAATTGCTTACATTTCATGGTAATTTCACTGGCGTAAATTTAATTGTGAATATCTCTGCCTTGGAGTTGGTTGTATTGGTTTAGGGTGGTATGGGGGCATAGTCTCCCACAGAAACTTATGTTTGTACTGCTGTGTGGTGGTGGTCAGCACTGGTATTGTCTGCATGGCCGTGCACACACTATTTTATTGGCATGGACTTGACCAGGAAACATGTAGATAGCAGAACTCCACTAAAAGCAAGATGCTGCATCTTAGTTTGGCTACCCTGGTAAATAAACTGAGAAACATACAATACTTTTAGCATTTGTTTTAAGTTATTCTTAACATTTTCTAATTTTATGAATGCTTCAAAATATAAATTAAAGATCAAGCACAACAACTAGAGACCCAGAATTGGCAATTAGAAAAAAAAAACATATTTTCTACAAACTTAAATGAGTAAACTCTGAGTAATCTAGAACAATAGCTCAATCAATATTTGGTATGCTGTACATTACTTTATCTCTATATCTGTTGTAAATGTAACAGTAGCATGCTTCTGCATGAAAATGAGGCATTTTATTTGTACTTTACCCTGTTATTTGAACCTGGGGAAGTTTTATTTCTTTCAAACAGGCCCTCATGGATCTGAGCAAATATTTAACTGCCATTAAACATTTTTTATTGTGACTTGTCTGGGTCACTGTTACCTGTTCATCACTCTTGGCATCTCTTAACATTGTTCATGTATAGGTTTATTAGTAAGATGCTAGACACAGTCTTGCCATAATGTTGCTTGAATGGTTGTATAACCATTGCTGATTCTACCGCAGGGTGGTAATAACAAAGTATTGTATCTCATTTGATCATCCCTGTTAAATCAATAAGATAGTAGTAAATCATTCGTACGGAATTGGTCACTGCTAGACATTTAAAACACAGACTAATGTATCTCATATCCAAGTTAAACAATAATTAGATGAATAGCAATGCCAGTCAGTACGTCAGTGTGATTATGACAAATGTGTCTGTCTCCAGCAAAACCTGTGTTAACAAAACCATGGCCATAATGTCAAATGTGGCATGTGAGGGGGAGTTCCCCCTGAAAAATATGTAAATAAATTAAAAATCTATATCCAGCCTTGTATGGCCATATTCCTGAGAAAAAAAACTGTGCCTCTTTCACAAAGTTTCTGTCTGCATGATGGCCCTGGCAGAGATGGAAAAAAAAACTGGAACAGGCCAACAAGGATTTCTATAGCTGATGTGATACCCTAGGTGTCAGGTATACAGATGCACATGCCTCCATTCAGGATTTTGTTAAAGGGCATCAAATGAGTTAAGCAGGCATCATCCTCACACAAAATATAAAAGTGTGTTTTTTTTTTTAAATTCCAATGATACTGCAATAGCTAATTTTGGATGTTCAAGCTGTGGCAGGATCTGCTGTTCTGAGTCTGCATCTGCAAATGTGGATGATCTAAGAGACAGCAAGCTAGATTTCAAAACCTCCACATTTCTGCAGCTGCAGGAAAAACTGGCACAAGTGGGTTTCCACTTGGGAACCGCAGTTTTTCCGCAGCTGCGGTATTTTCAAAAGTGCAGTCAGTTTGCGACTGGCTCCACGATTCAACACAGCTTGCATCATTTTTTCAGTGCAGCTGCGGGGAAACGTTTTGCCTGGTGGAACCCAGCATAACATCCCCACAGCTGTGCCAGCTGAAAACACAAATCTCTACAGGTGCTGATATGTCATCCTGTGGCCAGGGCTGTGGGTCAGTACTTAGTCCCTGATCTGTCTGAAAATCCAGCCCAGCATGCTTAGAGTTCCTAGTCACCCACAGATAGAGCCATCTGTGTGCCTGTTGCCTTTGCTCCATAAACACATACTGTAGATACGTAGACACTGTTGGCAGATAAGGGCCTATGGCCCATCCAGTCTGCCCATTTGAGCTTGTAAGTTCCCTTAATGTTTTCTTAGAAGTCTGTTGCCTTTTACCCCTGACCTCCAGAGTTCCCTTATGACTATCCCATGCATTCTTAAATCCTGTGATTGTTTCAGCCCCCACCACTTCCTCTGGCAGAATGTTCCACTTGTCAACCACCCTTTCTGTAAAGAAATTCCTCTTAATGTTTCTCTGAATCACCCTCCCTCCAACTTCATCCCTTGCCCTCTAGTCAGGAACATCTTTTCGCTGGAAAGTAGTGTATTTCTGCACCCTGTTCCTCCCTGTAAGGTACTTGCATGTCTTTATCATATCCCTTTCTCCCTCTTCTCCTCCTGGGAGTATATATTCAAGTCCTTCAGCCTGTCCTCATAGGACTTGTGATGCAATCCCTGTATCATATTTGTTGTCCTCCTCTGAACCTTCTCTACCCTGTCTATGTCCTTACATAGGTAAGGTCTCCAGAACTTTACACTGCACTCCAGGTGGGGCCTCACTAGTGTCTTGTGTAGTAGAATTATGACCTCCCTTTTCCTGCAGGTGATGTCCCGGCCTATGCATCCCAGCATTCTAGTTGCTTTACCTGCTGCCTTGTCATACTGTTTCTCTACTTTGAGGTCATCAGAGATAATAACCCCAAGGTCCCTTTCCTGCTTGGTGCATATTATATCCTCACCCCCCAACTGATATGTTGTTCCAGGGTTTTTGTGCCCCATATGCATTGTCTTACACTTCTTTATGTTGAATTACAAATGCCAAACCTTTGACCATTCTTCAAGCTTCTGCAGATCCCTCCTCATTGTCTACACCCTCATGTCCACTCTCTTACAGAGCTTCCTGTTGTCAGCGGACAGGAAATTCTGCCTTCTAGGTCCCGCAATGTCACTGATGAAGGCAGCAATTAAAGACAGCAAAGGAAAAACAGCACCACTAAAAGCACAACAAACTAGGTTTCAAATGTTCAACAGCAACAAAACAGTTCTAAGTAAGGACAGCAAAGAAATAACTACCAATAAAAGCCCACAAATCTAGGTTTAAAACAAAACAGCAATTAAAGACAGCAGAGGAAATCAGCACCACTAAAAGCACACCAAACTAGGTTTCAAATTTTCAACAGCCTCAAAATAATTCTAAGTAAGGACAGCAAAGAAATAACAGTACCAGTAAAAGACCAAAAATTGAGGTTTAATACAAAAACAGCAAGTAAAGACAGCAAAGGAAAATAGCACCACTAAAAGCACAACAAACTAGGTTTCAAATTTTCAACAGCAACAAAACAGTTCTAAGTAAGGACAGCAAAGAAATAACTACCACTAAAAGCCCACAAATCTAGGTTTAAAACAAAAACAGCAAGTAAAGACAGAAAAGGAAAACAGCACCACTAAAAGCACACCAAACTAGGTTTAACATTTTCAACAGCCTCAAAACAATTCTAAGTAATGACAGCAAAGAAATAACAGTACCAGTAAAAGACCAAAAATCTAGGTTTAATACAAAAAACAGCAAGTAAAGACAGCAAAGGAAAACAGCACTACTAAAAGCACACCAAACTAGGTTTCAAATTTTCAACAGCCCTGAAACAATTCTAAGTAAAGACAGCAAAGAAATAACAGTGCCACAAAAAGCTCACAAATCTAGGGTTAAAACAAAAACAGCATACTGCACTGCACTGAAATGAATCTGACTCCTTCCCCTTCTGGCCTCTTTAGAATGATTGTTATATGTGCACATGTGCAGCCTCACAATAATGAGTAAGGAGAGGGGTACATAGATGAGCAGGATTCTGAGTGCATGGTCTTCAACTACCCAGGACAGAACATAACCAGGTTAATTACAGTAAAGGAACAACTCCCTTACCTAAAACAGGAGACACTGATATGCTAAACTGAAGCCATTATCTGTCACCCATCTTTATCTATGTCACTCATCTGAAATCAAAGCCAGCCTCCTAGTATAAAAGCATTAGAGCCCCAGATTCACAAATATGGGGGCCCACCCACAGCTGGTTGCTATTTGTACAGTTGTTATAAACCTCACATGGAATCATACAATGAGGAATAGGAACAGCAAAGCAAGATTGAAACTCTGAACTTCTAATTTACAAGTAACAGCTCTGTCAGTTGAACTGAAAGAGCAGTTCAGTAGCTAATCTGTGGAACACTTTGTTATACCGAGTCATAACTGTTACACTTACAGGTGCTAGTCTTACTAAACATCTAAATAATTGGCATGAACAAGTGGTTTTAAAGTGTTTATCTTTTTGGAGAAGTACAGTGAGAGGTTTAAGTACAGATAGATGTTGTTAGCTGATACCTTAACCCATATCAACCATACCAGTAAAACTGCATTCTTTCACTTGCCCAACTATGCCCAGATTTGACCCTGTCAAGAACTCCAGCTGCCCAAGCTTTAATCTCACTTTTCTCACCTCCCACTGGAACTACGGCAACTCCCTCTTTATGGAACTCACAAGCCATCTGCTACAGTGAGCCCAGATCAGTACCACCTGCTTTTAAAAAAAAAAAAAAAACAAGGAAATATGATTGCATTATCCCAGTCCACAAGCACCTGCATTAATTTCCTATTACAGGACAAAATATGTGTATGTGTGTGTAAGGGGGAGGGATTCAATGCTTGCTATACAGTATTTGTAGATGCAATTTTCTGTTGTGCAACTTTAGATATGCAGTAAGTAAAATTGCCCCTACAGTATGTCGAGTTTTGTGCGTTTAGACATAATTAAGTGCAATTTTCAAAACTCTGACTTGGTTACTGTATATCCAGTTTGTAAATTTCAACTATAAATGTACCTGGACACAATTTTCAGATGCAGTGTAACCTGGTCTATCATTTACATCTATGTCTAGTATTTCTTTGATCCAAAAGTTGGATGTAAAGTGTAATAAAGAAAACATTGTGCAGATAAGCCCAACTATTGAAAATAGCCCCATTTTTACTGCTTTCTTTGCCATAAAGGTGTTTCTTCATGGGTTGCAGGTAAGTGGCTATCATGCATGCCCCACTAGCTGCAACCAGCACTTGCCTCCCCAGCCACTGGTGAGTGCCCCATGGATTGCCTCCTGTGGTCGGATCAGGAGGCAGAGGGCTATCCTCTCCACCCTGTTGCATACAAATCCAGATGCCAGTGACTGGGTGATGGTGTGGGCAGAGGAGAGCAGGCATGACTTCATGAAGCCCACCACAACCCTTTTTCCATTTTCTGGTCCCTCCCTGTAGCTGGGGTGTATACATTGGCACGTGCATATGGAGGCATCCATGCAGCGTAGCAGTTCCACAGCTCCCTCCCTACTGTGCTGCTCCCATTCCATCCTTCCACCAGGCTTCCAGCTGGTGGCAGTCGTGTGGCAGAGCCAGCAACCCTCCCTCCCTCCCTGGGACAGGAGAGAAGTCCAGTGGATGCTCAATCCTCTACCCCCAGCCATCTCCAGCAACCCAAGACCACTCTGTCCTGATCTTGGGTCACCAGCGTGGTGAGCAGCAGTGTTACCACAGTGCTACTGGGCCAAGCTCCCATGTTATGACTTCAAAGAATCCAAACTGATGTAACTAGAATTGCATCCATTTTATAACTTTGGAAGATTCCACCCAGTATAACTAGAAGGTTTACCCATTTTATGACTTTTGAAAAATCTTACAAAGGTCTCTGCTCTACAAAAAGCAGAATAGGCTAGTGGCTAACGTACAGAGCCAAGAACCTAAAGTATCAGGTTTGAATCCATCACTTACTTACTATATAACCTTGAGTAAGTCTTTTAAAGATAAACATAGGTGCATAGGGTCCCTCTAAGTTTAAAAACCATGAAACAATCTTTTAACATGGTATTAGGCTGTCTTGCTGCCCTGTAGGTATCAGCAGTAAAGATGTGTCAATGCCTAATTTGGTGAACATGCTGAAATCTAGTGGTTTGTATAGCAGTGAAGCAGGTCTGAAGGAACTCAGTTTCCTTTGGCATTTTGACAATTCAACATTATCACAAAGCACTTTTATGAGAGCACACACACTGCACCATGTCCACGTTG
Source organism: Neoceratodus forsteri (assembly GCA_016271365.2). Lineage (NCBI taxonomy): Eukaryota > Metazoa > Chordata > Ceratodontiformes > Ceratodontidae > Neoceratodus > Neoceratodus forsteri. Next base: position 1,685,413,076 of record CM057456.1, read on the forward strand.
TTGGCAAGGAGTGTGACCTACTGCAGCCAGTCAGCAATAGGGGAGATCCAGAACTCTCTATGCAGCACACGTCTCAATGCCATTTCCAACTTTCATTGACAGAGGAAGGACTTGTGGTTGGAAGGAACTCATTTTATGTGAAAAAGAGTGACATTTGAGCAGAGCATTTTACAAATCATCAGAGAATCATGCACTGTCATTCCAGTTAACTAATTCTCACTTTTTAAAAGCAGTTTTAAGCAGACAGACTAATGATACACGTTGAAAAGTGAACAGTGTTTGACTGCACTGGCAGCTACAGGCCCTGCACCAGAAGCAGGGTAGAGTGCATTTAGTTGTCTGGGACAGGTACAGAAGGGATTTTTGAAATATTTATTTGATCAGTACTGTTTTTTACTGAGTGCTCATGGTGTAGAGGGCACAGGAATTCATATTTATTTTACACCCCCGACACCAATAGCAGGAGCAAGGCAGATTGAGTTTAGCAGACTAGGAAAGGTACGAGAGATCTTGAAGTATTTATTTGATAAATACTTTCTATACTGACTACTGATGCTGCAGCAGGGCAAAGAAACACATCTTTTTGCCTGTGTGACCCTACCAGATTGAAGTGTGATACACAAGGTCGCTCAACAGGGTGCTGTGTGATCTGTCAAAGGATAATTGGTCTGGTGGTGTCACCCTTCCCTATAACCTTGTGTGCTATATGGTACTGCAGCTTATCCATGTGCTAGGCATGCGTGTCATGTGGGCATCTAAAAATGATCAACTATCATGAGTCATCACTGTTAGCATTTGATGGTTTCAGCGTCTGTCATGCATTTACAAGGTGCAGAGAAGAAGATAAATGTTCCACCATGCGGTTCAAACAAGTATAAGTTTTTCAAGGAGAATGATGGTGGTGATTGGAGCACATTATAATGGAACAGGGACTATGAGTCATGACTGTGTGTTATCGGACAAGGATGAGGTGCATGATAGTGCAGCCAAAGGAACCATGGATCATTAGATCCCACCCACTGCATTGCAAGAGCCTTCCCTGCCAACCATCCAGTGCATCTGATGAGGACACCATCCTGAAAAATCCAGAAGCATACAAGTTTCCCGCTCTTCCTTCTTCAAGTGTTTTCAGTTTTTTTTGTTGTTGTTGTCAATTATCCTTTGATAACTAGATTAGGCCCACTAGATACAAGTACTGGTTTTCAGGGGTGACCTGGGAGCACTAGGGAGGTTAAATGACTTGCTCGTTGTCACACAAAATTTAAATGGAAGTTGCGGGAATCAAACCCTTGTCTGCTGGATATACCAAGCTCATTCACAGCTCATCATTCTAATCTCTAAGCTATACTGCTTACCCAGGATAGAAGTGATCCATCCAGAAACGTAAGTTATAGTTTCTGAAAAAATAATCTTGCATTTGCTGCCCAGTTCTTAAAAGAATCCCCCCTACTGGCACTAGCAGCTTCAGAAAATAGTATGAGGGAAGGGATTCAAGCAGCAAGCTCAAATCATGAGTTCAGTCTCATAATTTATGTTTTCTTGGCTCATAAATAAACATAATAGATAAGGATAATATTTATAAAATAATAAACATAATCATACATCAAATTATATTATCTTCTCATATACTGTATCATGTTATATAATATATTAGAATGTAATCATTTCATGTATTCTATATCATATCAGATTATTGTATCTGCTCATATATCATGTCATAATTTATCAGATTATATTATCTGCTTGTAAATATTTTATATAAGATATTTTAACATATACCATGTTATATGCTATTTTATCATGTATCATATAATATATCATATTATCTTCTTACATATCATATCAGTATATTACTTTACCATAGATTATTTATTTAAAAATGGCAACCAGGAAGGGCACATTGAGTTGAGGCTCATTTCCATGTGCGACCTGGAGGTGGGGAAAATGGAGAAGTTAAAGACAAGAAAATTATAGCACATCCGAAAATACAAAATACAGACATCTGAAAATGCAACTTTATACACCAAACAGCACCATTAAAAATTCACAGCTGCATTATATACAAAGTATGCAAGACATATTTCAAGTGCACAGTGAAAGAAGGGTCAATAGTGCTTTTATGTATGGAAAAAAGCAAGCCAATGGTGAAAGCACTTGAGCCCAGATTTAGGAGGAGCCCTAAGCAGTGGGTGGGAGCAGTAGTAAATAGAAGGAGAGAGGTCAGGAAGGGAAGTGACAGGTGCAGAGGGGACCAGGAATAAGTCTCTGCAGATGTTTGAAGGTAGACAGTGAGGGGGAGAGATGGAGGGAGGAGGGCAGTAAGTTCCAAAGTGAGGGTAAACAATTGGAGAAGGCAGCTTGACCAGTACTAGACTGAGAGTGGGGAATAGTGAAGGTGCGGGAGTTCCTAAAAGGAGAGGACAGAGGAGAGGAGTGAGGAAAGATAGGAGAGGAGGGACCCAAACCAGTATTTAGCAATGAAGGAGGCAGAAAGGGACTGGTGATGTGAAGGTAATGAGAGAATTGGAAAGGAGGAGTACAGGGAGCAGTGATGAGTATGGGGTTGAGAGGTTGTAGCAAAGTGACAGAAGGCATTGTATAATATTATTTCAGGTTTCCATCTTCTTGTATCATATTATATCAGATTATATTATCTGTTCATATATCAAAAGACATTTAACATTTTCTTGGCATATAAATAAAGTCAAACTCCTGTAGGCAAGTTTCCTGAAGTGGGTTACAAAGGCTGCGGAGGTATTTCATTCTGTATGACATAGGAGGAGACTAAAAGCCTCATATCGGGAGACTTTTAAGGCCATGCTCGGTAAGCATATCATGCAATATGCTGTTAAGAGAAGGAGGGTGAGGGAAACAATGACAAAACAACTTAAGCAGAAATTAACGGAATTAGAGACAGCAGTTAAGGCAGCCCCATACAGAAAGTTGCTGGCAAAACTCCACACAGAGATAATAGGGATCAAGTTACATCTTAACAACCCATCATCCATACAGATGGAGCTTGCTTTAAATAGGGCTTGGTATAAATTCTGGTCAATTGGTGAAAAACTTTGAAACATAGCCAGCCTGGTGGCTGTGAAGGATTCTGCACTGGATGCCACTTCGCACCACGGTGACCGAGTTCAGGAGCAAGCTCAGGCTGCCAGGGGTCAGCCGGTGGTGAAGGGCAAGGGACAGATTGAGAAGCTGCAAGGCATCTCTTCTCACCAGGGAGGGATGTGGGGGTTTCCCGGCTCTTGGCTATCTCCCAGTGGAGGCTAGGTGACAGTGCCAAGCCATAGGGAGAACCTGGCATTAGGCTGGGAGGGAGGAAGGGGATGTCACGGTGCTGTGGGTGTATGCACGCCTCCTCACACATGTGCAGAAACTGTGAATGAGGGTCCAGGAACTAAGGAGAAACACAAGAAACCGTTTCCCTGTTGCCAAGTAAGGTGAGGTGGTAATGGGAGAGCAAAAGCAAGATGGAAAAAAAAAACTTTGAGAGACAGGCAGAGTGCCATTTACTAGCTCTACATAGCTCAAGAGGGGCCATGACTAATAACCCCCTTGAGATCAATACAGGCATGACAGAGTTCTACAAGACTTTGTACATCTCCAAGGGGCAGCTGGATGACCAGCAGATGGACACTTTTTTCTCTAAACATGCTGTCCCTCAGCTCACTCCTGCCACCTTCAAAAATTGAAGGCACCACTTATGGAGCAGGAAATTAAAGTCGCTATCAAATCCATGAACAAATGTAAAGCCCTTGACAGGGATAACCTGCCAGTTAATATTTATCTGTATCTGTCAGCCCATGTCCTAGCCTCCTTTGAAACATGTTTCTGGAGGCTCAGGCTGCAGGCTCCTCTCTCTCCTACACCTAATGACATGATCATCACAGTTCTGCCTAAGGAGGAAGGCCTTGCTCAATCCTACTAGTTACAGACCCATTTTCCTCATAAATGCAAGTGCAAAAATATTGGCTAAAGCCTTGACTGCTTGGCTTGATTACATTCCGCTGGATCTCATTTATGCATCTCAGGTGGACTTTGTAAAGAGCAGACTGATCACTGACCATCTCCAGTGCTTCATTAGCCTCTTCTAGGTGGTTCAGACTAGTCCCACTAGCCAGAGCTATTGCCATCAACTTTGAAAAGCATTTGATTCCGTGGTGTGAGACTACCTACTACAGGTTCTGGGAAAATGGGTTTCAGGCCTCAGTTTGTTGCATGGGTGAGAGCCCTATATGCTTGTCCTGCAGTTAATGTGTTAACCAAAAACATGGTGCCACCCCACACCTTTTCCTTGTACAAAGGCACCCAAGATGATTGTACCCTATTACCTCTACTATTTGTCTTGGTAACTCACCATCAGGTCTCATCCACTCATGTCCAGGATAACAATAGGGGTGTCAAATATAGAACTAAACTCTGTGCAGATCATCTTCTGGTTTTGCTATCAGATGCCCTGTGAGAATCTTGCTGTTGGACACTCTTGGACAATTCTATGCCATTTCAGGCCTGATATTTAACCTATCAAAATAGAGTTCCTGCCCCTATCCATATGTTGCCCACAGGCACCCTTTTGTTTGCTGGGACTTCAGTGGTCCCACCAGACCATTTGGTACATACTGTAGGTATAGAGCTGACTCCACATCTCTCCCAACTGGGTAGGCTCAACCTGTCCCCATACTACCTGATTTACAAGGGGACTGCAACAGATGAACCCAAATTAATTTTTCCCTGGTTCTGAAAATTCTAGCAATAAAGATGATAATTACCCCCAGGTTACCTCTCCAGCTCTCCCACCTCTCGATTGTCTCTACCCCCTTCTGTTATTTGAAAATAGATATCTTAATTGGGAACTTTCTGTGGCATGGTAAACCTCTCAGGTTTAGCCAGGCCAAGCTCCAGTCACAGTGGAGGTCTGCGGGCTGGTACCTACCTTGGCTGTATGTGTGTTGTATGGCATTCCTTGGAGCACAGACCACAAGATGGTTCTGTGGTCCTGACATTGTAGGCCCTTTATGGCTGCACATGGAACATAGCCTCTGTACAGGACAGGCTCCCGCCATCCTGCTGATTCTAGTTTGCCCCCTTTTGTTAGATACTGGTCCACTGTTCAGGCATCCATGAAAGCATGGAGACAGCCAGGCAAATAAACTAAGCTCCCCTTGACTCCTGTAGCTTACATCTCACTCCTCATTGACAAGTGCCCAATGTTGTGAAAGTACTGTCAGAGCATAGGCATTAATTTGATATAAGATATTTATATACCAGGGACAGCTACTCTGGATTCCTTTGAGAGTCTGTGGGCCAGATATGGGCAACTGCAGAGAGATGTTTGCGATACCTCTAACTTCAGGCTCTCCTGCTTCCTCTTCTGAAACCTTATGCTCAGTCTCTTTCCTCTCTCTTCTCTCTCTCCTCCTCGACAGGTGGCATCACTCCCCGAAGGGTGTGCCAGCAATATCAATCACTGTCATTGAAGCCATCCCCAGTCAAACCCAGCAAGCCCACCAGCAATGGGAAGCATCCCTAAGTAGACAGCTGCAGGACCTAGATTGGGAGGGGTGCTGGTTAGTAACATTGAAACATAGAATTTGTCGACAGATAAGGACTGCTTGGCCCATCTAGTCTGCCCATTTATTTTCTTGCCTAGAGTACCTCTGTAGATCCTACCTGATCCCAGGTTCTTTCTCCCATCCCCCATTCCTTTTCACTAAGATTTCCTTATGCCTATCCCATGCATTCTTGAACTGTACCATTGTTTTTGGCCCATGGTAGAATGTTCAGGAATCCATTACTCTTTCTGTGAAGAAGTACTTCACATCTCTCCTGAATCTACCCCTCCAGCTTCATAGCATGAACCCTTGTTTTGTGCACCTTTTGCTGAAAAATACTTTCCTCCTGTACCTTTTTTATCCCTTTGTGATATTTGAAGGTCTCTATCATACCCCTCCTCTCCCTTCTCTCTTCCATGGTGTACATATTGAGTTTCTTTGTTTAGTCTCTCCTCGTAGGTTTTTTGATGCAGACTCCTCACCATTTTAGTGTCCTTCATCTGTACCACCTCCACTCTGTCTATGTCCTTCCAGAAATGTGGCACCCAGAACTGTACACAGTATTCTAGGGAGTGGTTTTCGAGCCATCTATACAGAGGTAGCACCTCTTCCCTCTTTCTGCTGGTGATACCTCTCCTATGCACCTCTGAATAAAATGGGACCTAGGGAGGTCAGATATATTTGGTGCCCATACCCAGGGCTCCCACTGGACCAAGTGGGCAGATAACTGAGGGGCCAGCAACTTCTGTCAGTCCACTGACTGTCTGCTGTGCACTGCAGGATTGATCAGAAACAAGTCTGCAATTATATCAGACTTGATTTCTTTGGTTGACCTCACTTGCATCACAGAGACCTGGCTAGGTAATGATGCTAGCCCAGAACTGGAGGCATCTATTCAGGCCAGTTTGTCCATAGTACAATGCCTGAGGAGAGATCACAGGGGTGGAGATGTAGCCATCTCTTTTAGATCCAACCTTAACTTTTCTGTGCACCCATTGAGTTCTGCTTCATCGTTTGAATGCGTGGCTGTATGAGGATCCAGGTGCAGCCTGTAGAATCCTTTTGGTATACTGGCCTCCAGGACACAAGAGGGAATTTCTGCAGGAAGTTGCGGACTTCATAACTGAGAGATTGTTGGAGTTACCCAGGTGGTTGATCCTGGGCAACCTCAATGCTTGGATCGACAATGAACTCTAGCAGATTGGACAAGACTTCCTTCAGATGCTGAGCTCTCTGGGCCTCACACAAGTTGTTGCTACTGTGACTCATAACATGGGCACACCTTGGACAATGTATTCTTACTGGGGCTTGAGGTAAGTAATCTCAAGATTGATCCTGTTGTTTGTTCAGATCATTGCACAGTAAGGTTCTCATCTGAGATCCCCCATTAGTTCTTACCCTGTGGAGTTAGTTTGTTATCACCCTTTAAAGGGGCTGCCCCCATCAGGATTTATGGTGGTAATGGACCTCTCGGATGTGAAGGTTGCTTGTGAAGCAGGTGCGAATGAATCAGTGACAGCTTATAATAGAGCTGTTACCTCAGCACTTGACTCTGTCCTACCAATCCATATATGACCCAGGTCTTCTCACTTGAGATCCCCATGGTTTGATGGGGAACTGTAGGAGATGAAGACCAGGGGTCGGAGGCTGGAGCATTGCTGGTGGAGATCTTGATCTGAGGAGGATGGACAAACCTGGAGAACTCACTACACTGAGTATCAATGTGTAATCTCCAATAAGAAGACAGCATTTCTGTCCAAGGAGATGGCTTCTGGGAAGAACAGATTGGCTCAGCTCTTTCAGACTGTGGAGAGGTTACTCCATCCTACCTGTCTTCAGCCGAAAAGAGAAGTTTCAGTTGCCAGGTGTGAAGAGCTTGCTCTGCACTTCTCCAATAGTGTGTCCTCTATCATGTCTGTGATTCCCACAATGGGGCAATCACAGACCTGCAGTAGGGAGACAATATACACAGAAGGTGGCTGCCAGACAATCAAGGACCGAAGCCATAAAGCAAGAAAAGAACCCACACTGGCACAAATAAACAGGCTCAGCTTCCCAGGCTCCATTTGATGAAAAATCCACAGCACTGTTGCATAAGGATACAGAGCTTTATTCCAAAACTAGCATCAGAGATTCACCACACCCCTCCCTCAAGAACTAGTCAAACATTTGTGCACAAAGCTAGTGCTTTGTCAAGGCTGAGGTGGTACTAATGGTGAGCCCTATTTAAACCAATGCATTAAAGTGACAGTGCATAAATACTATTCGTACACAATAAAAATGCCACAACACCAAAGCACCAAAAAGACTGGCAAAGTAGAAAATGCAAAAGAAGTGCAAAGATGGGGGGGAAGGGCTAGAAAAAAGGGGGGGAGGACAGAGAGGGATAGGGATGAAAAGGGAAAAGAAGAATCAATAAAATTATATCCACAAGGTGTGTTACTTAGAATAAAATATTATGTTAGGGCCCTTTATCAGAAATCAGAAAATACATAAACAGCAATGCTATCGAAGATATGGAAACAACTGGAAATATTCATTATTCATTAAGCCCTTGAAAAAATAGGATTACAATTTGTGTTGCCAAAAAGTCTTTCTCTGAAATCATATTTTGTCTAAATCCCCACCCCTCACAGAATCATAGATTATTTCAACCATCTGAAAGAGAAACCCATGGTCACTGCCTTTTTTCTTTACATGTTGTGCCAAAGTACTAATACCATCCATTTTGGATACTTCTAGCATGTTGACCAATCGTTCTTTAATTTTAATCTCATTTCACCTATATAAAAGAAGGACATTTTTACATGTGGCAAGGTAAATAACATTAATAGTATTGCATGTTGCAAAATCCTGTATCTCATAGTCAGTTTTGGTCACCAGATCTCTGAAGGTATTTCCCACAAGAATAAACCAACAAAAGACAGTTGCCACACTTGAAGGTTCCTGTAGGAAAGGGCACAAGTTTATTTGCCAGTTGGTTTATTCTAATAGGTGCTGTGTAACAAATAATCTTTCAAACTGGTTCCTCTATTGTAAATCATGCGAGGGTGTTATTAACCACATGTTGTAATTTATTTTCTGTCCTCAAAATATGCCAATTAAGTAAAATGATGTCCCTCACAAGATGTGACTGTGGAGTGAAAGTCGCATGAAATCTGGTGTGCAGTTTTTGTTGTTATATTTCTGAATATTAGATCTTGCACTGGTGCTTTGTTGTTTGCAACATTTTATTGCGTACAATTAGTTTTATGCACTGTCACTTTAATGCATTGGTTTAAAGGGACCCACCATTAGCACCACCTCAGCCTTGACAAAGCTTTAATTACAGCGTGAAAATGTCTGGCTGGTTTTTGAGGAGGCGTGGTGAATATCTGCTGCTAGTTTTGGAATAGATCTCTTTATCCTAATGCCATGCTACTGTGCATTTTTTCATCAAACAGTGACTGGAAAGCCGAGCCTGTTTGTGCCAGCTGGTAGGGTGAGAATGGTGGTTTCAAGAAGCACTTGACTTGCCTGAAGTGAATTTAGACCAGTGGGGGTGGAAGAGGTCTGTGGGGTAATTTCAAAGCTGTGGCCCACTTATTGTGAACTGGACCCAGGCCTGATCCATCTTCTAGTGGGATGTGTGGAGCTTTTTGGTCCAGTGTTCATTCATTGAGATTGCCCGGTGCTTACTCTCAGAAGGGCTGTTCCCTACTGTCCTGAATGAGGCACTGGTTAAGCCCATCCTGATGAAACCATTTCTTGACCTGGACTGCTTGGCAAACTACAGACCGGTCTCTACCCACCAGGTGCATAATGATCTTCACAGGGCTAGAGATAGAGTGGAATGGTCTGTTCTCATTCTCCTCGATCTCTCTTCAGCGTTTGACACTGTGGATCATGGTGTGTTGTTGGAGTACCTGAGGGAGCTCTGAGGACTCACTGGCACTATCATCCACTGGATCGAGTCTTTTCTTACTGGCAGGATGCAGAAGGTAGTGATGGGGAACTTCTCCTCACTCCTGAAGCCCCTGCCATGTGGAGATTCCTCAAGGCTCAGTCCTCTCACCCATGTTGTTTGCAGTGTACATGCTTCCCCTAAGAGAGCTCATTGGACGTTACGGCATGGGGTTTCACTGCTATGCAGTTGACACTCAGCTGTATATATGTCATTTGCCCCTATGGACATATAGAGCAGCAGAGGTACTGCATGCATTTGGTTGAGATCCAGGACTGGATTTACTCCAACTGGCTGAGGTTCAACCCAGACAAGATGGACGTGCTGGTGACTGAGCATGGTTACTGGCAGAGTGCAGAGGCAGTTAGGGAGATAACAGGTGTAATGCTGGGCTCCTCCCCCTAACTGCCTCTGTTAGGGTGAAAAATCTGGGAGTCATTCTGAATGATAAACTGACATTTGAGTCTCAGATGTCATCAGTTGCCCAAAGTGGCTTTTACCACCTCCGGAATATTGCCTGTATTATAGCCTTAATCGCACCTGAGGATCTGCTTCACTAGTACATGCCTTTGTAACCTCAGGCTTGACTACTATAATGCTCTTTACCGTGTGGTTAGTGGAGGGTCTTGCATTGCCTACAGCTGGTGCAGAATGCAGTAGCTAGGTTGATGTCTGGCCTTTCAAGATCTAATCACCTAACCCCAGTCCTGTGGGATCTGCATTGGCTGCCAGTGAGGTGCAGAATCACCTTCAAGATGTCAGGGTCAGTCTTCTGACATATAAAGCTGTATACAGACTGGGCCCTGGCCACCTGTACTTGTGTGATTTCCTGACTCCTTACCATACTCAGCACTCTCTCTACTCATTTGAGGCAGGCCTCCTAGCGGTTCCCAGGGCATGGCTTAAATCCTTGGGTGACCTTTCATTTGAAGTTGCAGCACCAGCCCTGTGGAACTCGCTGCCAAGATCATTTAGTGAGGCCCCCACACTGGAGCCTTTTAAGCAGGTCCTGAAGGCACATCTGTTTAGGGAGGCATTTGGGGTCTAAATAAGAATATTCCTCTTTTATTGTTTGCTTATTTTAGTATTTATTCTTAAGATATTACACAGTTTATATATGTTATTAATTTAGAACTGTTATGAATTGTGTCTTATGATGTACTGTCTTGACCCTGTACAGTGCCCTGAGCCTCTTGGATGAGCGCTTAACAAATACCATTTCACATTCTTAACTTACTTGTTCAGCATCCACTAGGCCTCCCAACTGCTCTGTCACACTGTCTGACCACCTTAAGGTCATCAGAGATTATTACCCCAGTTTCTCTCCTGAGTGGTGGTCATCAACACAACCCCATTTTGTACTCTGCCCCTTGGTTTCTGTGCCCAAAGTGCATTATTTTGTACTTTTTCACATTGAAACCTAGTTGCCGTACCCTTGGCCCCTTCTCGAACTTTCTCAGGTCTCTTATAATTTTTTTCCACCACCCCCAGAGTGTCCACCCTATTGCAGATTTCAGTGTCATCCACAATAAGGCAGACTTCCTCCTCCAACTCATCTGCAATACAATCTATGAAGACATTAAAGAGGACTGATCTCAACACTGATCCATCAGGCACCCCCTGGTCTCTTTACCCTCCTTGGAGTGAACTCATTTTAAAACTACCCTCTGTGAAATATCCCCTAACAAATTTCTTATCCAGTTTATCACCTTTGGACCTCATCCTAATCTGCCCGCTTGCTTAATAATCTCCTGTGTGGAGTGGTGTTGAATGCCTTACTGAAATCTAGGTAGGCTATATCCACTACTTCATCTTGATCTAATTGCTTTTTCCCCCAATCAAGAAATCTATCAGATTTATTTGACATCACCTCCCAGCCATGAATCCAAGCTTTTTAGGGTTTTGAAACTGATTAAATTCAAGATATTGCCTATCCTCTACTTCAGCTGTGATTCCATTAACGTTCCTGTCACCGATGTCAGGCAGACTGGTCTATAATTTCAGTCTCCTCTCTGCTACCACTTTTATAGTAGGACTACATCTGTCCTCCTCTGGTCCTCTGGAACCACTGCTGCTACCAGTGAGCTTTTAAATAGGACTGTCAGAGGTACAGCCAGTACCTCCTGAGCTCCCTCAATACCCCTGGACGGACCCTGCCTGGTCCCATTGCTTTCTCCACTGTCACTTTGCTAAAGCAGCCTGTTATGTCCCTCATAGTCTTTTAATTCAAAACAAAGTACTACATTCATGGTACCACACACAGACAGACAAACCTTGGAGAATGGGCCTTCTCCTGAATGACAGATGTTGGTGTTGTGGTGTTGCCACCAGCTGGGTGAGACTATCTACCACATCCTCTGGAGCTACACAGCTGTTCAACCCTTTGGCAGATCCTCAAGGACTGTGACCTAGTCCTGGGTTCAGTATTGCCCTTAAACCCTGAGACAATGCTGCTCAGTGTCCCACTGAGGGGACTGGTTACCAGGCAATTCACAACTGACCTGCTTCATATCAGTGATTGTTGAGGCCAAGCAAGTTGTGCTGAAAAAGTGGCATACCACAGGCAATCCTACAGTATGAGAATGGAGAGATGCACTGGCCTCTATAGCATCCCTGTCCAGAATGGCACATTTGGCCAGGGGCTCCCTGGCCCATTTTCTACAGTGTTGGGAGCCATATATGAGCTCAACTTTGTGCAGATTTGACCCTAGTTCTACATTTAGGGAAAGGGAACATTTTCTCAAACTTAGGGCAACTAAATGTCTGGTTTCCCTGGACATGTCCTCTTTGAAAGGTGTTAATTTTCATCCGAGTGGATTTTTTCGTAAGTGCTGTTTTGTCTGGGCTTTGGGCTTGGCACTCCAATTCACACTGAAATAGTTTGTATCCAAACAATCGTCCTGAAATGCAAGTGGTCCTGCTTTGCAGTTCAGCCAGTTGCATGGCAACACAGAACAACTAGTTCATGATCACAGTGCCAAAGTGGCCAACTGCGGGTGATAACAAAAAAATGAAGCCTGGCTAATCATGTCATACCCGGTCCATCCAGCCCCATTCTGTGCATGACTGTAGCATTTAGTTCACCTGTGCATGGGATTAGGCAACAGAAATGGTACAGTGTGGAACACTTGGTGGAAGTTTGTTGACTGCCTGAAATTGTTGCCAGTGCCAGACCAGCAGCCAGCCAGACCCAGGCAGAGAAGTTATCCCGAATATCATAAGTCACAACCAGACCCATCCCGATCCCTGGAGTTGAACTTGTGTTGCAGTACTGTCTGTCTTGGGGAGTCTGTATACTCCAGCAGTCACTGATCTGAATCAAACCCTATCATCTTGACCCCGAGACTCTAGCTGCTGCCGGACCCCCACCTCAGCCTGTGTGACTGACAGTCAAGTCTGCAGCAGTACAGCTTCAAGTTGTAACCTGCCTGGTGATCCCGACACCCAACTGAAGACTGGAGAGTGAGGTGTGCATGTTGTCAATCAGTGTCAGCTCAGAGTTGACAGTAGTTGCGGAGGGTGAGTAGACTGATTCCAGAACAGTCCACTACACTACTCACCCAGCAGACCACATTATTTGGCAAGTAGTTGAAATCCAGAGACCTAGGCCCTTGCTTACACTGACTTGCTGCTCAATAAGACTCAATATAAATGTAACATTGCTGGGCTGGATGGGTGGGGGAGCGAGGGGGGCCAGGGGTCAGTGTCCTCTTTTTGATGTCCCAAAATCTGGTAACCCTACTCAAACTCCTATGTATTACTGGGCATTCAGGCTCTATAAGGGCCCTATTGGTATGATTGCCATCAGGCTTTAAGTACTCCTGTGCTGCTCATGGTACTCTGCCTAATTTGGTTTTCCATAGTCACTAGTATTTTCAGTATTGGCATATTGTGGCATCCTCAATGGATACAGTGATGTAATATGTGTGTGTGTGTGTGTGTGTGTGTGTGTGTTTTTGTGTCAGAAATGTTGTGTTCTTGTTCTTGAGTGTTCTGTTTACCTTTAATGAAAAATTATTAACTGAAAAAATAAAGCCAAAATTGAAGAACAATAATATTTACATTAAAATAAAAATCATAGAAGTTAACTGCTTCAGAAAGTTACACATCCTCATCATCATTCTCCTCCTCCTCCTGCCATCATGAATCACATTTTCCTTATCATGTCTCTTTGTGACATGTGGAAGTGGAAGGGTTGGAGAGGAAGGAAAAGGAGAAGAGAGAATTGTTAGAAACATAGTTGAGTTGCAGGAAAGTGAGCTGCCAACCTTCCAATTTGTTAAAATAAAAGAAAATGATGTCTTAGACTTGCTACTGGGACTTAAAGAAGGGTAGAGTGGAGGAATGGAAGAACTACCTCCAAGATTGATAAACATATCAGCTACAAAAATAGTGGTCCCCTTAACTAAATTGTTCAATCTATCAGCAGAAGGGGGATTAGTACCCTTAAAGTGGAAGGAATCAGGAGTAATCCTGATACACAAAGGGGGGATAGGCTCGTTATGTCAAATTACAGGCCAATATCCCTGTTAACAGTGGTGAGCAAGCTGCTGGAGAAGTGTGTTCTTCACCAGCTGCTTGCTCACCTGGAAAGTCACAGTCTGCTCATAGACCAACAGCATGGATTCCGGGGTGGGCTGTGTACCGCAACAACACTGGCCAGGATTGTGGAAGCCGTGCTGGTGGCCAGTGGGGGGGGGCAGGCCACTGGTCCAGTGTTCGTGGACCTGGCTGGCACCTTTGACATGGTGGATTATGGTTTACGTTTGCTTAAGTTGGGGTGTATTGGGGTCAAGGGGACAGAGATTGAATGGTTTAAGAGTTAAATGAAAAATCATACACAAAGAGTAAAAATTGGTAATATACTTTCAGAACCTATGGATGTTAAGACAGGCATACTGCAAGGATCAGTGTTAGGTCCTTTGTTATTTTCAATCTATATGAATTATGTACCTTAACCATTTTTTAATACAAACAGTATAGTATAGTATATGCTGATGACACAGAGATCTGGGACTTAGCTTCAATTAGTAGTGAAATACAGGTGTCTTTACAAAATAAATATAATATCTTGACCCAATGGATTAGGGAAATTAAGCTAATTTTAAATGAGACTAAAATGAAAACTATGCTGTTTGGAACTCCACAAAAACTGCAAAAGGAAAGAAAGCTAAAAAGGACTGGACATAATGCAGTATGCCTCCCCTTAGTTTCCTTATCCAAATACTTGGGAATACTTCTTGATCTCAGCTTGAGTTTAGTACCCCATATTGAGAAATTAGGTAAAAGGCTCAACCAAAAACTGGGTTTCTTATATAGAATTTTAAACTCCCTAATGGAAAAGGCTGGCCTAGTAATAACAAAACAAGTGTTAATGCCATACTTGATTAAGGAAATATATTGTTTGTCCACTGCAATTGATGATTTGAATCAAAATACAACATTTTATTTAGCAGCATATGTAGAGTTGTACTCCTGGTCCCATCCCAGACACATCACTGCTTATTATACGATAAATTGGGAGTCCTATCCCTGGATATTTTCTCCGGCAAAAGTAGAATACAGGGCCAGACTAATAATTTGTGTATCCCACTTGATCTGTCTGATAATTGGGTCCAAAGCAAAGGTATATAACAATGGACTTATTGGACACCCCTGCTTTATACCAGTGCATTGAGGAATAAAGTTTCCTAAACAACCATTTATCAGCGTCCAAAATCCAGAAAAAGAGTACAAATGAACGATCCAAGTAAGGAACTGTTGAGGTATACCGTACAGTTTCTAGACCTGAAATAAATAGTTATGATGGGCCTTATCAAAGGCTTTAGCCTGATCCAACAGTAAGTCAAAGCATTTGACCTTACGTGTCAATTTTGCTTCAAAAATCTCTCTCAATAAAAATAGATTACTCTGAATAATCCTACCAGGGAGAGCACATGTTTGAGAAATATCTAGAACTTCTTGTGTCATTTTCTACAATCTGATGCCTAGAATGTTAGTCAGAATCTTATAATCAGTGTTTAGGAGGTTTAGCTGTCTCCAATTATCCAAGGAAAATCTGTCCCTTTTTATAAATAAATTTCAAAACCGCAAACCCAAAATCCCAACTCCTTCCCTATCCTGCAGATACTATTATAGACTGTGACCAAAACTGCAGCTAAATCCTACATGAACATTTTATAAAATTCATGAGTAAGCCCATCTAAACCCAGAACAACTCCTACTTTGAGTTTCGAATAGCCAAAGCCACCTCTGTCTGTGTGATAGGTAACACTGAAACCGAGGCTAAAGAGACAGATACTTGTGAGCTGGAGCACTGAAAACATCTTCTAAGGACTTATCCACAACCGGGGAAATACCAAATAGCAACTTCAAATGTGATTGAGCAATAGAGTGCATACCAGAAATCGAAATAACAATATGTCCATCAAAATCAGAAAGCCCTGACATTACTGTAGCATGCAATCTATCTTTACATGCCATGAAATGGTCCGCCGAAGGTAAATTAGATGTACCATATCTCATTTCCGTTTGTAGAGTTTGGGCTCTATCTTATTGACAGTTAAACATACATTTCTTTATATTAGCTATCTGCGCAGAATAAGAATCAGAAGAGGAGGCCGATAAAGATAAAAGTTTATATAACTGGTCCCGATAACCTAAATATTGTATATACCTATCTCTAACCTGTTGTTTCCCCTCTCTCAGGAAAAAGGATTTCAGCTTAGATTTAATATCTTTCCACCACATCCAAAGTGAATCATAAAGACAGAGAACAGATAGTCTAGCATGAAAAAGGAGCTTAACCCGCTGTACCAGATCTTGTTGTTGAAGAAGAGAACTATTAAGTCTCCACAAAGACTCCTGAGAAAGAAAGATAGGGAGAGCAGTCCCTAAATTAAATACACCAAGAAACATGTGACGATCATAGAATTCATTAGGTCATATAAAAACTTGTATCGGCCTACAATATTTAGAGGTGAAAAGATAATCAAGTCTAGTATTATATATAGATCTATGATAAGTAGCCCCAAAATCTGATCTTAGTGACCGATATGCATCTGTTAAATCAGCAGTCTGAAGCAGGGTTTTTAAAGCAAAAGAATCACAATACACCTTCTTACCAACTTCTGTCCTTCTGGAAGTATCCAGACTGCAATTAAAATCACCCCCCCCCCCAAATAATATGTTTTCACGTACAAAGAAATGGTTTAATTAAATCAAATAATTGTATTCTAGCAGCTTTCGACTACGGAGCGTAAACATTTATTACTCGAAAGAAAAAATCTTGAAATCTACAGTCAATTATCAAAGCTCTACCCGGAAGAACATCCATAATCCTAGATATCGAAAAAGCTGTGGATTTAAACAATATGGCAATACCATCCACCATCTCTTCCCCAAACGACCAATAAGAGGGTCCCCACACCCAACCCCTTTGGGCCTGCCAAATTTCAGAAAGTGTTTTAAGTCTAGTCTCTTGTAAAAGGACAATATCAGAATGCAAAGTATTTACATAATGAAAAAAGGCAGTTTGTTTCTTGTAGTTCCTAAAACTACAAACATTTAAAGAAGATATCCTAAGTTGCACCAAAGTTGCAAAAGAAATTACCCACTCCCATCTGTGGTGGCCATATTCTTTCTCTTCTTTCCTCCCTTTTTCTTTTTATCTTTTTTCTTTTTAACCGCTTCTAGTGGTCTAGCACCAGGAATATCCATGTCAGAGAGAGGTGCAGAGGCCTCAGAATCTACATCTGAGTCATTCCCCCCACGCAACAACTCATAGGTATTAGATGTAGGAACAACACAAATCTTTTGAGATTTCCAGCTGTAGCCCTAGTTATCCTTCTAGTTTGAGAGGAAACCCTAAAATCCTCAGCGGGTGCACCTAAATCCCATGACTCAAGTGAATGGAGAGTGTTAGGCAAAGGTTCCACAAGCTCCTGTACCTGAACATCCATCCGCTCTTGAGGGGCGCCCCAACAACCTCCTGACATGATATCACATCATATGCAGCCTGTTGCGAACTGACGAAGGTGATATCAGAGAAAAGTCAGGATATTTACATCTTGCTGCTATTCCTGCTTGTTCTGAGCCTTTGTACCAAGGTGTCCTGATTCCATCTCTGACCTGTTCCTACTAGCCCATGGGCACTGATGATATGTGCCCTTTTCATCACAGAGATTACATTGAAATATGTTGTCACAATTCACACTGGGATGACCAAACCCCCCCCTAACATATCACAGGTACTATTCAAGTGAGTGTGAGCCCCACACTTGTAGCAAGCTCTAGGTTGCCCCCATAGAAACAGACTCCCTATCCTTGCCAAAAAAAAAACTATTAGGAGATGCACAATCTCAGAATTAACCAAAAAAGTTTAACCCTAAATTTCCAGCCCCTGTCCACAGACCTTCAGAATCAATGATTGCTTCAGGAGGGACAAATACTACATCTGTTTTGAAGCCAATGATAAATGTCACCAATACTAACCCCTTCTTTACAAAACATGATTGTAACCATCCTAATGGCTGGTTCCATTAATGGTATAACATAAAATGGGGACCATAGGGAGTCTGTTTCAAAGTCCCATATTTGTGGCAGAATTTCTCCAGACCCATATTCATTTTAAAACTGACATCAAATGTGTCTTCACCAGAAATATGGATAAGGGATAAATATCCGTGGCTTGAAAATGCATAGAATTTTCAAAAGCATCCTAGCCACATAATATCTATCAGGGTGATCAGTGAGACCTCCCTATAATGAATACGCACTGCATTACATCTAGGGCTTGCTCAAGTTTATTTTCAAACAGGTCAGAAAGAGTGGGTTCCCTAGTCTGGGCTCAAGTATTACCCGACATACCTTCCCCCAGGTCATCCAAAAGGGGAGCAGAGCGCTGCCCCCCACAACCATCAGATGTGCTATGCTGAGTCACAGGCACAAGAGAGGCTACCCTGAAGGGAGCTGTCCCAGAATCAGAAGGAAAGTGTGGCATAGCAGGGACAGTAGCATAGTTTCCACTAGAGAGTGGTGCTTTGAATGTGACACAGCATCAAAGGAGGAGCAACTCTCAAAATCCTCATTCCAGCAGTGCCTTGGGATTCCCTCTTATGCAAACAGTATCAGCAACTAAAGCAGAAACCCCAATGGGAGATAACACTGGCTGTTTAGTAATATTATCATCCACAATATCCCCCAGGCTGTCGATTTTTGTAAAGCTACAGTTTGCCCGGCAAACCATGATTATTAAAGTTTGGTTCCATGTTGGAGCTCAAATTGTCTGGTGCAGGCCTGTTAGGGAGAATAAAATGCCATTATTTTCCTTATCCCAGGCGGCATCCAATGTCCAAACACCTGTAGGTGACCTAGTCCATCCAGCACGCTCAAGTGCTCCTGAAGCAGTCCAGGATTCTCTTGCAGTAGTGTCCCAATGAGAAATACTAAATTGCTGTTGAAAGATTTGAGACATCGAGACTCTGGGCCCCGTCAAATACAACAGAATGTCTCCCAGAAGTGGCTCCAGGCCGCAGCAACAGTCACATGCCCTGGACAGAAGTAACAGGGGAAGTATCTCCGAGCACATCCCTCAGGCAAGATCTTTGGTTCCACACTAGAGCCGGGCAGGTCAAACTGTGGCTCCTTCTGTACACACTGTGGCTCCTTCTGCTGACACTGTGATTCCTGCTTTGGACACTGCAACTCGTTCTCCACACTCTGTGACTCCTGCTGCTTACACTGTGACTCGAGTTGCATATACTGCAAGAAAACAGGAGAGCCCAATTGCATCTCTATGGCCACAGTCCCCATTAGCACATTCAGGCATCTCAGTAATAGAAGCACTTACAGTAGCGGTCTGCATACACCGAGGCTGCTCTATAACCTCCTCCAACTCCATCTCAGCACCAACTGAGACCTCCATGCTCGAAACCAAGATCCTCCTACCGAGAGTAGTGGAATTTCCTGGTGTCCTGGCCATTTCCCTCATTCGCAAAAAATACCACCAACAGCTTAATCTGGTTCAAGGTCAGTTGGAATTCATCTGTATCCCCTCCTCGGCAGTGCCTGAAAATAGGCAGGATTTGTCTAGTGCACTTACCCGGTCAACAAAAACTAAATAAATGAAATAAATAAACATCTGCACTTCCACATGGTTTCCACTGGATAGCAGGAATGCTGTGGGATGCACAGTCCCCTTATCATAAAAGGGAAGTGCTGTCAGTGGGAAGCTCAGTCTTTCCCTTGGCAAGTCCTTGACGATCCATGCTCATTCCCAAATCTTGGACACCAGCCTCACAAGTGCTAGTGCAGCTGCTGTGCTGACAGGCTGGATCTATATTTAATGAAAAATCCACCATTCCATCATGAGATTTCTGGTGTCTAGTTTTTTTATTTTATTTTATTTTTCATTTAGCTTTTGTTTATCAGGTAAGTACACATTAGAAAGGAATTGCCTATTTTCAGGCACAACATGGGAGGTTACAGCAAATTATATGATTAACTGGACAGTCACATGATACTCTTGGTCTAGCATTATTCATTACTGTGAAAGTTACAGCAAAGACGTATTCAGGAACTTAAGTCATAATTATGTGCTTATGCCCCACAATCCCTTACTGTGGAAATGGCTGTGATGTCACATGTAGGCATTATGTCTTGGACTTTAGAATAAGCCTCAATTTACATGAATTGTAATGGGCAATCCTGGTTACAAGTAAATCCTTTATTAAAGAAGATTTACATGCCTTGATATTCAAGGTAATTTTTGGAAATGCAGTAGAATGGAGTTCTAATGTTTCACTAAAGGTGGAAAAATCAAAGTAAGCAGACATATGTTTCAAGTATTTATTGCAGTCCTTAGAAGAAAGCACCAATGCAGTGGCCCCAGCAATCGTAACCTTTCACCAGTTAGGCTTTGTCAAACATTATGATTACTGGAGCCACTGTGTTGGTGCTTTCTTCTAAGGACCATACCTCTCAACTGTCCCTGATTTTCAGGGATGTCCCTGATTTTGTCTCAAAATTGTACTCTGTCCCTCCTAAAAATTGTCTTTCCATGACCAAACTGTGGGGGTTATAAGCATAAAATAATGTCAAACATTAATGTTACAGACTTGTTCTTCCTTAGATAATGCATGTTACACCAAGCCCTTTATTCTACCAGCTTCCTGAAGAGATATCTCAATTTTGAAGAAGTGTCCCTGATTTTGGTCCTTTGTCCCCGATTCTTTTAAGCATTGTCCCTGATTTATGAGGCAGGAGGTTGAGAGGTATGCTAAGGACTGCAAAGAAAATACTTGAAACATATGTCTGCTTACCTTGGTTTGTTCCCTTGGTGAAACATTGGGGTATGAGTGCCGTGACTTTGCTTGAGACAAGTTGACATTTGTGACTGGCACCTACTTCTGAGCAGCTCTTTTTCTACCTCTAGAATGGAGTTCTGCTGATATCAAGTGTGACTTTTATTTACTGGGGATCTGTCCCCTCATTAACATACTGTCAAAACTGTAACCCATTTAGCTATGCACCCCTTTTGTATTGCCTGAATTTGCCATATTTGATTTAACAAACTGAACAAGGTTAGATCATGATTGGCAGTAATCTGAATGAGATACTGGCAGTGATAAACCCAGAAATAGGGTGTGTGGATGTGCTTCTTGTGTGCTTGGTTCAGCGGCCCAGTGCCTGACCCTTTGTTTGAGGTTTGCCGCAAATCTTGATTTATTTTCTTTGTACTTTTCTTTACTGAGGATAACTCAGCTGATATGCAGCTTTTCATTTTATGTGGGTCTTATGTCTGCCTGACATTGAAGCATAAGGATGTGAATTAATTTCCCCAAGGTTACACAATGAATCAGGGACTATAGTAGAAGTTACTGCAAACCTAAGACCTTCTGATTCACACTCCTGCTGGACCATTTTGCATCCCACTAGTCTTTTACCTTCAAGGATCTACAACAAAAATGAGGCTTGTAGGGCTCTGTCTGAAGCGGAGGTACAGGTTTCTGATGGTGGTGGCCATATTCTTTCTCTTCTTTCCTCCCTTTTTCTTTTTATCTTTTTTCTTTTTAACCGCTTCTAGTGGTCTAGCACCAGGAATATCCATGTCAGAGAGAGGTGCAGAGGCCTCAGAATCTACATCTGAGTCATTCCCCCCACGCAACAACTCATAGGTATTAGATGTAGGAACAACACAAATCTTTTGAGATTTCCTAGCTGTAGCCCTAGTTATCCTTCTAGTTTGAGAGGAAACCCTAAAATCCTCAGCGGGTGCACCTAAATCCCATGACTCAAGTGAATGGAGAGTGTTAGGCAAAGGTTCCACAAGCTCCTGTACCTGAACATCCATCCGCTCTTGAGGGGCGCCCCAACAACCTCCTGACATGATATCACATCATATGCAGCCTGTTGCGCAACTGACGAAGGTGATATCAGAGAAAGTCAGGGATATTTACATCTTGCTGCTATTCCTGCTTGTTCTGAGCCTTTGTACCAAGGTGTCCTGATTCCACTCTCTGACCTGTTCCTACTAGCCCATGGGCACTGATGATATGTGCCTCTTTCATCACAGAGATTACATTGAAATATGTTGTCACAATTCACACTGGGATGACCAAACCCCCACTTAACATATCACAGGTACTATTCAAGTGAGTGTGAGCCCCACACTTGTAGCAAGCTCTAGGTTGCCCCCATAGAAACAGACTCCCTATCCTTGCCAAAAAAAAAACTATTAGGGAGATGCACAATCTCAGAATTAACCAAAAAAGTTTAACCCTAAATTTCCAGCCCCTGTCCACGACCTTCAGAATCAATGATTGCTTCAGGAGGGACAAAATACTACATCTGTTTTGAAGCCAATGATAAATGTCACCAATACTAACCCCTTCTTTTAAAACATGATTGTAACCATCCTAATGGCTGGTTCCATTAATGGTATAACATAAAATGGGGACCATAGGGAGTCTGTTTCAAAGTCCCATATTTGTGGCAGAATTTCTCCAGACCCATATTCATTTTAAAACTGACATCAAATGTGTCTTCACCAGAAATATGGATAAGGGATAAATATCCGTGGCTTGAAAATGCATAGAATTTTTCAAAAGCATCCTAGCACATAATATCTATCAGGGTGATCAGTGAGACCTCCCTATAATGAATACGCACTGCATTACATCTAGGGGCTTGCTCAAGTTTATTTTCAAACAGGTCAGAAAGAGTGGTTCCCTAGTCTGGGCTCAAGTATTACCAGCGTACCTTCCCCAGGTCATCCAAAGAGGCGTGCGCACAACCATCAGATGTGCTATGCTGAGTCACAGGCACAAGAGAGGCTACCCTGAAGGGAGCTGTCCCAGAATCAGAAGGAAAGTGTGGCATAGCAGGGACAGTAGCATAGTTTCCACTAGAGAGTGGTGCTTCTGAATGTGACACAGCATCAAAAGGAGGAGCAACTCTCAAAATCCTCATTCCAGCAGTGCCTTGGGATTCCCCTCTTATGCAAACAGTATCAGCAACTAAAGCAGAAACCCCAATGGGAGATAACACTGGCTGTTTAGTAATATTATCATCCACAATATCCCCCCAGGCTGTCGATTTTTGTAAAGCTACAGTTTGCCCGGGCAAACCATGATTATTAAAGTTTGGTTCCATGTTGGAGCTCAAATTGTCTGGCAGGCCTGTTAGGGAGAATAAAATGCCATTATTTTCCTTATCCCAGGCGGCATCCAATGTCCAAACACCTGTAGGTGACCTAGTCCATCCAGCACGTTCAAGTGCTCCTGAAGCAGTCCAGGATTCTCTTGCAGTAGTGTCCCAATGAGAAATACTAAATTGCTGTTGAAGATTTGAGACATCGAGACTCTCGGGCCCCGTCAAATACAACAGAATGTCTCCCAGAAGTGGCTCCAGGCAGCAGCAACAGTCACATGCCCTGGACAGGAAGTAACAGGGGGAAGTATCTCCGGCGCACATCCCTCAGGCAAGATCTTTGGTTCCACACTAGAGCCGGGCAGGTCAAACTGTGGCTCCTTCTGTACACACTGTGGCTCCTTCTGCTGACACTGTGATTCCTGCTTTGGACACTGCAACTCGTTCTCCACACTCTGTGACTCCTGCTGCTTACACTGTGACTCGAGTTGCATATACTGCAAGAAAACAGGAGAGAGCCCAATTGCATCTCTATGGCCACAGTCCCCATTAGCACATTCAGGCATCTCAGTAATAGAAGCACTTACAGTAGCGGTCTGCATACACCGAGGCTGCTCTATAACCTCCTCCAACTCCATCTCAGCACCAACTGAGACCTCCATGCTCGAAACCAAGGATCCCCCTACCGGAGAGTAGTGGAATTTCCCTGGTGTCCTGGCCAAATTTCCCTCATTCGCAAAAAATACCACCAACAGCTTAATCTGGTTCAAGGTCAGTTGGAATTCATCTGTATCCCCCTCCCCCGGGCAGTGCCTGAAAATAGGCAGGATTTGTCTAGTGCACTTACCCGGTCAACAAAAACTAAATAAATGAAATAAATAAACATCTGCACTTCCACATGGTTTCCACTGGATAGCAGGAATGCTGTGGGATGCACAGTCCCCTTATCATAAAAGGGAAGTGCTGTCAGTGGGAAGCTCAGTCTTTCCCTTGGCAAGTCCTTGACGATCCATGCTCATTCCCAATCTTGGACACCAGCCTCACAAGTGCTAGTGCAGCTGCTGTGCTGACAGGCTGGATCTATATTTAATGAAAATCCACCATTCCATCATGAGATTTCTGGTGTCTAGTTTTTTTATTTTATTTTATTTTATTCATTTAGCTTTTGTTTATCAGGTAAGTACACATTAGAAAGGAATTGCCTATTTTCAGGCACAACATGGAGGTTACAGCAGAATTATATGATTAACTGGACAGTCACATGATACTCTTGGTCTAGCATTATTCATTACTGTGAAAGTTACAGCAAAGACGTATTCAGGAACTTAAGTCATAATTATGTGCTTATGCCCCACAATCCCTTACTGTGGAAATGGCTGTGATGTCACATGTAGGGCATTATGTCTTGGACTTTAGAATAAGCCTCAATTTACATGAATTGTAATGGGCAATCCTGGTTACAAGTAAATCCTTTATTAAAGAAGATTTACATGCCTTGATATTCAAGGTAATTTTTGGAAATGCAGTAGAATGGAGTTCTAATGTTTCACTAAAGGTGGAAAAATCAAAGTAAGCAGACATATGTTTCAAGATTGTGCTAGAGTCCTTAGGAAGAAAGATCACGCAGTGGCCCCAGCAATCGTAACCTTTCACCAGTTAGGCTTTGTCAAACATTATGATTACTGGAGCCACTGTGTTGGTGCTTTCTAAGGACCATACCTCTCAACTGTCCCTGATTTTCAGGGATGTCCCTGATTTTGTCTCAAAATTGTACTCTGTCCCTCCTAAAAATTGTCTTTCCATGACCAAACTGTGGGGGTTATAAGCATAAAATAATGTCAAACATTAATGTTACAGACTTGTTCTTCCTTAGATAATGCATGTTACACCAAGCCCTTTATTCTACCAGCTTCCTGAAGAGATATCTCCAATTTTGAAGAAGTGTCCCTGATTTTGGTCCTTTGTCCCCGATTCTTTTAAGCATTGTCCCTGATTTATGAGGCAGGAGGTTGAGAGGTATGCTAAGGACTGCAAAGAAAATACTTGAAACATATGTCTGCTTACCTTGGTTTGTTCCCCTTTGGTGAAACATTGGGGTATGAGTGCCGTGACTTTGCTTGAGACAAGTTGACATTTGTGACTGGCACCTACTTCTGAGCAGCTCTTTTTCTACCTCTAGAATGGAGTTCTGCTGATATCAAGTGTGACTTTTATTTACTGGGGATCTGTCCCCTCATTAACATACTGTCAAAACTGTAACCCATTTAGCTATGCACCCCTTTTGTATTGCCTGAATTTGCCATATTTGATTTAACAAACTGAACAAGGTTAGATCATGATTGGCAGTAATCTGAATGAGATACTGGCAGTGATAAACCCAGAAATAGGTGTGTGGATGTGCTTCTTGTGTGTTGGTTCAGCTGCCCAGTGCCTGACCCTTTGTTTGAGGTTTGCCGCAAATCTTGATTTATTTTCTTTGTACTTTTCTTTACTGAGGATAACTCAGCTGATATGCAGCTTTTCATTTTATGTGGGTCTTATGTCTGCCTGACATTGAAGCATAAGGATGTGAATTAATTTCCCAAGGTTACACAATGAATCAGGGACTATAGTAGAAGTTACTGTAAACCTAAGACCTTCTGATTCACACTCCTGCTGGACCATTTGCATCCCACTAGTCTTTTACCTTCAAGGATCTACAACAAAAATGAGGCTTGTAGGGCTCTGTCTGAGCGGAGGTACAGGTTTCTGATGGTGTACACTGTTGTTTCATTTCAACTTAGGAACATCAATCAGAGTTCTAATTTAACCTGCACCTTATTCACAAAGTAATAAGGAACGATATGAATAAAATAAAGACAGTGTAGCAAAGGACCCCAGAGCTAGCTGATCCATGGAAAACATGGCAAGATGTATAAGGAGAAGATAAAACTCTTAATGTGTACTCACTGAAGGGTAGAAGTATGGTAGCCCTTAAGTGCAAAACAAAAACATACACAAGTTAAATGTAACCAAATAAGTAAAGCAACAATTAAAACATGAAATGCAAATAAAAAGCACAGCAAAACAAAAATATGAATGCACACAAAAAACACAGCCCAACTAAAAAGAGATATGCAAATGAAAAACTACAGCAAAATTAAAATGTGAATACAAATAAAAACAGTACAACTAAAAAGTGAATGCAAACAAAAGAGTACAGCTCAGCAAAAAGGGAATGCAAACAAAGTACAGCACAACAAAAAAATGAATGCAAACAAAAAATATAGCACACCTAAAAAGTGAATGCAAACAAAACAGCACAGCACAACAGAACTAACAATAATTGGCAAATGCCTTAAAGTTACCTTTCATGTTTTAGTAGTTCAATAGATAGGATTATTTGTGAGGAAAAAGACATAAATGTTGACAAGTGGTAATGCAGTGGTGGAGTGGGAAGGGGTGCCATGGTGGTGGGCAGGCAATTTGGTTCTAGTAGGGACAGTGAGTACAACAAGAAGGGTCAGGCCCAACACTTGTTCAAGGAAAGGCAGAGCAGACTGGTTCCCAAAAGCATTCCAATCACTAGAGGGCCACAAGATTCTGCTCTCCCCCTGGGGAAGGTGTGACTTAGTATCCATGAAACAGTACCTAGAAGGGGCATGATAAAGGTTGCACTGGTGGCATTGACCAATGCTTGTTAGATTATGTTGTACTGTATTTTTAGTTTGGATTCATTTTTTGTTATGCTGTTTTATTTATTTTATTTTATTTTTTTGCATTCACATTTTAGTTTTGCTGTGCTTTTCTGCTTATGTTCTATTTTAGTTACACTGTGATTTTTTTGTTTGCATTCGCATTTTAGTTGTGCTGTGCCTTTTTTGTTTGTATTCACATTTTAGTTGTGCTGTGCATTTTTTGTTTGTATTCATATTTTAGTTGTGCTGTGCCTTTTTTTGTTTGTATTCACATTTTAGTTGTGCTGTGCCTTTTTTCCTGCTAGTTTTTAGTTATGCTAAATGTTTGTCTTATGCATTCATTTTTTAGTTGTGCTAATTTTGTAAGTTATTATTTTTAGATGCACTTTACTGTTTTGGTTTGCATTTGATCTTTATTTGTCATTTTCTTATGGTTGCACTTTACTCTTTTTTTTGTTTTATTTGATTTTTGTGGCACCAAACTTTCCATTTCACTTTTTGGTTGTTGCTTTACTCATTGGATATTATTCAAATTTTGTGTTTGTTTTGCACTTCAGGGCCACTGTACAGAAGGGAAGGAGCATGATAGAGATGGAGTTCAGTAGAGTAGACACAACAAGTTTATTTAATCTAAGAAAAAGTAAGTACATCAGGTGCCATGCATATATGTATGTGGGGGAGGGTCAAAAAAGATATCAAAAGGAAGTACAGTGCATTCCATTTAAATGTATACCTGATAAATACATAGCCCACATAAACACATAGGGCCTGATTTTCAAAGAGGGATGCAGGGCTTGCAGCCAAGCCCCGTGTCCATGCAAAGTTTACTGCACCTGTGGCCAAGGGTTTGCAGCAACTTGTGTCTGATTTTATAACCTGGGATGCAAGTTGTGACAGTCTCCTCATTTTACAGCAGCCTGCACCAAAGCTGTGGTACAAGCCTCATAAAATGACTCCCCAATGGATGCAAAGTTAGGCTAAGGGGGAGATGGTCTAACTTTGCTGCACTGCCACAACAGATTTGTGGCAGGTGCAGCAAGCTTCCTTTCAAAATTGCACTTGTGGCACAGTTTGATGCAAGTCACCACTTGTGTCAAACTCTTGGCTGCAAGTCTGTTGTGGCGACCGCAAAACGTTTGAAAATCGGACCAATAGAATTTCAAAGTCCCGATTTTTTTCCTATATTTTCTATGTAAAATAGACCTGTTAAATGCATAAAGGGTATGTTCAAATGCATACTTTTTCCCTCAGTTTAGCTGTTCAAGTGTGGATGACCTTATTTTACTGACACTGCCTGTAGGTGCTTTACTAATTGTCTAGTAATTATTTATTTGATAACCTGGTAGATACACTGGTCCAAGGGACCATTTTCAGGAATGACACGGGCCATCTAGATGGCACATACTGTACAATACATTAGTTTCAATAAACAATATATTAGAATCAACATAAAAGTTGAGGTGGAACATACTGTACAGTGAAGTATAGTAGATAATTCATACAAATAGAAAACTTGTCTGTTCATAGGCTACCTTATTTAAACTGAGGTGTTAATCACCTGCTTCATCCTTTTAATCATCAAAGCATAAGTCATGAAATCATTCCTCATTAAAATAAACCCAAGACATCCAAATAATGTCATAGAAGCACTTTATCAGAATCACAGACGCACACTTCCTCACACAGAAATCAAAGCAAGAAATGTTACAGAATGTCACAAACCCCATTACACAAATCATGAGGCACCCTTCCTCACACAAAATTAAACCAAAGAATGCCACAGCATGTTACTAATCACCTTACCCCAATAAGAGAGGCATCTAATTGTTAATGGCATGATTTTTACCTAACCAACCCTCTGGCACATACTGCAAGTTGTGCTCACTATTAAAAGAATATAAGACTGGATAAGCACATAGCATGCTTAAACACATACTTTTTGTGATCCCAAAGACAGTATTTAAGGGAGCTGCAGTGCACTACTTAATGGAAAGGGTGATGGATTGATGGATGAATGGAACAAACATCAAGACAAGGTTGTGGAAATAAACAATAGCAGTAGGGAATCTTAGAACAGACTGGATGGACTGTTCAGGTAACCAGCAACATCTCTCTGTGCTGACGGGGGATACTGCTGGTGAGGAACTCAGTCTGCCAGATGTCGATTGAGCATCCCAGCTGCAGCTTCAGCTAGAGCAGGGACATTCTGACTTCTTCAGGGGCATTCTCAGGCATCTAGTAAGGAGCCCACCACTGAGGGAACAGTGTTGGGCCTAGTGCTCACCAATGGGGACAGCATTGAAGACCTCGATGTGGGTGACAACCTAGGGACCAGTGATTACACAGTGTGGTTCAATATAATTACTAAGCCATAATCGAACCATACTAAGGTGAGAGTCTTGGAATTCAAGATGGCCAACTTTACAAAGATGGGGGAATGCCTCAGGGATGCCCTGGCAGGGGGGTAGGACATGGGTGAAGTGGAGGAACAGTGGGAAACACTAAAAAGGGCCATAGGGAGGGCAGAAAAGCTCCATGTCAGGCAAGTATGCAAAAGCAAGAGGAAAAAGAGATCGCTATGTTTCTCAAAAGAGGTGGCTGGGAAGGTAAGGGCAAAAAAGTTAGCATTATGGTAGTATAAGGAGATGTAGAGGGAGGAGGATAGGCAGGTGTATCACAAGATGCAGAGGGAGACAGGGAAAGCAGTCACAAGTGCAAAAGCACAAACAGAGGAGGAAATAGCACAGGCAGTAAAGAAAGGGAATAAGACATTTTTCAGATATGTAAACAAAAGGAGAAAACCAGGGAGGATTGTAAGGTTAAGGAGGAAAGGGAGGAGTGTGTGGAGGGGAACAGGAAAAACAGGCATCCTGAACAAATATTTTTGTTCCAGTGTTCACAGAGGAAGTGGAAGAGGAGGGACCATGGTTAATTGACAGGAGTATCAAGGAAGGGAGGTGGGCACTAGTCCATTTACAGAGAAGAAAGTCCTGAAGGAATTCATAAATCTGAAAGTAGAAAAGACAATGGAGCCAGATGGGATACATCCAAGGATATAGAAGGAGCTCAGAGAGGCTGGCTGCATCTAACAGTCCTCTTCAACCACTCACTGGGATGGCAGTGGTCCCAGAGGACTGGAGGAGAGCAGATGAAGTCCCACTTCACAAAATTGATAGCATGGAGGAAGCTGGAAATTACAGGCCATTGTGCCTGATCTCAGTGGTAGGGAAATGAATGGAATCACTGCTGAAGGAAAGGATTGTGGAATACCTTGATACCAACAACTAGCAGCATGGATTCACCGGGGGAGGTCTGATAGATTTCTTTGACCGGGTGACCAGGGAAGTAGATCAGGGTGGGGTAGTGGATGTGGCCTACCTAGATTTCAGTAAGGCCTTCAACACCATTCCACATAAAAGATTAGTAAACAAGGTGGGCAGCCTGAGAGTGGTGCAAAAGTGATAAACTGGACAAGGAAATGGTTGGGGTATAGGCATCAGATGGTAGTGGTAAATGGAGTTCACTCCAAGGAAGGGAGAGTGACCAGTGGGGTGCCACAAAGATCAGTACTGGGACCAGTCCTCTTTAATGAATTTATTAGTGACATTGCAGAGGACCTTAGAAGGGAATATGTGCTCTTTGCAGGTGATACTAACATCTTGCAATAGGGTAGACACTCCTGGGGTAAAATTAATAGGGATCTAGGAAAGCTTGAGCAGTGGTCAAGAATGTGGCAACTAAGCTTCAATGCAAAGAAGTGCAAAATCATGCCCTTAGGGAATAGAAACCCAGGGCAGAGTACAAAATCGGGGAGTGGTACCTATAGCCATCAAACAGGAAAGAGACCAAGGGGAAATCATATCTGATGACCTAAAAGTGACCAAACAGTGTGACAAGGCTGTGGGAAGAGGCAGTGGGATGCTAGGGTGCATAGGGAAGGGTTGTCACCAGCACAAAGAGGGAGGTGGTTATACCACTGTATAAATCATTTGTGAGACCTCACCTGGAGTACTGTGTCCAGTTCTGGAGATTACATCTCTGGAAGGACATAGACAGAGTAGAGGCAGTCCAGAATAGGGTAATAAAAATGGTGCAGGGTCTGCACCAGAGACTATATGAGGAGAGACTAAAGGACCTCAATATGTACATCCTGGAGGAAAGAAGGGAAAGGGGGATATGATACAGACTTTCAAATACCTCATGGGTGTAAATAAGGTACAAGTGGGAAACATGTTTCAGAAAAAAGATGCTCTTGAAAAGGGACACACAATGAAGCTGGAGGGGTAGACTCAGGAAATGTAGAAGTACTTCTTCACATAGAGAGTAGTGGATGCCTGGAACAGCCTTCCAGCAGAGGTGGTGGGGTGAAAACTGTGATGGGATTCAAGAATGCATGAGATAGGCATAAAGGAACCTAGTCATTAGGGAAGGGAGGCTAAACTGGAGATCAAGTAGGATCCACAGTATTTCAGTAGAGTAGGGGAAAATGGGCAGACTGGGTGGGCCAAGCGGTCCTTATCTGCCGTCACATTCAATGTTTCTAATTTCTGTCATCTTTTCAAGGTTTCTGTGAAAAATAATTGGTAAATTATTATTTCACATCATACATTCCTACCTCAGCATAGACACCAGTCTGGAGTAGGACAAGAATGGAGACAAACATCAGCTCACTGATATTGGGAAGGCTTCATAGAGCAGAACTATTTTAGCTGAAGCTACAGTATTTAGCCAGGATGTCCCAGTGCAAGTGAAGAAGCACTTTGAGCAAATTGTTTTGTGGTTTCATGCACTTGAGTGTCCAACTTTAATAGGTTAAATAGCTATGCTCTGTTAAGCCTTTGAAAGTAATTTGTTTTCAGTGACAGCTGGTACCATTCTTCCCTATTTGTCCTGTGCTGCTGTTGCAGGCACAACATCTCTTTGAGCAGCTCTTTTCAACTGTACAGACCAGTCTGTAATACTACATTATAGGTCTAATTTATTATTCATGAGCCTAGTGAGGCTCCTGATTGACTACTGGATCGGTCATCAATGTTTGAGAAATGATTGATCCAGCTGCCAACTGATGCAGTGTGGCATGCAAGGCTTGCGCCACTCTGCTTAAAACATTATTTAAGTTAAAAATAATGGGGAAAGAAGAAAATTGTTATTACCATTAGACTTATAATTGCAATAACAACCTCAAATCCAGTCATTTCCTTGGATTAATGACCAGCTTCTGGGTCATTATTGCTTAACTGATGATAGCAGTGGATGTTGAAGGAACAATAAGAATGATTTTCAGATTTATTTTACTCCAGGTTAAAGTAAACTTGATTTACTTTATTTTCCCCCATTATTATCTCCCCAGACTCTCCCTGGCCATCAAAAGGTGCTGCAGCTGTGCCATCCCAAAAGTCTGAAGGGTGCATATCATTTCTTTTCCAGCCAATAGGGTATGTACTAGTGGTCAGTGGCCTGCACTATTTCTCCACGGGAGCTGTCTTACCTTCACTGCATGCTCAGCCTGCAGCAGATCTCAGGGTTGGATTCTGGTGCTCACGTGCAAACCCTCATCTCTCAGGTACAGCTGTGTCACTGGGCTGGTGCTCTTTCATTTATTTTACAGTGCAGTCTCTTTACAGTGTTATTTCTTAAAGCTTACATCAAATAGACTTCTGTCACAAAATGCTGTAAAACAAGAGGCATCAATAAAAACTGACAGAATAAAAAGTAATAGCAATAGGTACATGAATGGGAATTCATGTAAAAACTCAGTAACTGGACAACACTGGTGACCCAGGTTCAACAATGAGACAGAGAGCTGACAGGGATAGGAAGCTTGAACATCCCAGCAGATGCTTACCTCTCTTGGGTGGGTAGTTGCCCTTGGTTACCTGCATAAGCATCTCCTTGTGAGTCTAGTGGACCAGGAGCAATGCAGCATGGCAAGTGGAAGGGGATGACAGGGACGCTCTGTGCATGCCAGTTGTATACTCATTTGAGACAGTGGATTTGGCATCCAGACCTGCCTGGGACTTAGGTGCATGGAAATAATAAAACAATTCATTAATTTGAAAGACAGCTCTTTGGATATAGTCAATGTTCAGCAACTACTGGCATATTGAAGAGGTGAGTTATATTTTTGTTAAACCAAGATTATTTTAAATGTTTCACAAGAATACTTCCTGAGTATCAGCTGGGTTCACCAACATCTGATCTATTTACAAGGTAAAAAGGACAAGACAGTATTACAAAAAAAAAAAAAGAAAATTACCCTTATCCAAAGACTCCCATTCCCTCTTTTGTGGACTACCTAGAATATAATAAACAACCCACACCAATTGGCCTAAATGGGATACTGGTCCCTAAACACCCAGGCAGGCTGCTCCACACCTCATCTTGGAAGCTACTGAAGGTCACTAGGATACGAACAGCAGCAGGGAATAAGTCCTTTGCCCATGCTGCTTCTACCCACTGAAACAATCTCCTGAACCAGCGACAAAATGCAGGCGCACCTCCTTTTAAAAGGACTCCAAGAGCTGTTCACTTGGGAACATAAGCAGGAGGCTGGTAAGGACAGAGGGGTTATATTCTGTTTAACTGAAATATTTGAATAGTTTTGTACATGAAATTAGTTCTGTGTTTAAAAATTACTACTTGAGTTAAAACTGTTACTTGGGCTGTGATATTGTAACTTTTGAGGCTTGGGAACACTTGTTTGACAGTGATAATTAGAGTGAAATTTAAATGTGATGTTTGCCTGGTGTTAGGGAGGGAAATTAACAGAAATCACCTTGTCTTTCATTGTTCACTTGGGAACATGCAGGAGGCTGGTAAGACAGAGGTCTGGGGTTATATTCTGTTTTAACTGAAATATTTGAATAGTTTTGTACATGAAATTAGTTCTGTGTGTTAAAATTACTACTTTGAGTTAGAACTGTTACTTGGGCTGTGATATTGTAACTTTTGAGGCTTGGGAACACTTGTTTGGCAGTGATAATTAGAGTGAAATTTAAATGTGATGTTTGCCTGGTGTTGGTAAGAGCCCTCCAGCACCCTGTTTTGTAGCTTTCTTAAATACTGAAAAGCCACTGAGGGTTGGGATTGAAGGGCTGTGTATTTTGTTTGGGACTGAAATTCAAGCAACAGGAACTGGTGGACCTGTGACATCATACAGTACCTGATGTCTGCATACACACACCGTTAGTGGGACTGGACACACACTGGTCTGTATGTGTTTGTGAGACTTGGGAACTTTATTGGTGGGGTTGAAATTGGGTTTGTAAATAACTGCAGTCAGTATAGAGAGAAACTGTGTTCAGGAGGAAGGGACTGAGAAAAGGGGTGTGCCATTATATACAGAGGAGACAAACAGGGTGGCCATATTCCACCATGGCAGGCATCTTTGGAAGGGTTGTAGGCTGCACAGGCTGTGGGATGGCAATAATTCTCAATTGGGCCTGGAGAGAGGGAGGCTTACCACTCTGTAGACAGCTATCTTATATCAGAAGTGAGGTGTATTGGTTAAGGAGTACGCTGGGGGACTGTCCAAGGATAAGGGATGTGGATATGGGCAGCAGAAGGGTGGGGCTGAGGGGAGGCTGGGGCAACACCTGAAATTACAGGACGTTATGTTACAGCAAGCAGGAGGTATATTAGGGACAGAGGACCTTAGATAGGGATGTTGACGCTAAGGGAAAGCGTGATTGGTGAACATTCAATACAAAGAGAGTGGAGGGAAGAGTCAGGAGGGGCTGTTGTGGGAAGCCTAAAACAGCAGACTGTAGAGAGGAGCTCCTAAGGAGAACAGAGCAAGAGGGAAGAAGAGGGGAAGTTTAGAGGCACAGTCAGGGGAAACTCGGTTACTTGATGGAGGCTGACATAGAGTGTCACAATAAATTTGAGCTACTAAGCAACCTAGAGGGAGGAAGGGGTTGGTGGAAATGAGGAAACTGATACAGAGGCTGGGGGAGAGTCAGATACCCATAGGGCATCACAGACCGGCAATAGAAAGGATAGAAGTAGTCCCAGAGGGAGAGAAACATAAATGTTAAACAGATGGGGAGATGCAACATATTGTGCAGACATGAGAGCATGACTGGAGAGAAACTGGGAGACAAGGAGGTGGGAGAGAGCCCCGCTCAGCAGGGGGGTCAGTACCAAGGATGGGGCCCTAGCTAAAGAGGACCCACAGAGAGCCTCTGGAGGCAGGGGTACTATTACAAGGGGAGAGAATGGCAGTGTGGGGGAAGGGGAAACCATCAGGACCAGGATAAATGGTTCGGATAAGAGAGGGTTGATGGGGACACCTATTCAGAGGGGGTCTGAGTTAAGTGGGCAAAATAACGAGGGAGGCAGAAAGGGGAGGGTGACAAGGGGGTCCCGAATAAGGCAGGAAGACTCCCATGGAATTGAGATCATGAATAAAGGGTGGATGGGGGGCTGAGAGGGCATAGTGGAGGTGACCATAAGGATGATGGCAGTTTTAAGGTTCTGTTATTGGGAGACTCGATGATTAGGGGTATCCAGTGGGAGGGACAGGGGGATGGATGCCATAGCCAGGTGAAGGTAGTGAGTATCTCTGGGCTGACAGTGCACAGAGCAAAGTTCATGGTGTATGAACCGATTAGGATTGTGGAGGAAACCGATTCTGGCATTTGGGAACTAACGCTCTAGAGGGAAATAGCGTTTTGGAAATCCAAGCAAGGTTCCAAGAACTTGCCAGAGTCTGTCGGGATAATGGATGCAACATCTCCCTTACGGAGATGTTGCCAGTACCAAAGGCCTCAGTGGAGAAAAAAATGAAGATCACAGAGGTTAATGGCTCAGGAAGTGGGGTGAAGAGAGTGGGTTGGGGTGTTAGGGAACTGGAAAGGAGTTTGGGAGGATACGGGACTGTATGCCAAGGACAGGCTTCATCTTGCCCCATTAGGGAAGGAAGTCCTTAAACAGGGGATGGCTGACTACATTCAAGAATGGTGGGGTTTAAACTTGTGAAGGGGGGGATAAGGGAGGGGCTGCCCAGAAGCCCTCTCCTCCAGATGAGGGGAGTAGCCTTCAAACCCAAGGGGGAGGGGGGAAATAGACTGGGGTGGAGGTTTCAGGAGGAGCAGAGAGAGGATGGAAGTATAAGGAACCTGGGCGGGGTTCGACAAAGGAGATCAGGGATAAGGGGTGGGGGTTGGTGTTAGTAAATGCCAGGAGCTTGGGAAACAAGTTGCCAGAGTTCCAGGCCATGCTGTTCGGGGTGATGTGAGCGGTCACGAGACGTGACCAACAAAAACCATGACTGGGACCTAAAACGCAGTAGGGGCACACTATGCTTAGGAAGGATAGAAAGGAGGGCAGAGGGTGGAGTGGCTATGTTCATTAGAGATGACATAGAAATTGCTAGGTAGAAGAGGCAGAGGGAAACATGGAGTCCTTATGGGTCACTTTACGATCCCCAGCAGGAGATAAGGTCAAGCTGGGTGTAGTATATAGGCCCCGGATGAGTGATGTTCTAGAGAATGGTTTGCTGGACAACATCATTGCCCAGTGTAGACCAAAAGGAAGGAGTGGTGTTGATGGGGGACCTTAGTATACCAGAGTACAAACTGAGGGAACCATGTCCTCTAAGGTGGCCAAGAGCAGAGGCTGCTGGACTTCCAGGATGTGTTCTTAACACAGCATGTGATGGAGCCCACAAGGGAGGAGCATGTCCTGGACGTGGTTCTGGCAGATGGGGATCTGGTAAGGGACCTGGTTGTAGAGGATCCCCTGACTGGGAGCGACCACAATACTGTCTGGTTTCAAATAAGCATGGGGGGATGAGATCTAGGACACTGGCAGTGGACTTCAGGGGGCAGACTTTGTGGGCATGGGAAATATTCTCAAGGATCACTTGAAGGGGATTACATCAATGACAAGTGTGGAAAGGAGATGGGAGGTCATAAAATGGGGACTTCATGAGGCAGTCAGGATCTGCGCTAAATTGAAATGAAAGGGAGCAAGGTCACATAAACCATGCTGGTGGTCCAGTGAGGTACAGGTAGCGATCAGAGAAAAGAAGGCAGCCTACAAAAAATATAAAACAACAAGAGGGGATAGGCAAGGCCACTGATTTACGGTGATTAAAACAATTAAATTCCGTTTTCAAGACTTAAGATTCCGGAATTTCACCGGCGATTGTTACTCTAATTTCCGGATTTTACCGGAATTCTGTTATCATTCTTGAAGTATGTGCATAAATAATCAGAATTAAACAAGGCTTAATATACAGAGCATTAAATAAAGCAAACTGAAAATAGTACAGGAAGGAATTAAATGAAAAACATACTTTTTTATAGATTTACTGATCTGATAGAAAATGCCAGATTCCATGAAATCTCTTGCTTACCGGTTTTCAGGCAGCCCTAATTCCGGAATTTTACCGGATTTTCCGTTAAAAACCGAAAAACAGTGGCCTTGGGGATAGGGATAAGGAAATGTACCATCTTGCATCTAGAAAAGTCACCCGGATGGTGAGGGCAGCAAAGTCCAGTAAAGAGCAACGACTGGCACAAGGGATAGATGGAGGGGAAAAGGGGTTCTTCCGGTACATTGGGGAGTGGAGAAAAACTAAGGGCCAACTCAGCAGTTTGAGATCAGAAGGAGGGTGGGTGGAAGAGGTGAGGGACCAGGCAGAGGTATTTAAAGAGTACTTTGCCTCTGTGTTCACTAGGGAGGGGGATGGGATATCTACAAAGCAAGGCACGATGGGGATAGAAGCGGCAGTGAGTGGGATCAGGGGAGCAACAGAAAAGGAGCAAGACGGAGGGAGAGGTACCCCAGGGGTGTCACATCTGGATAAGGATAAAAAGGCCAGTAAGGTGGAGGGGACGGATGATGCAATCTCTGCCAAAAGGGTGTGGTTAGCCTCAAGGCCCTAAAGAAAGACAAATCTCCTGGGCGGATGGCATTCATCTGAGAGTACTATGGGAATTGGCGGACATACTGGCTGCACCCTGGTGGAGCTCTTCCAACAGGTCACTTGAGACAGGAGGGTACCTTAGGGATTGGTGAGAGGCATGTGGTGCCAATCCATAAAGGGGGTCGAGGGAAGTACCAGGTAACTATAGACCCATCAGTTTGACCTCGTGGTGGGAAAATTAATGGAGGGTATACTAAAGGAAATGATTGGGGTGTACTTGGAGGAGGGGAGGTCTGGATAGTCGGCAGCATGGGTTTGTGCCAGGTAGATCATGTCAAACCAATCTTGTGGAGTTCTACGAATGGGTAACATCAGAACTGGACAGGGGAAAGCCTGTGGATGAATTATTCTTGGACTTCAGCAAGGCGTTTGACTCTGTCCCCCACAATGGTCTGGTGGAGAAACTGATGGGGTTAGGAGTAGGCCCTTTGATGGACAGATGGATTGAAAACTGGCTAGCTGGACGCACCCAGAGAGTAGTGGTCTGTGGGGAGCTCTCGAACCCCAGAGAGGTTGGTAGTGGGCACCAAGAGGGCTCAGTCCTGGGTCCGATCCTGTTTAATGCATACATCGGACATCAGGGAGGGTATAGGTGTGAAATGAGTCTCTTCACTGATGACTCCAAGATGGGAGCAGTAGTTGAGGGAGAAGAGGGGAGGTTGGTCCTGCAAGGGGACCTGGACACCCTGGAAAGCTGGGCTGATACATGGAAATTAAATTTCAATATCACCAAGTGCAAGGTGTTGCATCTTGGTCGGGGAAACCCTAAACACAGATACACCCTGGGAGGGGAGGCGCTGGAGGCCTCAATAGGGGAAAAAGACCTAGGGGTCATGGTAGATAGAAACATAGAAACATAGAATTTGTCGGCAGATAAGGACCGCTTGGCCCACCCAGTCTGCCCATTTCCCTACCTACTGGATAAGCTGCAGATCCTAGTTAACCAGCAGCCTACTTCTTCCTACCCCCACCCCCTAGAATTGCCTTATGACTCCCATGCATGCTTGAATTCCACCACTGATTTTGACTCCACAACCTCCTCCGGAAGGCCGTTCCATACATCCACAATCCTCTCTGTGAAAAAATACTTCCTTAAATTACCTCTGAGCCGCCCCTCTATCTTCAAATTGTGCCCTCTTGTTCTTGCACACCTCTTTTTTTGAAAGATGCTACCCTCTTGGACTTTGTTGATTCCCTTGAGGTACTTGAACATTTCTATCATGTCCCCCCTCCCTCCTTTCCTCGAGGCTATACATATTAAGCTCCTTTGCGTCTCTCTTCATATGTCTTCTGGTGGACCCTTCACCATTTTAGTTGCCCTCCTCTGGACAGCTTCCATCCTGTCTATGTCTTCATGGAGATTGGGTCTCTAGGAACTGCACACAGTACCCAGATGGGTCTCACCAGCTGTCTGTACAGAGGGATAATAACTTTCTGTTTTCTACTGGTGATGCCTCTCCCTATGCATCCCAGTATCCCCCCAGCCCTCCTTGCTGCCCTCTCACATTGGTTGCCCACCTTCAGGTCATCTGATATGACTACCCCCAGGTCCCTTTCCATTTTTGTTGTTGTTAGTATCTCACCCCCCATTGTGTACTCTTCCCCTGGGTTTTTTTTTCCCAGGTGCATTACCTTGCACTTCTTAGCACTGAATCTAAGCTGCCATACATTTGACCATTCTCTAACCTTGCCAAGTCCCTTCTCATCCTTTCCACCCCACCCTGTGCATCAACTGTGTTGCAGATCTTTGTGTCATCTGCAAAGAGACATACTTTTCCTTCCAGTCCTTCTGCAGTGTCGCTTATAAAGACATTGAAGAGGACCAGTCCTAATACTGAACCCTGCGGTACCCAACTAGTAACCCTCCTTTCTTGTGAGTGGACTCCATTTACTATTACTCTCTGTGTCCTGTTCTCCAGCCAATTCTTTACCCAGGCTGTCATCTTGGGACCCACTCCCAGGCTGGCTAACTTGTATATTTATCTTTTGTGTGGGACTGTGTCAAATGCCTTGCTGAAGTCTAGGTAGGCCATGTCCACAGCCCCTCTCTGACCTACTACTTTGGTCACCCAGTCAAAGAAATCTATCAGATTCATCTGGCATGACCTTCCCACTGTAAATCCATGCTGCCTAGGGTCCTGTGCCCCTCTGGCCTCTAGATACTTGACAATTCTTTCCTTCAGAAGTGATTCCATCATTTTCCCTATCACTGAGGTTAAACTAACAGGTCTGTAGTTTCCTGCTTCTGCCTTGCTCTCACTTTTATGAAGGGGAAT
Source organism: Neoceratodus forsteri (assembly GCA_016271365.2). Lineage (NCBI taxonomy): Eukaryota > Metazoa > Chordata > Ceratodontiformes > Ceratodontidae > Neoceratodus > Neoceratodus forsteri. The sequence goes on from CM057456.1 coordinate 1,685,453,116, forward strand.
CACATCTGCCCCCCTCCAGTCCTCGGGTACCACTCCATCCTCCCATGATTTGTTAAAAGGGTAGTCAGTGGTGTCACTAGTTCTACCCTTAGTTCTTTAAATTCTGGGATGAATCCCATCAGGCCCCATTGCTTTGTCCACCTTCAGTTTTAATAGTTCTTTCAGAACCCTTTCTTCTGTAAATGGGCTGGTATCAACTTCTGTATCCAGAGTGTTTCTACTGTTTGTTTTATGTACCTCCCTCTTCATTTGTAAATACTGAGCAAAAATATTTGTTTAGTATCTCTGCCTTTCACAGTCTCCTCTGCCCACCCTCCCTCCCTTTATTAAGCCTCACTATCCCTCCCTTGGTCTTCCTTCGCCTCCTGATGTACCTATAAAGGTTTTATCCCCTTCTTAACTGAGTTGGCTATCTTTTCCTCGGTTTGGGCCTTTGCTGTTCTGACTGCCTCCCAGCCTCCTTTTGTTTTAACTGATACAGTTCTCTGTCCTGTTCCTTCTGCGATTCCTTGTACTCCCTGAATGCTTTCTTTTTCTCTTGAACCTTCACTGCCACTTCCTTTGAGAACCATAGTGATTTCCTACATCATTTTGTTTTGTTTATTTGCTTCACACAAAGGCTCGTTACCTCTGTGATGGCAGTTTTTATTATTTCCCATTGTTCTTCCACCCCTCCTTCCTGCCCATTTGCTAGTGCATTCCTTAGGCACTCACCCATTTTGGCAAAGTCAGCCCTCCTAAAGTCCAGTACTTTTGTCTTTGTATGGCTTGACTCTATTGCTGTGTTTATTGTGAACCACAATGTTCAATGGTCGCTAGTTCCCAGATGGCTACCCATTTCTACATCTGTGATCCTCTCTCCATCTCCATTTGAGAGAATCAAGTATAATATTGCTCCCTCTCGAGTGGGCTCCAGTACTAGTTGTCTAAAGCATGCTCCCTGTAGGGCATCTAGAATAACTCCACTCTTCGAAGTGGCAGCTGCAACTGCACTCCAGTTAACATCTGGCATATTCAGATCACCCATCAGCAATATCTCCCCTTTTTCTGCCATTCTAAGTATACTTTCTATCATTTCCTTGTCCATTTCTTCCCCCTGAGAAGGGGGTCTGTATACAACCCCTGTGCAGATTGTGGTGCCATTGCCTGTCTCCAAATTTACCCACAGTGCTTCTTCTCCTCCCTGTTTACCCTTTTGTTCTGCTGCTTTTATTCCTTCCCTTATGTAAAGAGCTACTCCTCCTCCTCTTTTACCCTCCCCGTCCCTCCTGTAGATAGTGTATCCTGGTATGTTTACCTCCCCGTCACCCAGGATGCATGTATGGATAACTGAGCAGTGCAGGAGAGCAGCTAGCAAGGCAAACAGGATGTTGGGATGCATCGTAAGGGGGATCACCTCTAGGAGCAAGGAAGTGATTCTGCCGCTGTACAATGGACTGGTTAGACCACACCTTGAGTACTGTGTACGTACTGGAGATCACACTTGAAGAGGGACATACAGCTCCTGGAAAGAGTAACAGAGGAGGACAACTAAGATGACACGAGGCTAGGATTTGACGTATGAGGACAGACTTGAGGAGCTCTGCCTGTTTTCATTGGAGGAGAGGAGAGACAGGGGGGGACATGATTGAGGTCTTCAAGTACCTCAAGGGAATAAATAGGGTAAACATGGAGGGGATCTTTAGACTAAAGCAGGGAGGTATCACCAGAGGGCATGGTTTGAAGTTGGAAGGTGGAAGGGTGAGGGAAAAAGAGGAGGTTTTTCACTGAGAGGGTGGTGGACCCTTGGAATGCACTCCCTGGAGCTGATTCAGAGATCCACAGTGGAGGGCTTCAAGAGAGGTGGGACAGACACAGAAAGTGGATGTATCAGATGATGGCCTGGCCCAGGGGTGGGAATGGATGATAGGGTTTCTGGAACACAAGGGAGGGGCCTCAGCACCCAACTAGGGATCTGAGGTTCGAGCAGACTCAATAGACTGTAAGGCCTAATCTGCTGGCAAATAGTATGTTAGTGTGTTAGCTGCATAGGGAACAAAGGCAATGCAGATGTCAAGGACAATCTGTGACTCCCTGACCCCTAGTAGACTATCCTAATCTAGGTAAATTGCCCCTCATGTCCTATACCCTGGCTATAGATGCCTACACTCACATGGGAAGGTGGCCACATACAGACTATACAAATGTGCTACAATAAAAGATCTTTTGTCCAATACAAAGTCTAGGTCTTTTCCCCCCTGATATGAGTCTATTCGTTGTATTACTGTATTTTTGTCTACAATGTACTATGATTGTACCTCAAAGCTGTCAAGAATCTGCATTGTATTGCTGTATTTTCATCTGCTATGTATTGCGATTGTACCTAAAACTGTTATGTATTTGAAATGTCCTGTAACCAACAATTTCTCTGTAACTAATTCCGGGTCACCCCTGAAAAAGGGACCTCTTTGGCCCAGTGGGCCTACCCTGTGAACAAAATTAAATAAATAAAATAAATAAATAAATACAAAACATGAAATGAATTTCGAACATTTGAGTTATATGTGCATTTCAAATATCTTATTAGTAAGCAGACACAAATAGCTTTAAATCATAAATACTATTAAACCAAAATCAGCTAAAAGTATAAGTAACTATATAAAAGTGGTACTTTTAGTCTGCTGCAGAGTCTAAGTGTTCTGGAACCTGCTATGCTACATAACCCCATAAAATTCATTGACCAAGCCTTGTCTCAGATTCTGGGCTCATTCTAGCATTTAGTAATATATGTAGCTTCTTCCATTTGCATGTATATCTTTTCATGATTTTCCTCACACTGTACTTGCAGTGGATTTCTCAATGTGGAGAGTGGAGAGAATCTCGTTATGCCACTCTTTGCATGTTACAATCTTTTGGTCCAACCAATGTCTTTATATTACTAGTTTGGCTACTGCTGCAATTAATGTGATGTAATTTCTTTTTCGGTGCCTGTGAGGTTTTCTAGCCCAATTCCAATGAGACATTTCAGCTTTAAAAACTTGATCAAGATGTAAAAGAGGATATATTCTGCTTTGAATGTCCTGCCAGAGTAGTTGTGGTTTTACACAGCCCCAAAGTATGTGTTTTAAAGTGCTTGCTGTTTCTCACATTTAGTGCTAACTGTATCTGCTAATTTCTTAATTTTAAATGCATTTGACATTGCATAATACATATTGATTCAATGGCCTACGCAGCCAGTATAGTGTTAACCCTAGGGCTAGTCAGATATACTGACCACTTTTGCACAAGATCTCACCATTTAAAATTAAAAGGGAATACAAAGAAGACAAACAGACGTAATAACTGGTTCACTCAGAGAATAATTCCAGCTTGGAATTCATTACCTTCTGATGTTGTAAACAGTGATAGTTTAGCAATATTTAAAAATAGACTTGATTATTACATGGGTAAAAGAAAAATATCATTTATTAAATAGCTGCCGTTGATTTCTTTCCTCCACCTATATAGGTGATGAGTGTTATATGGACCATTCGGTCCCCTAACTTATAACATCCTATGAACATATGAACCTATGCTTGTGCAACTGTGTTACTTAGGTTTTGGCTGTTTGCACTCTCTATTCCAGAGGAACTTCCACCCTGTAGGGGTACCAAAGGCAATGAACCCTTGAAGAGGGTTCCACCCATAGAGGTGCCATGGGAAGATTCCCTTGGCTAAAGGTACCTTAGGAATGGAGAGAGGGCTGCCACTGGAGGAGGAGGGGAGGATTGTGGAGCAAAGAAAAAGTACTTCAGAAGGAGGCTGAGAGAAACTGTTTATACAGGTCAGGAAGTGGGAGTGGCTGGCTGCTTATCCATTGAAACACAGGCCTAGCCTTCCAATTCAATGGCCTGTACAGCCAGTATAGTGTTGTGCTTGTGCAACTGTGTTACTTAGGTTTTGGCCATTCGCACTCTCTATTCCAGAGGAATTACCACCCTGTAGGGGTACCAAAGGCAAGGAACCCCCAAAGAGGATTCCAACCCTAGAGGTGCAGCGGAACGATTCTCTTGGCTAAAGGTACCTTAGGAAGATCCCCAAAAAAGAAATGTAGTAGTAGCACCAAAGACAATCAGGCAACCATGAGGCACAGAAGTAGGATGACAACAATGCAGCTTAATAAATACGAGGTACACAGATTAACAAGATATATAAGTGCTTTGGATACATTGGTAATGATAGGGGGCTCCTAAGGAGCGAGGGAACGACAAGTAGGGACATCATCCACTCCATCCAGCAGTTGAACCTATCTAAGGAAACTAGGGTATACTAACTAAAACTTACTAGATATTATGACCTTCAGCATGGAAGAGAGAAAAAAAAACCCTTTGAGGAGGAAATCTCTGGGGATCCAAGGCCTAGGTCGCCTTCCCTCCAGGTGTGGGATAATTTAGTTAGTGATGGCTCTGCTACTGCAATTTGGAAATCCCAAATAATAAAGAGGTGGAAAATATTCCAGTTTGGAGGGAAACTCTCACTCTGTCCTTGTAACAGAAATGCCATGGAGGGTTGCAAGACAGTTGCTCTGCAACCGGCTCTCCAAGGCGGGATGAGGAGAGTAACAAGCACTGAGGCACTCACCCAGCCTTCCGATCTAAAAAACAAGCCAAGTGAACCAAAGGCAGTCGTAGGGAGAATGCAGTGAAGGTGCCTTGCTAGTGGACTACTAGAGCCAAAGAAAACTGCTGTAACCACCCTTCAAGGCTTAGTCTTAAATTCACAACTTGAGGTGCCATCGTGCAGTTGATGATTGAAGTTTCACCCAGGCGAGACATTCTCAGCTATGGGCCAAATTGAAGGACCACCCCAAGCTTCTTAAGCTCAAGATGTGGACTAGAGGTGCAGAGCTAGACTGTCGGCATGGGGGGGGCCCTGTGCCTGAAGAACTCTAGGACAAGGTCAGCATGTCTGATATATTCGTATAGGTATTTCTGACATATATTCAATTATTTTATTTATTTATTTTTGTTCATTTCTGTTTTTTCATTTATTTTTGTTCATTTCATTTTCTTCATTTCCTTATGTTTATTTATCCATTTATTTAGCATACTGAAGTTGTTTATTTAGTTTGCTGAAGTTATTCAGTTTGCAGAAGCTATTGCAAACATAGGATAAGCAAAGGCAAGCCAACCAACTCTCTAAAGGGAGGCAATTAGAAGGTGACATGATACTCAGATGCTTCTAGCAGTGGAGACAAGATTTGAACATGAGGCAATATGCCACACGGGCCACGACTCCTCAACAAGACCCCAGTCCCCCATGATGAAAAACAAAGAAGCCATGGTAAGTGCTGTAATCCACATGTAGCATTTAAAATTAGTTTACAGCACTGGCAGTAGCCAAGATGACCCCATGAGTATATAAAGCAGTATGCAGGTAAACAAGCAACATCTATTAATAAGACAAAGAACCTTTGTGCACAAACACTGAGGCAAGGGTAGGGCGAAACACGTGTCTATGTCATCTGTTGGCACCCTTTGCAAACTGTGTGAGAGGCCTTTCGGCACCATGCAATTCTGTTTAAAGTTGAACCAGCATAACATTCTGTGGTGGTTTGCATATGCAGCCCATGATGCTTTGCATTGTGTGGGCATGTGTGATTTTGTATCTATTAATAAACAGCATGTGCAGCAATTAAGTTTAGCTTGGAAGTTGTAATAATCTGAATGAACAAAGAAACTATAGAGAGAAGCAATATGCTGAAACAACAGCAATGGCTTTCTTGGTATTAGTGTAGGAAGCACAGTTGAGTTCCAAGGACAATGCATGGAAAACAGCAGCAATACTTGCGGCAATATATTCATGTATTAGTTCAGGATTGAGTCCCATGGACTTGATTACAGAGAAGGCCTGAATCAGGTGACAACAATTAAGTGGAATAACATGAGTAATGGTAGCAAGTAACATGAGCTCCTGGATAGCAATACCCAAGGAGTTTAGACAAAAGCCCCCCAAAGAGAAGGCAAAACAAGACACGGAAATACAGAGGAACAGGGAGCAAGCACACAAAGAAGCACACAACCGGAAGCAATATATGAACCAAGTAGAACAGACAACAGAAGTCCAGCAGAAAACAAGCAGAATCTAAAGTGGGGGGGACCCAGTAGGCCCCAGCCAGCAACAAAGGACAGACCGACAGAGCTACTGACAGCAAAGAAAAAGTGCTTCAGAAGGAGGCTGAGAGGAACTGCTTATATAGGTCAGGAAGTGGGAGTGGCTGGCTGCTTGTCCATTGAAACACAGGCCTAGCCTTCAATTAGTATTTGTAGTTCTAGACTTTCATTTTGTCAAATTTAATGTGGTTCTATGGGTTTTCCCCACACCATCTTATTTTGAAAATCCTCTGTTATCTGAGGAAACTCTGTTTCCCAGTAGTGGCATTTCACGCCTTAATTTCCAGTCTGCTACTGGTACAACCCTGTATAATAGGGAGATAGCATGTCTCTGTCTGGCCAGAGTGACCATAGTTCTGTACTCTGAGCCATCAGAGAGGTGTTAAGGTTTGGGGCCTAAATAGGTTGCCATTGCATGCGTTAACTGCATATATGGTAAAATGTGTCTGTTTGTGAATTTGTTGCTGACCTGAAATGTATGAAGAGCAAGACCTTCCCCAACAGGAGATTCTGCACTGTCTGTATATTCACCTGGGAAGGAACTCATTTGAAATTGGTTTAGACCCTATTTTTATGTTAGCGTTGTTTCTTAAAGTTTGGTGGACATCTCATTGTGGAAGATACCAAGTATTTTCCATAACTGTGCCTTGCTTCTAATTGCCTATCACAATGGTAGGTGTTTTGCTGTTAGAGAGTTTGACATATGTGAGATACAGCAGTGCTTGTGTATTGATGTTTGCTTTCCTGCAAAGGTCTGCTTCTGTATCACACCAGTGTGGAGTGTAACTGTCTGAGTTTCCATAGCTGGATTACTCCAGATTAGAAATGCGCTGTCTTGGGCAATCAGGATATATATATATATATATGTATATATATCTGGTAGTTGTAGCCCACCCACCTGCTTCATAGAGGTCAATGTGGAGTAGCTTTGCAGGGTGTTTTCCCTTGTGAGGGGAATTCTGAGAAGATAGAATATAGTCTGATGAACCATTTGCTAGGAAGGAATGACCACCATGGATATGGGATGTAATAATCACTTAAGAAAATTCATTTTGAGAGTGGATAGTCCCCTGGAGCACGCCCATATCCCACCAGGTTCTGCACCCCTCATGACCTCCATGGCCACCGACCACCCTAGCTTGTCCCCACAAGGAGGGGACACCAACACAACTTTCCCCTGTGGAAACACATCTATGTTACCAATGACATCACAGCTCCCTGGGCTAACCCCACAGGTGGGGCTGCGGGGGCAAGCCGATCAGCAGAACACTGTCTTGGCAGGACCGAGAGGCGCGGCAGAGACAACGGGATTAGGGATAGGCATCATGGTGGGATCTCCGGCCATTTTGCAGATGCTGATCACCAGGAACAGGACATGCAATGACATACAATGTCTGCCCTGCCCCCCAACCTGATGGTGCCAGCCACAGCAAACCCCAGGCTCACCAGGGGTCCACAGAGCCAGACACTCTGCCTCCTAACCCTTGAGAAGGAGAGCCATTCCCAGGATGCTCAATCCTTCTACCCCTTGTCGACCTTTCAACTCACGAGTCTGTCCCCAAACCCAGGATGTCGGCACAGCAAGTGGATATTGACGCTGCACCAATGGAATGGCTAAAAGTAGATATTCTACCCCACAGTGTGAAGAGTAACTTAGCCCATCTGATTAAATCTTGTTTAATGTCCTGGAATATCCCATTAATGTTGGATTCAATCAGTGAAGTATGTGACTCGTTAGTGTAATTGTAAGATATTTGAGGTGTTTGGAGACCATATTCCTTCCCATTGCATAACTTCCTCCTTCCTCGTGTTATAATTCAGGGGCATGATAATTGCCTTACTGAGATTCAGTTTGCACCCTGATATTTGGCTGAACTGGTTTATTACCTGCAAGGCAGTTGGGATGGATTTCTCCGGCTGTTCTTGTTGCAGCAGTATGTAACTCAAGTAAGTGGAAATGGTGTAGGCCTTATCCATGATCTTTATGCCTGTTATATTTTTATTCTGTTTTACATTTCATGTCAGGGGTTCTAGATACAGAAAAAATATAAATAGGGATAGGGTGCACCACTATCATGTTCCTCTAAGTAAAGGGAATTGATCTGACAGCACCATGTTACAGGATACTTCTGTTCAGTCTTCACCAAGGAGAGGGATGGGCCCATACCTGAGAGGAAGGGCAAGGTTGGAGAGGGTGGAGGAGAAGCAACCACAGATGGGGAAATCATGGTGGAAAGGGTGAGGGAGGGCCTTAGTCCCCTAAGGTGGGCAAGGTACCTGGCCCAGACAGAGTCCACCGCAGGGTGCTGAGAGGGTTGGCAGAGGTACTGGCAGGGCCATTGGAGGACCTGTTCAACACCTCTCTGATCTTGGGGTGCATGCCCAGGGACTGGAGGGAAGCACATGGGGTACCTCTCCATAATAGTGGGCCTAAGGACAACCAGGGAACTACAGAACGGTGAGCCTTACTGCAATTGTGGGAACACTGATGGAGACAATCCTCAAGGAAAGGCTGGTGCAATTTTTTGAGTATAACAACTTTCAGGACAGCAGATAGCACGGGTTTGTCTCAGGCAGATCCTGCCAGACAAACTTGGTTGATTTTTATGACTGGGTTACGAGGACACTGGACAGGGGACATGCAGTCGATGTTCTCTACCTGTATTTCAGCAAGGCCTTTAACTCGGTGCCACATGGTAGGTTGATCTGCAAGTTGAAGAGTCTGGAAGTAGGGAAGAAACTGGTCAGATGGGTAGAGAACTGGCTGCAGAAGGTAGTAGTGGGGGGAGCATCTGAACCCAGGGCAGTAACAAGTGGTGTACCACAGGGCTCGGTGCTGGGACCAGTTCTAGTTAACATTTTAGAGCGACATTGTAGTAGGGATTAAGAGCAGGATCACTCTTCTGCAGATGACACAAAGATTTTTGCCAAGGTAGATGGGGGAGGAGCAAAGTACTTCAAGAGGGTTTGGCAAAACTGGAGGAATGATCTCACACTTGGCAGCTTGGTTTCAATGCCAAGAAGTGCAAAGTGATGCATTTAGGAGGCAAGATCCAAGGACACAATTACTGGCTGGAGGGTGTGTCCATTAACAAATTCAAGGAGGAGAAGGATCTGGGAGTACTGGTAACAGGGGAGATGAACCACTCTGCTCAGTGCAGGAAGGCAAACAGGATGCTAGAGTGCATAACAAGCGGGATTACTTCTAGGAGTGGGGAGGTCATCTTGCCCCTGTACAGGTCCCTGGTGAGACCGCACCTAGAGTACTGCATGCAGTTCTGGTGCCCCTACTTGAAAAGGGACATCAAACTACTGGAGGGGTACAGCGCAGGGCAACAAAAATGATCCTGGGGTTGGGGAACAGACCATATGAGGAGAGAGACTGAGAGAGCTCAATATGTATAACCTGGAGGAAAGAAGGGAGAGAGGGGATATGATTGAGACCTTCAAGTACCTGAAGGGTTTGAACAGAGTAGACACCAGGTGTATGTTCATTCTGAAGGGCAGAAGGGAAACCAGGGGACACTCTTTGAAGTTGGAAGGGCAGGTTCAAGAGGGAATGGAGGAGACACTATTTCACAGAAAGGGTGGTGGCAGGGTGGAACACTCTGCCAGAGGAAGTCGTACCACTGGAGAGTGTTGGTGGCTTCAAAAGGGGGTGGAACATAGTCAAGGGGAGGGTATAAACTGGGAAGGGATGCGAGATGAAGGTGAGGGCATATGAGGGAGCGGGGCATCTGCAGACTAATGGACTGAAGTGCTACACACTCGAGTAGATTAGATAGACCAAGTGGCTTGTATCTACTGGCAATTTCAGAAGTTTGTATGATACCAGGGCTGCCGGTTGTGAGTATAAGATCCCAATCCACTCACTAAAACTACCTGGAAATCCCTTGTGTCTTGAAACGTGGAATAGAAATTCCCAGGACACTTTATCAAATGCTTTCTCAGTGTCCAGGAACATGAGCACCACCAGTCCCTTCAAGTTCCTGGATGCAAAGATCAGATGTAGTACTTTACTCATGTGTTCAGAGGCCAACTGCCCCTGGATGAATGTCACTTGTTTTTTTTTTATATCAGTGGCTACCATATATTGTTTAGCTGGAGCACTAGGATCTTTGCTACCAGCTTAATATCTGTGTATAATAAGTGGGTTGTTTTTTCCCCATAGGAAAAGGCATGTGTAATTTGGCGTTACAAAGGAGTGTTTATAATGGCAAACACGCACAGCTTTCAATAAGAAAAACACAAGCCACTCGGTAGCTTAGGCACAGCTGTCCTTCTCTAAATCTAACGAGAAACACATAACAGCTTACCTTGTTCACCACATCACTGAAAAGTCTAACAGGGCAATAAAGCAGGAATACATAAAAAAAAAAAAATAGAAATGACATCAGGTTTTTGTCTTCTCCTCCTTCCTCCCTCCCTCCCTCCACAGGTCACATAAGCAGCATCTCCAGACCAACAAGCACTTCCATAGGAACCAATCCATTTTTTTTTCAAGTTTCATTTTTTACCAGTCCACTATTTTCTCCAGATTTCTTTTCTTGTTTAAGTTGCAGTCCAGTCACAGTTTACAGACTTAAACAAAATGATTCAAGCTGTTTTTTCATGTTTCGCAGATAAAATGTTTTCCTAAACTGCAAAAAACTCTCCATTACAGCTTAGCACACATTTTATACAATGGCTGAGGTAAAAAAATGTGACCCCAGCAATTATATAAAATAAAGTATGGGGTGGATGCTTTAGTAAAACTCTCAGGCATCACCCTCAGGGTTTATGTAGCATCCAACACCTCAGGTATGTGTAAAATTCTCATTACACACACCACCCCATACTTGATTCTATATTTAATAGGGATATTGATCTGTAATTGATGACCGATATGTGGCCTTCACCCGGTTTGGGTGTCACTGTGATGTGTGCTTTCCAGAATTCTAATTTCAGCAACTTAGATTCTTTCATACTATTATATGTTTCCATTCGGGACTTCGATAATTCTGTCTTCAGAGCCTTGAAAACTGGAGAGAACCTGTCTGGGCCTGGCACTTTATCTGGTGTTTTTAAATTGGCAAGAATTTCAGCTTCTTTAATAGGATCACAAAAGTATTCATTCACCTACTGTGAGACTGTACGAAGGGCCACTGCTGCTAAAAGGCATTGGTTGCTTCTCCTATAATATTCAGATCTGGGTGGTCTTCTTGTGAGTAGAGAGATAAAAATTGTTCAAACTCTTTGCCATTGTCTCTAGGTTTGAACACTGTGTATCATGTGTGAGATATAGTTATAGATTTAATAGGTCTAATAGTTCGTGCTGCTTGAGTCACATTACAAGCAACTTGCCTGTCTTTTTTCCTTGAGCTATGTAGGTAGTCTTAGCCCTAAACATTGCATGCTCATCTTTTCCGTGTTAAGTTCGTTATATGTGGCTCTATCCCTGTTTAGCTGTAACCACTCCTGTTCTGCAGATGCAGTAGAGATCTTTTTTTCCTGTTCCATGAACTTCTGTAATAAGTTTTTGGCTTTCTCTTCAAGCTTCTTTTTCCTGTTTGCAGTCAACCTAATAAGTTAACTCCTTATGTGACATTTATATGCCCCCAAACATTCTATGTGTCCTTACTGTATTGTTTGTTTCAAAAATTTGGAGTGTACTTGTTTTAATTTTCAATAAGATCCACTCATCCTGTAACAGGTGGTTGTTAGGTCTCCAGTGCTTGTTACATTCCGACTGTGCCACCAGCTTCATGTCATATAATACCAGGGCATGGCTGGAAATCACTGTGCTCTGAATCTCACAGTGATTGATGTGTGGAATAAGGGCATTACCATAAAAGAGGCAATCAATTCTGGACAGTGAAGCACGTGGTGTGGAGAAAAAGTGTAGCCACTTTCTGAGGGGTGCAACATTCTTTAAATATTTACCAGTCCTGTGTTGTCCATCAGATTTTGGATTGTTCATTGCCCTGATATTAGCACCTTCCTTTTGTGCTCTGATCTGTTTATTGAATCATTGTTGTAATATTCCAATCCCCACCTAGTATACATTTGGTATGTGGGTGGGCTGAGAGGAATGTGAGTATCTTTGTTAAAAAAAATGGGCTCGTCCCTGTTGGGTGTATAAATGTTTCCTAGAATTAGTTCAGTCATCCCTATCATACCTTAAGAAATGGGTACTGGCCGTTCTCATCTGCATGGACATTGCCCACCTGAAAAGGCAATGCTTGGAAATCAGACTAGCCATCCCTGCTCATCTGTTATTGTTTGCTGCACCATGTGCATGTCCCAGCCAGCTTCTTCTAAACAGAGGGACTTGTGCCTGCAGTATATGGGTCTCTTGGAGTAATACCACTTGGGATTCCAGAGTTTTGGGATGTGTAATTATTTGCATGCATTTGTTTGGGGTGTTCCCCCTTTTGATGTTCCATGTAACACGTCTGAGATCATTTACTAACATGGTGGTTCCCACCTAAGTGCATAGAGTGTTGCTTGACTGGATTATTGTGGGCCAGGCATTCTTTTGCATTCTGGTAATCTCTTACCCTGAACCTTAGGATATTTATAGCAACAGGCTATTCATTCTGCATGTGTCTCTGTATTTAGGTTAACATATGTACCATCATAGTTATCAGGAGGCTGCAAGAGACACCAAATAAGCTTCAAATATAGAGAAAAAAAGATAAAGAACACATAACATATATTGCCTGGTTATTAGCACTTATTTTCTCCTTCAGGATTGGATTATAAATTGTGAGGCTTGCATATATTCCCAGTAAGGGAGCCCTGGTGCAACTTTTGGAATTGCTCTCTGGTTCCCCATTCCATTGAGTGGGGTGGGTTGACAGTGACCCAGCACTGACCATACTTGGTCTGTGCATCAGTATCAGTCCATGGGTTGCTCTTCACAGCCAGTTCCCTGACTCAGCAGTAACCTGCATAAACTTTAATTTAAACATGAAACCAGAACCATTAAAATGAAATAACTGAGCGATCATAACACATCCGTTGGATATATACTTCTCACTCCACTAACCAGGTATGGGGTTGTTCTGGATTACCTGGAGTCCAGGGTGCTGCTATACCACAGCTAGGGGGCCTGTCATAAACCACCATGTCTGTAGAATTATGTACATTGTTGAAGCACCAGAGAAGAGCATGTGATATATCCTGGTCTCCTTTCCTTAAACTTATCATCGTGTATCATTAGCATCCCTTGCCTAGTCAAACCTTATCTTTGTGGAACAGTTCAGTCCTCAGCAGATATGAGCTGCACTATAAATCTAACAAAAGACATCAGAGGTTAGTAATCTGCATAGTACACATAGGCACTGTTAGTTCACAGTTCTGCACATGTACCCAGTGCCATATGAAAAGTTCAATAGGCAGTTCTGGTGTCAGCAATAACTCACTGCATCATACTGAGGGGAAAACATCTTGGCCACAGTGAACTATTACTCTTGTCCTCTTTGGTCTATAACTGGTTGCATTTGTCTGTGAGGCAATCTAGAAGGCAAGTTTAAGATTATGTGACATCTGCTTCCCCAAGTATGCATTCTAGTGGACGTTAGTTTTGCACCTTATAGCGTGTGGGTTCAATAAAGGACACCAGTCACAAAATGAAGTGTATAAAAATGCTGGTGTAGTGCTTGTCATTTTATTTCCAGAAAAAAAATTATTTACAGAAAAGAAATAGGTTAACCTTCACCAAAACAAAAGTAAACAAAAACCCAGGCAAGTCTTGCAGTCAGACTCCCTGCTCTTCTCAGTATCCAATACTTCCAAGCTAGTGTGTAGGCATTCACACTTCCATTCCTTCACCTGATCAGAAGATACTGACCAGTCTCCTTCCTCTCCCTATCTGACAAGGTCTTCTGGTGGAGGCTTTATATAGTACTCAAAAGGGCGGATTTGAAATTGGCTCCACCTAATCTCTGACATCACCTCCATTTGGTTGCTATAAAGCAGACATTTCATGGGCTGCCAACCCTATAAGAAGGGCATCCCAGATGACTTTACCCAGGTTAGTAAACAATAATAGAGAAAAGAGAAGTAACCTAAATATTAAATATAAAGAATCTTGAATCTTTAACCAAGGGCAACAGATGAGGGGCGTGCTCCCTGTCTTGTTTTCTTGTAAGGTTCTAGATTCTTTAATAAATAGCCAGTTTGATGTTCTAGTGCAAAACCCAAAGAAAAAAACTGTTTTTTATTTATGAAACACATTGATGTCCTATTTACATACTGTAATTCTAGCTAACAGAGTTTTTACTGTGTTTAGTTAACAAATATTGGGATTCCCCAATGGCTGCAATTCTCAGCCAACAGCTGTTTATTTTTTAGCCTTTTAACAGAAAGGCAGCACCTTCTTTAAACAATTACAGCCCCTTTTTAATGAATATAGACACTGCAGGGCTTACTTCTTTATGTCCTCAGTGTCCTTGCATAAATTCAGCTCCTTTTTATTTCCTTGGAGCGAGCACCAGAACAGGACTTCAGAGTTACTTGCTAGGGAGCGTAGCACTGCTCCTTAGCAACCTTTTCTTTACTGGTGTAAACCCTCTGCATAGAAAGTGTGTGTGGGGGGGGCTCCTTTAGCAACATACTTTTGCTTTGTCTGAATTTTCTAACAAATGCTTTTAAGGGCAATTACACTATATATTAAAGCCCATTACCATAACTACTATCAAGATGTACAAACTAGAATTGTATAACAGGGATAGTAAAGCTTTAAGAATTGCCAGGTTGGCCACCCTGACAAGAAAATTAGTATAGATAGGAAGTTAGAGGAGTAGACAGGAGAGAGTGAAAATGAAAACAAAAAGGGGGGGGGCATCTTGAATTTCTCTTCTTTTTGATACTTTTTTATTTTCTGCATAATAGGACCCTGTTACACACCTGACCTGCGGTTGTTTGTCGCTGGCATGAGCCCAGAGGTGTGCTTCCATGTGCAATTCCCTGTTCATCCAGCACCTTATTCAGTCACTTCCTTGATCCTGTTAGCAGCTCCACACCTGCACCTTTCATTCGCTCTGTGTCCCCATGATTATCTCTTTTTGGTATCGGCAAAGAGCTGCCAGCAATATGCCTGCTGCTTCACCTGATGGGACACTAGTGTCCGTGAATTATTTGGCTGTCAGGTGGTGCATATGTGTCCATACATCTTGGTCCTGTGTGGCCAGATCTGTTTACAGGCTGAACTAGCATTCAGGAGGGGAATGTAAAGTGCCAATGGCTGTCTTTTTCCTTTTATTTTGGTCATGGTTAGAAATGTGTGAAAACAAACATTCCAGCAGTGGAATTTCCTGAAAGTAAGACATTTGCTTCCGCAAATGTTCAGAAATCATTTTGGCAACTTTCCTGAAATTCCACCTTAAAACAGCAGAATAAATGTATGAACAGTGGATTAATGTATTAAGCTGTGGAAAAGAACTGCAGAACTGGTCATTGTCGGGTGGTCAGCTCTGTGCTTTTTCTCCCACAGTTTAATTCATTAACCCCCCCAATGCCATCAGCTGTACCCTCCCTCCTCCAATCACCAGCCCAATGTAAAAATGTGCTTCCTCCCACCTGCTGATCACTGGCCCCATATAAAAAACACTTGGTGTCTAGCCCTCCGACTAATCACCAGTTTGTCATTGTAGGCCTGGTCTTCCAGGAACTGACTCAAGATTCTACATATCCTGTAGCGTGGTGGGAACATCTAAGGAAGCTTTAATAGTTTTAAAACTCACTCATGTTCTGTGAGTAAGGATTTAATAGAGGAAAAGTCTGACATGTGGATCCCTGTCCCCATTGTCCTTCAGCTGATGTTTGTGGTACCTCTGTGCCGAGATCCAACTTATGGCACTTTGAGGTTTGTGAGCAGTCAGGACTCATAGGTAGTGGGATGAGTTTAGTACATCATCTTTTACTTTATGGGTCGTGATTAGAATAGCAGCTTCTGACAAGCGCTGTTGGGAAAAAAAATACCTGGTATCTAGTGCCCCCACCCACTGATCGCCTGCCCCATATAAAAATATACTTGGCGCCTAGTGCCCCCTCACCTGCTATTCACCGGTTTGTCATTATAGGTCTGATCTTCCAGGGAACTGACTGAAGATTCTATGTCTCCCGTAGGGTAGCGAGAAAATCTAAGGAATCTTTAATTGTTTTAAAAATCGCTCACGTTCTGTGAGTAATCTGATTTAATAGAGGAGCATTCTGACATGTAGGAATCCTGTCCCCATTGTCCTTCAGCCAATGTTGGTGGTGCCTCTGTTGCGAGATCCAGCTTATGGTACTTTGTGGGCCTGTGAGCAGTTAGGACTCATAGGTAGTGGGAAGAGTTTTAGCACACCCTCTTTTACTTTTTGGACCATGATTTGAATAGCTACCGCCAACAAGCACTGTTGTGAGTCAGTGGATATTTAATGTTGTATCATTCCTGACATGCCCTTGTAGTAGAAGTCATTTAGAGATTCATCCCCTAGGGTTACCTATCTTTAAATATCTCCTGTCCAGGCCCTGTGCTGGCCCACATCAACTAAGTACCCAGGTGACCTGTCTGGAACAACTCTTAAATTATCAGGTGACTATTTTATAAGAACTATAGAAACAACAGAAGGTAATTTTCCCCAGAGTGACATCAGTTTTTAAATAAAGCCTTCCTTGGCCTAGTGCCAGTCTATAAATCAGTAAGATAAATGATTGTCCAGTTTCAGTACTAGCTCTAAATGATCAAGTGCCTATTATTAGATATCTGAGCACCAATTCCTTTTTCTGACTATGTCCCAGTTCTGTTGTGCTACAATGCTGCATATATACATACTTGAATGCATCAGTACCTGTCCCACTCCACCCCACTGCTATTGCCCCTTAGGCTTGCCAGTTCATAGTGCATTTCTGAGTCCAGGGTCATGAAAAAAGACTGTGTCCCACTCCCAAGAAGTTACCTGAGAGACGGGATTCAACCAATGTGGGAAATATTATATGCAGGAGCCCCATTTCCTGCCCCCCATACCACTGTAGCCTATCACATGCCTTTTGTTGTTGCTTTGCTTTGCTGGGCTGCCAGGTCTTCATGTGCAGCAATTTATCAAAGCTTGCATTCTGCAGCAAGGTTACCAATTCAATAGCTTTTCTCTGTTTGTTTTAAATCTTGTGCTCCGTTCTTTTAATAGGGCCAGTGAAGTTACTGTATTACTCAGAGCAATGAATTTTCAATATTTAGCATCGTACATAGTCTCACTCCCTCCCATACAAATCAGATTTACATAAAATATGTTGTGAACACTCAGCATTGCTGCAATTTACATAAAACATGTTGTGAATACTCATCATTGCTGCTTACCGTAATTATCCTTCCCAGTCAATGTCAGCACATTCCAGTGACTTCAGTGGTGCAAATGTTTGAAAAAGCTATGCACTTTAGAGCAGCAGTTTTCAATGACCTGCGATTCTGTTTCCTTTTTCCATTTGCAAAAGCTTATTTATGGATGCTCCAAGCTGGGCATGCTTCATTTTTTTATTTTATTTTATAATGGGGGGGTGGTTGTGTTATTAAACTCCTCACTATGCATTATAAACCCATGACCAGTTGTTGCATCAGTGAAACCACCATGGTAATATCATTGGCATAGTCCCAGAAGGAAGGCAGTGTACAATCTCATTACCCTGCTATTTCTCAGTCATTCTCTGTCTGATTCAAAATGCCAAAAGCCTGATTTTATGCAATTAACAAACTGAAATATAATATTAATGTGCGTTGGGGGATGTTTGTGTGTGCGTTGGGGGGGGGGAGATATTTTTCTTAAAGTAACAACACTGAAGACAGTACTTCTTTCTATCAAGGGGTTTTGTCCTGAGTTCTCTTCCATAAGAAAAAGTAGAAAAAAGTGATTGGTAAAATATAAATGGAACTTTTAACATGTATTTTGGCTTATCATGAGCATCATCTTGCACCTCCTTAAGGTTCCAGAACCACTCCGTTTCATGGTTCTCGAACCCTAAGAAGGCACAAGATGACTTTAAACCATAAAATCATAAGAATCAGTGTTACTCAGTTACCACAAAATAGTGTAAATGTTAATGCATTGATATAAAGAGGTGAGCTGACAATGTCCTGTTTGATGATACATCACACATTTTGCCCTTTTGTCACACATATCGTCATACATTTGTGCAAAGAAGTGTTGAGAAGTATGTTTGCTGGTAAAGACCATTGTGCCTGGCTTGCACTAACAAATAAATACTCCATATAGGTAGATATGTGCATGGTTAATTTGCAGGGAAACAGGATAGTGCAAAACCTGATTCTGCAACTTTGCCAAAAAAATGCAAAAAAAGCTACAATGTTTCTGGTCCTGAATGGATGGTTTGTGTGTGAAAGATCACAGGGGATCATTTGTTTAAGCTGTAATGATTAGGGAACAAAGACTTCACAATATGTCAGTCTTCATCGTTTGCAACCAAACTAGCCCCTACCTCCAAGAAGGACATGAGTGATAGATCAGTAGTAAAGTCTCAGTAAATAATGTACGTGCAATGTCTTTCTGTTTCCATCTGGGTTTTAAACCTGCCAAACAAATCCTAAGAAATTGATAGCAGCGTGTGTGTGGGGGGAGGGGGAAAAACTTACAACAAACACTCTGTTCTTTGTTAATAATGAGGGGCCACTGTCCAAGGTTGGCACAGTCTGGCCCTGGTTGGAGTGCATTTCCCTTTTGTTGCCCTACAGATTGAGTTTACTCACAGAACCATAGATTTCCTGCAACTGAATGCCTCTTTTCAAAGCAGCCGTCTTCTCTTCTATTTTGTGCGCGCTCTCTCTCTCTCTCTCTCTGTCTCTGTCTTTACCTATACCTCTCTCTTTATCCCTTTCCCTTCAAGTCACACCAGGCTGGTAATTAGCAACAAAAGCTGGCATAAATCAAAGGCAGATTGACAGGGGCTGAGAAATCACTGACTGATGGTGTTGGGGCCCAAGTAACAATTGATGGTGGGTGGAGACAGGTGTGGGGGAGGGGGTAGGCTGCAATTAGAAGCATCACAGAAGGAGCAGGACAGAGAACTGCACCAGTTAAAGCAGAAGAAAGCGGGTAAGGCAGTCAGAATAGCAAAGGCCCAAACCGAGGAAAAGATAGCCAACTCGGTTAAGAAGGGAGATAAAACCTTTTATAGGTACATTAGGGAGCAAAGGAAGACTAAGGCAGGGATACTGAGGCTGAACAAAGAGGAAGGTGGTTGGGCAGAGAGTGACAGTGAAAAAGCAGGGATACTGAAAGAATACTTCTGCTCAGTATTCACAATGGAAAAGCAGGGGGAAATACCTAATCCGGTCAATAGAAGCACTCTGGATAGGGGGGTTGATATTAGTCCTTTCACAGAAGAAATTGTTCTGAAATAACTCTTAAAACTGAAGGCGGAAAAAGCAATGGGGCCTGATGGGATTCACCCCAGATTTTTATAAGAACTAAGGGAAGAACTAGTAACACCACTGACTACCCTTTTTAATAAATCATGGGAGGATGGGGTGGTACCTGAGGACTGGAGAAGGGTAGATGTGATTCCCTTCACAAAAGTGGGAGCAAGACAGAGGCAGAAAACTACAGACCTGTCAGTTTGACCTCAGTGGTAGGGAAAATGATGGAATCACTTCTGAAGAAAATAATTGTTGAGTACCTAGAGGCCAGTGGGGCACAGAACCCAAGGCAGCATGGATTCACAGTGGGAAGGTCATGTCAGACAAATCTAATTGATTTCTCTGACTAGCTGACCAAAGCAGTAGACCAGAAGGGGCTGTGGACATGGCCTACCTAGCCTTTAGCAAGGCATTTGACACAGTCCCACACAAAATATTAATAAACAAATTAGCCAGCCTGGGAGGGGGTCCTAGGATGGTAGCCTGGGTAAAACACTGGTTGGACAGCAGGACACAGTGGGTAATAATAAATGGAGTCCACAGTGAAGAAAGGAAGGTTACTAGTGGGGTACTGCAGGGTTCAGTACTGGGGCCAGTCCTTTTTAATGTCTTTATAAGTGACATTGCAGAGGGACTGGAAGGGAAAGTATGTCTCTTTGCAGATGACACAAAGATCTGCAACAGGGTTGATACACAAGGTGGGGTGGAAAGGATGAAAAGGGACTTGGCAAGGTTGGAAGAATGGTCAAATGTATGGCAGCTTAGATTCAGTGCAAAAAAATGAAAAGTAATGCACCTGGGAAACAAAAACCCAGGGGAAGAGTACACAATGGGGATGGGATTCTGTCAACAACAAAAATAGAAAAGGACCTGGGGTAGTCATATAAGATGACCTAAAGGTGGGCCAGCAATGTGAAAAGGCAGTAAGGAGGGCTGGGGAGATACTGGGATGCACAGGGAGAGGCACCACCAGTAGAAAACAGGAAGTTGTTGGCCTCTGTACAGACAGTTGGTAAGACCACATCTGGAGTACTGCGTGCAGTTCTGGAGACCCCATCTCCGCAAAGACATAGACAGGATGGAGGCTGTCCAGAGGAGGACAACCAAAATGATGCAGGGTCTGCATCAGAAGACATATGAAGAAAGACTAAAGGAACTAAAGATGTATAGCCTCAAGGAAAGGATGGAGAGGGGGGACATGATAGAAACTTTCAAATACCTCAAGGGAATCAACAAAGTCCAAGAGGGTAGCATCTTTCAGAAAAAGAGATGTGCAAAAACAAGGGGGTACAATTTGAAGATAGAGGGGGGACAGCTCAGAGGTAATGTGAGAAAGTATTTCTTCACAGAGAGGGTTGTGGATACATGGAACAGCCTTCCTGAGGAGTTCGTAGAGTCAAAAACAGTGGGGGAATTCAAGAATGCATGGGACAGACATAAGGCAATTCTGGTGGGGGGCAGGAGGAAGTAGGCTGTTGGTTAACTAGGATCTGCAGTTTATCTGTTAGGTAGGGAAATGGGCAGATTAGGTGGGCAAAGCGGTCCTTATCTGCCATCAAATTCTATGTTTCTATGTTTCATGTAACTTTCCCCAAGCCCCCTTCTATAGCACCAGTGAACCTGCTGTTCCATGGTCTGATTGCAGGATGGCAGTCTGGACCCAACAAGCTGTCTGCACTGAGGCTTTTTTTTTGCTTTTTTTATGTGGCAAGCTGCAGGTGAAAGGCACTAGCCTTATAGAGCAGGGGGCACTACACCACCAAGGACCAGGGAATTCACAGGGACCAGTGATTGGGGGGGGTTGTATCACAAAATAATACATTAAACTGTGGATGGAATAAATTCAGCAATTTGATGTATTATTCTGCAGTTCAGCCCAAAAAGTCAGTGGAACAGAGTGAAAATCTGCAGAACATGGTCGAAGATTCCAATCTCGCCAATGGTGAAAGTACAGAAAAGTTTGAGGAATTTCTGAAATTACACGAAAGTTATGCGAAGGTGGAATTTGCAACTTTCATCCACCCCAGCAGCAGTCCCTCCATCAGGCAGTGGTCACTATTTTGGCAACCTCTTTTAACAAAAGTATGGCCAAGTGAGATGAGAGAATAAAGCATACAGTAGAAGAAGTTTACTAGTTGTACAAGCCCTCTTCATTATATCTATGCTGCACATAATCATATCTAACTCATATCCACGGTCTTGAGTGAGTCACATTTTAATTACATAAAAACACACCCGGTATGAAGAAGAGTTCATTGGGCAGAATGTGGTAGTCAAATTATTGTAGCTGACCGGTAGTGGTGGCATAAACCTTTAAATGTAGTTCTGTTGCCTGCAGTTCTCCTTCTGAGTTCTGCCAAAAATGCCTCATAGTATGTTAAGCAGCTCTCTCTGTGCTTGTTCCACTGACTGGAACTCATTCATGCCTGCAGCTCTATTGATGATCAGGCATGCTGGGTGTGGCATTCTAAATTTAATTTTATGTACTTGTAGGGATTTCTTTATTTCCTTGTAGGAGAGTTGCTTATCTTGGACTGGGGGGAGCACATCACTAAATATGTGATAACACTGACCTTGCCATACCAGTTGCTCTTTTCCCCTTGCCTTTTGATGAATCCAAAGTTTCCCTTAAAAGCTCAGGCACTTCATTATGATGGCCTGGGGATTATTACTAGGGGGTGGTTTGGGCTTCAAGGATCAATGAGGCCTTTCTATCTGGCAGTGAGTGCACTGTTGGGGGGGACGATAATGTTCAGAAACAATGTTTGTATGAAGCCCAGCATGTCCAAGCCCACCAAGCCCTCAGTAATTCCCACAATCACCAGATTGCTGCTTCTCAACCTTCATGATCTTGAAGTCTGTCTTCTATTTGGAAACCTTTTTTCTTCAATTCCCTGAGCTCTACCTTGGTCCTGACCTGCTGATCTTCAGTGGAGCTAATTCAGGCCTCTTCCTTTCCAAGTCAGGAATTTATTTTTATTTATTTTTCATTTTATTGAAATCTAGGATTACAAATACTTTTGAACAAGGGCTGCTCGTTTACAAAGGTTCCACATCGAAATTTAATTGTTCTAATGTGGCTCAAAGAGCTTAAAGTCCTTGATGACCCCCACTATGATCATTTTTATGGAAAATAAGTCATTAAAAACCTTATCCATGCAATCATTCCCTTCATCTGTTCTGTGAGAGAATCTGATGGCAATCTTTTCCTCAGTGGCTGAGCTCAAGTTTATAGCAGTGGAGCCATGGCTTTCAGTGCAGTCGTGTCCATGGTTGAATCTCTAGATTCTGTCATGGTTATCTGGTATTAGATTGTTCACCAGATTTTTTTAAGGTAATGTTGGTTTTATGCTGGTCGCTATGAAACTGCATTTTTTTTGCTGTGTTTAACCATTGGCAGGTACAGGAGCCCAGCTAAAGCTACCCTTTTACTCAGAGCACATCATGTGACTCCTGATATGCTGAGATATAATAGTAGTTAGATTTTGAGATGGAAATTATCTGTCTATAGAAATATGAATATTCAGCATCAATAGGAAAGAGATGTTTTTTTTAAGTAGAGATCTGAACTGAGAAGAAGCAGTAGTGAGAGTTATTGATTGATTAACTTATTGATTAATGTTTTTATTTAACATTTGATGACCAGGATAGCTACATGAGCCAATGCTCATTTCCAGGTTCATTCCAGAGGACAGGATTCAACAGGGCGTGAAACAGCAATAACAAAGTGACAAGAATATGCACATAAGCATGTACAATAAAATCACAGTGCAAGTACTAAGTTTTAGAAAATGACAAAAACAATGTAAAACAAATGTAAATGTACATTGGTTATGAAGTAGCCAGATTCAGAGTTAAAATACCATGCTGGCAATGTTGGGCATGACATGTTTACAGAACCAGTGAGGCACAAAATCAGATTATAGAGTACATTGAGTTGTAAACTATACAACTGAGTATGCAAACATAGGGCAAAACAAGTAAAATAGCAGAGGGGGATGGGTTATTGTAATGTGGAGATAAGAGAAATAAGTCTATCTGCAGGTGCATCCATGTATGTGCGTGTGTTAGTAAAAGTGGTTTGAGGCAGTGGAGGGAGGAAGAAGAAAGGGAAGTTGTTCCAAAGTGTAAGAAGATGGATACAGAAAGCAGACTGGCCTGCTACAGATTTACTGTGAGGGATATGAAAGGAATGAGGAGCAGATGAAGGGAGTGAGTAAAAGGAATGGATGGCATGGCTAAGAAGAGAGGATAAGTAAGTGGGAATAGTGGTAAGCCAGTATTTGGTCATGAAGGAGGAACAGTGTGAGAGGCGCCAGGCCTCAAGAGCAGGGAAAGAGGGATTATCATATAGAAAGCAGTGATGGGTGAGAGATAGAGTACTAAGGGCAAACCGGCAGAAGGAATGAGAAAGGGAGTCAAGCCTGGCAAAAGTACACTTTGGGGCAGCACTGCAGACTGCATATGCATTGTCAAACACAGGCAAGATCATCTAAAGGATGATCTCATGGCTAACTGGAAAAGGAGTTCGTGATTTGTTTTGGTATAGCACACCAAGCTTAGGACAATGTTTCTTGTGCCTGGCATCAATGTGGGATGAAAAGATGAGATTCTGATCCAGTCATACTCCCCTTAGTACTGGAAATGTGGTACCTGTTTAACAGTTGCCATCTAGATTTGAAAAGACAGGTGTATGTTGGAGCCTTGCTAATGTCTGTCTAGTGGCAATCTGGCTTAGAATGGGGCCCTCCACTAGCACCACACTCACTGACCTTTTAGACATAGTTGCTGCTCCTTTAAATAAGGGAAAAATGGAAGGTGTGGTATTCATGAACTTGTCAAAGGTTTCTGATTTGGCAAATCACCAAATACTAATAGAAAGATTGTGCAAATTAAATATTTCAGAGAGTGTCCTATTGTGGCTTACATCTTACATTACAAATAGGACTCAATGAGTAAGTGTTGGGTGTAAGTTATCAAATTGAAATAGAGGGTCTAAAAGAGTACCACAAGGCTTTGTAGTGGGCCTCCTTATTATTCATGATCTACATGCATGAGTTGCAAATTACATAAAAAAATACAGAGATTTCTGTTCATGCAGATGATACAGTTTTAATTGCATCTGGTGATGACTACAAACAAGTAAAAAAGAAAAATTATAGTTAGATTTTTGGGGCTTGCACTCTTGGTTTGAAGACTGAGGTTTGGTACTAAATAGCAAGAGGTCCCAAGTGATGGCCTTCCTTCTGCATACTATTGACAGGAGGGTAAATGATCCGAAGTTAAACATAGTCACAAAGGATGGTACAGAATTAGCACAAGTAACTGAATATAACTACTTAGGCATCTGGGTAGACATAAACTTAAATTTTGACCATCATATCAAAATTGTAGCAAAAAATGTCAGCTGTAAACTTGGAGCATTTAGATGTACAGCATTCTGTATTAATGAAAATTTGAGACAAACAATTGTAATGCAACTTTTTATTCCACTCCTAGATCATGTGTGCCATGTTTATGTTAATGAAAATGCAACACACCTGAAAAAACTAGAAGTCACATATAATAATTTAACTAGATTTATATTACATTGGGTCAACAAGACTTATCATTGTGTAATGCATGAGAAACTGTGTTGGCATACAATAGAAAATAGAAGAAAATTGATTTGGGCAGGTTTGGTTAGGAATATATTAAACCAAAACAAACCAGTAAGTTTAATAGAAAGATTGGAAAAAATCAAACACGAATACACTCCAAGATTCAACAAATGCAGAGAATGTGCTAACGGCATTCCAGAAAAAGATATGGGGACATGGTATTTGCACAAGCAGTCAAAATGCCTTGGAATGATATTTATCCAAATAATAAGCAATTGGCATCCAAACCAAAGACATTTAACACAGCTATAAAACAGGAACAGAGTATATGCTACAATTGTATAAATGAAATATCTAAAAGCTGCTGCATTGCATATGATCTTATAGTATTTGTATGTGTGTTATATGTTTAAATATGTACTGTATGTAAGAATTTTACTAATTGTTTGTATAAAATTGAAAATTATACCCAAACAGGACCACCTTCTAAACAGAGCATTCAAGTCCTAAGGGCATTATTTGTGCAATCATTTTTCCCATATAAAAATAAAAATTTCTACTATTACTAAATGTAAAAGAGACATATTTTCTTTTGTTTGCATTTAATGAGAGTTGATGTGCATGAAACCAGTGCTGGACACTGTCAAAACCATACTGGAATGAGGACTAAAGCTCAGGGACTGAGATACCTGGAGCTAACAGAATTATGTGATCTGCATACATGTGTATGAGGAAAGAGACAAAAGTGAAGGAGAGGACATTTAAGACATTGGAGAAGAGAAGAGGGCCAAGGATGGAGCCCTGAGGACACCAAACATGATGGGCAGGGAAGTGGCTAGGGCATCACCAACTTGGACTGACTGGAGTGAATCTGAGAGGTAGAAGTGGAACCACCTGAATGCCAGGTCAGACACACCCATAACACTCAACTTATCCAAGAGAAGGGGTTGGGCCACTGTATCAAAGGCTTTAGCAACATCTGTGAGAATGGCCACATGAACAGGTCCAAGCCCAACCCTTTCAGTACAAAGTCTGTGAACCAGACATGAGAGGAGACCATGGAGTGGTTCTTGTGGAAGCCAAAATGAACAAGGGAGAGGAAAGAAGAGGAGTCAAGGTAGGTGGCTAGCTGGGAGTGGCTAGCTAGGAAAGAACATGTTTTTCAAAATTCTTTTTCTTTGGGGAATGTGCCAAAAACATCAAAGAATGGATTCCGGGGCATGGTCTGTCCACCAGAAAGATGGCAGCCTAAAAAAGAGAGCTCCTGGCCAGATAGTGTCTATCTGCGCTCAATCGCCACGATCCCATGGAGTCCTGGCACTAAAAGCGACTGTATGAACAGGTGACATCATGCCTTCTGGGTAACGTACATGTTAAATGGATTTCAGGGTGAGTTATATGGACTTTTAGCGCCGCGCATCTGAGATATCTCTGATCTCTGATAGGCCACTTAGGCCCCGCTCACACCCCGGCTACTCTTACCCTCTGCACCGGTTATTGGTAACCGCAGTTTGACAAGGCTGGGAACCCAAACAAGAGGAAGACTCATTTGCATTATAGTCTGGCTCCTCACATCCAGTAGCTATGAGTTCTCTGCCTGCAACCATGACATCGAACATAGCACCTACAACCCCCGATAATCCAGTAGCAGTGGGGGAATCTTTGCAACACATTACACACTTGCTTGAAGCGCTAATCTCTAGGGTGGACAGTTTAAGCCTTTCCCTTTCCAGCACAGTTGCAGAGGTCAAGCAACTCCAGGACAAGGTTAATGTGTTAGAGCAAAAAGCATAAACCTGTGAGGACTACCAATCCCAAGTATGGCAAAAGCTGCAACAGCATGAGGAACGCCTGGCAATGCTATGGAGCCGAGCAGAAGACCATGAAAATAGGAATCGCCACAATAATCTATAAGTTATTGGCTTGCCTGAGGGAGTAGAGGGTCAGGCTATGGAGTAGTTTTTAAACCACAATATCCCTATAATGCTGGGGGAAAGATGGCAAGGACCTATTGAAGTCTAAGGGGCCCATAAAGTGGCCACTCGCTGTAGTAAACAATCTGCTCATCCCCGCCACATCATAGCTTATTTGCTTCACTACTCGACAAAAGAAAGGATTCTAAGAGCTGCTAGGGACATAGGCGAGTTACAGTGGCAAGGAACACCAATACAAATCTATAGAGACTTTGCACAGGAAACGGCAGCAAGAAAAAGGGCGTTTGGTCCTGTTAAAAGGTTTTTATATCAAGATTTAGATTCAAGAATCTCACCAGTCTCTGGGTCAGCAAGAGGGGGCACGAGATTACTGTGGATAATCCAGAGGAGTTGGAATGGTGGATGGCTAAGACCTGGCCTGGCCTGCAGCTTCGAACTACCTCACCCAGAAGGCTCTGGGAACCTCAGGTGTCACTGCCTCCTCCTAGGAACCTTTCTACTGGTCGACATAGTCCTAGAGGCTCAATAACAACTGGACCTGTGTACTCAGTGGGCAGTCCCCCTCATAGAAGAGACAGTAAACAAATGCAGAACTCAATCAATACAAGAACGAGCCAGCCTACTCCTCTGCTTCTGCCTCAAAGATCAGACTCCTCTTTCAATAAATCCAAGCAAAGAGCGAGGAGCGGACATCAATATTCTCCTAGCAAGGACCCTCCTGCCAAAATCGCAAGGGACGACCCATCCAGAGCATCAGAATTAAGAGGCTTGGACACTCTTCGCAGTTTGGAAATTGAGACAGAGTTGGCAGGAAACTGGGCGGACTTTCCGGACACTACACTTTTAGAAGCAGTAGAAGACCCTCCTAAGGTGAAACCTTGCCTCCTCTCGTATGTGGCAGCAGCAGCGAACGTTCCTCTGGACTCTGGGGCTCTCCCTCGGGGATCACCGGAGTTGACCGAAGGACTGAATATTTGACCTAGCTCTAATCTCTAGAGGAAGACTGAGTAAACAGAGTGCAAGCAGTTATTTGTTCAGGGACATATCCCCCCACTTGTTTCTTAATTCCCCTTAATATTCACAAAGTAGGTAATGCCGGCTACCCCGGGTTATGACGCCACCTGGGCTGTCAAGGGAGCCTGTGATCAGGTATATATAGGTAGCCTTTCCCTGTCCTCTGCACAGTAGATAATGTCCATCTACATAGGTGCCTTGCACTCAAAGGCAACCCAATATTCTTTCAGGATACTTGCAACTACCATCACTTGTGGACTAACTATAGGGATTGCCTGCTTAGTCCCCCCCCACTCACACTCAGGCTGACAATACATCAGGTCATTTCCAAAATACCTAGTACTCCTACCAGATTACAGATGCAGAGCATATGGCACTACGGCGGTTACTGGACCAACCAGAAGGTGGATGTCCCCACCTCCCCCCCTCATTCCCTTCCCTTTCCTTATCCCCTCCTGCCTATCTGGGTAGTTGTTACTGTTAATGTCCTAGCAAACTGGGTCAATACTTATATAGCCGTTTTGTATGTTAAACAGTGAAAGGGCGGGGTGTTTACCCTTTCCACCCCCCCCACAGAGTCGGAGCGACCGACCATGGATGTTCACCTGGCATGGGCTAACTCTGCCTGAGTGATCACACACGTTATACCACCCCGTACTGAGTACTGGAGCTAACGCAGCTGTAGGGCAATTCTATAACCCTCTTGCGCAGTGATCTCCACGCTCATAGATTTAGATACATTACTGTGTCCATTTTAGAGACACTTGTTTGTTTACAAATAAGTCATTCAGTTTGCTAATTTACTATTGTTGCAACTAACTATAACTGGTTTCTCTCTCTTCTTTATTATAGCAGTACTCTAGAACTCCAAGGTCAAGATTTTTGTGTTTTGCTGGTCACCTGGCAATGCTTTCACCCCCTCCCCCCCCGTTTATTGTACTAGCTGGCTGGATAGTGCTGTTTTGTACAGGGAACAGCATTACTACTTGGCACTATACCAAAAGTCCTCTTTTCCCTCTAGACATCATGGTAAGTACACATTTTTCTTTATCACTGAAGGCAGACATGGTGCTGAACCCTTCCCCATCCCAGGCTTACAGATGGGTGTCCTGGAATGTCAAAGGGCTCAACCACCCAATTTAAAGAACAAAGGTGCTACAACATTTAAGATCCCTGAAAACAGAAATAGCTTTACTTCAAGAAACACGTCTCCTAGCGAAAACTAATATCTGGCTGAAAAAGTCCTGGGTCAGAGAAATAGTGGCTAGTTCCGCCCTTACAAAATCCAAGGGGGTAGCTATCTTAATTAGACATTCTTCTGCCTGGAAAATTAACAATGTAAAGAAAGATAACCAAGGCAGATGGCTGGTTGTACGACTAACCTCTCCAGAGGGAGCCTTGATCTTAGGCAACATATATGCCCCCAACAGTGAGCACACATATTTTTTCCCAGCAGTGAGTCAGGCAACCTCACATGGTTCCTCACTTCCCATCATGTTGGGGGGTGACTTTAACATGGTCAAGGATATATTCCTAGACAAATCACTACCCTCCTCCCATGCCACTCCCAAAGCAAGACACTCCCTTGCTGAGCTGCAAGAAGAATGGGCTTTGGTAGATGAGTGGCATAAGGAGCATCCTACTGATAGAGATTATACATTCTTCTCTATCCCACACCAAACGCACAGCTGTATAGACCTCTGGCTGGTGAATGACCTTGCTGGGAGAGGTACCACAGGCACAGGGATTGGCTCAATACTGATTTCAGATCATTCCCCAATTTGACTCTCATACCTCCCCTCCAAGCAACCTAATCACAAAGTTAGATGGCGTTGTAATCCATCACTTTTTAAGGATCCGGAGTTTGGGCGAATGCTATCATCTACCACTAAGGAGTATTTCTCCCTAAATTCAGATGGTGGTGTATCTCCTAGCATGGTGTGGGACACTTTCAAAGCAGTCCTAAGGGGGCATATCATAGCCTTCTCAGCAGCTCAAGATAGGGTGCATAAAGTCAACCTCATGACCATGCAGACAGAATTAGCCGGGTTAGAACAGAGGTTCAAGTCCGACTCACGGGAGAATTTGGATAATGACTTATATTGCAGAATACTTAACCTTAAATACCAGATCAATGTAATATTACACCAAAAAGCTGAATGGATCCTGCTATGATCCAAACAACAGTTTTGGGCCAATGGCGAGCAGTCCGGAAAGCTCCTGGCCTACTGCCTATGCAAGCAGCAGGCGGCCACATGCATACACTCCCTTCGTGCTTGCTCAGGCATACTAGTCAATATCCCAAGTGATGTGAACTGAACAATACGACTTTTTTATGAATCTCTGTATCAATCTTGCTCCACAATGAATCCCACAGAACTGGGTCAGAAGGTATTGGGTTTTTGTCACCAAGCACAACTCCCATCTCTGTCGATTGAGCAAGTGGCTCAAAGATAACCAAACTGAGACACAGCATCTGGTTTTAAGTGGAGGAAGGTCAAATGACTTTCTCAGTGTCACTCAGTGAGTCAGTGGCTATGAAGGAATTTGAAGCTGGGATTGCTTGGCTCTTTAGGTGTGTTTACATTACTGCTGTGCTGTGGCAACATTACAGCTCCTGTGTGTGGAGCACAGCCCTGCAGAAATTGCACGCCCACCTAGGCATAGGAGCTGAAGAGTGTTGACTCCCTCTCCAGACCCCACTGTATAATTTAAAAATAAAATCCTGTTTCTTTCTAAACATCCCTCCTATTTTTCCCTCTGTGTACTCACTTCCCCCAATCAGATTGACCTTAGTACTCTTATTTTTAGAAAATAAATGAAAATGCTCCCTCCCACTATCTCCCTCTGTGTACTCCCTCCCTTAAACCAGTCCAATCCTGGAGTATTTAAACTGAATATTTTGTTTAAAATAACTCTCTCTTCCATTCCCTCCCTCTGTATAATTCCTCTTTTAGCCTCTGACTCAACAGAGCATCTATACATGGTTGTAAAACACCCAGAATATTTTGATTACCGTGACCATAGCAAAAGAAAACAAATATAGTGGAGTGTCTCTGCTTCTCTCCTGATCCTGTCCACACCGAACCTCTTGGAAGCAGATCTACAAGTCTGCACCACTGGTAGTAATGCAGACAGGCAATGTAAGTGTTAACACACCTACAGTATAGTACAGTATAGTAGTATATAGTTAGTGGCTGTTCTACCTTCATTTCTAATATAAGCAAAATACTGTTGTATCACAGTTCATGGAATTGTGTACCTTTCTATGGTACAACAGTGTTTTCATTTGTTT
The DNA here is from genome assembly GCA_016271365.2 of Neoceratodus forsteri. NCBI lineage: Eukaryota > Metazoa > Chordata > Ceratodontiformes > Ceratodontidae > Neoceratodus > Neoceratodus forsteri. Next base: position 1,685,484,486 of record CM057456.1, read on the forward strand.
GAAACATGCACTCAACCATTTCTCCTGGTCACGTGCAGTTTCTCTTCAGGACCTCAGAAAGACATGCATCTGTCCCACCACACACCACAAAAAATGTCACTTCCATGCAGTAATTTAAAAAATATAATCCTACACCATACTCCTAACTGTCACTAACACACTTGCCTCTTGTAACAGTAGTGTCATTTGCAGTACAAAATAGGCATAGAATCACATTGATTCTAGAAAATATACAACATTGGGCAAGTTTGTGGTGCTGTGTTTATCTCAGGAGATCTAATTCTTTTTTTTTATTTTTGATGCCAATATCTTGTATTAGACTATCAAATGAATTTTTACACAAGTTTTTGAGACCTCCAAGATCCTTTCATCAGGTGTAGAAGAAACACAGTGCAGTTACTGACACCACTGACCCTCACTGAATGTGCTTCCTTTTTAATTAAACACATTCAGTGAGAATTGCCAGTCTGGATAACTTTCCAACAGATATTGTATACAAGAAATAGGCTATTAGTACTTCTTAATTGTCTTCACTGATATGTTTTTGGTAGGACAAATTAGTTAAAATACAATTGTACAACTGAGTATTTACTTGGCCACCACTTAAAAAGAATGCAGTTTATTTATAGAAGATTGAAAATGCAACAGCAAAAAGGCAATCAGGCCATCCAGTCTGCTCTGTTTTACCATATCCTACCCTGGGATCTAATGTCTAGTTGGGGTTACTTCCCTCAACTTCCCCCATGCCCCCTGCCCTGCTGCTTTCCCCTGTGAAACTATTAAGACTTTTACCCGGCCAAAGCCATGTCTGAAATCATTAATAGTTGTTGCACCCTTCACTTCTGTTGGTACGCTGTTCCATGGCTCAACGTTTTTTATTTACAGAGTAGCTGTTCACTTCTAATAAATAGACAACTGATTATTTTTATTGTGTTTTGATGTGTTAGTAATTACTTTCTACTTTTACAATAAATTGTCTGTGCAGTGAAGCAAATGTGTTTTTACCTTTACTTTTCACACTGCTAGTAAAAAAAATCAATAGAATTCTGGTATTTTGATGTCAGAAACTGCCAACTATTTAGAAGACCAATGTATTTCATTTTTTCTCAAAAGAAATAGATAATTTTTTTTCAGCAACAAACTTTGTCTTTTTTATGTTTGCACTATTGAGGTCTATCAGAATGATTTCACATTAATTGCCTTCTCTTTTGTTCTTCACAAGTAAAATCTGATTAGGAAGAAATTGTTACATGTTAAATCATAGCAAAAGATCACAGGTTATGAAAAGTTTTATTTGTTCTATTAAATATGTAATATTCTTTTATGGTAGAAGGTAGAGTTATCAGAACTAATTCTAAAAAAGGTTAGAACCCTTTTAGAACCTATGGGTTCAAGTTCTAATTTAGAACTAGAACACCTATGGGTTCTAAGCATTAAGGATTCTAAATACTAAATAAAATGCTTTTTGTTCATTCAGATATTTAAAAAACTGGAGATGCCAGCTTGGAAACAAACTAATTATTTGGAATTACATCCTAAAATGTTTTAGAGCGAGATTCCATGAGAATGTGCTGCTCATAAGCGGATGTGCCAAATGCAAGGAACTGTGATGCCTCACATTTACATTTTGAAAGGCATGGTGTGTTTCTGTTTCTGCACGGGCAGTGAAACAATATTATTGCTGTGCTGAGAGGACAGGTGTTTTATTTATGTTTTTCCTCCTCTCAGTATCTTGATCTGTTCTTTCTCTCCAGTCCTATTCACTAAAGAGTATGTGTTCCAAAAAATATTAGAACCCTAGAGCTATTTGCAGAGTTCTAGACCAGAAGAGTAAGTAAGAGTAAGAGTAAGAAAGTTTATTTCCAAGTATGTATAAAAAAATATCATTTTGTTACATACAAACTTTAAAAACACTCCTAATAGTTGACCATCTTATTACAACATTTAAATAATGTACCTTTGATAACGTATTTCCAGCAGATTTAAATACTGATTCCATCAATATATTATTCCACATGGTTTTAAATATATCAGTCTGGACAATTTTATCTTAATCAAATACTCCACTTCAATTCTGTGCTATTCTATGTGTAGAGTTTGCCAGGGCAAACACATTGCTTGTTTTTTTTTTTTTTTTACAGTTTAAGACTTCATTAATTTGCTCATCCATATCCAGAAAATCTCTAGTTTGGTGAAATTGCTTGATATATTTAACCCTTATATTACTAAATACTTCACACTCAAAAATTAAATATGCATTAGACAATAATGCATTACTACAACATCTACAAACTTCCACCTGTCGATAACTTCTGTTTTTCTCTCCCCATCTTTCAAATTCCCCAAACCTTAATCTGGTGATTGCTTTTCTCTGTTTCTCATTCTCACATTTTAGTAACTATTCCTCCACTTCCAAAAGTTAGTTTTATTCTTTTCAATGGAGAATTATTCCATGAGTCCTTTATTCTTCCGAAGTCAGTCTGGATTGTTAAGTCTTCCATTCTTTGTATTGCATTTTGCACAAATGTTGTTGTGTTTCTCAGACTTCCTTCATATCCCATAATATAACTATATGACATCCCAGCTCTATTTAGTTCTTGATTTAATCCGGTAAACCAATTTATGTCCATTTCAGTACCACTTTTCATTGCATCCACCTTTATATATCAGACTATCTCTGGGTGCTGAGGTAAATTTTTTTCCAGTATATTATATTTCTTTGACTTATTGTAGCTTGAATAGACAATGTTCCTGTTTCCATTCTTGCTCCTGCCCCAGAGGCTTCCCTTGGTAGACCTAAACATTTTTTAAAAAAACTATTTTGAATTATTTCCAGTTTTTTATAGTTACCTTGATGTCCCCAAACTTCTGAACCATATAAAATGTGAGTGTTAACCTTTGCCCTTAAACATCTATATTGAGCTATGAAGGAATTTCCACCCTTTTTTGCAAAATGTTTAATTTTTTTCAATGTTTTTGATGCTTTTTCGTTCATTTTTTTTCTATTTGTTTATTCCACTTTAAATCATGACTAAAAATTACACATAAATAACAAAATTCTCTGACTTCTTCAAACTGTAGGTTCTTAATTCTCCATATCTGTTTATCTCTAGTCTTATTTCCAAACACAACTATTTATGTCTTTTCCTGATTAAGCTTCATCTAAAGATTTTATTGTAGCTGTAATAGCTCTTCTCAGGTCAAGTGGGGTTTGAAATACTATTACAGCATTATCTGTGTATAACAGTATTTGCACTCTGGTTTCATCTAATTTTTGTGCAAAGTTATCTACTTCATCCAGGTCTCTCACCATCTTATCAATATATAAGTTAAATAGGGTTGATGCTAAAATGCACCCTTGTTTCTCCCCACAATTTACCGTTATTGGTTCATTCATATCTTCTTTCTTATTATACCTTACAACCAGTGTATTCTCTTGATGTAATAACATAATAATATTTAATAACTCAGGGTCCATCCCCAGTTCTTTTAAGATTTCCCACAAAGTTACTCTATTCACGGAGTCAAATACTGACTTAATATCAATAGAGGCTGTATAGATCTTTCTTTTCTTAGCCCTTACATATTTGTCTAAGATGTACATAAGCATAAACATCTGGTCGATAGTAGAACGACCTTTGCAGAAACCCGACTGGAACTGAGAGAGGATATCATTATTTTCCATCCATACTGTATTTCTATTCTGTTTAAGATTAACCTTGAGAATATCTTTTGGTTAATATTCAATAATGTTATTGGCCTGTAAATTTTCAGCAATGTCATTTGCTCTTTTGTAAAGAGTGGCACTATTACCACCATGTTCCAATCTTTGCATAGTGTCTTATATTTCAATATGTTCTTATATAATTTTAATAATATCTCTACCCACCAATCCGCATCAACTTGATATAGCTCAGCCCCCAAGTTATCTATACCTGGTGCTTTGTTCTTTTTCTGTCTTTGTATTGCCATCACAATTTCCTCTTTTGTAAATTCTATCCAGTTTAAATCACACATATTATCTGTATCTATATGTATTTCTTGTTCACAGATGTTCTCCCCACTGTTAAAAACTGACATAAAATGTTGTTTCCATTCTTCAGCTGATATAACTGCAGTTTTATTATATCTTATATCATCCATTCCAAAGGCCACTAACTTCCAAAAGTCACTTCTATTTTTTTTCTTGTATAGCCGTTTGTAATTTACCCCATAGCACATAATTATATTTGTTCTTTTTATATTTTATCAGTGTTTTGTATTCAGTCTTTACAAATTTCAAAGCTTTTTGATCTTCCACATTATGTGTTTTCATCATTCTTCCACCTATTTGATTGATTGATTTTTTTCATTTTAATGCATCATATCAATTAGCACCAAAAAATGCTTTCCTACTCTTTCCTTTTCTTTGACATTTTTTCCAACTCCCTATATATGATTTCTTCTAGATCCAGATAGTTCATAAATTAATGTTCCCTTTGGCCATTTTTTAAATTTAACTCTAAATTAGTCTGTAAAATTATCATACAGCTTTGTTTTAATTCTTCCATTTCCGTTCAGTTTATATAACTTTTTAATTGTTCCTTATTTAAATTAGTCAATTGAATTCTTCTATTTTTTCTCTATTTCCATATTCTGGTTTATCCAAGTTCTTTTATTCCTTCGTTCCTTAGCAATTATAATTGGACATTCTAAATACACCCACGGGTCCTATGATCACTCTCCCAATTTTCAACAATTTTCATTTTACAGATCTTTTTATATATGAATATACATCAACAATTATATAGTCCAATAAACTCATGCCATTTTTAAGAAAAAATGTACACATGCCAGCTTTGTCACCACTGGTTCTCCCATTTACAATCCATAAATTCAATTTACATAATTCCATTAAGAATCTATTACCTGCCCTACTTTTTTCTTATCACATGATTTCTTAATAGGTATTTCAAATATATCATCCAGATTCCAGTTGTTCCCTTTATCCTCTTGTTTTTCACCTAACCGTAAATTATAATCCCTGCTGCAATTATTGTAACTTCTGGGTATTGGGTCTGTAGTTGTTCTATAATTTCTGCATATTTATTTATGCAGCTTAAAATGGGAGAATCAGTGGTGTCCAGGGGAAAATACACATTTATCAGCAGCCATTTCTCCTTACTTTCCCAAATAATATCTATTACTAGAATATTGAAATTATAATTATTCCAAACACATTTGCACATTAAACCTGGCATCATTCTAACAAATGCACAAATTCCTCCCGCAGGTCACCCATATATACTTGTTTTTTTTTTTTTTTGCAGGAATGTGCCATCCTTGATAACCTTCCAAATGACAACCTTCTCGGGTATTTACACAAGTCTCTTGTAACATAATTATGTGCATCTTATTTAGAAATTTAAGTAATCAATTATCTTTAAATTTTTCCACAGCCCCTCCTATGTTCCAACTGAGGAAGGGTTTGGATTCATTGGTGACTGGGGACCCACCTGGAGGGATAGAGGTTTGTTCAAGCCTGATGGCCTGCATCCATCCTAGAGGGGAATCCAAGCACTCAATGATAAGTTTAAATGCTACATTGATAAGCATTTAAACTAGCAAAGGGGGGTGGCAGGCCACCAAGGAGGGTACCTACTTGCTCATCCCCCACAGCTAGCAGTGGAACCAGTGAACCAGAGGAGTGGCTATCTCTGCAAAGCAGTGTGCAAAAGATGGAGATTAGTGCCCAAGAGATGGATAAGCAGAAAAGGGGCAAAATTCCGCAGAAGAACAGACAGCAAGGAGAACCAGGGATAAATGACAACCAAGGAAGGGGCTGGAGTAGAACAGTGAAACAGTCTAGGAGGTCAAATCATGAAAGCCATGTGTGAATGCCAGGAGCCTTAGCAACAAGATGGAAGATCTGGAGGCTGTCATGGTGCAGTCAGACCTGGACATTGTGGCCATCACTGAAGCCTGGTGTAATGATAACCATGACTGGGAGATGGCCATACCTAGCTACAACATATTCAGAAGAGACAGAGCAGGCAGGAAGGGAGGAGGAGTGGCACTGTATGTGAAAAATGACATAAGGGCTACAGAGATCTAGGAGGAACAAAATGGGGGAAGATACTGTGGGTTAAGCTGGAAAGAAAAATGGGGAAAGCTATCCGCACAGGTGTGGTCTATAGACCACCAGCCCAGGAGGAAGAAACAGATGAGGAGCTGATGCTAGCCATCCAAAGGATGGCAGACAAAGGTGAGTGGTACTGGTTGGAGACTTCAATATTCCAGACGTGGACTGGAGCATCCCAGCAGCAGCATCAACTAGGAGCAGATTTATCCTGGACTCCCTTCAGGTGCCTTCCTCAAGCAACTGGTCATGGAACCAACTCGGCAGAAGGCAATACTGGACCTTGTGCTCACAAACAGGGACAGTGTGATGGGGTAACAGTGGGGAGCACCTGGGAAACAGTGACCACCAGTCATTGTGGTTTGAAATCACAGAAAGAGCAGAACCAAACCACACAAAAACATGTATCCTGGATTTTAGGAGGGCAGACTTTGGGAAAATGGGGAGATACTTGAAAAGAGGCATTAAGGAATGGGACAGGAATCAGGGGTTGAGGAACAGTGGGCAGTTTTAAAATGGGGATTACAAGAACAACAGAATTATGCATTAAGCAGGTTAGCAAGAGGAAAAGGAAGAGGAGACCATTATGGTTTTCCAAACAGGTGCAAAGAAAGTGAAAGCCAAAAGACTGCATTCAGGCAATACAAAAAGACACAGGCAGAAGGGGATAGGAGAAGTACCAGGAGAAGCAAAGGGAGGCAGGGAGGTCAGTAAGGGAAGCCAAAGCTCAGACAGAAGAACACATTGCAAAATCAGTGGGTAGAGGGGACAAAACCTTTTACAGGTACATAAGTGAAAAAAGAAAGACAAAGGGAGGGATAGCGAGACTGAAGGGGGAGGATGGGGACCACGTGGAGGATGACAACAGTAAAGCTGACATATTGAACAGGTATTTCTGCTCAGTCTTTACTGAGGAAGAGGAGGGTAATGGGTCTGAAGGGAGTACAAGGGGTGAGAATGGTGCAGAAATGGATACAAGTCCCTTTACACGAGAAAGGGTCCTGAAAGAACTGGAAGTAATAAGAGTTGATAAAGCAATGGGGCCAGATGGGGTGCACCCCAGGGTCCTTAAAGAACTAAGAGAGGTGGTGGCTGAACCTCTGGCTATCCTGTTTAGCCGATCACTGGAAACAGGAGAGGTACCCAAAGACTGGAGGACAGCAGATGTAGTCCCCTTATACAAAAGTGGGAACAAAGAGGAAGCAGGGAACTACAGACCAGTCAGCCTCACCTCGGTAGTGGGAAGATCATGGAAGCACTACTGAAGGAGAGATTGGTGGAACATCTGGTTGTCAATGGACTACAGGACCCAAGGCAGCATGGTTTCAGAAGGGGAGGTCATGTCAGACCAACCTCGTTGAATTTTTGACTGGGTGACTAGGGAGGTGGATCAGGGAGGGCAGTGGACATGGCCTATCTGGACTTCAGCAAGGCCTTTGACACTGTGCCACATAGAAGACTATTACACAAACTGGGGAATATGGGTGTGGGCAGGACAGTAGTGTGGTGGGTAGGTAACTGGCTGGGTGGCAGGACACAGAGGGTGGTGGTAAATGGCTGTCACTCCACAGAGGGAAGAGTGACCAGTGGGGTACCACAGGGTTCAGAGCTGGGACCAGTCCTATTCAACATCTTCATCAGTGACATTGCGCAGAACCTAGAAGGCAGAATTTCACTGTTCGCTGATGACACAAAGCTCTGTAACAGAGTAGACACACCAGAGGGTGTAGACAGAATGAGAAGTGACCTGCAGAAACTTGAAGAATGGTCAGGGGTTGGCAGTTGAAATTCAATGCAAAGAAGTGCAAGATAATGCATATGGCACAAAACCCCGCACAATATATCAGTTGGGGGTGAGGATATAGCATGCACCAAGCAGGAAAGGGATCTTGGGTTATCATCTCTGATGACCTCAAGGTAGGGGAAACAGTGTGACAAGGCAGCAGGTAAAGCAAATTGGATGCTGGGATGTATAGGCAGGGGCATCACCAGCAGGAAAAGGGAGGTCATAATTCTGCTATACAAGACACTAGTGAGGCCCCACCTGGAGTACAGTGTACAGTTCTGGAGACCATACCTACGTAAGGACATAGACAGGGTAGAGAAGGTTCAGAGAAAGGCAACAAAGATGGTGCATGGATTGCATCACAAGTCCTATGAAGACAGGTTGAAGGAACTGAACATGTACTCCCTGGAGGAGAGGAGGGAGAGAGGGGATATGATAGAGACATACAAGTATATTACAGGGAGGAACAGGGTGCAGGAAAACACTATATTTAAGCGAAAAAAGATGTTCCAGGACTAGAGGCATGGGATGAAGTTGGAGGAGGACGATTCAGCGGAAAGATGAGAAAGAATTTCTTCACAGAACGGGTGGTGGACAAGTGGAACACCCTGCCAGAGGAAGTGGTGGGGGCTGAAACAATCACGGGATTTAAGAATGCATGGGATAGACATAAAGGAATTCTGGAGGTCAGGGGTAAGGGGCAACAGACTTCTAGGAAAACAAACTGACCTTACAAGCGCAAATGGGCAGACTGGGTGGGCCATAGGCCCTTATCTGCCGACGCTGTCTATGTATCTATGTATCTAACTCAAGATGCACATATTCTGTTCTTTTATTTTGCTTTTCTTATAATCTAACCATCATTCTATTTCTATAGTATCCTCTGTTACATATTCCACACTTTCCTCTCCTACTGTACTCACATTTACGCTTTCATGACTATCTTCTGCTGTTTACTAAATTTCCTCATTTTGAATTTCATTCAAAATTACACTATTATTTATTTTAGGACCTTTTTGCAATCTGCCCCTTATCACTTTCCTATATTCAGGTTCTGCTGTTAGTACGTGTTCACTCACTACTGGTTTCATGTAGTGTGATATCATTTGTTGTACCTTACTACTTTGCTTTGTAGGTTTGTCCTTTCCATTATTTTTTTTTCTAAAATATCTGTCCCCTGCTTTACATTCTTCTCTTCTATAGAGGTATTTGCTTTTATTCTTATTTCCTGCAACTGTTCCTTTGCTTCCAAAAGATGTCTCCTAATATTTTTGCTTTTTACTACCACACAAATCCAACCTTTTTCTTTACCCCCATGGTATCTGTAGACAGAGACTATATCATTCCATGAGAATCTACTTCCCAAAATGCTTTTACATATACCACCAGTTTTTGTTGCCCTACTTTTGTTCTTTGTCCGGGGAACACCTTTCAGGTATACAGTGGGTAGTCTTTCTCTTTTTTCAATCTGTTTTTCTCTCTCCTTTTTTCCTATACTCGAAACAACTTTAGTCATGTCTTTGGTTCATTATACTTTAGTGAGTTTTTATTCTTTATCTCTATATTCATTCACTATCTTATATCTCTTTATTATACCTTCTTCCTCAAACTCTATGTATTTCTCATTGAAATGTACACCTTTTTTATCAGTATTTTTCTCCTTACTCGAATCTTTATTTATGTCCAACTCATCCCTTTCTTTCCTTTGTGTCCACTTCCTATACTTTTTACTATTACTGGTTGACTTATTTCCCTGCAAATACTGTACTAATAAGCTGGCCCAGTGGCACTGAGGGTTGAGACACTGGACTCCACACCTCGTACCATGCCGACGACCCAGGTTCGGGAACGAGCCCGGGTCATCGGGGGTCAGCAGGGATGGGGAAGGATTGAGCATCCCTAGGAATGCTCTCCTTCCCGTGGGAGGGGGGATTCCACCTTCTGATGCACTAGTGACCACTAGCGGAGGCTGGTGGTACTACAATGCATGGCCACAGAAAGCAGGGTTGGAAGCTGTGGTGGATGTCTTTTGGGGGTACACAGGAGCGTGCACCAACCGAGCTGGACATCATTGCACATCCAAGCTTCTGGGAGAAAACAAGAAAAATACCCTACTCTCGGGGATTGGCGATGGCACTACCTCCCACCAGCCACACTCCACCAAGTTGGACTTCCTCCTGTCCTGGGCTGAGCCCAGCCAGGCCACAAAAATTGTAGATGGAGTGCCCTGGGCAGATAGGGTGGCACTACCTTGGAGGGGCTCAGAGCTGGGAGGGTTGGTTGGGTTGGCGGCAGGACATTAGAAGGAGTTTCAGGCTAAGGAGGGAGAGCTTGGGGTAAGACAGATGCCTGAGAGAGTTCCCCAAAGTAGCAGTGAATAAAAAGAGTCTACAAAAAAAATACTGTACTAATTTCTCTATTTCCTCTTTTTCTTTGTTACCTACTTCTATCATCATAGCCTGTATTTTTTCTTGATTTTTTCTTTTGGCTCCTCCAGCTTACTAGCATTATGCTTCTCAGTTTCCTTTAACAGTTGTGTACTGATCAATGTTGTAAAATTGATCAACAGCTCATTATTTAACCTAATCCCATTCCTTATTTCCCTCAAAATTTCCAGTAGAGAGGTCTCTCTCGATTCACATTCATTTATTCAACTGGTTTCTATATCTATAACCTCCTGTCCTTCTTCTGACTCTTCTCCTATTTTATCCTGAATTAAATGTGATATATCTGGAAGAAATCTAGATGGAGGGCATAGTTTAAGTCTCAACATATACAGGGTGAGAAAAGCCTCAAAATCACCCAGAAATGAAGCACTAGGGCATTGATATCAGACATCTCTAACATTTTTACATACCTTTCTTTGATCTAAATCAATATTTTGATTTTGAATCACACTTGTCTACTTTTCTTCCTTGCTCTCCCTTTTTTGTTCTACTTCCCTTCCCATTTGTACCTTAGAATGTTGCCTATTGTATGCTTTAGCCCTTGTATATACTTGTTGCGCCCTCTGTTCTATCTCTTCCTTATCTTAAGTTATTTCATCACTTCCTGCTTCAAGCATTCTAATAGATTTCATCAATGGGTGCTCAATTACAATTATCTGTTGCTGAGTTGTTTGATCAGTTTTTATGGGGGATGAGCTTAAGGGTGGTGAAGTTGAGCTTTGAATCCTCAATACTTCCTTTATCCCAACCAGGTTTATTTGACCCCCTGGGGCCAAAAAATAACTAGTGATTTTTTTCTATTTTCTTTACTTTCCGTTCTACACTTTTCTTTAAATTCTTTTTCTGATTTTTATAACATATCGAATTTGCAATCATTGTTTTTTCAGACAGTCTGGCCATCATTGTTCACTTTCTTTTACTTTTAGGTGAGCAAACTTCTGTGCAAAAACAGCAGTATATATTATACTAAAAATAATCCACTAGATATTGCCCTTTTAATAATCTCCAAAGCTTCACACTAAAATCCTCTTAACACAGAAACCAATATTTAGAAAGATTCAAAAAACACTTTCACTTTACACTTTGTTTTTAAAACCTGGCTGAGAAGAATACTCCTTGGAGCCAAGTTCATCAAAGAAAATTTTTCCCAAAATGTAATCCCAGTAGTTTTATCCTGGCCAAAGATATGCAGCCTTTTATCCGAGTTGCAATATTCTTAGATGTTCTTAAGCATGTCTTCAATTTGTTATATTTTTTTTTAGACTGTGTGTTGTATTATTATAGTCCATTGTCTCCTGGGATCCACCTATATTCCAGAAGCACTATTAAAAAGAGAAACAAAAAATAACATTTTTTTTATTACCTTTTCTCTCTTCAAAAATCAAGTCACCAACTTAAATTTAAAATTATTCTTCACTCTAAAAAACCCCAAAATATGATTATAATAAAATATACCTATAGTCCAAAACTAGCAGGCACATGGAATCTGGTATTTGGCATCTAATCTCTAGTAGATAACTTCTACACAGCTTATGGTGTTTGCATTCCTCTTACCTCTGTATCATCTCAGTATAAACTTTATCAACATCTATCAAAGCAGATTTAAAAAAGTTTTAGTTTAAAATCTGTCTTTATTTTCTAGCACTATCACTATTAACATAAACAGGCAGTACATACATTTTTAAATTATTAACTTCTAATTACCTTGCAGTTCAGTGTCTTCTAATTTTAATGTCTTCTAACTGAGGTGACAAGACAAGTTCTTCCACCGTCCACCGCTGAGTAGTTATATTTAAAGACTTATTTTAAAAGCTTTCTCCAAAGATACACAAGAGTGTCTTTCAGCTCAATAACGGTAGCATGCAAACAAAAATGAAAACACACCAGTGTTTTAAGTGCGTTTTTAGTGGAGTTGAGTTTTCAGTAGTCTGCTGCTAATGGTTAGAAAGACACCAATCATGGGCATTAATGCAGGCATAAGGGAATTCTGGGGGAATTTTCAGAGAGGGATTTAAATTTACTTTTATAGTATCATTGTAACATACATATACGTAGTGATGTAGTGTTGTTCTGGACTCAAAAATCCTAATAAATTAACCCTCTCGATCCAATGATAATATTTTACTTGTCTCTTAAGTCTTGTTTTCAAACTAGTGGTTTAACTCACTTATTTTACCACCTCTGTTAATGCTGATACTGTCCAGACTAATATTCCCCTCTAAAAGTTTCAAAAAGTCTCCTTGTTTATATGTAACAGTCAGGAGATAACTTAAATAGGAGGAATCAACACTTATATAATACAAAATAGAGTACACAGATTCATTGTAAATCCAATCCTAAATAGACTCTATGTGATATAACCACCTAGAGAATAATGAAACCACAAAGAGACCACCCCAAAAAACACTAAAAATCCCACATATGATCTGCAGAGTACAGCTAAGGCTGAAACTGAGGGGCACTAACAGGAACAGAAACACTCTGTTCAACTTTCTGCATAGAATCTGACACACTCTCCTTTTTCCCTTCTCCCTTCTCCAAGTTCCTCTCAAAATTCACAATATACTTTATATTCTAGTCTGCCTATAATCACCACAATGAGAGTCTATGGAATCTGTCAGAATCTGTCAGATCTCTTCTCACTCCTCTGTTCAGTGCATTAAATGTTTTCAATAGTTTTCAATAATTTTGTCAGTTCAGCAGTTTTAGCTATTTTAGCAGTTTTGGCAGTGTTTTTCTGCAAGTCTCTGCAACTCTCTGGGAACCTCACTTCCTTGTCCATAATTGCTAGTCTCATAAGTCCTGCTTATCTCGCAAGACCCGTTCCTGCAGCACCTTCTCTCCCAGTCTGCCTGAAGGACCGTTTTCTCTCCCAGCATCGGCACCTTGCTCCTCCACCGTTAGGACTCAACACGACTGGCAGCTGGAAGACAGCAGAGAAAGCTCTGGGAAGATCAAGAAGACTGCACAAGAAAGTCTGGTAAGCACTCTAAACAAAAACTGTTGAGAAAATGGTGGCATACCTTTTCCCAACCTTTTTGAAGTGTTTTAGAATACCTGCTTCTACCTAGTCCTCCTCAATAGGTATAGCATGCAACGGCCATCTTGGCATCAGTGGAGTCTGACAGAATCAGTGGTGGTTCCTGGATTTCACTGAGTAAGAAGGTGAGTCTAGAGCAGAACCAGAATGCAGAACTTCAGTGGGTTCTGGCAACCCTACTAGAAGATGTTTAGAACATTTTAAAAATGGGTAGGGTGCTTCCCCAGCCTCTGATTGGATAAGACCCATGGCCAGGGGTACATTTATGTGCCAGAAGAGACCAGGAAATAACTAGTTCTGGTGCCAGCCTGCCCTTCTAGCAAATACATCAATGTACCCACTCAATTTCAAATTCTGCCAATCCACCATACTTGTTTGCTCACTTAGCGAGATTTAAACATAGAACCCCCACTGGCCTCTCGTCATTCAAAACCAAAACATAACAGCCTTGCACAGTTTCAAAATTTGTAATTCTTGGCTCCAATTCTGTTGTATCTGCCACAGAAACCACTACCTAAGCATCTTCACATCGTGACCTGCTTTACAGCTGTGACCATACTCAGCCGTAATTCCCCTGCACAGCCCTCTGCTCACAACTTTTAAACATTAACAGTTGATAAAATGTAAAATTAAAAAAACAGTCACCTTACTGCTAGCACCATTAAAGTGCTAAATATGTGGATTTGCCACTCTCTTTTTGTAACTGTTAAGCAGTCAGGTGCTTTCCGACACTGCCAGCCACCTTCTCCACTTTCTTTGCTCCTGCAAGCTGCCAGTGTATCTGCATCTGTGGGAGCTGAAATAACAGAAGCACTGCTGGTGTCACATACCTGGTACTTTGCAGTCCCATAAATTAGCACAGTACAGCAGTAAAAAAAAAACTTAAACAAACTGCAAGAGTGTGGGAATGAGGTAGAGAGTAACATCAGACAGCACATTATACAGTAAAGGAACAGCACAACAGAAAACACAACATCACCCTCTACTACCAATGCCAGCAGTAGAGGGGCTACTTTGCAAGAAACAGTTTTATTAATATTAATTAGATATGTACTACATTTTTTTTGAATTTCTATTTTGGTTTTCGAAAAGGCAGCTCAAAATTCATATTCTAAGTGCAATAATACTCTCCAGGGTGGGTGGTATTGGACTATACTGGACCTTCCAAGGGCTATAGGGCTCTCTGCCTGCACCATTAGGCCTCATTACATTCATGGGGCAGTCCAGAATAGCCTAATACCACCCACCCTGTTGGGTTTTATTGATAGCATAAAAATCTAAAAACAGATTTGTAGTTCCCCATTAAAATACACTGCCAGGCTTGTTAGTCAGATTTCATAATACATGATTCCATTGCAATCTTTTTTACTAGTAGCTGGCAAAATAGAAATAACGTTATGAAAAGGTACTATAATTAAACAAATAAATGCAACCAGAATGGTTACTAAGGCATCTAATGGCCTCAACCTTCATTCTTTAAGATATACATCCTTATGAAGTCTTTGCTCTTTAAAGTTTTGCTCTTTAGGATAGCCTCATGAGATGCAATATATCATTTTCATGAGGGTCCAAAGGGCATATTTGTACACCCATATCTTACACATTCATAAAACAGTAAATGTAGGTAAACAGTTGAAACACAGAAACCCAGAAATTTGTCAGCAGAAAAAAGCCTGGTGGTCTATCTAGTCTACCCTATGTAGTGGTGTATTCCCTTTGGTTATTCATGCCCATCCACCCTCCATTCCCACAGTTCTGTGTTCCCTTCATCAGGCCTTTGTTTTTTCCCACACTCTCGGGACATAGGTGGCAATGTCTGTGGCTACTATTGTATGCACTGTTTTTGCAATGATCAGTGCCTCAGGAAGCTTGTTCCACCCTCCACCCTTCCAACACTTTTTCCTTAAAAACAGTACTTTCCTGTTTTCTGCTTGAACTTATCCCCCCATTAGTTTACTGCTGTTTGCCTTAACAGTCTTGTTACTAAAGACCTTGAACAGCTTGTGAGTCCACCTTATTCATACCCTTCACATATTTAAACATTTCAATCATATTTACCCTCTCTATTCTAGTCTCCAATGGGTGCATGTTGAGGATCTCCATTCTCTCTACGTATGTCTTCACCTGTTGGCCTTGTATAGTAACATCTTGGTCACTCTTCTGTGCACTGATTTCAGCCTGTTAAAGTTATTTGGAAGAAGTTTCCAAAATTGCTCACAATTGTGCTTCAGATGTGGCTTCACCAGGATTCTGTATAGGGGCAAGGTGACTTCCTTCCTCCCCTTCCTACTGCTGAACCCTCTGCCTGAAAATCCCAGAATTCTGTTCACCTTCCCATTGATTTATTCTGTTGCATAGATGTTTTAAGGCTGTTTGAAACACCACCCCAATCCCTTTCCTCCTCAGTCACTGTGTCTGTCACTCCCACCACCTGTACTGTACCCCTGTATTTGTTTTCCCACATACATGACTTTGATATGTTTGACTTTAATCTCAGTTGCCAGATCTTGGACCACCTCTCAGTCCTCTCTATGTCCCCCCTAGCAATCTGCAAAGTTGCTGAATTTACATATATGAAATATTTTAGAATTCGGTTATTTTACAATTTTTCCCAGTAGCTAAGTTGGAATTTCGCTCTGGATCGGCATTTCACCCAAAAAATGGCAAAATTACCAACCATGGGCAAAACTTTGCCATTTTCAGAAGAAATTTCACATTTAGCGGGCAAAATTTTGCACTTTCGCAACCTGCAAAATATTTTGCGGAATGGCTAAATGTCACAAATATATTTTGTGCAGCAAATTTACCAGCTTCATGGGAATTTTGCCCATTAAATTTTATTTTGCAACATCTCTAGTCCCCTCTTATATCTTTGATCCCTTCCTCACAGTCAACCCCACCACAGAATTTTAGCATCATCCATAAAAAGGCAGATTTTCCCCCTGATGTGTGGGGCCAAACACTAGTTCCTTGTGGGAACACACTTATGACTTCCCTTACACCCAATGATTCCTCATTAATTACCTCCCTCTGTGTCCTCACTTCCATCCAGTTCCCCATGCACCTTGTCATTAAGTCTCCCATGAGAAGGCATCCCATTTCCTTCATTAGCCTCTTGTGTGGAATAGAGTTGAAGGTCTTGCTAAGGTCCAGATAAGGTATGTCTAGTGCCCATACTTTATCAATGGCCCTTGTTACCCAGTCATAAAAGTCAAATTTGTTTGACACAATCTACCTATCACATAACCATGATGCCTGCTGTGTTGCATCCCATTTGATGCTGGGAACTCCACCAGCCTTTCATTAATTATAGTTACAGTTTCCATGAATGTTCTTGCTGTGGATGTCAAACTAATTGGCCTGAGGTTCCAAGGTTCATCCTTCCCACACTTGTCTTCAGGAGTACCATGTTTTCTGTTCTCCAGTCCATAGACCACACTCCAGACTCTAGACAGAAGTTGAAAAGGTAGTAGTACACATATTGTATGCCACAGGGAGGCATGTACAAGGCAAAAATCTAAAAGAACATGGTATCACTTTTCAGGGACTCTAAAGGGTTACTTTGTCCCTGAGGGGAGGAGATTTGGATGCCAAATTAAACAAGAGGGAAGCTTTTTGGATGTATAAATTCCATGTGAAATATTTTCTGGGCTTGAATGATGCCTTTGAATTAGCTCCATTTCTGTAATCGAGTCCCTGATAAACTGGTAATATCTTTTTAAATATGCAGTACTGTCTGTAGGGTTTTAGAAGTGGAACTGATACAAAGACAATGAAGTGGGGTGGTGGTGCCTGCTACAGTGGAATAAAATTCCACCTCTTCAGTGGTGGCACACCAATGTACCCCTGCTTCAGGAAAAAAGTAACTAATAAAAATGCACTGACACTAAGTCGATAAAGTAGGATGATGGTGCCCACTACGGTAAAACAAACTCCACCTTTTTCTGTGGTGGCACACTACAGTACCTCCATTTTAGGTAAACCTTAGATAATAAAAATGTACTACCTTAGACAAATATTTGTGTACATCCCTTATGATATGCACTAAGTTTTTGCATTCTGCACCTATGCATAACTCTTAAAAACATTTGTTCTTGTATTAATCCTGTTTTCAATTGCAGTGTTCATCGAATACAGCGGCATTAAAATTAATTGAGCCGAGAACAACAAGGGGACAAAACCACTCCAGCAGAAGATAATGACCCTATGGCTCTACACAAGCAAGAAAAACAGAGGCACATACAGCTTGTCAGATTAATCAATTTGATGAATCAATTTATTCTCTTTTCATACTGACACACGTGCAACAGATTGTTAAAGTGGTGGTCAAAGGTCAAAGGTGCTACCTCCACAGTCTGAAGCTGACACCCAACGGTGCTTCACTCCCAAAACAGAGCTTTATCAAGGGTGACTAACATTATTAGAAATAGCACTAAACAGTGCATTAACTATGGCCTCAGCTATGATGTCACTAACTAAAATCAATTACAGTATTAATGACTTAATAAATCAGTGCCTCAAGTATTTTATTAACCAGAAATTAGATACTGTCAAATGATACCTTTGTGCCTACCTGCACTAATTTATTTATTTTTATTTATTTATTTAGATCTCGGATTACAAATACCTTTGAGCTTAGAGCTCTTTTACAAAGGTTCCACGTCAGCAGCATAATACAACAGGTTAACATAACAAAATGTATGGCAAAACAGTATACACAGAGAAAGGAGATCAACAGGCTTACAGACTAAACAGGGTATGGTAAAATAATTGTAAATAAGAAAAAAAAGCAATAGTTGACATTCACAGTGAATTAAAGAATAGAAATGAGTAACACTAAGCAGTGTCATGCACAGGAATGCATACAGTAGACTGAAAATCAGCCAAAACAAGCTTTGTCAGTTACTGGTAAGATCATAAGGTAATTTGAAATCAGCCAACAGGACTTGTCAGGGCAGATGGGGGGAGGCATTAGGTAGAGGGGAGGAAAGGTGAAGGGGGTAGGGTAGCAGAGGGGAGGGGATGTCAGAGATGGTGCTAAGGAGATTTAACAGTAATCAAGTGCTAGGGTTTTAGATTGCCAACAAGAGTTTAGCAGAAACAGTCACAGGAGTGAGTGTCAGAGAGTAGTCACTGTAGCTTGGATTTGAAAGGGCCCAATTTGGATTCGGAGCAGATGTCACAGTTGAGGGCATTCATCCAAAGAGGGGCTCTGTAGGTGAAAGATCTTTGTCCCTGAGAGGTATGGCAGCGAGGGACCAGAAAGAGCTGGGATTCAGAGCCACAGGTATGGCAGGTATTAAGAGGGGGGCTGAGAAGACCTTGCATTCCAGGTGGTAGGAGGCCTAGGGTTATTTTCTTGGTCATCAGGCATGTTTGATATTTGATGTAATTTTTTAGCTGGAGCCAACCAGTTTGGGCACAGAGGTCACAAGAGTGTGTGAGACGGTGGGCTCCTGAGATGAGGTGGCACACCTTGTTAAGAGCAGTGGAAATGCACCAGAGGGCAGTTTCAGTGGAAGATCCATAGATTATCAATCCATAGTCAATAATGGAGGTAATACAGCTCTGTACGGCCAGCCTTAAGGCTTCTGGTGTAAGGGAGTTCCTGTGTCTGTAGAGAAGGGTGATGCAAGTATTGACTGCTTTGGCAATGTTGTCAATATGCACCCCATAGGATAAGTTGATGTTGATGGTGACGCCGACATACTTAAAATATTGTACCTGCTCAAGAGTGGTCCCAAGGCAGTTAGAGATAGTCAGGGGATGATGCCTGTATTTATTGTGGGAGCTGCAGAAGAGCATGCGCTTAGTTTTTTTATAGTTTAGCACCAGTTTGTGATCACTGAACCATTTCTGTACTGATGCAAATCTGAGTTGTAGCTGGCTTTCAAGAGGTGTGGGGTCTGTGTGACTTGTGTAGATAACAGCATCATCCGCATATAGTAGGATTTGTTTGGGGCAGGATCTTGGGAGATTGTTTAAGAAGAGACTAAATAATAGAGAGCCCAGGATGGACCCTTGTGGGACACCTGAGTGAACTGGTTTAGAGTCCAAGATGACACTGGCAATTTTGACTTGTTGAATGTGGTTCTCCAGATAGCTTTTAAACCAGGCATTAGAGTCGGTGGAAATGCCAGCATTACTTAACTGTTCCAGTAGTAGGGGGTGATGGACCATGTCGAATGCTTTTGTCAGGTCGATAAATGCGGCCCCAACTATCTGTCCATGGTCCAGAGATTTGTGTAGGAAACCAGTGAATTCCATCAGAGCTGAGGAGGTTCTGTGACCTTTTCTGAATCCATGTTGTTGGGTACATTGGATCTTATGTTTATCAAGATAATCTGTAAGCTGGTTGGCTACAATGTGTTCAAATGCCTTGGAGAGGGGCGGAAGTAAGGAGATGGACCAGTAGTTCACGTGGAGAGACCTGTCACCGCTTTTTTGTACCGGTGTTACCATGGCTGATTTCCATCTCTTGGGGAACTGGGAAAGGCTAAGTGAGAGAGTAAAAATCCAGGTAAGAGGCACTAGCACTTCCTCTAGTGTGAAGGACAACAATTTAAGATCGCAGAAATCCCCGCTGTGTCTAGATTTACCAATTGCCTCGAGGATGTATTTATGGGCTTCCTGCTGTGAGATAACTTTAAAGTAGAATGGGAGGTGGCTAGTAGGTGTGGGAGTGCTATCAGAGGTGGGAAAAGTGACATCTGCATCAAAAAAGTCTGGTGGGAGAACACTGCTGAGGTCTGTGAATGCATTATTGAAAGTATTGGCAATAGTTGCAGGGTCAAGGGTAGTGATCCCATCTGAGTCCAGTATGGTAGGAGGCGATTTTGAGGTTTTACCTGGGATTTCTTTAATATTATCCCAAAAAGCTTTTCCTTTGCCCCAGGTATCAGTAAGCACTTCCTGATAGTGTTTCATTTTTGCTAGACAGATGGACCTAGTGCAGTCATTTTGCACTCTTTTGTAGTTCTGTATGTCAGATTGCATGCCAGTGGCTTGGGCACGGTGCCAGAGGTGGTTCCTTATTTTCATGTGAGCTAGGAGTTCTACAGAGTGCCAGAGGTTGCAAGGGACTTTGATTCTGTGTGTTTTAAGGGGTGCGTGAGAGTTGCAGGCAGAATTATAGGTGTTGATGAAGTGTTCAAGTGTTGTGTCAACATCCTTCACTCTATAGATTGGAGACCAGTCTTGCACTGTAAGGAAGGATTTAAGAGGTTCCAGGTGACCCCAGGCAAGGACTCTGCTGGTAATTGTCCATGGTGGTGGTTTGCAAAATATGTTTGTCCATGTGCAGATGACAGGGGAATGATCACTGAGCATATCCGGGAGCACAGTGGTGTTAGTATTGCAGTCTGGATGATTGGTTAGGACCCAGTCCAATTTAGTCCCTGTTTTATAATTGGATCTGGTTGGGGAGTCAACCAGCTGGGAAAGATTTATGGCAGAGGTGGCGTCCTTAATACTCTGATTTTCAGGTGCAAGCCAGTTTATATTGAAGTCTCCCATATTGTCTCTGTTTTTCTTGTTTTCATAATTAGATATATAGGGAGAAGTAGCATCTACCCTCTGTGTGCAAAGATCTGTTTTATTTTGGATTCACAGGATTGGCTTGAACAAACAAGTCTTAAAAAATGCTAAAGACATAAGTGATATGTTATTTGAACTGTTTAGCAAGCCAAGAAATCTTTGGACTTGTAAATAGGGAGCATATGGACTCCTATATTGTTGCCAGTCTAAGTCTGAATTAGCTATGGAAACTAATGGTTATCTATGAGGAAACTGATTAAGAGCTATATGGTTCTTTTAGGACTGGTTTTGGGTTATTTTCCAATATTCTTGTTTGTGAGAATCCAAAGAGCTTTTGAGTAATAAATATTTTTAGTGTTAGTGATTTAAATATGCATTAGTGATAGGTATGTTTATTATAGGTACCATTTTTAAATATTTGTATATTCATTATTATCACTTATGGCTCTAATGTATTAAGCCACTAAAATTGTAATATAATAGTGATGACATAGCTGACGCCATAGTTAATGCACCACTTAAGAGCTATTTCTTATATTGTTTGTCTCCACCCTCCCACAATTTGTGATGTGTGCAGAAGAGGGCCAGCTTAGCTTTTCTAGAATAAAGCTGGCTGAGTTGAGTGCAAACCTGGACTTCCTTAAACTGGTCAGATCAGGTGTCTGCTTTCAAGACCGCATCTGTGGATTTAAGCTTGGTCTGCTTTCAAGACCGCATCTGTGGATTTGAGTTTGATCTCTAGCTCCTTTATTTCTGCATCAGTGCTCCTCCTTCTATAGGCCACATAGATGATAATCTGGCCTTGTAAATAGGCCTTCAGGGATTCCCATAGCATTGCCTATGAGACCTTTCCAGGGCCATTATTAAGTAGGTGTTCACACATTTCTTGTTTCACCTGTGGGAGGAAGTGGGAATCCTTCATTAGGAGTGGGTCTAATCTTTAGCAGTAGAATTTTGAGTTAGATGTGCCCCATATAATGTGGAGGGACACAGAGGAGTGACCAGAAGTCATGACTGAATGTATGGTGGTGCCTAGTATGAGTTGGGTAATTTGGGTGGAAGTGAGCCACAAGTCCAGTCTACTGACGGATTGGTGTACAGCAGAGGAAAAAGTATAATCTCTGGGGTAAGGATTGAGTAGCCTCCAGGCATCCTTTAGGACATGCTTCTGTATGATGCCTTTTAGTGTGCCTTGTGCTCTGTGATTTGGTTCCATGTGAGATGCAAATCTATCAAGAATAGCCTCAAGTTGAGGTTGAAGTCTCCCCTACATATTATCAGAGCTGGAGAGGTACAGAGGAGAGAGAGGGCACTATTAACCTTAGTGAAGAACACCAGGGTACTGTATCTTCATTTGGTGCATATATATTAAACAGGATAAGTGGGCCTTCAAGGTTGAGACGTCCTATGACCAACCTGCCCTTTGGGTCTGCTTCAGAACCCATCAGCTTTCTGTGCAGGTTTTTGTGCTAGAGAATGGAGACCCTCACTTTTAGAAGATACTGCAAAGCTATGGATCTCCACCCCCACCCACTCCCGAGTCAGTTTTCTAGCCTCTTCAGACATCAGTTTTGTCTCTTGGATAAATGCCACCTGCCCCCTGAGTTATTTCAAATGCAAAATGCTTTTTTTCATTTCACAGGGAGTTTAAACCCCTGACATTCCATGAGACAAATGTCATGTCTGTCGCGTAACAGAGGTAATAATAATAATAATCATAATAATGCATTTATTTATATGGCACCTTATCAATTGCCAAGGCGCCTAACAGTATAAAACAATTACATCAATATAAAACAATTACATCATTCACAAAATACTTAGATAAACATGAATTCAATTAAAATACATAAATCAAAGCAGTAAATCAAATAAAAGTAGAATATTCAATTGGGTAAGAACGCTTGGTGCCACAAAAAAGTTTTTAAGCCCTGTTTAAATCCCTCCACAGCCGTGCACTCACATAACTGACGGGGTAGAGAATTCCAGAGGGTGGGCGCTGCATATACGCAAACTTTCATGCACCAGATGATTTCAGATTCACCCCTGAAATCTCTAACAACCCCTCGTCAGTCGAGCAGAGTGATCTACCAGGGCAGTAGGGAACCAGGAGTTCTTTCAGATAGTCCGGGCCCTGTCCATGTAGGGTTTTAAAGGTCAATAAACTGACCTTAAAGGTGATCCACCACCATACAGGCAGACAGTGCAGATCGTGCAGCACCGGTGTAATATGACACGATTGAGTAGATCCCGTCAGAAGTCAGGCTGCAGCATTCTGCACCAGCTGCAGGTGATGGATTTCAACCCAGAAAGCCCCAAGTAAAGGGAGCTGCAGTAATCTAAGCATGAGGAGACAAAGGCGTGGACCAGAGTAGGAAGGTCACCTGACGGAACAAAGTGCCTAATCCTGGCGATATTCCTAAAATGGTAAAAGGATGTTTTGACTACAGCAGACACCTGGGAGTGCAGGATCAATCCAGCATCAAAAACTACCCCAGGTTAAGCACCCATTCAGAGGCTGGGAGTGCGACATCACTGAGAAAAATTCCAGAAGGCACGCCAATTCCCAGCCCCCCATCTGCCGACTAAGGTCCACACCCAATGCCTCAGTCTTCACTGAGTTCAACTTCAGCCAGCTATTATCCATCCACTCCTGGATTTCTTGCAGACAGTTATTAAAAACCAAGACAGCTCCATCCTGATCAGGTGCAAAAGAAAGATAGAGCTGGGTATCATCTGCATAACAGTGAAACCTCAGCCCATATCTTCTTACAATGTCTCTGAGGGGTAGCATATACATCGCAAACAACATGGGTGACAGTATAGAGCCCTGAGGAACCCCACATCACAAAGTAATAGGTAGAATGGGGTCTTATGTAAAAGGATAGTGTGGATACCCAAAAACTACTTCTCCCCTCCCAAGGAATTACAGCCAGAAGGTTCAGAAGGGTATCTCATATCACTGAGAGGGAGAAAGTTCCATCGACTCCAATATGCAGGAGTTTCCCCTTGTTCCACTACACATGATTACTCTGTGGTAATAAAAATGAACAGTGCACACTAGACATGTTTCCAAAGTAACATTCGTATTTTTAGAATGTGGTTTCCTTAGAACACAACTGCCCCTCTGCTGGGGAGCCTAAGTGAAAGGCATAGCTTCATGGTGGGCTAGAATCCCCCCCCCCTTCAAACTTATAACCATTCTAAATACTTGTAACACCAAAATGCAAAATATCTCACAAATTTTTGTATTTAACCTTGTACACTGTTCACTAACTACTAGTTGATTTAGCAACTGGCCTCATAATTAATATACCAACTTTGACCCTTTGGGTCATATTGCTATGAGGTATATCTGTCACCTGACATGGCAAACTCCCAATATATGCTAGTGATAAATGTAATACAAATGCATGTACACAAATTGTTTTCTAAATCTCAGCATAAAAGACTAGCTCTTTGATAGCATAATTAATAATAATAATAAAAATATTTGTATTTTTAAGGCGCCTTTCAAATACCAAGGCACCGTACAGATTAAAATCAGAAACAAGTCAGAATAAACAGTCTTAAAATCAAACAAACATCATAAATACCATTACACAAACTAATACATATAAGCCCAAATATTCAATTAAATATACAAATGTCAAAAATGGCATTTCACTAACAAACAGCTGTAACGAGAAAGACTATTAATCGAAGCTAGAGAGATTTCTAAACTACTGTATGTAATAATTGATCTTTCCCAAAGATATATCAAGTGCGTAAGAGGGACAAAACTTCTAATGCATAATAGACTTCCTAAAAGACAACAAGCAGAACACTGTTATATTTCCAAAACATAGTTCTACATTATAAACTGCATTATACTTTATTTAATGATGTTCTGCTAGTTGCCTTGTGGGACGATCAACAATTGTTTAGTGACACTAAACTAATTAAAGCTAATATTGAAGTTAGTACTTCATTCCTCTTATGCACTTGATATAACTTTGGGAAAAAATAATTAAAAGATGTCTAGTAGGAAATTACTATAAATACATTTAGTTTACTCATTGACCTTTGACCTCAATAGAAATATTGTATCCGTTATGTAACATAGACCAGAGAGGCAACCCTGATTGTATGGCACGCCCTTCCCTGGGAGGTGGGAGGTGGGAGGTGATCCTTCATTGGCCATTTAGAAAAAGTCTTTGAAAACTCATCTCTTTACACTGAGTCTGGTGCTGCGATGTAATTTTCTGAGATTTTTTATTTAGTATTTTTATTTTTAAATTTCAATTAAGTTTATTGATTCTGTTGTACACATTGTGAGCTGCCCAGAGCCCCTGTGATTTGGTGCCATATAAATAAAATTGCCTTGCCTTGCTTGGCATCCAGTTTCTGAGCATGAACTTCAGCCCTTCTCGAGTTTTGTACATATACATATTTGGGATATTTTATATATTTTTACATGTGTAATGAATGAAATAATAGTTGGAGTAGAGGACATTTCTACTCAAAATATACTTTTTTTTGTTACGATAAAATAAATGTAACATGTGATATACATAACTTTTTCTAGCTAGGATATACATTTTGTTCCTTTGTAATGCTTAACTAACACCTCTTAATAAAAATGAATATCATCTCATGTTGTACTTTGTCACTTGGGTGTAATAAATGTTTTAGATTGTATAAGTTTGTGCATATCACTTTAAATGCACTACTTAAAAAGTGTATGCTCCT
Organism: Neoceratodus forsteri; assembly: GCA_016271365.2. Classification (NCBI taxonomy): domain Eukaryota; kingdom Metazoa; phylum Chordata; order Ceratodontiformes; family Ceratodontidae; genus Neoceratodus; species Neoceratodus forsteri. Next base: position 1,685,510,144 of record CM057456.1, read on the forward strand.
GATGTTCACTAGACTCACCCCCGCAGCTAGCCCAGTGGCACAGAGGGTTGAGGCATTGGACGCCACACCTCAAGCCATGCTGGCGACCCTGGTTTGGGAATGGACTCGGGTGCCGTGGGCTGGCTTGGGAAGGAGAGGATTGAGCATCCGGAGGACTGCTCTCCTCTCCTGGGGTGGGTTAGGGACAGCCATGCTATGTAGCTGCTCCTGGTGGAGACCAGGGGCACTACAAATAACGGTGCAGGAGGGACTCAAGTAGAAAATGGAAAACAGCTTCGGAGCATGCCGGATGACAGTTTCCATCCTCCATGCCACCAGTTCCTCTGGGAGTCTCCTTCCCCACAGCAGCACCCTCGGGGGCAGTAAAAATAATAATGTGCTGGGTTCCCTCTTCCCCAGTGCCTTCCCCCTCAAAGGAGGGGGACCCGCCCAGCAATGAGATATACCTGGACAGAACGCGGGGGTTGGCTGCAATATGTGGAGGGAGAACTCCTGAAAAGGATTGCCGGAGGTTGATGGAGACTAGAAGACCCGAAGGAGAGGCGGACTCTGGAGTGTCGGTGGGTTAAAAAAAAAAAAAAGACTCACCCTCTGACGAAGATCAGGTTAAGGTTGAAGCACTGGAGCTCAGGGTTCTAGTTGAACTATCCTTCACATGGTGGCAATGAAAATATCTGGTAAAAGTCACAGTTTTGCCTTGAATTTTCATTTTGCTTTGATTTGTCAAGTTCTAAGAGTGCAGATAGGTTTTGTTTTTTATGTGTAGCAGGCTAGCCACCTTGCTCTGCACCACCCCAGTTCCAGAGCACAATATCTTGTTTTGTGTCTTGGATTTTATTGCATTTCGATATATGCAGTCACAACACTAGCAGGTGTGCATAGGATGAACCAGCACCTAACCAAACAGAGCTTGAACTTTTGAGCAGGCAGCCGTTGCACCATTCTTTTCTGTACCTCCCCATTTTCACTTTCTCAATCTGGGCAGAGTCACACAAGCATGACCAATCTCAGTGCAACACCCATTTTGCTAGTGGGCACAGATTCAGAGTGAGATACAGATATAAATTGTCTGAAGGATGCCAAATCAGTAAATTGACATCAGGAATTACAAAGGGACTTCCTTTTCCAAGAAGGGAACACTGAAACCCAAAGTGATGGACTTAAGGAATTGTTCTTAAAACTTGAAAACAATCAGTGAGCTAAGTCATTATTACAATAAAACCATTCGAGTACCATCTCCAGCAACGTCTCTCACCAAGTGGTTAATGCCTGGATAAAACAACAACATCAGGTTTTGAGGGTGAAATTTTGAAAGTTGAATGGGAAACTGCTTTAACCAAATGCACTAATGAATTATTGACTGTGCTAATAAGGAGAGATATTTGCATGCAAGAGGCAGCCTAATTAGTAATTAAGGAAATACAAACATCACTGGTACCATTTAAAGGTAAGTCAGACTTTGAACAATTCAACAAAAACTAGATTAAGAAAATAATAAAATACGAAAAAGATCTAATAACCAAAAAATGAAATCAATTAACCAGAGTTTTAGCTGATTTTGAAAGAAGGGAAATATTTGTGTGGGAAAGAAGGGACAAGTCCTGCAGCAGAGGGTGCTCATACTTATACTCTAGAGGGAGATGCTTTGTTCAAAGGAAGCAAAATAATAATAATCAGACAGAAAATATCCAAGAGTCAGCAAACGAAACAATACCTACTGATAATGAAAACTCAGTTCATCACTTGCACAACTCCATTTGTTGTCTACAATTGCTTGTGTTCTCACAATTTGTGTTATATGGGAGAACAGTCAGACAGGTAAAAATCTGGAAACAAGAACACGTTAGGTGTATAAATAATGGCAACCAGTCTAATGCCCTAGGAATAATTCTCTTGTAAAACATAACTCAAAACTAGGCAGTCTGAAATACATGGGTCTAGGACATGTTCCAAGACACCCTAGAGGTAGAGACACATGTGCACTTCTCCAAAAGGAAACAAAAGAGGTTATTAACCTGAATACTGCCAACCCACATTGCTTTAAGGAAGAAATAGACTTTACACCATTTTTATAAATTTTCTTTTACTTTTGGACTGCAATAGCTCTGTATCAGTATTGAAGTATTGTCACATGGGGCCCGATTCCAAGACAGCTACACCAGGCATAAATACATTATGCTAGTCCTGATGGCACAAATCGCAAGTTACACCAGTGATTTGCAACATGTATGATTCCAAAAGAACACTTATGCTGCAACCCACAACCGTTATGACAAATGCAAGATACAATGCAGTTACACCAAAGAAAGCATACGCCACTGTGTAATGTGGCCTGTGACAGGCATAACACACCAGCACCATGGAACTCCTATTCCAGAACAGGTGGCATAAAGAAAAATGCCACAGGAAGGCAAAGTAAGTTAGAACAAGGAATAGCTGTCCTAAACAGTGCACAGGTTATAGAAACACCCCCTCAAGCCAGACTGCAGCTTACCACACAACCAGTAGGACCCAAATATGGACCAAAGGGCAAACAGTGGAACACCCAAGCAAATGTGCCCAGGACACTCAGGACACAGTGAAATAGGCAGCAGCACGACCAGACAGGTCATTAGACAGCAAATAACATACGAGGTGCAACATGGACCACAGCAAGTAGGAACAATAGCCCAACACTGAATGTGGGACAAGACATCATGAAGTGGAACAGAGAAGTGTTGGGCTGTACAATGAGGAACAGTGCCAAGTAATGTGGGACATTCGAGAGGTATGCACTGCAGACAGCTATGTAGTGGATCACACAGCACAGGCAGCAAAAGGGGCAGAACAGGGAAGGCAAAGGCCTGTAAGCACAGGCACCACCACCGCCCCCCCCCCAGCAGCACCATGCCGGCACCAGCAGCACCACGTGGGACACACTGTGGTGTAACACAGAAGCACAAACAAAGGCATGGCACCCATGCCAACACCAGCATGCCACCAGGGGAGGTGAAACTGGCCACCAGGTGAGATGCAACACAAGTGGCTGCACTGCAGCAGGAACGGTGTCCATGCATGCCGTACAGCTGCCATGAGGCAGGACCGTGATCTTGGGATGGCACCACAGGCACACACAGAGGACCACAGCATGCATGGGCAATGGGCATGGAGGCACAAGAGATGAAGGACACACACACAGGCCATAGAAACAACTCCATGATGATGGCGCCACCAGGCACAATGCCCCTGCCATGGCCACTAATACATGTAACAGTGCAATCACAACAGAGACACAGCACCGGGTGGCACAGACCTGCAGACATATGGCAGTGAGATGCACCATTGGTGTGTGCCACTGGTGCCACACACAGGGACCACTGGCCCCCGGGGTGAAAGGGAGCCATACAGGCCCAAGGCCCCCATGCAGCCAGGACATGTACAGTGGTGGCATGTGGCCCAAACCAGGCACGGTGCAGACATGGCCACTGGTGCGCACCCATGGCTGTGAGCTGCACAGCTGGCACACAGATACCAAGTGCACACTGGGGATGTACAGGGGATGGTTCAGGACCACCACATGCATGCCCCCATGTGCACGGTGACACAAACATGCATACACCCATGCATACCAGAGAAAGACGCGTGGAGCCAGGTGTGCAAAATCATCATTTAATGAATGGTAAACAACAATAAATACAACATGGTAAACAGTAACATGTATAACATCAAAAAACACAACAGTAACAACATCAATGCCCAGAATGTCCCAAAACACCCACCCTGAACAGCCTAGCCACACCAGCCTAGGTGGCCATTCCCCTCCAACACATATGTACATGACCTCCCCAATATGAACAGACCCCCCCACCCCATCTGTACAATGCCCGCCCCAAAGAACAAACACACCCAGCTAAATGCCCCTCCCCATATTGACCCCCTACTGCTCTCCCATAAGATATGCTGCCCCCCGGACACCACACACCACCCACAGTCATACCCAGCCCATAAAACCACAACAAGGCAACCCCCCCCACAGGCCCACAACAGTCTACTTGCCCAAGGCACTGGGTGCACAGTCCATGAACAGGTCTGTTATTCAGCGATAGCACCTCTGCAGTGCCAACAGAAGGGCATCCAGTGAACCATGCAGGTGTGCCACATTGGCCATGATGGCCATTACCAGCACCACCAGCTGCTGGTCACCCTCTGGTGGCTGCCCTGGGTAGAGCAACACCTGCGCCACAGGCTGACCCCCCAGGCGACCCATCACCGACCACCATGTGTCCTGGCTGTGGCTGGTCCATGCCACCGTTGGCTGCTTGGTCCCTGGCAATGTCCAAGGCCTGTACAGCCATGTCCTCCACCCACACATCTGGCTATAGCACCAGTGGTTCCTGCACCCCCTCCAGCTGCTCCACTTCCACTGGCACTGCAGCGGCCACCCCCACTGTCAATGGCCCCTCTGTGGGCAGTCTGTGGCCTCATCTCCTCAGGCATTTCCACCAGCATCTGCTGCCCACCGTCCATGGTGTCTGTCAACTCCATCACAGCCTCTGCCTCTTCCACCTCCGAAGATGATGAAGTCTGTGGGATGGGCCGGACCCATCGCAGCCAGTGCTGGGTGTGGTTCCGGTAGGCTGCAGCATCCGCCACCTTCACTGTGGCCATTGCCCGCAGCAGGGTGCTTTGACATGGCATTAGTCTGCTACGTACACCTGTAAAAAAGCAAAGGCTGAGGTCAGTGCTGGTCCTGGACATGCGACACACACACACATGCAACACACTGCCACCGCCCCGGCCCCCATGGGCCACAGTGGCATGGTCACAATATATAGCACACAGTTCATGTGCCTACCAGACCTTCAGCACCCCACCCCTTCTGGCAGGCCTGTACCATGCTCCTGGTCACTGTCCCAACAACCCTGCAGGCCCTGGTCACTGTGTACTGCACCTGTAGGGAAAGGGAACACAGTAACACATGTGCACCAGTGCAGCCCATGGCCTGTGTGGCAGCATTGCACCAATGTGCAGCTAGACATTGATATACCCATCTGCACCTGCATCCTGGCCCATGCACATCTCTGTGTTTCTCCTGCACGCCATGTCCACGAGGCACTGCAGGATCCCTGGGTCCCTCCATGCCAGGTCCTGCCAGCAGTGCTGCAGTTGATGGCAGGTGAAGGGCACACAACTGCTGGCACCCAGGCATGCTCCTATGGCCCTCCATATCCTGGCACTCTCCCCTGAGGTGTGCCTCCTGCACCCGGGATGGAGGAGTGTCATCCTTCACTGCTGTACCATGTTCACTAGCATTGCCATCTCTGTTGGAGTGAAATTAGGTGCCCTCCCACTGAGGCTGAGGCCTACGCTCTGTGGCATGCTGTCTGCTGCATTGGACCTGGCATAGGGGTGACTGGCACATGCTGTATAAATCTGCAAGGACACAAGGCAAAGGGCATGTGTCAATGCACAGTAGTGTGGCGTCCATATTGTCACCCCCCCCACATGCTGCCTGGCATGTCCAGCAGTGGATGGCATGGCATGCAGGGCTGGGATACAGTGGCAATGGATGCAGCACTGCACCATGCACACCACCTCTGGGGTGCGGTGTGGCAGTGCCGTGCTGCACAGACACGGCCCTGCATGCCACACCCCCTACCGATGGTGTACATGCTGCCACCACACACTGCAGACAGCATGACAGGACTGTGTGGTGCCATGCACATATGGTATGCAATGGGCGATCTCACAGCAGCTGACTAAGCCACACCGCCCCACACTGCCACCTGCCACACCCAGCCATGTACTGCCCTGATGCCATTCCCATGCATAGGTGTGCCTAGGCACATGGCCGTCCACCACATGACAGTGACCTATTCTGTCTCCATGCACAGTGGAATATTCCAGGCACACTACACATGGCTGGCATGTGGTGGTATATGGCATGGCACAAGTGACACAACAGTCACATAGCCCACCAGGGCACAAATGTGTACAGTGTGCATGGCTGGTGACACCCGTACTCACCACTCTGCAGTTGAGATGTGCAGCCACATGCGCAGTGTTATACAGCTATGCGCTGCTACACCCGTGCCCATGGTTTTATTCCCACTGCACCCACATGCACACAGTGTGACTCACAGCAGGGCAACTACCTTCTCTGAGCTCCCCGTTCACACCTGTGGGCAGGCCTGCAGTGTAGCGTGCACCTCCTGGAGAAACAGTTGGCAACACAGAATTAACAACCTGTATATATGTTGACCGCTGCATATGTGGTGGTATTGCAATGTCCTACTACCTGCCAACGTTCAGGGTGTGAATCTCCTGGACAAGCAGATTGGACAACAACATCAGCAACTGTATGTCATACAGCAGGTGCATATGTGCAGGTTGTGCACTGTTCCAGTACTCACCAATAATCAGGGTGTGACTGTCCTGGTTGGACAGACAAATAATCCACATCAGCAGCTGTATGTAGCGCTGTCCGTAGCATAGGTGCAGGTTCTGCACTGTACCAGTACTCACCAGTGATCAGGGTGTGTCCCTACTGTGTGGCAGTGCCTCGTGTAACTCCACTCTGGTGTTGGATGGCTGCAACTCCTGTCAGATCCACCAGTCTCTCCAGCGTGCTCGGTCTGTGGCCTAGCTTCTGCCTACTCACCTTGCATGGCACATGTCGCACGTACAGGCTACACGTATATTGCAGAGTGTTACCATGCAACTGTGCCATGAGCTGCCATGTACCGCAGCTACTCAACCACGGTCCACAAGCGCAGCCTGTACGCAAGTGCATCCTACGTGTAGGTCATGCATATGCGCTATGCGATATGCCTCTCACATAGGCTCCAGCCATGTGTGACATGTAATATGTCCTTTCACTGCTGTAGTAATGAGGGAGTCCACATGGATGTATAGTGTATAGTGGTTTACTCGGTGCAGGTGACATAGGATGTGACACAGTGCAGTAGTGACAATCCCTCACACATACCCACACCCAGTGACAGTGCAAAGCACACACACACTCTTCACTATCATGCCCAACAGTGCACCCACGCACACACATGAACACACACACCCCTCACACACACCACACGTCAGGACTCCGTGCCCCCCTGGAATGCCACACCGCGCCCCCATCCACCACCCCAAAGCAGCGGCACACCATGGTGGCACATCAGTCTGTCGCTTGCTGCTACCACCCAGTCCTCTTTCGCTTGGCTGCCCCAGTGGTAGCACTGGGCCCACCCTGCCCCTGGTGCATGTCTGCAGGGCCAACTCTGTCTACTGGTTCTGCAGGCACTGCCAGCCTCCGTGGTCCTCCGTGCATCCCTTGGGTGGTTGTTGCTTGCTCTGGTGCTGTCACTGGTCCCGTACCCTCTGGCACACTGCTGTCTGTGGCCTACTGTTGTGCCACCACCTGTGCTGCCTCCAGTTATCTGGCATGGGTCCTGCACCTTGTGCCCAGTGCCTTCCATCCCATGGCCCTGGCAGCAGATGTTGCTATTGCCCCCCCACCCTGGAACTCTGGCTGCTTGTTTTGCCACCAGTGCTTGTCTTGTGGGCGGTGATGGCTGCTGCTGCACCAGCACTGCGAGTGATGACAGCACAGGGGGCTGTGGTGCCCGGAGTGCAAGTGTTGCTGGTGGTGCCAGTGGTGGTGGTGGGAAGCCACCTGCACTGGTGCATGTGGGTGTATTCATGGTGGTGGTGGGTGCTGTTGCTACAGGGGTGCCAGTGGTGGAGAGGGGGCTGCTGCTGGGCCTGCCACCCCGGATGATGTTGGTGTTGTTGCAGCTGCTGTTGGGGGCACTTGTGGTGGTGCTGGTGGCAGCTGCACCTCCTGTGGTGCCTGTGTGCTGGCGTCCCTTGCTGCAGTGCCTCACAAGTGCAGGCCTGCATGTGCAGCCTGTAGCATGGCCGACAATGCGTCTGCCTGCCTCATCTGCTGGGCAGCTGACCCCTCCACAGCCATGGCCAGGCAGGTGATGGCTCTAGTCTGTGCCTGCACACAGGCCTGGGTGGCCACCATGGCATCCACCAACTGATCAATAGCTGCCTCCATGGTGCATGTCCCTGCCTCGAGCACCCCTATCACGGTGCCCATCTGCTCCTCCAATGCAGCATGGTGTGCATCCATGCTGAGTCTGATGCAGCCCCCCATTCTGTGTGTGCCATTACAAGGGTCCGACAGATCCCTGCATAGTCGGTTGGGGTCTGTGGGCAGTCCTCCACCGGGGATGGTGTTGTCCTGTCCAGGGCCTACTCTAGCCTATGGTATGATGTGGGGCTCATGTCTGGGGCAATTTCATCCCCCAGGCTTCCGCAGCTTAGGAAGTCACTGAGGTCAAGGCCCTCCTCCTCCTCCTCCTCCTGCTGTTGCTCCTCCATCAGCTAGTGCTCCCCCACCATTGGTGTCCTAGCTGTGTTCTGCTGTGCCATGTCTGCACCACTGTTCACCAGCCCTATCTCCACCGCTGCTGTGCCTGTGGGGAGACATCAGTGCATCAGTGCTACCTCCCATTTCATTCCTACCATGCCTGCCACCATTCCAACCCCTGCATCACTCTCCCACGCAGTGGGGGCAGTGCTGGCCGTGGCCTTTCCTGCCCCGGTGTCTGCTGGCACTGCATCTGTGGGAGAACAACAGTGCATCAGTGCTGCAACACTATTACATGCCTACCATGCATGCCTCCATACCCACCCCTGTAACACCATCCCATGCAGTGGGGGTGATGCTGGCCATCAGCTTACCTGCCCCTGTGTCGGCTGGTGCCGCATCTGTAGGGGAATGACAATGCATCAGTGCTACCACACCATATCATGCCCACCATGCTTGCCTCCATACACACCCCTGCATCGCCATCCCACACAATGGGGGCAAAGCTGGCCGTAGGCTTACCTGCCCCTTTATCTGCTGCTGCTGCACCTGTGGGGGGAACAACATTGCATCAGTGCTGCCTCCACATGTCTTGTCTACACTGCATGCATGCCTCTTGGCTGCCCCACATTACAGGGTCCGGTCCTCATATTTCCTCCCATCTAGTCTCTGTGCCACACTGCATGGCCATGCCCCACCTTCACAGTTCTGACCATACAGCAACACTCTATGGTACATGATGCATATATTATATTATTCATTATACAATGGCATGCGCAACTCCTGGCTTCCAATTGGTCAGTTGGCCATCACAGCAGGGATGTTATCCTGGCATAATATCCATGTTGTTCACCTTGCTGTTTCTTGACACATTGGCTGTTGCCACATGTCGATTGTTTGCATTGTCTCTTTTGACTCGTCGCTATTGCTACACACTACCTAACACATTCTTTGACAGTATGGTTGTCTGTATACTATACCATGCCATTGTATGATAGGCATGCTGCCCTCTAGGGTGGGTGTTCTGCTGGGACTATGTCCCTTCAAGGGTGTTGTGCACCCTAGGTCACTGGCCTCAGGCCACACCACCTGAGGTGAGCTGTTACCCTAGCATGTCACCCTCCCTGTTGGGCATTGTTCCCTTCCTTCATACATTCTGACCATACAGCACACATTTACACAGTGCCCTGGGCTTCTTAGGGACTATTTGCTTTGGTGTTCCATATATTGCTGAATTGTTCCACATTGTGTGAGGCATTGTTCCACATTAGAGAGACTGCTGGTAGTGTGTTATGCATGCATGTCACCATTCACACCCCTGCAGTACTGTCCCACCCATTGTGGGCACTGCCAGCCATCCACATACCCATCCCTGCTTCCATCCATGATGTGTCAAGGTCCATGTCCCCATAGACACTGTGCTGGCTCATGAATGCCAGCACCCTATCCTCGTGGCTACTGAGGGGGTCTCACCTCCTGTGGCCACCACCTGCCACCTGTTGTGGGCCTCCTTGGCCTTGGCATGGCACTTCAGGTCACTTAGGCGCTTATGCAAATAGCGCATGGTGCACTTCGCATTTGTGACAGCATTGACCTTCTTGGCCACTTCCTCCCATGCCTCCTTCCATTTGCTGCGATGCTCCCATTCCCCTCCCTTGCCCATGAGCAGGTCTGGTTGGGCCTCCAGTTCATCCAGGAGAACGTCAGTCTCCTTGTGTGTGAAGATACTCTTTCTTTTCTTTCCACCACTTGCCACCTCTCCATCGCTACCTGACATCTTTACCGTAGCCCCTATGCCATGTCTGTGTCTTGTGCACATTTATATGGTCATAGGGTTGTGACATGCATAATGCTACGCTGCTTTTGTGGGTTCTGACATGGCTTGCAGGCATAACTTGCAACATGCATAATTTGGCATTTTATGTTGTATCTGGTTATTCTCTTGGAATATGGCACAGCTCACATGTTGCAGGGGTGTTGGCATAACTTCATGTACTGGTGTACTTTGTGCCATGCTCTCCCCGCTGTCTTGGAATCAGGCCCATGGATTCTAACATTAATTTTCTCTCTTTTCTCTCTTTGTTTTTTTTTTTATTTATTTTTTTTTAATTCAATATGTTTTATTAAGTTTAGCCATAAAAAACAAAGTTATAATCATATCATTAGCCAAAATCTTCGTTAAGACGTCAGAAGACAGTAGTAAAAGTTGGAACATAGACAATAGGCATCGAGTACATTGACAGTAAGGATTAAAATGGATAACCAAATAAACCTCCTCCCTCCCTCCTCCCCTCCCCACCCTGTGGTGCAAAATGATACATTTACTAAAATCTCAGGTACCAATAATAAAAGACTCTCAACAGAGAAACATATCCCCTTTGTTAAAAATAGAATTAACAAACAAAGGAAAGGAAATAAGATAGGAGGAAACCAAGGGGTATGATAAAAGTTAAATATTAAATACTAATAGTTATATGGAAAGATTAGATGGAGAGGGGCCCGAGCTCATCATGATTCCTATTGCCTCCTGAATAACAAGGCATCTAATTTGCCCCATTTCTTTTTGAAGGAGGATACTCTTCAGTTACCTGTGCTATGAGATTTTCCACACGAAGAGCAAAAGTTATCTCATGCAACCATTCAGTATAAGTTAGTACTGAACGGTCCTTCCAATGTCTAAGGACTAATTTTTAACTGCCATGGATATCAATGCCATGTGATATCTCTTCTCCTTCACTTGTATTTCTAGGTAATCACCTAGGATGCAGACCTTAGGGGAGAAGAGCCCTTGCAAGCCCAATAGAGGGTCAAGTGAGGCCTCTATTTGAACCCAGAGAGGAGATACTGAAGAACAAAACCAAAAAATGTGTAACGGGGAACCCTCTTCTTTATCACATCTGAGGCATTTAGTTGAGGTGGCCCTCTTCATCCTTGCCAGTCTGATTGGGGTGTAATAAAGATAATTTAAGATACAATATTGTGTAAGTCTGTATCTATCTTGTGTATGATATGTGTGTAAACTTTTCCAGATATACTGCCACTCAACACCTTCATCGGGATATAGGTCTTTCCAAATCTTAGGACAAGGGTTGGGTGGCATTCCGGGAAATTTATATAATAGGCTGTATAACCCCGAGACACTATGTGGTTGATTAACAATTGCCGTGACCTGAGAGAAAAATTGGAGAAGGGTGAACTTTGTTGTCTCTCCCAAATTTAGTAAGCAAGAGATGTCAGTAATTGATATACTTTAAAGGCTACTTTGTTCGACCATTGAAATTTATCCAGAATTTCTTAGTATCCAGAATGTAATTAGGTGAATAGAAATCTTTACACAACAGTCTGAGATAGATGGCAGCCACTTACTAGATATCACCGAGTTACCCATACGGAGGTTAGGGTTTAAACATATAGGTTGGAAAAGTCCTCTGTATGAGATCCTAAGATTTCTGAAAACCTGAAATACCACTGGAGAGAGATACCTAAAGGTAAAGAGCTGAAGTGGCGAAGGACATTTTGCCTGATCTGTAAAAGAGAGCTTCGGATCTATATTATGAGCTTTCAAGATCTAATTCCATTTGAAGCCATAATGGTTTGTAAACTAGGGGATTGGGAGTCAGTGGCCGACAGCCATTTACCACATTTGTTCAGGTCGCGAGGCCAATAATAATACAAGAAGTTCAGAAGCCGGAGCCTCCATACTCTTTGGGCTGAGATAATTTGTTATAGGATTTTCTAACAGCTTTATTGTCCCAAAGAAAGAACTTATTCAGAATGAATATCCTTGAAAAAATATTGGGGAATCCATAAGTTTAACATATTTAAGGGATAGAAGAGTCTAGGTAACACATTCATTTTAATCGTGTTAATCCTGCCCCACAGCGATATGGGTAGTTTAGACCATCTCAAAAGATCTTGCTTAATATTTCGCCATAGATCTTCCAGATTCAGTTTCCTCATCAATGCCGGACTGAGAGAAACATGTATTCCCAGATATTTAATAGAACGTGTAGTCCACTTCATCCCAAATTCAAGAAAGTCTGCCTTTTATGTGAAACGATTAAGAGGGAGCATTTCAGTTTTAGTAACATTAAGTTTATAGCCAGAATATCGACTGAAAACCTTAATCTGACTTAGAGCCGCTCTCAACGACAAAACAGGGTCCGACAGGTGTAGAAGCAGGTCGTCTGCAAAAACTGAGATTTTAGCCACACTATTTAGACAGGGATACCTGATATTGATAGAGATGAATTTAAGGATCTTAGGAGAGGTTCAAGGTACAAATTAAATAAAAAAGGAGATAAGGGGCAGCCTTGTCTTGTACCCGAGGTAAGTGTAAAGGAATCTGACATGACGCCATTACAATACAGCTTTGCTGTAGGGGAAGTATATAACGCCTGTATCCATGTCACAAATAGTGGGGGAAAACCCATAACTTGTAGTGTAGCCCATAGAAAGGACCAGTCAACCCTGTCGAACACCTTTTCCGCGTCAAGAGAAACTAAAATCATCAGGAGAATGTGAAGTCTGCGCAGCAGTTAAAAGATATTGCAGCTTGCAGTGGTGATCCACGGAGACCTACCTGCAACAAATCTGATCTGTTCGAACTGATTAAGGGCATCCATATTTCTGCTCAATCCTTTGTGCGGATTTTGGCCAAGATCTTAATATCACAGTTTAATAAAGAGATGGGACGATAGCTTGAAGGAAGATATGAGGGTTTGTCTGGCTTGAGAAGAAGAATGATAAGGGCTTCGAGAAGGGTGGGATCCTGAGTACTACCGGTCAATAAGTATTGGTACAAATGATGTAGGCCGGGCACTAAATCCTTAGCAAATAGTTTATAAAAGTTCGAAGAGAATCCGTCCGGACCTGGAGATTTATCCGGAGCCAAGTCCTTTATAGCTGCTAAAATCTCCTGGGAAGATATGGGAGAGATTAGTAACGCTTGCTGATCTTGATCTAAAGACGGTAGAGAGAGTTGCGAGATAATTAAGTGTTTGGCCGATGGGGGGAAGGGTCTGGTTTGTTATAAAGTGACGAGAAATAGGATCTAAGCACAGAAAGTATATCCGAGGATTAGTTTGGATCTCCCATTGAAATCTTCAATGGAATTGATCCCCTGGAGAGCTTCCAGCTTCCTTAGTCTCAAAAGCTAACAGGTGGCTAGCTTTTTCCCCATTCTCGATTACTTATACGAGTTCTCAATATGGCGAGTTCAGCCTTTTCTTGCAATAGTGTAGAATACTGGTTTCTTAAAAACAAAAGGGTTTCCAGTGTATCCGTTGTGGAGGACATAGACAAAGATTGCTCAATCATTCTGATTTGGGTGAGAAGGGATCGAGTTTTTGCTTCCACTTTCTTTTTCCGAGTGGAAGCTAGACGAATAAATTCACCTCTCAGACAGCACTTCAATGCACACCACTCTTGGTCTGCCCTAATTATAGAGTTCTGATTTTCGAGATAAAAGTATTGAATCAGCCCTGATATTCTAGTACTAATGTATTCTTCTTTTAAAAGTTGATTATTTAGTCTCCACAGCAGATTCCTAGTAGTGTTAATATCCAATAGCGTAACCATCCAAACTGGAGCATGATCCGAAACCACTCTTGCATCTATACCCGCGTTACTTATATCCCTAAGAAGAGAATTACTACATAATATGTAATCGAGTCTAGTCCATGTATCATGTACAGAAGAGTGAAATGTAAATTCCCGGGCAACTGGATTTAGTGTTCTCCATGGGTCACATAGACCAAGAGTTTCTATAAAGTCTGCAAGTGCCCTTTGGGCTGCTGAGAGGGGGGCAAGAGTGGCATTGGACCTGTCTAAATCCTGCGTGGGGGATATATTCCAATCACCTCCAAGAATCATTGGGAGGGATAGGAAATCTTGCACTTTCCCCATCAGACTGGCAAGGAAGGAGGAGTCTCCCCTACGGACCATAAATACTCCCAATAGAACTTCTGTATGGTTCAGGATACCCTTCACTAGATATATCTGCCCATAGGGTCCGAGATTGTCATGGTGGATTGAAAGGTGATTGACCGATGGATGAGGATCGCTGTACCCTGCTTTAGAAGAGGCTCCAGAGTAAAACCTGACCAATGCCCTTCTTCTTATATTTACCACCTCATGTGGGAGTAGGTGTGTTTCTTGAACAAAGGAAATCTTAGCTTGCAAGGACTCCAGATGTCTCAATATCTGCATTCTCTTTAATGTGCTTGGGCCTCTCACATTCCAGTGACAAATTTAATATTGTTAACTGCCATTGAGCCTCTGTCAGAACTAATAAGTATACTCTGGTACCTGACAATATATCACCACGCCCCTTTAATAACCCAAAATATCCTCAAATAACATACCCCCACAATACCCCAAATAAGAAATGAAACCTAGAAACATTTCAGGGCTATTATTCCCCTTACCAAACCCCAAAAAGCTGTAGGTCCCTCTTGTAACAGGCTGAGAAAATATATAAGACCTTTGTACTTTTATGTTTAACCCGTAACCAACTATATACATCCCGACCCAGCCTCCAATCATTGAAAAGGGTAGAATGGATGATATATCTCTTAGTGTCAAATCCCAGAGTCCCCAGCATCCATCTCCATATCAAGAAATTAACGTTACCACAGAAAATTGGAAATAAAAAATATGGCTGACATCAGCCTTGGAGTCCCCAAAATGACCCATATATGATGTTGATTGGACTCCCTATCCAGAGTGAAATAATAAAAAACCCTATCTGGTGGGCTAGGTACAAACCCCTATTCCCCATGCACTTACCAAACATGCCCAGGCCTCATTCCAGCGTCCCACCCCCACCCCTCTCTGTGCCATGAAGTCTGCTCTGCTGCTGTGGGAAAGAAAAGAAAAAAAAAGGGGAGGGGAGGGCAGGGAGAGCTAGAGGACGAAAAGAAAAAGAAAAGGAAAAAGGGGAGGGAAGGGAGGCTCCTGGGGAGGTGGAAGGGTGGAGGGAAAATATATAGAGCACAGAAGAATAGGGCAAAGGATGGGTAAAATAATATTGATAAATAATATTGTCCTGAATTCTCTTGCTGGTCCACTCTTCCATCTTCTTCGAGGTAAAATACGGTGATCCAGTGGAGATTTTAGCTTCCTGCATGTCCCTGCACAGAAAACCAAATGAAAAGTATCAGCAGTCACCAACTGGTAAGGGAACTTATAATCCATAAAAAAGGACACCACTGGGACTGAAAACAAAGGTACACCGAAGCCTCGGTGTATCACATCCACTCTTCCATCTTCTTCGAGATAAAATACAGTGATCCAGTGGAAATATTAGCTTCCTGCATGACCCTGCACAGAAAACCAAGCGAAAAGTATCAGCAGTCACCAACTGGTAAGGGAACTTATAATCCACAAAAAATGACTCCACTGAGACTGAAAACAAAGGTACACGAAGCCTTGGTGTATCCATCAATCGTCCTCCAGAAGCATGGGCTCATCTTCAAAGCACCCATCTAGGGCCATGAAACCTTTGGTCCCACCTGCAAAAAAAAAAAAAAAACAGCATCCAAGAATGCTTCCCCACGAAGATCCAACTTGCCTCGAGAAGAGAGACAGCAGAGGAGAGATTCCCACCAGCAGGTAAAAAAAAGCGTATGATGGGCTTTCCAGAACCAGAGATAATGTTGGATAATTATTTTAACTCTCAAACAGCAAATCATCCTTCCAAAAGGAGCACATAGTAGAACCTCAGGATTCAACAACTATGATGGCTCATGAAACTTTAAATAGATCTGGCAACAGGCGTGACAGGTCCTCCTGGGCCTGGCTCACTGCTTCATAGCTATGCCATTTACCATCAATTGAAACTTGAAGTCGAGCAGGATAAGCCATCCTGAATTTAATGTTGGCAGCTATTAGCTTTGACACTATAGGGTGGAAAGCAGCTCTCCGCTGCCTCGTCTCCAAAGGAAGGTCTTGTGTGATTAGTGGCCGTTTCCTTCCCAAGTAATGGCTTGCAATTCCTTACTTTCACTAAAATGTGCTGGCGCTCCAGAAAATTGAGTAGCTTGATGATTATAGGCCTGGGAGGGGCTGAAGGTTCTGGTCTTGGGCGCAGCGACCTGTGAGCCCTCTCAATAATGTACCCTGGATTGTGTGGGGAAGGGCCTACTATTTTAGTTAGCAACGCCTGAACAAATGGAATGCAAGAAGAACCCTCCTCTCCCTCTGGCACACCATGGATTAGTATGTTGTTTTGTCGTGAGCGGCCTTCTAAGTCTTCTGATTTTTGTTGCAGCCTGGTTAATGTTTGTTTTATTTAAGTTATTTCTGGTTCCATTCTATTTCGCCAACTTTCCAACGATGTAGAGGCGGGCCTCGTTGCTCTGTAACCCTCTGCGTCCAGCATCGAGATATCCCCTCGCATACTCTTCAGCTCCAGAGAAAGTTCTATCAATGCATCTTTAAGTGGACGTATCTCCTCGAGAAAACGATCCTCCGATAGCGGTTTGAGAGAGGAAAATCGAGATCTGCACCATCGAGGTGGAAGGTGCTTGCTTGAGCCTTCTTGGCCTGCTTGTCTGGAGAAACCGGCGAGTGCGTTTGGGAGGGGCCGATTTCATGTCCGTGTCCATTCTAGCACTTATTAAGCGGAATACCCCAAAGCTCCCCGGGCTCTCGGTTCTAAATTAATAAAAACTCAGGAGACTCACGGACTGCACACTTTAAGTAGATTAAAAGTTAGATTTAATGGAGGTGAGGCGAGAGCACTGAAATCCCCTTGCTTTCACGCTCGGCTCATCACGTGATCTCAACCCTCTTTTCTCTCTTTGGCCTCTTTCAGAAACTTCTGGAATAGAGAACCATAGTAGATGTGAATACATCACGACTTAAAACCCTATGAAGCACTTTAAGCCTTCTCCTATAACCAGAATGAAGATTCTTAGTGCATCCCATTTAGGATCTAGTATATAATAAAAAGGAGTAATGGGTATTCATTCACTTCCATTGTTGTGCCACTCTCTATTTCTCTATCCGCATCCATATCTGTGCCATCTTGTATCCCTGTTTCCTAATTCTTTGCCCCGCACCAACCCCAAAATACTTACTTACATGAACATTGACCTTCTATTATTCCTACTGGTTTTCTACCACTTTCTGATTTCTTCTCATTAAAATCTTTAGAAGTTCACACAATAAAAGAGGTCTTGTAGAAAATTACTACAAATATATTTATTTTACTTCTTGACCTTTGACCTCAAGTTTCTGAGTGCAAACCTTAGCCCTTCTCGAGTTTTGTAAATATACATCTTTGGAATTTTTTATACATATTTTACAGAAATAATGAAGGAACTAGTAGATTGAGTAGAAGAAATTTCTGCTTAAAATGCAGTATGTTTTCATTATGACAAAATAAATGTAAACTGTAATATACATATCTTTTTCTAGATAGGATATACATTGTGTTTCTTTGTAATGCTTAACTAACATCTCTTAACAAGAATAAATGTCATCTCATGTTGTATTTTTTCACTTGGGTGTAATGAATGTTTAAGTTTGTATAAGTTTGTGCACATCTCTTGAAATTCATTACTTAAAAGGTGTTTGCTCCTGATGTTCCTTAGACCCACCCCCTGACAAAGACCCTGATAAGATTGAAGTGTTGGGGCTCAGGGTCCTAGTTGGATTGTTCTTTACATGGTGGCTATGAAAATAAACTGGTAAAAATCAATTTTGCCTTGAATTTTCATTTTGATATGACAAGTTCCACAAGTGCAGAGCAGATTGGTGTAAACATGTAGCAAGCTCTAAACAGAATGACTGCTAATCAAAATTAGAGAGATTTCCAAGCTCCTGTATATACCGTATATGCTCGAATAAGTGCCAGATCCTGAATAAGCACCTGCCTGAATAAGCGCCTGGTCAAATGATGTCCCGAAATTACTAAGCGCCTGTGTTCAATTAAGTGCCCGGTTCAATTAAGCGCCTGGTTTTAATAAGCACCTGGTTTAGAGAGTGGTTAGCGAGTAATAGTAAGGAGAGTGCAGCTCACAACTTTGGTGTGGATGCCAAAGCGCATCGAGGTGGTGCAAACAAGCGGACCAACTTGAACGTGGCCTCATAAGGTCACGAAAATTGGAAGGAGAGGTGACAGCCAGTTTCGAAAACACTTGAAGTGCAGCTGTACTCATGGATCGAGTCAATGAAGGCCAAGCGTTAAAGGTAACCAGAAAAGCTGTAAAAGGAGGATCATCCTTAGTAAGCCTCGTACACTCTCTACAAGCGGCATAAATACTACTGAAGAGCCAGAACCATAAGTTGATGCAGATGCTGAAGATACCAAAGACAATGCAGAAAACGAACTAGCTGTTAAATACAACGATGAATGTGATGACTGAAATTTATTTTTTATCACATAAAAAATCACATACTGTAAAGCTAAAAACAAACTAGCTGTTGATTACAGCACTGAATGTGATGAGTGAAATTATTTTTTTCCAGTAAAAAAATTACAAAAAATAACATAAAATAAAATTTATTTTAATTGTAGATACCAACATTGAGTTCTATTTTTTTCTCTTAAAAAGTTGTGCCAAATTAATAAGCGCCTGTGTCTGAATTAGCGCCTTGCTTGAATAAGCACCTGGTAAATATGCTACATGAATTAAATAAGCTCCCATGCTCTTATTTGAGCTTTTATGGTAATAATTGATCTTTCCCAAAGATATATCAAGTGCATACTGAAATAAGGACTGAACCTCATATGCATAATAAACTTCCTAAAAGACAACAAGTAGAACACCAATATATTTCTACCACATAGTTCTACCTTATAAATTGCATTATGCTTTATTTAATGGTGTTCTGGTAGTTGTCTTGTAAGATGATCAACAATGGTTTCGTGACACTAAACTTATTAAAGCTAATATTAAATTAGAACAGTACTTCATCCCTCTTTTGTACTTGATATAACTCTGGGAAAGAATAATTATTGCACAGTTTAGAAATCTTTCTGTGACCACCAGTCTTTCTGTTTAAAGCAATGAATTATAGAAATGCAATTTTTTGACATTTGTATCATTGATTGAATTGTTTGGCTGCTATTTATTCATTTTGCTCTCACACAGCTAGTCTTTTGTCTTAAGGTTTAGAAAAATGATTGTATGAGGCCACTGGTTTGCTGCCTTTAATCAAACCACCCTCCCCTTCCATACTTCTCCCCTGTCTACTGTCCCCCATCCCTATCCACCTTCTAGAAGGCTCCCAGGAGGCAACCCATATGTAACTGGGAATGACAACATTGTTCAGTGCCTTGCAGGGGTCCTCCTGAAGTATTACCCCCATAAAGATCATCCAGTACTGCCCATTGCTCAATCTAGAGCCTGAGAAGCTCCTGGGCATGACGGGTCCCTTGCGTATGAAAGTAACACGTGATGGTGGTACACTGTTAGGCACTGAGAGCTAAAATTTGTCCGTCTCAGTGGTGCTGAATGCTCTTATACCAATCTGTGTCTGCCCACTGACCTCCCACTGAAGCTTGTCATGATATAACAAGGTGGAGGTTGGAGCATTCCTGGAAGTGTTCCAGCACTATGGATGATAGGGTGGCCCTAAGGTCTCACTACAGAGACAATCAGATGGCAATTACCATGAAAAAGGTAGAATTCATGTCATGGGTTATTGCCTCAGGTAAGAATAGACCCCTTGATGAAGGCCAATTGATTTGGCCAAAGTGCTGGGGTTACCCTGGTTCCTCAAGCCAGTACCTGTTTTGTGCTACTAAATAAAATGAATTTTTAGTCCTCAACTTGTTTTCCCTGTGGTGACCTCTGAGTGCAGGGACTTCATTTCTACTTGTTTTTCTTGGACTGGATACCTTTTCTTAGCACCCTTAGTATATCCAGTGTCACGCTGTACTTCTGTTTCCATCCAGTCCAACTCTTCCACATCGTAGACATGCTTATTCATCCAATCTGTCTGCTGCTTGGAGCAGTTTTGTCCCAACAGAAATGGAGACAAACTTGGACTATTCTCCTTAGACAGATCTCCACCATCAGGGATGGTATCTCTTCAGTGGTCTGTCAGGGACCCGTGGTGGTTGTGAGGAGAGTCACAGGAGCACTCTAGGGTCTGGAGTTAGTTTCAGACAGTTTATGTAAATGATGCACTTGTAGTTGCCTCTATGTTGGTTCCCACTTGCTGAGTTCAATTCAAGGCCTACCTGGCTGGTGGGCTGGTGTGAGGCCTTGAGCCTGGTGGTTGTGGGTATCCAGTGTTCCCTTTCAGAGGGTTGTTTTTCTTTGGCTTTTAAAAGTTGTTCGGTTATACCCCTCTTGAAGAAGCCATCTTTGTACCCAGAGGTGCTAGCAAACAACAAATCTGTCTCCAACCTTCTCTTTCTGGGAAGGGTTATCAAGTAGGTTATGATGATGCTGCTTGAGACCTACCTTGAGAGTTCAACATCTACTGCATGAGCCATTCCATTAGGGTTCCCGCTCAGCCTCAATATGGAGACTGTACTTGTAAAGGTATTTAAAGACCTGCTCCTGGTAAGGTATAAGGTGGAACACTCAACTATTCTGTTAGACCTTTCATTAGTGTTTGACACCATGGATCATAAGGTATTGATGGCACACCTTGCAGAATACAGGGAACTCATTGGCACAGCCTTGAAATGGTTTGAGTCTTTCCTTTCTGGCAGATTGAAATGGGTTGTGTTGGGGACTTTGTCATCGTAGCCCGCCATGGTCAGCTGTAGAACACTGCAGGGGCAGTTCTGTCACCCATGTTATTCAGGGTATACATGCTATCACTGGGATGGGTCATTAGATGGTACAGCATGAGTTTTGACTGCTATGCAGATGACACTAAGTTGTGCTGGTCTTCTACACTCAATGGGCAGAAAGCAGTAGTTGTACTGTAGCAATGCCTAGAGGAGACCATGGATTTGATGGCCTCAAGCTGGCTGAGCTTAATAGCAACCAAAATGGAGGTGTTACTAGTGGAACCACGTCCTCGCAGGTTTGCTACCAGACTGGATGTCATTATATGGCCATCTTTTAATGGCTAGAATCTGGTGCCTGTGGATAGGAATACCAATCTTTTAGTCATTGTGGACTCAGGGATGACACTAAAACATCATGAGCCTAATATTCAAAAGTTTGCATGGGCACTAATGGATCTTTGCCTGTCCAAACCAAGGTTTGCACTGGAGCCCCATTTTCAAAAGGGTCAGTTGTATGGGCAAAGAGGGTTAGCACTCACGCAAAACATAATGTATATGTGTGGGTAAGGGGAGAGGCGTGGCCATGAATATGCACACAATCCCATATTCAGTGGCATTGTACTGTGCAAAAGAATTTAGCACAGTCCTTTTTCCCAGCACAAATACCCCCTAACAAAACCCTAACTTAACTCCAGGCAACCATAGTGGCTCCCAGAGATAATGCAGCTACTGAGCTGGTTGGCTGCTGAGGGAGCACAACCCCCCTCTGTGGTCCCTGGCAGCCTCCCCTACCCCCCACTGATTGTTCTGTTAAATAAAACCATCCCTGGCGCTAGGGGTCCCCCCCCACCAATTGCAGGCCTGTTCTGCTAAATAAAACCATCCCTGGTGCTAGTGGTAACCCCCTCCCTCTAATTGGCAGCCCCATCTGCAATCAAACTATCCCTGGTGCTAGTGACAACCTCTCTCTCCCTCCAATTGCCAGTCTGGAAGTAAAACAAATTCCCTGGCATCCAGTGGTCCCTCCCCCCAGCACCAATCATATCCCCCCACTCACCTTTGCAGTATCCGCTGTGCTGTGGGAGGTTACAGCGAGTGGCACAGCCCTCCTCACACCTCCTCAGCCTGCCACCGTATGTACAGGCAGGGAGCATGCCTCTTATTTATAGATGTTATAGGGTGGGTCTACAGGCAGACAAACAACGTACACAGAAGCAGCAATTCAGGTGCAACCCACTGTTTGCTTGGTGGGATGTTTATTACTTCATAAACAATCTTCAGCACCAAAAAGTAAAAATAAATACAGTAAACAAAAGAAACAAAATAATAAACAATCAATGGCAATTCCAAAGTCTTTTTCTCCACTTACTGACTGGAATTTCCCTCCAGCTAGGTCAGGAAGAACTGACCCTATCTAACTAACAACTGGGAGAGGTAGGGTTTATATACCCACCTCCTTGGTCAGGTGACCCAGTGTTCCTTTTTACAAAGTAAATTTATTTAATAACCTCCCAAAATAATAGTAATTGGCATAACATTCTTTTATACAATTGTACAAAACTCTTACTTGGTTCTCTACACAATATAATCACTTTTTAAGAGCTTTTAAACAACAATCAGGCTTCTAACACTTGATTGACAGATTGTCCCTTTTAAAAATGGGTCACTAGGGGCCTCTGATCCCCTGTAGTGATCCTTAGTCTCCTGCCAGAGCTCCCAGCAAACAGACCTCCCCTTTTATTTTCTAGAAGCAGACTACAAAACATTTGATAACAGAGCAATACCTTTTTCAGGTAACTTCTAGTCTGTATTATTTTAAATGTTTTATTGCTTTGAAATGCTTAGCTAACCCCACCTCTATTAAACAAGACACATAAAAACGTGTACATTTTAATAAGTAAGAGCTGTGTTTTTAAGAATGCTTGCAAAGAGCAGGGGCTTGTTTTTCCCAGACAAGCTGTCTGATAAACTTTCAGACACACCATACAACCTGCTGCAGTCCTGTCCTAACATTCAGAGGAACAGAGCAACATTTGGTTTCTTTTTGGGGGAAGTACTATAGCAACCAGAATTCTTCAAATCAATCTATTTCTCTTATAAAAGGAGTGCAAAGAGCAGTTTCTCAGGACAGAGAGTCAAGCCATCGACTGAAATCAACAAAGCCGACGGCTGACACTTTCATTTTCTACAGCTGGACTTAAAGGGGCTCTCCTAGCTTTTTGGAGAGCTTTTTACATGGGCAAAAACAGCTACAGAGCTTAGACTCTTTAATAGAGACGCCTTTCTAACAAAAGAAGAAGTTCTTAACATTTTACAAAAAGCGAGCGCTTTCTGGCAGTCGCCTGCGATTACAAAGAGGGCTTCCGAGAGCGTGCGAGCAGTCGCATTAGTGCTATGCAAGTGCTTTCGCATTGCAACTCCAGCCAGAAACACTAATGGGGGTTTCCACCACATAAAGGCTTTTCTTTTACCAGAAGCAGGAGTTTTTTCTACCAGCAGACTCCAACTTATACAGGATACTTTTTTGTTTATTTTAGTGTTTCTGGCAAGGGAGAATGTTGTGAAGATTTTATTACCAGAATTCTTTATATCTACACAACTATTGCCGAAGGAAGCTCAGGGGATATAAACAGACAAGAGACCTGGAAATGTAGAGAAATTAATCAGCAGGGATAAGAAAGGGGAAAGAAGGGGTTATTATAAGGAGGTGGCCTGCCTCCATACAGAAAAATAGGGATAGTGAAAAGAAGGAAAGAAAGTGGTTGCTACCAGAAGTTTAAGAGAAAAGAAAAGGTTCCAGGTCTCAATGGCAGGGACAGGTCCTGTCACAATAGGACAGGGTGCATCATCCTGTCCCATAAATAAGAGGTGTGCTCCCTGCCTGCACATAACACACGCAGCTGAGGAGGTGTGAGGAAAGCTATGCCTGTCATCATATGCTCATGTAACACTACAGATATTGCAAAGGTGAGTGGGGGGTATGCTCGGTGCAACGATGGGAACCTCTGGTCCCCAGGGAGGTATTTTTGTTTTACTTCCAGGCTGGCAATTGGTGGGAGGGGTTGCCGCTAGCACCATGGATAGTTTGATTGCAGATGGGGCTGGCAAATGGGGGAGGGTGGGACCACTAGCTGCAAAATATGTATACATTGCTGGGACTGGGCATTTGGGGAGGTGGCACCACACTTATCTACCTCACTACCCATGCAAATAAGCCCATAATGGGCAGGCAAATGGCCCCTTAGTGCCTTGCATGCCCATTGGGCTGATTTGCATGTGTCCCTCTGAATACTGGAAACAGCACTTCAGTGCTTTCCATTCTGGATGCGTACTTTGTGAGCCCTGTAGGGGTAATGCTAAGTGGCTTAGTGCTGGGCCAACATGGCTCTGTATTCAGTCAAATCACTGGTGTGCTATTCAACTGAATATAGTATCTTCAGGCACCCAGGCAGTTACAAGGCACAGTGCAAATGTTTGCACTGTGTTTTGTGCCTATTTGACTATCTGGCCCCATGTGCCAACCATGGTCTGCAGTGGATTTTTCAACTCACAAATATCTCCCAGATGAAACCCTATCTGATGCACCAGGATCTGGTATCTTTGGTTCATATGTTTGTGACCTTGAGTTTTGACTACTGTAATGTTCTCTACCTGAGACTATCGGGGAGGTTGGTGCTCTGCCTACAACTGGCACAGAATGCTGCAGCAGAGCTGATCTCCAGACCAGCTTAGTCTGAACAGAATATGCCTGTTCTGTGGCAGCTGAGCTGGCTTCTAGTCAGATGATGCACCACCTTTAAGATCGCATTGCTGTGTTACAAAGCCCAGTACTGAATGGGGCCAGGCTTCCTGAAACACCTGTTAGCATGTATATTCTGAATTGTTAACTCTTCTCCATAGAGTTGTTTTTTCCTGTTTGTCCCAGGGCATGAATTAAGCTTTCTGGTTATATGTCATTCACAGGGGTGACTGCTCTAATCTGGAACTGTTCCCTTGTCATCTTAGTAGTTCCACCTCAGTGGAGGTGTTCAAAAAGAGGCTGACATGTCCATTTTTATGTTTGCTTGCACGTATGTGCAAGAAACATAGTGCCACCATATGAGTTTTCATAGGTGTGCCTCCCCCACTTCCAATGCCCTGCTTCCTTTTGTAGGCACGGCTGCACCGCGACAATGAATGTCTGAGCAGTCTATGACAGACGTTCAGATGCAGTGGTGTACAGTTGTAAGGAAAACACCGCTGCAGGCAATTTGCATACTGCCGTCGACAGTATGCAAATTGCCTATGTCGGCACTGCATCTGAACTGTCATACACAGTTCTTTCCTCCCCATGAACACATAAGTGCACACTAGGAGCCCACCCTAGCATGATCATGTGCTCCTCCCCCCTACACCGTATGGTTGATGGGGGTGCCCAATCCCCCGTCAGTTCCACTGCTTCCCAAACACACTTCCAGGTGCCACGCTGGGAGCCCACCCCAGCATGGCAAACGTCCATCTGTTGCCCCCTAAACACACTTCCAGGTGCCATGCTGGGGGCCCACCCCAGTGCAGCAAATGTCCATCTGCTGCCCCCCCAAAGACACTTCTAGCTGCCATGCTGGGAGCCTACCCCAGCATGGCAAAAGTCCTGCATCATCTTGTTAAAAAAAAAGCCTATAAACAAAAAACAGTCCCTCATTGACTAGCTTGCCCCCTCCCCCAACCAGGGCCCACCCTCTGCGCACCCACCTCCCCATACCACCACCTCACCCCATACTTACCCCCGGAGCCCAGCGTGATGATCTTCGGTGGACCTGGAACACGTCTGCACTCTTCAAAGCTGACTGCGAACTGAAGAAATGCCGGTAAGCTGTATAATGGCATAAATGTGTTTTTTTTTTCAACTTTGGTGCATATCTTGGCCATTTTGGGGAATTTTTTCACCAAATTTTCAACATGGGGTTTTTGGGGCCCCACCTCATGAACCCAGTCACTGTCATTTTGGTATTCGGTCCCGAAAGGTGATTTCGTGGTCACTGTGCAGAACCACATTTCTGGACTGAGTAACAAAACAACAGTGTCACAGTTTATGAGGTAGGCCTCCCAAAACCCTATGTTGAAAATATGGTGAAAAAATTCCAAAAAATGACTGTTTTATGAGCGTGCATTGCACAGTTCCTACACACGCTTGTAACTTCTCATATTTTTACTATTTTCACTCCAGATTTTCAACATTGTCATTTTACCACACCTCCTCATGAGCAGTACAGCTGTCATTTTTCACGTCTCCCAAAATGTGTTTTCATGCATGTAGCGCACAGTGGCGCAGTCGGTGTATGAAATCAATGTTCAGGACAGATTAAGAAAATCACAGTGACACTGTTCATGAGCAGAGGTCTTAAAATGGCTATGTTGAAAATATGGTGACAAAAGTCCATAAAATGACTGTGTTACGAGCGAGCATTGCGCAGTTTCCATGCACCTCGTAAGTTCACAAATTTGTAATTTTCAGTCCAGATTTTCAACACTGGCATTTTTCCACACCTCCTTATGAACAGTACAGCTGTCATTTTTCACACCCTGTCCAAAATGTGTTTTCGTACTTCCGGCACAAAAAATGCATAGTCGCTGTGGGAAATCAGTGTTAACGAACTGATGCTGCCACTGTTCATGAGGTGGGGGTCACAAAAAACCCATGTTTAAAATTTGGAGTGAAAATACCAATGAACGCCTGGGATGTTAGGGTTTCCTACCATAGCGCCCCATATTGTAGAGACTGACAGGCATCAGGGGTGTGACTTGGGATTGTCGCCTGTAATACTCCTGCCATTCCACCCCCACCCACACCCTGCAGCCAGTGACCAGCATCGAGGTGTGCCTTGGACTCTTTGGCCCCAAAGTTCACCCCATTCTCCTATACTGCACCCATCTCACCGTATTTCTTATGGAATGGGGTGAGCATAAGGTCCAAAGACTCCAAGGCACACTGTGACACTTGGTGTCTGCAGGGTAGGGTGTGGTGAAATGGCATGGCCATTATGCCTGATGACCCAAAGGCTCACCCCAACACCTGTCAGTCTCTGCAGGGTGGTGGTGGAGTTGGCTTCAGATCAATACCTCACTGCCATTCCTATTATGCATCTCTCTAACTTCTACACTACCAGTGCCAATGCCAGCAAGCAAACATTCGGCATTGACAAATGCTTGTTCAAGTTAGCATTCAACTTGGAATATTAAGCTATTTTCTCAGTGTTTTAGTATTATTTTAATGTTATTTACTAATGTATGTAATTTATGTTGTAAAATGTTATTTCTCATGGCTAATGAATAAAATAGCAGACAACCTGGTGCAGTTAGATGGGTATTACATTTTTAGAAGAGACCATAAAAACAAAAGAGGAAATGGATTAATAATTTATATAAATGAACATATTAAAGCGGATGTCAGTGCGTTTACCACAGCCATCTCAGGTTGTGAAAATCTGTTTTGGGAAGTTATATTGGGGAAATAAGAAAGAGATAATAGTCGGTCGTGTTTATAACCCCCAAAAGTTAAGCAACCAGGACTTGAAAAACCGATGCAAGTTGTAAGTAAACTTAAAAATAAGGAAGTAATCATATTGGGAGACTTACATCTGAATTGGGCAGGATCAGATGTTAACAAATATAAAAATATTTTACATGGAGCTAATTTGATTCAACTAATAAATGATGTCACTAGATTAAACAAACAGGGACAGAATCACTGATTGGGTTCTAGTAAATATTGAAAAGAACGCTAGACTTGTTGGTAATTTACCTGATTCAGTTAGTGACCTTCAACCTATATACTGTGCGTGGAGTAATAAAAGATTCAAAGCTCAAAGAAAAATTATTTATACAAGATTGATTACTAAGACAGTTCTGGCCAAAATTAGAACCGCCTATTGTCTGAAGCAAATTGTAACTGTTTTTGTATCTGTTATTAAGTTACAGTCTATGTATGTATCTATATTTATGTCCCAAGTCATGCCTTTAAAAGGGCCATGTGGCCCAGTGTACTGTACTTATCTGGTTAACAAAAAAAATGAAAATGAAATGAAAATGATTTGTACAGTGCTTTGAGCCTTTCAGGATAGGTGTTTTATAAAAGAAAATGATCTTTCATCTCACCGGAAGGAGGATGTAAAGCTGCTGCATGCTGTTACACTGAGGAGGAGGAGTGTATCGAGCAGGGGAACTGGAAGGCATTTATTTGTATTACAGAAGGTATGCCATTGTTGCCATAACTTAAAATACACTCTAGTTCCTTTTCCAGTCTATTTTGTGTGGCTAGTGTTTCTGGGCTTTCTTTTCTGCTGCTGCTTTTTCTCCCCCAGAAGCCCAGAGTCCTAAGTGATGATAGAGGAGCCCACCCTGTGGGAGCATAGCAGGGAGCTTTGCCGAAAGCCATCCATAGGAAAAACAGTGGTATCCCATCATAAGGGTGACTGAAAGTGAACGACTCGAATATGAGCGACTCACTTTCAGCTCTTGTTATATGGGCTGCCCTGCAAGGGAAGCAATGATTATGTGGGCTACCCTGCAAGGGTAGCAATGGTTACAGCAGGGTGACAGGAAGGATGGGAGGGGGACAGGAAGAGGAGGGAGGATATCTAAGTGGTAGTGTGGTGGGAGGTTGCCGAGCTGCCAGCTTGGTGTACTGGTGAGCGTGGCTGGCTATAGTTGTGAGAATGCAGGGTTCAGGTCTGTGGAGGGCTACAGATTTTTGTGGTGGGGATTTTGGCACTTTGTTTTTGCTGATCCTGGATTTTCTTCCCCTCCCTGCCATGCACACCCCGCTGGACTTAGCAATCGTTATTTAGGGAGGGTACGGGGGTGTGCAGCCCCCCACAGAACAACCTTTTTTGTTGTTGCCCATTGTTATCACTGTGAGTGTACACCACCTTTTTTTTTCAGCGATGTATACTCGCCGTTATGACATAGAACCCAAAACAGTCCAACGGAAAGAGCTATAACTCACCCAAAATAATTGCTGTCTGTTAACTGTGTCTCTCATGAACATATTGCTGATTCCTTTGGGAAGTCCTGACTTTATTCTTAACTGGAAACCTTTTTTAGGAAGTTTTTGTTTTCTATTTTATTATTGTTCTCCCCTTCCCTTCTCTCTGGCTTTTACATTGATTTATAGATACACAAATACATACCAAATATTTGTTTCCTTTTATTATTTCTACCTAACCACTTATTTTAATTATTGGATATTATTATCATGATTTTTAACATTTTCAGCTTTCATTTACAATATTACAACATTTATAACATTTAAATTTCATGCCACAGCTTACACAGGTATGGTCACCTGATCGTACCTGTACTTAAAGTGCATGTATGGCATTCTAAGGTAAGATTCACCTTGGATTGGAAACCATGCTGAGGCTCCAGACCTCATTGTCTAAATGCTCATTTTCTCTATGGATTGTACCAATTAAAAACCATTAAATATTTAAAGTGGTACTTTTTATTTTTTTTTCAAGCTATAAGTGTGATCTTTCAAGACATTGAGCTATGAGAGTTGAACCTGGCAATTATACATACAAAAAGCAGTGCCTGGGCTAATGTTTCTAACAATACACCCAGCATAGACTTTAAATACACTGTTCACCACTGTAACAAATAACAACAGTAAGTACTGTAGTTTTTTCTATCTTAGTTTGCTTTCTCCTGTTCCTATTCTCTAACCTCACCTTTGGCATATTTGTGCTACATTGTTGTATGCAAATCTCTGCAAACTTACAAGAAATTAGCCTTCCAGCTCTCAATAACTTTTTTGATATTTATATTTTGCTCAAAATAGCTTTGTCGATATACTTGCACCTCATATTAGATTTATTGAATAAAGCAAACCACAGAGATGGAGATAGCAATTGACAGTAGAACTAATTAAATCTTACCCTACAAAGTTAAAATACTTAAAATCACTTAGCAAGTTATTAAAGTTAACTTTTGTGCTTGACATATCTCGGTTTATTTTAATCATAATAGTTGGCTGATTTTAGTTCATTTGACTCTTGAATCAATTATCAAAACAATATTTAAAAAATCCTGCAAGCACAAAGCAAAGCTTGGAAAGACTTCCTATTAATTCTCATTTATTTTACTTTCAAGTGAACATATTTAACTGGCAAGTTCCTGGAGACCATCAAGCTCCAACAAAGACAATAGACCATTATCCCAGCTAAAATTTGATATTGACTCTAAAATCTCTGGGATCACTGCAACCTCAAATAAAAAAGTAGATTTATGATTGGAAATTAAAGACCGCCCCCAGCAAAAACTTAATAAAGAAATGAAGCAAAAGGGAAAAGGAAAGTGAACTTCTGTACTTTGACACACTGTGAACATCTACAGACAAAAATAAGACAATCTTACAAGTTCCATAGATTTGGCTTTGGGACTGTTAAAGTTTCAGATTCTTTTTTTTTGTTTGTTTATTTTTTGGGGGTTACAACAGACAACGAGCTGTTTGGTAAATCTTTTAATAAAACTTTAGTCCAGGTTTTTTTAACTTTCTGATAATATTTAAACTACTTCAGACCCGAATCTGTTGTTTTATCTTGGAATCAATCCTGAGAAGAATCTATTTTGTCTGTTTAGAGACTGTTTTTAGTAGAAAGTGCTACTTTTATTCTTTCCTAATCTATCATTAATATTATCATAGTAATTTATTTTTTCAACTGTTCTAGTTATATAATTTATAATTCAGATTCCTGTGCAATTAACATACAATCTCAAATTTGCACTCAGATGTTAATAGTTCAGAAATGGTAAACATTCATTCTCAAAAGAGGACAGGTGACAACTGCTCTCTTTTATGTGAAGAACTACAATTTCCTTTACAAATTAATAAAAAAAAAACACAAAAATATAAAAAGCTAAAACAAACAAAAATAACAGACCACTTAACTAATTCACTGAATAGTGATAAAACCTCTACACCAATTAGTAATTAGAAATCTGGCTTTGCCCCACATATAGAGGTCTTAGACATAGGGAACATGGGAAAAAAAGTAAATGTTGATTCCTTTGGATCATAGAATATAGATTTCATTACTGAATTAAAGAGTTTTGCTTCCCCAGATAATACTGAAAAGGAGCTGGAGGAGGGAGACAGCATCTCAATAGAGCCAGGTAACAGTGTTAGTTCTGACTCAAATCTAAATTGGGATATAAATCTAGAGCCAAATACTGATGAACATGCATCAGAGCAGCATAAAAGCATATACTGTATATTTCAAAAGGAAATTAGAGAAAGTGTTACAGGATCTTCAAGTTACCATTGATGGTCTTAAAACCCTAGAGGGTAAAAAAACATCTGCCACTAAATTATGTAATAACCCCAATTTAAGCCGGGTAACAGTGTCAGTTCTGACTCAAATCTAAATTGGGATTTAAATCTAGAGTCAAATACTGATGGACATGCATCAGAGCAGCATAAAATCATATACTGTATATTTCAAAGGGAAATTAGAGGAAGTGTTACAGGATCTTCAAGTTACCATTGATGGTCTTAAAACCCTAGAGGGTAAAAAAAAAAACATCTGCCACTAAATTATGTAATAAACCCAATTTAAGCAGTCATTCAGATATAGATAATAGAAATTATGCAACAAATCCTAAAATATATGAATCTTTCCCATTAAGTGATGATTTAAATAAATGTTTAAAAGTTCCATATTATGCTGCTATCTTAATTTTGGAGCACATAATCATGACAAATACAGAAATAGATATAGATACATAGATACATAGACAGTGTCGGCAGATAAGGGCCTATGGCCCACCCAGTCTGCCCATTTGAGCTTATAAGTTCAGTTTGTTTTCCTAGAAGTCCGTTTCCCCTTACCCCTGACCTCTAGAATTCCTTTATGTCTATCCCATGCATTCTTAAATCCCGTGATTGTTTCAGCCCCCACCACTTCCTCTGGCAGGGTGTTCCACTTGTCCACCACCCGTTCTGTGAAGAAATTCTTTCTCATGTTTCCTCTGAATCGTCCTCCCTCCAACTTCAACCCATGCCCTCTAGTCCTGGAACACCTTTTTCGCTTAAAAATAGTGTTTTCCTGCACCCTGTTCCTCCCTGTAAGATACTTGTATGTCTCTATCATATCCCTCTCCTCCTCTCCTCCAGGAGTACACGTTCAGTTCCTTCAACCTGTCTTCATAGGACTTGTGATGCAATCCATGACCATCTTTGTTGCCCTCCTCTGAACCTTCTCTACCCTGTCTATGTCCTTACATAGGTATGGTCTCAGAACTGTACACTGTTACTCAGGTGGGGCCTCACTAGTGTCTTGTATAAGCCGGTTATGGCCTCCCTTTTCCTGCTGGTGATGCCCTGCCATACCATCCCAGGATCCATTTGCTTTACCTGATGCCTTGTCACACTGTTTCCCTACTTGAGGTCATCAGAGATGACAACCCCAAGATCCCTTTCCTGCTTGGTGCATGCTATATCCTCACCCCCAA
This sequence comes from Neoceratodus forsteri, assembly GCA_016271365.2. Classification (NCBI taxonomy): domain Eukaryota; kingdom Metazoa; phylum Chordata; order Ceratodontiformes; family Ceratodontidae; genus Neoceratodus; species Neoceratodus forsteri. The sequence goes on from CM057456.1 coordinate 1,685,542,690, forward strand.
CTGATATATTGTGCCAGGGTTTTTGCCCCATATGCATCATCTTGCACTTCTTTGCATTGAATTTCAACTGCCAAACCCTTGACCATTCTTCAAGTTTCTGCAGGTCCCTTCTCATTCTGTCTACACCCTCTGGTGTGTCTACTCTGTTACAGAGCTTTGTGTCATCAGCGAACAGTGAAATTCTGCCTTCTAGATCCTGTGGAATGTCACTGATGAAGATGTTGAATAGGACGGTCCCAGCACTGATCCCTGTGGTACCCCACTGGTCACTCTTCCCTCTGTGGAGTGACAGCCATTTACCACCACCCTCTGGGTCCTGCCACCCAGCCAGTTACCTACCCACCACACTACTGTCCTGCCACACCCATATTCCCAGTTTATGTAATAGTCTTCTATGTGGCACAGTGTCATAGGCCTTGCTGAAGTCCAGATGAGGCCATGTCCACTGCCCTCCCTGATCCACCTCCTAGTCACCCAGTCAAAAATTCAATGAGGTTGGTCTGACATGACCTCCCCTGGTGAAACCATGCTGCCTTGGGTCCTGTAGTCCATTGACACCAGATGTTCCACCAATCTCTCCTTCAGTAGTGCTTCCATGATCTTTCCCACTACAGAGGTGAGGCTGACTGGTCTGTAGTTCCCTGCTTCCTCTTTGTTCCCACTTTTGTATAAGGGGACTACATCTGCTGTCCTCCAGTCTTTGGGTACCTCCCCTGTTTCCAGTGATTGGCTAAACAGGATAGCCAGAGGTTCAGCCACCACCTCTCTTAGTTCTTAGGACCTGGGGTGCACCCCATCTGGCCCCATTGCTTTGTCAACTCTTATTACTTCCAGTTCCTTCAGGACCCTTTCTCGTGTAAAGGGACTTGTGTCCATTTCTGCACCATTCTCACCCCTTGTACTCCCTTCAGACCCATTACCCCCTCTTCCTCAGTAAAACTGAGCAGAAATACCTGTTCAATATGTCAGCTTTACTGTTGTCATCCTCCATGCGACTCCCATCCTCCCCCTTCAGTCTCACTATCCCTCCCTTTGTCTTTCTTTTTTCACTTATGTACCTGTAAAAGGTTTTGTCCCCTTTAACCACTGATTTTGCAATGTGTTCTTCTGTCTGAGCTTTGGCTTCCCTTACTGACTTCCCTGCCTCCCTTTGTTTCTCCTGGTACTTCTCCCTATCCCCTTCTGCCTGTGTCTTTTTGTATTGCCTGAATGCAATCTTTTTGGCTTTCACTTTCTTTGCTACCTCTTTGGAAAACCATAATGGTCTCCTCTTCCTTTTCCTCTTGCTAACCTGCTTAATGCATAATTCATTTGTTCTTATAATCCCATTTTAAATACTGCCCACTGTTCCTCAACCTGATTCCTGTCCCATTCCTTAATGCCTCTTTTAAGTATCTCCCCATTTCCCAAAGTCTGCCCCCTAAAATCCAGGATACGTGTTTTTGTGTGGTTTGGTTCTGCTCTTTCTGTGATTTCAAACCACAATGACTGGTGGTCACTGTTACCAGGTGCTCCCCACTGTTACCCCCATCACACTGTCCCTGTTTGTGAGCAGAAGGTCCAGTATTGCCTTCTGCCGAGTTGGTTCCATGACCAGTTGCTTGAGGAAGGCACCCTGAAGGGAGTCCAGGATAAATCTGCTCCTAGTTGATGCTGCTGCTGGGATGCTCCAGTCCACGTCTGGAATATTGAAGTCTCCAACCAGTACTACCTCACCCTTGTCTGCCATCCTTTGGATGGCTAGCATCAGCTCTCTGTTTCTTCCTCCTGGGCTGGTGGTCTATAGACCACACCTGTCTGGATGGCTGGCCCCATTTTCCTTTCCAGCTTACCCACAGTATCTCTCCCCATTTTGTTCCTCCTGGATCTCTGTGGCCCTTATGTCATTTTCACATACAGTGCCTCCTCCTCCTTCCTGCCTGATCTGTCTCTTCTGAATATGTTGTAGCCAGGTATGGCCATCTCCCAGTCATGGTTATCATTACACCAGGTTTCAGTGATGGCCACAATGTCCAGGTCTGCCTGTACCTTGACAGCCTCCAGATCTTCCATCTTGTTGCTAAGGCTCCTGGCATTTGCACACATGGCTTTCCATGATTTGACCTCCCTAGACTGCTTCACTGTTCTACTCCAGCCCCTTCCTTGGTTGTCATTTATCCCTGGTTCTCCTTGCTGTCTGCCCTTCTGCTGAATTTTGCCCCTTTTCTGCTTATCCACCTCTTGGGCACTAATCTTCATCTTTTGCACACTGCTTTGCAGAGATAGCCACTCCTCTGGTTCACTGGTTCCACTGCTAGCTGTGGGGGGTGAGCAAGTAGGTACCCTCCTTGCTGGCCTGCCACCCCCCTTTGCTAGTTTAAATGCTTGTCAATGTAGCATTTAAACTTATCATTGAGTGCTTGAATTCCCCTCCAGGATGGATGCAGGCCATCAGGCTTGAACAAACCTCCATCCCTCCAGGTGGGTCCCCAGTCACCAATGAATCCAAACCCTTCCTCACAGCACCAGTTCTTCAACCATGAGTTAAAGTTCCTAATGCATGCACTCCTATGCTCTCCCTTGCCTCTCACAGGTAGTACTTCTGAGAAAGTGACAGAAGTAGCTACTTGCTTGAGACCCCTCCCCAGTTTTCTAAACTCTTCCTGAACTTCCTTTGGCTCCCCATTTTCCAAGTCATTAGTACCTAGGTGGATAATGACATCCAGCTCACCCTCCCGTCTTGCCTTCCCAGTGATCCCCAGTATCTTCCTTCCATCCCTCCATGCCATGGCACCTGGTAGGCACCTCACCTCCCTGTCCTCCCCTCCTGTGTTCCTAGCTGGATCCCTCTTACGATGGAGTCCCCCACCAGGATTCACTTCCTCCTCCTCTGGGATCCACTGCTTTCCCCACTGAGGTCACCTCCTTGGCTAACCTCCACATCCTTTCCTTCCACTTCTCTGGGTACCTCTATTTGGTTGCCCTCATTTGCCAGTGTGGCATATGAGTTCTTGAGAGGAATAGGATCTGGGATGTGCCTCTGCCTGACTGCTCTAACCCTCCCTGAGCCCACTGTCATCCAAGTGCTCCTCGTTCTCGTATAATAAAAGAAAACATGGCAATACATGGGGCTCATTTGGATAATATTATTGATAGGCTTAGGACCATTGTTCCTGACAAGGAGTTCTCATTAAGCCTAATTGATAATCCAGACAATGAGAAAGAAAATAACACTTGATTTCTCTACCATCTCTTTTTCAGAAAGTTTGAAATTAAGCCACCCCCCAAAAAAGAAGAACCAGCATAAAAGGAATTAAAAGAACAAAAAAGGGATTATACAAGGAAAGTAAATAAGGAAAGTAAAGATGGTCTAAACAATTCAAAGTTCTCTTCCAATAGTAATACTCTAAACAAAGAAAACTCAAACTCAGAAAAACACATATGCATGAATGAACTGTGAAGGAAACCAGAAAAATGTGAACAGGAGGTAGACTTATTAAAGAAAAAAAATGTGTTGAACTTTGCAGTGATTATAATTGTGAAAAATCCTCTGTACAAGAGTCCTCTTCACCAAGAGAGAAAGAAACCAAAAATATTTCCAAGAATCTCCACAGGACAATAACCCTTCAAAATATAAATCAATACCTATAGTACCCCAAGTCCCACTAGAACAATGTGGGTTACCACCTAAAAATGACAAAGGTGAGGTTCCTCTCCAATATCTAAGGTTCTGTGGGCCTTCTGTTTGGAAAAGGACCCTGAATTGACAGTAAAAATGCAAGATCTGGGTTTAATGAAAAACAACATGGGTATCTCTATTCAGAATGATGATATTGTTGATGTCATTAAAGTAGAGGATCCTTAAATAGACATAGCAGGCATATTCTTTATGTTCCCTAGAATTGCTAATAATATCTGGTACAGTGAAGCCCTATTAAGTTATAGAGGAATTCAGATATTATTTCCTAACAAACATATGTTTAACAATGATTTTGTATATACCAACTTGCAGGCAATGAATCCTATGTGGCTTAGTCTTTTTGGGGTTCCTAGAAAAGCTAATGAGAATAATAAGAACCTGTCAAAATCACTTTGCAATTGTTTTAGCAATTTTTTTGCAAATCCCACTTGGTGGGGGAGGAGAACTACAAGTTACCTACAGAGAAACAGGCAATCAAATAGATATTCTTGAGAGAAATCAACAAGTGGCAGATAGGATTATAGAAAAGCCAAACATCTTGAACAATTTGGGCTACTATTTGATTGATTATTCCAAAACCAATATTCCTGATGCAACCACTTCTGGCATAGACTATAATCCAACAATAAACACTGGAAATGCTGTTTTAACATATAATAAATACCAGACCTTGGCAGGGTACTGAGATTGATGCCAGAGCTATTTGCAGAATAATATCCCCATAATACTCTTGAACAAGATGAACATTTTAAAAGTTATAAGATTGAGGGAGAACTACATTTTTGAGTTTGCTCATGTGCTGCAAACTGCTTGGGACAGTAGACTTTGAGGGGTGTGACACTGCCTGTCTAATGCAGAGTGCTCTGCAAAGGGCTTGACAGTATTGCATCAATCATCATCCAGGCTGGTCCTGACGCTGTTTTGCCTGAAGTGGTCTGCACATGAAAAGAAAAAGCTGCACTAATCAGGTGGTGGACTTTTTTCTTTCATCTGCAGGTCACCACAGAGCAAACAGCTGTTTGCATTATGACATCTCCGCCTCATGACCCCCCCAGTAGCTGCCTAAAAGGTGGGAGGAGGCCTTTCCTCGCCTGCCTCCTCCTCATCCCCGCTGTCTCCATTTCTATATTTTGTCCCACCCATGTGGAGCAGGCCACAGCCTAAACTCCATATGGGCTGGGAGTATTCAGTGCCTGAAGTGAATCGTGATTGATTGTGCTAGCAGTTCCCCCCTGCCAGCCGACATCAGGGGGATCAATCCCCATGTCAGCCTGTTTCCCCCCTCATCCTTTAATGTGGCATACTGGGAGCCCACCCCAGTGTGTCAAAAACTGCCTGTGGTGTTTCTGACACTGGGATGCTCAATCCTGGTATTGGATGCCTACCCACACCCCTATATTCTCTGACTTCGGGGTGCCCAATCCCCGGATCAGCATTGATCCCCCCTTGATTCCACCCCCAGTACTCTGGCACACTGAGAGCCTACCCCAGTGTGCTGAAATCTATAAATAGTTTACCTGTACAAAAGAAAACAGATCCACAATGTCTTTTATTTTTAAAACCTGAAAAAAAACAGAAAACATTCCCTCGTCATTGTCGCCAGCCCCCTCCCTCGATCCTGCACCCTCCATCTGAGTACCCCACCTCCCCATACCCACCTTCACCCATACTTACCTCTGGAGGTCAGGAGCAGTAATCTTCAGTGGACCAGGAACACGTCTGCACTCTTCAAAGACCAACCGGGAATTGAAGAAATGTCGGTTAAGTCCTATAATGACAGTGAATGGGGGGGTTTCAGTTTATGTTGTTATCTCTGCCAATTTTTGGGAGTTTTAGTCCCAAATTTTCAACATGATGTTCTTGGTACCCCACCTCATAAACACAGTCACTATCATTTCATTTCTCAGTCCCGAAAGGTGATTTTGCAGTCACTGCGTGGAATCACCTTTTGGGACCAATTAACAAAATGACAGTGTCACTGTTCATGATGTGCAGTCCCAAAAAGCCCTTGTTGCAAATGTGGTGAAAAAACTCACCAAAATGACTGTGTTACAAACATGTGTTGTGCAGTTTCGATGCAAGCTCATAATGACATCAATTTCTAAGATTTTCATTCCAAATTTCCAACATTGTCATTTGTTCACACCCCCTTATGAATAGTACAGCTGTCATTTTTGCATCCTTCCCAAAATGTGTTTCTGCACCTGTGGTACAGAATGGCATGGTCACTGTGCGAAATCAACTTTTGGGACAGATTAATGAATTTCCAGTGCCACTGTTCATGAGGAGAGGTCTCAAAAAGGCCATGTTGAAAATCTGGTGAAAACATTACAAAAAATCACTGCATTACAAGCACGTGTTGCCAGTTTCTACACACACTCATAACTACGCCACGTTTTTTATATTTTCACTCCAGATTTTCAACATTGCCATTTCTTCACACCTCCTCATGAACAGTACAGCTGTCATTTTTCACATCCTGCCCGAAATGTGTTTTCGCACCTGTGGTGCTGAATGGCACACTCACTGTGCAAAATCACCTTTCAGTATTGATTAACAAAATAATACTGCCACTGTTCATGAGGTGGTGTCCCAAAAGCCCATGTTGAAAATTTGGAGCAGAAATACCAACAAACACCCGGGGCATTAGGGTTTCCAGCCATAATACCCACCCTTAAAATGCAAGGCAGAGGAATATGCACAGAAAAATATGGGAGACATGTACAACAGCAATACCAACAGCAAACTTTCGGCATTGACAAATGCTTGTTTATCATGGAATATTGCTGGTTGGGACTCAAAACATTTTTGATAATGAATGGGTTTGTTTTGTCACAGGATTCGATCTTTTATGTTTGCAAGAAACCTGGCACAATTAAACTAATAATAGCTCACTTAATGGATTTCAACTAATTCATAACCGAGGACTCAAAGATTCTAGATATGAAATATGTTCAGGAGGCCTGACAACTTTAATAAAAGTTGAAATATTCAATATGACCACCAGTCTATGTAAATCTCCCAATTTTATTGCTATTCTAACTCAAAAACAAAAATATAATATTGCTGTCATAAACTCTAACAGTATATTCCAGATACCTCCAGATATTATAATTCAATTATCTGGGTACAATTTAAAGAGTTAGTTGCAGACATGAAACTTTTGTTTTCCAGATTATGAACTACTTATTCTCGGGGACATGAATGCTAGAATCAGGGAATAAGAAGGACTTACTGATAACTCTGTATTTGCATATATCAATGAATCAGCTGTTATTACTAATAGGATATCTATGGATTAACATATTAATAACTCAGGCCCACTTCTCTTAGGCATTTTAAAAGAATGTTGCCTTTACCCACTAAAAGGCAGGCTAAGGGGTGAATTAGAGAGTCAGTGTACTTGCTATACAGTATTAAGTTTTACACTAATAGATTTAATACTATTATACCAGCCAAACCTTGCCCTATGCCCCTTGTGGACTGCACCGTTGCATCTCTCCATATCTGGCCATCCCCCCCACCTTGTCATCCCACACTAGACCCCTGCATCCACCTCCCACCAGCAACCCCAACCCCAGCACCCACCCAGGCCCCCACGGCTCCACCCCTTCTGCATCCACCAATCCTCCAAACCCTGCCCATGCCCTGCTCCACTACATCCTCTCCCCAAATGCTCTCCCAAAATTTTAACAACCTGCCCCCCTATGGTTAGAGCCTTACTCATCCTACTACTCCTCCTCTCTGGTAATATCCACCCTAATCCAGGCCCTGCCCCCACCACTCCACCTACCAGAACCTCTGGACTCCGCATTGCCTCTCTCAATATATGCAGCCTGCCAAAGAAATCTGCAGCACTTCAATGTTGGGCAACCCTCCACCAAGCAGGCATCATGGCTCTAGTGGAGACCTGGCTCTCCAAATCTACTCCTGATGCCTTTGTCTCACTCCTCGGATACACCCTATATCGGGAAGACAGGGTAGGAAAGCGTGGGGGTGGCTGTGCATTCTACATCAGTAACAACATTATTGATCACATGCTCCCACCCCCCAAACTCACAAATGGAGCACAAGCCCTCACCCAAAAAATCACCCCTGACCCCTCCAGGGGCCCACTATACCTCACCGTCACCTCCCTCACTGAATACCTCTCTACCCTACCACACAATGCAGAGCAGACACTAGTAGGGGACCTCAATATCTACTGGCTTGGCCTCTCAGCAGCACCAACAAAGGACTCATTCTTGGCCCTTGACATGGTCCAGTTAGTTACCCAACTCACTAGACTTCACCCATCTACTGATACCCACACCCTCCTGGATATCATTATTTCGAACCGCCCCTACAAAATCCAGGATATACAAATACTTCCTGACTCCCTAAGTGACCACTCACCCATCTATTTCAATGGACCTCTTCCACACCCAAACACATAGCTCAAACAACCTTCTGAAGGCATCTCCGCCCAGGAGAGTTAATAAAACTTAAACAGCTACTCACCCAGATAGATTGATCCCCCATTAATTTAGCCCCCAGAGTCAACATTGCACTCAACCTGTTTACACAGGCCTTCACCAAGGCCTGTGACCTCTATGCCTCACTCATCAAACTCCCCACCAAAAGGCAACATGCTCCTTAGATAACCCCCTCCCTACTCCGAATGTTGAGAGACAGGGATAATCTCTGGCATAAAGCCACAGAATCGGGCAGGTTGGCAGACAGACAATCCTACAATGCCACTTGCAATAGATGCACTCGGGCCATCCGTAAGGCCAAAGCAGACCACTATCAATCCACTCTCACAACCATGTGGGGGTCTGTGAGGACCTTCTGGAATAACATCAAAGAACTCAATGGGAAATCTCACTCCCCACCTCCCTCCCAGCTCACCATAAATGGCACTGCCTCCACAGACACACTCACCACAGCAAACTGTCTAAACACCACTTTCTCAGATCTCAGCTGTGTTCTCCCTAGTTGTTTCTTTGATCCTGTGCCCCAATACCCACCCCCAACCCTGCAGCATCCTTGTTTCCTCCTGCACAAAATATCCACCCACGAAGCTCATCCTTACCTACAAAAAGTGCTAAACAGCAATAACCCCATGAATGACTCCCTAGATGCCAGGCTCCTTCGACTAGTCCTCGACGAGGTCTTAGTCCCCCTAACAGACCTACTCAACAAATCCCTATGCCTAGGGCAATTCCCTAGTGCCTGGAAAACAGCTGTCATTACCCCCATCCATAAAAGTGGTGACAAAGCCTCCCCAAATAACTATCGACCCATCTCCATTCTCTCCCCCAAAGCATTAGAAAAAGTGGTTGCCACCCAACTTACTGAATACCTAGCCAAGTATAGCATCCTATGCCCAGAGCAACATGGCTTCCAGTTGGGCCATAGCACCACCACAGCCCTCCTAGAATTTACCAACTTCCTGCACTCCTCCTTAGACACCGGTAACTGAGCTGTGTTCATAGACCTATCCAAGGCCTTTGACACAGTCTACCACCCTCTCCTTCTCCACTCACTCCACCAACTTGTTTTCACCACAGGCCCCCTGGACTGGTGCTCCAGTTACCTTTCCGCCCGGTCCCAATGCGTCAAAATTAATGCAACCCTATCCGACACACTACCCATCCACTCTGGGGTGCCCCAGGGCTCTATCCTGGGGCCACTTCTTTTCTCCCTCTACCTAAACTCCTTACCAAAGGCCTGCTCCACAAAAATGTTACTGTATGCAGATGATGCAGTGCTCTTTACTTCACATCATAAACCCACACCCCTTCAGGACTCCCTCCAACTTGCCTTCTCCCAGGCTGAAACATGGTTTTAAGACCATAGATTGGTCATAAACTTAAAAAAGACGAGGTCAATGATCTTCTCTCACCGCCAAAACAAAGCAAAAAATGCACTTCTCCACATCCTCCCCTGCACCCAGCACCCCCTTAAACAGGTATCCAACTACAAATATCCTGGACTTACCCTCGACTTGGCCCTTACCTTCCATGACCTCATAAACACCCTTGCTCCCGCAACAAATACCCAGATTGGACTCCTTTACCAACACAGGGACTGCATCCCCCCCAACGCCCTTAGGCTTGCCATCACCTCATCAATACTGTCCCTAGTGGACTATGGGCTCCCTGTATACGGGGCAGCAGATAACTCTGCACTCCAGAAAATCCAGGCCTCCCTAAACAAGGCCTGCAGGCTCCTAACTGGTGCACCTAGGCTCACCCACACCTGCTCCCTCTATACCTCTGCCAATCTTCTCAACCTTGATGAAAGGCTCCACTAAGAGACCTGCTTACTGTCCATGAAAATACTGCTTGGACTCTCCCTCCCTGGGGTCACCACCTCTCTTCATCCTGCAACCCCCACCATCCTCACCCACAACTCAGAGAAAGCACCTCTGGTTGTGCCCAGGTTAAAAACCTCTCTTGCCCAGAGATCTTTCCACCACAGGGCCACCACATGGTTTAATGCACTCCCAAGCCCCATCACTAGTGCACCCAAGATCGCCCACTTCAAAACCACTTTCGCAACCACCTCTTCAATATCCGCTCCTGTAACTGCTACTAATATCTCACTCTCTCACCCACTCTGATCCAAATTCTCTGAAAAAGTCCATTTTTGGATTGCAACCTCTGTCAATAACACCAAACCCATGAATAGGACTGACTACTATGTTTAGATGCTTTCTCAAGCTTATAATGTCTTCTGCTGTTTTGTTGTAAATATCGTCATCCAAATATTATAAATAATATCTGAAAATGTCTACATCCAAATACTGTAAATAATGTCTGTGACAAATGTCTGTAACATATGCTTAATGTAATTGTCTGTGACAAATGTCTGTAACTCATGCTTAATGTAATTGTCATACCGTGTTTCTGTATTACCATCTGTATTACATGTGATGAGGTACCTTTGTAAATGAGCCTCTAGCTCAAATGTTGTAAACTGATATATCAAATAAATAAATAAATAAACTATGGTCTGGTAAACTGGATTATTGGAGTACTCTTCACATTCCTACTAGGGCAGAGACTGACCACATGCCAATCATGTTAAGTGAGTTAACGGTATCTTGTGAATGGTATCCAGTGAAGATGGTGACTGCAGGATGACAATGCATGAAAATGGTGACTGAAACACAGAGCCAACACTTCTGGGTGACCAATGGTTCCCTCCCATCCCCATCTTTGCCCCCCCCCCCCCCCCGGAGTTAGTATTTATAATAAGAGGGGTGTGGGGCCAAAGCCCCTGCAAGAAAACACTTTTCCCAGACGTGGCCATGATGTGGGTTCAACACCGTTATCATGCGTCCTTGTTCCACAGTCACTATTATGACACTGAACCCTTGTGAATAGTCTTTAGAAACAATTAATCATTTTACAGAGTGTAGAAGGAACAACAAATTAATCTGGGACATCCCCGTAGAAGAAAACATAAAACTTAGCAAAAAAACCTACTATCTTCACTTAATTGTGATCACCTTTCAAGTATAACTGCTAGTCAGATATGGCATAAACTTGACCCTATTTTTAAAACATTAAGAGGAAAGCTATACAAACAGCTCCCTATAAATAAATATCCCAAACAACAGACAGGCTGGTATGTTGCAGAATGCAAAACCTACAAAGCAAAACAGAGGAAAATGGAAAGATCAGCCACACTTTCTACACATAGGGAACAATATAAGTTATTAAACCAACAGAGAAAGCATTACAAAACATTCTTGAACCATAAAAAGTTGGTATATCAACATGCTTAATAGGACAAAATGTTGAAGGCTGTTATAGAAAAACACATGAAATGTTTTTGCTAATAAGTTGCTAAGGGAACTAATAATTTTAAAAATACTGCAGATTCCTACATCTCAGAGGCACAATGGATGCAACATTTTAGCATTATTTTTTGTGATAACTTATTATATCTAGTTACACTTGAATCTAGAAACTTGGACCATTTAATATTCTTTATGCAGGATACATACTTCTCAATCAAAATTTTGAAAATAAAATAGGCCCCCAGCCTAGACATGATCCTGGCTGAAGTTTTTTGTGTTAACACCCCAGGTTGTGTAAACCATAGACAATTTTTTATAATCAATGTTTAAATGATAATTTTGTTCCATGCTCATGGAACCGAGCCGAGATCACACCAATTCATAAAACAGTGACATCTCTGATCCCACAATGTATAAACCTGTAAGTCTATTGGACATTAATTCTAAATTTTTGACTAAAATTCTATTAACCCATCTTTTGCAACAAATAGAGTTTACAGGTGGATTAAGTGAATTACAGGCAGGTTTCAGGCAAGGATATTTGACAACTGATAATTGCTTTATCTTAAGACGTCTGTTTGAGAAGCATATATCCTTGAGAAAACAAAAAATGTTTGTTGCCTATATTGATTTTTCAGCAGCCTTTGACTCAATTTTTGGAAAAATTTTCAAAAAAACTCTTTGGACTATTATGTCCCAACATAGTATAAATCCATCCTAAATTAGTATCATTTTGAATCTTTATAGTGAAACTTGAGCAACTGTTGGATTTGGACTGTGGGGTCAGCACTCTTCCAGTTTTACAACAAATAAAGGTGTAAGACAGGGCTATGTCTCAGCGCTGTCTCTTTTCTGCCTTTACTTGGATAATCTATTTAGAGGATTGATATAACTTGATGTAGATCCCTCTAAAATTCTTGATTGTCCATGTCCAGCTTTAGCCTATACAGACAATCTGGTATTAATTTTTTTTGACCATGAAAGGCCTACAAAAGGAACTGGATTACTTAGCAACCTGTGCTTTTGAGCTAAAATTAAAAGTTAATAATTCTAAAACCAATAAAATATGATTTTTGGTCAAAAGCATCTTAAATATACATGACATACAGTCATAGCCAGAGACATGGTCAGATATTTCCTAAATTTTCTGTGATATTTCTAGAGAAATCTCTAGCTTTCTGCACTTCCACAGAAGGGGCAGCAGAGAAAATCTCTTTAGAAATATCACAAAATATCTGGAAATATCTGACCATGTCTTTGGCTACAACTGTATAAGAAATCAAATGTTAGACTTCACAGAGACCTATGATAATCTTGGGATAACTTTCTCAAAGAATGGTCTTTGGACAAAACCTAATAAAAAAATTATGGTTATAGTGATAAAATGGTATGGGGCTCAGTAAATTTAATTACGCTATTAGGTGCCTAACTATAAAACCATTGATTAATTTAATTAAAGTAAAATATTTTGCACAGATCCTTTGTGTCGCAGAAATCTGGGACATTAAAACACCAGAAAAATTACTTATCTCTGTATACAAACTTTTAAGAGTGGCAATGGGTATACCACAGTCATGTCTGGTAATATATATAAACAGCTGAACTGGGTATTTGAAATATTAAAGCTAATATAGACACCATAATAATTAATTACTGGCTAGCCATAACTCATTTACCTCAAACATCACTCCCTAAAAAGTGTCTAATAGAACTGGAATCTTGGATTGTGAGAGGATGTACAAACCCTAACTGGTTAAAAGGATTACTTCAAAATCTAAAAAAATACAATTTACTGTTTCTAAGTAATTATCTGAAAAAGAATATAATGTTAAGTTTAAAATATAAAAAAATATACAAATTAAAATTCATATGCACTGTAACAAAAGGGACTTAGACTATATTGCTAACTCCAAATATTCTGTATGGTTTGCTCAGTACAATTATTACTTTGGATACAAAAGTTATTTAGATGTACCAAGTGATCTCCCTCTAAGAAAATCCTTTACTAAAGATAGCTTGAACTTTCTTATAATAAAATATGGCAAGTCAGAACTGAAAAATGATCTACTGAAGAACAAAGTTGCAGCTGTCAATAAGGAGAGAAGGAAGACCTTGCACATATTTTAAGGGGCTACACATGGTATGCTAAGCAAAGAAATTATTGGCTCAGAGAATTCATGAAAAGTGGTCCCAGTGTAACAGATCCCCTACTTACATGAATTCTAATAAATATGGAAGACAAAAGGACCATTTCCAGACTTGCCAATTACTTTAACATAATTTATAAAATTAGGAGAAGACATATTCATAATTAAAAGAATACTCCCTTGCAACTGTCTCTCATAATAGGCAACACCCATTACACTTAAGAAGATTTATAATACTGTAGTACTGCTATCTCTGGACATGCGAGACTAAAGATCTCTTTCCCATGGCTATCTAAAAGTTTGGCAATAAACCTTTCTACATTATTATCTACTATAGGTCACACTCTTCATAATGTAATATGCCCCAATATGATGGTATGCCCAAAGGAAATCAAGGATTTTTTGCTACAAACAGAAGAAAGTATAGTAATGTATTTATGCTTAAGTTTCTGATTTTCAAATTGTATCTATGTGTATATAGTATATATTTGTGTTTGTGATATTTATCTTTGTTTGTTTTATAATGATTTTAATGCTTGAACAAATAAAATCTATCTAAGCAATCTGGCAATCTATAAAAGAAAATGCCTTGCCTCAGGTAGGGGCTGACTACCAGTAAAAAACACTATAAAATGATGTTCTGTTTTGTCAAACCCCACCCCATGAAAAATACCTTTGTGGTCAAGGTGCCAGGGCTTTAGGGAACTTTCTAGGCTGCTGCACTATGGTACTGTATGTGGACTTGTTTTGTTTGCTAACTGCATCTTCAGTTTTTTGGAAAATAAATGTTGCTGCTCCTTGAGCAGCATATACCATAAGTGCAGTTTATATAGTGTATTTTTTCTTTTGCATCACTCCTCATTTTATGACTGTGGGCAGAGCCTGTAGCCATTTTTGGATCGATCGTAGCTTACAAAAATGGTTGATCGTGGCACCTTCAACTGGACTTTTGGAAGTATCCTTCTGAAAGTCCAGCAGAGCTTGAAACACTGCCACAATCAGCTGCTATGGAATAACAGCTGCACTATTTTGGCTGTTACTTCTGCATTCCAGGCCAAAAACTGCACATGCGCGAATCATGTGTATGTGCAGTTCCACGGGTGTCACCATGCTGTGGGTGGAAAAATGCCATTCACCGCAATTATACAAGTGCGAGTGCTGTGCATGCATAGTTGTGTCACCACCGCTACCATCTTTCAGATGTCACTCCTCCCACATCTTCCCACTGCTCCTGTCCTCCCCTTCCCTCCCAACACCAGCATGAAAGAAAACCCTCCTGCACCCTCCCACTGCTGCTGTCCTCCCCACTCCCTCAGTTCCCCATCCCCATGCTGACATTGGGGTGCCCAATCTCTGTGTTGGCATTATGTGCCCCCCCAACTGATGTGGCACACTGGGAACCCACCCCAGTGTGTCCAAATGTATGTATTTTTTCTCTTTTTTCCCCATGCTGACATTGGGCTGCCCAATCCCCGTGTCGGCATCATGTCCCTCCCAACTCATGTGACACACCCCAGTGTGCCTAAATGTATACGTTTTTCCTATAAATAAAGAAAACCGTCCCCAAAGTGTTTTTTTGTGCCTGTAAGATAAAAACAGTCCCTCATCATCACCCCAGTCCCCCATCCCCACCCTCCCACTGAGCACCCATCTCCCCGCAGTCCTCTACCCCATACCTACCTCTGGAGGTTGACACTGTCATCTTATATGGATGGGGACACGTCTGCACTCTTCAAAGACTAGCAGCAAACTGAAGAATCAAAGGTAAGCATGCAATAATGGCAGTCAATGGGGTTTTCAACTTATGTTGATAAATCAGCCATTTTTTGGAATTTTGGCCTCAAATTTTCAACATGGGGTCCCTGAGACCCCACTTAGTGAACATTGTCACTGTCATTTTCTTAGTACCAACAGGTGATTTTGCGGTCGCTGCATTGAATCACCTTTTGGGTCTGATTAATGAAATGACAGTGCCACTGTTCATGAGGAGGGGTCCCAAAAAGCACATGTTGCAAATTTGGTGAAAAATTCCAAAAAATTACTGCGTTACAAGCTTGCATTACACAGATTCTATGCACACTTCTAACTTCGCTAATTTTTATATTTTCACTCCAGATTTTCAACATTGCCATTTTTGCACACCTCTTTATTAACAGTACAGCTGTCATGTTTTACATCCTGCCCAAAATGTGTTTTTGCACCTGTGGCACAGAATGGAGTGGTCACTCGCAAAATCACCTTTCGGGACAAGTGAACAAAATGACACTAGCACTCTTCATGAGGTGGGGTCCCAAAAAGGCAATGTTGAAAGTTTGGTGCAACACCTCCAAAAAATGGCCAAGTTACACCCAGGTGTTCAATATTTTCTACGTTCACGTGTAACTTTGGTCATTTGGCAGCTCGTCACAGCCGTATCGACTCTGACTAAAACTTGTTCTACCTGGAGTGGCACAGATTCTTACAGAGATGTGCTGTCACATTTGTTAGTCATAGTAGTCAGATTTCTTGCAACAGTATTTAGATTGTTCTCTGAAGCCTTAGACATTTTGGGCCAGATATTCAAAAGGGTTGCGCCATGCATAATAGGGTTGCGCCTGTGCAAGTCCAAACTTGCTCCATTCTGCGATATTCAGCAGGAGGCAGTTGCGCCACAGAAAACATGCTGAGCAACAGCGCAATGCAAATGAATGCATGCTGAACTGGAGGGGAACCATGCATAAACTGTACAGCCCGATATTCAGCAGGCTGTACAGAGTTGTCTGGCGCAACCCCAACCTGCGCCTGCACAACTTTGAGCCAAAAAAAGGCTCAAGTCGAGGGCCACCCACAGGTGAGCTGCTGCATTGCAGGGCGCAACACAGCAGCTCCACCTCCCTGTGCCCCCCTGCAGCCCGATCATGGGCAAAAGTGAAAATCCCCACCACCACCCCACTCACCCGATTGTGGGCAACAGCAGAAATGTCCCCCCACCAGCCCCACTGCAGGGCTGCATTAGTTAAAACAGCCCCCGAATACATCCCTGGTGGTCCAGGGGACGAAAAGCCTGATCGCGGGCTGTATCAGTGTAAATACAACCCCCTCCTGAACATAGCCCTGGTGGTCCAGTGGACTGAAACTCCCGTTCGCGGGATGTAAGCAATACCCCGAACATAGCCCTGGTGGTCAGTGGACCAAACTCCCGTTCGCGGGATGTATGCAGTAAATACCCCCACACATCCCTGGTGCCTACTGTCCCCACCCCATCCACCCATGAGCCCCACCACCCCGCTCCCCTGGCGGCGGTGGCAGCATCCCACCGCCTGCCGCCACCTGCCGACTAACGCCCTGTCTGGACTGTCTTATGCGGTATGGGCTGCCGCCCATTGGCTCTTGCTCTGCACCAATGGGCTGCAGCCCTCCGGGCAGTCATCTCGGCGGGTGGTAGGGCGGCAGGCGGTGGGATGCTGCTGCCCGCCGCCGCCGGGGAGCCGGGTAGTGGGGCTTCATGGGTGGGGTGGGGGACACTAGGCACCAGGGATGTGTTGGGGGGATATTTACTGCATACATCCTGCAAACGGGAGTTTCGGTCCACTGGACCACCAGGGCTATGTTCGGGGGGGTTACTGCTTACATCCCGCGAATGGAAGTTTCGGTCCACTGGACCACCAGGGCTATGTTCGGGAGGAGGGAGGGTTGTATTTTACACTGATACAGCCCGCGATCAGGCTTTTCGGTCCACTGGACCACCAGGGATGTATTGGGGGTTGTTTTAAACTAATGCAGCCCGCGGTCAGGCTGGTGGGGGGAATTTCTGCTGTTGCCCGCGATCGGGCCAGTGGGGTGGTGGTGGGATTTTCACTCTTTTGCCCGCGATCGGGCTGCAGGGGGCGTCGGTCCCCGATGGCTGCTACCTGGCAGGGTGCCAGGCGCAAGTCCTCGGGGATCGGTGCACCTGCATGCTAATGGCACGCAAATGGGGCCATAATCAGATGCAAATGGCCCCCTGCTGCTTCTTGCATGAATTATGGCCCCATTTGCATGTCACCTTTTGAATATGGGGATTTTGCACATGGCGCAATGGTACTGCGCCACTGCAGAGATTAACATGCTCCACTCTGACAACTTGCGGTGGCATAAGTCCACTACGCCATGCATTAGTGACTGAGGTGATATTCAAAGGAGTTGCTCAATAGTGCAACTCCTTTGAATATCACCCCGGCCACACCCCTGCACAACTATTTTGCACAGCACAAGGGCTTGCGCCTAAGAATGGTGCAGTTTGAATATCCAGCCCTTTATTTATATCTTGAAAGGTATTTTCAAAAATCCATATTTTATTGCGAGGTTGTACTTTTTGGGGGTATTATTTCTTTTGAGTTTGATAAAAATGACTGAGAACAAAATTATACCATTATTATCCTGCATAGATATTATAGTGGAGTTATTGGCTTTAACTTTATTTTGCTTGGAATTTTTTTTTTATCCTTTTTCTTTCTTTTTTATGTGAAGCTACATTTGTTATATTCTCAGATGCGATGTTATGAGCAAGTCTATTGAATCTATCTTGCAATTTTCCATGTGTTCTATATTTAATTCCCTATTCTAATCCTTTTTCCTTATACTTTCTTCCTCTAAGATAACTGGAATGTCATCCGAGTCACTGCTGTGCATATTGTCTCTCTGCTCTTCAGATAATCTTTCTGTCATTGCTTGATTCTTAAAGAGATTAACTTTCAACATAGAGACTTCTTTCAAGACTCAAATGTGTTCAAGAATATAGGCACTTGCCCAATGGGGGATGGGGCTGAGTGCTTCTATTTAATCATCACTGAATACTCAGGAATGTTTTGTTTGTGGGGGGGGGTGTTATTAATCCCCTATCCTGATACTCCATCGTCCCCTAAATAAGGCAATGAGGAAGGTATTTCTTGGGGTACCTTATAAGATGGTCTCTCTTGTAAATCCATTTGATTATGCATATCTGGTTATCATTTATGGACTAATTCCAGGTTAACAATTTAAAACCATATACAGTATATAATTTCCAAGGTCTTTTGTAGCTGAAAGGATCTCAGACTGCTCCCCAAAATTGGGACAGCAACTTGGTTTAAGAAAAGCCCTCCTTATAACAGTAGGGTTCCATATTCAGAGCCGTCTGGATGCATGCACATAACTGTGTGCCCAACAAAAAGTTGGGATGGCCAGCTATGGTGTGATATTTAACAGATTGTGCGATTGGAACAGACTACGCTATCTGTTTGAATATTGGACCCTGATTGCACACCGCACAGTAGGGGGTTGCCATGTGCAGCACAACCAGGGTGCAGAGCTGAATACCCCCATAGAAGAACTGCACAGCACACACTGGTATGCGCCACAGCCACTATGGGCAATATTCAGCCAAAATATGTAGATGAACCCACTGGGCATGCAAAGCACAATGGGCTCATTATGGGCTCATCTGCATCACTGCGCTGCAATGTTGTGAGCCAGGCCAGCCTTCTGAGCCCAATCACAGTTCAAATAAATGAAATCCCTGATCCCCATTTCCCTGGTATAGTTTCCCCCTCCTCAGTCATCATCACACTTCAGAAAAATGAAATCCCCAATTCCTGTTTCCATAGTATAGTGTCCCCACCTCCCCAACCCTGATCACAGTTCAAAACAATGAAATCCACGATCCCCATTTCCATAGTGTAGTGTCTCCCCCGCACTCAGCCCCCAATTACTGATACATCAATCAAAACCCCGGATCCCTGTTCCCTGGTGTCTAGTGGTTCCCCTACCCCTGCACCCTGGTAGGTAGTAACCCCACCACCCCTCACACCCCCATCATAACCCGTTCCAGTGAATGGCACATCCCTCCTCACCCTTTCATGGCCAGTTGCTGACTGAACTGTATAGGAGCATGTACAGTACATAGTATGCATTCATTGGTCAGCTCCAGTACAGTTCAGTCAGTGGCTGGTATTGGCAAGGTGAGGAGGTCTGTGTCAGTCACCGGCATGGGTTGGGATGGGAGGTGTGGGGTGGTGGGTTACTGCCTACTAGGCTGGGGGTGTGGGGGATCACTAGACAACAGGGAACGGGGATCAGGGTTTTGACTGATGTACAGTACCAGTGATCAGGTCTGGGTGGGGGGGACACTACACTATGGAAACGGGGATCTGGGATTATATTTTTTTGAACTGTAATCAGGGCTGGGGGACACTACACCTTAAAAACCGGGATCTTGGATTTAATTTTTCTGAATTGTGAGTGGGGCTGGTGGAGAGACTACACTATGGAAATGGGGATCGGGGAGTTCATTCATTTGAACTGTGATCATGGCTGGTGAGGGGGGGACACTACACCATGGAAATGGGGATCAGGGGCTTTATTTATTTGAACTGTGATCTCAGCTGGAGGGGGATGTGGACCTGGCCCTAGGCTGCACATATGGCACCAACCTTCTCCCATGCACAGTTAAAGCAGGGTTTCAAAAGCATAACTATGCACCGGCACAGATGGCCAATTTTATGCTTGGGGGTTTCAGTATTGTGATGCATGGCTTATGCATGGGGGACCCCTAATTTGCATAGGCACATCACAATATTGTATGTGGCAGTGCAGTCAGGTTTGTGTGATGCATCTGTTGCCTTTGAATATGGCTACACCCCCAATGGCCCGTGCAAGTCTGGAGATGTGTGGTGCATCCAGGGATGTGCCACGCATCTTGTCTGAATATGTGGCCCAGAGTCTATTTCTGTTTGGGACAATCAATAAGTTTAGGAGTCTTCATCTTCCTTTTGATGATAAACTTCCATTTGATTACTTAAATGCATGTATCCATTCTCAAGTCCTGATTGGAACTCCTGCCATTCCTTAAACTTGCATTGGGCATACAGTGGTGCCCAGTGATAGGTTCCTTCTTGTCTAGTTGTGTCATTCAGTAGCCTGATATATCTTCAGACAAGAAAAGACACACACACACACACACACACACACACACACACACACACACAGTTACATTGTGGTAATTTCAAGTTAGTCTAACTTTATGCAGTTTGCTTCGAGCCCACTGGATGGCTCTGTGGTCTACTACAGCAGACACAGAAATGTTAAAAATGTCCAAGCATGCCTCTCAAACACCTGCCTTGCAAATAAGGGACAAGGCATAAGAAATCAGGGACAAATAACCAAAATTAGGGACAGTTCTTACAAAATGGTTATATAAGCTTAAGCAGCCAGCTATATTGTATAACATAGCAAGAAAAGCATTGTCTAAAGCAGTACAAGACTGCAGTATTAATGTCTCACAATATTTTATGCTTCAAATCCCTACCCTTCAGTAATGAAAATTCTACACAGTATTACTGTTTTGCATAAAAACTAATTTTTGTAGGAAATTATGTCAACTGACAGTTTACTGTAGGTTAATGCTGACTGATGGCTTATAAACTGATGGTGGGTAGATGTTATAATAAATAACCCAGTGTCTTGGCATCTTTTTGGGAGCAAGTCCTAAGCTGAGTGTTTATTTAGTTTTTGTTTAACAAGTGAGATACACTAGGCATATAAATGATTGTTTTCAGGTACAACCAAGGGGAATATATCAGTATTAACAGGGAACCACATGAAGAACACAGCACAGACTAGCCAGGGTGTCTGGCTAACATTATAGCAAGCATCATGGAGAATAAAGCATGCTACAGTTACAATATCAACATACAAAAAAAAATCAATCTTTTATACATTGTAAGTAGTAGGTCCAAGGTTGTTTTAAGAAGCAATTACTCATGGCAGCTGGGGAGCCACAACCTAGGTGAAGTTCTAAACAATAAACTTGATAGTATGGAAGCAGGATGCTTTGATGATACTGGGAGCTCTGGCAAGAGTATGACCCTACAAGAACTTATTGAGAGCAGCTTTGAAGAGGCCATGGGATGGAAGGCTATGGATTTCGAAAGGAAGGGACTTCTAGAATTTCACTGCATAGGTGGTGAAAGCATGTTCCCCCATCTTGGTGCTGCATTTGGGAATGTGGAAGAGGGATACATCAGCAGATCTGATTGAGTAGGCCTGGTGAGGTGCAGGAGGGAGGTGAATGGATGGGGCATGGCATGTTACTAGTTTATCAATAAAACCTCTGGGGGAGTTGGATTAACATGCAGTAAGAGACACCAAGGGAGGTTTATGGGGAGCAATTATGCATAAGGTGTGATGAGGGCAGGAAAAAGTGACCAGTATTATTGTAGGTTTCTTCCCACTTGTTTGGGGCTGATTTGGAGACATGTGTATAGATAGCTGGACATACTGAAGACAGGGAAGGATGACACCCTGCGAGATGGTGAGGCTGGCCTTGGGTATGAGAGAGCATTTGGCATGCTTTGCCAGTCCAAATCTGGAGATGACTGCCTTACATAAAGGAAATGTAGAGGGAGAAGTCCAGGACAGGATTGAGGGTGATACCCACAGTAGATATTTCATGTCCACCACTATAGAAAAAGGGGACCCATCATGATATTCGATAGAGAGAGAGTGTCAATACAAGGCCTGAGTCTAGCTTGAGACTTGAATAACATGGCTTGGTTCCTTGAGGAGTTTAGGAGCAGTTAATTTATAATGAGCAATGCCTGGACCAGGGAGATGCCCTCCTGTAACTGGTCATTAACTTTGTAGATGGAGGGAGAGGTATAATACAAAACAATATCATCAGCATATACTGTATGATAAGACGAGCAGTGTGATAGGATGGAGGGGATGTCATTTATAAAGATAGGGAAATCAGAGAACCAAATATGGAACCTTAAGGGATACCTAGATTAATTGGGGTGAGGGAAGAGACAGCATTTTTGAAATGGACATACTACAGTTATTGAAACATGAGGCAGCATGGCAGGAGACAGCCATTGAAAATAATTTGGATTGGAGCAGTGAATGGTCAACAGAGTCAAATGCTGCTGGAAAGGCAGTATTATTTTTTTAAAGGTAAAACATGATTTGACCTGTATAAAATTAAAGGCATCCTCAGAAGGAAAGTGTGAGGGCTACTGATGAAAAAATAAAATAATTCACATCTCAATCTATGCACTGTTTAGGAACGGGGAGTGTTAAGGTGGGTATCGGAAGGGAATGTTGTGAAAAAAAATAATATTAACAAATCAGGACTGTCCAAGTTTTAATGATAAAATGAAAAATGGTAGCATTAAAGACAGATTTTGGTAAGCACTGAGCTTTTTAGGCAGAGACGACAAGCCGCCAGAGGAGATGCACATCAGGGTATGAGGGGTCTGTTTGCTGACTTGCCACCCTCCCCCTACAGCAATAAACTTAAAAAAAAAATCTGTGGACTATTGCTTATCGTTTGGAGACATGCTCCTATAGTCTGATCAATTTTGCTGCTATGAATGGAGCCAAGATCCAGATCTAGTGGAGTGTTTGCCAAGTGCCATTTTTAAACAGCCACTTGGGATTTAATTAGCTCTGCTGTTCCAAGCACAGAGCCACCGATCCTCCAGAGAGGATGCACATTGGGGGTATGAAGGGTCTGTTTGTTGACTTGCCACCCTCCCCCTACAGCAATTAACTTTAAAAAAAATACATGTGGGACTATTACTTATCATTTGGAGACCAGCTCCTATAGTCCGTCTGATCAATTGTGCTGCTTTGAATGTAGCCAAGATCCAGATCCAGTGGAGCATTTGCTGAGTGCCATTTTTAAACAGTCATCTGGGACTTTATTAGCCCTGCTGTCCCAAGTGCAGTCCTGCAGAGCCACCAGAGGGAATGCACATCGGGGGTAAGAGGGGTCTGTTTGCTGACTTGCCTCCCTCTCCCTATGGCAATCAACTTTTAAAGAAAATATTAATATATGTCGACAATTGCTTATCATTTGGAGCCCCACTACTATAGTCTGCCTGATCAATTTTGCTGCTTTGAATGGAGCCGAGATCCAGATCCAGTGACGTGTTAGCCAAGAACCATTTTTAAACAGTCACCTAGAATTTTAATTAGCCCTGCTGTCCAAAGCACAGAGCCACTGAGCCGATAAGGGAATGCACATTGGGGGTATGAGGAGTCTGTTTGCTGACTTGCCACCCTCCCCCTACAGCAATTACCTTTTTAAAAAATAATATCTGTGGACTACTGTTTGTCATTTGGAGACCGTCTCTTATAGTCCATCTGATCAATTTTGTTGCTTTGAATGGAGCCAAGATCCATATTCAGTGGGGCATTTGCCAAGCACCATTTTTAAACAGTCACCTGGGATTTAATTAGCCCTGCTGTCCCAAGTGCAGAGCCACCAATCCGCAGGAGGGGATGCACATCGGGTGTATGAAAGGTCTGTTACCTGACTTGTCATCCTCCCCCTACAGCAATTAATTTTAAAAAAAAAATAACTGTCGACTATTGCTTATCATTTGGAGACCAGTTCCTATAATCCATCTGATCAATTTTGCTGCTTTGAATGGAGTTGAAATCCAGATCCAGTGGGACATTTGCCAAGTGCCATTTTTAAACAGTCACCTGGGATTTAATTAGCCCGGCTGTCCCAAGTGCAGAGCCACAGAGCCGCTGGAGGGGATGCACATCGGGGGTATGAGGAGTCTATCAGCTGACTTGCCACCCTCCCCCTACAGCAATTAACTTAAAAAAAAGTATAATATGTGTGGACTATTGCTTATCCTGTGGAGACCCGCTCCTATAGTCCATCTGACCAATTTTGCTGCTTTGAATGGAGCTGAGATCCAGTGGGGCAATTGCCAAGTACCATTTTTAAAACAGTCACCTGGGATTTAATTAGCCCTGCTGTCCCAAGCGCAGAGCCACACAGCTGCTGGAGGAGATGCAGATTGGGGGTATGAGAAGTCTGTTTGCTAACTTGCCACCCTCCCCATACAGCAATTAACTTTAAAAAAATAATAATATAATAACAATAATTAAAAAAATAATAGTAGTGTAACCCCTAGGTGGCGCTATCCCAAGGGCTACTACCCCTGCCTGGTGGGCTAGTGAGTTAAAGAAGAGACCTGATTTCTGAATCGAGTTCACTCTCCCGGTCAGGGTTGGTAGTGGTCAAGCTAACCTGGGCACAGCCCTCTGGGACACTGTAACCCCACTCTTTCCTTACTAGTGGCCGGAACAGTATACAATAATCACTTTCACAATACTCCTGATACACCACGCAAGTACCCACACTGTTTGCACTTACCACCAAGGCTTTTCTCTGGCTCAAAGAAGACTTTTCGGGAATCCACATTTGTAGGGGGGTTACACCCTTCCCAGCCTGGAGAAAACTTGGCGTTGCGTCAATTCTGTACCATCTTCCATCATTTAACATAAACTTTCTACTTTACTATACATTTTTACTACACTTTATAATACTATATCCATTTTGACAATACATTAGGCATATTTCACACAAGTCAGTTGAACATTACTATACTAAATCAGGTGATAACTTCTTGTACATTAAACAGAGTAAGAGGGGGCCCTTCCCTATTAGCTAACTTGGGGCTAGATGGGGCAGGAGCACCATGGTGAGAGGCAGAATAAGTAACCTGGAATGGGCCGTCAAGCTCAATTTGGGCAGTGAGCTCAGTGAAACATATACACCTTTGTGAACCACATGGAGAGGCAAGTCCACAGGCCTCCCCGGAGAATCACAGCTGAAACGCAATACCGGATTGACAGCTCAGCCAGTCTTTCTGGGGAGAACAACCAGTCTCTGTACTTTCAGCAACAGCCTTGGGGCTTTCATCACCTGTGAGGGGAGCCTCTGCCTGGGTAGAAATGTCCAAACTTGGAGCACTGTCTGCTCCTTGCTCTGTGGGTTCTGTTTCTACAACACTTTGCTCATTTTGAAGAGGTCCTGGTACTGAAAGGGGGTTATCAGCACTCTCATAGTGTTCTTCAAGTTCTGGCATGTTACCAGAAAGACTCATTCCATCAGCCCCTCCAGGCAATGCGTTCGCATACACAGGCTGGCATCTCAGACACGATACTTGCACTTCTTTCAGGATGCGGCCCAGGAGAGCTGGGGATAAGCGATCCAGAAGGCAGCTTCCCACCCCGAAATCATGGATTACCAAAACAGCTACAGTCCAAAAGTAGCATAATCGCCTCCGCCATCGAAGTGGACTGACAGTCACTATCATTCTGGGCCTGCTGCGGAGAGAAACCTTAAATCTGTGATCACTGGGGTAGGTTGGCTCTGTCTCTTTCTTGCAGCAGCACGAGTCACCAGCCCAGGGCTCAATTTCTAGGGGTTCAGCCTCAATCATGACTTGGCCGATAGGTAGCAAGTGGTTATGGTGCATGGTCTTGACAGCTTTGGAGTTGTTCTCTGGGCGCACCTTGTACACAGGTAAATCATCCAACTTTCCAACTACTACATGGGGAAGATGGTGCCACCGATCAGCAATTTAGTGTTTACCATGCAGTCCCAAATTGCGTAACAACACACGGCCTCTGCGTTGAAGCTCTTGAGCCTTTACTTTTTTATCATGCCTGTCTGTTATCTAGATTTCTCTTGGCGACCATTGTCTGGGCCAGTTGATAGGCATGGCTCAATTGAGCTTTCAGTTTTTGTACCTGTTGCAAGTAGTTTTTGGCTCGGACCCCATCTGGGAAGATACCCAAAATAGACATCAACAGGCAGCCTGGCCTCTCTCCCGAACATGAGGCGGTAGGGAGACAACCCAGTAGAATAATTTTTCATGCAATGGTATGCGTGTACCAAGGTGCTAATCTGCTGGCTCCATTTATGCTTGTCTTTTGGGTGGAGGGTACCCACCATGTCTAGAAGGGTGCTGTTAAAATATTCTGGTTGAGGGTCTCCATGTGGGTGATAAGGGGTGGTTCTTGACTTTCGCACCCCCCTCAGAAAGAGCATTTCTTTGATTAGTCGACTCTCAAAGTCTCTGCCCTGGTCAGAGTGGATCCACTGGGGGGCACCATAGTGGACAAAGAAATTTTCCACTAGCACCTTGGCCACGGTAGATGCCTTTTGATCTTTGTTGGGAAAAGCTTGTGCATACTGTGTGAAATGATCTGTAACCACTAACACATTGCCAATGTTCCACTGATCAGGTTCTAAACACAAGAAGTCTTTGCAGACTAGTTCCATGGGGGCACTGGTAGTAATATTAACAAGGAAGGCAGCCCTCTGAGGCAGGGCTTTTCTTTGCAGGCAGCAACTACAAGTCTTTACATGGTGCTCAACATCGGCCCCCATTTTGGACCAGTGGAAGCGAGATCGTACCAGGTCAAGGGTTCTGTCAATACCGAAGTGCCCCATGTAATTGTGGAGGGACCTCAGTACCAAATCTTTAAAGGCCGTGGGCAAGACCAATTGTTGCTTGTCTACTTTGCCACTACAATCTACTGTCTCTCTATACAACTGATTGAGCAACTTCAATCTGGGGGCCTTCTTTAAACAATAAAGCAGTTTGCAAGTCAGTGGAACATAACTTAGACACATCTTTCCCCACACGCAGGGCATCAAGTGCTGGCTGAATCATAGGATCTCTGGATTGAGCCCACTGAATGCTGTCATTGTCAAATTGAGGTAGTGCACTAATAACTAGAGTAGAGAAGTGGCAATAATCAGCTGGTATGCAGGTGTCAGAAGGGCCCAAGCAATCTACTAAACAGTCCACTGTGTCCGTAGACATCTGTTCATGTCTGTCAAACTTTTGGCTCAATGCTCGAATGTCAGGTTCAGACAGCCTGACCCAATCACTCTTGGAAGTGGGCCTCCATGATAGGGCGTCAGCATCAATATGGTTCAAACCTGGTCTGTATTTGACAGCATAATCATAGGTTGATAATGCAGAAAGCCACTGGTGCCCAGTGGCGTCTAACTTAGCTGAAGTCTGTACATAGGTCAACGGGTTATTGTCAGTCTTCACCAATATCTTTGCCCCATAGATGTATTCATGAAACTGGTCAATGATGGCCCATTTTAGTGCAAGGAACTCCAACTTATGCACAGGGTAGTTTTGTTTGGATGGGGTCAAGCTCCTACTGACAAAAACTACTAGTCTCAGGCCATCCTCATAGTCTTGATATAGCACCACCCCTAAACCCTGTAGATTAGAGTCCATATGCAGCACATAGGGTTTGGTGGGGTCATCATAGGTGAGAATGGGGGCATGGGTGAGCTGGTATATGATCTCATGGAAGGCTGCTTCACAGTGAGGCATCCAGTGGGGCCCAAAGAGTTCACCTGGGTGGAAGTATACTTTTTCTGTTTCTTTAGCTGCCCCTTTTTTGTATTTACGATTGGTAGGAGGGTAACCCGGGGTAAGGTTCAAGAGTGGACGAATCACCTTGGAATAGTCTTTTATGAACCTATGGTAGTAGCCACAGAACCCCAGGAAACATTGTAGTTCTTTCAGATTATGGGGCTGGAGCCAAGTAGTCAGTACTTCAACCTTACAGGGATCAGTCTCTATCCCTTTTGTAGATACTATGTGCCCCACATACTTCACGGAGATTAGGAAAAACTGTCACTTGTCAATGGACAGCTTGAGGCCAAAGTCTTCCAGTGGGTCTAGGACTTTAAGCAGTCGGTCTCATGCTTCTCTGCTCCCAAACACAATGACATCATCCAAGTACACCAGGTATTCCAGCAAATTCATATCTTCTACTGCACGTTCCATCAGTTGCTGAAAGGTGGCCGGGATGCCCAATATCCCCTGTGGCATCCTCAGAAACTCATAGAACCCCAATGGACAGGTGAAGGCTGTTTTCTCACGGTCTTCCAGGGCCATCAGGATCTGGTAGTATCCGCTGCCAAGATCCAACATGGAGAACCATTTGCTCTCATTCAAGCAGTCCAGGGCATCTTATATACGAGACATAGTGTATTGGTCTGGGAAGGTCCACTGATTCAGGGACCGATAATCAACACACATCCTCACAGACCCATTCTTCTCATGCACAACCATAATGGGAGAGGCATATGGGCTCCTGGATTCTTGTATCACACCAGCAGTGAGTATTTCCTGCAGGTGTCTTCTCACATCATCTATGTCTGCTGGGGCTAGGTGTCAGGACCTCTCTCAAAATGGCCATTCATTGTGCAGGTGTACCTGATGCTCCACACCCTGGACACATCCCACATCCCATTCCTTCAACAAAAACACTTGGTCTCTCTGGGCAAGTCTCTTGCTAATTGTAGCTTTCCATTCATCTGGCAATGGGGAGTCACCAAAGTCAAACAAGTCTGGGGTCACTCTCTCCTTCTCACCAGGGTGCTTGTTGCTGGGCAATACTGCAGTGTCTGTGCAGTGTACCATAGCTAGGGTGCACCCTCTGTTCACCTGGCTCTCCCAATCTGACACATTGTGAATCTGGACAATCACTAGTCATGCATAGGCATGGGCATGAGCAGACAAGATACTGGGATTGACCAACATTCTTTCTGGCAACTTTCCATCACATGGTGCATCCAACATCAATATTTTGTTCTTGACATCTTTCTGGAGGTGGACCTCCCCTTGAATGGTACAATAGGCATTAGAGGCCTGTACCATTGAATCGGGATCCTTCTTCCACATGATCCCCACTGGTTCATCCTGGTCGACTTTCTCGGATTTCTGTTGCAAATCATAGGCCTTCTTGATCAGAGCCGGAATTCTCAGGGCCCTCCCAGTCCATTGCCCTTGTTTCTCGTGACAGAGTTACACCAGTCTCCCAAACATATGAGCTTTTGTTCAAATTAACAGGGGAACCCCATCATACAGTCCGGTGGGGGGACACACTAGGGCCAGTGTCTCTACTTGCTCCTCTACATCAGTGACAGTTGCAAGAAAAGACAACCAGAGGCAGGCATATCTTAGATATGTATAAGACTTTTCACTCAGCCCCCATACATGTAGGCCTTCCAGGGATTGTAAGGGCACATCAGATGAGTGTTTGTTATACCAGTCCTGAAACACAATGGTCACTTGTGACCCTTTGTCAAGCACAGCCTGAATATGAATACCATTCACAGTCACCATAGTCCCCATTGAAGGGCCCACTATTTTGGACCAGTCTGGAGAGGCAGTAGCAGAGGCCTGGACAGACAATTTAGTCACAAAGAAATTTGAGTTAGGGTTTCTCGAACCCTCACTGCGGTCATTTTGGGCACCTCTTGACCATTGATTTGCTTTTCGGAGCACCCCTTGGAGTCTGTTTACTACTCTTTCCAAGTCCTTCTGAGTCCGGCATTCTCTTTTCATTTGGCCATCCTTTCCACAATTGTGATAAATGATAGACTCCTGGGTCACCCTGGGAGAGAACATCGTATGAGGAACTGAAGCAGTAGTAAGAGATTAGGGTCTAGTATCTACCTGCATTGGTGAGAGTGATGCAACATGTCTTAACAGTTCCTTTAGAGTGGCAGTCAATCTGGTAATCTCAGCCTTGAAGCTACCCTCGTTAGCAGATGCCTGAGTGTGCACCCGCACCCCCATGGCAGTCACATCCTGAAAGGGACCAGAATCTTGTTCCATGGGAAACCTTTGCAGAGGCACCCATCTTCAACTCTTGGACTTCCTTTAGTAGCTCATCTTTCCTATGCTGGGCCCAGGGCAGGAAGTCTTTTGCATTCTCAGAGTGCTCGTTAAGTGACGACTTTTGCCCCTGAGCCTCACTTGGCTGATCATTCTCGGTCACTTGCGTAGCAGCAGCAGATATGGGTGCAATTCCCCCACAGGGTCACCTTTTCTCAACCCCCTGAATTTCTTTCATTAGCTCGTCATAGGAGGGAGGTGATTCCAGTCGGGTGGCAAGGCATAACTCAAGCAGTAACAATTCTGAAAATGGAACAGACTTAAGGATCCGGTCCAGCCTAGTTCAATCTAATTCATTTGATGGCAAACTACCCTTTCTGAGGCACTCTTGGAGCAGCTTTTCAAAAGTTGAGGTATATACACAAACAATGGCTCCCTTGGGTACTGCTGCATGTTTCTTACTCAAACTGCAGCAAGCCTGGGAATTTCCCCAAGATCCAAAAGGTTTGGTTGGCTGATTTGGCTGTCAGTCAAAGCAAGAGATCCCCCTTCAGGTGCAAAAAGGCACCAAAAGCTCCAAACTACAATTCCTACAGATTTTGACTCCAGACAGCTCCTGTAGTCCGGCTCCATTCTAGGTCCCACCAGTAAAGATTGGTCCAATTCGCAGTCCCGGGCCAAATGGTGGGGACAAACAAAACAATCCTTGCTGCAAAGAAGGCAGGTTAGACAAACTACATTATCATTAGCACTCTAAATGATTTTCAGCAAATAGTTACATCTTTCAACAGAGCTCCCTCTCAGATTACTTATGACTGCAATTCAAGCAGCTCTTAAAGAGACAGTGCACAGAGGCTATACAGGAACTCTCTGGCAATCACATTTAAACTGCTAAAATGCAGGACACCAACCTGGCAGTGAGCATTTAGGCAAGTTCAAAGAAGACTTTTCAGGAACCCCCATCTGTAGGAGGGTTACAATAGTATCTGTGGACTATTGCTTATCATTTGGAGACCCGGTCCTATAGTCCGTCTGATCAATTGCCCTCCTCCTCCCCACCCCTCTTCCACAATCTATTTAAATATAGTGGGTGTGATTGACAAGTGAAATTTTGATTGAGTCTACTATTGAGGAGGAGGAACTCATTTGATTTTCATGTCTTTCTACAGGCTTAGTTAATTAGATAGGTGCCTTGCATTTAGAATGTATCCTGTCTGCATTACTATGGTACCCTTGCTTGCTAATGTTATGTTTTAGTTGCTAATGGTCCAAATGGACCTCTATATTTTGTGGCATTTCTCCAGCTCTGTCTATTTAATAATAGTGCTGCTTAGATGACACATGCTGATTGCTTTATATTCTGGGTTCATTCTGTACTGTATTTTACGACTATAACTACATATCAATGCCCTGCTTAGCTTACTACTGTTGTTCAATCAATTCTTAAGCTGTACTCTGCATTATTTGTCATTTTCTGTTGCTAATTCTAGCTCCTCACTTTGCCCCCCTTTCTCTTCCATTTACCTACCTAAGCACCTTCTCACCATTTTACTACCCTATTCTGCCTCTGCTGTCCCATTTCTCTCCTTCCTGTCACCCCCTCACCTCTTCCTTAGTAATCACTGAGTTTTAATTACATTGCTTTACTGTGCTGTGCTACATCTTCTTTTCTCTATACTCATTTTTCTATTCTGCCTGTTAATTTTAATGGGGTTCTGTTAGCTACTTTACTGCAGATCATTAAACCAGATGCTGTACCCATTTTATTACCCCTCTGTCTCCTATTAAGTTATCTTCCTACCGCTCTACTCCCCTTCTCAGTCATTGGTGTCTTAAGCTTCTTTTCCTTTATTTCCTCCCCTCTTCTATCTCCCCTTGCTACCTTATAACATTTTTACTGCTTTTTGCTACTCCATCTCATCTCCTCCCACTACAGTATGTTCCTCCTTATTCTTTCCATCTTCTCCATACAATGTACCCTAATGTCCATCCCTCCAACTTCCCTTCCTACCTTGCCAAAGTCTCCCTCCTGTCCACAATCCTCCTCCTCCCTCTTTTCCATCTTCATGTCTCCTCCACCTTCTTTACTCTCCATGGCACCCAGGTCCTTCCGTCCTCCACTACCCCTGTATCCACTTAGCTTCCATTCACTCCATATTGTCCACACACAATCACTCCTCTAGCTATACCCCCTCCTCTGTATCTCGTAAGACCTCCATTTCTCAGAGGCACACATCTTTTCCCTCTAGGTTGCTTATCATTTTACTATTACTCACAGCAGGTGATGTTGAACCTAAGCCTGGGCAATCCCTGTTTCCCCCGTTGTCCTAAGAAAAAAATTAAAGATACTTCATCTCAACATCCGGACCCTTCTCCCAAAGGGAGATCTGCTCCAGCCTCTTATGGTTAGCCTAAGACCAAGCTTGATGATCATCACCAAGGTGACTGGTTTTGGGTTTTTACCAGAAAACCCGGGAAAATTCTGGAATTAGGACTACCTGAACAAAGATTTCATGGAATCTGACATTTTATACCAGATCAGTAAATCTACAAAACTTGCATTTTTCTTATACTTGCTTCCTCTACTATTTTCAGTTTGCTTTATGTATTGCTCAGTATATTAAGCCTTCTTTTATTCTGATTATTTATACATAGACCAAAAGAATGACAGCAGAATCCCTGTAAAATCCAGAAATTAGAGTAACAGTCACCAGTGCAATTCCCGAATCTGAAGTCTTAAATATGGAATTTCATTGTTTTAATTACCATAAATCAGTGGCCTTGATCATCACTGAATCATGGCTCCCCTCCAAAATACCTGATGCTTCCATCTCCATCTCTGGTTACTCCCTCATTTACCAGTACCAGTCCTCTGGGGTGGAGGGGTAGCCATTTACATTGCATCATCCATCCAGTATACCATCTCCCTTTCCATTAATTCCCCTGCTGCCTAGGAACTTCTGCTACTCAAGCTTTCCTTCCCCTGTTCCCTTACTATCTTTGTAGGTGGTATCAACTGCTGCCCAAGCATCCCATCTTCCAGTATCTCAGACCTTATCACTTCTCTCTCAACCCACTTGTCAGCTGGTGAACTCCTCATCCTTGGGGATTTCAACTTAAATTGGCTTTCCAGTACTGAATTCAAATTCCTTAACTTCACCTCCTCCCAGAATATCACACAATTGATCTCAGATCCAACCCGTTTAAACCATAAGACAGGTAAGCACTCCCTAATAGACTGGGTGCTAACATCCCACCCCCACTGGGTAGTTACTTTCAGAGTCCTGCCTGATGCACTTAGTGACCACCACATGGTCTACTGTGTGTGTAAAATCTACCACCCCAAAGCACTGCCAAAATCCTCCTCCTCCTCCACTCATTAATGTCCTTAGACTTGTCCTCCCTCCATGAGGAACTCGTTGGTATTGACTGGTCTCCTATGGTAAATGACTCCTCTGTTGACTCAGCTCTGGGCTACTTCATAACCATGAGTTCTTATATGTCTGGGATCGGCACGCCCCAGTCAGAAAAACTAGGGTCCGAGGTGTCACCTCCTCTGGGTAAGAGCCTAACTGCTTGCCTGTCAGCATGCGCGTGACCAAGCGTGGCAGACATACAAGACCTCAGGCATTACTGGCGACCTGCTTTTACATCGATTGCTCCAAAATGCCTGCACTAGAGCCATCAGACTTGCCAAATCAGAATATTTCTCTTCCACCTTTCAGGAGAACCTTAACAACCCCTCTAAATTCTGGAAGGTAGTTCATGCCCTAGTCTCCCCCTCCCTGGTCCACTCCCCTCTTCCAGTCCTAAAGATACAGTAGGCGACTCCATTATCTTAGACCATCCCTCTGTAGCTATCGAATTCAACACCTTCTTCACTACTTCTTCTTCTTCCCTTCTTGCTTCTTTCCCTCCTATAGATCCTATCCCAACAGTTCCTCCCGCACCCTCTCCCTCCTCTCCCCTCTGTTTCTCCTTCCCACTGGTCTCCACCAATGTCACCCTAATGGCTCTTCTAGCCTTAAACCCTATGAGGGCAAAAGCCCAGATAGGCTTGACCCTAAGCTCTTGCACCTCTCTCCCCACACCATTGTGCTCCCATTCACCTATCTTATAAATGTCTCCTTCACACTGGCCACTGTCCCTAATGCCTGGAAGCTTGCCACTGTCATTCCTCTTCCCAAGAGTGGTGATTCAACTAATCCTGGTAACTACCATCTGATATCCTCACTTCCAGTTCTTGCTAAACTCCAAGAGCACTTCGTCCTGGCCCAACTTTCCACTTTCCTAGACTCCTCCTTCTTCACCACTTTCCATTCGGGTTTCCGGAAGGCCCACTCCACCACAACCTCCCTCCTCTGGCTCACTGACTCCATTTTCTTGGGCATGGATCAGGGCCACATCGCCTCTGTCATCTTTGTCGATCTGGAAAAAGCCTTTGATACTGTTTATTTTTTTTTTCCAATTGTTTAACCAGGTGTGACACACTAAGCTGAAAGCTTGTTTACAGGTGCAACCTGGGAGCACAGGGAAGTT
The DNA here is from genome assembly GCA_016271365.2 of Neoceratodus forsteri. Lineage (NCBI taxonomy): Eukaryota > Metazoa > Chordata > Ceratodontiformes > Ceratodontidae > Neoceratodus > Neoceratodus forsteri. The sequence goes on from CM057456.1 coordinate 1,685,577,313, forward strand.
AAGTGACTTGCTTAGGGTCACACAGTATGCAAGTGAGGGCTGTGGGATTCAAACCCAGGTCTCCTGATTTGCAGCTCAGAGCCTTAAACCACTGTGCTATACTGCCTGCCTGTTGCCCTTACTCCGCTCCTTACCAAACATGAAACAGCTGGTCTCTCCCCAAACTTGGTGCTCTGTACAGATACCGTGGCTGCCCCCAGGCTTGCCATGAAATCATCCAGGAGATGATCTTACTGATATTTGACTTCGGAGACATAGTTTACAGTGTTGCTCCTAAGACAACCCTCACCAGACTGGACACCCTATTCAATTCTTTCTGAAGCTTTGTTGTAAACTGTCCACCATGTACTCACCACTGCGACCTCTACTCCACTCTCTCCTTTCCTTCTCTTGGGGCCAGGCACCTTGCCCATAGTGCTTCATTAGTTGGGAAGTTCTGTCTTGTCTTCCTTCCATCCTATCTACACATCCTTCTTTCCTTCCCTTCTTAGCTCACCTACTTCCTCCTCAACTCCCCATCCAGGACCTTAGCCCTCCCTGCCTGTACCTCCAAAGCAGGTAGGGCTGCCTTCTCCTATCATTTTTCTAATCTTTGGAACTCCTTCCCCTTAGACATTCCCTCCACCCCATCCTCTAGCTTGTTGTCTCATCTTCTCCATAACTATATCTCTCCTTCCTGCAGCTGTTTCTGATCCCTTCCCCCTTCATAACTTTATTTCTTTTTCTCATTATATTATTGTCTTCTCATTTATTATTTGTTCTATACATATACATACACATATATATTTATATTTGTATGTATTGATGTATTTTCTCACATCCTTCATTTAAGTACTGTATCATTTTTGATTTGCTTGTCCTTTGTGTCCCAATTTTGTGTCTTGTTAAGATTTTGTTTGTGTTTCAGCACATTGTATTATGTGTCTTGCAATGCAAATTGTACCTCATTCCCCCTTCCCCCAGGATGTATCTGGAAACTAGTTATTTTAGCATAGTATTTCTTTACTGGTAACACTTTTTCAAATAAATAACTATATGAGTAAGACAGAGAACCCAAACTGTCAATTGATTTATTTGTTTGAACATATTCTACCAGGAGTCCAAGAGGGCATGTTTCAAGTTGTGACTTGAGGAGGGTAAGGGGTAGGATAGAAAAACATAAACAAAAATTTTATAAAACACACTATAGAGGTACATTATACACTAAAGAGATTGTAATGTAGTATGTATACCCTAGTATGAAGTAAAGCAGTCACAAATGAATCAACTCATTGAATAATAAATCATTGAACAAGTGCAATGATTGCAGATTAACTGTGAGCACAAACAGCCAATCTTCAAAGACGACTAGTTCATGCAGTTATTGCAAAATTCATAATTAAAACCCATACACCACCAATGGCAGCTGATTCTCACCTTCTTCTCACTCTCTGGCTTACTGATGTCTGCCCTAGCCAAGTCATGTATCTATATACCATTGTCATGGCAAAGACATTGCACATTGTGGTCAACCCAAAAAATGCCATCAGATAAGCAAACGTGTGGCACACTTCTTGGTTTTCACCCAGGGCAACATGCATTCAATTTGTGGCATAGGATGTTAGCACCATAGGGCTAACCAGGCACATACCCAACAGATCATCGATGACAATCCCCATCACTAGTATTTGGAATAAAGAAATGTGATTCCTGTTTCCTCACCTGTGGCTCTCCAAGAGTACCAAAGTGATAAGGTTACCTACAACACCAGCTGAGAACATCACAGCACTGGTGATTGGTTCTGCTCCAGGCTGTACACTAGAAGCAGTCCAGCAGCTGAGAGATCTGTCACAACACTCTCCCCTCTCCCCCAGCAAGTTGTAATGGAGGACCCCGGGGCCTGCTCCAGCATTACAGGCAGTCCAGCAGCTGAGAGCATGGTCATAATGCTCTCCCCCCCTCTCCCCAGCAGGCCATAAAGGAGGACCCCTGGGCCTGCACCAGCATTGCATGCAGTTCAGCAGCTGAGAGCATGATCACAAGGCTCTTCTCCTTCCCCCAGAAAGCTGTAATGGAGGACCCCCAGGCCTGCATCAGCATCACAGGTACTTCACTACTGCAGTTCTAGGAGCACTAACCCACCCAACTCACCCCTCCCACCCGCCACCCAGGAGTGTCGCTACCTTTATAGGTTGTCCTGAAACTATCAGTCACTTTTCCCACCCTAGGAAGTAAGAGTGGCTCCTCCTAACCCCACCCCTTCAACTAACTTGGGGACATTCACCCTTCTTATTTCAATTGCCCTCTTTTCTCTCAGTCCCCTCCCCCTACCAATTGTCCTCACCAGATGCTGCTTGGGATCAAATCCTGCTCTCCTTGTTCCTGTCACCTCCCTCAGCCACTGCCTATTCCTCTAAGCCACCTCTCAGATAATTATTCAAGCAGCTACCTTTTCTATATCCTCCTCTAGCTACTCTTTTCGCTTTACTGCCACCTTGTGACTAACTGCATCTGACCTCCTACTCATCGTTTCCCAGTCCTTTAGTTCTGTGACACATAATATGTCCTCTCACTCCCTCCTTATCATTCTCCACTTCCCCTTTCCTTTACTGCTCCATTTCATCCTCATCCTCCTCAGAACCTGCCCGCCAGCTTCCACCCTCCCAAGCACACCTTTTCCTTCCCCCTCCCCCAGTCCCCTCAATCCTACTGCTTAGCTGTCCTCTCAACTACCCCCCACTCCTCTACCATCTCCAGTCCTGCGTTACATACACCCCTGCTCCCATCTCCAGCATCTGCCCTTGTGCTATCCTCCTCAGACAGCTGCTGCACCCTCACTAACAGGCCGATATCATGCTCCTTCAACTACCTAAAAAAAAGTGTGCTTCTCAAAGTTTCTAATACCCTGTTTCCTCTTCCTTCTTATGGCTAATGATGTTGAACCAAATCCCAGTCCCATCACTCCCACCAGCCCCTCAAAAAGGAGGCTTAGGAACCTACAACCTAAATGCTAGGAGCCTACTGCCTAAAATGGACCATCTAAGGGCCTGGGTGTCCCTGAACTCCCCTGATATCCTCTGTGTGTCCAAATCCTGGCTATCCTTGAAGTTCTCTAACTCTGCCACATACCTCCCAGGCTACACCTTATACAGACAAGACAGAGGGAAAAGAGGTGGTGGTGTAGTGGCCTAAGTACTTGAATCCCTCCCCTCCCCTACTCCTGCAAACCTCCCTCTCCTCTCATAAGCTACTGCTTCTCAAACTGACATTCCCATCAACAACCCCCATCTTCTTAGGCGTATGCTTCTCCTCTCCCAAAGTCCAGCTGTCTGTCCTAATCTCCATCCTTGCCTCCCTAGTCTCTCTCCCAAAAGGGAGAGCTACTTCTTTTGGGGAACTATAATGTGAAATGGATCTCAGTTTCTGCCAAGTCCATTATTCAAGGAATAGAGGCACTAAACCTAATCCAACTCCTAATGGAACCGACTAGACTAAATCCACACTCCCCAACCACTCCTTAATTGACTGGATCCTAACATCCCACCCCCTAAAATATTAATTTCCCTGTACCCTTACCGATGCCTTTAGTGACCACTGCATGACTCACTGCCACAGAGTATCCCGACACCTCCACTCCCTCCCCAAATATCTGTTTTTCCACCCACTCAAATCCCTAAATACTAGGGTCCTCCTATCTGACCTGCACTTGGCTGACTGGTCAGACTTTTTCATCCCCCCGATGTAGATTCTGCCCTCAAATCCTTCACCTCCACCTTCCTCACAATCTGGGATCAGCATGATTCTCTTAAAAGACTGTGGCTTTGCTGGAAGCATCTCCCTTGGATCTCCATCAAGCTAATTTCCCTTTTTAAATCAAGAGACCTGGCATGGCTCACCTGCAAGTCCTTCTCCAGGCCTGCAGACCTACAACACTATAGAGCATTATGCAATACTTGCACCAAAGCAGTGCACAAAGCAAAAGCCAACTTCTTTAGGGATAAGCTGAATGATACTATGTCAACTCCAGCTGATTTCTTGAAATCCTCCGCCCTCTACTAGGCTCCTCCTCCACCACCACACCTGCCTTCCTCTTCCCCTCCAGCTTTGACCCATCCTTAGCTACCTTCTCTATAAATCTCTTCTTCACCACCTGCACCGTCCCCCCCAGCTCTCTTCCCCCCTTCTAAGATCTCTAAACCCTCACTTCATCCCCCAACCCTATCCCCGCACCCCCCCAGTGGGTTCTCCCTCCCCCATCACTATCAGCGAAGTTCACCACACCCTAAAAGCTCTAAATTCCTCCTAATCCAGCTGTGATGGCCTTGATCCCAAACTTCTGAGGATTTTTGCCCCTGCCATATTCCCCCCTCGACTCACCTGCCTACTCAACCTTTCTATCATTAAGTGTACTGTGCCAAATGCCTGGAAATTAGCCAAAGTCATCCCTCTCCACAAAGAAGGGGACCCCGCCCAACCGGACAACTGTGGACCCATATCACTCCTACCCCTGGCTGGTTTCCATACCCAAGGGCTACACTTCGAGTGGGCCGGTGGCTTGGCTGGCCTCAGGACCCCATCCTACTCATGTAGTGCTGTGCAATGCTAAGTCCATTAAAAACAAGACGGCAGTTATTGCTGATCTTGTTGGGTCATCGGACCTGACTTTCATCACCGAGATCTGGCTGGATAAAAATTCTGGCCCAGTTCATGAATCAGCTATTCTGGACAGGTTCTCAATGATACACCGTTTGAGGAAGGATCATGGAGTGGGGGTGCAGAATTATGTTTTAGAAAGAAATTGGGCCTTGTACATGTGTCAGTTGGGGAGATCCAGTCCTTTGAACATATCGTGGGCGCAGGTGTGGGGTGCAGGATTCTTCTTGCCTACCATCCAACCTGGGGGCAAGAAGCAGTTCCTGCAGGAAGTCGCAGACTTCATCACTGACATGGTATTGGAAGTCCCCAAATGGATGGTTCTGAGGGATTTCAATGTTTGGGTTGATGATGAACTTTCAGTTTGGTCAGGACTTCCTCCAACTGATGAATTCATTGGACTTCACACAGGTGATTACCTCTGCGACCCATAGCTATGGTCATTCTTTGGATCTGGTCTTCCTACTGGGTATGGAGACTTCTGATTTGGTGGTGGAGCCTGTCAGTTAGTCTGACCATCACACTATAAGGTTCAGTTTCCAGGCTCCCCCCCATAGGCCTGCCTCTATGGAGAAGGGGTTTGATTTCAAATGGCCTGGTTGTGGTACTGGACCTATTGGGCCTATCAAGTGCAGGTGGTGATCCAGACGCACTGATACAGGTCTATACTAGGGCTGTGTCTGAGGCTGTGGATTAAATCGCTCCTGTCTGGGTTCACCCCCTCACCCAGCGCTCCTGGTCCCCTTGGTTTGATGGGACTTTGGGGGAGCTGAGGAGAGTGGGACAAAGGCTGGAGCATTGCTGGAGGAAATCAGGCCTTGATGCTAACAGACTTAGATTGATGGCCCATTATAAGGACTATCAATTGGCTATCTCCTGTGAGAAGGCATAGTTCCTGTCCAGGGAGATTGCCACTTCACAGAATCGACCAGCTCAGCTCTTTTGGACTGCGGACAGACTGTACAATCCAGCCTGTCTGCTGACTCGGAGAACATTGTCACAAGAAAAATGTGATGAGCTTGCTTGATTCTTTGTGGATAAGGTTGTCGGCATTAGGTCTCAGATCTGTGCAGCCCGCTCCAATTGGGATGGCGGTGGTCGATGAGAGGTTGCAGCTCCATGGTTTGTCTGGTCTGACTTTGGCCGGCCAGTGATTGAGGATGTCATGGGGATCATCCAGAGTATGCGGCCAACCTGCTGTAGTTTGGACCCAGGCCCTATGCACCTCCTTGTGGGGTGTGTTGAGGTCATTGGCCCAGTCCTAGCTGAGATTGTCTGGTGTTCATTAGAGTCAGGCATGTTTTCAGACATACTGAAGGAGGCGGTGATAACACCAGTCCTTAAGAAATCCTCTCTCGATCCAGACTGTCTTGCTGACTACAGACCCATCTCTATCCTTCCCTTTGTGAGTAAGGTTATTGAGAAGGTGGTCATGCTGCAGCTGGAGGATCACCTTACCATCCACGACATCTATGATCCTCTCCAGTCTGGATTTCAGAAAAGGCATTGTACTGAGGCAGCCCTTGTTCGGGTTCTCAATGATCTCCTGATCACGAGACATCAGAAGAGGCATTCTATCTTGGTCCTTCTTGATCTGTCCATGGCATTTGACATAATGGACCATGGTGTGTTGCTAGAGCACCTGTGGCCAATCTGTGGACTGTCAGGTATGGTCCTCAGATGGTTTCAATCTTTCCTCACCAGCAGGTTTCAAAGGGTTGTTTTGGGGATGTACTCCTCTGACAAGTTCTCCCTGCTGTGTGGGGTGCCACAGGGCTTGGTGCTTTCACCCATGTTGTTCGTGGTGTACATGCTACCATTGAGGGACATTGTGAGGTGGTATGGGCTGAGTTTTCACTGCTATGCAGGTGACACTCAGTTCTACTTGTCCTTTGTGCCCAAACAGAAGGGTGCTATCTCATGCTTTAACAACTGCCTTTCTGAGATTCAAGACTGGATGAAGTGCCAACTGGCTGAAGTTGAACTATGGTTGCCGGGTACAGGAGTTACCGACAGGACGGCCATCTGGGCTTTGGCTTGGTGGCTGCCCATTGATGTCCTCTGAGTGGGTGTGAGATCTGGGTGTTATTCTTGACGAGGGACTGGCACTTAAATTCCATGTTTTGTCTGTGGTCAAGACTGCCTTCTACCATCTGAGAAATATCAACAGAATCAAGCATCTCATTCCACCTGATGACCCTCCAACTCTGGTTCATGCCTTTGTAACCTCCCGCCTTGACTACTATAATTTCCTATACCTAGGGCTATCTGGGGGTTGATATCCACTGCTTATAGCTGGTGCACAATGCAGCAGCTAGGCTGTTGATGGGTCTACCTCGAGTTTTCCATGTCACACCTGTGCTGGGCAACCTCCACTGGCTTGCCATTCAGTGATGGATCACCTTCAAGGTCAGCTTACTGACCTATAAAGCCCTACACAGACTGAGTCCAAGCTATTTGCAAGAGCTTATTCACCCCATTACCCCCTCCGCCCACTCTGCTCTGCTGACGAGGGATTGCCAGAGATTCTCAGGGTTTGTTTGAAGACTTCTGGGGTCCACACATTTGAATTCATGGCCCCTACCCTGTGGAATTCTCTACCTCAGCGGATAAGACAGTGCCTGACAGTGGAGAGCTTCAAATCTGCTCTGAAAACATATTTATTTAATCTTACTTTCCCTGATGTTGAGTAAATTGGATGCTGACATTTAATAATTATTTATTGATTTTTAGCTGCTCTTTTATTTATTAGCACTATGATCCTTGCGTGAATAGTGCTATTTTATAAATAAAGTTGTTTTGCTTTGCTTTTGCTTGCTTTGCCACCCACACTCTCAAAAATCAGAGAGAAAATCATTTCTTCTAGATTAAACTCCTTCTTTGACTCCTCCAACTCTCTGAGCCCCTTCCAGTCTGGCTTCCAACATGCCCACCCCACTGTCTCCTCCCTACTTTGCCTCACAAATCATATCCATACTGCCATAGACAAAGGACACATTACCCTGGTGATTTTCGTCGATCTCGCCAAAGTGTTCAACTCAGTCTCCCACAATCTCCTCCTAAGCATGCTATCATCCTTAGGGCTCTCCCTCATCCACAGCTTGGTTCAAATCCTATCTCACTGGTAGAAACCAGTATGTACAACTTGGCCAGGCCAAGTCCTCCTCCCTCCCCATCCTATATGGCATCCCCCAAGGCTCAATTCTTGGCCCCACTCTCTTCTCTATCTTTGTCAATGACCTTCCCTCCATCTGCTCACCTACGCATACTCACATGTTCACCAACAACACGGTCATCTTTGCCTCTGGCCCCTTGTTTACCACCACACAGACATCCCTTCAAGAGACCTTTATGAAAGCCCTAAAGTGATTCGAGGCTAATGATCTGAGGTGTAATATCAAAAAAAAAAATCACCATGGCCTTCACCTCCTCCCAGTAATTAGCCAAACTATCATCTCCCCCTCTTTCTTCTCCCTGGATGGCACACCAATAGATACAGTACAGTCCCTTAAGTATCTAGGGGATTGGCTGGACCCCATGCTAGGCTTCTCCAAATATATCGACTTCATTCACACCAAACTCCAGCCTAAACCGGGTGCCCTCTATAGACTCAAGGACTGCCTTTCATCCCTTATCCATAAAGAACTAGTTACTAAGCTCATTCTCCCCATCTCTGAACACGCAGATGTAGTGTATAGCTCAGCCCCTCAATCATCCTTCTGCAAGCTTGATCCTCACTTCAATGCTTTCTGTTGCTGTGCCTCGAACGTCCCCTTCCACACCAATCACTGCTCCTATTATTCCGCTCTTGGAATCCTATCCCTTGCTACTCACCACCTTGCTTATTGCGCTGCATTTATAGACAAGTATTGGTTTGCCTCCCTTCTTACTTACCCATCGGCCCTCTTCTCCCCTTCCTCCTCTTTGGGCTATGTTCTCAGCTAGCAAGATTGTCGTTCATTCCACTTACTGCTCCTGCACTCCCAAGCGGGCAAAGCTGCCTTCTCCTACAGATAACCAGCTCTGTGGAACCAACTCGCACAATCCATCCACCTTGCCCCAATTCAGACCACACTAAAAGACCAGCTGAAGTGTCTCCCCCCACCACCCCATAGCTACTCCCCCTCTGACCCTCTATGATAACACCCTCCCCAAGCATCTCCCCCTCACGTACTACACTTTTGTCCCTATCTTTAACTGTCTCTTTCGGCTACTGACTCCTCCCTTCCCCACCCACTATCTACCCTACAATCTACCCCACTTTCTCCTGTTCTATAACGCTGGTCGTTGTTTCTTCAAATGGCACTGGCACCCACCTCTGTATTCATATTTCACTATTTATAACTAGAATTGTATACTTGTATTATTTATAACTTATATTGTATAAATATCTCAAGTACCCTAATGTCCCCTGTTTTTGGATCACTTGTGTATATAAATAGTTTCATTTTGGTTTTAATGTAATGTTAATACTATGCTTTGTACACATTTTGTATATCCCTCTCCCCTTTCCCCCAGGTTGCACCTAGAAATGAACCACTGCTCAGTGTGCCTTTCCTAGTTACCAAAATTTTAACTAAATAAATAAATGCCTGCGGGCCCTGTGACAGTGAGGGTTGAGGTGCTGGATGCCACACTTCGCGCCACACCGGAGACCCAGGTTCGGGAATGAGCCCAGGCAATCAGGGGTCAGCAGGGGAGGGAGATGATTGATCTTCCAGAGGACAGCTCTCCTCTCCCAGGAGAGAGGGCGGAGCACAGGCTCGGTACTTGACTGGCCTTTGGTGGTGGCCAGAGGCACAGCAAGTGCAGAGCAAGTAGGGAGAGAGGGCGGGGAGTGGAGGATGTTGGCAGTGATGCCTTGACATCAGGGTGCATGCCACTCCCTAGAACAGGGAAAAATCAGCTCCAGAGCTCCAGAAAGATGAAGTGCCAAACGTGGAGACCCTAATGGCTCATGCCTGCCTGATCCTCTGGGGGACTGATGAAATAATAAAGTGCCTCAGGCTGTTGGGCCCCACCCTGTACCCGCCTGGGAGGGGTATAGCCACAGCTTCGTGGGGGTCTGCCAGAGGTCAAGTAGGTGACATGGTGGGGTGCCACATGTGTGCATCTCCTGATGATGTGGGGCTATGGTGCTGGGGGACAATAAATATAAATTTAAAATAAACAAATAAATAAATGTACATATTACAGAATATTGATTTGGGAGTTAGGTGCTGAGAACACTTAAGTCCGCTTCAGACATTGTTTCCTTTTCAGTATTTTCTTACTTTTATTCAAAACTTGGGCAAATGTTACTGGATTTGGCCCAAACTAATCAACTTATAAGATCCAAATAGTAGTTCATGTGAGTAGACAGCATGCAGGGGCTGCAGTAAAAGGAGGAGTGTGAACTATTTTAGCAGAACAGGCCTCTCTATTATTCTCTCTCATTATCTCTCTAAAAAAAAAAATGTAGTCACAAAAAGTAATACCCCCCCAACCTCTCTCTCTCTACTCTGGACCAGTGCATTGTGGGACCTTGCAGGATTGAAAACTAGCAGTTGCTAGATAGCCCTTGTCTGGGCTACTAAAAAGGAATATGGGGCCAATCTGCCAAAAACAGCTCAAGGGGAACTGTTTTTAGGGCTTATAAAGCCCAAAGAGTACTACAGTTTGATAGCATTGGTAATATTGTGAAACCAAGAAGTGTACCAAGCACTACTGTACTTCCAGTTTGTACAGTTTAAATGCCAGCACCTGAGTGGATGGCATACAGGGGCTGTCTGGACTCTCTTTCTCACTATCTCTCTAAAGAAATCTCTGACCCCCCCCCCAAATTATACCACCCTCCCAACCTCTCTCTCTCTCTCTCTCTCTCTCTCCATTCGGCCAGTGCATTTTGGGACCTTGGAGTACTGAGAACAAACAGTCCCTAGATAGCCCTTATCATGGCTACTAAGCAGGAATTCAGGGTTAAGGTGCCAAAGACATCACAAGGGGAATGATTTTTAGGGCTTATAAAGCCCCAAATAGTAGTTATGATAGTCTTGATGACATCATGAAACTGAAAGTGCACCAAGCACTACTTACAGTTCACTCAGTGGGCCCTATTCACAAATGTGCAGAGCAGGTAGCGCCATGTAACTCCAGCATGTAGCCCACTCCGCATCTGCTGCATCCACTGTGCCCCCACCACGGTAGCCATGAAACATCTACACCTCCTCTATGCACCTGTTCCCTTGGCCAATCACAGAGCTTCACATGTGGGTGGGTCAGAGGGCAGTGTGGGGTGTGTGCTGGCACTTCATGTGACGTACAAATGTGCTGAGTGCTGTGCTCAGGGAGCCGATGGCTACACCAAGTCTGGGTAGTCATAGCTCCAGAATGGGCCCCCCAAGTTGCAGCCTCTGGGCATGGAAGGCAACAGATGGGATCTGTGGACCCCTGCTAGGGATTCCACTGATGTTGGAACACATCTCAGTGTGTGGGGGTAGCGAACAAGACACAGGCCCTCTCCAGTGCTGTCAGCACACTGCACTCCAGCTGCAGACATGGCACCCCATGGGCGCAAGTGATCGACTGTGGGGACCCGGATGGCCAGCAGATTGGCCGCATGCCCAGGTCCTCCGCTCCACAGCCAGCTGTCCCCAAGGGATCTTGCATGCCTGTAGGGTGGGGCCATATGGGGGGGCCGCATGGAGGCCGGTGTTGATGCATACGGCCCGCGCTCAGAACCCCACAGGTGCAGAACTACGCACTCGCCAACACACCTCTTGTGCATTTTTTTGCCCTTATGGGCCATTATGAACACCGGGACCAGTAAGCAGACAGTGTGCAGCAGCTGCAGAATCAGAAGGAGTGTGAATTTTTTGCAAAATAGGACTCTCTTTCTATATCTCTGTAAAGCAAAATTAGACCCCTTTCGCCCAAAAAAATATCCCCCAATCTCTCTCTCTACTCTGGACCAGTGCATTTTGGGACCTTGGAGGATCAAGAACTAGTGGTCTCTAGATGGCCCTTGTCAGGGCTACTAAACAGAAATTTTAATTTGGGGCTGTGCCAAAGACAACACAAGGAGAACCATTTTTAGGGCTTAAAAATCCCCATATAGTAGTTTTGATAGCCTTGGCGACATCACAAAACCAGAAATGCACTAAGTACTTTTGGTTCATGCACAATAAATACCAGCATCTGTAGGAGCATTAATGAATACTGTGCTAGAGAAGTCAGGAGCAGGAAACAAAAACTCTGCTATGATTTAAAGGGATAACATCAGAAATCCAAGTACACAACATAACAGAGGGGGCAATCTTACTCAAGAAACATAGAAACATAGACTTTGATGGCAGATAAGGACTGCTTGGCCCACCTAGTTTGCTCATTTCCCTATCTATTGCATAAGCTGTGGATAAGCTTCAGATCCTAGTAAACCAACAGCCTACTTCTTCCTACCCCCCTCCAGAATTGCTGTATGTCTGTCCCATGCATTCTTGAATTCCCCCACTGTTTTTGACCCCACCACCTCCTCAGTAAGGCTGTTCCATGCATCCACCACCCTCTCTGTGAAAAAATACTTCCTCATATTGCCCCTGAGCTGTCCCCCGCATCTTCAAATTGTGTCCCCTTGTTCTTGCACATCTCTTTTTCTGAAAGATGCTACCCTCTTGGACTTTGTTGATTCCCTTGAAGTACTTGAAAGTTTCTATCATGTCCCCTCCTCCCTCCTTTCCTCAAGGGTATACATATTAAGCTCCTTTAGTCTCTCTTCGTATGGCTTCTGTTGTAGACCCTGTACCATTTTAGTTGCCTTCCGCTGGACTGCCTCCATCATGTCTATGTCCTTGCTGAGATGGAGTCTCCAGAACTGCACACAGTACTCCAGATGTGGTCTCACCAACTGTCTTTACAGAGGGATAACAACTTCCTTTTTTCTATTGATGATGCCTCTCCCTATACATCCCAGTATCCCCCAGCCATCCTTACTGCCTTCTCACATTGCTTACTAATCTTTAGGTCATCTGATATGACTACCCCAGGTCCCTTTACATTTTTGTTGTCAATACCTCCCCCCCCACCCATTGTGTACTCTTCACCTGGGTTTTTGTTTCCCAGGTGCATTACTTTGCACTTCTTTGCATTGAATCTAAGCTGTTATACTTTTGACCATTCCTCCAACCTTGCCAAGTCCCTTCTCATCCTTTCCACCCTCCTTGTGTATCAACCCTGTTGCAGATCTTTGTGTCATCTGCAGAGAGTCATACTTTTCCTTACAGTCTCTTTGCAATGTCACTTATAAAGACATTAAAAAGGACTGGACCAGGCACTGAACTCTGCAGTACCCTGCTAGTAACCCCCCCTTCTTTGGAATGGACTCCATTTACTATTACTCTCTGTGTCCTGTTGTCCAGCCAATTTTTTACCCATGCTACCACCCTGGGATGCACTCCCAGGCTGGCTAATTTGTTTATTAATCTTTTGTGTGGGACTGTGTCAAATGCCTTGCTAAAGTCTAGGTAGGCCATGCCACAGCCCCTCCCTGGTCTACTACTTTGGTCACACAGTCAAAGAAATCTATTAGATCTTCCCACTGTGAATCCATGCTGCCTTGGGTCCTGTGCCCCTTTGACCTCTAGGTACTCAACAATTCTTTCTTGCAGAAGCGATTCCATCATTTTCCCTATCACTGAGGTCAAGCTAACAGGTCTGTAGTTTCCTGCCTCTGCTTTGCTCCCACTTTTGTGAGGGGAATCACATCCGCCCTCCTCCAGTCCTTAGGTACCACACCATCCTCCCATGATTTGTTAAAAAGGGTAGTCAGAAGTGTCACTAGTTCTCCCCTTAGTTCTTTTAGAATTCTGGGCTGAATCCCATTAGGCCCTATTGCTTTGTCCACTTTCAGTTTTAGGAGTTCTTTCAGAACCCTTTCTTCTGTGAAAGGACAGGTATTGATCCCCCTATCCAGAGTGCTTTTATTGATTGGATTAGATACCGCCCCCTCCTCTTCTTTTGTGAATACTGAGCAGAAGTATTCATTCAGTATCCCTGATTTTTCACTGTCCTCTGTGCCCACCCACCCTCCCTCCCTTATTAAGACTCACTATCCTCCCTTTGTCTTTCTTCTCTACCTAATATACCTATAAAAGGTCTTATCCTTCTTCTTAACCAAGTTGGCTATCTTTTCCTCGGTTTGGGCCTTTGCTATTCTGACTGCTTTCCCCACTTCCTTCTGCTTTAAATAGTATAGTTCTCTGTCCTGCTCTTTTTGTGTTTCCTTATACTTCCTGAATGCTGTCTTTTTCTCCCTAACCTTTCCTGCTACCTCTTTTGAGAACCATAGTGTTTTTTTCTTTCATTTTGATTTGTTTATTTGCTTCTCATACAGGCTTGTTGTCTTTGTGATGGCAGTTTTGATGTTTCCCCATTGTTCCTCCACCCCTCCTTCTTGCCTGTTTTCTAGTGCTTTTCTGAGGCACTCTCCCATGAGACAAAGTCAGCCCTCCTGAAGTCCAGTACCCTCACTTTTGTATTGTTTGACCCAGTGGCTGTATTTGCTGCATCATGAACCATACTATTTGGTGGTCACTGGTTCCCAGATGGCTACCACTTCTAGATCTGAGATCCTCTCTCTGTCCCCATTTGAGAGTACCAGGTCTAAGATTGCTCCCTTCTGAGTGGGTTCCAACACTAGCTGTCTGAGGCATGCCCCCTGTAGGGCATCAAGAATGTCCCTGTTCTTGGATGTGGCTGCAGCAAAGCTGCTCTAGTTAACATCTGGCATATTCATTTCCCCCATCAACAATATCTCCCTTTTTTCTGCCATCCTAAGGATGCCTTCCATCATTTCCTTGTCATTTCCTCCCCCTGAGACAGGGGTCTGTATACAACCACTGTGTGGATTGTGGTGCCATTTCCAGTCTCCAGGGTGACCCACAATGCCTCCTCTCCTCCTGTTTACCCTTTAGTTCCATTGCTTTGATCCCTTCCCTTATGTAAAGAGCTACTTCTCCCCCTCTTCTACCCTCTCTGTCCCTCCTGTAGATTGTGCACCCTGATATGTTGACATCTCAGTCATGGTTCTCAGTGTACCATATTTCTGTGACTGCCACGATATTCAAGTGTCCCTCTTCCATCAAGCCGACCAGTTCAGGGAGCTTGTTACCTAGACTATTGGCATTGGTACTCATTACCCTCCAGTTTTTGATGGCCTTACCCCTTTTTGCCCCATCAATGTCCTTACTGCCTTTGTGTGTTTCTCCATTTACCCCTGCCCTTCTCCCTATCAACTTCTCTATGTTGGTGTTTACCTCACTAACTATCCTGATTTTTTTCATGGGGGGGCTAGGATTTCCCTGCTCCTTTTCAGTGCCTCCCCCTTGGCCAGTTTAAATGCTTGCCAATGAAGCATTTAAACCTATCACCTAGGATCCTGTTCCCCTCCTGGACAGATGCAGACCATCTTGCCAGTATTGGCCTGTATCCCTCCAGATGGACTCCCAATCCCCAGTGACTTCAAAACCCTAAGTTCTGCACCAGTTTTTCCATGGTTGATTGAATCCCATGGTGTGGATCACCCTATCTTCACCCATGCCATAGACAGGCAGCACCTCTGAGATAGATATTGTGTGTGCTACTTGTCTAAGGCCCCTCCCCAACTCCACAAACTCCTCCTGCACTGCTCTGATACCTATCCCAGCCAGGTCATTTGTCCCTAGGTGGACAATGACATCCAGCTCCCTTCCCTGTGCAGCTGCTCCCGTGATCCTGAGGATCCTCTCCCTGTCCCTCCAAGCCATGGTGCCAGGCAGGCACCTTACCTTCCTCTCCCCCTCCCCCAATTCTACCCTCCTAACAATGGAGTCCCCACCAGGAGTTGTTTCCTTTCCCTGTGGGGTCCCATGCCACCCTCATGTAGGTCTCCTGTGTGGAGGTTCCCAGTATCCTCCTCAGTCTCCACTGCAGGTGCCTCCATAAAGGAACAACACTCTGCCAGAATGGCATGTAAATTGTGGAGAGGTACAACTGGAGAGATGCGCCTCTGTTCTGCCATCTTCATCCTCCCTGAGCCCACTGTGGTGCAACAGCTCCACTTTCTTGGCACCTTCTGAGGCAGTGGTGGTGGCTCTGGTGGTCCTGAGTGGTGAAGATGTCCCCCAAATCCTGTCCAACTCAGCCTGGAGATGAGCAACCTTCTCCCTCAGCCCACAGAGGTGCCTGCAAATGGGACAACACTGCATTCAGCAAAACATCTCCTGAAAGACTGCCACTACACAGCCACTGCACTGCACCACTCCCATTATGTCTTATTTGTGGCCCCTCAACTGTTGTTTTGTATGCTTACTTTTTCCTCTCTCTGTTAATTATTATTTTTTCATTCTCCCTACTTTCCTACTGCCTCTATGCCCTTAAATCTCCTGCTTTTCCTGTTCTGGTACAGTAAGTTCCTGTATTCTGCTGTAGTCTCCTTCCTACTTACTCAGAGTCAGACCTCCTGCAGCTGGGGGGATGGAGAGCTAGTCTTTTCCTTCTAGGATGGTGAGTCTTTTGTGCCTCTGTGATCACTCCCTTCCTGCTCCCAAACAGGAAGTTCCTGTTGTCAGTCAATTCCTGTGCCTATAAAACTGGAACTGGCCAAGAGTGGGGAAATGGTGGGAAGGGAGGGAGGGCTATTTAGTCCCAGTGGAGTAGTAAAGTTCTAACAGCACCTCCTTTCTCTTCCAAAAGCTAGGGCAGTTTTAAATCTAAACACCTGGCTTCCTGCTGTCTAAGCCACTTCCCCAATTTACAGTTCCCTTCTTCACCTAGCTAACTGCACAGATAACAGTTCCTTTCACCCAACTCAGACAAACACACTAACTCTTTTTTTTCTTTGTTTGTCTTTACCCTAAATTGAAGGTCCCAGTTGTAGAGTTCTAGTTCTTAAGTCCCAGTAGAGTAGTACAGTTCTAACTGCACCTCCTTCCCCTTTCTATTCTCTGGCAAAAGCTTTCTAGGGCAGCTTTACACCCAAACACTAGGCTTCCTTCTGCCTAAGCCACCCCCCCTAGTTCATAATTCCCTTCTTCACCTAGCTAACTGCACAGATAGCAGTTCCCTTCATCCAACTCAGGCAAACACACTAACTTTACCCTAAATTGAAGGTCCCAGTAGTAGAGTTCTAGGTCTTAAGTCTCAGTAGAGTAGTAAAGTTCTAAAAGGCACCTCCCTCCTCTTGCTGTTCTCTGACAAAAGAATGGGCTGATAGCAACACAATGTGAGAACTGTGGCAATTATAACACAGACATTCCAACAGAATTGATTAGATTCACTTGTAGACAGTATTCAAAATAAGATAACTGGAAATTAAAATAATCTTACTGGAAAAGGAAATGAGTGAACTAAGAATACTAAGAGAAACAGAGTTTCAAGGAACAGCTGGGAACTAATTCAAATTTCACCCTAACTGGGCCCAATGACCACTGCACTCATAACACAAATATACTGCATAGTGAGTTTGAAGGGAGCGAACGTGAAAACAATATGCAGTACAAAAAAGGGGTAGGGAGTCAGAAAGAGAAAGTGACTCAGACTGGACAATCAGAAAAAAAGTTTTAAAAAATCAAAGAAAGGTGGAGGGAGTGCAGACGAATTTGTGCTGCTGATTTCAAACTCACATGACCCCCTCGTCAACTTACATAGCAATGAGCAGGACACCAATCCAACTGAAGAAATCCCATATGAGGTGCAACAGGAAGAATCTGTGGTCACTAAGAAACAACTCCTGATGCTTGGGGATTCCATCCTAAAATACACTGCCTGGTATATAGTATATGCAGAAATGACAAAAAAAAAAAAAAAAAACAGGACAGTGAGTTCCTTTTCTGGGGCTAAGGTTAAGTATATTGAATTCATGATGGATGATATATTTTAAAATGCAAGTGACAAACCAACTGTCATTCTGCATGTCAGAACCAATGATGTCAGAAAGAAGCCAACCATAGAAATTCAAAGAGACTTTGAGGAGATCAGAAAAAAACTTGATGGGATTGTGGGAAATATAACAACATCAAAAATCCTGCCAGTGCCTAGGGCAAATTTCAGGAGGTAAGAAAATACCCAACAATTAAATGTATGGTTGAGAACTTGCCAGGTGAAAAAGAAATTACCTATATTCACAACTGGGATATACTACAAGGCAAAAACAAAATATTTGTTTAGTTGGGATGGATTACATCTGAGTAATAAAGGAAATAGGGACTTGGGCAACAAAATAGCTAGGGCTGCAGAAGTCCTTTTAAACTAGGTAAGTGGGGGGCTTGGAAAACAGAAAGAGTATAGGTAACACCAAAGGGAAAGATGGTACCTCACTGGGCACACCATCAATAAAATCAAGGTAAACTAAAATCATTTAAACTGCCTAGTGATTAATGCTGGAAGTATGAATATGAAAAAAAAAACAACCAGAACTTAGAGTGTATTACAGCATGTGCAAGGAGGATTTTGACATAGGCATAACAGAAACGTGGTGGAATTGCTCAAACATTAACACATACAATATGGATAGCTACAAGTTGTATAGACTGGATAGAGAAGGAAGAAGAGGTGGTAGAGTAACACTATATGCAAAGTCAGGTCTACAGATTAATGAAATTTCGCCCCATGAAAATAATAACACATGTACCAAAACTATTTGGCTCAGTATAAATGATATAGGCAGAACACATTTATGCTTGAGCCATGCTATAGACTGCCTTATAACACTGATACAAATGATGAAGCCCTAATTCATGACATCATTATGGAATCAAATCGGGAGAAACTGTAATTATGGGAGATTTTAATCTCCCATACAAAAACTGGAGAAACAGTAAAGCAAAATGGCATAACTGCAAACATTTTTTTAGAAATCACATTTGAACTTGGACTAACACAACAGGTTATAGAATCAACAAGATTATATACTACCTTAAATATAATACTCACAAATGACCCAAATGGAACTGTGAATGTAAAAGTAAGGGAAGAACTAGGAACATGTGACCACAAGATGGTCTAATTTGAAACATTACAGTTTCAAAGGAAACTTGTGGGGAATACAATAGTACACAACTATCAGAAGGGGGCTTATTATGGCAATAGGAATGAACTTCAGAAATGGTTAAGAAGCACAACAATTGGGGAAAAAACAGGGATACTGTGGAACAATATCAAAAACAAATGACTGTTCTACAGTTGGAAGAGAAGCTTATACCTAAAAATCAAACTATTTAATGCTGAGAACAAAAAAAATGTTGGTTAACCAGAAGCGTGGTTAGAGCTATAGAGAAAAAAAGAATGAAACTTCAAGAAATTGAAGAACAGTAATTCCTCACATAGTCTCCATGCTTATAAAACCTCCCTACAAACTGTTAAAACATTAATTAAGGAAGAAAGAAACTAATTTAAAATGAGAACCACTCACATTAAAGATAACCTTAAATCTTATAACAGGTACACTAATGTATCTAAAGTGATGAATAGATCAGTAGGACAACTGAAGAACAAAGGTAAGATGATCAGTTAACTTAGGGAAATTGTAACCCTCTTTTAATACCTCTTAGACCAGTTTATAACAAATTGGGAGCAATAACTTTGACTAAATGTTTTGTTGCTTGATATTGTTTTACTCTACCTTAGCCTACCTGTTGGTCACATGTTTTTAACTATACTCCTGTACGCACATTTGCACGCCTGTCTGTTGACAATTTTGCCATACCACTGTAACTGTAACAAATTGTTGGTTCCTTGATGTTCTTTTGTATCACCCTTACTGTCAACTTATTGTACTGATTGTTTGCCATTTTCTTTGCTGTAATCCTCCTGGGTCATGCCTGAAAATATTCACCTCCATGGCTAGTGTACCTACCCATTATACAAAAACTAAATAAATAAATTAAAATAAACACAGAATAGACTAATTCTGAGAAAATGCTAAGGGACAAAGAAATACACATAGAAATCAGGAACATTCAAGAAAAACTAAACAAAATTAAGACAGATAAATCACCAGGTCCAGATAAATTACATCCAAAGTTAGTAAAGGAAGTCGCCAATAAGCTGAAAGGACCACTACATTAATAGCTGGTGCTATAAAAGAAAACAACGCATTAGAATCAACGGGACACCATCGGAAATGGGAGAACTTACTAGCAGTGTTCCACAGGGTTTGGTATTGGGCCCGGCATTATTCTCAGTGTGCATAGCAGACATGGGCAATAAGGTGAAGGGATGGACTAATGTGTTTGCAGATAACACAAGGTTGGGAGTGATAGTACAAACTCAAGTGGATAAGCAGTAAATTAAAAATGATTTAAAAACACCAGAAATTTGTTCATAATCAATCAAATATATTTCAATACAGACAAATGTATTAACAGGCATTTAGGAATAGATAATCAGCAGCAACAATACAAAATAAATTGAAATTACTCTAAGGGCAGTGACAAAAGAGAGAGACCTAGGTATAATAATTAAGAACTAATTTTAGACAAACGACCACTGCAAAGTGATCACAGGGAAGGCCAACAGGATCATAAACACAATCAGCAGATCTTTCAAAAATAGAACAGGCAATGTGATAATACCTCTGCACAAATCACATATATGTGCCCACTTAAACTTTTGTTCCTCCTTCTGGAACTAACAAAATTAGGGGGACATAAAGCTGCTGGAGAGTAGTCAGAGACAAACTACCAAAATGATTAGAGGAAGAGAAATCTGTCTTACACAGACAGACTACAAAAACTGGGAATGGTCACATTGGCAAGAAGGCTAAGGAGGATATGTTACAATTAAACAGAACAGTGAAAGATAAAGCCCTTATGACATAATTGTACCTAGCCTTTAAAACTAGTCAGTACAGACCTAGGGATCACATACTGCAAATAGAAGCTAAACCATACAAAAAAACAGAAGTTATTTTTTTTCCAAGAGGGTGATCAATGTGTGGAATGGCTTTCCAGACTGGGTGGTGTAGGCTAATACAGCAGAATCATTAAACTTTATTTGGTCAAACATATGACAGACAAAAACACTGAGGTATATAGCCACTGATAGGTGGGAGATTGTTTTTAAAATAGGCAATTGTCTTCTCCCATCTTTAATATCAATGAAAGTATCAAATACAGTAAACCCTGGGTATGGCTTCTGGACCACAACCTGTCACATGACCACATTAGTGGTGACAGGTAACTCCTGTCCAAAATGGGTGCGCAGCATACTGCCCGTCAAATGCCCATTTTGGGTAAGAGTTGGATGGCAGTTACAAGCCACCACTATTGTAGACATGAGGGAGGTGGGAATTGATTTGTGGTTTGGATATTTACTTTACCTATTTGCCTTCACCTTTCTCTCCTTGTCATTATCATCATGTGTCAGGGTATTCATTTAAATTCATTTTCATTTCCATTAGGCATAAAAGGGCCCAATATTCAAACATTAGGACCGATGCTAATGTGGTTTGCTCAGATGCTACCTGGGTTTGTGGTTTGCACTGGAGGAGCCCAAATTCAGAGGCCCAGTTAGTGCACCTTACACCCATGTGCACCCAGGATCTAAAATAACACTGCACCCATGCAAATGAGGGGTTCTCGCCTGCATACAGGCACAGCAGCATGTTCAATGGTTTGCAACTGTGGTAAACAGCCCCAAAGTGATGCTGTTTACCACTGTCAAAAACCATGACTTAACCAGGCACTAAGCCCTTGCCCTCACCCCACTGATGGCAGGGAGGCTGCACTCCAGTCGCCCACCACTGATCACCTGTCACACCAGTGAGATGCAGTTCCTGGTGTCTAATGACACCCCCCATCCCCAAAACACCCTGTGCCTTGTACAGTGTCATATCCCAGGTGTCTTGTGGCACCTCCCTGAGCATCCATGTACAATGATACAGATTGCCCTGGTGTCCAGTGGTATCCCTCGTCCCCATCCCCAAAATGCCTGGTGACAAATGTAATAGTAAGCACCAATGATCCAGCATCTCCCTACCCACCTGACCTGCTCACAGAACACCACCCATCCAACCCCCCTTACAAAGGTGTCTGGGATGCGCTGGGAATCATGATACAGCAACTGGCATTGCCCTCTTATTGACTCCTGAGTTGTCCACTGTATGAGCTGAGAGTGGGCATGCATACAGCACTGTAAATGCACTCAATGTCACCTCAAACATAACTAAAAACAATTACAAGACTTTATAGAGCAAGTGTAATCGATAACTGGTCTTTGAAACTGCAAACTGTTTCACATCCCATTAGTACATCAGAAGAATAATTCCACAACTTTGTGAATGGACACATGAAAGAACACTGACCCAAAGATGTCTTTCTGGACTATACCCCTTGTTAAATATTTATTTTCAATAAAACTTAGGGCTAGTCTGAAGCTCAGGTGAAAGCAAGTCTGCATTGTCATTTTACTCAGTACCATGGTTTTGAATTGATCACTTAAATTAAATATCAGCCATCCTGTACCATCATAAAGAGTACAGATGTGAGTACGATATTTTAAATCCATAGCAATCTGTAGGCTTTCTTCAAAACACATCTTCTGCATCCCCTGCAGCTGTGGCAAATGTGCTCTTTGGACAGGCAGGTGTGGCAACATTGCCCTTCCTTCATCATCTTGAGGAGGGATGGGATGTCTTGCATCCTAAAGGCAAGAAAGCCTTAAGACTCTAGCTGGGGAATACAGGTCATGATATAGATATCCTCTTCTTAAAGCCTCTTACCTGATCATGTTCACACAGGGAGAAGATCACATGCATCCGGGGGCATGGGAGAAAGGAAACATTTGTATGCAAACATTTTGTACAAAGTAAAACATGTGCAGCAAATTTTATATAAAATATAATACAAAATATAGTACAGCATATATACAGCAATAAAGGGCAATAATATAGTATATACACATCAGTTAAAAGGACTCAAGATTCCCCTTCAGTAGCTGCAGAGGCATCAACAGAGCTGGGCAGCCCAGCCTAAACAGGTATACAAAAGGCAGAACATGACACAGTAGCAGATGGATTAGGAGCAGGAACAGGTGGTGTGGAAGTGGTCTTTGAGAAGAGTGTGGAGATATAATGGGGATGGGGCTTGGCAGATGGCAGAGGTGAGAGAATTCCACAGTTTGGCAAGCAATAGGCAAAGACAGCCTGGCCTGCAGAGGTGGACATATGCGGAACTGACAAGAAGCGGGAGTCATAATTTCTGAGAGAGTGGGGAGTAGTGTGGCAGAGAGATAAGAGGACAGAGTCTGTATCCAGTATTTAGCTAAGAGACTAGCACTGTGGGCCTGCCTCCTTTACTGTAGGGATGGGAGGCATAGGGTTTGGTATAGGACACAGTGGTGGGTTCTGGGAGGACAGTCAAGGGCAAAAATGACAGAAGGAGTGGAAGAGGATATCCAGTCTGGTTATGGAAGTTTTGGGAGTGGCACTGTAGACTACATCCCCATAGTCGAAAATAGGGAAAATCATTTTCTGTACTATTGCACAGTGGGCTGGCAGCGGAATGCACCCATGGTTGTGACAGGGCAACTAGTTTGGGGTGCAGTTTCTTGTGGGTGGCCTCAATATGTACAGAAAAGTCGAGGTGCTAGTCGAGCCAGACCCCGAGGTATCTAAAGGAGATGCAGACCTTCAGCCTAGTCCCATCCAGGGTGTGGAAAGTGGGATGGGACGGGAGCCACGAGAGTCTCTGCCTTGTACCAAAGGTCATGGAGAGACTGTTTTCTTGGCATTCAGGAAGAGCTGATTTGTGCGAAACCAGAGCTGGACCTCCTTGAAGTCGCGCTGTAGTCTGGATGCCACATCAGCGGTAGTGGGGTCGGAGGTATACAGTACTGTGTCATCCACATACATGTTGATGGATGTGTGTGGGCAGGCAGAGGGCAGGTAATTTAGGAAGATGGAGAACAACAGAGGGCAAAGGACAGAGCATTGCGGCACTCCAGTGGTGATGGGGAGAGAGGAAGAGAGGGAATTTCCGATCCTGAAAGATTGAGTCCTATCCACAAGTTAGGCATGGAACCAGCCTGTGGCCTCACTGGAGAGCCCCACTAATTATTATTTGGATAAGAGGAGAGGGTGTGAGACAGTGTCAAAAGCCTTAGCAAGGTGAACAAAAATGGCAGAGGTGATGAGGCTCTGGTTCATGCCAGTATGGATGAAATCAGTGAGCCTTAGCAGGGATGTAGTGGTTGAGTGGGACTTCCTAAATCCAGACTGGTAAGGTGTGAAGAAGGAGGTGGATTCAAGGAAAGAGGAGAGCTGGGAGAGTACAAGTTGTTCTTGAAGTTTCACCAGTATGGGGAGGAGGGAGATAGGGTGATAATTTCTAAGGGGAGGAGGAGGAGGAGTCACCACCTTTCGCAAGGGGGATGACAGTGGTGTGTTTCCATTCAGATGGGATAGAAGTGAGAAAAAAGAGAGGTTGAAAAGAGAGGAAAGAGGGGAGGCGATGGTGGGTGCAGCCAGGAAAAGCATTTTGGAGTCCAGCCCAGAGGGACATTTGCCCTTAGTGGGATTTAGTGCAATAAGGGCATTATACACTCTGCCGGGTAATATGGCAGAAGGAGAAGAGAGGTGAGGGATTTGGTTAGGTCATGGAGGGGTTGAGGGGCGAGGGGTTGTGGGAGGCTGGGGGAGAGAGAACAGGAGTGAGAAAGTACAAGGAGTAAGGAGTTAAACTCAGTTACCACTGTGAGAGGGTCAGCTAAAGTGTTACTGCCAGCTTTAAAGATGGGGTCAGGTGGCTGGGATGGGGGGTAGAAGACGGATTGTACCACCTTCTAGAATTTGGACGGCTGCTTGATATTAGTAAGGAAGGTGGATTTAAAATAGTTTTCCTTAGCCAGTTGAATTGCTGTATTGCAGGTGTTTCTAAGACTGTGGTAATTTTGGTAGTCTGTAGCAGAGCTGGTGGCTTTGTGGGTCTTCCATGCTTTGTCCCTGGCACTAAGGCAGGCTAGGAGGTTGGCAGTGATCCAGGGCAGATGAGAGCCCCTCACCCATATCTTTCTGAGAGGGACATAAGCATCCCAAACCAAGAGGAACTTGGACCTGAAGTAGGCTAAAGCAGAGTAGATAGAGGTGGCATGGGAGATGAACAACCAGTCGGTGCTTTGGCAAATCATTTAGGAGGGAGGCGAGATCCAGTGATTTGTACAACTGAACCAAGAGAGATTTGGGGGGAGGGGGTCTGGGCCTATGGATTTTGCAGACTGAGTAAATTAAGTGGCGGTCACTTAAGGAGTCAGGTAGAAGGCCTGAAGTGATAATCCAGTGTGAGTGTAAAGTGAGAGCCCAATCTAATCTAATAGAGAGTGATTTTGTGTTTTGGTGTTTAAACGGGAGGGTTTACTGATCAACTGAGACAAGTTGAGGGTGGCTATATCATTTTGCATTTTAGAGTGGGAGGTGGTGAGCCAGTCCACGTTAAAGTCATCTATGACATGGAGCTTGCCACCAGAAGCATGGGACTGTAGGGTTGATATGAGGTCTGTGATAGTGGCCATGGGGGAGCCAGGGCAGCAATAGGTGTCACCTATGAAAATGGGGTGGAGTGGGGGAGGGATCTTTGTACCATCAAGGATTCAGTAGACTGCTGGAGGGGTAATGTAGGTACAGGGGAGAACTGGAGGGAGGAGGAGATGTACATAGCAACACCGCCACCTTTTTTATTACTGGAATGGTCATTGTGGGTGACTGAGTAGCCTGGGATGGAGATACAGGCATCGTGGATGTGCAGCTTCAACCATGTCTCAGTTATGATCAGTATATCAGGGTTGAGGGATAAGGCAAGTAGTTGAAGCAAAGACATTTTGAGGAAAAGGCTCCTGATGTTCAAGTGAGCTATCTATAGTTCCTGTGGGAGTTGTAGAGTGGGTGGGGCAGGACCGGAGTTGAATTCAATATCCCCTGCCATCAGCAGCAGGAGTGTTACCAAGGTCCTGGATAGGGCTGCCAAGGCTTTGCAGTGGGAGGAATGAGGGGGTGGGGGAGAGCAGGAGTTGACCCAGGGGAGAACTTGAGGGTGATTAGACTAGTGTGAAAACAGAGGAAGTATGGAAGATCCTGGAGGCCAGGTGTTGGGGGTAAAATCGGGGGTCTGCAGGGTGGGGAGAAGGTTGCAAAGGGAAGGATGATGGGAGGTGGAGAAGGGTGGTTGGGTGGACAGATCAGTAGCTCTGGGTAGGAAGATGGTTGAAGGGATGCCAAGGGTACAAAAAGGAAGTGGAGAGCAATGGCGATGAGAAGCATGGTGGGGAAGTTAGAGATATAGGTAGGTGCACCAGTTAGTCAGAGAAGTATCGTAGTTGCAAATACAACTGTGAGCTGCAGGATAGTGGCAGTCCAGGGAATGCACTGCTGGGAAATGAGATAGACATGAAGGCAGAGGACTTAGAGGGAGAGGCAACAGGGCTCAGAGGCAGGAGGGGAGCAGTCAGGGAAGACATCAGAAGTACAGGCATAGCTAAGCAGGAGGAGTCACTGCTGATGTTGTAGAAGTAGGAAAGTGCAGCATCTAGCATTGAGCAGTGATAAGTTGCAAAGAGGGAAGTAGGCTGTTATGAAATTTAGAGGCGGGCACACACCATGCAGTCACATGAGACCATGGAGCTATAAAAGTAAGAGACTGCCAAGTGTGGTGGTGGGGATGGAGGGGTAGCTGCCACAAAGTGGCGGTGGGGCAAACCAGTTGGAAGCCACAGAATGGCTGGTGATGGTCTCAGCTATCCTACCTGATGTGGTGGGTGTTCAGCAGCTCAGGGAGGGCAGAATTCATTGCAGGTGCCCTCACATCTGCAGCAAGGTTAAATACTGAGCAGAGAAAGGGAGGAAGAGGAGAACAGTCAGAGGGCTTGAAATGAGGAGGGACAGATGGCGGAAGGGGGGGGAGAGGCACACAGAAACAGGATAGAAATCCAAGTTAGAGGCACATTTACATTTAAATGCAGCAGCAGCAGCAATCAGGGACTTACAAAGAAATAAGAAGCAGTGACCTGCACTGCAACCCCAAAGTTAAAACTGAAAGGCGGCTTCCAAAAGTTAAGCAGAGTCAAGCAACAACAAAATCAGTTCCAAATATCTGATAAATAACCCACCACCCAATCAGGAAGCCAGAAACTGAAAGCTTTAGGTACGTGGGCAGTTGCTTTTACACACGCTTACCGGGAATCAGTCACAACACAATTCAGAGCAAGCACCTTCAGTTTAAAATACAGCAATTAGGATGAACCCCCCAAGTTAAAGTACAGCATTTAGAATGCCCTGAAGTAGATAAAAAGGGAATGGGACATTTCTAAAATTAACTATCACCAGTGCTCTGCCAGTGGTAAGAGGGCAGAGGATCCCTTTAAGTTAGGTTCAGCTTGAATTTAATTTACAATTTGCCAACCTTGGATTGGCAACAAAATTCAAAAGGCAAAAGTATGAAGCCAGGGGATTCCTTGAAGCTGCGTTTGCTTGAATTCACAAGTTCTCCAACCCTGGATAAAGGTGCCATAATTCAAATTCAACCAGTTGGAAGCCATGGAATGGCTGGTGATGGTCTCGACCATCATACCTGATGTGGTGGGGGTTCAGCAGCTTGGGAAGGGCAGAATTCACTGCATGTGCCCTCGCAACCCTCTTGGCTAGCAGCAGGCAGCTGATGCAGTGGGGGTTCATCTGCTCAGGGAGGGAAGAATTTGCTGCAGATGCCCTCGTGACCCTCTTAACCAGTGGCAGGCAAATGATGCGGCAGGGGTTCAGCAGCTTGGGGAGGGCAGAATTCACTGCAGGTGCCCTCATGACCCTCTTGACCAGTGGCAGGCAGAAGATGCAGCAGGGGTTCAGCAGCTATGGAAGGGCAGCCCATGTTTTAAACATGGGTATTACTGTTCAGTGCCAGGTTGGTCATGAATAAGACAGCCATCCTTAGAGATGTCATATTGGATTAAGGGGCTGACCAGTTATGTACTATGGAAACCTGAATAGATGACAAGTCAGGGCCTAGTTTGGCTGTGTTGATTCCTCCCAGTTTCTCCATGATGCATCCCTGAGATTGGTGTGCAGGTGTGGCAGAATTGTCATTGTTTTGTGATCTGATTTGGTCATCAGCCCACAACTCATGTAGCAATATGCCACACCATATATAGCAATACCAGACTTGCGTGGGACACAAAGCAGCCAGCCAGGTTGCTGAGCAGAAGATAAGAACTGGCTGCCATTGAGGTGTGGAAATGGGGAAGTCAGAAAGCTAACAGGATGGGGGATCATTCAATACCAGGGAATCCAAAATATGGGGACTGGGTGAGGGTGGTCAGTACCACTACACACCAGGAAATAACATCCTCCCCATGCCATGGGGTTTCAGGCAAATGGCAAGGCAGATTCTTGGATCTGACCATTCCCCCCACCTTCCCAGTGCAGATTACCAAGAGAGTCAGAGAGGGGAGAGAGAGAACCAGACCATCAAGCTGGAGTACCTCTCTCCCCACCCGACCATCATGCTGGAGTACCTCTCTCCCCAATCCACCTCCCTACCTTTCAGTGTGTGTGTTTGTGTGTGTGTGTGTGTGTGTGTGTGTGTGTGTGTGTGTGTGTGTACATGTGTTTGTGTGTGTGTGTGTGTGTGTGTGTGTGTGTGGTGACAAACAGATAAAGGGGACTGGGGGCAGCACTTTGGGTCAAATCCTCTAACTAGGACACTTTGACGTACTTTTGGCTGCTGTTCTCCCACATCTTCTTATAGGGCTGGTCTGTGCAGCAGTTCCTATTTCAGGCATAGTCAGAAAATGATTTTGAAGCTTTGCCATAGGAATACACTGGTAGGTGGTGCATGATAAGTTGTATAATTGTGAAGAAGTTAGTGGTATTGCTTACTATTAGTTGTTGCAGTCACCTTTTGTTGATGGCAGATTGATTATGTATGAGTTGAAGTCACACTGCAGCCAGATGAATGAGATTTATGTAGATTTTGTGTCAATTAACTTGGAGACTAGCAACTATCCATTTCATACATTCAATCTCACTCACCTGCTGTTGCCACATCACCAAGATGGATGACTTGGGTGATAAACATTTATCTGTAAGGCATTTAACAGCTGCTACTCTTAGTACACAGCTCAACCTCCTACTGTTGTTCTCAAACTGAAGCAAAGTAAGAAACCCTTTTTAGAGATTTGCGGATCAAAAAATAAAAACTTATTTTACCGACTGGTACTGCAAACTCAAATCTGATTAATGATTTCCAAATCTCCTCTGTACTATGCCACACTATCAGTACATCATCATTAAATCTTCTCTGAATATTTAATTCATAGAAGAATGAACTTACCTCTAAAATAAAAATGTAGTTTTGCTCCCAAAGATCAAAAAAAGAGACTTGCAAAATTGTGGGCAAAAGTAGCCCCCATGGCAATTCCCTAAGTTTGTGGCTGTTTCTGAGTTAAAAAAGGTAATTGTGTTACATTTAAGCACAATCCCTGCTAACTCCAATAAGTAGGAGGCTTGGGAAGGTTTCTTTTGAAAAAAAAATTAAATGCATCACAGCCATTCTGATGGGGTCAATTGGTTTAGTGTTTCCACATTAATACCAATCCTGTTTGATCACCTTAATCATCCAGTGTGTTCTTAATAGCAGTAAAGTAGTTATAAAATTCAGTGCTATTATTCTGTGCAAAAAGAGCCCCTAAATCAGTTTCATATCTTCATTGATTTTATATCACAAAACACTTAAAAAGGTTGACAGCTGATTCTTCTGCTCAGCCAACTGTAAACATGCTGCCACAAATTCACAAATTACTGGAAAAGGATGGCCTGATGGCCCAGCAGCAGTACTACACTCTTCTAAATGGGTGACCAGGGTCAAGAATCAGGTCAGGCAGCACAGAGGGCTGGGGAAGAACTGTCACACAGCAGCAGCACTTCCCAGCCAGGGAGGAAAGGTACTGTGGTTCCACTGCCACAGAAACCCCCAAGGGAGTTTGTTTCCTCTGAAGCGCATTACTATAGGTATGCATAGGCTTGCACATAGAGCTACTGCCCAGCATCTGGGGAGGAGGGAGGGAGAACATGGAAAAAACACATCTCTGTCAGAAGGGAAAATACCTTCTCTTTGGAAGGTTGGACTGGTGACCCCAATCCCGAAAGGTGGGCTGCATGGAGATGTGGAAGACTTTAGGCTTATCTCCATTCTAAGTACCTTAAGCAAGCTACTGGAGAAGGTGGTCTACCAACAGGTAAGTCACCACCTGGAACTGCACAACCTGCAGGCCCACCAGCAGCATGATTTTAGGAAAAAACACAGGACCGAAACAGCCCTAATAAGCTTCACCACTGATGAGTATGAAGCCTTAGACCAGAACAAAATCCTCGGTGCAGTCTTCATTGACCTCACCAAGGCATTTTACCTGATTGACCACCAGCTACTGCTGGAACGACTTAGGGGGCTAGATCTGGACACAACAGCCCTGCAATGGTTCACAGACTACCTTAACGGCAGGACACAAATGGTCCGGTGGAACTGCACTACATCAGATGAGCGCCCAGTACCCGCAGGTGTCCCACGGGGTCAGTCTTAGGCCCCCTGCTATTTTTCTTGTTCACAAACAACCTCCCTCAGCACTGCAGAGGGGCAAAAGTCACGCTCTATGCTGACAACGCAGTGCTATATAGGATAGGAAAAGACATGGGTTCCTTAAACAGGGAGTTGAGTCAGGACCTTGCAGCCTTTGAATCATAGTGTTAGATTAATAGGCTGGTTCTGAATAGCAAAAAGATGAAAGCCATGCTCTTTGGCCCAAGAAGACTGGGCCAAAAGAGATCTATCCACCTACCACTCTACACCAGGGTTGGAGTAGGAATAGAAGTTGTGGACAATATGCAATACCTGGGAATGTACATTGACCAGGAGGTCCCGTTCAGGAAGCACATTGACCACCTCACAAAGGTTGTAAACCAAAAATTGGGCCTCTTTTATAGACTTAACCCCTTTCTAACCAAGGAAACCAGGAAGGCCGTAGGGAACAGGACAATTCTTCCCACTCTTTTCTATGGAGCAACCTTGCTCCAGTCGCTGAGATCTACGGAAAGACAGTGGCTGAGCACGCTCTACCACAGGATCAGCCATTTCACCGCCAGGGCAGATAGAATGGACCACCACTGCAAGGTGCTCCAGGCCCTAGAATAGCTATCCTTGGAGGCAAGATTAGCGTATCCCTCCCTGTGCATGGCCTATAAGCTACAGCAACCCAGGGCCCCTCTCAGGTTGTGCGACCTGCTTGTTCCTAAGACAACGAGGTGAGAGCTCAGATACACCAATAGGACACTCCTAGAAATCCCCAGGGCCAGATCATCTCTAGATCAACAGTCATTCAGGGTCGCCCTCCCCAATCTCTGGAACGAACTCCTGAGAGAAATACAAGATTGCCCCACCACGGAGGACTTCAAGAAAGGGCTAAAATCACACCTAGGGAAGGGGCCTCAGTGCCTCCGCCTCACCTAGGGTCCTGCTAAGAGACCAAATGCAGGGTGATATCCTTGCAAAAGAATGGAGGGGGATGGATGGATATGTCTGTCAGTCTGGTGGTAGAACTGTCATTCGCACTTATATAGGTTTTACAACTGTCAACTGGTCTGTACCTAACAAATGTCTGAAGTTTTGGTTGTAACAGTTCCTGTACTGTAATGTTTGTTCATGAACTCTATGTAAGCCTTGCTGACTACATTTTGTTTGCATTGGTTTTTCCCTCCATCTAGGTACATGTAACTAAACTCGGGTTGCCCCTGAAAAAGGGACTGCAAGGCTCCAGTGGGCCTACCCTGTTACCAAAATTTAAATAAATAAATAAAATAATGAGAGTCACTGGTACTCTTGGATCCCACTCCATGTATCCACTGTTCCTGATGGCAGGGAGCAGTAGATGGGACTGGGAGGTCACTAGGATCAGAGTCCGATGAAAGGAGTAGACAGTGCCAGGGGGCAAAAAGCTGGATTAGCAAACAAATGCTTGAAAATCCACCTGGAATGCTTAAAATAGCAGGTATAGGCTTACTTACTGAACCAACTTCACAACACTGTTTGCAGATAGTTACATAAAATAATTTGTGCCCCGTTTACCATTCTACATAAAGATAACACTGTTATTACGGACACACTGGAATGTATTGAGATAAATCAGGACTGGTATTTAGTGACCCTTGACTTGGAGTTGGTCACTATATACCAATATTACTGATCAGGGTGGTTTGAATACTATTGCCTTTTATTTTTGATAAAAGACCAATTGGTGCCCTGTAACCTATGCATTGTAATTGTAGCTAAAAGTGCAAGAATTGTCCTTAATACTGTGACATCTTTAATATGCACTGTTCTCTCCATAGTTGGTGAGTTTCACTGTAATTTGAACTCTATGAGGCCAGAGATAATATACAGTAGTAGTTGACAAGGAGGGAAAGCAAAGACTACAGATGGGTATGAGCCTTGGAGACAGTAATGAATGTTAACTATTTCTGTAGCTCAACATTGGGCTGCAGTGGTCTTAGGGGGCTGCAGACTTTGTAACAGCACCAGAAACAGCTATTCACAGCAATGGCATGCCAACATAACCTGCCACGAGGATGCTAGTGTGGCTAGAAATTATGTGTTTCTTCTTAAAAAGAACAACCACTAATATCTTTGGACAATTTCAAAAAATATTGACATTTTGAAAGCTGTAACCTGTGAACTGTTAGGCTGAGAAAATGAATTTTTGTTTTGTTTTGTTTTTTTTTCTTTTGTTAATGGAAGCATGGAGTTCATTCAGTAGGAATGGATTAAAATGATACAGTTCTCATGTATTGATATGTCTATACGTTTCACTTTATAAGGCACAACTAGAATGGATGCACCCCTTCCCCACTCAGGTACTCAATATAGATAAGGCATGCCACAGTCAGATAGCCAGGCAGTTCCATAACTTTAAAGGAGAACTGCGATGAACCTGTAAGTCATGTTTCCCATAGAAGTTATTTTAAGGTACTAATTAGAATTCTGTTACTATTCCATCAGTGCAGGCCTTTTAGTAATATTAGTGGATGTTTCTGCTTTACAATCTGGTGGTACAGTAAGTACCGTTTTAGAACTGTATGTTGTAGTTTATGTCCCTCTCAGCCACACAGTCCTACAGCAAAACATGAATGCATTGTGCCTACAATAGAAAAGTAGAACAGGAACATAAGCTACATCATACAGTTCTAAAATGGTTTTTACCAGCAGCATGTCCATCAGAAACACCCAATAGGTTAACTAAAAAGCCTGGATAACTAAAAGAGTAACAGAATTGGAACCAGTATTTAAAAAACAGCTTTTACTGTGAAAAACAACATGCAGTTCTCCTTTAATGTAAGTCAAATAAAGTGGACACCTAAACTAGTGCAATGAAGCACATAACAGAAGTAGTAGGATACAAAAACAAGCATTTGTCAATGCCAAATGTTTGCTTGCTGGCACTGACATTGGTAGTGTAGAAGTTACAGAGCTGCATAATAGAAATGGCAGTGAAGTATTGAACTGAAGCCAACCTCAGCACCACCCTGCAGAGAGTAACAGGCATTGGGGTGTGCCTTTGGGTCATCAGGCATATCGGCCACGCCATTTCACCACACCCTACCCTGCAGACACTGACAAGTGTCACGGTGTGCCTTGGGGTCTTTGGCCCTTGTGCACACCCCATTCCATTAGGAAATACGGTGAGATGGGTGCGGTATAGGAGAATAGGGTGAACTTTGGGGCCGAAGAGTCCAAGGCATACCTCGATGCCTCTCACTGGCTGCAGGATATGGAACGGTATGAGCATGACAGGCAAGAATCCCAAGTCACACCCCTGATGCCTGTCATACTCTACAGGGTGGGACATTATGGTTGGAAACCCTAACACCTCAGGCATTCGTTGGTATTTTCACTCCAAATTTTCAACATGTTTTTTTTTTTTGTGACCCCCACCTCATGAACAGTGGCAATATCAGTTTGTTAGCCAAAAGCTGCTCATGCACAGCGACTACGGCATTTAGCACCACAGGTGCAAAAACACACTTCGAACAGGATGTGAAAAATGACAGCTGTACTGTTCATAGTGAGGTGTAAAAAATGGCAATGTTGCAAATCTGCAGTAAAAATATTAAAAAAAACTGGTGAAGTCTAGAGCATGCATAGAAACTGTGCAACGCACACCCATAATGTAATTAGTTTGGGGATTTTTTTACAGCAGATTGTCAACACAGGCATTTTGGGACCTCCGATCATGAACAGTGTCACTGTGATTTTCTTTATCTGTCCCGAACAATGATTTCCCATAGTGACCACGCATCTCTGTGCTGAAAGTATGAAAACACATTTCAACCATGTTGTGAAAAATGACAGCTGTACTGTTCATAAGGAAGTGTGGAAAAATGACACTAGTGAAAATCTGGACTGAAAATATTACAAAGTCCTGAACTTACGAGGGTGCGTGGAAACTGCACAATGCTCACTAGTAACACAGTCATTTTATGAACTTTTGTTACCAAATTTTCAACATAGCCATTTTAAGACCTCTGCTCATGCACAGTGTAACTGTGATTTTCTTACTCTGTCCCAAACATTGCTTTCGCACCGACTGCACCATTGTTGCGCTATGTGCGGAAACACATTGAAGTGATATATGAAATAGCAGCTGTACTGTTCATAAGGAAGTGTAATAAAATGGCAATGTGGAAAATCTGGAGTGAATATAATAGAAATTCACAAACTTACGAGCGTGTGTAGGAATTGTGCAGCACACGCTCATAAAACAGTCACTTTTAGGAATTGTTTCACCAAATTTTCAACATAGCCATTTTAAGACCTCTGCTCATTAACAGTGTCACTGTGATTTTCTTAATTGTCCCATACATTCATTTCGCACACCGACTGTGCCATTGTGCGCTACATGGGCGGAAACACGTTTTGGGCAAGATGTGAAAAATGACAGCTGTACTGCTCATAAGGAAGTGTGGTAAAATGGCAATATTGAAAATCTGGAGTGAAAATATTGAAAATTCGCAAACTTACTAGCGTGCGTAGGAACTGCTCAACGCATGCTCATAAAACAGTCATTTTTAGGAATTTTTCCACCAAATTTTCAACATAGGCTTCTTGAGAGCCCACCTTATGAACAGTGGCAGTGTTGTTTCATTACTCAGTCCCGAAAGGTGATTTCACGCAGTGACTGCGAAATCACCCTTTGGGCCCGATTAATCACATGACAGTGACAGCATTCATGAGAAGGGGTCCCAAAAACCCCATGTTGAAAGTTTGTGCAAAATTCCCAAAAATGCCTGAGATATGCAGCAAAGTTGAAAAAACCCTATCTATCCCATTATACAGCTTACCAGCATTTCCTCAGTTCGCAGTCGGCTTTGAAGAGGGCAGACATGTTCCCGGTCCACCGAAGATCGTCGCGCCAGAGTCCAGAGGTAAGTATGGGGTGAGGGGGGTATAGGGAGGTGGGGTGCACAGTGGGTGGGCGTGGCTGGGGGCAGAGACAGCAAGGGACCGTTTTTCAGTTTCAGTTTTTTTTTTTTGAATGACGACGCGGGACATTTGCCATGCTGGGGTGGGCTCCCAGCATGGCACCCTGTCTCTTGGGGGGCGAACCAGTGGAGCCAATGGGGATTAGGGCACCCCATTGGCTATGATGTAATGGCCATGCTGGGGTTTTGGGGCTAGCATAGCCGACAGGGGATTGGGCACCCTGTCAGCCACACAGTGTGTGCGTGGGGGGGTGTGAGCATGCAGGCGCATGTGTGTGTTGGGGTGCGCATGAGCAGGCGATATCTTATCGCTGCTCACTGAAGTGTAGCTCCCCCTTTCAACTGCACACCACTGCATTTTGGACTGCTGTCATAGACAGCTCCAGCAGGCATTGGAGAACTGTGGCCGCACCTGCAAACACACTGACTGAATTGGAAAAGGGCTGCCACACCTCCGAAAACTCGGATGATGGCACTATGTTTCTTGCAAATGCGTGCAAGCAAACATAAAAACACCAGCCATATTGTATACTTTGTTGCAACCATTCAACAGATTTACATATTCACAGGAATCGGGCACTGCACCAGCCAAAATGAAGATGACTCCACCAGCTGTCACAATTTTTACTTCATTTATTGAAAATTAAAAAAGACCACAAAGTAAGAGTAACGCTTGACATGTTTCGGGTCTCCATAGACCCGTTATCAAAAGCTAATTAACTCTGATATTAACAAACCTTAAATACCCCAACCACCACAGTGCTACATGACATCATAATCATTGTATTCAATATTTTGAATACAAAAATGATTACAATGTCATGTAGCACTGTGGTGGTTGGGGTATTTAGGGTTTGTTAATTTTAATTTTTCAATAAATGAAGTAAAAATTGTGAGAACTGGTGGAGTCATCTTCATTTTGGCTGGTGCGGTGCCTGATTCCTGTAGACGTGTACATTTGATTAATCGTGAGCACCACCGCCACCCCAGTGCACACTCTGGTCTAAGTAATTCAACAAATTTACATGTGAGGTTTTGTGGGGTAGAGCTCTTGACGTGCCATCTTTTATTTCGGTTGGATGTGCAGATTTCGAAATGCTTAAAGTGAAAAAAGTTAATTATTTGGGTGGTTTTGCTGTTTTTTTTTTTTTCCGGGTGGTAGCACCAAAATGGTCTGGAATTTTGGTCTGAAATGTTTAGGGTAGAAACAGCCTGCCCCACAGTAGTGCCTTTCACCAGTTTGGTAAAAAAAATATTATTCGGCTGCAGAGTTATTCATATTTAAAATTTAGGTTCTTCGCATGCTCAGTAAGCACTTCAAGATATGCTGTATGAAAGGGAAAAAAAAGAGTCCTTTTTTTTGTATGGGGCCAATCCTTTTTCATGAGGGGAAAATCCTTTTACATTTGCTGCCATCTTGTTTTACATTTTTCAAAACCCACAGAAATGGCATAGCAGAGAGAGAGACCAACACATGTGTCTTGGTCATTGAGACCCCATTAGGTGGATTCTGCACTTAACTGTTGGAAAATTGACCCACAAAGGTGTTTTGTTTTTTTTTTGCTATCTTTTTTCATGACTTGCTTCCACTTTTCTTTATATGGCCTAATGAAAAAAGTGTTTGCCCATAAGAAAAAGGATCCCTGTGTTGCAGAAGCCATAACTCCCCCTTTTTCCCCTTGTGTCTAACAGTACCCTCCACCCTCTGTTTGCCATCCCCATAATCAATTTATAGTTCCCTTGTGTCTATTGGCACCCCACCCTCACCCTCTGATCACCATCCCTGTAATTGGTTTGCAGTTCCTAGTGTCTAGTGGCACCCCCACCCTCTGATCACCATCCCTGTAATAAATGTATCTTTCCCTGGTGTCTGGTGGCACCCACCACCCTTCAATTGTCAATCCCGTATTTTTTTTATTTTTCCTTGGTGTCTAGTGGCACCCTCAGACCTTTCTGTCACCATTCCCATATGTCTATGTAAGCTGTAATAAAGAAAACCATCCCTTGATGTCTTTTGTTTCACAGCTGAAAAAAGAAAATGGTCCGTTGCCAATCTGAACGCCCCAACCAGACCTCCCCCTGAGCCCCCACTACCCCACACCCCTGCACCTCTCACACCCCCCACACACCCTCACTCACCTGAACAGGTCCAAGGGCAAATATCCACTCTCTAGTGAAGACTTATCTTGCTGCTGGAACTGCTGACAAACTAAGGTAAGTGCAGTTCAATGTATTTCAATGGGGTGTTGAACTTTAATATATAACTTTGTCATTTTGCATATTTTGACTCCAAATTTTGAACATTGCCTTTTTGGGACCCCACCTCACGACCAGTGGTGGTGGAATTTCAGAAATCAATCCCAAAAGGTGATTTTGTGGTCACTTGACAAAATCACCTTTTAGGTGGGATTTGAACATTTTCACTGCCCTTGTTCAAGTGGTGGGGTCATAAGAAGGCTATGTTGAAAATTTTGGGTCAAAGCATGTGCAAATGGCATAGTTATGCACATGCATCAAAATCTTACTATGCTCGCTTGTAACTTTGGTAATTTTAAATATTTTGACCCCAAATGTTCAACACAGCCCTTTTTTTACACCACCTCATGAACATGACAGTTGCAATTTTTCAAATCTTGGCCAAAATGTGTTTTCACACCTGTGGCATGGAATGACGTTTCGGTGACGCAGGATAATGTTTTGGCTGGAATTCGAAAATTCTGAGTACCGGGTTCATGAGGTGGCATAGTAAGAAGGCTGTGCTGACAATGTGATTGCCCTCTGGGCCTTGCACATCCACAGCAACATATGTATGCATCTATAGAGGGATAGGAGCGCAGGGCCCAGAGGACCCTGCACTCCCACAGGCAAATGATGTTACAATTATACTATCTCAAAAATTAAGGAAATTCTTTGCAAACACCTGTGTTAATGCAACATTTAGGGTTCAGCCTAAAGTGACAAAGGTAGGGAAATGTGGTTTTAGGGTTTCCAACCCTGAAACCCCACCCCCACCCCTGAAGCAACTCAGGGGTGAAGTCTTCCTTAGGGTTATCAACCCTAAAGCTCACCCCATTTTGGCAGCAAGAAAGCTCAGATGTGGTGGAAGCAGGTGTGTATGTTTCAGGAGTGTAGAATGGAGTGAGCTTTAGAGTTGACAACACTAAGGAAGACTGTACCCCTGATTTCCTCCTGGGTGGAGTTTTAGGGTTAGAAACCCTAAATCCCATTTTGCAACTTTTGTCACTTTACGTTGAACCCTGAATGTTGCATTATCACAGTTTTTTGCAAATTACATCTATACTGTATACATATATATATATATATATTTATATTTCTTCACTGTGTGGTTATTCAGCACTTTTTATTGTGTATCACATGCCCCTTTTCTTTGGCTTTTTGTACTAGCCACTTATTGGATTCTATTGGAACCTGATTTTTTAAATCCTTTGGCGATGTTTAGGCTATTAAAAGGGAAACTACAGTCAAATTTAAAAAAAAAAGGTTATACAGTGGTTTTGATTTGTGGGTGTAGTCCTAATGTACCCTTTCCTTTATTTGCTGTTTGGAGTATTTTCTAGATTTGTCTACTAGTTTTATGGCCATGGGGATGTCCATGTTTGAATTGTTTATTGTTTTCCTTTTTTCTGACAAAGTCTTGTGTCCCATGTGAGTGTAATGCATCCATGACAGTAGATGCAGCAAGTGCTGCTTTAGTGCCAAGTTTACAGCAGTAGACCTGTGATGTTAACCTTCTCACCTCATTCAGTGAGCA
The DNA here is from genome assembly GCA_016271365.2 of Neoceratodus forsteri. Lineage (NCBI taxonomy): Eukaryota > Metazoa > Chordata > Ceratodontiformes > Ceratodontidae > Neoceratodus > Neoceratodus forsteri. Next base: position 1,685,616,234 of record CM057456.1, read on the forward strand.
TGAATTAAGGCTACATTCACAGTTTGGCAAAGACCTGAGGAATCAGTAAGTGGCTATTCTGTAAAGAAGCATCTGAGACCATAAATTCAAAAGTTAGCACCAGATTTAATGGAGTTTGTGCTGGTGCTATCTGGGTTTGCAGAGTTGTTTGGGGGGCTATATTCAGAAACCCCTGTAGCATGCACTAAACTCATTAATACCCAGGTGCTAACATAATGCTGCACTTATACAAATGAGGGGTCCCTCCTGCATTCAGGTTCAGCAGCATTGGAACGTAAGAGCTACACCAGGGGAATGGATGCTCTGTGACAAAAAGTCACTGAGGCAAGCAAAAGTCACGGCACTCACCACTCCAGTTCTTAAAATAAGGGAGTCCACTCTCAGGTTAAGCTCGGCAGCATGTTCAAAGGTCTGCAACAGTGGCAAATGGCACCCAAAGTGGTGCTGTTTACCCCCACCAAAACCCTCAACATAACTGGGTGTTATGCCCATGCCCCCACCCAACCAATGGTGTGAGAGGTGTACTGCAGCTGCCCACCCCAATTGCCATCTCAACAGTGAGGCTACAGAATCTGGTATCCAGTGGCACTCTCACCCCCTGAACACCCATCCTGACTTTTGTAGATAGATCCCTAGTGTTTAGCGGCACCCAGCACTCCCAAACACTCTTCCTGTGAGAGTCTAAAGCTCCCTGGTGTTTGGTGGCACCTACCCCAATCAGCTTATTTTCCTGGTGTATAGTGACACCCTAACCCCTGATCAGCCATCCTGTGATAGTCTGTATCTCCCAGGTGTTTAGTGGCATCCTCACTCCCCGATTGTCCATCCCATGTTAGTACATACATACATATATATATATATATCTCACCCTGTTGTCTAGTGACTCCCCTCCAATCCACAGTCCCATGATAGTATATATCTCCCTGACATCTAGTGGCACCTCCAATGCCCTGATCTATATCCCAAGATGATACATATATCCCTGGTGTCTATTTGCACCCTGAACCCCCCCACAATCACCTGGTCCATGTTCCGTATACTATCCCTGTTGTCCAGTGGTACCCAGCCTCCAATCCCAGAATGCCTGTTAACAAATGATCTGACAAACACTGTCATTCCAGCAGCCCTCCCAAACTGCCCCTCCCACTCCCTTTACACCACCTCTTCACCAACCTCCAATTACCAGGGTCAACAGGGATGTTCATGGAATCCCAATATGGTAACTGGCACAGCCCTCCTCTCATCTCCGTAGCCCGATGGTGTATGAGCTGATAGTGTGCATGCGCACTGTACACTGCATTTATTTATTTATTTAAAGTTTCAGAATTACAACCTTTGAGTCAGTGACTCCTTTGCAAAGGCTCCACGAGCGTATATAGTAAGTGTGCAGACTGTCACCTCATACGATGGCTGGCTGAGGAGGCAAGATGAGGGCTATGCCAATTGCCATATCATGATTCTATGAACATCCTTAATGACCTTGGTAAAGGGGTGGATAGATGGTGTACTGCAAGTGAGTGGGGTGGGTTGGGGCCACTGGAATGCCAATGTTTGCCAGTCTGTTTATTGATGGGCATTCAGGAGTTGGGGTACCACTGGACATGAGGATGCAGTATAGTGCAGTGGTTTAAGGCGGTAAGCTGCAAAACTGGAGACCTGGATTTGAATCCCACAGCCCTCACTTGCAAACTGTGTGATCCTGAGCAAGGCACTTAACTTCCTTGTGCTCCCAGGTTGCACCGTAAACAGGCTTTCAGCTTAGTGTATCTCTCCTGGTTAAAAAAAATGAGGGGAAGTTTATGGAACATGGGTTGGTTGATTAGGGGATGGAGGGTGCCACTAGACACCAGAAAGATATATAATATCACAGTTCAGTAGCTTGTGGTGTGGGGGTGCCACTAGACATCAGGGTGATGTATACTATCACAGGATGCTGACTGGGTGGTGGGGGTGCCACTAGACTCCAGAGAGAGTGAAAAAGACTATCACAGGACAACTGATCAGGGGATGAGATGTGTCACTAGACATCATGGAGATATATATTATCATGGGACAGCTGATCGGGGTTGGGGGGTACCACTAGACACTAGGGAAGTATATGCTTTCATAGACAGCTGATTGGGGTGGGGGTGCCATGGGGTAGCAGGGAGATGTAGACTCTCATGGGATGGGTTTTCATGGGGTGAGGGGGTTACTAAACACCAAAGGCCTGTCTACAGAAATTGGGACAGGTGTTCGAGGGTGGGGAGTGCTATTAGATGCCAGGGATGACATATCAGGTACCCACAAGATGGGTGCTGAAAGGACTGCCACTCACCATGAAAGGAAGCCCATAATGAGCATGCAAATGGATCCTTAGCATCCTGCATGCCCAATGGGTTCATTGCATTGTGTGAATGGATATAGCCAAAATGGCTTCCAGTGCTGTCTGGTCCCAGGGTGCTATTCCCTTTGGGCTGGATACAGCCCAGGTTCATGTGAGGACAGTGTGGTTTGACTTAGCACTGCACCAGCAAGGGCTTATATTCAATCATATAGCACCAGTTTGCTATCCAACTGAAAGTAGCAACCACTGGGTCGGGTGCTATTGCAAGTGCATCATAAACATTTGCACTGTGCTTGCACTCTTTTTCAAATATTTGGGCCTTAAAGTTTATACTAATTAGTGCAGATGACCTGAGCGATTTGTGTGCTTTACTTTGGCTGTGTGTAGTTTGATGAAATGCAAAGCTTTAAGAACGAAACACTTACTCCCCCAGGCTAGACCTAGAAACATACCTGGAAAGCAGAGATTGAATTAGAAAGAATTATTTAGTTGAGACCAAAACAAGTCTCTTAAAAGCAGATAATTGCTACATCAGCTATCAGTCACTGAATTAATAGTCTTGGATGCATCACTGTCACTGCCAGTGTCCTTTAGTTAGATCTTGCTATCGGAGCAAGGAGGCAGCTAACTGTGGCAGCTAGAATATTTCTGCTAGAACATTTTAATTAGAAGTCTAAAGGTTATTGTAAGGATCATTATAGGGATGAGGTTTAGTGGGGAGCATCAGTTGTAGGGAATAAGGGATATTCTTCTTTAGGGTTATGCTCTAGAAGAGGGGTCACTGCCCCTTCTGCAGGACCTTTGCAGAGCTCCAAGCTCATCTGGTAGCAGTGAGTAAAGAGATATCTCTCCTGTGGCACCAGCTCAGCTGGAGCCCACAGCACAAAACCCCACTCCCCCAGAGTCACACTGGCCAAGGGAGGGGTGGAGTGTGGTGGGAAGGCAGCTCTGGAAGGGTGGCAGAGGCAACCACAAGGAGGTCTACCAACCCCACACCATTGTGATGGAAACTCTGGCACCCAATACCACCAAGGGAGACTCTGGATCAGTCAGAAGAAATGGGAGTGATGACTTGGTAACTTCAAGGGGTGAGAGTAAGAGGAAGGCAGCTAGGAGAGAGAGAGGTTGGGGATTCTATGATTAGGACAGTAGAAAGTGTGTTGGGTGGTGGGAGGCATGGGGGATGGTCAGGTGCCTTCCTGGTGCATCAGCCATCCAGGACATAGAATAGGGTGGATAGCACAGAGAAAAGGTGTGCTGGGAGGTGCACATTCACTTTGGTATCAAAGATCTGGTGAATCAGCCTGTGGAGCAAGTGAAGCAGAACTTTCAGAGGCTTACAACAGATTGTAGGTAGACTCAGTCTCCCTGGTCTTTTCTTTGGTCCTCCATGTGTGGAGTGATGAGGAACATAGAGTAAGGAGGGAAAAGACAGATGAGTTAAATGGGTGGTTAACAGGATGGTGTCAGGAGAAAGGGTACCATTTTGTGGGGGATTGGGGGGACTTCTGGGATAGGAGGCGTTTCAAGGGTGATGGCCTTCACTTGACAAGAGAGGGGACCAGTGCACTGGGGCAGACAGTTGATGCCTACAGTAGATAGATAAACTGACTGTGGAGGACACTGAGGCTGGAGGAACCATGGTAAAGGAAGCTATGGAGGGGAATATAGCTAGTGTTCCTGTTCTACTCTGGATTGGTAGCAATAAGGTTGGTAAAAATAAGGCTGAGGTTCAAAAAGGAGTAGTGGAAGAGTTAAAGGGTGGAAGGCTCTCAAGATCTGTTGCCAGTGGGAAAAATAACAAGGTAAGGAGAATGGGAATGAATACAGGTGTAGGATCCCAAAACAGCAGAAGTGGATCCAGAGCTAGGTGGAAGGTGGCCTGCCTTAATGCCAGGAGACTGGAAAATAAAATCATTGAGCTCCAGGCATTGGTGGCAGACAGTGAGATGGACCTCATAGCCATCATAGAAACTTGGGCCACAGAGAATAATGACTGGGACTTGTTAATCCCAGGTTCCATAATGTTTAGACAGGACAGATGGAATGACAATGGTGGGGTGTAGGCTACGTGTAGCCCTATCTCTCAGGGAGGGCACAGAGGCTGTGGACGATGGACACTTCAGCGGAAGCAAAGGGGAAACAGAGTTTCTGTAGGTTCACAACTTTGTTAAAATGTTGGAGTGGTGTAAAGTAAAGATTAAACAGAATTTTAAAATGTGTTGGCATTTCTTTTGCCTAAGAGCAGTCCAGCCCTCATTCTTGTGTAGTGTTAGCATGGACTGGCTCTACAACATAAGGAATCCATAAATTGTGATCACCCAACTGTCGCTTTTTAAACTGATGGAGTAACTCTTCAAAGAGGACTTTGTGGACTACCTAGAGAGAAACAGACTACAGGATAATAAATAACATGGGGTTGTGGCAGGAAGATTTTGGGAAATGAACCCGATAGTTTTCTTTGACTGGGTTAAAAAGGTAGTAGACAAAAACCATGCTGTGCATTCACTTTACTTTGATTTCAGCAAGACATTTGCCACACAGAAGATTGTTGAAGAGGCTGGAGGACCTGGGCATGGCTAGTGACATAGTTAGATGGGTAGGAAACTGGTTGAAGGAGAGAAAGCAAAGGATGGTGATAAATAGGGTCAAATCAGTAGAGAGGGAGGTCACGAGTGGGGTGCCACAGGGATCTGTTGTGGGTCCTGTCCTCTTCAAAATATTTATCAGAGACATTGGAGAGGGCATCTGGGGTAAACTGTGTCTCTTCACAGATGACACAAGCTGGCCGTTCCGGTGGTGCTGGAGGTTGAAGCGCTGGTCACTACACCTCACGCCACGCTGGCGACCAGGGTTTGAGAACAAGCCCGGGTCACTGGGGGTCAGCAGGGGCGAGAGAGGATCAAGTGTCTGGAGGACTGCTGTTCTCTCTTGGGGAGGGGGAGTTTGTCATCCCACTTGTTGACTGCCCTCTGGCGACAGCCAGGGGGGGCAATATGGGTTGGGATTCACGTACCAATGCCCTTGCATTGGTAGGGGAGGCAGGTTGGGGAGAAAGTGGTGGAAAAAAGAGCCTGGAAGGCTCCATGATGGCCTACCATGTTCTGAGGGCAGCCACCGGTTTCTGGATTGGGTCTCGGGGGGGGGCCAGCACCCTCCTCACTGGCCCTGCTGCAGGGGGTAAGCCACTGGGGAATTTCTGGGTGTAGGCATTAGTGGGAGCATGTGGGACTAGAGAAGGAGTACCATAGCCACCTGCCAGGGCTCCAGGGGGAAAAACAAATAATAGAAACAAAAAAAAAAAACAGATACGGTAGATAAGGATGAAGAGATTAGGGAGACACAGAGGGATCTACAAAGGCTAAAACAGTGGTCTGAGGTTTGGCAGTGGAAATTCAACACTGTAAATGCAAGGTTATGTACCTAGAGGGAAAAAAACAGGACAGAATACCAGATGGGAGGGGTTGAACTGAGCACTATGACAGAGGAAAGGGACCAGGGAGTCATCAATGTTGACTCCCTCAAACAATCAAACTACTGTAATAAGACCTTTAGTAAGGCTAATAGAATGCTGGGGTGTATTGAAAGGGGTATTGACAGCAGGAAAAAGGAGGTACTACTATCTCAGTATCGGTCACATGTGAGACTGCCCCAGGAATACTGTGCTGAGTTCTAGAGTCCTCACCAAAGGAAGGACAGGGACAGGCTGGAGACAGTGCAATGCAGGGTGACCAAGATGATTCAGGGCCAACAGGACAGATCTTAAGAAGATTGACTCAAGGCACTGAACATGTACTCACTGGAGACCAGGCGAGAGGGGGGAGATGTGATAGTGACTTTCAAGTTCCTGAATGGAATAAACAAGGTGAACTGCGGAGAACTATTTAGCAGTACAGACTCAAGAACCCATGGTCATGAGTGGATACTGATGGGGGAATGTTTAAGAGGGAAATGAGGATGTTCTATTTTACAGAAAGGATGGTTGAACCATGGACTAGTCTGCCAGTGGAGGTCGTGGGTGTGAGGACCATAAATAGTTTCAAACATGCCTGGGACAGAGTGAAGGATTTAGTGGTGTCTCAGGTCAATAGCAACAGAGAGGGGAGCAGGGAGGTAGACCGGGAAGGATTAAACCCTGTATGGACAAGAGGCCCGGGGCAGATAGGGAACTCCAAGCAGACTAAATGGACCTTCTGTCTTTTTTTGCCATCATTGTCTATGTTGCTATGCTTCTGTTTTACATGGGACACTATGGGCTAGATTTTCAAAAGGTGGCACAAGGCTTGCGTCAAGCCCTGAACCATGGAACTTAGGTTTCGGTAGTGCACCAAATCCCTTTGCCACAACTGAGCCCAGTTTTCCAATCTTGAGCGCAGTTGCAACAGTTTCCATGATTTACAGCAGCTTGTGCCACATATCTGGTGCAAGCTCTGTAACATAGGCCCCCCCAGGAGTGTTGCGCACTAGACCACAAAAATGTGATCTAAGGTGCAGAGAGTGGCACAAGGGATAGAAATTCTTGATTGTCGGCTAGAGAATGCCACAAGCCCCATGTGCCATATGTTTGGGGCACCAGGGGCTTGCAGCATTCTTGACATTTTGAAAATCTGGCCCTATGTATTTTAGGAAAAAGAAAAGCAATTAAAACATTTGAACATGGAGATCCCCAGAGGCCATAAAAGTAGTAGGCTAATTTAGAAAAAAAACTCCATACAGCTAACAAAAGAAAGGGCATGCTAGGACTACACACACAAATCAAAATACTCTGCATAACATATATTTTTGCAAATTTTAACTGTAGTTCTCCTTTAAGCCATTGACAAAAAAAGGCAGCATAGACCTCTGAGGAAGCTCCATAGGTTCAGCACAAAACATTAGGTTTGTGACACTGATTGATGTCTTTTATCATTATCCTGCTACTGCTGTCATATGTTTTGCTTGCATTAATTTGGCACTGTTACCACTTTATGTGCCTCTTTATTAAAGTTGTAGAACTGCATAGTTATGCAGTTGTGGCATGCCTTATCTTTATTGAATACATGCATTGGAGGGGTGCATCCATTTTAGCTGTGATCTGCTTGTTTGTTCATTTGTTGTGGATTACACAACCATTCTCCAAGGATTTCTTTATTAAGTGAGTGAGTGATTGATTTAGTTAGTATAGTTAGTTAGTTCAAAAGGTTTACCAGGAAAAACATACTGAGCTGGTAACAGCTTGTTTCCAGATGCATCCTGGGACTGAAGGGGGAGATTGAGAATTTGAATAAAAACAATGAGGTACAAAAGGGCAATAATGCAAAATAACAGGCAAACAAGAATCAAAATTAATAATTGTGCAAAGGCAAAATATTATGTGTAAACAGGTACACTACAGAGTATTAAATGACTGTTATAGCATATCAAAATGCAATGCATATCAAAGGGTAATGTTAGCCATTTTCTGAATTGCAGAGCACTAGACCGGAAAACTTCTTTTATGTTTTTTATTCATGTTTACACATTAAAAATACATAAAAAATAAAGCAATTTTCATTTTGCTAATCAAGCTGTGTCATTTGCTGTAAATTATCACAGTTGTCTAGCAATTTCACACATAAAATTGCTAATCAATTTGCTTGGTTTGTTTAATACCCTGCACTACAATGCATAACGTGCTGAAGGAGAACAATGTCAGTCTGCAAAAGGCAGTGTAGAGTTTATTATGGGATCAATGACTGTAATTTGGGGAGGGTGTATGGAAGGCTGCACTAATGTGAGTGCAGGATGAGTGGAGAGAAGTGGGTGTAGGGTGGCAGGCAACAGCCCAGGACCCAGTATCTGGAGAAGCTGCAGGAGTGAGTAGTGAAATCATAGAGGAGTGATTTGAGAGAATGGAGAGAGGGGGCAGAATGACTGCTGAAGGAGAGAGAGCCCCAAAGTCTCACATGTGCTCTGTATTGCCAGCCTCATGCATGACACCAGCTCCTTCACCTTTACTAAGTCTGCATTTCTGAAGTTTCAGGTCCTGGAGACACAGGCCTAGCTAGTCTTCCCTGTCATCATGGAGAAGGTTATTCAGATGTGATCACTGTCCAACACTGGTTAGTTGGCATTCAGACTGGCGAGCATCCCATTCCCACTGCTGAGACCATGGTCAAGGGTAGCCTTAAATTTATGGCTCTGTTGGATATGCTGCTCTTGAACACACTCCTTGGAGGTGGGCAAGAAACCTTTCTCTGCCCTGTTGTTAGCCCTGTTGATATGCCAGTCTATGCCCTGGAGAGTTAAGTCCCCTAGGATCATAACTGCATTTGATTTGGCTGGTCTCATAATTTTCCTGGCCAGCTAGGCATCATGTTCTTCTGCACCTTGTGGGTCTTGAAGTACACACCCAGGGTGACTCTTTGCCACCCCATTTCCAGACCCAGATGGACTCAATGCACTGCTTATGCCACTCATGTCCTCTTTGTCCTCCCAGTGATTCTCTCCCTTACAAAGACAGTCACCCCACCTCCTACCATGGCAGGCCTATTTGTTCATAATAGTTTGCATTCCTCTATCTTGGTGTCACAGTTATTATCTCCACCCACCTGTTTTTTGTGACTATCACTATCTTCTGGCCTTTAAAATGCTTTAGTAGTCACTCTCAAGCTCATTTAGTTTGCTGGGTGTGCTCCTCATATTGGCCAACCAGATGCTGATACTTGTTGCTGGTGTTTGTGGCCATGTCTGCTACCTCTGTCCTGCACTCAAATCCATCCCCTATCACTATCACTAGAGATCAAAGTTCCAGCCGTACTACATCCTATCCTACCTGTCACTACCAACCTCCCAGGTGAACTGCCCCTCCACAAATTACAAACCTGCCCCCTCAACAAGTTTCACACAACTCACTTCACTTTCAGCTGGTAAAGTTACTCACTAACTGCTCTTTGTAGGATGTGTTCCAGCGCTCTCAGTGGCCAACACCCATGTCCTCTCATGGGGCCATCTAGCTTTGGGTGCCTGCTGGGAGTGCCCTAAACCTTAGTTCTAGCCTCTCTTCCAGTACACACTTTTTTAAAATTGGATGCTTGAACACAACAGCCCTGGCTTAAAGCAAACTGGTTCCAGCTAAATTGGTGATATCTTGAGAAGGTGGCTTCTGTTTTCCTCTCTTTAGTCTTCTATCCTATTTTTCATGAATTCTCTCATCATTTGTTCCTTCTTCTTGCAAGTGGTGTTGTTTTTTCCAGCTTGTACCTCTTCCAGTGCTTGATCTTGAAGGAGCACCTGGATTCTGTCAATTTTTTCAAGGATTTAATTCTGGCTTTCAGTAGACAGCAGAATTCACTGGATACTTTGGGTTAAGCTCACAAAGCAGTTAGATCATCACAAAGGACTTGTGCCACAGAGTGCTGGCGCAAAGTGCAAGATGCAACAAAAAACTGCACCAAATACTGTTCAGGAACTCAGTGTGGGTCAAGAAGACTGTGAGATGAGCTAAAGTGCGATGTGTCACAGGATGTGCCAAATGCATGTAACCCCTGCCACGGACGGGGGCTTACCTGGTTGCCCTGGGTGTTGCCCATCCTCCGATGGCCTCCTGCCACCAGGTTCTGGATCCTAAAGTGTCCCCTGGTCTCTCTCTGGCCTCACGTGTGTTGTTCTTGGTCCTATGGGGCTGGAGGAGAAAACATTGTGAAACCACTGCTTTACCGGACCGTTTTGAAGTGCCCACAGGGTCCACACATGCGCAGTGATGCACTGGTGTTTTCTCACCACTGAAGTAGATTTACAGTTGCCTCTCTTGTGGTCTCAATCAGCAGCGTAAGTTGATTGGGGATTGGACACCTGAAGGAGGTTTCCCAAAAGTGGACAGAGCATTTAGTTAAAGAGCACCAATAAGTTCATAAAACGGGGCCATATTTAAATATTTATGAGTCTGGCATTAATATTAATGATCCTGATCACTGCTCCTGGGGGACTGTGTATTTTGTACCCAGTGACAGGCAAACTAAAATGACTTAAGTCATAATGCAGCAGTCGCTTAACAGGGGACAAAGGCTGCTACAGGACAATGGAGAACTGTGCTTAAAAATGGTGTATTTTTGCTGCAAGGACACTTTAAAGTGGGGACTGTTGTATAAAATGTATGGGACTGTGTATTAAGCAGCCATCTTTGCTACTTTGATCCCCAGTGCCAGCCAATCAATGACTTAGGTGCCCAAAGACAGTTGAAATGACTGCTGGGAGAAGTGTGAACTCTGTCCTGGGCACCTAAAACTAATAACCAATTGATAATCGAAGTGGACTAATGTTTAATAACATAGAAACATAGAATGTGATGGTAGATAAGGTCCGCTTGGCCAACCTAGTCTGCTCATTTCCCTACCTAATGGATAAGCTGCAAATCCCAGTTAACCAACAACCTACTTCCTCCTACCCCAGCTAGAATTGCCTTATGTCTGTCCCATGCATTCTTGAATTCCCCCACTGTTTTTGACTCTACAACCTCCTCAGGAAGGCCATTCCATGCATTTACAACCCACTCTGCGAAGAAATACTTCCTCACATTACCTCCGATCTGTTCCCCCTCTATCTTCAAATTGTGCCCCCTTGTTCTTGCACATCTCTTTTTCTGAAAGATGCTACCCTCTTGGACTTTGTTGATTCCCTTGAGGTATTTGAAAGTTTCTTTCATGTCCCCCCTCCCTCCTTTCCTTGAGGCTATACATCTTAAGCTCTTTTAGTCTTTCTTCATATGTCTTCTGGTGCAGACCCTGCACCATTTTGGTTGCCCTTCTCTGGACAGCCTCCACCCTGTCTATGTCTTTGCAGAGCTGGGGTCTCCAGAACGGTACACAGTACTCCAGATGAGGTCTCACCAACTGTCTGTACAGAGGGCCAACAACTTCTTGTTTTCTACTGGCGATGCCTCTCCCTATGCATCCCAGTATCCCCCCAGTCCTCCTTACTGCCTTCTCACATTACTGGCCCACCTTTAGGTCATCTGATATGAGTACCCCTAGGTCCCTTTCCATTTTTGTTGTTGTCAGTATCTCACCTCCCCATCGTGTACTCTTCCCCTGGATTTTTGTTATCCTCGTGCATTACTTTGCACTTCTTTGCATTGAATCTAAGCTGCCATACATTTGACCATTCCTCCAACCTTGCCAAGTCCCTTTTCATCCTTTCCACCCCACCTTACGTACCAACCCTGATGCAGATCTTTGTGTCATCTGTAAAGAGACATACTTTCCCTTCCAGTCCCTCTGCAATGTCACTTATAAAGACATTAACAAGCATTTGTCAATGCCAAATGTTAGCTTGCAGGTATTTGCAGTGGTGTTTGGCACGTATGGTGCTTTACCTAATGCCCTGTGCGATTGCTGGTATTTGCACAATAAATTTTCAGCATGACCTTTTGTTACCCCCATTGTGCGCTACATATAGGCGGAAACACATTTTGGGCAGGTTGTGAAAATGACAGCTGCACTGCTCATAAGGAAGTGTGGTAAAATGGCAATGTTGAAAATCTGGAGTGGAAATATTGAAAATTCGCAAACCTACGATGCTGGAAGACTGTGCAGCCTTACGCCTCATTAAAACAGTTATTTTGGAAATTTTCACCAAATTTTCAACATAGCCATTTTAATATCTCTGCTCATGAACAGTGACACTGTGATTTTCTTAATGTGTCCCATACATTGAGTTCGCACAGCTACTGTGCCATTGTGCGCTACATGGGCGGAAACACGTTTTGGGCAAGATGTGAAAAATGACAGCTGCACTGCTCATAAGGAGGTGTGGTAAAATGGCAATGTTGAAAATCTGGAGTGAAAATATTGAAAATTCGCAAACTTACGGGCCTGCATAGGAACAGCACAATGCACTCTCATAAAACAGTCATTCTTTGAAATTTTCAACATGGGGTTTTGGGACTCCTTCTCATGAATGATGTCACTGTCATGGCATTATTGGCCGAAGGGTGATTTCCACGCAGTGACTGTGCACTGACTGCGAAATCACCCCCTCGCCCGATATAACGTTATGACGGTGACATCATTCATGAGAAGGGTCTCAAAACCCCATGTTGAAAATTTGGTGCAAAATTCCAAAAATGCCTGAGATATGCAATAAAGTTGAAAACCCCCTATCTAGCCCATTATACAGCTTACGGCATTTCCTCAGTTAGCGATTGGCTTTGAAAGTGCAGGCGTGTTCCCAGTCCACGAAGATCGTGCACTGAGCTCGGAGTAAGTATGGGGGTGGGGGTCTGTGGGAGGCAGGGTGCGCAGTGGATGGGTGCAGGTTGTGGGAGGGGGGCGGGGAGACTGCGTGGGACCGTTTTTACTTTACAGGTTTTTTTTTAATTGACGACATGGGACGTTTGCCACGCTAGGGTGGGCTCCCAGCATGGCACAAGGATGGCTGGGGGGGCCGAGGAGCTGACGGGGGATTGGGCACCCCGTCGTCTGACAATGCAGGACATTTGCCATGCTGGGGTGGGGCTCCCAGCATGGCACCGCTTTAGAGGCGGCATGGCCAGGGGGTGGCGCGGTGGCGTGGACGTGCTCTGCTATGACAGCGGTGGTTTTCTTTGAAGTGAAGACCACCGCTGTCATACACAGCTCCAGCACCCATTGGTGCAGGACCACCACACCTGCTCAGCTGAGCAGTGGATTGCAATGGAGAGGCACACCTCCAAAGTGTGCTACTCTCCCAAAATGTTCCTTGTGCATGCACGCAATCGAACGTAAAAAGGACCAGCCCCAGTACTGAACCCTGTGGTACCCCATAAGTAACCCCACCTTTCTTCACTGTAGACTCCGTTTATTATTTCCCTCTGCATCCTGTTGTCCAGTCAGTGTTTTACCTAAGGTAACACTCTGGGACCCACTCCTAGGCTGGCTAATTTGTTTATTAATCTTTTGTGCGGGACTGTGTCAAATGCCTTGCTAAAGACTAGGTAGGCCATGTCCACAGCCCCTCCCTAGTCTACTACTTTGGTCACCCAGTCAAAGAAATCGATTAGATTCATCTGACATGACCTTTCTGCAGTGAATCCATGCTGTCTTGGGTCCTGTGCCCCACTGTCCTCTAGATACTCAACAGTTCTTTCCTTCAGAAGTGATTCCATCATTTTCCCTACCATTGAGGTCAAACTGACAGGTCTGTAGTTTCCTGCCTCTGTCTTGCTCCCACTTTTGTGAAGAGGAATCACATCCACCCTCCTCCAGTCCTCAGGTACCACACCATCCTCCCATGATTTATTAAAAAGGGTAGTCAGTGGTGTTACTAGTTCTTCCCTTAGTTCTTTTAGAATTCTGGGGTGAATCCCATCAGGCCCCACTGCTTCATCCACCTTCATTTTTAAGAGTTCTTTCATAACCCTTTCTTCTGTGAAAGGACTAATATCAATCCCCCTATCCAGAGTGCTTCTATTGACTGGATTAGGTATCTCCCCCTGCTTTTCCATTGTGAATACTGAGCAGAAGTATTCGTTCAGTATCCCTGCTTTTTCACTGTCGCTCTCTGCCCAACCACCTCCCTCTTTATGCAGCCTCAGTAGCCCTGCATTAGTCTTTCTTTGCTCCCTAATGTACCTATAAAAGGTTTTATCCCCCTTCTTAACCGAGTTGGTTATCTTTTCCTCAGTTTTGGCCTTTGCTAATCTGACTGCCTTCTCTGACTCCTTCTGCATTAACTGGTACAGTTCTCTATCCTGCTCCTTCTGTGTTTCCTTATACTCCCTGAATGCTATCTTTTTCTCCCTTACCTTCCCTGACACTTCTTTTGAGAACCATAGCGTTTTTTTCTTTCATTTTGATTTGTTTATTTGCTTCACACAAATGCATGTTGCTTCTGTGATGGCGGCTTTGATGTTTCCCCATTGTTGCTCCACCCCACCTTCTTGCCTGTTTGCTAGTGCTTTTCTGAGGCACTCTCCCATTTTGACAAAATCAGCCCTCCTGAAGTCCAGTACCTTCACTTTTTGTGTGGCTTGACTATACAACTAAGTTTATCATGAACCACACTGTTTGGTGGTCACTTATTCTCAGATGGCTACCCACTTCAAGATCAGAGATCCCCTCTCCATCCCCATTTGAGAGTACCAGGTCAAAGATTGTTCCCTCCTGAGTGGGTTCCAAAACTAGCTGTCTGAGGCATGCCCCCTGTAGGGCATCGAGAATGGCCCTGCTCTTGGGTGTGGCTGCAGTAAAGGTGCTCCAGTTAACATCTGGCATATTCAGGTCCCCCATCAGCAATATCTCCTCTTTCTCTGCCATCCCAAGGATGCCTTCTATCATTTTCTTGTCCATTTCCTCCCACTGAGATGGGGGTCAGTATACAACCCCTGTGTGGATTGTAGAGCCATTTCCAGTCTCCAGGGTGACCCATAGTGCCTCCTCTCCTCTCTTTTTACCCTTTAGTTCTGTTGCTTTGATCCCTTCCCTTACATAGAGAGCTACTCCTCCTCTTCTTCCCTCCCTGTCCCTCCTGTAGATTGTGTACCCTGGTATACATAGATACATAGATACATAGACAGTGTCGGCAGATAAGGGCCTATGGCCCACCCAGTCTGCCCATTTGAGCTTGTAAGTTCAGTTTGTTTTCCCAGAAGTCTGTTTCCCTCCCTGCCCTCTAGAATTCCTTTATGTCTATCCCATGCATTCTTAAATCCTGTGATTGTTTCAGCCCCACCACTTCCTCTGGCAGGGTGTTCCACTTGTCCACCACCCGTTCTGTGAAGAAATTCTTTCTCATGTTTCCTCTGAATCGTCCTCCCTCCAACTTCATCCCATGCCTTCTGGTCCTGAAACATCTTTTTAAGCTTAAAATAGTGTGTTTGCCTGCACCCTGTTCCTCCTGTAAGATACTTGTATGTCTCTATCATATCCCCTCTCCCTCCTCTCCTCCAGGGGTACATGTTCAGTTCCTTCAACCTGTCTTCATGGGACTTGTGATGCAACCCATGCACCACCTTTGTTGCCCTCCTCTGAACCTTCTCTACCCTGTCTATGTCCTTACAGTAGGTATGGTCTCCAGAACTGTACACTGTACTCAGGTGGGGCCTCCCTAGTGTCTTGTATAGCGGAATTATGACCTCCCTTTTCCTGCTGGTGATGCCCCTGCCTATACATCCCAGCATCCTATTTGCTTTACCTGATTCCTTGTCACACTGTTTCCCTACCTTGAGGTCATCAGAGATGACAACCCCAAGATCCCTTTCCTGCTTGGTGCATGCTATATCCTCACCCCCAACTGATATATTGTGCCAGGGTTTTTGTGCCCCATATGCATTATCTTGCACTTCTTTGCATTGAATTTCAACTGCCAAACCCTTGACCATTCTTCAAGTTTCTGCAGGTCCCTTCTCATTCTGTCTACACCCTCTGGTGTGTCTACTCTATTACAGAGCTTTGTGTCTTCAGCGACAGGTGAAATTCTGCCTTCTAGATCCTGTGCAATGTCACTGATGAAGATGTTGAATAGGACCCGGTCCCAGCACTGATCCCTGTGGTACCCACTGGTCACTCTTCCCTCTGTGGGTGACGGCCATTTACCACCACCCTCTGTGTCCTGCCACCCAGCCAGTTACCTACCCACCACACTACTGTCCTGCCCACACCCATATTCCCCAGTTTGTGTAATAGTCTTCTATGTGGCACAGTGTCAAGGCCTTGCTGAAGTCCAGATAGGCCATGTCCACTGCCCTCCCGATCCACCTCCCAGTCACCCAGTCAAAAATTCAATGATGTTGGTCTGACATGCCTCCCCTGGTGAAACCATGCTGCCTTGGGTCCTGCTAGTCCATTGACAACCAGATGTTCCACCAATCTCTCCTTCAGTAGTGCTTCCATGATCTTTCCCACTACCGGGGTGGGGCTGACTGGTCTGTAGTTCCCTGCTTCCTCTTTGTTCCCACTTTTGTATAAGGGGACTACATCTGCTGTCCTCCAGTCTTTGGGTACCTCCCCTGTTTCCAGTGATTGACTGAACAGGATAGCCAGAGGGTTCAGCCACCACCTCTCTTAGTTCTTCAGGACCCTAGGGTGCACCCATCTGGCCCCATTGCTTTATCAGCTCTTATTACTTCCAGTTCCTTGGGACCCTTTCTCGTGTAAAGGACTTGTGTCCATTCTGCACCATTCTCACCCTTGTACTCCCTTCAGACCCATTACCCCCTCTTCCTTAGTAAAGACTGAGCATAAATACCTGTTCAATATGTCAGCTTTATTGTTGTCATCCTCCACGCGCTCCCATCCTCCTCTTCAGTCTCACTATCCCTCCTTTGTCTTTCTTTTTCACTTATGTACCTGTAAAGGTTTTGTCCCTTACCCACTGATTTTGCAATGTGTTCTTCTGTCTGAGCTTTGGCTTCCCTTACTGACTTCCTGCCTCCTTTGTTTCTCCTGGTACTTCTCCCTATCCCCTTCTGCCTGTGTCTTTTGTATTGCCCTGAATGCAATCTTTTTGGCTTTCACTTTCTTTGCTACCTCTTTGGAAAACCATAATGGTCTCCTCTTCCTTTTCCTCTTGCTAACCTGCTTAATGCATAATTCTTTGTTCTTATAATCCCATTTTAAATACTGCCCACTGTTCCTCAACCCCTGATTCCTGTCCCATTCCCTTAATGCCTCTTTCAAGTATCTCCCCATTTTCTCAAAGTCTGCCCTCTAAAATCCAGGATACGTGTTTTGTGTGGTTTGGTTCTGCTCTTTCTGTGATTTCAAACCACAATGACTGGTGGTCACTGTTACCCAGGTGCTCCCCACTGTTACCCCCATCACACTGTCCCTGTTTGTGAGCACAAGGTCCAGTATTGCCTTCTGCGAGTTGGTTCCATGACCAGTTGCTTGAGGAGGCACCCTGAAGGAGTCCAGGATAAATCTGCTCCTAGTTGATGCTGCTGCTGGGATGCTTCAGTCCACATCTGGTATATTGAAGTCTCCAACCAGTACTACCTCACCCTTGTCTGCCATCCTTTGGATGGCTAGCATCAGCTCCCTATCTGTTTCTTCCTCCGGTATGTTGTCATCCCAGTCATGGTTCTCTGTGTGCCATGTTTCTGTGACTGCCACAATATCCAGGCATCCCTCTTCCATCAAGGCCATCATTTCAGGGAGCTTTTTACCTAGACTATGGGCATTGGTACTCATTACCCTCAATTTTTTTATGGCTTTATTTCTTCTTGCCCCATCCCTGTCCTTACTGCCTTTGTCTTTTTCTCCATTTACCTTTGCCCTTTTCCCTATCAACTGCTCTATCTTATCTTTAAGGAACAGCAGTCTTCAACCAATTGGAAGCTGAGATTTTTGGTGTAAAACCTCAGGGACTTTTGCAATGTGCGGTAGTCTGGCTTGGGCTCTCATCGAGTTGATAGGGATCATCCTCTGTGCTGGAAAAGGTTTCAAAATTGGCCTAAAGGTTTTGCAGTTACTCATCTAAGGAATTTGGAAAAGGATTTTCTTCTGTGTGGAAGAACCAGTGTTTGCAGTGATCCTGCAGGGGTTCAAAGAACCCTGAGCTGTGAAAAATGGGTTTTGGAACTGTGTGTGCTAGGTCTTGAAGTTGGCAACTTGGTCTGAAGTTGAAGGAAACTGTGGAAGAGATCTGCATATGTCTAGTACTCAGGAATCTGTCTGCACTGCTGAAATCTGGCTGTGCAAAGGTGGAGTGCTACTCCAGAGACTGCATGCTGCTAGCCAAAAGCCACTGGCAAGGTGGAATTCCAAGGAACCATTGCTGCACCTAGGAGTTGAAAGTTCCAGCCCAGGCAAAAGACAGAGACTGCAAGCTGCACAGCCACAATTTCAAGTCAGGTAGGGGAACTGCTAACCAATATCGAGTGGGGCAGATTGGGTTGCAAGTAGCCATGTGTGTGTGCCTGGGTGCTAGGGCACTCTGTACCCATTTGGGGAGCCGGACCATGGGGTCACTTCTGGGTCTGGGCTCACTTGTGAACCAAGAAGCCTTTTGTTGGGCTCCCATTCTTCAGCCTACTTACAGGCTGAATGTAACAAGCTGCTAGACCCTGCAGGTAAGTCAAAAAGTGGAACACTGCCATATCCTGCTACTTTATCCAGCCTTTTTGTTGTCCATTTGCCTTGCTGTCCCACAGCACCATTGTTTCCTCCCTCAAGCCTACTGCACAGAACCTGAGATCCAGTGTCTACTGAACCGTGAGTAACTTAGGGCTTGCCCTGACCAGGGGGGCCTGGTTTAAAGTTGTCTGCAAGTGTAAAGCTATTTAACTTCTCCAAGCTACCATTGTGTTCCCAGGGCCCTGACGCCATCCATCCCACAGCAATATACAGGTCTGTACCAGTTTGGGTACCCAAACAGACTCAGGTAGGCACCGGTACCAGTGGGGAAGATGCACTGATGTGCTGTGGGGAGATGGGTACTAGCAAAAAAAACAAGTCTTGGCACACCTTTTTATCAGGACAAAATAACTCACCACACTAGGCTGATAGTCAATACTTCTTTACTTTTATCAAAAACATAATGGCAGCGACAGCAAACATAAAGTGCTGACTAGTGCAAACACGGGAGATGGGCACTGTTGTGAAAATCAGTTTGCACTTAAAGCACAATTACTTCTCTGCTATCCCAGTCCTCTTCCCCCCAATGAAAGCTTTATGGTTTTTGATGTTAAAAGTGGTTGTGAGCATATTATTAGTTATAGCCTTTAATTATATGTGTTTTACAGAATTGCTAAACAGACTGGTATTCTGTGGGTGGGGTGTCTGGATGGAGAGGTGGGTAGATATAGCATCCCAGGGGGTTGTACTACTAAAACACCTGGCCCACTATTGTACTCTGGGTGGAGGCACTGTTCTATTTGTGACTACTTTGGGAAGATGCCCCCAACTATGGTCAAAACAAGACCCAAGCCTTTTAACCTGTACAGTAGTCAGCAGGCAGGGGTAGTAGCCCACTGGCACATGGCACCTGGGCTACACACAAGATGTGGAATGGTGCAAGCATCATTTATGACCAGAAATGCAGCTACATCCCCGAAAATGGTATTCAGGAAAGCATTGCCCCAACACATGCTCCAATTATTTGATCCACCTATTAGACCAAGGGATAGTTGATCTAACTCACAGAGCATATAAAGAGGGACATGCTAGGCAGTGTGAATGTGAGTCACAAGTGAGGAAGTACTGCACCAGCAGGCACCAGACCAGTGACAAGCACACAATGCCTGTCCTAGCAGCCCTGCTAGGCATTAGACTAGCAATACTAAGGAGGTGCAGGTGTGCCTGTCTGCGCCTACAGAGGGCACAGCAAGATGCCTCTTTGGAGAAGGAGGAGAGAAGGCAGAGAACAAACACCTCTGGGCTATACAGGTGGTGGCTATCCTTCAGTGAGCTCACTGAGGAGCAGTGGCTGGCACGATACTGTCTCCCACTTGATGCCATATTGGAGCTGTGTGAGGATCTCCGACTGGAACTGCAGAGCTGAACATGGAGGAGCCATCTCATCCCCGAGGAGGTAAAAGTGTCTGCAGCATTATGCTTTCTGGCAATGGAAACATTTCAAACACTGATAGGTGACACTGTGAGCATCTCCCAGGCATCAGTATCCAGATGCCTCAAGCAGGTCCTCACAGCCTTGCTGCAGAGGTTGGATAGGTACATAAAATTCCCAATGGATCCACAGGAACAAGTAGCCATAACGCAGGGATTCTATGACATCTCAAGGTTCCACAATGTCCAGGGTGCTGTGGACTGCACGCATGTGGCAATATGTGCACCGACAGTAGATTCTGACATGTACATTAACAGGAAGGGGTTCCACTCAATAAACATGCAGGTTGTGTGTGGCAGCCAGAGCTGCATCCTGTATGTGGTAACCTGGTACCCTGGGTCCTGTCACAATGCCTACATCCTCAGACAGAGTGGACTCAATGAGGCCTTCACATATGGGGACATCCATGGAGGATGGCTACTGGGTAAGTACACAGCTGGTAAATGCAGCACAGTCACAAAGGTCTGTGGAATATGGGTTGAGAAGAGGCACTGTGTGCAGGTTGCAAACTATAGGAGAGCCCACATTCAGATGTGGCACAGCCATTGTTAACAGATAATGCCTGTCCTGGCAAGCAGGACATTCACTGGCAATGCTGGCTGAAATGTCAATGCAGTTGTACATGGGTGCTGTGTGTAACCAACATGACCCATGGCTAGGTGAGATGGAAGCAATGCAATGGGGAGACAGTGGTGTCAGTGTGCGGAGACAGTATGAAGCACAGTGTTGTGCACAGAAGGTTAACCCTGCCATTAAATCCTCACAGGTGACAGGCTACCCACAGCAGCTGTGGTTGATGACATCCCTGAAGCACCCATATACAGAGGCCAAGCACAGATACAACCATGCTCACGCTGTTACCAGGAGTGTGATTGAATGCACCTTTGGCCTACTGAAGGTTTTATTCCTATGCCTAGATCATTCCGGTGGCTCCTTGCAGTATACACCCCTAAGTGCATGTGTAACCCCAACCCCCATTATTTTGCAAATGACAGGTGGTATACTGTTTGAATCTGACAGCAGTACCAGGTGGGGACTGGGTTTGGGGAGGAATAGGTTACTCGGCACAAGGGCTAGGTTTGGATACTCTGCACAGGGGCACCCAAGTAACTCCAAACACAGGAAGTAATAGCGGTAATGTCCAATACCAGGAATGGGATTCTTAAGTGTGGCTTTTATTCACATCCAAACAGAACAACAAAGCATAGATGGACCCCCACGGGCCTACATTCCTGGTAATGCAGATTAAAAGAATCAAGAACACTTCTTCAACACTTCAGTCCTCAGGCTCTGAACCCACCGGGCACACAGCCAGACATGCACGCTGCTTTAGGTACACAGACCGAACTTGTACACTGATCTGGGATTCCCAGGCTCGGCTCCCTTGCCGGCCATTCGGACACCTTCCATATGTCATGGAAACATTTTCTGGTAGCTCCCCAAACCACCTAAGAGCACCTCAGCTCTATCAGGGAAGCTTCCTTTTAATCCCACATCTGGGTACTTTCCTCAGGCACTGACCAAGTACCTGAGAGAAAGTAAAGGTGCCACAGAGCAAATCCGTAGAGGTGAATTTGTTTACTACTGATGGGGGGTCTCCCACCTCTCGCTTCCACAATTCATACCCGGCCATTTCTCTGGACATTAAACATCTCATTCTGTAAAGCTTGGCAATGTAGATTAAGGCTACATGTATGTCACATTTCCTCTACTTGTCTTGCTTTCCCTTTGCTGGACTTGAACATACTTTTAATTGGCATAGCTCATTGCTCTAGGCCCCCCACTGATTAAGCAGTCCAATTCCCACTTTACTTTACTCTTTGTGCTGGACTTGAACCTACTTGAGTTAACCAGCAATGTCTATTACACTAGACCACCTACAGATTAAGTAGTCCAATCCCCACGTTCCAACAGTTCAGGTGAAAACATTGGCCCTCTGTCAGAGCAAACTCACCCTTTGGTTGCGGGTGCCCCACAGGCGATTCCTCCACTGGAATTTCTCTCTCAGAGCTTCCGTTGCTGCAGCACAACTTGAAATAGGCAGCTTCTTCCCTTAGCCAGAACCAGGAGGGTTACCCCTGGAAGACAGGCAAACCTCCCCGGGGGGGCACTTGGACCAGTGACAGTGGTATCCACCACTTCAACAATAAGTTTCTGTGTCCCTCTTATGGTGGAAACACACACCTTCTTAACAGTAGCTCTAAAACAGAGCTTAAAGCTCTGAGAGCCTGCACACAGACTGCTGTGCTGCTGTCTCTCACCAAGACTGCACACAGACTCTGTTCAAAATCATCAACATTCTATCCTAACTTCCAACTGCAGCACTCCAGTGTGGCTCATGCAGCTGCGAGAGTTCTATGGTTATGTCATCCCTCAGTCTCAGCTGAGACTGAGAACAGAGTGAGACAGTGTGAAATCCATTTAACTGGAGTTTCACAAGCTGCCTACCACTAGGTCTTACTGGGATTCTAGTGACCCCGGGTAACAGGGGGGTTAGACTCACCCTGGGCCAGGAAAATGACTGTCCGCAGTCATTATTTACCCAGCTTAGGCCATCTCACCCTATGTGCTACCTGAGGAGGGGGGTGATCAGGCCCCTTCCTACCATGTGCTAGCACAGACAGGCAATACTAAGGGCCTAGAGGCCTTTGGCTGACATATCAGCCTCTACTCTACCCGCTAACTATGGGTACCTAGTGGCTCTGGCAGAACTGCCCAGAGCATAGCCCTAATAGATCAGCACTGCAGTCCCTACGGCCGTTCAGGACCACAGCCTGTCTATCCCCCCTAGCTCTCTAGGGAAAATCTGTCTGCCTCTAATTCAAATCCCAAAACAAAACAAACAGGGGACCTCCCTGACCTTGGGCACCATGCAACCACACACCAGGAGCTAATACAAACCATTACATTACTCCCGCATTCCCCCACAACCATACCTGTGGAAGAAAAAGGTTACACACAGTAACAACAACAATACTTTAAATACTACACACTAAAGTACTAGTGAGGAACTCCGATGAGTTCCTCCTCCTCTTCTTGTCTTCTCTTCTATCTTCTTCAGGAACACCTGCAAGAAAAAGAAAGACAACACACACTCCTAATCTGCATACACAGTCTATCTAAACCTCAACCATCAAAACACTGCAGAATCCCAAAAAGACTTTTTTTATTTTTTTTTTTTAGAAAAGGTAGAAAAACAGTATGAACATTAGAAAACAGTAGAAAACAATGACATTATTTACAATACACCATTTGGGGGATGGAGTGCCCTAAAAGTCCCATCTAGTGACCACAGTGCCCGAAGGCAAGTCCATTAAAGAGTCTCTCCTGGGCCGGAGCCCCGTGAAGCACAGTTCTAGCAGGCCAAAGTCCCGAAGGAGAGCGTCTTTGAGGACTGTTCACACATCTGGAGTCTACTAGTGTAGGGTGTGTACTGCAATGTCATAAGGATAGAAAAGTTTAGACTTACCAGTCCCTTGTAGAACAAAAAATGGCACCGACCTAGTCCTCAGCCGAAGACTCTCCCTGGCAGCACTCTTCCGTTACAGCTTGGCGGACATCTTCTGGGAATGACAGCAGGGCACATCTGGAAACTGCTGGGGTGATGTCATCTCTGGAGATGGAACCTTGGAACAGGAGCAAAAGGAAAACAGCTGGTCTGACGTCATCCGATTACCAGGCGATGAATCAGGATACAGCTGGGCAGGCGTCCTCTCTGGATCTGAAGTCATCTGGTGGGCCAGCCGATGGATTCTGAAAAGTCAGTACACTGTAGAACTGATGAATGTGGGGAACCTGAGTCCTGGACGTCCATACTGGCGGAACAACAAAGGCACTGCAATGGCTGGAGTGGCAGCACTGACTACCACTGCTCTGCTTTCCATTTGGTAGGCATGGGCACATTTGCAGGGAGGTCTTTGCATTGTGGCCAATAGCACAACAGGTAAGGAGCTTGAATTATTACCCCGTCTGAGTGCACATAATTCACACTATGAAAGGTTTCATGTCCCTCTCCATCCACTATTCAAACAGTGTCCTGCCTCTTTTCCACTGGCTATATTTTTCATGAAACATTCTGTTCCTGACATGCTTGTTTGCACCAGGATGCACACATTTCATTGCTTTGGCCCAAATCCAGGATTTCCTGCTGTTCTCAATCTCATCCCAGACTCTCCGAGGAAAGGTAGGAAAGGACATCCCATAGATTTCATTCGCCTTCCTGTGAACCAGTCTCTCCTCTGTACTAGCTTTGGTCAACCTGAGACCACTGGCTTGGCTTGGGGGAAGCCAGTCCTGGTTCTGCCAGCTACGCATTCTCAACAAGACAAAAAATGGATCCCTGACTTCTTCTTGCACAGCCACGGTAGTGGCATCACCACTTTCTTCCATGCATTCCTCTGAGGCAAGAACTTGAGGCTGTGTACCCATTCCTTTTTCACAAGGCCACATAGGTTCCCCCTCTTCTTCTTCTTCTTCACTGAGAATCTGTGCCCAGGAGTGAGCAGTCGTCCTCACTCCTGAGACTGTCCACTCTTCACTGGGCATGGAGGTCAATACCTCCCATTCAAAGGCCTCCCTTATCCGTCTTCTCCTGAGACTTGGGCTAGGCCCCCCTCTCCAAGGGTCTACTAATGCTCTTCCTGAATTGTCTCTCTGCAATCCAGCATCTGAAACATCAGCATATTGCTCTGTCTGCAAATCTGCACCCTCTAGCTTTGGGCCACACTCCCCTGAGGGGCCTTCTCCAACAGGCTCTGCCTGGTGATGTGTGCTGCTGACTGCAGATTCTTGAACTTTTGTCCCTTGTGGGAGCCAAATGAATCTTGGGC
The DNA here is from genome assembly GCA_016271365.2 of Neoceratodus forsteri. Taxonomy (NCBI): domain Eukaryota; kingdom Metazoa; phylum Chordata; order Ceratodontiformes; family Ceratodontidae; genus Neoceratodus; species Neoceratodus forsteri. The sequence goes on from CM057456.1 coordinate 1,685,640,891, forward strand.
ACTTTAAACAAGCTGCATTTCTCTAAGCACCCCGAACAGTGAGGTACCATGAAGACGTCCCTTCCAGCATTTAAGCATATTAAGCACACTTGCACTGGATATCCAGGAATTGCCACATGAGAAGGCAGTTGTCCTCCATAGTAACACCTCTCAATGTCCCTTAACTTGTTTACTTCTGCTGCTACCGCAGCCCAGGCATGATACGTGTAGCGGGCTGGTCCTGAGGCCATGACTGCAGAGAAAAACAAACAAACGCTCACTGTTATTGAAAGTCAACCATCACTGAAAACTTTCTTTCACTTTCAAAATGGCTTCTCTGCTGCTGTGTTTACATTACTACCCCACCCTGTAATGGCGGCGGCAGCACTCCTGTGCATCAGCATTCTGAAATTGGGTCAAGCCACTGCGCATCCGATTTACACATTCTACTGATAACTTTGCTCAAAACTGCACAAACTTGACTGTTCTTTTTCCCAGCACATTTATATGATTTGCCACGGACTTTTCACTTGCTGAAAACATTTCTTTAGCTCACAGTCCCTTAAAGCCTCAGTATTTCAAGCACAGGATTGCCTGTAACACTTACTGCATAACTTGATACAACTCACAGTCTCTCTCATGGCTTTGAAACTTTACTCTGACGCTGACCCCATAACTATGTTCACAGTCGATGGCTTAACAAGCTTGCTTTTGCTGGTAAAAACTTAACACAGTCTTTGTTTACAAAACGACTACACTGCTGCACACAGATTCAGCTGGCTTTTGGCAAAAATCACTGGTTTGAGCAATTATTTCTGTTGGTACTCATTGTTATCAGTAGCTGTTTGCTGCGATGGAAAACGGCCTGCAGCCAGTCTCGGAGGCCTTGGGACAGAAGCGGGTTGGCAGTCCTGCCGATCATCCCTCCGAACACCACACTCACAATCCAGTCGATCAAGATGCGGGTGGAGCCCGATTTTAGATGGAAAAATCAGTTTTTTAAACTTTTACAGTGTTTTCAGTCACCGTCACACTCCTCTGGTAAGCCAATACACGCACTCCACTCACAATCCCTCTCGAATGTTGGGCAGTCGCTGTAGAGCTGGCTTGGGGGCGAGACTGATTGCAGTCTCACCAATCATACGACGCCATGCAAATGAGCCTCTTTCCCTCACGAGTGCTCTTCTCCTCACGGCGATCGTCGAGCAGGCAAATTTAAACTGCAAAACCACTTTTTTTTTTCCGAACTGACTCCACGACGGGAGCCCATTTCAATCATTTGTCATGGCCATTAACACAGCAAGTCTCTCCATTCACTAGAAAGAATTTCCAACATCCAGAGCACAATTTTCCTTTTGCTTCTCCTAGTCTTCCACACTTTTCTTTGTCACAACAGTTTTTTTTTTTAAAAGCTGGCAAAACGCTGTCAATTTTTGATGCAGGGCAAGGACATACTCTCTCAAGCTTTACTACTCCTTGGTAAACAGTTAGCATTTTAACAGCAGCATATGGACAACAGCACACAGCGACACACTAGTTAACCTTGCTTCAGCTTTTTTGGGCTACCTACTGCCAGATAACCAAAATGCTAGCCCTTTGCCCGAGCACCTTTCCTCCCTAAATTTCAAATCCAAAGCAGTGTCTCCATTTTATAACCCCCACCCCCATCATTTTGCAAACGACAGGTGGTATGCAGCAGTACCAGGTGGGGACTGGGTTCAGGGAGGAATAGGTTACTCAGCACAAGGGCTAGGTTTGGCTACTCTGCACAGGGGCACGCAGGTAACTCCAAACACAGGAAGCAATAACTGTAATGTCCAATACCAGGAATGGGATTCTAAAGTGTGGCTTTTATTCATATCCAAACAGAACAACAAAGCATAGATGGACCCCCACGGGGCTACATTCCTGGTAATGCAGATTAAAAGAATCAAGAACACTTCTTCAACACTTCATCCCTCAGGCTCTGAACCCACTGGACACACAGCCCAGACTTGCACACTGCTTTGGGTACACAGCCTGAACTTGTACACTGATCTGGGATTCCCTGGCTCGGCTCCTTGCCGGCCATTCGGACACCTTCCATATGTCATGGAAACATTTTCTGGTAGCTCCCTAAACCACCTAAGAGCACCTCAGCTCTATCAGGGAAACTTCCTTTTAATCCCACATCTGGGTACTTTCCTCAGGCACTGGCCAAGTACCTGAGAGAAAGTAAAGGTGCCACAGAGCAAATCCGTAGAGGTGAATTTGTTTACTACTGATGGGGGGTCTCCAACCTCTCACTTCCACAATTCATACCCGGCCATTTCTCTGGACATTAAACATCTCATTCTGTAAAGCTTGGCAATGTAGATTAAGGCTAAATGTATGTCACATTTCCTCTACTTGTCTTGCTTTCCTTTGCTGGACTTGAACATACTTTTAATTGGCATAGCCCATTGCTCTAGGCCCCCACTGATTAAGCAGTCCAATTCCCACTTTATTTCACTTTGTGCTGGACTTGAACCTACTTGAGTTAACCAGCAATGTCTATTACACTAGACCGCCTACAGATTAAGTAGTCCAATCCCCACGTTCCAACAGTTCAGGTGAAAACATTGGCCCTCTGTCAGAGCAAGCACAACTCACTCCTTGCTATGGTGCCCCACAGGCGATTCCTCAACTAGAATTTCTCTCTCAGAGCTTCTGTTGCTGCAGCACAACTTGAAATAGGCAGCTTCTTCCCTTAGCCAGAACCAGGAGGGTTGCCCCTGGAAGACAGGCAAACCTCACCCCCGGGAGGGGGCACTTGGACCAGTGACAGCGGTCTCCACCACTTCAGCAATAAGTTTCTGTGTCCCTCTTATGGTGAAAACACACACCTTCTTAACAGTAGCTCTAAAACAGAACTTAAAGCTCTGAGAGCCTGCACACAGACTGCTGTGCTGCTGTCTCTCACCAAGACTGCACACAGACTCTGTTCAAAATCCCCAACATTCTATCCTAGCTTCCAACTGCAGCACTCCAGTGTGGCTCATGCAGCTGCGAGAGTTCTATGGTGATGTCACCCCTCAGTCTCAGCTGAGACTGAGAACAGAGTGAGACAGTGTGAAATCCATTTAACTGGAGTTTCACAAGCTGCCTTCGCTACCTACCACTAGGTCTTACTGGGATTCTAGTAACCCCGGGTAACAGGGGGGTTACACATGTAAGATATTTATTGCATGTTGAATCCTGCACAACATTGCACTTGAACACTATGTTGTTGGGCCAGAACATGAGGAGAATGGAGAGGCAGAAAAGCATGAGGACAACAGACACGGTCAGGGCGGAGCAAGGCTGCTGCGGGTCAATGTACCAGACAACAGCTGATTCAGAGCCATTTCATCTGAACTGTGCCATGACCCACAGAACAGTAGTCTGCTGATGTGCTGTTGTACCTGAGGACACAATGCACACAATGTGTGCCCAGGCGGTGTCTTACAGTGACACCTCTCTGCTTGGGACAACCACCTGGTTGTGTTAGTGCAAGACAAACAATGCACCCACTACCGAGTGGTTGTCCCAGGTGAGGGGATGACTGACAGCAGTGTAAGCTATGCTCCACACAGACACAGTTTAGGGAGGGGTCAGTATGTGCTGCATCCTGACACATATGGAGAGGGACTTTGTAACACTGGAGGTGTGAAAGTAAGCCTTGGAAAGTGTGTGCATAGTGTGTTATGCTGGCAAACGCTATGCAGGGATGGGTGCAGGACAACAGCACCATGTGAGGCGGTCCCCATTTGAAACAGGAGGCTGTGCAGCAGTGCCACAGATAGGCATGTAGACGTCAACACTAACGTGTCTGTGTGGCACACACTGTCATTGCTGTAAGTGGAAACTGACAAGGTGTCTGTGCAGAAGGCATGTACGTGGGGCATGGTGGGGTGGACAAAGGTGCATGTGTGGGCCTGTCATAAAGATGGAACACAGAGCTGTGTATGTTGAGCAAATGCAATGCAAGAACATAAGTGGAACATAGTGGGGAAAGAAGCAGAACATGGTGGTATACACAGGTCAGTTGTACAGAGAGTGACAAGTGAGGGGAATGTGTGTAGTGAGCATGCAGGGTCACATGTGGGCACATTGTTGCAATCATGTCAGTAATGTGTGCAAATACCAATTTGTGGGCCCACAGGTCAGCCACAGACAATCTTGCCAGCAGGTGGAGGCCTCAGGGGTGTTGTGGTATGCGATGCAGGTGTGGCATGGTGAGTGGGTGGGATAGGTGGGGGAACAGATATGTGGCACCTAGTGTGGTGCGCTACATGCAGTAGACAGTATAGTGTCCAAGGGTACAGTCCTGTGGTGTTGCCACAATATGCGTCTATGCATCCAACCAACAGTCCAAAATGCAGTGCAGTATGTAACACATGTTGCAAATTGCATGCTAGCAGGTGGCAAGATGTGTTTGAAAGTGCAACATGGCCCACACAAACTGTGCTGGCATTAAACTGATGCATGTTGCAATATATCATGTGTGCGGCCGTTGAATGCACAGATTCACAATGCTAGCACATGGAGTGTTCGAATACAGGGTTACAAGTGTGATACACTTTAGCAAGGCACATAGCCATACCAAACCCATACATTTATCACTCTTTGGTAAAACACAGTAGACTGGTATGGCTGGTGCAAGGGGAAGGGCCCCAAATGTCACCGATGATGAAACTGTGCTGCTAGTCAGCTCAGTGATGCAGTGATCCAGAGTACACCTCCAACCAGGTTACAGGCACCATACACCACAGGAGAGGCAGAGGGCATGGGCATCCATTGCCAATAGATTGAGAGCCCAGTCAGGTGTGAGGAGGAGGAGTGTGAGGCAGATCCGCCACAGGTAGAACAACCTCTGCCTCAGGAACAGCAGAGGCCTGAAGAGACTGCAGGATATAGCAAGGGAGGCTGACATAGCCATATGAGGAGGGCATCGATGGGCGACAGGTGGGTGTCGTTGTTGTGTCACACATGCTTGACCCCGCCACCATGTACACCTATCTGACATAATATTGATGTAACTGCTCTGCTTTTTCCCTATCACACACAGACCCACCGCTGATGAGGAACAGGAGGATGCCGGACCAATGGGACGGCTAGAGTGCAGAAGGCCACAGGAGGAGGACATGACAGAAGTGGGTGACATTTATGTAATATCATAATGGGGTCATCCACTGTAACGTGCCATAGTGATTGAGAGGCATTCACCAGTGTGTGAGGCCACTGCACAGCTGGGTGTGTGATACATACATATGGCATTATGGGCCTTAGGGACAACATGTGCCATCACCATGGCCCAGGTGTGGGATTCTGCGGCCCCTGAGGATACATAGTAGGGTATGTACGTTGTACATACATCTGTGTCTGCATACCTGTGTTGTGTTACCCCTGAGAGTGGGGCCACAGAAAAACAGCCTATGCCACTACAAGGGATCTGTGGCATAATGGCAGGGCATTGTCTGCGTGCCACCGGACAGTAACGCAGGCCAACATAGTCGTAATGTGTCCGATATCCCATGGCGGTAGGTTTAGTCTATAGGAGATGTAGACTGTGTAGCAGGATAGGGTTCTGAACTGTGCACTGATGAGCAGGGTTTAGCATGTTTGCATGGCTAACATCACAAGGGCCAAAGGACAAACCCACATCACACCATTGGGCAACTAGTACTCCCGTACATATGGGTGTGTAAAACCACACACACTGACATACTGTTGCATGAACAGAGTGGGGTTAGCCCACCTGATGGTGGTGTATCTGACCGCAGGGACCACCATGACCCAGGCAACTGTGAATAGTAACATCGACGTCAACGCACGTGTGTCACTTCTTAGACTGTGTAGAGCATGTATAGGTCACAAATATACAGGTATACCTCAGTAGTGATCATATACAAGCATACATGTGTGACACATGAAGGCTAGCCATGTGCCTGTAGGCTTCCTCCTGACACCATGCCTCCCACCACCACTGTGGACAATGTGACAAACGTCCATCTGTCCGTTTCACCTCTGCACTATGGTACTGCATTGTACCACATGCATGTCATGGTGGCAGGAATCTATTCACAGAGTGGTAATATAGATGTGGCTGTCATACAGGAGCCATGCACAACATGACAACATATGCCACTCTCCAGTGGGACAAGGACAGGGTACACACCTCTGCCTATGTTGTTAGTAAGCAGTGTTACACATATATTGGTCCATGCCACCATTCATCTGTGATGTTGGCTATGTGCACCTGCAGCTAATCCATTGCTGCACACCAAAGTGAAGCACTTCAGACATCTGACTGTGTTGTGTTGTGTTGCAACGGTTTGTGTTACAGGTACCCCTGCAATGGCCACATAATGCACTACGTGGACATACCACATACTCATACACACACACACACACACACACACACACACACACACACACTGGACAATGCCCTCAATGTAATAAACAATGCATCATAGGGACCCCCATACAAATGGCACAGAACACATGTTGCAGGCCACATGCCAGCCTGCACACCACCACACAGCGGTCACATGTGCACCAGGTCAATACGCAATGTCATGATGCCACATACACAGGGAACATCTCCACACAGTGTGTAGTGGTGCAATACAGTGGGGCATGCAAGGGAATACCCACCACAGGATCCTTCATGTAACAATCATCATGACACTGACAATAACTGTCCCCAATGACCCACAGAGTACATAGACTAAGGCCCTGCATCTCTTTCCCCTACAGATGGTACCTCTGGAACTGGGAGTGGAACAGGCCACCTGTCCTCAAGGCAGCATGCACTGGAGAGGGCCATGAGGTGCCTCAAGAGGCAGGAGGCCAGAGCGTACCATGAGAGGACATGCAGGAAACAGCAGGTAGCAGCCACATGACCAATCATACATGAATCAGATGAGGGCAACACCACGGAGAATGGTGTCATGGATGGGCAGTCAGGTGCTATGAGGGAGCAGGACTGCAGGGGTATGCCTTGGAGGCTGTCCAGCAGCAAGTAACCATGGACAATCCCACCAATGCACCAGATGTGGCAATGCAACCAGCTGAGTTGGAGGAGGCAGTGGTGGGGGAGGGCAACATCGTAGATGAGAGTTGTGAGGGGTCTGATCATGAACACGGTGCAGAGGCACAACCACAACAGGAGGATATAGTGCCATTGGTGCCACCACCTCCTGCGGACAAGTATGAACTCATTTTGGCCCTTGTGGAAGCTGCAGACCTGCAGCATATGCAGAACATCCTTGCTTGCCTTGCGAGGGACATACAGGACCAGGCACAGTAGATCTGTAACTCACATGTCCATGGACAAATAGCTGTTTTGTACATAGTTGGTATTACACCGTTGTTGTATGTAACTTGATAATGTTTTCCTATTGGCACCCCACATAGTCAGTTATCACCCACCCTCCTCCTTGTTATATAGCTATGTTGTTGTTTATACTGTTCTATATTGAGGTGTTCATGGTGTTTTTATTGTACTTATTTGGCTTGTGGTATATGTTGTTCTCATGCATGTTTATTTTAATAAACACTGTCTGTTACTGACTATCCTGTCATCTGTGTGTTTCCTCTGAGGTACAGTACATGTGGGTCATGTTGTTGGTGGGTGTGTGTATCCTCTGTGTATGTGTGCTTGGCACATCATTCTGTGAGTGCTGAGCTCAACACCATGGGGGATAGTGTATTGGTGTAGGTCTGCTGCAACATCCCTGATACCATTTGCACTGTTACCTTCAAAGACACCCAGGTACACATATCACAGGATGGTGTCCATGGCAGTGATACAAGTGTTTGGCGTGTGATGTGGGTGGTGTATTATTGCACACACCACGTGTGGTCTCTGGGGTTGCCATAGTTTAGTTTAATGTAGTTCATTTACATATAAAGTGCACTTTTTCAATTTCGACTCGAGGTGCTGTACACATGAGCAAGTTCATAAAACAAATTTAAAATACAGTCAGTATCCAGAAATAACAATTCATGTTAATTAGTATGAGGGAAAGGCTTCCCTGAAGAGTAATGTCTTTAGCTCCCTTTTGAAGGTATCTATGGATGGGGCCTCTCTGATAGTATGAGGAAGTGAATTCCATAGGGTTGGTGCTGCGAACAAAAATGCTCGGGCACCAGTGGATTTTAAAAGTACTCTAAGAATCAGCAAGAGGCTTGCATCAGCTGATCGAAGGAGAGTGAGTGGGCAGTAAGGTTATAGAAGGTCTTGCAGGTATCTGGGCCCCAGTCCATGCAGCGCCTTATAGGTCAGAAAACCGACCTTGAAGGTGATCCGCCACCTACCAGGCAGCCAGTGCAGAGAGCAGAGCACAGGTGTACTGTGACAAGACCTCGAAAGGTTAGTCAACAACCTGGCTGCCGCATTCTGCACTAGCCGCAGGTGGCGGAGCTCAACCCCTGATAGCCCCAGGTAAAGGGCATTGCAGTAGTCAAGTCAGGACATCAAGAAGACATGGACCAGTGATGGCAGATCATCTAGGAGAATCAGGTGTTTAATCCTAGCAAAGCCACAAAGATGATAAAATGCACTCTGTACTACGGCTGACACCTGAGACTTAAGCGTCAAGCCACAATCCAGCACCACGTAAAGATTCCTCACCTTTTCTGAGGTGAGCAGTTGGGAATCCCTGAGCCTCAGCCCGGAGACTTGACCAGGATGCGCACCAACCCCCAGATGACCAGATTCCATCACTAGTATGTCCATTTTGTCTGGATTCAACTTCAGCCAGTTGACACTCATGCAGTCTTGGATCTCAGCAAGGCACTGACTGAACCTCGAGACAGCATCCTGCCATTCGAGTGCTAAAGACAGGTATAGCTGAGTATCATCTGCATAGCAGTGAAAACTCAATCAATACAATCTTATAATATCCCCTAGTGGTAGCAGATACATCTCAAACAACATGAGCGCTAAGATGGAACCTTGCGGGAACCCACATGACAGGGACAATGGTGCAGAGAAAAAAGTTCCTAATACCACCTTCTGCATCCTGCCTGTGAGGAATGAATGGAACCAGTTGAGGACTGCACCAGTCAGCCCATTAAAAAAACTGCAGGCATTCCAACAGCACCCCATTGTTCATGGTGTCAAATGCAGCTGAGAGATAGAGGAATATTAAGATGGTACAATTTCCTCTATCCCTCACAACCAGGAGATCATTAAGCACCCAAAATGGCAGTCTCAGTCCTGTGCCTTTTTCTGAAACCTGACTGAAGAGGGTCAAAGATGTCGTGAGCTGACAAATGGCCCTCCAGTTGAAGATTCTTCAGCTTCTTAATAACCTTTCCCACAAAGGGAAGTTTGGAGATGGGTCTGTAGTTGGCTAGACAGTCTGGGTCTAGAGATGGTTTCTTTAAGAGAGGTCTCACCACTGCCTTCTTCAGAGGCTCAGGAAAGACCTCTCTCTCCAAAGAACATCAGAAACAAGCCATGATGTCCACAACAGTGGCCACACAGGGTACACACAAATTTTACTGCCTGTGTGCCTACCTGTCCATACCCATGTATATCTTTGTCCTCCACAGCAGTTAACATCATGTGGGTGACATTGCATGTCCCATTCTATGCACAGTTGGATGAGGGAATGGGTTGCATGCTATTGGATGGTTGGTGACTCCAGGCATGCTGTCAGATCCCAACACTTGTGTCAGTGGGCCCTGTGTCTTTCACCAGCTTTTATAAACCTGTGTTACTGCGTTATTGACCATTGCATATGTCAGCATACTTGTATTATAGCCTGCCTGCAGTGACTGTTCAAGATAGCTATGTCCACTGGTGGGTGGCCTGTGTGGCACATTGACATGGACATACCATAATTTAGTAGATGGGCACACAGCTTGGGACATGTGTGTCATCGTGTAGCATGTGTCATGTGTGTATGTCAGTGATGTGTGACAACACAACAGTAAGACACACACACACACTCCGCATCAAGGTCTCCTTTATTGTTACTCATTAAGTGTTTGATGTGCCACCATGCTTTGGTTATTCACAGTGTTAACCCCTAGAACAACCCTACCACCCAGGTCCCTGCAAATTCCCACCACCCTTTGCATCCCCATGTTATTCCACGGCAACCCTGGGAACACACACATATGTTCCACAACTCCCTGTTCCTAACTGACTCATCCCATAGCAGTCCCTCTTTATGCACCATACATGCACATTCATGGTTCACAGCCCAGAATCATGGTCCACATGTGCTGCCCAACCACCAACTGTGACATTCACCTCCTGTGCCCTCGTTGCCTACTCCCCTCCTTCTGCATCTGGCATCCGCCCCTGGCTGCATGGTTGTTACTGGAGACCATGTTGCTGGACTGCAACAACTGCCATAAACACATTCTCATGTTAGTACCCACCTGCAGCTCCAGTGTTCTGTTTGACCTCCTGAGGACCACCCTGTCACCAAGTACTGTATCACCCATGAAACCTGCTAAGGGCATTGTGCCATGTTGCTTGGTTCCCACATGTCAGTTTGGCACCTGTGCTAGCATCCCAATGCCCAACATCATATGCATCACTGCCTCCAGAGAGGGTGTGCCCACAATGATGGCTGTTCCTGTACTAGTGCCTGCCTGATCTGGCCTGTTTTCAACACCCCCGGGGGGTATGTCTATTGTCTGCTGCAGTGCATGCAGGAGTGTGCATGCTGTAGTTAGCTGTGTGTATCCGTCTCCCATAGGAGGCATGCCAGTGTCATAGGTGCTGCACAGTCTGTCATGCTGCACTGGTTCTGGTTCCTGTGTGGCCCCCTCCATACCCTGCCTGTCATGTGTGTGTAAATCCATCTCTCCAGAGACTGTTGCTCCTGCGTGGCTGTCAACTGTTGTAGTCTCCCCTGGTGGCTGTGCAGCCTGTCTGTCCCCAGCATTGCACTGTGTTATATTGTCTGTCTCCCCGGCAACATGTGAGTACATTGTTGCAGCTGTGTCCATCACAGTTCTTGGGGCACTATAGGCATGCATCACCTCATGGCGGTTGCCTTCCACATGGCCCACATCTGTGTCAGGACATTGTCTAGCACCATGGCTGGGCACTGTTGTGCTGATCATGTGTGGGCACTGGTCCAGCCATGGTGTCTGGGCCGGTCATGGAGTATCAATCCCATTACCACACCCTGTACTGGTTGTGTCGCCTACCACATGGTACTCTGTATGGACATGGGCATCTGATACTATGGTTGTGTTACAGTCCTCCCCCCATGCCTAACCCCACGTGGCTGTACCTGTGCCATGCCACCCACCGTGCAACTCTGCCTGTCTTTCTCCAAGGGCAGAGCTGGGTCCAGCCACCTACTATAGGAGGCCTGTGATGCTTTGGGCAGGGTTTCTACATGCTGCATCAGTGTGCTGTGTATGTGGCCTTTCACTGCGTTTTGAAGCACCTGCCCAAAGGTGTCCTACATGGCTATGACATGTTCCAGTGCAAGTGACACACGTTCCATAATGGAGGTTTGTCATTCAGCCACTACTTCCAGTCCCTGCAGGATGGCTGTGTGCTGCTCCTGATGTTGTGCCACATGATGCAGGCCAAGAGTGATGGTGTCCCTGATGCCACTGAGGTCCTCCTCCACACAGATCTGATGCTGCTGTGCTTCAGCATAGGAACCCTCAAAGGCCCTCCTAATGGCATTCAAAGTGTGGTCTACAATTGCTTTTGTAGCCAACATGTTTTGACACAGATGGTCAACATCCTCTAGGTCAATGTCCACATGTGTTTCATCCTGTACATCCTCGACCAATGACTCCTTCCCCACCCTTCACAGATGGGTCTGGTGATAACTCCTGTGCAACATTGTCCTGGATGGTGTCCACAGACATTATATCATTGCCAGCACTCTCCTGCTCCTGTATCACGGATGGCACGATACTGGCATCTGGATGTGTTTGTGGCTCTGTGAGTTTGTGCATCATCCTGGCTCTCCTTGTATTGTGCCTGTGATATGCCTGTTGTCCCTGTTCCACACATCGTGTCACTGGCACTATCAATGTCTGTGTCCGCACCATCCTGTGACTGTTGTGTGGATACACTTGTCCTGGGGCTGCCACTGCTATTCACGCTGCTGGTACCTAGTATGTAAATATGACATTTTCAGTTAATTCATTGCAAGCTCCATGCCCACTTAATCTGTCCACCAACCCTTCTTCGACTGCCATCCAACTTGATGGATCACAGACTGTTCTGGTCTGGGGGGGGTATTGCTGCCAGTTCAATGGCCTTTGTACCCCACTACACGCCTGTGTTTCACACACCTTGTATGGTAACACAGACCATCCCCATTCCTTGCATATCATCAGGTCCGCGATGGTGTTTGTAGGGCATGTGACTAGGGTCCACTGTGCTGATCCATGTGTGTCTGTGTTACATCACATCAACACCTGATGATGTTACCCTCTACCAGCCACTGCATGCAGCCCCCCAAAGGCCATCTACATAACACCATCACCATGTGCTGCACTCACGGTGACACAGATGGCACACATCATGCCTCCATACATGCGCAACATGTACAGAGGCGTTTTTTACAGCAGTGTTTACCACACACATCCACTGTGCAGCATGGTATCCCTCTGCAGTTCACAGTGGTTGGGACCCCAGGTTCCATTGTTTGCCATTCTTATTGTATTACATGCTACCATAGGGGATCCCACATTCCACTGGCTGCTATGTGCCATCTGGCATGTTTGGTTGTTACCATCACATGTACAACCCTCTGCCCCATACTGTCCTGTGTCCATCCCTTTCAGGATTGCAAGACCACATTGGCCACACATGTGTGAGGTGCCCCTGGCTGGCTTTTCTACATGGATACCTTGCAAGGGTATCCACCCACCACACATCCAGATAATGCCACTACTATGGGGTAGGCACCGTCAGCCCTGTGGTACCCCTGCCTTCAGCACTTTGGCACAGTACCTGGGTCCGCCTTCATGTGCACATGGTGGTTCCTGGACACACTGGTTTGTAACGTGCATACTTGTGGAGGTGAGCACTACTCCCTTCACAAAAGAAAGGGTCCTACAAGAGCTTGCTAAGCTCAGGGTGGATAAGGCAATGGGACCTGATGGCATACATCCCAGGGTACTTAAGGAGCTAAAGGAGGAACTAGCAGAGCCATTAGCAGAATTGTTTAGTGAGTCTCTGAGCACAGGAGAGGTCCCAGAAGACTGGAGAAGGGGTTTTATGTGATCCCGCTCCACAAGAGTGGTAGCAGGGAGGAGGTGGGGAACTACAGACCGGTCAGTCTTACCTCAGTAGTGGGCAAGATTATGGAGGCACTCTTAAGGAAAGGATAGTGCAACACCTGGAATCCATGAGGCACAGGATCCAAGACAGCATGGGTTTACAAAGGAAGGTCCTGTCAAACTAATCTCATAGATTTCTTTGACTGGGTAACCAGAGTGGTGGACCAAGGGGAGCAGTTGATGTCGCCTACCTTGACTTCAGCAAAGCTTTTGACACTGTTCCACATAGAAGATTGATAAATAAGCTGGGTAGGCTTGGGGTGGGTCAGAAGTTGGTCAACTGGGTGGCAAACTGGTTGACGGCAGAAAACAGAGAGTGGTGGTAAATAGTATACAGTCAGAAGAGATGCAAGTCACAAGTGGGTACCTCAGGATCAGTCCTGGGGCCAGTCCTCTTCAACATCTTCATTAGTGACCTTGCAGATGGACTAGAGGGTAAGGCATGTCTGTTTGCAGATGACACCAAGATCTGCAACAGAGTAGATGATCCAGATGGGGTGGGCAGAATGAGAAGAGATCTGGATAAACTAGCAGAATGGTCAGAAGAGTGGCAACTGGGATTTAATGCAAAGAAGTGCAAAATCATGCACATAGGGAAGAGAAACCCTGAAGCCACCTATAGGCTGGGAGGGGAGTTGCTAGCAGTCACAAAGGAAGAAAGAGACTTGGGCATCATCATCACTGATGACCTAAAATCATCCAAGCAGACCTCTAAAGCAGTAGATAAGGCTAGGGTGGTGTTAGGGTGTATTAGTAGGGGTATCACAAGTCGTAAGAGGGAGGTAATAATCCCTCTGTACAAGACACTGGTTAGGCCCCATCTGGAGTACTGCGTGCAGTATTGGAGGCCACACCTTCACAAGGACATTAACCAAATTGAGGCAGTCCAGAGAAGGGCAACCAAAATGGTGCAGGGACTGCATCAGAAGACATATGAGGACAGATTAACGGAGCTCAATATGTATACCCTTGAGCAAAGGAGCGAGAGAGGTGATATGATCGAGGCATTCAAACACCTTAAGGGCATAAACAAGGTGAAAGAGTCTAACATGTTTAAATATAAGAAAAATAGCAGGACAAGAGGACACAGCATGAGATTAGAGGGAGGCCGATTAAGAGGAATGTGAGGAAATTCTTTTCACAGAAAGGGTGGTGGATGCATGGAATGGCTTACCACAAGAAGTGGTGGCTATGAATACAGTGCAGGGCTTCAAACAGGCATGGGATAGGCATAAGGGAGCAATACAAATGACTATGAATAGATAGGCCACTGACAGAGCAAATGCCGATGGCACATTTATAAGGTAGAAAAAGAAATGGGCAGACTGGATGGGCCTTGCGGTCCTTATCTGCCGTCAACTTCTATGTTTCTATGTTTCTATGTTTCTACTTCCCCCCACCTTGTCTTCGGTGACTTAACAGCAACATCACTCATCATGGACTCAGTGAGGCCCCCCCCACCCACCTATCTTACGGTCACCCCCCCCATCATACATTCCATACATGCCTATCTGTCTTCCACTAATCCACATGCCCTGTCATCATCTGCATCCTTGCATGCATGTTGTCTCACCATTGTTGACATTACCTCCATCTGTACAGTGCTGCCCGCACATACAACTGTGCATATTGCTGCTAACCTGCTGTACTCTGCATGCAGAAGGTGTCCAGTGTGCTGTTGCCCTCTATGGTCCACAGGCTGAGGTGGGTACAACCACTTGGGGAGACTATTCCATAATTTCACCATCCTGTGGATCAAGAATGATCCTCTCCTATTGGTTTTGTATAACTCACCTTTTAGTTGATAGCTATGTCCTCTAGTGTGATGATGCCCCATTTTATGTTTTAGGTCCATTTCTGTACTCATTAGGTAATTTCTCAACAGATTGTACAGCAGTATCATGTCACCTCTAACACTTCTCCTTTCAAGGCTATGTAAGCCCAGTGTCTCATGTCTAGTCCTGTAATCCAGATTCCTCACCTTGTAAATAGTTCTAGTGAATTTCCTCTGAATCTTTTCCGGATATGGATATCTCCCCTTTGGCACAGAGACCAGAAATGCAAACAGTAACCTAGGTGAGGCCTTGCCAAAGATTGATAGAAGGGAACTATGACATTCTTGCTCAACTTACAAAATTTATTTTTACACACTCCAAAATCCTCAGTGCCTTTGCATTAGTCATTTTGTTGTTATTTTTAAATTTAAAGTCTGACTGTGTAATAATACCCAAGTCCTTTTCCTAACTAACTACTTTTAATTTAACCCTCAGGGAGTAGGATGTATGTTTATTATTACTGTCTATATTCAATACCACACATTTTTCTGTGTTATATTCCATACACTGCATTGTACCCCACTGGTGCAGTTTATCCAAATCCATTTCTATAATTTCAACATCATCTAGGCACAGTGCTGGTCCACCCAGAGTTGTGTCATCTACAAATTTTATTAGGTAGCTGTTCAAACCTACCTGCAAGCCTTTTAAGTATATTAACAAACTTATCTGTCCCAATACAGATAGCTGTGGTACTCCACTACCCACTTTTATTTCATCCGATTGTTTTCCTCTGATTCTCACTCTTCGATGTCTTCCAATGAGCCAATTCTCAATCCAATTGGTTATTCTTTTATCAAAACCCATATCACTGATTTTGTGCATTAATTTCCCATAAGGTAATTTATCAAAAGCTCTACTGAAACCAAGCTACAGTATACTATGTGATATATTATTGTCCAGCATTTCACTGAAGGGTACATTAAATGTTATTAAATTCATCACACATGATTGGATTTTGGTGAATCCAATAAATCTAGAATATGTGTGTGTGCAGTTTTCTTGCCAGATTTTTAAACAACTGGCAATTGACATTTGAGCCTGGTAAGTTGCTGGCATCTATTTTAGATAGTTCTTGCAATACTCTGTTCAGTGAACAGGAGGTCAGCAGTTTCATCCTTCAGTGGAGTGTTTAAAGCTGTTACATTCCCTCTGTCATCTCCTGTGCTAAATACTCTGATGAAATAATTATTGAAGCTGACAGCCATTTCACTCTGTGTATGAATAGTTTTCTCATTTAATATTAAATGGTCAATTGTGGATACTTGTTCATTGAGTGAGTTTATATAACCAAAGAATTTCTTTGGATTTTTACTATGTTTGTTGGCCAAACTGAGTTCTAATTGCCATTTGCTGTTACATATAGTGCAATTGCAATTAGGTAGGTCTTTAATGTAGGCTATTTTATTGGTTTCAGTTTCATTACTCTTCCATGCCATATATGATCTTTTCTTTTTGTTACTCTACTGACTTTAGTTGTCCGTCATTTGGGTTAAATCCCCATTTTATTGCATGTAACATGCTTTGGGACCCATTTTCTTGTTAATCAAGGAGCTTAATCTTTATAGTCTCCCATTTCTCATTGGTGGATTTGTTAGCTGTTTCTTTTCCCCAGGCCATTGTTCCATCACTATTTGCATTTCCCTAAAATTAGTTGAGCTGTAGTTGTATGTTGAAGCCTTGTTTGTTGTTTTTGTCAATTTACTTCTACGTTCTATCACTATCATACTATGTTCACTGGTCACAAGGGGCTCAGTGTAGGAACATTTTTTGTACTGTATTTTATGTTGCTGAGTACCAAGTCTAATATAATTTTTCCTCTCACTGGTGTCAGAATTAATTGCTGTAGCTAATTTTCGTTCATTAAATCTATAAGGCTCAGTCCAATTCTATGTATTGAGCAAGCAATAACACACGATGCGGTGTGGGTTACGTGCTGATAAAAGCATGCCCAGGTGTGTTATAAGGTACAAGGTGCTTGCACCAAGTGCCTTATGCACCTGGGTGTGCTCTTATCAGCACATAACCAACACCTCGGAGTGTGTCATTATGCTTATAAATTGGGCTGTAAAGCAAAGTCTCCAGACAGATTGAAGTTTAACATTTATATTTTTTATTTGAACTTTGAAACAGGTTGAGGAACTGTGCTTTTTAACTGCATTACAGATAAAGTAGTCCCATTTGAGCAACATCTTGAAAGAGCTGAACTGTTTTTGAACTGAACTTTTTTTTAACTTTTTTTTTCTCATACAGAATGCAATGTTTTTATAAGGAAAACAACCATTTGATAAACAAAGGAATGATGCAGTACTTTAAAGTATAGCAATACAAGATAAACATTTTTAAAATTCCAAAGTCTTAGAAACATTTTTTAAAATTTTAAAGTCTTTTTATGTATAACTTACTGTTTGGAGAAGTTGATGAATTCAACATGTTGCATGCAGCAATTTTGCATGATGAGCAAGTCTGTTGTGGTTACATAGAAACATAGAATTTGATGGCAGATAAGAACTGCTTGGCCCACCCAATCTGCCCATTTCCCTACCTATTGGATAAGCTGCAGATCCTAGTTAACCAATAGCCAATTTCCTCCTACCACCCACTATAATTGCCTTATGTCTGTCCCATGCATTCTTGAATTCCCCCACAGTCATCTTTAAATTGATGGATGTCTGTGGTCAGTTGCTGACTTCCCATTTCAGACTGACACTGAGTGTTCCCAGATGCTGTGACATCACTTCCTATGGGTGCTGGTTGCAAGGAGAAGCTGCAGCATGGCTGCTGATCTTCAGTTTGGATTTCATGTGGAATTTTGGAGCTGGAGTACTGCTAAATTGTAAGTTTACTTGTTTGGCAGGTATTTTGTTGCAGTTCCAAGGGTTTGGGTTTGCTTGCCAGTATGTCGCTCCAGCAGTGGTGGTCTTGCAGTGTGGTGGCCCAGTAAGACCTGAGGCTTAATTCAGCTTTATGACTAGTCACTGCCATAATTTCCCGAGATTGGAGGCCTGCAAGTGAAAGCAATTGCACCACTGTAGCATGCACAGAGTGATTTGTATATCTGGTGGATAACCCAGCTTTTTCACTAATTTTTGGCATTAGAGTTGCTAGGTATTTCATAGCTAGAGGTTCTCTTGTGTACCATACCTGTGTATTGGCTAGTGGTGAGTCTGGTATTTTTCTGGGGTGGCAGTAAATTGGTGGGTCCAGAGGAAACTTTTCTAGGTACTTTTTGAATCTTTTTACTGGACAGAGAGGGTTATTTGTTAACTGATATATGTACCCCCTGTGCTGCTGTTTGCTGAAATTGTTCTTTTTGTGGTTCTTTGTAAATTTGTTGATGGTGAGGGTTACATATTCTGATAACTCATCATCTTTCTTTATTTTGAATTGTTAAGGTTTCAGTTATCTGAGACCCTCGCAGCCCTGAGAGCCATGCATAATTGTATATCCAATCACACCTTCAGGAGGAGGAGGAGGAAGCCACGGGGGTTATCTGGGGATAACACTGGAGAGATTTTAAGAATGTCCAGGTCCTGCTGACCTCTTGGAGGGTGGTGATCTGCTTTGTCTTTTCATTGCCTCCTGTATTTTTTGAGAACTGCAGTAAATGTATTGCTAGCAGGCTGCATGTCTGGATGGCTGTGCAGATTTACATTTCTACTCAATGGGGGCCCATTTATGTAATGGTTAAGGCCAGCTCGTAGTGCTATAAGACTTGTAAAGCTGTACTCCATTCCATCAGATTGTCTGATCTCTGCATATAATTTACACAGGTTGCTTGCCAGCTCTGTTGTGCCCAGTGTTTCAAGGTTGGCTGTGATGTTCTTAGCTGTACACTCCACTTGAAATACTGGCAATGCCCACATTGTGTTTTTTTGTGTGTTAACTTTGTCCTTTTGTTTTTCTAGGTTTTCTAATTCTTGGGGTGTTACCTCAGGGTATGACGCTACATTTCTTTCTTTTCTTTTCCTTTCTCTAGGCTGTGTAGTGGATTCAGTTGAACTTGGGATGGCCGGAGTGGTCTGCGGCTTTGTGCGGATGTCCATGGTGGTCTGGAGGGTGATGCTGTTTTCCGCCATGGTGGTGCTTTCCATCTCTATATCTTCAAATGCCTGCAGGCTGGTAAGTATTTCATTGATGTTTAGGTTGAAGTTTAGTGCAGGTTTCCATGACATTTTTCCTTGCTTCCAGGTGAGCTTTTCTCATCAGGATGACAACTGTTACACTTGAATGCCATTGCAGGTTGTACTGCTGCAGTGAGTGACTAGAAGCACTACATACAGTTCTTTTTGTCCTTTGGAATTACTTTTTGCCACTATATTTGCTTTTGCTGTGTACTTTTCTTTTGTTGTCTAAAGAAAGCAGTTGTTTTCCTGTCAGCCCAGTTCACGTTTCATAGAATGACAGCTACTGTAAGGGAGATGCTGTTTCATGGCAGTGTGAGGCAGGTTGTGCCACTATATGTTTTTTGTTTACAGTTGGCACAGTTCACTGATACGCTGTCATTATGCGACTGGCAAGGAAGGTTAGTGACCATTGGCTAGTATATCTTCTGAGAAGACATACTAGCCAATCAGATTGCTGGATTTGAGAAGCCCATTTTGTAAAGATAGTTATTCCCAACATTTGGTGTTGATATTAAAATCACCTAAGATAATCGCATTGTTTTTATTGTCACAGGTTTCGGCAATTATTTCAGATAGCCTCTTTGTGTAGTTCTGGTTGTTGTCAGGTGGTCTGTAACATTTTCCTACAATAGAAGGTGATTTTCTACCTACTAGTTCAGCTCAAATACTCTCTACCTGTTGAATGTCATCATTAGCATTATTGATCAAGAATATCTGTTTACATAGGAGGCACTCTTTGATGTACATGGCGACAGCACCCCCTTTCTTCTGCCTCAGGTTTTCTTTGTACAGTACCTCTTTGGATACAGGGTAGTTCCATAGGAATGGAGGAGGGCCAATATGGTCCCTCTGCACAAGAGTGGCAGCAGGGAGGAGGCTGGCAACTACAGGTCAGTCAGTCTCACATCAGTGGTGGGGAAATTAATGGATACCCAGATGAAGGAGAGGCTGATGGAGTACCTGGAGGCAAATTGGCTGCAGGATCTCCAGCAGCATGGTTTCACAGTAGGAGGTCATGCCAAACAAACCTCATAGACATCTCCGGCTGTTTGACTAGGTTAGTGGACCAGGGGAGGGTAGTTGATGTGGCCTATCTGGACTTCAGTAAGGTCTTTGGCATTGTGCCACCCAGGAGGCTAATAAAGAAAGTAAGCAGCATGAGGGTGGGGGAGAAAGTGGTAAGCTGGGTATCAAACTTGTTGAAGAATAAGAGGCAGAGGGTGGTGGTAAATGGCAAGGACTCAGTGGACAGGAGCATGATTAGTGGGGTGCCACAGGGATTAGTAGTTAGAGCCAGTCCTCTTCAATGTCTTTAAAAGTGACATTGCTGAGGACTTTTGAGGAAGGTGTGTCTCTCTGTGGATGGCACAAAAATCTGCAACTGGGTGGACACTCAGGAAGGGGTGGAAAGAATGTAAAGGAATCTGGGGAATCTAGAAAGACTGGTCTAGGATGTGACAGCTGAGTTTCAATCCAAAGTGTGCAAAGCAGTGCAGTTGGGCAGGGAAACCCGAATGCTGTGTATAAGATGGGGGGGGGGTACTTGTAGTCACCAAGCAAGAAATGGACCTCAGGGTAATCATATCTGATTATCTCAAGGTGACAGGGCAGTGTGACAAGGTGTTAGGCAAAACTAGTGGGATGCTGGGATGTATAGGGAGGGGGACTTCTAGCTGAAGAGGGGAGGTGGTGTCCAGTTCTGGAGGCTGCAACTCCGCAAGGATATTGAAAGGGCAGAAGTAGCCCAATGGTGCAGGGGATGAACAGGAAGCCATACAAGGAGAGGCTGTGGGATCTCAACATACACTTTTTGGAGGAGGGGAGAGTGAGAGGGGACATGATTGAGACCTGTAACTACCTCACAAGAGTGAAAAAGGTGCAGGTGGGGAGTCTCTTACAGAGGAGGAAAACTATCAGAACACAGGAACATGCAGTGAAGTGGGGGGTGGAGTTTAAGAGGGATATGAGGAAATACTGTACTTCTTCACAGAAAGGGTGGTGGATGCCTGGAACAGCCTGCCATAAGAGGTGGTGGGGATGAAAATACTGGGGAGCTTCAAGCATCCATGGGATAGTTACAATAAGTAGATGAAAAGTAGGCAGGAGGGGTGCCGATGACCAAATAGGGTCCAAGGTGCCGGAATAGTCAGGGGAAAATAGGGCAGACTGGATGGGCCTACCAGTTCTTTTCTGATAACAAATTCCATGTTTCTGTGTTACGGCACATGCCCTTCTGTCCTTTTGCCCCAGGTATCTATGTTGTTCCACCAGGTCTCAGTACAGAAATTTATTATAGTTTTATCTGTATATGGTTGCTTCTAATAGATCCAATGTATTGTTTAGGCTTCTCCTGATTAGTGACCATATTTTCAGTGACTTTATTTTCAGTTTTGCCTGCTTTAATAGCCTTTTAAGTGTGTTCATTTGTGTAGTGAGGTTACTGTCTCTGCACCACCCGGCATTATGTTGGATTAAATCCCCTCCACCCTTTTTTTCCCTTATTTGTTTCTCCCCCCCTCCTGGCTGGCACCTCCTTACCCCAATCCTCCCAGCCCTGTCACCCAGTCTCAGGACTTACCTGCTCCCTCTGTCCCCCATGGTTTTCCCTCCATGGCAGAGGCAGGGAGTCCCCAGACCCACCAGACTGGATCCAAGATTCAGGAGGAGCCTTAGTCACCACCGTGCATAGTCTACATAGACCGGATTTCATTGTGCGCATCTGGGGATTTTTCCCATTTTTTTCTCCCAGCACAATGGAAGGACGTGCAATGACCCCAGTGGTGGTGACATGCTTGTTCTGGTACACATCATGCCAGGTCTCTACCCCACCTCTGCTCCCTCTGTACAGTGTTGGTGTGCCAACTACTACCCTCCACTAACACCACTAACACTAGGGATGTGTGAAAAAACATTCTGCTGGTGGAATGTCCATGAAAGTGTTATAATCATTTTCTCAACTTTTGTGGAAATTCTGCCTTAAAACTGCAGAATAAGTGTACCAACTGTGGGTTAATATATTAAACTGTGGCAAAATAAATCTGCAGAACTGATCACTGTCAGTGGTCATTTCTGATGGGTTTTTTTGCCACCTTTTAATACGTTAATCAACCCTCCCACACCCGCTGGTAGCAGGTCCCAACACGTTAAAAAAAAAAAAAATATGTGGTGAGTCTAGTGATCCCCTGCTGATTGCGGGTCCTATTTAAAAAAAATCCCATCCCTGGTGTCAAGTGGTTCCCCCCACCCACCCACCAATTGCAGGTCCCCCATGAAAAAACCTCCGATCTCTGCCATTGCCCCCCTCCACTGATAGTGTGCAATGTAAAAAAAATATATATATATCCAGTCAATCCCTGGTGTCCAGTGGCCCCCCCACTAGCCAATCATGGCCCCCAAAAGTCATAATTCCCTGGTGTCTAGTACCCCCCCATCCAGGAGCCCCTCAATAAAAAAAATGCCTGCAGTCCATCTACCCCATTCCAAAAATCCTTCCCATTTATATTATTCCTCGATGTTCAGTGGCCCCTCATTCCCGATCCCCTGAAGAAAAGCAATTCCCCCGGTATCTAGTGGACCCTCACTCTTGGCAGTTGGTTTGGCACCACCCCACTCCCATTGCTCATACCCTGACCCCAAGCATCTTGGCAGCCGTCCCTCCTCTCCTCCATGGCTGGCAGCTTACTGAACTGTCAATGAATGAGCCTCTGCTTCGCGCACTCTATTGACAGTTCAGCAGGCCGGTCATGGAGGAGAGAGGAGGGTTGTGCCAGTGGCCCGCTTTGGGGTTGGGGTGAGAGGGGTGGAGCAGGGTGGTGGCAGACTAACTGCCGGGGATCCATTGGACACCAGGGAATTTGCATTACTTTGTTTTCAGGGGATCAGGGATAGGAAGGGGGGGTTCACTAGACACTAGGGAATAATATAAATGGAAAAGGAGTTTTGGAACGAAGTCGATGAACTGTGAGCTTTTTTTAATTTTTTTATTAAGGGGACACTGGATGGGAGGCGCTAGACACCAGGAAATTGTGACTTTATTGGGGCCACGATCAGTTGGTGGGGGGCCACTAGACACCAGGGATCAATCAGAGTTTGTTTTTTTTGCATTGGACCCATGATCAGTGGGTCGGGAGGGCCATGGCAGGGATCAGAGGGTTTTTTACAGGGGACCCATGATTGGCAGGTGGGGAGGACCACTGGACACCAGGGATCAGATTTTTTTTTTACATTGAACCCATGATCTGTGAGTGTGAGGAGCCATGGCAGAGACAGAAGAGGTTTTTACCTGGACTCTGCAATCAGTAGATGGGGAGGACCACTAGACACCAGGGTAGTTTATTGGACAGGGGTCCGGCAGGGGGGATGAGGGGCTGTATTACACTTTAGGATAAGAAATAATACATTAAACTGCTGGACTGAATAAATTCCACAGCTGATATGTATTATTTTGCAATTTATTAAAAAATATCACAGAACGGGGTGAAAATCCGTGGGAGATCACCATTTTTGCCAATGGTGGAAGTTCCGAACATTTCCACAAAATTTCCACAATTTCATCGAAGTTTCACAAAAGTGGAATTTATAACATTCACCCATCCCTAGCTAACACCGGTCACTGGTTCCCTCCCTCCCTGGAGGAGTAGAGCTATCTTTGGGATGCTCAATCCTCCCTCTCTCCAGCCGACCCCCGATGGCCCACTTGCACCGTGAACTCAGGGTAAGGGGCAACAGACTTTCTGGAAAACATAAACTGAACTTACAAACTTAAATGGGCAGACTGGGTGGGCCATAGGCCCTTATCTGCCAGCACTGTCTATGTATCTATGTATCTATGTGACTCAGGTTGCTGGCATGGCAGGAGGTAAGGCATTGGTGCCTCAGCCTTCCACAGCACTGGGCCAACCCCTCCACCCTTAACTGTAGTTTAAATTATAGTGGCTAGCCATGTTAATCCTTTTACCCAGGTCATCTGTTTCCTTTTTTAAGATGTACTCTGACTCTGACTCAGTAAAAAAGATAATTTCTCCCCATGAAAGATCCCAGTTTATAACAAGCAATTGTCAATGCCGAATGTTTGCTTGCTGACATTGGCATTGGTAGTGTAGAAGTTACAGAGCTGCATAATAGAAATGGCAGCGAAGTATTGAACTGAAGCCAACCCCACCACTACCCTGCAGAGAGTGACAGACATTGGGGTGTGCCTTTGGGTCGTCAGGCATAATGGCCATGCCATTTCATCACACCCTACCCTGCTGACACTGACAAGTGTCACGGTGTGCCTTGGGGTCTTTGGCCCTTATGCGCACCCCATTCCATCAGGAAATATAGTGAGATGGGTGCGGAATAGGAGAATGGGGTGAACTTTGGGGCCGAAGAGTCCAAGGCATACCTCAATGCCTCTCACTGGCTGCAGGATGTGGAATGGTATAAGCATTACAGGCAAGAATCCCAAGTCACACCCCTGATGCCTGTCATTCTCTACAGGGTGGGCGTTATGGTTGGAAACCCTAACACCCCAGGCATTGTTGGTATTTTCACTCAAATTTTCAACATGGTTTTTTTGACCCCACCTCATGAACAGTAGCAATATCAGTTTGTTAGCCGAAAGCTGCTTATGCACAGCGACTACAGCATTTAGCACCACAGGTGCAAAAACACATTCCAAACAGAATGTGAAAAATGACAGCTGTACTGTTCATGGGGAGTTGTAAAAAATGGCAATGTTGCAAATCTGCAGTAAAAATATTAAAAAAACTGGTGAAGCCACGAGTCTGCATAGAAACTGTGCAATGCACACCCGTAATGTAATTAGGTTGGGGATTTTTTACAGCAGATTGTCAACACAGGCATTTTAGGACCTCCGATCATGAGCAGTGTCACTGTGATTTTCTTTATCTGTCCTGAACAATGATTTCCCACAGCGACCACGCATCTCTGCGCTGAAAGTGTGAAAACACATTTCGGCCATGTTGTGAAAAATGACAGCTGTACTCTTCATAAAGAAGTGTGGAAAAATGCCATTGGTGAAAATCTGGACTGAAAATATTACAAAGTCATGAACTTACAAAGGGTGCGTGGAAGCAGCACAGTGTCACTTTCATTAACACAGTCATTTATGGACTTTTGTCACCAAATTTTCAACATAGCCATTTTAAGACCTCTGCTCATGAACAGTGCAACTGTGATTTCCTTAATCCATCCCAAACATTGCTTTTGCACACCATTGCACCATTGACGCACTACATCTTGAAACACATTTGGGGTGACATGTGAAAAATGGCAACTGTACTGTTCATAAGGAAGTGTAATAAAATGGCAATGTGGAAAATCTGGGTGAAAATATAGAAAATTTGCAAACTTAGGGTGCGTAGGAACTGTATGCCCCTAAAACAGTCATTTTAGAATTTTTTCACCAAATTTTCAACATAGCCATTTTAAGACCTCTGCTCATGAACAGTGTCACTGTAATTTTCTTAATGTGTGTCCCATACATTGATTTCACACACCAACTGCACCATTGTGCGCTACATGGGCTGAAACACGTTTTGGGCAAGATGTGAAAAATGACAGCTGTACTGCTCATAAGGAGGTGTCATAAAATGGCAATGTTGAAAATCTGGAGTGAAAATATTGAAAATTCGCAGACTTATGAGCATGCGTGAGAACTGTGCAACGACACACTAAATAAAACAGTCATTTTTAGGAATTTTTCCACCAAATTTTCAACATAGGCTTTTTGAGAGGCCACCTTATGAACAGTGGCAGTGTCGTTTCATTACTTGGTCCCGAAAGGTGATTTCGTGCAGTGACTGCAAAATCACCCTTCAGGCCCGATTAATGTCACGACAGGGAGAGCATTCATGAGAAGGGGTCTCAAAAACCCCATGTTGAAAATTTGGTGCAAAAATTCCAAAAAATGGCTGAGATATGCAGCAAAGTTGAAAAACCCTATCTATCCCATTATACAGCTTACTGGCATTTCCTCAGTTTGCGTCGGGTTTTGAAGAGAGCAGACGTGTTCCCAGTCCACCGAAGATCGTCGCGCCGGAGTCTGGAGGTAAGTATGGGGTGAGGGGAGGGTGTGGGGAGGCGGGGTGCACAGTGGGTGGGCGCAGGTGGGGGCAGAGACAGCGAGGGACCGTTTTTAAGTTTCAGGTTTTTTTTTTTTTATTAAATGACGATGCAGGACATTTGCCACACTGGGGTGTGCTCACAGCATGGCACAAGGATGGCTGGTGGAGGGTCTTGGAGCCGACGGGGGATTGGGCACCCCCGTTGGCAATAGCATCTGTTGCCACACTGGGGTGGTGGCACCTGTACTGGGGGGGGACCAGTGGAGCCGACGGGGGATTGGGCACCCCCATCGGCTATACAATGTGTGGCCACACTGGGGTGGGCACCCAGAGTGGCATATGTAACTCTGCTTTGGGGGGGTGCAGCACAGCCAACGGGGGATTGGGCATCCCCGTCGGCTACACACTGTGTGCATGGGGGGGTGAGCATGCAGTATGCATGCATGTGTGTGTGTAGGGGGAGCGCGCATGAGTGGGCGATATCTTATTGCTGCTCACTGAAGCATAGCTCCCCCTTTCAACTGTACTCCACTGCATTTTGGATGCTGTCATAGACAGCTCCAGCAGGCATTGGAGAACTGCGGCCGCGCCTGCAAACACACTGACTGAATAGGAAGAGGGCTGCCACACCTCTGAAAACTCGGATGATGGCACTATGTTTCTTGCACATGTGTGCAAGCAAACATACTAAATTTGTGACCTTTCTTAACTGCCTATCCTTTCAGCAACTGGTTTAGTCTATACATAACAGTCTTTTTACCTCGGCACGACCCTGCGCATTGGCAATACATCTGAAAACATTGCTTTACAATTGATTTTTTAAGAAGTCTTCCAATTTCCTCAAACTCCTTTAGTATTATATTTTCAGATGTACTGCTCATGTCATTAGTCCCCACATGTATCACTTATGGTTTACTTTCAGTCTTAATTAATTTCTTTAGGATGTTTTTAACATCCCTTACTTTTGCTCCTGGCAGGCATGTAACTTGTCTACATTCCTTGTTGTTATTATTACGTATTATGGTATCAGTAAAAAGTAATATTGAGTCTACTATAGTGTGTGTTTTATTTTTTGTCACTTATTTAGTTTTTTGTTTATTGAATTTTCAATTAAATATATTGAAAAAAAGGTTACATGCATGCTGTCCATATTGTATAACTCTATTAAGGATACTGAAATTAGAAGTATAAAACAAATCATATATGAGAGTTATAATGTAGATAGAGTCCTTAAAGTTGTGAGGGAGAGCAAGAGAAGATTAGTATCTAAGACAAATAAGACAAAAATACAGTACTCTAACAAGGTACATTAGAATGCAGACATTGAAGAAGTAACTCATCTAGAAAGATGTATTGTCCCTGAACATCTACCATTCAGATTTCCTCAAGGTTATTTAGAAAAAACATAAACATGCCAAAGAATTTAGGTAAACATCTATGCCCAATTCAAAGTCCCCTTCCCCCCATGACATTAACATAACACAGCTTTAGATACCTACTAATTACAGGACTTTACTGCAGTTGAATTTCAGTGTTGAAGGAAAACAATTTATATAACCAACTTGAAATTAATCTATCTGCAGAAAGCCAGTTACAACAGAATTTACATTAATACACGTAGAAAGTGAGCAGTGAAAAAGAAAATTCTTCTTAATAATTACAGTATCCCTGTAGAAACAGTATTTAAAGAAAGCACATACAATTATAGATCTGTCATTTAATCCAAATGATAGTCATTTAAAAAAAAAGCTTTGAAGTCTGACACATTCTTCAGGTGCCTGTGATATAAACAAAGAAGCAATATGGAGAAAGTCATACAATGATGCAGAGTTATTTAATGTTCTCTTTTTCATAATGATAAATTCCATTATGACACAGTGTTATTGAGTGTAGCACTCCCTGCATGTGGGACATCAAAGATAGAATCTTCCTCATTCTCCAAGGAAGATTCAGGTCTAACAGGTGTTGCCTGTCTATTTTTAATAAAAAAAACACAAATTGCACATACCCCAATAATGCAAAGCATCATGGGAAGCATATGCAAATGTCCATTAATTAATTTGGACTAGCTCAACTTTAAGCAAAATTGCATGGTGCAAGAAGGCTTCACAATACAATCAGCAAAGGCTGGGAACAGCAGACACAGACATGTGTTTCATCCTTATTTTGATTCATCAGTGTGCCATATCTGTACCTCAGCCAGGGGAGAGATAGCCAGCCACCCTATAGGGGATGTTATTGGTTTGGGTCATGGGCAGCCCAAAGTAGAAAGAGAAGAGAACAACAAAAGAACCCCACAGCAAATGCACTGGGGCAAGGGTTATCCAGGAGAATATTGGCCATACAGCCACATTTAAAAAAAATCATAAATTGCTCATACCCCAATAATGTAAAGCATCATGGGAAACATATGCAGATGCCCATGAATTAATTTGGACTAGCTCAACTTTAAGCAAAATTGCATGGTGCCAGAAGGCTTCACAATACAATCAGCAAAGGCTGAGAACAGCAGACACAGACATCTGTTTCATCCTCATTTTGACTCATCAGTGTGCCATATCTGTACCTCAGCCAGGGGAGAGATAGCCAGCCACCCTATAGGGGATCTTATTGCATATGCTTCCCATGATGCTTTGCATTATTGGAATATGTGCAATGTGTGTTTTCTTTCAAATTTGGCTGTATGGCCAATATCCTCCAGGATAACTCTTACCCCAGTGCATTTGCTCTGGGGTTCTTTTGTTATTTTTAATTAAGTCTGACAACTGATCAGGATCAAAAAAATGTGCTTTGTAGTATTTAATGTTACTCTTGCTTTGCAAGGATATAATAGTGAAAAACATCTGCCAATCTCTGTTACATCAGCTCTAAACTGTAAAAAGAGGCATCTGGTTACCTGGGTCTGTGGGCGCACACCTGAGAAGATATATACTTTGTTGTTTTTAAGAGACAGGGCACCCTTAAGGTGAGCCTTTTTGATTACAAAGGTCCCTGTATTCAGAGCCAGCTGGATGAGGGCCCATAACACTGCGCCACACAAATAAGTTGGGCTGGCCAGCTCTGGTATGATATTCAACAGAATGCACAATCGGAACAGACTGTGCAATCTGTTTGAATATTGGACCCTGGATGTGTGGTGTGCAGCAAGGGGCCACCATGTATGGTGCGATGCATCCAGGGTGCGTGGCAGAAGGCCGTCCATAGGGGAATGCATGGCACATACCTGTATGCGCCATAGCCACCATGGACCATATTCAGCCCAAATATTCAGATAAGCCCATTGGGCATACATGGCACAATGGGGCCATTTGCCTGCCCATTATGGGCTCATCTCCATGGCTGCACCACTGTGTTGTGCACAGGCCAGCCCTCCCCAGCCCACATCTCTGTCAAAATAAAGTAGAATCTGATCCCCCTTTGCCACAGTGTAGTGTTCCTCCCCAAACCCTGATCTCTGTTAAGATAACATACAACCTGACTACCCTTTCCATAATGTAGTGGCCTCTCCCCAGGCCCAGTCTCTGCCAAAATAATACACAAGCTGATCCCCCTTTTCCATAGTACAGTGGCCCTCCTCCCCAGCCCCAATCTCTGTCAAAATAAAATACAAGTCAATCCTCCTTTTCCATAGTGTAGTGCACCCCCACAGCCCTCATCACTGGCCAAACAATCAAACCACTGATCCCTGTTCCCTGATGGCAAGTGGTCCCCTCATTCCTACCCCCACCCCATTAGGCATTGACCCACCACCCCACTCTTCTGCCATCTCAGCCCATACTGGTGACTGGCACAACCCTCATCACCCTACCATGCTCAGCTACTGACTGATTGGTACAGGAGCACATACAGTAAATAGTACACGATCATTGGTTGTGAGAAAAACAATAAGTGCATACTATTTTCCAGTCAGTCAGTGGTTGGCCATAGCATGGTGAGGAAAGTTGTGCCAGTCACTAGCATGCATTGGGATGGGGGAGCAGGCTGGTGGATAAATGCTTAATGGGTGGGGGTGGTGGACCACTAGCCACCAGGGAACAGGGATTGAGGGGTTGATTGTTGGGCCAGTGATTGGGGTTGCAGGCCGCTTACACTATGCAAGAAGAGGATTGGCTTGTGTTTTATTTTGACAGAGATCAGGGCTGGGGAGGGGCTGGGAGGGGCCCTACACTTGGAAAGGGGGATTGGGTAGTGTGTTATTTTGATGGTGTTCGGGCTGGGGAGGGGGGGCTGTGTACCCGCCAGAGACTATGTTTGGGGCACTAACATTCCCTGTGTATAGTTAAATAGCTAAAAGCTATAACTATGCGCCGGCACAGCTGGCCATAGTTATGCTTGGGGGGTCAATATTGTGATGCGTGGCATATGCATGAGGATCCCTCATTTGCATAGTTGCATCACAGTATTGTTCGCGGTGGTGCAGCTGGGGATGTATGGTGCATCAGGGGTCTTTGAATATGGCCATGCCCCAATGGCCAGCCCAAGTCCAGAGATGCGCAGTGCATCCAGGAATGCACCACACAGCCCATCTGAGTATGTGACCCAAAGTCTCTATCACTTTCTAAAGTGAACTGAATAAATACTATAGCAGACTTAACTGAATCGTGTTTAGTAACATCATTTGCATTATAATTGATATTTGCTTGCTTTTCAATAATGTTGGAAAGTGAAAAATCCCGACCAGCAGAGGTAGATTTTCAGGTGCAAACTCCAGGGCCACCTCAAAAAGATCTGTTATGAGATCTCAAGTAGTGCCGTCTGATGTTTCCAGACTAGGCAGATCCACCACTCTGAAACTGCACTTTCGAGCAACATTCTAGAGATTTTCAATTTTTCATGCCTGCTGTACATTATCATGCAGAATTGCAGAAAGCGAGGCAACATTGGAATTAACTTTTACTGAGACTGCTGCTTGATCTTTAGCATTTGTGTTGATAGTTTTGAACTTCAGACAGATGGACCTCCAATGATTCACACTTAGCTGCAACAGCTTCCCACGTTGCATCTAACTTCTTAATTGTAGTTTGTACCATGGAGTATGATTTGCTGATGGCATTGAAAGAGTTGAGCCTTGCTGGAGGAGCTTGTGAAACCTCAGAAGACGCAGAGGCAGGTGTCTCCATTGTTGCTTTTTGGACAGACTGGGGCATGTGGTTTCACCATCAGTTGAACAACCAACTTTTCCAGGCTACCTGAGTAGGTAGGACCTAGGTACTTGTCAATAGGGCCTGTGTATTCTTGTTTTTCTGGATGTTGCTGATCAGAGGGGGAAACACTGGGGTCCTTCCTCTAGTCTTTCCTCTCATGTTCCAAAGTTATCTTTCTTTTTGTTTTGAAAGCTTAGAAAGGTTGAAGGATGCAAGATTCATTGTTTGAGCAACTCTGAAGTCAACAAAAGCATAGTGAGGAGTAACTTTACACATTTTCTTAAGAACACGCAGCAAAGCATTCATACAAGCTGCCTCCTGCCATTGGCCATCTTGCTCTCCTCCCTTACTTTGATGACCTCTTTATTCATGGTATCAATTGCTTTGTCAATGGCTTCATTTAAATTAATTAATGGATCATATCTGTTATTTGTTTACAGACTCATATGACATGCAACCACCTCCCTTCCTTTCCTTTTCCACTTTTTCCCTGCACCATGCACCAGTTGTTTTCTATCTCCATGTCACTTTCTGCTATTCTCCTTTTCCCCCAGATTTTCAGTATTATTCAGTTCATCTCTTCCTACTGGCACTAAGTTATGTTACAATAGTATACCCTCTATATTTGATGGTGCGTTATTTTGCCCATTTTTATCTCTTCCCCCATTAATCTCCTTTTCCATGTTGTCCAAGCAATTCTCTAGCTTGTCCATCCTTTCCCTTACTAGATTTTGGTTCTGAGGTAGTTTGACATTGTGCTTACCTTTGTCACAGATGAAGTTGTTAAGGCCATAATTTGAATTAATTAACTTACACATTGAGCAGCTGATATATTTAATTCCTAGGTCACCATCCAAGGATAGTATGCTCTTGGTAGCCATTTCAAACAAGTGTCAACTTGTAATTATACAATAACTAATGTTAGTACCTAGTGCTCCAGTGTACTTCAGAGTTTTCTGGCTCCCTGGTTTCCCCTGAATGACTGTGGCAGGCATGCTTTCCTCTGCCAGTGTTACCTCTGCCCAGTGCTCACTGACACTCATTATTGAGGCAGGGCCTTTCATACAGTGGGAATGGAAGTTCCAATCCGCTACTCTGGTTTCACGATTTGACAAGTAAAAGCATTACAATGCTTAAACATTGCTTTGAGTACTATCCCACACTAGAGCCTTGGGCTGAACTTAAAATCACAGTCCCCCAGGATGTTTGACTGTTTAAAACAAACAGAGAAGTCTGGAGCTAGCCAGCCCTCCTAACCCCCAGCAGCCTCCTCTCTAGGGATAGAAAAGGCAGGGGCACAAGAGAGTACCCAAACATTTTTTTTTTTTTTGCTTTTTAAAGATTTTTCTCTCTAGGTAAGTGTACTACAGAGATAGACTGCACTAGTGGGCCATACAGTATTCCACTTGAGCAGTGGCTACTTAAAATGCACACAATCAGCCTATGCTCACTGTGGCATGGCCTTTTATACCGCAGGACTGGAAGTGCCAGTATCTTACTTTTGGTTTAGCAATTTTACAAGTAAAACAATTAAAATGCTGAAAAGTAGCTTTGAGCACTGTCCCACACCAGAAACATAGACTGAACTTACAATCACAGTCCCCTCAGGACTTTTGATTGTTAAAAACAAACAAGCACATGTGTCTGGAGCTAACCAGTCCTCCTAACTCCCAGCTTCCCCCTTTCCAGAGATACAAAAAAGCAAGTGTACAAGAGGGTACCCTAACAATTTGTTTTTGCTTTTTAAATATTTTTTTCTTTCTAGGTAGAGAATGTACCACAGAACTGGGCTGCACTGGTGGACTATATTGAATTCCACATGTGCAGTGGGTCCTTCAAATGAACCCAGTCAGTGACATAATATGCAAGTGTGGGTGGTGGGTTTCATACCCAGGTATGTAAAGTCTCCATTTTCACAGCTTGGTATTCTAACTCTAAATGTTACTGCCTCCCAAAACTGAGTAACCCTCAACTATTGTCTTCT
The DNA here is from genome assembly GCA_016271365.2 of Neoceratodus forsteri. Lineage (NCBI taxonomy): Eukaryota > Metazoa > Chordata > Ceratodontiformes > Ceratodontidae > Neoceratodus > Neoceratodus forsteri. Next base: position 1,685,674,317 of record CM057456.1, read on the forward strand.
TGCATTTGGTCTTCCTTTGCACTGCTTGGTTTACCTTAAATATCTGGCATGTATTGGGCTTCTTCATGGCCCTTGTCTTCTAGCAGATCTGCTTTGTTCTCATTCGGTAGCAGTAATGCCTATCAGGTCAAAATGTTGCATGATCTACAGTGCATGACATGACCACGAGGTAGGAACAGTGCAGTAGGTAAGTGCGAGAGGGTGCAAGACCGTGAAAGGAAGTATGCGCGGTAGTGCACCCTCTCACTCTTCCCAGTGCAAGATAAGAATCCTGCTGGGACAGGGGTCCGCTGAGCAGCTGCTGTGGCTCGATGGGATGAGCCACTGGCAGCAAGAGAGGCAAGCATTTTGTTTGGGATCGGGTTTTGATTCCAGTCCCAGATGCAGGGAATGTTTTCTTTTTTCAAACTTTGTGTGATATTAAATGTTAACCCCTCCCCCGAGCCAAGTTAGTTATATTAGTTGGGGGGGTTGGGGGGCACAGCAAAAACAAGAATGATGCCTTTTGCAATATATCGCACTATATTGGCAGCGTGGTATATTGCTATGGCATAATGTCTTGCAACATTATGACCCCGTGCCGCAGTAAAGTAACAATGTTATTCGTACCATTCTTCCTGGTTTGCTTCCTTCTCTTGATTGTTTCCTATTTTCATGTTTCCATGTTAAACTTTTTGGTATTCGTTTTAATTGCAACTGTATTTCCTTTGCCATGTCCAGCTTCATCATGTCTGCTGTCGCTTCCCTCATTGTTTTTAATTCCAGTATTATCTGGTCAGTTATAAAGGTCTTCCGCCTATCTAGGAGTAATTTTAAGTTTGTTCTCCAGTTCCTCTGTTGATTAGTTCATCGATTACTTTGCACTTGCTACAGGTAAAATCTCAACCCCATTCTTCCACATATCTGAATGTGAACATCCTTCAACTTCCACAGTAGTTTGCTTTGGCCATCATGTCTCTGTAAGCTTATTAGGGAGTTATGAGTATTGTACTGGAATTTCCCTTCTGTTGAGTCATGTCCTGTATTACAGATGATAATTATTGACAAAGACAATAAAGACAGCACCTGCAATTTCTTGTCTTTCTCCTATTGAATACTTGATTACCTCTTTAACTGATATGGCTTTCTAGGCACAAGTTCAGTGAATTACTCTCCAGGTTATTGCTTGTGCTAATTGTAACAAGTCAAGACACCCTGTTAACTGACTTTAGCTAAGTCACATTAGGCAAAGAGCCTTAATGCAATTAAAACCAGAAGCGTCCACACCTAATGATACCTTATGGTATCCTTATCATTATCAGTAGACATACTAGCCTTAGTGCTATTTGTTAACAACCTGTGTTCTGAATTACATATGTGCTTTCTACTGCATTGGATCCAATGTACTCATGTCTGTCTGGCTTACTGATCCTGATAAGATGACTTTTTGACTATTGGAATAGCCTATGAAATTATATAGCTGGCTGGCTGAAATTATGTGATCTGGCAGTATAGACTTGAGGTCAAAGTAATGAGTTGTGAATGGGCTTGGTACATCCAGTAAACCTGGGTTCAATTCTCACATCCTGCACTTGTATACTATGTGACTCTGAGCAAGTCATTTAACTTCAACAGCACTCCCGGTTACCCCTGAAAACAGGGACTTGAGCCTAATGGGTCTTAATCAGTTACCAAAGAATAGAATGATGCTACATTCAATACTACATCTGCATGCTGTCATATAAATACATTTAGATCCTGTGCTTTTGGGTTCTGCAAGATAAGTATATTCATAATGGATGGATAATCACTGGATTGCAGAAATGTTTGCCATTGGGAAAATGCATTACATACAGTATATACGCCAGGTGTGCACTGGGCATTCCGTCATGTTTTCCCTCTGTGACTGCAATCAATGAACCGAATGCCAATCCCTCCCTCTATTTATTTTTCCTTATCAGTCTTTTTTATCCATTACTGCACTTGTTTTGTTGGTCACCAGTTTCTAATGAAATGTTTTGTGAAAGTTTTCTTTGTTCAGGTCAGATCATCTGTTCAGTATTGGACTGACAGTGCCAGGGACTGTTGCAAAAAGTGTGGTGATCTTGAACCAAGATGCCTATAGTGTACAAGCATGAATCTAGACAGGCCGAACATACTTCTCTTCCTCCTTCTTCTTCTTTCTACTTCACCTGACCACCAAAAACAACACTAACAAGTACCCATAAAGCTTTACTACCATTATGGTGGTACCAAAATACTTGCCAGCTGGCATGCCTGCCTTCCAGCCCTGGCCTGTGTCATCACCACTGTGTGAACTCACTTGATACTTCATTACTTCTTTCACTAAATGTACTTGGTTGGTACGGTACTATCCAATTCAATTTCTTCCTAGCAATATAGTCTACAGTTGCAGCCAATGACATATCCAGATATTTCTTGAAACTTCTATGGTATCTATAGAGGAATATCTTTCCTGTCTGCAGTACCATTCAAGGCCCACCAGAGAGATTGCCTTTAGAAATATTGAAAAATATCCAGCCAACCTGATTGCTACAATTGTATTTTGTGGCTCTTATAGCTAACACAAACATATTCTGATGCCAGGTTTAGTAATTCTAATAGTCCAAAAACTATCCTGAATATTTGCATGAGAGTGGTTCTAACCCAGATAAACTTAACCACCAGATACGGAATGCAGACTATGAACAATCTGGTTAAAGCATTATCCAAGAAACTCTAGGTACACTTGATGGCATCATCAAACACAACACAGCTCTTCAAAATATCTAAGGTAGAGCAAGCATGAGGACACACAATGTTACTGAAAGGAGTGAGACTCAAGGAAACTAACAGGAGGAACTACTGCACATATTGAAACATTTGTGAATATATGCAACAGACTCCTGCAGCAGGTAGTGGGCAGTGAAACTGCCTATGAGATCAGGCATGCCAGGCACTTTGCAGAAAACGGAGTTACATTCCACTTGAGCTGGTGGAGAATAACCCCTTAGGCCAATGTTCTTTTTCTCCCTATGTTGTTAAATTCTTAAGTTCTAATCCTTTGTTTCACTCCACACATATTTGCACATTCCTTCACATTAAACTAGAAGTATAAATTAGATTTAGTCAATTAATTCCAAGTGATCAACTTTTAATAGCTTTAAGCCTATGAAAAAAGGTTGCAACTACAAATAAAGCCAATACAGATTGAATAAGGTTTCACATTTTGAACTGTAATGTGTCTTTTGATATGCAAAAATACAAATGTTCCTTGAATCTTTTTTTATGATTTTTCTGTATCATTACCACTGCCTGTAATTATGGTTGCCATGACTTTTCCCTTCTTCTGATTGAAAGAGTGGGATAGTGGTTGCCTTCATAGCCAGTTTCATTCTGCTGTCAGTCATCAGGGGATGCATGAAGGTCAGGCACCTGCTGTACTGCCTCCCTTGTAGCTGAATGCATCACCTCTGTGAGGCACCCAGTCCTATGACAGCCTTAGTGCATGAGGTTGTTCTAGTGTGAGCCCTGGGGTCCCAGGTACCAGGCCAGCGCATTACTTTTGTCCGATCTGCAAAGAATAATAAAATGGCTTCATCTCATTCATTTGTTTAAAGAATTCATTGGAAGTTCATGGTCTCTAAGTTCAAATACTTTAGTCTTTTGGGAACAATGCCCTTGAATATTTGTAACAGATTAACACTAGGTCTATACAGAATATTATAAAATGGGCTTAAAAATCCAAATCACTGATTGGCTGATGACCCCTGCCAGCCGTGTCCTTAATAAACGATATTCATCCAACTGGCACTAACCTCTGCCACACTGCCCCTTGACAACAGCAAATCACTGAGCTGTGCCAACCAGAAAAAAAAACAGCCTGGCACAGCTCAGCGCGAAATCAGCAATACGCACTGACAGAAAGGCAACCAACAATCTTTCGGCCTTGCGAGCATTCACTTCAAACGGAAGCTACCATATCGTACAACATAAAAAAGCGCTGTAATTTCGGACCCAAAAAATGGATGTTACTTTCTCGCTGTCATTTGAAGACATACTCACCGATCTATCTCCTCAGCGAGATGACCACCGTCTTCAAACTGCCTCAGCTGAACCAGTTTCCCGCAGTGATAGTGTTACGGAAGCGCAAGCCACAGCACCTCTTCAACAGCTGAGTACAACGCAGACTTCTAGAATGAACCACCGTACCCTAAAAAGAAAACAAAACTTAAAACACTGCAAAATTCCCAACCCTAAGTTCACAAGAGCTGGATCAAATAGAACAAATGAAAGATGAAATCAACACTCAAAAAACAACATCATGGGCAGTAGCAGTCTTTCAAGGTTGGTGCACAGCAAAGCAGATAGCCATAGATTTTAAACAAATAGACATACACCACCTAGCAGACATCCTCCGCAAATTCTATGCAGAGATCAGACAAACAGATGGCACAGAATACAGTCTAGCTAGCATAATTGCCCTCAGAGCAGGCCTAAATCGGCATTTAAATTCACCACCACTGTCCAGAAATATAAATCTCCACAACCACCCTGATATGCAACCAGCTAACAACATGTTTTCAGCAGTGTTAAAAAAGTACAGGAGAGAAGGTAAAGACCAAGCAGCCCACCACCCTGCAATAAATGAAAACGACTTAGAAGTTTTACGATTATCACCAGTCCTCTCACCAAACACTGCCCGAGGACTACTGTACAAAGTTTGGCTTGATATACAGCTGTGCATGGCACGAGGGCAGAGAAGGTCTCAGACAGTTGAAACCGAACATTTTGAAATTAAAAAGATGACCAAGGCTATGAATATGTAACACTCAGCTTCAACGAATATACTAAAAATCACAAGAAAAATGACTCCACAAAGCAACAGCACAGAGGCTACATATATGAAATTCCACACAGCCCTGTATGTCCAGTTGCTTCCTTTAAAAAATACATTGCCAAGCTTCCACCTGACCATCCTGCCTTCTACTTACACCCTCGTAAAATAGACAACAATCTACAGGCAACCTCAACTATCTGGTACACCCGTGAGCCAATAGGGTTAAACTACCTAGCAAGCCTGATGTCGAAAATCAGTGAAGAAGCAAAGCTCTCAACACGCTATACAAACCACTCAGTGAGAGCTACAGCTGTACAGTTACTCTCTACAGCAGGCCTAGACTCCCGCGAAATAATGGCAGTAACGGGCCATTGAGCAGAAAGCAGCTTACGCTCATACTGGGCTGGTACTCCAAAAGACCGACAGTTGTGGAGCAATATTTTGGCAAACAAAACAAGAAATCAATCTTTGCAGTCACACAAGCTGTCCAAAGAACCGCAATCTCAAATCACGCCCGATGATCAAACTGCATGCTGCAGCAAATCTCTCCCTGCAAACACAGCAAGCAACACAGAAACCCTCTGCACTTATTTTCCTCTGAGTACAGAAACCCTCTGCACCTATTTTCCTCCAAGTAAACCAAATCAGCAACAGCTTCAGATGAATAGCTTAGATCAGCAAGCACAACAGCCAGAAACTCCTGATGCAGAGACGCCATGCTTCACAAACTGCCGAAAAGAGACCGGAAATCCCCTGACGTCCTCAACCACGAAGACAGCAGAAGCACCAGACTATCGCAAAAGCCAGCCAGTTACACAAGTCATCCAACAATTTAAAGAAACAAGCAGCACTTCTCCTTATATTATACAAAATTGCTATATGGAACATGTTGAATTTATTAACTACACAAAATAAAAAACGTAGTCACGTCTAGATAGTGAACTAGATCCTGTATTAAAAACGTTGTAACTTAACAATTTTAAATCTTTTTAAACATTTAAAAGTTTGTCTTCTAATGTTTCCAGTTTCTTGTGTTTAAATGTAAAACAATGCTTTACATAAACCTTACCAGTTCATTTCTTTTGAAAACAAATGTATTTAATAAACATTACAACAATAAAAGTGGGACTATTTTATGTCTACATGATTTCAAAACAACAACTTGTCTCTATTTTAAAAGTTACAAATAAAAGAACCTGTTCAATTAAATAAGGTGTCCTACCATTTAATAAAACCCTATTTATAGTAATATTTTCGGAGTTTATTTCTGATAAGAGCACGCCTAGTGACTGCCGCAAGCGCCTCGTGCCTTAGTACACCCCTGGGCGTTCTCTTATCAGGCGATAAACCACACCTCGTTGTGTGTTATTGCTTGCTTCATATTTCTATAGAACATTAATTTCATAGAACATTGGGGCATTCTGACTAATTCTGTGGGATTCCATTGGAAGCAAGATGTCAAAATTCAGGTGAGGAACAGCATTATGCCATTCTGTGGTTCTGTTTTTTTTTCATGAAACTTTATTATACTTACATTATATATAGATTCCACAGAAGCAAGTGGGTGAATTTAACTAGAAATTAATTCTCCTACCTTCCAATGGCCTTTACACACCTGCCTGGGGAGCCATTAAGATGTCTTGATGGCCAGTTGTCTGTTCTGAATGTGTACCAAAATTCTGCCATTTACATTGACTGTGTAATGTAAGCCACATAACTGTATTTCATCATTTTTCCATTCACAATTTTGTATTCTGCAAATGCATCAAATATTCCCCAGAAATTATCTTTTTGTGAAAATGAATTCCCCAAATACTTAGTAACACCACATGGTTGCCTTTAAGACAGGCTTGGAATACATTCAGACCCCCAGTTTCCTTGCAGTGTTGCAGAACTCATGAGGCTTTCAAGAGAAAAGGATCTCTGAAAGTTGTGCCATTTTATTGTAGAAAACTGACCCAAAAATCCTGACCAATTTGGCATACTTTTACTACAGATTTGCAGTTAAAGAGCCAAGGAAATCCTGAGTATTTTTGTGTGGCTAGATTCTGTGCTTTTTAGTGTAATATTGAAAGTTGTAGTTGCTGTAGTGTGTGGGGTAGGGTGTGACTGGAGAGTGACTGTGCAGATCCAGTATCAGCTAATAGCCAGCCAGAGAAGGGCACAAATCTGAAGGCAGTAAAAGGAAGTTAGAGCAGTTTATTTACTAGTCATAATTTGTGCAATGCTGGTGAGTGTTGATATTATTTTAATGTTTGGTATTGGCTACATTTACTGCAGAGGAATGAGAGTGAAGGCTTTCTGTATACAGATCAGTAATAGCCAGCATAAGAGAGATAAGCACAAGCTAGCTGAGGCCCTTAGAGTACCTACACTTAACCCTTTACAGTCTAGTGAGTTTGTGAAATATTTGTAGTGTGTGCATTGCTGCTCACTGTTGCAAAATAAAAATATATTATATTCTAGTGTTTGTTCTCAGTGTATGTCAGAAGAGAATGCAGATCAGTAGTTCAGACATGGATGTGGCCGTGGTCAGGGTAATTCATAGTCAAAAACTGCTGCAAAAGGGAAAGGAAAGGATGCCCCCTGGTTATCTGTTGATCTGCCTCACAGTCCTCAGTGCTTCAGATACTACCTCCACCACTAGTAGTACAGGGGGCCATAGGAGGCTGGGTGAGACTAACTGATGGGACAAGTAGCAGTGCTGAGATTAATCATGTTACAGAAAGTTGCAGGAGGCAGTAGAGAAGGAGTCTCAGCAGGAGATGTTAGTGGAGGAGAAGGATATACAGGCGGTGGTAGTATAGGGTGAGGAATCTCAGTAGAAGATGGAGGATGAATTTTGTCAGGAGGAGGTACTTACGGTGGAAGAGTCAAATGAGAAGATTATAAGGAGTGTTATACATAGAGGCTATCATCATCATCATGCAGTGCCACATGACAAAGCACAAAAGATGGTGATGGAGACTGATTAGAGTAGCAGTGATGCTGATGATCAAGTTGTTGATACAGACTGGGAGCCAGAATACCATGCAGGTAATCCAAAATGCAAAGGGTTATATTTTCCACACAGAGTAAAGGCAACAGAGGATGTGGATGAGAAGCACAATAATGAGGGGGAGGTTGCTGGCTCAACAACACATGAAACTGGATCTAAAAGCAAAGGGAACGGGGATGGGGCAGGGCGAGGCAAGGGGAAAGAAAAGAGACAGTGATAAGGCAGGTAAATGAGGCAGCAATATAGGTGCACATGAGAGAGCAGAGGGTACAGGTAGTGACTCACATTCAGTGCCCCCATTATGGACATGCAACAGTTCAGCAGCATCCCCAGTCCTAAACTTTGGTTTGAATTTCTCTGTCACAAACAAAAGTGATGCGAGTGTGGCAGTACACCAACTTTGGAAGTCTTCAATGAGCTGAGGTCCAGCTGAGACAATGCTCAGAACCACTAGACAGCATAGCCACAATAACATTTTATTGAGTAACTCTGAGTCATTTTATTAAGTTCTCTGTAATCAACATATAAATTTCTTCGGGAGTGCCCTGAAAGCAGCTATCTTCAAAAGATTGATCTTAACTTTTAAGGTTAAGATATCACGTATCTCACACTCTCTGTTTTCCTTTGTCCAAATCTCAGTCTCAAAAGTGAAACTAAAATACAAGCACTTGTCAGAATTGTAGAATCTGAACCCGCCAATAACTCATATTCTGCAATTTACATAGGATACCCTTTTAAAACTGTCAAATGCCATTCTGGCGCTATAAAATGGTGTCACTGAAATGTGCACATGGAATACTATTTTGTGATTTCAATACAGTGGTGAAATGAGAACCATGAAACACAATGACAAAATTATAATTATACAATGGTGTGTGAAAATCCTGTAACATCATTTGTCAAAACATGTCACCCGACCGTTGGTAAATCCTGCATAACCCACAGCTGAGGAATAGCATTTATAAAAAACATAATTGAACACATTTTAAATTTATTTTACACATGGATCCATTGTATAATCTCAATAAGGCACTCCAGGGTGTGAGTTATCGGGTGATTTTCTCACTTCTAGTGTGGTTAAGTCACTCGACTGCGCCTTGTGACATACCGCACAAGGCGTGGATAAATCCCCAATTACTCACATCCTGTTGTGCCTTATTGTTAAATAAACTGCAGAATAGCAATCCATGGGTTTTTTTATTTAGTTTTTGTTGACCAGGTAAGTGCACTAGACAAATCCTGCCTATTTTCAGGCATGACCCAGGGGAGGGGGATACAGATGAATGCCAACTGACCTTGAACCAGATGAAGCTGTTGGTGATATTTTATCTTTTTTTGTGAGTGGAGGAAATTTGGCCATTGCACCAGGGAAATTCCCCTACTCTTTCAGAGGGGAATACTCTGTCCAAGATGGCGGATGCTCTGGTGACCACAGCAGAGCTAGCTGGTGAGGTAGGGGACTTGGTCTCTGCTCCTGTCTCCGATTTACTCAAAGACCGTTTGGACAGAATTTTGTATGAACATGTACTTACTGTGCCTGAAGCTGCTCCCATGGATTGTACTGTTCTTCCTCCTGCTCAATGCAGTAGCCCTGATGGAGATCGTAGAGATGCCTCTGCAGTTGTGTCCAGCAAATTGGAGGTGCTGCAGCCCGCTGTGCACAGTGGGCTGGTGGAGGCAGTGAATGCTACGCGCTTGGTGGATGACGGAGAAAACTTCTTTGTGCAGATATCGCAACAAGATGCGATGCCTTTTGCGAAGGCAGCCATGGAGGGGGATTGTCCCCTAGCAGTTCCTGGATCCCATCCTATTTTTGGACCTTCTGTTGACCCGCTGTTGCCCCGAACTGAGTCAACGTCTTTTTTGTTCACTGCCGCGGCACGGCCTCCCACGCAGCACAGGGTGCACAGCTCGGGGATTGCATCACAGGATTCCTCACCTACTATGTTGGAAACTGACAGCCTGATGTCCTTTTCTGAGATATTGCCCCAACCTAAGCCTGTGTGGTCCATGGAGCAGGCTTTGCAAGGGGCAGGCTGGATACAGGACCCCAGGAAGAGACAGTGGATCTCTGGTCCACTAAACCTGAAGACTTCCTGGAGGAACAACTGAAGGGACCGGAATTGAATGACTCTACTGACCCCTTGAGTTTGCCAGGGGAATTGTCACTCACCCAAAACCCTGTATTATCTCTCCTACAGGATACGACCTCTAAGGCATCTCCTATGATGGAATCCATGGATTTTACAGCTGCGGACCCTGATCTACCTCTCCCTGATCAGGGAAAGACTCCACTTTCCTTTTCTTCCCTCTTCAAGCCACCTGTTGTAGCTGCTAAGTGACATAATGCTGTCTGTCTTATTTATAGAGGTGGACTATCTGACCCCCCCGGATCGTGTCTTTGTGGCTAGATCCCTGATAAAAGACTCTAAAATTTTTTGCTCATGAGATATATGCCTTGATAAATGCGTCTGGAGAATCTTCTTTTGATGTCAGTTTTCAGACATCTCGTGGACTTGAATGATTTTGGTCTAGATACCATGCTTTGAAGAATACCCCCTTATGGACCCCCTTCCAGGCCATCCCCCTGTCGAAGCCTGCCTTTAAATTTATTACAGTTATGTTCCATAATGAAGGTGTTGATGTCTCTGATGTGATGTACTGGCTGAAACAGCACTGCATGGTACAGGGTCAGCCTGAAGCCATTCTAGACACTGAAAATATTTGGACTGGGGGTTGGAGGTTTTGGGTGCTGTTGCACACAAATGACTCAGGTCCTGTGCACCTGCCCAATTCCTTTTTTTTAGGACGAGACAGGGGAGTTTTGTTTTGCCCTGGCCAACCCAAGGCCTGTTATAGATGGGGATCCTCACATCTCAGTAGTGTCTGTGATAAGATTAAATGTAATAACTGTGGTGAAATGGGTCATGTGGGGTTCACTGTCGGAATGCTAGTAAATGTAACTTGTGTGACAAATTAGGCATCTATTTCAGACTTGTCGCTGGCTGCACATGCTCAGGAAGACCATGATGGTGGGGCTGATCAATGCTTTGTGATCACACAAGCACAAAAGCATGGTTCGGTGCATCTGTGGCTAAGCACCCTCTGATACAGGAGATTCAGCAGTGCAGCCCCTACTGCTAGCACCCCCCCCAGAACCCTGTTCCTCAACCTGACAAGAGGGTACCACCCTTATCGGTACCTGAACCCCTCTGAATGGAGAAAATCAGGCCTGTTGCTTCTGACGTGGACTCTGTCCCAGGTCCTAGTAAAATGCTACCTCCCCGTGAACCTACTGCAGTTACTCGCCGTAGGTATCTGAGAACTGCTTCTCGGCCTTTACCGCTTCCTATGGCATCCTTGTTGCCTGCTCCCATACCCCTGTTGAATCCTTTTGAATTACTACAGCTGACTTTGGACGACGCAGGTGGTGAGTCTGACTCATCCTCGGTGGCGTCCTCCTTCCCTGATGGTCCTGCTGACACTGGACCTCCAGTGGGCATTGGACTTTCACAGAAACGTAAGGCTAAAGTTAGGCTGACAGGGAAGAATATAGTTGGGAAGAGAAAACTGTGATATGTTATGCTTTCTTGTTGTCTACATGGTGCAGTTTACTTGTCACACTATTAATGTTAATAGTATGAAACGTATTCCTAAGAGACGGTTAGTTTTTTCTTTTTTAAGACTTTTACCATTGGGTATTTTCTTATTGCAGGATACCAGACTCCATACGACTCAAGAGATCAGACAAGTGAAAATGATTGGCTCTTAGGCCCCTCATTCTGGTCCATAGGCCACGACCCCTGTTCACGCCTTGGCATTTTGATAAATATGCCTGACTTTCGTCTTTTGAAACTATTTGATTTGGTACCCGGTAGGGCTCTGGTTTTGGACTTCACCATAGGTAATTGCCCTTATCAAGTTATCAATATTCATGCGCCACAACTTAAATCAGCACACATAGCTCTTTTTGCTGAAATCCGCCCTTACTTGTACACTTCATTCCAAGTTTTATTTTCTAGTGACTTCAACTATGGCTTGAGTCTTCGGGATAAAAGTTCCTTTGCCACTACTAAAAAACTGTACTGCGACTCACAAGAACTGAGCAAGCTAATACATACTGCCCACTTAGTTGATGCTTATTTTTCTTTTCGGCAACAACATACCCTATGTTTCATAAAGGTAAATTGGCTACCCACATTGATTTTGTTTTCTTGTCCCGATTTTACCAATTGTTTCAGCTATGGTGCAGGCAGTGGCCTTTTCGGATCATAGCTTGCTTTCTGTTGGTGTGGGTACTACAAATCCTTATTCAAAGGGCGGGTTGTGGAAATTTAACACCTCCTATTGCAGGATAAGATGTTTTTGTCAACCCTTCGTCCTTCCTTTTGCACGCAAATCTGTGTTTCTCTGTTATGAAGACCCGATACAGTGGTGGTTTGATACAAAACATGCGTTGATATCATTCCTGAAATGGTATAGTTCATGGTAGGAGCCAATATTTGACTATTTACAAAGAAGAGCACATCTTCAATCGCTTTTTCTTTATCATATACCACGGGTCATGACCTTTCCTCTCAAATTCAATTAACTGGCAGCTATGTTGCAGTTCCAATCTCGACAATCACGGCAATTGTACCACCAACATAAATTTCAGGTTACTGGACCTCGGAGATTATTTGCCTTTGAGTCTAACTCGTCGGACTGCTCAAAAGACGTATATTAAGTCTTACAGATACTACGGGATTATATGCTCTACTCAAACAGAGATTCAGCAGATAGTTGCTAACTACGACTGCTTTGTTTTCCCCTTTCCTGCTGATCTACCTGACCTGCTGCCCTGTATGAGAATTTAGAGATCCCACTCCTTCTACAACAGCAGTGGAGATGGCGTACAGTCCATTACAAACTTGGAGTTGTTAACGACTATATCCTCCCTGCCGCTACGTAAACTCCAGGCCCGGATGGTCTTCCGGCAGCTCTCTATAAAGTTCTGGGTGACCACTTACTTATTGAACTTACCTCTGTCTTTAATTCTTTGTTGAACAGCGAGTCTGTCCCTTAGATTTACTTACTGGTGTTTTGCTTTTATATATAAACAGAAGGGGAAGCCCACTCTTGAGAATTGGCACCCTCTTTGTATGCTAAACACCGACTTTAAGATATTGATGAAGATAATAGCAAAACGTTTAACTGGTATTGCAGAAACTGTTCTGCATCCTGCTCAATCTTGTTCTGTCCCCAACAGGAACATCTCGGATCATTTGATTCTGATCCGTGAATTGTTCTTTCATGGGTACTCAGCTTCGACTTCTGGATTTGTAGTATCTGTGGATCAATGGGCAGCATTTGATTTGGTGAATCATGATTTTTTATGGCAAGCATTCAGTTTTTTGCATATACTGGCTATCATTATCCAATAGTTATGTAATTTTTATAGGACAGCTACGGTCATGCCAGTAGTGAATGGTTGGGTGGGACCTCTGATACCTGTTCGAAGGGGAGTCCGACAGGGGTGTCCCACAAGTCCATTACTATATGTACTGTTTTTGGATGTTTTGCTCCGCCATGTGAATATGCTTCCACAGATACATGCTGTATCATGTCCTGTAACAACAGCACCTTACAAAGCCATTGCATATGCAGATGATATCTGCTTTTTGGTGGCGGATGAGGATTCGGTGATAGCCTTCTTGCAGGAATGTTCCTTATTTGGGACTTATTCGGGAGCTACTCTGAATTTTGAGAAAAGTGTTGGTATACAGCTGGGATCTGCTATTACACCGATTAGGAACATCGGATCATTGCAGATTGTAGATGGCCCTGTTCGTATTTTAGGGATTTATTTTGGTACTCAAGCTGATGACATTTATAATTAGACCTCCAAACTACAACAAGGTCGCATAAAGGTAGCCTCATGGAACAGGAGTCAGATTGGGAAAAAGAAAAGAGTCTATTTAATTATGACATATTTACTTTCCCTCTTTCTCTATGTTAGCTATATCTTTCCTATTCCAAAACAATTGGAAACAGCGATTCTTAGCCTTTTTTTTCAGGCATTATGGGGGAGCAGATTGAACCCAATAAAACGGGATGTCACCTATCTCCCTCTCACGGATAGTGGTGTTGGCATGACTAACCCCCTTTTGTTTTTCACCAGTATTTTTTTTATGGCGAACATTAGATTGCTTTTGATTAACTTGCAGAAAGGATGGGAAGCGTGGTTCTATGATTCTTGTAAAATATGGTTTCACCAATGGGAACATGACTCCCTGCATATTCTACGTGCCTCGGGAAACATGCCACCTTATGTGAGGTATACGTTTCTACGTCTGAAGCAATGGCGGGTTACCCCACAAATGCTTCTCACTATTGCGCACAAATCCCTGTATAGATTGCTTCTTTCCTCTGTGTGTGCAGTTCAGTCCCCTTTTTTTAAATGTCCTGCCCAATATTGTCCCTCTCTGTTTATTTTGTTGCATTGTGTGCGAATCCCAATACATACGTTGGACTTCCATTGGTTATCCTGCCATGAGAGAATTAATGTTAAATCGAACCATAAACAAAAACAGCTTCAAGACAGGCTGTGTTCTAGGCCCTCCTGTACTGATGAATTGGAAACTATTTCTCATTTATTTTTTGATTGCCCCTTTATACAACGTTGGTGGGCCTTTCTAGCCCAAAAATGGGGTATGCCATTGCTTCAATTTGTCTCTTACCCGATGATTATGTATGGAGCATTCCCCCCTCAATGGTCTCTGTGGAGCACTGATAATTTAAATCTTATATTTGTTGTAATTACATGGCATATTTGGATGGCAAGATGCCAGTTCACCCTGCAGCAGAAAATTTGTACATATATAGAAATTGAACAAAAGATTGTTCGGGATTTGAAAACTGTTTATGCACGTGAACTTGTATCTCATTCCAGGCCTGGTCTGTTCGCCCTTTGGAAAGCCCTACCTTGGATTACAGGCTCGGATGCACCGGTGACTTGAAGGACTTTTGTTCTCTCAGTATCATTTCCTTAGTTTTCTTTCTTTGTTTTCTCCCATACCTTTTGATATGAACACTGTTGTATACTGTCTTGATTTTACCTGGTTTGTTCTTGTGTTTTCTTTATTGTATATTGCCTGATTTCTTGTTTCAATAAAACTTTCCCCTACTCTTTTTGAGAAGTGCCATGGGATCTTTAACATCCACCTGAACTACCACCAGAACAGGCAGATTGGACCTCGGTTTAACGTCTCATCTGAAAGACGGCACCTCAGGAGTGCAGCACCCCCTCATGCTGCACTACAGTGTCAATATCGGGATAGTAACCCAAGTGTCTGGTGTGGGGATAGAACCCACAGCCTACTGATCTCCCAGCCTCAGAGGCGAGTGTGCTATCTGCTGAGCCACTGACACTGCTATATTTTTATTTTATGGTTTCTTAATAAATCCATGGAATGCTTTTGGAATTCTATGGAATTATCCCCAAAATTCTGAAATACATGTTGGAAGCAGAATTGCCATTCTGCAGGAATGCTGACAGTGGAATTATATATTCCATACAGCTCTATTTAAAACCCATTCCAGTTATCCTCTTCTCCTCTTCTCGTTCTGCTCATTTCCTCTTTAGACTGATCAATTGCCAAGGGTTCTTCACAACTTCAGCTGCTAAGGATTTGTCTCCTGCAATTTAAGTTTCTAATTCTTTGTTTTTATTGGTCTACAAGGCCTCTTGGCATGCTCAAGATTGAATGGGTCTCAGGTTCAGGAATACAGTCATTTCTGAGGGATATGGAGTCCTAAATTTCTCTTCTCATTCAGGACCCTAGGGTTTTATATAGTTTCTTTTTTTGGTGCATGAGGGTGGAATAGTCATAAGCAAAATAATATTCTGTCGATTTCAAATTGCAAAACTATGTTTTATTCTAGGTAGCAAACACCTTCACTTTTACCTCAAAGTGCAGAAGTATCACAATTATTGATTTTGGGTGCATTTCAGAACTCAGCTTCTGGCCCAATGCTCTGTGTGTGCTCTTTTATGAATTTAAAAATGTAGTTGAGAGGTCTAGAATCTTCTTGAAAAGGCTTTCCATAAATGTCCCATATGTGGCTTCTGGTAACTCATAAACTTTGATATTCTAGAGCTACAGTGTTCTCCAATTAATCTAGTTTTCAAGCTATTGTAGTTCTGTCTCACACTGCAATATGTGTCTGTCTTACCTGAGTTCGCAGAATGATCTTTCAA
This sequence comes from Neoceratodus forsteri, assembly GCA_016271365.2. Classification (NCBI taxonomy): domain Eukaryota; kingdom Metazoa; phylum Chordata; order Ceratodontiformes; family Ceratodontidae; genus Neoceratodus; species Neoceratodus forsteri. Next base: position 1,685,690,373 of record CM057456.1, read on the forward strand.
ATTCCCTAACCTTTCTTTGACCTCTCTCACCATATTTCCCTTCATAACATGTCTCTCACATTTCTATGTAATTCCTTCATTGTATCATCACTTTTGTGATAAAAGTGCTCAATGCTGCAAGAATGGAATCCTTCCCTTACTTGAAACAATTAACTTACCTTCCCTGAGAATTTCATGACTTAGTGAAATTCCTGGCATTCCTTTGAAAACAGTTAAGCAGGAAACATTTTTAAATTCCAGATTACTCTATTAATTACTTTCAATGAATTTGTATGTTCCCTGACCATGAGCATTCCATGAGAACTATGGACATCAGCATGGAAAATGTTTTAACACAGAAAATCCACTTAGAAGTTGAACAAAGATCCTTAGCAAAAAAACAGTGATGCAGTAAAGACAAGTTTCCAGTTCCACTTACAGAGTAACCATGGCTTCAATGTTTTTATGTTGGCTTGCACGTGCACAAGCAGCATCTTGTGGTAGTAGCACTTTCAGTGGTGTGTCAGTGTTGTGGCCATTGCAGGGGATGCTTTAGTGGGTGTGTCCCTCAGCCACCAATCAGTGAGTATGCTGGTGATGACAGCAGCTTCAGAGTGAGCCATGGAGTTGAAAGAAATCTGCCGCTCCAATGTGGTGCAGTTTCCTCACTGGAGCATCAGATGACAAGGCTCCATTATGTACCTTTTCTGGTGAAGCATTCCAATAAATATGGTGGCTACTACTGCCCGCTACACAATCCCCACAAAGCCAACATCAGGGATGCCCAATCTCCATGTCGGCATGTCCCCACCAGTTCAATTTGTTTGCTGATGAGGGTGCCCAATCCCCGTCAGCATCATGTTCCCTCCCCCCCCACACGCACACACACACACACACTTCCTTTGCCAATGGGGGTGCCTAGTCTTCATCACCATCGTGTCCCCCAACTCATGGCACACTGGGAATCCACTCCAGTGTGCCCAAAATAATTTCTTTACCTGTAAATAAAGAAAACCTTCCCAAAAGTCCTTCATCATCCTGCCAAGCCCCTCCCCAACCCGCACTCCACCCTCTATGCACCCCACCTCCCCCACCCCACTCACCACATACTTACTCTCCAGAGGGCCAGTGCTGTGAACTTCTGTGGAGCAGGAACACATCTGAACTCTTCAAAAGCCAACCGGGAATTGAACAAAATGTGATAAGCTTTATATTGGCAGGCAATGGGGGGTTCAACTTAGGTGGATATCTCAGCCATTTTTGGGAATTTTGGTACCAGATTTTCCACATGGGGTTCTTGGGACTCCACCTCATGAACACATGCACTGTTATCTTGTTACTCGATCCAGAAAGGTGAATTTCACAGTCACTATATGGAATCACCTTTTGGTACCAACTAATGAAATGACAGTGCCACTGTTCAAGAGGTGGGGTCCCAAAAAGCCCATGTTACAAATTTGGTTAAAATATTACAAAAAAATGACTGTGTTATGAGTGTGCATTGCTCAGTTTAAATGCACACTCATAACTTTGGCAATTTTTAATATTTTCACTCCAGATTTTCAACCTTGCCATTTTTTTCACACCTCCTTATGAACAGTACAGCTGTCATTTTTCACATCCTGCCCAAAATGTGTTTTTGCACCTGTGACCCACAATGGTACGGTCACTGTGGGAAACCAATGTTCAGGACAGATTAACAAAATCACAGTGCCACTGTTCATGAGCGGAGGTCCCAAAATGCCTATGCTGAAAATGTGGTTAAAAAAAATCCCAAAAATAATTACGTTACGGGTGTATGTTGCGCAGTTTCTATGCACACTGGTGATTTCACTAATTTTTCATATTTTCACTCCAGATTTTCAACATTGCCATTTTGTTACACCTCCTCATGAACAGTATGGTTGTCATTTTTCATATCCTGCCCAAAATATATTTTCGCACTTGTGATGCCAAATGGTGCAGTCGCTGTGCAAAATCTCCTTTCAGCTAACGAACTGATAGTGCCACTGTTCATTAGATGGGGTCACAAAAAATCCCATCTTGACAATTTGGAGTGAAAATATCAACAAATGCCTGGGGCATCAGGGTTTCCATCCATAACACCCCAACCAGTAGAGACTGACAGGCATCAGGGGTGTGACTTGGGATCTTCGGCTGTAATGCTCATGCCATTCCACCCTCACCCCACCATACAGCCAGTGACAGGCATCGAGGTGTGCCTTGGAGTCTTTGACCCCAAAGTTCACCCCATTCTCCTATACTGCACCCATCTCAGTGTATTTCCTTATGGAATGGGGTAAGTGTAAGGCCCAAAGACCCCAAGGCACACCGCAACACTTGTCAGTGTCTGCAGGGTAGGGTGAGGTGAAATGGAACGAGCGTTATGGCCGAGGACCCAAAGGCACACCCCAATGCCTGTCAGTCTCTGCAGGGTGGGGGTGGGGTTGGCATCAGTTCAATACTTCACTGCCATTCCTATTATACATCTCTCTAACTCCTGCACTACCAATGTCAATGCCAGCAAGCCAACATTTGACATTGAAAAATATTTGTTTCATTGAGGTTCCTTGTCTTTCAGATTGCTTTTCTGCTTTGGGCTCTCCATGACCCAAACCAGTAAGACCTGTAAATAGCTATTTCCCCCTTTACCTGGTATGAGATACAGATGAGTCACATGGATGAGTCCTAATAAGTGTGAAACATGTTTATGTCTTGTTTTCAGTATTTACAGAGTGTGTGAGAGGCCATTTGGCATCATACATTCCTGCTTAAAGTGAAAACAACCTAAGTCTTTTTTTTTATTTATACTTTTCATTCCCTTCTCTCTCTGGTGCAGCCCCTTTCCCCGGGTCAGGACCAGCCACATCATCTTAAATCCCTAGTACTGTACGTACCTCCTCCTTGCCCCTTGCTTAGCCCTGAGGCGGGGCCCAGGCACAGCCATGCAATATTGCCTGCCCTGCCTGGTCTAGGGCAGATGTAATGGTTGGAAGTGAGGCATGAGCATGCAACAAGTCATTCTGCACACATCAGGGTATTTCCTGGCTTTCTGTTTTCCTGCCTACAGGATGCCAAGCAAGCATGGTGCTCCAAGCATGCATACTTATGCACAATCTGGCCAGCATCCTCCATCTCTGCATGGCTTGGATGGCTGTAGATAGTGTTAAAAACATTATAGTCACTGTGGATTTCAAACTGACACTTGAACACCATATGTTGGCTGTGGTTTGCAGTGGATTTTTCCATCTTTGGAACATCTCCAAAATTAAAGAGGACAGGAAATGATTTCTAATTGGCAACTGTTTATAATGCTCCTATTTTTAGAAATCATATTAATTCCCCTAAATTGGCTAGATTTAACTATACATGGATAAATTTGATGTGAAAAGCTGTATTTTGCTTTGTGTTGTTTTTGTGGGTTGCATTTTGTTACAATTCTCTTCATGGAACCGGTGGGCTGGAGTTTTATCTGTCTCACGGTTTGCATACAGAATTGTAAGCATGGTTTGGGCAACAGCTCATACTTAGCATTCTGTACACAAATAAGGACATAGTAAAAACTCCAAATAACTGGTTCTATGAAGAAAACAGTTTAGAATATTGTCCATAAAAAGAAAACAATTGAAAATACAATATCTCGAATCAGTGATTATTCAGGTATAGTTGAATATGGATAATTTGGTCATATGAATTTCACTTCTGTAAATAGAAACTTTCATATCTGCTGCCAATTAGCACAAATTTCCTGTCCCCCTTATTCCATGTCCAGTGCAAAAGGACCTGATTACTCTGGTACATAGCAGTTTAACCTCAAGTTTGATTATTGCAATGCTCAGTACTTTGGGCTATCTAGAGGGTTACTGCACTGTCTGCATCTGGTACAAATTGTTGCTTCCAGACTGATTACTGGGAAACTTTATACTGGGCACATCACACCTGTACTGCAGCATTTGTACTGACTAACTATTAGGTGATGAGTAACCTTCAAGATCTCATTGCTGACCTTCATGCTCTACATGGTTAGAATCCCAGCTATTTAAAAGACCTCGTGGTAGGGTACACGACTGGTCAATCACTCCACTCAAGTTCAAGTTCAAGTTTATTGCAGGAAAACTCCATTGAGCAAGCTCATTCACAAGGAGGTCCTGTGACATAAACACTTAAAGTACAAACACAGATAGGTAATAACAGTATATACATGAAATACACTCCACTAAGGCATTGCTGCTGGCTGCCCTGAGAGTCCAATTACAACAGTCTGGATATAAGGCTTACTTGGTGGCAAACCCAACTATTTGGAACTCCCTCTTTAGAAGTCCACCCCCTTGGTGGGGACACTTAAGAAGGAGGTGAAATATTATCGTTTTGCTTTAAAAGCATTTGGCACTATTTAATTTACTGTATTTCTTTATTGAGCAGCATAATATTTATTACTGTCCCTTCTGATCTTCATTTCTGTATTTACTGTGTTCTTATTTAATTTTTTTATTCTGTGCATCACCCTGAGTCCGTGGGATAGGGCACTTAATAAAATTGCCTTTGCTTGCCTGCAGAACCTCCACTGCACTGTGAGTGACCCAGGAGGCAGTATTGTGGTGGAAGTAGTGAACCTCCCTCCCCAGCGGAGGAGAGCATTCTGTGGGGTGCTTGCTGCTCCTTCCTTTGGCTAACCTCCAACAACCCTGGCTCATTTCAAAACCCAGATTGCCAGCATTCCAAACAATTACTCTGTAGCTGCACTGATGGGTTGACTGAACCAACCTAATTCTTTCATCATAAATCGCTCCTCCTGATTTCAGCCAAACAGCAAACACAGCTCCTGTGCCTCTTGTATTATGTACAGTGTGATCTCCTGTGTTAGCATTTAGAAGGAGCACTCAATTTCACTGCTGGGGGGATGGCACAGTAAAATAAAAAAAGGCCATAAACCTATTATAAATCACTTGAGTTATTTATAATTAATTAATAGGGACTCCAAAGGGTGCCCCTTATGGTAGAAGAGACTCCTCTCATGAGGCTTGAGCAGACAGAACTGTTCAGCTTAGCTTTGCAGTCCTCTTGCCCAAAACTCACACTTGGTGTCCTTATACCACAAGAGACACCCCTCAGAAGACCTGCTAACTTATGTGGTGATTTACATATACTTCCCATGATCTTTTACATTATTGGGGTATGTGTATTTTTGTTATTCTTTGAATTTTGGCTTTACTGTCAATGCCTTTCCAGGGTAACCAGTGCTTCCATGTTATTTTTTCACAGAGGTTCTTTGTCTGTTGGACTGCTTGTACGAGTCTGTACTACTGGGTGAACATAGACTAAGAGGTACTAAAAGCCCTGGTAAAGACATGTAGAAATGCACCTCTTGTATTCTCTAGTCAATTGTCATAGCTCACTGAATCAGATTTGTATAAAAACATATTAAAGTGGATTTTTGATTTTTAAAAATGGAGGCAGTCATGGAATCATTGGAACATAATGCCTTTATTTATGATTGACAGGCAGTATTTCAGCTTTTCCACTAACCTGAAGCCAGTAATGCTTCAAACCAGTACAGTATTTGCCAAAACCCAGTGTTTACTGCTAAAGTGTTGGCGTGTACTGTAAATAAACTGTGTCAGAAAACTGGCATTACTATAGTTTACTGATTAGAGCAAGGAATTGCTAAGGAACAAGGATAAATAAAATAAATGAATCAGAAAATATATGCTACATTTAACAATGAATGTTTTTCACACATAATATAATAATGGTCCAAGCAGTATCTTGACTGTTCTTTTCCATGGAGAAAGGTTTCCATTTGAATCACCTCCAAGGTAAAAGATTAAGTATGCGTCACCATGCCATTTGATAAAGGAATGTTTGTAGAGGTCTATTGACATCTCCAGGAAACTTAATCAGATGTCATCTAAGTGGTTGTGACATCCTTGCAGCCAAAACAGTAGAGTGAGTAAAGTAGCTGGAGGCTGGCCGTGACCATATGCTAATAACAGGAACACAACTAGGACCACCCTGGATGTATAGCTAAAAGTAAGTATAAAAAGGAAGTTCATTTCTGAGAAACAATACACTGTATTTATTTATCAAAAAGTTGACAACTGGGAACAGCACACTGAGCCAGGGCTCCTTTCCAGATACAACCCTGTGGGAGGGCACAGAGAGATAAATACATTCAGTGGAAAAGTGTAGTCAGTATTAACAAAACAGTATACTGTTAAAATGAATGACCAAAAAACAAAATAAACAGTAGGCAGGAACATAAAATAAACAGTAAGTAGGAACAGGTAAAATATACAGTTAAAAAAAGAACAACCAAAAAAGAGCCATTCATGGTGAGATAAATAGTAGGAGAATAGCTGATAATGTTCCCAGCGAGGCTTTACTGGCAGTAAAAACAACCAAATAGAAACAGAAAATGGAATTTGTCTGCAGAAAAAGACTGCTTGGCCCACCATGTCTGCCCAACTGGTCCCTGCCTGAGTCTCCATCATCTCCTCCCACATTCCTCTTTCTTTTGGGGTATACATGTTGAGATCAATCAGTTTCTCCTCATAGGGCTTTTAATGCAACCCCAGCACCATTTTACTTGCCCTCTTCTGGACTCCACCCTTGAAGAAGACCCTAGTCGATGTGTGGGGTGTTTAGTGACTTACACCAGCCCACCACTTTGTTCACTGTATGTTTTCTTTAAATAAAAGAACTGAAGAGTATTCATGGATTCCAGTGTGATAATTTAAAAGACTATCAGTGCACTCACCTAAGTGCTTGGCTCCTCTGGAATGTGTGGCCCTCCTCTGGACTGCCTCCATCCTGCCTATGCCCTTCCTGAGGTGCAGCCTCCAGAACTGGACACAATACTCTGGGTGGGGTCTCAAAAGAGGGTGATACAGTGACAACACCACCTCCTTCCTCCTGCTGGAGATACATCTCCCAATGCATCACAGTGTCCCACTGGCTCTACCCACCTTGTCCCACTGCCCTGCCACTTTGGGCTCATCAGATATGATAATCTCAAGGTGTGTTTCCTGCTTAGTAACTGTCAGTACCTCCCCCCATCCTATACTCAGCTCCTGGGTTCCTATGCCCTAGGTACATGATTTTGCACTTTTTAGCATTGAACCCCAACCGCCACACTCTTGACCACTTCTCCAGTTTCCTAAGGTTCCTACATATTTTCTTTAACCCCCACATTTCCACCCTCTTACAGATTTTGGTGTCATCTGCAAAAAGGCATAACTTCCCTCCCGGTTCTTCTGCAATGCCACTTATGAAGACATTGAAGAGAACCGGTCCCAGTACTGAGCATTATGGCATCCTGCTTGTCACTCTCCCGTCATTAGAGTGAGTGCCTTTATTCACCACTCTTTGTTGCTTAGCTATTTACCAGTTCCTTAGCCAATTCAGCATTTTGGATCCTCCTTCCCCCCAGCTGCTCAATTTCTTTATCAGTCTCCTGTGTGGTACATGTTGAAGGCCTTGCTAAAGTCCAGATAGGCCACATCCACTGCCCTCCTCTGATCTCTTTCCTTGGTCACTCAGTAAAAGAAATCAATCAGATTCATCCTGTATTCATCCTTCCACCCCACCCCATGAACACATGCTGTCTTTGGTCTTGTAGCCCATTGTAGTCAAGATACTCTACCAACATTTCCTTTAACAGGGTTTCCATTACTTTTCCCCCACTGATGATGTTAGACTGACTGACCTGTAGTTGCTAGCCTCTTCTCTGCTGCTGCTCTTATGGAGAAGAACCATGTCTGCTCTTTTGCAATCCTCTGCAATCCTCTGGAACCATACCAGTTTCCAATGAGCTGTTCAAATGATAGGCTATCGCTTGAAGTTATGTGGGGGAAGAGCTCCTCCCCTGCATCCTACATAAGCCAGCAGGCTACATCTGCTCTGCTTACAGCGAGTCGCACTCACTGCGCTCACTTCGTGCAGCGTACTGGGGCTGGCTTCCTCCTCTGTTCTGCCTCCCCATTTGTCTGTGTTCCCTGCCTTCTGCCTGCCACTCTTCCCTTTCCTCCTGTCCTGTTGTAGTCCACTCCCTACGTTTGTTTTCATTTTACCTCTCTGGGGTTTCTTCTGCCTGCCTCCAGCACGCTGCATCCCTATGTTCGGCCACCATTTTTACTCCACCTTCAGGTCTCCTCTCATCCTTGCTGGCATTCAACCATTGTCTGGCTCCATGCTTCTCCACTTTGTCGACTCCTTCCAGCTTCCCTGACCCATTTGCTTGAGCTGCCCCCACTTTGTCAGCCTACCGCAACTTGCAAGCTGTCGCTGCCTCCTGTTGACTTGACTGTTCTGCTCCTCGGTGTTCCGCCATGCCTCACTACGCTCTGCTGATGACAGGCCTGGGTTTGCTCTACGCTGGCATTGAGATGTTTGCTGCTCCTACCATACCTGCATCATTTACTACCTCCTGGCATCTGGGTTTCTCCACCATCCGTTCCTTCTCTGCTTGCTTTCTCACTTACTGCCTAAAGTGTGGGTTTGCTGTCTAATCTGCAGCACTACGCTATCATTGCATCTGCAGGGCCATTACCAATACGCGCCTCACCCTCCATATCTGCTGTTGTCATGTACTGCTGCTGCCACCCTGAATCGGCACCTCAGTTACTTAAATTGTAGAAGTTACAACAGGAGCTTGCTGAATCTGTTTAATCAGGAACCAAACTGTATGCTTTAGTAGAACTATCTGTAACTGCACTATTGCCAGACCCGCAACTCTGATATTTGTTGTTTTTGTACCTGTGACCCCATGATACAGATATTGTTTACTTGCAGATAATGTATGATAAACCCTTGTTGTATACTTCAGGCACACTGGGTCCCTCACTATTACATGGAACTTATCCAGTCAAAGGTTACATTGCTTCTCCATTATATAGTGGGATTTGTCTCTGTCCTTAAAGTCGCCACAGTATCATACAACCATGATCTCTTATTGCTCAGTGACTACACTTGGCGCAGTCTCCAGCATCACTGCAGATGAAAGTGCATAACGGTTCGAGCTGCTACTCAACTTGCATGTCCCCAGTTCTGTTGTTCCACTTCTTAAGTTGCCTAAGATGTCTCATCCCTCCACTGTGCTTGAGCATCCATCCTTCTCTCATCTGGAGAGCTCAGCCCAGTCCAGCCATCATTGCCTTTAGTTACTGTCTGCTACCATGCATAGGTCTACTACTGGACTACTGAATTCTTCCGCATTGGCTACTCCATTACTGTGATGCCTTCATATGGTCTGTCGCTCTTTCACCTGGGACACCTCTAATTCAGTTTGCTGCATATTTGCGTCAGCATTTCTGTCACTGTTCAGCATGACCATAGAATTACTCCTGGATTTTAGAACCACCACACTCAAACTATGTATTCTACCTTGCCTATTACTGCTGTGATATGCCATTGCTGCTACATTCCACTCATTATTCTGCATTTTTCTGGCTGACCTACATGTGGTCCAGCCGTGTTGGCTATCCTTTCTGTGGTTTATCTGCTACTGTTTACTTACCTTACCACCTGACCTACATGTGGTCCAGCTGCACATGCTAGCTTTATTTATTTAAAAGTTTTACCACGAAGGCATGCTGATCAGACTACCACTCAATTCCAGATGCATCCTGGGGGGTGTGGGGGATGGGAGGATACATACAAAATTCAAAGTACAGACATTTCCCAAAATAAGTACAAAAAGTTAACTACATATATATAGCTATGTACAATATAAATACAGATTGCAACACAACAAACAACCAGAACAATCTAGGTAATTCTTAGCAGCAAAAATACTATGCAGTGCAAATGAATACTATCACCAGAATCGGAGATAGTTATTGGGAGTACCATAGTAGGAGCCAGTTGACGGGCTAGTACCTGAAATAGTGTGAGTTTGGTCTGCATGGGAAATTGGATGAGAAGTGTCCTTTGAGGAGTGAGTTAATTTTCCTAGAGGAGGGAGCATGCTGAATGTCCATAGGCAGAGAGTTCCAAAGTTTGGGCATGCGAGCTCTGAAAGCCAACTGGCCGGCAGAGGTCGACATGTTAGGGACTAGCAGGAGCTGAAATTCAAAATTCCTGAGTGAGTATGCTGGGGGTGTTTGGGCAGTTTGGGTATCAGCATGGTAGGAGGGGAGTGATTGGGTCCAGAATCTGTCCGTGAGGCTATTGCAGTGGGACTGTCGCCTTACGTTGAGCGAGGGGAGGTTATGGGACTGGTAGAGGTCACAGTGGTGGGTGGAGGGTGTACAGTCCAGGGCAAAATGACAGAAGGAGTGGAAAAGGGGATCCAGTCTAGTCAGGGTAGACTTTGATGAGGCACCGTAGACTACGTCCCCATAATCAAAAATAGGGAGGATCATTTTCTGTACGATTGCCCTGCGGGCTGGCAGAGGAATGCTGCCATGGTTTCGGAATAGGGCGCCCAGTCTAGGGTGCAATTTTTTATGGGTAACAGTGATGTGGGCTGAAAAATCAAGGTTCTGGTCTAGCCAGACCCCAAGATATCTGAAGGAGGTGCAATTTTCTGTGGGAGTCCCTTCTAGGGTTTTAAAAGTAGGACTGGCGGGGAGATGGGAGAGTCTCTGCCTTGTATCGAAAGTCAAGGAGACCATTTTTTTTGCATTTAAGATCAGTTGATTTGATTTAAACCATTGTTGGATAGCACTGAAGACTTGCTGGAGTCTGGGTGCCACTTCCAGTGGGGAGGAGCCTGAAGTATACAGAACTGTATCATCTGCGTACATGTGAATGGATTTGTGTGGGCAGGCTGATGGCAAGTCATTTAGGAAAATGGAAAACAGGATTGGGCCAAGGACAGAGCCTTGGGGGACACCAATGGTGGCTGGGAGGGAATCTGAAGTGGAGGTCCCAATTCTGACTGATTGGGACCTGTCCGCCAGGTACAATTTGAACCAGCTGATGGCTACAGCGGAGAGCCCTGCACGGGAGAGTTTCACCAAGAAAAGGGTATGTGAAACAATGTCGAAGGCCTTAGCTAAGTCGACAAAGATGGCAGATGTGATGTGGCCTTTATTCATGCCTGTAAGGATGGAGTCAATGAGTCTAAGGAGGGAAGTGATAGTGGAGTGGGATTTCCTAAAACCTGATTGGTAAGGAGTAAAGAAGGAGGAGGAGGAGGAATCCAGGAAGGAAGAAAGTTGTGAGAGAACTAGATGTTCCTGAATTTTATCAACAATGGGGAGGAGGGAGATCGGGCAGTAATTTCCAGGGGAGGATGGGTCGCCGCCTTTGGAGAGGGGGATGACTGTGTCATGCTTCCATTCAGATGGGGTAGTAAAGGTAGTGAAGGAGAGGTTGAAGAGGGAAGCTAGGGGGCTGGCAATGGCTGGAGCTGACAGGCACAGCATTTTGGCATCCAACCTCGAGGGGCATTTACCTTAGAGGAGTTGAGGCCCATGAGGCGTGGAGCACTCTAGTTCGGGTAACATGTGAGAAAGAATGCGGGTAGGGTGTTTGTGTTGGAGAGGATGCGGATGTAGAGGGTGTGGTGCAGGCGGTGGATTTGCATGGGGAGATGTCACGCCACTGGTGAAAAGGAGTTGAATACAGAGGCTACTGCGTGTGATTCTGATATTGTGAGCCGCCATGAGTAGGACGGGGTGGGGGTGGGTGGGGGGAGAGTGATTTTATCGACTTCTAAAATTTGGCCAGATGATTTAGATTTTTTTTGAAGGATGGTGAGAAGCAGAAGGCTTTTGCCTGCTTGATAAGCCTGGTGCAGGTATTTCTAAGCATGCGATAGTGTTGGTGGTCAGCGAGGGTACCTGATGCTTTGAAGGCTTTCCATGCCTGGTCCCTAGCTCGGAGGTGGGCCATAAGGTCAGCTGTGATCCAGGGCAGATGTACACCCCTTTCTCTGGCCTTTTTGAGTCGGGCATAGTGGTCCCAGACAGCAAGAAATCTGGACTTAAAGAAATTTAGGGTGGAGTCAATAGAGTTGGCCTTGGGGATGAAGGACCAGTCAGAATTTGCTAAGTTGTTTAGGAGTCCTTCAAGGTCAAGGGATTTATAGGACCTGATGAGAAGAGTCCGTGGTGGAGGTGCTTTGGCTTTAAATATTTTTCTTACTACATAAATTATGTGGTAATCACTCAGAGAGTCGGGTAGAAGGTCTGTGGCAATTATCCTGTGTGGGTGCGAGGTGAGGGCCCAGTCCAGTAGGGAGTGGTTCTGAGTTTTGTGATTTAGGCATGAGGGCTCAGCTTACGTGGGGCTAGCTGCTACTCTACTTACCTTCCCAGTCGACCTTCAAGGGGTCCGCTGCGCATGCTAGCATATGTGAGGCTAGTTGCTACTCTACTTACCTTACCAACTGACCTATGAGCAGGGCCACTGGAAAACTGCGGGCACAATTTTTCTGCAATTTCCGCAATTTTCACCCTTCTCCACACAAAATCTGCAATTTCTTGCAATTTCTTACATTTATGGAATTTTTGACTGAAATTGTATAAAAATATTTAAATTCTCAAGGAAATCTACTCAGATATATTAATAATTTAGTACACAGACTTGGATTTGACCAAAACAGTACAGTGTGAGGTGAGAAGGGGTCAAATTTGACTCTGCTTTTATGTGATTCACTTCCCTGCTTTGGTTTCAGAATCCTATGGTCATGCATATGTAGACTTGAACACTTAAAATCTGTGTTAAAGCAGACTATCAGAGAACTTTTTGCTGACACAGAGACTGAAACAATAGGTGTTAGAAGAGGTGCAAAGTGCCCCATTCACCAAAATGAAGCATTGACCACATTGCTTGTTTTTGAATTGTAGGGTAGATTTTCCTTGTATAAATACTTTCAGTCTGAAAGGATTTTGATTCAAATGTGTCAAAAGTTTGGATGGCCTTGCTAATTATAAACTTGAATGTGCTTCTGAGGGGGTTGGTAACAGTGATTCCTTACGTCAGTCTGCCTCAACTGCATACTCACATACAAAACCTACAAAAGGAAACATTTCTGAAAACATGCTGAACAGGTTAAGTATAGTTAAACAGTTACCTTCAAATAGACAAAGTAATAGCAACCCAAGTAAAATCACTGCAAACCGAGTAGAACAAAAGTATAATGTATTGAAAACTATTGTATGATGTAATGAAAAGCTATTTGTATGATTTGATACTTTTATCATGTGATTTTAAAATGTACTTACAGTGCTGATTAAGAACAGTAATTATTTTAACAAAATAAATATTTTTCTTACTAGACCTTTATTAGGCACCCTGCTTATCTGTTTATTTTGTTCTTGCACCAAAGCCAAGTAGTCTAAACAGGCTTCATTATTTAACATCTAGAAACTGGCAAATTTATGTTGTTTCAGGATGTATTCAGTACAGATTAACTGTAAATTACTGAATAAAATCTAGTTAGCACTGCATGACTTAGATGTCTTGATCTTTAGAAGGTATGTTACATAATGATTAGTTTACAGTGCATTTCAAAAACACATCTTTCTTCATATTAAAAGCATTTACAAGTGTCAATACATTTATCTAACAATTTATGTGATCAATACATGCTGCAGCAAACAATAAAATATTTATTAGGGGGTAGTTGGGATGTATAGTGAACCCGGCAATTTTCCCACAACTTTTGCAAGAAAATCCCCGCATTTTTGGGTAAAATTTTCTGCAATTTTCCAGTGGCCCTGCCTATGAGGGATCCAACTGTGTATGCTAGCTTATGTGGGTCTAGCTGCCTCCTTGCTCCCATTACCAGCTGACTTTCATGGGGTCCAGCTGCACCATATTTGCCTACTTCTATGACCTGCTTCACCCTTCAGGCCAAGGGTACACTACTTTTACTCCACCACCTCACCAGCTCGGAGCCTAAACATTCACTTATTCTACTATACGCCTACCTGCTGCCGTGGCAGCCAGCCCAGGAACTCCTTACTATGGATTCACATTTAGCTGTTTTGACATTCATCATCTATTCTTTGGACACTTTTGCCCTGCTTCCCTGCTACTACGTCTACATCATGCAGCTTGCTTACTGCTACAACTTCTGTACAGGTTCGCTTCTTTACCTTACTTGCTAATATTACCTGCTTCGCCCTTCCAGGGCTTGGAGGTCATCACAACTAACCTGCCATTATAATCTACTGTGCTCCTCATGAGCTGGCATCCATCTAACCTATGTTGACATATTTACTGTGATCTCTACCTACCAGGACATGACCCTCTGCATTGCATGCAGTTCAACATTTCCATTGCATTATCTACCACTGCTCTTCAACCTGCCTCGCCCTGTGGGGCTGGTGGTTAGTCATCGCATTTGTAAGACCTGTGCCCCTATGGGCCAGGAGGTCCTTTGTTCCTATACATCACTGTACCATATTCGCCTGCTTCTAATGACCTGCCTTCGCCCATCGGGCTAGGGGGTTTAACTACTTCTACTCTACACCTGCCTCGCCCAGCTTGGGGCTTGGAGATTCCCACATTCTACTATATGCCTACCTTCTGCCGTGTCAGCCAGCCCAGGAGCTCCTTTACTATGGACTCGCATCTGGATGTTTCTACGTTCATCTTCTATTCTTGGGTGCTTTGCCCTGCCACTTCAGCCATATGGAATTGCTACTGCTGCTACACTCTTTCCAGGACACTTAGTTGAGCTTCTCCTGAAGACCTTCACTATCCTGATTTATGCTCTACTGCTTCTTGGACCCTGTGACAATGCTACTTCATTGACTCAGCCTCTTCAGATGCCATTCGATTTCACACCAGCCTGCTCCTGGATTCTCAGCCTTGGGGTCTACTAGATGGATGCTTCTTGTATTCACCTGACATGTCACAGTTCAATACGTCTTCAGTTCTCCATTTCTCTGGATTGGGTTCTACAATTTAGGGTTCAGATTAGCCAATTAGATTTAGGATTACTCTCCTTTAGTATGCCCAGAAGGACGGGCAGGTCAGTAGCCATGGGTCCTCAGAGGTTTCCCCCAAGGGTTTTTTTCCTCTCCTGCATGCTACTGCTCACACTCTCCGGAGTTGGAGGAGGTGATCATACTGCTACTCATATTCTTGGGGTGTCTTCCTACTCGACTCCTTCATCAGTCGGATAAAGAACAATTGTTGATATCATAATTCTTTTGGGGGGGGTCTCATAATACTGGACTAAGCATTCTTTACAGTGGGATACAGAGAAAGGCCAAACCAAAACTAAGTTACAGCAACGTTACTCATCAGCTCAAGCATCTAAGCACTTTGTACAAGATTATCCAACTCACTCATACTATAAGCATTGACTGTATAACTATGTTCAAAGTGCATAAGCGCAGATCAACTCAAACTGCTACATATCTGAAGAGCCATGTTCTACCTACCTATCTGGCCTCTGTATCCAAGCACAAACCTTAATTATCCAATCACAGTATGTAGCACAAGCACTGAGCTCAAACTACACATAGTAAGGCCATCAGTGGGGCAGCTTGCAACTCCCTGAGTTCCCTTAGCACTACTAAGGGAACTCAAGGAGTTTAAGTTAGTACCATTGGGTGTATCTTGTCCAGTCCCATAGCCTTGTCCACTTTCAAAGCTGCAAGTCCCCTCAGGATTCTTTTCTCTGAAAAGGTGGACTTGTGCCCATACCCCCTTTCCCTTTTGTTCTTGTTGCTCCCTGGTGGTCCGTTTCCCACTCCCTCCACTGGGAAGACTGAGCAGAAGTACCTTTTCAGGAAGCCTACTTTTTTTGTTGTTTTTTTGTTTATAAGAACATCTTTATTCAAAACGAACAGTATACAAAAAAAAAAAGCTACAACAAAAAACACATGATCTATGAAAACTATGAATATGTAGAATAAAGAAGACAAGATATTTACATATCAGTCAAGTCAATAAAATGATTCTATGTATGTATATATATATATATATATATATATATATATATATATATGTATATATATATATATATATATATATATGGGTAACAGTAAATTTTAATAAGTGAAACAACAGTAAATTCAGAACAACAAGAACAAGTTATACCTTGGGGGATCATAAATAATGAAAATGATAGCAAACATTAACATTGGGAAGTCTACTTTTTCTCTCTTCTTTTTTTTTTTAGCAGGAGAGACACACTAAGCTGAAGCTTGTTTGCAGGTGCAACCCAGGAGCACAAAGAAGTTAAGTGACTTGCTTAGGGTCACACAGTATGCGAGTGGGGTGGTGGAATTCAAACCCAATTCTCCAGGTTTGCAGTTCAGAGCCTTAAACCACTGTGTTATATGGTCTCTCCTGATGCTCTCCTTATCCACACTATACCTCTTCTTGAAACATAGAAACATAGACTTTGACTGCAGATGAGGATTGCTTGGCCCACCCAGTCTGCCCATTTCCCTATCTATTGGATAAGCTGCTGATCCTAGTTAACCAACAGCCTACTTCTTCCTAACCCCCACCAGAATTGCCTTATGTCTGTCCCATGCATTCTTGAATTCTCCTACGGTTTTAGACCCCACAACCTCCTTAGGAATGCTGTTCCATGTGTCCACCACCCTCTCTGTGAAAAAATACTTCCTCACATTGACCCTGAGCCGTCCCCCCTCTATCTTCAAAGTGTGTCCCCTTGTTCTTGCACATCTTTTTTTCTGAAAGATGCTACCCTCTTGGACTTTGTAGATTCCCTTGAGGTACTTGAAAGTTTCCATCATGTCCCCCTCTCCCTCCTTTCCTCAAGGGTATACATATTAAGCTCCTTTAGTCTCTGCTCATATGGCTTCTCTTGCAGACCCTGCACCGTTTTAGTTGCCATCCTCTGGACTGCCTCCATCCTGTCTATGTCCTTATGGAGATGGGGTCTCCAGAACTGCATGTAGTACTCCAGATGGGGTCTCACCAACTGTCTGTACAGAGGGATAAAAACTTCTTGTTTTCTACTGGTGATGCCGCTCCCTATATATCTCAGTATCCCCCAGCCCTCTTTACTGCCTTCTCACATTACTTGCTTACCTTTAGGTCATCTGATGTGTCTACCCCCAGGTCCCTTTCCATTTTTGTTGTTGTTACTACCCCCATTGTGTAATCTTCCCCTGGGTTTTTGTTTCCCAGGTGCATTATTTTGCACTTCTCTGCATTGAATCCAAGATGCCATACTTCTGACCATTCCTCCAACCTTGCCAAGTCCCTTTTCATCCTTTCCACACCTCCTTGTGTATCAACCATGTTGCAGATCTTTGTGTCATCTGCAAAGAGGCATACTTTTCCTTTCAGTCCCTCTGCAATGTCACTTATAAAGACATTAAAGAGGACCGGTCACAGTATTGACCCCTGTGGTACCTCACTAGTAAACCCCCTTTCTTCAGATTGGACTCCGTTTACTATTACCCTCCGTGTCCTGTTGTCCAGCCAGTGTTTTACCCAGGCTACCACCCTGGGACCCACTCTCAGGCTGGCTAACTTGTTTATTAATTTTTTTTGTGGGACTGTGTCAAATGCCTTGCTAAAGTCTAGGTAGGCCATGTCCACAGCCCCTCCCTAGTCTACTACTTTGGTCACCCAGTCAAAGAAATCTATTAGATTCATTTGACATGACCTTCCCACTGTGAACCCATGCTGCCTAGGGTCCTTTGCCCTGCTGGCATCTAGGTATTCAACAATTCTTTCTTTCAGAAGTGATTCTATAATTTTCCCTGCCACTGAAGTCAAACTAACAGGTCTGTAGTTTCTTGCCTCTGCTTTGCTCCCACTTCTGTGAAGGGGAATCACATCTGCCCTCCTCCAGTCCTCAGGTACCACACCATACTCCCATGATTTGTAAAAAAGGGTAGGCAGTGGTGTCACTAGTTCTCCCCTTAGTTCTTTCAGAATTCTGGGGTGAATCCCATCAGGTCCCACTGCTTTGTCCACCTTCAGTTTTAGGAGTTCCTTCAGAACCCTTTCTTCTGTGAATGGACTGGTATCGACCTCCCCACAGGAGTGCTTCTATTGATTGGATTTGATACCTCCCTCTTCTTCTTTTGTGAATACTGAGCAGAAGTATTCTTCAGTATCCCTGCTTTTTATTGTCACCCTCTGCCCACCCACCCTCCCTTTATTAAGCCTCAGTATCCCTCCTTTGCCTTTCTATGTTCCTAATGTACCTATAAAAAGTTTATCCCCTTTCTTAACCGAGTTGGTTATCTTTTCCTCAGTTTGGGCCTTTACTATTCTGACTGCCTTCCCCGTTCCCTTCTGCTTTAACTGGTACAATTCTCTGTCCTGCTCCTTCTGTGTTCCCTTATACTTCCTAAATGCTATTTTTTCTCCTTAACCTTCCCTGCCACCTCTTTTGAGAACCATAGTGGTTTTGTCCTTTGTTTTGATTTGTTTATTTGCTTCACACAAAGGCTTGTTGCCTCTGTGATGGCAGTTTTGATGTTTTCCCATTGTTCCTCCACCCCTCCTTCTTGCCATTTGCTAGTGCTTCTCTGAGGCACTCTCCTATTTTGCCAGAGTCAACCCTCCTTAAGTCCAGTACCCTCACTTTTGTATGGCTTGACTCTACAGCTGTGTTTATCATGAACTATACTGTTTGGTGGTCACTTGTTCCCAGATTGCTACTCACTTTTAAATCTGAGATTGTCTCTCTGTCCCAATTTGAGAGTACCAGGTCTAAGACTGCTCCCAACCAAGTGGGCTCCAACACTAGCTGTCTGAGGCAAACCCCTTGTAGGGCATCAAGAATGACCTTGCTCTTGGATGTGGCTGCAGCAAAGGTGTTCCAGTTAATATCTGGCATATTCAAGTCTCCCATTAACAATATCTCCCTTTTTCTGCCATCCTAAGGATTCTTTCTATTATTTCCTTGTCCATTTCCTTCCCCTGAGACGGGGGCCTGTATACAACCCCCATGCAGATTGTGGTGCCATTTCCTATCTCCAAGGTGACCTACAGTGCCTCCTATCCTCCCTTTTTGCCCTTTAGTTCCATTGCTTTGATCCCTTCCCTTATGTAGAGAGCTACTCCTCCTTCTCTTCTAACCTCCCTGTCCCTCCTGTAGATTGTATACCCTGGTATGTTGACATCCCAGTCATGGTTCTCCATGTACCATGTTTCTGTGACTGCCATGACATCCAGGCTTCCCTCTTCCATCAAGGCCACTAGTTCAGGAAGCTTGTTACCCAGACTGCGGGCGTTGGTACTCATTGCCCTCCATTTTTTGATGGACTTAACCCTTTTAGCCCCATCCCTGTCCTTACTGCCTTTTTCCTCCATTTATCCCTGCTCTTCTCCTTATCAACTTTTCTATTTTGGTGTTTACCTCACTAACTGCCCTGTTTTGTTGGTGGGGCTGGGATTTTCCTGCTCCTTTTCAGTGCCCCCCCCCCCCCGGCTAGTTTAAATGCTTGCCAATGAAGCAGTTAAACCTATCACCTAGGATCCTGATTTCCCCTTCTGGACAGATGCAGATCATCGTGTCAGTATAGGCCTGTGTCCCTCCAGGTGGACCCCCAGTCCCCAATGAAGCCAAAACCCTGAGCTCTTCACCAGTTTTTCAACCAATGATTGAATCCCATGGTGCAGAGTACCCTAGCCTCATCCATGCAATAGACAGTCAGCACCTCCCAGAAGGTTACTGTGCATGCTACTTGCTTTTCACTTCTCAATTATGTACCTGAGTAAAGTTGTATCCCCTTTAGATAGCCATTTGGCTATCCTTTCCTCTCTCTGTGCCTTTGCTCCTTGCACTGCCTTTCCTGCCTCCCTCCATTTTACTTGGTATATCTCCCTTTCTTTATCTCTCAGTGTTTCCCTATACCTCCTGAATGCCACACAAAGAGTGTACAGTATGCAACAAACATTCATTTATAATGACTATTGCCTAAGGTACAGCTAAAGTTAAATACATAAGAAAGAAATGGTTGTTTGATAATTTAACTAATAAAAGAAGGATCTATTTAATGTGCAAGTTATTCCCACCCACCGTAAAGATTCCCTAAAGCCAGATGCATCACACACACACACACACACACACACACACACATACACACACTCCCAGGGTTATAAAATAATGTTATCTCACAAATCAAAAGTTAATAAAAATAAAAATCTGCCATTCCTCCTACCTACCTTAATATTCCGTAAAGCCAGTGGCATCCTCAGTGTGGCTAGTTATACTGCTGGAGAAATAGAAATAATGTTACTTTCCAACAAACACACACACATATCCAGAGTTTTTATTTATTTAAAGGTTTTCCAGGAAAGGCATACTTAGCTAGCAGCTCATTTCCAGATGTGTCCTGGGGAAAATTTAAATGAGTACGTGGACATCCTGCCAGGCCTTCTACCCACACGCTCATCATTTTCCCTAAAGCCAGCAATAAGCCTTACTCCAGAGGCCAACAAAATAATGTTTCTCCAACCCATCCATCCACCATGTTGTCAACAGCCCACTAAAGTGTGCATTTTTAAATGATATCAGATTTTCTGCCTTCTTTTTCCTCACCGAGGGGCCTACTCACAAAGGTGTGGCGTTGGCACACACTGCGTATGTCCAACACATAGCCCATCTCGCACCTGCTCATGACCATTGCACCCTCTATGCCTGATTCTCAAAGGACATATGCCCCCCTATGCACCCGATCCTCCTGGCCAACTGCACAACTCCATGCCTGGGTGGACCGAGGGCAGTGTGGGGGAAGCACCAGCACTCTGTGTGATTCATGAAAGCATGGAGTGTTATGTGTGGTGACTGGTGGCTATGCAAACTTGGAGGAGACATAGCCCCAAGCCGACAGTTACACTTCCCTGGGGATGTGGCCACTGGCAGTGGCAGTGATGGCAGGGATCCATGGGCCCCCCCGAAATGGACACCATAGCCTTTGGGGCACTCATGGTGGGCTGTGGGTGGCTAACCAGGCACAGTGTCCCTTTGCAGTCAGTGCACTGCATGCCAACTGCCAACATGGCACCCCACAGGTGCAAGTAATCTATTTTTGGAACCTGGGTTGAGCAGCCAATTGGCTGCCTGGCTGGCTCCACCATTCTGTACCCGGCTGCCCCCAGGGATCCTTTGCATTGGGGGGTAGGGTAGCAGAATGGAGCCACACATTGGCCAGTGCTAGTGAATGTGGCCCCCATGTGGATCTTCTGAGGGTGCAGAGCTGTGTGAGCAGAATTTGCACCTTTGGTGCTTCATATTTGCCCATTTGTGAATAGCCCCCTTAGTTAGCAAACCGCGCCCCTACCTTTATTAAACTATTAAAATAACAAAATAATTAACTTTTATTCAGTCTTCTTTTACAGGCTGACTGCCCACCCCAACCATGAACCTCAAACTAGTGATCAGTGATCATTGCTAGAAGGGGTTGTTCTAATTAAGCTGATGAGATCTCAGTTATATCCTACCCCCCCCCCCATGCCCATCATGGATTGGGAGATTTCAAGGGTGAAGATTACTGCCTCAGGGCTTTAATAGGCCCATACATAATGCCAGATTGTGGAGCACATCATTGTCTTGTTCATGCCAATATCACTTCCCATGATTTGCTTTCTATTCCCCACTTGATGTGTTCAAGCATACTATATGTCTTCTCATCTACTGATTTGCACTTCTACACCTGCTTCATAGCTCTGTCTACAATAACCTCTGGATCGCTTTCCTGCTCTGTTACCATGCATTTTTTATCTTAGTTGTTGTGTAAGTTTAGGCCATGTTTTTGGCAACCAAGTGCATAACCCTATACAATACTCTGTATTCTTGTTAAGCCACATCTGCCATAGTTCAAGGAAGTATTGGAAGATACCTTTATAATTACCAACACAAATCAGATTAAGTCCACAAAAACTTTAAAGAATGCGCACAAGGCTGGAGTACAATGATACTAGATATCCAAAGTTGCAAACAAAAAATGATGCACTCACCACAATATTTTCAAAGCAGTACACCCATTTATTTAAGGTGCAGGTACAAACAAAAAACTCACTTTGATGCGTTTTGGAATAGTTTCCTTTCTAAAAAGGCATGAGAATCGGATTAACTTGTTAATTATCAGAGCTCAGCAATATAACCAAATGAACCTCCGATTTGTTTTCCACCCTTGGAGGTGCAAGAGTGTGATGAAAAAGACATCCACAAAAGGCAGAGGAGATGTACCCTTTTATGGTGAATGGGGTGGCAAATTGTAAGTTTCTCACTGGCCCAGTTCTCTCAAATTGTGGGATGATTGATAATCTTCCTAATTCACCAGGTCAGTGAGACAGTGTACAACTATGAGCATGTTTGCATGCTTGTGCAACATGCAGTTTATTGTTTCCACTCTCGGTCTCATGGCAAAGACTGCCACCCTCATGAAAGTAGCAGAGAGATTTGCTGTACGACCATAGGGACTCACCAAAAGGGTAGGTTTCCACATTGAGCTACTTGGATTATGCATTAACCCATCTGTGCATTCTTATGTGAATTCTTTAGTTGTGCAGAAGTTGCTGTTATCAGTGGTACATTGGTTCTGGGTCAGATTTTTAGAATACTTTTTCCAAATCTAAGGCTCATTTTCTGATATCATGTATTTGTCTACCTCTACTATATGGGCTGCAAATTATCTTAAGTGTTTAGTAGTGGGTCTAATTTGGTAATGAATAGGGGTGTGCCACAAGCTTGGTCAAAGAATAGGGTCTCCCATATTTGGCTGGGTTGATTGGGGGTGGAACAAATTTGATCTTTGCCACTCTGACATTATTCCATCCCAGAAATGAAACCGAATTCCCCTTTGCAGTGAAAAATCATGCTTGCACCTGCAGTCATAACCTCTGCTGACTCACAGCTTCCTCTGCCCAGCTACAGCCAATCAAGAGGCTTGGTATCATGTAGAGGGAGGGGAGAGAGAGAGAGAGAGTGAACTGCATGTAGCGTGGCTCTTGGTGCATTTCTGCAGTGGGGAGAGAAAGATGCATTCACTATGGCACTGTAAAATAATTAGGAAACTGGCAAATATGAAGGACTTAATGGTTTGAAGACAAACCAGAAGTACTGTAGGTGAGAATATATGTTGTTATGAAAAATATCTTGCTTGGATATAGGGGAAAATAAACAATACTGGGGAAATTCTTCCGTAAGATAAATCCAGCCCTCTTGAGCTACAGTTAGATAGTGAAATACCTTGAATAACTAGATGTACTGTACTAGTTCTTATATTTCAAAATATATTATTAAGCGCAATAAATACAGTGCAACAAAACAGTGGGATCCAGACAATAGGTAGCCAACCTTCACATTTTCATTCCATAATCAGCTCATCAGAGGATAAACTGTGAATATTTTTTGTATTGAAGAGTGCTGATTTTATCTTGCAATAGTATTCCAAAATAACCTGGAACCTCATAAGCCCCTGAAGCTGTCCTCCTGCTTTGGTATACAGGGAAAAATTTGAAGTTGGTATAAGATAAGATCATGAAAAAAAGATTAATTTGAACTGACATTAATGGGATAATTTCAAGTACAGCTGAAAATGGAACAAGAATGGCATTAATTCCCCCTTTAAAATATATACTCTATGGGCACATTTCTAAAACTGTCAAACACAGAAACAAATGCATGTTGCCCAACCCTTAGAGAAATATAGGTGTGCTGTGTACGTGCAGAATGCATGCCACATGCTTAATTGTGCAATGTTTGCCTTTGGTTTGCACACACAGAGTGAACCTATGCGAACCAGGTCTAAAAAGCAAATCAGACTCACCTGCTGCAAGCTTAAGATGTGTGCAGCAGGTAAGCTGGCGTGAGCATCTTCTAAAAATCACAACAGGTTCATATGTTGCATGCTTGACATGAGTGCAGCAGTTCAGTTAGTGTGAACATATTTAAACAACACATTAGGTTCACATGCTGCATGCTTGCCATGTGTGCGGCAGCTAAGCTGGTGCAAATCTCATCAAAAAAACACAGCAGTTTCTATTTCTTATATAGCAATTAGAGTCATTAAAATGCATTTTTATTTGAATTCTCATAAAAATTAGGCAACCCCATTAATTCTGATCCTTTTGCAAGTTGTTTAATGGCTTTTGATTGTTGTCATTAAATCACCTTTAATTTGTAAAGTATTGGTTACTTACTGCATTAAATGCCTAGGATATAGCCAGTTAACATCCCCCATTCCAGATGTACAAAGAAAAGCCTCTGTGTTGTAAAGCCTATCCTTTTTGTTTTGGACAATGCAAATCCCTTATGCATATTTAGTGCTACAAATGTGTTTCTCTATGAATTTTTCATCTCACTTACTTTTCCTTTGTCATTCTGTATTGAGCATATACACTATGGCCATGCTCAGCACTCTTTGTGCTGAGTAGGGTCTTGGAAGCATGCACCATACCTCACATTTTGTCACTGAAATGAGGGACATGGACACTCAAAATGAGGGACAATGAGGGACACTAACCCACATGATGATCAGGACATAACATGAAACATGGAGCTACAGTACCTCAAAACACAATGGAAACCATTGCACTAGCACCTGATAATGAATTTCTACCATTAAGCAGGGGTGCCATTTAAGTAATGCAGAGGGAGACAGTTGCCCCCCCCAATTTGTGCCTAGGTTGTTCCTATGGTGTGGCAATAATGGCATTAAATTTGGATTTAATCTTTTGCACAATAAGTGCCCACCTGGCCTGTGTGTGCTCATGCTGCAGGTACTCTCCAGACTCGAATGTGTCTGTATTGTGTTGTCCACTCTCTCCACCTATTAGTGGTGGTACCATCACATGTGATGTTGATCAGCTCCAGCCAAGAAAAAGTGCATGAGTCTTGCAAGTATGACACTGTCTTTCCCATCACAGAGTAGACAGACTGCACACTGCAGCTTGGAGGAGTCAGTGAGCACTGAACTCTCAATAGCAGTATTGTGGCAGCATATTTTCTTTGGTATAATGTTAGTGAGTCTCTCTCTCCCCTGGTGGCTGAAGGGGCAGATGGTGAACTAGAAGCTAACTCAAGACTAAGCTACCTACTTACTCTACTAGGCTTGCCTTCCAAAATAATCAGCACAGACCCCATGGCAGCATGCTAGGCTTACCAGCAGTGGTGACAGCAGTGTGGGTGGCCTTCATAGGCCTTGATCAGTGCAGTGTGGCAGCAGCCACAGCAACAACTAAGCAAGAAGCAAGCAACCCTGACTGGGTGGGTTCAGTTGGTGAGGTGACTTGGTTGTGGATCATGTTGGGGACCTGTGATGGTCGGTTCTAGCATCCAGGTTCTGGCAGAAGCAGACTGTGGAAGTGGACTGAAAACTGGGCTGGTGACGCACTGTACCAGCCTGCAGGTTCTAGTAAATATGGCTGGGTAAGTAAAAGTAAATCATTTGTTTTACAGGGGGAATGGGGAAAGAGGAAGGACTGAAATATTGATGTGTTTTTCATGTTTCTTCACCTTTGGATGGCTTCATGACCCATAGAGGATGGGTATTAGATGAAATGGAGTAGGGGAGAAAAATCTGGACAAAGTTCTTTGAGGGGATGGAGAACTTCAGCCAGGAAAAAAATTGTTAGTAATGGGTGGGTTTAAGCTCAAATCTGATGCACTTCTCTGAGGTATATACAGATGAATCTTATAGATTTTAATTTTTCATGATTTTCATCACTTTTCAGTCAAAATAAATCAGTTGTACCTTTTAGATATGTTACAGACATTCTAGAGCCATCCCTTGCATTCATGGACAGTTGAGCTGTATGGTATGTACAGACTATTGGAACCCCACTCTAGTCAGGCTTATGCTCCCCCCTCCAGTGAAACTGACCACCACATCCCCACACTCAGGCACATTATGACAAAGGGCAAAGGAGACTGTGGGGGTGTGCACCATAGAAATGAATGGGGGTACTTTTTTACTACTATTTTATACATTATTGATGGAGAGTTGGAGATTAATGAAGGCTGCCACTGGACTAACAAGGGCATTGTTAGCAGAACAGTGGCATTCATTGTTCTCCAACTCACCATCATAATGTATAAAATAGTAATAAAAAATGGCTCTATTTATTTCAAGGGGTACGCCCCAGCACTCTGACCCATGGACATCATCTCTTAAAGACTCCTGACTCTGGTTCCCTAGTACTCAGGTAAGAGACTTTTTATTTCTATACTTGGTGGGTTGTCTGTAGCACCATAGCCATACCCACTACAGTGTGTGTGCATGGGGGGGGGCTGGCCATGTGGGTGTATGTAGAGTCATTGCTGCTTTTGTGTTTGCCCCTTAAAGTCTATTTGCGTGTAAGCATTCAAGACTATGGAGAGAAAATAGTAGGACTACAAGCCAGACAGCAGTAATGAAGTGGCTTTGTTGGTAAGTTTGTGTATTGGTGGTGGGAAAAACCACATGTGTTTCCATTGGTATGTGTGCTACAGATCAACTGTGAAACTGAGATGAGGGAGAGAAGAAAACTGAAAAGCATAACAGTGGCTACAAGTATGCTGCATGCATGCAGATGTATTCAGATACAGTATGTAGTGAAGTACAAGCAAACCATATGTGTGCAGACAGTATGGCTTAGTGGTTAAAGGCACTGAACAGCCAACCAGGAGATTTGGTGGCATGAAAACCTGGATTTGAATCTCATCAACCCCCACGTCTGTATGGCGTGATTCTGAGCAAGTCACTAAACTTTTATGTGTGCAGTTAACAGTGACCACTTTTTGCACGCATGACACATGCATGCAGTCTTTCCCAAATTAACATAAAAATCATGGTTTCCACACTTGCTTGCTGCACGCATGCCATATGCATGCAGTCATTTCCTATTTAACATTTAAATCATACTTGCAGCACACATATCCCATGGGTAGTTTTATGTGTGCAGCACGAAAACATTTCATATAATTATTTCTGTAAGGGAACTAGCAGCATCTGCCCAAACTAGTTTGACTGTCTCAATGCTGTTTTCAAAAGGTCTGACTGTTTGGAACAAAAGGTCCCAATTTGTGGTTAAACCATTGAAACTGTTTGATTTGTGTGATTTTTTTGTAGATGTGACTCTTTTTACTGTCATGAAATTTGGATGTGTTCTAAGAGTTTCAACAGATACTTAATACACAGATTAAGGCACACAACCACTCATACTCCTTACATTGCATGTTTGGGTGTGTTTGACACTCTTACTAAATATCATACATTTTTCAGACACTGTATATTGGTGTAAAAATGCCCATCAACATGTCTGAAACTATAATGACTTTGGATGGTGCAGTAGGTTTTAGGTGCTCTATCTGTTTAATGTACTCTACGTCATCCCAAATGATAGACTCTAACCCCTATCAATGTATAAAGTGTTTACAAAATGCTGACATGTTACTGCAGATAAGTCTTTTTAATTCCAGACTAGCTATGTTGGAGTCCAGCCAGAAAGACATGACTTTACAGTTTCAGCAAGGAAATAACTTCGATGTTGAAAAATTTCCAAATTCAGCAGCCAATATATTGGATATGAATCATTGTTTAGAAGTTTCTACATCTAGTTCTGAGTAAGTTTCTCCCCCAGGTCCCAGCACCTCAAACTTGTCTATCTCGGGTGCATTAACCTTACCCACCCCCACTCAGGTATTAGGACTTCAAAATCTAAAAATCATGTCCACTGTAAATGCACTTTACATGGATAATTCAAATAAAAAGAGAACTAGGGAAGATGTTATATCAGAAAATGCTGGTGAGGAATGGTATCAGGTTCAAAGCTCCAGGGTCACCAAAAGAGGTCACAAGGCCAAGCAATTTTCAATTTCAATGCAAAACAGATTTTCTGCATATTATTTATTTATTTATTTATTAAATTTTGTTGACCAGGTAAGCCCACTGAGCCCCAGAGGTCCCTTTTCAGGGGTGACCCGGGATTACATAGCATAAGTGAGTAAACAGTATAATACAATCCACACAGTTACCGGTAATACAAGTATCATACAGTCATAATTGCATTCAGGATTATAATAGTACATTTGGAAGAAATAAGGGGAGTTAAAATGTTGACTAGTGACACTAAGCATTAAGTAGCATTAAGTACTAATGTTGATTTTACTCCCCCTATTTCTATCCCCAACTCATGGCAAGATGTTTTGCCAGTTGCTGCCCCTTTGATTGACATAACTGCTAATGATACTATCATAAATAACCTTCAAGCCCCCATCTCAGGCAGTGCAATTATACCAGAAGCCATGCTAAATACTCCCTTAGTTACCATCTCTTTACCAGCCAGATCACAACAAAGTGGACAAAGTCTAACACACCCAGTTCTGGGTACCTTAAATACTCCAGCTGACTCAGATGGTTGTTGATAGATCTACTATTGTTAACTCTAAAGAGGTTTTTGTACTGGTGGACTCAATTATAAAGCATTTGGACAAGGCCATTACTATGGAAATAAATCTAGCAGGACTTGCCCCTCTTTAAGTGCAGCTTAAATTGCTGACATCGCTCATATGGTTAGTAATATTGTACATAACAGTGGAGATACCCCACTCATTATTCATCCAGGAGCAAACAATATCATTCATGATTCAACCCATAGCATAAAGCAAGACTTTGTAGCACTAAATAACAAATTAGTAGACCTTGGCTGTAATGCTGCTTTTTCTGAAATACTCCCAATATCTAGGTTCTCAGAATTCCACACTAAAAAAATCAAATCCATTAACAAATGGCTGAGGAAATGGTGTCTCAAACAAGGTAACAACTGTATAACATATTGGGAGCAGTTTGCGGATCATAGGGAACTTTACTGTTGGAATGGCTTACATCTGAGCCACAGAGGTAGCATTCTACTTGGCAAACAAATTACTGATCACATCTACAGTTGTTTAATTAAACAGGGGAAGAAGGGGACATTCCTACTTCTCTAGATTCTGTAAAATATCAAAAGGATCTTGTACACTGTCAACTAAATATTATGTATTTGAATGCCAGATGTCTGAGACAGAAGACTGATGAGTTTAAATTATGAAGGAAGGAGGCAGAGGACACCACAAGGAAAGGAAGCAGCTCCTGGTTGGGGACTCAATTATTAGGGGGATAGAACTGGGGGGAGCAGGAAAAACTGAAGTAAGGTGCCTGCCTGGTGCCATGGCTTGGAGGGACAGGAAGCGCATCCTCAGAATCACTAGAACAGCTGCATGGGAGTCTGAGCTGGACATCATTCTCCACCTAGGGACAAATCACTTGGCTCACTATGAGATTAGAGCAGTGCAGAAGGACTTTGTAGAATTGGGGAGGGGCCTAAGACAAGTAGCACACACAGTATCCTTCTCAGAGGTGCTGCCTGTCAATGGCATCAGTGAGGTGAGGGTGCTTTGCACCATGCAGTTTAATGAATGGTTGAAAAAACAGTGTGGAGCACAGGGGTTTGGCTTCATTGGGGACTGGGGTTCCACCTGGAGGGACATCAGCCTATACTGGCAGGATGGTCTGCATCTGTCCAGGAAGGGAACAAGTCTTTTGAGCAATCGGTTTAAATGCTTCATTGGCAAGCTTTTAAATTAGTCAAGGGAGGAGGCACTGATAAGCAGCAGGAAAATCCCAGCCTCTCCCTACAAAACAGGGTACTAAATGAGAAAAAGACTGAGGTAGAAAGGTCAGTGGGGGATGCTGCAACAGAAGGTAAAGCCATCAAAAAATGGAGAGCAATGAGTACCAATGCCCGTAGTCTGAGTAACAAGCTTCCTGAATTAGTGGCCTTGATGGAGGAGAAACATTTGGAAATCGTGGCAGTCACAGAAACATGGTACACACAAAACCATGACTGGGACGTAAACATACCAGGTTACACTATCTACAGGAGGGATAGGGAGGGTAAAAGAGGAGGAGTAGTAGCTCTTTACATAAGGGAAGGAATCAAAGCAACAGAACAAAAGGGTAAACAGGGAGGAGAAGAAGCACTGTGGGTAAATTTGGAGACCGGCAATGGCACCACAATCCGCACAGGGGTTTTATACAGACCCCCTTCTCAGGGGGAGGAAATGGACAAGGAAATGATAGAAAGTATACTTAGAATGGCAGAAAAAGGGGACATATTGCTGATGGGTGATCTGAATATGCCAGATGTTAACTGGAGTGCAGTTGCAGCAGCCACTTTGAATAGTGGGGTTATTCTAGATGCCCTACAGGGGGCATGCCTTAGACAACTAGTATTGGAGCCCACTTGAGAGGGAGCAATCTTAGACCTGGTTCTCTCAAATGGAGATGAGAGAGGATCACAGATGTAGAAGTGGGTAGCTATCTGGGAACTAGCGACCATCGAACAGTATGGTTCACAATAAACACAGCAATAGAATCAAGCCATACAAAGGCAAAAGTACTGGACTTTAGGAGGGCTGACTTTGCCAAAATGGGTGAGTGCCTAAGGAATGCACTAGTAAATGGGCAGGAAGGAGGGGTGGAAGAACAATGGGGAATAATAAAAACTGCTATCACAGAGGTAACAAGCCTTTGTGTGAAGCAAATAAACAAAATGAAATGAGGTAAGAAACCACTATGGTTCTCAAAGGAAGTGGCAGTGAAGGTTCAAGAGAAAAAGAAAGCATTCAGGAAGTACAAGGAATCACAGAAGGAGCAGGACAGAGAACTGTATCAGTTAAAGCAAAAGGAAGCTGGGAAGGCAGTCAGAACAGCAAAGGCCCAAACCGAGGAAAAGATAGCCAACTCAGTTAAGAAGGGGATAAAACCTTTTATAGGTACATCAGGGAGTGAAAGAAGACCAAGGGAGGAATAGTGAGGCTTAATAAAGGGGAGGGAGGGTGGGCAGAGGGCGACTGTGAAAAGGCAGAGATACTAAACAAATGTTTTTGCTCAGTATTTACAAAGGAAGAGGGGGAGGTACCTAAAACAAACAGTAGAAACACTCTGGAAACAGAAGTTGATACCAGCCCATTTATGAAAGAAAGGGTTCTGAAAGAACTATTAAAACTGAAGGTGGACAAAGCAATGGGGCCTGATGGGATTCATCCCAGAATTCTAAAAGAACTAAGGGTAGAACTAGTGACACCATTGACTATCCTTTTTAACAAATCATGAGAGGATGGGGTGGTACCCGAGGACTGGAGGAGGGCAGATGTGATTCCCCTTCACAAAAGTGGGAGCAAGGCAGAAGCAGGAAACTACAGACCTGTTAGTTTAACCTCAGTGGTAGGGAAAATGATGGAATCACTTCTGAAGGAAAGAATTGTCAAGTGTCTAGAGGCCAGAGGGGCACAGGACCCAAGGCAGCATGGATTCACAGCGGAAGATCATGCCAGACAAATCTGATAGATTTCTTTGACTGGGTGACCAAAGTAGTTGATCAGGGAGGGGCTGTGGACATGGCCTACCTAGACTTTAGCAAGGCATTTGACACAGTCCCACACAAAAGATTAATATACAAGTTAGCCAGCCTGGGAGTGGGTCCCAAGATGGCATCCTGGGTAAAGAATTGGCTGGAGAATAGGACACAGAGAGTAATAGTAAATGGAATCCACTCTGAAAAAAGGGGGGTTACTAGTGGGGTACCGCAGGGTTCAGTATTAGGACCAGTCCTCTTCAATGTCTTTATAAGCAACATTGCAGAGAGACTGGAAGGAAAAGTATGTCTCTTTGCAGATGACACAAAGATCTGCAACAGAGTTGATGCACAAGGTGGGGTGGAAAGGATGAGAAGGGACTTGGCAAGGTTAGAGGAATGGTCAAATGTATGGCAGCTTAGATTCAATGCTAAGAAGTGCAAGGTAATGCACCTGGGAAACAAAAACCCAGGGGAAGAGTACACAATGGGGGTGAGATACTAACAACAACAAAAATGGAAAAGGACCTGGGGTAGTCATATCAGATGATCTAAAGGTGGGCAAGCAATGTGAGAGGGCAGCAAGGAGGGCTGGGGGGATACTGGGATGCATAGGGAGAGGCATCACCAGTAGAAAACAGGAAGTTATTATCCCTCTGTACAGACAGCTGGTGAGACGCCATCTGGAGTACTGCGTGCAGTTCTGGAGACCCAATCTCCTCAAAGACATAGACAGGATGGAAGCTGTCCAGAGGAGGGCAACTAAAATGTGCAGGGTCTGCACTGGAAGACATATGAAGAGAGACTTAAGGAGCTTAATATGTATAGCCTCGAGGAAAGGAGGGAGAGGGGGGACATGATAGAAACTTTCAAGTACCTCAAGGGAATCAACAAAGTCCAAGAGGGTAGCATCTTTCAAAAAAAGAGGTGTGCAAGAACAAGGGGGCACAATTTGAAGATAGAGGGCGGCTCAGAGGTAATTTAAGGAAGTATTTTTTCACAGAGAGGGTTGTGGATGTATGGAACGGCCTTCTGGAGGAGGTTGTGGAGTCAAAAACAGTGGTGGAATTCAAGCATGCATGGGACAGTCATAAGGCAATTCTAAGGGGTGTGGGTAGGAAGAAGTAGGCTGCTGGTTAACTAGGATCTGCAGCTTATCCATCAGGTAGGGAAATGGGCAGACTGGGTGGGCCAAGCGGTCTTTATCTGCCATCAAATTCTATGTTTCTATGAATCTCTGAGAAACAGATTGATGTTCTCTCAGTTACTGAAACATGGGGGGATGCTAAAGATGCTTGGCGTCTATCT
The DNA here is from genome assembly GCA_016271365.2 of Neoceratodus forsteri. Lineage (NCBI taxonomy): Eukaryota > Metazoa > Chordata > Ceratodontiformes > Ceratodontidae > Neoceratodus > Neoceratodus forsteri. Next base: position 1,685,722,887 of record CM057456.1, read on the forward strand.
TTGCCTGGTTACAATGCCTTCCTGTTAAACCGTACAGTAAGGAAAGGAGGTGGTGTTGCTTAATAATCTTAAGAGTGTCGACATCTCTATCAAGGTAAAGTTGCATGGCCTGGAAACAGAATCTGTTTGGGTCAAATTATTTCTAGACCTGGACAGTTCGAATTTTATCATCTTAGTGACTTATTATCACCTACCAAGTTCAACTGCAGCTTTATTTGAAGCTTTTCTGTCAGAAATGGAATAGGCTAGCTCCCTAAGGGAGCTCATAATCATGGGTGCTTTCAGTTTAGGAGATATACACATACTGTAAATTGGAATACCAATATCTCAAACTCTCCCAAAAGCTCTGAACTACTTTTCATGTGTACCCAGTTACAATTAATACAACATATTTGGCTTCCTACTAGGGAGGATAGTATTTTGGATTTGGTTCTCTGCAATGACCACCTCGAACTTAAACATTAAAATTAGTTCCCTATTAGGAAATAGTGACCATAATTCCATTCTCTTCTCCTTAATTAAAGATTATTCTTACAATTCAGGTACAACCATAAGTTACTTTTATAATAAAGCAAATACTGATGAAAGAAAACAGCCCTCAATAATATAAACTGGGACACTGCTTTTGAGACTTCGAACATTCAAACCTACTGAAAGTTATTTTTTACAACATTATCTGGTTTAAGAGTCAAACATATCCCAATCAGGCCTAAATACACAAACAAAAAACACTCACCTAAATGGTTCAATAATACTATTAGAAAGCTAATTAAACAAAAAATAAAAAATATAGCATTTATTTAAAATTAAAACATTGCTCTAATTGGGCTAATTATGCAAGAATACAGAAAACATGTAAATATCAAATAAAAAGCCTAAAATATACTGGGAATACCAGTCAGCAAACACTGCTACTAAAACCAATAGTAAACAGTTTTACTCATATAGAAACTTGTTAAAAAAAACAACAAGTCAGGTAGGTCCCTTTCTTGACAATGACATCTTAATTCATGACACTAAGAAAACGGCAAACTTGTTAAACAACAAATTCTGTGATGTGTTTACAAGGGATGATACAACTGACAATACTGTACACAAAGGTGACTGTAGTAAGATATATCTATCAACTGAACCTATATACAAAAAACCTCCAACACTAAAAGATAAGACAAGTCTAGACCCAGATAATATAGCCAGTCATCTGTTATATTTATTACATGATAGCCTTGCATACCCACTCAAACTTCTCTTTGAGGGATGTTTACTACACAGTTATGTGCCAGAACACAGGAAAAATGCTAACATTATTCCAATATACAAAAATGGAACTAAAGCTTTATGAAAAAAGTAGAGACCCATCAGTCTGACTTCATCAATATGTAAGGTTTTGGAAGGCATCATTAAATATGTCATTCCACCTGTCCTGGATTCTGGGGATTAGGAGCAACATGGTTTCAAAAAGGGCAGGGGTTGCTTGACTAATTTATTATGTTTTTATGAATCAATCAGCTCAAATTAGATCATCACACCCCTTGCGATGTTATGTACATAGATTCAGTAAGGCATTTGACATGCCTCACTGGGCATTAAAAACAAACTACATAAATTTCAAATAAATAAATATGTAAGTGATTGGATTTGTAATTGACTTGCAGGAAGAACACGAGAGTTTTAATATATGGACAACCCTGTGACTTGGGACAGGTGACCAGCGGTGTGCCACAGGGTTCAGTTCTTGGACCCTGTTTATTTCAATTATTTATAGCAGATATGACCAAAGATTGCTTTTCTCAAACAATCAGATACACAGATGACGTTAAAATCAGCAGACTTTGTAAAATACCCAGGATATAGACATAATCCAACATGACCTTGATAAGATATCTTCATGGGTTATTACCTGGGGCATGAGGCTGAACTCTAGCAAATGCAAACTTATACATCTCAGTCCAGGCAACCCAGAAACCACATATATCCTGGGCGGAATCACTCTGAGTGACACTACTGAGGAAAAGGATTTAGGTGTTGTTATTTCTAATGATTTAAATTCATCTAAACAAATGAATGAAGTCATATGTAAAACCAACAGGGTAATATGGTCAATTAGGTGGAACATAAAATCTAGAAACTCACAAGTGCTGATGCACCTGTTTAGATCATATGTCAGGCCACATTTAGTGTTTGCATCCTAGATATGGAACCCATTTAAAAAATCAGACTGTTCTCTTTTAGAAAAGATCCAAAGGAAATATGCTAAACACTTACATAACTTACACAATGACACATATGAAACCAGATTAAATCGTATAAACTTACTATCACTTGAGGCACGTCGTATGAGGGGGTCTTACTGTTCTTATATGACATTATACAAGATCCATATCTCATGATTGAATTAGGCCTGGAGTTCAAAGATAACTCTCATAACACTAGAGGTCATCCTCTCCAACTCTAGGGCAGAAAATTTAACTTTATTGGTACAAAGTTCTCCTACACCTTAAAAGTAATTAATCCTTGTAACAAATTGCCCCTCGAGATAGTGATTAGCACCACCAAATCACAATTTAAAAAATGCCTAGATGCTTTTTTATTTTCTGGACATTGTTTGAAATACTATTGTAACTGATGACATAGTATAGGAGCGCCTATGGGTCAGAACGACCTTCTTGTGTCTTACAAAACCTTAGTATGGACCTTAGTATACAGAGTCAAGGGGAAAGAAGATCAGTGGTCCATTGAGTTTCTCCCTCCCATTAGTTCATTAGAAATGCCCGTTCACCCAATTATCTTCAAAGCACTCGTTTAATCTTAGCTTGAAGACTATTACTGTATCAGCTGATAGCACATACTCTGGTGGTCTATGCCAAGCGTTTACTAATCATTCCGTGAAGTAGTTCTTTCTGATGTTTCCCTTGAATTGGCCTCCCTTCAGTGACATTAGGTGTCATCTTGTTCTTTCATCCTTGTGCACTTTGAAGGGCTCACCTTGATCTAATGGTGTTGCTGTGGTGCCCAGCTATGGGCTCCCTCATATTAAGCTCTGTCTTGGGGGTCACGTGATGTCTGCTGGCTGAGCGGCAGCAGGAGTTTGGAGCTCTCCCTTCCTGCCAACAAATTAATGTTTATTTTGTAATTTTCTGACTAGTTTGGCATCTAATTGTTATATTACTGGCAAGAGTGCACTCCACCTGTCGGTTCTTGGGTGTTTTTGGAAGTGCATCCCATAGTTTGTAGCAGGATGGAGGCGGACAAAAAGCAGGCCGTAATTAGGCATACACCGCCGACCACACTGGAAAAGCTCCCTAAAAAATCGCAGAATCAGCCAGGGCCAGCCTCTGATAGGTCTGGAGATAAGAATCAAACAACCAGCCCTCTTACCAAGAAAGATTCCTGCTGAAGATCACCCGTTAAAGAGGTGCTGCTGTCAATCACGACCGATCTAAAGTCTATTCGGGTGATCTCTCAGCGCTCACTACTAGGGTATCTGACTCGGAGGCTAGGCTTTACTCACTGGAGCAGTGGAAGCTTACTGCGGAGGCCGAGATGGTCTCTTTGGCCCAGCAGATCAGGAAGCTGCAGGCCAAAACAGTGGATCTGGAGGGTCGCAGCCGGTGAAATAATTTAGTGATCCTGGGCCTTCCGGAGCTCGAGGAAGGAGCAGACCTCATGATGTTTCTTCAAAAGTTTCTGGTGAAGATAGTTGGCCCTTCGCCCCTCAATCCTTACTACCATCTGGAGCGGGCTCATCGGGCTCTCAGGCCCAGACCTCCACCTGGCTCTCCTCCATGAACTATCATCGTGAAGTTTCTCAGCTATATCGAGCAGCAACATGTTTTCAACAAATCTCGGGAGCTGCAGACTATCAACTGGGGGACTTCTAAACTACGAATCGCTCAAGATTTACCGAAAGAAGTCAGAGTGAAAAGGGCTGCATTCCATCCTGTAGTGCAGAAGCTGGTCGCTGCTGGCACTCCCTTTCGCATGCTTTACCCAGCCACCCTAAAGGTTACAGTCGATGGAAGTCCTCAGACCTATGAAGCCCCGGACTTGGCTCTTAAAGACCTGACTGTCAAAATGCCTAACCTCTTTACTGCAAATGGCTGAATTGGTGTCTCTGAATTAAGTAGTTTGTGGTTTCTGGCTGTTTTGGGGCCGGTTATATTATGTCATTTTATTTCCTTTCCCTTTTCACTTTCCCCTTTTTCTTCCCCAGTAGTGTGATCGGTAGCTGTCTGGGTGTGCCTACCTGTTTTGGCTGCTCTTGTGGTCGCTGGGTTGGACGGAGACTGCGGCTGGGCGGATGCGAACTAGGCCGCTTTAGCCTGTCTGCTTTCCTCTTTTGAAAGCTAACCTCACCCGGAGCGCCTCGGCGGATGCTGTTCAGGTGTACTGGGTTGTTTGCCGGACCGGACCAGTCCTAGAGCTTTTTGATTCCCCCGGGAAACATCTTGTCCACACCGCGATGATGTTGGGGTGTTGCGCTGCAATTTTTCTGCTTCCTCACCCCCTTGCTCCTGCCGTTGCCGATGGTGAGTCAGCCTTTCCCTCTGGCTTTCATATTTTCCATTGTGGCAGTGGCGCTGGGGCTAGTTCAGGATACTTGCTGTTTTCCTGTATCCTAACCGGGTAGCTGTTGGTGGGGAGATACTCCTGAGCCTCTTGCGTTTGCTCGCAGCTGCATTGTGCGCTGATGGAGGGGGGGTTTGCAAATCCATTCCTGGTTTGGGACATTGTTTGTTTTCTGAGGTAGTGGGGGTTGTCCTTCCGCTGTGGCTTACTGAATTCTGGCTGTTCTCCAGTTTTCTGGTCCCTTACAGCCTGATGGGATGTGGTTTGCATGGGGAATTGGCTGCCAGGCTGTCGCTGTTCCTACATTTGTTTTGGGTCTGTACATGTCTGGGGCCAACTTGTACATAGTTGGTATGTTTTTGGGAGGGTTAAGGGGGTGGGTCGCTCCAGCCTACTGGGATACATGTCTGTTTTTTTTAGAGTTAGTTAGGGTGTATTTGTCTAGGGTGCATCTACTCTTGCAAACCTATTTTGATAGTCTATGGGTGGCTGGAACTGGAGGGGTCAAGTGTGCCTGTTGTATTAGTATATACCTGTTTGATTTTGCTTTTGGTTTATATTTGAAATGGCTTTAATGGTTACCAAATTTGCATCGTGGAATGTGCGTGGGCTCAGAGGGAAAGCCAAGAGAGCTCAGGTTTTCAAACACTGTGAATTTTTCAGGTAGATATTCTGTTCTTACAAGAAACCCATCTAACCAAAGCTGAATCGAAATGGCTGGTTCGATCCGGGTTCTTGCAGGTATTCGTTGCAGGTGGTTCTAACTCTAAGGGGGGTGGTGATACTTATCAAAAAATATGTCAATTTCTTGGTTAATAATATAATAGCCGACCCAGAGGGGAGATATGTACTGATTAAAGGTTCTCTAAATGGAGATAATATTGTTCTAGGATCTGTGTATGGCCCAATAGGGGGTAGTCCCGTGTTCTTTATGGCCCTAGCGGACAAAATTAGTGCCATGCTCCCTTCCCAAATTGTGTTAGGGAGATTGGAACCTTCCTCCCTCTCATTTGTTAGATAAGGATCCCAAATCAAATCTTCCACCCACTCCGGCTCAAAGAGCGTTGCTAGATTTTACCCATATGCTTGGCCTCTGTGATCCCTGACGTCTTTCGAACCCATCTCTTTGCTCCTTCTCATTCTTTTCTCAGCCCCATGGCTCTTGGTCTAGGATAGACTATATTCTGGTTAGCAAAACTCTCTTTCCGAACCATCTCCTATCTGGCATTGAACCGATTATTCTCTCCGACCATGCAATTGTGTGGGCGAAAATATCCCCAGGGCTTAATTTTCAAAGGGACACGGCCTGGAAGTTCAACACCCAGCTTCTAAAAGACACTCGTATCGTAACTCAGATCAAGACCCTTATTTCATCTTTCCTGGAGAATAATCTTGGATCCACCCCCAGATTTGATTGTATTTGGGGTTCCCTAAAATGCTATCTTAGGGGTGAGCTGATTAAGATTGATTCAGCAAGGAAAAGGGCTCGACTATCTCGGGCATCTTCCGTTATGGCTAAAATTAGAGAATTGGAGAACTCTTGTTCCCCCCCTTCTCCCTTACCATCCTTTGAAGCTCTCACGGCGGCCAAAAGTGAATATGCTGATCTTCTGAGGGAAAAAGCTGAGAACTGTCTCGTTAAGACTCAAGCCAGGTATATTGAGCATGGCGAGAAAGCGGGTAAGCTTTTGGCCCTGAGACTTCGTTCATTGAAAAGTTCCAGACTGATCCCGGCTATGCAGTCTTCTTCCAGCTCTATGGTAACTTCTCCCAGGGAGATTGCAAAGGTTTTTGAGGAATTTTACACAAACCTTTACAGTGCGCCTTCCTCTCCTACTCCTCTATCTGACATACTAGCCTACCTAGATGGTATTGATATTCCGAAACTTCTGCCCTCGCACATAACTACTCTGATCGCCCCTATCTCACTTTCTGAAATTGAGGCTGTTATTGCCTCTATGGCTCTGGATAAAGCTCCCAGCCCAGATGGGTTCCCTGCTAATTTTTATAGGACATTCTCCAAGGAGCTTGCCCCAATACTCCTCAAGCTTTATCAGTATCTTTTTTCTGCTAATGCGATTGACCCCACGCTACTTGAGGCTACTATTGTCCTAATTCTTAAACCGGACAAAAGTCCCACGGACCCGGCGAGCTACTGGCCTATATCCCTTCAGAATTGCGACATGAAAATTCTGGCCAAGGTTTTAAGAATGATTAAGAAAATATGGCTCCATCTTCTTAGTCCTGAGCAAGTTGGGTTTGTTCATTCTACTCGTCTTGGATCACCTAGAACCCTTTCTCATATTTCTCATCTAGCTCAATTATGCCACCTCCCTATGGCCCTGATCTCGCTTGATGCAGAGAAAGCTTTTGACCGCGTGGGCTGGTCCTTTCTCTGGGCTACATTGTCCAAGATGGGATTCCTAGTTTCTTTTCTTAAATGGATCCAGGTTTTATATGATTTCCCTTCGGCTAAGATATACTGTAACGGGGTTTTCTCTTCCGAAGTTTCAATTGTTTACTGGAACCAGACAGGGCTGTCCCCTATCACCTTTCTTTTTTAATTTATATCTGGAGCCTCTTCTTATTAAACTCAAGTCTTCCCCGCTTATTAAAGGTTGTCGAGTACGCCAGCAGGACTTAGTCCTCTCAGCATATGCGGACGACATACTTCTACACGTTTCTCACCCGGTCACTTCTCTAGAGCAAGCAATTCTGCTCATTAATCAGTTTGGGAACTTTTCCCAGTACAAATTGAATATAGCTAAGTCTGAAATCTTTCCCTTAAATGCTTATACATATAAGCAGGACTTTATTAAGTTTGGAATGCACTGGGCCCCAAAGTCGATTAAATATTTAGGTATTCATTTTTTCCCCTGACTTAACCCTACTTAAAAAGCTTAATTTGGATACTATTAAATCTCAAATTCAGCAGGATTTACTAAGATGGTCCAATCTTCCCATCTCTCTTTGGGGTAGGATTAATATCGTTAAGATGAATGTCCTTCCCCATATCTTCTACCCGCTTAACCTATTGGGTCTGTGGTTACCGCTCTCGTACTTGCAACAGTTCCACGCGGTTTTCTCGGAATTCCTCTGGCGCGGAAAAGGGGCCAGACGTTCCTTTCTCAAGCTTTCTCTCCCTAAGGATAAAGGGGGGCTTCGGCTTCCCAATCTTCTACTATACTATTGGTCCACTCACTTATACAAAATCGGGAGATGGATCTCATCTAATCCTGATTCCTCTCCCCCGATTTGGCTCCAAATTGAGAAACTGATCCTCTCGGAGTCCAAGTTAGATCCTATGGCCATTTACTATACTCCCATCTCTCTTCTCTCACAGTGGATAACGGATCAAACAATGCTTACGTCTCTTAAATCCCTCTCTCAGTGTTTGCAGTTCTTAAGGATCCCATCCAAACTGGATCTTGGACAGCCCACTGTTCTTAATCCTAGCATTAAGTTGGGCAACTCGGTGATTGCCCCTGATTGGCTTCCTCATGTTAAAAATACCAGTCTGGACCAATACTACGACCAGGGCTCCCTTCTCTCGTCCTCCGATATTCTTACCAAATTTGGTATTCCCAAGGGCAGAGTCTTCAAAATATATCAGTTAAGGCACCTCATTGCTGAGAAGTTTGGCACTCAATTCAAAGAAACCATGGTTCAGCCCTTCCTATCTCACATCTCTACCCTTGCATCTAAACCACATTCTCTCTCGGCAATATATTCCTTTTTACTGGACTATAAGTTTCCTAAGCCTGTTGCGGGATCTGGTATCTGGCTCTCTCTACTTCCCGAGGCTGCCTTGAATTGGTCCCATGTTTGGAGGGACCTGCACAGATACCATACTCAGGACAGACTTAAACTTATCCAATATTATATTTTGAATAATATGTATTGTACGCCTAAGAAACTTTGGCTCAATAATTAGCTCTCTCCCAATGTACCAGGTGTTTGCAGGAGGAAGAATCCCCTTCATATTTTCTGGCATTGTACTAAAGTTGCCCCGCTCTGGACAGCTATCCGTGACAATTTGGACCACCTATTGGGCCTTACTCCCTTTTTCACTCCTGAAATTTGTATTTTGGGGGACTATAGTACTATCGATTGTGTTGAGCGTCGATATCACATAGACCTTGTGTCTGGTGCGGTTAAGAAGCTAGTCCTTAGACACTGGACTGACCAACTGTCCCTGACTTATCCGGAGTGGTTGACTGAGCTTTCAGCATGTCTGAATGTTGAAAGGCTTTCCGCCAGTGTGCGGTACTGTATGGATCTTTTCCAGAAAAGGTGGGGTAAATTATATGCTCTGTATTTACACCGATGACCTCTTGGCTTTCCCTTTGCTGCCCATGGAAGTCTCTTCCTTGTTCTCTTTTGTATTTATATCCTTTGCACTTTTAGGAGTTGTTCTCCTGGTGTAACATCTGTAATAATACTAGGTTACTTGGCACACTTGGGTTGAGGGGGTGGGAGGAGGGGTGGTATGGGGGTGGGAGGGGTGGGGAGGGGTTTGGGGTTTTGTTTATTTTTGTTTCTTTTCTTACTTTGTACCAGGTATGGATAATTAGGTTATTGCATCCTATGTAGATGTTGTTTCTCCTTTTGGAAATTTAGTAAACTTGAATTTAAAAAAAAATATATTAAGCTCTGTCTTGCATGAAGAACAATCAGGAATAGACATGGCCATCACTTTGCACTTGCCTGTCTTCTTGCAATTTGCCATCTGCCTACTAGAGCGCACAAGTGAAAGGGTTAGAGGAGGCACATCCATCTGTAGCACTGTTTCTGTACAATGCCACCTGCTGATTCTTTAACAACCCTGCAGATGAAGCTGTACATTTTTAACATTTAAAAACAATGACACCAAGTGAGACCAAGCATAAGAACTAGTTGTGATTGAGGACATCATGAAAGCAGCATCCATATGTTTTTAATCATGATGGAAGCTGAGGCTGGGCCCAATGGTATCCCTTTTAGACAGTAAAATACTGCAATCATGTCTGCTGAGTCTTCTACATTTCCTGGAAAATAGTCACAGTTCTGCCAGTTGATCCTCATAGCTCATGTTCAACAAGTCATCAACCAACTTGACAACCCCACTCTGTACCCTCTCTATATAGCCTATATCATTTCATAGCTGTGGACATTAGAACTACACATGGTAGTCAAGATGAGACCAGACCATTGGTCTTTATAATGGAAATATAACATCTCTAGAGCTACTTGTGACACTTCTCTTATCTACTGTAGAATTGATTTATTTCTCTGTAAAAAAGTCTCGCTATGTTCGCTGTAGAAAGAGACCAGCTAAATTAATTTAATAGCTAAGTTTGATGTTATGTCACACTCATTATATGGAAGTACAGGACAGCAAAATTTAACTGCAGCTAACATAGTCACATAGGCTCAGACCGCTAAATTAAACACATGTGTGACTATTCAGTTCTACAGTATATGCCATGATTTTGTGTGATTGCTAGCTGCTGTCTCACACTGCTGCTCCCAACTAAAGTTGCTGCTGATCAGCCTCCCCAGTCTTCTTCCTGCTTGATATCAGTAATCATCATGGAATTCTTGTAGAATGTTTGCATTCAAGTTTGTTTTCCCTAAATGCATTAACTTGCATTAACGCTGTGTAGAATTTTTAAATTCAAGTTCTGACAGAAGTCTGCAGAATTTTCCATCAGAATCAGAATTCCACCATTCCAAAACTGTTGCATGTTTTATTTCAACCATAGAATAATGACCTGCAGCTTTTATTGACTCAGATGTAAACTCTGGAAAACAAATCCATGGTTAATATTAGAGTCAGTGTTTACAGCAGAAAAATAATCTGCAGTTAGAAAAAAAAATTAATGCTGTTGGAAATCTGCAGAATGTATCAAAAAATTTCAAAAAACAGTAATCAGCCAGTGGAATGTTGCATTCTTTACAGAGGTAACTTACATTTCTCAACTCTGAAGTCCATCTTCTATTTCTGTGTTGTTCCATGTTGTCACTGGGCTAGTCGTTTACTGCTGGGTAATACTTGCTCACCTACTAGGGTCCAACGCACTCCAAATCTATGACATCACCATGTAACCCTTAGCTGCTCCCTACTATGTGACATTTTGCCTTGAATTAGCAGTCTTATGTATGTTGGCCTTAGAGGTGGCAGCACAACTAGAGTTCTCTTGCGTCATCATTTTCTTCAGAGGAGACTGAGTGAGACCTGGAGAATGCAACACTCACACTACCCCTTGTCTGCATGCCTGAAGGGAAAACAGTCCTATGCAGCTTCACTTTGCATGTATAGACAAAAAAAAAAAAAGAATTGACTAACATGAATGTTATTGTGCTGCTGCAAGAGAGTCCATTTCTCATAATTTATGATTTAAAGTACCTTCAAATAAGTCTACCTGTTTCAGTGAGGGAATGTTAGCAGCACAAAGCAAGCAAATTAGCCTAGAGATGCACCAGGAATAAAGCAAGTATGTCCCTCTCTCACATCACTTCCTGTGCAGGCCACAGAGCTTGGGATCACAGACAGCAGAACATGAAGGACAATCAGGCTGGTATATCTGACATACATAAATTAACATTTTAAAGTAAATAATACATAAAAAATATATCTATGTGTTATTCTGACGATGGGTGTATAAGGAACCAATGTTTTAACTGTGGCTATGCAAGGATTCCCCTTTTGACTTTGGCTTACTGAAGGTACCAGCACAAAGCAAATGTAGATATTCTGAAAGTTCCACATGCCCTACCAATCCCACCCTCCATTCCCAGCAGTCTTCATTGCCCCCCAAATACTAGCACTAGTACTATGCTGGGGGGGGGGGTGGCAAGATGTTCGTTTGCTGCCCCGCTCTGCTTGGCCCTGTTTTGCTCCACTGAGTTATGCTTTTTTTGGGGTTTTGGTCTGTTGGTACTCCCCCCCCCTGTTTTTTGTACCAGAAATGAGGATTTTTCCTGAATGGGATGCAAGTTTTGCAGTGTCTACCTTGGAGCCTTCGGCTCTTGTTGGGGGAATGAATCTCGGCGTGTTTGAACCACTGGAGTGATGACCGGGCTTTGAGCAATGTGAGAAAGTTCAGAGTGGACTTCATGAGGAGCCCTTAGTGAAAATTGAATCTGGGATGCTCCCGAATAGGACCTGGCAGTACGGAGACACTCTAAAACATATAGGCTTGTTTAGTCCTTTAAAAGGTATGTCAGTGTTGCCTAGGGGCTGGGGTGTAGAGTTTGTTTTATCTATTATCCAGAATTTATTGCGCTTAGTGGAGCGCTTTTTTGTCTCAATTTAACAGGTTGGTTGGAGCTAAAGAAAGCAGATGGGAGACTGCTGAAGGTCACTTGGATCATGAGAGGGAGCCTGCCAGGGATTACCATATTGGGGAGACTGGGATACTTTTCTGAAGAATCATTTGAGCTTTATTATTGGCAAAACCAGTTTCGACACCAGTTGCCAGGGACAGCCTGTGGTGTGAGGACAGAAAAAACTATTTGTGCGAATAAAGTTTAATTAAAGCTTTTCCTCATTGAGGTTTCACCTTGACTTTACATTCTGGCCCAGATATTCAAAAGGGTTGTGTATGGTGCAACAGTATTGTGCCATGCGCAACCTGCTGATGCGCCCCAGCACGATATTCAAAGCGGGGAATTGCGCTTGGCATAAATCCCGATGTGCGGAGGACATTAATGTGTATGGGCGGCGCGGAAGTAGGGGGATGTGCCCATGCATACTCGCACATCCCGATATTCAGCCCAGGATGTGCTGAGCCATGCATGCAACCCTACTTGTGCCACACAAAGTTGATCCAAAAGGAGCAACGGCTGGCCACCCACAGGTGAGCTGTCAGACAGGGTGCATCATGGCAGTAGCCACCTGTGGTGGCCACCCGAGCTCCGGCTTCACCTCCGTGGTGGAGTCCCCCCCATGCCCGATCGCAGGCATCAGTTAAAATGAATAAGGTCCAATATCCCTAGTGGTCCAGTGGACCGCTGTCTGCCCGATCACGGGCTTAAGTAAAGAAATAAAAGAATTCTATATCCCTGGTGGTCCAGTGGACCGCTGTCTGCCTGATCGCGGGCTTATGTAAAGAAATAAAAGACTCTTATATCCCTGGTGGTCCAGTGGACCGCTGTCTGCACGATCACGGGCTTAAGTAAAGAAATAAAAGAATCCTATATCCCTGGTGGTCCAGTGGACCACTGTCTGCCTGATCACGGGACATAGCCTGTGAATGTTGTATGTGTCAGAGTAATTCTGTGTACTGACCTTAAAATCTGACATCAAGACCTAAAGGTGCAACTTGGTTCAACTCCTTGGCTGAACACTGATGTACTATTATGAATAATGAGTCTATTGAGATTGTAGAAATCCCAAAAGGGGATTCCAGATGAGTTACCTCTGGTTTGATTGTGTACTGTGGCCATTTTTGGTTCTGGATTGATTTTTTTTCATATTATTGAAGGCCCATTATAATGTCGTACAAGGCTATAAATAAAGCTGGATCATAATTATGCATTGATATTTCATAATTAGTAAATGCTCTGTCTTAATATTTTTAACAATTTTAAATTTACCTATGATGATTAGTTTAAGAAACTTGTTAAAATTTGTGCATTCTTAATTTAACAGGCACAGACAAGAGAGCCAGCCTTTAAAATGGTCTGTGCTGCCTGGAAAGTGAATATTTGTACTTAAAGTATGTATAACTGTGATATTTAATTCTGGTACACTGTGTATCTGTGAGTTATGTTTGTATCTGTTTTTAGTATATTTTAATGGCTCATTAGCTCAACAATTAAACCAAAAACTTGGAACTTGGATTCCCCTTCAAGCCAGGAAGGAAACCTGCTCTGGGCTATAGTTATGTATTTTAGTAGGTTAATGGCATGTTCGATATAGAAATGTTTACTGTATTTGCCTTAATCTGTTGCTTTTGGCCCAAGTTTTTACATGCATTACTGCTCCTTCCCATTGCTCAGGGGTGAGTGGTACCCCAGGTCTGTGCTCCTGACCTCCCTGGGCAGATGTCTCAAGTAGGCTACCCATCATCAAGCAGTAGTGCACTGATAGTGGTCTAGACTGTGGCTGTGGCCTGTTAATCAGAAGCACCAAGTTTGGCGGACAGTAAATTTGTCAACCACCCACACAGCAATGGCACAATACTGATGCAGGTATTGTGCCGCCCAAGCCCTCAGTGTTTTCTGTGGGGGGCTGTGCCCCACACACACTCCATGCAGGGGGCTGTGCCCCCCACACCCCCCAGACTTTAGGATTCATAACTTCAGGTTGGATTTCTTCCAGGAGGGCAGGACACTGGGGGAAAGCGAAACATGGAATCGGACCATTACAGCGACTGTCGGTGTAGTGGTCATTTTCCGTGTTTCGCCGTCGGGGTGTCAGGCAAAGGGGGCCACCCTATCAATCGTACTGTATGTTCTATAGGGGTCCTAGTGAGTGATGCATATGATCCCACAAGTTTAGTCAGCAGCTGTTTGACTTTTAAGTAGACAAAGAAGGAGTCTGCACCCAATTGTAATTTCCTTTTCAGGTCAGTAATGGGCATTAACACTTTACCCTCTTATAAGTCAATCACCACTCCTAGGCCCCTCGTTCCCCACCTTAAGGGTCCCTTGTACAGGAAAACAGCTTATTCCTTTTCCCCTTTAAATGCTTGCTTCAGTAGCGTTCCTGGTGACACTGGTGTGTTGTGGCCTATGAGTTTATGGGTGTCAACCCATGCTCTAGCTGTTGTTCTTGAGAAAGGGTTTTATATGCCTCTTACTTGTGTGAGTAAAGTTGAAGCCAGTATGACTGAATGGAGAACCCAGTGGTTGCCTCTTCTGTTTACCTCAGTCAAGGTGATATGCCCGCTACCCCTTTCAAGATTGCCAGCTGAGAGGCTAACTAGTACAATCTGAAGTTTATCAGTGCCATTCCCCCCTTACCAACTGGTCTATGTAATGCCATCTGCCTAATCCGTGTTGGTTTCCCTTTCTACATACAAGAGTATAGGAGACCTCTGAGCTGTGCAATGAATTTTAGGGGATGAATTACTGGTAGTGACTGAAATAAATAGAACACTTTCGGCAGCATACATATTTTATCGTACTGATGCTCCCAATCAGAGACAAAAGTACTGATGTCCACCTCTCACAGTTTGCTTTCAATTTTCTTATAGAGGATTAAAATTCAGGTCAAACAGCTTGGATAGTTTCTTGGGAATTAAGATGCTTAAGTGTTTCAGGGAGTTTACTTCTTTAAGGGATGTTCAACTAATTTCTCCACCCATCCCTGTGCCCTTTCCTATGTACATTAGCTCATGTCCCTCAGTTGGTTCTATGGCTAGCAATCTTACCATGTTCATCTCTGAATATGAATACTAACACTGAATATTATATAATGTAGATACTGCACATAGCTGTACCTTTTACGTATCATATTACTGCACTTTGCTTATACTATGCATTTTTTAATGTATTTATTATACTGTTTATTTATTCCCACCCCCGTTCCCCCAGAACACATCTGGAAATGAGCTTTATGGCTCAGTATGTATTTCCTGGTAAATCTCTTTCAATAAATAAATAAATAAATCTAGTAGCTCCGCTACTTGTGCCAGAGAGGTATGGGATTCCTTCAGATCTAGCAGGCAATTATCAGCAAATAAAGACAATTTATGGCTACCCCCCCCCCCCTTGGACAGCTAGGCCTTGTAGATCCTCTTTGGCCCATATAGTGGCCACCTGTGGCTCTAGGGACAAAACATACAATGGGGTGAGACACAGGCTTGGTGCCCTGTTTTAACTCAAATGCTTTTGAGATGTGACTATTGGTCGATACCTGTGCCATTGGCTGGGTGTACAACATTTTTATCCAGCTTTGGAACGTGGCCCTATGTCAAATGCCTGGAGTGTGTTCATCATATACCCCCACTCCACCTGGTCAAATGCCTTTTTGAAGTGAAGTTCTAGGATCCCTGCCTCCCCCACAGGTGGGTTTTGAGACCTTTTTCAGACCACACTCAAGGTTCTCCTGATGATCCATGTACCTTGCCTCCCCTTTACAAAGCCAGCCTGTTCTGAATGGATAATCTGGGGGAGGATAGTCTCAAACCTGTTCCCCACAACTTTAGTGATGATTTTACAATTGGCCATGAGGAAAGATATGGATTTGCAGCATGGGGAGGGTTCTAGAATGCTGGCACCAGAGTGGCTATGTCTATGTGGAGCTCCTTAGGTAAGTGAACATTTTCTATATTTTTTCTAGTTTTAAATATTTTTTATGTACAGTTTGTGGACTGAGAAGGAAGGTATTGCTGTTGCCTACATGAAGGTGTGGGATGTGTGTATTTCATGTTATTTGGGAACAGTATAGTTAGCGTGTTTGTTCTGTTTGTTCTGTGGTGAATCATACATATCTTGTGTAGGTTTCATTTTGTACAGTAGATAGGCAGTCTGTTTGAGATTTTTGTGGGGTTGTCCATAACATGAGCGTGATTGTTTTAATATGTGAGTTAGTAAAGTCACGCATGAATAGAATAGTATAAATATAAAAAAAAAGGCAAATTATATACTAAAATTAGTAAATGAAGATGAATGCTAAAATAAAAGAACTATCATAACTCAACTTGGCCTCTCCCCCACCCACTCCCTCACCCCCCTGTCCTTTTTCCCCCATCCAATGCACTTACTCCTGCTAGCACCCATTAACCTCACAAAGTGTACCGAATACATCTTGTTTTTACCTTTAAATTCTCTTAGCCTTACTCCCCAATTGTGTGTACCTGCATCTCCCAACCTCAAGTTCTAATGATGCATTGCTTCCTTTTTATTTTCAGGTAATGTTCGTTGTTTTTTTCTTGATTACCTTACATGTACTTTACTGCTTGCTTATTCTGTCAATCCCGTTGTTTGCCTCTATTGTATGAAACTGACTCAGGTTTACCACCAACTGTATGTAACTGTTTCCTGTATGCCTCCACCACTGTAACCCTCCCGGGTCGCACCTGAAAATAGGCGCTTGGTGTCTAGTGTGCCCTACCCGGTTAACAAAAGCAAATAAATAATAAATAAATAAGTCTTTATTAAAATAACAACCAAGATTGATCTATCCCCATTCAGAAGGAAATTTCTACGTTACAAAGGGAAGCCAAGCTATTGAAACAGTAGGTATTCTATGATCCCATATTTTGTTCAATGGAAATTGTGTGTAGTTTCATCAGACATTTAAATAACCATTGTGTCAGGATATCATGAGGTTTTTTTTTTTTTTGTTAGTGGGGTATGTTTCCTTGAATAACAGTCAGAAGTGCTCCTCTCAGATTATGTTTGCTGAGTCTCTAGGTTATCTGAGATCATTACGAATGTGATGTTAGTCTCAATTTTTGAATGGATAGATGTTGATATTAATACATTTAGAAAATGTTTCTCACATTTTTTAGTTATTTAAAACACATTATGACTGTAATGAATGTGTAAATAATAGGTAGCATATTTTGAAAGATTGTATTAAGTACTGTTGGTGTGTGTCAGTAGTAAAAAGAAAATAGGTGTTCTCAGTAGTTTTTTAAGGAATGTTTTCTTCTTACAAATAGTGTGTATAACTTTTTAGGTATTCTATTAAGTTAAAAACTGTATGAGATTAAGTATTAGAGGAGCTCTTTATGAAGTGAGAGGTGCTGCATAAAGAACACATTAAAAAAAAATAATGGATTGTATAAAACGTATCATGGACAGTATTGCTGATTTGTATATTTGTATATTTAATAGGATATTAAGAGGCATCTCCTGATTAAGCCTACATGGTGTAAGTGAAATGTCGAGTAATGGGCTTTAAAGAAATATGAATAAAGTTTATTTTGGAGAAGAATTACAGTGCTGTCGGCCATTATTCTATTGTGCCCCCAAATTACTCTTTTGTTTAGAGATTTTTTTCCAGGTTGTCCTTGTCACCAGGATTAGTTGGTGTGTTGCTGGATGGTAGTATGTTGTTTAAGGGGGTACTGTGACTTACTTTGCCAATGTTTCATGGGATTTCTGGGGTGATTATTTAAAATGCATTTATTAAAAATATTGTTTTTAGCTACAATCAGGTGGTTGCTAAGAAACAGCTTCTTTGGCATATTGTTCTAATATTGATAGAACACTGGAAGTAGCAGCCTACTGAGTTCTAGATTACTGAGATTTTTGTAACATTTTGATGGTAAAATAAGATAGGAATTTACATATTTTTGAATTTTACAGTTATTTTATAGTTATGTATAACTGGAGGCTAGGAGAGCTGGGCTGGGAGGATGTGGGGGAATAGATACATGTATGGGAAGCAGGAGAGTGGTAAACTGCAAAAGCTGTGGGGCAGCAGTCTTTCTGGGGGTGATGTGGAGTAAAGGGGGATGTCCTGTGTGTCCGAGACTGGAGCAGCTAAGGGCTGAAATAAGGCTGCTCAGATGAGAGCTGGGGAGGATGGTGCGGGAAGTCAGAGGAGCAGAGCAGTGAAGAGAAAGGCAAAGGGGGTGATGCCCAGGGGAGTGACGCCATCAGACAGGGGATGGGAGTGGGGAGGAGTACCCAATATACAGGAGTATCTCTTCCTCAGAGGACTTGGGAGCCCAAGGTGGAGGAATGGCAAGTGGTAAGGGGAAGTGGTGGGAATGTGAGAATAGCATCAGGGGTGGGAAATTCTAAAGGGGTGCCTTTATTGAATAGATTTGTACCACTGTCTGGAAGGAGGGAGGGTGCAACAGTAGGAGAGGTAGGATGTCAGGTTGAGCCAGAGTTGACAGCAGGAGAACAGGGGAGGGGGGAGGAAACTACTCAGGGTGGGCGTGGAAGAATATGAAGGCAAAACAGAGTGGAGGATGGGGGGAGGGAGAGAAAAGAAATGGAAGAGGGGAGGGAAAACTGAAAGCAGATACAGATAGTCAGAAGGGGAGGGGCCAATTGGGAGATGAAAAAACATTTAAGGGGGTAAATTGTGGATGTGTAGATAACTTTGCCATGGTGCAGAGGAAGCAGTTAGGTGGGGAAGCAGCTAGTACTGAAGGTAAGAAAGGAAGGATGAGGAGCATGGATACAGAGGATGGAAGGCTGGCAGTCATAGGGGACTACATAATTGGGGGTATTCACCAGGGGAGGAAAGGGGACTCAAATGCAAGCAGAAGGGTGGTTTGTATGCCAGGGATGATGGTGGGGAAGGTGGGCCCAAGAATAAGGGAAATAGTAAGGGAGATTGGAGGAAAACTTAATTTAGTTATACATTTGGGAACCAATGATTTAGCTGGGAAGGAGGATGAGATAGTGCAAAGTAAGTTCAGGGAGTTTGGAAAGATCTGCAGGGAGGAAGGAAGTTCACTGTCCTTCTCAGAGGTGATACCAGTACCAAGGGCCAGCACAGCTAGAAAAAGAAGAATAGAGGATTTTAATGACTGGCTTAGGAAATGGTGCAGGGAGGAGAGGTTCATCTGTATTGGGGACTGGGAGGAGACCTGCTCAAACAAAAGACTCTTTTCACCAGACAGACTACACCTCAGTAGGAAGGGTTTGAGGGTACCCAGGGACAAACTGGTGGAATACATAACCACTACACTTAATTTAAACTACTGAGGGGGGCAGTGGGCATGCAGACCCACACACTGCAAGAGGAGGTAGTCAGTGAACCTGCCTCCCCCTGCAGCGATGGAAGAGGTCTAGAGGGAGGAGGTGGAAGGGGCAAAAACACAGTTAGCAAAGGGTGGAGGGGTGAGAAACACATAACAAGGGTATGTGGAGCGGTACACACAGAGGGGATAAATGTGAATAGAAGAAAAGAGGAAAGAGAAGGAAGATCAGACTCTAGGTGGAGAATGCGCAGAGTCTTGGAAACAAGATGGATTACCTGCAGGCACTATTAGCAGACAGGAGGGTGGACATAGTTGCAGTAACTGAGACTTGGGCAACATCACACCATGACTGAGACCTTGCAAACTCTGGATATAAACTATACAGGAGGGACAGTGTAGTCGGGAAGGGGGGAGGGGTGTCAGTTTATATCAGGGAGGGAATAAGTTGCACGAGGGAGGAGTCAGAGGAAGGGAAGGTGGAGGCATTATGGATTCAGTTAAGGTCCACTAGAGGGAGAAACATGAGGTTAGGGGTGGTTACAGATCATCTAGTCAAGATGAGGAGGGGGACAGGGAACTGATCTCACAAATATTGGAAGCTGCGGGGAAAGGAGAGGTGGTAATTGTAGGGGGCTTCAACCTGCCCAAGGTGGACTGCAGCATACCATCCACAACATGTGGTAAGAGTCAGGTGATCCTGGAAGGTCTGCAGAGTGGGTTCCTGACTCAGGGCATCACTGGACCAACTAGAACTGAGGCAATTCTTGATCTGGTGCTCAAAAATGGGGAGCATGTACAGGAAATAATGGTCAGGGAGCCACTGGGAGCAAGCGACCATTGCACAGTGTGGTTCCAGTTGAATATGGACAGAAAAAGCATCCTGACTAAGATAAAAATCTTGGATTTCAGGAAAATGGGTGAGGTGCTAAGGAGCCATATGGCAGGCATCAGAGCAGATATGGGGGTGGAACAAAGTGGCCCATCATTAAGAAAGGAATACTGGTTGATACAGATGAGTGCGTTAGGCTCAGTGGGAAGAACGCAAGGGCCAAAGCACCCAGCTGGTTCAGTTCTGGGGTTGCCAAAGCAGAAAGGGAAAAGAAGTTGACCTACAGAAAATTCAGGAAGACAAAGAGAAAAGTAGATAAGGAAACTTACCTAAGGTTGGCTAGTGAGGCAAGTAAGGAAGTCCAGTGAGCAAAGGCACAGAAGGAACTGCAGACAGCTGAAGAAATTAAGAAGAGGAGAAGGCTTTCTTTCACTATATAAGTGAGAAAAGGGACAAGAAGGAAGGGGATTGTTATCCTTAAGAAAGGGGTGGAGTGGGTGGAGGATAATGGCGAAAAAGCAGAGATACTAAATTAATATGTCTGTTCTGTCTTCACCAGGGAGAGGGACAGACCAGTGCCTTCAGGAGAAAAAAGAGGAGCGGTGGGGGGGGGGAGAGGAACACAGATGTAGAGATTGAAGAGGATAATGTGAGGGAGGGTCTGGTGGATAAATCACCAGACCCAGACAGAGTACATCCAAGAGTACTAAAGGAACTGGCTGAGGAGCTGGCAGGGCCACTGGCAGACCTATTTAATAGTTCACTAGAGTCAGGCATGGTACAGCAGGACTGGAGAACAGCACATGCAGTGCCCCTTCACAAAAGCGGTCCCAAGGATGATCCAGGGAATTACAGACCAGTCAGTCTGACCTCCATTGTGGACAAGTTCATGGAGATGATACTAAATGAATTGTTGGTGTAATATCTAGAGGAGCATGGTCTCCAGGATGAGAGGCAGCATGGGTTCATGGGGGGAGAGACTGTGTCAAACAAATTTGATTAACTTCTTTGATGTGTCACTAAGACAGTAGACAGGGGCCAAGCGGTAGATATCCTCTCTCTTTATTTCAGCAAGGCCTTTGATCTGTGCCCCACAAAAGCTTGATCAGGAAGTTGGTGGATCATGGAGTTTGGGAAAAGATGGCCAGATGGGTGGAAAACTGGCTAAGGAACAAAACCCAGAGAATGGTTGTGGGGGGGGGGGGTTATTTGGCACCAGAGAGTAAACCAGTGGGGTCCCACAGGGCTCCATGCTGGGACCGGTGTTGTTCAATGTCTTCATTAATGACATTGGAGATGGCATTACAGGCAAAAATGTGCCTATTCACAGATAACACCAAGCTCTGTGAGATAGTGGACACAGCTGAAGGGATACAGGGCCTACAGAAAGATCTGGAAAAGCTGGGGAGGTGGTCTAGGATCTGGCAGCTAGTCTTCAATGCCAAGAAATGCAAAGTTATGCATATTGGAGCCAAGAATCCCAGGACAGAGTACTACCTGGGTAGAGTCCAAGTATCTGCATCAGAGGAGGAGAAGGACCTGGAAGTGATGATCACTAGTGACCTGAAGCACTCCACGCAGTGCAAGAAAGCAGCAGCAAAGGCAAACAAAATGCTGGGATGTAAAAAAGAGCAAAACACATGGCTAAGGGTGCCACAGGAGGAGCCTTAACAGTAAAATACAGGGAGCATAAAACAGGATGCAGTAAAACATAAATATAGTAAATACAGAGTTTCAAGGCAATTCAATAAAATAGCATCAGGGTATATAGGCTTGTTGCCACAGGTAGGTCTTTAGAGCCCGTTTAAATCTCTCCACGGTCATGCACTCCCTAAGCTGACAGGGTAGAGAATTCCAAAGGGCTGGGGCTGCATACATAAATGCATGGGCCCCCGAAGATTTTAAGGAAACCCTTAGAATCTCTAGCAACCCCTCATCAGCCAAGCGGAGTGATCACCCAGGGCAATAAGGCACCAGGTAGTCCGGGCCAAGTCTGTGTAGGGCTTCATAAGTCAAAAGTCCGACTTTAAAGGTGATCCGCCACTGTACTGGCAGCCAGTGCAGCTCGTGCAGTACCAGAGAAATATGACAGGTTCAAGGAGTGCCTGTCAATAACTGGGCTGCAGCATTCTGCACTAGCTGCAAGCATCAGATATCAACCCGTAGGTAGCCCTAGATAAAGGGAGTTGCAATAATCAAGGCACGAGGTCACAAAGGCATGGACCAATATAGGCAGATCACCGGATGGAACTAGGTGCTTAATCCTGGAGATATTTCTCAGATGGTAAAAGGATGATTTGATGACTGCCAAAACCTGCAATCATAGTGTCAACCCGTCATCAAAAATCACCCACAGGTTTCGCACCCATTCAGAGGTCGGGAGCTGGGAACCACCAAGAAAAAGTTCTGAAGGTAAACCAGTTCCCATCCCCTCTATCCGGTGACCCGGGTCCACAATGATCACCTCAGTCTTCTCTGAGTTCAGTCTCAGCCAGCTCAAATTCATCCAATCCTGGATTTCAGTGAGGCAGTTGTTAAATATCGAGAGAGCGCTATCCTGGTCGGGTGCGAAAGATAGGTAGAGCTGGGTATCATCAGCATAGCAGTGAAACCTCAGACCATACCTTCTTACAATGTCTCCGAGGGGCAGCATATACACTGCAAACTACATGGGGGACAACACAGAGCCATGAGGTACCCCACATGACAGATAGACTGGGTCAGAGGAATAAATCCCTGACACCACTCTGAGTTCTGCCAGTGAGAAAAGATCTAAACCACCTGAGGACTGTACTAGACAGACCACAGATGCACCTCAGGTGTTTGAGAAGAACTCCATGGTCCACAGTGTCAAATGCTGAAGAGACATCAAGAAGAACCAAGATGGAACGGCTTTTCCGATCTCTCGCCATCAGAAGATCATTGAGCACCCAAACCAGCACAGCCTCGGTGCTGTGCCTCTTTTGAAAACTGGATTGGAGTGGTTCATAAATGTCATGGATGGTCAAATTGTTCTCCAGTTGTTGGGCCACTACTTTCTCAATTACCTTCCTCACAAAAGGAAGGTTAGAGATCGGTTTGTAGTTGGCATGGCAGTCTGGGTCCAAGGAAGCTTTCTTCAGGAGGGGTGTTACCATCACCTCATTCAGGGAGCTAGGAAATTCATCTGTCTCCAAGGAGCACCAGACTATCTGTGCTAGGACTGGTCCAGCAGTATCACAACAACCCTATGTCAGGGAGGTTGGGCCCGGATCCAAACAACAGCATGTAGGACACATACCCTGGACAAGCCACATGACATCAATTAACTCTGGCCGGTCGAAGGAACTCCAGAAGAACTGATGGACAGTGACCGAGCACTGATCCAAAGCATCTCCCAGAGGGCGTGCTGGTTGGAGCGCCGCCCTGATGTCAACCACCTTAGCCACAAATAAACAAGCAAGCTCTTCACACTCCACTTGTGAAAAGGTTCTGCGAACCTTCAGGCAGGCTGGGTTGCACAGTCTGTCTACAGTGCAAAAGAGCTGAGCAGGTCAGTTCTGAGCAGCTGCAATCTCCCCAGACAGGAGCTCTGCCTTCTTACTGGTGATTGCGGAATGATAGACTTGAAAGTGTTCCATCAATCTAAGGTGGTTAGCATCAAGGGCGGATCTCCTCCTGCAATGCTCTAATCTTCATCCTTGTCACTGCATCTCCCTCAAGGTCCCATCAAACCAAGGGGACCGAGGGCGAAGGGGGAGAGGACAAACATGGACAGGAGCAATGACATCCAGAGCTGAAAGAGATGGCCTTGTTATAAGCCCAAACCAAGGCATTTGGGCCATTGCTTGTTCCCGGAAGCTTCGATAGGTCAAGTGCCACCGCCAGGCCTTCAGAGCTTACATTTTGCAAAGAGTGGTACCTGACCATCTCCACAGGGGTCGGCCTACAAAGGGGGATGCAAAAACTGAGCCCCACAATGCAATTATCGGACCATCTCACTGGTTCCACCCCCAGATCGAAGGCTTCAATCTCCAGGAGGAAAACTAAGTCAGGGGAGTGACCACTTTATGAGTGGCAGAAGTAACAAATTGCGTAAGGCTCAAAGATGTCATTAATTAGAGGAAGTGTTGTCCAAATTATGAGAGTTCATCATCAACCCAAGCAATGAAGTTGCCCAGGACCATCAGCCTGGGTGAGTTGAATGCCATGTCGATCACAAAGTCCACTACTTCCTGTAGGAAACACCTCTCGTCACCTGGTGGATGGTAAATGGGGGCGATCCTACAACCTACACCTGCCACTATAGTACAATCAAATGACTCATCCTCCTCAACTGGTACATTTGTGAGGCCCAGTTCGTTCTTAAAACAGACCGCAACCCCCCCGCCGCAGTAAAACACTGAGTACCCAGCCGGAACAGTGATCTCTAATATAGGGCCTGCATTCTCATCCAGCCAGGTCTCGGTGATGCATGCCAGATCCACCGACCCAACAAGATCTGCAATATCTGCAGTCTTGTTTTTGATGGATCTGGCACTGCATAACACTGCTCGAGCTGGACAGGCTTCCAGGGCTGCCCAGTCTGCCTGCCCACCAATATTAGATGGTGCCCATGGGTATGGAAACCAGGCATGGCAGACCATGCTATAGATTCCATTTTGCCCCAGGGTGTCTCCTGGGTCTTACTACCCCAATGTGATAGCCCCACTCCTTCGACCTCCATCTTTCATGCCCCCGACTCCCTCCCCCTTCTGTGAACAATACCTAGTGCTCTACAGCACTGGTAGGCTGAAAACTGCAATGGCAAGGGAAAAAAAGGGTGGAGGGCATGAAGGGCAGAGGATGAACAGCGCATGACCATGGGGCAGGCCTCCTACACATACTAAAGAACCTAACAACAACAAAATGCTCCAAGCCCACATAAACAGCCAAGAACCCCCCAATTAATTAACTAAACTAAACTCAAAAAATAAATAAATAAACATTTCTCCCTCATCCTTACTTGAGGGGAAAACAGAAGAAAAAAGACAAAAAGGGAAAAAACAGAAAACAACCCCCAACCAATCAACACCCTAGAATGATGAATTTAAAAATCAATCAATAAATAAAACTTAAAATGCACCCTATAACTCCAAATATGCTAAAATCATACTAAAAACACAATACAAACAAAAACAGCATAGTCAAAGGTCCAGAGAAGCAGTTTAGAAGGTGCATACTGTAACCAGTCACAGATGATCGACAAATTCTTAATACTGTAATTTCAAACTCAAAACCATAAATGTAAACAGTCAGAAAAAAATCACATCTTTGGCCCCCTGGGTCCTCTCACAACCAGCAGATTAGATGGTATCTTGGTGCTGTCACTCCCAGCAGAGTGAATATGAATTGTACATTTGTCCAATATCCTCCCAACCCCACAGACACTCTCACTGCAGGGTAGTGGGAAGGGGGGTCACTGAATAAAATAGGCACTCTCACTGCCACTGAAGCAAACAATAAAAAGTAAATGAAAGGTCTGACTGTAATTTATAACAGGTAAAAATGATCTTCTTTAGTACCCCTATAATGCTAGGGGTAGGGTCCCAAAAATCCCACCCCGGGACTGGAATTACAGGGCCGTGGCACCACTACAGATCCTGACAGGGCCAACCTACCAGTAGGCCCCTCGAGAAACATAGGAACCCCTGGTCTGCTCCTCCAGCTACCTGGCAGGATTAAACCACAGTCCCCCATGAAGTAGTGCACCCCACAACCCGCTACTCTTGAAGGGTCATGAACACTGCTCCTCGTACCAGGATACAGTGCACCTCAGATGTTGTAGCTCGTCTCTTGGGCCTGAGGCTGTACCAATCTGGCAGCTGGTCACTTCACCATAGCTCTCCTTCTTTCCCCAAAATCAATTCCAGCTCCAGATTTCCCAAAATAAAGCTCTGTAACATCTTCTGGTGCTGACAACCATCCTCTCCATGTGTAAGGATGCAGCACTGACATATGCCATTCGTTGCAAGAGGGTGTGACATCATCTAGCCAGTGTTTCAAGATAATTTTCTTCACTAGTACTGATATAAGCATAATGTGGAATTTCCTCACTCCCATAATGGTGTCAAGGCCTAGACCCGATGATCACATTTCTGATGTAAAGGCTGAAGGTACATCTAATAAAGGGTCTAGTTTAGTCTTGATGCTTTCCCAAAGTAGCTTGCTCTATGGCAATCTCAGAAAATTTGCTTGAGGGTTTCCCTATGCTCCCCACAATGTGTACACAAGTCTGATGTAAGTGAATCCAAATGAGCTAGTTTGACATGTGCATAATATATGCTGAGATTAACTTCTATTGCATGAGGTGCAGGCCGTCAGACTTAATATATTTATGTAGGGTTTTCCACATTTTCTCCCTATTGGCCTTCTTTGCCACTTCAGGGAATTCTGTTTGCCAGTATTTACAGATGAAATTATATAGCATGGCATTGTTCTGCCAGAGTATGGAGGTCTTCCCATTGTGGAAGTGGTTGGAAGGTCCAGGGTTTTGGGCCAAGGGCTGAGGCTAGCATGTGTTGTAGCTGATGAAGCTGAAAGGCAGTGCCTGGGCCTAATTGGGCTTCCCTTGTAAGAAAAGCAAGAGAATGCAAGGAATTGCCCTCCAGCATATCCCCCAGAGAGTGGATGTTGGTACGATGTAAGAAGAAAGGAGGGAGAGGTCTGTGTTATATTTGGAAGTTAGGATTTCTTCCAATGGGTTGTTGTGGGCCAAATAGAGGTTTCACTTGTAGAATTTTGAGAAGCTGTCTGCAGGCATGCATGGAACTACCTGTGGGAACAGAGTATATTGGGTAATGCTTGTATTGCTATACCAGATTAATCACAAAGATCAAGCTCCATTTGTCTCCATTGTGGCAATAGGTCAGGGTATGGTTCATCTGCAGCCATCCATCACAAGAACTTTTGCCTTTGGTGGCTATATCATAGTTTTTAAAATCAGGAAGTTGTAGGCCTCCTTGATATTTACAAAGGGGTTAATTTATTGTATATTCTCCTGGGTTTATGCATATTCGATAGGAAGGTAGAGATTGAGGAATGTAGCTGTGTGAACCATTCAAAGGGTAAATAATAGGAGAGCATCGCTAAGGGGTAGAGTACCTGGGGTAGGATATTCAGCTTGATAACATTAATACAAGCCCATAGTGAGAGGGGAAGCTCCTTAAGTCATGTTTGATTTTCTGCACCAACATGTCATGGTCCTTAATAAATATGACTTTGGGACTTTTGACTACATAGATCCCTAGATAATGTAGTCTTTCTGGGGACCAGATACGCTTGCTATAGCATCACATCTATGTGGTGGATATGAATGTTAAGGGGCACAACTGAGGTTTTAGAGAGGTTAATTTTGTACTCTGCTAGATGGCCAAATTGGTGGAGCGCCTTTAATGTAGCTATGCAGTTGGAATTGACTGTATAGGGTTCCCAACATGCAGCAGAATATCATCAGCATATGTAAAGATTTTGTATGTGTGTTTGCCTACTTGAATCCCTCCCTGTGATATCTTTATGGGTCGGGACTGTTCCGGTTAGGGTTCAAGATAGATACTGAATAAGTATGGGGATAAGGAGCAGCCTTGGCGGATGCCTTTTCCTGGGGGGAAGCTAATAGAGAGGACTCAGTTGCATGTTATTGTGTCTGAGGGGTGCGAATAAAGCAAGGAGATCCAGTTAAGGAAGGTTCGGGGAAATCCAAATTCTGTCAAGATTTCAAGTAAGATGACCCAGAAGGCCCTGTCAAAGGCCGTTTCCACATCCAGGGACATTAGAACAGCTGGAGAGTCCAAATCCTTGGATGCAGGGAGGACGTGAGCCACTGTTCTGAGATGGTCAGTGAATAACGTTCCTTGCATGATCCCGACCTGTTCAGAGCTTATTAGACTGAACCAGATCTTACTGATTGTAAAGGACAGAACTTTCTCTAATATTTTAATTTCTGTTTTGAGAAGTGTTATTGGTCTATATTCAGGAAGTAATTCAGAATCTTTACCAGGTTTAGGAATCAAGGTGATATGTGCCTCCTGCATGGTTGGGTTTAAGTGGCCTACTTGTATGGATTCAGTAAAGAAGGTTGCAAATTGTGGTACCAGATTATTCTTTAAGACCTTATAAAGGTTAGAAAAGAAGTCACCTGGCTCAGGAGCTTTCTCTGAGGTGAGTTCCTTGATGACTTGTAGGATCTCTGTAGTTGAAATGTCTCGTTCTAGGCCCTGGATCTGGTCTGCATTAAGTTTGGGTAGTTGGACTTTGGTGAGGGAAGTCTGTATTTCACAAGTGAAAAGTATGTATTTCACAGCTGAAGGGATACAGGACCTACAGGTTGGGGAGGTGGTCCAGGATCTGGCAGCTTTGCTTCAATGCCAATAAATGCAAAGTTATGCATATTGGAGCCAAGAATTCCAGGACAGAGTACTACCTGGGTGGAGTCCAAGTGTCTGCATCACAGGAGGAGAAGGACCTTGGAGTGATGATCACTAGTGACCTGCAGCACTCCACGCAGTGCAAGAAAGCAGCAGCAAAGGCAAACAAACAAGATGCTGGGATACATATCTAGGGGGATCAGTAGTAGGAGAAAGGAGGTTATACTGCCCTTGTACAGGTCACTGGTAAGGCCACATCTAGAGTATGGAGTTCAGTAATGGCTTCCACACCTTAAAAAGGACATTAACCTGCTAGAAAATGTCCAGAGGAGGGCTACAAAGATGATAGCCAGTCAGCAGGGTAAGGCATACAAGGAGAGGTTGAGGGCACTGAACACATACTCCCTGGGAGACAGGAGAGAGAGAGAGACAGAGGGGACATGATTGGGACATTCATGTACTTGAAGGGGATAAAAAAAATTGATGAGCAGAGTCTCTTTAAGCTGAGTGGCAACCGTAACACTAGGGGTGCAGTCTTAAGCTGGAGGCTGGGAGGTTTAGGAGGGAGGTCAGGAAGCACTTCTTCACAGAGAGGTGGTGGACATTTAGAATGCACTGCCGGAAGAGGTAATTTCATTGAAGACAGTGGGCAGTTTTAAGAGAGGCTGGGATAGGCATAGGGGAAGGTAAGGATCAAGGGTTGGGAGGATGGGAGAAGTGGGGAGGGAGGGTAGGGACATTAGCTCAAGCTGTGGACCCTGCAACATGAGCAGACTTGACAGACCAAATAGTCTTCTTCTGCTGGCTTCTGTGTATGTTCGTATGTAAGTGGTAACAAGCAGGTCTGGGGTGTATAGGGGTCTGTAGTATGATGCAAATACTGCAGCAATTTCCCTCAGTTTACTAATTAGTGTCTCCCCTGGGGCTTTGCATATTCTGCTGATAAAAATTAAGAGGCTTTCTGCTGCCTGAGCTTGAGAGCTAGGAGCTTTCCAACCTTCTCCCCCTGGTTGATGTAGCGCAGTTTAGCATGATAGATGGCATTCTTGACTTTTTCTCTGAGGATTTCATTATATTTTGCTCTAATTGCATTAAGTGTGAGCCAGTCATCCTCAGTGGAGTTGCAGGAGATATTTATTTCCCTGTTTCTAATTTTTAACAGGATAGCAGCACATTCTTCCCTTTTCTGCCTTCTGGTGGCTGCTGGTCGAATAAGTTCCTCTCTTAGGGTGCACTTGAATGCTCCCTACAGACGAGCTCTGTTGAGCACTTTACCCATATTTTCCTTGAAGAAATTGTTGGTGCAAGCCTTGATTTACTGAAATCACTTGGGTCTTTCAGTACGTGGTTATTAATTTTCCAAACCCTGCCTTTACTGGCAGAGTCATCAAGCTACACCTTAAGTGAGACAGGTGAGTGATCAGAGATCACTTGGGGGAGGATCTCATAGGTATAGACACCTTGCAAATAAGATGGAAGTCTAACTTCGAGGAAGATTTATATACTGGGGAGGTTAATGTGCAATCTTTAACATCAGAGTGGAGGACCCTCCATGGCCCTACTAATCCCAAGTTGTTTTATAGAGCTTGACAAGCTCTTTGACTAGGGAGAGGTGTAGCCCTACATGATCTTGTTCTATCTAAAGTGATGTCTTGGACCAGGTTCAGATCACCTGCTAGGACCATAGGAAAGAGGGTGAATATGGCCATGTCATCAGATACTGCCATGAAAAAGAATGGAGTCTACCTTATTTGGCCAATAGATGCCAGGACTAATTTTGTTCTGCCTAGAGTGTCTACTACTATTATGAATCTGCCTTCTGCTCCTATCACCTGCAGTTGTGGTTGAAAGTGAGTATTTCTGTGTATGAAGATGGCAGTACCAGATTTTGTATTATTTTTGCCTGCTGCACAAACTTGACCCACCATTCTTGTCTCTACAGATTACTGTCTGCCATTTTAGTATGGGTTTCTTCCAAAAAGAGCCATGCTTACCCCATTGAACTTCAGGAGGCCAAGTACCTGGTAGTGCTTTTCTTTAGTTTGGCCAACCTTTATATTCCAGGTAACCATATTACATGGGGTGTTAGACATTAGAACAGTGTTTCATATGGTGTCCCATGTGTGTAGGATGTAAAACCTCTACAATGCTGCTGCATAAAGACTTCCTCCTAATAATTAGTGAGTAATATGGATTATTTGTATGAGAGTGTAGTGGATTGCTGTTTGAAAAGCATTAACACCAGCACTTGACAGTAGTGGTGGGTGAAGTGGCCTCAATTCACTCTGCAGAGCGATATGCGGAGTGAAGATGGATTCACAGAGTGCTCTGCACCGAAAGTGGAGTACTTCGCGTCAAAAGACGTAACACGAAGTCCATTGAGAGCAATGACTTCACATTATTCCACCTTCCCCAAACCACTACTCCACAAAAATTAAGGCGAAGTACATTGAAAACAATGTACTTTGCCTCACATCGCCTTGTTTTAAGCTCCAAAGGTGGATTTTGCAGTGATTCATGGGATTTCAGGTCACATGGGCTCTAGATTGTTCTGCACAGCCTCAGTTCAGGGGGAGTGTGCATAGGAAGCTGTAGGAAACAGTCTGCTGTGAGAGGTCTCTGCAATTCAAACCTTCTAAAAGCTGCAAAAAAAGCCTTTTTGAGTAATTTTTTTTTGCTCAAACTTTAGTTCATCAATTGAAGGAAACCCTCCTGTGCTCATATCATCGAGCGTTTATCGTTTGTGTGTGGATTTTAAATGTTAATGCACAACATTCAGTCTGTGTACTGACAGACACTGGAAGTGTGCTTTGGGGAAGGGGTGTATCTGTGGTGTAGGTATACTAACTTGGAGAAAAAGACAGTTCTTTCTGTTTTGGTGATATTTTAATGGTGTTAATGTACACATAGTAATATTTTCAATAATTCTTGAAATTGTTTTGCTTATTGTAGTGGCACAGCAGTGCATAATTTTAGTTTGTTTAAAATACGTGGTTATATTACTGAAGTTTTAATTTGCTACACATTACTTAGTGTGTGTGTGTGATGCGTGTCATCAAATCAGACTCCTTTTATTGTGCCACATAGTTAATGCAGCAATGTGAACCTGCTATCCACTGCAGCTGCGAGATCTTTGTACGTCTTTGTGGTATCTTTACTGGTACTAATACTAGAGTGACGTTACTGCAGTACACTGCCTCCCCCCATGGCCTGCCCCAACCGACAAAGGTATTCTTTTCCAGATTAGAATTTCTGATGGTGATTACTAGTTAGATGTTGTGCCTTTGCATCTGCATCTCTTCAGTGCACAGCGCAATCTTAATCTGTCTGTGCATTTGCATCTCTTCAGGGACCAATCTCCATCTGTAACTTAAGTCACAGTTGTTTCTTTTGCTTCCCTTCAGAGTACTGAACTGGTGTGGTGCATATCTCTGCATGAACATCATACTCATTAACATGCATTTTTAAGTCAGGGCCATCATCATGAGTCACTCATGACACAAATCATGTTCTTTATCATTACGGTCACAAATGCAGTCACAATTCACAATCAAGTCACGAATCACAAAATTATTTTGTTTACTAGTTACTTGGATCTATTGTGATCCTGTTTTGTAGTATTTCTCCAGGCTTCACCACCACACCACTGTACTCATTAAACAGAATTTTTAAATTGGGGAGTTTTGTGCTACAGCTCCTCAGGGAAGTACATAGAGAGGGAGAAAGCAGCCACAGCTTCCTTGAATTAAGGAAGTTATTTTCTAGACTACACTGAACTGAATTATTACTTTTTGGACCTGTGTAAGTAACTAGTATTGATTTTGTTTTTGTGGTTGACTTTGCTTAGTTTTAACTTTAACTTGCCAGGGAGGAACTATAGCTGGGCGATATTTGCAGTCATTTGTGACTAGCCCTGGTACTTAACCTCTGTGAAATAAGTGTTTGTTAAGGGGAGGAGCTGAAAGGGGCCTAGTTGAACTGTGGATTTATAACAGGATTTGCTTGTGGGCTCTGTCTGCTGAGGCAGAAAGAGGGAGAAAGCTGTCACAGCTTCCTTGAATTAAGGAGGTTATTTTCTAGACTACACTGAACTGAATTATTACTTTTTGGACCTGTGTAAGCAACTAGTATTGATTTAGTTTTTGTGGTTGACTTTGCTTAGTTTTAACTTTAATTTGCCAGGGAGGAACTGTAGCTGGGAGATATTTGCAGTCATTTATGACTAGCCCTGGTACTTAACCTCTGTGAAATAGGTGTCTGAAAGGAAGGAAGAAAGGCACTCCCTGGGGTAGAGGGTCAGAGCTGTAGTTGATTGTTTCTGGACAGCATATGTTTACCCATAGTCTAGGTAAAAAGCTCCCCGAAATGGTGGCCTTTATGGAAGAGGGATGTCTGGATATTGTGGCAGTCACAGAAACATGGTACACAGAGAACCATGACTGCGATGTCAACATACCAGGGTTCACAATATACAGGAGGGACAGGGAGGGAAGAAGAGGAGGAAGAGTAGCTCTCTATGTAAGGGAAGGGATCAAAGCAACAGAACTAAAGGGTAAACAGGGAGGAGAGGCAGCACTATGGGTCACCCTGGAGACTGGAAATGGCTCCACAGTCTGCACAGGGGATGTATACAGACCCACATCTCAGGGGGAGGAAATAGACAAGGAAATGATAGAAGGCATCCTTGGGATGGCAGACACAGGGGAGGTATTGCTGATGGGGGACCTGAATATGCCAGATGTTAACTGGAGCACCTTTGCTGCAGCCACATCCAAGAGCAGGGCCATTCTCAATGCCCTACAGGTGGCATGCCTCAGACAGCTAGTTTTGGAACCCACTCAGGAGGGAGCAATCTTAGACCTGGTACTCTCAAATGGGGATGGACAGAGGATCTCTGATCTTGAAGTGGGTAGCCATCTGGGAGCAAGTGACCACCAAACAGTGTGGTTAACAACAGACTTATATGTAGAGTCAAGCCACACAAAAGTGAAGGTACTGGACTTCAGGAGGGCTGATTTTGTCAAAATGAGAGAGTGCCTCAGAAAAGCACTAGCAAACAGGCAAGAAGGTGGGGTGGAGCAACAATGGGGACACATTAAAACTGCCATCACAGAGGCACCAAGCCTTTGTGTGACGCAAATAAACAAATCAAAATGAAAGAAAAAACCTCTATGGTTCTCAAAAGAAGTAGCGGGGAAGGTAAGGGAGAAGGAAATAGCATTCAGAAAGTATAAGGAAACACAGAAGGAGCAGGACAGAGATCTGTACCAGTTAAAGCATAAGGAAGCTGGAAAGGCAGTCAGAATAGCAAAGGCTCAAACCGAGGAAAAAATAGCCAACTCGGTTAAGAAGGGGGATAAAACCTTTTATAGGTACATTAGGGAGCAAAGAAAGACTAAGACAGGGAAACTGAGGCTGAATAAAGAGGAAGGTGGTTGGGCAGAGAGCGACAGTGAAAAAGCAGGGATACTGAATGAATACTTCTGCTCAGTATTCACAATGGAAAAGCAGGGGAGATACCTAATCCAGTCAATAGACACACTCTGGATAGGAGGGTTGATATTAGTCCTTTCATAGAAGAAAGGGTTCTGAAAGAACTCTTAAAACTGAAGGTGGATAAAGCAATGGGGCCTGATGGGATTCACCTCAGAATTCTAAAAGAACTAAGGGAAGAACTAGTAACACCAATGACTACCCTTTTTAATAAATCATGGGAGGATGGTGTGGTACCTGAGGACTGAAGGAGGGCAGATGTGATTCCCCTTCATAAAAGTGGGAGCAAGACAGAGGCAGGAAACTACAGACCTGTCAGTTTGACCTCAGTGGTAAGGAAATGATGGAATCACTGCTGAAGGAAAGAATTGTTGAGTACCTAAAGGCCAGTGGGGCACAGGACCCAAAGCAGCATGGATTCACAGCAGGAAGGTCATGTCAGACAAATCTAATTCATTTCTTTGACTGGGTGACCAAAGTAGTAGACCATGGAGGGGCTGTGGATGTGGCCTACCTAGACTTTAGCAAGGCATTTGACACAGTCCCGCACAAAAGATTAATAAACAAATTAGCCAGCCTAGGAGTGGGTCCCAGGGTGGTAGCCTGGGTAAAACACTGGCTGGACAACAGGACACAATGGGTGATAGTAAATGGAGTCCACAGTGAAGAAAGGAGGGTTACTAGTGGGGTACCGCAGGGTTCAGCACTGGGGCTGGTCCTTTTTAATGTCTTTATAATTGACATTACAGAGGGACTAGAAGGGAAAGTATGTCTCTTTGCAGATGACACAAAGATCTGCAACAAGGTTGATACACAAGGTGGGGTGGAAAGGATGAAAAGGGACTTGGCAAGATTGGAGGAATGGTCAAATGAATGGCAGCTTAGATTCAACGCAAAGAAGTTCAAAGTAATGCACCTGGGAAACAAAAACCCAAGGGAAGAGTACACAAAGGGGGGGCTGTGATACTGAAAACAATAAAAATGGAAAGGGACCTGGGGGTAGTCATATCGGATGACCTAAAGTTGGGCCAGCAATGTGAGAAGGCAGTAAGGAGGGCTGGGGGGATACTGGGACGCACAAGGAGTGGCATCACCAGTAGAAAACAGGAAGTTGTTGGCCCTCTGTACAGACAGTTGGTAAGACCACATCTGGAGTACTGTGTACAGTTCTGGAGACCCCACCTCTGCAAAGACATAGACAGGGTGGAGGATGTCCAGAGGAGGGCAACCAAAATGGTGCAGGGTCTGCACCAGAAGACATATGAAGAAAGACTAAAGGAGCTTAGGATGTGTAGCTTCGTGGAAAGGAGAGAGAGGGGGAACATGATAGTAACTTTTAAATACCTCAAGGGAATCAACAAAGTCCAAGAGGGTAGCATCTTTCAGAAAAAGAGATGTGCAAGAACAAGGTGGCACAATTTGAAGATGGGGGGGATGGCTCAGAGGTAATGTGAGGAAGTATTTCTTCACAGAGAGGGCTGTAGATGCATGGAACAGCCTTCCTGAGGAGGTTGTAGAGTCAAAAACAGTGGAGGAATTCAAGAATGCATGAAACAGACATAAGGCAATTCTAGTGGGTAGTAGGAGGAAGTAGGCTGTTGGTTAACTAGGATCTGCAGCTTATCCATTATGTAGAGAAATGGCAGACTAGGTGGGCCATGCGGTCCTTATCTGCCATCAAATTCTATGTTTCTATTCACGTTCCCATATAGTCTCATATTGGTTATCTCACATCGAATCACTTTCTTCATCATCACGGTCACAAATGCACTCACAAATCATGATTCACGATCACGTTACAAATCACAAAATTAAGTTTTTTACTAGTTACTTGCATGTATTGTAAGCCTGTTTTGTAGTATGTCTCCAGGCTTCACCCAACCACCACCACCACTGTACTCATTAATAAGAGTTTTTAAATTGGGGAGTTTTATGATACAGGCTCAGCTCATTGGAGAAGTACTGCCATAGGCATTCACGTTCCTTCCTGTACAGCATGTGAGTTGAAGTACTGTAAGTAGTGGTGGGTGAAGTGGCCCCAATTTGCTCCCTGAAGTGATTCGCGGAGTAACGCAGAATCCACAAAGTACTCTGCAATGTGAAGCAGAGTACTTTGCATCATAATGAGGAACGCAAAGTCCTTTGAAACCAATGACTTTGGGTTATTCTGCCTTCACCAAACCACTTCTCCACCAATTTTAAGATGAAGTACATTGAAATCAATGTACTTCACCTCACTTCGCCTTGTAATTGGACTCCAAGTGAAATTCTGCTTTGTTTCATGGGACTGCAGGTCACATGGGCTCTAGATTGTTCAGCACAGCCTTAGTTCTGGCCTGGGTAGTGTGTGTGTAGTGGAGGCTGCAGACTGTTTGCTCTCAGACCTCTGCAATTCAAAACCTCTAAAAGCTGTTTAAAATGCCTTTTTGAGTCATTTTTTTTTTTTGCTCAAAATTTAGTACATCGATTGCAGGAAACCCTTCTGTGCACTGCTCATATCGTCAAGTGTTTTATTGTTTGTGTATGGATTTTGAATGTTAATTTAGAACAGTCAGTTTATGTACTGTGAAGTGTGCTTTGGGGGAGGGGCGTAGTTGTGGTGTAGGTAGATTAACTGGGAGAAAAAGGCAGTCTTTCTGTTTTGGTTATATTTTTCTTGTGTAACTGTGTTAATGTACACGCAGTAATATTTTCAGTAATTCTTTACATTTTTTTGCTGATTGTTGTGGTGCAGCAGTGTATAATTTGTTTGTTTAAAACATTTGGTTATATTAGTAAAGGTTTTCAATTTGCTACGCATTCCGTGTAGTGTGTGTGTGAGTGTGTGTGCGGTGCATGCCATTAAATCAGACACCTTTTATTGTGCCACAGTGTAATTGCAGCACTGTGAACCTGCTATCTACTGCACCTGCATGAATTTTTTGTACTGCTTTGTGGTATCTTTACTGGTAGTGGATTGTTACTGTCGTGCACTGATCCCACAACAGGCAAAAGGTATTCCTTTCCAGAACTGAATTTGTGACTTGTGAGCACTGGTTAGGTCTTGTGCCTTTTCGTATGCATCTCTTGAGTGTGTAGCGTAATCTTTAATCTGTCTGTGCATTTGCAGTGTACCATTAATTCTGGGAGACTTTGCATTTTTTGTTAGTCTCTCATTTCACTTCATTAGCACTAGGGAATTTTCTGGACTCAAGACAGTAGCATTTTGGGGATTCACATTAATTCTTGTGTTCAATAGCGCTGACCACTAAGTATAACTAGTGTGCTATTAATTCTGAGAGACTTTGTATTTCTTGTTGTACTCTCATTTCACTCCGTCAGCACTGGGGAGTTTTCTGGAAACAAGACAGTAGCACTTTGGGGATGCACATTATTTCTGGCGAATGTGTGTGTATGTGGGGCTGCCAATATTGTTGTCACCTCACCTTAATTCGCGTTAAGGCAGAATGACAATGCAAAGTAATAACCAGAAGGTGAAGTGAGCCTTGCATATGGGCCACTCTGTGCAGTGAAGTGACAATGTGAAGTGCCTACTTTGCGGGCACTTCACCAGAGGAATTTAAATTTGCTGCATTTCTATTTGACAGGTAAAATCCCTGAAGAAGAGCATATCCTGTTTTTTTTAAAACTACAAATACCAAAAGGAGAACATGAACAAGTAACAAATAGGAACAATAAATGATGATAAAGTTAAGAAGTAAAGAGGAAGTAGATGCCCATGGAGTCACCCAGCTGGTGCTGGGGGTCATCTGATGGACAAAGTTCCTTCTCTGGCTCACAGGTCCAAGAGGGTCAGTACCAAGGGAACCCCCTCAGCTGCACTGAACCTGCTGACAATAGAGCCTCAGAAGGACAGTTTCTAGAGAAAATAAGTGCAACTGAGGTAACACTAAAGACCGCTTTGAAAGGTACAGTACAAGCCATTTAAATGGGATGCTCCGCTGGATTTTGAAGCATCCCATTTAAACGGCCGTCTCATTTAAGCGAACATTGGCTGACTTAACTGTCAGGCATGGTCTCCTGATTCCATCATGCATTTGTATGAAAGGAAGTGCCATGAACTGTATTCTGTACAGTACTGTACTGTATTTAATCAGCAGGTGGTGATGGCGATTTGTGCATATGAATAAAAGTGAATGCAGTGAACAGTACTGTACTGTATTTAGTCAGTCCCAGGGAATGATACAGTATGCAGTATTGGGTTGGGTTGTGTAGTGCAGTGTATTTTTTTTCTTTACTTAGTCATATTTGGGCAATGATTCATTGGGTGCATTTCAGTAAGAGGGGAGTCAGTTTTGTTTTCTGTGAGGGTGTATGTGAGGGTTGTGTTTCACTTTGGTGCAGTTTCACAATGTTATTCTTTCATTAAAATCAGTGGGGTATGTGAGGGGTGTTTTTGTGCTTTCACTAATTTAACTTTAGTTAAACTTCCATTACTGTTAGGCATGGTCATCGGTGGCATTGATTTCATCACCTGCTGCTCCATATAAATCAGCAATTTTCCTGTTTCATTTTTTGAATGGTTTGTTAGTGCATAACATCCTAATCATACATCAGTTTCTCTCAACTAGTTACATGGCCTTTCTGCTGACACCATCTCAAAGTACACTGAAGGGCATTGGCGGTGGGGACAACAGTTGCCTAACAGTTGTTTTTAAGCACTTAGCAGCAAATTAGGAGAATTGAGAGTTAAATCTTTGGCTAATCAAGAAATAAAGCTCAAGTGCTGGGACAGTCAGCACACAGTACTCAACCGTTTATCATCCCAGTAAGCTGAAGTACAGTGCTGACACTGTCCCACTAAACTGTGAACATAGCTAATTAATTTCAGAAGTTATGACTCTGTTCCCCAGCGGGCATCCTCATAAAGTGACTTTCCCTTTTAACCATGTCCCATTCATTTGGCGTGGACTATAGTTGCAATAATCAGGTCTCTCATCCTCATGCCCCCAAAGGAGTGAAGTTCCCAAGAGTTGGGTTAAGGGCATATATCTTGAGATGTGGCAATGCCACTTGAGTGATGCAGGAGGGGTGGAGAGGTACTCCTCACTTGAGTGACTGAGTCGGTTGGATATGATTCCAAGTTTGATGCCCTCCACTTCTTCTAGCCAGTGTCTCAGCCCTTACAACTAACAGAAGCTTTGCTCCTGAACAAATAAATGCAATGCTGAGCTAGGAGCTAAGTGGGCAATCACCCAAGCAAATTTCTTGTAAATGTTAGTTTCAAGTTATGTCCCTCCCCCCAATTCCTAGGAGAAGCAGACAGCCAGCATCCCTGTGTAGTGCAAAGATTGTTTCCATGTCCAACGATGCACAAATAGAAGGTCCCTGCATCTGGTCCACAAGCTGAATATATACAGTAAGTCTGAGCATCCAAGGAGGCTTATCACAGAGACTACACTGTTCATAGTTCAAAAGTCATTGGCTAAGAATCTGTGTGGATGTGAAGCTGTGCAAAATTGCAGCATAGTGTGCTCACAAAGAAAAATGTCCTTGGGCACTAGGGGCACACACTTGTCAGTGAGAAAGAACCAATCACTATTGGAGGTGTGTCCCAGGGTAAAATCCAGATGAAACTGTCACAGTAGATGATGGATTGTCAGCTAAAGCCATTCATCTGTGCAGTACATACTGAGGGATGGTGAGAAGATATTAAGCAGTGGTTGGTGTGTCTAGTTGAAGTGTGGACTTTTCTAGTGGGAATGCAAGTGCTGCCCTATTTGATGGTAGACAGTCCCTGCAACTGTCATGTCCCAAAGAAACATAATGAATTCCCTAACAAAGAACCAGCAAACATTCCCAAGTAAAAGAGTGACCAAGTAATTTAATGGGGTGAGGTCCCACAGTCTTCTAATCAATTCTGCTTGGAGTTGGTGGGAAAGAGGACAGCAGTCATTCAGCACATGCCATTCAGTTGGGTTCAAATGAGAATAATATAAACTCAAAGTACTCTACTGCATCATTTCTTGGTTAGGGTACGATCATCGAATCCAATGAGATGAGCATAAAAGAATTAAAGGCAGAACTCAGGAAATTCTATATCAAGTTAGAACTGCTGAAAAAAATCCCAGGAAGAAATGGCCAATAAAATTAAAACAATAAATAACAACAACTAAAATTGTCTAGGCAATTCTATTGAGGATCCATTTGATTTTAGTATGAAAAGAAAGCCAGATGGGGATGAGAAAGCAATAGAAAATTATCGGTGTCTAGTTTCATCAATCAAAAGGAAAAAGTGTGGA
Source organism: Neoceratodus forsteri (assembly GCA_016271365.2). Taxonomy (NCBI): domain Eukaryota; kingdom Metazoa; phylum Chordata; order Ceratodontiformes; family Ceratodontidae; genus Neoceratodus; species Neoceratodus forsteri. Next base: position 1,685,763,007 of record CM057456.1, read on the forward strand.
AGAGATGCACTAGAGCTGCCTGTAGTACTGGAGCCTAGAAACCGATAATCATTTCTCAATGAAGATGAAGGTATAGAATTACAGAATAGGGACAAACAACATTGTGCTACTCCCAGTAATATGAAAAGAACTGAAAATGTAAAGCAAGCACAACCCTCTGCCCCAGAAAAGGCATGCCCCTGTAAAACGCCACAGGTTCTAGCAAGTGGCAATTCCAGTAATATGGAAAGAATTGAAAATATACAGCAAGCACAACCCTGTGACGCAGAAAATGAAAGCCCCATAAAACACTGCAGGATCTAGTAATTGGTGACTCAATTCTAAGATACACCGATACGATCATTTGTAAGGAGGATAGGTTAACACTCAAGCCACTTGTCTGCCAGGTGCACGTTTAAAAGATATATGACTTGGTTTGACCAAACTGATTAAAAACCAAGAACCACCACTAGTTGTAGTCATACATCCAGGTATAAATGATGTAAGTAAATCCAGAGTATCAACTAGTACAAGAAATAATAGCCATGGGCACCTTTTTGAAGACTTTGAAATGCAAGGTGATTCTATCTGAAATTCTGCTACCCAATAAAGCAGACATGAAGTTAAAAGTACATATTTCAAGACACAGGAAATGTTTATGGTCTTTTCACGGTGAATGAAGGATTTAAGTTTGTTAGGCACTGGCAGGCATTTAACAATCAAAGGGATCTGTTTAGAAGGGACAGACTTTACTTGAACAGAAGATGGACTGCAGTTTTGGGCAACAGAATCTCTACAGCCATCAAGCATAATTTAAACTTTTGGGGGAGTCAATTATCAAATTACCTTGTGGTACAAAAACCTATTAGTAGCCAAGAACACTCAACAGTCCACAAAACACAACAACTGTGCAGGCCAAATGAATCAGACTTAAATATTTTATCATTAAATGCAAGGTGCCTGAGCAAGAAAATGGATTTATTAATGGCAGAACAAACTGAAAATCTTTATAACATCATAGCAATCACTGAAACCTGGTGGCAGGACACAAATGATTGGCAGCAACAGTTGGATGGCTTTGAATTACATAAATTATATTAGAAGGAGAGGAAAGGACATGGTGTTGCCATATATGTAAACAATTTATTAAAAAATAAACTCAGCGCAGCGACCGAAACTGATGATGATACCATTGTTGAAAATATTTGGATTAACATTGAAGGGAAACCAAGACCAATTATTATAGGAACATATTGGGTTGATACCAGTCCATTCACAGAAGAAAGAGTCCTGAAACAACTCCTAAAACTCAAGGTGGACAAAGCAATGGGGCCTGATGGGATTCACCCCAGAATCCTAAAAGAACTAAGGGGGGACCTAGTGACACCACTGACCACACTTTTATCAAATCATGGCAGGATGGGGTGGTACCTGAGGACTGGAGGAGGGTGATGATTCCCCTTACAAAAGTGGGAGCAAGGCAAGAAGCAGGAAACTACAGACCTGTAAGTTTGACCTCAGTGGTAGGGAAAATGATGGAATCACTTCTGAAAGAAAGAATTGTTGAGCACCTAGAGGCCAGCGGGTCACAGGACCCAAAGCAACATGGATTTACAGCAGGAAGGTCATGTCAGACTAATCTAATTGATTTCTTTGACTAGGTGACCAAAGTAATAGACCAGGGAGGGGCTGTGGATATGGCCTACCTAGACTTTAGCAAGGCATTTGATACAGTCCCGCACAAAAGATTAATAATCAAGTTAGCCAGCCTGGGAGTGGGTCCCAGGGTGGTAGCCTGGGTAGTGAACTGGCTGCACAACAGGACATAGAAGGTAATAGTGAATGGAACACATTCCGAAGAAAGGGGGGTTACTAGTGGAGTACCTCAGGGCTCAGTACTGGGTCCAATCCTCTTTATCATCTTTATAAGTGACATTGCAGAGGGTCTGGAGGGAAAGGTATGCCTCTTTGCAGATGACACAAAGATCTGTAACAGAGCTGATACACAAGAGGGGGTAGAAAAGATAAGAAGGGACTTGGCAAGGTTGGAGGAATGGTCAGACATATGGCAACTTAGATTCAATGCAAAGAAGTGCAAAGTAATGCACCTGGGAAACAAAAACCCAGGAGAAGAGTACACAATAGCAGGGGAGGTACTAACAACAACAAAAATTGAAAGGAACCTGGGAGTAGTCATATCAGATGACCTAAAGGTGGGTAAGCAATGTGAGAAGTCAGTAAGGAGAGCCAGGGAGATACTGGGATGCATGGGAAGGGGCATCACAAGTAGAAAAAGGGAAGTGATTATCCCTCTATACAGACAGTTGGTGAGACCCCATCTGGAGTACTGTGTGCAGTTTTGGAGACCTCATCTACGCAAGGACATAGACAGGATGGAAGCAGTCCAGAGGAGACCATCTAAATGGTGCAGGGTCTACATCAGAAACCATATGAAGAGAGACTGAGAGAGCTTAGTATGTATACCCTTGATGAAAGGAGGACGGGGGACATGATAGAAACGTTCAAGTACCTCAGGGAATCAACAAAGTCCAGGAGGGTAGCATCTTTCAGAAAAAGAGTGTAAGAACAAGGGGCACAGTTTAAAGATAGAGGGGGACGGCTAAGGGTAATGTGAGGAAATTCTTTTTCACGGAGAGAGTGGTGGATACATGGAACAGCCTTCCTGAGGAGGTCGTTGGGTCTAAAACAGTGGGGGAATTAAAAAATGCTTGGGACAGATACAAAGCAATTATAGTGCGGGGTTGCAGGAAGCAGGCTGTTGGTTAACTAGAATCTGCAGCTTATCCAGTAGGTAGGGAAATGGGCAGACTGGGTGGGCCAAGTGGTCCTTTTCTGCCGTCAAAGTCTATGTTTCTATGTTTCTATATTACATGACGCCAGATTCTGACCATAATTACAATACCAAGATCTTCCATATAGTTCAGGAAATGTGTTCTACTAATACAGATATTATATTACTTGGTGATTTTAACATCTCTTCTGTCAATTGGGGAACTAAGGTGACGAATAGTCTTATGGGGAAGAATTACTGGATGTAATGAATGAATGCAAGCTTGAGCAACTTGTATCAGAACTTAAAAGAGTAAATTACATTCTTGATTTAGTAATAACAAATATCAGGAATAGGGCAATACCTTAGGGTGCAAAAGCCTCTGGGTAACAGCAATCATTGCATGCATCTGGTGAACATACATAAACAGTCAGTAAATGTATCAGAAAAAAGAATCAACATTTGGCTCAACCTCCAAGAAATGAAAAATCCAATGCTAGGATATGATAAAAATGCATTTAATTGATAAAAACGCATAGCATACAACGTTTGTATAAAAGCACAGCAAATGGGTAGCACCCCCCCCCCACACACACACACAAACAAGGGGATACGTCAATGTTTCATGTTGTTCTCATGCTTTTTCAAGATGGGTGGGGGAGGGGGTGCTACCTGTTTGCTGTGCTTTTTTACAAACTTTGTATGTTATGTATTTTTATCAATTAAATGCATTTTTATCATATCCTAGCATTGGATTTTTCATTCCTTGGAGGTTGAGCTAAATGTTGCTTGTTGTTCATCCAGCACTCATAAATAATTTAGCTAGCATTATTTTTTGAGCCAGTTAGTGAAATATTCTCCTCATCACTATATACTAGTGTGGTACCTAATGACTGGAAGGAAGGGATTGCTTTGTGTTGGACCTCTTATTATTAAATACAGTGGAGCCCGCTTATAAGAATATGCTAGTTGCCAAAGAAAAATGTTCTAATAAACGGGCTGTTACTAAAAGCGGGCTTGCACTAAACGCAATATCAACAGTGACCACGAGATGGCACATTCCCTCTGATGTGGTTAAAAATGGCAAAATGGCAATAGATTGAAATAAATCAGCAATACATGTATTTTTTGATCTTTACTTATGTATAAAAAGTAGAGTAATAATAAAATTTTAAAGTTTAAAAACAAGCAAGCAGCTTTGTTAAAAATGATTCAATATTGCACTGCACAGCAACGTTAAAAAGTAATCCATCAGCTTACTTTAGAAAAAGTTGTATATGTTGGTAAAGATCATGATTTCTAAAATAAGTGCACATAATACTGTACAGCGCAAATATTAAACATTCATTTTGGAAAAATACTCCATGCTTTTTTTTTGTTGCCTGTTACTAACGAGTGACAGTTCATTTAAAAAGGCATCAAACTGATAGAATGGTGTCAGATCTATTTTTTTTTTTTTTTGCTGAGACCATATGGTCTGATTCATTCCACACATGTGCGTACCTCTCTGGCAGAAGGTGGTTCAGCCACAGGTTGGTCTCCCTCATCATCACTGTTCTCGTCATTTTGTTTAATGTTCCAGCAAATGTCCTCTTTAGTTATTGCCCCCGAGCACGCCAGACCATTGTCTATTGCCACGTGTCGCTCTGTCTCTTCTTTGCTTAGTCCACTTATTTGAAACCCCTCTAAAATGTCTTCTGCCTGTTGGCTGCTGTTTTCAACACCATCAGTGGCATCCTGGACTACTTGGGCTACTGGTCTTGCAGGCTGTGTGGCTTTTTGAAAGCAGTTCACAATGGTCACTGCTTTCACTTGCCACCAGGCTATGCCCAACATCATTATGCAGTCCAAGATTGTAATCTCCTTAGTCAGATCACTTGCTTTTGCAGTCTGCTTGCACCAGTGGAAATAAGAAATTTGTCTACAATTTTTCTGAGATACAGCAGCTTAAGATTCCTTATGACCCCCTGATCCATAGGTTGGATCAGGGAGGTGGTGTTGGGGAGGAGGAACACCAGTTTGATGTTGCTTAAGGTGACAGCGGGGTGGGCAGAACAGTTATCTAGCATCAAGCATACTTTTTTTCTTCTCCTCCATAATGCCACATTCCATTTGCTGGCCCACTCAGTTAAAATCTGTCCCGTCATCCAGGAGTAGCTGTTGGCACAGTATTGGATGGGCAGTGAATCTACATCTATTGCTCTGAAGCAATGGAGTTTCTTTGACTTTCCAATAACTAACAGTGGCATCTTATCAGACCCTGTCATGTTAGAGCACACCAGAGCAGAGATCCCTTCTTTTGCCTTTTTCCCCCCAGATGCAGGTTCACCACGGAATGTGAGTGTGCCGTTAAGTATGGCTGTGAAATAAATGCCAGTCTCATCACAATTGTAAATTAATTCTGGTGGGAACTTGGCTAGCAGCAGTGGGAGCACAGTGTCAGTCCAGTTTCCTGCACCGCTGGTGTCTGCGTCCTGTTTCTCACTGTGGCACTGTTAAAAATGAATGTTGTGGCATTGTTTCCAATGGCAAAGCCAGCTGTTTGCCACTGTAAACTCAACCCCTAATCCATCTTCCAGCTGCTAGGCTTTAGTTAGCAATAGTGGGCCACTGATGGGAGCATTTGCAGTTCAGAAGGCACTGAACCAATGGAGTAAGGCGACTTCCACCACTTCATCTTTGCCAGCTCTTTTTCACTTGATCTCTGTGTTAAAACCATGCTAGAAGTCCTTGTAAAGCTTCTCTTTATTTGACATCATTTTAGAGACATTTATGTTAAATTGTTTTGCTATGTCTGCCCATTTTGTGCCCGGCTGGCTCAAGCTTTGTATAATCTGTATTGTTTGGGCTAGCGGCAGCGTGGTTCTGTGATTCTTCTCCATGGCAGCCTGCTTTGAAATTCAACCTCTACAGGGTGGTTTAAGTTCTGTAACAGGGCTGCCATGGAGGAATGCTTATGTGAATTAACTAAAAGTGTTTCTGCCATCAGTCGCTAACTGCACTGGAAGTTAAATGATTTGTGCTCAAAGAGTGTGTCATTGATGAAGAGTGTATAAAGCAGACTGTGGAGGAATGCAGCTGTCAGTCAGTAACTGCTCTAAGGAGGTTGTCATTGATGGCCATTGTATTAGAGCAGCAAACTTAACTGACTGTGACTAGGTAGTGATTACTTACCATTAGTTACTGTCCAAAGACACTACAGCTTACTGTGCAGTAATTAGCACCTTAATTCATGTGGCAAGCATAATGGATGAAAGTTTAAAAAGCTTTGTTTTACCTATGAAACCTATGAATTATGTTATTTAGAAGTGCAAACCTCAACTTTTCACAGTGGAACTGCTCAGGTCACAGTGCTCTGCCACAAAAAAAATTTCTTAAAACTGATCTTGGTGTTCTTTTAAATGGGCTTCAGTTCCACAGAATATAATGGGACAAGATTGGTGCATAGTGAAAATGTTACTATACCCGGGATGTTCTTATAACCAATATTCTTATATGTGGGCTCCACTGTATTTACATTGGTGATTTACATCAAGGCCTGCACAGTATTGTGTAACCCCCCCCCCCATCCTGTGTCTAGAGGTATTCAGATGTTAAAATGAGGAAGGGAGGCCCAAAGCACCAAATTAGCTCAGTCCCAAAGGCAGAAACAGTTCTTCTTACCAGCTGATGGATTCGTTGATGGCCAGGTCTTCACACCAAACTGGCTACAGGTTGGAGTGCTGGGCTGGGGGGCTCAAAAGGGAGGGGGGTTAGTTAATTAATGGTTCACAAATCCATTCAAATAATTGTAACATCCACGCCAACTTGTAGGAACGGGGGAGCTTGATTTAATGAAACTTGCTAGTCAGACACAATGTATATACAGAATTGATCTCCAGGCTTCTTGAACCGACAAGGAGTAAGATAATTCATTTTGGTGGTTCTTGTGGTTGTGAAGACCACCATCACATTGCCAATCCTTGGGCCATGTGGCCACAACACGGGTAATGCAGCAGCAGCTTAAATGAGGCCGAGAACCTCACTACATGGCAGCAGCATCTTCTCTAGGCTCCCATCCTCTGACTGCAACCCAGGCACCTTCACAAAGGTGAGATATGGGACCCTCTATTCTATGGAGCTCCACATAGCCTACCCTCCATGACCATGGCTCAGTGGGCGACTCCCTCCTAACAGCCATCGGGGCAGACATCCCCACTAGCCAGGCTTCTTAGGCTGGTTCCTCATTCTGGTTCCCTTCATACCACTGAGGCTCATGATCCCCAAATCCTGACAGTTCCACATGCCTGTCTCTCCCTATGGCACTCCCACACTCGTGGTGAGAATCAGTCCCTCCCCAAAACCAGGCTACTCGAGCTGGTAGTTAGGATCCAGACCTTCAAATCTTGCCTTAAGCTAAGTGGACTGCTTCCACTATACCACCACTGCTATACTTCCCAGTGTAGCTACGGGCCAGGGGCAGGAGCAGGCAATTTGCCCTGTTCCTGAGGAACCACTGGCCAATACTCAGCACAGGGAAAAAAAAAGGCACCAGACCCACATATACCAGCTGACCCCAGGGACGATCTCCAACCTGCAGAAACTCCACCCCGGGGCAGAGGCCACAAATGGCAGATTGAATGACACCAAAAACAAAGAGGAGGGAAATCTGGTAAATCCAAACCCATGGGTGGGTTTCACTCCCCCCTTAAATGCTCACTGTTCTGGTGAGCACCTTCCTCAGCTACCAGGCCCCAGAAACTCTGCAGCATATGTGCACTTTCCCACAGAGCTCCAGCCCCTGGCCCACTGGGACACTCCTGAAATGGTGCACATAAACCCTAAATCGGCCATGCACTAAACCTAAAACTAGGGTTGCCCCCCTCCTCAAATTACAGGTCCTAAAATCCAGGCCATCCCAACCCATTACATTGGTGACCCACTGACCAAAGAACAAAGGTCTAATTGCCTGGCAACAAGGTGGCAGCATCCCAGACCTAACTGCTATGTAACCCACAGAACCAGTGATTCATGCTGCCAATGCTGCTAAACTGAATAGAGTAACCAGGTTCACATATACCACACAGTATCCAGATACAGTTTCTCACATGCAACATTTTTACCAAACAGGGCACATTACAAACACTGCAGAAGTGGAACATTTTAAGACTACAACATGTTTGCAGTTAACTTTGCTTTCAAGAAATCCACACTGGAGTGCAGTGTTCTGAACTGCTGAGATTATACAGGTCCTTGGTCTGTACAGTAGTCACAGACTGCAGGCAGTCAACCAGTTCTCAGTGGAATGAGTACTGCAGTTAAGACCACCTAAGTAAGAAAATAAAGACCAGGATCACATTATTACTATAACCAAACTAGATACTAACAGGGTTCATTTCACCTACTCATGGAACAGTTCAGTCTGGAAAGTCTCTCAGGTCACATCAGCAGGGAACTGATGAATTGATGCTGGGATACTGCTTCATCAATGTAGAGCAAAATAATAGGATGGTGGAGTCTTGGTGGTGGCCTGACTGAAAGAATCCATGCTAGGCTCATAGGTCTTGGTCCGGCATCCCTCCAGGTTTTGAATAAGGGCAAATGTCTTAAACAGGTTCAGTCCTTCCCATACAATATTGCCACACGTTGACTTCACCACATTCTGCATCCATTGCAGGGCAAAGCTGATACTGTCTGGGCCTAGGCGATTCCTCTTGTATAGCTTATCCAGGGTGCTCCAGTAAACCCAATCTTGTCTGTTCTCCTCGATAAGGTTCCAGAGCCTCTGCAGGAGTTGCGGGTGCGGGTACTGAGGGTAATCAATATGTATCTTTTTGGGGATGATCCATTCTGCCTGGCTCCATTTCAGTAGCTGACGCACTGTGAGCTCTAAGGCCTGCCCATCCGGAAGCCACACCCCTTCCAAATACCTCCAGAAATTGGGGTCACCATTTGTCATGTTCTCAAACTGCTCCCGTACTTTGCCACCAGACTAGGCCTGTCTTTCCACAGCATCACAAAGATGGATTTAGTCTCTGAAGGGATGTCATGCTCCAGGTCTCCATCACTAATGTGGCTGCACCCCTCATATAGCACCATACCTGTTTCCACTTTACTGCGCCCCTACGAAGTAGTAGGGGGAGCAAATGGCACATCCTGAGGCTCCTCCCAGCTCTCAGATGGAGCGGGCACTGGGACAACAGGTTCAGACAGTTCAGGCCAAGCAGGCCTTTCAAAATCCTGGGGGGCAGTAACTTCAGTTCCGGCATCACAACCCCAGCTGTGACCTGAGCCAGAAGGTGTGGGCTCCTCAAGAGGTTTTGTGGCTTTTGGTACTGCTGGCTCTTTTGGTCTCTGATCACTTGTTTCAGACTGGGTCTGTACAAATAAGTAGCTGGACCAGGTCACTCTACTTCTACTTCTTTTTTTTTTTAACCAGGAGAGACACACTAAGCTGAAAGCTTGTTTATAGGTGCAACCTGGGAGCACAAGGAAGTTAAGTGACTTGCTCAGGGTCACACAGTATGGAAGTATGGGCTGTGGGATTCAAACGCAGGTCTCCAGGTTTGTAGCTCAGAGCCTTAAACCATAAACCACTGCGCTATACTGCCTTAAGATATGGTGGTCATCTCAAGCTTCACTTTAGGAGCAGACTCAGGTGCATCATCTGCTGGCAGGGCCTCCGATGGCGGAGTGGCTTCGGGGCATAAACCACTGCAGATAGTGCCATTAACTCATCCAAATAATCCAGAGCCAAGTCTATGGAGGTGACAGATTCCCTTAGCACCATCAGTTGAAGAAGATAGCCAGGGATGTAGACATCAGGATGCTTCTGCTGACACCAGTCACGCAAAGGCTGAAGGGTCACACTTGCCACCTCCACCTCACAATAAATACACTTCTTCCCAGTGGAGCGCTCAACCACACTCAAAAGCTATCCAAGCAGGGCCACTGGAACTGAAACTTCGGGACCTTCAGGCACAGTTGCTATCGTTACAGATTTTACTGATGTTACAGGCAGGAATCCCACTTCTGCTCAGTCTCACCTGCAGCTACTCACAAAATGGCACTAGCTCTCCATGTCAGTCTATGCAGCACCTCCTCACACTCCCAGTCCACAATGGGCACTGTCCAATTTGGGGATACCTCCAGAGCAATTTTCATGCACTTAACATGTCCTGGACTATGCTGCAAGCTGACCTTACCAACAGTAAGGTGCCCGCTTCAGTTCAAAGGCACAAAATCAGCCACCTCACCATTTTGTCCATTTTGTAGTTCAAAAAACAAGCCAGACTTTCAGTAGCCCCCAAATTTCAATCCCAGCACACTTGACGTCCACATATTTGGGATCTCAGATGAGCGCTCATGTTTGTAAGCCTACTGTCCTGTGTCTAGTGGTATCCAGATGTTAAAATGAGGGAGGGAGGCTCACAATGGCAGAAATCTAGCTCATTCCTAGTGGTGGAAACAGTTCCATTCTTACCAGCTGATGGCTTTGTTGGTGGCTGGGTCTTCACACCAAGCTGGCTGCAAGTTGGGATGCTGAACTAGAGGGCTCAAAAGAGGGGGGGGTAGTTCATTAACAGTTCACAAACCCATCCAAATAAATTAAATGTCCACACCAACTTGCAGGAACAGGGGAATCCTGATTTAATGAAACTTGCTGGCCAGGCACCACATATGTACAAAACTGATCTCTGGGCTACAGCAACCCACAAGGAGTAAGGTAATTCATTTAAGAGGTTCTTGTGGTCGTGATGACCCCACCACATTAAGTCAACCCCAATGCCAGGTGACCACAACACGGGTAATGCAGCAGCAGCTTAAACAAGGCTGAGACCTCTCTGCATGGCAGCAGCATCTTCTCTAGGCTCTCATCTTCTGACTGTACCCCAGACACCTTTGCAAAGGTGGGATATGGGACCCTCTAATCTATGGAGCTCCACATACCCTCCCCTGCAAGACCATGACTCAGTTGGCGACTCCATCCTAGCAGACATTGGGGCAGGTGTCCTCATTAGCCAGGCTCCTTCCTTCGGCTGGCTGATTATCCTGGCTCCCTTCATACCATTGAGGTTCCAAGCTGGATCCAAAGTGGCACAGGATTGGGGGAAGGGTGGCACTCATTCCCAGAATCCCATCAATTCCACATGCCTGTCTCTCCCTATAGCACTCTACACTCATGGTCAGAATTGGGCCCTCCCTCCCCAAAACCAGGCTACTCGAACTATGCATTCAAATCCAGCCCTAGAGGGGCTTGGCTAGTGCAGGCATGATTGTGGTTGCATTTTAGTACCACTCCTAGAGCATCTTCCTTGAAAAGACCCCTTTTCCAATGACCCAGCTGACCTAATAGTCATAACTGACCAAGGAGTGACAGTGCAGTTTCATGGCATCAAGAAAACTTAAAAATCGCCAATCAAAACTGCAGTTCGGGGTGGCAGATCATGGTAAAGAGCTAGCACAGGGCTCGGATCCCTCCTTGCAGTCACAGGTCTGAGCCACCGCAGCAGAAGAGTTTGGTATGTCTGCCCTGGATCGATCGTTGGCAGGAATTCCGTCCACCCTAGATGCCATGCAGCAAGAGATGTGGGCAGGCTTTTCTTCCATAACTGCCTAAATGGGCCACCTGTGATCAGTGGTGACCAGACTAATGGAGACTACGGCTACGCACTCCACAAATATTAATGAGCTGCAACAGCATGTAAGTGACCAGGAGGATTCACTCCACATATTAACCAAGGAGTGTAGGAACCACACAAAACTGATTAAAGAGCTATGGGAGAGAGTGGATGAGCAAGAGAACCACTCCCAGTGCTGGAATATAAGGATAGTGGGGCTACCTGAAGGCACGGAGGGGAAATTTCCGGCAAGCGGTCTACAACAGTGGTTGGAGCAGCAACTTAAGCTACCTGCAGAGGCTGCTAACTATGAAATAGAGTGGGCGCATAAGGTAGGCCCCCCGCCTAAGCCGAATGAATGCCAGAGGCACTGTCTAATCAAATGCCTGAGGTACACAGATAAGGAAGTAGTGCTTGCTGTGGCGAAGAAGCAAGCTTCCCTCAAGTGTGGAAAACCCAGAGTGGGGATACACCAGGGCTACAGTCATGATTTGCAGAGCAAGTGGTAGAAATTTAATAGAGTCAAGGCCAAACTCTATGATCTGGGATGGCCCTTTTCCTTCTACTATCCAGCCAAATTGAGGCTCGAGTGGCTGGGGGCTTCAACCAAGACCTTCCAGAACTACTTAGAAGCAGAGAAATGGGTGACTGGGGTGGCACGTCAGGAGGGAGAGTGGCCGCCTCTTCTCTAACCATCCACAGAGCGAGAAGTGAACTCATTAATTTTAATTTTAATTTTAATTTTAACCAAGGTCAGTGAGCTTTTGGATCTAGTTGTTGGCTGTTATGGGTGGCCACCTAATTGTGAATGTTTTCCTCTCCCTGCCTCGGCCCTACTCTTCAGCCTGTAAGTGCTGTATCAGTAAGCTGTGTAGGCCTGTAAGAGCATGAGGTGAGCGATTACACTCTGCAACATGAAACCTTTGCTGTTATGGAGCTGTGTGGGAGCCAAGTTTGCGCTGGAGGAATCAGCTCATTCTAGCTCGGTATTTTGGCTTTGGCATGGGGGAATTATTAGCCGATAGCTTACTGGTGAATGACTTCCCATTTTTACAGGTCTTTGAGATCGCAACGTTCACCCCTGCCCAGCAGACATAAACTTTTTTTGACACTGGCCTATAGGCGGGAATCGGACTAACCTGACCACATCTGGGGATGGGGGTACCAGCGGGTTGGTGAGGAACTGTGGAACATGGTGCATCGTAAGGCGCTCTATCAGGGAAGTACACCTCTTTGTACATCCAGCATGTTGGAGACTGCATGAGGGGAGATGGGGATGCATGCTTCTGTATGATATTTGGTACTGGCCAGGAGATCTATATGATGTTATTTGGCTGTGGGGGGGGGGAAGGGGGTGTGGGGATCAGGGCCTTCATTGACATAGTTGGGGAACCAAATGGGGTTTAAGGCTATCTGGTGTATTCTCTTAGAACCTGTGAATCTTGGGTAGATAGCCCTAAAGGGCTCGCTAGTTCCGTGAGAGGAAAAGAGAGGAATGAAACTATGGAGGTGTGTGGCTGTGGACTAAGACTGGACTTCAGTCGATTGCATGTAACCACTGCATCCTTTTGATACTTGCCTTTGTTTAATATACCAATCTTAATTGCTTACAAAACGAGGGGGGAGGAGAGGTACACCGACCTCACGCTGGATACTTGGTGTTTGCTTGCTTTTTCTGTTTCTGCAGGGTGGAGGATGCCATGGTTCCCACCCCCAGAAGAACATAAACCAGGACCTTCAGCTGATGGCAGGTAAGGTAACTGTATCTTAATATTGTTCCTTTACTACCTGCCATGGAGAATCGGTCAGCTCCTTGTATTAAGGTCAATGGAATAGAAATTACGTGGCATAGTTAGATGCTCTGGTGATCTCAGAAACTCACCATCTACAAGACAGGGATCACTGACAGGGCGGGAGGATGCCCAGGTATACAAGGGGATTGTGTGGGTGCCCTGTTGGCACAATTAGTTGATAAGTTGGAGGGTAATGTTACAGATGGGTGGGAGGAGGGCAAGTTAAGTTGGTTTACTAAGGAACAAAAAACATTTGGCAAAGAGCAATTACAATTTTCGAGGGAATTACATCTTCAATGCTCTGCAACATTACAGTGGTGGCATAGTAGGACAAATAAAAGTAAAAATGGGTAGCCTAACTAAGGAGGTGATGTGGAATGTCAACAGTTTAAAATCAGTGCTGAAAAGAAGAAAGGTACTGAATGAAATGAAAAGGGCACAGGCCCATATTATTCTTATGCAGGAGACCCACATGTCCACACAAGAGGCTCAAAAAACTGAGCAATATATGGGAGGTCAGTGGATCTCATCCTGCTATTCTACAAAGGCTAGGGAAACTTCCATCTGGATACCCAGAAACCTGAGGGTTAAAATTCACAAAGTTATTAAGGATGGGGGAGGTAGGTATGTTCTGGCACACCCGTCAGTAGAGGACGCTAGTCCTATTTCGGTGGGTTCGGTCTACGCCCCCAATGTGAAGGATCAGATTTTTTTTCAGTGCCTAGCTTTAGACATGGCTAATTTACCAGCACCCTGGGTGATGGGGGGACTATAACTGTGTCAGAGATGTTACTTTGGATAGATCTATTCTGGCCCCTGTGCCAATGTCAAAAAATACGATGGCCCTAGGAGAAATAGAACAAGTCTACACTTTGGTTGATGCATGGCGACATCAGGACCCCACTAATAGAAAGTATAGCTTTCACTCTCATGCTCACGGGTCTTATCCTAGACTCGTTCGGCTGTTAGTCAGTGCCTCACTCATGGGTAGCATGGTATTAGCTCAATACTCCTCAATCTCAATATCAGATCACACGTATCTGCAAGGCTTGATGGACCTGGAGGGGGAGACCTCGTCAGGGAGCTTGGCGACTAGACCCCTTATTATTAAAAGATGTGGACTTCCTGGCTTATATGACCAGGGCGCTTGAGGAGTTCTGGAAATATAATAAAAAGGCGGATACCTCACACTCAGCTAGATGGGAGGCCATGAAAGCTTATGTCAGAGGTCTGGTAATTTCCTACTCCGCCCACAAAAAAAGAAAGACTCAAATAGATCTGGACAGGCTTAGACAACGTATTATGGCCTTTGAAGAGGCCCACATGTGGAACCCCACCCAGCCCCTATATAGAATAGTGCAAAAACTGAAGTGGGAATTCAACCTTTTAAACACTGCCCAAATTGAAAGACCCATTTTGCTAACTGGTGCCTTGGCCTACTTTGATGGTGATAGAGGAGGGAAGTTCCTCGCTTGGCAACTAAAAAGGAGGGCGTGTGATAGATCTGTCTTACAAATCCAAAAGGCAGATGGGGAACTCACGACCATGACTAATGGAATTGGGGAGGAATTTAGCAAATTTCACCAGAAACTGTATATGTCAGAGGTGGCTCCTACCCCAAAACAAACACAAGCCTTCTTTGATAAAGCCCCCCTTCAGACATTGCCCCCTGAAATGGCATGTGAGACAGACAGGCCATTAGAGGTAGCTGAAATATCTAAAGCCATTAGGGCCCTGGCAGGTGGTAAAGCCCCGGTCCCAGATGGCCTACATGTAGATTTTTTCAAGGCCTTTAAGGACTAACTGGTGGGCCCATTATTTGATGTCCTCCAGGAAGGACTGGCCAATGGATCACTACCACCAACCATGAGGGCTGCCACTACCACCATCCTTCCTAAGCCAGGGAAGGACCCTGCACAATGTGCCTCATACAGACCCATATCCCTGCTCACAGCTGATTATAAAATATTGGTCATGGTGCTGGCCTTCCGGCTGGGAGTCGGTACTCCCTATGCTTATAGATAAAGATCAGGCAGGATTTGTAGGTGGTAGGCATGGGAAACACAATACTAGGAGGACCATAAATATATTGCACAACTGGGGAAAATCAGCTGCAAAACATGGGGTGGCCTTACTGGCACTTGATGCAGAAAAAGCATTTGACAGGGTCAAATGGAGCTACATGATTGAAGCCCTAAAATGACTAGGTTTCGGGCCAGGAATCTTGAAATGGATAAGGGCATTGTACTCAGCCCCCAGCACTCAAATATTAGTAAACAGGGTGCTGTCCACCTCCTTTTCATTAGGACGAGGCACTAGGCAGGGATGCCCCCTATCCCCACTTCTCTATGTCCTAGCACTAGAGCTGCTGGCAGTGGCCATTCAACACCACACAAACATCCGTAATTTCATAGGCGGAGGGGAAAGAACACAAAATAGCACTATACGCTGATGACATTCTTTTGTATTTGCAAAACCCTGGGGAGGACTTACCTTTGGTGCATGGGTTGTTACAAGAATATGGGGCCCTCTCGGGACATAAGGTTAACTGGACAAAAAGTGAAAAGTGAACTTCTCCCTGTGGGCCGGATGGATAGGCAGGGACTGGTACGGGTTCTTGGGGGCCTGATGATGGCTGATAAGGTAAAATTTCTGGGGTTCCTTCTCTTGGCAAAAATTGGATCATTATATACCCAGAACTATAGCCCCTTAGTGAAAAAACTGGTCCTGGACTGCGATAATTGGAGAATTTTGACCCTAACTCTGATTGGTAGAGTTAACATGGTAAAGATGATGATACTTCCAGGATGCTTATACCTATACCAGTCTCTAATGGTTCAGGTACCTGCCACACACTTTAAGCAGATTAACTCTTTGATTCATGGATTTATCTAGAGGGGTAAGGCCGCCAGATCCAAGAGATCAGTCTTACAGATGTTGTCCAGCAGAGGTGGATTGGGCCTCCCCAACTTCCAGCTGTATTACCTGGCTGCTCAGCTGGCATTTTTGCCAGGGGGAATGAATCCTCAGAAGCTGGACTGGTTGTAGTTGGAGGAGGAGGAGCAGGTGGAGGGATCCCTGAGACATATGTATTTGTCTGGAGGACTGGGATCTAAGGTCAAATTAAACATCAGTAATCCTTGTACACTGGCTTTGGTGAGGGCTTGGCACACTGCACATGGTAGGTTGGGGAACGAGATGGGGGGTATACCATTCGCCCTTCTCAGATCTGACTACAGTTCTGAAGGACAGAGGGGATTATACAGTCCACTTGCACCAAAGAATGAGAGTATGTAAGGCCAGGGGCATCAAGTGTGACTTTCAGTTATATGGGGGGGAGGGGCTTCTGGAATTCTCTGAAATAAGGGCTCATTACTTGATTGATCCTGGGGACTACTTCACTTATCAAATAATACGCCATAGATTTGGGGATGTTATGAATGAGGAATGTGGGTGGGCAGTGCCTACACCATTTGAGGAGGGCTTATATAGGCCTCCTCCTGTGGTGAAAGCTTTATTCACCTATTACCACACATTGCTGGGAGCAGAACCAGATCAGGCTCAGAACACCAGACTGAAGTGGGAAGGTGACTTTGAGGTTGAGATGAAACACAATATCTGGAAGCTGGCTGTGAAGCACCTCAACACTTGCTCAAGGAATAATAGATTGTGGCAGGTGCAGTTCAATTTCCTATATAGAACCTATTTAACTCCCTCAAGGTTGTATACCATGAGCCCCAACAACAGTCATTCCTGCCCTAAATGTCACCATAAGCAAGCTGACTTTTTGCATGTGGCCCTGACCTGTGCAAAGATCGCCCTATTCTGGGCTGAAGTGCATAGAATCATGGAGGAAACCATCTCAGCCAGTCTGCCCTGTACCCCACTGGAATTGCTATAAGGGGCAGAACCAGTGGGTGATCGGAGGCATTCTGCCCATCCCTTGTGGGGGATTGCATTGGTCAATGCCAAGCAAGCACTGGCTCAGACTTGGATGTCTAGTGCTCCCCCATCAATACAGCAATAGATAAACAATTTAAAGCAGTGTCTCATGCTCAAAAAGATTCAACACTTAGTGAATGGTAATATTGGCACCTTTCAGAAAATTTGAGACCCCTTGGAGAGTGCAATAGAATCTGGTATAATTCCAGTATAATCGTCATTATTGTAATAGAGGGTCAAGGAAGCTGGGGTCATGCACACACCCCGCAGTGTTATCCCTGGGGGGTGTCTGTGCCTCCTCTCCTTTCCTTTTATGTAACTAGCTGCATTCCAAAAACTGTCACCTGGTTAACCCTATTTTGTTATTAGTCTCTTGAACTGTAATGAGTTGTGGTGTATAATTTATAAGAATATTGGATGCATGTGGACATGAATTTTAAGTGTACAAAGATATCCTCGTTAACCATGACATGAGCTTTGACAATTATCTGTAAAAAATGGTATTGTACATGGTGTACTGTTAATCTCTTCAATAAACATATTTTACAAAAAAAATCCAGCCCTCCATATCTTGTCTTAAGCTAGGAGGACCGCCGCCACTATACCACCACCACTATACTTCTTAGTGGAGCTACGGGACAGGGACAGGAGCAGGCAATCTGCCCTGCTCCTGCGGAACCACACACCGATACTCATCCTGGAAAGAAAATACCATGGAAAGGCACCAAACAGCCCCATTTATACCAACCAACACTGGGGCCAATCTCTGACCCACAGAATCTCCACCCCAGGATGGAGGCCACAAAAGGCAGGCTGAATGACACACAAATCAAAGTGGAGGAAACCTGGTAAACCCAAACCCATGGGTGTGTTACAACTGTAAACAAGTTTGCAGATTACACCAAGATATGGGCCAGAGCTAGCAATATTGTTGAAACAAATAGGATACAGGCAGATTTAGATACCACTGCTATATGGGCCACGAATTGGGACATGGGCCAGGATATTCAAAGGAGATGTGCCTGGCACAACTGAATTGCACCGGCGCATCACCAGAAGTGCGCCCCAGGGTCATATTCAAACCCTGGAGATGTGCTGCACAACTCCAGATTCACCGAGGCTCATCTATAATGTATGCAGTGCATCTCCAGGTGGTGTGCCCATGCATATGCGGCACAATCCAATATTCAGCCAAGATATGTGGTGCATCTGCCGGCACAACTCGGAGATGTGCCGCATACATGGGCACAAAGTTACACCTGTAGAAAACAGGCCTAACTTATAGCCACCCACAGGTGGACTGCTGTATTGCATGGTGCAGCACAGCAGCCACCAGCCATGAGTGGCTACCTCCCATACCCTGAACACATAACAAAATCTCCCCATACTTCCTGATATTCTATCGGTATCCCCCTCTCCACCTGGTACACCGATCATGTGAAATGAAATATTTTCCCCTTAAGCCCTGGTAGTCTAGCAGTACCCTCCTCCCCGCCTGGTACCAGATCAGAATGAAAAACAAATCCAATCATCCCTGGCAATCCAGTGGTACACCCCCCTCCCCACCCGCTACCCCGATCAGAATAAAAAAAAAACATCCACTAGTCCCTGGTAGTCTAGTGGTACCCCTCCACCCACACAGTACCCTATTCTGACCCCCGCTCCCCCCCAGGACTTCAGCAGGCAGCAAAACCCACCCACACACCTCCACACCTGCCCACTGAATGACAGGTACAGTAGCACCTGCAAGCTGTCGACCAATGGGCTTGCAGTGTGTACTGTCATAGTCATCTGCAACTTTGTGAATGAAGTCATTCATTCTCAAAGTTGTGAATGACTATTACAGTACACACTACAAGCCCACTGGTCGACAGTATCGACCAACGGTCTTGCAGGTGCTACTGTACCTGTCATTCGGTGGCAAGCTGCAGAGGTGTGCGGGCAGGTTTTGCTGCCCACTGAAGACCTGGGGGGAGAGCAGGTTGGGAATAGGGTCCTGTATGGGTGGGGGGTGTACCACTAGACTACCAGGGATGATTGGCTGTTTTTTTTTTATTCTGATCGGGGTACTGGCCAGGGAGGGGGGCACCACTGGACTACCAGGGATTAATGTAATGTTTAATTTACAGGGATCAGACTCAGAGATAGGGTTGGGGGGTACCACTAGACTACCAGGGATGCTTGGATTGTTTTTTTTATTCTGATTGGGGTACCAGGTGAGGAGGGGAGTACTGCTAGACTACCAGGGCTTAAGGGGAAAATGTTTTATTTCGTGTGATTGGTGTACCGGGTGGGGAGGGAATGTACCACTAGATTACCAGGAAGTAATTTAATATCTTTTTACAGGGATTGGGACTCAGGGGTGGGATGGGGACCACTAGACTGCCAGGAATCATTATGGCATGCATGAGCAGGGTGCCTGGTGCATTTTGCCAGGCCAGCCCTGCACAAGTCATGCACTTGGGGCCATAATGACATGCAAATGGCCCCATTTGCATGTGTGGTTTTGAATATCTGAATATTGCACCTTGCACATCTCCAGATGCACTGGCACATTCACATTCCAGTATTTAGACCTGTCTAGGGGATGCACCGACGCATCATAGTTGCACTGCACACATTTTATGATATATTCAGCCGAGAAGCACCATTGTGCATCTCATTTGAATATGTCACTGTTGGGCTCTGGCGCAACTCAGTTGCACGGAGCAAGCTCGTGCGCCATTGCAGGGCACAAGTTTTAATATTGGGGCCATGGTGTTTAATCCCGATAAGTGTGTGGTCATTCATATGGGTAGTAGAAACATCAGATCAACATACAGACTTGGTGTCACAGAATTAAGATCTTCCACAGAAGAAAAAGACTTAGGTGTGATAATTTAAACTATTTCGTCATTAAGTCACGTTGTCAGCTTTGACAAAACCGTAGAAAATACTGGGTTGCATGAAGTGCAGTTTTGTAAGCAGATATAGCTCAGTTATACTGCCTTTGGATAGGTCACTGGTATGCCCCTACTTGGACTATTGTTCCCAGGTCTGGTCACTTTATTGTAAGGCCAATATACAATCAGTTGAAAAAGCACAGAGGTGATTCACTAAAATTATTAGTGGAAGTGACTCTTTGAACTATGATGCAAGATTATCAAGGTTAATATAGGTTTGCATAGCTTACGGAGAAGACAATTAAGGGGTGATCTAATTATTCTCTATAATCAGTTTATCAATATAAATCTTATGTTGGAACTTGGCTTTGTTTTTAGGACATCAGAATGCAACATCAGATTTTATAATAAGCAGTTACTGGGGAAACTATTTAGGACTAATAAAAGAGGATCTTTATATACAAACAGAGTAGTAAAGTATTGGAATGGTTTACCATAATCCATTGTGTATTCACCAACATTGTGTAGTTTCAAAAAACAACTAGATATAGCAATGGACAATTGGGATCTAAGTTATTGACCACTGACAGTGGGGGGGGGGTAGACTAGAAGCGCCTTTGGCACGCTTTCTCTCTTAGCTACCTACTGTTAGTACCTCAGTACCTAGCATTGGTTGGCTGAGAAAAAGTGTACAGGAAAAGCTTCGCTAGTTCAGTGTGGGTTATCTCAGCATTGGGAAACTCCCTTGTGCCCTGGACAGTATTGATTACCAGTTGAGCCATGTAGAATAGGTGGCATTTGATGTTTGCTCCATGTAGGGCTTTCTATGATGGGCTTATAAGCCACCTATTTGTCTCACACGGCAGGGGTCACATCACTAAATATATGGAAGCGGTGATCGTCACAGGCTAAAACAGATGATTCCCTGGCCTGTTCCTGTATTTAAACATTGACCTAAAAATTCAGACGTTGTAGAATTACTGCCTGGGGCTTTCCGCCAGGTGGTGGCTGCAAGTGTAAGGAGTAGTGGGCCTTCTTTTTTTTTTTTTTTTTCACTTTTTCTTTTTATCTCCCATCCTGGGTGGCCCCACTAACTTGCTAACCCTCAGCCCTGTACTCCATGCTTGCAGCACACCTCCTATCTTCTCCCATGACTTACCCCCCATGGCGGGGCGGTGAGGATCCCTCAACCCACTGACATGGATCTGGTTCTGGTGGTGTCTGCAATTTGCGGGAGCTGGCAGTCATCCAGCCACCCAGGACATTTTTTCTCCTGCTGTTTTTCTCCTGGAGGTAGAGCAATTGATATCAGCATTGGCCGAGCTGTGTGTGCTTCTGCCCACAGCACGCCGGTCAACTGCTCCACCCCCATCCATTAGTTACAGGACCTAGGCACTCTGACACCCAGCCACCGCTAGGTATCAGAGGTGTGCTGGCCTCCATGTCCTGTCCTCCCAGGGAGAGGAGAGTTGTCCTCTCGATGCTGAATCTTCTCCCACCCCAGCCGACCCCTGGTGACCCACTCACACTGTGAACACAGGTCGCCGGCATGGCAAGAGGTAAGGTATGGTAAGATGCCTCAGCCCTCCACGGCACTGAGCCAGCTTTTAGTGGTCTCTTTCAATTAGGTACTCTGTACCATTTGCTGGGGGGCCAGCAGTCACTTGATGGAGCGGCTGCATAAATCTGAGCATGTTGGACCTCTCGTCCCCTTCCAGTATTCCCACAGGGACCACATTGTTTCTTCAGCTTCTTGCCTCCTGGTCCTTGATATGATCTTCCAGTTTTGCCACCGTCTTTTCAAGTTCTGCTACCAAGATGTCATCTCTGGCCATGTTGTCTTCAGTAGAACTAAAGCAGACTTTGGTGTCTGAAACTTGTTTGGATAGATCCAGAGTGGATTTGTAAAGTCGGAAATCTCGGGTCATCTCTAACCTGGCAATTTTTATACTGGTAAGCTCTGTAAAAAGATGATCAAGCTTGTCAGAAGTACTTTCAGTGCCCAGCTCCTCAGAGGGGGATGACGGTGGTGTGTCCTGCTTATGTCATTTATTGGCTTGGAAGCATGGCAGAACCGGTGGTGCCTCAGGTTCTAGAGCAATGTCCATATTGATGGATTTTCATGAGTTGCCATACCAGTAGTACACTGATTGTACCCGATGGATTTATGCACTGCTCAGAAAGATAAAAAGTTAGCCACTCTATTGAAAAACTGCCTTAAAAGACACATTTTTAGCGCTAATTCCCAGAACTAAGAGAAAAGCCGTCTCTCAGGCTGAATGCATCATGTGACTTGCTGTTAGATTGTCTGTTCCTCCATGTGTCGATCAGTTTGTATGTGTCATCATTAAGTTTTGTAGGGACTTGGAGCTACTAGAGTCACAAAAGGGAACCCCTGCTTATCAATTCCACATTCTGTCCAATACACAGTTTGTGTCTTTCATTACTTCCCATTGGTCCCTGAAGGCTGATATCTTGACTGCTAGTTCCTGGTAGGACTCAGGTGAGTCAATGTTTGGACCATAAGTGGATCTAATTGTTGGCTATTGCCCTACATTTAGTGTAAATTGCACCAACGAGAACCTGCCTCTTGTATTATTAAAAATCTTGTGGCACATGACTTTCAGATGTAAACATATCCAAATAGTTGTACCCCAATCTTTTGAGTTAAAGTTTGCCCAAATACAGTCTAGCTTCCATACTAGCTATCTATCATATGGGTTTCCTGGAATAGGACATCAGTTTTTTGCTTCTTTGACATTGTTTAAGGCTTTCGTTTTTTTCACCAGTGTCTCAAGTCCATTAATGTGCCAGAATAAAATTACCAAGCCCTTATTCATTGTCCCTGTGTTACTATATATTCACACATACTGTACATCTTTATTGTCTTCGTGTCTTATGTCCCATAACAGTACTTCCTTGCATTTTGCATTTCCCAGCCTCATGGCCCAGAATGCACTGTGCAAATGTCTGTGATATTGTATGCCTCATGAGTCATGCCAGTGCATGCACAATATAAACAGATTGAATATGAGAGGTGGGTGCCACCTACTGGCTTAGACAGAAATTGGTTTATCACCATGGCGCAACTGTAGCAAGGAATGCAGCAGCTGTGGCCATGGCATTCCATGGGAGCACAAAACCAACCAGGTGTCCAGCAAAATTGGATATGCTGCAAATCAGGACTGTACCAGCTAACCACAGTTCACCTAACCAGTAATTATATAAAATAAAGCAGGGACAACAGTGAAAACACATATTTTACCTGCTCTCACTGTGTGAAAACTTAATTAACTACTTGACCTTTGGTCTTATAGTTTATGAGATAGCACATACCTCACATGTCTTAAACAAACTCATCACACACTGTTGGCCATACATTAACTTTTGTTTTATTACTATGTAATTAATTACTCAAGTCAATTAATATGGGCATCATAAGCATTTTTCATAAAGGCTGTCCCTGAGGTTATTCTTTTGCTGTGCACATTGGATTCATACTGCAGATATGTCAACAGTAAAGTGGAACACAACCCTGATAATAAACGACCAGCAACAAAGTAATGGAGACAGATGAAATACACCTGAGGATATTAAAGGAGCTGTGGAGGGAGTTAGCAGTGCCTCTGGCAGCCATGTTCACTGAGTCACTCAACACAGGTGTGGTTCCAGAGAACTGGAGGAGGGCACATGTAGTCCCTCTTCACAAAAGTGGTAGCAGGGAGGAGGCAGGGAACTATTGGCCAGTCAGACTCACCTCAGTAGTGGGAAGATCATGGAGGCACTGCTTAAATAAAGAATCGTGGGACACTTGGAATCCAACTGTGTCCAAGATCCATGGCAACAAAGATTCACAGCAGGAAAGGTTGTGTCAAATGACTCAGACAGATTTTTTTTGACTGGGTTACAAAGAAGGTAAATTGAGGGCAGATGGCGGTGGACATTGCCTACCTCAGTTTCAGCAAGGCATTCAACACCGCCCCACATAAAAGGCTGGTTAGCAAGATGGGTAATCTGTGAATGGACCACAAGGTGATAAACTGGGTTAGAAACTGGTTAATGGACAGGAGGTAGAGGGTAGTGGTAAATAGGATCCAGTCCAGGGAGAGGAGGGTGACCAGTGGGGTGCCTCAGGGATCAGTCCTTGGGCCCGTCCTGTTTAATGTCTTCATGAGTGACATAGCAGAAGAGCTGGAGAGAAAGGTTTGCCTGTTTGCAGATGACACCTAGATCTGCAACAGGGTTGATACTCCAGATGCGGTTGAGAAAATGAGGCGGGACCTGGGGAAGCTTGAAGAGTGGTCCAAGGTGTGGCAGCTGAGGTTCAATTCAAAGAAGTGCAAAATAATGCACCTGGGATGAGGGAGCTCTGGAGAGGGCTACAGGATGGGGGGAGTTGCTGACAGTCACCAAGGAAGAAAGGGATTTGGAGGTTATCATTTCAGACAACCTAAAGGTGTCTAAGCAGAGTACAAAGGCTGCAGGGAGGGTCAGTGGCATGCTGGGGTGCAGAGGCAGAGGTATCACTAGCAGAAGGAGGGAGGTGGTGATTCCATTGTATAAAACACTAGTGAGACCTCATCTAGAGTATTGTGTACAATTCTGGAGGCCACATCTTTGTAAGGACATTGACAGAGTGGAGGTGGTCCAGAGAAGGGTGACAGAGATGGTACAGGGCTTGTATCACAAAACATATGAGGAGAGATTAAAGTACCTCAATATGTACTCGCTGGAGGAGAGGAGGGAGCGGGGAGACATGATAGAAACCTTCAAGTACCTTAAAGGCACAAACAAGGTGCAGGGGGTGAAGGCTTTCAATATAGGAGAAGTATAGGATTGAGGGGGCATGATATGAAATTGGAAGGTGGCAGGATGAGGGGAAATGTGAGAAAGTTTTTCTTCATGGAAAGGGTGGTAGACACATGGAATAGCTTGCCACAGGAGGTGGTGGGAGCATGCACAGTGAAAGGATTTAAACATGCATGGGACAGGCATAAGGGAACCCTAGAAGTGGGAAGAAGAGGAGAATGCCGTTGATCAAGTAGGGTCAGAGGCTGCAAACAAGGGTAGGACTTACAGGCAGACTGGATGGGCCTAGCAGTCCTTATCTGCTGACAATGTCTATGTTTCTATGTTTCAGTGTTCTATGTGTCTATGTTTACCACACCAAAATGCATTTTTTTATCATATTATGCATGCCAAGAGAGCAAAAGCCTTTACAAACCTTCACAATGACTTATCTTGCATCAGGAAATGACACAGAATCGAAAGAAAATGGTTAGGTTTATGATTTAGTTTTTGATAATTACTTGCAGTAGTATATAAAGAAAATTTAAGTATGTATTTATGAATGTTCTGATTTACAATTAATGTTCACAGGATAGCCCAGCTGAGATGTAGCATATTATTATTAGTATACTCCTTCCTGCGTCTGCCCATTGCACAGGGAGGTCAAGTGACTAGGTCAAGGACACACATATGAATATAATAATTTGTAATTCCCCTGCCACCATTGAGAGGAATCCCCTAAATGTGGATAGTGGACCTATCCTGGATACACAATTTTAAATCAATAAATAATTTAGTGGGTACAAGGTTTGAACCTGGAGTCTCCTGGTTCATAGTTTTGAGCTCCAACCATTGGCTTCCACTGCCATCCACTGTGATCCACAGATGCATTGAAATTAGGTTTAGCATGTATCGTAAGTTACAGAGAAAGTGATATCTGCACAGCAAACATTTTTCATAAAGAAGTGATTCTTTAAACCAGATTTCAGAGCATGAAAGTTGATTATGCACAAGACAGTAGATTAAGTTTCCTCTGTCATTTGGAAGTTTAAGAATGATAATCCTTTTCATTTTTTATAACATTTTACATTCTTTCATCACACTAACATCTCATGTTTCAAAGGTCCCAGATGGCCATGAATGATACATATAGGCATGCCACGCACATCATGGAAACAGTAGCACCATAGTCTAAAATATAGGAAAATACATGGTAAGCTGCTAGCAGATCCATCTATTTTTAATGTTGCTTTTGTACATTTTAGTAACCATATTTTTACAGCATTTCTAGCCATACAAAGTCAAAGCTTTACATGTTAGGCATTCTGCAATTCAGATTTCAAAACAGACATGATTTGAAGAAAAAAACAGTTACACAGAAGAAGTAGTGAGAGAAGGAACAAATATGGCCACCTGACTGCCTCCTGGTGGCCTGAGGAACTGGTGTTTGTTAATGTGAGGTGGGATGCATGCAGTAGAGGAGGGATGCCTTTGGGTGCAAGGAGTGTGGGAATAATATGCAGACACATTCACTCAGTGGTGCTGTGGGAGGTGAGAAAATGTAGAAAAACCTTGTTGGGGCTCTGGGTATGCAGATGAAGCCCCTTCCCCCCACATCCAGTGGGATGCTTCTGTCTCCCTGCCCAGATTGCTCCTGCCATATGATTCAGGTCTTGGCTGGTACCATGGGGATAGCTAGTCTGGCCTTGCTGTACAGGGTATGCTGAAGAGATTGGGGGGGGGTTACATCAGGAAGAGATGGTTGGCTGTGAGCGGCTCTCGGTGATGGTCAGGCAGGGCAGTGTGGTGGAAGAAGGCCCTGCCCAGGCTACCACAAACCTAGGAGGAAAATGCAAAATTAAAACAAAGCTTTTCAGTAAGCATAAGGGCTTGCAGTATTGTTGTGTTAATGGAAAACTCTGCATAAAGAGCAGGTGACCAACTCTGTAAGTGCCCCTTCAGATTAGCCTTTAAAGTATTTATTTTTTTCATTGTCTAAAAAGGAAGTCTGTTATACTTTGTCAGGGGTCTATAACTTCCGATGAAGAGAGCTGCCCCTGCCATGCCATGGAAAGCACTGCACTTTCCATGCTCAAAGTGCCCATTAGCACAAAGCATGTGCCAGAAGCAGAGTACTTCATATGCCATGGTAGCAGCAGCCCTTTTTATCAGAAGATACAAAAGCTTAAAAAAATATGAATTGGAAACAAAAAGAAGATACAAACTCACTGTAAAAAGTAGCACAACTTCTTTTTTTTTTTAAATAATGGCATAGTTATTGTAATACCTTAAATTCCAAATGTGTAATACCAAGGACATTTGTTTTAAATTTTATTATGTGTGGTTCATAGCTCAGTGCTTGTGCTACGTACTGCATGCACAGTGTTGGGTAAGTTACTTTTTCTATTACTTTCTGTTATGTTTGGAAACTTGTTCCACGAAGCTCTGTGCAGTCACTAGCAAGGATGGACAAGTACTAAAAAAAGTAATATACCTTACAAGAATAGTTACTTATTCCTTTTTTTACAGAAACAATACAAAAATAGTAAATAACTATAAAAGACTACACTTTTTGAAAGTAATAGGTTAGTTACTAGTTACTTTCAAATAAATGTAATCAGTTACAGTTATGTATTTCTTTTCTATAAAAAGATATAAGTAATTGTAACTGTAAGGTGTATTATATTTTCCATTAGAAAATGGCAAGAAAGAATTCTCAGTCCTGATTGGCTGACATTGCCTCCAAGCTGGGCATTTATTTCTTAATAGACGCCCAGCTAAAAATAAGTACCAGCCCATATACCACCTCACCACATAACCTTGTACAGGGGTGCCCAACCTGGTTTATCATAGGCTGAAATCACTTGATTCAGTTTGAAATCCCCGCCATGTTTTTCTCTCGCTTAGCGAGAGCTACTGGTCTCCCCAACTTCAGTATTCGCTTCCGTTAACTAAAAACCTTAAAAAAAATAAAAAAGCACACACTGCAGTTGTTGTACATAAGGAGGAGGGTCAAAATACTTTTTCTCTTAAAGCCACACTCCCCTGACCGCATTCTCATAATGCCATGCTCAGTACAAAACAGAAAGTCGTTAATCCGAGCAGCTTCTCAGTGAGAAACAGAATTCTTACACTTCTAGTGTGCCTTCACAGACGTAGAAACTCCCTCACACCATAATGCCTACACAGTTTAGCACAATGCCCGCACAGTTAACTCCAGATTAAAAATAATTTACCTCGGGATGTCACTGCGTGCAGACACACTTCAGCACCTTCTTCCGGATCATAGCTGCTACCAGACGACGACTTAGCTGCAAACAAAAAAACTCTTGCAGAAAGGGCAGATATCTTAAAACAATGCCCAGAGACCGCTATGGGGATTTTAAGCACACAAAAATTTTGTTGTTCCGGTGCATCTGTGTCTGCTGTCTAGTGGGGGGGGGGGCAACAGGAGCTGGAACAGCCTTAAAGAAACATGGACTACTTTTTCCATACTTTTGTTTCTGCTAATTCTGTTCATTTTTTATAATTATTTCCTCTCTTCTTTTACCACTTGATTAAAATTTACTAACAATACCATTTTCTAAGCACAATAATACCCTCCGGGGGGGCATTATTGGGAAATACCGGACCTTCCAGGGGCTATAAGGCCCTCCCTGGGCGGTCAGGTGTTTCCCAATAATGCACACCCTATCGGGTATTATTGCTTACGAACTTCTCCATCATTGCTAGTGACTGCACAGAGCTTTCTGGAACAAGTTTCCAAAAGTAATAGAAAATAATAGAAAAAGTAACTGTGCCTGCATGATGTAGGTTTGAGTTGGATACAGAGGCCAGACCAATAAATAGAATGATGCTTCCAAGGTATTAGTTATATGGGATTATTAGTGCTTAGGTACTTTGGCATAGACATGATTAGGTCAGTGATTACAGTACATGATGAACAGAATGGTATATGCAAAGTGCTTAGATGCTGGAACAGATGAGTAACTTGTTATGACTTGATGTTTTGGCCTTTCTCTGTACCCCACCATAGGAAAGATGGTTAGTCGAGTAGTATGTGATCCCCCAAAGAATAATAAATATCACACAATTATCTCCTCCAACTCCAGAGAGTATGGCCAGTAGCTTGCAGGAAAGGAAAAACCCCCTTGGGGGGAACCTCTGAGGACCCATGGCTACTGACCTGCTTGTCCTTCTGGGCATACTAAAAGAGAATAATCCTAATTTAATGATAATACATAATCAGCTAATCCGAGTTTCAGAGTCATAGATACTGATCCAACAAAGCAGAAGCTGAAATCGAAGTACTAGTATAGAATATCAGGTGAAATGACATTGCAATATTCTATTGAAACCTAGTCCAAGAATTCCAGATGAGCATAATGAGTTAAAGCGAGCAGCATTGGGTGAACAATCCAAAGGCGAGGGAGTCTTCTCCGAGAACAGGTATCCAAATGATTAAGACTCAAACCCAGAATATGAAACTGGTTGTTGATGATCAGATAGCAGGCTCTGCACAAGTGGGCTTGTTGAAGAAGCACAGAAGCGGGATGGAACCTTTGGATCTGGCAAGAGTGAAGGAGGTAAGTGAAGGAGTAAGAGATTAAGCACGGTTAGATATCATAAGGTTTGGAGGACCTCCATCCCCCTAGGGCAAAGCAGTTTGTAGAAATAGATGAGAAGGTCAGTGATATGCCTCCAGGTCTTGAGCGAGCAAAGCAGGTAACTATATAAGCATATGAAGTATCCAGGTGGACTTGCACAAAGGTCAGCAGTGTTTTGGAATGTCTAATCGATGCAGATGTAGGGCCATAGAGCGAAGAGCTCCTGAAAGGCTAGCAAATAGCATGTAGGTGAAGCATAGATTATGCATATTTCCATTCCCTGATGCTGGCGAGGCAGGTGTTAATTAGGCGTAGTCGAACCTTCAGGCTTCTGCTGATGGGAGGCTTAGGAGTTCACAGAATGGCAGATGGCTTGAGACGAAGGCTGATGAACTGATGACGAAACACAGTTAAGTCATATGGCACTGAAAGAGGTTAGTTTTTATGTTTAAGTCATGATATAGAAAGGCATAATGTAATAGAGCTGAGCTGAGAATCCAGGCAGGAATTGGAGGCAATAGATCCGAATCAATGAAGCATCTAGGTAGGAAGCATCCAAGGGAGTATAAGGGGTGAGCCCTAACGAGGTGAGGATGTGCGGCTTAACCACGTAGGTTAGCTGATGTGAGGTAGGAAGTAGCAGGAGTGCAGTTGACCACATGTAGGTCATCCAGTAAGTGAATAGTAAATAGTAGCTAAACCCCATGAAGGCTAGCATGCAGCTGGACCCCATGTAGGTCAGCTGGTAAGGTAAGTAGAGTGGCAACTAGCCCCATGTGAGCTAGCATGCGCAGCTGGACCTCACGTAGGGCAGCTGGTAAGGTAAGGTAAGTAGAGAGTGGCAGATAGCCCCACGTAGGCTAGCATGCACAGCTGGACCCCACATAGGTCTGCTGGTAGGTAGGTAGAGAGTGGCAGCTAAGCCCAAGAAGGCTAGCATGCACAGCTGGACCACATGTAGGTCAGCCAGAAAGCGAGGTAGGAGCAGTAATGCAACTGAAGTGAAGCAGAATGGCAAGCATCCAGGGATATTAATGTAATCCTAAAACATAGTCTGGAATGCGATCCACAATGAAGCACTGATGGTCCTGGACAGATGGAGAGAAGGGAACAAGCAACGGAAGAAGCGACATCCAGAATCCAGTGGCAAGGTGTAGAACACAATGATGTGGAGCCAGGCTGACGTGCATGACAAGGGTCGCCAAAGGAAGGAGTAGAGCATGGCAGCTAGCCCCCCCCCAAAGGCTAGCAGGACCGCAAACCCACACACTGGTTAGCAAAGAGCAGTATATGATGCCAGGCTAGGTCACCATGAGGCAGGTGGAAATGACTGAACCCCACATAGGCCAGTCGGAAAGGGAGTTAGGAGTTGAGCTAGGCCCCACATAGGCGAGCAAGACCAAATGTACTGCCAAGGAGAGCTGCCTGAGTGCAGTAGGCACCTGGGCAAGTGTGTAGAGCAATGGGACCTGGATGAACCCTAGGTAGCTCAGGGTTGCTTGCAAGAGAGAACTAAAATCAGAGCAGTACAGGTTAGAAGGTTATCAGGCATATAAGTGTAAGCAGTCTGTCATAGCTAAGCTGGAGTAAGTGGACAAATAGGAATCAAGTCCAGGTGCAGCTGCTCAGAGCCAGAAGTGCTTTAATTAAATAAATATCATGTGTCTTGTTCTCATAGTGGAGAGATGAGGTCAGAATTCATACATGCAGTTCCAGAGATGTGCTTCCCAGAATGAGCATGTATGCTTGCTGAGTAAAGTGCATGGCCAAGCAAGGTCGAGCAGAGCAGCAAGTGAAATGACCGGCAGCTGCACAGTGTCAAGGTTAAAATTAGATAAGTATATGATGCATGGTGCTTTCAGAAGAGTGTAGTCCAAACTGCCAGATGAATCCGTAAGTGTAACAAGCAGACAATGTAGCAGGCGGTTTAGGCAGGTATGGTGGCGCCGAGGCAATGATGGTGCACAATACACCAATGGGAGGTAAGGAACCCCGCAGTCAGTGGGGTACCAGAAGAATCCCCAAGCCGTAGTCAGGAGAAGGAGAACAGAGCGGGCGAAGAACTGGGCATGGTGCCGGGCTGCTCCAGAGGAAGGGAGAGGAAACAGAAAGCAAGTGCACAAGCAATAGCGAGCATAGGCAGAAGAAATGGCCAAGCAGGAGGGAGGCAGCAGTTGGAATGAGCAACAACACCCCCCCCCCAAAAGAAAGAGGCACACGGATGAAGGAAACATGCAAACAGAGGGAAGGGAGCCAGAAAACCCACAAAAGAAAATGAAGGCAGACAGGACAGATGGGAGGGGGGGCACCAGGAGAGAGCAGCCACAGACCAGCAACAGCACTGCAGCGAGTGTGATTCACTCTAAGCAGAGCAGCAGGACTCTGCTTGTTTAAGTAGGATGTGGGTGAAGAGCTCTTCCCCCACATAACTACAGGCAGAGCCTTTCAATTATCTATTGACTGTAAAGTACAGTATTTTAGCTGATGTGGGAGTTAGATGAACACTGAAATTACCTGTTCATGTAAATTTGCTGTCCCAGGCTGGAGAGCAAGCTGGAGATGTTGAGCAGAGCTCTTTCAATCTAAAAAACTCTGTTTTGGGCAACAACAAAGGGTTAAGCCCCTTTCTTCTAGAACAGGCAAAGTGTTAACAATAAACACATGGTTGGTTCAGTCAGATGGCACCCTCCCAGGCCATGAGCTTGGGGGACATTAGGACGGAGTCCGAATATACATAACAAATTAAGACTAGTTTGGTTGTGGAGGAAATCCCAACAGGGGTGTGCTGTCAAAGAGGCCAGACTGATGATGTAGGAAAAGGAGCTGGCCTGCCATCAGTATTTTGGCTGTATTTCTCTTAGGAAAATCAGTCTTACCAGGGATTTGGGGAAGCCACATAATTGCTGCCCAAGTCTGATAAGACTCACAAGGGTCTCACATAATAGAGGGAAAATAATTTTGCAAAGGAAAATAGCTGTGCGAGCAATAGAATGAAACTAAACAGTGTGGTAGGCAATTCAGCCTGGAGGGAGAGAGAGAGAGACTGAAAATACTGCCCATGCAGTAGGTGATCCCATAAGTCGCAAACAGACAGACATCAGAGGATCTCCACCAGCCCCTCAGGAATATGTCCTTACATAGATATGTGATGCGGAGGATCCACCTTTTGCACTCCCTGCAAAATATATATAAACCTCCACCCTTCTGGAACAGTGGGGAAGAGGCGACCCACCCTCAGGGCAGCAAGAGTGGATGCAGGTCACATAACACCCAGTCACAGCTGACACACGCACCACACATCCACACTCACCCCAGACACACTTACCCATCAGCACGGTCACACTTGCACAGGCTCTAAACACCAGTTCGTGCATATTGCATTCACCCTCATGCATTCGCTTACGTCACCCCGCACTTGTTCCTCCACTCTATTAATGGGACACTGACTCACAAGATTCCAACTGGGGGTAAACTTTGCTTCTACTTAGAATTTAGTGGGAACTAGTGAGTGTTATTCTGTGTGATCTCTCTCTTTTCAAATACTTTGTTTTCCATTTCTATATAGTATATACCATATTCCTCATAGTCTTTAATGACCAGGATATTCAAAGGCCCTGATTTGAGCCACTAAATTTTTGCTCCAGGAGCAAATTAGTAGTATACTAGAACATGCTTGGGCACTTTCTGAATGCTAAAGATATGTTCTATTATACCAGCCAAGTGCTATCCTGATTATGATCATAAATCCTAGTGCTCTACTGGCCACAGGTAGTATGTGGCAAATAGGGCTCAATGCAGATTGTGGGAGCAATCCCACTGTTAGGGTCTACTAATGGTAATTGCTCCTCTGGAGCAAGCTGCTATATTTGTATCTTAAGATGCAAATGACCCGATAGCACTAGCAAGGTGCCATGAGGTCATTTGCATCTCATTCGGGCCTCTTTACAAGACCAGAGCATACACATATTTTGATAACCCCCCAACTTGGCTCAACTCAAGGCTGCTGACCATGTATGAGCTGTCAGCAGCTGAGTATGTCTGTCTTGCTAAACCATTTGCGTTCAGTATTCCCACTCTGACCCACTCACCCTGTCCCCAGCACCCTCCATTGATGATCTGCACAGACACACTCCTCACTCCTGTGACTGGCTGCTGACTGACAGTTTTCAATCTTGCACCTACTGTAAAGGTGGGCAATCATGAATTGTCAGTCAGTGGCTAGCTGTAGAGGTGAGCAGGTGGCTGTGCCAGTTGTCAACAGGAGGAGTTTTCTAGGGACAGGGAGGGCAGTTTGGGGTGTGGGATGCTAGACCTACAGGGCAGTTCTCTGGGGACAGAGTGGGCAGGTCAGAGTGGGTGGTGCTGATCCTATGGGGGCAGTACTGCACACCAGGGAATTTGATGATTGAATAGAAGTGGCTGTTTGGGGTTGGGGGTCCACTGGACACCAAGGAGTTTGGTGATTAATTACAGGCGGGTGAGTGGGTGGGTCAGTGGACACCAGGGAATTTGGTAACTGAATATTAGTGGGTGATCAAGGGGACCACTGGACACCAGAGAAGACCTTGGTTAGAGGAGTGCAGTATATAAGAACTGGTTAGGGGAGTTGGTAACTAGTGCAGGACTAATGGCAACTTACTGTCTCTCCAACTCTATCAACACGCATGTGCACTTATAAGCAAGGTACTATTAGCTGCTTTGCATAGGTGCACATGGAATTATATGATCCTTCTTTGCATTGGGGTCCCAAAGTGATGTTAGCAAGTCGCTAACTTATTTTTGATCACTAAAGCCCTTCTAATATTCTTCCCAGTGTGTACAATCCTGTACCATATGCAACAATTGTGGAATATTAAATGTTATTTTTATATACTTCCTGCTTTCTATGACTGAGTTTTTAAGGTATAGATAACCTGGGATAATAATTGGCAGCTCTGTGACTCATTTCCAAAGAGACAGGCTGCTAAGTTATGTAAAGCAAAGTGTTCTCAGCTGTGACTAAAGGGTGAGTAGTTTGCCCTTTGGGAATGGTCACTGTAGTGTGTGAGTAGTGACTGTGGTAGGATTCTGACTTAAAGATACCCTGACTGAGGGTCAGTCTGGGTAGTGGTAGCATATCAAGATGACCATTGAGGCATCTGAAGGGTTGTGCAAACTGGTAGCAACGCAGACTGAGTTCTGGGTGAGAACCGATCAATGACACCATGCATTCAGGTTGTTGATGTTACCTTTCGTTGTCTTGGTGCATGGGTTGTAGAGCTAGCCAAACTGAAATGTAAGAAAATATCTGTCTGGTCAGTTTATAATGGACCCAGACCCTTTTATGAGAAAATCATGCAACAATCAGACAGTTACAGTAGGACACCCTCTGAAAATACTACTAGTTTTGAAATGTACTCAACTTCTACTTTTTACTGCATATCTGAAGAAGTTTTTCTCTTGCTAATAAGAAGGCTAACCCCCTCAGAGTACTAGATGTGAGCTGTGAATCAATACTATACTTTTTATTTTAATTCTTTCATGTCTGGGTAAGGCCCATTAGGCACAACTGTCTGTTTTCAGAGGTGACCTGGAAACACTGGGGTGGTTAAGTGACTTGCTCAGAGTTGCACACTATGCAAGTAGAGGTTGTAGGAATCAAACCCCTTCTGCTGGATGTACCAAGCTCATTCACATCTCGTTGCTCTAACCTCTAGGCTATACTGCCGGCCTCAACTTGTAGGCTAATATGTTTGTATATCTAACAAGCAGCTGAGTGGGGGCTCACAGACTAGGCTAGTGCACATACCCCAAGTGCTGATAGTCAAACAACAATGTTAGTTCTCTGCTCTTCAGAGACATGTCAGCACAACCAAGCAAAAGGAAACCAGACAGGTCTTACCTTCTTCATAGTATTTTACTTGAAGACTGTTTTACAGGGAAAAATAGCAAAAGTAACAGAAGTGAGAACAAAATAAGCAACTTGGTAGAAAAAGCTCACCACATACACACATGAATCAGCTTTGGCTTGGGAGGGAGGGCAAAGTAGCTCCTGAACTGAATGCTGCATGCTGCAACAGTAATATCAGCATCACATATATGACTAGTTGAATCCAAGGTCCAAAGCCAAAAGCAACAAAATGGAGCTTCTCCCGTACATATGGACATGCCGGCCTGTGAGGCAGTAATCATACCTGCGTGCTTATATTTCAGTGTCAGTTGATGCCATCCTTAGAGCATCTCTGTGTATCTGTTACTGTGTATACCATTATTTGCACTGTGAACCTTACTGACTGAGACATCACCACTGACCAAGAAGAGCCCTTCACCTTCTGCTAGATTGGTCACACTAGTGTTGCCACAAAGCTGATGAGGTATGAAAAGGAAAGCACTAGATATGTAAACTTCCAGGTAGACTGCTGGGCTGCATCATACCTAGTACTGTATATAGGTAAAAAAATCTTCAGTTTGGTAACAGGCAGCTGGAAACTGCTTCTAAACTAAAACAGTAATTTGTTCACTAATTTTGAAAATTCATGACATTTGCACTGTTATTGGCAGTACTAGCTCTTTAAAATCTAAAGCCCTCATGTTTTATAACACTTTGCAGAAATATTTTATTTTTTATCATGTGACACTTTTTCTGCCTTCGGTGGAGCTGACCCCGCGATCTCCGGCCGCCATTGCCCGCAGCCCCAGACCCAGTCATACGCATGGGCCACATGAACCCACAGAACCAGGGACAGGCCAACATCATGCCATACCCTGGATGGGCACCTCTCTTATGTCCGGGGAGTGGCCATCAGCCCCTGAGATCACCCCCCAGTGTGTTTCCTCCATTTGCTTCCCCTTGGCTTGCAGATGTGCAATGATGTCCAGGCACTATGTGCCGACGTCTGCCACACTCTGCCCCATGCTGTCATTGCTCTGGTAGTGTCCCCGGTCATCACCAGGAGCCGCTACAGAGAGGTGAAACCCCAGATCCCTGCCTGGGATAGGAGATCAGTCCTCTGGACGCTCAATCCCATCCCTCCCCTGCCAACCCCTGGTGACCAGGGCTCGCATCCGAAGCTGGGTCACCAGCGTGGTGCGAGGTGTGGCATCCAGCACCTGAACCCTCAGTGCCACCAGGCTGGACATGCAGAAATATTTTATTCTGAGAAACATCTTCTTTATTAATTCATTCTGTCCTGGGCAGCCATTTTGTGTCATGTTAAGCAATGTATGGTTTGGACATAATATGAAGCTATTGGACGTATTTAAATAA
Organism: Neoceratodus forsteri; assembly: GCA_016271365.2. Classification (NCBI taxonomy): domain Eukaryota; kingdom Metazoa; phylum Chordata; order Ceratodontiformes; family Ceratodontidae; genus Neoceratodus; species Neoceratodus forsteri. The sequence continues at coordinate 1,685,799,635 of CM057456.1, forward strand.
TGTCATTGCTTAAAGATGATCTGTAAAGTGAATGCTGCAGCTTGCTCCCATCCCACATACCTTTCTGTGCTACGGTAGGAGTTCATGGATGCTATGATGACCATTCTTAGAATAATGAGTATATTTTAAAACACTGCCAAAACTTTTCAGCAAATGTGGAAGTGCAGTTTGGGTCCCTATAGAGTGGGTACCAGTTTTCATGGCTATTCCACCCATTTAGTGAAGTGGCAAACACCACTGCTGTGAATGTACAACAGTGGCTAGAGCTTAATATTCTTTATTTCATTGATTTCACAGGGGTCTTGATACCTAAAAGAATACAGCAACACCTGGACAGGCCATTGCTATAAGGATTATTTTAGGCATGTTTGCCACATCACTGAATGGGTGGAATACCCATGAAACCTTACGCCCGCTTGATTGGGACCTGCACAGCACTTCAGTGTTTGTTGAAAAGTTTTGGCAGTGTTTTTAAATATACTAATTATTCCAAGAAATGTCATCATAGCAGCCACGTCCTCCCACTGCAGCATAGAAAGGTATGTGGGACGGGTGTAGGCTGCAGCGTTTACTTTACACACCTCCTTTAAGGAAATACTTCACTTCCAAGGGAAAAAGTAACTTTTACTGAATGAAATTAAAAAAAATAATATTTTACACAGACTTTTTGTTGAGCTGACTGCCTTCCTGGACAGGGCAAACTGTTTGTTTAAAAGTCGTGTTTTTAAATGAGTACTGACATACAGTATGCTCATTGGAAGATGACAAAACTTTGAGATGGTTCTAGGCATTGATAGTGCAGCACTTCTACAATGTGTGAATGAAGTCCAACAGGCCAAAACTATGCTAATCTTATGTTTCTGATCTCTGGCAGTAATGAGATGCCAGCACGCTGTACTTCAAAGCCTGAACTGATACAGATAATCTCGTGAAAGGCCTTCAGAATTTCAAGTGAGCTCTCAGATGCATGTCTGGGTGACGTGTAGGGGATTATACAGACAGCACAGGCAGATGATGGAATAGGTACTGCCTGTTTGATATCCAACCCTTTGATTATTTAGGAAGCTTCTTTTTCAAGGGGAAAGTAACCTTGAATCAGCAGTAACACAGAAAATAATTACTTTGTCAAATACCTTTCTGTTCATGTACTTAAGTTAAAACATTGTACAGCAACTTCTAAGTAGTATCATTTGAATTAGGATGACTGAGTGAATGCATGATGGGCAGCTTTTTCAGTCCGGGTAACAGTGCCCATAGGGTAATCAACAGAATTTGTCCAATTACAGTATATGATCTAAGAAATGTGGCTGGCAGCCTTGAAACAATAAACAATGCCAGTAGCTCATTAGGTTGCAGGCTGACCTCTGGGGCCAGAATATTGCAAGTTCATAGTTTTAGCCCCAAATTATGAACTTGGGCTAATACCCACTGACACTGTAATGCAATATTAGGGGGTGCAGCACTGTTAAGGTGCTGTAACAAGGAAAGGGTGGTAAACAGCAAAATAAGTTCTACACACTAACTTTTTAGAGATACGCCATTCTAGTTTAAAGAAACATTGTATAAATTTCCCATCTACTGTATTTATGAACATAGGAAACTGCCACCAGATACAGGCCATACAGTCTATCAAGTCTGCTCGAATGCACAGCTAGCATACCTTACACTGCAGTTGCTCCTTCCTTCCCTCCCCCAGTCACAGTGACCTTCCCCCTCACCTTGTCCCATTCCCTTTTAAAACTGCTCACCACCTCCTTGGACAGAGTGTTCCTCTTAGACACCACCCTTTCTGTGAAAAAGTGCCTCCTCATTTCTCTCCTGAATCTTGCCCCCTTCAGTCGCAGACAATAAACCCCTTTGTGTCTCTCCCACCCCTCAACTTAAATATCCCCTCTGTACTAGTCTTGTTTATACCCTTTACGTAGTTAAAGGTCTCTTTCATATCACCCCAAACCCTCCTTTCCTCAAGGGAGTGCATATTAAACTCCCTTAGCCTTCCTTCATAGGGTTGGTCTTCCAATCCCTGGATCATCTTTGTCACACTGCACTGTATGCCCTCCAGTAATCTAACATCCATCTTCAAGTACGGGTGGCAGTACTGCATGCAATACTCTAGGTGTGGCCTCACCAATGACCTGTACAGAGGCAGGATCACCTCACCTCTCCTGGATGTGATTACCCTAGCAATACACCCCAGCATCCTGTTGGCTTTAGCTGCTGCCTTCCTGCACTTTGCTGAGTTGTTCATTTACCCTTTTATTATCACCCCAAGATCCTTTCCTCCTCAGAAGTGATTAACTGTACCCCCCCCAACAGATAGCACCTCCTTGGGTTTCTTGCTCAGAAGTGCTGAACTTTGCACTTCTTAGCGTTGAACCCCAATTGCCAAGTGTCTGACCAGTCCTCCAGTTTAGTCAGATTGTCCTGCAACACCTGCCACCCTTCTGTGTCATTCACCATCACTCCGATCTTGGTGTCATCTGCAAACAGACTGATCATATTCTTAATGCCATGCGAGATGTCTGCTATGATGATACCAAACAGCAGTGGGCCCAGTCCAGAGCCCTGTGGTACCCGGCTTGTCACAGTCCTTGGAGATAAGAGTTCCCCTCCCACCATTACCCTCTGTTGCCTCCCCTGCAGCCAGTTCTTGTTCCAGTTCATCATCTTTGTCCCTGCCCCAGGTATTTCAACTTACTAACCAGCTTCCCATGTGGCACTGAATCAAATGCCTTGCTGAAGTCCAGATACAGGACATCCACTGCATGGCCCCTGTCCAGTTCCATATTCACCCAATCACAACAGTCAACCAGGTTGGTCTGGTAGGATCTACCAGAGTCAAACCCATGTTGCTTTTTGTCCTGGAGTCCATTATCTTCTAGAAACGTTACCAACCTCTCCTTAAAGATTGTCTCCATTAACTTTCCCACAATGGATGTGAGGCTTACTGGTCCACAGTTGCCCAGTTCATCCTTGGGACCATTTTTGTGGAAGGGCATCACATGCGCCATCCTCCAGTCCTGTGGTATGCACCCTGTGTCCAGGGAGGTATTGAATAGGTCTGCCAATGGCTCTGCCAGGACTTCCACCAATTCTTTCAGTACCTGGGGTATATGCCATCTGGTCCTGGTGCCTTATCCACCCTCAGTACCCTTAAACCTTCTAGTACCCTACCCGCTGTGATTTCTCCACCTGTTACCCACTCCACTGTGCCTACTTTCTCCACCCCATGAGACAGTGTCCTACTCTTCTCCTTAGTAAATACAGAAGTATTCATTTAGTGCTTCTGCCTGCTCTGCTCCTTTCTCTGCCCACCCCCATCCTTCCTGATCCTTTCTATTTGATCTTTGCAGATCCTTCTCTCCCTTATGTACCTGAAGAGGTCTTTTTCCCCCATTCTTGATGCCCTGTGCCAGCCTAAGCTCTCTGGAAGCCGTGGCAACCCTGACCGCTCTGGTCACCACTTTTGAATTCTTCAGGTACCCTTCTCTGTCCTTCTCCCTCCTGGATATCTTGAATCTCCTGAATGTTGCCCTTTTTGCCTTCACCTTTCCCATGACCTCTCTGCTCAACCAGCTTGGTTTCTTGGCCTTAGCTTTTTTGCTTTATGTTTTGGTACAAGTTCTAGTGGCCTCCGCTATTCCTAGCTTGATGACTTCTCATTTCTGGTTAACATCCATGTGTGGATGTATTCTGGCCAGATGCCCCGCCACTATTGCCCCCACCCTCCCAAAGTCAGCCCTCTGAAGTCCAACACCCTGGTTCCTGTTCCTACAGCTTCCTTGCCCAAGCTGAGTGTGAACCACACTGAATGGAGGTCACTCCCTGCCAGAGGCTCCTCCACCCCCAGCTCTCTTACAAACACCCCATTACACAGTATGAGGTCCAGAGTGTTTCCCAATCTAGTTGGCTCATTTACTATCTGTACCAGGAAGCTGTCCTGGCAGGCCTCCATGAGGACCTGCTCCCTTGTACTCGAGGTGGCTGGGATGCGCAAATCCACTTATGGCAGATTGAAGTCCCCCATGATCACTGTGTTACCTTTCCCACTGACCCTCCTTACCTGCTCTGCTAGCTCACTGTCCAGGTCCTCTGCCTGAGATGGTGGCTTGTACACCACTCCCATCCTAAGTGTCCTGTTCTTGGAATCCTGGAATTGCATCCGTAATGCCTCTGTTCTACCCTCCTCCCCCTCTTCCCTGGCACACCTTATCCCTTCCCTCACATAAATCGCCTCCCCTCCCCCTTTTTCTTTGTCTCCATCCCTGTGGAATATCCTGTACCTTGGGATTACCAGGTTCCAGTCCTGGCACTGGGTGGCCCATGTTTTGGTGATGGCACCTATGTCCACCTCCCCCTCTGCCATTAGAGCCTGCAACTCAGTTTATTTGTTCTCTAGACTCATTGCATTCAAGAAGACTACCCTCCAATATGTTCCCTTCCCCTTTTGAACACCATTTATAACCACTCTGTATGAACACTCCCTAATTCTATCTCTACTGGTATGGGGGTAAGCTCGTTCGGCTCCCCTATCTGGAGACCCTGCTTTACTTCTGCCCACTTGCCTAACCCTACGCCTTGTTTAAATCCACCCTAGTTGCTATGTATTCCCCAGCCTCTGTTTTAATACCCCTTGTCCCTCCTTACTCAAGTGTAACTTGTCCTCAGCAAAAAGGGCGCTGTTATCCCAAGTTCTAACCCATCCCCCCACCAGCCAGTACCCTTTGGTCTGACACCAGACTTCCAGCCAAGTGTTAAACTCCTCTATTCTCATTTGCCTTGCAATACTTGCTCTGAGTACTGGGAGTACCTCCGAGAAGGCCACTGAGCTTCCTACCTCCTCACACAACTTCCCCAGCTCCACAAACCTCTCCTTTACCACCTCGACCATATTACCCGCCAAGTCATTTGTTCCCAAGTGCACCATAACATGAGGTTTCTCCCTTCCCCTCTTTGCATACTTAAAAATATATTGTCCCGCTCTGCCCGCTGCCATTCCTGGTATGGACTCCACCCATATGCGACTATGCCACTCCCCTTTACTTCCCCATCTGACCCCTTTTAGTATAGAGTCTCTCAGCACTAAGACCGCATTTTCTCTTAGTGTACTTGCTGAATCAGATTATATTATAGTTTTTTCCTCTATGTTTGGGATAAAAAGAAAATACTGTAACAGCACAAATTATTTTGAACCCAGATCTGAATGGATGGAGTAGAAGTAGCTGTGCATCAGATGTGGAGTACGTAGATCCTTTGCACTATGTGGAATCTGACACTTAAGCAATAATGACTGAGAAGTCAGTCATTTTCAAAGGATTAATGACCAGTTGGGGGGGTGGCCTGAAGCACAGCCGAGGACTACCTCCCTATAGCCAGTTGTTAATCCAAGGAAAGGACTGGTTTCATGGTTGTTACTGCAATTATAAGCATACTTGCAATAACAACTTTCATTTTTACTATTTATTTTTTATTTACTTGAGGTTTTGAGTGAAATGGCATGAGCCACACGTGCCACGTGGCAACTTGATTGGTCATTTCCAAGACATCAACGACTGATCCTGTAGCCAATCAGAAGCCTTGCTGGGATCATGAATATTTAATTAGCCTTGAAAAAGTATTATTTGAAATGTGAAATGTTGGCTGTAGTGGAGTTACATTGCTGAGTGAAATATTCAGCAATAAAAACGTATTTATCCTGCAGCTGATCTTCAGCATTTCTTTATGTATCTCTGTGAGCCAAACTGAGTGGTAAAAACAATATTTAATTAGACTTATAATTTCCATTGCATGGCATTCTGAGCTGCACTATGCCTACCACTCAAGCTTTTCAGGTGCATTCCCTTTATGTGCCAGTCTTTATCAAATGGAGCAAGGGGCCAGTGTGCTGCTGTTTAGGAGTCTGTTTGTATGGTCCGATACAGAAGGGGTGTGGTGGCTTCACAACTTGGAGGGTTGACATAGTATCTGTTAAAGATGTTGTGAAGTAAAACTTCACTGGTGAAGAGGTGGTGAAGTAGAAAATGTCACCCTTTCACAAATGTCAGGTGAAGTGCCAGTAAATTTGGCAAATGCCAAAACTTTCAAAGATGTGGTGAAGTTCCATTTGCTCAAAATGTTACTTTAATTTGCCTACAGTGCCCACTGCTAAATGTCGTGGACCCCTGCAAATACACACACAAAAATAAAGGATTAACATAAATATTAAAAACCCTTCCCCAACACACTTAGTACCCCATTCTCTCTGCAGCCCAAGTAAGTGCATGTTAGAAAGTTTTAATAAGTTCGGATCTTTTGTTTGCTGGTTTGCTGTCCTCCTGGGGATATGTACAATCACAGAGGACTGTATTTAGTACTGAGAGAGCAGCTGGACCAGCAAACATCTGATTTAAGCTTATAAAATCTCTAACATACACTGCAGACTATTGAATCTCCCAATGCTACAGCCCTTCTCTAATGCCAACAGCAGGGAATTCTAGGATTTCTGGTTAAAACAAAGGTCAGCTTGCAAGTTTTCAAAATCAGCCTTATACAATCTATTATACTGCAGTAAACAGTTAGTAAAAAAAATATTTTTGCATGCAAAGTGCAAATTGCGACCATCTCCCACACTTGGGTGTGAGGCACTTAGTGCTGCATGTTCCACTTTAAGAAGGCTCAAGCAAGAGTGCAATGGTAGCCCAAAACGTGATTTTTTAACTTGCCACCCACTTTTTTCTTTCAAAATACAATGTAGTTGTCCTAAGCAGCTTCAGCAATTTTCCCTATATACCCTGTTCTGCATGGAACAGGGGTTCACTGGCAGTGAGATGGAGGCATCCAGTTGGAAGCCCTATGTCTGACTGAACTCCACACACTGGCTGCCCTGTCACACCCCGGAGCTACTGTATGCAGGCATTCAAGAGGGAAGCCAGTGTCTCTGAATACCCCTCAAACCCTTAAGGAGTTTCATGGGTGTGAAGCCTAATGGGCTACCTTAACACAGCCATTGAGCATAGGGACCTTCTTTTGGAATTGAGTCTTTAGTGAAGTTTACAAGAAATACACTACAGACACAGTAACTGTTAAATCTGGTTAAAAAAAAAAACATAATATTTTTTTCATAGTTTTAAAAGGCAATACATTCATACCTTAGTTTGGACTCATTTCTGTCTCTTTCCAGTCCTAATTTGTGCTATTTTAGCACATTTGAAAGGCAGCTGTGAGTAGGTACTTTAAACTTTAACAAAGCTGAAATTTTCTCCACATATTTGAAAGCAGGCCATGCTTCTTTTGCCCTTTAAACTGGTGATGTACTTTTCTCTTATGTCTACTCCCATAGCTTCTAATGCAAGTAGGGACGAAAGGAAAAAATATTTCACATTATTCCTTTTTTGTGGTGCACACATTGTAATAAGAACAAGTAATGAGCCCTGACTTTGAATTGAACCCAGGCCCCCAGAATGCCATCCTGGTGTTCTACCAGTTGACATCCTTTTTGCAAAGGATGCTTAGCCTTTCAGTGAAACATGTCTATACCAAAAACTAGAGCTGACTCATGCCAACAATAGATGGTTCTGCAGAAACAACATTCTTCTTGGGGTGGGGGGTACAGAGGCAAAAGAATTGGGGGAAAGGAGGAAAGATGCATACACACAGCCTGAGACTGTCACACATGAACCCCCAAACAGGCACACACAGGCAGCTATAGAGGCAAAAATTGTCCTCTGACTGACACACAGAAAGAGCCTCAGACTAACACACAGAGCTGGATAGACAACCATGGACCCTTGGACAGACACAAAGAACCTCAGCCTGAATCACAAAGAATCTTAGGTAGACAAACATTGACTACCTCAATGACATATGATGGTGAAATGGATTAACCATCAGAGTGACACTCAAAGAGTGTTGTAAAGACACGTATAAATCACACAGACTGAAACACATGAGCAGTCAGACAGACAGACACAGACTTCAGGACATACACAAAACCTCTAGCAGATACACATGAACCCTCAGAATAAGGCACATAGAACATCTGACAAATACACAGGGGACCCTCAGACTGACCCAGGACTGCTGCACACTCGAAGATGGATCCTCAGGAAAAACCAAAAATTCCGGCATACACAAATAATTCTGCAAAATGCTATTTATTGCAAGTTCTCACACAGACACAAAGGTGAGATAGCCATGGATCCCCAGCACTTTGAGGAGTGCTATCTCTTCATCAGGGGGTGTGGCTGAAAAATATGGATCTTCAGACATATGTACATGGATCCTTAGATTAACACACATGAAGCCCCCAGACTAACACACAAGGGCAGCTAAACAGACAAACAGGGACCCTCAGAATAACACACAGAGGCCTAGACTGAGACACAGACAGAATCAGGCAAACATGGACCCCACTACTGACATATAATAGTGACACACATGTACTGTAACTTCAGATAGACTCACAGTAACCCCCAGAGTGACACACACAGACCTCTGCACAGACACACTCAACTGCAGCAGCTAAGATGTAATTTTGCACTATAATCTTTTTATGTATGATTTGGGTGTTAATAGAATGTGACTCTCTGAACAACCATCATAAGTCTCCGAGGAAGGACTTGGTTGGTCCAAAAGCTTAAGCATTGTTTTCTCTTCATAACATCTACGATGGTCTAATAAAAGGTATCAAACCATTTGCTTCTAGATCTGTACTATAATCTAGTGATACCACACACTGTCATAGACACAGTCTGCAGCACAACACAGACTCCCTACAGCCACAACACCAGTCACCAAGACCACATCCCTGCCCTTTCATAACACATGTGTCTGAGTCTAGTGGCAGAACAGACTAGTTCTCCATCAGTGTAGCTGTCATTCACTCCTGCTTAAGGCCTTAGTCCTGATCCATATCTCTTACAGCTGTGGCCACTGCACAACAGTCCCCTGACTGTGCCACCTAACACTCTCTTACCTGTAAGTGCTGTCCTCATTAATCCCAAAGCTGTCTAGCAGAGACTCAGATGAAAAGAAGTTATGTGTTAACTTTAAGGAGCACTGACCTTGTATCAATGACCTCTCTTCTCTGACTTTGTCATCTTGCTATGCTGCACTGCATAGCAGAGCTTACTCTCACTCTGTATCCCTCTGCTGTGGCTCACAGCTCCTCTCTGCCAATTAAGAAACTGACCAACAATAGAACCAATAGTGGACTGCATTCAGAGACATTTAAATAGACTACCAAAACAGTCAGCTGTGGCATTCTTTAAAAGTGCAGATATATCATCAGGAACCTTTTTTACTGCATATTTCAGTGGTGGATTCCAAGCAGGATTGCTTTTTAAAAGGTACAGTAGGCACAATATTGAGAAACACAGTCTTTGGCCCATTGAAATAGCTTTTATTCAGAAGTTCAGCACTCTACAAACATTTACAACTTACAGTACTCATCAAATTATAGTTTACAGTCTGGTGTTTAGAATCTGTGCATGTGGGATGTGAGTGCATTGATAACTTTAAAAGAAAGCTACAGCTCGCTGCCTTTGGTTGTCCAGTACAGTACTGAGTACAGTGTTAGCTGTTTGATAACTAGTGGCCATCCCTGCCAGTCCAGCAGTCCAGATCAGTTCCCACAATCTGCTGGTGAAGCAGGGAGATATGAACAGGAGGTCCCCTTGTCAGTCCCCCTTCCCAATTTCTAAACAAAGCTGTTTGTGTGGCAGTGTCAATAGTCGATCTGTAGGTAATTTACTGCTCCAAGTCTGCTATCATACATAAATATTGTACAACTTCAGAAGCCTCACAAGGCAGTCCTTAAAAATAACAAAGACAATAATGTAAACAAAAGTAAAGGCTATAAACAAAAGTAACAAAGAAAAGAATGTAAACTTAGCACACTACGGTACATGGCTCCTGCTTTGTCCATGCACTGCTCCTCCCACTCCTGGAAATACAGCTCCTTTGATGGACTTGACATCTGCTTGCTCCTCCTACTACCACAAGCATGGCTGTCTCAACGGCCACAACAGCAGCTCCTCCCTTGACCAAACAAAGGGCTCCATCAGTGCTGGTGTCTCTGGTCCTGCTGGGGTTTTACAGAAACAGTCAGCAGCCCTGTTCTGACTTCGTAACACAGACTCCATTATTCAAATGTTCAGTCTCTCTTCTTGCTATTTAGTGTTTTGCTTGGCCAATCTCTACTGCCCACACAGCTGGAAAGGAAACAACCAACAATGTAAGCACAGCCAAACTCTGTCACCAGTTTTCAGACTGCAAAGTTTCCAGTGTGTTCCTGGATCTGGCTGAGCAGGCAGATGAACTAAACCTAGGTTTCTGCACATGCAGGAAAGGGCAGGGTGGCTTCCTGGTGTGGCATCTCCTAGCTCCGGAGGTCTCCTCCAGGACTCTTTTTCTTCTCCCACTTCCAGCCAAAGTTCATTTCCTCTGCAGATGACACATACAAAAGGATAACCATTGGGAACATGTTAATATCAGTTTGGGAATTAAAGTCTTATGGCCAGCTTGAAAACCTATAGACACAAACCAACATTCTGTTATTTTCTAGTAGATGCTGGAGTGCACCTTTTGGAATCAAAGTAGACTGGAACATTATGTAGCTTATGTGATTACAAATCAGCTTGATCATATAAAACAGCTATTAAAACAGAAGGAAACAATCAGAAAGTACAACCCAAACAGAATAGATCCATTTTGTTTGACTGTTGCTTTAAAAAGTTAAGAATGGAGAAAACAAATTCTGACCAGAGCTGATACAGCTGCAGTCAAAGCAATTTGGGTAAAACTATTGAAAAGTACCGAAGTTATTGTGCCTGTATTTGTACAATGCAAAGTAGGCTCATAAATTAGATTTTTTAATGTTGATTGCGTGCATATGCAAGAAACATATTGCGGCAGCTTTCTCCAGAAGCAGGTTGTGGAGGTGTGGCACTGTTGTGGCCAATGCCCCCACAGTCTTTAAAGGCTTGACCCGCTTCCCCCAATGCCGTGGCATGCTGCTGCTGACACTAGTTTAACCAGCGTGCCACCAACTTGTAAAAATTAGCTGCTGCAATCAGGGGCTGCCTCGTCATTGCATCATCAGCCATTCACTGCAATGAGGCAGTGACCCATTATTGCTGGGTGGAACTTTCCAAATGCAATATTGTTTGTGAACATGGTGATGGTTTGCCGCTGTGTTCACAAACAATATTAAGGAACCCCCACTGCCGAGGGGGTGCCCAATCTCCCTCGGCAGCATGCGCCCCCAACAGGTTGTGTTTGCTGATGGGGGCCCCAATCCCAGTCAGCTTCAGTGGCCCTACCCTTTGATGTTGCTGATGGGGAAGCCCACTCCCCGTCAGCATAATATCCCCCTACAAACACCCAAAACATTTTTGCCGAGGGGGTGCCCAATCCCCCTTGGCTCTTGCGCCCTCCCTTTAGTGCTGGTGGGCTGCCCAATCCCTATTGGCTACAGCTGCCCCCCAAGAACGAGTCTGTTGGCATGCTGGGAGACCATCCCAGTGTGCCTTATGCCCCTGAAAACAAAAAACAGTCCTGCAATGTCTTTTTTTTTTTTTGTACCTGTCAAAAAAGGAAATGGTCCCCTGGCAGTTTCCCTGCCTCTCTCCCACAACCCGCACCCACCCACTGTGCACTCCACCTCCCCACACCCCCCCTCACCCCATACTTACCTCCAGAGCTCGGCGCGATGATCTTTGGTGGTCCGGGAACATGTCTGCACTCTTCAAGCTGACCGCAAACTGAGGAAATGCCAGTACACTGTATAATGGAATAAATAAGGTTTTTCCAACTTTGATGCATATCTCAGTCATTTTTGGGAATTTTGGCACCAAATTTTCAACATGGGGCTTTTGGGACCCTTCCTCATGAATTCTGACACTGTCATGCATTAATCGGCCCCAAATGGTGATTTTGTGGTCACTGCACAGAATCACCTTTGGGGATGATGAATGAAATGACAGTGCCAGTGTTCATGAGGTGGGCTCTCAAAAGCCTATGTTGCAAATTTGGTGAAAATCCAAAATGACTGTTTTATTTATATACGGCTATGTAGTTGCTATGCATGCTCGTAATTTCATGACTTTGCAATATTTTAAAGCCAAATTTTCAACATTGCCATTTTTTTACACCTCCCTGTGAACAGTACAGCTGTCATTGTTCACATCCTGGCCAAAATGTGTTTTTGTGCTTCCGGCTCAGAATAGTGCGGGCGCTGTGGAAAATCACTGTTTGGGACAGATTAAGAAAATGACAGTGATACTGTTCATGAGCATAGGTCCTAAAATGCCTATGTTGAAAATCTGGTGATGAAACTCCATAACATGACTGTGTTACAAGTGTGCGTTGAACTGTCGGGGTGCAATTTGGAGTTGCCGGCCCTAACTCTCACCCTATCAGATGTGTGAAGAAGCAGAGGTATAGAAGAATGGGGTGAGAGTTAGGACCAACAACCCCAACATGCACCTCGATGCTGGTTGGGAGTGTGGGCAGGCGGTCCAAGGGGCGCTTTCAACCCTAACACCGAATTTCCTCATTTTTGTCGCTGTGGAACAACCCTAACTAATGCATTAAATGGATTTTTTGGCCTCTAATTTCCCTTCTTTTTGAGAAGGATAATGAGAAATAGTGAATGAAATAATGAGGCAGCATAGTGCAGTGGTTTAAGGCTCTGAGCTGCAAATCTGGTGACATCCAGCAGACCAGACCTGGGTTTGAATCCCACAGCTTCCACTTGCATACTGTGTGACCCTGAGCAAGTTACTTAACTTCCCTGTGCTCCCAGGTTGCTCCTGTAAAAAAGCTCTAAGCTTAGTGTGCTAATCCTGGCTAAACAACTAAAATAAAAAAAAAAGTGGCAGCGGGCACTCGGGGTCCTTCGGGCATTCCGAACTTCTCTTTTTTTCCCATAGGATAACACTACGGCATTCGCCGCACCTTTCAGGGCCTGTATCTCGGAAATAGAGCGAGATACAGACTTTTTGTCTGAAAAATGCATAGCCCCCTAATGGGAGCTAAGGACAAAACTAGCCAGGAAAGTCATAAATCATATGACTTTTAATTTTTTTTCTACGTCGTACGGTTCCTGAGATATAAGCAATTTACTATTCCAACTCCTCATTTTCTGCTCCGAGACCCATTAATATGCATACATTCTTTATACTCACTGTCTTTCTCTATGCAGCTTTTGGGGAAACTAGCCTGTGCGCTTACATTACTGTTACCCTTACCGCTTCTTCTTGCGGTTCGAAACCATTTCAATTATTGTTCCCGTCTACGGCACCATATGCGTTACCCTTCGCGTTTCCATTTGCACTTGTGTTTGCGTTATTTTAACCGTTTCTTTCTACAGTACTGTTTATCTTTCTGTTTCACTTTGAGTCACCATGCGCATTACCATTTGCGTTTGCAGGCACTGTGTTACTATGTGACAAGACATCACATCGCGGGAGCACGGGGCCGCTCCCGCTGCCACATTACATTCAATATTTCTCATTATACTTCTCAAAACAAAGGGAAATTAGAGGCAAAAAACTCAGTTTAATGCATTAGTTAGGGTTGTTCCACAGCGACAAAAGCAAGGAAATTCGGTGTTAGGGCTGAAAGCCCCCTTTGACCCCGCCCACACCCCCAACTGGCATCAGGGTGTGCTAGTTGTTGGTGCTAACCTCACCTCCATTCTCCTATACTTCTGCTTCTTCACACATCTGATAGTGACAGTTAGGCCAGTGGGGGTCCAAGGAGGCTTTCAACCCTAACACTGAATTTCCTCACTTTTGTTGCTGTGGAACAACCTTAACTAATGCATTAAATGGAGTTTTTTGCCTCTAATATACAGTAGATGTAGATATATATATATATATATATATATATGCAATAGGCATGGACATAAATCCTATGAGATAAATCTGAGCTACTATGGGATAAATTCAAAATGTTACATTTATCCACATAGTAGATGCATCATCACAGATTTATTCACATAGTAGATATGTCACAAGCACTCTGGAATTCATTTAGAATGTTCAGCCGCAGTACCAGTACTAACTATATTCAAATGCAAATAACTTTAAAACGAAAAACGATAGCATAGTGCTATGAGCATGAAAGTTGTGCAGCACAAAATTATCTACAAAATGAGTGGTATTTCATTTATAGACACCTTATAGATTTTATGATAATTAGCAAAAACACAGCAAAAAATTCATTTTTTTTTTCATTTTGTCTGCAAACAAATGTAAATAACATTAAAATGAAAAATGATAGCATTGTACTGTGAGCACAAAGTTTATTCAGCACAAAAATATCTACAAAATGAGTGGTGTTTCATTTATAGATACTATTCAGTTTTCTTAGAATTAGCAAAAAACAGCAAAAAATTCAGTTTTTGTGCACTGTTTCGTCAAACAAATGCAAATAACATAAAAAAAAGATATAATTACTGGTGAGCCCCAATATCAACCGGTTTAAAAAGTCATATGATTTTATCATATGATAAAGTCACCAGTAATTGTATAGAGAATAATGGATAGGCAAGTGTGTGTTATGGATTTTTATTACGCAACCGAGGTGTGTGATGACTCATAAACCTCGAGAGCGAAGCTCGAGAGGTTTACACAGTCATCGCACACTGAGGGTGTGTAAAAAAAGCATCCTTAACACAAACTTGCCTATCTTTTATTTTTATAATTACTGGTGTTTTGGCGCTGTTTGAGCGATTTCTAGCGAGCATTGCGCGGCTTAGCGCGGCATTGCGCGACTTTGCACGGCTTTTCATATCAACCAGCCGGTTGATATGACTTTTTAAACCAGTTGATTTTGAGGCTCACCAGTAATTATATATGGGGGGTGGTTTCTTAAATGACTACCGCCCGCAATCGGGCTTTTCGGTTCACTGGACCACCAGGGATGAATTCGGAAGGTGGGGTTTATTAGACAACCACTGCCCATGATCGGGCTTTTTGGTCCACTGGACCACCAAGGATACGTTCTGGGGGAGCCACATTGCTGCCCGCGATTGGGCTGATGGGGGGGATTAAACTATGCCTGCGATCGGGCCAGTGGGGTGGTGGTGGTGGGGATTTACAGTCGGCTGCCCACGATCGGGCTGTGGGGGGGGCACAGGGACTGGGTTGGGGCCAGCCACAGGTGGCAGCTGCTGTGTTGCACCCTGCAATGCAGCAGCTCACCTGTGGGTGGCCCTCAACTTAAGCCTTTTTTTTGCCTCAAAGTTGTGCAGGCGCAGGTTGGGGGTTGCGCCTGCACAACTCTGCACAGCCCTGCTGAATATCGGGCTGTGCAGTTTATGCATGGTTCCTCCCCCTCCAGTTCAGCTTGCATTCATTTGCATTGCACTGTTGCTCAGCATGTTTTCTGTGGCACAACTGCCTCCTGCTGAATATGGCAGAATGGAGCAAGTTCGGACTTAGCGAGACAACCCTATTGGCGCATGGCGCAACCCTTTGAATATCTGGCCCATTATATATATATATATATATATATATATATATATGAAACTAAAGTTTGAAGCAGCCTACCAATGAGCTTCCCAAAAAAGCTCCCTCAGCTGATCAGCACAGGTTAGTAAGATGCCCCCACAGTTTCACCACTTAATGTATAAGACATTCATTCTAGACAAGTTTTCATCTGAGGAAGGTATCAAGTGATACTGAATGTTCAAAACAATAATTTCTGCTATTGAGGAACAAGTAAGTGAGACTGTAAAGCACAGAGGGGCACTATAGAAATTGATGTTGTTTTGTTTGTGTGAAAAATAAATTCATTGTGATCCAAAGGCATTTGCCTGGAGTAAATTTCATATAAGCAGTGCAGCACCTCAGTAACACATGCCAGGCAGCTGGATGAGTCAGTTGGGAGCAGCAAGCCATGTAATATTATTTTTATGTCCCCAGCTGAGGTAGCATACATCTTTTGTTCTCCTGTGCACCTGTATGACATTTCTTGAAATTAGATAAACTAAATATGAGAGTGCAGGGTGAGAAGCTCTGTAGAGTGCTCAGAGAACAGTTCTGTCTGTACCTTCCAAGTGATTCTGTGAACATGTGCTTGTCAATTGTGTGCCAGAAATATTGCTTTGTATGTTGTTCTAGACACAAACAAATGGCAAAACTCCCAATTGCTGAGGTCTCTAAGATGACAACTAAGTATTCTGCATTTGAAATGTTAGTTGGAGGTCACTGCGGAATACAGCACAGTTGGCCATGTCCAAGATGGCCGCTGAACTCTATTGCACATGTGCAAGTAGTTACACATACACAATACAGTTTGTCACCCATATTGGACACAGCAGACTGTGCCGTGTTCTGCACTGACCTCCGACGAAACAAAAATAGTGCTGTGTGACTGCTAATGGAGAGGGTGGAGTGCTTCATGGATGTGGAAGTGACTATTAGGCAACTTCACTCTTTTGTTCAGTTAGAAAAATCTCCCTTTTCCAATCACAGGAGGTCTGCAGGGCTCCACCCACTGCAGTCCTAAAAAGGAAACTACAAATCAGGAAAATGACTGACTGTCTCTAAAAGACAATAGATGAGTTAGCAGCCATTATGTAAAAAAATAACACTCAGGTAGCATGCATAATTGCTAAAGCTCTTGATTCATATATCTGATCACAGATACAGTGATGAGGTAAGAGGTCTCAGCACAGCTTATAGTAGATGACAACTCACATACAGCACTGCTATAGAGGAAGAGCAGGACTTAACACAAACAACAGTTATTACTTTAAAAAGCCCCATGCTGGAAACAGAAACATAGAAACACAGAATCTGATGGCAAATAAGGACCACTTGGTCCACCTAGTCTGCCCATTTCGCTACCTAACGGATAAGCTGCAGATCCTAGTTAACCAACAGCCTGCTTCTTCCTACCACCACTAGAATTGCCTTATGTCTGTCCTATGCATTCTTGAATTCCCCCACTGTTTTTGACTCTATGACCTCCTCAGGAACGCTGTTCCATGCATCCCCTCTATCTTCAAATTGTGCCCTTTGTTCTTGCACATCTCTTTTTCTGAAAGATGTTACACTCTTGGACTCTGTTGATTCCCTTGAGATATTTGAAAGTCTCTGTCATGTCCCCTTCTCCCTCCTTTCCTCGAAGCTATACATCTTAAGCTCCTTTAGTCTTTCTTCATGTGTCTTCTGGTGCAGACCCTGCACCATTTTGGTTGCCCTCCTCTGGACTGCCTCCACCCTGTCTATGTCTTTGTGGAGATGAGGTCTCCAGAACTGTAAGACATAATAGAGTGAGAGAACAATAGATACAGGCACAGTTTATATACATTACCAAAAATATAATCGGATAGGTAGAACATACATTGATATATTCATAGGTTGGTTAATCAGTCCTTCCACTCCATGATCAGTAAAAACTGCCTAGACACATGAGCAGGTAGAGGCAAAATGAGCTTGGAGCATGGAGTTAAGATGCAGGGGGGAAGAGAAGAGATGAATGTTTGCTGGGAGGGAATTCCACGGTGTTGGTATGTGGCAGCTGAATGCTGCTTGCCTGACAGCAGTGGACCTATGTGGGACAGCTAGGGACTGAGAGTCAGTGTTTCTGAGACAGTATGCTAGGGTGCTGGGGTTTGCTAGGGCAATGGTGAGGCAAGAGGGGAGCAGCTGGGACCAGAACTTGGCTAGAATCTTAGCACAATGGGACTGTCTACGATTATCTAGCGAGGTGAGGTTCATGGATTGGTATTAGGCACAGTGGTGTGTGGAGTATGGACAGTCCAGGACAAAGTGGCAGAAATAGTGGAAAAGAGGGTCCAGTCTGGCTAAGGTGGACTTGGGACTGGCACTGTAGACTAGTCCCCATAGTTGAAGATGGGGAGGATCATTTTCTGCACAGTGGTCCTACAGGCAGATTCAGGGATTCTGTCTCGGTTCCAGTAAAGTGCACCAAGCATGGGGTGCAGCTTCTTGAGTATGGAGTCAGCATGTGCAGAAAATTTGAGGTGGTGGTCAAGCCAGATCCCTGAGGTATCTGAAGGAGGTACAGACCTCCAGGGGCGTCCCTTCCAGGGTGTGGAATGTGATCGGAGAGGGGAGCCTCCTAAGTCTCTGCATTGTGCCAAAGGTTAATGAGACTGTTTTCTTGGCATTGATGAGGAATTGTTTGGAGCAAAGCCAGTGCTGGACCTTATTAAAGTCCAGCTGCAGTCTGGTCATAACCTCTGAGGCCGAGGGGTCAGATGCATACAGCACAGTGTCATCCGCATACATGTGGATTGAGGTGTGTGTGGGCAGACAGAAGGCAGGTCATTCAGAAAGATGGAGAACAGGAGTGGGCCTAGGACACAGCCTTGTGGTACCCCTGAGGTGACAGGGAGGGGTGCCAAGGTAGAAGAACTGATTCTGATGGATTGGGACCTGCCTGCACAGTACAAGTGGAACCAACTGGTGGCTCAGGTGGATAGATCAGTGCTGACGAGTTTGGTCAGGAGGAGTGAGTGTGAGACAGTGTCAAATGCTTTAGCCAGGTTGATGAAAATGGCAGCTTGTATCCCAGTATCCCCCAGCCCTCCTTACTGCCTTCTCACATTGCTGGCCTACCTTTAGGTCATCTGATATGACTACCTCTAGGTCCCTTTCCATTTTTGTTGTTGTCAGAAATGAACTATTTGATCAATTGCCCAAACTATGGATGGTGATACCTTTAGGTCAAGACTGAGGTAAATTGTCAGTCCTACCATCTGAAAAAGGTCATATTGTGCCAACCCACATTGGGCCAAGACTGTAAATAAACAGAAGGCTTCTTTTTCCAGCAGCATGTCATCAGTCCTCCATTGACTGCATGCAAAAATGTTCTGAAATTCAAATAAAACAAGCATTTGTCAATGCTGAATGTTTGCTTGCTGGTATTGGCATTGGTATAATAGGAGTGGCAGTGAAGTATTGAACTGAAGCCAACCCCACCACCACCCTGCAGATACTGACAGGCATTGGGGTGTGCCTTTGGGTCGTCAGGCATAACGGCCACCCCATTTCACCAAACCCTACTCTGCAGACACTGACAAGTGCTACGGTGTGCCTTGGGGTCTTTGGCCCTTATGTTCACCCCATTCCATCAGGAAATACAGTGAGATAAGTGATGTATAGCAGAATGGGGTGAACTTTGGGGCCGAAAAGTCCAAGGCACACCTTGATGCCTCTCACTGGCTGCAGGGTGTGGGTGGGGGTGAAATGGTATGAGCATTACAGGCGACAATCCCAAGTCACACCCCTGATGCCTATCAGTCTTTACAGGGTGGGGTGTTATGGTCGGAAACCCTAACGCCTCAGGCATTCATTGGTATTTTGACTCCAAATTTTCAACATGGTTTTTTGTGACCCCCACCTCATGAAAAGTGGCAATATCAGTTTGTTAGCTGAAAGCTAATTTTGCACATTGACTATGCTATTTGGCACCACTGGTGCGAAAACACATTTCGAACAGGATGTGAAAAATGACAGCTGTACTGTTCATGGGAAGGTGTAAAAAATGGCAATGTTGAAAATCTGGAGTGAAAATATTAAAAATTTGTGATCTTAGTAGGAACTGCACAACGCATGCTAGTAAATCAATCATTTTTGGGAATTTTTCACCAAATTTTAAACATAGGGTTTTTGGGGGCCTAACTCATGAACTGTGACACTGTCATTTTGTAAATTGGTCCTGAAAGGTTATTCTGTGTAGTGACCACGAAATCACCTTGCTGGGCCAATTAACGCCATGACAGTGCCAGGATTCATGAGGAGGTATCCCAAAAAATCCATGATGTAAATTTGCTGCCAAAATTCCAAAAAATGCCTGAGGTATGCATCAAAGTTGACAAAACCCTATTTATTCCAGTATACAGCTTACCGGCATTTCTTCAGTTAGCGGTCGGCTTTGAAGAGTGCAGACGTGTTCCCGGTCCACCAAAGATCATCGCGCCAGCCTCCGGAGGTAAGTATAGGGTGAGGTGGGGGTGTGGAAAGGTGGTTGCCACAGAGGGTGGGCACAGGTTGGGGGGCAAGACAATCAATGTGGGACCATTTTTTTTCTTTTCAGGTGTTTGTTTTCTTTTTAGAAAGATGACACAGGATTTGTGCCACGCTGGCCTGGGCTCCCAGTGTGGCAGCTGGAAGATTTTTTTTGGGGGGGTCAGTGGATCCAACAGGGATTGGGCACCCCCGTCGGCCATACAGATGTGTGCCACCCTTGGGTGGGCTCCCAGCATGGCAACTGGAAGTCTGTTTCTTTTGGGGGGGATTTAATTGAGCCGACAGGGGATTGGGCACCCCATCACCATTCTCACTTATGCCACACTGGGGTGGGCTCCCAGCATGGCACCTAGAACTCTGGGGGGGGAAGCTTGGAGCCAACGGGGGATTGGGCATCCCTGTCAGCCATACTGTGTGTGGCAGGTGGGGGGGCGCTATTCAGAGACACTCAGAGGATTTGGGAATATTATTACAATACTGATCAGGTGTGGCAACAGACAAAAACTGTGTCTACTTTTTCAATCTCTTTGGGGTTCTGTTTTCCTGCTTTTGTTCACTTCAAACTAAATTTATGTTCCAGGAAGAGAAAGCAGAGACATACACAAGCAGTACTGCTGGCAATACGCTAATCAACACTATCTTATCTCTGCTCACTGAAGCGATCTCTCCCTTTCAACTGTACACCACTGCACTTTCAACTGCTGTCATAGACAGCTGCAGCATTCATTGGTGGACTGTGGCTGCACCTGCAAACACACTGAATTAATTGGAAAACAGGGTGCCACACCTACAAAAACACAGATGATGGCACTATGTTTCTTGCACATGCGTGCAAGCAAACATAAAAATAAATGACTAAGGCAAAAAATACTGCACTAGTGCTGTGCTGTAATATCCACTTGCCTAATTGTCCTTGCCCACTTTTGGGGAATTTTACAATAGCAAGCTAGCACAGGGCAGAGAAGTTCATTAGCAAAATAGCTGTTTTTTTATTCTTTCATTAAATGTTTAGTGTACCAATGAAAATGTAAGGGAACTGGGTCAAGTAAAATGTCACCACCCTCAACTTGTCAGTTTAAATGTTTCAATCCTTTGCAATCAGGTGAGCAAAACTGGTTCCATTTAATCTGAAATGTTTAGAATTAAATTTGAACCACAAACTAGAAACTAGCTGGCAAAATGATCCAGTGTGTGCCAGCCTACCCTAGGCCTTGTCATCTGAACAGATGGCATCACCTGATTCAAGCTGGAGCTTTTGGACTCTTCAAACCAGTTCGTAGTACTGAAGTAAAAAAATCACAAAGAGCTCAGAAAAAGGGTTAGAATTAGTCACTTTCTCACACTGTGGGGGGGGGGGTAATGCAACTAAGGTGGATAGTAAGCTATACATATATAAGAGAAATAGGATAGCGACTGTTATACTGCTCTCTGCTTCACAGCCAGAGAGTATACTTGTACGTGAGCTCTACGATACTGGTTAATATAGTCAGCTCTAAGTTGGAGTTGATTTGGGGAGGTGGTGCAAGACCCCAAGAAAGCAGTGCCGGGGTCCTACAGTGACAGTACAGCAACCCGTCGCTGTGTCACTGTACTGTCGTTGATGGTAGAGGTGTCGATGTTCGATCAGCATACCCTTGTACCTGCACACGTTATGCCTGCATTTCTTTTTCCAGACAATTCCATTTTATTCAACTATGTCATTTTCAATTAGAACCATGGGTACAGAATACAGAAGTTTAATCCCCATGTATGTGAAAGGAAAAATAACACAAACTTTATGAAGTGGCTTGCACATAGTTTTGTTTCTTCCAGTGTAATAACTGAATATATACATTATTCATTGTATGTCTGTCTTTATAATTGTATCCCTGCCTTGAAATATGATTAATTTAAATAAATACAAAAAACACAGTAGTTACATTTATTATTGAGTGCCCAGTTTGCAGGCTACAGCACAGATGGCATATGGACAGCATAAGATTTCCATTTAGAACTGGGGGTATAGGCTACAGGGAAGGAGTCAGGTGTAGCAGTTAAAAGGCATATCTAAGTACAGTTGTACACTTCATGTGCACTTCTTCCCACACATTTTATTCAACTGAACTATATTATTTTCATTCAGGGCTGGGGCATAGGACAGAAGAGATTCCTCAGCTGGTAGTGGTAGTAGTTTTCCACACAATCTTCTTGGTCAGAAATTGAAGAAATCAAACAATTGGAACACAAAAAAGAGGGATGTTCCTTCCCCTCCTATATGAAAAGAATCTACTGAAGTGGTTGCTATAACTGTCAATAGGCATAACTGCATAGCAAAAGTTGACATGAGGCAAAATACATATACTGTAAGTAGAAAGAATGATTGAATTAATTGCTCTAATTAAAATGCCATAGTAGTTTCAGGCTGTGATGGGCAGGTCTATGGCAGAACATGCAGTTTGGAAACATGCTTTGCCATAGCCCTGTTCAACACTGCTGCCACTGACAGTACTCTGCTCTTATGGCAGGAGGACTCCTTTTCCTATGCCAACTGTTCAGATTTTCTAAATGACTGAAGACTCAACTATGACCAATATGGGGTACAGGGGTGGTTAGTGGGGGAGAAAGTGATTTGTGCAATTAAGTGGAGGTCTGGTGGACATATAGGAGCAAAGTTCCTGATTGCTGGATCAGTAATGTTAGCCTTTCATGAACTTGGACTTAGTGGTACTGTAGTTACAGTAGCTATGCAGTTGCTACAATAGTATTAAAAAGAGCACAAAAAGTTGGAGGAAAAGTAGTAAATTAGAAACAAAATCCAAGAAAGACAATGTGTGTTAAGACATGACAGCAAGGAGTAAGGGTGAGAGAAGTGGGCAAGACCAAACTTCCATTTGGCATCGAGTTTGAGACTGAAAATTTGATTCAGCAGGGACAGACTAAACTTCCAACTGAGTCTGAGTTGGAGCCTGAAAATTTGGTTTGGCTTCATCAGTTCACTGGAATCACTTGGGATCCCAATGTAGCAAATGGAATAGCTAACAGACTCCAAATCAGGGGGGAATCTTGAGTTCACAAATGAATATAAATTACCGTAGCTTACATGTGGCAGGTGCTGTTGCCTTGTATCTACTGTGTATTACTGTTTAAAGTGTTGTGACAGTCTACAAAAAACACCAAGATTGTCATGCACACTGTGAGCTACTGTTCACTAATAGTTACTTTTGATTGCTGCCCTCAGTGCTTATATTGTACATCCTGTAGTATCTGCTTTACTGCTATGCCAGTTACTATATTCCCTTAATCTCCATTGATTTTGTAGATTGTATAATAATACCTTCCCGCCCCCCCCCCGCCCCAAAAAAGTTATGCATCACACATGATCTCCCTTCAGGTAAACAACTAGACCCAAACTAGAGGTCATGGCATGCGCCTACAGTGGGGCAGGTTCAGGAGCAACAAAAGAAAGTTCTTCTTTTCAGAAAGGATGGTGGAGCCTTGGAATGGCCTCCCATACAGGTGGTGGGGTCAAAGATTGTCAGAAAATTCAGCTGGCATGGGACAGACAGTGTGAAAAACTTAACACAACAGCCTGATTTTGGGGGTAGTATACATGGGCAGACTAGATAGTCCACATGGGCACCATCTGCCAACACATTCTATGTTTCTAAAACAAAATAACAAACAAAGAAATAAATAAACAGAATTGAAACTACTTTATTGGGCATTACATAAACCTATTATCTATGTATGTACTTTTCTTCAATTTTTTTTTTACATACTTATATTTAACTACTTCAGTTGCTCAGGTGAAGCAGTGGTGGTGCCACCTTCTGCTTCTTTGCCACCATCTAGAATTCCTGCCCCAGCACCAGTGACACTATTGCTGCCACACCACCATCAGCCTTATTTTATTGGGCTGTTGTGGAGGATCATAAATAATGACAAGTGTGGCATTCAAGTAGAATCACCATGAAAATGGTCATGCTAAGAGATGCTGATTCAGCACTGAAATCAGCACCTCCATGGCTTCTTCAGATGTTGTGCCATCTGTGTGTACACTGCCTCATACACTGTGGCAAGAATATGCTGAGGAGGAGTGTGTGGCTGGACTGGCAAGCAAAACAGACATTCATTGGATGAGCTCGGTCTAGGGAAACATTAATATATACTTGTTTTTTATTAAAAGTTTAAAGTTTTTTAATCTAATTCTACATCTTTTGAACTGCTTTCATTGTTATTATCTGGAACAGATAACATTCACTGAAGGACAATGGTGAAACCAAAGAATCCATGACTGCCATTGACTGAGCAGAAAAAAAAACAGGTCCCAAGCCATAAAATCTGCAGGAGGGTCAGGGTTGGCCTCCTCCCAGTTAAGAGACTAATCAATGACATTGTTGATGTCAGCTATTCAGAACCTCGATAGGAAAATGGACAAGTTCAACTCCAGAATGGCCCTGTTGGAAAAGAAAATCGATGGGACCCACACAGAGGCTAAAGTGACAGGAGAGTCATCTGTAAAGGTGCTTATCACTAGCACCAGGTTGATGAAGGAGAACTTGGTGTTGGGAGTACACTTTAAAAACTTCTTAAGAACAGCAAACATAACTCTACAGGGACTACCAGAGCAGTCAGATGAAGATGCCCAGAGGGGCTTTTTGCTTTCTTGGTGCCCAAGTGCTCTCCCCCTACTGGATTGTCTTCACATTCAGCATGCTTATAGGATCACACCACTCCACACTATAAACATGGAAGATGCAGCTTGCACAATATTATTGGTGATTGGCAGCAGTAAGGAATGAGATGCAGTCCTCCTGATGATGAAAAGGTCAGGTAGGATCAAGTTGGAGGATTCTACTATAAGTCTGTTCACTGACCTGAGCTTTAGGACCTGCCAGTGGAGGAAAGAATTTGATGGAGCCCACTCCCTTTTTAGGGAGCGTGCCATGAAGCATTAAATGCTGCTGCCAGCTTGAATGAAACTATATTAGGGTGGTAAGACACTTCTATTCTCTAAACCATCAGATGCTGGTGAGCTGGCAGAGAAAATATATAGGAAATGCTCTGTAAGGGTTGAAGAGACTCATTCTGATGTGGAACCTGAAGACTGACATGGATGCTGCCCAGTTTAAGTCTTGATTCTAGTTACCTTACTGTGCTTGATTAAGAACCCGCTTGAAATCTTAAACTGCCATATTTGTGGCCTACTGTTGTTGAATGGTGGCATTCCATATGGGAGTTGGGAGGAGAATCAGACCTAAGGGGGAGCATATATTGTTCATTTGGAATGACACTGTTCAGGTTTTAGTTGGACCAAATGGCCAAACATGGCACTGTGAGTACTTTAAGGTAGCCCTGGGATCCTTCCCTCTTCTCCTGTGGCCAACCTCCATTGGCTGGTGCTTACATATTAAGGGGGTGAAGTTTTCAATATTTTTTTATGTTACATTGTTTGGTCACTTAGACCAGCTTTTATGACCATCTTGTGCTGTTCTCACCTTTTGGCTGATATGATTTTATTGTGTTATTTCATTAACTGCAATAAAAGGAATTTACAAGAAAAAGAACATATCAAGAAAATGATGACTCAGGAAAACATGACTCTTAACTTTGCCTTTCTCAGCTCGTTTGGCATAAAGTAACTTTATTAGATTTGAAAATATGTGGTTTGAGAAAAACGATTTGAGAAAATACAGTTCAAGACAAGCATTTGTCAATGCCGATGTTGCTTGCTTATACAGTATGTGCTATTTAGGTATTAGGAAGTGAAAGTACCATGCCTAAGAACTGTCAGCGGGGATTGGAAGCTCATGTTGCTTGACTGTAGCCCATTTTCCACTTTTCTCCACTTTGTGGAGTGCGGGTGAGCAGTGATGCTTAGTGTCCGCCACACTCCTCTCCCTTTACTACACCGCTCTACTAGCACCCCTGGTCGTCACCTGGAGCTGCTGCAGAACAGGGGGTCCCTGGATCCCACCCCGGGATTATAGTGGAGTCCTCTGGATGCTGAAACCTATCCCTCCCCTGCCGACTCCTGGCGGCCCGGGCTCACATCTGAACCCAGGTCACCAGCGTGGCATGAGGTGTGGCATCCAGTGCCTCAACCCTCAGTGCCAGTGGGCCAGCAGTAATGCTGCCTTTAATACTCCCCTCCTGTTCCTGCTCCAGTGTACCCTGTCCTCTGCATACAAGTCACTATTCCTCCCAGACCCTACCTCAGTAAGTCACTAACCCATAATGTTTGATGCGGCACCAATCTCTCAGCCACTTGTTGAACTCCTCAAGCCTACCTTTCCTCCCGTGCTTGCAGATGGTACCGGCAGTTCCTCCAAGAATGCCACCGACTTCCCCACCCCGTCACACTGCCTGCCCAACTACTTGAACCTCCCCCTCACTACTTCCACAGTGTTCCCCGCCAAATCATTTGTACGCACATGCAACAGTAAATGAGGTTTCTTCCTCCCCCTCGCAGCACGCTTGAGCAGTGCCTGCCCTGCCTCTCCTGCAGTCAACCCGATGACAGCTTCAACCCAAATATGGCTGTGCCTTTCCCCCTTTCTGCCCCATCTCAACCATTTCAATATAGATTACCCCAGGACAAGTACCCCTCTATCCCTTACCACCTTTCCCTTCTAATGCCCCTTCTACCACCCCAGTATTCATTCTTCCCTGCCCCTTACCCCCACCAGCTGCATCCTCTGTGACTTCTGTATTTGTACCGCTCACGCCTGCCGTTCGCCTTTCTTTCTCTGCCTTATTCCCTCCCATTCCCCTTGAACCCCTTCCCAGCCTGACTACTTCCTACTGGGCTTCCCATGTCAACCTCTCCTCCTTCCCTGCTGGTTTCCAACCCCTCTCCTAACCCTGCTGTTGTCGATTTAGAGCCCCCATGCCCTCTTACCCTGAGAGTGATGCCCCTCCCATCATCTCCACTTCCCATAGCCTTCTCTCCTCCAGTCACCACCCCCTCCTTCCTTACTAGCCCCCTTCTACCCTTTTGTCCTCAGTATCTCTTCCCCTACCTGTTGCCATCTCTCTTATTCCTCGCTTGTCCTTCCCCCTTCAGTATGTTCCTGCTCCCCCTCTCTCTCCCATAGCAGAGGTTCAAATCTATTCCTAGTCGATACCCCTCCTACATCTCTTCCCCATCGGGTCCCCCCTCCTACTTGTTCCCCTCCGTGCCACCCCTGCTCCCTCCCTAGCTGCAGCCATCTGCTCTCTTCCCGGTATTCCTCGTGGTCTCTTCCTCCCCCACCAGGAGGCCCCCCCTTGCCTCAGGCACCCCCTCCCTTCTCCTGTCTTTTCTGTTAGTGCCTCTGATACCAGGGTCGGTTTCACTCTCTAGTTCTTCTTCCTGCGTCCCCCTTTGGCATCCCCTATACCCCCACAGGATGCCTATCATACTCATCTGCCGTGCCACTTAGACTCCTCCCTAACCTCCACAGTTCCTCCCTCAAACTAGCCAGTCATCTACAGACCATACAACCCCCATCCTCCAAGCCCAGTCCAGGTTCATGGCAGACCCACACCCTGTACAGCCCACCACCTTTCCAAATATGCCTACCCTACTGACATGTGACACCTGCTCCATTTTGACCCCCATCTTATGTTACGGGCTCTTACTCCAAGGTTCTGTACCTTACTACAACTGTTGGGCCCCTATTTACTCAAATTCCTGTTCCCTCCTCACACTAGTCCCCCTACTGCCCCCTTGCTGACCAGATTAATTCAGTCTCAGATCTCATCCACTAGATGCTGTATTACTGTAGCAATCCTAAAGGCTCCTTGTCTGTTTTTCATCCCTCAGCTACCATACTTTTTGTTCTCAGCTCTCATATAGTTTCACTTAGCCCAGTTAGATATCCTATTGCACTCTGGGTATTACTCAGCTCCTTTAGAGAAATAAACAGAACAAATAAATATGTATTATTGCAGCAGTCACAACAGTATAGCTCAGTACTTAGCTCAGTTAGAGAAATAAAAGGTATGTGGTATAAAAGGTATAATTGCTTTGTCATATTAACTGCTTTCCCTTCCCCTTCTACTCCTCGTTTTACCTATGTTTAAGCTCCACTGCTACACTATCAAATCACTCCTACCTCCCTTATCAGTTGTATTCTGTTGTTTGTTCTAGCTGCCAAAATACATGTATTGCATACACCAGTCTTCATGTTTCATTTATCAGTATGCAACCTGTAAGTCGCTTCCCTGTGTTATATTAGTGTTTACCACCTGCGGTCATCCTTTGTGGAGCCCTTGTATGTATATTCAGCCTGTATCATGTAACGCGCATTTCATGTATATACTGTTATTACCTATCTATGTTTGTACATTGTTTAGTCTATATGTCACAGGACCTCCTTGTGAATGAGATTGCTCAATGGAGTTTTCCTGCAACAAACTTGAACTTGAACTTGAAATAAACAGAACTGAATCTGTATTATTACAGCAATCCTAAAAGTATCCAATCATTCCTTTGTCTCCATTCCAGAGACCCTGCTGTAATATAGGACCACAGAGGACACTGGGAGGGAGGGTGGCAACTCTAAAGTCCCGCAGAGCTCCATTGAGCTCGCTCCTCCTCCTCTCTCACTCACTCCTTCTGTTTCTCCCAGCACTGTAGGCTGCCCTTTGTACTGGGCTCCTGCCTCTGGTGCCTTTTTCTGCCCACAAAGAAATCTGCAGCAGTCCTGACAGAGCTCCGTTGACCTTGCTCACTCCTCCTCTCTCACTCGCTTGTTCTGTTTCTCCCGGCGCTGCAGGCTGCCCTTTTATACTGGGCTCCTGCCTGTGTTGGCACCTTTTTCTCCCTGCAAAGAAATCTGCAGCAGTCCCGGTAGAGCTCCATTGAGCTTGTTCACTCCCCCTCCCTCACTTGCTCATTCTGTTTCTCCCGACATTGCAGGCTGCACTTTTGTACTTGGCCCCTGCCTGCATTGACACCTTTTTCTGCCCACAAAGAAATCTGCAGCAGTCCCGGTAGAGCTCCATTGAGCTTGCTCACTCCCCCTCCCTCCCTCACTCACTCATTCTATTTCTCCCGGCGCTGCAGGCTGCCCTTTTCTACTGGGCACCTGCCTGTGTTGGAACTTTTTCTGCCCACAAAGAAACCTGCAGCAGTCCCGACAGAGTTCAGTTGAGTTCGTTCACTCCCCCTCTTTCACTTGCTCGATTTTAATCTGTCCCAAACACTGATTTCCCACAGTGACCATGCTATTCTGTGCCAGAAGTGCAAAAACATTATTTCGGCCAGGATGTGAAAAATGACAGCTGTACTGTTCATAAGAAGGTGTGAAAAAATGCCAGTGTTGAAAATCTGGCGTGAAAATATTACAAATTTGCAAAGTTACAAGGGTGCGTGGAAACAGTGTAATGCATGCTTGTAACACAGTCATTTTATAGACTTTCATCACCAAATCTTCAACACAGGCATTTTAGGACCTCTGCTAATGAACAGTGTCACTGTCATTTTCTTAATCTGTCCCGAACACTGATTTCCCACAGTGACCGTGCCATTCTGCACTGGAAGTGTGAAAACACATTTCAGCCAGGATGTGAAAAATGACACCTGTACTGTTCATAAGGAGGTGTGAAAAATGCCAGTGTTGAAAATCTGGCATGAAAATATTACAAATCTTCGAAGTTACAAGGGTGCATGGAAACTGCACACAACGCACATTTGTAACTCATTCATTTGATGGACTATTGTCACCAAATTTTCAACATAGGTATTTTATGACCTCTGCTCATGAACAGTGTCACTGTAATTTTCTTAATCTTTTCAGAACACTGATTTCCCACAGCGACCGTGCTATTCTGTGCTGGAAGTGCAAAAACACATTTCGGCCAGGATGTGAAAAATGACAGCTGTACTGTTCATACGGAGGTATGAAAAAATGCCAATGTCGAAAATCTGGCATGAAAATATTGCAAAATCATGAAACACATGCTCATAAAACAGTATTTTTTTTATTTTTCCACCAAATTTGCAACATAGGCTTATTGACAGTCCACCTCATGAACACTGGCACTGTCATTTCATTAATCAGTCCCAAAAGGTGATCCCACGCAGTGACCACAAAATCACCTTTCAGAACTGAATAATGCCATGACAGTGGCTGAATTCATCAGGAGGGGTCCCAGTAACCCCATGATGAATATCTGTTGCTAAAATTTCCCAAAATGCCTGAGATATGCACCAAAGTTGAAAAAAATCATATTTATACCATTATACAGTTTACTGGCATTTCTTCAGTTTGCGGTTGGCTTTGAAGAGTGCACACATTTTCCTGGTCCACTGAAGATCATTGCGCTGGGCTCCGAGGGTAAGTATGGGGTGAGGGGGGCTTTGGGGAGGCAGGGTGTGCAGACGGTGGGTGTGGGTTGGGCGTGGGGCCAAGGACTCAAAGAGGGACTATTTTCTGTTTTACAGGGTTTTAAAAAAAAAGAAAAACATAGCAGGACATTTTTCCATTTCATTAGGATATTTGGCATGCTGGGGTGGCCTCCAGCATGCCACCTGTGTGTTTTTGTGGGGGCTGTAGCTGATGGGGATTGGAGGCACCCCATTGGCACATGAAGAGGTAAAACCAAGGGGGATTGGGCACCCCCCTCTGCATACTATTCATTGGGGGGGCATTATGCTGACAGGAGTGGGCTTTCCCATTGGCAAATTCAACTGGGAAGAGGAACTGAAGCAGACGGGGATTGTGCACCTGTCAGCAAAGAAAGGGGGGGCATGATGCCAAGGTGGATTTGGCACCCCCTCGGCATACAGTAGAAACAAGAGTGTGGGGACATTATACCGACAGGGACTGGGCTCCCTGTTGGCAAGCTTGGTCGGGGGCATGCAAGGTACTGCCCTGCAATGATGGGTCACTCCCTCATTTCAGCGGAATGTCTGATGCTGCAATGACGAGGTGGCCCCTGATTGCAATGGCTAAAACATTTCAAGGTGGTGGCATGCTGGCTGAACTAGTGTCAGCCACAGCATGCCACCCCATTGGGGAAAGCGGGCCAAGCCACAAAAGGTAGTGGGGGCATTGGCCACAACAGTGCCGCACCTCCACAACCTGCTTCTGCAGCAAGCTGCCACAAAATGTTTCTTGCGCATGCATGCAAGTAGCATAAAAATGGTATTCAAGGGCCAGCCTGGTGGCACTGAGGGTTGAGGAGCTGGACGCCACACCTTGCACTACAGTGGTGACCCGGGTTCGGGAATGGACTCAGGGTCGGAGGGGGTCAGAGGGGAGGAGGAGGAGGATCGAGCATCCCAATGGATGATCTCCTCCTCCTGGGGTGGGTTCCTGGGGTGCTCTGAGCACCCAATGCACTGGCACTGGTGGAAGCATGGGCACTGGGGTACCAGGTTGCTCTTCAGAGTTGGGGTGGGGAGGACATTGTGGGCATTTGATGACAGCATGTGTCAGCATGCCATCTGTCTGGACATCAGCCCTCTGTGCCTTTGCCCTCAGGGGAGCAGGGACCAAGGGAAGAAAAGCAGAAAAAAATACCCTCTTGGGCCAGGATGATGACTGATGCCATCCCCGATCACCTACCCACGTGCAGACCCCACTGTGCAGGCTCTCCGGAGGAAAGAGGCACAAGTTAGTGAGACAATGGAGTAAGCCTGACACTCTAGGGGCAGATGCCGAGGTATGGATTATGGGGATTGACCGGTCCAAAGGAGTAGACTGAATGGGCAGTAAGGAGGGGATAAAAGAAAAGTGCAAAAAAAATTTAATAAATGGTGTTCAAGAAAAGGAGACTGGCCTTATTTGCTTTTCTCACATAGTTGCACAAGAAGTAGAAATAGAGGCAAGTGAGGACTGGAGATGTCTCTGAAACTGGCAGAACTTGAGGGAGGAAGAGGGTGAGATTTGTGAGCTGCTGGTTTGCTGAGGGTAGTTTCCAAATGCCCTGGGCTACTGGCTGAGAAAGTTGCTTGCAGTGGGATTAGAACCAGTGGACTACTGTGGACTAATGAATTATGATTTCTTTGGCCATACTATCATGCACCCAGCCTTAATCTTGTTCAGATGTGGCCCCTCTCTCCTCAGTACAACCATTATCACCACTTACAGAACTGGTACTTGTTGGAACTCACATGGTGGAACCTTTTCCTACTCCTTTCCTCTCCCAACCTTTCTCCTCCAGTTCTTTTCCCCATAGTTTCTACACAGCATAGAGGCAGATGTCCCACACACTCATGCCAGTCACATTGCTCATGGACTGACACACCCTCCTCCTGAACCTCACCGAGATACATTGTGCCTCACTGCAGCAGTCTACTTCACTTAATTTTACTCACAGGCAAAATACAAAAAAGAAACAATAATAATTCCTTTATACTTCCCTGTGCACCTTTTCCAGTCTTCTACATTCACTCTGCCTTGCTTCTGCTACATGGGGGAAAAATAAAATAAAAATATCATTGTGGATTGTTGTGCCTTCTACACCACCTGCACTTGGTAAAAAAATTTGTCAACAATTTTTCAAAAATCCCCCTTCACCTTTCCCAGTCTGCTAAACTCAGTCAGCCCTGCTCCTGCTGCAAGGCTTGCAACTGGCAGTGTAGACTCACACTGTGCACTCTTTCCTGTCCTCTGCAGCATGATTTCATAAGTTTGCCAGCCTAAAACTACAGTTAAATGTTATGACAATTAGTGAACTAGAAGGATAATGCACTATTCTATGATGACTTGAAAGTTTCCTGAAAGGTGAACTCTCTTTTTCAGATAAAATGTGTTCCTTCAGTATTCAGGTCCTTCCCTTGTGAGACAGCTGAAAATGTGACTGGGATGTGCACAGCATGGTGAATTCTCTATCTCCAACATCTCTGATTGACTGTTGCAGGTCATGCAACTTGCCAACAACTTGAAAATGCTCAGAGTGTTCTCCCTGTAAAAAGTGATGCTTCATGGTAGAGGCCCTGAGTTTTCCATGGATCTGTAGCTCTGGAATTTATCCTGGATTTCTGCAAAAATTAAACATTTCTAAGCTGACCACAGAAGTCATGGCCAACAATGGACAAACAACAATAAAATGATATTAAATGCAGAAAAGTGCAGAGTTATTCATCAGGGCAGAAATAACCCTAACTACAATTACCACCCAAACAACACCCCAATAAAATGCTCTCCAAAAGAAAGGGACCTAGGGGTACTTATAAATAACAGCTTAATGTCAACTTAACATCTACTGATCACTGTAAAAAATATCCCCCAAACAGCATATATCTTATTAAACAACATCAGACGTTCATTTGTCAATAAAAGTGAATAGTGTATTATTCTACTTTAATATATGGATCATTAATTTAACATCCTTGTAAAGTATACAAAAAAATTTGCAGTAATAGTATCACTCCCGAAGTGATAATACTATCGTTCAGGTCCCGTAATAATATCGTTTGGGACCTGAACGATACTATTACCAGAGAAGCTCAACAGCACATGCACCACTCTCTCTGCCCACATCTCCCAAGTGTGCCTTCCAACTGGCCCCTTTTCCTGTGTGGGTGGGCAGAAAAAATGAAAAAAACATGGTGGACACTTTCTCACTAGGCGAGACAGTTTCTCCTCAGGATTATTCAAGCCATTTTTTCCCCCTTTGCATCGTAAAAAGGCACATATGTTCATGATCCTGCCTTCCAGAACACAGAAAAGGTAGGATCTATGAACAAAACAAAAAGAAAAGCAATTTCTAACCACAGCGTGTGTATGTGTGATGGAGGGAGTGGGGGAGGGAACACTGAAATGCTATGGCACTCAGCAATCACAGATCACAAAAAAAAAACCTCTCATCCATATATTAAAAAAAATAATGGACATATCATTAGGCATTACCAGTGACGTACCATCTCAAGGTTCTGGACACAGGAACTTCTCGAGCTTTGCTCTCAAGGTTCCTGCGTGTCCAGAACCTCTCAATGGTATTACTCACCAGTAATGCCTAATGATTTATCCATTATTCTCTTTTTACTGGATTTACATTAGGCCCCATTGTGATTTTTGCTTTCCATTTTGGAACCCCGGCCTCAAGCAAGACATAAAATTACTGAAGCAGGTACAACACAAAGTTACCAAAATAATCCCTAATATAAAACATCTCCCATACTGTGAAAGATTAACTAAAATAGGGTTGGTTTGTCTTGAAAACAGATGCTCTGGGGTGATTTATACTTTAAGATCATACATAATCCTGATGTAACACTCCAGTGTGGTCTCCAATTCGCAGTAAAGAAAGTAAACACAAGGAGCTATACTCTCCAACTTGAGCCAACACAAATAAAAGAGACATCAGCTTCACTATTCATGCTGCAAAAGAATGGAATAAACTGCCCCAGGAAGTTGTAGAAGCCGAAGAATTTGCCCAGTTTAAATCTCTTCTTGACAAACATCTAAATTGATTGTCTGGCACCAATTAATAAACACCCACACAGCTGTGGGAGGCATTCTTGATGGGCATATTCCTTCTTATGTCTTATTAAAACCTAGTAAACCTAGTAACCAAGTAAACCACATAAATTACTGTTGAGTTTGTCACCATAGCACTGAGCTTCCAAAAACACTCTTGTGCTGTGCTGTTTGCAGTGAAAAATGTCCTGCCATAAAAAAGAAAGCCCTCCTGGGCTGTGTTGTTTGGCCTGCCATTAAAAAAAAAGAGAGCCCTATTGAGCTGTGCTGTGGCCCGCCATGAGTGGGAATGTATTTACATCCCCTGTGGTGAGACTGACATTGGCTATTGTATTCCCTCCAATGTTATGCTGTCTCAGCCCCTTTCACGTATGCGAACACTGGGGTGCTCACCCCTGGTGCTGCCAAACATATGTGAACCAAGATGCCCAGTCCCTATGATTCTTTATAGCCTTTTTTTAGGTAACTAATCCTGAAAAGCAGAAAAACATCCGTCAATGTCTTTTGCTGGTGATTCCCACCCACCACCTGATCCACCCACTCAGCACCTGCCACCCCACACCCCCACACCTCACTCATCCAGAAATGGTCCATTGCAGCTCTTCCACTAAACTAGTACTTCTTCAACACTGACCAGGAACTGAAAAAACAAAGTAAATGCAGTCAGTGTATTTTCAATGCATTTTGAATGTTTACTCATAACTTGGTCATTTTTAATATATTTAGCCCAAATTTTCAACTTGGCCATTTTCAGGCCCAACCTCATGAACAAAGCAGTGAAATTGTAAAAATCATTCCCAAGAGGTAATTTTGCAGTCTCTCTGTTTGCCTTTTGGTCAGGCTTTGAAAAATGTTGCTTACCAGATTCATGAGGTGGGGTCATAAGAAGACTATGTTGAAAATTTGGGGTAAAAATATTAAAAAAACAACCAAATTATGAATATATATTGACATTTTTCAATACAGACTCATAACTTTGGTCATTTTCAATCATTAATAAAATAGCCATTAGTTGGGCCATAAGAAGACTATGTTAAAAATTCAGGGACAAAATATAAAAAAAAAGGTATTAAATGTGTTATAATTTTTCTATGCACCCTCATACGTTTGGTTATTTTCAATATTTTTGACCCCAAATTTTCAACGTTGTAATTTTTTCACATCACCTCCTGAAGCTGACAGCAGTCATTTTTCAAATCTTGACCAAAATGTGATTTTGCACTTGTGATGCAAATTTACATTTAATCTAGTATTTTATAAAAAACACGTCATGTTCAGAAGGAGGGATCATACAAGTCACACAAAAAAGAAATGAAGTAACTTTGTCTACAGCAATGTCTGTTGGCCCAATGAACCATGGTGCGTTGCTATGTCAGTGACCTGAGTTCTGGGGGGAAAGGTGCTGAGGCATGTGGTGTGTGGGGGAGGGAGAGAGCAGGATTATGACACACTCATGACACCTTGTGATAGGCCTGTGAGCTTTCCCACACAAGGTGTTAACATGCATGTCAAGACATGATGGGTCCATGTACTGTATCATGCCCATCTTCAGTATTCTGTTGCTCAACACTGCTATGAGCCTGGAAAGGTATTGCACAGTATTCTTTTGTACAGGTGATAACTTCTGATGGGTTGGGAACCTAACCTCATAAGGGGTTGATGTGAATGTTGTGGCCTGATGGGGCCATACACTGTGACAGCAGAAGTGGGTTGGCATGAAAATGGAGCTTGAAATAGTTCCACTGCTATATTTATTCCATTTCCAAAGGGGCCTAGATGAATGAGGAGACAATTTGATGACAGCAAAAATGGAAAATGATGTTAATGTAGACAGAGTGCATATATATATATATATATATAGTGTGTATATGTGTGTGTGTATATATATATATACATTTATATTATATACAGTATAGAATACAATATATTATTTACATGGAATGTATCTATACAAGTGCGGTTTGACCTTGGGTAACCTCATGACTGGCACAAACAGCATGAGTATAGATAAATCATTTATCACAAAATGTCCCCACTGCATATTTCAATTATGCAATTGGATAGGACCTTGTGTGATAAAATTTATTAGCTTTTTAAAAATATATTTATAAATCATTATGGGTTTATTTTGTGAACTACTGTATGAAGAACCCCTCTATAACAAACTCACTCTTATTGGGTCCTATACACAAACAATTTAGTTGCCTATATGCCACATATCCGAGGCTCGTATTCAATCCCACATGAGAATGCCATGCAGGTGGCAATTCACCAAGGGCATGCCTCCCAGGTTAGTCAGAGAACATGGTGCTGGGGGCGTGTCAGGGGCATGCCTGCACTACGCGGCATTCACTAAGCCACGTAGTGCCAGGTGCATGGGTTGATGACTACACCTGCCAGGATGTGGCATAACCCAGTATGCACCCCTGTGTTCCACATCCACTGGACTCAGTGGTACTGGGCTATGGTCATCCATTCCACCCTAGTCCACTAGGATGCAGGGAAGGACTGAGGCAGCAGCTGAGGCATGTGCCAAGTAGGTAGTCTGATGTTGCTACAGTATGTGGCATTCTCCTTGTCTGTGTGCTTGCCACATGGGCACAAGGAATCCACTGAGGGACCCAGTACTGGCATCCAATTGGATGCCAGCCTGGGTTTATGGCTCTGCCCCTGACCAACCACGCAACCCTGCATGCTGAAGGTGTGTGGCCTCAGACAGGTGCCCTGTGGGTGCATCCAGTCTTGCATGCAATGCATCCTGCACCTGTCTGGGGCTGTATAGGTACGCAGGTGGGGTACACACCTCAGGCGCGTATAACCCGCCTATTAGTGCATAGAGCCAACAGTGAACACCTTTGGTGGCTCCCTCTGTTCTCAACATAAGCATATTAACACCTCACTGTAATGAACAACTGGCTATAAAGAACACTTCTGCTGGCTCCTGAGGTGTTCAATCTAGAGAGGGACCACTGTACTTTTTTTGTGCATTCCCTATCCCATTTGTTATAGCCTTTTTCCATGGATGCAGTTTCCAGATGCTGTGATGTGGTAGCACAGTACCTTGTTGCCACAGAACTGCTAAGGCAATTACAAACACCTTTGCAAAAGTTCTGTGGCAAATGGTAACCCTGTCACAAAATTTGGTCCTAAAGTGCTGCAGAAAAATCAGTGCCTTGCCATAATTTTTTTTTCAGTCATTGGTAACCTGGTAAGGCCCACTAGGCACAAGTGCCTGTTTTTAGGGGTGACCTGGGAGCACTGGGCGGTTAAGTGACTTGCTCAGAGTCACACAGTATGCAAGTGGAGGTTGTGAGAATCAAACTCAGGTCTGGTCTGATGGTGAAGTGCCAAAGTGCTAAAGGGATGCCAAGTACCTTTGACCCTGCTTTGGTGGTGGATTTTATCATCTTCACTAAATGAAAATTTGGCATCAGCATATTCTCAGAAAGGAATGGGAGACCACCCACAAAAAAAAAAACCAGACAAAACAAAACAAAGGCCACTGAGGGAAGGTAAATCTCAGAAAAAAGCAAAAGATAGTAGTGTGGGTGATCAAAAGTTGCAGCTTCAATTTGACTTCAATTTGGACCCCCCTGTTTTTGGCTTGGCTTCAGCACTTTGACCAAAGATACTTTGGGTCCTATGTACTGGGGTTAAGCTGGCTACAAATAAGGGTAAGCTGCAACCCTTTATCACTTTTTGCCTACACCAGACAATCCCAGCTTCTCCCATCCACCCCGATCCATCAGTCAGTTAAAAACAAATGCCAGCATCTAGCACAGTGCCAAGAGCGTGAAATGTATTTTTTTATTAATACACAAAAAAAGAAAGAGTGTCAGGGAAGGGAGGAGGGGGAGTGTAATAAATGACTGTGGTGGGTGCAAAGGTGGTCATTTGACTAGCCCAGGCCATCTGGGAAGGGATAATTTGCTTTTTAAATTAACTGGCCAAAGTGTGAAGTGTTCCTGAAGTGCTCTAAATGTTCAACTGGGCTAAACTGAAGGTAAAAGTGCCAAATGTTTGCACATTCACAAACTACAAATTCAACATGGTCTCATCCTGTTTATGATGCTGTATTTGCACTGTAAATTCCTGTATTTCGATGCTGTATATGTTCTTCCCCTCTCCCCCCAGGACGCATCTGGAATCGAGCGGTACTCCGCTCAGTTTGCCTTCCTGGTGAAACTCTTAAATAAATTAATAAATCCTTAAATAGAAGTAGTTGTTAAAAAAACAAGAAATAGTATTTATCATATGATGGATCTCTCATTCCGTTTCCATGGTGGCCTAAAAAGATACAGAAACCTTTTTTGTCATTAACATTATATTAGTTTTTATATTTTATATTGAGAATAACGATAGGTTTGTGTCTATTACCAGGGAAGTAGCTAGCATGAGGAGTTCTGGACACATGAACCTCGAGGAGCGAAGCTCGAGATGTTCCAATGTGTCCAGAACCCCGAGGATGCATACTCCTGGTAATAGACAAACAAACCTATCGGATATTTTTAAAATATATGGATGCAATATATGTTCAAATGGTGCTCAACGCTTTACTGAACTGACTTTCTACTGGTCGTACCGCAGTGTCCTACGTACCAGATTCAGGTATGTAGTCACCGTGATGGTTCCTCCCTGTCCATTTTTTTAACATTTTTTAAATCCTACCTGCTCTTCAGGACCACAATGGCAGGATCCACCAGATATTTTTATTTTCTGTGGGAAACCAATAAAATTAAAATGAGAAGCGCAATGACCAAGTTTGCTCTCGCTAAGTGAGACAACTGTCGTCATCTTTTTTCAACTGTTCTGCCCACCTACACAGGAAAACCACCCAATCAGGAGGCACGCTTCAGATGTGGGGGCAGGAGGTTTCTTTTCAGAAGCTTGGAAACATGCTATTATCAGCTCCAAAGGATAGTATTACCAGTGATTGACAATACTATTACCAGTGATTGACAATACTATTATCACTGAAACTTTCAGGCTATTACTAGAATTTTCTTGTATGCTTTGCAGACCTATTAAATTGAAGCTCCATATATTAATATAGAATAATACATACATTTTTCATGATTTAAAATATTCCATTCATTACAAGGTACTATTTTCCTCTTGAAAGCAAAGGCAAATGCCAGCAGAGTTTGCCAAAAGAGGAGGCCCATAATGCTGCTAGATAACTGACATGAGATGAAATAAGTACTGTAAGTCTTTGTTGCTTTAAGTCATATGGAGCTGTACAACTACAGCTATTGGGAAAAGCCTGGTGGTGCACTGGGAAGGGTGGAGTGGCATTAGATGTGGGGAGCTGGGGATGTGCATGTTACTACATGAAGACAGGAATGGTGTGGGTTTTGTGTGCGCATGGTATAACTTGGTCAGTGTCTTGTAGGTAGAGATTAAAGAGCTAGGTAAAGGCTGCCTGAATGCATGACATCAGGGCATTAGTGACACCTGTTTATCAATCCCTGGTGGGAATGCATGAGAAGAAACTGACTGGGGGCACATAATTGGGGAGAGAGATGACAGAAAGGGCAGGAACAGGATGAGCATCAGGATGAGGAGTGGATGAGAGTGCAAGACAGGAGGCAGAAGAGAGGGCATAGAGCCGATTATCTGGAAGTTAGCCTAAAGAATAGTTTTGGTGTACTGACTGGGATGGTGGGGAAAGGGGACAGAGAGAGAAGGTGGATCTAGCCAGACAAGAGCTATTACTGAACAGAAAGTAGCAAGTGGTCGTAGCAGAGGTGAAGTAAAGAGGCAGCTTGTGGTCACTGGGGACATTATAGTAAGGTATATAAATGGTACAGTTTGCAGAGAGTCTAAGGAGAATAGGATAGTGAGTTGTTTCCCGTGAGCAAGAGTAGAGCACTTGTGGAGTCTAATAACCTTAATGGATGGCAATGCAAGACAAGACAATTTGATCTATATAGCATTCTATCACTAAAGGATTCAGAGCACTAAACTGTATTAATTAAACACAGACAAAAATAAATTATAGTGAGCATAAAAGCATGGTAATTTATTAGAATGAAAGAGAAAACCCATAAACAAAATAACTATCAAACATATATACAGCACAGCAACACAAAAGATTTGCTGAAACAAATAGATTTTAACCTCTCTTTAAATGCTTACTAGGTGAAAAAAAAGAATTCAAGGATAGTGTGGTCAAAACTGTGCTGTCAAAACTGCAAAATTGAAAACAGCTACAGAGATAGTATAGCGCAGTCAATGTTAACACTATTTCTGTAGCTGTTGGCTGATTGTGGGGTTGGGAAAGAAGGAGAAAGTGTCAGCTGCTGGGTGTGCCACTGAGCTGCTGCCATGGTGTAGAGGGTAGGGCACAGGCAGCGGAGGTCGGTGGAAGGTCGTTGGACTGGGGTTCAAGTTCTGGTCCCAGTTGATGTGAAAGTTTTTGTTTTTATTGTACTTTGTGGGATGAGGTTTTATTTGTGTACATTATTATTTCTCCCCTGTCCTGACTGTTGTGCTGCCTGTGTCCACCCCCATCATGCACTTTTTGGCTCCCCACCCCCAGGTTTTCCTGCTGGGTGCCACCTACCCTCCTCAAGGATTCCGCCCCTCCCACATGGTTCCTTCCCATCCCCGAGTGGCCTCCCAACCAGAAATGATTATATATAGATGGAGGGGGTTTGGGGTGAAGCCCCCCATAATGGAAGGTGTGGTGGGTGGAGCTCCCCACAAACAAACAGTGTAGCCAGTTTATTATTTGTGATGCTATGGTAGTACTCTATGTTTTTACTGAGCACTATCATTGTTTTCGGCATTTGTGTTGGTGTGTTTTTTTGACAGCATTCTTGAGGTTTTTTACATTATGACCTAGCACCCTTTAAATGCCTCCACTGATGGGGGAAGATTGCATATTAAGGTGAAGCACATTACAAACCACTGGGGCCTCTACTGAGAAGGTCCTATCCCCTGATTGTCTGAATCTGGTTCTAAAGGGGAGTTGTGAGAAAGTATTGGTGGTAGTCCACATAGGGATGAATGA
This sequence comes from Neoceratodus forsteri, assembly GCA_016271365.2. NCBI lineage: Eukaryota > Metazoa > Chordata > Ceratodontiformes > Ceratodontidae > Neoceratodus > Neoceratodus forsteri. The sequence goes on from CM057456.1 coordinate 1,685,841,037, forward strand.
CAATGACATAAGATGAATAAAAGATGAAGACACCAAGCTGGATTCTAGGAGCTGGGGATGACCGTAAGGGGGAAGGCTGTAGGGTAATCTTTTCAGAAATCCTTCCTGTGCAAAAGGCAGGAACAGTGAGGCAGTGGGCCAAAAACAAACTGAGTAATTTGTGATTGAGTAATTGGACTAAAGGCAAGATGTTCATATTTCTGAGAAACTGGTATAGCATCTGGTACAGAGATGATCTCTATAAGCATGATATGCCATACCTGAATGTGAAAGGAGCATGGGTATTGTGAGAGAATAAATAGAATGGTGAAAGATTATTTAAACTAATGAAGGAGGGGATAAAATCGTATTAAGTGAAATCCTCCTGAATCATTGAAGTGGACCTTTATCAAAGAATATGATAGGATAGGATATAAATAGAAGGAGTTCCCAGTGAAATGATTTTATAAATGGTGTATCATAATTGATCATTATCAATTATGTGCAAAGATACAAACATATGAACATAGAATGAAACCAGCAGAATAAGGCCATTAGGTCTCTCTAGTCTGTTCATAGTGCAGGGTCCTCATCATAAGCTACTGACCAGGGTCAGTAGCTAATGCTGCAGACTCTGCACTATGAGCAGATCAGAAAGTCTTAATGGCCTTATTCTGCTGGCTACATAGAAACATAGACTTTGACAGCAGATAAGGACCACTTGGCCCACCCAGTCTGCCCATTTCTCTACCTACTGGATAAGCTGCAGATTCTAGGTAACCAACAGACTACTTCCTGCCACCACCCCCCCCCACTACAATTGCCTTATGCCTGTCCCATGCATGTTTGAATTCCCCCACTGTTTGAGACCCAACAACCTCCCAACCTCCCCAGGAAGGCGGTTCCATGCATCCACCACTCTCTCCATGAAAAAAAATTTCCTCACATTACCCCTGAGCCGTCCCCCCATTATCTTTAAATTGTGCCCCCTTGTTCTTACACATCTTTTTTTCTGGAAGACACTACTCTCCTGGACTTTGTTGATTCCCTTGAGGTACTTAAAAGTTTCCATCATGTCCCCCCGCCTCCTTTCATCAAGGGTATACATATTAAGCTTTCTCAGTCTCTCATCATATGGTTTCTGATGCAGACCCTGCACCATTTTAGTTGCCCTCCTCTGGGCTGCTTTCATCCTGTCTATGTCCTTGCATAGATGAGGTCTCCAAAACTGCACACAGTACTCCAGATGGGGTCTCACCAACTGTCTGTATAGAGGGATAACCACTTCCCTTTTTCTACTTGTGATGCCCCTTCCTATGCATCCCAGTATCCCCCTGGCTCTCCTTACTGACTTCTCACATTGTTTACCCACCTTTAGGTCATCTGATATGACTACCCCCAGGTCCCTTTCCATTTTTGTTATTGTTAGTACCTCCCCTGCTATTGTGTACTCTTCTACTGGGTTTTTGTTTCCCAGATTCATTACTTTGCACTTCTTTGCATTGAATCTAAGTTGCCATATGTCTGACCATTCCTCCACCCTTGCCAAGTCCCTTCTCATCCTTTCTACCCCCCCTTGTATATCAACTCTGTTACAGATCTTTTGTGTCATCTGCAAAGAGGCATACCTTTCCTCCAGACCTCTGCAATGTCACCTATAAAGATGTTAAAGAGGACTGGACCCAGTACTGAGCCCTGAGGTACTCCATTAGTAACCCCCCTTTCTTCAGAATGTGTTCCATTCACTATTACCTTCTGTGTCCTGTTGTGCAGCCAGTTTGCTACCCAGGCTACCACCCTGGGACCCACTCTCAGGCTGGCTAACTTGATTATTAATCTTTTGTGTGGGACTGTGTCAAATGCCTTGCTAAAGACTAGGTAGGCCATATCCACAGTCCCTCCTTGGTCTATTACTTTGGTCACCCAGTAAAAGAAATCAATTAGATTGGTCTGACATGACCTTCCTGCTGTAAATTCATGCTGCTTTTGGGTCCTGTGCCCCGCTGGCCTCTAGGTACTCAACATTTCTTTCTTTCAGAAGTGATTCCATCATTTTAACTACCACTGAGGTCAAACTTACAAGTCTGTAGTTTCCTGCTTCTGCTTTGCTCCCACTTTTGTGTAGGGGGATCACATCTGCCCTCCTCCAGTCCTCAGATACCACCCCATCCTCCCATGATTTGTTAAAAAGTATGGTCAGTGGTATCACTAGGTCCTCCCTTAGTTCTTTTAGGATTCTGGGGTGAATCCCGTCAGGCCCCATTGTTTTGTTCACCTTGAGTTTTAGAAGTTCTTTCTGGACTCTTTCTTCTGTAAATGGACTGGTGTCAACCCCCCTACCCAGAGTGCATCTATTGTCTGGTTTAGGTAAATCCTCCTCATCTTCTTTTGTGAATACTGAGCAAAAGTATTCATTCAGTATCTCTGCCTTTTCACTGTCTCCCTCTGCCCACCTTCCCTCTCCTTTATTAATCTTCATTATTCCTCCCTTACCCTTTCTATGCTCCCTAAAGTACCTATAAATAGTTGTATCCTCCTTCTTAACTGAGTTGGCTATTTTTTCCTCGGTTTGGGCTCCTTCTGTGATTCCTTATACTTTTTGAATGCAGCCTTTTTCTCCTTAACCTTCCCTGCCACCTCTTTTGAGAACCATAGTGGTTTTTTACTCCACTTTGTTTTCTTTATTTGTTTCACACAAAGGATTGTTGCCTCTATGATGGCAGTTTTGATTTTTCTCCATTGTTCTTCCACCCCTCCTTTTTGTCCATTTGCTAGTGTATTCCTCAGGTATTCACCCATTTTGCCAAAGTCAGCCCTTCTAAAGTCCAGTATCCTTGTTTTTGTATGGCTTGTCTTCATGGTTGTGCTTATTGTGAAGCACACTGTGCAGTGGTCGCTTGTTCCCAGATGTCTACTGACTTCTAAATTTTTGATCCTCTCTCCATTTGAGAGTACCAGGTCTAATATTGCTCCCTCCCGAGTGGGTTCCAACACTATCTGTCTAAGGCCTGCCCCCTGCAGGGCATCGAGAATGACCCTGCTTTTGGATGAGCCTGCAGTACATGTCATCCAGTTAACATCTGGCATATTCAGGTCCCCCACCAACAGTATCTCCCCTTTTTCAGCCATTTTGAGAATGTCCTCTATCATTTTCTTGTCCATTTCCTCCCCTTGAGATGGGGGTCTGTATACAACCCCTGTGCGGATTGTGGTGCCATTACCTGTCTCCAAGGTGAACCATAGTGCCTCTTGCCCTCCTCCATTACTTTTTAGTTCTGTAGCTTTGATCCCTTCCCTTATGTATAGAGCTACTCCACCTCCTCTTTTACCCTCCCTGTCCCTTCTGTGGACTGTATGTTGATATACCAGTCATGGTTCTCTGTGTATCATGTTTCCATGACTGCCACTATATCCAATTGTTCATCTTCCATCAGGGCTACTAGATCAGGAAGCTTGTTTCTCAGACTATGGGCATTGGTACTCATTGCTCTCCATTTAATGTTGGCTTTATCCTTTTTCCCCCCATCCTAGCTCTTATTGCCCTTGTCTATTTTTCCATTTACTCCTGTCCTGCCCTCTGTTGTGTAGAGGTACAACTAAGGGGCTTCATCTCTGTTTCACCACCCGCACCCCCCCCCCAGAACCCACTGTGGTCCAACTGCTCTTCATACTTGGCAACCTCTGAGGCAGTGGTTGTGGCAGTGGTGCTCTTTGGGTGAGAGAGGCCTCCTTAGTCCTTGCCAGTTCAGCCTGGAGGTGGGCAACCTCCTCCCTCAGAGCTGACAGTTGCCTGCAAATAGGACAGCAATGCAGTTTCCAGAATGTCTCCTGGAAAACTGCTGCCCCACAGCCAGTGCATTGCACCACTCCCCACATGTCCCTCTCCATTATAATATACAATATGTAGTATGTATAAATATATATATTTTTTTTTTTTTTTTTGTGGTGTGTACTTACCCTTTATGCACTGTGCTGGGTTATTAAGAACATGACAGTACTGCCCCAAGACCTGTTGAGGAACTGATGTCAGAACTTTGGCTATAAAGGAAATGCCATGCATGGGGGGTGTGGGGTGTGAGGAAGGGTGGGTGGATAGTCCACAACCACTGGTGACTGTTAGAAACAATCAAATGCACCACTGCTCCACCACCCTGGTGAGTATTACCCTTTATAGTAATTCAACTAACCTCCAGTAACTTATTTAAAAATAGTTTAACTATCACAAAATCCTACGCACCTGTAAATTATTTAAAAATAGTTTCTGTCCCAAAATCCTAGTAGTCAATCCCACTACCCCCAAGGGACAACCAAAAATGCAGTATTTAAACCCTTATGAAGTTACTTCCAAGATAAGCAGAGTTTGCAAGCTCCTTATTCAACTCCTCAGCCACCTGTAATTTATGTAAAAATAGTTTAACTGTCAGAAAATCCTAGTAGACAATCTAGCTACCTCCAAGAGTCAACCCAAATGCAGTATTTAAATCCTTCTGAAGTTACTCACAAGATAAACAGAGTTTGTAAGCCCCTTCTTGTTTAAACACTAAATAAATATGTAAATAAAAAGCAATTACCAAGGGTAGTTAGTTTCACCTCCCACCTTCATCATATGTTTGTATCTTTGCACATATTTGATAATGATCAATGATAATACATCATTATAAAATCGTTCAGCTGGGAATTCCTCCTGTTTCTTCGCTATCATATGTTCATTCTTCAAAACACCATCGTTGTGATCCTGATTAACAAGGTTTAAACATGAACATTAAATTGCCACCATTCAAAAAAACATGATGTTGTGGAAAAGGTGATTGTGATTAATGATGACCTTGTGTTATCATGATTTTTTTTAATTTTTTTTAAACTTTATGTTTATTAGTTTTGAAAAACAGACATATAGTTGAGAGATACAAGCAGTGAACTACATAGAAATGATTTCTATGCCAATAGGGCACCACTCTTAATACTACTGCTCATATCCTCAAATGCTTTAAGAAACATCATCATGAAGGGGGAAAAACAGAAGAAACTGATTTTTAATTTGTCCCTTAGAAAGCTGTATAAAGAGTCCATGAGCTGTGTGGAATTCAACCAAAGTCAAGTTCAGAACGAAAGTCCAGAAATTCTTCCCCACCTCCAGGGCAGGGGTTTAGTACCATGCTTAAACTAATGAACTAAGGCAACTAATGTGCCTTTCTTCGATTTGTTTTGCTAACAAGTATTGCTCTATAAGTCATTAGTATGCTGAATAAAAATACAGCAGAGTAGCATCAACAAAATATGGAAATAAATGGCGCTGGCTACTATTTAAGCTAACTTTCAGACACAATAATAGGTGTATAACAGCAATTCAAGCCTATGTTTAGGCAATTTTTGAACAAAAAAGAAAAATGATCAGACCATGAAGTCCATCACCACCCTAAAACTTTAAGAGCAGCATAACATGGCTTACTGATTTTACCAAAAATTCTGGGTTTGAATAAGCAATGGTAATAGTCGCTATTGGGCAACTCTTACTGCTCCAGGATGAAAACTTGTCCCATAAGGAAAAAAACTATCATGTCTTAATAAACTGCATATCTGGAAGCAGTACTCGCCTCAGAGACCACTAGCAAAAAAGGTTTGTAGCCTTCTTCCTCAGGAATCCTCTTCTTCATCAGATGCAGATGCCCTCCAAGTTACACCCATTTCTGCACCTCGTTTGGATCAGAGAATAAGAAAACCTTTCCTTGGTGGGCCATATGAAGCCTGGCCGGAAAAATAAGACCATGAAAAATATTTGCCTCCTGGAGCAGAGCTCTGGTGCCATAGAATTTCTTGTGGTTCTGGCGTGTTGCATATCCAAGGTCAGGAAAAAGTCAGATTTCCATTCCATCCTGTAGCAGCATCTTCTTCTGCCTCACTAACACCAGAAAATAATCCCTGAAGCTGATCCCATCTGTCACTTCTACCACCAATTGAAGTGCATCAGGATTGTCCTGGCAACCCCATGGAGTCACCCGGTAGGCCTTCTCAATCCACTGGGCCCTGGGAGCAGCCTCTTCCCCAAGCTGCTGAATGAGGCAGTTCTGAATAAAAAGGAGCAAATGATCCCCTTTGCAGCCCTCTGGGAGCTCCAGGATGCAGAAATTTGCTGCATGTGCCTGATTTTCAAGTGCTTCCATGTGCATTTTCAGATGGGTATTCTCCTGGATAACAGCTGTTACTGTCTCCATGGCTGCATCGGCCCACTTGGTGGCTTCAGCCATGGCTCCCTGAACTGCTTCAACTGTGGCTTCCACTCCAGCCACCCAGTTCATTAGATAGCCTGTATTGTCCAAAAGGGCAGCCACGGAGGTAATAAGTCTATTTATTTTGAAACCCAGTAACTGAAGGGTTTCAGCCTCTAATGTTTCTTCTTGGTTGGTACTACGGACTTGGTCTGACCACATGAGCAATGCTCCAGAAGGTGTCTTAGGTCTTGTACCTTCGCCTGAGGTCTTATCCTTATGAGGATGTCCCATGACTTGCACCAAGGCTTAATCTTTAGAGTGAGGACTTAAATGTCACCAATAGTGCCACACAACAATTTGTTTTGTTAAAATAAAGACTTAGAAGTTACGGAGCTATTACTTGAAGTGACCATCTTGCTCGGGCCAAACAGCACCCCTTCTGATTTTTTCATGGTTGACCATGATCAAGATAACTGCAATAAATAAAACAAATAAAAATCAATTTATGTTTTTTTTTGTACTTTGTCTTCTATTCAGACATCTTTATTGGAATTATCAGTTATGATGCATCTTCTTTACTGACACAATACTTTCAATTATACTTACTCTTACATCTCACATCTTGCTCATGTTATAAAGGCTAAAATTGATTTAAATAGCTCTGTTCACCAGTTCCTTTATGGCTGCACTGAGTACCTACTAGTACCCAGTACAGTCTGCAAATTAATGATGACAAGGCACATTTATTTTAAAAATAGAAATTATCATTGCAGTGGTCCAAATACTGTGCTTTTGAAATATGCAAGTTAGTTATGGAAATGTATACACTATACCTAACATAGCATGCATTTTTCCTAAATGGATTAAACCAAACTATACATTATTTAGATTATAAGCAATTTGCCTTTGTTGTTACCTTATTTGACATTCATATTTTCATATTAGTAAAAATAAAACATTGCCAAATATTACTCATGTGACTCACAAACTTACAGCACAGAACTGAAATAATCGGTACACCGTGATGATGGCAAATGCAGGATGGCAACTGGTAGGAACAACGACTAAATTACAGCGCTGACACAGTGCAGCTACTGGTGGTTCCCCCCATCCCGGAGGTGTGCCCCTCTCAGAGTTAGAATCCTTAAGTGGGTGTGTGTGGGGGGAACTGCTCCCACAAGGGGGGCTGTGGGGAGGTGAAGCCCCCACAAGAAACTTAGAAATCCACTACCAGCATCCATGTGGGGTTGGCACAGTCCGAGCAGTCATCGTCCTGCAGTCACCGTTCTCACATAGACCCCAAATACTTAACACTGATTATAACATGACCATCCATAGATCATAAAAAAATTATGCTGATTTAAACGTGCAAAAATAATATGATTAAATCACAATCTAGATGATGATCTTAGATCATGATCTTTCTTGATAATCGTATGGTGACATTTGAAGATTAACAATGATCAGCTGTAACTGACCTTAAAAAAGCATGAATGATGATTTACTGATTCACCTAGTTAGGACAGGGTAAATGCTGTCAGATAAAATAAAAGACAGGGTGATATTTGGAGATGCATACTAATAAATGCTAGAAGTCTGACTTGAAATGTGGCAAATGGAGGAATTAGTATTGAGGGAACAACTGGATGCTGATATGGTTTCCAATGATGTCATGAGAGGATGTTGCTGCTTGTCCTGCCCCCCCCCCACACACACACAATCACTTCCATGGCCACTACACTGGAAGCCCACAGACCAGCACCAGAGAACCTTGTCCCAAGCCTGTGGTCACAGCCAATCAAGCTGTAGTTGAGGGGGGTTGGAAAGGCACCAATTTTCAAACATAAACACATGTCACAGTGCATCTATTTATTCCAGCTAATGACTTGAATTCCAACAGAGTTGTGATGGGTTATTGCTGCTCGTTTCCATTCTCCCACAGATCACATACACAGCCGTCACACCTGAAGTCCAGAGTGCAGAGTCCAGCACTGGATAACATTAAACCCCAGGATTATGTCAGCAAACAATAGGCTGCAGTTGGAGAGGCTACCTTCCTGTTCTTAACAAATGCCCTTATCAAGTGGAACTCTGCACTATGGGCTAGAACACAATGTCATTCCACTGTCAGCATCTGCTGTGGAATCAGCTGTTGGCCGGCCACTCGCCCAGACAGTGTGTGTCTGTCCCTCCCTAGGTAAGAGTTTAATCATTCCTTCAATGCCTGTGAAACTTAACAGTGGTATCAGCTCTCTACAATTAGAGACCGTGTTGTGAAAGCCTAGTTAAATCTCTTACATTATTTAATATAGTGCTCCTTTCTTGTTTTGGGCTACCTGTTAGTTACCTCACTAGCTCCTGGTTGCCTCCCTATCTCGGTGAGACCTGCAACCCACTCTATTGAAACTGACCACATTTATACCTGGGTGAAGCCCATGTTCCATCTTCTAAAACTGTCTGCCCTTACTGTCTGAATAAGGCCTACATCATCATTTCTGTTACTGGATAGTTTATTCTATTTAATTTATGAAGTTATCTGCCATGATGAATCTGCTGACCCTGACTGTTGCTGTTGACTGTCTCCTTGTCAGTTCCCTGTTAGTATCAGACTGTATCCAGTCTGACAGTCTCTATAGTGACTAGATTTGGCTATCACTAATCTGCTATATTGCCACATAACCAAAGTTGGTAACACTTTATTTTAAGAGTCCTTAACTACACTGTAACTACTATGCATTTACATGTAACTACTATGTAGTTTTTTAACTAGTTTCACAATTGCGTGTTGTGTAGTTACATAATTTGCATGAAGAAATAGTTACACGTGCAACTACTTTCTCCCTTTCTGCATAAATCAGTTCATTCTGACAAGTGTAACTACACATTTAATACCTTGTTTAGAAAACTAAGTGGACACCAGGAAAGATGTTTGCGGTGCTTGGGTAAATAATAGCAGCAGTTCAGGAGCAAACAGTACACTGAGCACCCGCCATCAAAGACACCCACAAATGGATGTTATAGAAAATATTTACCATTTATTTGTAAAAAGTGCAGCAATAATCCAGTACAAGCATTGCAGATGGAAAAAACCATCAGAAGCTACAGACGCCAGAACGCTCTTGCATCTGTAGCTCCTGATGTTTTTTTCAGTCTGCAACGCTTGTGCTGGATTGTTGTTGCACTTTTTACAAATAAATGGTAAAGATTTTCTATACCATCCATTTATGTGTGTCTTTAATGGTGGATGCTCAGGGTACTGTTTGATCCTGAACTACATTTAATAGCTGTTGCAAAGCGTAACAGAAAATCTGTTGTGCAGCTACCACTGCATCTCTTCTGGGATTATGTAATTTGTTCATAGAAGGACAACTACATATATAATAGTTATTGCAAATTGTAACAGCAAATATATTGTGTAATTACTAGGTTACTAATTTTGGCATTGTTAAATTTGTTCTTACAAGTGCAACTATATATGAATGCAAGACTTGTACACTGTTTCAAAAGTCTATGTCTATCTGATATTTTATCAAAAAGCAATCATGCAGAAAAACTTAAAAGTGTAATCAGAATGGTAACATTAATATAATTAACCATGTAACTTCAGTCTGCTACAGTTAAACGCACTGACTGGCAACCCTTTAGATGGTGTTCCATGTCTGTTTTGCAGTTTTTCATGAACTTACAGGTTAATAAGCATGCAGTCTAATACTGGGAATTGATATATAACTGTATACAAAAATGCTTCTTTTGCATAATTATTCACTGGCATTGTAACAATATTGTGGCTAAGAATGATTGTGTTGTTTTCACAGTTAATGCCTAGGTAACTTGTATTTGCAGGTGTGCACATTTACATTTCCCAAATGTCAGCACTGTAGCTGTGATGTAAGCTCTCATTCAGAAATCAGTCCCTCACTAACTTACTGCCTACTAAACATAAAATCTAATACTGGACCTTATTCACATAGGTGGCAGGGAATGTGTGAAATGTGCATACCCAGGCCTGGCAATCAACAGTAGTCCTCCAATCTGATGGACTGCCCACCAGCAGACTGGATACTGCACTCTGTGTGAAGTGGGGAATTGGGGGGGGGGAGGTATGGCTGCTTCTCTTAGTACTGCTGTTTTCCAGTAAAGAGACCTACTGATCTGCCCATGTTCACTGCCGTGCCCCCATCCTTCATGGTATAGTCAGAAGGCTGGGGTAACTTTGTGTGAAGGATGGTGCTGCAGCTGTCACCCTGTTCAGTTAGTGTGAAAGGCATTTAATGGCTAAGAGAGGGTACATGGTTCTGTATCCAGCACCACCCACCACCACTCCACACAGCTGATTGTGCATAAAGCATGGCATGTATCCATGCCTCACCCCCAGTCACCCAACTGGGCAGCAGCAGGGTAAGGGTGTGGGTGCAGAACAGGTGTGGATTAATGCCATAGAAGCAACACAGTTAAAATTGAGTAAGTACACAATACACATTGTGAAATCAGTTCACAACTACATAGTAGTGCAGTTACAATGTAGTTATACAGCAGATACAGTGTAGTTAGTGGCACTTGTTACCGATGCATGTTTTTTTTCAGGAATCACTCACTCATGAACTTACTGCAGTATAGTGTAGTGGTTAAGAGCACTGACCTGCAAACCTGGAGAACTGGGTTAATCTATATGTGTCCTCAATCAAGTGTAGTTTTCCCAACATTTGGTTAAGTAAGTTTGCAGATTACTGCAGGATTGGGGGTATAGTAAACAGTACAGAGGAAAAAAAAAGGTACAGGAAACACTGGATACGTTGAGCCAGTGGATGGATCATTATAAACTGGAACTTAACCTCAACAAATGTGCGGTAATGCACTTGGGAAGTAAGAACAGCAAAAAATGAGTACAACATAGGAAAGGCCCATTTACGTCAAACTATGGAGGAAAGAGACCTGGGGGTGAAAATAACAAATGACTTAAAATTTAGCACACACTGTTGTATGGTTGTTAAAAAAGCTAATCGAGTACTGAATTGTATACTATGGCACACCGGTAGTAGAGATAGCAAGGTGATCTTGTCCCTGTATAGAGCCTTGGTGAGGCCCCATATGGAGTACTGTGTCCAGGTCTGGTTCCTGTATAAAAATGATGATATTAGAAGATTAGAGGGGGTACAGTGTAGGGCCACAAAGAGAATTACTGGTCAGGGTCATGTATCATATCAAGAGAGGTTAAACAACTTAGGACTGTACACACTACAATATCATAGAACAAGGAGAGATATGTGCATGATATATAGGGCCCTTCAGGGTGATCATTTCAGGCAGGATATGGGACTTGGGGATAGGGACATTTACCTACATGAATCCAGGACACACAAACTGCAATTAACACAAGACAAGTGGAGAATCCTGAGGAGGAAAGACTGATTCAGCCAGAGTGGGGTTAAGCTACGGAACAGTTTGCCAAACGGAATACTAACGAGTGATTCAATGGGTTCCTTCAAACACGGACTGGATAAATACTATTAGAAGAAAAAAAATATGTCACCTATAGAAACACAGAAACAGAAACATCAACTTTAAGAGCAGGTAAGGACTGTTTGGCCCACCTAGTCTGTTCATTTCCCTACCTAGAGGATAAGCTGCAGATCCTATATAACCAACAGCCTATTTCTTCCTACCCCCCACAAAAATTGCCTTATGTCTGTCAAATGCATTCTTGAATTCTCACACAGTTTTAGACCCTACAACCTCCTCTGGAAGGCTGTTCCATGCATCCACTACCCTCTCTGTAAAAAAATACTTCCTCACATTGCCCCTGAGCTGTCCCCCCTCTATCTTCAAATTGTGTTCCCTTGTTCTTGCACATATCTTTTTCTGAAAGATGCTACCCTCTTGGACTTTGTTGATTCCACTGAGGTACTTAAACGTTTCTATCATGTCCCCCCTCTCCCTCCTTTCCTCAAGGATATACATATTAGGCTCCTTTAGTATCTCCTCATATGGCTTCTTTTGCAGACCCTGTACCATTTTAGTTGCCCTCCTATGAACTGCCTCCATCCTGTCTATGTCTTTGCAGAGATGGCGTCTCCAGAACTGGATGCAGTACTCCAGATGGGGTCTCACCAACAGTCTGTACAGGGGGATAACAACTTCCTGTTTTCTGCTGGTGATGCCTCTTCCCTATACATTTCAGTATCCCCCCAGCCCTCCCTCTCACCTTCACACATTGCTTGCCAACCTTAAGGTCATCTGATATGATTACCTCCACGTCCTTTTCCATTTTTGTTGCTGTTACTACCTCCACCCCCCATTGTGTAATCTTCCCCTGGGTTTTTGTTTCCCACATGTATTATTTTGCACCTCTTTGCATTGAATCCAAGCTGCCATACTTCTGACCATTTCTCTAACCTTGCCAAGTCCCTTCTGATCCTTTCCACACCTTCTTGTTTATCAACCCTGTTACAGATCTTTGTGTCATCTGCAGAGAGGCATACTTTTCCTTCCAGTCCCTCTGCAGTGTCACTTATAAAGACATTAAAAAGGACTGGACCCAGTATTGAACCCTGTGGTACCCCACTAGTAACCCCACTTTCTTCAGAGTGGACTCCATTTACAATTACTTTCTGTGTCCTGTTATCCAGCCAATGTTTTACCCAGGCTACCACACTGGGACCCACTCCAAGGCTGGTTAATTTGACTACGAATCTTTTGTGTGGGACTGTGTCAAATGCCTTGCTAAAGCTTAGGTTGGCCATGTCCACAGCCCCTCCCTGGTCTACTACTTTGGTCACCCAGCCAAAGAAATCAATTAGATTCACCTGACATGACCTTCTCACTGTGAACCCATGCTGCCTTGGGTCCTGTGTTCCACTGGCCTCTAGGTACTCAACAATTCTTTCCTTCAGAAGTGATCCCGTCACTTTCCCTACCACAGAGGTCAAACTGACAGGTCTATAGTTTCCTGCCTCTGTCTTGTTCCCACTTTTGTGAAGGGGGACTCACATCTGTCTTCCTCCAGTACTCAGGTACCACATCATCCTCCCATGACTTGTTAAAAAGGGTGGTCAGTGGTGTCACCAGTTCTCTGCTTAATTCTTTTAGAATTCTGGGGTGAATTCACAGCGGGGAAGGTCATGTCAGATGAATCTAATAGATTTCTTTGACTGGGTGACCAAAGTAGTAGACCAGGGAGGGGCTGTGGACATGGCCTACCTAGACTTTAGCAAGGCATTTGACACAGTCCCACACAAAAGAATATTAGTCAAATTAACCAGCCTGGGAGTGGGTCCCAGGGTGGTAGCCTGAGTAAAACATTGGCTGGACAACAGGACACAGAAGGTAATTGTAAATGGAGTCCACTCTGAAGAAAGGGCGGTTACTAGTGGGGTACCGCAGGGTTCAGTATTGGGTCCAGTCCTTTAATGTCTTCATCAGTGACATTGCAGAGGGACTGAAGGAAAGTATGCCTTTTGCAGATGACACAAAGATCTGCAACAGGGTTGATACACAAGGCGTGGGAAAGGATGAAAGAGACTTGGCAAGGTTGGAGAAATGGTCAAGACGTATGGCAGCTAGGATTCAATGCAAAAGTACAAATAATGCACCTGGGAAACAAGAACCCAGGGAAGAATACACAATGGGTGGGGAGGTAGTAACAACAACAAAACAGGAAAGGGACCTGGGGGTAATCATATCAGATGACCTTAAGGTTAGCAAGCAATGTGAGAAGGCAGTAGGAGGGTCGGGTATACTGGGATGTATAGGAGAGGCATCAGCAGCAGAAAACAGGAAGTTGTTATCCCTCTGTACAGACAGTTGGTTAGACCCCATCTGGAATACTGTGTCCAGTTCTGAGACCCCATCTCCGCAAGGACATAGACAGGATAGAGGCAGTCCAGAGGAGGGCAACTAAAATGGTGCAGGGTCTGCAAGAGAAGCATTATGAGGAGAGACTAAAGGAGCTTAATATGTATACCCTTGAGGAAAGAAGGGAGAGGGGGGACATGATAGAAACTTTCAAGTACCTCAAAGGAATCAACAAAATCCAAGAGGGTAGCATCTTTCAGAAAAAGAGACTTGCAAGAACAAGGGGACACAATTTAAAGATAGAAGGAGGGCGGTTCAGGGGCAATGTGAGGAAGTATTATTTCAAGAGGGTAGTGGATGCATGGAACAGCCTTCCTGAGGAAGTTGTGGGGTCTAAAACTGTGGGAGAATTCAAGAATGCATGGGACAGACATAAGGCAATTCTTGTGGGGGGCAGGAAGATATAGGCTGTTGGTTAACTAGGATCTGCGGCCTATACTTTAGGTAGGGAAATGGGCAGACTAGATGGGCCTAGCGGTCCTTATCTTCCGTCAAAGTCTATGTTTCTATGTTTCCATCTGGCTCCATTGCTTTGTCCACCTTCAGTTTTAGGAGTTCTTTCAGAACCCTTTCTTCTGTGAAAGGACTGGGATCAGCCCCTCTATCCAGAGTACTTCTTTTAATTGGATTAGGCACCTCCCCCACCTTCTCTTTTGTAAATACTGAACAGAAGTATGTATTCAGTATCTCTGCTTTTTCACTGTCCCTCTCTGCCCACCCACCGTCTATTCTATTCAGCCTCACTATCCCTCCCTTTGTCTTTCTATGCTCCCTGATATACCTATAAAGGTTTTATCCCCTTCTTAACTGAGTTGGCTATCTTTTCCTCAGTTTGGGCCTTTGCTATTCTGACTACCCTCCTTCTTCCTTCTGCTTTAACTTGGTACAGTTCTCTGTCCTGCTCCTTCTGTGTTCCTTATACTTCCTAAATGCTATCTTTTTCTCCATAACCTTCACCTCTTTTGAGAACCATAGTGGTTTTTTCTTTTGTTTTGATTTGTTTATTTGCTTCACACAAAGGCTTGTTGCCTCTGTGATGGCAGTTTTAATATTTCCCCATTGTTTTGCCATCCCTCCTTCTCGCCTGTTTGCTAATGCTTTTCTAAGGCACTCTCCCATCTTGCCAAAGTCAGCCCTCCTGGAGTCCAGGACCCTCACTTTTGTATGGCTTGACTCTGTAGCTGAGTTTATAGTGAACCACACTGTTTGGTGGTCACTTGTTCCCCAATGGCTTCCCACTTCTAGATCTGAGATCTTCTCACTGTCCCCATTTGAGACTATGATGTCTAAGATTGCTCCCTCATGAGTAGGTTCCAAAAATAGCTGTCTGAGACATGCCAACTGAAGGGCATTGAGAATGGCCCTGCTTTTGGATGTGGCTGCAGCAAAAGTGCTGCAGTTGACATCCGGCATATTAAGTTCCCCCATCAACAGTATCTCCCCTTTCTCTGTCATCATAAGTATGCCTTCTATCATATCCTTGTCCATTTCCTCCCCCTGACATGGTGGTCTATATACAACCCCTGTGCAGATTGTGGCACCATTTCCAGTCTCTAAAGTGACCCACAGTGCCTCCTCTCCTCCCTATTTACTCTTTTGTTAGGTTGCTTTTATCCCTTCCCTTGCATAGAGAGCTACTCCGCCCCCTCTTCTCCCCTCCCTGTCTCTCCTGTAGGTTGTGTACCCTGGTATGTTAACATCTCAGTCATGGTTCTCTGTGTACCATGTTCTGTGACTGCTACGATATCCAGGCATCCCTCTTCCATCAAGGCCACCAGTTCAGGGAGCTTGTTGCCCAGACTACGGGTATTGGTACTCATTACCCTACATTTCTTGATGGCCTTACCCCTTTTTGCCCCATCCCTGTCCTTATTGCATTTGTCACTTTCTCCATTTACCCCTGCACTTCTCCCTATTGACATCTCTATGTTGGTGTCTACCTCACTTAGTACCCTGATTTTTTTGGGGGGGCTAGGATTTCCCTGCTCCTCTTCAGTGCCTCCCCCCTTGGCTAGTTTAAATGCTTGCCAATGAAGCATTTAAACCTATCACCTAGGGTCCTGGTTCCCCTCCTGGACAGATACAGACAATCACGCCAGTATAGGCCTGCATCCCTCCAGGTGGACCTCCAGTCCCCAATGAAGCCAAATCCCAGAGCTCTGCACCAGTTTTTGAGCCACTGATTGACTCCCATGGTGTGGAGCACCCTAGCCTCACCTGTGCCATAGACAGGCATCACCTCTGAGAAGGTTACCATGCGTGCTATTTGTCTAAGGCCCCTCCCCATCTCTACAAACCCTTCTTGCACTGCTCTGATCCCTTTCTTAGCCAGGTCATTTATTCTTAGGTGGACAATGACATCCAGCTCCCTCCCCTGTGCAGCTGTTCCCGTGATCCTGAGGATTCAATCCCTATCCCTTCAAGCCATGGCGCCAGGCAGGCACCTTACCTTTGTCTCGCCTTCCTCCCCTGGTTCTACCTTCCTGACAATGGTGTCCCCCACCAGGAGCTGTTTGTTCCCCCGTGTGGGGTCCAATGCCACCCAACTGTGGGTCTCCTTTGTGGAGGTTCCCAGCATCCTCCTTGGTCTCCACTGTTGGTGCCTCCATAGAGGAACCACACTTTTCTAGAAAGGCATAGAAATTGTAGAGAGGTACAACTGGAGGGATGTGCCTCTGTTCCACCACCCTCACCCTCCCTGAGGACACTGTGGTCCCACCGCTCCTCTTTCTTGGCAACCTCTGAGGCAACGGCAGTGACTCTGGTGGTCCCTGGGTGGGAGAGGAGGTCCCACAAATCCTGGCCAACTCAGTCTGGAGATGAGCAACCTCTTCCCTCAGCCCAGAGAGGTGCTTGCAGATGTAACAACACCGTATCCTCCAGAACATCTCCCGGAAGACTGCTGCGTCACAGCCACTGCACTGCACCACTCCCATCATGTCTTATTTCTGGCCCCCTAATTGTTGTTTGGAATTCTTACTCTTTCCTCTGTTTGTTTATTTCTCTTTTTTTTCTTTTCTGTACCTACTTACACCTCTGTACCCTTTTAGCTCCTGATCTTCCTGTTCTGAGACAAGAAGTTCCTATATTTCTCAGTAGTCTCCTTACTTGCTCAGAGTCAGACCTTCAGCAGCTGGGGGCGGGATGGAGAGCTACTCTTGCCCTTTTAGGATGGTGAGTCTTTGATGTCTCTGTGATCACTCACTTCCTGCTCCCAAGCAGGAAGTTCCTGTTGTCAGTTAAATCCTGTGCCTATAAAAGTAGAACTGCCTTTGGGTGGGGGGTGGAGGGAAGGAGGGCAATATAGTCCAAGTAGAGAAGTTTAGTTATACCAGCAGGTCCTTCCTCCTGGTGATCTGCTTGTTCTCTGGCAGAAGCTATCTAGGGCAGTGCTTAAATCTGTTTTTAACCTGGCTACTTCTAACTAAGCTACTCCACCTACTTTGCAAATATTTCTACACTTAGTTAATTTCACAGATAATTCCCTTCAGCCACCTGTGACAAGCATCTAGACAACTACACAGATAAGACAGATAACAGATAATAATTCACTTCAACTAACTCTAAAAAACAGACTAACATGTTTTTGTTACCCTAAATTGAAGGTCCCAACCCAAGAGATCTAGTTCTTAGTCTAAGTAGAGAAGGTTAGTTATGCCAGCAGGTCCTTCCTCCTGGTGCTCTGCTTGTTCTCTGGCAGAAGATATGGTTTAAAACAAGGCAAGCATTAAGGATGCAAGTCTATGTAGCTTGAACAACCTATGAAACCTATGAATCCCAGAGCCACCACTTGTATGCTGTGTGACCCCCCTCCCGCAAAAAAAAGACATGCAGCCTAATACTGTTAATTTGTATACAATAAAAATAATTAATTTACATAGTTACTTAATGGCAAGCTGTAGTCACTATGGAATGTGCTGCTTCTGTGGCATTAATTCAACACAGAAACTGACACTTAAAGAGTAAGAAGAAGGGTGTAATAGTGCTGTAGTTACTAAGGAATGTGCTGCTTCTGTGGCATTGTTTCCACAGTTAATGCTTAACATGTATTTGCAAATTGGTACACAGAAACTGGCACTTAAAATACAATGTAACAAGAAGGATGTAACAGTGCTGTAGTTACTAAGGAATGTGCTGCTTCTGTGGCATTGTTTCCACAGTTAATTCCTAACTAGCATGTATTTGCAAAATTAGTACACAGAAACAGACACTTAAAATAAAGTGTAAGAAGACGGGTGTAACTATAGTACTATACACTTGTATTGATCAAATGTCAGTGCTATAGGTCTGATGTATGTTCTACTTCAGGCATCATTCCCTCTTGATCTCACTGCTTAATAAACACACAATCTAATATTGTTAATAGATATACAACTACATTTTTTACTTATACAATCAAAATCAATAATTTATATAGTTACTTATTGGTTTGTAACAGTGCTATAGTTACTAAGAAATGTGCTATTCATGTGGCATTGACCCACACATCATCTTCACCCACACCTCTGTCCTGATGCTGCCCAGGTGGGTGACTGGGGGTGGGGCATGGCTACTTGCCATTCTTTATCCCTGATCTGCCATGTGGAGTGGTGGTCAGTGATGCCAGATACACAGGCAGGGGCACTTCCTTTGTAATTACATGCCCTTCCCAACAGCAGAATGGGGTATCAGCCACAGCACAATTCTTCACACCAAGCTACCCTGGCCCTCTGACTATACCATGTGGGCTGAAGGCACAGCACTGAACCTGGGCAGACCAGTAAGTCCCCTTAGTGGAAAACAGCAGTACTGGGAGGACCAGCCTTATACCACAATTCCCCACTCCACACAGAGCACAGGATTCAGTCTTCTGGTGGGCAGTCCATCTAATTGGATGTCTGCTGTTAATCTCCAGGCCTGGGTATGGACATTTGACACTTTTCCTTTCTGTGAATTGGCTCCATTATTAGATTGCATGTTTAGTAAGCAGTAAGTTCATGAGGGACTGATTTCAGAATGCTAAGTCATATCACAGCTACAGTACTGACATTTGATAAATATAAGTGTGCACACTTGCAAATGCATGTTACCAAGGCATTAACTGTGAAAACAATACCATTATTTCTTAGCCACAATATTGTTACAATACCAATGCGTAATTATGCAAATTAAATATTTTTGTGTACAGTTATATATCAATTCACAATATTAGAATGCATGTTTATTAACCTATAAGTTCATGAAAAACTGGAATACAGACATAGAACATCATCTAAAGAATTGCTAGTCAGTACATTTAAGTGTAGCAGACTGAAGTTACATTGTAACATATTTTAGTTACCATTCTGATTATACTTTTAAGTTTTTCTGTGTGATTACCCTTTAAATAAATGTCAGACAGACACAGACTGGTGAAACAGTGCAGAAAACCTGCATCTATATGTAGTTACTCATGTAAGAACAAATTTAATAGTGTCAAAAGTAGTAACATAGTAGTTACACAATAGATTTGCTATTACAGTTTGCAGTAGCTATTACTTGTGTAGTTGCCCTTCTAATAAAAAATATATAATGCCAAAAAAGATACAGTGGTAGTTGCACAACAGATTTTCTGTTACACTTCACGACAGCTATTAAAGATTAAACAAGTGATCCATAGAATCAATCTATTGCCAATTGTGAGGCTACATGGAAGACTGTGGGGGCAAGACTGGAGTTCTGCTATGCTTGTCTATGTCTGTGGAGTAGGCACAAATAGCAGGGCCACATTGCTAGTTTTAATTTATAACAGGTATGCCATCTATGCTACCCTTGTTGGGAGCTTAAAGAAAGTTTGTGGCCTTACTGGACCATCTTATTGCAGTCTCGAAGTCTGTGGTTGTCCCTTTGCTGTTGTTCTGTCTGTTTTTTGTTTCCAGAAACCACTGAAGACGGGATTGGGATGGCAGTGTGAGCAGTTCAGGAGGTCTGGAAACCTGGCAGGAGCCCACTTGGAATGGGAAGATCAGCATCAGCTGACCACCTAGAAGTGAGAAGGAGGAAGCAACCCACCTCTGGCTCCATGTCAAAACTGTGAAATAAGGCATCTCTAAGGAACGTGAATTTTATTACTGCAGTGCAGTGGTTTGACGTGCTTGAGGACAGTTTGTCTGTGTTTTAGTACTGTTTTTGGTTTTTGTTGATTTTTCTTTACCTTTTGTGTTTTGTCATGTTTTGTTGACTCCTCTGAGTGTGTGCAGTATGAAGGTTTTTAACTGATTTGATAGGAGGAAGAAAGTATATTTTTCCTGGCAAACTTTTATTTTATATTATTTTAGTTATTTTATAATTTACTAACTTTCAATCTGTGACCAACTAGAAGATTGATAGCACCTGGTGTTTGAGCACTGAATCCTAAAGTCCACAAATATAAAGCGATTATTGTTTCGGAACTAATGAGGTGCATGAGGTGCTTTGTGAGCTCTGTGTAATTGGGCACAGCTTTTTAGAAGTTCTTTTAAGTTCTTCTAATACTTAACAAGCAAGAGCATAATTAAATTATTAATCAAGTAGTTAAACAGGCTTCTAAGTGTGCTATTGCATAGTGAGTAGACAGCAAGTACCTGATTGGTACCACCTGATTGGAAATTAGCACTGCACAAGGGCTGAATTAGAAGGATGAGAGATCTGTCTTAAAGCTCATGCAGGAGGAGAGTGGAGTGTATTCCAAATAGAGAACAGAGAGCTAGGTAGTATCTAGCACTACTCTAGTTTCACTGTTTGTGGAGAAGCTTGTACTTGATTAGCTGCTTACTACACTGGAAATATATCCACTTCAGATGTACAATACATTTTAACTGAAGTACAGGCGAAAGTGAGATTTGAATTTCCTAGTCTTTAGACAGTGGGAGAATCTGGAACGTGGAAGGTGAAAGCTGCTGGCACCTCGTGTTTAGTAATTTTGAAATATCCAAGTAAGTATTTTTTTAGAATTTTTTAAGCTGTAGAGTTTTTTAGATTTAATTAAATATTACTGGTACTGGTACATTATAAAGATTGGATTACTTCTAGTGCTTAAATATGTTTTATACTGAAGAACATTTGAAATCACTTACAGACTTAAGGGGACAGTAGTGGTGGTGGCTGAGTTTAGGTATTTGTACTTTTGCATTTAAGACCGCTAGATGCTAGCTGTTTGTATTCTGAATTTCAGTGGCTGGCATAGAAATTCGAAGGGAAGCCTACCTATAGGCTTAATAAATAAACCCTACCAGCTGGATGTACAAGGTGAACAGAAGTCTTCATTTGAAGGACTGTCGCTTTCCTCAAAAACTCTGAATGCCGACAGAACAATGCCTCTAAGAATAGCTTTGACTTAACAAGTGAGAAGAGAAATCTGAGGAGGGAGTTCAAGGACTTCAACTGGAGGAAAAGGGAAAGGAAAAAGGTAAAAGAAAATACATTTGCAGAACTTCAAGAGACTTCAAGTAGGAAATAGAGTTTATAGTGAATATATTGAAATGTAATGCTCAGATTGCTGCTCTTGGGACCGAGCATACTTTATAGGTGCTATTAGTACATCTTATTTTATTGTGCAATATTCTGTTTTTAGTTTTATATAAAGCTATACAAATTTTCTATCACTCTATTTGTTCTGTACATAAAGGAACTTGTTTATGGTTAGGTCCTCTATCGTATTGTAAATATTGCATATCTATATATTATATATGTATAAAACTTTCACAGTCAGTGGCCTGCAACTCTTACTCAGGCACTCGGACAAAGTTTCCCGACAGACTGCTCTAGAATTTGCACTACCTGCCTCCCCTAACTTACCCAGTTTACTCGGCTCCAAACAAGCATATTAGGCATGTGCACAGTCCTCCGATTTCACTCTCTGGCCACTAACTGACCTCTTACTGTTAGATTTATCTTATGCACTGTCAACAGCCAAAACAATGTATTAGACATCCTTGTAAAATGGTCAGGACATCCTTGTAAAATGGTCATGCTGTAACCGGAAGTCAAAGTGCCCTGGCACTGTACCCTGTATCGTGCTGTTTACTGTGTTGCCCATAGCCTACAGCCTCAATTCTGTATTAGACATCACAGTATACTGTTTCATGATGCAGCCTTGCCATCAAACTGCCCTGGCATTGTATATTGTATTGTACTGTCTATTGTATTTACCTATGTCTGTATTGTGTATTGATGTAGAGCCTTTGGAAATGAATCTCTGACTCAAAGGTTGTAATTCCAAGATTTTAAATAAATAAATAAATAAAATATAAATGGTTAGCACAAGGCTTCAAAGGCAACAACAAACGGATTGCTCACCCTTATTGGTGGTGGAACTGGTTGGCTGGTCTGACCATTGCACTGTAAGATTCAATTTCTGAGCACCCTCCTATAGGCCTACCCCTGTGGAGATGGTCAGATACCGCCCTTTGAGGAATGTTACTCCCATTGGTCTCTTGGCAGTTCTTGACCTTGTCGGGATGTACAGATGCCAGTGAGGGTCCAGAGCACCTAGTCCAGGCCTATAATAAGGCTGTGGAGGAAACCCTGGATTCCATCGCTCCCATTCTTGTTTGTCCCCTCACTCTCAGCCCTCGGTCCCTTTGGTTTGATAGGGACTTGAGGGAGTTGAAGCATGTGGGGCAAAGGCTAGAGCATTGCAGGTGGAGATCTGCCCTGGATGCCGACTGCCTTAGATTGATGGAACATTATCATGTCTATCAATCAACAATCTCCCATAAGAAGGCAGAGTTCCTATCCAAGGAGATTACTGTGGCTCAGAATCAAGCGGCTCAGCTCTTCGGAACCATGGACAGACCATGCAATCCAGCCTGTCTTCAGGTCTGTAGAGCATTTTCACAAGATAAGTGTGATGAGTTTGCTCAATTCTTTGCCAATAAAGTGGCCAACATCAGGGCTGAGATCCATTCAGCATACTCTGTGGGGGTTTGTGATGGTTGGTGTAGGGTTACTACACTCCGGTCTTCCTGGGATCACTTTGACTGGCTGGCAATCTATGATGTTATGCGGATTGTCCAAAGTATGTGCACTACTTGCTGTAGTCTTGACCCGGGCCCTAGATACCTCATTTTGAGGTATGTAGATGTCATTGTCCCTGTCCTGGCAGAAATAGTTTGGTGTTCTTTAGAGGTTAGGTGAGTTTCCAAACTACCTAAAGGAGACAGTAGTTACACTGCTCCTTAAAAAAATTTCTCTTGACCCAAACTGCTCTGCAAACTACAGGCCAATCTCTAACCTTGCCTTTATTGAGAATTTGACAGAGAAAGTAATTGCTCTTCAGTTGGATAACCATCTGACCATCCATGACTTCTATGATTCCCTCCAGTCTGTTTTTCGGAAAAGGCACAGTACAGAGACCACTCTGGTTCGGGTGCTCAATGATCTCCTGATTGCTAGAGATCAGAAGTGTCATTCAGTCTTGGTCCTTCTCGACCTCTTTTCAGTCTTTGACACCATGGACCAATGGGGGGCTAGTTGAGTACCTGAGAGACATCTGTGGCCTGTCTGGTACAGTCCTCCATTGGTTTAGATCTTTTCTCACTAGCAGAACTCACAGAGTGGTGTTGGAGATTTATTCCTTGACTCAGGTCTCACTGCCATGTGGGAATCCTCAGGGCTGTGTGCTGTCCCCTATGTTGTTCGTAGTGTATTTGCTGCCATTGGAAGACATTGTAAAATGGTATTTGCTGCAGTTTCACTGTTTGCAGATGATACCCAGCTCTACTTGTCTTTTGCCCCCAAACAGGAAAGTGCGGTCTCTGTCTTTAATAGCTGCCATGCAGAACTCCAGGACTGGATGTGGGCTAGCTGGCTAAGGTGCAACCCTGATAAGACTAAGGTGTTGGTGGTGGATCCAGGTCATGGGATAGAGAGGACAGGAGCATGGCTTGACTCTGGGCTTTGGCTCGGGGTCATCAGCTCATATCCTCTGTTCAGGTGCAGAATCTGGGTGTTATGTTTGATGAAGGGCTGACACTTCTTTCACAGATGTCAGCTGTAGTCAAATCCTCTTTCTTCCATCTGAGGAATATCACCTGGATTAAGCACCTTGTTCTGTCTCATGACCTTCCATGCCTTTGTGACCTCCTGCCTTGACTACTACAACTCCCTATACCTAAGGCTTCCAGGGGTTATTTGCCACTTGCAGCTGGCACAGAATGCTGCAGCCAGGTTACTAACTGGGGTTTTCTGGATTAGTCACATCACCCCTGTGCTGTGCAAACTGCACTGGCTGCCTGTTCAGTGCCAAATCACCTTCAAGGTCAGTTTACTGACCTATAAGACCCTGCATGGACTGGGTCCCAGCTACTTGCAAGAGCCCCTGGTTCCTTACTGCCCTCTCCGACCCCTCTGTTCAGCTGATGAGGGATTGTTAGAGGTTCCAGGATTCAACTGAAAATGTCTGGTGCAAGAGCATTTATGTATGCAGCCCCGACCCTGTGGAATTCTATACCTTGCCAGATTAGAGAGTGCCTGACTGTGGAGAGCTTCAAGATGGCTTTAGAAACATACTTATTTAGCCGTGCCTTTGGGATTGTTGAAGCTGTAATGCTGCATTTTATTGATTTTTTTGTTATTTAATGTTTATTTGTGTTTTAATCTCTGTACAGAGCATTGATACTTGTTGACTTGTGCTATATAAATACATTTTATTATTATTATTAGGACTCTCTATTATTGAAGGTGGGAAAAGTAAAATAAAATCAAAATCTGGGAGACAGACTAAAATAACTGAACATATCTCCCGGGGGGGGTGGGGATGGATGATAGGGGTTTCTGGAGCACAAGGGATGGGAGGGTCTCGGCACCCAACTAAGGATCTAGGTTCGAGCAGACTTGATAGACCATAAGGCCTAATCTGCTGGCAAATAGTATGTTAGTATGTTAGTATGTCCCATCAAGTTATTACTATAGAAAAAACTTCTAACCAAAACAATCAAAAAACAAGCAAAAGAAATATTGAAGGTTAGTTTGGAACATTCTCCCAGACTGGAGCAGTATGTTGACTATAGTCTGAATATCGATATTTAAAAATCTCTAAATGAACTATCTAGTGGGGTTAATGAATACAGTGAGGATAGGGAGAGTTATGAGGATACTGATGTATATTCCTTAAACATAAATGGATCTAGTTTCCCCTTATCCCCTACTGGAACAAAATCAGAGGAAAGCCTACAGCTGGAGTTTAGCAGGAGTAAGAATGGGCAGGTTGATTTTCTGCTTGTCCCAGAGAAGGAATTGTGAAATGTTACTACAGATCTTTAAAAAAAACTATTTTGAGCATTAAGATGGCCCTTAAGGACAAAGAAATTCCTCTAAACTATGAGGGAAAAGAACAAAGTGTTAATCTACTGACTGATCAGTATAGCAGATCAAGGGAAAGAGCTAATATACAGTATATACCAGATTGTTCGAGTAAAGATCTAATCGAGCAATTGAGACATCAGCATACAGCTAATTTGTTAATAATGGAACAATTTGTCTTAAAGAATGGACTAGAGAATACAAGAAATGATGTTGCCGTAATTGATGCTAAATTAAGTACATTGAGAGATAAATTGGATGGAATTTATCCTCATGTACAATCTGATTCTGTTATTATGGAGACACAGGAGGGAAGAACTAGACAGAGACCAAATTTTTCAGTATTAGTTATACCAGATACACCTGAAATAAAGAAATCTAAGAAATGTAAGAAAGGAAAGGGGGTAGAAAGAGTAGAAAAGGTAGGAAAAAAGACAAACAACCTGGAATTGTAAAGAATAAAACTGATTTAGAGGCTAAACATGATGGCCCAAAAACCTGTAGTAAGAAAAAGGAAGAAAGTAAACAGAAGAGAAGGGATGAGAAGAGGGAAATAGGGGATATAACTATGCTCAGTTTAGTAATGCCAGAAGTAATTATGGAGAAGGAAGAGATAGGAAAAGATCAGCTAGAAAGCCATGTAACTGATAGCACTGTACCTAGCAATAGTGATCTGGGATCAAATCTCCATAAACTGGAACAGGAGTTGTAACTCCTTAAACAGTGTATACAGGAAGGGATGGCAGAAGGAAAAACTCAGCTTCTTCCCTGACACCCCTGATGGAAAAGGATTATGGTGTAAGTATGAACAGTAGGGAAACTAATGTAAACCTTGGGGTGGACCCTGTTGTTCACCATGTTCATTATTACTCTATTATAGGGCAAAAAAAAAATTCTTAAGACACACTGTTAGTGTGGAATGACCCGAAATAGAAGGTGAACATTGGAAAAAATGTTTATGTCAAGAAATCTACCAGCCAGCTAAGTTGGAAATAATGGAGAAAGATATATTGAAAATTAGAAGGAGTCAGGATGGTAGAATTAACACCATTGAGGTGTTTTTGCCTCACCTAGGACAGCAAATTATATCTGGAGGAATGCCCATTTACTTAACTACGAAACAATTAAAGTCTCATTCCCTAGTAGAGAGGAGTGTAACAACTCAGCAGGTAATGGTGAACTTGGAGAAGTCCCAGAGGTATTATCCCTGTTTGGAATGGCTAGAATGAACAGAGAAAATAATTATTAATTGCATGGTTCTATATATAATTTATTTGCAAACTACTTAGGGGTACCTTTGGGGGCTTTTGGAGTACAATATGTGAATAGGAGCCAGCTTTCCTCCCAAATAGATATCATCATAAAAACCAAGTGATAGCACAGCAGCTATTAAATAAGGTTGAGGCACTTGATGCTTTGGGACTACTTTTGGTCAGTTTAAACAGTTTGGCAGGTACTGGAAGTAAGGATAGAGACCTTAAAGATTCACGACAAAACCTGAGAAAGGGGGATAATTTGGAAGTTAATTGTTTAGAAGAAAACTCACAGATGTGACTGGACTTGAGTATATATATCTCTCAGGAATTGAAAACATGAATAACATATTAGGTAAAGAAGAACTTAAAATCATTTCATGAAATATAGCAGGCTTGGCAAAACAGTTGGCGGATATTGATTTCAGAAATGTTCTGACTTAGGCTGTGATTATTTGCTGTCAAGAAACTTGGCATGAAAAAGAACAAATTATTTATAATGGTTATGAAATATATAATTTCCTGGCAGTTAGAGAAGTCAAATATCATAGACCCTCAGGAGGGTTGGTAAACTGTATTAAAGTAGGATTTTTTGAAACTCATAAGATCTTGAGCCTAGAAAAAAACTATATTGTTTCCTATAAAACATTTAAGGAGATCAGTTTTATATTGATCAATGTATATATTCCACCACTGAGATCAAATGATCACCCTGAAAAGGGACGGGAAACACTTGCAAACTTGTTGTTGGATCCACAAGCAAGATTTTCAAAGATAGATATATTAATTGGGGGGGAAATGAATGCTAGGATTGGATGCTATGATGAACTGATGGATAATTTTTTTTCTGAATATTTAAAGTTAGAAGATGATTATGTTAGGAATGTTTCTGATCAAAAAATAAATCAGGCAGGATTCTATTTGAAGGAGATATTGGAATTATTCCATTTTTATCCCCTCAATGGGAGACTGAATAGGGATCCACATGGTGGGGCCACATGTTTGGGGCCACTGGGTATAATCTTTTTAGATATAATACTGTGGAATGGGGATCCAAGATGGTGGCATTCATTGACAATTCTGACAAAATCTGAAAGTGACCATCTTCCTGTAATGTTATTTGGATTACATGTAAAAGAAAGTAACATGGATAGACAGAGAATAGTGGAATAATGGATAGCAGAGAGTAGATGTAATAAGAGATTGAAATAGGATGCACATTTAGAAACTAAAATTTATGATGTTATGAATTCAAGAATATGCCTGGAATTAAAAGATGGATTATTATATATGACTAGTAAACAACTAAAGGAACTATTGACAAAAGTACTGGAAGAAATAAAAAGTATGTTATATAAAGAACAAAGAAGTAAAACAATCAAAAGACATGGCATTACTTGGTTTGATGAAGAATGTAAATATCAGAAAACAAAACTGACTGCAAAAGTTAGGAAGCCTAGACAAATTAAGAGTAGACAAGAATCGTTACTACTCAAACAAGAAAGGAAGGCATGTAAAAATATTTTACAAATGAAAAAGGAACATTATATTTCTGGGAAATGGCAACAAATGATTGAAGTAATTGAAAAAGGAAACACCAAGGACTTTTGGGCCTTGGTGGCAAAAGGCACAAATAACTACAAAGGTGCATTAGACACATATATACAAGAAGAGGTGGGCAGACTAGGTGGGCCAAGCAGTCCTTATCTGCCGTCAAAGTCTCTGTTTCTATGAGGTCTGGGTAGATCACTTTCAGACATTATATGCTGGGGCTGTTCTTATAAATAGTTCCCCTACTGTCAATTTAAATGATGAATTGATAGGTATTTCAAGAGATGAAGTCTTTTTTTCTTTAAAAAGTTTTGAACATAACAAGACCCCAGGACCAGATCAAATAAAGGCTGAAGTCTATCTACTAGATTCAACAGTATGGATAGACATTATGCTAATATTATTTAATACAGGTATAAGTGAGTTAACGGTTCCTGACTCCTGGAAGGGAGCAATCATAATGCCAATACACAAGAAATGGAATGTCATGGACCCCTTTATGTATAGACCTATATGTTTGCTGGATGCTGATCTTAAAATATTCTCAAAAATAATTTTGGGGAAACTTAAGAAAAAATACAAAGAACTGGAGGCTTACATCAGGCCCAAGCATGATTCAATGAATGATATAATTCCCTGGATAACTGTTTTATATTGAGTCACTTAGTAGAGAAATACACATCACTAAGGAAAAAAAAGAGTCTATGCAATTTATGTTGACTTTGGAGCAGCATTTGACTCTGTGAGTAGGAGAATTTTATGGACTATAATGAAGGAAGGAGGTATAAATATTACTTTGATTAACATAATCAATACCTTGTATACAGACACATGGGCAAAAGTAAGGGTCAGACCAAATGGGAAACTTAGTGACTGAATTTCAACAGCTAAGGGAGAGTGTCAGGGCTGTGTGAATGCCCCAGCATTATTTACTATCTATATAGATGGGCTACTTGATAAGAACAAAAATTCACAAATGTATTCTCCTAAGGTTCTAGACTGTAACTGTGGAATATTGACTTTTGTGGATGATATTGTTATATTCGTTTTAACTAAATTTGGACTTCAAAAATATGTATATATTACAGGAAGTAGCTAGCTCTTTAGAATTGCAGATTTAGGGCCAGCTATTCAAAGCATTGTACCTGGCACAAAGCTGTAGCACTGGAATAGCTCTGGATCTGCACCAGCTTCAATATTCAGAAGCCCTAAAAGTGCTGGCACTGTGTGGTAGCACTGATGCTAAAAGTAAATGTATGCTGGGGTGGGAGTTAGGGGAGTGGCCATGAATGCTGGCTGAATGGCATATTCAAAAGTATAGTGCCGCGCTGCAGGCATTAGCGCAGCATGTAGCACTAAATACCACCGACAAAAAGCTGGCAGTAATGCAGAGGTGCCCCCCCAAGCATGATCCCTGAGCCCCGGTAGCCTCAATAAGCACAGTAATCCCTGGTGTGCTAGTAGTCCCCCACCACCAGCATGATCCTCGACCCCCTTAGCCATGGTAATGAATTAATTTCCCTGGTGTTCTAGTTGTCCCCACCCCAAGCATGATCCCTGACCCCTGTAGCCATGGTAATGAAATAATTTCTGGTTTCTAGTGGTCCCCACTCCCCAAGCACAATCCCTGACCCCCACAGCCGCAGCAATGAAATAATTTCCCTGGTGCTCTAGTGGTCCCCTCACCCCCCAAAGTATGATCCCTGACCCCTGAGCTGCAGTAATGAAATAATTTCCCTGGTGTTCTAGTGATCCCCCACCACCCAGCACGATCCCGACCCCGTAGCCACGGCAATTAAATAATTTCTCTGGTGTTCTTGTGATCACCCCCACAGCATGATCCCCAACCCCCAGTAGCCCTGAAAAGACAGCAATATCTGATGGTCTAGTGGTCCTCCCCACCTGGAAGTGCACCATCAGTCCTCCTGTACACAGACTAGGTAAGGCACCGGTGAACAGCTCAGTCCTCCTCTCACCACCACAGCCAGATGCCAGCAGAGGTATGCATGAGCACTACTCCTTTAGCAGCACTCATGCATACTGCAGTCAGTGGCCAGCCATGGTGGTGAGAGGAGGGCTAAGTGGTCACCGGCACTGTACCTAGTCTGTGTACAGGAGGACGGGCGGCACACTTCCAGGTGAGGGGACCACTAGACCACCAGGTATTGCTGTCTTTGTGGGGCTACTGGGGGTCAGGGATCATACTGGGTGGGTGGGGGACCACTAGAACACCAGGGAAATTATGTCATTACCATGGCTACAGGGGGTCAGGGAACATGCTTGGGTGGTGGGGGGACCACCAGAACACCAGGGAACTTATTTCATTACTGTGGCTATGGGTGTCAGGGATCATGCTAGGGAGTGGGGCAGCACTAGACTACCAGGGAAAAATAATATTATATGGTGGAACAGGGGTCAGGAGTCATGCTGGGGGTGGGGGGCCACTAGACTACCAGGGGAAAATAATGTTATATGGTGGAATAGGGGTTGGATGCTTGGGGTGGGGGTCCACTAGACTACTGGGGTAACTTGTGTGTATCAAGCACACATATGCATGGGTGCATTGTATGCACCCATACCTCCTGACTGTCTCTACTATTCAGGGAGGTCCCCGATTTAGCCTCCAAGTGTTCCTCTGTCCCTAACAGAATATGTGTTTATGTGGCAGAACAGTGGGGATTAACCTCACACATTAATGTCATACATGACTGTTACAGACTGGTTCTGCTTCTGAAACTGCATTTTAACACAAATCCCCTTATTCTATCAGCATTCTGAGTGCATACCTCTTAAACTATGTCCCTGATTATGGGTCTTTGTTCCTGATCCTTTGAAGCCTTGTCCCTTGTCAGGAGGCAGGGGGTTGTGAAGTATGTATGCTCTGACTGTGCCTGCCACCACACAGTTCCTGCTGCTTCCAGCCTGTACTTCTATTCTGACCAACAGGGGATGCTGTGAGCATGCCTTTGCCTACAGCGTCCTGCCTGTACTTCCATTTTGACCAATAGGTGGTGCTGTGTGCTCCATGCAGTAGCACAGGGCTAACTGCATGGTAATGTATGCTAAGAGCACATAATGAGATGCAAATGTGTCTGTTTGCTGTCAGATTACTTAAGTAGGCTCATTTGCATGGGAGCTTTGAATATAGCTCCCATTTGTCCTGGGCTAACCAGTTGGCACTGGGCTAATGTGTTAGCACTGTGCAATCAGGTTAGCCCTAGGCAAACCTCACTTCAGAATAGCACAGTTCTGAGGTGGGTGGCTTGCATTGTTGTTTGCAGTAGGTGTGAGACATCTCTGTGCAATCACACACAATATTCTCCACCTGCAACACTGTCTTGCTCCAGTGTCCACTGAGCTTCTGTTGCAGTTTGCAATTCCCAGTTGCTATATTCAGTGCTGTCTTATTCCTGGGCTATTTTTGCCCTGCACTCCCAGACCAGTTTGTCCGGCTTCCTTACTGTGCTATATTCAGCAGGATTAACACCAGGCTATTCCTTTTGAATATAGCTTGCTTTTTGCTCAAGGCTAAGTTTGCCCACTGGGCAGTGCTAATTTAGCCCAGGGGCAAAGTTTTGAATATCTGGTCCTAACACTGCTAAAACTCAAATCATAATATTTGGAAAGCGGGAGAAGAGAAGCTGCTCTATATAGGTTCAAGAAAGACTGACTGTTGTATAAACCTACCAATATATAGATAGTAGGTACTCAGCTAAATGGAAGTGGAAGGAACATATAGAAATGATGATGGACAGACAAAAGAAAACTGCATATGCATTAAGTAAATTTAATTATGCATATGGTGGATTGACGGTGAAACCTTTAATATAGGTAATTAAAAAGAAATATTATGCACAGATTAGTTATGGGACAGAAATCTGGGATAGTTCCCATTGGGAAAAATTGTTGTTACCAGTTTATAAAATATTGTGAAGTACATTGAAAGTGGGACAATCCTTCCCAGCTATATATCTCCATGTAGAACTGGATTTGGATAATATAAATGTGTTTTTTGATTCTAAGAGGCTTAATTTTTGGTTAAGACTGACACGATTATCACAAGAGAGATACTCTAAGATGTGTTTAATGGAAAAGGAACAATGGCTAGCAGCCAAATGTTTTAATTCAAAGTGGCTTATAAATATTAAAGAAGCCCTACATAAGTATGGATTGATATTCCTTTCAAATTATCATTAGAAAAACATTTTATTAAGTGTGAAATATGCACAGTATATAATGAGGAAATTAAGAGAGTACTGGCAAGAGATAGATAGTCCAAAAATTAAAGATTCCTGATTCTCCAAGTGGTATGTAAGAAATTTTCAAAGTTGTGAATTCCAATATTACTTAGAAGTGTCAACAGATCCTAAGGTCAGATCAGCATATATTAGGTATAAGTCTGAAGAACAAGAGAGTAATATGATGCTGGCTACATATATGATAAGTTGAAAGAGAAATCACCAAAATGTGGGTGTGGAAATGGTGAAATTGAGGATCTGAACCATGTAATATGGACATGTAAGTTCTATTTTAAATTTGTCGACATTTTTTAAAATTAATTTTACATCAAAACAATGTGGAGGAATTAGGGATCCTGAAAGAGCTGCTAACTAAGTTAGTATTTCTTACTAAGAATGACTATACAATTAAATGTTTGGGGAATTTTCTTTTAAGCATTTCCAAAGTTAAAAGGAGAGAAGCTAGATAAAAGGAGATAAAAGGCAATGTACATAATTTATGGACTGAGATATGATTATCTGATATATGTACTTTAGTTATATATACAAATAGCACATTTTATAGTTGGTCTGTAAGATACTGTTACTTGAGAATGTACTAGAAACACTAGAAGCACTTTTTGTACTGATTATAAAATATTAAGCTTTATGTCTGTTGTTTATGTATTTTATTATAAATAGTGTATTGTATTTTTGTAATAACCTTGTGTTGAACAATAAATGTTCTACTACATTAACAGCTACTAAATGTGTACTTACCTTGTCAAAATGAATTGATTTGTGCTGAAATGGAGACAGTAGTAGTTGCATGTGTAATTATTACTTCATACAAGCTGTGTAAGTACATAACATGCAATTGTGAAACTAGTTAAGAACTACATAGTAGTTACAGTACAGTTACAGTGTAGTTACTTCATGCAAATTGTGTGTAAACAGACAACACACCGTTGTGAAACTAGTTAACAACTACATACTGGACCCCACTAGAAAATAAAATTGTTATTGGGGGAAAAGTAATACACATACAAGCATTCAAAAAACATAAAGCCCTAGGACCAGATGGTGTTCCCATCGATGTTATCATCAGTTTAATGGATTATTGGATTCCCATCCTTCATAAATTATTTGAATTTATTACTACTTTTAGCACAATCCCAGACTCCTGGTCAGAGGCAGTAATTGTCCCACTATGAAGGAAAGGTAACAAATAAGATCCTGCATGCTATAGACTGATCAGCTTAATTGATACTGATTAAAAAATTTTCACCGGAATATTAAACAGTCACATTTTAGATTGGCTCAAGGATAATAATAAAATTGATGAGGCACGGGCAGGTTTTATGCAAAAACATTCTACGTTGGACCAATGTTATGTTCTGTCACACTTAATATACAAATATACAAAAGTTAAAGAAAAAACCTTTTTTGCCTTTTCATTGATCTCAAGGCAGCCTTCGATAGCATCAGTAGACATTTATTATGGGAAGTATTGGAGGAAATCGACTTGGATAAGACATTATTGGGTATGCTAAGATCATCTTATAAAAACTCACAAATCCAAGTGAGATATAATTCTAGTGGTAATAAAACCCAAATATTTCTGGGAAATAGAGGAGTAAGGCAGGGGTGTGTCCTGTCCCCATAGTGTTCAATTATTTTTTATACCAAATATTAATCAAGCTATATAATCCAGAATGTCATATGCTAAAAATTGGAGAAAGACACTTGGCCAGATTTTCAAATGGCCCTTAGAGCCACGCAAGCTGCATCAAACAACCAGCTTGTGTCAGATCTAGGTGTGCCAAATACTGTGCACCATATTTTGCAAGAAAAGCATTCTGTGTGACAAAGTCCCCTAAACTGATGCGAGAGGTCCACTGCATCAACAAAATGATGCAAGAGACAAGAATGATGCAAGCTGCACCAAAATAAATAATGCATGTTGAGTCATAAATGGTGCAAGTTGAGTCAAAAAAATCACTCAAGGAATGAAAATGATGCAAACTTGAATAAAGAAATGGTGAAAGCTGAATAAAAACAAATGGTGCAAGCTGAATCAAAAAATGATGCAAGTCGAGTAAAAAATAATGCATAGGACGAGAATGACGCAAGCTAAGTTACAAAATATGGCAGATGAAATGGTCAAGACAAAGCCCTCAAAATGTTCTAAACTAGTCTTGCAGAAGAATATTGCCCATTAATAGCAGCATAGTCAGGTCTGACCACCTGCTGTGGGCCTCTTTATATAGTCTAGTGTACCTTTGACCAGTGTGGCTGGTATAACAGTGACATGCATCTTAGGCACAAGGACAGGGCTCGCATTCTTTGAAAGTACCAATTAAGGGGATGGTGCATCATTTTGGTGATGCAGGTATCCCTTCTGACATGGAAGAGGCATTATTTTGGTGCAAGCATGGCGCAAGCCAGTTTGGCACATGCAGATCTGGTTTTTGATGCAAACATCATTTGAAAATCAGAACTGGTACAAGGTTTGACGCATCCTGCTTCTTGCATAAATTGCTTTGATGCAAGCACCCTGCATCATTCTCTGGCCTTTGAAAATCTGGCCCATTGTCTTTAGTTAGCATTCGCTGATGACATAGTTATCTCGACTAGTCAGCTAGGGCCAAAATGAATGCTAGAAGAC
Organism: Neoceratodus forsteri; assembly: GCA_016271365.2. NCBI lineage: Eukaryota > Metazoa > Chordata > Ceratodontiformes > Ceratodontidae > Neoceratodus > Neoceratodus forsteri. The sequence goes on from CM057456.1 coordinate 1,685,876,066, forward strand.
TCCCATCAAGTATGCACCAAGGCCTCTCTCAATATAAATGTTGGGAAAACAAAATTAATGTTATCTGGAAAAAATATATAGTGAAAGATGCAGATTAAAATATGGAATACAAAGATAGAACAAGTAAATGAGTTTTGATACCTGGGGATAACTATGACTAATGGTCTTTATTGGAGTAAGCATATTAAGGATTTAGAGATAAAATCAAAAAAATGTTTACCATCTTTACTCAGGTTTGCCCACAAACATGGAGGGATTTCAGTCAAAAATATCTTAAAAGTAATGATTTCACCAAGTCGCATCGACAATAAAGTTGTCAAAATGCAGCACAGTGACAGCCACAATGTCGACAGGCAAAATGTCACCTGTCAGACATTGTTTTTTTTTTTCAGGGATCTTTCCCCCTGTACCTCCCAATCTCTAAAGATCCAACTTCTAGTCAGACTTGACTTGGAATGGGGGCGTAGCATGAGGAAATGGCAAAAGCTCAGCAGTGGGACCATTACAGTGACAATTCTGAATTTGTTGAAATTGTCACTGTAATGACTTTTTTGATGTCGAAATATTGCTGTTTTGACATGATACAAAAAGTAATCAACACCAGATTTAAATCACAATTGCTATGTGGTGCAGAAATTTGGGGCATTCTTTGAATTAATAAGGTGGAAAAAATATTGGGCATAAATTACAAATGCCTATTGGGATTATCACAAGGAGCTCCCTCATCCTTGGTGAGACCAGAATTGTGACAGCTCCCCTTGGAATCCTTCATTCAAGAAAGAATCATTGGCCCAGATGTTCAAACTGCACCCAAAAAGTGCGCAATAGCAGGAGCAAGCACAAGTCTATTGCGCCCATGTGCAACAGATGCGATATTCAAAAAAGAAGCAAGCCAAATGGCACCTACAGCCAACGTCTGAATATCACACAACCTGCACCATAACGCAACTAGGGAGGGAAAGCTGAGCAGATATGATGCGCTATGGTGCAACAAGGGATGTTCAGCTGAGCAGTCCAGAGGCACCATAGCACTAGCAGGGCACCCACCAGCTGCAAAGCAATGTAACTGCACAACCAGGGAGGTAGGGACCCATCTCCCATGCCACAGATGGGAACAGGAACACACAGCAGAAATGACATCGTCCCCCCACACCCCAAGCATAGCACAACCGGGGGAGGGCTGGAATAACCACCAGCCCATGGATACAAGCAAACAACCCACAGCCGGGCCATGGTGCCCCATCACACCCACCAGCAAGCTGAGACTGCCACACAAGGGAGGGCAGACCACCCCGTGCCACACCATCCCCCCCAGTGCACAGCACACCCTGCACCGTGACCCCCAGACACCCCCCCATGAGCAGTGACCACCACTGCAGGAAACCCCATGCATACCACCACCCCCACTGTGACACTGCAACCTTGTGCACCACAGAACCATGCAAGCCAGCCCCACCATGAGCACCCAGCAGTGGTTGGCAGCACACAGCAATGCAACAACAGCAGACACAGTGCCACCATGCACATTGCCCCTGAGGCACAGCTGAGAGACCGACCATGTGTGAGCTCAAGAGGTACCCCACACGGGACAGGGTGTACCCCTGACACCACCACCAGTGATACAGCACCCTGCGCAGTAGTCCAGTGACACACCCCGAACCACCACTGGCCACAACAGCCAGCACAGACACCCACAGTGGTGCATGGAAGCATGCACCACACCAGATGCAACACAGTACAGGGACAAACACCCACCCATACACAAGGGCACAACAACACAGGAACGCAGTAGCGGGGCAACCAAGCCCCCAATGTTGGCCCATGGAAACCGTGTACACACAGCCTGCAGTCCTCCATGGCACAGGAGTGCCAGTCACCCTGCACAGGCACTGTGGACCTGTACACCACCATCATATGCCTGGAGCACAAGTCACAGACAGTGGTGCATATCCCCTGCAACACACACAAGACACAGCATGGAGATGGGACAACAACCATGGAGGCGACAGTGTCACCCAAGGCAGACATGCACCACACCAGTGACAGGAGGCAACCCAGCATTGTGACAGGTACAATGGCTGCCATGCATGGACAGCCACCACTGAAATGTCAGCAGACCCTGCAGGTCACAGACATGCATGTGTGTCAGCTGCACAGGCCATGGATGGACTGACAGGTGTGCCATGGACACGGAGCATGCACCACGGACCACTGCACACAGTCATCCAGTGCACAGGGCACAACACACACACCACAGACACTGACTGATAGCTACCCCCACACCATAGTCACTTCCCCAAGGACACACACACATACCCATGACTGCACCACCCCTGACACCATGCACACCACTGCAGCTAAGCACCTATAACCCACTGCAAATCAGAGACCACTGCAGTATTCATATCAAAAGATCTGTATTCAACAAAAATAGAAATTATAACTATATACAATACTATATACACAGTTGGGTGGGAGGGTAACAAACAAGGTGGGGGTGGGTAAGGGACAGGGGTGAACAAATGGGACAGGAAAGGAGGGGTGTGAGGGTGGGTCCAGGGGGGTTAGGGGATATCAGGAGCAGAGGGACACTCAACGTGAGCACCGCTCCCCGCTCTGGCTCCATCGCTGCCTGTGCCTCCTTAAGACCCCTGTTTCATCAATCCTGCAAAGGATGTCTAAGCATGCCCTGGCCACCTGCAGGAGTTCACGCAGTGCCTCCTGGGTGCCTTGGAGCTGGCGTGTACCTAGGACAAGGGAACACAGTCAACAGGTGTGAATGCACAGCCCCATACAGCCCACCCACTGTGCATGGCATACGGCCGTGGGACATACCTCTGTGATGGTGTGTGACCATCCACATAGATCATGTCCACATGACCTGCCCACCCAGACTAATACAGCCATGAGGAACACTGCACACACCCACCGGCCCAGTCATGCACAGCACCACTGTGGCCATTTACTGACATGGCTATGTGGTGCAAAGGCAGTGGCACAGCCATGTACCCAGTGCACACATGGACCACCATCAACGCACTCCCAGACATGCATTGCCACTGGACAGTGCTGACTGTAACAAGTTGCGTGCATGGCAGTGGTGTCGATGGATGGTGGCCATGCCCCACTGCCCACCCTGTTACACAGCATGCAATAGTAATCATGGAGTTATGTCACTCACCCTCATCGGGCGGGTCAGTTTGGCGGTGATGGCCCTTGTCCCGCCTGGTCGCTCTGTCCTCCTCCCTCCACCGCTCATCCCTCAGTCTGTGCCATTCATCCATGCCTGTGGGGGAAACAAGGAGAGAAGAACATCAGTACAATCGTGAAGCAAAGTCCCCCTGCCCCAAGGTGTGTCCCTACCCACCCAGCCAGACCCACCTCCCACACCCTGTAAATACCACCACAGCCAACCCTAGACTATCCCTCCCCTATCTGCTGGACACATACAACACTTTTACCCATATGGACAATAAAAGTGCATTGATAGAACCCCTACCTGGACGTGGCACCGTGCCCCTCCTGGCACACGATCGCAGATGGGCTAGTAGCTCCAGCTCCCTCCTCCTGAGATCCCCATAGCAGTGCCTGCACTGCTCTGCACTCCTCCTCCATCCGGTGGCCTCCTCCAGGGCAGTGACCACCTCCTGCCACACCTGGGTCCTGGCCCTGTCCAGTGGCGCCTCCCCCAAACAGAGGCCCATGGTGTGGCTCAACAATAGCCACCAGATTCACCAGCTCAATGGCTGTCCACTGAAGGGCTCTTCTGTGTGCCATCCCAATGGCTATAGTAGGCAATATGGCACTCTGCAGCACGGTACCCCATGTGCAGATGCTGCGCGGTACAACACTGCCATTCCCTATCGCGCTGTTACCGGACAGCACGATAGGGGTGCACCCATGCCTGATGCATGGCACCAAGGGGGCAAAGGTCAGGCACAGGGTCAAGGGTCTCTGGCACAAGGCTATGCACAGCGCCATCAGATGACTTTGCGTGTAGTGCGATTGGTTGCCTGTGTGCCAGTGCCACAGCAGACTATCAGGCAGTTGTGCCATAGCACCTATGAAGGACCATTGTCACAGTGCCATGTAGTGACCTTCACTATAGCACCACTGGCACAATGGTGGCCATGCCCTGCATTGACCACCGCACAGAGCACATCATCAGCGCGGCAGACGCCAGTGTCAGCAGCCTGGGCATGTGCAGTGAGGTGTACTACGCATGCCACAGAACTGCGCCATTGGCTCAGCGCATTCAACACAATTGCGCAAAGCGCAAAAGCGCGATACTCAGCCATCATATGCTAATCATCCAATCAGTCATTCAATGGCGCAGCACCGCGATTTGCATCTAATTAAAGTTGCTCCTCACTTATTTTGCATGGATTGCACTATAAAAGTGCGACAAAGTGCTGCAGTGGCCATAGTCAGTTACTGCATTTTATTGGTGAGTTGTATGCTGTGTGGGAGTGTGGACTGTGGATTCAGGGACATGTATTGGACTGCACAGTCAAAGGTAACCACTGCCATCCTTACAGGCTAAATAATGACTGAGCAAGTTCTGGGTGAGGAGGACAACAGTGGTGGGAGGAGGAGGAGAAGGCCCAATTTCACGACGGCCGAGACCGAGGCACTTTTCGAGGTCTACCTGGATCAGGAGCCACTGCTCAGTGGATGGCGGGGCACCCCTCAGGCCCGTGCTGCTGCACGGGAGGAGGTGACATGTGCCGTGAACCTGCATGGCAGCCACCAGCACTCCGTGCAGGAGTGTAAGAAGAAGATGGGTACTGACAGGAGGAGGGTGAAGGAGAAGGTGGCTGCCATCAGGATGGTACGTGCTGCAACAGGCGAGAGACAACCAGAGGTGGTGCAGCTCATACCAGCAGAGGACAGGCTTGCTGCAAGCATGCACCGCAGTGCCATAGAGGGAGTTCCAGGTGGTGGCTTCCAGATGGGTGGTGGCCCATCTCTTCATGGTAAGCCATGGTCTGTCTTGGGGGGACCGGGTAGGTAACACGCAGTAACCTGACTTTGCTTTCCCTTACAGATCCTGAGCATCTGCATGGGTCAATGTTAGTGGGCCTGTCCACTGCGAACAGTCCGCCAGAGTCAGAGTTTGGACCATCCACCTCCACAGGTTTCTGTGGATCGGCATGACAGTGGAGCCGCCTGGCTGTCCACACTGATGTCATTGAGACAGGTGTGGCAGAAGCCCTGCCTGTGTCTCAGCATGCTGGCATCCATGGATGCCAGCTTGTTGTGGCTGTGGCTGGGGCAGAGACCTGCACCAGTGATGAAGACACAACCATCATGGGCAGTGACACGTGTGTGCCACAGGAGGGACACACAGCAGGTCAGCTCACTCTCATGGCTGTGGCTGGTGCCACCGTGGGGGACAGCGTGTCAGCACAGTCCCAGGCTGTGCCTGTCAGCACCAGTGGGGCAGCACCGGTGTCTGATCAGGACAGTGGGACTGTTGCGGCCACTAAAACGGCACTACTGAGCCCTTGGGCACAGCAGCCGGAGGGGCTGCAGCAGTAGTTTCCCCACTGGGACTGGGGGTTCAGGGTTCAGTGGTGGTGTCTGTGCACCGCCTGTGGACATGCCCATACCTGGTCCTGGTGTGCAGCACCCACCCTCAAGGGGTGCTGAACATCAGGCTTGTGCACACCCTGAGGGACAGGATGCTGAGGAGTCAGACGACCTCTTGGATGAGCATAACCGCCTACAGTGGGCACGTGTCCAGCAGCAGATGCGGCTTTCAACATCCATGGAAGAACTGTGTGTGGCTGTGGAGTGGGCAGAGGAGCATCGCAGCAGGGACACCGAAAGGATCCTGTCACGGATGGACCGTTTGCGGGAGGATGTGACCGCTGCCATTGACAGGCATGCACAGGCATTCATTGCTGTCATGGCCACAATGGGCACACAGTCAGGTGCTCAAGCATTGCACACACCACGCAGTGCACTCTCCACTCCCTGTTCCTAGCATAGTGCGACTCCCACCCTGTCAACATCAGGTTCAGCTGTGGGCATCCTGAGCACTCCTGGTGCAGGCATGTTCGGTGTGCTGCAGACCCCTGCACGGGCATGGTCACTTACGCTCAGTGGAACCTGGGTCTCGGCGGGGCTGCCCACGCATAGAAACATAGACTTTGACGGCAGATAAGGACTGCTAGGCCCATCTAGTCTGCCCATTTCCCTACCTACAGGATAGGCTACAGATCCTAGTTAACCAACAGCCTACTTCTTCCTACCCCCCACAAGAATTGCCTTATGTCTGTCCCATGCATTCTTGAATTCTCCCACAGTTTTAGACCCCACAACCTCCTCAGGAAGGCTGTTCCATGCATCCACTACCCTCTCTGTGAAATAATACTTCCTTACATTGCCCCTGAACCGCCCTCCTTCTATCTTTAAATTGTGTCCCCTTGTTCTTGCAAGTCTCTTTTTCTGAAAGATGCTACCCTCTTGGACTTTGTTGATTCCACTGAGGTACTTAAAAGTTTCTATCATGTCCCCCCTCTCCCTTCTTTCCTCAAGGGTATACATATTAAGCTCCTTTAGTCTCTCCTCATACGGCTTCTCTTGCAGACCCTGCACCATTTTAGTTGCCCTCCTCTGGACTGCCTCTATCCTGTTTATGTCCTTTGGAGATGGGGTCTCAGAACTGGACACAGTACTCAGATCGGGTCTCACCAACTGTCTGTACAGAGGGATAACAACTTCCTGTTTTCTGCTGCTGATGCCACTCTCTATACATCCCAGTATACCCCCAGCCCTCCCTACTGCCTTCTCACATTGCTTGCTAACCTTAAAGTCATCTGATATGATTATCCCCAGGTCCCATTCCTTTTTTGTAGCTGTTACTTCCTCTCCACCCATTGTATATTCTTCCCCTGGGTTCTTGTTTCCCAGGTGCATTATTTTGCACTTCTTTGCATTGAATCCTAGCTGCCATACTTCTGACCATTCCTCCAACCTTGCCAAGTCCCTTTTCATCCTTTCCACGCCTCCTTGTGTATCAACCCTGTTGCAGGTCTTTGTGTCATCTGCAAAAGGCATACTTTCCTTCAGTCCCTCTGCAATGTCACTGATGAAGACATTATAAAGGACTGGACCCAATACTGAACCTCTGCGGTCCCCACTAGTAACCCCTTTCTTCAGAGTGGAATCCATTTACAATTACCTTCTGTGTCCTGTTGTCCAGCCAATGTTTTACCTAGGCTACCACCCTGGGTCCCACTCCCAGGCTGGTTAATTTGACTATTAATCTTTTGTGTGGGACTGTGTAAAATGCCTTATAAAGTTTAGGTAGGCCATGTCCACAGCCCTCCCTGGTCTACTACTTTGGTCACCCAGTCAAAGAAATTTATTAGATTTGTCTGACATGACCTTCCTGCGTGAACCCATGCTGCCTTGGGTCCTGTGCTCCACTGGCCTCTAGGTACTCAACTATTCTTTCCTTCAGAAGTGACTCCATCACTTCCCCACCACAGAGGTCAGACTGACAGTTCTGTAGTTTCTGCCTCTGTCTTGGTCCCACTTTGTGAAGGAATCACATCTGCCTTCCTCCAGTCCTCGGGTACCACATATCCTCCCATGATTTATTGAAAAGAGTAGCCAGTGGTTTCACTAGTTCCTCCCTTAATTCTTTTAGAATTCTGGGGTGAATTCCATCAGGACCCATTGCTTTGTCCACCTTCAGTTTTAGGAGTTCTTGCAGAACCCTTTCTTCTGTGAAAGGACTGGGATCGACCCCCCTATCAAGAGTGCTTCTGTTAATTGGATTAGGCACTTCCCCCTCCTCTTTTGTGAATACTGAGCAGAAATATTCATTCAGTATCCCTGCTTTTTCACTGTCCCCCTCTGCCCACCCACCATTCATTCTATTCAGCCTCACTATCCCTCCCTTTGTCTTTCTATACTCGCTGATGTACCTATAAAAGGTTTTATCCCCCTTCTTAACTGAGTTGGCTATCTTTTCCTCGGTTTGGGCCTTTGCTATTCTGACTTCCCTCCCTGCTTCCTTCTGCCTTAACTGGTACAGCTCTCTGTCCTGCTCCTTCTGTGTTTCCTTATACTTCTGGAATGCAATCTTTTTCTTCCTGACTTTCACAGCCACCTCTTTTGAGAACCATAGTGGCTTTTTCTTTTGTTTTGATTTGTTTATTTGCTTCACACAAAGGCTTGTTGCCTCTGTGATGGCAGTTTTGATAATTCTCCATTGTTGCTCCACACCTCCTTCTAGCCTGTTTGCTAGTGCTTTTCTGAGGCACTCTCCCATCTTGCCAAAGTCAGCCCTCCTAAAGTCCAGTACCCTCACTTTTGTATGGCTTGACTCTGTAGCTGAGTTTAACATGAACCACACTGTTTGATGGTCACTTGTCCCCCAGATGGCAACCCACTTCTAGATCTGAGATCCTCTCACTGCCCCCGTTTGAGAGTACAAGGTCTAAGATTGCTCCCTCATGAGTGGGTTCCGAAACTAGCTGTCTAATGCCTGCCACCTGTAGGGCATCAAGAATGGCCCTGCTCTTGGATGTGGCTGCAGCAAATGTGCTCCAGTTAACATCTGGCATATTCAGGTCTCCCATCAACAGTATCTCCCTTTCTCTGCCATTCTAAGAATGCCTTCTATCATATCCTTGTCCATTCCTTCCCCTGACATGGGGTCTGTACACAACCCCTCTTGTGGATTGTGGTGCCCTTTCCAGTCTCCACGGTGACCCACAGTGCCTCCTCTCCTCCCTGTTTACTCTTTTGTTCAGTTGCTTTATCCTTCCTTTACATAGAGAGCTACTCCTCCCCCTCTTCTCCCCTGCCTGTCTCTCCTGTAGTTTATGTACCCTGGTATGTTAACATCCCAGTCATGGTTCTCTGTGTACCATGTTTCTGTGACTGCTGTGATATCCAGGCATCCCTCTTCCATTAAGGCCATCAGCTCAGGGAGCTTGTTGCCCAGACTATGGGCATTGGTACTCATTAGTCTCCATTTCCTGATGGCCTTACTCCCTTTTGCCCCATCCCTGTCCTTCTTGCCTTTGTCACTTTCTCCATTTACCCCGCCCTTCTCCCTATCGACACCTCTATGTTGGTGTTTGCCACACTTACTACCATGATTATTTGGGGGGGGCTAGGATTTTCCTGCTCCTTTCCAGTGCCTCCCCCCTTGGCTAGTTTAAAAGCTTCCCAATGAAGCATTTAAACCTATCACCTAGGATTCTGGTTCCCTCCCGGACAGATGCAGCCCATCATGCCAGTATAGGCTTGCATCACTCCAGGTGGACCCCAGTCCCCAATGAAGCTAAGTCCCTGAGCTCCACACCAGTTTTCAACCACTGATTGAATCCCATGGTGTGGAACACCTAACCTCTCTATGCCATAGATGGGTAGCACCTCCGAGAAGGTTACCGTGTGTGCTACTTGACTAAGGCCCCTCCCCAATTCCACAAACTCTTCCTGCACTTCTCTAATCCCTTTCTTAGCCAGGTCATTTGTCCCTAGGTGGACAATAACATCTAGCTCCCTTCCCTGTGCAGCTGCTCCGGCAAACCTGAGGATTCACTCCCTGTACCTCCAAGCCATGGTGTCAGGCAGGCACCTTACCCCCCTCTCCCCTTCCTCCCCCAGTTCTACCATCCTAACAATGGAGTCCCCCACCAGGAGTTGTTTCCTTCCCCTGCAGGGTCCCCTGCCATCCTCCTGTGTGTCTCCTTTGTGGAGGTTCCCAGCATCCTCCTTGGTCTCCACTGTGGGTGCCTCCATAGAGGAACCACACTTTGCCAGAATGGCATAGGAATTGTGGAGAGGTACAACTGGAGGGATGTGCCTCTGTTCCACCACCCTCACCCTCCCTGAGCCCACCATGGTCCAACCGCTCCTCTTTCTTGGCAACCTCTGAGCCAACGGCAGTGGCACTGGTGGTCCCTGGATGGAAGAGGAGGTCCCACAAATCCTGGCCAACTCAGCCTGGAGATGAGCAACCTCCTCCCTCAGCCCAGAGAGCTGCAGATGGGACAACACTGCATCCTCCAGAACATCTCCTGGAAGACTGCTGCTCCACAGCCACTGCACTGCACCACTCCAATCATGTCTTATTTCTGGCCCCTTACTGTTTGCAATCCTTACTCTTTCCTCTGTTTTTTTTCTCTCTCTCCTTACTTTCTGCCTGTGTGCCCTTTGAGCTCCTGATTGTCCTATTCTGAGACAAGAATATCCTATATTTCTCAGTAGACCACTTACTTGCTCAGAGGCAGTCCTCCAGCAGCTAGAGGGCCAGAGAACCTCTTGCCCTTCTGGATGGTGGGTCCTTGGTGGTTCTGTGATCACTCACTTCCTGCCCCTAAACAGGAAATTCCTGTTGTCAGTCAAATCCTGTGCCTAAAAATAAAACTAGCTTTGGGTGGGGGGGGAGGGGGGAAGGAGGCAATATAGTTCCAGCAGAGAAGTTCAGTCACACAGCAGTCCTTTCTCCTGGTGTCTTCTGCCAAGCTATTAGCAGAAACTTTCTAAGCAGTCTTTAAATGTAGCTTCCTTCTAGCTAAGCCACTCCCCCTACTTACCAGATCTTTCTACAAGTAATTTAAACCTCACAGCAGTTAAGTCCTTTCAGTCACCTGAGATTTACACCTAGATAACTCTTCAGATACCCATTCAGTTCAGTTAACCCAAACACACACTTTTTTTTTGTATTAGTTTTTTTACCCTAAATTAAAGGTCCAAGTACAAAAGTTCTTCTACTTTAGTCCCAGCAGAGAAGTTCAGTCACACAGCAGTCCTTTCTCCTGGTGTCTTCTGCCAAGCTATATATACCACATCCAAGGTGGTCGTGGCACTGTGCCACGAGACTGACCTGTCTCCCAGCGTGGGCACTGTCCGGTGCTGCCCTGTGTGCATTGTGTGTTTTGGTGGGCAGTGCACGGGTGGGTATCCGGCCTTGCACATGGACATACGGTCCACCTGCACACCCTCCTGGCTGCTGTCCGCAGGTACGTGTGCATGATGATGCCTGCATTGCACTGTACACGGAAGTGCGATGGGGCCCAGCATCTGACACATGCACATGGACAGACAGTGGACATGGTGGCCTGTGGACATGTGTGTTGCTAGGGTTGGCATTCTGGGTTGGTGTGCCTCCTGTCCTCTGTGCACGTTTGGTGCATTGTGTGTGTGCATGTATGTGTGTCCATCCATGTGGCGTGTTGATCCTCACCCATCCCTGGTTGTGTGTGTTTGCTTCTGTGCCCTGCCACTTCCCTTGCCAGCATGCACCCCTGGTGTGTTTCCATGTATGTTTGTGGGTTGTGCCTTAGCCACTGGTGGTTGCACATGGCCCCATGGCTTACCTGAGTTTGCCAAAATGCTCCTCTGTGATGGTGTCCCAGTGCAGTTGTGCCAGCCGGATCAGTCAGGGGTCCCATCAGACAAGGGGGGGGCTGCCCATCACCATCATCACCGGTGTCCCCATCGTCCCCATCGCTGTCCCCCTCTTTGACCTGTACAGCTATCCCACATTCTTTGGCCATGTTGTGCAGGACACAACAGGCCAGGAATATCCCACAGGCCTTTGAGGGTCTGTACTGTAGGGCACCACCAGAGGTGTCCATGCAATGGAATCATGCCTTCAGCATCCCAAACACCCACTCAATGACATTGCATGTGGTGGCATGTGCCTCATTGTAGCATTGCTGCGATGGGGTCGTGGGCCACTGGTAGGGTGTGAGCAGCCAGGGACGGAGTGGGTATCCACTGTCACCTGAGTGCATAGGGTGGAGGTTAGTTTTGTGATCAGCTTCAGCCTGCCCCAAGCCCTGTAGGCTACACCCATGGCACCTCTGGTCATGCCCCCCCAGGCCCATGATGTGTCCATTTGATTTGCATACTGGCCCACTAGGTATCCTGTGGGGGATGTCCCCACTCTCAAATCAGTGGCACAGTGCCGACTGATGCCAGATGTATGAATTGTGTGCTCCCCAAGGGTGCGTGGCACAGACATTGATGATGCGCCCACTGGCATTGCACACCACCTGGCAGTTGATGCTGGAATAGCCCTTGCAGTTCATGTATGTGGCCCCCTCCTCACCAGGTGGTGTGTGTATGGCCACATGGGTGCAGTCTATTGCCCCTAGCATGCCAGGCATATGTGCTACCCTGTAGAATTCCTGAATTTTTGCTGTGTGCTCCACCGCAGTACTGGGGAAATGGATGTACTCCTCAGCATGTGGCAGCAGTGTGCTGAGGAATTGGGAGAGGTGGTGTGATGTGGCCGACTGGGTTATGCCTGTGGTGTCCCCAGTTGGTCTCTGGAAGGTACCCGTGGTGAGCAAGCATATGCAGGCTGTTACCTTTGTCTCCACTGACAGGGCATGACTCCTTCGTGTGGGTGCCTGCATCACATCACTGCACAGCTCACAGAGCCACCTCAGTATTGCCCTGTTCAGGCGGTACTGGCCCACAATCTCGGTATCTGTACACAGCTCAAAGCTGGTGCGGGCTTGGTACTGCCTGTTGGGGGCATACGGCTGACGGGCCCTTCCACGGCCACGTCCTCCTGCCACCATCCTTCTCACCCCCCTCATTATGGCCTCCATGTGGAAGGTGGCACTGGCCATGTCCCTGGCTTGCGCTCCCCCCCAGTAGCTGTTGCTTTGTTCCCCCCGCTGTCCTGGCTGCTACCTCCCCTGCACCAGGTACACCTGTCTGTGCTGGCCTCTGGATTGTGTGACTCCACACACCTTCCCTGTGCCTCTGTTCTGCTGTGGTATTTCCCTTGCCTGCCCTCTTTCTGCCACTTTCCCTGTCCCTGCCTCTCCCTCTGCCTCATGTGGCTTCCCTGTAGCATTCTTGCGCCTCTTCCTTGCTCCTTTTTATTTTGGCTCATTTCCGCTATGGCACAACTTCCACTTGCTCCACTGTTGTGCATTGTGCAAGTCTTTCAATATCACACTGTGCCATTTATGCATGGTTCCTCCCCCTTCAGTTGCGCATGCCTTCATTATCATTGTGCTGTTGCTCAGCATGTTTTAGGTGGTGCAACTGCCTCCTGCTGAATATCGCAGAATGGTGCAATTTCGGACTTGCGCGAGGGCAACCCTATCGCGCTTGGCTCAACTCTTTTGAATATCTGGGCCATTGTGTATTGTCTGAATGCCTATAGCATGCAGGAAACAAGATTGCCATGGAATTGTTTGGAAGAAGAAATAAAATACCAAGATAACCTATTCACTTTCCCCATGATAAGGGTGGTGGAATAATAGATAAAACCATATGGCCTCCTACAGTGCATCCCAGACACATTGAGAAGACCATATGGTAAAATTCAACAAATAATAAAGAATAGAATAAGAGACATATTTTGTCAAAAAGAGCTGGACATTTGCATTAAATACAAGGTTAGGAAGTGGATGGCTAAATATAAACAAGAATTTAAACCTGCAAGGTATTTACAGATCATTAAACATCCAACTTGTAGCAAAATATTTATCAAGTACAGGTCTGAGTACTACAAAAGTGAATGCTTGAAACTTTTGTTCAATAAAAAAGAACTGAGCTCCAGTGGCAGATGCTGCTGTAGGAAGAGCAAGGATGATATTGTTCATTTATTGATTAGTTGTCCACTATACAATAAATATAGGGACAGATTCATAAGGGACAAATTGAATCAAACTAATCTAGACCCCTACAAAATGACAGAGAAACTTGTAAATTGCACAACTCTCAAAATTCTCAAAAATATTCTGTCCTTAAAAAATCATAGATATTAACAAAACTGCATTTGGAACTTAGAGATCATGATAATTATTGAGAAACAATTAAATAATATTTTTAGTATGTCAATAAGCAGGATAAATGCCCTATAACTGCATTTTCAGTCCTGGATGTGGGGGCTTATGACACAAGGACTGAATTTTAAACTACTTGTATGAAACAAATTTATTGAGCTAGAAGGTATCAGGAGTGAGTTTATAACAACATAAAGTGTTAACGCAAAGAGAAAATTCCAAATGACAATAGTTCAGTTGTATGTATAAATCCAAACTGCCAATGATTTTAATGTTTATTGCATACTTGCTTTTATGTTATATTCTTAAATTGTCTAACAGCAAAGAATTACTACTACTAAAAAACTACATAGTAGTTACATGTAACTGCACTGTAGTTACAGTGCAGTTACAGTGTTACAGTGTAGTTAAGGACACTTAAAATTAAGTGTTGCCCAAAAGTTATTGGGATGTCCATCCTTTTTTCAACCCAAAATCCTACTACATGTTTTTATTTTTCTCAAGAGGGTTGATCAGTTCATTTATCCTTTAGTCCATTAGATGAATTTTTGTCCTTTAACTTTTTCTGGCTCTGATCCAGCTACTCTCTGCTGGTAATGTTAAATAAAACCCAGGCCCTCAGTTGACACAAACACCTCACTTCATCCAACTCCATTCCATGATTTAAGGGGTTTCAAGATTGCCATTTAAATATTAAAATTCTCATCCCCAACCTTTATGAGCTCACATCCTGGCTCAGCCATTTCAGTCCTGATATGCTGAGCATCACAGAAACCTGTCTAATGTCCATTATCCCTATACTTATTCCTGGTTACAAGTGTGATCACCTTGCAGCTAAATGAGAAGGTGGACATATCAGTTGTCCCCAGAACCCCGCCAATGAAGACACAGACAATTGTTCTGTGTGGTTGCGCAGTTTGGCAATTATTTTACTGAATTCAAATGTCTCATAGTTTACAACAGTCCTGGTCACAACCTAGAACACTTCCACAATTTCTATTTACAATCTCTTCACAAAATATTTATATACATTATGTAAATTACATTCTTGTTCAGTTCATACTCTATATCACTTTTCTTCTTTCTTCTGCCCCCCAGACATACATCATGGGGGGGTCCGGCCTCTTCCTCCTATGTTGTAAAAGGGGGTATGAGCATACACACTGTAACCCTGCTGGTTCTCTCCTATCCTCTTTCCCCTGCCGTCGACCTTCAGCCATCCAATGCAGCCTGCCACTGTGCTCCAACTCCCACAGTGGCACACTGTGCTTCACCTACCACAGAACCTTCTGCTCTTTCTTTCAGGGTGGAAGGGTGGGAAAATTCATTTGGAGCAAATTATGTAAGCTTCCGCTGTGCAGCCCCTTATAACTGCCCCCTTGTCCCTGCTCCTGGCTCCTTTGGCCAACTGTCATTTGTCACCTCATTGTTCCCAAACTCACCACTGCCTGCCTCCTTTGTGACCTCATCAGGATCTCCTCCTTTCATGACCTCATGCCTTTTTCTAGCCCACCCCTCCCCTCCCTTCCCCCCATCCTGAGCTTGCCACATCTCATGGCTGGACCGTGGGACAATGGAGTCTTTCCCTTTACTTGGGCAACCCTCTTTGTCCCCAGAATGCTGCCAATGAAGACACAGACCATTGTTGTGTGTGGTTGCTCAGTTTGGCAATTATTTTGCTGAATTCAAAGATCTCATAATTTATAAAAGCCCTGGTCACAACCTGGTACATTTCCACAATTTCCATTTGCAATCTCTCACAAAATATTTATATACATTATGTAAATTACATTCTTGTTCAGTTCATACACTATATCACTTTTCTTCTTTCTTCTGTCCCCCCAGACGTACATCATGGGGGGGTCCAGCCACTTTCATCGTATGTTGTTAAAGGGGGTACGAGCATACACACCATAACCCTGCCCCTTGCTTATTAATCTTGTGTCCTTCTAGTGTTTTCCATTTTTTCCCCTTTCTCTCCTATCCTTCTCCCCATTTTTCCTGCCATCCACCTTTGGCAGTCCAATGCAGCCTGCCACTGTGCTCCACCTCCCACAGTGATGCACTGTGCTTCACCTACCACAGTGCCTTCTGCTCTTTCTTTTAGGGTGGGAGGATTGGAAAATTCCTTTGGAGCAAATTATGTGAGCTTCCCTTACTGTGCAGCCCCTTATAACTGCCCCCTTTGTCCCTGACCCTGGCTCCCTTGGCCAACTGTCGGTTTCCACCTCATTGTTCCCAAACTCGCCACTGCCCACCCCCTTTGTGACCTCATCAGGTCCTGCTCCTTTCATGATCTCATGCCTCTTCCTAGCCACCCTCCCCTCCCCCATCCTGAGATTGCCACATCTCAAGCCTGGGCTGTGGGACAATGGGGTCTCCCCCTTTAATTGGGAAGCCCTCTTTACTTTAAATAACATCTAAATGTGTCACCACCTTGTGTAGCCCTGACACTTCTGGTCTTAACCTTGAATTTTGTCTTTCCATTATTTTGCTAGGCAACACTAGGACATTATGCAGTTTTTGTGTTTACTATATATTCCCCCTGCTGGAAGCTCTTCAGTGTTTCCTTCCTTAATTAGTAATGTGGCTCCACTAGTAAGAAATAAAGAATTTATTCTTCTTGTTGACTTCAATATTCATTGACTTAGTGTTAAGACTGAAAGTGTTGAACTGATACTAAGAAAACTTAACTTATCTCAGATTATCATTGAGCACAGTAGACTCTCCAAAAAAGGATAACTGTGCCACTCTCATAGACTGGATTATTACAAGAGATGTTGCAAATTTTTAATTCACTGGTGAAGTTGGTGGGAATCTGTCATATTCAGAGTCACAAAAGAATTTGTGAATTATGAGGCAGAACTGCCAACTTCACCAGCAGATTTTTTTTAATTTAAAAATCCTCCTCTGCTCACTGTTAGAGATGCAATGAAATATAAATTTGTGGGTGAATTTGCCACAGAGCAGCTTAAATTCACCTCTACGGTGCTCCACAAAATTGTCCCCACACTTAGAAAATCTGAAATGGCAAAGTTCTGCTGTGGAGTGCAGAATTCCACCAACAAACAGTGGAATTTTGGTGAAATTCTGCAATTCATGGATGAAATTCTGCAATTTGCAGGTGAAATTCCCCACTTCGCAGTGGAAACATCGCCATGAATTCATGAAATTCTGCAGAATTTGTGGATTAAATCCATGGAGTGAAGTTTTCCACCTTCATCCATCTCTACTCACTGTGCTGTGAAATCAGTCTCTTCCCCACCCTCACGCAAAACACACTGCACCCACCTGCACCCACCCAAGTCTTTTGTGAAAACACCCATACCCCCTCTCAACCCCTCTCTGGTCCCCATCACCCTCCTTCCCCCACTACCACCCACAAAATCAATAATGAAACTGGTCCCCCAGTGCAGAGTATCTGCTGTGTTCAATGCTAACTTTCCATATGGTAATGGCACAAATGAATGACTAGTGATGTCTTTGCTCCCTAGTAAAACCTGATTGGTGAACTTTTCAACTAGCCAGGTTTTGCTAGGAGCAAAGATGTCACCATTCATTTATTAAAGCCAATACAAGACAGGAGGTGGCACTGAACAGAGCAGATGCTCTGCACCAAGGGACCATTTTTTTTATTTGCAGGTCAATTTTGTAGGTGCTGGTGGAGGACAGGATGATAGTGGGGACCGGGGGGGTCTTGGGTGGGGATCTTGGTGCTTCCACAAAGACAGTGGGACTTGGGTGGGGGGATGTGGGTGGAGTGTACTTGGTACATGGGAGGGGGAAAGGATTATATTTTCAATGAGCCATAGTGTGATGTTCACTTAGGGTGGGGGAGGAGGGTTCCAGAAAGTGGTTAGGGGAGGGTGAAATCCTTAATTTACACTCAATTCACCTTTTATTTACCAGGCAAACTGACCATTTGTCACACTAATTTGGAGAATCTGCCTAGTGAATAACAATAAAAATTACAGTCCCCAGCTCCATAAATCTGCTAAAATTCATGGTTGGTTTCACTAAGTGAAATTTGACAATTTCATTCATTTCAAAGAGTGGGCAGAATTACTGCTCTAGACTGCTTTCTTTTTTTAACTTGACATTATTTGTCACCTCCTCTGTGGACCCGGCAGAGGCTATGACCCCCCCAGAGGGGTACATCCTCTGGCCCATCAGGGCCATCATGGGTCCTGCCGGGTCCTGATATTTTCCTCTGTTTTTTTCCCCTGCCCCTGCCCATGCAATGGATGCAGCAGCCATCTCCACTTCCACAGAGGTGGCCAAGCACACCTGGGTGCAGATCAAACCCCTCTTGTGCTGATGCATGCAGCACAAAAAACCCCACCCTGCGGAAGGAGACCAGTCCTCCAGACATTCAATCCTTACCTCCCCAGTTGACCGCTGAATGACCCGAGTCTGTTCCCAAACATGGGTTGCTGGTATGGCACAAGGTGCGGCTTTCAGCACCTCAACCCTCAGTGCCACCAGGCCAGCTCTGGGGTGTTTTCTAAAGCTATTAGTGATCATTCTCCCATCTCTCATCTGTTGTGTATAGAGGGCTTAATCTACTTAGGTTCCTTCTAGGTGATACAGTTTCATGAATTCTCGAAATGTGACTGCCTTGTTTCTTTAGGAGCTTACCCTAACTGATTGGTCATACACCAGGGACACCAAAAATATAAATTCAGCTATATCTTCATGCTAAGGCTCATACTGTTGAAAGGTTTTAGTGATCAGTGACCAAAGTTTTATACAAGTTTATCAATGACAACATTTATATTTAGTTGGCTAACCAAAAGGTTGAGAACATAGAAAAGGTGTAAAAAGGCTTGCAGTGGCTAGTGAAAGGTGCAAGTGGCTAGTGGATAGCTATATGATACCACCATTTGAATTAATATGTATGTGGGTGCCCAGGTTCAAAAGATGTTAAGGCCCTTTAAATAATTGTAGAAAAATAGGTAAAGAGCATAAGCAGTGTTTAGGAACAGATATTTGAAGCAAAATTGGTTTTGCTCTGCTCAAGCAGAGATACTGTGCACAAAACATGTCTGTCTGTGACCTAAGGTCATGGTTAAGATAACATGCAGCTCCTTCAATATTAACTGCTATTTAGCCTTGGCTAGCACAATTTCTCATTGCATGATTGCTTGTGTTTAAGAATGTATATAACAAAAAACTGATAAGAAATAATTATATCATTGCTTTGGCCACTTTCTACTAAAAGGCTCTTTGTACTAAGGCTTTTTTTTTTTTTGTTTTGCAGTTCTAAGCAATTTATTTTAAATAGAGTAAAAGCCTTTTTTTTTCTTGTCTCCTAAAGCATATTATTTTTAATAATGTAAATCACTTGACCATCCAAAGGTGATAACAAACAGAACTCCCCTGTCTCAACAAAGTGTCAAATGTATCTTATGACTGAAGCATTTTTTTTTTGGCCAATGTACTTTCGAATCTTCCTCTCATGATCTTATTAAATGACATAGTGTCTAGGCTAAAATTTGCTGCAATAGTTTTGGAAATTTCCACTATGCATTTTTGATGTAAACAATTTGGGTATAAATACAGGACCTGGATGTCATGTCCAGTGTATCCAAGAGGAATAGCCAGATGGCTGCTATGGATGCTTGGACACCCAGAAAAAGGGAGCAATTTTGCTTAATTTTTTTCTGAACACCTGTGGCCTTGGTGGTAAAAAGCCATCAGCCCTTTATACTTAATCATCTTAGAAGTAAAATTGTTAGGGCTTATTTGGGTATTAATAAATTGCAATTAAATTAAGACAACATCTGGTGTCAGATGGCTTTATTGGATTACCAGGGACCACTAACCATGAATCTTGTACTTCTACTACTTTACTGTCATCAGTGTGGTATAGTTTCTTTATTTACAATACTAAGAAGTATTGAGACATAAGAAGATTTACTGGTCCATCAAGAAAGTCTCACTGCTGAATTACCAGTCTTTACAATGTAGCTTTGGATGTCACAGTTATTACCTTCACAAGTAACTTGTGCCAGTCTCTGAGAGTCTTAATTGTATAAAACGATCTGTATGTGGAAGTACTGAAAGGTTTACATTTAATGTTGAGCATTTAACCTCTAGTACTGTGTTTGATATTGAAAGCAAAATTATGTAAAAACATTAGCTCAGGATCATATACAATATTGTACAGAAACAGCAAGTCACCTCTTGCCATTCATTCTACATTCC
This sequence comes from Neoceratodus forsteri, assembly GCA_016271365.2. Classification (NCBI taxonomy): domain Eukaryota; kingdom Metazoa; phylum Chordata; order Ceratodontiformes; family Ceratodontidae; genus Neoceratodus; species Neoceratodus forsteri. Next base: position 1,685,896,057 of record CM057456.1, read on the forward strand.
AGGATATGTAGACTCAGATCTTACAGCCAGGACTCATAAGACTGGTTTTCATGTTTCCTACTTAGTTTGGTGGCCTTGCCCTTTACACAATACTGAATATTATCATCCTTTGTCAAATGTGGAAACCAGAATTGTGAGGAGTAGTCTAAGTGTGGCCTCACATACTACTTGTACAACAGCAGTAATGTATTTTGCATTTGTCTAATAAATGCCCTTCTTATAGAGCCCAAGGTTTCCCTAGCATTTTGTTCAGTAGCCTCACAATTGAACCAAACCTACCATTATTAGTTATTAAAATACCAAGTCTTTCCCTACTTTTGATCTCATTTTGCTCTTTTCTATTTAGAAAGTATGTTGATCTTTGACTCTTCTGACCAAAATGCATGACCTTGCATTTCTCCATATTAAACTGCATGCCATTTGTCATAACACATACATGTAATGTGTCTATACCTGTTGTAGTGAATCAACCTCTACAGTGGTACTAGCAGGGCCTCCCATTTTACAATCGTCTTCAGATTTGGACACCAAGTTGTTTGCTATTGTGTAGCTCTGAGATAAAAATATTAAACAGGGTTGGTGCAAAGACCAATCCCTCAGGGACTCCACTAGTGACCTCCATTTCTGGGGATGATATACCACAAATTCTAACTTTCAGAAATCTATCTCTAACCCAATCTTAACCAATTTAACTGTATTACTACTCAATCCCAATTTTAACATTTTCTTAATTAAGATTACATAGGGAACAGTGTCAAAGGCTTTGCAGAAATCTAAATAATGCATTTACAGGTGTCTGTTTTCCAGCAGTGAGCTGCTGAGTTTGTAGAAAAGCATTGGATTAGTCAGACAAGATCTGCCATTCTTAAAGCTATGCTGTGCATGATCTGATATTCATAGCACCAGATTTTCAAATGTCCTAGATCACCACAAGCCTCGGTGCACCAACAATATGATGCATAGGGCTTGTGGTGATCTAATGGGATCAGGATTTTCTATCTCATCTGGCAATTGCCACACGTTAGACCCACTTTTTTGGTCTATATTGTGGCACTCCTGTGTGGTGGGGGGTGTTATATAGAGCTTGGGGACCGTTAAGGTCTCAGAGAGCCCACACGGTTACCAAAATTTAAATAAATAAATAAATTTGGTGCAAGCTGCTGTAATTTGTGACAACAGTCACAACTGCACCCGAGACTGTAAAATCAGGTGCAGTTGCAGCAAAGGAGTTGGCACACTACCAGAACCAAAGTGTTCTGGCATAGGGGTGGATGCAAGTCCTGCACCGCATTTTGAAAATCCTGCTTTAGTGTTTCTGATTGCTTAGTGATATGGGGCAAGATTTTCAAAGCTCTTAGATCATCACAAGCCCCTGTGCGCTGATGATACGGTGCATGGGGCTTGCAGTGATCTAATGGAATTTTCTATTCCCTGCGGCAATTGCCACAAGTTAGACCACCTTTTTCTGGTCAAACCTGTGGCAATCCTGTGGGCCTGTTGTACAGACCTTGTGCCAGATATTTGGTGCAAGCTGCTGTAACCTGTGAAAACTGTCACAGCTGTGCCCGAGATTGTAAAATCAGGTTCAGTTGTGGCTATGGGTTTGGCACACCACCAGAATGTGTGAATGGTGCAGGGCTGGACACAAGTCCTGTGCCACATTTTAAAAATACTGCTCAATACTCTTTAAGAAATTATTTAAAGAGTTTGCCAATCAGTGATGTTAGGCTGATCAGTCTGTAGTTGTTACAGCAAGATTTAGTGCACTTTCTATAGCATGGAATAACTACTACTGATTTCCAGCCATGTAAGACAGACCCAGAAACATAGGGTGCCAGATTCTCAAAGCTTGGGAGAATCCTGCAGCTGCAGGAAAAACTCAGCACAAGGGAGTTGCTACTTGTTGAAGCACAGTTTCTTCTGCAGCTACAGTAGTCTTACAAGTAGAGCTGGTATATGAACTGCTGCAAAAATTTACAGCAGCTTGTGGGTGTTTTAACCCCACAGCTGCAGAAAAAAGTTATGGCTGGTGGGATCAGCCATAACCTCTTCTACAACTGTGCTGCATGAGAATACCAGTCTCCACAGCTGCAGAGATTTTAGTCCACAACTGAAGTTGTGGAGGGGAACTTAGTCCACCAACATTTTGAAAATCCAGTCCAGGATCTCTTAAACAACTCAGAAAGTATGGGGGCAATGTCAGCATCCGATTCGCTCAATAATCTAGGGTGCAGATTATTGGGGCCTGCTGATTTGGTAGTACTAGTCTCCTTTTGTCATGACAGTGTATCTGAAACTTCAATTGATAGTGTATTATTCCTTTTAGCTAATGTATTTTCTGGTTGCTATACAGCAATATTGCTACAACCACCTACTTAACTGAAGACTGAGGTCAAGAAGTCATTGAAGCAGGGGGCAATTATTGCTGGGTTTGTCATATTGACTTTGATAGAGGCTATACCCGTATTCTGTTTTTTTTTTAATTAACATAGGCATAGAATTTTTTAAATGCTCATTTTATTTGTTGCAAGTTTGGTTTCTAAGTACTGTTTTTCCTTTACGATAGTTTTATTACAGGAAGCCAAGGATTTTTTGAATGTATCCCTATCTTTTAAAGATGCAGCTCACTTCAGGTATTTTTTTATATCTCCACTTCTTGAACTTTTTCTTGTCAACCACAGTGGTTTCTTACCCTTGTTATATTTTTTTAGGTGTCAGAGCAAGCATAGATTGCAAAACACTTCTTGTGATCATGTGTGTTCTTGTCTGCATTAAGTAAAGTTTAAGGGTACGGTAACTCTGAATGATTAGGTTGCATGATGTCACTGATGTCAGTGATAAGGCTTTTAGGGCTCGGTGTAGTGATTCAGGCCTACACAGCCTGGGTGTGACACCCAGAATGACTCATATTTATGTTTGCTTGTGCGCATGTGCACAGCGCATCTGCAAAAAACATCTTGAAACAGTACCATATTTCAGAGGTGTGTCAGTGTTGTGGCCAATGCAGTTGATACTTTACTGGGCAGGTCCCCCAGCCACCAATCAAGGGGGAAGCTGCCAATAACAGCAGCTTCAAAGAGGGCCAAGGAGTTGAAATGAATCTGTCACTGCAATCACAAACAGTTTCGTCACTGCAGTGGCACCTCCCCCCTCCCTCGCAACCTTGTTGGCTCCTGCCACCCAGTACTCGGTCTCTGGCTTTTGCTCTGCCAACAACTTGTTTGTTCTGTGTGCCTTTCCTGGTGAAACAAGTAATGAGATGTGGCTCCTGCTGCCTGCCACACACTCCAAAGAAATCTGACATTAGGGTGCCCCGTCCACCTGTCAGCATGTATCCTCGTCCACCTATTAATGTGGCACACTGGGAGCCCACCCCAGTGTGCCAAAATGTTTCCAACACCTGGATGCCCACTCCTGGTGTTGGATGTGCCCCCCCCCAAACCTGTATGTAAGGATGTAAGTTTGTCATGGCAGTCATACACATCATTGATTCCATGACATTTAACCTTTATTCAGGACTTCCATGACTTTCACTAGTGTCATCAGAATGTAGCAATGATTACAGTGCCACAACATTTGCTACTGTTTACTAATGATTTCATGAACGAACAATGAGTCATTAAAACCTCATCCATGGCAAATTTACATCCCTACCTGTATGTAATCTGCCAACATTGAGGTGCCAATCTCTGTGTCAGCATGCCCCCGCACCGCCACCATTGTAGTACACTGAAAGCCCACCCCAGTGCACCAAAATGTTTTTTTAAACCTGTAAAAGAAAGAAGTCTTCCTTGCATCTTTTGTTTTAATGTTTTACCTGTAAAAAAGAAAATGGTCCACCGTCATCTCCCCAGTCCCCCCTCCCCCTCTCCTATTGAGCATCCACGTCCCCACACCCCCCTCACCCATACTTACCCTCCGGAGGTTGGGAACAGTGATCTTCTCTGGTCCAGAGCACATCTGCACTCTTCAAAGCCAATCTGTGAACTGAGAAATTGGGCAAGTGCTGTATAATGACAGTCAATGGGGGGTTTCAACTTAGGTTGATATTTCAGCCATTTTTAGGAACTGTGGCCCCACATTTTCAACACTGGGTTCATGGGACCCCCCACCTCATGAACACTGGCACTATCAATACGTTACTTAGTCCAGAAAGGTGATTTCATGGTTAGAGATGCAGCAAATTTAAATTCCGCCGGCGAAGTGAACATGAAGTGGGCACTTCGCGAGTAGGCAATGCAAAGTGCTCACTCGGCCTTTCATTACCACTTCACGTTAAGGTGGAATGGCAATGCGAAGTAAGGCGAAGTCATTATTTTTAATGGACTTCATGTTCCTCATTATGATTATAAGTGATCCACTTGGTGTTTCAGATTTGGCAGCCCCCACATCACATGGCTTACAGTACTGTAAGTCACATGCTCTTTAGCTAGGCAGGAAGAAAGTGAATCATACAAGCAGACACTTTTACTTTCTCCTGTGCAGATGGAGAGAGAGAGAGAGAAGTGTGCTTTGTGACTGCTGATACATTGAGATCAGAACGAGAGATTTAATCTTTGATTTAGACCCAACAGCTTTTTTAAAAGCTACATTTTTTTGTCTTTTCTGTCTGTACTCTTTTCTACTTAATTTGTTCTTTCTGTAAATTTTATTTTTCTTACATAGAGGGACATCAGTTGCAAATTATGTCCATGCTGGAACTGCTGCTGGATCACCATGGGATCCCACATTAGTTTTTTTCTTCACACCATGTGCCCCCCACACCTTCTTTGCTGTGTTATAAAATGTATTCCTCCAAAATCCTTCACCCTTGTATGTAATAATGCCCTTTTTTTGTTGTCTTTCATATGTATTCTGAGCAGTGGAAGTATACTGTGCTAAACTGCATGGGTGCAGTTTTCTTTCCAGTCTGTGTATGTACTGCAGACACTGTCCAACTCCCTGACTTGAAAACACTTATTAATGAGTACAATGGTGGGGTGGTGAAGCCTGGAGAGACACTACAAAACAGGCTTACAATACATTCAAGTAACTAGTAAAAATATTAATGTTGTGATTCCTGATGTAACTGTAAATCGTGATTTGTGCCTGCATTTGTGACCGTGATGATAAAGAAGCACAAATGCCTACGGCTGTACTTCCCCGGGCCCTGATGAGGTGTGGCATGAAACTTCCCAACTTAAAAACAGTCATTAATGAGTACAATGGTGGGGTGGTGAAGCATGGAGAGATACTACAAAACAGGTTTACAATACATCCAAGTAACTAGTAAAATAAATTACTGTTGTGATTCATGACGTGATCGTAAGTCATAATTTGTGATCCCTGCACCTGTGTTTCTTTTTGCCAGGGCTAGCTTAACTCTGTTGGCCAGCTTATCAACATCAGCTCCTCTGAAGTCCCATATTTTTGCCTTGGAATGGGATGATTTAGATGTAGCGACCAAATTGAACCATACCATGTGATGGTCACTGGCCCCCAGGTGGCCTTCTACCTGGAGATCTGTTAGTCAGTACTAGATCTAGGATAGCCCTGTCTCTTGTGGGTTGTTGTACCAGTTGTTTGAGGCCCTCCCCCTGCAGGGAATCCACCATGTGTCTAGTTCTGGCAGATGTTGCTGCTGGTATTGACCAAACTGTATCCGGCATGTTGAAGTCTCCCATTATCAGAACCTCCCCTTTAGCTGTCATGTTTTGTATATGTTCTAACAGTAATGTGTCTATGTTCTCCCCCTGGTCTAGGGGCCTGTAGACAACCCCAGTTCTTATGGCTGTCCCATTTCCTGTTTCCAGGGTGACCTACAGTTCTTCTGGCTCCTTATGTCATTAAAACGTGAAGTACTCCGTTTTGCGTTGTGGAGCACTCCGTGAATTTGCTTTCACTCCGTGTTCCACTTTTCCGGAGTGAATTGTGCCCACTTCGCCCATCTCTATTCATGGTTAATATACAGAATCACCTTTCAGGACTGATTAACACAATGACAGTGCCACTGTTCATGAGGTGAGGTCCCAAAAAACCCATGTTACAAATTTGGTGAAAAAATTCAAAGAAATGACTGTGGTATGAGAGTGCATTGTGCAGTTTCTACTCACACTTGAAACTTCACCAATTTTTAATATTTTCTTTCTATATTTTCAAAAATGCCATTTTTTCACACCCCTTTATGAGTGGTATAGCTGTCATTGTTCACATCCTGACCAAAATGTTTTGTCACACCTGTGGCACTGAATGATGTGGTCGCTGTTGGAAATTGACTTTTGGGACAGATTAACAAAATCACAGTGCCACTGTTCATGAGGGAAGATTCCAAAATGCTCATGTTGAAAATTTGGTGAAACAATTCCAAAAAATGATTGCGTTATGGGTATGCATTGCACAGTTTCTACTCACACTCATAACTTCACCAATTTTTTGGATTTTCACTCCAGATTTTCAACATTGCCATTTTTTCACATCTCATCATGAACAGTACAGCTGTAATTTTTTCACATCAAGCCTAAAATGTGTTTTCCCACCTGTGGCACAGACTGGCTTATTTGCTTTGTGAAATCACCTTTTGGGATTGAGTAACGAAATAATAGTGCCACTGTTCATGAGGAGGGGTCCCAAAAAGCCCATATTAAAATTTATAGTGAAAATACAATAAACATCTGGGGTATTGGGGTTTCCAACTGTAATGTCCCACCCTGTAGAGACTGACAGGCATCGGGCGTGTGATTCAGCCATAATGCTCATGCCTTTCCACCCCACCCCCACCCTGCAGCCAGTGACAGGCATCAAGGTGTGCCTTAGGGTCTTCAGCCCTAATGTTCACCCCATTCTTTTACAATGCACCCATCTCAGCTTATTTCCTTATGGAATGGAGTGAGCATAAAGGCTGAAGACCCCAAGGCACACACAAGAGCTTGGCCAAAGCTGCATGCCAGGCATTACGGGCAGGGAAAACTGGCTGGCACCAATACTTGAAAAGAAAATGTTTAGCCTCCAGGATATCTACCAATGTCCAGTCCTTAAGGGGTTTAGATAGCTGACTCAAGGTGGTAGTGTCCCCCAAGCATAGTTTAACATCAGCCAGAGCAATTGGTTGTTTAAGTACTAAAGAAATATCCAAGGTGACCATCTTCCAATAAATTAACAAGTTAGGAAATGACCATAAAATATGAAGAATGCATGCTTCCCCCTGGGAGCAGCACCAACATTTGTCATAGAAACATAGAATGTGACGGCAGATAAGGACCGCTTGGCCCACCCAGTCTGCCCATTTCCTTACCTGCTGGATAAGCTGCAGATCCCAGTTAGCCAGCAGCCTACTTCTTCCTACCCCCACCCCCTAGAATGGCCTTATGACTGTCCCATGCGTGCTTGAATTCCACCACATGCACTGTTTTTGACTCCACAACCTCCTCCGGAAGGCCGTTCCATGCATCCACAGCCCTATCTGTGAAAAAATACTTCCTTAAATTACCTCTGAGCTGCCACCCCCATCTTCAGATTGTGCCCTCTTGTTCTTGCACACCTCCTTTTTGAAAGATGCTACCTCTTGGACTTTGTTGATTACCTTGAGGTACTTGAATGTTTCTATCATGTCCTCTCTCCTCCTTTCCTCGAGGCTATACATATTAAGCTCCTTTCGCTCTCTTCATATGTCTTCTGCAGACCCTGCATTCATTTTAGTTGCCCTCCTCTGACAGCTTCCATCCTGTCTATGTCTTTGCAGAGATTGGGTCTCCAGAACTGCATGCAGTACTCCAGATGGGGTCTCACCAGCTGTCTGTACAGAGGGATAATAACTTCCTGTTTTCACTGGTGAGATGCCTCCCTATGCATCCCAGTATCCCCAGTCCTCTTTGCTGCCCTCTCACATTGCTTGCCCACCTTAGATCATCTGATATGACTACCCCCAGGTCCCTTTCCATTTTTGTTGTTGTTAGTATCTCACCCCCCATTGTGTACTCTTCCCCTGGGTTTTTGTTTCCCAGGTGCATTACCTTGCACTTCTTAGCATTGAATCTAAGCTGCCATACATTTGACCATTCCTCTAACCTTGCCAAGGCCCTTCTCATCCTTTCCACCCCACCCTGTGCATCAACTCTGTTGCAGATCTTTGTGTCATCTGCAAAGAGACATACTTTTCATTCCAGTCCCTCTGCAATGTTGCTTATAAAGACATTGAAGAGGACCGGTCCTAATACTGAACCCTGCAGTACCCCACTAGTAACCCCCCTTTATTCTGAGTGGACTCCATTTACTATTACCCTCTGTGTCCTATTCTCCAGCCAATTCTTTACCCAGGCTGTCATCTTGGGACCCACTTCCAGGCTGGCTAACTTGTATATTAATCGTTTGTGTGGGACTGTGTCAAATGCCTTGCTAAAGTCTAGGTAGGCCATGTCCACAGCCCTCCCTGATCTACTACTTTGGTCACCCAGTCAAAGAAATCTATCAGATTCATCTGGCATGACCTTCCCACTGTGAATCCATGCTGCCTAGGGTCATGTGCCCTCTGGCCTCTAGATACCGACAATTCTTTCCTTCAAAAGTGATTCCATCATTTTCCCTATCACTGAGGTTAAACTAACAGGTCTGCAGTTTCCTGCTTCTGCCTTGCTCCCACTTTGTGAAGGGAATTACATCTGCCCTCCTCCAGTCCTCGGGTACCACCCATCCTCCCATGATTTGTTAAAAAGGGTAGTCAGTGGTGTCACTAGTTCTACCCTAGTTCTTTAGAATTCTGGGATGAATCCCATCGGGCCCCATTGCTTTGTCCACTTTCAGTTTTAAGAGCTCTTTCAGAACCCTTTCTTCTGTAAATGGCTGGTATCAACTTTCTGTATCCAGAGTATTTCTACTGTTTGTTTTAGGTACCTCCCTGTTCATTTGTAAATACCGAGCAAAAATATTTGTTTAGTATCTCTGCCTTTTCACAGTCTCCTCTGCCCTCCTCCCCTTTATTAAGCCTCACTATCCCTCCCTTGGTCTTCCTTGCGCTCCTGATGTACCTATAAAAGGTTTTATCCTTCTTAACTGAGTTGGCTATCTTTTTCCTTGGTTTGGGCCTTTGCTGTTCTGACTGCCTTCCCAGCCTCCTTTTGCTTTTAACTGATACAGTTCTCTGTCCTGCTCCTTCTGTGATTCCTTGTACTTCCTGAATGCTTTCTTTTCTGTTGAACCTTCACTGCCACTTCCTTTGAGAACCATAGTGGTTTCTTACATCATTTTGTTTTATTTGCTTCACACAAGGCTCGTTACCTCTGTGATGGCAGTTTTATTATTCCCCATTGTTCTTCCACCCCTCCTTCCTGCCCATTTGCTAGTGCATTCCTTAGGCACTCACCCACTTTGGCAAAGTCAGCCCTCCTAAAGTCCAGTACTTTTGCCTTTGTATGGCTTGACTCTATTGATGTGTTTATTGTGACCATACTGTTCGATGGTCGCTAGTTCCCAGATGGCTACCCACTTCTACATCTGTGATCCTCTCTCCATCTCCATTTGAGAGAACCAGGTCTAAGATTGCTCCCTCTCGAGTGGGCTCCAATACTAGTTGTCTAAGGCATGCCCCCTGTAGGGCATCTAGAATAACCCCACTCTAGAAGTGGCTGCTGCAACTGCACTCCAGTTAACATCTGGCATATTCAGATCACCCATCAGCAATATCTCCCTTTTTTCTGCCATTCTAAGTGTACTCTCTATCATTTCCTTGTCCATTTCCTCCCCCTGAGAAGGAGGTCTGTATACAATCCCTGTGCGGATTGTGGTGCCATTGCCTGTCTCCAAATTTACCCACAGTGCTTCTTCTCCTCCCTGTTTACCCTTTTGTTCTGTTGCTTTTATTCCTTCCCTTATGTAAAGAGCTACTCCTCCTCCTCTTTTACCCTCCCTGTCCCTCCTGTAGATAGTGTATCCTGGTATGTTTACATCCCAGTCATGGTTTTGTGTGTACCATGTTTCTGTGACTGCCATGATATCCAGATGTTCCTCCTCCATCAAGGCCACTAATTCAGGAAGCTTGTTACCCAGACTATGGGCATTGGTACTCATTGCTCTCCATTTTTTGAAGGCTTTACCTTCTGTTGCAGCATCCCCCACTGACCGTTCTACCTCGGTCTTTTTCTCATTTAGTACCCTGTTTTGTAGGGAGAGGCTGGGATTTTCCTGCTGCTTATCAGTGCCTCCCCCTTTGACTAGTTTAAAAGCTTGCCAATGAAGCATTCAAACTGATTGCTCAAAAGACTTGTTCCCTTCCTGGACAGATGCAGACCATCCTGCCAGTATAGGCTGGTGTCCCTCCAGGTGGAACCCCAGTCCCCAATGAAGCCAAACCGCTGTGCTCCACACCATTTTTTCAACCATTCATTAAACTGCATGGTGCTAATTACCCTCGCCTCCCCCATGCCATTGACAGGCAGCACCTCTGAGAAGGATACTGTGTGTGCTACTTGTCTTAGGCCCCTCCCCAGCTCTACAATGTCCTCCTGCACTGCTCTGATCTCATGATGAGCCAAGTCATTTGTCCCTAGGTGGACAATGATGTCCAGCTCAGACTCCCTTGCAGCTGTTCTCGTGATCCTGAGGATGCGCTTCCTGTCCCTCCAAGCCATGGCACCAGGCAGGCACCTTACTTCAGTTTTCCCTGCTCCCCCCAGTTCTATCCCCCTAATAATTGAGTCCCCCACCAGGAGCTGCTTCCTTTCCCTGTGGTGTCCTCTGCCTCCTTCCTGTGGGCCTCCCTTGTGACAGTTGTCATCAGTCTTCTCTGCAGGTGCATCCATAGGAGAGCTATGCTCCCCCAAAATGGTGTATGGATTGTGGAGTGGAACAATTGACTGGGTGTGCCTCTGTTTCACCATCCTCACCCTCCCTGAGCCCACTGTGGTCCAACTGCTGTGCTTTCTTCACAACCTCTGAGGTAGTGGTGGTGGCTCTGGTGTTCCCTGGATGGGGGTGGTTCCCTTCCTACTGTCCAGTGTGGCCTGGGGGAAGGTTCCCTTACTACTGTCCAGTGCGGCCTGAAGACGGGCAACTTCCTCCCTCAGGGCAGAGAGTTGTCTGCAAATAGGGCAGCATCTCAGCCTCCAGAAAGACTCCCAGAAGACTGCTGCCCTCTGCCATTACATTGCACTACTCCCCATATGTTTATCTACTTTTTGTTTGTTTGTTTGTTTTGTGTGTGTGTGTGCATGTGTGATTGGTTTGTTATATAGAAATATATATATTATACAATGTGTATGCTTATATTGTCAGTGCAGTGTGCTAGAGAGGATATGACAGTGATATGCACCTTGCACTCTTGAGGAAACGATGTCAGAACCTCAGGTATAAAGGAACTATTTCCAGGGGTGAGTGGGGTGAGGGGTGGGAAGGGGTTGGGCCTAAACTGTGCCCTTACAAAACAATCAGCTAAAAGCTCTCACCCACCGCTGTGATGAGTGCCTTCCTGTCAGCAAGATGCCCTACACAACAATTTGACAGAGAAAACAACCTGCTAATCAAACAGAGAAAAATCCAGACATCCAAGTCAGACACAGGTAAACCTCCCCAGCCCCAAAACTGCCTGGTGGTTTGTTAGCCACAAAGGAAAATCAGATATGCAGTTATTTCAGCCCTTCTGAAGATGCTGACAAGATAAGCAGTTTTGAAAACCCCTTCCTGAATTAAAAACTAAAATAATTAAACACAAAGCAATACCAATGTAAAAGTAAGGAAAACTTCCCTCAGATGTAAGCAAGAGAGAGAGATTCGTTGCAGATATCTAGTCCAATATAGTATATCCCATGAAGCTTCTCAGTTGTTTCAAAGTACACCCAGTTACACAACTTGGAAGAAGATGGACTATGGTTAAGCAAACCCCGAGAGTGAAGAATCACTGGTGTGAGGTGCCACAACAATATGATTTTTAGCTGTAGAAAATGACTACTGGTGTCACTGTATGTGTGGTATATACCCTTAAGGTAGGAGGCCCATTGGTTGTTGGAGATAGTAGAGCCAATATATACTTCCCATTTCTTTTTGCAAGATAAAGTTATATTGGGTTATGAGTCTCTCCAAGAGGAGGGAAAATGGTGCAAATCAGCTAACCATGTCCACTGGGTGATCTCCTGAGATTTGGGGAAAAGGATTGTAAGGCACTGCGAATTTGTAAGTTTCTCCAAAAGTCTTTGTGTGGTAGGGAAAACTGCATTTGTAACTGATCAAACGGGAGCAGGGAGTATGTGCCAGAGGGAGAAAGATCCTGTACAACCGGAATTCCTGCTTTTTGCCAGGAAGGCCCACGTATAGATGCCCCAATGATTTGAATAAGATTATTGTGCCATAGATGGGCATGCTGTATAGGAGGGTTCCAGGACTGTTTGGGCAAGTGGGATTTGCACCTGAGGCATTTCCAAGAGCAGGCTGTACATAACACTATGGGTGAGAGAGAGTATATAAAGCACCCCTGTGGGTTGAGAAGTGTATATAGGGGTATTGTGCCTGTCAGGTTGGATTCCAGTTGGACCCATATCGAGGGGTCTATAGCAATATGCACAAACCATTTGGTTGCCTGTGCAGCTATACATGATAGGTAATAACCAAAATACCAGGGGATATTGAGGCCTCCATGGGACCAGTGTGACCTCAGTTTATACTTATTTCATCGGGATGGTTTAGAGTCCCATAAGAAATTGATCATTAGTTTCTCTAAGGAGGTGAAGAGCTTGGGTGAGAGAGAAATGGGTAGATTGTTTAAAAAATACATAACCCATGGGAGCTAGAACATGAGAAGAGCTGCTATCCTACCTTGTAGGGAAAGTTGCAACCTACCTCATCTCTCTATTTCTACAGTTAGTTGTGCCAGCAAGGGGGAGAAGTTTGCAGATTCAAGCACCTGCCAGGCTAATGGTATATGAATACCAAGGTAAGTGAACCCAGTACTTGCCCAGAACAGATTAGTTCCTTTGATACAAGCCTTAGTGCAGTGATTATTTAGGGGAGCAAATGTGGGGTTTTTTTGAATAATGCAGAGGCCAGAGATTACCCCAAATTCTTCTAATGTCTGAAGCACTCTTGGCAAAGTTTGTTAAGGGTTAGAAAGGGTTAGCAGGAGGTCATCTGCAAAGGCCGCAACCAGATAGGGTCGGTTAGCAACTACAATGCCTTGAATTTGTAGGGAGGCAATAAGTGTTCTAATCAGAGAGTCTAGGGCCACCAGAAATAATAAGGGGAATAGAGGACAGCCTTGCTTGGTGCCTTGGTATAGCACAAATGGGGATGAATTTCACTGTTTGTGAGGATTTGGGCCATTGGGGGAGCAATAAAGGGTACGTATCCAATGCATAACTGAAATACCAAAACCATACATCTGCAGGACTTTGTAGAGATATTGCCATTTGATAGAATCAAAGGCCTCAGGGCAATCCACTGCTAAGGCTGCTAGGAGGAGGGAGGAGGATTTGGAGGCATACCACTTCAGGTTTAGGAGAAGTCTGGTATTATCCATCCCTGATTTTCCCCACATGAACCCAGTTTGAGATGGGTATACAATCGAGGGAAGAATAGATGCCAGCCTAGACACCAGTGCTTTGGCCAGTATTTTTGTGTTGACTGACAGGAGGGATATTGGCCGGAAGTTTGCACAATCCAGAGGATGAGATGACCTTTTCAGGAGGAGAGAGATTATTGCCTCCTTCATAGTGGGGGGGGAGAGTTCCAGAGGTATGGCAGAGTGTAAGGCACGCTGAAATGGCTGGATAATGTCTGGTCCTAGGGCCTCGTATAGCTCCGCAGACATATCATCTGGACCTGGGGCCTTCCCCCATGCCATCTGAGATAATGCCAATTAGAGCTCTGCATAAGAGATGGGTGATTGCAGATGATTCACCTGTTCAAGAGTAAGAGTCAGCAATGAGGTTTGTCGACAGAATTTGGTGAATTGCTCTTGTAACTCTTGAGTGGTATTAGAGGACCGAGACTGATAGAGAGATTGGTAAAACTGCTGCATAGTAATGTTAATTTGATTGGGATTAGTCACTATGGAACCCGCAGGGGTGTGCAGGGCATGTATTCATGTAACTGCCTGCTGTTTTCATAAGAGAAAGGCAAGTAGCTTCCCTGCACTTTCACCCCCAGCCCAAAGGATCTGTTTTGACCTCAAGATATACCATTCTGCTTTTGATGCAAAATTGTATTAATTTGGTACTTAAGGCTGACTATTTGCTGGTGTAGGGCATTATCTGGGGTAGATTGAAGAAGAAGCCAGAAGGTGAAGGAAGGAAACATATTCAATTCAGTGCTTCAGAGTAACTGGTAACTGGTATTTTTCTTTTAAACTTAGATTGTAGGCTTGTAGTGACACTATACTTTCTTTCTGTGTTGTCTTTACTTATAATTGTTTTTGGGCTGTTGAAAATTTAAAAATAGTGGTGGTGTAATTCTGTGCTGTCTTTAATTGCTGCAAATTTTATCTTGGCTTGTCTGACTGTCCTGTAGCTGGGTGAAGGGTGTTAATTGTCTGGCCTCTGACCTCAGCTACGTGATAACTGAAGGTGGGGCTTAGTCACAGTTAAAGCAGCAAACAGAAGTTCATCTTCTCAGAAGAAGCCAGAAGGTGAAGGAAGGAAACATATTCAATTCAGTGCTTCAGAGTAACTGGTAACTGTATTTTTCTTTAAACTTAGATTGTAGGCTTGTAGTGACACTATACTTTCTTTTCTGTGTTGTCTTTACTTATAATTGTTTTTGGGCTGTTGAAAATTTAAAAATAGTGGTGGTGTAATTCTGTGCTGTCTTTAATTGTTGCAAATTTCGCCTCCACCCCTTCCCCCAACTCTTAATTATATGCACTGATAAATCTGATTGACAGGAGCTAAACACAGGGTATAGTAAGAGGTGTGAAGTAGGAGGGGCATAAGGGGGAAGAAGACCACCCTCAGCACGACAAGTGTTTTGACTCATTTATTTATTTATTGGTTTCTTTTTCCTTAAAAAAATATATATCTGAGGATCAGTTACAGGATTTTTAATACTGTAAATAAATAAAAAGAGAACTAAGAGAGCTTCAGTAGCAGATAAGTAGTGGAATTGCAGTATAATGTGGGGAGTGGTGCAATGTAGTGGCTGTGGGCAGCCATATTCAGGCAGACCTTCTGGACACTGAGGTGCTGCCCTATCTGCATGCATCTCTCGGGACTGCGGGATGAGGTAGCCAGACTCAGAGCGGAAGTAAACTGGGTCAGGAGTACCATCACCCCTGTCCAGGAACCACCCAGTCCAATGCAGCTGCCTCAAAGGATGCCGAGAACGAGGAGCACTTGGATGACAGTGGGCTCAGGGAGGGTTAGAGCAGTCAGGCAGAGGCACATCCCAGATCCTATTTCTCTCAAGAACTCATATGCCACACTGGCAAATGAGGACAACCGAATAGAGGTACCCAGGGAAGTGGAAGGAAAGGATGTGGAGGTTAGGCAAGGAGGTGACCTCAGTGGGGAAAGCAGTGGACCCCAGAGGAGGAGGAAGCGAATCCTGGTGGGGGACTCCATCATAAGAGGGATCCAGCTAGGAACACAGGAGGGGAGGACAGGGAGGTGAGGTGCTCACCAGGTGCCACGGCATGGAGGGATGGAAGGAAGATACTGGGGATCACTGGGAAGGCAAGACAGGAGGGTGAGCTGGATGTCATTATCCACCTAGGTACTAATGACTTGGCAAATGGGGAGCCAAAGGAAGTTCAGGAAGAGTTTAGGAAACTGGGAGGGGTCTCTGCAAGTAGCTACTTCTGTCACTTTCTCAGAAGTACTACTGTGAGAGGCAAGGGAGAGCATAGGAGTGCATGCACCAGGAACTTTAACTCATGGTTGAAGAACTGGTGCTGTGGAGGAAGGGTTTGGATTCATTGGTGACTGGGGACCCATCTGGAGGATGGAGGTTTGTTCAAGCCTGACGGCCTCGCATCCATCCTGAGGGAATCCAAGCACTCAATGATAAGTTTAAATGCTACATTGACAAGCATTTAAACTAGCAAAGGGGCAGGCCAGCAAGGATGGTACCTACTTGCTCACCCCCACAGCTAGTAATGGAACCAGTGAACCAGAGGAGTGGCTATCTCTGCAAAGCAGTGTGCAAAAGTTGGAGATTAGTGTCCAAAAGGTGGATAAGCAGAAAAGGGGCAAAATTCAGCAGAAGGGCAGACAGCAAGGAGAACCAGGGATAAATGACAACCAAGGAAGGGGCTGGAGTAGAACAGTGAAGCAGTCTAGGGAGGTCAAATCATGGAAAGCCATGTGTGCAAATGCCAGGAGCCTTAGCAACAAGATGGAAGATCTGGAGGCTGTCATGGTACAGTCAGACCTGGACATTGTGGCCATCACTGAAACCTGGTGTAATGATAACCATGACTGGGAGATGGCCATACCTGGCTACAACATATTCAGAAGAGACAGAGCAGGCAGGAAGGGAGGAGGAGTGGCACTGTATGTGAAAATGACATAAGGGCCACACAGATCCAGGAGGAACAAAATGGGGAGAGATACTGTGGGTTAAGCTGGAAAGGAAAATGGGCCCAGCCATCCGACAGGTGTGGTCTATAGACCACCAGCCCAGGAGGAAGAAACAGATAGGAGCTGATGCTAGCCATCCAAAGGATGGCTGACAAGGGGAGTAGTACTGGTTGGAGACTTCAATATACCAGATGTGGACTGGAGCATCCCAGCAGCAGCATCAACTAGGAGCAGATTTATCCTGGACTCCCTTCAGGGTGCCTTCCTCAAGCAACTGGTCATGGAACCAACTCGGCAGACGGCAATACTGGACCTTGTGCTCACAAACAGGGACAGTGTGATGGGGTAACAGTGGGGGAGCACCTGGGGAACAGTGACCACCAGTCATTGTGGTTTGAAATCACAGAAAGAGCAGAACCAAACCACACAAAAACACGTATCCTGGATTTTAGGGGGGCAGACTTTGGGAAAATGGGGAGATGCTTGAAAGAGGCATTAAGGGGAATGGGACAGGAATCAGGGATTGAGGAACAGTGGGCAGTATTTAAACTGGGGATTATAAGGACAACAGAATTATGCATTAAGCAGGTTAGCAAGAGGAAAAGAAAGAGGAGACCATTATGGTTTTCCAAAGAGGTAGCAAAGAAAGTGAAAGCCAAAAAGACTGCATTCAGGCAATACAAAAGACACAGGCAGAAGGGGATAGGAGAAGTACCAGGAGAAACAAGGGAGGCAGGGAAGTCAGTAAGGAAGCCAAAGCTCAGACAGAAGAACACATTGCAAAATCAGTGGTTAAAGGGACAAAACCTATTACAGGTACATAAGTGAAAAAGAAGGACAAAGGGAGGAGAAGTTAGACTGAAGGGGAGGATGGGAGCAGCGGAGGATGACAACAGTAAAGCTGACATATTGAACAGGTATTTTGCTCAGTCTTTACTAAGGAAGAGGGGGTAATGGGTCTGAAGGGAGTACAAGGGGTGAGAATGGTGCAGAAATGGACACAAGTCCCTTTACACAGAAAGGGTCCTGAAGGAACTGGAAGTAATAAGAGTTGACAAAGCAATGGGGCCAGATGGGGTGCACCCCAGGGTCCTTAAAGAACTAAGAGAGGTGGTGGCTGAACCTCTGGCTATCCTGTTCAGCCAATCACTGGAAACAGGGGAGGTACCCAAAGACTGGAGGACAGCAGATGTAGTCCCTTTATACAAAAGTGGGAACAAAGAGGAAGCAGGGAACTACAGACCAGTCAGCCTCACCTCGGTAGTGGGAAAGATCATGGAAGCACTACTGAAGGAGAGATTGGTGGAACATCTGGTTGTCAATGGACTACAGGACCCAAGGCAGCATGGTTTCACCAGGGGGAGGTCATGTCAGACCAAACTCATTGAATTTTTTGACTGGGTGACTAGGGAGGTGGATCAGGGAGGGCAGTGGACATGGCCTATCTGGACTTCAGCAAGGCCTTTGACACTGTGCCACATAGAAGACTATTACACAAACTGGGGAATATGGGTGTGGGTAGGACAGTAGTGTGGTGGGTAGGTAACTGGCTGGGTGGCAGGACACAGAGGGTGGTGGTAAATGGCTGTCACTCCACAGAGGGAAGAGTGACCAGTGGGGTACCACAGGGATCAGTGCTGGGACCGGTCCTATTCAACATCTTCATCAGTGACTTTGCACAGGATATAGAAGGCAGAATTTCACTGTTCGCTGATGACACAAAGCTCTGTAACAGAGTAGACACACCAGAGGGTGTAGACAGAATGAGAAGGACCTGCAGAAACTTGAAGAATGGTCAAGGGTTTGGCAGTTGAAATTCAATGCAAAGAAGTGCAAGATAATGCATATGGGCACAAAAACCCTGGCACAATATATCAGTTGGGGGTGAGGATATAGCATGCACCAAGCAGGAAAGGGATCTTGGGTTGTCATCTCTGATGACCTCCAAGGTAGGGAAACAGTGTGACAAGGCATCAGGTAAAGCAAATAGGATGCTGGGATGTATAGGCAGGGGCATCACCAGCAGGAAAAGGAGGTCATAATTCCGCTATACAAGACACTAGTGAGGCCCCACCTGGAGTACAGTGTGACAGTTCTGGAGACCATACCTACGTAAGGACATAGACAGGGTAGAGAAGGTCTCAGAGGAGGGCAACAAAGATGGTGCATGGGTTGCATCACAAATCCTATGAAGACAGGTTGAAGGAACTGAACATGTACTCCCTGGAGGAGAGGAGGGGAGAGGGATATGATAGAGACATACAAGTATCTTACAGGGAGGAACAGGTGCAGGAAAACACTATTTTTAAGCGAAAAGATGTTTCAGGACTAGAGGGCATGGGATGAAGTTGGAGGAGGATGATTCAGAGGAAACATGAGAAAGAATTTCTTCACAGAACGGTGGTGGACAAGTGGAACACCCTGCCAGAGGAAGTGGTGGGGGCTGAAACAATCACGGGATTTAAGAATGCATGGGATAGACATAAAGGAATTCTAGAGGTCAGGGGTAAGGGGAAATAGACTTCTAGGAAAACAAACTGAACTTACAAGCTCAAATGGGCAGACTAGGTGGGCCATAGGCCCTTATCTGCCGACACTGTCTATGTATCTATGTATGTATCTATGTAGATTGTGGAACAGACTTAAAGCAATGGTCCAACTTGACTAAGTCTGCTTGGAGCTGAGTCAGAGTTTCCTTGCGTTTCAGATCCTATGCAGCTGAGAAGGCAATGATGCAACTCCTTAACACGGCTTTGAATGCTTCCCAGACAGTGGTCAGGGAGACCCCACAATCAGCATTTAGAGAGAAATAATCTTTTGTGGCTTATATGAGATATGGGTGAAAATCTGGGTTCTGTAGTAACAATGGGTTGCAATACCAATCAGTTCCAGAAGGGTGATGCTCTTGGGGGATAAACCTCAATGAGACAGGGGTGTGATCTGATATTAAAATTGAGCCAATGTTAGAATCAGAAAGACATCTGGCTGCTAATTCAGTAGTAAGCCAGAAGTCTATATGACTGAGATTTATGGTGCACAGAGTAAAATGAAAAGTCCCTCCCAGTGGGATGATCTCGTCGCCAGATATCTGTTAAGGCCCATTCTTCTAACATGCATTGGACAGATTGTCTGGCTTTTGGATTAAAATGTGGGGTTGGATGGGATCTGTCTAAAAATATGTCCACAACCAAATTAAAATCTCCACTCAAGATTATCGGAAGTGGTGGTCCCTCTGACTGTAAGTCAGGGAAGGCTTGGCTGATCATGGGAAAAAAATTGGCATGCTCCACATTGGAAGCATATACATTGCCCAACAGGATAACACCTGTAGGGGAAGATAGCTTCACCACTATCCAACAACCTTGAGTATATTTTTTGACCTCTTTCACCACCCAGGGGGAGGCACGATGAATGAGAATGGCTACTCCTTTGGATTTGTGGAGAAGGATCTGGCCAGTACTTCTCCTACCCAGAATGTTTTTACCCAGTTGGTACATTTAGTTAGCAAGTGGGTTTCTTGAAGGAGGGAAATGTCTGCCCATAGGGATTTCAAATGTTGTAAAACTTTTGTATGCTTAATAGGATGGTTTAATCCTTTCACATTCTAGGATATCCAACGATATCCCTGTTGGGCACCAGGAGTAGTAGGCATATTTCCACACAGTAGACAAAAGGAGGTACTTACAGAACTTCCAGTTGAGTGAGGAATGGGAAGGCTACCTAGTTGCAGGACCACCAAATACCTGAGGGAGGATAGGGCTATCAATACATGCACTAGTGCTGTAAAGGACTCCTGTAACATCTGATCTGCGCATTCTAATTTCCAGATAAGACTGTAACTGCAATCCTAGAAACAATAAGCAAAGAGCTGGTTAGTATTTGAACAAATTAAGTCAATATCAAAACAAGCAACTAGCCCAGTACTAAACAGAGTAGTGTCAAAGAATGACACAACACCAACAATGATGTGAGACTGGGGGTCAATGCAAATGAGGGTGATATATACCTCCTACAGCTATGCTATCCCCAGTACTCAACTCAGGGGGGTCTGGTGTGGATGATACAGAGAATCGGCTCATCCCAGACCTGCCCTAACCTTTGGATGGATGACCTGACCCACACGGAGGGGGGATGGTGGAAGAGGTGGGCATAACCACCTGCTGGTTGCTATACTAAAGTAAAGTTACCACCCTAGGCAAGGTGGGAGTGCACCAGGCCTAGAGGCAAGACACAAGGCTCTAACTGCTGCTCATACGATAAATGGGGGGAGATGGCTACTACACCCATTTGCTTCTTCAAGTAGGATTACTAAATGGTCAAGACAGGCTGTATTTAAGCATGTGACAAAGCAGCCTTAGACTTCCCATACGATCAAAGAGGGGGGGGGGTTAGCAAGTACCTTGCGTAGCTGCACCAAATCCATGGCAGAGGTTGGGAGGAGGAGAGGCATAATGATGTGGGGGGATATAGGGAGTATTAACTCCCATCACACAGCATATTATAGATACAGGCTTAGATAGGCAGTCAAGTTCCAAGGAGTCCAGTAGGTTGGCCTTCGACCAGCTCGGGGGGGGGGCTCCGAGGGGTATATCCAGGATCTAGAAGTGTCTTCACCACAACAGCTAAATAGCTGATAAGACCCAGTCGAACTGGTGAAAGAGTGTCTACTAATTCCACTAAGGATGTGTCAGGGAGATCTGCCCAGTCTGCTGACTGCTTAGTGTCCATCTCTTGGGTTCCAGTAACAGCCTGAGTCAGCACAGGAGAAAGGTCATCTCTAGAAATCTTTGCAGGCAGAGCTGCAGCAGATTTGGAAGGCGAATATTGGGGGCCACTCCTAGGTCTTTGTCTTGGCTTGTGTGATGAGTTTAATCCCCGTTAAGGAAGAGAGGGCTACAGAGCCAGTGATAGTGCATTGGCTTTAGAGCAAGCCGCTTGAGAGGCAGACTTCGATGGGGGACCATTTTGGCATGGGACCAGTTCAGTTTGTAAATGGGATACAGGGGAACCATATGTAGAAAAAAGGTTCCTACCTAGAGGTGGCACTGCAGGGGGCTCCCAAAACTTCCTGTGATTTGTAGTAGGGCACTGAAGGCCTGGCCACAATCGAGCAATCCACCATTCTATGTCCCCTGGATGATCAACGAGGAGCTCATGTCCTTCCTTGACAACATGTAATTAAGTGAGGTTCTTGAATTAAAATTTGAAATTGTGTTAAATAAATATTTTAATGGTCCCAAATATTCTCTGCTTTGCAGCTGTTTCCTGAGCAAAGTCACTGTATATAGCAATAGGAGCTCCCTGACAAGAAAGTTCCCCTAAGTCTCTGGCAGCCTGAAGGATTCTTTCTTTGGTAGTGTATCTTAACAGGTAGGCCAAAATTGGTCTAGGTGTATTGGAATGTCTGCCCACCTGGGCAGAGACCCTGTGGGCCCTCTCAATTTCAGTTGGGCCTCTTCATCTCTCCCCCAGCATGCGAGGAAGACTTTCATTTAAAAATTGCTCCATTGATTGCCCTTCAGCCCCCTCCTGGAGACCAACAATCCGCAGGTTATTGCGGCGGCTGCAGTTTTCATGATCTTCAGCTCTCTCCCAGAGTGCTGCAAGCCCTTCTTCATGTGACTGGAGACACTGCCAAATCTGGGCTTGCTGAGCTTCACATGCTTCAGCCCTTTGCTCCGCCACATTCATTTTGTCTTGTAGGTGTTGAACATCTTTGGTAGTACCAGCCAAAGTTAGATTGATATCATCGACTCTGGTAATGAGACTTTCCAGGAGTTTAGTGAAATGTTGCAGGGGCTCCCTGACATGTACTGGTTGATCCATTTTTGGGTGTTGATCATCTGTTGCCTCAGATGACATGTAAGATCTATGTTATGTCCAGCAATGTAAATAGAGGCACTCAGACCCGTAACAGACTCTAGGGGAGTGGGAGATATGAAGGCAATTGGTCTGTAGACTAATAGGTCTGTGGTGCAGGGATGTGAGACCTGTGCAGATAAGGCCTAGGCGAGCTGGAGTAGGTTCGAGTCATGGCACACCAAAAAAATGAGTATTTGCTCCGAAATCCACTGAAAGGATGTGTCCTCTAGCAGGTAGGGTATTACCTGTGCATTAATCTGTTAATTAACATAAGAGACTCCATGGGATCATGGCGTCCGAGCACGGATGGGCTAAGGTCTAGTGAGAGCTGCGGAGCTATGCTGCCATCTTTCTCATCAGCTAGACCACGCCCCCATTAAAACATATTTGAATTTTTTTTTTCCTAACATGGAGGTTCACTTGAGTGGCAATCTATGGCAGTGTAGAGTTGGAATAGCAAATTATATGAGAAGTAAATTTAGCTAACAGTTTGTGCATGTAGAAAGTTGCCCAATCAGGACATGAACTCCTGATAGGAAAATGTTATGTCATCTTCAGTAGCACACCTCAAACCACAAGCTTAGTATAGGTGACATTTCCATAGTTTGTAAGTATTAAATACATACTGTGATTAGAGCCCCTACTGCTTACTTTACAAGTTGTGACTTAACCTCTTTACCACAGGACCTGTACTTCCTTTCAATTGAGTTCAGTGGTACACTGAATATACTATATGTTTACTTAATAAACAAAGGGTTGGGGGTTGAATCTACGCAGGTACACAGTATATTGTATTTCCTGCAAAGAAACCATTTGAATCCTGGCAAGGACTTAAAGAAGTTTTTCACATTTTTATATTGATTGCGCTCATGCGCAAGAAACATATTGCGGCAGGTTTTCAGAAGCAGGTTGTGGAGGCATGGCACTGTTGTGGCCAATGCCCCCAAAGCCTTTAAAGGCTTTGCTGGCTTTTCCCAATGCCATGGCATGCTGCTGCTGACACTAGTTCAGCCAGTGTGCCACAACCGTGAAAAGTTTCAGCCGCTGCAATCAGGGGCTGCCTCATCATTGCAGCATCAGCCATTCACTGCAATGAGGGAGCAACTGGTCATTGTTGGGCAGAACTTTCCAAGTGCAACATTGTTTGTGAAAATTGTGGTGGCTTGCCACCATGTTCACAAACAATATTAAGTAACCCCCAGTGACAAGGGGGTGCCCAATCCCCCTCGGCAGCATGCACTCCCCCACAACAGGTTTTGTTTGCCGATGAGGGCGCCAATCCCCATCGGCTTCAGTGGCCCTGCCCTTTGATTTTGCCAATGGGGGAGCCCACTCCAGTGTGCCACATGCCCCTGAAAAAAAAAATGGTCCTGTGATGTCTTTTTTTTTTTGTTTGACCTGTGAAAAAAGGAAATGGTCCTGCGGTGGTCTCCCTGCCCCTATCCCGCAACCTGCACCCACCCACTGTGCACCCTGCCTCTCCACACCCCCCACCCCATACTTACTTCCAGAGTCTGGCACAATGATCTTCTTTGGACCAGGAACACATCTGCACTCTTCAAAGTCGAGCTCAAACTGAGAAAATGCCGGTAAGTTGTATAATGGAATAAATAGGGGTTTTCCAACTTTGATGCATATCTCAGTCATTATTTGGAATTTTGGCACCACATTTTCAACATGGGTTTTTTGGGACCACTCCTCATGATTTCTGGCACTGTCATGGAATTAATCGGCTCTGAAAGGTGATTTCACGGTCACTGCACGGAATCACCTTTCAGGGCTGATTAACAAAATGACAGTGCCAGTGTTCATAAGGCGGCCTCAAAAAGCCTATGTTGCAAATTGGGACAAAATCCAAAAATGACTGCTTAACAAGTACGTATTCATGCAGTTGCTACACACACTGTAACGTTGTGAATTTGCAATATTTTCACACAAGATTTTCAACATTGGCATTTTTTCACACCTCCTTGTGAATAGTACAGCTGTCATTTTTCACATCCTGGCCAAAATGTGTTTTCACACTTCCGGTGCAGAATAGCGAGGTCGTTGTGGGAAATCAGTGTTCAGAACAGATTAAGAAAATGATAGTGACAGTTCATGAGCAGAGGTCCTAAAATGCCTATGTTGAAAATTTGGTGATGATACTCCATAAAATTACTGTGTTATGAGCGTGCATTGCACAGTTTGCAAGCATGCTCATAACTTAGCAAATTTATAATATTTTCACTCTAGATTTTCAATAATGCCATTTTCCCACCCCTACTTATGAGCAGTACAGCTGTCATTTTTCCCATCCTGGTCAAAATTTGTTTTCACACTTCCAGTGCAGAATAGCTCAGTCACTGTGGGAAATCACTGTTTGGGACAGATTAAGAAAATGACAGTGATACTGTTCATGAGCAGAGGTCCTAAAATGCCTATTTTGAAAATTTGGTGATGATAGCCCATCAAATGATTGTGTTACAAGTGTGTGCTGTGCACTTTCCATGCACCCTTGTAACTTCACAGATTTGTAATATTGTCACACCAGATTTTTAACAATGGCAGTTTTTCACACCTCCTTATGAGCCGTACAGCTGTCATTTTTCACATCCGGACCGAAATGTGTTTTCACAGTTCCGGCATAGAATAACACAGTCACTGTAGGAAATCAGTATTCATGACAGATTAAGAAAATGACAGTGGCACTGTTCATGAGCAGAGGTCCTAAAATCTCTATGTTGAAAATTTGGTGATGAAACTCCATAACATGACTGTGTTATAAGCGTGTGTTGAACTGTTTCCATGCACACTTGTAACGTCACCGATTTGTAATATTTTCATGCCACATTTTCAACAGTGGCATTTTTTCACACCTCCTTATGATCAGTACAGCTGCCATTTTTCACATCCTGGCCGAAATATGTTTTTGCACTTCTGGCACAGAATAGCATGGTCACTGTGGGAAATCAGTGTTTGGGACAGATTAAGATTGAGCGAGTGAGAGGGGGAAGTGACCAAGGTCAACTGAGCTCTGTCAGGACTGCTGCAGATTTCTTTGTGGGCAGAAAAAGGCCCCAGCGCAAGAGCCCAGTACAAAAGGGTAGCCTGCAGCACTGGGAGAAACAGAACAAGAGAGCTAGTGAGGGAGGGAGGGGGAGTGAGCAAACTTGCCGGAATGCTGTCAGGATTGCTGCGGATTTCTTTGTGGGCAGAAAAAGGCATCAATGCAGGCAGGGGCCCAGTACAAAAGGCCAGCCTGCAGCAGTGGGAGAAACAATATGAGTGAGTGAGATGGGGTACTGAGTGAGCTCAACAGAACTCTATCAGGACTGCTACGGATTTCTTTGTGGGCAGACAAAGGTGCCAATGCAAGCAGAAGCCCCGTACAGAAGGGCAGCCTGCAGTGCCAGGACAAACAAAATGAGCACATGAGAGAGGGAGACCAAGCAACCTCAACAGAGCTCTGTCAGGACAGCTGCAGATTTCTTTGTGGGTAGACAAAGGTGCCAATGCAGCCAGGAGCCCCGTACAAAAGTGCAGCATACAGTGCCAAGAGAAACAGAATGAGTGAGTGACAGAGCGGGACTGGGTAAGCTCAACAGAGTTCTATCATGACTGCTGCAGATTTCTTTGTGTGCAGAAAAAGGCGGCAACACAGACAGGAGCCCAGTACAAAGGCCAGCCTGCAGCACTGGCAGAAACAGAATGAGCGATTGAGAGAGGGGGAGTGAGCGAGCTCAATGGAGCTGTGTCAGGACTGCTGCAGATTTCTTTGTGGCCAGAAGTAGCCGCCAACGCAGGCAGGAGCCCAGTACAAAAGGGCAGCCTGCCACAGCAGGAAACAGAGAACAAGCCAGTGAGGGAGGGGGAGTGAGTGAGTTCAACAGAGCTCTGTTGGGACTGCTGCAGATTTGTTTGTGGGCAGAAAAAGGCAGCAATGTACGTAAGGGCCAGTACAAAAGGGCAGCCTGCAAAGGCGGGAAAACCAGAATAAGCGAGTGAGAGGGGGGAGTGAGTGAGCTCACTGGAGCTCTATTGTGACTGCTGTAAATTTCTTTGTGGGCAGAAGAAGGCAGCAATGCAGGCAGGAGGCTAGTACAAAAGGGGCAGCCCACAGTGCCGGCAGAAACAGAAGGAGCGAGTGAGAGAAGGGGAGTGAGCAAGCTCAACGGAGCTCTGTTGGGACTGCTGCAGATTTCTTTGTGGGCAGAAAAGGATGCTAACAGAGGCAGGAGCCCAGTACAAAAAAGCAGCCTGCAACACCAGGAAAAACAGAACGAGTGAGTGAGACATGGGAGTGAACGACCTCAACGGAGCTCTGTCAGGACAGCTATGGATTTCTTTGTGGGCAGAAATAGGTGCCAATGCAGGCCTGAGTCCAGTACAGAAGGACAGCCTGCTGCGCTGGGAGAAACACCACGAGCAAGTGAGAGGTGGGGTGAGCGAGCTCAAAGAAGCTCTATTGTGACTGCTGTGGATTTCTTTGTTGGCAGGAAAAAGGTGGCAATGCAGGCAGAATCCCAGTACAAAAGGCCAGTCTGCAGCGCCGACAGAAACGGAACGAGCGAGTGAGAGAGGGGGAGTGAGCAGGCTCAACAGACCTGTGTCAGGATTGCTGCAGATTTCTTTGTGGGCAGAAAAAACCACCAACAGAGGCAGGAGCCCAATACAAAAGGGCAGCGTGCAGCGCCAGGAGAAACAAAATGAGTGAGTGAGAGAGGGGGAGTGAGACATTTCAGTGGAGCTCTGTCAGGACAGCTGCGGATTTCTTAGTGGGCAGAAAAAGGTACCAACGCAGGCAGGAGCCCAGTACAAAAGAGCAGTCTGCAGCACTGGGAGAAATGTGATAATTCAAAAAGGATAAGGAGCACCAGGATAAGTGCGGTGCTATCAAAAGTCACAACAGGTATAAATCAAAATGAATCCAAGCACCCGCAGAGCATACTCAGAAAACGTTCAATTGATCAAAAGTCACATTTATTAAAGACCAAATCTAAGCGCACACT
The DNA here is from genome assembly GCA_016271365.2 of Neoceratodus forsteri. NCBI lineage: Eukaryota > Metazoa > Chordata > Ceratodontiformes > Ceratodontidae > Neoceratodus > Neoceratodus forsteri. Next base: position 1,685,923,379 of record CM057456.1, read on the forward strand.
ACACAGACTGATGTTTCACTTGGCCCCCTGCCTAGCTTCTTCAGAGTAAAAGACATCTTTCAAGTAATATACTTAAATACCTTATTTACCAAGCCATGTGATTTCTATTGCACCAATGAAATTTCAAAATAATATAAGTAAAAATAATATGGGCATATTTCCATAAATTTATATTAGAAGTTGAGATAATAATTAATAAATGTGTAAAATACATAATATAATTATCAAGTAGCAGAGTTAATTTGAATAAATAACTTGTCCCCTTTTAATATTTGTATGTTTATGGTTTGCACTATTTTTAGGTATTTTATTAAATAACTCAGGGAATACAGGTTATCCCGATGTTGTATAAATTAAATATTAACATTGGTTAGATATTCCTATATTAGGGTGATGTCTGTGAAGTAGTTTTTAACAATTTATATGAGATAAATGAATTTTATAGGATGTGTACCTTTAAGAATCATTTTCTCAAAACTGATGTATATTTGTTATTGGATTTCATTGATGCAATAGAAATCACATGGCTTGGTAAATAAGGTATTTAAGTATATTACTTGAAAGATGTCTTTTACTCTGAAGAAGCTTGGCAGGGGGCCAAGTGAAATGTCAGTCTGTGTAGTGTGCGCTTAGATTTGGTCTTTAATAAATGTGACTTTTGATCAATTGAACATTTTCTGAGTATGTTGTGCGGGTGCTTGGATTCAGCACTGGGAGAAACAGACTGAGTGAGTGACAGAACGGCAGTGAGCGAGCTCAACGGACCACTGCAATCAACATTCAGCATTGACAAATGCTTGTTTTTTAAGATGCACACTCACTCGAAGATGGAAACACACCTGAGTAGAGATCCATGGTGGTAAGGAGTTGAAACAGTAAATTGTTTAAAAGTAAATGAGCTAAGAACAACATTTTGTGAATGTGCAAATTTGTAGTCCTGCCAGAAAAATTTTGTTCCACCATTTTAGCACAATTCAAACCATAGCCTTAGTAATGATGGGCCTGATTCCAAGATGGCTAGCGTAACTCACATGCAGTTGTGGGTTATACCAGTTGTCTCTATGCCATGGACCCTATGCAGCTTTCCAGAAGTGGCAGGGTCCCAGCAATTGTGACTTTCGAGATATGCCATGCGTGTGGCAGTAGCCCATGCATGGTGTATCAGTGCCACAGGTCACATCTCGCAGCTAGTGTCAGGTGGCCTCCCCAGAGTCCCCCACCCTGGACCACCCCAGAACACATCAGGGAGCATGGGGGGCAAGGACAGATGGTGCAAGCATCCGGGGGTTGCTACTGACACAGAACCCTGGGGGTCCCTCATGGTCGAGGGTTTGGGGGTGTGGGGGTGTGCTAGTGGGGGCCAGTGGGACAGCATGACACTGTTGCCACGGTGCTGTAAGGCTGCATCCAACAGTGCCAGCCATCAGATGCCAGTTATGAAAGCTGCAGGCTGTCGAAAGTCAACTACGCCACTGTGTGCCCTGGAATCGCAATTGCGGGTTGTGATAGCGAGCCTTCTGAAATTGGGCTAAGATGTTGTCACAATCTGCAGTTGCACCAGGCATTGCATCCTGCAGCATATGTGTGGTTGTATCTTGTGATTGTCACACCTGCAGATGTAATGGCGTAGGTGCCTTCCTGGAATAGCAATGGGCGTATCACATGGTGTAAGTTGCGGGATACGCCATTGGGATTGGCATATCCTGCCTTACACCAGCATAGCCCATCTTGGAATTGGGTCCGATGACATTTGTAAATGGTTTGAATCCAGGCAGGGGCTTATCTTTTAAGATGGAAGCTCATGTGAGCGGTGATCCTTGGTACTGCATAGTTGGAATAGTAAATTATATGATAAGTACATTTAGCGAAAAACAACAATTTTTGCAGGCAGAAAGTTGTCAGGAATATTTCATGTCACCTTTTTAGCACACTTCAAACCACAAGCTTAGTAAAAGTGACATTAGGGCTGGTCCGGTGGCGTTGAGGGCTGAGGCACTGAACACCTTACCTCAAGCCATGCTGGCGTCCTGTGTTCAGGAACGAGCATGGGTCATCGGGGATCGGTGGGGAGGAGAAGGATCAAGCATCCATTGGCCTGCTCTCCTTCTCTGGGGTGGGGGGACAGTAGCTGTTGGTGCTCCAGTGGTCCCTAGCAGCTGTTGGGGGCAACACGCTAATGCTACAGCTGAAGGGGAGGACACAGGCAGATGCTTGGTGAGAGCACGTGCGGTAGTGTGTGTGAGCTCACCACAGGTGTCATTGCACACCCTGCCTCTTCACAAAGGGGAGACAAGTGGAAAATAGCTCCAGGTGGATGACATGGTCACCACAGCACCACCTCTGAGAAGGCACCTCCCTGGCATTGATCTGTTTCGGGTGGGTTGAGTCGCTCCCCACCACCCTGCCATGAAGGGTAAGTCATGGGGTGCACAAGGGAGGGGGTCTAACCTTCAGGTGAGGGCTGCACTGGGGGACAACTGAAGGCAGAAGCTGGGAGCTTGGAAGAAATAATACACCAAAAAAAAAGTGACATTAGCAAAAGTGACTTTTCCATTGCTTGTAATTAATAATTCCATGATGGCATTAGAAAAATGGTCACATGCTTTGCAGTTTGTGAACTAACTTTGAAAGCACAGGAATTTTAGTTCCTTTTCCTGAAGCTCAGTTGAACACTGATGGTGTGTTCCCTTATCAGGCAAAGGATTTTTGGTTTGAATCCAGGTAGGCATGCAGTATATTGCATTTTCTGTAAGAGTCGTAATTTAAATCCTGGCAGGGACTTTAAAATTTTGTTCATTTTTTTAAAGATGGAAATTCACTTAAGTGACAAACCATGGCAGTGTGTAGTTGAAATAGTATATTATATGAGAAATAAATTTAGCTAAGAACAACCATTTGTACAGGTAGAAATTGTTCCTTCAGGACAAGAAGCATACTTTCAGAACATTAACCTGAAATGAACATTTTGTCTTTCTCACTACATTGTCTGTTGTTAACATTCCTCTACCTCATGAAACCTTTTATTTTCTCATATGGAATGGTAACACAGTGACAAAGCACCAGAACAGTAGTTGGGAGTGGGTCCTGGGGTTAATTCCCAGGTATGAACCTTTTTTTGTTTCTCACTACATTTATATTGTTAGCATGCATCTCCATCTAGAAACCTTCTGTCTCTCCATGTGGAATGATAGCACAGTAGAAGAGCACCAGGAAAGTAGCTGGGAGGGGGCCTGGATTCAGGTTCCAATTGTGGACAGTTGTTCTTTCTTACTGAAATTTCTGTTGGTAGCATGCCACACATCTCTGTCTAGAAGCCTTCAGTATCACCTTGTGGAATAATAGTACCATGGCAGAGCACCAGTGCAGTTGTTGGGAGTGGCCTGGGTTTAATTACCCAGTTGTAAACAGTTTTTTCTTTCTCACTACAATTTATGTTGTTAGTATTCATCTATCTCTAGAAAACGTCTGACTCACCATGTGGAAAGAAAGCACAGTGGAAGAGCATGAGGGTAGTAGATGAGAGGCAGTCTGGGTTCGATTATGAATTGTGAACATTTTTTTCTTTCTTTCTATAGTTTATGTTGTTAGTATTCCTCTGTCTCTAGAAACTATCTATCTTTGTATGTGAAATGATAGCAAAGTGGAAGAGCACTAGGACGGTAGTTGGAAGGGGGCCTTGGTTTGATTCCCAGTTGTGAATATTTTTTCTTTCTCCGTAGAATTTATGTTGTTCATATGCATCTAGCCATACAGTCATTCTGTCTTCACATGTGGAACAATAGCTCAGTGGCAGAGCTCCAAGACAGTAGCTGGGAGCAGATATGGTTTCAATTCCCAGTTGTGAAAATGTTTTCCTTCTCACTGCAAATAATGTTGTTAACATGAATATCTCTCTGGAAACCTTCTGGCTCACCATGTGGAATGACAGCACAGTGGCTCAGCATGAGGACAGTGGTTGGGAGGGGGTGTGGGTTTGATTCCCAGTTGTACACATTTGTTCTCTTCTCACTACCATTTGTGTCATTAGCATACTACTTTGGAAACCTTCAAACAACACAAAGTCTTGCAGTATTCTGACAAATGCAATATGACTGACCGGTTCAGCTGCCCTGGAGAACGAAGAGTTAAACTCTATGCAAATACATAGAACGTTGAACCTTAGCTTGGTTTTCAAACCACCATCCTTGGTACATTCTAGTAACTGATCAGATTCTCTATTCCACCTGCTAGTGAAAACGCCTTGGAGATTGCTCCTCTTCTTCCCGATTCAAGAGTTTAAATCGTCTATTCTTTAACAGTCCATTTTATTTTTTCTAGTTTGTTTTCAGTGCTTTTTCAAACCACTGTCCTTTGTATAGCAGAGTTTCCCAGTTGGGTAGGTGGTATGGTTTCCATTCGGTTCCGCCTACCATGAGGGAGGCAAACCATTCTTTTCTTCTTTCAAGTAAAGCTAGTTTCTAATTTTCCTTTAGTTTGTGTACCGGTGTGAAGTCCTAACCAAGTTTTTTCTCAGTTTTTCAACTGGTGTTTAACCGCCAGTCATCAGGCTTTGTCCTCTCTCTTACCCGGCCTAACTAAGCCACCAGGGGCAATTTATTTTATTTTATTTATCCGGGCCTAACTAAGCCAATTCAGATAAAAAATTTCTGTTTGGGCACTGCTTAACTGGCTTAACTAAGCCGTTGGATTAAGCACTAAATTTCAGAGGTTATGTCAATGAAACCCAAGAGAAAAATCCAGTTGCACTGGGTTTCAAAGTTGCACTGAGTGTGGTGAGCAATTTGCTAAAGCTGACCCGCGCATAGTTTGTCTGTACTGCTTGGGTTTCAACCACTTGCAAGCAGACTGCAGAATTTGCAACAACTTTCCCCAATCTACCCTTGATAGAAGACTGGGTAAGCTTCCAGAAAATATAGAGAAATCTTCCAAGGATGTTGGGCCTGGTTCAACCAAACTGGCCAGTCTGATTACTGATTCTACTGATCAAGGAGCATTTTTCCTCCCAAAGATGGTCAGGCTCAACACTGGATACTGCACTGGCCAAAGATTCCTGAAAGTCCAGTTCAGAACCGTGCAAGCAAGTGGTTGAGGTTCCAACTGCTGAGAAAATTGCTAAAGCGATTCAGATTGTTCAGTCCCTGCAGTCCAGTTTTGGTGAACCGACTCAGCGACCAGTTGGACAGTCACTGGTTCAGGAGCCTGCTGGTTCAACTCCTTCTGGTCCCTTGGACCCTGAGGAGTACTATGAGTCAGCTTATGAGTATGATGCTGAAGATGAGATTGAAGAGGAACCTGTTGAACCTGATGTTTCCCCTGATCATCCTGAGTACAAGTCTTCTCCTCGGGCCCCTTCAGAAGCTACCTCCCATTTGCTTTCATGAGGCAGGTAGCAGAGACCCTGTAGCTCTCTGTCCATGAAGTCAGACTGGAGGAAGAAGAGGAGGATGACTACAGGGAAATGATGGACCTCCCTGTTTCCCAGGGGCTTTCCATCCCTATACACAAATCTCTGAAGAGGCAAACCCTCAAGGTCCTCCAGACCCCTTTTTCTGTCCTTCGCTCAGATAAAAAGATGGACAGGAAGTGTGTCCTGGCTGGGAGTGGCATTGAGTTCCTCTCCTCCCACTGCAGCCATGTGGGGGTTGTACAGACTGCAGCCTGTGAGAAGGCTGGAATTTCCCTGGCTTCCATCCTCTGGATAAGGATTCCATGAAAATTAACTCCCTGGTCATGAAAACCTATTTGGCCTCCTCCCTGGGCATAAGACAAGCCTCCTATATGGCCTTTGCATCCAGATACCAGAAGTCACTGTGGGAATCAGTTCAACAGTTGACTCAGAAAGCTTGTCCTGAATTGACTGCTGACCTTCAGGAGCTGGCTAGCAAGGGAATTCAAGCATCCAAGTCCCAGTTTCATATGGCTGTAGACTCCAGTGATTCAGCCTCTAGGGCTATGGCATCTGCCATTTCTCTCAGGTGGTTTTCCTGGTTGAGATGTACCAACCTCTCCCAGGATACCGGAACAATGCTCTGGACTTTCCCCTAAGACAGTATTCAATGGTTGGGGAACAGACAGAAGCATACATGAAGAAGATGAATGATTACAGGGTGACATGTAAGAGTACCTCTGCAAAGGAGAAGTCTGCAACCCCCCCAGAGGCAAAAGGCCAGAGGGGGCAGGGGCAGACCTTACCCTAGGTCCTTCCATCAGGTTCAAACTTTTCCTTCCTTTCAGCAACCCAGGGGATTCTTTAGGGATCGAGGAAGGAGGGGTGCCGGTTGAGCTACTTCCACCCCACATCCCTCTACTTCTGCCAAGCAGACACCCAGAGGGGTCTGCTCAGGCTGCCTCCCCTACTCCAGAAGGGAGCAGGCTGGCCTACTATCTCCAGGTCTGGCAATCCATCATTTTAGACAAGTTCTTCCCCAATCTGTGGGCAAGATCCTTCAGGCATCCCAGCCCTTCAGAAACAGCTCTGCTGGAGGCAGAGGTTTCCACCCTCCTTCTTTCAAGAGCAGTGGAGCCTGTGCTACCTTAACACGGGGAAAGGGGTTGTATTCCAGGTACTTCCTTGCCTTAAAGAAAAATGGGGAGTGGTGGTCCATCCTAGATCTCAAATACCTGAACAGACATCTTTCAAAACCATAGTGCAGGATGACAACTTTGGCTACAATCCTACCCATCCTATGACAAGGGGGCTGGCTGGCGTCCCTGGACCTCAAGGTTGCCTACTTTCACATACCAATCAGGTAGTCCCACAGAAAGTACCTTAGATTTTGTCTACCTTCAGGACACTACCATTTCAGGGTCTTCCTCTTCAGGCTGACCTCGGCACCAAGGGTATTCACAAAGTGCCTAGCAGTGGTAGTGGCATTTCTCAGAAAGCAAGGAGTTTCTGTTTACCCTTACCTGGATGACTGACTACAAGTATGGCAGCCCTCCCAGCAAGTAGGACAGTTTCTGGAATATACACAGCTAACACTCCAGTCCCTGGGTTTCTTAATAAACCTCAGAAAGTCAGTACTGACTCCTGTCCAGGTTCTAGACTTCATTGGGTCAGAAATGGACACTATCCAGGCAAAGGCCTTCCTGCCTCCAGGAAGGGCTCAGGCTCTCATTCAGCTGGCAGGTTCCTTCCACCTTCGAGTTCCTTGCCCAGCAAGGTATTTTCTACAATTCCTGGGTCACATGGCCTCTACCACAGCTGTTGTCCCAGGAGCAAGGTTTCAGATGAGGGGCATTCAGTTCCACTTGAGGTCCTTTTGGTCCCAAAGGAAGGATTCTCTGTCAAAACTAATCCCTGTATCTGCCACCCTCCTGCAAGCCCTCCAGTGGTGGCAGAGCATAGACAATCTCAGAGTGGGAGTACCCTTTCTTCAACAGGTTCCCTCTCTGGTGTTGACAACAGATGCTTCTCTGCTTGGCTGGGGTGCACACCTGGGAGAGCACACAGTTCATGGAAATTGATTACCTCAGGAGTCTCTGTTACACATCAACCTCCTGGAGCTCAGGGCAGTGTTCTTAGCAGTTCAGGCATTTGCCAGCCACTTGCAGGGTAAGGTGGTTCAAGCCAGAACAGACAACACCACTACAATGTACTACATCAACAAGTAGGGGGGAACAAGGTCCTCTCTTCTCCATACAGAGTCCATGAAAATTTAGAGACTGGCCTACTGCTTGGACATCTCCCTGTCAGCAGTCCACTTAGCAGGGAAGGACAATATCCTAGCAGATGCTGTCAGCAGGATCAGTCAGGGCCATCATGAGTGGTCCCTGAACAAGCAAGTCCTCCTGTCAGTATTCAGGAGGTGAGGGTTTCCAGAGATAGATCTTTTTTCGGGCTCAGACAATCATCAGTTGCCTCTGTGCTGTTGCAGGCCTCCTGCTTTGGACTCAGTGCCCCTGGAGGCTCTGCTTCTGCATTTGACAAACAGGTTTCTGTATGTTTTCCCTCCCTTTTCACTGATCCTCAGGGTCTTAGTCAAGCTCAGGTCTCAGCCTGTGACCATGATCCTCATAGCCCCAGACTGGGCCAGACAACCTTGGTATCCTATGCTCCTGATCATGTCAGTGGCCAGTCCTATTAATTTCCCCAGGAGACACAATCTGCTGACATCAGCTCAGGAGAGGATCCTCTGCCCCAATTTCTAGTCTCTCTGCCTCAGGGCTTAGATCTTGAAGACCTAGAGTATGCAGGCCTGCATCTCTCAGAGAGTGTCCTGGACATTATAAGGGGGTCCAGAAAGCCTTCCTCTAGGAAAGCTTATTCCTCTAAATGGAAGAGGTTTTCCTTCTGTTGTTCTCAGTGGAGCCTGGACCCTGAGCATGCTGGGCTTCCAGTGCTGCTGGACTATCTGGTACACCTGCAATCCTTGCATTTGCAGCCTTCTACCCTAAAGGTACATTTGGCAGCTGTCTTGGCATACCTGTCTGCAGGGAAGGGCCCTTCCCTAGCTGCACATCCCATCTTCAAGAAGTTCTTTAAGGGACTGTTACATCTCCACCCCCCACAGACAGCCCACTCCATCTTGGGATCACAATATTTGCATAGGTCAGCTTATGCAGCCTCCCTTTGAGCCCATGTCTTCAGCAGAACTTAGGTTTCTGACCTGGAAGACTGTATTTTTGGTGGCTATCATGTCTGCCAGGAGAATCAGTGAGCTCCAAGCCCTGTCAGTGGAACCCAACTACATTATTCCTCATAGGGACAAGATTGTCCTCCAGACTAATAGGAAGTTTCTTCCCAAGGTGGTCTCTGATTTTTCACCTTAATCAATCTATCACTCTACCTGTGTTCTTCACAGACAATTCCAGCTCAGGTGAATGCAGGCTGCACAGACTGGATATAAAGAGGGCCATCAGCTATTACATGGATAGGACTAAGGAGCACAGACAGGGTTGTTCCCAGCTGTTCCTTACCTATGGATAAGTAGGTAAGGGCAAGTCAACCACAAAAAGGACCATAGCCTGATGGATTGTGGCTTGCATTCAATTCTGCTATGACAAACTAGGGAAGGGCCCTCCTTCTGGTCTTAGGGCCCATTCCGGTAGAGGTACTGCTGCCTCAGTAGCAGCAGCCAGAGATATCCCCTTGCTGGATATATGTAAAGCAGCCACCTGGAAGATTGTTCACAAATTCACTAAGTACTACTGCCAGGTTTGGCACAGTAGTGTTGTAGAGCCTATTACCCAAGTAGGTTCTGTTCCCACCTCCAAGGGGTACTGCTTGGTAGTCTGCATTTGTTAGAATACAGCATGACTTCATGTTGTTTGAAGAAAAAATTACTTACTATAGTAAAGTTGTTTCTTCTAATGGAGTCTTGCTGTATTCCGACCTGCCACCCAGCCTCCCCTACAGAACCTAGGGGTGGTAAAAAGTGGGGTCTGATCTTTTTGTTAATTCTTCTCCCACCAGTGGGTGGTTGTTTTCCTCGACATCCGTGACCTGAGTCTTCTCACTGCCTGATTTATTTATTGTGTTGCCCCTGGTGGCATTTAGGTGAGGATAGTAGTTTAAAAAAAAATTTTGCTACAGTTAGCTTCGTAAGAATCTGATCAGTTACTAGAATGTACCGAGGATGGTGGTTTGAAAACCGAGCTCGAGCTCAACGTTCTATGCATTTGCATAGAGTTTAACTCTTTGTTTATTGAGGCAGCTGAACCGGTTGTCATACTGCATTTGTCAGAATAAAGCAAGACTCCATTAGAAGAAACAACATTACTATGGTAAGCAGGGTTCGACCTTAACATTGTTTTACTAGCCCTGAACCTAGTGCAAATTGGCCAGGGCTAGTGCAGCTAACCCTCTACTTGTCCGCCTTGTCTAGTGCAGGTTTTTCATGGCTGTTAATGAAGTTGAAAAAGTCCCTACTTTAGCAGGCTGTAGTCCTTTTGCTAATCTCCCTCAGTGTTCCAGGTGGCCTGGTGTGATTAACAGCTCATTAAGAGCTGCAATTATCTGGTAGTTCAAGGGGGGGGGATACAACAAAAAATTCAATGTGAGTCATTATCACTCAATTGTTAGGACATTCAGCTAGTGTGCATGCTGTGATCAAGGGCAGAGTGATGTTAAGTCACTAGCTTCCAGTTTGCTGGACTTGTCTTTGATTTGTCCCACAATATTAAAACCAGTGTGCCTCACAGGTTGAAGGAACTGAACATGTACTCCCTGGAGGAGAGGAGGGAGAGAGGGGATATGATAGAGACATACAAGTATCTTACAGGGAGGAACAGGGTGCAGGAATACACTATTTTTAAGCGAAAAAGATGTTCCAGGACTAGAGGGCATGGGATGAAGTTGGAGGGAGGATGATTCAGAGGAAACATGAGAAAGAATTTCTTCACAGAATGGGTAGTGGACAAGTGGAACACTCTGCCAGAGGAAGTGGTGGGGGCTGAAACAATCACGGATTTAAGAATGCATGGGATAGACATAAAGGAATTCTGGAGGTCAGGTAAGGCAACAGACTTCTAGGAAAACATAAACTGAACTTACAAGCTCAAGTGTAGACTTGGTAATATAGGCCCTTATCTGCCAACACTGTCTATGTATCTATGTATCATTTTCCAACCTATTGAGTGCCTGTATCCAACACTGCAGTGACAGAATGCTATCATGTATACATGGCCTGCCCAGCCAGGTGATCTGTCCACTTATACTTTCCCTTGACACCACTGCAGACTAGGCTGTGAAGTGACAATCCATAGACCCATAACTTCCATTACTGACTGGTATATGGTTCACAGCTCCTCTTAATGGACCACACCAGTCAATGGCATCAATTCAGTACCACCCAGCATGTAATTTCATCCTAAAACAATGTTTTGGAGCATGTATGGTACAAAACAAAACCTTAGTAAAATATATAATTTGAAAGGTTAAAATAGGTATTCCTGGTGTGCACAGATCATCCTGTATAGAAAGAGAGGTAGTACAGCATCATGCCTGTATACTGCTCCCTTGACTGATGAAAGGACACTGTTATGAAAAATCTGTTTTGTTAGGGCAGAACATGTTAAATCAATACTTTTGTGCCTGGTACATATAAACAGATATGTCAAAGTTTCTTGCATCCCAAGCCCTTTGTGTTTCTTTAAAACTCTCTCCAAAGAAATCCTAGAACTGCCCCTGGCTCACTTCGCAGTTTAAGGAAGCTTCCTGAAGTGCAGGTCTGGTTAATCACAGGGTGGGGGATGAGAGTGTCTTTCTCTGCCTGACTCTGTACATTGCACTGCTGGTCAGGGTGGGACTGTGGTGAGGTGCATGATGATTTTGGCTATTGTGTGTACAAAGCTAGAACTGCCTGATTGAACATTTGCTATTATGGTATTCTCTGGTTTGGCGGGGAGGGGGTCAAAAAAGAGGAAGCAAGGGGCACATGGGACAAAAACAATGGGGGTACACACTGCATGTGATTGAACTGCAGTCTTTTTTTTTTTTGCTGGAGCAGGAAGCAGTGTAGGAGCAGGATAAATATGCAATAATCAGAGTATTTCTTGGCTTGCATTTTTCCTGTATAACCGATCAAAATTGACCATTATTATTGTGGGCTAGTGCAACCATCTGCGGGCTAGTGCAATTTTTAATCAACTTGTCCGGCTGGCTAGTGCAAAAAAAGGCTAAGGTTGACCCCTGATGGTAAGTCATTGTTTTCCTCTCACTCACCATGTGGAATGATAGCACAGTGGCATGGCATCAACACAATAGTTGGGAGGAGGCCTGAGTTCAAGTCCAGTTGCAAGCATGTTTTCTTTATCACTACAATATATGTTGTTAGCATGCAGCTCTTTCTAGAGCCCTTCTGTTCTAGCATGTGGAATGATAGTACAGTGGAAGAGTACTAGGACAGCAGTTAGAAGGAGGCCTGGATTTGAGTTCCAGTTGTGAGCCTTCTTTATCACTACAATTTGTGTTATTAATATGCACCTATTTTATAAGATAAATCATTAGGTATCATTCCTGATACTAGTGATAGTACTTTTCAGACTTGGAGTAAGTTTTCATACTATGGAACTGTTAGTGACCCTGGAATAAAGAACATGGAAAATATATACGTATCCCACTTCATTATGATTAATAAATCATGAGCTGTAGTAATGGGGGCTTATCAATCATAGCTCATGGGACTTTTTTTTTTTGTAGAAAAGACTATGCTGACTTGAGAGGTACTAGAACAGAATTGGTCAGGTTCAAAGTTCAGAGTTCATATATTGTGTGGCATATGGTTGACTATTTTGTAATGTGTACAGTATTGTGTGCTTGTATGCACATATATACGTGTCTGTACTTCACGGCATTGGCATACACATTGTTTAGCATGTATATGTATATGCATCTTTTACTATACAAAAATGAAACATCCATGCCCTAGCATCATGCAGTACCACTGGCACTTTGATTATGTAGTGGTACAAAATTGGATTGTACAGTATGCCCAGTAATTTATCTCTAAACTTCACCTATTTCTTATTTAGTATATTGTTACCAAAGTCCTTATGTCAGTTCCAACCAAATAATTCCATTGGCATTTTAGATTGATTTTCCCTGCCCTAACTGTAATATAATATCCTCTTCGTCTGTTGTCTTAAGTCATTCTGCTAAGATATGTGGATAGAGTTATGATTATTGCTTCCAAGTGGGTTCATTTTTGAACACATAAGAGTGGTGTCATCATGTTAGTCAGAACCAGATCTAATATGTTATTTCCTCTTGCAGTTGAAAATACAAGTTGCTCCAGATTGTCTGGCAATAGGCTTATCAATTCCTTTTCCTGGGCATTTACTACAGGTATGGTTAGGTTACTCCAATCAACACCTGTGTGGTTGAAATCTTCCAGAGTTAGTGCCTTACCCTTGTCTGTCACCTTGATACTTTTTAGTCATTTATACATGACACCTTAAGATCATCACTGTCAGGTGATCTGTATCAATATTTTCTTGTTGGTGTCTTGTCTTTTATTAACCCAAACGATCTCTGTACTACAGTCATATTTCTTATTGTTTGTTACTTTGGTAGTAGGAATTTAGTCTTTTACAACCATTGCTATGCTACTTCCCCTTCTGAAGTCTCAGTCTTTCCTTCAGACAGTATATCAGTCTACCTTGTTATTCCAATTTTCAGATTCTGTCCACCAGGTTTCAGTAATTGCAATGATATTGATTTCACCCCTTTTTATTACATACGAACATACAAACATATGAAGATGCCAGCAGAACAGACCTACTAGCCTATTGAAGTCTGGTCAGTTGTGCAGCTGGTCCCCTTACCAGGCAGCTGCCCCACCCCCATCCCCCCTGCCCTCACTTTTTTGACCTTCTCACCCACTCTCACCCACCCCTGTAATCTGCCCCATGCATTCTTAAAGCCAACCACTTTTCTTCTCGACATCACCCCCTCTGGCAGTGCATTCCACTTTTCAACCACTCTATCTGTGAAGCAATGCCTCTGCATCTCTCTTCTGAATCTTCCACCCTCTATTCTTAGCCCGTGCCTCCTAGTTTCCCTCCCACTCCTTAGTTTCAACACCCCCTCCACACTCCCCCTCCTTGTTGATACCCTTCAAGTACTTAAAGGTTTTGATCATGTCTCCCCTCTCCTTCCTCTCCTCTCCTCCAGTGCATACATATTCAGCTCCATTAGCCTCATCTCATAGTCCATTCCCTCCATCCCCTGAATCATCCTTGTAGCCCGCTGCTGCACACTCTCCATCAACTAGACATACTACCTCAGTTACGACCTCCGGAACTGCACACAGTACTCCCAAGTGCAGCCTGACCAGTGCCCTGTAAAGGGACAAGATCACCTCCCTGCACCTGGATGTGAATCCCTGTGCTATGCACCCCAGCATCTTGTTTGCTTTCACCACCCCTCTCCTGCATTGGGCAGTATTAGTAGTTTGAGATCATCCCTCTGCTTCTGTAAGCTTCATGCATTAGCTAGAATCATGCAGCAATCCCTATTCCTGGTGGAAAATGTTTAGGTAAGATTGTTGTTTCCTTCTCTTGCTCCTTTGGGTTTAGTTTAAAGTTCCATTAAGTGCATCTCAGACCTATTAAACAGCATGTGTCCCTTTTTTAAGTAAAAACCATCAGCCCAGTAAAGGTCATTCCTCAAAAAAAAAGATGTCCCAGTGTTTAATGAAACAATGTCCTTCCTGTCGTGTCCAGTTACACAGCCAGAAATTAATGTTCTTGATTGTCTGCTGCCTTCACGTACTGGATCTCGGTACTGGTAGGATTTCTTACAGTAAGATTTTGCACTCCCTCCCTTTCAATGAATTACTTCTGATTCAAGCTGAATCTCTCACATCACACTTTCGATCAAGGGACTATAATAAGACTCTTCTGGACAAAGCTAAAGATTGAGCAAATAACACTAGGAGGGAAACATTATTACAATCAAGTACCAGAAAGAAAAACATTGGATTCAGTCATACCTCCCTTTTCATCACCACCTCCAGTCCGCAAGTACATTTAGTTAAAAATATTATGCTTAAAAACTGGCACATTTTGGAATATGAAAGGAAACTTGGAGAAGTCACAAGATCTACACCATGAGTGATCTTCAGAAGGGGAACCAACATTAAAGACAATCTAGTTTACAGTATGTATTGGGATAAACAGGAGACTAACACAACCAAGTTACCACCTGGGACTCAAAAATGTGGCAACTGTGCTTTTTGTAAATACATTCATCCAGGTGACACTTTCTTCCATCCGATTAGTAACCTTGAATACAAGAGCCATGATTTTATCACATGTCTGTCTCAAAATGTGATTTATTTGGCAAAATGTACTATATGCTCTGCATTATATGTTGGCAAAACAACACAAAAAGTGAAAGACCATATTGGCCAACATGAATGAAGTATTCAGAGACTTGATGGTATTAGTGCATTAACAACACATTGCCAAAATCAGTGTTCTAGCCATTTTTTTTACTGTTCAAGGTATCAAAAAAATCAGTGTGAACATTAGAGGAGGTGATCTGAATAACAACATGCCTTTAGAAAGACTTATTGGAAATTCATTTTGAAATCTACTGACTGGCCAGGACTTAATGATTGTCACAAATGCACTCCACAGGTCAGGCCCTCTGCTCCTACAGTGCCAACCTCAGAGCACAATAGTGTGAACAGGTAATAGACAGGGTAACCCTCCTGTCTGCTTTGGGTCCAAATCACCTGTTAGCCACAAGTTCTGGAGGAATTCAAACTGTGAGCCTTATGCTAGCATACCCAATTACAGGCTCAGATATGTACCCTCTTCAGAACTGCAGTACAATCTTTACTAGGGGCACCTAGTCAGGTTTTCAAAATGAATCCTTAAAACTCTATAAGAGACAGTAGGTATATTTTTACCTTTTCCAAGCTGAGCAACACCATTAAGCATTTTAACAGCTGTCAGACCTAACCTCAGATACATCACATGCAAAAAGAAATTGAGAAGACACCCAAGCAGTATTTTAAAGAAATGGTTGTTTACTAGAAATGTGATAAAAAGGTAAAATTAAACACAGAACAATATAGCATACAACGTACAATCATGTAAAATAAACAGGAAGTTACAGAAAAAAACCCACTCATATCACAAAGACTTAATTTCTTTCTAGGTATTACATTTCTAAGTGCATTTAAATTTGAGAGAACTTTCTGTCTCAGAGCCTAAGATGATATGACACATATTCCACAGATACAGGGTTCATTTCACTCTATCTCCCCACCCCATTTTGGCGAGTCAGCTAGCTCCTCCTTTTAGAATTAATTCTAACATAATTTCTACCAGGAGGTATTTTAATTAATAGTAACATCAGAAAAAAAACATTTTCTGTATATGACATCCTTTAATCAAACATTTCTCTTTGAATGTGACAATCCTACCATCTGTCACTATTTCTCGGCTGCATGTTCAAATTTGAGAGGAACCTGCCCAACTACTCTTCATCCTGTTGTGTCATGAACTTTATGTTTGGTTTCAACTTCAAAGCTTGGGCAGGTCATAAAATGGTAATAAAATACCCTTCTGTAAGGAAGTCAGTTAATTAACTGGTTTCCCTGGCCAGTTTAATTACATCCTGTAGTTCTAGCAACTGACCTTTAAAGTTACAGGCCAAGTCTGCTAACTTGTGTGAGACAATTTCATACACAGACCAGTTATCTATTTTACAGATACCATACAATAATCATAAGCAAGGGGGCAGAGTGTCACACTTCTCCCCACCTAGACTAAAGTTTAGGGCTCTATCCCCTTTATTGGATGAGCTCCCTAAGTTAGTTCATTCCTCAAATAGATGCAACAAGCCATCAGCATTTTTATTCTTTATTCCTGCCCTGTGTGAGACCCTCATATCCTTGCAAGGCAAGACTCCATCTTAACAATCTACAATTTGTCTTACCATTTGTGTCAGCCAAACCAGGGGGTTGTGGTCAGTTTGTACCTCAAAATGCTGCCTGTATAAGTATGGCTCTAACTTCTTTAGGGCCCACACCATGGCAAGACACTCTTTTTCCACAGTAGAGTATGCCTGTTTCCTGGGAAGTAACTTTTTACTTAGGTACACAATGGGGTGATCTTTCCCTTGGTTGGATGTCTGACTCAGCACTGCCCCGATACCCAAATATGAGGCATCAGTCTGGCTATAAAGGGTCTGCTATAGTCTAGACTTGTCAACACAGGAGCACTGCACAGTGCCTCCTTCAGTCTGGTAAGGGCTTTTTCACAGGCTGGTCCCCAGGTAATCTTCTTAGGCATCCTTTTCTTTACCAGGTCAGATGGGGTGCAGCCAGAGCACTGTAATTGGGTGCAAAGTTCCTATAGTACCCTGCTGTCCCTAGAAAACTCCTGGCCTGCTTCTGCATTTCTGATTTGTGCCATGCCTTGATTGCCTCTATTTTTGCATGGTTATGATGGAGCTGTACCCAGCCTACAACATGCCCAAGGTATGCCACTTCATCCATGGCCACCTGGCACTTCCCAGCTTTGACAGTGAGCCAGGCCCTCTGTATCCTACCCAGCACTTCCCTAAGGTGGGACAGGTGTTCCTCCCAGCTGGCACTAAAGATGGCAGTGTCATCCAGGTACACCACAGAGTACTCCTCAGCACCATTTAACACCTGGTTCACCAACATTTGGAAAGTGGCTGGGGCATTCTTCATTCCAAAAAGGCATTACTTTGTATTCAAATCATCCTATCAGCATGAAGGCTGACCTCTCCCTAGCTCTGGAAGTTAACTCTACCTGCCAATACCCCTTTGTTGGGTCAATAGTTGTAAGGTAAGTCACCCCTCCCAACTTGTCCAGGAGTTCATCCATCCATGGCATCGGGTGGGTGTCTGACTTTGTGACTGCATTCAGTTCACAATAGTCCACACAAAAATGAGTAGAGCCATCAGGCTTGGGAACAAGGAATATGGGTAAGGTCCAGGGGCTGTGGGATTTCTGGATTACCCCTAAATGCAGCATTTCCTCCACTTCCCTCCTAATGTCCTTCTGGACAGCCTCGGACACCTGGTATGTTGTTTGCCGTATGGGCGCCTGTGTCCTTGTCTTCACATTGTGTGTTGCTAAGGGGGGTTAGTCCAGACTTGGTGCTAAACAGTGGGGTAAAGTCTGCTAAAACCTCCCTTACTTCCTGGATCTGGTCCGGGTCCAACTTTGGTGACAATTTAACTGCCTACACAGAGGACTCCCTCTTGCTTTCTTCCCACAAGTCCTGAATGGGGCCTCTTTCATCCGTCCCCTCCCCAGGACTACATACTGCAAACACCATGTCAGCCCTATTAGCATATGGCTTTGTCATGTTGACGTGGTACATTCTTTCTGTATGTTTTCTGTCAGGTAACTCTATGATATAGTTCATGTCATTTACCTTTCTGACTACTTTCTACAGTCCTGCCCACTCAGCTGCAGCTTGTCCTTCCGGACTGGAATGAGGACCATGACTTCCTGACCCGCCGTGTATGAGTGAGCTCTGGCTTTGCGGTCGTACCACACTTTCTGTTTTTGTTGGGTATCTGCCAAGTTGGTCTGGGCTGTCCCCATAACTCCTTCAGCCTTTCCCTAAATGTAAGGACATAATCCACTCTGGGAGTTCCCTGGGTGGTGTGCATGCCTTCCCAATCCTTCCAGATCAAGTCTAGGGGCCCACGTACCCTGTGTCTGTATAAGAGCTTGAAGGGGGGGAACCCGGTTGATTCTTGGGCCACCTCTCTGTATGCGAACAACAGGTGGGGAAAGTACTTCCCTCAGTCCCTCACATGCTGTTCAGCAAACACTTGGAGCATTGACTTCAGGGTACCATTAAATCTTTCCACAAGCCCATTGGCTTGTGGGTGATAAGGAGTAATGTGTCTCTGCACCACCCCACACTTCTCCCACAAACATTTCATCAGGTCCAACATGAAGGAACCCCCTTGATTGGTGATAACCTCTTGCAGAAACCCAACACGGGAGAAAATCCCTAGTAAGGCATCTGCCACTTTGTCTGTCCTCAGTGAGGATAGGGCAACTGCCTTTGGGTACCGGGTGGCATAATCCACCACAGTAAGGATGAAACTCTTCCCAAAGGAGCTGGGGGTATTTAAAGGCCCCACAATATCCAGTCCCATCCTCTGGAATGGCTCCTCCACTATGGGCAATTGAATTAGGGTGGCTTGGGTTTCCTTACCTGTCTTCCCTCTTTCTTGGCATCAATGACAAGACCTGCAATACTCCTTCACCTGCTGGGTGAAGTTGGGCCAATAGAAATTCTGGGCCAACTGCCGCATAGTGCGCATGATTCCCAGATGACCAGACAAGGGAATATTGTTTTCAATCTGGAGCAACTGCTCATGGTACCCCAGGGAATGACAAGCTGCCTGCCTATCACCCCTCCCTCCCTCTGCCTTAGCATCCTGAGTATACATCAGTCCATTGTCCCAATAAACTTTATGTTTCCCACCACCTCCCTGTGCTCCATCAGTGTCTGTCCAAGCCCTCAGCTTCTGTAGACTAGGGTCACTTTTCTGAGCAGCTGCAAAGTCCTTAACCATTCCCACGGCATGGGACAGGTCTCCTTCAGTCTCTAAACTAGGGTCCCTTAGCTCTAGCATCAGGGCAATCAGGATCACTGCCATCCCTAACCCTCTGACAATGGGTCACCCTCCCTTCCTTGGAGTAACCCTCCATAGCTGTTTAGCTAGCTGCTACTAGGGGAATTTCTACCCTCCTTTCATTAGTCTCCATATCAGGAGATCCAGGCTGGGGAATCAGCCTTGCAGTGATTTCTACAGTGGCTTCTATGGGGTCTGGGGCACCATAATTTTCCTTTGCCACTTGGCTATGGGTAAATTCACACACCATCCCCGGTTTGAGATTGTTACCGAGAATTACATCAACTGCTAAAGTTTCTGCTACTGCAACCTGTTGCATGGTTCCCCCTGTCTCACTCCAGTCTAGGAGAACACTAGCTAGTGGCAATGTTTTCTCCTCCATAGTGAACCCCTGTACAGTTACAAATGTATTGGGTATAAGCTGATCAGACTCTACCAGATCCCCTTTTACCAAAGTCAGGGATGCCCCTGTGTCTCTTAACCCTTGTATCCGTACACCATTCACAGTGACTGGGTGGATGTTTCCCCTTATGTTTACAGGCATGCATTCAGGGACATGCAAACAACCCACTTCTTTCCTAGCACCACTCTGCGTATTGCTCATCATTTTGGGACACTGTCTGGCAATATGCCCAGTTTCTTTGCAAACCCAACATTAATTTCTTTTCTCAGAAAAATCTTTTCTTTGAAACCTGGTGCTAACTAGTTTCATTGGAGGCAGTGAGGGTTTTAGCTGCCCTGAAGGTGTGCTCTTCCCTTTCTGCACTGTCACCCCAGGCACATTTGTTCTCAGAGCAGGTCCACTCTTGGCATAGTGGTCCAAGAGTTCAGCAGCTTCTTGTACTGTTTTTGGATCTCGGTCCTCCAGACAGGTTTTCAGCTCTGCTGGTCATGTCCCAAAAAACTGCTCTAACAATACAGCATTTTACATGTTATCTACAGAGTTTGCTCCAATTCATTACCACCAACATTTTAAAAACTGATATTGCTTCGTATCTAGCTCCTCGTAGCTCATGTCAGGGCTTCTCCTGAGCATACAGAATTTAGCTCTGTATGCTTCTGCATTTAAATCATACTTTTTAAAAGTTTGCTGTAATCATTACTGCATTCATTTTCTATTTGACCCAATGCATCCCAAGCTTTCTCAATAAGTAGCGGGGCTAGCTGGAAGTTCCAGGACTCTCTAGGAATATCTACCTGGATACAAACTTTTTTTCAAAGGAATTTAAAAAGGCATCCATATCCTACCCCCGCTTTAAATTTGGGTATCAATTTGGAATTGAATTTGTAACCTAGTCCTGTAGTTCCAATTAAACCCAAGAAACTTACCTGCTGTGGTGCTGGGGGTTGGAGTCATAACTTCTCCAGTTAATGTTGCTTCTGGCACTTACGCTCTTCACACTTCTCACTGTTGTCACTCCCTCTTCTCCTCTGCGGCTCACTGCTCTTGCTCCACTTCTCAACATTCTTGCTCAGCTTCTCACTGTTCTCACTCCCTCTTCTCCTCTGTAGATCGCTGCTCTTGCCTCTCTTCTCTCTGGAATGTCAGTTCCATTCCCCACAACTCCATCTGTAGCGTAATTGCTTCTGGCTCCAGAATGCTGGTGATCTTCCCCTGCTGCTGTGGCCCTTGGCTTTCACTGTCCCTGCTACCCTCCTGACTGGATCCAGACACTGCAGTGGACTCTGAACCCTCCACACCCAAGGATCAGTCCTTTTCAGTCACAGACTGTGATTTGAGGCTCTGGGCATCTGCTGCCATCAGAGCATCCATAAGGTTCTGCTTGCTAGCTTTCCCCTCATACTGGAATCCTCTGTCCTGGCACAACTGCCTCAAGTAGTCTGCAGTGTACCCAGTGTAGTTGGAAGCCATCTTCTTCCCCAACTACAGCTACTCTAATGTACACTTTAGAAAAAAAATAAAACAGGTAGGAACTTTGACTGTAAGAAAAATGATATTGTTCTGTTTACCTTTTTTGTTAAATAAATCACTGCCTTATTTTGCAAGTGAGCTGTACAGTATTAAGCTGATACGCTGAACTGTTAAAGCTTATGTTTCCAATACTTTATCACACCAATGCCAACCAAATCTATCACAAAAGTACTCCACAGGTCAGGCCATCTGCTCCCACAGTGCCAACCTCAGAGCATAATAGTGTGAACAGGTAACAGACAGGGTAACCTTCCTGTCTGCTTTAGGTCCAAATCACCTGTTAGCCATAAGTTCTGGAGGGATTCAGACTGTAAGCCTTATGCTAGCATACCCAATTACAGGCTCAGATATGTACCCTCTTCAGAACTGCATTACAGTCTTTCACTAGGGGCACCTAGCCAGACTTTCAAAATGTACCCTTAAAACTCTATGAGACCTTAGGTATATTCTTACCTTTTCCAAGCTTATTAACACCATCAAGCCTTTTAACAGCTGTCAGACTTAACCCCATGTACATCACATGCAAAAAAAAATTGAGAAGACACCCAAGCAGTATGTTTACTAAAAATATGATAAAAAGGTAAAATTAAACACAGAACATATATCATACAGCGTATAATCATGTAAAATAAATAGGAAGTTACAGACAAAACACTCCTACCACAAAAACTTAATTTCTTTCTAAGTATTACCTTTCTAAGTGCATTTCAGTTTGATAGAAATTTCTGTCTCACAGCCCAAGATGATATGACACATGTTCCCCAGATACAGGGTTCATTTCACTCTATCTCCCCACCCCCTTTTGGTGAGCCAGCTAGCTCCTCCTTTTAGAATGAATTATAACGTAATTTCTACCAGGAGGTATTTTTAATTATGGTAACATCAGAAAAAAAACACTTCCTAAATATGACATCCTTTAATTAACCATTTCTATTTGAACGTAACAATCCTGCCATTTGTCACTATTTCACGGTTACATGTTAAAATTTGAAATTAATCTGCCAAATTACTCTTCATCTTTCTACATCATAAATGTTATATTTGGTTTCAACCTCAAAAGCCTGGGCAGGTCATAAAAAGGTAATAAAATGTCCTTCTGTGAGGAAGTCAGTTAATCACATGGTTCCCCTGGTCAGTTTAATTACAACCTGTAGTTCCAGCTACTGATCTTTAAAGTTACAGGCCAAGTCTGCTAACTTGTTTGAGACAATTTCATACACAGACCAGTTATCTATTTTACAGATATCATACAATAATCACAAGCAAGGGGGTAAAGTATCATAATGATCACTTCCAGCTGGCTCCATATCTTTAGATTAACCCAGTTTTACCTATACATATGTTTGTATTTGACAGACCATTAGCTATATGTATGTATGTATGTGTGTATATATATATATATATTTATATTTGTCTGACAGTGTTTTATACTGCATGGCTTTAACTGTCTTTATGTGTTGTTTTTATATTTTTCTGATGTTCTATATAATGCAGCTGACACTCTATAGGTATAGATGCTGCAGTGGCTTTTTATTTTGCCCATGGGCAGCATTTTTATTAGGTTGTATCTTCACTAGAATATTTATATCAGTTTTTTTGCTTACTGTTAATTCAGAAGCTGGTTTACATAGTTTTTTTTTAGAAATTGAACCTCATTTTGTTATATCTGTGTTTTCTCAAAAAAGCTGTTTTTGAGCAATTGCTATACTGCAGATTTTTGTCTTGTATTTTGACATCATGTGTCTTCTTTAGCCTGATTATGTAATGAGTCTATTATGATCAGTTTTGTATTAATTCGTTGTGCCACTTTATATGTTCTCCTATGGTATTATCTTAATATTTATAACCACATTTTCAGCACCTTATATATAAACACTATTTATATTATTATCTTTGTTTTCTTGGTGCTTTTTATCATTGGTTTTAATTTTAATATTAATATTTGTATGTCTATACACTTATTCATCTCTGACCATATCAGATTTTTCACTTTGCCTATTTAATTTATTTATAAAGTGTAATTTGCACATCTACCCATGTGGTGGCAGCAGAGCTCTATGTGCAAATTTTTGGCACCTGCACTTTTCATTTATTTAAATAGCTGCACTACCTATTCTTGCCAGTCTTGAGAAAGTGCTTGGCATGTGAAAACATTTGACTAGACACTTCACTCTTTGTGAGGAGGGGTTAGCCATCAGTTGGATGGCGGCCTAACTCAGCTTGCTTAACTTCATGCTCATTTTTGGATTAACTTTTTGGAAGACTACCAATAAATGTATTTATGGATTTTATCTGTTGTCTCCATGAGCATTTTCTACTTTGGTTGGAGGGTCATGTGCCGACTCCTGTTTGTGAGTACTGTTGTTATTGCTGGCACTAACGCCGTTTGATACTGTCACCTTTCATTTACTTAATATTCACAATTCATGTATCACTACTTCATTTGATAAGCTGGGCAGAGCTTTTTGCAGTCCTGCTGTTTCTCTCTGGCTGACTATTTAGCCCCATCCCCTCCCCCCCGGCATAATCAGATTGACTCAGTAGAACTATTGATTCCATGGATATCCTCTTTGTTCTTTACTGTGACAAAATCCCTTAAAACAAGAGTTACCTACTCCTTTTCCTATCAACCTATCCTGTTGTAATATTCAGAATTCTTCATTCCTTGTGCCCCAGACATTGTTTTCCCCACTATATTTTGGAGTACCGCTATGTCCCAGACTTGCATGTACATCAGGCTCCCTGAATCATCAGTTTATTGGGTGTTATCCTTGTATATCTTGAATTCAGATGGGAATTGTTGACACATTGTGCTTCTTTGCTCCAACTGGGGGGGTCTACAACTGATGCACTACTCAGATCAGCTGTCTATTTCTTCATAAAACTATGTATCTGACTCCTGAACATGGTGACCCTCTGCACTTCCTCACTATCCTTTAATTATAAAATCCTCCGGATAAGGCTGAGTGAAATTAGTAGATTATGTTTTTATTGAATTTTCATG
Source organism: Neoceratodus forsteri (assembly GCA_016271365.2). Taxonomy (NCBI): domain Eukaryota; kingdom Metazoa; phylum Chordata; order Ceratodontiformes; family Ceratodontidae; genus Neoceratodus; species Neoceratodus forsteri. Next base: position 1,685,947,404 of record CM057456.1, read on the forward strand.
AAATTCCACAATTTTCACAAAGACTTGTTGAATTTGACTCCAAGTACAGATGTTATTTTGCAATTATTGGCAGTAAACAATTAATAAAATTGACACACTCAGTCTCCTTGTAAGGTCTAAGAAGCTACCAGATTTAATGGCTCTGCAGTCTCCAGTTTTAAAGTTTCTGGTGTTTATAAATATGCTGTTTAAATTTTTGCAAATGTCATTTTAAAATGTTGTGAAAGTTTGGCTACTTATAATTCAGTCCCATTTAAAGCTGTAAATATTAACTTTGTCAGAAATAATCATGTGGTATAGTAGTTTAAATGTTTCAATTAATGTGGTTGAATTTGGATATATATTTTTTAAAGAGGAAAATGCTAAAATTTAAATTTTGGCTTCATGTTTGGCAGGCAATAACTCCATCTCATTTGAAGCTAGAAAAATGAAACTGTGTACAAATAGAAATGCAGTGGTAACCTGTTTACCTGTTAAATGTTATAACATTTCAATGAATTGTATCAAAATTATATTAAAATAACAGAAACCTAAATTTTGGCAAAATGTTTGGCTATCAATAACTCAGCCCCCTTTGAAGCTTGAGACTTAATGAATGGTGTACATACCTATGTTGTGTGTTTCTCAAAATCCCAAAACCTTGGAGAAATTTGGATAAGAACTTTTAAAATTAGAGTGAAATAACTGAAAATTTAATTTTGATTAAATGTTTAGCCACCCATAGCTACTCCTCCTTTCAACCTATGACTCTGAGATTTGGTACACTTATGTAAGCCTTTGTGGACTGTCCACATACCACATTTGGTGTCAGTTGGATGTGTACTTTTAAGCACAGAGCAAAATAACCAAAATTTAAAATTTGCCTAACTTCTGCAGAATCAGAATATTCATTCCACGGGCATTAAGTGGGTGGAATTTTATATTTTTCACAGGTCTAATAAGCACCATAGGACAGAATGCAGAAAGGCAATATGGATTAACTAAATACCTGTTGTAAGTAATGTTTTGACTCCTCCCATCTGCTGGAAATCCTTGAAATCTTTGGAGATTTGTTAAGCAATGTGGGGTGGAAGAGCCAGATTTTTCCCTTTTGACATGGATTGTAATGGTATTAATTATAATAATCAAAATTGCTAATGCTTTAGTAAGTAGTCTGCAGATCCATCCTTCTACACTAACTCCTTCCTTTCTTCACTGCAGTACTCCTCTCCACTCCCCCTTCTCCTACTAGCTCCACTACTCATCCATTGTGCTTCCCTAAGGTGGTTGGAGTCACTAAAGTCTGCAAACATCTTAAGCGGATTTCTTCATCTAAATCTGCTGGCGCTGATGAGATCAAACCAAAACTCCTTTGCATTGCCTGCTGGGAGCTTGCAGATTATCTGAATGGGTTGTAGGAGCAGATACAGTGAACAAGTTTAAAAGAGCATGGGACAGCTATATGGGCCTAAACAGAAGAGGAGGGGTAGTACAGAGAAGTAAATGGTAGGAGTGTGGAAGGGGGTGGGCCATTTTTTGAGCAGACTAGATGGGCCAGTCAGTCCATTTCTGCCAGCAGGATTCTATCATTCTATGATCTTCTGTCACTAGTCTGTTCAATTGCTACTTGATTTCTGGGATTGTGCCTAATCTTTGGAAGTTGTGCCACACTGTACAATCACTTAAAATAATAAGGATTTAAATACAACAAAATCTCATACCACAGTGCCCTTAGACTTGTCTAATCTAATGTATTCTTCTAACAGTGTCTGATGTTGCTTTTTTCAGAGTCCAAACATGTGAGTCTTCCAGGTCACTCACAGCATAATTAAAGCACTGTCTTGAGCCTGCCTTCTCCATGATGTCACCCAACTCCTCCTCTGTTTATTAAAAATTATACAATCAGGATGTCTACCCAGCAGGAGGTAAATTAATAAAGGTGACCTCAGCAAAACTCATGTCCCCACATGACTTTCTTTAAATAACATCCCCTCTTTGATCTCAAGGAGCTCTTCTTCCCAGGACACGTCAAAGAATCTTTTATGACTTCGTACTAAAGTGGCATAACCTGCTCTCTTCCTCTAAACGTTATAAAAGTTTATGATTTCCCATCCTAGCAGCTGGCAAGCTACAAATAAGCTAGATAAACAGGAAATTCTTAATTTATTTTCTTATAGCCTGTAATTATCTCTTGGCCTTCCAGGTAACACCTTGGAGCTAAAATCTGGGGGGGGGGGTGTCATTCTACAGGCTGTTTCAGCATGTCTCATGAGAGACACTCAATAGCACATTTTTATATTACAAAAATTATAGATTAATCAGAACCAGCTGCCTGAGTGTCACATTAACTAGTTAAAAGAAAACTATTTAGGAGCACTAGCATTACCAGTTTTTCCACATATGGTGATACATCAGGGTCACACAATATGAAAGCGAAGGTTGTGGGAATCAAACTCAGGTATGTCCAATGCACCAAACTCATTAGCGGCTCATTACTCTAACATCTAGGCTATACAGCTAGGCTATTAATAGCCTCAATCTCTGCTACTCTAGCTTGCCTGAATCATTTTTCAGTATCAGTAGTAGAAATGGGGAGAAACACGGGAACTAATTTCTAGTAGTGCAATTAAATGTCTGACTTAACCAGGAGCAAAATGGAGAAGTGTCTCTCCTGTATGCAATGCAGCCGCCTGAAGTCATAAAACTCCCTGAATAAAATGCCACATACAGTATTTTGAGGAAACATGCCCCCAAACCCATATCAGCTATGTCCAGTCCTACGTCAAACATGATGGGTTTCCCTGCAATTTTCTTCCCATTTCTAACACTGATTTTCACATTTTTGCATACAAACAGTGCAATGCAGTAACTTTTTCCTAGAATTCTTATATGGGGGTCAAAGGTATTTCAGTACATACAGTAGTCTCCAGTTTCTCTGTCACCCCCTACATTTACAAACATCAGACATTTGGTCCACTTAAATCTATCCTACCCCCTAATCTAAGGAGTCACTTCCTGATTATTTGCTATTAATTACAATTATGATAGTATTAGCATTTATGGTTTAATAATGAATGACCACAGACTTACTGTACACTGGCCAAATCTCCAGTGCCTTCAGTTTCTTCTTCTGCAGAGTCCAGAGACAGACTTTAACGCTATAAAGGCACCATCATGTTTGCCTACTATCCACAGTGGGTGGTGGGGGGGCTATACTGATGCACTGAGTGTGCCCTTCCCCTCTTCCAGTTTTGGTTCCCCTGAAAACAAAAACTGACTTCAGTAGGGTTTCCTTTAGTTTCACCCTCAAGTTCTAATTTTTGAACTTTTATTTCCATAATAAATATTCCACATTAAATTAAAATCTATATTGATATAATTCTCCTTATTTGCTGCTAGCCCTGGAGACACCAGTTGAGCACAATGCTATTACCAGTTGCTTCCACCAGAAATGATGATTTGTATTCTGAGAAAGCCCAAGAAAAAGCAGTGCCTGTAGCATCAACCACTATACAGTACAGATACAGCTAAAAACTCTATTTCACTGCACAGCTTAAACATAGAAACATAGAAGTATAGAATTTGATGGAAAATATGGACCGCTTGGCCCACCTAGTCTGCCCACTTCCCTACCTAACAGATAAGCTGCAGATCCTAGTTAACCAGCAGCCTACTTCTTTCTACCCCCACCCCATAGAATTGCCTTATGTCTGTCCCATGCATTCTTGAATTCCTCCACTGTTTTTGACTCTATGACCTCCTCAGGAAGGCTGTTCCTTGCATCTACAACCCTCTCTGTGAAGAAATACATCCTTATATTGCCTCTGAGCCGTCCCTCCTCTATCTTCAAATTGTGCCCCCTTGTTCTTGCACATCTCTTTTTCTGAAAGATGCTACCCTCTTGGACTTTGTTGATTTCCTTGAGGTATTTGAAAGTTTCCATCATATCTCCCCTCTCCCTCCTTTCCTTGAGGCTATATATCTTAAGCTCCTTTAGTCTTTCTTCATATGTCTTCTCGTGCAGACCCTGCACCATTTTGGTTACCCTCCTCTGGACAGCCTCCACCCTGTCTATATCTTTGCAGAGATGGAGTCTTCAGAACTGTACACAATACTCCAGATGTGGTCTTACCGATATCTGTACAGAGGGACAACAACTTCCTGTTTTCTACTGGTGATGCCTCTCCCTATGCATCCCAGTATCCCCAGCCTTCCTTACTGCCTTCTCACATTGCTGGCCAACCTTTAGGTCATCTGATATGACTACCCCCAGGCCCCTTTCTATTTTTATTGTTGTCAGTATCTCACCCCCATTGTGTGCTCTTGCCCTGGGTTTTTGTTTCCCAGGTGCATTACTTTGCACTTCTTTGCATTGAATCTAAGTTGCCATATATTTGACCATTCCTCTAACCTTGCCAAGCCCCTTTTCATCCTTTGCACCCCACCTTGCATATCAAATCTGTTGCAGATCTTTGTGTCATCTGTAAAAAGATATACCTTCCTCTCCAGTCCCTCTGCAATGTCATTTATAAAGGCATTAAAAAGGATTGGCCCCTGTGGTACCCCACTAGTAACCCTCCTTTCTTCACTGTGGACTCCATTTACTATTACCCACTGTGTCCTGTTGTCCAGCCAGTGTTTTACCCAGGCTACCTCCCTGGGTCCCAGTCCCAGGCTAGCTATTTTGTTTATTAATCTTTTATGCGGGACTGTGTAAAATGCCTTTCAAAAATCTAGGTAGTCCATGTCCACAGTCCTCCTGGTCTACATTACTTTGGTCACCCAGTCAAAGAAATCAATTAGATTTATTTGACATGACCTTCCTGCTGTGAATCCATGCTGCCTTGGGTCCTGTGCCCCACTGGCCTCTAGGTACTCAACAATTCTTTCCTTCAATAGTGATTCCATCACTTTCCCTACCACTGAAGTCAAACTGACAGGTCTGTGGTTTCCTGCCTCTGTCGTGCTCCCACTTTTGTGAAGGGGAATCACATCCCCCCTTCTCCAGTCCTCAGGTACCACACCATCCTCCCATGATTTATTAAAAAGGGTAGTCAGTGGTGTTACTAGTTCTTCCCTTAGTTCTTTTAGAATTCTGGGGTGAATCCCATCAGGCCCCATTGCTTTGTCCACCTTCAGTTTTAAGAGTTCTTTCAGAACCCTTTCTTCTGTGAAAGGACTAATATCAACCCCCTATCCAGAGTTCTTCTATTGACTGGATTAGGTCTATCCCCCTGCTCTTCCATTGTGAATACTGAGCAGAAATATTCCTTCAGTATCCCTGCTTTTTCACTATCTCTCTCTGCCCAACTATCTTTCTCTTTATTCAGCCTCAGTATCCCTGCCTTCATCTTTATTTGCTCCCTAATGTACCTATAAAAGGTTTTATCCCCCTTCTTAACCAAATTAGCTATATTTTCCTCAGTTTGGGTCTTTGCTCTTCTGACTGCCTTCCCCACTACGTCTGCTTTAACTGGCACAGTTCTCTGTCCTGCTCCTTCTGTGTTTCCTTATACTTCCTGAATGCTATCTTTTTCTCCCTTACCTTCCCCACCACTTCTTTTGAGAACCATAGTGGTTTTTGCCTTTCATTTTGATTTGTTTATTTGCTTTACACTTGCCTCTGTGATGGCAGTTTTGATGTTTCCCCATTGTTGCTCCCCCCCCACCTTCTTGCCTATTTGCTAGTGCTTTTCTAAGGCACTCTCCCATTATGACAAAATCAGCCCTCCTGAAGTCCAGTACCTTCACTTTTATGTGGCTTGACTCTACAGCTAAGTTTATTGTGAACCACACTGTTTGGTGGTTGCTTGTTCCCAGATGGCTACCCACTTCAAGATCAGTGATCGTCTTTCTGTCCCCATTTCAGAGTACCAGGTCTAAGATTGCACCCTCCTGAGTGGGTTCCAGAACTAGCTGTCTGAGGCATGCCCCCTGTAGGGCATTGAGAATGGCCCTGCTCTTGTATGTGGCTGCAATAAAGGTGCTCCAGTTAACATCTGGTATATTCAGGTCCCCCATCAGCAATATCTCACCTTTCTCTGCCATCCCAATGATGCTTTCTATCATTTCCTTGTCCATTTCCTCCCCCTGAGACAGGGGGTCTGTTTACAACTACTGTGTGGATTGTGGAGCCATTTCCAGTCTCCAGGGTGACCCACAGTGCCTTCTCTCCTCCCTGTTTACCCTTTAGTTTTGTTGCTTTAATCCCTTCCCTAACATAGAGAGCTACTCCTCCTCCTCTTCTTCCCTCCCTGTCCCTCCTGTAGATTGTGTACCCTGGTATGTTGATATCCCGGTCATGGTTCCCTGTGTGCCATGTTTCTGTGATTGCCACAATATCCAGGCATCCCTCTTCCATCAATGCCACCATTTTGGGGAGCTTTTTACCTAGACTACAGGCATTGGTACTCATTTCCTTCCATTTTGTTCTGGCTTTATTTCTTTTTATCCCCATCTCTGTCCTTACTGCCTTTGTCTTTTCTCCATTTACCCCTGCCCTTATCCCTATCAACTGCTCTATTTTGATGTTTACCTCACTAACTGCCCTGATTTTTGGGGGGGGGCTAGGATTTCCCTTCTTTTCAGTATCTCCCCCCTTGGCTATTTTAAATGCTTGCCAATGAAGCATTTAAACCTATCACCTAGGATCCTGGGAGACTGGGAGTCCATCACAATGGATGCCTGGGTGCTTCAGTTAGTAAAGCTTGGTCACATTCCAGAATTTCGAGAAACATAGAAACATAGAGCTTTTCATATAAAAATAGAGTTAGTTCTGTTTTTTTTACTCACCCCTCAAGCACACTGTTTCCTATATGTATTAGCCTACTTATCCCATAATCTAACCTGGTGAGACTGAAGGTATGAGTTGAGACAGGTGAGAGGACTACCTCGCCCAGAATGCCTTGCTCAGCCTATACCTCACAGTTAGCCTTTCCTCTCACTCTACTCACAGGGCAACACAGTAAATGCACAGTGCACAACTTGTAGCAAAACTAATATTAATACTCAGTAACATGTTTAAACAATTAAAACAACAACAATGGGTTAAAAATGTAGGATCTGCCTCTGTCTAGTCGCCTTTGCTGAATCATGCAGCATCATTAATAGCAGTTAGGAAAAAATGAACACAGAAGTGAGAGCTTGCTTTCTGCTTGGGAACTAAAATATATAGCCATTTATTCTGCAGATTCTATACCAACTATAGGCTGATACCCCCAAACATATACAAAGTCTCACACACACACACGCATGCACGCACGCACACACGCACACACGCACACACACACACATACACACATATGCAGAGCAAAGCCCAACATTTTGTCCTTTCCCACTTTTTATTATAAAAGATTTAACTGCAAACATTCAGTACAATTTAAATTCCAAGAGCTATGAAATGTATATGGCTTTCACATTTCACGTAGCTTGTCCTCATCCTCCCACAAATTATCAGTATTAATTTAAATTAGGTGACCTACAGCAAATAGTTAAAAAACATACAGTAAACAAGCTATTGTCACTTAGCAGGTTGTCAATCAGGCTTGTTAAGAACAGTTAAAATGAGCATAACTGATTAATCATTTACGAAGCTTATTAAGGTAGATATTCTTCACTGAAAAATCATTTAAAGGGACACTGTCAACCTTTTTTGCATCATGTCATTTTTGGTTAACACCCTATGTTTTATAACTGCTTATGCTCTCTTAAATTCATTGATGTTACTGGTTGTTTGAACTGTCTCCTTTCTTAGTAGACCTGAAATGCATGCTAATGGTGTAATTATATACCCAGCCTTGTTTTGTTTTAAATCTGTGATCTGTTCTTTAGAATAATTCCAGAAGATTAGGGACACCCCAAACAATGCAGCCACTTATGATTTAATAAGCTGCTCTCTTTCCACAGAATCTTGAGTGGCTACATTGTGTTGGGTTGTTCCCAAGTCCAGGAAAGATGCAGTGCCAGTTAATCAAGAGAATGTAAACAAACATTTTTTTGTGTGGTGACACCAGTTTGGTAGGCAGTCTATTTTTCACCTTTTAAAAGAAAAACCGAACTAGAACTTAAGTACCATTTACATAAACAATCTCCACATAATGTGACCAATCCTAAAATGTGTTTTTTTTTTAAACTAGGGACACTTTGTGACTTAAGGGGGTTGACAGTGTCCCTTTAATGTTTAAAAAGTATCCAGAAAAACTAACAGATAAACACCTGCTATTTAAAATATAGTGTCATCCTGATGGAAACCCTTTACTACCCATTGCTTCTATGTGAGAGACCAGGATTTGCACACAATGTTTTGGATTTTTACCCAGGATAAATAAGAAATTCAAAAGCCATCTGGCCAATGAATAATTCAATAGTACTAGTTGCAGATGGCAACAAATACAAAAAGTAGATGTACTGTACTAGTAAATTATGTTTATTTCAGTGGAAAAAACAAAACACTTAGCAAAAAATCTCATTTTCAATGGGGCAATGTTTAACACAACACATATAACACTGATATGATAGAGACACATGGAAATAAAAATGAAAAAGTATGGTATACAAAACAATGTTTCATAAATAATGCACCAACACCATCTGACAACATGATGACCCAAGTGTCAAAAGGAATTGTCACGGGATCCCTTCCCTTGAAATAGTACACCAAACCATTCATCTTTGGCACTCAGTCGGCATCTTTATTGAAATCTTTCATCTTTCTACATGCCCCCTTTTCTTTTATCACATCTATACATAGTACTCCTGTAAAAACACATCACTTGATTACATGACTTATTCTCCACTGTAGTCGGATGCACACCTAATCTACCTTCATCCTTCTGGGTGCCCACCCTAAGGCGTTGACATGTTTAGGTGCACACCCAGTCCATACTCCTTCTTTTTATCCTGGCCCATTACCTTTGGCCCCTTTCTATCTACCCTAGCCCATTACCCCTTGGGCTCCCTTTCTTTTTATCCTGGCCCATTACCTTTGGCCCCTTTCTTTCTACCCTGACCCATTACCCCTTGGGCCCCCTTTCTTTGTATCCCTGTCCATTACCTCTGATCCCCTTTTATCTTTATTCTGTTTCTTTCTCATCCTGGCCCATTACCTCTTGTGCCCCTTTTTTTTATTCCGGCTAGAGATGTGTGAATTTGCCAAATTTCATTACACAAAATATTTTGTGTAATTTGACTTTTTTGTGAAATTTTTCACAGAAGCAAAATGCGGAATTTTGCCCGTAGAGTGAAATTTCACACACTGAGCATGAAAATTGCCACTTGCGGGTGAAATTTCACAGCTTCACACCCGACGAAATATTTTGCCGAATGGCTGAATTACATGAAATATTTCACATGGCAAAATTGCTGGTTTCATGGGAATTTTGCAACATCTCTAATCCTGGCCCATTACCACCTGGGCCCCTTGTATCTGTGTTCTAATCTTTTCTCCCCTTCACACTCCCCCTTCCTTTCTTCCTCCACCTTGACCATCTGATATCTCTGGCCACCTACTGATGTCCCCTTCAGCAGCCCACTGTGGCTCCTTAATCCCCTTTTCTATGTCCTTTCTTTGCCTACCTATGGGGCAGGTGGGAGGGCAAAACTCCAGTAGCAAAATATGCAGTGGGAGCCCAATCTCACTCCACCTTTTAAACTTCCTGATTTCACAGGCTTATCCTTTACTCAATTCTTTTCTCTTCCTTCTAGCCCTGTCCCTTTTTGTGCTGACCTTAATCCTATCATTCCCCCAATCTCCCTCAGCTCCAGCTCATCTCTCCCCCCCCACTTCCTGTCTAGCAACCTTCAAGGTCAGGTGAACCCTAACAATGGAGACTGCCTTTTAACAGGCAACACATTTTGTCATGGGATCCTTTCCTTTGAGATAATACACCAAACCAGTCATCTTGGGTGCTCAGTCAGCATCTTTATTGAAATCTTCCATCTTTCCACACACCCTTTTCTTTTACTACATCTATACATTGTATTCCTATAAAAACGAATCACTTGATTATGTGACTTGTTCTCCACTGAGGTAGGATGCACACCCAATTTATCTTCAGCTCTCTGGGTGCCCACCCTACGGTGCCAACATATCTAGGTCTACACCCAGTCCACTTTCTTTCTTTTCATCTCTGTCTGTTAACTTGGACCCATTTCTTTCTATCCTGGCCCATTACCCCTTGGGTCCCCTTTTCTTTTATCCTGCCCATTGCCCCATGGCCCCTTGTATCTTTATGCTGTTCCTTTCTCTCCTCTCTGTCTCCCCCTTCATTTCTTTTCTTCTACTAGCCCATCTCTAGCTATTGCAAAGGAAGATGGGCTCCTCCCCCATTGTTTTCCTATTATATGCCCCTTCGATGGTCCCCTGCTGTGTCTGTACCCTTCCACATTTGTACTGCCTTCCCAGTCTTGATACCCAATGTAACCTCTTGATATTGCTGTCCAACTTCTCCCACATTGCCACTCCTCCTTCCTGACATTGGTTATACCCACCCAATGATGTGGCCTGCTGGCCCCTTTCTATTTGCCCATCTGCCTGTACATGCCCTACCTGACATCATTTCCCTATACATGAAATTCAAATACCCCCAAGCCTTTGTATCACCAAGGGCAACCCTAAATTTTCCACCCTACAGCTCCCTGCAGCTCCCCATTTGACAGCCTAAATAACTTTAGGTGAGTCCCTCTCTATACCCCAGCATTCTAAACAGCATCTCAGTCCTTTGTCTTTCTTTCTGCTAATGGCCACCTCCATCTTACCCATAATTCTTGAACTGACATAACCTCTCCGCCATGCCCTCCTTGTCTTGCCCTATAACCTGGCAGCCATGTCAACAATTACATGCTGCTTTACCTCATACTGCTCTACAAATTCCCACTGTAACCATGTATCAAACCTCCCAAAAGTGGCCCCTGACACCTACTAACCCATAGGCTGAATGTTATCTAAGTGAAATCCACCCTAAATGTGATATCCTAACATTCGGGAAAACTTTTGCGGTACAAGGGGACCCCATCTTTCCTGTATCTATCTCTTTCTGAAGACAGTTTATCCTTAACTAAAGAAAAGAAAAAATGGAGAAAGGCATGCACTGGGGCTAGGAAAACCTAAAAATGATCTATATCAAGGAGAAAGAAAAAAAAAGTTATGTAGGGCAAAAGTCGAAGCCTGATCTCTCCTAGGTAATAATTAAAGTTGAAATCAAACATGTTGCTACATAGCCATATATAGTAGTTAATGGATTTACCAATAGGAATCTGAGATATCAGTTAAGGAGAATGAAGGTTTCTGTATAGTACTCTTCTTGTCCACCTATTCTGAAAATGCACAGCTCTCTGCTGGAGTGAGAAAGTAATTCCTTCTAATTGATACATTACATCAACCATCTCTTTCCAGTCTGTTATCTTCATATGTTGGGGAGAGAGCCACTTCCTAGTGATAGCTTTAAAAGCCACCACCAGCAAAGTGTTTCATAGGCATTTAGCTTCTTTTCCTGTCACTCTAGAAGGTGAGAGACTAAAAAGAAGATTTACAGAGCCATGCAGCAAAGCTAAGCTAAAAATTGCCTGCAAATCACCCTGCATTTCTGACCAATACAGCGTCAAAGCTGTGCAAGACCACAAAATACATGTCTGTGAAGGTAAGGCCTCACCACAGCCCCTCCTGCAAACAGGCCAGACTGATGGAGACCATTTGGAAACCACCACGGGAACACAGAAATATCTAATGCTGAGTTTCCAGAAAAATTCTCTCTACCTCGGAGATGAGGAGGATTGCCAGGTGTACCTCCATGTTTGAAGCCATTGCCACTCTTCAATTGTAATAACCAATTCCTGTTCCCATTTCTGATGAATTTGTCAGTAGTTTGCTGAAAGTCCAAAAACAAAATTAGCATACAATAAAAAAATGGCTTTCTCCCCAGACCTAGACTTCCAAATAGTTTCAAATGGTGAACCAGGTAATGAACTCTCATTATTGTGTAAAAATTTCTTCTGTTGGATCATTATATAGTCTCTAATTTGGTAATAAGGCATTCTATCAAAAGGGATAACTGCTCCCTCCTGCAGCAGTTGCCAAGAAGCATAAATGTCCTTGACTTCTATGTTACAAAACCATACATCAGTGTGGGCTGGATGGAATGAAGGGTCGGCCAACCACCCTTGGTATTTCCACAAATGAAATAGAGTAATGCCCCTTCCAAAACTCCATTTTCATCCTTCTAACATCGCTTCAGTACTTGAATAAATTGGTTTCTCACAACTCAATGGTCTGGAAGGGAAAACACATTGAACCAATAATAGAGGGGTTAACTTAAATCTATAGTTTTCCAGTGAGAGTGTTAGGTACTATGACCCAACAACAGGGCAAGATGTGTCTGAGCAGAAACCCAATAGACTATTAAAGAGGGAACAGTAAGACCCCTAAATACTTAGGGAGGGATGAAATTTGCTGAGAAATCCTGGGTCTTTGGCTTGCCAAATATATTTTATCAAGTCATTGCCAGGATTCCAATTTTTTTACTGGGACCTAGAGATGTTACAAAATTACATTTCACTGGTGAAATTGCAGCAAAATTGGCAATTTTGCAGCATGAAACATTTCACAAAATTCTGCCATTCAGCAAGATGTTTTGCCAGGTGCAAAATTGCTAAATTTCACTTGCAAAATGCAAACATCCACTGCAAAATGTGCAATTTTGTCAAATTTTCCGGGAATTTTGCCAAATCTAGACCACATTTTGTCATTTTGCATGTGAAATTTCAGATTTTGTAGGCTAAATTTCACAATTTGCTGTGAAATTTCATATTTCACCCATGGAATTTTGCACTTTGCACCTGCAAAATATTTCACCAAATGCATGAATTTTGTGAAATATTTCACAGGATGAAATTTTCTAATTTTGCACATCTCTTCTGGGACCTTGCAGGGGACACAATGAAATAAAAATAAAAGCTGCAGTAAAGCATTCATTTTCAAAGTTTAAAAATGGTCATGAAGAGGGAGGGGTAATAATGACCACCTTTGCAAATCTCATTTCAGTAATGTCAGCAACAGGGCATAATTTAAATGAAAATGTTGGGATACTGAGGGAGACAGATGGATCCCAAGATATCATAGTGAAAGAACATCCCATCTCATAGGAAACCTATTCCACATGGATAAAGGAATGCTGTAATTGAAATTAAATTCTTCAATTTTTGTAGTATTAAGAGTGTAACCTGAAAGGGCCGAAAAAGGGAATATGCTCAAAAACTGCTGGTAAGGAAGTATCCGGATTAGTTAAGTACAATATCACATCATCAGCATACAGCGCGAGTATATGCCGTTGGTCTCCAAGTTGGACTCCTTCAATTGATAGATTCTCCCTGATGCCCTGGGCCAGGGTCTCAGTATAGAAAGCAAATACAAGAGGTGACAAAGGGCACCCTTGATGTATGCCTCTTCCTAAACTGAATGATGAGGAAACATGTCTGTTTGCTCTGATAGATCCAAGAGGACTATTACATCATTTAAACAGTAAATGAACAAAATGCCTGAAAACCTAAACCTGGAAAGGACAGCCCTCAGAAAAGACCCATGAAACCTAATCAAAATCCTTTTCCATATCAAGACTAAGTATGAGGGCTGGCTGTTGTGATAAATAAAGTGAGTCAATTATATGGACCGTGTGCTGGAGGTTATCCTGAGCCTGATGGCCTGGGACAAACCTGATCTGATGAAGGTGAATTAAACCTGGTATCATGTGCTTCAGCATCCAGCTGATAATTTTATTTCTATTTTTATTTAAAACTTTAACTGGGTAAAAAGCACTGGATCACATTGCCCTTTTACAGACTTGACCCGGATACAGAGCATAATTACATCACAGTCAGACAAACATAATAAAACACATAACAATATGAATATTCTCACTATGTCAGTGATACAATCCTAAAACTGATTATATAATATAAAGTGCAATGCCATAGACAACCTCTAGGTACACTTACATCCCACCCCTAGGTACAAGTGTCTTTTTAAAGATACTTTAAAAGAAGTTAAACTTCCTAATTTTCTTAAGCCATCAGCCAATTTATTCCAACTATCTATTGCACAATATTTAAAAGAATTTTGATTTTTTTATGTTTTACAAAGAGGAATTTCCAACAAAATGGAGGAACAGGATCTTAGCTGCCCAATATTTGTTCTACAAGAAAAAAAGTTGTGCATAGGAGTGTATATAACACTGTAAAGTGATCTATGCACAAAACATAACTCCTGGATAGAATCTCTTTGACCCAAAGGTAGCCAACCCACTCTACTGTATAAATTGCAATGATGCTCCCTATGTCTAGCCCTTATTGTAAATCTACAAATAGTCACTTTGATCAGACATTCTAATTTTAACCCTTTCCCCAAAATCCAATAGATACTCATCTAGATCAGTGAATTTTTCATTCAAGTAATCCGCCATTTCCTTTTCCCTGTGCTCACCTGTTGTTCTTTAACTAAACCAATTATATTATTCTCTTTTTTGTGCCAACAAATTATTCACATTTTTCCAAAACTGTTTTTTGGCATGAAAAGTAGGAACTTGTTCATTCCTAAAAAACTCAACCTTAGATTTTTTTATTTCTTTTATACATCTATTAATAGTTGTAAGTAATTTATAATCCATATTGAAAATGGAAATAGGCCTGTAAGAGGCACATGAAGAGGTGTCCTTTCCAGGCTTAGGTAAAACAGAGATAATCACCTGGAACCAGGAGACTGGGATAGAGCTCTCTCAATCCATGGTCTCCTGGAAAACCTTCAAGAGTAAAAGGGACAACATTTCCTTAAAATGTTTATAAAATTATTTGGACAAGCCATCAGTACCTGGACACTTCTCATGTTTGAGATGCAAGATCTCTCTGCCAATAATTCTGCAAGTGCAACAGGGGACATCAATGTATGACCAACTGTCAGAGAAAGGGATAGGAGAGATAGGTTTTTTAAACAGCCCAATAAAGCATTGGGGTCCACTGGAGGGCTAGGAGTATACAGATCTGTATAATATGATCTAAAGGCCTCAGTTACTGCAGGGATTTGACTGAGAATTTGGTGAGTATGTGGGTGTCTTAGGGCTGAAATGGTAGCCTGGGCCTTATGAATTTGCAAACAACCTGCTAAGAGTTTTAAAGACTTAGGACCCCCATCATAATATTGCTGTTTTAAAAAGAGGAGCTTTTCTTTGACCTGATAATCCAATATATTGTTTAATCTCTTCTTTAAATCTAAAAGGGACCTTGCATGCTGCTTATCATAGGTGGCCTTTTGCTGGGCCTCAAGTTGTAGAATCCGCTGGTGCAATTCCTCCCATGTGACTTTGCTGACCTTCTTTTTATTAGCAGATAGTGAAATGAATTTCCCCCTCAAAATAGCTTTAATACTGTCCCAAAGTAAGGCCAGTGGGGTGTCTATAATATCATTGTCTATCAAGGCCTGATCATAGGCCTGTTGGATAGTTTGTTTAACTTCTGGATCTTGCAAAAGTGATAAATTCAGGCACCAGAAGGTGTTCTTTCTTTAGTCCCCAAGTTTAATTTTAATAAATAGAGGTGTATGGTCAGATAACACCAGATCCCCCACCCAACAGTTTTGAACACAATTCAGGGTTTCCCTTGGAAGAAACAAATAATCTATTCTTGAATAAGTTTTATGAGGAGGGAATAACATGTGAAGGCATTTTGCTTCCCATGTAATTGATGCCAAACGTCTAGGTATTGCATCTCTCTCAATAATTTAACAAACAACTTAGAAGGTTTATGTTCCTTCTTAGGGGTACCGGATGTGGAATCTAGCTGTGAGTTTAAGAGTAAGTTAAAGTCCCCTCCACAAAAAACTTCCCTTCTGCCCATTCCTGCAGGGTTAAAAAAATTGCATGATAAGTAAGAAAATCTGAGCCCGGAGGAACATAGACAGAAGTCAAAGTTAAAACCTTACCCAGAAAGTGGCCCTTCATAAACACAAACCTCTCCTCCTTATCTGACAAAGAGTCAAGTAATTCAAAGGTGACTCAAGAGGGAATCAGAATAACCACCTCTCTTTGGTGACCTTTTTTATATGAAGCATAAGCAGAGGCACTGAACCCAAAGCTACCCAACTTTGCATGTTCCTTAGGAGAAAGATGCATCTCCTGTAAGAATGAAAAATCCGCCTTCATTCTCCTAAGGAAACTCAAATATTTACTACATTTAGCCAGATTAGTTAAACTGCTCACATTATATGAGCAACATACAGTTGAGTTAGCCATCTAAGAACCACCAAAACACAGTTGTGATCTCCCTGGAACTTGACTGGTCCCCAGAAATAGAATATAAGATAACCAGCCCCAGTGCACCACCTTAAAAAATATGTGTTCAGAACCTAAATAAAAATGAATACCTGAATAAGCTGTGCTGTGATAATTGTTAGCCAAAGAATACAATAACTTCAATTGCATACAAATAACACTACAGGAAATAATCAAAAAGATACAGTGAGAACTGCCAACAGGGCAGAAACCTTACAAAAAACACCAACCCTGAACTTGTAAAGCTAAATTAACCTACAACAGCGACTTCCAAGGGAGGGAGCCACAGAAAAATCATGACTCTTAAGCAGTACTCTGATAAAACCAAGCACTGCTGGGGGAACAAGCTTGGTTCACAAGGAGTCCCCTGGGCCTCCAATGGCCCTAAACTGAGTTGTAAGGCATAGCACAAACACCAACATGAGCAAGACTATTCTCCTCCATGGGGACCAATGCAGGGATAAATACAACTTAATAATGCACTCTAATCAGGAAGAATTAAACACCCAGAAGAGAGCAAGAGAGAGAAAAAAAGGGGTGGGGAGTAAAAGGAGAGAAGGTGTTGGGTTGGGAGGAAAGGAGAAAAAAGATTAAGGAAAATGGAAAACAGGGTCCATAATTCATCTCCAAGTAAAGGAGGTTGAAAATTAGGTCCTGGACCCTTCATCTATGATGAAAGTACATTAATCAAATATTGTTAATACAGTGTTAATTGTACACAAAATCAACTAAGTTGCTTCCTAGACCAAAACTTATCCCCCCCAAGACTTATGAAAACAGCAGTGTGGTATACTGTAATGATAAGATTTCCTAAGTGTTTCATGCCTAGGACCCCTATAAAGTTCTCACCTTGTCATTGATAGGAGCAAATTAAGGGTAAAAGGGTTGTGATATGGCTTATCATGTTAACCAGGATTGAAATCAAGCTACCTTTCAAGCAAATCTATGTATCTACTTCAGACTAAGGCACATAATAATCCACATAACACCACAACCATTTATTTAATCAGCAGATGGAAAAGCCTACCATTAATAGTACATACTGTACCTACTAGAACCTAAAAAAATGATACCAGCTCTTTAACCCTGCTGTATCACATGGACTACTAGCCATGACTTAATGCTAATTTAACAAATCGGGACCTGGTCAGTGTAATGAATACATTATTACTAATAGTAAGTGAATAGCAGATATCATAGAAAAGCACTTAAACACTGTACAAAAATGTAAGACCCCCCCCTCCCCAAAAAAAAGAGCTCAAGGCTTTCCTGAGCTCCTTGTTAGCAACATGGGAGGAAGCCAACCTATGTTCTACTGAATCTTGGTGATATTAATAAAGCTAAAAGTCTAAAAGGGATCCCTCAGATTCAATCAACTCAGGATCATGTTGCTGCATAGGAATACTGTACCATCTCTGAAAGTGCTTGCAAAGCGGTGCATGAAATCTGTTGTGGTTTTAGATTTGGACTGCATCCAGTGTTGGGTAAGTTACTTTTTGTATTACTTTCTATTACTTTTGGAAATTTGTTGCAGAAAGCTCTGTGCAGTCACTAGCAAGGATGAAGAAGTATTGGAAAATGTAATATACCTTACAGTTATAATTACCTATGTCTTTTTATACAAAATAAATAAGTAACTGTAACTTATTTCATTTATTTGAAAGTAACTAGTTACTTACTTATTATTTTCAAAAAATGTAATCTTTTATAGTTATTTATTATTTTTGTATTGTTTTTGTATAAAAAGAAATAAGTAAGTATAATTGTAAGGTGTATTACTTTTTCTAGTACTTATCCATCCTTGCTAGTGACTGCACAGAGCTTCCTGGAACACGTTTCCAAACATAATAGAAAGCAATAGAAAAAGTCACTTACCCAACACTGATTGCATCGCGTAGGAATCTGCATCTTAAACACTTAAGTCAGTATGAAGTGAAGAGTTCATTTACATAAATCCAACAGTTTCAAAGTAAGGCCACAAGAAGAGCTTGTAAAACTTGGTGGGGATGGAGCGATCTAAAATCTTAAGTCGAATCCTTCCGACTTGATTGAAGCAGGATCCAATAGCAACTGAGGAATTTCACCACCAAAAGGGTTTGTAGGATCATACAAACATGTCTCTACAAGAATATGAGACTGCATTGCATGTGAATCCTCAGCAAAAGTCCAGGGACCACAAGGAACTAAGCAGAAACAAACCAAAATGAAGGGTCTCTTTGCAGAAATTTGTCTGCTGTAGGTTAAATGCTAAAAGTATTCAATTGATCCCAGCAGTGGTAATGTGGTCAAAGATTCCAGGTTGAATCCTTCAATCTGAAGCAAACCAGGATCCTATTGCAGTTTAGAAATTTCACCTCCTATAGTATGTCAGAATCGATGCTAGAAAGCTACCACAACTATAAAATAAGATCAGTCACACAGGAAGTCAAGATCAAGGCAAGGACCAGAATTGACTGCTCATGAGGAGCTACAGTTGGCATCCATGAGAAAGGACCAGCAGTGCAACCCCCAGGGAGCTGTTGACCATGGACATGTCTATGGTGTGGCACAGAAACCCTGTTCGTTCCATAAATACTACTGCTCCATGAAGCACCTGAGTGAAGAGAACATAGCTGAATAGGCTCCAAAATATAAAGTCTCTGGGCAACAGCCCAACTGCAGAGAAGAACTTGAATGACAAACTGTACTTCAACTACAAGCTTTGAATGCAAATCTGATGTGTGCTATTCAAACCAGAAACCCAAGGTGTGAGCTAAGGTCTGCCACAGGATTAACATATATGTACTGCAAAACAAATAAATGAGATACAAGCAACCAAAGTTTACACATATGTGGGGGTTGTACCATGGATTTTGTGGTCCAGGCATTAGTTGTTAAAAGCCCCAATGGCAGGGCAGCACAAAAGTTTGAATGCATGACCACAGAAGCTGGATCATAGATGTCTCCAACTTTCACCCAAAGAAGCAGCTCATAAATAAGAACAGCAAGTACTTACAAAAGCTCTCCACAGGAAGTATCACTTGGAGGGAGTCCCTTCTAAATGGTTACAACAAAGAGTGGATTTCAGCAAGTGTTTGCTTCTTGCATTGCTTTTTTCCTTCTGGGGAAACCTTAGACCAGACCTCCTTTTGCAGGGCACATTGCTCTTTTGCTTCCTGCACCTCCATGGCTTCATCCGAGACTGATTAACATTCTTGGAGAGCCTGCAGAGCTGTGTCATAGTCATCAAAAATGTGAGGTCAGTTGGGAAAGAAAACTTAATTGAGTTGGGTAGGGTTTATTAAATTTTAAGTTATTTTACTTTTGAATTTTAAAAAGATGTACGAAAGTTCTCCATCGCCATTGGATAGAGGGAGAGTAATCATTGTAACATGTGATGTGATGACCATGAAATAAAAGCTGTCCTTTCTTCCAAGCTCTGTTCAAGATTGTTTGTTTAGTAGCGTAGTTGTAAAAATGCATGGTTATTGATCAGGGATGTACACCAGGACCTGCAGTCTGGTCAACGACTGGTGGGCTTTTTCCAGCAGCAAAGGTAATAAGTCCTAAATGTCCATTAACAAGCCCAGGAGATTTTGCAAACATTTCAAAATGTTCTCCTTTCCCTCAGCTCTCTCCAGAACACTGTAGATCCTAACATTGTTCAGACGGGAATGATTTTCTAGATTGTCACATTTTTCATTCAGTTGCTGAGTGTCATGCAATAAACAGGTGAAAAGCTGTTCCAATCTAGCAATGCAGTCATCAGTTTCTGACACCTTCTTTTTAAGACTTTGTGTTTTCCCCTCCATTATAGCCATGGAGGATTTCTTTTCTTGATATAGTGATCTGATCTTGTCATAAAAATCCATAGTTTCTGCTAGGAGAGTTGCATTGGGAGGTTGCTCTGGGTCTCTAGACTTTTCAATCACCATAATTGCAGCTGAGCTCTTTAGTAATGTTGCAGATTTATCAATTTTCTTCAGCCCCCGACATCTTCCCATATAATGTTAACCTCCTTAACACCAAAAGTAGAGTGGATGGTTGGAAATTTAGAATGCAAGGAGACAGATTCAACTCGGTCCCCACGGAGCTCCTTGGTTAAGCTGCCATCTTGTTCACGAATGTCACCGGACGTCCTGCAGTATAATGTTAATGGTATAGCAAGCTCAACCCTAGCCAATACACAAAGATTTGATCACATTTATTGTGCCTCTTTAATACATTTTTTAAATGTTTACAGGTGTGCACCTCACGTGTGGCCAAAATCAAAAGCAAATAGTAATAGTACCAGTGCTCTTCCCACACTGCTTAAAAGCCTGCAATTCATTCAAATCAATTCAGTTTTCTTACTTAGTTTTCATTCCATCATTTTAGCATCTAGAGTTATTCTGGTCTCATCATTTAACTGAATCATAATCAGCCTAACCACCACTACTAGCAATATGACCCACGGTCAGGAAACTACACCTTCTATTTTAACATGCAGCTGAGGTCCCACTGGTCTCTTTCTTTCTTGCATGGAAACCACTCTCTGGCTCACACAGAAGTGTAAACTGACAGTGGCATCCTAGTTAGTCACTACTTCATCCTCATCACACACACTTGGCACTTTACACTATCCTCCAAAGAGGTAGACATACAGAAAGCCTCAACCATGAAACATCAGGCACTTTTATTTATTTTTTTCTAACATATTGTATCCACTGCTCAGGGCCAGGCAGGAACCTCCTTCCACCTCAGGCAAATACCCATATAACATCCTACCGAGAACCTGCCAGCAATCTGGTCAGAACCACCAGTCCACCCATGACACACTGCTATGCTGCCCTTCTGTATTACCCCACAGGGCCAAGTATACCTTCAGCTCCTTCAGTATTTCTTCACTGAAGTCCAGCTGGCTGACCACGGTGGAGGTGAAGACTGGTGGTTTCCCAGGTGGAAGGTTGCTCAGTTTCAGTGGTGGACATGGTGGATCAGCTGAGACTTCATCCTCCCAGGCCTACACCTCTGTTTTTCCATTTTCTGTGTCCCCCCACCCCTCTAGGAGTGTGTGACATGATTGGTTGCTGGCAGAGCCCAATGCAGCCAATCCATGTGCTCGGTCCAAAGCTTTCTTCCAGTTAGTCATGGAGCCCTTGCACTGTCATCCATTGTCACCCAGGTGGTGGTAGTGCAGTGGGTTATGACACTTTCCCTTTCTGGAGGTGAGCATCCCGTGGGATACTTGATCCTACATCCCCCCGGCAAACCTTCTGATGGCCCAGGCTCATTCCTGAACCTGGGTCATCAGCACTGTGAGCAGTAGCTGTACCACTGCACTGGTGGGCTGGCCACCAGGCATTGTTATGATAAAGCACTCTCTGATTCCCATATCAGAGGGTGGTACTGGCCTGTATCCTGAGCCTATAGATGGCACCCTAACTTAAGGTGGGTTGCAGCTACATAGATCAATACTTAAATAGGTAGGTAGGTAGGTAGACAGACAGACAGACAGACAGACAGACAGATAGATAGATAGATAGAAAGATAGATAGAATAAGATAGACCAACATGATAACTAAAACACAAGAGACACAAGTCTGGAAATAATAGTGCCTCCTATCATACTTAAAGCGGTAGACATCACTTGAGCTTCCAGGGTCTGACGCTTCAAAGATCTCTTCCTTGGGGAGTTATACAAGTTGCCCAGAAGGAGTTATGTGTTGTGAGTTGTGTGACCTGTCTTCTATATTTAACCACTGGTTCATAACCAATATGCTGTAGGAGATGCTAACCCCTGACACTTGTCTGTTTTCAATCTAGCTTAAGTTTGTGTATGTGAAAACAGAAGCAGATGCTGCCCCAGCAGCTGATTGACTCATTCAGAACTGGTAGCTGCCTCAAAGATGTGGTTACACAGAGAAGCACCAGTCTGACAACATTCCCTTTCATGTAAGCCTGATAGGAAGCTAAGATAAGCATTTAGTTTTAAGGTATGGCTCTCTATCTCTCCAACTTGATTTCCTCTATACAAGAGCGTGCTCATGTATAGGGGCTGAGAAGTCCAAAGGGCACTGATATAATTTGATTAAACTCTTATCATTGCTCTGCATTCCTCTTTTTCCCAAAGCACCCCAAGCACTCAGCTACTTCAGGCTCAGGAGTTACTTTGTAACAGGGCTTCTCTGTTCTTGTGCGAGTCTCCTGTTGTAACTCAATGCTGAGATAAGAATCAGGAGTGAGCACCAAAAAAAACTAGCTGCTTGCTCTGTGTAGCGCTGCTTTTTAGTAGTTTACCCAACTGTGAAGTTACACTTAAGAGAAAACCAACACACTGCAGTTTACGATTGCTTAACCCCATAATTCTCCTGATCTCCTTAACTCAATGATATTCACATAATCTTTTATCAGCATCTGATTCCCCACAAACAGAGGTACAGTTGTACTGTTTTCAGTATCTTTCTGGCATGGATACTTAACCTGTTGTAAAATATACATACAGTGTATATATATATATATATATATATATATAATATATATATATATATTAACATGTTTTGACCAACTCAAATGTCACATCCTTACCTACCTTGTTTTCCTCAGAAGTGAACATGTCTTACTATGCTAAGAGTCCTCACAGTCTATAAAAACCTCATATTTAGTGAATCTATTTTCCCTGAAATTTGAAAATACATCAGAAGACATTCACAACTTGATCGTGTGTGGGTAACTCTGAAGGGTGCCTTTTGCAGGTCAGTAGAGGTCAGATCAGCTTGATATGGAGATTACAGCTCAGTTCATCCTCCTAATATTCTTGTCCACACTGGGATATAAACAATGTCCTGAGTAATTCCCAGGGTTTGTCATGTGACGTCCTAATACATTCTCCTGTAATAGCTCAGGCCATAGAAGCAGCAGTTAATTATCCACATTTCAGGCCATATAAGGTCAGACAAGACCTTATTGTTTTTGTTGATTTTAGCTCTGAACGTGAGGGATTCCATTGCTCAGGGACAAAAAGAGTGAAGAGGGAATCCAGCTTAGGAATCCAGCAGAGGTCAGCATTCACTGGAAGAGCAAATCATTCCTTATCATTTCCAGAATGGGATACCGTATGTTTATAAAAATAGTCAATAGTTGCTCAGACTTGCACAATTCATAAAGTACTGGCTTTAAAAAAATATATTTTATAAAGTCTTGGTATATAACATTTTATAGACTATAACAAATATTTTGTAAAGTCTTGGTATACAGCATTTTATAGTTGAGAGTTAAGTAAATAACTTAATTAAAATATAGACTGCCAACTACAGTATGAAAGAGACGTGTCTGTAACTGGTGGGCTCCATTTCTCCTATAGACATCTATCCCTATAGCCAATGCCATTTTGTAAGTACCAGAAAAGCTGTCACAGTTTGGTCTGTAATTTATGAACTTTTCTATGCGAACCATCCCTTATTCTTTAATTCTAAAGAAATTTTTATGAAAACAAAAAGTTTGTGTGTCAAACTTTATCTCATCCTTCATTTGCTTCTTCCACTCAGGTCATAATTTTCTGTGACATCCCTAACTTGTGAAAATTACTATGAGCTCGCAAACAAAGTATTATGGCTTACAACAATCAGTGCAAACTACACAACAGAGTATGAATACAAATTAATTACACAAAGTAGGTTACACCCAACAGTCACAAACATTAAATGTACTAAAAACGTCTTTTAATTTCTGTTTAAAGCATAAATAGTTGAATATTCTATTTCAGGGTTAAAAACCCATTGAACAACACTTATTTGCAATGATGAACCAGTTCAAAAGACAAACACAAGTTACACAAGTTAACACTGTAAAGTATGCCTCTGCACAATAATGTTATGTAGCATGGCACATGCAGTGAACACTCTGCGTGCCTTCCCAGGTGCAAGCATCATCATGCTGTCTGTCATGTCCATGCACCAGAATCTCATCTTTAGGACTCCTGTTGTCCTCTCAGTCACAGACTGTGTATTCCGTGTGCCTCACTGTATGATTCTTCAGTCCCATTGTGGGCCACAAGGTATGAAGTCATCAGCTAGAGATGTAATGGATAGTCATTGTCACATGTTAGAGAGGGTAACATGGTTAGCACAAGGTGACTGTATGGCACACAGAAAGCTGTCATACCTGTATGGGGTGCTGCACTCACCGACAGTACATGTCACCATTCTCTGCTCTCATGTGCATCAACTACAGTGCCAAGACATGACCAGCCGAAGATGTAGGCATCATGGCATGACCCTGGGTAATTGGCACAAATTTATGATCAAGCCTGAGGCATCACATACCAGCTTGCAAATAATGCTCTGGTATTCCTTGCAGTTGCAGTATGTCTCTTTGGTATGTTGTGTGGGGAGGGGGGAACAGGATTGCAACATGTGTACAGTCAGTAGCACTTAATATGTTGGGCATGCCATGCACAGCATAGAATGCCTCCCCCATGGTCCATATGGCCTGCAGTGTTGCTGGGAATGGGATGTGCTCCTGCTCATGTAGGAACAGGGCATCCATTACCTGCCACACTGCACAGGACACAGATCACTGACTACACCCATTATGCCCCGAACACCCTCTGGAATAACCCTATGTTATAATACACCAGCACACACAGCACCTTTGTCTCCACCAACATGGCATGAAACCACTACATGGTAGGAGCCACATGACCATGGACCATATCATACAACTGACCCATGAAGGCCTAGTCTATGTGAAACCATTCCAGGCAGAGTGTGTTCCTGAAGGAACAGGCATCCATCCTGGACAGGAGCACCCACAGACATGGAGGGATATACCAGACCTGTTCTAGCTCATGCTCACCATCTATCAGGAGACAGTGCATCAATATGGAGGAACACAATGCACCCAGCCTGTGCAACAGTAGACACATGGCCCACAATGAGCAACCCTCTCCTGCTCTGCGTAGGCAACATCCATAGACAAGACAGGCCCTTGCTGCATTTATGCTGACAGGTGCCCCACCCCTCTAGGTTCTAAGGCCTCCACAGACCAGGGTTGTCATTCCCATAGAGACAGGGGCATGGCCTCCTCGAAATCCTCACCAAAATATTGCCTTTGAGAATGAGAAAAGCTGTAAACACATATGTTTTGGTTCCCCCTTAGACCAACTGTTATTTGTGTGCCCCTCCAAAGTTTCTTGACATGGCACAGACAGACAGATAGGGTCCTGTATCACTGTGCCTTGTGACAGGGTTGAATAGGGCCCTGTCCCAGTTATTATGAAGAAGGAGTTTAAATGCAAGGATCTGTTCTATTATCTCCTTTTCTGTTTCTTCTCTGTCTGGTTGTGCAATCAAATTTTCTTGTGAGACCTAGGACTTGATCACCCCGATGGTCTTGTAGTTCTCTGCCTCTCACCATCTCTCTACCCTCACTTGCTGTTTCTGTCTTTTCTTCCCCCTTGCATATCTACAGTTATAAAAGATATATGTGAATCATTTTGTGGAAATGTAATTGGTATTGGGATCCCTTTGTATAAAAGTGTATATAGTTATACTTTTGAAATGTTTGCAAAGCTATTTGGAACTCAATGGGGTTAAACTGAGATGCAATTTTTAAGCCTTTTACAGAAGATGTAAACAATAGGTTCATTCTGGGTCACAATCTTCTTTTTGCTGTACCTGCTGAAGCATTCAAGAATATTGGAAACTTGCAACAAACACTGTGTGAGAAGCATGAGGTAAAAGCAGCTCTTACACACAGTATGCAAATATACAAATACAGCAATAAGGAACAGTAAACATTCGGTGCATAAAATTTTAAATACACCCATTAAAAATCTAAAAACAGACTGATTCCCAAGCTGTAAAGATGGTCCTGAAAATAAATTCCTCTGGTCCCAAACGCCTGCCCAGACAGGAAGGTCTTAATGATGTCTATGGAAGGCACCTTCCAGAGGTACCCCAGCAATGAATTCCAAAGGACCGGGACTGCCACTTCAAACGCCCTGTCCCCAGAAGATTTTAACCTAGCCCTGGGGACCTCCAGGAGGGCCACTCCAGCTGACCTGAGAGAGCAAGACGGGGTGTAGGGATGCAGAAGTTCCTTCACTTAGCCCAAACCCAACCCATGTAGGGCCTTGTAGGTCAGAAGACCTACTTTAAAGGTGATGCACCAGCGCACCAGCAGCCAATGCAGGTCACACAGCACCGGTGTAATGTGAATAAACTTCGAGTGCCCAGTCAACAACTGGCCCACTGCATTCTGCAGAAGCTGCAGGCACTGCATTGCACCTCCTCTGACCCTGAAGTAGAGTGCATTACAGTAGTCAAACCTCGAGGTGAGGAAAGCATGTACCAGTGTGGCCAGGTCATTGGAGGGAATAAGGGACTTAATTCAGGTGATGTTCCAGAGATGGTAAAACCCAATCCAGAGTGACAACAGCTGACACCTGAGCAACAAGTGTCAGCTCATTCTCCAGAACAATGTCCAGATTCTTCACCTTTGGAGATGCCTCCAGTTTGGTCATGCCAATAAAAAAAACACCCTATCCCAGAGGTCTGCATTCCTTCTCTTCAACCTGGCTCAACCACCAGACCTCAGTCTTCCCCAGGTTAAGTCCCAGCCAGTTTGATGATGTCCAGGCCTGGATCTCAGCCAAGCACTCATTTAGCACATTGACCGCTTCAGATCTCCTGGGTGCAAAAGACAGGTAGAGCTGAGTATCATCAGCATAGCAATGAGAACTCAGCTCATAAAACCTTATAACTTCACCCAGGGGCAGCATGTACACTGCAAACAACATGGGGAGAGGACAGAATCTTGGGGAACTCCACAGGGCAGGTCTATTGGATCTGATGAATAATTTCCCAGTATCATCCTCTTAGACCTGCCTCAGAGAAAGGACTCAGACCAGCTGATGATCTTGCTGGTGAGTCCTACATACTCCCTCAGCCTGTCCAACAACACCCCATGGTCCACAGTGTCAAACACTGAGGAGAGATCGAGGAGGAGAATGAGAATCATATGCTCTACTCTATCCCTTGCCCTGAAAAGATCATTAAACACCTTGACCAATGCAGTCTCCATGCTGTACAAGGCCCTAAATCTGTACTGGAATGGTTCATAAATTTGGAAGCCCATGAGGCAACCCTTGATCTGTTCCACACCCACCTTCTCAAGAACTTTCCCCAAGAAGGGGAGGCTCAAGATAGGCTGGTAATTCGCCAAGATGTCAGGGTACAAAGATGTTTTTTTCAGCAGGGGCTTAACCAGAGCCTGTTTAAGAGACTCCGGAAAACCCCCCACCGACCAGGAACTCTCGACAATCTTGGCAAAAAACGAACCCAAATTCTCAACGCAGCCAACTAGTAGCCACATTGGGTCTGGGTCAAGGTTGCAGAATGTTGGTTTAATCCCAGACATCACCCCAAAGACCTCCACTATCATCAATGGCTGGAACTCTTCCCTAGGGTGACTGGGTGTGTCGGCCCACTCAGAGACCGCCACTGTTGGAGAATGATATTCCACTTGGAGAAATCTCAGCCCTCACAGAGGACACTCTGTCTGAGAAGAACTGAGTGAACTCCTCACATTTATGAGCTGAAAAAGCTCTAATGGGTTCCAGACAGGCCAGATACAATAGCCTATCTACATCCTGAAAAAGCGGAGCCGGTCGGTTCTTCCCAGCTACAATCATCCTAGACATAAAAGCTGCCTATTTTTGGATGATTGCATTCTGATACTCATCATAATGAGTACTCAGAACCAGCCTGTCCTCCAGGGACCTGGTCTTCCTTCAACACCTCTCCCTCTGCCCCCTGGTTTTCAACGTTCTCAGCTCACCACCACACCATGGTGATCCAGGGTGTGACACCAGGGGGCATACACTGATCAGTGCCAGGCAGTCCAGTACTCCGACAACAGCCCTGTTAAAGGCCATCACGGCATTCCACAGACTGTACATTTGCATTGCATGGGAGCTGTGCTGGTTCAGTGCTGGAGGGTCATGTCTGTGTACATGTGGCTGATTTGTGTCTCTTCAGTGTGTTGTCCACCCTACATATGTATCCCACTCATACTGTTCCCTGTGTTTCTGTGATTGCAGGTCTACCGTGGACTGGTGCTGTAACTCATCCTGTGGCACAGGGACTTCAGCTGGACAACCCCGCTGGAGTCCAATGGGGACTCCCAGGATGACAGAGAACCATAGAGTGGTGGGACTGTACCATAGCTCTGGAGGTTGGGGACACTAGAGGTGAATGCTTGTCATGTAGCAGCAAAGTTACCCTTTTTTCTTTCTATTCAATTTACTGTTTTAATTTCTGTTATGTGTGTTCATATGCCCTGTTGGCACTGTGTCCTGCACCTGTATGGATGCAGTGGGTGAATAAACCATCTTGAGTGGTATTGGTACTGTCATCTCCACTACCCATCCAAGCCAGGGTTTCTCAGGGCTCCATCCAGGGCCCCATTATCTTCTCCATCTTCCTGAATGACTTCCAATCTGTCTGTGCCAACTTGTATAACATAGAAACATAGAGGTTGATGGCAGATAAGGACCACAAGGCCCATCCAGTCTGCCCATTTCTTTTTTTACCTTATAAATGTGCCATTGGCCTTTGCTCTGTCAGTAGCCTATCTATTCATACTCATCTGTATTGCTCCTTTATGCCTATCCCATGCCTGTTTGAAGCCCTGCACTGTATTCATAGCCACCACTTCCTGAGGTAGGCCGTTCCATGCATCCACCACTCTTTCTGTGAAAAAGAATTTCTTCACATTCCCCCTTAATCGGCCTCCCTCTAATCTCATGCTGTGTCCTCTTGTCCTGCATTCTTATATTTAAACATGTTATTTACCCCAGAAATCTGCCTATTAGGTGCATACATGGAGATTCCTGTGTCTATCAGAAGATACCACATTGCCCTTATCTACATGTCCATTAAGAAATTAGTTCTACGTCAGTGGAAGGACAATGATGATATCTCCTATTCAGAATGGCTCAATGAACTCCTTGCAAATCTCAGGACAGAGAAAGCAATACTGAGTCTTAATAATAAGTCTGAGAAATATGCAAAAATATGGGATCCCCTACATACACTGTATTCCCTTTGAAATTCCTACCCCTGTATATATTATTCCATTGTTGAAGTAGATTCTAGATGAATACCTGTGTTGAATAAGTAGGGGGGGAGGGTTAAAAAAAAGGAAGGTTGGGGGAAGAGGGTGGGGGGTGGGAGGAAAGGGGGATGAGGACAGATCCTTGGTATTGTATATATCATGCCAAGTATACATTGTTTTTCCAGACCTGTTCTCATTATTGTGAAAAATTAATAAACTTTAATTTGAAAAAAAAAACAACAAAAAAAAAATGTTAGACTATTTCACCTTATTAATGCCCTTAAGGTGTTTGAATGTTTCAGTTATATCACCCTCTCTCCCTCGGTTGCTCTAGGGTATACATATTGAGCTCTGTTAATCTGTCCTCATATGTCTTCTGATGCAGTCCCTGCACCATTTTGGTTGCCCTTCTCTGGAATGCCTCAATCTGGTTAATGTCCTTGTGAAGGTGTGGCCTCCAGTACTGCATGCAGTACTCCAGATGGGGCCTAACCAGTGTCTTGTAAAGAGGGATTATTACGTCTCTCTTATGACTCATGATACCCTTACTAATACACCCTAACATCTCCCTAGCCTTACCTAGTGCTTTAGAGGTCTGCTTGGATGATTTCAGGTCATCAGTGATGATGATGCCCAAGTCTCTTTCTTCCTTTGTGACTGCCAGCAACTCCCCCCTCCCAGCCTATAGGTGGCTTCAGGGT
Source organism: Neoceratodus forsteri (assembly GCA_016271365.2). Classification (NCBI taxonomy): domain Eukaryota; kingdom Metazoa; phylum Chordata; order Ceratodontiformes; family Ceratodontidae; genus Neoceratodus; species Neoceratodus forsteri. Next base: position 1,685,977,471 of record CM057456.1, read on the forward strand.
TTCTCTTCCCTATGTGCATGATCTTGCACTTCTTTGCATTAAATCCCAGTTGCCACTCTTCTGACCATTTTGCTAGTTTATCCAGACCTCGTCCCATTCTGCCCACCCCATCTGGATCATCTACTCTGTTGCAGATCTTGGTGTCATCTGCAAACAGACATACCTTACCCCTTAGTCCATCTGCAATGTCACTAAGGAAGATATTGAAGAGGACTGGCCCCAGGACTTATCCCTGAGGTACCCAACTTATGACTTGCATCTCTTCTGACTGTATACCATTTACCACCACTCCTCTCTGTTTTCTGCCCATCAACCAGTTTGCCACCCAGTTGACCAACTTCTGACCCACTCTGAGCCTACCCAGCTTATTTATCAATCTTCTATGTGGAACAGTGTTGAAAGTTTGTTGAAGTCAAGTAGTCGACATCAACTGCTCCCCCTTGGTCCACCACTCTGGTTACCCAGTCAAAGAAACCTATGAGATTAGTTTGACAGGACCTTCCTTTTGTAAACCCATGCTATCTTGGATCCTGTGCCCCTATGGATTCCAGGTGTTGCACTATCCTTTCCTTAAAGAGGGCCTCCATAATCTTGCCCACCACTGAGGTAAGACTGACTGGTCTGTAGTTCCCTACCTCCTCCCTGCTACCACTGTTGTGGAGCGGGATCACATGAGCACTTCTCCAGACTTCTGGGACCTCTCCTGTGCTCAGAGACTCACTAAATAGTTCTGCTAATGGCTCTGCTAGCTCCACCCTTAGCTCCTTAAGTACCCTGGGATGTATGCCATCAGGTCCCATTGTCTTGTCCACCCTGAGCTTAGCGAGCTCTTGTAGAACCCTTTCTTTTGTGAAGGGAGTAGTGCTCACATCCTCCCCCCGTGTCCATTGTGCTAAGCTTTGGGCCCTGCCCTACCTTCTCTTCAGTAAATACTGAGCAAAAGTATCTATTTAGGATACATGCTTTTACAGGGTCCTCCTCCTCACATGCCTCCTTTTCTTCTTTGAGCTTAACAATACCCCCTCTGGACTTCCTCCTTTCACTAATGTATCTATAGAAAGTCTTGTCACCTTCTTTCACTGTTTGTGCTAGTGTTTCCTCAGTTTGGGACTTTGCCTACCTTACTGCCTTCTCTGCTTCCCTTAGGGAAGTTTGGTATGCCTCCCTATTTTCATCCCGCTATGTTCCCTTATACTTCCTGAAGGCCAGCCTTTTGGCTCTGACCTTTTCTACTACTGTATTTGAGAACCAAAGTGGTTTCCTTCTTCTTTTGCACTTCCTTTTCTGTCTAACACAATGGGATGTTGCTTCAAGTATTGCATCCTTAATGCTTGCCCACTTTGCCTGTACCCCCTCACCTGTGTTTCTTTTTGCGAGGGCTAGCTTAACTCTGTTGGCCATCTTATCAATATCAGCTCCTCTGAAGTCCCATATTTTTGCCTTGGAATGGGATGATTTAGATGTAGTGGCCAAATTGAACCATACCATGTGATGGTCACTGGTCCTGAGGTGACCTTCTACCTGGAGATCTTTGATCCCGTCCCTATTAGTCAGTACTAGATCTAGGATAGCCCTGTCTCTTGTGGGTTGTTGTATCAGTTGTTTGAGGCCCCCCCTAAAGGGAATCCATGATGTGTCTAGTTCTGGCAGATGTTCCTGCTGGTATTAACCAATCTGTATCCGGCATGTTGAAGTCTCCCATTATCAGAACCTCCCCTTTAGCTGTCATGTTTTATATGTCTTCTAACAGTAATGTGTCTATATCCTCCCCCTGGTCTGGGGGCCTGTAGACAACCCCAGTTCTTATGGCTGTCCCATTTCCTGTTTCCAGGGTGACCCACAGTTCTTCTAGCTCCTTATGTGTATTCTGAATTTCTGTAGCATTGATATTTTCATTGACATACAGGATCACTCCACCACCCACCCCTTTTTGCACCTCAGTCTCTTCTGAACAGTACATAGCCAGGTACTGAAGTCTCCCAAGTCTGGTTACTGGTAAATCATGTCTCACTAATTGCTACTATGTCCAGTTTAGCCTCTGACATTATTGCCTGCAGGTCTGGGATCTTATTTCCCAAGCTGTGAGCATTTGTGTACATGATTTTTCCATTGGCCAGATTTCGGTGTGTTAGTTCTTGGGTGAGGTTTGGCATTTCCCCTGTGCATCATACGGGGAGAAGGACCTTTCTTCTTACCTGGTGATGCAAATGAACTGCAAACATGCTGAATCCCTGTTTGATCACTAGCTGAGGGGGGAGGGGTGTTCTTCCCATTCAACGTATGGGATGCTGCACCCCATCCCCATTTGCTAGTTTAAATATTCTGCAAAGACGTCAAACTTCTGCCACAATGCACTGACTCCCTCCTTAGTCAGATGCTGTCCATCAAATTTAAGGAACTTTCACTCCCAGAACTGTTGCCAGTTCCCTACAAATCTATGTCCTTTTTCCTGGCACCAGCCCTTGAGCTATATGTTTAGCTCCCCTATCTCCCCTTCTCTGACCTTCCATCCATCTGCCTCCCTCTCCCAGACTGGCAGGATCTCAGAGAAGGAGATGTCAGACAAAATAGATGATAGTTTGTCACCCATCCTGGTCAGGTGTTCCTTGGTCTCCACAACTGACCAGCTGGCGAGATCATTAGTCCCTATGCGTACCAGGATGTCAATGTTTTCTCCTGCTTTGTGAACAATCTTAGCAATGCGGTCAGTGTCTTTCCACACTGATGTACCTGGGAGACATCTGACTATTACCCCTGGCTGGAGATGGGTATCAACTCCCCGAATCATGGAGTCTCCTATGATCAGAAGTTTTTTGGATTTCCTTTTTGCTTTTTTTTGTTTTGGTTCCTGATTTGGGTGAGTTTTGTTGTGCTAGCTCCTGTGCTGCAGTGTCCTGCTCTGCAGTGTCCTCTGCCCCTTTGTTTGATTTTGGAGATAGAGGCAGATACCTGTTTGTAGTGTTTATATGATTTTTTGAGGTAATATATTGGAGAGCACAGAGTGATGGGGCACCCGATTTGCTCCTCCTAACCACCTGCCAACCTCTTGGACCAACTACCCTCTGCGGTCAAGGTTCTTCTGTTGGATGTTGGGGAAATAGCAGGTGGTTCTTATAATGTACTTCCTCTTGAATATGAAATTTGAGGTGCACAATCTCTGCCCATGCTGCCCAGAGCTGAGCCCTAAGATCTCCAATGGCCCGGCATGTAGAATGGGGGGGCATTGCTTTAGACTACATCAGCATAGTCAAAGACTGGGAGCACTATTTTGCTAATGAACTCCTTACACACCTGCTAAGGATGGTTGAGGTAAAGCTGCTAATGAACTCCTTACACACCTGCACATGTATATATCCATAGGTGCAGCCAGAGGCCTTGTCTAGCAGAGTGCTGTGCAGGAGCAAGTGGCAGGAGGCTTAGGCCCTGATTTGAGGAGGTAGCCAGTGGGAGGCAAGAATAGAGCACAGCGTGGATGTTTGTTGAGAGAAAGGTGAGGGGGTAGTGGTAGAGAAAGAAGGTTGGAAGGGTTAGAAGGAGCGAAGGGCATAGAGGAAGTTTAACCAGGCAGAGGAAGTGGGGATAAGCAGGTGAATAGGGGTAGAAGAGGTAGATAGGTTTGGGGGGAGGATAGTGAGGGAGATGAGAGTAAGGGGAGGCGAACTGGGGTAGGTGTGGTGGGGATGTTAAGTAGCAGGGGAGTTAGTAGGGAAGATAATCATTGGGGGGGATATTGGACTAAGTATCACAGTCACAGGAGGCTCAAGGAATGAGGTAGCCACAGAGTTTTTGTTTAAATGAGCCAAGTGTGGCAGTATAAGTAACCTCCCTGGGCAAGGAATTAAACCATTTTGGTGCTCTGAAGGCAAAAGACCTGTGTCCTTGAGATATACGACACTGAGGGATTTGTAGGGAGGAGTTGTCAGAACTTCTGGTGTGGTGGATATTGCATGAGGGGATGAGAAGATTCTTCACTCCAGAGGGCAGCAGTCCAATGGAGGCCTTCTTTACAGCAAGACTGGTATGGCAGAAAATTTGTCCATGCAGTTGCAGCCATTTGGCCTGTTCATAGAGATCACAGGTGTGAGTCTGTGGGGCAGCCCCTACAAGAATCTGGCAGGTCTTATTTAATGCTATAGGTAATCTCCTTAGTGCAATGTCAGTTGCTGCTCCATAGATTACCAGTCCATAATCCATTACAGAGACTATGGAACTTTGGATAGCTGTTTTGAGGGCTTGGTCAGTAATGCAGTGTTTATGCTTGTAGAAGAGACCAATGTGGGTATTCACTGTTTTGACAACAAGGTCTATATGGTTATTGAAGGACAGGGTAGAATCCAGAGTAACACCAAGATACATGAAAGATTGGATCTGTTTCAGGGCAGTACCTGAGCAATTTCTGACTATCAGTGGTTCTGCACGATGTTTGCTGTGGGAGCTGTGGTAAAGCACAGATTTGGTTTTATTGTAATTGAGCATCAGTTTCTTCTCAAGGAATCATTCTTCTACTTCTGCGAAACTTTCCTGAAGTTGCCTTAACAGCTGAGAGTAGTCAGACTTCTTTGTGACGATTACCGCATCATCTGCATAAATCATTACGCATCTGAGTTCTGCTGATGCCAGCTGTGAATTTTCTGCTTCAAATGTTACCCTCTCTTGTCAGTGCTGGTTACTGTTCCCCACACTGTGACAGGATCATAATCAGTGTCATCACTTCATCTGAATGAAAAGATAGAACTGGCAGTGACAGTGTCATCTTCAGGAATAGGGAAAGTTGTAAAATTGTTTTCTCATGTTTAAAGTTAAACAAAAACAAAAACAAAAAACAACAAAAAAAAAAGCTGTGCATAGTCTCATCTCACTGTTGGTTTTCCTGTTGATTCTGATGTTTTTTGGGTCAGTCTCTAATTGTTCTCTGTTATCTGGCTGAGGTATGCCAAACTCTGAAGTAATATGGGGGGGGGGAGGTAGTGAACAAAACTAAATGACAGTTGTTGAATTCAATATGAAATTTAAAACAAATAAACTAATATGAACCTTGATTTAAGAAAAAACTCATTTTCCTCTTACCATGTTGCTACTCGAGATGTTCTGTTGCTAATCCTTGCTCTGTTCTGTTCTCCCTATAACTTAATGTTCATCTGTGCCTGAATCTATATGGTACTGTGTGATTTTATTAAGTTCTTTAGTTCCTACAGTAAACTGTATTTGCCTTTTCTTTCTATGTATGTAGATCACAACTATTAATATACTCAAATGCCATGTAATGTATAGTATGCCACCATACCTGTCTATTATCTTCATATATGCCTGTAATTAAGCCATCATTGTATCAGTCAACTGTCCGTATACATTGTCTGTAATTAATTCTGGGTCACCCCTGAAAAAGGGACCTCTGGTTCTAGTGGGCTGACCCAGTTACCAAAATTCAATAAATAAATAAACAGATAAAAGAACTGTTTTTCTGGCATAACATTTGTTCTGTGACAGGTTGTGGTATTGCTGTAGCTCTCAGCTATCCCTCCCTCACCATTACACACAACTGTGTATGTGGTGGATTGCACCACAAGTTTCCATGTAGAATCATTGTTAGTCAGAAAGCATTAAATAATATTGATCTGCTACCTGGTATTGAACCATCTGGTAGAATCTAACTTTCTGTATTATTTAATCTTTGCAAAAACCTTTGTTAATGCACCAGTTAGGGTGACTTATTGCTACAAAAGTAGGGAAATGTGGCATCAGGGTTTCCAGCTCTAACTCCCTGCCCCTACTCCACAAACAGTAAAAGGAAAAAAGCATTAGGATTTTGGGTCTCCAGAGTCTTGATGAATCAGTGGTGGGTTTTCCTTGGGGTTGTCAACCTTAATGGTCACCCCATTCCATGAGCAAACAATGTCACACATGTTCTGCTGTGGGCCCTGAGTGAAGAAAGTTAGAAAACAAATTGTTTTGGCAACAAGTGGTGAAACATACTTCTCTACCTTTGAAGAGTGTATCAGCATAAGGTAGTAGCTTTCGAGCAGCACCTTGTGCTTTGGATTGAAGGCCATGGGCAGGGGGGCAGCAGTGAGCATTAGCACTGACAACCTTAAGGAAGACCCCACCACTGATTAACCAAGAATATGGAGATCCAAAATCCTAATGTTTTTTCCTTTTGCTGCTTGGAGGGTAGGGGGTGGGGAGTAAGGTATGGAAACCCTAACACCAGATTTCCCTACTTTTGCAGCATTATGCAACCCTAACTGGTGCATTAACAACATTTTTTGCAAAGAATTTCCTTTCTTTTTTGAGATAGTAGAATTATATCCTCATTCATACAGGTCCCTTCCTGACCTGCATGAACAGATGTAGATGTGCACAGTCATCTGGGCCATGAGCCAAGGGAAGACTCCATCCACCCATGGAAGTCCATGGCCCTGATGACCCTGCCCTTCTATGCAGCGTCAGATGTCAAACATTGCCAGTTATGTACATGCGTAGGAAAATGTCAATGTACCTTAGAAACAGAGAAGTTGACAGCAGAAGGAGATTGCTAAGTCCAACCAGCCTGCCCATTTGTTATACACCTATTTTGACACTCTAGTTGCCCTTTGTAGTCAGGGCTTCCTTGTGTCTATCCCATGCATTCTTGAATGCCCCCACAGTGTTGACCCCCCACAACCTCTTGGGGCAGGCTGTTCCAGGCATCCACCACTCTTTCTGTGAAGGAAAACTTCTTGATGTTGGTAGAGAACCTCCCTCCTTGCAGCCTGAGGTCATGTTTCCTGGTCCTGGAGTGCTTCTTGAGGTGAAAAAGTTCCTGTGCCTGTACCTTGTTAATGCCTTTGATGTACTTGAATGTTTCAATCATGTCCCCTCTCTCTCTCTCTTCTCTGCTCCAGGGAGTACATATTCAGTTCTCTAAGTCTTTCCTTGTAGGATATATACTGCAGACCTTGAATCATTTTTATCACTTTTCTCTGAACTGTTTCCACTCGGTCAATGTCCTTCCTGAGGTGAGGCCTCCAGAACTGTACTCCATATTCCAGGTGAGGCCTGACCAGCAATCTATGCAGTGGTAGTACCACCTCTCTTCTCCTGCTCGTGATTCCCCTCCCAATGCAGCCCAGAATTCTGTTGGCTTTCAATGTTGCCTTTCTTACACTACTTACTAACCTTCAGTTCATCTGAGAGGGACTAGTACGATCTCCCGACATCGATCTTCCCAGCTAAAAATAGCCCATATTTTACTTCCCGTTTGTAACCTTCCCACTGTTGATTTTATACCGATGCTGATTCTCCTGACACATACGTTTTTAATTTCAACTGCACCTTGCTCTGAGTAGCTTGTGTCCTAGTGTCTGGATAGATCTGCTAGTGGGAGTCATCCCCCTGATGCCATTAGCACATCACAAAGATCCGGTCTCCTGTAAAAGCTGTCTGTGCACCAACATTGATAGTCTGACAGAGAAACCAACAGCTGTTCGGTTCACAGCTGATCTCATCAGCAAATACAATGTCAGTCTCTGCGCTGACGCTGACAAAGAAACCAACAGCTGTTCAGGGAACAGCTGATTATATCAGCAAGGAACATTACCCTGATAAGCTACTCACCTGCTGTTACCAGGGCATAAAGGACAGGCCATATTACAGGCTGAATGTCCATAGCAAATCAAAATGGCAGAAGTGGTCTTGTCAGCTGATGAATCAGTAGTTTGCGATATGGTGCCCTCTCAGTGTGGAAATTCAAAATTGAGCATTAATGGCTACCTTTACATAAAAGAAAGAAGTCACAATGACATCTTTTATTGGTGCTGCCAGGGAAGAAAATCTTTGGCGTGCTACGGCCATGCTTCAACACTACTTGTAGGTGGGCAACACCATCTACGGTCAACCACTGACCACTGCCATAGCCCCGATGCTTGTGCTGCTCCAACTGCTGCAGCAATAGCTACATTGAAGCAAAGAGCCCTGACAACACATGACAGTCTGGCACAGCTCATACAGAGTGAAACTGCCAGTTTGTACTCTGAAGTCTATCAGAACTTGCCGCCCAAGCAGTCACTGCGGCAAGTAATTAAGCACGCATTTCTAGCATTTGTTCTGTTGCTTATGTTTATTATGAACTTCAGTAAAAGCAGTTCAGATTGCCTGCAGTTTAATTAACAGCATGTGCTATGTTGCAAAATGTTTATTATGAACTTCAGTAAAAGCAGTTTGGATTGCCTGCAGTTGCTGTGTTGCAAAATGAGCCCCGGGTCTGGCTGTTAGAACTTGTCGCTGAGTGCTTGTTGCAGCCGGGTGCCATTGGTAATGCAAAAGCTCTCAAATGGGGGCAGTGAGAGGATCTCAGATCTAGAAGTGGGTTGTCATCTGGGAACAAGTGACCATCAAACAGTGTGGTTCACGTTAAACTCAGCTACAGAGTCAAGCCATGCAAAAGCAAGGGTACTGGACTTCAGGAGGGCTGACTTTGGCAAGATGGGAGTGTACCTCAGAAAAGCACTAGCAAACAGGCTAGAAGGAGGGGTGGAGCAACAATGGGGAATCATCAAAACTGCCATCACAGAGGCAACACGCCTTTGTGTGAAGCAAATAAACAAATCAAAATGAAAGAAAAAGCCACTATGGTTCTCAAAAGAGGTGGCTGGAAAAGTCAGGGAGAAAAATATAGCATTCAGGAAGTATAAGGAAAAACAGAAGGAGCAGGATAGAGAGCTGTACCAGTTAAGGCAGAAGGAAGTAGGGAGGGAAGTCAGAATAGCAAAGGCCCAAACTGAGGAAAAGATAGCCAACTCAGTTAAGAAGGGGGACAAAACCTTTTATAGGTACATCAGAGAGTGTAGAAAAACAAAGGGAGGGATAGTGAGGCTGAATAGAATGAATGGTGGGTGGGCAGAGGGGGACAGTGAAAAATCAGGGATACTGAATGAATATTTCTGCTCAGTATTCACAACAGAGGAGGAGGAAAGGTCTAATCCAATTAACAGAAGCACTCTTGATGGGGGGGTCGATCCCAGCCCTTTCACAGAAGAAAGGGTTCTGCAAGAACTCCTAAAACTGAAGGTGGACAAAGCAATGGGGCCTGATCGAATTCACCCCAGAATTCTAAAAGAATTAAGGGGGAACTAGTGAAACCACTGACTACTCTTTTTAATAAATCATGGGAGGATGGTGTGGTACCCAAGGACTGGAGGAAGGCAGATGTGATTCCCCTTCACAAAAGTGGGACCAAGACAAAGGCAGGAAACTACAGACCTGTCAGTTTGACCTCTGTGGTAGGGAAAGTGTCTAGTCACTTCTGAAAGAAAAATTGTTGAGTACTAGAGGTCAGTGGGGCTGGGACCCAAGGCAGCATGGATTCACAGCGGGAAGGTCATGTCAGACAAATCTAATAGATTTCTTTGACTGGGTGACCAAAGTAGTAGACCAAGGAGGGGCTGTGGACATGGCCTACCTAGACTTTAGCAAGGCATTTGACACAGTATCACACAAAAGATTAATAGTCAAATTAACCAGCCTGGGAGTGGGTCCCAGGGTGGTAGCCTGGGTAAAACATTGGCGGACAACAGGATACAGAAGGTAATTGTAAATGTAGTCCACTCTGAAGAAAGAGGGGTTACTAGTGGGGTACCGCAGGGTTCAGTACTGGGTCCAGTCCTTTTTAATGTCTTTATAAGTGACATTGCAGAGGGACTGGAAGGAAAAGTATGCCTCTTTGCAGATGACACAAAGATCTGCAACAGGGTTGATACACAAGGAGGCATGGAAAGGATGAGAAGGGACTTGGCAAGGTTGGAGGAATGGTCAGAAGTATAGCAGCTAGGATTCAATGCAAAGAAGTGCAAAATAATGCACCTGGGAAACAAGAACCCAGGGGAAGATTACACAAAGGGGGGGGAGGTAGTAACAACAACAAAAAAGGAAAGGGACCTGGGGTAATCATATTAGATGACCTTAAGGTTAGCAAGCAATGTGAGAAGGCAGTAGGAAGGGCTAGGGGTATACTGCGATGCATAGGGAGAGGCATCACCAGCAGAAAACAGGAAGTTGTTATCCCTCTATAGACACAGTCGGTGAGACCCCATTTGGAGTACTGCGCCCAGTTCTGGAGACCCCATCTCCACAAGGACATAGACAGGATAGAGGCAGTCCAGAGGAGGGCAACTAAAATGGTGCAGGGTCTGCAAGAGAAGCCGTACCAGGAGAGACTAAAGGAGCTTAATATGTATACCCTTGAGGAAAGAAGGGAGAGGGGGACATGATAGAAACTTTTAAGTACCTCAGTGGAATCAACAAAGTCCAAGAGGGTAGCATCTTTCAGAAAAAGAGATGTGCAAGAACAAGGGGACACAATTTAAAAATGGGGGGGGGCGGTTCTGGGGCAATGTGAGGAAGTATTTTTTCACAAACAAGGTAGTGGATGCATTGAACAGCCTTCCTGAAGAGGTTGTGGGGTCTGAAACTGTGGGAGAATTCAAGAATGCATGGGACAGACATAAAGCAATTCTTGTGGGTGGTAGGAAGAAATAGGCTGTTGGTTAACTAGGATCTGCGGCCTATCCTGTAGGTAGGGAAATGGGCAGACTAGGTGGGCCAAGCAGTCCTTATCTGCCGTCAAAGTCTATGTCTATGTCTATGTCTAAGCATTTCAAGCATTTCTTGTGTAGTTTCCTATTCATGCCGCTATTAACACATGTCGGGATAATTTCTGTCAGTTTGTTTTTCGTCGGTAACTTTAAAATGTCGGCATGTTGGTGTCAGTGAAATTAATGTCAGGAAGTTGAAACTTGGGAAACGGTACTGATCACAAAATTTGGGGTCAAAATATTTAAAAATGGTGAAGTTATGAGTGTATGCTTACATTTTGCAATGCATGCCCATAATTTTGTTTATTTTAAATATTTTGACCCCAAATTTTCAACATAGCTTTTTTTCAAATCACCTCATGAATGTAACAGCCGTCATTTTTCAAATCCTGGCCAAAATGTGTTTCCGCACCTGTGTCATGGAATGATGTTGTTGGTGTGTGAAATCACTTTTTTGGTAGGTTTTTAAAATTTTCTACAACCCTGTTCATGTGGTGGGGTCATAACATAAGAAGGTTATGTTGAATATTTGGGGTACAAATATTACAAAACAATGAAGTTATGAGCATACATTGAAAGCTTGACACACATGCTCATAACTTCAGTAATTTTAAATATTTTGATCCCAACTTTTCAACATAGTGATTTTTTCACATCACCTCATGAACATGATAACTGTCATTTTTTAAAACCTGGCCAAAATGTGTTTTTGCACCAGTGCCATGGAATGAGAGTGCTGGACCTGGGGAAGGAAGCAGTCACATCTCAGGAAAGTATCTGTTGATTTTCACTGATTTTATTGTGGGTTTTGTTTCTTTTTCAACTTATTGTTGTTTTCAGTTGATACCAGGGTGCTTTCTGACTTAAGATGGAAAGGTACCTGTTTGGAGGCTTTGCAGAAACTATAGGGTTTTGTTTTTTTTGTGTGTGTGTTGAGCCCTGTAGCTTGGGGGAGGGGTGATAATTGTCTGGCCTTGGGCTTCATCAGAGCTACTGCTAACTGAAGGGGGCTGAGTCAGAGTGGGGGAGCTAGGGAAGGAAGCAGACACATCTCAGGGAAGTATCTGTTGATTTTCACTGATTTTATTACAGTTATTGTTTCTTCTGCAGCTTATTATTGTTTTCAATTGGTACCAAGGTGCTTTCTGACTTAAGTTGGAAAGGTACCTGTTAAGGGGATTTTGCTGGTGCAGCTGAATGTCTCTGTGAGGGTTTTCTGGGGTAGCTGATTGTCTCTGGTGCGCAGGAGGGGCCCAACCCCTCCCCCACCCATCCCTAGCACATCACTTCCTTTATACTGGTAGCATGTGACATCATACGGTAACTGATGACTGCATACACACACTGTTAGACATCTTATTTCTGTACCCAACACAGCCACACACCACAAGGTAGAGGGATTGGAAAATAAGGAAAATAGTGCTGCCAACAGACAGGGTCAAGATAGTAAGAAGAGGAACCGTGAGAGGGAAAATGGAGCAGAGGGAACAAAGAAGAGGAAGGGATAATGGGACCAGGGTGACAGATTGGGGAAGTCTGGGAAGGGGACAAGCTAGTGGGGCAGGCCAGAATGAGGGTCAGTGGAGGGGGGGCAAAGCAATCAGGGAAGGGGTAACAGAAGTCACAGGGTAGGAAGGATTATTGGATGTAATAACTGTGGAGGGGCAGTATTCATGGACACACTGTGGAGGACGGGGGGTGCCCAGTCTGCATATGGCTGGGGAGGCTAAAAAAAGAAGTACTAAAGCTTATGGGGGCAATGTCAAAGATGATGAAGGGGCATATTAGGTCAGGAGTAGAAGGGAACATGGAAAACACAAACGACATCCAGGAAAAGAAAAAAGATGGAGGAGATAAGAGAGATGGGGGTGGTCAGGACAAGGGAGCAGGGGGCATGACACAGGTACAGAAAAAATGCACAAGTAGAATAAGAGAAGGAGTACAGGGAGATGGTAACACAGTAAGCTCAGACAGGATCCGACCTCTAAGAGAGGGGTTGAAGGAGGGGAAGGAGAAAGGTGAAGTGCAGTCCAGGGGTACAAAGAACAAATTGGCTGGGGACGGTGATGGAGAAATAGGTGAATTGAGACAAGAAGGGTTGAGTACAGTGGAGAACATAGGAGGAGAAACAGTGACAATAGGAGGGAACATTGTGCAGGAAGAGGAAGGAAAGGAAAAAGGGGAAGGTGGGGAGGTGAAGAAGGGAAGTGTCTTGGTGTTGGGGGACTCGATACTAAGAGGGGTCAGGTGTGGCAGCAAAGGGGAGAGGCACAGTAGAATATGGGTGGAAGCCATGCCAGGAATGAAGGAGGAAAGGCTGGGACAATCCGTGCTAAGGTATGCAAGCAGGGGAAGAGAAAAGCCTCACCTAATAATACACCTGGGGACAAATGACCTCGCTGATGGGACAGTAGGGGCGGTAAAGAGGAGGTTTGAGGAACTGGGACCTCTGTGTGAGGGAGCAGACAGATCTGTCACCTTCTTGGAGGTACTTCCCATTCCCAGGGCAAGTATGGCAGGAAAAGGGAGAATTCAATAGTTTTGTGAATGCCTGGGGGCCTGGTGTCTGGAAAAGTGGTACGAGCTGGTAGGATGGTTGGGGGGGGACCTGGGAGACCAGCATCTGTATGCAAAAGATAGACTGCACCCGGAGAGATCACGTGATGAGCCGGGCATGAGTGGACGTCGGTGGTGTTGCTCATAGGCTCTATCACATTAAAATTATATTTTAAGACACCCCTGCAGTGTCAAACAGTTTTTCTCTACCTCAGCTATTTGAGAGAAGTGCTGCTTGTTGTCCTCGCTGATAAATTCCTCGTGTCGCTGCAATCGCAGCGGATCTGGTATCCCATGCAGCTTTGGTTGGTGTGTTAGGCTGCACTGTGGTTGAAGAATGGAACCCGAGGTTAGCGAGCCCCTCATCGGCGCCGGGTCGCAGCAGCGTTTAACTAAACCTAATTCGCCGGCTCCAGATGAGCAACCGGAGCAAAGCAATGGAAATGGAGGAGAATGCAGGAACTCGGAAGATCTGCTGGAGATAAAGCTGCATTCACTGGCTCAAAGGATGGGGGATGTGGAGGCTAGGGTCTCCTCACAAGAAAAGAAGGTCTCGGTGATAGAGCAGGAGGTGGTGATGGCTCGCAAGCAAATCAAGAAGTTCGAGGAGCGCTTGGAGGATCAGGAATCCAGAAGCAGGAGGAATAATCTTATCCTGGCTGGGCTTCCTGAAAGGGCTGAAGGCTCTGACTGTGTTTCCTTCTTACAGGACCTCCTCTTTAAGTTACTGGGTCCTACACTATTTGGGGAAGCCTATAACTTGGAAAGAGCGCACAGGGCATTGAGAGAGATGCCCCCTCCCCCCGGGGCAAGGCCCAGAGTTATAATTATGAGGTTCCTGAACTATAAGGAAAAGTTGCATGTTCTTGCTTGTGACAGGAAAAACAAAGCCCTGCAGTGGAATGGTGCATCTATTTGGCTATTCCAAGACCAGACACCATCGGTGAGAGAGAAGCAGAAGGAATACTCTGAAATAAAGAAAAAGCTGTATCTAGCGGGAATTAAATTTCGGATGCAATATCCCGCTATTCTGTCTGTGCAGCTGCCTGCTGGAGAGAAAAGATATCTGACAGCACGAGACGCTCTGGAGGGTTTGCGGAATGAACTTCCTGCACTATTCCAGTCGACAACATGAATTTCTGGTTGACAAGTGATGAGCCGAGAGGGCTCTGTTGAACTGGGACTTGAAAGATGGAGAGAGATGCATTTGCTCTATGCGAGGTTTTCGTTACAGTGCGTTTTTTTTTTTTTGTCTGGTTACCTACTGTTCTTCTGAATTTGAATGGATCTTTATTTGGGCGGAAGGGGCTAACCCCTAGGATGTTGCTATATTGTCCTGAATGCACGTGATAGCTGGCTCAGTATTTTATGAGTTGGGCATACCCCAATAGTAGGTAAGTCGGGTCCCTATGCGGTCCCCTAAGGGGGGATTCCAGGCTTCGGTTGTGTGCCAACAGGAAGGGGGGCGGGAGTTAATATGCTAAAGATGATGGTGGCACACACTCTAGCTAGAGTATATGGGGCCTCGCCTCCTCAGAGCTGGGGCCCGGTCTTGGTGGCCTAAATTATAAGTAATCAGGGTAAATGAAAGTTTACAGGTGTTCATTCGGTAGTAAAGTTATATAGGAAGATGGGGACATGGGGCACATGGGATGGTCCTGTAGGGCAGTATGGCTTCGCAGGGAATTAAAAAACTAGGGGGGTGAGGTTAGGGGGATGGGACTTTTCTAAAAGCTTATGGAAGGGGTGGAGTACTTAGCTGTCTTGTAGGTTTTAGGGTTTGGGAGCGCACGGAAACGGCTCATCCATGGATCAGTGGGATATAGGAGGTCGATCTTGGGATCGGGGGAAGGGGGAAGTGGGGGGGTTCAAAGGATCTGGAAAGAGAGAGAGTCCAACAGAGAACAAGGGTAGGATGCAGACCATATGAGACTTAAAAGCAGATGGATTGCACTGGCTCTACAAACAGTAAGATGACTAGTCTTAAAATTATGTCATGGAATGTAAAAGGTCTTAGAAGCAGACGTAAAAGAACAGTAATTTTGAAGCATATGGAGCAGATGGGGGCCCATATAGTCGCTTTACAAGAGAATCACTTGCTGACTGATGAATTGGGTTCCCTTAGGAGGTTGTGGGTAGGCCAGGTATTTGGGGTTGGTAAGGAAACGGAGTCGGGGGTGTCTCAATTTTAATTGGGAAAAGCTGTCCTTATGAAATAGTTCAGGTGACAAGGGAAGATGGTAGAGGGATTTTTCTCTTAGGCAATATTCTGGGCACAGAACTGTTGATTGCCTCTATTTATGGCCCAACTCCTTCTAGCCCAGAATTTTTTGCGTCATTAGAGACAGACATTGCTTTATTTTCTTCACATGCTATTATACTTGCAGGGGATTGGAATCTTTGTCTTAATAACTGGGAGGATAGAGTGCCACCATCTAGAAGACCTGTATCTAAGGCCCAGGAGGCTATGATTAGGATGCTAGAGGCTACGGCCTTGGTAGACCCCCTCCAGGCTCTTTCCATAGGAGGAGATAATATGACATTCTACTCAGCTGCCCATAAGAGTCACTCCAGAATTGATTTCTTTTTGGTAAACAGGGTGGCATTGAGGGACATTAAAGAGGTAACGACTAAATGCAGGATATTTTCGGATCATGCCCCCGTCCAGTTGACCTGGGAGATAAGAACTGCGCCAGCTAGGCCATTTAGGTGGAGGTTGAGTGACTCCTTATTGATAGAGACTTCTCTTAAGAATAAGCTGGAGGATGCTGTTCAGGAAATAATTCAGACCCAGCTCCCCATGTTACAGAATAGATCCCTGGCTTGGCCAACTTGCAAGGTCCTATATGCTGGTAAAGCACAGGATTTTGCATGAAGCAGAAGCAGGCTGAGATGAGCTAAAGAGGAGTTTCTTGTGGGGGTGATACAGTCCCTGACCCTGCTGGAGGGGACCTCGGAGGAAATAGATACTGAACTTCACAGTCTAAGACGGGAAATGGAGGATATTCAATATGGTAAAGCTGAATTCTGGTTAGAAAAGATCCAGGCTAAATATTTGCTGCAGGGGGATGTCCCGGGGCATCTACTTGCAGCTAGGGTTAAGGAATAGGAAGCTTCTAGAACAGTTCCTGTTATCAAGTATGATGGGATGGTGATCACAGATCCGCAGAAAATGGCAGATGCATTTGCTTCCTATTTTCAAGAAGTCTATAACCTAGGGCAAGTGGGGGGGAGAGGGAAATCAGGGCGTTTTTAGATAGTATTCCACTACCGGTGTTGAGCCCAGATCAGATCAAAGAACTGGCTGCCCCAATAAGTGAGGGTGAAGTAGTTGAAGTGATTAAAGCTTTGCCTATGGGCAAAGCACCAGGGCCGGATGGCATCACGGCTAAATTTTATAAGGTGCATCTTGGCACTATTATGCTGGTACTCATGGAATGTTTTAGTAATACAATGCAAGAAGGGCTGATCCACCCTCCATTATATCAAGCTTATATTACATTGGTCCCTAAGCCTGACAAACCTAAGGATTTGCCAGGTAGCTTCAGGCCCATAGCTTTAATGAACCAAGACATAAAGATCTTGACTAGGATTATCACTAACCATATATTGAAGGTTGCTCCACACTTGATTAGCTTGGAACAGGTAGGATTTATGCCGGGGAGGGGGGCGCACGATGCACTTAGAAAGCTTCATCACATACTCAGCTATGCTCCAGACTCTCAGCTTGCAATAGCCCTGATATCTCTTGATGCAAAGAAGGCTTTCACAGAGTCTCCTGCCTTTTCTTTTGCCACAATGGAAAGGATGGGATTCCTGAAGGCCTTCTCGGAGGCATTAAAATTTATATCTGACGCCCCTACTGCTAGGGTAATGTATATAACGGATATATATCACAGGAGATACAGCTTAATAATGGGACTAGACAGGGGTGCCCCCTCTCGCCGATTTTGTTTAATATTTACTTAGATCCCTTGCTAATTGCTATTAATATAGCTGCCAATATTAAAGGGATCACAATAGCGGGTAGGGAGTTGAAATTCTCTGTTTTTGCTAATGACATATTGTTGCATTTGCAGGACTCGGCAGAAAGTTTTCAAAGATCAGCGGAAATTATAGAGCAATTTTCTAGAGTTTCGAATTATAAGTTAAATCTGAATAAGACTCAGATTCTTCCTCTGACACCGCATGTATATAGATGCGATTTTGAACAGTTTCAAATAAGTTGGGCGGAAGATAAGATCAAATATCTGGGGATATGGGTTACTACGCATATTGAGGAAGGGGCAGTAATGAATATGGAGAAGGTTCTGACACCCATTAAGGGGGATATACTTCGATGGAATAAATTACCTTTAAATTTTGTGGCGAGAATGGGACTAATTAAGATGAATCTACTGCTGAGGATATTATATACAGTTTATTTAGCCCCATACATAATCCCCAAAGTATGGTTTATTAAAATCAGAAAGTTACTCTCTGCGTTCTTGTGGAATTCTAAGCCCCCCAGGAAAAAACATTGTACCTTGTGCTTACCATATAAAACGGGTGGGATTCAGCTGCCTGATCTGCATTTATATTATGTGGCAGGGAAGCTGGGTCACATGATTCGCTGGGGAAGAAGGGAGGAGGCCGAGCTGTATACACCAATATGGCTCCAGATAGAGAGACAGTTAATAAAAGAGAGGAATTTATCTACGGAGGCACTGCTTTTTTCTAGTGGTGGAGGATGCCTCCCAAAAGCAGCGTTGACTCCAATTGTCAAGACAGTAAGCACCTGGTGGTTGTATCTCACTCCTCTTCAGAGAAGGGTACAAATGAAGGCCTGGGACCAGCCTATGTTGGGTAACCCTAATTTATTGATTGGGGGTCAGCTTATTACAAAACATTGGGGTAGTCAGTTGGAGGGTCTGATGCTGAGAGATGTTATAAAAGATAACAAAGTGGCACTCCCAGCGGGTTGTGATGCACTCCATTTCTTTAGAAGGATACAGCTCGTTATAGTACTGGAGGGGGCGAGGAAAGGGCTAGGAAGTCCACCAGTTAATGCTCTCACTTGGGAATATTTGAAGATGATAGATCCCCTATCTAAACCTTTGTCAAAAGTCTATAAGGTGCTACTAGAATATTTTAGTCTGAATGCACCAATAAGGGTTCCAGGCTGGGATAAAATATTGGTCCCCCAACAGCCTGCTTGGGAGGTTATCTGGAAGGGTATCAAATTTGTACCTATACCCAAATATAGAATTATGCAGTTTTTTATCGCCTCTAACATGTATTATACTCCAAGAAACTGTGTGACAGGCAGCTGAGACAGACAGACCTATGTTTTAGATGCGGAACTGAGTCCACCGACATTTTACATGTTATGTGAGATTGTAGTAAGATAAGCCCATTGTGGGAGGAAATTAAACAGCACATGGGCCCCATGCTGGACTATTCTGAATTTATGCTACCCAATATTTGTATATTGGGTGATATGTCGTACATAACAGGTGTCACGCCCAAGTACCATATATCCTTGATGGCTGCAATGGTCAAGTCCTTTATTCTGACTCATTGGAAGGATGAACAGAGATATGGATATGTACAGTGGGTGAGAGACCTCTTAAGGGCTTTGGCAAGAATCAAGAGGTTCATGTGTGGGGAGGGTAAAAAAGGGTTATACAGTAAAAGGTGGTCGACTTTAGAGGCTATCTATCTATCACAGATGGGCAATGGCCAAACCCAGGTCTGTCTGTCGGGTTGCGTTGAGTAGTAGATATGGATAGGGCAGAATTAGGTTGCACTTGGGAGGATGGTTCTTTCAGGTTATAAGGTGTTATTTTTTTTTGGGACCAGTTCTTGGCTGCAACATCTATGAGACAAGGGCAATGGATTTAAGGCTCCGGTCGCTGGGGCTTAGGTAGGGGGGGACTCTCTCTCTTTCCAGGGGCAAGGCGGGGACTGCCACCAGAATGTCAGGGGATCAATGTAGGTAGCGTGAAGTTAATAATGTATTGGACAAAGGGTCTAGTAATGGTGTTTTGTTATTTATTAACTTCACACGTCTTAATGATGATGCTTGTTGAAGATATCCTCATGATTACGTCTGCTTGTGTTTGCAGGGGGGGCATCCCCAAGCTGTGCATGTAAATAGTTCTTACTGTATATAAGTTACACAACCAGTTTTGGGTTGTGGATCCTGGGCTCACCCAGGAATTTTTGTTTTGTTTGTCTGTATGTTACTGGTTATAATCCAATAAAGAAGGTTACAAAAAAAAAAAAGATAGACTGCACCCAAATGAGAAAGGAAAAAATGCACTGAAGGCAAGGATAGGGAAGCACATTGAGGAGCATTTAATCTGGGGGGGTAGCTTGATGGATAGAGGAGTTCAGAGGCCTAGTGATGTGAAACCAATGTGCGTACCCCCATGATAGCAAGGTAAGGAGGAAGGAAACTACTAACGGAGTGGACATAAGGGGAGAGAGGCAGGGAGGCAGGGTAGGGACAAGGGTTGGAAGGTAGTAACATTAAATGCTAGGAGTCTGAGGAATGGGGGGGCAGAACTACAAGCTCTCCTGGAGGAGGGGAGAGTGGACTTGGTGGCTACAACAGAGACAAGGGCCACCCAAATCCATGACTGGGACATGATGGTTCTGGGGTACAGATTACACTGGAAGGATAAGGAAAAGGAAAAGGGGAGGTGGCTTTGTACGTAAACAAGGGATTAAAATGTGTAAGGGAGATGAGGGAGATACAGAAGCACTATGGGTGCAACTGCAGGATCCCAAAAATAGATCACTAAGACTGGGGGTGGTGTACAGGCTACCCTCTCAATCTGAAGGGATGGACAGGATACTGGCAGAACAAATCAGGAGGAACTGCGGGAAATGGGGGGTAGAGATAGTAGGGGACTTCAACCTGCCAGAGGTGGAGTGAGATACACCTACCACAAAGAACAGAAGGGAGCAGGTAATGCCGGATGCCTTCCAGGAAAGCTTTCTAGTACAGTTGGTCAAGGAACCAACTAGGCAAAGGAACACCCTTGACTTCATACTTATGAACGGGGAGTGGGTGAGGGGTCTGAGGGTGGAGGAACCACTGAAGGGGAGTGACCACCGGATAGTATGGTTCCAGTTACAGATAGCTAAACAGAGGGGGGTATCTGGCACAAGGGTGCTGGATTTCAGGAATGCCATCTTTAAGATGATGAGGGAAGTGGTACAGGGGTTTCTGTGCAAAATTCAACCAGTTATGGACACACAACAAAGGTGGGAACTGATAAGACGGGATAGTGGAGGCAACAGAAACTTGCTGTAGAGCCCACACTAAGAAGGCTAGAGGAAAGAAACCCAGCTGGATAAGCAAAGGGGTGTTAGACAGGGTGAGAAGGAAGAGGGCAGCTTATAGGAGATACAGAAAATCTGGGAGGAAAAAGAATAGGGGAGGAATATCTGCAAGAAGCAAAGGAAGTGACTGTGAGGTAAGGGTAGCCAAGATGGCAAGAGAACTCAGGCTGGCACAGGGCATAAAAAAGGGTAATAAGACTTCTTTAGGTACACCAGGGATAAAATCAGCTGTAAGGACCATATTGTAAGAATTAAGAAGGAGGGGGATGGGAGGAAGAGGGGGGTGAAAAAGCAGATGTGCTCAATGACTACTTCTGTTCAGTCTTTACGAAAGAAAGGGAAGGGGCACTACCCATAGTAGGAGAGAGGATAGAAACAGATGGGGGGGGGGATGACGGATGGAGAAATCACAGTAGGGAGGGTGTTGGAGGGGTTAAGGGCATTGAGGGTTGACAAGACACGAGGACCAGATGGAGTACATCCAAGAGTGCTGAAGGAGCTGGCAGAGGTCCTGGCAGGACCATTGGCAGAATTATTTAATTCATCTCTAGACACAGGATGCATACCCCATGACTGAAGACTGGCTCATGTGGTTCCCCTCCACAAGAGTGGACCCAAGGATGAACCGGGGAACTACAGGCCAGTAAGTCTAACATCCATAGTGGGGAAGCTAATGGAGACCATCCTCAAGGAGAAGCTAGTGGCGCACTACTGGAGGTGAACAGGGTGCAGGACGGGAGGCAGCATGGCTTCATCAAGGGCAGGTCATGCCAGACCAACCTGGTGGAATACTATGACAGGGTGACTAGGCTAATTGAAGGGGGCCATGCAGTGGATGTCCTGTACCTAGACTTCAGTAAGGCCTTTGATTCAGTACCGCATGGGAGACTTGGAAGCAAGCTACAGGGCACAGGGGCAGGAGCAAAACTGGTGGGGTGGGTGGAGAACTGGCTAAAAGATGGGCAGCAGAGGGTGGTGATAGGTGGGGAATACTCATCCCCTAAGCCTGGGACAAGTGGTGTTCCACAGAGGTTGGTGTTGGACCCAGTGCTGTTTGGCATATTTATTGCAGACATCTCAGAGGGCATCTGCAGCAAAATTAGCTTATTTGGCGGATAACACCAAGATGGGAGCAGTGGTGGATGACCAGGTTGGGTAGCATGGGCTATAGGAGGATCTGGCAAGGCTAGAGGCATGGTCTGACAGATGGCAGCTGGGGTTCAATGCAAAGAAATGCAAGATACTGCACTTCGGAACAAAAAATCTGAGGAGAAGCTACCATCAGGTGGGGGGTGCGGCTGCAGGTAACAGAAGAGAAGAAGGATCTTGGGGTGCTCATCATGGGACCAATGAACAATTCTGACCAATGCAGAAAACAGAAAAGCAGCAGCGATGACCAACAAAATGCTGCGGTGCATTGAAAGGGGTATTACCTCGAGAAGAAGGGGAGGCTATTCTACCGTTATACAGATGATTGGTTAGACCTCACTTGGAATACTGCATGCAGCCCTGGTGCCCATACCTACAAAAGGACATTAGGCTGCTGGAGGGGGTGCAGTGTAGGGCAACGAAGATGATTCAGGGCCTAGGGAATTGCCATATGAGGTCAGACTAAGAGAGTTAAACATGTACACACTGGAGGAGAGGAGGGACAGGGGGAACATGATTGGGACCTTCAAATACATGAAGGGGATAATCAAAACAGATACATAGGGTCCCTTCAGGAGGAGGATGGGGAGAGACACTAGGGGCTATGACATGAGATTGGAGGGGGTAGATGCAGGAGGGAGGTGAGGAGGCATTTTTTTATGGAGAGTGTGGTGGCAAAGTGGAACGCACTACCAGCTGAGGTGGTGGCATGTGACACAGCGGAATGCTTCAAGAAGGGGTGGGATAGGGCAAAGGGAAGGGTAAAGAGAGGGAAGGGGAGGGGGAGTGGGGCAGCTGCTGAATAGGGAGATAGCTGCAATCTCGAGCAGCCTAGGTAGACCAGGATGGCCTTTTGCTGCTGGCAACTTTCGTATGTTTGTATGACGTTTTGGCTGAGATTTGAAAATGTTCACCTACTGGCTTTTTGAGGTGGGTTTGTATCAAGGCTATGTTGAAAATGTGTTGTTAAAATATTAAAAAAACTACATAGCAACAGTTGCAAATACTAGGAGCCTAACTAACAAACTTCCAGAACTCACAGCCATCTTGGAAACAGAAAGGTTGGACTGGGTGTCTGTAACAGAAATGTGGTTCACAGAAAACCACAGATGGGATACGGCCATTCCTGGTTACAATCTGTTCAGGAAAGATAGGCAGGGCACAAAAAGAGGGGGGGAGGGTGTAGCTATCTACATTAGGGAGGAAATAAAAGCCACAGAAGTAAAAGGGCAACCTGGGGACTTCAAGTCACTGTGGCTAACAGTAGACATGGGCAAGGGAAAACCCTTCAGAATCAGCATTGTGTACAGGCCCCTAAATTAAGGAGCTAAAGGAGACAAAGCCCTAATAGAGGAAATCCACAAAATGTCTGATAAAGGTGAAGTAATACTGGCAGGTAACTTCAACCTACCAGATATAAACTGGAGCACACTAACGGCAGCAACAACAAGAAGTAGAGACTTCTTATTGTCACTACAAGGTGCGGGCCTGTGCCAGCTTTTTAAAACCCCAACAAGGGGAGATGCCATTCTCAATCTTGTCCTCACAAACTCAGAAAGGATCAAGGATATCGAAGTGAAATGCCATATGGGCAACAGCGGCCATCGTATGGTAAGCTTTAAGGTAAACATAACACAGGACACCAGCCATTCAAAGATAAAGGTGCTAGACTTCATAAAGGCTGACTTCCAAAAAATGAGGAACAACATAAGTTGCCAGTTAATGGAAACAGAGGCTGAAGAGTTGGAGGTCACGCGGGGGAGACTGAAGATAGCAATAAAGACTGCGACAGATCAATGTGCCAGATGGGTCAGCAAAGCAAAAAGAAAAAGAAATCCTCTATGGTTTTCCAAGGAAGTAGCTACTACAGTCAAATTAAAAAAGAAGGCGCACAGCACATACCAGGAAAACAAAACTGAGAAAGACTGGGAGTCGTACAAGGAAAAAAACGAGACAGTCTAACAAACAAATCAGAAAGGTAAAAGCCCAGACAGATGAAAAGATAGCAGAAGGAGCAAACAGAGGAGACAAATTATTTTTAACATACATTAGAGAAAGTAGGAAGGCAAAAGGGGAGATGCACTAAATATGACCCAGAGAAAGCTGAAATCCTCGACAAATTCTTCTGCTCGGTGTTTGCTAAAGAGGACCCAGGGGATGGCCCAGCCCTGAAAAAAACACATCACCCCAGGACCAGGGGTAGACACTAGTCCCTTTACAGAAGACGAAGTACAGAAGGTGCTAAATAAACTAAAAGCAGATAAAGCCATGGGACCAGACGAGATGCACCCCAGAATCCTTATGGAACTGGGGGAAGAATTAGCAGCTCCTCTGTCACTTTTCTTCACAAAATCATTAAAGAGCAGTGTGGTACCCGAAGACTGGAAAAAGGCAATAGTGGTTCCACTTCACAAATCAGGCAGCTGCAAAGAGACTAGTAATTATAGACTGGTGGGCCTCACGTCTATAGTAGGGAAACTAATGGAGACACTACTCAAACAAAGGATCATACTATTCCTCGAAACTAGCGGCCAACAAGACCCTAAACAGCACAGTTTCACAGCAGTTAGGTCATGCCAGACAAATTTGCTAGAGTTTTTTGACTATGCTACAAAAATAGTGTACAACGGTGGGGCAGTAGATGTGGCCTACCTAGACATTATTAAGGACTTTGGCTCGGTTCCACACAGAAGGCTAGTAAAGAAGCTTGACCACACAGGGGTTGGTCCAGAAGTAGTCAGATGAGTGTAAAACTGGTTACAAGGCAGAACACAGAAGGTACAGGTTAAAGGAACACAATCAACAAAAGGCAGGGTGACCAGTGGGGTGCCCTAGGGCACAGTACTGGTGCCTCTGCTCTTCAATGTTTTTATAGTAGACATTACTTATGGACTAGAAGGGAAGGTGTGTCTGTTTGCAGATGACACCAAGATATGTAACAGGGTGGACACCTCAGAAGTAGTGCATAAGATGGAAGCTGACCTCAAGAAACTAGAAGAATGGTCTGGAGTGTGGCAGCTGAGATTTAACACTAAAAAGTGCAAGGTCATGCTCATAGGAAAGAAAAATCCAGGAAAGGAGTACTACCTAGGAAGCAAAAGACTGGCAGCCTCAAACCAGGAATGAGATCTGTGAATCATGACCCCAGATGTGATCAGTACCATTTCCCCAAGTTTCAACTTCCAGACATTAATTTCACTGACACTAACTTGCCGACATTATTAAGTTCCCAACGAAAAACAAACTGACAGACAATCAATGTCAGTGCAGAGACAGCTTTTACAGTAGACCGAATCTTTGTGACATGCTAACGGCATCAGGGGGACTACTCCCACTAGCAGATCCATCCAGACACTCAGACACAAGCTACTCAGGGCAAGTTGCAGTTGAAATTAGAAAATACATGTGTTGAGAGAATCAGCGTGGTATAAAATCAACAGTGGGAAGGTTACAAACGGGAAGTAAAATACAGGCTATTTTTAGCTGGGAAGATTGATGTTGGGAGATCATACCAGACCCTACATTTTAAATATAACCTTATGACCCTTCCTCATGAACACGGATGGTAACATTTTCAAATCCTGCCTGAAAGGTGATTTCACCAAGTGACTATGAAAATGTTTTTTGGCCTGATTTGCATAATTCAACCACCACTGGTCATGAGGTTCAGTCCCAAAAAGACCATGTTGAAAATCTGGGCTCAAAATTTGCAACAATGGCAAAGTTATGCATCAGAGTTGAAAACCCTATTGAAATACACTGAACCACACTTACCTTACTTTCTCATATTGTAGTCACTGGTTCCATCAGCAAGATGTGTTTTCGATTGGAGAGTGGATCTATACCATGGGACATGTTCAGGTGCGGCAAGGCAAGGCAAGGCAAATTTATTTAAAAGACGTCCAATCCCGGAGGCTCTGGGCGCTGTACAGATTTTTTAAACATAGTTTCAATGTAACAAGCATATAAAAATTTATACATAACAAATAAATAAAATCTAAAATCACCACAAATATCATAAATACTAACCTAAGTACCAAACGCTTTAGAAAAAAGAAAGGTCTTCAGAAGGGACTTAAAGATAACTACTGTGGGGGCCTCCCTGACCATAGTTGGCAAGGAATTCCACAGAACAGGGGCCGCGTCGCTAAAGGCTTTATCGCCAGCAGATTTAAGCCTTGTTCTGGGAATGGCCAGGAAGCCACCACTAGAAGAACGAAGAGGGCGGGAGGAGAGGGCAGGTGACAGAAGGTCTGACGGGTAACCAGGGCCCTGCCCGTGTAGGGCCTTATAAGTGAGAAGACCCACCTTAAAGAGGACTCTCCACCTGACTGGTAGCCAGTGCAATTTACATAAAACCGTGTAATATGGCAAGATTTTGCTGCCCGGTCAACAGCCGGGCAGCAGCGCTTTGCACCAGCTGCAGTCTGCGGAGAGATCCTCCAGTGACCCCGAGATAGAGCGATTACAGTAATCAAGCCTAAGATGACCAAGGCATGCATCAAGGTAGGGAGGTCCAGAGGCGGAACAAGGGGCTTAATCCTGGCAATGTTTCTAAGATGGAAAAAACAAGTATGGACTGTGGAGGATATTTGAGCCTCCATGGTTAAGTCCCTGTCCAGAATCACTCCCAGATTTCACACCCAAGTGGAGGCCTTCAATGACACAGCTCCGAGAACAAGCCCCGTTTCTGAGTCAGAGGCCATCCTAACACGAACTCTGTTCGACTCCACTACTAATACCTCTGTCTTGTCGGGGTTCAGTCGCAGCCAGCTGGAGACCATCCAGTCATTAATCTCGGCCAGACAGATGTTAAGCATGTCCACAGCATTGGATGTTCCTGGGGCAAAAGAAAAGTATAGCTGAGTATCATCAGCATAGCAATGAAAACTCAAACCATACTTTCTAATGATCTTTCCCAGGGCCAGCATGTACACTGCGAACAACATTGGGGCCAGTACCGATCCTTGAGGGACTCCACAAAAAAGGAGACTGGGAGCAGATGAGGAATTCCCCATCACAACCCATTGCTTCCTGTTGGTAAGGAAGGACTCAAACCAGTTGATGACAGTACCAGTGAGTCCACATAGCTCCGTAAGGATGACGAGCAACACACAATGGTCCACAGTGTCAAATGCTGAGGAGAGATCTAGGAGAACAGGAATTGTCTTGTCTCCCTGATCTCGAGCCCTGAGAAGATCATTATGCACCCGAACAAGTGCTGTTTCTGTGCTATGTCTGGCTCGAAATGCCGACTGGAAAGGTTCGTACAACTCGTGGGACATGAGGTGTTCTTCCAACTGAAGCGATACCACCTTCTCAACAACCTTCCCCAAGAATGGAAGGTTGGAGATAGGACGGTAATTTGCCTTGATCTCTGGGTCCAAAGATGGCTTCTTTAGGAGGGGTCTCACCAGAGCCTCCTTTAAGGCATCCAGGAAAGACACCGTCCGAAAGGGAACACTGTACAATCAAGGCAAA
This sequence comes from Neoceratodus forsteri, assembly GCA_016271365.2. Lineage (NCBI taxonomy): Eukaryota > Metazoa > Chordata > Ceratodontiformes > Ceratodontidae > Neoceratodus > Neoceratodus forsteri. The sequence continues at coordinate 1,686,004,557 of CM057456.1, forward strand.
CACCGGGCCAACAGAGTCAACACATCTCATTAAAAAACGCGTTGGCACCGGGTCCAGTTCACAAAAGGTATGCCTCATATTGGCTACCACCTCGATAACCTCACTAGTCTCCACTGGTCTGAACTCTCCCCAGCAAGGCAGAGTGCACTGAGAACACATCAGGTGATCACTGTCAGCAATAATTGCTGGCTGAGGAGGCCGCCCACGGGATCAAAGACACCCTGTCCGAAAAGAACCGAGCGAACTCCTCACAATCTAAATTAGAGAAAACCCTCCCAGGCTGTAGCTAGGCAGGCAGGGTAAAGAAGCCTGTCCACAGTCCGGAAGAGTGAGGCCGGTCGGTTCCTTCCGGCAGCAATCTCCCTAGACAAAAAAATTGTCTTTTTACGATTGATTGCCTCCTGATATGCACCATAATGGGCACGCAGGACCAGTTTGTCAACTTCCCGATGGGATCTCTTCCAGCAGCTCTAATCTCCGACCCATCTTCTTCATCTCCCTGAGCTCACCGTCAAACCACGGTGACCTCAGGTATGAAGTCCTGGGTCGTACACGGGCAGGTGCTAGGGAGTTAATGGCGTCGGATAGCACCCTATTATAGGTGCCCACCCCAACAGCAATACCTCCGATGCATGCATCACCCACACTAGACAATTTCGTAGCCACCAAAAAACCCTCAGGGGTCAAACCCTGTAAAGGGCGGCAGCTAATCATCTCAACAGGGGAAGGGCTTATGGCAGGAGCCCCAAGCGTGAAATGCACCGTGCAATGATCAGACCAAAGGACTGGGTCAATCCTGAGATCACTGATCTCAAGCCCCAGTGAGAACACCAGGTCCAACATGTGGCCATCCAAATGAGTTGATGCAGTGACAGCCTGTTTCAATCCTAAAGAGGACATAGTTTGAGAAAACTCATGGCTGCCTCTTTGATTCTCATCATAGACCCAAACATTGAAATCCCCCAGAAAAACAGATCTGGGGGATCCCAACGTTCCGTCAGCGACGAAATCTGCAATCTCCTGCAGGAAATTCCCCATTGGCCCAGAAGGGTGATAGATGAGAAAGATCCTGCAGCCCGCATCAGGTCCTCCATGGATGGCCACACATTCAAAAGAACCTGGAGCGCTCACTGGGTGCACGGTGAAGGTCAGGCTGGATCTAAAACAAATAGCTACACCGCCACCCCTGTGTTCCACTCTGGGGCAGTCCACCACGGTAAACCCAGGGGGGACTGCGGCCTCAAAAATTGGGCCTGCATCATCACCCACCCAGGTCTCCGTGATACACGCCAGATCGACCAGAGAAATCAAGTCAGCCATAATTGCCGTCTTATTTCTGATCGATCTGGCGTTCCTGCTCTGCCGTCAGGGGACTTAGAGGTGATGCAACCCCGGTTACCTGGCCACCGGTCTAGTGGATTCCTGGAGATGGACACCAACCACGACTGGCCTCTCTCACAGGTCTGCGCAGTCCAGGGCACCTCCTGGACCTAACAACCTCAATCCTCCCACCACCCATACATGGATCACCCCAATGTCTGCGACCAACACATTCCCTTTCAATCCCTACCTCCCAACAGCGTCTAACCATAGTAGCTGACAGTGGGGAAGGGATAAACGGACGTAGGTCACATAACATAGCACTTTAGTAGATAATCATCGCCCCCTAAAGCCTTCCATATAACCTATGAACACTAAAACAACTAATTATACCTTAATTATAACTTTAAGCAGGAAAAACAATTTAAAATCTAAAATATCTTGACTCTCCAAATCAAACATCAAATAATACTACTAGCATTTAAAATCATACAAACACTACTTAACATTACTATCCTAAACTAAGTTATAAATAACCTCAAAGTCAACTTTAGAAGAATAGTAAATAACTATTTAACTGTAGCGTTCAATTGGAAGGTGCAAAGGAAATATACAAACCTTTTCCCATAGATACATAAATAGATTTTAATGCAGTGCTTCCATCCTCACAACAATTCCTTGTATGCTTGCGAGCAGCACGGCAATTAAAAGGAATAGTGCCCCCACCCCAAAGCACCACGGGACCTAATTTGCCCCAAAAACACCTGAACAAAGTATGATGAGGCACAGACCGCTACACAGCCTTTCACTGTCACCGGGTCCTGCAGTCAGGAAGGCAACTTCAGGCTTCACGACAGACAGGGGGGCTCAATACAGATATCCAATTCCCAACCGCTTACGAGCGTCGTCGTAGTCAAGGCACAAAAAAAACCAGCATACAAATTCAGCCACTTGCGAGCGGTGTGGCAATTTAAAAGGAATAGTGCCCCGGCCCCCAAAGCACACAGGACCGTGAGGGTGTATGGGGTTTCTGGGGTGGTGGGTGCTGAGTGAGAGGTCGGGATGGCTGGACCAGAACAGTGATGGGCCATTTTCCTTTCTGCAGGTTAAAAAAATCACTGAGGGATGGTTTTGTTTATTTTAGGTGAGAGACAGAAGGTGACTGGTGCAGAATACTTGCTCTCCTCTTTGTGGAGAAAAGTGGAGAAGCATGGAGACAACGCTTTTGAGATACTTTGAACAGGTATGCCATCGTTGTTTGGATAAACCTATCTCCTATCTAGTACATCTTATTTTCTGCTTACAGTTGGGTTGGTTCCCCTTTTGTGATTTATGTTTTTTCCTTCAGAGGATGAAGGCCCGTCTGTGAGGTGGCAAGTGAGGACTTCTCCCGAGGCGGAGCAGGACCGAGGATAGGCAGAAGCTGGTCAGAATGGTACTAAGCACCAAGAGGATTTTCTGACTCCCTTGCAATTGAACAGCTGTCCTATGCTATATATACCCTACAAAGGGCTGTATCTGTTGTCATTTATTGTGTGTTATTAGTAAAGATGTGAGGTGTGGACTGAATGCACTGGATACATTTTTATTCTGTTTCTACTCGTTTTTACTCATTTTTAAACTTCTATTGCATTCTAGCAGTTACTAAAGGGGGTTCTTGTGTCTGCCAGAGAGTCCACTTGTTGCTCTTTGTTGTGTGAATTAATTTACTGTTAGCGAACTCACCCTGACTATTAAGAAATTTATCTTAATATATTTTTACTATTGTATTAAGTAGAACATTTAGAAGTTCTGAAAACTTTTGAAAATTTTACGCCATATGCTAATTTCAAAAATGTGACTTGTGTATAAATCCCGGGCTGAATATTGGGCTGTGCGGCCCATACTGTACAACACAGTACAGATATGTGAATGAATCATTCACATATCTGGAATGTGTAGTACAGTATGGGCTGCACACTCATTGGCTCATGTTGTGAACCAATGGGCATGCAGCCCTACCGAGCTGTCAGTCAGTGGATGGCGGTGCGGCAGGTGGGTGGGGTGCTGCCACCCACTGGCTGACCAGGGAGGAGTGGGGCGGTGGGGCTTAGTGGGCAGGTGGGAAGGGGGGTATACTAGACCACCAGGGTAATAGGACTTTTTTATGTTTTACAGATGCCCGCGATCTGGCCACTGGACCACCAGGGATATTGGTGGGAGGTGATTTAAAAAGATGCCCTCGATCGGTCCACTGGACCACCAGGGATTTTGGGGGGGTATTATACCGATGTCTGTGATCTAGCACATAGCGGTTCACTGGACCACCAGGGATATTGGACGGGGATGTTTTTTGTAGACAAATGCCCATGATAGGGCACATATTGGTCCACTGGACCACCAGGGATATTAGACAAGGATTAGTTTTTAAACAAATGCCAGGTGCAAGTCGTCAGGGATCGGCACACCTGCATACTAATGGGATGCAAATGGGGCCATAATGACATGCAAATGGCCTCATGTGAGCCTTGCATAAATTATGGCTCCATTTGCATGTCCCCATTTGAATATCGCAGGTGCTGTGCATGGCGCAATGGCACTTGCGCTAGCACATCTCATTGCTCCACTCTGGCCACTTGCGCTCGCCAGGGTGCGATATTCAAAGCTGCTGAGCCATAGCGCAGCTTGAATATCACTCAGGCCACACCCCTGTGCAACCAAGTTGAGCTGCACCCAGGCTTGCGCCACAGCCTGGCGCAGTTTGAATATCTGGGACTATATATATTTACTAAGAAATTTTTGAGTGCTTATGGTTATTTCCTTTTTTCTGTTTAGTGCCTCTGCAGGATGCTGTATCTTCCTCAGTTCTTGAAGTAGCAGTTTTATTGCCTGACCTTCGGATATTGCAGTATAGCTGGTGTAGTTTTTGTGCTGGCACAGACTTTGGACTGCCGGAATACTGCAGCCGACTAAAGAAGGTGGTGACTGGAGTCGAGTTTCTGAATTCTATGCTATATTACTATTGGAGTGCTTGTTTCCAGGACTAGTAAATCAGAGGTAAAGGAACTTGTAACTTGAACACTGTTCTTCTAGGATCCACAACAGGTGGTCGACAAATTTCCCTTCGACTGCCCCGACAGCGAAACCAGTGGGTTGACCGCATTTTGCAGTCGGCTGCTGGTTTCTATGTGCTGGCTGTGTTTTCATTCAGGGGCTGCGCCCCACTGCACACCCCCCTTAAGAATTATCAACTCCAAGTCGGAGTTGATTCGGAGGGGTGCAGGACCACTGACAGACAGTGCCCGGTTCCAGTAGGTCCCCTACAGCAGCACAGCACTGTAGTCGCTGTACGGGATCTCGCTGTCGAACTATCACTGTCAGGTGGGTAAACAGTTCTTCTAGAGCTGGAAATTCACCATCTATGCAGTTCTGCTATTTCTACTGTTACAGCACAAGTAGAATTTTGTTCATAAAAGATTTCTGGAAGTGTTTAATTAAGTACTAAAGGACTGTGGGATCATTGTACCTTGTTTAAAATCTACTTTTGGGTGACTTTATGTGCCCAACCATTACAAATACTCTGGAATTGATTTTGTGTTAATACTGAGTGCTGTATTTTTTCCCTAATTTGTAAGGCTACACTGAGAAAAAAGGTTAACACATGGCTCCAGAGAAGAAATCAGAGTTGTTCACCTTTCCTAAGTGAATCCCTATTGGGGAAAAAAGGAAAAAGGTGGAAAATTAAAACAAACTAAGATTACAGAACATCTTAAACATAGTGTTGGAAAATGATCAAACTTCAGCCCCAATCGATTACTAAATAAATACAAGGACAATTCTACTGAAGCAACTCCAGATATTTTTGGTAGCGGAAACCTGTTAACTGATGTTAATGTAGAATGCAAATATATCGGCACAGACTCCCTTGCTCAATGGGATAGTGAAATTCTCAAGTATGAAGCATCAGGAAATGCTTGTTATGCTAGTGAGGCTAGCTGTAGTAGTGATTTACTGGATGTAGAATATACAGACTATATGCCCAATAATGAGGTGTCAATAGACCAGGGTGGGGGGGTGGAGAGAGTTCAAAAAATCTGGCACCACAAAGTGATATGTTGTTGGTAGCTGGAGCTGAGCTTAGGCAAGTTAACACTAAACTACAAAACACTACCCAAGGAATAAAAGATTTAGCATCTAGCTATGATTTCAATCATTTTCAAACAGAAAATGAAGGTTCCCTGAGGGCAGATTCACAAACAGCCCCCTTAATAAAGGAAAATGTCAAGTATGCCACTGATAAACCCCAGTATATATCTTTGTGCAATAGCGAGGATTTGGTTGCACATCTAGGCCATTAATACATAACCAACCTCATACTAATGGAACTAATTGTGTTGAAGAACGAGATAGAAAATGCTAGATACAATACTGCTGCTAATTTTTTTTTTTTAATTGTTTAACCAGGAGTGGCACACTAAGCTGAAAGCTTGTTTACAGGTGCGACCTGGGAGCACAGGGAAATTAAGTGACTTGCTTAGGGTCACACAATATGCAAGTGGGGCCTGGGGGATTCAAACCCAGGTCTCCAGATTTGCAGCTCAGAGCCTTAAACCACTGCACTATACTGCCTCTCTTGCTAAATCATACTAAATTGGTAGCAATAGAGAATAAACTGGAGAATATGTCACCTACATCACTGTCAGATTCTGTTGTATAAAAAGAATCCCAGGAAGATAATAAGGTTGTCCCTGTTTCCAATAGACTAGACTTCACTACAATTGAAATACCTGAGTCTGATACTAGCACACAGAAGCTAAAAAAAGAAAGAAAAAAAGAACAAAAAAGGGAGAAAAAGCACCCTGAGAGACAAATTCATGCTGCTCAGCAGAACAAAAAGCAATTAAAAATCACTGTGACAAATAAAGAAGTAAGGGAAGCTAATAAACAGAAAGGAACTAGTACTAGTAATAATGCTATCAGGGAGAAAGAAATGGATCAATTACCAACTATGTTTAATAGATCATTAGCAGTGGAATATAACTTCGAAAAACAGCTGGGTTTATTAGAAAAGGAAGTTAATGCTCTAAAGAAATTGTGCTCAGTTAGAGGAAACATAGAAATCAGTAATATCCAGGAGCATGAATTCCAAGATGTACCTAATGCTAATAATTATGGTGGCATTGTAATTACTGGAGTGGCTCGTTTATTGGGAGAAAATAGGTGAACAAAAGAAACTCTATGTCTTCCTTTATTAAGATTCACAAGATTTGAAGAGTGGCCTAATTTAATGGAACAGGACCTCAAGGAATATTTGATAGATTAATATCTTTATGATTTTGATCTAGGTCCTCAAGAAATTGTATGGATTGGAACAAAAAAGGATGGGAGAATAAATACCATTGAAGTTTATATAGAGTCTTCCAAATTTGCAAATCACTTGTGGTACAATGCTGAACTATTAGAAAAAAGGGGGCTAATAGTCAAATTCCTAAACAGAGATCAATTTAATCCAGGATCACCACCCAATGAAAGTGAAGCCCCAGTAACCTTATCAATGTTTAGAATGTTAAACCTGAATAGGGAAAATAATTGAAAACTAAAGGGAGCCATCTGTAACCTGTTTGCCAATATACTGAGGCCTGGATATTCAAAAGGGTTGCGCCATGCGCAACAGGGTTGCGCATGCGCAAATCCAAAATGCGCCATTCTGCGATATTCAGCAGGAGGCAGTTATGCCACTGGCATCAGGTTGCGCAAGAGAGCAATGCAAATGAATGCATGCTCAACAGGAGGGGGAGGATCCATGCATAACCTGCGCAACCCGATATTCAATCGGGTTGTGCAGAGTTGTGCATCGCAACCCCAACCTGCGCCTGCACAACCTTGAGCCCAAAAAAGGCTTAAGTTGAGGGCCACCACAGGTGAGCTGCTGCATTGCAGGGCGCAACACAGCAGCTGCCACCCTGGCTGGCCCCAACTCTTCCCTGTGCCCCACCAGCCCGATCGTGGGCATAGTGTAACGACTCCCCCACACACATCTCCACAGCCCGATCGCGGGCAGTACAGGTACATGTAACACCTCCCCATATCCGAAGCCCGATCGCGGGCATAGCGTGTGAACCCCCAGTGCCCGATCGCGGGCAGAGATGTAACCCCAACCCAAATATCTCCCTGGTGGTCAGTGGACCATAAAGCCCGATGCGGCAGAATCATCTAAACCCCCAAACATCTCCCTGGTGTCTAGTGTCCCCCCCACCCACGGCCCCTCACCCCACTCCCCAGCGCGGCCGGCGGGCGACAGCAACCCACCCGCCTGCGCCCGCCGCCCGCCGACTGACTGTCGGTGAGGCTGCAAGCCAGTGGTGCGAACTACAGCCAATGGGCTTGGCCAACATATGACAGTCAGATTTATGAATGATCATTCACAAATCTGGACTGTCATGTCTGTTATAAATGCAAGCCGTGGCTGGCAACACCAGCGGCAACTCTACGAACATCGTCAACCCCGGCAGCAGGCGACAACGGATCACCGCCATGCGAACGGAAGGCCGGAGCCAGGGCCTGGACATCGAGAAGACTGATCTGCCAGCGATGCTTATGTACTGGACATGGTTGAAATTCGCCGCGATCAGCAATCGCGCCATACCGATCGAACTGGACCAGGTACCTATACCTCCCTAATCGAAACTGCATTGTCGTCGGTCCCTGACGGCTGCTGCCTGGCAGGGTGGCCAGGCGCAAGTCCTCGGGGATCGGCGCACCTACATGCAAATGGCATGCAAATGGGGCCATAAATTGATGCAAATGGCCCCCCCTGCGCCTTGCATAAATTATGGCCCCATTTGCATGTCACCTTTTGAATATCGGCAATTTGCACATGGCGCAATGGTACTTGCGCCACCGCAAGTTTAATGCTCATCTCTGGCAACTTGCGGTGGCGCAAGTTCCACTGTGCCATGCGCAAGTGCTGTGGCTGGGGAGTGATATTCAAAGGAGTTGCGCAATAGCGCAACTCCTTTGAATATCACCCCGGCCACACCCCTGCGCAACTATTTTGAGCAGCGCAAGGGCTTGAGCCTCAGAATGGAGCAGTTTGAATATCCAGGCCTGAATGTTCATTTAGGTTACTATGTTATTAGAAGAGTTAATAGACTACAGGACTCCTCACAGATTGATATAGAAGTTAGGGATAAATATCTTGCTCAAGAGCTCCTGAAACATAATACACTATTAGATAACTTAGGTATACACTTGGTGGACCCATGTGACATTTTCCACCCAGTAGCTGACACCCAGACCGATGGCCATGGAAATTGTAACTCAAGTTTTGCTAGGCACATTCAATCAAACAACACTGCCACAATTCAGGATGTGCCTAGGTTTTCTGGTGTTAACCAACTTCTGGTGCAAAGGTCACTACCAAGGGAACAGCAAGCCTGATCCACTGAGGAGATGGCCACAGAAACATCAATTGGTACCCTATTGTGGAAGGGCTTTTTTATAATTTCTTGGAATATTGTGGGTATTTCAAATAAAGGGAGCCACAGTGACTGAGTAGAATTTATTAAAACAGCGGATATACTGTGCATACAGGAAATGTGGCATGGGACAGCTGATAATATATGCCTAAATGGATATGATAAACTCCCCAGGAATAAAGAAGAAAAGAACATTAAGAGCATCTGGGGGATTAATAATGTACATTAAATTTGGGTTATTCCTAAAACATACTGCTTTAAAGGTGGAACAAAATCTTATTATAGTGATGCTTGAACATGAAGTCTCACCTTTAATAATTCTAAATATATACATCCCCCCCAGGCAATCAACATACTACAAAGAAAGCATATGGAAGGACCTGGATAATGTATTGACTGATATTAAACTACAATTTCCCCAAACTGACATACTAATTTTAGGGGATTTGAATGGTAGAATAGACAAGTTTGATGGTATCTTAGACAACTCAATGTATAATTTACTGTTTGAAAATACACCAAGATGTACCATGGATCTAAAAATGAATTAATCATGAGCTTCCCTAATAGAAATATTAAAAAAAACATGATTTCTATACATTAAATGGTAGATTGGAGGGTGATATGCAAGGGAACTGTACATATATAAAGAGTACAGGTATATCTTTATTAGATTTAGCCCTCTGGTATGGAAACAATAGAAAGTGACAAACTTTAAATATACTGGTTCACCCAGAAAGTGATCATTACCCTATTCAATTATGGGGAAACTTAGAACCAATCAGAGAAGATAGAAATGGTCACTGTATGGAACAAGGCTTACAGGAAGTAAGATATAGAAAATGTCTTAAATGGTGTATTGAACTAGAGAGAAAAATTAGGGAGCAAAGTGAGTCGTGTTTACTTAACATTCTGGACAACTATCAATAATATCAAACAGCTCAAGAACTATGGATACAGGTGATGCAAGTTTTTAATTTGGTAAAAGAAAGCTTCTACAAACAAGTGACAAGGAAAAGTGATAAGAATAAAATAAAGGAAGATGGTTTTATGCAGAATGCAAACAATGAAAAGCAGCACTCACAGGGAAGGCCAGAGCAGTCAGATATTCAGAAAATAGGCAGGATTTTAAATTGTTGAACCAGCAAATAAAAACGTAGAAACAATTTAAAAAATAAACAACAACAGTACTTCTATGATGAATGGAGAGAAATGCTACAGTGTATATGTAAAAGAGATAATAAAACTTTTTGGTCCATAGTGGCTATGGGAACTAGTGGTTCTACACCTTGCCAGGATACATATATCCATGAAGAACAATGGCTAACTTATTTTAGTAAAATTTACAATGTCGAAGAAAGAATATCAAGTGAGCAAAAGTTTGGTGTTAATAACATCTTTGTAACTAGACAAGAAGTCTTTATGGCCTTAAGGAATATGAGACATAATAAAGCTCCAGGGCTGGATAATATACCCTCAGAAGTGTTTCTGTCCAGCTCAAACATATGGATTGATTTGTTCCTGATTAGTTTTAGTAAAATAATCAGGGAATCATATATTTTACACTCCTGACAAGGAGCTATTATTGTGCCTATACGTAAAAAAGGCAATTTTCAGGATCCAGCAATGTATACATTAATAAGTGTCCTTGACACTTTAAAGATTTTTCTCAACAATTATAATATGAACACTTCAAGGGGAATTAGAGAGATTAGGTGGTTTAAGTAAATCACAGGCAGGATTTAGAACTGATTTTAGTACTATAGATAATTGTTTTATCTTTTTGCATCTAATAGAAAAATATATTTATTTGAGAAAAAATCTGCATGTACTTTATGTGGATTCTAAATCCACATTTCATATGGTGAATAGACAAATATTATGGAATATCATGGTAAAAAAAGGAATAGATAAAAAAAAATACATATTATAAGTAATCTTTATATTGATTAATGGGCCAAAGTCAGATCAGATGCAAATGGCCAACTTTCACAATCATTCCATATTACAAGAGGAGTAAGGCAGGGCTGTGTACTGGTCCCAACACTTTTTTCTATTAACATAGACACTATGTTATCGGACTTTGACTCATTTCAATCTGACTCTGCAAAAATAGTAAATTAAAATTGTGCTGCTATGGCTTTTGCAGATGATATTGTTCTCTTCTCTCTGACTAAAAAAGACTTACAGTCTAAAATAGACCTTCTGAAGACTAAAACATGAGAACTTAAGCTACAAGTTAATATTTCAAAAACTCAAATTTCCATTTTTGGTAGTAAAAAAGCTACAGGTCAGTGGAAGATGGGAACTCAAACCATTTCTATCCTGAAGGCCTATACATACCTGGGAGTAGCCTTCTCAACAAATAGTCTCTGGAGTAAACAATGGGAGAGAATTTTGTCTATGGCAAAGAAAACAAGCTTTTGCTTTCAACAAATTTAATTATTTATATGGAGGCATGTCTATGGAACCACTTCTTGAAGCCATTAGAGCAAAATATCTGGCACAAATTCTTTATACAGCTGAGGTATGGGATATTAAGCAAAGGGAGAAGCTGATGATTCCCATACACAAAGTACTAAGAAGAACTATGGGACAATCCCAGTCTTTCCCAGCCCAATATATGAGGGCAGAGATGGGAATAACCAATATTAATGCTAGCTTTGATATAAAAAACTAAATTATTGGCTTCACCTGACGAGGCTCCCAGAATCGTGAGTAGCTAAAAAATGTTTATTTGAAAAAACTGATTGGTACAACAGAAGGTGCTATAAAGCTGGATGGCTACACAATCTATATGTTTTATTGGATAAGTATCAACTTAAATTTCTGAAAAAATATATAGAACAAAATATAATGTTAAGCACACAATACAAGAAGTATCAAAAAAAGTTACTAATTTTTGGATGGAAAAAGATATGGAAGAAATTAAAACATCTGCCTATTCCCCATGGTTTGCTAAGAACTGTAAAAGCAATTTTCAACTTCAGTATTACAGATGAAACCGCTTAATAGGGATGGCTCCGTGATCGAGCAATCATCCCTATTAAGCAATAGTCCTGATTAACAGGTGCCCTATGTTCTATATTGTAATCATTATACAGGTCGCTGCATACAATTAGTCACAACCAAACAACCGAGTCAGAGAGCAAAATACAATTAAAGTACTTTTATTTTAGTGTATTTCTGAGCATACATTATCTTTTTTTGTTTTGTTTGCTATGCAAGTGCTCAAAAGTGCTCAAAAGTGACACAATACAGTAACACAATAAAGTCAAATAAATTGTATAAGTTCAGTTCAGTTTTCAGTCACTGCGATAAAAAAAAATCTGTGATCAAACTCTGTTTTGAGTCGGTGCTGATCCTATTTGAAATGCGGCTCTCAACAGCTGACAGTGCTCCCCAGGATGCTATGTCACCATTTTGCATGCGCCATGTCATAAGTGTCCTACAGTGATCAATCGCATCCTTGTTAGAAATGGGATCGGGTACTGGATTTTCCTCTGCCTCTGATTCATGTTCTGCTTCCTGTGTTCCTGCGTCCAGTCTCAGACGTTTGACTGCTTCACAGATTTCCCCATCTGTAGTTTTCCCCTCAGTTTCAACATCAATGTCGATGTCCACAAAAGTAGAAAACTCATCTGCAGTCATGTAGGCTGGTGGCTGAACATCATACAGCAGATCCTCTGCTGCTGTTTGATGTGTTTCGCCCACCAGTTCCTCGATGCTACTCAGAAACCCTGCCTTCCTAAAACAGTGCAGGAGTGTAGTCAGAGAGACAGATTGGCAAGATTTGGCAGCCATGTAGATGGCATCCAGGATACTGACGGCTTTAGCGATTGCAGATGCAGTCACTTCTCCTCCTTGGTTGATCACATCCACGATTCATGCTGACATCAGTGCATGATAGTAACCTTTTAAATTTCTGATCACACCCATATCCATGGGTTGGAGCACACTGGTAGTGAATGGTGTGCTTGTCTGTCCCATTTGGTGCATACCAATAGAGAGACTCTGACCTTCACTTTTTTTCCCCCCAAACAGTTCTGTTTGTCTGAGAACATGACCATGATCGGGATATCCCCTGAAGTACAGTCTTGTCTTATCAGCATTGTACACACACCCGGGGCTGTAATCTTTAAGAAGGGTGTGAAGCATGGCTGAGATCCAGTCTGATGCTGCACCTGTGTCAGCGTCTGATTTTTTGCTGTGCTCCTTCTTGTAAACAGTGGAGTTTCTGTGTTTCCACCTCGCTAGCCACCCATCGGTAGCCTCGAAATCCTCATGTCTGAGCTGTGTAGCAAGCTCCTTCACTTTTTATTTTTTTAACAGAAGGCTGGACAATCTGGCACCATGACAGACAGCACCGCTAAACCATAAAAGGAAGGCATCTTCCACTTCACCGTCCTTGCCCTTGCATTTGCATTTCCTTGCTGGGTTAGCATTCGACTGACACTCTGTCATGATAGCTTCTCTGTTTTGGCTTAAGCGAACAACTTGGCTTTTAGAAATGCCAAAATCTTTAGCCACAGAAGCAAGAGAAGTCTTAGGAATCTGCAAAGCTTCAATTACTTTTACTCACTCCGCAAGTGTGAGCTCTACTCGCTTGGAAGCCATAATGACGAGATGAATACAGAACCAGGATGTCACAATTTTAATGTAAAACATCCCAATTAAGCGGTCCATGTGTCCCTTATAACCGAATTAGAACATAATGGAAGTCAATTAGGAAAAAATCGGTTACTGGGGAACTGTCCCTATTAAACGAACGTCCCCATTAACCGCGTCCCTATTAAGTGGATTGTACTGTATGTAGAAGAACTTACAGATAAGAATCTAAGGAATGTCTTCATTAGATACAAATTTGAACATTTTACCAGCAATGTTGTAGTGGCAAGATATAATAAAACAAAAGTCCTCTCCATCGATTGTGACTGTGAAATAGGTGGTAGAGAAAATCTATTTCACATATTTTGGGCTTGTACCAGATACAGTAAATACAGGAAGATCTATATAAAAACTATTTTTCAGGTTGACTTGATAGAGCAACTGGGTATAGAGAAAATTCCACTAACACAAATTTTAATGTACTCAGAAGAGTCAGCAACAATTAAAGATCTAGCAAATTATTTTGCAAATGTGGCAAGAATTAAGAAAAAAATATGTATGCACTAATAGAGGGAAAAGACTGAAAGTAATAGGTAAACTAAAATTTGAGAGATAACAATAATAAATTCTCAGATATCATGGAGTATTGTTTTATAATCATGTATGAGATATATTTGTGATGTTCTATTTTAGACTGTTTTTAAAGAAAAATATTTACATCTATTACTATATGTATTGTCAAAACATATGTGTCGATCAATAAACTTGTTCTACTACTACGACTAGTTATTTTAGGTTAAACTCCAACACTTCTGAGATTCAGCACTTCAGTGTCAGAGCATGTACAGAAACATGGTTAGTTGACCTGCAGGTGAGGGGGTCCAGAGTAGTGGTACCGGGGGTGGGCACCCTTGTCCACTTACATATGTTACTAAAAAAAAAAATTAAGATTGGGAAGGTTGGGTGGGACACCTGGAGATGAGGGGGGAGAAAGAAGTGGTACTGCAGGTGGGCACCCTGGTCCACTTAATAAAGCAAAGAAACAGACAAACAAACAGACAGGTAGATAGATAGATAGACAGATAGATAGAAAGACTGATAGATAGATAGACAGAAAGACAGAGAGATAGACAGACATACAGATAGACTGACAGAGAGACAGGCAGACAGACAAAGACAGAACAGAGGATCAGCGGCTCAATCTTCTCACTGCAGCCCACAGCAGGACTCCAGCTGCCACTGCAGAACTCAACAAAGTCCTAGTGTTCTCATACAGAGAATGTGGGTGAACAGCTCCTCTGGCTAAGCTGGGCACCCTGGATTTTGGGGTGTTCAGTAAAGGTATTGCTGGCAATTTAAAAACCAAAAAAACAAACAAACAAACACCAGGATCTAGCTAACCAGATACCATTTAACAAGATTCAGAAGTTCTTTTTTAAATTATACCATTTTTTTTTGTCCATGTTTTGTTATTTCTAGGGGAAAAGAAACAAGATGGCGGCCTTCATGCAACAATAAAATGTTTTGTGCTGTGAGACGTATGAGGTGCGAAACCAAAAAATGGTCTTGCTACACAATATTTTTGGTGTCATATCAGAACTTTATCCCAAGAAGTCTACTGAACATGCTCAGAACAGAGAAACACCAAGGCCCCCATATTCAAAAGTCCACTGCAAAATAATGCAAGTGCCAGCACCGCGCATTTGAGATGCGCCAGCCCCAAAAAATTGTATATTCAGAAAATGTGCAGGAAGATGCACTCGCACCTGTCCAGTTGAATATCCGAACATGCATGATCATGCATCTGAAGATGTGCAGTGCATCTCAGGCAGGGAGGACTGCACACCACAGGCAGGTACATAGGGAAATGCACTGGGACAGCTGAGATGGGCATGGCACAACTTTGCAATATTCAGACAGGATATGCAAATGGCCTCATTGCACATTCCAAGCCCAAACCTCACATGCTGGAGTTCATTACTGGAATGTATTCAGACCATCTGCATACCCTGGGCATGCTCAGTTCCAGCTTTGCAGGGCTGCCCCACCACTCCACAAAGGTGAACAGGAGGTACTGCAGCCTAGCAGCCAAGTGTGCTGGGATGGTACTGTGTGGGTTGGTGGACTGCACTGGCCTGGGTACACTGTTACACCCCATAGCCATGCACAGGGTCAGATAGGGGTACAGGAGACCCACCTGGACAGTTCCCACAAAGGCCACCTGGACATGCAACAGGGGTGGGCACAGGGTAACACAGGCCAATCGGGATGCCACATGCATGTGATACACCAGCTCCATATGCTGCATACAGTCACCTACAGTTCCCCATACACACCAGTATGGGAGGTACCTGGTGGGCACTGCAAGGGATGGCAGTATGCAGGCAGTGACCAGGTACCCAGGTGGGTGGGTCCCACCTGTGTGCATTCATGGTGTACCACTGTGTGTGTGTGTGCCACTGGTCAGTCCCTGGCCCATGCAATGTGGGCACCAGTACCACCAGACAACCTGGGCACCACTGCCACAGACATCACCCTGGGTGCATGCCACCATTGGGTGGCACCCTGCAGGCCACATGGGTGCTAGCCATGGCCCCCTGGTGCATTTATTTATTTTTTATTTTATTTAAATTTTGGTAACTGGGTACACCCACTGAGACCATGCAGTCCCTTTTTCAGTGACAACCCAGGGGATACATACAACAATGTACAATTAATACATACTGTACATCGGGTATAACAAAATGCCTAGGTTAAGACAGTAAACATGGCAATACCAAGACTTCTATAGCTAAATTGAACTAATATACAACCATAATAAGTACAATGAGAAAACATTAATGGAGTACATATACAGTATAATATCCTGAGATGTACAAATATGCATGACCAGAGATGAACATATTTACCAACATAATAGCATCAGAAAAGTATACTTACAGTAGAAAGTGTTACAGAGTGATAGGGATTAGCAAAAGCAAGAACAATTTTGGGGTTTGAGGAGGAAAGAAGTAAGTTCTTTTTGGAAAAGTGACAGGATAGAGCAGGAGAGTACAACAGATGGGAGGGAGTACCAGGCTGATGTGGCAGAGTAGGCAAACACATGCTTATCTGTGAGATGGAGCAGTTTCTGAATAGCTACTAATGAAAGGTAAGTAGATCTGAGTGAGAAAGCACTTGTTTTGTGGTATACGATACCCCTTAAACAAGTTGGATTAAAGAGATTCACTAGCTTGGAAAAAAGCATAGAGTGAGATACTGTAAC
Organism: Neoceratodus forsteri; assembly: GCA_016271365.2. Taxonomy (NCBI): domain Eukaryota; kingdom Metazoa; phylum Chordata; order Ceratodontiformes; family Ceratodontidae; genus Neoceratodus; species Neoceratodus forsteri. The sequence continues at coordinate 1,686,021,207 of CM057456.1, forward strand.
CTAGCGTCATAGTCTGGCCAATTTAGAGCAGCCAGGATATCACAGTAGTGTCTTTGAGAGTCAGCCCCCAAGGCAAAATGCCCAATCCTATAGTACAATTGTCACAGCCAGGCAAGGGAAGAGGGTTGAGTGGATAGCAGGAGTGGAGCACCATAGAATAACATAGCGAGAAGGGCTGTGGAAGCAATTTTTTGACAGGCTACAGAAGATACAGTAATAGGGGACAAAGATGGTATAAGAGACCTAGCTTCTGGTTTATGGCTTTATTTAGCTGGGTTACATGGGATTATAATGAGAAGGAGGTGTCCAGATGCATACCGAGATATTTAAATGTTTTGACTACTTCAGTAGTGTCACCTGACTGCACTCGGATTTGGAGAGGATACAGAGAGACAGATTTAGATAGTTTAGGGGAGGGATTGTGGAATACCATAGCTTTAGTTTTTTTTGCATTCAGAATTAAATGATTAGCTGAGCATCAAGTTTTGAGCATATTGAAGTCTGAGTTAAGACTTTGGCTAAGCCAACCCAAGTTACTGGATGAGTGGTATAACACTGCGTCATCAGCATCACATTCTAAAGATGCCCTCCACAAAAGTTTGAAAACTCACTGATAAAGAGGATGAACAGCAATGGACCAAGTATTGAACCTTGAGATTCGCCGTGCGAAATGGGCCCGAGGGAGGAGAGAGATCTGAACCATTTTACCCATTGCGATCTACCAGTAAGATAGCCTTTAAAACACATTAATACCAGGCAGTCAAGGCCTATTTAGTGCAATTTGCCAAGCAGGAGGTGATGGTTAATGAGGTCGAAGGCCTGCATCAGATCTATGAACATTGCACTGGTAACTAGGCCAGCATCACTAGCCTTAAGGATGTTGGCTGAGACCTTGACCAGGGCAGTGGTAGTACTATGGCCCTTTCTGAAACCGTGCTGGCAGTCAATGAGAAGCTGATGATTGTCTAAGTAGGATTGCAATTGGTTATCCAAGATCCTCTCTTGTATCTTTGCCAGGGGACATAAAATTGAGATCGGTCTAAAATTTTCAACAGCAAGAGTGCCACCCTTTTGAAGAGGGACTATAACAGCCACTTTCCATTGGCTAGGCACAGTTCTGGAAAGAAAGGACTTATTTAAAAGACTACAAAGAGGTGCAGCAAGTGCCGCTGCCCCCAGCTTGAAGAGCTTAGGTTCTAAAGTTTCGTATCCAGGAGACCTCTCTACCTTGAGTTTTAGTAATAACTTACAAACTTCATTTTGAGTGGTGAGTTTTAGGTGGAAAGCAGGATGGGAAATAAGGGCTGCATGGGACTGGGCTGGGAAGGAGAACTCAGGGGTGGGCATAAGATGAGAAGTATACTTATTGGGGTCAGTGAAGAACTGATTAATTCCTTCTGCAATAGAGGGTGGGTCTTGTAATATCTCTCCCTCACATGATATGAAGCTGGGACATTGAGAAATGTTGCTTTGATCAAAGATTTAACCTGACTCCAGAAAGCCTTGGGCTTACTTACGTTATCAGTTTGGAGAGTGTGGTAATGGGCCCGTTTAGCACCTGGATCCTATTTTTGCATTGATTTCTCAGTTGACAATAGGTTAACCAGTCAGAATGTAGGTGGCTGAGTTTATAAACTTTACAGGGGTCATCTTGCTGCTTCATAAGGGACCTGATTTCACTGGAAAGCCATGGTGCTTTGATGCCCTTGGATTTGCACTTAGTTAATGGAGCATGTCTATTAATAATTTCCTTAAAGGTAACAATGAAATAGTCTAGGGCAAGGTCTATGGTAGGGAGGTTTACAATAGGACTTCAATCAGTATTAGTAATTGAGGTTAGAAACTCATCTAAATTAAACTGTGTCATGTTTCTAGACTCATGGATTCTGGGTGGGGGGCTTTGAAATTGTTGCACCATACACAATGGACAGGAGAGTGGTAGCTGATACTGTCAGTATTGTGTTTGACTTGATCCTGTGAGGGCAATTTGATACAGTCCAATCTAATAACGTAGAGGTCCCTGTCTTGGAGTTATTCTGAGTAGGCTCATTGATATGTTGGGTAAAGTAAGCATCAGAGACAATGGTTAGTGCCTTGTTTTTATGTGGGGATAACAAGTCATTGTTAAAGTCTCTGCAGATCACAGTATCATATGGGGGGAGACCAACTACAGAGGGCATGAAGGAAGGAAGCTTATTGGTAGCCTCTTTTGGGGGGAGATAGATAGAGACAACTAAAAGTTTCTTTACATTGCTGAGAGTTAAGTGAGATAAATAGAGATTCAGCTGAGGATCGTCGAATGGCCAGTGAGGGGATAACCACTGCATGAAGATTAGATCTAACATAAAATAAAACACCACCTCCTTTTTACCCAAGCAATATTTCCTGAAAGAGAAGTACCCTTGTAGTTCTACCTCATGCTGGTGTATATTGGGCTTTAACCAGATTTCAGATACTCACAGGATGTCCGGATTATGTTTATCAGACCATGCCTGGATCTCGGCCATTTTAGGTCATAGACTGAATAATTTATGTATGCAATTTTGATGCCTTTTAAATGTGATGCGACTGATAGGGGTGATGAGGCAGGCATGTCTATGGGTCCAAGTGGGCCAGGATTTAGTTCAGCATTGCCTGCATGAAAAAGGAGTAGGAGAAGGTGAAAAACTGGGAATGACTTTAGTGGGTATGAGCAAATAGATCTGAGGCCAATCCCGCATATTGAGAGCAGAGAGAACCTTGCACAAAATCCAAGAAAGAAAGCATCCTTTTTTCTCATAAAACGTGAAGCAGGGGGTGGAGCTAAATCAAAGCGAAAAGCGCTGAAGTGACTGGATGTGGGTTTAGTGGACTGGAAGACTGAACAATGTGCAAGGAGATTTTCTATGAATGAAAAGGATATTATAATTAACAGCACAATGGCAATTCCCTGTCTAGCCATGGTGGAGCATGAGGGTATAAGTAGCCACCAGAAGACAAATGTAACCATGGGTATCAAGTTTGAGTAAACACCTATAGGGGGTCCTGGGATTACATTGGATGCTGGAGACTGCCATCTAAGAGAAAAACATACTAGATTCAGCTATTGAGGGTTGGAGGATTTTTTTAGCAGAATGTGAGAAAGGCTGGTATCACTTTAATTAACAATTAGATTGGACGATGTGCAAGGTGGAGCAGGGGATTCGGGGAGGCTTAAATTTAATTGGTTTCAGAATAGATTAAATCAATTTAGTTTGCATACCTAGCCAGGAAGATAGAGTCACGACTGAAATTCTCAGTAGCACAAGGAGCTTAAATAATATTCTACAGGTCATGAATAGAATGTCGATACTGTGAGGCATCTAAGTGATAAAGTCAGATTCAGTAAGAAAAGCCAGCAAGGAAGCCCATGTCAAAGATACGCCCTCTAATGGGGCCAGCATATTATGAGCAAATGGGAAACGTGGGACTTAACATGTGACCCAACTCCAGCTATAAAACAAAGGCCAACCAAGGGTGGGCATGATGGGAGATGGGTGGGGAGCCGATGAATAGCATCAATGGGAAAACCAAGCACAACAGGAGTCCACTCCTATATTTTACAGCTAGGTAAACCTCTGATAAACTTGGCTATTTCAAAACAAAAGAGTTCGTAGGGAGCCTATATTAACTGAGCTCCAAAGAACTCCACAGACTAGTCTGAGCACTTAGTTATAAATTACTGAAGGATTTTAAACATGCTGCACAGAAATTCTAGCACTTAAAGTTAAAACTATTGAAGGATTCCAAATGTAGCAAGAAAGCACAGATTACATTTTTCAGGAATGCATAGAGATGCAAAGCCGATGAGGCACATTTCCAAGAAAAGGTACCAAATTCAAAATAGAGTTGATGCTGTACACCAAGTTAGTTCTGCTGCATACCTGAATTTTGCTGTGGGCAGGGGGCTACTCCAATGGTTCCTGCCGCATGCCGAAGAGCCTGGGGGCAGGGAGTGGACTGTGGAAAGTTAAAAGATAATAGCAGAGGGAGGGCTAAAAGAAACAAAAGTGAGGGTTAGCAAATAGTGAGAGAGAGAGAGAGAGAGAGAGAGAGAGAGAGAGAGAGAAGATCAGGTTACAGCCAGGGGGGCAAAGTGTACCTAGGAAGGTACTAAAAAATAAAGAAAATAGATGCAATTAAAAATTATTTAAAACCGTATCATGCTAGACAAACTAGTAGATGATGCTGCAACTGGAAACAGCTCGAGTGAACCATAAATTCACCAAATTACCTTATATTACATGCTGTTAACTACCAGTAGATAGCCATAAAATATAAACTGCACTAAAATACCAGTTACGATTGAGCCAAGCACATCAGGAGTCTGTTCCTATACTTTACAGGCAGGTACGCTTCTGATAAACTTGGCTGTTTCAGAACAAAACACTTGTAGGGAGCCTATATTAACTGAGCTCCAAAGAACTCCACAGACTAGTCTGAACACTTAGTTATAAATTACTGAAGGATTTCAAACTTTGTGCACCACAGAAATTCTAGCACTTAAAGTTAAAACTACTGAAGGATTCCAAATGTAGCAAGAAAGCACAAATTTAAATTGTTCAGGAATGCATAGAGATGGTACATATGCTGCAGTGTGGCTGTCTGCCCACTGGTGTGCCCGGTGGGGGCACGCAACAGCACTGGTATGTGGCTGCTGGGTGTCTACATCCAGAGTGCAGTGTGGGGCGTTGCTCCCTGGATGGTGCTGGTGGTGACATGGCACCTGTGGCTCAGGGTTCATCCATCCTGACATGTCTACTATGTGTGGGTACCTGGAGCATATTCTTGTGCACCTCTGAGGGCTGTCTCTTGGATGGCCTGAATGCATTTCTGTGGCCTGCCTGTAGGTGGTTGGCTGATTTAGGCCACCTATTGTTTGCCTTACTTTGGGTGGCTCATTTCCGAGATGCGTGGCAGATGTGCAGCACATTTTGGCTGAATATAGGGATGCACTGCATATTCATGGGAACGCCCCCTTTATTTGCACCACATACATTATTTCCATGTGATGGCACATTTGGAGATGTGAGCCACATCTCTGTCTTTCGAATATCATACTTTGGTACATTTTTGAGATGGGTGGTGCATCTCTACTTTGCACTGCACATCTCCTTTGAAAATGTGGGCCCAAAACTTTAAAGTCTTATAACTCTGGAACCATTTAATATTTTTTATGAAACATTTTAAAAGCACTACCTTAGGACATCTTGCCTGTACCCTGAAAGTTTAATGACAAAATTACATTCTGTGTAGGCTGTAGATGAAAGCAAAAAAAAAAAAATCCCAAGTTAAGAATAGGGAAAAAATTAGACATCAGCAGCCCATACCGTTCTACATATTCAGATATGTGAATGGGATGCGTCACATATCTGAATGTGTGTGTGGTATGGGCTGCATATAATCACGCTGTGGACAATGGGCGTCTGCTACAATGGTGTCAGTCGGCGGTGGCGGGCGGCAGGTGGGTGGGGTGCTGCCGCCCGCCACTGACCGGGGAGCAGGGTGGTGGGGATCAGTGGGTGGGTGGGAGGGGGTCCACTGGACCACCAGGGATGATGGGTTTCTTCTTATTCTACTTCAGCCCGTGATCGGGCAGGCAGCGGTCCACTGGACCACCAGGGATATTAGGGAACTTATTTTATTTTACTGAAGCCCGCGATTGGGCGGGCAGGCCCACTGGACCACCAGGGATATTAGGGATCTTTTTTAATTCACAGAAGTCCATGATCGGGCAGGCAGTGGTCTACTGGACCACCAGGGATATTATGGATCTTATTTTATTCTACTGAAGCCCGTGATCAGGCGGGCAGGTCCGCTGGACCACCAGGGATATTGGGGTTCTCCATTTCTATTGATGCCCACAATGGGCATGGGGGGGCCGCCACCATGGAGGTGCAGTCAGAGCTCGGGTGGCCACCCCTAGGTGGCAGCTGCCATGTTGCGCCCTGCACTACGGCAGCTCACCTGTGGGTGGCCATCCGTTGTTCCTTTTTTTTTTTATCAACTTTGTGATGGTGCAGGTAGGGGTTGCGCATGCATGGCTCCACACATCTCGGGCTGAATATCGGGCTGTGCAGAGTATGCATGGGCACAGCCCCCCCCCCCACCTGCACCTGCATACATTACTGATGTGCTGCGGTACATCGGGATTTGTGCCGCACACTTTTCCCATTTGAATATCGCGCCGGGGCACATCAATGGGTTGCACATGGTGCAACACTGTTGCGCCATGCACAACCCTTTTGAATATCTGGGCCATAGTGTATAATGAAGGTTTGTTCTACATGGATTTCCATGCCAGCTGGAGCACAGTTGTACCACTGTTCAAAGATCATGGAATGCAGCTGTGTCTTTCTGTGGCACAACAACATTTCAGATAATTGAAAATCCTCATTGCAACTGGTGTTTTACACAGTATTGCTGCATGTTCAGCAAGCAGTTCAAATTCTGAAGTGAAATCACTAGCACATTCGCTGCTGTCACTGAGCACTGCAAAATCACTTTTGTTTAAAAAAAATAAACTAAAACAAAAAAAGAAAACTATACACTATGAACATATTGACTGGGCAACCACATGCCCAACCAGCCCATGCTGCCGCCTCCTGCTTCTGATTACATCAGATCTCTGGAGTTTCATTCTTGATGTCTGATGTAATCAGAACCCCTCTGTGGCAGTACAGGCTGGTTGTGCATGGTTGCCCAAGCAGTATTCTGTATGTACTGTAAGTCAGTTTTCATGGACAAAGTAGTCTGTTCATTAGTTCAAAAGAAAGTCCCATTTCAGTTTCTTCAGGTGTGAAATCCCTTGATCTCCCTGCGACTATAATTTGAATCCTAACCAACTAGAGGTGAGGTCATGACTTCTGTTTGCAAGAGATTAATGACCCCAGAGTTCTGACACAGTCTCACTGCTGATATAGCATGTAAATAAATTCACAAATGAATGAATAAGCTAAACATTCAGCATTTAAGGGTACTTCTTATTCATGTCCAAGTTCATTATTATGTGTTTGTTTATGGTAAAGGATTTCCTGTTCAGAGTAGCTTTAGGGAACTGTGTTGTCCATTTCAAGTTGCAATTTATAAAACTGTTCTCAAATGGCTTTTAAATAAACAACTGAGTAAAGAGCACTGTTAGTTGTTGGATCATATAAGGCGGAAAAAGATGTCATAATCTGGGAATTAAGTCAACTGGGTTTTCCTGAATGTACCACAAGTGTATATAACTGAGAAGAGATTGCCAGTAAATACCATGAATAGTGTAGGGCCTTTTCATCAAAATTAAACCAGGACCATCTTAAATAAAAGACAGCAAATACAGTAGCCAATCAGTCTTGCAGCCTCATTTTCTGATTGCATCCCCTATCGTGGGTTTGTTTATCAGACTTTAATTATTTTACCGAAATCCAAACTTCCTACCTGCATTCCCTCTCTCAACCTCCAGTTCAGCTCAAATTGGGAGAAACTATGTATAATTATTTGCCTCTGTCTTTGTGAATAACTGATTATTTGGAAACCAATTAAGTATTTATATCTATTTACATAGGTATGACCTGATGTCCTATAGCATAGCAGTTGGTAAAGCTGCTTGCAGGAGAGATGCTTGTCTTGTATTGTGTTGTGTTGTAGTATATATTTTTTGGTCACATTTTCAGTTCTGCAGCATCTGATTCACAGAACTGAAAAGCTGCCATTATTAGCTTAAACATTTATTTATTTTATTTATTTAGTTTTTGTTAACCGGGTAAGTGTGCTAGTCAGCAAGTGACTGTTTTCAGGCACGACCCGGGAGGTACAATTACAATACACAAAGAGTACAGCCAGATTATTAAGACAACGAGTACAAAAATGCAGAGAGAAATACATATGGCAATGTAACATACATTAGTAAACAAAAATATACTTTAACACTTGATCATGGAACATACTCAAAATGTGAATAGTAGAAGGCAGAAAATAAGAGAGGATAGGCATCAGTAGAAAAGACACAAGGAAGGAAAACTGGCAAAAGGATGGGAGGGAGAGATTAAGTGGAAAGGAGGTGCCGTCCAGATCACGGCAACAGCGGGTGAGGTACCAACCTGCGGCGGGGCTATGGGCAAGGCGGCAGGTGAGAGAGGGTGGTAGGGGAGTGGCAGTGAGCGGCAACAGCGATGGGAGGTAGGAAAATACAGCCGGTCTGGTGGAACCGATAGACGGCAGGGCGAGAGTGAGGATGCCGGTGAGAGGGGGATGAGGCGGAGGAGTTACTGACAATAGCGGCAAAAGTGTCAAAGTCAAGCCGAGCCAGTGGAACCAAGAGGCGGCAGGGCAGGGAAGGGGGGTCGTGAGACAGTGGAAGTAGGCAGTAGTAGGTGGAGAGAGGTGACTAAGCACAGCCAGGAGGTGGGGACTAAGGAGGGGCATGGATGAGGTAGGAACAGGTAAAGGTGAGTTTGGTGGGGAGTGGCAAAGGGGAAGAGGATATAACAGAAGAAGGGAGAGACAGCAGTGGGGTTAAGTGAGGAGAGGCTGTGAAGTGAAGATAAGAATGTCATGGAGTAGAATAGCGACTTACAATTGTCAACAGCTAACATTAGGCTTATAAAGAAACAGGTTAAGGCAACATTAATTACAAGGCACAAAATAAAACATTAATTACGAGGCACAGTATAGAACACCCATTTGGACAGGCAAAAGTGCTAGCAATGAGGAAACAGTACAAATGCAGTGGATCAGGTAATGTCAAAGCAAACACATTTGTCCATAGTAGTGAAGAAAGTCCTGAGTTTGCTCTTAAAAGTCACATGAGTGGAGACATCTCTTAGATCCTGAGGTAGTAGGTTCCATAGGTGGGGGGCAGCATGATGGAAGGAGCCCATGCCCTTTTTAGTCCGACAAAAGGGGATGGATATTAAGGTCTGATCAGCCGATCTAAGATTCCTTGTGGGAATGGCCGGCCTGAGGAGATCAGACAGGATAGCAGGCTTGGACATCCTTAGGATGGAATCAACTAAATTGTACAAGTAGTACTGCCTGGTAGAGGAAGGAGAGCCAACCAAGGTCCTGATATAAGAGACAATGATGCTGCAGCCGAGGTGCTTTGGTTGTATACCTGCACACATTATTGAAGGTAGTATCCCATAGTTGCAGTGAAGATTTGGTGGCCAAGGACAGGATGGGACACCCATATGTGAGGGTTGGCAAGAGAATGCCTCTGGCTATCGCCAATTTAGCAGCAGGTGAGCCGGTATTTGGTTCTATAGGCAGCCCCAATTTGCAGTTAATTGACTGCAGGTTTCCTGTATATGGCTTTCAGGTCCAAGGTTTGATCCAGGTGGATGCCAAGGTAAAAAGGAAGTGACAGTTTCTATAGGGTCCCCATCGATATCAGAGACAGAGATGGTCAGAGGACAGGATCTAAGCTTGTGATTGGAGCCAAACATCATAACTTTTGTTTTATTTGTATTTAAAACCAGGCGTTGAGAGTTCAACCAGTGTTGTACAGCACGAAAATCTGCAGTGAGGGCAGCATTTAGATCCAGGACCTTATCAGAGTGATAATAAATTACCAGGTCATCCATATAAAGAAGTGAGTGACCTGTGGTGACCAGCTCAGGAAGTTTATTGACGAATAATGAGAATAGAAGAGGGCCAAGTATAGACCCCTGAGAGACCCCAATGTTGATAACAGCACTGTCTGACATGGATGAATTAAACTTAACAGCTTGTGTTCTGTTGGAGAGGTAGCTTTTGAACCAGGTAGTGACTGGGGGAGAGAAGCCCAAGGTACTGAGGGCGGATAGTAGCAGAGAATGGTCAACCAGATCGAAAGCTTTGGTTAAGTCAATGAAGACTGCCCCTGTTAACTTTCCTCTATCCATATTGGTAACGATATCTGAAGTGAATTTTGCAAGTGCTGCCATGGTGCTGTGATGCTTTCTAAAACCATGTTGTGCTGAGCTTAGTAAATTGAATTTCTCAAGGTATTCAGTGATTTGCATGGATACTACTTTTTCCAGGATTTTATTCAGAACAGACAAAATAGCAATAGGCGGTAATTTGCTATGTCATTTTACTGCCTTTCTTAAATACAGGAGTGACTCTGGCTGCCTTCCAGACTTCAGGGACAATGCCATTGGAGAGAGATAGGGTGAAGATGTGGCCAGGGGCCAGAGATGTAGTAAGAAGCCATTTTAGTAGTCTTGGTTCTAGGCCATCTGAGCCAGTACTGGTGTTTTCGAGAGTGACCTGAGCAGCTTTAGGACCTGATGCCTAGACACTTCCCTGAAATAGAAGGGTTGGTTAAGTTTGGGGTCCTTCAGATGCTGTGGGGTTAAACTGTGAAGCAGAGGATTGTGATGGGAGGGAAGCTGTGTGGCAGATAAGTCAGAAAATTGTTGGTTAAAAGCATTTGCAATGGTAGTAGAATCATTACAGTGTACACCATGTAGGACCATATCTGAGGGAGTGACATCTTTAGCAGAACCCAAGAAGGACTTAATGTGACCCCAAAACTTGCGAGGGTCATTGGAAGAATTAATCAGCAGGTTTTGGCAGTATTTACTTTTGGCCTGCCTGATGCATCTTTTACAGTCATTTCTGTATTGTTTATACAGAATGAGATCTGACTGCAGTCCAGTTTGTTTGTACTTTTTCCATTGATTGTCTCTAACTTTTAACTTTTGAAGCAGGTCTTTTTTCAGCCACCTCGAATGCTGGCCCCTTACCCTCCTTTTGACTGTAGGGAGGTGCTTCTTTTGGTGCTTCTTTTGCCAAATTCAGTCAGAAATGAATTGAGAGCAGTATCAACATTGGTTGCGGGTATAAATGTTAGACCAGTCAACACAAGAGAGGTCAAATAGGAAGGCTTGTTTGTCCAGGGCAGCATAGTTTGAAAACCTAATCAGACTTGGTGGAGGAGGAGGAGGTGGACAGGATCGCCATTGACAAAGTGTGGGGGGAATGATCAGTGATTGAGTCAGCAAGCACTGTGGCATCTAGTACATGATCAGGTCTGGTGGTGAGGATCCAATCAAGTAGGGACCCTGAGTGCTGAGTAGTAGTTCTGGTAAAGCCTGTGATAGTTTGGTGTAGATTGTGCTTCTGTATTAGAGATTCAAGGATGCTGTGCTGTGGACCCAGCCAGTTAAGGTTCAGGTCCCCAAGGAGTAGAGCCTCATTTGATTTTACATTCTGGGAGACATATTGTAGCAAATTCTGGAGACCACTCATCCCGCTTGTAGGTGGATTGTAGACACAAATGATGTGCAGCAGTTTTGAACCCAGTGCCAGGGTAGCGTGCAGAGTTTCACAAGGTGTTAGGGAATCAGTGCAGGGTAGGATGTTCAGGGATAGATGATTTTTGTACATAATCGCAACCCCCGACCCAATACGGTCTTTCCTTAGAATGCTATAACCAGGCACAAGACAAGTGGCATCAGGCACCCAAGGCTTCAGCCAAGTCTCTGATAGGCATAAAATGTCAGGGTTAATCAGTTTAGCCCAGGCTTCGAGCTCAGCCAGGTGACTCAAGAGACTCCAGATATTCATGTGGGCTATAACCAGACCCTTTTTTGTTGCAGCTGTTGCAGGGGGTGAAGCGCAAACCATAGGGCCCGGATTGGGTTCAATATTTCTGGCAAGCATAAGGAGCCGCCGGGCAAGGTGAGAAAGTAGGTTGGCAGAGAGAGTGCCTAGCTGGTGTTTGGGTCTACGATAGTTCAAGAGATAGGAGTGGATAGACAGATAGATACAGCCCTTTTTGATGAGGATAGAGTGAGCAGGGGTAGAATTCAAGTAATAGTACAGCAGGATGTTAGAAAATCTGAAGTCACTATCATTGTTAGCGCAGGGATAAGTAGCAAGAGATGTACAAGTTGTTAGCCAGTTTAGACATAACAGGAGAGAGAGGAGTATAAGTGGTGAAGTTTTAGAGGTGAGAGGAGGGTTCCTTAGGGAGACTGGGTGCAGCACCATATCTGAAGTGGCCAGTTTCACAGAAGAAACTATGTTGCTATCTGAATACCCTGATCACGTAAATGACCTAACCTAAAGTTAAACTTCAGCATGATTTGTGTAATTTATCGACTTCCAAAGCGTAATATTAAAACTACGATGCTGAGAATATTTAATTCCAACATTCCTGCCAGCCCCTCCTGTGCTCTGCATGGCGGGGTCGGCAATTTAATAGTTTCAGGATACTGCTTAACAGTCAATAACAGAATAAACTATTTAACAAAAGCTGTAGTAATGACATTTTGAGAGTGCTGAGGTGGCCCTGCTTATATATACACACTGAAAACTAAATGGCAATTAATGCTCTAATGCTTTAAAACAGTTATGAACAATCTTATTTGCTAATATTAAGATTTTCCAGAATTAAGCAGTAGAATTTTGAATGAGAGAAGTTCGTACTGTAGAGCCACGGCATTTCAAAAGAAACTGGCCAATAGGAGCACACAGTCAGGGAGACCAACCAATCAGGTTGCAGAAGTAAGAAAGCACTGCTTTCCGGCTGGTCAAAAAGTTACCGTACCTGTCATTGTTGCTGGCTGGAGAGGGTGGCGTGGGTGGTGGCTTTGAAGGTGCCGGTCGCCCCGCTAAAAGGTCTTGGAGGGCTGTGGTTGCTTGCAGGCTTTTGTGGTCTCCGGTTTTGGAGGTGCCACTCGGGCTGCTGGCAGAGGCACAGTTAGGAGGGAGCTTGGAGGGCTTGTATGGCAACGGAACGCCCGCTCAGGGGATCCTCCAAGGAGAAAGCAGCAAATGAAATAAAAGATAGATCCAGTGGAAATGATGAACTGAAGAGGACCAGAGTCACAGAAAGTGTTAAATTCCTTCAATGTGATGAACTTTGGCCTGGGCATATGCAGGATGTGAAAACCTTTGTCTGTCTGTTTCCTTTGTTTTCAAAGTTGTTGTAGACAACCCTTTAGAGACAAGTACATTTAAAGTTGATTTAAAATGAAAATGCTGTTACCTGGTAGTAAATTTCATCCAGTGGAAGCGATGAACTGCTGAAACCAGGGTCACAGAATGTGTTAAAATTCCTGAAAGGTGATAAACTGCGCCCTGGGCATATGCAGGATGTGAAATCCTTTTGTCTGTATGTTTCCTTTGTTCTTAAAATGGTTGCTGAATAGCCCAAGTAAAATTCCTTTTGAGCAGGTCAGACGAAAATGTTGATTCAATCGCAGGGCCCAGCATCACCGAAGTTTGTCAGACTTAGTTGCTAGAGTTATTTTTTCTTGGGGTGGCTTCCAAAAAGTTGATTTAAAATGAAAATGCTGATACCTGGTGAAGATATTTTGCAGAAATTCAGTCCAGGAGACATTCACAGACGTTGAGTGTAAGAATGGCGAAGTTACTCCAAGCAGAAAAACATGTAAATCCACAAAAACTAACCTACAGACACAGACAAACACAAACATCCACCCACACAGCACTCCACAACATATGGCAGCTCTTAGAATGGTACTCCTCAAAGAGCATTTTAAAAAAGGTCTGCATATTTCAACACCTATTCTACAAGTTGTAGAATATATTCAGTTGTTTCCCAGATACAGTAACAGCCCTCTGTACACCAATGTACTTTTGTGAAAGTATTTGCAGTTTGTAACTAATCCTCTGTATAGAACATACCATTAGAAAAGGGGAAAAAGGATTTAAACCTTTTTTCTCTCATTCACTGATCCTGCCTGATTTCTCTGTCAAGATCTATCTGTCAAAATAATAAACAAGCATTTGTCGATGCCAAATGTTGTTGCGCTGGCATTGGCAGTGGCAGAGGTGGAGAGGCATAGCGCTGTGAGTTTGTTAATGTGTCCCAAAAGGTGATTTTGCACAGAGAGTACGCCACTGTGCGGCAGAGCTGTGGAAACACGTTTGCGGCAGGCTGTGGAAAATGGCAGCTGGACTGTTGATAATGAGGTGTGCACAAATGCCAGTGGTGAAAATGTGGCATGAAAATATTTCAGATTGACGAAGTTACAAGTGTGCATGGAAACTGCGCAATGCACGCTTGCAACACAAACATAGTCTGGACTTTCGCCACCAAATTTTCAACATAGGCATTTTAGGACCTCTGCTGATGAATAGTGTCATCATCATTTCCTCAAAGTGTCCCAAAAAGTGATTTTGCACAGCGACCATGCAATTCTGCTCCAGACGTGTGAAAACACATTTCAGCCAGCTGTACTGTTCATAAGGAAGTATGGAAAAATGCCAGTGATAAACAGCTGGAGTGAAAGTATTACAAATTCACAAAGTCACGAGAGTGCGTGCAAACTGTGCAACGTGTGCTCGTAAAACACTCATTTTATTGACTTTCATCCCTAAATTTTCAACATAGACATTTTAGGACATCTGCTAATGAACAGTGTCACTGCCATTTTCATAATATATCTCGAACACGGGCTTTCCACAGCAACCGCGCTATTGTATGCCGGAACTGCTAAAACAGATTTTGGTCAGCATGTGAAAAATTACAGCTCTAATGTTCATTAGGAGGTGTAGAACAATGGCACTGTTGAAAATGTGGCATGAACATATTATAAGTTTGCGAACTTGCGAGCGTGCGTGCAAACTGCACAACGCACGCTCATAACACAGTCATTTTATGGAGTATTGTCACCAAATTTTCAACACAGGCATTTTAGGACCTCTGCTCATGAACAGTGTCACTGTTATTTTCGTAATGTGTCCTGAACAGTAATTTCGCACAGTGACTGTACTATTCTGTGCCAGAAGTGCGAAAACACATTTTGGCAAAGATGTGAAAGATGACAGCTGTACAGTTTACAAGAAGGTGTGGTAAAATGCCAATGTTGAGATTGTGGTGTGAAAATATTGCAAATGCGCTAACTTATGAGCGTGCATTGCGCGGTGCTATGCGCTCATAAAACCATCAGTACGATTTTTCCGCAAACTTGCAACTTAGGCTTTTGAGGCCCTCTCTGTGAACAGTGGCACTGTCATTTTGTTACTTGGTCCTGAAAGGTGATTCCGCACAGTGACTGCAAAATCACCTTTTGGGACCAAATAATGCCATGACAGTGCAGGGATTCATGAGAAGGGGTCCCAAAAACCCCATGTTGAAAATTTGGGGCCAAAATTTGCAAAAATGCCCAAGATATGCATTAAAGTTTAAAAAACCCTATTCATTCCATTATACAGCTTACTGGCATTTCTTCAGTTTGCGGTTGGCTTTGAAGAGTGCAGACGTGTTCCCGGTCCACCGAAGATTGTCGCGCCAGACTCCGCAGGTAAGTATGGGGTGAGGAATGAGGAGGCAGGAGTGCAGAAGGTAGGTTGGGTGGGGGATGGGGCATCGAGACTGCAAGGGACCATTTTCATTTCACAGGAAAAAAAAAAACATTGCGGGACAGTTTTTGTTTTGCAGGGGATCTGGCATGCTGGGTGGGCTCCCAGCATGCCACCTGACTGTTTGAGGGGGTCGATAGCTGACAGGGGATTGGGCACCCTCATTGGCACACAACATGGGGGGGATGAGGTTGTAATGCCAATGAGGATTGGGCACCCCTATCAACACACCAAGAAAGTGGGGGGGGTGAGCTGAGGGGGATTGGGCACCCCCTCGGCATTCAACAATTGGGGTTATGCCGATGGGAGTCATCTCCCGTCAGCACACAAAGAAAGCATGGGGGTTAACTGACAGAAGTTGGACACCCGCGAAGTCGGCAGTAGTAGGGTGCCTGCCTGCTCACTGACCATGCTCATAATGTTGGCAAGCACGTAGGAAGGGTCTGCTTTGTATGACGAGCTTTGCTCAGTTTGCAGAGGACCTTTTCTTAGATGTGCTCACCACATTATGTATGCATGGTGTGGCATTGGCATGCAGGGTGATTGGGGAATGAGGGACGCACCTACCGGTGCATGCCCTGTATTCGCCCAACAGCGACCCCGCCTCCAAAACTACACTGTCCCACGATGTTGGCTGTGCAAGCATGCCAACATAAAAGATGAATATAATATAGTGTAAATAAATAAAATCAGCACTGTCTTTTTCTAAGGATGTGCTTTTTCTTTCCATTTTTAGGGCTGTGGGTGGAACCTACAGCTCTATTGGGATCGGATCACAGTTCTAAAAATGGCCGATCATGGAATCTTCTGTTGGACTTTTGGAAATATACTTCCAAAAGCCCAGTGGACCCTGTACCTCTCTGCCACTATTGGCCACTATGGAATAACAGTCGCACTATTTCAGCTGTTACTTCTGCATTCCGGAGCATAAACTGTGCATGAGTGACTCATGCGCATGTGCAGTTCAGCCAGCATGATGATGTGAATAGCAAAATGCCATTCCACACTCACTCTGCTCATGCTCACCCCACTCGCACGGGGCACGCGTTATAAGCCCTGCAACCTAGAAGTGTGTTCCAGGTCATGTGCCCCATCTCCCTTGCACACGCTAAGCTGCTAGAATTTTAAAATAAATAGCAATTTATGCTTTAGCCCTCAGACGAGCCTCTCTATCCCCTGCAAGCACCAGAATACTGGTAAAATGATAAGCAGTGGCCAGTTAAATGTGGTTGTAGTCCTGCACAATGGGCATAGGACTACAAACCCCACTAAACTTCCTGTCTCCTAGTACTCATTGCTAGAAGACCTCCATGGACACTGCAAGTAGTAACTCTTCAAAATGTGGTCTGAATGTATAAAGTAGCCCTCTTGTCTGTACTGTTGCACCCGATAGGGTCACACAGCTTAGGCACAGAAGCAAAAGAAATAAAAAGACTGCATGGGGCTCACATTATAAGCCCTGCAACCTAGAACTGAGTTCTAGGTCAACAGCTCTGTGTCATCCTGTGCTCCCACCCCTCACCAACTCAAGTGGCACACTGGGAGCCCACCTTTGTGTGACCAAAAATGTGTCTGTGTCCCCCCCAACTCATGTGGCACACTGGGCGCCCACCCCAGTGTGCTTATCTTCTTTTGTGTCTTCCCTCCAACCCCCACTAATATCAGGGTGCCCAATCCCCATGTCAGCATCCTGCACAACCCCCAAGTTATGTGGCACACTGGGTGCCCAACCTAGTGTGTCCAAACATTTTGTTTTCCTGTAAACAAGAAAATGGTCCCTCGTCATCACTCCACTCATTTTTGTTTTCCTGCAAAAAAAAGAAAATGGTCCCTAATTGTCACTCCAGTTCCCCTCCTCCATCCCCACCCTCCCACTGAGAACCCACCTCCTCACACACCCCCATTATCTCATACTTACCTCCGGAGGTTGGCACTGTCTTCTTCAGTGGACCGGGACATGTCTACACTATTCAAAGTCGAACCACAAACTCAAGAATCTAAGGTAAGCATGCTATAATGTCATTCAATGGGGTTTTCAACTTATGCTTATAAGTCAACCATTTTTTGCAATTTTGGCCCCAAATTTTCAGCATGGGGTTCTTGGGACCCCACCTCATGAAAAACTATCACTGTCATTATGTTACTTGTTGTGAAAGGTGATTTCATGGTCACTGCATGGAATCATCTTTTGGGACAGTTCATGAAATGACAGTGCTACTGTTCATGAGGTGGGGTCCTAAAAAGTTCCAAAAAATGATTGCATTATGAGCATGCATTGCACAGTTTATACGCACGCTCCTAACTTCACCAATTTTTAATATTTTCACTCCACGTTTTCAACATTGCCATTTTTGCACACCTCCTTCAAAACAGTACAGTTGCCATTTTACACAGCTTGCCCAAAACATGTTTTTGCACCTGTGTACACCTGTGGCACAGAATAGCACATTCGCTCTGCAAAATTACCTTTTGGGACAAGTGAACAAAATGACACTGGCACTCTTCACGAGGAGGGGTCCCAAAATGGCCATGTTGAAGAGTTAATGCAACACCTCCAAAAAATGGTCACTTTACACACGGGTGTTGAATAATTCCTACCTACATGTGTAACTTTGGTCACTTGCTAAAAATGGCCATGTTACACAGGCATTGAATAATTCCTATGCACATGTGTAACTTTGGTCACTTGGTAGCTCTTTGGCTTTGACTAGACTTGTTTTAAGACTCAGCGCACTTAACAACAGTGCACATTCAGTATTTGGAAATGTCCGTGGTTATAAGTCATGGGAAGCCTCGTCAAGATCCAGTCTGTAAGATGATAACATAGGCTGGTTTCTCAAAATGCCTTAAGTGGCAAATGTCAACTTGGAATCCAGTAAGTACAACGGAATTATATTCTTTGTTTAAAAATATATACTTAGCTTTAAGTGCTCCCTGACGGCACTAATGCTGTGATAGTTTAATGGGATAACTGGGTAGCTTTAAAATGTATTTATTCTGTGAGTTAATGATCTCCATCTTGTACAAATATTTACATTAAAGCACATATGATATGCCCCATTGTGTTAAACAAACTACTCAGTAAAGCAGAAAAGAATCTCATGGGCTAAGAAAGCTTTTTAACATGTTATTGTGAGTAATTATTTTTACGACTCATGCTATAAAATGTAGATTTTTGGTGTAACTTTTGAAGAATGAATTTATTGTATCTATGAACTACAAAAGTGGAGTTGATTTTTTAACCATTCTAAAATGTTTAAATTATAATTTTCAGTTCTGATTTTAAGGACACATTGTCATTTCCAAATATGGGCATTGATGGACAGCAGCTTAAAGAGCACTCAGAACTGATTTACTCAATGTACAGAAACATATTATACTTTGTTCTGTCAGACTAAGAGTTACACTGTATTGCTATTTGCAGAGAGTAGTCTTTAAGTATTGATTTCCCTAGATCTCAACAACTATTCCCAGTTGTTAGTGAACACACACTTGGTTAACACCACTCTTCTTGTGACTAAGATGAAGTGACATGCATTTTGAACTTATGGGACAATTGGTGGCCATAAACAGCAGAGAACACCGATGGAAACATGGAGATAACCATATTTAATACAGAACTCCATTTAATTATTTCAAAGCTAAAAAAAAAGATCTAAAATGGAATAGAAAGGTACAGATTCAAATATTTCTCTGCAACATTTGTTGTTGCTTTTTCTAATGTGAGTGTCTCAGTACATAGAATGCTCACCACTGGGGCCAGAGGATCAGAAGATCATGACTTCTGTCACCACTACTTGGGGTAATACTCATAACTGACACTATAGTGCAGGTCAAGGAAGGTGCTGCACTGTTGAGGTTGTGTCCTTCAGATAAAATGTTAAGCTGAGGATCCTTCTGCCATCTCCAGTTATTATCCAGGTGGAAGTTAAAGATCCTATGGCACCTATTGATGAGAAGTAGGGGAGTTTCCTCAGTATCGTGGCCACCATTCCCCATCATTAAAACAGGTTGATATCACCCACCCTACAGGATGCACCTGGAAACATGCTATCACAGCTTAGAATGCATTTCCTTATCAAAAATTGCAAACAAACAATTCTCTATTGATCAATGAATCATTAATTCCCACTCATCTCATCTGAGCTTCTTTCATTATAACTTAATGATGTATTAAAAAATATTCCTATTTTTCTTACTTTTCAATGGGGTTCAGCTTAAGAATAGATTCCAAGATGGAGGCTGCACACTACTACAGCTGAGGAGGAGGAGCTGAGGAACTAGGATCTGTTACAAGCATAAAGGGATTTAAAATAGGTGTTCCATGATTTTCTTAGTTTTTCAAACCTTTTTAGGCAATCTTGTGCCTTTAACCTGTGTTGGTGGTGTTGTCCAAGAGTTTTTTGTGTTCTAGCAGGAGGAAGACCTTTCAGTGGAAGGTTGTACAGAGGCCACAAAGGGGCTTAATCGAGCACAGATGAGTTGCAGAGCAATCCTAGGGCAACAGAGAGTGAAGTTGGGAGGATAAGATAGTGAGAAGAAGAGTCAAAATAAGAAGAATTAAACATGTTCTTATTTAATTCTTGTTTAATTCTTCTTATTTTGACTCTTCTTTCACTGTCCTATCCTCCCAACTTCACTATCTGCATTAGCATAGTTTTTTTGCAAAGAATATGTTATATACTGTAGCTGAATTTCCTTTTATGATAAACTGAAAGTACTGTATAGTATTGCGGAATTATTTATTTTATATATAATTTTATTTTGTATTTTAAATGTATACTCAGGTAGTGACCTTTGACCACAAGTTCCATTACCTCAGAAAGTGAACCATGGGGCACATGAGTGGCAGCGTACTGATTGGATGCCTAAGCTAGGAGCTCTGCAACATTGCCTTTAAATCCATCAGTTCTGCAATTAATAATGCATCTCTGGGACCACTGCCTGTAGGGGAATATCTAACCTTCTCCCTTACATCAGTTTTGGATAGTGGAATTCTTTTCTTCAGCATATTTTGGCTGTAGTTCATCCTGCCAGTCTTGGACAGAGAATGGCCAACTCAGCTTCTCCTGGAATGCACGTTGCGGTGGACTTTGTGGACCTTACAGAAATTAAAGATATGCTCAAAGCTCTCACCGACGACATCCCTACTATAAAAAAAAACTATTACATTTGGAGGAAAGAGTGGGAGCCATAGAGATAAAATTGACAGAGGTGGAATTTTTTACTATGTGGGTAAACTCAGATTCCGCTAGGAACCAAGGCAAGTTGATGGCAATTGAAAAACAAATCAACATGATCTGGGCAAAGCTGGATGACTTAGACAAATGTGGATGCCATAATAATCTTAGAATAGTTGGAATTCCAGAGGGCTTGGAAGGGAGTGAATGGGTGATATGGTCGACTTTCTGGGGCATTTCATTTGCCAGATTTTGGGGCATCATTGGGAGGCTCCATTTAAAATCGAAAGAGCCCATCAGTCATTAGGGCCAAAGCCAGCCTGCGGACAGCCACCTAGACTGATATTGGCATATTTCTTGTGCTTTCCAATTAAGGAGCAGATACTACAGCTGGCAAGAGAAAGAGGCCTGCTGAAAGGGAATGGGCATTCAGTATATTTCTTTCAGGACTTTTCAAATCATCTTGCATCTTGAAGGAAAGCGTTTGCGCCAATAAGAAAGAAATTGCTCCAGATCTGCCTGCAATATGGGATGAGATACCCAGCAACTCTCTATGTGCACTTGAATGGCTCCTGGTTTAAATTTGACTCTCCTGCAGATGCAAAAAAAATTCTGAAGGACATAAGGAAATCAGATCACACAATAGAGACAAGATCTAAGTCTAACGGGACCTTGGCTAACCATGTGGTATGTGTTAACACAATAAAAAATAAACTGGACCCGTCAGCTGTCTCATCAGACAGATCTTGGCCATTCAACAAGTCCTCCCCACCAGCAGCTGCTTCTATTTCCTTGCAGGAGTCCAGTTCTGTGAATCTAAACCTAAGAGGCATAGAGAGGGAGCACACAAAAAAATGGGGTGATCTCCTTTATTCCTTCGTCACAAACTACATCTTCTAGTTATACTCCACATGCCTCACATCCTCAAGTATCTCTAGTTGGCAGTCCTACTGTAGGGCCCTCTACCCCAGATCCTAAGCATCCAAGGATGTCACTGTCGCTTTGTGAACACATACTCAACTTTCTCATATGAACTGGGTTGATTATTCTGAAGAAAAATTGATGGCCACACTGCCATTCTACTGCCATTCTACCGTTCTATCTACAGCATCACCACACCCACCGACTGTAACCAAATCCTCGTCAGAGACTTAAGGGAGCCTGCTCTCGTGAATGGATCTTTTGACGGCCCCATTGGCTGATTAGGAGATGGTGGAGTGATGGATAGATTGGTTTATCATTACAATCTCTGTTTCAAAGGGTGGCACCAGATTTTTCTGAGAAAGACTATTCCCATTGCCCAAGGGTGAATTTTTATTTTATTTTATTTTAGTCTTTGGTAACTGGATAAGGCCCACTAGGCACAAGTTCCTGTTTTCAGGGGCGACCTGGGAGCACTGGGCAGTTAAGTGACTTGTTCAGAGTCACACAGTATGCAAGTGGAAGTTGAGAGAATCAAACTCAGGTCTGGGCTGCTGGATGTACCAAGATGGTTCAAGCCTTTTTCCTCTAACCTCTAGGCTATACTGCTAGCCCATGCCCATGAATGCGAGTCTCCTGGAACAATCATTGGATTGGTTATATTATTAGAACAGACACTGTGTTTCTTGGCATACTGCCTTTGTTTCCAGACTGACATTAAGACTTATTCTATTGCATTATAATGACAGTTCTTCAATAGGGGTTTTGGCAATTTATAAACTTGTTTTTGTTGCATATCTATATTTTGTAGACACATATGATTACTGCTGGAAAGTTAAATTATATTTCACAGTTTGGGGATCAGAGCAGGAGGGAGGGAGGAGGGTAAGTGATTTCTTAATTTGGTTTATTCACAAGGATCTCCAGAGCTTTATTTGTAAGTGAGATGTGTTCTCAATTCTACTCATCACTAATTTTTTGGAAAGGGCAGTGAGTGGTTTCGGGTTTGACAATAACAAGGTGTGCAAGTGGATGTCTTTTTTTGTGCCTGCAGTGGAGTAGGAGGTTGGGGGACACAGGTTTGCATCTGGCCATTGTATCTCACTCTTCCTGCTTCTGAGTGGGAATTAGTTTTTGTTTGGTAATATTCTTGACAAGATAGTTATATTCTGTAGTTTTTTTAGAGATGTTGGAGATTTATTTGACCTGAGTCTGATAGGAGGATATTTGTTACTTCTCTTATGTTTTCAGATATTGGGTTATTTTTTTTACAAGTTTTTGAGTGATGTCATCTTCTCATTCATCTGGACTCCCTGAGATCAATCACACCCACACCTTATCTTGGCTCAACCACTGAATTTGTATTGGGTAGATTTCTGTACATCATTAATACATTTCATTAATACATTTCCCATACCACCACCAAAAACTCTTTAATCTTTTTCTTTTATTTACAGACAAACACTGGGGTTGTCCCTTTATTTACATGACTGATTTTCACACATTTTCCATTTTCATTGGCTTGGGTGTGCTGACCCGATGCCTCTTCATCCTGGTTATTCTGCCTGGGTTCAGGTGTCCAACCTGATCCCCAGCCCTGTCCTCCCTGGGGTGACTATCCCATGAGGAGACCTTCCCTGCCTGGCCATACCTCCCTTCCAGCTGGGCCCCATTTTTACCCTGCCTGGCTGCACTCCTTCAGTTGGGACCCATCTTTCACACCAATTCACAGACCTATTGCTCTCAACAGCAGCCCACCTTCCTGTAAAATTTCCTGTTACCTTCACCTGGCAATCCACATCCACATAAGATCTGCAACAGAGTTGATGCACAGGGTGGGCTGGAAAGGATGAGAAGGTACTTGGCAAGGTTAGAGGAATGGTCAAATGTATGGCAGCTTAGATTCAATGCTAAGAAGTGCAAGGTAATGCACCTGGGAAACAAAAACCCAGGGGAAGAGTACACAATGGGGGGTGAGATACTAACAACAACAAAAATGGAAAGGGACCTGGGGGTAGTCATATCAGATGACCTAAAGATGGGCAAGCAATGTGAGAGGGCAGCAAGGAGGGCTGGGGATACTGGGATGCATAGGAGAGGCATCACCAGTAGAAAACAGGAAGTTATTATCCCTCTGTACAGACAGCTGGTGAGACCCCATCTGGAGTACTGCGTGCAGTTCTGGAGACCCAATCTCCACAAAGACATAGACAGATGGAAGCTGTCCAGAGGAAGGCAACTAAAATGGTGCAGGGTCTGCACCAGAAGACATATGAAGAGAGACTTAAGGAGCTTAATATGTATAGCCTCGAGGAAAGGAGGGAGAGGGGG
Source organism: Neoceratodus forsteri (assembly GCA_016271365.2). Classification (NCBI taxonomy): domain Eukaryota; kingdom Metazoa; phylum Chordata; order Ceratodontiformes; family Ceratodontidae; genus Neoceratodus; species Neoceratodus forsteri. The sequence continues at coordinate 1,686,044,960 of CM057456.1, forward strand.
GACATGATTGAAACTTTCAAGTACCTCAAGGGAATCAACAAAGTCCAAGAGGTAGCATCTTTCAAAAAGAGGTGCAAGAACAAGAGGGCACAATTTGAAGATGGGGGCGGCTCAGAGGTAATTTAGGAAGTATTTTTTTCACAGAGAGGGTTGTGGATGCATGGAGCGGCCTTCAGAGGGTTGTGTGAGTCAAAATCAGTGGTGGAATTCAAGCATGCATGGGATAGTCATAAGGCAGTTCTGGGGGGTGGGGGTAGGAAGAAGTAGGCTGCTGGTTAACTAGGATCTGCAGCTTATCCAGTAGGTAGGGAAATGGCAGACTGGGTGGGCCAAGCGGTCCTTATCTGCTGTCAAATTCTATGTTTCTATGTTTCTATTTGGACCCCTGCTTAATTCGGGTGGGTGGGATCTCACTGAACAGCTGCAAGAAAAGAAGGAGATCCCTCTCCCTGCAGCCCCTTATCTACCCCACTTTACCCCCTCCCCTGCCTACCTTTTTACCAATGGGCTACCTGCCATCTCCCCTATCCTAACCCCTCCCCCTTTTGTGACCTCATCCTTCTTGTGACCTCATCATCCCTCCCATCTTGCCAAACCCCACCCCCTCACTCCTTCCCCTTGCTACCCTCCCTTGCAAATCCAACACCTCCCATCTCCCTCCCCCCTTAGTCTTGCTTCCTGGCCTGCTAATCCTGGGGGGGGGGGCAATGACAACCTAGGCTGCCATTTAATAGGGCAACCCCTTTTGTCATCTGGACCCCCTGAAATCAGCCACACCCACACCTTATGTTGCCTCTTCATCCTGGTTATTCTGCCTGGGTTCAGGTGTCCCACATGATCCCAAGCCATGCCCCCCCTGAGGTGACTGTCCCATGAGGAGCCCTCCCCTGCCCGGCTGTACCTCCTTCGAGCTGGGCCCCATTTTTCCCATTAGCCACTTGGGCTGACCCTGGTCAGTATAATGGGCTTCACCCACTAAAAACTAGGAAAATAGCCCCTCTACCCCCTGCCATGTTTCAATAGGTTCCTGTATATCCCATTGAAAGCCATATTACCCACTACAGACATGCACACCCCATCCACCCTTTACATAGCCAGTATGTCATAGGTGATTAATCCATGCCTGATGTATAGCCCCCTGAACTCTCTGGCCCAAGCTGTGAGCTTCCTATTGACTCTCTTACTAGTCCTCTCTATGGCAAGTGCTTTCCTCGCTTGCCTCCAGTTTCTCCTGGGAATGATCTCTGACCACCCAACTTGAACCTGCAGCCACCATGACTTCATAATCTCAAAGTCCGCCAAAATCATCTGCACCAAAGCCACCCATGGCATGTTCCCCAGGTCATTCCCTCCCCCGCATATATAATAATTAGGTACATTGTTGGCCAAGTCCAAGTTCTCTCATCAATCAGTGGTAACAGGTATCTCCAGCAAAGTCCCCTCTTCCCATACCCTTTAATCAGTGTCTTGTCCAGGTCTTAACCCAGCTGCCAGCCACCTCTTGTCGTCAGCACCTAAAGCTCTGCCAGGTGAATAAATGAGTGTCCAACAGTCTACACCACCATGTGCCATCTTTCCCCTGAAACAAAAGATGACAAAATTAGATCTAATTTCCTGATAATCCTCCAAGAATCCCTCCCAAGTTAAAAGGTCCTCTCGCACCCCTGCGCTAATAGTAACCCAATGATGAGGAAGCTTGGCCTTACTAGTGTCCCTGGCCAGATGCCTCGTGAAGACCCTACCTCGTGCTACTGCCTTGCAGGTGAAGTTCATGTGCCCTAGCACCTGCTGTACCACCTTCCATTGAACCCTTTGCTTCCCCTTAATCTCTTTTATGAGCTCCGAGAGCTTTGCCATGTTGCCAGCCTGGAGCTGGAAACACTGCTGTTCAATGTCAATCTTGATGCCCAGGAACTCTAGCTTCCTACCGGGTCCCTTGGTCTTATTCCCAGCCAGCAGGATGCCCAACTCCCCACACATGACCTTGAAGCCCTGAGCATACCCAACATCTTTTTTCCTTTATCTACGAACAAAAAATTGTCCAAGTACTGAACAACCACCCCCCCGCCCATGCCAGACTGAAAAGGCCCACTGCAGCCAGGTACTGAAAGCCTCAAACGTGGTGCAAGTGACTGAACACCCCATGGACATGGCCTTGTTGACATAATATCTACCTTGAAATTGGAATCCTAGCAGCTCCCAATCTTCCTGTCTCACCAGCAGCAACTGGAAGGCTAACTCAATGTCAGTCTTTGCCAGCCAGATCCCATTTTTAGCCTGGATTAAATCCACCACATGGTCCAGCACACGACACTACACTTTTTTCCAGTGTGATGACGTCATTCACAGAATCTCCCTTGGGTTATGATAAATGGTGAATTAAACAGTACTCCTTCGGTGTCTTTTTTTGAACTATGCCTAACGGGGACACCCTGAAGCATGGAAAAGGTGGGGTGTCAAATGGACCCACCACCCACCCGGCCTCCAGCTAATTTCTAATATTCCTCTCCATTAGGTCCTCCTTCTCCTTTATGGATGCCAAATTCTTAGACCTCGTGTTCTTCCTAGTGCCTGTGTAGTAGAAGCTGATTTCCACCTCTAAAACCTTCCTGCAGCATGTCGCTTGCCTCTTGATTGGGATAAAATTCTATCCAAACTATTAAAAGCTCCAAGTTTAGGGGGGATGCCACCTTCTGAAAGGTGCCCCATGGACCCCCTTCCCGCTCCAGAGCCTTATCTCCTGCCATAACCTCCCCTTCCATTCTTATCCAAAGCTCGGATAAAGTAACATCCCTCCACACATCATTGTGTATTACCATCCTCTGTCTAAACTTTTCATCATATATGAGCCAGCCATACCCAATCTTAACCCTGTAGACACCCTGGATAATAGCTGAATAGGTCAGCAATGGTATTGCCAATTCTGGTTTCGTTTGAAGCATAATGGCGCAAAAATGCATGAAACCCTCCATCCATGCCCTAAATGTCTTGCCTTGTAGCTGACCTCCTCGCTAGTCTTACCCACGATGTCCAGTGCCACCGCCATCTCTGAGTTGCCTACTGACTCCTTCTGCTCATATTTTTTCCACAGTGTACTTGTCTATCAAAGCAAACATATCAATATACTCCCCCTTCCAAATCTTCTCCTTTAGTACCTGGGTAACATAGTCTCCTAATGTCATCCCAGGCTGCCACCCGTCTTCCCCCTTGCTTGCTCCTTCCCCAGATCCTGCCCCCTGCTCTCCATTGTCCCTTCTTTTCTTCTCCTCCTTCAATTCCTGCCATGCCTCGTCTAACTCTTGCTAACCCTTTTCACCTTTTTTATCCATCAAAGCCTCCAAGTAGTCCTTGAGACTACCCTTGACTGACAAATCCACTGTCAGTACCTTACCTTCATCTGGTTGCAGTTCTCCATTGACCTCAGGATTACTCCTGGTCACCTTCTTCTTTGGTGGCTCTTTCTGGGGTGGTGGGTTCTTTCCCTTGTCCACCTGCCTCTCCTTCACCTCCCTTGATTCTTTTATGATGGCCTGGACCTGGTCCATAAGTTCAGCAGCCTTCTGTGCCAGCACCTCACTGGTCTTGCATTTTGGGGTCGCTGCCTTCCTGGGAGCCATACTGAAACTGCATTGACATGAGTCAGTCCTGTATCTTGTGCTATCCAAACCCCTGAGGTGCCTCCCCTTGGTAGAATAAAGAACAGACCCCCAGAAGGGCCCCACCTGTTCCTTCCCCCTCTCCCTACCCTGGATCTGGACCCCTCCCAACCCCCACCAGATCTCCTGCCCCTGTCCCAGTTAGTTTTTTTTTTGTCTTAAATGCATAGATCCCAGGGCTCTGTTCTCCTGCCCTCCTCTCAACTGTGTAAATATCAAAACCAGAATGCGCTGCATGAGAAAATACCAGCCCTCCAATAAGTCCAGCTAGGGAAGACCCCCCCCCATGGTATCCTGCAGCTGGGCAGTTCATCCCCACATTGACTCCCCCATGAAAGCTGCCCCCATTTTCTATTTATTTATTTTTACTCTTTTAGGGCACTTAGGCAAGACACACCCGTACACATCATTATGCATTGTTATGTCCCCTGTCCTTCCCGCTTCCTGATCTTTCTCTTATTTCTTTTTTTTACTTTTAGTTTTCATTTGCTCCAGTCCTCCTTCTGCCCACTTTCATTGGTAGCCAAACCAAAAACCTCCCTGCATTTGATCCCTTGACAAAATGGTGGGGAGGGGGCTGGGCCTCACCTAAAATGGTGTCTGCCACCCGAAGGATCCCCACTAACCAATGGCGGGCACCAACTGACTCCTGTACCTGGATAAAAACAAAAGTAGTGCCCCAAATGCAGAGCCTTGCATCCACTTCAGCTCCCTTATCTGCCTGTGGTATTCGAGACTCCCCCCAGGACTGCTAACCCCTGCGACCTAACACATGGCTAGAAAATGAACCTCCACCCAGGTTACAGCTCCACTGGCCCCATCCCAAGGGCCGCACTGGGCCTACTAGCTTTGACAAAAAATCCTCCTCTACCAGCGCTTCCTTATCCTTGGCCTGTCCAGCAAGATCGTGGCATAAGTCAAATTACATCTCTCTGTTTTATTCCTCTTTTTTTTTTTATTCTTTAAAAGCAATTCTTATTGATGGAGGTTCCTGCCCTACTAAGGCCTATACTTCTGGCTCCCCTGCCCCCCCCACCAGCACAGCACTGCAGCCACATGCAAATCTGCTCCCCCAATGAGCCAAAACAGGATGGGCATCCCTTTGCAAACACCATACAGGCCACTACTCCAGGATGCCAGCATGAAAAAAGGCCTGCCTCTCATAACTGTAAGCAAGGCCTCCGAGTTACGAAATGAAGTGGCCATCTGACTGGTAGCCTGCCTCTGTCTGGCCTGTCACAGTCAGTCCTCACAGAAAAACCCAGAGAGAAAAACAGGAAACACTGTACTGTGGGGCAATCATGCCCCATCGTGTGCACCGCTCTTCCAGAACTACACCTTCCTTGCTGCCCTGGCATAAAAACAAGCCCCAGACACTGGGGTCACCCTGCCAGCCAGTGCAGCTACGTGGCCCTGGCGTGCACAGGGCTGCACACCAAACCTGGCCCACATGCACCACCACCATGACCATGAGGCTGCCAGTCCAATCAGACTGGCGCATGGGGACAGAAGAAAACCGATTGAGATACCTCCCCGTTTCTGTTTCCTTTATCAAGTATCCTTTTTTTGGGGGGGCCCACATACAAACCTGAGCAATACTTTACCAAACTGGGAACAAAACCTCAGGCCCTCATAAGTGTTTCTGGGTACCAGTATGGCATATTATTTAAATTACCATATATTCTGCAGAAACAGTATTAGCAGTTGGAAATCATATATGAATACAGTAGCCAATGATACAGGAATTTAAAGGCCCCAGCTTCCTGAGCTAGAACAGCCTCTGCTGGTAAGGCCTGGGCCTACTGAGTTATCTCAACCTGGAACATCTACCCAACAGCAGTAGTCTTGTGCAACTGTAGAGGATACTATCTCACTGAACAGCTGCAGGGAAAGAGGGAAATCCCTCTTTCCCTGCAGCCCCTTATGTACCCCCTTTGTCCCTTCCCCTGCCTATCTACCAACCAATGGGCTACCTGCCATTGCCTCTATCCTAACCTCTCCCCCTTTTGTGACCTCATACTTCTTGTGACCTCATCATCCCTCCCACCTTGCCAAAGTAGGTGGACCCTTCCCCTTGCTACTGTACCTTCCCTTGCAAATCCAAAACCTCCCACCTTCCTCCCTTCCCCACCCTTAGTCTCCTTTCCTGGCCTGCTAATCCCAGGGGGCCAATGACAACCTAGGCTGCCCTTTAATAGGACAACCCCTTTTTACTTACTGTTGTTGGGGGCAGGCTGATAGAACTGCCAAGATTCCTTTTTATCTCCCTAGTATATCAGTTCTTTTTTTGTTCTCTGTTTAGATGGTTGTTAAGGTGTTGGCTTTAAAACTACAATGTTTGTTTGAGGGAAATTCTTATAGATAGTGGTTTGGAAGTAGTGCAGCAGGGGCTGGGCTATCCTGGTGGTTTAATTGGTAGGTATGCTGGGTTCTGACTCTTAAGATTTCATCAATGGTTTGTATGTGATTATGGTTAATTTACAGGCCCTTACGTGGAATGTTCAGGGTATCAACGACCCTGTAAAGAGGAAGAAAATGTTGTCATATTTAAAATCCAGTAATATAGACATAGCCTTATTACAGGAAATTAACCTGCTTAAAAAAGAGGCAGATAAGTTGTTGATAGGATGGAAGAGTCATACCTTTTCAAGTACTTTCTCCAAAAAAAAAGAGGAGTCTCTACCTTACTGAAAAAAGGGTGTCCTATACAAATAGTTAGTTCAGTTATAGATAAGGAGGGTAGGTGGATCCTTTTACATGGTTACCTGTATGATAAACAGATACTTTTGATGAATCTGTATGCACCCAATGAAGACACACCTGATTTTTTTCTCCAGGATAACCCACATTTTATTTGATTACTCCAATAGCCCTGCAGATGTTGTGATAGGAGGCAATTTTAATTTAGTTCTGGATCTGGCATTAGATAGGACACCACTTGAGAAGGGTACTCCATCTCACTTTAATTCAAGACAGACAGTTCATTTACTTTGTTCAGAGCTTGGTCTGATAGATTGTTGGTGGGTTTACAATCCTGAAACTAAAGCATACACTTTTCATTCAAATAGACTTCAAACATGTAGCAGGTTGGACTATTTCTCATGTAGTGCTCATTTGTTGTCTAATCTTCTACATGTTGATATCCTGCCCATGACACTTGCAGACCATTCTTCTATAATTATGACATGGGTGCCATGAGGTAGTGTTCCAAAATCTCCCAAATGGAAATTTTATCCGGGGCTTTAAAATTCAGAGGCATTCATAAGTAAGCTTTCCCAAGAAACTCAGTTTTATTTTGAGTTGAACGATACCCCTGAAGCTAATCCTTTTACATTGTGGGAAGCCTTCAAGGCCTCTATAAGGGGAATCATTATTTCTTATGCTGCCTAGAAAAATGAACCCCATAAGCATGAAACTGAGGGGCTTGTAGATAAGATTAAACAATTAGAAGAGCTTATTTATGTAGAACTGCATAAACAGGAAGCTTTGTTACCGCAATTAAATGAAGCGTAGTACTGATTTAATGATATTTATCATCAGAAGGTCATCAGAGCCTTGGTTTTACTAAATCTATCATATTAGAAATCCATTGAAAAGGCCAGAAAACTGTTGGCCTATAGATTAAAGAAAAAGCTTACTGAGGTTCAAATTCCATATTTGAAAAATGAGGAAGGAGTTTTAACTGCAGATCCCATAACTATAAATGATATGTTTAAAACTTGTTAAAATATTTTATATAAATTCACCCTCTCCGGTAGTCAACAAGAATATAACACCTTTTTTGACACACTTTCTTTACCTCGGCTGTCAAAGGACTTAGTGATGGCTTTGGATGTTGACTTTACCTTAGATGAAATTACAGAGGCCATTAAAGCTCTTGCATCAGGGAAAGCACCCGGCCCTGATGGCCTCAGCTCAGATTTTTATAAGGTATTTGAACCTTACTTTAACCCATATTGTTAATATGATATAATTATATGTGGGAAGTGGGGGCTATGTCACCTTAAATCCAAGAAGCAGTAACAGCAGTCCTTCTGAAGCTGAATAAAGATTGCACCTCTTTTGCAGATTATAGGCCTGTCTCCCTTCTTAGTGTGGATTCTAAGATATTAGCTGAAGTATTAGCTACTCGGTTGGAGAAGGTACTTCCAACTTTAATACACAAGCCACAGGCAGTTTTATGAAGGGGAGGCACAAATGTGACACACTTAGAGCAGTGATTGACTTGATACAGATTGCAGCTTGAGGCCCAGACTCTGCGGCACTAGTTGCAATTGATGGTAACAAAGCTTCTGATTCTATTGAGTAGAATTATTTGTATGCAGCTTTTAAAGTCTTTGGGATTAAAGACTCTTTCTTAGGATCATCAAAGGCTAGAGTTGTGGCCAATGGTATTTTATCTGAACCTTTTTCTCTGTTTTGTGGCACATGTCAAGGTTGTCCCCTTAGTCCTCTTTCATTTTTGTTGGCATTAGAGCCTCTTAACACCTCTCTTTGACAATATCCAAGTATAAGGAGTATTAAGGTTGGGTGGACAGGCCTATATGACATTGCTTTATGCAGATGATATGTTACTTACCTTGGCACAGGTTGAATCATCTTTGCATATTGTCTGGAAGGTGATTGATGTATTTAGTAGTATTTCTGGACTGTGGGTTAACTGTTCAAAAACTGACATTTTACCTATTTATCAAGGATATATGAGCTGGGCCCATCTGGGACAGAAAAGAGTTAAAGGGACAACTTCAGGGCTAAGATATTTAGGCATGTATATAAGTAATTCTATTCAGAACATGTGTTCAAAAAGCCTTCAGGAAGTTTTGGAGTCTCTTACTCAGGACATACATAGGTGGGCAAAGCTACATTTGTTTATTCCTGGAAAAATTGCTACTTTAAAGGTGATAGCATTTCTGAAGATTTTTTTTATATATCCAGTCTTCCTATTTCTATCCCACCAGTTTTTTGATACTGGATAGATAAATTATTTGCTAATTTTATATGGGATGGTAGACCTCCACATTTTGGTAGACAAACTCTGAAAGTTCAAGTTGTACATGGGGGATGGAATTTAACTTGACCTTTGGCATATCCTAAGAGCTTTGGTTTTAAGCAGGCTCTCCGATGGTTAAACTCATATTCAGATAACACTACACTGTGGGTGGCCATTGAACAAACTCTGTTAGGAGTTGTACCTTTACCTATTATTCTTGGGCAGAGGTTCCAAGCTAAGGATTAATACACTCTTCCCATGCTTCACACTTTGTGGGTCTGGCATAGTGTTTTTAAGTAGCTGAGATAGAAAGTGGTCTTCTTAGATCTGTTAGAACCTCTGTGGCTCAACCCTAAGATTAAGATCAGGAGCATTCTGATATTATGGGGTGATTGGGCTAAAAAAGGGATTCGGAATATATCTATTTTAATTAATCCTGATACAGGAGTTTTGAAGTGTTTTCTAAAGTTACAAGTAGAGTTTCCCTTACCCACAAGGGATCATTGGAAATTCCTACAATTTAGACATGCAGTTACTAAATGGTTTACAAAAGGCTCTGTGCTCATTAGTACATACCCAATACTCTGCCTTGAAAAAGGGTGTAAGCTTTCTAAAGGGCATATGAGTGCCTTTTATAAAATGATACAGAAAAAGTATCTCCCAATTTGTTAATCTCAGAGATTAAAATGGATGGGGGATCTTCAAGAGAATGTTGGGTTTTTGCTCATAAAATGTTGATCAATCTGAAATTACAAATGATAGAGAAGAAAATATTAAGTCGATGGTTCCAAACCTTGGATAGGTTACATAGATTGGTGGTGATTAATTCAAGGGTATGCTGCTGGTGTAATGTGGGTATTGGTACCCTGTTTCACATATTATGGTAGTGTCCCCAGAATTTAGTGTTTTGGTCCTCTGTAATTGATGCACTAGAAGGTGCCATGGGGGTTCCCCTTACACAATCACCTGGGTTTTGGCTTCTGGGGGACTTTTCTGTGTTGTCTCTGGAGGTAATGAAGTAAAAGTTCTCTTTACATATATTTGTACTGGAGACTATTAGACAGATACCATTTAAATTGGCCTTACCCAGCATCCCTACTCTGCATCAATGGTTACAGGCTATGGTTAAGATGGTGTCTTATGTGAAAATTCACTATTGGACGAACAGAAAAATGTCTTTCTTCTGGGAAACGTGGGGTCCTCTTTTATCAGGTATTGGGGCAGTTGATTTGTATCTGGTTTATTAATACCTGTTTAGGTATGTTAAAGATATAAAAATAAAATTATGGAATGATTCACCCAGTGTTTCTTTCCTGCAGCTGTACTGATTTATGGGTTTCTTTAATTATGATGTGGGATGCAGTACTTATTTTAGGTTTTTTTTTTGTAATGTTATTACATTGTTATTGTTTGGAAGATGATTTGATATGACATATGGTTTCTTTTTTGAAGATATTACTGTTGCAGATGTCTTGTTGAATTTGATTTTCTTTATAATAATTTGTACTTCTGGCAAAATACTAATAAAGTATTCTTATACAAAAAGAAAGAGAACCACATGCTGCAGACAGATGAGATCTGCACAGCTGCCAGAGTTCTCTAGATAACACAATTCAGGAGACTACACACCAACAACATGACCGTCTGTGGCTGGGATGAAGGCCTTGGTTAGGTTTTTGGGCCAGCCTTAATATCCTGAGTTGGCAAAAAGCATAACAGTAAAACCTTAAATGAGTTAAATTAGTTAAATAAGAAAGCACAGTAGTAATGCCACTAGTGCTTTTTTAAGAAAATGCCACTCTATGCTCTATAGCTAAAGGATGGAAAATCAGAAGTAATAAACTGGGATTAATGTTAGTTCCTAATCTAGAGATTTAGTGAATGAATGTTATGGTAGATTGATTGCTTTGGAAGGGGAAGGAGTACTTGATAACATCAGAGGGCCATATAATAATAAGTAGATAATGATGTGTTTTTTTTATACTGTAATGATAAAGGAAATGTGCTACTTGTCTAAATGAGGGTCATAAATAGGACATGAAATGTAGCTCAGCTGGGACCTACATAGAAACATAGAAACATAGAAGTTGACGGCAGATAAGGACCGCAAGGCCCATCCAGTCTGCCCATTTCTTTTTCTACCTTATAAATGTGCCATCGACCTTTGCTCTGTCAGTGGCCTATCTATTCATACTCATTTGTATTGCTCCCTTATGCCTATCCCATGCCTGTTTGAAGCCCTGCACTGTATTCATAGCCACCACTTCTTGAGGTAGGCCATTCCATGCATCTACCACCCTTTCTGTGAAAAAGAACTTCCTCACAGTCACCCTTAATCAGCCCCCCTCTAATCTCATGGTACCTGGTAGGTTTGATATTACATTGTCTCTTGCTTCTACTTATTAAAGTCCTCTGTTTTTTGGTAGTGCCGGTTGTAAGGAGGTGGAATATCTGGAGTGCAATCATTATTCTGGAGAACCTTGTGTGATCAGAACCAGTCTGAAATAAAACTGAGTACACGAGTACTACCAGAACCTAGTAACAGAAATTCCACTAATATAATAAATATAATATATTTAGGAAGGCAGTATAATGCAGTGGTTTAAGGCTCTGAGCTGCAAATCTAGAGACCGGGGTTTGAACCCCACAGCCCCACTTGCATACTGTGTGACCATGAGCAAGTCACTTAACTTCCCTGTGCTCCCAGGTTGCACCTGTAAACAAGCTTTCAGCTTAGTGTGTTTCACCTAGTTAAACAATTGAGAAAAAAAATTAAAAAAATAAGCACTCCAAGTGAAAGAGCTACAAGAGACAAACCCAGTATTTTGGATTACTTGGAAGGATTAGACAAAGTAGGCCACAGGCCCATTTACTGTAATTGTCTTCCACTCCTAGTGGGTAACTTTAGAGTCTGTTTGTCAAAAGATATTTGTCAAGACCATTTTAAAGGACTCAAACAATGAAGCATTAACCAATCCCCTAGGCAATGAGTTCCATACTCGTTCAGATCTGACTGTAAAGAAATTATGCCTCTTTTTGGTATTTACTCGTGGGACTAACAATTGCCTGTTATGAGATCTTAATTGGGTTGTCCTAGTATTTAGTTATAAACCACACTGCTCCATAAGTTTTTGATTTTTCATGATATTAAATAATAAAAATAGGTTCCCTCTTTTCCTCTTTGTTTCAAGGTTATACAGTTCAAGTGATCTGAGTCTATCCTCATAACTCATGTTAGGTAAACCAGAGATTGATTTTGTAACTCTTCTTTGTGTTCTTTCTAATAAGTTTACATCTCTTCTTTGGTAAAGGTTCCATACTGGGGAGTCATAGTCTAAATGGGGACTGGTGTATGATTTATACAACCTCATTATGCAGTGTTTATCTCTACTAATAAATGATCTTTTTGTCTAGTGTAGCAGTCTATTTGCTGTTTTTGTTACATACTGGTGATGGTCAATAGTCATCGTTTACCAGTATCCCCAGGTCCCTTTCTCTAGTTGATGCTTTCAGGACCTCCCCTCCCAGATGGTAAGTATGATTAGAAGTGAACAGTCCTACTGTATCATGTGTACTCAGGATATGGTAATATAAAAGACAAAGGCAATGGACAAAGTAAAGTTGAAAATCAACAAGTGGTACTTAGTGACTACCCCCATAAATCAACAAGTGGTACTTAGTGACTACCCCCATAAATGGATAATTTAACATCTGCGCTAGTTTGGGCCTAAGAAGGGACAATCTATTGTTTAAAGGGAGGAGGAACACGGAACTAAGACTCCTTCAAATCTATCCACAATACTTTTGAACTCTTACCTGGATGGACAAAATGACATTGTTATAAGCTTAATTATTTAAATAAATTGAGATTTATTTTAATAATTAAAGTTTATTTATTACATTTAAACAGTGTATTTAGTATTCCATACTATTCTAGCATATTTAGCACATTCATTGGTACATTGTTGCTCAATACATATATTTATTTTGCATATACAGTACATTTATTTTCTTGCAGTATTTGCATATACCCAGTCTTCTCATTACAAATTTTAATGTGACTGAATACCAAAGTGTTTTTACAGGGGATACCTGCTTAATTATTTTATTGAGCTCTATTCATTAATATACAGTATGCAATATATTCAATAGCACTTTTTTGCACATTTGTGGATTTAATACCTTATCTTTTAACTCGTGTTTGGTATTTAATTTGCTCTTTATATTATTTATTATTAGGTTACCTGACACTCTTGAATTGTAGGTATTAAGGTATATATTTGTTACCATAGGTTGCTACTAAGCAGGATAATTATTGAATAAGTTATTAGATAATTATCTATGTTGATTTAATGGAAGCTTGTCTACCATATTTATTCTGCTCTTTGCATACACATAGGTTCTAGAATCCATCTTCTGTTTTTATCAACATCCCTAAGTTTATATTGCTATTAGGTACCAGATTATTGTTTACTTACTACAAGGGAATTTAAGACTCCTCCTTGGATTATAAGTATCTATTAGATTATTTACATAATTGGTGAATTGCTCAATAGAAATAATTAGCTCTATCTGAAGCACATACATTTGATAATGTCAACTACAACAAGGAGTGGAAAACAATTAATACAGAAATAATTAGTAAGATTAAAATGGAATGTTCACACTCAGTAAGTAATAAAGTCTACAAAGTAAAAATATTAAAGCAACTTGTGTTAGGTGCCTTAAATACAGTTCAGAACTCTCTGGGATTTTTTTTTTAAAGGAGAAAAGGTAAAGTTGCAGGGAAGCTCAAAAACAACAAACTAACTTCAACTCCTAATGATGAACAAATTAGATTAAGAATGGGAAGCTTAGGGAAAACAGTACTCTGCACCCAAGTACGCCCTGAAGTATGCAATAAAAAGGCAAATGCAGATATAATGGATAAAAGCCCAAGAGGTAATATTGATACTGATATTTGTGAAGTTTTTGACAAATTAGTGGAATTAAACAAAAGTATTGCTGATATTAGGAATTCCATCAGAAAGAATCAATCAGAGAGAAATAGAAGATACTGAGAATAAGCAAGCAAAGTCAAATAGTAATATGATATTACAGCATAAAGAAATAAAAAGTAATATCTTCAAAATGAAGGAAGTTGGTAAGACTCAATATCTACCAAACTTGATGCTGTTTGAGCTGGTAACTAATATTAAACAAGATCTTAACTTTATGAAATGTGCCTGTATTGAAAAAAAGGAGTATATCAGGAAAATTAACAGGAAATATGGTTGAAAAGATAAGTAACACTAAATACAGATATGAATTTGGAAAAAGAGCTGGAGATGAGGAACTCATGATTTTGCCAGATAGGAAATATGGAGATGATAGCATAGTAATGGAATTGAAACAATGATACTTGACACTATGGGAAAAGGGAGAAACCCTGGAAAGTGAACAGTATGGAATGTTAAGGATTGTAGACTCTGATTGGGTGGAACAAAGGATTATAGATGATGAGTATTTTTTAAAATCAGAGCAACAGAGGTGATAACGATTGGTGGGAGAAAGATGTTGGAGATAATTTAGTCCAGAAAACCTCAATGAATAACATACATAAATCAAAAATTAAATTAGAGATTAAACAAAAACTTATAAATAAATAAACAACAATGGGGAATGCAGGGTTGTCTAAAAAAAGTAAAAAAGCAAAAAGCTTAAGAGTAAGGGGAAAAGAAAAAAAAGAGTGAACCCGAAATCCATATTATCAATACAAGAAAAGGAAGTGGAAGTATTAGCAGAATGCTAACTAACTAAAACTCAAGGAAGCTTACATGATATAAATTCTTGTGACAGCATGGGGGAAGGCTCAAAATGACACCAGGATAATAAATATCGATGGTTTTGAGAAACTCCTGAATATGATTATGGGTTCTGAATTTGTGTTACCTATTTATAAAATGGAGATTATCCCTGAAGAGTCAGAAGGAAAATTGAGCTTGTCTGTTGAAAACCTACTAACAACCCTTTTGGATGTTAATAAGTATTTCATGGAAAATGTAAGTGTAATAAGACCTGTTCCTGATTCAGAGTTGATCCTATTAGTGTCAGATCAATTCTAAACCCTAACTATTATAAAAAAAAAAGAAAAAGAAATTAAATAGTTGGGAATAGAAATAGATAATATACTTACCTTGGCTACTCTGTTCCCAGAATTTTACAAAGGTTTGAGATAAAAATTAAAAAGGTAAAGTAATATTATAATGATATCTATATTTGGACCTAATCTCAGGTATAAAGATTCCAAGAAATATTCTTTTTTAAAGTCTATGAACTGTTACAAAATTTATGGAAAACCCTGAATATTAAACAGGCCATCAAAAGTGTGGTCAGATGGAAAAAGGAGGTACATATCTCTGTTTTGATGAAGGAAGAGGAATCTTATTGGACCCATTGGGCCTGATTCCAAGACAGCTTAGGCATGTCACAAGGCAACTTGCACCAAACCCAATGGTGCAAATTGCACTCTGTGACATGCAATATGCCATTTGCAATTCCAAGAGTTGGTCTGTGACATGACGCAGGCCACCTGAGCCACAGGGGGGAGTACACCACCACCTACACCAGCAACCCCAGTGCAACATGGCGCAAAGGGGTTTCTGGCATCGATTATGCCAGTATTCCAGAGGGTGGCTGGTGAAATCACAAATCACGATTCCAAGTGGAACCCAGCAGACACCGGCATAAGTACAGTTAGACCAGCTATTATCTGGTCTAATGGTACTTACATCCACCAGGGTTACACCACTGTGCCTAGTGTCCCTACAGTCAGACCCCCATTGTCCCGGGTGGGTGCCAACCCCACCCCATGGCAGGGATGCCCTCTGTAGGCAGCTAGAACCCCCTCACCTCCATCCCCAAGTTGTGCCCCATGGAGCAGTACCCATCCCCCACATGCCATGTCCCCATGGTGGTTCTATGGCCCCCACCCCTCCCCCACCCTGGGTGGCAATGCCATGGTGTTGGGGTATGGGCATTGGGGGAACCAAGCCTTGTGTTGCTTGTGGCCTGTGGCTTGTGGCACCTGGATCAGGTGCTCCTTTCCTGTGGCACAACCCTGGAGCTGCCACAAGTTGCTCGGCATAAGTGCCATGGACCCTACCTGTTCTGGAATATGGCACAGGGTCCCCAGTGTAGCAGCAAATGTCACAACTCACATACACAAGCAAGTTGTAGCATTCATCTTGGAATTGGGCCCCTAATGTCAACGTCTGCTGATATTGATCTTGTGGGTATATATGTTTATAATGAAAATATTTGTGAGGAGAAGGGAAATAATTCAAATATGGTTTCCCCTCAATGGGAATTTATGATAGATACTGCAAACAAGTATGCAATTTTAGCAAAGAAGAATGACTGACAGAGACTGTATGCAAAAGGAGAGACTGCAGACATCAACTGAAACACAAGTAAGGAAGGAGAATGACAAGATGCCTTTGTAAATGAGTATTTGACTGAAAGGTCTATAAACCAATGATCTAATAAATAAATAAATAAATAAAGGGTTATTTCGTGGAATGTCTCAGGACTGACAGAAAAGTTGGGTGAACCTGAATATATAGAATACATAAAAAAGTCCCAATGTATATTCTATCAAGAAACATGGATGATGGAAGACATTAATTTGAGTGGCTACAACTCCTTTATAAAACCAGGCAAGAGAAATAAGAAATTTTGAAGGAACATAGGTGGATTACTTATTTAATGGAAACTCACTGGTAGTATGGAGATCCAGGAAGTTAAGATTGATAGTGATAATATTCTGGGTATAAAGGTAGTAGGAAATAATGAGGAATTGATTATCCTTCATATTTATACCCCCACATGCACATACACCTCTAATACAAAAGTGATTATAGAGAGGGCAAGTGGCATGCTGGGGTGCATAAACAGGGGTATCACTAGCAGGAGGTGGGAGGTGGTGATGCCATTGTATAAAACATTGGCATGGCCTCACCTGCAGTACTGTGTGCAGTTCTGGAGGTCACACTTGCGCAAGGACATAGATAAGGTGAAGACTATCCAGAGAAGGACAACAAAGAAGGTGCAGGGTTTGCACCACAAAACATATAAGGAGAGACTAAGGGAACTCAATATGTACTCACTGGAGGAGAGGAGACAGCAGGGGGACATGATTGAAACTTTCAAGTACCTCAAGGGCATAAACAAGGTGCAGGTGGGGGACCTTTTCCAATGTAGAAAAAGTCTTAGAACAAGGGGGCACAAAATGAAATGAGATGAGATTAGATTAAGAGGTAATGTGAGGATGTTTTTCTACACAGAAAGGGTAGCTGATGCTTGGAATAGTCTGCCACAGGTGGTAGTGGGGGCAAACACAGTGGAGGGGTTTAAGAATGCTTGAGACAGGCACAGGGGAAGCATGAGAGGGGAAGGAGAGATGAAAAAACATTGATCACATAGGGTCACTGGTCACATACAATGTATAGGGCCTATGGGCAGACTGGATGGGCCTAGTGGTCTTTATCTGCTGACAGTTTCTATGTTTTTAAACTTTGAACTTACTGGAAATAATAATAGAGAATCTCCTAGATAAAAATCCAGATATAAGGAAATAGAAGATGATACTACTCTATTAATTGTGGTACTAGAGGAATGCAATGTCACCCTGACAAGGAACACAATGGATACTGTGACTAATGAAAAGGGCAAAATACGATATGAATGACTGACAAAAATCTTATTTTACTAAATGGTACAACATACTCAGATAGGGAAGGAAGTTATACATATATTTCTGTTAATGGATCATCAGTTACAGACTTAGCATAGATACATATCAATATGATTCCAACGTCATTGGATATGGTAGTTGAAAGTACAGCAGAAAGCCCCCATTCTCCAAAAATATTAAATATAAAATGGGAACAGCCAAAAATAGTGGAAGAAGGAGGTAGATACCCAGTGAGTGCCAGAAATAGGAAATATATAAATTGGAATACAATTGAGGGAAAAGAGTTTATGGTTGATTTAATTGAATGAGCTATAACAGAGAAATTAATAAGAATAAAAGAAATGAAGGAAGGTTGGTCCATTGTAGACAGAATGCCACATAAGAAAGGTAGACATGCTTTGGGGAACTTTGACATTCTAACATTTAAAAGATTTTGAGCCACTCACTCATAAAACGGAAGGGCAGACACAAAAAGTTCTAGTTGTAGGAGATTCTCTCTTAAGGAGAACTGATGGTATCATATGTGGTTCTGATAAGACCAGTAGGGAGGTATGTTGCCTAGTGGGGACTAGAATTTCTGATGTAAGAAGTATCCTTCCAAAGGTGATTGATTAAGATCCTGGAACACAGACAGTTGTGGTACATGTGGGGACTAATAACATCAGTAAGGACCATGAAAAGTATATTGTCAGGGAGATTATGGACATAGCAAAACTGATTCAAAAGTACCAGCCAAAACCCCTAATATCGAGATTACTGCCTCAAATAAACTGTCATAAAGAAAGAAATAACACCATACAGTGTATTAATACGAGATTAAAAAATATATGTCAACAAAGAAATATTGCTTTTATTGAATCATGAGACACTTTTTTAAACTGTAAGGACATGTATGGGTGAGATGGGCTTCATTTAAATACAAAAGGTACTACTTCCTTGGCTAATCTGATCAATAAATCTTTAAACTGGCGAGGGGGGGAGGTCCCAATTACCACCTAAGTGCTGAAGGAACCCTTGAAAATCAAGTACAAACTACCCACTCACCAGTAATAAATCAATTAAGCACCTTAAGTATAATTCTAACAACATCAGCAATGTACAATGCTACCTTTGCAGTGTAAGGAGCTTGTGCAATAAATCAGATAGGCTTAAAGTAATAATATGCAATAATAAAATTGACATGGCCTACATCATTGAAACCTGGTGGACCAATAATGACAGTTGGGGAAAAGAAATTCCTGGGTATAGTTTATATCACTGTGATAGGGAAAATAGGCTGGGTGGAAGAATTGCTGCATATATATCTAGTTCCATTAATTCTTCAGACATTTCAGAAAAGATAAAAGGAGACAATAAAACTGAGACACTATGGATTAAGGTTTCAACTAATTCTAAACCCAGCATAATCATTGGTCTATGTTACAGACCTCTAGCATCTAATTTGGAGACCTCAGAACTAATTAATACAGAACTAGAAGCAGCTTGCGAACTAGGCTGAGTTATCTTTATTGGTGATCTCAACTACAGAGACATTGATTGGGATAATAAACATGCTATCAATCATTTAAGTTATGTTTTTGGTGTCATCTAGTGAATTAGGATTGGTATAATACATGGCACGACCGACTAGAGATAACAATCTCCTTGATATGGTCTTGCCATGCGGTGACATTAAAATATCTAAATGTGAGGTAAAGGAACCACTTGGCAATAGCGATCATAATAGCATTGTTTTTAGTTTACAAGACAACTGTCAAGTAGTTAGCGATTGTACTGAAATTTATGATTTTAGATCAGCCAATAAGGAATTAATAGAACCAGCAGTTGTAGAAGCTGATTGGGATAATAAATTACAGGGCAAATCAGTCAAACAAATGTGGAATATCATCAAGTTTGAAATACTTTCTATTTGCATTAAGTATACTAAAAGGATAAAAAAAATATGATAAGAAGGGTTTGAAGCTGAAATGGCTTAATAATAGAATAAAAAAATGCTTAAACATAAGAGACAGTTATGTAATAGTTATAAATATAACAGTACTGAAGACAATTGGCTACAAAATATAAACATCCAAAAAAAACATACAAAGCTGATACACAAATGCAAACAGAGAAAGGAGTTAAAAATAACTCATGCAGCCTGCAAGGACAACTAAAAAAACTTTTATGGTTATGTAAACTCGTTAAGAATCAATAATGAGGGAATACATACCATACAACATAACAGTACATATATAGATGATCATAAAACTATAGCAAATATCTTTAATCAATAGTTCAGTATTGTTTTTATACCTAAAGCTGTTAACACTGATCATATCCCAAAAGGAAATCAGCTTAATATTAACATTACTCCAGAGGAGATCGTTAAAAAAATAAGAGTCCTGAAAAATTCCTATTCAGTAGGTTGATGACAAATAAAGAAGAATGGTTCAAGCACCAACCACAAAGCCAAATACCACTACAATGGTTTAGATAATTCCATCTTGTTTTATTTGTTTAAAAAGGCAGCATATCACACCATGCAAATGTGGTTTAAAAAAAGTAGTACATCAAAAAACACTTACGTTTCACAAGGTTACCTTTGCTTCATTAGAGCTGAAGTGCACAAGACATCTTCACAACCTATGTTGTATGTCTTGTAAACTTCAGCTCATGATTCAGTAATTTGATGCACCACCATTTTGCTTTTCCCAGTGCTTTGATGCTTTTGTTTATTGTAAAGTTGTTTACCTTTTATATAAAGAGCATGGGTCTCTCTTAGCAATAATATATACAGTAAAAAACAACCATAACCACGACTTTTAGCTAGCTTTTTTGGTATTATACAAGCTATTTTTTTGCAGCCACCAGTGCGATTTTTAGCTCAGCATATTTACTGAAGCTGTGTGGGCATCGGTAGTTCCTCCATGGCAAAAGTTGCCTTTTTTATATTCTGACTTAAAATGACAGAAGAAGCAGTGAGTGGGGTTCCGAGTAATGACCCAAGTACATCTAGAAGTTTTGCAGACATCCTTTTTGAGAACATTGGAGGTGTGAATCTGATTTTGGCCACTACCAGCCACTCTATTGAAGGACAAGACAGTTCCGATATCAAGGCAATCTTTAAAAAGCTTGAAAAACTGGTTATGCATGGGAGAAGAATGTATTTGCATAAAGTTACATTGGAGGCATATCTCGAAGTGAAGCATATACCATGCAGACTTTGTACAACCAATAGACCAGCATTTGAAGGGGATGATCCTGATTTTATGCTGTTATGGTAGATCAACATGGATGAAGCGTCCTTTAAAAATATTAAATTAATTTTGATGAAGGCTGGACCAATAAGAGAAAAGATTTCAAAAGAAATAGCAGATATTGAAAGGAACCTTAAAGATAAATGTATCATAGAATAATTTGTTTAACACCACTTTGATGAATAAAATAACAAGATATGACACACAGTTATAAAAAGCTAAGAAGAAAAAGTTTATTCAGGATAAAAATGATTACAAATTTGACAGGGTACATGATTGGTAGAATAAGAAAAAAGCAGTAGATAAACCAGGCTGGGGAAACTTCTGTTATTTCAAATATGGATGGGGCTGTCTTTGACTATACTACAGGGCCATCAGACACTGATGATTCTGATCCTTTTTTAGATCCAGAGGATGAGGAGGAATATTTTCAGCCCTGATAGAGCTAACAGAGGATGAGATTCCAGGAAACCTACCCACAGCAATTCAGAGGAGGAAGAGGATGAGGAGGGGGGTCAGGGTGGAAGAGGCATAAGGAAAAGATGCTTATATTACAGCTAATGAACAACGGTATGCAGACCATAGGCCATATGGCCTTCTTCTGCTGGCTTATTCATATGTTCGTATGTAATATGACACAGCTATCGGTTGTTAATATTTCTAGGTATAATTTAACTGATACAGAGGTAGCAGTGTTAAGTAAGGGGATATCTTTTGTACCAACTGCAAGTCTAAACCATTGTAATACAGTGATCGATTTACACAAATGTGCCAGGAATCTAAATTTCCAATGCATTTACCTGCAAGATGTTGAAATAGAGTCTGATAACACTAATGTTTTGTTTTGAGCACATTCTACCTTTTGTCCTGCTGTAAATTCCACTGTCTCTGTATTTATTAGGAAATGTGAGCTTGATTTGGAAAATCTGAGAACCAGGCAGGTGCACACATATTCTTATTGTACTGATGAAGAACATATTGCATTGAAGAATTTAGTAGATAATCAGAATATTGCCATACACTTAGCTGACAAAGAGGGAGGGCAGTACTTATTATGAGTAGAGATTATTATGTGGTGTAGATTAAGAGACAGTTATCTGATATTAAGTTTTACACCAGATTAAGTCATAACAAAACTGTCCAGTTCAAGGAACATGTAGATGAGATACTTAGCATGGACTTTGTATGTGGTTATCTAACTGAAGCAGATTATAGGGCATTGATGGTGGCACACCCAGTGGTCCCTGTTATAAACATTCTGCCAAAGACACATAAGGATGTGATGCAACCTCCAGGTAGACCTATTATCTAAGGGAAGGGCTGGTTAACAGAGCCTTTGTCAATGTTTGTTGACTTGTATCTACAGCCCCTGGTTAAAGTAGCAAGATCATACGTAAGGGATTCCATGGATATTATCAATTTGGTGAAAAATTTGGATTTTCAGGATGGTTGGCTATTTGCCACGTTGGATATTAACTCTCTATATATGGACATTCCCCATCAAAAGGGTTTGAAAGCTATTGGAATTTTTTCTAAACTTAGGAACTGAAGAGAGACAGGTTTCTATGCCAACATGGTACTTAGTTGAACTGGCACATTTGGTGTTAGCATTAAATATGTTCCTGTTTGAGAAAGAATATTTTCTCCGGGTGAGTGGTACAGCAATGGGGGCCACTATGGCCTCCAGTTTTGCCTGCTTATATGTTACCTTGTGGGAGCAGGTACTGTATAGCACTGCCACAAATCCATTTTTTGGTTATTTGGATTTATGGCGGTGCTATATGGATGATGTGATTATCATCTGGAAGGGTACACAGGAACAGTTTGATGAGTTTGTGGGTTGGTTGGAAAGTACCAGTTCCTGCCTCAGATTTAAGACGCACACTCACCCAAATTAAATTGTGTTTCTAGATTTTAAAATCTATAAAAACTCAAATGGAGAGATTTATACAACTCTTTTTCAGAAGGAACCAGACCATAACAGCTCTCTGATGTTCAATAGTTGTCACCTCAGCCATACTACCTTTAATATACTGAAAGGGCAATTGATACGTACAAGACATAACTGGACAGAAACAACACAGTTTGTTCAGAAACAGGCAGAACAAATAACTAGGTTTGAGGAATGGGTCAATTGTTAGTGTAGTGACAGTAGTCTCAGATATGGATAGATCACAATTGTTGACCCCACAGGTAAAAGTCAAGAAACAAAATATATGCCCTTTTGTTACCTCTTTCTTCACTAGAAATACTGAAGTTAAGGACATTATTTCAAATAACTGGGGAATTTTACAGTTGGAGCCAAAGTTACAACATATAGTGAAACAGGGTCCAAATGTGGTGTTCTGAAGAGCAAGAAACATTAAAGACCTAGTTTTATCAATCACGCTTCCTGCTTTACTGGCCAGCACAAACACATGGTTGCCCCCCCAACTAGAGGTAACTTTAGGTGTGGGTCTTGCATGTACTGTAAATACATCAGGACATGCAAAACATTTGTTAGTCCTGTTTCTAACAGAGAAATTGAAATTGCACATCTGATTACATGTAGGAGTAAGGGAGTGATTTACCTATTGAGCTGTAGTTGTGGCCATTACTATGCTGAGTGTACAACCAGAATGTTCAAAACTAGAATAGGTGAACCTGTTTGTGCAATTGCAAATTCAGATGAAAGTTATGCCATAGTGAAGCATATCTTTGAACACAGACAGATTAAGCATGTCATAGACTTTATAGGTATACAATTGGTAACCCTTGGTGCTAGAGGAGTAGATATTGAAAAAAAAAGGTAAAAGGGAAAATTTCTGGATTTACCAGTTGAAAGCAAGAAGTGACAGAGGCTTAAATGATGCCTTTGATTTATCAGCCTTTTTAAATACATTTTAGGCAATATCTTACATTGTCTGTGACATACTTATAGTGTACTGCGTGATATTTAGTATGTTTTGAACGTAGAATGTTATTTACATGGATGTTAACTAAATCAAATATATATAATCTGATGATTTGTGCACACAGTGGTCAGTTTTTTTTGATATAATGACAACATAGGTTGTTATGAAGTTCATAATATAGATGAACCTTAGGGATGAGATTTTGTGATTGTAGTAATTGCTAAATGCTTTAGTATTACGGTGTGCATATATACTCTGTGTTAAAAACTGTATTTATCTTTCATGATTACCTGGTATATTACCAATTGGAACTGATTTCTTGTCTTTTCAAAATGAGTTGTGATTGATTGCTTACATATCACCCACTTTATGATGGGAATCATTAATGATGCACTGATCTAGCAATTAGCAATAACAAATGGGATCTAGATGAAATGGATACATTGATTCACTTAATGCCATTGATGCATTTAATTATTTAAGTATGTACTGCAACTGTTTTAAATTAGTGCCTGGCATATTGCTTATTGCTTTTGACAGGTTTCACGTGTTTAAATGGAAAAATGTCTTAAACTGTGCTTATGGTAATTAAGTAATTTATAGAGGCATTGTATATAAAAGATTTGTATGTCTTGTGCACTTCAGCTCTGATGAAGCAAAGGTAACCTTGCAAAACGTAAGCGTTTTTCAATGTACTACGGTTTTTAAATTGCATTTGCACAGTGTGAGATGCTATCTTTTTAAACAAACAAAACAAGATGGAATAATCAAAACCATCATGATGATATTTAGCTTTGTGGTGGGTGCTTGAACCATTTTTCTTTATTTGTCATGATTCAGTAATTTGATGCACCACCATTTTGCATTTCTCCATGCTCTGGCGCTTTTGTTTATTGCAAAGCTATTCAGTAGGTCCAGACACAATATCTTCTGTCATGTTAAAATATCTTTCTCCACACATAGCCTAGCCTCTATCAACCTTGTTCAATAAATCACTTTCAGAGACACAAATTCCCGATGATTGGTTAAGCTCTGTAGTTACCCCTATACACAAGAAAGGTAAAGCAAAGCAAAGCAAATTTTATTTTTAAAACACCATTCCAGAAGACCATGGCATTATACATAAACGTAACTAAAACATAATAACCATAAAACATGTAATCAAAATCAGTTATAAAATCAACAGGACTTAAGCCTCAAGAAAGGCAAAATTAAAAAGATAAGTCTTCAAGGTAGATTTAAAGGCCTCAGCAGACGGGCACTCTCTAATTCAACGAGGTAGAGCATTCCACAGGTTTGATACTACAAAAGCAAAAGATCTAGCTCCACACATAGTCAGACAGACCCTAGGAATCTCTAGCAATCCCTCATTGATGGAACAGAGTGGGCTAAGGGGGCAGAAGGGCCAAAGGGAATCTTGCAAATACCATGGTCCCTGTCTCTGTAGGGCATTATAGGTCAGAAAACTGACCTTGAAGGTGATCCTTCACTGCACCAGCAGCCAGTGCAGTCCACAAAGCACAAGTGTGACATGGCAAGATCTTGACAAGCCAGTCAACAACCTGGCAGCCACATTCTGCACCAGCTGCAGGCACTGAAGGTCCACCCCCCCAGCAGCCCTAGGTATAGAGCATTGCAGTAATCAAGGCATAAGGTCACAAAGGCATGAACCAGAATTGGAAGATCATCAGGCAGGACTAGGTGCTTTATCCGAGCAATGTTCCTCAAATGGTAAAATGAGGTCTTGACAATGGCTGACACCTGATATTTAAGTGTCAGTTCGTCATCCAGCACAACGCCCTGATTCTGCACCTGGTCAGAGGTCACCAGCTGGTTGCCTCCAAGCCAAATCCCAGCAGGTTGCCCAGCCAGTGACCCCACTATCTGATGACCTGGGTCCACAACCAATACCTCAGCCTTATCCGGGTTTAACCTGAGACAGTTGGTACCCATCAACTCTTGAATCTCAGAGAGGCAGTTATTAAAGGCTGAGAAGGTGTCATTTTGTTCAGGTACAAATGGCATGTACTGCTGAGTATCATCTGCATAGCAGTGAAAACTCAGCCAGCACCGCCTTATAATATCTCCCAACGGCAGCATATACACAGCAAACAACAAGGACGAAAGCACAGAGCCCTGCGGTTCTCCACATGGCAGGCCATGAGGGGCTGAGGAAAAAACACTGGACTGCACTCTCTGCATCCTGCCAGTGAGAAAAGATCTAAACCATCTGAGGATTGTATCAACCAGTCCACAGAGTAATCACAGGTTCTTGAGCAATACCTCATGGTCCACTGTGTCAAATGCTGCAGAGAGATCAAGGAGGACTAGCATGGAATGACTCCTCCAATTTCTCACTATCAGGAGATCATTAAGTACTTGAACCAATGCTGTCTCAGTACTATGCCTCTTCCTGAAACAAGACTGGAGAGGATCATAGATATTGTGGGTGGTAAGATGGTCCTCAAGCTGCAATGTAACTGCCTTCTCAATAACCTTGCCTACAAAAAGCAGGTTAGAGACAGGCCTACAGTTTGAGAGACAGTCGGGGTCAAGAGAAGATTTCTTCAGGAGGGGGCACACCACCGCCTCCTTCAAGGTGTCCAGAAACACCCCAGTCTCTAGCACACACCCAACAATCTCAGCCAGGACCAGTCTGATGACCTCTACACACCCCACCAGGAGGCACGTTGGACCTGGGTCCAAACTACAGTAAGTTGGTCACAAGCCCTGGATAATCTTCACAGTATCCACGATCACCAACTGGTCAAAGTCAGTCCAGCCAGACTGGATGACTGTAATCTCCCACCGATCATGGCTTTGCCCATTTGAGCAAACTGTACTGATCTTCAATCTGATGTTGGGAATCTTATCTTCTAAAAATCGAGCAAACTCATCACACTTCTTCTGTGAAAATGCTCCCCAATTCTGGAGACAGGCTGGATTGCACAGCCTGTCCACAGTACGGAAAAGCTGAGCCAGTCGATTTCACACAGCTGCAATCTCCCTGGATAGGAACTCTGCCTTCTTATGGGAGACCACGGATTGATAGTCCTTATAATGGGACATCAATCGAAGTTTGCCATCAATCAAGCCAGATTTCCACCAGCATCTCTCCAACCTTCTCCCTAATCTCCTCAACTCCCTCAAGGTCCCATCAAACCAGGGGGACCAAGGGAGAAGGGTGAGGGGGTGAACCTGGACATGAGCTATGGAATCCAGGGTGATCACCACAGCCATATTATAGGCTAGCAGTAGCCCCTCTGGATCCCTGCTAACACTCGGACTCCCCGATAGGTCCAGTACTGCCATAAGACCATCAGGGGTCAATCCCCATAAAGGGTAGCATTGTACCATCTCCGTAGGGACAAGCCTATTGGGGGGGCTGTGAAACTGAACCCAGTAGTGTGGTGGTCCAACTATTCAATGGGTTCCACCACCACATTGATGATCTCCATTCCCCAGCAGAAACACCAGGTCCAGCAAATGACCTTGTGAGTGGGTCACAGAGGTAATTACCCAATGATAATATCAATTGGAGGAAGTTCTGTCCAAAATGCGAGCATTCATCATCAGCCCAGGCATTGAACTCACCCAGGACCAACCACCTGGGCAACTCCAATACCATTTCAATGATGAAGTCAGCAACTTCCTGTAGAAAATTCTTCTCACTCCAGGGTGGACAGTATACGAGAAGTATCCTACAACCCACACCTGCGCCCATGATACATTTGAAGGATCCAGTGGTTCCTGGCACAAGGCCCAGTTCCAACTTAAAACATATAGTAACCCCCCCTCCCCTACAGTCCAACCTTGGGCAGTGTATCACTGAGTACCCACCTGGAGCAGCTGACTCCAGAATGGGACCCACATTCTCATCCAGCCAGGTTTCGGTGATGCATGCCAGGTCAGATTTTCCAATGAGATTAGCAATAACTGCTGTCTTGTTTCTAATTGACCTGGCATTGCATAACATCGCCTGAGTTGGAAGAGCAGCTGAGGTTGACCGTGTTACTTGCCCACATAAAGTGTAACCCTTGGGTATGGGAACCAGGCAGAGTGAACCCCTTTCCTGGGCCCATTTCATCCCAGGGCACCTCCTTGACCCCACAACCCCAATTCATCCACCCCGTTCCCCTTTCCCACTGATCCAATGACCCCCACCTCCATGCTGCCCCCACGTTACATACAAGGCACGGTAGTGCCTATAAACCTCTCCTGAAAGTGG
Source organism: Neoceratodus forsteri (assembly GCA_016271365.2). Taxonomy (NCBI): domain Eukaryota; kingdom Metazoa; phylum Chordata; order Ceratodontiformes; family Ceratodontidae; genus Neoceratodus; species Neoceratodus forsteri. Next base: position 1,686,072,701 of record CM057456.1, read on the forward strand.
GGGGGCACTCAAAAGGACATAGTGCCCACAACTCAGTGGAAAAGTAGTGCCCGCCCGCCAAAGCCCTCTGCCAACACATCCTGCCGTTACCTAAAAATCAGTAGTTACACTTTATCAGACACTCACACAATCACACATTCACTCACACTCTGTAAAAAAGTCCTCTAATTCAACAAATGACTACACCAATTATCTGTCTAACATAACCCAAATCCTAAAACCCACACAATAATAAACCCAGCAACCAAAAACAACAACAGCACACTAGATATTTCTGATTTATAAGAAGTAAAATTATATTGCCCACTATAATCAAAGTTTTGTCCTTAAAATTGTCCAACAGGTCATAGCATTACTCCATAATAACTTGCAACACGGTGGGGGAGCTCTCACCTACCCCCTCACCCACAAAAACTGTCCAAAGTGCAGTGGCCCTCTCACTGCCACACTATTATATAAAAGAGTCATAACTCAGCAAGCAGGCACTCTCACTGCCTCCTCCTCCTCAGGTTTTGTGTCAATTCTAAGTACCAACCAGTTCAAGGAAATTTGAGAGAGAGTTTGTCACAGTTTACTATGTGCTAAAGATTTCCTACTAGGCCATTCCCAAGAAAATGGATCCTCCAAAAATTCACACTGCCAGCCCTTGGTCTCCCCCAAAGTAGATGCCTGAAACTGGAGAACCCACCCCCACTTAAATCACTGGAGCTACGGTGACTCCAGGGGACAAGTCTAATGCCCACCCTCTGGTCAGCACTCCTAGTACCCAAGGTGGGGTTCCCCCAGACCTGACACCAACCTCAGGGTCAGCAATCCAGGCTAACCAGTCCACCAGACAATAGTGGTGATCCTTCTCAGTTAAAAGGCTCAGCTTCTGCATAATCCACAAAAAGCAGCCCAATAATCCCATGGGAATCTCTACTCCTTCCACTCCCAATTGCTTCTCCGTCACACTAGGCACTCTCCAACTCCACTCAGGAATCCCCAGCCATTCCAAAGATTACAGGGCAGCTTTTCCCAGATCACTACCTCCACAGTGGCCCATCTCCAACAGTTTTCCAAGCAGTCCACTCACAAACTCCACTGGCTGGTAAAATATTGCAGCGCTAAAAGCACCAGTCAGATGCACCCAATACCGCCATCATAGAAATAGTGGCAGAAGCAAGTAAAAGTTCATTGACAACTTTAAAACGGCAGTCAGCAATCCAACAGCCAACGGACAAGATAGAAAACACATGACTGTGGCTTTCACTTGCAGTTTTTCCAATTGTTTAACCAGGAGTAGCACACTAAGCTGAAAGCTTGTTTACAGGTGTGACCTGGGAGCAGAGGGAAGTTAAGTGACTAGCTCAGGGTCACACAGTATGCAAGTGAAGGCTGCAGGATTCAAACCCAGATCTCCAGTTTTGCAGCTCAGAGCCTTAAACCACTGCGCTATACTGCCTCCCCACTTACAAATTGCACTAATGTTGTATCTGGGGAGAGAAGAAAAATAAATCCTAACTTAAATTTAACAAAACAACAAATAAGACGCAATAAAATTAAAACACAGTAAAACAAAATTAATTATACAAACTAAAACAGGTAACTACTGCGCTAAGTTGACAGCCGGCCTCGCGTAGCTGCCATCTTTAGTTTCAAGCCCCAGTTTGTGATACTGGAAGAAAAATAGGCTAAAAACTGACTACACAAACTATAAACCAATAAGTCTTACATTGGTTATTGGAATGATCTTAGAATACTTTATTAAAGATGATATACAGAACAATATTAAAAATAGAAAGCTTACTGATGAAACACAGCATGGATTTATGCCCGGAGATTCTGAATCACCAACCAATTATGCTTTAATGAAAAAATCTCAGCGGCATTGGATCAAGGGAAAGCAGTGGACTGCGAATACTTGGACACATCCAAAGCCTTTGACAAGGTACCACATAATCAAATTATACAATCATTAATTAATCACAACATCGATAGTAACATCATAGGTTGGGTCCAGTGTTGGCTCACTAACAGATCCTAAATAGTAAGTAAATAGTAAGTACAAAAGATTACTGGTCCTCCACCATCAATGTTACTAGTGGTGTCCCACAGGGCTCAGTTCTAGGGCCATTATTATTTTAATTATTTATGTCAAAGCTAGGTAAAAAATGAATCCGCATGGATTAGCAAGTACGCGGATGATACCAAAATAGCCAGTATCATCATTGATGATACAGAACACATTCAACTCCAAGAAGTTTTAGATCACATTATGCAATGGGCAGACTTGACAAATATGTCTTTCCATCTGGACAAATGTTGCATTATGTACTTTGGAGGGCATAACAAACACTTTGGATATACTCTTGGCAATACCCCCCTCAAAAAGGTTGAATGTGAAAAAGGTCTTGGTATAATTATATCTAATAAATTAACTTTTGCATCACATAGTAACAACCAGATATCCAAGGCTAAGAGAATTCTACATACGATAAAAAGGAATTTTAAAAGCAGAGATTCTCAAGTAATAATGCCTCTCTACAGATCATATGTAAGGCCATTACTTGACTATGGATCAACTTTATGGGGACAAATAAAGGGTGGTATAAAAGATTCAGTTGAGAAGATCCAAATGCAGTTCACTAAGTTGATCTATGACTGTAAAGATGTATCCAATGAGGACCATCTAGCTAAGTTAAATCTAATGTCATTACACAAGAGAAGAATAAGGGGCAATTTATTACTCTGTTACAACATACTTCATGATAATCACTTAACTACGTAACTAAAATTTGAATTTAAAAATCATAACAAGGGCACTAGTGGTCATAGATTACAATTAAAACCTAGTAAATTTCAAGTTGAAAGATGAAGAGCCTATTTCACACAGATGATCATCAATCCCTAGAATAACCTTCCGGAAGAAATAATAAATAGTAACAATAAGACACTTTTCAAATCCAGATTGGATACTTACCAATCAATCAATCAAAATTTATTTGTAGAGCGCTTTTCAATAAATCAAAATGCTAATGCATATCAAGAATAAAACATCAACTATAATAAATAATAACACAAAACAGTAAAAACGACCATAAGCTTATCCAAATGCTAGTGCAAATAAGTGGCTTTTCAGAGACCTCTTAAATGATTCCACAGACAGGCACTCTCTAATCTGATGAGGAGGAGAATTCCACAGGGTTAGGGCCATAAAGGAAAAAGCCCTGGTCCCGGATGATTGAAGACGAACCCTGGGAATCTCTAGTAATCCCTCGCCAGTGGAGCGGAGTGGGTGGAGAGGGCAGTGAGGACAAAGGAGATCTTGCAGGTAGCCCGGTCCCTGACTGTGTAGGGTCTTATAGGTTAGCAACTCGACCTTGAAAGTGATTCTCCACTGCACTGGCAGACAGTGCAGTTCACACAGCACAGGTGTGATATGGCAAGTTCTTGATAACCCAGTCAACAACTGGCTGCTGCGTTCTGCACCAGCTGCAGGCAATGGAGGTCCACCCCAGGCAACCCTAGATATAGAGAATTACAGTAATTAAGATGAGAGGAAACAAAAGCGTTGACCAACACAGGAAGGTCATCATGTGAAACAAGGTGTTTTATCTGGGCAATATTCTTCAGATGGTAAAAGGAAGACTTGAATGTGGTCGATACCTGTGTCTTCAGCGTCAGCTCACTGTCAAACATTACACCCAGATTTCGCACTTGTTCAGAAGGTCTCAACTGGTTACCCCTAATAAAAGACCAGAGGGGAACCCAGGAGTAAACTTCTGTACATGGTGGCCCGGGTCCACAACCAACAGCTCGGTCTTATCTGGATTTAATTTCAACTGGTTCACACTCATCCAGTCCTGAATCTCAGTGAGGCAGTTGTTAAAGACCGATAATGCATCATTCTGTTTGGGTACGAAGGACATATAGAGCTGAGAATCATCTGCATAGCAGTGAAAACTCAGCCCATAATGCCTTATAATGTCTCCCAATGGCAGCATATATACCATGAACAACATAAGGGAAAGCACAAAGCCTTGCAGCACCCCACAGGACAGAGAAAAGGGAGCGGAAGACAAAATACCTGAAACTACCCTTTGACTTCTGCCTGTGAGGAGAGAGTGGAACCATCTGAGGGCTGTCCCTAACAGTCCGCAGAGTAGCTGCAGGAGATCCAGCAACATCTCATGGTCCACAGTGTCAAACACTGCAGAGAGATCAAGGAGAACCAAGATCGAACGGCTCTTCCGATCTCTCGCTATTAGGAGATCGTTAAATACCCGAACTAACGCCATCTCAGTACTATGCCTCTTCCTAAAACTGGACTGGAGAGGATCATAGACTTCATGGGTGGTAAGAAAGTCATCGAGCTGCAAAGCAACTACTTTCTCAATAACCTTGCCCAAAAAGGGCAGATTAGAGATCAGTCTGTAGTTAGCAAGGCAGTCAGGGTCAAGGGAAGGTTTCTTCAAAAGGGATGTCATGACAGCCTCCTTTAAAGACTCTGGAAACACCCCTTGGTCCAAAGAGCCCCAGACTATCTTTGCAAGGACTAGTCCGATCGCATCCATGCACCCCACAAGGAGGCGCGTAGGACCAGGATCCAAACTACAGCAAGTCGGTCATAAGCCCTGGACAATCTTCATGATATCCATGATCACTGGCTGGTCAAAATCAGTCCAGGTAGATTGAGGGTATGTAACCCTGCATCGGTCACTGCAATGCTGATTTGAACGTATGCTGCGGATCTCTGACCTGATTGATGACACCTTATTCTCAAAGAACCGAGCAAACTCATCACACTGTATTTGTGAAAAAGCTCTCCAACCCTGCAGACAGGCTGGATTGCACAGTCTGATGACATTCTTGATGGCCATCCTATATTCTATTATAGCTAGTTACAGGAGCACATATGGGCTCACTGCCTTATTTAGCTCCTATGCTCTTAGTAGTATGAATCTTAGTTGCATGAATCTTATATAAAACATTTGAGGTAGCCCTAATACAGTTTTCAGAATTAGTTTCCAAAGAAATTGAAACATTTCACAAAAAGAGTGCAGCATAGTTTAATAAAGAGTGTAGACTGGCCAAAAAGAATTTGAATAATCAAATGAGGAAAGTCAAAAGAGACGCAAGCAAAAATATTAAGAAACAAATGAATAGATTAAGAAATGAACACAACAAGATGGTAAACAAAAACAGAGATAATTATAAGAAAGAACTATGGAAAAAATAGAAAAGGCTGCATGGAAAAAAATAAGACATTTTGGAAAGTTTCAAAAGGAATGGGGGAATGTGTAGAAGAATTAGAAGTGTTGGTGGAACTGGTAAAATGGGTAGAGCATTTTAAAAATGTATTTTATGATGCAACTATATCGTTAGATTATGCCAGGCTACAAATAGGTAAGTGGTTCAAATTAAATTGAGAATTTACTGATGTGGAAATCTGTAATGCAATCCTCTCCTTTTCTAAACACAGGGCACCAAGGCCGGATGGTGTCCAAATACACACAATATGGAACACTTTGGGAGTTTGGGTACCATGCTTATACAGGATGTTTAGAAGTATAAATGAAACTGCCAGTATCCCTGAATCCTGGAAAGCAAATATCATAGTACAAATTTTTAAAAAAGGTGATAAGAGTCCTAGTTGCTACAGGCCAATTAGCCTATTAGATAGTACACAAAAATCTTTTACAAAAATCATTAAAATTATATACTGGAATGGATAATGGATAATAATAGTATGGGCAAGACACAAGCTAGATTTGTGCCAGGACACTCAACAACTGATCAGTGTTTCATATCGACACATTTAATATACACATACAGAAATGTTAAAAAAAAAAAACATAATCTTTATTGCATCTTTATACATCTAAAAGCAGCATTTGAATAAGTAAACAGGAAATTACTATGGTCAGTACTTGAAAAATTGGGAGTGGATAAGGCCTTGATTAATCTGATTCAATTATTATATCAGGATAATATAACGCAAGTCAGATATAGTTCAAATGAGGGGAAGTAACTATTTTACTACAAATGGTGTGGGGGGAGGAGGGGTTAAACAAGAGTGGTTTATTTCACTGATTTTGTTTAATTTATTTTCCAATCATATTTTAACCAAAATGTATGATGACAATTTTCATATGCCAAGGATAGGAAATTATTGTTGCCCATACTTAGCTTATGCAGATGATGTAGTTCTATTATCAACTCAACTAGTTATTTTGGGATAAAAATAATCTTACAGAAATTCCATAAGGAATTTAAACAAGTTGATCTGCAGATTATTTGAAAACTAAAGTTATGATCTGTGATGGAATTAAAAAATATAGATATGTATAGCTGACAACAATGAGTTAGAAGTGGTGAAAAGCTTTTGTTATTTAGGAATTATGATATCGGATGACCTGACTTGCAGAAAACATCTAAAAGAAGTGGGGGCAAAAGTTAAAATATCCTTACCAGTAATGTCTAATTCTACATGCAAGTATATGGTCTAGTCACTTAAAGGATGTATTAAGGTAATAAGTGCAAAGATAAGAAGCCAAGTTTTACATGGAGCAGAAATATGGGGTACTCAAAAAAAAAAAAAAGGCTAATATAGAAAAATTCCAAAATACCTTCTGGAAATTTAACTTATTATACAGAATATATAAATTCTTTGACAAGGAAGTGTACTATGACAAGAAGGGATGTTTTATATTTGTATTTATTTAATAATGAAATTGGTGACATATTTTAATATTATTTATTTGGTGAGAAAAAATGTTCTTAAGGTATTATTATTACATATTGTAAATATTGCAATGACAAGAAATGTCAAACAATAAAAGTTGATTGATACTTTTCTATGGACAGTGTGCCAAATATACAATACAATATAGTTTATTTTGTATAGTGTCTTTCATACACTGCAATTTACATTTCAAACTTCCTCACTGTGGAAATAAAAATTAAAATGTAAAGAAAACTATCTGAAAAGAATTATATAAAACTAAAAAATGTAAATTATACTGGAACAGTAGTGCCTATACATACAAGTTGAGTAAGCACTTTAATGTAAACCCAGATTTTTGCACCTTAATAACTCAACCCCCATTCAACCAATTTGTCTAACATTTGGCAGGGCACAACATCAGTGCCAGGATATCTGGGTCATGTAAATTTAGGGACAATCAGTTCAGTAGGGGCAATGTTATACATGGTAGGTGCAAAAACACATAACCAGAATTAAGAGGTTTTTTTTTTTTTTTTTACTCACCTGTAGCTCCTTAATAGTTTGGATTAAAACATCAGATTTTCAGGTTTGATAAAGTTTGGATCAAAGTGCATTCCTTTTTCATTTTTATTTTTAATAGGTGAAGCCATTTTTGGTAAAAAAGAACAAACAAACAAAAAAACTATACCTCTTTACATGATGCTCAGTAGCAAAAAATAAACCTTCCAAGGGTAGTTGTATTTTTGATAAACTTGTTTCTTATGGTTTCATTTGGTAAAAGCACAACAAAATGGTTTCATTCCTGTTGGCTGCATGGTGCACTCATGCTGTTATTTCACACGCCATGTGGCCATTCTTAGGGGACATGTCCACATTGTGACATCTGTGCATGCATGCATTCTTGCCTCCCTGTTAATCTGTGCCTAGTTGCATGTGCTCAATCCTGCTGCCAATATCCTCATTCCTGCCCAAACACGATACTTTAAAAAAACAGCGGCAGTTGCTCATGCCCACTGCCAGTATCAACCTCCCCCACACATACACATTTTCTTTTTAAACTGAAACTAGCAGTGGGTGCTAAGTCCACTCTACAGTATTCACCCTCCCTCCAGATATGAATAAAAGCTGATGGCAGTGGTTTAATCCTGCCACCAATATGACAGCCCCCCCCCCAACAAAAGAGAACTAGACACTGGGTGACTGACCCCTGATGCTGTTTCTCCTTCCTCAATGGTGGTGCCACCAAAAGGTTCCCTCTCTTTCTCTGCAACATTGGGGTGTCCACCTCCAGTGCTGCCAAGCACCAAACCAACATTGAGGTGCCCAGTCCCCCACGTCAGTACCTGAAAAGATGAAAACAGTCCCTCATTGTCTTTTTTCATTTTATTACTTAACTTATAAAAAATAAAACTGTCCATTAATGCCTTTTGCGGTGCCTTCCCCCTCTGCAACCCCAACCTCCCACTCAGTACTCACCACCCCACACCCACACCCCTCACTTACATATTCTTTGTCCAATGCCGCAATCCACTCTTGATCAAGGACAGTCCTGCTGCTACTAATGCCAATTGAGGACTGACTGAAAACAAGGTAAGTGCAGTCAATGGCTTTTTAATGCATTTTGAACTTTTACCCCAACATGGTTATTTTTTAAACATTTTTTCCCCAAATATTCAACATGGCATTTTTTAACCAAACCTCATGAAAGAGATAGATGAGATTTTGTGATTTCCTGAGTGTTTGGATTCTTGCCCTGTGGAACTGTAACACCGCTCGTAAGCGGCTGGGTTTTTGTGCTATGAATATTGGAGGTGCAAGTCTGTGCTCACTTGATCACAGGCGTTGAAGCCCGAATTGCCCTCTAAACAACAGGACCTGCACAGCGTGAGAGGCTGTGCAGTGGGTTTCTGCAATCCCTCCAACTGGTTTTGAGGTGTGAGTGGGGAGGAGTCGAGACTGAGAGCTGGAGGGGGCGGGGACAGTGCTCTCTTTAAATTGAAGTGCTGCTCGCAAGTGGCTGTCCTGAGTGTTTGGATTCTTGCCCTGTGGAACTGTAATGCCGCTTGTAAGCGGCTGGGTGTTTGTGCTACGAATATTGGAGGTGCGAGTCTGTGCTCCCCTGCTCATGGGCATTGAAGCCCAAATTGCCCTCTAAACAGCAGGACCTGCACGGCGTGAGAGGCTGTGCAGTGGGTTTCTGCAATCTCTCCAACTTGTTTTGAGGTGTGAATGGGGGGAGTCGAGACTGAGAGCTGGAGGGGCGAGGACAGTGCTCTTTAAATTGAAGTGCTGCACCAAGTGCGCAGTGTAGCGTGAGCAGCGGCGCGAAGCGCCACTGCAGTGGCAAAATCTCTCAGCAAACTGGAAAGAAAAGGGCAGGTTCTTCCTTTTGTGTGTTTTTAAATAGTGCAAATGATAAATGGTTTGTATTTATTGTTTAAACTATTACTGTGGTAAGGAATTGCTTAGTCAGAGCATTACTGCGACCCAGTTTTGTTCTGTTTTAATGTTAATTAATTGCACTAGTTTTGTTGTTTGAGTAGGCCAGGCAGTTATTTTAGGCATTATATAATTGTGTTTGATTAACTTTTGATAGATAATTATTGTATTTATAGCTTGGAATGTGTAGGGGGTATATGGGAGGATTTAAGAGGGCTAGGATTACCTATGGGAGCTCACTGCTACAGATTTACATCCTTCTGTCCCTCTTCCAGTGTCAGACACTATTGCCAGATACTGTTGGGAAGTGGGGATTGGAGGGGGTCATGCTGATTGTCGGCAGTGGGGTGATCCAAGTATGGGCAATGGTAGGATAGAGGTTGTTAGGATCAGAAGGCGCCCTGGGTTATGATGGGCATCTGGGAGAGGCCAGACGTGGTTGGTGCCCATCCCCAGGGAGTCCACCAGACCGAGTGGTCAGGTAACCTGAGGGGCTGCACCACCCTCCAATCCTCTTACGGCAGTGCTTTGCAATGCCAGATCGATTAGAAATAAGACGGCAATTATTGCCGCCTTGATTTCTTCGGTCGATCTGGCTTGCATCACGGAGACCTGGGTGGGAGATGATGTGGGCCCTATTTTTGAGGCTGCAGTCCCTCCTGGGTATACCATGGTGCACTGCCCCAGAGTGGAATGCAGGGGTGTCGGTGTAGCTATTTGTTTTAGATCCAGCCTGACCTTCACCGTGCATCCAGTGGGAACTCCAGGTTCCTTTGAATGTGTGGCTATTCGTGGAGGACTCGGTGCGGGTTGCAGGATCTTCCTCATCTATTGCCTTTCCGGCCCAATGGGAATTTTCTACAGGAGATCACTGAATTCATCACCGGTGAAACATTGGGATCCCCCAGATGTGTTTTTCTGGAGGATTTCAATGTTTGGGTCGACGATGGGAATCAAAGATGCAGTTATGATTTCTTGCAGAATATGTCCTCCTTAGGATTGATGCAGGTTGTTATGGCACCAACCCATCAGGATGGCCATATACTGGACCTGATGTTCTCACTAGGGCTTGAGATCAGTGATCTCAGGATTGATCGAGTATCCTGGTCCGATCATTGCACAGTGCAGTTCATGCTTGGGGCTCCTGCCATAAGCCCTTCCCCTGCTGATGATTAGCTATTGCCCTTTACGGGGGTTTGACCCCTGAGGGTTTTCTGGTGGCAGCTAAATTGTCTAGTGTGGGTGCTGCATGCGTCAGAGGTGTTGATGTTGGGGTTGACACCAATAATAGGGTGTTATCTGACACCATCAACTCCCTCACACCTGTCCGTATATGACCCAGAACTTCATACCTTAGGTCCCCGTGGTTTGACGGGGATCTCAGGGAGATGAAGAAGACGGGTCAGAGATTAGAGCACTGCTGGAGGAGGAGGTCCTACCTGGAGGTGGACAAACTGGTCCTGCGTATGCACTATCATGTGTACCAGGAGGCAATCAACCGTAAGAAGGCAGTGTTCCTGTCCAGGGAGATTGCTGCACGGAAAAAACGACCAGCTTTACTCTTCCAAGCTGTGAATAGGCTTCTCCATCCTGCTTGTCTGCAGCCTGGGAGTTTTTTTTTAATATAGATTGTGAGGAGTTTGCTCGGTTTTTCTCAGACAGGGTGTCCTTGATCCGGTGGGTGGCTTCTTCAGCCAGCAATGTTATAGCTGACAGTGGTCACCTTATATATTCTGAGTGCAGTCCGCCTAGTTGGGGGGAGTTTATACCAGTGGAGGTTAGTGAGGTTATTGAGGTGGCAGTCAACTTGAAGCATAACTTTTGTGAGCTGAACCCAGTGCCAACGCATTTCTTAACGAGATGCATTGACTCTGTTGGCCCGGTGTTTGCCTTGATTGTACAGTGCTCTTTATTTGAGGGAGTCTTTCTGGATGCTTTGAAGGAGGCTCTGGCGAGATTCTTCTTAAAGAAATCATCTTTGGACCCAGAGATCAAGGCAAATTATCATCCTATATCCAGCCTTCCATTTTTGGGGAAGGTGGTGGAGAAGGTGGTAGCGCTTCAGTTGGAAGAGCACTTCGTGACTCACGAGTTGTATGAACCCTTCCAGTCAGCATTTCGGGCTATACATAGCACAGAAACTGTGCTTGTTCGGGTGCAGAATGATCTTCTCAGGGCTAGAGATCGGGGGGACAGGACAATTCTTGTTCTCCTTGATTTCTCTTCAGCATTTGACACTGTGGACCATTGTGTGTTGCTTGTCCACCTTAGGGAGTTATGTGGACTCACCGGCACTGTCATCAACTGGTTTGAGTCCTTTCTTACCAACAGGAGGCAATGGGTTATGATGGAAAATTCTTCATCTACACCCAGTCTCCTTTTTTGTGGAGTTCCTCAGGGATCGGTACTGGCCCCAATGTTGTTAGCAGTGTACATGCTGCCCTTGGGAGGGATCATTAGGAAGTATGGTTTGAGTTTTCATTGCTATGCCGATGATACTCAGCTATATCTGTCCTTTTCCCCAGGAACATCCAACACAGTGGATGTGCTTAATATCTGTCTGGCCGAGATTAGTGACTGGATGGCCTCCAGCTGGTTGCGACTGAACCCTGACAAGACGGTGGTATTGGTAGTGAAGTCAAACAGAGCTCGTGATAGGATGGCCTCTGACTCAGTAACTGGACTTGTTCTTGGAGCTGTGTCACTGAAGGCCTCCTCTTGGGTGGCGAAATCTTGGCATGATTCTGGACAGGGACCTAACCATAGAGGCTTAAATATCCTCCACGGTTCGTACCTGTTTTTTCCATCTCAGAAATATTGCCAGGATTAAGCTCCTTATTCTGCCTCTGGACCTCCCTTCCTTGATACACTCCTTAGTCACATCTAGGCTAGACTACTGTAATGCGCTCTATCTCGGGGTCACAGGGGGGATCTCTCCGCAGACTGCAGCTGGTGCAAAACGCAGCTGCCTGGTTATTGACTGGGCAGTAAAAATGTTGCCATATTACACTGGTATTGCACGAATTGCACTGGCTGCCAGTCAGGTGGAGAATCCTCTTTAAGGTGGGTCTTCTCACCTATAAGGCCCTACATGGGCAGGGCCCTGGTTATCTGTCAGACCTTCTGATACCTGTTCTTTCTACCTGCCTTCTTCGATCTTCTAGTGGTGGCTTCCTGACCATTCCCAGAACGAGGTTTAAATCAGCAGGTGATAGAGCCTTTAGTGTTGCAGCTCCCATTCTGTGGAATTCATTACCAGCTCAGGTCAGGGAAGCCCCCACTGTGGATATTTTTAAGGCCCACCTGAAGACACTCCTATTCTCCCAAGCATTTGATGTTTAGATTAGAACCTATTATAGAGTTCGAGATTTTATTGGAGCTACTTATTTTATTTTTGTATACAAATTTTTGTGTGTTTGTGTTTCTAAATGTTGTTTTTTAAATTTGTATTGTGCCCAGAGCCTCTGGGATTGGGTGTCTTTTAAATAAATTTTGCCTTGCCTTGCCTTTTTCAAAGTCCCATGAAATATGTGCAATCACTTTTCAGGCAGGATTTAAAGACTCTCACCTGTCAGGCTCATGAGTTGGTGTCATAAAAAGTCTATGTTAAAAACTGGAGTCCAAAATCTCAAAAAAAAAAAAAACAACTAAGTGATGATTAAACCTTGAATGTTGCCACTGTTTACTCATAATTTTGCTATTTTTCAATATTTTACCCAAAATGTTCAACATTACCCTTTTTTCACCCCACCTCATGAACATGAGAGATGCCATTTTTCAAATCCTGCGTAAAACATCTTTTCATGCTCATGTTACAAAATGATGTTTTAGCCAGGTTATCTATTTTTGTTACAATTTTAGGCCAGGAAAGATACACTAAGCCAACACTTGTTTTCAGGTGCATTGTGGGAGCACCGAAAAAGTAAGTGATTTGCTTCTGGTCACACAATATGCAAGTGGTGGCTGTGGGATTAAAACCCAGTTCTCCCAGTTTAAAGTTCAGTGCTCTTAAAAGACACCTGTCATGTTCAGAAGATGGGGTCATAAAAAGAGTCCATGCAAGCTGTAGCATGACACAGGATGATGGGTGATGCAGAATGAGGCAGCCAGCCCTGAAACAACACAGAAACACAAAAAACGCATTCAGGAGTGAAAAAAAAAAATTGAACAGGGTACAACGGCCAGTCAAATGAGCATTGTTGTATTCAGAGCAATGAGGATCACTAGCCCTGGCACTTTCACCAATCCTGATCTTCCTCAGAGGGCGTGATTTGTATCTTCAAAAAACAGCTTATAAAGGCACAATCAGTCTCCTCTTCGATTATAGCATGTTATAACATTTCCGACATTTAAAGTAATGCATTCACTCAGAAAAAAAAACTGAAAAAAGGGGGGGTGGTAATTGAGACTGAAATGTAAGGAATAAGGTACAATAGTAGTGACAAGTTAGGAAATAAGGGACTGTAGCAAATTTTACAATAGGAAAATCTCTCTAAAAGTGGTCCACCTGTGGTATCTATAATATTATCCTGAAAAGGAAAAATTAAATCATATTTTCTAATATTTCAATGATAAAGTAACAAGCGTAGCGTCCTACTATGCTGGTACCCACTGCCTTTCAAAACATAATCAAAATAGCAAGAGGATAGAACTATTCAACATGTGAACAATCTGAAAAAAATTAAAAGTATTATTTAGTTAGTAATACAAAAACGAAACATAGGCAAAGAACAGATTGCATAAAAAGCTGGCAAGCATTATAATCATTTGAGAAATGGTAAAAAGTCATCATCCTCAATTAGGCCACATTGTTGTCCTAATATTTCAATAATAAAGTAACAAGAATAAAACCTACTATGCTGGTGGCCACTGTCATTCAAAATGACAGTGGCAGACAAAGCCAACAAAATGCGGGGGTGTATTGCAAGAGGTATCTCCTCCAGAAGGAGGGAGGTTATCCTGCTCCTATATAGGTCATTGGTCAGGCCCCTCCTGGAGTACTGCATGCAGTACTTGCACCTATTCCTGAAGAAGGACATCAGATTGTTGGAGGGGGTGGAGTAAAGAGCCAAAAAGATGATCCATGGATTGGAGAGCAAGCCCTAAGAGGACAGGCTGGGAGAGTTGAATATTTATTCACTGGTGTAAAGGAGGGATGGGAGGATATGATTGAGGCCTTTAAGTATCTGAAGGGGATAAACAACACCAACACAGAAGGGATTTTTCAGATGAGAAGTGGAGGGACACGAAAGGGCATGGACTGAGATTGGACTGGGGGAGATTCAAGAGGGAGATGAGGAGACATTTTTTCACGGAAAGAGTGGTGGACAAATGGAACACCTTACCAGACGAGATAGTGTCCTGTAACACAGTGGGCAGTTTCAAGAGGGGTTGGGACAGGGTAAGGGTAAGGGATACTGGGAAGGGGGGCAGGATTAGCAGCTGCGTGATGAGGGACTAGCTGCACACTTGAGCAGACTCGATAGACCATGAGACCTGTTTCTGCTGGTAATTTAATATGTTCATTCTGTGTGTTCGTATGTTTATATAATCAGAATAGTAAGAAGAGGAAAGTATCCAACACAGGAAGAATCTGAAAGAAGTAAAAAATATTATTTTGCTAATAATGGAAGAACAGAAGATAGGCAAAATACAGATATAAAGCTGTCAAGCATTGTAAATACCCCTTTCCTATATGGGGGGCATGCTCAAGGCCCATAAATGAAAGAATATACTGTATGGATCTGCCCCATGTGTACCAGTAATGTGTGCTCCCTAGGCATTGTATTCATTTTCTGGTGGCAACTGCCCTAACATGTAGTTGGATATGCACCTTGAGTGGTCTCACTGTCCATATAATGTATTACTGGTTGCATGGGCACCATGCTATATAAAGTACAAAAGATGTTTTACAGCTGATGAATTGTCTGATGTCCACTTTGTGACCACTGGTGGGATACACAAAGCCCCTGCCTTCTCTGACAAATTTGCAAATGTTGCAATTACTACAGTAAAAGAAACCCTGTAGGTTTTTTTTGTCAGCCAATTCAAGTAGGTATTTTCTTGTTTACTGGCCATAATGTGGCTAGAGGTCAATATGTCCCCCAAAGTTTTAGCTTTTAAAAAAAATCTCCATGCTTTTCCCCAGTCTCTTTACTAAGGATACTGTCAGACAGCAATATGGACCAAACCCTATGTACTGTACAAGGTTTCCCACCCCTGCCAGCTAGACTGCTGCATTCAGTCAAAAATGTTATTTCCTGGGATTCATTGACAGGCTTAGGTTTTGGTGTAGGGAGTGCATTTCTATTAATGTTATTTATTCTATTAAATGTTTCCTTAAGCACTTCAGCTATGTACCTTCTATGTTTAAACATGTCCATTAAATCTTTAGCCTGTGGCTCAAATTCAGTCTAGTTAGTGAAATTTCTAATCAGCTGGCTGTAAGGGACAGATCCTACCAGCCCTTTGGGTTGTGAGCTGGTAGCATGTAGCACATTGTTGGCTGCAGTGGGTTTACTGTAACAAGCCATAGACACTGTCTGATCTGGTGGGGCACTGGGAGTAACATCCAAAGAGCATCATCTTTCTCTATTATGTTAAGTGAAACACTGATGTCCTGGTTTAGTGAACTGCAAATAAATGAAAATTGTCTAGTTACTATGCTCAGCAGGGCAGGGAGATTCAAAGTAAATCCTGGTTCTAGCACTAGGTTAGTAATGTGGCTAGCAATGCCTTTGAAATGCTAATGAAGACAGAAATAGAGAAATTGTTTGAGACATACTATTGCAATAGATTTGATAATCTACATAATTAAACCCTCAGATAAAGGTGAAAATATAAAGAATAATACATGGGGTGGTGTGCTGAATGAGAATTTTTAAGCACATCCTCAGTGTTGGATGTTACATAAACCCCAAAAGCAATGCTTGAGGGGTTTAAAGCATTCAACACTGAGTGTGTGAGTAAAATTTGAGTTTTACTCACCCTCCCATGTTTTATTTTATGTAATTGTTGGCGAGCATTTCTTCACCACAGCAATTATATCAATAAAAACACATTGCTGTGCAGCCATGGTCAAGTTCAAGTGCAGTCCGTGATCTAGTCGCACTTGGAAATGAGCCTCTGCTCAATGTGCCTTTCCTGGTCACCAAATTTTAAATAAAATAAAATAAAAATTAGTTCAAACGGCTGTTTAAACATTTACTTTTTTTTCTACAGCAGCTACTCCCAAAAGTTAAAAAGGGGTGCTGAACTGAGGTAGTGAAGTGTCTGGTCTGACAAAGGGAAGAGCATGGCTGGTGCTTGGGTGGAGCAAGGGAAACCTGGCACATGTTTGCTGCTATAACCAGCTGGTTATAACAACAAATTTTAACTGAGTTTCCCTGTGGGAAAAGAACACTCCTGGTTATTATACTGTGATCATGTATGAAGAACATTATGTCTCTAACAATTGTGAGTTAATGAATGTAAACACTGATTATGAAAGGTTACTTGGTGACCCTACCAGAAAGTACAGCACAGAGTTATTTGATTTAACTGCTGCAACTCTGAGTAAGGAATGGATCTCAGGGAGAAGGCTAACTTTCTGAAAATAGACTTCCCTATTAACTCCACCAGATACATTCTACCAAAGTTCCACAAGGATACTATCAACCCCCAAGCAGGCCCATCATATCCACTGTATGATCACTCTCACAAAATATGTTTGTTGATTTTTTTCCTTCAGATCTTTGTACAAAGCTACATGTCTACACTACACTCAACAAGCTTAAAGATGTTACATGGGAAGAACACTACCACTGGCTCACAACTGATGTTGCATTAGACATTCACGAGGTTAAGAAATTGCAGAACACCTTTTAAACAGGCCACATAAGAGACCGAACCATGCAAACCTCACACTCACTATGTCAATGCAAAAGATTAGACCCACAACGTGAAACAGTGAAAAAATATATTTTATTATACTCATAATGCAGTTGATGCATAGGTGCTGGGCTTATAGACAAAAGGTGCAGTCCTACAACATGCCAAGAAAGAACACAATGGCCCAGATATTCAAAAGAGTTGAGCCATGCGCAATAGGGTTGCGCCTGCGCAAGTCTGAAATTGCGCGATTCTGCGATATTCAGCAGGAGGCAGTTGCGCCCCATAAATCACGCTGAGCAACAGCGCAATGCTAATGAAGGCATGTGCAACTGAAGGGGGAGGAGCTGTGCATAAATGGTGCAGTGCGATATTCAACAACTTGCACCATGCGGAATAGGGAAGCAAGCGGAAGTTGTGCCATAGCGGAAATGAGCCAAAATAAAAAGGAACAAGGGAGAGGCACAAAAACGCTATGGGGAAGGCACATGAGGCTGAACTCTAGCCACGCAGACAGGGCAGGAGGGACACATAGGGCAGGCCAGGGAAAGGGCACCCTGAACACTGAGGCACAGGGAAGGTGTGGGGAGCCACAGCCAGTGCAGAAGGGGGAAGTGCCACACAGCACAGAGTCCACCACAGGCAGGTGTTCCCGGTGCAGGGGAAGTAGCAGTGAGGACAGCAGGGGTAATACAGTAACAGCTGCCGGGGGGGTGAACACAAGCCAGGGACATGGCCAGTGCCACCTTCCAGATGGAGGCTGTTATGAGGGGGGTGAGAAGGCAGGCAGCAGGGGGTCGTGGCCGTGGAAGGGCCCGTCGGTGGTATGCCCTAAACAGGCAGTACCGAGCCCACACCAGCTTCGAACTGTACAGTGATACTGAGATTGTGGGCTGGTACCGCCTGAATCGGGCAATTCTGAGGTGGCTCTGTGAGCTGTGCAGTGATGTGATGCAGGCACCCACACAACGGAGCCATGCCCTGTCAGGGGAGACAAAAGTGACAGCTTGCATGTGCTTGCTCACCACGGGTACCTTCCAGAGACCAACTGGGGACACCACAGGCAAAACCCAGTGGGCCACGTCATGCCACCTCACCCAATTCCTCAGTGCACTGCTGCCACATGCTGTGGAGTACATCCATTTCCCCAGCACACCGGCGGAGCACACAGCAAACATACAGGAGTTCCACAGGGTAGCACATATGCCTGGTGTGCTAGGGGCAATAGACTGTACCCATGTGGCCATACGCATGCCACCTGGCCCCAAGGGGGCAGCATACATCAATCGCAAGGGCTATGCCAGCATCAACTGCCAGGTGGTGTGCGATGCCAGGGGGCGCATAATTAATGTCTGTGCCACGCACCTTGGGGGAGCACATGATGCCTTCATCTGTCACCAGTCAGCACTGTGCCACAGATTCAAGAGTGGGGAGATCCCCACTGGACACCTAGTGGGTGAGTATGCAAACCACATGGACAATCATAGGGCCTGGGGGGGCATGGCCAGAGGTGACATGGGTAGTGGCCTACATGGCCCGGGGAAGGGTGATGCTGATCACCAAACTAACCTCCACCCACTACACACAGGTGACAGTGGATACCCACTCTGTCCCTGGCTGCTCACACCCTACCGGCGGCCCGTGACCCCATTGCAGCAATGGTACAATGAGGCACACGCCACCACATGTAATGTCATCGAGCGGGTGTTCAGGATGCTGAAGGCATGTTTCCATTGCCTGAACACCTCCGGTGGTGCCCTATAGTACAGCCCCTCAAAGGCCTGTGGGCTATTCCTGGCCTGTTGCACCCTGCAACCAGGGCCAGATGTGGGATAGCCGTACAGGTCAAAAGGGGACAGCGATGGGGACGATGAGGACGCCGGTGACGATGGTGATGGGCAGCACCCTCTTGGCCGACGGGACCCCCGACTGCTCCGGCTGGCACAGCTGCACTGGGACACCATCATGGAGGAGCCCTTCAGCTAACCCAGATAAGTCATGGGACCATGTGCGGCCAACAGTGGCTAAGGCACAACCCACAAACATGCATGGACACACACCAGGGGTGCATGCCGTCAAGGGAAGTGGCAGGGCATGGAACCACACACACAACCAGGGATGGGTGAGGACTAACATGCCATGCGGATGGACACACACACACGCACACACACACTATGCACCAAACTTGCACAAAGGTCAGGAGGCACACCTACCCAGAACACCACCCCTAGCCACACACATGTCCACAGACCACCACGCCCACTGCCTGTTCATGTGCGTGTGTCAGATGCTGAGCACCATTGCACATTGGTGTACAGCGCAATGCAGGCATCATCATGCACATGCAACTGTGGACAGCAGCCAGGAGGGTGTGCAGATGGACTGTGTGTCCGCATGCAGGGCCGGGTACCCACCCATGCACTGCCCACTGAAAGACACAATGCACACAGGGCAGCACCAGACAGTAGCCACGTTGGGAGACAGGTCAGTCACGTGACACAGTGCCCTGGCCACCACAGATGTGTGGGCGGCCCCGCCAAAACACGCCAGCACTGACAGGCTGACCACTGGCCTCATGGGGTGGCAACGATGGTCCCCAAGGGGTTCCACTGCATGAATGCGACCGTGCTCGCGCAGGGGTCTACAGCACACCAAACATGCCTGCACCAGGCATGCTCAGGATGCTCACAGCTGAACCCGGTGTTGACAGAGAAGGAGTCACACGACGCCAGGAATGGGGGGTGGACAGTGCACTGTGTGGTGTTGGCGACGCATGGGCACATGACTGTGTGCCCATTGTGGACATGACAGCAGTGAATGCCTGTGCATGCCTGTCAATGGCAGTGGTCACATCCTCCTGCAACCAGTCCATCCCTGCCAGGATCAGAGCGGTGTCCCTGCTGTGACGCTCCTCTGCCCACTCCAGAGCCACAAGCAGTGCATCAACCAACATCGCAAACCACATCTGCTGGACTGATGCTTGCAGTAGGTGGGTGTGCTCGTCCAAGAGGTCATCTACCCCCTCGGCATCCTGTCCCTCGGGGTGTGCATGGCCCTGATGCTCAGCACCCCTTGAAGGTGGGAGCTGCGCACCAGGACTAGGTCTGGGCATGTCCACAGGTGGTGCACAGATGCCACCACTGGACCCTGTACCCCCAAGCCCATTGGCCGACTGCTGATGCTGCCCCTCCAGCTGCCACTCCCCAGGGCTCAGTGGTGCCGCCGCAGTGGCCGCAACAGTCCCACTGTCCTGAACAAACACCATTGCTGCCCCACTGGTACTGACAGGCACAGGCTGGGACTGTGCTGACACACAGGCCTCCATGGCAGCACCACCCACAGCCATGGCCGCGATGTGTCCTGCTGTGTGGCCATCCTGTGGCACACACATTTCACTGCCCATGCCATTAATGACATCATCATCGGTGATGGACTCAGCACTGGCCCCAGTCACAGCATGCCGGCATCCATGGATGCTGGCATGCTGGGACACAGGCAGGGCTTCCTCCGCACCTGTTACAACAACATCAGTGTGGACAGCCAGGTGGCCCCACTGTCACACTGAGCCACGTATACCTGTGGAGGTCAATGGGCCCCTCCTCCATCTCCAGCTGACTGTCCTCAGTGGACATGCCCACCACCGCTGACCCATGCAGTTGCTCAGGATCTGTAAGGGAAAGCAAAGTCGTGTTACTGCATGTGACCTACCCTGCCCCCCATAGACAGACCATGACTTACCATGCAGTGATGGGCCACCACCCATCTGAAAGCCACCACCCAGAACACCCTCAATGGCACTACGCTGCATGCTTCCAGCAATCCTCTCCTCCTGTGGGGTCAGGTGTACCACCTCCGGCTGTCCCCCACCTGTTGCAGCTCATGCTGCCCTGATGGCAGCCACCTTCTCCTTTATCCTCCTCCTGTCCATGCCCATCTTTTTCTTGCACTCCTGCATGGAGCGCTGGTGGCTGCCATGAAGGTTTACAGCACATGCCACCTCCTCCCATGCAGCAGCACGGGCATGAGGTGTTCCCTGCCATCCGCTGAGAAGCGGCACCTGATCCAGGTAGGTGTCAAACAGGGCTTCGGTCTCGGCCTTGGTAAAATTAGGCCTCGTCCTCCCACCAATGTGTTCCTCCTCCTCTCCCACAACTTGCTCGGTCATTATTTAGCCTGTAAGAATGGCGGTTGTTACCTGTGACTGTGCAGTCCCATGCATGTCCCTAAATCCACAGTCCACACTCCCAAACAGCATGCAACTCACCAATAGACTGCAGTAACCGACTATGACCAGTCCAGCCCAATGTCACACTTTTATAGCGCAACCCATGCAAATGAGGTGAGGCGCAACTTTAAGTGGATGCAAATTGCAGTGCTGCGCCATTGAATGGCTGATTAGATGATTTGCATATGACAGCTGAATATCGTGCTTTTGCACTTTGCACAATTGTGTTGAACGTGCTGAGCCAATGGCGCAGTTCTGTGACATGCGTAGTACACACCTCACTGCGCATGCCCAGGTTGCTGACACAGGCATCTGCCATGCTGCTGATGTGCTGTGCACTGGAAGCAATGCAGGGCACGGCCATCATTGTGCCACTGGCGCTATAGTGATGGTCACCTACATGGCGCTGTGGCACTTTGCCATCATAGACGCACTGGGGCAACAGCGCAGTAGGCCACTACTGGTGGTAGCACACAGGCAGCCAATCGCACTACACGCATTGGGTTCCAATGGCACTGTGCATGTCCGTGTGCCAGAGACCCTTGACCCTGTGCCCGACCTTTGCCCCCCTAGGTGCCGTGCATCAGGCATGGGTGCACCACTATCATGCTGTTTGGTGACAGCATGATAGGGAATGGCAGCGCTGTACCACGCAGCATCTGCAAGTGGGGAGCCGTGCTGCAGAGCACCATATTTGCAGATTGAGCAGAGAGCATGGTGTGCAGGAGGGCTGCTCAGTGGTCTCAGATAGAGCTGGCCAACCTAGTGGCCATTGTGGAGCCATACTGTGGGCCACTGTTCGGGGAGGCACCCCCTGGACAGGTCCAGGAGCCAGGTGTGGGAGGAGGTGGCCACTGCACTCGAGGAGGCCACTGGATGGGGGAGAAGCACACAGCAATGCCACCACAGGTATGGGGACCTGCGGAGGAAGGAGTCAGAGCTGCTAGCCCGCCTGCGGGCATGTGCCAGGAGGGGCATGGTGCCACGGCCAGGTAGGTGTTATGTCAACACACTTTTATCTTCCATATGGGTATCACAGTTATATGTGTCCAGCACATGGGGAGGAACCGTCGAGGGTTGGCTCTGGTGGTGTTATCAGGTTGTGGGGTGGGTGGGTCTGGCTGGGTGGGAGGGCACACACCTGGGGACAGGGTGGCTTTGCTACAGGATTGTACTGATGTTCCTCTCTCCATGTTTGTACCACAGGCCCAGAGGAATGGCACCTGGCCCGTGAGCTGCAGCGAAATGAAGAAGAGAGGGAAGCCAGGTGGGGCGAGGGTCCACAGCACCCAAGAGACCAGCCCAATGATGGTGAGTGCCATATCTCCATGGTTACTATCGCATGCTGTGTAACAGGGTGGGCAGCGGGACATGGCCACCATCCATCCACACCACTGCCATGCACGCAACTTGTTACAGTCAACACTGTCCAGTGGCAATGCATGTCTGGGAGTGTGTCGATTGTGGTCCATGCGTGCACCGGGTACATGGCTGTGTCACTGCCTTTGCTCCACATAACCATGTCACTAAATGGCCACGGTGGTGCTGTGCATGACTTGGCCGGTGGGTGGGTGTGTGCAGCGTTCCGCATGGCTGTATGCGCCTGGGTGGCAGGTCATGTGGACGTGATCACTGTGGGTGGTCACACACCATCACAGAGGTATGTCCCATGTCCGTATGCCATGCACAGTGGGTGGGCTGTATGGGGCTGTGCATTCACACCTATTGACTGTGCTCCCTTGTCCTAGGTACAAGCCAGCTGTGAGAGATAAGGGAGGCACTTTGGGAGATCCTTCAGGTGGCAAGGGCATCATTCAACATCCTCTGCAGGATCAATGACACCGGGGTCCTGCGGAGGCACAGACAGCGTCGAAGCCAGAGCGGGGAGTGCCACTCCCGCTAGAAGTCCCTCTGCCCCTGATATCCCCTACCCCCCTGGACCCACCCTCACACCCCTCCTTTCCTGTCCCATTTGTACACCCCTGCCCCTTACCCACCTCCACCTTGTTTGTAGCCCTCCCCCCCCACCTTGTATATATTTTGTAAATAGTTAACTTTTATATGTTGTTTCAATACAGTTACTTTGATATGAATACTGTGGTGGTCTCTGATTTGCAGCGGGCTATAGGTGCTCAGCTGCAGTGGTGTGCATGGCGTCAGGGGTGGTACAGTCATGGGTATGTGTGTGTGTCCACGTGGAGGTGACTATGGTGTGGAGGTAGCTATCAGTCAGTGTCTGTGGTGTGTGTGTTGTGCCCTGTGCACTGGATGACTGTGTGCAGTGGTCCATGGTGCATGTTCTGTGTCCATGGTGCCCCATCAGCCTGTTCATGGCCTATGCAGCTGACACAGATGCATGTCTGTGACCTGCACGGTCCGCTGGCATGTCAGTGGTGGCAGTCCATGCAGGGCAGCCACTGTACCTGTCACACTGTTGGGCTGCCTTCTGTCACTGGTGTGGTGCATGTCTGCCTCGGGTGACACTGTGGCCTCCACAGTTGTTGTCCCACCTCCATGCTGTGCCTTGTGTGTGTTGCAGGAGATGTGCACCACTGTCTGTGACTTGTGCTCTGGGAAAATGCTGGTGGTGTACTGGTCCACAGTGCCTGTGCAGGGTGGCTGGCACTCCAGTGCCATGGAGGACTGTGGGTTGTGTGTACACAGTTTACATGGGTCCACACTGGGGGCTTGGTTGCCCCGCCACTGCGTCCCTGTGTTGTTGTGCCCTTGGGTATGGGTGGATGTCTGTCCATGCACCGTGTGGCATCCAGTGTGATGCATGCTTCCATGCACCACTGTGGGTGTCTTTGCTGGCTGTTGTGGCCAGTGCTGGGTTGGGGAGTGTCATTGGGATACTGTGCAGGGTGCTGTACCACTGGTGGTGGTGTGTGGGGCAAGCCCTGTCCCGTGTGGGGTACCTCTTGTGCCGATGCATGGTTGGTCTCTCAGCAGTACCTTGGGGGGACTCTGCATGGTGGCACTGTGTATGCTATTGTTGCATCGCTGTGTGCTGCCACCCGCTGATGGGTGCTCGTGGTGAAGCTGCCTTGCATGGTTCTGTGGTGCACAGGGTTGCAGTGTCACAATGGGGATGGTTGCATGCATGGGGTTTCCTGCAGTGGTGGTCGCTGCTCCTGGGCACAGTGTATAGGGGTCACAGTGCAGGGTGTGCTCTGCATTGGGGGGATGGTGTGGCACGGGGTGGTCAGCCCTCCTTGTGTGCCAGTCACAGCTTGATGGGGGTGTGATGGGGCACCATGGCCCAGCTGTGGGTTGTTTGCTTGTATCCATGGGCCGGTGGTTATTCCAGCCCTCCCCCAGTTGTGCAGTGCATGGGGTGTGGGGGAATGATGTCTGTTCTGCTGTGTGTTCCTGTGCCCATCTGTGGCATGGGTGGGGGGCCCCTACCTCCCTGGTTGTGCAGTTACATTGCTCTGCTGCTGGGGGGCATCCCTGGTTACGCTATGGTGCCTCTGGACTGCTCAGCTGCACATCCCTTATTGCGCTATGGTGCATCAGATCTGCTCAGCTTCCCCTCCCTAGTTGCACTATGGTGCAGGTGGTGTGATATTCAGTCGTCAGATGTAGGCGCAATTTGGCCGGCTCACTTTTTGAATATCGCGCCTCTTGCGCATGGGCGCAATGGACTTGTGCTTGCTCCTGCTGTTGCGCACCTTTTGGGCACAGTTTGAATATCTGGGCCAATGACATTTCATGCCCTCACAGCATTTTGTCAGGGATTAACAGATCAATTGAACTGTATTGCTTTTGTATGCCCCTGGAGTAGGACTTCATCAGAATTTCCTGTATTCATTAAGTTAAAGTGACCCCATTCATGTGATTTCTAACAACATTCTGTGCAATACTAATAATAATTTATAATTTCTTAACAAGCACATACAAATTTAAAAGCCCATAGCATAGATTCTGAAGAAAGGGGGGTTACTAGTGGGGTACAGCAGGGTTCAGTATTAGGAACGGTCCTCTTCAATGTCTTTATAAGCGACATTGCAGAGGGACTGGAAGGAAAAGTATGTCTCTTTGCAGATGACACAAAGATCTGCAACAGAGTTGATGCACAAGGTGGGGTGGAAAGGATGAGAAGGGACTTGGCAAGGTTAGAGGAATGGTCAGGTGTATGGCAGCTTAGATTCAATGCTAAGAAGTGCAAAGTAATGCACCTGGGAAACAAAAACCAAGGGGAAGAGTACACAATGGGGGGTGAGATACTAACAACAACAAAAATGGAAAGGGACCTGGGGGTAGTCATATCAGATGACCTAAAGGTGGGCAAGCAATGTGAGAGGGCAGCAAGGAGGGCTAGGGTGATACTGGGATGCATAGGGAGAAGCATCACCAGTAGAAAACAGGAAGTTATTATCCCTCTGTACAGACAGCTGGTGAGACCCCATCTGGAGTACTGCATGCAGTTCTGGAGACCCAATCTCTGCAAAGACATAGACAGGATGGAGGCTGTCCAGAGGAGGGTGACTAAAATGGTGCAGGGTCTGCACTGGAAGACATATGAAGAGAGACTTAAGGAGCTTAATATGTATAGCCTCGAGGAAAGGAGGGAGAGGGGGACATGATAGAAACTTTCAAGTACCTCAAGTGAATCAACAAAGTCCAAGAGGGTAGCATCTTTCAAAAAAAGAGGTGTGCAAGAACAAGCAGGCACAATTTAAAGATAGAGTGGGGGCAGCTCAGAGGTAATTTAAGGAAGCATTTTTTCACAGATAGGGTTGTGGATGCATGGAACGGCCTTCCAGTGGAGGTTGTGGAGTCAAAAACAGTGGTGGAATTCAAGCATGCATGGGACAGTCATAAGGCAATTCTGGGGGGGGGTAGGAAGAAGTAGGCTGCTGGTTAACTAGGATCTGCAACTTATCCATTAGGTAGTGAAATGGGCAGACTGGGTGGGCCAAGCGGTCCTTATCTGTCATCAAATTCTATGTTTCTATGTTTCTATTCAGAACATTTTCTCCACAGACGTATCTTTACCAGTACCATGGACAAATTTCACACACTCATTGGATGTCTGGATATAAAACGAAACAACAAACAATTTAAATAAAAATATTTCTTTAAAATCAGTCTTGCTCAACTATATCAGTGCAGCAGTCATGAACAGTAACCCCAAATTACCAGTTCATATTGGAGGAAAAGGCTTAAAGGAGAACTGCACTGAATCTGTAAGTCATTTTCCCAGCAGAAGTTGATTTTTAAGTACTAGTTCAAATTTTGTTACTGTTACATCTCTACAGGATTTTTAGTTAACTCATTAGGTATTTCTGATTTACAAACTGATAGTAAGTGCCATTTTAGAACTGTATGATGTAGTTTATGTCCCTTGCTCACCTCGTCCATTGTTGAAACAATGCATTCATGTTTTACTATAGAACTATGTAGTTGAAGAGGGACACACACTACATCATACAATTCTAAAATGGCACTCAACAACATGCTGTCAATCAGAAATAACCACCAAGGTCACTCACAGGCAAGTACTGATGGCACAATAACAGAATTTGAGCCTGTTTCTAAAAACTGCTTTCACTGGGAAAATTACCTTCCAGTTCAGTGCATTTTTCCTTTAATATGGCAACTATAAAAAGGCAAATATTTCAAACCTCTCATATAACTACAGCGCTTCCACTCCAGAGCTGTGCAGAATGAGAAAATTCCAAATTTCTGGAATTTTGATCAAACATCATGAAATTTTGCAAAATTCCATGGAATTTCATCACGATTGTGTGGAATTTTTAAAATGTATCA
The DNA here is from genome assembly GCA_016271365.2 of Neoceratodus forsteri. NCBI lineage: Eukaryota > Metazoa > Chordata > Ceratodontiformes > Ceratodontidae > Neoceratodus > Neoceratodus forsteri. Next base: position 1,686,099,718 of record CM057456.1, read on the forward strand.
ATGTGGTCATCACTCGGCTGTCGATTGAGCTAAAGTTCTGGAATGTGGCATGCTTAATGTCTGAGAGTAGTTCTAATGACCTACCAAATATGAAATAAGGATGGATAGGCTCAAAACTATAGGCCTTCAAAATATGTCACTTTATTTTCTGTGGTAAAATTTATGAGAATTTGTATCTGCACATACAGTACATTATCCATCTAGTGGGCCAGAGATCTTACATTTGGCATACATACTTGATGATAGATATTCTAACAATATGCCACATTTCATGATATTGGGATGGATTGTCTCAAGATTATAGGTGCTCAAAATCTGTCATTTTATTTTTTGTGGGAAATTTCATGTATATCTGTATCTGCATATACCTCAGCCATCTATTGGTCCAGAGATCTTCATCTTGCATGATTAAGTAGGTAAGTAAGTAAAACTTTATTTATAAAGCACCTTTCCAAAATCAAGGTGCTGTACAATCATAAAATCAAATCCCTTAAAACAATTTAAAACAGATAATAACATCCATAGGCAGCTGTGAATTGATGGTAGGTATTCTACAAAATATGCCAGATTTCATGACATTAGGATATATCATCTCAAAATTATAAGTGCTTAAATTCTGACATTTTATTTTTTGCAAACAATTTCACAAAAGCTGGTCCAGTGGTACTGAGTGCTGATGCACTGGATGCCTTACTTCATGCTATGCCGGCAACCCGTGTTCGGGAATGAGCATGGGCCACCAAAGCTCGGCAGAGGAGGAGAAGGATTGAACATCTGATGGACTTCTCTCCTTCTCTGGGAAGGGGGTCCACAGCTGTCGGTGCCTGTTCACTCCCTGGTGGAGGATGGGAGACAGGACTGCAGCCATATCAGGGAGGAGTTGGGGTGGGGCAGACACCTGGAGGGAGTGCATGCAGATGCATGCATGCTCCCCTCCATTTTGCATCACTGCATGTCCCCAATTCCAGGGCTAAGAAAAAAATGAAAAGTGGAAGGCACCCTGATTGTGGCTTGATGGCCGTCAGCATGTTCATTGGCTCCACTTCCCCCGGAGTGGATCCGTACTGGGTGGCGAGTCGGGGGCTCCCTGTCACCCCCACTGTGGGGGATAAGCCACAGGGGTTTCAGGGGACATCTGGAAGCATGGCAGAGATGGACAGTGGCCAGAATCCCTCCAAAATGCAGGGACAAATGGGAGAGATGATCAGATAGGAGGAGCAAATAGTGATAGCCAAAACAAATGTCACAAAAAATTATCTGCCTATAACTCAGGCACCTTTGGAGTTTGGCATGTGCAAATTAGTAAAAATAACCTTTTTGTGATGGCTATAGAATCTTCTAAATATGGAGGGAATTGGATTAGAGATTTGTAAGTTACAGGGGTTCAAAAATGTACTATGTAAATATTTGCAAAATTTTGTGAAAACTCTCAAAAATGTGGATGTTTGTAACTTCTCTGCTCTTGCAGGCATAGACTTAACATTTGACATGCATATCTGATGTTTATCCTGGTATCTAACACAATTGGATGAATTTGTTAAGAAGTTTTAAATTTACAGTTAAAAAATGGTAAAATGTTCTCAAATATTTTTGGTAGCATATAGAAGAATCATTCAGAATTATTTTTGCTGAATTTAACATTCACAATGCACATATCACTATTTCATCTGATAAACTGGGCAAAGATTTTTGCAGTTCTGCTGTTCCTCTCTGGGTGAATATTTTGTTCCCCCTTCTTTCTTAGCATAGCCAAATTGACTCAGTAGAACTGCTGATCCTACTGATATTCTCTGTGTTCTTTACAGTGATAAAATCCCTTTAAATGATAGCCACAAAGTCATTTTCCTATCAACCTATCCTGTTGCAATAGTCAGAATTCTTCCTTCATGCTGCCCCAGACATTGCCTTTCCCCACTATATCTTTTTGAGTACCTCCAAGTTCCAGACATGTGCATACATCAGGCTCCCTGGATCATCAATTTACTGGGTGTGACCCTTGTAAAACACTCTGTGCTTCCTTGCTGCAAATCGGAGGGGGGTACTACTAGTGTGCTACCCAGCTCAGCTGTCCATTTCTTGGTGAAACTATGTATCTAACTCCTTAACCTGGTGACCCCCTGGATTACCTGCCTCTCATGCCCCTATCCTTTAATTTGAATCCACTGATGAGGCTGAGTGAAATTAGTAAATTACATATTTATTGAATTTGCATGAAATTCCACAATTTTCACAAAGTCTCATGGAATTTGACTTTAATTACAGATGTTACTTTTTGCAATTTTGGGCAACAAACAATTAATAAAATTGATACACAGTATCCTTGCAAGGTCTAAGAACCTGCCAATCTAATGGAATACTGTGATCTAGTTTTTAAATTTCAGGGATTTATAAATTTGCAGTTTACATTCTTGCAAAATTTTATTTTAAAATGTTGTAAAAATGTGACTACTTTTAGTTCAGTCCAATTTAAAGCTGTAAATATGAACTTCGTCAGAAGTGACCATGTGGAATAGTTGTTTAAATGTATCAAATCTGCTTAAATTTTGATATTTTGTTTTATAATTTGAGTGAAATAACTAGAATTTAAATATTAGCAACATGTTTGGAAGGCTATAGCTCAGTCCCATTTGATGCTAGAAATGTGATACTATGCACATATATAAATGTGGTGATAACCAGTAAACCTGTAACATTTTATAACATTTCAATGAATACTGTCAAAATTATACTAAAATAACAGAAATCTAAATTTTAACAAACTTTGACTACCTATAACTCAGCTCCCATTGAAGCCTGAGACTTAAAACGTGGTGCACATACTCATGTTGTAAGTTTCTCTAAATATTGAAACTGTGGAGAAATGTGAATCAGGAATTTTAAAATTAGATTGAAATAGCTGAAAATAAAATTATGATTAAAGGTTTGTCCTCCCATAACTCTACCCCTTTCAACCTACAACCCCAGTACACTTATGAAAGCCATCATTGTCTGTCTACATACCAAATGTGGTGTCAATTGGATGCATAGTTTTTAAAGTACAGCAACATAAGTGAAATTTAAAATTTGGTGAAATTCCATGGAAATGGAATGGTAGTTCTGTGGGCATTTTGTGGATGGAATTTTGTATTCCACACAGCTCTATTCAATTCACCACAATACATACATCCAAAATGCCCCCTTTTTAGAAGGGCAATATCTAGATTTCCCTATCTGAGTACCCATATTGATTTTCTCAATACCGGAAAACTTCTGATGGTGATTACCAGATCCTTTGATAAACTTAATAAGTGCTGCTAGAATATTTGGTATGTTTTCAGTATTGATGTCCCTAATATGCTCATCAATTCATTATTTAAATGGATATATAATTTTACCTATATAGTGGGCTCCTCGTGTGCATTCTGTAGTATAAATTATACCCAGTGTATCACAAGTAATTAACCTCTTAATTTTATACTCTGTCTGTTTTTCCTCAACCCACAGGGAAAATATTCCTCTGCTGGGTCACCCATACAAGTCCCTACTCTAAGTTTCAGAGATGGTTGTAAAGAGTGAGCCAATATGTGCCCTTGATTATTTGCCCATTAAAAACCATCAGCAGAGGATCTTGTGTACTGTATGTCTCTGTAAAACAGGGTCTGCTTGTGTGATGTATCAGTTTTTACACAGAATGTCACTCACCTCTCTTGTCCTCTTATTATTATTAAACTTAACTTCATTTTCTGTAGATGTGTACTCTTGGGGGCCAAAAGATCTCCCCAATTTTTGCTGCTTAGCCCAATTTTTAGCCCCATTAATATATTTTTGTCTATAATCCCTTTGTTTAAACTGTGTTGCAATCTCTTTTTCAAATGCATCATCTTTGCTGCAATTTCACAAGAGACATAAGAACTGTCCTCTCAGTATTTATTTTGCTAAATGTAATGGATGGCAGCTCAAAGCCAGCAATAGGGAATTAGTTTCCATTTTCTTTCTAAATAAGTCTGTATCAACATGCCCGTCTTCAGTCCTACTGATAAAAAAAATCAAGAAACTCTATACTCTCCCGATTATGTTTTAATGTAAATCTGAGGTTTGAATTTGATGCCTCAAAGTATTCCACAAATTCCCTGAGCTGTTCCCCTTAATCCCTCCATAACAAAAACAAATTATCTATGAATCTGCTATACAAATCAATATACCTAAAGAAAGGGCTGCTGCCTGGATCTTGAATGGTACCCCATTCCCACAGCCCAAGGTACAGATTTGCATAGCTTGGAACCAGTGATGCCCCCATTCACTGTACCTTGCAGCTGCTGGTGATGTTTCCCTAAGAAAATAATGTTGTTCCAGTTCAAAACTAATTCACATTTTACTAGAAAATCTATAAACTCAGACTCACGTTCACCAAAATGCTCCAAATAAAAAAATAATGGCATCCAGGCCACCCTAATGAGGAATATTGGTGTACAGTGTGCAGTGATTCCACAATGAGGGTGACCAGTATACCATCATTTTGCCAGCTCATTTCTCCCGGCATTTTTTAAATATCAGCGGAATCCCTTATACTGTATCTGAGGGAAGTTCTTCCACTATTTGTCTCAAAAAGGAATCTATGATTTTAGACAGAGGTTCTATTAAGACCTCAATGTTGGCCACAATAGGATGACCAGGAAGGTCTATAATGCATTTATGAATTTTGGGTAATACATATAATGTAGCCATCATGAGGTAATTCACTGTCAAGTAATTGTTTAATATCAGAGCTAATAATACCACGTTCACAAGGTTTCTTGATGAAAGTATCAATATCTGATTTAAATTTAGATGCCAGGTCTTTTCTTAAAGCCTTATACACCATATCATTTGCCAATTGTCTCCCTCTCATCTTTATCGGTGTCCATTGTGACCAGTCTTCCCCCTTTATCTGCTTTTTTATTGATATACTCATATCCCCACAAAGACTATTAAGGGCTAACCTTTCCTCATGATTGGTATTTACAAAATAATAATTTTGCTTTCTAAAAAGTTTGTGAACTTCTTTTTTGCAGATTTGTTTAAAAAAAAACATTAACTACTGGTGCAGCAGGTGGCCAAAAAGCAGATTTTCCTTTGAATTTATTAACACTCAGACTCTCATTTTCTATATTCCCTAGAGACTGTTTGGCAAAATGATATTTTAAGTTAAGCTTCCATGTGAATTTATACAAATCTACCGTGCAATCAAAGGGCTTGATGTCCACAGTGGAGATAAATGTTAGACCCTTAGACAAAACAGATAGTTCAGTTTCATTCAGAATTCAGTCAGAAAGGTTTACCACATTTATTATTTTCTCTTCCTGTTCTGGTGATTGTAGTATGGGTTGAACTGTCTCCTGTTCTCCTGCTACTGTGGCCTGCATCCTCCTGTCCTCCTGTGGTTTCCTCGGTCTTCTTCCATGTCTATCCCTCCTGGTCCTTCCTGTCTGTGTTGCTCAAGCCTGATTTTCTGGCTTTGTAGTGATATTTGCAGCAGTGGATCTGGACTCTCATCTAAAAAACAGTTGATTCGGTGCTTTCTGCTTCAGAGTCCACAACAGACTGTGAGTTATTATCCTGTCATTCTTTAAGACAGATTCAGTCTTTTTTCAAACACCACATGAAAATATGATCATTTTCACGATTTATTTTATCTCCAATGAACTTTTTCTCTTTGGCAGCTTTGGCCATCTTATCCTGTTGTTCTATCACCAGTTCCCATTCACTCATATATTTATTAAACTCAAGATCGTTTGAAAAAGTTAAACTATTTTGTTCATTTTCTCCTAATTCACTCTGTACTTCAACATATGTATTTTTTTTAAACAGGCAGAACAGCCTCTATAAAAAGTATGCCACACTTCAAAATTGCTTCTTTCCAAATGTCCATTGAATTCTCTCTATCCTGAACAAATGCTGGCCACTTAATAATCTGGAGTTTATATGGAACTCTAGGTATGCATGGAGGATAGTTTGTTGCCAGTAAATCATATGGGCTCATGGGGCAAATTTTTCTAATTTGTTGGAGGCTTGTTTAATACAGTAGTTACAGAACCACCCTCACATGCTCAACTATCAACATTTTGTACTGATAAGAGCAAGGGATTTGACTTCCTTTTGTGTGTGAACAAATCTTTAAAGGAGTACTACACTCTCATATTTTGTAAATGTTATTTATTTCATTGTCAACAGATAACTTTCCTGTAGTTGTTGGGGATATATGTGTTTGCTTTACTCTGTTTCATTGTTCATTCCAGCCCCTGTAAGTAGACTGGGATCTTCATTTTCTGGTTGTTGAAATCATATTGTCCCTTTGATCTACATTAGCATATGAGAACATGATGCCACAGCACTCATTTACACCAGGTATCTATATGCTGAAAGTACACATAACCTGAAAAAAACTCTATAAAAACACATAGACCAAATGAAATTTAAAGGAAAAAAGATGTTGTTACCTCTAAGGCAGTTTGCAAACCAAATTGAAGGCAAACGTGGCATTTCACAGTTTGCTGCAACTTGTTTTATTGAATTCTAAGTAAGCAGACAGGCATACTATGGAGTCTATAAGGTAATGACACATCATACTCTCAATTGTTAATGCAGCTGTCAGGCACAATGAGAGTTCACCAGCCAGAAAATGGAGACCCCAAAGATAGTTGCAGGGACTGGTATGAATAGCAAAAATAAACTAAGGCAAACACATATATCCCTAACAGTTACACAAAAAGTGTTGTCTGTTGACAAGGAAACAAACAACATTTACAGGATATGAGGGTGTAGTTGTCTTTTAAGCATAATGTGGAAACTGTCACTGTCAGCACTAGTGCTTAGTCCTTCAGGCATTTCAGCCATACTGGATCCATTTTTTGTGGCCAAAACAGCAAAGGCACCCCAGAGTTACCCCTAAGTTCTGTGGCAACAACAATTGATGGGTGTCCCATAGGTATGTGGTGCATCAGGTGACATTTATCCTGATCACGCAATACAGTCACTATGCCAATGCAAAAGATTAGACCAACAACATGAAATAGTGGAATAATTCTAGCAATGACCCCTGTGGGACACCACAGGTAACTCTTCATATCTCAGGGTTTGACATTCAGGACTGTCCATGGAATCTCCCCATAAGACAGCTGTCTAACCATATAGTGACCATCTCCCTGAACCCCATTAGCTCAATTTTTAGTATGAGCTTTCTCTGTGGGACTGAGTCAAAGGCTTAACTAAATCCAGGCTAACATCTACAGCTCCCTTGGTTGGAAACCATAATCTGGGGGCAATAATGCTACCGTCAGAAAATATGAAAACATCAGCTGTAGATGACCAGAACTTACTTAAGGCTTGTCACATACATGAAATATTCAGTGTCACATTGACACATAAAGAATCCAAAAGGAACAATTTACCTGAATAATCTTTTATTGCTGTACAGACACAGTATTCCTTACAGACACCAGACTGTAGCTTGTAGGAAGACTGAAGTAAAGAACCCCAACATGGCATGTAGGCTGAACCTCCCTCTTCCAGATGACAGCACTTGTCTCAGATGTAAGTCAGGCTTTAGAAAGGGTCCACTGCATCAAACTTGTCATGTGATATCAGCTGGTGGAGTGGGGCTCAGCCGACAAGCCATGTCGGCATTGTTTGCTTCAGTTTTACCATAAGCTATAATCTGGGTCTGTACAATTTGACACTGAAATCACCTTCCTGGTAGTCCAGCTATATTTTAACCAGTCACTAAGTTCCTTGCATTCCCGGCATGCTGCCCCCCCCCCATCATGAGTCCCTCTGTTGATCAGTCTGACAGACCACATCCCCCACCTTACCTATTCCTCAGCTGATGCCTAGTTTTCATTCACAGCTTTGTAACCCCCCCACTTGCTTGCTGCCTGTTCTAGCAGGCAGTCAGATGTGACTTTGCAGTTTGAAAAATATATATGGCATAATACAGATGTTTACATTTTCATGTGACAATCATTTTAATTTCCCTTGTTTTATAAAGCTCTGATAACCAGCTCTACCTCTTTTATGATATTCAAGGAAGAGACCGTTTTTCTTAATCTAAATTGCATAACTTACTCCTCTGTCCACTATACTCATATCAATCCCAACAATCTCAAAGCCCAGTAACCCCTAACTTAGTCCCAGGTCTTTTACAGCTTGCTCCTGTGGCATGTTCTTCTGGGGTATGCCTCTCCTGAGCACACGCTAGCATGAGTCAGGTGGTAAGGGCACTAGACCATGATTGTTGGCATTCTCGTTTTGTGGCTGTGTTGCTGTTTCTTCTTTTGTTTTTATTCCCACTCCACTCTCTTCAAGGGTAGCTGTGATGAGACTTCTAAGCACAGGCACACAACGGCATGTCTATGCCCAGCCAGCTGCTTTCCTCCTACAGTGAGGAACCCTATCTGGTCTGTCCCCTGTGCCACCAGGAGGTAGACATACAGTATGCTAATATGCCACTATCAGAAAAAAAAAACAAATGGCACACACAGGCTGACTAGAAGCTGTCCTGCAGAACATGTCAGGGGCAAGTGGAAATGGAAAAAATTTGCATACAGCAAGGATTGCAAAAGAATAAGTAATTTATTCACAAATACTGTAGGTGCACATACAAAAAGGTAATCATCCAAATGCCCCAGCGCATCAAGGCATCCTCCCTCTTCATCGGGGGAATGGTTATGAGTTGCCAAACTCCTGATGTCCATTTTAAATGCCTACCTTTAATTCTATTGGCTCCATATAAGAATGACAACTGTCAAATCAATTTCAAAACTCAACTAATGAAGCAAGTGTTTCTGCGTTTGCAGCCGGAGGGCTGGACATGATTCTTAAACTTTTAATTATATAAATATGTTAATAGGTATAACAATTCAATGAGGTGACCTAACATGAGCAGCTGTCATGTCATAAATGGAGTCTGAAACAACAAGTGCTGTCATGTTGTTTGCCTTGAAGGTGATCAACCATTTTAAAAATGCAATACAAATATTACAGTACTAAGCAGTTTTACATCATATGACATAAGGGAAAACAGAATAACAGAGTTGAAACATCCCATCAAATAAGGAAAACCCTGTGAATTGTGGCACAAGTGGAGTGTGGGAGGTTAATGGGGCGTGTTTGTAAGAAAACTGACAGTGCATTGCTACTCAAGCACCTTATGCATCACACAATGATGGCAAACATTTACATGATAAACATTTCACAGGCACTTATTTAAGTACAGCAGTTACATAACAAAAACATAAGTATATTGAAATACAATAGTATATTCACAGATAAAGAAAACTGATAAATTCCCAAGGACAACTGGTTTTGGGGAAAATCAAATGCAAAGGCAAACTGCTATCCCAGCGAGATTAACAGATTAATGAAGGAAATCCATTATCTATTCAGAATATGTAACATAGTCCTATGCTATGTACCACAATCCATTTTCAAAAACATGACGTAGTCTAGCTCCTCATTTGGACCCAAAGTATTCAGTGCTTTCAAATTAAAATCTGTATTTCCTCCTTCTTTGCTGGGAGTGCTCCAAGTCTGACAATTCTAGATCAAAAGAGCCTGCACCTAGCACATGAGGTAATGGGTACTTTGCTTTTCAGTCCCTGTATCACATTTTTTTACCTGTTATTCCATGACAATCTCTCCTATTTTTCTTCAACATATAGTGATCATAGCATGACTGCTGTATTTTGTCATTTCTTCAAGATGACTATGTTGTTTCAGACTATATGCATTGTGAGTATATGCTTTTAAATGGTACTGTTGGATTCACTGAAGATCAAGCGCTGTTCCCAAAAATCTTAATATGAGTTAGCATAGGAAAGTGCAACTATGGTACCCATAGAGGTGCTACATTTTTGCAAGTACATGGCACCATTGAATGAAAAAAGTCCTTGTTAAGAGATTGTAGGATGAAATTGGCTGGTGGTGTCTTGGCATCAGTGTCTCTATGCAAATAATATTCCTCTGAACTCAGGCCTATTTCAGGTGGAATACTAGTATAAAGTGAAGTGGCGTCCAGCCCTTTCCACAGAAAGTCTTTTTCCCATTTGAGGTTTTTTTTTTTATTTTGGACATGAAGTACATAGAGTCACAAATGTAAAATTTTAAACTGCACACAACTGGAAGAAGGAAAACAATCTATAAATTGGTTAAGGTTTTCAGTCATGCAGCCATTTCCTGACACAACAGTCCTGCCAGGTGGTGACAAAAAATTCTTATGTGTTTTTGGCATGTACAAGAAAGTAGTCATGACTGGAGATGTGGTTTTCAAAACTTCACATTCTTTTTGTGTGATGGCTCTTTCAGCTAGAGCTTTGTCTTAATGGTCATACAGTTCTAATTTGAATCTTTCTAGGGGATTACTCACAAGCTTGTCATAAGTGTCATTGTCACGTAATATTCTATTGACCTCAGTAATGTAAGTTTTCCTCTTTAAGATCATAACATGCCCCATCCACCTGGCAGATGATTTTTTTTCTTCCATATCCATTAGTTCATTTAGGACTTTCTGTTCATTTGGGGTTAGATTATTATGTTTCCAATTCATATTTGTTGCTGGAAGTTTGTCTGCCTAACTAGAATGTTTCTTTTGTTATATTAAGGTGGGGTCAAGGGTACCTAGGGGAAAAAAAAGATTTAGGTTTTGAAAACCTCTTTTTTTTTTGTAATACATGCTGTTTGTTATTTTCCTGTCTCATCTGGCCACTTTCATTGTGTGATTCAGATAGTTCAATTATCTGTGAAAAAACAGGAATGACCATTAGTACTATCATGATCATTATTTGAGTCCAACATGGATATTAAAAAAGACCATTCATCTATTCATCTCTGTTGGAATCAGAGGCTATAACAGAGTCTGTATAGTTCTCCAAATTATCACACACTCCCACCCCATGTTAGCAAAATTCAGTCTTAGATAGAGCTTACAGTAGAATTAAAAAAAGTTTGATGTATATATTAAGTTTGTGTATTTTGGGCATTGGCACAAAATGTAGTCCATGCTCCAGCACAATTATTTGGTCTTGTGTTAGCTCTGTATCTGATCAACTGAAATTTTGCCAGCCTGTTTGTCTTTCATGACTCTCCTTGTCACCATAATAGTGCTTGTGTTTTCTTCTACCCCTTCCCTCTCCTCAGGATCATGAGAACAGCTGCACGGGAGTCTGTGCTGGACGTCATTGTCCACCTAGGGACAAATGACTTGGCTAATCATGAGATTAGAGCAGTGCAGAAGGACTTTGTAGAATTGGGGAGGTGCCTAAGACAAGTAGCACACACAATATCCTTCTCTGAGGTGCTGCCTGTCAATGGCATGAGTGAGGCAAGGGTACTTTGCACCATGCAGTTTAATGAATGGTTGAAAAAAATGGTGTGGAGCCCAGGGGTTTGGCTTCATTGGGGACTGGGGTTCCACCTGGAGGGACACCAGCCTATACTGGCAGGATGGTCTGCATCTGTCCAGGAAGGGAACAAGTCTTTTGAGCAATCAGTTTAAATGCTTCATTGCAAGCTTTTAAACTAGTCAGGAGGGCACTGATAAGCAGCAGGCAAATCCCAGCCTCTCCCTACAAAACAGGGTACTAAATGAGAAAAAGACCGAGGTAGACAGGTCAGTGGGGGATGATGCAAAAGAAGGTAAAGCCAACAAAAATTGGAGAGCAATGAGTACCAATGCCCATAGTCTGAGTAACAAGCTTTCTGAATTAGTGGCCCTGATGGAGGAGGAACATCTGGATATCGTGGCAGACACAGAAACATGGTACACACAAACCCATGACTGGGAGATAAACATACCAGGATACACTATCTACAGGAGGGACAGGGAGGGTAAAAGGGGAGGAGGAGTAGCTCTTTACATAAGGGAAGGAATCAAAGCAATAGAACAAAAGGGAAAACAGGGAGAAGAAGAAGCACTGTGAGTAAATTTGGAGACCGGCAATGGCACCACAATCCGCACAGGGGTTGTATACAGACCCCCTTCTCAGGGGGAGGAAATGGACAAGGAAATGATAGAAAGAATACTTAGAATGGCAGAAAAAGGGGAGATATTGCTGATGGGTGATCTGAATATGCCAGATGTTAACTGGAGTGCAGTTGCAGCAGCCACTTCAAAGAGTGGGTTATTCTAGATGCCCTACAGGGGGCATGCCTTAGACAACTAGTATTGGAGCCCACCGAAAGGAGCAATCTTAGACCTGGTTCTCTCAAATGGAGATGAAGAGAGGATCACAGATGTAGAAGTGGGTAGCCATCTGGGAACTAGCGACCATCGAACAGTATGGTTCACAATAAACACAGCAATAGAGTCAAGCCATACAAAGGCAAAAGTACTGGACTTTAGGAGGGCTGACTTTGCCAAAATGGGTGAGTGCCTAAGGAATGCACTAGCAAATTGGCAGGAAGGAGGGGTGGAAGAACAATGGGGAATAATAAAAACTGCCATCACAGAGGTAACAAGCCGTTGTGTGAAGAAAATAAACAAAATGAAACGATGTAAGAAACCACTATGGTTCTCAAAGGAAGTGGCAGTGAAGGTTCAAGAGAAAAAGAAAGCATTCAGGAAGTACAAGGAATCACAGAAGGAGCAGGACAGAGAACTGTATCAGTTAAAGCAAAAGGAAGCTGGGAAGGCAGTCAGAACAGCAAAGGCCCAAACCAAGGAAAAGATAGCCAACTCAGTTAAGAAGGGGGATAAAACCTTTTATAGGTACATCAGGAAGTGAAGGAAGACCAAGGGAGGGTTAATGAGGCTTAATAAAGAGGAGGAAGGGTGGGCAGAGGGTGACTGTGAAAAGGCAGAGATACTAAACAAATATTTTTGCTTAGTATTTACAAAGGAAGTGGGGGAGGTACCTAAAATAAACAGTAGAAAAACTCTGGATGCAGAAGTTGATACCAGCCCATTTACAGAAGAAAGGGTTCTGAAAGAACTCTTAAAACTGAAGGTGGACAAAGCAATGGGGCCTGATGAGATTCATCCCAGAATTCTAAAGAACTAAGGGTAGAACTAGTGACACCACTGACTACCCTCTTTAACAAATCATGGGAGGATGGGGTGGCACCTGAGGACTGGAGAAGGGCAGATGTGATTCCCCTTCACAAAAGTGGGAGCAAGGCAGAAGCAGAAAACTACAGACCTGTTAGTTTAACCTCAGTGGTAGGGAAAATGATGGAATCACTTCTGAAGGAAAGAATTGTTGAGTATCTAGAGGCCAGAGGGGCTCAGGACCTAAGGCAGCATGGATTCACAGCGGGAAGGTCATGCCAGACAAATCTGATAGATTTCTTTGACTGGGTGACTAAAGTAGTAGATCAGGGAGAGGCTGTGGACATGGCCTTCCTAGACTTTAGCAAGGCAATTGATACAGTCCCACACAAAAGATTAATATACAAGTTAGCCAGCCTGGGAGTGGGTCCCAAGACGACAGCCTGGGTAAAGAATTGGCTGGAGAATAGGACACAGAGAGTAATAGTAAATGGAGTCCACTCTGAAGAAAGGGGGGTTACTAGTGGGGTACCACAGGGTTCAGTATTAGGACCGGTCCTCCTCAATGTCTTTATAAGCGACATTGCAGAGGGACTGGAAGGAAAAGTATGTCTCTTTGCAGATGACACAAAGATCTGCAACAGAGTTGATGCACAAGGTGGGGTGGAAAGGATGAGAAGGGACTTGGCAAGGTTAGAGAGAGGTCAAATGTATGGCAGCTTAGATTCAATGCTAAGAAGTGCAAGGTAATGCACCTGGGAAACAAAAACCCAGGGAAAGAGTACACAATGGGGGGTGAGATACTAACAACAACAAAAATGGAAAGGGACCTGGGGGTAGTCATATCAGATGACCTAAAGGTGGGCAAGCAATGTGAGAGGGCTGTAAGGAGGCTGGGGTGATACTGGGATGCATAGGGAGAGGCATCACCAGTAGAAAACAGGAAGTTATTATCCCTCTGTACAGAAAGTTGGTGAGACCCCATCTGTAGTACTGCGTGCAGTTCTGGAGACCCAAACTCCGCAAAGACATAGACAGGATGGAGGCTGTCCAGAGGAGGGCAACTAAAATGGTGCAGGGTCTGCACCGGAAGACATACAAAGAGAGACTTAAGGAGCTGAATATGTATAGCTTAGAGGAAAGGAAGGAGAGGGGGGACATGATAGAAACTTTCAAGTACCTCAAGTGAATCAACAAAGTCCAAGAGGGTAGCATCTTTCAAAAAAAGAGGTGTGCAAGAACAAGGGGGCACAATTTGAAGATAGAAGGGGGGACGGCTCAGAGGTAATTTAAGGAAGAATTTTTTCACAGAGAGGGTTGTGGATGCATGGAAAGGCCTTCCAGAGGAGGTTGTGGAGTCAAAAACAGTGGTGGAATTCAAGCATGCATGGGACAGTCATAAGGCAATTCTAGGGGTTGGGGGTAGGAAGAAGTAGGCTGCTGGTTAACTAGGATCTGCAGCTTATCCATTAGTTAGGGAAATGGGCAGACTGGGTGGGCCAAGCGGTCCTTATCTGCCATCAAAATCTATGTATCTATGTTCTTTTTGTTGACAGTTTTGAGCATTTGTGCCTTTCTTCTTCATTGTTGCTCCTTCCTGTTTGTCTAAAAAAACTCATTTTTTTGTCCAGATCTTTCAATGTTGGAGTTGCTTTCAGTGATACCACTTTCTATGGAGGCAGTATAGCACAGTGGGTTAAAGCTCTGAGCTGCAGATCTGGAGATGTAGGTTTGAATCCCATAGGTGCCTAGGTGCATACTGTGTGATTCTGAGTAAGTCACTTAACTTCCTTGTGCTCCCAGGTCACATCTGGAAACAAGCTTTGGCTTAGTGTGCTACTCCTGGTTAAACAATGTTCCTTTTCTCTATAATGGTGGGGTCTGTGTTTTCAGTACTGCCTTGTTTTTGTAGGTTTATTTTTGGCAGGAAGGTTATTGTTATCCCTACCCCTCGATCTTGATTTGTTGGTGTTCCTGTTTTGGCTGCATCCCTTAACTGGAGGATCTACGCTGGTATTGCCATTCAAATATTTCACCTCTGAGACAGTCCCATTCATCCCTATTAAATTTGTTTTCTTTTCTTTGTGCAACTTCTTTTTCCACTTTATCCAAAGGTTTGTTCAAAGTTTGCTCATTTTCCTTAAAAAAGAATTGTCAGCAATAATAGTCTCACACCCAAGTGTGAGGCTGATCCCAATTTGCACTTTGTGTACAATAACATTTTGTTTACTTACTGTTTACTACAGTTTATAAAATGGGCTTGGAAATCCCAAAGCACTGATTGGCTACAACATCATCTGAGCCGTGTCCTTATCAGATGATATTGTAGCCAACCGGTACTACTGCCCACCAAGAAGCTAAATGACCCAAAAAATTAATGAGCTCTGCCAAGCATTAACAGAAACGTTGACTGGGCAGAGCTCACTGAACCGGGCAGCACGACATCACCAGTGGACATCACAGTAACCTAACACTGCAACTCAACAACATATGGCACTCCATCTAAATAAAGAAAAACCTCGTACCTCACAAATTACTCTCACGCTTCTCTGCCCCTGCCACCATTACCAGACTTTAAAAAGTACCAACACGGCAACCAAAAGCGAACGGGTCATTTTTTTTCAAACGCTGCAAACTCCGAACGGAAACCCACCTACCTGAGCTAACCATCGGCAAGCAGCAACGAAGCATCAGTCAGTCGCTTTACTTTTTAAAACTAATAACGAGCCAAATATTCCCCAAAACGAAACCAGGAAACAAAAAGAAATACTGTCACTGCTTTGTATGGTGTCTGTTGAGGGACACGCTCGCCTCCCAGTCAACAGACACGCTCATATCTTAAGACTTCAACTCCTAACTAAACACAGGCAAACAAAGAAATAAAAAAAAAACATACTAAAATGTATGACTAACTTTTTCTGTGTGGGGGACACAATAAATACATTACAGAAACTTAATACAAGGGACTATTTTTCACTGTTCTCACAATTTAAACCTATTCTTATAATTCTCTATTTTTTTTTACACATTAAAAAAAATTACTTCTAAAACCCATTTATAAAGCGCAATAACACACTCCGAGGTGTGGGTTCAGTGCTGATAAAACCATGTAGGGGCATAAGGCACTCGGCGCGGCGCCTGCGTGCCTTAGTACACCCTAAGCGTGCTCTTATCAACTGTAACCACCTCAAATGGGTATTGTGCCTACATATAGACTGAATTAGGCAAATTTTGTTACCTTCTAAGATTCCTTTTAAGATGCCATTTCCTGTAACCAGAAATTCCAGAATCCCCTGCAGCTGACGTCAGAAGAGGGCTGCAGAGCTGGGAGATTCAATAGCCTGCATTATACATGTTAAATATTTTGTAGCTAAAATCAGATCTTTGCCATTCCTGCTGTGCTCATGGGGTTTAGTACAGTCCTGTGTGACTGTACATAGCCGCAGGAGAACAGCAGACCAGCAAACAGAAGAGTATAGCTGATAAAAACCTCTGACATTCACTGCAGGCTATTAAATCTCCCACTGCTGCAGTTCTCTGATGTCAGCAGCAGAGGAGTCTAGTATTTTCTGGTTACAGGAAATGTCAGTTTACAAGTCAATGAAATTAGCCTGTTACAATCTACTACACTGCAGTAATCAGTAAGAAAAAGGTGTTCTTGCACACAAAGGGCTAATTGGGATTAGCTGCACACTTGAGTGTGAGTCTCTTATTGCTAACAGTTCCCTTTTAAATGCTAATAATTCTTTAAGGGATATCAGTAGTTCCTGAACTTTCATAATTTTTTCTTATATTTTTTGGTAGTGGTAGTTGTCTTCCTTATGAGGATTTTCATAAAATTTATTGCACTATTATGTGCAGCCTGTTCCCACTCTTTGCAATGAATAAAATTAGTTAGGCTGGCTGATGGCTTTTTATCAACTCTCAGTCCTCAGGGAACTCTGTTTACCTCAGTGTTGTCATGGTGAAGATGTACCACAAGTTAGTTTCCTTAATGTTGAAGTTCAAGTTCAAGTTTATTGCAGGAAAACTCCATTGAGCAAGCTCATTCACAAGGAGGTCCTGTGACATAAACACTTAAAGTACAAACATAGATAGGTAATAACAGTATATACATGAAATGCACGTTACATGACACAGGCTGGATATACATACAAGGGTACCACATAGGGTGACCGCAGGTGGTAAACATTGATATGAAACAGGGAAGCGACTTACAGGTTGCATACTGATAAATGAAACATGATGACTGGTGTGCGCAATACATATATTTTGGCAGCTAGAACAAACAACAGACTACAACTGATATGGGGGGAGGAGTTATTTGATAGAGTAGCAGTCTCACAAGTCTGATAAAGAATCATTTTAACTTGAATGGTTCAACAGTTTGTTTGTTTTTTACCTGTTGCATTATACTCTTGCCATCTTGTTCTCCTTCTCTCTGCTAGACTGAAAATGTCCTCCATTGAAGATGTGCAGCTTCCTACCCAGAGTTCAGCTTTTTCATCACTAGGCCCAGCCCCTGCATCCATGGAACCAACACAAAAAATGAGGAACATTTGTACCACCACCAGTGCAGAGCCTCAATTTTAACAGGGGGTATTAAAATGATCTGTAGTACTGTCGAGGAGCAGCAAACTGCTACCAACAGCAGAAAAACAAACTGTATGTGCATGAAACTGTAACTACCAAGTGTTGACAGTGAACAGATATAACATTCAAAAAATCTGTTGGCACAGAGATTTTTAACAAAATGCTTACAATCCAGCCAGTGTTCATGCCAGACCCAGCAAGATCTAAACTGATAGAACAGAGAAACAAGCAGAGTGCTCGGACAGGCTAGAAGCTGTGCTGCTGGAAAATGGCACCGGCAAGCAGGAACAGAAAAAATCAGCACACAACAAGGATGGCAAAAAAAAAAAGTAATTCATTCCAAATAGCTGCACATACAAGACGTTAATCAGCTAAATGCCCTGGCACTTCGAGACATCCAGCATCTTCATTAAGAGGCATGGCTATGAGTTGTCAAACTCCTGATATTCATTTTAAATGTTAGCTGTATTTCTATTGGGTCCATATGAGAATGACAGCTGTCAAGTCAATTTCAAAAATCAGCCAATGCAGCAAGTGCTTCTCCATTTGTAGCCAGAGGGCTGGAAACGATTGTCAAACTTTTAATAATTGTGCACAGTTACATTGCAGGCTCACTGCATAAATCTGAATCACTGGCATGACATACGGCTGCCCAGCTGCTGGGAAACTGACCCAGATATGTTACCATTCAGGCCATTTGAAAAGACCCTCATTCAAGTCCTTTACTGTTAATATAGAAAAAAATGTATAGAAAATGAAAATTAAGCTTTTTTTTTGCCATGTCAGTTGTGCTATTTTCCTAGCCATAATCCTCTTGTTTTGACATCATAATTATTCCATGACAACAGATTGTGATGTCTTCAACTTTTGATTATGTAATAGGCACACTGGATGGATCTCTGGGTCTTTTTCTGCCTACACGTTTTTTTGTTTGTATGACATAAATTGCAGACAGGCATCAATATTAGATTACACAAATGCATCTGATGCTGTCCCTCTGCAATTCTCATTTGTTTACGAGAATGTACTACAAGTATATATGTGTGTGTCTATATCTCTGTATGTACAGTGGCAACCATCCTAATCTTCTACTTTGCTACATTAAGGTACTGTAATACAGCATTTCCCCTTTATGACATATATTCAAAGTACCACCTTAGCTGTAGTGTTATCTTATTGCACCCCTGGGTGTTCACTGTGTCTCAAAGGGCAGGAATCACAGCCCCATTGACTAGCATTGTGGCCCTGAGAATGGACATGTGGCATATGCAGTATGGTGGGCACTGACGAACAGAGTATGGTAATTCCAGACAGAAGCATTGTTACTCGATTCCTAGGGTGGTCTCCAGCCTGCAGGGTGATCATTCCAGCCTGACTCTAACTCTAAAGTGACTCTAAAGTGGGAATTTTGGACAAGAGGTTGGACATTCCAGCCCCAGGGTGGGCATTGAGGAACAAAGGGTGGGTATTCTGACCACCAGTGAGGTTATTCTGCTGTAGGGTGGGAATTTCAAGTCAAGTATGGTTTTATTGTTCTGCTAAATGTCATTACATTAAAATACAAACATACTAAAATAAAAGCACTTCAGCTTACAGTATACAAATTAAATTATCTTATTCATACTGTATTCATATTGTAATTCAGTTCCATTAAAATATTAACCATCTACTTTACCACAGGATAAAAATTTCACCAGCATTTTTCCTATACAATCCAGCATTAAATCCTTTAGAAAAACAGTTTAGCTAATCATAATATAAAACATGTATTACCATCCATATCTATGAATGTTTAGCTATAATTTTTGTTTTGCAACCAATTGCCATCCAATGAGACCTGGTTTAACTCTCATAAGAGAGCCAATCATAGTGTCCACCAAATATCCCACTTAGAAACTATCTCCCATCCTCAAGCAGGCCTGACATGTAGCCAACTTATTTTGGGCCTGTCACAGGTAGGATCCTACTCTTGAAGCTACTATGTAGGAAGACTATCCAAGGATGCCTGCTCACCATATTCAAACTAGAAAATCCTAAGCTGCCAGCAACACCCATCCAATCGGGGTGCTATCAAAAAGCAACCCACTGTGCATGCAGTCCTATGCCCCTACTGCACCCCGGTAGAACAGGGTTTATATGCCAGCTGCTACTGTAACCAGATAGGAGTCTTTTGGAGACTGAGCTTTTCCCAAGAAAGAATTCCCACAATTCCCTCCACTTTCAAGTCCAGTACTATGAGACTGAATCCTGCCATTGCAGGCTTAATCAGGCCAAGACAGAGAAATAAAGAAGTTCCCCCGGGGAGCAGAGTGGAAAGTCCACCAGCTGGCTTCCATGGCCATCTACCAATATCATTCAGCTCACAACATTACATTAAAAAAAACAAATATACATAATATTAAAGTCCACTGCAGATAGGAAATCCACCTGATGGCATACATCCCAGGGTACTTAAGGAGCTAAAGGAGGAACTAGCAGAGCCATTAGCAGAATTGTTTAGTGAGTCTCTGAGCACAGGAGAGGTCCCAGAAGACTGGAGAAGGGCTCATGTGATCCCACTCCACAAGAGTGGTAGCAGGGAGGAGGCGGGGAACTACAGACCTGTCAGTCTTACCTCAGTAGTGGGCAAGATTATGGAGGCACTCCTTAAGGAAAGGATAGTGCAACACCTGGAATCCATAGGGGCACAGGATCCAAGACAGCATGGGTTTACAAAAGGAAGGTCCTGTCAAACTAATCTCATAGATTTCTTTGACTGGGTAACCAGAGTGGTGGACCAAGGGGGAGCAGTTGATGTCGCCTACCTTGACTTCAGCAAAGCTTTTGACACTGTTCCACATAGAAGATTGATAAATAAGCTAGGTAGGCTCGGGTGGGTCAGAAGTTGGTCAACTGGGTGGCAAACTGGTTGACTGGCAGAAAACAGAGTGGTGGTAAATGGTATACAGTCAGAAGAGATGCAAGTCACAAGTGGGGTACCTCAGGGATCAGTCCTGGGGCCAGTCCTATTCAACATCTTCATTAGTGACAGCAGATGGACTAGAGGGTAAGCTTGTCTGTTTGCAGATGACACCAAGATCTGCAACAGAGTAGATGATCCAGATGGGGTGGGCAGAATGAGAAGAGATCTGGATAAACTAGCAGAATGGTCAGAAGAGTGGCAACTGGGATTTAATGCAAGAGTGCAAATCATGCACATAGGGAAGAGAAACCCTGAAGCCACTTATAGGCTGGGAGGGAGTTGCTAGCAGTCACAAAGGAAGAAGAGACTTGGGCATCATCATCACTGATGACCTAAAATCATCCAAGCAGACCTCTAAAGCAGTAGGTAAGGCTAGGGGGTGTTAGGGTGTATTAGTAGGGGTATCACAAGTCGTAGAGGGGTAATAATCCTCTGTACAAGACATTGGTTAGGCCCCATCTGGAGTACTGCGTGCAGTATTGGAGGCCACACCTTCACAAGGACATTAACCAAATTGAGGCAGTCCAGAGAAGGGCACCAAAATGGTGCAGGGACTGCATCAGAAGACATATGAGGACAGATTAATGGAGCTCAATATGTATACCCTTGAGCAAAGGAGGGAGAGAGGTGATATGATCGAGACATTTAAACACCTTAAGGGCATAAACAAGGTGAAAGAGTCTAACATGTTTAAATATAAGAAAAATAGCAGGACAAGAGGACACAGCATGAGATTAGAGGGAGGCCGATTAAGGGGAATGTGAGAAATTTTTTCACAGAAAGGGTGGTAGATGCATGGAATGGCTTACCACAAGAAGTGGTGGCTATGAATACAGTGCAGGGCTTCAAACAGGCATGGGATAGGCATAAGGGAGCAATACAAATGACTATGAATAGATAGGTCACTGACAGAGCAAAGGCCGATGGCACATTTATAAGGTAGAAAAAGAAATGGGCAGACTGGATGGGCCTTGCGGTCCTTATCTGCCGTCAACTTCTATGTTTCTATGTTAATCCTACTCTTAAAGATACATACTACAGGCTCATTGAGGAGGCCAGCTCAACAGACTCCAGTTAGAGTATTTCATGTTGTCCAAAAAAATCCATCCTTTTGGAGTACTATCCTGGAGCATCCTAGTGTGCTTGCAGTTCCAAAGCCCATCTGTCCCCCATTATAAAGGGAATTATATGCTGGCTGCTTCTTATAACCAGATATGGGTCTTTAGAAATAGGCCTACCCCAAAGAGCTCTCTCACGCTTCTCCATTTTCAGTCCCAAAACCTTGGAGCTGGACCCACATAAAGCGCAACAAATTTAACTTACACCAGAAATAGCAAAAATAGAAACAGGTCTTTTAGTTACTCAGTTCAGTTATTAAGTACCAACAAACCCAGTAGTTGAAAAAAATATATATATCCTTGCAAGAGCACAAAGGCAATATGTCTCCAGCTTTCCTTTCCCATTAAACATAGAAGGAAACTTTGCCAAAAGTTCAGCTCTTGTTATTAGCTCCAACACGCACTGAAAACATATATGCAGTCCAAAGGAAACTCATAAAGGCAAATGATTTGAACTCAGTACGAAAAACAGAATAGTACCTCATAGGGGGTTACCCCTTAGTCTCCAACAGTCACCAGGCAGCATCCCACAGGGGCTTTCTAAAGGATAAAAGGCAACTGCCCCAGCGAATTACATCAAATAGTCTCGTATTTTTTTTTTGCCTTTAGTTAGATATTTCAGGTAAACTGAATCTGTTCGTCCTTCCATAAGATGTTCTCCACCAGCAGGCCCAAATTCCACCTCCTGAACAATACACACTCGCGGGGACATCTAGAGACTGAAATAGGGAACAGAAAACATTGCTCTTCTAAGCGCAGTAAAAATTATCTGTTTTAAATATTTCCCCCAGCCCCATGGCAAAGACGGCATACCTTTTTAAGATTTAAATTAGGCACTTCAGCGCTGGTAGCACACTTATTGTCTCTCAACTGCACATCCAGACACTCACCTCCAAACAAGTACACCAATATCTCAACCTCACCCATTAACTCTTCACGAGGTTCAGTACTAAAGCATAGTCACCCAGCAAAGGGCACGGCAAAAATTCTCTGTTCAGTTTGAATTATGCAACAGCCACAGCAGCAACCAGCACACTGAGGAAAGTCATGCAGGCAAACTCAGAAAGCACCAGACAGTGACCAAACACTTGCTCCATCACGGAAGAATCACCGGGGGTTTACCGCTGAGTCTAATTCAGTGGGTACAGACCATCAAAAATCAAGCTGAGTTTCATTCATCTGGAGTTTTTTCCATGATAAAAATAATAAAATAAATGTACTAAAATGCTGCTGGAGAAGACAATGAGGAGCAAAACAACATTGCAGCCATCTTGCTGCTCCCCCCCCCACCACTATGACCCTCAGATGGGAATTCCAGCTCCTGGGTGGGCATTCTGGCCCTTGGGTGAGCATTCTGGCACTAAGGGTGGGAATTCTGGCTCTTGGGTGCTATGTGCCACAAGAGTGGATATTCAGGCCTCCAGAAGAGGCATTCTGGCCCTCAGGGTGGGCATTCTGG
Organism: Neoceratodus forsteri; assembly: GCA_016271365.2. Taxonomy (NCBI): domain Eukaryota; kingdom Metazoa; phylum Chordata; order Ceratodontiformes; family Ceratodontidae; genus Neoceratodus; species Neoceratodus forsteri. The sequence continues at coordinate 1,686,122,847 of CM057456.1, forward strand.
TACCTAGTGTGGTTATTCTGGCCATATTGTGGACATATCATCCCAGTGGGTAGGCATGTTGGCCCTAGGGTAAGCATTACTACCCAAAGTGTGGCTAATCAGCAATAAGATGGACACTGAGGCACTGAGGGTGGTCATTCTAGCTCCACGGTGGGCACTGAGGCACAGCACATGGTCATTTTAGCTACCAGAGCAGTCAGTGCAGCCCTAGGGTGGTCAATCAGGCACTCAAGGAAGGTATGCCAGTCCATGTGAAGTCATTCTGGCCCTAATGTGGGTAGTTTGGCCAAAGGGTGTTGATTTTGGCCCAGTATGGTAATTTCACTAAAATACCACCAACAGCTTAAGATGATTCAATTTCAGTTGGTCTGCATCTGTATCTCCCCCTATCCCCCAGGGAAAAGGCTGAAAATAATCGATCATGGCTAATCCTCCTTTTCTGGTTAACAAAATATAAACAAAGAAATACATGTTTTCCTTACAGTGTGGTCATTTCAGCCTCCAGCATGGGCTTTCTGGCCACAGGGCAGTCATTCTGGAATAATGGGTTGGTGCTGTTGGATTCAGAGTGCTGGCTGGAAGCTACAAGTGTCTTTGTTTCAGGTTTGGGTTCAGCCATATTTGCAATTGCATAGCCTTAGGTTTTGGTGGTTGCTGAGCATTACTGCTATTTAAGCTAAAAGTACACCAGTGCTGACAAACCACATGTGACACCAGGAGGCCTATACTGATTTAGCAACTGGGTGCCTGGTATCATGTGGAGAGCTCCTTAATAGGGTCTAAGGGGAATCAAACTAGTACTAGTGGGGAGAGGGTAATGGCTCTGAGACTGGAGGGTGAAAATGTCACTGTATTGGGCACTGTGGTATGGGCTGAATGTCAGGGTTGTGCTTGGCCAGGCAAGTTTAGTGGCAGAGTGGGAAAGTGTTTGATTTGGCTGCACCAACATGGGGCACTAAAATGCAATCACTGTCAACAGGCTGTGTTGAAGAAGTGCAACAGAAGACGAACCCATTGCAATGCCATGCTGTCAATAACCCTTCTCCTGTACAGGGACAACTGTCCTAACAAGCTGGTGTGTCCTTTGTTTGACTCTTTTATCTGCTGCTCTTTTATTTAGAGTGCAAGTGCATGTCTATTGGGGATGGCACTGCCATTGAGTTGGACCACTGGTGTGGTGAACACAGTGGGGAGGTGGAGAGGGTCAATATCCCAAGGGTTTCTCTTTCAGTGTGTGGAGGCACTACACTATTTCGACAGTCTTGGTATACCTACCCTCACTTGACAAGGGAGACATAACAAAACCTAGGAGCCACCATGACATATGTGGCAACCTGGTGGCAAGTAAAGGTGTTGGGGGCCTGTTTCCTCACAGGACCTGGGAGGGCACTCACCTCACAAAGTACAGGCACTGATGAGATCTATCTCCCGTTTACCATTAAATCCCTCACATGGCCTTCCAGTGTGGTGCAATACCAACTAGAATGCCCTCCCAAAAATTGAAAAGTTGCTGTCAGCACCATGACCTTCCAAGAAGTGGAGAGTTGGTACAAAGTGTTGGGATAGAACCCTAATAAACTGTTTCTGATGTGAGATATTCCTGAAATACTGAGCAAAGGGGATTTTCTGTAAATACTGAACTAGAGCTTAAAGAAGGTTGGAAAACTGAGAGCCCAGACAGTGGTCTATGTGGTGGTTACCAAGATGCTTAATCTTATTATGGAATGAGACCAAGAAGTGAACACTACCAAACTGCCCAGTACCCTGATGCTAAAAGGCACAGAAGATATCTGGCAAATAGAAACAACTTGTAGCATGACTCTGAGAAAATGGGTGGCAGAGATATGAGATGGCTAACACCTGCATATGTAGAAAAAAAGCAAAAACTGCACTTGGGAGATAAAGTAAACAGGCCCAGATTGCCAAAATAATCATAAACCACTGGTGATTTATTAAACAAGCAGTTTGGTGTTTTGAAGACACCTAGCCCCAGTGCTTCAACCTAACTTGTTCTTCATCGGGGGCATGCACTCTGTCCCTCAAGCAATCATTTTATGCATAATCTTTGAAGTCCAAGTGTACAAATATGCAAAACACAAAATCTCATTAACACAGGTAGTATCAAAAAAGTATTTCATGGGGGAAGGGGGGTTAGTGTAAGGAAAATATGGAGTGACATCAGTCCAATGGACTTCAGATACAGAATAACTCCAAGTAACCCAAATGAAATAACTGAAAGGTAGCACCAACCATTTTTACAGCATTTAAATTAACATCTTCACATCATTATATTTAGCATAGGAACTTTTAGTTAACCTACTGTTTTGGTGCCTCTGTCATTCAAAATATGTTTTTTTTTATTTTTTGGTAACTGGGTAAGGCCCAATAGACACATGTGCCTGTTTTTAGAGGTGACCCAGGAGCATTGGGAAGGTTAAGTGACTTGTTTAGAGTCACACAGTATGCAACTGGAGGTTGTGGGAATCAAATCCAGGTCTGACTGCTGGATGTACCAAGCTCAATCACAGCTCATTACTCTAACCTCTAGGCTATACTGCCAGTCCCAGCAAATAGTGTCTGTATCTGTCTCATTCAAGACAAGAAAGGAAGTATCCCTTTCAACCAAGTTCTTCAAGTAAAGGAGAAACTAAGTTTTAGAACTTGGTTGAAAGGGATACTTCTTTCCTTCTACTGTATGAAACAGATACAGACATTGTTTTGAATGACAGAGGCACCAAAACAGTAAGATGACTAAATGTTCTTGTACTAAATTCAATAACGTGATGATGTTAATTTAAATGCTGTAAAAACTGGTTCATGCTGCCTTTCAGTTATTTGATTTGGGTTACTTGGAGCTCACAAAAAGGGACCCATTTTATAATCACAGTAAGGCACTTTAGGGTGGGTGTTGTGATGGATACTGGCACTTCTTAGGTGGTGGAAGCACTTGGCTTTGCCTTGTGTTAACTAGAGCCATGCCATTATCACAGCGCAACACACACTCTGTCATGTCTTATTGCTTAAGCATAAGTACTACTGCAGATTTGTCATCATGCTTTGATGTCTGTGTGCCACAGTTTAAAAAAATCGCTGAAGTAGGTAGGTGTCTTAACTACCTCCAATAATATTAATGATTTGTTTAGATATACAAAATACTTAATAAAGTAATAATTCCAATTATTAGCACTACTAACACCTGGTAGGGACAACTGTTTAAGTCTCAAAGAATTATAGAAAGACATCTTGCTGGACGAGATTTCAATTTGGATAAAATTTAGCAATATCAAATTGCCAAATAGCGAGATCAATTTGTTGTCTAGTGGATAGATGGCTATACTGTTACAAGATAGCAAGAATAAGTAGTGTCAGGACTGATCAGCAAGTCAAAAAAAATAGTGAAGTTTGTTTTTTATCCAGACTTCAACTTATTGGAGATAATAACTGCCACTAAATAAGTGAAGATAGCATTGCATTAAACATTATGAAATAACAACAGCAAGTATACTCAAGATGTTGTCCATGGATTGGGAAAACTGATGGTCAGCAAAAAGACCAGCTGTTCCACCTATACATTTGGGCCCAGATATTCAAACTGCACCAGGCTGTGGTGCAAGCTTGGGCACAGCTCAACTTGGCTGCACAGGGGTGTGGACTGGGCGATATTCAACGGAGCTGCACCATGGCTCAGCAATGTTGAATATCACACCCTGGCCACCCACAGTGTGCATGGTGCAGTGGCACTGCACCAGCGCAAGTGGCCAGAGTGGAGCATGGGGATGCGCTAGGGCAAGTTCCATTGTGCTACGCACAGCAACCACGATATTCATTGACATGCAAATGGGGCCATAATGTATGCAAGACACAAATAAGGCCATTTGCATGTCATTATGGCCCCATTTGCATGCAGGTGCGCCTATCCCTGACCACTTGCACCTGGCACCCTGCCAGGCAGCAGCTGTCAGGGACCGATGCCCCCTGCAGCCGGCAATGTGCTCCACATCCCGATTGTGGCCATTTGTATAAAAAAATTGAATTATGTCCAATATCCCTGGTGGTCCAGTGGACCACTATCTGCCCGATCATGGGCATTTGTAATTAAAGATAGAAATAAGTCCAATATCCCTGGTGGTCCAGTGGACCGCTATCTGCCCGATCGCGGGCATCTGTATAAATACAGAAATAAGTCCAATATTCCTGGTGGTCCAGTGGACCGCTATCTGCCTGATCGTGGGCATTTGTAATTACAAATAGACATATGTCCTATATCCCTGGTGGTCTAGGGTACCCCCCTCCCACCCACCCACTGAGCCCACCACCCCACTCCCCTGTTGGCGGTGGGTGGCAGCACCCTGCCGCCTGCCACCCCGCCCCGCCAACTGACACCATCGGTAGGGCTGTATGCCCTATATATCTATAGGATCAAAACTTAGGATTCATTCACATATCTGAATGTGTAGCAGTATGGGCTGCACGCCTATTGGCTCATGCTGTGAACCAATGGGCGCTACAGCCCTACCGACAGTGTCACCCGGTGGGTGGCGGGGTGATGGGGTAGCAGGTGGGTGGGGTGCAGCCGCTGACTGGGAGGGAAGTGGGCCGTGGGGCTCAGTGGGCGGGTGGGGAGGTTGGTACCTTAGACCACCAGGGATATAGGACATATGTCTATTTGTAATTACAAATGCCCACGATCAGGCAGATAGCGGTCCACTGGACCACCAGGGATATTGGACTTATTTCTGTATTTATACAGTTGCCCGCAATCGGGCAGATAGCAGTCCACTGGACCACCAGGGATATTGGACTTATTTCTATCTTTAATTACAAATGCCCATGATTAGGCAGATAGCGGTCCACTGGACCACCAGGGATATTGGACTTATTTCTGTATTTATACAGATGCCTGCAACTGGGCAGATAGCGGTCCACTGGACCACCAGGGATATTGAATGGAATTCTGCTTTTTCTAACTAATGCCCACGATCGGGCATGGGAGGCACCACTAGGTGCAGTGGGTGCTCAGGTGGCCACCCACAGGTGGCAGCTGCTGTGTTGCACCCTGCAATGCAGCAGCTCACCTGTGGGTGGCCATCCGTTGTTCCTTTTTTTTGGATCAACTTTGTGCTGGCACAGGTAGGGGTTGCAGATGCATGGCTCTGCACATCCCGGGCTGAATATTGGGTTGTGCAGGGTATGCATGGGCAACCTCTACCTGTGCTCAGTATACATTACTGATGCGCCTGCATCGATTTCTGCCACGCACTTTCCCTTTGAATATCGCACTGTGCATCAGTGGGTTGCTCATGGTGCAAAACTGTTGTGCCATGTGCAACCCTTTTGAATATGCGGGCCTTGTTGTCTAGGGGATATTTAAATTATGTATTATCACAATGACCATACAACTAATTACTTCAAGATGATAAGTTGTCAAGGCTGTGCTCACTATCACTCTCAACCTTGGCTAGCCTTCAAGTTGACTCATACCACAATAAATACAATTAAAATACTAACTGTTCCCAGTATGTTTTGCTACAACAAAATAGTATCTGCACTTCACCGTTTTCATCACTAAGCCAGTTTATTTTACCTGTAAGGACCTGTCCACCAGTGCTGAACAATCTTTTAACTGCTACACTAGATGGTAGTACTGTACTGAAATACAAGAATGTTTTCTTTATTGTTGGGGATACTAACAAAGTTTCAATTGTTTTATTTGTGCCCTTTAGGTGCTGTTCCAGCTCATAAAGAACACCACCATGACAAAGTTACTGATTTTTGCCAAATTTAAAGAAATCATCATCATACTCCTCAGGGTGGTCTTCAAATGATTATCTTCTATGACCAATATCTTCATGATGTGACACCAGTTAATTTTCAAGCATGTTTTTAGCTGCATGTGTTTCTTCTTCATTAGCAATCCATCGAAGATGACACTGTGGTGACATGATGCTGGATAGAATCAGCTCCCTCTGCTCAAAATGTGTACTGAACCAAGTGTCCACAGATTTCAGAATTGCATCAAGAAGATAGGCTGCATAACACAATCCCACTTTCATATCAGACAACTTTTTTTCAATGCTATCAAAGTCAGAAGAAGATATCCCTTGAAGCATTTTATTTCTGCTTACAGAATAAGCAATGAGTTTGCCATGAGGCTGCATTACTTTACAGTACTTCACCTGGAAAGTGATGTCATTTGTTTTAAACCTTGTCAGGGCAAGTTCGCCACAGATATTACAAAGATTTTCTTCATCTTTTTCTGCAATGGATCTTATTTTGTCCATTACCATGGAGAAGGAATTCCACCTTGTGTCACTGGGGACAATGACCTTTGTGCCAATTTTGTCAGAAACTATTTCATTTGCTTGTGAACTTCAGTATTCTTTGTTCCAAAGAGCTGAGCATTTTGCCATAATGCTTGTAGGCAGCATTTGAAGTAGCAGAGAGTCTATCCTTCATCCCTATTAAGTTCAGGGTATGTGCTGTGCAGCATTGATGTGAAGAAAGGTTGTAGGTCTCTTCCATGTCTTCATCTCTCTCATCTAGAATCTGGCATACATCTGTGAAAGTCATCACATCTTTGATGATGTCACTATTATCTTCAGCCTAGCTGCTGCTTCCACGTGGCTGCTGCTGGCCACCACAGTCATCATTATTATCATTTGCATCATCCTGAGTGACAGGTTAGAGACGGGTGTGGTATTATTTGACCCAAACTCCTTAAATGCCTTAACAAAGTTTCCTCCATTGTCAGCGACAGTTTTAACAGCATTGTTGTGAATGCAATATTTCCGGTGAACTTGTTCAAGTTTTGACACAACAACATCATGTAGTATTAGTAGTAAATAGTTTATTGTTACAAATCAAGAAAAGTATTGCCCAAGTGAGCCATAGCTCATTCACAATGAGGTCCACCATTCATACACTCAGTTACTATCTAAAACTAATAGAAAAGCCAATAGTACATAGAATACTATGCAGGCTACAAAATCTATAGGATCAAGAACTTAGGGCTTGATTCTCAGAGTTCACTGAATGTTACAAGGGGGCGTGTGCCACAAGAAATGGTGCAAGGTGTGGCTTGAATCAAAAGATGCAACAGAAGCAATTCTCAAATGCAGTCTGCAGCAAATGCAGGCTGCATGCACCAAAGCGGATTTGTGGAATCCTTGTGGCACAAAATGGACTTCTGCATAGCACTAGGGTGCTTGCAGCAGACACAAGCTGCCCTATCCCCTTTTTCAGGATTGTCAAGACCCTCACAGAGGGCAAATTTCTAAGTACCATTAGACCAGAGGTGTGTCAAATGTATTGTGTTACACCCTCCCCATCCCTGACCCCCCTTCTGATAGAAAGATGATCCACATCTGATCCACCAGACAGAAAGATGACCCACATCGAATCCATCAGACAAGACCCCCAGAGGGCTATTTTCTTCAACACTGCACCAACAAGCTCTCTGCTCCACTTCTTAGTATTTTAAACTGCTGCTTCCCCTGTCTACACTACTACTGGTGGAAATACATACTGTTGGGGATTGGGGAGCAGCCTGAGCAGAGCTGGTAAGTCTGGAAAAAATGGGTAATGATGGGGCTACTGCAAACACAGGCTGGAGTAGGATGAGAGGTTGGGGTGGAGGAAGGCAACAACAGGGCGGTTAAAAGAAAAAAATAAAACATCAACTAGAGTTGTGTGAAAAGAGAAAATTACAAATTCATGGAATTTCATCCGCATTTTGTGGATTTTTTTAAAATGTATTAATATGGTCACTTGGCTATCTGTTGAGCTAAATCTCTGACATTTGGCATGCTTACTTTCTGGGAGGAGGTCTAATGATTTGCTGAACATCGTGAGATTAGGACAGATTATATCAATATTATAGGTGCTCAAATGCTGCCATTTTTATTTTTTGTGTGAAATTTCATGGAAATGTTTATCTGCATATACCTCAGCCATCTATAGATCCAGATATCTTAAATTTGACATTGTTACTTCATGACAGGTGTTCTAAGAATAATCCAAATTTTGTAACATTAGGATGCATCACATCAAAATTATTTGTGGTCAAAGTCTGTTATTTTATTTTTTGTGGAAAATTTCATGAAACATTGGTCACTAGATATGTGTAAATTACCACAAATAACCTTTTTCTAATGGCTATAGAATCATCCAATATGGAGAGAACTGGATTATAGATTTTTAAGTTACAGTGGTTCAAAAGTTTACTATGTAAATATTTACAAAATTTTGTGAAAACTCTCAAAAATGTGGATGTTTGTAACTTCTCTGCTCTTGCAGGCATAGACTTAGCTTTTGACATTCATGTCTGATATCAGTGTATCCTGGTGTCTAACAACTGGATAAACTGGTTTAGCAGTTTTAAATTTACAGTGAAAGAACCCAAAAATAAATTATTGTTAACATTTTCTCAAATATATATGGTAGCATATAGATGAAGCATCCAGAATCACTAATTCATTTGATAAGCTGGGCTGTGTTTTTTTGTAGTCCTGCTGTTCCTGTCTGGGTGATTATCTTGTCCCCCCTCTTCTCTTCTAGCATAGCCAGATTCACTCAATAAAACTGCTGATCCCACTGATATTGATGTTCTTTACAGTGACAAACTCCATTAAAACTAGAGTCACCTACTCCTTTTCCTATCAACCTATCCTGTTGGAATACATCTTTTTGAGTATCTCTAAGTCCCAGACTTGCATGTATGTCAGGCTCCCTGGATTGTCAACTTACTGGGTGTGATACTTGTGTATCCTTCATTCAGGTTTGAATTGTTGACACGCTATGCTTCCTTGCTCCAGTGGGGTCAACCATTGGTGTGCTACCCAGCTCAGCTGTCCACTTCTTGGTGAAACTGTGCATCTAACTACTGAACCTTGTGACCCTCTGCACTACCTGCCTGTCATACCCCTATCCTTTCATTTGAATTCCCAGACAAGGTCAAGTGAAATTAGAAAACCCAGGTTTTATGGAATTTTTATGAAATGCCACAATTTTCACAAGGATTCATGGAAACTGACTTTAAGTACCAATGTTATTTTGCAGTTTCTGGCAGCAAGCAATTAATAACACTAGAAACACAAAAAACACAGAAACATAGACAATGATGGCAGAAAAACATGAGAGGGCCACCCTGTCAGTCCACGTTCCCTATAATTCCTGGAACCTACTGTTTCTCCAGGGTACGAGCCCTCCTTTTCATCTCTCTGTTCTCCTCCCTGGTCCTGTTGTCCCAGGTAACCACAAGTATCTTCATTATGTCCCAGCCATGCTTGAATCCCCTGACTGTTTTCACACATGTCTAGTATGACTTCCCGACTCCATTCTTACTGATGTTCAATCTCCCAACTCTAAGATCCCTTCAAGCAGCTTCCTGCATTGCTTATTGTACCGACGAGATTATTCCCTAGCACACCGTTTACCCGTTTAGCATCTTCCCGTCATTTACATTTACATTTTAGCCTAAGTGCACGGTGCATTCAGTGAGTGCTCCGTACCTCCAGTCCTCTTATTTTTTTTTGTTCTTCCCCTTGCCTGTCCCAATAGTGAATTCCTTAACCTTCCTCCTCCACCTAGACTAAGCAAAACCCAACAAACAACAATGTCTTTTCTTTTTTTTCTTTCTGACCCAATATATTTAATTCTTTACCCAAATTGCAGGGTGCGTTCAGTGAGCGCTACTTACCTCTAGACTGCAAAATCTAAGACTGCAACTTCTCACCAACCGATTTAGCAGCTTCCCGTCCTGTTAATAACAAAGCTACTGCAAGTGTGCGCTATCAATTTTGCGATTTTGCAATTACATTTTGTTCCCGGATCAAGGAGTGGCTCCAATTAGGCAATTACAATTTTATCCACAGACATTACTCTCGTATTTCCTTCTAGCTTAGTAGCTTTCTCGACAGCAATGGCGACACCGGCAACACCAACTGGGGAACTACATCCCCATGTTTGAGAAGTTGTAAAATCGCAATTCAGCAGTCGGGAGGTACGAGTGCATTCAGTTTGTCTGAGCTGAAGCATGTCAGTGAATTATGTATTTCAAATCGTTCGTCTTGTGGCTGGTTAATAATCCTGAGTCTGATCATGTTGGGGGTTTAGCAGTCAGGAATTTAGTAGTGCCGGTGAAATAAATGTTGGCATAAGTAAAGACTGGATGTGTGCAGTCGGGAAGTTGGTTGAAGGAAATTTGTAGTTGGGCTACTAGGAGTCGGGAAATTGTACAGTTCCCTTTCACATCCACCATGTCAGCCGACAGGCTGCTCCAAGGTTCCACCACCCTTTCCGTAAAGTAGTACCTTCTCACATCCCTCCTGAACCTAGCTCCTGTTAATTTCTATTCATGTACACGTGACTACGAGTTGGTATTCAGGCCAAGTAGTTTCCAGCAGTTCACTTTTTATTGCTTTGTAAATTTATAAATTGACACACAGACATTCTCCCGGTAAGGTCTAAGAACCTTCAGAGAATCAAATGAGTTCGGAGTCTGTTGCTGCTTCTTATCCGTTTTCTTTATTAAAAAACTGCCCCTACGTTTCGCTCCTATGAGCTTGATCATGGGGCTTCAGTAATATCTATTTACAAAACAAACAAATACTTTGTTATACATTTGTATATTCACAATAGTTATAATAGTTATAATCAATAAACTTTACTTTGAATGCATTTATCTACCTCAAACATAAGTCACTCTGACAAATACTTGATACTTCAAATTAACTCTTTTTCCTGTTGAAATTACCAAAAGATTTTGATAAGACACTGAATACTGCAGCCATGCCTTAATGTAACAGAAGTCGTAAGACTTTTAAACACCACATAACATGCATACCTTAGGAAGCCCAACTAGCGTTGCTCTGATGTTTTAAATATTAATATGCCTAAAATAATTCTGTAAATGTGAAAATGACTCAGTTTTAATATTAAGTTTTAAACAATGTGAAAGCTTGTGAAAAAAACAATTACCATCGTGTTATGGCGGTTTTATGCCCTTGTTATAAAAAACACTTACTTCCTTAACTCTTAAAACCCATCGCAATCATCACAGCCTTCTAGCGAACTATCAGCTTTTACGCCTTGCTTTTCACCAAACTTGTATATGTGCTGCCGTTATGGCGATACTCCTAGAACGCTGAGACGCTAAACGGCTTCCCAAGGCTGCTAACTCTTCAAGCAGCCTGAGTTTCCGGGAGTGATGGATCACTTCCTGAAACTCTCGCTCCTCGCGAGAGCATTGCTTAGCAACTGAACACACAATCCCTTAAATCTATGGGAATGTGCTCAGTGTGCTCAGGCTGCTTTTAGTATTGGCAAGGCTGTATGTTTCAGCATACTAAGTCAACTCACAATAAAATAATAATTCCAAAGGACGGGAAAAGAACACCTTAAATAAGGTATAAGGATGGCCTAGAATATTATTCTATTCTTCTAAACTAATATCTGTATACGGTATATCTCTAATAAGGCTTTTGATACTGAACAATTAACAGACAGTATCGACTAAGAGAAGGACATTTATAGAGATAGTTCCGTCTTATGTTAATATTTAAATAAAAAAATGTTTACATGATAAACTTAATTCCATAAACTGAAATAAATTTATAACTGTCTGAAAACATTTTATTCACATTCTGTTACACACCAACATTGTTGAACAATTTTTTATATAAGTACAATCAACCAAAGCCAAGGAATTGAATCTATTGCTCTTTCTATATATATATCGAGTATTGTATAACATACAATAAATGCCATTCCTAGATTAAGAGTATAAAAGTATTTGAGAAATAAGTTACAGACAAGCTTGCCAATTACAATCAAAGTTCATACCGATCATTGGATCTAACGTTTTTAAACAAAATATCCATTTCATTTCCATTTTATCCAATAATCTTTTATAATTTCCACCTCTCGGTGGATGTTTAACTACCTCAAGACCCCAAAACCTGAGAGGTGCTCCAGTGTGTCCAGCCTCATTGAAATGCATAGCTACTAGAGATTTTTCATTTCTAGTTCTTATATCACTTTTGTGTTCACATATGCGTGTTTTGAGAGCTCTTTTTGTCTGTCCTACATATAGTTTGTCACATGGACATTGCAACACATAAATGACACCTTCAGTATTACAATCAATATGATCCTTTATGTTGAATTCTTCATTGAAATGTGGATGTTTAAATAATGTTTTTTTGCTAGTATTATTACAGACAGCACATTTACCACACCTAGTCACCCCTGGTTGTAGTGGTCCCAGCAGTAATTGAGTTTTACTGAAATCATATTGTGCAAATTGTGAATGTACCAATCTGTCCTTTAAATTTTTAACTTTTTTAGATACTATTATGGGTCTCGATTGTAACGATTTAATATTTAAATTGCCATAGCTACTAGATGCCAATGTTTATTTATAATTCTTCTTAGTTGAGTCATCTTGTGATTGTATTTTGTGGCAAACACCAATCTCTCCTGTTTTTGAATCTGTTTTTTACTTAATAGTTGTTCACGTGTCACTTTATCTATTTTATTACTTGCTTGTGTTAAAACTTTTTTTGTATAACCCCTATTACGAAATCTACTTAGCATATCTTGTTTATATGTTAAATTAACATTCTCTTTACAGTTTCGTTTAACTCTCACTAATTGTGCGTAGGGTATACTATTCTTTAATTTCGGCTCATGAAAACTTGTATTATGTAATAAAGTATTTCTATCTGTTTTTTTCCTGCACAATGAAGTACTAAACTTAGAATCAGTTATTTTGATCTCCAAATCCAGAAATGGTATTACTGTCCTATTATGATTCAGTGTAAACTTTAAATTTTTATCAAAATTATTTAATAAATCATTGAATAAACTCAATTCCTCTTCAGTTCCTGTCCATACACAAAATATGTCATCTATAAATCTTTTCCAAAACCTTATATGCTTTTTATAGATATTCCTTTCTGAATTGAATACAAATTCTTCTTCAAAAATAATCATGTATGAATTGGCATAACTAGGAGCCATGGTGCTACCCATGGCTGTCCCTTTAACTTGCTGGTAAAATTTACCTTCAAATTCAAAATAATTATTTTCTAAAATAAATGTAGCTAATTCTTGCAACAAAATAGTCCGAGGTAATTTCCCTTCTGGTCTTTTTTCAAAACTTTACCCATGTTAATGATTCCCTCCTATGGGGAATAGATGTATATAAATCTATTACATCCTAGTGACCAAAGTAATTTCTTCCAAATTACAATGTTTCAACACACTTTCTAATTGTTTAATTAAATCCGTAGAATCTTGTATGTAAGTATCACTTTTTTCTATTAAAGGTTGTAAATAATAGTTGACATATTTTGCTACCGGATCAAAAACCGAATCTATGCCTGATACAATGGGATGCCCTGGGGGGTCTAACATATTTTTGTGAATTTTTGGTATGGAATAAAAAGTCGGAATTCTTGGAAATTCTGTTAATAATATTCTCATTTCCCAATCTTGTAACCAGTTTAAATTTACAAATTCTGCCAGTAATTCCCTCAGTTTACTCTGTAAAAATAAAGTGGGGTCTTCCTTCAATATTGAATAATTAACCCTATTATCTAAAAGTTTTAAACACATAGATCTGTATTTTTCTCTATCTTGTATTACAAAACATCCCCCCTTGTCTGCCTGTTTGATAATTATCCCAGCATCATTACTTAAATCATTTAAAGCTTTTTTGTTCTTTAGTCAAATTTTGATGGATGAGAGAGGTTTTGTCTTAAATAATGCCAAACTTCCTTCTCTACTAATGTACAAAAACATTCCATGCCATGATTCCTGTCTGTGGGGGGACTAAAATAAGACTTAATGTTTAGGACTTGTTTCAACTTCCTTTCTTCACTAATTTGAACATTTTCTTCTCCCAAAAAATTTTTTATCTTTAGATTTCTAAAAAATCCTTGTAAATCTACCATTAACTCAAATAGGTTAACTGGTTGTGATGGTGCAAAACTTAGTCCTAATGCCAACACACTAGATTCTACTTCAGTTAACTTTCTTTTACTGAGATTAAATATAGGAATTACTTCTGTATCTCTCTTGCATTTCTCCTGTCCATATTTGTTCTCCTTATTATTCTTCCACCTGTTCCTCCTCCTCGTCCTCCTCCCCTCCTGGTTCCCCGAAAATCCCCTTGTGTTCTTGAATATTGTTGACCCATATTGGAAGCTCTAAGATCATACCGATGTCCTATAGTTTCTTCTGATGTTTTATTAGATTAGGCCGGCTCTCCCATACCTGTCTGATCCTCTCCTGACCGTGTTGATGATTCTACCGTGTAACTATTATCACTGTCTGTACCACTTTCTACGTTGTAACTGTATCTTTGTTTTCTGAATTGTTTATATGTATAAACCTTATTGTCCTTATAATCATTTGTGTCTCTTATGAATTTTCTAATTTTTTGTTGTTTTAATTTGTTTTCATAGTCAACTATTTTTTGTTTCATATCTTCTAATGTGGATGTGTATTCCTCTGCTATTAGTTGTTGTTTCAATAAATCCTGATTTTTCTGTATTTCTACTGCTAAACTAGCTCTTTCATCTATAATGGCCTCTATAAGGGCATACATTAAATCACAGCTTGCCCTGTTCCTAATACCATCCCATTTTGTTTGTAATTTGATGGTATTAATACCTATATTAGGGTCTACTGCAATCCTAAGACCTCTTGGAATCCTGTTGTGTTCCAGGTACTGTGTGAGAGTTAACCCATGCCATTCCAAACGTGTATTTCTAAATTTAAGATTTTCTAATTTCTGGGCAATGTTTCATGGAGTTTCCCCCAACTGCAAACTTAAATCTCTGCCCCCCCTCATCACTTGAAAAAGTGTTTTTTTCTCATCCTCAGTATAAGTAGTAAAATGTAAGGTATTTTGAATACTATTATCATTGTCCCTAAGGAGTGCTAACCCTTCTTCCATCATGATGTTTTACCTTATGAACTAGATAGATAATGCTTATTTACCTAGACATATAAAATGTCTAAAAGCCTATAGAAACACTTATAAGTACAAATCTTAACAAAACATCAACATACAGATATATGTTACCCACCCCAAGGTACATACAAAATACTAAAATACATAAAGTAATATCTGGGAAATGGTGAACTTTATATAATTATCACAAACTCCATAAGGGTGCGTAGAACTTTCAGAGAATCAAATGAGTTCGGAGTCTGTTACTGCTTCTTATCCGTTTTCTTTATTAAAAAACTGCCCCTACGTTTCGCTCCTATGAGCTTGATCATGGGGCTTCAGTAATATCTGTTTACAAAACAAACAAATACTTTGTTATACATTTGTATATTCACAATAGTTATAATAGTTATAATCAATAAACTTTACTTTGAATGCATTTATCTACCTCAAACATAAGTCACTCTGACAAATACTTGATACTTCAAATTAACTCTTCTTCCTGTTGAAATTACCAAAAGATTTTGATAAGACACTGAATACTGTAGCCATGCCTTAATGTAACAGAAGTCGTAAGACTTTTAAACACCACATAACACGCATACCTTAGGAAGCCCAACTAGCGTTGCTCTGATGTTTTAAATTTTAATATGCCTCAAATAATTCTGCAAATGTGAAAATGACTCAATTTTAATATTAAGTTTTAAACAATGTGAAAGCTTGTGAAAAAAACAATTACCATCGTGTTATGGCGGTTTTATGCCATTGTTATAAAAAACACTTACTTCCTTAACTCTTAAAACCCATTGCAATCATCACAGCCTTCTAGCGAACTATCAGCTTTTACGCCTTGCTTTTCACCAAACTTGTATATGTGCTGCCGTTATGGCGTATACTCCCCAGAACGCTGAGACGCTAAACGGCTTCCCAAGGCTGCTAATCCTCTTAAGCAGCCTGAGTTTCCTGCGGGAGTGACGTATCACTTCCTGAAACTCTCGCTCCTCGCGAGAGCATTGCTTAGCAACTGAACACACAATCCCTTAAATCTATGGGAATGTGCGCAGTGTGCTCAGGCTGCTTTTAGTATTGGCAAGGCTGTATGCTTCAGCGTACTAAGTCAACTCACAATAAAATAATAATTCCAAAGGACGGGAAAAGAACATCTTAAATAAGGTATAAGGATGGCCTAGAATATTATTCTATTCTTCTAAACTAATATCTGTATACAGTATATCTCTAATAAGGCTTTTGATACTGGACAATTAACAGACAGTATTGACTAAGAGAAGGACAGTTATAGAGATAGTTCCCTCTTATGTTAATATTTAAATAAAAAAAGTTTTACATGATAAACTTAATTCCATAAACTGAAATAAATTTATAACTGTCTGAAAACATTTTATTCACATTCTGTTACACACCAACATTGTTGAACAATTTTTTATATAAGTACAATCAACCAAAGCCAAGGGAATTGAATCTATTGCTCTTTCTATACATATCGAGTATTGTATAACATACAATAAATGCCATTCCTAGATTAAGAGTATAAAAAAGTATTTGAGAAATTAGTTACAGACAAGCTTGCCAATTACAATCAAAGTTCATACCGATCATTGGATCTAATGTTTTTAAACAAAATATCCATTTCATTTCCATTTTATCCAATAATCTTTTATAATTTCTACCTCTCGGTGGATGTTTAACTACCTCAAGACCCCAAAACCTGAGAGATGCTCCAGTGTGTCCAGCCTCATTGAAATGCATAGCTACTGGAGATTTTTTTATTTCTATTTCTTATATCACTTTTGTGTTCACATATGCGTGTTTTGAGAGCTCTTTTCGTCTGTCCTACATATAGTTTGTCACATGGACATTGCAACACATAAATGACACCTTCAATATTACAATCAATATGATCCTTTATGTTGAATTCTTCATTGAAATGTGGATGTTTAAACAATGTTTTTTTGCTAGTATTATTACAGACAGCACATTTACCACACCTAGTCATCCCTGGTTGTAGTGGTCCCAGCAGTAATTGAGTTTTACTGAAATCATATTGTGCAAATTGTGAATGTACCAATCTGTCCTTTAAATTTTTAACTTTTTTAGATACTATTATGGGTCTCGATTGTAACGATTTAATATTTAAATTGTCCATAGCTACTAGATGCCAATGTTTATTTATAATTCTTCTTATTTGAGTCATCTTGTGATTGTATTTTGTGGCAAACACCAATCTCTCCTGTTTTTGAATCTGTTTTTTACTTAATAGTTGTTCACGTGTCACTTTATCTATTTTATTACTTGCTTGTGTTAAAACTTTTTTTGTATAACCCCTATTACGAAATCTACTTAGCATATCTTGTTTATATGTTAAATAATCAACATTCTCTTTACAGTTTCGTTTAACTCTCACTAATTGTGCGTAGGGTATACTATTCTTTAATTTCGGCTCATGAAAACTTGTATTGTGTAATAAAGTATTTCTATCTGTTTTTTTCCTGAACAATGAAGTACTAAACTTAGAATCAGTTATTTTGATCTCCAAATCCAGAAATGGTATTACTGTCTTATTATGATTCAGTGTAAACTTTAAATTTTTATCAAAATTATTCAATAAATCATTGAATAAACTCAATTCCTCTTCAGTTCCTGTCCATACACAAAATATGTCATCTATAAATCTTTTCCAAAACCTTATATGATTTTTATAGATATTCCTTTCTGAATTGAATACAAATTCTTCTTCAAAAATAATCATGTATGAATTGGAGTAACTAGGAGCCATGGTGCTACCCATGGCTGTCCCTTTATCTTGCTGGTAAAATTTACCTTCAAATTCAAAATAATTATTTTCTAAAATAAATGTAGCTAATTCTTGCAACAAAATAGTCCGAGGTAATTTCCCTTCTGGTCTTTTTTTCAAAACTTTACCCATGTTAATGATTCCCTCCCTATGGGGAATAGATGTATATAAATCTATTACATCCCAAGTGACCAAAGTAATTTCTTCCAAATTACAATGTTTCAACACACTTTCTAATTGTTTAATTAAATCCGTAGAATCTTGTATGTAAGTATCACTTTTTTCTATTAAAGGTTGTAAATAATAGTTGACATATTTTGCTACCGGATCAAAAACCGAATCTATGCCTGATACAATGGGACGCCCTGGGGGTTCTAACATATTTTTGTGAATTTTTGGTATGGAATAAAAAGTCGGAATTCTTGGAAATTCTGTTAATAATATTCTCATTTCCCAATCTTGTAACCAGTTTAAATCTACAAATTCTGCCAGTAATTCCCTCAGTTTACTCTGTAAAAATAAAGTGGGGTCTTCCTTCAATATTGAATAATTAACCCTATTATCTAAAAGTTTTAAACACATAGATCTGTATTTTTCTCTATCTTGTATTACAATACCTCCCCCCTTGTCTGCCTGTTTGATAATTATCCCAGCATCATTACTTAAATCATTTAAAGCTTTCTTTTGTTCTTTAGTCAAATTTTGATGGGATGACCAGAGAGAGGTTTTGTCCTTAAATAATGCCAAAACTTCCTTCTCTACTAATGTACAAAAACATTCTATGCCATGATTCCTGTCTGTGGGGGGACTAAAATAAGACTTAATGTTTAGGACTTGTTTCAACTTCCTTTCTTCTCTAATTTGAACATTTTCTTCTCCAAAAAAAATTTTTATCCTTAGATTTCTAAAAAATCCTTGTAAATCTACCATTAACTCAAATAGGTTAACTGGTTGTGATAGTACAAAACTTAGTCCTAATGCCAACACACTAGATTCTACTTCAGTTAACTTTCTTTTACTGAGATTAAATATAGGAATTACTTCTGCATCTCTCTTGCATTTCTCCTGTCCATATTTGTTCTCCTTATTATTCTTCCACCTGTTCCTCCTCCTCGTCCCCCTCCCCTCCTGGTTCCCCGAAAATCCCCTTGTGTTCTTGAATATTGTTGACCCATATTGGAAGCTCTAAGATCATACTGATGTCTTATAGTTTCTTCTGATGTTATATTAGATTGAGCCGGCTCTCCCATACCTGTCTGGTCCTCTCCTGACCGTGTTGATGATTCTACCGTGTAACTATTATCACTGTCTGTACCACTTTCTATGTTGTAACTGTATCTTTGTTTTCTGAATTATTTATTTGTATAAACCTTATTGTCCTTATAATCATTTGTGTCTCTTATGAATTTTTTAATTTTTTGTTGTTTTAATTTGTTTTCATAGTCAACTATTTTTTGTTTCATCTCTTCTAATGTGGATGTGTATTCCTCTGCTATTAGTTGTTGTTTCAATAAATCCTGATTTTTTTGTATTTCTACTGCTAAACTAGCTCTTTCGTCTATAATGGCCTCTATAAGGGCATACATTAAATCACAGCTTGCCCTGTTCCTAATACCATCCCATTTTGTTTGTAATTTGATGGTATTAATACCTATATTAGGTTCTACTGCAATCCTAAGACCTCTTGGAATCCTGTTGTGTTCCAGGTACTGTGTGAGAGTTAACCCATGCCATTCCAAACGTGTATTTCTAAATTTAAGATTTTCTAATTTCTGGGCAATGTTTCGTGGAGTTTCCCCCATCTACAAACTTAAATCTCTGCCCCCCCCCTCATCACTTGAAAAAGTGTTTTTTTTCTCATCCTCAGTATAAGTAGTAAAATGTAAGGTATTTTGAATACTATTACCAATGTCCCTAAGGACTGCTAACCCTTCTTCCATCATGATGTTTTACCTTATGAACTAGATAGATAATGCTTATTTACCTAGACGTATAAAATGTCTAAAAGCCTATAGAAACACTTATAAGTACAAATCTTAACAAAACATCAACATCCAGATATATGATACCCACCCCAAGGTACATACAAAATACTAAAATACATAAAGTAATATCTGGGAAATGGTGAACTTTATATAATTATCACAAACTCCATAAGGGTGCGTAGAACTTTCAGAGAATCAAATGAGTTCGGAGTCTGTTGCTGCTTCTTATCCGTTTTCTTTATTAAAAAACTGCCCCTACGTTTCGCTCCTATGAGCTTGATCACGGGGCTTCAGTAATATCTATTTACAAAACAAACAAATACTTTGTTATACATTTGTATATTCACAATAGTTATAATAGTTGGGACACATGATGGCATCCAGCTAGGTTGTAGCTGAGGCCTAGAGCTCTGCCCTCCGGTCGCTTCCATCGCTAATATTTTAATTCATCTGGTGCTCTAAATGGCTAAAATCCCACAGATATTATTATTTACATAACGAGTAGCTCTCGGAAGGGAAGTTCGTGACTACTGACCGCTATATTGCACCGCGATGGAGGTCGATGTTAAGCAGGCCGCCGTCCGACACACACCACCTGCCTCGCCTGAAAAAGTGGCCAAAAAGCAACGAAATCAAGCAAACACCAAATCGGAATGTGGGACCGATAAAACCCAGACACCTAGCCCTCTCACAGAAGAAAGATTTCTACAGGAGTTGACCCCACTGAAGGACCTTCTGCGTGAGCTGAATGGGGAACTTAAATCCCTCAGGAGTGACCTGGTCTCAGTATCCACCTGGGTGGCTGACGTTGAAGCCAGGGCTTTCTCTCTGGAGCAGTGGAGAGACAGGATCAACTCGGAGGTACAGGGGCTCAAACAGCATGTAAATAAGCTACAATGCAAGACCGAGGATCTAGAGGGAAGGAACCGGAAGAATAACCATCTAATTTTGGGCCTGCCTGAGGCTGAGGAGGGGCTGGACTTGCTTGCATTTCTCCAGAAGTTGCTGCTCAAGTTGGTGGGCCCCTCGCCTGTCAACTCCTCTTACCATCTGGAGCGGGCCCACTGTTCCCTGAGGCCTCGTCCCCCGCCAGGATCTCCTCCGCACCCCATTATTATCAAATTCCTAAGTTATATAGAACGGCAGCATGTTTATAGTAAATCTCGGGACCTGAAGGAAGTATTGTGGGGGACAGCTAAGCTTAGAGTTACCCAGGATCTGCCAAAGGAAATTAGAGCCAAGAGAGCTGCCTACCATGGTGTTGTTCAGAAGTTGATCGCCTCTGCCATCCCTTTCAGAGTGGCCTATCCTGCGACTCTTCGGGTCACCATCGGAGGCTCAACCTTCTCCTTTAATACCCCGGAGGCGGCACTGAAGGACCTTGTGATTAAACTGCCAGATCTATTTAAGAGTGCTGGGTGAAGGACACTGGGTGGATGTTCTGCTGCACTGGATGGACCGGCTTTGCTTTGTGGACTATTTAAGTGAATGGAGACTTTCTCTTTAGTTACTCTCTGAAAGTCACCTCTCGAATTGATTCCCCTCTCTTTCCTCTCCCTTTTGTTTGTTCCCCCTTTTGTTTCTATCTTTTATATTTCTCCTCCCCGTTGCTTGTAATACTTTCCATTTTATTCTGGGGCTATCCTTAGTTTTCACTCTGTTAGGCTCCCTCCTTCTTAGTGGTTCTCTTACCTGGTCGCTTCGGGCTGGAGGAGGGCAATCCAGGCTGCTGTGTATCCAGGTCGAGTCGGAACTCCGTTCCCGGGCCGCTGGGCACGCCTATCCGGAACCTGACTGCACGGTGGTGGTTCCCTGGGGGACACTTCCTGGCGGTGGGACCGGTTTGGTCCGTGGTGGTTTCGTTCCCCCCGACAACACTGGGCCTATGCGGTTAGCTCCACTTATATAGGAGCTGATTCTTCACCAAGATGGTACAGTTCAGGGGATGGATTCTACGTGGGTGAGTGCCCTCTTGGGTGCCTTCTCGTGTCGGGGGGGCTGGTTCATATTAAATTTGATTGAGGGGGTGTTATTTCCGGGGAGATGTTTGGTCTCTAGTTTTGCCTTCTTCTCTCCATGTGATACTCGGGGCTGGAAGGGCCGGGGGGAGCGGGGGCTGCAGGGTGGGCTTCCAGTGGCTTGCTGGATGAGTAATTGCGAGCTTAAAATGGGGGGGTTGCTAACTTCACCCCGATGGGGAAGACTTGGTTTGGTATTTTCTGGGTGGTGGGACCTGATGTCCGTTGCAGCGGGTATCTGGATAACGCAACCCTTTCAGGGTCTGGATCTTTGCTAGGGGGGTTCTGGAAGTTCGCAAAGGGGGTGGGAGGGCTGGAGTTCCTTTATTTTCTGTTGCATTCAGTTGGGCTTCTCTGGCTCCCCAATGTACATAGTTTATGTGTGGGTTTATGGTTCATGGGTATGGGGGTTGATTGGACAGTACTTGTATTTATCCGGATCTATGACGCTGGTAGGGCATTTGGGCTGTGGGGTGGGGAGGTTGGGAGTGGGCTACTAGGTATTGTTGGGTATCTTATCAATGTTATCTCTATTTTTACTTTGGTCATGTGGTATATGTGAGCACACCATCATCATTGGATTATTATGTGCCATGCAAACGAGAAGCTCTTTGACGTTAGATATCCACGAGGATGGGGCACGTGGCTCGGGTTTGTACTAGTGCTTGGATGGGAGGGGCTCATGGCTTTCACAGCATTAGCCACGCCGTAGTCCTTTTCTGGGTTTGTTTGCTGGGGTCTGTGTCAACGATATGGGAATTTCGGGCTTACGGGCTGGCAGATATATTTGGGATCTGTTTGGTATGGGGGGGGTTTCCTTCTGTTCTGGGTGTGTATTTTTCCTGGGCATACCATAGAACTGTTCTGGTTAATTGGCACTATATTACTGTTTCTTAAATGGCTACTAACAGAATCAAGCTAGCCTCTTGGAATGTGCGCGGACTCAGGATCGGGTCAAGAGGGCTGAGATTTTAATCACTGTCTGTTAATTCAGGTGGACATCCTTTTGCTTCAGGAGACGCACTTGAGCCATACGGACACCAAGGTCTTATCTCGTTCGGGTTTCTCACAGGTATTTCTGGCTGGTGCTTCTAATCTGAGTAAGGGGGTGGCAATTCTGGTTAAAAAACACGTTCTTTTTGCGACAGAGTTAGTGGTTTCGGATCCGGATGGGTGGTTTATTTTGGTTAAGGGTGTTCTGAATGGGTGCTTTGTGACTTTGGGCTCTGTATATGGCCCGGTTGGAGGCTGTTCAGATTTTTTTATGACCCTAATAGGTAAGATTAGTAACCTCCTCCCCTCCCATCTCATATTGGGTGGGGATTGGAATGTTCCCCTTTCATCTACCTTAGATAAAGAACCTCAGGATAATCATTCCCCTACTCTGGTTCAGAGGTCCCTTCAGGATCTGATCTCAATGTTAGGGGTTTGCGATCCCTGGAGAATTTCGAGTCCCTCCGTGCGGGCTTTTTCCTTTTTTTCTCAGCCGCATAACTCCAAGTCGAGGATTGACTATTTTTTGGTCAGTAAGGCTCTACTATCAAATGTTTTTCTTTCTGGCATTGACCCAATTATTCTCTCAGATCATGCCGTGGTCTGGATTACTTGTTCCCTGGACCCTGAATTTGGTAGAGATACTATTTGGCGGTTAAACACTCAACTGCTTAAGGACCCTTCTATTGTTTCGTCTATTAGGTCCCAGATCTCTCTTTTCCTTGCTGATAATTTTGATTCCACCCCGAGGTTCGATATGGTCTGGAGTTCACGAAATGCTATCTTAGGGGAGAGCTGATAAAGATGGCCTCGGCCAGGAAGAAAGCTAGGCTGGCGAAAGCCATTTCTCTGCTAAGTAAAATTACTGAGTTAGAAGCTAACTATTCCCTAACTTCTTCCCTAACCTCCCTTAAGGCTCTTCTTGCTGCTAAACGGGAGTACTCAGAACTTCTAAAGGATAAGATAGAGTACTGCTTTATGAGAACTCAGGCCAAATACTATGACCATGGGGAAAAAGCGGGGAAACTCCTGGCTCTACGTCTTAAGACTCTCGAGGGTTCGAGGATAATCCCGTCTTTGATAACTTCTTCCGGTTCTATTGTTACATCCCCCAGAGGTATTGCTGATATTTTTGAGAAATATTATTTAGACCTTTATAGTAGTCCTACACTGTCCGTGCCGGCTTCGAGTATTACCTCATACTTAGAAAATATGGACATTCCCTGTCTGGCCTTGTCTCATCACCAAATCTTGACTGCCCCTATTTCTTTGGAGGAAATTGAAAAGACCATCGCCTCACTGACCGTAGATAAAGCACCAGGGCCCGATGGCTTTCCGGCCAATTTCTATAAGACCTTCTCCAAAGAGTTGGCTCCCTTGCTCCTCAAGCTCTATGAGTTTTTTTCGTATGTGGTTGATATTGATCCCACCTTGTTCGAGGCCACAGTTATTTTGATTCCCAAGCCGGATAAAATTCTTACGGACCCAGCAAATTAACGGCCTATTTCCCTTCAGAATTATGATGTGAAGATTTTTGCTAAGATTCTTGCCGAAAGAATCAAAAAAGTTTGGCTGGGCCTACTTAGTCCTGAGCAAGTGGGCTTCATCTCGGGTAGGTCTTCTGCTGACCACTTAAGAACCCTGTCTCATCTCTCCCGTCATGCTCAAACAGTTTCGTATCCCGTAGCTCTGGTCTCGTTGGATGCTGAAAAGGCCTTTGACCGGGTTGACTGGACCTTTCTGTGGGCGGTTTTGGGGAGAATAGGATTCCCAGACTCATTCCTTAGCTTGGTGAAAGTCTTGTATAGAGCCCCTTCGGCCAAAATTTATTGTAATGGGGTCTTTTCCTCTTTGTTTCGGTTATATACGGGCACCAGACAGGGTTGTCCTCTCTCGACCCTTTTGTTTAATTTATATTTGGAACCACTTCTAATTAAACTTAAGGCTTCTCCTTTGGTTAAAGGCTGCAGGCTTTTACAACAGGAGTCCGTTCTTTTTCCTTATGCTGACGATATTCTCCTTCATCTGGAGTACCCAAAGGAGTCTCTTACTGCAGCAATCGAGCTTATTAACCAGTTTGGTTCTTTTTCCCGTTATAAGTTAAATATTTCTAAATTGGAGATTCTCCCACTTAATGTTTATACCTGTAGACAGGATTTTTCCTCCTTCGGTATGAGGTGGTCTCCTAAATCTATCAAATATTTGGGAATTCATTTTGCTACCGAACTCTCCATATTGAAGAACTTGAATTTAGACAGTATAAGAAGGCATGTTCAGCAGGATTTGAAGCGGTGGTCAAAGCTCCCCATTTCCCTCTGGGGTCGGATCAACATTATTAAAATGAACATCCTCCCCCGAATTTTTAACCCCCTCAATCTGTTAAATTTGTGGCTTCCTATCACATATCTTCAGCAATTTCACATTATGTTTTCAGATTTTATCTGGTCTGGGAAGGGAGTTCGACGCTCCTATGCCAAACTTTCACTCCCTAAGGAGAAGAGTGGACTCAGGCTCCCTAACCTTGTCTTCTATTATTGGGCTGCCCACCTCTCAAAGCTTGGGAAGTGGCTTTCGGTGGATTGTAGTGTGGATTGCCCATCCTGGCTCCAGGTTGAACGCTCATTACTTTCTAATGCTAGACTCGATACCCATGCTATATTTTTTGTTCCTTTGGTGGAACTAGAGCGGTGGATACCTGATAATGTGATCCTACTGTCTCTTAAGACACTGGCTCAATGTCTGGTGTCCCTAGGCATTCTGGCTCCTTCTGATTTTGGACAGCTGGTGGTTCTCAACCCTGGTATCAAGCTGGGCAATTCATGGATTACTCCAGAATGGCTTCCGCAGATTGCTGAGGCCAAAGTGGAAAGCTTTACAATCAGGGCTCTTCTGACCTCTGGGGATATCTTGGATAAATTTGACATTCCTAGGAGGGATATCTTTAAAGTTTATCAACTGAGACATCTTTTAGTTGGGTGATTTGGTGCCTTCTTCAAGGAGTCTAGGGTTCACCCCTTTCTCTCTGAGATCCTCCGTCTTGCTTCTCAGCCTCACTCTATTTCTTTAATCTACTCCTATCTTCTTAATTATAAGTTTCCCGAAATAAGTGAAGGTTCCTGTGTCTGGTCCTCATTACTACCTGAGAGTATGCCAGATTGGCCCCGTATTTGGAAAGATTTGCACAGGTTTCACACGCAAGATAGATTTAGGTTAACTCAATATTATATTATCAATAATTTGTATTACACTCCGACAAAACTGTGTAAACTCAAGAAACTCTCCAGTTCTAACTGTTCTAGGTGTTTGCGAGAGGAGGGAAATCTCCTCCATGTTTTTTGGGCCTGCTCTAAGGTTGCCCCCTTGTGGACTCTTATTAGAGATAATCTGGATCCCCTTCTGGGCTTATCGGTTTATTTTACTCCTGTGATCTGTGTTCTAGGGGACTATTCTCAGATAGATAGCATAGAGTGATGATTTGTTATGGCTTTGGTGTCTATGGCAGTCAAGAGGCTTGTTCTGAGGCATTGGACGGATCATCTGGCCTTGTCCTATGCTGAGTGGATGACTGAGATTAGTGCTCTCCTTCACTCGGAGAGTTTGATTGCTAGTTTACATGGTTGTGTGGACTTGTTCCAGAAGAGGTGGGGTAAGTTACAGACTCTTGCTTTGTTCTAGTAAGCTGGTCCCCGATCCCTGCAGTCTGCCATTTCCCTTAGTGATTCTGATTTACTTATGTGCCCAGGACTGTGTTGATTAATGGATGCTCTATCCTATGGAGAAGGTGGTCTGCACCCAGAACATGTTTGACCTTGTTAGGAAACTATGTGTTGGGGGAGGGGGGTTATGGCTGGGTTTTGTGGCTTGTTGTATGGCTGGGGCTCTCGTATGTCTGCCAGCCCTGACCCGGGAGGGGACTCTGTGGTGATTGGGGAAGTGGGGAGACTGGGGATGGGAGGTGGGTGGGTTGATTGGGGGAGGAGGGAGGGGTTTGTTTGTTATACTGTACGGACTTGTTGTGGTTGTTGCCTTTTCTGTATTCGAAAAATTTAATAAACTTGAATTTCAAAAAAAAAAAGTTATAATAGTTATAATCAATAAACTTTACTTTGAATGCATTTATCTACCTCAAACATAAGTCACTCTGACAAATACTTGATACTTCAAATTAACTCTTTTTCCTGTTGAAATTACCAAAAGATTTTGATAAGACACTGAATACTGCAGCCATGCCTTAATGTAACAGAAGTCGTAAGACTTTTAAACACCACATAACATACATACATTAGGAAGCCCAACTAGCGTTGCTCTGATGTTTTAAATTTTAATATGCCTCAAATAATTCTGTAAATGTGAAAATGACTCATTTTTAATATTAAGTTTTAAACAATGTGAAAGCTTGTGAAAAAAACACAATTACCATCGTGTTATGGCGGTTTTATGCCCTTGTTATAAAAAACACTTACTTCCTTAACTGTTAAAACCCATCGCAATCATCACAGCCTTCTAGTGAACTATCAGCTTTTATGCCTTGCTTTACAGCCTTGGGAAGCCGTTTAGCATCTCAGCGTTCTGGGGAGTATACGCCATAACGGCAGCACATATACAAGTTTGGTGAAAAGCAAGGCGTAAAAGCTGATAGTTCACTAGAAGGCTGTGATGATTATGGGGGTTTTGGGAGTTATGGAAGTAAGTGTTTTTATAACAAGGCATAAAACCGCCAGAACACGATGGTAATTGTTTTTTCACAAGTCACATTGTTTAAAACTTAATATTAAAATTGAGTCATTTTCACATTTACAGAATTATTTGAGGCATATTAAAATTTAAAACATCAGAGCAACGCTTAGTTGGGCTTCCTAAGGTATGCATGTTATGTGGAGTTTGGAAAAGTCTTACGACTTTGTTACATTAAGGCATGGCTGCAGTATTCAGTGTCTTATCAAAATCTTTTGGTAATTTCAACAGGAAGAAGAGTTAATTTGAAGTATCAAGTATTTGTCAGAGTGACTTATGTTTGAGGTAGATAAATGCATTCAAAGTAAAGTTTATTGATTATAACTATTATAACTATTGTGAATATACAAATGTATAACAAAGTATTTGTTTGTTTTGTAAATAGATATTACTGAAGCCCCGTGATCAAGCTCATAGGAGCAAAACGTAGGGGCAGTTTTTTAATAAAGAAAACGGATAAGAAGCAGCAACAGACTCCGAACTCATTTGATTCTCTGAAAGTTCTACGCACCCTTATGGAGTTTGTGATAATTATATAAAGTTCACCATTTCCCAGATATTACTTTATGTATTTAAGGTCTAAGAACCTGCCAGATTTAATGGCATTGCATTTTCAAGTTTTAAAGTTTCATGGTTTTATAAATTTGGAGTTTACATTCTTGCAAAATTTAATTTTAAAATGTTGCATAAGTTTGGCTATATTTAATTCGGTCCCATTTAAAGATGTACATATGAACTTTGTCAGAAATGCCTAAGTGCTACAGTAGTTCAAAAGTTTCAAACATGGTTAAATTTGGATATATTGTCTTAAAATTATTAGTAAATTTTGGTGTAATGCATTTAAATCTCAAAAAGCGATCCAGATATACACCTGTGAATAAAGTCAAAAAAGCACTCCACTGAGTGCAATAACTATAAAACATGCATAGTAACCCATAAACACTAAAGTGGCACTGTGTTAGAGCGAAGTTCATACCAAATTGGCAAGAATCTATTCACTGCATGTGAAAACAGAAGCTTTTCCTGAAAAAGTAAAACTTGGCACATTGAATAAAAACAATTCTGACATGGGTGAGGTGGGGTGGGGGGTCGGGTACATGACTGGGTGCTAACTGCTGTGGCAGGGTGATGATTGTATAAGTTTGCACTACTACAAAATATTTGTTGTCAACTTTGCTCTGCCCATCTGTGACACACACCCCCTTCCCCTGCACACACACACACTCATGCATTAGGATGGAATCTGAGCGGAACCAGCATCAATTTAAAATTTCAGTTACTGTAC
Organism: Neoceratodus forsteri; assembly: GCA_016271365.2. NCBI lineage: Eukaryota > Metazoa > Chordata > Ceratodontiformes > Ceratodontidae > Neoceratodus > Neoceratodus forsteri. Next base: position 1,686,151,633 of record CM057456.1, read on the forward strand.
ATAGCTGTATTTTAAGTCCCAGCAGCATCACTGCTAAAACAATTATGAATTAACTCAGCCATCATTAACTGAACACCCTAACAAGCCATCCTAATCACTCCCAGTCTTCTCACTATCAACTTGTTTTCCCACGCTTCTTCTTGACTGTTATCCATTGTAAGTTCTCAGTCAGGCCAAAGGACTCTTTTATTTAAAAAACACAACATTTTAAAAATGTGAAACTTGGCACATTGAATAAAAACAATTGTAACATGAAGGGGGGTCGGATACATGACTGGGTGCTGTAAACTAAAGAAAACAAAAAACTGCAGATCGCATAATTGGGTCAAGATACATTTCAATAGACACAGCTATTCCAGGCACTACAACCACTAGCCACTCACTTCCAAAAACAGAAATAAAAGCACCTGCCCATTCCTACTCCTACCACACACCATGAACCTGATGATTAATGGACAGCTTTCTGTCTTTAGTTATGCCTTGTGTGTCTGCTTAACTTTACTGCACTCATGCGCTGTGCCACGCACTGCCCTCTCCAACCTCTCTCTCACACCACAATATAATTCCTCACTCACTATATCTCCCACCCCACCTGCCCACTCCGACTTACAACTTTGTGATGAAATGATTAATGGTAACAATGTTTAACACTGCTTTTGTTTGCACCAAAATTATCCTGCTTTAAATTGCTGTGATGAATTTTCTTGTGTGCACTTAACATGGAGCCTAATACAAACACCATCCCTGACCCCATACCTGGGACACATGGCAGCCACTTAGGGGGCTTACCTCAACATTGATGTTACTATGTATATATGGTGCTCAGAGAGGTGTCCCATCACAATGACACACTAGACCCTACCACCCCCACCCAATGCCCTACACTATGATGCACAACCACTACACTGCTCACTGAATGACCCCTGCACAAGACCATGTTGCACTACCCTCCCTGACAATGTGTCTCTGCAGTCCTTCTCCCTATCACCATGTCCTCTGTGGTGAGCATCATGGAGCAATAGAAATGTAGAATATGCAAGCAAATAAGGACCACTTGGCACACCTAGTCTGATCCTTTTCCCTGCCTAGAGTAAACCGCAGATCCTATTTGATGTCTGGCCCATTCATCCACCACCTCTTCCCTTTCCCTATGCCTATCCCATGCATTCTTGATCCCACCACCTCTGCTGGAAGACTGTTCTGGAATCCACCACTCTTTCTGTGAAGCTGTACTTCCTCACATCTCCCCTGACTCTACCCCCCCCAGCTTCTTAGTGTTCCCTCCTTGTCATTGAGCAGCATTTTTTCTGAAAAATACTTTCCTCTTGTATCTTATTTACTCCCATGAGGTATTTAAAGGTCTCTATCATACCCCCCTCTTCCAGGGTGTACACATTTAGATCATTAAGTTTCTCCTTATAGGGCTTCTGATGCAGACCCTGCACCATTTTAGTTGCTCTCCTCTGGATCGCATCTATTCTGTCTATGTCCTTCCACAGATTTTGTCCCCAGAATTGGACAAAGTACTGTAAGCAGAGTCTTACTAGAGATCTAAACAGAAGCAATACCACCTCCCTCTTTCTGCTGATGCTACCGGTCCCAATACACACCAGTATCCCATTAATGCTCTCAACCTACTTATCGCACTGCCTGGCTACCTTTAGGTCATCTGATATGATTAACCCCAGGTCTCTTTCCTGCTTGGTGGTTGTCAATATCACTCATCCCATTTTATACTCTGTCCCTGAGTTTCTGTGCCCCAAGTGCATTACTTTGTACTTTTTCATGTTGAAACCCAGCTGCTATACCCTTGAACACTTCCCAAGTTTTCTCAGGTCTCTGCTCATCCTTTCCATCCCCCTGGAGTGTCTATCCTATTGCAGATTTTGATGTCATCCACAAAGAGGTAGACCTTCCCTTCCAACTCCTCTGCAATGTCACTTATAAAGACTTTAAACAGGACCAGTGCCAGCACTGATTCCTGAGGCACCCTGCCGATCACCTTCCCTTCCTCTGAGTGAACGCCATTTACTACCACTTTCTGCTGCCTATTCGCTAACCAATATCTTACCTAGTTTACCATCTTTGGACCCACTCCTAAGCTACCCAGCTTCCTTACTAGCCTCCTATGTGGAACGGTATTGAAAGCCCTACTGAAACCTAGGTAGGCCATTTCCACTACTTCACCCTGATCTAGTTCCTTGGTCATCCAATCAAAGAAATCTATCAGATTCATTTGACAAGACCCCCCCACACACCTCCTTTGAATCCATGCTGCCTCATGTCCTGTAACCCATTGGATTCAGCATAATCCACAATCCTTTTCTTCAGCAGTGACTCCATTAACTTTCCCACCACCAATGGCAGGCTGACTGGCCTATAATTGCCAGTCCCTTCCCTGCTGCCACTTCTGTGAAATGGGACTACATCTGCTTTCCTCAGGTCCTCCGGAACCATTCCTGTTTTGAATGACCTGATAAACAAGACTGTCAGAATTGCAGCCACTACCTCTCTAAGCTCCCTCAATACCCTTAGATGCACCCCTTCAGGCCACATTGTTTTGTCCACTTTCAGATTAGTGAGTTCTTTCAGGACACCCTCACCTGAAAATGGACTAGTGTCCACATCCCTCCCTCAAATGCTCATGTTACTTTTTTTGTGGCCCTTCCCTTTCTCCAGTCTTTGTGAAAACTGAACAAAAATATTTGTTTAGGATGCCTGCATTTTCCTACCCCCCTCTGCAGAGTCCCCCCTCCTTCTCTTTTTAATCTTTTGAGCCCACCCTGGTCTTCCTTCTTTTTCTTACATACCTAGAAAAAGTCTTGTCCATCTTCATCACTGCCTGGGCAATTCTCATATTCTTATACAAATGTACAATAATAAGATCTTTATATAATATTAATACATACACTTCCAGTTTACACTAAAATATACAACCTTATTTAAAAGATCTATAACAGGGGCAGTTTGGCAGAGTAAACAGGTATCATTTTGTCCACCATGAAACAGATGGGAATGTGAGATCCAAACTACAAAAACAAACTGGAAGTGAGTTCTATGCAGCAGGTACAAAGTTACTATAGAAGTGGGCAGACCTTATATTTTTAACATGCAGGAATCCTAACTCAAAGAGGTGTGGCTTACACACACAGAGACTAGTTTTACAAATATTTATATGTTCTGTCAAGTAATCTGGCAAGTGCCCCAGAACACATTTATATGAGAAAATCAACTTATGAAGCTTTCTTCTGTCTACCACAGAGGTCCATCCCAAACTCTGATAAAGGAGGTGGAGATGAGCCTTCCTTGGACAGTTCAGAATCAACCTAGTCAGCTGATGGTGAAAAAACACCAATTTATGGAGTCTGTGTGCCATGTTATATTCATAAATGAAGTCAGCAAAATATGGGCTTGAACAATGTTCTGAATTGTCTCTGAATTCAGGCTGCCCCTATTTCTATTGACAAGTCCCACCCTTGTTACAGTTCTACCTGTTAGGCTGGCTATGTGTTTATTTCCCGAACCCAAAGTATCTAGCCAGTAGCCAAGATATTTATATTTTTCAAGAATTAACAGTCTCCAACTTTGACCCATTTTCTGTTTGAACTATAATATCTGGTCAGGTTTTAAGTTTGGTCTGTTGTTCAAAAACCATTAACTTTGTTTTAGTGGCATTTAGACATAATTTGTATTTTTTAAAGAATGCCTGGAGTTTGATAAAACTCCTTTGTAGGTTTGTCTGAATAGATTCAGATGACTTACCAGCCATGTAGATACCAGTGCCATCAGCATACAAATGGCAAATGGCATCACAAGACACTGTCACCTAAGCCTCTGAAGTAAATAAAAAATAGTAACAGTCCCAGTGCTGAACTTTGTGGGAGGCCCCTCTCAGTTTTAACAGACCCTGATTCTATCTCATTTACAATGATTATCTGTCTACCAGAGGTTAAATATGATTTAAATCACCAAATTGTGGCCTCTTTAATGACCAGTTGGGACACGATTTACAGCAAAATACAATGGTCAACCATGTGAAAAGCTTTGGAGAGGTCAACAAAGATGGCTCCAGTTAATTGCCCTGAGTCTATAGTTTTGTTGACGTCATCCAAGACCCTCAACACGGCAGCCATGATGCTGTGTTTTTTTTTTCAAAAAAACAGACTGAAATTGAAATCTGTGCAGCAAACTATTTTTACTAAGACACTGATTAAGCTGTTTTGTAACCAGTCATTTCAATAGCTTGGAAACAACTGAGTGAAGAGAGATAAAGTGATAGTTTGTCATCTTATCTAAGTCACTGCTCTCTTTAAAAATAGAAATGACCCAGGCATTTTTCAAATCATTAGTGAGTTCACATATTAAAAGAGACCAGTTAAAGAGATAAGTGAGTAGTTCAACAATTTGAAAAGCTGCCAGCCTTAATAGTAATGGGGGCAACCCATCCGCACCCCCCCTTTTTCCAGATTTTAAATTAATTAAGGCTACCAAAACTTCTTCAACTCTATTGTCCAGGAATCCAGAAAGTACTCCTCCTCCTCCTCCTCCTTCAACCTGATCCATCATCTGAGTATCTTGTAACAGGTTATTTATCTCATTGTAAAAGAAATTACCAGCTGCGGTGAAGAATTTATTAAAAGTCCATTACCAGGCTATCCTGTACCATGGTTCCCTCCGTATTCAATATTTTTATGTTTGGGCTGTTTTAACCAATTCATTTACATTTTTAATGGTAGACCAAAATTTATTTGGGTCACCAGCTGTTTCTGTTGTCTTATAGGTATTTTGTATTTCTAGCCTCTAAAACAATACTTATTCCTAACTAATGGTCCTGTAATTTTCCCAGTACTTCTGTGAATTTGACGTGTGGGCTACTTGCCTAGCCTTATTTTTATCCTTTTCTAATTTTAAAAGAGAAGTGGTATACCATGGGTCTGAAGAATGTTTGAACTTTTTAATTTCAAACGGGAGATGTTTTTCTGTTATATTGAACAGTTCTGAGATTAAATAAACCCACACCAACTGGATCTTGATGATTATCCATAGCCTAGCCCAGTTTATTTTTTCAAGATCCAAGAAACTCTTTGATCGCATTCTTAATTTCTTTCTACGTGTAAATGCAATCAGTAAATCTGTAAATTCCAGGTTTGGCCTTTCGTACTGAATTTGACATAATTTAACCTCTCAAGCTCATGTGATGATAGCACATGTCATCATATAGCTCAGATTAACATATGGTGCATTGTCCTACTTCAGTACTCCAAAACTAGTCTGAGAAGGTGGGATACAACTTATAATAAGATATGCCAGTTCATTCCATCTACCACCCACTTAAAGCATCATTGTTCATTCTGCTCTGGTCTGAGATGGCTCTTCATGCTGCATTGCATAACTTTAACCTTGGATTTCTTATACACAAAGTACTGCACCACCAAGCCCTCCTCCTTGGCCACACTTCTTATGAAAGCATCCTGTACCTGCACCCTTAAGTCCCTAGATCAGACCATACTGTCTACCTCAAACTTTCAAGGTGCCATGCAAAAATGGAGGAACTTGCTTTTACCTTCATTGCAGCTGCACTTTGAAACTTTCTTCAGTTTGAAATTTGCAGTACCCCTAAGCATCAATACTTCAAACCTGAATTAAGGAAATACATATTACTAGAAATCTCTTACTACAGTGCCTAGCCATTTCTATGACTAGGTCTTTCTAGTAGCGTTCTAATTTGTTCAAATGATAGTTGCATTTTTGTATTCTGGGTATAATATAGAGAATACTGATTGAGCAACCATGCACAACCAGCCTGTGCTGTCACAGAGGGGTTCTGATTACATTAAACCTAGAGAGCAAAGCTGAAGAGGCAAGTGTCATCAGAAGCTCGTGGTGGCAACACAGATTGGTTGGGCATGTGGTTGTCCATCCAGTATTTTTCATTGTGTATAGTTTTTCTGTATGTGTTTCTTTTTCATGCTTGTTTTAAAGCAAATCTACAATCCACCAGGTGCGAGGCTCAGGATGACTCTGCTTTCAGTTTCAAGCTCACTCACACCTGCCACCTCAGCAATTTCATTTAAAAAAAAAAACAGTGTGCATGCAATGGTTCTGAGTGCAAGTGGCCACAGATTTCTGATCAGCCAAAATGTTGTTATATCACAGAAAAGTACAACTATGTTCCATGACCTTTGAACTGTGATACAACAATATTTCAGCAAGGATGGAAATCCATGCTAAACAAGGGCCCACCATACAGTATAATATTATAATGTTATAATAATATATATATATATATATATATATATATATATATATATATATATATATGTATGTATGTTGTTGTCTAATTTGTATTTATGTACATATTCAGTGTGTAATCATTTCTGTTATGTATTATCTTTTGTAATTTTAGTGCTGTAGTATATCTCTGCTTTCAATTCACTTGTTTGTAGTATTTTCGATCCATTCTTTTTACCTTATTGTAATCTCCAAGATCATAGAACCTTCCTTGTCTAGTGTCCTTAGCAGTCAAAAAAGCTAACTTAATAATTTCCTGCTAGTTCTAGCTGGAGGAGAAACATTTGAGGCCTGTTATCTGTCTGTATATATTTCCTTCATGTTTTGACTGAATCATCAAAATCATGGTGATTCCAACCTCTTGATGATTATGATGGATCGCAATAAATAGGATAACAGATAGATATCTGTGCTCAACAAGACTTTGTTCCTATTGCAAGGAATCTTGTGACATTATCTCAAATAATCTGTGATGTCATGAGATTCCCTGAGATGAAAACAAAGCCTTGTTATGCAAAATGGATTTTTTTTTATTTTTAAAGTGTTCTGTACAGTTTGGCTGGTCACTTTTACATTGAGGAACAGACACCGAAAAACAAGTAAAACAGCATAAACATATTCACATTGGGCCTTGTGCAGTATAAGTCATGTACCACAATGTGTCACACAGTGTCACTGCACAGGGGATATGTTTGGAACATATATTGCCCAGGGCCTGCCGGCAAGCAGGAATGGAGCATACAGCCATGGGCAGCATATATGTGCACTCGGGTGCCATGGAGTGGATATGCATGCCCCTGTGGGCAGGGATGCATAAAGGCATGAATGCCCCTCCACAACATGGATGCACAAGATGCATTATGTTAAAGGCATAGGGGACCAGGCACAACAGTACATCATGGGACACCGTGCCTGAAACCCTGCACTTGACTGCTGCACAACCACAAACATGCACCTGCCGGAGCCAGGCCAGAATAGGATGTCACTAACAGGGGACAGCAACCCAGAACAAGGCCACCTGGCAGGCCTGTGCCAAGTAGCCCACTGGCCCTCACCCCCATACCAAGGTACCCACCTTCCCGCCAAGGTACCCCACCAGCCCCTGACTACCAAAGACAGGTGGCCTGATGCCAATCACTACACAGACATGGAATATTTATTCATTTATTTGAAATGTATTAATCTGGAGAGGTATACTGAGCTACAGCTCATTTCCAGGTGCTACCTGGGGGAGGTGAACAGGAGAAGCACAGTATAATACATGAAGAAAGGCAGTAGAGCAACATATGGTAATTACATCATTACCAAAATCAGTGTGCGCAAAAATAAATTTACATAGGCAAGTAAAGTTCAGTCACAGCACAAAATGAGATGCCAAATTTAAGTTCAAGGGAAAATGGAAATCCACAGCATGCTGTTACTAACTGATACATATGGGAGATCAGAAAATGTGTGTAAGCCTAATCCTGTGCAGATGGAAGACCAGTGGTGGTGAGGAAGTGCAGTCAGTAGGCAGCTAGAGGAGACCCAGCTAAAGATGGTTGAGGTAAAGCTTAGGGTAGCTAAGAGGAAGGTTAAAAGGAGCAGGTGGGGTGTGGCTGGAGTTTCATCTGGTGCTTGAGGGACCTAAGGGATATGAACATACGAACATACGAAATTTGCCAGCAGATAAAGGCCTAGAGGTCTATCAAGTCTGCTCGAATGTGCAGCTAGCACCCCTTATTCTGCAGCTGCCCCTCCCTTCCACCCTTCCCCTTCATTAACCCTCCCCCTTGTCCTGTCCCATCCTCGTTTGAAGCAGTCCACTGTTCTACTGCATACCAATTCAGGAGGTAACGCATTCCACCCAGCCACCACCCTCTCTGTAAAAAAGTGTCTCCTCATCTCCCTCCTGAACCTTCCTCGCTCCAGTCTCATATCATGGCCCCTGGTGTCCCTCCCCCTCCCTTACTTTGAACAGCCCCTCTGTACTTGTCTTGTTTATTCCTTTCATGTATTTAAAGGTTTCAATCATGTCACCCCTGTCTCTCCTCTCCTCCAGTGAGTACATGTTCAACTCCTTCAACCTCCTCTTGTATGATAAGTCCCCCAGCCCTCTGATCATCTTTGTCGCTCTGCGCTGCACCCTCAGTAACCCAATGTCCCTCTTCGAATCACGGACACCAGTACTGCACGCAGTACTCCAGGTGTGGTCTAACTAATGACCTATACAGTGGCAGAATCACCTCCTCCCTCCTCGAGGATATACCCCTTGCAATACAACCCAGCATTTTGTTGGCCTTTGCAGCTGCCTTCCTACATTGTGCCGAGTTGTTCATTGACCCTGTAATGAGCACACCCAGATCCTTCTCCTCCTCTGTCTGGGCTAGCTGCACCCCCCCTAGCTGGTAACTCCTCCTTGGGTTCTTCATCCCAAAATGCAGCACCTTGCACTTTTTGGCATTAAAGCCCAGTTGCCAGGTGTCTGACCAGGTTTCAAGCTTTGCCAGATCATCCTGCAACCCCTGCCACCCCCTAGGTCATCCACCACCGTGCCTACCTTGATATCATCAGCAAACAGACTGATCTTGCTCTTGATGTCCCATGATATGTCTGCAGTGAATATCCCAAACAACACTGGTCCCAACACCGAGCCCTGTGGAACACCACTCGTCACTGCCCTTGGGTGTGAGAGCTCCCCACCCACCACCACCCTCTGTTGTCTTCCCTGCAGTTAGTTTCCTATCCATCTCCCCAGCTTTGCACCCACCCCTGTGTCTACTAACTTCCTTCCCAGCCTTCCATGTGGCACTGAGTTGAATGCCTTACTGAAGTCCAGATACAGGACATCCACTGCATGGCCCCTGTTCAGTTGCCTAGTTACCCAGTCATAGAACTCGACCAGGTTGGTTTGGCAGGATCTGCCACGTATGAAGCCATGCTGTCTGCTGTCCTGTAGTCCTTTGGCCTCTAGGAGGGCCACCAGCCTCTCCTTCAGGATGGTCTCCATTAGCTTACCCATGATGGATGTGAGGCTCACTGGTCTGTAGTTTCCCAGTTCATCCTTGGGGCCAATTTTGTGGAGGGGCACCACATGAGCCATTCTTCAGTCCTGAGGTACACACCCTGAATGTAGTGAGGCATTAAATAGGTCTGCCAAAGGTCCTGCAAGGACCTCTGCCAGCTCCTTCAGTACCCTGGGTTGGATGCCATCTGGGCCTGGCGCCTTGTCCACCCTCAGTGCCTTCAAACCCTCTCGAACTCTGCTCTCCATGATTTCCCCATCTGTCACCACTTTCCACCCTGCTTCTGCCATTTCTCCCACCTTGGGTGTCACCCCCCTCTTCTCTTTAGTAAATACTGAGCAGAAGTACTCATTTAGTGCTTCCGCCTTATCGCACCCTGCTTCCACCCAACCCCTCCTTCCTAATCATACTATGTGGTCCTTACAGCTCCTTTTCTCCCTGATGTCTTAAGAAGTCCTTCTCCCCTTCTTAATGCCTTGCCAGCCTGAGTTCCGTAGATGCTTTGGCTCCCCTCACTGCCCTTGTCACCTCCTTCGATTCTGTCAAGTACTACTCCCTGTCCTCCCCCCTCCCTGTTTTCCTGTACTTCCTAAAGGCAGCTCTTTTCCTCCTTACCTTTTCCATGACCTCCTTGCTCAACCAGCTTGGTTTCTTAGCCCTAGCCTTCTTGCTCTGGGCTTTGCAGCAGGTTTTGGTTGCCTCCACTATCCCCAGCTTTATGAGCTCCCACCTCTGGTTAGTGTCCATACTAGATTGAATTCTGGCCAGGTACCCTTTACCACTTCCCTATCCTCCCAAAGTCGGCCTCCTGAAGTCCAGCACTATTGTGCCAGATTCCACTCCTTCCTTGCCCATATCCAATGTGAGCCATACTGAGTGGTGGTCACTCCCTGACAGCAGTTCCTCCATTATAAGTTCTCTCACAAAGTCCCCATTTGCCAGCACAAGGTCAAGGGTATTCCCTAACCTGGTTGGTTCACTGACCATTTTCAGCAGGAAGCTGTCCTGGAAGGCATCCAGCAGTACCTGCTCCCTTCTGTTCCTGGTTGTTGGGGTGCTCCAGTCCACTCCTGGCATGTTGAAGTCCCCCACAATCACCACACTACCCTTTTCACAGGTCCTCCTGATCTGTCCCGCTAGTTCCCTGTCTAATTCCTCCGTCTGAATGGTGGACTGTACACCACTCCCATTCTAAGAATCCTATTCTTGGAATCCTGGATTTGCATCCAAAGTGACTCCGTACTACCCTCCTCCCCTTCCTCCCTTACACACTTCAGTCCTTCCTTCACATATAGTGCCACCCCCCCCTTTTCCAGTCACCCTGTCCCTACAAAATAACCTGTACCCTGGTACAGACAGGTCCCACTCATTGTATTGGGTGGCCCATGTTTCCGTGATGGCTGCAATGTCCACCTCTCCCTCTGCCATGAGAACCTGTAACTCTGCAGTTTTCCTCCCAAGGCTCCTAGCATTAAGGGTAACCACCTTCCACCCTTTCCCCCTCCTCCCATCCTGCCCTCCTTTCTTAGCATCACCAACAGTACTTGCCATTTGTCCTTTGTCACTGTTATGGGGGGTAAGCTCATATGATTTCCCAACCTGTGGTCTCTGCATAGCTCTTCCCCAACTGCCACCCCCCACTCCTAGTTTAAATTCCCAACTTCCTCTATGTGCTCCTCCAATCTCTGTTTCTACACTTTCTTTCCCTCCTCACTCAAGTGTGAAGAGGTGAAGGGAAGAGGGAAGCTGGTTCCGGAGTAAGGGGAAATAATAGGAGAGGGCAGTTTGCCCAACAGAGGAGCAGGAACTAGGAGTAGAGAAAGTGTGATTATTCCTAGAATGGAGAGAGCAGGAGTCAGGAGGTAGTGGGGAGAGGAGAGAGGAGAGGAGAGGCAGAAGGGAAGGGAACCAAACCACAATGTGGCTGTGAAGGAGGTACAGTGAGTCTGGTGATGTGAGGACAGAGGGAGGATGGAAATGGAGGAGTAGGGGAGCAATGGTGAGTATGAAGGAAGAGGTTTGTAGCAAAGTGGCAGAATGAGTTGCAGAGGGTGTCCAATCTGGCAAGGGAAGTTGGGGGGGGGGCGGGCATTGCTATAGACTTCATCAGCATAGTCAAAGACAGGGAGCACCATTTTGCTAATGAACTCCTTACACACCTGCAGAGATAAGCAGTCTTTGTTGCAATACAGGACACCAAGCTTGGGATGGAGTTTAGCATGGATGGCATCAATATGGGCAGAGAGTTAAATTTATTGTTGAGCCACACAGTAAAGGTACTTGAAGGACTGCATTACTTCAAGGGGGTGCCATCCGGTGTGGTGAAAACTGAGTGGCATGAATATGGCCAGTTTCTGACTGGTTCCAAAGAGCTGGTTTGATTGAAAACCAGTGCAGAAGCCAGTCCACCAGCACAGCGGTTGGATTTCCGCTTGCGACACCAGCGACCCGGGTTCGGGAATGGGCCCAGGTCACTGGAGGGCCAACTGGGGGGGGGGGAGAAGGATCGAGAGTCCCATGACAGCTTTCCTTCTCCAGGGGGAGGGTGGGGGTTAGGTCCCATGCCTGCTGGCTCCTAGCGGAGGCTGGGAGCATCGCAGGGTGTACGGCCCAAGTTAACTGGGGGAGGAGCAGACGTCAGCTTATGCCTTGATGTCAGCACACTGCTCCCTCACAGAAAACCAGAAAACTGCTCACTGGCTGCCTAGATGATGGCTCCCATTCCACGAGTACCTCCAGTACCTGTCCAGGACCTCCTGTTCCTCAGCAGCATCCCTGGGCCCTAATGAAGTGTGTGCCGGGGCCTTCCCCTTTCCAACCCGGTGCCCTTACCCCTCAGAGGAGGGGGACCTGCCTGGTGATAGGGTTACACCGGGATATCCCGGGGATTGGCTGCGATATGAGGATCGGAGGAGGGCTGGACAAAGGTCAGTGGGGTCGGGTGGGAACTTGTGGAGCCTGAAGGAGTGGGGGCCAGTGAAGCATGGGGAGGCGGTATAAACATATCATGCAAAAAAAAACAAAAAACAGTGCAGAACATTATTGAAGTCCTGCTAGAGCAGGTCTTCAACAGGCGCAGAAGAGGAGCCTGAGGTGAAGATGACCATGAAATCAGCACCACTGGCCAGCTCATATACATAAAACTTAACTTGTAACTTGTTGCTTACCTTCTTAGCATTCTGAATATACAATTCAATTGCCTGCACTGTATGTTTATACTGTATGTTTAACCCCACTTATTTATTTACCTGTTCTCTGTGTTTCCCTCATTGTCCTTGACATGGAACCTTTGTAAAAGAGCCTTTGGCTCAAAGGTGCCAATCTGAAACTAATAAATAAATAAATAAATAAATAATTATTTTTTTCAACTTTCTTTACTCCAGTCACTGGCTCCCAGGGACTCTCTCAAGCGAGACCCACCCAAGCGGCACTACCACCCAGCCTGAATCTCTTCCTGGCCAAGGAATCAGGGACTGAGTCCTCTCCAATTGGCACCCTGGAGAAGAGGACCCAGGAGAGTTGGTCTGGTCAGGACCAGTGTTGGAAATGTGTGTTGCCCCCTCGGGACCACTGTCGCCCCCCTGGCAGAAGGCTTTTTCCTCCTTTCTGTTCCCCTCGAGGCTTGGATGTGCAATGATGTCAGTGCACGGAGGGTGCACACCTGCCCCCTCCTGCAGATGTCTGCCACTGCCTCTCCTCATTTAAATCTTCACAAGGATGTAGTGCACTGGGTCTCCACTGGGAGTTGCTACAAAGCAAGGATTCAATGGAATCCACCTCAGCAGAGGAGAGCAGTCCTCCGGACGCTCAATCCTCTCCTCCTGCCAACACAAGGTGCCCCAAGTTTGGTCCCGAGCCTGGGTCACCAGTGTGGTGTGAGGTGTGGCATCCAGCACCTCAACCCTCAGCACCACTGGCCAGCTCAGATACACACAATTTCACACAAATGTGAATTTCTATACTTTGTAGGCTTTACTACTGAAGACATTTTCATTACAACAGGATATTTTTCCTTTAGTCTTCACCTGTTCACAGTGTTTATTTCCAGTGAAACTATAAATCACTTGCTTATGACATCAATGCCTGTTACCATGGAAGTAATTCTGATATCACAATCTGAAATTTATGACTTCAAAGCAGGAAAATCAGTGGGAACAGATGTATTCTACAAGGCAAAGTGCCTGTTTTCATGTAAATGTTATCTCTAATAATGAACTGAATGCCGCTAGGCTTATGTTTGTTTGGGAGGTGTAGGATACATAAGTCTTGTCAGTGCCAATTATTGTGGTACTGTAGAAACCTAGAAAATCAACTAAAAAATATGCTTACTCAGTTTGTAAAAGTGTACTAACTGATTTTTCAGAAATGAAAACAACAATAATGACAAAACAAAAACATTTAAAGACATTCCCTGGGGTTGTTACCGTGCAGCTCCCCCACACACACCAGTTGCTCTGAAGGAGCTCCCACTCTAAATGTCTCATGGATGTTGTTAGTTCTCCTGTCAGTGTAAATTTACTATACAAAGCCATTTCTTCTATTTTTTTATGTTTTGCAGTTTGTAAATGTAAATATTATGGTGCTTGTGGTGTTATTAGTCTTGTAAGGGTAATTATTTTGTACAGTTATACATTTTCCATTCCCTTCACAATACCTGTGACCCTCTTTGTGTCACTTTCTTCAGGCACATCTCCAAATGGCTGTATATTGTGCCCAGTTTGGTTTAGTTTTATTCCTAGGGTTTCTCCACCCCACCCCCCAAGTAGATAAATGTCCTACTCCCTGAACTATGTTTTTTTGTCTTTGCCTTGCCTTCCACTCTGTCAGGTTTTATGGATGAGAGCGCTGTCACAGATACCGGCTTCCAAGTTATTTACTACATGGGCTGCATTGTTTCCTTGATGTCTAGCAGTCCCCCCCCCGCTGCCCACCATGCAATGCCCCCACTAAAACCACAACTGTGTTTCTGTGATGTCCAGCAGTCTGACTCCCCACATGATGCTGTACCAAAATAAACAAGGTTTCCATGTGGCCATTGGTCCCACACCCAATTCCCATCCAAAAACACATTGATGATTTCATGTTGTATAGTGGTCCCACCCCTCTCCCTCTCCTGATGCCTGCCCAAAATAATATTTAAATATTCCCTGGTGCCTAGTGCCAACCCATGACTGATGGAAAAAAATCCCTTATGATTCCTGGTGGTGTCTACCCCACACACACACACACACACACTTGATGCCTGCCCCAAATATAAGCTGTTTCCATGATGCCAACGGTCCCCCCCTCCACCAGATGCCTCTCCCTGTAACTGGGGTAGCGCAAACTTCTTTTTATCACAGCCCCTTCCCCCCATGGCAACAGCCATGTTATCAGTGGCGTCTGTTATGCTGTGCAAGAAATCCACCCCCACACCAACACAGCACCATCCACTTCTCTGAACATTGGTCTTCGCCCCCATGACAGGACCATCCTTGGTGGTTAGAGTGTGCCTCCACCCACTGCAACAACAACGTACCTAAGGAGGATTGTGGGCTCTTCAAAGAATCACAACCCCCCTGAAGGGAATCGGCAAATGTGAGAAGCATGTGCACAATTGTCTGGGCTGAGCTAGACTGCCCCCACCCCACACAAACACAGGCACACAATAGGTCAGTTCTCCTGCCCCATCTGTTCAGTCCTGTCCCTGCCACTCAGACCAAGACATATGCTGACAAATTGTGTTTTGACAGCCACCAGACGGACTCGACCTTCTCTGAAGAGCAGATCGGGAAGTTTTACAGTCGAGCAAACTCATTTTTTTTCTGACTGAAAAGTCTGTCCATAGAAACTGGCAACAGTGGACACTGCCACCCTGGAGATCAGACAATAGGATTTCAGGACAGACTTCCCAGTGTACTGGGACTGGACAATTGCAGATAACAGGAACACCAGACCAGACATGCTGACAACCAATGCCGAGATCATGGGATACAATCATCTTCAGTGCATTTGCCTGGTCGCGGTGTATATAAGAGATCGCATCATGTCTCCCACCTGCCACCTCAGTGAAGTCCTATAGAGATCTAAAGTAGCTCTTCTCTTTTCAGCACTTTCTTGATCCTGCAATGATTGCCTGGATTGAGAAGGCAGTGAGTAAGGTGTTAGATTAGGGCATCCAGCTATGACTGAACCAGATCTTGTACCGCAATCCAGTTTTCCACAGCCAATAAGTGACTGTCATCTTCTTTTGCTGTTACCAGTATATCTATTTTGCAAATAAACAAAACTGCTTGCTACACTGGTTCTAAACCTGAGCAAGTCACTTTTTCTCCCCTTTACTTTATTTGGTTGTTTAAAATGAACGGGAGGGTATTACAGTGAAAAAAAAATAAATTTTGAAAAAAAAATATGTCCAGCAGCTGGATAGAAGTAGAGATTTTATGCATCTCATCTGGGTTATCCTATGGAACTAAAGTGCAAAAATGCACTAACTGCACGGCTTCTGGTTCAATGCTGCTTCCATGAATCAGACTTTACTGTATATGGTGTGTCATACTTCAGATGAGTTCATAAGCTGAAGTCCTTTCTTCCCATCTTTGTTTTTTTTCTAGTAGAAAAGGAAGACTAAAACATTTTTTATACTAGGGTGGCTATTTTTTCCTCATGTGCTCCTCTTGGGTGCTGCCCTAGTGGGTACAGAGGTTGAGAATAAAACAGAAAAAGTCACATTTTGGAAGAGTAGAGGAATCCTATATGAAACCATAGTTTTATAAAAGAAAACACATAAAATAGAAGACCAGATTTTCTGTGGGTTCCTAGCCAACAGACTCCTTCCCATAAAGCCATTTTAGGAAATTCTGTGCTTTTGTTGACCTGGAAAGGAGGTCTAGGCAATTCTGTCAATTTTCAGCCCTGTCCCATGGGAGAGGGGGAAGATACAGATGTAAACTGACATACAAAATCAGTTGTTGGTAGTATTTTAGTGTATGGGAGGAAATCAGGGCAGAACATTGGGGACATTCCCCTACTCTTTTCGAGAAGTGCCATGGGATCTGTAACGCCCACTTGAACAGCCACCAGAACAGGCAGACAGGACCTCGGTTCAGCGACACATCTGAAAAACAGTTCAAGACTGTGCATTAGTGTGTATGAACAGAATTACTGCCACGAGACATTTACAGTCACTTCACTGCCTATCGCTCTCATTACTTGTAATGCAATATGGGATTCAGTATGTAAAAAAAGTGCCACTGTATATGACTGGTGCTGCTTTTTTTTATATGCACTTTTTTCCCCTCCTCGGGGACACTGGCAAGGGCTATGGTCCTCTCCCTCAGAGAGGACTCATCCCTCTGGTGGACTTTCCCCACACTGACCCCTCCAGTGCATCACCCATAGGTTACCCCCCCTGTGACAGGGCTGGGGACAAGGGGTGTCAACTTTCCCCCCGCCTAGGAAGCCAACATTCAGATTTCTGGAGGGGAATGGCGAGGGTGCAGCTGGCCATCATCGAGCCTGCCAGCTCCCTTTTTTCCCCCCATTTTTCTGGCCAGACCCACACACGTGCAATGGGTGGGGCAACTGCCTATGCCTCTGCATAGGCAGCATAATGCCCTGTGCATGGGTCCACCCCATTCAGAGTGTCACACCTGTGCTGACCCCCAGCTTCTGCTGGGTGTCAGTTTACAGTGCGAGGCTGCATCCCCCCCTACCCTGAGGAAGGAGAGCTTTCATCATACACTTGATCTTTCCTTGCCCCAGCCGACCCCCAAGTGACCCAAGTCCATTTCTGAATCCGGGTCACCAGCATGACATGACATGGGACATCCAGCACCTCATCCCTAAGCGCCACCAGGCCGTTTCTTCTTCTTCCTCCTCTCCTCAGGCCAGGCTTTATTCTCCCCTGAAAAGAACTGAGTCTGATCAAGCCAATTAATTTCAATTGCAACATATTGTTTTGCATTAAGGAGTGAGGGGAAATGCCATGACATCAGTAAGCATTTCAAAACTGTTTGATAAGGTAACTCACTTTAACCACCTCCTTGACTGATGGTGAGAGAAGTTGGCCACTGTTAATTTTTTTCTCAGCTTTGATTTGACTGCTGTAATCAGTTCAACTTCAGTACTGTGGTCGAAATTCTTTGGGTCGTTGGCAAGGGTGTCTAGCAGATTACAGGTAGATGATGTAGCACCTCTTTCCCACCCAAACATGTTCCACCCTCGCCCCCTTCTTCCAAGCTATTTCCAGTGAATTAGGAAAATAGCACTTGAGCCAGCCTAGGACATGGCATTTGTTTTGTACAAAAACAGTTGGGGGGGGGGCGCGAAGAGATAGATGATGATAAATGACTGGGATGTTGGCTGCAGAGCCATATAACTAGCCCCAACCCTCCAGAAAGGGCATTTTTTAATTAATTTCTTTATGGGTCCACACACAGTGACCTAAATCTGGCTGACCAGATAACCTGCTTTAATTATATTGTGCCCAGCTTCTAGGGTCCATAGTCACCTGTTGTAAACCTGCAGGACCCACTGTCCTGGCCAGGACTCATCTACTCCAGACCTGTGGTGTCTACTGTCTAGGTGTCTAGTTCTCCTGCCCCAGATCTGCATAACTGATATCCTAATGCATGCCTTGACTCTAACATCCGGTACATAGCTCACTTGTCACATACATGCAGTGGCCAATATCCAGGTGCAGAAGTCATCTGTCGCATCATGTGCTGGCCGATGTCCATCTGCTGTGCTCACCTGCCCAAAACCTGAAGTGCCATATATCTGCATTCTGAGCTCAGCTGCCCCAATGCAACATTACTAAATGCCTCAGGTGACAAGAGTTACCTACCCCAAACCTGCAGTACCTGATGTTGTAGTGCTGGATCACCTCCCCAAAACCTGCAGATCCAGGTCAAGTGCTGGGCTTGCCTACCCAATTCCCTCAGTGTTCAATATTCTCTCTGTGTATCCTGTACTGGTATGTGCACGTTTCAATTATGTCACCTTTTCCAAGGGTGTATATGTTTAACTCCTGTAGCCTCTAACAGTACATCAGTTTACCAAGACCATGGATCATCTTAGCTGCCATGTGAGGGACTGACTCTGCCTTACATAGAAACAAACATGCATGGAAGCTGACTGCAGATAAGGACCACTTGACCCACCCAGTTTTCTTCATTAATCTCTATCTATTGTGAGGCCCAATACCCAAATCAAACACTGGAGCTCCCACCCCACCCCATGTCTCCAGGACACCCTTAGGCCTATCTTAAATTCTGTGACTATTTCAGCCCCTACTACCTCCTCTGGTAGGCTATCCAGGTGTCCACCACCCTATCCATTGAGAAATATTTTCTCACATTTTCCTAAGCCACCCCCCAACTTCATTTTGTGCTCCCTTGACTTGTAGCATATCTTGCTTTAGGAGATACTTCCTTCCTGTACTCTGTTTATACCAGTGATGCATTTGTATGTCTCAGTCATGTCCCCCCTCTCCCACTTTTCTTTCAGGGAGTACATATTCAACTCCTTTAGTCTTTCGTCATACAGTAGGTCTTGTCCTGCAGGCCCTGAACCATTTTAGTTGCCCTTCTCACCACAGGGGTCCTTTAGCATCAGTAACAATGTGCAGTTAGCTGGCTAGGTTGAAGTGCCCTGGAGGAGGAGACTATGGTAATGAGTTTATTAATTAGCCAATCAGGAAAGAGCTTGGTAGTGTGCATAGGGGATTCTGCCTGAGAGATTCTCCACTGTCTGAGCAGCACTGCATTTGAGGTATCTCTCTCTTTTGGCCAAGGAACTTTTCTATATTTTTTTTTCAATTTTATTATTATTTTATTGTGCTGAATTTATTTTGTGTATTTTTTCTTGTTTCCTCTTAGTTCTTTCCCACTGTTCCCTTTTTCATTTTCTGAGGGAAAAGCAACTGCGTTTACCTTTATTCGATGGTTTCTTTTTTTTAGTCTTTCTGCAGTTCCCATTCTTCGGTAGGAACCAGTGTTTTTCTTTATTTTCCCACGTTTCTTACTTCAGAAAGTCATGGTCCTTTACTGCGAGGGGACCATCTTCATTTTTACATTGTTCCCTATTGATACTTTATTTCTGGGTTTTTTATGAGTTTTGTCTTGTCAGAAATCCCAATAAAGACATCTGGACCTATAGGTTTTTAAAATTGTTTTTGGAACTACAGAATTGTTCCTAAAACTGATACCCGTGACCTGTGCTTTAGATACTTAGGTCCAGACTATTAGTGTACACTTTGCTCTTAATGCATTCAAAACTATAGTAATGTCAGAGCTACATGGCTCCTCAGAAGTCTCAGCCTAAGGGAAATAGAGGCAGAGGGTACTTCCCTAGATCTTATTTCCTTATCCTTATCAGTATGATTACTCTCAGATGAGAGGTTTTAACAGGAGCAGAGGCAGGAGAGGTCAGAGAAAACCTGTTCCTACCCAGACTTCAGCAATCCAGTCCAAGCCCTGACTTTAATGTCCAGCTCGCTTTCCATCTGCCTGCAGGAGTAGGCTCTCCCAATACTTCCAATCCTGGACCCTCTTCACCTCAGAAAAATGGGTCCTGGAAGTAGTGGAAGAGGGTCTGTCACTTCTGTTCAAAAAGATGCCATCCCACAGGGGCACCCAGCTGTCCAAATTTCAAACTCCAACAGAAAGACTTCTGTTGGAATTGGAGGTAGGAAACCTGTTGGTAGCAAGGGTGGTAGACAGAATCCTTGCCCAGCATTGCGATTAAGGTCTAAGCACCAGGTATTTCATAACACAAAAGAAAAATGGGGAGCAGCAACCTATTTTAGACCTCTCTTACTTAAACATGTATTTTCTGAAAGCCAAATTCAAAATGGTCACCCCAAAAATGGTCAGTGCCCCCTTCCAGCTCAACATCCCCACAGTGAATTCTGAAAAAAGATCATTACAGCGACATTCACTGTAGTGGTCTTTTTTGGTGATGCTCGTTCCCGTTGTCCTGCCCCACTCCCTGAATCAACTCTAACCTGGAATTGATTATAATGAAGTGGGGGGGGGGCGGGGGCCAAGCAAAATCATATGCTGCTAGTATTGAAAGGCAAAATAGGATGTGAGGTTTTTGTCCTTCACATAATGTACTGTATGTGCATGGTGAGTATTGCACCCTTGCAGAATTATGTGTCATACGGGTGGGCATAGGAGTAATCATGACTGTGCATAGCCATGTGTATCACGTACCATTTGTGCCTCTTGCATATGTGAGGTATACGTGTGCCCCCTCCCCACCGGGTGCAAATGATTAATGTAAGTGGATTTGCACTGCATGTACTGACCTACTGGTCTCAGATACAGTAAGCATGTATTAACTGGCTGTATAAGGCATGTCTCATTCAGTGTTTGTGGGAACCCATATCATTATGCAGTCTATTCACTGCAGCATACAATAGCCAGATTTCATGACCTTGCCCCTTTATGCTCTAATTCACTGCTGCACCAATATCTGTATCTCTAGATAGAGTACATGCGTGCATGTATGCCATTGGTGTCCATTGTGTATGCAGGCACTGTGTTCCATTTTTGTACTGACATACTTGGTTGACTTGACATCTACAATACCTTCTCATCCATGAGTCTCTTTTGTGTGAGGGAGATTGTATGGCATAGAACTGAGCTGCTTGTCC
The DNA here is from genome assembly GCA_016271365.2 of Neoceratodus forsteri. Taxonomy (NCBI): domain Eukaryota; kingdom Metazoa; phylum Chordata; order Ceratodontiformes; family Ceratodontidae; genus Neoceratodus; species Neoceratodus forsteri. Next base: position 1,686,172,570 of record CM057456.1, read on the forward strand.
CATCAGTAATGAATGCTGCACATATTCAGCACTCACCTATTAGCTTTCCAGGATCTATTACGCAATGTGGTGAGGTGAGATTCTTTTCATGTTCTGGTTACTGAACCTCTTCCACTTTTGCTGACTGTCACTGTGTGTATACTATTGGTATTCATAGTGCACAAGCTCATGCAGTGTTATGCCTTGTCCAGATCAAGCCTTACATGATGAGGTCAATGAGAAGTACCAAGGATGGTTATCAATGTGTGCAAAGACTTGGCTCCTCAGTCTCCACATCAGATTAGTCACATATAAACATTGTGTCATGGATAAATAACTTTCATTAGAGAAAAATACAGCAAAAGGATGCCCAGGCTATGTTCTGTTGTCTGTAATGAAAGTTATTTATCAAAAACTCAGTATATGTGTGGCTACTTTGATGTGGAGACCAAGGAGCCAAGCCACCGAGACTATTTGCATGGACTTATATTTCTTTTGGCCTCAATCAGAAGCTGGTTTGTAGCTGCTTCTCTGCACCAGTGTGTACAGATACACTCACATCTCCATGCATGCCTCTTTGCACCTACTACACTTGAAGATACAAAGTGCACTCTTGCTGTGGATGGATGCAGGTCTGTAATGTATATGCCATGTACATCACAGAACTGCACATACTGTAGGTACAGTTTTGGAGTGTGTCTCTGTGTTCTGTGGCTATGGCCAACAGAGTAATTACATTATAAGGGTATGAGTTCATACATTTGGCCATAACTGTATGTAAGACAGTATGAATTCCTGTTTCAGAAATAATGTGTGCATGCAGTATGTCTGATAATATCTATAGTATATGCATGACTGTGAATGCCCAATATTGTGTGTGTGTTTTCTTTGACTGGGTAATGAGATAATTCGACAGGTGCCTTGGTCTGGATTTGACCTACTTTGACTTCAGCAGAGCTTTTGACTCGGTGCCTCACAGATGTTTGTAGAAGAAGATGGAGGATATTGATATAGTGAAAAGACCAGGTAACTGGCTAAAGGGGAGGAGGCAGAGAGTTGTGGTCAACAGGTCCAAATCAGAAGAAATGGAGGTTATTAGCAAGGTAATACAGGGATCTCTTCAGTGCCCAGTCCTTTTCAATATGTCCATCAGAGACATTGATGGGGGAATTCAGGGCAGGTAGTGACTCTTCACAGACAACACTAAGCTCTGTAGGTGGTGGATATTGATAAGGGAATCATGGAAATGCAGAGTAACTTACAAAAGCTAGAGGTGTGGTTTGTGGTTTGTCAGTTGAAATTCAATGCCAAACAATTGCAAGGCAATGCAGCTCGGTAAACAGAACCCCGGGACAGAGTACAGGGTGTGTGTGGTGAGACTTAGTACTACGGCAAAGGATTGAGACTTTGAAATTATCATCACTGACTCCCTAAAACAACTGAATCAGTGCTACAAGACATATAACAAAGCAAGTATGATGCTGGAAAGTATTGGAAGGGGTGATGATAGCAGAAGGGAAGAAATAATACTTCCCTTATACAGATCCTTAATGAGGCCACACCTAGAGTACCACACTCATACATAGATACATAGATACATAGACAGTGTCGGCAGATAAGGGCCTATGGCCCACCCAGTCTGCCCATTTGAGCTTGTAAGTTCAGTTTGTTTTCCTAGAAGTCTATTTCCCCTTACCCCTGACCTCTAGAATTCCTTTATGTCTATCCCATGCATTCTTAAATCCCGTGATTGTTTCAGCCCCCACCACTTCCTCTGGCAGGGTGTTCCACTTGTCCACCACCCGTTATGTGAAGAAATTCTTTCTCATGTTTCCTCTGAATCGTCCTCCCTCCAACTTCATCCCATGCCCTCTAGTTCTGAAACATCTTTTTCGCTTAAAAATAGTGTTTTCCTGCACCCTGTTCCTCACTCGGTTCTGGAGTCTTCAGCTCATTGACGATGGGGATAGGCTGAAGCTGGTACAGAGCAGGGTAATAAAAATGAATAAGGTCCATCAGTATATGATCTATCTGGAGCACCTAAAAGCACTGAGCATGTATTCACTGGAGATTAAAAAGGTGAAGGGTGATATGATAGAGACCTTCAAATCTGTCAAACAGAGATACAGTATATACAGCATACTAAATGACAGTTCAGTCAGAGGCAAGTGGAGGGTTGTTCTGGTGTCAACTCTATTATGAGATGTGGGGACTGGGGTGGTGGGTACTACCTGCTAGGGTAGGGGGCAGGGGGCCACTAGATCACCAGGCTGTGGGTTTTCCATCATTTCATGGCATCAAGGATTGCAGAGGGGGTTATGATGTTGATTATACAATGCTTACCTTGATCAGGATTTGGGAAGGGGGCATGCTGCTCACTATCCATTCAGAGGCAAGGGCATGATCAGAATTCGGGGAAGGGGGGCATGTTGATCACTATATGTTCAGGGGCAAGGGCATGATTGGGGTTTGTGGAGGCAGGCTGCTTGCCCAGTAGGGGCTGGAGTAAATCACAGCCACCCTGTGGTTTGAAACATAAACTGCCAGTGTGCACTCTGTTTGGTGCCCGGCCATGGTTGCCACAAGCAGTAGATCTTAGCTGCCTGGACCCTGCCCAATACAGAATCAGGCACAGAGCCCCTGCTACACTGGGCTTTGGCTCAAGCTGCAGTTCACCACAGCTTGTGCCAGTCCAAGCCCACTTTGAGAAGTGGGTCCCATGTATATACAGATGCTTATTTTTCCATTTATCATTCCTAACTCTGGCAGGCTTATACTCAACTGACTCACCCAGCCCCATCAGCCAGTTCTTCCTTTGTCTTTCCATGTCCATTTCCCCTGTGGCTTGCCCCCTGTGGTAGGTTAGAGGGGACAGTTCTTGACCCGCTGGGTCAAGGATCAAGAAGGACCATGTCTGGGTTAACAGCGCAGGGCCTGCAATGGGTTGGTGATCACCCTGCCTACCAGGATGTGTGTCCTGGTTTTCTTCCTTTTCCATTTGCAGGCACACTCCTGTACATAGCATACCATGTGTCTGTCACTCTTCTGACTCCACTGCTTGCTGTTTCAGTGTCCTGTCCCTAGAGGCCAAGCTAATGTTGGGTGCCAGTCCATTCCCATCTCAGAGGAGGTGTGCAGTCCATCAGTTGCTCAATCCTCCTCCCCCCATCTCCGGCTGACCCTCTGATGACTCAGGCTCATGGCGTGAAACTTGGCCACCAGCATTGCAAGCGGTAGGTGTACTGATGTATCAGTGGGCCGTTCCCACAGATCTTGCAATGGCTGACTGTCAGGCAGATGACAGTCAGGTTAGGGGGAGAGTGGATGACTGTGTCAATCACTGTCACTGTGAAAATCACTGCACTGTGGCTGGGGTGAGGTGGGTGATGGTTGGTGGCCCTGGAGTGCTCATGGTATACAGGTGATTTCAAGTCTCACAAAGGATACAGAATGGGAATATGGGGAGGGTGGGTGAGTCCACTAGAACTGCAGGGTTTGATATCGAGCTACTGAACAAGTGATCAAAAGATGACAACACCTCTGATATATACCACTGCATCCAGTATGCATGTGTGATTCCTCATTTGCACATGCAAAGCAATATATTCAGAACAGTCATGCAGTCAGGTTAGCATGGTGGACCAGTGTCTCTGAATAGGGCTTCCATCACAATAGCCAGCACTATTCATGGTTACCATGGTGTTCACACAAATAATACTGTACTGACCAGTTGAACGTGGGCCATTTTGTCTCTGGTATGATCTCCAACATTCATGAGCCACTGACCACAAGGTGAACATGAATACAAATGAACTAAACACCATATGACAGTCTACAGTGCTGGATTGTGAAAATAAAATGGATTATGCATACATATCAGTTAATTTTTATGTTTTTTTTAATTTAAAACTTTGAAAAAATTATCATAATATTCACTATGAGACAATAATTCAAAAATAAGTATAGTGACACCATTTTTTCTTTTGATGTCTGTTATAAGCATTGTATAATGCAGCTGACAAGACATTGTGAAGTAATTGACAGGAGTTTTAGACAGTCTTATGTCAAAAAGTACTTCAAAAAAAATAAACATGTTATAATTTTGCCACATAAGGGTATATGGTCATTGCTAATTGACAGTGTATTGTTACACTGATGTGTCAGAGGCATATAAAATCAAGTCACAGATGAGTTTTGAGAGTAAGAATTACATCATTTCACATGCCAGGTCCAAAACACCTGATTGTGGGGCCAATAAAGATATTCAGATATATCATAGAATTTTCATGATAGAGGACTCTAACACAAACTTACTCAAAACTGAGCATGGTGACTCACATTTTTCACTGTTGATTTACAGTTGGAAGATAACCAGCATCAACTGGGAAAAAAGATATGTAACCGACATGGGTTTTGAAAATACCAGGGGACGTCCTTGAAGAAACCAAGGAAATCACTACATATCAACTACAAAAATGTATCCATTTAACAATGTTGTAGTATTGAACTAAAAAAATCTATTTTTTGCTTGTTTCTTAAGCAATAAGGAGGGGTGTGTGAAAAAAAATTCCACCTGTGGAATTTTGGAGAAAGTGTGAATTTCGCTTCCTCAAAAGTTCAGAAATCATTTTCGGAACTTTTGCAGAAATTCCACCTTAAAACTGTGGATTAATATACAAACTGTGGATTAATTTATTAAACTGCGGGGAAAAAAATCTACAGAAATTATCACTGCCAGTGGTCAGTTCTGAGGTTTTTAACCACATTTTAATTAATTAATCCACCTGCATTGATCAGGTTCCCAGTAAATAAATAAATAAATACCTCCAATCCTTTCCTTGTACCCTCCTGATTTCTAGTGGCCCCTCCCACCCGCCAATCATGGCCCCCCAAAACATTTTACTTCCCTGATGTCTAGCAGACCCACCTTCCTATCCTGGATTTCTTAATCCACAAAAGCAGCCAGCAGTCCACCGACCCATCCCCCTCTATTCCCAGTATTCCCTGGTGTCTAGTGGACCTCCCCATCCCTGATCCCTTATACAAAAAATAATTCCAATTCTCTGGTGTCTAGTGGACTGCCCTCCCACTCCCTGACAGTTCATCCGCCACCACCCCGTTCCCCCACCCTGCCCTGAGGCAGGCCACCAAGCGCCAGCCCTCTCTCTCCTCCACTACCGGTGGCCCACTGAATTGTCAGCGAATGATGACTGCGTGGTTGTACAAGCATGCATTCATTCACTGACAGTTCATTAAACTGTGGCTAGAATAAATTCCACAGTTTATATGCATTTTTCCGCAGTTCACAAAAAAAGTCAGCAGAACTCTGCAAAAATCCATGGAAAATCTCAATTTCATCAATGGCAAAAGTCCTGAAATTTCTGAGAAATTTCCGAAATTTCGTGGAAGTTCTGCAAAAGTGGAATTCGCAACTTTTGCCCACTCCTAGCAATTAGGCATGGCTAGGAGTTAGATTAACAATCTGTTAATCACCCCCTAGGGGCTTAGTGTGGCAGAAGGTCAGTAGAGTGCAATATTTTCCCTAGGAGGTGAATGACTGTTAATCTAACTCCAGGGAGTGCCTTATTGCTATTACAAGAAAAGTATTATTGCTATTATAAAAAAAGTACTCCAAAAGAAGTGTTAGAAGTGTACCTTTTGAATATTTTCCTCATTGAGAGGGAGATATGTAATAAAATAGTTCATCCATCAACTGTTTAAGAAAGCTGGTTCAGAATCAGAATGCAAGTTATTCAAGCACTGTTAGAGAATGGAATGCTAAGAGGAAGACTTCGTGTCCCATAAGGCCCTTTTACCTGGAGCCCTATTCACAGTGCTGTGGTTTCCAACCACTCACTCCACTCTGTCTGCGTACCTGCCTTTTGCTTTTATACACTGCAGCCCTGCAGCAGTCTTGTGGCTCTTCCTGTACTTGTGCTGTATTTCCATTTGTCCGAGAGCCCAAGACTTGCTTGTTGGTTTACATCAATGTGAGCATTGTATTTTGAGTACACAGCAGCACAATGTGGTACAAAACAGAAGAATGCAACTGCAAACCCAGGAAAGCCAGGAGAGTGAATGCACCCCTCAGATGCAGTGTGGCTCGCATTTACACAACAAAAAAGTTAACATTGCAATTGTTCTGCACCACTCACAGTGGTGCAGAGCAGATCATGTAAAAGAGCCTATAGTGATCAGGCTACACATGACAGTGTAACAGAGATTAATATAAGGCTCTCGGAACACTGACAGCAAATCAAATTGCAGCATTTCTGAGACTCATTTTATAATTACAATAAAACATAGACTTCTGTGTTATAAAATATATATATATATATATATATATATAACAAATGTTTTGAAACTTTAAAAATTACAAAGTATTAAGTTTTTTCTGTTTAATGTATGAGTAGGGTATGTGTAATAAGTCTATACACACACAGAGACACACACACACGCCTTGTGAAAACTCATTACACACCTCTGTTCATCTATTATTCTCTAGTTCATTTATCCAAGGTTATATCATTGAACTGAAGCTCATTTGCAATGATGACCTGACAGACAACAGCACCAAAATTAAAATACAAATAATACAAATGCATTCAAAAAAAGAGTAATAAAACTGATTGTGATGGATTCTTCCCCTTAGGTATACAGTACATTATAATTCTCTCCTGTTTTATTGTTTAAGATTGTTTTTAGCGTATAAAAATGTAAATACCTGCAGTTAAACTGTCACAGCTCTATTGTAACCTGGGGAAGATTGCCTAACGTACCACTGTAATGAAACTGCAGGGCACTTAATAGGAAGGCATTCCAGTAGTCTTCTAAGACAAATGTGGACCAGACCAAGGGGGACATATTCAGAGATGACCGGATGAGCGGCAGAAAAAGATGCACCACCCAAACAAATGGGTCGGCCTGCTCTGACGGGATATTCGAACAGATTGCACATTCACAACAGATCGCACATTCTGTATGAATATCAGACCCTGGCTATGTGACACAAAGTGGGTGGCCACCATATGTGGTGCAGTGCATCCAGGGTTTGGGGCTGAAGGCAGCCAATTGGGGAATGAGTAGCGCATACTTGGATGTGTTGTGTGTGTCCCCCAAGGGTGATATTCAGCCACAAAATGTTAATGAGCTGATTGGGCGTGCACGGTGCATCCGGGCCCCCCGCATTCTCATTAGCATGGTTGTGCCGGGCATAATACGCTGGGCCAGACCCCTCCAAGCCCTGATCATAAAGAAAAAGGTACTGGAGCCCTGCCAGCCCTGGTAGTCTAGTGGTAACCCCTTCCCAGCCCCAATCCCCAATGTATGTAAACTAAAAACATTCCCCCTGTTTCCATAGTGTAGGGTCCCCCCTCCCAGCCCTGATCCATGATATAATAATGAATAAAGAACCCTTTCCCCAATATTTCCATAGAGTTGCATACCTCCCTCCCAGCCCCAATCCCAAGATAATATAAAATTAAAATACTCATTCCCCAGTCTTTCCATAGTGCAGTGGCCCCCCCACCCCTGTCCTGACCAACATGGAAATAAAACAATCCCCCACAATCCCTGGTAGTCTAGTGGTCCCCCCCCCCAGCCTCAATCATATACATGTTAGAAATAGTAATCCCCATATCCCCAGTAGTCTAGTGGCTCTCCACCCCCAATCTGTCAGGATGGGACCCCCTCTCCCAACCCAACCGGAGTAAGCTACTGGCTCATCCTTCCTCATACCACCATGGCCAGCCGCTGATTGATCTGTCAATGAATGGGTATTGTACATATTATGTACAGTACCTGTTCATTGACAGTTCAGTCAGCAGCTGGGCATTGTGATGTGAAGAAGACTGAGTTAGTCACCGGCTCTGGTTGGGTTGGAGGAATGTGGGTTGGGGGGTCCCATCCTGATCAGGTAGGGGCCACTAGACTACCAGGGATATGGGGGGGTTATTATTTCTACCATGTATATGATCGGGGCTGGGGGGAACTGCTAGACTACCAAGGATTGCGGGGGATTGTTTTATTTCCATGTTGATCGGGACAGGGGTGAAGGGACACTGCACTTTGGAAGGGCTGGGGAATGGGTATTTTAATTTTATATTATCTTGGGATCAGGGCTAGAAGGGGATACACTACACTAAGGAAATACTGGGGAACAGGATTCTTTATTCATTATTGTACTGGGGATTGGGGCTGGGAGGGAGGACCCTACACTATGGAAACCTGGGGAGGGATTTACATTTACTTCGATTGGGGCAGAGTTGGAGGGGTGCCCTACAATATGGATAATTGGAAGGGATTTCTTTTGACATTGACTGGGGATTGGGGCTTTGGGGGGGGGGACATGCTCCACCCTGGCACTTGTATGGGTCACCACCCACCCACCCAGCACAAATTTAGGGCTGGGTTTTGCAGACCTAACTTTCTGCCAGTGCATCTGGTGATGTCTTTGCCAGGGTGCTACTGAACGTTGCGAAATGAAGCATATGCATAAGGGACCCCTCATTTGCATGCCTGCATCTCATTATTCCTTGCTGTGGTGCACTTGGGTTTGCGGGGCACATCAGAGGCTTCTGAATATTGCCACACCCCAATGGCCCTCGCATGTCGGTGTTGCGTGGGTGCAGCTAGGGATGCACCACGCATATCCTTTGAAAATGTGGACCCAATTGTTTCTGAAGCAGAACTGGAAGAACAGATCTGCCAGGGCTGGTTTGGGCTGGTTTATCACTGGAAGTTAATGTGACAGCTGGCTTAATAAGATGTGTGTTGTTGACCAAGGGGCAAGGCCCTTTTTGTGGGCCTGGGAATTATGTGACAATCATGCATTTGGGTGCAGTGCTCAGAATGCTCACCTCTTCTTCTGATGCGTTCATAGAACCAGTAGCTTTGTGTGAACTCTAGCATCTGTAACTAAGAAGGATCTGTCCAAATACTGTACATCCACTTGGAGAGAAGAAAATAGATTTATCTAGTGCTGTGGGAAACCTTTATGGGAAGTAATATTGTTAAAGGCTGTGTGGCCCTGGTCAGATAGATTCAATTTATGTTAGTCTTTTTCCATTAATTGTAATTGCTTTATCTAAAACTTGTTTATTTTAAGTTATGTTGTTTGTAAAGTATCATCACATTTGCTGCATGTACATTGTGCATATATATTTTTTATATTTAATCCATTTGTGAATTTGCAGTGTTTTTACAAGGTATAGGCAATTTATTTTACTGGCAGCTCTATGTTTCAACTATGAGAATATGTACTGAATTAAAAAGTATTTTCACTTCTATTGTAACAGGATATTCATGAGTTACTAAAGTAAACAGGGGACCCTATGTCCAAAGGCCTGGTACAGAGTGAGTATGGGCATAAAGTGGGATGATGAGGGAATGCCCAGTGGTGAATTTCTACACAGGTGGTAACAGCACTGGTGAAGTATATTACAGTTGCAGCCATTGACATGTCCAGATATTTCCTGAAATGTCCTGCCTTCATGTATTACCACTTTATGGCCACCAGAGAGATTCCCTTCAAAGATATCACAAAATATTTGGAAATACCTGGACAACTTGATGGCAACAACTGTTAGCCAGTTATCAGTCACTGCCTCTTTAAAAGAAAACTCTTGAAAACATGTGAAAGAAGCAGCCAATTCTCCCTTAATGCCCACCAAACACAGTCACTAGGTTTTCTAGTCGGGAAACGAACCTGTTTCTGCAGCATACTGTGTGGTTTGTAACTGTGCTATGGCACCCAGCAGAAGCATCTTGGTCTCCACTTTGCAACAGCCACTTTAACGGAAAAGTCTCTTCAGCTTATTCATGAGTCTTCTTCCTGTTGTGACTGTCTCTGAGTGGTCGTGCTTGTGGCATTGTGTCGCCTGGCTGCTGTGTTACAGTGCGCACTCCCACAATCTTGGCAGCAGTCCTGCATGCTGGAAATCTGCATCACCCTTGTCAAGTTTAAGAAATATAAGCTTTTTTTTAATTACTGTATGCTTATATTTTACACAGTCAGTGAATGTACTGTTGTAGACAGGGAATGTCAGGGAAATTTCATCATTTAATGTAATTGACAGTAAATGTTGAATGCCAGCAAAAATGGATGGCAGTAAATGAAATATTTATTATTGTTCTCCCATGCATACAACGCAGAAAGCATCTGTCCTTGTTGGTTTCTGTCCCACCTAACATTTCTGTGTGCTGGCTTTGTACAGTGCTCTGTTGTGTGAATTGTGCCCCCCCCCTCCCCACTGAATCAGCTTGGATGTATTCCGTTCGCCTTTATGTGACATGGTGAACAGTCAATGTCAATGCATAGAAACGGTTCTCAGTGGCGTTGGGGGGGCACAATGTCAATTCACTGAAGCTATTCTCTGGTTGGGGGGTGCTCAGCTCAATGTCAGTCCTTCTGCTTTCCATACTCGCAGGGGAAATATGTTCTTGCCATGTGTTTTATCTGAGCATACTCCACATGGAGACCATGTATTTCAAGATGTGAAAGGTTATTCGACCACAGAATTCTGAACAGAGCTGATGGTGACCAGTGGTCCTTTTTTACAGTGCATTGAATTATATGTTAATGTTTGGGGCTGTATCTTCTCTGTCATTTTGTTCTTTCAGTCACACTGTGTTTGCTGACATGCCAACTTGTATACTGAGAGGATGTGCAAATGTTTCTGGTAAAACAAAGTGTGGCCATCAAGTCAGCTTTCATCGAGTTCCCTTAGAACCCCAATTGAAGAGGAAATGGCTCATGGCACTTAATCACCCAGACATCAACCTGGAGCAATTTGAACCCCGAAAGCACAATGTAGTCTGCATAGACCATTTCACTGATGACTACTTTTTGACAGGTAATTGTGGCTGCCTTCTTTGTCTATATTTCACTGTCCCATTTATGATATTGTGTTGTGAGTCTTTATAGCAGTATGCACAGTGCTGTCAGTACATAACTTGCCTCATTACTATTCCACTTGCTGTTTCAGAGGTGCTATGTCATTGCCCCCCCCCCAAAAAAAAATGATTGCATGGCTATGTAAAGGTAGTGGTTTGTAATATCCCCCATCATTGTGGTACTTCTGGAATCAAAGTTAATCGCACACACTGAATCAGCTGCCTGTTATTCTTTTCTCTGTTTTCTTCTTTCTTTTGCACCTGCATCATGCAGTGCTTTCAGTAATATCCCTCATGGTGTAACACAGCCATATTCTGCCCTTCATGCCTGTCTCATAATTCAGGACATTCCATGCTGCCCTTTGGCACCCTTCCACTATCCCAGTCCTGTATGCTGCCATGCCTCATTCATGTCCATTTCCCCTCACCACAGATGGCGTACAGGTGACAAGGTACATAGTGACAGTCAGGTCTTATCTGCTCACTGCAGTGCTTTCAGTGAGCATTACTGGCACACCACTGTGCTGTGCTAGCCTGTTGCATGTCAATCTTTGCCACTATAATGTTCTTTTCTTCCTTTATCAATTTTTCATTTGTACCAGTTTTTGTAAAGCAACCTCTACCAGCCACCCCTTCCACACCCCATGTATATGGTAGCATCTCACAGTCACATTGATGCATTCTTGTGCCCTGCACTTAATTCCATAGTGGCTTTGTTACATGGCATGCTGAAGCACCCCGCTGTGCGTGAAAATCAGTCATGCAATTTCCATCCCATACATATGAGCATTTGAAGAAGCCTTCGCAAGAAGGCCATTTTGCTGACGTGGTGTGCTCATATTGCAGGAGCCCCAGTTCTAGCCACTGTCCCTGTCCCTACTCCCCCCACCCTCAATAGCCATGACCCTTAACTTACCCCTATTCCAGGCTATCACAAAGCTTCCCACTGTTTTCTATGACATTACCTCTTGCAAGGGTGCCTTCACCACGTTCCCCACCCGATTTGTGAAGAAGTGCTTCCCAACCTCACACCTAAACTACTGTTGTGACCACTCATGTCATGGTTCCACTCAGTTGAAAGAGAGCCTCTTTATCAACCCTATCTACAGGTGTCCAAAGAAAGTTTTGTATTCACTAGCTAGCATGGCTAGTGGCTGGGAAAATACAGTAGTGACACAGAGTTTTCCACTGGCACAGTTGATGGATATATTTAACTGCTGCCATCTCCAAGTCAAGACCACAGGGCTACTTCAATTTAAAATCTGACTAGGCCCATACAAAATCTACCATCATTTTGTTACTGGAAATGTGCAAATTTTGACCCCTGATTTTTTCCCTTTGCATGTACTTGAAGGTCCCATCATGTCCCATGGAAGTAATAGAACAGAAAAGTGATCTAGGCATCACTATATAAAGGGACCTGAAGATGGAAAGACAATGCAAGCGATTAGTGGCTAGGGGCAGCAGAATGCTGTGCTGCATCGGAAAAGGAGATTACCAGCAGAAAAAAGGGAGTTCATAGAAACATAGAAACATAGACTTTGAAGGCAGATAAGGACCACTTGGCCCACCCAGTCTGCCAATTTTCCTACCTACTGGGTAAGCTGAAGATTCAAGTTTACCAACAGCCTACTTCCTCTTACCCCCCCCACTATAATTGCCTTATGTCTGTCCAATAAGCAGAGTGCTTGGATGGTATGGTTCAGGTACCTAACTCTCCTCCTCTTCTTTTGTGAATACTGACCATAACTATTTGTTATTTATAACTGCTGATTGACTGTCATCTTCTTTCCAAACATCCTCCCCCTTATTTACATCTTATTACCTTGCTCTTTCTTTGTTCTGTAATGTGCCTATCAAACATTTTATCATCATTCTTCTGCAAGCTGTATTTCTTTTCCTCTCTTTCTGCCCTTGCTATACTGACTGTCTTCCATGCTTCCTCATGCTTTAACTTGGACAGTTATCTGTTGTTGTACTTCTAATTTTCCTTATCCTTTATGATAGCTATCTTTTCATACCTAACCTTCCCTGCAACCACTTTTGAGAACCACAGTGTATTTCATTCCCTTCAATGTGGGTACATAATGGTCAACCAAAAACTTTCCAGTATTTTATCTGTGCTGTTGTGTATATGGGTTACCATGTGTTATGGTTTGGCATGTTTCTTCACACCACTGCTCATTAACACATCAAGACACATACACTAAGGCAATGGCTGTCTTTCGACTGCACTAAGTAATTTACAGTTCACCTGTATTTACTTGACTACATAGGTAAGGTAGTATTCCTTATTTTTAACATTTACAGATGCAACCAATAACATTAAACGGATGAAGCCAGATGCTGGTCCCTCTGTGTTCAAGACATTATGGCCAGGAAATTCATAAGTCAGGCATCAAGAAACTGACATGGTAAGATGCCACTATGCCAATCATGTCCTTACAGTAATAATGTCCTCAGTTTCGGATCATCATATGAACATACATATGAAGAAGCCACCAGAAGAAGAAGGCAATTTGGTATATCAAGTCTTCTCGTACTGCTGTGTACACATCTTGAGTTAACGTCTCTGCCCTCCCTCCCCACTTCTATCCTCCCTATCCAGGTTTCTTGCCTTCCCCTATGCCTACCCCAGTCTGTCTTACAGCTACCCACTGTCTTAAACAAGACTAACTCTTCCAGCAGCGCATTACAAGTGTCCACCACCCTCTTTGTGAAGAAGTGCTTCATGACCTGCCTCCTAAACCTCCCACCCTCCAACCTAAGTTTGTGCACCCTCATGGTATGGTAGTCAGTCAGCTAAAAGGGACTCTCCTTATTAACCTTATGTATCTCTTTCAAATACCTGAAGTCCCCAATCATGTGCCTGGTCTCTGTCCTGTCTCCCATGGAGTACATGTTCCATGCACTCAACCTCTCCTCATCTGCCTCACCATGCTGACCAGCTATCATCTTTGTAGCTCTCTTCTGGACCGTCTCCATCATGTTAATGTACTTTTTGAGATGTGGGCACAGTACTGAACTCCATACTGTACATGCGGCCTTACCAGTGACCTGTACAAGGGCAGTATAACATCCTCTGTCCTACTACTGATCCCTGTATGTATGCATCCCAGCATCTTTTTTGCCTTTGCTGCTGCTTTATTACACTGTGTGTAGTGCTTAATCTCACTACTGATCATCACTCCAAGGTCCTTCTCCTCCTCTGATGCAGAGACTCAGACTCCACCTAGGTCATACTATGTTCTGTACTTCTTGGCTCCCGATATGCATAACTTTGCACTTATTGGCATTTCAACCAACCTGCAAGATCATGGAGCACCTACTGAGCTTTTCCCAATCTTCCTGTAGGTCCTGTACTACTACTACTACTACTACTACTACTGACTACTGTAGTGCTCTTTACTTCGGCATCACAGGAGGGACCCTTCACAGGGTGCAGTTGGTGCAGAACACTGTGGCCCAACTACTGGCGAGGCTACCTTGATTGTGCAATGTGACTCCGGTTTTGCATGCTCTGCACTGGTTGCCAGTCAGGTGGCGGGTCCTCTTCAAGGTGGGCTTGCTCACCTATAAGGTCCTGGCTTCCTGTCTGAGCTCCTGTCACCTGTGAGTCTCTTCAGCTCATTCATGAGTCTTCCTCCTGTTGTGACTGTCTCTGCGTGGCCGTGCTTGTGGCGTTGTGTCACCTGGTTGCTGTGCTACAGTTCACACTTCTGCAATATTGACAGCAGTCCTGCATGCTGGAAATCTGCATCACCCTTGTCAAGTTTAAGAAATATAAGCTTTTTTTTTTAATTACTGTATGCTTATATTTTACACAGTCAGTGAATGTACTGTTGTAGACAGGGTATGTCAGGGAACTTTCATTATTTAGAAGTCTTCTTCAAGGTGAGCTCGCTCACCTATAAGGTCCTGGCTACCTGTCTGAGCTCCTGTCACCTGTGACCTCTGCCCACTCCCTGCATTCTGTTTCAAGGGGCCTCCTGGTTCTTCCCAGGGTTCGGCTCAAGACCTCTGGTGACTGAGCATTTAGTGTCTCTGGGCCGACCCTGTGAAACACATTTCCAGCTGTTGTCCAGGAGGTTCCCTTGATTGATGTCTTCAAGCAGAGGTTTAAGGATCGTCTTTTTTGCTAGGCCTTTGAGGATTAAACCTGTCACCCCATATCCTAGTTCTCAGCTATTTTATATTTATGCTTTTAAGAACATTGTTTTAATGCTTCTGCTAATGCTATTATAGTTATGTCTATATTTATATTTTGTATTATGCTTTTTGGTTTTATTGTGTATGTCACCCAGAGCCTCCAGGATTTGGTGCCTTAGAAATAAAATTGCCTTGCCTTGCCTGTATCCCCTCATCTGTGTCCACTCTCCCATAGAGCTTTGTGTCATCCACGAATAGGCCCATTTTGCCATTAATGCTATCCCCATCACTGATGAAGACATTACACAGCACCAGACAGAGCACTGAGCCTTGTGGGATCTCTCTGGTTACCTCTATGGTGCCAGATAACTCTCCCACCACAACCATCCTCTGGGTTCTGTCCCTCAGCCAATTTTCCAGCCATCTTGCCATCTTTTCCCTAACCCCAACATCCACCAACTTCATGATCAACCTTTACCAGAGTACAGAGTCAAAGGCCTTGCTGAAATCAAAGCAGAGGATGTGTATCACTTCACACCGATATGCTGTCTTTGGGACACAGTCAAAGAAGTCAGATTTCTCTGACATTACCCCCCCATGAACCCATGCTTCCCCTTATCATGGAGATCATGATCCTCTACATATTACAACAACCTTTCTTTTACTATTGTCACCATGACCTCACACACAATGAAGAGTGAGTGCTCTGTAATTACCTATGTGTTCCTTGTGATCACTTTTGTGAAGGGGCACCACATGTGCTGTTCTCCAGTCCTGTGTTAACATGCCTGACTGTAGTCAACTATTAAATTGGCATGCCGTTGCCCATGCTACCTACTCAGCCGGTTCCTTTAGTGCCCTTGTATGTATGCTGTCTGTTGCCCATTATTTGTTAAACTTTAATGACAGCAACCCTTCCCTCACTCTATCCTCCTCTATCACTATGTCTGTTTTCCACTCCCTCCCTGCTCCTCTTTTTACCCCAGAAGTCAGTGGTCATCTGTGTCAACCAGTATTCAATCCTTAATGATGGCCCATCTTTGGTCAACAACCATATCAGCTCTGAAGCCTGCCAGATTTCTCCTTATCACATGACAGCACTCACAGCTGTGATGTGTTTTCTGATGCACTGGCCTGAATGCACTTGAAGTGTTATCCCAACAGGTGCTACTGTAACACCATTGTATTGGCCACAGTACAAACTGTCTTGCATGGTAATATTCCAACATGTCACACACAGAGGTTCAAAGATCATGCACAAGTGATGTCTAAAAATTCCATCACACACTTGGTACATTTATACATGCTATTCAACTCTGCATGGCCACCAACATGTACTCCTTCCATGTCAAGAATATATGATAAATTTGGCAATCACTATATGCAACACTACAGCTATCTGAAACTGAGGGCAAACTTGATTCATGTTACTTCACAACATATGCAACAGAACTACACATTCAGTGATGTTTGTCACTATCAATCATTCTCCCTTTCTTATAGGGTCAAGATGATGACATGCATCATGAGGACATGTATTCTGATACTCAAATGTCAACATCTAATTCTGTATCAATATCCGGCCAAACATGTTCATACAATAAACGTGGTGTCTCCTTCCTGACTGCATTCTTCTCACTGTCCAGCAATACCATGGTAACAGGAATCAGGAAGGTGTCTGTTGAAATTCAGTGCACAGTGGATAAAGCGGACTTCGCGTGCCAATGGTCTGAATCACCAGAAAGCATTTTCAAGGACCACCTGTACTCTAAAAGGTGTTCATCTGGCATCACCATGGATAGCATATCGAACAGTCAACATGGAGACAACTACAGTGCTATTTCTGACTACCAAGAAGGGCTGCATATTGACAGGCCAGAAATGTCATCCGCCCCCATCAAAGTTAAACAGCCACAAATGTCATCCAGCTTCACTCACCTTTCTGTGCTTTCCTCTGAGTCCAGTGAATCATTAGATAAGGATGTTTCTGTGTTCTCTGTTCATTCAAACAGCAACAGTGACATGAAGGCAACTGACGATGATGATGAGAAGGACAGTCCATTCCTCTCTGACACCATCACAAATCAGCAGAAATTACTGGTCTTCAAAGTTCAACTTTTTCTACTACTTGAGATGTTAGTTTGTAAGCTGTGCTATCTTCCCCTAATGGTAAGCAAAACATACATTTGAGGAACCATGCTTGCAGTCGAGTTTTGCTGTCCACGTTCACATCTATTCACCTGGCGCTCCCAACCAATGTTTGGAAAAATGGCTGCAGGAAATTTTCTGTGTAGCGCGGCTGTGATATTGACCGGCAATACTTACACACTCATATCTGAGTTCTTCAGCTGTCTCAAAGTGCCGTTCATCTCTGAGAGTCACTACCATACCCTTCAATGGCAGTATTTTTTACCAGTAATCAACCTACACTAGATAACTGAAAGGAAAAAAACAGCTTGACTTACTGGCCAACAAATGTGTCATGGTGATTGGCAATGGCCGTTGTGACTCTCCCGGTCACAGTGCTAAATACTTGACATATACTGTGATGGACATGTCCAGCAATCATATCTTGCAGTCAGAATTAATTCAAGCCACCATAAAATCCAATTGCATGGAAAAGAAAGGATTTGTACATGCCATACAAAACTTGGTCGACAACGGGGTAGACATTGGCACTATTGCAACTGATAGGCACCCTCAGATTGCATTGTTGGTGGACAAAGGTGTGTTTCCTGGAATATCACACCAATTTGATGTGTGGCACATGGCTAAATCGATCAAAAACATTTCAGCAAAAGGTAAGCAAAGGCACTGTGTAGCCCTACTCCCATGGTCTAGGTCCCTAATAAACCATTTTTGGTGGTGTGCCTCAACCTGCCCCAGAAATGCTGCACTACTAAGGGAGAAATGGATATGGTTATTAGAACATATGGCGAATTCACATAGTTGGGCTGTGGGATTGGTTTTCAGGGCCTATGAACATCAGCACATTTCTGAGCTTGATGAAAGGGAGCTCTGCTGGCTTGATAAGGGAACACCAGCCCATGTTGCCTTGAATGCCATTATGCTGGACAAGAAACTTACGAAAGACATTGAGAAAGTCACCGAGTTCTGCTACACTGGCAAACTTGAGGTATTCCACTCCATGTTGAATAAGTACTGCCCAAAGTGCCAGCATTTTTCCTATGAAGGCATGCTTGCACGGACCCAACTGGCAATTCTGGATTACTCTGAAAATTGCAGGCATCCACTGGCAGTGCATACCAAAGGTCAAAACCAGGGCAAAGAAAAGTATTGTTTCATCTTCTCTAAATTGACAAAACAGTGGGTCACCAAGCCAGTGTATGACAGAAAGACATCCCAGTTCTTGGAGAAGCTCATGGATGATGTTGTGTGTTTCAAGACTGGAGAACTCAGCAATGTCCCTGATATCATCATGCCGACTGTACAGTACCACAAAATATAACACCACTTCCACGGCCAGAGAAAGAGGAGTTAATTGACAAACTTTACTAGAGATTTGGAAAACAGTAGTGTGATGCATGTGACATGCTGATCAGGAAAAAAATGGTGCAATACAAGCACGCTTGATGTGTACAGAAGTCATGTTCTGCATGGTAAAAGTTCAACATCAACAGTGACCCCACTGAGTAGTGCTCAGCAGCGGCAACAGTGACATACGTTTTGTGTTTCTTGTGCACTGCACAAGACATTTCAGATCTAAAACTGGACCTCATACCATGTGTCACAATATTGTCATGCGCACTACATTGTGCATCAGTCACCATTTGTAAATACCTTATTTACTGTTAGCCATATGTTTTTCACCCTTAGTTACTGCCTCAGGTTCATAGGAGAAAGAAGAATTGTGGTATAATATACTGTTTGGATGGCACGGTGACATTTAGAAACCCAGAGTTTGTCTTACACTAAATGCGATGTTAACAAATTGAAACCCTTTGCCAATTGTTATGGTGTTTACACACATGACTGCAATACTGTTTTTGTTCAGATGATCAATTGTGACTCATTGTTCTTTACATTGTATTATGAGTGAATGTGTCACTGTTACAGAGAACGTCATTGTAGTCCGTGGTTGTGCTACTACAGCAATACTTAATAGTTCCTAAGCAATCAATTGCCATGTTCTAACCTCCAGTTGTCTGCCGGCCTTTTTATGTATGGTGAAATCACTCTACCTGTACAGTGCCTGTACAGTTCATCAATGGTGCACCGTGTCTACGTCATTTACAAACTGCAGATTTGCCTTGTCTGAAGGCAGGCTGACAGATGTTCTGAGGCACATCATTATCCAAGTAACTAGTCATCATTTCTTTCCATACTGTCCACATCATCCTACCCATCACTGATGTGAACATGACAAATTTGTAATTCACCACATACTCCATGCTGCAAGTTTTCAGAAGTTGCTGCAAGTGTGCCATCTTCCAGTCTTCTGTCACCCACAGTGCATCTAGCGACAAGTTAAATAACCTTGCCACAGGTCACACCACCTCCTCATTGTGGTCATCTGGCATGGACATCAAATGGCAACAGCAGTTGGAGCTTGTGTACCTGCGCACACCACCAGTCACACACCATTAAGGTCACCACACCAGCAGAGAGTCCCCATAAGTGCCATCCATGGAACAATCATCACCATCTACACGTCTGCTTACTCAACCTTCTTTGTTGCTCTGTAAGCCACCACCATCCTTATTGACATTGCAGTCTGTAGCTCCACACTGACCCACAAGAATTCTGCTGCCCCTTGATCAGCATGGCATTATGCGAACTTAATGCCCTCCGTGCTGTGCAGCTTATTTCACCACATTCCGGACAGCCCGATCCTTGGTGAATCACCACCAGCACTGGATAAACACTACACTCATGAATACCACAGCCAAGCCCTCAACAGCCATCAGTGGTTTGAGCTACATCAGTTGTCCCCACCCACCCGAGTCGTGCAGTGGCATAAATTCCTTTACACCATATCTCCCCCACCCACCAACAACCACGTATCCATGTCTGCTCTGGACAGTGTTAACACCACTGAAAATGCGGATAATTGTTCCTCCTGCACCATATGTGTGTCAGTGCCTTCAACATCCAGTAAGCCTCATCCACTTCATTGCTTTACTGATCATTTGTTCTTAAATAAATGCTAATATATTGTTTAACAATAAAGCACGCTCCATGATTTTTGGCAATGCCTCCATCCCCGTGTCAGAAATGCAAAAAGTTTCACAGTACGTGCTACCACCCTTGGTCAAAAGTATGCACTTCATGTTGGTGTCCACCAATAGCATGGCATTCTCCACCTCCACAATAAATGGATCTGTTCCTGGTGTCCCATCCCTCCTTTCCCTTTGGATCCTGTCTCAATCCCCATGGCAATGTCTTAATTATACCCCGTTAGTCAACACCTGTTCACCTTCACAGGGAAAGATTAAGACCAATTATGTACCACTCACATCCTCCTGTCATGGAAGTGTGTCTTCATCATCTTACACATTGACATGTGTCCCTTAATTCCCTCCTACTGTATCATCTTTTACTCCTCCCCCTCCTTCCCTATCCTTTTCTACCAGCTACACTGTAAGACTGTGTCCCTACCTTGTTCTTTCCCCATCCGCTCCTCACAAATGTGGTTTTAATCCTTTCCCTGCAACCCTCCTTTGTTAACCACCCTTCCAACGGTTTACCTTCTCAGCAATGTTGGTATCCCACTTCCCCCTGGGCTCATCCCAATACAAGTAACCACAGTTGGCATTCCACCCAATCCTTTCACAAATCCATATTCCATTCCATCACTCAGTATTATGAAATTGTTGGACACTGTTCCAACATGCACCACACTTGAATGTTCCCTTTACACATGCTCTCAAAACTGAACCTCATTGAGTGTACCGTGACTTATTCCTTGCCTCTTGAAAGATAGTACTTACCTATTCTCCTGGTCTGGTTACATTTTGTACACGACAGCACATTGCTTGTTTGAAGTACTGTGTTTAGTGTGACATAGCTGTACTGATGGCTCAATGAAGCAACCTACAAAGTTTAACTCTCACAGTAGTAAATGTTTATTGAAGTCACCATTACAGGCAAAATTAAGTGCAATGCTAGTTCTAGAGAACCGTGCCAGTACAACGTCAACACTACATTTTCATCAGCATTGTCTGAGGTAAACATGTATAAACAGGGTAGAACACCAGCTAACAGCTTTATACATTGAATGTAACATAGCAACAGATGTTTTGCAGTCCAGCCTGACCATGTACTGTGTAATTAACTGTGAACCAGTCCTATGTTCTCGCATTAGTATTGGTTATCTTATTACGTATTAAAAATAGAAGGTATTTATACCTGTTGAACAACTACACAACTTTCCTTCTAAAACTTGTTACACATGTTAACAGTATTTCAAATAAACTTTGAAACTCAAAATGGTAAGGCTCCAAATGATGACTATCTGAGCTGTGCATTGAACCAAAACCTGAAAGTCATTTTTGAAGAGCAACATTATCAACAGTAACAAAGTACAGCACTATATGCGCAAACAACATTCAATAAAGTTTAATGTGTTCCTGATATGGAAATTGTCTCTAGGACAACTCATTGAGAGAGGACTCTGTCCATGCCTCTAGTTCACTTTCATCAGCCTCAAGAAATCTGGTATACTGCCCACTTACTTCAGGCCATTTTCCATGAATCACAGACACCACACATGAAGGAATCACGCAGCATACCTTCCTTCCTTCCTAAGAAGTCATGGATCCAGTGCATGTACTGACTATAAGCGGTTAGACGCATGGACCTGTGGGAAAAGAAGAGACGAATTGAGAAGACGATCAACACATCAATACAAAAAATGAGCAATGGCAAACCCGTGGATGAAATCCAAATAAGAAGATGCAATCCCGGTTGTGGTAAAAGGGATTGTTGCCATGCCACTGCTTTTCATAGTACATACAGAGAGCCTAGTGGCATGTGATCACATAGTTATTGGTACAAGAGCAGGAATGTAGTTTGGGTGGAAACATGGAAGTGTGCAACAGGACAGGTGATATAGTAAAATACTAACATAATGAAAGGACAGCAGAGTAGGCCTGATGGTCTTTCATGTCTGCTCGATAGTCAGCACCAATAATGGGTGCTGATTTTCCTGTCCCCCCACCTCCCTCTTGGGTTTTCATAACCACTGTCCAAGGTATTTCTCCTGTGCTGAAGTTACTCAGCTATACCTGCCCTCTATGCCTGTCACAGCCACTCTAGAACCCCTTCAAAGTATCCTCTACCACCAGTCTCTAGGGAATTGCATTCCATGGTTCCACCACCCTTTCAGTGAAGTAGCTCCTCCTAATGTCTCCCCTGATTCTCCCCTTCCCCCCCAGCTTCCACCTGTGTCCTCTGGTTGCCCACCCTCCTCATTTTGGAACACACCATCCCAGTCTACCTTATGTATTCACTATATTTACTTGAACACCTCTATCATGTCCCCCTATCCCTCCACTCCTCTACAGAGTACATGTTGAGCTTCTCATGCCTTTCTTCATATGTTCTGTCCACCATGCCCCAAATCATCTTGTTGCCCTCCTCTAAACACTCTATAGGAGTACAATATCCCTTTTAAGTACAGACTAAAGAACTGCACACAGTACTCAAGGTGAGGCATAACCAGGCAGTTATACAGAGGGATAATCACTTCCCTACCCCTTGGCCACTGCCCTCTTAAAGTTCTCAGAGTTCAGCAGGTTGACATCCCCCACCAACACCCTCAGATCCATCCCCACCTTGGAGACTTGTATTGTGTCTCCCACCAGGGTATACATTTTGCATGTATTTTTGCCACCAGGTGATGAACCCTGCATTTCCCTACATTGAATCTGAGGTTCCACCAACTCGACCACTTCTGTAGAGCCTCAAGGTCCTCCTTCAGGTCTACCCACCACTCATCCACACCCAACACCACTCTCAGCATTGACTCATCCACAGAGACACTCATTACACTCCTGATACCTTTCCTTATTTCAGAGGCATGGATGTTAAACAGGAGTGGCCTGAAGGTGGTCTCAGATTAATCTGAATTAATTTTTCTAGGAGGGGACAATGGAAGTAACTCAGGGAAGTGTTGTTGGGTGGGCCTCACTCATCTTGATTTAACAAAAGCCTTCGAACCATAACACATGACAGATAGATACAAGTTGTGTAGTCTGTCCATGGGGCACAAGGTGGTACACTGTGTTGGCAACTGTCTAATGGTCAGAAAGCAGAGGGTGGTGTGAAATGGTATAGAATCATGGCAGAGGTTGATGACCATTGGGGAGCCTGACCTGCCAAGTTAAGTCTTTGCCCAAGCATTTGCCTTCCACCCCCTTTTGCCCTAGCACTTGCCTCCCACCCCCTACCCCTTGGTTCTTTTTTTCCCTCTGCCCTTCCTATCCCAGTTCCCACTGCCCCTCCCTACCTCACTGTAACAGTCTGCCTTTGCCTCGCTCTCTTCTGTATAATGCTGGCATACCATGTACTATCCCTTAGCATAATTTGTGTCACTGTTTGTCATTGCAATTCATGTACTGTTGAATTTTTTGTACTCTGTATGTATAATTACTATAACTATATTGTGTCTTCTTGTGTTAATGTATCTGATATGGAACCTTTCAACGAGCATCTGTTCAGAGGTGTCATCCAAGATTTCAATAAATAGAGGTGGAAGACTAGGTTTGGTGGCCAAGGCACCTAGCTTCACCCCGAGCTCTTTCCTTCCAGGTTGCTTGAAAGGACAGAGCAAAGAACCTTACCAGAGCAAGGGAAAGGATTAAGACTTCTTTTGGCTAGGCAGATTTTGTTTTTATTTTGTACTCATAGGGATTTTTACTGTTTGTTGCTAACATGTTATTGCTTTCTTTTTCTCTGATTCAAATTGCTGTTGCTGGGTACACCTTCTGCTGCATTATTACAATGTGTGCCTGCAGGTGTGTGCTAACAGATTACTGCTGTAATCTTCTGATTCAAATTGTCTTTTGCAAGGTACGTCTTCTGTTACTGCTTTATTTTTCTCTGTAGCAAAGTGTTTCTTACAGGGTATATTTTTTGCGAAATTATTACAGGTGGTGCCTTACAGGTTTTACAAATTTATCTATCATTAGGATAAGCTTTCAGGGTTACTGCATTTGTTGCTGACTGATTGTTTCTGCTCTTACCTCCTTGTTTCTTTCATCCGTTGTTCTTTTTCAGCAGGGGAAGGGCCCAGCCACCCACCTCCCATCCCCAGCCTCCCCACACTACACTCCATTTATAGGGTAGCACAGTCATGACATTTCCTGTGGCAAAGCAGGAAGGGGCAGATCAGTGGGGTATCCACATGGTGACCTCATTTACAGGGGCACTAGTAATTTAACTTGTTATAACACGTTATACAAAAAACAAACAAACAAAACATAAAATCAAACTTTTGCTTTCATTTTCTTCTTTCTAATTACACTGACCTGGTTATAAACCCAGAAAATTATCTGGAATGGATATCATTAATTGCAGGTACTGCAGAACACTTTTCAGAAGGGCAGTTTTACAGGATTTAGGACACTATCCTACATGCTGGACCATTGGAAATCTTAGGGCTCAGCTCCAGGCAGCAAGAGCAGAGATTGCGCACCTCAAATTTCATATTCAAGAGGAAATATATTATAAGAAAAACCCGTCATTTCCCCAACATCCAACAGAAGCAGCTTGACTGCAGAGGGTACTTGGTCCGGAAGGTTGGCAGGTGGTTAGAAGGGGTAAATCAGGTGCTCCATCACTCAGTGCTCTCCAACATATTACCTCCACAAACCATATAAAAGCTACAAACAGGTACCTGCCTCTGTCTCTGAAATCAAAGAAAGGGGCAGAGGACACTGCACAGCAGGACACTGCAGCACAGGAGCTAGAACAAACCTCACCCAAAACAGGAACCAAAACAAAAAAAGCAAAAAGGAAATCCCATAAACTTCTGATCATAGGTGACTCCATGATTCGAGGAGTTGATACCTATCTCCAGCCAGGGGCAATGGTCAGATGTCTCCCCGGTACATCAGCATGGAGAGACACTGACCACATTGCTAAAATTGTTCAGGAAGCAGGGGAAAACATTGATGTCCTGGTACACATAGGGACTAATGATCTCACCAGCTGGTCAGTTGTGGAGACCAAGGAACACCTGACCAGGCTGGGTGACAAACTAGCATCCATTTCATCTGGTATCTCCTTCTCTGAGATCCTGCCAGGCTGGGAGAAGGGGGCAGATGAATGGAAGGTCAGAGAAGGGAAGGTAGGGGAGCTAAACATGTGGCTCAAGGGCTAGTTCCAGGAAAAAGGAGACAAATTTGTAGGGAGCTGGAAAGTTCTGGGAGCGAAAGTTCTTTAAATTTGATTGACTGCATCTAACTGAGGAAGGAGTTAGTGCATTGTGGCAGAAGTTTGATGTCCTTGCAGAATATTTAAACTAGCAAATGGAGAAAGGGGTGCAGCACCCCATACGTTGAATGGGAAGAATACCCTTCCCCCCTCAGCTAGTGGTCAAACAGGAGTTCAGCATGTTTGTAGGTCATTTGCATCACCAGGTAAGGAAAAAGGTCCAGCTCCCCATATGACACACAGGGGAAACACCAGACCTCACCCAACAAGTAACACACAGAAATCTGGCCAAAGGAATATCATGTACACAAATGCTCGCAGTCTGGGAAACAAGATCCAGACCTGCATGCAATAATGACAGAGGCTAAACTGGACATAGTAGCAATTAACGAGATGTGGTTTACTAGTAACCACACTTGGGAGACTTCAGTACCTAGCTATGTACAGTTCAGAAGAGACCGAGGTGCAAAGGGGGGGGGTGGAGTGGCCTTGTCTGTCAATGAAAATATCAAATCTACAGAAATTCAGAATATACAGAAGGAGCCAAAATAACTATGGGTCACCCTGGAAACAGAAAATGGGACAGCCATAGGAACTGGGTTGTCTACAGGCCCCCAGACCACGGGGAGGACATAGACACATTACTGTTAGAAGATATACAAAACATGACAGCTAAAGGGGAGGTTATGATAATGGGAGACTTCAACATGCCAGATACAGATTGGTCAATACCAGCAGGAACATCTGCCAGAACTAGACACATGGTGGATTCCCTGCAGGGGTAGGGCATCAAACAAATGGTACAACAACCCACAAGAGGCAGGGCTATCTGAGATCTCCAGGTAGAAGGTCACCTGGGGGCCAGTGACCAACACATGGTATGGTTCAGTTTGGCCACTACAACTAAATCATCCCATTCCAAGGCACAAATATGGGACTTCAGAGAAGCTGACTTTGATAAGATGTCCAACAGAGTTAAGCTATCCCTGGCAAAAAGAAATACAGGTTAGGGGGTACAGGCAAAGTGGGAAAGCATTGAGGATGCAATACTTGAAGCAACATCCCATTGTGTTAGAGAGAAAAGGAAGTGCAAAAGAAGAAGGAAGCCACTTTGGTTCTCAAAAATAGTAGCAGGAAAGGTCAGAGCCAAAAGGCTGACCTTCAGGAAATAAGGGAACGCAGCGGGATGAAGATAGGAAGGCATACCAAACTTCCCTAAGGGAAGCAGAGAAGGCAGTATGGCAGGCAAAGGCCCAAACCAAAGAAACACTAGTACAGACAGTAAAAGAAGATGACAAGACTTTCTATAGATATGTTAGTGAAAGGAGAAAGTCCAGAGGGGGTATTGCTAAGGTCAAAGGAGATAAGGGTGTGTGTGAGGAGGAGGACCATGTAAAAGCATCTATCCTAAATAGATACTTCTGCTCAGTATTTACTAAAGAGAAGGTAGGGCAGGGCCCACAGCTCAACACTATGGACACGGGGAAGGGAGGTGAGCACTAGTCCCTTCACAAAAGAAAGGGTCCTACAAGACATTAATAAGCTCAAGGTGGACAAGGCAATGGGACCTGATGGCATACATCCCAGGGTACTAAAGGAGCTAAGGGTGGAACTAGCAGAGCCATTATCAGAACTGTTTAGTGAGTCTCTGACCACAGGAGAGGTCCCAGAAGACTGGAGAAGGGTTCATGTGATCCTGCTCCACAAGAGTGGTAGCAGGGAGAAGGCAGGGAACTACAGACCAATCATTCTTACCTCAGTAGTGGGCAAGATTGTGTAGGCACTCCTTAAGGAAAGGACAGTGCAACACCTGGAATCCATAGGAGCACATAATCCAAGACAGCATGGGTTTACAAAAAGAAGGTCCTGTCAAATTAATCTAATAGATTTCTTTGACTGAGTAACCAGAGTGGTGGACCAAGGGGGAGCAGTTGATGTCACCTACCTTGACTTCAGCAAAGCTTTCTATACTGCTTCACATGGAAGATTGATTAATAAGCTGGGTAGGCTCGGGGTGGGTCAGAAGTTGGTCAACTGGGTGGCAAACTGGGTGACAGGCAGAAAACAGAGAGTGGTGGTAAATGGTATACAGACAGACAAGATGCAAGTCACAAGTGGGGTACCTCAGGGATCAGTTCTGGGGCCAGTCCTCTTTATTTATTTATTTATTTATTTATTTATGTATTTATTTATTTATTTATTTATTTTCTTATTCATTTATTTAAGAGTTTCACCAGAAAGGCATACTGAGCTGTGTACCGCTTGATTCCAGATGTGCCCTGGGGGAAGGGGTTACACAAGGTATAGTAATAAATATGAATACATACATAAACATGTGTGGTACAATACAATAGAGGAGACAAGTCATATGTACAAATAGCAGGTTTACAGATAGGTGATGTGACATGCCCAGGGGGCATTGGGATAGGCAGGGTACAGCATTTATATACATGCACGCTGAAAATAGAAAATAGAGTTAAAAATCTACGTTTCGACCTTAGGTCTTATTCAGGAAATATCTAAAAGAGAAAAACAAGTTAGTGTTTTTTTTTCTTTTTCTCTTTTTCTCTTTTTTTTTTCTTTTAGATATTTCCTGAAGAAGACCTAAGGTCAAAACATAGATTTTTAACTCTATTTTCTATTTTCAGCATACATTTAATATAACCATTTTGTTTTGCTTTAAGACCACATGCTGACGCAGCGCCTTGTTTTTGTTTTTTTACAATTTATATACATGTTCAGTACAGTAGAAATGTAGAGCTGACAAAATCAAAAGTATAAATAGAAGTAACCAGGCAGGTGGTAAAAGAGGGGAGTGGCATGCCCTGAAGGATGGAAATGCCCAACTGCACATAGTAAGCAGTGGTTGGCAACAGTGGGAAGAAACAGTTTTGGTAGTAATCTGCTGGCAGTTAGGTTGTGAGGGATTCAACGGGGCAGGATGCAGGAGCAGGTGGTAGAGAAATGAGTCTTAAGAAGGGCATTCCGGTATGGAGTGCTTGTGGTGTCTAATATCGGCTGTCATGGAGTTCCATAATTTGGGCAACCTGAAGCTGAAGGCAGCCTGGCCAGACCAGGTGGATCTGTGCAGGATGTGAAGGAGCCAAGAATCAGTGTTCCTGAGAGCATATGCCGGTGGTGGAAGGGCATTTAGGGAGGAAGACAGGTAGGAGAGGAGTGACTGTGACCAGAATTTGGCAGTAGTTCTGGCACAGCATAGCAATCTCCGATTGTGGAAAGAGGGGAGGTCTAAGGACTGGTAGAGGTCACAGTGATGAGTACTAGGAGGGCGGTCCAGGGAGAACTGGCAGAAGGAGTTGAAGAGGGGGTCAAGCCTGGACAGGGTGGTTTGAGGGGCAGCACAATAGACTAAATCGCCACAGTCCATAATCGGGAGGATCATCTTTTGGACAATTGCTAGTCGAGTTGGTAGGGGGATGCAACTTTTGTTGTGGTAGAGAGCGCCCAGCATGAGATGCAGTTTCTTGTATAAAGCATCAATATGCACAGAGAAGTCAAGGTACTGGTCTAGCCAGACACCTGTAGGAAGTGCAGACCTCTGGGGGGGGAGCTATCCAGAGTGTACAACATGGGCAGGGCAGGAAGGTGGGACAGTTTGGCCTGAGCACCGAAGGTGAGGGAGACAGTTTTTTTGGGGTTTAAAAATAGTTGATTTGAGAGGAACCAACATTGGATGGAGTCAAAGTCCTCCTGCAGACAGGCTGACATGGCACTGGGGGATGAGCCAGAGGCAAACAGCACCGTGTCGTCTGCATACATGTGGATAGCAGTATGTGGGCAGGCAACAGGCAGATCGTTGAGAAAGATATGTATACGGGGATAGAGTGCAGAAGGGAGATTTTGATTAGAAAGGAATCTATTGATTGTGTGGGTATGGTAGGTGTGATTGTGGAGAACTGGAGTTTAGAGGAGATGTACATGGCAGTGCCGCGAACCTTCTTAATGCCCTGATGGTCCTGGCGGATTAAGGAGTACTCGGGTATTGAGAATTCAGCGTCAAGGTTGTGGGGCTTCAACCATGATTCAGTAATGATTACGATATCAGGGCGAAGGGATAGGACAGTAGTTTGTAAGGCTGCTATTTTGTTCCGGATGCTGCATATGCTTAGGTGGATTATTTTGAAACCTCTTGGGAGGTGAGTAGCCAGTGCGGGGGGTTGCCCATATATTGGGGAGGAGGGACCAGGGTTACGTTCTACATCACCAGCTATAAGGAGTAAGAGAGCCAGGATGTGCCTTGTTAGGTGCATGGTCTTTTGAGATGTCCAGTGGAAAGGGAGATGGTTATGAGTCTGGGAGTTGAGCGTAGGGTCTAAGTAGTAAGGGATATATAAGGAAGGCAGTGCTGCATGGAAAGAGGGAGAAAGGATAGTGGCCCCCAGTGACCAGTTATGCCAGTGGCGCCGAGTGTGGTCTACTAGGGCAGATGAAGAGTGGGGGAGTTGGTTTGTAGCTGCAGAGATAAGGGGCAGAGAGCTAGGCTGAATTGGGTAGGACGAGGGTGGAAGGGAAGATATGGTTGAGTATATCACAATAATTATTAGAGGGAGATATAGCATTTTGATAGAAGTTTGAAAGCTGCTCAGGGGTGGCCACTAGTCACTGAAGAATATAAGGAGCTAATGGGAAAGTGGGCTGATTGGTTCACGCACTCACGCGGTCAACTCTATAAAAGGAGGAGCTCACCAAGGGTGGTGGTGGGGGCAGTGGGGAACCGGTATGCAGCGCCAGCAGGGACTCACTCTGGCACAGTCAGCTGTAGCTGCTGCAAGCGTGGGGTCGTTATCTGGGTGCTTTTTCACTCGTTGCTCCGCAGGGGTTTCAGTGGCTGTGGGGAGGGCTGTACCAGCTTGCCCTTGCGACCTCACTGTGGATAAGGGACAGAAAAAGCAGCTTAAGTACAGGTAGGAAGGGAGGAGGAGCTAACAGCTGGTACGTTGCTTGCAAATGCAGAGAATCTAATTGGTTCAGCATTAAATTATTTAAACAGGAATTAATTGCAATACAGTTTGAAAAAATCACTGACCGTGCTGTCTGCAGCCAAAGAGCCATTAATATGACTCTGGTACTTATACTGTATCCCCTTAAGGCTCAGAATAAATTAATTCCCCTTAAGGTACTGTTCCCCTCAGTGCAAATCCTATGTCGGTTGTGAGAGAAGTGAGCAGTGAAAAAAACAATCTACAACTCTCCACCGACAGAATAGGCAACAGTCTTTGTTTGGAAAAAAGGCGCCAAGTTCAAATTTCCTCTGGCGCAGTCAGCTGTAGCTGCTGCAAGCGTGGGGTCACTACCTAGGTGCTTTTTCAACAAGTTGCTCCATGGGTGTTTCAGTGGCTGTGAGGAGGGCTATACCAGCTTGCTCTTGCGACCTCACTGGGTGCTTTTTCAGCTTGTTGCTCCATGGGGGTTTCAGTGGCTGTGGGAAGGGCTGTACCAGCTTGTCCTCGTGACCTCACTGGGTATTTTTTCAGCTCGTTGCTCTGTGGGGGTTTCAGTGGCTGTGGGAAGGGCTGTACCAGCTTGCCCTCATGACCTCCATTCAATATCTTCATCAGTGAAATTGCAGATGGACTGTAGGGTAAGCTTTGTCTGTTTACAGATGACACCAAGATCTGCAACAGAGTAGATGATCCAGATGGGGTGGGCAGAATGAGAAGAGATCTGGATAAACTAGCAAAATGGTCAGAAGAGTGGCAACTGGGGTTTAATGCAAAGAAGTGCAAGATCATGCACATAGGGAAGAGAAACACTGAAGCCACCTATAGGTTGGGAGGAGAGGTGCTGGCAGTCACAAGGGAAGAAAGAGACTTGGGCATCATCATCACCGATGACATGAAATCATCCAAGCAGACCACTAAAGCAGTAGGTAAGGCTAGGGGGATGTTAGATTGTATTAGTAGGGGAATCACAAGTCGGAAGAGGGAGGTAATACTCCCTCTTTACAAGACACTGGTTAGGCCCCATCTGGAGTACCGCATGCAGTACTGGAGGCTACACCTTCACAAGGACATTAACCAAATTGAGGAAGTCCAGAGAAGGACAACCAAAATGGTGCAGGGACTGCATCAGAAAACATATGAGGACAGATTAATGGAGCTCAATATGTATACCCTAGAGCAAAGGAGTGAGATAGGTGATATGATCAAAACATTCAAACACCTTAAGGGCATTAACAAGGTGAAAGAGTGTAACATGTTTCAATATAAGAAAAATAGCAGGACAAGAGGACACAACATGAGATTAAAGGGAGGCCGATTAAGGGGTAATGTGAAGAAGTTCTTTTTGACAGAAAGGGTGGTGAATGCATGTAACAACCTACCTCAGGAAGTGGTGGATATGAATACAGTGCAGGGCTTCAAACAGGCATGGGATAGGCATAAAGGAGCAATACAGATGAGTATGAATAGATAGGCCATTGACAGAGCAAAGGTCGACGGCACATTTATAAGGTAGAAAAAGAAATGGGCAGACTGGATGGGCCTTGCGGTCCTTATCTGCTGTCAACGTCTATGTTTCTAAACAAATATATAAAAAACACCACTACACCTATGCAAATGATAGAAATCTCTTGCATGCAGGGCAAACTGATATACTGAATGAGATTTTGAAGCACTAAGAGGTTGCTTTGGCAGCAGTATTTAATGCATCCAAAACCTTACTTTTAGCAATGCACACAGTGATGCAAAAAGGCCCCCCATAACACTGGTGCCTGTATGAGATAAAAAAGATCCTTCTTCTACCTAGACACCCATGCCAGCCATCCTGATAGAAATAGATACTCTCTGGTAGTCCAATGGTACCTCCTTCCCTCACTTGATCCCTATTTGTAGTACCTAGTAGTTTAGTGGCTCCCTCCCTCCCTCCTTCTAACCCTATTTTTTATTACTGGTAGTTCAGTGGTTCTTCATTCCTCACCCAGTGCCTGACTGTATGTTACAATGGTTCCTTCATGTCAAGTTTCCCTCACCCCAGTAATCTCTGGCCCGCCCATCTCAACTCCCTCATGGTGGGCAGCAGTTGACCACCACCTGCCCCACACAAGTTCTGTATAAATATGCAAAGCTGTATATAGATACATGACATGCAGTCTGAAAATAAACTAGGTAGGTGAAAGTGTTAAATCACATATGGGCAGATTAGTTTGTTTTCATCATATTTTTCATTTGGCCACTAACCTTGCCAAAATAAAAGCTTTTCTCACCAATCTTTGGTGAAAGTTTCAGTCCCCCAGATACTGCATTCTAAGGGATGGTAGATAGCTGCAGCTGAAAGTGGATGGCAGATGGCTGCTGAATGCTTCTGTGCTGAGAAGATGCAAGCGCATTATATTTTTATGTTGCTATTAAGAAAAGGCGTACTGCCATTGCCTTATCATAAGCTTCTATTAGTTTTATTGCAGCTTCTCTACTGGTTCCTGCTCCAAAGCGGTGCTTATGTCTCTTTGTTTTCCCTAGGGTTTTGAGGCTCCTCATGGCTTATCTGGATGAGTGGATGGATCTGAACTTCTGACTCAGTATACTTGTGAGGTTATGGAACTGGATATCGGGATATTGAGGTACCGAGAGGAACAAATGATAGAATCCAGTTTTGATGATTCTGGAGTCTATTATTTAAGGGAACATGGAAGGAGCAACATGATGATCAGCAACAAAGGCAGTATCAATTACCCCATTAGTCTGGCAGCTTTCAAAACCTTATATACATTCCATTTCAAGGAATCCTGTGTCTGCTCCTCCAGACCTAGGTCCCTTTCCCTTCAGAGCTTCTTGCTCTATTCTCTGACCTTGGCCCTGCCTTGTCATGACTTTAGGTCTTTTCTGCTGTTGACTTCACTCATTTGGCATACCCATTCCTTCCTCCTTCACTCCCCTGCCCACATCTACACTTTATATCCACTTACCCATGACTTAACCCCTATGTTTGTTTATCTGTTTTTTGACTGAGCACACTCTGTACCTACTGTTTTCCCTCAAGTTCTGCACTTTGTATATGATGCACAAATTATTTATCTGTAATTAATGTTTTTACAATCTTTTGTACCATTTACTTGCATTCATACTGCCTTTGCCTAATTATTGTACACATAATTGACATTGTATGTTGATCTCACCTAAACTGTAATTTGTTGTACACATACTTGAAATCGTATGTTGATCTCACCTATATTGTATTACCAATTGTTTGTCCCAGGTCCACCTTGAAAATGAGCTTGCTCAACGGTGTCCGCCTGGTTAAATAAAGATTTTGATTGATTGACTGATTGATTGATGGAAGAGGATAAGCAGAAGTGGAATTAGGAAGACTAAGATACTGAAGGAGGACATATCACTACAAATAGTTGGCAAGGACCAGCTAGCTATAGAAAAGGAGAAAGGCCAAAAACTAATGTATGAGGGTTTTCAAAAAATAATGGAGTTTGTACCAGAAACTCATGCATTATGGACATTAAGGACTTTTATTCAGATATATTTACTTTGGACATATAAAACCCCATTAAACCCTCCTAAATATTTATCTTAGCTGAAAGTTCTGTGCTATTCAATACCTGCCATTGCATTTCATGTGCCGATTTGTATGTCCCTTTTTATTATAAAAGCACTTTAAAAGCACTTTAAGAATTGTATTTTTAGCTAATTTAATTGGCTAATCACTTTTGTGCACTTTTGGAAAACCACATGATTGATGTCTCCCATTTAAAAGTCATCATCACTTGCAAGCCTTGGTATTTCTGACTCCCAACAACACCATGCTGCATGAGCTCCACTGAGCACACTGTTTCTGATATTGTTTTACTATTTGCCTGATTACTGGTAAGCATCTTTTGTTTTGCCCTGACTTATTAGTGGAGCAATATAATCAGTTTAGAAAAATTCAAGCATTTAATTCGGTTTGGTGAACTAAAATGGAAGAGTCTGAGTGTGAGTTTTCCTGTATCATTTTTCTCCTAGATGCAAAAAAAGTTCTGCAGCAAATTTTAACTTTTGTGCACATAGCTATGATTTCAATGTTCTTAGTGCTCTTGATTTGATTAAGAAGCATGTAAGATGACTTTGGTTTTAAGTAAAGGAAACATCTGATTTTCCTTTTTTTTAACTGGAGACATTCTTAACACATACTTTTAACTGTTTAGGGCTTCATTTCTCACTTTCTTTTGGTGTAATAGTTTATATATCTATACACTGTAAATAAAGTTACTGGGCTTGTTATTTCCTTTTATAGGGATTGGTTTTGTATGGAGTGTAGTACTAATGTGACACTGAGACCACAAACAAATGTGAAACAGTTATCCAAAGGCAAAGAGAAAACCTAAGTGGAAGTATTACTTATACATTGGATCTGCATTTTGAAGTGAAATTATAACCCAGTGACTGATTTTAATAATCCTAATTGGAGCTACACTTAACAGGAATTCCTTGTCACTCAGGAAAATAAATGAAAAGCAACTTTTCTTAGTCTATGTTTCCAGATCTGATAGTGTTAAAATGTTGTATTTGTATTCTTATCCTGCATAGGTTTGTACTGTTATTTTATGCCTGGTCAAGGAAGTATTTATTTATTAAGTTGACCCTTAATATTTAAATATTTGTTTGTGAGACCATATATTTTAGCCAGGGACCATTTTTAATTCTCCATATTATAGTTGCATAGCAGCACCACTGTGGTTAGGGTCAGTGGTTAAATTGGAAATGTTTAGGTGGGGGCACTCTCACCTAGATTTCTAGGTGGTGGAACTGTCTTTTCTATATGGTGGAACTCTCCTATAGTGGTCAATGGCATAGGTAGTGAAACTGCCATTTCTAGATGGTGAAACTCTCCTATAGTGGTCAATGGCATAGGATGACAGAAGTGGTGGAACTGTCATGCAATTTCTTAAGAGGTGGTGAAACTGAGTTCCTGTGGGCTCTTGCCCAATTTAACCCCTGGTTAGAGTTGAGTAGGCATTTTAAAGTTAAATCCCAAACTGTGCACTTTAATATTCTCACAGCTGTTCAACAGATTTGCAGGAAATTTTGCATGTGTGGTCTCATGGGGTAGATGATGTGCCAAGTTTCATTCTGGTGAATTTGTGGATTCCAAGATGCAAATAGTGAAGAAACATAAACAAATCACTGTTTTTTTGTTATGTTTTGTGATCACGTAGCACCCTTACAGTTTGGAATTTTGGTCTGAAAGTTTCAGGGTAGAAAGGGCCTGCCTCAGAAGGATTTCCTTTGCTGGTCTGGTGACAAAATACTAATCCATTCCAAAGTTATTAAATTTAAAAAATCCAGGTTCTGAGCATGCTCAGTTATCCCTTCAAAACACAAATTATTATTCATTAGTATGAGGTGACTATGAGATGACTCTAGGTGGCCAGGAAGCCTAGAGTCACCTCATAGCACATAAATAATAATGAGCTTATTTGCACACCTGTTTTCTTTTTAAAAACTGATGAAACTAGACAAATCATGTGAAAACTGCAAGCTATCCCTCTTTGGAAAGCCTGGTCTGTTCAAAATCACTGTTTACAATAATTTATTTTTGGTTTCACCTGTTAACATTGCAAGAAAAGCAGTTCCTTATGTGACCCACATTTTTAAAAAAGTCAGTGTGAGCCTAGCTTATGAATAATCATGAAATTATTTTCATACCCTTTTTAAAAAAAAATTGTAGGAATTAGAAAAACAGACTAGATATTTCCGTACTCACTACAGAAATAGGAGACTACATCTCTCAGTAAAGAAATCATATCAGCTATATACTGTACATACAATGCCTCATTTTGAAAATAAACATCTGAGATTTTATATTTTGTAACCACTACAGAAATGGGAGACTGCTCCTCCTAGTAAGGAAAATAGAAGACAAATTCATATTGTACCCACAATGCCTTGTTATGCACATCAACATAGTAAGTGCTGTACTACAGTCACCACTATTAAAATAGAAGGCTGCACCTCTGAGTAAGAAAAATGTAAGTACACTTTACACTCTACCATGAATTCCTCATTGCTGTTTGCAAATCAGCTGATTAGCTGTTATATTGCAGGAACCATTACCAAAATAAAAGGTAGCTGATTTAACAAAAAGGGACTATTTTATGTCCAAATGCAGTTACAATAATACATTATAATGTTGTTGAAAGCAGGTTTAGGATTTTTTTCCTTAATGTAACAGCTTTAACAGTTTTTCTACACATGTTAAAATTTAAAATGGAACTCATGTAATTTAGCAACTGCAACTGCCCGGCAGGTGGCAATAGAGAGAATTACATGTTGCACTTTAATATCTTTGCAACCATTTAATGGATTTTCATGAAATGTGCAGTCTTGTTGGGTATATCTCTTGATCTGCCAAGTTATATTTTGTTTGAATGTGCAGATTCTGAGATGAGAATAGTGAAAAAACGTAAAAAAAAAATCACTGTTTTTTTGCTTTTTTTTTTCATCACCTTGCACCTAGATGGTGGGTTGGAATTTTGGTCTGAAATTTTCAAGGTAGAAAGGGCTTGGCCCACAGATGTGCCTTTCACTGGTTTTGTGAAAAATATTAATCTGTTTCAAAGTTATTATTAGGTGTGTGTAAATCTCACAACAACACACTCACTGGCATGCATTATTGCTTAAGTGAAACTCATGTAATTCAGTGACTGCCCTACAGATGGCAGGAGGGATCCATTCTATCCAGGGTAAAAGTATAATTTATAATGGAACTCATATGTAATTCAGAGACTGTCCTACAGATGGCAGTAGTAAGTGTAACATTTTACACTTTAATATCTTTGCAGCCGTTCAATAGATGTGCACAAAATTTTGCATTTGAGGTCTCGAGGGGGGTAGATCCCTTGATGTCCCAAGTTTTGTTGCAGTCGATGTGCCAATGATGATAGCAAATAAAGTAACAATCTACTATTTTTGGGTTGGAATTTTGGCCTGAAATTTTTAGAGTAGAAAGGGTTTAGCCCACAGATGTGCCTTTCACTGGTTTGGTGAAAAATATTAATCAATTATAAAGTTATTATTAGGCAAGTGTAACTGTCATAGCAACACACCACCTGTTATGCATTATTGCTCAAACAGAACTCATGTGTAATTCAGTGACTGCCCAACAGATGGCAGGAGGGATAAGTTCTGGGTAAGTGTATCATTTATAATGAAACTCATGTGTAATTCAGTGACTGCGCTACAGATGGCAGTAGTGAGCATTACATTTTGCACTTTAATATCTTTGCAACTGTTCAACGTATTTGCACAAAATTTTGCATGCATGGTCTTTTGGGGGTAGGTATTTTGATGTGTTAAGCTTAGTTCTGGTTGGATGGGCAGATTCTGAAATGTGGATAGAGAAAAAAAATGTAAAAAAGTGCTGTTTTTGTGTCATTGTCTTTCACCCAGATGATTTGGAATTTTGGTTGGAAATGTTTAGAGTAGATAGGGTGTGGCTCATAGATGAGCCTTTCACAGGTTTTGGGTAAAAAATATTAGTCGATTCCAAAGTTATTATTAGGCATGTGTAAATCTCACAACAACAACACATCCCCAGTCATGCATTATTGCTTAAATGGAACTCATGTGTAATTCAATGACTGCCTACAGATAGCAGGAGAGATCAGTTCTGGCCAGGTAAGTGTATAATTTATAATGGAACTCATTTTTAATTTTCGCTACTGCCTTACTGATGGCAGGAGGAATCAGTTCTAGCTGGGTAAATGTATAATTTATAACAGCACTCAAGTGAAATTTAGCAATTGCCCCAAAGGTGGCAGGAGGGATCAGTTCAAGCCAGGCAAATGAATAAATATAATGGAACTCGTGTGTAATTTAGTGACTGCCCAACAGATGGCAGGAGGGATCAGTTCTAGCCAGGGTAAGTGTATAATTTATAATGGAATTCATGTGTAATTCAGCAATTGTCCTACAGATGGCAGCAGTGAGCATTAACTTTTGCACTTTAATATCTCTGAAACCACTTAACAGATTTGCACAAAAATTTGCATGCTTGGTCTTGTGATACGAAAAGTTTTATTCTAGTCAGATGTGTGGATTCTGAGACACAGATAGAAAAACTAAATAAACTTAAAAATTGCTGGATTTTTTGCTGTTTTATTTTTGTCATCACCTTGCACCTTGATGGTTTGGAATTTTGGTCTGACATTTTCAGGGTAGAAAGGGTTTGGCCCACAGAGGTGTCTTTTGCTGGTTTGGTGAAAAAATATTAATCCATTCCAAAGTTATTAAATGTTAATATTTCAGATTCTGACCATGCTCAGTAAGCACTTCAAAAATCAATGTATAAAGGAGCATGGCTTGGATGCCTAGAGTCACCTCATAGCTCATGAATAACCATGAGCTTATTTGTATACCCATGTCTTAAAATTGGAAATTAGACAATTTGGGTGAAAAATATAAGCTATCCTTCTTTGGGCAGCTTAGTCTGTTCAAAATCACCGTTTATAATTTCTTTTTGATCTTACCTGTTCACATTGCAAGTAGAACAATTCCTTATGTCCCCACATTTTCAAGATTGTCCCTGTAACCGTAGCTCGTGTGTAATCATGAGCTTATTTGTATACCAGTATCTTTAAATTAAGCAAATTTGAAAAATCAGGTGAAACTACACGCTATCCCTCTTTTGGAAGTGTGAAATGTTTTGAAACATGGACTACAAATCAGTATGTTAAACATTAGGACTATAGAAGGAAAGTAATATGTTTTTACTTATGTTAAAATAGATATTAGAGTACTGATTTTGTGTTCATGTGAACTGAAAAAGTTTCAGGCAATTTAACAGCTTAGAAATATGCAAAGTTTAAAAAAAAGACTTGTGACAATAGAGAGAAAAACAGGAAAGTATCACTGGCTATTTTAGTTTGAATCTGTCTTGACTTAGGATAAGAGAACATTGGCACAGTAATATCAAAAGAGGCAATGTAGTGGCTAAGGCTCTGTACTATGATCCTGGAGACCTGGGTTTGAATCCCACAGCCTGGAAGGAATATCATCCAAAGTTTTGTTTAATATTAACTCATTTGTTTATAAAACCTAATTATAGAAAAACAGTCATGAGTTTATAAAAACTGAATACAGAAAATGAACTGTCTCAAAAAGTAAGGAAATTCATTGCAAAAAACTTTGTTAATGCACTAGTTAGGGTTAAAGCAACAAAAGCAAGAAAATGTGGCATGAGGATTTTCAACTCTAACACCTGACCCCCACCCTGCAGGCAACAACAGGCATGGAGTGTGCCTTGGGATTGTCAGCCCTAACGCTCACCACATTCTCATATACTGTACCCATCTCAGCTTACTTACTGTTATAATGGGATGAGCATGAGGGTTGCTAACCTCAAGGCATACCCCATGCCTGTTGCTGCCTGCATGGTGGGGTGGGGTGTTAAGGTTGGAAACGATAACACCACATTTCCCTACTTTTGTCAATTTAACCCTAACTAGTGCATTGACAAGGTTTTTTTACAATGAATAGTTTCAATTTGACTGGTAAAAAGGAAATTATACTAAGTCATGTTAAAGTGGTGAAAGAAATTACACAGAAAATAAGATGAAAAATAATAAAAACAACAAGAAGGTTACTGAGTATATTAACTCCCGAAGTAATTGAATTAACTTGAAACCACTGGCGAGTGTGTGCAATGATGTATTCACTAAAAAAACATTGAGTTCACCAGAAATGGAGACTAAAAGAGAACATAATTTGTTAAAAAAACATAAGGTCTCTGGAATCACAACACAGCTACATAAAAATAATTTATTAGAGCATTCTGCACCCTCGAGTTTAGCCAAGAAACATAACACTATAAATTTAAAACAAAATCATTTCATTTTTTTATTTTTACCAGGAAATGACTGGGCACAGCCCTTTTTCAGTCACACCTAACAAATGCTGCTAGAGAGTCTCTGTCAAATAATGGCCAAATTAGTAATGATTCAGAAAGTTTTAACCAATCAGAGATTGTGAAAAACAGAATGTTTGTTGGAGGGCCATTACTTAGAAGAATTTTAAAGATTTTTTAACTCCATATTTAAACAAAGACTTGACCCACAATCAAAAGGACCAGACATTCCATTTATTTGATCTGGCTTAGAGTAAACTAAATGTGATAAGGTGAATAATGGTTTACAGGAAGAAACAAGGGCCTTCAACCATCTTGATCACTTATAAGTCAAAACTATTTTAAAATATCTAAATAAGTAACTGAAATTAAACATGCATTGTTATAAAAGAACTTTCTTCTGAAAGAAATTCTGAATGTGATACAAGTATTCAAACCAAACGTTTAATAGATTTTATTTTACAAAATAACAAAATATCAGCAGTGAATCTGGATGATGCATTAGGAATGGACAGTAACCTAGTCCTGAGTGAGGATAACATTAAACCAACAGATAATAATATAGGGGAAAGTAGGTTCAAGACAATAATGATAACAACAGAGAGTGTAATGGAAAGAGACAGAATAAATATTGAAGCTTATAAGGGGACTTAAAGAGCAGAGGGGAAAAGATTTACAACCAAAATATATGGACAATAAGGGTAAAGAATGCAAACAAAACTGTAAATACTGTAGAGACACAGATCTTTGGAGGCACTAATAGAATAGCATCAACTCAAAAGAATACACTAAACTATGAGAGAAAAAATGAAGTAGTGTACTAGAAAAAAAAAATAAAAACCAAAAGTAACAGAAAGACTGAGGGTTCAAAACTGCACACCATTTATATAAAAGGAGTGTCAAAGTCAAGAAGAGAAACTACATTCCTGCTCAAGATTACAGTGTATAGTTTAGTAAAACCGATCCTGAGGAATGATTTTACATGAGAGGATACAGTATCGGTGTATAGACAGAAAGTTGCTGCAGGTAAAGGGAAAATTTGCCTAGTATTAAAACTGCAAGTGCTAGGAAAAATATCTTAGAAAACTAGTTGGTGTTAGCCAATAATGGCATTTACCTTGATGATAC
Source organism: Neoceratodus forsteri (assembly GCA_016271365.2). NCBI lineage: Eukaryota > Metazoa > Chordata > Ceratodontiformes > Ceratodontidae > Neoceratodus > Neoceratodus forsteri. The sequence continues at coordinate 1,686,213,970 of CM057456.1, forward strand.
TATAACTGAAGAGCATATCATTGCGAAATTGGTACCAGAGAAAATTAAAAAACTAAACAAAAAATGGAACTGAATAGGAAACTGAACAAATCAAAAGAGTAATACATTACTGAGTTTTTGGAAGAGTCGCTAGAAAAAGAATACATATTACTTGGGCCTGAGGAATGACAATGTGATGTAAGAGGAAGTAAAAAGCTTGGACATAGAATGAATAATAATTGTGTTTGGGATTCAGAAGCTGATGAATCAGAATGTCTCTCCCAGGGTGGAGAGGGAATTATGATACCTACTAACAAGAAATGAGAATTTGTCCTGTTCAGATTCAGACTGACAAAGCCCAAGTTCTGTTGGAATTCTTAAGGATAATGAAACAAACCCATGCAAAAACACTGAGGCCCAGATATTCAAACTGCGCTGGGCAGTGGCACAAGCTTGGGTGCAGTGCAACTGTGATGCACCGGGGACAGGACCAGGACCAGGTTATATTCAACGGTGATGCGCCGTGGCGCAGCACTGTTTGAATATGGCAAGGTCAGCACACATACTGTGAATGGTGCAGTGGCACTGCACCAGGGGCAAGCCACAGATAGGGAGCACGGGGATATACGCCAGCGCAAGTGCAGTTGTGCTAGGTGCATCACCCGCAATATTCAGCCAGGAGCATGCAAATGAGGCCATAATATATGCAAGGCACAAATGGGGCTATTTGCATGTCATTATGGCCCCATTTGCATGCCTTGCGCAGGGCAACCCGATGACTTGTACCTGGTGCCCTACACAGCATGACTTGGGCAGTGGGGATCCCAGTGGGGGAATCAACCACCACGTAGCAGCGATCGTGTAATATGGTATATGTTGAAAGATATTTCCCTGGTAGTCTAGTGGCCCCCCCGAGTCCCTGATATATAAAAGATATGACCATCCCTGGTGGTCTAGTGGTTCCCCCCCCACCTAAGTCCTTGATTCCCTGAACTATATCATGATGACCATCCCTGGTGGTCTAGTGGAACCCCCCCACCCATTTTTGCGATTGTGGTAAATCCTCATAATGAAATGCCCTGGTGATCCAGTGGCACCCCATCCCACCCACCTACACGGAACCCTGTGCCCAATCCACTCCCCCCATCATTGGTGGGCAGCTGCAACCCACCCGCATACTGCCCAGCCACCCTCTGAATGACAGGTACAGAATGGTCTGTAAGCCCATTGGTCCACAGTGTGGACCAATGGGCTTGCAGGGCATACTGTACTAGATAGTTCCAAATATGTGAATGAAGTCATTCACATATTTGGGACCATCTAGTACAGTATGCCCTGCAAGCCAATTGATCTACACTGTGGACCAATGGGCTTACAGCCCACACTGTACTTCTCATATGGCGGGCAGCCGGGTGGTATGCGGGCAGGTTGTAGCCACTTGTCAATGATGGGGGGGAGCAGGGTGGGAGAGGTGAGGGATGCCACTGGATCACCAGGGCATTTCATTACAGGGTTTTACTGTGATCACAGCTATGGCCGGGGGGGTTCCACTTGACCACCAGGGATCAGTGTGTGCTTGTGGACGGTGTTCTGGGCGGGTGGTAGTAGCCACCCACGACTGGGCTGCTGTGTTGCATCCTGCAATACTGCAGTCTGTCTGTGGGTTTCCGGGAGATGTTCCCACTCTGCACGGGCTCAACTTTGAGCCCCCCTATGCAGTGCAGTGTGGGGCTGCACCAGCATATGTGCCACAGATCCCAGGCTGAATATTGGAATGTGCCTCATACGCATGGGCATGCCTCCTGCATCTGCGCCGCATAGGATTACATTGCACCCTAGCATATCAGGATTTTCACTGTGCTGGGTAGCTCTTTCAATATCCCGCCAGGGTGCAATGTGGGGTTGCGCGAGCACAACTCTGCTGTGCCAGGCACAAGCCCTTTGAATATATGAGAGTAAGTTTTATTTCTTGGAATGTAGTCAGTATAAAAAGCAAGATTAATGATAAAAATGGGCTCAATAAATTAAAAAAATATGGCATAACCTTGGCAGGGGCTGCACTAGAAGTTGATAGCCAAGGTTTTGTCAAATTTGAAATACTTGAGGGGGGAAGTAATGGCCTACATGGTTGGAACAATGTTGGTTTGTTAACTTTGCTTTTCACAAAATCTGAGCTTCAAGCAAATGATATTCTTACAGAGGTGGATATTTACCTCAACTTATTGCTAAGTGTACCTGTCAATAGATTTTCACTTATTGTAAACTTTTACATGGAGCCAGGACTATCAGATTCAAAAATGTTTTAATAGGGTTGAAAAGTTAATAGAAGAAATGATTCATCAAATAAATAAGAATAGCAATCTAACAATAGTATGGATGGGAGACTTGAATGAATGAACTGGTGCCCAATCAGAAAATATGTTTTTAAATGGAATATGGAACTTGGATTTGTACGTTAATATAACACAGAGCCATTTAATTGATGCTAGATAAACACAAAGTGCAAAATCCTCCTGAACTTATTACTTTGAATGAGAGCCAGCCAAAAGATGGGAGACAGGTTCCAGTAGTAGTTGGGCTCAGGACACCCAAAATTGGTCACGTGCTGTGACTTCCAGGTCCAGAAACATTTAAAAATGCTCGCACATGAGTCAGATTTATGTTGCTGCTATAATCTTTCAGCAAACCGCTGTGCTGTTCACAAGATCTGGGAGACTGACCTGTGAGTCCACCAAAAGCTGGGAGACAGGCACTGGTCTCAACAAGCAATCAGCAATAAACTTTTTCATATTGTGGTGCTGTTTTATTGCAGTCCATTTTAGGGCCACGGATAGCCACATTGCCATATATACCTTTGTTTCTACATCATTGTTGTGTGCAAAGGACTAATTCTACTGCCTGTTACTGAGCTTTTTCAATAGATAGCTGGTACTACAGCAATTTGCTTAAACAAACAATTAGTAGTTTGGCTCAGGACAACAGAAATTGGTCACGTGCCATGACTTCCAGGTTCCAAACCATTTAAAAATGCTCGCACACGAGTCAGCTTTATGCTGCCGCTGTGATCTTTAAGCAAACCGCTGTGCTGTTGGCAAGATCTGGGAGACTGACCTGTGAGCAGGCCAAAAGCTGGGAGACAGGCTCTGGTCTCACAACAAGCCATCAGCAATAAGCTTTTTCTTATTGTAGTGCTGTTTTATTACAATACTTTATAGGGCTGTAGATAGCCACATTGCCACATATTACCTTCATTTCTACATCATTGTTGTGTGGAAAGGACGAATTCTACTGCCTGTTAGTCAGCTTTTTCAATAGATAGCTGGTACTACAGCAATTTGCTTAAACAATTAGTACTTTGGCTCGGGATGCCTCAAATTGGTCATGTGCTGTGATTTCTGGGTCCCGAACCATTTAAAAATGCTCGCACAGGAGTCAACTTTATGCTGCCATTGTAATCTTTTAGCAAACTGTTGTGCTGCTGGCAAGATCTGGGAGACTGACCTCTAAGACTTCCAAAAAGCTGGGAGACAGGCTCTAGTCTCACAACTAGCCATCAGCAATAAGCTTTTTCTTATTGTGGTGCTATTTTATTGCAGTCTGTTTCAGTGCTGCGGATAGCCACATTGCCACATATACCTTTGTTTCTACATCATTATTGTCTGCAAAGGACTAATTCTACTGCCTGTTCCTGAGCTTTTTCAATAGATAGATGGTACTACTGCAATTTGCTTAAACAATTAGTACTTTGGCTCGGGACACTTGAAATTGGTCATGTGCTGTGACTTCTGGGTTCCGAACCATTGAAAACGCTCACACTGGAGTCAGCTTTATGCTGCCACTGTAATCTTTTAGCAAGCTGCTGTGCTGTTGGCAAGATCTGGGAGACTGATCTGTGAGCCAGCCAAAAACTGGGAGACGGGCTCTGATCTCAAAGCAAGCCATCAGCAATAGGTCTTTTCTTATTGTGGTGCTGTTTTAATTGCACTCCTTTTTAAGGCCACGGATAGCCACATTGCCACATATACCTTTGTTTCTACATCATTGTTGTCTTCGAAGGACTAATTCTACTGCCTGTTATTGAACTTTTTTCAATAGATAGCTGGTACTACAGCAATTTGTTTGAACAATTAGTAGTTTGGCTCAGGACACCCAATATTGGTCACATGCTGTGAGTTCTGGGTCCTGAACCATTTAAAAACACTCGCACGGGGAGTCAGCATTATGCTGCAGCTGCAATCTTTTAGCAAACTGCTGTGTTGTTGGCAAGATCTGGGAGACTGACCTGTGAGCCATCCAGAAGCTGGAAGACAGGCTCTGGTCTCACAACAAGCCATCAGCAATAAGCTTTTTCTTTTATTGTGGTGCTGTTTTATTGCATTCCATTTAGGGCTGCTGATAGCCACATTGCTACACATACTTTTATTTCTACATTGTTGTGTGCAAAGGACTAATTCTACTGCCTGTTACTGAGCTTTTTCAAGAGATAGCTGGTACTACAGCAATTTGTTTAAACAATTAGTAGTTTGGCTCAGGATGCTTCAAATTGGTCATGTGCTGTGACTTCTGGTTCCTGAACCATTTAAAAATGCTCGTACAGGAGTCTGCTTTATGCTGCCACAGTAATCTTTTAGCAAACAGCTGTGCTATTGGCAAGATCTGGGAGACTGACCTGTGAGCCAGCCAGAAGCTGGAAGACAGGCTCTGATCTCACAACAAGCCATCAGCAATAAGCCTTTTCTTATTGTAGTGCTGTTTTATTGCATTCCTTTTTAGGGCCTCAGATTGCCACATTGTCACATATACTTTTATTTCTACATCATTGTTGTGTGCAAAGGACTAATTCTACTGCCTGTTACTGAGCTTTTTCAGTGGATTTCTGGTTCTACAGCAGTTTGTTTAAACAATTAGTAGTTTGGCTGGGGACACCCAAAATTGGTCATGTGCTGTGACTTCCGGGTCCCGAACCATTTAAAAATGCTCCACAGAAGTCAGCTTTATGCTGCCACTGTAATCTTTTAGCAAACTGCTGTGCTGCTGGCAAGATCTGGGAGACTGGCCTCTGAACCTTGCAAAAGCTGGGAGACAGGTTCTTGTCTCACAACAAGCCATCAGCAATCAGCTTCTTCTTATTGTAGTGCTGTTTTTTTGCAGTCTGTTTTAGGGCTGCGGATAGCAACATTGCTACATATACCTATATTGCTACATTATTGTTGTGTGCAAAGGACTAATTCTACTGCCTGTTAGTGAGCTTTTTCAGTAGATAGCTGGTACTACAGCAATTTGCTTAAACAATTAGTACTTTGGCTCGGGATGCCTGAAATTGGTCATGTGCTGTGACTTCTGGGTCCCGAACCATTTAAAAATGCTCGCACAGCAGTCAGCTTTTTGCTGCCACTCTAATCTTTTAGCAAGCTGCTGTGCTGTTGGCAAGATCGGGCAGACTGACCTGTGAGCCAGCCAAAAACTGGGAGACAGGCTCTGGTCTCACAACAAGCCATCAGCAATAAGCTTTTTCTTACTGTGGTGCTGTTTTATTGCAGTCCTTTTTAGGGCTGTGGATTGCCACACTGCCGCATATACCTTTATTTCTACATTACTGTTGTCTGCAAAGGACTAATTCTACTGCCTGTTAGTGAGCTTTTTCAATAGATATCTGGTTCTACAATAGTTTGTTTAAACAATTAGTAGTTTGGCTCCGGACTCTTGAAATTGATCATGTGCTGTGACTTCTGGGTCCCGAACCATGGAAAACGCTCGCACTGGAGTCAGCTTTATGCTGCCGCTGTAATCTTTTTGCAAGCTGCTGTGCTGTTGGCAAGATCTGGGAGATGGATCTGTAAGTCAGCCAAAAACTGGGAGACAGGCTCTGGTCTCACAACAAACAATCAGCAATAAGCTTTTTCTTATTGTAGTACTATTTTAATGCAGTCTGTTTAGGGCTGTGGATAGCCACATTGCCACATATACCTATATTTCTACATTACTGTTGTGTGCAAAGGACTAATTCTACTGCCTGTTAGTGAGCTTTTTCTGTAGATATCTGGTACTACAGCAATTTGCTTAAACAATTGGTACTTTGGCTCGGGATGCCTGAAATTGGTCATGTGCTGTGATTTCTTGGTCCCAAACCATTTAAAAATGCTCGCACAGGAGTCAGCTTTATGCTGCCACTGTTATCTTTTAGCAAACCACTGTGCTGTTGGCAAGATGTGGGAGACTGACCTGTGAGGTTGCCAAAAGCTGAGAGACAGGCTCTGGTCTCACAACAAGCCATCAGTAATGAGCTTTTTCTTATTGTAGTGCTGTTTTATTGCATTCATTTTAGGGCTGCGGATAGCCACATTGCCACATATACCTTTATTTCTACATTACTGTTGTGTGCAAAGGACTAATTCTACTGCCTGTTAGTCAGTTTTTTCAATAGATAGCTGGTACTAGAGGAAGTTGTTTAAACAATTAGTACTTTGGCTCAGGATGCTTGAAATTGGTCACGCGCTGTGACTCATGGGTCCCGAGCCATTTAAAAATGCTCGCACAGGAGTCAACTTTATGATGCCACTGTAATCTTTTAGCAAACTGCTGTGCTGCTGGCAAGATCTGGGAGACTGACCTCTAAGACTTCCAAAAGCTGGGAGACAGGCTCTAGTCTCACAACTAGCCATCAGCAATAAGCTTTTTCTTATTGTGGTGCTATTTTCTTGCAGTCTGTTTCAGTGCTGCAGATAGCCACATTGCCACATATACCTTTATTTCTACATTATTATTGTCTGCAAAGGACTAATTCTACTGCCTGTTACTGAGCTTTTTCAATAGATAGATGGTACTACTGCAATTTGCTTAAACAATTAGTACTTTGGCTTGGGACACTTGAAATAGGTCATGTGCTGTGACTTCTGGGTTCCGAACCATTGAAACGCTTGCACTGGAGTCAGCTTTATGCTGCCACTGTAATCTTTTAGCAAGCTGCTGTGCTGTTGGCAAGATCTGGGAGACTGATCTGTGAGCCAGCCAAAAACTGGGAGACGGGCTCTGATCTCACAGCAAGCCATCAGCAATAAGCCTTTTCTTATTGTGGTGCTGTTTTATTGCACTCCTTTTTAAGTCCGCGGATAGCCACATTGCCACATATACCTTTGTTTCTACATCATTGTTGTCTTCGAAGGACTAATTCTATTGCCTGTTATTGAGCTTTTTTCAATAGATAGCTGGTACTACAGCAATTTGTTTGAACAATTAGTAGTTTGGCTCAGGACACCCAATATTGGTCACATGCTGTGAGTTCTGGGTCCTGAACCATTTAAAAACACTCGCACGGGAGTCAGCTTTATGCTGCAGCTGCAATCTTTTAGCAAACTGCTGTGTTGTTGGCAAGATCTGGGAGACTGACCTGTGAGCCAGCCAGAAGCTGGAAGACAGGCTCTGGTCTCACAACAAGCCATCAGCAATAAGCTTTTTCTTTTATTGTGGTGCTGTTTTATTGCATTCCTTTGAGGGCTGCGGATAGCCACATTGCTACACATACCTTTATTTCTACATCATTGTTGTGTGCAAATGACTAATTCTACCGCCTGTTACTGAGCTTTTTCAAGAGATAGCTGGTACTACAGCAATTTGTTTAAACAATTAGTAGTCTGGCTCAGGACGCTTGAAATTGGTCACGTGCTGTGACTTCTGGTTCCCGAACCATTTAAAAACTCTCGTACAGGAGTCTGCTTTATGCTGCCACTGTAATCTTTTAGCAAACAGCTGTGCTATTGGCAAGATCTGGAAGACTGACCTGTGAACCGGCCAGAAGCTGGAAGACAGGCTCTGGTCTCAGAACAAGCCATCAGCAATAAGCCTTTTCATATTGTAGTGCTGTTTTATTGCATTCCTTTTTAGGGCCGCAGATTGCCACATTGTCACATATACTTTTATTTCTACATCATTGTTGTGTGCAAAGGACTAATTCTACTGCCTGTTACTGAGCTTTTTCAATGGATTTCTGGTTCTACAGCAGTTTGTTTAAACAATTAGTAGTTTGGCTGGGGACACCCAAAATTGGTCACGTGCTGTGACTTCCGGGTCCCGAACCATTTAAAAATGCTCCACAGAAGTCAGCTTTATGCTGCCACTGTAATCTTTTAGCAAACTGCTGTGCTGCTGGCAAGATCTGGGATACTGGCCTCTGAGCCTTGCAAAAGCTGGGAGATAGGCTTTTGTCTCACAACAAGCCATCAGCAATCAGCTTTTTCTTATTGTAGTGCTGTTTTATTGCAGTCTGTTTTAGGGCTGCGGATAGCCACATTGCCACATATACCTATATTTCTACATTATTGTTGTGTGCAGAGGACTAATTCTACTGCCTGTTAGTGAGCTTTTTCAGTAGATAGCTGGTACTACAGCAATTTGCTTAAACAATTAGTACTTTGGCTCGGGATGCCTGAAATTGGTCATGTGAAATTGGTCTAGCGACCATCGAACAGTATGGTTCACAATAAACGCAGCAATAGAGTCAAGCCATACAAAGACAAAAGTACTGGACTTTAGGAGGGCTGACTTTGCAAAAATGGGTGAGTGCCTAAGGAATGCACTAGCAAATGGGCAGGAAGAAGGGGTGGAAGAACAATGGGGAATAATAAAAACTGCCATCACAGAGGTAACGAGCCTTTGTGTGAAGCAAATAAACAAAACAAGACGATGTAAGAAACCACTATGGTTGTCAAAGGAAGTGGCAGTGAAGGTTCAAGAGAAAAAGAAAGCATTCAGGAAGTACAAGGAATATCAGCAGGAGCAGGACAGAGAACTGTATCAGTTAAAGCAAAAGGAGGCTGGGAAGGCAGTCAGAACAGCAAAGGCCCAAACTGAGGAAAGATAGCCAACTCAGTTAAGAAGGGAATAAAACCTTTATAGGTACATCAGGAGCAAAGGAAGACCAAGGAGGGATAGTGAGGCTTAATAAAGGGGAGGGAGGGTGGGCAGAGGGAGAATGTGAAAAGGCAGAGATACTAAACAAATATTTTTGCTCAGTATTTACAAAGGAAGAGGGGAGGTACATAAAACAAACAGTAGTAACACTCTGGATACAGAAGTTGATACCAGCTCCATGTACAGAAGAAAGGGTTCTGAAAGAACTCTTAAAACTGAAGGTGGACAAAGCAATGGGGCCTGATGGGATTCATCCCAGAATTTAAAAGAACTAGGGAGAACTAGTGACACCACTGACTACCCTCTTTAACAAATCATGGGAGGATGGGGTGGTACCCGAGGACTGGAGGAGGGCAGATGTGATTCCCTTCACAAAAGTGGGAGCAAGGCAGAAGCAGGAAACTATAGACCTGTTAGTTTAACCTCAGTGATAGGAAAATGATGGAATCACTTCAAAGGAAAGAATTGTCAGTATCTAGAGGCCAGAGGGCACAAGACCCTAGGCAGCATGGATTCACAGCGGAAGGTCATGCCAGACAAATCTGATAGATTTCTTTGACTGGGTGACCAAAGTAGTAGATCAGGGAGGGCTGTGGACATGGCCTACCTAGACTTTAGCAAGGCATTTGACACAGTCCCACACAAAGATTAATATATAAGTTAGCCAGCCTGGGAGTGGGTCCCAGATGACAGCCTGGGTAAAAATTGGCTGGAGAATAGGACACAGGAGAGTAATAGTAAATGGAGTCCACTCAGAAGAAAGGAGGGTTACTAGCGGGGTACCGCAGGGTTCAGTATTAGGACCAGTCCTCTTCAATGTCTTTATAAGCGACATTGCAGAAGGACTGGAAGGAAAAGTATGTCTCTTTGCAGATGACACTAAGATCTGCAACAGAGTTGATGCACAGGTGGGGTGGAAAGGATGAGAAGGGACTTAGCAGGTTAGAGGAATGGTCAAATGTATGGCAGCTTAGATTCAATGCTAAGAAGTGTAAGGTAATGCACCTGGGAAACAAAACCCAGGGAAGAGTACACAATGGGGGTGAGATACTAACAACAACAAAAATGGAAAGGGACCTGGGGGTGGTCATATCAGATGACCTAAAGGTGGGCAAGCAATGTGAGAAGGCAACAAGGAGGGCTGGGGGGATACTGGGATGCATAGGGAGAGGCATCACCAGTAGAAAACAGGAAGTTATTATCCCTCTGTACAGACAGCTGGTGAGACCCCATCTGGAGTACTGTGTGCAGTTCTGGAGACCCAATCTCCGCAAAGACATAGACAGGATGGAAGCTGTCCAGAGGAGGGCAACTAAAATGGTGCAGGGTCTGCACCGGAGGACATATGAAGAGAGACTTAAGGAGCTTAATATGTATAGCCTCGAGGAAAGGAGGGAGGGGGGGACATGATAGAAACTTTCAAGTACCTCAAGGGAATCAACAAAGTCCAAAAGGGTAGCATCTTTCAAAAAAAAAAGTGAGTGAGAACAAGAGGGCACAATTTGAAGATGGGGGGGTGGCTCAGAGGTAATTTAAGGAAGTATTTTTTCACAGAGAGGGTTGTGGATGCATGGAATGGCCTTCTGGAGGAGGTTGTGGAGTCAAAATCAGTGGTGGAATTCAAGCATGCATGGGATAGTCATAAGGCAATTCTGGGGGTTGGGGGTAGAAAGAAGTAGGCTGCTGGTTAACTAGGATCTGCAGCTTATCCAGTAGGTAGGGAAATGGGCAGACTGGGTGGGCCAAGCGGTCCTTATCTGCCGTCAAATTCTATGTTTCTATGTTTCTATGTGCTGTGACTTCTGGGTCCCGAACCATTAAAAAATGCTCGCACAGCAGTCAGCTTTTTGCTGCCACTCTAATCTTTCAGCAAGCTGCTGTGCTGTTGGCAAGATCTGGCAGACTGACCTGTGAGCCAGCCAAAAACTGGGAGACAGGCTCTGGTCTCACAACAAGCCATCAGCAATAAGCTTTTTCTTACTGTGGTGCTGTTTTATTGCAGTCCTTTTTAGGACTGCAGATTGCCACACTCCCGCATATACCTTTATTTCTACATTACTGTTGTCTGCAAAGGACTAATTCTACTGCCTGTTAGTGAGCTTTTTCAATAGATATCTGGTTCTACAATAGTTTGTTTAAACAATTAGTAGTTTGGCTGGGGACGATTGAAATTGATCATGTGCTGTGACTTCTGGGTCCCGAACCATTGAAAACGCTCGCACTTGAGTCAGCTTTATGCTGCGGCTGTTATCTTTTTGCAAGCTGCTGTGCTGTTGGCAAGATCTGGGAGATGTATCTGTGAGTCAGCCAAAAACTGGGAGACAGGCTCTGGTCTCACAACAAACAATCAGCAATAAGCTTTTTCTTATTGTAGTACTGTTTTAATGCAGTCTGTTTCGGGTTGCAGATAGCCACATTGCCACATATACCTATATTTCTACATTACTGTTGTGTGCAAAGAACTAATTCTACTGCCTGTTAGTGAGCTTTTTCAGTAGATAGCTGGTACTACAGCAATTTGCTTAAACAATTGGTACTTTGGCTCGGGATGCCTGAAATTGGTCATGTGCTGTGATTTCTTGGTCCCAAACCATTTAAAAATGCTCGCACAGGAGTCAGCTTTATGCTGCCACTGTTATCTTTTAGCAAACTGCTGTGCTGTTGGCAAGATGTGGGAGACTGACCTGTGAGGTTGCCAAAAGCTGGGAGACAGGCTCTGGTCTCACAACAAGCCATCAGTAATAAGCTTTTTCTTATTGTAGTGCTGTTTTATTGCATTCATTTTAGGGCTGCGGATAGCCACATTGCCACATATAACTTTGTTTCTAAATTATTGTTGTGTGCAAAGGACTAATTTTACTGCCTGTTAGTGAGATTTTTCAATAGATATCTGATGCTACAGCAATTTGTTTAAAAAATTAGTAGTTCGGCTTGGGATGCCCGAAATTGGTCATGTGCTGTGACTTCCGGGTCCTGAACCATTTAAAAATGCTCGCACCATGAGCAGAGAAAGAGCATGTGGGTGAGTGCACATTGCCATGTGCAGAGACGCACTCACAGACACACGCATCTCTGCCTGTGTGTGCAGTGTATCCAACATGACCAGCAGAGCTGCGGTGAAAGTCCAGCTGTCTGAGAAATTTATTATTAAAAACTGTGAGTGACTGCAGGCTGTAAGTAAAATCTTTAAATCACACTTTAACATGGATAACTCCACAGAGAATGTATCATTTATTTTTCTCAACAGAGATGTAGTAGTTTTCTGTTGTAATTGTAAACATGTTCAAGGCATATTGATGCCTAATGCAGATAGGACAATATTTAAGTCGAAATGCCCTCGTTGTATGGAAATAAATAATTTGAAAGATGAAATTATTTCTTTAAATTCAGAGCTGAAAAATGGTCAAGGAACTGAGAGAACTGGAACTGTTTGTAGATAATATGGTTTGAGTGGTCCCAGTTCATATGCCTAGTGAAAGGGTTGGTTCCACAGATAATCCACAAAATGTGGGCTCTTCAGGATCAAATGCAAATATTTTTGAAATACCCTCTGCAATCTCCCTTCCCCCAACAGAAACTGGTTTAACTTTTGAGCAGTCCCTGCCTGCTTCAGATCAGCATAATACGGGAATTTCTGTTCCCTCTAGCAAAAGACCTAGAGAGCCTAATTGTGAATCTGAAGAAGGTTGGGAAGCAGTTCTAAAATGGAAGTTCAAAAAGGGCAGGAGAGCTGCCATTATCCGTGAAAAGTTATGCTCCTGTTTCAGCCTCAAATGGTTCAGATAACTCAGTAGAGATTAGTAATAGATTTGCTCCTCTTACTCCTTCTCTACCTGATACGGTAACCACCCATGAAGAGATAAACCCTACACTTACTATTATTATTACTGGAGATTTAATTATCAGATATGCAAATAAATGTTTTTGTAATAATAACCTGAAGATTCATTACTTTCTGGGAGTAAAAATTGTAGATGTTTTCTCCAAAATTGATTATACAATATCACAACCATGTAACGTCATTCTCCATGTTGGGACAAATAATGTAGGATATGACCATGAAAAGGATATCTGTTTCGATATTTTGGATCTTGGAAAATACAATAAGTCTAAAAACTGTAAGGTACGTATTTCTAGCATTCTCACAGTTCCGGGAGCTAGATCAGAAAAAAATAATACAATTGAGATAATCAAAGCTAGACTGTATAATTGGTGCTCTACTGAAAATATTCCTTTCATTGATTGTTGGGAAATTTTTAAGACTCAAGACTGCAAGTTATTTGCAGAGGACGGTTTGCATTTAAACAGATTAGGGATAAGTGAGCTTTGTAAACAATTCCAATGTTCTATTCCATCTTTGACTTTAAACTAATTGATGGGGGGGATGCAAGAAGAATAGTGCAATCAAGTAATATACAAAAATGCTCACATAACCTACATATCCATTTGTACAATGCCCATAGTCTTTGTTCCAAGTTTAATGAATTAACTGCTAAAATATAAAGTGAACATCCTAAAATTATAGGTATCACCGAGACATGGTGGTCAAATGATCCGGCATGGGTGAAGACCATCTCAGGCTCAATTTTTTAAATTTAGGTAGAAAAAAACCTAAAGGAAGGGGTATTGATCTGTTTATTAACTCTAATTTGAATATCACCGACGTTTCAAATAAAATTAAATCCAATGATAGTTCTACTGAATCGCTTTGGGTACACATTGGTTCAAATAAAAAGAATAACTTTATATTAAGTATTTTCTGTAGAGCACCAAATTCTACCAGACAGGTGTTAAATGAAAGTATGCAAGAAATGACAGCAGCTTCATATTTAGGTGATTTGATATTTATTGGATAATTAAATCTAAATGACATAGATCTGATAAGTAAGAAGGCTATTTATAACCATTCTAAGGGATTTCTGGAAGTATGTGAATAACTCAATCTACTTCAATTTTTTGTTACTCCTACCTGGGGTTCAAACATTCTTGATATTGTATTAGTTAGAGAATCATTAAAAGTTACAGAATGTCAGGTGTCCACACCATTAGGAAGTAGTGACCATAATGCTGTAACGTTTAATCTTCAGTTTTGACATTTAATGTCAGAAAAAGTAACAGAAGTTGACTTGTGCCAGAAGTCAAATAAAGCAGCCTTAAATGAGTATTTATCTAACATAAATTGGAATGAATTGTTAACATCTGATGATATTAATAGAGATATAGAATTTGATGGCAGATAAGGAATGCTTGGCTCACCCAATCTGCCCATTTCCCCTACCTAATGGATAAGCTGAAGATCCTAGTTAACTAACAGCCTACTTCTTCCTACCCCCACCCTCTAGAATTGCCTTCTGACTGTCCCATGCATTCTTGAAATCCACCACTGTTTTTGACTCCACAAACTCCTCAAGAAGGCTGCTCCATGCATCTGCAACCCTCTTCTTGAAAAAATACTTCCTCACATTACCTCTGAGCCGTCTCCCCTCAATCTTCAAATTGTGCCCCCTTGTTCTTGCACACCTCTTTTTCTGAAAGATGCTACGCTCTTGAACTTTGTTGATTCCCTTGAGGTACTTGAAAGTTTCTATCATGTCTCCCCTTTTCCCTCCTTTCCTTGAGGCTATACATATTAAGCTCTTTAAGTCTCTCTTCATATGTCTTCTGGTGCAGACCCTACACCATTTTAGTTGCCCTCATCTGGACTTCTTCCATCCTGTCTATGTCTTTGCAGAGATTGGGTCTCCAGAAATGCAAGCAATACTCCAGATGGGGTCTCACCAACTGTCTGTACAGAGGGATAACAACTTCCTGTTTTCTACTGGTGATGTCTCTCCCAATGCATCCCAGTATCCCCAGACCTCATTACTGCTCTCTCACATTGCTTGCCCACCTTAAGGTCATCTGATATGACTACCCCAGGTCCTTTTCCATTTTTGTTGTTGTTAGTATCTCACCCCCCTCCCCCATTGTGTACTCTTCCCCTGGGTTTTTATTTCCCAGGTGCATTACTTTGCACTTCTTAGCATTGAATCTAAGCTGCCATACATCTGACCATTCCTCCAGCCTGGCCAAGTCCCTTCTCATCCTTTCCACCCCACCTTGTGTATCAACTCTATTGCAGATTTTTGTGTCATCTGCAAAGAGACATACTTTTCCTTCCAATCCCTCTGCAATATTGCTTATAAAGACATTAAAGAGAACCGTTCCTAGTATTGAACCCTGTGGTACTGCACTAGTAACCCCCCTTTTTTCAGTGTGGACTCCGTTTACTATTACCCTCTGTGTCCTATTCTTCAGCCAATTCTTTACCCAGGCTATCATCTTGGGACCCACTCCCAGGGTGGCCAGTTTGTATATTAATCTTTTGTGTGGGACTGTGTCAAATGCCTTGCTAAAGTCTAGGTAGGCCATGTCCACAGCCCCTCCTTGATCTATTACTTTGGTCACCCAGTCAAAGAAATCTATTAGATTCATCTGACATGACCTTCCCACTGTGAATCCATGTTGCCTTGGGTCTGTGCCCCTCTGGCCTCTAGGTACTCAACAGTTCTTTCCTTCAGAAGTGATTACATCATTTTCCCAATCACTGAGGTTAAACTAACAGGTCTGTAGTTTTCTGCTTCTGCCCTGCTCCCACTTTTGTGAAGTGGAATGATATTTGCCCTCCTCCAGTTTTCAGGTACCACCCCATCCTCTCTTGATTTGTTAAAGAGGGTAGTCAGTGGTGTCACTAGTTCTACCCTTAGTTCTTTTAGAATTCTGGGATGAATCCCATCAGGTCCCATTACTTTGTCCACCTTCAGTTTTAAGAGTTCTTTCGGAACCCTTTCTTCTTTGAATGGGCTGGTATCAACCCCCATATCTAGAGTGTTTCTATTGTTTTGTTTAGGTATTTCCCCCTCTTCATTTGTGAATACTGAGCAAAAATATTTGTTTAGTATCTCTGCCTTTTCACAGTCACCCTCTGCCCACCCCCCTCCCCTTTATTAAGCCTCGCTATCCCTCCCTTGGTCTTCCTTCACTCCGTGATGTACCTATAAAAGGTTTTATCCCCCTTCTTAACTGAGTTGGCTATCTTTTCATCAGTTTGGGCCTTTGCTGTTCTGACTGCCTTCCCTGCTTCCTTTTGCTTTAATTGATACAAATCTCTGTCCTGCTCCTTCCATGATTCTGCACTTCCTGAATGATTTCGTTTTCTCCCTAACCTTCCCTGCCACCTCCTTTGAGAACCATAGTGGTTTCTTACATTGTTTTGTTTATTTGCTTCACACAAAGCCTCTGTGATGCAGTTTTGATTATTCACCATTGTTCTTCCACCCCTCCTTCCTGTCCATTTGCTAGTGCATTCCTTAGGCACTCACCCATTCTGGCAAAGTCAGCCCTCCTGAAGTCCAGTACCTTTGCCTTTGTATGGCTTGACTCTACTAATGAAGCATGGAGTTCATTTAAAACAACGATTTTGTGTGCTGCATACACATTTATCCCAAAAATAAGAAAAAAGAAATGATCTACTCATCCAAAATGGTTTTCCAATAAAATTCACAAATTGACTAAAAAGAAAAACAAACTTTAAGAAATATATCAAAAATAAATGTACTAAAACCTTGATGTTGTTTAAAAAGATGCAAAAAATCTGGAAAAAGGAAATTAAGCTATCCAAGAGAAATACTGAGAAATACATTTCTCAACAGGCAAATAAAGGAAAAAATAAAATATTATATAATTACATAAATTCTATAAAAAAACAAGAATGTAATGTAGGCCCTTTAAACATCAATGGGACAGAACTTACAGATAAAGTTGAAATGGCAGATGCTTTCAACTCTCATTTTTGTAAATCTTTTAGTGACTCCACTTCTGGTTCTGACGTTGTGCTCAGTGCTGTGGATAGTTATATGGATATTTCATTAGATAATATAAAAAAACAAATTAGAATCCATAAAAAAGATTATCCACCAGGCCCTGATGGTATATCAGGTGATGTGGTACTATTAATTAAAGATCATTTGAGCATCCCTTTAAAAATATTGTATGAAAAAAGCTTGAAGTCCAGTAAGGTGCCATCTGAATGGAAATATGCTTATGTTATTCCTTTATTTAAAAAAGGAGAAAGGAGTCAACCTGATAATTATCACCCTATCAGCTTGACTCCAATTTTATGTAAGGTTCTAGAATGAATCATTAAGGATGAACTGTCCCTGACATTATCCTCTATTGACTATAGCCAACATGGTTTTATCAAAGGACATTCAGTAACTATGAACTTGGTTAGTTTCTATGATTTTATTAGTAATAAACTTGATAATAACATTCCTTGTGATGTAATCATGTGAGACTTTAAAAAAGCCTTTGACTCGGTACTACATTGGGCTCTCATTAAAAAACTATAATTCTTCAAAATTAATCTTCAAATCACTAATTGGATAATGTCTTGGTTAAAGAATAGAAGACAAAGTGTATTAATTGATGTTTTCAATTCTTCCTGGGATCCAGTTCAGAGTGGAGTTCCACAAGGCTCTGTTCTTGCACCAGTAATTTTTCAAATATTCATGTCTGATTTATCTCATAATACTTGTAGCAATATTGCTAAGTATGCAGGTGACTGTAAAATTGTTAACATTCCAAGGACACTTGGGGACTGTACAGTTATCCAAAATGACTTAGATATTTTGGAATCATGGTCATTCTGTTGGAATTTAAAATTGAATACATCTAAGTGTACAGTTTTACACTTCAGTAAACAAAACAGAAAACATCAGTATTATTTATATAATAAACCTATAGATTCCAAATATAGTGAAAGAGATCTTGGCATTACAATAGACTCAAATTTAAATTGTGAGTTTCATATTACTAATACAATAAATAAAGTTAATAAAATGTGGTGGTCAATAAAACATAATATTGTGTCTAGAGATCCTGAAGTACTCCTCCCTCTTTATCGGGCCGATGTCTGTCCTCATCTGGATTTTGTGTCCCAATTATGGTCACCATATATGCTCAAGGACATTAATAGGTTAGAGAAAATGAATAGAAAAATTACTAAGTCATTCTTTCTGGATCAATCTCTATCTTATGAGAGTAGACTTTGTAAACTAAATTTAATGTCCTTGGGTCAGAGACATTTGGGGGGGCAATCTGTTATTTACTTGGGACATTATTAATGATGTTAATTTGACAGTAGAATGTGGACTAGAATTTAAACAACAAAATGTTAATACTAGAGGGCACCCTCTTCAACTAGGAAGAAGAAAATTAAGAACACAGAAAAGAGCCTTTTATTTTTCACAAAGAATAGTTAGACCATGGAACAATCTTCCTTTGGAAGTTGTTATTAGTTTAAACAAAAATATGTTTAAAAATAGACTTGACAGGCATATGTTATCTATTTTTAACATTTGAACCTATATGTAATTTAGGGCTCTATGGGTCATTTGGCCGTCTGCACACTTATTCTTTCTCACTATGATTCTTAGAACTACAGGAGACAGTGTAAGTACTATTACTTACCCTACTAAGAGGGTGGGTGGTGGTTCTGTCCTAGATTATGCCATCCCAGACATCCTAGTATGTAACATTATTCATAGTTTCAAAAGTATTAGTACATTCTAGCAATGCCTATATGGCAATATAATTATCAATATTATGGAACCATTTTGTGAAATACCAAATGTATTTTCTAAAAAGGAACAGGATGATGAAACTCATATGAATTTTATGCTTGGTAAGAAAGTGAAATAGAACCAGGTGGCTCAACAAAAAATTGAATGTCTCCAAAAAGAGACCAAACTTTGCACTTTTAGAAAGACTAAGACACTATTGATATTATGTGGTCCTAATAGAGGAAATTGTTAGTAATACTTATCCAAAAGTGGAGGTAAAAGATAAAAAGAAAATTGTAAAATGCTATGATAGTGAATGTAAGAAAAGTAGCTATTGGATAAACAAAATAGGATGGTTGATGCTGAAGTCTCCCAATCTAATAATAAGAAAATCCCTGTTTAATATATGGAAAGAATATAGACACTTTTTGAAAAATAAAAAGAAGGAATCCACTACAAGAACCTATGGGGGATTATAACTTGTTTCAAACGAAAAAAGATCAGAAACCTTTTTGGGCATTAATTACATATGGAAACATTGATATAAAGCAAAATATTGATGCACAGAGATTGGTAATAGTTTGGGAAGTATATTTTTCAAATTTGTACAGTAAATCCCCTGAAGTTAGTAATGAAGAAATTATGTTCAAGAAATGTGTCAATAACTAGCAAGATATAACAGTCAGTGGTGTGCAGGTGTTTATATTACATCAGAAAAATAACAGTGTTTCTGGGAAGATGGTATGCCTGCAGAGATTTGCAAAGTCAACATTAGATGCAGATCTGGAATTCTAACAAAATTATTGACAGTGATAAACAAGACTAGTAAAATTCCTACATCTTCATCAGTGAGTGAATTGTGCCCATACAAAAGGGGGAGGGGGGTACAAATGATATATCAAAGTACAGACCAATCAATATCTCTTCTCTGTGTGCCAGTTAAAATATGATAGTAATTATGTCATATCAGAATACCAATTTAATGTCAGAGAACAAAGAGCCACTGTACATAATTTACCCATTGTTAATAATTTATATAAAAACTATGTAAGTAGTAAGCAAAATAACCTTCTTCTGTGTTTTATTAAGAGTACTTCTGACAATGTAAACAGAGAGCTTCTTTCGACCATTTTGAACAACCTAGGAATAGGGAAATAATTGCTACATCTGATTTGAGCATGACATAAGGATACTTTGGACCAAGTCAGATACAGTATGGCTGGAAAGTTGACTAGTAAGAATAAAACTGAAAAATGGGTACAGCAAGGGTGCCTCATTGCCCCAATATTGTTCAATATTTACATCAATCAAATTGTGACAAATCTGGATATGGTAGAAATAGATGTCCCTAAGATTTTGGGTCAAGATATTAGTATTTTCCTAAATGCAAATCATGGATTGGTTATTTCTAGATCTGCTAGCGGTCTACAAAGGGCAATAGACAACACCATGGTTACCTCAAGTACCCTGAGACTAGAGTTAAATATTGACAAAACAAAGATACTTGTCCTAAGTAGACAAAAAACTTTAAGATTCAAATGGATGGTGTATAAAATATGGTAGAGGAAAAGTTAAATGCCCATGGGGATCCTCAGATTCCAGTTGTCCTGGTAGCACAGCTGCTTAATGAAGTGGAACAGCATTCCAAACAGGCCTGGGTTCAAATCCTAACTGGGGCATTTACTTCTTTCTCACTTCTAAAATTGTGTGTTCAAAGACTGATACACACCACACTCATTGAAAACAAAGATGTAACTCTAATTTGTGTAGCTCCAGGGTGTGCATTTTAAGAAAAAGTTGAGTGCCCTTGGGGATCCTCAGGTTCCAATTGTCCCAGTAGTACCACTGGTTAGTGCAGCAGAACAGTATTCTGAGCAGGCCTGCGTTTAAATCACTGCTAGTGCACTTAGTACTTTCTCACTTCTAAAACTGGAATTCAAACATATATACAAACCGCAATCCTTGAAAATAATGATGCAACTTTGTTTTGTGTAGCTCCAAGGTGAGCATTGAGGAACCTCATGTTGCTTGTCCTTGTCCTGGTAGCACAGCTGTTTAGCTGTTTAGGGCAGCGGAAATGGTATTCTGAGCAAGCCTGGGTTCAAATCCCAGATGGGGCACTTACTTCTTTCTCACTTCTAAAATTGTGTTTCAAACATACAAGCACACAAAACCTCTTTGGAAATAAAAATGTTGTACAGGAAGTAAAATAATTTAAATATCTGGGGGTCAATATATCTGCTGTTAATATGTGGACATCTCATAGAAATTCCAGAACAAGGCTGCTAGGCTGCTAGATGGTTAGTTCTCAGCATTAACACATTTGATAACAATTTCTTTAATCACGCTTTCACAGCAGTGATTAATGTTTATAATGTAATGTTGGATTCTATACTGTAACATGGTACAGAGGTCTGGGATCTGGAAAAAGAAGTGAATAGCACAGAACCTATCCTGAATTTGTTTCTTACATTAACTATGGGTCTTCCCAAGATTGTATCTGGGGAACATTTGAGGCTAGAATGCAACCAGTTGTCTATTGAACTAAAGGCAATAATTTGAACTACTAAGTTTCACTATGAAATAGCAAAAACTTACAGGGATCAATTTTCAAAGAGCCCTTAAAGTGACAAAAGTTGTGTTGCTCTAGTGCTGTGTTGAACTCCAGGTGGGTCAGGGACTGTGTGCCTAATTTTATAAAAGGTGGGGTCCTTGTGCCAAAAACCCAGGAGTTGTTGCAGACGCAGGCTAATGCCAAACATTTGGCACACCTGCATTAATTGCCACAAGGATTTGGCCCCTGGGCACAACAATAGAGGAGCCATGTGGGTTGGGGGGAATCTGCATGGCAGGAAGAGTCTGGGGACAGAAGAGGCATGGGGAGTGCCCTAGGTCTGGCAGTATAGCCTACAGGTTAGAGGAACAAGGTGTGAATGAGCTTGATACATCCAGCAGACCAGACCTGAGTTTGAGTCTCAAAACCTCCACTTGCATACTGTGTGACTCTGAACAAGTCACTTAACCACCCAGTGCTCCCAGGTCACCCCTGAAAACTGGCACTTGTGCCTAGTGGGCCTGACCCAGTTACCAAAGACTAAAATAAAAAAAAATAAAAAATAGGAGGCATCCGAGAGACAGTGGGCATTACAGAGAGTGATGTGGCACCCAGTGGGGGTGCCCTTTGCAGAGCCCTACAACTGATTAGATGGGACTGTTTTGTGGGGAGTTGCCATGGTTGAACAGTGACATGGCCCCAGGTGGGCACAGCCCTGGCAGCTGTCCCATAGGTCCACAAAGTTAGAACCCTATAGGCAGGAAGCAGCCTGCCACACTGTGAAAGAATGGTTACTGGGGAACTGTGGCAGTGACTGGAAGACAGTCCCCCCCCACCACTGGCAGCCCTCAACCAGCAGCTCCAGCTTCCTACCTACAGGTTCTGACTTTGTGGACCCATGGGGCAACTTCCAGGGCTGTGTCCACCTGGGGCCATGTCACTGTTCAGTCCTGGCACCCCCCACAAAGTGTTCCCATCCAGTCAGCTGTAGGGCTCTGCAGAGAGCACCCCTGCTGGTTACCACATCACACTCTGTTATGCCTGCTGTCTCCCCAATGCCCCTCAGTGCACCCTCATGTTTCTTCTGCCCCATCCACCACTTTGACATTCTCCCTTTTGTCACAGTGTGTGGAAGTGGCACAAGTCCCTTAGACCACCTCCTGGCTGGTCTAAATTGAGCCCTTGTTGCGTCCATAGCAGGACTTTCAAAATATCAAAAAAAAGAATGTTGCAGCTCTGCCATGGTGCAAGCCCCCTTGTGACCTGAAACATGGATGCTTCTATTGAAAGGATGGCTTGGGTGCAAGGCATCCTGATTTCGATGCAGCCTGCATTTGAAAATCGGGATTGCCGCAAAGTTTGAAACAAGGTAACACTTGCATCTTGGTGCACTGTTCAGATCTCAAAATCCACAAATCTGACTGGAATGAAACTTGGCAAATCAAGAGACCTTCCCCCAGACTGCACATGCAAATCTGTGTGCAGTACTATTGAACGGGGGGCATTATGTTTTATTGTTGCAGTACTCATTATGACCTTAGTTTTAATATATAAATTGTCCCATAACAAAAAATACTGAGGGAGTTATGGCTTACTGAAGTTCATTCTGGGTCTTTGAGCTACAATAACAGTTTTCTGGTCCCCGGTAGTTCACCATTTCCTGTGGATTTGATTACTTTTCAATCACGTGGCACCTCTGAGAACATGGTTTTATATATTGTGCTCTGCAATATCATGGGGCAAATGCAGACCAGCAAGGCCAAGAGGACTAGATGCCTTACAACAAAACTAGTCTGCAAAATGATTAAAGTGTACCTTCTTAGGATACTACTTATGCTACTTCTGATATCTGAAAATGTTCATCCTAACCCAGGGCCTACCGGCCGAGCACCCCATGCCACAAAAAGGTGGGACGGGTCCCTCACATTAGCCTCAATCAATGTCTGTAGCCTCCTTAACAAACTTGACATCTTGCAAACCTGGGTCCAGCAACATAGCCCTGATGTACTCTCTGTTGTTGAAACATGGCTTAACCCCAAGATACCAGATGCTGCAGTCACCATCCATGGATACTCTATATTCAGGCAGGACAGGGTTTCCAAATGAGGTGGAGGCTGTGCCATCTACCTGAGGAATTCCTATCTGGGTCAAGTCTTCCAGTTCTCAAGCTATAAACCACCCTAGCAGGTTCTCGCTATTAAAGTTCTACTTGGAGCACACAACAAGGAGCTCACCATTGCCTCTGTGTACCTACCCCCTAAAGGTCAGCCCAATGGATTCATGAGCATATTGGAAAGCCTACAGGGATTACACCATAACTCTGAACTCATAGTACTAGGCGACTTCAACATAAATTGGCTATCGCTGGAAGCCAGAAACTACAAGGATGCTGTTGCATCACAGAACCTCACCCAGCTTGTTACCACCCCCACCAGATGCAACTATAGGACAGGGTGGCACACACTTCTGGACTGGATCCTTACTAATCTCCCTAAATGAATCTCAAAAGTCTCAGTGCTGCCAGATGGGATCAGTGACCACTCACCGGTCACATGTACCTGGTCAAACAAATTCATTAAGCCCCTCCTAAAATAATCCACACCAGACTGTTAAAGCAGGAGTACCTTGAGCTACTAAAGACACACCTAAGCCACCTGGACTGGACACCAATCGACTCTCCATTGAGGTAAGCCAAGCCTTAGACCTTTTCATCAGCCACTTCACTGCGGCCTGCAATATATTTTCACCTGTCAAAAGGCTGAAAGTCAGGGGCAGGGAAAACCCTTGGATAACCCCCAGTCTAATCACTTTATCAAACATAGGGATCTTCTCTGGCACTGTGCCCATGCAACATCCTAACCTGGGGATATCCATAAGTATAAAGCTGCCAGAAATGAGTGCACACAGGCAGTTAGAAGTGCCAAAAGAAAATACTTCAAGGAAGCTCTCTCAAACTCCTGGGGTGATGGAAAGAAATTTTGGAGTAACTTGAAAGACCTTACAGGCAAGGACCCTAAGTCACCACCCACCATGCTGAACATAAATGGAACACCAACATCTGACCTGTACACAATCACCAACACCTTTAACAATCCGTTCTCCAACTTGGATAGTGTCCTCACTTCTAATTTCTTGATGCCCCCTCTGGTAGTAACCCTCCTAGTAACCCTCCTGCAACTACTTCTCTCCTACACCCTGCCCCACAATTCTACTTTGAGGAGATCCCAGTGCATGAAGCCAAAACCTATATTCAGAAGGTCATTCACAATGCAGGCTACAGCGGTGACTCCTTTGACCTGAAGTTGTTAGCACTTGTCCTTGAAGAAGTCCTTGAACCCCTGACAAATGTCTTCTATCACTAAGGATGTCCATGTTCCCATCTCGCTGGAAACAGGTGACCATCACACTGGTACACAAAAGTGGAGACAAATCACTGCACTCCAACTACAAACCTATCTCCATCCTCTCTCCATTGTCCAAGGCCCTGGAGCACATCGCCTCAGACCAACTAGTCAAGTACCTGTAAAAATACAATATCCAGTGTCCTGAGCAACATGGTTTCTGAAAAGGGCACAGCACCACCACTGCACTATTAGAATTTACAGGCTTCATCCATACCACGCTCGAACAAGGAAACTGTGTAGGGGCAGTATTCATTGACCTTATGAAAGCCTTTGATACTGTGAACCACCCACTCCTACTAAAGCAATTATCAAACATTGGGCTCTCCAATGAAGCACTGCTCTGGTTTTTAAGCTACCTTGGGGAGAGGGTCCAGTGGGTTAGAATTGCCGGTGTCACCTCGGAAGAAAAGCCAGTCCTTTCAGGGGTCCCACAGGGGTCCATCCTGGGGCCACTGCTCTTCAGTCTTTTCCTCAATGACCTTTCCAGTGTCTGCCACCAGAAATTACTGCTCTATGCCGTTGTCGCAGTCATGTTCACCAACCACCAAAATGCAGAGCTCCTTGAGAAACAATTACAGCTTGAATTCATGCGCATCGAAGAATGGTTCAAGTCACACAAACCGGTCATGAACTACAGCAAAACAAAGATTATGACATTCTACAATGCTAGGAGCAAGTACAAATCCTGTGACCTCACCATCCTAAACCAAACAGGGACCTTACTTGAACATGTTCCTGATTTTAAATACCTAGGTGTCACAATGGACAACTCACTCTCCTACCATTGGCACATAGATTCTGTCACTAAACTACCAACATCTGTATAGGCCTGCTCTACAGGCACAAACACTGCATGACTCCTGACACTCTCCAGTTGGCTATCAACAGCTCTGTCATCTTCATCATCAATTACGGGCTAGCAATTTATGGCTCTGCCTCCGCCTCTGCCCTCCGCAGAATTACAGTTGCACTCAAAGCATGCAGGCTGCTAACTGGGGCTGACCAACTTACACACACTTGTGACCTGTACAATCGGGCAGGATGACTTTCTCTCATCAGCTGGATACAGTATCAAACCTGCCTCTTAGCCAAAAAAGTCCTCCTCTGGGTCATGCCCCTGGGCATTGAAAAGCTCCTCATTGACCACCACAGCACCCAGTGAAGTAGAAGTTCACAACAACTAACCTTCCTTGTCCCCAGATGCTGGACTACCATGGGACAGAGGGCCTTTGCCTACAGAGCACCACAGTGGTACAATACTCTCAACAAAGAAACTCTTCCTGCTGCTGCTTTTGGCACTTTTGAGACAACTCCAACTTCATCTCATTTCAACTACTAGTTGTGACTGCCTCACCTAATCAGGGGTCCACTTCAGTCTTGACAGCTACCTCTCCCTGCCTTGTCCCCTTCTACCTACCTACCCCTTGCCCCCTCTCCTTCCCCCCTGGACATTTCCTGACTTTTATCCCTCCCTCCCTCCCTTTAGAGCTCTTACCCTCACCTCTACCCTCCGACAATGGCCTTCCTGCCTGCATACCCCCCACCTGCAGTGCTTATTTCCAAGATTGCCCTTGGCTGGTATGTCATGCTACCTAACATTTGGCACATTTTGAATTACTGGAATTTCCTAAACCTCAGTCTCTTACGTCTTTTTATTGTGTAACTATGTATTATTATATTGACCTTTGTATGTATGTATGTATACCCCCCATTCATTCGACATGGCACCTTTGTAAATGAGCAGTCCCTGCTCAAAGGTATTTGTAATCCTAGATTTCAATAAAATAAATGTGGCATAAAAAAAATAAGTCCAAAATCTTTTTTAGTATGAATGAATCCTTTTTCATATCAAGCAAAAAACCCATACCAAAAAGGATGCCTTTTTATGAAAAAAGAATGGGGAAAAAACTAAGTCCAAATTCTTTTTTCATATGAGAGCATCCTGTTTCTTGAACTTTTTTCATTCATATGAAGAAGGATGCCCTCATACTAAGAAAGAATTTGGACTTTGTTTTTTCCCCCAGGGTAGTTTTTCATATGAAGAGATCATATTTTATATGGCTGAATTATTTTTCCATATGGCCATACAAAAAAACAGAAGTGAGTCATGAAAAGGGATTCTAAAATTAAAAAAAAAATACATTTGGGGTCATTTCTTCAACAGTTAAGTGCAGAATCCACCTAACAGGGTCCTGATGACCAAGATACATGTGTTGGTGTCTGTCCAGGATGTCATTTTTCTGGGTTTTAAATACAGTAATGGAAACAAGATGGCAGTCATATGAAAATAAGATGCCCTACATACAAAAAAGAATCCCCTTTTGTATGGCCCAAATTATTTTTTTGTTCCAAGCAGCTATCCAAAAGACCGTACAGAGCATGCTCAGAACCAACATTTTAAAATGTAATAACTTTGGAATGGATTAATATTTTTTCACCAAGCCATTGAGAGGTACATCTGTGGGCCAAGCCCTTTCAACCCTACAAATGGCAGACCAAAATTCCAAACCATCTGAGTGCTAGGTGACGAAATCAAAAAATACAGAAAAAAAAACACTGATTTTTTTTTAACTTTTTCACTATCTGCATCTGGGAATCCTCACATCCAACCACAATGAAACATGGTATGTCAAGAGATCACCTCCCCTGGACCATGCATGCAAAAATTAGTGCAAATTCATTGAACAGTCGTGAAGATATTAAAGTGAAAAGTTTGAGGTTTAACATAGAAATCACTGCTCTGCCCCAACTACAGTATTGCTACCATGCCACTATAATTAATAGCTTCATCCCCATTAAACACAATTGCACAAAATTTTGCATGCACAGTCTGGGGGACAAGGTGTCTTTATCTGACATGTTTCATTCCAGTTGGATGTGTGGAATCTAAGATCTGGGTAGTGCATTTTTAGTAAAAGTTGGGATTTTTTGCTCTTTTTTTGTCATCGTCTATAGCCAGAAGGTTTGGAATTGTGGTCTGAAATTTTCAGGGTAGAAAGGACTTGCTCCGAACAGTGCCTTTTATTGGTTTGGTGAAAAAATATTAATCTTTTCCCAAGTGATAAGGATCTGAAATTTTGGTTCTGAGCATGCTCAGTAGGGTATCAAATGTCTAGCCAAAAGACCCTACTGAGCATGCTCAGAATCAAAATATCAAATCCTTATAACATGGGAACGGATTAATATTTTTTCACCAAATCAATGAATGCCATCATTTTATGGGCAAGCCCTTTCCACCCTCAAAATTTCAAACCAAAATTCCAAACTGTCTGGGCTGTAGGTGATGCCAAAAAAACACAACAAAAAATGTTTTTTCTAAAAATGCATTATCCAGGTTTTGGAATCCATAAATACAAATAGAAAAAAACTTGGCAAATCAAGAGACATTGCCTCTCAGACTGCAAAATTTTATGCAAGTCTATTGAATGGGCACAAAGCTATTTAGATATAAAATTAGGGAGTTAACATAAAACGGCCCACTCAACCCTAACTATAGTGGCACTACCATGCCACTATAATATTCTATGTAGATTACAGGGGTGCAGTAGCACCCCTGTAATTAGGGTTGAGTAGCCTGTTTAATGTTAAGACCCAACTTTGCACATTAATATTATTGGCTCCCTTTGACGAAATGAGCTGAAATTATGTACATGTTGTCTAGAAGGCAATGCCTTGATGTGTGGAAATGTTTGTGACAGCAGCTTGTGCCTTGTGCCTTTTCTGAGACCCACATGTCTCATTTTTGGAAAAAAATCTAACTTTGTTATACTTAGCAGGGTTTTTTTTGCTCTCCCCTACAGCATACATGGGATAAAATTGTTATCCCAAACTTGCACAGAACAAGTGTCATGTCTCAAGGTAGTGCTTTTGACAGGTCTGGTGAGAAAATATTAAAGGGTTCCAGAGTTATAATGCTTTAAATGTTACTGTTTTCCAACCAGCGCATGAGCAGTAGGGTTTTTGAGATAAAGTTGCTCAACAAAAGTAAAACTTTGACGTCGCAAATGCTCATTTTTGCTTTTGAGTCACTGAACTGTCAGGGCTCCAAACATTTGCTGTGCTGTGCCAACTGCCATCTGGTTGATTTTTTTCTATGAACTGACAAACAAAAAATACATAAAAATGATGGGATTTTTAAAAAATAAACCTCAGAACCTAGCTAATTGATATTAAGGCCACAAATATGTTTTTCTGGGTACCCAAAATTCCGGGTGCCTAGCTTAGTGAGAGGAGTGCTTCCCCCACATTCTCTATGAGAGAACAGCAGGTATTTCTTGACTACTACAGTGACAGCTGAACTCATGTTGCTGGCTGCAGTATGTGTACAGTACTATGAACCACTGTTTCCCTGGTGTTTGGTGCCCCCCACACACCCACACACACTTCATAACCTATTTTAATTTGACTATGGTTTTATCTTGTTGGTTTCTGGTAACAGTTCAATCCCTGATGGGTTTTCATATGTACACAAACAAGGGTAGAACTATTTTAAAAAGTATGTTGTGAGGCTTATTTGTTTATTTACTTAGTTAATATTTACGCAGAATTGGTGACTGGGATTGATACTTAAACCAAAACAGCAGGGAAGAGAGTAAGGAAGCTCCCTTGGGCAGCTCCAGGATAAATGGCAGTTTTGTTCTTGTTTGTTTAATATGTGATTCCATGTTACAATTGTTTTAGTGTACACGTACACTGACATACTGTAATATCTGGTTCAGGTACCACTGAAATTCATTCTCAAATCATCTGATAAAAGATATCTGTCAAATAGTAAAAAGGTATCTGATTAAATTGATATTAATTTTTTTAAACATCATAAAATTCATTGCCATACTGCATCTGGTACTGTACTGCTACAAATATTGATGTAAAAAAAGGAACCCTGACATAATGCATCTGAATGTGCATTGTCCTGTATTGTAACCCTCAACTGCTGCACATTAAAACTTTGTTAAAGAGCTAGGGTGTTGCCTGGTAACTTAACTTTCAGCTATCACTTCTTACTTCTCAACTATTTATTCTTTTCTGTTTGCTAGTTAGAAGATTTTCCACCTGGCAGTACTGGGGTGATGTGTGGAGCAGCACTCTGCAGGAAAAAAAAGTCAGTTCTGTTCCTCCAACTACACCAACACTGAAACCACACTGACTATGACATCACTAGTAACCAATGAGAGCCATCTCTTACTGCCAGGTTTCACTTTCACATGAAGCAGCAGGGACTGTCTCTCCCTGGTTACTAGTGATGTTACAATTTCCTGCATTTTGATTGGTAGCTTGTGAAAGTCATTGTTCAGGCTGCAAGGATTGTAGTGCCTCAAGGTGTTTGGTCTCATTTCTGAAGATGTAGTGGGAGGAATAGAACTGACTTTTTTCCCCTCCAGACAGAGTGCTGCTCCACACATCACCCCAGTACTGCCTGGTAGAAAGTCTTCTAATTAGCAAACAGAAAATAAAAAAATACTTCAGAAACTGGAAGTGATAGCTGACTGCATCTGAAAATTACTATTAATTCCAAGCAATACACTAGCTCTTTAAAACAACATCACTGCATTTGTGAGTTCTTTGTACTGGAAAAATGGCATTGCTTCAGCGGTATTACATATACTGTACATAGCATTTTGATGAGAAACTGGTGTGTAGCTAGCCACCAACAAATCTTGGTGGACATGCTTTGCAGCCAGTCACCACTTTTTTTTTTCCTTCAGAATCTGGACTGCCAGTTTGCACCGGGAAACAAGCCTGCCCTTGGCTCAGTGTGCCTTTAATTTCCTAAGTGCCAATATGATCAGCAGTCCCCTCTTGCTGATCGCCCTCCCCATTTTCATTATGTATATTCCCCAGGTGTGAAGTGGCACCACCCCCACCCACTGATCGCCATTCCTAATTTCTCTGGTGTCTAGTGGCACCTCCCAACCACCAATCACCATCCCCATTATTATGTATATTTTGATTCACACCTGGAAACAAGCCTACCCTTGTCTCAGTGTGCCTTTAATGTTCCAAGTGCACCATAAGATCAGCAGTCCCCACTCACCGATTGCCATCCCACTTTCCATTATGTAGATTCCCTGGTGTCTAGTGGCACCCCCCACCCACTGTTCACAGTGCCAATTATTCTCATGTATGTTCATTGGTGTCTAGTAGCACCCCCACCCTCCCATTGCAGGAAAAATACCTGAAATAAAGAAAATGGTCCCTCTATGTTTTTTTTTTTCAAAACCTGTCAAAAAAGAAAATAGTGCCTTGCTGATCAGCCTCACCACTGCCCACTCAGAATCCCACACCCCACAGTACACCTCTACACACCCTCACTTACCTGAACAGGTCCCAGATTCAAGATCCATTCTCCGATCGAAGGCACATATTGCTGCTGGAATCGGCAACTGCAATATGAGAAACTAAGGTAAACGGTTCAATGTACTTCAATGGGGGGTTTCAACTTTTATGCATAAATCTGCAATTTTTTTTACATTTTGACTCCAAATTTTCAACATGCCCTTTTAGAGACTCAGCCTCATGAACAATAGGACTGTCATTGGGCAACTCCTGCCTAGAGATGCAGCAAACTAAAATTCAGCCCACGAAGTGGATGTGAAATGTCCACTTTGTGTTATCATTCCGCTATGCGAAGTGCCCATTTTAAACCCCTCACTTCGCCACTTCACATTATAATTATGACTTTGTGTTGTGCACTCCACCTTACTTCCCTTTAAGGCAGAGTGAGAGATCACAGGCAGCCCACACACATCACATGGCTTACACAGTATAGGTCATGTGATTCAGGCAGGCAGGAAGTGACTCATTCTTGAAAGAGCGTTTCACTTTCACCTTGTAGTAGGAGAAGGAGGTAATGTGCTGCTAAGGCAGAGAGTAAAATCTGTTGGAAAAATACTTTAAACCTTTAAATTTTTTAGCTATAGGTGCTTATTTTTGAATATTTGTTGTCTGGATTTATGTTTCTTCAGTATTTCAGTTTAGTATTTTTTTATTATTAATTGGGCAATTTAGCTTCCATAGGAAAT
Source organism: Neoceratodus forsteri (assembly GCA_016271365.2). Classification (NCBI taxonomy): domain Eukaryota; kingdom Metazoa; phylum Chordata; order Ceratodontiformes; family Ceratodontidae; genus Neoceratodus; species Neoceratodus forsteri. Next base: position 1,686,245,438 of record CM057456.1, read on the forward strand.
AATGTAATCTACAGGAAAACACAGGAATATCACTCAGGAGTTACAGGGAAAATGCCAAATCAATATGGGAGCACTGCTGTGTGTGTCATTGTGAGAAAGTGAGATAGAGCCCATAATGGAGGGGGAGAGACTCAGGGGTTTCGTCGACATGGCGGAGATCGAGTGGGAGAGCACATGCATGGTGGCTGGCTGAGTCTGGACCAGAGCACCGTCCCTGAAGAAAGAGACAGTGGAGCTACTGCCATGAAAGTACAACCTCCTATGGCACTGACCAGTGCCTCCCAGTGCCAGCAGCACCTGCTATAGCCCCGTGCCAGCTGCTGAGCAGCAGCAGGATGTCAGGGAGGAGGAGGAGGCACAGCAGCAGTTGCAGCAGCAGGTTTCTGCACCACCGGCTCCAACTGTACAGCAGAAGCCCCTGGCTCCAACAACACCTGGGCCCCTCCGCCTGTGCCTGGTCCTGGTCCTCCCCACATCTCATTAGTGTGGGAGTTTTTTACTACACTGCCTGGGGAGAGCAGTGTAGTAAATCACACTTTGTGCAGTGTTGAGGTGCGCTGTGGCTCCAGAGGAAGTCACCTTGGCACAGGGGATCAGCGCACACACATGTATAACCACCACCACCTAGAGTGGCAGGCCAAGGTCACTGAACAGGGCAGTAATGCACCTGCTGGCCCTGCTGGGGAAGAGGGGGCAGAATGGCATCCACCTGCACATGGTGTGAAGTGGGGGGGGAGCCATGGCAGAACTGGTTGCTCCACCACCACAACCTGCAGCACTTCCTGATGATGGTGGCAACCCTCTCCAACTGCCTGCTACACAGGCTGATTTGGGCCTGCTGTGGAGTGAGATGCACACTGCAGACCACCAGCTGGACAATGTTGAGCAGCAGTTGCATTGCATTGAGGGGCACCAACTACAGATCCTGGGGATGCTTCAATTGCTGCTGTCTCCTCACAACATTTGATTATTAGTTTTAGTTTGTCCTTGCACCCACTACCACCATCCTCTGTGTGAAAAAATAGTTTCTGATGTTGCCCCTGATCCATCCCCCCTCTATCTTGACATTTTGGTCCCTTCTCCATGCACATCTTTTGTTCTGGATGCAGTTACCCTGTTGTTGAGTCCATTTCAGTACTTGATAGTTTCTATCATGCCTCCCCCCCTTTCCTTGTGTTTATATGTAATGTCCTTTAGTGTATCTTTGCCTGGTTTCATTCTGGTGCATAGCCTTCAACATTTTAGTTCCCCTCCTTTGTACAGCCATTTTTTGACTTCATTTTAATGTGATGGCTCCCAATACATCCCAGTATACTCTGTCCCCCAGCCCTCCTTACTTCCTTCTGGCATTTCTCTTGCAAACCTTTAGGTCATCTGACACAGGTCACTATCTATTTTGTTGTTGTTAGTCTCTCCCCCTCCCATTGTGCACTGTTATGTGTATAATAATGTTAAGTGTGTGTTCCATCTTTCTTTTGCATAACTTTATTTACCTCCCAAAAATGTTGAGAACCATGCCCAAAAACAGCTGTAAAAAAGTGTTGTCCTTGCCCTCATTATATTCCTACTTAAAAACAGAAAGCCATTACTCCAGATGAAAAAATGCCAATAAAATATGTTCACTGCTAGTGCAAATGTATTTATAGCAAAACAAGGTACACTAATGACCCTTACGCTTCACGGTTAGGCCTTCATTGGTGTGCCCCCTAATAAAAGGCCTAAGCGCTGACATGCAGGGGTGATTTGTGTGTGGCTTATTTTGCCATCAATAAATTTGCACTATCATTGAATAATTTTTCTTGGCATGTATTCGTATAGAGTGCTGGTTTTCTGGGTTTGTCTTGCACTTTTGGAGCTAGCTACTCTGTACCAGTACCCATCCACAGTGTTAGTACAGCATGCTTCTGGTGGCCCTGTTATATTCCTTCTTAATAATGTCTGTTTACCATGTAATATTTTTGGTGCCTCAGTAATGTTTCCTTTCTGTTGTGGTGGTTTGTTTGTTGAAAAGTAGAAGTGAGCAGTGCAATAATCTGTTCGGTGCATTGGGACTTGCGCTGTGCAAGTCCCTCTTTTGAATATTGCCCCGGGGTGCATTTCTGGGATTAAGCTGGTGCAACTCAGTTGCACCAGGTGCAACCCCTTTGAATATCAGTCAGGTGTGCACTGCCTACTGAGCCCCCCTGAAAACATATTATATGACTTGGTCAGCTGTTGATGATGGTACAAATAAAATATACATTATATATTCTTTATTCTTTATACCATCAACAGTGAAACAAGTCAGCTATCTTATACGTTTTCAGGGTGCTGGGCAGTGTGTGCACCTGACAGTGCACTGCACACATGTTGTTTAGCAGACTATTACACTGCTCACTCTTGCTTATCCACACACGCCCACAGCAAGACACAAATAAGACATTACTGAGACCACTAAAATAATTTATTTTTGGAAACTGAGATTATTATGTCAGAATATAACAAGGAAGGGAAGGAAACCAGTTTTTTAGCTTATTTTATGTAGAATGTTTTTGGCCAGTGTTTGTAAAAATTTTGGGATGCTGTCTTATGTCTAGAAAATTCCCAACTCCAGACAAAGAGAAATGAGAGCATAAAATGGAATGAAACCCTCCATTAATTCATACTGCACTCAGTCATAAATGCAGCGCACCCACTCAGTCCCCAGAATTAATGTGCACCTCCAAAATGCTGCTGTCTTATGTCCAAAAAATTCCAGTCCAGACAAAGAGAAATTAAAGCATATAATGGAATGGAAAGTCTCCATTAATTCATGCTGCACTCAGTCATGCATGCACACACTCCAGTAAGAACTATGTCCCCTGCTGCTGCTGTTGGAATTTCTTGCAATGCTTCTTGACCTGACTGGGCTGATGCAGTGTCTTGTCAAATGATATGCTAGAAGGATGACCTGACCATTGAGTTAACCATCCATGATGATGTGATAATGCTGTTGGTTGCCCAAAGTCTGCTGCACTAACTGCAACAGGAAGGATGCCCTCTGTGTGTACACTAATACTTGGTAAGTTAATGTACCTGGAACCATCATGGTTTTCCACAGAACCTTACCTTAAATGTATATTATATATATATATATATATATATATATATATATGTATATATATTTTTCTATATATGCATGTAATCATTGTTTTGTTTTTTTTGTATCACAGGTCATATAGTCAAACTTGGGGTGTGCATTTCTTGGCTTGATGAGGGATTTTGGCGTTGGAATACTGTCAAGTCAGTGAAGGTAAGTATTTTTGGGGGGGATAGTATTTAAAAAAGTTTAAAAAGATTCATTAATGTTTTGGTCATTTTTACAGGTCTTCAGTGTATCATCAGAACCAAAAAAAATGTAATTGCTGTGATTCATGAAGAACGTGATTTGTCTCATAATGAGTGACTGGTATGACATGACTAATGAACTGTACGCAGATACCTACAGCTGTACTTCCCTGACCTGTACCACACAAAACAAAACTCCCCGACTTGCAAACTCATATTAATGACTACAAAACAGGCTTACATGCAACTAACAACACAAAAACTTAAAGTTTTGTAATTGATAAAGAATTTGTTTCAGAGCCATGATGAGTGGCTGGTGTGACATGATGATTAAAGATACTAAACTGTACGCAAATACCTACAGATGTACTTTTTTAACCTGTACCACACAAAACTCCCCGACTTGAAAACTCATAATAATGACTACAGTGGTCAAGCTGAGATACTACAAAACAGGCTTACATGCAACTTACAACCCAAAAACTTAAAGTTTTGTAATTCGTGAATAGTGACCCTGAAAATGAAGAAAACGATTTGTATCATGAGTGACTCGTGATGATCACTCTGACTTAAAAATGCACTTTAATGAATGCAATGTTCATGCCAAGATATGCACCACACCAGTACTCTGAAGGGAAGCCAAGTAAACAACTGTGACTTTAGTTACAGATGGAGATTGGGCCCTAAAGATATACAAATGCAAAGACATTAAGATTGTGCTGCGCACTCAAAAGATGCAGACGCAAAGGCACAACACCTAACCAGTGCTCACAAGTCACAAATCCAAATCTGGAAAAGAGTACCTTTTGCCAGTTGGGGGGGCAATGCACTGTAGTAACAGTCCACTACCAAGATACCACAAAGTAGTATAAAAAAAATCACACAGGTGCAGAGGATAGCAGGTTCACACTGCTGCAATTACTATGTGGCACAATAAAATGTGCCTGATTTGTTGGCACACATCGCACACACACTCACACATGCACACTACAAGTAATGCACAGCAAATTGAAAACTTCAGTGATATAACCACATCTTTTAAACAAACTTGAAAGTATGCACTGCTGCACCACAACAATCAGCAAAAAATGTCAAAAATTACTGAAAATATTATTGTGTGTATAGTAACAGTTATACAAGAAAAATATAGCAAAAACAGAAAGACTGACTTTCTCCCAGTTAATTTAGCTCCACCACAGATACGCCCCTCCTCCAAGCACACTTCAAGTGTCTGTGTCAGTACACAGACTAAATGTTCTAAATTAACATTCAAAATCCACACGCAGACAATAAACACTCTATGATATGAGCACAGGAGGGTTTCCTACAATGTACAAAACTTTGAGAAAAAAAATGGCTCAAAAAGGCTTTTTGAAAAGCTTTTAGAGGGGTTGAATCTCAGAGCACTGAGAGCAAATTGTCTAGCTACCACTACACACACACTACACAGAACTGAGACTTTGCAGAACAATCTGAAGCCCATGTGACCTGCAATCCCATGACTCACTGCAAAATTCACCTTGGAGCTCAACAACAAGACGAAGTGATGCGCAGTACAATGAATTCAATGTACTTCGCATTAAAATTGGTGCAGAACTGGTTGGGGAAGGCAGAGTAACGTGAAGTCATTGTTTTCAATGGACTTCGTGTTCCTCATTATGATGTAAAGTACTCCACTTGGCATTGTGGATTACTTCGTGGATTCTGCCTTGATCTGCGAATTGCTTCCTGGAGCAGATTTTGGCCTCTTCACCCTCCTCTACTACTGCCCGAAAGGTGATTTCATGGTCACTTGACAAATTCACCTTTTGAGTGGTATTAGGACATTTTTTTCTGCCCTCGTTCATGAAGTGGGATTATAAGAAGGCTATTTTGAAAATCTGGGATCAAAATATATACGAATTGCAGAGTTATGATCATTCATTGCAATTTCACTACACACGCTCATAACATTGGACATTTTAAATATTTTCACCCCAGATTTTCAGCATAGCCTTCTTATTACCCCATCTCATGTATGTCACAGCTATCATTTTTCATATCCTGGCCAAAATGTGTTTTCACACCTGTGGCATGGAATGGACATGCAGTTGCACAGAATTATGTTTTGGCAGGGTTCAGAAATTTTCTGTACCAAGTACATGATGTGGGGTAATAAGATGGCCACACTGACAAATTGATCACCTTGTCCTATAAATATGCAGGGCCTGGAAGGTCCTGTGCTTCCACAGCTATATACATACATGCATCTACTGTCTCAAAAAGTAAGGAAATAAATTGAAAAAACATTGTTAATGCTCTAGTTAGGGTTAAAGTCACAAAAAGTGGAAATTTTAGAACTATACAGGGACACCATTGGAGGCTGGGGGTGCCACAAGACACCAGGGGAAATCTACAAAATACACAGAGATGGCATTGGAGGGTGGGGGTGCCACTAGACATCAGGAAAATTATAACGATACTCTGGGATGGCATCAGTGGGTGAGGGGTACCACTAGACACCAGGGAAATCTACAAAATATATGGGGATGGTATTGGAGGATGGGGGTTGCCACTAGACACTTTGGAAATTTAAGAATTATATGGGGATACCATCAGAGGGTAGGGGTGCCACTAAACACTGGGGAATTCTATGAAATATATGGGGATGTCATCAGAGGGTAGGGGGTGCCACTAGACACCAGAGAAATGTAAGAAATATATGGGCATGGTATAGGAAGGTGAGGGATGCTACTAGACAACGGGGAGAGTTTATTGAAACCAATAAATGTGTCCTGCTAATCAGAGGCCATTTCACCCGATTCTGCATTTAGTTTTTAGAAAAATGACCTGGGGAATGTGTTTTTGGAACTTTCTGAATTCTGTTCCATGTTTTTTTTTTTTCAAATTGCAGCAAAGGATTTCCAAGCGTGAAAAAAGACACAGTACAGGATTTCAGAAAGTTCTAAAATCACATTTGCAAGTCATTTTTCTAAAAACTAACTGCACAATCATGTGAAATGGCCCCCGATTGGCATCACACATCTGTTGGTTTCAAGTACATGATTAATTTTTCAGTTACTTAATTTTGTTTTCCTGGCTAACTAAAAAAAGAAAATGGCAGCAGTGTGAAAAAGATTAACAGCGCAGTACACAATTTTAAATTTAACATAGAAGCAACCATTGAACCCTAACTATAGGGGCATGACCATGCCCCTCTAGTGTGTGTGTGTGTGTGTGTATAGAAAAAGAACCTCAGCGTGCAAGCACTGAGGCAATGGTTACCCCAAAGGGCATTGGCCAGAAAGCCAAGTTTCAAAGAAATAAAAATCACACATGCTCCCATAATGCAAAGCATCATGGGCTGCATATGCAAATCACCACAGAATATTATGCTGGTTCAACTTTAAGCAAAAATGCATGGTGCCGAAAGGCCTCCCATACAGTTTGCAAAGCGTGCCAACAGAAGACACAGACACGTGTTTTGTCCTACCAGGACTCAGTGTGCCTCGTCTGTTATATATATATATATATATATATATATATAATATATACACACATATATATATATATATATATAACAGTATATACATACATATATATATATATATATATATATATATATATATACAGTATATACACATATATCTTCATTGCAAAAAACTGTGTTAATGCATCAGTTAGAGTTCAGAATACAGTGACAAAAGTAGGGAAATCTGATGTTAGGGCCCTGCCCCACCCTTGAATTGAATGAGAGAAAAGACTTCTTTGGGGTTGTCAATCAAGCTGGGACCTCTTCAGGTGAGTGAAGGTGTGTGGGGGTGTACTGGGGGTGTGGGATGGTGAGTGCTGAGTGGGGATGGAGTTAGATCAAGTTTAAAAAAAAACAACGAGGACTGTTTTCATTATTTCAGGAGACAGATTGTGTATGGGGGTGCCACTAGACACCAGGAAAACAAAGAAGATTAAAGAGAAAGTGACCAGGAAGGCAGGAGTGCCACAAGATACCAGGGAATATTTTATTTCTTACAGGGACAGTTATCAGAGAGGTTGGGGGTACCACTAGATTACAGGGAAACACACATTATTATCGGGACAGTGATCAGGGAGGTTGGGGGGGTTCCACTAGATATCATGGAAACAAACATTATTGGGACAGTGATTGGGGAGGAGGTGTGCCACCAGACACCAGAGAATATTGTATTTGTTATGGTGACAGTACTCAAGGAGGGAGGGGTGTGCCACAAGACACCAGGGAGCCATTACAGTTTGATCATTTATTGACAGTTACTGTTCAAAGCCTTTTCCACTCGAACAGTAAAGTTCTATCTATGAAAGGCTGCAAATGGTTATTTTCAGATCAAACTATCCTTACATTAGCTAATGAAGGGTGAAATGGCTTTCTTATGACCCCACCTCATGAGCAAGGTCGGTTTCCAAACTGGAAAGGGACCTAGGAGTAATCATATCTGATGATCTGAAGATTACCAAACAATGTGAGAAGGCTGTGAGGAGCACCAGTGGAATGCTAGGGTGCATAGGGAGTGGTATCTCCAGCTGATGGAAGGAGGTTGTGCTGCAACTGTATAGAACATTGGTGAGACCTCATCTAGAGTACTGTCCAGTTCTGGAGGCTGCATCTCTGGAAGGACATAGAGTGAAAGCGGTTCAGAGACGGGTGACAAAATTGGTGCAGGGGCTGCACAAAAAGTCATATGAGGGGAGACTGAAGGATCTCAATATGTATTCTCTGGAGGAGAGGAAGGGGATATGATAGAGATGTTCAAATACCTCAAGGGTGTAAATAAGGTACGAGAGGGTAGTATCTTTCAAAAAAAAGATGTTCAGGAACACAGGGTCATGGTATAAAAATAGAGGGGGTAGGCTTAGGGGTAACATGATAATGTATTTTTCATGGAAAGGGTGGTGGATCTATGGAACAGCCTCCCAGCAGAGATTGTAAGGGCAAAAATGGCAGGGGGATTCAAAAATGCATAGGACAGATATAAAGAAACTCTAGTGATAGGAAAGAGAGGGTAAGCCACAGATCATTTAGGATCTGTGGTATATGAAACAGGCAGGGAAAATGGACTGACTAGATGGGCCAAGTGATCCATGTCTGCTGTCAGATTCAATGTTTCTATGATTTTCAGAAGAAAAACACACATTTGCCCTGTAAGATTCAAAATTATAAGTCAAAAAACAAATGTAATTATGCGAATGATACCTAAATACACATCTTGTTCATTCATTGACAATACACAATTTTTAAGGGGAAAAAAAACAAGATGGCTAACACCACAAACAGTATTTCTCTGAAAACCAACAATGAATGCTTAACTATTTACAGTTTGAATGGTTTTCATTTACCTGCCTGTCTGGCAGCTATCACAAAAATTATTATAATTAAAAAATTGTTTTATATTTTTTCATCAAACCATCCAAAGGCACTCTGTTGGCACAGACACCATCATCCCTGATAATTTCAGAAAAAAATTTCATTCCATCTGGGGTGTAGATGAGGCCAAAAAAATCCCATGTTAAGTATAGGAAAGAAAGTGTTTTTTTTTTTCTGTTTTACCACTCCATATCTCAAAAGCAATACAAGATGCCATCACAAAACTTTTCAAGTTTTGAAATAGTGTCAGAATGACTGAGCATGCCAAATTTTGGGCTGTTTTGTCAAACAATACCAAAGTTATTTAGGTGCAAAATTTTGGATTTAACATAGAAGTGCCGGTACAACCCCAACTATAGGGGAGCTACCGTGCCCCTATAATTCATAGATGTTATATAGACAGGCAGGCAGGCAGACAGACAGACAGATAGATAGATTGCATGTTTGGAACTTTTTCCTATTGTCACAGCATCTAGGATACCGTAAGCATTAGAAAGAGGGATAGGGCAGACTGGATTGACCACAAGGCCCTTATCTGCTGACAACATCTATGTATCTATTATAAAAAAACATCATGTATCTCCCCATATCTGATAGTAATTAGCCAACATTAAATAATTACAACATGCTATTATATTGTGATTTGCACTCTATTATAAGCATGCACAATATATATATATATATATATTATGGTAGCACAGTAGTGCTACCATAGTTAGGGTTGAGCAGCTCTTTTAAGGTTAAAGGGTAAATTTTGCACTTTAATAACTTTGCCACTGTTCAACAGATTTGCCTGAAATTTGGTACACATAATTGGGCATGGTAGTGCTTGGGATCTGCCAAGTTTCATACCAGTCAGGTATACAACTGCCGCGTTATTAAGCAATAATCAATTGCACAATTACGCTTTTTTGCGATTTCTTTGCTCGCACCTACAGGTCGCATAGTTTGCATGACCAGTCCAAAAGCTTCAAGGAATGTGTGGCCATGGTCCCCAATGTGTCTTTTGAAGATTTCATGAAAAAATTATTCAAAAGACAAGTTCCCATTATAAGTCAATGGGAAAATTTAACAAAATATTCAACACTTTCGCAAATGCACTTTTTAGTGTCACAAATGGCCCTAGTAGCATCGTAAATCTGCCATATTTTCAGTTAGTGATCAGAAAAATGCGTGGCATTTAAATCTGGGACCCTCTAGGGACACAATTCTTTTTGTGTTCACCTAGTCAGACCCTGAGTATGCTAGCCATGTCTTTATTTTGGGTTAAAACACCCTAAAAATATGTTTTTCAAATTTCTGGAATCAGTAGTGTCACAAAGTAGTGTTGCAGGCATGACACTTTTGCAATATTTTGTGAAAATAGCCTCAAAATGCATCACTACTTTTTCAGACTTGGCCAAAATAACAGAAATTCTTTGCCACCCTGCTGCAAAAGAACAGTTTGGTCTTTTGAGCTGAAATTTGAAGGGAAGGCAGCCAAAATCTCACAGATCTGCCTTTTTGTGGTTTGGTGAAAAAATGTTGCATGGCTGCCAAGTTATGGTACTCCAAATTTGAATTTTTTTCCCATAGGCTAACATGGTGGCATCCGCCGCGGCTTTTGGGACTCGTATCTTGAAAACAGTGCAAGATATGGACTTTTTGTTGTGAGTTCCATAGCCCCATGGGCTATATAATGGCAAAAACTTAGCCAAGAAAATCAAGATTTTTGTGAAATTAAAATGTTTTTTCCATGACGTGCGGTTGCTGAGATATTAGCAATTAAGTACTTCCAATGCTCGTTTTAAGCTTCGATCCCAATTACTATGCATACATTCTTTGTACACACCGTGTTTCTGTATGCACCTGTTTGGCAAAAACAGGTGATGCACTTCTGTTACTGTTACAGTCACTGTTTCCACTTGCGTTTATGTCCCCATTTGCGTTACCATTCCCGTGTATGCCACCGTGTGCATTACCCTTTGCATTGTCATTCACGATTGCATTTTCATTACTGTTACCATTTGTGTTTCCACTACTGTTTCTGTTTGTGTTTTTGTTTGCATCACCATGCGTATGGCCGTTTGCATTTATGGCAGTACTTTCGTTTGCGTTTCCATTCCTCTTTCGTTTTGCATCTTCCTTACTGTTACTGTTACAATTTGCATTTGCAATTGCATTACTGTGCCATTGTGCATTACAGTTTGCGTTTCCATATGCGCTTGCTTTTCCTTTTGTGCTTCTGTTTCCCCTGCTGTTATTGTTGCTGTTACCGTTACCATTTGCATTTACGATTGCGGTACTGTGCCCGTGCACATTTCAGTTTGCGGTTCTGTATGTGCTTCTGTTTCTCTTTCCTTTGGTGTTATTCTTCATGTTAACTTTACCATTTGCCTTTACAATTGCAGTACCATGCCTGTGCGCGTTATGGTTCGTGTTTACGTATGCGCTTGCGTTCTCATTTCCGTTTGTTCCCTTTAGCATTCTTTTGCTGTGACACTTAACATTTCCATTTAAAATACCACTGCCATCACTGTTCGCATTATCAGTTGCTTTTTTGTATGCATTCAGTGTCCGTTTGCATCACTGTTCACTTCAGCGTCACTTTGTGCTTGCATTTCTATTAACATTTCCTTTACCATTTACATTTGCGTTATCATGTGTGCCACTGTTCACGATTCTGTTTACATTGCTGTTCCTGTTCCTATGTCACAAGACATCATGTGGCGGGAGCGCGGGACCCTTTGCCACATTACATTCACTATTTCTCATCATCATTCTCAAAAAGATGGAAAATTAGAGGCAAAAAACTCTTTATAATGCATTAGTTAGGGTTGTTCCACTGCAACAAAAGTGAGGAAATTTGGTGTTAGGGTTGAAAGCCCCCCTTGGACCCTCCCAACCAGCAGCAGGGTGTGCGTTGGGGTCATCGGTCCTAACTCTCACCCCATTCTCCTATACATCTGCTTCTTCACACATGTGATGGGGTGAGAATTAGGGCCAACAACCTCAACGTGCACTGCAATGACGGTTGGGAGGTGGGCTGGGGGGTCCAAGGTGGGCTTTCACCCCGTCAGTCTGACTTTGATTTGTCTGTGGAAGCTGAGAACCTTGCTACACTGCAAAGAACAAACTATAACTCCATTTAGGACCTGGAAACCTGGTGAGGCATAATACTTGTCAAGAAAGGGAGCTACGCTTTCTACAAAAAGTTTCATTTTTTTTTTCCTTATTGGCATTAAGCAGAGAACTGCAGGATTCCATTAAAAGTGTAGTAATTTTATAACCAAAGGGAGTGAGATACAACTGAATTGGCTTGATTGTTGGGGTTGAGACCTAGGATTTGGAAGGATATTTTTGCAACATTTTAAAAGTGTCCTGCTGGCTGAGGAGTGAGTTAATTTTTATCCCTGGACTCAGTAGAGTGATTTGTGCAGGAGACGTGGTCTAGTAAATTGTGATGTTAGTTGAAGTACTATAAGGGCAGTACTCACCAGGGTGGTGGAGCAGTTGTGTATTTGATTGTTTCTAACAGTCAGCAGTGGCTGTGGACTACCCACCCCTACCCACACCCACCCCCAGGCATGGCATTTCCTTTATAGCCACAGTTCTGACATCACTTCCTCCAACAGGTCTTGGGGCAGAACTGTCATATCCTATAACCAGCACAGTGCAAAAGGGTAGGTACACACCACAAATAATAATAAAAAAGATATATAATATATATATATATATATATATATATATATAATATATTATAAGGGAGAGGGACATGTGGGGAGTGGTGCAATGCACTGGTTGTGGGGCAGCAGTTCTCCAGGAGACATTCTGGAAACTGCATTGCTGTCCTATTTGCAGGCAACTGTCAGCTCTGAGGAGGAGTTTGCCACCTCCAGGCTGAACTACAAGGACTAGGAGGCCTCCCCTTCAAAGAGCACCACTGCCACAACCACTGCCTCAGAGGTTACCAAGTATGAAGAGCAGTTGGACCACAGTGGGTTCTGGGAGGGTGCGGGTGGTGGACCAGAGGCAAAGCCCCCTAGTTCTACCTCTACACAAATCATATGCCATTCTGGCAGAGCAAGGTTCCTCTATGATGGCACCCTCAGTTGAGACCCAGAAGAAAGCTGAGGACATCCACAAGGGAGACCCACAAAGGGGTGGCAAGGGACATGACAGGGGAATGAAACAGCTTCTGATAGGGGCCTCTATTGTTAGGGGGGTAAACCTGGGAAAGGGAGAGAAGAAGGAAGTAAAGTGCCTGCCTGGTGCCATGGCTTGGAGGAAGAGGAAGAAAATCTTCAGGATTGCAGAAGCAGCATCACAGGTGAGGGAACTAGATATCATAGTCCACCTTGGGACAAATGACCTAGCTAGACATGGGATCAGTGTAGTGCAGAATGAATTTGTGGAGTTGGGGAGGGGCCTCAAATGGGTAGTAAGCATGGTAACCTTCTCAGAGGTGCTACCAGTCCATGGCAGGAGTGGGGCTAGGGTACTGCACACCATGGAGTTTAATGAATGGTTGAAAAACTGGTGCAGAGCACAGGGCTTTGGCTTCATTGGGGACTGGGGGGGTCACCTGGAGAGATAAAGATCTATTCTGGCATGGTGGTCTGCATCTGTCCACGAAGGGAACCAAGATCCTAGATGATAGGTTTAAATGTTTCCTTGGCAAGCTTTTAAACTAGCCAAGGGGGGAGGTGCTGATAAAAGGCAGGAAATTTCAAGCCTCCCCCCAAAAAACATGGTAGGTAGTAAGGTAAACACTGAGGTACAGAGCTCAACACAGGGCAGGATAGTGGTAAATGGAAAAATAGACAAGGACAGTAAGAGCAGGGATGGGGGAAAAAAGGATAAAGCCAACATTAAATGGAGGGCAATGAGTAACAATGCCCGTAGTCTGGGAAACAAGCTTCCTGAGCTAGTAGCCCTGATGGAAGATGAACAGTTGGATATTGTGGCAGTCACGGAAACATAGTACACCAAGAACCATGACTGGGATGTCAACATACCAGGCTACACAATCTACAGAAGAGACAGGGAAGGTAAAAGAGGAGGTGGAGTAGCTCTATACATAAGGGAAGGGATCAAAGCTACAGAACTAAAAAGTAAAGGGGGAGGACAAGAGGCACTCTGGGTCACCTTGGAGACAGGGAATAGCATCACAATCCACACAGGGGTTTAATACAGACCCCTATCTCAAGGGGAGGAAATGGACAACAAAATGATAGAGGACATTCTCAAAATGGCTGAAAAAGGGGAGATACTGTTGATGGGGGACCTGAATATGCCAGATGTTAACTGGATAACAGGTACTGCAGCCACATCCAAGATCAGGGTCATTCTCGATGCCCTGCAGGGTGCAGACCTTAGACAGCTTGTGTTGGAACCCACTCGGGAGGGAGCAATATTAGACCTGGTACTCTCAAATGGAGAGAGGATGACAAATTTATAAGTCAGTAGACATCTGGGAACAAATGACCACTGCACAGTGTGCTTCACAATGAGCACAACCATGGAGATAAGCCATACAAAAACAAGGATACTGGACTTTAGAAGAGCTGACTTTAGCAAAATGGGTGAATACCTGAAAAATGCACTAGCAAATGACCAAAAAGGAAGGGTGGAAGAACAATGGAGAAAAATCAAAACTGCCATCATAGAGGCAACAAGCCTTTGTGTGAAGCAAATAAAGAAAACAAAGCAGAGTAAAAAACCACTATGGTTTTCAAACGAGGTGGCAGGGAAGGTTAAGGAGAAAAAGGCTGCATTCAAAAAGTATAAGGAATCACAGAAGGAGCATGACAGGTAACTGTATCAATTAAAGCAGAAAGAAGTGGGGAAGGCAGTCAGACTAGCAAAGGCCCAAACTGAAGAAAAATAGCCAACTCAGTTAAGAAGGGGGATAAAACCTTTTATAGGTACATTAGGGAGCATAGAAAGGATAAGGGAGGGATAGTGAAGATTAATAAAGGAGAGGGGAGGTGGGCAGAGGGAGACAGTGAAAAGGCAGAGATACTGAATGAATATTTTTGCTCAGTATTCACAAAAGAAGATGAGGAGGAGTTACCTAAACCAGACAATAGAAGCACTCTGGGTAGGGGGGTTGACACCAGTCCATTCACAGAAGAAGAGTCCTGAAAGAACTCCTAAAACTCAAAGGTGGACAAACAATGGGGCCTGATGGGATTCACCCCAGAATCCTAAAAGAACTAAGGGAGGACCTAGTGACACCACTGACCACGCTTTTAACAGATCATGGCAGGATGGGGCAGTACCTGAGGACTGGAGGAGGGCAGTTGATTCCCTTCACAAAAGTGGGAGCAAGACAGAGCGGAAATTACAGGCCTGTAAGTTTGACCTCAGTGGTAGGGAAAATGATGGAATCACTTCTGAAAGAAAGAATTGTTGAGTACCTAGAGGCCAGCAGGGCACAGGACCCAAAGCAGCATGGATTTACAGCAGGAAGGTCATGTCAGATGAATCTAATTGATTTCTTTGACTGGGTGACCAAAGTAATAGACAAGGGAGGGGCTGTGGATATGGCCTACCTAGACTTTAGCAAGGCATTTGACACAGTCCCACACAAAAGATTAATAATCAAGTTAGCCAACCTGGGAGTGGGTCCCAGGGTGGTAGCCTTGGTAGCAAACTGGCTGCACAACAAGGCACAGAAGGTAATAGTGAATGGAACATATTCGAAGAAAGGGGGGTTACTAGTGGAGTACCTCGGGACTCTGTACTGAGTCCAGTCCTCTTTAACATCTTTATAGGTGACATTGCAGAGGGTCTGAAGGGAAAGGTATGCCTCTTTGCAGATGACACAAAGATCTGTAACAGAGTTGATACACAAGGGGGTAGAAAAGATGAGAAGGGACTTGGCAAGGTTGGAGGAATGGTCAGACATGTGGCAACTTAGATTCAATACAAAGAAGTGAAAGTAATGCACCTGGGAAACAAAACCCAGGAGAAGTGTCACAATAGCAGGGGAGGTACTAACAACAACAAAATGGAAAGGACCTGGGGGTAGTCATATCAGATGACCTAAAGGTGGGTAAGCAATATGAAAAGTCGGTAAGGAGAGCCAGGGGGATACTGGGATGCATAGGAAGGGGCATCACAAGTAGAAAAAGGGAAGTGGTTATACTTCTGTACAGACAGTTGGTGAGACCCCATCTGGAGTACTGCGTGCAGTTTTGGAGACCTCATCTACGCAAGGACATAGACAGGATGGAAGCAGTCCAGAGGAGGGCAACTAAAATGGCGCAGGATCTTCAGCAGAAGCCATATGAAGAGAGAGACTGAGACAGCTTAATATGTATACTCTTGATGAAAGAAGGGACGGGGGGGCATGATAGAAACATTTAAGTACCTCAAGGGAATCAACAAAGTCCAGGAGGGTAGCGTCTTTCAGAAAAAGAGATGTGTAAGAACAAGGGGGCACAATTTAAAGATAGAGGGGGGACGGCTCAGGGCTAATGTGAGGAAATTTTTTTTCACAGAGATAGTGGTGGATACATGGAACATCCTTCCTGAGGAGGTCGTTGGGTCTAAAACAGTGGGGGAATTCAAACATGCATGGGACAGACACAAGGCAATTACAGTTGGGGGTTGCAGGAAGTAGGCTGTTGCTTAACTAGAATCTGCAGCTTATCCAGTAGGTAGGTAGGGAAATGGGCAGACTGGGTGGGCCAAGTGGTACTTATCTGCTGTCAAAGTCTATGTTTCTGTGTTTCTATGTAACACCGAATTTCCTCGCTTTTGTCACTGTTGAACAACCCTAACTATTGCATTAAACAGAGTTTTTTTCCTCTAATATATATATATATATATATATATATATGTTATTACAAAACTATTAGCATGTACAACAACCACCCGAATAACACATGCAACAACAACCTGACCACCCACATTATAGCCCTAATAGCTTCTCCATCTACAGCCCCTGCAGAAAACAGCCCACCCCAAATCAACATGAACCACTTCTCTTCATATAACTCTCAAAACTAACAACCAAACATAGAAATCAAAGTTAAACTATATCAAACAAAAGCCTCCCACATCACTTTCCAAACATTTTACATGCTATGCTCCATTTTGCTGTGTAAAGTAGGCCTCCTGAATCACTTTCCAAACATTTCACATGCTGTGCTCCATTTTTATGTGTAAAACAGTTCTCCTGAACCACTTTCCAAATATTTCACATGCTGTGCTCCATTTTTCTAACTATACAACACAGTCCTCCTGAATCACTTTCCAAACATTTTAAATGCTGTGCTCTATTTTTCTGTGTAAACACAGTCCTCCTGAATCACTGTCCAACCATTTCACATGCTGTTCTCCATTTTGCTGAGTAAAACAGGCCTTCTGCATCACTTTTCAAACATTTCACATGTTGTACTCCATTTTGCTAACTGTGTAAAACAGCCTTCTGAATCACTTTCCAAACATTTCACATGCTGTGCTGCAGTTTGCTAACTTTGTAAAACAGACCCCTGAATCACTTTACAAATATTTCATGTGATGTGCTCCATTTTGCTAAGTGTGTAAAACAGGTCTTTTGAATAACTTACCAAACATTCCACATGCTAACTTCCATGATGCAGCCTGGAAAACATGAAAGGAAAAAATGGTTGAACCAGCCTTCCTTTTATACAAAGACACTGCACTATGGAAACCTTAAAGGGACAAAACTATGCAGCATTTCAAAATGCCTTACAATGTGGAAAATACTACAGAAAATATTAGGGGAAACATTGCAGAACTACAAAAACACTCTAACTTAAGAAAAAACTCTAAACAAGCTACACAAAAATGCACACTTTATCTTAAAGCAAAACCAATCAACCTAATGCAATATATAAAATTAAAGATGGCAAAGTCTTATGTGAGGAAATAACATCTGGGTGTTGAACAAGCTCATAAAGGCCTCTCGCCCTTTGGGCTCGTGGCTTTATGACTTGTTGAATTCCTCAATGGTGTTATCTCCTTGTATATAGCACTTTGCCATCATTTATGCTCTCTCTCTCTAGAGACAGAGATAGATCGCTAGATAGATAGACAGACAGACAGACAGACAGATATACTGTATATAAATATATTATTAGCTTCAACCCCATTCAATAGAATTACATGCAATTTTGCATATGCAGTCTGGTGGGCAAGGTGTCTTGATTTGCCAAGTTCCATTCCAGTTAGATATGCAGATTCCAAGTTTTGGATAGTGCATTTTTAGGAAAATTTTTTTTTCTTTTTTTTTTGTCATCAAATCAGATGGTTTTGAATTTTTATTTGAAATTTGTAGGGTAGAAAGAGGTTGTCCCAGAATGGTGCCTCACATTGGTTTGGTGAAAAAAATATTAATCTATTCCTAAGTTATAAGGATTTGAAATGTTGGTTCTGAGCATGCTCAGTAGGGTATTAAATGTCTATCCAAAAGACTCTACTGAGCATGCTCAGAACCAAAATTTAAAATCCTTATAACATGGAAACGGATCAATATTTTTTCACAAAACCAATGAAAGGCACCATTCTGGGGAGAGCCCTTTCTACCCTAAAAAGTGCAGGCCAAACTTCCAAACCACTTTTGCTGTAGGTAATGACAAAAATACAACAAATAAAACAAGATTTTTCCTCAAAATGCTCTATCCAGATCTCGGATTCTGTACATCTGACTGGAAGAAAACTTGGCAGATCATTAGACCTTGTCCCCTTAACTGCACATGCAAACATTTGTGCAATTCTGTTGAATGGGGGCAAACCAATTAAAGTACAAAGTTAGGGGTTTAACATTAATCAGTCTACTCAGTCATAACTATTCTGCGATACCACACCACTATAATAAAAATGTATACAAATAAATAAACACAAGTGAAACTGTCTAGATCTTAACAGTAACAGTTCAGAGTTGGACAGTAGCAGTTCATAGTTGGACATCTATTCTCTAGCACCATAGCATAAGCTGTAGCTAGTGCCGATATGACTGTGGCAAGCTTCCAAAGCTCCAAAGAGCTAGTGCCTCCAGAGCCACCTAGTGCCATCTGCAAGATGGCAGCAGCAGATGGCGGTGCCAGTGGAACTTTGTATGCACACGAGGCACTCACGTGTAGCTCTTGTCCTGGAATGCAGAAGTAACAGTCAAAATAGTGCAGCTGTTACTCTGTAGTGGCCAATCGTGGTGGAGTGTTACAGGCTCTGTTGGACTTTCAGAAGGATATTTCCAAAAGTCCAATGGAAGGTGCCACAGTCAGCCGTTTTCAGTGACACAAAGCAAAATGGCTGTAGGCTTCACCCACAACCATAATAAAACAAGTGAGCTTCTTATATTTTGTTGACATATATAGTGCCTGCTCTTCCTAATTTAGTTGCAACATAAATGGAAAATGACACCAATGATTTTAAAAGTGAGGAATGGAAATATTAGTAACCCACCCGACTTTGGTAAAGGTTTGTAGCTCAATGTGGCTAGTTGTTACTGACTTCCTTTTGACAGAATTTGGTGTTATTATGTCAGCCAGGGCTCCCCTTTCAAAAATAACACTTTGCAGAAGTCTGTTTTCATTTTTTTTGTTTGCGTCAAGTAAGTCTGAAAAAAGAGCAGAGGAAAACAGTGCAACACTTATCAAATCTGTTATTTAAAGACTCAAAAAGAGCTTTTTAGGCCTTATTTTGACAGGTGCCTGAGATTTTTCATGTCAGAGTAAGTCAGTGCAAGTGTATTATATCAATCTGAGAGGAACTATGCTTTAGTAACCAATCTGAATAGCAAGCAAACAACCCTGACTGACTAATAAATGTCAGTTTTTGAACATTGATGGGTGAAAAACTGGCTCTTCAGTTTAGTAATAATTCTGCCAGCAGCACTAAATTTCCATTCAGAATACACAATAGTTGGTGGCCTGCTTCCGAATACACTTGCATTTTAAGTTAACTCTGGATCAAGTTTTTTATTTTATTTTGCTGACTAGATAGAGTAAATTGACCCACTCACAAGTATAACATTTAAGTTCTCTTTATTTTTAAAATAGTTACAGGTATGGTTTATTACTGAATGGTGTTTCATGGTCAAGACTGACCACTTCCTCAGGTCTAGCCTTTTCCACCTGTGTTGAAATAAATAATGGTGTCAACACAACTGAAAACCATTCCAAATACCCTCCATTAAATATGAGTGTTAATACTCTGCATTTAAGTGTGCTACTGTTGTACACCTCAGTAGCCAGCTCCCTGATTAAAGCAGGAGAGATAGACAGACAGATAGATAGCTATTTTAGAGGCATGTTGTGTTTAGGTTTTCTGTTTTAACCCTTGTTTTCAAATGTTTGTAACTCATCGAGTTTATACCCTAGGACTGTGAACGCTGACATGCATCATCTTAGATTTAGGGTTTATAAATGTTAAAATATTCATTAAGATCAGTTTGTCCTAGCCAGCCCTGTGGCATGGAGCAGCAAAATTGAAGAAAAGATGGCACTTGTCACCAGAATGTAAATTCAGGTACAAATTTATTAAATATGGGCCAAACATACAGGAGCAAGTAAAAACAACTGGGAAGCACACAGAAGACCACCCAACCAGTTTCATGCTAATGCACCTCCATGGGGTAGCATGGAGGGCTGAGGTGCTGGATGACTTCCCTCCTGCAATGCCAGTTACCAGGTTTAGGAATTGACCAGGGTCGCTTAGGGGCCAAATGGGAGAGGGAGGACTAAGTGTCCCAAGGATAGCTCTCCTCTCTTGGGGGTTCCTAATCCCTCCACTTGACTACCACTTGATGAAGCCCGGGTGGCAGCACCTATGGGAGCAGTAGTAGACATGGGGGAATCTGCTGATTAAGCACACAGGTGCACTGATGTGCACAAATATGCCTATATTGCATTCTGTCTCCTCAGGAAAGAAAACGGAAGGAAAATGCTCTCTCACCCAACATCCCCCACAGGTACCGTATGATCCTACAGTACATGACAGGCCATCCACCAAAGCATGGCTCTGTGTGAGTGGTGGTTAACCTCTAAGTCCATGAGATGGGTTGGTGATGGGGCCGGAGGCATGTGGCTGAGACCAGGGATGGAAAAAGGAAAATAGGAATAATAAAAAAATTGTCCTTTGAGTTACAAGTATTACATTTTTTGTATTTTCATTCTTTTTGGAGTCAAACATTTTGCCAAAGATGATAGACAAAATGACAAAAAGTTCAGGTATGAAATTTACAGGTTTGTTAGAGCTTATGAAGGAACACAGTACGTCCTTTTTGAGGTTATGTTAAAAAATGTTAATTCATTTTTAAGTAATTTATGATTTATTGATTGAGCATGCTCAGTTCCTTCAAGGTATCACTGAAAAAGCACATATTTTTTTTCATTTAAAGTTCTACACAAATAAAAATGGTAAGCATGTCGGAGTCATGAGAAGAAAAACAATGGCTGGCTCACTAGCAGTCAATATGTCAAACAACACAAGGGCGCAGTGTACAAAATAGCATGTCTTGACCACACTGCACAAGTTCACTGTTCTGCCATTAACCTGACGTTGCACTGGACTGCTGATGCAGTGGAGTGGTGATCCATGGCGGCATGGTGTTGTTATAATAAATATGATTGACTCCACTGTCTGTGTGACTCCACTGTTATGCTTTTTTTGTGGTGATCCATGGCAGTGTGGTGCTGTAATAAATAAATCTGCTTGAGTCTGCTATCTGTGCTGTTTTGTTTTTTGAATCTGTGCTGTTTTTCTTTTCAGTGCTTTTCCAAGGTGCGGTTTTGCTTTGCAGCATTTTCACTACACTGTTTCTTGCTGCTGCATTTTTTTGTTTCGCATGCTTGATGTGGAACAATAAAAATGAATGTAAAATAAATTCTTTGCTTAAAAGTTAAGGGTGCAGCTTACAAGATTATGGCTTTTTCAAAACTTCCATTCTGCCTCAACAGCCTACCAGTAGTGCTGTGCGGAATGTGGAATTCTGTTAATGGAATCAGTGCAAAACAACCATTATACTGGGGAAATGTCTGCTGGAATTTTGCTAGTTCTTCTGTGGAAGAGGAGGCAGTATAGTGCAGTGGTTCAAGGCTCTGAGTTGCAAACATGGAGATCTGGGTTTGAATTCCACAGTCCCCACGTGCATGCTGTGTGACCCTGAGCAAGTCACTTAACTTCCTTGTGCTCCAAGGTTGCACCTGTAAACAAGCTTTCAGCTTAATGTGTCTCCCCTCCTTAAAAAAAATTCTGCCTTCTGTGATCTGCGGAATATTATTCCGTGGAACAGCATTTTTTCTGTGGAAAATCATTCTGCAACTGTTTCTGTGGAAAATATTGAGATCCATGGAATAATATTCCATGGAACAGAATTTTTTCACCAAAAATAATTTCAGAACCATTTCCATGGACAACATTGAGATCTGTGAAATAAAATGCTGCAGAAATCCACCATTCTGTTACCAACTAAATTCACGAAAATGCTAGAGGAATTTTGAAAAGTTGGTGAAATTTAATTCTGCCAGAATTTGAAAATTCTACACAGCAGTACCTATCAGTCCCTATCCCATGTACAACATTTCTAAGACTTGAGAAGCTTTTTGGTTCCTTCCTGTGGTATGGGGTTAAATTACACTTTAGTCTGCAGTGGCTGAGGGCTCCAAGGTGAAGAGGGGGATAGGGTCTGCCTTGGCTGTGAGCATACTAAAAAGCCTTGGGCATCAGATATAACCTCCACTGGTTATCCCCTTTCTCTAATCAGACCATGGTCTGACTCCCCGTATAAGTCAGATTCAGCAGTGAAACTCCTTGGACTCTAGGAATAAATAAAGTCCTGGCTGGCTCTGTTATGTCTGACTCTCCATTGCATATATTTACCAGGTAAGCATGGGCCACATTAATGAAATATCAGGACGTTAATGCGCCATGTCTGGGCAAATGGGAACTGCTGTGGCTCAACCCCCACTTGATGATCAAAGCAAGCCAGTGTGGAGAGGCTCTTGGATTAGCAAAGGAATAACCACACTAGGCCACTTACTTGGTCTCTTATCTACACAAATAGAATCATTCCAGCACTTGGCTGTGAGATAGAGTCTCCCATGCTCTGATCATTGGCACTATCTTCAAATTCAGCACACACTACATGAATGAGGACCATCCTAGACAATCATGTCATACACTACCTTGAGCAAAAACATCTCATTGTGGAAAGCACATCCCTTAAGCCTGAGAGGTCAAATATATGACTTTTTCCTGGACCCCCAATGTCCCACTCTCAGAAAACAAAAAACAGCCAGAGAAATGGCACTACAGGCTAACATCTCTGATGAGCTCTGGACAGTAATGCTGTAAAAAGTTCATTTAGACTTCAGAGATGTGAGATACCAGCTGATTCAGAAAAAATTCTCCACATATGACATTGTAAAATGTTGCATGTAGTTTATTTTATGCAGTGATGATACCTTTTGTAGCTGTTTTATTTTCCAAATGTTGTTAATACATTCTTAGTTTTATGTACATTGTTTTTTTTTTCTTATAATATGCTTTATTAAAATTTTCTACAATACACATACATGAAAATAGCTCAGAAAAAAGACCATACAATGCCATACAATACAATCTTCCCTTGGCATTTAACTCAATACATTAAGCATTTACCTTCACCCTCCCTCCCTCCCACCCTCTCTACACACCCCCTCCACTCCATCCCTTTAACACATCCCCATAATTCACCACTATTAACTCTACCTCCCCTACCTCCACCCCTAAAAAGGACTGCATCCCCCTTGCACTCCAAAATAATGCCTTGGACACATCATCTTACGAAGATGCATGCTTTCCCTTTGTTGCCATCCTGCTTACTCCAAAACTGGAATATTACTCTCTGTCTTACGGTTTGAATCTCCCAGTTATAAATTCTGAAAATTGTTTCCATCTCTCCTTAAACTTGCCCATATTGTAGAATTCTATTGCAATCAATTTTTCTGCATAAAACGCTGTGTAGATTTCTTGAATCCATTCCCTAAGAGGTGGTGCAGTATCCTTAATCCAGTACCTAAGAATAAGAAGCAATGCTACTGCCGAGATAAGGGCAAAGTAATATTTATATGTTTGGGATGGCAAGGTTGAGAGGTTGCCCAGTTTTATGTACATTGCTAAAAGAACAGAAACTGTTGATGAACATTTTTTTTAATTTTATTTCAGCTGGCAGTATAGCCTAGAGGTTAGAGTAATGAGCTGTGAATGAGCTTGGTACATCCAGCAGACCAGACCTGGGTTTGAGTCTCACAACCTCCACTTGCATACTATGAGACTCTGAGCAACTCACTTACCCGCCCAGTGCTCCTAGGTTGCCCCAAAAAACTGGCACTTGTACCTAGTGGGCCTTACCCAGTTACCAAAAGACTAAAAAAAAAAAAAATATTACTAATTAAATACCAAAATGTTCACACAGGAATTCTGCATACATTTTTTTTTAAATTTATACATTACATGGCTATTTTGAACATTTATACACTGTTTTCAAAATCTTTAAGCTGCATCATGGTTTTTAAAATCTTCATGACCTGCAAAAAGGAAAAACATGTCAAAACTGCTACACGCACAGAAGTTCTTCATGACAGTTTTGAAAATCTATGCTGTGTGTAATTCTTTTCAAAAGTTGTGTGCTGTATGATGGTTTTCCAAAATGATGTGATTTGCAGAAAAACGTTCTAAGTACTTTCAAGAAGATTTCGATAACCTATGTGCTGTGTGAAAGATTTAGTTTTTTAAAGTTCCACAGAAAAAAATGTTTTATTGTAAGATAATGTATTAAATAATAACATGTTAATGGTGATACTTTAGTGTTTATGAGGAGGGGGTATAATGAGGCACACAGTGTTATTTTTAAAAAGAAAATGTAATTAGATATTTTTAAACATGAAACATTCATAAAGAAATCCTTCATGAAGGTTTTGGAAAATCTGTGCACAGCACAAAAATTTTGAACATACCTGCCATAAGAAATATAGTAATTACTACACAAGCAAAGTGTTTAAAGCTAAGAAACAAGAAAATGAATGATAAAAAGTGTGTACATTTTCTTTTCCTACAATTAAAGTCATTAATGAATAAAATAGTAACAAAATAATGAAGTTTGTCCTTTAAGGGGAAGACCAAGTTGTCCTGGTGGACCCCTCCTTTGTGGACAGGAAGATTTGCTCAGATGGAGGGGGGAGGGAGGTAGGGGGAGGGACAGGTAGCCAGGACAAGGGACAAGAAACAGGAAGGGGAGGAGCCAAGATAGGAAAGAGGCAGGGATAGGTAAAGAAGAAAATGGGAGGGGACCCAAATTATAGGGTACATAATGGTCAGCACAGAGGTTTTCTGCCTCTTTTGCTGAAGTTTTTGTTGGTTAATGCAATCAATGGAGCTACAGCACATCGGATTGGCTTTTTGATTTTTCAACCTTTTTTTTTGTGAGAACAAAAGGTTTGATACCAGGACTAACTGACGGTAAGAATCGAAGATAAAGGAAGAAATGGAGGAACAATGATTTGACATCAGATGACTTAAAGGTGGGCAAGCAATGTGATAGGGCAGTAAGGAGGGCTGGGGGGATACTGGGATGCATAGGAAGAGGCATCACCAGTAGAAAACAGGAAGTTGTTAACCCTCTATATAGGCAGCTGGTGAGACCCCATCTGGAGTACTGTGTGCAGTTCTGGAGACCCAATCTCCACAAAGACATAGACAAGATGGAAGCTGTCCAGAGGAGGGCAACTAAAATGGTGCAGGGTCTGCACCAGAAGATATATGAAGACAGACTAAAGGAGCTTAATATGTATAGTCTCGAGGAAAGTGAGGGGACATGATAGAAACATTCAAGTACCTCAAGGGAATCAACAAAGTCCAAGAGGGTAGCATCTTTCAAAAAAAGAGGTGTGCCAGAACAAGGGGGCACAATTTGAAGATAGAGGGTGGCGGCTCAGAGGTAATGTAAGGAAGTATTTTTTTCACAGAAAGGGTTGTGGATGCATGGAACGGCCTTCTGGAGGAGGTTGTGGAGTCAAAAACAGTGGTTGAATTCAAGCATGCATGGGACAGTCATAAGGCAAATCTAGGGGGTGGGGGTAGAAAGAAGTAGGCTGCTGGTTAACTAGGATCTGCAGCTTATCCATTAGGTAGGAAAATGGGCAGATTGGGTGGGCCAAGTGTTCCTTATCTGCCGTCAGATTCTATGTTTCTATGAAAGAATTATAGGACAAGCACTTTTATGCAGCCATGGAGCGAAGGTATAGTGTGAGTAAGTAAAAAGCTTGTTGGCATTCTGTGGTGGGGCCTCGGTCCATTAGCAAGGAGGGAGAATGTAAAAAAGTTGAGCAGAGAGACGGGAGGTGGCGAGAACCACAGTGGTGGGCAGGGGTGAAAGGAAGAGCCAGGAGCATGGCACTGCATACGTGGATTACACGCTGGTCAGCAGTGTGGGAGATTGGAAGGCCGAACGAGCGAGAGAATGATGGGTTTTTTACAATACAGAGCAGACTGGGGAGCAGTGACCTAAGATGCATATTCAGCAGTGGCAAAGAGAAGTATTTGGTTAGTGGGGAGAGAGAAAATAAAAGAGAGACAAGGTGAGTGCAGGGAGGGACAGTAAAAGACCTATAGGAGAGGTGAGAGCATGCACCCATCAGAGTGGAGTATGCAGGATTGGCAGCAAGGTGGGGGGAAGAGGGAGAGGGGTCAAACAGTAGCCTGCCAGATGGGCCTAGCGGGAGCGGCCACGCGGTCACAACTTGCGTCTGACATCACGGACTACCATGGCAGAGCAGTTTTGACCCTTGGAGGGCAGACAGTGGGTTATACAGTAGGAACCATTGTGGATTGATGGAAAAAGAAGTGAGGGGGCCAAGGAGCAGCTGGCCAGAAGGGCCTACCATGTGGCATCGCGGAGTCAGGCAGCAGGGCCTGGGAAGGTCTTGTGTTTGGTTAGAGAAGAGGCACATGGCTTTATGGTTTTAAAGAGAGATGGGAAGGAATGAAGAGGACTGTACGAGGCCGAGCCAGGCACAGGAGACAGTAGAGGTGAATTTGAGCGTGGTAGGAAGGCGATGGGGACATGAAACTGGCACCTGCGCCTCAGAGGGCTCGATGTGGAGGGGTTTTATGTACTACTGAGGAGAGAAATGAACAGATGTGGTGGTGCATGGAGTTTTTAAGGGGTGTCATGGACAAGGATAAGAACAGGGGGGACGATTCACCATTTGTCATTGGAAGCACATGGATGGGGCCTAGAGAAAGGGATGTCACAGCAGGGTGGTGTACCTGCTGGCTGCACATGTGGGGGAGTTGGCCGCTAACAGGGGAGGTTACGAGGGCGGGGGGGGGTTCTAGACAATGGCGTGCAAGGGACCAAGCTCTGACAAGGGGCAAAATGCATAGGCCATGGACAGGGGTTCTGGAACAGAAGACAAATAAGGAGAGCGGGGAAATTTGAGGTTGCCGTGTTCAAAAAAAATATATATATATATATGAGGGTCTTCTGAGAGGGGGCAGAGCAGCAAGATGGCCACAGGGCTGCTCTGCTCCCAGCCGTCTTTTGTTATGCTCTGTTTCAGTTGAGTAAATCTATAATGGAAGGGTTTTTCCCTGCCTCCATGAATGAAGCATAAGCTATTTTGCTTTACTGGTATTGACATGTCGAGTGTAAGCTTTTTGGGAGCTTTCAAGGTATTTTATGCCTCTGAACTTTTCGGCTGAGTGACCATTAATTCTTGCTCAGTCTCCGGCAGAGTATGCGCTTCTTCATCTAACTATGTTAAGAGAAGAATTATTGTCATATTTGTAAACTGAGAGTGTTCTGTGTTTTGTTGATTGCAAACTCTCAGTAGTTTTCTGTATTATATGTGTATTCCCGTTTGGGAAAAGTGATACATGAGGAAGTGAGTGAAGGACGCAAGAGTACCTCAAAGAAGACTGAAACTGTGGAGCACTTTACATGATGATAGGCTTGTTAAAAGCCTATAACAGGTATGACATTGTTGCCTGTCTCGTGCCTACTATGTATCTCTCAATAAGTTTGATTTTACTGCGCTTACAGGAGCGCTTTTCCTAATTTGTTTTTTAGAATTTGCCGTGGCTGAGTGGAATGAAGAAGGACTGATTAGAGGAGGACCTGTGGCCAGGTTTATTTGAACATGGGAGCTAGATTAATTTGTAAAATTCTGGCCCCGGTCTGAGCGAAGGAAATGGAGGAGTGAGAATTTGTGCACAGACTGTAAGTGGTAGCTCCTTCTTGCTAAAAGCCATTCCACAGTAATAATGGGAGAATAGCTTAAAGGGTGTGTTCCCCGAAAGAGGTACTGTTTTTCCCTTTAACAGGTGATATGAACTGTCCTGGGGTTTACCTTAAAAAGGTGCTTTACCAACTTCCTTTTGATTTATATGCTCCAGAAAGGTGTGGAGAATTTCCGTGAAGGTAATATACAAGGGGGTAGGCAGCTTTGGGACCCTTTATTAGGGAAACTGCTGCCAGAATATTCCCCGGTTTTCTTTGCTGAAATTATTATAAGTTTGGCTATGAGTCTGTTTGATTAAAGTGATAGACCCTAGAATGAGCGCTCAACAGCAGATATGTTTTGATACACTCTAAATGATTATTTAAGCCTTTGATACAGCTGGACTCCTGACTGAGGAATGCTGGTCTCTGAATTATCAGACTGCTAATAATTTATTTTGATTTTTGTTCATTCGGATGGTAAGCGGTACAGACGCTATTGATGATAAGCCCAGTGTTCTGGAGTTATCTGCAGGGATTTTAATGCCGCTATTTGCAGGGGTTTTCTGTACTCCAAGACTTACTGTTTATATCAGTTCCATTGGTGGTTCTACAGACTGTTTGAAGCCAACCTAAGGCTATGGGCCAGAAAGTAACTCTTATTCCAAATGGGCCTCATGTTTGTGGATTACTGGGGCTTGGGTGAGCTGTTGGTCATTTTGGTATGGATGGATATGGCAGATTCTATAAAAGACACTAATGGGTGATTTTTTAGATTTTAAACTGCTTTATATAATAATTACAACATGCTTGTAGCAATGATATGAGTTGGTAAAATATGCTTATGCATTTAATTCTGCTGGAAGATAAGTTTTTAGAAACTCAACATATGTAGGTAAAGAGATTGAACAATGTTTATACACATGCTCTGTACCTCTTATATGTTTTACCTGCTACAGTTGTAAAATGTTTTATTGTACCATTTCGTAATTACATTATGTCGATCGAATAAACTTAAACTAAACTATATATATATATATATATATATATAAAAGTGAAATAAATAAATATAGATAGCCATGGAATGATGGTAAGCATTAACAGAGGCACTTTGTTAGTTTTATCCACAGCATTTTCTTCTGGCAATTTGGAGACAAAATGACACCAAGGAAGAACAAGCCATCAAAGGAGAAAGCATACAAAGTGATAGTGGAGTTGGCAGAGAAGGCCAACATGATGTGGCAGCTGGTGGAGGGGCAGAACCGGGGAGGTCAGAGGAGAAACACAAAGCAGAGAAAGGAAAGGGAGATGGAAATGACCCGCAGAGAATACATGCAGCCCGAAAAGGCTGCAGCCATCATGGGTGGTGCCTCTTCAAGTGGGTAGCCCAGTACCACCACAGCCCTCCTTGCCAGAACTGTTAGTACCTCCCCTGGAGCCGATTGCAGTACCAATGCCAGAACCCAGACCGGAGCCCCCTGCTGTAATGGCTCCACTGCTCCTGATGCCACTGCCAGTGGTCCCACCACAGAAAACCGGATTGGTGCAGATGGGCACCAGCAGGTCGCATGGAGTGGACAAGCCCCCAGGTAGTGTATCAAGTTCTGTAGGAGACAGTATTAAAGATAACATTGGGCAAATTCTAGCAGCCCTGGAGGCGATGGTTTAGGACAGATGGAAAATGCACTGGCGGAGATTAGGTCAGATAAAGAGACGGTTGTGGGAGGGGGACAAGGTGGTAGAGGGAGTAGGAAAAGGGACAAGGGATATAGGAGCCCTGGGGATGAAAATAGGGGAACACGTGCTGCTGGCCACAAAGAAGAAGAAGATATGGAAAGGGGAGTATGTGGACATATTTTCTTTGGTAAGTAGAGAGGCGGCAGCAAAATATGAGGAGACTGAGAATATAGGGAAGAGCAAGATGGCAGTGGCTGTGGTTTTATTGGGTAAGAAAGAGGAGGATAAGTTTACAAGAGGAAAGACATGGGATGGGATGGGTGGTTCATGGGGTTCACCACATATTCGGCCATAGTGATGGAAAAGAAACCATAACTGGGCATCCCACTTATCAAATATTCCCTGGTCATATGAAGGGCAAAAGCAAAAGAGAGGGTGGGGTGGATATATTATGACGAGTTTCTCCACCAAAGGATAGTGACATATGAGGATGTGAGATGGGACACCAAACAGCTAGACTTGTGGACAGACTATGTGACTGATCAATCCACACCGGAAGGAGAAATGGGTAGAAAGGGGGGGATACCACAGAAGTGCTGTTGGGGATACAACAGGGCATTTTGTTCATGGCCCCAATGTCATTTCCAACACGCCTGCTCGAGGTGTGGTGGTTTCCATCCGGTGACAAGATACAGGAACACATGGACCCAAGGAGCCCAGGTTTGGGAGCTCAGGGGATGGGCCACCAGTCCTTTCAGGAGTGGCAGGGGTATAAGGGACAGACATGAAGCAGGGAGTCTAGAGGCAGGGGTTACGGGGGTAGGGGAGTCGAGTCTTATTGAACGGAGTGACAAAGAAGAAACAGTCAGGAAGGGTAGTGGGGGTTGGGGGATGGGCGTATTAGGAGAAGGGAGCAATTCTAGATGGCAAAAACCCCCATCAAGACAGAGGTCTGGGAAAAGTGGCTCAAGTGGCATTTGGATAGAGGGGCGGCAGAAACCATAAGGAGAGGTTTTAGAACAGGTTTCCCAATACAGTGCAAAGGTTCAAGACAGGCAAGGGAGGCTAACAACTTGGGGTCAGTCAGGGGAAAAGAAGACATTTTGAGATGAAAAATAGAAAAGGAAAAAGCTACAGGAAGGGTGGAAGGGCCTATCTGTTTCCCCCTTTACACAACTTGAGCAGTTCCCCCATTGGGTTGGTCCCAAAAAAACAAACTGGGGAATACAGGGTGATTCACCATTCATCATTCCCAGAGGGAGAGTCAGTTAATGATTTTATAGGGGAAGAGCATAGCAGGGTCACCAATGTCACATTGGAAGAGGCAGTACAGATTATTCGAGTGACCCCAATGCATGGATAGCCAAGACAGATATAGAATATGCCTTCCGGTTGCTCCAAGTGAGGAGGGAGGACTGGGACCTATTGGGTTTTAAAATAGGGGACCAGTATTACTTTGACAAGGCTATGCCTATGGGTTGTTCCATAGCATGTTCTACATTTGAAACATTTAGCACCTACCTGCAATGGATATTCCAGCAAAGAACATGGTACAAGACAGTCATACACTATTTAGATGATTTCCTGTTTAATAGGCAGTGGATGCCCAGAGGCAGAGAGGATGTTGGCCAGCTTTCAAGAGCTGTGTGGGGAGCTCAGAGTGCCATTGGCAGCGGACAAAACAGAAGGCCTCAGCAAGGTCCTAGAGTTTCCAGGGATTGAGGTAGATGCACTGGGGGAAGTGTTTAGGTTACCAGACAAAAAAGGGCAGAAGCTATTGGGTGGTGATCCAGGTGCACACAAGCAGGAGGCGGGTGCAATTAAGGCAGGTGCAGCAAGTAATGGGGCCTTTAAATTTCACTTGCAGGGCAAATGGGCCAGGTAGGGCATTTACAAGGTGACTCGCGAGGACCACGGCAGGAGTGACAAGGCCACACCACTGGGTGGATATAACAAAAGGGGTAAAGGAAGATTTCAAGGTATGGGAGGAATTCCTGAGCAACCATAATGGTCATTCCTTTTGGCAGGAAGAATGGGTTTATAACATGGATTTTGAGTTGTATATGGATGCAGCAGGAAGTTTAGGAATGGGAGGGAGGTAACTGAGAGAAAAATGGTTTTCAGAGCCATGGCCAGCAGACTGGATAAGAAACGGAGGGGGTAAAGGACATCACATTATTGGAAATCATGCCAATTTGGGCCTGCACCCTGGTATGGGGAGAGGAATTGCAGAATCAGAAGGTTACATTTTGGTGTGACAACAAGGCAGTGGTGAATGTTCTGAACAACAGGGGAGCTAGGTCCGAGACAATGATGCAAGTGCTGAGACAGCTAGTATTAAGAGGTTTGCAATTGAATATGTCATTCAGGACCAGGCACATAGACGGGTTAAAAAATATCCTAGCTGACAGCCTTTCCTGTCTGCAGATGGACTGGTTCCGGATGCTGGCACCTACCGCAGAGGAGCGAAAAACGCCCATTCCAATGAACATCTGGGACGATAACAAGAGGGAGCCAAAATGCTGTTCAGCAATTAATGGGTGCCACGGACCTTGAGGGCCAATGAAGGGGCATGGCGGGCATTGCAAACATTCAGGGGCGCACACCACATGGAGGTAAGTGGGCCAATTATGGAAGAACAGTTAGGTAAATTTACGGTAGATCAGTGGCAAAAAGGGATGGCTCACACCACGATGGGGGTGTACCTAGCAGGGATCAGCTTAGTTTGTAATTTGAAAAAGTGGAAGGATTCTATTAAGTCAATGCTGATACGGAGGATGATGCAAGGCTGGAGTAGGCTGAAGTAAAGGGACAAGGATGGTAGGCATCTGATAGCAGATCAGTGGTTGGCCAGACTAGGGGGGATACTGCCTGCAATTTGTAAATCCAAGGAAGAGGCACAGCTGTTCCATATGATTTATTTAGTGATGTTCGCGGGGGCCTTGAGAGTGAGTGAGGCAGTGGGGCATGGCAGAAACAATGAAGAGGGAGGTTTGGAATGGGAAGATATAACCTGGGGGACAAGGGAAATACAACTTCTAATTAGTAGGTCCAAGATGGATCAGGAAGGGAAAGGGTGTGTCGTAGCCATTAAGGCTCATCCAGATGGAGCTTTGTGTCCAGTGAAGGCTTTGTAGGCTTACGCAGAGCGTTATAACAAAGAAGGGAGCTCTGTGTCCAGTGAAGGCTTTGTAGGCTTTCGCAGAGCATTATAACAAAGAAGGGAGACTATTTGTGCATGGAGACAGGAAAAAGGTGACAAGTTACCAGGTAACAGCCATACTCAAAAAAGGCATGGAGTTCTTGAGTGAAGACCCAGGTAGTTATTCATCCCATTCTTTTCGAGTAGGGGCTGCTTCAAAATGGGCAGCGGAGGGGGAGTCAGTGACCAGCATGCTAGAAAGGAGATGGTGGCGGTCTGCCAGCTATAAGAGATACATTCGGGTTTTTAAAGATTGAGATTATCCTGCTGTCATGTGTTTTGTCTTACAGAAACAGAACCTAAGAGTGGTGGGTGGAGGGAAGTAGGGGAAAAAATGGAACAGAATACGAACAATCAAGAAAAGATGGTTTGAGGTTTAAGACATATTTTGCTTGATTTACTGGGCAGAGGGAAGATCACAGAAGTATGGCTCTGCAAGCACTCCTACATTTACTGGGTGGAAAGGAGAGCGAAAAAGAAGGCTGGGGGAAAGCAGCTGTACCAGGACATCAGACAATGTAGACTGGTATGGTGTAGCATTCGAGGGATGAAATGGGCACAGTTACTCCTTGACCTTGATAGAGATGAGAGAGCGGCGACCCACCCCAGATTTGATCATTATACACCTTGGGGTTAATGATATTGGAGGAAAGCCATGGATTGACACATATTTGCAGGTTAAGCAGGACTTGGAGAAAATAAAGCAATGGTGGCCAGGGGTGAGCATGGCATGGTCAGATATGATACCAAGGAGGGTATGGAGACATGAACACAGCCATGTAGCAGTGGATAGGGCCAGAAGGAAGATGAATAGAAAGGTGGGCACGTTCATAAGGAGCATGGGAGGGCATGTAATATTGAGAGGGGTGGAAGAGTGAGTAGAGGATTTTTACAGATCAGATGGGGTGCATTTGTCGGACTTAGCAATAGACATGTTTAATATGGAAATGATGGGTTTTATTGAAGCTTGGAGGAGACAGGAAGGAAGACAGGGGGATGCCGAGAAAGGGGAAGGCCAGTCATCCAACGTGAACTGGAGACAGGCTATGGGGAAAAAGGGGAGGGAGGGAGGGAGGGAATAAAAAGATATGAAGAGGAGAAGAAGAAGAAGAAGCAACAGAAGGAGAGAAAAGCAGTCTCGGTTTTCACCGTTACCTACAAGAAAAAGAGAAGAAGGCACTCAGGTTTTCACCTGGGGAGCCGAGAAGAAGAGGAAGAAGGAGAAAGGGGGATCAGAGATGGATATTTTAATACAATATAAAAAAAGAATTGTGGAAAGACAATAATGGAAACTGGTGATGGTATTTGTAAATATGAATGTGAAATATAATAAATTAATTGCCAATCTGAGCACAACAACACACAAGTGGTCTGTCTTTTGTGGAGGAAAAGGGGGGAATCCGGGACAATTAAGTTTGCCCTTTAAGGGGCAGACCAAGTTGTCTTGGTGGACCCCTCCCTTGTGGACAGGGTGGTTTGCTCAGATGGGGGGGAGTGAGGGAAGGGGGGAGAGACAGGTAGCCAGGTCAAGGGACAAGAAACAGGAAGGGGAGGAGCCAAGAAAGGAAAGAGGCAAGGATAGGTAAAGAAGAAAATGGGAGGGGGACCCAAATTGTAGGGTACATAATGGTCAGCACAGAGGTTTTCTGCCTCTTTGGCTAAAGTTTTTGTTGCCTCTCACCCACCCATCAAAAGGAGAATAGGGAGAGGGGTAATTTGGGGGGAGCCTGGGAGGGTCTGTCAGAGGTGGATGGCAGTAAGTGTCCGGTCTGACACTGGTGGACGGTCAGAGGTGGATGGCAGCGAAGGTGGGGAAGAAAGGGGGAGGGAGGGAGGGAGAGCGATAAGGAATATGAGGAGAAGAAGAAAAAGCAACAAAAGGAGAAAAAGCAGTCTCATTTTCACCATTACCTACAAGAAAAAGAGAAGAAGAAGGCACCCAGGTTTTCACCTGGGGAGCCGAGAAGAAGAGGAAGAAAGAGAAAGGGGGATCAGAGATGGATATTTTACTACAATATAAACAAAGAATTGAGGAAAGACAATAATGGAAACTGGTGATGGTATTTGTAAATAGGAATGTGAAATATAATAAATTAATTGCCAATCTGAGCACAACAACACACTAGTGGTCTGTCTTTTGTGGAGGAAAAGGGAGGAATCCGGGACAATGTTTCATGTGTTCCTTTCTCCAGGATCTGCAGTGTCTTACAGAAAGAAAGTTAGGACTTATGTGCAAGGCCCAAACCATCCTGAACTTCCTGCTTCTTCATAGGACAACAAGGTTCCTGTGCAAAGTATGTCAAGTCACCTCCTGCTTTGCGTAGTGTTTCAATGGCCATGGACAAAGCAAGTTACCACTGTAGTTTCTCAAAATGTAAAGACATTCTTTGCAAAATAACTATATTAAAGGAGATAGGAAATGATTTTCAGCTGTAATTAATTTTTAAATAAATTAGAAATAACAAAGAGTTGTGTGTGTGTGTGTGTGTGTGTGTGTGTGTGTGTGTGTGTGTGTGTGAGTGTGTGTGTGTTTTGTATTTTATTTACATGGGCAGTATGTTAAGGACCATCAGTTTGACAATGTGTGTTTTGTATCGGGAGTCACCGCATGGGAAACTTTGAAATGCCCATGTCACAGACTCCCGATACAACATTCAATTACTTGCAGCATCCATTCATTTCACACTAGACTGGTCAACAGCTTCAACACCAAAGACTGATGCGATACTGCACTTCTTAAAATGACGATAACCAAAAGAACTGGCACTGAGCTGTGGACTTAAGAAATTACATAGCGCTTAATTTAAAAAGCACACTTACTCTTCAAACAGATGCTTCACCAGTGTATTCTAATAATTGACACCTCAAAAACTAGATGTCAGCGACTCGACCAGTCTCGCCCGAAGCTTTCTCAAGATTCACAGTGCCGGTTCTTCTGTTTGGTAGGTTTCATTCAGTGCATACGGGTGCAAGCAGTTTGAGTGGACTTGTGTCTAGTCTACTCATTGCATCTTGAAAGGACACCTGACTAAAAACTGCCTTATTATTTGCAAACTCTCAGAGCTGCCCCCGACTGCATAGTTGAGCGGGAAGCACAGCAAAGCAACAAACTTACTCCCTGCAGACTTCTAATGTGTTCCCAAAAAGAAAGGATTACCTGCCTTTTTCATGATATGTATGGTGATCAGCCAATTGGGGGCAGCGGCTGTTAGAGTTTGCAAGTGATATGGCAGTTTTTAGTCAGTTGGCCTTTCAAGATGCAATGAGTAAACTACAGACACAACTTTACTCAAACTGCCAGTGCCTGTATGCACTGAATGAAACCTACCAACCAGAAAAACTGGCACTGTGACTCTTGAGAAAGCTTCGGGCAAGACTGGCCGAGTCACCAGCATCTAGTTTTTGCGGTCTCAGTTATTGGAATACACTGGTGAAGCAACTGTTTGAACAGTAAGTGCGCTTTTTAAACAAAGTGCTATGAAATTTCTTAAGTCTGTTGCTCTTAATAAGGGCTTAATGAATTTTGCTCACATAGGTTCTATGCTCCCAATAGGTGGGAATTACACACCTAAGGCATGTATCACACCTGCAGAGCTCTGCACCTGCAGATAGGTGTGCACTGCCAGTATTCCCCAGTGGCTGTGACCTGTCCGTGGGCATGCCCCCGGTGTGCAGCACTCTATGGGGTTGCTGGGGGTGGAGTCGCGGACCTGGGTGGGCATCCAATTGGATGTCCATCCCAAGTTCAGCAGTAGATCCCTTATGCGTCAGGGCACGCTTGAGCTGAGTGCACCTGCAGATGGATGGCCAGTGGCCATGGTGGTGTGTGGTGGGCAGTGCTGCTGGCCATCCCGAAACACAGCACCGATGGATCATGAGGGAGGAGGGGGTGTCGGTGCCACAAGTATGCATGTGTGGGGGGGGGTTATCACTGGACAACGGTGTGTGGGACGGGGACCCAGGGCACCCCGTGTCCATATGTGTGGGTGAGGGGGGTGTACCACCAGGGGCAGGTGCCCACATGGGAGGGCTGTGATCCGAGGATGGGTGCAGCCAGGAGGGGGGGGAGTGTGCCTTGTCACACTAGGTGCCTTTTCTGGCACAGTGTCAGGCCATGGGCAGCATGGCCACAGTGGTGCTGCCCTGGGGTGGGTGTGCAGCTGCGAGGAACAGTATGTGTAGAGGAGTCACCCTCTGGGGTATGGGGATGCAGCTAGCTCGCTCTGTGGGGAATGTCCACCTGCCTTGGGGCCGTTCCCTCATCCAGTGTGCACAGGGGCACGGCACGTAGGGGACTTATGGCTAGAGTTGTGAGAAATTGAAAAATTTTGTCCAGCAAAATATTTTGTGTTTTTTTTTAGTTTTTAGTTTATTGCTCTAAGAATTATTACCTTTTACAAAGGTTCCATGTTGATTGTGTACAAACAAGTCAAGTTACATAGGATGGCAGTACATTAATGTCAAAAACTTCAGACAAGAAAGAGGGAAAAAAATACTTAGCATACACAGAACAAGCTGATTCGAGGAAAACTTTAGAGAAATGAAACAAAAGTGGAAGGGGTAAGAGGAGATGGGGGGGAGCAGACATAGAGAGATTAGAGCTACTCAGATGCCTCTGTCAAGAAATGAAGCAGAGGTGGTAGATGAAAACAGTAGAACAGCCAGGAGGTAAAAAATGTAATCGAGGCGGTCACAGGAGCTGAAGGCTGTAAGGTGAGAATATAGCATAGATTTGAAAGCTCCTAGGGAGGTGGAGGATGTAATGAGGGTGCTGAGGGCATGGAGCCAGCTGGGGGCATGATAGGCAAAGGATCTTTGGCCTTGAGTGGTCTGGCATCGGGGGACCTGGAGAGGCTGGTGTTCCGAACTTCTGGTGAAATGGATGCTGGTATTCGAGCATAGCATGTCTTGGATACACAGTGGAGTGAGGCCCATGGTGGATTTTTTTGCCATCAAGCAGGTAAGGTACTTTATACGATTTGAGAGTTGCAACCATCCTGTTTCAGTGTAGATCTCACATGTGTGAGTGCGTCTTTGCGCTCCAGTGAGCAGCCGACGGGCCTTGTTTAGGGAGGTTGTAATGCGCGTAAGTGCGGTGGTTGAGGCAGAGCCATAGATAACTAAGCCATAGTCTACGGTTGAGATGACAGAGCTTTGATAGCAATCTCAGCGCAGATTAGGAAGAACTGTCAGTTTCGAACAGATACCAATGCGCGCGCTTGGTTCACCGCTTTCAGCTTGTGCTATCAATGTGGGTCACAAAGGTTAGGCCTTGATCAAAGGTGATTCCAAGATATTTAAATGTTGTCACTTGTTCGAGGGTACTTCCTGGGTACATTTTGATAGTAAGTGGAATTTGCCTTTTCTTGTTTTGTGGGCTGGAGAAGAGCATGAATTTTGTTTTTTTTTGTGATTTAGGACCAGCTTGTGATCTAGGAACCACTTCTCAACCTTGGAGAAAGCAAGTTGTAGGCTATGGAGTAAGGGTTTCGGCTCCTTATGAGAGGAAAGAATCACGGCATCGTCAGCATAGAGGATTA
This sequence comes from Neoceratodus forsteri, assembly GCA_016271365.2. Classification (NCBI taxonomy): domain Eukaryota; kingdom Metazoa; phylum Chordata; order Ceratodontiformes; family Ceratodontidae; genus Neoceratodus; species Neoceratodus forsteri. The sequence continues at coordinate 1,686,283,756 of CM057456.1, forward strand.
TTTGTTCTGGGCAGGATTGGGGGAGAGAGTTTAGGAAAAGGCTGAAAAGAAGAGGGCCTAAGATTGATCCTCTGGGGAACACCTGAGAGGACCGGATCTGAGTCTGAGAGAACTCCTGAGATTTTTACAGTTTGAGAGCATTGGGTGAGGTAACTTTTTACCCAGGCACCAGGACCCTGAGAGAGCCCAAGATTGTGTAGTTGTTTGACAAGTAAGCCATGCTGAACAGTAACAAATGCCTTTGTTAGGTCAATGAAAACAGCTCCTGTTTGGTATCCTTTGTCCAAAGCATTGTGCACTGCTCCTGAAATTCACGTGTAATTCACACATTACGCAAAATATTTCTCAGGGTGAAATGTGAAATTTAACCCCCAGAGCAAATGAAGTTTCGCTCACAAACCGGCATAATTTCGCACCTAGGGGCAAAATGTAGCCACCGAGTGTACATTTAGCCACCCGTGGTGAAAGTGGTTATACTTAAGTTCTCCATCCTGACTCCTGAGTCCTGCGTGTTACCCCCAGCCGATTATCAGCCATAATTGAATAACCCCCCAGTTACCCTGGTCCCTCATGTCCTTTTTTATATTAAAATTAAACTCATACTCCCTGGTGTCTAGTGTCCCCCAACATTGCTGCTCATGGCTCAAATTATTCTCCCGATTCACTGGTGTCTAGTGGTCCACACCCCAGCCAATCACCGGCCTTAATTGAACAAAGCCCCCCCCCAGGTTGACCTGGACCCATCATTTCCATTTCTTAAAAAAAAAAAAATGAAACCCACACTCCCTGGTGTCTAGTGGACCCCCCACCCAGTCAGCATGAGCTAACTCCTCCCTGCTCCTCCCCAGTACCCCAATTGGGCCATTGGCATAGTTCTCCACTAACCTCCATGGCCAGCAGCCCGACTGAGTGTGACTGAGCAGTTGAATAATGCATGAGCATGTGCTTGTACAAAAAGAAAGTGGAGAAAAACTTGCTATAGCAGCTACAGACCTATAGGTATATAATGTAACCCGTAAATGTGGGTGTGGGTAAAACTGGTCTGGTATAGTTTTCACCAGGTACTACTGGGGAGTCTCCAACAGATTTGGTGGTGGGGGGCTGAGCCAGTTATAATAGTACGAACTAGCCATGGGAGGGTTGCTACTGCCAAGGATTTTTTTATTACTAAATCAGCCAGCAGCTGACATCATATGTAGAGATTGCCAGCCAGAGGTGCTGCCCTGAGAATAAACCGAATAGCCACAGCTGGGTGACCGGGTGGGTCATCATTCTGGACCAGTTAGCGTCTTCAGGCCAGGAGGAATTGAATTAGACTAGGCAGGACTGTTCAGTCTGTCAAGGGTGACAGTTTGAGGTTTGTCAGTCTGCTTTCAGGTAATATATGAGTTTGGTGACACCTGACAGTTCTGGGATGAAATGGTGTGTTTTTTTTAGAATCACAGCTCAAGGTGGATCACAGCATCAACGGGAATGTGAAACTCCTAATATTATAGCAACAAATCTATTATTGAAATGAGTTTGTGCAGGATGATTTAAACAAAGCAGGGCCCCTGGATATCAATATTACTGGCAAACTCAAAAAAAACTCAGGCTGTCAGACTGGAATTGGAAATGTTTGTGAATTCCCATGTGCATTCATTTGGATAGGTTCTACTCTGCACACTTCTGTACCCACGCATGTGGTCCCAATGATCAGGCTCAGTTACAGAGAAGGAATAAATGGTAAATGTCTCCGAAATTGGGGTGGGTACAGCAGAGTCCACTCTTTCCTTGCTACTGTGAAGTTTGTGTCCCCCTCTTAATGCCTTTTATGCTTCTTCCAGGGGTTCGAGAAATTTCTGGTATCGACATGCCGGCCACTCTAGGTGCAGGGTGTTCGGCACCTGACACTGTAGGCCGTGCGGTGTGCAGCAGTGGCTTTTTTGTTTACAGGCCCATCCTGCACTACCTGACCGTGAATACCTCTTTACATCAGGAACAGGAGGGGGATCCTTTTCCATCTCCCAGACTTCATCGCTACAGAACCCCCAGAACTTGTGCCTACACTGCAGGATCATAGGATCAGGGAACCCATCCGAACAGGCAATACAGAATAGGTAGTTTACGGGGCCATCCCAGGCACCCCTTGGACAGAAGTCATAGTAACCCAACGTGCAGCTTCTTTGCTGAATAGCCTGTGGCCGAGATTGGGTGACACCGTGACAGGGGTTTGGATTGAAGTTCTGCCCACTTCCCCTACAGGGCTGGTGTGGACCTGGAAGAAGGTGGGGTTCTAGGGTCCAGTGAATGCATCATGTGTATTGCCTCAAATACAAGCAGGTCTTCTCTTCTGCAAGTTTTGAAGCAGAACTGAAACAAATTCCTATAAAGAGACTGCACCTTGGGCTACAAGTAAAATGACTTCTAGTAGTGTTTCCCAGAGAGTGTTCTGCATATTTTGTTGGGACCGATCTTGTTGTGAACCAGTGCAGCTGGAATGTGGGCACATGTGCTGCAGATCCTGTATCAATGGAGTCCAGGATCAGGAAAAAGACCCTTTCTGTCCCGGGTGCGGAAAAGTGTTCACAACCCGGGGGGTACAAGTGAGCGAAGAGACCTAGTGGCAGGTGGGCAGTTCAAAGTATGGATCTACCAAAAAATCTCAGGGAGACATCCCACCCGAAATTCTACTCCTATACCCCAGTATCATGAAGGACAGTTCCTGCTACATGGGGATAGGTGGAACTGAAGGATCTAACTGGTCTCAGAAACGTAACATGGATCAAAGCATGCGCTCATTCATTCAAGCGCTGTCACGCTCAGTCAGGCTGCCGGCTGTGGAGGTCTATGCTGGAGGCCTGATTGAGGTACTGGGGAGCGGGTGGGCACTAGCTCATGCTGACAGGGTGGGGGTCCACTAGACACCAGGGATTGTGGGTTTTATTTATTTACTTATTTTTTTAAGAAATGGAAATTAGGGAGCCAGGGTAAATCGGGGGGGGGGAGCTTTATTCAATTACAGCTGGTGATCGGCCGGGGGGACCACTAGACACCAGGGAGAATAATTTATGCTGTTGAGCTGCCTGGGATGTGGAGGGACCACTAGACACGAGGAGAGTTTTAGGGAATTGCAGGTTGTCAAATTGCGATGACATTTGGCCGCAATTTCGTGAAACATTTTTAGCAGCAAAACTGCCAATTTTGAGGCAATTTCACTAGTGAAATTTAATTTTGCAACATCTCTACTTATGGCAGGGTTTATCCTGGCTTACCGGCTACCCTCCTACATGCCCCGGTGCACAGCTCTATGTGGCTTTGTGCATGCCGCGTAGTGCTGCCACGCCCCCTCTGTGTTGCAGTCCACGTGGGTGGAGAATCGGGTGCATGGAGGCTGAACGCACCCCTTTAGTGCGTCCCACACAGGGGGCGCAATGGGTGTGGAGTGTCTCCGTGCCTCAAATATGCAGTGTGGAGGAGCTCCGGTCCTTACAGCATAGGCCAATAGATCTTAAAATCATCTCCTTCTCCTTCCACTCGCCTGTCTACTTGATCACTTACTGTTCAAACAGATGCTTCACCAGTGTATTCCAATAACCCAGACCTCAAAAACTGGATGCCAGTGACTTGACCAGTCTTGCCTGAAGCTTTCTCAAGAGTCACAGTGCCATCTCTTCTGATTGGTAGGTTTTATTCAGTGCATACAGGCGCAGGCAGTTTGAGTGGAGCTGTGTCTATAGTTTACTCGTCATGTCATGAATGGACACCCAACGAAAAACTGCCCTATTATTTGCAAACTCTCACAGCCCCCCCCCCCACAGTGCAGCAAAGCAGCAAACTTACTCCCTTCAGACCTCTAATGTGCTCCCCAAAAGAAATGATTACCTGCTTTTTTCATGATATGTATGGTGATCGGCCAATTGGTGGGGGGGGGGTGGCTGTGAGGGTTTGCAAATGATAAGGCAGTTTTTAGTTGGGTGTCCATTTGAGATGTGATGAGTAAACTACAGCCACAACTCTACTCAAACTACCTGCACTTGTATACACTGAATGAAACCTACCAACCAGAAGAATCAGCACTGTGACTCTTGAGAAAGCTTTGGGCGAGACTTGTTGAATCGACGGCATCTAGTTTTTGCGGTCTCAGTTATTGGAATACACTGGTGAAGCATCTGTTTGAACAGTAAATGTACTATTTAAATAAAGCACTATGTAATTTCTTAAGTCCACTGCTCTTCATAAGGGCTTAATGAATTTTGCTCACATAGATCTTAAAATCATCTCCTTCTCCTTCCACTTGTCTTTCTACTTGCTCCCCGAGCTCCATTTTCCCTAAGCACTTCTAAACACTTCAGTCCAGCAATCAAGGATGGTGGGGGAACTAGCCCACACATGGGCTGAAAAAGAAAAGCAGGGAGCTCCAAGTGCAGCACCACACAATTGTTTACACTAAAGTGAAATAAGATAAAATAAAAATAATTATAGCAGCATGCCAGAAAGTATAGGCTTTGTCTTTTCTAGCTACTCAGCTAGTCAAGCAAGTCGAGTCAAATGGTGTAATGGTCTACAACCCCTGTGGGAGCTCATCCAAAGATGACAAGCTCTCCAGGGGCTCTCTGCCCACAGGTGCAGGCTCTTGGACACCGGGCAGTCGACACTTCCACAGCCACCGCCCGAGACCTCAAGCCCGGACTCTCCTTACAAGCTCTCCAAGGGTTCCCTGCCACACAGGTGCAGGCTCTCAGACACCGGGCGGTTGGCGGTTCCATAGCCACCACCCAAGACCTCAAGCCTGGACTCTCCTAGCACAAGGTACAGCAAAAACCACCAACCAATCAGAATGTGAGCACTCTCTGGCACTGGCCTCCTATTGGTTCCTGCAGACTGCTTCTGTATTTCTCTTAAAAATCAGCAAAAGCTTCACTTGCTTACTGAACCTTGCACAAAAAAGCTGTATTTACTTGTTGCCTGGCTGTTAAAGTTACATTTCTCACTGTTTAGAGTGTTAAGGACAAGAAATTATGTGATTAAGCTCCTTTCTGAAACCTTGTGTGTGCGCCAGACTTTAGATGCGAAGGGAATACACATTCCTTTGTCCTGCTGATTTGGCTCTCCTGTTGGTGCAGACAGTCCCTTGTCCATGGCCAGCATTTAAACTTCTCCTTTTCCCCTCTCTCCCAGCTGAGGACAAGCTGTCCAGGGGCTCTCTGCCCCACAGGCACAGGCTCTCGGACACTGGGAGGTCAGCGCTTCCACAGCTGCCGCCCGAGACCTCAAGCCCAGACTCTCCTCGCACAAGGTATGGCAAAAGCTTCCAATTTCATGCCCACCCACCTACCCATCCCCCACCCCTCCACTTATTAAATACACCGTTACCCCGCCCACTTCCAAAAGCATGCCCATGAAGGCTTTCGTCGGCCTCTCCAATTTTTCGGTTGGCCAAGTAGGAATGCCCCCAAGACAGCCGGCTGCTGACATAGGTGTCTCCTGACACTATCAGTGTGGTTCCCTTGCCTACAAACTGTATTTAACATTACTTCCTATTACATCTTGAATACAGGGGCCTGGATAGCATCCTTATAAGGGGCTCCTCGCTAATATCTCTACTGATTATCCTCTGTTGTGCCCAGGTGGCATTTTTACCCTCGGAAGCCTGTGCAAGCAGAGACTGACCCCTTAAAGTTTTGTTCTCTGAACATTGACTTGCCCCCTAGTTATTTATGTGCCATGCATATAGTACTACTGTCTGAGTACAACCTGGGTACCCATCGTGATGGTACCTGTATTGAGACACCTCCTCAAGTTAGTCCTACTGTTCCCTATTGTGTTAGCCACCCTCTGCACATCTTGGTCAGGGTATTGCTTCACCTAGCATTAGGGCGGTACACCCTTAGGGGTGCTGATAGGCTTACCCAACCTGTCAAGAATCATAGGCATACCAGGGCCAGGCTTCTTAAATTAACTATTGATGCCTTAACAAAGCTGCTACTTCTTCTATTGATATGCTTGGGTAACATCGAATTAAACCCTGGTCCCATCTCTCCCCTCCCTTCTCCTTCGGACATGGCCACTCTTAAAGGAATGAGTTTCTGGCATGTCAATGTTTGTAGCCTCCTAAAAAAGTTTACTATGATACAGGCATGGATCAGCCATACTCAACCTGATGTCCTGGTAATATCTGAATCCTGACTTAGGCCAGCCTCCCAGGATAGAGAGCTTAGCATCCCCTTCTACCAGTTATTCAGAACTGATAGACCTACTAGGGGAGGTGGAGTGGCAATATACTTCAAGGAAAGGTTCACAACATCCTGCATGGATTCAACCTCTGTTAAAAATGAGTTTGAAAGTCTGACACTTAAGATTGAATTATCTACTTCATTGGCCATCAGAGTGATTGGTTGGTATAGACCCCCATCTGTGGGAATACTACTCCTATCACATCTTGTTCCTGCCATTGAGAAAGAGAATCTTGAAACAATTATACTTGGGGACTGTAACTTTGACTGGTTCTCCAAAACTGCTTCACCCCTAAACACTTTTTGTGATGCTCATGGGCTAGTGCAGCTAATTCAAGAACCAACACGTCCTAATAAAAAGAACCCTTGTAACAGTTCATTATTAGATGTTATATTAGTTGATAAGCCACATCTTTTTGTGATGCTGGAACCTTCTTCACCGACGTCAGTGACCATTGTTTCATTGCTGTAGTTAGGTTGCTACATCACACAGATCCCTTAGCTAAATTCATCACAAAAAGCACATGGCACAACTTCGATGTGGCCGCCTATACATATGAACTGGGACACTCGCCAGCTGGCAAGACTTCTACCTAACCACCATGGTCAACACGTATATCTTTAATGAAATTCTGGCAGGGGCCCTAAATGAGCTGTGCTCAATGATGTTCGCCTGGATAAATAAAGGATAAATAAAGATGTACATGCCCCAATGGCAAAAATCTGAGTAAAAAACAAAACTTGTCACTGGTTCACACCTGAACTGAAAGCCGTCTTGCTAGGTAGGGATAAGCTATGGAAAAAGGTGCGGCAGACGAAGCTGAACTCAAATTGGTGTCACTTTAGGAAGGCACACAATGCATGTACAAAAATGGTCAGAGATGCCAAGGAGTCATTCTATCTAAAGGAGTTGGACTCTGCTGCAAAGTGCTCCTCTAAGAGGACAATCAAGGATGTGTCCAGTCATATCCCAGGTAACTCCTTGCCACCAAGAATCACATCCGAGGGGAAAACTATATGTGACAAACAGGGGATCTTAGAAGCATTCAACAATCATTTTGACACAGCTAGTCTAGTTCTAGTCTTTGACAATTCCCCTGCAGCTCTGGTCTTCTCCCAACTGAGTGTCCCTTGCATAGACTGTATTACCCTGGTACCCGGCTTCTCATTCCAACCTGTATTATTGAAGGAGGTTGAAGATCTGATACTTCAGTTGGATGTTAAGAAGAGTGCTGGAGCCGATTCATTGGATCCCTACTTTATAAAAATTGCTTATCATGTACTTGCTGTTCCTATCACCCATCTATTTAATTTATCACTGTCCCAAGGGTCCCTTCCTATCATATGGAAAACTTCCCATGTCATCCCGTTGTTCAGATCTGGTGATACCTGCCACCTCAACAACTGTAGATGGATTTCCTTACTGCCAATCTAGTCAAAGCTCCTGGAAAAGGTTGTCAGCAACCAACTTAGAGCCTATCTGGAAGTTAATAATTTACTAAACCGTATGCAATCGGGCTTTAGAACTAAACATAGCACTATTTTGGCCCTTGCCAAAGTAACAAACGACTGGTACAGTGATCTAGACAGCAGAAACTTTGTCTGCGTGGTATTTCTAGACCTTAGTAAGGCTTTCGATACTGTGGATCATAGCCTGCTAATCTCCACTCTGAAGAGCATAGGTCTTGACTCAGCATCCTTGCACTGGGTCACGGAGTACCTGGTAGGGTGTCAGCAACAAATCAAAGCTGAAGGGGAGTTATCCCCACTCAAACCTCTTCTGAGGGGAGTGCCACAAGGATCCATACTTGGTCCGCTGCTCTTTGCTATCTATGTAAACAATATTGATGTGGGCATCAAAGAGGAAAAATACACCTGTTCGTTGATGACACAGTGGTATACATAAGTCGACCGACTGCCGAAGCCACCTGCGCAGACCTACTGGAAGAATTTGACCTGCTACAGACCCAGCTCCTACACAAAAACCTTTTTTTAAATACAAAAAAGACAAAGGCAATGTTGTTCTGACCCTATAGCCATGTGACAAACCCTGCCAGCTCTGGAACACTGCCACTGATCTCCACAATTCTGGGAGAGAAATTGGAATTTATCCCAAAGTTTAAATACTTAGGAGTGTGGTTAGACCAGAACCTCTCATTTTCTGAGCACGTTGAAGACCTGGCAAAGAAGTTAAGGCAGAGGTTGAGTCTATTCTATAGAATTAGCCAGTTCCTCACTCATGATGCCAAACTGTGACTAGTCCAAACTACTTTGCTTTCCCTAATCGACTATGGAGATTTCCTATATAGTCACTGTGCCAAAGCCTCGCTTATCAAGTTGGATAAGCTTTATCATAGGGCCATCAGGTTTATTACCAGTCTCCCCATCTCTACTCATCACTACTTATTGTACAAAGCTGTAGGATGGTCCTCGCTTATGTTCAGGTGTGAAAGCAATGCAGTCCTTTGGACCTACAGAGCCATTATAAAAAGGCTCCCACATTATATATCTGAACGTCTTTGCCTAAGTGAGCTGGGACCATATGGCTTAAGAAGTGCCTCCTATATCTCCCTATGCATCCCTAAGGCTTCCACCCGCTATGGCAGAATGGTCTTTAGTTTTACGTTGCCATCCTTGTGGAATAAAATGCAAAAACTACTGAAATTAAGCTACCTCCAAAGTATTAATGCTTTCAAGTCATTATATGCTCGATGTGCATGTGAGCCGTGCAACTGTTTCCCCGGCTTCTAATTGCTAACCGCTATTAGCTTGTTCCCCCGAGTCTAGCCATAGCCATGAATTACTTTACCCTAGGTTAATTTGTGCATGTTTTTACTAATCCTTATGTACTTAGTACTTTCCGGTCCCTGTACCCCTCTTGCTAGACACAGGCAAGTCTTACAGGGAACATCTGCACCTGAAACATAAATTCTCTAGCTCCCAGGCAGTTGCACCTTCACAAGCCATCATCCAAAACCATTTTCCAGGATTCTTCTTTAGCAAAGCACCGCTAAAGCCTCCAACCAATCGGATTGCGAGCGCTTTCTGGCACTTGCTCCCAATTGGCTTTTGCAGTTTACTTTGGTGATCCTTCCAATTCCTGCAAAACTGGATGGTCTGCCTGTACTCTGCTAAAATAGCTGAAACTGCCTCTTTTGCTGGCCGATGGGATCCTCTTCTTTATGGCTTAGAGTGCAAATCTTGGGAGTATGAGTGATTATGCTCCTTTTTGAACCTTTGCCGAGATTGGCCCTAGGCGCCTAAGCATATTCATTACCTTCCCTGCCTTGTGACCTTCCCGGGGCCCGATGGTCTGTTGAACATGGACAGACAGCGCTAGCACCTAGATTTGGAAAATATGTGCAGTAGGTGCTGCCCCAACTGTTGCCTCAGTACCTCACTCACACTTTCTATTAGCAAGTCGTGGTACAACTGCCTCCCAGTCCTAATGTAAGTGCTCCCTGGGGCTGCCGTTGATAGTGCCTGGCAAGCTGTTTGCTCCCTTTCAGACCTAACCATAGCTGTTTTATTCCTTTTTGTGAACTGTGTCGAGAAAAACTGTTATCACTTATTTTGTCTGACTGTTATGATAGCGATACCTAGGTCTCGCTTGTGTTTTTTAGGGAAATTCCTGTGATAATATCCATCTCTGAATCTCTGTGGTCTAGCCTCTTCCCATTATTTTACACTGTTCTCTGTGTCTTATTGATGATCCCAAACTAACTGTTATTTTATGTACATTCTTTGTGTCTTGATTTGCACTTCTACTATGGTTTAGTCACATTGTAAATATAGGTGTTTGTAGTATAATCTGGACTTAACCAGGTCCATCTTGTAAATGAGCTTGCTCAACAATGTTCACCTGGATAAATAAAGATTTGATTGATTGATTGATGAGGAAAGAGGAAAGATCTTCAATATGAGGTGCACAAAACTGTTGTCAACAATGATTATGCGCCTTGAGTTCTGGCTAAATGAAATGAATATACTCCCCCTTTCCCCTGCTCCTTGAAGTTGACATTTCAGACTCCGTTCCCTGCCAAAATGCTTATTTTCTTTCCAACGGGGGCTGAGTTATTTCACATGGCAAAGAATGTCCTGAAGATACTGCTGGAAAAAGGTTTTGATATGCTGTAGCCTCAACATCCACCCCCAGCTGGCACTAGATATCATGAATGGATGCATGCTGCAAGTAGCTGAATGTTGCATCGGGAGTCTGCGATGTGGGCATTTCAAAGTTTGCCATGCACTGACTCACAATACAAAAACAAACACTGTCACGCGGATGGTCTTTAACATAATGCTCATATAAACAAATGTAAACTCTAAGCACTTAAAATACAAATAAAAAACACATACACACACAAAGGCAACTGTTTGTTATTTCTAACTTAACAGTTAGTTACAGTTGAAAATTATTTCTTATCTCCTTTAATGCTGATAAAGGTTGCTACCACATAAACACAAACCCACAAACTATGTAAATGTCCTAGTAGGGTTGTCAACTTAATGCCCACAGTGTCTGGAAATGTGCTATTAGGGCTAGTTAGTTAGTTAGTTTTTTTGTTAGTTTTTTTGTTGACTAGGAAAGGAGGACTAGGCAATTCTGCTTATTTTCAGTCTCGTCCCAGGGCGGAGGGGGATACAAATGGTAACCAACTGAAACTTAACCAAATTAAGCTGTTGGTGGTATTTTTAGTGAATGGGGGAAATTTGGCAGGGACACTGGGGAAATTCCTCTACTCTGCCACTACGGGGACCACTTGTCGATTGATCCAAGATGGCTGCTGCCAAGGAAGGAGGAGCGGCTGCTTTGACTGTGCAGGCCACTGGTCACTCTGCCTCACCCTCAGTCACAGATTTTTCTGAGACACAAGCTGAAGGGATTGCCTACCCACTGCTGGTGATGGGAGGCAACACTGTTGGATTTACAAATTGTTTGGATGCCCAGAGCAGGGATGAGATGAAGACATGGGAACAGGAGCTGCATCTGCAGTATTATTGACAGACAGACAATTTGCAAGCCCAGTTGTGGGCGGAGGAGCTGCAGTTCCAGGCACAGGTACATTCATTCACTTTTACTGCACCAGAATGTACAGGGCAAGGCCCTCTTTTGTTGGAACCATGTTTTAAGTGTCAGCCTTCAATGAGAGTTAAGCCTGTTTAGGGGAGTTCGCTGTTTTCAGATCAAATGGGCTCTGCAAGAACTGAAGCCCGATGGGGAGGCTTTATTGTGCCCACCTTCATTTGTGAGGACACGGGACCCGACTACAGGCTTGCCTGTGATCTCCCATTGCCTGGGGCTGTGGACCCTGATGTCAGGTTGTCTGCTTGGTTGCCAGGATGTACTTCTCAAACTGGTGCCTCTCCTGTTCTTGTTGATGGGGGTCAATTGATATCAGCAGGTGCTAGTATGCCCCTGCACACAAAGGAACAAGGGGATCTGATTCTCAGTGACCCCTGAGAGGGGTCTTGAGGTGGCTGGTTTGCGGCCTACTGTGGCTGGATCCTGGGTCCTGAATGCATCAGACCTGGATGTGCTGCACTATCAGGCCGCTGTTCCTGTCTCCGTTGGCAGAGCACTGAATGACCCCCTGCCAGCTAGTCTTCTTGCCACACCTATTCTTCCTTTCAACCAGACAGCTGAACACATTATGGACTGCTCTCCAGTGTTCCAGGGACCTCTTGGACAAGGTCTGCCTGAATCTGGTTGGGCTGTCTCTCTTCCACAGCCAGCCTTGCCATGGACCCTGATTACTGCATTTTGAGCCCCTGAGGAGCACCAACCTGCAACATGCCCTGTACTTCTGGTGGTTGGGGTCAGGAGATAAACCATTTTTCATTGCTGGGACAGAGTTCTGCAGTCCTTGATCGGTCCTTGCCACCGCCATCACCACGTCCTGTGCAGCTTGATCAGCCCCCTGACAAACTAAGACAGTTTCTGGACCTTTTTCAAGCATGTGGGAAACCAGCTCCCCGGAGAAATGTGGTCCACCTGATTTATAAAGGGGATTTGGACTTGCCTCCAGATTGTGTGTATGTGGTCAGGAAATTATTAAAGACTTCTTGTCAGTTCTGAGCCTCAGACATTTCTACCCTCATCAATCTGGGGGATGCTACTTTTGATATCAGGTTCAAGCTTGTCTCTGGTCTTGAAAGGTTCTGGATGCATTACTCTGCCCATCAGTCATCTTCTTTGTGGTCCCCCTTTTTGGTGGTCCCTTTAACAAGACCCACTGTTTGCACCTTACTGTGATTTTTCAAAATGAGGGGGTCAACATTGCGCACATTGTGAGTTAGCTCTGGAGACAATGTGAGGTTCTCGACAGACATGAGCCTATTATTGATTCAGAGCAGCTTTGGACTGGGGAGTGACAAATCCAAGTAAAATTGATGCAGTCTGATTTTGGTGTGTTACATCTACATAATTCTTTCTATTTAGGATGGGACAGGGGTTCATTGTTCTATCAGGGACAATCCAGAACTAGTTTTAACTATGGTTCTGGTTCACACTTTAGTTCCACCTGTGACAGTGTCCAGTGTGGCTATTATCTAACTTTTGGTCACCCAGCAAAGGATTGCCCAAATGGTTTCCATTACAATCTTTGCAACCAACAGGGCAATTCTTATGCAAAATGCCCCTGGTAGCTTCACATAACAAGGGGTCACACATTTCCCAGGAAGGTATGGTCTCTCATACTCAGCATAAGAGCGTGACCTCTAAGCAGCAGTCTTCCTCTGTTATGATGCCTCAGGCCCCGGTCCCCTTGCCCCCTCAGGTTTCACTTGTCCTAGTGTTGCCTACCTCTGAGTGAGTTGAAGACTTATTGGCTGACAATTTATTGGCTCCCAGCATAGTTGAAGACTCTGACCCTCCCTCTGGATTTCTGGTACCTGCACAGGATGTGCTTCCTCCAGTGGATGGATTGGTGGAATCCGCCTCACCCGCCACTCTTATCTCTTTGCCCAAAATGCCCCCTTCTCCTACCCCTGATGACTTTGTACCTGTCCCTGTCAAAGGGAAAAAGCAGAAGTCTAGACAGACCAGCACCCCCTCAATCACAAGGAAAGAAGGGTGCAGCTGCTCTGGTTCACAAGAATAGGTTTGGGGCCCTGGCCACTCAGGCTGTATGGGGAGATATGGACATTGAGGACTATGACTCAGAAGCTTCCTCTGCTCCCTCTTCCCACAAGGATCATTCCTATGATGTTGATCTCCCTCACTCTGACCTTAGTATTGCTGTGATGGATACACAGTTGATCAGGTCTCAGAATGTTGTTAAATGATTTCATGAAGCTGGGGTTTTCTTCCAAATGCTCACTCTTTTCTCTTCTCTATGACTTTACTTCCCACACCTGCAGTTGAACCTGATACCTGTCCCTGTTCCACTACTCACCATCTGTTCCCCCCATTCTTCCTGATTTAAACTTGACTACCCCCCTTTTTCTCCCCCTATAGCAACAAGCTTTTTCTCCTGTTGTTATTCCTCGTTACCTCTGCATTTTGAATTGTACTTCCTTGTTACTTCTTTGAAACCTCATCCTTGCATATTTTGCACTTTGCACTTTATCTGCATCTCCTTGATATTCTCTGTACCTGAATACATGATTGTGGATTTTTTGAAAATAAAGAATTGGATGATCATGCATGGGATACTCTTGATGGCCACTAAAAAATCACTGTATTGGGTCATCATAATAGACCATTTCGGTCCTGATTTCCTCTTTCCACATTGTCCAGTGTCTGTAGAGAAATTGGTACTTATCCACCTGATGAACCACCACCTGCCCCCTTTTGTTTGGGATCTGGTTTTAGTCAACTGTGACAACAAGTTGAGGGTCCATAATTCCCATAAGCATAAGCCTTTAGCTGACCGCCATTGCCTTCACCCAGGCTGTGGCATGTCTTTGGAAACTCAAGAACATCTTTTTTTCACTTGTCCATTTGTTTGTCAGTTTTGGGCTCTGGCTGCAGCTCAGTGGGGTATCCCCCCCCCCTTTCCTGACCCTATCGTACCAAGGATTGATACTGGGAATATTTTTCCCCAATTTGGGTGTCTTTTACGACACCCACTCTACAAATTTTGTTGGCCCTTTGTAAATACTACCTTTGGAAAGCCAGGTGTTCTTGGGTACTCCAGCAGCTGCTGGTTTCCCATCAGGAATTGTTTATGAATATTCAGCTGGAATTTTTCAAGGTTTATGCTAGAGACAAGAAGACCCATGCTCCCAGGGAGTTTCACGAGTTTTGGGATTACTGTGTCTCCTTCTTGCCTCATTAATAATGGATGTGTTTTCTGTGGATGTTATCTTTTCCTTTTGCACTGATTTCATTTCATTCTGCTATTGATTGCTGCACTAAATTTTCAGGGTACTAAGCTGTATTAGTCCTGTTGTATTCAGCCATTTGTTTTCCATGCTGTTTTTGTGTTGTCTTTTCAGTATTTGTATTCTGTATCTAAGTGTTTTGTATTCTTACATAATAAAAATTCCCCATCTTTTTTCAAAAAGTGCCATGGGATCTTTAAAATCCACCTGAACCACCACCAGAACAGAGAGAGATGGGACTTCGGTTTAATGTCTTATCCAAAAGACAGCACCTCAGGAGTACAGCATCCCCCTCATGATGCACTAAAGTGTCAGTATTGGGATTTTACTTCAAGAGCCTGGTGTGGGGGCTTGAACCTACAATCTTCTGATCTTCTGGTCTCAGAGGTGAGTGTGAAACCTGCTGAACCACTAACATTACTGTGTAACTCCCACCCCACCCCCCTCTCCTACCCATGTGACCCAAGGACGAGCTTCAGGTATTAGGCCATGTATTGACAGACTGGTACCTGTTGATCTACGAGGAAGGGTCACCAGAGACCATTTAGAGTCTGCAGAGACAGACTAGGTAGGGACCATCTGGGTAGACTGGGCTAGCCAAGCAGTCCTTTTCTGCTGACAAATTCTGTGTTTCTATGTTCCTACCTCTTACATAATGCCAATACATTCAAGATTTGGAAGAGGCACATGACTGGGAAACAGCAGGATGCTGCTAACTGTCCCATCCCTCACTAACTTAGCCTTAATGTAACAGTAATAATATTAATAAATTATGTTTACTAATAGTGTTAATAAATTATGTTTATTAATAGTATTAATAAAATATGTTTACTAACAGTATTATTATATTAGGTTTACTAATATTGTTAGTAAACTATGTTCGTTCAAGGCATTATGATTGAGCCATAGTTCATTTACATTTGAAATCTTGTGTATAGTAATATCAAGAAGCAACGCAACAAATAACAAGTTATGAATTTTATATATTTCAGGCATACAGTAATCATGAAATAACAAGTTTATAGTAGCAAGATTCAATTCATACAATGCTGCTCACAAAATGAAGAACAGTATCACAATTTCACTGAACTCTGCCTACTTGGGCTGTGTGGCTGGGTGTTTGTGTTTGTCTCTGTCAATAGTTTATTTTTGTGGATCTTCATGTGTTTTGACTTGGAGGAACTAGACCATTCTTGGATATATGATCTATGAAAGTTTCCTGGACTAAGAAACTGGAAAACATCACCAGCAGATATTGGGATTCTCACTATAAATCAACTTTTTTGGAAGTCATCACAATCAAAGTAAGTACAGCTAAGAAATTCTACAAGCTCTGACCTGGGAAGTGCAAACTGAATCCACATTTCCATCTACCTTGTTGCTAAAGGGAACTGCATATCTTTGAGAACCATTCACAACTATTTAAACAAAGGGAAGACACTGACAAAGGGTTTTAACTTCCTGCATATGCCCCAGGCCAGTGTTCCAGGAATTTAACACATCCTTTGTCTTGTTACCATGGATCAAACAGTTTACTGGTCATTTTCCTGTGTATTTTATTATTTTACATTATTTGGCAATGGGGCAAATCCTCCCCCTGGAGGCACACCACTGAAATTGATCTGTCCCTGCTCATGTGTGAGCCTTGGATTTACCCATGTAAACCTCCTCCTGTCTTTTCTATCTCTCTCCATTTGTTATCCACTGTGTCAACTTCCTCTCTCCTCCTACCCCACGCAACCCTCCACTGTAAGCATCTTGACATCCTACCTTCATTATGGAACCATGGCAAACACCCTTTATTTCTATCTGAGGTACCCCGTTACTAAGGACTGGGTGCAAACGACTGCCCTGGCTGGAAAAATCATATTTGAGCACCTGTCATTAGCAACCCTCCTTTGTTGGGACCCTAGGTGACTGCACTGCACTGTATCCAAACCTGCAGCATGCAGAGGAAAGACATTACATGGTATGAGCTACGGGAGGTATCCCTCAAACTGCTGCTCCTCCTACTTCTCATGTCTGGAAGGATCCACCCAAACCCTGGCCCTGGCTCAAACATTAGGATAAAGCCTGCAAAAGCTGAAAACAGGCTATCCATTGTTACCCTAAATATCTGCAGCCTCCTTCCTAAGCTGGCATCTCTTCAAGCCATTATTGGACAACATAATCCTGACATACACCTAGCACTCCAGATCATGCAATCTCGCTCCAAGGCTACAACCTCTTCAGACTTGACCTGGTAAAAAGAAAGGGGGGGCGGATGTGTTATCTATATAAAGGACTACCTCTCATTCCACCTTGCCAGTTTCTCCCCAGAAAACACCCTAGTACAACTTCTCCCTGTCAAGCTTCTCCTTGGTGCCCATAACAAAGTGCTTACCGTGGCTGCAGTCTATATCCCCCTTAAATACCCATGAGCCAGGCTCCAGTCTATCCTTGAATTTGCAAGGTTACAACCTCCTGACTATGAGCTCCTCCTTCTAGGTGATTTCAATATAAATTGGCTTGCCTCAGATATCAGACCCAGCAGGGATACTATCCTAGCAGCCAACCTAACACAGATGGTCAACTCCCCTACTAGAAAAAACTACAAGACTGGAACTAGCACTCTCGTTGACTGGATTCTTACTAATCACCCGGACCAGATAAAAAACACCACCGTTCTCTCCGACTCCCTCAGTGACCACTCCCCTGTGATCTGTATCTGGACAAATGAATTCCACAAACCACCTCCTAAAACCATCCTAAATTGAATGCTAACACACGGAAACCTTGCTAAGCTAAAGACCTGCCTCCTACAACAAGACTGGTCCCCTATCTACAATACGCTGGATGTGGATGCTGCCCTAGACTTCTTCATTAAAACTTCCAACACTGCCTGTGACACCTACGCACCTTTCAAAAAACATAAAATCAAAGCCCTCTCTAATCCCTGGCTAACAGCCAAACTACTTGCTCAGCTTAAAGCATGTGACCATCTTTGGTCTATAGCCAGGACCACAGGCTACATAACAGACTCACTTAACTATAAACAGGTGTGCAACCTATGCACTTCACAAATCAGGCAAATGAAGAGCTCCTATTTCAAGAATGCTCTAGAAACCACCCGGGGTGACAGGAGATCCTTCTGGAACAATATACGTAATATTACGGGCAAACAGTCTAAATCCTCTCCCACGGCAAGGAACATTGATGGCTCCACTACCTGTGACCCTAAGACTATGGACGATGCCTAAATAAAACCTTCACTGACCTCAGTGGTGTTCTCACATAGACTTCTTCCAGGACTTGTCAGTTCCAAAACTCAGTATCCCAAACCACCTCTCCAGACAAACCGCTATTTCATTTTAAAATAGTTAAGACATATAACGCCTACAGATACATAAAAAAGGCCTGCTCTAAATCTAGAAATAGCAGTGACACCATTGATCTAAAACTTCTGTCTCTCACCTTGGAAGAAGTGATCCACGCCCTCACCAAAATTCTCAACCTCTCCCTGTGCCAAAGTCAATTCCCAACACATGGAAGGCTGCTATAGTCACACCAGTGCATAAAGGGGGTGACAAATCCACACCAGGGAACTATCGGCCCATATCTATACTTCCACTCCTCTCCAAAGCTCTTGAACGGATCATGGCGGATCAACTATCAGACTACCTGCAGAAGTATGATCTACTCTGCATTCAGCAACACGGATTTAGGAAAGGACACAGTACGTCAACAGCCCTACTTGATTTCTCTAGTGAAACTCACAAAGCCTTGGATAAGGGTTATCTAACCAGAGCTGTTTCAAAGACCTCACAAAGGCCTTTGACACTGTTCTACCTTCTTCTATCTCTTTTGCTCAACATTGGGCTAGCCGGGGACCTGGAGCCTGGGTAAAAAGTTACCTGGCACAACGTTCTCAAACAGTAAAAATCTCTGAGGTTCTCTCTGACTCCAAACCGGTCCTCTCTGGTGTCCCCCAGGGCTCAATTTTAGGTCCTCTCCTCTTCAGCCTATTTCTAAACTTGCTTCCCAAATCTTGCCCTGAAAAATTAATACTCTATGCTGATGATGCTGTAATTCTCTCCTCCCATAAGGATCCAAATCCACTACGACAGAGCTTGCAGCTTGCTTTCTCCTGTGTTGAAAAGTGGTTCCTTTAGCACAAACTGGTCCTAAATAAAAAAAAAAAAGTCATGCTTTTCACCAGTCATCAAAACAGAAATAGGCATACTCCACTCGTCATAAAAACTTCTCTTGGAAATACACTAGAACAAGTGAACACCTTCAAATACCTTGGTATCACTTTTGACGAATGTCTTACTTTTGCGGCCCATATCGTTAACACTGCAAAAACAGTGCACCAACACATTGAAATTTTGTACCGGAACCGTCAATTTTTCAACCAAGCTGCCTTGAGGATTGCTGTTCAAAGCTCCATCATCTCAATCATAGATTATGGTCTAATTGTCTATTGCTCAGCTACTACCACTGCACTAAAGCGCATCTCAACAGCACTAAACAAAACCTGTTGACTCCTCACTGGAGCACAAAGATGGACCCACACTTGTGACCTCTACAAGGAAACCGGTTGGTTTCATCTTTCCAATCGCCTCATGTATCTCACCTGCATGATGGCAAAAAAATCAGTCTTGGGACTCACTCCTCCATGTATCCGGGACCTGTTCTGCCTGAACAATGGCACTCATACCACCAGAAGATCTGACCACCAACCTTTCTTTGTCCCTAGATGCCGGACTGCTCAGGGACAAAGATCTTTTACATACCTTGCCCCTACCTGGTACAATGCCCTTAACCTGCCTTCCCTATCCTCCATGACATTGGGAGCTTTCAAATCCATACTTTATGCTCACCTCACAGCCTCCAGCTCCTGTGAATGTGTTGACTTAAGTCTCATCCCACTGAGTGCACTTACATTTGTGTCACTCAACCACCATGGTCTCCTCTTTGACAAGGACAACCTGAGTACCACTAACCTGGTTCTGTCTGCTCCTAAACTTCTTATTTCTCCCTCTCTTCCCTCTCAAGCTCTCAAATCCTTATTCCTTGCCCTTGACACTGCCTCTGAGTTCCTTTTTCTTTTCTGTACATAAATGTTACTGTTTAAGTTGTGGCCATGTTAAATGGCTTACTGATTGTTTGTAACACTGTCTACTATGTTTTTGTACTTGATGACATGAAACCTTTGTAAAAGAGCCTTGGCTCAAAAGTATTAATTCCTAGAACAATAAACTTCAAACTTCAGTCAAAAGTATAATGCAGGATGCTGTAGGAACTAATGTAATCCAATGGTAATTCATTTGTCATGCAGGAAATTGTGACATCTAATTACAGAGCACTTCATCCTCTAGGTCCCCAACCAATACAACACCAGGAACATGGCCAGGAATGCCCTTAAGACTCCTTTCTGGTGTACTCAGCTGGGCAAACAGTCATTTGCTGTTAGAGCTGCTAACTAATTAAACAAATCACCTTATTTATTTTTATTTATTTATTTATTTATTTATTTATTTATTTATTTATTTATTTATTTATTGAGATCTAGGATTACATAGTACCTTTGAATCAGAGGTTAATTTACAAAGGCTCCACATCAGAATGCAAAATGAACAATACAAGTGGAATGAGACAAAATACAAGGGACAACTAGATACAGTACATGATTTCAAAAAACAGTAAAATAACAAAAATTTAAAAAGTAACAAAATAAGGTTGTCAGGGCAATAGGTGGAGAGGGGCACAATTACGTAAGACACAGTCAAGATAAGACTGTTATAAAGTGCAGGTTTCAGTAATAAGTGCTTGGGGGCAGCAGGCAGAAAGAGAGGGGTGAGAAAAGGAGTAGAAATTAGGGAAAAATAGAAAATGAACAGAGCAAGGAAGGTTGGTGTATTGGGTGGATGAATGAAAAAGGGAAATGGGGAGGAAGAGTTTGTGCAGAGTGGAACTAACGCACCAGACAGGGTAGGGTAATACAGCATAAAATGGGGGAGGTAGGAGAGGGAGGGGTAGAGAAAAGAAAATGGTAGGAGATGAGAAGGAGGGGCAAAATGGGAGCAGTGCACAGAGGCGACCTAGATGAGATGAGGAGATGAGAAGGAGGGATAAAAGTGGAAGAGGTATGCAGAGACAACCTAGGTGGAAGAATCACAATTGCTAAGACTAGAGAGGTGCTGGCATAGGTTGTGTTTAAAAGGGCCAAGTCTAGCCTCTGACGAGACCTCAGGAGGGAGACCATTCACTACGGAGGGGGCCCTAGCAAAGAAGGAGTATTGAGTTTGAGTGGTGTGACAAAAGGGAATCTGGAAAGAGGATTTGTCAGCACTGCGAGGGCAGCATGTGAATGTGGTGGGTGACATGAGGCCATGCGTAGCAAGTGGGGTAAGGCCAAGGCAGATTTTCTCAGCCAGGAGGCAGGTCTGGTAGGAAATCCTTCCTTGAAGGTGGAGCCAGGACGATTATTTATAGAGCTCACAGGTATGATTTCTTTTACCAGTGTCTGTCAACCAGCCAGTAACTTCAGCGGATAGTTCTAAAGCAGAGAGAGGGAGAGAGAGAAAGAGTGCAATAGGAGCTGATGATTAGCGGTGTCAAATGTCTTGGTCAGATCTAACATACTAACATGCTAAAATGCCAGCAGAGTAGGCCACATGGTCTATTGAGTCTGCTCGACAGTCAGTACCCATGACAGGCACTGTTGCTGCCCTCCTTGCCCCCCCAAGGTCCCCCCCACCCCCACCAGGGTTTTCACCCCAGAGCTGACATTACTCAGCTTCACCCTCCTCCTTCTATAGCTGTCCCAGCCTCTCTTGAAGCCCTCCACCATAGCTACCTCCACCAGCTCCTCAGGCAGTGCATTCCATGGTTCCACCACCCGCTCTGTGAAGTAACGCCTCATTCTCTCTCCCCTGAATCTCCCACCCGCCAGCCTCCAACTGTGCCCCCTGGTGGCCCCTCCCTCCTTCCTCTGAAATGCCTTATCTAAGCTTACCCTATTTACCCCTTTAAGATACTTGAAAACCTCTATCATATCCCGCCCCCCCCGTCTTTTTGCTCCTCCAGTGAGTACAGGTTGAGCTCCTCAAGCCTCTTCCCATGGGACCTGGCGCCCAGACCCCGCATCATTTTAGTTGCCCTCCTCTGGACCCTCTCCTGGTGTGCAATGTCCTTTTTTAAGTGTGGATGACAAAACTTCATGCAGTATTCAAGGTGTGGTCTATACAGGCAGTTATACAGAGGGAGAATCACTTCTCTGCTACGTTAGGTAATCCCCTGAAGATGCAACCCATCATTTTATTTGCCTTGGCCACAACCCTCCTACATTGCTCAGAGTTATTCATTTTGGCATCCATCACCACCTCCAGATCCCTTTCCCCACTCAAAGCCTGCAGTGTATCCCCTCCCAAGGTATACACATGCCCTGGGTTCCTAGGCTCCAGGTGAAGAACCCTGTATTTCCCTGTGTTAAATTTCAGGTTCCAGGTACATGACCACCTCTCCAAGGTCTCCAGGTCCTCCTGAAGGGCTACTCTACCCTCTTCCCCATCCACCACCTCCCACAGCTTCAAGTTGTCTACAAAGAGGCTCATTTCACTTCCGATACCTTTTCTGATGTCGGAGATGTAAGTGTTAAACAGGAGTGGGCCCAGAACTGATTCGTCAGTGGCCCCGCTAATGATCCTCCTAGGAGATGAGACTTCCCCTCAACCACCACCTTCTGTGTATATCCAGATAGCCAGTTCCCAATCCACCTGACCATCTGTATCCTCATCCCCATCTCCCTCAACTTTTCCAGCAGCCCAGCATGAGGTACCGAGTCAAACACCTTGCTAAAGTCTAGAAAGAGGACATCCACAGGCCTACGCTGATTCAGCACTGTTGTCACCCAATTGTAGAACTCCACAAGGTTAGTCTGACATGATCTGCCCAGGACGAAGTCATGCTGGCAATCATCCAGGTATCCCCATTCTTCCAAGAACACCCACACTATGGCCTCCGTCATTTTGCTCACCACTGATGTCAGGCTGACAGGCCTGTAATTCCCCAGTTCCTCCCTTGATCCTCCTTTGTGGATGGGCACAATGTGTGCCACCCTCCAATCCTGAGGCACCCTACCCATCTGAAGGGAAGTGTTAAAAAGGGTGCCAGGGGTGCAACCAGGACATTGGCCAATTCCCTTAGCACCCTGGGATGGATTCCATCTGAACCAGAGCTTTTTCCTTTTTTTAGGAACTTGAGAGCTTCCCACACCCTGCCGACAGGGATTTACATACACTGCCCCTAGTAACAGCTCGGAGTCCAAGGCCTTGTGAATGTGCATTGTAAATTCAAATAGGACAGTGGTCATACTATGCGCTTTCCTAAAGCCATGTTACTGTGGGCACTGGACGTTATGTTTGTCCAGGTATTCTGACAGTTGTTCAGCAACTATACCCTCTAAGGCTTTAGAAAGCAGGGGGAGAACTGAGATGGGGGCAGTAACTGGAGTGTTGGGTATGGTCTCCACTTTTGTGCATGGGCATTACAATGGCAGGTTTCCAGGACTGGGGGAACTGCCTTAGAGAGAGTGAGGGGTTTAAGAGTTTGGTGAAAGGGGGTAAGACAGTTTCCAGTGCTAGGTAGAGAAGTTTTGGGTCCAGGGTGTTGCTATTTGATCTGGATTTGCTTAGCACCTTCAGCAGATATCTTTGAGCTTCAGAAAGGGATACCCTTCTGAAACAGAAGGGGGGGGGAGTTTTAGGGGAGGTGTAGATTTTGCAACGTTGCCAGGTATGGTGGAGCCAGTAAAGAAGTCGGGTGGGAGTACCCCACTGAGATCGGTAAAAGCGATATTAAGGGAGTCAGCAATTAATATATGGTCCTGAGTAAGAGTGCCTTTAACCTCCATCATAGTAGGATGTGACATGGAGCACCTGTCACTCTTGAGGACTGACCTTTTCTTAACTCTGCAACAGTTCTTTTATTTCTAAGCCTAATCTATCCTTTATTATTTCTAGTCCATAAGGTTGGCCACCTATGGGCACCCTCTTCTCTCTCTCTTGACTATGCTATAGTGTCCTCTTTAATTTTTCTTTTCCCTCTCAGGTCCTCATACAGGGAGGTTTTTGTGGTAACCTCCAAATATATGTAAAACAGGTTGTGTTTATTGTTGTTGTTGTATTTAGTATGTAATAGCACTATGTCATAAGTAAGTAAGTAAAAATGTATTTGTTTAATGCACCTTCCTAGGCTCAGGGTGCTTTTACAATATTCCATTCATCTCAAATACAATACAATTTAAAATCAGTAGAACTAATAACAAACCAATAGCAGTCATTTATCAAATCCCTTAAAATGCCTGATTAAATAGGAACATTTTGATAGATTTTTTAAAACCTTCCACGGTCAGGCTATCTCGTATCTGGCAAGGTAGAGAATTCCACAGGGTAGGTGCCATAAAGGCAAAAGATCTTCCTCCAGATGTTTTTAAATATACACTGGGAATCTCTAGCAATCCCTCATCAGAGGATCAGAGTTAGCGGGAGGGGCAGTAAGGCACCAGGAGTTCTTTCAGGTAGTGAGGTCCCAAATCATGTAGGGCCTTATACTGTAGGTCAGCAATGTGACCTTGAAGGTGATCCACCACTGTATAGGCAGCCAGTGCAGTTCACGCAGCACAGGTGTTATATGACTGGATCTAGAGATTCCAGTCAACAACCTGGCCATCGCATTCTGCACAAGCTGCAAGTGGCGGATATCCACACACCGGCAACACTGGCTTGAGGGCGTTGCAGTAATCAAATGACTGGTGATAAAGGCGTGGACCAGGGTAGGAAGATCTTCAGGCGGGACCAAGTGTTTTACCCGGGCTATATTCCTTAGATAGAAAAAGGCAGACTTGACTACAGCCGACACCTGCACCCTCAGGGACAGGCTCTCATAAAATACCATGTCCAGGTTACGCACCTGGCCAGAGGCCATAAGCGGAGTCCCCTCAAGATATAAACCTGAGGGTTTCCCCACCCATACCCCTGTTGTCCTAAAACCAGGGTCTACCACCAATACCTCCATTTTACCTGAATTCAACCAAAGCCAACTATCACTCATCCAATCCTGTATCTCCAGCAGGCAGTTATTAAACACTGTAATAGAATCAGACTCCAGTTCAGGCACAAAAGACAGGAAGAGCATAACAATGAAAACTCAGCCCATACCATCTTATAATAAATAAATAAATAAATAAATAAATAAATGTCCCCAATGGAAGTATATACACTGCAAATAACCTGTGGGAAAGCACCGAGCCCTGTGGAACCCCGCAGGGCAGCCAGTGAGGGGCTGAGGAATAAATCCCTGACACCACTGTCTGTGATCTACCATCAAGGAAAGATCAACACCAACTGTGGACTGCTCCCCTCAGTCCACAGAAAAACCACAGGCGGTCGAGCACCCCATGATCCATGGTGTCAAATGCTGCTGAGAGGTCCAGGAGAAACAAGATGGAACAAGCTCTCTGATCTCTTGCCATCAGGAGATCATTTAGTACCCACACAAGGACCGTCTCAGTGCTATGCCATTTCCTGCAGCCAGACTAGAGAGGGTCATAGATATTGTGGCTGATCAAATGATCCTCCAGCTGCAGAGCGACCACCTTCTCAATAATTTTCCCTACAAATGGTAAGTTAGAGACTGGTCTGTAGTTTGCTGGGCAGTCGGGATCAAAAGAGGGCTTTTTCAAAAGGGGGTGTACCCCAGCCTCCTTTAAGGGATTTGGAATGTTCCTTCCCTCTCTCTAGTGAAACCACCACTATACCTGCCAGGACAGGGCCAATAACCTCTACACACTTCACTAGTAGGCAAGTAGGGCCCAGATCCAAACCAGAGTAGGTAGAATGAAGAGTCTGGATGATCCTCATTATATCCATAACTGCCCATTGGCTAAAGGTGAACCAAGTCAACTGGGTATTAGTACCACCCGATTGATCAGTGCAAGGCCCAATGGGAGGGTGCTGGCTGATCTCATCCCTGATGGTGGGTACCTTGTCAATGAAGAATTTTGCAAACTCCTCACACTGTATTTGTGACAATGCTTGACTGGCCTGTAGACAGGCTGGATTGCACAGTCTGTCCACAGTCCAAAAGAGCTGGACTGGTCTATTCCTTGCTGTAGCAAGTTCCCTGGACAGGAACTCTGCCTTCTTATGGGAAATTGCTGATTGGTAGATCTTATAGTGATCTAGCAATCCAAGTCTATCCAGCTCCAGGTGAGTTTTCCACCAGTGTCTTTCCAATCTTCGTCCCTGCCTCTTCAGCTCATGAATCTCCCCATTAAACCAGGGAGCCCCTGGGTGCAGAGTAAGGGGATGAACAAGAATTGGAGCAATGACATCCAGGGCCCCTACCACAGCCCTATTATAGGTCAGAACGAGGAGCTCTGGGTCAGTGCTATCCATTGGAAGTCCCGAGAAGTCCAGCTCCGTCATTAGGCCTTCTGAGGTTATTCCTCTCAAAGGACGGAACTGCACTAACTCCTTGGTGGCAGGCCTATTTCAGGGGCTGCGAAGTTGAACCTTAGGGCATGATGGTCAGACCAACTGATTGGCTCCACCTCCACATCGGAGATCTCCATCCCCAGATGGAACACCAAGTCCAATGTGCGCCCTCCCTCATTGGTTGCAGAGGTTATCACCCATGACAGGCCCAATGAATCCATCAATTGGAGGAGGTTTTATCCAAATGGCAAGAGTTCATCATCAACCTAGGCATTGAAGTCCCCCTGAATTAACCATCTGGGATACTCCAATACCATTTTGGTGATGAAGTCCGCAGCCTCCTTCAGGAACTCCCTCCCATCACCTGGTGGATGGTAGATGAGAAGGGTCCTCTAGCCTGCACCTGCACCCACAATACACTCAAAGGAGTTGGTGTTTCCAACTGGCACCTCTGAGATCCAGATCCTGTCTAAAACAGACTGCAACCCCCCACCCCTATGGCCCACTCTTGGGCGGTGAATCACCGAGAACCCAGTCAGAAATGCAGATTCCAAGATAGGGCCAGCATTTTCATCCAGCCAGGTCTCATTGATGCAAGGCAGGTCAACAGAGGAAACAAGATCTGCTACCTCTGTGGTCTTATTCCTAATTGACCTGGCATTGCTTAACACCGCCCAAAAGGGATGGGAGTCCAAGGATGGCCCCACTTCCTGCCTGACAAAGTCAGAGCCCTTGGGTATGTGTACCAAGCAAGGAAAACCTCGCTCCTGTACCCATTTCACCCCAGGGCATCTCCTGGCCCTCACTGTCCCTATCTGCCCACTCCTGTCCCATCCCCCCCATGAGTTCCAGGATCCCCATCTCCTTCCACTCCTTCGTCTCAAGATGCCGAAAACTCGACATTGATTATAAACTTCCGAAGTAAGTGGAGGAAGCTCAAAAGGACGAAGATCCCTGAGTTTTAAGGGGGAGTACTGCCAGACCATCTCTCTAACACTCCAACACATATTTCAAGCACTCCAACTACCCAATAATCATTCACACCCCACACAATCAATACCTTTCCACCCCCTTAACTTAAAACATAGTTAATTAACCCCCAGAGGCTCTGTATTACTAGAATAAATCTAAGTTACTATAATGTCCACAAAAAATAATTCCCTTCAAGTCTCTCTTTCGTGCCCTCGATTTTATTTCTCCACCCCCCCCCCACAGTGCTCTCATCACTGCAGGAAAAGGAAGATGCTTTTTAGAAAACTTCTCACACCACTTCCCACGTGGAGATAAATCTCAAGAAATAGATGTTTTGGACCCAAAACATTGATGTATATACTTTATGTTTATGAAACCTGTAAATGTTGAAAATACTGTGGCACTAGGTGTTTTGATAATGGTAAAAAGTACTAGGTGACTATTAGAGAAATTAAGTTAGTTGTGCTGTTTAAAATGCATGTAAATTGCTGTAAACTGAACAAGTGTAAATGTCATGGTGATTTGCATATATCCCATGATGCTTTGCATTATGAAGTATGTATGATGTTGTATTTCTTTGATACTTGGTTTGTTGCCAATGCCCTTTGGGGTAACCTTTCTTTCAGTGATTCTGCATTGAGGTTATTTGTCTATAGCTTGTTTTTTTTTTTTTTCTTTTTGGGCTCCTACTACCCAAGCAAATGGGGCCCACATAGGGGTGGAGGTTGCATCTCAGCTGTTAAGTGATATCAGAGATCAGTGTCAGTAGGTGCTGGCCAGGTGCAGAGAAAGGACATACATAATCTGTTGCTGCAAACTGATGTACCAAAAAGGGAATATGGCATTGCCAAAGCTTATTTCCTGTATTTTGAATAACCATCACACAGAGATTGTGTGTTGAACCTGACGTTCGATGTCTGGTCCATCAGTTATCCCACAACCCCTCCATATGTTGGGGGGGGTTATGGGGGGGTTATTAGGTTTACCTGTTAGGTTTTTTATATTATCCCAGAATTGTTTACTATTACCCAAGCTGTTAGTTAGTTCACCTTTGTAATAATCTTGCTTGGCTCTCCATACCTCCTGGGTGCACTGATTTCTGGCAGCTTTGTACCACTGCAGATGAGTGTGGAGGCCAGAGGTCATAGCACGGTGCCAGAGATTATCCCTATTCTTCATTATCTTTTGCAGGGCATGGGAGAGCCATGGGTTAGATGCTCCCCTAGGTTTTATTTTCTTAACGGGGCAAACTGATCACACACCACATTGAATTGCATAATGAAAAAGTTTAGTGCTTGGTTAATGCAGTTCATGGTGTTAATGGGGAACCAGTCAATCACTAAGAGTGTGCACAAAAATTGTGGGAGCTTCCCTTTTGCCCTGTTGGACCACTGGCAGAGAACAAGAGAATGATCGCTTAAGGAGTTCAAAAGGACTTTAACGTTGGTGACTCTAGAAACATAGAAACATAGAATTTGACGGCAGATAAGGACCACTTGGCCCACCCAGTCTGCCCATTTCCCTACCTAATGGATAAGCTGCAGATCCTAGTTAACCAGCAGCCTACTTCTTCCTACCCCCCCCAGAATTGCCTTATGACTGTCCCATGCATGCTTGAATTCCACCACTGTTTTTGACTCCACAACCTCCTCAGAAGGCCGTTCCATGCATCCACAACCCTCTCTGTGAAAAAATACTTCCTAAATTACCTCTGAGCACTTCCATCTTCAAATTGTGCCCCTTGTTCTTGCACACCTCTTTTTGAAAGATGCTACCCTCTTGAACTTTGTTGATTCCCTTGAGGTACTTGAAAGTTTCTATCATGTCCCCTCTCCTCCTTTCCTCGAGGCTATACATATTAAGCTCCTTAAGTCTCTCTTCATATGTCTTCTGGTGCAGACCTGCACCATTTTAGTTGCCTCCTCTGGACAGCTTCCATCCTGTCTATGTCTTTGCGGAGACTGGGTCTCCAGAACTGCATGCAGTACTCCAGATGGGGTCTGACCAGCTGTCTGTACAGAGGGATAATAACTTCCTGTTTTCTACTGGTGATGCCTCTCCCTATGCATCCCAGTATCCCCCCAGCTTGGGGTAAGTGGTGAGAATTCCATCCAGGAGGGAGTTGGATCCAGTTCTGTAGTTCATACAAGTTGGTGAGGTAACCATTTTGGTGATGTCAATTGAGGCCAGAGCATCTTTAAATGGCTCAGCTTCAGGGGCAATCCAGTTTACACTGAAGTCCCCCCAAATCACTGTCTTAATACAATGCAGAAGATTGTCAAGGTACTCGGTAACCATTTGAATACCAGAGGCCTGGTCACATGGGAGGGTATATAGATGGATATAATGGTGAGGGATTTTCTCTGTTGACCGGTTAGAGGTTAGAGGAATGAGGTGTGAACAAGCTTGGTACATCCAGCAGACCAGACCTGAGTTTGATTCTCACAAGCTCCACTTACATACTGTGTGACTCTGAGCAATTCACTTAGCCGCCCACTGCTCCCAGGTCACTCCTGAAAACAGGCACTGGTGCCTAGTGGGCCTTACCTGGTTACCAAAGGCTAAAATAAAAAAAATAAAAAAATTTGATTACAAGCATTTGGGATTTGTTTACAGATGGTCTTGTTGGGAGGACATGGCTGGTAAGGGTGTCAGTTAGGTAAATGGCACATCCACCCCTTCACTTGCCAACATGGTCAAGTCTCATGAGGACATAGCCAGGGATTGCTAACACATTGTTAGGAACCTTAGGGGATAGCCAAGTTTCATTGAAGGCTAAGATGTGCGGTTTATGCTGTGATACCCAAACTTGGAGGTCATCAAGCTTAGGTAGCAGGCTCCAAATATTAATGGAGGCTAAGGTGAGGGAACTTAGAGAGTTGCATGGGTAATTAGGTGTCAGTTGGGGACCAAGGTTGGGTCAGACATTTCCTGAGAGAAGTAGTAAGAATAAAACAGTCCTAAGGAGATAACGAGCAAGGAGTTTATTGTCCTTAAGCTGTCTCTGCCTGGAGAGTTTAGAGAGATGGATGTTGTTTACAGGGGAGAGTAGCAATAAGAGATTGGAGTACTCAAGTGGGTAGTTTCTTACTCACACAGAGATGGGGGAGTGACAGTGACTAGCCAGGCAAGTAAATGTCTGAGTGTAATGTGCTAGATGGAATGACTCTAAGAGGTGTAATGCACATGTGCAGCAGAGTGAGGGAGGCCACAGTAAAGGTAAGAGGGAAAGTAATGAGAAAAAATAGGAGAGGTGTAGTAGTAAGTTAAAACATTGTGACTGCAGCAGGAGTCAGGGGTTACTAGAGAGGAGAGTGTAATAAGTTATAGAGTAGATGGCAGTGGTAGAGGGGGACAAACATGCAACAGCTAGCCAAATGTAAGACAGTTAATTCAAATGTGTCACTAGTATAAAGGGCAGACAGGGAGAGCAGATCAGTCCTGGGAGGGTAGGGGACAATCTTAAGGGAGGCGGTGAGCAGTTTTTGATATATGGGAGAGTAGTGAGGTAGTAAGTGAAAAGAGGAGAGTAGTCAGCTGAGGCACGAATGTGAGAGACTGAGATGGGTCACTTTATGGGGAGTACAAAATTGAGTGGCAGACAAAGGAGAGGAGCTTGAAGGTGGTACCCTGTGGGGGAGATGGGGTATTTAATAGTGGTCGAGGCTAGGGAGGGTAGGTGGGACAAATTAGCAGATAAGGAAAGCACAGGACAGGCAAAAATATGCAGCAAGAGAATGCAATTTAAAATCAAGTGCCAGAGACACTAGAAAGCAGAAACAGAGGGCAGATCCAATCAGAAAGAAGCAGGAGAGTGGTTCCAGCCAATGGAGAGCCACACTCAGCCTTAAGCACCCTGTGGATGTCTCGGTTTAGGAGCTGAATGACCTGGACCCTCAAGAAGCATACCTGGTTCAGAGCAGTGCGGGCAGAAGGGAGACGTGTTGGCCAGCTTTGTTTACCGCAAGCCTCAGAGCACCTGGTAAGGGTTGCATCCTGGTTCGGGGTGGGCAGGCAGAAGGGAGAAGTTTCAGTCAACTCTGTTCACTGCAGGCCTGCAAGTCACAGAGCATGCGGTAAGGGCTGTATCCTGGTTCGAGGTGGGCGGGCAGAAGGGAGAAGTTTTGACCAGCTCTGTTCAGCGCTGACCCACAAGCCACAGAGTGACAGGTAAGGGCTGTATCCTGGTTCAGGGTGGGCGGGCAGAAGGTAGAGGTTTCGGCTGGCTCTTTTCACTGCCAGACCATAAGCCACAGAGTGCCTGGTAAGGGCTGTATCCTGACATACTGCTTAATCTCCCCAAGTTTAATCAGTTACAGAGACCTCTGCAGTCTGCCTTTAGTGCACCTGTAACCGTTAAACTGTTTTATTTGGTTTCTCTCTGTATATAACCTATGACTTTTTATACAACAATCCGTATGGATTTTTTCAAAACTGTACGTGACTGTACTGCCTTAAGTGCTTTGAGCCTGACTCGACTGCATTTCCTCGGGAACTACTTTTTGTACTTGTAATGTTTTTTGTGACTATATATTCGACATGGAACCTTTGTAAATGAACACTTGTGCTCAGAGGTAATTTCTGATGAAGGTTTAAATAAATAAGTTAAATAAATAAGTAAGTGACTGATCATTTGTAACAGTATTATGAACACAGTACACTGGTCAAAACTGCAGTACTGTAAAGCTTCTGCACTTTTCCTATTTGTTGCCATTATAAATACACCTTGTTTTATACCTACAGCACATTTGTATTATGCCTGAAAACAGATGTCTGTAGTTTTTCTAACAGTGTGCATGATATAACTGAATGTTTGCATATCAATTAACTCTATTGGGCCAGTAGCATGTGAGACACAGGTGCATCGCAGGTCTCAATAGGCATAGAATTTGTAACAACTGGAATGGTGAAAAGGAATGTGTAGCACCTGTCTAGTACCTGCACAGGTCCTGGCCAAAATACATTCTAAATTATGGACATGCCTGCAGTTATACAATGCCTGCATGACCCGATTGATTTCCTTTCATTTTTTGGAATGGGTTAAAGTTCCCCCAAATTCCACATGGCTGCACCCTTTTTTGCATCCAGGAAACTGGGCTACAACCAGTTTCCATGGCCACTGAGTAAAGTGGCAATTTTTCTGTGCAAGTTATCAATCCCAGATGAACAAAGGAGCACATGTCCTAAGTTCAGACATGAACCTGGGACTTGCAGTACATAAGCTTTGAAAGAAGGCCACACCAATTACAATTGAGAATACTGTACATGGGCTAAGATATTCAAAGCTATCATTATATACAGCACAAACCACTGATAGCACACACAAATCAGTGTTAAGCCAAGGGTATATTCAAATGCTTGCTTACCAACACTGTGTTTGCAAAGATATACCAATATAACAGAAAATAGTGCCTATCACCAAAGTAACTGCTAGGAGCTCTGCAAGTCACCCATTGTGATAGAAACATATAATTTGGGGGCAGAAAAGGACCACTTCGCCCATTCAGTCTGCCCAGATGGTCCCTGACTAGTTTGTCTCCACAAACCCTAGCTGACCTCTGGCAACCCTGCCTCCTCCCTATCCCTTTCCTAATATATTCTGCTGTCTAACCCATGCATGCTTGAGGCCACCTACTGTTTTCTTTCTCCACCATATCAACTGGCAGTCTGTTCCAGGCACTCACCACTCTTTCAGTGAAGTAGTACTTTCTCACATTCCTTCTAAACTCCCCCCTCTGCTTTATCACATGCCCTCTGGTTCTGGTGCTCTTCCTCACTTGAAAGAGACTTCCATCCTGCACCCTGTTCACCCCTGTGCTGTACTTGTAGATCTTTATTATGTCCCTTCTTGTTCTCCTGTCTTCCAGGGTGTACATGTTGAGATACCTCAGTCTGTCCTCATTGGGCTTTTGGTGCAGCCCCTGCACCATTTTTGTTGCACTCCCCTGGACTGCCTCAAGCCTGTCTGTATCCTCTGTGAGGTGCGGTATCCAGAACTGGACACAATACTCCAGATGGGTTCACACCAGTGAGTGATATATTGGCAATATCACCTCCTTTCCCCTGCAGCTGGAGATACTCCCCCATGCATTACAGCATCACACTGGCCTACTCACTGCTTTGTTACAGCTGCAGTGGGTGGAGCCTGCAGATGTTTTACATGTACAAAAGGGCTGATGTCATGTATTCTGTCCATGGAACTAGCTGAAGGTGTAAATAGTCTCCTCCTCCTTACCTTCTTCCAAGAAATGCTTTCAGCCCTCAAATAAATATGCTTTCATGTTAGTCAATGGTTGCAGGACACTCTTTTCTTTCTTAAATGGGAGATACAAGAACTGGAACCTGAGTAGTGGGAGGCAGCATTAGTTATTTTGGGGGGTAAGATCCACCCCCACCTCCACCTGAGAAGCTTCTAAAGATCCACACCCAATTTTTTTCCTTTGGTTCATGTGGGAGGGGCATGAGATGGATCTGTCATGTTGGAACAACTGGCTATCAGAGCTGCCTGGGGCATCAGATCTTAAGGCTCAGCAGGAAAGAAAAAGGAGTGCCTGAAACTGTATCCTTATATGGCACTTGTGAAACTGCATCCTGAAATTACAGCACATGAGGAAAGCAAGCACTTGCAACACAAGAATGACAATTAAGGTATAAGCCCACAGAGGAGTAAAATATGTCACCCAAAGAAGACTACTTCATATTGGATACTACAGTGTCTGTTTCTTAAAAGCTTTTTATACCCTCCCCCACACACACAGAGCTGAATTCAGAATAGTAAAATTTTCCTGTTAGAAAACTGATAAATGTGCAACATTTGCATCTCAATTTCAAGGAGGTCCTTATGGGGTGTCAATGTACAATATAAAGTAGTTATAGTTTTCAAGTTGTCTGGGTAATTGCTTTGTACTACCACTGTTACTAAATTTAAATTATTATATGAAGAAAATTAAGTTTGTGTAACTGTCTGTAAATGTTTTAAAAACATTTACTTGTCCTTATAATGTAACACATTAAATGCTGTTGTTAGATTAAGAAGTCCCATGACAATGCCCAGGGCATTAGGGTTTCTGACCATAACACCTTGCCCTGTATGGATTGACAGGCATCAAGGTCGTGACTTGGGATTGTCAGAAGTAATGTTCATGCCATTCCACCCCCATTCCCACCCTGCAGCCAGTGACAGGTGTTAAGGTGTTCCTTTGACTCTTAGGAAAGTATGAGGTCTATGCAAAAGTGGAGTACAAATATGTACAGTTTCAAGAGTATGTGTCATGCTTCTGAAACTGTATATTCTCCTCTCTACATAGACCTCATACTAATATTCCCAATATCACAAGCATAACTACCTTAGTCTTATCAAAAGCGACCCCCTCTGAAAGTTACTATCACATTTTCTCTG
Organism: Neoceratodus forsteri; assembly: GCA_016271365.2. Taxonomy (NCBI): domain Eukaryota; kingdom Metazoa; phylum Chordata; order Ceratodontiformes; family Ceratodontidae; genus Neoceratodus; species Neoceratodus forsteri. Next base: position 1,686,318,150 of record CM057456.1, read on the forward strand.
CTAACAGTCCATCATTACACCTGACTTCCTGACATCAACACATTGCTTAAATATAACTCACATCACTTCATGGACAAAAACTCTGTTTCTCAAAAAATACAACTGTGTAAATAATCCCAAGGCTGAACATATGCCAGCCATTACTTTTTCATGTACTGCCATCTTCTGTACCATCATGGGGATTTGCATATGTTTCCCATGATGCTTTGCATTATTGGGTATGTACAATTGTGTTTTCTTTAAAATGTGGCTGCCTGGCCAATATCATCTGGGATAACACATACCTCAGTAGCATTTGCTCTGGGGTTCTTTTGTAAACCTATATTGTTTCCTCTTACTTCCATTAAAATGTACACCTCCATATATTTTTCTAATAATGTGTATGCCTTCCTTAGAACAGAAACTAAAACAAGTCTTACTACTTACAAATCATTGTGTTGTTTCTCCATACCTCCTTATCAATTCCACACAACTTCACTAACTTCATTATGCAGCTGTGGTGGATTTGACCAGAGTATTCTTGTTACACTGCGTTGACATTTCTAGGTCATCAGATATGATAACCCCAAGGCTCTTCCCTGCTCAGTGATTGACGGTACCTCCCCCTTTATCCTATACTCAGTTCCTGGGTTCTTATGCCCTTGGCACATGATTTTGCACTTTTTGGCATTGAACCCTAATTGCCATACTCTTGACCACTCCTCAAATTTCCCAAGATCCCAACGCATTCTCCCCACCCTTCCTTATTGTCCACCGTATTACAGATTTTGGTATCATCTGCAAAAAGGCACACCTTCCCTCCAGTTCATCTGCAATATTATGTATAAAGATATTGAAGCAGACTGATCACAGTACTGAGCCCAGCAACACCCCGCTGGTCACTCTTCCATCATTAGAGTGAGCATCATTAACCTCCACCATTTGTTGCCTATCCATTAACCAGTTCCTTATTTATGTATTTATTTATTTATTTCAAATGTTTCACCAGAGAAGACATACTAAGCTGCAAGCAGCTCATTTCCAAATGTGTCCTGGAGGGATGGGTAGAGGAGGGTAATGAATAACAATCAGAACAATAATTACATAGCAGGTAAAATCTAGACACCATATACTAAGCCACAAACAAAAGCACATTTTGAAATTTGTGCAGTTTATGCCAAGATATAGAAGAGAATGCAATCCAGAGGATAAAAAGCAGATGCAAACAAAGTGCAATGTGCAATATATGCAAGAGTGAGGTTTCAAAGAAGTAACAAGGAAGTGCAATTCAAAATGCAGAGGTAACGGGTGATAAGAAAAAATGACTCACTTTAGTAATTGTGTTTCTTCTAATGGAGTCTTGCTGTATTCTGACATATGCATTTAGCCCCAGCACTTGAATTGCCCCAGAGAGGAAATAGTTAATTTCTAGGCCAGGCATAGAATGTTGAGCTGGATCATGGTTTTCAAACCTCTGTCTGTGGTGCATCAGAGTGTAACCATCAGATTCTTATGAGCAAACAAACTAACTACAATTCCAGTGTGGAAACTGTAAAACATATAATCCAACAGGCAACAACCTGGGTCCAAAAGACTCAAGTCGAGAACCCAAGAGAAAAAAAAAAGGTAGTGAACAAGATATATAAATATAAGTTAAAACATAACAACAACAGCAACCACCACACCCTGAAGAGGAGGGGTGCAAAGTACACCCCTGATGTGCAACACTGTACCTGCCAGCCCACATCCCAAAACTAGGTTCTGAGAGGGGAGGTGGGGGGAGGTCAGAATACAGCAAGACTCCATTAGAAGAAACACAGTTACTAAGGTGAGTAATTGTTTCTTCAAACAACATGAAGTCTTGCTGTATTCCGACATATGCAGACTACCAAGCAGTATCTCCATGGGGGGTGGGTACCAAACCTATTTTGGTAATAGGCTCTGCAGTACTGCTGTACCAAACCTAGCAGCATTCCTAGCCTGGATATCCAGAGAATAATGCTTGGTGAAAGTATGGACTGTTTTCCAGGTGGCTGTTCTGCAGATCTCTAGCAAGGGTATATCTCTGGCAGCAGCCAGAGAAGCAGCTGTACCCCTAGTCAAGTGAGCCCTCAGGACTGAGGGAGGTGTTTTACCTAGCTTGGCATAGCAGAATTGTATACAAGAGACAATCCACCTGGCAATAGTTCTCTTAGTAGCAGGCCTACCTTTTCCCACTTCACCGTAAGTGAGAAACAATTGAAGACAGTCATTCCTGTGTGCCTTAGTATGCTCAATGTAGTAGCTAAGTGCCCTCTTAAAATCCAAACTATGTAATCTTCTTTCTCCTGAAGAAGAATGATCAGTGAAAAACACAGGAAGAGACATGGACTGGTTCAGATGGAAATCTGAGACCACTTTGGGTAAGAATCTCCTACTGGTTCTGAGGACCACCTTATCTCTATGGAATTATATAAAATCAGGTTCAACTGACAGGGCCTGTAATTCACTAATTCACCTGGCAGAAGTGATAGCTACCAGAAACACAGTTATCCAGGTCAGGTACTTAATCTCGGCCAAAGCCGGAGGTTCAAAGAGTGGCTGCGTAAGCTGAGCAATGCAGATACTGAGATCCCAAGCCAGAGTAGGCTGTCTAAAAGGAGGGTTGATATGGACCAGACATTTAAAAAACTTACCAAAAACAGGGTGAGACACTAGGGAAGAGCCCTTTCCTGCTGAGAGAAATGCAGACATGGCTGCTAAATGAACCTTTAAAGTGGCTGGCCTAAGGCCTAAACCATTAAGGTGAACCAGGTAATCCAAAAGTGTAGCAATGCCAGCAGCATCTGGTAGAATATCCTTATGGGAACACCAAATGCTGAATCTGTTTTATTTGGAATATAGGTTTTCCTGGTAGAGGGTTTCTGAGAAATCTTAAGGATGTCCAAAACAGAGAGATGCAGGCCTACATATTCTAACTCTTCAAGAGCCAGGCCTTGAGATTGAGTGACTGAAGACTGGAGTACCAGATCCTCCCCTGAGAGGAAGTTAGGAGAGTGTGTCTTTTGGGAAGAGACAGAGGGAGTGAGACTGCTAGGGACAACAACTGAGGATACCAAGGCTGTCTGGCCAGTCTGGAGCCAGTAGAATCACTGTGCAGGGTTGTGTCCTGATCTTGACTAGAACCCCGAACAACCAGGGAAAGGGAGGAAAGGTATAAAGGAACTTGCTTTCCCAGTCCAATATCAGGGCATCAAGGGGGACAGTCCCTAGGACTGGGGGTCTGCAGTAGAAGAGGGTAAGTTTTGATTGTCTGGGGCTGTGAAGAGATTTATCTCTGGAGTGCCCCACATAGTGAAGATTACTTTCAGTATGAGAGGATCCAAGGTCCATTCGTGATGGCCCTGGGAGATTCTGCTCAGAGCATCTACTAACAGATTGTCCTTCCCTAGGAGGTGGACTGCTATCAGGGAAGTTTGCAAGGAGTAGGCCAGAGATCATACTTTCATGGCCTCTGTGCACAAGGCCATAGACCAAGTGCCCCCTTGCTTGTTGATGTACCACATAGTGGTGGTGGTGTCGTCTGTCCTGACCTGAACCACCTTGTCCCTTACTGAGTCTGAGAAAGCCTGAAGGGCTAGTAATACGTCCCTGAGTTCCAGAAGATTGTTATGAAGGAGAGACTCTTGTGGAGACCAGACACCCTGTGCTGTGAGGGCTCCTAGGTGGGCTCCCCAGCCCAGGAGAGAAGCCTCTGTTGTTAGTACCACTGAATGAGGTTGATTGAGGAATGGGACACCTTGTCTGAGATTGTCCTGATCCAGCCACCACTGGAGAGCTTGGACCAGAGACTGAGTCACTGGAACCAATTTGGTGAGATAATCTTATTTCTGAGACCAGAAAGACCTTAGGTGAAACTGAATGTCCCTCATTTGGAACCTGGCTCCTTGTACCACTGCAGTGGAAGCTGCCATGTGGTCTAAGAGCTGAAGAAAATGTATTGCTGGGTGAGAAACCAGAGGATGAAATGAGGAAACAAGATCTGCAAGGGCCTTTACCCTTGCTAGTGGGAGGAAGGCCTTTGCTTGAACAGTATCTAACTCTATCTGTATGAAAGTGAGAAGTTGTACTGGTTTGAGAACCATCTTTGGTAGATTGAGAAGGAATCCCAAAGAACTGAGCAAATCTTGAGTGACTTGAAGAGCTGACTGACCAGGTCGGAAGACTGTCCTACAATAAGCCAGTCATCCAGGTATGGGAATAGAGAGATCCCCTGCCTTCTGAGGAAGGCCATTACTACTGCAAGGCACTTCATAAACACTCTTGGAGCCAATGTTAGGCTGAAAAGCATTGCTCTGAACTGATAATGGCATGAATGCATCTTGAACCTGAGGTACTTTCTGTGGGAGCACCTGATAGGAATGTGGAAATAGGCATCCTCGAGGTCCTGGGATGCTAACCAATCCCCTGGCCTATGAGAGAGGGAAGAATTATTCGGAGACACCGTTTTGAACTTTGGTTTTAAGATGTGTTTGTGAAATACCTTAAGTCTAGGATGGGTGGCCACTCCCCTGTCTTTTTTGGGATAAGGAAATATCTGGAGTACAGACCCTTGCCCCTGTGTAGAGTAGGAACTGTCTCTCCATGGCTCCAAAAGTCAGCAGAGAGGAAACCTCTGCTTCTAGAGCAATGGCTTCGGAGATGTTTGCAGGTAGAAAAGACCTGACCCTCATTTTTGGAAACTTCTTGAAACTAAGGGCCAGTCCTTGGCTTACTACCTCCAGGACCCATTTGTCTGAGGTAACAGACTTCCAGGCCTGGAAGTAGTAAGCCAGCCTGCCTCCTACAGGAATTGGGGAGTTGACCCAGGTTGATACATCAGGGTGTCTGCTTGGCAGAAGCCTTGGACTAGGAAGAGCATGCAGCCTTGCTCATCCCCTCCTGCCTCTCCCTCATAATAACCCCCTCTGTTGAAAGGGAGAGGAGACCTGGGCTTGGTAGAAAGGCCTGTGAAAGAGCCTGCCTCTGCCCCTAGACTGCTGCTTTTGAGGAGTGGCTTGCCACTGCTTGGCCTGTGCACTCCTGTAGGTGGTCCTGTACTCATCCATCTTCTTCATGTAAGCCTCTGTCTGCTTCCCAAACAGAGAGTAACCCACCACAGAGAAATCCATGGTCTTAGCCTGGGTGTCCTGAGACAGGCTAGTGCATCTGAGCCAAGAAAATCTCCTGAGAGACACAGATGCAGCCATGACTCTTGATGCCACATCGTTAGAGTCTACAGCAACATGGAATTGCACTTTGGACGCCTCAGTCCCATCAGCAGCCACCTCTGCCAGCTCTTTGGCCAGCTGGGGGTAGGCCTGTTTACCCAGTTCCAGAACTGTTTCCCACCTCGACATCTGGAATCTGGCTGTGTAGGCCATATAATTAGCCTGCCTGAGTCTCAAGGAGGGGGCCAAGTATTGTTTCTTGGCCATGGCACTGACTTTCCTGGAGTCTTTATCTGGGGGCTGTGAAGTCAAAGGTAAACTAGCCCTGTCACAGGCTACAGCCTGCACTACCCCAACATGGTTGCAATGATTGAACAAAAACTCTGTACCTGAGCCTGATAACATATACTGTACCTTCTACGCATTCTCTTATCCACAGGAGGTAAATAATTTGGTGTCTGTAAAATCTTTTGTGTCTGTTTCCACAGGGATTTATGGAGGGGAATTGACAACCTTTTGGACTCTGGGATGTCCATCACCTCCACAAAATTAGGCTCTTCTTCTTCCTCAACAGCCTCAACCATAGAGAGCTGGAGGGTTTCAACCACCTTCCTGTAAAACAAAAAGTGAGATGGGGACTCAGAAAGCCTTGGAGGGGAGACATTGGGGGGTCTGTCCGGAGAGATGTTCAATTCAGTGGGCACATCCAGATCTTCATAATCATTGTCATCATCATCCACTTATCCTCCTTGTTGCTCTTTTCTCACAACACAAGCAGGGGATGGAGCAGCAAGATGGCTGCAAGCTTGCTCCATCCCGCTCCGCTCTGCTCCTTGCTGTAACTCTGTTCTCACTGAATTCTAAGAATATTTGCTAAAACTAGTTGTATTTATAGCTTATTCTAACTGGTGAATGAAACATTTGTTTAAATGGCATTTAGTTCACTAAAATGCTGCTACCTTAAAGATCATGGATTCTAATAATTGGTAGCGTCCTGCTGTATATGCTTTGAAAGCGTTTTTGGCACCGACGGGCTTGCCTCATGTGCTTGTTCTTTTGAGTGATTTTTGGCAAAATGTGGTTGTGTGGGAACCACTGCTTGAGTAGTAAATTGTGTGGACATCGGCTTCTATTAGAGATGGAGGTAGAATCTGATTCCAGTAAGACTTCTGAAATTAAGAAGACTAGGGCCATTTCTGATATGGCCTATAGAAATGTCGCACTATGTGCTGAAATGCTTAAACCATATTAGTAAAATGTATGCCACCTTTACGTAAGGGCTAGGGGTACATGGCCTAATTGTAAAAAATGTATTACACTCAGAAGAGCGATGTATTTTGTTTATTTTTCAGATGCCTGGAGTTCATAATCCTCAGCATAGGAAGTCGGATTTGACAATTGCGGGGAGCCTACCAGGAGAACCTTGTGTATAAGGGCAATTGAATCTAGGCTTCTGATCAGTGCTCAAAAGTTAATAGAATTCAAATCTGCCTCATGAGTATGGTGAGAAATGTTCCATTTATGGGGGCCTTGTGAGAGTTGTTATTCACTGGTGTTCGGACCCTGCAAGGCACTGTTTTTATTTTTTCTCCACCTGAGGCTTAACTGTCTTTATTGAGATGCGAACTAACTTGGGTGTCTGAAGATATAAACTTTGGACTGTTATCTTACACGGCCTGTATTTCAAGATATGCATCTAAAAGGGCTATTTGATTATATTGAGACACTGGCTTCTGGTGACTCTTAGTGTTTCTTGAAAACTTGGAGCTCTTAACGGGACTTTAACCCATTGATTGAGCCGTTACTCTCTGCTACTTTCGGTGAATTAATATATAAGACATATCTCCTGCTGTATGAGAAAGTTTGAAAATTCACCAGATACTATTGGATACAAAGGATCCATAAAAGGAGCCTGGCATTTTATTTAAATAACTGACTCTGGAGGTAAATGAAAATTTTTATTAGCTCCTATTATTTAAATTACAAATATAGACCCCAGCGCATTAAGATAGCTATTCACTTCTGTTAAAATTAGTAATTATGACTCTCTCCTTTCTAAGGACTCTAATCAGAGGTGTGGAGAGGCTAGAGCTATTTTTAGAGCATTAAGTAAGGTTTTTCACTTAAGTGTTGCCATAGTGCTTAAGAGGGACTCTATTTCTTATTATGACTTTGAGTTGCTTCATATACACTAGCTATCTTGGATGCTGTAAAATGTGCTAGCTTTCAAAGCTTTTAAAGAATTAATAAAGTTTCTCATGTTAATGGAATAGCTTTAATGCCGTTTTAGCAAAAGTTTTATCTACTTGATTTTCTGAGAGTAATATGCAGCCTGTCACAGATTACTATGCATTACTCTCTTTGATATGTTTAGGAGATGATTTAGTGATTTTGTGAGGACATTGTAATTTTGTATATATTTGTATCTGTCTGCATTTTACTTTTTTATGATATGCTGGGCATGTGAAATATCCAGAGCTCTTAATTTCTGTGTTAATTGATGGATTTCTGAATGAAATGAGTTCTAAATGTTTGTTTTAAGTGAATGTATAATGGAGCAGCTATTGTGCTTATTAGGATTTCAGCCTTAACAGTTTATGTAAAGACAATGTAATGATTGGCTTAAATTGTAGTCTTAGGTGCAAATGATTATTGGCCTCATGCATTTTTGTAAATGTTGGGAGTCATTATTAATAGCTCCTTTTAGGGAAAGGTGCAAGGATTGTTAATTTCATTTAAGTTAACTAATTATACTTCGACTAAGATAGATCAATTATACTCTGAATAGAGCTCCTTAAAGGTAACCTAACATGAAAGTGTTAAGGTTATTGAGGATACTGAGCTTAAGTGAAACTAATTATTTGCAGCTATGTCTCCGTTCCAGCAAAGAGATGGAGCTCTCTGGATACTAATGTTTACTATTGTGGTACTTTTAGGAAACTGCTTCGGCTGTAAACGTGGAATGTGATCTATGACTATAGAAATGTATAGCTGCTTAAAGTTTTACTAAGTAATAATTGTATGTAATGTAGATTTGTAAGGGTATGAAATGTATGTTTGGTTTTTGTTAGAATATTGTAATGGCTTAATAGCCAGCAATAAACTTGACTTGCAAACTTGTCATCATCATCTGGTAACTCTTCATCCCCCTCCCACTCCAATTCATAATAAGCATCTGGATCATAATCCAATGGAGTTGGATCCAACCGAATCGAGCTCCTGACCGACGGAGCTGGTTTGGATGGAACTGGACAAAGTGATTGTACAATACTGATTACTTTGGCTATTCCTTCAGTAGTTGGAATAAGGGATGCTGGATCCAAACTGGCTGATTTTTTTCATCCTTTTGGCAGAACCAACCCCTCAGGGTCAGCTCTCCTTTTGCCAGAGGACATCTCCCCAAGGTCAGTGGGCACCTCCTCAAGTTCAGTTGGAACCGAACCAAGATGGCCATCTGGGTCACTGGACTTCTCAGCCTCCTTTTCCTTTAGCCTACCCAATCTTTTTTCCAGAGTGGCCTTAGGAAAATTTTTGAAGATTTGGCAGTCTGTTTTGAGGTGGTCAAACCCCAGACAATAAACACAGACCAGGTGTGGGTCAGCCTTAGCAAAGGCCTCCCCACACTCTCTACAGTGTTGAAACCCAGTAGGATCATTTTTTTTCTGGGGTTTCTCAGACATGGCCAGACTAGAAAAGATTACCCTTTAAAGCTTTTAACCAGGTAATACACCTCTATCAGTTACCAACCATGTCACGGGTTGTGTAAAGAAACTGAAACATTTTTTTTTTAAACCGATAGGAACCAGCACACCACTGCTAAAATCCCAGAAATTAAATTTGAACACAAAAGGTCGGTTCCCAACTGGACCAACCGAGAAAGAACCAAAATTTTCAATTTCCACAGAAGAAAAAATACAAAATCACAGTTCACTACCTGTCTACACTACTTACTGTATCATAGACAGAGGCTTGAAACTGAAAATAAACAAATTGGTTGAAAAACCAATGCATTTTGATACTTTACCAAACCGAAGCGAAGGAGCAATCTCCAAAGCAACTTCACATTTAGGCAGAGTAAAGAATCTGATGGTTACACTCTGAGGCACCACATACAGGGGTTTAAAAACAGAGCTCAAGCTCAACGTTCTATGCCTGGCATAAAAATTAACTCTTTCCTCTCTGGAGTAGTTCAAGTGCTGGGGCTAAATGCAAATGTCAGAATACAGCAAGACTTTATGTTGTTTGAACAATAGGAGATAGAGTGTGTTGCTATAGGTGGAGAAAAAAGGGAGTAGTCAAGTTAAATCAGGAAGAATGGGAAGAACAGATAGTGAGTAGTGGAACAGAGACAGGTATCAGGTTCAATTGCAGGTGTGGAAAGTAAAGTCATAGAGAAGAGAAAACAGCGAGCGTTTGGAAGAGGCATAGTGGATGTTTAGGGGAAAAAAATTCAATAGTTTTGGGGAAACGATAGGAGAAAGCAACCTGTCCAGCTAGGGATTTCCTTAAAGGGAGTGTGAGGGAACAATAGCCAGAGCTGTGAAGGCAGTAGGAGGAATGTGATGGAGGGAAGGGAAGAGAGGTAAGGTAGGAGAGGAGTGAACCAAGCCAGTATTTGGTGATAAAGGAGGTAGCGAGTGAGGCACCTGAATTCAAGGGAACGAAGGGAGAGGGAGGAATAGAAGGAACAATGGTGGGTGCGGGGCAAACATTCCAAAGCAAAGTGACAGAAGGAGTGAAACTGGGGATCTAGTCTAGGTAGGTTGGACTTAAGAGCAGCACTGTAGCAATGTCTCCAAAGTCAAAGATGGGGAGAATCATTTTCAGGACAATAGCTCAGCGAGCAGGAAGAGAAATGCAACCACTATTCCTGTATAACACTCCAACTTAGGGTGAAGCTTTCTGTGGATGGCATCTACATGCCCTGAAAAGTGGAGGTGTTGGTCAAGCCAGATCCTGAGATACTTAAATGAGGGAACATCATCAATTGTGTCCCCATCTAAGGTGTAGAAGGAGGGGAGGGTGATAACCTTAGTGAGCTTCTGCTTAGTGTGAAAGGTCATGGAGACTGTTTTCTTGGCATTAAGGATTAGCTGATTTGACCAGAATGAGTGCTGAATGTTGTTGAAGTCCAGCCGAAAAAAACACAAATCCTCTCAGAAAATTCGAGGGAAAAAGGGGGCTCAGACAGGGAAGTGCACTAATAACCCAGAGCTGAAAAAAAATTCCATAGGCAAAAAATACAAATGAGGGGTCAGCACTCCACATCACAAAATCTTTAATAAATACAAAACAGTGGAAAAAACACACACATAAATAAAGCTGATCTCACCCAAGAAGGAGTAGAGCTGCAGGCATAAAGGTAAAATGCCAAAGTCTCAGGTATATATACACAGCCATTGCAAACATCATGGAGAAAGCGTATGAAAACGTCTTTGCATGGAAATAACCAAAAGTGACCAAACGTGACCTGACTCGCCAAAAGGCAAACTGACTCGTGTGCAGAGAAAGAATTCCATGCAAATTCAAGGCAATGATAAAAAACAAACACCAAAAACTCTCATGGCGCAATCAAAACACTGAGACAAACAGCTCAAAAAGAACAGGGAGCGCTTACATATCGACCAAGGGGCAGTCTTCTTCAGAGCATCCCATAATATGAGAAAGCCCCTTATAAAGAGTGCTCAATTAGGCTAAAGCAACAGTGTAGCATGAAAACAGTATATATAATATCCATGAAGTTAAAAATATGCAAACATGCATACTTGCTTAGAAAAGCACATTCATACAGAGGAAAATCAGCACGTAAAGCTGGTGCATATCCGAAGCAGAACTATATATATAATGCCCCAACGATTAAAATGTGCAGAAATACGTACTTGCTTAAAAAAGCACATTTATACAGGAGGGAAAATCAACACTTAAAGCAAGCGCATATCTAAAGCAGAACTAGAATATAACACAAATTAATATACATGCAGGAGAGAACATTCATACACAGAAATTTTTTTTTAAGCAGATAGACTACTTGAAAAAACAACAAACAAACACCAAGGAGGAGGAGGAGCAGAGCCTGCAAGTCATACTCCTTATAGTGACTAGAGCAGATAAAAGTCATAGTCACAATAATAAAAATATAATTATGCTTACTATTAACGATCGCAATATTTTAATAGGAGGAGCAGAGCTGGCACGTCCTACGCCTTCCATGACCAGAGCACGTAGTAAGTCATGGTCATAAAAATGCCATATACATAACAAAAATAATTAAAGCCAATTAATCGAGGACTGAAAAAGTCTAAATAAAACTACAAAAAACTGTGCAATGGAATTTCTTCATTCAGTCCTTGAGGAGTTATGGTGTCTACTTCAAAAATCCAAAAGGCTTCTGTCTGTAATAAACATGTTCCCAGATCTCCACCTCTAAGTCCAACCTCAACTTTTTCCATTATAAAAATTAAAGTAAAACTGCTAAATAAAAAAGCAATTTGTCGCTACTAGCCCCTTCATGGCTGGCCTATAATGGTGGCATATCATGCTCAGGCCCGTGACATGAGTCTGCTGGGAGTGAGAGAGAGAGACAGACAGATGCAAATACCTACAGTATATCATAGCACCACCAAGCACTGCAGGCACTGCCAGGCAGCTAAGATTTTTTTTTTTATTAATGGTGCTGTTTAGGTATTGTTTTGATGGATGTTCCAGTCAGAGCAGAATAATCTGAAGAAATGGATATGAATGATCAAATGAGCAGCACTAGAGCCCACCCACCCTACCCATGTGAATGATGCAACTGCTTTGCATGCCCCAGTGTACTGTGGTATATGGTACTCTACCTGGTCTAAGAGGTGGTAATGTTTTCTAATACAACGACTACTTCAACTGAATCTGATCAACATGCTGAGGATGCTGAATCCTTAAAGAAGAACAACGAAAGACATACTGATCACCACCCAGGCAGGCAGCCAGTCACACATCACATTGGTCAAGTGCAGAGCAGTCATAAAAACATTTGCCACTGACACCTGATGAAGACCTGATGACACACAACACAACACAATGACATCCTTCCTAGTTCCACAATTCCCTGCTGCCAGCCACTGCCAAGTAATTTAAGTATCACAAATTAAATATAGTAAAATAATAATCTCAGCCCAGTTACTATAAGTGAGATGTAACCAGGTTAGCATACTGCACACACACACACACACAAACAATAAAGAAACTGTATGAATTTTCAATTTAGTAGCATTTTTTTCTGTGAAATATTTGGGAACAGTAGAAATATACAAAGAGTATTCAGTTTCTGAACTTTTAGGCATCTGCTAAGCCATAACATGACTGTACGGAAATTAAAACAGTACAGTCAGGATTCAGGATCAGTTGCTGAGGCCAAAAAAAAGTGACAAGTAGTAGTAGTAAGGAGTAGGACTGGAGTAAGGAGAAAAATAATAAATAAGTAGTAGTTGTGACATGCGAGGGCAAAAACTGACAGTAAATAGTAGTAGTAGTAGTGGCAGACAACAGTACCCTACTTCCAGATCAGATAGTGGTACTAGGTACCAACAAGTACATTGGTGACATGAAATGCAGTTGCTTGCTGTATTTGGACTCTGAACCCACTGATGTTATTTTTTTTTCTATTCTGTGCTTCTCATGTAATCATAGTGGCCTGGTCTAGTCCGACCCCTGTGGAGATGGTCAAGTATCGACCTTTACGACATGTTAGCCCTGAAGGGCTAATGGCGGTACTTGACCTATTGATGATTCCTCAGGCAAACAGCGACCCAGAGGATCTTGTGGTGGCCTATAACATGGCCATCTCGATTTCTCGATGGTCCTGGATGTCATTGCTCCTGTCTGAGTTTGTCCTCTCTCCCTTTGCCCTTGGTCTCCATGGTTTAATGGGACTTTGAGGGAGATGCGACGATTAGGATGAAGGTTAGAGCATTGCTGGTGGAGATCTGCCCTCGATGCCGACCACCTTAGATTGATGGAACATTATCAATCCTATCAGTCTGCAATCACCCATAAGAAGGCAGAGTTCCTGCTCGGGGAGATTGCGGCCACTCAGAATCGACCAGCTCAGCTTTTCCAGACTGTGGACAGACTGTGCAACCCAGCCTATCTGCAAGTCCAGAAAGTGTTTTCGCAAATAGAGTTCGATGAACTTGTTCGATTCTTTGTGACTAAGGTGATTGACATCAGGGCAGCTATCTGACTGGCACACTTTATGGGCATTGCTTCTGATAAGTGCTTGGTCACTGGCCTTCAGCTTTCCTGGAGAGCCTTTGACCATCCGGAGTTCATGAATGTCATGAGGATTGTCCAGAGCATGCATCCCACATGTTGTAGTTTGGACCTAGGACCAACTTCCCTTATTTTGGGTTGCATTGACTCCATCTGTCCAGTCCTTGCCTGAATAGTTTAGTGCTCCTTGGAAACTGGTGAGTTTCCTGGCTCCCTGAAGGAGGCAATGGTAACACCTCTCTTGAAGAAAGCTTCCTTGGACCCGAACTGCCATGCAAACTACAGACCAATCTCTAACCTTCCCTTTTTAGGGAACGTGGTTGAGAAGGTGGTAGCTACTCATTTGGAGATCCATTTAACCATCCATGACATCTATGAACCTCTCCAGTCCGGTTTTCAAAAGAGGCATAGTACTGAGACAGCGCTGGTTCGGGTGCTCAATGATCTCCTGATGGCGAGAGATCAGAAAAAACATTCTATCTTGGTTCTTCTGGATTTCCCTTCAGCGTTTGACACTGTGGACCACAGGGTTCTTCTCGATCATCTGAGGTTCATCTGTGGCCTGTCGGGTATAGTCCTCAGGTGGTTTACATCTTACCTCACCGGAAGAACTCAGAGGGTGGTGTCCGGGCTTTATTCCTCAGACCCAATCCCTCTAGGCTTTATTCCTCAGACCCAATCCTTCTATCATGTGGGGTTCCTCAGGGATCCTTGTTGTCCCCCATGTTGTTCTCAGTGTACTTGCTGCCCCTTGGAGACATTATAAGAAAGTATAGGCTGAGGTTTCACTACTATGCTGATGATACCCAACTCTACCTTTCTTTTGCACCTGACCAGTATGGAGCTCTCTCAGTCTTTAATAACTGCCTCATAGAAATCCAGGAGTAGATGGATTCGAGCTGGTTGAAGTTGAACTTGGGAATGACTGAAATGCTGGTTGTGGACCCAGGTCGCTGGATAGGGGTGTCGGGAGTTTGTTCACCCTCGGGCCTTTTTCTTGGGGGGGTTATCTCTTCCGTCCTCTGAACAGGTGCAAAACCTGGGGGTAATTTTTGATGAAGGGCTGACGCTGCATGTGCAGGTGTCAGCCATTGTCAAAATGTCCTTTTACCGCCTTAGAAATATCTCCAGGATTAAGCACCTTGTTCTGTCAGGTGACCTTCTCATGCTGGTCCACGCCTTTGTGTCCTCGCGCTTGGATTATTGTAACTTCCTTTACCTAGGGCTTTCTAGGGTAGAAATCTGTCATTTGCAGCTAGTGCAGAACGCAGCAGCATGGCTTTAGACAGTAACCTCTCGGTCCTGCCATATTCCTCCGGTGCCAGGTGGTCTACACTGGCAGCCGGTACAATGGTGGATCACCATTAAAGTTGGTCTTCTGACTTATAAAGCCCTACATGGACTGGACCCTGACTACCTGAAAGAGCTTCTGGTTTCCTACCACCCCAGGCTTTAGCTTCGCTCAGCTGGCGAGGGGTTGCTAGAGATTCCTAGAGTATGTTTAAAATCATCTGGGGCCCAGACTTTTATGCATGTGGTCCCCTCTCTTTGGAATTCTCTACCCCACCAGTTACAAGAGTGTACAACTGTGGAGGGATTTAAAAGAGGTCTGAAAACTAATCTTTGGTATCATGCTTTTTTTGACTGATTTATTTGTCTTATTTTAATTGTTTATTGTTGTATCTAAATTAAGTATGCTGATTTGCATAGTTTTAAAATTGTGAGGCACCTTGGTTCTGGAAAGGTGCCATAAAAATAAAGTTTTATTATTATTATTATTATCCTGACCTGACTTGTTGCAATCAATTGCTACCTCATGTAGTAGACCCTATTCACAAAAGATTTTCACCACAGGCATACATTCTTGAAAGCGTTTTATAGATAGGGCCTGCTCAGAGCAGTCAGTGTATGTTTCATTCAGGTATCATATTTGAAATTAAATTGAGAAACATTGGCTTTGAGAAAAGTCAGGCGCTCAAAATTTTCTGGCGTCAAATGGGATTTTGTGTCAGTAATGACATTACCAGCTGAGCTGAACAATCGTTCTGAACAGACACTAGTTGGGGGGCAATTCATGTACTTCATTGCAATGTTTACTAAAGAGGCCACATATTTTGTTTGGATTTCCAGTATTGCAAAGGATCAGCATTCCAGCTGATATTGGGCTCCACCAGGTACATTTCAACAATGGTCTGTGCTGAGGCTGTGTTACAAGAGGCAGATGAAGAAGATGTTACAATTGCATCTTCTAAGTGACTCCAGAGATGTGAAGCTGAACCAAGTGGCTGTGGGACAGTGCTGTGCTTGAGTGGTGTTGAAGAAAACAATTCTGCTGCAGTGGCTGAGGAAGAAGGAGAAAATGCCACAACAGTAGAGGATGGGCCACCTGATGCTGTGTGGCTGTGTTGGGAAAAGTATTCTGAAGGTGGTGCTGCTGTTGTACTCTGTTCCCTGACAGCACGGACCTCTACAATTATTTCTTGTTTGTTTCTCTAGAAACAACTCATCATCACTCAATAGTTGCTTTAATTTGTATTGTCGGTCCAAGATTGTTACTTTAATGTAGTATTCAGAATGAAACATTTTACATGGTCTGTCTTCTTCAACTTTTTTTGATCATACATTACATCTTGTATTCTGGAGGGTAATCTGCATGTGTCAGCGCCACTGGCAGCCTGTGTGATCAGGGAACTGTCTTGCTTCTCTAACTTTTCCCTAATCAGATTCAATCTGAATTTTTACATTTTTATTAGGGGTATCACATTGCTCGAAGCTGCTGTGTTTGCACTAACCTCCATGGCAATTTCTTCAAATGGCTGGAGCAGTACAATGAGAAACTCCAGCATGGCCCACTGTGGTGGAGTGATATAGACGTCTGCATCACCGATTTTATTTTCTAAGGTGTACTGCCTGACAGCTTTCTTTTGTTCCAGCAGCCTTTGAAGCATATAAAAGGTTGAATTCCATTGAGTAGAAATGTCTTGCATCAGTCTGTGCAAAGGTAAACTGTGCTCCTGCTGTATTTTTTCAAACAAGTGACGGGCTTTGCTTCAGGGACTGAAATGAGTGCATATTCTTTTACCACTGCTAACAAGAGCCTTAATCTCCCTCAGTGAGAAAACCATGAACTATTAAATTTAAGCAATGTGCAAAGCAGCAGATGTGAACAAAGCCCCCCTCCTCCAAGGTCTTCCTTATGTTGGACCCGTTATCTGCAACTATAAAACCGATAGTCCCTGTGAAGTGAGCCATTTCTGTATTGGTTTTTGGAGCTCCTCATTGATGTTATATGAGGTATGTTCAGATGGAAAATAAAACATTCTTAGAACAGCAAACTGAAATGCTTCACTGTCCTCACTCCCATGTGAATTATCTATCGAAACATGCCCA
Source organism: Neoceratodus forsteri (assembly GCA_016271365.2). NCBI lineage: Eukaryota > Metazoa > Chordata > Ceratodontiformes > Ceratodontidae > Neoceratodus > Neoceratodus forsteri. The sequence goes on from CM057456.1 coordinate 1,686,334,958, forward strand.
ATAGGCCATGACAGACATGAAGGGTTAAGGCTGTCAGCTTGTCCAGATATATGTTATGAGATGCACCACCCTCCCAACAGCACTGCACAAGATGCGTCTTAATTTTTTTACATACGACATCGTAAAGATCGGGAATACCTGTTGCCGAGAAGTATTTCCATGATGGTATACTATATCGAGGTTCGAAGTACACAAGCAGCTGCCTGCATCCTATTTGTTCAACCACATTATATGATAGCAAATCAACAGCTATCATTTTGGAAATTTTTTTGGTTATTGTAACAGCAACAGAGTGATTCGAGGCACTTTTGGCCTTACTCTCATGTGTTTCTGTGATGGTAAGCTGTCTCCTTGAAGGAGGAGGGCTATTGAACACATGGTGGTCACTTTCAGTAACAGTCAGAGGAGTCTTTCAAATGGCAGCAAGTGGCAGTTGAGGTGTAGTGCTGTGGGGGCTGCCACTGCTTTCATCTATGGGTATTACCCCTGAGAATAGTGAGCTATCACTATTACTTTCTCTTCTAGGCTCACAACTGACCTTTTCACTATCACTAATGTTATGACACCTGTGTAGGTGCCTTTTCAGTGCTGAAGTTCTCAATGCTCCTTTCTTTTACCCCTGCTGATTAACCAATTACAAATAGTGCATGTTACCATCAACTCATTAGAAGCACTAATGGAGACTTAGGACCAAACAAAAGATGATATTTTTTTAGTTTTTTCCCCAGGAAGGCATGACACCTCAGTAATCTTTTCTGGCCCCGGATTTGTCCTGGCCCTTTTCTTGTTCTGATTTAGTCCCACTGCCCCCCTCCTCCACATCCAAAACATTTCTGCCTGTTCCATCCTCATCTGCAATTTCCATTCCCTCAGTAAACCTTCTGCTGCCTGAGCATTCTCTTCATCTTCTTCATTATCATCGGTATTACCCTCGTCGGGTTCAACCTCAGAAGAATTGGATGAGGCATTGGCAGTAGCACAGTGTGCAATTGTTCCATACTGTTGGGTGTCTCTGCAGATAGTACCCACCACGTCTTTAGGTTCTTTAACTACATAACTTTTTTTTTACTGGGACTGGTGATGATGATGATCCAAGACATTCACCTTTTTTGGATTCAAGCATTTGCTTGGAAGACGAAACCTTATTAGATGTGAAAAAATTCCTGTTTGGGGGTTTGATTCTGTTTTCCCTTTTCAGGCTGATTCCTGTCTTTTGCAGTGCCGCTGCCTACCTGAGAACTAGAATGTGCCTCATCAACACTTGAATCCATTTTGGATCAAAAGTTCCCTCTAACATGAAACGTGATGTCCTTCTGATAACTCCCACCCACACAGACCAGGGACAAATTTACTGTTGTGACTCGTGACTGTACACAGCACATTGACAGCACAGCAATCAACCACCACTTCCTTCCAAGATTGCCGGACTGGCACCTATAAAACTTACTGTTAAGTGAAAGTGACCAAATACAGCAACTGCTAATGTGCCTCAGAATTTGAACGGAGAAGCAGACACATCTGGTGCATTAGCCATACGCAGCACAGTCCCACACCAGGGATTGGTTAATGCTTATACGTAATGTAAGTTTGTAAAGCAATATACTATGAAACCAATGATAATAAGGAATAATGGGGAATGAGTGATGATGATGACACGTGTAGTGCTTGAGCTTTACTTGTGTTATACTGTAAACACTTAGCTTGCTACAACTCAGTCAGATTATCCCCTGGGCCAAACTCAGCCAGCAGCATAGGGCAGACACATTAACTTGTATGTTGTTTGAACAGTATTTTTTTTTTAATACATGAAATCATGATTGAATGTAAGTGATGATGATCGTTATTCATGATTGGATTGTACACACAGCTGCACTGAAGCCAGGAAAAAAATGATTTGGGATTTCTGGGATGTCACATTTATTGTGGGCCACCCTGCAGTCTCTTCCCCTCTTTACATCACTTTTTGTACACACAGCTACACTGTCTGAGGCCAAGAAAAAACTTCCATTTGGGATTCTCTGTAACTGTAATGTCTGCCCCCCACCGTACTCTGGATCTGGAATGGCACAACTCAGATTTTGCCAGCCTGCACCTTTGTACTCAGCTACTGTCTGAGGCCAAGAAAAGTTTAATTTGGGATATTATGTAACTGTAATTTCTGCCCCCCTCAGTTCTCTGGAGTCCAAATCTGGAATGGCACAAGTCAGATTGTGCCAGCCTGGCCTTTTGTACACACAGCTACACTGTCTGAGGCCAAGAAAAAAATTAATTTGGCATTTTCTGTAACTGTAATCTCTGGGACCCCCTTCCCCAGTACTCTGGATCTGGACTGGCAAAAGTCAGATTTTGCCAGCCTGCCCTTTTTGTACACACAGCTACACTGCCTGAGGCCCAAAAAAGAAACCTTTCACTTGGGATTTTCTGTAACTGTAATCTCTAGGCCACCACTACCAGTACTCTCTCCGCTCTGGATCAGGAATAGCACAAATCAAATTTTGCCAGCGGCCAGCATGCCCTTTTTGTACACAGAGCTACTAATGTCTGAGGCCAAGAAAAAGTTTCATTTGGGATTTTCTGTAATCACTCATGGCCCCCCATACTCCTGACACTCCCTCCCATCATCAACAGACCAACTTCACTCACCCAACGTCCTCCATGATTGGGAATCTCTCCCACTCTCTCCCCTAACTGTAGTGCTTTTGCATTTTGGTGTTTTGTCTCCCTCTCTCCAGTCTCTCCATCTCTAGTCTCTCTTTCTTCTGTTGCGTTCCTCCTCCTCCTGTGCTGCTTGGTGCACTCGCCAGCCTTATATACTGGTGAATGTGTCACGTGACCTTCTGTTGCCTGATTGGATGCCGCCAGCTGCCTGTATGTTCTGATGGCATCTCCCAGGCAACAGTCAACAAAATTGCGGAAATGGCCTCTCCACGGACCTGGAACTGGACTTCAATGGCGAAGTCCATATTTATCCAGGTCCATGGATTGCTGGTTCGATCTGGGGGTCTGGATCTCCAGTGGAACAGAACACCCACTCCTAGTGAGCACCAGGACCAGCACTGCCCCATCCTTAGTGATTTCATTGACTAGCTCCTTGAGAAAGGCCCCTTGCAGGAGGTCAGAGATGGCCTTGTTCCTTGATGAAGCTGCAGCTGGAAGGCTCCGATCCACATCTGGCAGATTGAAGTCACCAACTAGAAGCACCTCCCCTTTATTTGCCATTCTGATGATATCCTCACTAAGTCACTTATCTAACTCCTCTCTATGCTGGAGGTCTATATACCATTCCTGTATGGGTAGCCACCCTCATGCCTGTCTCCAGGATGACCCAAAGCACCTTCATTCCTTCCTTTTCCTCTGGGTGCCCCTGCCCTTCCATAATCTTGATTCTCTCCCTCTCTCACATATAGTACCACCCCATCTCCACACCTCCCTTCCCTGTCTCTCCCAAACAAAGAGTAGCCAGGTATGGCCATATCCCAGTTACAGTATGGCTATTAGTGCACCATGACTCTGTTATGGCCACCAGATCCAAGCTAGCCTGTTCCATGATGATCTCCAGCTCTGGAATTTTATTTCCAAGAATCCTTGCTTTGGCACACATGGCTCTCTATACCTTAATCTTCCCCTACATGTTTTCCTGCTTTCTCCCTCTCGTTCTGCCCATGCTGTTTTCTGAAGCTCCCCTTGACATCTCCTTTCCCTTGTTACCCTCTCTGTTACCTGACTCCTTTATTCCTCTCTTCTTGCTAACCTGATTAATACCCCACTTGTCCTCAGCCTTGTCTCCATGCTGTCATCCTGCGCTCCTGTCCTGGGAAGGTTTCCTCCCCTGTGGCTCTCCCACCTTGTTGGTTCATTGTTGGGGGGAGGCAATCTGCCTTCTTTGGAATTGCAGTCTCCCCTTGGTTAGTTTAAATGCTCATCCAATAGAATTTAAACCTCCCACTAAGGACTGTGATCCCTCTCCTGGAAGGATGCAGGCCATCTCACCTATGGAGGCTCATGTCCTCCCAGGCAGATTCCCACTCTCCAGTTTAGCCAAAGCCCTTCTCGATGCATCATGTGTTTAACCAACTATTAAAAGGGGTGGTGCGGAGTGCCCTTTCTTCTCCTCGGTCGTACACAGGTAACACTTCAGCAAATGCCACCCTGCGTGTTACTTGCTTCAGGTCCCTCCACAGCTCCCTGAAATTATGTTATACTACTGCTACCTTTTTCCTTTCCAGGTCATTTGTCCCTAGATAGACAGTGGCACTTAGCTCCTTCCCATCTCCTGCCACCCTTGCAATCTTCTGGATCAGCTCTCCATCCCTCCAAACTGAAGCACCAGGAAGGGACTTCAACTCCATCTCCTTTCTGTCCCCCACTCCCAAGTCAATCCTCCTAATAACAGATTCCCCCACTAGCAGCTGCTTCCTCCTTGGCTGTGGGCCTCTTACTCCTTTCATGGGACATTCTCTTCTGAGAACTCTCACTTCCTTCTTTCCCACTGCTGTGAGTGCCTCCTCCCAGCTGCCCCATCCTGCTAGTGCGATGAAATTGGTCAGTGGTACAGGTTGAGGAGTGTGTTCCCTTCCAGCCACTCTCAGCCTTTCAGATTCCACCAAGGTCCAACTACACTGCACATGCCTAGGCATCCTCCATGGAAGCAGTGGCAGACTGGGTGGCCCATAGGTGGGGCAGAAGTTTCTCTGCCCCTTGCCAGTTCAGCCTGGACCAACAACCTCTACCCTCTACTCAGTGAGAATAGTGCAAATGGAACAGAACCTCAGTCTCCAGGATGCATCCATAAAGGCTGCAGCTCTACATCCATTGCACAGCACCACTCCCATATTCTTTCCTTTATTAACCTTTTTGTCTGTTGTCTATTTTGCCTCTTGAACCTTTTCTATACTTTCCTTTATCCTTTCTTTGTTCTTTGACTTCCTACCTCTTCCTTTACCTGTCTGAAATGTATTTGTTACACTATCCTAGATTGAGAGTCTCCTGCTTTCCCTTTCAACCCTTCTAGCAGTTGCTACCTTCCTGATGTCTATTACTTTGTAACCCCTAGAGCTGTCTATTCCAGTATAGCCATACACAGTACTGTATTTTCTCCTACCTTGGTCATGTGTCAGTGCTGTAAGAGTTGACTGCAGACTATCTGTAGACACCTGAAGATGCTTTAAGATGGATGTTGCACTCCTGCACTGTCCCACTTATGACATGTGCTGGGACATGACTATAATGGGACACACTGGGCAAGGAAGTAATTTATAGTGCTCTTATTAGAAGACAAAGGAAAACTAACATACCAGTGTGAATATGACAGGAAAATGAATGGCAGTACCACAAGCCCCCCCCCCCCAGAAAATCACAAAGACCCATGAGGAATGACAGACACAGGTATGAATGTATAAGGCAGTTTACTAGCGTGCATGATAGGAAAATACAACAGAAAAAGGGAACACAAAACATCTGGTGCACTGCCAATAAACAAATACATAACATGTACAATAAAATCAGGACAATGGCATGGATAATTCTGGGAAATAAAAAGAAAATGTAATCAGAAACAAACTGGTCCTGTCTACTGGCACCTGTACCCCCTGCACCAGCACATCCATCCTGGCAGGGCACACCTGTGGCTGTACAGGGACCCATAGTGCAGCTGCAATATCACTCAGCAGCCCAGTTGCCCCCTCAAGAAGTGCATGCTTCCTAGACACATGGTTTAATGTCCTCCTCACCATAGGCATGAGAGCTGCGACCCACATCTGGCCCTGCTGTCATGGAACATTACCTGGATGTATCATCAGCATGTGTGTCACACATGCCATGCAGATGGCAGGAGACCCAAAACATACAACCAGCATATGCCCCCTAGATATGGCTCCATTGATTATGAATTCTTGCCCTGGTGAGTGGGTCAATTCTCCATAGAGCATTAGTGTCATTTCTAATGCCTGGCACAGGTGCTATGCATCCCTCTGCTGTTTGTGACTGGATAAGACTGGTTTCTTCCAGGCATTATGTTTTACTTTCTGTCCCCAGATCTGCACACAAATTGCTTCCAATATGTGACTGTGCCTAGTATGCACAACTGGGGACCTCATTCTCATAGCATTTGTGAGCATTGTGTTTTGTGCTCACTTCCTTGCTTGCAGTCACTATTCCCAAATGTCAGATCTGGAGCAGGTCCTATTAGGTGATCACAAACCCAGTCTGTGACACGCAAATCATGTTTGTGAGTCACAACCATGTGGATATTTCCAACTACTAGGTTTTACAAATTGTGCTATAAAATCCAGTTTTTAGATTTTTTTCTCCACATATATTTTATGCCCCATTTTTTTCCCCATTTTTCACCAACCCCTCATACCTTGGCTGTGCGTGTGCATGTGGAGGCATGTGCATGCCATGGCTCGAGGTGTCCTACCATGACATGCCACCCCCCTCCCACCTACACTAGCCACTGGACCGCCACCCAGTGGCACCAGAACTACAGGAGGATGACAACCACCATGAGAGAGGAGAGTTGCCTTTTGGCTGTTTGATCTTGCTCTCACCCTCCCCACCTGTGCTGGTTCAAAAATGATCTGAGTCCATTCCCAAACCCGGGTCACTGGCATGGCATGAGATAAGGTGTCCAGTGCCGCAGCCCTCTGTGCCACTAGGCTGGCTTCAGATTTTTACTTCCAACAATAATTCATTTTAGGGCTCATAATTAAAAGGCTATGCCTGCAGTTCAATGGACGATTGCTACCAGTCACACACTCTTCCTGAGTTATTTAAGTCAGTTTCCTTCAGCCTCACTCAGAAGCACTGTTTCTTTGCTGCAGACAGAGGCTCTGCTGGGGCTCTGCCACCCCACCCCCCGGTATCTCCCCATGTTTGTCTCCCGCTTCCTCTTTGTGCTTTTGGGCTTTCTGTTTGGTTTGTGCCTCCACTGGCTTTTAGGTTGGTATTTGCTTTGTGCCTTCCTGGCTACAGCTTGTGCTTCACAGGCAACTACTCTGTCCTGCTGCATTCCTGTTCTCATGTACCTTTTGTGTTTCTTTCTGTTTTGGTTCTTGTGTGCTTCTATTTTTCACAGTGTCCTGCCTTTTCCATTCTTTGTTTGATTTGTACTACTTCAAGCTGCCATTTTGGTGTTTCTTCCAGACCATTTGCAATCTCTCAGTTTAACTTCAGTCATTAATTGTTATCACCTGGCTTCCTAGCTTTGCTTTCAAGGAAGGCAGCCACTCCTGTTTGCGTTCTGGTGGCTTAACTGGTTTACTCAGTCCAGCAGCACACTGCTTCCTAGTCTTCAGTTCTCATGTGCTCCTGTTTTACCCAGCAGTTTCATTTGTTGTTCTCTACTGTCTCTTCAGCTTACCTGACCAGCAGTTCATCAGCAACCAACACTAACCTCCCTTATGGAGTTGGTTGGCTTGTGCTCACCATTCAGTCTGGGTACTATCATTCAGTCTCATACCATGTCTTAGTTGACAATTAGATGTTTTTGTTGCAGTATTAGCCACTGTTAAGCAATTAAATCACAAATTATAGTGAGAAAGAAATAATGTGACCTATGGGGAATTGAACCAAGGCCCCTGGAATATCATCCCGGTGCTCTAACTACTAAGCTATAGGCTCACATGATTGGACCTGAAGTTCTGGAGCACACTTCATTTCTCTGGTGTTGCATATCCTGCAACCAGAAATAATCAAGATGACAATTAGATGTTTTTGGTGCACTATGAGCCACTGCTAATATGTCCTAGTTGTCATTTGATATTGCAATTAGTCATTCAGCCTTGCCTAAATTTTGTTTCTACCTTGAGCTCATGGCTGTCAGGCTTTGTCATTGACCTCCCACTACTCCCGCACTCAAATGCATGCCAGCCATAACCATAGCATGGCTTCCAGGGCTCCCTGCCCTCTATGCCAATAGTCTCACTCTGCTCCCATAATGTCTGCATCTTGAGGGTGGGTCCCTTAACTCAGGTAGGGTCCTTCGCTTTCAGATGTTCAGGTGAGAATGTCCTATGTTCCGGGAAGCTTTAGTCATGCAGATCAACTGAGGGACACCTCTTGAGGTAGCATTTAAGACTTCAAGTGCTGGAAGGTTGAGCCTCTAAGTCCACAGTGACTCCTTTAGCTGTGCAGACCACATTAGCAACATGTTTGAAAGCTATTACCCACTAAGGCCACCTAAGGTTCACCTGGTCACCACCTATTTCCTTCCTCTGTCCCTCAAGGGTGAAGATCATACAGTTATGCATGCCCTGGTCCCTCATAGACTCAGCTCCTATGCCTTACTCCTCAAGGGTTCGGCTTCCACTTTAGGCCCTCCTCAGTGAAGGCCAGGTGAGTACCTTTCAGTGATCATTGCTGTCCCTCTCCCACCTTGTGGGGTGTGCCTCCTGTGTGGGAAACCTTCTTTAGCTGCAGAGATTGGCTCGTGGTGCCCTCACAGTGTTCCCATTAGAGGGATGGCATGAGAGCCCTTCCTCTAATATTTTCCCATTAAATTGGGTCTCCAAATTGTGACAGCTGAGCCATCACAAGGCCTTATCCTCAGAGGTTTTTTCCGCATAGGGGTGTTTAACTCTCCTCCATCTCAAAGTCATTTAAAGTTAGGTAGTCTCCATGGGAGGTGGTCCATAATGTAGTATATCTATTTTAGTATAGTGTTTAGCTTAGTAGGTTTCCACTGTGAGTTGAGGATGGATGGCGGCCATCTTTTGCTTCCTGCTATTCTCTCTCTTCTTATGGAAGTCATGCCTCTGTCGGCTATCAGTAACCAATTATTGTCAATCATTGTTCAGTTTAGTCTGTGTCTATTATTTGTAGGGCTGTAAGATTTTCACAGCATGCACATCCTTCACAGATACCATGAAAAAGATTAGTTTATAAGCAGCAGTGCAGTCTCCATGAAATCGCTGAAACTGGTGACGGTGAAACTATTGCAGTTGTTTTGTTTTACTTTTCTCTCTCTGATGCAGCAAACGAGGTAACTAAAACATGTCCAAGTACTTAATTGAGTGTTTCTCCTACATCTTCCTTCACTAGTAGATTAAATCAGCTTCAATTTGGGGACCATACAGCACTATAGATTAAAAACTCAAATCACCTGTGTTGTGGCACTTGTAATTTAATTACCCTTTGGTTTACCTTTGATTAATCTTAATTAACATCTCAATATATCAGGGTTTCAGATAACCAGTAGGTAGATGTGCTGCAACTGCTGTGCTGCTGCATCTTGCCTTACCTCCATTTTGTTAAACTTAATAATGTCGGTGAAACTTAAACAGTCTCCTGCTTCCAAGACTGGCAATGTGAATGCACAACAACGGTGTTCTCAGTACGAACATGGGACCTTTCATGTTTCTGGTGAAGAGCTTTTCTGTACGGTTTGTAACATATTGGTGGATCACAAACGAAAAGCCAGCTGTGACTGGCATCTCGATGCATTTTCCCATATGGCCAAAAAGAGGAAGATCGAGATAAACACAGCTTCATACAGTGAAAAGAAAATAATTGTTGTTGAGCTGTTCTCTGCCAAATCAGTACAGCAAGAAAGTAGAAAAATTGCCCTATTTAATCTTGTAGAAGCATTCAAGGCTGCCAACATACCACTTCATGCACTGGACAATCCCTCTCTTCATAACTTCCTTGACTCTAACCTAAAGTGTGCTGGTATTATCCCCACATCTCAGTGGCTAAGAGGGGAATATCTACCTAAAGTATATACATACCACCTCTCTGTAATAAAAAAGTAACTGATGCTGTTTCACTCTTAATCATCTGCGAAGAAACTACAGACGTCCAAGACAGATATGTTCTGAACATCGTAGCTGTTCTGTCTCTAAATTCCATTTCAGAGAAAGAACTGCAACCTAACCTGGAACCTATTTTGCTGGACTGCGTTGTTCTTGAGGTAACTATCTTTAAGACAAGCAGTTTTGCAGTGCTTGCAGGCATTTGAGGTTGAGTACACAAAGGTTTTTGCATTTGTCACTGACAATGTGATGTATGTGAATAAATGCTGGGTACAAAGTTTAAGGCATGTTTTACTAAATGCAGTACACGTAACATGTTCTGCACACCTGCTTAATCTCCTTGGTGACATTTGGTGAAAAAAAATCACCCCAATTTGAATGATCTGGTGGTATCTGTAAAAAAACCATTTACGGCTTGTCCTGCAAGAAAAGCTAGATTAAAACCATTTTTAAATAGTAAGGAACTGTCCACAGCACTGTCCCAACCCCAATGATAACATGGTGGAACATTTGGTTCTATGCAGTTTTTTACCATGCTGAACATTTGCAAGAGTATATTGAATTCTTTAAGGATGAAAGCGCAGCTTGTGAAGATGTTATTGCTGTGTCATCAAATCATGCAGTAGTGAGCAGTATAAATGAAGAAGCTGTTAATTCCCCTCCGCTCGTCAAGATGTTAGAATGATATGAAGGCGATGAAGTGAAATCACACCTAGTGTATGATGAATTAACAGATTTTGCAATATTCTTGCAGATCAAAGCAGAAGCAACAGACAACCCAACGACAAAATCCACGATGTCTGCTTGCTCACAAAAAATATTCAACTACGTGTCTGGAAAAGGATGCTTCAACCAGTCTGCCGCTCAGTTTTTTCAAGCAGTTTGTGTTTTTAATCCTGGCTGGCTCTCAACTCTAGCTGTTGATGAAGCAGAGATATGCAGTGGCATACCAGCATTTGATGACAACTTACGTGCCCATTCTGAACTACGAATTTACAGCACTGAAGTGCAGTCTAACAAACTTGCCTTCTGTGACCGGAATATTGCTGAGTTCTGAAGCAATTGTAGAGACAGATTCCCTAATTTAAGCAGCATTGCCTTAAGCTGCTTAAGTGTGCCAGTTCATTGCACTATCGTACAGTTCTCATTCTCAAGGTATGGGGCACTTTTGATAAACAACAGAAGGAGTATTAAACCGGAGAACCTCAAAATGTACTCTATGCTACAGCAAAATAACTTAAACTGAGACATAGATGTTTAACTACTGTTTTTAACTTACTGCAATACATGTGTGGCTAATATTTATCATTTTTTATTGCATTAAAGAATTTTGTGTTACTAAACATACTGATTTGTGCGTTTCCATGAAATCAGCTGATTTTTAAAAATATGAGCCGTGAAAATCAGCTAATTTTACCGTGATTTTATTACAGCCATAGTTATTGGTCTTCACTAGTTGCTGTTCATCTGTCCTCACTCAGTCTCTGTGTTCATCACCTGCTATGCCATACGTTTGGGTTTATTCCTAACATACCTTTAGCCTAAAGGTTTTATGTTCCTGTGGCACCTCTAGAAATATAGAAACAGAGAACATGATGTCAGAAGGAGACCTGTGGTCCATCAAGTCTGTCCAACATGATTTCTGGGGACCGACTGTCTCACCGGGGTCCTGTCCCCCAAGATGACCAGCCTAGCCTATTCTAATGCTGTGTGATTGTGCCCAAGCTTTGTCTCACATGTGCTTAAAACCTGACACAGACTTTGCAGCCACTACCTCAGGAGGCAGTGTATTCCATGGCTGTACCACCCTTTCCAAGAAGTAATACTTTGTGATGTCCCTCCTGAATTTCCAACCTTTTAATTTCCACTCACGCCCCTATGTTATAGAACTGGTGTTCCTGGTGAAGAGCGCTGTGTGTGGCACTTTGTTTATACCGCTAAGGAACCTGAAGGTTTTGATTATATCCTAGTTTCCTGTGAGTACATGTCTAAAGCCTTTAATCTCTCTTCATAGGTGACTCCCTGCAGGCCATGTATCATCTCTGTTGCCCTTCTGTGGACCACCCCCAGTCTATCAATATCCTTTCTTGAATAAGGTCTCCAAAATTGGACACAGTACTCCAGGTGAGACCTCACCAAGGACTGGTAGAGGGGCAGCATCAGCTCCCTGTCCCTGCTATCTATATCCCTTCCAGTACATCCCAGTACCCTGCTAGCCTTGCTGTAAGCCTTATTACACTAACTTTACTGCTTGAGGACATCCCTAATGATGACCCCCAGATCCTGTTTCTCTTTTGATGAGCTAAGTTTGACCCCATTTAGCCAGTTTACTGTCTTAGTGTTATCTCTACCCAGGAGCATCACCCTGTACTATTTAGCATTGAATTTTAGCTGCCATATATGTGTCTACCTTTCCAACTTTTTAAGATCCTCCCATAGCTCTCTAACTCCCTCCATGCTATCCACTCTGCCGCTAAGTTTTGTGTCATCAGCAAACAGGGCAATGTTGGCCTTTATACCCTCACTGATGTCACTAATGAATATATTGAAAAGGATTGGCCCTAAGATCGACCCTGAGGCCCCCCACTAGTGATACGTCTTACAGTAGATCTTATCCCATTTACTACTACCCTTTGTTTCCTGTCTTCCAGCCAATTTCACACCCACCTGGCTATTTGCTCTGCTGCTCCCAGATCCTCGAACTTTTTTAAGAGGTGCCTGTGCAGGACTGTGTCAAATCCTTTACTGAAGCCAAATAAAAGAAGACACACCACATAGTCCTTATCCAAATCCCTGGTCACATGGTCAAAAAAGTAATATGGTTTGTTTGACATGACCTGCCTGTCTCAAACCAGTGTTGTTTAATGTTTTGGAAGTGATTAACTTTGAGGTATTCTACCAGATCTTGTTTAATAAGGGTCTCCATCAATTTGCCTATTATTGATGTAGGGCTGCTGGTCTATAATTACCTGTCTCCTCCTTATCTCCACTCTTATGGAGTGGCACCATGTCAGCCACCATGCAATCGCTTGGTACAATCCCAGACATAAGTGACCTATTGAATAGGTGTGGAAGGGAGGCTGCCAGCTCCTCTGCCAGTTCCCTCAGTACTCTGGGATGCAAACTGTCAGGGCCTTGGGCCTTGTCCGGTCTGATGTCCAAAGGCAGCTGCCTCGATACCATTGTCTGGCAGTGGGTCCTGTTCCTCCCTAGTGAATACCAAGCAACAGTATTCATTTAGGGCCTCTGCTTTCTGCCCATTGTCCTCAAGCATCTCATCCTTAACCTTTAATCTTAGAATCCCCCACTTTCTGCTTTTTCTTGCTGATAACAGTGGTAGAAATTCTTTTCTCCTGATTTAACCCCACATGCAATCTGCAGCTCCTTTGCTGCCTTGGCATCCCTCAATATTCTCTTGACCTCCCTGTTTTTCTGAATGTAATCCTCACAATCCCTGTCCCCTTTTGCTGCTTGAACAATTTATATGCAATCTTTTTGACCCTGATTACTTCCCTTACTGAAGGGGAGAACCACATGGGTCTTTTATACCTATTTATCTTTGTTACAGTCCTGATGCAGAGCCTGGTTGCTTCGAGGACTGCTTCCCTAATATCTTCCCATATTTCCTCCACCTCTAACTTGTCCCTTATGTTAGTTAGCCTTTCCCTCACTAATTGCCTTAATCTGTCAAAATCAGCCCTCCTAAAGCATAGCACCTCTGTCTTTGAGGAGGTTTTTGTATTCCAAGTGGATATTTCAAACCAGACAGAATTGTGGTCATTATTTGCCAAGGGTTCTCCTACCCTGACTGATCTAATCACTTCTGAATTTGTTAGGATCGCATCCAGGATGGCACCCCCCCCAGTTGGATCCTTCACCAGTTGGGACAGCAGGCAGCCCTGGGTTGTGTCCTGTAGAGCCAGTATCCTTGCGCTCTTGGCTGTTAGAACTTGCCATTCCACATCTGGTAGGTTCAGATTCCCCAACACCAATATTTCTCCCTAGCCTGCCATCTTTTGTATATCCTCATCTAACTGCCCATCTTTCTCCTCTCCCGGCACCTGGGGTTTGTATATCACTCCCACATGAAGCTTGATTCCCTCTATGGTGGTTAGGTGAGCCCAAAGTGACTCTAAGCCCCCCTTTAGGGGTGGAAAAGTTTTTTTTCCTTCACTGCACCATGATAGAGAGTGTGAATAGCCAAAGTATCCCCAAATGACAGTCAACAACACATTCCTTCAAAAACCTTCAGACTATCAACAATGTTGCACAAGCATGACTCCTCACTAAGTTGAATACACCCATTCAATTCAAAAGCTATGCCTGCAGTTCAGCGGGTTGGAGCTACCAGGCACACCTCCCTTCTTGAGCTATTTAAGCCAACTTCTCCAGCCTCACTCTGAAGAACTGTTTCTTTGCCAAGCCATTCTTCTCCCTCCTCCAGCAGCATGTGCCTCTCCTTGGTGATCCTTCATAAGGTACCTTTAGCCTAAAGGAATTATGTTCCATGGCACCCCAAGGAAGGTTCCACTCCTACTTTGTGCCTTTACATTACCCCCACAGGGTGGTAGTTTCCCAGCTCTACCTCCTGGTCTGAAGCTCCTCCTATGTCCCAGCACCAACCTGGCAACCCCCCAGCTCTGAATCCCTCTGAGGTAGGGCTGCCCTATCCAGCCAGGGTGCTCTATCTACAGTTTAGTTGTGGCCAGGCTGGGCTCAGCCCAGGACAGGAGGGAGCCCAACAGATGGAGTGTGGCTGGTGGGAGACAGTGCCATTGCCTTTCCCTGAGTGCAGGGTATTTTACATAGTTTTTCTCCCCGGAAGCTCGGATGTGCACTGACGTCCAGCTAGGCTGGTGCACACTCCCGTGCACCCCTGAAAGATGTCCTCCGAGCTTCCATCCCCTGCATTTCTGTGGCCATGCATGTAGTACCACCAGCCTCTGCTAGTGGTCACTATTGCATCAGCTGGTGGATTTCCCCCATCCCCGGGGAAGGACAGCAGTCCTAGGGATGCTCAATCCTTCCTCATCTCTGCCGACCCCTGCCGACCTGGGCTCATTTCCAAACCCAGGTCACTGGCATGGCCCGAGGTGTGGCGTCCAGTGCCTCAACCCTCAGCACCACTGGGCCAGCCCGGTCACATATCTTTTAATTGTAGCTGATGCACTTTGAATAAAGAACCTTGACAGGAATTCTAACAGTACCCTTATAAAACATTTTTGGAGTACATTCACAAAACTGTAACCTAATGGGATTGTAATACCACCCCTTCCCCACCCCCCACCCCAATTTTCTTGGGATCCTTGTCATGATCTTTATTGCATCTTTCCTTTAAATGTTTATAGTTCTTAAACTAGAGGGTAGTGATTTGTCCAAAACCACTGGTTCTCAGCTTATTCAAGAGGATTTCATGGTCCAGGGTGTCAAAGGCCTTGGACAGAACAATAACTAATGTATAGCATTAATATACAGGCGCATAACCATGGCATCTTGGATGCCACCCTGGACAATAACTAAAGCAGTTAAGATGCTAGGTTTAGGCATAAATAAGACTGCAAACTATTTTCAGTTGAATAATAAACTTATTGAGGAAATTTAACAATTATCTATACAGAAATTTCTCTAAGATTTTGGCTATAGCTGATTGTAAGCAAAGTGGTCCATAGCTATTAGTGTCATTTTTTGTTCAGATTTAAACATTGGAACAATGTTTTAAAATAAAGTTCAAAAGAGATAAACAAACAATATTACCTCAAAATATGAAAACAGACATAGGTAGAACCATTATATTCATGCAATAACTTACGAAGAGTGTCTGAAACAGTAAGCTGATAAAGTCATAGGAAAATGAGTGTCTGCAGCTGCTGCTTTCGTACAACACAGAGTAGACAGCAAGCATAGAAGACAGAAAGCACTTACTTAAAAAATAGCCAAGTACAGTGAAATTACTTTGAAGGGACACTGTCAGCCTTTTTTTTACCATATTATTTTTAGGTAAAAACCCACATTTTATAATTGCTTACTGTCTCTAAAATTCATTGATGTTGCTGGTTATTTTATGTGTCACCCTTGCTTATTAGAACCAAAATGCATGGTAATGTATTGCTACGCCCAGCTTTGTTTTGCTTCAGATCATTGAACTAATCTTCGTGCACACTTCCTGAACATTAGCAACACTCTCAAACAGTGCAGCCACTCATGATACAATAGTGTCCTCTACTCCCACCGCATAATCAGTGGCTAGGTTGTGTTGAGGTGTTCCTGGATCCAGGGAAGATGCAATGGGAGCTGGTCAAGAAATGTGAACAAACACGTTTTGGTGTGGTAACACCAGTGTGGTGGGCAGTCCATTTTTTACTTTTTAAAACAATAAAGGAATCTGACTCAACTATCAGCTGCATCAGCAGTCTGTATAGAATGTGAACAGTCATAAAATGTGTTTTTTAAACTAGGGACATTTTGAGGCCTAAGGGGTTTGACAGAGTCCCTTTAAAGTAAAATTTCTATAATCTTAGAAGGAAATGTAAAACAATATTAGACAGTTTACTGTAGGTCTAATGATTACAGCACCAGCTTAGGTGTTGGGACATCACAGGTTAAAGCAGCAGTGCAATGAAAAATGTGTTCCCCAAAAAGTTACTTTCAGCTACAGTTCATAAAAATATTACTATACCTGTCAAATCTACTTTTGTAGGTATATCCTATACTGTACACAGTCAGTTTTTTTAGTTTTATATGTTCTCAGTCCTAACTTTTACCAGGTTAACAATGATAATTCTAAGTCACATGTGGTGGCCATCTTTTTTTCTTGAGAAAAAAAAAAACTAAATTAAAACATTTATAAAATACAAAAAATGTTGGTGGAACTAGAACATTTTACCACCAAATAAACTGGAAAATGCCATAGAATCTTTATAGTAAAAAGGTAGAGTCAAACTCTTTGCCCAGTTTCATTGTGCTGCTGCGTGAAAACCCCACCAGAACCAAAATATTTCCTGTGTGACCCTGAGCAAGTCATTACCTCAAGTGTACCTACTGTAACTGTGGCAATGGGTAAAAGCAGAACCACAATGGAAGTGAGATGTTGCATCTCAGCTGGACTATAATGGGCAAATGAAATTCAAAAACACAGTGCGACCACAGTGTTATTAGTAGTAGTAGTAACATTTATGTTTATTCAGGATGAGGCAATCCGGTCAAGTCATTTTAAAATTGTCTTTGAGCCATTATTTGTCACTATATAAGTAACAAATCATGACAGCAATTCATATAACCATTATCACTGAATTAAGGCAAAACTATTTAAAATATTCCTAGGAATACACAAATTCTTTATGAAATCTAGATTTAGTAGTTGCTGTATTGGTCCTTGTAAGAATAGATCCAGAAGCAAATGATTTGATACCTTTTAATGGACCAACATAGATGTAACAAGAAGAACAAAGTGCTCTAGCTTTCGGACCAACCAGTCCTTCTTCAGAAGCTCAAGCTTGAGTTTTTGAAGAAGGACTGACAATCTGAGCTGGAAACACTGTTCTTCTACATCCATTAAATATCAAATCATTTGCTTCTGGACAAATTCTTTATCTAATTTAGACAGAAAACTTTTTAAAGTTTTATCATTCCTGATAGAAGAGGTAGTTTATTTCATGTTCTGGTGACATCAAATTCAATTGTAATTTGGCCAAATATTTTATTTTTCAAATATTCTGGAACATCTCTTATGATAAGGAGTGCTGCAGATCTCAGTGGGCATTGTTAATTTAGACCAGCAACATTTGGTCCCTGCAGAAATGTGCTTCCCATTTCACTGTTTGGTCACCTAGTACAAGAACCCATAGTGTGAAGAGGAGCAGTTAGTGATCCATCACATTCCCGGGCAGCAAAACTAAATAAATGAATGAATAAATGTCAAACGCAATTAACAGGTCCATTAAGATACAGTTACCCCAGTGAAATAAATCTGGCTTATGGCTAAAAGGACATGGTAGTTGTGATGGAGCAACCTGCCCAGAAACCTGATAGCACAGGAGTCATGGCATTATGCTCACTGAGGTATGCAGTCATTTTATTATGCATCAATTTTTCTTGAGAGGTTAGGAAAGAAAGCCAAGACTGAGTTACCACCTGTAGATAATAGTCAAGCTTGTTACAAACTTTTAAAGGAAGCTTGGCAATCCTTGTGCATTTCCATACTTTTGGAAGCTCACCTATTTGGATAAATGAGTAATAGGGCATGTTGTGATGTGTGGCAAGAAATGGGCAAGCTAGCATAAGACATCATATTCACAGAAACCTGTGGAAAGGTTATGTTTTGCATTTACTAAATTATGATTTATTTTACGTCAAGACAACTGTTTTTTTTTTCTCAGAGATACTGGATAAAATGTTTTCTGTGGCAGTGAAGACTGAATGTTAAGACTAACTAGCTTATTTGGTTGGAAGCTTGACACTGTGCTGTCAGTGTGGCTCTGTCTGTAGTACATCTGCATCTGGGACAGAGGGTCATGGGTGCTAGTCCCACACTGGGACCTGGGCTCATACCCCAAATGCTGGCACTCCACCACAGTACTAAAGGGTGCTGTCCTGTTGGAGTGTGCTATACTTTTAATGATCTAGTAAACTGACGTCAGTTCTGCACATCTCTGGTACTGCCCTATTGGTTGTCAAAGTAGAAACAGAGAACCAATGGCACTTTTCACTAGAGTATGATACTTTTTTCTGGTGTCCTAGCCAGCATTCCCCTTCACAATAAAATGGGTTCAAGCAATTGTCCATGGCTGTGGGTGGGTGTTGACCAGAATGGATGCTGGTACATTTGCAGTCACTTCACTAACAGTCTCTCACGGCTTGTAAAGCACTTTCAACATAACATGCCTGAAAAGTGTTACATTTAACTGCACATACTTCTTAAGTAACTTTACCTCAGCTTTCCATCACCAGTGACAGCTGAACCAGTAGTCAGTATTTGATAGCTTTCCTGCATTGTACTTGTATCTCTAGATGAATTCTGATGACACAACATCAGGGTCTGAATAAGGAAAACAAACCACATAACAAAGTTTGGCAAGGTTTCTAGAAAGGCTATTCAGTAGCTGCCAAGCCTGTGTTGTGCTGTCTCTTATGTCCCAGAGGACAAGGTTTCTCCTCTTCATAATGGGCTTCCCACATTTCTTTTAGCCAAAACGTAATGTTAGTCTGATGATCATCTGAGAGGCGCTGAAAGGTTTCTAAAGAAAGAGCAATGAGGAGGATAGCAACAACACACGAATGAGTCAACATCCACACTGGTACAATTTTCAAGAAGAAATACAACATTCATCAGTTGTAGTTTACATGAAAATAGAACTACAAGAAGACCACAGAAAGACTAAAATTCGTATAGACTTAATACACCCTACAAACACATACCTTGCTAAAATGTTCTGCAGAAATGCATGTCTTTTTGTGAAGTTGAACTGAATTGCTAAGTTTAGCATGAAGATTGGTCAGGATGAATCTACTCTACCCACTCAGAAAGTTTATTACAGTTCTTGTGGTGGTGAACAATAACCATTTGTTTATCCTCATGGATACTTAACCTTTTGGGTTTGGAACTGTTTCCACTAAGTGTTTTCCTTTTCTCAAAACATAGCAACATAATCATGAAACTAAAGCTTTGGCATTGTGGTCATCTGGGGGTATGATTAGCATTCCCATAGTTGTACAATGTGTTATTTGCTATGTTTGGATGGGAGCAAGCTTTATGATTTCATAATGCATCACATTAGTTACACCACACCCTGCAAGTACATTTGCTGTACTGTATTCTGAGAATGTCAGAAATGTCATGGAAGCACACTGTGGAATCAACATAAACAGGGTTAATGCTGGGCTTGTAAACAGGTCAATGCTGGATTTGTACACAGTGTTACTGCTGTGTGTGTGCACAAGGTTACTGCTAGGATAGTATACACAGTTGCTGCTGGGTGTGTACACAAGGTTACTGCTGGAATTGTGCACAGAGTTGCTGCTGGGTTTGTACATGGGGTTAATGCTGGGTTCGTACAAAAGGGTAATGCTGAATCTATAAACAAAATTAATGCTGGGTTTATAAACATAGCTTAATGATGTTTGTATACACTAAGTTAGTGCAGCATTTATAAACTGGCTTAATGCTGGGTTTCTAAATGAGATTAATGCAGGGTTTGTGGTGTACCGTCAGCATAATAACAAAAGTACAGCGAACACCACCACAGCGATACTGCAATTCCTGGTGTTTCACCCCCACCCTGAACCAACTCCGACTTGAAGATGGTTATTTAGAGATGGAGGGAGTGCGGGGGCAAAGCCCCCTGCAAAAAAACACTGTCTCAATGGGAACAATGCCGACAGTCAGCATTGTTCCTGTCACTGTCGAGGATGTCAACAACATTGTTATCAATATCTTGACGTGGAACCAGAGTTTGTAAATAAGGTTAATGATGGTGTTGTTGTACACCAGATTAATGCTGAATTTATAAACTGGGTTAATGCTAGTTTGTAACAAGGTTGGTGCAGGGTTTTAAAAATATTAATGATGGCTTTGTTAGGTGCCTGCTCAGTGGCACTGAGGGCTAAAGCACTGATGAGCACCTTACCTCATGCCACAGTAGTGACCCGAGTTTGGGAATGAGCTCAGGTTGCTGGGAGCTAGTGGGAAGGAGGGTCAGGAGTGGATGCAGCAGCCACCAGACAGCTCTGCTGTCTCAGATTGGTGTGGCTCATCGATTCGGCTCTTGGCTGCCACCAAGTGGAGGCCTGGGGCAGTGTTGAAGCATGAGTGATGGATAAGTTTGTCATGTGGTAGAGTGCAATGTGTACTTCCATGCACATGTGCAACCTGTGTTGCTTTGGTTCACAGAGGGGAAAAATGCAAAAAGGGACCCAAGGGTTAGCTGGAGCACCATGAACCTCTCCAGACCCAGACCAGCACCTGGACTCCTTGGTGCCTTCTGGACATGTTCTTTAGTGGGGAGAATGGTTTCCAGCCCCGCCATGGGGGTAAATTTATGGGTGAATGTATAGAGGTACGATCATTGGAAGTGGCAGCCAGTCTGGGGGAGGTAGGGACAGAGCATCCTTCAATACCAGAGGTAAAAAGCTATATTTAAAAAAATGGTGGTTTTATTATACATTAATAAAATTAATTCTTCAATGAATTAACAAAATTAATTTCTAAATTGGAAGGTGGGAAGTTTAGAAGTGAATTTAGAAGGCAATTCTTGAAGCTGGCCTGGTGGGGAAGAGGGCTGAGGTGCTGGCATCTTACCTCATGCCATGCCAGTGACCTAGGTTCAGGAATGACCTCAGGCCACCAGATTGCTGGCTCGGGGGATGGGAGGGTTGGAATGGGATTGAGCTGTGGCTCTTCCTTCCATAGGGGTGGATGCCCACTCCACCGTAGTTCTGCTCCCACTGGGTGGAGGTTCGGTGGGTAGCGCAGGTGATCAGGAGCGGAGACACAATTCTGGGGAGGGGCGGAAGGGGCCACTGGATCCTAGCATGTGCATGCAGCTCCATGCATATACACGCATGTGTATGTCATGGCACCGAGAGGAAGGGGAGTAAAACAGAAACATTAAAACAGTATGTTTGAAAAAAACAAAAAGAAGGCAATTTTTCGCTGAGAGGGTCATGGACAGTTGGAATGCGCTGCTGGAAGAAGTGGTGTCATGCACAACGGTGGGCAGCTCCAAAAGGGATGGGATAGACATAAGGAGAAAGTAAAAGTTATGAGTGTGGTGGGTGGAAAGGTTGAGAGGATTGGGAAGGGGGGCAGGGTCGATAGCTCAGGCTATGGACCCAACAATTACGAGCAGAATAGATAGACTGAATGGCCTTTTTCTGCTGGCTAATCTGTATGTATGTATGTCTGTATGTATGTAGTATGTATGTATGTATTTAAATTAGTGCTAAATTTATAAACTGGGTTAATGCAGGGCTTACTAACAAGATTAATGAGGGTTTATCGTATATCAGATTAGTGCTGAATTTATAAACAGGGTTAATGTTTGGCATGTAAACAAGGTTAATGCAAGATCTGTAAACAAGAATAAAGAGGACTTCATCATGTATCAGATTAGTGCTGAATTTATAAACAGGGTTAATGCAGGGTTTGTACAGTAACTAGGTTAATGTTGAGCATTTAAACAATGCTAATTATGGTTTTATTGTATGCAAGGTTAGTGCTGAATTTTATAAACTGGATAAAAGATGGATTTGCAAATGAGGGTAATGCTAATTTTGTAAATGAGGTTAATGAGGGTTTTATTATACACTAGTGTAGTTCTGACTTTTTAAACTGGGTTAATGCTTGCTTAACAGGTTAATGAAGGGTATATACACAATTTTAATTCTGGGTTTGTAAACAAGGTTGTGCTGGGTTTATTGTACTCAGGTTTAACACATTAGTGAAGCAGTGTTGTAGGTAGCTGGCGATCAGACTTGGAAATTAGGACACAGAGGTTCAAACCCCACCATAGTGAATTACTTATTGTGCCACCTGATCTTTAACCTCTCAGTTCTTCAGTCAATCCAATGATAAAAACTAATAAAAGAGGACCCACTAGAAAGCAAGATGTTTTATCTCATTTGGAGTATCCTAGGTAGGACTGTAAAAAAAACATAATAAAGTCAGGCTTGTGGGAAGGGTGACTGAAGTATGTCAGAGCCATCTTCAGTTCAGCTTCAACTTCAGACCCAAAAATGTGATTAGGCTCCGTCAATTTGTCTTAAGTACTTCAGCTCCCAATGCATTAACTGGCATAGGGTTAAAAAGTCTACAGATAGTAAAGTAAAATGTCTTGCAGTCAGCAATGAATATTGATTACCATAGTTTGCTTGCAGCAGGTGATGTCTGCATGTCACTTCTGGGGATTGGTGTGTTCATGCAATGTGACACAGTCCACAATTAGCTTGACTGTTGTGTCTCAGTTCTGACCTATAGTAATTGCTACTATGTATTGATGAGCTCTTGGCTTACCCCCATAGTCTCTGTTTTACCTCCATGCCAATACTACTTTCTTACTGGCCCCATATATTTTCAAAATGTATATTAATCCCCCCCCCAAAGAAAAAGTTATGCATTCAAGAACATAAATACAAATGAAAGCAAAAGTATTTGTTAGTAACTATATCATTTTTTTAGTTAATAATGTTCACCTGACAAAAATATCAACATACACATTTTTCTTTTCACTTTCTTCCATTCTTGAGCCAATATATGGGATTAAGAAGTTTTTAAATGTTCCCACTCCTGTGCCATACTGCCATGTCGACATTAAATACAGAATCTTGATACAGTGTTGTGCTGTTTACCACCAGAAACATGTGGTAGCACATATTAAAACATCAATAGTATGAATCAAGCAAGTACATTCAACAGGTAATCCCGGCAGAAAAGATTTTTAAACATTGCAAGTGACGGCCATCTTTAATGATGTGCATCATTAATTTCAAATTACCTGTAAAATCTGCTTTAACAATATCTGAGAAAACTAAAGATACACTGAGCATGAATTGTAGGATGCCAGAAAAACATTTTTGCTTTAAAACTATATGATTTTTTTCGTCAGCTTACAAATACTGCTGTGTTAAAGGGCAATAAATTTAAGTCATTACATTTACTTTCACAATGATTCACCATGCATGGATGTAGAGGTGTTTTTTAATACTTTAAGTTTGTTTATGTTTTTTTTATTAATTGAACTGAAGTAACAACTAAGAAAGATGTTGCCTGCTGGCAGCTAAACTTCTTGTAATCAACAGACAACATGATATCACAAGACCAAGGAACTTTCACATCTGTGTGCAGCCATCACTGATGACTAATTTGACATCAGGGTCACCATCGCCATCCTTTGATAGTGAGTTGGGTGATGTGATGGGTCTAATTTAACTGATAATGACTTAATGTAGGTGACATTGTCTCCAAAATTATCCTCTCTGCCTCTAATTGTGGAGCTCTGGTTTGCAGTACTGTTCCCAAATTTACCATCTGTGTCCAGACTGGACCACCTGTTCCACTCCTTCTGGCACTATACACTAGACATCCCTCCCTGAACTCATCACTGCTGTTTTTGCTCCTCCCTCTCCTTCCCTTCTCTTGAATGTCAGCATCTCTCTTGTGGCACTTCCATCATTACAAAGTTCTGGTCTGACTCACTCCCCGGCTGCCTCTCCTACCTCCTGCCCTGGTCTGCTCTTTCCTCCAAATCCTTCTTCTGCATACAATGTCTTAAATTGCGCATCAAAAATATCCCCTGTTCTGCACTGATGCCTACTCCTTCTCCACTGCTTGTGCCAAGACATCAGCTGAACAGTCTGCTTTCTGTTATAGAGTCCCTCTTTTCTGGTCCTCCCTCCCATCCCCCATTCATGCTGCCTCTACTACTGCTGCCACTGAAGGCCCTTCTCCACACACACACACATACACACACACTTGCACCCAACCTTAATCCTCCTTTTTTGCCCTTCGACCTACAGTAAATTATTGTAAAATACATACATTTGCTTCTTTTGCTGACTATTGCAAATTATGTATATTTACTTCTTATTTTGATTCTTGCACACATTGTTTGCTACTGCATTGATCGCTGATATCATCTAAATTAAAGTTGCACTAAATTCTGTAAATGCATGCATACTGTTAACCTGAATTTCTATACAAGCATATATTACGCTGTTCCACACTTACTCCTATTTATGGAGTGGTGTTGTATTGATGCAACTGTACTGTTTTGCAACTTTGTCCCCCTTCCCCCCAGGATGCCTCTGGAAAGGAGCTATTTTTAGCTCAGCAGAATTTTCCTGGTAAAACTCTTTCAATTAATAAATAAAAATAAATAACTGTGAGCCATGCACAGGGCTTGCACAAAATCTTTTGTGCAAGCTGCTGTGAAATGAGGAAACTTGCAACTGTGCCTGATGTACTAAAATCGGGTGTAGTTGCATCAAAGGAGTTTGGCACAGCTGCACCAAAAAACAGGTCTGAGGCAGAGCTTGATGCAGGCCCTGTGTCACCATTTAAAAATTGAGCCCTGGGAGTCCAGAAGACTTGCCAGCAGGAGGTACAGGAGTATGAATAGCAGAAGATGTGGTTTGCTGTGCATGGGAATAATCAGATGGATAGATGATCCTTGGCAAGTTGAGTTTGAGAAAGGCTAAGAATTCGGTATTCTCGGGCTCTAGCCTGGAGTGATGTGGTAAGGTAATATCACCAGGGTTGTTGTTACAGCTTTCTGAAGCAATCAATGTTTGAGTGCATTTGAGAAACTAAAAAAATCAAGATAGCCAGTTCACACCAAATGACTTTCCTGTCTTGCCAGAATTTGGTGGGATCACTATTTTGGCTAGACAGAGGCTTTGCCAGGTAAGCCTCCATTATGTACTCTGCTGGGATCTCTGCCTACCTCCATAGTGTCTGTGAGGCACCAACAGTTGGTGTCAAAAGCTCCCAAATGTCTTTTGCTGTCTCTGGATTATTAGTATCAAGTCATCCCGGAAGCATGCAAATTAGACACAGGAGGAAGAGCAATATGATCAGGAGAAGGTTGATTCTTGGTTGTTTATTCACATTGCCTGTGCTGCACCATTTGAAGTGTATGCAATGCATTCTGCTTTATTTAGCCATTGAGTCCAGGTGGCATACATATATCTTTATATTTGGGATCCAGTAGTGTGACTATGACATACTGTATGCCCAATTTAATGCTTTTCAAATTTGTCTGCAGTTTGTGTGTGAAGCATCTCTGCCATTTTGTGAGGTTGTTGCTAAGAGGACTCAAATGAACTTATGGTGTCACCACCACCACCTCCTCCTCCACCACCCTCAGCATTGCTGGCATTTTCACCACTGCCATCAGTGCTACTGCCTTGGTGAGGCCCACCACCTGCTTTGCTTTGCTGGGTTGCTGTTGAAGATCTCAAATAAGGGTATGTGTATCGCTCAAACAGACTAACCAAGGGAAGGACCATGCTAAGGGTATCTGATTCAGCACTGACATATTTGGTGGCTTGTTCATAAGACCTCAGATGCAGAACAAGCTTTTGCAGCACACACCACTGTACCCAGGATAGATATCCCATACAAGCTACATTGCTGAATCCCATAGTCAGGAACACAGCTTACTGTTCCACCAGTCTCAGTACCATATAAAATACAAAGTTCCATTTTTGTTTCCATGTCTTCAATTAAGTATTGCTGTGGAACATTGTACCTCTGATTGTACAAGTGGAAGAGCTCAGTGCATTCTGTGGGAGCTCTTGCATTTGGTCTTTCTCCCCCACCAGTGTCCACTTCTTGAGAAAGCCAACAAACTAGGGACCAAGAAATCTGAGTCCAGGAAGATTGCAGTGTATCCTGACCACCAATTGGTTGGTGGGACTGAAATCAGGGATTGGCCACAGAAAAGGGCACTGCATTTAAAACTTGTGCAGGGCACTACAGCTGCTGGCATGCTTGGTGCCATTCAGCAATGATTCCAGTGCACCTGAAGGGGACAAGAGGAGTGGGAGCACATCCATTTGCTCCCTCTGCCCCCCCCCCCACTTGTATCCACCTCTCAAGCAAGGCAGCAAGTTTGGGACTGGGAGGGCTAAGTTGAAAAAGATTCCAGTGCCTTCTGCCTGCAATTCTGCTGCAAGACTGAAGTTGGTAAGTGGAGCAAAGTGCCCCCTTAATGTGACTCCTGACTTTAACAGCCCTCCCTGCACAGCAGCCAGAGTACAAGGGTGGTACAAAATGGTGTCACACTGTGGGTGTCAGCTGTGGATTCAGCCATTGGCTGACCACTCTGTCCCACGCATGTGCCTTCTACTGCCTCTGTGCAGCAGTAGTGGTTGTAGTAGTAAGAAGAGTAGTAGTAGGTTTATTTGTACTGTGCCTTTTCCTGGGGATCAGGGCACCTTAAACAGAGATAAAACAGTTACAGAAATAAAAAGTAGGTATATAGTACAATACTCATTCAAGTCCATAAAAACAACAATAAAAATTAATAATTTAAATGAGTTAAATGGCCGATAGAATCAACACTTCATAGATACAGAGGCCCTTATGAATACCCAAAAGCCTCAGTGAACAGAAAGGTAACCATCTCCAAGAGCACACTGGGGCACTAAACAAACCATACAAATACTTCAGGTAAGTAGCCTATAACTGGACAAGCAGCCAAATTCAATCTGTAACCTATCTGGCAATTGTATAATACACATAATGTAAACTGTCTGATGTTAAGTGAAATTCATTGCCTCTGTCTGCATTATGGTTTCTGGTACTGCTGATTTTTGTACCCATAGCCTCTGCCTGCATTTTGTTCCAGGTACTTCTTCTGAGTGTAATTCATAACCTCCACTCATATTATTGCTTCAGGTACTATTGCTGGGTATAACCCACAGTTTCTGGTTGTAACCCATAACTTCTGCATCCACACAGCAGGTGAAGAACCTGGGCATCATCCTTGACGATATGTTGACGTTTGAGTCTCAGGTGGTGTCCCTGATCAGAAGTGGCTTTTACCACCTAAGAAATGTTGCCCAGATCAAAGCCTTAACTCCGACTGGTGACCTGCTCTCACTGGTGCATGCCTTTGTCATGTCTTGGCTTGATTGCTGTAACACTCTATAGCTTGGGGTCGGTGGAGGGATGGTCCATCACCTACAGCTGGTGCAGAATGCAATAGCCAGGTTACTAATGGGCTTTCCAAGGTCTTGCCATGTGACCCTGGCCCTGTGTGATCTGCACTAGCTGCTTGTGAGATGCAGAATTACCTTCAATGTGGGATTGCTCACCTATAAGGCCCTATACTGCTCAGGCCATGGCTATCTGAGTGACTTCCTAACTCCTGTCCACCCTGGGCACTCGTTCTGCTCCTCCATTGAAGGCCTCTTAGTGGCTCCTCTGGTCCAGCTGAAGACCTCTGGAGATTGTTGATTTGAGGTTCAGGCCCAGCCCTAAGGAATTAGTTTCCAAAGTCTTTGAGGAAGGCCCTTTCGGTGGAAGCTTTAAAATGGGGTCTGAAGGTGCACCTGTTTAGATAAGCTTTTGAGAACTATTTATGAGTTTAAAAATTAGCCAACTACTCAATAGTTTTATCGTGGATTTTATTTAGTTTGTTGATGCCCTTGATCGCTGTCATTTTTTAATGCTGTATGTTATATATTTCCCTTTGCCTATTTGTACAGCCCCCAAAGCCTCTAGGATTGGATGCTAAACAAATAAGCTTTTACTTACTTACTTACTAACTTACTTACTTACACTATTCAAGACACTGCTGCTGAATGCAATTCATAGACTGCCTGCATTATCATACTATGTACTGCTGCTTTCTGTAACCATAGCTTCTGTCTGTATACTTAACTGCTGCTTGTCATGTCCATAGCCTCGGCCTGCATTCTATTTTAGGTGCTGTTGCTGAGTGTACAGTAATTCATTGCCTCTACCTGTTGCACTGTTTTCAGGTCCTGCTGCTAAGTGGAACCCATTGCCTCTGCCTGCATATTGTCCAGGTACTTCTGCAAAGTGCAATTTATAGCCTACTGTTCTTGTTCTTGTTGCTATGACTAAGTGTAATTCATAGCCTCTGCTTGCATGTTGTTTTTACCTATTGCTGCAAGCTGCATTCCATAGCCTCTACCTCTATAGTACTCTAGGTCCTAATGCTAAATGCTGTCACAGTTGCTACTTGCTTATTCTATCTGATACTGACACAATGCAGTAAAAACCTCAGCCTACATTTTTGTACAGTCAAGCCAGAGTGTTTGGGCAGGAGCACAAAAGAACCACTCTGGTGCCGTTATCATGGGACTGCAGTCAGTGGGAGACTCTGCTGCATGGATGCCTCTCCAATGCCTCAAAAATTCTGGGCCTGATTCTCAAAGCTCTCAACACAGTGAAAGGGGTTTGCGCCACAGTGAATGATGCAAAGTGCCCCTTGCACCAGATGATGCACTGTGAGGGATTTTCAAAGTCAGCCTGCATCGACTGCAGGCTGTCTGCACCAAACAGAGCTTGCACCACCTGTGCGTCACATAATAGGCTGCAGCAAGGCACAAGGGGACATGAAGCAGACACAAGCTGCCACATCCCTGAATGTTGGATTCTCAAAACTCTCCCAGAGGACGAATTTCTAAGTACCATTAGACCAGCCAGGGCTGATCTAAGAGTACTTTGAAATATCCCTCTGGGACAGTTTACCACATTGTGGCAATGTGCCATGGTTCCCCCTTCCTCAGCTCTGATCCCCCATTATGCAACACTTTTATAATAAGTATATCCCTGGTGATCTAGCGGTTCCCATATGCCAATCTGCCCATAATGTTACTCATGTATAATAATATATATCCCTGGTGATCTAGCATCCCCCCTGCCCCAATCTTCCTTAATGTAAATTATGTAAAACAATATATATAACCCTGGTGATATACCCCCCCACCCTGACCTGCCTGTAATGTAAAATGTGTATAATAATATATATATATCCCTGGCGATCTAGCACCCTCCCTTCCCCCAACCTGCCCATAATGTACAACTTTTATAATACATATATCCCTGGTGATCTATCGGATACCCCCAAAGTCCTGATACCCTGTTTTATACAATTACTACATCCCTGGTGGTCTAGTGGACCCCCACCTCCCTACCACAACTGGCAGTGCCCCACAACCCCACTCCCAGATCCCGAAACCAAGCTGGAAACTGGCACAGCCCACTTCTCTCCACCACGGCCAGTCACCGACTGAGAACTCAGTCAGCGTGCACTGTATACTGTATGTGCTTAGTGACTGGCAGGAGCTGTCCATCACTGCCCCCATACATTATACAGTATGCACTAATTGAGTGCTCAGTCGGTGGATGACTGTGGTGGTGAGAAGTGAGCTGTGCCAGTCGCTGGCTCAGTTTTGGGATGGGGGAAGCATGGTGGTGCAGCACTGTCTGCTAGGGTGGGGGTCCACTAGATCACCAGGGATGTGGCAATTGTACAAAATGGGAGATTGGATTTTGGGTTAGACTACTAGATCACCAAGGATCTATGTGTTATAAAAATTGTGCATGATGGGCACATTGGGGTGGGGGAGAATACTAGATCGCTGAGGATATATATATAGTATTATATATTATTTACATTATAGGAAGATCAGGGCTGGGGGTGCAAGATCACCGTGGATATATATAGTATTTTACATGATTTACATTACAGGCAGATCTGGGGGGCTAGATCACCAGGGATATACAATATATATTATACAAGTTTTACATTATGGGCAGATCATGGCTTTGGGGGGCTGCTAGATCACCAGGGATGCCTGTATTATAAAAGTTGTACAGGCAGATCGGGGGGTCGACTAGCCACCAGGGACTGGCACACGGCCATCCAGCAGCTTGCAGCACACCATGCAGATGCACTGTCTGTTAAGTGCACACTGCTGGACTTTGCCACCGAGACCCTACCCACTAGAGAATTGGGCGCAGGGCCTCTGGTGCATCAGCCTTTGGTGCAAGCTGCATTTAGCCACAGCTTGTGTCAGTCTAAGGGCTCTTTGAGAATCGAGCCTATGATGTTTCCATTGTTTGCTTTGCTGTTTAGACTCCGGATCAAAATGGTGAACCCAGGTTTGATCCATTGTTACAATATGAATAATAAGGTTTGCTGGATCCCTCTTGTATTGTGTAAGAAGCTGGTTTGAAATGTCCCTTCTGGCACATTTCTGATTAGGTGCCATCATTCTTGGCACCCATCTTGCTGTCACTGTGCTCATGCCCAGGTTTTCAGTCAAGATTGATTGTACTATACCCAAACTGATGCCCAAGGTGCTAGTTACATGCTGTATAGTTACATGTCTGTCTTCATCACCATTTGATGGACTGCATCAATGTTTATTGTTGTATTTATTGAAGTGTTTCACCAGGAGGCACATTGAACAACAAGTTGCTCATCTCCCAGTGCGACCTGGGGGAGGAGGTAGAGGGAGTAATTGCAATACAAGCAAGATACAAAAAACAAGCCAGATACAGAACAAGCCAGATACAAATACAATACAAATTACATAATTGAGTGCCTATACCAACACAGAGTATACTACTTGCACAATCAACAACATGCTACAGGAAGCTTGATATGTATTTGAATTTCAGCATTTATTAACACAAAACTAAGTGCTGGAGAGAAGGTGAGGGAGGGAAGCAAATGGCTAGGTATGTAGGTTAGGAGTTGAGTTAGCAGGGAAGGAGGGAAGGACTACAATAATAAATAATAAAACTTTATACCATGCCTTTCTTAAAACCAAGGTGTCTTTACAACAACTATGCATAAAACAGTAAAATAAACACAAATTCAATTACAGCTGAGTTCATAAAATACAATAAAATCATCATCAGGGGTAAGCCTTTGACCATAAAGGGGTCTTTAAGGCCTTTTTACATTTCTCCACAGATGCACACTGCTGAAACGGATAGGGTAGAGAATTCCAGAGGGCAGGGGCCACGTACATAAAAGCACGAGCACCCGAAGATTTTAAGCAAACCCTCGGAATCTCTAGCAACCCCTCATCCACTGAGCGGAGCGATCGCCTAGGGTAGTAAGGTACCAGGAGCTCTTTCAAGTAGTCCAGACCCAGTCCATGTAGGGCTTTATAAGTCAGAAGACCAACTTTAAAGGTGATCCACCACTATACTGGCTGCCAGTGCAGATCACGCAAGACTGGAGAAATATGACAGGCATGAGAAGTATCTGTCAATAACCGGGCCGCAGTATTCTGCACAAGCTGCAAGTGATGGATATCAACCCCTGGTAGCCCTAGATACAGGGAGTTGCAGTAATCAAGGTGCAAGGACACAAAGGTGTGGACCAATGTAGACAGATCACAGGATGGAACTAGGTGCTTAATCCTGGAGATGTTCCTCATGTGGTAAAAGGATGATTTGATGACTGCCGACACTTGCGATTGCAGTGTCAGCCCATAATCAAAAATCACCTGACTGAAAAATGGAGGGAGAGAAGGGCAGAGAAACTGGGAAAGCCCATGGTAAAAAGGATCTAAATGTCTGATTGAAGAAATAGAATATAAGAAGGGGCGAGAAGGGAGAGAGGATTAAGTATGTGAAGAGCAAGTGCAGGTAAAAAGGATCTAAACATCTGATGGAAGAAGATGGTATAAGAAGGGGAGAGGGGAAGATTAAGTATGAGAAGAACAAGTGCAGGTTGAGGAGAGGAAGTTTTTCAGTGCTAAGGAGAGGGAGTAGGGGGAGGTGGAGTGGTGAATTTGGGGGGTAAGAAGTTCCAGAGTTGAGGGGAGTGGTATGAGAAAGCAGTATGACCTATCTGGGTAGAGTGGCACAGGATGGCTAGGGTGTGCGTGAAGCAGTGGATCTTCCTGAGTGGGTGGGGTGGAGGGCTGGAGGGGTGGAGAGAGAGAGGAGGTTAGTTAAGAAGGTAGGGAACCAAGCCAGAATTTGGAGGTGAGTTTGGCACAATGAGAGAGGTGCCTAGCAGTAAGCGAGGGCAAGGCCAGGGAGTATTAGTGATCACAGTGGTGGGAGAAAGGGGAGGAGTCAAAAGCAAAACAACAGAAGGAGTTGAGGAGGGTGTCCAGTCTGTGTAGGGAAGACTTGGGAGCAGCATTGTAGACAACATCACAGTAATCAAAAATCGGGAGTATCATCTTTTGAACAACCTCATACCTAGCAGTAAGAGGGATGCATCCAAGGTTCCTGTATAGGGCACCAAGCTTGGGGAGCAGTTTTTTCAGGGCTGTGTTCATGTGTCCTGAGAAGCTGAGGTGTTGGTCCACCCAAACCCCAAGGTATCTAAATGAGGATGTATCCTCAAAAGAATTTCCAGCAAGGGTGTGGACAGTGGGCAGGTCTAGAAGCCTAGACAGCCTCTGCCTAGTGCCGAAGGTCATTGAGACTGTTTCCTTGGCATTTAAAAAGAGTTGATAAGAGGCAAGTCAGAGCTGAAGCTGGTTGAAGTCATGCTGTAATCGGGTTGCCACATCTGAGGGGGACTGACCAGAGGTGAATAAGACAGTGCCATCTGCATACATATGGATGGAAGAGGAGGTACAAAGAGTTGGCAGGTCATTTAGAAATATTGAGGAGAGCAAAGGACCAAGCACTGAGTCCTGTGGGATACCAGGTTTGATGTGGAGTGGAGGGGAGATGGAATCAGCAGTTCTGACAGACTGGGTTCTACCAGTGAGGTAGTATCTAAGCCTGTGTGTTGCATCCTCTGAGAGACCAGCTGAGGAGAGGGAGTGAAGTAACAGAGTGTGGGAGACAGTATCAAAAGCCTTAGTGAGGTCAACAAAAATGGCAGAAGTAATTTGGCCACAGTCCATCCCTGAGAGGATGGAGTCAGTGAGCCTGATAAGGGAGGTTGTGGAGGAGTGGTCTTTCAGAAACCCAGATTGGTAAGGGGTGAAAAAGCAGGAATCCAAGAGAAAAGCAGAGACTTGGGAGAGAACCAAGTGTTCTTGGAGCTTAGCCAGTGTGGAAAGCAGTGAAATCGGGTGATAGTTCCCAGGGGATGGCAGTGTGCTTCCATGAGGCCGTGACAGCAACTGATGAGAAGAAGAAATAGAGGATTACAGATAGAGGATACGCAATAACTGGGGCAGAAAGGCAGAGAAGTTTAGGATCAAGCTCGTCAGGTGAGCAGCCTTTAGAAGGGTTTAGGGCTATAAGGGCATCAAGGGTTGCAGCAGGTGAGACCATGGAGAATGAGGAAGGGAGGGAGATGATTTGTTGTTTAGGTAACAACATGGGTTCCGTAAGCACTTTGGTATGGGCACAGCCTTGGTTGGGTTCATGAACACCGTCCTACGTGGGTTTGAGAAGGGTTTGATGACTGGGGCAGTGTTCGTGGACCTAACTAAGGCTTTTGATTTGATTGATCATGGTTTGGCCTGCACAAAATTGAAAGATCTGGGGTTTTCTGGTGTCACTGTTTCTTGGTTCTGTGATTATCTGAGTAACAGGTGCAAATTTGTTCAAGTAGGTTCTGTGGTTTCTGATGTCTTGCCAATTAGTTGTGGTGTGCCTCAGGGGTCCATTTTGGGATCCCTGTTATTTTCTATGTTTATTAATCAGCTTCCTGGAGTTTGTAAGTTTAGTGAATCACTGCTTTATGCAGATGATCTTGTAATTTGTGCTCAACCAAATTCTGTGTCTGAACTTTCTTGTTCTCTAGAAAAGGAGTTTGGTGCCATCTGTTCTTGGCTTACTTTAAATGCTATGGTTTTGAACGCAGCTAAAACAAAAGTTATGTTATTTGTCACGTAATTTATGTTGGTGGACACCCCAGAACTGAGGATATCTGATTTGCGGGGTGGTCTGCTTGAACAAGTGTCTCAATTTATTTGGGCACACTATTGGATCCCAGTTTGACCTTTTCACCTCAGATTCAGTCAATGATTAAGAAAGTAAATCAAAGAATAGGGATGTTATACAAATTCAAGTCATTCTTCTCACAAGTAACTAGATTAACAATTGCTATTGGTTCTCTTCTTCCATATTTTGATTACAGTTCTTGTTCATATTATAACATAGGTATAAAAGAAATGCAAGCATTAACTGTGGCCTATAATAATATGTGTAGATTTATTTTAGGAACCCCCAATAGGACACATCGGTGTAATCTTTATTCTCGGTTGGGGTGGTTTTCCCCTAGTTGCAGAATAGAATATTTTGTTGGCTGTCTGATGTATAAATGTTTTACTTTGGCTCCCTTTTTCCTCTTTCTGATCTTGTTGTAATGAGAGAATTGCTTCCCAGCCTGAGGTCGGTTGACAGCCCCCTATATTTTGTCCCCAGGTCTTGGCTTAGATTAAGCTCTAGAGCTTTTTCAATAGCAGCACCATTGTATTGGAATTCACTCCCACTTGATGTTAGGATTGCTCTCTCTTTTAACTTTTAAATAAAGGTTAAAAAGTTATTTATTACATAAATCTGTTTGTAACTGCAATTTGTAATTTGTATTTTTTGGTTTTGTATTCCTGCTGATTGTATTTGTGTATTTTTGTATGTTTTTTTTTTTGTCTGGGTCAGGCCTGAAAAGGGATCTTTGGTCCAGTGCCTTTACCCATTTACCAAAGAATAAATGAAAATGAAAAAATGAAAATGAGATGCTCAAGAGGCTGGAGTACATCTAAGGAGGGAACAGGGAGAAGAGGGGTTGGGGGAAGAGATGCCAGAAGGGCCTAGGCACAGAAAGTCAAGTAAGAGTTGAATTCCTGAACCACTGCTGCATGATCAGATACGAGGGAGTTATTTATTTTGATGAGAGGGGTAGGGGTTGTGGGGGGGGGATAGGGCATGGGCTACCTTCCAGAATTTTGGGGTGTGTTAATGTTGTTTACAAATGTGGATATGAAGTAGTCAGTTTTTGCTAGTCTGATACCTGTAGCTTTGGTACAAGAATTGTGTAGGGCCCGCTACGTTACATAGTCACTAGGTAGATTAGAAGCCCTATGCTTTTTCCAGGCTTGATCACGCACCCGGAGACAGGATAATAACTCAGGGGAGACCCATGGGAGCTGGCTACCATGAACCCTACTGCATTTAATAAGTGCATGATGGTTCCAAGCTGTCAGGGCTTTACTCTTGAAATAGACAATGGCATCATCCACTGCAGGAGCTGAGGTTAATGGTGACCAATTGGTGTGGGCAAGGTCCTGGAGGAGGAGATTTCGGTCCAGAGATTTGTGGTAGCGAATTTGTGAAATGTTGTGGGGCAGATTTGGCCTATGAACCTTATGGATTATAAAAATAAAGTGGAGGCTACTAATGGTGTCAGGTAGGATACCCAACTGTTTGATACTGTGGGGGTGGGTGGTAAGGGACCAGTCTATCAGGGAGTGGTTTAAAGCTTTTGAGTTCAGCCAGGTAGGTTCAAGGATAAGCTAAATGAGATTATTTGCAGCAACTTTGTTCTGGGCTTTGCTTAGAGAGGAGGACAGCCAGTTTAGGTTGAAATCTCCCAGTAAGAACAATTCACCTGAATTGGAGTGTGAAACAATAGTGGTGGTGAGTTCAGCTGCAACAGTGGAGGGAAGGCCAAGGCAACAGTAAACACCCACGACAGAGCTGGGAATAGTGAAGGACAAGGAAACCCGAATGACAAGGGCCTCATATGCTGCTGGGAGGGAGGTTGAGAGGGTAGTGGTAAATTGTAGGGAGGAAGAGATGCACATTGCCACTCCACCTCCCCTGCCGACCCTGTCTCGACAGGAGATGGAGTAACCAGGGATTCAGAAAGAGTGATCAGGTATCTTGTTACTGAGCTAAGTTTCAGAGAGGATAAGGATATCAGGGGCTAGTAAGGCTGTCATAGCTTGGAGGAAATCAAATTTGGGTAGTAAGCTCTGTATGTTGAGGTGCAGGATTTTGAGGCCTTTATGGAGATCATGCAGATCAGAGGAGGAGGAACCATTGTTTTTAAAAGTGGCCCCTTTGGCATCATAGGCAGTAGGATCAGGGTTTGGGTGAATATTGCCTGAGGTGAGGAGGAGGAGGAGTGCTTTAATGAGGAGATGGAGTTTGGGAGATTTGTACCATGGCAGAGAAGCATGCAATTTCTGAATAGGGTTGGGGGCAGGAGATTCGGAAATAGTTGTAAGGAGTTGAAGAGACGCAAAGGTGTTGGGGTGGATATTAAAAAAGCAACAGGAAGGATGGTGAAGTGAGTCCATTCACTAAAAAAATGCCACCAACAGCTTAATCTGCTTCAAGGTCAGTTGGCATTCATTTGCATCCCCCCCCCCCCCTCGGGTCATGCCTGAAAATAGGCAGGATTTGTCTAGTGCACTTACCCGGTCAACAAAAACTAAATAAAATAAAATAAATCATAAGCAGAATGAGAAGGGGGTTATAGCACGGATGAGGATGGGGGTGAAGGGAACAGGGATATAGTGTATGGGTGGGTCATTTGGAGTTGGTGAAGAGTGGATAGAGACATTGGGGAAAGTATGGAAGGGAAGAAAGAGGAGGAGAAGGAAGGGAGGAATTTTAAATATTTTTCCAGCAGGATGAGTTAAGCACCAGCTTGAGAGAATTGAAGGGAGGATAAGCAAATTCAAGAAGCCCAGATGGGCAGAGCTTCAGCAGGGTGAGTTAAGCACCAGCTTGAGAGGATAGAAGGGAGTGTAAGAAAATTAGAGAAGCCAGGATGAGCAGAGCTTCAGCAAAGAGAGTCAGGGAGGAAGATGTAATGGTCATCTAGTGGCCAATTTTTATAGGTTGCTAATGGAAAATCCAGGACTTAGTAATTTACACCCGAGATCATCTGACACAGCACAGCTATATAAGAAATTGCCCAGATAGGCAGGTTGGTGAGGAGGTGGTGCACCGCACTGGCGGGGAAGCCCTAGAGGGAGCAAGCATATCTGTGAGATCCTTCTGCGGGCAGGCAGAAGCAGGCAGCTGCAGCAGTAGTTCCACACTGTGGGTCAAGAGTAGTGCCCAATCAGAGGCCTGACAGATGTGAAGAACAAGGAGGCACAATTTGAAGATAGAGGGGAACAGCTCAGAGGTAATGTGAGGAAGTACTTTTTCATGGAGAGGGCTGTGGATGCATGGAACAGACTTCCTGAGGAGGCTGTGGGGTCAAAAACTGTGGGGGAAATTCAAGAATGCATGGTACAGACATAAGACAATTCTAGTGGGGGGTAAGAGGAAGTAGGCTGTTGGTTAACTAGGATCTGCAGCTTATTCATTAGGTAGGGAAATGGGCAGACCAGGTGGGCCAAGTGGTCCTTATCTGCCATCAAATTCTATGTTTCTGTGTTTCAAATGATCATCACCTATCAAACTTTGTCCAGCATGTGCCTACAAAAGAAAACATTTGATCATTAAACCAGTAGGTTATATTCTATTCATATTATTGTAACTATACATTGGAAATAATACTAGGTTCATAGTGCATTTCTTTCTGTGTCAGGCCACGGACTTTTTGCTTGACCCTCATATTCCAAGGTCTTTTTCACTGTACATAATCCTTAGGTCAATACCCTCCATATGATATTTCCTCTTGGGGTTATTTCTAGCCTCGTGCATAACAGTACATTTTGACACAATAAAACTCATCCTCCACTTTTTAGACCACTGTGCTATTCTATCCAGGTCATTTTGTATAATATCTGAGTCAGATGCGGTATTGGCTTTAACATCTAATTTAGTAGGGCTGTGCATGGGCCAAATATTATTTCCCAAATGCCGTGAATAGTAGGCTTCCCAAATATTCAGATGTATTTCCTGAATAGTTCACTATTTGGCCACTGTTTATGAACAACTATTCAATGAGATTTCCAAGTCTTGCAGAGCTTCGTTGACTAATCAAAAGCCATTTCTGGAGTGCACAGGCAAGCGCACCATGTGACTTCCTCACTCTGAGTTGGTAGAGGACAGGAAGTAGTTGTTTCTGAGTGCTAACTCTGCAGTACTTCTGAGACCTTAAACTTGCCAAAAAAGAAATAATTATTTGCTCCACGGACTTTTTTGGATCAGTATTATTTGTTTGATCAATGTCATAAAAGCTAGATTTGTCTCTATGACAGGTATTTTTGTCCTTATTGCTGTACTCAGTTACAGGGACCAGAAGGGCTGTCTACTAACTCCCCTTCTCTGCTGCTCTATGACACAGCTCCAGTGTGATTTATTTTAGTGAAGCACATTTTATACTTGTGTTTAGTTTTTTTTTCTGTCATCTGGTTCCATTCTTGGTTCCCTGTGTGACTGAAGAGGGTGTCTACTAACTGTCTCTCCTGTAGGCAAATGCGCATAATTTGCCTATATGTGCATAATATTTGATTTTGTGAGGCTCTGCCCTACATGTGCATGCTTAATATATTTTTTCATGAGACTGTGCTCCAAGTGTGCACAGCTGTGTGCACACAGGTTTTGAAATAAACTTCTGCTGTTCTAAGCCAGTCAGAGTTGACTTACTAAATTATTATTGTTAGTCATCTGGTTCTGGGCTTGGAACCCTGTACAACTGAGGAGTACATTGGCTGACTGTCCCCCCCTTCTACAGCTCGCCATGCACGAGTAACCTGTACATGTGAAATATATTTTTTCCTAAGTCTGTGCCTTGTATGCGCATGATTGTGTGCATGCATTTTTTTTTGTTTTGTTTTGTTTGTTAACTAAATTGTTGCACTTAGTGGGGCAGGTTTGACTCACTGAGTTGAGTGTATGTCATATGTCAGTTCCTTGGTCAGTTCCACGTTTGACTAAAGAGCTTGCCCTCTTCTTCCCCTTCTTAGTAGCAATGTTTTTTTATTTGCTACTGCTTTTTCGTGGACCAAAGTAGTAGACCAGGGAGGGGCTGTGGACATGGCCTACCTAGACTTTAGCAAGGCATTTGACACAGTCCCACACAAAAGATTAATAGTCAAATTAACCAGCCTGGGAGTGGGACCCAGGGTGGTAGCCTGGGTAAAACATTGGCTGGACAACAGGACACAGAAGGTAATTGTAAATGGAGTCCATTCTGAAGAAAGGGGGGTTACTAGTGGGGTACCGCAGGGTTCAATTGGGTCCAGTCCTTTTAATGTCTTCATCAGTGACATTGCAGAGGGACTGGAAGGAAAAGTATGCCTTTTTGCAGATGACACAAAAATCTGCAACAGGGTTGATACACAAGGAGGCGTGGAAAGGATGAAAAGGGTCTTGGCAAGTTTGGAGGAATGGTCAGAAGTATGGCAGCTAGGATTCAATGCAAAGAAGTGCAAAATAATGCACCTGGGAAACAAGAACCCAGGGGAAGAATACACAATGGGTGGGGAGGTAGTAACAACAACAAAAAAGGAAAGGGACCTGGGGGTAATCATATCAGATGACCTTAAGGTTAGCAAGCAATGTGAGAAGGCAGTAGGGAGGGCTGGGGGTATACTGGGATGTATAGGGAGTGGCAACAGCAGAAGAAAACAGGAAGTTGTTACCCCTCTGTACAGACAGTTGGTGAGACCCCATCTGGAGTACTGTGTAGAGTTCTGGAGACCCCATCTCTGCAAGGACACAGACAGGATAGAGGCAATCCAGAGGAGGGCAACTAAAATGGTGCAGGGTCTGCAAGAGAAGCCATATGAGGAGAGACTAAAGGAGCTTAATATGTATACCCTTGAGGAAAGAAGGGAGAGGGGGGACATGATAGAAAATTTTAAGTACCTCAGTGGAATCAACAAAGTCCAAGAGGGTAGCATTTTTCAGAAAAAGACTTGCAAGAACAAGGGGACACAATTTAAAGATAGAAGGAGGGCGGTTCAGGGGCAATGTGAGAAGTATTATTTCTACAGAGAGGTAGTGGATGCATGGAACAGCCTTCCTGAGGGAGGTTGTAGGGTCTAAAACTGTGGGAGAATTCAAGAATGCATGGGACAGACATAAGGCAATTCTTGTGGGGGGTAGGAAGAAATAGGCTGTTGGTTAACTAGGATCTACGGCCTATCCTGTAGGTAGGGAAATGGGCAGACTAAATGGGCCTAGAGGTCCTTATCTGCCGTCAAAGTCTATGTTTCTATATGTTTCTATGTATGGTATAACTGCTTGGGTTGGCATGAGTATTACCGTAGTTCCACAAGCACTAAGTAAAGCATCACACACACAGGCACTGCCTAGTAATAGTTTGTGTTTTACACAGTAACTACGAGTGACCTGATACCTCATGGCTTAGCAATCTTGCGAACATGCTCGGTCCAGCCCCAGCAAAGCCATCTGCACCACTGGCCCCAAGTAGTGTGGGACAGGATGATAGACCCACAAATGTACAGCACATCCAGGAGATTACTGCTGTGCCATCCCTGGGCCGCCAAACCCCAAAACAATCTATGCAGAACAAAGGAAGCATGGGGGGGGGGTCTGTAACAAAATACAGTTAAGAGCAGCAGAGGGTAAAGTTACCAATACATTTAATTATGATGAGGCTGGAGGATGCCAATAAAGCCCCATGTGCTTTGACCAGAACCTAATCTTTGTCAGGGGGCATGTTGGCAACATATAAACATGCTATGAATCAACAACCCTTAAATAAATACACACCATAAATAAGAGAAGTTATAATGAATGAAACTGAGATGCCTTTCTAACAAAACAATCCGAAAGTAACATGCCCAAGGATGAAACACTACATCAAGATTACAAAGCATCATAAGATCAGTTCATACAGTGGTGACAGTATGCGATGCAATATCTTACAAAGTTACTGCAAAATGCTGAAGTATGCTACAAGGAGCAGTGTACTTTAATGGCAATTATGAAATGGGTAGATAGAATGCTGAATTCTGATGGGCCGAGAGCTACTTTTAGCTGGGCCGTTATCCCAGCACAATGGCCCAGCTGAAAGTATTATGTTTAAAAATGCATGAAATTTACTAAAATGATCCATTTCATAATAGCAATAAGGCACTCCAGGGGATGTGTTATGGTGGGCTAACAGTCCTTCCTGGGTAGTGGAAGTCCTCAGCTATGCCTCGAGCTTCAACCAACCTCAAGGTGGGCTGTTATCCCACCATGACACACCCCCTACCATGCCTTATTGCTTAATTAAACTCTCGTCATCCAGTATTTTGTGGTATGTAATTTATTGCAAAGTACTGAATTGCATCATCTTGCTCCACTGTACATTATTGATGCATAATACAATTCCAGAGAAGGAGATGAGATGGACTACATAGACCATGACAGACTGGTGTCTGTCTGCTTTAAGTGGGCTTAAATATTTTTCTCATCAAGCAAGCCTTTTAGTTCTGGTAGCAATGGGAATAGTATTAATACTTCCAATACCACCAGTAGTACTACTACTACTACTACTACTCTAGTGTTACCACCTGTTCCACCTGTACATTCACTGTCGTATCCTTCTATGCAGTAGTAGGGGGGCATTAGAGCTGAAATGCTTTGTGCAGGAAGCAGCAGACACCACAACCAGTGTTCCTACTGCTACCACTATGGCTGCTACATCCACAGTCAGTGTGCTTCCCACCATCACTGGTGCCATTCTTGCAGCAGCCACCCTTCCTGCTGTCACCACTATTGTAGCCACTGTTACCTTTATTACTATGTCCATGGCCAAAGCACCTTCTACCATGACTGTGACCATGAACGCTGCAGCGTTGACCCAACGCAATGCTTGATATCATTTTCACAGTGCTATGAGTATGCCACATGGAACTTGTGCTGCATTAGTGAGAGCTCTATGTTGGGCATTGAAGCGTCATTGAGGTGTGTATGGTACACCAAGTTCGAAGGATGATTAATGGTGTTGTTTAAGTGCTTTTTTAACCTATCCTTCAAAAGCATCTTTCTTGGCCGAATACCAAATAACAAATATCGAATACCTGGGACTCAAATACCGAATGTTCGTGTTAAAATTCAGGAAAAGGTATTTGCACAACCCTGTATTTTAGTATAATCTGCAAACTTACAGTAGATTGAACTCACATCTGAAACTAAATCACTAATGTAGATATTGAATAACACAGGATCTAGAATTGAGCTCTGTGGCACACCACTGGTGAACCCACCCTAACTAGATAGGTGCACATTGACCCTGACGTTCTGACTTCCACCATTTAGCCAGCTGGCTACCCATTTAACAAGTTTTGGTTTAATACCTAAGCTAAACATTTTATTTATTAATTGACTGTTATTAATTGACTATGGGGTACAACGTTGAAAGCCTTACTTAAATCTAAATTATATTGCAACTATAGAATTTCCCTCCTCTGGATCTTTTTTTTTTTTTGTATTATCTATTTTTCCACCCCCTGCTCACTGGCCCTCCACTCCTTCAGGTTCTGTCAAGTTCCCCCAACCTCTCCTGTCCCTGCCCGGCCCTTCTCTAGTCCCCCAGATTGCAGCCGACCCCTGGGATATCCCGACGTATCCCTTCACAGGGCGGGTCTCCCTCCTCCGAGGGGGAAGGCACCAGGGGACGAGGGTAGCCTCAGCAGATCCTTCTAGGGCACGGGGATGCTGCTGGGGAACAGGAGGCACCGGAAAGGTGCTGGAGGCCCCTGGGGAATAGAGCCGTCATCCAGAGGGCCAGCAAGTGATTTTCCTGGTTTTCTGTTGGGGGCAGCGTAGTGACGTCATGGCGTACGCTGATGTCCGCTCCTCCCCCAGTTAGTATTGGGGACATGCATCCTGTGATACTCCCAGCCTCTGCTAGGAGCCAGCAGGTGCCAGACCAGTCCCCTATGCTCCCCCGGAGAAGGAGAGCTGTCCTTAGGATGCTCAATCCTTCTCCCCCCCGGCCAGCTCTCCAGCGACCCGGGCTCATTCCCGAACCCAGGTCGCTGGCATCGCAAGCAGAAATCCGACCGCTGCAACGGCGGGCTCCTCTGGATCTTTAATGATGTAGGTTAGTCATACATGATGTCTCAGATTTAAATCAATGCTGGAGTTTATGTACAATACCTTTAGCTATGCAGTTCTCTTCGATCTTTGTCTTAATACTCTTTTACATCACTTTACACATTACAGATGTTAAACTTATTGGTTGATAATTATTGACTTGGTGTCTCTCACCCTTTTTAAATATTCTGATCACAGTAGCAGTCCTCCAGTCCTTTGGTGTTTCTCCTGCCTGTAAAGAGTTATTAAATATATGATGCAATACTGGGGTGATTTCTCAAGCTACCTCTCTAATAAACATTGGGCTGATCTCATCAGGCCCCACTGATTTACCCAGCTGAAGTTTAATTAAATTATCCAAGATATCCTCTTTACATAATGGTATGAAATATCCTTCAGTGTTATTTATGTTTGCTGAATCAGGATCCATTTGAAAAACAGCAAAAATGTATATTAAATTCCTCTGCTATTCCTCTTTCTCCTATTATTAACTTGTTGTTAATTCTTAATGGCCCAATACTGTTCCATCCATTTTTTCTGGAGTTTACATAATTAAAGAAAGCCTTTGTATTAGTCCTCTCAGTTGCTAGTCTTATTTCAGATGACCTTTATCCATCCTGATTTCTTTTTTAATGATTTTATTTAACATTTTTTGTTTATTCCTACAGGTATTTCCTAGGCATGGATATTTGTTGAATAATTTTTATTGCATATTTTCCTGTTTATTAGCCTCTTTAGTTTTGCAGAAAATTTTGGGGGGGGAATGTATTTTCCACTTAGTATTATATGCCTTCCTTAGGGGAATGTATTTATCCCTTAGTTCATTGAATCATATTTTAAGAGTATTCCAGCATGTTTCCACTTCTTCATGTGTCATATCTAACTCCCAATTCCAATTCTGCAGGTTTTCCCTTATATTTCACAGTCTCCCTTATAGTACATGTATTGTATCATAGGTCATAGGTAGTAACTGAGCTGAGAAGACTTACATCCATTGTGCTCGCTGAGGCCCTAGTTATGGTAACTCCCAGTTCTGTTTACTACACAGTATTTATCCAGTTCCCTCTTGAACTCAAGCATGTTCTTACTGGTGACCACCTTTTAAGGCAAGTTGTTCCAGACTGGAATTACCCTGACACTAAGCCACTGTTTCCTTTTTATTGTCTTAAAATGTTGCCCCTTCAACTGTAATGTGTGCATCCTAGTGTTATAATACTGATCCATAAGTGTAAGTCCACTTTAAGTTGGTGTCTTTAAGCGATCTGTACACCATACATAGGTCTCCTCTTAGTTGCCTATACTCCAGTGTGTGCATCCCGAGATCCTCCAGTCTGTCCTCATAATCTCTGTCCCTAACATCAGCCACCAACCTAGTTGCCCTTCTTTGAACCCTCTCCAATCTCTT
The DNA here is from genome assembly GCA_016271365.2 of Neoceratodus forsteri. Taxonomy (NCBI): domain Eukaryota; kingdom Metazoa; phylum Chordata; order Ceratodontiformes; family Ceratodontidae; genus Neoceratodus; species Neoceratodus forsteri. The sequence goes on from CM057456.1 coordinate 1,686,379,482, forward strand.
GACATCTGTTCTAAACCCAGGTGACCAAAACTGGGCACAATACTCCCAATTGCGGTCTCACCAGCGGATTGTAAAGAGGCACGATCACCTCACTTCTTCTACTCCTAATATGTTTCTTGATATAGTTAAGTATATCACTAGCAGTTCTTATCATTTGGCTACAGTGTTGATGGAACTTGAGATCATTAGTCACTTTAATGCCCCGATCTCTTTCTTCAATGACCTTACCCAACTTATGTTCATTTAGAACATAATCTGTTTTTTTTGTTATTTTTCCCAAAGTGCATAACCGCACATTTATTCATGTTAAAGGATAACTTATAATTCCTCACCCAGCTTTCCATCCTACATAAAGCAGCCTACAGCTTCTGTGCATCCTCGTTATTTTTGATGCTAGTAGCAATCCTGGTATCATCTGTAAATTTGGTCTCCCAAACTTCCCCTCCACCAGTCAGTGAATGTATATGTATGTTAAACAAACAAGGCCCCAGTACTGATCCCTGGGGAACTCTGCTTTCCATGTTTAACCAGTCTGAATATGCACCCTTCAAACAAACCCTCTGCTTTCTTTCACTCAACCATGTTTTTACAAAAACATGTGATATACCCAAGTATATTGTGTTCTATTAAGGCGTCCACTAATTCCCCATGAGGGACCTTTTCGAATGCTTTTGAAAAATCCAAAAATACTACATCCACAGAGGTGCCCTTGTCCAATGCCCTGCTCACATGCTCATAAAATTCCAGGAGATTTGTTTGGCATGATAAGCCTTTCCTAAAACCATGTTGTGCGTTGTCACAGTCCCTTGCCAGGTTCATGAGCTCCACTATTTGGTACTTAATAATGGTTTCCAACATCTTCCCCAAGACAGTGGTTAAACGTACGGGCCTGTAGTTGCTCAGTTCTTATTCTGACCCCTTTTTATGGATTGGGACAATGTTTGCCTTTCGCCAAACCTCCACCACCTCCCCTCTATCCAATGATACTTGGAATAGTGCTGTTATGGGTTCTGCCAAAACTGCTGCCGTCTCCCTAAGGACTCTAGGATGGATCTCATCTAGACCTTGCGATTTATTGGGGTCCAAATGGATCAATCTTTCCTCAATATCCCCTCTATTCAAAATAATTCTATAGCCTGCATTTTTCATATGGTCCCTAGTACCTTTAGTTTTGTCATTAAAAACTGATTCAAAATAATTATTGAAATGTCCTGCCATAGCCTGGTTGTCATCAACTATTTCTCCAGCCTGATCCTTATAGGTCCCACAGTAGATTTGCACCCCCTTTTGTTAGTAATGTAAGTAAAAAAAGATTTATGATTATTCTTAACTTTTGTGACCAGATTTAACTCATATTTTTGGGTTGTTTGATTAATAATTTTTAGTTTCTTTTAATAGTCTTTTATAAACCAACCTTGTTCTTGCACACACACTTTTCCTGGCTTTATTATAAGCTCTTTTTTTTTCATTTTAATCAATTTTCTAATTCTTGGGGATAGCCATGAGGGAATTTTACCCATTTTATTATATTTCTTCCTGAGTGGAACATACTTATTAACCAAGCCTATGATTTTGTTCTCCAAGATAACCCAGTTATCATTTAATGTTTTATTTTCAAACTCTTTTTGTCATTCCCACTCCATGAGTTCCCCTCCTTATTTTGCTAAAATTTGCCTTGTTATAGTTCTGAACCTCGGCTGAACCAAATATCATAGTATTTACTCACTTAAGTACAAAACTAATCATACAGTGGTCTCTTAAGCCAAGTGGAGAGGTAACGCTACAATGTATAATCGAGTCCCCCAAAATACTTAACACCAGATCCAGTGTGTTATTCCCCCTTGTACTGCCCGCTGTATGTTGATCCAGACCAGCTAATAGGAAAGAGTCCTGGTATCTTAACTCATTTGGCGTCCCTGCTACTTGCTTTGACAAATTGATGCCGGGCAGATTAAAGTTGCCTAAAATAATAATAGTTTCAGTAGACGCTAGAGAATCCAAGAAGCTAAGAACAGCCTCATCGTTCTGTGGGGAAATCGAGGGTGGTCTATACATGGCCCTAATTTTTATTTTTGTGCCATTTAGTGGCAATACCTTAATTCACAGATGTTCTATTCCTGGTACTTGAGGAACTTCAATAACTTCTGATTTAATTGTATCAGATACATATAAGGCTACTTCTCCATCTTTTTTACTGATCCTATCCATATGATATAGATCAAATCCAGGTATATGATGGTCCCAGTTACCCTCAGGTGACCACCAGCTCTCAGTTATGGCGCATATCTGGATTGTTTCCATATTAAGGAGATATACTAGTTCATCAAATTTATTTGTAAGGCTCATGGAATTAAGGGACAGGCATTTCCAGTCCTGAGATACATTATCCTTTCTAAGATGTTTGGGGATATCTCCTGATGCCTGGGAAGCTTGTTGGCTACCCCCTACCCACTTAGTGCCTAGTTTAAGTAGTTTGCTACCTGAAGTTGTATTTCCTTAGCCAGTAATCTAGTACCATGTCTGTTTAAATGCTGACCATCATTCCCAAACAATCGTGGGTCCCTGAAGGTGTCCCAATGGTGGATAAATGTAAAACCCTCCCTATGGCACCACCTTCTCAGCCACCCATTGAGCTGTCTAATATCTTTATGTTTGGCTACCCCAGTTTGAGGGATGGGTAGGACCTCTGATACCATAATGTGACAACCCTCCAACCTCAGGGCCTCTCCAACAGCCTCAAAGTCCCTTTGAATGTCCAGGTGTGCCCTTTTAACAACATCATTAGTACCATTGTATAATACTGTGACTGGATTTAGGGTATTGTCTAATAATTCTGGCAACAGTTTACGGACATCCCTTATACCTGCCCCTGGTAGGGTACTAACTGTTGTAAACTCATTTCTACCCTGGCATAGTATTCTATTGATGTTTCTAACCATCGTATAGTTATTCCTCTATACCTATACACTTTTCTTTGAATTTACACTTCTATTGTGGAGTGGTCACTTGAGTATAAGGGTATCCTGACTTTGGTTGTGATGTTACTGGTAATATTGGTTATGACCAGGTCCAGGATGTTATTTCCTCTTGTTCGACTATTGATTAATTGGGTTAGAATATTCTCTCTTAGGATATCCAGGAATATTTTACTGTTTTCTGTGCTTGCTGTAAGCATGTCCCTGGATATGTCTGGTAGGTTAAAAATCTCCCAATATAATTATTTATCCTTTAGTAGTCATTATATTAACTTCCTCAGCAAATTCTGATGTATGTCCCTTTCTACTATTTGGCAGAAAGTAGCAGTTCCCTAGAACAATGCTATAAGATTTAATGTTCTCAATTGTTATCCAAACTATTTCATTATTTCTATCTGTAGACAGGGTTTTTGTGACCAGATTATTATTTCTATAAACTGCTACCCCCTCTCCTTTTAACGTGTCTGTCCTTGTGTATTAAATTCTATACTGAAATTGCTTTATCACAGGTGTCATTTAGATCCAACCAGGTTTCCTGAACTGCAATAACATCTATTTTTTCTGTATATAATTTTTGTTTAAAGAGATCAACTTTATTAACCAGGCATCTGGTATTGAGTGAAATGATTTTTAATTCATCAACCTTTTTAGCTTTCTTTGATGCGTTGTTTCTCCATTTCTCATGTTGCTTATTGATAATCTGACCAATATGTTTTTTGTCCTCACCCCCAGCTATATGCTTAAAGGCTTGTATATGAATTCATAATTATATCATCCAACAGTTCAGCACCCCTGGAACTTAAATGTACAGTAGTCTCTTTCACAGAGTGATCTATTTCCAATAAACATGTTCCAATGTTTTATCAAGTAAAAGTCATTTTTGCAAGTCCAATCATCTAGTCAACTATTTACATTTATGAGTTCCTGCATTCTTCTTCTAGACACTCAAAGTACTGGAAGGATTTGGAAAAAATTGGTGTAATGCCCATAGTTGTTGCTTTTTTGCAAAGTTCTGTATAATTTCTTTTTATTTCCTCTTGGCTAGTCCTACCTATATCATTTATCACTAAATGTATTATTAGTTTTGGTGGCCTCCTCCCTAGACTTGCACAGTCTCTCAAGATTTTTTTCTTATATCCTTAATGTGAGCTCCAGGCAAACATGTCACCACCCAATTCATTTTATTTTTTTACATATTATTCTGTCAGTATATCTAATCATGTAATTTCCAACCACTAAAACCTTGTTTATATGCATGTCTGTGTTAGGGGTCTAATTTGTTTCTACTGGTTGTCCCATGTATCTGTTTTGCCAAATGATACCTTGATCTTCCAAATGTTTATGTATCTGTGTCCTTCTGCCCCTTCTAGCCCCTCTTCTGGGCTGAACTGCTGTCCAATCATCACTCTCCCCTTCACTATCATCTGTTCTGCTGCGTTCCCCCCCCAAGCTATATGTCTCAGGTGTTATAGGCATAATGGAGGTATGCACATCATTTTTGTTTAATACATCTGACTCTACAGGTTTCACCATTTCTCTTATCATGATATCCATGTAATTTTCCAACTTTCTAATTTCTTTTAGGTTGTTAAGTTTCTCTCTTAACATTAGTACCTACTCCTCTAATACTTTTATGTTAGTATCATGGTTACAAGATCATTTCTCAAATCCTTCTTCTGTTGGCTGTGCTATTGATGTACTCATTTCAAATGTATTACATAGAACCTCAGTTCTACCTCCCTCTATGTTTATACAGTTCAAAGCATTCATAATCCTAAAATAAAAATAGAACTCCTACTGGCTGTCACTGGCAGACGCTCACACAGTGTTCTTTAAATAGGTCTATATGACCTCAACTGACCCCTCCTGCTTGCTCTCATCAAGTCGGTAGCGCAACCTCAGAAACACAGTTTAAAATAATAAAAGATATCCGGCAGCCCTCACACCTAGAGCTGCACTAAAATAAACTTAGTGCACCTTAAAATCAATTTAAAACCTGTCCGTGCAGTGCTCCTTCATTTTCTGTAGTCTATCCCTATCACTGGATTACACTGCCTAGCATGCACTGCTGTTTTTATATGGGATTGGCTTGACTAAAAAACCCCAAAAAGTGCAATATTGTTTTTAAAGATGTGTATAACCTCAACAGAGAGGGCTCAGACCATTCCTTTCTTGTCTACTGTCAAAAAAAGTACATAAAATTGGTATCAATCCCTGAGGTCCACAGCAAATTCTATATAGACTACTTTGTGCAATCCAATATTCTGGACTCCTTTGGAAAATCTTCTGCTGTGATAGTTTTGATAAATCCTAGGGCAGATAGCAAATAGACAATGTGCTATGACAGAACCAATCTATTATAACATTTCACAGGGATATTAAAATACACTAAAGTTAACTCAATGAAAAAACAGAAAAGAAGGCATTTGTAGTGTCTTCTTGCTCTTTGTAACTTCCCCCAACATAAAAGACAACTGAGAGATAATGCTACAAAGAGTCCTGATGTATGAAGACTCATCTGGTGCTGTTCACATGCTTTTTTGGCTGTTCTGACTAAACCATTAAGCTTGGATGGTTGTTTGCTGCCCATCTTGTTTATTCCACCAGGTATCTGAAGGCTTCAGTCATGACCTACTTAGCTACTGGCCACTAGGAAGCAGACAGTCTTTCCTCATCATAGGTCTTCCCCTGTTAGGTATGAATAATTTTAATCGCCATCTTTTGGACTGTGTCCAGCTTAGCCTTGTCCTTTTAATTGTGAAGGTTTCAGAACTATGCACTGCACTCCAGGTATGGCCTCTCAAGGAACTGTAAAGTGGCAGGATCATTTCCTTCCTTCTACTTCAGGAGGCTCTACCTATGCAATCCTGCTTGCCTTCTTCTGATACTCCTTGTTACATGAAACAAAGGTCTTGAGACTGTTGCTTATTATAACACTCTCTCATGAGGTCCTCTATAACCACACTCCCAATCCAATATTCAGTTCTCGGGTTCTCTTTTCCCAGGTGCACAGCCTTGCACATTTTTGGTGCTAAATTTAAATTGCCAAATCATAGACCACCATTCAAATCTCTCCAGGTCACTCTTCAATTCTCTTAAACCCTCCTCGTTATCCACTAGCCACATATTTTGGTGTCATTTGCAAAGAGACACACACATCCCAAGATACCCTCTTCAATGTCACAAATCAACATATTGAAGAGTACTGGATCCAGGACCTACCCTTGTGACACATGACCAGTCACCCATTGACCTTGTTCTGCATACCATTTAGTGCCACCCTTTGAATTGCCCCCTGAGTCAGTTCTTTACCTACCTTATGATTTTCTCACTACTCCCGAATCCCACAACTTCTAGACTTTTGTGGGTCACCAAGTCAAAGGGCTTGCTAATGTCCAGGTATAGATGTATGGCATTTACCCATGTCCAGCAACTATGACATAGTGTTGGATAATTCCACAAGGTATGTCTGAAAGGACATCCACTTCAAAATGCTGTGCTGCTTGCTAGCCTGGAGTACATGGGATTCCAAGATATTAACCAGTTGATCCTTGACTGTAGACTCAAGATGCTTCCCCACACTATAAGTTAGGCTAACTCAGCTGTAGTTCTCTTGAACTCCCCTGTCCCCATTTTTGTGCAGAAGGCCTACATCCACCACCCTCCAGTCCCTGTGGGTGATGGCTGTTTCAACTGAGCAATTAAAGTGGCCTACCAGAGGAGCATTCAGAGCCTGCCTCACCACCATGACCACCCATGGGTGCTTGCTGTTTATCTCAACTGAATTATGCAATGTTTTGCATAGGTTTTCATATGCTTTAAATAGGATTGACCAAAATAAATGAATACAGTAAACATAGGCTATTCTGTCTTCTTAGGAATCATCATGTATACCAAAAATATTTTTTCTGTGCATCCTGTTGAATATATATGCTCCTCTAAAAATTAAAGGGTACAGTGAAAGATAAATGTTCAACATGCTAAGAGATGTTCTACTCAAGATTACGACAGAATACAAAAAGGTACCAATTGTTCTGGCAGGAGATCAAAATGTAAGGAAGGGAACATTAGAAGAAAAATAAAATTTCTGGAATCTGGACAATATCATTGATATTCCCATATGTTAGGCATTAGATAAATAAAATAATAAAACAGGAAAAATGATGTTACAAAAGAAATAGCTGTGGACCTTCTGTTTAGACCTTTAAAGTGAAGAATTAAGGAGGTATTATGTTGAAAGCTTTACTCTTCTCATATATGGAGGTGGCCCAACTCCCAATATTTGTTTAAAAAATGATTACTCATTCCCATTGGTCCTGTAATTTGAAATTTTAGAACAATAAGACAATGAATATTTCTTTTTAAGCATTGAACTTGCAATTGAGGGGGCTACCTAGAAGATCACTATGCCATAACAAGGAGTTATAAGCCAATAAACATATGTCCATCATAAATGCTAAATGCACAAAGTGGACACCTTTTATGGCAGAAAATAAAAATATAATTTTAGTACATGAATGTGTATTGCTTGTAAAGGAACAACTGTTTAGAGAAGGGAGTATCTGTAATAATGTTAAATGTCTGGAAAGTATATGTGAATATTATGAAGATGTTATTTCATATTTATATTGTAGCCACACATGTGGTTTCCCTTGAAGGGTTTCCCATGAAGGGTTCCTGCCAAAATCTCAATGGTTTGACAAGGAGTATAACAAAATAAAAAAGGCATTATTTTATAAAACTGGAACCATTGCACAAAAATATCTGAATGTCAGTAATTGGATGGACAGCTTAGAATGCACTGAGAAAGGAATACAAAAGCTTAATTAAGGAAAGAAAAAGCTCCACCAGGACAAATTATGGGAATCTGCAATAGTAATAAAGGGCAATAAAAAGTTCTTGGAGCTAGTAGCTCATAGGACAGAGATTTTTCAGAATAATCTAGATGCAGTCATAGATCCTAATGTATGGTATGGCAATTTTAACAAATTATATGAGTCTTGGGACAGATGTGAAGAACAGAAAATAAGACCAATAATTCTCTGTTAATTAAGGACCTAGAGTTACCCAATTGGCCCCTGTCAGTAAAGCAGAAATAATAAATGCAATCAGGGCTCAAAGGTGCAATAAGGCCCCTGGATATAATTGATCATAGGTTTAAATTTTCATGCAAACCCAGACTGTTGGGCAGATCTTTTTTCATCCTGTTTATAGCCATGAATAAATATTTATGTCCAAAAATTGGAACATTCAAATAATTGTTCTGATATCTAAATAAGTCCAGCAACAGGGCCCCAGTGGTTTTCACCTCATCACACTGTTATGTATTGCCCAAAAAGTGTGCTCTGGAACTATTGAAAACAAACCTGAGGAATGGGTAAACCAAAAGATATATATTTTTTTAGTTTTTGTTGACTGGGTAAGTGCACTAGACAAATCCTGCCTATTTTCAGGCATGACCAGGGGAAGGGGGATACAGATGAATGCCAACTGACCTTGAACCAGATTAAGCTGTTGGTGATATTTTTAGTGAATTTGATCTTCTGGTACTAAGCCTGATTTAGAAGAAATTATAGTACTATGGGTGATATCTTCACTCTAATTTTATCATTGAAAAATATATATTAGAAAAGAAATATAAACTATACCTTGTTTTTATAGGTGTCAAGACAGCATAAGATAATCCAAACAGAGGTATGATTTGGAAAATGTTGTTAGTACTAGGAACTGAACCTAGACTTCTTGCAGTTTTAAAAATGTTGCACAAGGATACACTAGCCAGGGTAAGGGTTTCAAGGGCAGCAAATACCATTAAAACTTGTAGAGGATTTAATTGGGTGCCTATTGGCATACTTGCTTTTTATCCTATACATAGATACCTTGGTAGATGCTATGGACTGTCTCGGTACATTTTGTCCTAATATTAATGAAGTATGTGTCACATTAATAATGTATGCTGATGACACAGTGTTGTTGTTAAGAACACCATTATAACTTAAAACCGGGTTATGGGGGTCATAAATCATTTCAAGAAATTAGACCTGGAAGTGAACATAGAAAAAACTAAAATTATGTCATTAAACAACCAAAGGTTTGTTCAGAAGAAATAGCCTATATACTAGGATGAGTTTGAGGAAGTACAAGAGTATTGTTATTTGGGAGTTGTCTTTGATTGCAAACTCAGTTGTGGTGCATAATAACAAATAAATTATGAGTACATTGGCGTGTTTAGTTTGCAGAGTCATTTGCTGGGAATTTGTTTACAGCATTAAGAACAACATTCAAAGTAAAGGCAAATAGTTAACCCCTTAATGGAAGTGAAGTCAATGGAGACTATAATAATTAAAAAAATTCTGGGATCCACTCAAAACATTTTTATTAGAACAGTGGTAGGTCTCATTAAAGACTTGCTAAGTGCAGACCTAAGGACTTAATCAGGAATGAGGGCAATGGCAAGCAAGGCAAGGCAACTTTATTTATAAGGTATGCTATTCCTCGGGCTCAGAGCACCAATCATCAAAACAAAATACATAATTAAATAAACCATAACACATAAAATGAAAATAGGCATTGAAGAATATAATATTTAAACAATGGTATTAACTAACTAAGCATTAATATAACCTAAATTTCAGCATGATAGATTTTATTAAAAAGGCCACTGCCAGGGGCTGATTGAATGATCAAGGGGATATCTCATCATATGGGCAACTCAAACTGAGTGACTCAGTTTTGAGCGACTCAGTTTGAGTGCCCATGATGTGAGCTACCCTGAAAGAGTAGCGAGGTGTGGTGATAGTGAGGATGCAGGACAAGAAGAGCAAATGTACAGGAGAGGGAATGGAACAGGAAGGTCAAGTGAACAGGTATGTGGAAGGTAATTTGTCAGGGCACTGCAGAGCTGGCTGTGTGGTCTGGTGGTGAAGGCAGATGGCTGCAGTGTGGGAGGTTCAGGGTTTGGGGCTGAGTGTGGATAGTATTCTTTTTGGGTGTTTGCAGTCCTTGGATCTTTTTTTGGGGGGATGTGCCCCGATCTCCCAGTTTGTCATCAATGGGGCCCCAGATAGCCCCTCCTAGCTGTCTCCAGTACCCCCATGTCAGCCCTACCACCCCTCCCAGAGCTGATTATAATTAGAAAGGGGTGTGTGTGGGGTGTGAAGTGTAATATATAGTTACACCTTGACCATGTTGCAGACCCTCACTGATTGTTCGTCTGCTGTTGTGCATAGTCTCTGTTTCTGTTTTTGGTGCTGCTCACTCACCGATATGTAAGTCACAGAACTATTTTTGCCTTTATAACATGGAACTGCTCAAGGGTAACAAATGCCATAGAAGTGGAGCAGCAACTCTGAAAACCCTGTCCCCTGACAGCTTAAGATGGAAGTGGGGGACCATGAACAGTCCCCATGAGCAGTGGAGAAGAGAGGGTGGATAGGGAGTAGAGAACCAGGAGAGCTTTGAGGTATCCAGCAACCAGACCATATAGACCCTTGAAAGTCATCAACCAGCTGTTGAAGGTGATGCATTACCAGATTGGCAATCTGTGCAGATAGTGCAGGACTAGTGTGAGGTGGTCACTTTGAGAAGTTCCTGCTACCAGCCAGACCATGGCATTCTGTACCAAATGCATGCAATGAATCAAACCTCCAGATAACCAGATCAGATCATTGCAACAGTCCATTCTAGAAGTGAGAAAGGCATGGATAATTATCACTAGAAAGGCAGGTGTCAGATACAATTTAAGCTAAATGATGTTATGAAATTCAAACAGCCATTTCAGACAAGTGCCAAAAACTGATGCTATAATATCAGATTACTGTCCAGAATGACCCCCAGATTTCTTACCTCAGCTACAGCTCTCAATCATTGGCTGCTCAATGAAGGTAAGGAAGCCACTCCGACCATCATCCCTAACCCACGCTGGGCCTGTTCAACAATCAGAACCTCTGTTTTACCAGGGCTGAGGTATAACCAATTGGAAGCCATCCAGTTGTTCTCATCAAGGCACTGCTCCAGCACTGTGGCGGCAGCATTTCTCCATCAGGAGTACAGGACAGGTGTAGAGTTAAGCCGACCCAGGGGACCACGAGGCCAGGAGGGACACTGAGGAAAGGCACGGGAAAGCCGTGGCCAATCGTCTGATTTCCCTGCCCACAGCACCCAGTTGAGTGCCGGGGCTGTGCTCCGCCAGTGGGCGGTCGGCGACCACTAAGCTGACCCAGGGGACCACGAGGCTGGGAGGGACACTGAGGAAAGGCATGGGAAAGCTGCAGCCAATCATCTGATTTCCCTGCCCACAGCACCCAGTTGAGCGCCGGGGCTATGCTCCACCAGCGGGCGGTCGGCGACCACTAAGCTGACCCAGGGGACCATGAGGCCAGGAGGGACACTGAGGAAAGGCACGGGAAAGCCACGGCCAATCGGTAGGTGAGCTCTTTCAAGGCAGAGCAGCCGATTGGTCCTCCTTCCCCCTTTGAATTGCATTGACTGAACTTGGATTACCTGAAGCTGTTCTGGGACTTGGAATTTTTTTTTCTGAAAACTTCAAACAAGAGCTGCTTTACTTGTTTTCTTGTAAATGTAGAGGGAAAATGTTAAATTCTGTGTATTTGTGATTACAAGCCCTTTTTTGGTAATTTAAAGCGGGCCAGATGCTACGGCGCCCCAGCTCCCCACAGCCTTTTGTTGTGCAAATTTTAGTCACTCTGACCAGCAGAAACACTTGTTTCTGTTTTCTACTAATTATTGCTCCTTCCTCTGTCTCTCTCCAGTCTGATTTCCCTGCCCACGGCACCCAGTTGAGCTCCGGGGCTACGCTCCACCAGTGGGCGGTCAGCGACCGCTAAGCCGACCCAGGGGACCATGAGGCCGGGAGGGACACCGAGGAAAAGCACGGGAAAGCAGCAAAATTTTTGACCACCCGCCCTTCCCCCTCCTTGTGTGTTATTTTTATAGGCACCTTTCCACCAAAATCTCTTCCCCCCACCCTCAGCACTACACTAGCCAATAAACTGCATCACCACCCTGCTGTACCACCTAATCAGCAATCCTTCCCTTACTGTTCTCCCAGTAGTTAACCATCAATACCACTTTCATAATGGGGAGACTCCTCCTGCTATTTCTCTCCCTATCATGCATGGGGTTCCTTAAGGAGGATGTCCATATCACACAAAATATGGTGACCCATACACCTAACCACTCTGTCTCATCCTCACTGTATAATGTTCAGACCCTCATATGTGCCCTACCACTGCTGCATCAGTACCCGTGGGGTGACTGCCATAAAGGGACGCAAATCACCATGTAAGTATTACGATCAATGCTCCATTACTGCATATACCGTTCCCCCTTATACCTGACTACCAAACTGCTACTCGGTGTCTCGACACGGTGTCATAGCCCCTTTTGGAGCACCTCCAAAAAGTGGCGACAGAGCAAGAAAAGGAGGACCAAAGACAGCCCCCTCTTCCTATCTCTTGCAGCCCTTATGAAACTCCAATTCTTTCTACTACTCTGTATTGGAAATGTGGAAATCAACCCAGGCCCCCCTGAGTGTATCACCTCACCAGCAGACCTAACCTCTATCAAAGGCCTCAGTTTTCTACATATTAATGCATGCAGCCTCTGAAAAACTTACACTGACACAAGGCTGGGTTGCCCATACCTTGCCAGACTTTCTCGTGGTATCTGAGACATGGCTCAAACCCACCACAGCAGATTGGGATGTTAATCTACCCAATTATCAGTTTTTCAGAGTGGATCGCCTAACAAGGCGCGGTGGAGTAGCTATATATGTAAAGTCCAGTATACCTGTATCCTGCTTTTCTGCAGCCTCGATGCCCAAAGAATTTGAATGTATATCCCTCAAAGTATCTCTCCCTAATACAGCAGCTTTCCAGCTAGTAGGCTGCTACAGGCCCCCCTCTGCTGACCACAAGCTTGTATCCCACCTGGGAAATCTACTCAAACAGGCTCTGAAGAAGTCATTACCCTAGGTGATTTGAATCTAAACTGGCTTTCCAAGGCAGCTGCACCTTTGGTATTGTTCTGTGATACACATGGGCTCACACAACTGATAAATGAGCCAACAAGAATAAACTCAAAGAACAGAAACAACAGCACACTACTTGATATCTTGCTAGTGAACAAACCCCATCTATTCACACACACTGGAGTGCTTTTCAGTGATATAAGTGATCACTGCCTCATTACAGGAGTAAGATCTTCCAGCAAACCAACAACTCCAGCAAAATTTCTAATGAGGAGAGCCAAGAAAAACCTCAATATTGAAGGATATCTGCATGATCTAGCTCACTCTCCAAGCTGGCAAGAGTTTTATCTTGCACACTCTGTGGAAAAAGCACATCGGGTGCTAAACAGCATAATACTAAGTGCCCTTAATACCCATGCCCCAATCACTAGTGTCTGAATAAAAAACAAATCTTGCCGCTGGTTTCAGCTGACCTCAAATCTGCACTGTTGGAGAGAGACAAATTATGGAAGATGGCAAGAAAAAACAAGAACCCAAATGACTGGGTGTTACTTAGGAAAGCCAGGAATAGCTGCACCAAGAAAGTAAGGGATGCAAAGGCTGCCTTTTACTTGTCTGAACTTGACTCCTCCTATCACAATCCTGCTAGGTTCTGGGGCACCATCAAGGGTATTGTAGGGCAGGATTCTGGCACCTCTCTACCAACTCAATTGCACCAGAATAATGGTTCTATCTCTGGCAAAATTGAAGTTCTGTATGCCTTCAATAACCACTTCACAACTGCTGGCCTTGCCTTTGACACCTCTCCAGCTAATCTGCTGCGTGTACAACTAAGCTCCCAGTACACTGGTGCCCAGAGAGCTGATTCTTCCTTCTCCCTCAAACCCGTCCTGTTGAAGCAAGTAGAGGATCTATTATGGCAGTTGGATATTACAAAAAGCACAGGGGCAGACTCTCTTGACCCCTACTTTCTAAAGATTGCATTTCATGTACTTGCAGTTCCCCTAACACATCTCTTTAACCTATCTTTAACCTCTGGTTCTATTCCTACAGTGTAGAAGACAGCCCAAGTGGTTCCCCTTCTAAAATCAGGGGACCCTATGGACCTTAATAACTACAGACCCATTTCCATTCTTCCAGTGCTAGCCAAAATGCTAGAGAAAATAGTGAGCATCCAGCTAAGAGAGTATCTTGATGATGCTAACCTCTTGAATCCAGCTCAATCTGGGTTTAGGGCCAGGCACAGCACTATCTCTGCACTGGCCAAAGTTACAAATGACTGGCAAACCAAATTAGATAAAAAGAATAGTGTCTGTGCAGTATTTCTTGACCTAAGTAAGGCATTCGACACTGTGGACCACGAGCTGCTACTCTCTTCCTTGCATTCCATTGGCCTAGATCCACCCTCCCTTAAATGGTTCAGGTGTTACCTTATGGATAGATCACAGCAGGTAAAAGCTGAAGGTGATCTATCCCCTTTAAAACCACTGCTAAGAGGAGTTCCACAAGGATCTATCCTGGGTCCTATCCTTTTTGCCATCTACATTAATAATATTGATTAAAATCTCACCAAAGCCACTGTCCACCTCTTTGCCGATGACACTGTTTTGTATGTCAGCAACCCATCACTTGCAGTTGCCCGTGAAATCTTACAGGCAGAATTCTCCTTGCTGCAATATCAACTACTTGAGAAAAAGCTTCTTTTAAATGCAAAAAAAAACAAAAGCAATGCTTTTCTCCAATCAAAGTTCTGCCAAGACCTCCCCACTAAGCAGTCTCCCCCAGCTATGCACTATCCTTGGAGAAAATCTGGAATACGTAGAAAAATTCAAATACTTAGGTGTGTGGATTGATAACAGACTCGACTTCACACATCAAATTGAAGAACTGCTGAAAAAACTTCGCCAAAGGCTTGGCCTATTCTATAGAATAAAACACTTCCTAACAAGAGAATCAAAGATGAGGTTAGTCCAGGCCACTTTGCTTTCAGTTGTTGACTATGCAGATTTCCTTTATAGTCACTGCCCCATCTCCTACCTAAGCAAGCTGGATACCCTGTACCATATAGCAATAAGATTCATAACAGATCTTCCAGCTAACACTCATCATTGCTCTCTCTATGCTGCAGTTGGATGGGTTTCTCTACATCTCAGAAGGAACAGAAATGCAGCACTATGGATCTACAGAGCATTGTCTAAAAAACTTCCAAACTATATTCTAGACTGCTTCACCCAGGCCATAGCTAGCTCCTATGCCCTAAGAAGCAACAACCTCGTCATGCTCAAAATACCTAAAGTCAACACCCGGCTAGGGAGGGCGACAATCAGCTATTCTCTATCTATGGCTTGGAATACTCTACAGAAATCCCTAATGCTGTCCAATCTTATACCTCTAGCATCCTTTAAACAGCTTTGCACAAGTTTTTTCACAGAGAAATGTAACTGCTACCACAAGAGCTAGACTTGCCATTTCACAACCCCCCTTCCAGACAGCCACCATATATGGCATATTTTTGTTCTACAGTTCTCCCTCCTGAGCAGCCACCCTTTTTTTACAGTACCCCAGTTCCATTTAATTCTACCTAACTACCTACTACCTACCTAATCCTTCTCCCACTAATCACTGGCCCTTACATCATTCCTAAGTGCTCCCCATTCATCCTAGTATTACATTATGCTGTGTGTATGCCTTCACTCCTATATTGGGATATGTAAATACTTTATCTTTTGTATAATTTTCCTATAACCTACCTTGTCATGTATGTCTGAATCAACTTCTTACCCTTGATCATTGTATTTATAAGTGTTTTTTTTCTGTATCTGTTATGCATATACAGTGCACTGATGTATATGTTGTGTACCAACTATCGAACATTGACCTTATCAGGTCCATCTTGTAAATGAGCCTTGCTCAATGATGCTCGCCTGAATAAATAAAGATTTGATTGATTGATTGATTGATTGATTATCATCAGCAAGGCAGTGAAATACAAAACCATACAGCTGGATGACCTCCACCCAAAGGCAACAGGTGCACAGCAAACTACATGGGGCCAAGGACTGAGACTTGAGGAAGACCAAAGGTGAGAGCAGCCACTTCAGTGATGGAATTATGTAGAGCAACCTGCTGCATTCTCCCAGTAATGTAGGACTCAAACCAGCACAAAACCATTCCAAAGAGTACCACATAGTTCTAAGGGGGTCCAACTGCACCCCATGTTTGACTGTGTCGAATGCAGATGAGGATATCATGTGACACCCTGATGAGAGCTGTCTGAGTACTGTGAAGGGCCTAAAGCCTGTTTGGAAAGACTCATACATGTCAAATAGTTCCAGGTGAGATTCAAACTGTGCCAACACCTTCTCGAGCCCTAATAAGGGAAGGCTCAAAACTGGTCAGTAATTCACCTGTTTGTCAAGGTCCAAAGAAGTTTTCTTCAGGAGGGGCTTAACCACTGCCTTTTTCAAGGTGGCAGGAAAGACACTCCATCACAGAATACTTGACAATCTCAGTAAAAATTGGCCCTAGGGATTCCACGCAGCCAGTTAGCAGCCAGGTAGGCCTGTGTCCAATATACTGTACAGCAAGTGGGGTGCAGATATGAGATTACCCAGAGAACCTCCTCTTCAACAACTTGTTGAAATTAGAGGGTGCTGTTGAGCACTCTTGCTAGGAAAACATGCTTCACTGCAGTTCTGTGGACCACATATTTGTTTCATTATAATATCTTAATATTTTATTTTCTTTTTTTGAAACTTACAGTAATCATTTCATCTCTCTCCGAGGAAGAGGAAAATGTAAACGTTTTCTATGGGGCACTTGAATAAAGGGGGTGCAAATGGCCCCAAAAGTCATCCAACAACAGAGCAGCAGGCCACAATGCCAACGGTGGGAGCAATGAGGATGAGTGATCCACCATGGCATTCTTTGACGCTATCAATGAAAGCTATTGATAGCAAAGTAGAGTCAATACTTTAAAGCATGGGAGAGCAAGATCTTAAAATTGAACTGTCTGTTAAAACATCAACCTCGGCAGAGGCACAAGCAAAAAAAGCCCTTACCACCACCGCCAAGCTTACTCAGGAAAACAGCCAATTGTGGTAGTGTTTCTAGGCGATAGAGAATGCACAGCGGGCCTCAAATCTTCACCTTGTGGGGCTCTGGGAAGGTAGCAAGGGTCCTGACTTGACCTTTTTTGCAGTCTTGGCTGCCCGGAGTTCTTCAGGTAAATAATGGGTCAGGGATGGCCCCTCTGAAGACCAGAGCCTAAAGGAATTCCCCACAAGCTGCTCCATTCCAACAGGATCTCCCGCAAACAATATTAATGGTTACTGTGGGAGTGCTCACTCGAGATACATTACTGAAGGCTGCTCAAGACTCATAGGATTTCAATTACAAAGGTATGACTTTGCATCTTTTCCAGACTTGTCTTTTGCAGCCTGGGAGTTGTCTACTCTTTATTAATGCTAGCTAATCTCTGTATACATGATGGTGGCAACACATATCAGAATATGGACCCCCCAGAAAGCAGGGAAGAAAGTGAGGGCCTTGGAGAAGGAATTTGCAGCAGCCTGATTCCCAAAAGAAACCGATTCCTAGGGAGATGATGAAAGTTGAACAGTGGGACTTTTTCTCTTTCCTGTTCTTTAGCAGATGGGGGTGTAACCAGTGACATTACCCAGTTCAAATGTGCAGCAATGTTTATTTCCTGCTATATCCCCATATGTAAAGCTCTTTAGCATGGGAAAAAGTTTTCTTTGGGTTATACAGATTTGCGGCTCACAGGTAAGCAGTATTATATCCATTCCGGCAATGGTGGAGGCCTTGTGGTGGCTAGTATCTGCCAAATGTTCTTTCTTTTATTTCCTGATATGAGATTTCATTATACAGCTGCCAAGGTGAGCTAAAATATGTTCTATGATGCTTAAAAAGAGAAATTACAATACGTGGGTCAGGAAATTCATCTTTCTTGTCTTAGTAATTCCCTGGATTCCTTTCTGTATAAGATATTTTCATGCATAGACCCAGTTTAATACAATTGCTTTGTGTTGGACTGCTTCATTCTTTAATAACTTTAATTGTTTAGTACATGAATGTATTAAGATGACAGCATGGTAGTCTTGAGAGTCTGCCGTGGTGAGGTGAAATGCTACCCTTATGACTGGATGTATAATATTTAGAATGGAATCACATCAACTTTTTAAGTGAATTTTCACCTTTTACAGACTACCTTTTTTTAGAATGATCACCACACTCTTGCAAGGTGCAGCTATGTTTGGGATATTTAGAATCTTCTTTTTAGTCTGAAATACCCCCAACTCCTTAAGCCAGACTGCTTAGGCTTCTTTTGCTCTATATTCCATTGAATGAATCCTTGCATTTAGTATTGTATGCCTGATAGGCGGTATTATCTGTATGTTGTTTAATGATTAAAACAATAAAATATCTGTTAAAAAAAAAAAAAAAAACTTGTTGAAATTCTACCCAGGCTGTCAGATCGACAATGCCCCTCCTCGGCTAGCTAGCATCAGCCCATGACAGACTGCTTCAGGAAATACCAGTCCAAATAGAGGGCACCTTGTCCAGTCAGAATCTGCTGAACTTCTACACTTATCAGCAGCAAAGGCTTGAATGGATCGTAGACAGGGGTTTAATCAACCTCTCCACTGTGTGAAAGAGGTGAGCAGACAGATTCTTCCCAGCAGCAATCTTCCTTAACAGGAACTCTGTCTTCTTCAGGAATATTGTTCACTGACTCACTGAAGATCATAGACAGGGGGTTAATCAATCTGCCTACTGTGTAAAAGAGTTTAGCAGCCCGATTCTTCCCAGCAGCAATCGTCCTTAACAGGAACTCTGTCTTCTTCAGGGATATTGCCAACTGATGCTCACTGAAGTGAGCCATCAGCATCAATTTATCCTTCATGTAATTTAATGTTCACCAAAAAGGTTCCAATTTCCATCCTTTCTTCTTCAACCACCTCAGCTCATCACCATACCATGGTGAATCACATTAAGACATCAAGGGATGGACACAGTAATGTAGTAGTGGCCACCAGGGAGTAGCAGAAATTGGGGGGGAGGGGCAGGACACAAGCCCATTTTCAGAAGAAAGAGTCCAGAAGGGATTTTCAGCCATCAAGGTGGACAAAGCTATGGAACCAGACAAGATACATCCAAGAATTCTAAAGGAACTCTCAAGAGGTGCTATAGGCCCATGTTAGGCCCAAAAAATAAATCAATTGGAGGAGCTGCTATCCAAGGGCAGTACTGTTTTCATTGTCAGACCAGGCATTGAAGTCCCCCAGCATGAAAAGCACCAAAATTCTAGGAGCATTCAACCTGGTCAACCCTGAAGACCACTAGCTCCTGCAAAAAGCTGCATGCACATCCTGAAGTCAGGTATAAGAGAATGATTTTGCACCAAGCACCTGACCTATATCTAACTGCTACACATTTAGAGATCGTGGAGATTCCTCTAATTCCTGTGAGGTATGCCTTGAGTCCTAGAGTGGCTCTAAAGCAGGTGGCCACCCATCTCCTCTGCATTCCCATCTCAGGCAGTTCACCACTGAATATCTGGACAGAATCGAGGCCTTTAGCACATGGCCTGAGTCATCAATCAGCGAAGTCTCAGTGATGCAGTCAAGGTCTACTAAGGAATAAATGATGAAACCATCCAGCACTGATATTCTAGTCCTCATTGACCATGTATTACAAAGAATGTCTTGACGGGGAGGAGCAGAACTGAGTAGCCAGATTATCTCCTGCCTGAACTCACAAGGTGAGATTCTGGGAAGGGAACAAGACAGAGAAGACTCCAGTCCTGAGTCCATTTCCTCCCAGAGCATCTCCTCGCCCTTGCTGTGCAAATCCTGCCCTCCAATCAGTATCAATAGGACCTAACCTTCAGGCATTGCCCCAACTCCAGAAGATCCACAGCTCCACACAGTGACTGAGAGTCACTGTAGGCAGGACTAGTGGTGACCCCTTGAAAGGGCAGAACTGCCTCAGGATGTCTGAGGAGTATATCAGCCTTAATACTATGAGACCTTTACACCAATTACTTACTCACAAACTGCAAACAGATACTTAAAAACACAATGGCCCCCATATTCAAAATGTTAGCATGGCACAAAACGGAATAGCACAGTGCTAACCACAAATAGTGCAGGGCCATGAGATTGAGACACAGGTGAAACATAGAAACATAGAATTTGATGGCAGATAAGAACCGCTTGGCCCACCTAGTCTGCCCATTTTCTTACCTAATGGATAAGCTGCAGATCCTAGTTAACTAACAGCCTACTTCCTCCTATCCCCCAACTAGAATTGCATTATGTCTGTCTCAGGCATTCTTGAATCCTCCCACTGTTTTTGACTCCACGACCTCCTCAGGAAGGCTGTTCCACGCATCCACAACCCTCTCTGTGAAATACTACTTCCTCATATTACCTCTGAGCCATCCCCATCTGTCTTTAAATTGTGCCCCCTTGTTCTTGCACATCTCTTTTTCTGAAAGATGCTACCATCTTAGACTTTGTTGATTCCCTTGAGGTACTTGAAAGTTTCTATGATGTCCCCTCTCTCCCTTCTTTCCTCGAGGGTATACATATTAAGCTCCTTTAGTCTCTCTTCATATGTCTTCTGGTGAAGACCTGCACCATTTTGGTTGCCCTCCTCTGGACAGCCTCCACCCTGTCTATGTCTTTGTGGAGATGGGGTCTCCAGAACTGCACACAGTACTTCAGATGGCGTGTCACCAACTGTCTGTACAGAGGGATGACAACTTCCTGTTTTCTACTGGTGATGGCTCTCCCTATGCATCCCAGTATCCCCCCAGCCATCCTTACTGCCTTCTCACATTGCTTGCTTACCTTTAGGTCACCTGATATGACTACCCCAGGTCCCTTACCATTTTTGTTATTGTTACTACCTCCTCCCCATTGTGTACTCTTGCCCTGGGTTTTTGTTTCCCAGGTGCATTACTTTGCACTTCTTTTCATTAAATCTAAGCTGCCATACTTTTGACCATTCCTCCAACCTTGCCAAGTCCCTTCTCATCCTTTCCACCTCCCCCCCCCCCGTGTATCAATCCTGTTGCAGATCTTTGCATTGTTTCCAAAGAGGCATACTTTTACTTCCAGTCCCTCTGCAATGTCACTTATAAAGACATTAAAAAGGACTGGACCCAGTACTGAACACTGCGGTACCCAACTAGTAACCTCCCTTTCTTCACAGTGGACTCCATTTACTATTACCCTCTGCATCCTATTGTCCATCCAATGTTTTACCCAGGCTACGACCCTGGGACCCACTCCTAGGCTGGCTAATTTGTTTATTAATCTTTTGTGTGGGTCTGTGTCAAATGCCTTGCTAAAGTCTAGGTAGGCCATGTCCACAGCCCCTCCCTGGTCTACTACTTTGGTCACCCAGTCAAAGAAATCGATTAGATTTGTCTGACATGACCTTCCCACAGTAAATCCATGCTGTCTTGGGTCCTGTACCCCACTGGCCTTTAGGTACTCAACAATTCTTTCCTTCAGAAGTTATTCCATCATTTTCCCTACCACTGAGTTCAAACTGACAGGTCTGTAGTTTCCTGCCTCTGTCTTGCTCCCACGTTTGTGAAGGGGAAGCACATCTGTCCTCCTCCAGTCCTCAGATACCACACCATCCTCCCATGATTTGGTTAAAAGGATAGTCAGTGGTGTTATTAGTTCTCCCCTTGGTTCTTTTAGAATTCTGAGGTGACTCCCATCAGGCCCCATTGCTTTGTCTACCTTCAGTTTTAGGAGTTCTTTCAGAACTCTTTCTTCTGTGAAAGGATGGATATCAACCTCCCTATCCAGAGTGCTTCTATTGACTGTATTAGGTACCTCCCCCACTCTTCTTTTGTGAATACTGAGCTGAAGTTTTCTTTCAGTATCCCTGCTTTTTCACTGTACCTCTCTGCTCACCCACCCTTCTCTTTATTCAGCCTTAGTATCCCTCCCTTTGTCTTTCTTCACTCCCTAATGTACCTATAAAAGGTTTCATCCCCCTTCTTAACCGAGTTGGCAATATTTTCTTTGGTGTGGGCCTTTGCTATTCTGACTGCCTTCCCCACTTCCTTCTGCTTTAACTGGTACAGTTCCCTGTCCTTCTCCTTCTGTTTCCTTATACCTCCTGAATGCTATCTTTTTCTCCCTAACCTTCCACACCACTTATTTTGAGAACCATAGTGTTTTTTCTTTCATTTTGATTTGTTAATTTGCATTACACAAAGGCTTGTTGCCTCTGTGATGGCTGTTTTGATGCTTCTCCATTGTTGCTCCATCCCTCCTTCTTGCTTGTTTGCTAGCGCTTTTCTGAGGCACTCTCCCATTTTGGCAAAATCAGTCCTCCTGAAGTCCAGTACCTTCACCTTTGTATGGTTTGACTCTACAGCTGAGTTTATCGTGAACCACACTGTTTGATGGTTCACTTGTTCCCAGATGGCTACCCATTTCTAGATCTGAGATCCTCTCTCCAGCCCCATTTGAGAGTACCAGATCTAAGATTGTTCCCTCCTGAGTGGGTTCCAGCACTAGCTGTCTGAGGCATGCCCCCTGTAGGGCATCGAGAATGACCCTACTCTTGGATGTGGCTGCAGCAAAGGTGCTCCAGTTAACAACTGGCATATTCAGGTCCCCATCAGCAATATCTCCCTTTTCTCTGCCATCCTAAGGATGCCTTCTATCACTTCCTTGCCCATTTCCTCCCCCTGAGACAGGGATCTGTATACAACCCCTGTGCAGATTGTGGTGCCATTTCCAGTCTCCAGGGTGACCCACAGTGCCTCCTCTCCTCCCTGTTTGTACTTTAGTTACATTGTTTTGATCCCTTCCCTTACATAGAGAGATACTCCTCCTCCTTCTCTTCTTCTACCCTCCCTGTCTCTCCTGTAGATTGTGTATCCTGGTATGTTGACATCCCAGTCATGGTTCTCTGTGTACCATGTTTCTGTGACTGCCATAATATCCAGGCATCCCTCTTCCATCAAGGCCACCAGTTCAAGGAGCTTGTTACCTAGACTACGGGCATTGATTCTCATTACCCTCCATTTTTGATGGCCTTACCCCTTTTTGCCCCATCTCTGTCCTTACTGCCTTTGTCTTTTTCTCTATTTACCCCTGTCCGTCTCCCTATCGACTTCTCTATCTTGGTGTTTACTTCACTAACTACTCTGATTTTTTGGGGGAGGGGCCTAGGATTTCCCTTCTCCTTTTCAGTGCCTCCCTCCTTGGCTAGTTTAAATGATTGCCAATGAAGCATTTAAACCTATCACCTAGGATCCTGGTTACCCTCCTGGACAGATGCAGACCATCACACTAGTACTGGCCTGCATCCATCCAGGTGGACCCCCAGTCCACAATGAAGCCAAAACCCTGAGCTCTGCACCAGTTTTTCAACCACTGATTGAATCCCATGGTGTGGTGCACCCTAGCCTCATCCATGCAACAGACAGGTAGCACCTCCAAGAAGGTTACCATGCATGCTACTTGTCTAATGCCTCTCCCCAACTCCAAAAACTCCTCCTGCACTGCTCGAATCCCTTTCCCAGCCAGGTCATTTGTCCCTAGATGGACAATAATATACAGCTCCCTTCCCTGTGCAGCTGTTCTCATGATCCTGAGGATTTGCTCCTGTCCGTCCAAGCCATGGTGCCAGGCAGGCACCTTACCTCCCTTCCCCTTCCCCCAATTCTACCCTTCTAACAATGGAGTCCCCACCAGAAGTTGTTTCCTTCCCCTGTGGGGTCCCATGCCACCCTTCTGTGGATCTCCTTTGTGGAGGTTCCCAGCATCCTCCTTGGTCTCCACTGTGGGTGCCTCCATAGAGGAACCACACTCTGCCAGAATGGCATATGGATTGTGGAGAGGTGCAACTGGAGGGATGCACCTCTGTTCCACCACCCTCACCCTCCCTGAGCCCACTGTGATCCAACTGCTCCTCTTTCTTGGCAACCTCTAATGCAGCAGCAGTGGCCCCGGTGGTCCCTGGGTGGGAAATAAGGTCCCCTGAATCCTGGCCAACTCATCCTGGAGATGAGTAACCTCCTCCCTCAGCCCAGAGAGGTGTCTGCAGATGGGACAACACCACATCCTCCAGAACATCTCCCAGAAGACTGCTGCTCCACGGCCACTGCACTGCACCACTCCCATTATGTCTTATTTGTGGCCCCTTGACTGTTGTATTGTATACTTACTATTTCCACTCTCTGTTTATTTTTTTTATATAATTCCCCCACCCCACTTTTCTACTGCCTCTGTGCCCTTAAAACTCCTGAACTTGCTGTTCTGGGACAGGAAGTTCCTATATTCCTCAGCAGTCTCCTTACTTGCTCAGAGTCAGAACTCCAGCATCTGGGGGGGATGGAGAACTACTCTTGCCCTTCTAGGATGGTGAGTCTTTTGTGCCTCAGTGATCATTCCCTTCCTGCTCCCAAATAGGAAGTTTCTGCTGTCAATCAAATCCTGTGCCTCTAAAAGTAGAACTGACTAAGGTGGAGGGTGGAGGGGAGGAATGGAGGGCAATATAGTCTCAGTAAAGTTCTAACAACAGCTCCTTCCTCTTGCTGTTCTCTGCCAAAAGCTATATAGGTCAGCTTTTAAATGCAAACACCTAGCTTCCTTCTGCCTAAGCCACTCCCCCTTATTCACAGTTTCTTTCTTCACCTAGCTAACTGCACAGATAACAATTCCTCCACCCAACTCAGACAAACACACTATTTCTTTTTTTACCCTAAATTGAAGTTCCCAGTAGTAGAGTTCTAGTTCTTTAGTCCAGTAGAGTAGTAACGTTCTAACAGCAGCTCCTTCCTCTTGCTGTTGCAGTACTAAAATAATACATGTAGTGCTGGAGCAGGGGGAGGTCTTCTGAATATAATGCACATGCCAATATTCCAAATGAACAGTGCTGCACTAATGGCTGTTAGTGCCCATGTGTGTGCCACTAAAAAAGGACTATGAAAGTACTATAAAAGACTGACCTTCTCGTAGTAAAAACATACTGTACTGGAGCTGCAGCACAAACATAACCAACTTACTGTTCCTCATGTAGACCATCCAGGAGGAGAAGAAGGAGGAGAACAGTCCCTGAGCTATAGCACTGGCCTGAAGGTGCTATGCTACAAACAGAACCATGCTCATGCAGCTGTGCAAACTGCTGCATGATGAGCTCCGGAACCAGACCTACAGAGCCATGCAATGTCCATTAAGCTCAAAGTGACTGCAGCACTGTGTTTTCTTGCCACCAGAACATTTCAGATAGCAGTGTGTATCACTGAATCTGACACCTCACACCTGTTGAGCTAGTTTCTCACTGCCCTGCTGGCCTATTCTGGAGAGTTCATCATATTTCCCAACACACCAGCAGAGTGAACAGCAATGATTCAGCAATTCTATCATGTTGCATACCTTTCAGCTCTTCTGGGTAACACTGACTGCACCCGTGTTACCATTCATTACCCCTGGGGATGCGAGGTGGAGGTCTAGTGTACAGAAAAGGCTTCCACTCCACCAACTGCCAGGTGGTACACTGTTCAATGAGAAACATCATCAGTGACTTGGTATGGTATCCCAGAAGTGTCCACTGTCCCTTCATCTGGAACACCCTCATCCCATCCCAGCAGTTTGAAGGTGGTGCATACCCAGTGGGCACCTCATTGATGAATATACACCCTAGGCTGAATTGCTGAACATAGCTGCCACTGATGACATTAACTAATGGATTCTGTCAACACAGGGGGCAGTGAATACCCCATGAATCCCTAATGTCCTACATCCTGCATCCATTGCAAAGGACATGTCTGATGCAACACACATTGTTATCCTCAGTAGCAAGTAGCATAAATTTATTTGTTTGGTCAAAAGACCATTACAATAAAATACAAAATCACATCATAGTATCATACATACATTAAAGCATTAAAATGCAGGTATTGCACATCAGCACATTAACTCTTAGCTTTACATCCATAATAAGAGAAAACACAAATACAAAACCTTATTTCTTGTGCAAAAAACAATCTCTAATATCATTAATTTTTAGCTTGACTGGAATTAGCACATTTCATTCTAATTTTGGTTATTACTTCCAAATATCTTAGCAGTTTGTGATTATATAGTTATCCCTTGTGGTGAACAATATATCAAGAAGTAAAGCTTGATTGGAAGTTGCTATTTCATGTAGTAAAGGTTTTATCCAATACGTTCTAGCCTTATTGTATCATGGGCATACAAGAATAACATGGAAAGGATCCTTCTTATTGATTGCATTACAGACACAAAGACCAGAAACAGTTTCTGGTTCCTTGCTGAATCCAGCACTCAGAACATCACTAGGAAACTGTTCCCTTCTAAACCTAGTCAATAGCTTTCTCTGTTTAATATTAGTCAGTACATCCAAATATTCTCTAAAACAAAAATTAACATTATATTGCCTTAGCCAGGGAACAATCTTGAGATTTGTAATCATAGCCATATCTGATTTCATAGCTAATTACATAATTTGTTGAGTAATGTAAGATTTATACTTTAGGCTTATTACAATTTTTTTTTTCCCACATTGCCTCTTAGAAAAGATAGTCCAGATTCCTCTAGAATTAAGTACAAATTGGCCAGCCATTTAGATTTTTTACAGCCCATACCAATCCATGCTTCTTTTTCTTGTAATGCCAGGATTTGCAATCTATTTGAATCTAGTATCAGCAATTTTAGCCAATAATTTATAAGTCTCAAGTGTGCAAAGGCAGAATGTTTAACCAGTCCTACCTCAGCCCTAACTAAAGCTGCAGGGATAGAATTATTCAATCCTAAGGTAAGCCTCATAAGTTTATTAAGAGGAATTTCTAACTTATCATGACTATCATATTCCCAGATCTCAGAGTGATATAAAGCCTGTGAATAGTATTTGACCTTTAGTGCTGTTATCAGTGGTTTAATAGTATTGCCGCCATACTTATTGTTAAATGTCTTAAGAGAATTTGCTGTTTGTTTTAGTTTAGGAATAAAAGAATCAATATGCTTGGTCCATTTGCCATCATGAGTATAGAGTAAACCCAAGTAGAAATAGGATTTAACAGTATTAATTTTTTTGTTACCTATTCTCCATGTCTTAAAAATTTTATTGGTTCCTTGTACCAAAATGTAGCTTTTATTTTCATTTATAATTAAACTATGTCTACCCACATATTCATACACAATATTTAATTTAATCTGTAGCCCCTATTGTAAGAGGGACAACAGAACCAGATCAACGGCGCATGCCAAAACTGGACAACATTTATGTAAAATTTTGGAAGAATCTGACAATCGATCATCCAAAAGTTTCAATAATTTGTTAATATAGATACAAAACAAAGTAGGGGCTAGCACACAGCCTTGTCTAACCCCATGATTAGTGGGAAAAGTTGCAGAGCATTGTCCAGTTGTTCCAATTTTGACCTGAGTCCAAGTGTTGCAGTAAAGTTCACTTATAATTGCAATAATTTCTTTAGAAATACCCCACTACCTCATTGTTTCCCATAATAAGCTACGTTTTACAAGATAAAAAACAGAGCTAAAATCAATAAATGCTAGATACAGTTTCTGCTTTCTCAGATTGACATATTTTTCATAAAGATGAGCGAGGACATAACAATTATCTACTATGTTAAAATTGGTTTGAAAACCTGCTTGGAATTCTGACAATTTTTATTTATTTATTATTTATTTAGCTTTTGTTGACCGGGTAAGTGCACTAGACAAATCCTGCCTATTTTCAGGCACGACCTGGGGGGAGGGGGATACAGATGAATGCCAACTGGCCTTGAACCAGATTAAGCTGTTGGTGGTATTTTTAGTGAATCCACCCAGTGCCTTGATTTCTTCCATAAGTTTAGCTAAAACCAATTTGGAGAAAATCTTGCAGCTGTTGTCTAATAATGAAATTGCTTTTCCCCTATTGCCCCCTTCCTTTTACTTTTGTCCCTTTCCACCTACACCTACTTTGGTTATTTACCTTCACTCTACCCTACAGAGGGTGTTCTGTATTTTCCCTTTTTTCCTTGATTTCCCATTACTGACTTTTGTATATCATGCCTTGTGCCCCTCCACCTGTTTACCACTTAACCTTTCCCTTACTGTCCTATCTTAACTCATTGTTTCCTAGCAGACACCTGTAGTCAGCAGTAAAATGCACTGGTGCATCCAAGGATGACTACAGAAGCCAACTATTGACTTCCTGTATGCCCTTGTAACATCTGGAGATGTCATTTATTTATTTTAATATTACTTGCCAGCCAATCAAGCTATGGATTATTAAACCTTCCTGGGTGACACCGCACATTATAAGCCTCTTGTGGTTGGCTGGCAAGTGTAGGAGTCCCATTTGAAAATCATGAGAAAAGCCTGTTTTAGTGCTGGCATCCTCATTTTGCTGCTGCATGCAAGGAAAGCAGGAGTTGAGCTGATGAGCACTGAAAAATTGTGTTTATTCAGATTGGCAGAACATCTAATATTGTCCCCCTGTTACACCTCTTATTTCAGATATTTCCAATTTTGTTGTTTTTCTTCTTATTGTGGGGTTTTCATGTGTATTTTTTTGTTTTCTGAGAGCCATGTCATTGAGAAGACAGAAAACCAGAAGTATGGCTTATCGGTCACTGCAGCTCTCAATACAGGTTCCTCATTTTATTTTTATTTCATCTCTTGCCTGTTTGCTTTGTCAGATTTGTGTTTTTTTTATCATAGCGCTGAGTGGATGTGGGTGTACTGGGGACATCTTCATGCTATCCTGGTCAGCATGTCGAGAACATCGAGACCAAAACATTCAGGTACTTGTCTAACACTATTGTGGGGTGTGTCAAACCTTGTGTCCTTCCCTTCCCTTCAGACTTCATTCTGCCCTGCATGCTAATTATGTGGGTTTCTGGTTAGTTTATGTTTTCTTGTTCCTGGTAGCCATATTACTGGGAAACCAAAAAACTGGAGGTACAGCTTCTCAGTCATTGCAGCTCTCAGTCTTGGCTCTCCATTATTTTTGTTCTTTCCTTTCCTTTCCTGCCTGTTGTATTCTGGACATAGTGGGGAGCAATTGTGTAGCAGTCATCCTGGGAGGAAGATCATCTACGTGCCCATTTGTGTCTTTCCCTTTGGACAGCATTCTGCCCTGCCAGCCATGTGGTCCTGTGTGCTCAGGTGTTTGGTGGTTGCAAGTTGAGGAATGGTGCTGGGGACCACCTGTGCTTATGTGCTATGTTTGTTTGTGAAGAGGGTCTAAGGAAGGAAGGAAGGAGGAAGGACCACTGCACCATCTTTACTCATGTGGTGATTTAGATTGCTGTGTCAAAGAAGGGACCACTGGACACCAGTGAATGTTTTTGTTTGGGTGATTCACATTGGGGTGGGAGAACCTTGGATGACTCTGTATGTTTGCCGGTTGAAGGGAGGTCCCTGTCACCATCCATTTCATGCAACAGTAATGGGTCTTGGAGGGTGGTGGGAGCCCCCAGACAGCAGGAAATGCTGTTCATGAAGGGTTCCCAGTGCCAGGTGTTCCAACACCCAGCACCATCCAACAAACAGCATTACCCAGTGTCTGCCTGCCCCGACACCCTCTGAGGAACCATAGTCCAAAATGTGTAACGTTGAGTGTGAAGAACCACTGGATACCAGAAAATCATTTTGTGGGATGATGACAGGTGTTTCACATTGGGGTGGGAGAACCCAGACACCTGGGAATCCATTTTGTGGGATGGTGCCATGTGTTTGCTGGTTGGAATGAGGTCTCTGACACCAGGGAATCCATTTTGTGTGATGGTAATTGGTCTCAGATAGTGGTGGGAGCCTCCTGACAACAAAGAATGCTGTTGGTGAAATGGTGCCTGGTGTTCCAACATGTGGCAACATCCAACAAATAGCAGTACCTGGTGTCTGTGTGCCCTCACACCCTATGAGGCCTGGCACCATTGCACAAAATGGTTTCCATGGTGTCAGTGTCCTCACCCCCACCATCAAACGCACTGCACCATTACATAAAATGGATTCCATGGGGTCTGGGGGCCCCCTCTCCCCAACTGTAAAACACCTGGCATCATCTCAGAAAATGAATTCCCTGGTGTGGGAGAATGTGTACCAAAGATGATGCTATTTGGTGATGCTGCTGGTTTTTTGGGGGGACTGGGGGGGTGCAATGTGGCAAAAGAAAAAGCTCCTTTTGTTAATTGTGCTGGGTTTCAGAGGGTGGGGGTGAGACCATGGAACACCAGGGAAGGTTTTTCTTTTATTATGCCTGATAATGTAGAGTGTGGAGAACCACTGGATACCAGAAAAACATTTTGTGGGATGATGACGGGTGTTTCGCATTGGGGTGGGAGAACCCAGACACCTGGAAATCCATTTTGTGAGATGGTGCCGTGTGTTTGCTGGTTGGAGTGAGGTTCCTGACTCAAGGGAATCCATTTTGTGTGATGGTAATGGGTCTCAGATGGTGGTGGGAGGCCCCTGACAACAGGGAATGCTGTTGGTGGAATGGTGCCTGGTGTTCCAATATGTGGCACCATCCAACAAACAGCAGTACCTGGTGTCTGTGTGCCCCCACACCCTATGAGGCCTTTCACCATCACACAAAATGGTTTCCATAATGTCAGTGTCCTCACCCCCACCATCAAACACACTGCACCATTACATAAAATGGATTCCGTGGGGTTGGGGCACCCCCCCCCAGCTGTAAAACATCCAGCATCATCTCATAAAATGAATTCCCTGGTGTGGGAGAATGTGTACCAAACATGATGTCTTTTGGTGAAGGTGCTGTTTTTTGGGGGCTGGTGGGGTGCAATGTGCCAAAAGAAAAAGTTATTTTTGTTAATTGTGCTGGGTCTTGGAGGGTGGGGGTGAGACCATGAAACACCAGGGAAGGTTTTTCTTTTATTATGCCTGATAATGTAGAGTATGGAGAACCACTGGATACCAGAAAAACATTTTGTGGGATGATGACGGGTGTTTCGCATTGGGGTGGGAGAACCCAGACACCTGGAAATCCATTTTGTGGGATGGTGCCGTGTGTTTCCTAGTTGAAGAGAGGTTCCTGACACCAGATGATCCAATTTGTGTAACGGTAATGGATCTCAGACAGTGGTGGGAGCCTCCTGACAACAGGGAATGCTGCTGGTGGAATGATGCCCAGTGTTCTAACACCCAACACCATCCAACAAACAGCAGTATCTGGTGTCTTTGTGCCCCCACACACTATGATGCCTGGCACCATCACATAAAATGGTTTCCATGGTGTTAGTGTCCTCACCCCCACCATCGAGCATGCTGCACTATTACATAAAATTGATTCCAAGGGGTTGGGGCACCCCCAACTGTAAAACACCTGGAATCATCTCAAAAAATGAATTCTCTGGTGTGGGAGAATGTACCAAAGAGGATGCCTTTTGGTGATGGTGCTGCTTTTTTCAGGCTGGGGGTGCAATGTGCAGAAAGAAAAAGCTTCCTTTGTTGATTGCATTGGATCTCAGAGGCTGGGGGTGGGATGGTTCTATGTGAAAACAGCGATCGTGGAATAGCAGTCACCATTTGGGTGAGTGTACATTGCTGAAAATGAATTACAGCAATGATATACACTCGTAGTGAACTAAACAGTGTTGACGGATTCTACATTTAAGTGAGGGGCTGCGTCCACACACCTCCTGTCTACTCACTGTATTCACTCTGTACCAGATGGGTCCAGTGGACACTATGGAATGATTTATTTGATTTACACCTGGGAATCCTTTTTGCAGAATGGCGCTGTGTTTTTGACGTTGAACATTCGAGATACTCATCTGTGAATGGGCATCTGCTCGAGTATGCATTCTCTTCATGTTTTCTGTGTGTTTTGAACCATTGTACAATGAACTGATGTGGGACGCAGCAAGTTATGTGGTTTGCAGTGCAAAGATATGGCTGTATTTTTGTATTATAGATGACAGTGTGCGAACGTCCGGAGATCGTTAGAACATCCAGAGATCATTAGAAAGTCCAGAGATCATTAGAACATCCCAAAAAAACATCCTGAGACCATCTGTGAGACCATGGTGATGAGTGCAGAGCAATCAAGAAACTAGAGAACATGAAGAATGTCTACAATACCAGCCTGTTGTGACTGTTCGATAGCGCTAGTGACAACAAGGCAGAGGAATTTTGTGGTTTTGACAATTCTGATGATTCCAACATCCAGGTGGACTTGATGCATATGATGCCTTTGATTACACCAGACAGTGAATTCAGTGTAGAAGATGATCTGCCGCTGGCCATGTTGTGCAAGAAGAGGCACTCCTCGGAGTGTGAAGAGGATGATGTCCCACTGGCCAAGCTATGGTGGCAGAGCAACTACATGGACAGTGAAGATGATCCCCCTTTGGCTAGACTGAAGCATGCAAGTAGCCCTGTTGAAGTGGATGCTGCTGAACAACATGAGCAACTTTCAACACATCTGGATGTGGTTTGCAATGATGGTTGGACACATTAGCTACAGCCCGGTGCATGATGAAGACTTCAAGGACCTGGTGGGTCAGGCCACAGTGATGAGTGCAGAGAAGACTCCCATGGATTTCATGAACCTTACATTTCCACCGATACTCTATGAACTGATTGCAGAGGAGACAAACCGGTACAGTACCCATAATCAGGAAGAAGCAAACAAAGTGGACCATTGATGGAATGTGACTAAACATGTCTATTATGAAGGCGCCACAATACTGTATGTACTGAGGGAAGCACCATCTCTATGGACATTCTCCAATTTCAAAGTTAATGACCCATGAGCGCTATGAGAAGATTATGCTAAATCCACACAAAGAATTGGAAAATCATAACTAGCTATATCATGTGCATCCCATCATGGAGCACATTCGGAGGGCCTGCAAGACGAAAGTATCACCTACAACGAGAAGTGTCGATCAATGAGGCCATGGCAGGATTCAGAGTACAACTGTCATTCAAGCAGTATGTGTGAAACAAGCTACAATGGTATGGAATAAAGGTATGGGTTCTTGCAGATCCTCATAATGGCTATGTGTCAGACTTCCAAGTCTACACAGGAAAGGTTGCTGGCACTGTGGAGGTGGGCCTTGGAGAGAGGGTGGTGACAAACCTAACTAAAGAGCTGCATGGCAAAAGACATCATGTGTATTATGATAATTATTGCACGTTGGTTCACCTGATAAAATAACTTTTGAACGTTGGCTTGTATGCATGTGGCACAATACACAGTAACATGGTTGGATGGCCTGCAGAACTTAACAAAGCAGCAATGAAGAAGAAAGTCTGTGGCCATTATGAACAGTTACAGGATGGATCACTCATTGCCACAGCTTGGAAAGACAACAATCCTGGTTTCCTTCTCTTAACACAACATGACCTGACCTTGCCAGCAACATCTGTGACCAAGCAACAAAGAAATGGCACTGAAGTATCTGTTCCCTGTCCAGAAGTACTGAAGCAGTATGACATGCACATGTATGGTGTGGATGTTGCTGACTAGCTTAGAGTCCAGTACCACTGCACCTGAAAATCTAAGAAGTGGTGGATGTACCTTTTCTGGTTTTTGTGGGACATGACATTGTCAAACACTTATTCTGTTTCAAGACAGTGTGCATCATGTTCAACGATCCAAGACCAGGAGGGTGAACAAGCATAGGCAGCTATATTTTCGCATTGCTCTCTCGGAGCATCTTATGGAAGGGTACACCAATAGGAGACTGTGTGACTCAGTTGCTGTAATCGAGTAGGATCGTACTTCTGCTGGACTACACTACCCAGTGAAAGAGAAGGGTAGGTGCAGAAATTGTGCACTGAAAAAGAAATGTGCTGAACCATCATATACATGCTGCACATGCAATGTACACCTCTATGTCGATTGTTTTCCAGAGTATCACAACTACAGATAAAGAGGCTCACACTAGTGACACCAGAAAAGACTTGCACCTGATAGTTCTTCTGCAGCTTCTCTTAGTGTGCATGATGAGGGGCTGCAGGGGGAAGGAGACAATGGTACCAGGAGGAGTTCTAGAGACTGGAGTTTGTGAGAGAGAGAGAGAGAGAGAGACCAGAGTTTGCAAGAGAGACAAGAGACTGGAGTTTCAGAGACAGAGACCAGAGTTTGTGAGAGAGACCGCAGTTTATGAGAGAGACCAGAGTTTGTGAGAAAGACCAGAGTTTGCAAGAGAGACCAGAGTTTGTGAGAGAGACCAGAGATTGAGAGTTCAAGAGAGACCAGAGTTTTCAAGAGAGACCAGTGATTGAGAGTTTGAGAAAGACCAGAGAAAGAGAGAGAGAGAGAGAAAAAGAGAGAGAGACCAGAGGTTGTGAGAGAGACTGAGAGAGAGACAGAGAGAAAGAGAGAGAGAGAGAGAGAGAGACCAGAGATGAGTTTGAGAGACTGGAGTTTGCAATAGAGACTGAGAGTTTGAGAGAGGCCAGAAACCAAGACAGACCAGGGATTGTGAGTTTGAGAGACTGGAGTTTGCAAGAGAGACTGAGAGAGTTTGAGAGACTGGAGTTTGCGAGAGAAAGACCAGAGTTTGCGAGCGAGATCAAGAGTTCAAGAGACCAGAGACTGAGAGATCAAGAGAGACCAGAGACTGTGAGTTTGAGAGGCTAGATTTTGTGAGAGAGACCGAGAGAGTTCAAGAGAGAACAGAGACCGAGAGAGACCAGAGACTGAGACTGAGAGAGAGACCAGAGACTGGAAGAAACCAGAGACCTAGAGATCTGAGTTTGCGAGAGAGAATGGAGTTTGTGAGAGAGACCAGAGACCGGAGTTTGTGATAGACCTTACAGTTTGGTGCAGTGTGCAACATAGAAAATGTCAGAGACATGGCGTCATATGAGTGAAACGGATTGTCGTGCATTGTTGGTGAAACTAGGTTTGGCCCGTTGGTGTTTCAGATGTAATGCAGTGACATGCCAGTCATTGAATGGGCTACGCCAAATGAAAATACAAAATACTGAGTTAAAAGAGGTCTGGTGAGTGAAAGTAAAGGGGAAAAGTGATGGAAATGTTACTTTGGAGTTCACGGGTTGTGAGAGAGGTATGGATGTTCAGAAAGCATAGCGAGCATGGTTTCACACAGCAGAGGACGGTTAGTGTCAAGCTTATTTCACTCACCAGCCCAAGGGGGCCAGCTGACAGTGCAAATGAAGGGCTGAAACTTACATTACCTTGGGAGTCAGCCATTGTCTTTTATATCTGAAGTAGTTTCTCCTCCTTTTGGTCAGTTTGGAATTGCTGTCACCTGCCATTATGTGTGGTGAGCATAGCAACTCTCTGCCTGACAGTGGACATATGTGTAATTGGCCACCCACTACATCATTTGTTAGTGTACTGACATTGTTTTCATTAAGTGATCTTAATGATGATGTGGTGTGGTGTGGTGTGGTG
The DNA here is from genome assembly GCA_016271365.2 of Neoceratodus forsteri. NCBI lineage: Eukaryota > Metazoa > Chordata > Ceratodontiformes > Ceratodontidae > Neoceratodus > Neoceratodus forsteri. Next base: position 1,686,414,882 of record CM057456.1, read on the forward strand.
GCATAGAGGTTGATGGATCAGTTGGCAGGCTGATAACTGTTTATCAAAGTATAGGACTCGAAGGATCCCAAGGAATACAAAAAACTTCAGAAATAAAAAGTGTCGAGTAACTATTCCAATGTGCCTGTTTTTGTCACCAGTACCCTTTCAGTATAATTTATTGCACATGGAGTGGATGTTTTAGCTCAGTATTTTTTTTATTTTCATTTGGTCACCACATTGGCTGTTTTGTGTTTCGTGCTGTCTATTGTGTGTGACGTCGACTATTTGTTTGGCCAAGTCCTTCCCAGGGGAGGAAGAAGAATGGAAGACACCAAATAGACCCTGTTTCAAATCACTGGAGACACACACAGAGGTGGTGGGAGATGTGTAGTAGAACAGGACGAGGAAATGACAGAGGAGAGGAGCACCTGACTTGACTGAAGCCATGGCGGAAGCGAGAAACTGTAGATAAAATGGTTTGTAGGAAGGGAAGTGGCCCAGCAACAATCAGGGGGTGGAAACACAGCATATGTAATCTAAAAGTTGCTGGTATTGTTACTGATTTGTGGAATAAAAACTTTGTGGAGTGCGACAAAGAAAATGTCAAAGAGATGCAATGTCGTAGGCGTGAAATGGATTGTTGCACATTGTTGGTGAAACTAGGTTTGGTCTGTTGGTGTTTCAGATGTAATGCAGTGACATGCCAGTCATTGAATGGGCTGTACCAGATGAAAATGTAAAATACTGAGCTAAAAGAGGTCTGGTGAGTGAAAGTAAAGGGAAAAGTGACGGAAACGTTACTTTGGAGTTTCAGGGTGGTGATAGAAAGGTATGGATGTTCAGAAAGAATTGCAAGCTTGGCTTCACACAGCAGATGACAGTTAGTGTCAGGCTTATTTCACTCACCAGACCAAGGGGGCCAACTAAAAGTGCTAATGGAGGGCTGAAACATGCACTGCAATAGGAGTCTGCCATTACCTTTTTTATCTGAAGTAGTTTCTTTTCCTTTTGGTCATTTCAGAATTGCTGTCACCTGCCATTATGTGTGATGAATATAGCAGCTCTCTGCCTGACAGCGGACATATCTGTAATTGGCCACCCACAACATAATCTGTTAGTGTACTGACAGAGTTTTCATTGAACTCTCTCAATGATGATGTGGTGGTGTGGTGGCATAGAGGCTGATGTGTCAGCTGGCAGTCTGAGAACTGCTTATCAAAGTATAGGATTCAAAGGATCAAAAGGAATACGAAAAAAACTTCAGAATTAAAAAGTGGCGAGTGACTATTCCAGTGTGCCTGTTTTTGTCTACAGTATCTCTTTCAGTATAATTTATGTGGAGCGGAACAGTGCTCATTATTATTACACGTGAGTGTGTGAGAGAGTGTGCTGCCATGCACCTTCTGATATTCGGGACTATGCTGTGTTGTTGAATGTCTTTGCATATGTTGGTGCAATAGAAAGACATGAAAAATTTGTCTTTAGTACCTAAGCACTTTACTAAGCGGATACATAATGGCTAGGTTTGTGATGCAGAAAATATCTGAAAGATTGGCAAGCGAGCTTGTGGAATATCACGAGTGGCGGATTGTAGAGTTGCCACGAGTGATGGTTCCCTGAGTTCACTTGCCACTAGTTCAGATCTGTTCTGTATTACACACCTGGCCATTAGAAACTTTCATACAATAGGACTGTTTTGTGCTGTTTTTTTTTTGTTTGTTCTAATCTGTAATATATGGAGAATCACAGTGTGATATCTGGAAACATTGTCACATCTGGAGTTTTCTCACTGCAGTGAGAATACTTGTTTTTATTTACTGGGTTGTCTGCCCACTCCTGTTGTATAATAATTGCTTTTAGTTTCAGAAAACTGAACTTGGTGTCTTTCAGCTAGTACAAAAAAAGTTGATTACAACTGAATGCATGACACCGTTAGCAAGGTAATTTGTACTGAACAAGTTACCTGCTGATACTTTGTCTATTACATATACTTTAGGAGTTATGCACATTTGTTTATGGTATGGTGTGCATGGCTAACATTTTGTCTATCAAGACTCACCTAAGCAGCTTAAATAAAATACAATTTTTGGGTATCTCAGCCTGTATAAAACAAAAACTGAATTGATTACAATTGATTGCATAGTAGTGTTGGAAAGGCAATTTTACACTGAACTACTGTGCCGCTGATATTTTGTGTTTATCATGTATACTTTAAGAGTTATGTGCATTTGTTTATGATATGGTGTGTATGATTGAGATTTGTCCCTCAAACCTCACCAAAGCACCTTGACTAAAATGGGGAAAAATTATGTTTCATAGTACAAAGATATCTTTTTTTTCACAAACATAATATTAAAATATTTGCATATTCAGCCCATGATGTTTTGCATTATGGGGGCATGTGTGATTTTGTATTTCTTTGAAACTTGGCTTCCCAGGTAATGCCCTTTGGGGTAACCATTGCCTCAGTGCTTGCGCACAGAGGTTCTTTGTCTTTTAACTTGTTTTTTGTTTTAATTGGGTTCACCACAACATAACCCAGATAGACCATCTTAGGGTAGCTGGTTCATTCCACTGGGGTGTCAAACAGATGAGGCATACTAATGAGTCCTGGTAGGATGAAACACATGTCTATGTCTTCTGTTGGCTCCCTTTGCAAACTGTGTGAAAGGCCTTTTGGCACCATGCATTTTTGCTTAAAGTTGAACCAGCATAATATTCTGTGGTGATCTGCATAAGCAGCCCATGATGCTTTGCATTATGGGGGCATGTGTGATTTTGTATTTCTTTGAAACTTGGCTTCCCGGCCAATGCCCTTTGGGGTAATCACTGCCTCAGTGCTTGCACACAGAGGTTCTTTGTCTTATAATAATAAAACTACATATAATGTCTGGATGTTTTATTTGGTGTTGATATGTTACATATTTCCCAACAAAAAACAGCTTATGTTGCCTTTTTTAGTGAAAAAAATATATATATTTTTGCTGTTTTGACTTGCACAGAAAACAAAACTAAATTACTTATTATTACATGCATGCCACCATTGGAAAGACAATTTTGTGCAGAATAACCTTGCCATTGATACTTTGTGTCTAGCACTTACGGTTATTGAGCTATTAGCATTTGTTTGTGGCATGCTGACTATGGCTTGATTTTGCTTAGAAATGCCCAGGATTCACTGTTGAACATTTACAGGAGATACAGGTGACAAGTGGTGCAACCTCAGAGAGCTCCTGTGGAGGCAATGAATTAATAGTTTCCATACCCTTAACCTAGATAGGGTGTTTCCCTATTCTCCCACAGGCACTAGCCTCCTGTTAGCACTGTTTCATCCCTGCAAGTACAACCCTACCCTTCCTCCAGTAACTTACTTCATAGACACAGTTAGCTAACAAGTACCATCCTTACCTTACTGGACTGACAGAGCCCCTTGTGTGCTTGCTGTAACTTGTGGACATTTGCTGATATTTAAGATACCAGTCACTTCAACTGTTCCAATTCTGTTCTGTTTCAGTGCCATGTCATGAGATGGTGCTCCAGTTCAGAGTGATATGTACTCCTCTCTTTAGTATGCCCACATATATACCTATCCCTGTATGTCACTGCTATGAGAGGTGCAGCTGTGCATATGGAGGCCACACACTTGCACAGGGGTTGTGCTGCATCCCAATGGACAATGGTGTGGCAGTGTGTACAGTGCTATGTGTCAGTGGTCCTCTGTGCCCATTATGCCTCCATTCTGTGTAGTTCATGGGTGCAGAATGGCCCCTGCTTGTCTGGCACTATTACACATGTACCAGGAGCTGCAATGGGCACATGGGAATTGAACCACATGCATACAGTAGGCTATAGTTTGTACCTGTAGTGACAATGGGAGCAGTATTCAGGGATGTGACCACTGACACTTTTACCATTACAGTCTGATAACCACCCCAACAGTGGTATCCACTGACACAAGAGTGCTGTGTGCTTTGTACATACCAATGCATGCATAGCACTGCAAGCTACAGGGTGTACGAAGGGTGTGAGTACACACTATGGATATATCTGTGGGGGGGCTACACTGGTGCATGGTGTTCCACAAGATTCTGGCATATACGCTGTATGTTCCTTACCACACCACTGCTGTGGTGGTCTGCATGCAGGGTGCCACACATAGCAATGTCTAGATGGGTCGTATGCACAGGAATATGGCACTGTTGCACCAGTGGTGTGTGTACCTGTGCCCTTTCCCTACTGCAGGCTGGGGGTGTCTTCTGCATATCCAGTGTCCAGTGAATGCACACATGTGTGGTCGGGCGTACTGGTGCATGGTCTACATTGTGGTGTTGCTGTGACATGTGCTGCATATTCACATCTGGCTTGTCTTTAGATACCATGTGCCCCTTGAATGGCTGTATCTGACTCTGTTGCAGCAAGGCCCACTCTTTCGATGTGCAGTCCTCCATTCTACAGAAAAAACTGTTGTCTGTGGTATGCTGGACACATACTACCAAAACAGCTACTTGCTTCTGTCCACCTGTGTGTGGCATGTCACCCCATATGCAGTCTGATTGTACAGCTGTTATGCATGGTATTCCATTCATGTTTCCTATGTTCTGTGTGGATGGCTTACAGAGTTCTGTTTCTTTCTTTACATAAGTGCCCAAAGGGATGCCAGGTGGATGAGTACATTGCTGGATGCAGAGGGCAGGGAAGACCTACTGCTGTGCCAGATCCTTTTGTTGATGGTCCTATGGACATAGCTGGTGGTGATGGGGGTGGCCATTGAGTAGGTGTCACAGGTTGTGAGGAACAATACCACTGTCATGTGTGAGCTGATGGCCTCAATGTGGAGGGGCAAGAAGGGGCAGCAGCCACCAGCAGCCAGTCCCCCCATGCTGTCCACTGGACATTCTGGGATGCTTGCTCCACGCAACATGCAATTTTGGGTGGGTGCCCATGGACAGTTTCCTTCTGTAATTGGTGGGTATCCATGGACATTTGTTTATTTCATGGGGGGTGCTAATGTATAGGTCTAACAGATGAGTTCTCATGCTTGGTTTTTGTAACAGGTGAGTGCACTTTTTTCAAATGGGTGGGTGCCCTTGGAGTTTTTTTAATTGGAAGGTGCATTTGTTTTTTTGTTTTTTGCTAATGGGTGGGTTCCCATTTTTTTGTGGTAATGGGCTGATTCCCATGGTTTTATTTTTGCACTGGGCTGGTGCCCATGCACTTTTTCCCTTCCTTATTGGCAGGTGCCCTGTTGCATATTTGTACTGTATTGCTACAGCATCTGTTCAGAAAACTTTCCTTCTGATACCTTTGCTGCTGTGTTGTTTGTCTTGCTTTGGTGGACATTCCCCCCTGCACTGTGCTATACTCAACACTACTGTAGTAGCACTGTATCTGTGGACAGCACTGTGGCCTGATATTTATCCATGTCAGCAGAGGCACTGTGCATGGTGTACAGTCTGAATATCTCAGTGTCCTTGTCCTAGTGCTATTCGGGGCACAGCACTATTGCAACAAAACGCAATCCTGCATGGCTGAATATGGAGGCCAATATTCCCACCCTCACACCCCACACTAAACATTCAGTGAAAGTAACAGTTTTAACCCATGTTCCTGAGCATATATCCCCACCCTCACTCACACCAAAGATACACAATTAAATAATACAGCAAGCATTTACAAACATTCACACCACCAATCAATCATAACAAATTTAAACAATACTTAGAAGGCCCAGATGACAAAAAATAAAAAAACTAAACTAAAACTAAACATGATGTTAAAGGAAGAAAATCTCACAAGTCAGAAAAGTTGCAGAAATATCAATGGGTTGTCATGTATTTGCAGACTTTTTTCCCCACATTTCAGACTTCAATTTTGCTGTATACAAATATTGGAATCTGAGTTTGTCTGAATGAGCAACAATTGAAAAAAATGCATCCCTGTGAAAAACACTTGAGATCCCTGGTGGATTCAAAATTGAAAACATATTGGAAACAGCAACATAAAAAATCCCATTCGTAAAATAATTTAACAAGATGAAAGAAAAGTAAAAACAAAATGGAAGGAAAGGTGGCTGACCACATTCAGCTATATGTTTGAGCTGCTCATCAACCATGCTGCCAAAACTTCTCAGACCCTTTTATCTGAATTTTGACCTATGGAATCCTTGAGTTCTGATCAACTGAAATTGATCAAGAAAGTAGGGCTGTGTGAATACCTTTTTTCTGAATATTCAGCCAAATATTTGTATTCAGCAGCCCAATATCCAGGTATTCATATTTGGAGGCCATTTAAAACAATAGAAAAAAACAGTCACTCCCCTCCTTCACAGCCCCCCAAAAATAATAAAATGTAACTCTTGTCCCCCCACCCTCTATCAGCAGTCCAATCCCACCCTCCTCCCCCAGCACCCACAATTTGTTATATTTAATTATAAAATGTTAAATAAATCCCCCAATGGATGATCGGTGCAACCTGCCCACCTCCATGGCTGTCCACTGTCTTTCTTACATATAGCTTGGTTTGTGCATAACAAAATATCAGTTATGTCCCTCTCCCTACCTGACTGCACCTAGTCTCACTCTCCACCCCTAGCACCCAATTCTTAACAGGAGAAGGCAACTGGCACTGTTTCTATTTTTAATTTTGTAGCTGGCCAAATACTCTTTCCACAATAGGATAAGATAAGTCTCTGAGGAAGGACTTGGTTGGTCCAAAAGTTTAGTCATTGTTTTCTTTTTGGTAACATCAATGTTGGTCCGATGAACTGTATCAAACCATTCGCTTCTGGTTCTTCCCCAATACAAATAGTCCCCCATTCGGAAATTATTCCAAATGTTAAGGAGACCTACTATTCATAGTATTTAAGAAATAACATTCAGTCCCTGAATAGCCCTACAAGACAGAACATAAAAAGCAATTTAAGAGAGGAAAAGAAGAGAAGAGAAGAGAGCTGAGCACCTCTCCCTCAGATCTAGAGAATCTAGACAAAAGAGAGCATGCTGGCCCGATGGATGAATTCTTATCTGCTGCAGTCTCAGGGAGCAATAAAAATCTGACCCATCAGCCACAAATGAGGACAGGAATGCAGAGCAAAAATCTGTCCACTGCACTGACCCTTTCTACAGGGGCCCCAAAGTCTAAGGGGATACCTCCAGTACAGTTACATTTCTTTGAAGAGGTGAACACATCCTATCAAGTGGTTATGCAAGTTATAAAAGAAAAATTTATGAGATGCTGGACTCATTAGTTGCAAGATGTGAGAGCATGGAATATCATGTGTCAGTAAAGGAAAAGAATGTCAACATCGTACAAGCAGAACACTCCAAAAATAAGCTGAAATCTTCCTCCTTGCTTGTTTTGACAGTGCTATGGGACAATATATCTCAAACTAGGAAGATTTAGAACCCAGAAAATGCTGTTTGAAAAAATAATCCCAGGACTGTAGGCCTACCTTAATTGGAAAACATTGAAACTTCAATGTGGGATATTGCCAAACAGTTTCTATTTGTCTTAGTTACATGCCAGAAAATCTGTACTCTTTCTTCAAAGCTTTGAGGCTCCCAAACTGGCTGAAAATGTTATGAATGACTACAAATGTATCAACTATTCCCATGAAACCTCATATAGTCCTGGTGCAGTTTGCACTTAAAAGTGTTAGGGAATATGATAAAAAGCAAGCCAGACTGACGATAGCAGTGTCCTTTCACAAACTAAAAGTTTGTGTTTATCCAGAAGTGAGTCCTCAAACCTAGACCCGCAGATGCAACTTTATACTGTTCGGGTCCAAAATTCAACAAATGGTAGGAAAGTTTTCCTTGCTATGTCCTTGTAAAGTGAAAGTTAATATGGACCCCATTTGTTACATTAACTTTGATCCAGATCAGTTGTCTGAATTCATCAGTAGTAAAAAAGCCAAAAAGCACAACAGGATTCAACTTCCTCAGTCGAAAGTGAAATTGACAGTACTCATTCTGTAACTGACCACAGTGTGAGTGCTACTGCACCTATTGCCTTGTCTTCTTAATGATTTGCTCAGGAATAAACTTTTTCCAAAGGAAAATCTATATCTGTCTTTTCAAGCAGTGCAAGTACAGAGGAACTACTGGCTTATTCAAATATTACTGCTGGTCAAAATGTAGCAAAGACTTTGCAATATATTCTTTAAAGATATGGACTTTGAATTACATTTTCATTTGCTACAGATCTTGATTTTTTGGTCATGTATACTGATTTATAAGAAGATGGTTGTCTTATCTAATTTTGGGATTAACAACTTGTTTATGATCGATACAGCTTCTTGGATCAAACTGCTTACCCATTTGAAACCATGGACTGCTTTAAGGACTATAAGGGGGATTGTTCACGTTTCTGTTTCTGAACTGCTGCTGGAATTTATTACATGGCATTCTTTGTTACTAAAGCGGGCTATTCATGTGTGAAAGGCAGAACTTTAATATACACACTTGATCTGCTACTAGACTTACGCTTTTTTATAGTAGAGAAAATGTATTTTGTTGACCTTGTGAGTATGCTTTATTGATCACTTGCATTCATCTTATGTTTAAAACTGGAATTATATATATGGGTATTAGACTTTGAGCTGAATATTTAACATTGTTATGCTGCTCAAATTACTGATACTTGAAACTTTTGCATGCAAATCCTCACTCTGATAATGAGAGATTTCAGGGTTTTTATTGCTGGTACCGAGGTTTTTGGTGGGGTATACCAGTGCATGGATGAGGATATGGGTGGGGGGTAATTTGGGACAGAGCAGATGAGCCCCATATCTTAATTAGTCATTTTCATAATTTAACATTAATAATTAGAAATACATTACTAGTGACATATATAATATTTGCTGGGTTTGAATTTAGTCACTTTGGCAGAGACCATATTTGGTTCTTGATGGCAGTCTATATTTAGTATCCTGACTCCACTTTAGTCACTGCAGCTCAATCCTTTTAGCTACTATGAGGGTTGGCATAGCTAGGGGCTACTTAAAGTTAATGACTATAATGTGTTGAAGGGTACTTGGTGTTTCTTTCTTACAAAATTTTTCCAACCCTTGGTATATTTGAGGGTCTTTGAATATTGTTTTTTATTCGGGTGGTTGTGGCCTTATCCTTTGCTTTACTGTGGCAGGTTGGGGCTCTGTAGCTTTTCCTTGCCTGCTATGGTGGAGATAATCGTGGTGTCCTTTTTTTTCTAGGGGTATTTTTTACCCTGGGGGATTTTGGGATTTTCCAGATTAGACCTCCTTTGGTACCTAGGCCAATTAGGGTACTATATAGGAGTCATAGTTCTTTTCTGGCTCCATGGTTTGGAAGTCCTTTCTTTTTGAACAATATGGGTCTACTTTAGTATAACTTTGTGTTGTTTATGTTTTTCTTATTGGGGGTTGTTTGTTGTTTTTATAATTCAAACTGGATACAGGGAATAGTTTTCATAGACAGGATGGGGAATAGTTCATGGTTTTCTTTTGAATTACTTTATTTTTACCCATTGGGATTGGGGCTGTATTATTGATATCTTTATTTAGTCTCCCCACTTGACACAGTTGATTACTTTTGGCATTTCAGTTTTTCATTCTGGGAACAGTTGTGTTTGTTACACTATCTCTTAATTTTAAGATTTGAACTGTTGCTGCAAGCATTACAAATTTTTTGGATGTGTTCAGCACCAATTGATGGCTTTGAGGGTTTAGATTATGGTAAAGTTTTGAACAGTCAGACTCCTATTTTTTTAATCCAGGATATTACTAACTATTAAACTCCTACAATGGATTTTTCTGTTTTTTACCCAAATGGTGATGGGATCTACTTGGGTTGCCAGTTTAATACCTGCTTATGGTATATACAAGGCTAATTTTTCGGATTTTCTTCTGGGATTTAAACTTATGAGATTTTCGCTTGATAGTTTGGATGGATCCTCTTTGCTATATTTTACTACAGATAATAGTGATACCTCAACATCTCTGTAATCCCCTGGATTATATTTATGAGGATGTCTATTCTATCATATAGTTTAATGACATATCACCTGTAGGTATATTATGTCAGAAAGCTTTCCTTTATTTGCTATACAATAGGGAAGAAGGGCTTGTATGGTAAGGAATTCCAGCTGAGGATCCCTCATATATCCTGTTTTAAATCTTTTTGACAAGTTAGAGGAATGGCGAAATGTATGGCAGCTTAGATTCAATGCTAAGAAGTGCAAGGTAATGCACATTGGAAACAAAAACCCAGGGGAAGAGTACACAATGAGGGGTGAGATACTAACAACAACAAAAATGGAAAGGGACCTGGGGGTAGTCATATCAGATGACCTAAAGGTGGGAAAGCAATGTGAGAGAGCAGCAAGGAGGGCTGGGGGGGATACTGGGATGTATAGGGAGAGGCATCACCAGTAGAAAACAGGAAGTTATTATCCCTCTGTACAGACAGCTGGTCAGACCCCATCTGGAGTACTGCATGCAGTTCTGGAAACCCAATCTCCACAAAGACATAGACAGGAAGGAAGCTGTCCAGAGGAGGGCAACTAAAATGGTGCAGGGTCTGCACAGGAAGACATATGAAGAGAGACTTCAGGAGCTTAATATGTATAGCCTTGAGGAAAGGAGGGAGAGGGGGGACATGATAGAAACTTTCAAGTACCTAAAGGGAATCAACAAAGTCCAAGAGGGTAGCATCTTTCAAAAAAAGAGGTGTGCAAGAACAAGGGGGCACAATTTGAAGATGGGGGCAGCTAAGAGGTAATTTAAGGAAGTATTTTTTCACAGAGAGAGTTGTGGATGCATGGAATGGCCTTCTGGAGGAGGTTGTGAAGTCAAAAACAGTGGTGGAATTTATGCATGCATGGGACAGTCATAAGGCAATTCTAGGGGGTGGGGGTAGGAAGAAGTAGGCTGCTGGTTAACTAGGATCTGCAGCTTATCCGTTAGGTAGGAAAATAGGCAGACTGGGTGGGCCAAGCGGTCCTTACCTGCTGTCAAATTCTATGTTTCTATGTTTCTATCAGGATTTACAAATATGTATAGTTTGAGAACACTCCAAGATGGTAAGATAATTTATTATTATTTCCTAACTATATATATTGTATTTATTTATTTTTTATTTAGTTTTTTTTGACTGGGTAAGTGCACTAGACAAATCCTGCCTATTTTCAGGCACGACCCGGGGGAGGGGGATACAGTTGAATGCCAACTGACCTTGGACCAGATTAAGCTGTTGGTGGTATTTTTAGTGAATGAGGGAAATTTGGCCAGGACACTGGAGAAATTCCCCTACTCTGTCTGCAGAGGGCACTGAAGCGCTGCAGCAGAGATGAAGGACTCCAGTCCAGGTTCATTCGAGATGGAAGGAGGTTGTGTGGCAGTGGCTCCAGATCCAGTGTGTGATTATAACATTGATATGGATCAGGGAGCAAAAGCTCAACAACTACATATGGAATTAATAAACCCCGTTGAATTATTAGAGGGGAGACCTGAGTCAGATGAGGAAACGATGTTACAGAATAAGTTGGCAGAAAAGAAAAAACATCTGTCTGAAATGTTATTGGCTGCTGAAGATGAATTTCATATCCAAAAGTTGAAATTAGTGGAAGAAGGAACTAAGCAAAAAAGATCTGCAGTTAGTCCGATTCATGAAGAACATAAAAGATTACCTGTGGCTCTGTCGTGTAATAGTCCTACAGGACCTTCTGGAATTCAGGGAGACACTGTGGATTTTTGGCAAGTTTCTGATGAAGATGTGACTTTTATCAGCTCCTCTGCTACATGGACACTGGGAGGGGCACTACAGGATGCAGGCTGGATTTTGCAGGGTGACATTTGGGTTCCCGATGGCACTATTCTGACCCCTGGAAGGCAGGTACTAACCAAAGCGGCTGTTGTTGACTCCTCTTTGGTGATTTCTGGTGAGTCTTCTGATACACTTTCAGTACAAGCTAATGATTCTGCGCATAGCACAAAAGATTTTGAGGGAATCTAACCTGCACCTCTGTTGCCTCTGTTACCATGGATACAGGACATAGCTCTGAAACAGAAACTGAGTTGATTTCTATGGTGAATAGCATGCCGTTTCAGGGTCCTGCACATTTGCCTGAGGAAATGATTGTGGCTCCTGTGGATAATATGAGTGACCCAGTTGCTAAGGGGTTTTTCTAGATCTACCCAAGGGGCAGAAAAGGTTACAGAAGGAAACCAGAGAAAGCAGTCCTATTCTAGTCTTTTTCAGCTGAGGCAGCTAAGGGACGCTACCTGGTTCATTTAATATATAAAGGTTTCACTTCCATGGTCTCAGATAGACTTTGGGTGGGTAAATCTTTAATTATAGATTCACTGGGTTTTTCCCCTGCAGAAGTGTATGCTTTAATACACGAACCTGGAAATAAGGTTTACGATGTAAGTTTTTAGTTTTAGTTTAGTTTAGTTTATTGTTCTAGGAATTATTACCTTTGAGCCAATGGCTTTTTTACAAAGGTTCCATGTCATCAATGTACAAACAAACAAGACATGTTACATAGAATGGTCAGCAAATTATAAAGGTTTCAATAAGCCAGTATAATACAGTACATTACAGGAAAAAAACAAAACATTGGAGGAATGGTCAAGGTGGGAAGGGTAGGAGGAGATATGGGAAGGGGAGCAGACTTAATGTAGTTAGATGTACTCAGATGCCTTTGTCAAGAAAGGAGCAGAGGAGGAGGAGGAGGATGAAAAACAGTAAAAACAGCCATGAGGGAAGAATCATTAGTCAAGGCAGTCACTGGAGCTAGAGGCTGAGAGGTGAGAGTAAAGCATAGATTTGAAAGCTCCTAGTGACGTGGAGGATGTAATGAGCGAGCTCAGGGCATTGTACCAGCTGGGGGCATGATAGGCAAAATATCTTTGGCCCTGTGTGGTGCAGCATCTGGGGACCTGGAGAGGCTGGTGTTCTGATCTTCTGGTGGAATGGATGCTGGTATTCAGACAAAGCAGGTCTTGGATACACGGCGGAGTGCGGCCCAAGATGGATTTTTTTGCCATCAAGCATGTGAGGTACCTTATGCGATTTGAGAGTGGCAACCATCCTGTTTCAGTGTAGAGCTCACATGTATGAGTACGTCTTTGTGCTCTAGTGAGCAGCTGACAGGCCTTGTTTAGGGTGGTTGTGATGTGCCTTAGTGTGGTGGTAGTGGCAGAGCCATAGATAATTAAGCCATAGTCTATGATTGAGATGACAGAGCTTTGGATAGCAATCCTCAGCGCAGCTTGGTTAAGGAATTGCCAGTTTCAGAACAGGATACCAATGCCCTGGTTCACCGTTTTCGCTGTGTTATCAATGTGGGTCGCAAAGGTAAGACCTTGATCAAAGGTGATTCCAAGGTATTTAAATGTAGACACTTGTTCAGGAGTATTTCCTGGGTATGTTTTGATAGTAATCGGAATTTGTCTTTTTCTGTTTTGTGGACTGGAAAAAAGCACGGATTTTGTTTTTTTGTGATTTAGGACCAGCTTGTGATCTAGGAACCACTTTTCAACATTGGAGAAAGCAAGTTGCAGACTCTGGAGTGAGGGTTTCGTGTCCTTATGAGAGGAGAGAATCATGGCATTGTCAGCATAAAGGATTATTTGTTCCAGGCAGGATTTGGGGAGAGAGTTTAGGAAAAGGCTGAAAAGGAGGGGGCCTAGGATTGACCCCTGTGGAACACCTGAGAGGACCAGTTTTGAGTCTGAGAGAACTTCTGAGATTTTTACAGATTGAGAGCGTTGGGCCAGGTAACTTTTAACCCAGGCACCTGGTCCTTCTGAGAGCCCAAGACTGTGTAATTGTATGATAAGTAAGCCATGGTGAACAGTATCAAACGCCTTTGTTAGGTCAATGAAAACAGCTCCGCGGTTTGACATCCTTTGCCCAAGGCAGTGTGAATTTCTCCTGAGAATTCCAGTAGGGCGGTCGATGTACTGTGTCCTTTCCTAAATCCATGTTGCTGCAAGCAGAGTATGCTATACTTATGCAGGTAGTCTGAGAGTTGGTCAGCCACAATGCATTTGAGGGCCTTGGAGAGGGGTGGAAGTATAGATATAGGCCGATAGTTTCCTGGTAGGGACTTGTCACCACTTTTGAACACTGGTGTGACTATAGCAGACTTCCATTTGCTGGGAAATTGACTAAGGCAGAGGGAGAGACTGACAATTTTGGTGAGTGGGTGCACCACCTCTTCCAGGGTAAGGGACAGAATTTTAAGATCAATAGTATCACTGCTTGCTCTGGATTTAGAGATAGCCTTTTGTATATATATTTGTAGACTTCATGTGCCTTAACTATTTTGAAGTGGAAAAGTGGTTGGTCAGGTGAGGCAGTAGGAGATGTTGGTTTTGGTGAGTCCATGTCAGAGAAAAAAGTCCGGCGGGAGGACCCCACTGAGGTCAGTGAAAGTTTTATTTAAGGCCTTTGCCATGACCATTGGGTCTAGGGTAGTGGTTCCATCAACAGTCATTATAGTGGGAGAGGATTTGGACTGCTTTCCCCGTGATATTTCTGATGTTGTCCCAGAATGATCTCCCATCACCCCAGGAGTTTGCGAAGGCATTTTTGAAATAGGAGCTCTTCATTAGTCGGATTTGTTGGTACATTGGTTTTGTGCCTGTTTATACTTCTGGATATCCATCAAGGAGCCTGTGGCTCTGGCTATGGCCCAGAGGTGGTCCCGAGCTTTGAGTTGGGCCAGTAGTTTGGCCGTGAGCCAGGGATTTTAGAGCGCTTTGATTTTACGCTTTTTTACTGGTGCATAGGTGTCACAGGCAGTGTTGAAAGTTGTGATAAAATAATCTAGGGCTGCATCAACATCTAGAGTATTGTATATTGGGGACCAGTCTTGCTGTAAAAGACAGGTCTTGAGCATAGTAAAGTTTCCATGGGGTAGCACTCTGTTTGAGATGGTTTTTGGAGGTGGTTTTTGGAACTTATTTGTCCAGGTACAGATCACAGGGGAGTGATCACTGAGGGAGTCCGGGAGAACAACTGTGTTTTTTATGCAGGCTGGGTGGCTAGCAAGGATCCAGCCAATGAGAGTGCAAGTTCCAGTTTTGTAGTTTTTTTCTAGTGGGGGAGCTCACCATCTGCATTAGGTTAGCTGCTAGGATAGCATCCTTGAGGGACCCAACATCTGATGCGAGCCAATTTATATTAAAGTCACCAAGGAGAAGGAGCTCGGTGTCAGGTGGTTGCGATCTTACAAATTCAAGAACAGTCTGGAGGCTGGACCCTGGATCTTTAGGAGGGATATAGACAGCGGCCACATTAAGCACTTTATTTTGGGCACCAAGTAGTAGCTTGACAGGGAGAAATTACGCAGAGGAGTTAGTGGTGGAAAAGCAGACAGGGTGGCTAGATAGGTTGTCCTTAATGTAAATAGCACAACCCCCCCCCCTTTTATTAGTCCTGTCCAGTCTGAAAATATTGTAGCCTTGTAGTGAGATGGCATGGTCCGGAGGGCTTGGTGTCAGCCAGGTTTCAACAATGGCTTGTATGTTGGGATTGTGTTGACTGGCAAAGACTTGAAAGGATGCCAGTTTTAGAAGGAGGCTACAGATATTTAAGGTGGCGATGGTGAGACTCCCCCTCCATTTTTGCTAGATTTGTTACCCTGGTAGAAACAGGGCCAGGGTTTGGATGGACACTTCCTGACATCAGAAGGAGGAGCAGGAGTTTAAGGGACATCTGCCGCAGCTCATAGTATGACATGTAAAGCCTTTGTTTCTTGTTAGTTTGAGTACAGTGTAGTTGTTTAGGGTCCCAGCAGAGGGTAATGGCTAGGACCAGGTGTCGATTTATCAACTTTCCAGCAGCGTGAGCTGTCATTTGCATCCAGTCCTTTGTAGGAGGGTGCCACAAGTGAGGGTAGGAAGGATTTGCCATGGTGCCAGGTTGCTGGTATCAAGCTTGAATGGTTAGTGTGAGAGGTAGAGGAGACTTCAAATGTTTACTGTAGCAAGGGTGAGTGCTCCTGAGTGACTCATGGTGAGCTACTGTGGACCAGAAAACTGATTGTTACTGTACATCAAAGACCCAGAAAGCATTAAATTCCTGAAGGTGATGAACATTAGCCTAGGGCATCTGCAGTAGGGTTGTCAGAACTAGTTTGAGCAAGATTCGAACCCATCTCGAACCCTGGTGTTCGAGTTCTAATTTAGGACTCGAACACTAGAGGGTTCACAAAAGGGTTTGAATCTTTCTAAAAAAATGTTATTTTTCTGTTTTCTGGTAAGCGCATCCCTCCCAAGTCCCGAATGCAAATTTTCAGCCCCCGATTGAAAAAAATCTTACTCCGGAGTTTTCACTCGAGTTTCGCTTCCATTCCCAATCCCATCCCGATGCAGTTACTGTTCTTGTGGGGGGACATTGTGAGATCGCGCCTGCGTAGTGCACTGCGTACTCTTGATCCCAGTCACCGTTATCACCACCACCTGACCAACTGCTCTGCGGTCATGTGGTGCTCATACCAGCACAGTATTTAAGTCGCGCGTGGCTATGCTCACAGTTCATTGAAAGGAGTTGCATCTGCTGTGCCTGATTGCGTTGCGACGAGTCCGACTGAGAGTTGTGAACGAACTCGTGGCATTTAAAAAAAAAAGTGATGACTTGCTTTCCCTCCAACTACTAGAGTAAAACAAAATAAAAAATCTAAAGTGTGGGTGGTGGACACTGGGTGAAAAGGAAAGCAAGGGAGGGTAGGAAAAAACGGTGGGGTGAGGGTCTCTCTCGCTGTGTGCTGCCATTTGGGATATTCTATCTAGCTGACTGCCTGCATTGGAATGCTGCTTAGTCTCGCTAGTTGCCAAACTACTATATTCTGATGAATTTTCTGATCCTCCTGATCTGTTTAAGATTAACTACTCATCTCTGTCTAATGGGATTTGTCGTGGAGACAGAGCCCCCTGGCTGGGGGAGGGGTGAAGAAAATCAGATTTTGAGAGAAAACAAAGTTAAATGAGTGAATGAACAGTGAACTTTTATTGAATTGAATTGTTTAAAGTCAAGTCCCACAACCAAGTATCAGGAGGGATGACACTGCTGCTGTGTTCCCTTCCTTTGACTGCACTATACCCTAGTTATTACTGCCCAGTGTGTGTTTTGTGGTGGTATTATCCTTAAATACATTTTTTTACTGTTGGGAGGAGAGACAGAAACATCTCCTGTGATCAGTCCATCACCCTGCTGCTGTGTGCCCTTTGACTGCACTGTATCCTAGTACCCAGTGTGTGTTATCGTGAGAGGCCCAGTGGCTAGTTTTCTGGTGGCATTATTCTTAAATACATGACAGAACAAAGCCTAAAAATATATTTCCCTGTTGGGAGGAAGACAGAAGCCCAATGGCCAGTTTTGTAGTGGCATTGTCCTTAAATACATGACAGAAGCCTAAAAATATATTTCCCTGTTTGGATGAGAGACAGAAAAATCTATTTCCTGGGTTTGTGTATGTAGCTCCATCTCTTGTGGTCAGCCCATCACCATGCTGCTCTGTGCTCCTTGACTGCACTGTACCTTACCCAGTGTGTGTTACCGTGTGAAGCCCAGTGGGCAGTTGTGTGGTGACATTATCCTTAAATACACAACAGAAGTCAAAAAATATATTTCCCTGTTGGGAGAAGAGACAGAAAAATGTCTTTCCTCGGTTTGTGTGTGTAACTCTGTCTCTTGTGGTAATTCCATCACCCTGCTGCTGTGCACCCCTTGACTGCTATGCTTATGCCTTTGCCCAGCAGCCCAATCATTCTGTAAGCCTTGAACCTGGGATCCTTTAGTTGCAAACTGTCATATTCTTCAATTACTTTCAGTCCACTGCATCACAGTGTCACATAGCCAAAATAAAGTTTTGGAATTGTAGCCAGTGATCATAGATCACGTTGCTTTCTTACACAGGAATTGTGTGGGTGTATTCCCTGCAGTATACTGGTTCTGTTATGGCTGACACCAACATAGATGAAGCATCTAGTGCTGGTGTTGGAGCAGGTGTTGGTGGTAGTGGTAATCCTGGTGCTAGCAAAAATAAGCAAAATGTTTCACGTGATAAAACTTCAACAAACAGCAAAATAGCAACAGTGAAGTGTGGTAAAGGGGGACCTTTTAAGAAAACCTGTACAGCTGCTGGGATCACAAGGAGAGGCACCATAAGGTATGCCATTCATGCTGTTAAGATCCCTGTGACTAGCAACAATAATGCAAGTGACAGTGAGTCCCTCTCTGACTCAGACAGTAGCTCTTTGTCTCAGTCCGACACTGTTATGTCTCGCGACGAATCATTACTTCCTCAACAAAGTGAAATGAGCAAGTCTGCTGACAATGAATCAGGTAGTGCACTTGCAAATACATCCAGCACTGTTGGCAATGAAAAGGACATATCCATTGAATCCACCACTTCTGTGTTGGCCAGCAATGAAAATCCATCAGAGTCTTCTGCCCACTCTTCTAGCACCAAGGAGCATGTCCCAGGTTCTGTGAGGACAGGTGAAAAGAAACAAACAGTCTTTAGCTATCTTTCTAGCACTCTAACAAAATCTGTCACATCTGAGGTGTGGAATTATTTCTCTGTCAGTAAAACTGATCCATGCAGAGCAATTTGTTCCCTGTGTAAACAGAGTGTAAGCCGTGGTAAAGTTGTGTCATGCCTTGGCACTACAGCGCTTAAATGCCATCTGAAAAAGCATTCAGTTTTGCTTGATCATCCAAAACCCATGTCCTCCATCTTCCAGACCACACGTGAGAAGGGTCAGGAATCTGAAATGGATACTGAATTGTCTGAACTTGATGCGGGCAGAACCACTGCCAGCCCTAGATCACTGTTACCACCAATGCCAGCACCATTAGTACCAGTTGCACATCCAGTGATGGCACTGAATGTATAAGTCCTAGTCCACCATCTCCGCGTCCATCTGCCCATCAAAGCATGGTGTATAATAAACCAGCAGGGACATGTTGTAAACAGCTAACACTGTCTCAGGCATTTGAAAGGAAGAATACCTTTACTAAAAATCATCCAAAGACCCTTCATCTTAATCACTGAATTGGTGAACTGTTAGCCAGAGCCCTTCTCCCATACTCTTTGGTAGATCATGAGGATTTTAGGGAGCTCATGACATTAGCAGAGCCTCGTTACAATGTTCCTCATTGAAGGTACTTTTCCTATGTTGAAATACCAAACATTTATCAAGCTTTAAAAGCGACAGTGATGCTTGCACTTAAACTGCAGAGGGTGGGGTTATTCATGTCACAACAGATATGTGGACCAGCACTCAAAACATAGATTACATGTCCCTTACACGCCATTGGGTCACATTTTCTTGTGCTTCTTCAAAACAAAGACACCTCAAAGATGGCGCTGCTGCATATAAAGAAGTTTGGGCAAAGTCATACTGCTGCAAACATCTTGCAGGAACTAAATAACCTCCTTGACGAATGGGTTTATTCTCACGGTCTAAAATGTGGCTTCATAGTAAGTGACAATGGAGCCAACATCTTGAAAGCAGTACAGGATGGAGGATTTCTGCATGCTTCTTGCTTTGCACGTTGCTTACACTTAATTGTCACGGGATTTCTCAGCAACAAAACACAAGTGGATGGTATGATTGCTGTTTGCAAAAAAATTGTGACTCACTTTTCACATTCAATCAAGGCTATACGGACATTATCTGAACTGCAAAAAAAACACAAGCTGCCCCAGCAAAAGCTGATTCAAAATGTTTCCACTCGTTGGAACTCAATGCTTTATATGCTGCAGCGCCTCTTGGGGCAAAAGCAAGCTGTACATGACTATTGCTCCAGTTACATTATTGGAGATGGCATTATGCTGTCTGTGCTGCAGTGGAAATTAATGGAGACAGTGTGCTGTATCCTAGCTCCTTTTGAGACAGCTACAAGGGACATGTCTTCTGAAGGTGCATCTGTGAGTCAGGTTATCCCACTCATAATGCTCATTTCACATCATCTTAGTGTTCTAAATCTACAAATAGAAAAGACAGATCTGAAGCAGACAACATGTCGCCTGTATCATGGGAATCTCTGAAAGAGAATGAGCGAGCGCTTCAAAACCAATGACAAATTAGTTGCAATGACTTAAATCAAACACTACATCCTTGTAACTCTTAGATCCCAGGTTCAAGGCTATACATCTTCCAAAACAGATGATATAGAGCAGTACAAATGTATGTTGCTAGATGAGCTGCAGCACTCACAGGAGTCAAACACAGACATGCACAGTACCCTCAGGTTGTCATCACCACAACATGCAGGTTCATTTTCACAAAGGGATATAGAACTGGAAAAGTCACCAAATATTAACAGTAGTTGTTCCACAACTGCCACTTCTTCAACCCTTAGTAGCAAGCTAAATCTGTGGCAAAAGCTTTCCCAAATTGCTGCCATACCAGCTTATTCTGATTCCTCTTCTGAGTGGTCTCTGTCCATCATGGTAGACAGTTACCTGCAAGAACTGCCTATTCCTATTGATGCATGCCCTTTGAATACTGGAGATCAAAAAGTCAATTTGGACAGAGCTGTATGATGAAGCCTGTAAATATCTTGGTTGTCCTGCAACAAGTGTCCTTCAGAACGATGTTTAGTACAGCTGGCAATATTGTGACAGACACCAGAAATACGCTAGCTGGCAGAAATGTACAACACGCTAACTTTTATTAAAGTTAATAAGTCAAGATTTTCGTATCCCTACAAGAGTATACAAACTGATCTTGAAGTGATTGATGTTGTGGATGTTGATGGTGATGACAACTCAGATGGTGGTGGCTGCTAAATATTGTGTGGGACAGAGTCTCTCTGCACCAAAAACAAATTTTTTTCAGAATGTGATGACTTTGGTTGTCATCTCTCTCCTTTCTCGATCTACTACCTTGGACTATATACCCCCCAAAACTTTCACCATTTCATGGCAAACTGCTTTGTAGCTAGGGTCTAAACTAAAGTCAACAGGTTTTATATACAGGGCAATTTTAACATCAGTGGGAACAGGCCCAAATTTGGCATAAAAGGGACACTGTCACGTCAATCCTTTCTGTACCATATTATTTATAGTTAAAGTGCAAACATATATTTTTGGATTTACCTTCTGTGACTTTGTGGTGCATCAGTATGGGCTGGAACAGGAGACGGTCTATTTTTCTATTTTAAAGAGGACAAAACAATGAGTTCTAATTGGTAGCTGTTTATTATTTTTTCAATTACAGAAATGTTAGCCATAAGCGAAAAATGGATGCTAGTACATGGGTGAGGTTGTGGGTTGGTTTCTTTATGGATGTAAAAGTGGCATGGGTGCTACTGCACAGATGAGGGTGGTGGAAGAAAAGTGGAATGGGTGATGGGGTGAAAGGTGGGTGTTGTTTTAGTTCTTTCATTTACAGATTCGTGATCAGCTGGGTATGGTGAGGAAAAAAATGATGACAGACCGAACCTACTGTACACATAATATATATTCTTATTAAATACATTGCAAACTGCTGCCACCTATCACAATTGTCCTGTCCCTTTAAAAAAAGAATAAAGGAATCAGAAATAAAAGAAAATCTGCATCAGCAGTTTTCACAGAATGTGACGTATCATAAAGTGTTTTTGCTTTAAAAGTAGTGATAATTTGATACATAATGGGGTTGACAGGTGCTGTCCCTTAAACATCACATGACAACTGCTGCAGCTACATTAAATGTTCCTTAGTATGTGGTGAGAAAACCACTTTTTTTATTTATGTGACTGAAATACAGATTTTATTGAAGTATCAGCTGCAAAAATGCATCATCTTAGAATTTTTTATATGTATTACTTCAATTTGCCAAGAAAATTGTTGGTATATGTATGCATTACCTTAGAAAATTGCATGCATTTTGCCAGCAACAATGACTGGCATATTTTTTTATTCAAATGTCTTGACTGACTATGTTATGACATAATATGTTTTGCAACAGTTCCACATGCTGCTGCTGTAGTACTTGGCTTGACTTTGTTATAAAGGTTTCTTTTAAACATAGCAACTTTTGATTCACTCATTTAAAACAGAAAGCAGCAAATAGCTGAAATTAGGTAATATCAGTTATTTTTCTCCTAATTCATGACGATGAGTATATATAACTGAGTACATAAATGGCTAATGTGCCTCTTTCTTTCACTAAGGAACTATGATGCAGCTGCAGCAGAAAACTTTTAACATATGGGTGGGTGGGTGGTGGACCTACATGTATTAAGTTGCTGGCTTTAGCAAACAGAAGAAACCATAGATAAACCTAGTTGTATTCCTATCAATGTCACACATGATAATTTCTCTACCCCTTATATTGAACAGTTTTTCCTTTACATGTATTTTATTACTATCTTCATTACTGGCAGCACAATAAAAAAATAGGGTTCGAGTTCTAAAAAGTTCTAAAAAAGATTAGAACCCTAGAACTTTTTCAAAAGTTCTAGACTAGAACTAGAACCCAGAACTTCAGAGGGTTCTGACAACCCTAATCTGCAGGATGTAAAAATCTTTTGTTAGAATCTTCTCTTTGTTCTCCAAAACAGTTGTGAATAGACCTCAAAGACAAGCACACATCCTTTAAGAAAGTCAGATGGAAATGTGGATTCAATGCAGCACTCCACAACCCAGAAACTTGTATAAAGATTTACTGACCTCACTTTTGCTTTTTGATGTCTTCCAAAAAAGTTGATTTATGATGAGAATGCCTATACCTGATGGTGATGTTTTGTAGTTTCTTAGTCCAGGAAAAGTTCATAGATGTTTAGTCCAAGAATGGTCCAGTTCCTCCCAGTAGAAACACATGAGAAACCACAAAAACTAAACTACTGACAGAGACAAATACAAACAGCCAGCTACACTTGCAGGGTAGGTAGGCAGAATTACGTTTGTATTGATTTTTGCTTTAAATAAATTGCACCACGCATACCGCACTTGTTTGCCATTGAATTATTTCATCCATGAAGCTCTTATTTAACAAGCTACATGTAATGCAAACAGAGATGATTCTGGATTGTTTCTTCTCATCCCCTAGGTGCACAGATTTCTAAGCATTTCCTGATAACATTTCTGAGGGAAATGTAAAGGTCCATGGGACACATCTGAAATAAGGGAATGAAAGGTGGGATCGTTGCTTGATTGTTACCCTTTACCCAGCCACCTGGCTACTGTGATCCCAATGACTGCTTTGGATAAGTTCTGGCATTTGTATTATGATTGTAAAGACACAGAAGTTTGGAAAGAATTTTTGGCAATACCTATTACAAAGCCTACTATCAAGACAGTTACCCTTCTTTTTAGAAATGAAGCTGTAAATATAAGTAACATTTTATTTTGGTTGGAGAAATGCTGTACTGTTTTCAATCATCCTAAACCTATCATGGATGATAATGGTTTTTGGACAGGGGGATGGACTGTTAGAGTTCAATTACCTCAAAATGACTCTGGGATACAGCACTTACGAAGCTCCTTTTTCCCTGGGGAGGGACAGAGGGATTTTCTTTTATGCTGTGCAACCGAAGAGTTGTTTTAAATGTGGATCCTTAACACATTTAAGTAATGATAGTGACCAAGTTAAATATTTTCATTGTGGGATGTTAGGGCATTCAGCTATAGGTTGCAGGCCTCTCCCACGTGTAACTTATGTGGTGACACAGACCATTCCTTTGCAGGCTGTCCTTGGGCAGAGCATAATTTGGATGAAGCTTCTGATCATGAGTTTTTTCTATCCCAAGCCAGGAAACCTTTTAGTTTCCCTGAAACGGTTTCATCATGTAGGCAGAGGGGAAGAGGTGGGGGGGGAGGGGAGGTGTTTTAGAGGGGAGGACTCAAAATTTCTCTCCACTGAGGCAAGACTCCTTTATTGTACCCCTGTTACCTTCTAGAGTGATAGTCCCCAACCTGAGGATAGAAAAGAAGATGAGTAAACTCCGTTTACTACCCCTCAGAGTTCCCCACTGAGGAAAGGGATACTTCAAGTTTTGGCTGGTGACGGAGGTAAAGGGGTGCCCATAAGAATTCAAATTATACTGTTTCTACACCACAAGAGAGGATGGAAATAGGGGAACCCTTGCTGAGTGAAAATATGCTTAATGATGGTCAGGTACCTCCTTTATCCTCACTCCCTTTAAGTAATAGATTTGATGTATTTTCCACATGAGGGGATCAAGTAAAAAAGGAACATCCAATGGAGACTGGACAAGGTGCCTTAGTACAAACTTTACTGGATGGAATTGACCCCTCCCCAGAAGAACCTTTAGTTAGTTCTGAGGCCCTCAAGCCTAAGAAACCACAAAAGTGAATAACCCACTCTAGTGGGAAAATACTAAAACCTCCTCCCTGAGCCATTAAGTTTGAAGGAAGTGAGCTTGAATGTAAACAGTATTAAATCTAAAATGAAGCAGTTGACTACTTATGGAGTGTTGTAACATCTTGATTATGACATTATTTTTTATAGGATACCAGATTGCATGCTAGGAGTGAGATGGTTTGTGCTTCTAATGAGTGTAAATGAGGTATTTCCTATTGGTCCTTAGGAGTAGAAGCATGATGTATAGAAGGGTTTTGTTTTCTAACACCTAACATTTGAGTTTTATGACTTGTAGATTTAGAGTCGGGTCGGGTTCTTATTTTAGATGTGATACTAAATTCAGTTTCCTGTCACTTAATTAATATCTATCGACCCCAGTCCAAGGCTTTAAGAGTTGCCTTGTTGCAGAAAATATAGCCCTTTTTAAATACTAGTCAGCAAGTAATTTGGGGAGGTGACTTTAACACTAATTTGCATTCTAGAACAGCCTCTGGGAAGCAATAAAACTATGTTAAAATCCATTGTTAAAATTGCAGGTCTTCAAGATGCCCTAGTGAGTCAGAAGGGGGAGTACAACCCACCTTTTATAAAGGATGTTTATCATCTCATATAGATTTTTTCCTTATTAAACAACATGTGCCTTTAGTGAAAGCAGAGACGATTCCAATTGAGACATCTGACCATAGACTGATTGGTTTTTATGTATCAGTACCCCTTCAAATGGAAGCAGGTCAGGGTTGTTGGAGATTAAATACTTTGGTTTTACAGGAAGAAGTTAGAAGACAAATACAGGTGATAATTTCAGATAAATGTACTACATTTGGATTACATGAAAATATTGGGCATTGGTGGGAAGAATTTAAACATTGTATGATTAGCTTTTTTAAAGTTTTGGGAAGTACAAGGGTAAAATCTTTTAATAGTAAATATTTAGAGTTTCAGAATGAGTTTGAGGACCTACTCTACCGACAATATGAAGGGGAAGAGGTCTTAATGACTGAGATAGAGATTGTGAGGGAGAAGACGGTTCAGTTTCAATACAATCGACTAGTGTCTTTAACTAAAGAACAATCGTTTGGTGTTCAAGGTAATGCAGTGCAGGTGAATCCATATCTTGCTAGCCAGGAGAAAATGGAGAAAAAAGTTATTTCTTCTTTGATGACTCTTGACGGTACAGAAGTTTGGAGTAATGATGATACTATGTTAAGATTACAGGGCCACATAGACTGGGTGTTTGGTTCTCCTGCCATTACTCAGGTTTTTCTTCACAACTGTTGACTGCTGCATGCCCTCCTAAATTGGATTCGGGCTTAGCTGATAGGATGTTGGAACCATTTACACTGCAAGAATTGGAAAGAGTGATTTTTAGTTTCAGGCCAAATGCTTCTCCTAGGTCGGATGGTTTACCAGGATAAGTTTACCATTTGTTATGGTTGTTTATGCCAAAAAGTTTGTTGCAACTGTCTAATTTTTTTCTGACTGATCATTCTTTACCCACACAAATGTATGAGGGATTGTTAATTTTTCTCTTTAAATCAGGGGCACATAATTATATTGTTAATTGGAGACCGATTGCTTTGCTTAATGTGGATTTTAAGATTTTTGCAAACCTCTTGGGGAATCGTCTAGCTTTGGTTATGGCAGATTTGTTAGTTCCTACTCAATTCTGTTCAATTCCAGGAAGACATCTTACCGATGCATTATTGTTTTTGAGAGGCATGATGGAAGGGGACATGGGGCATAACAAAGATTTACCAATTCCTAGTTATATTATTAGTTTGGCTCAAGCAAAAGCATTTGACTCAGTTTCCCTTTCTTACCTATGGGAATGTCTTAGATTTTATGGGATACCGGATTTGTTTGTTCAGTGGATCCAATTATGTTATGCTTTAGCCTATGTTAGACCATATGAAAATGGATGGTTGGGTAGAAAGATAGTAATATTACAGGGTGTAAGACAAGGATGTCCATTAAGTCCTTTGTTTTATGTCTTTTCGATAGACCCTCTGTTGCGAACATTACAAAAGTCTCCAAGAATGTTAAGAATAGCTAAGTGTGGCTATCAGATTTCCAAAGATATTGCATATGCAGATGATTTATGCCTCATTCTATATGATGAGAACTCCCTGATTCTGGCCTGTAAAGTGATTCAAGAATTAGGTAAAATTCTACAGAGAAGATCCTATGTCAAATTGAGTGGCTCTAAGCAGGAAGGAGACCTTAATTTGTCAAATTTCTTTCATTATTACTTAGCTAGCCACATAGCTAAGTATTTCCAATGACGACCCTTAACCTCTGTACCAATGGAGCAAAGTTATGAGCCAATATGGTTACAAAGTGAATGTCTAGCTATTAAAAAAGTGGCATTTCCCCTAATAGTTTATTACATATTAATCCCAAATTGGGAATAAAGGTACTACAAAATGAATTAATAAGTATGTCCCTGAAGGTACACTCCCAACTATGCAAAATCATTAACTATGACAACACTAAGGATGTCTCCCAATCTATATATATGAATCCACATTTTATAATTGATAAACAATACATAAAACCCAATGAAGGGAATACAGAACGAGATGTTAGGATTTCAGATCTACTAGAACAAGGTAGAATTAAGACCTCAACTGAAACCCTTAAAGCTTTGGGTCCTCCTCCTAACCAGGTATTTAAAGTCTTTCAAGTTAAACACCTCATATTAGCCCATATGGGCATAAATATCTGGGACACAAATCAAAAAGATCTTCTTAATAAGCTCTCTACACTAGCATGGGGTTTCCGCATGCTGTCTCCAGATTAAAAACTGAACTCTATCCACTTATTCATTTGGATATCCAAGGATAGTCAATATATTGGTCAGCCCAATTTCCAGATAGTCAGTTCTACTGGGACAAAATCTGGAGGGACATACAGTATATACCTATACTTCCAATGATAAACAGCGCCCTGTGTAATTCTATATTATACATAATATTTATTTTACCCCAGCAAAATTATATGCCATGGGCAAATTGCAAGATCCTAAATGCAATGGGTCTGGTTTAAGTGAAGGCACTATTTTCCATATGCTGTGGGATTTCCCGTCAATTAAATTCCTATAGACTACAATCAAGAATAAACTGGATCCCCTTTTAGGATTAGAATCTCTTTTTGAACCTGAAATTTGTCTTTTAGGGGATTACTCTCAAATTTCAGTTCTTGAGCACAGATATGCCATGGCTCTAATCTATCATACGGTTAAACAGTTGGTACTAAGGCATTGGGAAGACTCCCAACTTATATCCTATTCAGAATGGCTTAATGAGTTCTTGTATAATTTAAGAGTAGAGTAGCAAGTCTCAGGCACTGCCCCGCTAGTTTAGACAAGAAGTGGAACAAAGTGTTTACATTGACCTCAATTACTAAATAAAATCTGTCAGGTTATAGCTATTAGGTAGGTAAGGGTCATTCATATGGAATAAGTCCAGTAGAATTGTATCTACATACCGAAAGGTGGGAGGGGGGAAGGTGGGAACATTAGTGATTAGTTTCTTTTTTAAGCTTTAGTTGTAATTATAGTAGTTGTCATTTGTGGGCTAATGTAACCTCAAGGCCTTACCTTGTGTTCACATACATGTAACTATATTTCTATGCCTTCTATACCTGTGTAAACATGACTAAAATAAATAAAGCATATTTAATTTAAAAAAAAAGATTTAGGTAAAATTGCAGGGGTGAGCCTTAACCTTGGGAAAACTAAAGTTTTGAGGTTAGATGGGTTTCCTTCTGTACCTGAAACTTGTGGAGGCTTTTCAGTAGCCATGTCACCATGTAAAATTTTGGGGATCTATTTTGGAGGTGAGGATATGGCAGGCTATAATTGGGACACAGCTTTACAAGTGGGTAATTTTAAGGTGGCTCAGTGGAACAAGTGGAAAGTTTAAAAAAAGAAAAGGGTGTATTATATAAAAACATTTTTGATTCCTATTTTTTTTTTGTTTGTTAGCATGATTTTTCCATTGCCTAAATGTTTGGAGGCTAAAGTTTTAAGTTGATTTTTTTGTTGCTTTTGGGGAAGTAGGTTAAACCCAATTAAAAGGAATAGATTATATCTGGGACTTCAAGAGGGTGGAATAGGGATGCCGAATCCAATATTTTTTTCTTTATGATATTTTTATATAATAACATTGTGCCCCTGCTGAAAGGGTGTTTGCAATTATGGGGTTGTGGGGGGTATATTAAATTACAAGGTATCTTGAAGGAATAGCAGAAAAATGCTTTTGAACATAAAAATAAGTACATTCTTAGATTAGGATGTCAGTGGGAAGGGTTTTTTGATCAAATTAAATCTTGGAAAATTAATTATAAATCTGTTCTTTGTCTTTCATGGAAAGCACTTCATTTAGAAGTACTGAGTTTCTGTTTTTTGGAATGTCCTTTTGCTGCTCTTCCAGTGTCTTTCCAGGAACAGATTGTTAATTATGTTACAGATGATAGAATACCAGTCCATATGTGGGATACGGTTTGGCTAGGTATACATGGTCGAATTAATGTTAAGGGGAACCAAAAACATAAATCCTTTCAGGAGAGGAATTGTTTAAGAGTTACATGTATATCTGTTGTTGAAACCATGGACCACTTGTATTTTTTTTGTCCATATGCTGAACAATTTTGGGATGTAGTTAAAAATTGATGGAAAGGGGTATCTTTTATACTGCCTACATGTGACCTTTTATATTTTGGGGTGACCCCCCCCCCCGAATTACAGCATTTGTCTCGTACTCTCAGAATGATTATGGTTCATTTCTTATATTGGTTATGGATTAGTAAATGTAGATTTACTCTACAACAACAAAATATTTCTGCTTTGGAGTTATTTAGTATTTTAAATTCTGAGATTCAGGGAATGAAAGGGTTGGAAGGAATTAGAATGGAGTCTAATATTTGGAATCATCGGTGGAAATTTTTTGATTTAATTCTACTCTTTTGTCTTCTCCTTTATCCAGGAGATAGTTTAATTATAATGGTTTTCCCTCAATTAACTTTCCTTTTTTTTTGACTGATTGTTTCACTGTTATGTATTAATATGATGTAATACTGATATGATTGTTGTTTTTCTTTTAATATGGTTTAGAAATTATGTAAAATATTAATTTGGGAGGGGGTCATTTTTAACATGGATAATTTTGATTTGCTGCTTTTACGTTTTTCTTTATCAAATTAGATGTTTGGGACAATTAAGTTGTTTTAAGTTGTTGCATTTTTTTTGTATGTATTATTACTGTTTTTAGTTTATTTACTTGATAAGGTTATAATTAAAAATTCCCCTACTCGTTTTGTGGGGGCGGGGGGAGACCTTTTTATTTATTAGGATTTGGTTTGGGTTATTATTAATTTATTTTCAGACAATGTAGGGCCTTAATACTTATCTGACTTTCTTATGATTTGTATTTTCCTTTTGTGTGAGTTCACACTGGTTGTATTTGTTTGATTTTTGAAGTTTATAATAAAAAAATATCCCCTGCTCTTTTCGATAAGTGCCATGGGATCTTTAACATCCACCTGAACTACCACCAATACAGGCAGATGGGACCTCGGTTTAACGTCTCATCCGAAAGACGGCACCTCAGAAGTGCAGTACCCCTGTCATGCTGCTCTACAGTGTCAGTACTGGGATATTAACCCAAGTGCCAGATGTGGGAACTGAGCCCACAGCCCTCTGATCTCTCGGCCTCAGAGGCGAGTGTGCTACCTACTGAGCCACTGACACTGACAATATATATATATATATATATATATATATATATATATATATGTAGGTTTTAAATAATTGATTAGCAGTTTTTTTCTTGGGACGATACTAACTGTACAGAAAGTATTTATATAGATTTTCTAGAAGTGCTGTGTTTGTTAAACACAGTGAGGCAAGAGCTATGCATTTTCACAAAGTTTTAGCACTTTTATGAGCAAAACGCTAATCAATTTTTAGAGTTAAATAAAACCCTGATATATATATATATATATATATATATATATATATAGCATTCGATACCATGAACCACTTGCTTCTCCTGGACTCCCTCACTCAGATATGCCTCTCTCATGAGACCATTGATTGGTTTGCCAGCTATCTGTCTGAGAGAACCCAGAAAGTCCAGATTGCCCACTCCCTGTCATCCCCCCACCAAGTCGGGTCTGGGGGTCCCTCAAGGCTCTATTCTTGGCCCACTTCTCTTCTCCCTATTCCTCAATACCCTGCCCAATGCCTGCTCAGGAAAAATTCTATTGTATGCAGATGATGCAGTCCTCTACAACTCACACACTAATCCTGAAGCCCTCCACTCAGCACTCCAGAAATCCTTCTCTGAAGCTGAATACTGGTTCATTCAGCGTAGGTTAGTATTAAATTACAAAAAAACTAAATCCATAATGTTTGCACATCCCCAAAACAAGAACCTAGGACAACCTCTGCTCATTCTGAACTCACTGAAAGAACCCCTTGAGCAGGTTGCCACTTTCAAATACCTTGACATCATCCAAGACGCTGGCCTCACTTTCCACAACCATATCCAGATGCTCAGAACTACCATCAATACAAGTATTGGTCTCCTTCACCACTATAAGCACTGCCTCCCCTCTGAATCTCTCCACCTAGCCATCTTTGCTTCTATTCTTTCTCTAATTAATTATGGAATCATCATCTATGGTGCAGCTGACACCACCCACCTGCACAAGATTAGACTGGTCCTCAATAAGGCTTGCAGACTTGTGACAGGCTGTCCTAGACTTACACACACCTCCACCCTCTACGCCTCAACAAACTGGCTCAACTTCGATGGGAGGTTAAAGTACCAGGCCTGCCTCTTTGCTAAGAGAATCACCTCAGGATTACTCCCACCAGCCCTCTCCCCACTACTTCAGTCCCCACTGTCTACCCAACTCACATGGCAATCAGTGACTACCCACTTTAGGGTACCTCGCTGCAAGGCCACCTCAGGCCAAAGAACGTTTTGATATCTGGCCCCATCCTGGCTCAACTCACTCCCAAATTCTCTCCTCACTGAACCCAAACGTGGTTATCACCCAGGGATCAGTATGTGACCACCCCAAACCTGACCTTCCATTTCTACCACCCCACCTCCCCCTTCTCCCTTGACCATGGACCTAACACTGGTTTGCCACCTCTGGGCATGCCTATACCATGACAATGGACCCCAATGTCCTGCCTTGGCCAATGAATGAACTCCTGGGCATGGCTAGTGCCATCACCCTGAAATGTTATGTTTGTACCTGTAACCTTTTGCACTTTGTACCTTGTTAGCAGCTCTCTGTTGCCATGTATTCCCTGCTGCTATTTCATTTTTTCTGTATTCATTTGCAACCATTCTGTAACCATTGTCTTTAATTACTATGTTAGTTGTTACTTTGTTCATGGTTGTCTTTGTCTTACGTACGACGTGGAACCTTTGTAAAGGAGTCTTTGACTCAAAGGTGTTATCTGATATTTATCAATAAACAATAAAATAAAATATATAATAAAAATGAAGATGGCAGATTTTAAAAGACATACGTTAAAAATTATATCTTATAATGTTAATGGGGTTACTAATCGATGAAGAAATATAGACTTCTTCATTATGCTTGCCAACAACTTGCAGATGTGATTTTTTTTTCAAGAGACTCATCTTTCAACCTCGTAACATGATAAATTCCTTAAACTGGGGTTCAAAAAACATTTTTATGCTTCCTTTCAAAACGGTAGACATCGAGGTGTTTTAATTTTGCTTCAGAAGGGTCTCCCCTTTGAAGTACTGGATATTTTAGCTGATTCAGATGGTAGATTTATTATTGTTGATGGCTTGCTGTATGGTAAAGTGGCAACCTTAGTCAACACCTATTTTCCTCCAAATTCAGTTAAAGGGGGTTTTCAATGATTTTTTTCACTCCTCTCTACACATCTGAAAGGTAGAGTTCTATGGGGGGGTGGGCAGAGACCTAAACCTAGTGTTTAACCCATCCTTAGATTCATCAAATCCTAGGCATCAACAACACACAGCTGTAATCAAGTACGTTAATCATACCTTGAAGCATTTATGGTTAGTGGATGGGTGGAGATGCTTATTTGCTGATAAGAGAAATTATACACACTATTCAGCTAGGCATGGTAGTTCAGCCTGACTGGATTATTTCTTTGCTACACTTGAATATCTGCCAGATGTGCAGAGCATTCAGTTTGGGCCTATTGTGCTTTCTGGCCATGCCCCAGTATTAGTTATTGTAGGTAATGTTAGAGAACCTACTAATTCATTTTGGTGGCTTAATATGGCATATTAAAAAGACCCATCCCTCTGTCAACATACAATGGATCAAGTTAAAGTATATTTAGAGACAAATGTTATGGGGGCAGTGTCAGATAACATTCTATGGGATGCTTTGAAAGCATTTGTATGGGGGATTTTAGTGTCATATGCTTCAACAAAGCAGAAGGAATGGACACAGATTTGTCTAAGGAAGTACAATCTCTTCAAACTTCTTGATCAGAAAACTGAGCATACATTGTACTATTTAAGGCAAAAGGTGAAATTGGGAGGACTTAGAGGTTCTAGATATTTTGCTCGATGTTTGAAGGCACAAAAGGCTACAGCTATGGTTGTTAAGCTTCGGAGCCCAGGGACAGGTAGCATTACTTATAAAGCAGGGGAAATTTTAAAAGTTTTAGATCTTATTATCATTCTTTATATACCTGGGACTCACTAGATCCTCCAGTGGAACAGGTTTCTCGATATCTGGCTAGAGCCCAATTGCCTCGGCTTACAGAGGAACAGGAGGCTTCACCGTTATCTCCTATTGCATATGCTGAGTTAACTGCCGCAATAAAAAGATCAAAAACTGGCAAAAGTCCTGGGAATGATGGATTCCCATCTGACTTCTACAAGTTAATTGATCTGCAGCAAACAATTTGTCCTGTTCTGTTATGTGCTATGAAGGGCATTCAGGAATGTGCGCCTCCCCTGCCCTCTTGGAATAATGCAATTATTGTCACCTTTTTGAAACTGGGCAAAGACCGGGTTAGACCTAAATCTTACTGGGCAATTTCTTTATTAAATACTGATTATAAATTTTTTACGAGTATTCTTACTAATAGATTGGAAAGCCTTCTCCCATCTCTGGTTGACCAGGACCAGATGGGATTTTTTTCTGTTGTTGCCAAGTTTTTGATAATCTGAGGAGAACTTTCCTTCTGCTTGACTACATGAATCAACTGTCACTCTACCTGGTCCTGGCCAGTCTGGATGAGGAGAAGGCCTTTGAAAGAGTTTCATGGCATTTTCTTTGGTCAGTGCTCCAGGCCTTTGGATTTTCATGTAATTTTATCACAATACTTGGTTCTTTGTATGAACATCCAAGTGTATATGTTCGAGTAAATGGGTCACTAACAGAATCGTTTAAAATTTGGTCCAGGGGACACAATAGGGCTGTCCTTTGTCCCCCATTCTGTTTGCATTATATGTTGAGCCTCTGGCATCTTTAATCTGGTTTTCTGATCAGGTTGAAGGTATTTGTATAGGGGGAGGGATTATAAATTTGCTTTATTTGCTGACAATATTTTGCTGACACTGATGAACCCCACATCTTCATTATGAGCAGTCTTGTAAATTTTAGTGTAATTTGAAGGCCTGGCTGGTTTCAGAGTAAATAAATCAAAGACTGAAGTGCTAGCTTATAGATACACACCACCTGCTATTATCTGTAACTTGTACCCAATTCATTGGAACAGGAATTATATTAAATATTTGGGGGTAGACTTAACTAAATCCCCAGAACATGTAGAGCTTTTAAATAATGAACCGCTTACCCAAGAGATAAAACATTATTTACAGGCTTGGTCAACAGTGCCATCATCATTCATAGAGAGAATCAAAGTTATACGTATGGTGGTTTTACCAAAGTTCTTTTTTTTATTGCAAACTGTTCCCATCTTCCCCTCTAAGAAACTTTTTTCTGAATGGCAGAAATTGTTATTAAGATTTTTTTGGAGGGGGAGGCTGGGCTCAAGTATGAGCAATGGTGCTGCAATTGTCTCCTGCTCAAAGGGGACAAATTTGCCAAATTTGGAGTGGAATACTAAGGAGACTTTTTTGCATATCATCTGTTATTGGACAAATGTGCAATACTCTTCTTATTGGAAAGATATAGAATTTGTCCTAAATGATTTACATGATATGGCCCATATTTTATATTTTGCTTTCACCCCATCCACCCCACTTGCACATTTTTTTGTGTTATACCAGAGTGGTTTTAAAGGTTTGGAATATATATTGAACTTCTCTACCCCCACAGCTATGATTTTTAATGACACCCTTAAGCTGGGATGGGGCAACCACTCTTAAAAAATGAAGATATTTCCCCATTAGTGGGCTAGGCTGGGCTTGGATTATTATGTTCAACTTTTTGATGCTGAAGGTTATCTTCCCTTCTATGCCCTATAATCTCATTATGGGTTGAGGCAAAATGATCATTACCATTTTTACAGATTATTTCATATTTCAAACAAAATCTTATTTTAACTCTCTTTTTGATTTTCTGGAAGCTCCTGGGATTCATCTTATACTAGCTGCACAAAAAGGAGAATCTATTAACCATTTAATTGGGAATTAGTGTGAGGCTATTTGGAATGAGAAATTGGATAAGACTAAATTCATTTTGTTTAAATGGGAACAGGAATTCCATGAACACATATCATGGGCAGAATGGTCTTAAATGGCATTGATAAATTATAAGTTATCTTCACTGTCCTATGTTAAAGAATTTGCTTGGAAGTGTATGGCAAGATTCTTTTTTACCCCATTAAGGGTGTCTAAAAGTAAGGGTATGTGATATGCAAGTTGCTGACAAGAGTGTGGTGAATCTTTTGCTGACCAGGCACACATCTTTTGGGGATGTCCCAGGTTAAAAGTGTTTTGGGATAGAATTCAAGGTGATCTGCAAAAAATGTTTATGGAACAAATTAATTTAATCTCTAAGTTGGTTTTGGTTTTGATTCTCTCTGATAGCTTAAACTTTCCAATGCAGCAATTGCAATTATTTTTGTTATCGATTCTGTGTGCAAAAAAAGCTGATGAAATTTTGGTTACAATCTCAAGTGCCACAGTTGGAAAGTTGGTATAAAGTGATTAAGTTTGTTTATGAAGTAAAAAGGCTATATTTCAAGTGTATGGATAAAGCAAATGTAAGTTTTGAACTGTGGCGCCCTTGGATTAATTTCCAGTTGGAGTAGAACCCTACTTTAGTTCCATGATGATTTAGCAGATATTTTTATTTTACCCAGAGTGTTTCTCAACTTTAAGAGTTATAAGTAATAGGTGTACAAGTACAATGGTCTAATTCATTTTTAGTATGAAGGAAGATTTTATGCATCATATTAAGTTTTCATCTTTTGAGATCATATTCACCTGTGTTGT
Organism: Neoceratodus forsteri; assembly: GCA_016271365.2. Classification (NCBI taxonomy): domain Eukaryota; kingdom Metazoa; phylum Chordata; order Ceratodontiformes; family Ceratodontidae; genus Neoceratodus; species Neoceratodus forsteri. The sequence goes on from CM057456.1 coordinate 1,686,450,615, forward strand.
AGTCTTTGATATGTTACTGTATACTAGACCTATTGTTACCCTTGTAGATTTACTGGTGGTGCTGACAACTTTATTGAAGTATTGTTCATTGTATTGAATATTTAATAAAATGTGATTTAAAAAAAAACAACCTGTTTATAATCGTACTGCTTTCTGGCTGGAATACAATATTTATAACATGTGGCTTTGCTGGAAAGTGCACTCAGTCTATAGGTTATCAGCTAAAAACTAATTATTAATCTTTCTTCAGCAATTAATAAAGTAGCCCCTTATTGCACATGTATAATTTAACTATGTGGATGGCTGAACTGCAAAGTCTATTTCTATACAGAAAGATGACATCTGCCTAGGGGCTTATTTTGGCACCATTGGGAGACTGAGGGGGATGGAACAGCCTTTATGCAGAGCAGGCAGAGAGGGTTTGCTGTGCAGTATGATTTAGCATTTTCCCCATCCACAGGTGCAGTATATTTCAATCAATACTATATGAAGTTTAAAGTTGTTAACATTTCCTGTTTGCCTACTCATTGGCTTTACCTGCATACAAATATTTGATTAATCACTTTAATTTGTTCTATTGTATTTTGTGTTGGCTTATTTTCCTCTGGGCACATCTGGATAGTAGAGAGACAGAAATAATTGATATCCCCAGCTGGTAAAGATATGTTGGGGACTCCTTCCTTTTTTGTTAACAGGGAGCCTTTTGAAGGATATTTAGGAGGACTGTTGACCACTTTGTGTCCATGATAAAAAAAAAATTGGGAGCCTTCTATCGTAACTGGGTCAACCCACCGCTGACACTAGACACCTCATAGTGGCAAGCTCAGTACTGTCACTAGTTGACTATGGCTTTCCTGTCTATGGAACTGCCTGTGATTAAATTCACAGCAGAATAAATCTGATCTGTAAGCTTGTCACTTTGTGCTTGGGGCTGACAAACATGCCCATAACTTTACCTTCTGCACCAAAACAAATTGTTTACTCTTATCTAGCAGAATTAAGTTCCAGATATATCTGCTAGCCAAGAAGCACTTCTGGGTCTAACCTCCCCCCACCGTAACACACTGCTTCTGCCCTGTCACCAATCTCTACAACACCAAAAGCATGTACTGGCATGTCCTTAAACTGCTTTTCCGAGGTACTCAGCTGAGCAAGCTTTCATTCACTCTTATGGCCACTGGCTGCTTAAATGAGATAGAATCCAACAAGTCAGCACTTCCAGCAGCGTCTCTTTTTGGATCCTGATTAAATGAGCTGCCAGATACCTTACTCAAGCTATCTAAGTTTGACCAGTTTAAGAGAGCACTACGGGCAACCCTAACAGTTCCATGCAACTGTAACTGTTAATCATCCTAACTAAATTCCCACCCCGTATACACTTTGAACTGTGTCAGACTTTGGCTCTCAGGCCATGTACCATTACATTGCTTGATTTACACTGATTCTGTCTACTTGCCTTATAGAAAAATTGTATACAATTGATCTAGCCTATGTATTTGTACTTGTTTGACTATACTTGTACTTGTTGACCTCATACCACTAGAACTCACTTAATGTATTTATGTTGCCTTGTAATCTCTGTTACTGACATGGAACTTCTGTAAAAGAGTGCATGAGTGCAAAGGTATTCTCTGAATTTTTCAATAAATAAATAAATAAATCTATGCATCCCAGGCATGCCTATTTCAACACATCCTTATAGAAATGGAGGTGTCAGAGCTTCATGCCTAGGTACTGTTTTCCCTGAACTGATCAAAGGAGAATGTTTAAAAAGGCTTTATTGTTGTGGCAGAGTATGTTAAAATCAATACTTTTGTGCCTAGTATATATAAAGTAAATAAGAATATTAAAAAGTTTTCTATTTCCTGAGCCCCCTTGGTTTGTCTGGCTCCCTCCTCAAATAAATCCAAAATCTACCTCTTGCTCACTGGCCACTGCTTGAAAACTTCCAGAAGTGCAGGTCTCCAGCTGGTCACAGCGTGGAGGCTGAGAGTGTCTTTCTCTGCCTTTCTGTGCCTTACTCTTGTTATTGCCCTGTGGGCAGGATCTAAACTGGGCAGGAGCTCACCGGAACTCAGTTTTTTCAACCTCTAAAAAAGTTGTATGAAAGTTCCACACCCTCTGCCATCATTCTCGATTGATTACTATTGTAAAGTTCCATCACCTAGACATCCAGATGTAGAAGTTCCCCCACCTAAACATTTCCAATTTTACCACTGCCTGTGGATGGGGGTGAGAGTGTGGTGAGTTGTATAATGATATCAGCTACTGTGTGTGCAGAACTAGAGCTGCTTGGTTGAATATTTGCTGCTGTGGGATCCTCTGGTTCAGTGGGGGGAGGGCACAGAAAGAGGAAGAGATGGGGCCATTGCACAAAACAATTGGGGGCATACTGTGTGTGACTGCACGGCAGTCTTTTTTTTTTTTTTTTTTTTTTGCTTGGGCAGGAAGCAGTGATGGAGCTGGATAAATGAGCAAAAATCAGAGTATCGATGAGCTTGCATTTTTTTTTTCTATAAGTGAGCAAAAATTACCATTATAGTTCTGGAGTAGTGCAACCATCTGTGGTCTGGTGCAACTTTGAATTAGCTTGTCTTGCTGGTTAGTATAAACTAAGGGTAAGGTTGAGCAATTTAGAGGCATCTGGGAAAAGCTACTTTAACTCTGCATGCTCTTCTGGGAGAAAACATTTTGCATAAAGTAAATTCATGGAGTGCTTCACTCATCCCTTCTCAGCCACAATGATTCCTCATCAACATCCCTAACACAGATCAAACTGACACAGGAGTCAGTCTTTTTAGAGATGAGCATGGAATGGCACAAAAGGCCAAACTATATTCAGTTTTTTTTTTGGGGGGGAAGAGACTATGAGAGGTTTGTCAATCTCTCTACTTGTAAATGAAAATGAGTTTTTAACCATTTGAATGCAGAGAAACACAAACAGTACTTTTAAACAAAGCAGTCTGAAAAGAGCCAGGGATTAAGGGGTCATGCCATTGAATAAAGGCAAGAGACAGCACCGCTGTTTGCTGCAGTCTGATGACACTTGTGGGAGTCACTCTGGAAGCACCAACAGCCAGATTTTCAAGGTCACAGCACACGAGAGAAAGGAACAAGATTAATGGAGATAAAGAGCAGTATGTAAATTCTTTGTGAATGCCAACAAAAGGAAACTATTATGAAAAGTACAGTGTTGTGCCCCAGACCCCAAGGGTTTGTTTGTGGTATGGCTAAAAGCTCTGCCACGCCTACACAATTCATGCTGGCACCACTGTGTCCACAAGAAGAATATGCTTCCTTAATAGCATATTCATTGGGTTATCTGATAAGTGAGCAATTATCTGAAGACAAGTTCACTCTTTGTTTGAAGCCAACAAATCTCTTGTTAGAACACTGATCTGAACACATGCATATTTTAGTTCAGCTCCTAGGTCATTGAATTCAAAAATGTTGATTATTCATGGTATTTCTTTTAAATGGCTTAACCTCAGTACAATGTTATTTAAGTTTGAAATGAAAACTTTAAGGAATGGTCTTTTTTTTTAGTTGCCAGCTCAAACATTATTTTCATCTAGCACAATTTTATTCTGAAATCCTTTGTTGACACTGTGGCTGACACAGATTAGTCCTCTCACCATGAGCAACACTGCAGTTTTCAGGATACAACTAGGAGGATATATTTGCAGACACAACTACAGTATATCTAATGTTTGGGATGACAGATAATGAGTCAGAAGATATCAGTGTGAACCTCAGTAAGCCTTTTTATCACTATGTGACCTTAGGCAAGTCATGAAATTCCTCATGTTTTAGTGTTTTGGAGCTACAGACAAATAAATTACCAACATGCTGTATCTTGGTGGGCTATCCCAGGTAAATGAAATCTAAAAAAAACACTACTTAAAATAAATCCATGTGGCAGTGGCTTCCTTCAAATGAAAGCTCTTTCTTTGATTTAGTCAAGCAGCTAATGGAGGTAAACCATTCAACAGTATAATGCAGTATCTATTCATGCCTGATCAAAGGTGTTTTCTAGTGATTAGTAAGGGTCAGACAAGTGGGCCAGCAGTGAATTTGGTTTGGCTTCAAGTTAGGTCTCAAGAATTTAGCTTGTCTTCAAGAATTCAGTTGAACCACTTTGGCTCCCATTGCTGTAACTGGAATGGGGTAAAACTTTTTATTTAGTTGTTTTTTAATCAGGTATAGCACACTAAGCTGAAAGCTTTTTTACAGGAGTGACCTGGGAGCACAAGGAGGTTAAGTGACTTGCTCAGAGTCACACAGTATTCAAGAGGAAGCTGTGGGATTCAAACCCAGGTCTGGTTTGTTGGATGTCACCAGGTTTGCAGTTCAGAGCCTTAGACCACTGCGCTTTACTGCCTCCAACTCCAAAACTGACAACAAGTAGGGGATAAAAAGCCTTGAGATTAGCAATGAATTTTAATTACCATAGCTTACTTATGCCAGGCTCTTTTTTTATTTCTTGGTAACTGAGTAAGGCCCACTCGGCACAAGTGCCTTCTGTCAGAGGCAAACTGGCAACACTGAGGAGGTTACGTGGCTTGCTCAGAGTCACACAGTATGCATGCAGAGGTTATAGGAATCAACCCCATGTCTGCAGGATATACCAAGCTCATTCACAGCTCATTACTCTAACCTCTAGGCTATACTGCCAGCTGTTGGTATACCACTGCAGAGGACTGGTATGTTTGTGATAGTTTGATGTAGTCCAAACCCACTAAGGTACCTGTGAACCAGTGCTAAGCTACTGTAATTATTCATATCCATTGCCACGCACAGGCTCATACCTCCATTGCCTCTGCTTTACAGTTCCTTCATGCCAATTATTATATTCTTTTTGGTCTCATTAATTTACAAATTATATAACCCCCCCTCAAAAAAAAAAAAAACAATATTGCATTCAGATATAAAAAAGTAATGACAACAGATTAATTTAGGGCATTACCTTGCCTTTCATAATATTTCCCCAGCCATGGAAAATGTTTCCCTTTTGTTTGTGTTGATTTTTTATTTTATTTTATATATTGATTTAACTTTGAACATAACCACTGGCAACCAAAGTTGTAGTAGTCAGCCTAACTTCATGAAGCCAAGCTGGAGAACTGTGAATGTATGTCTGCATCTGGTCACCCATTCTGCCACAATTCCTCATGGTGGGTGGGGTGAAAGATCTCATTTAACTGACACTGACTCTGTTTGAGTGACACACCAGATCATATTGAACTTATTGGTGATGACAATGCAAAAGTTGTCACGGTGACATCAAGAGGAGAACTTGCACCACTACTGCTAGGTATGGTGAGCCAGGTTGTGATGCCTGTGTAAGTGGGAGTCCAGGAAGACTTGCCATAGGAGGCGTAGAAGGGTGACTATTAGTAGACGTCACTTCTTAACCATGTGACTAATCAAATGAATAATTAAAGTTGATCCATGGTAAGTTAAGTTTTAGAAAGGTTAAGAATTCAATGTTCTTAGACTCTACGCTTGAATGACGTGGTCTGGTATGAGGCAGGAGAAGAGGCATATGGTTAATTCAGAGGGTGGTATCAATTTGGAACAGTCTCCCTGAAACTATTGTTGCTTGTAATTATAAGATAATGGAGACATTTAAAAAAACCTCGATAGAGATCTGGCACAAATGATTATTCACAGGTGCAACCATTCATAAATGACAAGTCTCAAAGGATAATTGCTCCCTGAGTTGTAAACTTCCTATAATTCTTATGAATACTCCCAGTTTTACAGAACTACCTTTCCAAAGCGAACAATGTTTGAGGTCATCCTGATAACTGCAAATACATTTTAAACAGAGGACAAATGACTGACCTGTCTCACAAGAAATTAACTAGATCACTATTTCTGCTACACAATGGCCCTGCTAGATAATCCTGTATCATGCACTCTAGTGAGACATCAGTATCTTCCTCCAAAATGTCTGAATGGTGTTGGCCCTCACTCTCAAAAAGTTCCCAGATGACCTTTCTTGTCTCAGGATCATCATCATTCAGGTCTTCTTCTGTGTCATGCTGACACTTGGTAACTGGCACTATACGAAGTCAGAAGAAAAGGAGAAGCAATATGACAATAAAGATTCAGTTAATCAGACAGGGGGTCAAAAAGGTGTCCTCCTGCTGGAATCATGACCACGAGATGAAAAAATACAGTAAGTCAGTTTATTGTATTTCAATGTGTTTTGAACTTTTGCTCATAACTTTATCATTTTTCAGTATTTTTACACCACATTTTCAGTATGACCTTTTAGGGACCACACCTCATGAACAAGGAAGGTGACATTTTTAAAATCTATTCTGAAAGGTGATTTTGCAGTTTCTCTGCAAAAGCACCTTTTAGCAGGATTTGAACATTTTCACATATCGGGATGATGAGGCATGGTTATAAGAATACTATGTTGAACATTTGGTGGAAAAATATGGTAAAATGACCAAGTTATGGGTGAACATAAAAATATTTCAATATTCAATCATGACTTTGCTAATTTTCAATATTTTTCCACCAAACGTTCAACATAGCCATTTTGAGACCCAATCTCGAACAAGGCAGGTAACATTTTTTAAATTTTGATCTAGAAGTGATTTTTCACTCACTCTGAGAAACTGTATTTTGGGTGGAATTTGAAAATGTTCACCTACCTGGTTCTTGAGGTGGTATTATATGAAGAATATGAGAGGAGTTTGGGGTCACAATATTAAAAATCAACAAAGTTATGACGGTATATCGACATTTTTCTGTGCTCATTCATAGCTTTGGCAATTACTAGTATCATTATTTTGACTCCATGCTTTCAACATTGCCATTTTTTCACACCACCTCATAAACATGACTGGTGTCATTTTTCATATGCTGGACAAAATGTGTTTTTTTGCATTTGTGGTGCAAAATTATGTTTCACCTACTATTCCATAAATGCCACATGTCATGTTTATAAAGAGTATCATAAAATGACTACCTTGAAAAATTGTGTTAAAAAAAAATGAGTATTAAGAAATGCTGTATGTACTTCCAGCATTTGTCCCAGTGGGTAATGTTTTATGATCCCAAGCCAGTGAGCTGAGTTAAGATGCAAGCTCAATGAGTCAGCTGGTTGGGCTGAGGCTGAGGGGATGGTACTGTCATGTGGCACCACCCCCCAGCCAGGTAAGGGAAAGTGTTGGAGTGCCCTCACAGGCCCATGTACTATATAATGAAAGGAGCTCTTCTCTTGGCATAGGTCCTTGCACCTCTGCACCAGTCAGTGCCACAGGGCACTGCACTTTGGCTGACAGATGGGCTCTTTGCCCTGTGCAGCTGTAGCTGTCACCAGATGGAAGTGCAAGGCCCAGAGGGCCCTATGCTTCAACAGCACACCACACAGACCCAAAGATTCTTGATATCCATTTCCACATGGAAGTTCAGGGACCACAGGGCCCTGCACTTTCTTAAGCAGATGGACTCTTCCTTTGATGCAGGGACAAGAGGGCCCTGTGCATCTGCTTCTGTTCACACAGGTCCTGAAGAGACCTGTCTGAATGAGGATATGATTCCACTGTCTCAAAAAGAAAAGGAATTTTTTTGCAAAAGCTGCATTAATGCACCACTTAGGGTTCGACTTAATTACACAAATGCAGGAAAATTTGGTATTAGGGTTTCCAACCCTAACTTCCCACGCCCCCCAGAAGCAAAAAGGCAAGACCACACAAGCAACCACAGACAGCTATCATCAAGTAAGACAAACACTATACAACTGTTTCCAGATGACACAAATGCAGTAGCACTGATGTGGTGGAGGCAGTGATGATGGAGTGGTGCAACTGTGACAAGTTGCGTGCTGGACGCACCATCTGTCCACTAAAATTGCAGATTGAAGAGCACATAAGGGATATCATTAATTGAGAGACTGATGGGCAAACATTTCCTCTTATGCCACAACAGCAAGACCACTGATTTTAAGTTCATTGGGTTGGAACAGCTCAGAGTAGGATGGAGGGGAGGTGATAAATTGACCATGCTGTTGCAGAGACAGAGTTATTGGATTTTCTATCTGAACAGCCTACAAGCTATCAGTCTCAATTCAAACTGGGATCTTAGACCATTCTTGTAATCTAATTAGGATTTCTGGATACCTTGATTTTGCTGATTTTCAATGATCAGTGGCAGTTGTTCTTACCCCCCCATCTGTTTAGGAGTAGGATTTTTAAACAAGAGTATTTAAACTGTGTGATAGGAACTCTTTCTTACACCTTTTCTGACTTCTCTGTTTTCTATTAATTTCAGCCTGAATTGCGGACAGCACAGGATCTACCTGCTCATGTGTTTCCAAGTACCTCCCCTTGCTGGTATTGGAACGAGTATAACCATTACAGTGGGATTGCTCCTCATGCTGGCTGTCTTCATCTTGCTTTTTTCCTTTTTTCTACAGAACCTCTTCTCATTTCACAAGTTTTATGAATTTGGACATGCTGGACTATTCATGAATAGAGTTGCTAACATGACGTGACAAAAATCTTGCTTGATTCAGTGGGCGAAAATACATAAATCCCATAATTTTTTATCAACTCATTTATACTGAATGAGACACTGCATCTTTTTTGCATTATGTAAATGATTTAGGTTTATGGGTTGGTTTGTATAAACACTGTGGATGAGATATTCGGAATACGCCTGGGTGCAGCGCAACTGGGATGCTCCGGGGCATGGCCCAGGTGATATTCAGTGGTGCTGCACCATGGCTTACCACCATTAAATATGTCACTGGGGCCACCTGCACTGCACATGGTGCAGTGGCACTGCACCAGTGCAAGTAGCAAGTGAGGAGCAGGGGGATGCACCAGAGCAAGTGTGGGTGCGCTAGGTGTAGCAACCACAATATTCAATGCTGGGCACGTAAATGAGGCCATTATGCATGCATGGTGCAAATGGGGCCATTTGCATGTCATTATGGCTCCATTTGCATGCAGGTGCACCCGATCCCTGGTGACATGCACTTGGCACCCTGCCAGGCTGCAGCCATCAGGGACCGATGCCCCCTTCCCCTTGGTGGGCAACATGCCTCAACACCCAGTTGTGGGCTGTGGTTAAGGTTAAAGGCCCTGGTGGTCCAGTGGACCCTACCCCATCACCCGATCATGGGCTGTTGGATGAAATATATTCCCTGCTGGTCCAGTGTACCCGATCCCCAGCCCGATCATGGGAAGATGAATAAATAACTCTCCCTGGTGGTCCAGTGGACCCGATCCCCAGCCCAATCGTGGGCAGATGAACAAATAACTTTCTTTGGTGGTCCAGTGGACCTGAACCCCAGCGTGATTGTGGGCTTCAGTTGTAAATAAATGCCCAGGTGGGCCATCGGTACCCCACTCCCCACCCACCCACTCAGACCCGCCACCCCACTCCTCCCTCCATCAGTGGCAGGCAGCAGCTCCTCACCCGCAAGCCATCCATCCACCCACTGACTGACAGTGTACAGTACGGCTGTATGCCCATTGGTTCACTGCGTGGACCTATGGGTGTGCAGACCGTACTGTACTACACAGTCCCAAAATGTGAATGAACCATTCACATTTCAGGACTGTGTAGTACAGTACAGTCTGCATGCCCATTGGCCCATGCAGTGGACCAATGGGTGTACAGCCGTACTGTACACTGTCAGTTGGTGGGTGGCCGGGCAGCTTGCGGTTGGGATGCTGCCACCCACAGCTGACTGGGGGAGGAGCAGGGTGGTGGGTTTGAGTGGGCAGGTGGGGAGGGGGTTCCAATGTCCCACCTGGGCCTTTATTTACAACTGAAACTGATGGTCGGGCTGGGGATCAGGTCCACTGGACCACCAGGGAAAGTTATTTATACATTTGCCCATGATCAAGCTAGGGATCGGGTCCACTGGACCACTTGGGAAAGTAAATTATTTATTTGCCTGCAATCGTGCTGGGGATGGGGTCCACTGGACCACCAGGGAAAGTAAATTATTCATTTTCTCATGATAGGGCTGTAGATCAGGTCCACTGGACCACCAGGGTTATTACCTATGTCAAAAGCCCACGATCGGACAGGGAATCAGGTCCACTGGACCACCAGGGGAAATTTAATTCTATGCCCACGTTCGGGTGAGGGGGGCAGTGATGCCCGGACTGTGTCTCTGAAGGTTGGGTGACCACCCACAGCTGGCGGCTGCCATGTTGCACCCTGAAAAATGGCAGCTCACCTGTGGGTGGCCAGGCCTTGCTCCTGCTTTTTCCGGGGGGATCTTTTCACCCCCACTGTGCAGCGCAAGGTGGGTTTGTGCCTGCATGTACACCACACATCCCAGCTGAATATCGGGATGTGCTGCATACATCACCCCTTGCACATCGCGGTATACATTACTGGTGCACCCGGTGCATTGAGATTGAGCAGCACAACTTCTCCTTTTTAATATCATGCTGGGGCGCATCAGTGGGTTGCGCATGGTGCAACACTGTTGCGCCATACATAACCCCTTTAAATATCCCACCCTGTATGTTTGCTTTTTAGTCACACACAGTATGATATTGCACTGGGATTAGTGTCAATAATTCCTGTCTATTGCATAGCCTGTACATCATATGATGTAGTGGCATAAGAAATCTTTAGTGACATCACAAGTTTGGCAGCACAAAAGGAACTTTGGCTCACCAGGTACCCACTCCATGACGAAGTTCCCTTTGAGTGAAGTGCCAGGGAATCTGATTGTTGTGGCATCTGTCCTGTTATTTTATTTGCAGCAGTCTGTGGAATGCACTGTATCCTTGGATTTCAACATGGCAAGCTGAATTAAAAGTTTTGTTACTCTAACTACTTCTGATTATGAGTGTGTTCTTTTCCATTTCAGACTTTCAGTTGACTCTGTGAGTGCTCCCCCTCTTTTGCTTATTGTCATACAGCCTTTGGGTTAGCAAACCCTGGGTGAGCACCTTTTCTTGCACTTATGAGTGCAGATCTAACTCAGTATTGGTACGTCCCATGCTAAAGCAACCAAACATTAAAGAACATTAACCATGTTTACTGAATACTGTACAGTGCCGTCCACCAGGATGAAATGTTCTTACCACAGTTACCCTGGGATGTCTTATAGGACACTATAGGAATTAAAACTGCAAGTCTAGTTCTTGCAAAAAGTCAAACACCATGAATATCAGGTACTCAAGTCTTTCAGACTGTGGCAAAATTTTGGGAAAAAGTTTCTGAGTATTGGTTTAACTGCTTTGTCTTGGTTCACATGGTGCAGACAAGTCAAACCAGTAAACTAGCAAAGCACAGTCTGCACTTGATAATAGTTAACTGAACAGTGTGAGTGATAATCTCATTTCCATATCAGACTCAACTCCATAGTCCAAAGAGAGAACTCACTCATGTGCTCAGCATCCGGATGAAAAATACAGGAGCATAGGCAGGGCACTATAGAGAATTTAGCAAAATTAGCCAAAAAAAAAATATATTCAAAAGAAAAAAATCATCACCAATTTCTTCAGAAAAATCACTCAGACTAGAGAGACCTATCTTGTTTATTTACCAGGGAGAAAACTCAGGAAAAGCAAGCAAGAGATAATTATGTCTGGGTGAGCAATGCATGCAGAAAAACAGCAAGTTTCCACCAGGGGCTTGCTTGGAGTGTAAACTTGGAGCTTAGGGGAGAGAGTGAGCTTGTGCAGTGGCAACAATAGAATGAAGTGGTGGCAGTCTGTTAGTGCCCAATTGCTCATAGCACCCTGATTTTTTATTTATTTTTTTACAAGAAAGGAGTCAGACTGGACTGCAATTTTTTTGGGTAGTGATACATTTCATTTCAGAATACACAGGTCATAGTATAGAAAATTATGAGACCTGTTTAGGGAGTTAGTGGGCAATAAGTGAGTATGTGCTGGCAGCCTGGCAATGCCCAAGTGCCCACAACAAAAAAAAAATTAACTAGAAGAATGAGGGGGACTGCTGCCTTTTAGAATGAATAGCAGGGAGAGAAGGCTGCTCAGAGCATGCTACAATGCCTCCTGCAAACAGCAGTAAGTGTACAGAAGCAAGGAGCAGGTCATTCATATTTCCACAGAAAGGCCGGGCCATGGTAAATTCCTTTCAAGAGGGTTTCATTGTACAGTGGGTAAAAGAACCCACAGGTGGTGAGCAGTCCTTGATCTGGTTATGTAAAACCAGGAAATGGTTGTAGAGGTTAGAGTAAGGGAACCACTAATAATAACAAATAATCATAACTCAGTTTGGTTCACATTGACACTTGATGATCATAAGACAAAGTCTAGGAAAAAGGTCTTAGATTTCAGGAAGACAGATTTTAGGAGATTCAGGGGACCCTCAAAGGCAAATTGAGGAAGGTTGAAAGGGAAGTAGAAGAGATGTGGAAACTCCTGAGAACTAACCATTTGGAGGTGTCTAAAACTAATCTGAAGCAAGTAAGTAAAACAGAAAACACAAGAAGCTACACTGGCTCTCCATGGACGTGAGAGATTCAGTCTGAGCAAATAGGCTGCATTCAAAAAGTATAAATGGGTCAATCTGAGGGTAATAGAGAGGTCTGCTTAGTGAAAATGAAGGATGCACACAATGTCATAAGGAGTACAAAGGCAAAGACCAAATTAGTGATAGCTGAGCAGTCAAAGGAAAATGAAATGGCCTTCTTTCTATATATCCGAGTGGAAAGAAACACTGAGGATGGTTTTATGAGGCTAAAACTTGGAAATATACAGTATGCGTAGAGTAGGATGGGAAGAAGGCTGACATCCTCAGTGAGTATTTTTGCTCAGTATTCATCATAGAGGTGGAAGGCCTACTCCACTGCAGTAATCAGACTATGAGAGGGGGCAGTGGGAACTGAAATTTGGACTAGTGTTATGGGATTGGGTAAATAAGGGAATAATGGCACTGAGGGTGGATAAGTCTTCAGGGTCCCAGAGTGCTGATGGAATTGGAGTATAAACATGAATGGCCCTAGACGGTCTTGTTCAACCACTTCCTGGAGACAGAGCAGTCCTTATGGACTGGAAAAGGGTGGGCATGGTCCCCCTGCACAGCAGTGGAAAAGGAAAGGACATAGGAAACAATAGGCAGTTAGTTTAACATCTATAGTGGGAAAACACCTGGATACTATCATCAAGGAACATCCAGTAGAATTTATTGAAGTCAGTGGTTCCAAAACATGAGGGAGCATGACATTGTGAAGGGAAGATTGTGCCAGATTATTCAGATTTGAGTTTTTCATTTCAGTAACATGAGCAGTGGACAAGGGCCAGGGAGTCAATGTGCTATATTTAGATTTCAGTGTGTCCTTTGACTTGGCACCCCATAGACTGCTTGTTAAGGTGCCTGGGAGGTCTAGTGGTTGGGGAAATATAACAAGGTGGGTAGAAATTGGCTTGGTGGAAGACCTAGAGGTGCTTGTATATAAGGAACCTTCAGACTCCTTTCTGTCCTATTCATATAAAATATTCAGATGTAGGCAAGGGTGGAAGCATCTTGTAATACATGTCATTGGCCTGAGATACAGTGCCATGAGACAAGGTTTTATTTCTGAACATGTGTGTGAGAATGGGGAAGGGGTTGGTGCAAGGAATGGCTGGAGTGTTGAGGGGGTGGACACAGCACTAACCCTGGACACCTGGGGATTGCTAGAGGTTTTGTCACAATTTAATGAGCTGAGGGTGAAATGTGTCCCAAATCCTCCACATTCCCTTTTTGGGTAGAAATTGTCAGTTTGTATCCCTGTATCCAAGGGCCACTGATTGTGGTTTACCCCTACCTTCAATTAATTCTATTGCTTATTCAAGCATCACATCATTTTCTTTGCTATGCTTCCTGGAATAAAATTTAAATTACATAATTACGTCTCTGGAGACTGGTACATTCTGCCTTGCTGTATGTTTAATTAATTTCACAGTTACAGTTTGATATTAACAAATTCTTATCTTTGTCATAGTGTGATATGTTTATCTAATATTTATTTAGTTTTTGTTGACAGGAAAATGATGACTAGATGAAACTGGGGGAGGGAGACACATCCAAGCCAACTGAAATTTAACCAGATTAATCTGTTGGTGAGTTTGTTTAGTGAATGGGGAAATTTAGCCAGGACACTGGGGAGATTTCCATACTATTTTTGAGAAGTGTCATGGGATCTTTAACATCCATCTGAACAACAACCAGAACAAGTAGATGGCACCTTGGTTTAACATCTCATCAAAAGAATGGCACACATTGACAGCACCACATCTCCTTAGCACTGCACTATTGCAGTCTGGTGTCAGCACTTATAGTATGACCCCAGTCCCAGTGTGGAACTGAAACCCAGAGCCTTCTGGCCAGCGGTGGATGTGCTAACAACTCAGCCATGACAACTCTCAGTCTGAGTTTTCTGATTTGAAATCAAGGACCTCAAAGCCCTGTTTTAGTAAGCAATGCATTTTCAAACTCAGTGCACGTGAATCTATACCAATATATGTAAACTATTGTACCCAATTGCATGGAAAGGAATAAATGCTCACCCAATCCAATAAATTTAAAGAGCCTGTGTCCACCTCTAACAGACAACTGACTATTTTGTTTATTGTCTTTTGATTTGTTATGTTGCTTGCACGCACGTGCAAGAAACATAGTGCCATCATCGGAGATTTCGGAGGTGTGTCACCCCCTCCTCCAATTCAGTCAGTGTGTTGGCAGGCGCGGCCCCTGTAAGCCAATGCATTCTGGAGCTGTCTATGACACGCTCCAAAATGCAGTGGCATACAGTTGAAAGGGGGAGCTACGCTTGAGTGAGCAGTGATAAGATAAGGCTGCTCATGCGCAGCTCCCCACCCCACAGACAGAAACCCACACAGGCGTGCGGCCCCTTGCGCACACACTGTATAGCCGACGGGTGCCCAATCCCATCGCTTGCCGCGCTCCCCGCCTCCCCAAACCCTTCTTGAAATGCCACGCTGGGTGCCCACCCCAGCGTGGCAAGTAATCACAGGCCGACGGGTTAATCCACACGCCGGCTGAACGCACCCCCAACCATCTCGTGCCACGCTGGGAGCCCACCCCAGCATGGCAAGCACCCCAGGCTGACGGGGTACCCAACCTCTCGCCGGCTGAACACACCCCCCAGCCATTGTACTGTGTGCTGGGAGCCCACCCCAGCATGGCAAATGTCCCACATCGTCCATTTTTTTTTCCCTGTAAAGAAAAAACGGTCCCACATAGTCTCCCGGCCCCCTCTCACAACCTGCACCCACCCACTGCGCACCCAGCCTCCCCACACACCCCCCTCAACCCACACTTACCTCCAGAGCTCGGCGCGATGATCTTCGGTGGACCGGGAACACGTCTGCAGTCTTCAAAGCCAACCACGAACTGAGGAAATGTCGGTAAGCTGTATAATGGGCTAGATTGAGGGGTTTCAACTTTGTTGCATATCTCAGGCATTTTTGGGAATTTTTTGCACCAAATTTTCAACATGGGGTTTTTGGGACCCCTTCTCATGATTGATGTCACTGTCATGGCATTATTCAGGCCCGAAGGGTGATTTCGCAGTCACTGCGCAGTCACTATGCGAAATCACCCTTCGGGCCTGAATAACGCCAAGTTCGTGAATTTTCAATATTTTCGCTCCAGATTTCCAACATTGCCATTTTGCCACACCTTCTTATGAGTAGTACAGCTGTCATTTTTCACATCTCACCCAAAACGTGTTTCCGCCCATGTAGTGCACAATGGTGCAGTCGGTGTGTGAAATCAATGTGTGGGATAAATTAAAAAATCACAGTGATACTGTTCATGAGCAAAGGTCTTAAAATGGCTATGTTGAAAGTTGATGAAAAATTCCAAACAATATTTATTTCTGACGTCACGTGCCACAGTTCTCATGCGCTCGTGAGATTCATTGAATTTTAATATTTTGACTCCAGATTTTCAACTTGCATTTTACCACACCTTCTTATGAGTAGTACAGCTGTCATTTTTCAAATCTCACCCAAAACATGTTTTCACCCATGTAGCGCATAATGATGCAGTCGGTGTGCGAAATCAATGTATGGGACAAATTAAGAAAATCACAGTGACACTGTTCATGAGCAGAGGTCTTAAAATGGCTATGTTGAAAATTTGGTGAAAAAATTCCCTTCAGATGTTCTGCAATATTACTAATGAAGACACTGAACAGAACTGGCCCCAGGACTGATCTCTGCAGCACCCCACTGGTCACCCCCTCTCCCTAGACTGCATACCATTTACCACCACTCTCTGCCTCCTGTCTGTTAGCCAGTTTCTAACCCAGTTTACCACCCTTTCCCCTATATCCAGCCTACCCAGCTAGTTTATCAGCCTCCTATATGGGATGGTGTCAAAGGCTTTGCTGAAATCAAGGTAAGCGTTGTCCACTGCCCCACCCTGATTCACTTCCTTTGTCACCCAGTCAAATAAATCAACCAGATTTATCTGACATGATGTCCCCACTGTGAATCCATGTTGTCTATGGTCCTGGGTTCCGATGGCATCTAGATGACCCACTATCCTTTCTTTAAGCAATGTCTCCATGATCTTCCCCACTACTGAGGTGAGGCTGAATGGCCTATTGTTCCCCTGCCTCCTCCCTGCTGCTGGACTTGTGTAGAGGGACCACATGTGCCCTCCTCCAATTCACTCATGTTGAATGACTCAGTGAACATGGCTGCCAGAGGTACTGCTATCTCCCTTCGCAGTTCTGTTAATATCCTTGGGCGTATGCCATCTGGTTCCATTGCTTTGTCTACCTTCAATTTAGTGAGCTCCTGCAGGACTCTTTTGCCTTTGAATGGACTATTGTCCACCTCTTCACCCCCTTGGCAACTGCTGTACTGCTGTGGCCCTTGCCCCTCCCACTCTTCTGTGAATACTGAACGGAAAGACACAGTGGATGTCTTGGGAGGAAGGCATGAAACTGTCACTTCCAAATACCTAAACAGCACATACAAGCAAGCAACATTCGGCATTGACAAATGCTTGTTAGTAACTATGTTCTACTTTTATAATAACATATTTGTGCAGTGAAACAAGTGGGGTTTTATCTTTGCTTTTCACACTGCTGATAAAAAAATATTCAATAAAATTCTGATATTATAATGTCAGACTACTTAGGAGCCCAATGTGTTTCAGTGTGAAACTAAGGTTATTTTCCTGCCTTTTTTTTCAGAAGAAAGTAGTACATCTTTCAGCAACAAACTTTGCCTTTTATATGTTTGTCCTATTGTGGTCCATCTCTATGAATATACTTTTTTTTTAAAAAAACAGTAATTGGCTTCTTTTTTCTTCTTCTTCTCAAGTAAAATCTAGTTAGGAACATATAGCACCTGCTAAATCATAGCAAAAGATCACTGGTTGTACAAAAGACATATTTCTATTAAATATATATTTTTGTAATAGGAAGTTGTATTCCTCTAAAAAACTCTGAAAACAGATTTTCAGTTTCCCACTGAAGTACACTGCCAGATTTTCCAGTTACAAATTTCTGTCTTCATAACACAAGGATTCCATTGTATTCTTTTTTACTAGTAGTCAGTAAGTTACAAATAAAATGATGGAAAGGTAAGCAAAGAAATATATAAATTCAAACAAAATTATTAACGAGGTATCTAAATGCCCCAACCCTTCATTCTTTAAAATAAGTATCCTCACTAAGTACTTGCCCTTTGAATATGAACCAGTACATTTCAGTGTAAACAATACATTGTTAAACAATATGATTGTGTGGCAGGATGGGATTTTTTCCTGTATGGCTCCTCAAGGGAGAGACTGAATTATGTGAGAAAGTCCCCAAACTATGCTTATTAAATTGCAGTAGTCCCTGGGGGACACAACTGTTTTAACTGAATACCATTATGAATACCAGATAAACTGCAAAAAAAGGCATAGAGTGCTCATTGCGTGAAGATCCCCAGACTGTGCTTATTCTCTTGCAATAGCCACTAGGGTATACCACTGATTTAATAAAGGGAATACATTTTAATCATCAAAATAGACTGCCACAAAAGCAGGGAGCACTCACACTCTGTGTTAAAGTCCCCAGACTGTGCTTGTCAAGTTGCAGTAGGCACTAGGCATACAGCTGATTACATATAGGGAATACATTTTTAAACCCTGAACACAGACTGCCACAAAAGCCAGCTGAAGTGCAGGCTCTGTATAAAAGTCTCTGGACTGTGCTTATCAACTTGCAGTAGTCACTGGGGTACAGTATACTGCTAATGTAATAAAGGGAATACATTTTTAAACACTTAAGCGTATTTGCCACAAAGTTAGGGAGATCTCACGCTCTTTCTGAAAATCCCCAAACTGCAATTAAAACCTACAATGGTTACTGGACTGTTAAGCCACTTTAATAAACAAAATACATTTTTAGAACACTTGAACTTAAGTGCCACAAAGGCAATGAAGGCAGCTCAGAACACTGTGGGACAGAGTCAAAGTGCAGCTACAGCAAAGTCACAAAGAACAGGAGCTCGGCTGCACAATCCAGACAATTGTATGTACCTACAAGACTTTGGAGCAGATAATGAACTTCATTCATGCAGATACAAGGTAAACTCAGAGTAGCACCCCCACTGCACGTAAAGCGTCAATGCTTCATATCACACAGATGCTTTCTCAAGATGTGACACTTTAAAAAAGCATCAGTGTGATGTGAAATGTCGACACTCTACATGTGGTGGGGATGCTACTCCTAGTTTATCTTGTATTTACCTACGTAAAGTTTGTTATCTGCTCCAGAGTCTTGGGTATGTACATTTGTCTGGATTGCATTGTTTGTGAACATCCCTTGACTGTGATTAAACTTTCAGTGGTCTCTGGGCAATACGACCACCTAAACAAAGGAAATTCATTAACACTTGAACTGAAATACAACAAAGGCACAGAGAGGTGATGATCTTTGTGAAATCAATTTACCATGATTAAACTTTCAGTGGTCACTGGGGTATACAACCATTTTATTAAATGGAATACATTTTTTAAAGGGAATTACCCCTCAACTTATTTTCTGTATACCTGTGTACAATGATTCCCTCTCTTACAGCCCCCTAATTTAATTCTAATTTAAAGTTAAATGAAGTTGCTTCACTGTTCTGCCCTGGTGTTAAAACCTGTTTGATCCATTGCAAAGGTCATGATACCACTCATGAAAGACATCATGGAAGTTGTTGATGCATACATGCACAGGCCAGCAGAAGTGTTACTGTCAGTTCTGTTGTATGTCTTCTGAAGTTCCTGTATTCTTACCTTGTGCTGGCCATCAAACTTTTCAAAAGTTCCCTAATGTTTTGTATTGTTTAAATTGTGCCTATGTTGGAAAAAATGCAGTTGGAAGAATGGTGGTGCTTGTGGCATCTTGTTATTCAACTGATTAATTCAAATATGTGCTAGGAGCTCTTTGCTTACTCACTGAGCATGAGGTCCCTTTGATGTTCAAATACAAATTATCAGCTCCTATGGTGCCTTTTATGAGTTGGGGCATGACCTTTGCAATAGAGTTAAACTGGTTTTCACACCAGAGCAGAAGTGGGTGAAGCAACTTCATTTAAATTCAAAGTAGGATGAAATTAGAGGGTGCAAGAGAGGAAATTATTGTTCATGCCTACAAATTACACAGACATACAGAAAAAGAGGTTTTGGTGAGTGTAAGTCCTTTAAGCACTTGGATTTACTAAAACTGCTACAAAGCAGGGAAAACTCACTATCACTGAGAAATTTTCCAGACCATGATTGAACTTTCAGTATTCACTGGAGCATGCAGCCACCTTTAATAAGTATTAAATACATGTATTTTCAGTTACTAAAATACCGCCAAAAAGGCCAGGAGAACCACAGAATTTGTCTTGGTAAGTAAAATTCATTGGATTGTGCTAAACTTATAGTCCCAAGGATGCACATGTACAACTAACTTGAAGTTTTATTTTTCAACTGAAACTGCCAGTGTTTAGAGATTTATCACAAAAAAGTACAAAAATCAATTAAATACCTGCAGCTATCCAATCAGAGAACAAATATATCCTGCAATATTGATCCCCGCAGTTTTTTAGAGGTTTCTAATAAAACATTCATTATCTGTCTGAAATCTCACACTTATTCTCAGATACTGTATTCCCAGAATTTATAACAAAGACACATAATTACCACTTTTAAAAATGACTGTGTCATCTGCATATAAAAGCATTTCTGAAGAAGGACAAGCTGACAGTAGATCATTTACGAAGAGCAAAAAAGGTATGGGTCCCAAAATGGAACCCTTTGGAACACCACAACTAACCTTTAGAAAACTAGAATGATTATGTCTGATTGATAGTTCTATGTTCACAGCCTGAGAGACAGTCCACAAACCATTTGATAACATCTTCAGAAAAATTACAATGAGACAGTGACTGAAGAAGTAGGCTATGATCAATTAAGATGAATGCCTTGGTAAGGCCCACACACACAGATGTCACCATATTCCCAGCATCAGTGGCCTGATAAATATGGTTCATGAACATCACCAAGACAGTTTTAGTGTTATGTAACGCCCGAAAACCATGCTGTATGTGAGTCAATCATATTTTGAAAGAAATTCAGTCATTTGATCTGTAACAATTCGTTCGCAAAATTTCAACATGGGATCCAACAAGGGGATGGGTCTATAGTTAGAGATCATTTGTTTAGAACCTGATTTATGAATAGGACGTATGGTGGTTTGTTTCCATTTTATAGGATATATTCCTTGACACATGAAAAATCCAACAATTTAGTGAAAGGGAAAACAATGCTGTCCTTTGCCATTTTAATAATCTTGAAATCCAGACAATCAATTCCTTTAGATGGTTGCGGATTCAGTTTACCCAAATAACTTAAACCCAATTCGAGAGTGAGTATGTTAATGTGGAATTTGGGGTGAGATGATAAGTTTGAGAAAACATTAACGTTAAGGGCGTGTTTGCCTACCAATGCCTTATAAGAAGACAAATCATTAAAGAATGCATTAAACTTTTCAGCCACTATGGAAGGGTCACTTATAATCATATCATTCAAGGAGATAGAAGAAGGTTCATCCTCCCTCACATGACCAGTGAGATCTCTCATCATCCACCAAAGATTGCGAGAGTCATGAGCAAAATTCAACTGCTGTGCCTCCAAATATTCCCTTTTTGCCTTATGGGTGAGAGTTTTACAGTTATTTCTGGCTTGTTTATAAGACATCACTGCAGAGGGGTCTAAGGTCTTCCTATATTCGGCCCATTTCCTTTATGCTCCTTAAAGCAATTTAGTAAATCATAAGAAATCCAGTCATTTCTACATCCCCTAACATGAATATGCTTTGATGAAACCAATACATCATAAATATAATTAAGAATGTTACAAAAAGCTGGCCCAGTGGTGCTGAGAGCTGAGGCACTAGACACTTTATCTCGCACCATGCCAGCAACCTGGGTTCGGGAATGGCCTTTGGTCATTGAGGAGCTGGCAAGGGGAGGGGAGGGAGCGGGATTGAGTAGCCAAAAGGTGGCTGTTCCTTCCCGGTGGTTGCCCTCCCGTTGTTCCATGCCCATCAGGTGGAGGTCAGATGGGATGCATAGGTGGGAGGGGGTGGTGGCAATTGCCAGAGGTGGAGTGGAAAAGGCTGAGCCAATACCTGGCATGCGTGTGTGCCTCCACATGCATGCACATGTGTGTCTGCTAGGGTCCTGGGGTCTAGTGAGTAAAAAATGCAAAAACTAATAACAAAAAAAAGAATGCTACAAAAATGTTCATAGGCAATGTTTACTGTATAGAAGGTTATTTTCACTATCAGTTTATTTTCACAGTATTCACTGTTGCTGACAACAGTGAAAAATAATGGGCAGTTGATTGTCAGTAGTAATGTATTGAAGAATAAACTTTCTACGCTAATTCTATTGCATGCAAATATGTATAGAAGGATGACTGCCACTAAATATAACATATACTAATTCAACCTGCTGTACAGTATATCATAAATAGTGTCTAGAAATAACCAATCAGTAGCCATGGTAACTGTGTTTAACTTATTAACATCCAGCTTCCTATAGTTTCTACAGATAATATAAATAGGTTTAAACCCACCTAATTTTGTTGGCCAATTACAGTAGATGGGGCTGTGGTCACTCAATCCATCATGCAACACAACAAATTCTTGCAGGCGTGTGACCATACTTCAGTCCAGGGTTGATTGATAACCTGTCATATAGTTACATCTGGTGGTAGCTTCAATAATCTGGTGGTAACTAAGTGAGAGGAATAATTCTCCAAAGACATCAGATGATTTGTCCTTCCAGGTTGCGTTAAAATCACCCAAAATTATCCACTCACAACCCTTAGGGAGCAAATTTCCAAAGTTTGAAATCAGTTCCTTGCCAACTTCTGTATTCTGGAGGAATATAGATAACACTAACAGTGATAATCTTATTCCCCAGGGTATATTTAAGGACAGAAAATCGCAAGGAACTCTATACTCATCTGTTGATAATTCAGCTGTTGGAAGTTTATCTAACATATAAAACAGGCACCCCCACCTTTTTTTTTACCAGCTCTGTCCTTTCTATTGATCCTATATCCTTGCAGAGAAATGACACTATTAGGAATGGAACCATTTAACCAAGTCTCGGGCAGTGCAATCACATCAAATTTATTTTCTAAGGACCAAGCCTCTAATTCAGCTTTTTTAGAATGTATACTCCTAATGTTCAGATGGACTAATTGAAGCTGAGTATTAAGAGAACTGGAACAATTGTTAGTTGGATAAACAGGGCCAGGATGGAGATGGACATAACTTGATATTAATAATAAATGCAGAATTATTTGCCTACATTTCTAAATTTTAAAATAGTATAATCAATTTGTCTTATTTGCTGCCAATTTTGAGTGGGAAGTCTTTTTAAAAAACCTAGAGAATAACTAAAATTGAATAACTCAGACACTACAAACCTGACTTTAAGATTAATATCTAAACCCAGCCCACTGGCACAGTGGCAAGGTGCCCACCTGTAACACAAACATCCCTGGTTCAGAAACGGACACGGGAGTCAGAGGACCAGCAGGGTGGAGAAGGATTGAGCATCCAAGGATGGTTCTTCTTCTCTTGGGGGAAGGGGGGGCAAGTGTCCGATGCATTAGAGACCCCTAGTGGAGGCCGGGGGATCTGGCACGATCAGTATTCAAGATGTGTGAGAGGTAGAATGGATGTCGGGTTAGTCCCATTGACATAATTGCATGTCCTACCTCCAAGGCAAACTATTGCAGCATCAAGAAAAAGCCTGCCCCCGGGATGACACTCCATTCTACCACCATCTCCATTACCAAATAGTGTCCACTGGGGGAGGGATCCCGCTCCCATGGCCCCAATCCAGTGGGTAAACTGTGACTTGCCAAATAGTGTCTGTTGGGAAAGGGTGCCTGCCCAATGGCCTCACGCAGGGGGGTAAGCTTGGGCATGGTGGGGATGGGTGGTGGGGCAGACTCTGAGCTCCGATAAGGATCAGGGGCTGGACCAAAAAAAAATGTATATCTAAAATACTAAAGTAATTACAAGTAAAAATAGGCTGTTCATAGCTGGTAACTACTAATCCAGCTGGCCAACCTTTGTAAAATTTTGTAATCCATGATGGCACTACTGACAGACCCCTATTCTCCTTAAGCTATCAGTATTAACTACCAAATTTCTCAACTTACAATAGCTGACTTGATACTCAGCACCCTGTGAATATGGGTGAACCCTGTTTTTATTGTCAGTGATGTATAGCAGTAATATATATATATATATATATATATATATATATATATATATATATATATATAGATATATATATATAAAACCAATGCAGTGTTCATTTGTTTTTCTGGTAAAAAACCCAGGTACATAAGCAATGGGGATAGCAGTATAGCCTAGAGGTTAGAGTAACAAGCTGTTTTGAATGAGCTTGTTACATCCAGCTGATCTGAGTTTGATATCCACAACCTTCACTTGTGCTGTATGACTCTGAGTAAGTCAATTAATCACTCCAGTACTCCCGGGTTGCCACTGAAAACAGACAGTTGTGCCTAGTGGGCCTTACATGGTTGCCAAAGAATAAAAAAAAAAAAATAGCTAGTATTACCTAACCTCACACTTTCAGCTCCCTAACATCTCTGAAATACTCAACCCCCACTTAACAGCCCAGAGAAAAGAGAAACAGTAAATGGTAATAATGACTTTAAAAACAAGCAAATGTTACAATTCTTGGCCACGGCTCTGGTCATCCTCCAGGAGACACCAGTCAGATGCCACCTCATCTAATGGTGCTGGAGAATTAAATCAGCAGGTCCCTCCCCCCCTCTCCTTCTTGGTTCTGCCACCACCATGAATGGACCGAGGGCAAGCAAACCAATACTGACAGTAAACAGGGGCAACACAGGTGTGTGGAGTAATAAACTTATCTCAGAGGAGACAAAACCAGTCCTGGAGGAAAACACACACACACACAACACACATACTGACAAGCATCACCTTTGGCAATGGTGCTACATGGGTAGAGCACCACCTTGCCTCTAGGAGCCAGACACAGAGCCTGCCACCCTCTGGTCAGACTCCAACTGTTGCACCCTGTCTCTGCATCCAACCACTGCCATTTAGAAGCTGCCATGTCTAATGGTGATGGAGATTTAAATCAGCAGGTTCTCTTGTTCATGCACTGCCACCACCGTGACTGGACCAAAGGCAGACAAACAAAAACTGACAGCAAGCAGGGGTGACACAGGTGTATAGAGTAATAGACTTTTCTCATTGCAGACAGAACCAGTTCTGGAGGAAACACACCCACACACTGATCCGTAGTATACATTGTTACCGTTGGTAATGGTGCTACATGGATAGGGCAGCAGCAATGCACACAAGCTAATGTAGAGCAATACAGTCAGTCAGACAAGGAGGCTGTGGTGCATAGCAGCAGATGTCATGGCTGTAGGACTTGGACACAGAGCCTGCCACCCTCCAGTCAAATTCTAATCTCTGTACTCATCCTCCGCACTTAGCCACCGCCATGTCTGATGGTGCTGAACATCTAAATCAGCAGATCCCGCCTCCTCACGGCACTGCCATCACCATGATAGTATTGAGGGCAAGGAAGCCAACACTGACAGAAAACAATAAAAAGGATTGGTTTTGACTGAAGTAAAATATAAGAAACCTTTCAAATGCTCAACACTGACTAGGCCAATAAATACAATGATTCACACTGTTCCAGCATAAAATCACCAAGCTCATACACAAGGCTGCCACCACCAGTGAAAGCCAAACAGGTGGCGCGTAAGGATAAAAATAGAATTTTAAATTATTAGGTGGCACTACACACAGTCAGGATAAAATCCTAATTACTTTGATGATTCATAGATTCTGATGGCAGATAAGGGCCAACCCAGTCTGCCCATTTGAACCTTTTAAACATGGGTAACCACAGTCTAACTCTTAAAATTGTCACTACCATCCTTTAATCAAAACAATAATATAAAAATGCACATAAGTATGTTTAACAGTCAGCACTACCTTGAGGGGTAATATTCAACTCAAATTAAAATCATCTGATTCCTGATGCACCCCGTAACCCGATGGCAGCTGGTGGTCAATCCAGCAGCCTGAGTTTAAGATCAATATTAAATGAACTAGATACCAGAATCACACAAGCAGTGAAAATTATTAACTTGAGGTGATCAGATGTAAAGATTCCCCTTGTAAAGGCTGGCTCA
The DNA here is from genome assembly GCA_016271365.2 of Neoceratodus forsteri. NCBI lineage: Eukaryota > Metazoa > Chordata > Ceratodontiformes > Ceratodontidae > Neoceratodus > Neoceratodus forsteri. Next base: position 1,686,476,361 of record CM057456.1, read on the forward strand.
GAACCTAATTATGTGCCACTGACTTTTAAGGATAACTCACAGCCCTGATTAAACTGCATAACACTTAAAACAAAATAAAACTTTTAGCTTTATAATGGCCTCCCCCAGGTGGATTCACATAGGATGACTCATTCCACTCCTGTGTGAGCCACTCATGTGTGCAGCCGCTCTGAGGGCAGTCACCTGTGCCACTGCCCTTTTGCAGTGGCTGGATCAACCCCCAGTGATGTCATTGGCCCCACTCACTACCGGTAGCCACTTCTCTCTGCTAACTGGGCTATGCAGTGTCCAGGAGTCTGGTGGAAATCCCATTAATGCAGCTCAGTCCTTTTGACCATAGCCAAGAGTCTCTCACAAGTGCAGAGCATGAACACAAGACAGTACTGCAGGACAGAATGCACCAAACTTCTGGAGATGGGCAGGTTGTGCTGCTCACATGTGAAACTGATGTTAGGTGCTGCTGGTCTTCAGTGCTCATGCAGATGCCCTTTTGTAATGGCTGGACCTCCCTCAGTGATGTCACTGGCCCCAGTAACCTCCCTCCCTTGGCTTTCCCGGGCTATGCAGTGGTCTGGAGTCTGATGGAAATCCTGTTAATGCAGCTCAGTCCTTTGGACCATAGCCGAGAATCTCTCAAACAAGCAGAGCTTGAACAGATAATGCATATACTGGAATTTATTCCCTGGATAACTAACCAGTTAACTATACTTTGAATTTACATCTGTAGTTGTATTTCACAATGAAAATGTTTGTTATTGAATAAGGGTGAGAACTTTTGGGATGACTTATTTGGTCTGAAGAGACATTAGTTTCCTATTAGGGAAAAAAAGAAAATACTGGCTTGAACGCACTGTTCAAGGTGTGTAGGTATCCAGACCTGAACCCTTCAGTGTCCTATTTACATTCTAATAATGTTAATTATATTAAACATATTAGAATTTTCTAAGGTATGTCATAACATCTCCCTCCTGCTTTTATGACTATAAAATGAAGCATAATAGCATACTGTAAGGGCAGATTCATCACAACTAGGACAGACATGTAATTTAAACCTTGATTTTAATATACTTATGAGGATACTTGAGTTGTCTTATAAAACAAGTATATTTGGAAAATGCTTATTCTTCTTGTGTATTGAAAATGTTTCATGGTCTGTGACTTACTGTATGTATTTGTATCTTTTAATGACTTGAGAGTCAGTCAAATAAACTTGAAACTTGAAAACTTCAAATTTGAAAAGGTCTAGAACAGCCTGCCAGAAGAGGTGTTGGGGGCGAAGACAATGAGGAGCTTCAAGCATGTGTAGGATAGATGCATGGGTGTAATAAGTGGAGGAAAGGGAGGAAGAAGGGACACCAGTCTGAGATGTAGTAATAGACAGGGAAAAGTAAGGCAGACTAGATGGACCTGCCAGTACTTTTCTACCAAAAATTCTACATTTTTATGTTTCTTTGATTGTCATTTCCTTAAACTGACTGCACCTCAAATTGTGGCTCCTGTATGTTTTATTTTTAATTTATGTATTTGTGATCTTGGATAACACCATTTGAGAACAAGCTCATTAAATAGGTTCCACATCATTTACAAAAACAAACAAGACCAGTCCAGTATAACTTGAGAACAAGCTTGTTGCATAGGTTCCTAGACAATGCAAAAAAAAAACAAAGCAATAATGACATAAGTGAAAAAATGATATTGACAAAAAAAAAAGCTTCATGCATTCAATAAGAACTGAAGGCCAGGATTACAACCAGACGACTGAGAGTTGGAAATTATATTCACTGGGGTCAAAATTAGGAAGGCAGGCAGAGTATGATCAAGGAAGGAAAAGGACAACAACATAAATCAAGTGCAGGTGAAAGAGTGGGGGGGGGGTGATTACCCCAATTTAAGCCTCGTTAATTAGCATGTAATAGGATAAAATAGAGGAAATTCAGCCCAGAGAAGGCCATGTCAGCAATGACATAGCCAGCAGAAGTGTTAGGTACAGGTAGAAGAGATACATAGGTGCTACATAATGCACGATCAAGTGTGGGGTGAGGCCAGAGTCTTAATTAGACCATATTCCAGGGTCTAGTGAAAACAGTCACAGCTGGCTTGAGCAACAAGGTATTTTCTGATCTCCCACTTAAAAGGGCCCATCTTGGATTCTGCTATAAAAGTTGGGGGAAGAGTCTTACTCCATTTCAGCGCTCGGTGGGCAAATGCTATTTGACCTAGGGAAGTGCAACGTGCAACATTGCGGGATCTTAAAGATCATACTGTCTGAGCTTCTGGTGGGGTGGTTACATTCATAGGAGGAGAGGAGCTTAAGTACCCCCATTGGTAGGAGGCCCAGTCTAGCTTTCTTTGCCATGAGGCAGGTTTGGAATTTGAGCCTTCCTGAGAGCTGGAGCCAGTCAGCCTGGGTATTCAGATCACATGTATATGTAAGCCATGTGGAGCCAGTTAGAAGGTGACAGGCTTTATTTAAGGTGACTGTGATTCAGTGTAGGGCTGAGTCCATTGCAGAGCCATAGACTACTACCCCGTAGTCAACAAGCAACACAATGGAACTAGGCATTGCAGTGTTGAGGGTGTCAGTGGTAAGACTAGAAAGGTTAAGGGAGGGATAGTGAAGATTAGTAAAGTAGAAGGGAGGTGGGCAGAGGGAAACAGTGAAAAGGCAGAGATACTGAATGAATACTTTTGCTCAGTATTCACAAAAGAAGAAGAGGAGGAGTTACCTAAACCAAACAATAGAAGCACTCTGGGTAGGGGGGTTGACACCAGTCCATTTACAGAAGAAAAAGTCCTGAAAGAACTCCTAAAACCCAAAGTGAACAAAGCAATGGGGCCTGATGGGATTCATCCCAGAATCCTAAAAGAACTAAGGGGGGACCTAGTGACACCACTGACCACACTTTCTAACAACTCATGGGAGGATGGGGGTGGTACCTGAGGACTGGAGGAGGGTAGATGTGATTCCCCTTCACAAAAGTGGGAACAAGGCAGAAGCAGGAAACTACAGACCTGTTAGTTTGACCTCAATGGTAGGGAAAATGATGGAATCACTTCTGAAAGAAAGAATTGTTGAGTACCTAGAGGTCAGCGGGGCACAGGACCCAAAGCAGCATGGATTCACAGCAGGAAGGTCAGGTCAGACAAATCTAATTGATTTCTTTGACTGGGTGACCAAAGTAATATACAAGGGAGGGGCTGTGGATATGGTCTACTCTTGGTATTACTTTCGGTTTTTAAAAGTGGAAGCAGGCACTAGACCCATCGAGACCACTTTCCCCACAAAAGCGGGGATATCAATTTTAACTACCCAGCAGTAGCCTGTCTAGTTCTAATTTAAACTGGTTACATGATGTTTACTTAACTATATACTCTGGCAAGGAGTACCAAAGTACTGCAGCTCTCACGGTAAAATAATATTTCTGCTTGTTAGTAAGTGCCTTTGGTATTTTTATTTGTCTATTATTACATTTCAGTCCGTATACTTTATCCAGATATTTTAATCCACTTAGCTTCATGAGGTATGTGTCATTTAGGATATTAAACAACAACAACAAATCCTCTCTGTCCCATCTTGTCTGTAAGTCATATAATCCCAATGATTTTACCCTTTCTGGATATGATAAATATTTTATTTCCGGTATTAATTTGGTCATTCTTCTCTGAAGACTTTCTATCATTTTTTTATATTTTTCCAAATAAGGTGCACAGAAGGAGACTGCATAACCTGTATGGAGTCTAATACATGGTTTGTATAATTTTATAATACATTCTTTATTTCATGTTATAAATGCTTTTTTAATCGCATTAATAATACAATTTCCTGTTTGAATTAATTTATTACATTGGTTACTCCAGTCAAATTTATTGTTTACTATTACTCCTAGATCTTGTTCATAACATCCCATCTTAATTTCATTCTCACATAATATATAGTCAACATTGGGGTTCTTTTTCCCTAAATGTATAACCAGACATTTATCAGTATTGAAACACATGTTATTATCTTTTGCCCATTTTTCAATAAACAATGTCTTTTTTTTAATAGGTTTATTTTTATTTCCGTATCTACTTCTGTTGAGATATTAGTGTCATCTGCAAATTTTCTTATCTGACAAGAAACTCCCAACTGTAGATCTCCGATAAATAAACCAAACAGAGTAGGACCCAGAACAGAGCCCTTCGGTACTCCACTTGTTACTGAAAAGCTAGCAGAGATTGTATCACCTATCCTTACACTCTGAAATCTGTCTCTCAACCAGACCTCAACCCATTTAACAGTATAACTGTTAATTCCCAACTTAATCAATTTCATAGTTAATAAATTATGTGATACTTTGTTGAATGCCTTTTTGAAATCAAGAAATACAACATCCTCTGGAATGCCTCTGTCCAGACTAATACTAATGTTCTCATAAAAAGTAAGAAGGTTTGTTGTGCGTGATCTACCTCTTCTAAATCCGTGTTGTGTATTATCTATTATACCCTTTGTTATTAATTCTTGATCCATTTTTTGTTTTAATATTCTTTCCATGATTTTACACAAAACAGACGTCAGACTAATGGGTCTATAATTATCTACTCTATTTTTATTTCCCTTCTTATATATTGGAATTAGAGAGGCCAGTTTTCAGTCCTCTGGAACCTCACCATTCCTATATGATTTATTAAAAATCATATGTAATGGGCACAAAAGTGCATCCAAGGTTTGTTTTATGAAAAAATGTATTTATATTATCTGGCCCTGGTGACGATGTTTCTTTTAAGGCTCTAATTGTCTCTTTTACTTCCCCCTTAGTTATTTCCTCATTTGTACTAGTATATGTATATGCCATATCATTTATATGATCTTTACTTGAAAACATAGACCCAAAGTACTTATTAAATATATTACCTATGTCTGATCCATTATCAGTTTCTATCCCTTCATTAACAATAGTGGATATTGGTGGATTTGAATTCTTATTTTTATTTATGTGTGCATAGAAAACTTTGGGATTATATTCCATTGTAGATAATTTATGTTCAAACTGTTTCCTCTCTTTCTTAATTAAAGATTTACTGATTTTTAGTTCTTTTTTATACTTATTTCTATTTTCTACACTGGGGTCTAATTTTAATTTTTTATATGCCTTTTCATTTATTTTTATCTGTTTTTGTATATTGAGTGTCAACCAAACTGGGATTTTACCTTTGTAATTATTTATTTTAGTCTTAGAAATATATGTTTGTTCCAAATCATACAGCATTCCCTTAAAGAGCTGCCAGCACTCATCTGCGCTCTTATCTTTATATAACAAGTTCCAATTTTTTCTAAACAATGCTTCCTTAATTTCCTTATAGTTACCCTTGTAGTAATTATAACAATATTTATTTTTCCTATTACTATTTTTGAATTGCTTTATGGAAAATATGACTGCATTATGGTCACTAGATCCTAGGGGTTCTATAATTTCAATAATACTAAATTTGTCTGGGATATTTGTTAAAATTAGGTCCAGGATGTTTTTTTCACAAGTTGGTTCCATGACCATTTGTTCTAAACTCAGATTTATAAATGTTCCCAAATAGTTTTGTTCTGTATTGGTGGATGTAGTGAGTTTTTGCCAGTCAATACCCGGCAAATTCAAGGCACCCATAATAATAACATCAGATGTTTCAGAGTAATCTGCTAAGAGTTGTATCATAGCTGAATCATAAATTAAATCAGCATTGGGGAGACGATAGATATTTATTAATATAAGTTTTTTCTTTAGGTATTGTATTTGTATACAACAACCTTCTATTTCTACCTCATCTTCCATTTATATAGGTATGTCCTTTGTTATGATTGTATTCCTTAAGTAAATACATGTCCCTCAACCATTTCTATTACTTCTATTTTTGTAATATAAATTATATCCCGGGTTGGCATTAGACCACTGAGAAGCCTCATTCCACCACATCTCAGTTATTGCTATTATATCTAAGTTTCCTTGTTCCATTCTACCAGCTAGTTCTGTTAATTTAATGGTGTTCAAACTCCTAGCATTACACATAAAGAATGTAAGTTCATCACTCAAGGACAAGGGCTCCACTTTATCACTCCCTCGACTTTAGCAAGGCATTTGACACAGTACAGCACAGAAGATTAATAATCAAGTTAGTCAGCCTGGGAGTGGGTCCCAGGGTGGTAGCATGGGTAGCAAACTAGCAGCACAACAGGACACAGAAGGTAAGAGTGAATGGAACTCATTCTGAAGAAAGGGGAGTTACTAGTGGAGTACCTCAGGGCTCAGTACTGGGTCCAGTCCTCTTTAACATCTTTATAGGTGACATTGCAGAGGGTCTAGAAGGAAAGGCATGCCTCTTTGCAGATGACACAAAGATCTGTAGCAGAGCTGATACACGAGCGGGGTAGAAAGGATGAGAAAGGAATTGGCAAAGTTGGAGGAATGGTCAGATGTAGGGCAACTTAGATTCAATGCAAAGAAGTGCAAAGTAATGCACCTGGGAAACAAAACCCCAGGAGAAGAGTACACAATGGCAGGGGAGGCACTAACAACAACAATAATGGAAAGGGACCCGGGATTAATCATATCAGATGACCTAAAGGTGGTAAAGCAATGTGAAAAGTCAGTAAGGAGAGCTGGGGGGATACTGGGATGCATAGGAAGGGGCATCACAAGTATAAAAAGGGAAGTGGTTATCCATCTGTACAGACAGTTGGTGAGACCCCATCTGGAGTACTGTGTGCAGTTTTGGAGACCCCATCTACGCACAAGGACATAGACAGGATGGAAGCAGTCCAGAGGAGGGCAACTAAAATGGTGCAGGGTCTGCATCAGAAACCATGTGAAGAGAGACTGAGAGAGCTTAATATGTATACCCTTGATGAAAGGAGGGACGGGGACATGATAGAAACTTTCAAGTACCTGAAGGAATCAACAATGTTCAAGAGGGTAGCATCTTTCAGAAAAAAGATGCAAGAACGAGGGGGCACAATTTAAAAATGGGGGGGCAACTCAGGGGGTAATGTGAGGAAATTCTTTTTCATGGAGAGAGTGGTGGACACATGGAACCGCCTTCCTTGAGAGGTTGTGGGGTCTAAAACAGTGGGGGAATTCAAACATGCATGGGACAGACATAAGGCAATTATAGTGGGGGGTTGCAGGAAGTAGGCTGTTGGTTAACTAGAACCTGCAGCTTATCCAATAGGTAGGGAAATGGGCAGACTGGGTAGGCCAAGTGGTCCTTATCTGCCATCAAAGTCTATGTTTCTATGTTTTCTATGACTCTGCTTGTGCCTGTAAAGCAGGCCTATATGGGTGTTGCCAGCCTTGGCCATGACATCTAAGTGATTGGCATACAACACAGTGCTGTCAAGTGTGACACCCAGGTATTTAAAGTTATGAACTATTTCCAACGAGGCCTCTGACTCATTTTTCATGCTGAGAGGGAAGGAGCGGTGCCTGTTTTGAGAACTGAAGAACAACATAGTCCTAATTTTCTTGTAGTTCATAATGAGTTTGTGGTCCTTGAACCATCTCTCAGCTGCAGAGAAACTATCCTGGAGTCTACGTTCTAGTACCAGAGGGTCTGTGTTATTTGTGAACAGGACCGCATCATCTGCATAAAGCAGGATTTGGCAGTGACTGACAGAAGGAAGTTGATTCAGGAAGATGCCAAACAATAGGTGCCCCAGGACTGACCTCTGGGGCACACCAGAGAGTACTGGCCTACTGTCTTATACAACACTGTCAATCCTAACCTGTTGAGAATTTATGTATTTATTTAGTTTTTGTTGACCGGGTAAGTGCACTAGACAAATTCTACTTATTTCCAGGCATGACCTGGGGGAGGGGGATACAGATGAATGCCAACTGACCTTGAACCAGATTAAGCTGTTGGTGGCATTCTTAGTGAATGGGGGGAAATTTGGCCAGAGCACCAGGAAAATTCTCCTACTCTGCCAGTAGGGGGCTTGACTTTCTGACAGCAGAGTGGAGGAGCAGAGTTTGCAGCTGGACAGCAGGAGAGGAGGAAAGCACTGATGTGGCAGGGGAGATGGCTTCCTCCTGTGTACACATGGATACAATAGACACTGTTTCAATGGCCACTGAGTCTTGCAACACAGTGAGTGAGGAGGTGTGCGGGGAAGGGGAGCAGGTCATCTCCCCAGCCAGAGTAATTCTAGAGACCCAACATGTGAGCAATGTGAATTTCTCTCCAGTTATGTCTGGAGAAAATGTTTCAGCCAGGATATTGCACGATGAGGACTTACCAATTGGTATGGAAGTTGGAGTGGAGGTGGAAGGTGTGCAAGATGGAGAGGGCTTAGCACAGCTCAAGCAAACCCAGAGTTGGAGAGGAAAGTGAGAAAGAGACAGTAATGAATACAGAATGACCAGAGGAGATGGGTGAGCTGAATTGTGAACTGGGGGTGGTGGTGAAAAGCCCTGATGCATGGGGAAAAACACCTGAAAAGATTTTGCTGCTACAGGGATTTACTCTGGGATGACAAGCCGCGCAGCATGTGCAAAGCACCAGTAGTGCTGATACAGAGGTACGGGTAGCAGGATGCCTGCACGAAAAGTTCTGGATATTATGCAGAGATGGAACAGAACAGGGCATGGTTGTGTAAACGTGCAGGGAATGCAGAACTGGGCACCTGGTGATGCACTAAAAAGTGCTGGATGGGTGCAATTGGAAAATGGTGCATGGCTACTGGACCCTGAAGACCCAAAAATGGAGCAGTATAAGGATGTGCAAATCACAGCGACGGGCAAAATAGTGCCCCCCATTCAGTGTAAAGCCCCAGAATTGTGTATTGAAAACCAGGAAAATGGAGGACAGCAAAACAGAAGCCAGACTGAAATTTCGGGCTGAGATGAGGCTGGTGAAAATCCATTACCTGTGAGTATAAATATACAAACAAATGCTATATGCAATAATGATACAGCTAGCACAAGCAGCAATGTTGGAGGGGAGGAGGCTGGAACTAAACATAGGAATGTGTCTAGTGGAGTACTGAAAGTTGCATCACAACTGGAGGGAGAGCTGGAGCAGAGTTTACATGTGGGCCTAGGAGTGGGAAATTTGCAAGATTTATCTAAATAAAAGTTTTACAAACCTATGTTAAGGATGGCAGACTTATTCAAACATAGCACCAGAGAATCAACCCCTAGGAGGAATGCCATACTATTATTATACAAGGGAGGTCTGGATACACCCCTGGACAGAGTTTATATTGGTTGAAAGTTTTTAAAAGACTCCTTAAAATTCTATGCGCCAGAGGTGTTTGCGCTTATTCACACAGATGATCACAATTTTAATGTGAGCTTTAAAACTGTGGAAGCCTTGGATAGATTTTGGGTGAAATATAACAAATTAAAGGATTTGGTCGTATGGAAGAAGAGACAGTTGAAGAACTTTCAGCCTTGCAGCAGAAGGAAGAAATGCATAAGGAGATACAAAATAAAAAAAATACCCCTTCCCCCGAAGTTACAAGCAGAGGAAGATTATACAAGGGTGACTTACAAAAAAACAGACAAGGGAGAGAACATGCAAGCCTGCAGGACCTAAAGGGCAGGAAAGTAGAGTATTACAGGGAAAACAGAAAGCTCAAACTAACAGATACATGGCGTTACTAATAGAAAGATCAATAAAGGATTCAGAAGAAGAAGGGACAGACTGATTCATCCTCGATAGCTTCTTTGACAAGAGAAGCATCATCTGGACTAGAAGATGGTGGCTTGGAGAAAAAGAAATGGTCCGCAAGATCTAAACAGTAAAAGTAAATCTAGAATTTCATTTCCCTGCAGATGACTCCTTTTCAAATCCTTACAATAAACGTCAGTAGCATTAAGAATGGGGTCAGAAGGTCAGCAATTTTGACAGAACTAATGATGCAACAAGCTGAGATTGCGTTGGTACAAGACATTAGAATCAAAACCTTTCAGGAAATTGCTGAGAGCAACAGGATGTATCAGTATAATAGGGCGAAGACCTTGCAGCAGGAACAGAGATTCTGAACAGAGAGTAAGAAGCAAATATTTGACCCATATAAAGACAATATGACAAGCATTTGTCAATGCCGAACGTTCGCTTGCAGGTATTTGCAGTGGTGTTTGGCATTTATGCAGGCCCCCCCTCAGTTGTATCCATGTTCCCTTCAGCATCCATGTCCCAACAGAGTACCTCTCTGCAACTCCTCTTGCATCTCATTTACATTTCAGCCTCATACTTCTTAAGTGTCTGCCTTAGGAACCCTAACAGCCTGGTCATGCTGAAGGTTACGAGCCTGTGTAGAAACTGGGCAATGCGCACTCGTAACATAGTCATTCAGAGGAATTATTTCACCAAATTTTCAACATAGGCATTTTGTCACCTCTGTTCATGAACACTGGCACTATGATTTTCCTCCTACATACCGAACACTGATTTCCCACGGTGCCCGTGCTATTCTATGCCAGAAGTGTGAAAACACGTTTTGACCAGCATGTGAAAAATGACAGCTGTACTGTTCATGAGGAAGTGTGGGAAAATGCAAATGTTGAAAATCTGGAGTGAAAATATTACAAATTCACGAACTTACGAGTGTGCGTAGAAACTGCACAACACACGCTTGTAACACAGCCATTTTATAGACTTTTGTCATCAAATTTTCAACACAGGCATTTTAGGCCCTCTGCTCATGAACAGTGTCACTGTGATTTTCTTACTCTGTAGCGAACACTGATTTCTGACAGCGACTGTGCTATTCTGTGCCAGAAGTGCGAAAGCACATTTCGGCCAGGATATGAAAACTGACAGCTGAACTGTCCATAAGGAGATATGGAAATATATCACTGTTGAAAATCTAGAGTGAAAATATCACAAATTTGCAAACTTACCAGTGTGCATGGAAACTGGGCACTTCACGAGTGAAACAGTCATTTTTTGAATTTTCACAAATGTGCAACATAGGCTTTTTGAGCCCACCCATGAACACACATGGACACTGTTGTTTAGTGAATCGTCCCGAGATGCGGATTCCAATGAAAGGATCATGAATCATTCTCGGGACCAAATAACACCATGACAGTGACTGAATTCATGAGAAGGAGTCCCAAAAACCCCATGTTGAAAATTTGGTGCCAAAAGTCGAAAAAATGGCTGAGATAGCCACCTAAGTAGGAAAAATCCTATTTATGCCATTATAAAGCTTACCAGCATTTCCTCAGTTCACGGTTGGCTTTGAAGAGTGCAGACGTGTTCTCGGTCCACTGAAGATCATTGTGCCGGGCAACAGAGGCGAGTATAGGGTGAAGGGTGTGGGATGTGGTTCTAGAGGGTAGTGGGTTGAAGGGGAGGCAAGGAGCTGCAGAGGACCACTTTCTTCTTTCACAGGAAATTTAAAACAACAGAAAGATGGATGCTTTTGGTATGCAGCGTGGGCTCCCAGCATGCTACCTACGTGTTTGTTGGGGGGGGACTGGAGCCGGGGGGGGAGGGGACTGGGCACCCCCGTCAGCCATACAGTGTGCATGGAAGGGGAGGCATGAGCAAGCTGGGGTGGGCTACCAGCATGCCAACTGGTTATTTGTTGGGGGGGCTGCAACTGATGGATTGGGCACCTCCATTGGCCACACAGTGTGCTGGAGGGGTGCATGAACCAAGGGGGATTGGGCAGCCCCCCTCGGCACACAACCTGGGGGCCGGGGAGAACACTAACGAGGGAGGGGGAGGACATTAGCAGAGGGAGGAAGTGGGAGGGATTTCATGCTGAGCTGTGTATGACAGAAGTTTGGCTGACATCAGTATGCTAATTGCACACACACTCCCACCGCTGATTGCAGTGGACATTTTCTAAGAAGTGAAGACCAACACAGCCGAACTGCTGTCATACACAGCTCGGCATGTATTCGTCTGGTAGGGTCGCGCCTGCTACACTGAGCACTGCATTCACGAGGAGGGTGATACACCTCCAAAAAGTCGTACTGTTACAAGACGTTCCTTGCGCATGTGCACAAGCGAACGCAAAAAGAAGTGCAAAGGGAAAAGATTGTGTAACCCCCCTACAAATGGGGGTTCCTAAAAGCCTTCTAGGAGCTGCCTAAGTGTTCCCCCTGGTGGTTGGCGTTCAGCACTTAAACCATTTGAAATGGCTCGGTGAGTGCTTGTACAGCCTCCACATACTGTCTCTTTAAGAGCCATCTGCTTGCAGACATAATCATTGTTTATGAGGGGGACTGTGTGTTTCTCTGCTCAAGTCCCACTCAAGCTGTAATGTAATTGCCCCTCTTTGCGGTCGCTGAAAGTGCAAGGGGAGCCCCTCGAAAGATGTAACTATTTGCCTGCAATCATTTGGAGTAATAGTGAAAATGCAGTTTTGTTTAACCTGCCTTTGTTACAGCTGGGACTCTGTGTGCTGTGCCCCTCCATTTTGGACCAGGACAGTTCGAGGAGTCCAATAGGAGCAAGGGAGTATCTAAAATGGAGTAAAAAGCAGCCAATCGGAATCAGAACTTCAACAGAGGCCGGCCATCCAATGGGACCCAACCATGTACTTCTGGGAAGTGAAGCCTGGATTCTGGCACCTTGTCTTGCACCACTGGGGGCTGTGTAAAGTGATTGGCATCTGCAGCCCACCTATGGAGTTGGGTAGTGCCCGAGTGGAGAGACTGGCCTTAGCTGTCCAGGAGGGAGAGATGTTGTGGCTGTGAGCAAGGAGGGAGCTTGGGGCTCCTGCACTGTTTGAGTGTTCACGCGGGAAACGCGTGTAAGGCCAGTTTGGGCATGTTGAAACGCCAAAAGTATAGGACTAAATCTGCAAGGGCAGCGGTCAGAGGAAGCTGTGCAGGAGCCCAGCTACCTATCAGGATCACCCAGTAGAGAGTTGGAGAGCCTGCTGAATCGCGCTCAGTCTGTCAGGAAAAAGTGAAGCTGCGTTGTCTCCGCGATTTGCTGTGAGTTCAGTCGGGCCCTAGGAGCAGCTGCCTGGTATGGTACCCCTCTGTTGTTTTCCATATAAATGTGTGGAGAAGTGTCTGAAGTTCAGGCTCAGCCCTGTGAGTGGTGTGAGAGCGTTTTCTTCTGGAGTTGTGAGTACTAAATCAGGGTAGCTCCCTGTCAAATGTTTCTAGCAAGGGCAAGATTTTTAACTTACTTTGCTGACTACACTAACTGAGCCTGCTGGCTTCATCTAATCTTCGTAGGAATTAAATGCTCATTTGTGTCAGGACCCCAACCAGCTGCATTGAGGAACTAGCCTTTAGGGCTTGGGTACCCATAGACAGTAACTTATAGGTTAGGCCTGTGCACAGAGCCCTAGGTAGATACTTATATATTGTAGTGGTAGTCAATCACCCTGATTCCCCCCGTCCTGTTATTCCCCCTAAATAAATCAGATTTCTTGTTTTGCAAAAGTACACTGGCTAGTTTGTGTATTAATGGTGAAATACTGCACAGTGAATATTGCGTAACTACACTTTACTTTTCAGGGAGTCCCCGGAGTGAGCTGAGTGGTTCGAGCTGGGGGGTAAGTGTATATGGTAAGGACGTTGTAACTGACTTGTATGGGCCACTAGTGGGAAGAAAGGGGGGTTGCAGCAACCCAGAGGGCTGTGACCGACTCAACCTCGACTGTTCTAACCCCGACCTCTGGGTGGAGGCACCCACCAACGGATCTGGGACCCTCACCCTGTTACAGTCAGGGCAGGCAGGGGTAGTAGCCCTTAGAATAGTGCCCCGTGGGGGTTACAATTGTATTATTAAAAACAAGTGCATGGCTGTACCAACAGCAGCGCTACTACCTGTGATGCCAGTCACCTGGGTTCGGGAACGAGGTTGGGCTGATGGAGGGCTGGCCACGGGAGGATGGTTGAATGTCCCATGGACACTCACCTCCTCCTTGGAGGAAGGGTTCCTAGACTCTGTATGCATCTTGTGATGCTCAAGGAAAGGAAGAAAACCGAGGGAAAATCCCCAATTGCGCAAGATGCCGCCTGACACTCTAGTTAACAATTCCGCACCACCAGCTGGGCTCTCCAACTGACACATCAACTCCCATTGGGGTAAGGTGGCCCTAAAGTTGCCTTACCATGGGCAGTCATCCACTGGGGAACAAGGGAGAGGGCCAAAAGGGGCTGCTCAGGGGTAAAGTACAGTAATTTTTAAAAAAGGGCACGAGACTGGGGAGGAAAATTGCATAACCTACCAGATATCATACCTGTCAGCTGCTATGAATTTTGCATAGCACTATGATTTTTATGTTCAGAGTTACCCGTTGCAAAGATTTACTGATGTACTCAGTAATGATTCTGGACACAAACTATTAAAGCATTGAACTAACGTCATAGAAACATTCCTTAAGACTAAACATGTGGGGCACACTATTAGTACATGTTTCTTTAAAATAAGAAAATGCTACACATTCTGGCCATTTACTTTGAATTTTGAAGGCCAGTGCTATGATTTTTAATGTTGAGAAGTTCAGAGATATGCCATTTACAGCACCCAGTGCTCCAGAGTTACTGAGACGTTGCAATTTTACAGTCACCCTTATTATATCTGTTGCTGCACCTTTAACAGATAACTGTTTTACATGGATCAGTACTAAAATGGAAAAAGAATGACAGTCGGATAAAAGAGGGTGGGAATGGAAACAGAGGCCCGCTCCAAAACAAAAACCGGGTACAGATATCAAAATGGATATAGAATACAAAGAAGCAAGTTTATGGGGAGAAATGACAAAAACAGGAGCTCTGCGCTACAGACAGCATAGAACAGGTGGCAGGAAGTGGGCTGGTCCCTTGAGCGATCCAGTCTTCTCAAAATAGAGCACAGGAAAAGGACAGTTATAATGGTGGGGTCGCCTTAAATTGTCACCGAGTATAATTCCATAGCCCCCCCACCGAGATCCATCCTAAGCAAACACACTGGTACATCCTGAATGGGAAGACTGAAACTGTGTTTTTAGCGTGAGTAGGTAATAGTATGTATCCACAACGTCATTTGAATCAATAACTCCGAGCACTGGATATTGTTTCTTCTGTTAGCCCTTGCGATTTTTCTGTCCCCCGTCTCGTGAACTTGTTTTTAATGCAGCATTTTCTCTTTGCACATCTTTTTGCGTTTGCTTGTACTTGGGCCCTTTTCAGACAATGTTTTTTTCTTCTCCATATAAGAAAACAAATCAGGAGCCAAGGGTCCGGAGCCGAGCAAGGTATGACATTGTCCAAGCAAGGTGTTCTTCTGTGAACTAATGTCTCTCTGTTTGGGGTGGGAAGGAAACTCGCAACACTGCTAGAATAGCCGCATTTGCAAAAATGCTAGTGTAACTGAAGTATTCTTCTGTGGGACCAGTCAGCTAAAGGACATGATGACTAGGCAATCAGTAAAACAATGGGCGGGACAGCAACAGGACAAGGAAGCTGGACGTATTTTGTTTCAGCAGCTCATACAGAGGCGTTGCCACCACTGATCACAGTGGTGGTTTTCTTTGAACTAAAACCACTGCTGTCATACACAGCTCCCACATCCATTGGTGCAGGACTGCCATGCCTGCTCAATGGAGCACTGCATTGCACAGGACAGTCACACCTCCAAAGTGTCCTATTCTCCCAAGACGTTCCTTGCGCATGCGCGCAAGCGAACGTAAAAACTCCCTGTCCCACATTGGAGGACTTGTCCCACATTCAGTATTTACTGAATGTACAGTACTAACATGCTAAAGCAAAAATCTATAGTAAATGATGCAAAAAAATATTATTCAATTAATAACAGACTTTCTAAACATAAACGCAAACATTCTAACAGTGTTCTAAGCTTCTTAGGTAAAGATCTGATTGTGTTCCACATTTTTCTCATTTGTTCCACATTTTGAGAGGCAATGCTCCATATCGGGGGAGTGGGGGCAACAGGTTGAGCGGCATGGCAGTAAACAAGAGGGAAGTTGCAAAACCAAGGAAGCTGCTCCACAATGCAGTGGGCAGCGCTGAGCCTCACAGATCTATTCGGTGGGCAGGGGGTCGGTGCTAAACAAAGGCATAGGGCTTTGAGCAATTCAGTTACACCTAGTAATGTATGACATTTGAGGGAGCAGAAAACAGCCGCACAGTCTAAATAGATAGCACAGGAATGTATACATATTGTAAGCTGTAGTAACATTATACGGTTAGAAATTAGGGTGGGACATTTACCCCTCTTGCAAACTTGCTGAAGCTGCCAAGTCGAACACGCATGTTTTGAACAGCTGACTCGCCATGCCCACCTCCCTCTTCCCCATCCTTTACCTTGCACCAGCCTTTTCATCTCGCTGTACCTCACCCACAGGTAGGTCTTGTGGTCAATCTTAGCCGCCGTGGAGGAGTATGATCTGCCCGGCATGGGCACCCCTCCTACCCCTACCACCTCCTCGCCCTTCTTCTTGCCGTGATGGAGCTGTGGTGCTTGCTGCTGTTGATTCCTGGCCTGAGCCAGGGACGTGGCAGCAGACCCACTCTGGCAGCACTTCTTACCGCTCTCATCAGACTGACTGCCACATGCAAACGCCTGCTGGATGCATGGCGATGTCGGGGCAAGCTTGCGCCACAGTGCCCGGCCAGCTGTGAGCATGCTTGGAGCCATGACTTTTGCAGAATAAATTGCTATCCTCACCACAATGCCCCACGCTGCTATGGTTAAATCGGACAATGAAGCATGTCTCTCTCGCTCAGTCCAAAAAAAACACCAGGGCACCTCAATGCCGTGGAATTGGGGGTTGGCTCACTTGAAACCCAACCATCAATCAGCAACGACCGTGACGAGCAGCCCAGCTCATCCAGTGAGAGACAAGATGGGGCCACAGCAGACACTGATGCCCCGCCCTTCCTTCTGAGCTAAGATGTGAGAGCTGTGAGTTCTTTTGTTCGAGACAAGCACAAGAACAAAATAACTGAAGTATTCTTCTGTGGGATCAGTCAGCTAAAGGACATGATGACTAGGCAATCAGTAAAACAACAGGCAGGACAGCAACAGGACGAGGAAGCTGGACGTATTTTGTTTCGGCAGCTCTTACAGAGGCATTGCCACCACTGATCGCAGCGGTGATTTTCTTTTGAACTGAAGACCACTGCTGTCATACACAGCTCCCGCATCCATTGGTGCAGGACCGCCATGCCTGCTCAATGGAGCACTGCATTGCACAGGACAGTTACACCTCCAAAGTGTCCTGTTCTCCCAAGACATTCCTTGTGCATGTGGGCAAGCGAATGTAAAAAGGGTTGAAAATAAAAGGATCTGGGAGCTAGAAGATGAACAGGGTGGGATATGTAAAGGGAAAAAGGAAATCATGCAGATAGTAGATAAATATGTAGCAGAGACCTTTGGCTTAGCACCTGAAATACAGAATCAAGAAAAATATGTAAACAAACTAGAAGGAAAATACCTCTCAAAACTACAAGAACAAAGTGTGGTAACCACAATAAAGGAGGAGGAGGAGGAGGTAAGAAATATGATAAAGTCATTACAGAATAACAAGGTACCAGGACTAGATGGATTACCATCAGAGCTGTATAAAGCTTTTGCAAAGTGGGCAGTGCCAGAGCTAACTAAGGTTTATAATGAAATGTTACAAAAAAAAAAGAAGTACCCAAGGCAATGGCAGAAGCAGAATTGATTCTCCTATTTAAGAAAGGGGAGAAAGCAAAGCTAAAGAACTGGAGGCCAATTTGCCTATTAAATACTGACCTTAAAATTTTAAGCACAGTGTTGGCAAGCAGACTGGCAAATTATGCTGAGGAACTTATCAATGAAGTATTAGTGTGTTCTGTACCACAGAAAGGCATTCAGGAGAACTTAATAATAATACTTAGAGAAGTATTTCAGAGAAGTCAAAAAGGAATTGAAAAGTGACATATATTAAGTATTGATCAACAGAAAGCCTTTGATTCCCTTTCACAGGAATACTTGTTCCTAGTCTTACAAAGATACTGTATTCTATGGGTCTTTGTGTATTGGATAAACGCCTTATACATGAGGGCCATGGTTACCCCAAGAGTAAATGGGTGGAGAGGAGAAACAAGCCAGTTAAAGAGAGGCGTCAGGCAAGGGTGCCCGATGAGCCCACTGCTGTATGTTTTTGGGATAAACCCATTACTACGTTCATTAATAAATGATACTAATATACTGGGAATACAGTTAACGCCAATAGCCCCCCTCTAAAAGTAATGGCTTATGCGGATGATGTAGTGATAATGGTACAGGAATCTACAGAAGAGAGTACTAAAGAAGCAATTACAGGAATACCCTTTGGCTTCAGGATCATGTATTAATATGGACAAAAGTATTGGATATGGACTGGCTAATGATGCACATCAAAAAGTGTCTTTTGCTGATATACAATAGTGATAGAACCAATAACAATATTGGGAATAAAATTTGGCAATGGAGATCTAGCTACTTTAAATTGGTCAGAAAAAATACAGAAAGTGGAACAAGTGGCAGCAAGATGGGCATATGGAACATTGTCAAAACAGAAGAGAGTGTTTTTGATAAAAAGTTTATTGGTCCTGTTTTTTTTATATATCAGCTACATTCCCCCAAGCAACTAGTAACAAGACTCTATAGTGTATTTTTAGAGCATTATAGGGGAGCTGCTTAAATCTGGTGAAAAGGAACATAACGTACCAAAGCATACAGGAAAGGGGTTTAAACATGATACACCCTATTGTCTTTTATTGCAGTATCTTCTTGTTCTATAATGTAATTAATTCATTGAAGAACACAGATAAAACTTGAAAGGTCATTCTGTCGGAGTAGGCAAAGCTATGCGTATCTTCTTGGGAACAAGGGAAAAGTAGATTATTGGGAAGGACACAAATTATACCAGATGAGGTGAAAGGACTGTTTCAACAATTGAGTAAATGGAAAGTAAGGTACAACGCATTGGGAAACCAAAGTAAAAAAAGTATCTATGAAGAAATTCTACAATCACAATGCATAGAGGTTATAGTATTGCATCACTGTAGCAAGGCCAGAGTACAGAAATTTTCAAACAACTGTTAAATAAAAGGGTTCCGATATTTGCATGGGATGGGCTGTGGTTAACAACACATGGGAAGCTGAATGTTAAAGATGACAATAAACACAAATCAGCACAGGAATGATATTGTTTAAAAACAAGTTGTCAACAAATACTAGAAACACAAGAATGTTTATTCCTAAACTGTGATTATATGCGACAATTTTGGGATACCGTAGCAGAGAAATGAGAACTGCAGCAATTTCAGTCAATAACCTACATGGAACTGATATATGTAGAACAGTCCATTAAATGGCAACAGTTTCATAAAGAGACACTACAAGTGATATTTGCAATTTTAAAATATTACATCTTGCAGGCACATTGCAAATGGATCCTATAGCACAATTATGTACCACGTTACATTGTGTTGAAAAATGTAGGTATCTCAATTCAACAAGTGCTTGAAGCAGATGCAAGCAAGGTCTCTAAAAAGCAACTTCAGGTTTTATGGAAATCATGTGAAATGATGTTACAGTAGGTGATGGAGTAAAACAGAGAAGGAAATGGAAGTGAAATGATGTGACAAGTTTAGATTTGACAACAGAATTATTACCCTTCCCCTCCAACAAAATTCCCCTACTCTTTTCGAGAAGTGCCATGGGATCTTTAACAACCACCCGAACTACTACCAGAACAGGTAGATGGGACCTCAGTTTAATATCTCATCTGAAAAAAAGCACCTCAGGAATGCAGCACCTCCCTCATGCTGCACTACAGTGTCAGCAGTGGGATTTCTTTTTAACCCATGTGCCTGATGTGGGGATAGAACCCACAGCCTTCTGATCTTTCAGCCTTAGAGGCAAGTGTGCTACCTGCTGAGCCACTGACACTGGTGGAGAATGGTTGGAGAGACAACTTTTGAACCAAGTGGCTACATCCTGGTAGAGTCCTGTAGTTGCCAGCTCATCTAGCAGTAAGACAATGGCGTACCATGTTGAATGTTTCTGACAAATCAATAAATGTTGCACCTGAGAGTTCTCCATTACCAATAGAGTTGTGTATGTACCCAATGAACTCTAGTAGTGCAGTTGTGGTGCTGTGCCCTTTATGAAACGCATGCTGCTGTGGACACTGTATTTTATACTGGTCTAAGTATTCAATCAGCTGATCTGTGACTATTTTTTCATGAGTCTTTGATAGTGGCAGGAGAATTGAGATGGGTTTGTAATTTTCCCATAGGGCTCTGTCCCCACTCTTGAAAACAGGTGCAACTAGAGCTGCTTTCCATAGTTGTGGTAACTGTGAGAGTCCTAGAGAAGTATTTATAATGTGTGTCAGTGGTCCAATTATAGAGTCTAGAGTAAGCACAACAAATTTAAGGTCAAGGGAGTCTCCACTGAAATGTGACTTGCCTAGGGCCTTTAGGAAGTATTTCCTAGCTCCACCTGTAGTGACAGCTCTGAAATTGAATGGTGGATGAGAGGGTAGTGGGTTATCAGAGCTGGTCCTCTGAGTGGTGGAAACAGGGATGAAGAAGTCTGGTGGGAGCACACTGCTTAGATCAGTGAAAGCATTATTGAAAGAATTTGCTACAACAGTTCAATCAGTGACGGGTTCACCATTAATGCTTAGAATTATGGGTGGTGCCTTCCAATCATTCCCAGTGACTTCTCTGAGGTAATCCCAAAATTTCCTGCCATCATTCCAAGATCTGTTTAAGGCTTCCTTGAAATATTGATTTTGCACTGCATGTATGACCCTTGTACTGTCGTTGTGTGCTTGTTTGTACATTTGGACTTCAGCCAGTTTAACTGATGCTCAGGCTCTAAGCCACAGGTGGTACCTTATTTTCATTTGTTCAAGAAGGCCTGGAGAACACCATGGGTTGCTCCAACCTTTGACTTTACATTTCTTTATCAGAGAGTACTGATCACAGATGCCATTAAATAGCCAGATGAATGTATCGAGAGCTGCATCAACAGTACAGGAAGAGCAGATATTAGCCTAGTCATGTTGTCATAGGTCTGCTTTCAGCATCTCAAGATGTCCAGATTTGAGGGCCCTATTTATAACTGTTCTGGCTGGAGGTTTGTTGAAGTTGCTAGACCATCGGAACAGAACAGGGAAGTGATCACTGTAGGCATCAGGAAGAACTGTGGTCTGAGAGATCTGATCAGGCTGGTTGGACAAGGGCCAGTCCAGCAGAGTGGAGGTGCCAGTTTTGTAATTTATCCTGGTAATCGAGGCTACTAGCTGAGTGAATGCACTGCAGAGATGGCATCCCTGTAAGGGCTAGCAGCTGGGGAGAGCCAGTCTGCATTAAGGTTTCCCAGTATCACAATTTCAGTGCATAGATTCAGAGCACTGAGGAACTTCAACCATGAGTCCAGCCCCAAGGTCTTTTAACCAGGAGGCCTATACATTGTGAGAACAGTGAGAGTTTTATTGGATTTCCCCAGTAGTATTTTTAGTGCTATAGCTTTCACATTAGAGTCAGTATCAGATAGGGGAATGACGTGCACCTGGAGGCTATGTCTGATGTAGATAGCACACCCACCACCGCATTTGTATAGGTGAGCCAACCTGCATACAGTATAGCCAGGAATTGAGATTGACATGTCCACAATTTTTGGTTAGAGCCAGGTCTCTACCACTGATAGAATATTTGGATTATGTTGCTGTATACAGTCATTTAAGCAGTCCATCTTCGGGAGGAGACTACAAATATTAATTGAGCTAATAATAAGCTGTCCAATGTTATACAAGGGGTAATGGAGGAAAGTGGAGGGACTGGGTTAGGGTGACTATTTCCAGATAGTAGTAATAACAGGAGTACTAAGCGGGAGAGGTATTCTTTTAACTGCTTACTACTATATCTGCTTTGCCTGCCCTGGTTTTGGGATGATGAAATTTTATCCTGAATGTTGAAAATCCTTGGGAAGAGGACTAGAGGGTACAGCCACTCTGGGCATTGCAGCAGAGGCCATATGAAGTAGACTATAGGCAGCATCTGGGGCAGAATTTGATTACTGTTTCCTATTGACATTGTTACTCTGGAGTAGAAACTGAGGGGTGGGCAACTCAATGACAAAGCAGCAGGCACTTGAGAACAGTTTCTGTGGTGCACGTTATATGTGACAAGGATGAGCAGTAGGGCAACTCTGAGAAACACAGCCCCAGGAGGGTACATAATTGCAAGTAAGTGGTAGGTAGAAAAAAAAGGAAAACATTTTACTGGTGCTGCCCCCTTAGTCAGAGAAGTGGTCAAAAGTTGGTAGCTGGGACCACCAATAGAGAGTAAGAGGTGGGGTGGACAGCCTGGGAAAGAGTATTTAATAAAGGCCGGGGCAGGGAAGGGGGTGGGCAAAAAAAAAATTAAATTCAAATTCACACCAGCAGAAAGGAAAGAAGCAAGGGGCAAAGGCGCAATCAGTGGCTGATGCAGCAACTTCACAATCCAGGGAAGCGATGCACCCAGGGTCGCTCACTCACTCAGAGGTCAGAGAGCCAGTCCAGGCTAGGCTTCAGTGCTGGGCATCCAATAGGAGATGCAGCCGGCAACAGAACTGCCCAATCAGAATGCAGGTGTAATTCCATGCAGAGCCACACCTTGTAGCTAGAAAGCTGGGCTAGATGAGCCAGGAAGGGACAGCAGTAGGGGAGACCTGTGCCGCAGCCCAGTTGGGGGCTGGAATGTCTGTAAAGGAGGAAAAGATACAGTGTTAATAAAGGAGAAGGAAGAAGGAAAAAAAAACTGAGATCGATGAGGTGAGCAGAGGAGGGGAAGTGTGGACAGCAGACAAAGAAGGGTGGTAGGCTAGGGTTGAGCATTGTAGAAATGGCGCTTAAGTGAGAAATTGGGGGTGGGTTTGAGTGTAAGACACAAAGGAAAAGGAGCAGCTGAAATCAGAAAAATAAAGGGAAGAAAAGATGTGCACAATTAAGGGGTTTACAGAAACAATACCGAACTGGAAAAGAGGTATGAGAAATAAAGGGAATAGCAATATAATGCAGAGCCAGGATCAGAAAGAGGGGATGATGTCTGCGAGTGTGTGGTGGGGGGAGAGCAGTCAAGCTTGCCACCACAGTTTAAGACAGAAAGAATAGGAAAAGAACAAATATGCATGTATTATCTTTATTATTTCTTAAAACTCAACATTTCCCCTCTAGCTGGAAACTGGTTCCTATTGTCCCAGTCCAAAAAATAAGGAGACTGCTAGCAATTTGAATTATTTCTGGCCTATCTCTATTTTGAACCCATTGGGCAAGATTTTAGAAAACATTACTTAAAGCAAGTAAATGTCCATTTGGAAAACTGAAAAACACTCTGCATGCAGCAACATGGGTTTAGGAAGGGAAGAGGCAATAGTACTGCCTTGGTCAGGCTCACAGACATGGTCCTCCGTGGTATGGAGGAAGGCTATTTAATTGGGGCCACGTTTGCAAACCTGACCAAAGCATTTGCTCTTATTGATCATTAGTTGCTTCGTTGTAAATTGGAAACTTTGAGAATTTCAGTGAATGTTGTGTCTTGGATTAGGAGTTAACTTTCAAATCATGTTCAGTCAGTTGGTATTGGGCAGATAATGTCATCTCTAAATTATGTTACCCGTGGGGTCCCCCAGGAGTCCATTTGTGGACACCTATTAGTTTGTCATTTTATAAATTCAGTTCCAGTGGTCTGTACAAGTTGTGAAATCATTCTACAAGCAGTTGATCTGATCATTGTTAAGAGTTCCAAGTGTTCTAACTTATTTACAATATTTGTTTATTTATTGAAAATTTTGAAGAATATCTTTGAGCACAAGTACACTTTTACCAAGGTTCCACATCAATAACAGAGATTACAAGGCAACATAACATACAATAAGCGAGTTCCAGTGGAATGAAGTCAAATAAATACTAGTCAAACAAGTACAAATAAATAAGCTAGATCAGTTGCATACAAGTTTATAAGACAGGTAAACAGAAAGGGTGTAAAACAAGCATAGTAATGGTTCATGTCTGCAGAGCCAGTCTGACACAGTTCAAAGTGTATACCAGGAGGGAGTTAGTTAAGAAGATTAGTAGTTACAATTGCGCTGAACTGTTAGGGTTGCCCATAGTGCTCTCTTAAACTGGTGAAACTTAGGTAGATTAGACAGGGTGTCAGGCAGCTCATTTAACCAGCCAGCATCCCTAACAGTGAATAAATGCTTATCAAGCTGAGCATGGCAAACAGACAGTTCAAGGACATTTTCAAGTCATGCTTCTAGTGTTGCAGAGACTAGTGACAGAGCAGAAGCAGTGAGTTAGGGCTGGGGGTTAGGCCCAGTAATACCTTCTTGGCTAGGAAGCATCTCGGGAAGTTAATTTTGCTAGGTAGGCATAACC
The DNA here is from genome assembly GCA_016271365.2 of Neoceratodus forsteri. Lineage (NCBI taxonomy): Eukaryota > Metazoa > Chordata > Ceratodontiformes > Ceratodontidae > Neoceratodus > Neoceratodus forsteri. Next base: position 1,686,500,701 of record CM057456.1, read on the forward strand.
ATTTTGTTTGTGTGTAGAGGATGCAGCTATGGGTGCATGTGTCAGCCCCACACACAGAGTGATAAGCCTTATTACAGATCACATTTATTCTGCTGAGAATTGAGTTGCAGACATTTGTGTAGACAGACAGGCCATAGTCAGCTAGTGACAGTACTGAGCTTGCCACCAAGAGGCATCCAGCATCAGCTGTGATGTTTACCTGGGTATGGTACAAAGCTCCCACTATCTGTTTATAAGGGGCACAAGGTGGTCAACATGGGGAGCAAAAGATAAGGCACTGTCAAGGATCACCTTGAGGCATTTAAAGGTTTCCACTTGTTCAAGCATGTGTCACATGTCATTGTGGATGACACAGGGGGGTACCTTTTTTCATTTTGGGGCTTGAGAAGAGCATTATCTAAGTTTTTTTAATTTTTTTCTAATTAGAATCAGTTTGTTTTGGGAGAACCATTTTTCAAAGGGTCTGAAAATTACCCTGAAGGATGGAGGTAAGGCTGCCAAGGTTAGGGCTCTTAGAACAGATAACAGCCTCATCTGCACAAAAAAGTACATTTGAAGACTGACAGGCATCAGATAGTTCATTTAAGAATAAGCCAAATCATAGAGGGCCCAGAATGGAGCCCTGAGGAATGCTAATGGATACATTCCTAATGTCTGACAAGACGCCATCTATCTTAATACACTGAGTGCAATTAATGAGATAACTCGGAACCAGGTGACTGTATCTAGTGACAGGTCTTGGCCATTGAGTTTATAGAGAAAGAGGTTATGACTGATCTAGTCAAAGGCTTTTATCTAGTCAATACAGATGGTCCCAGCCTTGTCCTCATTGTCAAGGGCCTTGAGGACAAAACTGGAATACTCAATTAGTGCTGTATTAGTGCTATGTTTTTTCTGAAGTCCATGCTATTGGAGACAATGTATTTCATATTGTTAAAAATGTGAGACAAACTGATTGCACACTATTCTCTCAAGGGTCTTGGATGGGGAAAAGTATGGACATTGGACTGTAATTGGAATGGTTAGTGTGACACTTGGATAGCTGATTCTGATCACTGTATCATTTTTTGTAATATAAACATGTGTTATGGACTGTATCTCATGAGAAATGCTGAAACAGCATGTGAGTATCACACACACACACACACACACACACACACACAGGTTTTAGATACAAGGTGTTACCTGGAAGGCCATAATCTAATTACAGAGTACAACAGACCTTAATCAAGGATCTCCTATTTATCTAAGTTAATTATAGCTGTAGCTGCTAAGAAGAAAATCATAAACTTTTATGGCATTTAGAGGAAGAGTGCAGGATTATGTGACACTGGTGCGAAGTCATAAATGCTTTGATGTCTGTGTGAGAGAGGATACTGCTTATAGATGAAAGGAAATTTACAGACTTGATTGGGGAAGTCACATGGGGAAAGGAGTTTCTGCTGATGTAACCTTAATTAGCTTACCTTCTAAGATGATAAAATATCCTGGGTGTATGATTTTTCATAATCAGAGGGAGGAGCTAGGTGACCTCATGCAAAGAGGTGGGCAAAGCCAGCTTTTAAATAAGTATTCTGTTTTCCTTTAGAGACTTTGATCTACACTCTGACAAAGAAAACATCTTTGAGCACTTTAAGCAAGTATACAGGTAGAGAGAGACAAAATCTAAGTACTGTAGTAGGAACTGCACTGTAAAACCTTGTTATTTTTAAAGATTTGTATGTCTTGTGATATATAGTTCAGTATTTTATGTTTTACATATTTTTTATCTATTTTAGTAAAACTCTATGTTTAGCGCCTACTTGGTCTGTCTTTGAATTTCTTTTCTTTAACAAGTGAAGTATATATGGTTAAAGCAGACACTATGCATAAGCTTGAATGGTGATACCAAACTGGAAAAAGGTAAGATTAATCTGAGGTCTTTATTAGAGTTTTTAAGGGTTCATTTCTGTACACCTGGTTAGGTGCCCATAGGCAAAGATACCTGGCCCCCTGAAGACAGAATTATCTGAGCTTGTGCATTGGGTACACTAGCAAGAGGTTCACAGTTTGAATCCCTCCAGAACTGAGATGAAAGGTTGAGTTGAACCCACAAAACAGACAGGAGGGTTACCCTGTTTCTGTTAAGTGTTCATAAGACTGTGCTCAGAGGTTGTTGCTTTGGGAGTAGAGGGTTGACCTGCTGAGTGGATTTGTGACAGTTAGAATGATTGCCAGCATGGATTTCCATGTTTCAAGGAACTGGAAGTAGCACAGAGAGAAGCTGCAAATTTTGGAAATGGGGTAGGAGAGTTCCCCAGCAACCAGGGCAAATAGCAATATATGAGTTGAATCACACCTGTTTCTGCTTTCACCAAGCACCTTTTTTATGTAATTAGAGGTGTCCCTTACTGAGCCAAGGTTTAAAATAGAATTTAGGATACCCTGGTTCTGGGTCCAGTGGTTGTGTATCAACAGGACTAGGACCTCTGCTCAAGGGTAGGGTTGTCTCAGTAGTGATGACAGAACTAAGGTTGATGAATGCAACATTGCATTTATTGCCAATTTCTTCTGAAATTGCCACATTTTTGAATCTGGACTTTAATACAGTACACACATGCTTTAAAAGTAACAACTTGATTTTAAATTCCTATAAAATTAATTCTATGATGCTTGGCTCTCCAGTTTCATAGAAAAAGAGTTCCCCATTACTTCTTTACATTTAGATCATTCTGTTATTGAGCAAGCTGCTAAGTAATTAGGTGTCCCTTTGGACCCTTATTCAATGTATTCAGCATATAGGGAAGTTATGAAAGGGCATTAACCATAGGCTTGGGGCTGCATATAAGTTTAAAAGTTACTTTCAAAGAAAACTCATAAAGTCATTAACTTGGGTACTCGTCTCCTCTTTTTTGACTTTGACCTGTTCTGTCTTTTAATATTGGATTAACAGAGCCTCAGAAACTCCAGGTTGTTTACAATAACCCTTACAGAAATAATTATATGACATGTTTTCATACTGCACACATAAATTTACCCAAGTGATATGCGTGCTACAAGTATGATTTAAATGTTAAATTGGAACCGATTGCATGCACATGGCATGAGTGCAGGAAGCAAGTGAAGAAACCATGATTTTTATGTTAAAATGGGAAAGACTATATGGATGTGGCATGCATGCAAAATAAAAGTGGTCACTGATAACTGCATACATAAAAGTTACGTGACTTACTCAGGATCACACCACACACAAGTGGGGGTTGATGAGATTCAAACCCAGGTCTTCATGCCTCGAAGTCTCCTGACTTGCAGTTGAGTGCCTTTAACTGCTTATCTATGCTGTCTGCACACTTATGGCGTGCTTGTACTTCAGTACATACTGTATCTGAATACATCTACATGCATACAGCATGCTTGTAGCCACTGCTATGCTTTTCAGTTTCTTCTCTTACTCATCTCAGTTTCACAGTTGAACTGTAGCACACATTCCAATGGAAACACATATGGTTTTTCCCACCTCAATACACAAACCTACCCACAAAACCACTTAATCACTTATGTCTGGCCTGTACTCCTACTATTTTCTCTCCATAGTTTTGAATGCTTCCACACAAACACCCTTTAAGGTGCAAACACAAACATAGCAATAACTCAACACACACCCACATGGCTAGCTCCCCCCCCATTGCACACATTGTAGTGGATATGGCCATGCTGCTACAGACAACCCACCAAGTATAGATATAAGTAAAACATCTCTTACTTGAGTACTATGGAGGCAGAGGCAGGAATCTTTAAGAGATGATGTCCATGGGTGACAGTGCTGGGACATATCCCTTGAAATGAACGGAGTTATTTTTTATTACTATTTTATACATTATGATGGTGAGTTGGAGCATAATGAAGGCCACTGTACTACTAACAAAGTCCTTGTTAGTCGAGTGGTGGCCTTCATTAATCTCCAACTCTCCATCAATAATGTATAAAATAGTACTAAAAATACCCCCATTCATTTCAAAGGTGCACACCCCTGCAGTCTTCTTTGCCCTTTGTCATAATGTGCCTGAGCCTGGGGATGTGGAGGTCAGCTTCACTGGTGGGGGGGGGGCATAGGCCTGATTATAGTGGGGCTCCAAAAGTCTGTGCATAGTATACCACACAACTGTTCATGAATGCAAGAGAGAGCTCTAGAATGTCTGTAACATCTCTAAAAGGTACAACTTATTTATTTTGACTGAAAAGTGATATGCAAATCAGGAAAAACTTAAATATATAAGGTTCATCTGTATATATTCCAGAACAGTGCATCAGAATTGGGCTTAACCCCACCCAGTTACTAACCAATTATTTTCCTGGCTGAAGTTCTGCCCCCCACCCCAATAAATAACTTTGTCCCGATTTTTCTCCCCAACTCCTTTACATTCAATACCCATCCCCTATGGGTTATAAAGTCACCCAAAGGTGAAAAAAACATGAAAAACACATCAATATTTCAGTCCTTCCTCCTTCCCCAACCCCCCTGTAAAAACATTATTTATTTTGACTTACCTGGCCATATGGCCAGAACCTACAGCATGGCACAATGTGCCACCAGCCCCATTTTCAGTCCACTCCCTCTATTTCTCCTACCACCAGATGCTGGATACTAGCACTGACCATCACAGGTCCCCAACGAGGTCTGCGACCAAGTCATCTCACCAATGAATCCATCCAACCTGGGTTGCTAGCATCCTGCTTGGTTGCTGCTGTGCCTGGTGCTGCACTGCACTAATCAAGGCATATGAAGACCACCCACACCACTGTCACCATTGCTGCTAAACCTATCTTGCTGTTGTGGTGGTCTGTGCTGTTTTTTTTTTTTGGAAGGCAAGCCTAGTAGAGTAAGTAGGTAGCCTAGTCTTGAGTTAGCTTCTAGCTCACCCTCTGCCCCTTCAGCCACCAGGGGATAAAAAGACTCACTAAGAGAATGCCAAAACAATATGCTGCCACAACACTGCTATTGAGAGTTCAGTGCTCACTGACTCCTCCAAGCTGTAGTGTACAGTCTGTCTACTCTGCGGTGGGACAGACAGTGTTGCACTTGCAAGACAGATGGAGCTCATCCACATCACATGTGATTGTGCCACTGCTAATAGGTGGAGAGAGTGGACAACACAATACAGACACAGTCGAGTCTGGAGACTACCTGCAGCATGAGCACACACAGGCCAGGTGGGAACTTATTGTGCAAAAGATTAAATCCAAATTTAATGCCATTATTGCCACACCATAAGAACAACCTTGACACAAATATGGAGGGGGGGGACTGCCCCTTCTGCCTTACCTAAATGGCACCCTTCTTAATGGTAAAAATTCATTTTCAGGTGCTAATGCAATGGTTTTCACTGTGTTCTGAGGTTTTGTACTGCATCTCCAGCTTTCATGATGTGCCTTCATCATCATGTGGGTATGTGTCCCTCATTGTCTCTCATTTTGAGTGTCCTTGTCCCTCATTTCTGTGACAAAATGTGAGATATAGTGCATGCTTCCAAGACCCTACTCAGCACAAAGAATGTTGAGCATGGACACAGTGTATATTCTCAATACAGAATGACAAAGAGAAATTAAGGCCCTGTCCACACTACACTGCTCCGGCCCAGTAACGGATGCATCTGTTACAGCTGGGAAGTGGTGCAGTGCATCCACACCGCAGCAGTGTCCATTACAGGACCGGTACCGCCAGTCCACACTTCGGGAGATGGGCAACCTTTACAGTGGGACCCGATCCCACAATGCAGCTCGTGCTGCGCTTCGGGCCCTGCAGGGGACCATTACCGCCGGTAACGTTACCAAGGCAGGACCGGTTTCATAACCATTGTTGAAACCACCTCATATGTGGTTTCAACGATGGTTACGGAAACACCTTCTGTAATGTTACAGGTGTAAATGCAAACCATTGCAGTAACGGTATGGGCACTCTGTAACATTACAGAGGCATAGTGTGGACAGGGCCTTAGTGAGCTGAAACAGTCATGGAGAATCAAATTTGTAGCACTAAACATGCATTGGTATTTGCATGGTCCAAAACCAAAAGAATAGGCTTCACAACACAGAGGCCCCTTTTCATACATCTGGAATGAGGGTTGTTGACTGGCTCTATTTTAGGCATTTAATGCAGTAAGCAAACAATATAGATTAATGGTGATTTAATGACAAAAGTCAAAAGCCATTAAACAACTTGCAAAAGTATCAGAATTAATGAGTTTACCTATTTTTGTGGGAATTCAAATAAAATGAATTTTGATTACTCTAATTGCTAGTAGTAGAATAAGAAATAGAAACTGATGTGTTTCTTTAGATGAGATTTGCACCAGGTTAGCTGTTGCACACATGGCAAGCATGCAGTATGTGAACCTGATGTGATGTTTAAATGATGTTCACACCAGCTTAACTGTTGCACTCATGTCAAGCTTGCAGCATGCTCACCTGATTTCCTTTTTAGACCTGATTCTCTTAGGATCACTTTGTGAGTGTGAACTGCATACAGACATTTGCACAATTAATCATGTGGCATGCATTCTGCATATTCACAGCACACCTGTAGTTCTGTAAGGAAACATATGTTGCTTTGTTCTTCTTGTTCCCTCCCATACTCATCATTGTTTTCTTTATTCCCAGTTAAATTGTCTGTTCCCAATATCTCACAATTGTTTTGGTTTTTAGTTCATAAAGCAATTTACCTGACTATATTGTCCTCTCTTGAAGATTTAGTAAATATGTATTTTGCATTTGGATGTGGCTCCTCGGTCATCTTAATCTATTCATTTAATGACTCACTTGTGCAAAACAAAAATGGGATCCAAGCCCTTTTCCATGTCTGCTCCTGGTTTCTGGAACACGTTTCCTGTTTCTCTTCATTCAGTCACATGATTTAATTAATTCAAACTCAGACTGCAGCATTATTAACTTGAGTCCTGCATTTGTAATTGTTTTTAGTCTAGTGAATTTCTGTACTCTTTTTATTATTTATAACATGTTACCATTATGTAATACTATGGCGAGTTTGTAAGCCTATGGCCCAGTCGAGCCTGAAAAAGGGACTTTGGTCCAATGTTGTTTACCTGGATAACAAATTCAAATAAATAGATAAATCAATAGATAGATAAACTGCATGACACCCAGAATTGACAGCAGTAGTCCAACAGAAGCCACACACATGCTCTGTAAATTGGGACAGCAACTTTCCTCTATCTGCTAGAAACATTTCTTCTTATGCAACCTAATATTTGATTAGCTTTAACAGATTTCTCACAATGGTGGTCCTGCTTTAGGTCTCTTGTTTAATTCTCAAATCTCTTTCCTCCCATTTCTCAAAGCAGTTCTTTCCGGTAATAGCTAGTTCTATGATTTCTTCTCCATAGGTGCAAAACTGAGCGCTTTCCCGCATTGAATTTTATACTCCACTTCTTTTCCCAACTACAGTTCCACCTCCCACAATGAAGCAAATTTTTACAGTTAGCCAGTGATATATTACAGGGTACAGCCAGATCCAATATAATCCGTGATAATTATTTAAATTTGACATGCAGGAAACTGTCATCAAATTATAGTGTTTCATCCTGGTGTGCAGTACTGTAGCTACCCTATCTAAACCCCTTTGCAGCCTTTTGGCCCCTTCCTGACTATTCAGCTTCCCACCCAGGTGGCTAAGCTGATTACTCAAGTTTCCATTTTATCACTAGGGCCTGTTATATAAATGTTAAATAGTGTTGAACCCAACACAGAACCCTATAATATCCCACTTATTACACTCCCCTTGCTTGAGATAACATTTATCTTAACTCTCTGGGATGGATTTTCAAAGACTGGTGCAGGGTTTGCACCAAACCCAGCAACACAACACTTAGGTGCTGGTGATGCACTGAACCACTTTGCACCAGCAACTGATTTTCCCAAGCGCAAACCCAGTTTGAGCATGCAAACCAGGCTTTTGTTAATGGCAACTCAGTGCAAAACCCAGTTTGTTCATGTGAACCCGGGTTTGCTCCCGGGCAATGTTTTTGGAATCCTGGCCCAGATCTGCCTGCATGGTAGGGGCTTTTAAGACTAATCTAACAACCTATCTTTTTGCTGAATCTTTTCTCTGACATTTTAAATTATTGCAGATATTTATGATTTATTGCTCACTGCCTGTTACTATACTGTTTTGAAATTTTATTGTTTTTATTGTAAGGTGCCCTGAACCTTCTGCAAAAGGCACTATAGAAATAAATTGCTTTACCTTACCTTGTCTGTGCTTTCCTGGAAGCCTCACTATTTCCAGTGACAAATGTATAAAAACAATATTGTTTTAATTTTGTTCCTGCAGACACGGTTTCATTTATCTACAGTCTTAAAAAATAGTTATTCCCAAGCATTTTTTCAGTGTAGAACTCTTATAATCAAGCTGTAGGGTGGTGACAGGTGTAAGGGTGAGGTAACAGAGTTTTTCTCATTAAGATACTTTTTTAATGTTCGGTTTAAAATTAGCTATTCATGCAAACACTGTGTACTTACTCTTAGGGACAACAGGCTTGATTTGCAAAGGGTGATGCAGGGTTTGCGTCAAGCCCTGCATCTAACCAATTTTTTGGCACAGCTGCATTAAATTCCTTTGATGCAACTGTAACCGATTTCAGTATATCAGGCGCAGTTGCATCAGTTTCCTCGGTTTACAGCAGCTTGCACCACAGATTTGGCACAACCACCATAAAAAGGGTCCCCCAAATGGCACAAGTTAGACCAGGGAAAAGCTAGTCTAACTTGTGGCATTTGGCACATAGGATTGAAAATCCAGTTGCTGGCCAGGAGAATGCACAGATACATGTGTGCCAAATGATTGTACGCCAGGGGCTTGAGGCATTTTTAGTGCTCTGAAATTCAAGCCCAAGATCTCTGCTTTTTATTTAGAGTTTCTTTTTTACAACTACCATGGTCATGTTGATTTGTTTACCTTGACTACACATTTGACTACATCTCTGCTGGAGATGTAAACTTCATTGAAGTGTACCTAATTAGTATTTTTGGATGCATCAACTACACCTCTGACACACAACTTAAGTGTGGTTACCAAATCTGCACTTTTTAAATACACCATGACAATGTGCTGTAGCTGAGATGCATACTTCCAGGTGCATCGAGGTGAACAGGGGTGACCAGTGCCAAGTACCTTTATGCCTAATCACGTCAGTCAGTACAGAGAGAGTACTTGGAGAACACTATTACTGAAACAATAAATACAGCATACTTAAGGGCACCCTATACACCTTACTCACACCTGTTTGGGCAGATAAGGAATACTGTAAGTTTCATTGTTGCAGCATGACATCCTCCTTGGGGGTCATCTCTGTTAATTCCTTGTTTAAATTACTACTCTGTGATTTCCTGTACGATAGTATTCACACTGTACTTTGCAAGCCTGTAATTAAAAACTGTATGTACCTGTTTTGTGATGAGTTCACTGTTTGAAAACTGTACCCTCCCAGGTTGTGCTCGGAAATAGGCAGGATTTTTACCTAATGCGCTTACCCGGTTACCAAAAGCCAATAAATAAATAAATTGGGACATGTTGAGGGAGACTGAGAAAAGCAAAGGGGTGTTTGCCTTACCTCCCCTCATGGTAGCCTGCAGGGCCACTGCTCTTAGAAAAAACTGGTCTACTCTGACCAACCCAGAGATGAAAGAGTCATCAGAATTTAGCTTTGGGCCACCATGTCTAAGAAGTTTTCTATGTGGGGGGTGTGCCCAATGCTCCAGCATGCACAATCCTGCCAGTTTCCAAAACTCACACAATAAAACTATTCATATTTGAGAAAGTATAACTTGTGGTACTACACATGTGGTTCATTTACTTAAGTTCCCATGGGATGTGATTTATGTGGGTAAAACAAGTAGAGAATTACAGAAAGGATATCTGAACACAAACCATCAATCAAATGTAAAGATACAAAGTTTAGTGTTACCAGATTTTTTGTGGCAAAAAAACATCAGGTATCCTCATGATAACATTTTTGACATTGAAAAGGTTCAGCAGTCATGAAGGGGTGGGGACTGGGAGTGAAGGATCCTCACGAGAGAAGCCTATTGGATAGAGTGTTTAGGATCATTAAGTAGGCATTGGAAAATGAATGAGATGATGGACTGGGGTTCAATTATTTGAGCTGAATTTGTGTTATTAACATTGATATTTTTTGTTTTATGTTCATGTATTTGTTTGATTATATTGTGCCTTGTATGTTGGATTCATTCATGGGCTGGCTCTGGCATGTTTCCTGAGCTCTTTTGTCATTTACCCTCCCTGGTCAGTGCCAGGGAACCTTTTTCTAGTTTAAATTAGTATAAGCAAATATGAATTGAAATAAATGTGAGCTAAGAAAAATAGATCCCTTATGTTGGCTGTTGCACAGCTATTAGGAAATATGTTGTTATGCAACTTAATTACAGGACTTTAAACAGTAGATTTTTAATTGTACTTTGGATTCATAATTTGTTATTGTGTGTCCTTTTTATGTTGCTTGCACGCATGTGCAAGAAACATAGTGCCATCATCCGAGTTTTTGGAGGTGTGGCACACCCTCTTCCAATTCAGTCAGTGAGTTTTCAGGCGTGGCCGCAGTTCTCCAATGACTGCTGCAGCTGTCTATGACAGCAGTCAAAATGCAGTGGCATACAGTTGAAAGGGATAGCTCTGCTTCAGTCAGCAGAGCTCTCCCCCCCACGCACGCACACACATGCAAGCACGCATATTGTGTGCTGATGCACACGCACACACTGTATGGCCGAGGGGTGCCCAATGCCCCATCAGCTCACGCCCCCCAACAAAGCTGTCCAGGTGCCACACTGGGAGCCCACCCAGGCATGGCACAAAATGTTATAGCCAGGGGTGCCCAATCCCCCATTGGCTCCATGGCTGCACACCCCCCAAAATCTTTCCAGGTGCCACGCTGGGAGCCCACTCCAGCATAGCAAATCTTGTTATAGCCAACAGGGGTGCCCAATCCCCCATCAGCTCCAGCCCCCCCAGACAGCCTTTCCAGCTGCCACACTGGGAGCCCACCCCAGCATCGCAAATGTCCCGCGTCGTCTTAATTTAAAAAAAAAAAAACCTGTAAATAAAAAAAAGGTCCCTTGCAGTTTCACTGCCCCCACCGCACCACCCACTGTGCACCCTACCTCCCCACACCCCCTCACTGCATACTCACCTCTGAAGCTCGGGCGATGATCTTCGTGGACCGGAAACACGCCTGCACTCTTCAAAGCTGACTGCGAACTGAGGAAATGCCGGTAAGCTGTATAATGGAATAAATAGGGTTTTTTCAACTTTGTTGCATATCTAAGCCATTTTTGGGACTTTTGGGCCCAAATTTTCAACATGGGGTTTTTGGGACCCCTCCTCATGAATTCTTGCACTGTCATGGTGTTAATCGGGCCTGAAGGGTGATTTCGCTGTCACTGTGCATGCTTGAAAGGTTTTGTAAAGCACTTTGCACTGATATTGCACTGATGTTATAGTGTTCTGAACTATGCATTTATGGTTTTTTTTTGTTTTTTGTATGTACAAGTTTTGTACCAAATGAATTTTTTTTGTGAGTAAAAAATCTTTCTACTGAAATTTCATGCCTGGAGTGCTGATTTCTTAATTGAAAATGTTGTATCTATTTTTTCTCAACACCTTCTGATATTGTGCACCATCAGCTACAAATATTAATTTATGTATCCCTTTTTGACGGGCAGCACAAGACAGATATACACTGTTAAGAATGGGCATTGATTAGTAGGAAGTGGCCCCACTGAAAAAAGCTCCCTGAAAAACATTGACCTCTATTTGCTGTTTCAAGTACATGGTATAGAACTGAAGCAGAGGAAGAATGGTATTTTCAATGTTAAGGTCCCATTTGGCTACTACTAGGATGTCCATTGATTTGGGCGGAACTCATCAACTATGACTACACAGGGCAATACCAATGAAGGTATGATCAAAAAGATATTTTTCAAATTAGAGAAGGCAGTACTTAAGGAAGTGACTTTGCATTTAAACATTCTATCTCTCCAGAAATATGTTGAGAGAGAAATGGTCCCACGGGGACTCAAACTGACTAAATTACCTGCTTGTGGACTTGATAAAATGTTCTATAGGGAGAAGTGGGAAAATAATTAAAAACAAGGCTCATTGGATTTGGTTAAAATACAAATAGAAGAGGATCAACATAATACAGCTGAAGTATTGCAGGAAATTGAGCGTTTGCATCAAGAAGTGGTACCTTTTGATGCTAATCCATTACTCCAGGAGCTCGATAAAAAGTTGATTAACAAGGCTCAGAAATTTGAGAAAGAGCTAATTGAAAAAATGAAAACAAAATTAATTTGTGATGAGAAAGACTATCAAAACAATCGTTTGTATAAATGGGAGAACCAATCAAGGTCATGGTCAAGCGGGAGAAGAAAATCAAGGGATTGGTTTGGCTCCAAAACAAGTGTATTTTCATCAGTGTCAGCTTCATCAAGAGATACTAGAACTTCGAGTCCTGAATCTCCCTTAGAACAGAGGAATAAAAAAAAAGTTACGATGTGGGAGCTGTGGGAGAAGCAGGACAAGGAGGACAATAAATGAATTTTTGATTGATAAAACTAATATTCCCACAGAAAATGGACATTCATTAACTGTTGTGAATCCTTCAAATAGGACATTGTCAGAAGCACAAGTTAGTTTTTTGTCATTAGGCCAGTCTTTTGTACCCCTGAAGCATTGTAATGAATTTCAAACCTATTGTGATCTGTTCAGATTGTTTCGAAAATTAAATCTGAGAAAGTTTTTTTGCTTTAAGTGGTTCTGATAATGATGGAAGTGATGATTTAATTGAAACAGGAGTGCCTAGCGAACAAGGAGTGAAGCCTGTTTCGTTATTAGATATAACTACTGAACAAGAACTGAATGACTTGATTGTAGCAGCAAACAATCAAATTAGCACTGATGAATTAGGGAATGGGATGGATGAAATAGAGGAGCAAGAGTTTAATTTGGAAGTAATAGACCTAGGGTGGGATATTCAAAGCGACTGCGCAAGGCGCAAGTGAGATGTGCCAGCGCAACAGTGGCTATGAGCCAAAGAGTGATATTCAGCAGGTGAATATGCGCAGCACAAATCACAGTGCACCAATGCACAACCCTAATGAATGCAAGCGCAAGTGCAGGGGGTCTAGCCATGAATAAACAGTGTAGTGCAATATTCAACTGCAGGCCAATGGTGCAAGAGCGGAGCAACAGGAACATGCGCAGAGCAAAGTTGAGCCTATAAAAGGATGGAGCAAGCAGGGGATGGTGGCTTGTGCACAGGGGAGTAGGGGTGAGAGAGGGAGAGAGAGTGAAATAGAGACAGAGTGAGGGATGGAGACAGTGACAGGGTGAGGACCATTGGCCAGACAGGACAGCAGTAGGGGTGTAGGACAGTCACAGAGGCAGGAGGTGCAATGGGCAGTGGCACAGAGTGTGCGACCCAGAACGAGCCTGTGGGCAGGCCAGACCAAGTGTGTGAGTCCCCAACACAGACATGCACCCAGTGCAGGGGCCCAAGCAGCAACATAAAGCTGGGGAAGCCCATGGAGACAGACGCGGGGGGGGGCTTGGACAGGCTGAGCCATGGCCAGTGCAATATTCCAGATCGAGGTGGTAATGAGGGGTGTGAGGAGGCAAGCAGTTGAGCATCACAACCATGTAAGGGCTCAGCTGCCGTATGCCCAGAACAGGTGGTACTGTGCCAGCACCACCTTCAAACAGTACAGCGACACAGAGATTGTGGGCCGGTACTGCCTGAACCGGGCGATTCTGAGGCAGCTCTGTGAGCTATGCAGTGATGAGATGCAGGCACCCAAAAGACGGAGCCATGCCCTACCAGTGGAGAACAAGGGCATGGCTGTGATGTGCCTGCTCACCATGGGCACCTTCCAGAGACCAACAGGGGACTCCACAGGCATAACCCAGTTGGCTGCGTCACAGCACCTCACACAATTCCTCAACACACTGCTGCCACATGCTGCGGAATTCATCCATTTCCCCAGCACACAGACGGAGTGTACAGCAACCATGCGGGAGTTCCACAGGGTTGCACGTATGCCTGGCATGCTAAGGGCCATTGACTGCACCCACATAGGCATCCGCACACCACCAGGGCCAGAGGGGGTGGCCTACATCAACAGGAAGGGCTACCCCACTGTCAACTGCCAGGCAGTGTGTGATGCCAAGGGGCGCATAATCAATGTCTGTGCCACACACCCTGGGGGAGCACATGATGCCTTCATCTGGCACTAGTCTGCACTGTGCCACAGGTTTGAGAGTGGGGACATCCCCACCAGCCACCTAGTAGGTGAGTATGCAGCAGGATAGGGCAGCCCTGTTCAACAGGGCAGGGCGTGGGGGGGAGATGCTATGCATGGGGTGTAGAGGGTTCAGCAGTGTGGGGGGCAGCCACACTGACCAACATGTTAACCCAACATGTTCCCCACAGGTGACAGCGGATACCCAATCAGGCCCTGGCTGCTCACCCCATACCAGCGCCTGTCGACCCCAGCACAGGAGAGATACAACAAGGCACATGCCAGCACATGAAACATCATCGAGTGTGTGTTTGGACTGCTGAAGGCATGCTTCCGTTGCCTGCACAGGTCTGGTGGTACCCTACAGTACAGCCCCTAGAAGGCCTGTGGCCTATTCCTGGCCTGCTGTGTGCAACACAACATGGCCACTGACCATGGAATAGCTGGCGAGGTCGAAGAGAGGAACAGCAGTAGGGACAACATGGATGCTGGGGTCAATGGTGGTGGGCATCCCACTAGATGACGGGAACCCTGGCTGTGCAGGATGCCCCAGCAGCACAGGGACACCATTGCAGAGGAGCACTATAGTGCATGCAGGTAGGTGAACAGGTCCACACACATGTCCCAGGGACCGGGGCAAGGTATACAGGCATGGCTGGCAGGGCCCCACAACAGACACGGTCAGAGGGAAGCATCAACAGACATGGGACAGGACACCATGGAAGCACCCCTGACAGAACAGTGGACCCCACCCACACAGACCCACACACCCACACATACACACAGGCACAGTTATACAGGCACACACACACCCCGAGGCCACCAATGGGTGTGTGGCAGCAGGTGCTGTGATGGCATCATCATGCACATGCCACGGTGGCCAGCGGCAGGGAGAGTGTGCACAAGGCGGGCATGATGTGCGGCCTCGGATGTCATGGCCCAGGTACGTACACACCCATACCACACCTCAGTGCATATAGGACTGCAGCAGACAGCGGACAGGGAGGGTGGTGAATCATGACCACCACGCAGGTGCACGGCCACCATGGACACATGGACGGCCCCACCTAGACCGCCCAGCAGATGCAGGCTGTGTGGCAGCCACAGGGGGTGTCACAAGTGTACTCCCAGACATGTTGCTGTGAGAACATGTCCGGTCCCTTGCAGACGTCTGCAGGCCCCCAAACAGGCCCGCTCCAGGTGTGCCCGGGATGCCCGCAGCTGATCCTGGTGACGGCAATGCTGGGGTCACACAATGAGGGGACTGAGGGGTGGAGAATGCACTCCACTGTGATTGCCATGGACGGCCCTGCACCAAGATGGCCAGTGGTGCTAGGTCGGCCATGACTGCAGCAGTGTGCCGATCCAGGCCAGCAGTTGTGTCCTCCTGCATGAGTGTGGCCTCATCCAGGAGCTGCTCAAAGTCCCTGTCACACCTCTCTGCAGACTGGTGCAGCTCAGTGTGGAGTGCACGCACCCCTGCCACAACCTGCATCTGTTGCTCCATGGATGCCCTGAGCAGACGAATGTGCTTATCCAGTGGGTCAGCGCCCTGGAGGGCTTGGGCATTGTGCTGACCCACAGGGGTAGTGGGGCCCCATGGCACAGCCCCCGGTGCAGGTGGGGGCTGCACAGCAGGGCACTCATGGGCCTGTACTGTCTGTGGTGCACTGGCTGCGGACACTGTACCCAGTCCACCCTCTGCACTGTTCTGCTGCTGCCACTGCCCCTCTGGCCACTGTGTGCATGACATCACTGGGGAGACTGCACCCCTGATGCCAGATGGGCTGGACTGCACTGCAGGTATGGTGGCCACCACAAAACCGGGTGGTGTGGCTTGTGGGTCTGCCAGTGCCACCTGTGCACAATCGGCTCCGCCGTGTCTGGTGCACGGTAGGGGTGCCTCCCCCTGTACGGCATCACCACTGTCCTGGGTAGCAGTCATGTCATCATCGGACACAGATCCCACCCCGATCACTGTCTCAGCATACTGGACACCATGGCTGGCAACTCGCTGAAGCACTGCCTGGGCCTCATCTGTGCCCATGCCACAGGCATCCGTGCAGACAGTGTGTGGGTCTGGTGGGGGTCCAGGCCACGGAACCCGGTGGAGGTGGATGGGCACTCCTCCAGGTCCCAGACATCACCCAGGGTGGGCACCGATGCCCCTGCATCTGCACACAGGTGCTCAGGATCTGTAAGGGAACATATACACGTCAGTGCCACCACCATGCACCCCTGCCCCACTGCACCCCTTACCCACATCCCCATGCACTGCTGTACCTACCATGCAGCTATGGGCTACCCCCCCATCTGGAATCCATTGCTGGGAATTCCCTCAACAGCGGTGTGCTGCATAGTCACCACCACAGGCTCCTCCTGCGGTGTCAGCTGTGTCACCTCAGGCTATCCACTGCCCATGGTGGCACATGTGGCCTGGATGGCTTCCACCTTCTCCTTGATCTGCCCGCAGTCCATGCCCACCTTCTTCCTGCATTCCTGCACCGACCTCTGATGAACGCCCTGCAGGTTCACGGCCCTGGCTACATCTGTCCATGCTTCCACCCTGGCTTGCTGTGTGCCTGTGGTGCTACTCAATAGGGGCTCCTGGTCCAGGTAGGTGTCATATAGGGCATCACACTCTGCCTTTGTGAAATTGGGCCCTAGCTTCCATGCAGGCCCCTGCTCCTCAACTTCTTCATGCTCCGACATGTTGTTCCTGTGGGTGGGGACATGTGGTTAGTGCTGGTTGCCACACACCAGGGCCCCTCCCACACCACAGTCCCGACGTGTCCAGTGCCTGGCTTCCTACCTGTGAAGGATGCAATACCTGTCTGGTCCCTGTGCAGCCACATGGCGCCTTTATAGCGCATCACATGCAAATGAGGGAATGTGCAACTGTAATGAGATGCAAATGCCTCTGTTGCGCTGTGGATATGCTGATCTGCTAATCTGCATATACCTGCTGAATATTGTGGAATTGCACATTGTGCAGTGGAGTTGCTCATGCACATGTCATGGTGCATCTGTGTGGTGTGCGCCGTCCGCATGGAACAGCTCATGCACGCACTGACGTCGTGTACAACGGTGGCACTTCCTATGCACAGTGCGCTACAGGTGGCATGGCGCTGTGCCACTATTGGGCATGTAGTGCACATGTGCTGTACACCCATTGGCGCCCATGTGCTATTGGCACATGGCCCATGGGGCACACTGGACCCTATCATGCACCATGCTATTCATGCCCTATCGCGCTGACGCACACGGTGCGCGTGCCACCCTTTGACCCCAGCATGTGACCCTTGACCCTCAGGTGCCTGCAGCACATGCCAGCATTGCCCCAGCCATATCATGCATGCCCTGCCAATGCACAACTGGGGATGGCAGCGCATCGCCAGGCATGTCACGCATCCATCGCATGTACATCTTGTGCGCTCACCAGTGCCATTATGCTTCTGTGGTTCTGGATATAGCCATGCCTCGCAGGAGCTCACCTAACATGCCAAATTGGACCCAGCTGGAATTGTTCAACATGGTGGCATGAGTGGAGCCACATATTAGTGCCCTCTATGGGCAGGTACCGCTGGACCAGCCGCGCACTGAGTTGTGGCAGGGGGTGGCAGAGGCACTCAAGGAGGCCATAGGATTGCACCATAGTGGGGAGCAGTGCCACCACAGGTACGGGGACCTGCAGAGGAGGGACCTGGACCATCTCAGGACACTGCAGGCACGCGTCTGGAGGGGCGCTGTGCCACGGCCAGGTGAGTGCACATATCCCTGTCCATGACATGTCGGTGTTACGTGGGTTGCCAGTGGGTGTCACACCATACTGCTGTGGGCGGGAGCAGTGGCTGGGAATGTTGCTGGCCATGGCAGTGCACCATAGGTGTGCTGTGCCATGGCATTGCTGCTGTGTGGGGTCATGGAGTATACTGTGCTGGTGGGGGGCCCCATGTGTTGCTGCCCAGTGCCGATGTCTGTCTCTCACTGTCTCCCTACTAGGCCCTGAAGAGCGGCGCAGAGCCCAGATGGCAGGTGCCACTACCAGATGGCAGCAGGCTGGTGGTGTTGCACAGTGGAGGGATGCTGCCCAGCCAGGAGGTACAGGTGGCCAGGCACCAGTCAGGCTACAGCTTGCAGGTAGGCACTTTGGTGGTGTATGCTGTTGTGTGGGGTAGGGTTGGGCCACAGCTCCCCATGCACATGGCCAGTACATGCCGTGCTTCGACAGCATGGTCCATTGCACCATGCTGCACCCTGGGCACGTGTGTGTGGCTGCTGTGGGTGGACTGTGTGTGCATCTGGGTCCCAGCCAGGCCACTGACAGTCCCACGCAATGGCCATTCATTGGGCTGCCATGGCTGTGGCATGCTGTGCATGGCTGGTGGTGGTGTGCAGTGCTGTGCATGGCTCTGGATGGTCGGGATGGCAGCTTGTGTGGGCATGCATGCTGTGATCAGCTGTGTGCCCCCTACAAGGCGAATGCTACCACTGTTCACTGTGCATGGCGGGTGGGGTACGATCATGCGGGCGTGCACTCATCCATGTTCCCTCCTTTTTGCTAGGTGCCCATCTGGTGGATGTGCATACCAGGCTGCTGGAACGGATCTTGAGGGTCACCACGGCAACACTTGCAGTGACCAGCATCATATGGTGGGCACTGTTCCAGCCACAGAGGAGAAAGTGGCAGAGGTGCCGGTAGTCGTGGACCTCCCGAGGGGCCCGTTGGCCTGCATCACCCTGCCTTCCACTGACACCCCTCCCATTGTACACAGTCTACCATGTCCTCTGACTCCCCCCCCTTCCCCAGCCTATGTTCCACATTGTTGCCTCCCCATTCCCTGCCCCCTATCCCTATTCACCTGTAGTTTGTTGTTGTAGGTTGTTGCTTTTCATACATTTCTATTTTTGGTAGCCATCCATGTATGTGTCTGTTTTGCAGCTGGCTTTGGTGCCATGCTGCAGTGGTGTGCATGGTGGCTGTGTGGTAAGTTTGCGGTTGCCTGGGGTTTGTGTCAGGTGGTCTGCACACAGTGGCTTGTGTGTGTGTGCCCTGTGATATGTATTTGTTCCCTGCTGGGCTGTGTGTCTGGTGTGTTGTGTGCTGTCGGCTTGTGTGATGTCTGCTTTGGTCCAGGTGCCATGTCCTGTGCTGTACTGTGGGTGTTGCCCTGTGGCTGCCTGCCAGTGGCCATAGGTGTCACGCCACCTTCATGCACTGCAGTGGACTGCGTGGTCAGGTCATGTGGCCGTGCACCTGCCTTGCCCCCCCAGTCATCCCCTGCTCTGTGGTGGCAGTGTGTCCTGCTCTTGTGGCCTGCTTCACACTGTGCCAGGTGGCCTGTTCTATGGCCCATGTGCCTCTGTCCCTTGCCCTGCCCATGCTGTGCTCCTGCACTTCCTGCCTTGCTCCATTGCACAACCATGGTTGCGCGATGGTGCCTGCTGACTTGCTCCCTGGTGCAGCCCTTGTTGTGCTATGGTGCATCCCTGCGATATTCAGCCATCTTGCGCTGTCACTTGCCTTGGTGCTCAGCGTTTGAATATCACATTGGTTGTGCCCCTGTGCAGTGTACCTGTGCTACACCCCCCCTTGCACCTGCTTCTGGCACATTTCTGAATATCTCACCCCTAGTGTAAAAAAAACCTTCCTCATTTATGCCCCCAACACCAGGTAGTGAGACACTTAAAGTGTTTCAAGAATTAATGCTGAGGGACATGGCTGCTGCAATTAGGGAGAGCAAATAAAAACAACATTGGGATAATTTAAATTCAGAACAAAGAAAAGCATTGAATGAGTTGCGCTCCTTTTCAGACATTATTATTAAAGCATCAGACAAGGGGGACAATGTTGTTGTTATGGATAAATTAAAATATGGGGAGGAAGCCCTTAGTTAACTCAGTGACACCAGTATCTATCAAAGGTTGAAAGGCAATCCAATTTTTGAGATTAAAGTAAAACTTTTCATGTTTTTACAATCTGAATTTGAAGCAGGGACAATTACAGGGCAGGAATATGATTTTCTGAGAAAGGATAGCCCTGTTGTCCCTGTATTCTATCACTTGCCGAAAATCCATAAGGACAGGGTTAGTCCACCAGGATGGCTGATTATATCGGGTTGTGGGTCCATAAAGGAGCCTTTAGCCATTTACCTGGATGGCCTTCTGCAGCAAGAAGTTAGCAGACTGCCATATCTGGTGAAAGATACTATGGCAGTATTGCAGGACCTGGGTGGGATTATTTGGACAGAAAATTACAGATGGTTGACAGTCGATGTTGCAGCCTTGAGCACCTCAATCAATTATGGTCTGGGTGCAAAGGCTGGAAAAGAATTATTGAAAACTTCCAGGCTTGATTATCCTGGAAATTTTGTAAAAAAACCCTTGTCCCTAATTTTGGAATCAAATATTTTTCTTTTTGAGGCTATTTTCTATAAACAACAGTGTGGAACAGTGATGGGTTCCTCGATGCCCTCCTCATACATCAACCTATTGATGGCTTGGTGGAGGGGGGGGGGCATCCTGGACAAATTAAAAAATTATTTTTTTGCTAAAATAGTTAAATATAGGAGGGTCTTTGACAATTTAATTTTTTTATGGGATGGAAGAGAAGAGGAGGCTGATTTGTTCTTACAGTATCTGAACAGTAACACACTAATGTTTTGACTGGAAGCCATTTATACATCGAGAATACTAAAAGGGTTTGATTTGAATGATCTGTTATGGTCTGCTATTTCTGAGGTTTTTGTCTTTGTGTAAAAATCAAAAGGCAATATAAAGAATGTAAAATAGTGAAGAGATGAATTAAATGTAGAGTGGGTCCCTCAACATTATGGCACCATAATGTATAAATATTTTTTTTTTCTATTGGTCAAATAAGGCACAATGTTGTGAAAATGAGTAATTAATTAATGAAGTAAGCTCTGTTACTGATTAAACCAAGGTTTGCATCCATTTCTGCAGTGGGGAAGGTTGACTAATAGTGCATTACCCTAAAAATCCAGGCCCAGATATTCAAACTGCTCCCAAAAAGTGTGCAACAGCAGGATCAAGCGCAAGTCCACTGCGCCCATGCGCAAGAAGCATGATATTCAAAAACTGCACAGGCCAAGATGTGCCTACAGCAGACAACTGAATATCACACCACCTGTGCTGTAGCACAACCAGGGATGTGAAGCTGAGCATATCTGATGTGCAATAGCACAACAAGGGATGCTCAGCAGAGCAGTCCAGATCCGCCATAGTGCAACCAGGGATGCCCCCTGCAGCAGGACAGCAATGCAACAGCACAGCCAGGGATGCAGGGGCCCACCACCCATGCCACAGAAGGGCAGAGGAGCACACAGCAGAACAGAAATCATCCTCCACTCCCCATGCACTGCACAACTGGGGGAGAGCTGGAATAACCACCGGCTCATGGATACCAGCAACCAACCCACAGCCGGGCCATGGTGCCCCAGCAAACCCCCTGGCAAGCTGTAACCGGCACACAAGATGGGCCAACCACCCCATGGCACACCATCCCACCAATGCAGAGCACACCCTGCACCACAATCACCATACACCCTTTCCAGGAGTAGCTCCCAACAGTGCAGGACACCCTATGCATGCCACCACTCCCACTGTGACAATGCAACCCTGTGCACCATGGAGCCATGCAAGGCATCCCCACCATGTGCACACTGCTGTGGGTGGCAGCAGACAGCAATGCAACAACAGCATACACAGTGCCACCCTGCACGTCCCCCCCGAGGTACAGCTGAGAGACCGACCATGTGTTGCCACACGAGGTACCCCACATGCGACAGGGCATGCCCCAGACCCCACCTCCAGTGGTAGAGCAACCTGCACACCCTCCCAAGGACACATCCCATCCCAGTACTGGCCACAACAACCAGCACAGACACGCACAGTGTAGCATGGAAGCATGCACCACACAGGATGCAACACAGTGCATGGACAAACACCCACCCATACCCAAGGGCACACCAACACAGAGACACAGTAGCGGGTCAACCAAGCCACTGGCATGTGGCCATGGCTGTCGTGTACACGCGGCCAGCACTCCTACATTGCTCAGGTGTGCCAGCCACCCTGCGCAGGCACCATGAAGCTGTATGCCACCAGCATGCCGCTGGAGCACAGGTGACAGACACTGGAGCACATCCCCTGCAACAGACGCATGCGACAGCATGGAGGGGAGAAAACAACAGTGGAGGCCACAGTGCCACCGGAGGCAGACATGCACCATACTGGTGATGGAAGGTAACCTGGCATTGTGCCGGGTACAGTTGTTTTCCAGCATGGACAACCACCACTGACACACCAGCAGACCATGCATATCACAGACATGCAAGGGTGTCAGCTGCACAGGCCATGGTCGGTCTGACAGGGGTGCCATGCACACAGTGCAGGCCCCATGGACCACTGCACACAGGCATCCAGTGCACAGAGTACAACACACAAACCACAAACAGTGACTGATCCCCCTGACCACACCATAGCAGTTCACCTCTGTACACACACACACGCCCATGTGTACACCACCCCTGATGCCATGCACACCACTGCAGCTGAGCACCTGTAGCCTGCTGCAAATCAGAGACCACCACAGTTGTCATAACAAAATGCATATATTTAAAAGAAGTAATAAAAAACTATTTACAACTATTCACAAGAGGGGGGAAGGGCCACATAACAGGTGGAGGCAGGTAAGGGGAAGGGGTGAACTTATGGGAGAGGAAAGAAGGGGTGCGATGGTGGGTCAAGGGGGGGAAGGTGTTAGTAGGGGCATGGAATCTTTAATGTGTGCCCTGGTCCTCCTCCACATGGCACCTATGTCTTCTCCTCCTCACCCTGTGGCAGTCGATTCACTGCAAGAGCTCCAGGGTCACCCTTGCCACCTGGAGCAGCTCCTGCACACCTCTCTCCAGTGCCTGGAGTCGCCGTCCACCTAGGACAAAGAAGCAGAGTCAATAGGTGTGATTTTCCAGCCCCTGCAGCCCACCCATTGTGCATGGCATACAGCCATGTGCCATGCCCCTGTGATGGAGTGCGACCACCCACAGTGACTGTGTCCACAAGACCTACCTACTCAGGCAGCCACAGCCATGTGGACCACTGCACACACCCACCGCCCATGTCCTGCACAGCACCACCATGGCCATACAGTGACTTGGCTATGCGGTGTGAAGGCAGTGCCACAGCCATGTGCCCGGTGCACGAATGGACCACCATTGATGCACTCCCAGACATGCAGTGCCACTGGACAGTGCTGACTGTAACAAGTAACGTGCATGGCAGTGGTGTCAATGGATGGTGGACATGCCCCGCTGCCCGCCCAGTTATACAGCATGCAATAGTAATCATGGATGTAAGGCATTCACCATCATCAGGCTGGTCCATGCGCCGCTGAACACATTCATCCCTCCTGCCCTGCTGCTCCTCCAGGCAGTGCCTCCGCTCCCTCGCCTGTCTGAGTTCTTCAGGCTCTAAGCTGCAAACATGGAGAGAGGAACATCAGTACAATCTGGTAGCAAAGTCCCCATGCCCCCATGTGTGTGCAATCCCACACAGCCATACCCATCCACCCGACACCCCGATACCACCACCAAGGCCAACACTGGACGCCCCCCCATGTGCTGGACACATGCAACCGTGATACCTGTATGGACGATAATAGTGTATGAATGTGGCACCTAATTGGCCGTGGCACCGTGCCCCTCCTGGCATGTGCCTGCAGGTGGGCAAGCAGGTCCGGGTCCCTGCGCCTCAGGTCCCCGTAACGGTGGTGACACTGCTCGGCCGTGCGCCCCATACCGGTGGCCTCCTCAAGAGCGTTGGCCACCTCCTGCCACACTGCACTCCTGGCCCTGTCCTGGGGTGCATCTCCATACAAAGCCCCAGCATGGGGCTCTACGATTGCCACCAGGTTGGCAAACTCCACGTGGCTCCACATGACTGCTCTTCTCAGTGCCATCTCAACAATGTGGTGGATTCAAAATGGCACTCGGCAGCGCGGTCCTGCCACATGCAGATGCTGCATGATACAGCGCTGCCATTCCTTATTGCACTGTCACCAAACAGCGCGATAGTGGTGCACCCATGCCTGACGCATGGTGCCTAGGAGGCAAAGGTTGGGCACAGGGTAGGGGTCCCTGGTGCACGGACAGCCACAGTGCAATTGGAACCCAATGCATGTAGCATGATTGGGTGCCTATGTACCACCTCCGGTAGCGGCCTACAGCGCTGTTGCCCCAGTGCACCTATGACACCCCAGTGCCACAGCGCCATATATGTGAACATCACTGTAGTGCCACTGGCACAATGGTGGCCGTGCCCTGCATTGCCTCCCATGCACAGCATGTCAGAAGCATGGCAGGCACCTGCATCATCAACCTGGGCATGCGCAGTTAGGTGTGTATTGTGCATGTCACAGAACTGCGCCCTTGGCTCAGCACTTTCAACACAATTGCACAAAGCACAACAGCGCGATATTCAGTTGGCATATGCAAATCATCTAATCAGCCATTCAATGGCACAGTCACTGCATTTGCATCCACTTAAAAATGCGCCTCGCCTCATTTGCAGTGGATGAAATGAGTGCAGTTCTGCGCCAGGCAGAGGAGCAGCGCAGCAGAGACACCACTCTGTTCCTGGCAGGGATGGACTAGTTGCAGGAGGATGTGACCACTGCCATTGACAGGCAGACACAGGCATTCGCAGCTGTCATGGCCACAATGGGCACACAGTTATTTGCCCATGCATCGCAGACACCGCACTGTGCAATGTCCACCCCCCATTCCCGGCGTCATGTGACACCCTACTAGTCGACACCAGGTTCAGCTGTGGGCTTCCTGAGCATGCCTGGAGCAGGCATGTTCGGTGTGCTGCAGACCCCTGTGGGAGTACGGTCATGTTCACACAGTGGAACCCCTGAGGGACCATGGGCACCACCCCGTGAAGCCATTGGTCAGCCTGTCACTGCTGGCAGGTCTCGGTGGGGCTGCCCATGCATCCGTGGCAGCCATGGCACTGTGGCACGTGACTGACCTGTCTCCCAGCATGGCTACTGTCTGATGCTGCCCTATGTGCATTGTGTCATTCAGCGTACAATGCATGGGTGGGGTACCCGGCCCTGCAAGCATACACACGTTCCATCTGCACACCCTCCTGGCTGCTGTCCACTGTGGCGTGTGCGTGATGATGCCTGCACTGTATGCCACTGTGCAATGGTGTCCAGCATTTGATACATGCACAATGACAGGCAGTGGGCATGGTGGTCTGTGGACGTGTGTGTGGCTCGGGGTGGCGGTCTGGGTCGGCGTGCCTCCTACCCTTTATGCATGTCTGGTGAGGTGTGTGTGTGTGTGTGTATGACTGTGTGCCATGTTAGACCTTGCCCATCCCTGGCGGTGTGTGCGGTTCCATGCTCGGCCACTTCCCTTGACAACATGCACCCCTCGTGTTTGTCCATGTGTGTTTGTGAGTTGTGCCTTTGCCACTGGTGGTTGCACATGGCCCCATGAGTTACCTGGGTTGGCTGAAGTGCTCCTCTGTGATGGTGTCCCAGTGCAGCTGTGCCTGCCGGATCAGTCGGGGGTCCTGTTGCCCAAGGGGGGCTGCCCATCACCATCTTCACCATCCTCATCATCCCCATCGCTGTCACCCTCTTCAACTTGTACAGCTATCTCACAGTCGTTGGCCATGTTGTGCAGGATGTAACAGGCCAGGAATAGCCCACAGGCCTTTGAGGGGCTGTACTGTAGGGCACCGCCAGAAGTGTCCAGGCAATGGAAATGTGTCTTCAGCATCCCAAACACCCGCTCAATGATATTGCGTGTGGTGGCATGTGCTTCATTGTAAGGTTGCTGTGATGGGGTCACAGGCCACCGGTATGGTGTGAGTAGCCAGGGATGGAGTGGGTATCCACTGTCACCTGTGTATAGAGGGTGGAGGTTAGTTTGGTGATCAGCGTTGCCCTGTCTTGGGCCATCTAGGCCAATACCCATGTCACCTCTGACCATGCCCCTCCCAAGCTCTATGTTTTTCCACGTGGTTTGCATACTCACCCACTATGTGGCCAGTGAGGATGTCCCCACTCTCGAATATGTGGCACAGTGCTGACTGGTGCCAGTTGAAGGCATCATGTGCTCCCCAAGGGTGCGTGGCACATACATTGATTATGCGCCCCCAGGCATCGCACACCACCTGGCAGTTGATGCTTGCATAGCCCTTGTGATTGATATATGCGGCACCTTCAGGGCCAGGTGATGTGCGGATGGCCACATGGGTGCAGTCTATTTCCCCTAGCACACCAGACATACGTGCTACCCTGTGGAACTCCGGTATGTTTGCTGAGTGCTCTGCCGGTGTGCTGGGGAAATGGATGTACTCTGCAGCAAGTGGCAGCAGTGCGCTGAGGAATTGGGTGAGGCGGCATGACACAACCAACTGGGTTATGCCTGTGGTGTCCCCTGTTGGTCTCTAGAAGGTACCCGTGGCGAGCAGGCACATGCAAGCTGTCAGTTTTGTCTCCACTGACAGAGCATGGCTCCATCGTGTGGGTGCCTGCATCACATCACAGCATAGCTCACAGAGCCACCTCAGAATTGCTCGATTCAGGTGGTACCGGCCCACAATCTTGGTATCGGTGTACAGCTAGAAGCTGGTGCGGGCTCGGTACTGCCTGTTGGGGGCATACCACTGATGGGCCCTTCCATGGCCACGCTCCCCTGCTGCCTGCCTGCCTGCCTTCTCACCCCCCTCATTACTGCCTCCATCTGGATGGTAGCACTGGCCATGTCCCTGGCTTGTGTCCCCCCAGCAGCCATTTCTGTGTTCTCCCCACTGTCCTGGCTGCTACTTCCCCTGCACCAGGAACACCTTCCTCAGGTGTCCTCAGTGCTGTGTAGCACTTCCCCTTCTGCACTGTGGTTTGGCTATGGCTCCCCACACCTTCCCTGTGCCTGGGGGTTCAGGGTGCCCTTTCTCTGTCCTGCCCTGTGTGTCTGTCCTGCCCTGTGTGTCTGGCTATAGTTCAGCAACATGTGCCTTCCCTGTAGTGTTCTTGTGCCTCGCCCTTGTTGCTTTTTATTTTGGCTCATTTCCGCTATCGCACAACTTCCGCTTGCTCCCCTATTTCACATGGCGCATGTTGTTGAATATCGCACTGCGCCATTTATGCATGGTTCCTTCCTCTTCAGTTGTGCATGCATTCATTATCATTGCGCTCTTGCTCAGTGTGATTTCGGGGCGCATCTGCCTGCCGCTGAATATTGCAGAATGGGAATGGTGCATTTTCGGACTTGCGCTGGAGCAACCCTATTGCACATGGTGCAACCCTTTTGAATATCTGGTCCCCAGTGTTTAACTAGAAGTAAAAACCAGCCTCACTAATGAAAGCAGGGCTGGATGCAGATCTGTTTTATTCAGTTCATGGGTATTTTTTAAATTGTATGGGTTAATTTATTTTATATGATTTGCACCCGAGTCACTAAGGGAATATATACTGAGTAAGTAACATATGTAGCCACACCTCCTGATGAAGGGGTAGGAGACCCAGAAGCGCTGAGGTTGAAAGCATCACTTTTAGAGCCTGAAAAGTTTTGTAAAGTGCTTTGCACCTGATATTGCAGTGATGTTATTGTGTTCTGAACTATGTATTTACGTTTTTCATTTTTTGTAAGTACGAATTTTGCACCAAACAAATTTTTTTTTTTTTTTAAGTAAAAAATCTTTCTAGTGAAATTTCATGCCTGGAGTGCAGATTTCTTAATTGATAATGTTACAGGAAGGGGCTTGGTCATGTCAGTGTTTGGCAGTGCATTGCTGTGTGGAGGATCACACACCACTGTGCACATTGGTAAGGGCAGAGTTTAGGAAGTGGTAAATAGTGCTGCCATGATAGTCTTTTACCCATTCAAGATCCCCTGAATTTGCAACTGCACCCTGTATGCAACAGGGTTCCCTCATATGCAAGGGGTACAGTGGTGTATTCAGCACAGTCATGCTACCCACAGAGCTCCACACACCAGGGCACTTTGAATATGGCTACCACCCCATTCAGACCCAATATGCCCAGTCAGTGAGGCACCATTCGTGTTAGCTGTGTGCTAACCTTCTGAATATTGTGACCCACCCTTACAGAAATTTAGGTATGCTGTGTACATGCAGAATGCATGTCACATGCTTAATTATGCAATGTTTGCATGCAGTTCACATACATAAAGTGAACCTATGTGAACCAGGTCTAGAAAAGCAAATCAGGCTTGCATGCTGCAAGCTTGACATGTGTGCAGCTGGTAAGCTGGTGTGACCATCTTCTAAAAATCACAACAGGTTCACATGTTGCATGTTTGACATGAGTGCAGCAGTTAAGCTGGTGTGAACATAATTTAAATATCACATCAGGTTCACATGCAGCATGCTTGCCATGTGTGTGGCAGCTAAGCTGGTGCAAATCTCATCTAAAAAAACATATCAGTTTCTATTATTTATATCACAATTAGAGTTGTTAAAATAATTTTTTATTTGAATTCCCATAAAACTTAGGTAAAATCATTAATTCTGATCCTATTGCAAGTTGTTAAATGGCTTTTGATTTTTGTCATTAAATCACCGTCAATTTGTAAAGTATTATTTGCTTATTGCATTAAATGCTTAGGATATAGCCAGTCAACATCCCCCATTCCAGATGTACAAAGAAGAGCCTCTGTGTTGTAAAGCCTATCCTTTTTATGCTTGCTTGCACGCATGTGCAAGAAACATAGTGCCATCATCCGAGTTTTTCGGAGGTGTGTCAGCGTCTTCCAATTCAGTCAGTGTGTTTGCAGGCACGGTTGCAGTTCTCCAATCACTGCTGGAGCTGTCTATGACAGCAGTTGAAAATGCAGTGGCATACAGTTGAAAGAGGGAGCTATGCTTCGGTGATCAACGATAAGATATCGCCTGCTCATGCATGCTCCCCCCTTACACACACGCGCACGCATACTGTGTGCTCGCCCCCCCACGCACACACTGTATAGCCAATGGGGGTACCCAATCCCCCGTCAGCTGTGCTGTGCTTCCCCAAACAGAGTTCCAGATGCCACACTGGGCCCACCCCAGCGTGCGCATTAAGTTCGGCATGGTCGACGGGTGCCCAACTCTGCCGGCTCCAGCCTCAAACAGCCTTCTAGCTTCCACACTGGGAGCCCACCCAGTGTGGCAAATGTCCAGCCACATCTTCCTGTTAAAAAACAACTGTAAACAAGAAAATGTTCCCTTGGCATTTACCCAGCCCACCATGCCCACCCACTGTCCACCCTGCCTCCCCACACACCCCCCCCCATACTTACCTCCAGACTCTGGCGCGATGATCTTCAGTGGACCAGAAATACGTCTGCACTCTTCAAAGCCGACCGCAAACTGAGGAAATGCCGGTAAGCTGTATAATGGGATAGATAGGGTTTTTTCAACTTTGCTGCATATCTCAGGCATTTTTTGGAATTTTTGCACCAGATTTTCAACATGGGGGTTTTTGGGACCCCTTCTCATGAATGCTCTCACTATCATGGCATTAATCGGGCCCAAAGGGTGATTTCGCAGTCACTGCATGAAATTGCCTTTTGGGACCGAGTAATGAAATGACACTGCCACTGTTCATAAGGTGGGCTCTCAAAAAGCCTGTGTTGAAAATTTGGTGGAAAAATTCCTAAAAATGACTGTTTTATGAGCGTGCATTGCAGAGTTCCTACGCACACTCGTAAGTTCAAGAATTTTAAATATTTTCACTCCAAATTTTCAACATTGCCATTTTACCACACCTCCTTATGAGCAGTATAGCTGTCATTTTTCACATCTTGCCCAAAATGTGTTTCCGCCCATGTAGCGCACAATGGTGCAGTCGGTGTGCAAAATCAATGTATGGGACACATTAAGAAAATCACAGTGACACTGTTCATGAGCATAGGTCTTAAAATGGCTATGTTGAAAATTTGGTGACAAAATTCCTAAAAGTAACTGTTCTATGAGCGTGTGTTTCGCATATGCGCGCTCATAAGTTTGCAAATTTTCAATATTTTCACTCCAGATTTTTGACATTGCCATTTTATTACACTTTCTTATGAGCAGTACAGCTGTCATTTTTCATATCGTGTCAAAAACGTGTTTCCGCCCATGTACCGCGCAATGGCACAGTCGGTGTGTGAAATCAATGTATGGGACACATTAAGAAAATCACAGTGATACTGTTCATGAGCAGAGGTCTTAAAATGGCTAAGTTGAAAATTTGGTGAAAAAATTCCTAAAATGACTGTTTCTTGAGAAGTTGTGCGAGTTCCTCGCATGCTCATAAGTTTGCGAATTTTCAATATTTTCACTCCAGATTTTCAACATTGCCATTTTATTACACTTTCTTATGAACAGTACAGCTGCCATTTTTCACATGTCACCCCAAATGTGTTTCTGCACATGTAGCGCACAATGGTGCAGTCGGTGTGCGAAAGCAATGTTTGGGACAGATTAAGAAAATCACAGTTACATTGTTCATGAGCAGAGGTCTTAAAATGGCTATGTTGAAAATTTGGTGACAAAAGTCCATAAAATGACTGTGTTATGAGTGCGCATTGCGCAGTTTCCACGCACCCTCGTACGTTCATGACTTTGTAATATTTTCAGTCCAGATTTTCACCAGTGGCATTTTTCCACACTTCCTTATGAACAGTACAACTGTCATTTTTCACAACATGGCTGAAATGTGTTTTCACACTTTCAGTGCAGAGATGCATGGTCATTGTGGGAAATCATTGTTCGGGACAGATAAAGAAAATCACAGTGACACTGTTCATGATCGGAGGTCCCAAAATGCCTGTGTTGACAATCTGCTGTAAAAAATCCCCAAACTAATTACATTACGGGTGTGCGTTGCACAGTTTCTATGCACGCTCGTGACTTCACCAGTTTTTTAAATATTTTTACTGCAGATTTGCAACATTGCCATTTTTTACACCTCCCCATGAACAGTACAGCTGTCATTTTTCACATCCTGTTCAGAATGTGTTTTTGCACCTGTGGTGCTAAATGCCATAGTCGCTGTGCATAAGCAGCTTTTGGCTAACAAACTGATATTGCCACTGTGCATGAGGTGGGGGTCACAAAAAAACCATGTTGAAAATTTGGAGTGAAAATACCAATGAATGCCTGAGATGTTAGGGTTTCCAACCATAATGCCGCACCTTGTAGAAAATGATAGGCATCAGTGGTGTGACTTGGGATTCTTGCCTGTAATGCTCATACCATTCCACACACTGCAGCCAGTGAGAGGCATTGAGGTATGCCTTGGACTCTTCAGCTCCAAAGTTCACCCCATTTTCCTATGTCACACCCATCTCACCGTATTTTCTGATGGAATGGGGTATGCATAAGGGCCAAAGACCCCAAGGCACACCATGACACTTGTCAGTGTCTATAGGGTAGGGTATGGTGAAATGGCGTGGCCGTTATGCCTGACGACCCAAAGGCACACCCCAATGCCTGTCACTCTCTGCAGGGTGGTGGGGGGTTGGCTTCAGTTCAATACTTCACTTCCATTCCTATTATGCAGCTCTGTAACTTCTACACTACCACTGCCAATGCCAGCAAGCAAACATTCGGCATTGACAAATGCTTGTTGTTTTGTACAATGCAAATCCCTTATGCATATTTAGTGCTACAAATGTGTTTCTCCATGACTTTCAGCTCACTTAATTTCCCTTTGTCATTCTGTACTGAGCATATACACTACGCCCAAGCACAGCACTCTTTGTGCTTAGTAGAGTCTTGGAAGCATGCACCATACCTCACATTTTGCCACTGAAATGAGGGACATAAACACTCAAAATGAGGGACAATGTGGGACACTAACCCACATGATGATCAGGACACATCATGAAACATGGAGATACAGTACCTCAGAACACAGTGGAAACCAATGTATTAGTACCTGAGAATGAATTTCTGCCATTAATCAGGGGTACCATTTAGGTAGAGCAGAGGGGCACAGTGGCCCCCCCCCCATATTTGTGCCCAGGTCATTCTTATGGTGTGGCAGTAATGGCTTTAAATTTGGATTTAATCTTTTGCACAATAAGTGCCCACCTGCCCTGTGTGCGCTCTTGCTGCAGGTACTCTACATACTTGACTGTGTCTGTACTGTGTTGTCCACTCTCTCCACCTATTAGTGGTGCTACAAACACATGTGATGTGGATGAGCTCCAGCGAAGAAAGAGTGCATGAGCCTTGCAAATGCAACACTGTCTTTCCAACCACAGAGTAGACAAGTTAAACATTACAGCTTGGAGGAGTCAATGAGCACTGAACTCTTAATAGCAGTGTTGTGACAGTATATTTTTGCTGTTCTGCTCTTAGTGAGTCTCCATCTCCCCTGGTGGCTGAAGGGGCAGAGGGTGAACTAGAAGTTAACTCAAGATTAGGCTACCTACTTACTCTACTATGCTCACCTTACAAAGAAAAACACAGAACACCACAGCAGCAAGCTAGGCTTAGCAGCAGTGGTGATAGCAGTGTGGGTGGCCTTCATAGGCCTTGATCAGTGCAATGTGGTAGCAGCCACAGCAGCAACCAAGTAAGAAGGAAGAAACCCAGGGTGGGTTGATTGATAGGGTGAGGTGACTTGGTCACGGACCATGTTGGAGACCTGTGATGATTGATTCTAGCATCCAGCTTCTGGTGAAGAAGAGAGGGGGGAGGACTAAAAATTGGGTTGGTGGCACACTATGCCAGGTTGCAGGTTCTGGCCATATGGCTGGGTAAGTAAAAGTAAATCATCATCATCATCATCAAATCTTTATTTATTCAGGTGAACATCATTGAGCAAGGCTCATTTACAAGATGGACCTGATAAAGTCAAGGTTCAACAGTTGATACACAACAGATATGTCATACACTTATATAAAACACTTATACATACAGGGGAAAAAATGTTTATAAACACAGTGATGTACAGTAAATTCACATGATAAAAATTGGTTACAGGAAAGTTAAGCTAAATTTTACAGTATATACAGTATATACATATCCCAGTGGGGGGGCCATGGCAAACACACAATATAATGTAATACTAGGATGGTGACGGTATTACTGGGTGCCATAAGATGGGGTGTCTGTCTGGAAGGATTATGCCATATATGGTTAATTTTTTGGGAGGGAGATTGTGAGATGATAGAGCTAGCTCTAGCGGTAGCAACTTCGTTTCTCTGTGAAGAAGACTGTACAATGCTGTTTAAAGGATGCAAATGGAATGATATTGGACAGTTTTAGGGATTTTTGTAGGGTGTTCCATGCTATAGCTAGAGAATAGCTGATTGCTGCCCTCCCTAGCCTGGTGTTGAATTTGGGCAGTTTGAGCAGGATGATGTTGTTGCTTCTTAGGGCATAGGAGATAGGAATGGTCTGGGTGAAGCAGTCCAGAATATAGTTTGGAAGTTTTTTTGATAACGCTCTGTAAATCCATAGTGTTGCATTTCTGTTCCTTCTGAGGTGAAGGGAAACCCACCCAACTACAGCATAAAGAGAGCAATGATGAGTATTAGATGGCAGATCTATAATGAATCTTATTGCTCTATGATATAAGGTATCCAGCTTGTGAAGGTAGGAGATGGGGCAGTGACTATAAAGGAAGTCTGCATAGTCAACAACTGATAGAAAAATGGCCTGGACTAACCTCATCTTTGAGTCTCTGTTTAGGAAGGGTTTTAATCTATAGAGAAGGCCAAGCCTTTGGTGAAGCTTTTTTAACAGTTCTTCTAAATGATGAATGAAGTCAAGTCTGTTGTCAATCCACACACCTAGGTATTTGAAGTTTTCTACATACTCCAGATTTTCTCCAAGTATAGTGCATAGCTGGGGGAGAATGATTGAGGAGGAGGTGCTGGTGGAGCTTTGGTTTGTGAACATCATTGATTTAGTTTTCTTTGCATTTAACAGAAGCTTTTTCTCAAGTAGCTGATATTGTAACAAGGGGAATTCTGTTTGTAGGATTTCACGAGCAGCTGCAGGCGAAGGGTTGCTGACATACAAAACAGTGTCATCAGCAAAGAGGTGTACAGAGGAATTGGTGAGGGTTGAATCAATATTATTTATATAAATGGCAAAAAGGATAGGACCCAGTATAGAACCTTGAGGGACTCCTCTTAACAGTGGTCTTAATGGTGATAGGTCACCTTCAGCTTTTACCTGCTGTGACCTACCAGTGAGATAACATCTGAACCACTTAAGGGAGGGTGGATCTAGGCCAAGGGAGTGCAGCGATGATAGTAGAAGCTCGTGGTCCACAGTATCGAATGCTTTGCTCAGGTCCAGGAATACTGCACAGACATTATTCTTTTTATCTAATTCAGTTTGCCAGTCATTTGTGACCTTGGCTAGTGCAGTGATAGTGATATGCTTGGCCCTGAATCCAGATTGAGCTGGATTTAAGAGGTTAGCATTGTCAAGATACTCCCTTAACTGGTTACTCACTAATTTCTCCAGCATCTTGGATAGCACTGGTAGGATGGAAATAGGCCTGTAATTATTAAGTTCCATAGAGTCCCCTGATTTTAGAAAGGGAACCACTTGGGCTGTCTTCCACAGTGTGGGAATAGAGTCAGAGTTTAGAGATAGGTTAAAGAGGTGT
This sequence comes from Neoceratodus forsteri, assembly GCA_016271365.2. NCBI lineage: Eukaryota > Metazoa > Chordata > Ceratodontiformes > Ceratodontidae > Neoceratodus > Neoceratodus forsteri. The sequence goes on from CM057456.1 coordinate 1,686,535,664, forward strand.
GTTAGGGGGACTGCAAGTACATGGCACGCAATCTTTAGAAAGTAGGGGTCCAGAGAGTCTGCCCCTTCGCTTTTTTTGGTATCCAGTTGCCATAATAGATCCTCTACTTGCTTCAACAGTATAGATTTGAAGCTGAAGGAAGAGTCAGCTCTCTCTGATCACCAGTGTAATGAGAGCTTAATTGTTCCCTCAGCAGGTTAGCTGGAGAGGTGTCAAAAGCAAGGCCAGCCGTTGTGAAGTGGTTATTGAAGGCGTCCAGAATTTCCATTTTGCCAGTGATAGGGCCATAACTGTTGTGTGATTGAGTTAGAAGGGAGATGTTAGCGTCCTGCCCCACCATACCCTTGATGGTACCCCAAAATCTAGCAGGATTATGATAGGAGGAGTCGAGCTCGGCCAAGTAGAAGGCAGCCTTTGCATCCCTAACTTTCTTGGTGCATTTATTCCTGGCTTTCCTAAAGATCATCCAGTCATTTGCATTCTTGGTTTTTCTTGCCATTTTCCAGAGTTTGTCTCTCTCCAGCAGTGCAGCTTTGAGGTCAGCTGAAAACCAATGACAGGATTTGTTTTTTATCTGGATACTAGAGATTGGGGCATGGGTGTTAAGGGCATTTATTATAATGCTATTTAGCACCTGCTGAGCTTTTTCAACAGAATGGGCAAGATAAAATTCTTGCCAGTGTGGAGAGTGAGCTAGATCATGCAAATATCCTTCAATATTGATGTTTTCTTGGATCTCCTCATGAGGAATTTTGCAGGGATTGTTGTTATGCTTGGTGGATCTTACCCCCTGCGATGGGGCAGTGATCACTTATATCGCAGAGAAGCACTCCAGCGTGTGTGAATAGATGTGGTTTATTCACTAGCATGATATCAAGTAGTGTGCTGTTATCACTATTCCTTGCATTAATTCTTGTTGGCTCATTAATTAGTTGTGTGAACCCATAAGTATCACAGAATGATACCAGAGGTGCAGCTGCCTGGGTAAGCCAGTTGAAATTCAGGTCACCTAGAATAATGACTTCTTCAGTGCTAGGCTTGAGCAGGTTCCCCAGGTGGGATAAGAGCTTGTGTTCAGCAGAGGGGGGGGTCTGTAGCATCCAACTAGCTGAAAAGCTGCTGTATTGGGGAGAGAGACTTTTAGGGATAGGCATTCAAATTCCTTGGGCATTGAGGTTGCAGCAATACAGGATACAGCTATACCAGATTTTACATATATGGCTACTCCACCTCCCCTTGTTTGGCGATCAGCTCTGAATAGCTGATAGTTGGGTAAGTTAACATCCCTGTCTGCTGTGGTGGGTTTGAGCCATGTCTCAGATACCACAAGAAAGTCTGGCAAGGTATGGGCAACCCAGGCTTGTATCAGTGTAAGTTTTTTCAACAGACTGCATACATTAATATGCAGGAAACTGAGGCCTTTAATTGAGGTTAGGTCTGATGGAGAGGTGATACATTCAGGGGGGTCCAAGGTTGATTTCAACGTTACCAATACAGAGCAATAGAAAGCGCAAAAGTTTCATGAGGGCTGCCAGTGATAGGGAGAGGGGGCTGTCTTTGGTCCTCCTTCTCTTATCCTGTTGCCACTCTTTTGGGGTGCTCCATGTGAGGTTAAGGAATTGTGTCAAGACACCAAGTAGCAGTTTGGTGGTTAGGCTTAGGGGGGATCTGCATATCCAGTAGTGGAGCCTTGATTGAAATACATGTGTGGTGGTATGTGCCTCTTTTTTTTTTTGAAATTTTTGCTCTTTATTTCACGCCCCACGTCCGTCCTCAACCTGGTCACGGACTCCGGGATCCCCGGTCACCGGACATTGCCGACTCCCCAGTCATCCCTGGCTTCCCCCCCAGAGAGTGGGGCCGCGGTTCCGACCCCCGGTATTGGACCGCGGAACTAGTGACTGGTCGGGGGACGGCTCCGGTGACCAATCAGGCGTTCGGAGTAAAGCGTCATATAGACGCTGGGCGTGACTTTACCCCATTAGCCCACTCCCTGAGGGAGGCGGACGTGCAATGACGCCTGAGCCGCCTTCCTCCTCCTCTCCCCCTGACGTAAGCATGGTCACGTGTGGTGATCCCTAGCCTCCCGCTAGGGGTCCCCGTCGCCGACTGCTACCCAGCCCTCCCCGAGAAAGAGAGCAGTCCGTGGGACTCTCGATCCTTTCCCCCCGCCAGCCTCCGACGACCCGAGTCCATTTCCTCAACTCTGGGTCGCCGGGCAAGCGGAAATCCAACCGCTGCGCCGATGGGCCGGCCAGTATGTGTCTCTTTTTGGTGGTCACACCACTGTAGTCGATGCAGCAATGGTAGGGCATTTGTGAGGGTTTGAGCGTCAACCAAAGGGGATAGTTCAGAGATACTGGGCGGATGGATCACCCTAATTTTTGTGACAGGGACATCTTCTTTGTGGAACCCCATGGCTGACAGTGAAAGAAGTATCAGAAGTAAACTCCCCATTATGAGAAAGATATTGTTAGTTGGCTAGTGGGGGAGTAGTGAAGTTGCTGATTGGTTGGATCAGCAAGCCGGCATGACTGTCCATTGGTTTAGAATAATGCTGAGGGCGGGGAAGAGATTTCAGTGGGAAGATGCCTATAAAGTAACACACAAGAGGGAGGAAGAGCGGGTGAGCAAAAATTTTGCGCCTTTCGCGGGTGCTCCCTCGCTGTCCCTCCCGGCCTCGTGGTTCCCTGAGTCAGCTTAGGGACCGCCGACCGCCCTCTGGCAGAGCAAAGCCCCGGCGCTCAGCTGGGTGCTGTGGGGTAGGGATAGCAGGCTGGAGAGAGACAGAGGAAGGTGCAACAATTAAATAGAGGCAGAAACTAGTGTTCCTGTTTGTCACTGACTAAATCTGCACAACAAAAGACTGTGGGGGGAGGTGCTGTGGCGTCTCAGCGTCTGGCCCACCTTGCAAATGCAAAAAGGAGTTGTAATCACAGTAAAGAGCAATAACTCATCAGTTTCCCCTTGCAATTACATTAGCAGAAAACAGCACCTTTTAGGTAAATTACACAGTATAAGGGAGGAAAGTGGCACCTCAGCATCTGGCCCACTTCGGATACCAAGGATTAGAATTGCAGCAGAAATACAATTAAATCAACAGATTCCCTTTATAGATGCAGTAGGAATAGAAGACAGCTCTTTTTGGGGGATTTTGCAAGAATACAGGGAAGAAAATCAAGTCCAAGACAGATTTCGGTAAGGCAGGCTCAGTCAGTGTAAGTCAATGGGGCAGGAGAGCCAATCGGCTGCTGTGCCTAGAGGAGCGCTCGCCTACCAATTGGCTGCACCTTTCCTGAGTGCTCCCTCACTGTCCCTCCCGGCCTTGTGGTTCCCTGAGTTGGCTTAGGTGCCGCCGCCCGCCTGCTGGCTGAGCGAAGCCCCAGCGCTCAGCTGGGTGCTGTAGGGTAGGGATGGCAGGCGATTGGTTGCGCCTTTCCTAAGTGCTCCCTTGTTGTCCCTCCCAGCCTCATGGTTCCCTGAGTCAGCTTAGGTGCCGCCGACCACCCGCTGGCAGAGCGAAGCCCCGGTACTCAGCTGGGTGCTGTGGGGTAGGGATGGCAGGCGATTTGCTGCGCCTTTCCCGAGTGCTCCCTCACTGTCTCTCCCGGCCTTGTGGTTCCCTGAGTCGGCTTAGGTGCCACCGACCACCCGCTGGCGGTGCGAGGCCCCGGCGCTCAGCTGTGTCGGGGTAGGGATGGCAGATGATTGGCTGCGCCTTTCCCAGTGCTCCTCACTGTCCCTCCGCCCTCGGGGTTCTGAGTCGGCGAAAAGGCCGACCGCCCGCTGGCGGAGTGAAGCCCCGGCGCTCAGCTGGGTGCTGTGGGGTAGGGATGGCAGGTGATTGGCTGCACCTTTCCTGAGTGCTCCCTCACTGTCCCTCCCGGCCTCATGGTTCCCTGAGTCGGCTTAGGTGCTGCCGACCGCCGGCTGGCAGAGCGAAGCCCCGGTGCTCAGCTGGGTGCTGTGGGGTAGGGATGGCAGGCTGGAGCCTAAATATTTTTTTTATAGGAGGCTTTGGGGAAAAAGGAAGGACTGAAATATTGATGCATTTTTCATGTTTCTTCACCTTTGGGTGGCTTCATGATCCATAGGGGATGGATATTGAATGTAGCGGAGCCAGGAAGATATATCAGGGCAAAGTTCTTTTTTTTGGGTGGGGCTGAACTTCAGCCAGGAAAAAAATTGATTAGTAACTGTGTGGGTTTAAGCCCAAGTCTGATGCACTGTTCTGGGGTATATACAGATGACTTCTATACATTTAAATGTTTCCTGATTTGCATATCACATTTCAGTCAAACCAAATAAGTTGTACCTTTTAGAGATGTTACAGACATTCTAGAGCTGTCCTTTGCATTCATGGACAGTTAAGCAGTATGGTATGCACAGACTATTGAAGCCACGATATAGTCAGGCTTATGCCCCCCCACCCCACTGTAAAGCTGACCTCCACATCCCCATGCTCAAGCACAGCATGCCAAAGGGCAAAGGATACTGCAGGGATGTGCTTCATTGAAATGAATAGGGTATTTTTTAATTACTATTTCATACATCATTGATGGAGAGTTGGAGATTAATGAAGGCCACCATACAACTAACAAGGGCCTTGATAGTAGAACAGTGTCCTTAAGTATTCACCAACTCACCATCATAACGTATAAAATAGTATTGGAAAATAACTGTATTCATTTCAAGGGAGTATGACCCAGCACTCTGACCCACGGACATCATCTCTTAAAGACTCCTGCCTCTGGCTCCCTAGTACTCAAGTAAGAGATGTTTTACTTATAGCTATACTTGGTGGGATCTCTGTAGTAGCATGGCTGTACCCATTACAGTGTGTGTATGGGGTTGGGGGACTTGCTATGTAGGAGTGTGTGTGTGTGTGTATGTGTGTGTGTGTGTCAAGTTACTGCTACATTTGTGTTTGCATCTTAAAGTCTGTTTGTATGTAAGCACTCAAAACTATGGAGAGAAAATAGTAGGAGTACAGGCCAGACAGAAGTATTTAAGTGGTTTTGTGGGTAAGTTTGTATATTGGGGTGGGAAAATCATGTGTTTCCATTGATATGTGTGCTACAGTTCAGCTGTGAAAATGAGATGAGGGAGAGATGAAAACTGAAAAGCGTACACTGGCTACAAGCATGCCACATGCATACAGATTTATTCAGATACAGTATGTACTGAAGTACAAGTGAGCCATATGTGTACAGACAGTATGGCTCAGTGGTTAAAGGCACTGAACTGCAAGACAGGAGACTTGGAGGCATGAAGATGTGGGTTTGAATCTCATCAACTCCCACTTATGTATGGTGTGATCCTAAGCAAGTCACTTAACTTTTACGTGTGTAGTTATCAGTGACCACTTGCTTTTTTGCACACATGCCACATGCATGCAGTCTTTCCCAACTTAACATAAAAATCATGGTTTCCACACTTGCTTGCTTGCTGCATGCATGCCATGTGCATGCAATCAGTTCCAGTTTAACATTTAAATCATACTTGCAGCATGCATATCACTTTGGTAGTATTTATGTGTGCAGCATGAAAACATTTCATACAATTATTTCTGTAAGGGAACATATACAAATTTAACCAGAGTTGAAACATTTAAACTACAGTACAGCTTGGTCATTTCTGAAAAAAAAAATCAAATTTGAAGCTTTAAATGGAACTGAAATAAAAGTAATCAAACTTTCACTACTTTTTAAAATTACATTTTGCAAGAGTATAAACTGAAAATTTATCAACCCCTGCAACTTCAAAACTAAAGAATGCAATAGCATTAAATTTGTCAGGTTCTTAGACCTTACAAGAAGACTGTGTGTGTGCTAATTTTATTAATTGTTTGCTGCCAGAAATTGGAAAATAACATCTGTACTTAAAGTCAAATTCCATGAGTATGTGAAAATTGTAGAATTTCATGAAAAATTCCATAAAATTGGAATTTGTTAATTTCACTCAGCCTTATCTTGGGGTTTCTATTTAAAGGAGAGGGGCATTAGATGAAGGTAGTGCAGGGGTTCACTAGGTTCAGGAGTTAGATGTACAGTTTCATCAAGAAATGGACAACTGAGCTGGGTAGCACACCAGTGGTAGACCCCAGGAAGGAGCAAGAAAGCACAGAGTGTTAAAAATTCCAACCTGCATGCAGGATATACTGTATAAGGATTGCACCCAGTAAATTGATAATCCAGGGAGCCTGATGTACATGCAAGTCAGGGACTTAGAGGTACTCAGAAAGATATAATTGGGGGGAAGACAATGTCTGGGGCACCAGGAAGGAAGAATTCAGGCAATTCCAACAGGATAGGTTGATAGGAAAAAGACTGGGTATAGGCAGGAAAAGACATTGGGAACATGGGCAGAATGGATGCATCTCTGGTCTGTTTCTGCCATCATGGTCTGTGTTTCTGTGTGCATCATGTTTTAAGGGATTTTGTCACTGTAAAGAACAAAGGGGATATCAGTCACTCAGAGAGGAACAGTATGACTGCAAAAAACTCAACCCAACTTATCAAATGAAGTAGTGATATGTGCATTGTGAATGTTAAATTCCAAAAAAGAATTCTGGATACTTCATCTATATGCTACCATAAATATTTGAGAAAATATTACCAATAATTTGTTTTGGTTTTTATTTTTATTTTCTACCGCAAATTTAAAACTGCTAAACCAATTTATCCAGTTGTGTTAAACACCAGGATACACTGATATTGAATATGCATATCAAATGTTAAGTCTATGCCTGCAAGAGCAGAGAAGTTACAAACATCCACATTTTGGAGAGTTTTCAAAGATATTAGCAAATATTTACATAGTAAAGTTCTGAACCTCTGTAACTAGAAAATCTTTAATCCAGTTTTCTCCATATTTAGCCCATTTTATAAGCTTTACAAAAATGGTTATTTCTGCTATCTTACACATATCTAGCTGTAACGGTGCCTGAGTTATATGCAGATAAACCTTTTCATGAAATTTTCAACAAAAATAAAGTGACAGATATTGAGAACACATCATTTTAAGATGATGCAACATAATGTCATGAAATATGACATGTTGTTAGAATATTTATCACCAAGTAATCATGTTAAATTTAAGATCTCTGGAACATTAGATGGCTGAGGCATATGCAGATAAAAATGTTCATGAAATGTTGTGCAAAAAATAAAATGACAGACTTTGAGCACCTATAATATTGAAGCTGTCCATCCTAACTTCACGATATTTAGCAGGTCTTGTGCACTCCTACCAAAGAGTGAGCATGCCAACATTTAGAGCTGTAGCTCAAATGATGGCTGCGTTATGTCCAAATTACTAAATTGAAAATATTGTGCAAAATTTCAATGATATTCTGTAAAATTGTGCAGAATTTCACAAAATGTTATTGAAATTCCACAAATGTTGAATTTTCTCATTCTGCACAGCTCTAGCAGAGAGGCAACTTCTCAAGCTTCAATAAAAAGTGACCACTTGAAATATTGAAACTGAAGCTCTTGACACAAAAAGGAGTTCTTCAAATGAAAGTTGGAGCACACAACTTTGTAACACACAAATGAAAGTCATCAGGAAAAACAGAACACAAATTCCAAGTAAAAGGCCAGATCATTAACAAAAGCTAAAAACTTGTGAACGAGGTTGCAGACAAGTATAAAGCACTAACAAAGGAAGAACCACTTGACATGTAAATAAAATTAGCTTTTTGGGATCCACTGATACATAAAAACAAAAAGTTGATGGACAATTTTATAACAGGCATTTTAGGATGAAATAAGATGCCCTTAATATAACATTTACAAAGCAGCAACCATCCATGTTGAATAGAAACTGTTGTTTGGGACCCAGTGGACGTATGAACAATAAATGATGGACAGGGTTATAATCACATGATAGGAATCACCAGAAAAATAATGCAATCATTTTGTGGGCTCTTAAATAAAGTAAAATCTCCAGACACTATAGAAAACAAAATGGTTATTTAAAGGTTTCTTCAATACACAGCCTGTGACAAGACATACAAGGGTTTAAAGTTGGTGAGTGGCGTAGTTTACTGGCAACCTTTTTATGTTGTTAATTTTGCAAGTCGTGCACTTATAATCCTATGTAGCACTTTATTAAAATCCACTCTTGCAATATAGTTGCTCTGGTGTACCGATTCTTTTCCAGTTATTGCCAACCAAGCAATACTAAGATAGGTAAATATGGAAGGTGATGCTCGTGATGCTGGTGCTGTATTAGCCCAGTGGCTAGGACTATTTTGGGATTCCGTAGTGCACTTTTACATGGTGACAAACAGCACTGGTCCATGGACTCACCTCTCTGGTACCCACCCCACTTGTTCTGACCCTCTCACTCCAGAGGACCTCCCATTTCCTGTCCTCTGCCTACCCCCCTTTGGCAGTTCCCTGCCAAGCACTGTTTTTTCATGGCCCATCTCTAGGTTCCTGAGTTCTTGCAACAATTTCCTCTGTGGAACTGATTGCCAGGCTAGCATAAAATTGTTGTTGCAAGCAGTAACTGTGCTGTGCCTGGCTTGTCAGCATTTTTTTTTTTTATTTCTGCCACTGTTGTCATGGCCAAATGTGGAGCAAGTAGGGGCTGGCCTTGTGTCTAAAGTGAGACACCGCCAGCACCTTCCTCAGCCTGCTGCTTGTTCGTATCCATGGCTTTATCTTCCTGATGGTTATGGTAGTGGTCACATGCATTATGTATGAACAGGGATACATGTTTCTTAGATTGCCATGACTGCAGTTTATTTGATTTCAATAATCTTGACCTACATGTGACCCCCCCGGTTGGCACAGTGAGTGGGTTTACACCACTGCCTGGTGACTGGAAAGGGGCACACCTGGTTGAAGAGGTTGGGTTCATTCATTCTCCTGCAGTAGGGGTTCATCCCAAATGAATAAATAATACAGTGCTTTCACCCAGAGAGAATAAGTGGGCCAGATGTTGTGTGCAGTACTGCCATCTGGGATGCAGTGCCAACCCACTTCCCTACACTGGATAAGACCACCCCTGGGGGCCACCAACACTTGTTACCTTTACCAAGCAATACTTCAGTCATGTTGTAGAAATTGAGGGCATACACAAAAATTCAAACAATTAACAGTGCTTTATTTGCTAATACAGGCCTGGGTAGCTGGAGAAGGAAACAATGAGTTAAGCACTTGCAAGTCACCAAGAAACACTTTCCCCTTATAGCAGTACACCATACCAAAAGTGCACCCACCCAAACAAGGTGCCCACAGAGATAGATATATTACAGAGGGTGCAAAATACTCAGTAACTAACATAGAAACATAGAGTTTGATGGCAGATAAGGACTGATTGGCCCACCTATTCTGATCATGTCCCCTATCCACTGTAACACAGCAGACCCTACTTGACCTCCAGCGTTTGCCCTCCCTTTCTTACCTACTAAGGTTCTGTTGTGCCTATCCCATGCATTCATAAATTCTGTCATTGTTTTTGCCACATCACCACCTCTGGTAGGCTGTTCCATGCATCCTCCATCCTTAACTGGCACCAGTAGTAGCACTATAGTTTTAAGTAAAAACACAACTACCAAACAACTCTGGGTACCCAAAAGTTATATTAGAGTCCTGATGCAGGCCTGGTTGTTATGTTGCCTGGGATCTTTCAGTGGTACATGTGAGGAAACTTACAGTAGCTTGCATTTTAAACCCCCAATAGGCCATAATGTTCTAGCACAAATTGATAATTTGAAAAGAAACTCCAACACAATTTCTTGAACTTTCAAGAAAAGCTTGAACCCCAAATGTAATCCAACAAGGAGATATAGAAATTTCAGCCAGCAATGCTATCACTCATGTAACCCTTGGATGTCATACACAGGAACAGGATAGCAATTCAGAAGAAGAAGCAGGGAGCAGCACACAGCAGCAGGATAGCAGATCTGAAGAAGCAGGGAGTAGCTCACAGGAGCAGGATAGCAGCCCAGAAGATATGGATTCTTTTAAACAAGTGACAACAGCTAGGTCCTTCTGGCTCAACTTCTCAGGAAACAGTCCTCCTGGCTCACCAAACATAAAGCTGGAGCACTATGCAGAGGCTTTCCAGTTCCCAAGAAATCCAGACCCCAACAGTGACCCCACGGTCCAACTCCCCAATGGATCAAGAGTACAACCGTACTCAGGCATGCACCTGTGACTCCCTGTTCCCTGATCCACCCCACTGGGTAAAGGTTAGCTGGCCCTTTACCTGGCTCTGAAGCAGGTTAGGAAGGAATGCAGGTATCTTGGTATCTCTATCCACTCAGTGCAGCTTCAAACTTTTGGATGCAGCAGCGTCCCTCTAGTTTACACTTTCAGCAATTTCTTCCACACAAGGCTCTCTCTAGAACAGTCTCTGAATTTGGTGAACCTAGGGAAAGGTTCACAAGTAGCATTCAGACTGAACCCTGGAAAGGGCTCACCGGATTTATTGGCATGGCTAGGTCTCTGGGTCTCTCTTACAAGCAGCAGCTCTGCACTTTTCTCATTCTCTCTCAGACTGCCCTTTGCCCCTCCAAAGTCTGGCAACTGGCAATCTCTTTTCCTCTATTCAGTCTCTAATTGGGCAAACAGGGCTGTCTATCAGTCCTGCTCTCTGGCTCAAAAAAAAAAAAACCAGTCCATCTGTGAGGGTCCTTTTGACATCATTTCCCACAATCCTTTCTAGTGCTCAGCTGTCCACATCACTGACCTTTGTTTGGCTAGAAGTGAGGTCAAAGCTCAACAAGATGGTGGCTGTCATTTCAGAATCGCAGGGCTTTCACCTTAATTTTTAGTGTATCTTCCACTGCCCTGACATTTATTCAGACTGGCCCCATGGTGTTGTAGACATACTGGAGACCTTTATCCCAGTGGTGAGGTGGAGTTGCCTTGTGCTTTATGCTCCCCCTCCATAAGCAGACAGTCTGTGTGGCTGGTAGTCTCTTAAAGACACAGTGTGCCAAATCACATTGTCCAACTCTTTTTCTTTTTCTCCCTCTTCCTAGTATCACCAAGTCCCCTGATACCCACTGGTGTCCCTGAGGATGGAGCACACTAGAGGGGGTGCTGTAGCTTGTCACAGATGTGGCTTTTGCAGATCCATGGTGGATAGGCATTTCCAGTGCCAGAAACATTCAAGCTGCAGGGTCAGCTTTCATGGTCGAGCAGGAGGCTACTGGAACATGCACAAATTACTTGTGCAATCGTGCAGCTGTTCACAAGATGGCTCCTCCAGTCCTCTGTTGGCTGCAGTCTCAGGCTAGAGTGGGCAAAGAAAATTGAGGAAAAGTTTGGGGGTGGCACAGCAGGACCCAGGTAAGCCCCCTCATGAGGAGGGGGCTGCCTACATACTTCAATAGAGATAGCATATGTCCTTTTGTTGTACAACAGTGCATTAATGAGGCAGTATAGCGCAGTGGTCTAATGCTCTGAGCTGCAAATCTGGTGACATCCAGCAGACCAGACCTGGTTTTGAATACCACAGCTTCCACTTGCATACTGTGTGACCCTGAGCAAGTCACTTAACTTCCTTGTGCTCCCAGGTCACACCTGGAAACAAGCTCCTGTTCAGTGTGCCTTCCCTGGTTAAACAATTTCCCCTTTCCTAATGAGTAATTAGGTAATTTCTATGACTGTAATCATAGGAAGTATGAGATCACATCTATGGAGGACATAATACTGAGAAAATTAAATAAAATATCTTATACCTAACCAAGAAATAAAGCTAAGCTTGGTCTCTGTTGCAGTATCAACAAACATATGAAAGATACACTGAATTCTGCCCAACCATTTCTAAATACCATATATTTTCAATTAATATCCCTCTAAAATAAGCCATCCTCGATCTTGAGCCACACCAAAAACAAATTAAGGTAACAAAAGCCACCCTCAATTAATAACCAGGGCTAATATTAAATGTTTTTTGTGCACCGTTATTGGTTTTAACCATGATGCCTTATATTTTCAACACAATGACTTAAATTCTGCCATGTTTGAAATGGAGTGTTTTAAACTTAACTCTTACCTCCTCAGTGGTAGGCAACATCTATCTGTTACTTAAAAGGATTTTACACATTGCATATGCCCAGGCCACAGTTTATCACCTTTCAGGAACTTTAACATATTATGTGATCCTGGATCTCAACAGTACTATAGTACTTCTCTTAAACCCTCTGGCACCAAACCCTCCCAGTCTTTTTTTTTTCATTTTTCTCTGTACTTCACCATAGTGCTTAGCTATCCACCTTAGCCCACTAAAACGTGCACCCACCACCCTACTATTGCTCGCCACCCCCGACTGCCTAGCCCACACTACTCGGCTCGCCTGCCTCGCTAAAAAATGCTTTGGCTTAGTCCCACCACCTGTTCCTGCTCACCCTCACCCTCCTTTTCCCTTTATGCCAACTCCCCTCCGCCTACCCTACCCTCCACCTACTCTCACCTTTCTATACTACTACCCGAAACATTGTACCATGGCTTTTACTCTGAAGTCTTAAACAAACATCACGTAATTAATACCTGGGTGCAAGAGCCATATTTCCTAATTGGAAACTTCCACATCATTATAACTCACTAACGATCACCTCTACTGGGACTCCAGAAGACAATCCAAGCATCTTAAAAAGTACAAGCAGAAACTCACTCCAACCTATTATGAACTACGAATGGCATCGCTGAAACTCCTGCTCCTCCTACTTTTAATATCTGGTGGGATACACCCAAACCCTGGTCCTGTTGCACTGAAGCCGACAAAAACAGGGAAAGTTGGTAGTGGTCTCTCCATTATCACTCTAAATATCTGCAGCCTCCTTCCCAAATTGGCATCTCTTCAAACTCTTGCTGGACAAAAAAACCCTGATATACTAGCCATTGTGGAAACCTGGCTATCTCCCAGCACCCCGGATCATGCGGTCTCACTTGAAGGCTACAATCTTTTCAGACTCGACCGGGCAAGCAAGAAAGGTGGGGGCTGTGCTATCTACATAAAGGACAACCTCTCCTGTCAACACGGCAGCTTCACCCCCACAAATACACAGATGCAACTCCTCCCTATCAAACTGCTTCTTGGTGCACAAAACAAAGTTCTCACAGTGGCCGCAGTCTATATCCCTCCAAAAGACCACCATGCCAGTATTAAGTCTGTACTTGATTTTGTTAGTCTGCAGCCCTCTGAAAATGAGCTCCTCCTCCTCGGGGATTTCAACATAAACTGGCTCACCTCTGACACTGGCTCTTACAAAGATGACATCCTAGCAGCAAACCTGACTCAGATGGTAACTTCCCCCACCGGAAAAATTACAAAACTGGTACAAGCACCCTTATTGACTGGGTTCTCACAAATCACCCTGACTGGATAAAAACATTAAAGTCCTCCCTGACTCCTGTGACCACTCCCAGTGTCCTGTACCTGGTCTAATAAATTCTCAAGCCACCCCCAAAGTTATAACAAGCAGAGTATTGCCTTATGGGAATCTTATCAAGTTGAAAACCCATCTCCTACAACAGGACTGGGCGCCAATCCTTGAATCAACTGATATTAATACCGCACTAGAATACTTCATTAAATCTTTCAACTCTGCATGTGACTTATAGCCCCAGTAAAAAACGTAAAATCAAAGTGCTATCAAATCCATGGATTACTGCCAAACTACTTGCCGAGCTCTAAGGTTCAGGATCACCTCTGGGCAGTTGCCAGAGACACAGGCTCACCTCATGATACCCTAAAATACAAGCAGGCCGAAATAGATGTACCTCACAAATTAGGCAAATGAAGAGCGCCTATTTCAAAATGCCCTTGAATCCACCTGGGTGATGGAAGAGCTTTTTGGGACAACATCCGAAACATAATGGGTAAACAATCAAAATCATCACCTACCATTATGAAAGTTGATGGATCCACCACTCTTGACCCAAAGTCTATTGCAGATGCACTTAATAAGACATTCACAGACCTTAGTGGGGTCCTCCCCCCAGATTTCTTCTCGGACTTACCTGTGCCTAGCCTAGTATCACAAAACACCCCTCGTGACAAACCACAATTTTACTTCAAGAAAATCAAAGTGCACGGAAGACACAAGTACATAAGAAAGGCCTGCTCCAAATCCAGAACAAGTAGTGACACGCTAGATCTAAAATCCTGTCTCTCACCCTGGATGAAGTAATTCACCCTTGCAAAATTCTTAATCTGTCACTTTGCCAAAGACAATTTCCCAACAAATGGAAATCTGCCATAGTTACGCCAGTGCACAAAGGGGGGGACAAAACTTCAACAGGAAACTATCGACCAATATCAATACTCCCTCCCCTCTCCAAAGCACTTGAACGAATAGTGGCAGACCAACTCTCTGATTACCTGGACAAATACAATCTACTCTGTAATCAACAGCACGGCTTTAGGAAAGGACATAGTACAACAACAGCCTTACTTGATTTCTCTGGAGAAGTCCACTCAGCCCTGGACAAAGGGTGCCAAACAGGTGCAGTCTTTATCGATCTTACAAAAGCTTTCGACACAGTCCATCATGGCCTACTTACCTCCCTACTTTCTAGCCTAGGCCTGGCCGAAGGTCCTTGTGCTTGGGTAAAAAGTTACCTGTCCAATCAGTCACAGGCTGTAAAAATCTATAATGAACTCTCCAACTTCAAACCAGTTCTCTCGGGTGTACCACAGGGATCAATTCTTGGACCGCTCCTCTTTAGCCTGTTCCTTAACTCCCTCCCAGATATCTGCCAGGAGAAAATATTCTTATACGCTGATGATGCTGTAATTCTCTCTTCCCACAAGGATCCAAACTCCCTATGAAAAAGCCTGCAACTTGCTTTCTCTAGTGTTGAAAGGTGGTTCCTGGATAGTAAACTTGTGCTAAACCACAATAAAACAAAAGCCATGCTCTTCTCCAGTCACCAAAACAAAAATAGGCATACTCCACTCACCATACAAACCTCTAGGAATTACACTGGACCAAGTAAATACTTTCAAATACCTTGGCATCACTTTTGACCAAGGGCTCACCTTTGCAACCCACATTGACAACACTGCGAAACAGTGAACCAAGCTTGGAATACTATTCCGTAACCGTCAATTTCTAAATCAAGCGGCATTGAGAATAGCTATACAGAGTTCCATAATCTCAATCATTGACTATGGCCTTATTATTTATGGCTCAGCTACCTCCACTGCTCTAAGGCGATCTCAATCATTCTAAATAAGGCCTCGGCTCCTCACGGGGCTCAAAGACTGACTCACACGTGGATCTATACTATGAATCAGGCTGGTTGAACCTATCAAATCATCTTATTTATCTCACCTGCACAATGGCAAAAATCTATTTTGGGACTGACTCCATTATGTATTCAAAACTACTCCGACTGAATCCTGGCTCACGACCTCCACCAGATCTGAACGCCAACCTTTCCTGGTTCCGAGATGCTGGACTGCACAGGGACAAAGATCTTTCGTATACAGGGCCCTGACATGGTTCAATGCGCTTAGTCACATACTCTATCCTCAACCTCACTTGAAGCTTTCAAATCCATGCTCTATGCCCACCTCACCACCACTAGCAACTGTGACTGCGCTTAGATAAAGATTACTACTCCTCATGTCCATCCTCACATCTGAGGCCTCTTCCTCCTGACTAATGAACCCTCTGGTACCTCTACTACTTCCTGTCTCCCACCCAAACTCACTCCCCTTTTTCCTGTCCTCTCACTTACTCTCCCGCTCACCACCTTTCCTCCTCTCTAGCCTACTTTTGCGCTTAATGATCACCCTCTCCTGGAAGTTTCCTTAACCTTGAAATTGTCTACTCGTTGAACTTGTTATAGCTTGTTTTTCTATGAAACTTAAAAACGTTACTGCCTTAAACTGTTAATAGCAAATTTATGATGTAACTTTCCTGTCTGGTTTTACCTGTAATGTGTATCGTGCTTTGTTAAATGTTCTTTGTGACGTGGAACCTTTGTAAAAGAGCCCTGGCTCAAAGGTATTAATTCCTAGACTAATAAACTAAACTAAACTAAACTAAAATCTCACAATATTGAAAGACAACAAAAAAAAATGTAAATGTTAACTGAGCCACACTGCAAACTGTTTGGCGTTCTCGTATCCCATTCCCATATCTGGAAGTACCCTAAAGTTACCGGAAGTGAGAAAAGATTAAAGACTTAAGCGTTGTACAAAGTTTATTATTTTATTAAACACTGTAAAGATAAAAGGTCTAACTAAAGTAAAACTGTGTGAACACACTCAGCAGACTCTGCTACTAAAATTAATTCAAGCTGCAAATCACTGTCAATATCGGAGACAGAGCAGCTCATAGGCTCCTGTGTGGGAAGATCGCTTTCTGAGCTAGTAGTGTCTGCATCATTGAAATCTGGTTCTGTTATGTCCTGCAGTTTTTTACTGAGCTCATCCCATATCTCTTCTGTGGTTTAACCTTGATTCGTACCATAGATTGCATCTGGATCCTAACTGGTAATAGCACAGACCTGATAAGGGAGAAGGGAAAAAATATTTTTTTAATGTGTTAATGACACAGTTGTAAATGCAGTGTTTTTAAACCCTAGTGACACAGTTGTAAATGCAGTGTTTTTAAACCCAAACAGCCAAACAGTGCGTCAAATGATTTTATTATAAGCCATGGCTTTAATTCGAAGATATACAGTATTATGTTTTCACAGCAGTGTTACTAGTTCATTAAACAAAGGTAGTGGATTTCAATGAATGGCCTACTTTTGTTAAAATAGTTATGTTAATATTATGTTCCTTTTTGTTACAGAGTCTACTGAAGATGGAAAACAGCAACATCTAGGTCTCAGTCCCAAGGACAAGCCAGTAATAAAACAGGCAGCCAACAGAAATGGCAAAGTTTAAAAAAAGCATTTGCGAAAAATGGTCCGTGAAGAAGGAGCCATGGAAGGAATCAGGCCACAGCATGACCAGGGTGCTGGTGGTCCCTCAGTGCCACTGCCCACACAAGTCACACCATCACCACAAACTGATAGTCAGTTGTCCACCACCACAGCAGCATGTGCAACAGGCATTAAAAAAATCCTCAGGAGATGAACACTGCTTGCTTATTGTCCCCCACGAATGGAGCATTGCCAAAAGAGAATGGAGCAGCAACTGAGAAGATTATCTGCCCAGCTGTTGTAAAGAAAATAGAGACCCTGACTGTCTGCTGCCATCCAGCCAGTGACACCACCATACCACCAGCTACTAACAGGAACAGGAGGGGGGGGCAGCTAGAAAGGCTGCATGAGTGTGAGGAACCTGTATGGACTATGTAGTACTTGTAAATTGTTGATTAACGTGTTTGGGGGGACATTGTTAGATATAGATTGTTGTTGTGTTGTTGTTAGTTTTGTTGATTTGTTCACTTATGTGCATTCATGTTGTGTTATTAAAGCAGTTACCTTACAGTAAGTTCTAAGTGTCTTCATGTTTTGCAGCAGCAGTGAGGGGAAGGTGCATGTTGTGGAATAACAGTAGATGCGATTGAGTTATTGCTGTATGAAATTATGCTATTGAACTGGATTTTGGTGGGAAAGGAGTTATTTGTCTTAAAAGGATGAGCACCTAATCAGTTGACAGAGGTCTGACAATTCAAACTGTGTCTTGTTTTTTTTTTCATCATATTGGCATTGGCACCATGTCTGTGCAGGTTGATGTATATTGTAATATTGTTCTCCATGCTTTTACCCTGTAACAGTAAGCTCAGCATGGCCCAAGGAACCCCCATGTGTTTGGGTGTATCAGAATCAATGAGTTCTTTAACAGAAACCCTTGTTACTTTGCTATGTCAAACTCAGTTGAAATGATTGAGGTACTGTTGTGTGTTGCGTGACCACCAGCTGATACTTCTGTGCAATACAGCAACCAGAGCCATGCTTGCATAGTGCCACACAATCCATGCATGTGCACAGCACACAGACTCAGACTATCAGTCCTCTGCAGCCCATCCCAAATTATGGAGCAGTACAGCGGTAGCCACATTTAGGACCCCCTTGCCCAGGGCATCACCTCCCCACCATAGACAGATCTTGTGCCTTGTCTTGCAAATTTTTGTACCTTGTCTTGCAACTTTGACTTTCACAGAGGTATTGACTGTAATCTTGATGGGTGCCCATCCTCACCATTCATGTCATGTGGAGCATGTCCTACCCTCATCATGTTTCACTGACATGAACATTGACAGCCAATGATCTCCAGACACTCAGTATGCTCCCATGGACCATTCAGTTACAGCTAAGCCTGGTTCTAAAATGGATCTTATCTTTTCTCTAAAACAATTCTATTCTATATGCTAAGGTAAACTGCAAGTTTCTGTTTCTCACTTCTAGTATTGCCAGTCTAATATTCTGCAGTGTATAAACAGTACTCCATGTAAACGGTGGAATGGATTGCAAACTGTGGATTATTGTTTTCAACATTCCTGAGTGAATTTTTTTTACTATCTTCAGAGGCAGAATCAAATCTCACCCACTGGAACAATGAACTTTTAGTAGTGGTTTTTGTTTTTGTTTTGGATTTGGAATTTTCTGGAGCATTCTTTCTTGGAACTCTTCACTAATGCTTAATTTTATTTTCATTTCATCACATTTACATGATTTATTTTATTTACCATTGCTTAATTTGGCCCCCAGCCACAGGACAAAGGGGGTATAAGTTAGGAAAGCAAGAAGAAAGGATTAAAGGAGACAGATAACAGAGAAGGTAACATGGGAAGAAGGGGTCATGGGGAGCTCATTGAAACAGCACAGGTGGGGGTCAGGGAAGCAGGCAGGGAGACAATAAGATATGGAGAGCCAGTGCACAAATGCAAAGAGTCTGGGAAATAAAATTCCAGACCTGGAGGCCATAATGATGGGGCTAGCCTAGATTTGGTGACCATAACAGAGTCATGGTGCACTGACAGCCACAACTGGGACATGGCCATGCTGGGTTTCTCTCTGCCCCCCCCCGCCTGTGCTGTTTCAATGAGTTCCCCGATCCACTCTTCCCATGTTACCTTCTCTGTTATCTGTCTCCTTTACTCCTTTCTCCTTTTTTCTTGCTTCCCTAACTTATACCCACCTTGTCCTGTGCCTTGTCCCCAACCCTGATTTCTTGCACCCCTACCCTGAGGGGAGCTTACTCTCTTTGTGATCTCTCTTCCTGCTGCTTCATTATCACCATGGGGGGCAACTGTTGCCTCCCTTGGTTTTACACTCTCCTCCTGGCCAATTTAGATGCTAATCCATGTAGCATTTAAACCTCCCATTAAGGGCTGTGATTCCCCCTCTTGGAAAGATGCAGGTTGTCTCTCCTATAGAGGCTCATATCATTCCATGTTGGCTCCCAGCCCCCCAATAGAACTGAAGCCATCAGCCTTGCACCATGCATTCAACCAATTGTTAAAAGCCCTGGTGCAGATTGTCCTATCCTCTACCCAGCTGTATACAGGTATCACCTTAACAAAGATGACTGTGTGTGCCACCTTTGGAAAATCTCCCCAGCTTCCTGAAATTATCCTGCACTACCCCTATGCTTTTACTTGCCATGTTATCTGTCCCAAAGTGGACAATGTCATCTAGCTCTCTCCCACCTTCTGCTGCCCTAGCATTTCTCTGAATCCACTCTTCATTCCTAAGAGCTGAAGCACCCCTTTGGCACCTCACCTCCATCTCCCTTTGTTCCCCTTATCCTAAGACTATCCTTAAAAGAATAGCACCACCAACCAGCAATTACTTCCTCCTCAGCTTGGGGCCTCTTCCTCCCTACATCTGCATACACTAATTTCCTTGGCCTTTGTCTGAGCAGGTCAGAACTAATGTGCCAAATCAGAAGTTTAAGAAAAGACTTGCAAAAGTATTTTGGTATGACAACAGTGTTCCTCATGTCACCCAGCCAGCTCCCTTCCCAGTGTCCCCATAGCTATGCACAACTATGTTGGACCCAAATAGCCCATGGTTTTCACAGCATAATTAGCATGGGTTTAAATTAACATGAATGAAAATACTGAAAAAGTAAATGATAGGGTTTACCACTGATAGGCCCCCCCTCCTTGATGGCCAGGTAAGTCACATTTCATTTATCATGTTTAACCTAGTGCCCCATAAAACCAGAAAAAAAAGACGTGTAACATATAATTAAACATTTTAGTATGTTTCAGAACTAAATCCTCAAAAATCTCCTGGTAATATTCACTAGGCAAACTGTCCTGCCTGGGAGCTGAAAATTAGTTGAGGGATAGGAAACAGAGGGTGGTGGTAAGCAGAGTACACTCCAAGAATGGGATGGTGACCAGTGGGGTGCCACAAGCCTCAGTACTGGGGCCAGTCCTCTTTAATGTTTTTATTAGTGACATTACAGAGAGGTTAAAAGGGATGGTATGAATTTCTGCAGATGACACAAACATCTGCAACAGGGTTGACACTCCAGGGGGGATGGAAAAAATGATGAGGGATCTAAGTCAACTTCAGGAGTGGTCAAGGATGTGGCAACTTAGATTCAATTCAAAGAAGTGCAAAATCATGCCCTTGGGGCACTGAAACCCAGGAGCAGAGTACATGATGTGGGGAGCAATAATGTTGGCCACCAAACAGGAAAGGGACCTGGAGGTCATCATATCTGATGACCTAAAAGTGGCCAAGCAGAGTGACCAGATAGAGGGGGGAGCCAGTGGGATGCTGGGATGCATAAGGAGGAGTATCACCAACTGAAAGAAAGAGGTGGTGATAGTGCTGTACAAATTATTGGTGAGACCTCATCTAGAGTAATGTGTCCAGTTCTGGAGGCCACATCTCTGGAAGGACAAAGACAGAGTAGAGGTGGTCCAGAGGAGGGCAACTAAAATGGTGTAGGGTCTGCACCAAAAGACATATGAGGTGAGACTAAATGACTTTTATATGTACACCCTGGAGGAGCGTAAGGGAGAGGGGGGGATATGATAGAGACTTTCAAATAGTTCATGGGTATAAATAAGGTACAAGAAGGAAGCATTTTTCAGGGAAAATTATGTTCAAGAATAAGGGGTCATGCTAGTGGTGAGGAAAATAATGGAATCACTTCTGAAAAAAAGAATTGTTCAGTACCTAGAGGCCAGCAGGGCACAGGACCCAAAGCAGCATGGAGTCACAGCAGGAAGGTCATGTCAGATGCATCTAATCGATTTCTTTGACTGGGGTGACCAAAGTAATAGACCAGGGAGGGGCTGTGGATATGGCCTACCTAGACTTTAGCAAGGCATTTGATACAGTCCCACACAAAAGATTGATAATCAAGTTAGCCAGCCTGGGAGTGGGTCCCAGGGTGGTAGCCTGGGTAGCAAACTGGCTGCACAACAGGACACAGAAGGTAATAGTGAATGGAACACATTCTGAAGAAAGGTGGGTTACTAGTGGAGTACCTCAGGGCTCAGTACTGGGTCCAGTCCTCTTTAATGTCTTTATAGGTGACGTTGCAGAGAGTCTGGAAGGAAAGGTATGCCTCTTTGCAGAAGGCACAAAGATCTGTAACAGAGTTGATACACAAGGGGGGTAGAAAGGATGAGAATGGACTTGGCAAGGTTGGAGGAACGGTCAGACATATGGCAACTTATATTCAATGTAAAGAAGTGCAAAGTAATGCACCTGGGAAATAAAAATCCAGAAGAAGAGTACACAATAGCAGGGGGAGGTACTAACAACAACAATAATGGAAAGGGATCTGGGTGTAGTCATATCAGATGACCTAAAGGTGGGTAAGCAATGTGAGAAGTCAATAAGGAGAGCCAGGGGGATACTGGGATGTATAGGAAGGGGCATCACAAGTAGAAAAAGGGAAGTGGTTATCCCTCTGTACAGACAGTTGGTGAGACCCCTTCTGGAGTACTGCGTGCAGTTTTGGAGACCTCATCCACGCAAGGACATAGACAGGATGGAAGGAGTCCAGAGGAGGGCAACTAAAATGGTGCAGGGTCTACATCAGAAACCATATGAAGAGAGACTGAGAGAGCTTAATATGTATACCCTTGATGAAAGGAGGGACAGGGGAACATGATAGAAACTTTTAAGTACCTCAAGGGAATCAACAAAGTCCAGGAGGGTAGCATCTTTCAGAAAAAGTGATGTTTAAGAACAAGGGGCACAATTTAAAGTTAGAGGGGGGCAGCTCAGGGGTAATGTGAGGAACTTATTTTTCATGGAGAGAGTGGTGGATGCATGGAAATGCCTTCCTGGAGAGGTTGTGGGGTCTAAAACAGTGGGGGAATTCAAAAATGCATGGGACAGACATAAGGCAATTATAGTGGGGGGTTGCAGGAAGTAGGCTGTTGGTTAACTAGAATCTGCAGCTTATCCAATAGGTAGGGAAATGGTCAGACTGGGTGGGCCAAGTGGTCCTTATCTGCTGTCAAAGTCTATGTTTCTATGTTTATAAAGCTGGAGGGGAGTAGACTCAGGGGAAACATGAGAAAGTACTTCTTCACAGAAAGGATGGTGGATGCATGGAACAGCTTCCCAGTGGAGGTGTTGGAGGCAAAAATGGTAACAGAATTAAAAAATGCATGGGATAGGCATAAGAGAATCTTAGTGGTTAAGAATGGGAGGATAAACCTGGAGAGTAAGTATGGTTTATGGCATTGCGGCAGCCAGGGAACATTGACAGACTAGGTGAGCCAAGTGGTCCTTATCTGCCATAAGTTTCTATGCTTCTGTATTGGTGCTGAGAGATTTTATTACCTGTCTTAAGTTCATCCAGGGAGATATCTTTAACCACAACCTTTGCCACATCCTCAGACAGAGGTGGGACTTCTGCAGTATATTGTCTAAAAATGTGGCACACTCCTTCTTTTTGCAAATGTCACCTTTAAAGATGTATGCCATAAAAGCAGTAAGCAAGTGTTTTATGTATTCTTCTGCTGTCTGTAGTACCCCATTATTATCATAAATACCATTCATGATTCTGCGCTCCAGTCACTGCTGACAACCATTATGGAGGTTCACTTGTGCTTCTCTTCAAGTATGAAACTGTTGCTCCATTTTAAAGTAAGTGGATCTTTGATAATGAATGTGCCACATGTAATATAATGTTTCTAATAATGGTATCTACTGTTGTAAAGCAGGATTTACTGTGTTACATTGCAAACTGTTATATTTTCTGTGAACTACATAGCCCAGAATGTTTTGCATGACTTAATGAGATGACATCATAGTGGACACTGGAGAGAGAGAGAGAGAGAGAGAAAATAAAGAAGTAATGGTGGAAGTTACAAACCAAGCTGTCTGCTGTTTTGTATTCCTTTTATTTATTTATTTATTTATTTATTTATTTATTTATTTATTAAGTCTAGGATTACAGTAAGTATATTATAGTTTCAGCTGACAAGGTGGTAACTTTTTTCTTGGAAAGTGTACTTGTCTAAAAGGGAACAGGATATTGTACTGCCATGGCTCATATTGGAAGAATTTCAGAGTTTGATGAGAAAAAAGAAGATTTTAATCCCTATCTGAAGTGGTTTGGAATGTGGATAGATGCAAATGACATAGCAGAGGAAAAACAAGCAAGTATTTTCCCATCTGTAGTTGGACCCCAAACTTGTGGATCATTGAAGAATTTAATAGCCTCCAAAAAAACAAAAGAAAAATTTTATTTGCAGCTTGCTCAGACTCTAACAGGACATTATGAGCCCCACCAACTGAAAACTGCAGAGTGCTTTTATCACCGGGATCAGAAAGACAGTGAAACAATAGTTGATTATATTGTAACCTTAAAGCAGCATTCAACAAACTGCAAGACTGGAGCTTTTCTGAGTGAAGCACTCAGGGACAGATTAGTGTGTGGTTTAAAAATGCAATTCAATACAATAACATCTATTGTCTGAAAAGGTCCCGACTCACCAATCTGCTTCAGAAATTGCTTTAGCCAAGGAATTGGCATCCCAAAATGCACAAGAGCTGGCAGGAAAGTTTGCTTTTCAGTCTGGTGGTGTACATACTACATGAAGTGTGGGGCAGTGCAGCTACTGCAACCAAACAGTCCACCAATAGTAAATATACTGAAAAAGGAGGGATGTCTAAAGCAGTTCGAAGGGGGGATACAAACAGGGAAAGTCAACAAACTTGCTATTGGTCTGGTGGGATGCATTCACCTAGAATCTGCAAATTTAAAAATGAAAAATACCACCAGTATCTCAGAATTGGGCAAGTTGCACACAGCTGTAAAACCAAGAGGACACCAGTTGTAGCACATTGTGTAGAAGAGAATTTGGAGGCAAACAGCACTGATGAGAATGACTGTTTTGGGCTATTTACAGTTTACACAGCAAGTTAAGGTGAAAAGGGGATACATATTTAAAATCCACTTAGATGGTACACCTGTGGATATGCAGCTGGATGGTGGTACAACAGTAACATTAGGTCCAGCGACAGTCTACAAATAAAATGTGTCCCATATTCCTTTGGAGAGTACCTCACTACAACTCAAAATGTTTTTGGGAGAGGAAATTCCTTTACTTAGAAAAGTAAAATGCAAGTTATATATAGAGAGCAGTTGACCGTTATGCCATTGGTTATAGCTAAGGAAGATAGACAAGCATTGCTGGGACAGAACTGGCTTAAATGCATCAGACTAAACTGGTTAACTATTTTCCAGGTGGTGCAGAGTGTGACTTCACAGAGTAGCACAGTAAAAGAGATTTTGATTCAGCAGGACAGCATGAGAGGCTGCTTAGAGATATTATTATACAGAACAAAAGCAGTATAGCCTAGAGATTAGAGGAACGAGGTGTGAACCAGCTTGATACATCCAGTAGACCAGACCTGAGTTTGATTCTCACAACCTCCACTTGCATACTGTGTGACTCTGAGCAAGTCACTTAACCGCCCAGTGCTCCCAGGTCACCCCTAAAAACAGGCACTTGTGCCTAGTGAGCCTTACCCGGTTACTAAAGACTAAAATAAAAAAATAAATAAATAAATAAAACTCAATCGAAACAAAATGAAAAACTCAGTTAACATCTAATAACTTTAAATATATCCTATACCTTGGAAATGTTGAAACAGCTTTATTTCAAAATGCCAGAGTAGTACCCAGCCCATTGCCAGCATTTTGCATCACTACAGATGCTTTATCAAGATACAATGGGTTCGCTCCAAGGTACCATTTATACTCCCAAATTACACATGAAAAACATGCATTTAAACTAGAGCAAGCTCACTCAGTTAAAAGTAATGTATCTTTAGCCCTACATTTCGTAGTGCAAACAAACTAGTGCAAGCTTACTCAGTTAAAAATAATGTATAGTTAACATTACATTCCTTAGCGCAAACTAGTGCAAGGCATTTGACACAGTCCCACACAAAAGATTAATATACAAGTTAGCCAGCCTGGGAGTGGGTCCCAAGATGACAGCCTGGGTAAAGAATTGGCTGGAGAACAGGACACAGAGAGTAATAGTAAATGGAGTCCACTCTGAAGAAAGGAGGGTTACTAGTGGGGTACCGCAGGGTTCAGTATTAGGACCAGTCCTCTTCAATGTCTTTATAAGCGACATTGCAGAAGGATTGGAAGGAAAAGTATGTCTCTTTGCAGATGACACAAAGCTCTGCAACAGAGTTGATGCACAGGGTGGGGTGGAAAGGATGAGAAGGGACTTGGCAAGGTTAGAGGAATGGTCAAATGTATGGCAGCTTAGATTCAATGCTAAGAAGTGCAAGGTAATTGCACCTGGGAAACAAAAACCCAGGGGAAGAGTACACAATGGGGGGTGAGATACTAACAACAACAAAAATGGAAAGGGACCTGAGGGTAGTCATATCAGATGACCTAAAGGTGGGCAAGCAATGTGAGAGGGCAGCAAGGAGGGCTGGAGGGAAACTGGGATGTATAGGGAGAGGCATCACCAGTAGAAAACAGGAAGTTATTATCCCTCTGTACAGACAGCTGGTGAGACCACATCTGGAGTACTGTGTGCAGTTCTGGAGACCCAATCTCTGCAAAGACATAGACAGGATGGAAGCTGTCCAGAGGAGGGCAACTAAAATGATGCAGGGTCTGCACCGGAAGACATATGAAGAGAGACGAAAAGAGCTTAATATGTATAGCCTCGAGGAAAGGAGGGAGAGGGGGGACATGATAGAAACGTTCAAGTACCTTGAGGGAATCAACAAAGTCCAAGAGGGTAGCATCTTTCAAAAAAAGAGGTGTGCAAGAACAAGAGGGCACAATTTGAAGATAGAGGGGGAGCGGCTCAGAGGTAATTGAAGGAAGTATTTTTCACAGAGAGGGTTGTGGATGCATGGAATGGCCTTCCGGAGGAGGCTGTGGAGTCAAAATCAGTGGTGGAATTCAAGCATGCATGGGACAGTCATAAGGCAATTCTAGGGGTTGGGGGTAGGAAGAAGTAGGCTGCTGGTTAACTAGGATCTGCAGCTTATCCAGTAGTTAGGGAAATGAGCAGACTGGGTGGGCCAAGTGGTCCTTATCTGCCGTCAAATTCTATGTTTCTATGTTTCTATGTAGTGCAAGCTCACTCAATTAAAAATAATGTATACTTAGCCCTGCATTCCTTAGTGCAAACAAACTAGTGCAAGCTCACTCAGTTAAAAATAATGTATACTTAGCCCTACATTCCTTAGTGCAAACTAGTGCAAGCTCACTCAGTTAAAAATAATGTATATTTAGCCCTATATTCCTTAGTGCAAACAAAGTAGTGCAAGCTTACTCAGTTAAAAATAATGTATATTTAGCCCTACATTCCTCAGTGCAAACAAAGTAGTGCAAGCTCACTCAGTTAAAAATAATGGATAGTTAACCCTACATTCCTTAGTGCAAACAAAGTAGTGTAAGCTCACTCAGTTTAAAAATATATAGTTAGCCCTACATAGATACATAGATACATAGATACATAGACAGTGTCGGCAGATAAGGGCCTATGGCCCACCCAGTCTGCCCATTTGAGCTTGTAAGTTCAGTTTGTTTTCCTAGAAGTCTGTTGCCCCTTACCCCTGACCTCTAGAATTCCTTTATGTCTATCCTATGCATTCTTAAATCCCGTGATTGTTTCAGCCCCCACCACTTCCTCTGGCAGGGTGTTCCACTTGTCCACCACGCTTCTGTGAAGAAATTCTTCACATGTTTCCTCTGAATCGTCCTCCCTCCAACTTCATCCCATGCCCTCAAGTCCTGGAACATCTTTTTCGCTTAAAATAGTGTTTTCCTGCACCCTGTTCCTCCTGTAAGATACTTGTATGTCTCTATCATATCCCTCTCTCCTCCTCTCCTCCAGGGAGCACATGTTCAGTTCCTTCAACTTGTCTTCATAGGACTTGTGATGCAATCCATGCACCATCTTTGTTGCCCTCCTCTGAACCTCTCTACCCTGTCTATGTCCTTACGTAGGTATGGTCTCCAGAACTGTACACTGTACTCCAGGTGGGGCCTCACTAGTGTCTTGTATAGTGGAATTATGACCTCCCTTTTCCTGCTGGTGATGCCCCTGCCTATACATCCCAGCATCCTATTTGCTTTAC
The DNA here is from genome assembly GCA_016271365.2 of Neoceratodus forsteri. Classification (NCBI taxonomy): domain Eukaryota; kingdom Metazoa; phylum Chordata; order Ceratodontiformes; family Ceratodontidae; genus Neoceratodus; species Neoceratodus forsteri. The sequence goes on from CM057456.1 coordinate 1,686,563,155, forward strand.
CTGCTGCCTTGTCACACTGTTTCCCTACCTTGAGGTCCTCAGAGATGACAACCCCAAGATCCCTTTCCTGCTTGGTGCATGCTATATCCTCACCCCCCAACTGATATATTGTGCCAGGGTTTATGTGTCCCATATGCATTATCTTGCACTTCTTTGCATTGAATTTCAACTGCCAAACCCCTGACCATTCTTCAAGTTTCTGCAGGTCGCTTTCATTCTGTCTACACCTCTGGTGTGTCTACTCTGTTACAGAGCTTTGTGTCATCAGCGAACAGTGAAATTTTGCCTTCTAGATCCCAAGTAATGTCACTGATGAAGATGTTGAATAGAACCGTCCCAGCACTGATCCCTGTGGTACCCCACTGGTCACTCTTCCTCTGTGGAGTGACAGCCATTTACCACCACCCTCTGTGTCCTGCCACCCAGCCAGTTACCTACCCACCACACTACTGTACTGCCCACACCCATATTCCCCAGTTTGTGTAATACATTTCTTAGTGCAAGCAAACTAGTGCATGCTTACTCAGTTTAAAAACATATAGTTAGCCCTATGTTTCTCAATGCAAGCTAGTGTACTATATATACATGTGTTAAAATGTATTATATGTTAAGCAGCATATTTACAAGACACAAATACACAAAGACACAAATACCAAAACACAGGATAAAAAGGAATGGAAGGAAATTGGGGAGGGGGACTGACATAGGAAAAAGAAAGGGAATGGAATGTAACAATACTGGAAAATTGGGGGGGGCAAGCAATATTAAACAATGCTCATATATAATAGATACCTGTTGAACAGTATACATTAGAAAAGGTTATACAAATAAGTAAATACACTGAAACAGTTAAAAATAGGCTGACCAACCACTACTACAACTACAAATCCTATATACAAAATCATGAACTTTATAGAAAAGCATTTAATTCACTGCAGGAAAAGGCTTAACTGAAAATGCCCCCCCCCCCCATTTCCTTCCTATTCTTTGTTTTGATATTTGTGTCTTGGAAATATGCTGCTTGACATATAATAATTTTTAACAAAATGTATTTATAGGACACTAGTTTGCACTGAGGAATGTAAGGTTAACTACTGCAGTCCAGAATATGTTTGTGCCTTGTAATGTTTGCACTGCCAGCTGTTGTGGTTTGTTTGCGGCAGACAATGTTCATGCTTCCAATAATGAGCTACAATAATCATATTCTGTGACAGCTAAGTGACAGGCAGCTAATCACAGCAGCTGTTTGCTAACTGCTTTACTAATGGCAGCAATCACTATCACCATGTAACCTACAGTAACCTGCCATAATTGCTGCAATCAAAATGTTTAAATTGATCTCTCCCTCCCAACCCCAACCCCATGGTCACCAGTCTGGTTACTTGAGGTACAGGAAAGTGGCATCACAAGCTGCTTCACAGTGTTGATGCCGATCCTAAAGTGGGTGAATTCTAAGTAACAGTCCAAGTGAGAATACTCATTAGATGTTACAGATATTGCTTCAGAGCAAACAGCATGGTCATCCAGTCCCCCCCCCCAAAAAAAAAGCCTAGGGTTTAGCTACTGCTGCCAGTGTTTCAGTTGTCCGAGAATATGTTGCAGGGACTCTGTGTGTTCATTGCCCTCACAGCTTCCAGCATTCAGGTTGTCTGCGGTATCCTAAATAAACAAGATTTAGGTTCAACAAAAACATTATCGATACAGTAATAATCACGTCTCATATATTTCACTTTCCCTTAATGTTTGCAGTTTTTTCCAAAAACGCGAACATAGAGAAAATAAAATGCACGCAAAAATTTTCTGGAATACAGTATATCTTTGTTTCTTAAATTGAGTGAGCTTGTTCTAGTTTAGGTGTACTTTTTCATAGACAATTTGAATATTTGAGAGTATAAATGGTACCTTATAGTGAATCCATTACATCTTGATAAAGCAACTGTACTGATGTGAAACATTGTCGACAGGTGGGGTGCTATTCTGGTATTTTTAAATAAAGCCATTTCAACATTTCCAAGGTGAAGGATATATTTAAAGTCATTAGGACTTATTAGTTTTTTGAGATTTTGATTCACCATAAAGCAATCTTTGAGGAAAGGTTGGGCCCATAAAGAAGTTCAAAGCAAAAATAAAGTTGAGACCTGGAGCGGAACTTTTGCTTTACAAGCCATGGTCCATGTTTTATGTTCTCTGTGAGGCTGTGGATAAAGAGTTAGCAAGATTAGAGGCAAGCAGTAGCCAGCAGCGAAGTAGATGAGCCACATGAATTTTGATAGCATCCAAATGAGACAAGTCCCTTCGCATATGTGGTGACTATAAAGTTACTATGTATATCAGTGTATTGATGGTAGGACATATCCATTTCTGAATGCTAAAGGTTTGTTTGCCACTCTGGCAGGTGGGGCCTGTTTCACAAAATTGGACTTGTCAAATGCATATCAACAACATGAACTGGACTCAGATTCTGAGGAATGTCTAACTACAACCACCCATTGGGATTGAACAAATAACACAAATTACCATACGGTGTTTCTAGTGCTCCTGGTATTTTCTAGTTAATAATGGACCAAAGTTTGCAAGGAATGGATTATGTGGTGTATTTCCTAGATGACATTTTAACCACAGGCCAGTGAAAAGAAGAACATTCAAAGGTACTGGATGAAGTGCCTACCCTTCTTCAGTGTTATGGGATCTGGGTTAAGCTGGAGAAATGTAGGCTTTTTTATTTTATTTATTTTATTTAAACAGCAGTTTGGAAAACCTTTGAGCCATAGGCTCATTTACAAAGGTACCTTGTCACAGTAAGACAAACCAAAATACACAGTATAGCAGTACAACACATAGGTATAACAGTAAATTAAGACATAGATACAAACAAGCTGGTACAGGTAGGATGGATGCAAACAATACTAGAGTTATGTTGTCCTTAGCAGCTTAGTAATAAGCTTTGTTATAAGTATTGAGTACGGCTTTGACTAGCGGCAGTTACAGCATCGGGTGTTAATAAGGTGGTTACGTAAGGAAGTTTTGAAGCACGATATAGTTGAGCTCGAGATGGAGGGGCAGGTGTTGAACCAGGAGGGGCCCTTAAAGCTGAAGGCTCTTTGGCCGTAAGAGGTCCTAGCTCTAGGATAACAAGAGAGCTTTCCCAGAGGTCCGAGTATGAACTAGTGGGACAGAGCGGCGATGGTGGTGGTCAATCCTGGTGGGGAAAGCCCAAGGAGGGTCTTTTTGTAAGAGTACAGGTAAGATATTTGAGGCGCCGAGATCAAGTACCAGCGCTTTAGCATACAGTAGACAGGTGTGTGTCATCCTAGATGCTCCAGTAATTAATCTGCAGGCCTTATTCAGAGAAAAGGAATTTTATGGAGTGCGGTCTGATCAGCAGCACCATACACCGGCAGTCCATAGTCCACTAGGGACAGGATAGAGGAGGTGAGCGTAGTCGAAGAGCCTCGGGAGGCAGTGTTTATACCGATGTAAGATGCCCAATCGGATATTAGTGGCAGTGGCTAGGCAGCGATGTGTCCATGGAAGGAGAGGGAGGGGTCAAAATGGATCCCTAGGTATTTATAGGAGCAAACTTGTTCGAGTGGGAATGAGGACCCAGAGTGAATGAGGAGTTTGAAGTTGCAGGACTTGTTTTGAGGTTGAGAGAAGAACATAGTTTTTGTTTTTTAAGATTTATCACCAATCTATAGTCCTTGAACCAGCCTCGAGTTCAGTGAAGGACTTCTGCAGCGAGTCCTGGAGGGCAATAGGGTTATGACTTGAGGCAAAGATGACTGCATCATCAGCGCATAATAGAATGTTCCCCGAGCAAGAGTGTGGAAGGGTGTTAAGGTAAAGGAGAATAGTAAGGGGCCCAGAATGGAACCCTGGGGAACCCCAGAAAAGATGGGACAGATGTCTGAGCAGGTCCCATTAATTTTTACACACTGTGAGTGGTCAGACAGATAACTGGTGCACCAGGAGATAGACCCAGCAGCAAAACCAGAGAGACTAAGGGCATCAAGAAGGAGGGGTTGGGAGACAGTGTCGAAAGCTTTTGAGAGGTCAATGAAGACAGCACCAGCCAGCGAACCAGTGTCTAAGGAGGAGTGGAGAAAGTTGGAGAACTCTAGGAGGGCTGTGTTGGTACTGTGGCCCACTCAGAAGCCATGCTGCTCAGGACAAAAGACATTGTAGGTGGAGAGGTAGTCAGAGATTTGAGAGGCCACCACTTTTCCAAGGCCTTGGAGAGAGGAGAGAGAATGGAGATCGGTCGATAGTTTCCAGCCACAGTCCTATCACCACCTTTAAAGATAGGGGTGACAGTGGTGACTTTCCAGGCAGTTGGAACCTTCCCCAGGCAAAGAGAGTGGTTGATGAGGCATGTGATCGGGGTAAGGACTGTGTCTAAGACCAGCCGTAGGATACACGGATCCAGGGTGTCACTGCCCGTACTATTACTCTTGAGAGCAGTGACAAGGTGCGGCCTAAGTTCTTGGGCAGAAACACGGCGGAGGAGAAAATAAGGGCGAGAAAGATTTACGGCAGGTGCTGGGGAGGAGGTCAAAAATTTGTAGGAGGATAGGGCTAAGGTCAGTGAATGAGGTGTTGAGGTGGTTGGCTATGAGGGTTGGGTCTGAGGAGATCACACCATTAATGTTGATCTGGTGGGTGGGGGAGTGTGCATCCCATTTAACTGTTTAATGTTATCCCAGAAGGTTCTGGGATTTCCCATGAGGCAGTGAGTGAGGACCGATAGTGCTCAGACTTACGCCATTCTGATGGCGAGTGCACTTGTTTGGTGGCAGCATATAACTGCCTGTCATTGCCGGCCAGTCTCAATGGCACAGTGCCATAGGTTGTCCCTATGTTTGAGCTGGTGGATCAAAGCTGGGGTAACCCAGGGGGCATTCTTCCTTTTAGAACGGCGGGTCAACACTGGGGCAAAGATATCCCAGGCATTATTAAAAGTTTGGGTAAAGAAGGAGAGAGCTGTGTCGATGTCAGGAGTTGCCAGTATAGGAGACCAGTCAATTTGGGACAGAAGTTCCTTAAGTTTTATCAGTCCACCAGGTATTAGACGCCGGCATGTGGACTGTGCTATGGGTTTGGGGACTGAGGTTGACCAGTGGAATAGAATGGGGGAGTGATCACTGAGAGAGTCTGGGAGGACTTGTACATTGGGGATCCGATTAGGGCGGTTGGTGAGTACCACATCAAGCAGGGTACTGGAGCCTCTCTTGGGGTTAGTCCTGGTAGGGTGGGTAACTAGTCTGCGTTAGGTCCTATTGCAGAAAAGGAGTCTCGGTAGAGGAGGAGGAGGGCTGAGCCAGTTGACATTTAAGTCACCCACCAGAATTTGATCAGCGGTAGGAGGTAGAGAGGGAGGTATTCTGTAAGAGAGGCAATGGCCTGCATTTGGTCCCTAGGGGACGTATGCAGTAGTCAGATAAAGGGTCCTTTAAAGGGTCAGGGTTAGTTTCAGCGTAAGTGCCTGGGCCCTGGAGTCAAGGATGGGAGCGGGCAGGGCTAATACGGGAGATTCCTTGACATAAATAGCGCAGCCACCGCCTCTGCCTCCCAACACGGCCAGACCGAAAAGGTGAAACCAGGAAGGAGACTAGGAGTCAGGGGAGGATTTCGACAGCCAAGTCTCAACCAGGGTGATAACATCAGGGTTAATTGATGTGACCAGGCATTGTAGTGAGTCAAACTTTTTTAGGAGACTACAGATATTCATGGAGACCATGCATAGGCCTGTGGTGCGAGTTGGGGAGCTCCTGGGAACTGGGCCAGGGTTTGGATGAATGTTCCCTGACAGGAGTAGTAGCATGACTAACACCTGGCTGGGAGATGGTGAGAGGTTTTCCTACGATTGACATGAGGGGAGAGGGAGGCTAAGGGAGCAGGGGTGGGCAGGAGGTACAGGAGGGAAAGCAAGAATAAGAAGACACCCAAATGTGCCTGAGTTGAAGAGAAAGCTATGGGGAGGGCAGGAGGATGGGGACACACAGAGGTCCCAAGGGCGGGGAGGAGGTTCAGGAGCAAGGGAGGGAGGTGCCAGGGCACAGTGTGGACTAGCAGATGGGTAAGTGGGTAAGTGCACTGCTAGTGGGATAGGCACAGGAAGAGCGTGATAGGCCAATACATTGTGGTGAGCAAGATCCCAGGGAAGTAGTGCTGTACAGGTAGGAGAAGTAGTGAGGCATAGGTCCTCTAATGGCCAGCAGGTATAACATGCAAATGGGAAAGTGGGAGATAGGTTCTGGGCAACAGGACGTGATGACACCGGATGTGATGTCACGGGGTGGATCATTAAATTGACAGCCGCCCCTGGGTGGGAGGGTGGTTGGGGCGGGTGGGGCAGACGGCACGAAGTGCCGTCGGGCTAGCACCCCTCTGCAGGCGTCCAGACAAAGAGAAGAGGCTCTCTTTACCTCGAAAGTTATCAGGATGGAGATTTGGCTTCTCAGCTACTCAGGTGAGCTGCTTGTGTTTTCAGTTGCTTGATTGTCCCAGTGCTTAGCTTGGGGAGCTGCCTCAAAAGTTATCAGGCTGGAGATTTGGCTTCCTCAGCTACTCAGGTGAGCTGCTTGTGTTGCTTCAGTTGCTTGATTGTCCCGAGTGCCTAGCTTGGTGGGGGGGAGCTGCCTCGAAAGTTATCAGGCTGGAGATTTGGCTTCCTCAGCTACTCAGGTGAGCTGCTTGTGTTGCTTCAGTTGCTTGATTGTCCCGAGTGCCTAGCTTGGGGCTTTTACTGTCCAGTGTGGAATATTTGGGACATGTAGTGGATGCAGAAGGGTTGCTGCCACTACAGAAATGTTTACAGCCATAGAAAAAGTGTCCTGATCTACAAATGTTACTGAACTTCAATCTTTCATTGGAATGCTGAACTATTATGGTTATTATGTTTGCTTGCACACATGTGCAAGAAACATAGTGCCATCATCCGAGTTTTCAGAGGTGTGGCAGCCCTCTTCCAATTCAGTCAGTGTGTTTGCAGGCATGGCCGCAGTTCTTCAATGCCTGCTGGAGCTGTCTATGACAGTAGTCCAAAATGCAGTGGAGTACAGTTGAAAGGGGGAGCTACGCTTCAGTGAGCAGTGATAAGATATCATCTGCTCATGCGCGCTCCCCCTACACATACACACACACACACGCACGCATACTGCAAATACTCACCCCCCACACACACACTGTGTAGCCAATGGGGGTGCCCAATCCCCCATTAGCTGTGCTGCACCCCCATCAAAACAGAGTTCCATATGCCACGCTGGGTGCCCACCCCAGTGTGGCTACAGTGTATGAATGTGGTGCCCAATCCCCATCGGCTCCACTGGTCCCCCTAGAGTACAGGGTGCCATGCTGGGAGCCCACCCAGCGTGGCAACAGATGCTGTTGCTGACGGGGGTGCCCAGTCCCCCATCAGCTCCATGCCCCCCCACTAGCCGTCCTTGTGCCACGCTGGGAGCCCACCACAGCATGGCAAATGTCCCGCATTGTCATTTTAAAACAAAAAACAACCTGAAACTGAAAAACGGTCACCACTGTCTCTGCCCCACCGCACTCACCCACTGCACACCCCCACCTCCCCACCTCCCCTCACCCCATACTTACCTCCGGACTCTGGTGCGGCGATCTTCGGTGGACCGGGAACACGTCTGCACTCTTCAAAGCCGACAGCGAACTGAAGAAATGCCAGTAAGCTGTACAGTGGGATAGATAGGGTTTTTTCAACTTTGCTGCATATCTCAGGCATTTCTTGGAATTTTTGCACCAAATTTTCAACATGGGGTTTTTGGGACCCCTTCTCATGAATGCTCTCACTGTCATGGCGTTAATTGGACCCGAAGGGTGATTTCGCAGTCGTTGCATGAAATCACCTTTCGGGGCCAAGCAACAAAATGACACTGCCACTGTTCATAAGGTGGGTTCTCAAAAAGCCTATGTTGAAAATTTGGTGAAAAATTCCTAAAAATGATTGTTTTATGAGCATGCGTTGCGCAGTTCCTACGCACGCTCATAAGTTCGCGAATTTTCAATATTTTCACTCCAGATTTTCAACATTGCCATTTTACCACACCTCCTTATGAGCAGTACAGCTGTCATTTTTCACATCTTGCCCAAAACGTATTTCCGCCCATGTAGCGCACAATGGTGCAGTCAGTGTGCGAAATGAATGTATGGGACACATTAAGAAAATCACAGTGACACTGTTAATGAGCAGAGGTCTTAAAATGGCTATGTTGGAAATTTGGTGAAAAAATTCTTAAAAATGACTGTTTTACAAATGCGCGTTGCGAAGTTCCTACCCGAGCTCGTAAGTTTGCGAATTTTCTATATTTTCACTCCAGATTTTCAACATTGCCATTTTATTACACTTCCTTATGAACAGTACAGCTGCCATTTTTCACATGTCACCCCAAATGGGTTTCTGCACATGTAGTGCACAATGGTGCAGTCGGTGTGCAAAAGCAATGTTTGGGACAGACTAAGAAATTCATAGTTATACTGTTCATGAGCCGAGGTCTTAAAATGGCTATATTGAAAATTTGGTGACAAAAGTCCATAAAATGACTGTATTATGAGTGAGCATTGCACAGTTTCCATGCACCCTCGTAAGTTCATGACTTTGTAATATTTTGAGTCCAGATTTTCACGAGTGGCATTTTTCCACACTTCCTTATGAACAGTACAGCTGTCATTTTTCACAACATGGCCGAAATGTGTTTTCACACTTTCAGCGCAGAGATGCGTGGTCATTGTGGGAAATCATTGTTCGGGACAGATAAAGAAAATCACAATGACACTGTTCATGATCGGAGGTCCCAAAATGCCTGTGTTGACAATCTGCTGTAAAAAATCCCCAAACTAATTACATTACGGGTGTGCGTTGCACAGTTTCTATGCCGTCCGTGACTTCACCAGTTTTTTTAATATTTGTACTGCAGATTTGCAACATTGCCATTTTACACCTCCCCATGAACAGTACAGCTGTCATTTTTCGCATCCTGTTTGGAATGTGTTTTTGCACCTGTGGTGCTAAATGCCGTAGTCGCTGTGCATAAGCAGCTTTCGACTAACAGACTGATATTGCCACTGTTCATGAGGTGGGGGTCACAAGAAACCATGTTGAAAATTTGGAGTGAAAATACCAACGAATGCCTGAGGTGTTAGGGTTTCCAACCATAACGCCCCACCCTGTAGAGAATGACAGGCAACAGGGGTGTGACTTGGGATTCTTGCCTGTAATGCTCATACCATTCCACATCCTGCAGCCAGTGAGAGACATTGAGGTATGCCTTGGACTCTTCAGCCCCAAACTTCACCCCATTCTCCTATACTGCACCCATCTCACTGTATTTCCTGATGGAATGGGATGTGCATAAGAACCAAAGACCTCAAGGCACACCTTGACACTTGTCAGTGTCTGCAGAGTAGGGTGTGGTGAAATGGCGTGGCCGTTATGCCTGACGACCCAAAGGCACACCCCAATGCCTGTCACTCTCTGCAGGGTGGTGGTGAGGTTGGCTTCAGTTCAATACTTCACTGCCATTTCTATTATGCAGCTCAGTAACTTCTACACTACCAGTGCCAATGCCAGCAAGCAAACATTTGGCATTGACAAATGCTTGTTTTTTGGAAGGCCTGGCAACTACCCTGAAACCTTCACATGACCCACTACAGAGGCATAAGCTTTGGAAGTGGTCAGGTGAATGTGAAGTGGCATTCAATAAATGCAAACAGAAAACCAATCCTACTGTTTTTCTGTATATTTAAAATAATAAAGGATAAAAATTACAAAGCAAAAATCTCATTAGAACCTCTGGAAATTCCAGCTTTAAGTATCTTTGCAAATAAATAACCAATGCCTGAGCAAGGAAAGGAGGAGGCTAAGTGTGTGTGTGTGTGTGTGTGTGTGTGTGTGGGGGGGGTTGGAAAAGTGAAAAAAAATAGATTTTTTAGGGCTTTTAATGTAAATTATGCTGAAAGGAATCTCCTTGGCCTGAACTTATAACAATGGATTGTGGAAATAATTGGTACTTGGATGGGAGAGGAAACTGACCAAATAAAAAAGCATTAGTTGGCATAAACCTGGAAAGGGGTAGGGGAGCAAAGGAAAGGAAAGGAAAAGGACTGTTTAAAGCAGTGGTGCATGATAACGTTAAACATTTTAACCATTACTTTTTTATTCTACTTTAGTTTGCCCCTTTTCTCCTGACTTGTACAATACCTTTTTTCCCCATTTTGAGTCTACTTTAGTGATTTTCTCACATTTTAAATAAATTTTAGATAATAAAAGGAGCACTCTTATAAATATGACTCAGATCAGGCTTTCATCACTATTCGTACTGTAGTTGTTTTTGAACCCCTACTGATATATGAGGTCAGGGAGCACTGCCTGCTGCATAATAGTTCATTTTAGTCACAATACAAGTAGAAGTGTCTGAAAAAAACTTCCACCAGTGGAATTTAAACAAAAGCCAGACTTTCGCTTCTGCAAAAGTTTGGAAATCCGTTTCCAGACTTTTGCAGAAATTCCACCTGCCCTGCACCCTAACAGTAGCATTTACTTTAATTACTTCCCTGGTGTCTACTGGCAGCCCCTCCCCCGCTGGTCACTAATCACCACTCAGTGGCCCAATGTAATTCCCTGGTGGCTAGCAGTACTTGTCCCCATCCAATTGCCTGCCCAACATTTAATAAAAAATTCCTGGTTGCTAGCAGTCCTTCCCCTCACCCGATCACCCACCTGATGTGTCCAGTGTAACCCCTCCTGATTCCTATCCCTCATATAGTAATATATTATAAATATTTTTTCTTCCCTGGTGGTGTAGTGGGCATCCCACCCCCCCACTCCCAGCAAGTAATGCCCCACCACCCTGCTCCTCCTCGATCCTGAAATGTAGTGGGCGACTGTCATGGACCTCCAATCTCCTCCATGATTGACCACCCACTGAACTGTCAATGAATGAGCAAATCTTTGTATAAGCATGAGCTCATTCATTGACAGCTCAGAGGACTGCTAGCCATGGAGGAGAGTGGAGAACTGTGCCAATTGCCCACTCTGTTTCAGGATCAGTGGGAGTGGGGTGGTGGGACACTACCTGCTGGGGTGGGGGCAGGGAGTACACTAGACCACCAGGGAATAAGTTCTCATATTGGATATCGGGGATATGTAGGGGGGTTCACTAGACCACCAGGGAAAAAATGTTCATAAAATATTACTAGACAGTGGCAATTGACATTGATCATTTGATTCCCTCCCATCCTGAATGACACTGTTGGGAGCAGAGTGAAATTTGATGTGCCTGACTATATATTTTTTTACAGATATGCCACTGTTGCCTAAGGGCTCTGAACCTTTGTTGATTTAACTGGTGTTGCAGACTTTACTCTGGTGGGAAAGTGGTTTTGTTTTTTTTATAACCTATTATAGGTTCAGCGGCCATAGTAGGCAGACTATGAAAGCTGCAGTGATGAGCTGGGAGCTGAGTAGCCAAGGAATTGGGGAGCAACTAAGAGAGTGAAGTGAGTGAGAAAATTGGAGCTAGTGGCTCCTGTAGAAGAAGGAAGATTTGGAGGCCCTGGAAGAACTGGAATCGCAATATTGAAATGCAAGAGAAGATGAAGTATTTTTTCACAAAGAGGGTGGTGGACGCATGGAACAGCCTTTCTGAGGAGGTTGTGGGTCTAAAACTGTGGGAGAATTCAAGAATACATGGGACAGATATAAGGCAATTCTTGTGGGGGGTAAGAAGAAATAGGTTGTTAGTTAACTAGGATCTGCAGCTTATCCTGTAGGTAGGGAAATGGGCAGACTAGGTGGGTCAGGCGGTCCTTATCTGCCATCAAAATCTATGTTTCTATGACAGTGAACCAGAGTAACCAGCATAAAGAACCCTGCAGCCTCAGACAAACTATATAACAGAGTGGTGAAAGTCAGGACAATATTGTCAAAACAGCAGAAAATGGGAGTTCTAATAGTTCTTGTCAAATTGAATATATATATATATATATCTATCTATCTATATATATATATATATATATATAGATAGATAGATATATATATATATAGATCTGTATATATATATATATAGATCTATATATATAGATATATATATTAGAGGCAAAAAACTCTGTTTAATGCATTAGTTAGGGTTGTTCCACACTGACAAAAGTGAGGAAATTCAGTGTAGGGTTGAAAACCCCTTGGACCCCAGTGCCCACCCCTCAACCAGTATTGGGTGCGCATTGGGGTTATCAACTAACTCTCACCCATGACATGTGTAAGCAGCAGAAGTATGGGAGAATGGGGTGAGGAGTTGGGATAGATGACCCAAAGCGCACCTCAATGCTGGTTGTGAAGGTGGCCGGAGGTCAGAGGGGTTTCAACCCTAACACTGAATTCCTCACTTTTGTCGCAGTGGAACAACCCTAACTAATGCATTAAATGGAGTTTTTTGCCTCTAATTTCCCTTCTTTTTGAGAATGATAATGAGAAATAGTGAATGTAATGCAGCGGTGGGAGCGCAGGGGCCCTCTGGGCCCCGAGCTCCCGCCACATAATGCGGCGGCAGGAGCGCAGGGCCTTTTGAGCCCCATGCTCCCTCCACGTGATGTCTTGTGGCATAGTAACAGGAACAGCAACGCAAACAGAAGTGCTAACAGTGGCGCACATGGTAACGCAAGTGCGAATGAGAACAGAAAGGGTAACGCACACGGTGGCATAGACAGAAACGGTCGGCCACATGATGCATTGTCACATAGTAACATGGTGCCTGCAAATGGAAATGTCAATGGGCATGGTGACGCAAAGCGAAACAGAAAGAGAAACAGTACAGTAGACAGAAATTTCAAAAAATAACAGAAACACAAGCGCAAATGAAAACGCAAAGGATAACGCACATGGTGGCGTAGACATCAACGGTAAGTAAAACGGGTATGGAACTGCTAGCAGAAAGGGCAACGGTAACAGTAATGTAAGGGCACAGGCTGGTTTTCCCCAAAAGCTGCATAGAGAAAGACAGTGAGTACAAAGAGCGTATGCATAATGGAGGATCACGTGATACAGCAGTCGGAGCAGTAGGAGCTCCCACCATCCCAATCTCTTTTTTCAATAAAAAATGCTTCAAAGAGGTTCTGCAGCCCTGTAAATGAAGCCTACATGATTAGTGAATTGGGGAGTGAGTTTTACATCATGGTATAGAGGCGGAAATGAAATCCGCGATGCCCCGACATACCCCTCCTGTCTCCCCCAAGAAATCCGTGAAGAGACCCAAGGCCCAGTCATCAGGTGGCGGTAAGATGCCAACTGCCGCAACCTTGAAAGTGCTGGAGCCAGAGATAACAACTCTCACCTTGGAGCTACTCCAAAGAGAATTGCTACCCTTAAAAGAAGACATGAAAACTGTAGCTTCAGAAATTAAGCATTTGGCAGGGGCCCTGGACAATCTGAACCTCAAGGTCACGGATGTTGAAGTCCAGGTGACATCGGTGGAGAAAACCTTGAGCTGAGCCGAGGAAACCACGGTTAGTGACCGCCAGCGTATTAAGAAACTTGAGCAAAAAGTAGAAGATCTGGAGGGGTGATCCCGACGTAATAACGTGGTTGTCTTAGGAATACCCAAAAAGGAAGAGGGTCAGAATGTCATTTTATTTACACAAAGGCTGTTTGAAAAGCTTGCTGGCCCCTCTTCCTATGGTCCTTCATACACTCTTGACAGGGCCCACTGAGCGTTTCGGCCGATACCAGCCCCAGGCCAGCAGCCCAGGCCTCTGATCACTAAGCTACTGAATTATCAGGAAAAACACCATCTACTTTCCAAAGTAAAAGAATTGGAGAAGGTCCTTTGGGAAGGCAAGGCAATACGAGTCACTCAAGATTTGCCAGCTTCTGTGCGGCAAAGGAGTTCCCTTTTTCATCCCGTCATCACAAAGCTCATCGTGGCAGGCATAAAATTCCATATGGGATACCCGGCCCATTTACAGGTGATGGTGTCCAGGGCCTGGGTATCCTTTGAAGACATGGATATGGCTATCCAGACTTTGCAGAAGGAGTTCCCTGACTTGTTTAGGCTTAAGTGAGGTGAGTCGAGGGGGATGACTACTGGTGAATGACCCGTCGAGGAAGGCAAATTTTTTGGAGGAAGCAGACTTCTATGGGAAGTTTAAACATAAGAGACATGTTAGAGAAGGACTTTTTCTCGGTTGTATGTTTCTAGAGTCGCAAGTTTGTTGCTTCAGTTTTACTTATAGAAGACTGATTGACTCAAATAGCTCTTATGGACAATTTTTGTTTGAATCTTTGGAGGGGGGGCTGCTTTGATGGAACTATACAGCTTTAGAAATTCTCACACTGTTCATGCCTGGGCATACCACGGAGTCCCAGGGGGATCTGAAGGCTACTGCATGCTCATGTTCACCGAGCCTGGGCTATAGATGGTGGTGTGGTTGGATTACCCCCTAGGCGAAGTGGGAATGTGCGAGGTGCCCCAGATGAAACCTTCACTAGGGGTCAAGCACGGGGGCTTCCTGGAGGTTAAGTGCATAGCCTCTGGACATGAAGCCTGCACATAAGCATTCGCCACAGGATAACGCCCCCCTCAAAGAGCTACACATCTATAGAGTTTTGGAATGGTGGGAGGGCCATGGCCGAGGACCACAGTGGGACTCGATGCATTACGTAACTGTGACAGGAGGGTTATGGACCGTACGATACAAAAGGTCAATTAAGGATTTAGGTGGCATGTTTTTCAGAGGTTTTGAGGGTGGGAGGGGTTGGGGTATGTTTGTTATTAAGTGGGTAGGCTGGGGAGGGTTAGTATATTGGTACTTTATCATGTTTTTCCTGGGTATTCAAGGGAAGGGGGAATACGGGAATGGTAAGAGGGGGAGGGTTCCTCAGCACAGCTCAATGGGAATAGCGATATAATCACTCCACCCAGAGCCCTGGTCTTTTCAGGGTCTCATTCCATAATTAGTGAATAGGGCTAACATCATAAGGATTGCCACTTGGAATGTTAAGGGTTTAAGACAGCGTGTCAAACAATACAAAGTTCTCAAGCATTTGGATCTACTATCAATAGACATAGGTATTGTACAAGAGTCTCACCTGCTAGATTCAGAGGCTGACTGTATGAGACGAATGCAGATTGGGCAAATTTTTTCGGCCGAGGGGACCACCAACAGTGCCGGAGTCCTAATTGTGATTAACAGGAAGGTCCCATTTATAGTGAAACAAGTAATTAAGGATCCGCAGGGTCGTTTCCTTTTTATCCATGGGTATTTGTGCACTACCAAACTCATTTTGGGGACTATCTATGGGCCTAATTCTGACTCCCCTGACTTTTTTTGTAAAGCTAGTTGAGGTATTGCAACCATACTCCTCACTACCGATGGTTGTGGGGGGAGATATGAATGTGGTGATGGATTCATCAATGGACCGCTCCACTTTCACGAGCAGAGCTCGCTCACCAGCCCAAAGAGCCCTGTCAGAATTCTTAGAGTTCCATGCTCTTTGTGATATATGGAGAGTGCTCCATCCCAAGGAAAAGGAATTTACCTTCGTATCTCCTGTTCACAACACTTCATCCCGTATCGATTATATTTTTCTCTCACACAACCTCCTTCCCAGAGTGGTTGAAGTTCTTCTACAGCCGGGTCCCCCATCTGATCATGCCCTGGTCGTATGCCACTTAATGCCCCTCGTTCCACCCAGGAAGTCTCGTAGGTGGAAGATAAATAACTACTGTATATGCTAAAGGAGGACAAAACAGTCCAAGCAGTCAGTGAATATATTCGTCACTTTATAGAAACCAATTCTGGTTCAGTTGAGAGACCTGATATGCTGTGGGGTGCCTTCAAGGCATTCATGAGAGGCATCTTAATTAGCCTAGCCACTTCCCTGAAGAAGGAAAAAGAGAGAAAATTGAAGGAGTTATTGCAGGAAATACAGCATAAAGAGGCAAGAGTAGGCCCCCCTTTAACTGAACTGGAAAAACAGGAACTGGTCAAACTTAAAGAGGACTACTTAGAATTACCGAGGGAGAAAGCAGAATTTGCAATCCTCAGGGCCAGAGCGGCATATTCAGACACTGGAGAAAAGGCTGGAAGGCTGCTGGCACTGAGGATCAAGCAAATGGAAGTGAATAGGCACATTTTGGCAATGCGTTCCCCAACAAGTGACACGCTCCTAACGACAACTGAGGAGATAGTCTTGGTATTTCAAAGGTATTATGCCAATTTGTATAGCCCCAGGGATTCAGTTTTGGATATTAGTGTGGATCTTTATTTGGGGGCCTCCGGACTATCCTCTCTGATGGACACCCAACAGGTCCGACTGATATCCCCTATAACTGCGGAGGAGATCACCAGAGTCGTAAAGGCTTTGCCCTCTGACAGATCTCCAGGCCCAGATGGGTTTTTGGCAAATTTTTATAAAAGATTTTTAAATCTTCTGCTCCCCATATTACTATCCCTCTTCCAATACATCCTATCCAGGGCACAAACTGACCCGACCCTCTGGGAGGCTTTAATTGTGTTAATCCTGAAACCGGGGAAAAATCCAGAATTGCCGGCAAGCTACCACCCTATATCCTTAATGAATCAAGACATTCAAATTCTAGCCAAGATTTTGGCAGACCGCTTAATTTTAGCAATCCCCGATCAGATTGGGCCAGAGCAAGTCGGGTTTGTTCGAGGTCGGTCGTCCCTGGACCACCTTAGGACCCTGTCGCATGTCCTCTCCACATCCAGGGATGCCCCTTACCCGGCGGTCTTAGTTTCACTGGATGCAGAGACGGCATTCAACAGGGTGGACTGGAACTTTTAACTTAGGACTTTGAATGCATGTAAGTTCCCTCACCTTTTTCAAAACTGGATCAGAATTTTTTACAGCGCACCGTCAGCTACAGTGATGGTGAATGGGGCGATTTCTGAAAATTTTCACTCCATTCAGGCACCAGACAGGGTTGTCCCCTATCGCCGTTGCTCTTTATTTTATACTTAGAGCCCCTGATCTGCTGAATCAAGCAATGCTCTCTAATTCATGGGGTGGGTATTCAAGGGGTTGAAGTCAAAATATGGGCATATGGTGATGATCTACTATTGCAGCTGACCGATCCGAGTAATTCGATACCAGCGGTGCTGGGAGTGATTCAAGATTTTGCTATGCTCTCTGATTATAAACTAAATGTCGACAAATCTCTGGTGTTCTCACTCAATCAGAGGGTGAATAAATCACTAGTCAATCAAAGTGGCATGTCCTGGGCCTCAAACTCTTTAAAATATCTGGGCATCCAAGTGGTTAGAGATCCGGCTCGTCTTTTAAAGTTAAATCTGGATAATCTAATAAAAATCTTGGAACTAGATTTGAAGAGATGGTCCAAGTTACCCATTACACTCTGGGGGTGGGTAAATCTCATTATGATGAATCTCTTCCCCAGAATTTTTTACCCACTACATTTGCTTAACATGTGCATCCCTAGTACATGGTTCTGCAAAGTTAATGCAATAATAACTAACTTCATTTGGGCCAAAAGGCAACCCAGAATCGCATATCACAAGTTAGCCACCCCAAAGGATAGAGGAGACCTTCGCCTCCCATCCCTGATTTTTTATTACTGGGCGAGTCAAATGGTTAAATACTTAAGATGGTTAGAGTACAAGGGGGAAATTGCCTCAGCAGAGAGCCTTCTGATATGGTTACGAGTAGAGTTATCTTATATCAGGCAGGAGGGCCTGACGCCACTATCATTGCTACATATTAAACCGAGCGACCTCCAACCGAAATTGAAACTCACCACTGGCAATCTCAGTGAAGGTGCATGCACAGATATGTTCCAGTATGGAACATAGGCAGGCGATAGACTTGGCCCAACTGGACTGTGGTAACCCTAACGTAAAATTAGACAACAAGCCAATTAACAAAAACTGGCTCCCACAACTGAGCAAGGCTACCCTTGCCCAGTTAGCTGCTCAGGGCTGCTCATGGCTCTCAGTTATCACTATTTTGAGTAGATTCGAGATACCTACTAAATCCATTTTCAAAGTTTACCAGCTAAAACACTTGCTAGTAAAAGAGTTTGGGCCGTCCCAACCCCCTTCAAATAGGAAAAGGTTCCAGGATGTGCTGCGAGTATTAATAGGATGCAGACACACCATGTCCGAGATTTCCAAAGTTTATACGACTGTAAATACCCTGAAGAATTCATACCAAAGGCATACTGGGCAGTTTACTTTCCCAGTCTAGAAATAGATGGAGCAGCTCTCTGGAAAAATGTTCAAAAATATGTTACGCAGGACAGGTTGAAATTGACACAGTTTCATATCTTGCACAACAGATACTATACTCCTCAGAGGCTCCATAGGTTCGGTCTTATTGACTCGGCCCTGTGCTCCAGATGTGGACAGGAGGAAGGTACATTGTACCACATATTCTGGTCATGCCCGAAGGTCACTACTCTCTGGAATGATATTCGTTATAGGATGGACCCCCTCCTGGGCCTTTCTGATCTTTTCAACCCTGAGGTGTGCCTGCTGGGAGATTATGCTTCCATATCAGTTGTCTCCAGGAGGTACTACATGGCCTTAATTTCATTATCAATCAAAAAGGTCATCCTTCGGCACTGGAAGGAAAACATGGACATTTCCTTCTCAGAATGCCTCAAGGAGATCTTAGCCAACCTCAGAATGGAAAAAATGATGGCTAGTTTAAACAATAGGCTGACTAAATACAAACGTATCTGGGAACCTTTATATATGTATGTTATTCTAAACTACATCTCCAAGTAGTAGCTTAGAATATCTCAGAGAATTCTTGATTAGTCTGAGCTGTGCTGGGGAGGGAGGGAGGGGGAGGATGGAGGCAGCTTCTTTCAACAGTTGCAGGAATATGTCGCAAGTGGAAAGTTATAAGTAATGTATGCAGCTGCTCTTATATGTAGCTGTGAAAATTAATAAACTTTGAATTAAAAAAAAAAGAATGTATGCATAATAATGGGTATCGGAGCAGAAAATGAGGACTTGGAATACTAAATAGGTTATATCTCAGTAACCGTATGATGTAGAAAAGAAATTTAAAAGTCATATGATTTATGACTGTCCTGGCTAGTTTTGTACTTAGCCCCCATTAGGGGGCTAAGTGTATTTTGACAAAAAGTCTGTATCTCACACCATTTCCGAGATACGGGCCCTGAAAGGTGCAGCAAACACCATAATGTTATCCTATGGGAAAAAAAGAGAAGTTCGGAGTGCCATAACTTTGCCTCCCTGTAATATTTGCTCACCAAACCACTGAAAGGCACATCTGTGGGCTGTTGGCTGTCTTCCCTCCAAATTTCAGGAAAAAAGACCAAACGGTTATTTTGCAGCAGGGCGCCAAACGAGTGTTACAATGTGTCAGGCGCCGTAATGTTATCCTATGGGAAAAACTGTCAATTTTGGAGTGCCGTAACTTTGACGCCATTTAATATTATTTCAATACAACACTGAAAGGCACATCTGTGAGATGTTGGCTGCATTCCTTCCAAATTTCAGCCCCAAACACCCAACTGTTCTTTTGCAGTGGAGTGCCAAAGAATTACTGTTATTTTGGGCATAGTGTCGCAAAGTAGTATTGCAATTTGCAAAAGCTTTCGCAAAAATTTGTGACACTTTCATGAGTGTGACACTACTTTGTAAAAGTACTTTTTTCAGAAATCTGAAAAACATATTTCTGGGGTGTTTTACCCCAAAATAAAGACATGGCTAGCATCCTCAGGGCCCGACTAGGTGAATACAAAAATAATTAGGTTGCTAGAGGGTCTCAATTTTAAATGCCAAGCGTTTTTTTGATCACTAACTAAAAACAAGATGGCAGATTTGTGACAGTAACAGGACCATTTGCGACAGTAAAAACTGCATTTGCGACACTGTCAAACTTTTTGTTCACTTTTCCCATTGACTTATAATGGGAAATTGTTTATTGAATAACTTTTGAACCGTTCAATATTTTTTTCACGAAATCTTTGAAAGGCACATTGGAGACCCTGGCCACACATTTCCTGAAGATTTCGGGCCAGTCATGTAAACCGTGCAACCTGTAGCTGCAATAGCAGAATTCCAGAAAAAGCGTAAATGCACGCGCAGATCACGCTTAATAACTCCGCAGCCATATATCCGACCAGTACAAAACTTGGCAGTTTCCAAGGCCTATGGTTCTTGATCGTGTATTCCAAATTTCAGGTAAATCCATCAAACAGTTGCAAAGTTATTAAGGAGCAAAATTTTGGGTTTAACATAGAAATGGCTCCTCAACCCTAACTATGGTAGCACTACCGTGCTACCATAATATATATTAGTGTATGGGGTATTACCTTTGGGCAATTTATAAAGATATCCCCTGATAGCATTCTGATGCAGCACTACCATGCTAACTTAATGATTTTGGTGTTTAGGTATTTCAGCAACCTGGTGATTTAAACTCTGTTGACTCATGTTATTTTAAAATTAAAATTGGTAAACTTTGGTACAAAAATTTTTTTTTACATTTTAAATCTTCATGGCACTCAGTCACGTGATGACAGGAAGATAATCTGCACAGGTGCTGGCAATTTTTTGTTCATAGTCCTCTACAATATTATCTGCCTCCCTCCCTGTCTCTTGGCCTTCTCTTGCAAGCACTTATTCCTAGTTCTCTGACCCCTGGTCTCTGCCTTGCCTATACCTAATTCCTTACCATTTCATACTGTACTTTTTCTCCCCTGTTTTCCTTTGACTCATTGGTCTGGAAGCACTAACAACCATAGATAGAAACATAGAAACATAAACTTTGACAGCAGATAAGGACCGCTAGGCCCATCTAGTCTGCCCATTTCCCTACCTACAGGATAGGCCGCAGATCCTAGTTAACCAACAGCCTATTTCTTCCTACCCCCCACAAGAATTGCCTTATGTCTGTCTCATGCATTCTTGAATTCTCCCACAGTTTTAGACCCCAAACCTCCTCAGGAAGGCTGTTCCATGCATCCACTACCCTCTCTGTGAAATAATACTTCCTCACATTGCCCCTAGAACGCCCTCCTTCTATCTTTAAATTGTGCCCCTTGTTCTTGCAAGTCTCTTTTCTGAAAGATGCTACCCTCTTGGACTTTGTTGATTCCACTGAGGTACTTAAAAGTTTCTATCATGTCCCCCCCCTCCCTTCTTTCCTCAAAGGTATACATATTAAGCTCCTTTAGTCTCTCCTCATACGGCTTCTCTTGCAGACCTTGCACCATTTTAGTTGCCCTCCTCTGGACTACCTCTATCCTGTCTATGTCCTTGCAGAGATGGGGTCTCCAGAACTGGACACAGTACTCCAGATGGGGTCTCACCAACTGTCAGTACAGAGGCATAACAACTTCCTGTTTTCTGCTGCTGATGCCTCTCCCTATACATTCTAGTATACCCCCAGCCCTCCCTACTGCCTTCTCACATTGCCTGCTAACCTTAAGGTCGTCTGATATGATTACCTCCAGGTCCCTTTCCTTTTTTGTTATTGTTACTACCTCCCCACCCATTGTGTATTCTTCCCCTGGGTTCTTGTTTCCCAGGTGCATTATTTTGCACTTCTTTGCATTGAATCCTAGTTGCCATACCTCTGATCATTCCTCCAACCTTGCCAAGTCCCTTTTCACCCTTTCCACGCCTCCTTGTGTATCAACCCTGTTGCAGATCTTTGTGTCATCTGCAAAAAGGCATACTTTTCCTTCAGTCCCTCTGCAATGTCACTGATGAAGACATTAAAAGGACTGGACCCAATGAACCCTGTGGTACCCCACTAGTAACCCCTCTTTCTTCAGAGTGGACTCCATTTACAATTACCTTCTGTGTCCTGTTGTGCAGCCAATGTTTTACCCAGGCTACCACCCTGGGACACACTCCCAGGCTGGTTAATTTGACTATTAATCTTTTGTGTGGGACTGTGTCAAATGCAAATTATTAACAATTATACTGTTTCTGCTTGGATTGTTTTGTTATCATTGTTATGTTTCCAAATGTGGCCTCCATTATATATAGTACTGATTCTTATATTTGTTATACTTTGTTCCTTGCATAGTATTTAATATTTACGACAGCTGTTACACATGCAAATCACCACAGAATGTTATGCTGGTCCAACTTTAAGCAAAATTGCATGGTGCCAAAAGGCCTCTCACACAGTTTGCAAAGGGTGTTAGCACCCTTTGCAAACTGTCTCTAACCTCCTTATTTAACAGTGACCAACATAACTGATCTAACATAGGCCACCATGATACTTTGCATTGTGAGGCATGTGTGATTTTGTATTTTCCTGAAACTTGGCTTCCCAGCCAAATGCCCTTTGGGGTAACCCTTGCCTCAGTGTTTGCACACAGAGGTTCTTTGTCTGTTACACATGGTTGCCTTGTACCTCATCTTCACCCTGAATACCATGTATATATCAAGGACTGTATTGGATACTGGAACATTTATGGACATTTGTTATACTTTGTTCTCTGTGCTGTATATGTTATATGCTGTTTCTCTGCTCCTCATTACCCTGTTCTGTTTTGCCTACTGTAACCTCCCGGGTTGTACCTGAAAATAGTCATGTTTTTGGCTAGTGTACCCACCTGGTAAACAAAAACTAAATAAATAAATATAGCAGATCCAGCAGCAAGTAGCCATTGTAGACTGCATATTTACCCTACTGAAGCAGAGCCAGTAACCGCATTCGGATTTGAATTGTGACTCACGTTGAAGTTTTTTTGACAAATATAGGAACAATTGGAGATGAAGAGCAAACAGAATGAAACACCGGGCAGCAAGTTAATGAATTATTGAATAAGAACTAGCTTTTAGTATTTAGTAACTTACTATTTAGTATTAATATTTTATTATTTTAGACATTTTAGAAAATTTTAGGAATTTAGCTACTGCTATTGTAATTGATTTTAAAAGCCAAATATTATAAAAAGTAACCACTCACAAACCAAAGAGGTTTAAGTAAAGGATAGGGGGTAGTTACTACTATTCAATTATCAAACCTTATGGGTTGCTGTATTTCTTTCCCCTTTCTATTTTTGTTTTGGTTTTTTTCTAGTTTTATTAAACTGGCAGTCTGGGTAAATGCAGTTTATCTACCAAAACTGGAAAGTATAGCAAGACATTATGAGGCTCGATTAAATTGGGGAAGATATTTGTGGATATTGAGGATTCCTTATGGACTGTATATGCATCCATATAAGGGAGCAACTTTGTCTGTTATAGCCAAAAATCCCAAGACTGATGGGGAACTGATAATGCCGAGTGTGGGAGTGTTGGAGCGTGGAACACCGAGGAAGCAAAGGCCCAAGAAAGCCCTGAACTGACATTAGTGTGGCAACAAGTGGTTAAAACAGAAGGTGTTGCCAAGTGAGTGAGGATAATTTTTCTTTTGTGTTTGGATTGTGTTTGGACTTGGAAAGCAGCAAACAGCAAGAAACCTGTTAAGAACTTGCTAAGAACTTATAAAGCTTTTAGAAAGATTAAAGTAAAAACAAACCTTTTTTAAGGTACTCAAGAAATATACTAACAAAGCACTTCAGCATTTTTAGCATCTTAATTTCAGTGTATTATTGAAACTTGTAGTGTTTCATTGTAAATTATACATTAATCAGTTTGTTGTGTATGATTTTAGACATTAGAGAATCTCTCTTTCAAGATTATGTCTGGAGAATTTTATGAAATTTGTTAAACCACCAGACTTTTAGAAAGGAGTCGTATAAGATATATGATGCAAACAATAACCTGAAGTGGGAAAACACTTAGTAATGAGCTACAGGATATTAAAGGCATATTCCCCTTCCTCTCACACCCCTCCCCCTCTCCTTCATTCTACTAACCCCACTTTATCCTTTTCATGCTACTCCTGAGGAACATTGATTATCTCCTATGCAACTTGCTGTATATCAATTTCATCTGTATGTATGTTAATATATATATAGTTCTCTTTACGTATATGCACATTATATTTATGTACTATATCACCTCATATCATGTGGATTTACGTATTTTTCTATCTTGTACTATTGTAACCTTTTATTATTTGTCAGACTGTCTACTGCTGTATACATTGTTGTTTGTGTTTAACTCTGTGCCACCATATGTGGCCCAGGTTGTGCCTGGAAACAGTCCCTGGGATCAGTGCACCTACCCGGTTACCAAAGTCATAAATAAATAAATAAAATAAATAGTAACTTTAGAAGAAGTAATGGCAGATAATTCACCTAGCACACCAAGCCATTTAGCACTAAGAGCTATAATAAGCTACAAAAAACACATAAAAAAATTTGCAAAAAGAAAAAAGCCAAAAGCAATTTAAAGAAAAATAGAAGAAAAAAAATCAAGATCCAGCTCAAGCAACAGAAATATCAATAGAGAACTTCTTTGAGGAAAAATCTTACTTGTGAATTAAAAAGAGGAACACAGAGAAAACTGTGGAGACACCCCTTCCCCCTTCCCCTCCCAAAAATGGTGAACTGGTGGAATTAGTACAGGAAGAAGAAGTACATGAGACTGAAAATATGGATAAATCTCAAAACACTGTTAATGTCTCAGTAGACTTTACAGAAGTTTTTCAGAATTTAGATGAACTTGATAGGGAGGTAAGAAACATAAGAGACGCAGTCAAAATCAATCTTAGCAATAGACCAAAAAACAGAAGTCTCAATGAAATAGAATCAATCTTCGGGGAACAAAGGAGGAAGAACTGGAGGATGAAACTGGTGAATACAGAGAACTGTCACAGGGAATGACCCCTACTAGCATAGTAATACCACATGTAGAAGGAATCACTAAAGATGTCACCCTAGCCCTTAAAGATCTATTTAGTGCTAACTTACTTATATTTAAACAATTGGTTGAAATAAAAAAGGTCCATGCTTTCCTGAAAGGAATCTGTATAGAGAACAAAAAGGTGCTAAATAAAGTTAAAAGGCAATGTTATGATCACACATGAAACGGACATTATAAAATTTAACAAAAATGGTAATGAGGAAAGAGAAAATGTAATAAGTAATATGGAATTAACAAGTGTAGAGTTAGAAGAATATGACTGTTCTACAGAAGAATGTATAATGCTCCCAAGGGATACATTTAGGGATAACAGTATTTGTGCTGAACTGAAAATAATACATCCAACATTATGGGCTAAAGGGGAAACTACAAAAAAAGGCTAAAAGGGAGAGCAGAAAAGGCAGAAATGGTACAAAGGGTGATTCTGTTATAAATATAGTAGAGATAAGGAGAAGATGGGGAATAATGAAGGGTGAAACCATATAAAAAGCTAATAGATATTTCAGAGACTAAACACATAACATCTGATAACAGTGGAGGAGAACCAGAGGTGAGAAAGATTTTTACTGGACTGCCTAAAATAGAAAAAAAGGAAACATGACTTAAATTCATTGGATGGTAGGATATGGAGACACAACAAAGACAAAAAAAAAACAGAAGAACAGGACAGGGATGTGGAAGAAAGGGAAAAAAGGGAAAAAAGAAGAATACAAATGTAAATAAAGGGCAACTCCACGAAGCCCACATAATGACATGACTATACAAGAAGAAGAACAGAAGGAGACTAATGGAATGAAAATAGAAATAAATGACTCTGATTGAAGTACAGATAAGGATGAAATCACAAGGGAGCTAGTCCTGGAGGAGTATAGACAGGAATTTGGAGAATTAAAAAAAAAACATTTGAAACAGATAATGTTTTACCATTGTTTAAGATTGAAATACTACCAGAAGAAACTGATGACATGCTGAATAAAATGATAAAGAACCTGAACAAACACATGACATATTAGAGCTATGAGACCTCTCACTAAGTCAGAATTGGTCTTAGTAGTTACAGATCAATATTATATATTAAAAGGAATACATTATAGGCAAAGGGAATTAAAAAAGCTGGGAACAGTAATGGGAGAAATCTTAGTATTGAAAGAAGCCTTCTCAGAATGTTATGCACAAAGTAAGAACACAAGGGAGAAGGATAAAGTTCTGTTGATTTCTATATTTGGGATCGAACAAATGAAAAATAAAACTCCCAATACCTTATGAACAGAACTGATTGACACACTGAATGTACTATTAAAAACTAGTATGAGAAGTCATGATGCAAGAAAAGTGGTTAGATGGGAAAAAGATGGTCATATCTCAATATGGACTCAAAAAGGTGAATTGTACAATCAATTGCTGGCAAAGAGCAGAATGCAGGATGTATTAGGAATATTTATTTATGATGAACAACAAAAGAGAGGGAAGGAAATGTAAGTCAATTAGTAGGTACTAAGTCATCTGTTAGATTGGGTTCTATAATGGAGATTTTGAATAGATATGAAATCTTGCCCGTATTAGACACTGAGTGTTGACAACCACCACAAATGGATAGTGTTGGAGGGCCACATCTGGTTACAAATTGCAAGGAGGAAGTATTGACAGCCTGTTTATTATCATGGAACATTTTCACACTGAGGGAAGAACTGGATGATCTAGAATTCATAATTCATCTGAACACATTCCACTGTATATGTTTACAAGAAACATGGATTATAGTACAATTCAATCTGCATGGATACGATGTGTATGTGTATGTGTGTGTGTGTGTGTGTGTGTGTGTGTGTGTGTGTGTGTGTGTGTGTATATATGTGTGTGTATATATGTGTGTGTGTGTGTGTTTAATAACCTTGTGTAGTTGAGATAAAGAAAGAACCACAGAAGAAATAAAAACCTCCAATGATAACATACTGGTGACTTTAATGAAAGATAAAGAAAGGGAAATGATAGTCAGCCTGGTGCCTTTGAGGGTTGAGGCACTGGATGCCACACCTCATGACATGCAGTGACCCTGGTTTAGGAATGAGCTTGGGCTGCCAGGGGTCAGCCGGGGGAGTGGATAAGGAGTTGGATTGAGCAGCCACAAGGCAGCTCTCCTGTCTGGGGAGGGATGTTGGGTTTCCCCAGGCTCTTGGCTGCCACCCATTGGAGGCTAGATGGCAGTACCAAGCCAAGGGGAGGAACCCAGCATCAGGCTGGGAGGGAGGAGGGGGCCATTACAGGAGCCATGGAATACATGCACGCCTCCATGTGCATGTGTGACCACGACCTGGGGTCCCAGATAACAGGAGAGAAAACCAGAACTACTGTACTATGGCTCCCCCGTTGCCAAGTAAGGGGCAGAGGTAACGGAGGAGCAAAAAGCTTTCTGGAAAAGAAAGGGAAATGATTATAATTAATGTATATTTTCCTCCAGAAAACAGTATGTATTGTGATAAAGAAGTACTGGAGCAATTTAACATCCTTTTAGATGGGATAAGGAATGTTACTCACATTGTGATATTATGATGATGGGGTATTTTAATGCCAGATTAGGAAGGAAGTAGTGTTGTGCAAAATTGGAGAATTTTGTTTGGCTAAATATTTTGTGAAATTTGTGCATTTCACAAATTATTTCACTAGGCAAAATGCGAAATTTCATCCCCGGATGTGAGCAAAATATCTGCCCCAAACAGGTAAAATTTCACTTGTGGGTGAACTTTCACCACCCATGGGTAAGAATTTGGATTTTGACTGATTTCAGATTCCCGACTCTGGTGTCTTGTGAAACCCCCCCTACGGCCGCTCATCAGCCCATACAATATCCCTGGTGTCTAGTGGTCCCCTTCCCACTGATCACCAGCTGGTAGCTGAATTAAAGACCCCCTGAGTTATATTCCCATTGTGCAAGCACGTGCTCATTCATTGAAGTGCTCAGTTGTGCCGCCGGCCGTGGAGGTGAGTGAAGGACTGTGCCGGTGGCCCAATCGGGTTACTGGAAGGGGAGCAGGGTGGCCACTGTCAGTCTGACTGTGGTGACAGGGTGGGAGGTGGGCAGTCCACTAGACACCAGTGAGAGGGATGGGATTTTTGAGGGTATGTTTTCAACAGATTGGGGTCATGGCTGGGCGGTTGGAATATAACTTGGGGATGGGGTTCTTTAATTTGGCTGCCAGCCTGTGATCAGTAGGGGAGTTCTAATTAATTTGGGTTAGTGTGTGGCTGGTGGGGGTGTGGGACCACTAGACACCAGGAAGCTAAAAAATAAAAACATAAGAGGCAATTGATGGGCAAGTGCAAATTTTGCCACAATTCATAAAAACATTTCACGCGGCAAAAGTGATAATTTTGCTGCAGTTTCTCTGGTGATATTTTATTTTGAGACATCTCTACAAGGAAGGGAGGTTAACAGAATATGTAATCAGCCAATTAGCAATTTTTGAAAAAGTAAATGTCTCAATAAGTTGAAACTCAAAAGACATGGTTCTAAATGTAAGAGGTAAAAAAGCTATATGAGATTTTAACAGAAAAACAATTCAGGTACTAAATGGAAGAATGCCTTCAGACAAAAAAGGGGAGTATACCTATATCGGAGACAATGATTCATCCATTATAGACCAAGTCTGGTGAATATTAATATGCTATCTATTTGTAAAGATCTGAAAATAGAAATTAGGCTAGAAAGCTCTCGTTGTCCAATAGAATTCCAATTAAACTTTGTAACACTACCAAAAGTGAGATAACCCATGCTGTCCCTATAAAGGAAAGGAAGAAAAACTGTATCTGTTGAGAAAGAATAGAGAAAGCTGATTTTGTAGAATTTCTGAAAGAGGAGTGCTGATTGCTCCAGAAGAAGTAATGGAAAAGGAGGAGGAGAAATACATTCTGCTCACATAATTTGAACATATAATCTATAGAATTTCAGAAATCCTAATCAAAGAAGTTACAGTGAAGGACAAAAGAGGCGTAGCGTGGTTTAAAAATAACTGTATACGAGCTAAGAAACTAGTTAATAAACAACTCAGAGCAGTTAAGCAGATCCCCACTAGAGAGAACAAGAAGATATTAAATAGATTAAGGAAAGATTATGGTAACGTGATAAGAAACACTAGGAATGGATATAAGAAACAGCTCTGGAAATAACAGGAAAGAACTGTATATCATAAAGACAGCATGACACATGTGCTTGTCACTGATTAAGACCCAGTTACTCTAAACCTTATACCTCTTTTCACTTCTCATCCTGCATCACCCTTACCTTTCAACCCCCACTCATCCTCCTTCACAATCTCCATTCTCCACATTCTATTTTGTTCCTGTCTCCCTTCTTACCTGCTTTCTACCTCATTGTCCTACTCTGTCTACTACCTCTTTATTTACAGTTGACTCTTGCTATATCCTGCAACCCAGTTTTGTGGCTGCCTTTTGTTCGACCATATATTATTGCTTAGTTCTACTGCATGGAAGTTCACTTGTATATAATGTTGACTGTATATAGATGTACACAAATGCTGAGTGTTTCTTCATATATTGTGTATAATGTTATCCATATTTACTATGTACAGTATATGCCTTCTTTATATTTTCTTATGTATATGATTTACCTGCTCAGGACCTCCTTGTAAATGAGCCTGCTCAAAGGAGTATTTTCCTGCCAATAAACTGAAACTTAACTGAAACTGAAGAAATTCTGGAACTTGGTCAGCAATGGTACAGGAGACTATAAAGCAGAACTGGAGACGAATATAGAACCCCCAGGAATGGGTAAAGCATTATAGAAAATTAGTTTTTAGAGACAATACAGAATATTTAAAAGAAACAAAAAGGAGTAAGAATTTCATGATATGAGTTACATTTGAAAAAGCATTCTTTATGGAGGATATCAATTGTGCTTTGGAGACATTTACTTTACATAAGGCCCCGGTCCCAGATGAAGTCCCGGTGGATGTTTTTCAGAAAAGGAAGGACATTTGGGTCCCCATCTTATACAGTATACTTAATATAGTGGCAGAAACCAGTAAAGTTCCTAACTCTTGGCAAACAAAAATAATAGTTCCTTTATTTAAGAAAGGGGACAGGAAAGATCCTGGATGCTACAGGCCTATTAGCCTAATAGACTGCACCCGAAGCATTTTAACAAAAATCATAAAAACTAGAATCACTAAATGGACAGAGGAGAATAACATACTGGAAAAGGCTCAAGCAGGGATTGAAAACTAATACTCTACTACAGATCAGTGTTTTACACTCACCCATTTGATTTACAAATATAGGAACATCAGAAGATAAAAACTTTAGTGTGCTTTCATTGATTTGAAAGCTGCATTTGTCAATATTAATAGAATCAAGCTATGGGATACACTGGAGGCAGTGGAGTTAGAAAAAGCTTTATTAAATATCTTAAAAACACTGTATCAAGACAACTATACCCAGGTCAAATATAGTTCAAGGGGAGAAAAAAGCTATAAATTTCTTTCTAATATTGAAGTAAAACAAGGTTGTACACTATCCCCCTTATTATGATGTATATATATATATATATATATATATATATTCAGAGGAGCTGACTTTGATAAGATGGCCAACAGAGTTAAGCTAGCCCTGGCAAAATGAAACACAGGTGAGGGGGTACAGGCAAAGTGGGCAAGCATTAAGGATGCAATACTTGAAGCAACATCCCATTGTGTTAGACAGAAAAGGAAGTACAAAAGAAGAAGGAAACCACTTTGGTTCTCAAATACAGTAGCAGAAAAGGTCAGAGCCAAAAGGCTGGCCTTCAGAAAATATAAGGGAACACAGCGGGATGAAGATATGGAGGCATACCAAACTGCCCTAAGGGAAGCAGGGAAGGCAGTAAGGCAGGCAAAGTCCCAAACTGAGGAAACACTAGATGAACAGTAAAAGAAGGTGACAAGACTTTCTATAGATACATTAGTGAAAGGAGAAAGTCCAGAGGGGTATTGCTAAGCTTAATGGAGAAAAGGGAGCATGTGAGGATGAGGACCCTGTAAAACATCTATCCTAAATAGATACTTTGCTCAGTATTTACTGAAGAGAGGAAGGGCAGGCCCACAGCTTAGCATCATGGACACACAGGGGTGAGGGAGGTGAGCTTTCTCCTTCACAAAGAAAGGTCCTACAAGAGCTTGCTAAGCTCAGGGTGGATAAGGCAATGGGATCTGATGGCATACATCCCAGGGTACTTAAGGAGCTAAAGGAGGAACTAGCAGAGCCATTAGCAGAATTGTTTAGTGAGTCTCTGAGCACAGGAGAGGTCCCAGAAGACTGGAAAATGGCTCATGTGATCCCGCTCCACAAGAGTGGTAGCAGGAGGAGGCGAGGAACTACAGACCAGTCAGTCTTACCTCAGTAGTGGGCAAGATTAGGAGGCACTCCTTAAGGAAAGGATAGTGCAACACCTGGAATCCATAGGGCACAGGATCCAAGACAGCATGGGTTTACAAAGGAAGGTCCTGTCAAACTAATCTCAAAGATTTCTTTGACTGGGTAACCAGAGTGGTGGACCAAGGGGAGCAGTTGATGTCGCCTACCTTGACTTCAGCAAAGCTTTTGACACTGTTCCACATAGAAGATTGATAAATAAGCTGGGTAGGCTCACGGTGGGTCAGAAGTTCATCAAATGGGTGGCAAACTGGTTGACGGGCAGAAAACAGAGAGTGGTGGTAAATGGTATACAGTCAGAATAGATGCAAGTCACAAGTGGGGTACCTCAGGGATCAGTTCTGGGGCCAGTCCTCTTCAACATCTTCATTAGTGACCTTGCAGATGGACTGGAGGGTAAGGCTTGTCTGTTTGCAGATGACACCAAGATCTGCAACAGAGTAGATGATCCAGATGGGGTGAGCAGAATGAGAAGAGATCTGGATAAACTAGCAAAATGGTCAGAAGAGTGGCAACTGGGATTTAATGCAAAGAGGTACAAATCATGCACATAGGGAAGAAACCCTGAACCACCTATAGGCTGGGAGGAAGTTGCTAGCAGTCACAAAGGAAGAAAGAGACTTGGGCATCATCATCACTGATGACCTGAAATCATCAACCAGACCTCTAAAGCAGTAGGTAAGGCTAGAGGGGTGTTAGGGTGTATTAGTAGGGGTATCACCATTGTAAGAGAGAGGTAATAATCCTCTTTACAAGACACTGGTTAGGCCCTATCTGGAGTACTGTGTGCAGTATTGAGGCCACACCTTCACAAGGACATTAACCAAATTGAGGCAGTCCAGAGAAGGCAACAAAATGGTGCAGGGACTGCATCAGAAGACATATGAGGACAGATTAACAGAGCTCAATATGTATACCCTTGAGCAAAGGAGGGAGAGAGGTGATATGATCGAGGCATTCAAACACCTTAAGGGCATTAACAAGGTGAAAGAGTCTAACATGTTTAAATATAAGAAAAATAGCAGGACAAGAGGACACAGCATGAGATTAGAGGGGGGCCGATTTAGGGGGAATGTGAGGCAATTCTTTTTCACAGAAAGGATGGTGGATGCATGGAATGGCTTACCACAAGAAGTGGTGGCTATGAATACAGTGCAGGGCTTCAAACAGGCATGGGATAGGCATAAGGGAGCAATACAAATGACTATGAATAGATAGGCCACTGACAGAGCAAAGACCGATGGCACATTTATAAGGTAGAAAAGAAATGGGCAGACTGGATGGGCCTTGGGTCCTTATCTCCGCTCAACTTCTATGTTTCTATATTTCTAGATATATATATATATATATATATATATATATATATATATATATTTATTAACACAATACTCACACAAATATATAATGCAGACTTTCATATGCCATGGATCAGAAACAACGCTTGCCCATACCTAGCTTATGCTGATGATGTAGCATTATAATCAACAAGCTACTTGGGTTTAAATAGGATGTTACAAAAGTTCTATGATGAATGTAACAAAACTGAATCAAAAATTAACTATATAAAAACTAAGATTACGATATGCAGTGGAAACAATAGCAAATGCAGATATGTCATAAATGGAAATGAGTTGGAGGTGGTTAGTAGCTTCAGTTATTTAGGCACTATTATAATGAAAGACCTGACATGGAAGAATCATAAAAGAGAAATAGAAAGTAAAACTAAAAGATATTTGCCTGCATTAAGTAATTTCCTGTATAAATATGGAGGTCAATCAGTGGAAGGCTGCCTGAAGGTCATTAATGCAAAATTACATAGCCAAATTCTATATGGTGCTGAGATAAGGGAAATACAAAATAAAACAGACATAAACGTGTGCATAAACAAATTTTATAAAAAAACTACTTGGACTACCAAAAGGCACCCCCATGGCTGTTGTGAGGATAGAACTGGGACAACATCCTATAGAGTGCCAAATACAGGAAATTATGTTAAATTATTGGCTTAAAATTTATAGAATGGAGGAGCATCGACTTCCAAGATTATGCACAGAAGAAACAATACTCTACTTAAAAGGTAACATATCCTTTCCTAGTATGATGGTAGTTGATAAACTTATTAAACCATATGGCTTATACTACATTGTAGATAGTTTTAGAAGTCCTCCACAAGTAGATAAACTCCAAGTTAAAACTAAACTTAGGGATATTTTCAAACAGAGGAACATAGAACTTTGCTAACAATATAAAATGTGCAAATGGGTACCTAAGAATAAAAGAAACCATGTCATGAAATATTACTTAAATGTGATCAAGGAACCATATAAAAGGAAATGTATAACAAGGTTCAGATTTGAACTGTTTGAAAGCAACTGGTTAACTAATTTATATAAAAAGAATAATCTAGAAAATAGTGTATGCAGGTATGGTAAGGGTAAAGATGATCTTACACACTTAGTGATTCTGTGCCCATTATACAAAAAGGACAGGAAAAAGTATTTGGGAAGGATCCTTGACAAATTAGAAAAGGAACCATATTATCTGGTAACACATTTCTTAAAGACAAATTCACTCGAGGTATTCAATACTGTGGCCTTTTTCCTCAGAGTCATAGAAAATAAAAATTAAACTTACGGAAGGCAAAAGGAAGGCAGAAAAATTAACAAGAAATACTAACAGTGCATTGTGAGAGAGGGACAGACTGAAATATGTTACCATCAGGAACCTATAGTTTATTTTAGCATCACTGTTTCTATATTTGAAAGAAGTATTTACTTCTGGTAAAAATGAAATTCAAATCAATATTAAGTCTCCTATTGTAAAAGCAACACTACTTGGGACTAGTGCTGTATGGAATTTTCAAATTCAAGTGGAACAAAACTCTGCAGAAGTTTCAAAATTCCACCGAAATTCTGCCAAATTTCACCAGAAATGGAATGATGGAATTATGCGGCAGAAAACTGTTCTGGAATGGTTTTCCATGGAAAAAAATGCTGTTCTGCAGAATATTATTCCACAGATCACAGTAGGCGGAACTCCACAGAAGAAGCAGCGAAATTCTGGTGGAAATTCTGCTGGCACAATGGTCATTCCACACTAATTTCACCAGCGAAATTCCACATTCCCCACAGCACTACTTGGGACTAAGTTTTATTACACAAATTAAGAATTGGAAATCACTTTTTATAAAGAAAAGAGATTGTAACTATGCTTTTTAGAGTAAATTTGGACTGCCTTTCCTTAGGATGAGAGAATTAAGGCTAGAACACACCACTGAGTGTGTAGGTAACCAGACCCGAACCCTCTGGTGTCCTGAATAAATTTTAGATTACCAAAATTAGCTAAAACTGATTCTTTTCACCTTATTTTCTATAAACAAATGGGAATGAAATTTGTATTAGGATATTTATGTTTATTGAATGTGCTTGTGTCCAATCTCTGTTATTATCTATATTTTTAATGGATTTTGTTTGTAAAGACATTGCATGGAACAGAAAACTTTGGAACCTAATATATATATATATATATATATATATATATATATATATATTACTATACAAGGGATAGAGAAGAGCAAGAAGAATGAGGTGCTGTTAGAACTTTACTACTCTACTGGGACTTAAGAACTAGAAATCTACTACTGGGACCTTCAATTTAGGATAAAAATAAACTAATACACACAAAAAAAATCACAAATTAGTGCGTTTGTCTGAGTTGGATGAAGGGAACTGTTATCTGTGCAGTCAGCTAGGTGAAGAAGGGAACTATGAATTAGGGAGAGTGGCTTAGGCAGCAGGAAGCCAGGTGTTTGGATTTTAAATCTGCCCTAGAAACTTTTTTATGGCACCAGGCATTCACTGACTGATTGATTAATGGATGGTATGGTAATATTACTGATTTAATGTCATTTATGTTTGTTGATGTTTGAGTTTTGATTTTAAATTTGTTAGGTGCCTTAGTATTTGAAAGGTGCCATAAAAATAAAGTTGTTTATTATTATTATTATTAATATTATTATTAGATAGCTTTTGGCACAGAACTGCAAAAGGAAGGAGGTGCTGTTGGAAGTTTACTACTCCACTGGGACTATATAGCCCTCCCTCCTTCTCTCCCCTCCACCCCCCCACTCTTAACCAGTTCCACTTTTAAAGGCACGGGATTTCACTGACAACAGGAACTTCCTGTTTGGGAGCAGGAAGGGAGTGATCAGAGATGCACAAAAGAATTACCATTCTAATAGGAAAAGATTAGCTCTCCACACCCCCCTAGTTGCTGGAGGTCTGACTCTGAGCAAGTAAGAAGGATACTACTGAGGAATACAGGAACTTCCTGTCCCAGAACAGGAAGAGCAGGAGCTTTAAGGGCATGGAGGCAGTAGAAAAGTAGGGAGAAAAAAAAAAAAAAGAAATAAATGGATCGAGGAAAGAATAAGCATACACGATAACAGTTGAGAGGCCACAAATAAGACATGATGGGAGTGGTGCAGTGCAGTGGCTGTGGAGTGGCAGTCTTCTGGGAGATGTTCTGGAGGATGTGCTGTTGTCCCATATGCATGCACTCTGGGCTGAGTGAGGAGGTTGCTCGTCTCCAGGCTGAGTTGGCCTGGATTCAGGGGACCTCCTATCCCACCCAGGGACCACCAGGGCCACTGACACTGCCTCAGAGATTGCCAAGAAAGATAAGTGTTTGGACCACAGTGGGCTCAGGGAGGGTGAGGGTGGTGGAAGAGAGGTGCATCCCTCCAGTTGTACCACTCCACAATTTGTATGCCATTCTGGCAGATTGTGGTTCCTCTGTAGAGGCACCCACAGTGAAGACCAAGGAGAATGCTGGGAACCTCCACAGTGGAGACCCACAGAAAGGTGGCATGGGATCCCACAGGGGAAGGAAACAACTCCTGGTGGGGAACTCCATTGTTAGGAGGGCATAACTGGGGGGGTGAGGTAAGGTGCTTGCCTGGCACCATGGCTTGGAGGGACATGGATCAAATCCTCAGGATCGTGGGAGCTGCTGCACAGGGAAGGGAGCTGGATGTCATTGTCCACCTAGGGACAAATGACCTGGATGAGAAAGGGATCACAGCAGTGCAGGAGGAGTTTGTGGAGTTGGGGAGGGGCCTTAGATAAGTAGCATGCATGGTAACTTTCTCTGAGGTGCTACCTGTCTATGGCATAGGTAAGGCTAGGGTGCTCTGCACCATGGGATTGAATCAATGGTTGATAAACTGTTTCAGAGCTCAGGGTTTTGGCTTCATTGGGACTGGGGGTCCACTTGTAGGGATGCAGTCCTACAATGGTGAGATGGTCTGCACCAGTCCAGGAGGGGAACCAGGATCCTAGGTGATAGGTTTAAATGCTTCATTGGCAAGCATTTAACTAGCCAAGAGAAGAAACACTGAAAAGGAGCTAGGAAATCCTAGCCCCTCCCAAAAAATCAGGGCAGTTAGTGAGGTAAACACTAAGATCAAGAAGTTCATAGGGAAAAGGACAGGGGTAAATGAAGAAAAAGGCAAAGGCAGTAAGAACAGGGATGGGGAAAAAAGGGGTAAGGCCATCAAAAAATGAATAGTAATGAACACCAATGCCTGTAGTCTAGGTAACACGCTCCCTGAACTGGTGGCCTTGATGGAAGAGGGACACCTGGATATTGTGGCAGTCATAGAAACATGGTACATGGAGAACCATGACTGGGATGTGAACATACCAGGGTACACAATCTACAGGAGGGACAGGGAGGGCAGAAGAAGAGGAGGAGGAGTAGCTCTCTACATAAAAGAAGGGATCAAAACAATGGAACTAATGGGTAAACAGGGAGAAGAGGAGGATCTGTGGGTCACCCTGGAGACTGGAAATGTCACCACAATCTGCATGGGAGTTCTACATAGACCCCCATCTCAGGGGGGGATGGACAAGGAAATGATAGAAGGTATCCTTAGGATGGTAGAAAAAGGGGGAGATAATGTTGATGAGGGACCTGAATATGCCAAATGTTAACTGGAGCACCTTTGCAGCAGCCACATCCAAGAGCATGGTCATTCTTGATCCATTGTAGGTGGCATGTATCAGACAGCTAGTGTTGGAACCCACTCGGGAAGGAGCAATCTTAGACCTCATACTCTCAAACAGGGATGGAGAGAGGATCTCAGATCTAAAAGTATGTAGCCATCTGGGAACAAGTGACCACCAAACAGTGTGGCTCATGATAAACACAGCTGCAGAGTCAAGGCATACAAAAGTGAGGATACTGGACTTTAGGAGGGCTGACTTTGTCAAAATGGAAGAGTGCCTCAGAAAAGCACTAGCAAACAGGCAAGAAGGAGGGGTGGAGGAAGTATGGGGAAACATCAAAACTACCATCACAGAAGCAACAAGCCTTAGTGTGAATCAAATCAACAAATCATGAAAGAAAATAACACTATGGTTCTCAAAAGAGGTGGCGGGGAAGGTTAGGGTGAAAAAGATAGCATTCAGGAAGTATAAGGAAACACAGAAGGAGCAGGACAGAGAACTGTACCAGTTAAAGCAGAAGGAAGCAGGGAAGGCACTTAGAATAGCAAAGGCCCAAACAGAGGAAAAGATAGCCAACTCGGTTAAGAAAGGGGGATAAAACTTTTTATAGGTACATTAGGGAGTGAAGAAAGACAAAGGAAGGGTTAGTGAGGCTTAATAAAGGGGAGGATGGCAGAGAGGGACAGTGAAAAAACAGGGATACCGAATAAATTCTTCTGCTCAGTATTCACAAATGAAGAGGAGGGGGAGGTTCTGGAGACTTCATCTCTGCAAGGACATAGACAGGAGGGCAACTAAAATGGTGCAGGGTCTGCAACAGAAGCAATACGAAGAGAGACTAAAGGAGCTTAATATGTATACACTTGAGGAAAGGAGGGAGAGGGGGGACATAATAGAAACTTTCAAGTACCTCAAAGGAATCAGCAAAGTCCAAGAGGGTAGCATCTTTCAGAAAAAGAGATGTGCCAGAACAAAGGGACACAATTTAAAGATGGGGGGATTGCTCAGGGGCAATGTGAGGAAGTATTTTTTCACAGTGGGGGTGGTGGATGCATGGAACGGCCTTCCTGATGAGGTTGTGGGATCAAAAACAGTTGAGTAGTTCAAGAATGCATGGGACAGATATAAGGCAATTTTGGTGGGGGATAGGAAGAAGTAGGCTGTTGGTTAGCTAGAATCTGCAGCTTATCCAATAGGTAGGGAAATGGGCAGACTAGGTGGGCCAAGTGGTCCTTATCTGCCATCAGAGTCTATGTTTCATTGTCTATGTTTCTATGTTTCTATAGGGATTGGAGGGGGTTACACTGGACACCTTGGGTGGGTGATCAGGTGGGGGGAGGGACCGCTAGCCACCAGGGACTTTTTATTAAAATGTTGGGTGGGTGATCAGGTGGAGGAAGGGACCACTAGCCACCAGGAATTTTTTATTTACACATTGGGTGGGTGATTGGGTGGGGGAGGGACTGCTAGCTACCAGGGTTTTTTATTTACACGTCGGGCAGTGATCAGGTGGGTGAAGTGACCGCTAGCCACCAGGGAATTATTTTTATTTCAGGCAGGGCTGGGGGAGGCACTGAACACCAGGTAAAGTTTTTGTTTGTTTGTTTGTTTTCCTTCCATTGGAACAGGGCAAAATTTTGCCCAAAACATTTAGAGGTTTTCCGATCTGCCATAGGCGGAAGTTCAGAAACTTCCTTGAAAGTTGTTAGATTTCACAGAAGTTCCACTAAGTGGTAATAACAGCTTTTGCCCACCTCTAAACAGAAGTGATTTTAAACAATTCATGCTCAAAACAGCTGAGAATGCTGCTGAAAACCTGATTCAAGCCACATTAAAAGGAGCACTCTTTTTATTATTTCAAATGTGAAAAAAGTACTAAATACACTCAACTTGGGGAAAGTATGGCATCATACAAGTCAGGAGATAAGGGGCAATCTAAAATAGAATAGAAAAGTATGGGACAAAATTTTCACTGCTATGATGCACTTCTGCTTTAAAGGTAGGGCTCACAGCGAGGGTAACACCTTTCAAAGTAATTTTGCCATATCGACACATAACACTGATTAGTCATCTAAATATCCTAGGTCTTATTTTGTTTAAAAGATCCAACCTTGAGTCAAGGGTTCAAGAAAAAGCAGGACAAAAATACTGAGATGAATATGGAAGCATTGCATTTGGTAGAGAGTCCACTAATCCAGAGAGTGTCCTATTCAACCAGTTTCAAATAGATCTATACACAAAATCTAGAATAAAAAATAAATTCACCAGTATGCAGTAATTAATCACAAATGAAATTATGTACATAAAGAGACATATAATTTCATTCTGGGCAGATAATGGCCCTGGCCCAGTTTTAGTCGTACGAGATTGAGTATGCAAGTATTTACAAAAATAGCACAAAATCAATGTCCTCATTTAACCCAAAGGGGTGATAGGTTTTAATGGTGAGGACCCAGAATGTCTCTTTTTCCAAGAGTGTTTTCATATGCTCTCCTCCTCCTCTTTTAAATTGTGACACTTTATAATGCCATAAATCTGAAGGTTTCTGGATCTAATCCATGGTTGGCCTCAAAGTAGGCATCAAGAACATTTGCCTTATTGCCATTTGCAATCACCCTCATGTGCTCCTGTATTCGGCTCTTTAGGGGTCTTATAGTGAGCCCAGAATCAAATTGGTCACACCTACTTTACAAGGAAAGGGAGCGCAGATGTACACTGTGCAGAGAAGTAGTGACAGCATTAGCAGGGGCTTGATCATAGGTGCTTTTTTATTCTTGAACAGGTATACCACTGTTGCCTGACTCATGGAACATTTCCAGGCCCTTTTCTGTCCAACTTGTGCTGCTCAGACTAGTCTGCAGTGTTTTCTGCTGTTCTGTGTCCCAATGGAGAAATAAGGAGTCGGAATGGTGGTGGAGCCTGTTTCGGCCATTGGGTCATCAGTCAACACTGTGAAGGGTGTGCAGCGAAGGCTTCTGCAGAAAGGAAACTGGTGTCCTGAATTTTCCATTTGTATTGGTCCTGCTTGTCTCTCCTTGTGTTTTTTGACCCTCTGGAGGTCCAAGAATTTTAGCAAGCTCTCCAAGGATTTCCTAGGATTTTACTTTTTTTTGCCTCATGTTTTTTATTCTTTTATTTTTCTAAGCTGTGGTATTCTATATATCAGACACCCCCTGAGTTAGTCCAAGTTAGCTCAAGCATTGAGGAAGACTGTGTTCTGTACCGGGGGATGGATATTAGATAGTAGGAATGTTAGAAGTGGGCTGTTGTTAATCTTTAATATTAAATCATTACATGTATTAATACTATATTACAACTTTATGCAAACAAGCACTTTTAAATTTCATGCTCAGAGGGTCACATGACCGACAGCTCTTAAGCACATGCATGGCATTTTTTAGTCAGATTTGCCATTTCCAGTCCATATCTTGCTTGGAGTGGGTTGTAGGAATCATGCAGAAACAGACTGTGGGACCTATTTCTAAATGTTATCAGCTGGTAACCTTTAGAGTGAACAAGTAAATTCCTTTTTTTTTTAATAGAGTATTTGTTGAAAACAGTTTATGGTATAAAAAGGGATAGTAATTTTAATACAGTATTTGCTGAGTTTTGCATATAGTAACAGCTCTTTTGAAATCACCCCATAAAGAACAACATAAGCATTGGATCTTGTTTTTTAATGAAAGTTGAGGTTAGAAATAGCTGGTAGTTGAGCCAACTTCCAACATATTTTGAATTTGTTTGAGAGGGCTTTGTTCTACTCCTTCTTTCCTATAAATTTTACCTAGGGCTATTTTATTTATTTATATCTAATTTTTTTTGCACTCCCCCTTTTGTGGCTAGCATCGGAAAAAAAGCTGGTCTATGTATCAAGCCATCTCTGCTCCGAGAAATGGTGTGCTGAGACTTGGGGGAGTCGATTACTGATGGTCGCTCTGAATGATAAACTGATGCCACAACTCAGTGAATTTGAATGAAGTATGAATAAAGAACAAGCAGAAAGCAGCTAAACAAAGGGGAAGGCAGAAGACTTATGAAGGATTCTGATGAAACTTGACATTTAATACTACTGGCTAATTCTCCACTGAGTGAGCTTAAATTAGCCTAACAGCACTCCTGGATACATTGGCAAGAATAAACTACCAGAAACTACCAGAAACCCCTCCTATAGCTTAAGAACTGCATAGGTTCTAGAAACTGGAAGAGACTTTAAGATCCGCGTGATTTTCTGTCCTATTTGTTACACTACATGCTATACAGAGAAGGCCTAAAGTTAACATACAAAGGCTATTTAACAACACTTAATTTACTATTTATTTGTATTGGAACTACGAGGGTGAATTAGCCTAATATTTAACATACTGAAACCATAGTACAGGAAGTATTGATTTTGTATTAGGCTTATTTAAGCATTCAAGTACTGCCATCGTTGGTGCTAGGCTTGACCATAGCTGGTAAGAGCATGTTGCATTAACCTCTGACCTGTTTTCTACCTGATTAATACGTACTGATTTATTGGTTTATTTAATTAATTCTGGTATTTATCTATTATTTATCAGTTTTTATTAGTGCTTTAGTATTTTATAAAAACAAGAGGCTTCAGTAGCAACTTTTGTGGGTAAGCAGCAAGCTAATAGCCAGAAATCAGGAGCAAGGAACTGATTCTAAATATTGATAACTTATTTACTTTGTTTCATATTAGCCCACAATCTATGCTAAAATTCAGATCTTCTATTACATATTGGGATACATTAAAAGATCTCTGTGTCCAGTACAGTTAGATAATTAGACAGATGGTTCCATTAACTTATACAGTGTATGGAGTGAATGAGCTATCTGCTCCCTTGTCAGGTGTATAAACTCTTTCATTGTATTCTATGCACTTTTCTATTGCTATTTAGGTTTTCTAAAGTGTTTTGCACTCTGCTTTTTTATCTCTGTTTATTTTGTATACTGTTATTTAAATTACTTGTTACCTTTGTACTTGTTTTTTTTAATTGGTTACAAAGTTCTATAGGTGTAATTTCTATTAGTCATTATTGTACTCATTCTGACTACTAGGAGTGAGATAGGGATTCAGGAACAAGACAGCAAAGAACCAATGAAGATTGTAAAACCAGGGAAAGGAAAGAAAAAGGGAAGGGGGGTATAGACCCTTCCCCTGTTACAAATCAGCCTAGAATAACTAGTATGTTAATTAAAATATAAAATGAGGTACTGGGAAATGAACCACTGGCGTTAACTTCCACACCTCTTCCACAA
Source organism: Neoceratodus forsteri (assembly GCA_016271365.2). Taxonomy (NCBI): domain Eukaryota; kingdom Metazoa; phylum Chordata; order Ceratodontiformes; family Ceratodontidae; genus Neoceratodus; species Neoceratodus forsteri. Next base: position 1,686,605,655 of record CM057456.1, read on the forward strand.
GATGGAAATTCAAAATAATAATGTAATATCTGATAGAGACCATATTAAAGAACTAAAGGAAAATATCCAGATGGTCCCAAAAATTAATACAGACCCTCAAGCAAGCTATGAGGACATAATTGATTCCATAATTGAACCACAGAAAGACTCATGTTCACCTCTCTCAGACTTTTATTTAGAAGACTCCTATTCAAGTCTGATTTCTCCCCCTCCTTTGGGGCTTACAATGAAAAAACCTCTATTGCCCCTCCTATAAAAGAAGTCATTAGTAATTCCAGAAAACTAAACAGTATTTCTGAAGTCATAATAGATTTGTACAACACAATTCAAGGGCTGAGAGAGCATAATATTTATCAAAATAAAGGCAAAAATGATGAGATGGCAAACGATACTATTCAGAATTCTAATTTTAGTTATAATCCTTTTTCAAATAAGGAAATGAGCAGATGAACAATTCAGCTAAATAAAGAAATACAAATATATTTATCGAATCACTCAATAATTTCCCATCCTACCTGAGCACAGATATCAAAAGGGTGATCAAAATCAATACACAGCTTCCCTAATGTTAATGTAGCAACTGGTTATTATAAGAAACAATATAGAAACACTCAAGTGAGATGTGGCAATAAATGGAGCTGAACTAGAGGATATCCTCATAATCTTAAGGAGACAGTTTCCCCTGGAAAGCTCTAAAATAATAGAACAAACTCTTATAGAGAATGAACTTAATAAACTACACCCTGATTTTTCAAGTATAATGATCCCAGAAGAAAAAAAAACTAGGTAATAACAAAACTGAAATAAAAGGGAAGGGGACAAAAAAACAAAAGAAAGAAGAAATGGGTCCCAATTCTAGACAGGCCAGATACGACATGCACAAAGTACACCTATGCACAAAGTAAGGCAAAGCAGTTGTGACATGCGCATAACACTCAATTCTAGAACACTCTGAACATATGACATGCCTGCCGCAATTACGACATGCACAATATAAGACGGCGCATATCACAACAGTGGTGTATACAATGCCAAACAAGTAAGTCATGAAAGAGGGACGCAGAATGCAACCCAAGTGGGCCAGCTACTGGGAGAGCCAGGAGAAAACGCAACTTTAGCCATGATGAGGTGGACATGCTGGTCTGAGAAATACTAAAGAACCCAGGCCTGCTGTTGAGCCCTGGAGGTGACACAGCCAAAACAGCCAGTAGAAAGGCAGCCTGGGACAGGATGGCCAGGAAAGTAAATTCAGTGGCCACCCAGAGGAGGACTGTACATGACCTCCAGAAAAAATACAGTGACCTAAAAAGGCATGTGAAGCAGAAGCTCACCCACAACTGTCGCAGTGCCCATGCCACTGGGGGAAGACCATGCCAGGAGCAGACACTGATGTCCCTAGAGCAGAAGCTAGCTGCTCTGCTGAGCCAGCATGGCATCAGTGGGGATACTGACCTGGACACCTTCAGGCTGCCGAGAGGCACAGGTATGTGGACATCTAGGGAACAGAAATAACATGGCAGAAGATAATGCACACAGGACAAGCAAGGCAGCATGTACAATCTGCTAGCAGCCCCACACAGCAGTGATCCATGGGTGGAAGGGCAAGTGTTCAGTGGCACACACAGGTGGGGGCAGGGAGATGGTGGAGCACATGGCTGACATTGCAGTGTGGAGGTAAATAGCCCTGTAGCACAACATGAACTGCATATGCTGGACAGTTGGGTGGAGGGTACAGTGTCATGTAGTGAGGTGGGAAAGCACACACTGTCCATGGGAGTGATGCATACTGTCCAATAACACCACCAGGAACAGCATGTGACACACATGGGGTGATGGGTGGCACTACTGTGTGTGAGCTGGTGGTGATATGGGACATGTACCATAAGAGCCACATGCTAGCCATAGGTGGGTGCGTGACATGTCACACACTATGACCTATAGTGACATGTGAGGGACAGAGGCATATGTGCCACACACACACACACTGGCCATGGGGTGTGGTATGGGGTGGGAACACATGCACAGACACCAGTAGCAAACACAGTGTACTGTGCAGGAGACCAGTGACTGAGGTGCAGCAGGGACCACTGTGTGAAGCAGGGTATAGGTACATTCCAATTGTGTGGGGCAAACACTGACAGCATGTCCACTCCACAGGGACTGCAGCAGTGCATGGTGCCAGCAGGGCCAGCGATGTTGGACCGAGCAGACAACAGCAGCCTAGCAGGGGCACTGAGGGGACAGGGGAAGCCAGCAGGTTAGCAACAAGCACCTCCATACCAGCAACACCGGAACAGGGAACAGGCAGCACAGCAACAGCAACACCCTGCAGAGACCAAGCATTACCTCACCAGCAACACCTTAGCACGTGACAGGCAGCTCCACACCAGTGACACCAGTGCAGTCCATGACAGACAGCTACACACAAGGGTCATCAGCTGAAGATGCCACCAAGGAACAGACCACTGGCAGTTCCAGGATGGAGGATGAGGATGGTGCTATGGATGGGAGAGGGGCCAGTTCACAGCACTGGGCAGATCAGGACAGTGCAGCAGGTGCTGGTGACACTGGCCATGCATCCAGCACTAGTGACCACATCCTTGGGATGCACAGTGTGGGTGGGAATGTGACAGCAGCCAGTCAGGGGATGCTGGCAGGGGAACAGAGCCCCAGCAGTTACACAGCCTTAGAGGCCCAGCTGGATGATGCAGTCAGGGAGCTGCAGGACCAGGTGTCACCACCAGCATACATTGGTGACTACTGCCAGTTGGTGGTGGCAGGCCATGGGGATGTGAGACAGGTGCTGGTTGCTATCAGAGAGGGCTTGCATGAGCACCATCAAAGGCAGGAAGGCCATCTGGCAGCCATCAGTGCTGCCATACATGACAGCAGCAGGGAGACCTCAGCAGTGCTTGAGACCATGATGCAAGCTATCCACGGCCTACACCACTGCACACAGGGGCACATGGAGTCCTTGGTGCAGAGCACCCAGGTCATGGAGCACATGATGGTACAACAACAGACCCACAATGAGGCCATGATCAATGCACTGCTGGCGATAGCTGATGCCATGCATATGCAGCACACACTCATGCAACAGTGAATGCCACCACACATGGTGCCACACGTATACACCCAGATCTCCATACCTGGCAGCAAACATTCACAGAGTGGTGCACCACCTACAGTGTCAGGGCCTAGCACAAAGCTAGCAGGCGATGACACAGCACACACTACACACACACATTGTGGCCACTGTGGGTGATGGTACCAATGATGAACAGGCTGTGACCACAACAAGGGCAGAACCATCAACATCAGCAGCAGCACAGACAGTCACCCAAGCATCACCATATGGGAAGCTGTATTTGGTGTGAGTGTGTGTGGTCCATGCAGCAGTACCCAGCCCATACACAGGCATGGCATGACGGCAGGGATGGTAGGGTATGGTGTTGGGACTGCAGCCACCACTGCAACCAAGGTCAACAGAATGGGGGACATATTGCCACACACTCTCCATGTCTCACACACTGTGGGGTAAACACCGCTATGCCTGCTGCAAGGCCCAACAGTAGAAAACTGGACAGAGGGCTTGCATTGAGAAGTCAATGCGGGGCATCTAAACATGGCACATGAACAGTGTGCAGGGCACTCTGGATAGCGACGCTGCACCATGTAGCTGTAGCCACCAGGCACTAAGGACCAGCCATGGTCGCCAGTTGTAGTACACAGTGTCACCACGATGGGTGTTCAGCACCAAGCAGCACATCTCTGCCATTGGCCAGTGTCCTGCAACACTATGACCATGTGCCAGCAGTGCCACCTGCAGGGTCAGTGATGCCCTCAGGTGGGGTGGTGCCATACAGGCACACAGTCTGCACATTGTCCCAACTCCTCTGTGCAGGGGTATGTGTACATGCACAAAACAAAATCACTGCTGCCAATGCATTGCTCCATGTATCACTGTACTATGTGTCATGCCAATAATTGTGTGGTGTACAGCTGGCACACATGGGCCATTTAGCCATAGCAGACACACATACAGCACCACCATGGTGCTGCATGCATGTGACCACATATGTACTATGTCTCCCACTCATGCAGCACAGACACCTTTCCATAAGGAGACAGCAGACAGGAACACATTGACTGTGTAGTGCACAATTTACTGTGCGAACAATTCAAAGAAACATAACATGTTAGAACGCACACTGAACTGTACATTGCACAATACCATATATCGGTGTAACCCCTTCCCCCAAATGACTCGCACACAGTGTTGAAACATATGTACAAATCCACCCACCCCAGATGATCAACAGTCAACAAGACATGATATATATACAGGTAACCCCCAGGACTACAAACCTTTGTTAAATGTATTTACAGATCTGCCCAACCCCACCCCAGACAATCAACATACATAGCCACCACAGTTCAATGGACATTCGCCCCCAGCACAACACTGTCCAGATGGGTGTGACAAGCACAGTTAACGGTCCTTCAAGGCAGCCAGCATGGCTCTGAGGGATCCATGCAGTCTGGCAACATCCCCTAGTATGACCTCAATGAGGTCTGCAAGTTGTCTGTCATGGTCCATGGGCAGTGCCTGTAGTTGGTTGGCCCTCATCCACCACTACATCATTCTGTGCCTGGCCCGGGTCCACATTTGATTGTGGTGGCTGTGGGTCCTCCACCTGCGGTACCTGCATGTCCATCGCCACTATGGATGCTGGACTGCCACTGTTATCTGCTGCAGCCTCTGCCTTCTATGCCTCCTGTACCTGCTGTGCCTCTGATCCCTCCTGAAGTGGCTGCTGTGCACCTTCCACCTCAGCTTGGTGTTGGGTCTCTTCTCCCAGCTGCTGTTCTCCCAGCTCACCCACTGTGCCCTCCATAGCCTCCTCCACATTCTCCTCGTCTGTCTCTGGTGGGAGCGGTCATGCGCTGTGTTGCATACACCTGGTCCATTGATGGCATGCCCCAGCATCGCTGTGCTTCTGCTCCACCATGGCCCTCAGGAGGGCCCTGTGTCTCGAGGCCACTTGTCGATGCACACCTTTTGCAGGGGAATGTGACACATGTCACTGACATGTCATTGCTCACCATGTAACATTACATAAACACATGCAGTGTGTATGGATATCATGCTGTGTGCACATTCATCATGGTCCACTATCACACTCTTACCCTGCTGGTGTCATTCCTGCCTGTCCTGCTGTTGCCCAGCCTGCTGTACCTGGTCTGCCCGTCCTCTCGTGACCACATGTCTGGGACCTCTCTGACCTGTAGCACAAGAGATGTGACATATGTTAGTTTACCTTGCACATGATTGTGCATGCAGTTGCAGTGGTCCTACAGGGTTGACTACTCACCTTCCCTAGGCCTGCCTCCACCCATCATGACAGTGTCCCTACGAGCGGACATGTCCATCAGATGGACAAGTATGTCCCTGTTCCTCCTGTACATGTCCTGCCACTTATGTTTCAACTGCTTCATGGTCCTCTTGATGCCTGTCATCTCCTGCAGCCAGGCACCTATGCTCCTCAACATGCTGTCCCTCTCCTGTGGTATGTGTCTCCTGCACCCTGGTGGCAGCAGTTTGTTGTGCCACTGCTGCACAAGGTTGACCAATTGTGCAGTCTCCACAGGGCTGACATTGGGTGCTTTTCCACTTAAGGTGGACATTGTTTGTGGAATGCAGAGGTACACCCAGTAAACAGTTGACAGTGGCCTGTGTGAGGTGTGTACAGTTGCCAGGCCCATTGCAACATCTGTAGAGTTGTTAGGATTTGGCCACACGTGTACCGCACATCCTGTGAACATAACATATGCAGGCCGCAAGTACATTGTTCTTCTCGCATGCCGCTACTGCGTGTCATTTTCTACACAATTGCCCTATGTTGCACATGCATATGTGTACATTTTGATGCTGTTTGCCACTGTCACACTGACAGTGATTATTGCGTGTTGTTTTCAATGCAATTGCGTTTCTGCTGTTCTACAAGCTACTGCGTGTTATGTATTTCTCCCACTGCACCAGGCCGCAGTATTCAGGACTATGGCAGGCTGTTGTCAGCTGCTTACATCCTCAGTTGCCTGCTGTTTCCTTTACTGCAGCATCTGGTACCCATCACATACACACACAGCACCATCCCCCCCTCACTATGTGGTTGTTGCACTGCAGGGTCCTTGCAGCACATAATTTCCCCTATGCAACACACCATACCTGGCTGCAGTATGTACATCACAGTGGCCATGGCTGGTGTGCTGCACTGGGCTGTACATAGTTTTGTTCACTAATACCTCCCTTGCAGCACACGGTGCTGTGGCAGGCCATGCTGTATGCTGTTATTCCTCCCTTCGTAACACACATGGGTGCTTCACACACTGCAGTGGATGTCTATTACCACCAGTTGCTGCCACCAGACATGGCCACTGTTCACATTGTACGGTGTCACTGTGTAGGGTGTACAGCACCAGGCGGCATGGCTGTGTGCCGCTCCGCTACATATGGCCAGGTGAATTATTGTCACTGGTGCCTCCTGGTGGTGTGTCACAGTGCATTAGGTGAAATGTTGCACTATCAGCTCATGTTGTGCACATTGCCCTGCCTGGGCACCTGCTGCTTGGTCTTGTTGCAGTCTGCCATGGTCAGCAGGCTCCCCCTCCTCATCCTCGTCTTCCTTCCCCATATCCTCCTCCTCCGCCTCCATGTCGGGATTTGGCAATCAGTTCTGGACTGCAATGTTGTGCAGCATACAGCACACCATGAAGATCTTGCATACTGTATCCGGACTGCACTGTAGTGCCCCTCCTGATGTATCCAGGCACCTGAACCGTGCTTTCAGGACACCAAATGTCCACTTGATGACACCTCTGGTGGTGGCATGGGCATCATTGTATCGGACCTCACCAGGAGTGCATGGGTGCAGTAGTGGTGTTATGACCCATGGCAGTTGTGGGTATCCACTGTCACCTGTGGAATGTAAGGTGTATGTTCAGTGTGCATGTCACATGTTGGCCATGTGGGCATTGTGCATAACAGTCATGGGCAGTGTCTCTGTATGTCACAGGCATACACCAGGGAGCCAGCCACCAGTGATCTGTCCCCTCTGGAATGCCTCATGCAGGCCACAGTTGCGGAGGATGTATGCATCATGGCTGGAACCAGGGTACTGTGCTTCCACATCCAGTATGTGGTACTGGCTGTCACAATTCACTTGCATGTTTATGTAGTGGAAGCCTTTTCTATTGATGTACACCTCTGGCTCTCCTGGTGGTGCTTAGATAGCCACATGTGTACAATCAATGGCACCGAGCACACGGGGAAACTGTGCAACATCATAGAAGGCCTGCTTCACTTCCTGCTGTTGACGTGAATCTTTGGGGAAGGCTATGTACTCCCTATTCGGTACATCACTGTGTCCAGGAACTGGTGGAGGCACCTGGACATTGCTGGCTGTGAGATTCCTATGGTGTCACCAGTGGGTCTCTGGAAGGTTCCAGTTGCAAGGAAGCAAGGAGTGCTACTCACCTTGACATCCACTGGTACTGGGTGACTCCTATGGGTAGTACTCTCTAGTTCATCCCATAGGTCATTGCACAGTCCTGCAATAATGACCTTTGGTAAGCAGTAGCATGTGATGCATTGGTCCTCCGTGAGGTGTTGGTATGATGTCCTGGCCCTGTGCAATCATGGTGCATGTTGTCTGGCTGCTATGTGCTGCACTGGCTGCTGCCTGTTCCCCTGGTTCCAGCCATTACACCACCTGTGATGTCTCTGCCACCTGTGTAGTAGCACTGCTCCTAGAATGGCAGCTGGTGCTGACATCTCTCTCTCTCTCTTTCACTCTCTCTCTCTGTCACTCTCACTCTCACTCTGTCTCAGCTGGGTGTCTGCACACTGCTTGCTCAACAGTGACTCTGCTGACTGTGTCCCACAGACACCTTTTATACTGTGTAACTTACACCTGCTCCCTCCTAGTGCATGTTACACCATTTGCGATTGGTGTTCCTTGCATCTTGGATGTTTCCAGAATCCCACCAGTGTGGCTCCTACTGCTGTGTTTGGCATATATCTATTTATGCAACTGGGTATCTAGGGGTTTGGTGCATATGCAGCGTAAGTGGTCTTTGGCGTATTGGTTTCCGACATGGTGCATGTCGCTGTCTAGAATCCCACACATCGCAACTGCTTGGTGCATCTCGCATTTACGGCATTCATATTGGCACATCTGTGTTACCTTTGGCGTATCCCTTTCTAGAATCAGGCCCATGGTCTTTAGAAAGCAACAAAATCCTAAGAGCAAAGATAATAGGAAAAGGGGGTATAGAAAGAACCTGATAAAGTAAAATACATAGCCGGCCAAGTGGCGCTGAGGGTTGAGGCACTAGATGCCACACCTCACACTACACCACCAACCTGAGTTCGGGAGAGAGCTTGAGCACTTGGGATTGGCAGGGAAGGGAAAGGATTGAGTGCCCAATTGACCACTCTCCTCTCTTGGGGGGAGGGTCACAGGGTTGTCTGGCATCCCAGCAACCCCTGGTGGAGATCAGGGGCGCTGCAGGAAGCAGACAAAAAGAAGTGGGGAAGCATGGCAGATGCCGGCAGGGTTACCATGCATCATGGTATCATTGCACACCATGCTCAGGAAGGGGAGAGGAGTACAACAGAACAAGGAAACAACCAGCTCTGCGGGGTAGGCGATGGCACCTGGCCCCCATGCCCACCACTGGATCTCACCCATCCGGCCTTCCAGTTCCTCCACCCAGGCCCTCACCTGCAGCTTGGCCAGTCTATAAGAGAGTACCCAAGAGGATGGGCAGCTCCAACCCAGAGGGGTGAAGCCGGGGGTACTGGCTGCAGGAGGAGTGGGGGAGAGAGAGGAGGCTCAGGATGGGGAGACCTCAGGTGGGCAGGATCAGGCCAGGATGCCTGAGAGAGACCCCACAGGCTGTGACCAGAGGGAAAAAGTCATTAAAAGAGAAAAAAAGTAAAACATAAGAGTAGTGCCCCCCCCCCAATCAGGAGAGATCTGATCATGGACAGTGTAGGGATCAAGTAAATAAGATGGATATGGTAGAGGATAAAGAGGGACTAGACAAAAGAGAAAGTGTTATGATGGATGATGAACTTTTTCAAGAGGTCAAGAGAAAGAAAAATATGAAGAAAAAGAATATACCCCCTGTAGGGGGACAAGAGGTTACTCCTGTAGTTAATGTTAGGGATTCGATGTTAGACATTAATACTCTTGCAAGGCAGGCTGAAACAATACAGAGAAACAGTAATATAAATAGCAACATGCCTGGTCATAATAATTTAAAAAGCGTATTATAGCTTAGGGGGAAGAAACTAGCCTAAGGATCCTGGGCATATATGTTAAGCAAAATGAGAATGATGAATCACTTTTTGAACTGATTACATATTTGATTAAAGCTGAACGTGGCCTAAAAGATGAGGAGGAAGCCATTCTTGGGGGCCTTCAGTGATCATAATGATCCTTGTAAACCTGTATATGTACTGATGAAAGAAACAAACAGTACAAGCAAAGTATGAGCAAAGATGTCCACTCTACAGAGATTAGGTCTTGAGACCTTTGCCCAGGTAAAATGGAGCACTGATCTTTTCTTCTCACATAGTGATTACATAAATAAAAAGGTGAATATTTGGGAAGACATAAAGCACATTATTTCAGAACGTAAATGGGATTTTAATAAATCCAAAGTAAATCCAAGGGAAACAATTTTATTTTTGGTATTGGCCACTTGGGAATGAAAATCATAGAAAATTAAAGGCTGCTATGTGCTTTTTAATATATAATACCATGAGAATCCCTTTGGAATATGGCACAACAGTACCAGTTTATAGAGTTAATAAGGAGGCAGAACAATCTCAGATCAATATCTTTGTCAAGGGGAAAAACTGACTGATGCTGAAATAGGAAAAGCCTCCAACTTGGATGGGCTGGGGATTCATTTAGTTGACTGGGATTATGAACAAATGCTAGCAGATGAGACTAGCATTAATGCAGTTCAATCAACATCTTGCCTTATATGAAATTGACATGAGGCAACAGTCTTGGAATTGGCACCTAATAATCATTCTGATAAATTTCTTACAATCTTATCATGGAATATATAAGGCATGTTCACTAAAGTAGTGGATTCAGAATGTCTCAGCTTCATAAAAATGCCTGAAGTCCTTTGCTTTCAAGAAAACAGGGTGCTTGAAGATTTTAACCTAAATGGTTAACAATTAATCAGTGCTCCTGCACTAAAAGGGAAGATATATGGGCGAGCAATAGAGGGACTTGCAATTTATATTAAAAATAGCCCTGGATATTAAAGTAACTGAGATCCCGTATAAAAATGAAAACATGATGTTTGCCCTGATAAAAGTAAACTCCAGCTTAATCCTGCTAGGAACAGTGTATAACCCTTCTAGAGGTATGTGATATTATAAGGAGGTGCTCTGGGATTGCTTATCTAAGAATATAAGGGATAGTTTGAGTGTGCATCCTAGAACAAATCTGATATTAACAGGCAATTTTAATGAAAGGATAGACATATACAATAACATTGACAACTTCAGTGATATGCTTCATTTAGCTAACTTTTCTTCTAGGAAGTCTATAGATTTAATACAGAATGAGAATGGAAAAAGGCTCATTCAGGTCATTCAGGTCATATCAGCCTCTACTTTACTGGTATTGAATGGAGGGGTGACAGGAGATTTAGAAGAACAACCAACTTGTTTTGGCTCTCATGACAGGAGTGTGATTGATTATAACAATTCTAGAAAATTTAGAAATATTTGACAAGATTACTGTGAAGATGAGGCCAGAAAGTGATCATGCCCCTTTTAGAATAACTTTGAATGGATGCTTAAACATCTTTAACACCAATTCAGATTTGCATACAGCTAGAATAGAGCTGAGTAATAATAAGAAACATATCCAATTGAAGAACATTGGGGAAATTGTCAGTTATCTTTAGGGAGGATATGATTACACATTTTTCATATATAACAAAATAGGACTCTCCTCAGGAAGCCAGTCTAGAACTAACTAAGATATTTTTGGAAGTTAAGAGTTTTTTGTATAAGAACACTAATACAACTTCCAAAAAGGAAGTGACGTTGTTTAACAAAAATTGCTTACAGGCAAAAAAGAAACTAAATAATCTAATAAAATGGACCAAGATGAATCCTTCCTGGAAGAATTTTGAATTCTTAAATAAAGAAAGAAAATCGTATAACCAGCTTCTTCGGGGAGAAAGGAGGCTTTTTCAGGAAGAACGTTGGGGTGAAATGCTGGATATATTAAAGATAAGTGATGGGGCACAGTTCTGGAGATTGGTATCCAGAGGCTCAATCATACATTCATGTGAAGTTTTAACATTTTCCCACCAGGATCTTGTATTAAGCATTTTCAATAATTTTCCTTTAAGGATCAGCCCAGGGATAGGAGCCGCTGGGAAACTGAGAATGTAAATTGGTCATCAATATCTCTTAGGATAACACTTGGTGAGGTAGAAGAGCCTATACCAAGCTACCCTATGAAAAAAGCCCCTGGTTTAGATGGAATTCCGAATGAGATCTACAAGGCCCATTTAAATGTATGGGTACTAGTATTGACTAACTTGTTCAACAAATGCTTAATAAACAGATATGTCCCAGATTCATGTGCTAAGAACATTAGTGTTCCTATCTATAAAAAGGGGGGATCATGCAGACCCCCAAATGTATTGACCAATAAACCTTCTGGATACTATCTCCAAGGTTTTTACTCACATTATCTTGGATAAATTATTGACATGATAGATAATACCAGCATCTTTTCATCATTGCAAGCAGGGTTTAGGAAAAAGTGTTCTACAACTGATCATATTTTTGTCTTGTATCATCTGTTAGAAAAATATATAAAAATCAGAACAGGTAAATTATTTGTATTGTTTATTGATTTTTCCAATGCATTCAGTTCCATGGATAGACTGGTCTTGTGGAAGATGCAGATAAATTATGGCATCAATCATTCTTTACTCATACCAATAATACAACTTTATAGTAACAGCAAAACAAGTATTAGATATGATAAGGTGGGAAATGTGTCAAGATATATAAAATCTAACTTGAGGGTAAAACAAGGTTGCCTTTTGGCTCCAAGTTTGTTTAACCTGTATATCAATAAGATTAATAATCAATGTTTTGACCCAAATTTCAATTCCCCAAAGATAATGGGAAAAGAATGCCCACTGTTGGCATATGCTGACAATTTAGACCTATTATCACATACTAAAATTGGAATGCAGTATAAACTGGATAAGGTGGAAAGCTTGTGTACCAACTTAAAACTTAAGATAAACTTATCTAAAACAAAATTATTAGTTCTTGGGTCTAGAAAAAATTACTTGTGTTACTTGTATAAAGAAAAAAATGACAAGTTAAACAATACACTTATTTACATAGATACATAGATACATAGATACATAGACAGTGTCGGCAGATAAGGGCCTATGGCCCACCTAGTCTGCCCATTTGAGCTTGTAAGTTCAGTTTGTTTTCCTAGAAGTCTATTTCCCCTTACCCCTGACCTCTAGAATTCCTTTATGTCTATCCCATGATTCTTAAATCCCGTGATTGTTTCAGCCCCCACCACTTCCTCTGGCAGGGTGTTCCACTTGTCCACCACCCGTTCTGTGAAGAAATTCTTTCTCATGTTTCCTCTGAATGTCCTCCCTCCAACTTCATCCCATGCCCTCTAGTCCTGAAACATCTTTTTCCTAAAAATAGTGTTTTCCTGCACCCTGTTCCTCCCTGTAAGATACTTGTATGTCTCTATCATATCCTCTCTCCTCCTCTCCTCCAGGGAGTACATGTTCAGTTCCTTCAACCTGTCTTCATAGGACTTGTGATGCAACCCATGCACCATCTTTGTTGCCTCCTCTGAACCTTCTCTACCTTGTCTATGTCCTTACGTAGGTATGGTCTCCAGAACTGTACACTGTACTCCAGGTGGGGCCTCACTAGTGTCTTGTATAGCGGAATTATGACCTCCCTTTCCTGCTGGTGATGCCCCTGCCTATACATCCCAGCATCCTATTTGCTTTACCTGATGCCTTGTCACACTGTTTCCCTACCTTGAGGTCATCAGAGATGACAACCCCAAGATCCCTTTCCTGCTTGGTGCATGCTATATCCTCACCCCCCAACTGATATATTGTGCCAGGGTTTTTGTGCCCCATATGCATTATCTTGCACTTCTTTGCATTGAATTTCAACTGCCAAACCCTTGACCGTACCATATTTTATCAGACAGGGAATTGGGTCCATCATATAAACAATCAGATAAAGAAAGTAAAGCTCATTTTCAGAGGTCTACTTAAATTAAATTTTAGCTATGGGGTCTGGTCAGACTATCCAAGCAGCTGAAATGAAATTAACTCTCATTAGCCTTTACAGCACAGAAGTCTGAGGACGTCAAGTGACAGAAGATATTGATATCCCATATAACAGCTATTATAAAGCCTTAGTAAAAGTTTCAAATTTGACCCCCAATTGTGCGGTGAGAACAGAACTGGGGAGGATCCCCATTAAACCAATGGCCTCACTTAGACTCATCTTTTATTGGCTTAGGATAATGAATACTAAAACTGCTTTACCATCCAATTGGACTCTCAGAAAAAATGTATTGGTTACAACAGGGATTGACATCTCAATGGACTTAATCTTTTATAAAGACTCTACACATGATTGATTATGAAGACCTCTGCTTTTTTATTTGAATACAATTACAATTTTATTATCTTATCAGGAGAGATTCAAACAAAGAATATTTCAAAAATTCATGCACGATAACATGACTCTGATAAGTAAATTTAAAATTGCCCAGTGGTTTGCTGCAAATAAAAAGCAGCATAATTTAGAAATCTACCTAACTTTTCCCATTCTTCCTTAATAAAAAAGACTATTGACCATGGCTAAGCTGGAGCATACCGACCCAGTGGAGAGAGTCAAGAATCGATGGAAAGGGGGAAACCACTTCTGATAATATTCACCCATGTAATAAAGGAAATCCAGAAACCCTCCCTCATATTGCACTCAATTGTCCTTTATGCACAAAATGGAGCAAAAATAATTTAGAAAAATGTATTCTTCCATATGCATACAACAGAATTCTAAAAGAATTAAGGGGAGAACTAGTGAAACCACTGACTACCCTTTTTAACAAATCAGGGGAGGATGGTGTGGTATCTGAGGGCTGGAGAAAGGCGGATGTGATTCCCCTTCATAAAAGTGGGACCAAGACAGAGGCAGGAAACTACAGACCTGTTAGTTTGACCTCTGTGGTAGGGGAAAGTGATGGAATCATTTCTGAAGGAAAGAATTGTTGAGTACCTAGACGCCAGTGGGGCACAAGACCCAAGGCAGCATGGGTTCCCAATGGAATGGTCATGTCAGACAAATCTAATTGATTTCTTTGACTGGGTGACCAAAGTAGTAGACCAGGGAGGGGCTGTGGACATGGCCTACCTAGACTTTAGCAAGGCATTTGACACAGTCCCACACAAAAGATTAAGAGTCAAATTAACCAGCCTGGGAGTGGGTCCCAGGGTGGTAGCCTGGGTAAAACATTGGCTGCACAACAGGACACAGAAGTTAATTGTAAATGGAGTCCACTCTGAAGAAAAAGGGGTTACTAGTGGGGTACCGCAAGGTTCAGTATTGGGTCCAGTTCTTTTCAATGTCTTTATAAGTGACATTGCAGAGGGACTGGAAGGAAAAGTATGCCTCTTTGCAGATGACACAAAGATCTGCAACAGGGTTGCTACACAAGGAGGTGTGGAAAGGATGAGAAGTGACTTGGTGAGGTAGGAGGAATGATCAGAAGTATGGCAGCTTGGATTCAACACAAAGAAGTGCAAAATAATGCACCTGGGAAACAAAAACCCAGGGGAAGATTACATAATGGGGGGGTAGTAACAACAACAAAAATGGAAAGGGATCTGGGGGTAATCATATCAGATAACCTTAAGGTTAGCAAGCAATGTGAGAAGGCAGTAGGGAGGGCTGGGGAATACTGGGATGTATAGGAAGAGGCATCACCAGCAGAAAACAGGAAGTTGTTATCCCTCTGTACAGACAGTTGGTGAGACCCCATCTGGGATACTGCATCCAGTTCTGGAGACCCCATCTCTGCAAGGACATAGACAGGATAGAGGCAATCCAGTGGAGGGCAACTAAAATGGTGCAGGGTCTGCAAGAGAAGCCATATGAGGAGAGACTAAAGGAGCTTAATATGTCTACCCTTGAGGAAAGGTGGGAGAGGGAGGACATGATAGAAACTTTTAAGTACCTCAGTGGAATCAACAAAGTCCAAGAGGGTAGCATCTTTCAGAAAAAGAGATGTGTAAGAACAAGAGGACACAATTTGAAGATAAGGGGGGTGATTCAGGGGCAATGTGAGAAAGTATTTTTTCACAGAGAGGGTGATGGACGCATGGAACAGCCTTCCTGAGGAGGTTGTGGGGTCTAAAACTGTGGGACAATTCAAGAATGCATGGGATAGACATAAGGCAATTTTTTTGGGGGGGTAGGAAGAAATAGGCTGTTAGTTATCTAGGATCTGCAGCTTATCCTGTAGGTAGGGAAATGGGCAGACTACATGGGCCAAGCAGTCCTTATCTGCCGTCAAAGTCTATGTTTCTATGTTTGGAGACTAGATTATATATGTCATTGCATCCTTTTGAAGAGAACCAAGCCATTTATGTGGCAAGGTTCTTCAAGCAGATGATAAAATATAGAAAAATCATCAAAGGTCCCTGAAGTAGCACATTATATTCCATTTATCCTCTTCTTTTTTCTTTAAAAAATGAATCAGAAGGCCACCTTTGCAACTATTAATAACTTTTTAGACTGTGAAATTAATTTCACCATTCTTGATATGAAGATGCTAACTACTTTATGAGGAGGGTGATTACTATTAATTTTTCATATCAGTTTTCAAGTATGTGTAACTATTACATCAAAGTGCAATATTGGATGTCAGTCCCTGGATTTGCTGCTCATTGAAGAATTGTAAATATACTGCTGGCTCCTATAGGATATCATTGTATAATAATCTTTTTAATCTTGTGCAGATAATTATTGCTTTTAACTTTGTAATGACATTTTTATGTTGAACAAATAAACTTTGAAACTGAAACTGTACAATAAAAAAGATGTGATGCATGTAATAAAATGCCTGATTTCCACAGTCTTTTATTCATGAGCAAAAGTACTGCCTTCTTTGCAATACTTAGACGGTTCATGCACCACGTCAGTAGAATCCACAAAGCCTAACTGGTAGCCAGATTGGAGAAGATGTTTAGCTCGCTGATGGGCACAAAATGGCTAGAGGTTTACTGGTCACCCAGACTATTGTCCTTTCTGAATGTGATTTTACATTTATTACAAATGTTTTCCCCTTAAGACTGGATCCATTGAACTGTAACCCCTATTTGCCCTGCCAGTGGATTAATGTTGGTGGCAAATGTGATTAGTCTTTTATCAGACTCCTGCCCTACCAGTCTATATTTGGGGGATGAGGATATTTTCATTTGGTATTCCTCTAACCCTGGTCAGAGCTGTGCTCAGTGTTTCCATTTTGCAACCCCTGTTCATGACCTGATCTGTAAGGTATTTAACCTGATGCTCAGGTGTTTCATCTGTAGTACAGTTTCTCTATATGCAGAGCATTTGACACTAAGTGGTGGATTCCTTTCATTTTCTGGGATGGTAGCTCTTTGTGTGTAATAAAGCATCTTCTGCAGTGGGCTTCCTTTATCCTCCAATTTCAGTGTTGTTACCTGGTGTGGCTCTGTGTTCTAAATCCAGGAAATTCACTAATCCTGAACCCTTGACCTGAGATGGGTTCTTCCATACAAAACATGACCTAGAATGTCTAATCAATGTTATGTATGTTTATGGCAGAATAACTTTGAATGGTGTTACCATCGCTATGACCCCTACCTTTAAAGGACAAGTAAACACACTTTTTAGGCATTTTTTTAAATGACTCCATAGGCTTATAAAGGAGAGGCAGTTGTTTACATTTATACTGAAACTGCATTTACTAAAGTAGGAGAATTTCACAGCATTTGAAAATTTTAAACACAGCCCTTCTGATTCACAAATCCTGCTCTGACAATCCTAAAACAACTGCCTCGATGATATCAATGAAGTGAGAGATGCCAGCTGTATGGATATATTCTAGTTCCACTAACTGTATTTAAATGTGAATAACTTTAAAATGAAGAATGATAGCATGGTACTTTGAGTGTGACAGTTGTTCAGCATAAAAATATCTACACAATGAGAGGAGTTTCATTTATAGATACCTTTTAGTTTTTTTAAATTGGCAAAAAAAGCAGCAGAAAATTCAGTTTTTTTTTGCCATTTTAGCAACAAAAAGATGTAAATAACTTTAAAACAAAAAATAATAGCATGGTACTGTGAGCACAAAAGTTGTTCAGCACAAAAATGTCTACAAAATGAGTGGTGTTTCATTTATAGATACATTTTAGCTTTTTTATAATTAGCAAAAAACAGCAGAAAATTAAATATATTTGTCACTTTGGCAATAAACAAATCTAAATAACTTTAAAACAAAAAATTATAGCATGGTGCTGTCAGCAAGGAAGTTGTTCAGCACAAGAATATCTACAAAATGAGTGGAGTTTCATTTATAGATACCTTTTAGTTTTTTATAATTAGCAAAAACTGCAGAAAAGTCCATTTTCGTTTTCACCTTTTGCAACAAACAAATGCAAATAGCTTTAAAATGAGATCTGATAGCATGGTACTTTGAGAAAAAAAGTTGTTCAGCACAAAAGAATTTGCCACATGAGTGGTGTTTCATTTATAGATATCTTTTAGATTTTTTTATAATCAGCAAAAAATGGCAGGAAATTCAATTTATTTTTCACCTTTTGGAGGTATGGCATAAATGGAATATGCTACCTCCCGACTGGAAATATTGTTCAAAATCTGGTCTATTAAGGGCACAACAGCCCCCCCCATTCAAAAGGCAGGAGGTGGGAGCTGTTTGAAAAGCAAATTGCAGTTTGATTAATTGGAAAGGTACAAGAACAAAAAATATCAACAGTATTTCCAGTAGCATTGCATACGTGCCATACCTCCAAAAAGAAGGGAAAAATTGATTTTCCTGCAATTTTTTGCTGATTATAAAAAATCTAAAATATATGTATAAATGAAACGCCACTCATTTGGCAGATATTTTTGTGCTGCACAACTATTATGCTCAAAGTACTATGCTATCATGTTTTGTTTTAAAGCTATTTGCATTTGTTTGTTGCAAAAAGTGAAAATGAAAATTGTTTTTTCTGCTGTTTTTTTGCTAATTATAAAATAACCAAAAAGGTATCTATAAATAAAATATCACTCATTTTGTAGATATTTTTGTACCGAACAACTTTTGTGCTCACAGTACCCTGCTATCACTTTTTGTTTTAAAGTTATTTACATCTGTTTGTTGCCAAAACAACAAAAAACTGTATTTTCTGCTGTATTTTTAGCTAATTAAAAAAAACTATAAGGTATATATAAGTGAAACACATCTCATTGTGTAGATATTTTTGTGCTGAACAACTTCTGTGCTCAAAGTACAATGCTAACATTTTTCTTTTTAAAGTTATTCACATGTAAATACAGTTGGTGGAGCTAGAATACATATACACAGCTGGCATCTCTCACTTCATTGACATCATCAAGGCAGTTTTAAGATTCTCAGAGCAGGATTTTTGAATCAGGAGAGGCTGTGTTTAAAAATTTCAAATGCTATGAAACTACATTTCTCCTACTTTAATAAATGCTGTTTCAGTATTAATGTAAACAACAGACTCTCCTTTACAAGCACATGGAGTATTTAAAAAAAAGTGTAAAAAACTTGTTTACTTGTCCTTTAAAGAGTACTTTTTCTTTTCCATGCCCCCTCTTTTCAGGGTTTATGCCAATTAGTCCTATTTCATTTGGTCAGTTTCTTGTCCCATCCAAGTACCAATTATTTTAGCATGCCATTGTCATTTCACACCAAGAATTGTCCTTTGAGCATGATCTTAAGTTGAAAAAAAATCCCCTTTTTTCCCTTTTTCCAAAAAGTACCCATCCTCCACTTAGCACCATCCATTCCTTGCTCAGACTTTGGTTATTTGTTTGCAGTGACACTTACTTTGGAATTCCCAGAGGTTCTAATGAAGTTACTGGCTTGTAAATATATTTACTGCTGCACTTTTTCGTCCATTATTATTTTAAATATATAGAGGATAATGGCTGGGGTTACACTGTTTACCAGGTTGTAATCATCTTGAGCAGTTGTCATGCCTTGCTTGTTAACCTCGAGAGCGTAGCTTGAGAGGTTTACTGTCGGCATGGCAACCGCGAGAGGTGATTTCAACCTGGTAAACAGCGTAACCCCAGCCATTTTCTTTTTTAGTGCATGGGGTTCTTAGCAGGTGAAGTAAGAAAAAAATATGAATTTATGAAGTCCAGCCTGCTTTGTTGTGTGCTAGGTGAGGACATTGCGCTGTTTATGTTTGTGTGCTTTGTGACCATGTTTAAACTGCCACTACTGATTCTCAGTTCAAACCACTAGCATGTCGCATTCTAGGGTTAGAATGCTGTCAGGTGCCACTGATTCCATCCTGAAATCTCACCAATCTGACTTAGGCAAGCAAGGTTTACAGCTCTTATGTCAGGACGATGAGATTGCAAGAAAATTAAAAGATACCAGGCAGTACATTATAAGGGCTCCCCACACATTATATGAAAAAAAAAAACAGTAGGACTGTTTATCAAGGGTCCTACTGTCAACAATGTAGCATTTTGCACTGTTTCAGCACTTTTTTTTATGTATCAAAGTGCACTATTGGGTTTTCTCTGTTAATTTCATATGTATTATTTCTTCAAAACACAGAGGGTCTGATTCTCAAAATGCCCAAAATGACACAAGGGGCATGCGTCATCAGGAATGATGCAAGATGCCATTAGAGATGACATAGAAATTGCTAGGGTAGAAGAGGCAGAGGGAAACATGGAGGCATTATGGGTCACCTTACGATCCCCGGCAGGAGATAAGGTCAAGCTTGGTGTAGCATATAGGCCCCCCGGGATGAGTGATGTTCTAGAGGATGGTTTGCTGGACAACATCATTGCCCAGTGTGGACCAAAAGGAGAAGGAGTGGTGTTGATGGGGGACCTTAATATGCCAGGTACAAACTGGGGAACCATGTTCTCTAAGGTGGCCAAGGAGCAGAGGCTGCTGGATGGCTTCCAGGATGTGTTCCTAACACAGCATGTGATGGTGCCCACAAGGGAGGGGCATGTCCTGGATGTGGTTCTGGCAGATGGGGATCTGGTAGGGACATGGTTGTACAAGACCCCTGACTGGGCCACCAAATACTGTCTGGTTTCAAATAAGCATGGGGAAGGGGGGTGAGATCTAGGACACTGGCAGTGGACTTCAGGGGGGCAGACTTTATGGGCATGGGAAATATTCTCAAGGATCCCTTGATGGGGATTACCTCAATGACAAGTGTGGAAAGGAGATGGGAGGTCATAAAACGGGGACTTCATGAGGCAGTCAGGATCTGCGCTAAGTTGAAACGTAAGGGAGCAAGGTCACATAAACCATGCTGGTAGTCCAGTGAGGT
This sequence comes from Neoceratodus forsteri, assembly GCA_016271365.2. Taxonomy (NCBI): domain Eukaryota; kingdom Metazoa; phylum Chordata; order Ceratodontiformes; family Ceratodontidae; genus Neoceratodus; species Neoceratodus forsteri. Next base: position 1,686,626,367 of record CM057456.1, read on the forward strand.
ACAGGTAGCAGTCAGAGAAAAGGCAGCCTACAAAAAATATAAAACAACAAGAGGGGATAGGGATAAGGAAATGTACCAGCTTGCATCTAGAAAAGTCACCCGTATGGCGAGGGAAGCAAAGTCCAGTAAAGAGCAGCGGCTGGCACAGGGGATACATGGAGGGGAAAAGGGGTTCTTCCGGTACATTGGGGAGCAGAGAAAAACTAAGGGCAGATTGAGATCAGAAGGAGGGTGGGTGGAAGAGGCGAGGGACCAGGCAGAGGTATTTAAAGAGTACTTTGCCTCTGTGTTCACTAGGGAGGGGGATGGGATATCTACAAAGCAAGGCATGAAGGGGATAGAAGCGTCAGTAAGTGGGATCAGGGAAGCAACAGAAATGGAGCAAGAGGGAGAGAGAGGTACCCCAGGGGTGTCACATCTGGGTAAGGATAAAAAGGCCAGTAAGGTGGAGGGGACAGATGATGCTATCTCTGCCAAAAGGGTGTGGTTAGCCCTCAAGGTCCTAAAGAAAGACAAATCTCCTGGGCCAGATGACATTCATCCGAGAGTACTATGAGAATTGGCGGACATACTGTCTGCATCCCTGGCGGAGCTTTTCAGCAGGTCACTTGAGACAGGGAGGGTACCTAGGGATTGGCGAGAGGCACATGTGGTACCAATCCATAAAGGAGGGTCGAGGGAAGTACCAGGTAACTATAGACCCATCAGTTTGACCTTGGTGATGGGAAAATTAATGGAGAGTATACTAAAGGAATGATTGGGGGTGTACTTGGAGGAGGTGGGAGGTCTGGATAGTCAGCAACATGGGTTTGTGCCAGGTACATCATGTCAAACCAACCTTGTGGAGTTCTATGAATGGGTAACATCAGAACTGGACAAGGGTAAGCCTGTGGATGTATTATTCTTGGACTTCAGCAAGGCGTTTGACTCTGTCCCCACAATGGTCTGGTGGAGAAACTGATGGGGTTAGGGTAGGCCCTTTGATGGTCAGATGGATTGAAAACTGGCTAGCTGGACACACTCAGAAGTAGTGGTGTGGGAGCTCTCGAACCCTAGAGAGGTTGGTAGTGGGGTACCACAGGGCTCGGTCCTGGGTCTGCTCCTGTTTAATGCATACATATCGGACATCAGGAGGGTATAGGGTGTGAAATGAGTCTCTTGCGGATGACTCCAAGATGGAAGCAGTAGTTGGGGAGAAGAGGGAGTTGGCCTGCAAGGACCTGGACACCCTGAGCTAGGCTCACATGGAAATTAATTTCAATATCACCAAGTGCAAGGTGTTGCATCTTGGTCGGGAAACCCTAAACACAGGTACACCCTGGGAGGTGAGGCGCTGGAGGCCTCAATAGAGGAAAAAGACCTAGGGGTCATGGTGGATGCATGTATGAATAACTCTGAGCAGTGCAGGAGAGCGGCTAGCAAGGCAAACAGGATGTTGGGATGCATCGCAAGAGGGATCACCTCTAGGAGCAAGGAAGTTATTCTGCCACTGTACAATGGACTGGTTAGACCACACCTTGAGTACTGTGTACAGTACTGGATACCACATTTGAAAAGGGACATACAGCTCCTGTAGAGGGTACAGAGGAGGGCAACAAAGATGATATGAGGGCTAGGGGATTTGACATATGAGGACAGGCTTAAGGAGCTCTGCCTGTTTTCATTGGAGGAGAGGAGAGACAGGGGGGACATGATTGAGGTCTTCAAGTACCTCAAGGGAATAAATAGGGTAAACATGGAGGGGATCTTTAGACTAAAGCAGGGAGGTATCACCAGAGGGCATCGTTTGAAGTTGGAAGGTGGAAGGGTGAGGGGGGAAAAGAGGATGAGGTTTTTCACTGAGAGGGTGATGGACCCTTGGAATGCACTGCCTGGTGAGCTGGTTCAGAGATCCACAGTGGAGGGCTTCAAGAGAGGGTGGGACAGACACAGAAAGTGGATGTATCAGATGATGGCCTGTCCCAGGGGGGTGGGGATGGATGATACAGGTTTCTGGAGCACAAGGGATGGGAGGGTCTTGGCACCCAACTAAGGATCTAAGGTTCGAGCAGACTCGATAGACTGTAAGGCCTAATCTGCTGGCAAATAGTATGTTAGTATGTAAGATGCAGCTTGTGCCAAAAGTTACACCAAGCACGATTCGCAAATGCATGGTGCTTCAAATGCAGCCTGCATGTGTCAAACATGCTTTGTGCCTCAGATGTACCAAGAAATGGCCAGCAATATGTCGCAAGGCACATTCTGCCACAGAAATGATGCAAGAGCCCTGGATTTGGATTCACAAAAGTGCAAGTTGCTGAAAATTTCAAACACCTGCTAGACCAGCCCCTAGATGATCTAAGGGGACTTAGATAATATAAAGAGAGGTGCAGAGCAGGCAGGTTATCTCCATCCACCACTAAGGCAACACTTCAGCAGCAGGAGATGCAACAGAAGAGAGGGACAAGAAGATGTTTGGGGCTGTGGCTCTACTGGGCATCAGGCTGGCCATGCTACACCAGCAGAGATGTGCCTGCCAACAGGGTGGTGCCACACAAGGGCATGGCAGGCAGCAGGAATGCAGACACAGGTAGTAGAGGCACATCAGCATGTGGACAGTGAACACCATGTTGTCATACAGTGATAAAGTTGGGCATGTGTAGGGCAGATGGTGGATGGGGCCCAATGCCACCAGAGAGCCATAGGAGGTACAGCACTCACACAACAGAGTGACATAGTCCCTGACAGAACATACCGCACGACACATATGAATGTCCACCATGTGGGGTAGCAACATTGGAAATGATGCTAACAATGCCATGGTTGTGGCAGCAAATAGACTTGTGCAGTGTGAGGGACTAAGGACATCCCTAGGTGTCCAAACCAATGTACTATGGGACACCGTAAGGGGGCAAAACACAAGGATACCCCTGACACCTTTGCACAGTGGTACACATGTCACATGGGCCCGTGCCTTGATCAGACTGTGCATGGTGGCAGCACAGTACATGTGGGGCATGCCCGCTAGGAATGGGCATGTAGAGTGGAATGCCCAGTGTGACTGGGGCCTAGACGTGACAGTAGAGGGTTCCACATGTACACCTATGCAGTGATCTGTGGCACATTGCAGGGCTGATGCAATGCACATGACTTTACCACAGTGAACACATGATGCATGACATGGGGTGCAATGCCCACTCACAACAGATATCTATCTCAGCCTCAGTAACATTTATCTTTCTTCTGTGTCTCTCTTCTCTCTGCATCCTTCCTACACTTTGCAGCATTTATGCCTCAGCCATGGTGGTGCCTCAGCATCATGGTGCTGCCTATGGTGTTGCTGCCACATATTTATATCATGCACCATCCATCCGTGCATCATATGTTGCATCTTTGGCACAAAAGGCACTTCTTTGTGAAAGCAATGCATACCACATGGTGCAGTGTGCTTTGACACAGGCTGCATTTTGTGCAACTTGCGTCGATCGAAGGCTCCTTTGAGAATCAGGCCCTGAGTTTTGTACTTGTGTGAATATCCCTTTCAAATGCACCATATTTTAGGAGTGTTCACTCTTGCCATCATGCCCTCTGACGAAGGCCCTCATGGTCAAGGTGCTGGGTCTTTCCTGTTTGATCTCAGGCTGTTGGCTCAAACAAATGAGTATTATCAATATTGCACCACTTTATCACTTGTTCTAGTTATTTTTGGTCTCCTTGGCTGCTTACCTTTTTATGTTTTACTCCCTAGTCTCCAATTCAATCTGTAGAGCTTCCTCAGCTGACTGGGTAAGGAAAGAAGATGACTCCACCACCTGGTCCTCCACGCCATCTTGCTTTCTAGGAATCTTAATCTACTGGCTGGAAAACAACAGTGCCCCCACCAGAAGAGTAGGGAATTTTCCTTTTGATAAGATGTTAAACCAAGGTCCCTTCCTCCCAACTCTGGTCACTGTCCAGGTGAAGTAAAAAGTCCCATGGCAGTTATCGAAAAAGAATAACGGAGATTGCCCAGTGTCATGGCCAACATTCCCCATCAATAAAACAGGTCCATGCAAACCGCCCCCAAGGATGCCTTTCCTGGTAAAAAATTACACAGAACTAAATAAATAAATAATCAAGAAGCAATGTGTGACTTGCTGAACGTTCAGGCTCCATCCAAGAAGCAACTGGTTACAAAGTGACAAGATGGAGGAAATTTGTCTACATGTCATAGAAACTAAGAGTAAATTAAACAAACCCTTCAGAAAGCTAAACAGCACTGCAAACAAAAACAATACAAAGTGACAAAAACAGAACTAAAAATAATCTAGGAACTAATAAAACTAATAATTATGCTTGACACCTAAGAGCACACACTTCTCAAATGTGTGCCTGCTCCATCTAGCATTATGCTGTAGATATTTGAAATATATATGAATCATGTGGCTGATGTCTGTACAATCCTGATTGACTCCCATCTCAAGGAAGTCTCCTTTTTTAAATCAGTACTAGTGTGTATGACTTGACATTCACTTTGACTTCTGACACATTTATATCACTCATGCCTTGCTCTACAGGAACAAAGCTTGCATCCACATCCATGCCTAGTAGGTCATTGTGACAATGATCCTTCATGCTTTTGACTACATCTGTAGATACAGTACATAGACATTTATGACAGATAAAAGCTAGTCAGCCCACCTAGTCTGCCCACCCTACCTTACTGTGCTACACTGACCCTAGTGGCCATTTCTTTCTCTTGCCTCTGCCACCCCCTCTAACTATGGCCATATGCCTATCTCACTCTATTTTTAAACTACCAAGTGTTTTAGCACTTATTGCATCCTCTTATATTCTGTTCCAATTATCTACTAACCTTTCAGTGAAAATGTGTTGGTGTACATCCTTTTCAATTCCCCCCAATAGCTTCAATGAGTTCCCCCATTTCCTGTATTTGTACTCAATGTAAATATTGCCTTGTTGTTTACCCTGCATGTACTTGTATGTTTTTGTCATGTCTCTGTTCTCCCTTCTTTTCTTAAGAGTATACATGTCCCAAGTTCTGCATTCTCTGCTCATAATGCATTTTATCACTTAGCACCTGATGATCTATTGTACGGTGTATAATAAACTTTGTACTGTGTAAGGTATTTATTGCACTGTTGGACTCTATTTCATTGCTTTATTATTTTACACATTTCCTTCTTCTGCACTATTGAATTTAACTGTGCTGCTGTTTGTTTCTCCTTGTACCTCTCCTCCAGGATGCTTCTGAAAATGAACAGTAATCAGCTCAGCAGGCTATTCCAGGTGAAGCTTTGTAAACAAATAAGTAAATAAACAAACACATATATAGTTGTGGTATTATAAGAATACACAACGATTTGTAATTAAATTGGATTTAGGAAAACTATTAAATTAATTGTCTGTACAGTATTCATGAAAAAACACATTTCAAAGTCATCTCAGGATCCTTCAACCCTACGGATTCCATCTGAATTAAATGGTGAGCTCAGCAGTGCCACAACAGGGCAACAAAGACGAGTCTGTGGGATTTTGCTTGTTTACCTGGTAAAATCTGTTTAAATAACTCTAACAAATGAGTGTATACTGTGTGTCTGTCATTTATCATTAAGGCAAACAGTGGTCCTTAGAAATTAGAGACATTTTCTAAAAACAAGTTGTTGTACTGTATTTAGAGTATGTAAATATAAATGGGGAAATGGATTACTGTGTATAAATGCTAAGAGGAAGTTTGTGCACAGGTCAATATATTGAGTTAAATAAACCTTATTTATGAGTCTCTGAAAAGTTGTATTTTCTTTAAAGGTTAGTTTTATACTTGTCAGCAAAATATTTGCAGACATTCTTCAATCAAAGGTTTATCTAATTTCCCTTCGTATGTGCATACCTTTTGTATCCTTAAAAACACAAATTGGATTTACTTATTTTCTACTGGAGAATCAAATTTTGCTGGTGCCAGTAGTGCAAAGCATTTTGGGAAGGGATGTCTTTTCTACTTATACTGACAGAGTTTAGGACTTTTGAGGAATGAATATGTATTACCAGGTTTTTTGATTCATATTAATTCTATGATATAACAAATGCAGACATCCAATAAAGTATCTATGGAAAAAGACAGATGACTTAGAACTATGAAATCTGATCCATGATTTGCTGTCTTTCCTGCTTATATTGACAGAGTTTAGGACTTTTGAAGAATGAATATTTGTTGCCAGATTTTAATTCATATTAATTCTGAGGTATAGCAAATGCAGACGTCCAATAAAGTATCTAAGGAAAAAGATAGATGACTTAGAACTATGAAGTCTGATACATGACGTGCTTTCTTTTCTGCTCATACTGACAGAGTTTAGGACTTTTGAGGAATAAGTATTTATTACCAGGTTTTGATTCATATTAATTCTATGGTATAACAAATGCAGACATCCAATAAAGTGTCTAAGGAAAAAGATAGATGACTTAGAACTATGAAATCTGATCTATGACTTGCTTCATGTTTTACTAAGGCTTATTTTACAACAAAAGAATACAAAAGAAGCATGAAAACTGGGTACAGCAAAAAGAAAGAAAACATCTAATACACAATCAGTTACTAAGAAATGCTAACAGGTCTATCCAGAACAAAAATACAATAGGAATCCAAGAAATAACAAATGTATTGCTTAGGAAAACATCATTTGTGATTTGACAAATGATTGTACAGTTAATTATTCAATGATAGTAATAAGCAGTCCCTAAAATAATGATACCAAGGACTATAGTCAGATGGGCGGCTACTAGTGATTTTCTTTCATTCTACACAAAATCAATCTTTTTGAAGTTATAAGAGAAGTATATTTGATTTGTTTACTGGTTTGGAACATTTCATCTGATCAATAAAATGAAAAGAGTAATCTTGTGTAAAAGATATAGCTGAAAGTGGTAAATAAAAGGTATAAACACAGCAATTGCCAAAAACCTATTACAAAGGACCCCATTATGTAAGAAAGACAAGAAATAAAATTATGTTAACTCCAGCCCTCCAACTTGCTTTCATTTTAACCTAGATCTTTTCCCATGCTTTGACTTAATGTATGAGAGTCAAGTAACCTTGGCTTTTAATATGTTATAATCAGACAGTGAAACTGTATCCAACTAATGAATTTATGGTGTCTGACTAGCAACTCAATCTTCCTCTGTTCATTTACTTCTCGCAAGATCAACTATGTATGTTTCTTTAAAAACATTTCTAGAATTATGGTTGACATGTGATTTTGTAATGTAAGCCCAAATAAGAAGACGCTGCTTTCATTGCCCCTGCCTGGTAAAAGCAGACCTCCTTCATAGCCAGTTTCTACAGAGACTTCATTATTGGCAGGCTCTATCACAGAGCACATACTTAAGCCTTCTGCACAAGGCATTTGCTACTTACATCTTATTTTTCTTTTGCAATATGTATGAAAAGATAAATGTAGATTATCAAAGTCATTTCATGTCATACTCAAGAAAATAATCTTCCAATGTGATAAATGTGATGGATGTTCTTAGTTCATTCATTAGTCAGTCAGCTGGTTAGTTAAAATTGTTAATGCTAAAGGCCTAAGGCATAGCATATGACAAAGAGCAAGATTTTCCAAGGACCACTGGAGTGATACAGGATGTGTCCTATGTGCCTGTGCACCATATTCTGGTACATCATATGCACTGGTATGTATTTTATATTATGCTGAAGACAAAGAACCTCTGTGCGTAAACACTGAGGCAAGGGTTACCCCAAAGGGCATTTGGCTGGGAAGCCAAGTTTCAAGAAAATACAAAATCACACATGCCCCCACAATGCAAAGCATCATGGGCTGCATATGCAAATCACCACAGAATGTTATGCTGGTCCAACTTTAAGCAGAATTGCATGGTGCCAAAAGGCCTCTCACACAGTTTGCAAGGTGCTAACAGAAAACATGAACACGTGTTTCATCCTACCAGGACTCATCAGTATGCCTCATCTGTTTAACACCCCAGTGGAATGGACCAGCTGCCCCTAAGGCAGTGTGCCTGGGATATATTGTGGTGAACCCATTAAAATAAAAAACATTTAAAGACAAAGAACCTCTATGCGTAAACACTGAGGCAGGTTACCCCAAAGGGCATTTGGCTGGGAAGCCAAGTTTCAAGAAAATACAAAATCACACATGCCCCCACAATGCAAAGCATCATGGGCTGCATATGCAAATCACCACAGAATGTTATGCTGGTCCAACTTTAAGCAGAATTGCATGGTGCCGAAAGGCCTCTCACACAGTTTGCAAAGGGTGCTAACAGAAAACATAGACACGTGTTTCGTCCTACTAGGACTCATCAGTATGCCTCGTCTGTTTAACACCCCAGTGGCGAGGTTCTTTGTCTTTTAAATGTTTTTTTATTTTAATGGGTTCACCACAATATATCCCAGGCACACTGCCTTAGGGGCAGCTGGTCCATTCCACTGGGGTGTTAAACAGACGAGGCATACTGATGAGTCCTGGTAGGACCCTTTGCAAACTGTGTGAGAGGCCTTTCGGCACCATGCAATTCTGCTTAAAGTTGGACAAGCATAACATTCTGTGGTGATTTGCATATGCAGCCCATGATGCTTTGCATTGTGGGGACATGTGTGATTTTGTATTTTCTTGAAACTTGGCTTCCCAGCCAAATGCCCTTTGGGGTAACCCTTGCCTCAGTGTTTACGCACAGAGGTTCTTTGTCTTTTAAATGTTTTTTTATTTTAATGGGTTCACCACAATATATCCCAGGCACACTGCTGGTTCATTCCACTGGGGTGTTAAACAGACGAGGCATAGTGATGAGTCCTGGTAGGGCGAAACACGTGTCTATGTTTTCTGTTAGCACTCTTTGCAAACTGTGTGAGAGGCCTTTCGGCACCATGCAATTCTGCTTAAAGTTGGACCAGCATAACATTCTGTGGTGATTTGCATATGCAGCCCATGATGCTTTGCTTTGTGGGGCATGTGTGATTTTGTATTTTCTTGAAACTTGGCTTCCCAGCCAAATGCCCTTTGGGGTAACCCTTGCCTCAGTGTTTACGCACAGAGGTTCATTGTCTTTTAAATGTTTTTTTATTTTAATGGGTTCACCACAATATATCCCAGGCACACTGCCTTAGGGGCAGCTGGTCCATTCCACTGGGGTGTTAAACAGACGAGGCATACTGATGAGTCCTGGTAGGATGAAACACGTGTCTATGTTTTCTGTTAGCACCCTTTGCAAACTGTGTGAGAGGCCTTTCAGCACCATGCAATTCTGCTTAAAGTTGGACCAGCATAACATTCTGTGGTGATTTGCATATGCAGCCCATGATGCTTTGCATTGTGGGGGCATGTGTGATTTTGTATTTTCTTGAAACTTGGCTTCCCAGCCAAATGCCCTTTGGGGTAACCCTTGCCTCAGTGTTTACGCACAGAGGTTCTTTGTCTTTTAAATGTTTTTTTATTTTAATGGGTTCACCACAATATATCCCAGGCACACTGCCTTAGGGGCAGCTGGTCCATTCCACTGGGGTGTTAAACAGACGAGGCATACTGATGAGTCCTGGTAGGACGAAACACGTGTCTGTTTTCTGTTAGCACCCTTTGCAAACTGTGTGAGAGGCCTTTCGGCACCATGCAATTCTGCTTAAAGTTGGACCAGCATAACATTCTGTGGTGATTTGCATATGCAGCCCATGATGCTTTGCATTGTGGGGGCATGTGTGATTTTATATTATGCTGCCAATATGCATTATGTAGCATGAAAATGATGGAAGCATACATCATAAATATAATGTATCAAGAATAAGTGATGGTGCATACAGTACTGTATGTCAACACATGCTAAATACACCCATAAAAGAAACTTTTTAAGAGCTGAGACAGACATCCTAACAGAGTAGGTGGAGGAGGATGCCAACATGCTACTGCTTAGGGGAAGGAGAAAAGAACCTGCCAGTCCAGACTCCAGAGGCAGCAGGCCTGGAAGATGTGGCAATAAATAAAAATGCAATTGGCCTGCAAGGTGGACAAACCAAGCCAGACATAAAACATTATAACAACACCAAAAGGATGTCAAAGGAGATACAGGCTCATAATAGATGCTGTGCCACAGGAATTGGAGGTGATCCAAACCAGGAGACACTCCTCACTAGCTAGAAACAATGTCTAGAAGCACACCTTCAGCAAATGCACCATGGAAGGTAACGGTACTATGCCAGAGTTGGAATGGTATGTAATTTACTGTACAGTATGGACATAGCACAGGTATAGAGGGGGCATGGTATGGCACAGGCATACAGATCACAGTTCAGATTACAGTTCATAGCCATATGTGTAATGAATGGGATACATGTGGTCATGTACCTTGTGTACCATGGTGTGTGCAGACAGGTGTAGTATGTGGCAGCACATTTTGCAGCAAACAAGATGAACACAGTTACACCTAGACAGGTAATGCATCACATGATGCAAACAAGTACATGCCTTGCCACCACATGTCAGCAGTGTCCATGCCACAGTGTAAGGCTGTAACTAGGGATGGGTGGGTCGGTCATGATCCAGTTCTGATTCTGACTCTGATTTTTTTCCAGAAGGTTCTGATTTACTCTGATTTACTCTGATGAATTATAGACCTATTTTAGTCTGTTTGAGTATGAGAAATGCCTCAGTATTATTATTTTTTAGATCCCTTTGTTAAAAACGAATAAAATCTAAGCTTTTAAAAAAAAAATGGTGTGTCTATTTTCCTGTCATTTGGTCAGCAAGCAGACAACAGCAGTAAAAAATAAATATATAACAGTCACCAGTACTGCAGTAGTGAGTCATTGAACAAGGAGGTCAGTGCAGGATACCCAAAAATTAAGTGGTGTGATTCTTTACTAAGTGACATAAAACAGAAGATTCATGTACAGGGTTGCACCCAAAAATTAAGTGCCATCAAACAGAAGATTTAATAACACTGACAATCACTAAAAGTGCTGCAGAAAAACACTGACAAAATGGCCTACTTAAATATGGACATGTAACAGAAGACTCAGTAAACAAACAGGGTTGCACACAAAAATTAAGTGGCGTGATTTGTGAGGATCATGACTAAGTGATGTGAAACAGAAGATTCCGTAAACAGGGTTGCACCCAAAAATGAAGTGGCATGATCCGTGACTAAGTAACATGAAACATCGAGTTACGATTGTTGGTCTGCTGTTTGCTGCTGCTACCTTCTGTGACTGACCTCCCCCTTTTAACTTGTTTGCAGAATAAATGTACTGACTACACTTGTTTAGGGCTAATGAAGTTTTAGCAGTTTTTATGAAACTCTGCCAAGCCTTCCATTTGAGGAGGCTCCCTCTTCTCTACAGCAGTCTGGTCGTCCTCCTAGTTGATCAGGTAGTCAGCCCACACTACGTGCTGACATTTTGGAGATATAAAATCTCCATCCTCAGACTAACAACTATAACCTGACGGAATTAGGCAATTGCGCCACAAAAGAAATGGAAACCCACAACAAGGACTGACAAATCAGGTAATGTTGAAACAAACTAACTTTTTAAAGGGAAAAAGGATATAGAGACTGTCAGGTGTTTATAAAAAAATACAAAAAAGTAAAAAAGATGTTTTGCACATAAAGTGATGTTTTGTATAAAAGAATAAGGCACAACTTGCATTTGTTACACATAAAAAGCACAGCAGTTTGGAAAATAGAATAAATAAGAGCGTTCTTGCTTTGTAAAAGGTGGAATTATTCACTAAATAATTTTTTTCAGCAAATGGGAGTGCAGATGGAACACTCATAGCATCCTTATGAGCAGATTAATTTTTCTCTCTGTCATTGTATGCACCCAAATTGCTCTTTCAGCTCAGTTTAGGAGGTTCAAGCTGCACCAACATTTCTTGTTCTTCAGTGCAACAGAGTCTAAGATGTTATGCCCCCCATCACAATTTGTATGGCACAGTATAGAGAGGGGCAACACAGGGTCAAGGGAAGTATGACTTTTCAGGACAGTGCAGATATGGGCAACACAGAGTCTAGGGAAGTATGGTCTTTCAGGGCAGCACAGAGATGAGCAAAACAGTATAGTCTCTCTCTCTCTCCCTCTCTCTCTCTCTCTCTCTCTCTCTATATATATATATATATGTATTTAATATATATTCTCTCTCTCTGACTAAACATAAATGGGTATTTTATTGTTTTACTGTTGAGTCTACAATGGCTGCAGCACTCTGCTGCTGTCTACTGTGCTGCTGAATTTGTTGGTCTCTTACTATTCTCTCTTTCTAATGAAAAAATCCTTTATTTAACGAGTACTCTCAGTCTGCTGCAATGTCTGCAATGTTCTGCTGTTTTCTGCTGTTGAATTCACTGGTTTCTCTGGGGCTAATTCCAAGAGGTTGTATGCCAGCGTAAGCCAAGATACACCAAACCCCTTGGCGTATCTTGTGACCTAAGCCAAGCGGTACGCCAGCCCCAATTACAAGAGGCACCTTGCGCCATGGCAGCTGCAGACTATGACAACAATGGGTTACACCACCCAGTATGCTGTAGCCCACAATGCCATGGTGCAAGGGCAGGTTACAGCAGCAACTGCACCCTACTCTGGGAGGGCAGCTGCCGTAATCCACTAGCGTGATTCTGAGAGCCGCACTGGTGGCATTAAGTTAAAGTAGCCCAGAGCTGCTCTAAGGGGCATCTGATGGTGCTATCCATTGGCTGCCCACCCCTTGGCACTGTGACAATGGTGCCAATGTGATCCCCATGCCCCCACTGGCATACTCCTGCCCCCACCCCCAGATGTTGGGTACCCCCAGGGGTCTGTTCACTGGCATGCCCCCAGACTCCTGTACCACCAGTCCTGCCCCCCATGCCCCCTGGTGTGTGCCATGGTGTTCTGGGGCAGAGAGACTTCGGGGGCTGCCGGTAGCTAGCTGCTACTTGCGACATGTGGACCATCTATGCCATGCCTGTGGCATATGCTTCCACATGGCGTAACCCACATGTCACAAGTGCCAGGACCCTGTCACTCCTGGAATGCAGCATAGGGTCCCTGGCATAGCGGCGAATGTCACAACTTGCATACACCAGCGAGTTGCGACATTCTACTTGGAATCAGGCCCCCCCTCTCTCTACTCTTCCTCTCTAACAAAATGTTCATGGATTGTTTTTTGGTAAATCTCCACACACAAACACACACATGACTGTTTAATTGACTGCAAAGCCTCAAATGTGCTCCACACTCAATTTCCTAAGGAGGCCTGTGGTGGCTGACACAGATGATTGGCTAGAACATGTGTCAATCACAGAACAGGGACCATCATTGGTTGGCGCCCTTCAGTGCCCCAGGATCATAAGGGTTTTCCTTTGTTGGTCATGTGTTGGTCCAAGGACTCGGGAGTCTTTGGCAGAGATTGCGGATGAAAATAAAACCTTTTTTTTCTGCACTTTTCTGTACCCTGCATTGCCTTTTCAGTGCAGTACTGGTGCTGAGAATGTTATTCCATACTGGAGCACACTTCTGAACTGAGCCAACTCTGCAATCCAGGTCGAGCCATGAAAGGCTCAGTTTTTCTAGACAGAGCCTAGTCAGCCAGGTTCAGGGGAGTTCAGAAGTGCACCAGATTCAGTTTGCCCATCCCTTGTTGTAACCATGCACCAGTGGATAATTACAGCATGTACAAGGATTGCACAAAATGTCATTGTTATGGGCAAAAATTCCATGAAATGTTTCTGTGAAAATCATTGAATTTGCCATTTTTGTGGAAATGATGAAATTAAGTGAAAATTGCAAATAAATTGCTGCTTTGTGCAAAAATGCTGTTTAAGCTGAAACAAATTGCACAGAAATAATATTTTGAACAAGAAAAGCAGGTATGTGTGCAATAAGTGCATGTTTATGCAATTGTCTTTGCAAAAATAGGCATTTTTTGTGGAATTTTAGATTTTCACCGAAATAATTCTCCAAAAATGCAAGATAATTTTACCAAGCACTAATACAGCATGTGTAGTACAGATTTCATATACTGTAAGTCACATTGCAATGTGGTACCAACACACTGACAGGCCAAACAGACAATATGATTCAGACATGCTTAATGGATTGTTCGTTGCCATCATAAGTGAATAGTTACTTCAGTTTTGTGTAAATACACCTGCAAAATTGAATTTACAGATTACTGACCAACCATGCCAAATACAATACTATGCCTACAGCCAATGCACATTCAGTACAAAACACAATCTAACTACAGACACATACCATCACACTGAAAGCTAGTCTAAACTGTACGTGTCATATAGGCATATAAATCCCAATACAACAGTACACATTTTGTGTTGGAAGGGCCAGCACTGGTGACTAGGACTGTGAGCGTAATGATTATACTTTCCTGAATACTGTGTATAATGGGCTAATGCTAGACTGCGACAGGATAACAAACAGAATAATTTGCATTTATGTAGTGATTTTAATATACAGTGTATCCCAAACTGCTTTATAACAATAGGAGAAACTGTTTGTGAAGTGACTGTAAACATGTAGTGGCAGCTATTGAACTCATTAACATCCATACACAGCCGTGGACAGCTGTCTGAACTAGCATAAGAATAGAAACCACAGTTTATGTGATTGTATTCTGAAATAAACATATATGCATAAAAGCTGTACAGTGATGCCCCCTACATGGTAGGTAGGTAACATTTTTATTCATAAAATAATGAATATGGATAACTCCACTGAGCAAAGCTCCTTTACAGTGAGGTCCAGAGCATCAAAACCAGTTACTCTTCAGGTCACTTATACATTAATCATATCAATATAATAAATGCAACATATCACTTAACAATAGACAAGATAACATGAAAAGACAAATGAAAATACTTATGTCTTTACACTAACTTAAAACAATACATTCAACACATGAAAATAAATACAAAACAAGTTTTCCATACTTTTTCCTAAACTAGATCCCCCTCAATACTTATGTGCTCGATGAGCCAGTCCTTTATCAAGTTACATAGTACTTAATAAAGTACTTACTTACATAGTAAGTGCTGGTCCCATGGTCACCAACCACCATGAAAGGGCCACATTTGGAAAGAGGCCCCACAATCGTATCCCCATACCATGACTGGAGGAAGGGCTCAATCTGACTAGTGTTCCAGAATGATACGCAGACAGCTCCCTTCTCCCACATGCATGTGTAGCAGTGTCTACATGTGTGGATAGCCTATTGACAATAGCATGATTTGGCCAACCAGTAGTACTTAACAGCCATTGAACAACCCACCAATCATGGCCCGGTGCTCTAACATGCCAGTTCTTGGCATGTGCACATTGTAAACTCAGCTTATTCATACAGTGGTGCACTGTGCATGATACATGCCATGTTGTCATGGTTCAGATCTTGTACCACCTGCTGCCCCATCATTAGCTTCTGCTTTGTCTGATGTTGCTTCTCGCTTTTCTGCTGGATGGCCTGTTTGTGTATGTTCAGTCTTTTTCCCTGTATCAGATTGAACACCTGTGTCCTGCACACCTCTGGAGACATATTGTACATAGTAGACAGTCACCATGCCATTCTGACTACATCATACAATTTACCCCCACATTGGTAAGATGTCACTGTGGGCCATACATACATAGCATTGTTTGTACTGACTTATCCATCTTTGATGTTCACTTTTTATCCAGATAGCAGGTCCCTGTCATGTACCTGCAGATGAGACAACAACTCTGGGCTATGGAGGGTCACATTTTGCTAGGGGTGCTTTAGTTGTCATTGGTGTCCTGGCTACCCCTGATAACCATAAAAACTTAGAAACATAGACAATGACAGCAGAAGGAGACCACAGGTCCATCAAGTCTGCCTGTGGGTTTCCCAGACCTTCTATCAGTCCCAGGACCTAGCCCCCAACCCACTTCCAGTATCCTCTGTTCTTACATTGGCCCTAGCCCTGTCCCACCCGCTCTTGAATACAGCCACAGTTTTTGATCCCCCACACCTTGGCAGGCAGTCTGTTCCATAGCTCAATGACTTTTTCTGTGAAGTAGTGTTTCCTTAGATCCCTTCTGAAGCTTCCCCTCTCCCCTGAAGCTTCCATTCGTGACCTCTAGTGGTTAAGCCATTGACTCTATTAAAAAATTCAGAGTAGGGCACTATTAATGTCTCTCAGGAACTTGAACGTCTCAATCATGTCCCCAACCCCCCCGTCTCCAGAGAATACAAATTCATCAAATTTAGGCACACCTCATACGAGAGCCCTTGTAAGCCATGCACCATCTTAGTCACCCTGCTCTGCACAACCACTAGACTATCCCTGTCCTTCTTCAGGTAAGGCCTCCAGAACTGGGCACAGGATTCCAAGTGGGGCCTCACCAGCAACCTATACAGTGGGAGGATCACCATTTTGTCCCTGCTGTCAAATCCTCTACCTGTACACCCTAATATTTTATTTGCCTTACTGTAAGCTTTGTTGCATTGACTTGACTGCTTTAGGGTATCACTTATGATGACCCCTAGATCCCTTTCCTCATGTGAGACACTTAGTTGAACCCTGTTATGCTGACATTCTGCCCTTGGATTCCCTTTTCCTAGATGCAGTACCTTGTATTTCTTTGCATTAAACTTCAGCTGCCAGATATAGGACCATCATTCTAATCTATGCAGGTCTTTGTGCAGGTCATTCACTGCCTCCACACTGTCAACTCTATCTCCTAGCTTAGTGTCATCTGTGAAGAGGGAAATCTTGTTCTGAATGCCTTCATCAATGTCACTAATGAACATGCTAAAAAGCACAGGACCCAAGACAAAGCCCTTGGTCACCTCACTAGGGACCTCTCCCTCCCCTGACTTTACCCCATTTATCACTACCCTCTGACATCTGTCTAGCAGCCAATTACCCACCCACCTAACTATGGCCCTCACAGTGCCTAGGTCCTCCAATTTTCTTGGCAGCTGTCTGTGCGGTTTTAAATCACAGGCCTTACTAAAGTCAGTGTAGAGGAGATCCACTGGGTGGTCCATGTCCACTTCTTTAGTCATTCAGTCAAAAAATGAAATGAGGTTTGTCTGGCATGACCTCCCAGCAACAAATCCATTTTGTCTGATGTCTTGGAGACCATTCCCTTCCAGATATTCTACTACTGTAGATCCTGCTTAATTAATGTTTCCATTAACTTCCTGACTATTAATGTGAGGCTTACCGATCTGTAGTTGCTGGCCTCCTCTCGACTCCTGCTCTTGTGGAGAGGTACCACATCAGCACTCCTCCAGTCACATGGCATGGTTCCTGTTTGCATTGAGTGGTTGATCAAATGTGCCAAGGGTTCCGCCAATTCCTGAGCAAATTCCTGCAGCAACCTAGGGTGCAGTCCATCAGGCACCTGGTGCCTTGTCTATCTTTAGGTGCATCAGTGCCTCTCTGACCCGGTTTGTGATAAAAGATGGTGTGTCCATTTGAGGGATCCCTTTGTCGGCAGCCTTGATGCCACTATATGGAACTGGTCCATCAAGTTTCTTGGTGAATACTGAACAGAAGAAGTTGTTTAGTGCAGCAGTCTTTTGTTCATTGTTTTCAATGACCCTCTCATCATCTTGGAGCCAAACTATCCCCCCTTCCTCTTCTCCTGGATGTAGTGAAAGAATTGTTTGTCCCCTGTTTTAATCCCTGAAGCAATCTGCAGCTCAGCCCCTTCCCTTCAGGTCATTATCAGTGGCCTTCAAAACTTTTCCCCTTTGTTGAGAATCATAATGACTTCCTGGTAGAAGCAGCACTTTTCCACACTCTGGACAAGCTGAACAGCATCACTATCTCAGTATCAGAAAAGTCTGGTGTTGTTTTCTTGTACCTAGCCATCGTGTTGCACATGCACCTTCAGCATATCTACATGCAGGGTAAAGGTTACATCTCAATGCACACCTGAATGGTGATCATAAGAACACACGAATTTGACAGCAGATGGACCGAGTAGCCCATCTAGTCTGCCCTTGAACCTAACTTCCTCCTCTATATTTTGCTGTTTTTGTTTATACCGTAGTGCTGGTCCCATGCATGTTTAAATGCATTCACTGTCTTTGCTGCAACCATCTTTGGATGCAGGCTATTCCATCTGTCTATTACCCTTTCCATAACAAAGTACTTCCTGATATTGCCTCTGAGCCTTCCCCCTCTCAGGAATAGGTTGTGCCCTCTTGTATGCACCTCTCCATGTGCTTGGCAGAGTTTGTCTACCTGAACAGTGTTTATACCCTTGATGAATTTGAACATTTCTATCATATTCCCTCTGTCCCTTCTGTGTTCCAGGGAGTACAAGTTTAGATCTTGAAGTCTAGACTCATATGGCTTGTGTTAGAGGCCCTGCACCACCTTGGTGGCCCTTCTCTGAATTGATTCCAAGTGCTCTATGTCCTTCTTTGAGTGAGGCGTCCAGAACTGGATGTAGTACTCCAGGTGTGGCCTCACCAGGGAGCTATAGAATGGAATGATCACTTTTTGTTTCCTTCTAGTTATTCCCCTGCCTATGCATCCAAGGATGCTGCTTGCTTTTCATGCAGCTTTTTGGCATTGATTTCCTGCTTTAAGGTCATCTAATATGATTATGCCTAAGTCCCTTTCTGTCCTGGTCTCTTCAAGTCAATGGCCATCTAGAAAGTATTGAGATCTTGGGTTCTGTTTTCCCAGGTGCATCCCTTTGCATTTTTTTTTGCATTTAATCTAAGTTGCCAGTTGTTGGACCACTGTTCAAGTTTCTTGAGATCCTCCATCATACTGGAGGCTCCCTCCTGTTTGTCCACCCTATTACATAGTTTCATATCAACTGTGAACAGCCAGACTTTACCCTCAAGACCATCAGCAATGTCACTGATGAATATGTTGAAGAGGACTGGACCCAGCACCGATTCCTGAGTGACTCAGCTGGTCAAAAAACTCTCTTTGGACATGGTGCCATTTACAGTGACTTTCCGAGTTCTATCCTGCAACCAGTGCACTACCCAGCTTACTATCTTATGACCAACACCTGAGTGTTCAAGTTTATTGATCTGTGTGGGATGGTGTCAAAGGTCTTGCTGAAGTCCAGGTACACCACGTTCACTGCCCCCCAGTCCACTGCTTCAGTTACCCAATCAAAGAATTCGATCAGGTTAGTCTGACATGATTTACCTGCAGTAAACCCGTGTTGTTTGGGGTTGAGTTTTCCTGCCTCTTTTAGGAAGTCTACTATCCTTTCTTTAAGGAGTATCTTCAAGATTTTACCCACCACTGAGGTCAAGCTGACCAGGCAGTAATGTCCCACCTCCTCCCTGCTGCCACTCTTATGCAAGGGTACCATGGTAGCCCTCTTTCAGTAAAGTGGCACCTTGCTGCTTTCCAGAGATTCATTGTATAGCTCAACTAATGGTACTGCTATTTCTTCTCAAAGCTCTCTCAGTATTCTTGAGTGAATTCCGTCCATTCCCATGACTTAGTCTGTCCTCAGTTTTTATGGTTCTTTCAGCACCCTTTCCCTTGTGAAGGAGCTTGTGTCTGCCTCCTGTGCAGGGTGCTCTGTTCAGTTTAGTGTCAGACCACTACTGTTCTGTTCATTTGTGAAGACTGAGCAAAAGAATGCATTGAATGCTTCAGCTTTGTCTTTTTCCACTATCTGACCATTGCTTGTTGACATTCTGACAATTCCCCCTTTGCTCTTCCTTTTTTTGCTGATGTATTTAAAAAAGATTTTGTCCCCTTCTTGATTCCCAGCACTATTTTTTCCTCCGTTTGGGTCTTTGCTAACCTGATAGCCTTTCCAGCTTCCTTGAGCTTCTCCTTGTAGAGCTCCCTATTCCTTTCCCTCTGTGACTCCTTGAACTGCCTAAAAGCTTGTTTCTTTCCTTTAATCTTTAGTGCTATGTCTTTAGCAAACCAGAGGGGGTTTCTCTTCCTTTTAGATTTAGTCACCAGCTTTGTGCAGACTGCTGTTACCACATTCAATGAGTCTTTTGCGTTTTTCCAGCGAGCTTCTACATCCCCTGCGGATCTGTCTCTCAGCAGTGCTTTAATGCTGGATCTCATTTTCTGGAAGTCAGCTTTCTTGAAGTTGATAACCTGTAGTCTGGTGTGTCCTGGAACCACCAAATTATTGATTTGTAACCAGACAGATTTATGATCACTGGCTCCCAGATTGATATTGACATGGATGTTGGATATTCTGAGGCTACTAGTGAGAACCACGTCCAGGATTGCTTCATTCCTGGTGGGTGAGTCCACTAGTTGGTTCAACCCAGCTTCCTTAAGATAGATGAGAAATTCTCTGCTATTTTGTGGGGTGCATGTGAACCAGTCTATGTCTGGTACATTAAAGTCCCTGACCAGAAACAGCTCCCATTTGTCAGCCATTGAGTGAATAGTCTAAAGGAGCTCCTTGTTCAATTCAGAATCCTGGGCTGGTGGTCTATACACAATGCTTGATATGGCATGCAAGTATGCTGGTTAAGGCAATTTTACAGTATCAACCTGTAAGATACAGAATGGCATGCAAGTTAGCATGTGGTGGCAATATTTCAGTGCATCACTTGCATAACGCATTACACAAGTTAGCATGCTGTGGTAATATTTCAGTGCATCACTTGCATCATACATCACAGAAGTTATCATGCTGTGGCAAAATTTCAGTTTTTAAAATGGGGAGAGAAATCCTGCATCCTGATTGGTTCCTAGCAGTGCATAGAGCTGCCTAATGCATGGCTAAAAACAAGTGCTGGCTGACTGAATGCAGAATATGGAACAAATCTTTGTGTCACTCCTTAGAAAGTTGAAAATAGTGATAGCCACTATTTTCCCCCCAACTAAGCATGTTTGCTATTGCCTCAGTGTTTAACATACATTCATTGCTTCTCTTTTTGAAATATTTAATAAAATCAACAAAGAAAGACTCCTTCTGTAATTGTCTTTTTCTTTTAAAACTTTTTTTTGTTTTTGGTTATGACCGAACTGCTTGCCTTCCTGTCTACTTGCCAGCTGCTCATTCATTGGCCTCTTAATCGCTCACTACAACTGCTCACTCCTTCACACATGCTAAATTTTGTTAACTCTTACTGGTATTTTAAGCCCCAGACAGCCTCTGATCCCACATCGGGACATCAGTAATCCAGTTGCAAAGTGCCTCCAATAACAGTAACCAGCCAGTGGCAACATCAAAGTGCTCAAATTTGCTCTCACCATTTGCTCGATCACACCTGTTGCTCTGCACGCTGCGCATCCACTACACTTCAAATAAAAAATAAAAAGATTCATTAAGCGACATCATTAAGTGACAGCAGTCCACAACAAATAAACTTTGGCTAGAGTGTGTGTGGTGATAATAGTTGGGAAGTGGTGATAATGGTTGGGGTGAGCCATAGCAACAACACACTACAGTGGCTATATGTGGACATCTTTTCTGCAATTCCTCAACTCAAAAAAACCTCTGAAATCTAATACAGCAGAGGTACAATTTTACATCAAATAACAGTAATGATTTTATTTATTTGTTAATATTTTAACCTATAAATTTTAAATTTTTTTAACCAAGTACAACACAGATTCCCATTTTAAAGAACAATAAGACATGCTGTGGATTTGCATTAGACACTTCTAACACATGACCAGGGGTTTAAGGCACTTGACATATGGCCCAATGCCTTAATATGCCCCTTTCCTTTGTCATGTCTTATTGCTTGTGTATCATTTTTTCATAATGCGTCACAGAGCTTAGCACTGTGGCAATAGCTTAGTGTATCACTTACATGAGGCAACACGCAAGTCAACATGATGTGACAAGATTTCAGTGCACAGTTGTGAGAGGTGTTACATAAGTCTGTTTTTTGCTCACAGCTACTGTACCCAAATGCTTGTGACATTGCTATGGTGCCACTTACAGCATACTGATGATGGCAACAGTCTTGTATTACGTCTGCACAACACCTTAAGATTCAGATTCTACATGCACTTTACATATCCATATAATTTTTATTCAGGATAAAAAATATTGAGTGTGCAACTCATTCACAGTGGTATCCTGGATACGAAGAAGGATTACTTTGGGTTTAAGGTATACAAAAAATGTTGATAAAGTATTATGTTAAATATACATATCTTTTAACTCCTTTTTTACCTCCTGCACTCCTTGGGGGCCCTGATGATCCTAACCCTAGACTCCACTCTCTCTCTCTTAGCTCCTGCCATTGTTCTCCCTGTCATCTACCTTCTAAACCTCTCCTCCACTCTTGCCTCTGTCCCTGACACATGGAAGCTGGCTAAGATAATCCCCCTTTGCAAATGGGTGACCACTCCTCCCCTGGTAACTGCTGCTCTATCTTCCTCCTCCCTTCCTCCCTGCTCTGGCTTTTCTCCCAACTCTCCCCTTTCCTTGATTTCTGCTCTTTCTTCACCCCCTACCAGTCTAGTTTAAAGAAGTCCTGCTCCACCTCCACCTCTTTCCTGCATCTCACTGACTCCATCCTATGTGGTATGGATCAGGACTTTGTCACATCAGCCATTTTTGTCAACCAGGCCAAAACCTTCAACACTGTTGCTCACACTATACTTCTGGACAAGCTATAGGTAATAGGGCTCTCTGCATACTCAGCTGACTGGTTCTGCTCCTACCTTGAGAGCAGGTCTCAAGCTGTCTGTATTGGCAATGACTTATCCCCTCCTCTCTCTATCTGCTGAGGCATACCCCAATGATCTGTTCTTGTCCTTATTCTATTCTCCATATTCCTAAATCTACCCCCTGCCTGTTCCTCTGTGTCCATTTGCAGGTATGCAGATGACATGGCCCTCTATGCCTCTGGATGCTCTACCTCTGTCCTCATGGCCCAGCTCCAACTGGACTGCACCAACATCCAGCAATGGTGCCAGACTACTCATCTATCCCTCAGTGCCATGAAAATGATCCTGTTAACCTTTGCACAAGACAGAGACTTTCTAGGCTAACCCCATCCCCCTTATTCTATATCCATGATGGTTGCAGTTGAGGATGTTTTCTCCATTAAACACTTTGTGGTCTGGCTAGATTTTCGCCTTGAGTTTTCTATTCATGTGGATGCTACTCACCAGAAGCTTCACCCTAAACTGGCTGTGCTTTACAGGAACAAAGTGAGTATCCCATTTCCTGTCCTCAGAGAGATCATCTCTAAGATGATTCCCCCTATCTTTGACAAGTGTGATATTGTTTACAGTGCTGTTCCCAAATCCACCCTAGCCTGAATAGACCCGCTGTTTCACTCCTTCTGCCGCTTTGCCCTTGACCCCCCCCCAGAACCCACCACTGCTCCAATTACTCATCCCTCTCCTTTCCCTCCCTTGGTACCAGGCACCTTACTCATCATGTTACTTTTTTCTCCAGATTCTGGCTTGGATACCTCCCTGTCACTTACCTTTCCTCCCTCCTTAATTTCTCTTCATCTCCTTCTAACTTCTGCTTCCTTCGCAGCTCTGGCCCTCACTCTCTTGTGGTCCCTCCATAAAATCCTCTGCTGGCCAAGCTACCGTCTCCTTCTGCTTTCCCAAATTGTGGATCTGTCTTTCTATTACCACTCATACTGCTCCTTACTCCTGCTCATTCAAATCACTCCTCTGTGAAGTCACTACTGACTCCCGCAGTTGTCTCTGATACTGTGCTGTATTTTGCAGACCAGCAATTCCCTCCCCTCACTGTCCCTTCTCCTGCTGAATTAATTTCTACCTGCTCTCCTAGTTTCCTCCATCCTTCCCTGCTGAACAAACCATCAACAGCACTTTATTCTCCCTTCAAATTACTGTGATCTGCACTTTAATACCATATTTAACAGTGCCTTGTTCATACTCCAATTGTGTTCCAATTTGTACTTTTACTACTTGTTGCTCTTCAGATGCTATGCCTAGCTCATCTTGCTCATTATGTTATAATTATGTCATCTTGTTTATTATGTCATAATTTATTAATAAAAAGTTGATTAAATTTGGAATAGATATATGGCTAGTAAATTGGATTAGGAACTGGTTCAGCAAGAGAAAACAAAGGGTCAAGATGAGGGGTTGCTATTCAGGTGATGGTAAGGTGACAGAGTTCCCCAGAGCTCTGTCCTGGGGCCTGTATTGTTTATACTGTTCATTAGTGATTTACACCAGGATATTAACTGCTGGATGGTGAAATGTGATGATGATGTCAAGCTGGGAAGGACAGTTGACACACCTGACACTATTATGAAACTGGTGAGTAACTTAGGAAAAGTGGAAAGATGGACAGTAGACAATGATGTGTTATTTAGTGTAGAAAAAATGTTCAACTCTACATATGGGAAAGCATATTAAAAAACAAGATTGCCACCTGAATGCAACTACTTTAAAAAAGGTTGAAACTGACAAGGACTTTGATATATTTGTTGACCAAAATCTTAGTTTTGGTGTGCACTTTATTAAATTAATACAGAGAATGAGCTTTATGATTAATAATGTTAAAATAGGTTTTTAAATCGATCTGCAGCCTGTATACTACCACTATACAAATCATTTATCAGACCACATCTTGATAATGGTTGTCCTTGGTGGAGTCCATATTCAAGGAGGGTGGTGGAATGTGTTGAGAGGAGGGTCCAGCATAGAGTAATGGAAATGACTGGTGGGGGTTGAAGGGACTTCAGTATGATGCAAGGCTAAAACTATTGGGATTGTACAGTCTGGAACAGAGAAGAACTGGGTAGACCTGTTAGCGATGTACAAAATTATGAAGGAAGAAGAGTTATGTGAAGAACTAGGGGTTGAAATCCAGGTTAAGCCTCAGGGGTTTGAGAGTGCATAAACTCCAGATAAAGTTAGACAACGTGGTCAAGAATGGGAGATGCATTTTTTTTTTTCAGTGTACTGGTAGGATGCAGAATCAATTACCAAAGGACAGTGTGAACTTATTAAAGAGAAGACTCAATACTCTTCTTTTGGCTGCAGGGACCAATTAGACCCGCCGATGTGGGTGGATGGAATTAATGGGCATTATTGCCTTTTCCCATCCATAATCCAGTATGATGTTGCTGCTTAATTGTTTAAATTATATTTATGATTTATATAACTGATTGTTTATTGATGTACTCTCATTGCCCCCTCCACCCAGGCCCTATCTGGAAATGAGCTATTTCAGCTCAATATGTCTTTCCAGATAAATCTTTTGAAATGAACAATAAATACACAATTACTAATATATGATATTATCAGGAATAATACAGGAGAACAGGAATAATATTATGACGGCCGGCCCGTTGGCGCAGCGGTGGGATTTCCGCTTGCGACGCCGGCGACCCGGGTTCGGGAATGGATCCAAATCGTCGGAGGGTCGGCCGGGGGGAGTAGGATTGAGCATCCAATGGGCAGCTCTCCTACTCTGGGGGGAGGGTGCGGGCAGCATTCGGTGCATTGGGGACCCCTGGTGGAGACCGGGAGTCCCCAAGCAGCCGACGCTCGTCATGGGGGGGAGGAGGCGGGGCGGACGCTGGCGTCATTGCACGTCCCCGCCTCCTCGGGAAGAAAACCAGGAAAAAGGAGGAGCCACCTGCTGCCATAGATGACACTCGCCACGGCTTCAATGTGCCCTCAGGCCAGGCCCCGACCTAATCCAGTGCCACATGGCATGTGGCGGATGCCGCGGGCCCCACCGTTGGGGGCAAGCCACGGGCTATCGGTGGGCTGTGGCCAATTTGGAGGGCAGAAGCCGGTGGCCCGTGACCGGGCTGAAGGACAAGGCGGCAGGCGGCTCAGGGCGTAAAAAGGAAAATTTAAATAAATAAATAAATAAATAATAATAATAAAAAGGAATAATATTATGACAAGAAATAAGAAGTTTGCCTTATGTAGCAAGGAGGACAAAGAGTTTCCATTGTAGGGACCAGTGTAGCTGAAAGTAGGCTGACCTCTGGATGTTTATGGTCTAAGAAAATCACTACTTCCATTTTTCTTCTAAGGTCTCTACAGAAATATTTAATACTAATACAGAAGACAAGAAACCAGGCCTTTTAGCAGTGTTGGCAGAAAATAGACTAAGGTACAACTTCCTGCTCTCCTCCAGTGGCAATCACCAGGTCTATCATACATGGACAGTACAGTGGTGGACATTATATGGACAATCGAGGTCCTAACAAGCAAGTCTAGATCTAGTTTTGTAGTTTGGTTAACACTTTGTATACTGCATGATCAAGAAGGGGAAAGATTCTAGTCTGAATTAATTTCAATCTACATTCAAGAGACAGTAAATTTTAATTTGTAAAGAGAAACTTTTTTTGCTTTCTGCTGCTAAGTTGTCAATGTGTTTCTGGAAACAAGCTATTTAAAGCTCAGCAGGCCATTCCTCGTATTATCTAGCTATTATTACCTTGGGAGTTGGGACCAATGTTTTTAATAAATTTTTGACCATGAAAGTACCCATAAAATTGGTATTCTACCCAAAACCCAAGCTACTTGTATGCATCAACATTTTCCAGATATTGCTCTAAGAGAGAGAGAGAGAGAGATGATTTGAAAGAAATCAGAGTTAGTTACCTTTTTATGTTTATTGAGCACATGCACAAGAAACATGTTGCGGCAGCTTTCTTCACAAGCAGGTTGTGGAGGCATGGTGCTGTTGTGGCCAATGCCCCCGAAGCCTGCAAAGGCTTGTCCCACTTTCCCCAATGCCGTGGCATGCTGCTGCTGCTGACACTAGTTCAGCCAGAGTGCCACAATCTTCTAAAAAAGTAGCCACTGTAATCAGGGGCCTCCTCGTCATTGCAGTGTCAGCCATCCGCTGCAATGAGGAAGCGACCCGTCATTGCAGTGTGGGATGCAAAAACCCTTATATTGTTTGTGAACATGGCGGCAGCTTGCCGCCATGTTTATAAACAATATAACCCCCCCACCATGTTTAGTTGCTGATGGGGGCCCCAATCCTCATCGGCTTCAGTGGCCCAACGTTGATTGTGCTGATGGGGGAGCCCACTCCCCGTCGGCAGTATGTCAACCCCGTCTGTTATTGTGTGCCAAAGGGGTGCCCAATCCCCTGTCTGCTTCTGGCCCCTCAAAAAGAAACACTCAGGTGGCATGCTGGGAGCCCACCCCAACATGCCCAATGCCCTAGTGAAGAAAAAAACTGTCCTGTGATTTTTCTTTTAAACCTGTGAAATCAGAAAACTGTCCCTCATGGTCTCCCTGGCCCCCCTCCCACCACCTGCACCCACCCACTGTGCACCCTGCCTCCCCACACACACACCCCTCACCCCATACTTACCTCCGGAGTCTGGCGCGATGATCTTCGGTGGACTGGGAACACGTCTGCACTCTTCAAAGCTGACCGCGAACTGAGGAAATGCCGGTAAGCTGTATAATGGAATAAATGGGGGGTTTCAACTTTAGTGCATATATCAGTCATTTTTTGGAATTTTGGCACCAAATTTTCAACACAGGGTTTTTGGGACCCCCCTCATGAATTCTGGAACTGTTATGGCGTTAATTAGCGCCGAAAGGTGATTTTGCGGTCACTGCGCAGAGTCACCTTTTGGTGCTGATTAACAAAATGACAGTGCTCAAGAGGTGGGCTCTCAAAAAGTCTATGTTGCAAATTTGTTGGAAAAAATCCAAAAAATGACTGTTTTATGAGTATGCGTTGTGCAATTGATACGCACGCTCGTAAATTCGCAAATTTGCAATATTTTCACTCAAGATTTTCAACACTGACATTTTTTCACACCTCCTTGTGAACAGTACAGCTGTCATTGTTCACATCCTGGTGGAAATGTGTTTTCACAGTTCCAGCGCAGAATAACGCAGTCACTGTGGAAAATCACTGTTCGGGACAGATTAAGAAAATGACAGTGGCACTGTTCATGAGCAGAGGTCCTAAAATGCCTATGTTGAAAATTTGGTGACGAAACTCCATAACATGACTGTGTTACAAGCGTGCATTGAACTGTTACCATGCACCCTTGTAACTTTGCAATTTTGTAATATTTTCACTCCACATTTTCAACAGTGGCATTTTTCCACTCCTCCTTCTGAACAGTACAGTTGCCATTTTTCACATCCTGGCTAAAATATGTTTTTGCACTCCTGCCAGAAAATAGCATGGTCTCTGTGGGAAATCACTGTTTGGGACAGATTCAGATGGAACGACTTTGGGGGGGGTGACCAAGCTCAACTGAACTCTGTCGGGACTGCTGCAGATTTGTTTGTGGGCAGAAAAAGGCCACAATGCAAGAGCCCAGTACAAAAGGGCAACCTGCAGCACTGGGAGAAACAGAACAAGAGAGCAAGTGACAGAGGGGGAGTGAGCAAACTCACCGGAGCTCTGTCAGGACTGCTGCGGATTTCTTTGTGGGCAGGAAAAAGGCATCAATGCAGACAGGGGCCCAGTACAAAAGGCCAGCCTGCAGCGGTGGGAGAAACAGTACGAGTGAGTGAGACAGGGGGACTTAGTGAGCTCAACGGAGCTCTATCAGAACTGCTACAGATTTCTTCGTGGGCAGAAAAAGGCAGCAATGCAGGCAGGAGCCCTGTACAAAAGGGCAGCTTGCAGTGCCAGGACAAACAGAATGAGCATGTGAGAGACAGAGACTGAGCGACCTCAACGGAGCACTGTTGGGACAGCTGCAGATTTCTTTGTGGACAGACAAAGATGCCAATGCAGCCAAGAGCCCCATACACAAGTGCAGCCTGCAGCGCCAAGA
This sequence comes from Neoceratodus forsteri, assembly GCA_016271365.2. Classification (NCBI taxonomy): domain Eukaryota; kingdom Metazoa; phylum Chordata; order Ceratodontiformes; family Ceratodontidae; genus Neoceratodus; species Neoceratodus forsteri. The sequence continues at coordinate 1,686,655,031 of CM057456.1, forward strand.
GAAATGGAATGATCGAGTGACAGAGCGGTAGTGAGTGAGCTCAACGGAGCTCTAGTGTGACTGCTGTGGATTTCTTTGTGGGCAGAAAATGCGGCAACGCAGGCAGGAGCCCAGTACAAAAGGCCAACTTGCAGCGCCGGCCAAAACAGAATGTCTGAGCAAGAGAGCTCAATGGAGCTGTGTCAGGACTGCTTCAGATTTCTTTCTGGCCAGAACAAGCTGCCAGTGCAGGCAGGAGCCTAGTACAAAAGGGCAGCCTGCAGTGGCAGGAGACACAGAATGAGTGAGTGAGGGAGGGGGAGTGTGTTAGCTCAGTGGAGCTCTGTTGGGACTGCTGCAGACTTGTTTGTGGGCAGAAAAATCCAGCAATGCATGCAGGGGGGCAGTATAAATGGGCAGCCTGCAGTGGCAGGGAAACCAGAATGATCGAGAGAGAGAGGGAGAGTAAGCGAGCTCAACGGAGCTCTATTGTAACTGCTGCAAATTTCTTTGTGGGCAGAAGAAGGCAGCAACCCAGGCAGGAGCCCAATAGAAAAGGGCAGCCTGCAGCGCTGGCAGAAATGAAATGAGGGAGTGAGAGAAGGGGAGTGAGTGAGCTCAATGGAGCTTTTTGTCGGGGCTGCTGCAGATTTCTTTGTGAACAGACAGGCGCCAACAGAGGCAGGAACCCAGTACAAAAGAGCAGCCTGCAGTGCCAGGAGAAACAGAATGCGTGAGTGACACAGGGGGAGTGAGAGACCTCAACGGAGCTCTGTCGGGACAGTTGTGGATTTCTTTGTGGGCAGAGAAAAGTGTCAATGCAGGCAGGAGCCCAGTACAAAAAGGCAGCCTGCAGCGCCAGGAGAAACAGAATGAGTGAGTGAGAGAGGGGGAGTGAGCCACCTCAACGGAGCTCTGTCGGGACAGCTGCAGATTTCTTAGTGGGCAGAACAAGGTGTCACACAAGCAGGAGTCCAGTGCAAAAGAGCAGCCTGAAGCACCGGAAGAAACAGACTGAGTGAGTGACAGAGGGCCAGTGAGTGTGCTCAACAGACCAGCACAATCAACATTCGGCATTGACAAATGCTTGTTTAATGTGGGTGCTGTTGTAAAGAGCATAGTCTGTATCTTTGGCAGTATTCAATACTAGCCTAGATTCATTACTGTTGTTTTCAATAGAGGAGTTACCCTCTTGAAGTAATTGCTGGGCCTTAAGGAAAGAAGCATTGGAAGCATAGATGACTGAGCTATATAGCAATACAAATAAGGCATGGTTGTGATCAAGGACAAAAGGATGCTGGACGGTCTAGAAATTCAGGATAGGTGAACACCCTAGACATTATGCAGACTGGGATAAAGCATATCACTATTGTAAAGTGTGCATTGAAAAGTTGTCACATACAGTACTATACTGTTCATGGGCAACAGACAGATGTGATGCAGAGGGTCAGAGATACATTAAGGAGATCACACACAGGGTCACATAATGTTCAGGTATCATGTTCATAAATGAAGAAATGGAATCAGGGGGGCTACTTGAGGTTCCAGGCCTAGGGCGCAAAAAGAGTGCAGGTGACTGCAATGTAAATAAAGCCAGAGCTGTGAAGGAAAGGGTGAATAGGGATTGCGCATGGCCAAGACATTTGGAGAGGGGAGGGGGATGGAGGGGGGATGGGGTGGAGGATGGTCTTGATCAATGCCAGGAGCTTGGGCAACAAAATGCCTGAGCTCCAGGCAATGCTGGATGAGGGATCAGTGGATGTGGTGGCGATTACTGAGACATGGGCCACTCAGAAGAATGAGTGGGACCTAAACTTAGAGGGATACACAATATTCAGGAGGGATAGTGAAGATGGTAGAGGAGGGGGTGTAGCACTGATAGTCAAAAATGGCATAGTGGTTAAGTGGCGTGGAGGAGGCTGATGGGGGAGTGGAAGTGATTTGGGTAACCCTGCAAATTGGTGGGAGGCAGAAGACTGAAAATAGGGGTGGAGTACAGACCCTCCGTGATGGATGAGGCCCTGGAGGAAAAATTAGTTGAGAACATAAAGGGACACTGTGACCATAGAAAGGATAGGGTGGTGGTCTTAGGGGACCTAAATATGCCGGGGGCAGATTGGGACACTATAACATCAGCGGTGGTCAGGGAGCAGAGACTGATGAATGTGTTTCAGGATGCCTTTCTGGTCCAACAGGTGGGGGAACCTACTAGGGAGGAGAGGATACTGGACATTGTCCTTGAAGACAGTGACCAGAAAAGGGGTCTGGAGGTGTGTAGCCCACTGGCAGGTGGTGACCATGCCACGGTCTGGTATCTGCTGTGTTTGGGGGGGGAGGATAACCGCTGCAAAACAGTAGTAGTGGACTTCAGGGATCGACTTTGTGAGCATGGGCAGGATTCTAAGGGGGAGCTTGGATAAGATTAGGCCAGACATGAATGTTGGTAGCTTGTGGGAGACCATTAAGAAAGGGGTGCAGGAGGCTAGTAGCTCATGTACAAGGATAAGGCATAAGAATGGTAGAGCCAATAAGCCATGCTGGTGGACCAGGGAGGTACAAGAGGCAGCAAGGGATAGAAAGGCTGCCTATGCATGTTTCAAGCACTCCAGGGGAATAAGAGAGACAGAGAGAGAGAGAGGCAACTACAAGTTGACAGCAAGTAGGGTCACCAGAGTGGTGAGGGGAGCCAAGGTGAGGATGGAGCAAAACCTGGCTAGGGATATCCGGAGGGAAGGAAAGGGATTCTATAGATAAATAGGGTCCTTCCAGAGGACCGGAAGAGGTTGGGGCACGGGGTGGGCCAGACCAAGAAGGAGATGGGTGTTAAGTTGAGGGGGTGGATTGGGAGGGAGAAATCACAGAGGACAGAGTGAGGGAGGCCCTTCGGGTGCTAAAAACTGATAAGGCACCGGGACCGGATGGGCTGCATCTGAGGATTCTGAAGGAACTGGTCAACGAACTAGCAGCTCTGCTAGCTGCACTTTTTAACACCTCTCTGCAGACAGGATGGGTGCCTCAAGACTGAAGGGTGGCTCATGTGGTGTCTGTCCACAAAGGGGGGTCTAGGGAGGAGATGGGAAATTGCGGGCCTGTCAGCCTAACGTCTGTGGTGGGCAAACTAATGGAGGGCTTCATCAAGAAAAGGCTTGCGAAGCAACTGGAAAGGTTGTGGCACCTGGATGACAAACAGTATGGTTTTGTCCTGGGGAGATGGTGTCAGACCAACTTCATAGATTTTTATGATTGGGTGACGGGGACCCTGGACCAACAAAGACCAGTGGATGTCCTATATCTGGATTTCAGTAAGGCTTTTGACTTGGTACCCCAAATCAGGTTGTTGACAAAGCTGAGGTGGATGGGGGTGAGAGGGCAGTTGCTTAGATGGGTAGAACATTGGCTAACGGGGTGAACACAGAGGGTAGAGGTTGGCGGGATTGTCTCCTCCCCTAGGAAAGTCTTCAGTGTGGTTCCCCAAGGTTCGGTACTGGGATCAATCTTGTTCAATGCCTATGTATCTGATATATGGAGGGGGGTTAGGAGTAGGATGAGCCTCTTTGCGGATAACTCAAAACTGGGAGCACTGGCAGATAGGGATGAAGCAAGGGAGACAGTCCAGAGGGATCTGGATACCCTGGAGGGTGGTCAAGGAGGTGGGGACTGAGGTTTATTCCAGGGAAGTGTAGGGTGCTGCATCTGGGGCTCAGAAACCCAGGTCATGTATACACTGGGGTCTCACTGCAAGCCACAATGCGTGAGAGAGATCTGGGAGTGGTGGTAGTCACCAAAAAGAATAACACTGAAAACTGCAGATCTACCGCAAAGGCAAACAGGATTCTGGGATGCAGAGCCCGGGGAATTACGACCAGGATGAGGGAGGTGATCCTCCCTCTGTATATTGCCCTGGTCAGGCCGCATCTTGAGTACTGCGTGCAGTTCTGGAGACCTCACCTTAAGAAGGACATAGCACTGCTGGAGAGGGATCAGATGAGGACAACCAGGATGATTCAGGACATGAGAGAAAGGACCTATGAGGAAAGGCTGGAAGCCCTTGGGCTGTATTCAATGGAGGAGAGAAGATACAGGGGGGACATGATAGGGGTGTTCAAATATGTGAAAGAGATTAACAGGGGTGGAGACAAAGAAATGTTCAGGCTAAAGAATGGAGTCTCGAGCTGGCCCAGTGGTGCTGAGGGTTGAGGCACTGGATGCCACACCTCCTCGTGCTGCACCAGTGACCCGGGTTCGGGAGCGAGCTCGGGTGCTGGGGATCGGCAGGGGTGGGCGAAGATTGAATACCTGATGGGCTGCTCTCCTCCCTGGGGGGGGGGGTCAGGGATTGCCTGGTGTGCCAGCGACTCCTGGTGCAGACCATGGGTGCTGCAGTATGCTCGGCAGCACGTAATCTGTGTGCCCTGATGCCAGCAGGGGTTGTCATGTACGCCTTGCGTTGGAGACATGCACATGCATGGGAGGGGGACGGGATCTCCAGAACAAGGAAAAGCCCGGTCTGAGGGGTAGGCGATGGCACCTGCCCCCATGCCCAAGGCCGAGTCCATCCCGCCTGGCCTTCCAGGTTCCTTCACCCGGGTCCTCTCCCACGTTGGAGTCTGTCTAAAAGTGCACCCAAAGAGGAAGGGCAGCCCCACCCCGGAGGGGTTAAGCCGGGGGTGCTGATCGTGGACAGAGGAGGAGGAGGGAGAGAGGAGGCACAGGTAGGTAGACTTCAGGCAGGGCAGGAACAGGCAGGATGCCTGAGAGAAGCCCCCCCCCAGACCGTGACCGGAGGGAAAAAGAGATTAAAAAAAAAAAAGAAAGGGACTCAACCAGGGGGCATGAGTGGAAGCTGGAGGGGGGCAATTACAGGGGAGAACGTAGAAGGCATTACTTCATGGAGAGGGTGGTGGGGCCATGGAATGCACTGCCCAGGAGGTTAGTGAAGGAGGCCACAGTGGAGGGCTTCAAGAGCGGGTGGGATAGGTGCATGGGTCTACTGAAGCCGAAGATGACCCTCTCGGGGGGGGGGGGTAGGAGGGTGAGAAAGTGAGTGCCCAGTAGGGGCTGGCTACTGAGCAGACATGAAAGACCATCAGCCCTAATCTGCTGGCTTTTAGTATGTTAGTGTTAGTATATGAACTTCAGCAGTGTGACATGCATGGACCAATGTCTGCGGATATTTACAATTCATGGGTCATATTGCATGAAGTGTTCTGTTAGTGTGACCCACTTTATGTTGCAATGGGTTGTCCTTAATATGCTCTCACTTATTATTTTTCCATGGTATCTGGTACCCCTCTCAGATTACTTACACAGTCCGCTCTGAAGATATAGCATTGTGACATGATCCTGGGTTCTGTGCAACTACATCAATGATATGGCAGTGGCTGGCACACAACACTTGCATTCTCATCATATGGTACACCTTTATGCAAGCCACATCATCCACAGCAGGATGTTTGATAGCCACATGCCTGCAGACAGTTACACCCAGTACCCACAGGACATTGGTGATAATGTAGAAGCCTTGAGTTACTTGGTGCTGTTGTTGTAGTTTCAATGGGTATATTATGTACCTATGCATTTTGAATATACGTGCATACAGTCTGACACTGTGACTTGCATATCCCTAGTATAATTCGAGATGGCATTTAAAGTGTGCCCATTACCCAGAAGCATAATGCAGCTGTGACCTTCACTGTTACTGGTAGTACTTTGCATCATAATGAGCAGTAGTTTCACACCAGTCCAGAGTTCTCTGAACAGATATGGCATCCTTACTCATTCGGTACTGGCTGACACACTGCTCTACCGCAGGCAGGTTAAGGAAAGAAATACTTAGCTGAGATTCCCTTGGTGTATACCATCTGTGTGTTTCTCTGCTGTGCATAATGATCCAAATTGTTTTAGAGGGAGACTTGAATCTAATTAGTAGGGAGATTGGCCTGCTAGTAGGGAGATGCTATAACGTCATGTGTTTGTCCTTAAATGGCATAAAAAAATATGAAAAAAGCATTTTAAAATGTTTAATATGTTTCATTTTGTCAAGAATAAGCACTAAAAAGAATCAACAACTAGCTGTACAAAGTTATCACTTACATTGTTCATCACTAATTTACTTTTCATGTATCTTTACCTACCAAAAAAAACATGAATGAATATTTTGAACAGAATTATACTTAAGCAGGAGATTTTGTTTCCTGGGATTGAGTTCAATCAAAAAACCAGGAGTCTCCAGTGAAAAGAGGGAGATACCACATGTATAAGTCTGACTGTTCTATATGCGTGTCTGGCCTGTTGCTGTTTCTTTCCTAACTGAACCACACTGTCATGTGGTCAGCATGGCCCATTTGATAGAACATCTGCCTCTGGGCCAGAAGGTTATGGATTCTGGCCTCAGATGAGGACTGAGCTCATACCATAAACTCTGGTACCAGGGGGTGCTGTACTGTCAGGGTGTGTCTTCCTTTGGTTGAGACATTAAACCAGGGTCCCTTCTACCTATCCCTGATGTTGTCCCGGTGGGTGTACAAGTGGAAGTAAAAGAGACAAAGGCAATTTTGCAAGAGTAGGGGATTTTCTGTGGTGTCCTGGCCAACATTCCCCTTCCCATAAAACCAGTTTATGCAGCTGTTTGAGGCTGTGTGTTGGTAATGATGTGCAAAATAACTGCCACTAGATGTTTACAGTCGCTTCACTACCAGTTTATCATTGTTTGTAAAGCACCTTGGGATACAAAATCTATGAAAAGTGCTAAAGAAATGCTGATTCTGTCTTTTCTTCTTTTTCTTCTTTCATTTCCATTTTTATTTCATTTTTATTTTTTATACTTGACAACTTGATGAGCATTACTACCCATTTTCACAAGTCGCAAGTCTGAGCAAAATTACAGAAATAACACACAGTAAAAAAATACACATACAGTACAAAAACATGCATGCAAAATAAATACAGTAACTACCAGTACAATTAATTCCTAGTATTACTTCTAAACATGTGCACATAGTGGAACTATCCAACCATGACTTCTTCTTCTTCTTCTTCACAGAATCATAGAAATCGGACAGCAGAAAAGGACCCTCTGGCCCATCATGTCTGCCCATCAAGTCTTCTGCTTTTTTTTCTTTGCTCACCTGACTGCTTGTTGTGTTGCCTCTAGTACTATCAGGGCTCCTAGTACTGGCATTATGCAGGCTGAGGTGGTGCTAATGGTGTGGCTTGTGCACTTTTTTGTCCCTGTGTGTGTGACTACAAACTGTCCATGCAGCCTGAAAATGGTTTGCCTTTCTGCAACCTGTTGTTGGTATCTCCAAGCTCTGAGCTCAGTAGGTGGCTGGCCGTGGTTGTGAATAGTGGTCTGCGCCAATCACCGGCTCAGTTATAGGATGAGGGGAGCGGGGTGATATGGCACTGCCAGGTGGGGGGGATCCATTAGACCACCAGGTATTTCTGAATTTCAATGAATGAATCAGGGCTGGAAATGTTTTATAATGGGTAATCAAGGCTTGGGGGGGGCACTAGATTATGAGGAATTTTTTAAAAATAATGATGGGTGATAGGGGCTTGGGGGGGCACTAGACTACCAGGGATATTTTTAAGATACTAACTTACAATCGGGGCTTGGGAGACACTAGACTACCAGGGGTTTCTTTAAATAATGATGGGCGATCGGGGCTTGAAGGGGCCACTAGACTACCAAGGATTTTTTTAAATAATGATAGGCAATTGGGGCTTGGGGGGGGTACCCTAGACTAGGGCTAATTCTACATGTTACACTCAGGAATTGGGACTGGGGGTACTAGCCACCATGGACTGCTCTCCGTGGTACTCTTGCCACACTTGCGGCACACCTGCACAGTGTGCTGTCTGTTTGACACAGGGCTAAGGCTGCTGCAAGCCACAGAACTTTGATGCTGGGACCCTACCCAATAGAGAATCAGGCGCAGGATCCCTGGTGCACTGGCAATTAGTGCAGGCTGCCTACTTTAGGGCTTAAGCCGCTTTTTGAGAGTCAGGCCCTCTGTGTTTAATAAAAAGGACACATTTATAGATAGATATGTACTGCACATAATGTCAACAGTAAAAGGCCCATATTCCCATCCAGTCTGCCCACCCTACTGTACTAACGTGAACTGACCTTAGTAGCCATCTGCAATTTGTTTCTGCCACTCCTTTTCTTTTTTTTCATTGAGATTTTTCTACCCAGCCACATTTATTGTTCAGAGATGTACCCTTATCTCATGGATGTACTCTGTTTGGGCCTGTGTCTCCTGATCTTCCCAGCCCTGAAACTCCTCTGGCTGCCCCCACCACTGTGACCTCTGTGGCAGAGGCTCCAGGGGGAAGGTCATCCCCTCCCCAAGGCTTGTCCACCATGTGGACCATGCTTCAGTGCTGGCAGGCTGTAGAACCCATGAGCCCAAGCCACCATTCAGACAGCTGTTGGTTTTTCTCCCTTTTCTGCACCTTCCCACCTCCTTGACATGAGCGCTGACTCAGTCAGCCTCACACCCATGCAGCACATCCCCTGCAGTGGGAGCAAGCTTCCTGACCCAGCCACAAGGATCACTGTGTTGCCACAGCTTGCCATCAACCCTCCTTGGCCAAAGCATGCAGCCATATGGTAGTAACTGGCCCAACCTGCCTTCCAACATGACCACCCTGATTCGCTCCCAAACCCTGGTCATCTGCACATCAGCTCGAAGGGCTATCACTGGGCTATTGGAGTGGCTCTTTTCTAACTAAACCCATATACCTACCCCATCCCTGTTTGAAGCTGCTCACTGATTTAACCAGTAACACTTCCTGTGGCAGCTTGTTCCACATGTCTACCACTCTTTCAGTGAAAAAGTGCTTGCAGATGTCCCTTTTGAATCTTCCCCACAACTTTCAGTGAGTTTTCCCTTGCTCCTTATTTTAGCTCAAAAAGAAAGGCATCTTGGCATCCACACTATTTATCCAATGCAGATGTTTGTATGTTTCAATCATGTCATCCCTTTCCTTCCTTTTTTCAAGGGTGTACATTTTGTTTTTTATCAAAGTTTATTTCCCTTGTGGTCTCTGAACCCTACTTCCCTTGGAGTACCTGAAGGCACAATTTGACTCACTAGGTGATGTCCTCTGCCAGCCAAACCATGGAGCCACAGTTTTAACCCCATCAGTGGGTTCAGGGGCAGGGGATGTACAGCAACTATGCCTCCCTTTTTCCTCGAATTTTCACAGGTTCACCAGGTGGCCAGTGTGAAGAACATCATGAGGGCCCAGATGTCCCAGGGCCCCTTTACCTCAGGAGCTGGAGCTGATCTGTTTTTACTAGTTTCACCCCTAGTAGATACTGGCATGCAAGGCTTAAGTGCACTCACACATGTGACATGTGGTACACAAGCTGACCAGTATCTGCCCCCTATCCTGCATGCCTCTTGTCATGCTGCAACCCATGCTCAACTAGGTGGCAGCATTGCAGCAAAGGCAGTGACCCACTCTCCCTGAAGCAGGGCAGCAACCCCTGTGGACACTCGATCCTCCCCCCCCCAGCTGACCTCTGATGGTCTGGGCTTGTTTTTGAACCTAGGTTGCTAGTGTTATGAGAGGTAGAGCTACAGCCATGCTGATGGGCCAGCTAAGGGTGTACATTTTCAGCTCCTGCAGTCTCTCCTCATATACTTTGCTTCCTAGTGTACGGACCATCTTGGTTGCCCTGCACAGTAGTGCTTCTGACTTGACTCAGTATTTACTCGTGTGTGGACTCCAGTACCTTGTGCAGTATTCCAGATTCGGTTGCACCAGTGACCTGTATGATGGGAGGATCACTTCCCAGCTTTTGAAATTTACAGCGCTGTTTCTGCATTCGCCTCCATAACCAAAATTTTTGCTCCCCTATTTTTCAGCAAATATTCTTCCATTCTTCCTCCCCTCCTTCTCTGTAAATTTATAGCTAATGTCTTCCCTGACCTATGTTGAGAACCATAGTGGTCTCTTAAACCTGTTCTTTTTGGTTACTGTTCTCATGCATACTTTATATGACCCAAGAATGGCCCCTTTATTTGCCCCATCTCTGTTCCACCTCATCTATGTTGTCCATCCCTACTAACTAATCCTAGTCCAGGTCCCTCAGCCTATTGAAGTCCACCCTTCTAAGTCAAGGACCTACGGTGTACCAGACCTGTGACCCAGTTTGAACAAGAGTTATAGTCACTGTTTCCCAGTGGTTCCCCCACTCCCACAGTTCCTACTACTTTTCAGTTGGTGAGCACCATATCAAGAATTGTGGTCTGTCCAGTGGGCTTCCTAACTAGTTATACCAGCAGACAATCCTGAATCACATCCAGCAAGGCATGACTTCTGGTGCTCCTAACCACTGGAACGCCCCAACTGATGTCTGGCAGGTTCCTTTCACCCACCACCATTAATTCCCCCCAAGCTACCCCTCTTTCCAGTTCTTCCTTGAGCTATTAGTCCCTCTCCTCCTCCTCCTGCCCTGGAAGACTACAGATCATGCCCTACCAGTTTCTTGCCCAAGGCAGCAGTAAGATGTACCCAGAGTGACTCAGTCTCTCCATTACTACTCCAATGCACATATATTCTGCCACCTCAATGCCCTTCTTCACAAAAATGGCAATTCCTCCTCCTCTACCTGCTTTTCTATCCCTCCTGAACATCGAATACCCAGGCACTGTTAATTGCCATTCATTATTTTTGAAGCCCACATTTCCATTATGGCCACAAAGTCCACCTCAGTGTCTGCTATCAGTACATGGAACTCACTGATTACTGTTACATAGGCTCCTGGCATTAAGGCATAACCTGTTCCATCTGACCTCTGAGCATACTTTGCTAGTACCCTTGTGCTTCCCATGTACTCTGATCCCTTTGTTTTTCTTGGTGCTCGCACCCTTTACGTTCCCTCCTCCAAAGTCCCTTCACTTAGTCCAGTTGGGCCACAGCACTCTTTGTACCTGCTGTGCTGCTACAAGGCCCCAGATATGTGGGGGTGCTAGCTAGGGTCCCCTTCCTCTCCCCTGCCTGCCATCGAGATTCCCTAGATTCAGTCTCCCCAGTGGTCAGTTTAAATGACTGATATAGACATCAAACTTCTTCCCTAGCATGCAGGCTCCCTCCTTTATCAGGTGAAGTCCATCACCCTTGAAAAGCTTCGTGTCCCAAAAATCCCCCTAGTCCTTCACAAAGTGGTATCCCTTATCCTTACACCATCCCTGAAGCCATCCACTAAACTATCTATTACCTCTCTCCTTAATTTATCCTGCTTCCCCTCCCAGCCCACAAGGCCAGGGAGGTTAAGTGTGCTGCCAGTCTATCCCCCAGTCTGCAAAAGTTCCACTTCATGATCTTCACCAGCTGGTTCACCAGATCATTGGTACCCAGGTGTACCAGCACCCCCCGCTCCCCTCTTCCCCCTCCACAATCCTTCCTATCCTGCCTAATCCTAGATGGCAGATGCTCCAGGAAGGTACTAGACCATCCACCCATCCAACTCCCCCTCCACCACCCTCTCTACCCCCTAATCATTGAGTCCTCGAACACTAAGACTGTCCTTGTAGACTTGCTCCCCTTGGGTGCCATCACATTGTCCTGCCTTTTCCCATTGACTGTCTCAGATACCCCCCCAGCAGAGTCAGGTACCTGAACCTCCTCTTGGGATGCAAAGCTATTTGCTGTCCGGATGATGAGGGGCTGGACAACCTCCTTGTGGCTAACCCTGTTTCCCTCCAAACCCCCTACCCACCCTACTGGACCAGAGGGTCTCTGGGGGACTTGGAGTATGGGTGGTGGGCTCCGACTGAGCCAGTTACAGATGGGATAGTTCTACCCTTGCTGCCACCAGCTGAGCCCAGTATTCTGCCAAGGTCCTGCAGATGAGGCAGTGCCCCCTCCTCCAGAGGACATCTCTATAGGAGAGCACCACACAGGTGGCACAACTGACTGCATCCCCTCTGAACCCCATTTTCATAAAGACCTGGACTAGGCAAACATCTATTTTAACTCATAGTGCTCACCCAAATGGGGTGTAACTCTAGCTAACAGGGATAGAAAACAGCAATTAAAAAATCTACCTCATAGTGCACACCCAGAGAGGGTGTAGCTGCAGACTTAGTTACAGCGCAGAAAACAGGAATTAAAACTATGCTGTTGTCACCCAGATAGGGTGTACTTGTAGGCTTAGCTTTAGCACAAAAACTGGAGTTAAATTACCTTTTAGTGATTACCCAGATAGGGTGAAGCTGTATGATTTAACTATAGCACAGAACAACCCAGCAAATCAACGGTTAACTAGCTATAGCACAAAACACTGTTCTGCAAATACTTCACATATACTATGAATATTAAGTTTAGTTGACATAAGCTGCTACATTACCCTGTAGTACACTCCTAAATGTATTACAACTAGGACCCCAAACAATACTCCCACTAGCAACGTGGTTCAGTTTGCATACAGTTTTACCTGGGTGAGACAGGCAGAGTTCTTGGCTGCTGGTTGTCTCATTGGCTGACTCCTGGCAGACTACGATTGTCATTGGTACTCAGTCCTTAGTGTGGAGGGCCATAGCACGGAGAGCTTTTATGGGGTAGCTGCTTTTGAAGAGGTCACGCTGCTGACTGACTGACTCTCAGTCCTGATGGTTAAAGGACCTCAATATGTTTTCACTGGAACAGAGGAGGGAGCAGAGGGACATAATTAAAACATTCAAGTACTTCAAGAGCATAAATAAAGTGAGACGGAAGACATATTCCGGTATTAGAAGAGTACTAGAACAAGAGGGCATGACATGAGATTGGAAGGGGGCCATATAAAGGGAAATGGGAGAAAGTTATTTTTTACTGAAATGATGGTGGATGCATGGAATGGAAGCACCACAGGTGATCGACACCGAAGTGCCCAACGTCCCCCACAGTGTCACCTGGACAGTGTCGACAACACACCCCAATGCAATGCAAGCCAACAACCAGCAGACTGACTCGGCAGCTGAGGTGAACATCCTGATGCACAAAGTTGCATATAACCAGTGAACGCTACAGCTTGAACACAGTTGGACACTGTGGGTAAGACCTGATGGCGTGCAGCACCCCCCCAGCAGATGGCCAGCAGATCGACATCAGGGATGTGGGTGGAAGTCACTGGTAGGCACAATGGAAATGCACCCAGTATGGCTGCAGATACACACTCACAGGGGATGCCCCCGGCACTGCCAGACACAAGACATAGCAGCGCATACAGTTTAGTGTTAGTAGCAGCAGGCACACAGTTTGACTACGTGGACCTCCTTGCGCTCTTAGCTCCCCAGGGACAATGATGCTGGGCAAAGGGACTGGTGCACAGTGGCAGAGTATAGTATCTGCAGGGGGTGACACAGGCAAGGTGCTCACTGAGGGGTCCTCTACTGCTGATCAGTGTACCCAGCCACAACCGGCAGTATGTGCCACTTGGCACTGTCCACAGTTTTGGCTGACATGTCTCCTGTTGCTGTTGTGGGACGGGTCTGTAGGTGTGGCAGTCATCTTTGTGGTTGCTGCTGGCACACCTGCTAATGCTGTGGGGAGCTTGTCGGTTGCTGTGGCAGGTCGGTGTTGCTGTGGTCGGGATATCAGCCACCACTGTGCTTGTGTCGCTGTGGAGGAGTCAATCTAACACCGTGCTTCCTATGGAATGGCCTGTCCCAGGGGGTGGTGGGTGCAAGCACTGTAGCAGGATTCAAACATGCATGGGATACGAATGAAAGGACCATAGAGAGAAGGAATAGCTTAAGCAGGTGACCAACTATTTGCACCGAGCGCCATTACAGGTAGGGAAAATGGGCAGACTGGATGGGTCTGGTGGTCCTTTTCTGCAAACAGATTCTATGTTTCTGTGTTTCTATGGTTCTGTGCAGCTGAACCTGGCAAACTGAGGGGGGGATAGTCATGAAGTAGATACAGTGACTCTCTCTCACCCATGTTTTTATTTTTTTATTTACTAAGTTTCTTCACCAGCTAAGAGCACTGGGTTAAGGGTTCTTTTTCAGGTTTGATCCAGGCTGAAACATTACATATAGAATAATGGATGGGGAAGTGTGTGTTACAAAAATTCAAGGGTTGCCTGAGGTGTGGGATGCTACATGAACCGCGAGGGCGAAGCCCGAGGGGTTTATTAAAGCATTCCATACCAAGGGTGACTATTAAATTCAAGTAGAACACATTTCCCCATCTTTTATTTTTATGTTGTCTTGCATATGCTCAAGCAACATTTTTTGGTAGTAGAGAAATGCAGAGGTGTGTCAGTGTTGGCAAATACAGGGCACGCTTTAGTAGGTGCATCTCTCATTCTCCAATTAACCAGCATACTAGTGGTGACACAAGTATTATGCAAAGTGCCACCAACTTGAAACAAATGTGGTGCTGCAATCAGAGACAGGCTCCAGCAGCAGCACAGATGACATGCCTCTCTTACGTGCCTTGCCTGGTGAAACATTTCAATAAACATGGCAGTCCACCTGTCACAATCACCGGAAAGCTGACTTCGGGGGTGCCCAATCACCCTGTTGGCATGCCCCTTCCCCAGTTCAATTTGTTTGCCAATTGGGTGCCCAATCCCCATTGGCATAATGTCCTCCCAGTTTAATTTGTTTGCTGATGGGTTGCACAATCCCCATCAGCATCATGTCCACCCCCCCAACACAGATACGCTTTCTTTACCAATGGGACTGCCCAATCACCGTCGGCTTCAGTCCCCCCCCAAAAAAAAAACCCAGGTGACACACTGGGAACCCACCCCAGTGTGCTCAAATATATGTTTTTGCAAAACCTGGAAAAAAAAAACCTTCCCCTAACATTTTTTTTTCATTTGTTCCTGTAAACAAGAAAACGGTCCCTCGTAGTCAGTATGCCCCTCCTCCCCCAACCTGCACCAACCCTCTGTGCACCCCACCTCCCCGCACCCCCCTCACCCCATATTTATCTCCAGAGGTCTGGCATGGCAATCTTTTGTGGAGCGGGAGATGTCTGAACTCTTCAAAAGCTGACCGTGAACTGAAGAAAATCACGGTAAGTTGTACAATGGCATCAACGGAGGGGCTTCAGCTTAGGTGGATATCTCTGCCATTTTTTTGACTTTTGACTCCAGATTTTCAACATGGGTTTCTTGGGACCCAACCTCATTACCACTGACACTGTTATTTGGTCCTGAAAGGTCATTTCACGGTCACTGCCCGGAATCACCTTTTGGGACCAATTAATGAAACAATGGTGCCACTGTTCATGAGGTGGGTTCCCTAAAAGCCTATGTTGCAAATTTGGTGAAAGAATTCCAAACAATTGCTGTATTATGAGGGTGCATTGTGCAGTTGCCATGCACGCTTGTAACTTCAGCAATTTCTAATATTTTCACTCCAGATTTTCAACATTGCCATTTTTTTACACCTCCTTATGAGCAGTACAGCTGTCATTTTTCACATCCTGCCTGAAATGTATTTTTGCATGTGTGACGCACAATGGCGCACTTGTTATGGGAAATCAGTGTTCTGGACAAATTAACAAAATCACAGTAACACTGTTCATGAGTGGAGGTCCCAAAATGCCTGTGTTGAAAATTTGATGAAGAAATTCCAAAAAATGACTGTGTTATGAGCGTGCATTGTGCAGTTTCCACGCACGTTTGTAACTTCGGTAATTTCTAATATTTTCACTCCTGATTTTCAACATTGCCATTTTTTCACACCTGCTTATGAACAGTACAACTGTCATTTTTCACATCCTGCCCAAAGTGTGCTTTCGCACATGTGGCGCACAATGCATGGTCACTGTGGGAAATCAATGTTCTGGACAGATTAACAAAATCACAGTGACACTGTTCATGAGCGGAGGTCCCAAAATGCCTAAGTTTAAAATTTGTTTAAAAAATCGCCAAAATAGTTGTGTTACAGGTGTGTGTTGCACAGTTTCTATGCACACTCATGACGTCACCAATTTTTCATATTTTCACTACAGATTTTCGACATTGCCATTTTTTCACACCTCCTCATGAACAGCACAGCTGTCATGTTTCACATCCTGCCCAAAATGTGTTTTTGGACCTGTGGCATCAAATGGTGCAGTTGCTGTGCAAAATCACCTTTCGCCTAACAAACTGATGCTGCCACTGTTCATGGGGTGGGGTCACAAAAAGCCCATGTTGAACATTTGTAGTGAAAATACCAACACACGCCCAGGGCATTATGGTTTCCAACCATAACGCCCCACCCTGTAGAGACTGACAGGTGTGAGGGGTGTGACTTGGGATTGTCAGCCGTAATGCTCACACCATTCCACCCCTCACTCCCACCCTGTAGCCACTGACAGGCATTGAGATGTGCCTTGGACTCTTTGGCCCCACAACTCACCCCATGCTCCTATACTGCACCCATCTCAGCGTATTTCCTTATGGAATGGGGTGAGTGTAAGGCCCAAAGACCCCAAGGTACACTGCAACACTTGTCGGTGTCTGCAGGGTAGGGTGAGGTGAAATGGCATGAGCGTTATAGCCTATGACTCAAAGGTACACCCCAATGCCTGTCAGTCTCTACAGGGTGGGGTTGGGGTTGGCGTCAGTTCACTACTTCACTGCCATGCCTATTATGCATCTCTCTCACTCCTGCACTACCAATGCCAATGCCAGCAAGACAACATTTGACATTGACAAATGCTTGTCTATAATTGCTGGTCAGCAAATTTTTTGCCAAACTGAATTTAGTGTTGCTGTGTCTAACTCATGCAGACACACACACACACACACACAGACACACACACACACACAGATACAGACACACACAGTGTCTCTTTTTCACAGAGTCTTTCTTTGTGTATTTTCATTTTTTAGAGCTACTTTTTTTTCTTTTTTTTATATCACTTGGATTTTACTTTGTTCATTTAGATCACAATGGTGGTTACCTCTGTGAGCCATGTCGGAGACGTTCCCACTGGCAGTTCTTGTCCGCTATGGCTTCTGAATGGCAGGATCAACCAGATAGATGTTTTTAAATGTTGAGCATGCAAATATTTACCATAACTCATGAATAAGTATTATTTAAAAAAAACAGTGAGGACTCTAGGTCTGGCAGCTCCTCACTATGCGGGATAAAGAGCTGCCATGTTTCTAAAACTGATTAGCACACCCAGGAGGAGATGAACAGCCAATCAGGTAGTGGCTATTCTTGAGTGACTTGGTGCGTGCTTGCCATTATAACCTGTGGGTTATAATGGCAAAATATAATTCGGTCAGCCTATGGAAAAAATTGCTGACCAGTTATTATAATACAATAACTATTAAATTAAACAATAAATATCAAACATAGAACATTACTACTGACAATTAGATAAACAATGAATAAAGCGATAGTGCCTAAAATGCTTTTTAAAAACAGAAAATGAAAAAGATTTATGAATACATTCTGATAACTTATTCCAGTACCTGTGAGCATCAATTGAAAAGGCATGTGACCTTACTTTGGTTGTGCAGAGATATATTTAAGGAACTCCATGACAGAGTAAGGCATAGCAGAGCCTAAGAGCAAATTTTCAATCAGATGCCCAGGCCAGTACTCAAGGGGATTTTCTGCTCTGCCTAGAGCAGGCAATTGTGGGACACTGCGATCCTCCAAAGACTGCAGAATCTTGATCTTAAAGGACCTTGTATTTTTATTTTTTAAGACCCCTGGAGCTTATACCAGTTTGGACAGATGGGACAACCAGCACTAGGGTAGAACCGGACTAAGGAACATCCAGGGTCGGCCACGGGAGATTTTTACAGAGAAAAGGCAGCGTTACTGCAGGTTCTCCTCTCAAGTAGTGGTGTTACCCTCTGCACCCCTTCTCTAGTGTGGGTAGTGTTGTAGGAATCACAGAGAAGTATGTCCCAACATCCAATCCCTCCCCAACATGACCCTCTGTGTAGTGGCTGGATCCAGTTGGGGAAGGCACATTAAAGGTTGAGGGTGTGCAGAGGTTTCTGCAAATGCAGAGTGGGACCTCTGTGCACCCACAGCCCCTATGCACCCCTATGCAGGTATGGAGGACCTCTTGAGCTCTTTGTGTGGATTAGGCCCTTTTGAAATATATCACTGCTGATAATTTACTACATGAGTTACAGGGGTTGCCAGAGATATGTACTAGTAAATCTCAAGATATTTCCAGCTATATCACAGGGAATTCCGCTAAAATGAATGGGGATTCCCTGTGAAATCTATACATATATCTAGATATACTGGGACTTTTCAATGGCTAACACTGCCTAAAGCAACACAGGGCTAGGGAAATAACCAAACAGAATTTGTTGCCCAGGAACTACTTTCGCAACACATTAGGAACAGTTCAATGAAGTATAGCATACATTTCACAGTGCTATTTAAATACCACACTTGCCCCAAACATATGCAAGGCTACAGTCCATAAGAACTGATGCATCATCTTTCTATATGGATATTATAGAAAATATTTTAAAAAAGGTCATTTTCAGTTTTCACCCTTAATGATTTATAACCACAAGAAAAGTAATTAAGGTACTGAATAATGGCTTTGTTGTTGCAACATCATGTAGCTTAAGCAGAAAGGCACTACTGTTTTTAAAAAAGGATACGTTCAATTAAGTTAATGTCCTGGACATACAGGAAAATGTGGAAGACTAAAAACCATTGTATCCTAGTCACATAATGGATGCTGGAGTTCAAGAGTCCTGCTAACATATGTTTGACATTTTTTCTGAGTTATTAACATGGATTTTAAACGTCCAATGTCCTACTGGACTCATGCTCTGTTAAAATGTGAACTGGCCTGGCAACCTGTCAATTCTGAAAAACTTGTACTTTTTCTGCTTGTGCGTCTGTGGGCAAAGAGTAGGTAAACCAGTCATCCATTATTAAAAATCACAGTAACGGAAAATTACAATGGCTTCTAGCCTACCCTATTGTAAAGCATAACTCTTTGTTGCAAATACTTAGGTTAATTCATGTCTTCGGGAGAAACTTAAAAGTAACAAGATTTGTCTTGGCTTGTACATGTTGTATTTATGTTGCCGTAACTTGGCAATAGGATTTGAACCACAGTCTTAGGGGTGGGGATTCTAGGACTTCCCCTGCACATAATGATGAAGAAACATCTGGGAGTTCTAGGTTACTAAAGGATTTATAGGGCCAGTCTAAGCTCTAATCACTCTCAGTGATCTCTGCTTGTAAAACACTTGAATGAAAGGCAGCGCCTGTAACATACATACTTGTAAAGGCTCCAACTGTTGCAATTTGCAGCAGCCAGCAGTGAGCATATTTCATTTGTAGTACCAACATGGGAATGATGGTATTTCAATTGTCTTCCCTCACAGTAATGCCAGTGAAATATTATGTTTTGATGCTTTGGCAGGCTATGTAGGGAAGATTTGGGGGTTAACCATAGGGGAAATGTGGATTTTGTGTTATGTGATTAAACCACTTTGGAATCACGGTTTCATTACAAAAATCATACCATTGTTCTTTTGTTTCTAGATAGACAAAAATTCTGAAAATGTTTATGAAATGTTTTTAATTTTTTTTTATTTACGCTCAGTAAAAATAATTCTAGTATGCTGATACATTGAAAGTGTAGCAACAAAAGCTCTCATTTCTTTTACTTGAAAAAAGTACACTTCAAGGCCTTCATTTCAAAAGTAAGCCCTTTCGTTTTTGTTTTACTTTCTGTTTTCACTCCCCCTTTTGTGTCCCCAGCTGCCTGGTCCATCTTCCCCCTGCCCAAGCCCTTCCACCCACTGTAGGTATCTTTTGATGGTCCTATCCACCACTAGCCTCTGCTAAACATCCTTTCCAGAATCCTGACCATAGCCCACAGCGTGTCCCTGATGGGTGGGAACCACTCAGTTCCCCAATCTTGGAAGAGGATTCTTGACTTGGTGGAAGTCTGGGAAAAGGAATAGCTAGAAAGATGTAGGAGAAGTAGGCAGGACCCTACTGTGACATAGGATGTGGCAACTTTATTTGCCTGGGGCTGCTGGGTTACTTTTTCCCACTAAGCCATACTTTATCCTCCATGAGTGACCAGGCATAACTTCTATCAGTGCCACTGGAAGGGTGAGTGAGCCCCTCGATACCACTGAAACTCTTCTCATGGCCTCACTCTGGCTGTGATTCCTACTTATGGGAGATCCAGAGGGATCCCATATTCCTTCCCACATGATACACCCTTCCCCCAAGGGGCAGTCATGCAATGGAAGGAGGTGCCCCCAAGGCAGGAGACATCTGAAATGGATGTCAGGAACTCAACTCACAGTTGATCCCAGATATCCTGGGCTTGGGTTGCAAATCTGGGTCATCGGGATGGGTAGTGCTACTGTTACACTAACCAAACAGCCCGAAACTGTATTCCTCTCTAAAGATAATTTCTTTAAAACAGGCTAAATTTTGAACTGAAAAGTTAAGGAACTGAATCTTTTTAATGAGAGACTGGATTCTGCTTGGTATAGTTGTTATGTTGATACACTTTTAATGTATTGCTGTACATTACAGATCAATAGGGGAAAAAGTACAGTAGATTGTTCATGTATCACTATAGTACATGAGTCTCTGAACAAATCTATATTGTCCTGACTTCAACTTTCATTTAAAATAAATAAGCTCCTAACTTTAAGCTCTGCCATCTGCTGAAGCCCACCTAGGGCTAAGAGAGCTCTACTAGCTGTAATCCTTGCTCTCCACCCAACATCTCACTACCGTACCTGGACCCTGGACTCCAAGATCAAGCTGCTTTGCCTAAGATTCTGAGGGCTCCAGTCAGCAGCCAGCTCTCCCAAAACTGTATCTCATCTGCTGTTGTGGACCAATTCTTAGGGGCTGCCTGCTACGCTGGTTGCCTGCTGCATAAGCATAAATTCACTGCTTCTTCAGTACTGTCCTGAGAAGCTGACACATCCTGAAGCCAGCCCGGGGTAGACTGTGCTCTTGTAGCTGTAATCATTGCTCTCTCTGCTCTCTTTGAGATTCTGAGAGCTCCAGTCAGTGGTGAGCTTTTGCAAAGATGCATCTCCTTTGCTGTTGTGGACCAATCTGGAGGGACTGCCTGCTGCAGGAGCAAAATTCCCCTGAACATTTTTATTGAGTCAATGTGCCAGGGTTGTTAAAGCTGTGCTTCCAAATTGCTGTTTTTTGCAATAAAATATTGCACACATACCTTGTGATCTGATTTTATTTTTTATTTCCTGAGTATGTCTGTATCCTGTTGTTCATGACATAGATTCACCACCTCCCATGCTCCTGTTTTGAGAAGCTTCCATCTCCTGAAGCCAGTCCAAGGTTGAGAGAGCTCTTGTAGCTGTAACCCTTGCTCTCACACTTCATCTCACTAGCATAGCCAGACACTGGACTCCAAGACCAAGCCACTTTCATTATAATTCTGAGGGTTTCAACAGAGGCCAGCTCTTCAAAAGCAGCACCTTCTCTGCAGTTGTGGACCAATCCTGAGCATCTGGCTGCTACTCCTAGGGTCATCTAAAGCCTCTTCAAAAGTGCAGACTCCCTAGCAGTCTTCCGTGCTGGAGTCCAGAGCACCAATGGTATATTAACTGGCTGGAGTCAGCTGTCAGGCAGGCATTGGCTGTTCATGCTACTTCTCTCCAAAGCATTTGGTCATCCCTCTGCAAACCTCACTTGGACTATTCCTGCTCCAGTAAGTCTTGAACCATTCTACTTGCACCTTCACAACTGATTCAAGATGAATCAATGTAAACTTTGTCAGCCAAGTTGCCACAAAATTGAGAAACTTCAACTTTGTGAAGCTTCGCAAAGTTTCTAGTGGCATCGCCAACTTCAACTTCATCAACTTTGCAACTTTCTTCAGGTGAAGTGGCATTTGTGTTCTGTAAAGTGTCAGCTTCAATAATTACGTTTGGTGGGGGGCATGGCTTGCCTGAGCAGAAGATGGCAGCATAGATCTGGCTCTCTAAACGGAATTCAAGAACCAAACCACATCCATTATATTACAGACCTTTTTGCTGTATCATCCTTGGGGATCTAACTTCAAATAATCTCCTGCAGGCCAGCTGTAAGTCCTTTTGAGCTTCTGATCTTTTAAAATCCAGCAATTTAAATTTGTTCTGAGCTAGGCGTACACAAGCTGCAATATGGCCAATCCCCACCTTCAATCAAACTCACTTGCCAGGGAAGAAGCTATGTTTTCAAAACTTGTTGCAGACATAAATGACCTGAAAATCTCCACACAACACAACACTGCAACACTAGAATCATTTGACCCATGGATTACTTCTACTGAAGCCAAAGCTATTCAAAACACAAGCTCCATTCACGATCTTCAGGCCACTATAAGAAGCCAAGACCGTACCATTAAAACGCTGTGACTTAAACTCGACAATATCGAGAATTGCAACAGCAGAAATAATCTGCGTTTTTTTTGTTTCCCCGAGGGCTTGGAGCTTGGCGACACAACTGTACTGTTAACCCATGTACTACCTGCGATGCTGAAACTACCCCCCAAGCTACAACTGACAATTGACCGCTCGCATTGCACTTTAGGTCACAGGCCATGTCAAGATCAATGGCCTAGACCTATAGTGGCCAGATTTCTGAACTATGTTCATACCAAACTGATTTTAAAACAGGCAAGAGAAATAGGTGTGCTAATGTGGCAGGACTTCAGGATATCTATCTATCAGGACTTTTCAAAAGAACTCTCAGTTTAAAGAAAGGCTTACAACCCCTTAAAATATACACTGCATCAGAAGGGGATAAGATTTGCCCTATGTTACTCTTCCACATTGTGCCTCTTCCTGGGGTCATCCTTTAAAGATTTCAGTACTCCCAAGGCCCTGGCTGCTTTCCTGAACATTTCACCTGGTGATCCTTTCTTGGTTGGCTCTGTGGATGTGGGTCACTTGAGTGGTGGAGTGGAGCACACACGGAATGACATCATTGTAGCACAGGACAACTGAGAAAATACTGCTGAATTTGAGACCCCTACCATTACCGGAACTGATGTTCCACCTATTAGGTAATCTAGCAGAATCAAAGAAAAGTCCTCACTTGGGAATCGTGTGTTAAATCACTCCTGCTGCCCTTCTACAGAGCCTCCCAGAGCATCTCCTGATTTGGACACGCATACCAATATCAATCCCTCCCTACCTCTTAGCAATAAATTCACCATCCTGGCTGAAGAACTTCACTCCTCGCACAAAGATCTGCATTCACATGTCTCTGATGACCAAACTGCTCACTTATGCGCAGCATTGTAGGACAATATTTCTGTGGACTCTTCATGGGCAGAAGCTGTTGCTAGTTTCCCCCTTAAGCTCCTTGAACTGTCCAAAAAGAAACGTAAAGCAAAACCAAAAAACAAAAACACTAATGTCACAAGCAATGTTTCTAAATCAATGGTGACCTGACCCTTATTTATCTGACAGTGCCATTTACTCTTCTCCTAGTGATGAGTTATTCCCAGGACTCTATGTTATTATGGACCAGCATTTTAGTTGCCATGCCTCATGATGTACAGCTTTCATAAAACGGATAATATTACTCCCAGCAGGTTGTGCAATTGAAAGGCTGTACATCACGGCTGGCTCTAATTAATGCAAATATCAATATTATTTAACCTATCTTCCTTATTTTCAAGGCAACTCTGGTATTTTCATTTTTCTTCAAATATTTGCACTTTATATTGATTTAGGGCACCATTTCACAAAACCTCTGCTTATGCCCATTCTACATACATCACTCAATAGCTTTAAGACGCATTAGTATTTTTACCATAACACCTCAGTCTAATTTGTGGGAATTTGTTAAATAACCCCATAAATAATCCACATAGGTTAATAATATGTATACTGTGATGCTGTTTTGATTCAAACCGAATACCCCTTCTATAAGCTCCCCTCTCAGTTTACTTATTCCCATGCTTCCCCCCTTTGCATTCTTTAGACAAAGTATCACATATACAGAATATACTATCCATATCTATGTCTGCTGCTGGTTATTTTTGGTGTTCTGGTGCAATAGACATTCTGTCACCATTTAACACATATACCCTATTTACTCAAAGCCTAGAACCGAAGGGAGTTTTCTGCCATTGACTCCTTCCATGGTTTTGGGACTCACCGGGCCTATTATTTAGACCTAGTCACTCCATTATTCATTTCACAAAGGCAATATTCGAGTAGGGGACACTATTTCTAGTTACAGAATTCTCTGCTATCCCCAGTTACTACCGAAGTCATCTCCTTTTCACTTCTCAACTGCTCCTTTTTGGATATTGAAGGATTGATATAAATTGCAACAGCAGTATAACATCATATTCACAAATATTTATTCTAATGCATCTTATTTCATTATGACTATAATACTCTTCTAAGGCACCTATGCAGAGAGTTTGTTAAATGTGGTTGCTACAGATTTTTCTCTCATATATAAATATATCTAATTTAATACCTGGTTCTTCTGAACCTTCTTTTTAGGCAACTCTGGTCCCCAGTATATGTAACACAGATTTCATACCGTAATAGGTTGACACACCTATCAACAACATCCCTCCAAGTTCTAATTAACAAGGTCAGGTATCTCCCCTTACTCTTTCTTATATTTGCTCCATCTTATTTTGGATGAGGTTTCATTTCTGGTTCCCTTTTATTCTATTTGGTATAACTTGTTTATTGCTAAAGTTCTATTTGTACAATTGTTACTACTACTGTTTATAAGGTTTAGACCCTAGGACCTTGACCAACTTCATATTTGGTCTTCCTAAGTCTTTTTTCCACTTAAACACATCCAGTTGTATAGTGGGAGATTCCTCTTGTATTGTTTACTGACTCTAATCTCTCTGCACTTACAAAAAGTTGTTTTCTTCATAGTTAGAGTGATAGATATTATTATCAATGTTAATGTCTTTCCACTTCTTCTCTACTGTATGTATTTTCAGAGAGATACCTAAGTCTTTATCACCTTCCATACTTTATCATGTATAGTTGAAAGATCCTGCCCCCTCTACATATACATGTACTCTCTATTTTGTTTCTGGAATGACCTCAGCTTGAAATATAAAGTCCCTCATTATTCCAGTAATTGTTATCTCCCCTTTACATTGATACCATGAGTGACCTACTATTACATTCATGAAATGTGAAGGGGCTTAACTCTCCTTGTAAATGGAAGCAAATCCTTTCTCACCTTAAAAAACACAAAGCGCATATTGCTTTCCTACCGGAAACAAAATTAATAGCAGAGGATATCAACAGACTCAAAAAAGGTTAGGTAGGTCAACTCTATGAATCTTCCTTTTCTTCTGAAAAAAGAGAGGTAACTATATTGATCCATAAAAAACTTAACTGGTCTCTCATAAAATCCATTTCAGATACAGACATATTAAATACTCCATCTTGTCCCCTTATGCTTGTAAATGCGTATGCCCCTAATTCTGACTCTACTGAATTATTTCACAATTTAGCCCAACAAATACAATATGAACAATGTTCCCATAATACTCGGAGGTGACCTCAACCTGGCCTTGGAAGCCCATATAGATAGAAGTAATATATCTATAGACACTCACCCCAGAAGTATTAAAGCTCTCTATTTTTGAAAGATTTCGGACTCTCTGATATTTGGGGACTGTTTCATCATCATGATCAGGATTTTACCTTTTACTCAACTCTTCAAAATACATATAGTCGAATTGACTATTGGTTTACATCCCCCATAACTTGAAAAAACTATTGTCTCCTCTATCCTCCCAGTAATAATCTCCGATCATTCTCCAGTCAAACTGCAACATTTGTGGGGGCCATCTCCCTCCAAATCTTCTTCCTGGCACCTTGATCCTTTTCTTCTCAGGGACCCCGATTTCTTACCTTGGGTACAATCTAAAATCCAAGATTTCCTTTCCTACAATGACCCTGTGGACACATCTATGTGTAATGTCTGGGAAGCTTTAAAAGCCACAATCCATGGGAAAATAATCAGCTTTGCAACTCATAGGAAAAAAATCAAGGGAGCAACAACTGGTGGATCTAGAAAAAACACTTAAATCTAAAGAAAACTTATATTTTAAAACTAGTAAACCCAATCCCGATTCTCAGCTTCATTTGGAGAGCCGACAATTAAAGATAAAAATAAACAACCTCATTTCCCGTAAAACTGAGCTAACCCTGTTTAGATTTAAACACAAATACTGGGAGCAAGGTGACAAAAGTGGGAAACTTCTCTCTTATCAACTCAAAGTACAATGAATGGAACATCACATCATAAGCCTCAAAGATCCACAGGGTAAAATTTATACCGATAATCCCACTATAAATCTTATTATGAGATCCTTTAATCAGAAATTATACTCAAACACAAATTCCTCACCTACTCTACATATGCAGCAATTCCCAAATATCTTACATCTACCACACCTTTCCACCTCTGAAAAAAAAAAACATTTTAGATTAACCCTTTACTCTCCAGGAAATCCAGAAAGTTTTATCCACTCTAAAATCAGGTCAATCCCCAGGAGGAGATAGATTCCCCATAGACTTTTACAAATCACTTTCTGATACTCTCTGCCCCCCTGCTTTTTAATGTTTTTCTAGAAGCCACCAAGAAAGGAAAACTTCCTCCTCTAATTCCCCAAAATATAAGGACCCCTCCCTCCCTGCTAGCTATAGACCAATTTCATTGCTCAATACTGATGGGAAAATACTAGCTAAACTTCTAACTTCTTGTCTAGAGCCCCTGCTCCTCAAACTAATTCACTGCTCACAAGCTGAATTTATTAAGAATAGGTCTGGCTCAGATCACTTACGCTCCTTGTTCATTTTAATACGTAAGGCCAAATTCCTTAAATCATCTGCTGCCGCCATAGCCATTGATTTTGAAAAGGCTTTTGATTCCTTTAACTGGAATTATTTATATCAGGTTTTATTCCACTTTGGTTTTTCTTCAAATTTCTGTTCCTGGATTAAATTATTATATACCTCACCCTCTGCAAAAATTCTCACCAATTCTCCTCTCTCTCTCCACCTTTTCAACTTTTGAGAGGAACCAGACAAGGATGTTCTTTATTGCCATCATTGTTCATCTTGCCATGGAACCCTTAACTGCTAGCTTATGTCAGGCTAGCAATATTATCGGTAGTCCACTCGGCAACTCCAAATACATATCCCTTTCTTATGCAGATGATCTCTTAATCTTGCTTGAAAACTTAAGTGAGGCTGGACCCCCCTGCCTTAATCAAGTTACTCAACAAATTTACTGAGATTTCTGGTCTCACTTTAAACTATGGGAAATCTGAAACACACCTTCTCAATGATCTATGCAAACCTCTCATTAATCTACCTCTTGGATTTTGGTGGGTGCCACAAGCATTATGTATTTAAGCATAAAGATTACTCATAACTGAGGAAAAATTTGGGACACCAATTTTAAGTTCTTTACTAGCCAGTATTAAGATGACCTTAGAAAGATGGAAACTTCTTAACCTTTCTTTTATGGGGAAACTAGCTGCCATTAAGATGACCATCTCACCCAAAGTACTTTATTTGTTTGCCAACATTCCTTTAGCCTGCCCCTCTATTTTTCTATCCAAAATGGACAAACTAATTGACAACTTTATGTGGGAAAGCAAGACACAGAGATTTAGTCACATTAAACTTCATACACATTGGAAAAAGGGAGGGTTCGGTCTCCCCTGGTTCAAAGCGTATCTATGGGCCTTCTGGACTTCACAAACTATTAAATGGTTTTGTAAACCCTCATCTCAAACTCCACTATTGGTTGTGATGGAATCTGCATTATGCTCTGGTGGAATCCCTACATCCTTTATCTATAATGCTTTTCCCCCTAAGTTAAAATCTCACCTGACTGTCTCATCTTCCATTCTTTATTAGAAACTAATACATAAGTATTTAAAATCCAACCCCACTCCATTCTTTTATACACCCCCCCCCCATTTGGGGTAACCCACTGTTATCCCTGGAGAAACAACCTATTTTCTGCCATACTTGGAGGAACAAAGGCATATTCTTCATGGGAGATATTCTTCCACATAATTCCTTAAACTTAGACTCCTTCTCAAACCTGCAGCTAAAATGGGGTCTTCCAAAGCAGGACTTCTGAAAATATCTACAACTTTAAGCTGCTTATAATTCCCTCTCTCATTATGTACATACACACACCCTATATGATCAACTTATTTTGCACTGGATCCAACTATCTGCAAAATGGAACAGTACTAGTTATAAAGACACTAAAGATAACTTACCTTACCAATCCCTACCTGCAAAACATAAACAGAGCGTTCTCCTTAATTGTAACATCACTGACACACAGTGACGTAACTGTTGCTGCCTATCTCATTGCACATTTAAGAATGCTCATAACTCCTTAATACAAATAAAAATCTTACATTTATGGTACAGAACCCCTTCTGTACTACAATGTATGGGTATATTAAATAACAATAACTGTTGGTGCTGCAACTTCTCCAATGCTGATTTACTTCACATATTGTGGTCCTGTGTGCCTATTAACAAACTATGGCATAAAGTCCTTTCATTTGCCACCAAAGTGATTGGGCATCAAATTACCTTTGATCCTAAATTTTTCTTGCTAGGTATCCCTACTACAAATAATGCTACTCTATCTTATGCACATTTTAAGTGGCTGAATTTATTATTCCTCCTTGTTAAATGTCTCAGCCTCATGAATTGGAAATCCTATATTGTCCCGTCTTTTTAGATATTCTTCAAAACCTTTCTCAATACACCTCTCTGGACTGGCTATCCCACGTCTCTTCTGACCAACTCACTGTATATGATAGATGCTGATAGAACTATTTCTCATACATTAATACTTCTGGTAATTCCAGATTTTGTCATACAAAATTCTTGTTTTTTTTTGCCTATTGTTATTCTGTATGTATCACACACATTTATATATGGACGGATCTCTGTCTCTCTTCTTTTCCTCTTCCAATTTGTTATCACTCTTTTCTTTCTCTTTCTTGCTGTTTTCCACTCTCTATTATGTAGTACAAGTATTTGTACCTTCCTATATAACAAACTGCATCTGAGTCATATGTTTCTTGCTATACACAGTGTTAAGTTGTTAATTATAATCGCTCTATAGCACTCTCTCTAATATTCTTTTTGCCATGTTTGTGCCAATAATTACATAATTACATTATCTTTACTGGTTTAAATATCTGTAACCGCAGAATGTGCTCAGACATTGCCTTGAGTTCATTTTTTACAAGTTTATATAATAATGTGTACAAGGCAGAATGTTTACACTTCATATGGAAGATGTTTGTTTTTTCAACTGTACTGAGTGTTCTCTTTTCTTGAAAAACTCTAATTAAAAGATAAAGTGAAAAAAAAAATAAAGAAGTTTGGTCACTTCTTGGGAAAAGTGCCACTTCACCTGAGAAAAAAACATTGTGAAGTCATCACTTCTAACTTTGCGAAGTTGGCCAACTTTATGAAGTTCTGTCAAAGTAAAGTTTTTTTCAACTTCACGTATTTCTAAAGCTGATACTGTTACTCCCTGTGTGGACTTTGTTTTGACTTTGAGATTACTGCTTCTCCCTAGACTGTTCATATTTTGCAGTGCATATCAGACCAGTCTAGTCTTGGTCTAGAAATCTAGAGGTTCCTGAGCTCTAGCTGCACCCTATGTGGGTGTACCTGTTTTCTACTTAGCACTACTTAATTTAAGTGTATCACAGTCCTCTTCACTATGCGTTTTCTTCTTGTCTCGTCTACTAGTCTTTAACAAGCAAAGATTTTCCTGAATACTTGTTACACCCTATCTGGGTGTACCCTGTTTTCAGTGTTTGTACAGAATAATTTAAATGAGTCTTCATCCTGTTCAATTTGTGCAATCTGCTTAGCCAGCTTGCATTTTACAATCCTAATATTATCAATAACTACTGTGTCATTTAAGCTTTGATTCTAGTTCTGCTGATTATATTTACATCTGCTCTCTGACAATCATGGACCCAGCCCTCTTCCTTTGTCTTCTCTTCCTTTCTTTACTACCCTGTCCCCACTCTCCCTCTCCCCTCACCATCCCTCCTTCCATCCACCAGTTCATCATCTCTGCCATCTATTCAGCTGGGGCTTCTCTCCACCCCTTCCCTTAATTTTGTGTTCTTCCACCAAGTCACCTTTCTCTTCCATTCTCCCCACTCCTCTCCCCTCCCCACCCTGACCTACAGGACACAAATCCCACTCTGTCCTTCTGTTCCTTATCCTCCTCCTCCTCTTAGTTGGCAACACTGCACCTATTCTTGGTCCCTCTCCCTCTGTTCCCATCCCTTCTTCTATTCCTACTCACCTTCCTGACCTCTCCATCTCCCTCTGTGCTGTCCCTCAGTCTTGGAAGTTTGTCAAGATTCCTCCCCTTCACAAAGGGGGCTACCTCTCCTCCCCAGACAACTTCCATACTATCTTCCTTCTCCCTTCTCTTGCCAAGCTGCAGGAGAAACTAATTTACCAATGATAAGGCTCTACGGCTGCTCCTGTTTTCTCCCCCTATTTTCCCATATGCCTTCCTCACTTACTTGGCATGCTTTCAGCACCCAGCCTCTATTACTACCAGTTTCTCTCTCCATAGTAAGCTACCTTTCCATTCTGTTCACACCTCACAATGTACTTATTGCTTAATGTGGTTGAATTTTGTAATTTTAGTTGCAAAAGAGTAGAACACCATTTTTGTACCCAATGTAATTTTGTAACCACTGCCTATATTGTTCTACTATATTTGTGTTGTTTGCTGCTGACATGGAACCTTTGTAAATGAGCTTATAGCTCAAAGGTATTAATCTGAGAACTGAATAAATAAATAAATGCTTATTGACATCCTCTAGTCCTTCAATTAACATTCTCCTTTCCAGTCACGTTTTTGGAAGCATCGCTTCACTGTCTCCTCCCCTGCTGTGGGCCACTGACTCCATCCTCACTGGAATGGATCTGGGGCATATCATAGTGGCAATCTTCTGTTTTATTTTAAACTTACATTTTATTGTATTTCAGATGAATTCAATACAAGTTTGCACATCTGTGGTCCGATATTCAAAAGTTTACATGAGCACTAACAGATCTTTGCCTACAGAAAAATGGGGTTTGCGCTGGATCCCCATAATCAAGAGGGACTGTTCTGCAGACAAAGATGGTTAGCACCTGTGCAAAACATAATGTATGCAGGAGGGCAAGAGGAGGGGTGTGGCCATGAATAACTGTACTAGCCAATATTCAACAGCTTTGTGTGGCACAAAAGATTTTAGCGCAGACCTTTTGCACAGCAAAAATACCACTTAACAAAACCCTGACTTAATCCAGGCAACCCTAGCGGCTGCCAGAGGTAATGTAGCCACCTAACCGGTTGGCTTCTGGGGGACCACACCCACCCTCTATTTTCCCTGGTACTGACCCTCCAATCACCAGCCCATTTCTCCCCAGCACAATCCCTGGTGCTAGTGGTCCCCCCGATCACCAGCCCATCTGTCCCAAATGCAGTCCCTGGTACTAGCGGTCCCCCTTCCCTCTGATCATCAGTCTATATGTCACAATCACAACCCCTGCTGCTAGTGTTCCCCTCCCCAATCACCAACCCATAGTAAAAATTGTAACACTCCCTGTGGTCCAGTAGTACCCCCTGGCACTGATCCACGGTACCACCTGTAGCAACTCCCCACTCCCTGACATTTGGCAGCCCACCCAATGTGGCACTGAGCACTCCCTTACCAGTATCCTTGGTGCTGTGGGTGCATATGGTGACCAGTGCAGCCCTACACACACCTCCTCAGCCAGTTACTGTATGGCCAGGCATGGAGCATGCCCCTTATTTATGAGACAGGGTGTGTCATCCTATCCTATAAATAAGGGTTGCACTCCATGTCAGGCTATGTGGCAGCCAACTGAGAGGTTTGCAGAGGATTGTGCTGGTTGCCATATGCACCAAAGGCACTGAGGATACTGGTAAGGTGATGGAGGGGCAGGTGCTCAGTGCCATGTTGGCAAGGCTGCTAGATGCCAGGGAGTGGGGAGCTGTGACAGATGGTACCATGGATCAATGCTGATGGGGTAACCACTTGATCCCAGGGAGTGCTTCAACTTTTACTATGGGCTGGCAATTGGAGGGGGGACCACAAGCATCAAGGATTGTGTTTGGGGCATACGGGCTGGCAATTGAAGAGTGTGGGACACTAGCACCAGGGATTGTGATTGTGATATATGGGCTGGCAATCAGAGGGATGGGGGACTACTAGCACCAGGAATGTCTACACTACTGTGGAACAGGGCAATTGCGGGGTTGGTGCCATACCAATCTGTCTCATTACCCTTGCAAATGAGCCCATAATGGGCATGCAAATGGCCCCTCAGCATCTTGCTTGTCCGCTAGGCTCATTTGCATGTGTCCCTTTGAATATTGCAAATAGAGCTCCAGTGCTATCCATTCTGGTGGCATGCTTCGGAAGCCATTTCAGAGCAGCACTAAGTTGCTTAGCACTGCACCATCATGGCCCTGTATTCAGTTGAACAGTGCTAGGCACTGTTTGACTGAATAAAGCTTCTTCAGGCACCCGGGCAATCATAAGGAACAGTACAAGTTTTTGAACTCCACTTTGTGCAAATTTGAATATCGGGCCCCTGGAGTCATATAGGCTGTCATGAGAACTATATGCAATATGTAATGTTCGGAACACTTAGATATCCCAGACTAAGTTACCACAGTAGGGGGATAATCCTTTAGACTTATCTAGGAGATACCAAATTGTTGAAAAATGGCCAGATCTGCCAAGAATGAGAACTGTACTCATACATGTCCAGAGACATTTACAGTAATGTTAAATCTCCCACATCCATGGGATTGGGGTTCTCTATCCTGGAAGAAAATGTTATAGAAGAGAAAGGACCATAGATTGAAATGTGGTCCACATTACAGCCCAAATACATTAATTAGCAAACAGTTACAAGGTCAATATATTCTATTATATTAATAAAGTGTGAAACCTCATTAGGCTCATTTGTCCATCCATAAAAAACTTCTATAATATTAATTGTGAATGGAAAGGTACAAAGTGAGGTGAAACATGTCCATTTGAAACAGTGCAAGGTCTGGCAGCTGTAAAAAGAACAGTCCTGGCTGCAGACTGACTTGCACAGATGTGCATGCTTTGCTTCACGGTCGTTGCTGAAGGTGCCACTAGGACAGTGATGTGCAATGCCTGACTCTTGCTGTGGCAGGAAAGAAAGTTCATGAAAGATCCACTGAGCAAAAGAAGGCAACCTAGGAGGATCTGGTGTGTGCAGGAGCCATCTTGGAAAAAATAAGTGCTCCATTATAAAAATAATAAAAGCATGGATAAACACCAACAGCAGCATAACCATGAAAGCACTTTACAACAACACTTAGAGTTCAACAACCTCACCTCCTTCTTGCCAATGGAACAGTCAATAATGTAAAGTACTGTACTTAGCTGTTATCTGAATCTTCATCTTGTCCCTCCTGGTGAGCCTCAAATTCTGCATGGAGCTTAGCAACTAATTTACCCACCGCTTGTGAATCTGTTTGGATATAGGTTCTACCCCCATAGATGATTTTAATTTGTGCCAGCATCATTAACACATGCTGCACCCCTAGGGCTTTCAGCTGCTCATGGATATCATCAAACAACTATCTCCATATCCTAGCTGCATAGCTCAGGTCTGGAACCAGTCACACCTGGTGTCCATGGTGGTCTAGGAATTCAATTTCTCTGGCTGCATGAAGGAGCTTTTCTTTCTCCCAGGTGTCCTTAAGAATAACCATTGTGATATGTGCTGGGAGTCATCACCCATTGTGCGGTGAGGAGTATTCTGGTAGGCTTTTCTCAGGGTGAGTCTGGTATTATTTAGGTGTGTCTCCAGTCAAGATTACATAAATATCTTAATGCCCCCTTCATCTTATGCACTCTTCAACATGCTCACTACTTGGATATTGCTAGATCAGACTTAGTTTTTGAAATGCTATAGATGGTGTCTCAATACCATGTTGTCTTCTAACACTCCTGACACTGCAGTAAATGTTTTAATGGCAGTATTTGAATTTTTGTTGGCTTCATTCTGTACTCCAATAACTTTTGTATCTATGAGCATGACTTTTGTGACCAATGCCGCCAGTTTCCGATCCATAGATTGCATTGTCTTCATGAGTGCCACATTAGATGGCTGAGGGACTTTGAGAGTTGTGAAGGTATTCAGCTGGTCTCCGCTACTCAGGTACTAGGTGGTCTTTGGCTCAGCTCCTTCCTGCATCCCTCCTCTGCTGCTTTTCCCCATAGCAAAAAAAGAAAATTATTAAAACACTCAAGATACTTGCAGCAATATAATAATATGAAGTAAAATCCAGCTTTCCACAGTTTTCAGGCCAATATGTTAGATTTAAAGCTGTGGAAAAGTCAGAGCTGTGCACCATGCATCTGATCAGTTCAACAGTTGGCTCCACCTCCCCATGGTGGCAATTTTCATTGACTTGGCAAAGACTTTTGACTCAGTGGCCCATCAGCTCCTCATGGACAAGCTGAGCTTTGCCAGGCTATCAACTTCTGCTTTTGACTGGTTCTGTTCCTACCTTATGTGCCATCTACAGTCAATACTTCCCCTTCCCATTTAGAATGGTATTCCACTGGGCTCTATCATGAGCCTCATCCTTTTCTCCATCATCCTATATGACCCCTCATCTGTCTGTGCCAACCCACATATCCACATTTATGCAGATGACACAGTCATCTATGCCTTCAGCCCCTTGACTTTGGCTGTGGAAGTTTCACTCCATCAAGACGTTTGCAATCCCCTATGTTGGCATCAGCCAGAATCTAGCCAAATTATCCCCCCCCCAAGTTTTCACCACCCTTGAAGTGGTCTCCTCCTTCAAGTACCTCCAAGTGAGGCTGGATAGCAAGCTAAACTTCTTTGCCCACATCGATGCCATCCACTTCTACTCCACCCCAACCTAGGTGCCCTCTACCACAACAAGGACTGCCTTCCTCCCCAGGTCTGCTGGGAGCTGTTTGCCATAATGGCCAGTGTTTGACTATGGAGATGTGGTCTTGGGCACTGTCCCTTCCTTTTCCCTTTCCAGACTAGACACCCATTATAATGCTTTTGTTGCTTTGCTAATTCTTTCTTTCATACTCACCACTGCACCCTCTACTCCTCCCTCTCGATCCCCTCCTCACATCACCAGTCCCATCGTGCATCCTTTATCTCCTAATACTGCTTTGGATCTCTTCCCCATACCTCTCCTCACTCCTCTCTCCTGTCCCCTCTACCTCCTACTCCTTTCATTCCAGGAACTCTTGTACTGTCTTCCTTCTTCATGCACACTCCACTGCTGAGCAGTCTTATTTCTCCTA
Organism: Neoceratodus forsteri; assembly: GCA_016271365.2. Lineage (NCBI taxonomy): Eukaryota > Metazoa > Chordata > Ceratodontiformes > Ceratodontidae > Neoceratodus > Neoceratodus forsteri. The sequence goes on from CM057456.1 coordinate 1,686,690,389, forward strand.
TTGAATTCCCTCCCTTCAGAACTTGCTCCTTTGCACTCTCCATCTCTATCTTCATCTCTCCTCTCCTTTAAACAATAGCTAAAACTTCTCTCTACCTTTTCCTGTTCTTGCCAGTCCTTCACCTGACCACTACCTCTGCCAGGCCCTGCCACACCGATCATTCTTATTTGCTTTCATCTGCACTGCCACTGCCTAATCAAGACTTTACTCCACTGCTAGTATAATTTTTGCCATCAGCATTGTTGCCAGTTTATTGTTAATAAATGCTGCTCACTGTTCCACCTCATGGTTCTACCATTGTCACTGTACTTAGTTTGTACACGCTTATGCACTTTAATTTCTACTCAGTAATAGATACTGTGTTTGTTGCACTATTGTATCCATCTTCCCCTTTCCCTTCCCTGAGTCACCTGTAAAAATGAGTGTTGGCTTAGTGTGCCTTTCCCAATCACCAATTTTCAAATAAATAAATGAAATGATAACTTCAAAGGCATTAATAGTTCCAAAGACAGACCTTTCTAAAGATAATTCCATTAAGAAGGACTAAAGACTAACTTTGGAACCATAAAGGAAAGGAATGTATCTTTTTCTTCTTGACTTTTTATTTTTCAGTGTTGAGACTTTTTCTTTTACATGCAATTGATACAGTTCATACAGTGAGCATGCACTCAAAAGAGGAAAATAATCATTAAAAAAGTTGCTGTACAAAACAGTGGGGCGGAAGGTCAAAGAATAAATAGTATATTATGCAGTACCTTAGATTTGTATGCTAGTAAATTACATAGATACACAGATGTTATCGGCAGATAAGGACTGCTAGACCCAGCCAGTCTACCCATTTAAGCTGCCTAATGAAGCATCCAGTGACCCTATCTGGTCATTGGCTTTAGCTTGTTCTTCCTATCTCTATTATTCCTTTGTTAGAATACTTAGGCTTAGAATACTAGGTGCATCACTCTGTAATATCAGATGATATAAAACAGTAAAGGCAACGAAAATTGAGAAGGAGTCTTACTTAATTGCTTTCCCAGATACAGAAAACACATAGGTATGTTCCTTCCTAAGCAAGCATAAAGTTGAATTCAAAGCAAAGGAGTTAAATAAACTCCTAGGGAAAATCCTTAACCACTAGAATGTTTCCTTACAATGTTACAGATTAGTAAAGGAAATTGGTTTGCTATTCTAAATAAGATTGCTTTAGACTAGTTAGTTACAGACTCCATATAAAACAATAATAAGTTTATTGCTGTATCTTTGCAAAACAAACAGGTTAATGAACTTTCAGATTAAAGAAAAACAATTACCTAATGTATTTATCTCCTCTCGTAATTTACCATTAGATTTATTTCTTGAGTTTTTGAAAACCAACCTAACAAAAAGGAGTTTGAACAACTGATTACCTTTGGTCAAAAGTATAAAAGGAACAGAAAACAGAAAATCCAAAAAGTAAGCAAACTCCTAAGGAAACTGGAATGTATCAACACTATTATCCATCTCAGAGTCCTACCTACAATTATCGTAATTAATAATCAGATCAGTACAAGGCAGAAATAATGCAAGGCTTGAATGGGTCTGAGATAAATCAAAAAAGGAACATCAAGGTGAGGCAACAAATAAATTAAATAGAAACATAGAAACACAGAAGTTGATGGCAGAAGGAGACTGCTAGGTCTATCTAGTCTACCCAATTGTTTTAGACCTATTTTGACACTCTAGTTGCAATTTGTAGTCAGGGCTCCCTTGTGTCTATCCCATTCATTCTTGAATCCCCCCACAGTTTTGACCCCCACAACCTCTTGGGGCAGGCTATTCCAGGCATCCACCACTCTTTCTGTGAAGAAAAACTTCCTGGCATTGATAGAGAACATCCTTCTTTGCAGCCTGAGGTCATGTCCCTGGTCCTGGAGCCCTTCTTGAAGTGAAAAAGTTCCTGTGCCTGTACCTTGTTAATGCATTTTATGTACTTGAATGTTTCAATCATGTCCCCTGTCTCTCTTCTCGGCTTCAGGGAGTACATATTCACTTCCCTAAGTCTTTCCTCGTAGGACATGTACTGCAGACCCTAAATCATTTTTGTTGCCTTTCTCTGTAATGTTTCCACCAGGTCAATGTCCTTCCTGAGGTGAGGCCTCCAGAACTGGACTCTGAAATTCGAGGTGAGGCCTGACCAGCGATCTATACAGTGGTAGTACCACCTCTCTTCTCCTGCTTGTGATTCTCCACCCAATGCAGCCCAGTATTCTGTTGGTGTTCAATATTGCCTTCTCACACTGCTTACTAACCTTCAAGTCATCTGATATTATGATTCCCAGATCTCGTTCCTGCTTTGAGGCCACCAGTCTTTTGCCTCCTAGGTAGTACTTCTTTCTTGTATTTTTCTTTCCCATGTGCATGACTTTGCACTTTTTGCCATTAAATCTCAGCTGCCACACTCCAGATCATTCTTCTAGTTTCTTGAGGTCCGCTTCCATCTTGTTCACTTCCTCTGAGGTGTTTATCCTGATACATATCTTGGTGTCATCTGTGAACAGACTCACCTTCCAGTCCATCAGTGATTTCTGCTATAAAAACATTAAAGAGCAGAGGCCCTAGCACTGAGTTCTGGGGCACCCTGCTGGTCACCCTGCCTTCCGTTGATTGCATTCCATTAACCTGTACCCTCTGGGTTCTACCTTGTAACCAGTTTTGTGCCCATCTGACTTCTTCTGGACCAACCCCTGTGTGATCAAGCTTCTTTGCCAGCCTTCTGTGTGGAACTGAGTTGAAGGCCTTACTAAAGTCTAGGTAGACCACATTTGCTGCCCTACCGTTGTCCACAATTTTTGTAGCGTAGTCAAAAAACTTGAGCAGATTTGTCTGGCATGACCTACCTGTTGTGAAACTGCGCTGTTTAGGGTCTTGTTGGCTGCTAGTTTTGAGGAACGCTATGATCCTCTGTTTGAGAAGTGTCTCCATTAGTTTCCCTACTATTGTTGTGAGACTCACTGGTCTGTAATTACTAGCCTCTTTGCAACTGCCTGATTTATCAAGTGGAACCACTATTCTGGTACCACACCACTCTTCAAGGATTTTGTGAATAGAAGTGCCAGAGGGGTTGTTAATTCTGCCCCCAGTTCCTTAAGGATCCTGGGGTGCATCTCATCTGGTCCCATGGCTTTGTCTGCTGTTAGTTTATTTAGTGCCTTCTGTATTTCGGCTTCTGTAAAGGGACTCATGTGTACACCTGGTCCTGGGGTGTTGTGTTTTTTCAGGGCTTGACCATCCCCTGGGTCATCTTCCGTAAACACTGAGCAGAAGTATTTGTTGAGGATTTTGGCTTTCTCTGGGTCATGTTTGTACATTTCCCTTCTTCAGTAGCAATCTTTACTATCCCCCCTTTTGCCTTCCTATGTTCCCTAATGTATCTAAAAAAAATATTTGTCTCCTATCTTTGCCCCTTCTGCTATCTTTTCCTCTGTCTGGGCTTTTGCATTTTTTATTTGTTTGTTAGACTCTCAAATTTTTTTTCTTATATGACTCCCAGTCTTCCTCAGTTTTGGTTTCCTGGTATATTTGGTAAATGACCAAAAAATTTTCATAACTTTAGTACAATAAGAAAGGAATAAATGTTGTAGTATGTCTGTGAATTAAATAGGCAAATAATATTATATATGGCATATTCAAAGTTAAATCAGATGCATCACAGCTGAGTTAATAGCTTTCAAATCATGAAAGATCTGAGGGCAGTGGCACAAAATAAACGTCAACATCTTACAGGTGCTTCAGTTTTTTGAGCACTGACTGAGATGAGTCCGCAGTTTCTACAGATGCCAAGAAATTAGAATCAGAGTCCAAAATACTTTTTGCAGCTGATTTATAATGTTGTTGCTCAGTTGATCTTAAACATGTAGCCAGTTGATCTGAATCAAAAAAAATGTCCCTTGCAATCACATATTATATGGATATTTGATGGACTTAAAGAGAAACATACCCCTTTTGTAGGACATCATCCTCATGGAAAGAAACTTTCTACAGTGTTGCTAGGTGGAAAAAGCAAAATCTAGGTATATGAAAAATGTTAAACTAGTGGAAGAGATCCCAGAGGGCGAGCATGTTTAAGGATCAACTCCTGGTCAGATTTCTTTCTCACAGGGAAATAATTTTGAAGATGATTGTTCAATTACAGTGACATTGTGTGCAGTGCAGCTCTCTCCTCGTATACTTTTATAAGACTGAAACTTGGTTGCACACACCTGTAATTCCAATGCCACAATCCCAACACTGAAAATCCCAATAGTGGGACTTGGCCATGGTGGAATTTGTTGTAATAATTAAGGGTGTGTGGGATGAAGCCCTCAGAGTTCCTTTGGTCTCTCCTCATAGGACTTTTGATGTAGACTCTGCACCATTTTAGTTGTCTTCCTGTGAACCACCTTCCCTCCATGTCTTGCCAGAAATGTGGTCTCCAGAACTAGACACAGTACTCTAGGTGAGGTCTTACTAATGATTTATATAGATGCTCCACCACCTCCCACTTTCTGCTGGTGATACCCTTCCCTATGCACCCAGCATCCCATTAGCCTTCCTGACTGCCTTGTTGCACTGGCTGGCCACCATAAGGTCATCAGACATTATTACTCCTAGAGGTAGGTCTCTTTCCTGCTTGGTAGTGATCAATACCATGCCACCCATTTTGTACTGGATTTCTGTGCCCTAAGTAAATTATGTTGTACTTTTTCACATTGAAAGCCAGCTGCCACACCCATGACCACTTCTCTAGTTTTCTCAGTTCTCTGCTCATCTTTTCTACCCCTCCCTGGAATGTCCACCCTATTGCAGGTTTTGGTGACATCCCCAAAAAGGCAGACCTTCCCTTCCAGCTCCAATGCATGTTCTGGTACTTATAAAGGCATTAAAGAGGGCAGGTCCCAGCACTGATCCCTGAGGCACCCTGCTGGTTACCATCCCTTCCTCAGAGTGAACTCATTTATCACCACCCGCTATTGTCTGTCCCCTAATTTCTTTACATACCACTTTTGGACCCACTCCTAAGCTACCCTGCTTGTTTGCTAGTCTTTTACGTGGAACAGTGTCAAAAGTCTTATTGAAATTTTGGTAGGCCACACCTTTCACTACACCCTGATCCAATTCCTTTTTCACCCAGTCAAAGAAATCTGTCAGATTCATTTGACATGACCTTCCGACATGAACTCATGTTACCTTGGGTCTCGTAACTCACTGTATCTCTCCTGTGTGGTACAGTGTCAAAGACCTTAATGAACTCCATATAGGCCACATCCACTACCTTCCCCTGAGCCATCCCCCTAGTTACCCTGTCAATGAATTCTATGAGATTTGTTTAATATGACCTAACCCTGTGAAGCTGTGTTGCCAGTGGTCCTGCAGCCCATACGTCTCCAAGTACTTCATATGTCTCTCTTTCAGGAAGGACTCCATTAACTTCCCCACTACTGATGCAAGACTGACTGGTCTGTAATTGCTGGCCTCCTCCCTACTGCATCTGTTGTGCAGAGGGTCCCCATTGGCCCTCCTCCACTCTTCTGGAGTTGCCCCTTATCTCCAATGTGGTGCTAAATAGTCTTGCCAGAGGAGTGGCTAACACAGTGCAGAGTTCCTTAAGTACCCTTGGGTGAATCCTATCTGTCCCTATTACCTTGTTTTCCTTAAGGGCTAGTAGGGCTATCAACCCCAGGTGGACTCTCTCTCTCCTGTGAATGGACTTGTGTCCACTCCCCCTCTCCTGCTGCCTGTTAATGTATGATGGTCCATCCCCCCTTTCACTGTGAAGACCAAGCAGAATTTTAGCTTTTTCTTTGCACAGTCCTTTACCCACATCTCCTAATCTTCATTATACCACCCCTCGTCTTCCTCTTTTCGCTCACATACCTTAAGAAAGTCTTATCCCCATTTTTATATTCATGCTTTCACAAAGCAAACATGTTTCTATGATAGTGGATTTTGAGAGGTGTGCCCCTGTTGGTCCAATGCAGGGCAGTCTGCAAGGGGCTCAACAGTGTCAGACTAATCATCAGCCAGACTGATCATGACACTCTTCTGGACTTGCTGAGTGGAAACTTCATGAAGCTCAAACAAAAGAGCTGCTCAAATCATTGGGCAGCACATTCCTTTGATCTGCGTTATAACACCCAGCAAACAGAGCTAATCAATGTCATGATCAGCCTTCTGTGGTCCTCCCCTCAACATAAAAATAATCTCTCCCACCCTCTGCCAAGTACCCCTGTCCCTCTTATTGAGTCCTCCTTCCTTCTTAATTCTCTGACACTAGGGTGTCCAATCCCTGGGGCTGGCTAGTACCCCTCATCCTGCCCATTTTCACTGTTTGCCACCAGAGAGCCCACCTCCAACACCACCAAACATAACACCAACACTGGGGTGCCCTATCCCCAGTGTCAGTACCTGAAATAAAGAAAACTATCCCTCGTAGTCTTTTTTTAATATTTTTTTTTATTCCTGTACTCTCACCCTCTGCCAAGTATCCATCCCACCTTCCTGTTGCTTTCTGTGCCCACAGAGGTTAAATTGACAGTGGGTACCCAATCCCTAGTGTCGATACCTGAAATAAAGAAAATTGTTGCCCATAGTCTTTTTTGGTTTTATACACCCTGTAAAAAATTAAATGGTCCCTCGATGTTTGTTGCTGCCACTGCAACCAACTACCATTACCTCCCACCTGATCCCTTCACTCAGTACCTACCACCCCACACCCCCAAAACCTTTCTTACCTACTGAGGGTCCAATGTCATAATCCTCTCTGGACCAAAGACATGTCTTCACTGTTTAATGCTGGACTGTGAATTGAGGAAATCTGGCATGCAGTTTGATGTATTTCAATGCATTTTGAACTTGTACTCATGTCTTGGTCATTTTTTTATATTTTCCCTCATATTTTCAAGATGGCCTTTTTGAGGCCCAATCTCATGAACAAGGGTGGTGAAATTCTTCAAATCTTGTTGGGAAGGTGATTTCATAGTCACTCTGCGAAATCACCTTTCAGGTGGGATTTGAACATTTTCATCTACTGGGGTCATAAGAGAACTATGTTAAATATTTGGGGTCAAAAATTTAAAAAAAAACAAATTTATGAAGGCACAGTAATATTTTTCAATGCTCACTCATAACTTTGGTAATTTTCAATATTTTGATCCATAATTTTCAACTTAGCCATTTTGTCTCACCACCTCATCATGAACATGACAGGTGTCATTGTTCAAATCCTGGTCAAAATATGTTTTTGCATTTGTGGCATGAAATGACATTTCAGTCAGTATTTACATTAAATTTTGTATTGAGAAAAAACACACATTAAGAACAACAACAGTGCCATCAACCATCCAGCTGAACTTATGAACTGCAAGTGAACATAACAGAAAAAGGAAAAGCTAACAATAACAATAACAACCACTAGTTAAGAGTTATAAGGAAGTCCGTGAGAGTTATCATTCAAAGATCTAGAAGTGGCAAGTTGTTGATTTAACCATAAGAGTTAATAAGCATATCGTATGATAATAACTGTTCGAGCATAAGAAGCCTGGTGTTGGTATATCTGATTCTGATAAACATTAATTACAACAGAGATAAAAGATCAAGTTGGATTGTATGAGGTACACTGGATGAAAGAGTGGTGGGTATGGCTAGATAAATAGGTGAAATATGGGGCCCAAATTTCTTTATAGGTGGGTACACTAGAGAGAGCAATATGGGACATCCTCTCCTGTGACGCAAACTGACCTACCCCTAGTAGCCATTCATTCATAGTGGGAATGTCTGCAGTCTTCCATCTGCAAAGGATTGGCCACTTAGACACCAGGGTGACAGCTATGGCCCATTTAATATGTGGGTTATACTGAGGTAAGCTGGTGGGGGGCAGGCCCAGCAGTATAAAAAAGGCATTGAGGTAGATGTAACTTGAAAGACTGACCCTGCAGAAGTCCAGCACTTGATCCCAAAGGGTTGGATAAGAGAGTAAGACCGTAAGAGGTGGGAGAGTGACCCCTCTTATCTGCTGAATCACCAACATCTATCATGATGTAGAATACCATGTGCATGGAGGAATTGTGGGGTTCTATACCATGAGTATAGAATCTTTGTTTTGTGTTAACTGGGCTCTAATGTCTTAGTAAGCAGTATGGACTTGAAGCCACATGCGTCCCAAGCCTGCTGAGATATACAGGTATTGAGTACTGTGGACCATTTCTGTTTTGATCACCTCAGTGGGGTCTGGATGTGTGTCTCTTACTGTAGTGCATAATTTGCTCACCTTGCCTCTGGGGTGAGAAAGCCATTTGTGTATGGAGAGGTCTTGCCTGGGTATGTACCTGGCTTTGAAGAGAGGCAGGACAGCTGACCAGAGCTGTATGTACCTCCAGAAATCTTTTTGGAAGGATCTGGTATTTGGTTTTAATGTCCTCAAAGGAGGCTATGGTATTAAGGTCAAGACAGCATGAATGATTGATGGATGCCAACCTGTTTCCACTGTGGCCTGCTGATGGAATTGTGGGAGACACATATCTGTGGGTCTGTGGGTTATTTCAGATGGGAGTGTAAATAATAGGAAGGGGAGTTGCATTCTCAACAGAGGTGAATAGTCACCAATATTTAAGGGAAATAGCCAGAGTTGGGTGTCTTAGGGGCGCTTGTTGTTTAGGTAGATAGAAAGCTAATAATGGGGAAGAGGTCTGAAGGGCAAAACCTTCAAGATCCACCCATAGAGGAGCTTGTGGTCAGGTGAAGTGAAACCAATTGAGGACTTGGGTGTATATGAAGGATACATGGTAATGTCTTGAAGTAAGGAAGGCCCCAGCCACCTTTGGATCAGTGTTATTGTAATTTGGAGCAAATGATTCTTGGTACTGAACCATCCCAAATGAAGCTCCCCACCAACCAATTGATTTTGGCAAAGTATGCATATGCTACCACAATTGGGAGGTGAGCCAAAAGGTGTAGGGCTTTAGGGGCAAACATGATTTTGATTGCATTGATTTTGTCAGAAAAGGATAAGCTGAGAGTCTTCCAGTGTGTTATATCAGTGGGTAAGGGATTTTAATAGAGGAGTAATGTTTGCTTGGCAGATATGGTGAAGAGAAGGGGTGATCCAGATATCAAAGTAGGTAATCCCTTCTTATGCCCATTTCTGTTCGTCATTGAGAAAGTGTGAACATTGGCATAAGTGGATAAGGGGAATGATTTCAGAATTGGTATGATTAACCTTAAGGCCAGAAATAGAGGAGAACGAGGCCAAGAGGTGTTGCAATGGAGTGATGACTGTCTGTAGAACAAGAAAATGATCAGCGTATACTAAGCACTTATATTCAGTACAGGATTTTTTAAATCCAACAATTGGTCGGGAAGGTCTGAGTGCAATGGGCAGGGGTTCGATGGCCAATAAGAAAAGTAGGAGGGAAGGGGGCAGCCTTGGTAGGTGCCCCTTTGAAGTGGAAACCAGGAAGGGGGGATAGGTGGATATTAGTAAGAATGTGGGCAGAGAAGCTGAGATAGAGTGTCTGAAGCACTGATAGAAAGTAAGGTCCAAATCCCATACATTTTAGAACTTCAAAGAGGAAGGCCCATTCAGTAGAGTCAAAATCCTTTTTGAAGTCGATAATGAGGGCAGCGACCGGGGTGGGTATCAGTTTGGCCATGTGGTTAATGCTAAAAAGGGTAAGAAGATGGTTGGAACTAAGTCACTAACAAAGCTAGCTTGTGATGGGTGTATATGTATTAAGGAAGAGAGGAGTTTCTCTAAGTATGTGGCTAAAATTCTGGCCATGATTTTGGTGTCCCCGTTAATAAGGGATATCAGCCTGTAGCTGCCAGGGGAGAGAAGGTCTTTCCCCTTCTTGGGGAGGACAATGATATTGGCTTCCCCGTAGGTGGCAGGTAGGAGGTAATGCTGTAAGATGTGGGCAAAGACCCTAAGAAGGAGAGGTGAGAATGTCCGGGAAAGTCTGACAGAAGTTGACAGGGAAGCCATCCCCACCCAGGGATTTGTTTTTTTTAAGGCCGTCACTGCAGCTGCAATAATTTCTTTAGTAATGTGTTGTACTAGTTGTTGTTGTGATGGGGAGAAGCAAGTAGATCCAGAGGGTCTAGGAAAGTAGCTATATGTTTGGGGAAGGTTTGACTTGTGAGGAGTAGTGCTCAGTACAGAACTGTCTCATCACGTTATTGATTTGGGAAGGGGCAAAACACGTCTGGCCGACTGAGTCATGGAGTCCATAATGTCGCATTCAGCCTGCTGTTTGTGTAATCTGTATACCAGGAGTTTACTTGCCCTTTTTATTCCCACCCAGTAATTGTGATTGGTGCAGAGGAGGGCTAGCTCTGCCTTCCTTTTGTAGAGGGAGTTGAGTGTGGCCCATGTTCTGATCAGTTATGAGGGATTTCCAGAAGGTTTTGTTTCTGATTTGTCTCTAGGATTTTAAGCTTAGCCTCAAGCTCCTTTTCCTCATGTTCCCTTGTTTTATGCCTGTGGGCAGCAAGACAATTATGAGACCCCTAAGGTAGGCTTTGAGAGTATCCCACTGAATTTCATCGGGACAAAACCATCCTCATTAGAATGGAGGAAATCCTGAATTTCATGTCTGACACATGCAGCAAAGGCAGGGTCTTTAAGAAGGAAGATATCCAGCCTCCAAGAGGATGTGCAAGTGGAGCTGGGGGACTACAGGAGTGTAATCAAAATAGGGACATGGGCAGATATGACTATGGGTTGAATGTGGGCTGCAACTGTGCTTTGTGTTAGGTGAGGGGAGGGGAGCAAAAAATCAATGTGACTAAAACAATGGTGGACCGCAAGTGAAAGGTGTTATCCCTTACAGAGGAGAAGTTGAGTTGCCAGATATCTGTGAGAGAGAACTCCTGTAATAGCACATGGAGGACAGCAACAGTTCTGCGACTGGATTCGTGGGAGGTGTGGGATCTATTTATAGTGGGGTCTAGAGTGAGGTTAAAGTCCCCACTAAGAGAAGAGGGGTAGGAGGATTGTTAAAATGGGGGATCTCTTCAGAAAACTTAGCTAAGAAGAGGGGGTTGTCCAAGTTGTGTGTGTATATACATGAACCAATGTTAGGGAACCTTCAGGAGTATCAAATTTAGTCATAACCCACCTGCTTTCAGAGCCAGCTTTCATTGTGGTACATGGCCACCTTATGGATTTGTATACCAGAATTGAGATGCCTCATTTAGGTGAGGCTGTAGTTCTGTGTCCCTTTTGACCTACCCATTCCTGTTTTTGTTTAGGGGCTTCCAAGGAGGATAATTTGGACTCCTGCAGAAAATCCGCATGTGCATGAAGTTTCTTATGGTGAGTGAGAACCTTTTTGCACTTGGAGAATTAAGCCCTTTAAAATTCCAAGAGATGCAGTGTAAATCAGCCATTAATATAGGGTATATAAGTGTCCATGAGTGCAGGGAGGTTAGGCAGGAGAAGAAAGGTACATGATACCTGCTCCTCCAGGGGAGAAGGAGATGGGAGTAGTGGGTAGACAGAGGCTATAACTACTAAGAGATCAAACCATGCTTGTTCAGGAAGACAGGTAAAATGCATAGTCCAAGGAATGATAACCATGTAGTTCATACACACAGTAACTTTAACAAACAACAATAATACTGTACTATAACGCAAGAACAAACTGATATGACAACCCAAAGGGTTGTAAGTTAATTGCCAAAAGGTCCAATTCCTCTTGTGCCACAAGGTGGCAAAACTTACATCTAAGTGTCATGGGTGGGTTCAGAATGTGCTTCCCAGTCCTCACCAGGAAAAAAATACAATTGAGCAGTACCCTAGAATTAACACTGCGAGAAAGACATTGATAAAAGAAGGAAACAAAGGCACAACAATCCAGAAAAGTGGAAGATTAACATTGGGAGTATGGGAGCGGGGAAGGCAGCACTGATAGGGTTAGAAAGGGCATGAAGGGACAGTACCTTGCGGCACTGACAATAGCATAACAGAAATAAGACAACTGACAACAGACATATATAGGTGGGGTGGTAGGCATGAGAAACAGAGTGTAAGAGGGAAGTGTGCCTAAAAAGCCCCAATTTGTTTCTAATATGGTAAGGGTGGCAGCACTGGAGACCATAGGGCAGGGTAGAAGGGATGTCAGTAAATCTCAGTGGATTGTTCAACCAGGGTGCAAGACATGGTGCAAGGAGTTGCTTCCCTAAACCCCAAGCCTCTGACAGCCTGGGGAAGGAGGAAATGCAGTATACATAGGGGATTTAGAGCAATGGTGATCAGACATTAGCCATCGGTGAAGTGGGCAATAACCCATGATCCACTATGTGTTATTCTAGGCCTGTGGGGGGGATTACTATCCAGGTACAAGCCAATGGAACAGGCATGCCCTGGGAAGGCTGAGGAGGAGGCTAGAGCTGTCACAATAAGGGCTGTCTGACAGCGGGACCTCCTGTCCAGCAATCAAAGTGGCAGCAGATACAGGAAAATAGAATAAATGCACAGACTGGAAGGTACAAGAGGCTGAGCTGATGTAGGTCCCTTCTGTGGTTTAGGGAAAGAAATAAAAGGACAACAGAATTGGAGGGGTAAAAGGATGAAGAGGAACAGATAGAAAGAGGTTAAAGGGGCAATAGGTAGGAATACAGTTAAACCTAGGAAAGTGAACAGTGATGGGTACATGGAGGGATTACCCCCTTTAAATGAAACACAAGCTTAATTGATGAAGAGTGCTGATTGCTTGTTGCTATACTGCTTCTCAGGTAGGAGGGAGAGGAGATGCAAATCATCAACTCAAGAGCCAGTCATATAAAATCAGACATCTTGAAGAATTAAAACTGCGTCAGCCAGTGTTCGTGGTGGGAGCCGGAGTCTGCAAGGAAGAGGCTGCAGCAGCACCACAGGCGTGGGGTTGGCAGTCCTTGAATCTGGAAGGAGTGCTGGCAGGAAGGGGAATCAGTTTGGAAGATTGGTCAAATTGATCCAGAAGGGTCAGCAACAAGTTTAAAACATTGTGGTTTGGACCCCGGGGATGGAGAGAAGGAAAGCTTACAGAGTGGGGAAAATCTGTTGTTAGAATAGAGACCCCTAGAGCTGTCTGACTGCAGTTTCCTGTCTTTGTTTTAGCTGCAGCTATGGTGTTGTGGGGAGGGGCAGCTGGATTTCTGCTGACTTTGGCTCCTTTTTTTACTTGTGCCCCTACCCCTTCTCTTGGGTTGAGGTAGCCAAGGATCCTCTTTGAGTGGTGCTCTGTAGGGCTGGAGTGAGCCTGCAGAGGCCTCAGAACATTGTGAGGATCGCAGCTGTGTGGTGTCCATATCCAGGGGCTGGCCAGGAGCTGGGAGGTTGGAGGATGGTCAAGATCACCGGATAAAGTCCTCAGCAGAGCACAGGGAGGAAAAAGAGTGGGGTACCCCGTTATAGACAATCCTTAAAGTAGTGGGGTGCCAAAGGCTGTACTGAATGTTCAGCTCCCTGAGGGCATGTCTGACATTCATGAAACCCCAGCAGCATTCAGATAATGCCGGAGAGAAATCCAGATAAATTTGAATTCTGTGCCCTTGCCACATCAGTGGCTTTTGTTCATGGGATAGGGTGTGGATCAGCTCCTTGACAGAACCCAAGGGAATTTCACCAGGATGTGCCAGGGTCACAGGCCAGGTTTAGGCAGAGGGGCCAGCAAACAATGTGCCTACTTGATCTCCATGGGCCCAACCACAGTTGTTTCAGAGTAATAGGCAGTACATGCTGGAGAAAGACAATCGTGTTGTGGCCCTCCACCCCTTCAGAAAAGCCTACAATCTGGAGATTGTTTCATCAACTCCCATTCTCCAAGTCATTCACCCAGTTCCAGAGTTGTCTGATAACCCTGCTGTGTTTGTGGATGTGAGCCTCCAGTTGATGTGTCGAGAGGTCCTGAGCATTGATGTTTTGTTCAGCGTAGGAGACTCACTGAGGGATTATGATGATAACCTCATTGGCTTTGAGATTCACTGCTTTGAGCTCCCTGATCTCCACCAGTAGTTGATTAAACATATTTCTTATTTCTTGCAGGCCATCCATTCTGAATGAGGAGGAGGATGAGGAGGCTGTGGCAGGAAGCAAGGTGGAGGAGCAATAAAGAGGCACAAAGCAGGAAAGCCCCCCAAAACTGTAGCAATTCCCATCTCAATGGCAGGTACATCTTTGGCAACAGGATCATTGGTTATGGCAGAGGAGAAAGATAGTTGACTATGCAGATGATGCAGGATATACCGAGGGGGAGAGGAGCTATCAGGATTAGGCAGCCATCTTCATGGTGGTGAAGCTACGCCCCCCTCCACACATTTTGGTCAGTATTTTAAAAATGACACCTGCCATGTTCAGAAACAGGGGTCATAAAAAGACTATGTTGAAAATTTTAGTTGAAAATGTGAAACAATAACTAAATTATGAAGAAACATTTAATTGTTGCAATGTTTACTCATAACTTTATTTCTGCAAATTTTGGCCTCTAATGTTCAACATATCCCTCGTGTTACCCATGTACCTCCTGAACACTACAGGTGTCATTTTTCGAATCACTTCTGAAACACGTTTTCACAGTTTCACTGCAAAATCACCTTTCAGATGGGATTTAAAAAAATTCCACCTGTCTTGATCATAACATCAGGTCATAAACAGACTGCTGGAAATGTGGAGTCAAAATGTTGGAGCCCACTAAAAAATTAGATATTGCCTCTCAGCTGTCCTATCCTGGGTAAATACAATCTTAGAATGTGTAAAAGCAGGACACTACTGAAAATGAGATACTGTATCTCATCTAATCTCTCTTGGGTAAATATTTAGTAAAAATGTTTAAAAGTATGACCCCAGTACAGCAGAGCCCCCACTGAACTGTGCATCTATGCTGCTCGATCCTGGAAAAAATACATAGTAAAAGCTGGACCCCACTGAAAATTTAACTTGCCTTTCAGCTGTGCTGTCCTGAGTAAATACATTATAAAAATGGGCAAAAGCAGGGCCCCATCAAAAATGTGAAATTGCATCTCATCTGTGCTATCCTGGGTAAATACAGAGTAAAAATCAGCAAAAGCAGGATCCCGCTGAAAACAAGACAGCATCTAAGCTATGCTATCCTGTGTAAATATAGCATAAAAATGTGTCAAAGCTAGACCCATTTGAAAATGAAATATTGCATCACAGCTGAGTTATCCAGAGAAAATGTATTGCAAAACTGTAAAAACAGGACCCTACAGCAGAACACCACTGAAAAGGAGATGTGGCATCCAAAATTATCTGTCCCAGAAAACTATATTATAAAAGCAGGACCACACTAACAAGCATTTGTCAATGCCGAATGTTTGCTTGCTGGCATTGGCAGTGGTAGTGTAGAAGTTACAGAGCTGCGTAATAGGAATGGCAGTGAAGTATTGAACTGAAACCAAACCCACCACCACGCTGCAGAGAGTGACAGGCATTGGGGTGTGCGTTTGGGTCGTCAGGCATAACGGCCACGCCATTTCACCACACCCCACTCTGCAGAGACTGACAAGTGTCACGTGTTCCTTGGGGTGTTTGGCCCTTATGCGCATCCCATTTCATTAGGAAATATGGTGAGATGGGTGCGATATAGGAGAATGGGGTGAAGTTTGGGGCCGAAGAGTCCAAGGCATACCTTGATGCCTCTCAGTGACTGCAGGGCATGGAATGGTATGAGCATCACAGGCAAGAATCCCAAGTCACACCCCGATTCCTGTCATTCTCTATAGGGTTGGGCGATTTAGTTGAAAAGCCTAATACCTCAGGCATTCATTGGTATTTTAACTCCAAATTTTCAACATGTTTGTTTTGTGGCCCCACCTCATGAACAGGGGGAATATCAGTTTGGTAGCCGAAAGCTGCTTATGCACAGTGACTACGGCATTTAGCTCCACAGGTGCAAAATATTCGAACAGGATGTAAAATGACAGCTGTACTCTTTCATGGGAGGTGTAAAATGGCTATGTTGCAAATGTGTAGTAAAATATTTAAAAATGGTGAAGTCACGAGCATACATAGAAACTGCATAGCACACCGTTATATAATTAGGTTGGGGATTTTTTATAGCAGATTGTCAACTCAGGCATTTTGGTGCCTCCGGTCATGAACAGTGTCACTGTGATTTTCTTTATCTGTGCCGAACAATGATTTCCCACAGACCACGCATCTCTGCACTGAAAGTGTGAAACACCGCCGACCATGTTGTGAAAATGGCAGCTGTGCTGTTCATAAGGAAGTGTGGAAAAATGCCACTAGTGAAAATCTTGACTGAAAATATTACAAAGTCATGAACTAACGAAGATGCGTGGAAACTGCACAATGCTCACTCGTAACACAGTCATTTTATGGACTTTTGTCACCAAATTTTCAACATGGCCATTTTAAGACCTCTGCTCGTGAACAGTGTAACTGTGATTTTTCTTAATCTGTCCTAAACATTGCTTTCGCACACCAACAGCACCATTATGCGCTACATGTCGCGATAACACATTTGGGTGACATAGCAGAATTGCAGCTGTACTGTTCATAAGGAAGTTTAATAAAATGGACATGTTGAAAATCTAAGATGAAAATATTAATTTGAAAATTACGAGCATGCATAGGAACTGTGCACGCATGCTCGTAAAAGTCATTTTTAGGAATTTTTTCACCAAATTTTCAACATAGCCATTTTAAGACCTCTGCTCATGAACAGTGTCACTGTGGTTTTGTTAATGTGTCCCATACATTGAGTTTGCACACCGACTGCGCCATTGTGCGCTACATGGGCAGAAACACGTTTTGGACAGGATGTGAAAAATGACAGCTGTACTGCTCATAAGGAGGTGTGGAAAAATGGCAATGTTGAAAATCTGGAGTAAAATATTGAAAATTCACTTGGAAGCCCTACTGACGTGCGTGGGACCCATGCTGGCCCTTGCCTCGTAAAACAGTCATTTTTAGGAATTCTGTCATCAAATTTTCAACATTGCCATTTTAAGATCTCTGCTCATGAACAGTGACAATGTGATTTTCTTAATGTGTCCCATACACTGAGTTCGCACAACGACTGCGCCATTGTGTGCTACATGGGCAGAAACACGTTTTGGATGAGATGTGAAACATGACAGCTGTACTACTCATAAGAAGGTGTGGAAAAATAGCAATGTTGAAAATCTGGAGTGGAAATATTGAAAATTCGCAAACCTATGAGCGTGCGTAGGAACTGCGCAACGCACGCTCGTAAAACAGTCATTTTTAGGAATTTTTTCACCAAATTTTCAACATAGCCATTTCAAGACCTCTGCTCATGAACAGTGTCACTGTGATTTTCTTAATTTGTCCCATACATTGATTTCGCACACTGACTGCGCCATTCTGCGCTACATGGGTGGAAACACATTTTGGGTGAGATGTGAAAAATGACAGCTATACTACTCATAAGGAGGTGTGGTGAAATGGCAATGTTGAAAATCTGGAGTGAAAATATTGAAATTTCGCGAACTTACGAACCTGCGTAGGAACTGCACAACAGACGCTCGTTAAACAGTCATTTTTTGGAATTTTGGCACCAAATTTTCAACATGGGGGTTTTGGGCCCCTTCTCATGAATGATTCACTGTCATGGCAGTATTCAGGCCCGAAGGGTGATTTCACAATCACTGCAGTCACTGCTCGAATCACCTTCAGCTCGAATAATGCCATGACAGTAACATCATTCATGAGAAGGGTCCCAAAACCCATGTTGAAAATTTGGTAAAAATTCCCAAAATGGCTGAGATATGCAATAAAGTTGAAACCCCTATCTAGCCCATTATACAGCTTACCGGCATTTCCTCAGTTCGCGGTCGGCTTTGAAGAGTGCAGGCGTGTTCCCGTTCCCCTTTAAGATCGTCGGCGCTGGAGTCCGGTAAGTATGGGGTGAGGGGGTGTGAGAGCTGGAGTGCGCAGTGGATGGGTGTGGGTTGTGGGAGGGGGTCGGGAGGCAGCAGCTGGACCGTTTTGTGTTACAGGTAAAAAATAAAAAGACATCGTGGGACCATTTGCCACGCTGGGGTGAGCTCCCAGCATGGCACAAGGACTGGGGGCGTTCAGCTGGCGGGGGAATGGGCACCCTCATCGGCAAAATGAGGGAAAAAACCTCTGGGACCGTTTGCCACGCTGGGGTGGGCTCCCAGCGTGGCACAAGGACTGGGGGCCTTCAGCCAGAGGGGATTGGGCACCCCGTCAGCAATGACTGATTGCCACGCTGGGGTGGGCTCCCAGTGTGGCACCAACTACTGGGGGAGATGATGCAGCTCAGCCCGGCGAGATTGGGCACCCCACCGGCTATACACCTGCGTCTTGACGCGCCACGCCTGCGGCTGGGGGAGAGCTGCATGAGCAGCTTCTTATTGCTGCTCACTCAAGCATAGCTCCCCTTTCAACTGTATGCCACTGCATTTTGGAGCGTGTCATAGACAGCTCCAAAATGCATTGGCCTACAGGGACTGCGCCTGCCAGCACACTGCCTGAATTGGAGGAGGAGGTGACACACCTCCGAAATCTCCGATGATGGCACTATGTTTCTTGCACATGCGTGCAAGCAAACATAAAAATGAGAGAGATCACATCTCATCTCTACTATCCTGGATAAATGCGGTATAAAACTGTGTAAAATCAAGACCCCATTGCAAATGACATATTACATCTTGTCTGGTGTATCTTATGAAAATAAATAGTAAAAATGTGTGCAAGCAAGACCCAGTACAACAGCAATGCAAGCTGTGCACATTCTGCATTGACAAATGCTCGTTGACTTCCTGAGTGATCCTTTCCTCACTTAGAGCCTCTGCTATCCTCATCCTCCTTCCTGCCTCCATCTGTTTCTCTAGTTATATCTCCTTGTCTGCCTCCACTTGGGTCTTCTTGAACTTTCTGAAAGCTGTTTTTTACTCCCTTACTGCCTAAGCCACATCTTCACATTTGGTTCAGCCCAGAGGTCCGCCATCCCCCGCCAGCTGTTTTGAGGACCACAGTGGCCCCTTTCTCCTCCTATCCTTGCATTTTACCTTCACACAGCTTGATGTTACCTTAGTTATTCCCCTCCTTTATTCTATTCATTATGCCTCCACCTCCCTCTTCTCCCCTCCCCCAAGATTTTCCTAAGACAGTCTACCATTTCCTTAAAACTTGCTCTCCTGAAGCCCAGGACCCTTGTTCTATTGTAATTTTGTTCCCATCTAACCCAAATGTCAAACCATACTGTACAGAGATCACTTGTATTGTACCCTGGGGGCTTCCCACTGTGAAGTCTGCAATGTTGTCCCTGTTTGTAAGCATCAGATCCAGCATTGCCCCTTCTCCAGTGGGATAAGTAACCAACTTCCAAAGAAATACCCCTTGCAGGGAACCTAGGATGACCATGCTCCTGGTAGCGGTTGCGACCTGGAAGTACCAGTCCACATCCAGCAGATTAAAGTCATCCATAACTATTACTTCCCTTTTGCTTGCTTTTTTGCCAATTGCCTGCCCCAAAATCCTGTCCAGTTCCTCCCCCTGTATTGATGGCCTGTAAACTAACACCATGCATATTAATGCCCTGGCCCTGTCTCCAAGCCAACCGAAAGAAACTCCAGATCCTCCTTCTCCCCACTGTATCCTTGTATTTCCATGGCCTTAATTCCTTCCCTTTCATGTAAAATCCATTTCCTTCCTGCCCTATCCTTCCAGAACATAGTGTAACTAGGAATGATCACCTCCCAGTGGTGGTTATTGGCTCAAGGCAGACGAACAATTGTCACCATACCTGCAGAGATGTTTTCATTGGACAGAAGGGGCATCAGGTGTTTGGTTTTCCATTTTTGGTTAGAGCTTCTGTGCCTTTGCTAGGTGGCATTTTCTCTAATGACCCAGTGGATTAGGTAATGCGCTGTGGTGTGAGATGGACCTGTTGCTGTAACAGTGCCAGCTCCTGTGATTTGGGTGGGAGGTCTGTGAGTGAAGCGAAACCAGGACATAGAATCTTTTTATGTTTTTTAACTATACATAAAAAATATATTGCAGCACAGAAAACGCCCTATTGCTGACTTTGATATCTATCGGCTGCTTGCTTCACAACTGAATTGCAAGTTGCAGGAAAAACAATTGCACAGGATCCACTGTAACCAATCTCTATGTAGCACATTATTATGTACAGTATTCCTCAGCAGGAAAAGCTCCAGTTCACTGCCTCCTGTGCAGCTGCACCCATTGTACTGTACTTTGTTCTTTTGTAACTTTATTGTAATATAGCCATCTCAGTAAGCACCCCCCCCATATATTCCCTGGTCCTGCCCTCCCTTTCTTCTTCTGCCCATTCATGCATCTGGGTGGATTAGAGAACTGGGAGGTTGAGTGACTTGCTCAGTCACACAACTAGTATTTGATGGTGCATGGTTCTAGTGGGATCTAACTGTACTATTAGACCATACTGCCTCCTAAATGTTCGAAAGTCTTCAGCATCAGCAACATAAATTCCCTCTCACACCTAGTTAGCTCATAGTAAAATACCAATTAACTCCAAAAACAGAGCTGCAACCCCCCAATGCTTTCCATGCCCACAACCTGCCTCCCAGTCCCAAAGCTGCTGCTAACTAGCCTGCCATAGTGGGCTGCATCTGTCTGCAGCAGCAGCTTCTGCAAACTGGGAAGCACAGGATCACTTTTCTCAGATCCACCGACACACTAATTTATACCCATTATACCCTGGGCAGCCATTCTGTGTCAGGTTAATCAATGGGTGGTTCAGACTTTGTATGAAGCTGCTGGGTATAATGAGAGTACCTGTCAACAATTCTGTCATTTGTTTGTTATGTAAAAAACATTTTAAGGGCAAAAATGTAGTGCTCTCCCACATACTGTAAATTCCCCTCTATCAAGTTTAAATTAGAAATCCCAGCAAGACAACTGCAGTGCAAGTTGATCAAGAGCTGCTTTAATGCTACTGATTGGCAATTGCAAGTCATGTGACTTACACTTCACTTTTTTCCTGCACCATGTGATTGCTCTAAAAAATGTTGCATCATGATGCCAAAGTGCTACAGAGGCAACAATAGAATGAAAACTTCAGGGAAGCCCTTTCAGTACTCTGAAAATGCTGCTTTTTTGCCAAAACAACCACTTTGATTTGATTCACCACTACCCTGGTGGCTACTTTAACAGTCATACTTGAAATGACATCTTCCCATCTCATGGCAAGCAATTATAAAGGAGTGTATGCCCCACTAGTAAGCAGTATATACCAGGCTTCAGGATCAGTGTACTCAGAGCTTTGATCACTCTCAGTATCAGCTGGCACATTGGGATAAGGGACATCAGAATGACCCAGATCTCTAGGTCTTTTATTTTTCCTCTGACTCATCATATCTACAGTAATTGGGAAAGGGGAGTCTAGGAGCCTACAAGGTTTTTCCTCATTGTTCTTGGCACTAGCATGAGAGGGAAGGATGGCAGTATAGGGGCCCGAAATCTTGAAGAAAGGTTCAGTCCCCTCCAAGCTACTTCTTGGTTATGGTGGGAGCAGAAAGAGTTTCAGTGCCTGCGCTCTTGGATACAGTTTATGCCCTTTACACAAATATTTTGGGGGAAGGGGATATCCAGCCCAGAAGATCAGACAGAAATTTGCCAAGGTAAACACCATGGTGCCTGTTCACTAATGCGGGTGGGGGTGCACGCAAAAGGCATGTATCCTCCCCCTCCCGCACAACTGCACACCCGCAGGAGATCCATGCATTAGCCATATTCCCGAACACCAGTCAAAGTGTGGCTCCTGACCATGGCCTTGTACCCCCAGCATGCAGGTTCATGGGGGTGGTCGAGTGTGGAGCTGTGGACCTGGGCAGGTGGCCAATCAGCTGCCTGACCCAGGTCCCTCTGTGGATCTCCTGCACCTGTGGGGCCTCATGTTGGCAGCTGGTGCATATCGTGCCAACAGCACAGGGAGGGGGTGTCCCCCTGCTGTCCACCCACAGCCCACTCAGTGTGCCCCAACAGCTGGTGTGGCCTCAGTTTGGGGTCTGTTGATCCCCTCCGTCCCCACCATGGCATGCGGTGGCATCCCTGGGGGTCACATAACAGTTACAGCTGCTTTCAGAAGGTGTAGCCATCACCCCCCACACACAATGCCCTCTGCACCTTCCTGAATGGTGCAGACTAGGGACACACACCCCACACTCTCCCCCAGCCCACCCCAATGAGGAACTGCATGCTCAGACAGGGGTTTGGGCATGTAGGGGTGGGTGTAGTGGCACCATGAATGCCATGCAGGGCATGCAGTGGGCACTGGCAGGTGTCGACAGGTGCAGGGTGGACTATGCTGCGGGGTTATGTGGTGTGTTGCCAATCCACGCCATTTGTGAACAGAGCCCCATGTGTTAGAAAAAATTGAATACCCTAAAATACAGAGACTAAGGATTTTCACCTCAGGGTTCCAGTAACAAATAAATTGCAGTTGTCCTTTGGTCTCAGTTTATAAATGTCACAGCACCCCTTGACTGCACCAAATCCTTATTAGGTATAAGTAGATGCACTGAATTCTTCAGATCACCTATTGCTGTACAATGAGTGACAGAAGCTAAAGAAGTCAAAACTACAGCAGCAGGCTCTTTCTGATTCTTACAGAGAAAACAACTAGTACCAGTAAATGGGTCAGTAGCTTAGAGATTTTGCCTTCTGAAGAGAGGTGAAAGGTTCTGGAGCTAAATATTGCTAAAGCTTTTAAGTAACATATAATGTACTAATAATCAATTTGATATATATCTAATTAAATTGTAATGATTGTGTAAGCACAACCTAGTCTCTTTAGTTCTTGCTCTGTGCACAGAAGGAAGGCTAATATTGATCAAGGCAGTGCTCCTGCAGGAGCATCAATACTAAGTGACTCAGTCTAGTGCCTGCTCGGCTGCAATGATGTACAACTGGCAGGCAACACTGAGAGACTCCGAGACTGAAGGACAAGCTGTAGACTCCAGCTTGGGTGTCTGAAATTCCCTAATCATTTAAGTGCATTGCGCAGCATGCCTCTGCCAGTCGGACAGTCTCTACCCTGCCATCTTGCTGTCCAATAATTGGGTTCAGGGCAGGCTCCAGAGAGAGGGCTGATCAATGCTTTCCGATATTAGGCTGCCATTTCATACTCTTTTCCTGCAACCCTGCTTAGGTTAGGTGCTCTGCAATTGCTTCCACAGAGGCATGGAGACAAATGAATTGACTGCCTTAAGCTACAGAGGTTGGTTCATTCTTCTTACTACTGTGAGACAGTGTGGCTTAGACTTGTATTGATTTAGAAATAAAAAAAGGCATTGAAGCAATGTCTGGGATTCTGCACTCTGAAATTTAACTTTTATAAAGAGATTGGTTAGTATCCCATCCCCTGCCCTTGCTATCATTATTTTAAAAATGTTGAGAACATGTGATTAACCTTTACAAGACTGGAAGAAAGAAATGTATGTGAGCAAATATTTTAAATTACTACTGTGGGAACTTTGCTCAGGGAATTGTTTAGCAATTGGCAGTGGGGCTGCTCAAAAGCAACCAGTCTGATGTACTGTTCAGCCTGCTAGCGCCACAGTCCGAGTACCAAAAACTGTGTGCCTTTTGTGGTGAATTCTGCACAGCGAATCCTTGAGTTGCCACTCATAATTTCCATGGCTTCAGGACTGACAGTAGCTGGCACTGAACATTTTGCTGATATTTAAATTCCGTTGCCAGTAAGACAGGCTGTGCCTTCCCACTCTAGCAGGCTAGTTCCCAGGGTTCTTAAACCTGCACCTTTACTTGGAGGGACAGATTGTCACTTAAGAAACATTCTTGACAATGTAATGCCATAAGAATAAGTAGCAACAAATAGGTATGCATGTCCATGGAAATCTGAGTGTTAAATTGTACGCTTTATGTCCCTTAGCTAGTGAATCACTCCAGACAATAAAGGTGGAGGAAATGTGATTTGGATAAAAGCCTGCATTCCTCCCAAAATGGGTGTGGAAGACTTTTTGCCTGTGTTCTATGTACTTAGCTCCTAAAATGGCACTTTCATATTTTTAGTGGCAGTAGCAGCATCACAGTCGTACTGTGTGTAGCCCTGTAACAGTACATGTCACATTATAAATCATCCTTTTATGGTTAGAAAAGGACAGCATTCCTCACTCAATTCAATATTTAAGCATCATCTACAAGACTGTATTTAGTCAGGTATTTATAACATGTTTATACAAGGAAGCTAAGCAGAGTTTTTAATTGTGCTTATAAAGCAAGCCCTGTTGAAGCAATGTACATAATTAATCTGGAGGCATCCCACATCAGACACTGTGTACATTCAGACTCAGAAGGTTCAGCAATCGGAGTGCAAATAACAGTTCACTCAGAGCTGTAATGCATTCCAGTAAGACCTCTGCCTTCTGGGAGGTCAAGTACTTTTCTACAATAAAAAGAAAAATGGCAATCAACTTCACTGACATCTGATTTTTTTTTAAAAAGGAGTATATAACTAGCATCATGAAATGACTAAAAAAACACTCCCACAAAACACTACAGCAAATGCAATGGGAACCTACATGCTAACATGTAATTTATTTATTTGAAAATTGGTAACTGGTAAAGGCACACTGAACTGAGGCTCATTTCCAGATGTAACCCAGGGAAAGGGTTATTGGAGTGGACAGCATAAACAGTACAGTACAGTACTTTACATGAAATAAAGTGCAAACATTCAGCAGTGAAAACAACTGGTACAAACATAGAATGGGATTAAGCACACATGTAATGCTGCTATCCAAATCTCTCCACAGTGCAAAGCTATAATAATGCAGTCCTGCTTAATTAAAATAATGAATTTGTTCTGTGGAAAGGATGAGAAGGGACTTGGCAAGCTTGGAGGAATGGTCAAATGTATGGCAGCTCAGATTCAATGCAAAGAAGTGCAAGGTAATGCACATGGGAAACAAAAACCCAGGGGAAGAGTACACAATGGGGGGTGAGATACTGACAACAGTAAAAATGGAAAGGGACCTGGGGGTAATTATATCAGATGACCTAAAGGTGGGCAAGCAATGTGAGAAGGCAGTAAGGAAGGCTGGGGGATACTGGGATGCATAGGAAGAGGCATCAATAGTAGAAAACAGGAAGTTGTTATCCCTCTGTACAGACAGTTGGTGAGACCCCATCTGAGTACTGTGTGCAGTTCTGGAAACCCCATCTCTGCAAAGACATAGAAGAGTGAGGCTGTCCAGAGGAGGGTAATCAAATGGTGCAGGGTCTGCACCAGAAGACATACAAAGAAAGACTAAAGGAGCTTAATATGTATACCTTTGAGGAAAGAAGGGAGAGAGGGGACATGTTAGAAACTTTCAAGTACCTCAAGGGAATCAACAGAGTCTAAGAGGGTAGCATCTTTCAAAAAAAGAGATGTGCAAGAACAAGGGGGCACAATTTGAAGATAGAGGGGGGACGGCTCAGAGGTAATGTGAGGAAGTATTTTTTCACTGAAAGGGTTGTGGATGCATGGAACAGCCTCCCTGAGGAGGTTGTGGAGTCAGGAACAGTGGGGGAATTCAAGAATGCATGGGACAGACATAAGGTAGTCCTAGTGGGGGGTAGGAGGAAGTAAGCTGCTGGTTAACTAGGATCTGCAGCTTATCTGTTAGGTAGGAAAATGGGCAGACTAGGTGGGCCAAGCGGACCTCATCTGCCGTCAAATTCTATGTTTCTATGTTCTATGTTTCTATCCTGGCATTTAAAATATTTTAAAATGCTGGTAACAACTCTGATTAAAAAAATATGAATTCAATTCAGTTCTTTAGAAAGGCTTTCAAAAGGGCACATGATTCTCTTGTACTAGAAAAGTGGTTGCACTGTACAATATACTGATAAACCTGAAGGTGCACTAAGTGACAATAGAAAATACTATGGCATGCAATATGTGAGAAACAGATAAATGAGGCTGAGAAAGCTCATAGCCCTAGATTTCAAATTGAATGATTCAGCAGAGCCATGACATGGGGATAAGCCATTGTGTTTAGTTATCTGTATCCACCACCACACCTTACTCTCCTTTCTGGTTTGCCATTTGGTGCGGCCATTGAAGGGAGTCAGGCAACAGGTGGTGATCAGAGTGAATCGAAGTTGGGCATTCCAGCTGGGGGAATGTGCTGAGTGAAGAGGGATCCCAGGATTCTCAGAATGCAGGACTGAGGACACATACTGCTGGTGTCTGATGAGGTCGTGGGACATAATAGTTTGTCATTTAGCCAAAAAGAACATTTTTTTACATATTTTAAATAAATAAAAGAGTAAAAACTGACAAGAAAAAATTAGAAAAGGAACTGGAAATACTATCTGGAAATAAATATGACAGTCATACCTGTACTAGTAACAAAACCAGAAAATTCACTTGCACTCCAGAGTCAGGATTAACTTGTAGGCCATTCCAGTGAAGACAAAACTCCCAAAAGTTTTTCAAGGAAAATAATTTTTCATTTATTATGTCAACCTGGTTAAGCACACCAAGAAGTTGCTGTCTTGTGACCAACCCCAACACTTCACCATATGAGGCTTTGTCACGGAGTAGTGACCTGATATAATTGGTTCCATGTGATGATAGAGATCGAAAAACAGCGATCCCTATCATCGCGAATGTATATCACCGAAAAGCATTTCAGTAATATACATTCTCAGCGAATGAACATTCGGTGCATTAAAGTGTTTTCGTGGTGGGGGGGGTGGCGTGCATTAAAGTGTTTTCATACAAGGGTGCAACCCCCCCCCCACTCACCCCTTACTAAGGATTCTCAACTCCAGGGGGTGCAATACAAGGAGGGGGTGAAATTAATTAAAAAAAATAAATAAACACACCGTCGCAAGCAGTGGCAAAACTACTACCCCCAGCGAGTCTCAAACCCAGTTCCTACTGCACCATAGCCAGCCCACCTCACCACCACACTACACCACACCACACCACACCACAGAGCTGGCTTGGTTGCAGCAGGTTCAGCTATCCTCCTAAACCTTCTCTTCTAGCCCTCCTGTACAGCTCCTCATCCCTGCCCTTCCGGTCACTCTGTACGCTATTCCTTCACTAACCTTGCAGGGTAGCGGATCATGATAGCACTATAAATAAGTGGCTGTTTCTACAGTCACTCATTTATAAGTGCTATCATCATGGGCTACCATTGTAATCTCATTCCTTTTATACAAGTATCAATTAGGCATACAATTCAAAACCTGCATGGCATCACATACCTTATTAGTACACTTCTGGTATATCAGAGGCTTGAAGTCAGCTAGACAGTTAAAGAGCAACTGAAGCCTTCAGGACAACTTTAACAAAACATAATGTTTAGACATACTTCAGCTTATATTTCACATTAATCCTGTATTGCTCCTCCCATTTATTTATTGCTGAGGTAATTTGCATGAAAACAGGATCTTTTCTCCTCATTTCCCCTGAAGAATTCATCTATTTTTGTTACTTTTTCCCCTACCTGAGGACATAATGCACTGCTTGCGACATCACAGATACTGTTATGGCAAACGATTGTGATGTCACAACAGAGGATTATGACATGAAGTAGGGAGTAAGTTATAGAGACAGATGAACTCTAAGGGATAAATATTATATATTCATCCACAATTACTCAGTAATAAATAGTGAGGAGGAGAAATATACAGAATTTAAATAGAATGTAAGCAGACTTGTACCCAATTATTATGTTTTTTAAAGTTTTCTTTGAGGCATCAGTAGCTTTAAAGGGGCACTGTCAAATCCTTTAGGCCTCAGTATGTCTCTAGTTTAAAAAACACATTATGATTGTTCACATTCTGTAGAGATTGCTGATTTTGTTGGTAGTTTGATTCTAATTTTTTTCCTTTTCTTTTTAAAAGTGAAGAAAAGGTTGTCCAGCATACTGGTGTTACCGCACAGAAACAGATTTGTTAACATTCCTTCCACTGCATCTTTCCTGGACTTAGAAACACCCCAACAGAGTCTAGCCACTCATTATGTAGTGAGAGTAGAGAAGACTACTGAATTAGGAATGGCTGAACAGATTGAAAGGCTTTCTAATTTTCAGGAAGTATGCAACAAGAGCGGATCAAGGAGTTGGATCTGAACAAAGTTGGCTGTAACTATACATTAGTTTCCATTTCGGTTCTATTAATGAACTGCTGACACCTTCTATTACTTGGGACAGGCAGCTCATGCGCAATTGCTGCCTGCCTCAGAACCTAAAATAACCTTCTTTTGAAATGTTTTTCTTAGTGGTTAATAAGTTCTTTTAACTTACAGTAGGAGCAATCCTACTTCCTAGTAGCCGCCGAAGGTGCCGGGTGCCCATTGCAGCCCTACTCAGAAAACCGCATTTTGAGGATGCAAAGTAGAGAAAGGGCTGCAGAGCTATAGATAATCACTTAATAATCACTAAAATGTTTTTTCCCTTCATTGATTATGGCAGCATTGTCTACAGTGCTGCCCCTAAGTCCATGGTGGCCAGACTAGACCCCACTTTTCACTTCTTCTGCCGCTTTGATTTAGACTGCCCTCCCTGCACTCACCACTGCTTCCTATACTCTGCACTCTCCCTTCCTTCCTTGGTTGACCATCACACTACCCACTGTGCCACCTTCTTCTCCAAATTCTGGCTAGCCTCACTCCCTTCCTATCTCAGCTCACTACTCTCCCCTCTGCCCCCTCCTTCTACTCCCTCCATAACTCAGGGTATTGTTCCCTCTCACTTCCCTGTTGTATGTCCCTCGCTGGTCAGGCTGCCTTCTTCTTTCGCTTTCCAAAACTCTGGAACTTTTTCCCCTTAGCCATTCTCTTTTGAACATCCAAATGCTCTCTCTCCTCTCCTCTCCTCTCCTCTCCTCTCCTCTCATCTCTACTCCAAGCTCACACTGCTCCCTCCAGTACCAGCCCATAAAGGTCAGCCTACTCCACTCATCTTTCTCCCCCTGTCTGGTTTTCTCATTCTCCCTACACCTTCCCTATCTACTTATCTCCATGCCTTCACAGGCTGGACCATGACACAGGCTGGGGGTGCATCCAGTCATCTCCAGCCCTTGTGGGGTTTGCATCCCAGAGGGTCATTAGGCCTGCCTCTGCCTCTCTCTCTCTCTCTCTCTCTCTCTCTCTCTATACCATACTCCCTCCTGCCTGTCCTTTTCCCACTGCTACTTTCTCCTTACCTTAACTGGCCTTGCACCTAGGACTCGGGCTGGATGTGCATCCAACCATGTCTGACTCTTGTGGAGTTTGCATCCCAGAGGGTCATTATGCTGCTTCTGCCTCCCTCTCTTACATACTTGCTCCTGCCTGTTTACTACTACTTCTTATCCTTTCCCGCTTCTACTCTTCTCCATACCTTTGCAAGTCTTGAACCTAGGATTCAGGCTGGGTGTGAATCCAACTGTGTCTGGCCCTTGTGAGGTTTGTATTCCTGAGGGTCATAGTTGTGCCTCTCCTTCTTTCTTTGCCACTCTTCCCCCTTCCTATTTCCCCTCCGTTTGAGTTCTCTTTTTCTCTGCACTTCCAGTTCCTCCCTCCCTCCTGCCTTCTTCTTACCTATCCTTGTGTTGCCTTGTGTCTTGGCAAATGCCTTGTGTTATGAATCTGCTATAGTTTTAGCTTATGTGCTAGTGCACACACTTCTTTTATGTACAAAGCTGTTCTAATGTACAAATGCACTGTCTTTAGTTTTATTTTATTCTTTGTATATGTTTTATTGGTATATAAATATAAGGTAAGTAAAGAGACCTACTGTTCCTTGTCTCTTTCTCCCCTACCCCCAGGATGCACCTAGAAACAAGCTAATGTTTAGCTCAGTGTGCCTTTCCTGGTGAGACTTTTTAAATAAATAAATAACACTATCAGGGTCAGCAGCAGCCTTTAGGTGTAACTTCTGCTTAAAGGTGATAGGAAACAATTTTTACAACTTTAGATGCCCTCCAGTTGTTCTTTTATTTGCTACCCAGTATTCTGATATGATTTTGACCTTTTTTTGTTAAATTAATAATCTAATTTTGTTGCCTTTGTAACTACTCTAAATACCTCTCTCTCTTTAGCAGTTGTTGCTCTCTCTTTTCATTCCGCCTGAACATTCTATGATATCACAAACTCCATTCCAGGCCATTCAGATGAACAGCATGGAATGGGAGTTGCTGATATCATAGACTGTCTTAGAAACATGAAAATCAAGTGCAGTAGCTGGTGAGGAGAGTGGAACTCTATGTAGACCTGAGGGCACCCCAAAGCTAGATTATATATTTAATAAAAAATCATCAAAGTGTATCAGAATACACAAGTGGCATATAAAGGAAGATGGAAGTCAGTTAACTATATAAAAATCATTTCCTATCTCCTTTAAGACAGGCAACTGTAAATGTTAAGGAGGGGGAGTAGTATATGTGATCCACCACCCCCTGAACAAGTACAGTTGCCTTTCTTAAACAGAAGTTACATGTAAAGACCGCTGCTGCCCCCAAAAGCATTATAATGCTATCTATAGCTCTGCAGCCCCTTCCCAACTTCACTTCATTAAAATGCAGTTTTCTGGGCAGGGCTGCAGTGGGCCCTTAGTGGATTCATTGCTACCAGAAAGTAGGATTGAAATTTCAAAGGAGGGCTGTTTTCAGTCCGGGACAGGCAGTTGTTGGGTATCCTACCCCAATGGTGTCAACTGCTCTTTATGCATAGAGGACGATAAAACAACCAGCAAAGTAAAGCAAAATCATTTTATTTATATGGTGCCCAATCAGAGAGGCTCTGGGCACCTCACAAAAAATGAAAGAAATGAGTAAAACAACAATTAAATAAAAGCACTTAATCATTTGAGACCAAGGTCTCAATTTTCAAAGAGCCCTAAGATCACTGCAATTTGCAGCATTCTAGGGCTGTGGCACACTCCAGTTGCATCAGGGACAATGCACCCAATTCTGTAAAACTAGGAGGCCCTGCGCTGAAGACCTAGGAGTTGCCGCAACCACAGTGCTGCACCAGAGATTGGGTGCACCTGTGGAGTTTGATGGAGGGATCCGTTATCCCCTCATACAGGCATATGGAACCCTGGAGGTGGGGAGGGAGAGAACTCCTTGCTGGAAGGTGGGAATGGGGTCCCCTGGGGCACTGAGGTGCCATAGGGCATGAGAGGGGCACAATGGCAGGTATAGGGAACAGAGGAGGCACCTGGCAGAGGTGCCATAGGGCATATTCATACACTCTATGGTATCTCTGCTGGGTGCCCCCTCCACTCCTTATACCTGCCACCATGCCCCCCTTGTGCCCTATGGCACCCTCGGTGCCCCAACAGCCCCCCTTCTCCACCTTTCCAATCCCGTAGCTCACTCCCTGCCCTGCCAATCAGTGGCACAGGGCCAACTCCTGGCTGGTCTAACTTGAGCCCCTATTCAGCCACAGCAGGGCTTACAGAGTCCCAGATGAGGGGATGGTGCAGCCCCAACATGGCACAAGCCCCCATGTAACCAGGCACAGGGGTGCATTTGCTTCAAGGGTTGCATAAAGGGGCTTTGCTGCAGGTGTCCCAATTTTGTCACAACTGGCATTTGAAAATTGGGATCGCCACTAATGATGAAGCAAAGTGCCACTTGTGACATGCATCTTTGATGCAGGCACCTTACATTGTAGAATTTCCTTTGAAGATCAAGCCCCAAGAGTCCAGATCAAAACTTAGGGTAAAGAAGTGTGTTTTTAAGGATGCTTGAAAATGCAGCTTCAAAAGCGGAAAGGTTAGCACTCTACATGTTGTCACTGAGTATCACAAAGCAGCTTTATTTCCAAAACAGGCAACTTTAAAAAACAGGCTCAGGTTCATTTAGCTTTTTTGCAACTTGCACATATTCCAAAAGAGATGCAGGCATTCAAGTGGCAGCACATTTCAAAAATTTCAGTGACCAATGTTCCAACATTTAGCTAAGCTGTTTACTCCACATGATGTTATTATTTTTATGTCACTATTGTAATCTTCCTTGGAAAATATGGTGCATTGAGAAAGCATAGTTTAAAACTACTACAATTAAAGTGGCAGTACAATAGTGCTAGTGCTTATGTGAAAAACAGTGCAAAACCACATAAAGTGCTAATGCAGAGAAAAACCCACACAACCCAAACATTAGCATAAATTGCATAACTTATCAGTTCATACCATATCAAATCATTTCATTTCAGATACCTAGGAGGCTAGCCTGATTAAAAACTTTGTTTTTAAATTAATCATATATGGGGGGTAGTTTTGACACAACACTTAAATCAATACGAATGTAAAGGTACAGTACATGATCATTGATTTATTTTCTGCGATTCTGAGTTATAGTGCATGCTTTTGTCTGCCCAACATAAAGAATTCCACAGGGACAAGTTAAAATGCCTGAGTCCTAGGCTAAAATAAATAGTCTTCTGGGTATCTAAAATTAAATGATTTGATATGATATGAATTGGTAAGTTATGCAATTTATGCTAATGTTTGGGTTGTGTGGGTTTTTTTCTGCACTACCATTTTATATATCACATTTATGATTGGGAATGAAGAGGTTCACACATGATATCATTGTTTTCTTAGATTGTGATCCTGAATTTTCAAATATATGGTTTTGTACTATTTTCATATAAGCACTAGTGATGGGCGAAGTGGCCACAATTCGCTCCACGAAGAGATCCGCGGAGTGAAGGTGGATTCGCGGAGTGCTCCGCAATGGAAGCGAAGTACTTCACGTTATAGTGGGTAACACGAAGTCCATTGAAAACAATGATTTCGCATTACTCCGCCTATTTGTCGTGGGGTGTAAGAAAGGACTTTTACAAGAGACTGCATAAGTGGTACAACATACCTTGAATAGGTATGATTTTTATTCAGAAAGAAATAAATTTAAAATAATAAAAGTTAAAAACTCACTTTGTTCAAAGTAAAGAAACAAATACAAAAAATCATAGGTTTGGCATGAACAATTAGAGCTATTCTACCAACATCAGACTGTGCCTGACCTCTCAGAGATCTCTCTGGGAGAACCAAACAGGTCCTCTCCCAACAACTATCTGAATCACATCATCAATTCTGCCTTGCTATAGGACTGTGATCCCACCCACAAATTGAAACTCCACATATCAATTAATACAAATACTGAATTTATACATATAATTCCAAGTATTAATTTCCTTTTTACATACTATCTGACTCTCCTACATAAATAATCAATATAAACCATTATGTTTATTTTAAACATTAAGTCTTGAGTGATTTATTCCATAATTATGGGAATATGTGCTGTATTAGGCAAGGTACCACCCACTTAAATAGAAGGAGGGGTTTTGCTCATGTATAAAAATGACCAAGATGTGTCGCTCACTCCCTCCCTATAGGACACACCTGGAGAGTCAGAAGGTTTCTTCATGCAGATACAGGGTTACCTAGCTTGCTAACAGGACTTGGCTCACAAATAACAGTAATGTATTTCAACTTTTTTAATTCGTGTACTGTCAACACAGAATGTACAAATATGCACAGAAGTACTACCATGCGGTTTGAGATGTATAACATTCAAACTGGGACGAAAAACTCAGCACTTAATCTCTGCAGTTACTTAAAGCACCTTTACTGATTTTAAAAGGGGTTCCTTGACCTCTTCTATGAGTGGGAGGTAAACTAAGTCTTTTTATACTAAACATATCTAGTGGAAAGCAACAAATCTGCTGTTTGCAGTCTAATGGAACCGAGGCATACAGGCTAGCCTCCTGTTCACTGGCAGAATTAACTCTTCCCACTCTCAAATGTAACTATAAATAAAAACAAAACACCTTTACTGTTTTTCTAATTTCAGAGCATACTAGGAAGGTGGGTTTATCAATAATTTAGAGATACAAAACAGTCCGCTTTTCAAAAATAAACAAAATGAAACTTGGTGGAGCCGTTTGTCTTGTAAGTCAGCTGTGCTCACTAGGGAGTTAACCTTTCTTTTCTTTCCCAGACTATACAATCTTAAGAGAGCTCATACTTTTACCATAGGGACGCAGGATAGACACAAGATAAAATATTAGTATGGGATTATGAGCGTGTTAGCTTGCTCTGTGTCACCCATTTCCTTAGACTTTTCAGAAGGCACTGAAAAAACGCCATACATTCATATTATTTCTCTTAGCTTCCCACATGGGTATGGCAAGGGTTTTACTAAATAGATTTATCCCGTTTTCTGTGTCCATAATCATGGAATGCACTAGGCTTTAGAATTAGCTGTTTTACATTACTGAAGAACCTGAAGAGGAATTGAAAGGAACAGATTTGATAGTGAGTGGCCAACACACTATTTAATTAGGAAATAAGTACAAGAGTACAGACATAGAAGTAAGAGAGAAGGAAGGGGGAGAATTTAAACAAAATAAATATGCTGTTGCGCAACAGACTAAAAAAAATTATTTAATAGGAGAAAAAGAAACTTCAGGTCTTAGTTCTACATAAATAGTTTTGGGGGGGAGAGAAAAACACCATCACATGCCTTCCCAAACCACTACTCCACTAATTCTTAAGGCAAAGTACATTGAAAACAATGTACTCCGCCTCACTTCACCTTGTTTTTAAGCTCCAAAGGAGAATTTTGCAGTGATTCATGGGATTTCAGGTCACATGGGCTCTAGATTGTTCTGCACAGCCTCAGTTTGGGGTAATGTGTGTGTATGAAGCTGTAGGAGACAATCTGCTCTGAGCGCTCTGTGATTCAAACCTTCTTAAAGCTGTTAAAAAAGCCTTTTGGGGTCATTTGTTTTGCTGAAACATTAGTTCATCGATTATAGGAAACCTTCCTGTGGTTATATCATCGAGCGTTTATTGTTTGTGTGTGGATTTTGAATGTTAATGTACAATATTCAGTCTTTGTACTGAGAGACAGTGGAAGTGTGCTTTGGGGGAGGAGTGTATCTGTGGTGTAGGTAGATTAACTGGGAGAAAAAGACAGCTTTCAGTTTTGGTGATATTTTTCTTGTATAACTGTGTTAATGTACACACAGTAATATTTTCAATAATTCTTGCCATTTTTTTGCTAATTGTTGTGGTGTAGCAGTGCATAATTTTAGTTTGTTTAAAATATGTAGTTATATTACTGAAGTTTTCAATTTGCAACGCATTACTTAGTGTGTGTGTGTGTGTGTGTGTGTGTGTGTAAGTGAGTGACTCGTGTCATAAAATCAGACACCTTTTATTGTGCCACATAATTTCAGCAATGTGAACCTGCTATGCTATCCACTGCAGCTGTGTAATTTTTGTACTTCTTTGTGATATCTTTACTAATACTAGTACTAGTGACTGTTACTGCAGCAGTGCAGTACACTGCCACCCCCCACGGCCCGCCCCAACCGGCAAAGGAATTATTTTCCAGATTTTTGAATTTCTGATGGTGAGCACTGGTTAGGTGTTGTGCCTTTGCATCTGCATCTCTCAGTGTGCAGCGCAATCTTAATCTGTCTGTGCATTTGCATCTCTTTAGGGCCCAATCTCCATCTCTAACTGAAGTCATAGTTGTTTCTTTGGCTTCCCTTCAGAGTATTGGACAGGAGCGGTGCTTAGTTCTACATGAACATTGTACTCATTAATCTGGCGTTTTTAAATCAGGACCATTATCACGAGTCATTCATGATACAAATCATGTTCTTCATCATCACGGACCATCACAAATTCAGTCACAAATCACGATTTATGTTCATGTCATGAATCACAACATTAATCTTTTTTTTTTCTTTTTGCATCATACTATTTCTGCCACCTTACTGGCCCGGGCCTGCCACTCCTTCCGGCTGCACATGACCCCCCCCCGACATTCTCACCCCGACCCCCTTCCTACTCACCTCAGGTCGCAGCCGATCCAGGGGTGGCCCGGCTTAACCCTTTGCTGGATGGGTCTCTCTTCCAAGGGGGAAGGCACCAGGAGGGGGATACCAGTGCGCTTTCTGATCAGTCCCTGAGTGCTGCTGAGGCAGATTCTGGGGCGTCGGGGCATCTGAGGTGACAGGGTTGGCAGCCATCATCCAGCAGACCAGGCAGCCTTTTTTCTGCTTTTCCTGTGGGGAGTGACGTCTGACATCAAGGCATATGCCGACGTCTGTCACTCCCCCCTTAGACACAGAGCCCCGGCTGTATTGCTTTACTCCCAGCCTTCTCCAGGAGTCAGCCTACACTGTTGCGCATCCCCTGCCCTCCCCCTGGAGAAGGAGAGCTATCCCTGGATGCTCCATCCTTCTCCCCCCGGCCGGCCCTCCGGCAACCCGAGTCCGTTCCCGAACCCGGGTCGCCGAACATTAATCTTTTTTAATAGTTACTTGGATGTATTGTAAGCCTGTTTTGTAGTATCTCTCCATGTTTCACCACTCCACCATTGTACTCATTAATGAGTGTTTTTAAGTTGGGGAGTTTGTGTCACACATCATCGGGGCCCGGGGAAGTACAGCCATAGGCATTTCGCATTTCATCATCATCACGGTCACAAATGCAGTCACAAATCACGATTTACGATCACGTCATGAATCACAACATTACTTTTTTTTAATAATTACCTGGATGTATTTTAAGCCTGTAAGAAAAATAATATTTACAGAAAGAGCAAATTAAGTAAAAAAGAGTTCAGAAAAGACAAAAACATGTAGCTTTTAAAAAAGCTGTTGGGTCTAAATCAAAGTTTAAATCTCCTCCTCTCTCTGATCTCAAAGTATCAGCAGTCACAAAACACACTACTCTCTCTCCATCTACACAGGAGAAAGTAAAAGTGTCTGCTTGTATAACTCACTTTCTTCCTGCCTAGCTAAAGAGCATGTGATTTACAGTACTGTAAGCTATGTGATGTGTGTGGTGGGGGGGAGCTGCCAAATCTGAAACACCAAGTGGATCACTTAGAATCATAATGAGGAAGGCGAAGTCCATTAAAAACAATGACTTCGCCTTACTTCGCATTGCCATTCTGCCTTAATGCGAAGTGGTAATGACAAGGCAGAGTGAGTACTTTGCAATGCCCACTCTGCATAGCGGAGTGGCAATGCAAAGTGCCCACTTTGTGTTCACTTTGCCGGTGGAATTTAAATTCGCTGCATCTCTAATAAGCACTAGCACTTTTGTACTGCCAGTTTAATTGTAGTAGTTTTAAACTATGCTTTCTCAATGCACCACATGTTCTGAGGAAGATGTTAGTAGTGAAGTAGAAACATCAACAACATGAGGAGTAAATGGCTCGGTTAGATGTTGGACCCCGGGTCATTGAAATGTACTGCCGCTTGTTTGTCTCCATCTCTTTAGGAATATGTGCAAGATGCAATAAAGCTAAATGAACCTGAGCCTGTTTTTTTTAAAGCCGCCTGTTTTGGAGAATAAGCTATTTTGTGATATTCAGTGATAACATGTAAAGTGCTGACCTTTCCACTTTTGCGGCTCCATTTTCAAAGTGACTTCTACTTGTCACCCTGGTAAGTTGCACCTACTTAATGCCATACTTGTTCTCTGAAAAATTTATTTGACCTATTAGCATATTGAGTTTTGAGCCAAAACCTCTGTGATTTTTGTGTTTTTAAGGATCTTTTAAAGGTGGTCAGCAACATCAGTTAATTTTTAAAGAAGGTAAGCAATCATAAAATGTGTTTTGACTAGAAACCTTGTCATCATTCATAGTGACAAATCCCTCCCTTGCATATCTTCTGTCCTTATTCAGAGCTATAGCACTGCCCATAACTGGTTCACATCCAACTTGATGCTGGTTAATGCTAAAAAAAACAAGGCAATGCTGTTTGGCTCAAAACCGTGCCTTGCCAAAACCCTCAATGCTAACTCTTTTCTCCTAATTCACTCTCCTGATGGCCCTGTTCTTGAAAACATTTCCTCCTTTAAATATCTAGGGGTAACACTTGGCTCAACTCTCTCTTTCACTGACCACACTGATCTTGTAGTCCTTAGGATAAAAAAGAAACTTGATGTTGCCTATCGTACCACACCCTACCTAACAATGGAGGCTCGCTTGGCTATTGTCTGTGGAAACCTTCTCCCTATCTTGGAGTATTGTGCCCCCATTTACTCTTGAGTCTCCACTGCCCTTCGGGGCAAACTATCATCTGTTTACAACAGTGCGTGCTGCTTTACCTTGTCTGCTCCTTATTCTGCCCACCACCGTAACCTATACCACTCACTTGGTTGGCTCTCCTTGCAAGGTCACTTTGAATTTACCCTCCCTAGGCTACTTTGTGGACACTATCATTAGAAGTGTCCCTTTTTCCCCTCTCTCTACCCTCTGCAACATCCGCACCATGCCAGTGTGCCTCCGCTCCTCTGCTGTACCTCTTCTGGAGGTTCTGAGAACCTCGACCTTGGTAACGGCTCCCTCCCTTTGGAATAGGCTACCTGAACCCCTCAGAGCTTCTAGCACCCATATCACCTTCAAACTCAGTCTCAAATCTTGGCTTCTAGCCAAAGACGGTTGCAATTGTCTGCCTAGATAGCACCTCCCCCCAAGGTTGTCCATTCTGTCTTCTGTAGATCTGACTCATCTCTTCCTGGTCAGTTGACAGCCTGGTTGGGAATGCTTACACTTATGGGAGCAGGGGGGTTAGTTTGTTGGTTAATTGCTAAACTCCTCCATATTTCTATTCAACTGTTTGCTTGCTTTGTCTAGCTGTTTGTATTATTACCACATTTTTATTGTAATCTTTAAATTTATTGTTAATTTTGGAGTCTGTGCCCTTGTCTATAACTACTGCAGTCTGTACCCTGATATTTCTCTGTGTTTTACCTTTTGATATATTCTTTGTATCTTATATCTACTCATGCCTTTTTGTCCTGGTCATGCCTGTAAATGGTCCCTCGGACCAGAGCAATTACTCGGTTAACAAAGTCACAAATAAATAAATAATATGATGCAGAAAAGGTTTACAGTGTCTTTTTAAGGATAATTATTTATTGATTACAATTTGTTTACCAAAACAAAACATAGACACTGTGGGCAGAAAAAGGCCCTGCAATCCACTGGGTCTGTCCACCCTACTTACCTAAAGTTGTTTTTGTGAGGGCCCTAGTGACACTTTACTCCTCTTTCCTCCATCCCCATTGGACACTGGCCCCGATTCACAAAAGATGGTGCAGGGTTTGCACCAAGCCTTGCATTAAACCCAGGCTTGGCTCAGCTGCACCAACATCTTTGCGGCAGAATTCACCCGATTCAAGACATTTGTGCATATTTGTGACAGTTTTCCTGATTTTTGGCAGCTTACGCCAAATATTTAGTGCAAGTCCTGTAAAAAGGGTCCCTGAGATTGCCACAAACTAGAACAGAAAAAGCATGTCTAACTTGTTTCAGTTGGCACATGGGATCGAGAATCCCAATCACCAGCCCGGGACTGCCACAAGCCCCATGTGCCAGATGTTCGATGCACGCTGAGCTTGTGGCCATCTCAGAACATTTGTGAATTGACCCCACTGTCTTTACTAGTGCAATATGCCTATCCCACCCATGTATGAATCCCCTCATTGATTTTGCACAGACTGCCTTGGTAGCCTATTCCCCCTTCCATCACACTTTCTGTGAAGAAATGTTTTCTGGTGTCCCTCTTAAATGTTGTTGCCACCAGCTTCTTTGAGTTCCCCCTAGTGCATGTGTTTCCCAATCAACATCAACAACTCTCTACTGTCTTCTCTATTGGTCTTATGGAGGTATTTGTACAACTTAGTAGTGTCCCATCTCTCCTTTCTTGCCTACATTTAATATGTATTGAGACTTGGCAATCTCTAAACATAAGCATTATCCTGCTGCCCCCGAATAATTTTGGTTACCCACCTCTACACCACTTCTACTGTGTCCTTGCCCTTCCTTAAGTGTAAACTCTAGAGCTGCACAGAGTATTTCAGGGAGGAGATACAGAGACTTATACAGTGGCAGAATCACCGTGTTCCCCTTGCTGCTAATCCCCCTTCTGATACATCCCAGCTTCCTATTTCCCTTTCCCATTGCCCTGTTACACTGTGCCATTTTTTTCAGCTTGACTGATATTATTACCACCAGGCCCCTCTACTCTGTTGCATTCTCCACAGCAACCCCTCTCAGTCCTTGGATTTCTTGGCTTTATGTGCACTACTTTGCACTATTTGGCATTGCATTTCAACTGCCAAAACCATTATCATTTCTCCTGCCTTTCCTACTATTGCAACACCCTCTACCTTTGGGTTAGTGGAGGTGTGCTGTGATGCCTACAGTTGGTGTAGAACTCAGCTGTAAGATTGTTAACAGGTCTTCCTAGGTATAATACCCCTGTACTGTGGGATCTGCACTAGTTTCCAGAAAAGTGGTGTATCTCTTATAAAATCGGGTTATTAAACTATAAGGCTCTGTATAGCCTGGGTCCTAGCTACATACATGATCTCTTGCATCCATACTGTCCTGTTCACCTCCTCCATTCTTCCAATGATGGCCTCCTGGTAATCTCCCAAACTCAATTCAGTGGTTCTATGTAACCAGAGTAGTGTTATGCTTGTACAACTGTGATACCTGTTTGGCCATTTGGACTCTCTGGTCCATGGGGAATTATCACCATGTAGGGGTAACGAAGATAAGGAACCTTCAAAGAGGGTTCCACCCTAAGAGGTGCCGTGGGAAAGACTTCCTTGGCTAAAAGTACTGTAAGAAGGAGCACCCCCCCAAGGAGAGAGGCGTGCTGCTGGAGGAGGAGGAGGTGGAGGGGATAATGGTGGGGCAAAGAAATAGTGCTTCAGAAGAAGGCTGGGAGGAACTGCTTACATAACTTAGGAAGGGGAAATGGCTGGTTGCTCACTCCATTGAACTACAATCATAGCCTTACAAATAAAAACATCTGGGGACAGAGCCTTTGGACTGGCTGGACCAACATTTTGGAACTCATTGCCGAGAGTTCTGAGGGAGGCACCTTTGGTTGAAATATATAAAAAAGACCTTAAAACCTACCTCTCTACCCAGGCATTTGGCTTTACTGTGTATTTTAACTGATGTTAGTCAATTAATTTACAAATGGTTGCGAATTTTACTTATTATGCCTATATTTGGCACCACTGTATATTTTAATTAATTTTAGTTAACTCATTGTTTAGTGGTTTGGAATTTACTTTTATTTCTATGTTAGGCTATTTAGTAGCGAATGTTGATGTACATTACTTTGTAATGGCACCCTGGGCCTCTGGGGAAGGGTGCCAGAAATAAATAAAACTACTGCTATTACTTCTTTCCAGAGCTTTGTTTATATTTCTTACCCCCTCTTCACTGTCCAGTTTTCCACAGACATTGGTACTGT
This sequence comes from Neoceratodus forsteri, assembly GCA_016271365.2. Classification (NCBI taxonomy): domain Eukaryota; kingdom Metazoa; phylum Chordata; order Ceratodontiformes; family Ceratodontidae; genus Neoceratodus; species Neoceratodus forsteri. The sequence continues at coordinate 1,686,731,665 of CM057456.1, forward strand.
CTGCAAATAGGAAGATCTTCCTGTGGATCCCCACTCCTGTATCACATATAACAAGCATTAGCCAACACCAGTCATGTTTGCGTGCTTGTATTTACTATGAAGTTGTTGGGCATACATAGTGCAGCAGTTAAAATTGACAAATAAAGAAAGATTACTGAAATTGTCATGATTGGGAATGAAGAGGTTCACTCATGATGTTATTGTTTTCTTAGACTGTGATCCTGAATTTTCAAAATAGTATTTTTAGTACCCCAGTATATGAACATGACATCCCATCTGAAGCATGGTTATGCAGAACAACCAAGAAAGAACAGACTATGTTGAAAATGTGGGTTCAAAATATAAAACAATTGCAAAGTTACAAGTAAACGTTAAAAAATGTCAATGGTTCTTTTATAACTCTTGTTGTTTATTTTTAAGATTTTGACCTCGCACTTTCAACATAGTCTATTCATTACCATATCTTATGAACATGACAGGTGTCATTTATGAAATCTTGCCCAAAACGTCATTTTGTAGCATAACTGTGAGAACACATTTTGGGCAGGATCTAACAAATTTACACTTTTCAAGTTTGTGAAGTGGGGTCAAAAATGGCTATATGTTAAACATTTGGGGTAAAAATCTCAAAAATAGCAGTTAAGAGTAAACACTGAAAACATTATTTTTGAAATTGTGATCCCAAATGTTCAACATTTTATTACTCCATCTTAAGATCAAAACAGGTATAATTTTTTAAAATTCTGTCTGAAAGGTGATTTCATGGAGCGACTGTGAAAAACATGTTTTGGGAAGGATTTAAAATACTACAGCTGTCGTGTTCATGTGATAAGGTAGAAAATCTGGGCAAGAATGTTAAAAAATGACATTTATGAATAAAAGTTCAAAATTATTAGAAAGACATTAGTCAGACTTATCTTGTTTTCGGCCAGTTTGTGGTCAGGCTCAGTTGCAGATGCAGATGGATGTTCACTAGTCGCAGACAGGATTATTGTATGATACCTTAGTTAGGTAAGTCAGAAACTGGGAGTTGGGTGGAGTGGTGGGTACTGAGAGGAGGTTTGGTGTGGGGGTGGGGATCGTGGGGCTAGAAGACATTACTGGATGGTTTTCTTTGTTTCAGGTGATAGAAAAAAGAAACAATGAGGAATGTTCTTCTTTTTTCAGGGATCTGACACTGGGATTTGGGCACCCAGTGTCTGTGTGGTGTTGAGTGACACCACCCAGTGTCGCATACTGTGGCGGGGGGGGGATTGCTGTTAACCAGCATGAAAGGCTTGGCACTTCAGTGTCAGATTGAGTTGGAGAGTTGTTTGGCAGCACCAGGGGTTGGGCACCCTGATGTCATGGACAGTTGTGGGGTGCTGTTGTTAGCCAGCACAGGGTGTTGGGCACCCAAGTGTTGGAGTTTGTTGGGGGGGAGTTGTTTCATGACACTGTGGGTTGGGCACCCTAGAGTTGCAGAATGTGTGTGGTGTGGGTGTTGTTTACTGGCACTGGAGGTTATGCACCTTGGTGTTGGACTGGATATGGGGGGGTAGAACTGCAGTGCTCCACTCCTCAGAGCATGGTAAAGCAAGAAACTGCACTCTTAATGCTGTGCCATGGGTGATGGGTGAGACAGAAGCAAAAATGCTGTTGAGTGGTAATATAAAGAAATCTGGCACTGGTGGTATGGGGGCTGAGACAGAACAAGTGCCGTGAGCAGTGTACCTGACATAGTGGTGATAGACAGGAAGCTACTGTGGCCATTGTGCACATCTTTGCTATTACTAGTAAACAAAGCACTGTACAGCACCACTGTAGTGGAACAAACTGCACAGGAAATGGTGACTGTAGGAAGCACAAACTGCACAAGAAAACCCACTTCCAGCTTACATTTTCCAGCCTTGTGCCTGATCAAGTACTTCAAAATGAAAAGCAGAAGAAAGGCGGAGAGTGAGCAAAGTTGGTGAGGATATTCTGAAACTGTGATAGGTAGCAGAGGACCAAGCTCCCAAAAGCCATTTCAGAGGTCAGACTGATCGCATTACATTTGCTAGCCTTTGGCAAGCAAACATAAAAATGCTGAAGAGGACCAGTCCCAAAACTGATCCCCTGTAGCACCCCACTAGTAACCATTGCCAACTTCTGAGTATTCTCCATTAATGACAACCTTCTGAGTTCTGTCATTTAACCAATATTTATCCATCTTGTAATTTTTTTCCCCATACCCAGGTCCTCCAGCTTCTTAACCAGTTGCACATGTGGGACAGAGTGAAACTGAGGTGCAGTATGTCCACCACCTGCCCCCTCGTCCATCGCCTTTGTCATCCAATTAAAGAAGTCAATCAGGTTCATATGATGGGACCTCTTCACTGTGAACCCATGCTGTCTGACATTCAGTGGTCCAGTTGCTTCCAGCAAATCTACCAGGCTCTCCTTTATTAGGGGTTTCTATCAGCTTTCCCACTATGGTTGTTAAACTGGCTAGCGAGTAGTTCTCAGGATTGTTCCTGCTTCCACTCTTGTGCAGTGGAACTACATTTGCTATCCACCAGCTCCAGTGTACCATCCTGCCTCCAATGAGCTGTTAAAAATCTTGGTCAGTGGTGCAGCTATAACCTGTTCTCTTTCAGTACTTAGAGATGCAGTCTGTCTAGGCCCATTGACTTGTACAACTTTGGTGCATTGAGTCCCTTAGGTGCCCTTTCCTCTGTGATTGGATGCTCACTGACAACACCTTCTCCCTACCCCTGTGCCATGACTGCACAGTGTGGTAAAGACCCTTTATCCTCTACTATAAATACTGAACAGAAAAACTGCATCTCTATGTATGACCTTACTCTATTCTTTCTTTCTTTCTTTCTTTCTTTCTTTCTTTCTTTCTTTCTTTCTTTCTTTCTTTCACTTTTTGTTGACCAGGAAAGGAGGGATAGCCAATTCTGCTAATTTTCAGCCTCACCCTGGGGAAGGGGGGTGATACAGATGTTAACCAACTGAAATTGAACCAGAGTAAACTTTTGGTGGTATTTTTAGTAAATGGCAGACATTTGGCCTGGAATTCCCCTATTCTTTTCAAGAAGAGCCATGGGATCTTTAACGTCCATCTGAACAAACACCAGAACAGGCAGACAGGACCTCGGTTTAACATCTCATCTGAAAGATAGCACCTCAGAAGTGCAGTATTACCCTCATGATGCACTATTGTGTCTGTATTGGGATTTTACCCCGAGTGCCTGGTGTGGGGGTTGAACCCAAACCTTCCAATTTTCCAGCCTCAGAGGTAAGTATGCAACCTGATGAGCCACTGACACTACTACTACTGGTTATTCTATTCTGTTCTGTTCTATTCTGTTTTTTGTATTCTATTCTACTGAAACTGATTCCTGCCACTTGCCGCTACTGCAATCCTCTGTTCCACATCTGACATGTTGATGTTACCCATTAGTAGCACCTCCCCCTGCTCTGCTGCACTTATAATTTCATCCCCTAGTTCCCTGTTGGTCAACTCTTTCTGTGATGGTAGTCTATATACCAATCCTATATTGATGTTCCTCTCCCCATTTGATGACTACTGAACCCACACTGCCTCTATGTACTTGACTGTCCCACTATCCCTGACTTCCAGGGCTTTTATATCCTCCCTTATGTATAATGACACTCTTTCCCTTTCTCTGCTTCCTATCCATCAATAACATTGCAAACCATTGAATGGTCAGATCCCAGTCATAGTACTGCGCATCCAATGTCTCTGTGATCACTATCAAGGCCAGGCATGCTTCTGCCATGATTGCCTGCAGGATGCCAATTTTGTTCCTAAGGCTCCTGGCATTGGCAAAACTAACCCTCCATGTCACTTGCTTTACTTCCCCTTAATTCTTTGTCCCTCATCATTCTCCTTTCCTTCCTTGGCCCCTCTCCCACCCACCTGTCCCACTCCCCTAAATTCCATTCAACTTCTACACTGTAATTTTTCCATGACCCCTTTGTGTCCACTCTGCTGCCTCTGTGCCCCCCCCCCATTTACAAGCAGTGGTGGGAGGCTATTATGGCCTCGCATATTTTGGGTAGTTGCAATTCTCAGTAACTGATCTGCCTCTCTTTTCTGCTAGCTTAAAAGTGCTCTGTAACCTTGTATCCTATCATATTGGTTCCCTCCACTAAGGGATGCAAACCATTTCATCTGTATAACTTTTTATCCCTTGAGGAGTGCCACAAGCCTCCCTTGTACCCAAAGCCCTGTACCACTCTTTCAGCTAGGCATTGAAGTGAGTGATCATGTGAATCCACCCTTCCCCCTAATCCATACTGGCAGGACCTCAGAGAAGGATAATGAGGTTGGTGCCAGATTACCTCTCCATCCTAGCTTCCTGAAGCTATGCTTTACCTTCTCCAAGGGCCTGCAAGCCAGGTCATTAGTCTCTTGGTAGTCAATGACATTGAGACTTTCCATTCCCCCAGTTTCCTGACAATTCTCTTGACCTGTTTGTATCCCTCAAAGCTAATGCCCCCAGAAGGCACCTGACATCCTATTTCTCTGGTGTGCCGTACAGAACTCCTTTTCCATTCCCCTAATGTTGGTGTTCCTATTTCTAATATTTTTCCTTTTTTTTTTACATTTATTATTTTCCTCCCTGAGCCACCTGCCACCCAGTACTTTCGGCCCAGTCACGGGCCATGGATTTCCACCCCTCTAATAGGCCGCATGCCCTCCGATACCCCATGGCTTTCTCTCCATGTTGGGGCTACAGCACTCCCCCTATGTGCCACAGTCTTTGGGATAGGTCAGAGGGCTGGCCTGAGGTGCTGATAGAAGCCATGGTGGGCTTCATTGAAGGCGGCCAGCAGCTCTCCATTTTCTGTTTTTTCTGGGGGAGGCGGGGTTGTGCAATGACGTCTGGCATCTGCCCTACCTCCTGTACATGCTAGTGCCAGTGGCTGTGTGACTCCTGGCCTCCGCCAGGAAGTGATCGATGCTCCAGACACTTCCCACCCTCCCGCAGAAGGAGAGCAGTCCTTAGGACACTCTATCTTTCTCCCCCAGCCAGCCCTCCAGTGACCCTGGTCCATTCCTGAACCCAGGTCACTGGCATCGCATGCGGAAATCCAACTGCTGTGCCGATGGGCCAGCCTCTAATATTTTTTCTAATCCTTCTCTTCCTTTGGAATCTCAAGCTCGTCCCAGGTGTTTCTATAGGGATATATCTGGCATCTTGGGAGACAAAGGTTCTGCTTTCCTACTTGGTGGTTCAGGACCTACTGAATTGTAGAAGGAGAAAAATCTGTTCAGTGTCACTACAACAGGTCCAAATCCCCCGCCTGAGTGGAATCTTTTCCTGTCACCTTTGCCAACTATAATCACCCTTTGCTGGGCCCTATGTGTCCTTTAAGGAAGAGGAGTAGAAGCTGCCTGCACCATCCCCCACTTGGACATGCTCTGGAAAAGGTTAAGTTCTGCTTAACAGTGGTAAGTCCCACAGTAAGTGCCTCAGTCCTGCTGCATGTACTGTACACCAGGCAGCACCACTGTCTCCAGGCTCCTTCACATATGTTGCATCCTGTCAAGCTAACTCCCCCCTTTCTATATGTTCCCTCAACTCCCTACATCCTCTAGTACCACTTTTCTAGATTCTTGACCTGCCTACTGCCATAAGGACTACTTGCCTAGCTGCTTATATAGATGCTTTTTAGCTAACTCCTCTACCCATTTATCTGGGTACCCTAGATAAGATTTCTCCCGGACTCCTGAAAAACTGTATTGGTTATCTGCTCTGCTTAACTTCCAGGTCTCTCCATTTATCTGCCCCTACACTTTTCACCTGAGAGTGTTCAGCCTGACAAATACAGTGCACACCTTGCAGTTCATGATTCCTCTCCCAGTTACCTAATGATTAAACTATAGCTCTCTCAGAAGGATAAAACAGTGTCTTACCTTCACTCTGAGACACCTGGAGGACAATCCTCTTCTGATCTGCAAATCCCTTGTAGATGCTACTGCAAATGCTGCCTTTCTGTTCTGTGGCCTCGTGTTCCTGGATCACTGGTCCTATTGGACTTTAGGATCAGACTGTGGTTACACAATTGGATGGCTGCAGTCATATGGTGTGTCCCCAAACAATGGATAATGGACAATGTGTCCTTGTCTGTTAAAGCATATTCAGCATTATGCCCCCCACCCCAAACCCCAATTTTGCCATTAGCCATACTCTATTAATATAATCATGCCCCACTCTGCAATCCCTGATGCTGCCGGTGTCACGAAATAATTAAAGATCCCTCATCCCAGTGATCTAGTGGCCCACTACCCCCCACCCCAGAAGGTAGTGCCCACCCTCTAGTCCCCATCCCTTAATAGACCCGGCACTGGCACAGCCCTCCACTCACCTCCACAGCCAGCACCAACTGAACTGTCATTTAGCTTGCTGTACTATATAATGTACGTACTGTACACTATACAGTACAGCAAGCAATGACAGTTCGGTCGATGCCAACCACGAAGGTGGTGGAGGGCTATGCCATGCCATCTGTTATGGAATGGGGGCTGAGGTGAGCATTAGCTCTGGGGGGGTGAGCCACTAGATCACCAGGATGAGGGATCTTTAGTATGATGTCGTGACACTGGTGGCATTGGGGATTGTGGAGGGGGCATGATTATATTTTTACAGTATGGCTAATGGCACAATTGGGGTTCAGGCAGCGGGGCATGATGCTGAATATACTTTAACAGACAAGGTCACTCTCTGGGCTCAGGGAGTGGGGGCACATGATGCTGAATATACTTTAATGGACAAGGGCACTATCGGGGCTGGGGAGTGGGGCCCGAGGCACAATGCCGCTTAAGGGTCAAGTCTCCCAGAGGGAGATTTTCTAAGTACCCTTAGACCAGCCCTGTCTGGTCCAAGATTACTTAGAATTTCTTCTGCTGGGAGAGTTCTGTGAATACCATTTTCAAAGATGTGGCAGCCTGCATCTGCCACATGCCCCCAGTGCCAGGTTATGGCCCATTTTTGGGTGCATGGGGGGGTGCAAGGCCCATTTGGGGCAGGCAGCCTGTGGTTGACACAGGCTGCCTTTGCGAACAGCTCCAATAGCAGTTTCTGGCACAAGGTGCCACTTGCATCATTTATGTTTGGCACAGGCACCTTGCAGCATCTCCATGGTTTTGGGAATCAAGCCCCATGAGTTCTGATCCCACACTGAGATTGGGCTCAAACCATAAACACTGGTACCAAATGCACTTCTACCATGATGCCGTGCTGTCCTTTAGATTAGACATTAAACTGAGGTCCTTTCTACCTTTTCTGGTGGTTATCATTGTGTACATTTAAAGATTCCATACAATTTCTCAAAAAGATTAGGGAAATTTCCTGGTGCGCTGGCCAAATGTCTCCCTGTCACTAAAATATCACCATCAGCTTAATTTTGTTCAAGTTCAGAAATAGGCAGTATTGTCTAGCCCTCCCATTCCAGTCAACAAAATCTAAATAAATAAAAATACATAAATTATTCCACTGAACCAAGTGACTAGGAAACTAGAGCTGTTCAGAGTCATTTTGGCCTCATCCCAGAATTCTGAATGATAAAGTGCTGGTGAAAGGGAAGACCTTTGGCAGGGATTTACCTTCATTAAAATCCGACCAGTACTGGGGGCTGCAGAGTGCCAAATGTAACACCTGCTATGTATTTAAGCAAAGATCAAGCGAAGTGTCTGGAAACTCCGGCCCTTCAATCTTACTTCCTTTATGGGAAGGTACTGCAGCACTGATCAGGGACAGGATGAGGAAACCCAGGGTTTCACAAGTTTCTGTACATATTAATAAAGCATCATCAGTATTATGCAACATTTTACAGTTTGAGAAAATAACACTGAGCAGTACTTGCTAGAAGATGTTGTGGATCACTGGCGTGAGAGTTAAAGATTTGATGTTATTACTGATGCAAACATGTATAGTTTCTTTTTTTTAACCTTATGTTTATCCTACTACCTGTACTGTTACTCCATTCTTTCAGACCCCTCAAGTAGCCTTCCACAACATCCCATGGTGCCCCCGGGGGTCTGCACCTAGAGTGTCCATCTGCTCAGAGAGCCCTCAGGTAAACCGGTATACCCCCCAGGTGGGTGGGGGAAGGTATCCCCAAGCCTTTCCCCCACACAACGGTAGAGTGAGCAATCCACATTGGAGTCTGCCCCAGTGAGAGCTGGTGACATGGTCTGGCTTCAGAGGAATCACCACCTAGGAGTGACGGGCTCCATTTCCTTGTTTTTCTGGTGAACTCCATAGACGTCAGTGTGCAATGGGGCCAATGAGCTAGGAGGCACGCAGAGACATGCCTCCCACTCCTCCCTCTGCCGACATCTACCCAATACCCTTACTGCCACTCCGATGTTCTGCACCTACCACCGGGCTACCCCAGATGACAGTATTGTGGCGGGAGCATGCAGAGAAACCCCCCCGGAGAAGGAGAGCAGCCATTGGGCTCTCCATCCTTCTCCTCCCCGGTGCTCTGGGCTCATTCGCGAACTCGGGTCGCCAGCATGGTGCGAGGTGTGGCATCCAGCACCTCAACCCTCAGCACCACCAGGCCAGCCCCAACATGTATAGTTTTTGATCTAGAGAGGTACACATTTTGTACTCTTGTGGATCATACTGATATTTTGAAATGCAATGTACAAAATATGTCCATCTATCTATCTGTCTCTATCTATCTATCTATTTATCTATCTATCTATCTATCTCTGTCTGTCTATCTATCTATCTGTCTATCTATCTAATTATCTATCTAGCCATCTATCTATAGTGTATGGGAGGAGCATTGTTATGCATGGAATTTGATTACCAGAATTCCCTTGTTTGCTGCAGTAGTGGCATCACAATTTTGTTTTGCTGCACTAGCGACATGATCACTACAGTACAACAGATTAGAACAGTTTTGCACAGTTCAGTGTTCACAAGCCAAGGCTGCCATCATTAGCATGTCAAGCAGAACTATCACTTTTAGACAGTGTGAACAAGAGAAAGAGCAATGGCAGCAGTGGCTGAGTTGATTTTTTTATTATATGGTTGTCCATGTCATGAAACCACTCCTGGTGGTCAGATCCACTGAGCTCACAGTACCTACCCTTAAGTGCAATCCATGATGGGGGGGGAACAGGGATACCCTCCTTGTCCTTTAGAATGCTCACCAAGGTCCCAACTGCACCTCTGCAATGAGGATCCACTGTGTCCTTCTAGCTCTGAATATAGGCACAATACCAATCTTCAGTCTTGTGGCCAAATATGAACCCTTTCCTTGGCTATTACACAAAGGAGGAAGACCCAGATGTCACACGCTCTTTGGGGTAGCAGTGTAAGCCTGATTTGGCCTTCTCCCTACAGGACATGCAGCAGCCTGGGTCAGAATCTTTGTAGACTCTGGTATTCTCCCTATCCTTCGAGATGTCCCTTACAGACCTTTTTCTCAATTTGGTTACTTATGGTGACCCCTTTCACAATAACAGTTTTCACAGATTATTAATACTGTTTTCATAATTCACACACAAATATATATAAACCTCATGCAGGCAGATGTTCTTTAGGAAAACAAAAGCTTTTACTAAAATACTTAAATGTATACAGTTACAGCTAAAAGAGAATATTAATTTGGGTTACAGTATACAGGGGAAAAAATTGAAAAATGTATGATAAAATGCACAAAGACTGTTAGCTAATCTACCTGAGGTATGAAGATTTCAAAGTCCAGAGAGTCGCTGGTTTGCAAATTATGTCAGTCTTTCTGTAGCAGCCTTTGGTTCTTAGGTAGTGTCTGTGCTGACAGGTGTTCTCTGTGGTCAGGAGAGGGTCCAAGCAAAATGGCAAAATGACTCTGAGTGTCTGTGATTGAGAGTTTATTTAAAAGACCACCCCCCAACTCTGTGAAAAAAAGACTGGCCCTTCCAGGTCAGTGGCTAGAGGATGGCTCTTCTACTTTAGGCCACAGGGTATCACTCTCGCACTTCCCCAAAAGTCTTATTTTCCTCATAATCTTTGATCTCAGATTCCCATAGTTAACACAGGGTTTATAATCTCACACAGGCCTGATGGAGGGATGTTTCCTGGCACTTATAAAAAAAAATGTCAGTGTACTATGGGAACCTTTTCGGTCACCTGTTGTCTAAGACCACTTCCCTTTTGATCTTAAGGGTTTACAACAGTGGAAATAGCATCTCTTATCCTCGGATTTTGAACTGGCTTAATTATAAGGAAGATCCTGTAAATTATATTACTTCTGTTTCCCTTGGCCAGTTAACATTAGGGGAATACTGGAGGGAAAAGAAAGAGGACCCAAAGACTAAAAAGTCAAAAGGAGGGGGGCTACAAGAATAAAAAAAACAGGGGTGTGCACTCACATAGCTCAGAGCTGTAAAGATAATGTGAAAAGAAAACCCCAAACCATCAGTTTTGGTATGAGGTCAGCACAAAATCCTAGAAGATGGGGTCTCTGAACACCAACTGCATTCAAAAATATAATTCACCTTTATTAATAATATCATATACAGCATGAATAAATAGAATGTAAAAACAGCAATGGCAATTGAAAAAACTTCTCACTCATGGTAGAGAAAGAAAGTACATGTGCACAGGTTCCAGGAATGCATAACACGCTGAGTCCCACTCGCTGCATGCAATCAATGAAAGGTGGCAATGTCCAGTGTGCAAATGAACCCTGCCAGAAAAACAAGTCACTGATGCTGACTAGAAAATACCGTTGGGATGCAATACTAAAAAATAATAAAATAAAGCCAAACCTCAATGGTGCAGCCAAAAAACCCGCATGTAAAGAACCTAAGGACTTCCAGGAATGCTTACGTATTGACCGTATGTGCAGTCATCATCAGAGGGTATTTTCTAGTCAACATCAGTGACTCTTTTTTCTGGCAGGGTTCATTTGCACACTGGAAATTACTACCTTTGATTGATTACATGCAGCAAGTGGGACTCAGTGTGTTATGCCTTCTGGGAACATATGCACATGCACTTTCTTTCTCTTCCAAAGGTGAGATGTTTTTTCAATTGCCATTGCTGTTTTTACAGTCTATTTATTCATGCTGTATATGATGTTATTAATAAATGTGGTTTACATTTTTGAATGCAGTTGGTGTTCGGAGACCCCTACTTATAGGATTTTGTGGTGACCTCATACCAGAATGGATGGTTTTGTTTTGTTTTTTTTTCATATTAAAGGAATACTCTTTGGTCATGTATCTACAAGCTTTTTGACAAGAACTTGTCAGATTCCTGCAAGCAAGGCTGGCCTTGTAAGTCAGAGAACAGTCAAACCCCTTTAAAAAAATCCAGTCTTTTCTATATGTGCCTTTGCTGACACTGACATGTACATAGAATTACATAAAAAGACACACTATATATATATATATATATATATATATATATATATATACACACACACACACATATACTGTACATATACATATATATATATATATATATATATATATACAGAATAATATATACAGAAAAGGGCTAGCAGCCATACATTTCACCACATCCCTCCCTCCTAGACTGAATTTGTGGGAATCCATCCCTATGCATGATATGATTTTCACAAATTCTGTTCACTTCTCTAACTGGCAAGATAGCCCATCTGCATTGGCATTGGCAGATCCAGCCCTGTGGGTAATGGTCATATTGTTGCCTTGTAAGTCAATACGCCACCTTAAGAGATGACCATTCATTTTCCCCATCTTTGTTAGCCACATCAGGGAATTACAGAAACACAGAAGCTGAAGGCAGATAAGGACCAGAAGGCCCATCCAGTCTTCCCATTTCTTTTTCTACCTTATAAATGTGCCATAGGCCTTTGCTCTGTCAATGGCCTTTCAATTCATACTCATCTGTATTGCCCCCTTATGCCTATCCCATGCCTGTTTGAAGCACTGCACTGTATTCATATCCACCCCTTCCTGAGGTAGGCCGTTCCATGCATCCACCACCCTTTCTGTGAAAAAGAACTTCCTCACATTACCCCTTAATCAGCCTCCCTCTAATCTCATGCTGTGTCCCTTTGTCCTATTTTTCTTATATTAAAACATGTTAGACTCTTTCACCTTGTTAATGCTCTTAAGATGTTTGAATGTTTCGATCATATCACCTCTAACCCTCCTTTGCTCTAGGGTATACACATTGAGCTCCGTTAATCTGTCCTCATATGTTTCCTGAAGCAGTCTCTGCACCATTTTGTTTGCCCTTCTCTGGACTGCCTCAGTATGGTTAATGTCCTTGTGAATGTGTGGCCTCCAGTACGGCATGCAGTACTCCAGATGGGGCCTAACCAGTGTCTTGTAAAGAGGGATTATTACCTCCCTCTTCTGACTTGTGATACCCCTACTAATATACCCTAACATCCCCCTAGCCTTACCTACTGCTTTAGTGGCCTGCTTGGATGATTTCAGTTCATCGGTGATGATGATGCCCAAGTCTCTTTCTTCCCTTGTGACTGCCAGCAACTCCCCTCCCAGCCTATAGGTGGCTTCAGGGTTTCTCTTCCCTATGTGCATGATATTGCACTTCTTTGCATTAAACCCCAGTTGCCACTTTTCTGACCATTTTGCTAGTTTATCCAGATCTCTTCTCATTCTGCCCACCCCCTCTGGATCATCTATTATATTGCAGATCTTGGTGTCATTTGCAAACAGACAAACCTTACCCTCCAGTCCATCTGCAATGTCACTGATAAAGATTTTGAAGAGGACTGACCCCAGGACTGATCTAAGAGGTACCCCACTTGTGACTTGCATCTCTTCTGACTGTATACCGTTTACCACCACTCTCTGTTTTCTGCTCGTCAAACAGTTTGCCACCCAGTTGATCAACTTCTGACCCACCCCAAGCCTACCCAGCTAATTAATCAATTTTCTATGTAGAACAGTATTGAAAGCTTTGCTGAAGTCAAGGTAAGCATCATCAACTGCTCCCCCTTGATCCACCACTCTAGTTACCCAGTCAAAGAAATCTATGAGATTAGTTTGACAGGACCTTCCTATTGTAAAATCATGCAGTCTTGGATCCTGTGCCCCTATGGATTCCAGGTGTTGCACTATCCTTTCCTTAAGGAGTGCCTCCATAATCTTGCCCACTACTGAGGTAAGACTGACTGCTACCACTCTTGTGAAGTGGGATCACATGAGCTCTTCTCCAGTCTTCTGGGACCTCTCATGTGCTCAGAGATTCACTAAACAGTTCTGATAATGGCTCTGCTAGTTCCACCCTTAGCTCCTTTAGTACCCTGGGATGTATGCCATCAGGTCCCATTGCCATGTCCACCTTGAGCTTATCGACCTCTTGTAGGCCCCTTTCTTTTGAGAAGGGACTAGTGCTCACCTCCCTCCCCCTGTGTCTATGGTGCTAAGCTGTGAGCCCTGCCCTACCTTCTCTGCACTAAATACTGAGCAGAAATATCTATTTAGGATAGATGCTTTTATGTGGTCTTCCTCCTCACATGCCCCCTTATCTCCTTTGATCTTAGCAATACCGCCTCTGGACTTTCTTCACTAGTGTATCTATAGAAAGTCTTGTCACTTTCGTTTACTGTTTGTGCTAGTGTTTCCTCGGTTTGGCCTTTGCCTGCCTTTCTGCCTTTTCTGCTTCCCTTAGGGATGTTTGGTTTGCTTCCCTATCTTCATCCCGCTATGTTCCCTTATATTGCCTGAAGGCCAGCCTTTTGACTCTGACCTTTTCTGCTACTGTTTTTGAGAACTAAAGTGGTTTCCTTCTTCTTTTGCACTTCCTTTTCTCTCTAATACAATGGGACGTTGCTTCAAGTATTGCATACTTAATGCGTGCCCACTTTGCCTGTACCTCCTCACCTGTATTTCTTTTTGCCAGGGCTAGCTTAACTCTGTTGGCCATCTTATCAAAGTCAGCTCCTCTGAAGTCCCATATTTTTGCCTTGGAATGGGATGATTTAGTTGTAGTGGCCAAACTGAACCATACCATGTGATGGTCACTGGCCCCCAGGTGATCTTCTACCTGGAGATATGTGATCCTTTCCCTGTTAGTCAGTACTAGATCTAGGATAGCCCTGTCTCTTGTGGGTTGTTGTACCAGCTGTCTGAGGCCCTCCCTCTGCAGGGAATCCACCATATGTCTAGTTCTGGCAGATGTTTCTGCTGGTATTGACCAATCTGTATCTGGCATAACTGAAGTCTCCCATTATCAGAATCTCCCCTTTAGCTGTCATGTTTTGTATATCTTCTAACAGTAATGTGTTTATGTCCTCCCCCTGGTCTGGGGGCCTGTAGACAACCTCAGTTCTTATGGCTGTCCCATTTCCTGTTTCCAGGGTGACCTACAGTTCTTCTGGCTCCTTATGTGTATTCTGAATTTCTGTAGCTTTGATATTTTCATTGACATACAGGGCCACTTCACCCCCCCTTTTTGCATCTCAGTCTCTTCTGAACAGTACATAGCCAGGTACTGAAGTCTCCCAAGTGTGGTTACTGGTAAACCACATCTTGCTAATTGCTACTGTGTCCAGTTTAGCCTCTGTCGTTATTGCCTGCAGAACTGGGATCTTGTTTCCCAGACTGTGAGCATTTGTGTACATGATTTTCCATTGGCCAGATTTTGTTGTGTTAGTTGTTGGGGAGCCGGACCTTTTTCCTTACCTGGTGATGCAAATGAAATGAAAACATGCTAAACTCCTCTTTGACCACTAGCTGAGGGGGGAGGGTTCTTCCCATTCAACATATGGGGTGCTGCACCCCTCTCTCCATTTGCTAATTTAAATATTCTGCAAAGACATCAAACTTCGGCACCAATGCACTGACTCACTCCTTAATCAGATGCAGTCCATCAAATTTAAAGAACTCTAGCTCCCAAAACTGTTGCCAGATCCCTACAAATTTGTGTATTTTTTTCTGGCATCAGCCCTTGAGACACATGTTTAGCTCCCCTATCTCCCCTTCTCTGACCTTCCGTCCATCTGCCTCCCTCCCTCCCTCTCCCAGACTGGCAGGATCTCAGAGAAGGAGACACTGGACAAAATGGATGATAGTTTGTCACACAGCCTGGTGAGGTGTTCCTTGGTTTCCACAACTGACCGGCTGGTGAGATCATTAGTCCCTATGTGTACCAAGACATCAATGTTCTCCCCTGCTTCCTGAACAATTTTAGCAATGTGATCAGTGTCGCTCCATGCTGATGTACCTGGGAGACATCTGATCATTTCTCCTGGCTGGAGATAGGTATCAACTCCCCGAATCATGGAGTCTTCTATGATCAGAAGTTTTTTTTGTACTTCCTTTTTGCTTTTTTTGTTTGGGTTCCTATTTTGAGTGAGTTCTGTTATGCTTGCTCCTGTGCTGCAGTGTCCTGCTCTGCAGTGTCCTCTGCCCCTTTGTTTGATTTCAGAGATAGAGGCAGATATCTGTTTGTAGTTTTTATATGGTTTGTAGAGGTACTATATTGGAGAGCACCGAGTGATGGGGCACCCAATTTGCCCCTCCTAACCACCTGCCAACCTCCCCGACCAACTGCCCCGTGCGTTGAGGTTCTTTTGTTGGATGTTGGGGAAATGGCAAATGGTTCTTATAATATATTTCCTCTTGAATATGAAATTTGAGGTGTGCAGTCTCTGCCCATGCTGCCTGGAGCTGAACCCTAAGATCTCCAATGGCCCAGCATTTAAGACAGTGTCCTAAATCCTGTAAAACTGCCCTTCTGAAAAGTGTTCCACAGTGCCTGCAGTTAATGATATCCATTCCAGATAATTTGCTGGGTTTATAACCAGGTCAGAGTGATTAGAAGGAAGAAAATGGAAGCAAAAGTTTGATTTTGTATTTTGTTTGTTTGTTTTTGTATAACTTGTTATAACAAGTTAAATTACTAGTGCCCCTGTAAATGAGGTCACCATGTGGATACCTCACAGATCCACCCCCCTCCTGCTTTGCCACAGGAAATGTCATGACTGTGCTACCCTATAAAAGGAGGTGGTTGAGGATGGATGTGGGTGGCTGGGCCCTTCCCCTTCCAAAAAAGAAGAACCACGGATGAAAGAAACAAGGAGGAAAGAGTAGAAATAATCAGTCAGCAACAAATGCAATAACCCTGAAAGCTTATCCTAATGATAGATAAACCACAAAACCTGTAAAGCACCACCTGTAATAATTTCACAGAAGATTTACCCTGTAAGAAACACTTTGCTACAGAAAAATAAAGCAGTAACAGAAGATATACCTTGCAAAAGACAATTTGAATCAGAAGATTACAGCAGTAATCCATTAGCACACACCTGTAGGCACCTTGGAATAATGCAGCAGAAGGTATACCCAGCAATAACACTTTGAATCAGAGAAAAATAAAGCAATAAAATGTTAGCAACAAACAGTAACAATCCCTGTGTGTACAAAATAAAAATAACACACAGCAAATCTGCCTAGCCAAAAGAAGTCTTCATCCTTTCCCTTGCTCTGGTAAGAATCTTTGCTCCATCCTTTCAAGCAACCTAGGAGAAAAGAGCTCAGGTGAAGCTAGGTGCCTTGGCCAGCAAACCTAGTCTTCCACCTCCAAGATATCAACTAACCTGACCTTGTAACCCTTCTTTCTGTTGGAAGTTACTGACAGTTTGCCAGCTCCAAACCCCCCCCCCAGATACACACCTAATTCCCTGTAAGAGCTGTGGGAGGAAAGCAATTAGCTTCTTCAACGTGAGAAGGAGAATGCAACACCTCTGAGGCAAAAAAACTTTTCAGCAAAAAAAAAAATAAAATAAAATAGTGGCAAACAATAATATTGCTTAGCCTAATGATAAAAACTCACAAACATTTAAGTACCACCTGTAATAATTTCACAGATTTACTCTGTAAGAAACACTTTGCTACAGAAAAATAAAACAGTAACAGAAGATATACCTTGCAAAAGACAATTTTAATCAGAAGATTACAGCAGTAATCTGTTAGCACTCACCTGTAGGCACACCTTGGAAAAATGCAGCAGAAGGTATACCCAACAACAACACTTTAAATCAGAGAAAAATATAGCAACAAACAGAAACAATCCCTGTGAGTACAAAATAAAAATAACAACACACAGTAAATCTGCCTAGCCAAAAGAAGTCTTAATCCTTTCCCTTGCTCTGGTAAGAATCTTTGCTCTGTCCTTTTAAGTAACCTAGAAGGAAAGAGCTCAGGTGAAGCTAGGTGCCTTGGCCATTATGATCAATATGTACCTCAAATTGCCTCCCATAGAGGTACTGCTCCAATTTCTTCAGGGCCCATTCCAGCGCAAGTCATTCCTTTTTGACTGTGGATTAGGTCTGCTCCCAGGGAAGCAACTTTTTGCTAAGTACACTATCGAGTGATCTTTGCCTTGGTTAGAGGTCTAACTGAGGAGTGCTCCAATTCCCACATCTGAAGCATCTGTATGGACTACAAATTGCTTACTGTAGACTGGACTGGCCAACACAGGGGCACTGCACAGGTGTGGCTCAGTTGATAGCACATCTGCCTCTAGACCAGAAGGTCATGAGTTCTTGTCCTACACCAGGATTGGACTCATAGCTAAAACACTTGCATCTGAGTACAGTATTAGGGGGATGCTGTACTACTGGGCTGCGCCATCCTTTGGATGAGACATTAAACCGAGGTCCCTTCTATCCATCCAGGTGCTGTCCTGGTGGGTGTCTAGGTGGAAGTAAAAGAACTCAGGGCACTCTTCACAAAGAGTAGGGGACATTCCCAGTGTCCTGTCCAATTTTCCCCTTCCCATAAACTGGATCATGCAATTGTCCAGGCTGTGTGTGGGTGTTGATGTGGGATATGACCATCACTACACATTCAGTCACTTAACTACCAGTCTAGCATTGCTTGTAAAGTACTTTGGAATACATTGTGTATGAAAAGCACTATATAAATTCTGATTCTTCTTCTTCTTCTTCATTAGGTGTGAAAAGGCTCGTACACAGGCTGGCTTCCACTGTACCTTTTCGGTCATTCTATTCTTTAGCAGGCCAGAGAGGGGAGCTGACATGGTACTGTAATTTGGTACAAACTTTCAATAGTACCCGACAGTCCCTAGGAAATTCCAAACCTGCTTCTGGGTTTCAGGCCTGGGCCATGCCTCTATCACCTCAGTCTTGGCTTGACTGGGATGGAGCTCCCCTGCCCTACTACATGTCCAAGGTATGCCACCTCCTCCATGGCCACCTGGCACTTTTCAGCCTTGACAATGAGCCCAACCCTCGATATCCTACCCAACACTTCCCTCAGGTGGGACAGGTATTCCTTCCAACTGATACTGGAGATGACAATATCATCCAGCTTTGCCACTGTGTACTCTTCAGTACTACGTAACACCTGGTTGACCGATCTTTGGAAGGTAGCAGGGGCGTTCTTCATTCCAAAAGGCATTACCTTTAACTCAAATAATCCTATTGGAGTGATGAAGGCCGATTTCTCCTTAGCTCTGGCAGTTAACTCCATCTGTCAGTACCCTTTTGTCAAGTCAATTGTGGTAAGGTATGTTACCCCTCCCAACTTGTCCAGTAGTTCATCCGTCCATGGCATTGGTTGGGCGTTAGACTTCGTGACTGTGTTGAGTCCATGACAGTCCACACAAAAGCAAGTAGAGCCATTTGGCTTGGGAACGAGGACTAAGGATGAGGCCCAGGGGCTGTGAGATTTCTGGATTACCCCTGAATCCAGCATTTCCTCCACCTCCCATCCAATGTCCTTTAGGATAGCCTCAGATACCCAAAAGGCCGCCATATGGGCATTTGTGTCCCTGTGCCTACATCATGTGTTGTTAAGGGGGTTTGTCTAGGCTTGGCCGTAAACAAAGGGACAAAGTCCACTAAAACCTCCCTCACTTTCTGGGTCTGTTCCAGGGTCAACTAAGGCGACCGTTTGATTGCCTCCACAGAGGACTCCCACTTGCTTTCCTCCAGCAAGTCAAGTAGGGGGTCTTCTTCATCAGTCTCCTCCCTAGGACTACACACTGCAAATACCATGTCTGCTCTATTTGCATATGGTTTCATCATGTTGACATGGTACATTCTATGGGTATGTCTCCTGTCAGTTTTACGTGATAAGGGTGAGTTGTTTTAGTCGCGTACCAATAAGAGTGACTAAACAACTGCCCCAAGTCACAAAAGCAAGCAAAAACAGATTGACTGCCACAAACAGCAAAGGTCAATACATTCAATTAACAACAACAACAAGTAAACATTTTTTATGCTGGGGCTCTGCCCCCCCCGCACTCCCCAACTTACAGATTCTCAACTCTGTGGGGGGGGCAGGCTTAGAAAACAAAAGAAAACTCAAGGATGCACAGAAATCATATCCTACCCCAGAACCTGAACCCAGGTCCTTCAGCTCAATAGGGCGGTGGCTCTAGCCACCACACCAAATGGCCTACTCAGTGGAGCTTGACCGCACTACCCCTCTTATCATCATCAAGTGAGTGCATCTCATGAATGTAGTTGCTTTCACCTGTTCTTCACTATATTGCACCACTTGCTCTTCTGATCAGCGGTTTTATTGAGTTGCTCTTATTGAGTAACTCAATAAAACTTGCTCATATCACATGATACCATCCTGTCAGGCAGTTCTAGAATATAGTTCACGTCATTTACCTGTTGAACTACCTTGTATGGTCCAACCCACTTGGCCAGCAGCTTGTCCTTCCAGACCAGGATTAGAACCATGACTTCCTGACCTACTCTGTACGAGTGAACTCTGGCTCCTCAATTGTACCAGACATTTTGCTTCTGCTGGGTGTCTAATAAGTTGCTCTGGGTGGTTCCCATAAGCTCCTTCAGCTTTTCCCTAAACTTCAGGACATACTCCATTATGAGAGTTCCCTGGGTGGCATGCTTGCTTTCCCAGTCTTCCCGGATCAGGTCTAGGGGCCCACACACCCTACATCAATATAAGAGTTCAAAGGGGGAAAACCCTGTCGATTCTTGGGCACCTTCCTGTATGCGAAAAACAGGTGGGGAAGGTATTTCTCCCAGTCCCTCCCATGCTGTTCAGCAAACACTTGGAGCATCTATTTTAGGGTACCATTAAACCTGTCCACCAGCCCATTGGCTTGCTAGTGATAAGGTGTTGTGCGTCTATGCACCACACCACACTTCTCCCACAAACATTTCATCAGGCCTGACATGAAGGTATCCCTTTGATCAGTGATAACCCCCTGCAGAAACCTGACATGGGAGGCAGTGAGGGTTTTAGCTGCCCTAAAGGCTCACTTTTCCCCTTCTGTGCTGCCACACCCGCCCCACTCCCTTTCAGAGCAGGCCTGTTCCTGGCATAGTGATCCCAGAACTCAGCAGCCTCTAGCGCTGTTTTGGGGTCTCTGTCCTCTAACCAGGTTTTTAGCTCTGCTGGGCAAGCCCAAAATAATTGCTCCAGAAGTACAATCTCCTGAATTTTCTCTACAGAGTTTGCTTCTACTCCCTCCTACTAACATTCAAAAACTGATGTTGCTTTGTGGTTGAATTCCTCATAGCTCATGTCAGGGCTTCTCTGAAGCTTACAGAACTTAACCTTGTATGCTTCAGGCATTAATTCATACTTTTTAAGCAATGCAGCTTTAAGTTTCTCATAATTACTACTGTCCTGATTGTCCATTGGCCTAGTGCCTCATGCGCTTTCCCAGTAAGCGGGGGGGGGGGGTAGCTGGAAGCTCCAGGACTCCCTGGATATTTTAGCCTGGATACAGACCTTTTCAAACAAATTCAAAAATGCATCCATATCCTCCACCCCTTTAAATTCAGCTATTAATTTAGAATTTAACTTGTAATCCAGTTCTGGAGTTCCAGGTTCACCCTTGTCACTTACCTCCTCTGGCGCTGGCAGTTTGAATTCCCTCTGGCACTCTCTCTTAGCCTCTCTCTGAAGCTACCTTTCTTTTTCCTTGGCCTCTCTCTGATGCTGGTTTTCTTTTTCCTGCATCTCCAGCTCGAACTTACTCTGCTCGAATTCTCTCTGCTGCTGGGCTTCACACCTTTTCTGCTCGAATTCCAGCTCCAATCTCCTCAACTCTTTCTGCAGCCTGATCCCTTCTGGTTCCAGCTTTGTGGTGACTCTGCCCTAGTGCTGTGGCTCTGGGTTCCCTCTGGTCTTGCTGCCCTCCTCCCCAGGACTGGACACTCTGATGGACCCTGGTACTCCCATGCCCAGGCTCTGGTCCTTTTTAGTCACTGATAGTGACTCAAGGTCATTGGCAACCACTAGCTCATTGACTGCCACAAGAGCCTCCATGAGGTTCTTTTTGGTTAGACCCTTGTACTGGACCCCTCTGTCCTGACACAACTGTCTTAGGTAGTCTGCAGTGTATTTGCTGTAGATAGAAGCCATCTTCTTCCCTAACTACTGCTACACTAGCTTTCACCTGAGATTGGGCTCAAATCCAACTGTTATGCTTGTGCCACCAATATCTCGAATTGCAACAGTGTACAACCAAATCTCTCAGATCCCAACACTGTGCCTCAGATCTGTCACAAACCCACTCCTGGAGGTCAGGTCCACTGAGTTCACAGTGCCCACCCTTAAGTGCAATCTGTGATGGGGTAGCAGGGATACCCTCCTCATCCTTTAGAATGCTCACCAAGGTCACAACTGTACCTCTGCCATGAGGATCCAGGGCATCCCTCTAGCTCTGGATAAGGGCACAATACCAGTCTCGAGTCTTGTGGCCAAATGTGAACCCTTTCCTTGGCTGTTACACAAAGGAGGAAGACCCAGGATTCACACTCTCTTCGAGGTAGCAGTGTAAACCTGATTTGGCCTTCTCCCTACAGGACATGTTAGCCTGGTTTAGAATCTTTGTAGACTCTGGTATTCTCCCTATCCTTCCAGATGTTCCTTACAGACCCTTTTCTCAATTTGGTTGCTTATGGTGGCCCCTTTGACAAAAACAATTTTCACAGACTATTAATACTGTTTTCACAATTCACACACAAATATATATATAAACCTCACTCAGGCAGATATTCTTTAGGAAAACAAATGTTTTTACAAAAATACTTAAATACATACAGTTACAACTAAAAAGAGAATATTAATTTGGATTACAGTATAAAGGGGAAAAAAAGGAAAACTTTACAATGAAATGCACTAGGACTGTTAGCTAATCTACCTGAGGTATGAAAATGTCAAAGTCCAGAGAAATGCTGGTTTGCAAATTACTTCAGTCTTTCTGTAGCAGCAAAATTACAAAATGGCTCTGAGTGTCTGTGCTGGAGAGTTTACATAGAAGACCCCCCCCATTCTGTGAATAAAGACTGGCCTTCCAGGTCAGTGAATAGAGGTTGGCCCTTCCACTTTAGGCCACATGGTGTCACTCTTGCACTTTCCCCAAAAGTCTTATTTTCCTGATAATCTTTGATCTCAGATTACCATAGTTAGCACAGGGTTTATAATCTAACACAGGCCTGTTAGAGGGATGTTTCCTGACACTAATAAAAAAATGTCAGTGTACTGTGGGAACCTTTTCTGTCACCTCTTGTCTAAGACCATTTCCCTTACAACAGTGGAAATAGCTTCTCTCATCCTGGGATTTTGAACTGGCTTAATTTGATTAGTTATAAGGAAGATCCTGTAAATTATATTACTTCTGTTTCCCTTGGCCAGTTAACATTAGAGGAATACTTTTTGATCATATATCTGCAAGTTTTTTGACAAGAACTTGTCAGATTCCTGTAAGCAAGGCTGGCCTTGTAGGTCAGAGGAAGGTCAAAACCCTTTTTTTTTAATCCAGCCTTTTCTCTATTTGCCTTTGCTGACATTGGTATGTACATGCAGTAGAATTACATAAAAAGAACATAAATATAACAGAATAATATCTACAAATAAGGGCTAGCAGCTGGGCAGCTTGCCACATTCCATATACTATAAAAGATTGTGTTTGAGCAAGCATACACATACAAGGCTGTGTTTGAATCTTGAGATTTCCATGGTAACAAGAGACTTCTTGAGCTGTGCTGTTGAGATCTCTTGTTACCATGAAAAACTCTTGATTCAAATACAGCTTTGTTGTGTATGGTTGCTCGTACACAATCACTCCTATCTATCTATGTATCTATCTATGTATCTGTCTATCTATCTATCTATCTATCTATCTATCTATCTATCTATCTATCTATCTATCTATCATCTGTCTATCTGTCTGTCTACACCAACATCTGTGTATCTTTGTCCAGCATGCATGCTGCTCCAGTAAAGTAGGTTACTCTATCTGTCTGTGTCTGTCTGTCTGTCTGTCTGTCTATCTATCTATCTATCTATCTATCTATCTATCTATCTATCTATCTATCAATCTTTGTCCAGCATGCATGCTGCTCTAGTAAAGTGAGTCACTCTAGTTTTCAAAGGACAGACACAGCTCTGAGCCTCCTTTCCTACAGATTTACTATTGGTATAGTATGTTTCCTGTTAAAGCTGCTTCAACTCTAAGGATACCATTACAAACAAATTATGCTTAATGGACTTTCATTTTCAAATTCATTGAACCGAATAAACATCTTTATTAATAGAGCTATTGACTGTATGCACCAGACACTGCTAGGCACATAACATGGGCTGTCATTTTGGAAACTGGACATGATTGGGCTGCATTTGATGGTGTCACTGAAGGCAGCACTAAAAATGGTTGGTTCACCACTAATATTATTTGACTCCAAACCTAATGTTTAGGAAACTGAACCTCTGAACATAGGAGAGAATGTTCAAAGACTCTTCAGCTTTAACTGACTTGTTTCTTGTTACATTTATTTAAAATTGGAGTTTTAGCCTCATGTGATGCACCATATCATTTTCATGAGAGTCCCAGGGGGCAGCAACACAATACACATACATTCACTACACCATTAATGCCTACAAAAATGAAATACAGTTGAAGAAAGGTCTTATACATATGGCTGAAATTAGGAATGGAGTAGATAGGTAGATAGCATTACTGTATGAGGTCTACAGTAATTAGTATTACTTCTTCACCATCAAACCAAATCAGCTAGTTTACATAAGATATAAAAAAGATTTTGCATTCCTGGGAAATACTACTGCATGGCCTTCTGAAAATGCTATTTTCTAAAGCCTGTGGGCAGAAAACGCTCACCTTGTAGAGAGCTTTTCAGTAATGTTGATGCCACTGGGGAATAAGGCAGATGTGTCAGACATGTCCAAAAGGAAAAGAATATCAAAGTGTCAAAGAAAAAATAGAAGGGATTAGGTGGACACAAAGAAGTGGGGGTGAGGTACAGCCTTTCATTTAAAATGAAATGAGACATAGTTAAAATAAGAAGTGAAAATGAGTCTTCTTGAAAGACATAGTCTAGGGATGGGCAAAGCCAGTCTTAAGGTCACAGTCCCAATTCTTCTCTGACAGGCTACAGAAATACGGATCTCCCTGAATCCAAATCTAAATCTGGATAACACGCTTTATATATTTGGGGGGAAGGAAGGGCAACACAGCTAAAAAAAATGGAATACAGTCTGGTTGTGAACCTGCATACCCAGCAGTCCCTGGTGTGAATCCCCATAACTGCCACTTGCAGGCTGCTTGACCCTGAGCAAGTCACCTAACCTTCTTGCGCTCTGGGCTCACACCCAGAAATGAGTAATGGCTTAGTTTGGCCATTACTGGCTGGCTGAAATTCTAAGCTAAAACATCACATCCTGTCATTCTCGTAGCAATGTGATTCAATAACAACATACATAGTAACATTCTGTACATAGCAATGTAGTAATTTAAGATTGGAAGGGACTCTAGGTCCAACATGTCAGTCTCTTGCTTCATAAGCAGATATGGAAAACTATGCTATGCAAACAAGTACCACCAATGGTGTTCTGCGATTCCCTTGGTGAGCAGACATTTGTCCAGACTCACACTGAAGGCCTGTACTGTTTTCCTGTGCACTGTCTGCACTGGTAGTCTGTTCCATAGATTCCCTTCCCTCTGGGAGAAGAAGTGCTTCCAAACATTATGCCTGAATTTACTGCCTCCAAGCTTTCATCTGCCAGCTGGAGGACTTAGTTGATCCAACATCTCTGTCTGTTTGATTTTGTCAATGACATGAATTACGCAGAGAACTGAGATTATGTCCCACCTCAGCCTCCTTTTTTCCAACATAATCATATTAATAGCCACAATAGTTTTCTCATACCTTTTGTCTCCCATACAATAATCACTTTGGTAGGCATGCAGTCTCTCAACTACCTCCATGTTCTGTATGAGAGAGTGTTTTTGTATACTGAAAAGAAATACCAGTGATGTTGTACCATAGTAGTGACCGAAATGTTTTTGTGCCCTGCTAGGAGCGACACTACCATGCAATAATGTCAGAATGCCAGCATGCTTTGACCTTACTGAATCTTTGGTCACAATGTTTGCAGCTTGTCTGTTACACTGTCTCACAAGTACTGTGGTCAAGCATTCTTGATTACAAGTCAGTCAAATCTCTGTCTCTTCCTTTATTTACCCAATTCCCTTCTTGCTATCCCATGCTGCCCAACCTGACTTTTTTTTTAAGTAAATGTGGCTGGAGGAGTAAGAGAGGAGTTTATGCCTGTTAATCATGCTCCCTGTCTCTTACTGCATAACTGCACACAGAAACATAAAAATTGTCAGCAGATTAGGACCGCTATGCCCATCCAATCTGACCGTAGGCCCTACAGGCAGAGTACAGAATAAAAGATGCAAAAACAAAGGAGGCTCAGGCATGAGCTGCTTTTAAAAATCTTGTATATTGATATGGGGGTCAGATGGGGGGGAGAGAGGTATGCTATAAATACAATGTATGGTGGGGCCAGCGGGGGCGGCAGAGAGGATTAAATATTCACTGCACTTCTGTCCTTTTCCAGGGAGAGAGGCATGCTTCCTCTACCACACAACTGCCACCATGTTGAGGCCTGGTGGTAGGACAGGATGTGAGCAGCACAGAATGAAAGGGAATCACAGGACTTCAGCAGTGCGTGCATGCCTCCAGATGCACACATTGATGTGTACACTCCAGATGTTGTAAGGGACCAGAAAAATATGATGAGGCTGGCATGTATGATGTCCTCCACACTGACTCTCGACTCGCAGCACTAGCAGGTCCCAATCAGCTCAATTTCTGAATTTGTGACTCCAGGGGGGTAGGGCCTCCCCTCCTGACCTCACTGCAGGGGGGGCTGTGGGGAACTGGGCTAGATAGTGAGTCCATGGGAGGTGGTCACCTGTGGTGGCCAGTGAGAATGGGACTGATGGGTGCATGCCTGCTTTGGCCAGGTAGCAAAAAACATTGGTTAGAAAAGACAATGTATTGGCCACTGTGCATATACAAGCTTGTTTTTACTCCTCAATGTTGTTATGACAACCAGACCTCTCAGGCTTTATTCTGGAGAGCAGGTGACAACATCTCAATGCTGACACAGGCTTGTTGGACACAGTGGCCAATGAATTTTCCTCTGTCTTGTATTGAGGAGGTAGACTGGATTGACTTCCAGATGGGGCCTGGCAAGGACCTTTTAAAGTGGCAGGATTACTTACACTGCCCTGCTGGTTACCCCCTTTTTGTACACCTTCATATTCTGCTAGATCCTTTGGCAGAAGCTGCACACTGCTTGTCATGCTTTAGCCCCTTGTCTGGTATGACCCCATGTCCTTTTTCTTCTCAACTGAAGCAAGAGTAGTCCCAGACAGTAGGTAGGTCCTACCACTGTTTTTCCTCCTCAGGTGTAGCATCTTGCATATGGCTACTTTGAATCTGAAACTCCGAGGACTGGATTTTTAAAAAGCACCTTTCCTACTCTTTTCTTAATTTCCCCTCCAAAACCATATAAGCACACTTACCCAGCCCCATGTCCACAGCTGCCTAATTCATAATCTTCTTATGCTGCTATTTTGGAAGGGAAGTGATCGCCTTTTGGATCTGTGGATACAAGCCACCGATCCCTTCCACTTCCTAATCCTGAGCACTGCACCCCACCTTAGCATGTTCTGTGATGCAATAATATGGAGACCATGGGGGCAGGCTCTATAGAGTATTATAGAGAGCATGGGGGTGAGCTCCCTGGAGTATTATAGGGACTGGGTTTAAAGTGCTTTTCTTAATACTGTTCGGTTCCAATGGAGAAAAATCAAGGCCGCCACTCAACTGACAAGAGTTTTGTTAGTTAAGTGCTGGCCTTGATTTTTTTGAGTTGGAACCTAACCATATTAAAAAAAAAGCACTTTAAAACCTGTCCCTATAGTGTACAGCCCTGCGCTCTTCATATTATTGCATCACATAACATGATAGGGTGTGGGCAGTGCTCAGGATTAGGAATTGGAAGGGATCAGCTGCTCGACTCCATTGAGCCAAAATATGATCCCTTCCCTTCCAAAATAGCTGCAACAGAAAATTATGAATTAGGCAGTGGTGGACTTGTGGCCAAGTAAGGGTGCATACAAGTATATGTTTTTTTTTGGGGGGGGGCATCAGAAAAGGAGCTCTTTAAAGGGTGATGCTGGGCTTGCATCAAACCTTGCATTGCTGCAGCTGCATGAAGACTGAATGTCACAGCTGTACCTGATTTTATAATCTTAGATGCAGATGAGATTTTGACCCCCTTTATCATAACTTGTGGCAAAATTCAGCTGCATGATGCGTTTCGGCTTCCCCAGTACTGGCACATACAAGATCTCAGAAAAGTGGTCTAGTAAGCATCAGTTTGATGCATAGCATGGAAAACTCTTTTTTTTTTTTTTTTGCCTCAAGGCCAGTGCACCCTTATTTGATTCAGCAAGGGCTTGCAGCAAAAATTTACTTCAGAAAATCTGACCCTAGTAGTTTAACCAATAACCCAGGTTGTTTAGGTCCCTCTAAAGTTAGTCCCAATCCTCAAGGAAATGCACCCCCCTCCCCAGCAAAAAGCAACTTGTAAGAATGCAGTGTGATATGCTATTATGTTATTATCAATAACTGTTCTTGATATCATGCTATATTGAGTTACTGTATCAATGAATCAGTAAGTAGCTACCTGAAATACAAGTCTGAAGAATCTGCAGAAGTTTGAATCTCTGTTCAAATCTAGCCATCCAATATTTATTCATATATGTTTTTGAATCAGAAAAAAAAGTATTTTTATGTATTTTATTCATGTATCCTAAACTTTTGATCGGAAATTCACATTGAAATGTATTAGTTTGTTTTCAGGTGTATCCTGGGGTAGCTTACATGGACTAGTGCTCTGTGGAAGGCAGAATTCCACCAGCAGAATTCAGGCAAAAGGGCAGTTTCACTTCTGAAATGTTTTTTTGGAAACTTTTCAATAAATTCCACAGAATTCCTTTAATTTAAATGTTGAATTAGTTTTCCACTGTTTATGCGAAGTAAGGGTTAGTTCTGAAAACTAATCTGCAGTTTGTGTAAACTGCAAACTATTTATCCACAGTTTAAATTCTATTTTTGGAATGTTGGAATTCAGCTTCGCAAGGAATTCCACAGAAATAAGCAGAATTTGCAAAATTCCGTACACGTCTCTCAGAAGCGGAATTTGAAATTTTCTCGCTGCTCTAACATGGACCTGTTTTATTGACAAGAGAAAAGTTGGTTATGACCCTGTGGAGTGTCCCCTGCACAAACTGCTTTCTCTCACTCTGTGCTGGCTCTGAACAGTGGGCCCCCTGAACATGTTTCATGACAGGAGGAAGATTCAGAAGAGGTGTGAGAAAGTAAACAGGCACATAGTGCAGCAAGTAGAAGTAGTATTGATTTATATCTGGCACACTTCCTCACAGGCTCGCGGTGCCATTACAGCATTACACAGTGCAAGCAAGGTAAATAAAAGCAATCATCATAAATATTACAAGCATATTCCCAGACTTAACATACATAAATATCGATAAAAACAATGCAAATGAATTCATAATGTCATTTCCATACATTCAGCTGGGACTTAACCATCTATCAGATAATCTGTGTTGGTCAGGTTTTTGAGCCATTTTGAGTGCTCACATACTTTTGAAACAAATGTTGTCATATTATTCATTGTATCAGCTGCATGTCCAGTTTACAAACAAGTTATTTTGTCACTATAGCCCTTTGTTTGTGAAAGCACTCAGTCTGGGAGGTGTAAAGTATGGCCATTAACCCCATTAGCACTTACTTAACCTATTCTTTACCATTACATCGTAAAGTGGCATAGCAGCATAGCTGCCCCCACCTTTTGTAACAGTAACAGAGCCAGTTGTCTTCCACTTTCATTTGATGGTAAACATTTTCATCTCTAACAGAATTTAGGCATTTTTAAATGTTTTAAATTATTTTTTTCCTCAAGAAAATAGTATGGTCACTTCTTTGGCTTTGAAATAGTACTGTGGACATGAACAGGGAATGGAGCCAGAAAAAGATATAAAGTACACATTACAGGAAACAATTTCTTATGTATTATATACCATGTTTACTGTTATATGCTATTTGCAGTATTTCCCTTGTCTCCCCCCAGATCATATCATATCATATCTGTAAATGATATTTATTTTATCTCTGTATGTTTATTTGGTAAACCAATGTCAATAAATACATACATAAGTAAATAAATAACTAGGAAGAACCTAGGAAAGTAGCTTTAACAGGTACAGTACAGTATCTTAACATTTTTGTTAAACTGCTGCTTTAAGTGTTTTCTTTTATTGATATAACAAATGGCCTTCTAGGAGGAACAATGCATGATGAGTCATGAAAAACTGAGGAGCTAGGGGTGGAGCTTAGGATCCAGTTTTTGCCCCATCCAAAGGTGGAAACCCTAAATAGTCCCCAAATGCCTGGGTGAACAGAAAGGTTCTGAGACTCCACTTAAAGGCCTCTGCAGAGGGGGCCTCCCACAAAGCTCTTTACAAGGAGTTCCAAAGGACCAGGTCACTACTTCAAAGGCCCAGTCCCCAAAGATTTTTAACCTCTCCCTTGGAACTACCAGGACGCCCTCTTCAATGAAAAGGGAGGTCTTTGCTTGCACTGTGGGGTATGACAGCTTTTTTAGCACATATATTTATGGCTATTTTTAATATTTTGTAATCAATAAAGTGAATTTTCAAACCTAACAAAGTGGTTTAAATTGTCTTTATAGGAAGGTGCATTGTGCAAGTGTGGAGTCTTTCTCTTTAAATACTTGCCTCCTCAATGGAGCAGAGCGAGCACAAGGGTATGTGAGGGTATAAGAACTCAGACAGGTAGCCTGGGGCCAGCCCATACAGGGCCTTATAAGTTAGAAGACCAACTTTGAAGGAGATACACCACTTAACCAGCAGCCAGTATGGCTCACCCTGTGCTGGGGAGCCATGACATGTCCTCAGAAGGCTGGTCAGCAACCCAGCAGCTGCATTATGTGCTAACTGCAGGTGTCGCAGTATACCTGCATTGATCCCAAAGTACACAGCATTGCAGTAGTCAAGCCTTGAAGTTACAAATGTATGCTTTAGTGCAATCAGATTGCCATGGGGATACGGGATTCAATCTGACAGATGACCCTCAGATGGTTAAAGTAATTCCAGACTACTGCTGACACCTGAGCCTCAAATGTCAGCCCCTCATCCAGAATGACTTCAAGATTTTTCACCTTCATGGCAGCCAAGAGCCCATAGGAACTGAGCTGAAGCCCCATCTCCTTCTCAGTAGCTTTCATTCTGCCACACATCCAGGCTCAACTATCACTACACCAGTCTTCTGCAGGTTAAGTCTCAACCAGCTCAATGATCCAGTCTTGAATCTTGGCTAGGCACCCATTAACCATGTCAACTGCAGTTCAGGTCCCAGATGCAAAATACATGTACAGCTGGGTATCAGCTGCATAGCACTGAAACCTCAACTCACACTGCTTAATGATCTTAGCCAGGGTTAGCATATACACCACTAACAGTATGAAAGAAAGAACCGAGTGCTGGGGTATGCCACAGGTCAGAAACTTCAGGAGCAAGGAAACCCTTCCCAATGCTTCCTTCTGGGTCCTATTATTGAGATATTACATGAACCAGAAGATGATTTTGCCAGTAAGTCACACATACTCTCTAAACCAGTCCAAAAGCAGCCCATGGTCCATGGTGTCAAACGTTGAAGAGAGTTTAAGAAGACTGTGAATTAACCATTCTCCTCTATCTCCTGCCCTGAGCAGGTCACTGTGCACCCTAACTAGTTCAGTCTCTGTGCTATGCCGAGACCTAAAACCCGACTGGAGAGCCTCATATATGTCAAAGACAGTGAGGTATGCCTCAAGCTGCAGCTCAACCACCTTCACAATAACCTTCCCCCAAAAGGCAGGTTACAGACAGGTCAATATTCGGCCAAGGTGTCTGGGTCCAAAGATGGTTTCTTCAGAAATAGTTTCACCAATGCACTTTTCAGCGACACTGGGAACACTTCCTCTGACTAGGCACACAGAACAATCTCAATGGATACTGGGCCCAACTGCCCTACACAGCTCACAAGTAAGCATGTCAAGCCTGGGTTCAGATTACAGAATGTTGGCTGCAGCTCAGAAATCACCCCACTCATCTCGTCCATTGTTACTGGACAAAACTCTCCCCAGGACCACTTAATGTATCTTAAACTCATAGACTCAACCCTGCTGGGCTAGGATGGCCCATTTGGAGGGATCCAGGTCCTAACAGAGGATACCCTGTCTGAGAAGAACCGAGTAATCACCTCTCACTTTGCAGGTGTAGATGCTGTCATGGGCTCCAGACAGGCTGGATGAAGTAATCTGTCCACAGTCCAGAAAAGGTGAGCCAGTTGGTTCCTCTCAGCAGCAGTCTCCCTAGGTAGAAAATCTATTTTATTGCAAAGATTGCCCTTTGTTACTCACTGTAGTGTGACATCAAAGTCATTCTTTCCTCCTGGGCCCTGTATCTACTCCAACAACTCTCAAATCTCTGCCAATTTGTTTTCATCTCCCTCAGCTCACCGTCAAACCATGGCAAGCCAAGGCACAAAACCAGGGGGCACACATGAACTGGCAGTATGAGATAACAAATGCCACCATGACAGCCCTGGAATAGGCTGCCATAGTTTCTTTTGGTCCCTCAGTGCATGCTGTCAACACATTCAAGGTGTCCAGAATTACCAGGAGTCCCTCTGGCTGAAGCCCTCATAAAGGGCTAAACTGGACAACCTCCACAGGGGGTACACTACTGGTGGGTCCTTGAAAGTGAACCTGATGGTGCAGTGATCCAACCAACTGACCGGATCAATCTCAAGGTTCCCAGTCTTGAACCCCAGAGAATACCAAGTCCAAGGCATGGCCGTGTTGATGGGCCACAGAAGTAATCACTTGTGCAAGGATCACGGATTCCATACCCGACAGCAAATCTGCATCTGGATCTCCATGAACAGCCACATATTAAAACAAGGTATCACCCACTAGGTGCAATACCAGGGTCAGCTCAGATCTAAAACAGATGACCTCTCCCTCCTGTGGCCTCTGCTCGAGTAGCACACTATGGAAAACCTGTCTGTGACCAATGACTCCAGGACCATGCCAGCATCATCACCCAGCCAAGTCTCCATAATGCAAGCCAGATCAACAGATGAAATAAGATCCACCATAATTGTGGACTTATTCCTCATTGATCTAGCACTGCACAGCACTGCCTGAAGTGGATGAATGGTAACAGCCTTCTCATCAGCTACCTGCCCGCTTGGTCTGGTGACTTCACTGTGTACAGGTACTAAACATGTCTGGCCTATCTGAATCCTCCATTTTGCACTGGGGTGTTTCCTGGCCCTCACAACCATAATAGCATCTTCCCTGTCAACTGTCCCTAAGTCACCTACTCCCCCTCCACACCTCCTCCTGATCCCCACTTTCCTGCATTGCCAATATGCTGCACTTGGTGGGGAGGGGGGTGGCATGGAAAGGGGATTGACCCTGGAGCAGGAACGGGGAGTAGCAGGACCTCAGGGTCTGCTGTAGGTGATACAGCCCAGCTTGATTAAAATAAACTAAATACAGCTCCCTAAACTCCCACTTCTTTCTCAGCCAAGTTTTCAAAACCCACCACCCTCAAATCCCTTACAAATCCACACTCACTATGACCATTCACATTCTGCCATTCAAATCATTCCATACATACCCCGATGCACTCCAGTCCCCCAAACACCCATTTAAAAAAGATACAAATTTAAAAAGATAAGAGAATCCAAGCAGTGTACTTAGTCTGATCTGCAAAACTATATGTAATAGCTACAGTTTTTTGAAAAGTCCAAGTTATTGCTTTTAAAGTGCAGTCTCAGGCTCTGCTGTCAACTGAGCAAGTCCAATCTGAAATACAGAAATGTATCCCCTCACTGTCTCACTCACTGCTGCTATCAGGTTAAAGTTAGTTCACAAGATAAACAAGCATTTGTCAATGCCGAATGTTTGCTTGCTGGCATTGGCAGTGGTAGTGTAGAAGTTACAGAGCTGCGTAATAGGAATGGCAGTGAAGTATTGAACTGAAGCCAATCCCACCACCACCCTGCAGAGAGTGACAGGCATTGGGGTGTGCCTTTGGTTCATCAGGCATAACGGCCGTGCCATTTCACCACACCACCTGTAGACACTGACAAGTGTCACGGTGTTCCTTAGGGTCTTTGGCCTTATCGCACCCCATTCCATTAGGAAACACGGTGAGATGGGTGCGATAGGGAGAATGGGTGAACTTTGGGCTGAAGAGTCCAAGGCATACCCTCGATGCTCTCACTGGCTGCAGGGTGTGGAATGGTATGAGCATTACAGGCAAAATCCCAAGTCACACCCCTGATGCCTGTCATTCTCTTCAGGGTTAGGCGTTATGGTTGGAAACCCTAATACCTCAGGCATTCGTTGGTATTTTCACTCCAAATTTTCAACATGGTTTTTTTGTGTCCCCACCTCATGAACAGGGGGAATATCAGTTTGGTAGCCAAAAGCTGCTTATGCACAGTGACTACGGCATTTAGCACCACGGGTGCAAAAACATTCCGAACAGTATGTAAAAAATGACAGCTGTACTGTTCATGGGGAGGTGTAAAAAATAGCAATGTTGCAAATCTGCAGTAAAAATATTAAAAAAACTGATGAAATCACTAGTGTACATAGAAACTGTGCAACGCACACCGGTAATATAATTAGGTTGGGGATTTTTTACAGCAGATTGTCAACTCGGGCATTTTGGTGCCTCCAATCATGAACAGTGTCACTGTGATTTTCTTTTTCTGTCCCGAACAATGATTTCCCACAGTGACCACGCATCTCTGCACTGAAAGTGTGAAACCACACTTCGGCCATGTTGTGAAAAATGACAGCTGTACTGTTCACAAGGAAGTGTGGAAAAATGTCACTGGTGAAAATCTGGACTGAAAATATTACAAAGTCATGAACTTACGAGGGTGCGTGGAAACTGCGCAATGCTCACTCATAACACAGTCATTTTATGGACTTTTGTCACCAAATTTTCAACGTAGCCATTTTAAGACCTCTGCTCATGAACAGTGTAACTTGATTTTCTTAATCTGTCCCAAACATTGCTTTCGCACACAACAGCACCATTATGCGCTACATGTCTGAAAACACATTTTAGGTGACATATAAAAATGGCAGCTGTACTGTTCATAAGGAAGTGTAATAAAATGGCAATGTTGAAAATCTGGAGTAAAAATATTAAATTCGCAAACTTACGAGCATGCATTGGAACTGCGCAACGCACGCTCGGAAAACAGTAATTTTTAGGAATTTTTTCACCAAATTTTCAACATAGCCATTTTAAGATCTCTGCTCATGAACAGTGTCACTGTGATTTTCTTAATGTGTCCCATACATTGATTTCGCACATCGACTGTGCCATTGTCCGCTGCATGGGCAGAAACACATTTTGGGCAAGATGTAAAAAATGACAGTTGTACTGCTCATAAGGAGGTGTGGTAAAATGGCAATGTTGAAAATCTGGAGTGAAAATATTGAAAATTCGTGAACTTATGAGCATGCGTAGGAACTGCACAATGCACGCTCGTAAAACAGTCATTTTTAGGAATTTTTCCACTAAATTTTCAAAATAGGCTTCTTGAGAGCCCACCCTATGAACACTGGCAGTGTCGTTTCATTAGTCAGTCCCACAAGGTGATTTCACACAGTGACTGCGAAATCACCCTTCGGGCCTGAATAACGCCATGACAGTGACAGCATTCATGAGAAGGGGTCCCAAAAACCCCATGTTGAAAATTTGGTGCAAAAATTCCAAAAAATGCCTGAGATATTCAACAAAGTTGAAAACTCCTATCTATCCCATTGTACAGCTTACCGGCATTTCCTCAGTTCACGGTCGGCTTTGAAGAGTGCAGGCGTGTTCCCGGTCCACTGAAGATCGTGCGCCAGACTCCGGAGTAAGTATGGGGAGGGGGTGGGGAGGAAGGGAGTGCAGTGGGTAGGTGCAGGTTTTAGGAGACATGGAGACTGAGTGGGACCATTTTTCTTTACAGGTTTTTTTAAAATGACAACGTGGGGCGTTTGTCACACTGGGAGTAGGCTCCAGTGTGGCACAAGGATGGTCGGTATGGAGCCGATGGGGATTTGGCACCTAACGCCATAGCAATCCTTTTGCCATGCTGTGGTGGGCTCCCCAGCGTGAACCTCCATGCTCGGGGGCAGTGGAATCGACAGGGGATTGGGCACCCCGTCAGCTATATACCATGAGTTGGCACACTGGGGTGGGCACAACGTGGCATATCGGGACACCAGGGCGCAGCACAGCCGATGGGGGATTGGGCACCTACTGCCATACGTAGTGTGTGCGAGTAGCACGAGTATGCGCAGTGTGTACTTGCTTCTGTGTGTGTGTGTGTGTGTGTGTGTGTAGGGGAGCTGAGCATGAGCAGGCGATATCTGATCGCTGCTCAGTGAAGTATAGCTCCCCCTTTCAACTGTACGCCACTGCATTTTGGAGCTGTCATAGACAGCTCCAGCATGCATTGGCGGAGTGGGGCCGCGCCTGCCAACACACTGACTGAATTGGAAGAGGGGGTGACACACCTCCGAAAACTTGGATGATGGCACTATGTTTCTTGCACATGAGTGCAAGCAAACATAACAAGGAAAACAGCAGATACTGTCACTATCTGCTGCCCTCAGTCAGTGATAGCCAGGAGTAGCATTCACTATCAGTTTCTCTTTCCAAACCACAGTTGAACAGGACAGATTACAAGCAAGGATTTGCAAATGAACTTCCATGTTTAAAGTCTTCATGGTACCAGTTACTCCAATTAGGTATGGTGGTCATGGGAAGCAGTTTCCACACTTTGTTCTGCTGCACTCAGCAGCAGAATCCTGGAGAGACCCTTTGGTTCCTTCCTGCTTTCACTGCCCCCAAATACTGTGCTCAGCTATGAAAACAATTTTTTGTAAATGGGCTGGTCTGAGTGTGCCATCCACTCTCTTGCTCAGATGAAGCCCCATTTAGCGGCACATCACAGCTTTCTCAAGCAGTCTGTTATGGGTTCACTGACCCACCACTGGCACGTCCTCACTCTCGCTCCCTCCAGCCAACACAAACTCCATGCTCACTTCTTGGGCACTGAAACCAGGTAACCACAAAACTAAAGTCTGTGTTAACTGAAACAGTGTAAAATCCAGAAATAAATGCAAAGGGCACAGGGACTAAACACAGTGGGTTTCCCTCTCTAAAAATGAAAAAAGTCTGGGTCCTATTGTTACTCACTTCAATCCCTTGCTATTGCTGTATCCCTGTACCTAAAAATGGTAAAACTATTACTAACACTTAAAAACTCTTTAAACTAAAAACAGGCTGCACATCAAAAGCCTAGTATTGCAGGCTTTCAAGGGTGACTCGATTCTCCTTTCTATTGGGTAATTATCTGCTATGGCTTGGCCACTAGTGTGACATTTCAGTAGAAAAAAGTTCAAGCAAATTATTGTTTCAAAGTATGCATTTGTAGTATGCACCCTAGAGGTTGATTATGGGATAGTAAGATAATGCTCTTTCCATTTTTCAGATATTTAATGCTGCACCCACTCTACCTGCTCAGTGTCACACATGTGACATGTCCAACGATGGTCTCCAGTGGCTTTTAGAATTCATTTTTCACAGATGCAACATTATTCACTCTAAAACTGATACCTAGCATATCATTTACCTATACGTCATTTTACAATTAACATTTCCTGTTTTTTTTTTTACCATTATTCTGTCCACTAACTTTACAACCATTTAGCCATCTAATATCAGTGTCACATTCTATGGCAATAACATAAATAAATAAAAAACATTCTGTTTTTGACTATTATGTTGTACTTTTTTAAAGCACAATGTGTTTTCAAATATGTGTTCAGTACCATAAATTATTTTTAAAAATATAAACGTGTCACATCAGAAGTCATGCATGTGACAAGGATACTTATAATGTCACATAATGAGATTTTCAAATAAATGTGTGTCCATGCCAAGCAAAACACATTTTTGTCAAAATCAATGAACAATTCCTCCTGCAGAGGAAAGTTAATATTTTCTTGACCCCACTGAATGAAAAAACTAATCTGTGTACCAAAGGCACAGATAATACTTTCCTCTCAATGGATTTAAAAGTCTATGGGCTAGACATCAAAGGGGTTGTGCCTGGCACAACTGAGCTGCACTAGCACAACCCCAGAAATGCGCCCCAGGGCAATATTCAGAAGAGGGAATTGCGCTGCACAATTTCTGATGCACCGGGGTGCAAAGATAATAATGTATGAGGTGCATCTCCAGGGAGCATGCCCATGCATTTGTGGCACAACCTGATATTCAGCCTGGGATGTGCGGCGCATAAGGTGGCACAGTCCTGAAATGCACTGTATACCGATGCGCAAACTTGAGCCTGAAAAAAAAAGGCTCAAATGATGGCCACCCACTGCTCTACTACAAGGCACAACACAGCAGCAGCCAGCTGTGGGTGGCCACTCACCCCACCCCAGTACAATGTGCAAAAGTACCCATAACGTCTCAGGTGGTCTAGTGGTCCTGCCTCCCTCCCTGTAGCCCCAATCACCATAAATAAAATATTTAAATAGCCCCGGTAGTCATTTGGTACCCCCACCCCTCCCAATGCTCCAATCCCCATAAAAATAACCTATTTGAAATTCCCTCCCGAGTAAAGGAGGGAGAGGGGGGACATGATAGAAACTTTCAAGTACCTCAAGGGAATCAACAAAGTCCAAGAGGGTAGCATCTTTCAAAAAAAGAGTTGTGCAAGAACAAGAGGGCACAATTTGAAGATAGAGGGGGGGGCGGCTCAGAAGTAATTTAAGGAAGTATTTTTCACAGAGAGGGTTGTGGATGCATGGAACGGCCTTCCGGAGGAGGTTGTGGAGTCAAAATCAGTGGGGGAATTCAAGCATGCACGGGATAGTCATAAGGCAATTTTGGGTGGTGGGGGTAGGAAGAAGTAGGCTGCTGGTTAACTAGGATCTGCAGCTTATCCAGTAGGTAGGGAAATGGGCAGTCTGGGTGGGCCAAGCGGTCCTTATCTGCCATCAAATTCTATGTTTCTATGTTTCTATGTTTCTGGTAGTCTAGTAGTTCCCCCACCCCTCTAGCAACCCCAATCACTGATCATAAGAGAAAGTCATGTCTCTGGTGGTCCAGTGGCACCCCCCACCCACACAAGATCCCCTGCCCACCCAGCTCTCCCCCAGTCATCAGTGGGCAGCAGCATACCCACCTGCATACCTCTGTGGCTGCCTGCTGAATGACAGCATACAGTACGGGCTGCAATACCATTGGTCCAGAGTGTGGATCAATGTGATTGCAGCCCACACTGTACACTGTCATTCTGTGGGCAGCTGTGGAGGTATATGGGTGGGTATGCTGCCGCCACCGGTGACTGGGGAGCTAGAAAGAAGGGGTCCTGTGTGGCGGAGGCAAAAGCACCAGACCACTAGAGATGCAACTTTCTCTTACAATCAGCAGTCAGGGTTGCAGGAGGGGTGGAAGGACCACTAGACTATCAGGGAAGTTCAAATATGTCATTTTTACAGGGATCAGAGCATCAGGAGGGGTGGGGGTACCACTGGACTACCAGAGCTGTTTAAATATTTTATTTACGGTGATCAGGGCTATGGGGAGGGAGGCGGATACCACTAGACTTCCAGGGTAATATGTAATGGTATGTTGCAGGGATCATGGCTATGGGGTGGGCAGGAGGTGCCACAAGACCACCTCTTTGGCTGCACTACATGCTATGCAGGGTGCCATGCACATTTCTCTGGTCTGCCCCACACAACACATGCAAATGGGACAATTTGTGCCTTGCATGTATTATGGCCCCATTTGCATACTGCTGGCTGAATATCAGGAATCTGCACACAGCGTAACTCTGTTGCACTGGTGCAGTTCCTATTCCTGGTATTCATCCCTGTCTGGGAGGGATGCACCAGCGCATCATATTTGTGCAGTGTGCACTACCTGATATATTCAGAGGAGATGCGCCATGGCTCATCTCTTTTGAATATTTCCCTGAGTTACACCAGCGCAACTCAGTTGCACTGCCCCATCACATGCGCCATTGCCAGGTGCACTTCTGAATATCGGGGCCTATGACTCCCATGGAGCTGAATAGCAATTAACCTTTGCATAGTTATATGCACTACAATATTGAATTAAAAATGTTATTGCACCCCATGGTCATCAGGAGCTTGTCCCACCCTCCAAGCGTGTCAGAAAAAGGACCCAAAAGCCACAATGCATTGCAGGAGCCATTGGGTATGTGATCCTTGTGTTTCAAGTCCATTCCCTGGCCAACC
Source organism: Neoceratodus forsteri (assembly GCA_016271365.2). Taxonomy (NCBI): domain Eukaryota; kingdom Metazoa; phylum Chordata; order Ceratodontiformes; family Ceratodontidae; genus Neoceratodus; species Neoceratodus forsteri. The sequence goes on from CM057456.1 coordinate 1,686,771,410, forward strand.
CAGACTCTGGTGCTGTGCCACATGGTAATATGTTAATCTGAATATTGTTCACTGTACAATGCATGTACTCAATCAATGTTTATTTTGCTCAGTTTTAATGTCCATGAACCAAATCTCTCTGGAGGGTCCAATTTAGTAATGACAGAATTTTTTGGGGGTACCACCCGCAATCTTACACTGCAGGCCACTTAAAGTAAGTTCCCTTCCAGTCTGCAGGAATCATGAATCTCGCACGATAGTTGTCCCTGTTTTTATCTTTAATCACACCTAGCTTGAAACAAAAAATAAAATGTCCTATGTACCAGAGCAATAAAACAGTCCCTGTCCATGGAGAAAACACACACTGTGACCTGGAAATAATTACATTTAACATATCTGGATACCAATGATCTTCAAACACCAGGGCAAGCCAGGTCCCAACACTGTAGTCATGATGTTCTTGCTGGTCATGTAGATCTCCATCAAGCTGGATGTGTTGCAGGTCATCCCAATGTTTCCCAACCTTGTCATCATACAGATAATCTGCACCATCCAAGATATCATGCAAACTACCTTGCTGTGCTTCATCTTGCTGGTAATCCAGTTGCATATCAGGGAGGTCATTGGTTTGAATGGGTGTTTTAGCATCATCTACAGGTATCTGGTAAGGTTCAATATGTGGCAGGGCATCATTTGTCTGGTGAAGGTCAATATGTGGCAGAACATCATCTGTCTGATGATGTTCAATATGTGACAGGGCATCATCTGTCTGGTGAGGTTCAACATGTGGCAGAGCATCATCTGACAGGTGAGGGTCAATATGTGGCAAGGCATCATCTGTCTGGGGAGGTTCAATATGTTGCAGGGCATCATCTGATTTTGGAGGTTCAATATGTGGCAGGGCATCATCTGTCTGGTGAGGTTCAATATGTGGCAAGGCATCATCTGCCTGGTGAGGGTCAATATTTAGAAGGGCATCATCTGTTTGGTGAGGATCAATATGTGGCATGGCATGATCTGTCTAGTGAGGTACAATATGTAGGATGGCATCATCTATCTGGTGAGGTTCAATATCTGGCAGGGCATCATCTGTCTGGTGAGGTTCAGTATGTGGCTGGACATCATCTATCTGGTGAGGGTCAATATGTGGCAGGACATCTTCTGTCTGTTGGCATAATCTGTCTGGACTTCATCATATGGCTTTAATATGATTTCAGAGGTTTCATCCTCACTTCCCATACAATTGCAGGAATTCACATATGTAACACTCTCCTATTTCCTGTAACAATGTAATCCTTATTGTCACAATTTTCAGTGTTATCAAGGCATCACTGACAGAAGCAGCTATGGGTAAGTTCACAAAACTCAATGACATCAGGCTGAACTGGTTAGATGGCATGGATTTTACATGTGCCAGACAATGCAATCTGGATTGAATAATTTTGTTGATCTCTGGCAGTATCTCTACCATTTATTGAGAAGATATATCTTTAACACATTCTCACATTGATTGAGACCCACTGCTGCCACACTGGGAACTGTTATGTTGTGCATGCAGTATTCATAAAATTCTTCAGCTCATCTGATCAATGATTGTCCACCCAGTACAACACTTGTAACCACACTTTGAAGTCTGTTGTCTCTCCATCAGGTCATTTTCCATGTCATAATCTGAAATAATGGTTCTTCAATGGAAATCCAAAATCATATACTGAAAAACTTACATCAGCAAAAGGGGTTTTTGATTTGTACTGTGCTGCACTTCCATTGCTGAACTTTATGATTTTCTTGATGTGTAATTTTCTGGTATTCTGAAGAAAACTAACAGCCTGTGTCATAAAATGTTGTACAGCATGACTATCATGTATGAGATCACTGGACACAGATACAAGCAATTCCTTACAGTTTAATCTACATTCAAAAGGACATCGATGTGTACAAAAGATTGGATGCAGACTTATTTTGTTTGGGACCAGTGTGCAGACTGCACCTCCCTCTGAAAATGACACATGTAATTTTCTCCAAAATCAAAAACCATAACAATTGCATCTTCTGGTGGATATTCTGAAATTAATGAATATTGCTGGTTCTGCCAGCTGGTGACACATATGTTTGACCATGGTTTCTAATTTCATTATTATTTTTTCAATTAATTGATTAAGGGAGCACATCTTCATGAGAAGTGTTTTTCTTTTAACTACTTTCCCATTAAAATTCCTGTTAATGGCCTCCTAACTCTACCATGTAACAGTATTCAATGGCACTTCACTCTGCAATAAAGGCAACAACTGTTCTTGAAGCAGATGAAGTCCACATGATGAACAATCTCTGCCTACACAATCCATCTTGTGTTTGACACTTTCACCCCTTGGGCATAGCGTCATGTTGACAGTATCATATCAGTCACCTATCTCAATGCTGGTTGAATTTAAGAAAGGCAGTAAACATTTTAGCTTCAGCTTGATATTTTTACACTAGTCACACAGACAATTATCAAAAAATGTTCCGTGTTTTGTGGTCTTGACATTCTTTTGTCACAATTTGCAAAATGTACTAAATCCAATCTTGCTGTTTGTTTTTGATGTATAAACTAAGTATGCACTCTTCAAAGTGTGTTCCAACATGTGTTTGACTTTTCCTGTCTTCTTGCTGACCAATTTTTTCATTAGTAGTTCATGAGCGATTTTTCTGCTTTCAAAGAATTTGGTCACTTGTTTTGTTTGCACTTGTAAGAGGGCATCTAAGCATTTTTTCCTCTAAGGCTCACAATTTTGTAACAATGTTTGTAGGTAAGCCTGATTTGTCTGAAGTAACTTAGAGACACTTATCATTAACTTATATTTCTTCAATATTGTGCCAACACCATGTGTAATTACTTTTCTTTCCTTCAATTTTATTATTGAATTTAGTTTTGAACTTATGCCATCAACGAAGACACCATAAAATTTCAATTTTATTTTAATATCTGGGCTATAATGGCAATCTATTTGCTTGGAAAGGCAAGAAAAATGTACGTTTTGTAATAACAATGCAAATGTACTTGGGCTTGATGGCATGCTATGATTCAAACATGATATTCTTTTACATACTGCTACATGTGCTCTACAGCAGCTTAGTTTCTGCCGCTCATCAGTATTAGCCTGTGTCATGGGTCTTCTTGCTTTTTCCATTCTCTCTTCCTGCTTTTTCCATCCTCTGCCTCTCTCTTTTCTTCTGGCTGAATCTCTCTTCCTCTGTCTCCAATGCTGCTGTGCCATCATCTTTTCTTGTTTCTCACCTTTTTTTGAGCCTCCAGTATTCATGTAATTTTTTTCTTTTTGGTGTCTCGTTTTAGGAGTGGGTTTCCATGTTTCAGTCAAAGTCGATTCATTTAACTTTCATCTTTCTCAAAGTTTTCTCTGTCTTTCTCAGCATAGCATTCTTGTTCTCCCTCTGCTCTTCTGTCATGTCCCATCATGCTTCACTTGCACGATCTATATCATATTCTCAATAGGCCTGGTAGCTTTCTGGATCTTCCTTTATACACTGATGGTATAACTTCATCTGTTCAGAATGACTTGTGGGAGTTTTCACTGGAACCAGTGCTTTTGGAGCACATAGACAAAGTTGAAATCTCAAACCTAAATAGTGAGTCAACAAACTGTGTCCTTAGACAATGTGAAATATATACAGAGTTGCTGCATAAATTTAGAATTGACTAGATCACAACCTTGTCAGAAGCAGCCCAGGTCAGTTTTGGTAGTGGAGAAGGGGAAGGTGGGTACAGGGAAACACCAACTGCACAGGATTTCCTGGAATGAATGTGCAGCACACAGCAAGATCAGTATAAAAATATTTATATGGAACAAGAAATATAGAACAGCAACAACAATAACAACAGCAACAACATCAATAACAGTAACAACTGAACTGTCAGGCATTTGGAAAAGGCTGAAGGCATTTGAAGACAGCATGATAGTGGGGGAGACTAGAGATGCTGTACCAGTAGCCATCCAATGCTGTGAGTAGACTCTCTTAAGTGGTCCCTTCTACTAACCATCAGTCGTGTTACAGAAATTGTTTGGCAACTAGAGGGTGGCAGATGACTGAGATGCACTGTGTTGTGTTTATAACACATACATAAATTATAACAGGGCTAGATACAAACATAAACTGTATTGTGACCAAAAAAATCTAGTTTAGTACTTCATATCATCAACTAACATTAATAACTGATCTGTTCAGCTTTATTTGTCATGATTGATTTCATTTCAGCATACAAGTCCTCCTCTGTCATCAACATGCAATGGTGTCCAGAGAAAGTACAAAGATGGGAGACTATGGGGGAGTCTGAAATGACACCCATCACATTTGCATGTAATAACCCTCTATTTCTCTTAAAATATTGTTAAAATGTATGGACACTGACACTCAGAATGTAGGACACTGGACAATAATTGGTGCACATCACCACATATATCCACAAAATCAGAAAAATAGGCACTTAACGTCACCTGTTCACAGCTTGGAGTCTAGCTGAAGATTAACAATGGGGTGATAAAGACTCACACTGAGTCTATTGTGGGGTTCACAACCTTGTACTACCAGGTGTAAGGTCATAAGGAGCTGTTCATCACTGTGGCCATGGCCATGGCCATGTTGCACAATGAAGGAGATTGAGGGGCACATATTCAAAACAAGGGATGTGCACCATGCAAAGAGATGCACAACACAAAAAAATTGCGCAACTGCAAAACAGCATGATATTCAGCAGAGGGTCATGGAAACGCAATCACGCAAACATGGCTGAATATACCATGGGTGCGTGATCGCACAAACAAACATGCACTGTGCAACAGGTCACCACTGAATATGGGTACCAAGCACAGAGGCTCAAAGAACACATGCCTGAACAGGGTGCACGGAGCACTGTATGCATGCATGCATGTGGGACAGTGGGCGGTGCTGAACAGCAATTGCACATCTGATGGGGGAAGACCCCCGCAACAACCAGGGGCCAAAGGAGCAGGCTGCAGCAACATGGGGAGGGAGCAATAGACGTGCATTGGACACACATGCCCAGGGCTATGCACACCTCTGTACCAGTGGAAAAGGGGAAGGTGGGTACAGGGAAACACCACCTGCACAGGATATCCTGGAATGAAAGTGCAGCACACAGCAAGATCAATATAAAAATATTTATATGGAACAAGAAATATAGAACAACAACAATTACAATGCCTGGTTAAATAAAGTGATTGGTTGATAACAACAGCAACAACATCAATAACAGTAACAAGTGAAGCAAGCAAGAACAAGGGGAAATGGTGGGAAGGTGGCAACTATTTACAGAGGGGAAGTGGGGCAGTGGGAGATCGGGGGGGGGTGGAGAAATACATCAGAAATGTTCCAATGTCCTAGGTCCAGGCCTGAGTGGCACGTGTCTGCTGTAGTGTAGTGCCTAGGTCACCCCGAAGGGCAACAATGTTCCAATTCACCATCTGCATTGATCTTATCAGGGTCCCAAGCTGCAAAATCACAGTCCACAACAACATTGAGGTCCTCCATGCCGGTGTCCGTGGCACTGCACCACATCCATGCTGCAGCATCCCCTGAGCACCATACACAGTCTGTAAATGACCAGGAGAAACAAAGCATAAACTCAGTCAAGCCACCCAGTAATGTGGACAAGATCCATATGTACAAAAAATTCGGGAACCCACCAGCCTTCTATACAGAGAAGACACAGTTTAAATAACTTAATTTAACTCATTTATTTAGAAAAATAAAAAAGGACACATACCATCTGTCCATAATGCTTGAAGCATTTCAGATATCAAGCAATCCTTTATCAAAAGCTATTTTTGTGGATGAGATGCAGGTACAGCCCCCCACCAACAAGCATCTGGACCATGCAGCCACACTTGCTGTGAGTCCAACAATGGCATGACAAATACCCACTGATCCACACCAGAGAGACACTCGTGGGACATGCATGGCATGGTCCCATGGTTGGGTGCCATCTAGTGGACTGCTACATGGTATACAGCTGCCATGCCAGTGCCACTGCCATGCCACTGACCATGACTAAGACCCCGTAAATCAGCACTGAATACCGTACAGCTGGCCAGTGGCATCACCTCAACAGGCACACATGATGGAGGCCTGTGATGTGCACACAGAGCCAACAACAAAGCAGGGAACACACAGTGCAGAGTCCGACATATGCTGCATGGTTGCACACACACATGACCACAGCACTGGGCTGACATCATCTTCTGGGGATGTCACAGTGACTGCACTGCAACACAGGACAGCACAGCATGGCTGCACACACTGTACCACAATGTGTACAATGTACATACCAGTGACAGAGGTGGCAGTCACCAGCATTTGGCACTGTGCATGCACACACTGTGCAGTGTGGTAACCACACATTCTATGGAATGTGTACCAGGGATGCCCAAACAGCAGGGACAGAGTGTACCTGCAATGTGTATGTCATGACATGGGACCATTGACCATCATGTCCTGGATGCAATGGGTGGATATCCAGACACAGGACATGGATACACACACACCTGGCATACAGTGATGGACATGACCGTGGCTGCATGGGACACAACAGCACATGTGCGTGACACATGTGTATGCCACAACCAGGCTGCAGAGGCACAAACAGTGTGCACTCATGGCAAAGCCATGGCACTGCAGCTGCAACACCTTGCATGGATACACAGTGTTGCACTCACCAGTGCTGGCCATGTGACACTCAGATGACAGTGGAAGATGTGTAGACAACAACCATGGCACATTCAGTGCAATGCATACAAGACAGTGGCCAGTACCATTGCATAGATAGGTTCCAATATGCAGTGTGCATATGTGTGCCTGGCAGTCACTGTACGGAGGATCTGGCTCCTGGTGGACAATGATAGATGTGCATATCCAGTGGGATATACAGTGTGCCAGTCTGAGCATACAGCTCACATGGCTGTGGGTAGCACAGCACATTGGTCCAACTACACATGATGTGTGCAACATTGTAACATCCAGGCACATGACGCAGGTAGCTGTGCAGCCAGAGCCCATGGCTGTGTTGTACCGGCCCTGTGGCCAGTTGTGACACACCCTGTGCTGAACATGTTGCATGTGAATGTGCAACATGGGCACTGCAGGCATCACAGGTATGCATGACACACAAGGTGGCTGGCAGGTGTGCCAATGACATGTGTGCTGCTACTGATGGGTGTCAGCATGGTTCATCTTGCTGTGCTGCATGGCCCACATACTGTACCAGAGTGCAACCTGTGCACTCTGGGCCCACTGTGGACCCTGCACAGTGCAGCGATGACCACCTGGTTGCTGTGTGTAGGATATGGTAGTTTGTAGTGCCCATATGTGAGCACAGCAATGGAACCTGGTGGGATAACCTTAGGACATGTATGTAGCCAGGGTAGGTACAGGTGGCACTCCTAACAGCCTTGTGTAAAATGGTCCTGGAATTAGGGGTTGGCCCACAGGAGTAGTGGAGGGCCAATGTAGTCAGCCTCCACATGTGTGGTTACAGAGTGGATACTGGAAACCATAGACCTGTCTGCCTGATCCCAGTAGTGGTTATTATTGTGGAAGCACTGCTACAGGAAAGGATGGTGGTGCACCATGAACCATGTGGAGCACAAGAACCGTGGCAACACGGACCCACATGAGGAAGGACATGTCACACTAGTAGGACAGTCTACCCGACTAGGACACCAGGGTGGTGGATGGGGGGAGGGGCAGTGGAAGTGGCCCACTGTGTCCTCAGCAAGGCAGGTGCCAGCAGTGCACACAGGAGACTAGTGTAGCGACTGGTCAGCATGGGTGTGTGTATGGAATTGGTAATGGAGTTGACCACAGAGAGTGGTAGTCAACAGGGCAGTAGCTGAGGTAGTGAGTGTGACTGATGGTGTGCCATAGGGGTCTGTGCTAGGGATTGTGCTATGTAACATCTACAACATTAACATTGTGGATGGGCTGTGGATGAATATATGCCTCTGTGCAGATGGCACCAGGATCCACATTACAGTGTATGCCCCAGGAGGGCATGGGACAATAAGGAAGGACCTAGCCATGCTAGAGAACCTGTCTGGAGTAAGGCAGATTGTAATTACCATGTAAATGTGCAGTTCCATGCACTTGAGGGCAGGAACCAAGGAGAGGAGTACATGATGGGCGGGGCTGTGTCAGAGGCCACAATACAAGATGGAGGCCTGGTGGTGCCCATGACCTGAGACCCAATGTTGGCCAATCAATGTGATGGGCCAGTGTGGAGATTCAGCAGAGTGTGGGGTGTAATGGGAGCGGTGTCACCAGCATAGGGGTACTCATGCCGCTGTACAGGACAGTGGTGTGATGACACTCAGGGAACTGTGTCCAGTGCTGGTGGGAACATCCCTGAAAGGTCATGGACAAAGTGGATGCAGTCCAATGAAGGCCGCCAGACATGGTTCAGGGACTGCAGGAAAGGCCATACTATGAGGGAAGCTAGTTGCCACATATGTACACCCTGGATGCAAGGAGGTGGAGGGAGGACATGAATGACACCGACATGTATCACATGGGAGTACATTAGGTACAGGAGGGTGGGAAGATCCAAATGTGGCATGGCTGTAGATGTACATGAGGGCATGACATGTGACAGGACTGTGACAGACTGTCAAACAATGCTACACAGTAGGTCATCACAAAGAGGGTGGTGGAACTGTGGAACAGCCTGCCGGCAGGGAGGTGGGGGCAAGAGTGTTGGGGGGGTCCCTACTTGCATGGGACAGTCTTGGGCTGCCATAGCAGTTCAGAACAGTGTATGAATGTGGAGACATAGTAGGAACCATGGCATTCATGCTAGGCAGGGATACAGTGTAGCCAACATAGCCCGGTCGGGGCCAGCTGCAGTGAACAACAATGTGTCCATGCAATGATGCATGACATGTGTCAACCACAGTATGTGACATGCATGGCTATGGCAGGCAGTACAGTGTGCATGCCACACATGTGCCTTTGTGGGGGCCATACCCACAGATGCCACATGCATGTGCCATGTGTAGGTTTAGCATGTAGTGATAGGGGCATGTGTGCACTATCACAATGACACATGTATATGTACTTACATGACTGTCCGGTATGGGCCATGCTCCTCACTGTCACCCGTCCGGTGCCACCAACCCCGTCATGGTCCTGCACTCTCGAAGGCTGCATGGCCCTGCCCCTGGCTGATAGGTCTGCAAGGAAACAGACATATGGACACAACTAGAATCATGACAGTACACACATGCCCCCCACCTGGCTACACACTGTGCAGTGCCACTGCCTCCTGTGGACACACGCCATGAGGCAAGGCCTGCACTGGAGGATGGACCACTGTGTGAGGCCCAATGGCCCGATGAGCAGGCATGCACAGGCCACAGAATCAATGACTCCCCATAGGGGACCATCTGTACAACCCCAGCACACACTACAGTGTCCCACCTTGTGAACCCTGCACTGCATGTGAGACATTCACATATACACCTCTCCTGTGCAGCATGGCCATTCCCCATGGCACAGCATCCCCAGGACACCCGGGTCACAGTTGTCTGCCCACAGATGGTCAGGCATGGGGTATGCATGCAATGGGCACCATCACTGTGGTCATGTGCTGCAATGTGCAATGTGCCTCGCAGTCTGTCATGTAAGCATTCTGCATGCCATGGCATGCAGCAGCTGGGCACATATGTGTGCCCATGCAGAAAAGCCCATGGTCACATGCAACAGAAACTGGAACCATGTGGTCTTCTCTGTGCCATGGTCACAATGTGCATACTGTCCATGAGCTGCCATGACATGGTCGTACAGCAATGCCATGGTCTCCAACATGTACCTGTGGACAAAGTAGTACCACTGCATGTGTCTGAATATGGTGTGGCACATATGTGGATGCAGTATATACCTAGGCATGGCACCAAGGCTTCCCAGAACCATAGTCTGGTACCTGTTGAGCCTATCCTGGTCCATTCTCCTCATGTCCCCATATCAGTGGCAGCACTGCTCCCCTGTCCTTTCCACACCTGTCCTCTACACCAGCCCGCTGGCCACTTCGGCCCTCACCACTGACCTGGGTCTGTCAAGGTCTTCTGGTACAAACAACTGTCCCTCCAATGGGACAACTAAATCAACCAGGCCAGTTCAATATCTGACAACCTGTGGTTCCTCCTGCTGGCCACCACTTGCCAAGACACCTGTACCATGTTCACAGGTCGATGTGATTCAGTGTCTCAATTGGCCTATACACCAGACTGTCTCATACCTATTGCGTGATTGGCCATTATGTGCTATGCATGCGTGGCATGTGTTTGCGCCTTTTGTTAGCACGATAGGGATTGGCAGTCCACACACTTGGCATGCATGGTGACATATGCGTGGGAGGCAAACCAAAGTCACGCACCATGCTAACATGCATGCATGGCAATTGTGTGGCACCATATTGTGGAGTTCAAGCTGTGCCATGACCTGCACCATCCAGACTGCACTGTGCACTGTGGTAGCATGGCATGTGTGCATCACACATGGCTGTCCAACATTGTGTTAGCATGATTTGGAGGGCATACACCACTGGATTGCACCTGGCTTGTGGTGAGTGATGTAATGATGTGTGTTGGACATTGTGCTACTGCTGGCAACTGTGCACAGTGACATTCCACCATACAGACATTTATGTGCAATGAGTGTTGATATGCGCAGAGCAGCACACAGCAATATTCAGCCAGTATATGCAAATGAACTCATTACACAGTCTGTGCCCATCCAGGACATTAGCATCTCATTACCAGAATGCGTTCACCTGATTTGCATGCTGATTAGCATAAAAGCAGGAAAGCTTCACTAGGACACAGTGGTGTACAGAAGGAACTGCATCCTTACAGGTAGGACTTGCTCCCATTGTTTGTGTGAGTGTGATTATGTCTGGTTTTGTGCCTGCTGAACACTGGTCTTTGCCATGCTGACAGGTCATTTGTCTCTTACTGTGTTTCCACAGCACCAGAGATATCGACTACCAAGCGTAGGAGACCAAACTGTTCAAAGGATGAGCTGATGGCCCTGACCGAGGCCTATGTTCTGAGGGAGGCTATGCTAAGCTGTAGGACAGGCATACTGCAGCAGTATGACCAGGGCTGACTTGAGGTGGCTGAGGCCTTGAATGCATCGGGGGTGTACAACTGCACACCCCAGGAATGCAGAAAGTGTGCCAGTGGTCTCAGGGTGTGGACAAAGGGCCTACTGGCACAGGCACATCACGAACAGCAGGCTACGGGGGGGTCATCGTGTGCCTGCCAGATGACCATGCAGGAGGCACTGATGGCAACAGCATTCCAACAGGTGGCCCTACAGGGTATTGCAGGTGGTGGCCAGGAGGCTGGCCTTGCATGGACCCAGTGCAGTAAGTAGGCATTTGTACAGTCAAGGCTTCACATGCATGTTCCATCACAGGGCAGTCATGTTCACAGGGCACAGTCCAGTGTGTCTGTCATTACAAAACCTGCACATCCACTGTACACGTGTTCACACTGCACTACTTATGTCTATACTGTATAAGTCACTATGGCTGTACACCCCATTGCTGCATGTTTCTCATACTGCCTGCACGCATGGTGTACACGTGTGCCAATTGGCGTGTACTTGCACACATGTTACCATGTTGATACAGTCCTAACAATGTTGTCTTTTCCCTTTCACTGCACCTCCATGAGCTGGGACCAGTGGTGGTCTGCAGGATTATGCTGCAGAACACCATGCGCCATCAACAGTGGCTAGTGTCACCACTGTTGCGATGTCTGCCACGGACCAGGCCATGCATGGTGTGCATAATGAAGGTGATGTTGGTGATACTAACATACTAAAATGCCAGCAGAATAGGCCTAACGGTCTTTCGTGTCTGCTCATTTGGTCAGCCCCCACCCTGGGTGCTGACCTTGCTGTCCCCCTCACCTTCTCTGGCTTCTCCTTCCCAGTTCCAGATATTCTTGCTGCATTGGATTTTGCTTCCAGAACCCTTCCCTGTACCTGTCCCACCCCTCTTGAACCCTCCACTGTTTCTGCCTCCACCAGCCCCTAGGCAGTGCATTCCATGGCTCCACCACCTCTCAGTGAAGTAGCACCTCCTCCTTTCTCCCTGAATCTTCCCCTCCAGCTTCCACCCATGCCCTAGTGGCCCCTCCTCCTTCCTTCGAAGCACCCTGACTGTTCCTCCCCTATTTACCCTCTTCATGTACCTGAAGACCTCTATCATGTCCCCCAGTCCCTTCTCTCTTCCAATGTGTACATATTTAGCTCTTCGAGCCTCTCCTCATAGGTCCTGTCCCCCAAGCCCCAAATCATTTTGGTTGCCCTCCTCTGGACCCTCTCCAGGAGGTTAATGTCCCTCTTTAAGTGTGGCCTCCAAAACTGTACGCAGTACTCAAGGTGCGGCCTCACCAAGCAGTTATACAGAGGGAGTATCACTTCCCTCCTTCTGGAGGTGATCCCCCTAGCGATGCATCCCAGCATCCTGTTGGCCTTGGCTGCTACCCTCCTACAAGTCTCAGAGTTGTTCATCTTGACATCCACCACCACCCCCAGGTCCCTCTCAGCCATCGAGACTTGTAGCATTCCCCAGGGTGTACACTTGGCCTGGGTTTCTGGCCCCCAGGTGGAGTACCTTGCATTTCCCTGCATTGAACCTCAGCTTCCACTTTCTAGACCATCTTTCCAGAGCCTCCAGGTCCCCCTGTAGGGCCACCCTCCCTCCTTCCCATCTACCACCGCCCCCAGTTTTGAGTCATCTGCAAAGAGACTCATCTCACTCCTGATTCCTGTCCTTATGTCAGAGACGTAGGCATTGAACAGAAGGGGCCCAAGGACTGATCCCTGTGGGACCCCACTCATCGACCCTCCTTGGGATGAGACTATCCCACCAACTACGACCCTCTGGGTCCGGTCCTGGAGCCAATTGCCATCCATCTGATCATCTGGTTCCCCACCCCATTTCTCCCAGCTTATCCAACAGGCCCACGGAGGAACAGAGTCAAATGCCTTGCTGAAGTCTAGAAAGAGGACATCCACTGGTCTACCCAGGTCCAAGGCACTTGTCACCCAGTCATAGAACTCCACCAGGTTTGTCTGACACGATTTCCCCAGGATGAATCCATGCTGTCTATCGTCCAGGCACCCTGACTTATCCAGGTCCCCCCCAGCCTCTCCTTGACAATGCCCTCCATCACCTTGCCCTCCATCACCTTGCCCACCACCGATGTCAGGCTGACAGGCCTGTAGTTCTCTGCCACCTCCCTTGATCCCCCCTTGTGGATAGGCACTATATGCGCCACCTTCCAGTCTTGGGGCACCCACCCTGTCCTCAGAGAGATGGTGAAAAGCTCTGCCAGGGGTTTCGCCAGGACATCTGCAAGTTCCTTCAGCACTCTGGGATGTAATTTATCCAGCCCGGTGCTTTCTCCGTCTTAAGGGAGCTGAGGGCTTCTCACTCTCTGCTGTGATTTCCACTTCCGTACCTCTTCTCCTGCTTAGCCCTCCCCCACCTGCCAGTGATGCCTCCCTCTCCCAGACCTGCCGATCGGCAAGGGTCCCTCCTCAGTATCTCTGTCTCCTCCCATGTATGATGCAGCACCCCATTTTCCTTGTGAAAACTGAGGTGAAGTACTCATTTAGTACCTCAGCCTGCTCCCCGGTCTTGTGCCCATCTCTCCCTGATTTAATCCTGCTAATCTGCCCCTTCACCCTTCGTTTTTCCCCAATGTATCTAAAGAACCCTTGTTCCTCTCCTAATTTCCCTGGCCAGGTTCTGCTCCTTCCTTGCCTTAGCCGCCTCACCACTCTAGTGGCCCTTCTAGCCATCAGCTCGTACTCCCCTCGATCCCTTTCACTCCTTGAGCACTTGAATTGCTTATAGGCTGCTTTCTTTCCCCGCACCACCTCCTGGACCTCCCTGGTCCACCAACAGGGTTTTTGGGCCCTACCGCATTTTCGTCTTACTCTTGCACAGGTGCTGGTAGCATCTTGCACCCCTCTCCTGTCGATTTCCCACCTACTATCAGCGTCCATGTCTGACCCAATCCCATCCAAATGCTCCTTAAGGATCCTTCCCATTTCCTTAAAATCCGCCCCCCTGAAGTCGGTTACTTCCGTCTTTGTGCAGCCTTCTACCCCTCCTAGGTCCAGGCAGAACCAGACCGTGGCATGGTCACTCCCCGCCAATGGGTCCTTTACCTCCAGGCCCCCAATCTGGTCACTGTCTGCCAGGACCACATCCAGTACTCGTGCCTCCCTGGTCGGTTCCCCCACCTGCTGAGTTAGGAACGCGTCTTGAAAGACATCCAACAACCTCTGTTCCCTGGGTTCCTCTGCCCAGTCTGCAGTGTCTCCTAACATCTGCCACCAGACTGTCCTCCAGCTCCTCCGCCAGGGCAGGGGGTCTATACACCACTCCTATTTTTACTCTCTTGCCCCCCCTTGTTATCAGGGTGACCCAAATTGCCTCCACAGTTCCCTCCGCCTCCTCTACTCCCCCTATGCCAATACGGTTTTTGACTATCATTGCTACCCCTCCTCCCCTTCCCTCCCCCCTGTCCTTCCTGAACATAGTGTAACCCTCCAGGTTCAGGTCCCAGTCATGTCTTGCAGTGGTCCAAGTCTCAGTGACCGCTGCCACATCCACTGCTCCCTCAGTTAGCATGGCCTGGAGCTCAGGCATTTTATTGCCCAAGCTCCTGGCATTTAGCAGGACTACCTTCCACCCTTTCCCTATAGTTCCATTTCCCTGCTCGTGTTCCCATGGGGATTCTGTTTTCCCTGGTCTGCACTTTGCCAGTTGGCCTTTTCCTGCAATCCTCCTGGTTTCCATGGGGGTGGAGACAGAGTCCCCTCCTTTATCGCACCCCTTGACAGCCTTTTCTCCCATCCCACCCCCTTCACAAGTTTAAACCCCACTTTTCACCAATGAACCCCTCTATTTTCAACTTAAGGATTCCCCTCCCCTCCAAATTGAGATGTAGTCTATCTCTAGCATACAGCTCCTTATCCTCCCAGGTCTCCCCCCAATCCCCCATCAACCCATACCCTCTGGCCTCATACCACTCCCTGAGCCACTGATTTATCTCCCTAATTTTTTTTTTTTTGGTAATTAAAGTTTTATTACTTTTAACCATTATACTGAGGTAACACACATACGTTACTATAACATGAATTACTGAACATGTACATTCACTTATCAATACAAGTGATTCTGTAAATCTAGTACTTTCTGATGGAGAAACAATAACGTACACTGAAAAAATTGGACAAATAAAATCCCACTACCGCTATCCTCTCCCCTTCCCTATCCCCAATTGTAAGTCATCCGAACAAGTCAAAAAAAAGTTAAAGAGGTGTATGCTACCACAATCAAACCCATAGTATTATGGCTTCCAGGTCATACAAAATTGCTCCAGAGAGCCCCGGAGCGAGATATACTGTTCACGCCTATCCTGCATAGAGGCAATGTGCTTTTCAAGCTGCGGTGCTAGTGTGCACTCCCTATGCCACTCCACAAGGGCGGACACGGTGTCCGATGCCCAATGTCGAAGAATTAGCAACTTCATCACCGCTGAGACCAGAGCAACACGTGC
Source organism: Neoceratodus forsteri (assembly GCA_016271365.2). Lineage (NCBI taxonomy): Eukaryota > Metazoa > Chordata > Ceratodontiformes > Ceratodontidae > Neoceratodus > Neoceratodus forsteri. The sequence continues at coordinate 1,686,787,042 of CM057456.1, forward strand.
CCGCTATGTTTTAGGAGCTGACGTAGGGAAAGCAAGCAGCGAACAAACTTCGGCAGTGTCCATTTTACCTGAGCCAAGGATAGGGTCCAGCCTATTACCTATAGTCCTCCAGAGAGTATGAATCATCGGGCATGTCCATAATAAATGATATAGAGTTCCCTCTTCTTTTCTGCACCGCCAACAACAAGATGAGCTGAGCGCGCCCCGTCTAAATAGGCGAGAAGGGGTTAAATATAAATGATGCAAAATATTAAAATGTATAAGTCTAAGCCTATCTTGTTTAATATATCTGTATGCATTCAACCAAAGTGTTTTCCAAAACTCCGGGGAGTCGCTTATATTTAGAACTCTCACCCAGTAGAAACCTACACCGGAAGGGAGCCTGTGATCCCATTCCTGGAGGAGACCGTGAACCTTGGAAATAGCATGTGGTTGCTTCGCTAGATCCCAGACGGAATCCATATTAATTTCCCCCCTGTCCAACACAGAGATCACTGCAAATATCTGTTTTAGAGCTTTATTAAGCTGTAACCACTTGAAATAATCTGCATTCGTGAGACCCAAGCTTATTTTGAGAACCTCGAAAGAACGTGGGCCAACCTGATCGCATAAATCGGAAACTGTCATCTTACTTAATTGGGGCCAGAATGCTACAGGTATGGGAGAGCCCGCAATTTTAATTTGGGGATTATCCATGATAGGTTGGGCGCCCGAGAGCCACCAACGGACACCTAGAAAGCGTTGGAGCTAATGATAAGCTCTGATTGACCAGCCTAAAGGCTTGTTTTTGAGGAATTTGGGTAAGGCAGCCCAAGGGGTAAACAACAGAGCATATAAGGAGCATTTAACTGTCTTCACCAGACTCCGTTCAATATCTAACCGAAGGGGCAAGTATTCATCCTGTCCCCATTCTTTGGACCATAGGGCCAGCTTACACATATGTTGAGCAAGGTAGTACTTAAAAAGGGAAGGAGCAGCTAGACCGCCTCTATGTTTAGGAGCTGACAAATTCAGATATGATCTGCGAGCTGTTTTACCATGCCACAAGAATGAATTGAAAATCTTCTGTACTTTCATAAACCAATCGCTTGAAGGTAGAATCTAACATATCTAACGGATAGAGTATCTTTGGAAGGACAATCATTTTTAGGAGATTTAGTCTGCCCCATAAGGAAAGAGAGATTGAGCTCCATCTCTTAAGATCATTTGTAATCTCTCGAATTAGAACTGTTAAATTCTCCTTAATCATAAAAGCAAAGTTTGTACTAATATTTATGCCTAAAAAAGTAATGTATTTAGTTTCCCAGCCCAAATCTAAACCCTGTATATCTGTTTTCCTAGTAAAATGATTTAAGGGGAAAACTTTTGTTTTAGCGTAGTTCAATTTGTAGAAAGATACTTTAGAAAAACTATTGATTTCTTCTAAAATGTATGGGAGCACAGTTGCTGGATTTACAACATGCAATAGAACATCATCGGCATGTACGGTACCTACATAGCTAGAGTCGCCAATTTGTATGCCTTTAATAAGCGAGTTATTAGTTAACCTACGGAGTAGAGGCTCTAGATACAAATTAAATAATAAAGGGGACAGCGGACAACCCTGTCTAGTGCCTCTCTCCAGAATAAAAGCCGGTGATAACATCCCGTTGCATTTCACCCTCGCCGAGGGGGAGGAATACAAGATTTTTATCCAACCAATGAAGTTATGGGGTAAGCCAAAATTCGAGAGAGTAGCGAACAGAAAAGGCCAAGACACCCGATCAAACGCTTTTTCAGCTTCGAGTGATAGGAGAGCTGCCGGGATTTTCAATTCTTTGGCTCTATCGATGAGATGCATTAATTTTCTTATATGATCATGAGAGAGCCTCCCTTTCATAAATCCTACCTGTTCCCTACTTATCAATCGACCCATCACTTTTGATAATCTATTAGCCAAAATTTTGCCAGAATTTTAATGTCAGTGTTAAGGAGAGATATTGGTCAATAACTATCTAATGCAGGGATCTTTACCAGGCTTTAAAATTAGGGATATTGTGGCTTCTAGGAAGGTTGGGTCAGATATGCCATAATTGAACCAGTATGTGAAAGTATCTAGCAAAATTGGCGAGATATCAGAGAGAAAAGTTTTGTAAAAATTACTTGTGAACCCATCAGGACCCGGAGATTTATCAAGAGGTAACTGCTGAATCGCTTGATGAATTTCCGAGATTGTTATTGGGAGATTCAGGCCTTCAGCTTCGGCTTCTGACAGCCTTGGTAAATTAGTCGCCCTCAAAAAGGCTGTAATTTCTGAGTCTGAAGGCCTGGAGTCTGGCTCCTGGGCGTACAATTTTTGGAAGTATTCTCCAAAAATCTTTGGTATCTCTCTTGGGTCTGTACATATCTGGCTCCCCTTACTAACCCGAACCCCTATGATATGCTGAGATGAATCTATTTGTTTTACCGCAAAGAAAGGAGTTTACTGGCCTTTTCTCCTAAATCTAAGTATTGGAATTTCGTTCGAGAGAGAGCTAATTCTGCTTGCTGAAAGACCATTCCCATATACTGTGCTTGTAATTTGTGTAACTCAGCCCACTCAGCATCAGACGATCTCCGGGATAAACTATGTTCTAACCCCTTGATTGAGGATAAAAGTGAACCCAACTGCTCTGTCCGCTCTCGCTTCTTCCTCGAGGCCAATTTAATTAATTCACCTCTTAGTGAACATTTAAGAGCTGCCCATATCATATCCGTGTGACCCACAGAGCCCTTATTCTCTACCAGAAAATTGCCTATAAAGTCTTTCATGGCCCTTAATGACATTTGTTCTTTTAGTAATTGAGAATTTAACCTCCATTGTGATGACCTGCAAATTTCTGGGTAAGGCCTATAGACCATACTGACTGGAGCATGATCCAAGATAATTCTTGCAGAAATATCCACCATGAATATATTAGAAACCGCCGAGGAGCTGACTAATATGTAATCAATTCTTTTATCTCCCTAATTTTTCTTTTGTGTTCCCCACTAGCCCTTGGCACTGGCAGGATTTCTGAGAAGGCAACTGTGCATCCTATGTCATGACAGACCCTGGAGAGCTCCCTGAATCTTGCCTGTATCTCTAGCTTGCTATTTCCCTCAATGTCATTTGTACCCAGGTGGACCAGTATGTTTGGGGATCCCCCACAATCCTTTGCCAGCTGATATACCACGTGCTTAGCCCTGTGCACCATTAGTCCAGGGAAGCATCTTGTTCTAACTGGCCAAGCTTCTCCTCACTATCCCATTTGATACCCTGATCATAGAATCCCCAGCAGGAGCACTCTGACCTCCTTTTCCTCCTTCCCCCTTCCATGTCCCTCATCCTTTCTACAGGCCCTCCACCCAGCTGGCTCCTTGTTCCTCCCCTATCTGGGTGCCACATGCCACCCTGCTTATTTACCATGGCCACCCCTCCCTCCAATCCTATGCCTCCTCCTCCTCCTGAGTATCCTTCTGTACCTTGCTAATTCCCTCACTGCTGCAACTGATCCTTCTCCCCATCTGCTAAACTAGCTTGGCTCATCCTCCCTTCCTTCCTGTCTCCATTTAGTTCCTCCTTGCTTGTCATGCTCCCCTGGCCTAAACCCTCAGCTCCCTTTACTGAATCCTCCTTGTACTTCTGGTCCTTCTCCTTTACCTTTCCTCCCAACTGGTCCTTCTCCTTGCGCTTTCCTCCCTCTTCCCCCTGCCCCTCCTGCTCCGATTCACTGCTCCCCCATTCTCCTGCATACCAGGTCCCCCCCTGTTCTTCCTGCTATCTGGCCCCTGCCTCCTGCCTCCCACTCCCACTCCCTTTCCATCTCTAACCACCCCTGTCATGGCTACATCACCCCTCTCATCCTTGAGCAGAAGAAGAGAATTGAAGTGGTTACTGAGTGTAAGGTCTGATCCACCTCCCCGCCTTGCTTCCTTCTGTCCAGCCCTGGCCATCTGCCTACTTCCCTGAGAATGTTGTCCCTCCGTCCCCCCTTTGTGAGGGTCCCCACTTACCTGCCTGCTTCCTTGGTAGTGTCCTTTTGGACCCCCTCTGCCAGGGTCCCTATGTGACCCCTGAGTATTCTCCTGCACTCCTTTCCCTATGCCCCCCAGTGCTTGGTGCAACCCTGTGAGAGATTCCCAGCCCCCTTCCCCAACCATACCACCCCCCTTCCCCCAGCTTTCTCCTAATCCCCGCAACCTCCTCCCTAAGCTGTGCTAGCTGGTAGCACACTGGGCAACCACTGAACTTCCAAGCCCAGTCCAGTATCATGGCTGCTCCACACCCTGTGCACCCCACCACCCTCCCAAAGATGCCGGCCCTAATGATGTGTGGTTCCATCCCCTTCCAAATAGGTTTCCTTGGGTGAGCCACCAGGTTCTCCCCTAGTCCAAGATACCCTACTGCCTAATCAGGTCACCCACTAATCTTAGAGACAGTCCCACTGTACACTAGTAACCCTGTTACTAGGTGCAGTACAACACATTAAACTTATAAGGGAAACGAACAACTCCCTAAGATCCTCTCTCCCAGCCTTTAAATCCAACCCCCAGTGGCTAGAACTACATGAGCTGCACCTGCAGCCTTTTCCTCCAATTGCAGGGCAGGTGTTCCCCTATAAATTCACAGACTTCTGGGGAGGGAGGGGTGGGTCTTGGGCAGACACCTGACTCGAGAGAGAGTGTATCAGCCCTATGTCTCCCCTCCAAGCCCAGCAGCCAAAGAACCAGGCCCAAGCAAATCCCACCAAATAGGTTTTAAATCAGAAGAAATAGGCTCTACCAGCGCAGCCTGTTACACAGTGAAACATCCACAAAATGAGCCCCACTTACAGCCACCAAATCAGTTTACAAACATCCAGCAGCCCCCAAAACAATACCCTGCTAGCCCCTTAGAAGTAAGAAAGAAAAGAACTAACCTACCAAGTAAAATCCACAAGAACCCTGTGAAAACAACAGCAGCAGCTACTGTCCTGGAACACAACTGATCCTGTCCCCTTCCAGTTCTTTCTGATAATGAAGATGCTGTTGAGGCAGATGCTACACCCTTCCTGTTGGGTGAAGCGCTATTAGCAGTCTTAAAGCTGGATGACCCGGACCCTGGGGAGGTGCTTGCCCCAGACACTGTCCAAAAGGACACATCCATTGACAGTATTGTCCATGACACACACACCACAGTGTTCCATGGTGTCCCCCTAGAGGCAGCACCAGCTGACAGCAGCCATCCATGGCCAGTCCCCGTGCAGGTCATGGGACATTATTTGCCCCTGGCCCCTGTGCAGGTCCATGGTGAGACACTGCAGCCTGTGGTGGTGCAGCAGCAGGGTGTACCAGACCAGCAACAGAGGACCAGTTCTACACAGCAGCCTGTCTTGCCACTGGAATAGGCAGATCACCCCAACACAGCTCATGCATGTGTGCCACCTTCAAACACCAGGCAGCATGAAGGGGACCCAACATGCCCCACCTGTCATGCACCAGGCCCCCACTTTCCCCCAGTGTGGCCAGTGGACTCTGACCAGCAGGAGCTTCCCCAGGACACATTGCTGGCCACCTATGCCCAGCTACTGAGATCTGCCGTGGATGCCCAGGTGCAACTGCATGATGACATGATGGAGTTGCAGACAGTGCTACGCAACCATGAGGAGTATTATTCTTTCCATCATGCAGAGCTCATGGGGCTATCATGGCACACAGCGAGGCCACTACAGAGGCTTTGAGGGGCATTGCAGCAGCCATATAGCAGCACACAGTGCCAGAGGTGGTGGGGTTTGCATTCACCACACCCTCACAGGCACCCCTCAGCAACCTCAGCACCCCATGCAACCACCACCTGCAATGCCACCCCCTGCCCAATTGCCCTATCCCCATTCCCAGTAACACCTTGTGGCAGTGTGCACTTCAGTGACACATCACACACCCGTGGTGGCTCCTGTTCGCATACCATTATGCTGATATGTGCACAGTCAACCACATGTGGGACCCCCAGGTCCCATGACTGTACAGATACACATTCCACCCTACAGTCATGGTCACAGGACTCCCCCCCAGGTGACACCTCATGAAACACCATTGCATAGGGGTCTGTCCATGTACATGGGAGCTGCACATGCAAGCCTTAGTGTGTCCATACATGCTGCTACCAGACTGCAATGACCACAGGTGGCAGATGGGCCACACCGTGTCTGCAACGGCCAGTTGCTATACACTGTGCCCCACCCATGCCCCACATCCCCACCATACCCCATGCTGCACTGTCACTAGGTATGGATATCATGGGGCACATGGTTGCAGTACCTGTTGTTGTGGGCATGGCATGGGAATGATGAGTTCCCTGTGGTAAACCTCTTTGGATATGTGCCATTGGATTGTCTCTAACCCATGCCACCTACATTACCCTACCTCTGGACATCCATGCATCACAACTGGCTCACATGGACATGGGTCCAGGCACCATTCCCATACAGGTGTTCCCACCATCCAGTGTTCTTCACCACATACCCACCATTACTATGTGTGCTAACATACAGTCACATATGCTGTATGTGGATGTGTTGTTACTGTATTTGTAAAGACAATGTTGTTTGTCAAATAACAAAATTATACCAAACTGTGCTGCTACTGTGTCACTTCTGCCAACCATACTCACCTCCTGTCACCGAAGTGTTCTTGCATGATGGTGTCCCTGTGCCACTATCCCATTATGGCCATCCATGAGTTACCCCTCTCGTACCATGGCTGTTCATCACTGACTGCAGACTCCACTTCCACTGTTCTGTTGCCCTCAAGGTCCTGGACCACAATTCCATGGTCAATGGTCATGTTGTGCAGCATGAAACAGGCCAGGAATATGTCACAGACCGTCCATGGGCTGTACTGTAGGGCACCCCCAGACCTGTCCAGGCATCTGAACTGCATTTTCATGATGCCGAACACACGTACTCTATGATGTTCCTAGTCACAATGTGTGCCTCTTTGTACCTCTCCTCAGCCTCGGACATGGGCCATAGTTTAGGTGTTAGCATCCACGGTTGGAGGGGGTATGCACTGTCACTTGTACAAGGAAGGAAGATGTGTTATTACTCTGTTACATTTCTGTACATCCTGCACTGCCTATGGGCCTGTTGCACTTTCCCTGGCTGTTCTGCACCTGCGCACTCACACATGGTTGCAGCTGCATTACAGCTGACACCCTTTGCATGCTTTCTGCAGTTGTACATCCACTGTACATCCATTCTCTCCAGTGCACAGGCCTGTTCATGTGTACAGACTCCACCAGTGGCTGCAGGTGCATGCCATCAGTCATTGTGTCCTGCGTTACTGCCATCCCTGTCTTTCCCACTGCATTGCCCACATGCCTTTCCTACCATGTTCCCTGCCTCCGGTGTCTTGTGGACACCTGTGCCCTCCCATGCTGTCATGGTGTGACTTGTGCTTGCCTGTCCTGTCATGCATGGCCAGTTCCCTCTCTCCCCCCAAGCCACATGCATGTCTGCATGTCATGCAGCATGTCACCTTGTGTTGGCCCCTGTACCTCTCCCATGACTGCACCCTTGGTACCCTGTGTACACCTGTTCTGTTGCTATGCTTGCACTCACCCACAAGATGGCCACCGGTTATGTCCCTGGACTCAGATTGGTGGCACAGGTCCAACTGGTGCCATATTTAGGCATTGTGTGCCCTTCCAGGGTATGTGGCAAACACAAAGGTGATGTGCCCTGTGGCATTGCACACCACCTGGCAGTTGATGAAGTGGTATCCCTTGTGGTTCCTGTACAGTTTGGTGTCACCACCAGGTGATGCTGTCAGGGTCACAAGGGTGCAATCTATTGTGCCAAGCATTTTCAGCAGGTGTGCCATCCTGTAGAAGCCCTGCTTTGTTTCTGTCCTCTCCACTGCTGTGCCAGGGAATCTGATGCACTCACTAGCATGGGGCAGCAGGGCATTTAGGAATGGTGTGAGGAACCTGGACACGACCAACTGGGTGATACCAGTGGTATCACCCACTGGTATCTGGAAGCTTCCCATGGTGAACAGGCACATGGCTGCAGTGGCCTTTGTCTCCATCACCACTGCATGGCTTCAGTGTGTGGGTGCCTTCAGCTCATCATGGAGAAGTTCACAGAGCTGTCTCAAAAGTGCCCTATTGGGATGATACCACCCCACAATCTCTGTGTCTGTCAGCTGTTCGAATGTGACACGGGGATGTTACCGTCTGTGCTGGGCATATCACCTACAGGCCCTCTGTCAGCCATCCTATTGTTCCCTCAGTCACCTCACATCAGCCATCATTACAGCCATATCAAACACAAGCACGAAAACAGTTCCAAAATAAGCACTCAAAGATTCCAGATGACCAATGGTAAATTCCATCTTTATTCTGTGGCTGTCCACCTGACAGCAACCTCTCCCCAGCACTTCGACCCTAACACAGGGTCTTCCTCAGGGGGTGGGTCTGAGAAGTCACAATCATTAGTACTTTAAATATTTAATGAATTAAAGTGACATACACTATTTGTGAAAGTGTAAAAAGTTAACAAAACAATTTTTGACACCTCAAACAGGTAATGAGCTTCTATCAGTCTTATAAAATACAGCTATGTATGAATTTATTTTTTATATATGACATTCTTATTTCATTCATTCAGATATGCTTTATATATTTTACATTTATTAACAAACATAGCTGTGCTAAGCCAGTTCTGTTACACTAAGGAGGAGCAGTGCACAATTAAGGTGCCTTCAATCAATAGTGACATTGCTAACTTTGGTGTGTCATTAACACACATTGTTTTCATATAAAAAATAAACAAACAAAAGAGGGCAATCAAATCAAGGAAACAAAAAGAACCAAAAATGAAGGAAGAGAGACAGCTATTTTGAACTACTATTTATTGTGGTAATAGAATGACTGTATTTATTAATATAAACCACAAGTTCAATGGGGGGGGGGGGTGATTTGCTTGTATGTGGTGTTAGGAAAAGCTCCTCCAAACCTTAAAGGCTTTATTATTTAATACAAGATTTGCATTTTTTACTATGCACAAAAGATTCTGGAAAAAATCCATGTAGGAAGTTCAGGGTAAAACTAAGAGAAAGAACTGGATATAATAAACTAGTTATAGGGCATAACCTCGATAACCTGAAGTAAACCAGAGAGTAGAAGGGGAAGGAGAAATAACAGAATTCATGATCTGAAATTCTGAGGGTATGCCTCACCCCATAATTCTCCTAAGCACTTGCTCTATACTATTGTGGGCATACAAAATCTGCAGCTCTCGCAGATAATAATTTCAGAAAGGGGTCCAAGGTAATTCTTAGACAATGATCTCTGATTCTATAAAAAGGAACAGAAACTTTTTACACTTGTTAAGGGACACATAGAGAGAAAATGACAGTCAGTTTCATTTCACAAATATGATGTAAAATCTACTTGATCATTCAATCCATCTGGTGTTACTGTATCTAAGTTTACTATCCATTGCGTCTCCTTTTGAGACAGTACTCTTGCTCTGTTACCACCTCTGGGGTTTCTGGGCACATGTTCCCAAACTGAAAATTTTAACATATCTGGCTTTCCTTGATGGTAAAAGGTAAAATATTCCCCAATGGCACTGTAAAAGTTATCATTTATAATGGCTCTAGCATGATCTTGTATTCTTTTCTTAACAGGTCTCGTAGTTTCCCCAATATAATAACAATTACACGGGAACCAACAAATATATACTGTACAACAAATGGTGTGGTACAAGTCAAAAAGTCATTAATAAAGTACGTTTTCCCATCTTTAACAAATGCGTTGTCTTTCTGCATATACTTGCAGATATTGCAACGTACAAACGTATGTATCCCCTTAGGTTGAGTTCCGAGCCAACTACTGCCTGAGAATATTTCCAAAGTGGATGAAAAAAGATATTGCATGAGCTTGTCGCCTAAACTTTTTCTATTTGAAAATGCTACACTTGTTCTTTCAGCTACTTGCTTGTGTAGTGTTTTATTTGAAAGTAGTACAGGCCAGAATGTATGGACCAAACCACCCAACTTACTAGCTAGTGGGTTGAACTCAGTGACAAATATCACTGTTTCCTTTTCTCCCTTATCAGGCTCATGTTCTTGTGTTGTTTTTAATTTTCTTGGAACTATAAGTTCTCTTCTATCCAGATTCTGGAATTTTGCAAAAGCATCATTGAATATTTCTTCTGTATAACCTCTCTGACAAAGCCTCTTTTTTAATTCATCTGCTTAATACAGAAAATCCTGTTCTGCTGTACTATTCCTTTTCAATCTAGTAAACTCACCATAAGATATGAATGAAATTAATTTCTTGGGGTGTGAACTAGTAGCATACAGTATGGCATTACCTGCAGTGTTTTTTCTTTGATTTGATTGTCCTCTTTTGTTTGTTTGTTTTTTTATATGAAAACAATGTGTTATATACTTTCCAAAGTCTACAATACCACTATTGATCAAATGCACTCTAATTGTGCACTGCTCCTCCTTAGTGTAACTGAATTGACTTAGCACAGCTATGTTTGTTAATAAATGTAAAATTTATAAAACATATCTGAATGAATGAAATAATAATGTCATATACAAAAACTATTTCATACATTGCTGTATTTTATGATAAGTCTAATAGAAGCTCATTACTTGTTTGAAGTGTTAGAATTGTTTTGTTAACTTTTTACACGTTCACAATTGGTGTATGTCACTTTAATTCATTAATTATTTAAGGCATTAATGATTGTGACTCCTCAGACCTGCCCCCCTGAGGAAGACCCTGTGTTAGGAGCAAAGCGCTGGGGAGAGGTTGCTGTCAGGTGGACAGCCACAGAATAAAGCTAGAATTTACCACCGGTAATCTGGAATCTTTTGAGTGCTTATTTTGGAACTGTTTTCATGTTTATGTTGGCTGGCAGCCTTTTCTAAAGTACTGTATGCTAAACTTGTGCACAACAGAGTTCGTTTTCAAGATATTAAACACTAGGCCTGCCATGCTCTGTGTATGTTTGTGTTGCTGTCTGTGTCTCGCTCTGTCTCTTTCTCCCTCTTTCCCTCTCTCTCCCAATGCAGTTCTGGTGCCTGGCACTGGGTGGCTAGCTGATTTAGAGGTGGCTCTTTTATACCTATCTTTGCATGGCACACATCTATGTTGTGCCATCACAACTGGGCACTTTTCATTTCAGTATGCCTTTGCATGGTGTATTTGTGTAACTGCCCCCTTTATCTGCACTGCTTACATTATCTGTGTGCTACCGCATACCTAGTTTTGTGCGGCACATGCTTTCTGACTGAATATGTTGACACCATGAATTTCAGTACTTACGGAGCATGTCTTGCCCTTGCACAGCACATCTGCTTTGAAAATGGGGGCCTAAGAAATAATTATCCTGCTGAAGTATGCCAGGAAAACCTGCACTGATATGAAATATTAATTTTCTTCACTGATTATTCCCCCCACCACCCTGTCTGTTTACTAGGATTAATAGATACATATACATAGATACATAGACAGTGTCAGCAGATAAGGGCCTATGGCCCACCCAGTCTGCCCATTTGAACTTGTAAGTTCAGTTTATGTTTTCCAAGAAGTCTGTTGCCCCTTACCCCTGACCTCCAGAATTCCTTTATGTCTATCCCATGCATTTTTAAATCCCGTGATTGTTTCAGCCCCCACCACTTCCTCTGGCAGGGTGTTCCACTTGCCCACCACCCGTTCTGTGAAGAAATTCTTCCTCACGTTTCCTCTGAATCGTCTTTCCTCCAACTTCATCCCATGCCCTCTAGTCCTGGAACATCTTTTTCGCTTAAAAATAGTGTATTCCTGCACCCTGTTCCTCCCTGTAAGATACTTGTATGTCTCTATCATATCCCCTCTCTCCCTCCTTTCCTCCAGGGAGTACATGTTCAGTTCCTTCAACCTGTCTTCATAGGACTTGTGATGCAATCCATGCACCATCTTTGTTGCCCTCCTCTGAACCTTCTCTATCCTGTCTATGTCCTTACATAGGTAAGGTCTCCAGAACAGATTCCCCTACACCATGCATGTTTAAAGCCACCCGCTGTTTTCACTTCCACTACCATGCTAGCAGACTGTTCCAGCCATCCACCACTCTTTCAGTGAAGTAGTAAAACATATCTGCTACAATACATGCATGTATAGGGATGGGGCTTTGGTGTACAAAGCATGAATTGAATGTATTGAATACACCACAGCCCTGTCCCTATACATGAATTGTAAACACAGCACCTTCCCTATATATGCATGTACTGTACGACTCCACCCCTGAGCCCTGCTCACCCCATGAGGTACTTGTAGGTCTCAGTCATATCCCCTTATCCCCTCCTTTCCGCTAGTGTGTACATGTTCAGATACTCACCCATAGTCTCTCCTCATAGAGTTTCTCATGCACCCCTGTAGTAATTTTGTTGCCCTCCTCTGGACTGTCTTCACCCTGTCTATGTCATTTCTGATATGTGGCCTGTACACAGTGGTAACACTGTCTCCCTCCTCCTGCTGGTGATACCTCTCCTTATAGAATTTGACGGCAGATAAGGACCGCTTGGCCCACCTAGTCTGCCCATTTCCCTACCTGATGGATAAGTTGCAGATATAGAAACATAGAATTTGACTGCAGATAAGGACCGCTTGGCCCACCCAAACATCTGACTGGCTGTGCCTACTCCCTTGACACCATTGCCCCACTTCAATGACTTTGCAATTGATAGTGGGAGAACACCCCCTCCAGCTCAATTCTTCCCACCAACAATGCCTGGTAGCCCACTACTCATGCCAGTCATTCACAGGAATCCAATAGAGAATGAGCAGCATGGCCTCTCTACTCACCACCAAGGCTAGCTGATGTCTGATTGACAGGGAGTGACTATGCACCTCCTGTAGAAACAGATGCTTCTACAATAGGAATGTACAGCATGGGTTCCTGTGGACCACCGCAGCGAGTGGAGGCCACAGGAGTGGTGAATGCACAGAGTAGGTAAACTGGGGTGGGGAAGAGTGTCAGAGTGGGCATCTGTGGGTGATCCCCCTTCCAGCCCAGTCCATTCCAGGCCCTCCACCCCCAGCAATGCCTGTTAGCACACCACTCATGCCTGTCATTCACTGGAATCCAGGAGAGAAACAGCAGAACAGCCCCTTTGCTCACTACAATGCCAGCTGCTGTCTGATTGACAGGAAGTAACCACACACTACCTGTAGAAGCAGATGCTTCTACAGTAGGCATGCACTTTTTCACTGTATGCCCTTGAGTCCTGTGGACCACTGCGGTGAGTGGTGGCCACAGGAGTGAATGTTGTGGGCACACAGTAGGTGGGCTGGGGAGGGGGTCACCCCCCCACCCCCCAGCCTGTAATACTGTTTTAAGGCTTTAGATTTTTATGCTACCTGTGGAAAGCAACAAACACTTAAGTTGCAGAGGTGTCATGATTGATCAAAAACATTATCAAAAATTGTAGTTAAAAATAACACAGCTTCCACCCACAGATAGGAAGCATACCTACAGACATCCTGTTTTCAAAACCAAATCTTGATAGCATTTTGAACAATATTCTGAATGTCTTAAACTGCAATCTAAATACCCAGAAAATTATTAAAAGATAATTCTCTATGGGCAGGATTCACAAAACAGATGCAGCTGGCGCAACTCAGATGCGCCGGGGCAAGTTGGAAATGCGCAGGAGGTTGATTGAGGTACAGGGAGGAAGCACCAGTGCAAACGAGATGCCCTGTGCCGAAAGACATGCACCATAGGTGCAACGTAATGACAATGACATGCAGCGCATGTACAGGGGGCGTACCATGCATATACCACGCAGCCCAATTCACAGAGCACAACCAAGGTGCAGCAATGGAGCAACTCCAGTGCAAATCCAAGATGTGCCAAAGAAAGATAAGTACAAAAGAAGGAGACTTAAGTCCAACACACCAGCAGGCCATCAATGGAACAATGACAGCAGGTCACACCCAGAGGGGAAGCTGAACCAGAGAGAGAGGCACAGGCAGGCAAATAACCAGAAACAACCCCGAGCAGCAAGCCACACCAGAGGACCACAGCAACAGAGGGGATGATCCCAGCAGCAGTCACCATTGCTGGTCCCCTAATGAGGAGGAGGAGGCAGGGCACCGGAAGTAACCATATGTGGCCGACCCTCCAGCGGTACTGTGCCCAGCTGTCCTTCAAGCAGCTGACAGAGGTGGAGGCAGTTGGGTGATACTGCCTCAACAGGGCAATGCTGAGGCAGCTATGTGAGCTGTGCCATGATGTGATGCAGGCACCCATTGCAGGAGGACATGCCATCTCGGTGGAGAACAAGGTGACAACAGTCGTGTGCCTGCTCACCATGGGAACCTTCCAGAGGCCTACAGGGGACACCACTGGCATATCACAGGCCTCAATGTCCTGCCTCCTCACACAGTTCCTCACTGCACTGCTACCACATGCTTCGGAATACATCAGATTCCCCAGCATGTAGGCAGAGTGGACAGAAGCCATGCAGGGGTTTCACAGGGTGGCACGCATGTCAGGCGCCATAGGGGCCATTGACTGCACCCATGTGGCAATCCATGCGCCACCTGCTGAGGAAGGCTTCACATATGTGAATCAAAAGGGGTACCATTCAGTGAACTGCCAGGTGGTGTGTGCTGCCATGGGGAGCATCACCAATGTCTGCGCCACACACCCTGGGAGCGCACATGATGCATACATATGGCAACAGTCGGCACTCTGCACAAGGTTCCAGGCTGGGGACATGCAAATTGGACACCTGTTAGGTACATGTGACTGGGTGCCAGCAGCACAGGGGGGCACCATGTCAGGGACTGTGGGCGGGAGTCCACAAGCATGAAAGCATTGGGTCACCAGGGATGCAGAAGGATGCTGGGGCAGATGTAGGGTGGCATGAGACTGATGTGCACCACAGGATGGACATGGGCAGGCAAAAGCAGTCGGGGCAGAGAATGCAGGACCACCAGGCATGCGGCTGCATTGGTGGGGGGGGCAGGACAGGGGCACACAACACAGGGCAGGATGGGATCGGGCCACACGCCACAGTGTGACACCATGTACTAATGGAGACACATCTACCTCCACAGGTGACGCTGCATACCCGTTGTGTCCCTGGATCCTCACCCCCATCCGATGACCTGGAACAGTGGTGGAAGAATGCTACAGTGAGGCACACGTTGCGACATGTGCCATCATCAAACGTGTCTTTGGCATGCTGAAGATGCAATTCCAATGCCTGTGCCCATCAGGCGGTGCCCTACAGTACAGCCATGAGAAGGCCTGTGGCATATTCCTGGCCTGTTATATGCTACACAACATGGCCCATGACCATGGGATACATGTCGAGGCCAGTGAGGGCAACAGTTCCAGGGAGGAGGAGGGATGGGGGAGGGTGCAGCAGGGGCACACCCAGGGGAACATGGAGCTGAAGGCAGACATGGGTGCAGGGATCCCAGGCTGGCAGCTAGGGCACGGGCATACCACATGCAAGTGGTGGAGGAACATTTTGGGACATGCAGGTTGGTACATGTGCAGGTGTGAGCACCACAGTGTAGGGACAGCATGGCAGGGGAATTGCAGGCACTGTACGCCACACCAGGGCACACATGCAGGTGCATGCACACAGTGGGGGATAGACACACTCATACACAGGCACCATGCATGCACCACACCAGAACCACATAGGCCACACCCACACTGTCATGGGTCAGTGTGCACTGCGGCCGACACACAGGCACTGCATGCACCATGCCACACTCATCATTCCCATAGCACATGGCACAACTGTGGTATACACAAACATTCTGGTGCACATGCACAGGTGACACAGGGGGGTGCCAGGGCAACCATGTGGTTGGAGACCAGCATGCACAGTGGCACTGGCACCACCCGAAGGGCAGCCAGTACACACAGCCATGCCACCCACCACCACAGGCCCCTCAGTATGGACATCACAGGGCCACCCTATGACTGCAATGGACATGCGGGCGGCCTCTCCCCTGGTCGCTGGTGAAAGGGGTGTCACCACTGGCCACAGGGGGTGTCCCCAGGGACCCCTCAGAGGTTCTGCACTGAGACTGTGAACTGATGCTCAGTGGAGTGGCTTTTCTACACCCCCAGCTAAGCCATGTCCAGTGGGAGTGGATGCCAGTGGCGATGGGGTCAGCAGCAGGGGGCCCACCTGACCCCACCATCGGGGTATCCAGGATGCACTCCTGGGTTCTGACTGGATGCACACTGTCCACGGCTTGCTGTGGAAGCAGCCACTGCCTCCACAGCAGCTGCAATTTGCTCCATGGCTGTGGTCATGCCCACCCACATAAGGCATGTCTCAGCCAACATCTGAGCATGCCACGCCACCGCGGACTCATGCTCCTGGACCATGATGGCCCGGTGGCTCTGGAAGTCTACCTGGAGTGCCTTCTGACTGTCCACAGTTGCCCGCAACAGGTCAAGGTAGGCACCCATGTCATTGGCAGGTGATGTGGCACGGGGGCAGTGCTGATGGACTGGGGAATGGTCGGCCTCACTAGAGTCATCCACAGTTGGTGAATGCACCCTGCCAGGCTGTGCTGTGTGCATATCTGGGCTGGGCACAGGTGCCTGCTGTCCATGCTTGTCATCCAGTGGGCCCACTGTAGCGGGTGCATGCACACTGCTGCCCTGCCTGGATGCCACTGATGCTGCCAGCACTGTGCTGGGCAGTGGTGCAGAGAGCATGGCATACACAGCCCCAGGCAGCTGTGCCACCACTGCACCAGTGTTCAGCATGGTGGGACTGCCGTTGGCACCTAGGGTCCCATGCACAGACATCCCCATGCTGTGTGCACTGCAGTCACCCATGGCAGTGGTGTTGCTGATGATGAAACATGCACCAGTGCAAATTCCCTCACCCTGCAAGCCACTAGCATGAGCATGATGAGTGCATCTGCTATGTCTACCACCTCATCTGGATCACCATCAGACAACCCAGCCAGGCCCCCCCCAACCATGAGATGTACCCACCTGCAGTACTGCCATCGCTGGTGGAGGGCTACGCAGGGCCCTCCTCCACAGGTACCTTGACTGGTGGTGTGTGGAGTGTGGACATCACAGGTGCGGACATGCCCACATCAGTGTCAATGGCCCCATGGGGTGGGCCCACATCATTGTCTATGGGGGCTGCACAGTCAGCCATGGCCATGCCATGGAGTTGAGATGGAGATGTGGAAAAGAGAAAGGGAGACATGGTTAATGCACAGGATGCACATGACACGCAGCACAGTCAGTCACACACTGCTGGGTATGCATGCCTGTCCATGGCGGGCAATGACAGGGTGCACAGCTACTCACCATGCTGCGAAGGGCTGCCCCCACTGTCTGGAAGCTACCCCCAGGGACACTATGCACAGCTGTCCCTGACACACTAGCAGCCAGGAGGGCCTCGTTGGGGCTGAGCTGTGCCACTGAGCCAGATCCACCCCCTGTCTACCTCAGGGAGGCCTGAATGCTGGCCACCCTCTCCTTGGCCCTCCGCCGGCCATCATTCCAATGCTTCCTGCACTCCTGCACCATGCAGTTGTATGGTGCAACTGCATTCACATGCTGAGACACCTCCTCCCAGCCCTCTGCATGTGCCATCCTGCTACCACCCCTGCCGATGAGTACATCCTGGCATAGATGGCATGCTTCAATGAGTGCCCTCTCTTCATCCCTTGTAAAGTTTGCTCACTGCCTGGTGGTGGCACCCAACTCCTTAGACATTCTAAACACTGTGGGGAGAAGCAACCTTGTGTCAGATCCACCCATGTGTACACCCAGACTCGCACCCATCTCCCACTGTCTGCGAACTCACCATGGTCTGTGGTGCTGGTGGCCTGTGTCGTGGTCCGCGTGTGGGATGCCAAGCACAGGTGGACAAGCACCATGGTGTGCAGTCCATGTAGATCAGTGCATATACCTCACATGGCACCCAGAACGTGGTTGGGGTACCGTGTAGCCGCCACAGGGTTTGTGACAATGACCCGTCTGCCGTGGGTATGTCCTAATACCCCAGCAGTGTGTGTTCCACCACTATGGTGCAACATCAGACCTGGGTGTCACCCCTGTGATGGCTGCAGGGTGGAGGTGGACTGCCATGTGGTGGCATGCACTGTTGGGATGGTGGCAGTGTGCATGCTGGCAGTGGTGACACTCTGCCTGCACAGGTGTTGCACTGTGCGATGTACATACATGTGGCATGGCGCTGCATGCACCTCACAGTGCAGTCCACCCCCAGCCATCTGTACCATCCCTGTGTCCCTGTGTACTTTGTGTGGTCCTCTGTATACGTTGAACCCCCCCCCTGCATTGTACCACCATGGCGCAATGTCAACCGCACCACAGTTTGGTAATGGAGCCCAGAACGTGCTGTGCTGCGTGTGTCCCAGTGACACAGTCTTCTGCTGTGGACTTGGCAGGGACCAGTCCAATGTTGCCCTGTGGATACATCCCTATGGTTGTACAAAATGGTGTGCCATGGTAGCCACCCGAAGGTTGTCCAGTCCCACATGTGGTGTACTGGGGCACCATCTGCTGTGCACGCTCCGATGCAGGCACACCAGTGTGTGCAGTAGCCCTGTAAACATGGCAGTAAACTCACCCTGTAGGCACTGACTCCTCTCAGTGCCCTGGACTCAGCCTGCTGAATTGGGAGCATTTATGGCTCAGGGAATGCAAATGATGCCTGAGCACCTGTTAATGAGATGCTAATCTGCTGAGTTGCCCATGCATGGTAGATGAGGCTGTTTGGGATGCATTCTCTCAGAATAGCATAATTGTTCCCAGCTCATCTGACTTTGCACGAAGCATACTGTACAGTGCATACCCAGTGCATGCGTGGTCTGGGTGGTGCATCTGCATGGCTTGGGGCAGTCTACATGGTGCATCCCTCACACATGTGCAGTGTGCGTGTGTTATGGCACATCTTCCATGATGCGCCGTTCCACCATAGTCCGGTGCACCATAGTGTGTCTGACAATTGCGGTGCCATGTACTGTATCGTGCAGCATGTCCCACTATGCGCCGCTCATGCGGCATTGTCCTGTCCTCCCCACAGATCGCGCACTGTGTGTGGTACATGTTACTGGCATATGCCATGCACGACATGGTACCTGCACACACACTGCGCATGTGCAACCGTATCCTTGCTGTGCAGCACCATAGCGTGGTGGTGTGTGCATGTGCAGGTCCATTGGCAGCGGGTAATCGTGTGTCAAGTTCAGTGCGCACTGTGCTGCACGTGTATCACTGTTTCACGTGGCGCATAATGGTTGGTAGGTGGCGCATTCCCTGTTTGCACCTTGCCACTGTATGTACACAGTGTAGGATGCCTGGAGCAGGAAGAATGGTGCCTAAGGCCATGAACTGGTCACATTTGGAGCTGCTACATCTAGTGGCACAGGACATGGCTGTGGAAGGCTGCCTGTTTGGACAGGAGGACCACCATGAGCCCAGGGCCAGGATGTGGGCCACCATTGCTTCACAGATTGTGTGATGCACTGGGATACCATGCACAGGCAAGCTGTGCAGGCATTGCTATGGCAAACTCCAGAGGTGGGACCCAGAGAGGCTTGTGCTGCTGCAGCGCCATGTACGCAGGGGTGCACTGCCACCTTCAGGTAGTTGTTCTTCGGCTGTATCCTTCTGTGGCACATGCTGGGTGTGTCTATCACAGCTCCCATGGTGCTCCTGTGCTACATTGCCCTGGTGCTGGGGGGGACAGGGCATGGCTGTGTGTGCCTGCTTACACTGGATGCTTCGGACACCGGCATCACTGTCTGCTGCATGGCCACACACTGGTAGGGGGGTGCTGGGAATATGCATTCTGCACTGTGGCAGTGTTCGCTCATGATGCTGTTTGTTGTGTATTATAGGACCTGGGGCCAGGCAGCATGCCGTAGATGCAGCTGAGCAGCATTGTCAGTGATACATGGGTGAAAGGCCTGGTGCCCTACCAGGAGCAGGTGAGTACCACTTTCCATGATTGAAGTCTTTCTGGTGTTGTGTGGTCTGTGGTGGGTGAGGTTGTGTTCCATGTTTTGGCCCTCAGTGTGTGTGTTCCTTCTGTTGTTTTCTGTAGGTGTTCTTGATTGTCATGCTGTTCTGGGTGGTGATGGTGGTGGTGCTTTGCCAGTGGATGTGGACCAGAGGATCCATGAGGCCATCCAGGTGGCCCTGTGCCCTCTTACACAGACTGTTCGGCGCCCATCAGCTGCCCTGCAGGACATCATGCTGCACCTTCCAGGCCATGCCAGGGTGCTGTGTGGCAGGGCACGGTGCTGCTAGTGTCCCCCTGCCAATTTCTGGGGGCCTTCCTTTGTAAATAGTTGCCCTATTCTGTCCCCTGTTTCTGTCCCTTTCCCATCCTCCTACCCATCCCTGCTCCCCCTCTTCCCCGTCTGTGGAAGTTGTTGTTGTTTTTCCTTTTCTGGCATTTGATTTGTACAGTTTCTATGGCCATTACATTTTATAAACATGTTTTACTCTACACTTGTGCCCGTGGGTCTGTTTGTGCCAGCTCTGTGGTTGCTCCTCCTGCCCTGCTGTTTTGCTCCAGTTGTTCTGCTGGCTCTCCTGTGTGGCTGCAGGGCTGCTTGCCAGCCCTGGCACATCACTGGTTGCACTGGTGCATCTGCGGTTGCACACTTGTGTTCTGTGGTGATTCACAGTGGTATTGCACTTGGTGCCTGGCACAGTGCAGCCCCCTGTGAATGCCAATGCTTGGGCTTAGCGCATCTGACTTTTGCCGGTGCATCTGAGTTGCGCCTGGCATGTCTTCTTTATGAATCCTGCCCTATGTATCCAATATTTCATGCCTTTGTGGGATCATAAACAACATGCCATGACTTGCACTGCAGTCCAGGGGAAACAAATGCTAACACTAATTTCTGCCCCACCCCCAAATGGACTAAAAATGCTTTCTTTCATCACAAGAAGTTGTTTTTATCACATTTCCTCAGGTTTTTTGTTTGTTTGTTTGTTTTTATTTGGCAGCTTATTAAATACCAAATGCTATTCAATTAAAGTCCAACAAACACCCAATCAAGTTGCTGCAAAATGTTACAAAATAAACTGTTGGAAGCAGCATGAAACATTCCTTGTATCAGTTAAGAATGGCCATCAGTTGAGAATACAGGGATATTACTATGGCTATGGAATTCACGCTAAACAGGGGTGTGTTATGTGGATGTTTTGTGGGACATCCTTAGAGGGAAGACAAAGGTAGTCCACAAAAGTGTGCGCGAATTGAGAGGTGCACATCACAAGAGCTTTGAGCTGCAAGCCAGACCACATTCAAATTTGGAAATCATGCACTGTTTATTTAATTTATATATTTTTTTTTTTTTTTGCACAGATACAAAGACCCACTTTCAGGATTTACTATCTTGCGTGGAATAGGACACTTAATTCTACTGTCAAAAAGGGCTTTGTAAATGAGCAGTATAGAAACTCCAAATGTTGCATTAAAAAAATAAATAAATAAATCAAACAATAATGCAAAGTCAGGCACTGCAAACTTAATACTAATACCTCTTAGATTTGCTGTTTAATTCCAAATTGTGTGAAAGTGATTAACTGTAGTGACTGGGACTGCGGGGTTTAGGTGGTCCAGCAGAAACATAAGCGCACCAAAACTATTGTTGCCTGAAATGGATGTATTGTGCAGAGTTTATATAAATACATATATATATATATATATATATATATGTACATACACACTGTATACATTGTTATATGCAAGTTTTTATGCTGAACAAACCAGAGAAGGAACAAAGTGAGGTAAGCACACACCAACTGGCAAGAAAGCTGCACATTGAAAACCAATGGTTTAATTTAGATTTAAAGTTCAGTGAAAAGGAGACCAGCACTTTACCGTTCAGGAAGAGGTAGCATGCACACATATAGCGAAGTCTTGTAATGTAAAGTGCAAAGTGTTTACTTTATTAATTTCATAAAGTGCTAATTCAAGAGAAAAACACTTCAGTAGGAAGCAGTATTAGCTCCCAGCATTTTTCACACAGAGTACTGAACTTTTAAACTTTTTAACCCAGAGCACCGCACACCCTGATGCAGACTGCACTTCTATTTGTTGAATTTTAATTTCGATTTCCATTTTATTACATGATTGAAATATGCTTTTTTGACTCAAATGACAGAGTCTTGTAGAGTGCAAAGTGTTTACTCATGTCACAGAGCGCTAGTTCAAAAGCAAAAAAGATCAATAAGCAGCAGTATTGGCTCCCAACACATTTCACACAGACTACTGAATATTGAAACTTCTTAAACCACGGAACCATGTACCTGATGCTGACTGCATTTGTATTTTTGCAATTTAATTTAGATTCCCATTTTTATTCAACTGAAAGGTGCTTTTTTGACTACTGAAAAGTCACTATAAGCAATGAAATGTTGAGTGGTGACAGGCATTAACTCTATGCATGCTTTTAAGCATTTTGCAATTAAATAAAAAAGCAGTCTATAGTAAATAAAACCATTAGTTTTCAGTTTGCTGGTTTCCTATCAGCAACTGTGTGTTCACATCATTTTGTTTTATTTTTGCTGCCGAAGTGAGTAAAGCACCATTTTTTCCTTGGTGTGGCCTGCTGTTTTCTTCCTCTAACTAACAAACCACCATACTAATGTGTTTTTTTTTCTTCAAATTTTATTGCCAATTAGTCCCTAGGCTTGAGATGGTACATACCAATTTTTACAGTCCAAGGGGCTAATATGTCTGAGTTATATCGTGTCAAAACTAGGGTTATGACACAGTTACTAACTCAAACCTAACATAGTGGCACTACCGCAGTACTATTATATGTATATGCCTTGTAAAAAACTAATTAAATGCACAATGTAGGGTTTATTAATATTAATGCAAAAAAGTAAGGAAATGTGATGTCAGTGTGTTTTAATTTTCACTCTGCCCATCTCATCCATCTCTCCTGTGAACTGCACTGAAGTGAATGCCAAAGCCTAACCCAGGTTTTATACATATGTTTTAGCACTGCAAATACATAGCCTAGTCTGAGGAATACAGTTACAAGCCATGATAAACTCTACATGTATATGTTATGAGACACAAGGCCGCAAGGTACAGAACTGGGACAATATGTGCATGAGCAGTGTTTGCCACATGCAAAACATCCGCATCATCTCACACATTGGCCCTGACCCGTAGCAGACTTTATGAGTGACCTACAGTACCACTCTTGAAGCAACAGCAACATCACACACATTGCCCCAGACCTGTATCCTGCAGCTTGTGTTGTGTCTCACAACATACAAGTGCAGTGTTTGTCATGGGATAACTGTATTCCTTGGACTTTATATTTATTTCTGAAATTAAAACATTGTGTAATACCTATTTGTGCTTGGTATTCAATTCAGTGGGGTTCATATGGGTGTCAGATGAGGTGGGCAGAGTGAGGGTCTAAAAACCCCTAACATCTCACCTTTGTTTATTTTGTCACTTTAATAATAAACTTGTTTAAAAATGGTTTTGTAATGAATTGTCCTTTTTTTTCCTACGTATTTTACTTCTCTGGCAGAGCTGGCAGGCAGCTCCGGCCCCTGCCTCAGAGGAGACTCATCTCTCTGGTGAGGCTTTCCCTGCAACTACCCCAACTGGGTATCCCCCACAGGTTACCCCATTACAGGGCCAGAGGCAAGGAGTGCCAGCCTCTCCCCACCTCCAACATCTAGATTGCCGGGGGGAGGTAGGGGCACAGCCTGTCATCATGGAGCCTGCCAGCTCCAATTCCTTTTTCCATTTTCTCCCTGACCCATGCATGTGCAATGGGCAGAGTGACTGTCTCCACCTCCCAGCGGCAGTCTTATGCCCCGTGCATGGGTCTACCCCTTTCTAGCGTTTTCTAGCATTCTAGTGTAACCCCCCTTGTTACCCAAGGTTACTAGAATCCCAGTAAGACCTAGTGGAAGGCAGGGAAGGCAGCTTGTGAAACTCCAGTTAAATGGGTTTCACACTGAGACTGAGGGATGACATCACCAATAGAACTATCGCAGCTGCATGAGCCACAATGGAATCTGCAGCAGGGAGTTGGACTAGGACGTTGGGAGGTTTGAACAGTAGTCTGTAGGTCAGTTGGTGTTTGGAGCTTTCTGAGGGAGCAGCACAGCAGCTCTGGTTAGGCTCTTGGAGCCTCAGCCCTGATATAGGGCTACATTTAGGTAAAAGGGTGTGTGTCTAAACCAAAACAGAGACACAGAAGCAGTTTGTAAGTGGTGGAGACCGCTGTTTAGGGTCTCAGTGCCCCCTCCCTCTGGGGATGGGGGCAGAAAAGGGTTTCCTGCATATTCCTGGGGCAACCCCCTGGTTCTGCTACTAGTGGAGAAGCTGCCTATTTGTTCCAGAGTTTTGGGGAAACAAGAAGATTTGTGAATCGCCTGTGGGGCACCTGCAACTGGAGGGTGAGTGTCTGCTCTTCCAAAAGGGCCTATGTTTTTTCACCCTGGGACTTGTGTGACAGGTGGGGATTGGACTACTAAAATAGTGGGAGGCCTAGAGTAATAGGCTTAGCCAAAAAGTAAAAGTATGTTCAAGTCCAGCACTTATGGGAAGTCAAGATGTGTAGAGGAGATGTGACATACATCTACCCAGTAATCTACATTGCCAAGCTTTCAGTAAAAGAGTTGTTTAGTTTCCAGTGAAATGGCCGGGTATCGACTGTGGGAGCTGGAGGTGGGAGACCCCCCATCTTTAATGACCAGGTCCACCTCTACGGATTTGCTCTATGGATTTTTACTTTGCCTCATGCACTTGGCCAGTGATGAGGGAAGTACCCAGATGTGGGATTGGAAGGAAAATTCCCTCTAGGAGTTGAAGGCTCTAAAGTGGTTTGGGGAGCCACAACATGAAAATTGGTTCATTTCCCAAAATGGACCGTGGATCAAGTGGCCAGCGGGGGAGCGGGGCCAATGGGGAAAACCCAAGTAGTGTACAAGTCGGGCTGTGTACCCAAAGCTGCGTGCGAGTCCAGGCTGTGTGCCTGGTGGGTTCAGAGCCTGAGGGCTGGAAATAGTAAAGAAGTGTTCTGTTGTCTCTAATCCGCGTTACCAGGAATGTAGCCCCATGGGGGTCCATCTATGCTTTGTCTGTTCAGCTTGGATGTGAATAAAAGCCAAACTGTAGAATCCCATTCCTGGTTCTGGACATTACAGTTATTGCTTCCTGTGTTCGGATTTACTTGGGTGCCCCTGTGCAGAGTAGCCAAACCTAGGCCCCCTGTGCTGAGTAACCTCATCCTCCCCGAACCCAGTCCCCACCAGGTACTGCTGTCAGCTTCAACAGCATGCCACCTGTCATTTTCCAAAAAGGCAGGGGTGAGGGGTTACACTAGCATTGCACCTGTGCTGACCCCCAGCCTCCACTGGGTATCAGTCTACAGTGCAATGCTGAGTCCCCCTACCTACAAAGAAGGACAGAAGCAGATGCTCAATCCTTCCTCACCCCAGCTGACCCCTGAGTGACCCGAGTCAATTCCTGAACCTGGGTCACCAGCATGGTGTGAGATAAGGCATCCATGCCTCAGCCCTCTGCACCACTGGGCCAGCTATGAGATGTCTTCTGTAGATAGATGGCATACTGGCTTACTTTGTTCATGGCCCTCAAGCAATATGCAAAGCAACTGCCATGTTGAACACAACTGAAAATCAGTAGCTTGTTTTTCATATACAGTAGCTCACAGTTGAATCATCAAAAACATTGTGCTGGACCTGAAGTGGGCTTCACAAGTGGCCCACTGCATGCATGCATGCATGCACAACACCCCATAGCACATAAACTATTAACAAATGTTGCCTGTGTTTCTGCTGTTTCAAAAAGCATTTTTTTTTGCAAAAATAGAATACTGTATATCAATATTTATCATAAACATGCATAAATATGTCATTGCAGATTCATACAAACATAAATATAAGTACTCAATAAAGCATGACAGGGTATAGGATTATGGGTCAATCATATGCCTCTCAAGGGTGTTGTTAGGTATGAAGCACTTACACTGAGTGCCTTTAAGCATCCAAGAGAAAAGTGTGATTATTTACTAAAATTACACATTCCTGAAGTACTTTATTTCACTTATGACATGTGTACAAAAATTCAAAACATTTATAATTTTAAAAACATAGGTAAGCATTTATATGTTAGGAAAAAGAGCTTAATTTACATCTCAAAATATTCTGTAGGCTCTGCTCTCTCTGGAGCATACTGTGCACCATGATGAGGGGTAGAGAACATTACCTCACACGTGTACCTCACTGTTATCTTCTGAAACTAGCCCTCACTGTGTGGCAGTTAGGAAATGAGCCATCATTCTGTGGCAGCTGCAGCTGCAGCAGCCCAGCAGGAGCTGGGCACTGTTGGCAGAGGCTTCTACATATAAATGCAGCATTGGCAATTTTTTAGTTTTCTTTTTCACTTTTGCACAGCATTACTTGGGGAGTAGTAGTGCATGCATCTACTTTGTTTTCATAGTGAGGTTCATAGGACTGAAAGTAGTTCAGGTGAGTAATTATCAGTCAATAATTTCGTGGCTCAGAGCTACTTTCAGCCAATTAAATCACTTTGAGTTTCTGTACCTATGTTATAAATATTTATAATTACTGGTGACATCCTTTATCACACAGTTAACAGGTACCTTTCAAACACCGTAATAACTAACACGTCAGTTATTCCTTGACCTGCCCTTTAAGTTCCACTCCTCATACTACCTCATAGTCTTTCATTCTTTGTGTGGGTGGACTGAACAGTTCCAGAAACATGGCAGCTCTGTTGGTCACTAGTACAAGACTTTCAAGTCTCTCTTTTCATCATTTATTTATTTTTTAATATTTATCTGGTTTATCCTACTGTTCAGTGTTTAAAGGTTTTATCTGGTTTATCCTGCAGTTTGTCAGCTTCAGGAGTGCAAGAAGGAACATGATGTGGCTGGCTGTCTATAGCTGTAGTTAAGTGCAATCCTGATTCCACACTGTAAGTAAAAAAAAAAAAGAAACTGTTCAGAGAGAGCATAGATTTTTTTTTACACACCCTCAGTGTGTGATGACACCATGAACTTTTTGAGGTTTTCTCTCCAAGTTATTCATCAAAGGTCATCATGCACCTCAGATGTGTAAAAAAATCCATAATACACAGTTGCCCATCCATTATTCTTTATATAAATGAAGAGTTTGAAAAAATAACTTATGTGTGTTATCATATGTGTTTGTTTTGAAAACAAAATCTATTTTTCCTTATTTATGGTATCTTGTTAATGTTGTCTTCTCCCTGCCCAATATTCATTTTGTAGGTGCAAATAGCATAGATGTTATCTATTGCAGTCATGCATACTGTTTTGTGCATTTAGCCAAGTTTAAGGGTACATTCAATGTAAGTGGTCTGGCTGTATGATGCCATTGATTATGCCAGTGATAGGGTTTTTAGGTCTTGAAGTAAGGTTTCTGACCTACACAAGCTGGGAATTGATCCCCTGTATTGCACAATTGTTTTCTTTCTCACTACATTTTTTGTTGTATGAGAGAAATTATTAGATGTCATAGTAGATGTAAGGAAGGGTTCCAGCAGAGCTAAATAGCAGACTTTCAGATAACTGAGCTTAGTTCTACAGTTTATGTTTCTATGTATGTTGTAGTCAATTAAATTAGTCCTGGCTGAGGCTTGTCTATGTATAAATACAATTCAAGTCACCTGTTTTGCAGGTTGTGACATTACTTCTTCACCATAGGAACTGCAACTCCTTTACCTGTAGTGCAGTGGCACATAGAATATGTATTTGCTTAACAGGCAAAGGATCAGTGGTCCAAATCCTGGCAGAGACTTACAAGTTCTTGTTTGTAAAATGGAAATTCACTGGTATTGCAATTCACAGTGGTGTGGCATTGGAATACTAAATTATATGAGAAGCAAATTTAGCTAAAAACAAGGTAAATCACCTGATGGGATTAGATTCACAGTTACCTGTTTTGCAGGTTGTGACACAACTTCTACACCGTAAGAAATACAACTCACTTACCTGCAGCTCAGTGGCACACTGAATTTAGTTTGCTTAGCAAGTGTATGATCAATGTTTAGCAGGAAAGGAGCAGCAGTTTAAACCCACGCAGGAATGTCAACATTTTTTAAAGATGGAAACTCACTTGAGTGGCGATTCATGGTAGTGTGAAATTATAACAGTGAATTATATAAGTAGTATATTTAGCTAAGAACAACAATTTGTGAAGTTAAATCACTGTCTGGGACTAGATACCCAGTCACCTGTTTTGCAGGTTGTGACATAGCCTCTACACCACAGTAAATGCATCTCACTTACCTGCAGCTCAGTGGCATAGTGAGTATGTGTTTGCTCAGCAGGCAAAGCATCAGTGATTTAAATTCAGGTGGGCATAGTCTGAGTCCTGGCAGGGACTTAAACATTTTTTTCTACTTTTTTGTTTTGAAGATGGAAAGTCAGTTCAGTAGCAATTCACGCTGGTGTGCAGTAGAATAGAAAATTATAGGAAAAGTAAATGTAGCTAAGAAAACCATTTGTGAAGGCAAATTACCTGCTGAGATTAGACTCCAGGCACATATTTTGTATGTGTGAAATAACCTCTACACCACAGGAACTGCAGCTCATGACACTCAGATCCAAGATGGCAGAGCGGTGTTATCCTGTGTAGGGAGGACAAGGAGTCCCTTGCCATAATTCTGACCAGCAGTGAGGTGAAAGTCAAAGCAATGATGCTAACAACTAATGTAACGGAACTATGTCTAAAAGAATAAGAACAGCAAATGAGTTGACTAAAACTTTATTGCCAGATTCACCTACAAGAGAAAGATGGACATGAAAGGCACTGCAAAATAAAACCCATCACCCAGCTTTTTTCCCCAAATGGTGTGGAAAGCTAATGGAGGACATTTTCCATCTTTGCTCTCTCCCTTATCACAGTCAGGAATTAATCAAAGACAGCTTACCCTACTTGGCATGACAGGGGTAAAATAAAAAATAAGAAGGAAAATTTGGCAGCAACCACATTGGATGAACAAAGGAGACTTACCGAAGTGTAGAAAGGTGATGCCAAAGCATCTTTGGCATGGGTGGCGAACCAGGAGGAGACTGGAATAACTACTGAGGAGGCGCAAGCTGAAATTGACTCCCCAGAAGCAGATACAATGCCTCCAACTGAAGCAGCCTGCAACAGAAACAAAGATCTTGCAGTGCAGAGGACAATGAAAATGTTAGTGTGCTTGCCAGATGAAGGAAAGATACCAGCAAAAGGAGAGGGCTCACCAGAGCTAAATGATACAGAAGTGAATGGGATGCAAACAAAGAGAAGTCAAAAACCAGATGAAAACATCAGTCTCACTATGGAGGATATTGGGGGAACCTCATTAGGCCCAAACCAGGTACCTTTCACATCTGAATTTCAAAAAAAAAATACTGAAAGGCATAACTGACATTCAAAAACTTTAAGGATATTTGCTGATGCTTTTAATCGGAATAAACACTCAATTGGAAGCATTAAGTTTAAGAACGACAGAAATGGAAAGTAGAGTTAGTGATATTGAAGATACAATGGGCCCTTTGGAAAAAAAAAACAGTAATGCAGCATACAGTAAAGCTTGAGCAATTAGTCAAGAAAATACACGACCAAGAAGATTGTGCCCAGAGAGGAAATATTAAACTTGCTGGGATTCCAGAAGGGGGTAGAGGGCCCAGGAGATCTCATACCTTATTTCAAGGAACTATTAACTGAAGCTGCAGGTCTTGAATACCAAAATGGAAAACACACATAGGAGGCAGCACAAGGATGGAGGTGCTCAGAGAAAAATTGCAGAATTGCAAAACAAAGAAACTCTGGCACTCACCACCTCTAAAATTAAAAGTGAACACTTGGCTTCAAAGAAAAAAAAACTTTTAATACAAGTAATAAAACTGTATGCCTGACATATTTCAGACAGCCTTTGAAAAAGGACTTGCTGTCTGAAACGTGTTAAGCATGCAGTTTTATTGCATCCATTAAACATTTTTTTATCTTCGTAGCCAAGTGTTCGCTTTTAATTTTAGAGGTGGTGAATGCCAGAGTTTCTTTGTTTAGAAGGCCTTGAATACCCCAGACAAAAAGTCTCCTTTGACAGGGCCCATCAAGCAGGAGGCCCGAGGTCACAACAGGAAAAAACAGACCAACATTCGTTTTTGTTAAGCCTCATAAATTACAAGAAAAAATAGCTGCTTTTGAGGAAAGCCAGAATGGATAGGGGTTTACAAGCTAAAGGTCTGAAATTTCAGGCCTTTCTGGACTTTAGTAATGAACTACTAACAAAAATCATTTAAACTGGTTATGGCTATACTATGAACCATAGGGATTAAAATGCATTACTACCCCCCAGCAAGACTAAGTTTTTTTATAAAGGGACAATTTCGTTGTTTAATGACCCAAAGGAAGCTGAAGAACTCTTAAATGAAAAGACAGACAAATAAACTCACTTGCTGTTCAACATTATTCGAAGAATGGTGCCACAGTGACTTTACAACAGGCTTTATTATTTAAACATTGCTTCTCAACCACAGCAAATGTACAGAGATCAGAAAATAATAAAGATATATCTGATGAAGAAACCAAATCAGCTTATCTGATTTGTGTTAAGGGGGGAAAGAAAAAAAAAGAAATGAAAAAATAAAAAAAGGAGAAAAGGGATAAAGGAAATGGAAAATGGAGGTGGAAAGAAAAAGGAGGAGGGGAGAGGGAGGAAAAATGAGGAAAAGGGGGAGAATATAAGTAAAAACTATACGACAATGATGTGTATAAAGATAAGAATGTTATAAAATATTTTTTGAAATGATAGAAAATCTGCAGGAATGAATGGCTGGAAGCAATGAACAATACTTTGTTACTTTACTTTCAATTTTTCTTTGTCTTTTTTATTTTCTCTATTTCTGGTACAGGTGGCAACCCAGATATTACTACTTTCTAGACAAAGGCATACCTGGTTGCTTAGACAAACGCTTTGTCTAGGAAGTAATGTATTTTTATTATCTTCTTATTCTCCAAATTGAACAGATTATTCTGTGGTAAGGGCTGTTTGAAATCATCTCTAAGGAATAAATAGACATACATTTTTTGCAGGGACTTCATTATGTTCTCCATGGTCAGGAAGAGAATGGGGAATAAATGCTGCCTTCTGTTGGTGTAATTGGGTACAAAGGAGACACTGTCTCCCTATTGGGGGGAGGGTTGGAAAGGATTGCTTGCAGACAAGAATAGGACATTTAAATACAGAATTTATGGAACCTACAAGCTGGATTAATTGTATGTATTATAAAGATGTCAAGGTGAGAGGGATAAGTGTGAGAGGAGAATAATCAACTGTGGTTCAAATGAACGCTATTACAGAATTAAAAAGTAATGTTTAGATTTAGGGAAAAATTGGGGAAACGGAGGCAATAAAATTTCAAGAACAAATAGTTGTGCCAATGGCTATGGATATTCCTGCAAAGTACTAAGCAATACAGACACAATAAAAAATGTAAATGATTAAAATTATTACATGGAATGAAAAAGAGCCTTAGGAACAGACACAAAGCTAAAAGAATATTCACTTATGTTGATAATAAAAAAAGCAGAAATTCTTTTACTTCAAGAAACACATTTTTGCACCAAGGAAGCTTCCTATCGTGCAAAGAGATGGGGGAAGGAAGATTCTTCAATCATACCAATAGTATACGTGGCACAGTGATTTTTATAAAAAGAAAAGATAAAGGTGTATGGTTTGGACAAACTTTTACAGACTCAGAAGGAAGATTTATCATCTCAGAAATCAAAACTACAGAGGGAAACTTCATGATAGCAAGCATTTATGCACCTAACATTCATGATCCACAATTTATTACTACATTTTTTCTAAATTTGACAACTTTCAAAGGTCCCTATATTATTGGGGAGATTTAAACCTTGCAATAAATAGCTGAATGGATAAATCGTCCTCCTTTAGTGACAATATGAATAGCTTATGAAGACAACTAAGAGGCCACATGGAACATTTAAAACTAGTTGATATCTGGAAAGAATTAAATCCATCAGCTCAACAGTATTCTATTTTCTCAACTGTACACCAAAGCTATACAAGAATAGATATGTTTCTTACTACACAAATATTAAAACATTGTATCAAATTGGTGAAATACCATAATATAATAATCTCAGATCATGCCCCTATGGAGTTCAATTTAAATACCCAGAAAACTGAAGCAACCAACTATTGGACATGAGGACCAACTTTATTATGAAATAAAGAATGTATTCAAAAAATAGCAAATGCAATTAATGAATATTTTAAGTTTAACAAACCTTCTCAAACCTCATACAATATACACTGGGACACATTTGAAGCAACAATTAGGGGCTCCATAATAAGCTATGTCATGGGAAAAAAGAAAAACAAAAAGAAAGACAAACATATCTAGAAAATGAAATTAAGAGAATGGAATCTCTACATATGATTAATCATGACACAACACGTTTTAAAACATTAATGTTAAATAAAGAAAAAACATGATTATTCCACAACAAGCAGAAAATAGCATATTATGGACACAGGCCAAGTACTATGCATTAGGGGACAAACCAGACAAAGTTATGTCCTTCCAAATGCAAAAAGAAAAACCAAGAAAATGCTATTGTTCAAATCTCAGTTGAACCCCAAATAGTCCTAATCACATAACCTCATAACCAAAAGGAAATTAATAAAATTGTTTGCCAAGTACTATTCTGAATTGTACACTACAGAAAAGCCAAAATATCCAAATGCTATACAACACTTTTAAACAAACATAACATTTCCTAAAATAAAACAAAATGATGCTGATATACTAGATCAACCTATTAAAACTGATTAAATTATACAAGCAATAAAACTCTTACCACTGGGGAAAGCCCCAGGACCAGATGGGATCCCATCTGAGTTCTATAGGATATTTCAAAAACAACTACAAATCCCACTATTATCCCTATATAACAATTGCTGGGAAAATGGCAAACTTCCACCAACATTTAATGGTGCAAAAATGTCAGTTTGTTTGAAAAAAGACAAAAAAACAGACTCGGTCTCCTGGTGAAGTTCTTGGAGGTAAATGGACCTCAGGATGTCAGGTAACTTGGTTTTGCCAAGGGGAGATCTTGCCAGACCAACCTGATTGAATATTTTGATTGGGTGACAAGAACCCTGGATGGTGGTAGACCAGTTGATGTTTTATATTTAGACTTCAGTAAGGCAGTTTACTCAGTGCCTCATAGGAGACTACTGGGCAAGCTGAGTGACTTGGGCATAGGGGAAAAGTTGGAGAGGTGGATTGGAAACTGGCTAAGTGACAAACAACAGTGGGTGGTGGTAGGGGCGAGCTATCTACACCCAGAAGAGTCATTAGCGGGGTCCCTCAGGTTTCAGTTCTGGGTCCATTGTTATTTAATGCTTTGATTTCAGACATCACAGTATAAGTTAGAGTAATATGAGCCTGTTTGCTGTCAACTTCAAAATAGGTACAGAGGTGGACAGTGAGGAGGGAAGGAGGACTCTCCAGGACTTAGAAAGACTAGAACAGTGATCAGTCACATGGCGGCTGAGGTTTAATGTTAGGAAGTGCAGTGTACTTCACTTGGGACCTAGAAATCCAGGGTACAGCTACAAATTTGATTGGTACAGTTAACAGTCTTGGAGGAAGCAAAAGATCTGGGGGAAGTGATCACTACTAAAATGAATCACTCAGGACAATGCAGGAAAGCAGCAGCCAATGCAAACAGAATGCTAAGGTGAATTGCTAGGGAGATCACTTTGAGAAAGAAGGGCATTGTGATCCTGTAGAGGGTCCAGAGGCGGGTGTCTAAGATGATCCTCAGAATGGGGGATAAGCCCAATGTGGAAAGACTTAGGGAGCTAAACATTTACTCCTTCAAAGACAGAGGGGACAGAGGGGACATGATTGAGACCTTTAAATACTTGAAAGGTATTAATAGAATAAACAGAGAGGAGGTGTTCAGACTGAAGGGGGAAAGGACCGCAAGGGGTCATAGCCTGAAACTGGTTAGTGGGAAGTACAGAAAAGACCTGAGAAAGCATTACTTCATAGAAAGGGTGGTGATTCTTTGGAATGCGCTACCTAAGGAGTTGCTATCAAGGGAATCAGTGAGAGGTTTTAAGACGGGATGGGATAGATTCATGGGCAGGGTTCAGGTAGGGTGGGAGAAGACAAGGGGGACTCTGAATGGAAATCAGGAGAGGGAGGGATGGAAGGGAGAGGGGAGGGGGAGCAGCAGCAATTATCAAACTGTGAGCTGCATCTTGAGCAGACGCGATAGATCTCAAGGCCTAATTTGCTGGCATGTTCGTTTGTTCATATATAGACCTATATCATTGCTGAATGTAGACATGAAAATCTATGCTAAGATTATGGCCAAAAGATTAGAAAGTGTATTGCATAAAATCATACATTGGACCAAAATGGTTTTATTAAGGGAAGAAAAATTGGGACCAACGTAAGAAGGGTCATTTATGTAATAGATTTTTATAACAGTGGACGCCAAGAAAAACTTCAACAGAGTGGAGTGGGACTTTATATTTTCTGTATTGAAAAAATTTGGCTTTGGAAACAAATTTATTTCTGGAATAAAAACTTTATACAGCAATCCAAAAGCTGTTGTACAAACCAATAGAAATATATCTCATAGCTTCACTCTATCGAAGGGCACAAGACAAGGATGCCCATTGTCCCCATTGCTATGTGCCCTAGTCATCGAACCACTGGCTATGACAACAGAAACAAGCCACAGTATATCAGGGATCAAAATAGAATCTCAGGAGCATAGAATCAGCTTATATGCTGATGATACTTTACTGTACTTAGACCCACAAAAATCGATTCAGTAATGTTTCAAAATTATAGAGAACTTTCGAAAAGCCTCAGGGTATAAAATTAATGAAGACAAAACTGAAATTATGATATTAGCAAAGAATAAAAAGGATGTAGTACCCACGACACTCCAAAATTAGACTGCTGAACACTTTAAGTATATAGGGGTCATCATATTCAAGGACAAACAAAGCTTATTCAGTAAGATCTATTCACTTATACTTTCACAAATAATAACAGATCTTGATACATGGAATATGCTCCCCCTTATGTTAATAAGAAGATGCAGTGTTATAAAAATGAACATCCTTCTGAGACTGCTGAATTTATTTCAAACTCTCCCAATAACCATAGATTTAAACTACTTCAAGAATTTGGACAAAGCCATTTCTAGGTTTCTACGAACATACAAACATATGAAATTTGCCAGCAGATAAAGGCCTAGAGGTCTATCAAGTCTGCTCGAATGTGCAGCTAGCACCCCTTATTCTGCAGCTGCCCCTCTCTTCCACCCTTCCCCTTCATTAGCTCTCTTCTTGTCCTGTCCCATCCCCTTTTGAAGCAGTCTACTGTTCTACTGGATACCACTTCTGCAGGTAATGCATTCTACCCAGCCACCACCATCTCTGTAAAAAAAGTGTCTCCTCATCTCCCTCCTGAACCTTTCTCACTCCAGTCTCATATCATGGCCCCTGGTGGCTCTTCCCTCCCTTACTTTGAACAGCCCCTCTGTACTAGTCTTGTTTATTCCTTTCATGTATTTAAAGGTTTCAATCATGTCACCACTGTCCCTCTTCTCCTCCAGTGAGTACATGTCACCCCGTCCCTCCTCTCCTCCAGTGAGTACATGTTCAACTCCTTCAACCTCCTCTCGTATGATAAGTCCCCCAGCCACTTGATCATCTTTGTCACCCTGCGCTGCACCCCCTCCAGTAACTTAATGTCTCTCTTCAGATACGGGTGCCAGTACTGCATGCAGTACTCCAGGTTTGGTCTAACTAATGACCTATACAGTGGCAGAATCATCTCCTCCCTCCTCGAGCATATACCCCTTGCAATACAACCCAGCATTTTGTTGGCCTTTGCAGCTGTCTTCCTACATTGTGCCAAGTTGTTCATTGACCCTGTAATGAGCACACCCAGATCCTTCTCCTCCTCTGTCTGGGCTATCTGCACTCCCCCACCAGCTGGTAACTCCTCCTTGAGTTCTTCATCCCAAAATGCGGCACCTTGCACTTTTTGGCATTAAACCCCAGTTGCCAGGTGTCTGACCAAGTTTCAAGCTTTGCAAGATCATCCTGCAACCCCTGCCATCCCCTAGGTCATCCACTACAGTGCCTACCTTGGTATCATCAGCAAACAGATTGATCTTGCTCTTGATGTCCCATGATATGTCTGCAATGAATATCCCAAACAACACTGGTCCCAACACCGAGCCCTGTGGAACACCGCTTGTCACTGCCCTTGGGTGTGAAGCTCCCCACCCACCACCACCCTCTGTTGCCTTCCCTGAAGCCAGTTTCCTACCCATCTGACCAGTTTTGCACCCGACCCTGTGCCTACTAACTTCCTTCCCAGCCTTCCATGCAGCACAGAGTCAAATGCCTTACTGAAGTCCAGATACAGGACATCCACTGCATGGCCCCTGTCCAGTTGCCTAGTTACCCAGTCATAGAACTCCACCAGGTTGGTTTGGCAGGATGTGCCATGTATGAAGCCATGATGTCTGCTGTCCTGTAGTCCTTTGGCCTCTATGAGGGCCACCAGCCTCTCCTTCAGGATAGTCTCCATTAGCTTACCCACGATGGATGTGAAGCTCACTGGTCTGTAGTTTCCCGGTTCATCCTTGGGGCCACTCTTGTGGAGGGGCACCACATGAGCCATCCTCCAGTCTTGAGGTACACACGCCGAATGTAGTGAGGCATTAAATAGGTCTGCCAAAGGTCCTGCAAGGACCTCTGCCAGCTCCTTCAGTACCCTGGGGTGCATGCCATCTGGGCCTGGTGCCTTGTCCACCCTCAGTGCCTTCAAACCCTCTCGAACTCTGCCTTCAATGATTTCCCCATCTGTCACCCCTTACCCCCTTTTCTGCCATTTCTCCCACCTTGGTTGTCACCCCCTTCTTCTCTTTAGTAAATACTGAGCAGAAGTACTTATTTAGTGCTTCTGCCTTATTGCACCCTGCTTCCACCCAATCCCCCTCCTTCCTAATCCTTACTTTGTGGTCCTTACAGCTCATTTTCTCCCTGATGTACTTAAAGAAGTCCTTCTCCCCCTTCTTAATGCCTTGTGCCAGCCTGAGTTCCATAGATGCTTTGGCTCCCCTTACTGCCCTTGTCACCTCCTTCGATTCTGTCAAGTACTCCTCCCTGTCCTTCTCCCTCCCTGTTTTCTTGTACTTCCTAAAGGCAGCTCTTTTCTTCTTTACCTTTTCCATGACCTCCTTGCTCAACCAGCTCAGTTTCTTAGCCCTAGCCTTCTTGCTTTGGGCTTTGCAGCAGGTTTTGGTTGCCTCCACTATCCCCTGCTTTATGATCTCCCCCCTCTGGTTAGTGTCCATACTAGATTGAATTCTGGCCAGGTACCCTTTTACCACTTCCCCCATCCTCCCAAAGTCAGCCCTCCTGAAGTCCAGCACTCTTGTGCCAAATTCCACTCCTTTCTTGCCCATATCCAATGTGAGCCATACTGAGTGGTGGTCACTCCCTGACAGCAGTTCCTCCACTGTAAGTTCTCTCACAAAGTCCCCATTTACCAGCACAAGGTCAAGGGTATTCCCTAACCTGGTTCATTCACTGACCATTTGCAGCAGGAAGCTGTCCTGGAAGGCATCCAGCAGTACCTGCTCCCTTCTGTTCCTAGTTGTTGGGGTGCTCCAGTCCACTCCTGGCATGTTGAAGTCCCCCACAATCACCACACTACCCTTCTTGCAGGTCCTGCTGATCTGTCCCGCTAGTTCCCTTACTAACTCCTCCATTAGAGATGGTGGCCTGTACACCACTCC
Source organism: Neoceratodus forsteri (assembly GCA_016271365.2). NCBI lineage: Eukaryota > Metazoa > Chordata > Ceratodontiformes > Ceratodontidae > Neoceratodus > Neoceratodus forsteri. Next base: position 1,686,824,988 of record CM057456.1, read on the forward strand.
CATTCTAAGAATCCTATTCTTGGAATCCTGGATTTGCATCCAAAGTGACTCCGTACTACCCTCCTCCCCTTCCTCCTTTACACACTTCAGTCCTTCCATCACATATAGTGCCACCCCCCCTTTCCCAATCACCCTGTCCCTATGAAATAACCTGTACCCTGGTACAGACAGGTCCCAGTCATTGTATTGGGTGGCCCATGTTTCTGTGATGGCTGCAATGTCCACCTCTTCCTCTGCCATGAGAACCTGTAACTCTACAGTTTTCCTCCCAAGGCTCCTAGCATTAAGGGTAACCACCTTCCACCCTTTCTCTGGAGAAACAAGGGAACTCAGGCTAACTATAAACAAACTATGGCTACCTAAGGAGCAGGGAGGACTTGTCCTACCCAACTTCCTTTGGTATTGCTATGCAACACAACTCTCTCAAATAGAGGATTGGTTCAAAAGTCAAATTACAATCAATAGAATTTTAGAGCAAAAGCTACATAAATATAAAAACATCAGGAGATTATTACATTTAGTGTATTATACTATGTATAAAAAACTATCACAGAGATACAGTAAATTAATATCTATACAAAATATCTATATTTGCTGGAAGATGGTGGATAACATTATACAATGGAAAGAACAGAAATCATATGACATACCCATATACAGAGGGTCGGATTTTCAAAGGTTGGAGAATGACTCAGGGTGCTTGCATCAAAAACAACTAATGCAAGGAGCAGGATGTGTCAGAACTTGCATCAATTCTGATTTTCAAATGGTGCTTGCATCAAAAACAGGTCTGCATGCGCCAGAATGGTGTGCTCCATGCTTGCCAAAAAAATGCCTACACCATGTTGGAAGGGATGCATGCATCAATGAAATGATGCACCATTAACTTATTTGGGATTTTCAAGGAAAGTGAGTCCTGTCCTTATGCTTAAGATGTATGTCACTGTTAGACCAGCCAGATTTGATCTAAAGTACACTAGAGCACATTAAAAGGCCCACAGCAGGCAGTCAGACCTGACTATACTACTTTTAAGGGCCAATATTCCCCTTCAGGACTAGTTTTGAACATTTTGGGGGCTTAGTCTTGGCCATTTCATCTGCTGTATTTTTTGACTTAGCTTGCATCATTCTCGTCTTTTGTCATTTTTAACTCAACTTACATCATTTTCCTTCATTGAGAAATTTTTTTGACTCAGCTTGCACCATGTTTGACACAACTTGCATCATTTTCCTTATTGAGTCATTTATTTGACTCAGCTTTCCCCATTTTTCACTCAACTTGCATCATTTGCCTTCCTTTAACCATTTTTTTAATCAACTTACACCATTTTATTTACTCAACTTGCACCATTTTTTGTGCAGCTTGTACCATTCCCGTGCCTTGCATCATTTTGTTGATGCAGTAGATCTCTTGCATGTTTGGAGGACTTTGCCACAGAGAAGGCTTTTCTTGCAGAATATGGTGCACAGTATTTGGTGCACCTAGCTCTGATGCAAGGTAATTGTTTGATGAAGATTGCGTGGCTCTAAGGGCCCTTTGAAAATCAGGACCAGAAACTTTAGCTTCAGACCCTCATACACAGATGACGGATTTCAGATTTGGGAACAGATGGGCATTAGAGCATTTAAGGACATTTTTTAAAAACAATACTCTAATGTCTTTCTAACAACTACAAACTGTATATGGTTCACCCAAACAACAATTTTACCAACATTTACAACTAAGATACTATATACAAAAAAAATCTTATACCAGAAACCTCACCAATAGAGAATATTTTAACAACAAAAAAACTGAAATCCATCTCTGCCATATGTACTGTAGATGTATACAAACATAAAACCAATACACCCTAACACAACTGAAAAACAAATAGGAACAGCATCTGAGAACCAGGATTGATGAGAAAACTTGGGACTATATCTTAAAATACCCTAAGGCAGAATTTTACAACACAAAAATGCAACAAATACACTTTAACATACTTCACTGAACATACCCTAACTCCTTCTTGATTGCAAAAGATGAACAAAGCAATCAATCAAACCCAAACAAACTTTATTTAACCAGGCATAACACCATTGAGTAAGCTCATTTTCAAAGTGGTCCTGGACATAAAAATAATCACAGGCAGTTACAAGTTAAGAAATAAAAACTGTACATACCAGGAACTAAAACAGGGCTATACAGAGAGGGATAACACAGTTATGTGATAATTATAGCACACAGAACAAAACATATAAAATAAGTCCATGCTTAGGATGATTCAACCCCAGTCACCCAGTAGGACAAGTAGTCCAGTGGATTTCAATCAATCAATCACACACTTTATTTAACCAGGCATAACACCATTGAGCAGGCACATTTTCAAAGTGGTCCTGGACATCAATACAATTTGCAAAATAAAGTGGACAAAAACAAGACAGATAACAGCAGTTATGATACATCCCAAGTGTGGGAAGGGGAAGAGGAGAAAGTATGTGAGAAGGGGAGAGAGGATAGAATTGTGAGGGCCGGGAGAAGAGGAGGAGGGCTAAAAAGGCTGGGTACTCCCTAAGAGTGCTATAAGTTGAGGTAGACTCCGACAATGGCTTTGTTGTAATATACCGAAGTCTACAGGTAGATAGACACCTAAAAAAAACTGCAGGTTTCCTTCAGGTACCCAGCTATTAGTGCTTTGAATGTGAATGGACCTGGAAGGAATGAGAGTTTTAGCGAACCTTGCATGGTGTTCCATATGGATGGGAGTGAGACATTGATTGCTGCCAAGACATGGGTTGAAAATTGCCTAAGATGCCTCAACAATCCAGTAACAATTGCCAATATGTTTTTAACTTCCACAAATTATCAACATTTTGGGAAACAATAACTACCATACTAGAGCATGCTATAAATGTAAAACTAAGAAAACAAGATTTAGCCATATTACAAGGATACAGAATGACAGAGAATGAAACAACAGAAGAGCAAAAAATGAATATCAATAGGATATTTAATAGCAAACAAAATGTATCTTATTACATTAGAAAGATAAAGAACCTCCAAATGTGCATAAATAGCTCTGATTCAGGATGAATTTGTATAAAATAGAGCATATACACTAATATGCAAAAGATAAGAAAGAACAGTTTGACAAAGTATGGCAGTCTTTTCAGAAAATCATAGCAGAAGTCAGGTTGTAATACTCTGTCCCATGAAGCAATGTAAAGGATATTACTTACTGACAGGAGTACTTAATATTACATAATGGTTGTATTTACAGGAATGTATGTTATATAATAAGCAAAGGTATGAAAAGCACAGTGATCCTATTATTTTCTTTGATTTCTTTTTTTTTTTTTTTGCAGTTAATCTTTTTATTGAGTGATTTCTAAACATTTACAGGTAATATAACCATATGCCAACAAGCATAGAAATGTAGTTTACAACAACACCACATCAAATGCCAGAACAATAATGCTGAGTTACAGAATTTCCCTAACACTTTTAAGTTTAAACAACATTGGTTTATTGGAAAAAAGGGGGGGGGGACATACCCTCTATGTATCAGACCTTTATTCACTTAAGAACCAACTTACTTGAACAGAGAAGTTGCCAGGATCTGTAGTGGAAACTGAGCTTCTTCACCTAGTGTGTAGAAGATGGGGGGGGGGAACCTTGTGGCTGTCCACATTTTTGCACCCAAGGTATCTAAGAGGAAAGAGATATAACAATCATAAATAGGATATCCAACCAAACCTCATTGGAACTTCATGGAGGTCTAAACTTGTCCATTGTATTTCTGTTGACTAGTCCTGTGCTGCAGGTATTGATGTAAGTCAGGTTGGGGGCCTAAATCTTTTCATATTTGTGTATTCCCATTCTTGTAGCAGGATAACTTGGTTAAGTTGGCCAACTCCTCCATGGCCTTAAGCCAATTCCTAACTAATGGAACTTCTGTTGTCCTCCAACATTTCAGGATAAGATTTTTAGCTTCCATGGATGCCTTTATGAGCCAGAGCATCTGGGGTTTGATTAAGGCATTGTTTTGAGGGGATAGGCTTAGTACCCAGAAGCTGGGGCCTCTTGGGATTGGCAAACCCAGGATTTTTGTGTACTGTCTCATCACTGAGAACAATAGAGGTTTTAAGGATGTACAGTCCGATAGCATGTGTAGTAGATTGGCATCTAGGGTACCGCACTTTCAGCAGGTGTCAGCTGGAAGCAGACCCATCACTTTCAGTTGAGTTGGAGTGCGGTACCAGAGGTGCATTATTTTGTTTTGGATGAGTAGATTTCTCTGGTCGCAGAAGGCTTGGTGCACCCTCAACCAGCCTTGTTGCCACTGCTGTTTCATAATAGGAATGCCCAGCTTTATTTCCTACTTAGCCTTGGCTGGGAGGAAGGGATTCGGGGCACTGTTTCTCATAAACCTTTGTATAGTCCCTGCCAGGCCCTTTCATTGCTTGACCCATAAATCTATTGGAAGTGAGAGAAGTGTCCTATGCCTATGTCTAGTGAAACAAGACAAGAACATTTCTGTTTACCCCAGGAGGTGAAGAGGCTTCTGATCTGAAGGTATCTCCAGAAATTGCTCTGTGGTAGACTGTATCTGGCTTTTAAACCCTGGAAAGTATCAGTGGAAGCACTTCTGGGAGTCTCAAGATTGCCTAAAGATCTGATTTGTGTAGACATCCACTCTGACCACTTGATTGTTTTAGGGTCAATGCACAGGTAGGGGTTACATCATATTGGTGCATGTTTACCCAAACTGAGACAGTGATTGGCTCTTTGCCTCGCCTTCTGCCATGCCAGGTGTGAGTTGTGTATGGTTACCCATTGATGAAAAGGCTTGAGTAAGGAGTGAGCGAGAAATGCCTGATAATTATGAGCTTTTTAGTATATCCCTCTCTATCATTATCCAGGCCTGGGGAGGGGGGTGTTAGCATGCTGAAACCACTTCATTGATTTCACCATGATGAAAGCCATGGAGTCTTGGGTGAATTCTGGCAGATTCCACCACCCTCTTAGCTTCTGGGCTCTTAGCTTGACCCTACTATACTATGGTTTTGATGTCCCCATAGAAATTTGTTAATTAGGCTATTCAGTTTCTTAGCCCAACTGTCAGGTAGGATTATAGGGATGTGGGATAGAAGGTAATACACTCTAGGGGCCATCATTTTGATTGCAGATATTTTCCCTGCCATTGACAAGTGTAGATGCTCCCACCTTACCATATCCTTTCAGAGGATCTCTACCAGCAGGTTTAGATTAATATCCACTAGGGAATTTAAATCAGGGGAAACTCTGATTCCCAGATATTTAATTTCAGAGTGCTCCCACGCCAGCCCTAGGTCTCCCAGCCTGGCTGCGGAGGTGAGGTCATTCAGGGGAAGGATTTCTGATTTTGATATATTGATCTTCAGAGCCAAGAGTTCCCCATATGTTCTTAGTGTTTTTAAGATGTGAGGAAGACTATGGGGTAAGTCTCGGGTCAGAATCAAGAAGTCATCAGCATACAGTTTGGTGGTATATTGTTTATTCCCTATTTGAATTCCTTGTATATCTGGATGAACTCTTAGGGCTGCAGCCAGTGGTTCCATGGCTATTACAAACAGCAAGGGGGACAGAGGACAACCTTATCTAGTCCCTCTCTGTAGCTGGAAGGGGTCGGAGAGGTTCCCATTAGTGAGTACTCTTGCCATGGGGCCTGTGTACATTGTCTTTATCCAATTAGTAAAGTAGGGGCCTATGTTGAACCCTTCCAGTACCATATCCAGACACTCCCACTCCACAGAGTCAAAGGCTTTCTCAAAATTTAATGTGATTGCCGCTGCTGGGGAGGGAAGCTCTGCCGCTGTCTGCATTAGGGGTATTAGGGCCTGGATATGGTCAAAACTGATTCTTCCCTTGACAGACCCCACCTGGGAGGGATGCATGATGTCTGACAGGCATTTCTCTAGGCAGGATGATAGAACCTTAGCCAAGAATTTAGCATCCACATTGATCAACGAAATGGGCGGGCCTATAGCTAGCAGCAGAGTATGGTCTTTTCTCTCTTTAGGCAGGACAGTAATAATGGCCTCTGAGAAGAGGAGTGCCTTTTTTGTGTATGTGCCTCTTGCAACATCTCTGCCAGTGGGATAGTTATCAGGGATTGGATCAATTTATAAAAATCCATGGTAAAAATGCCCCCCAGAGCTTTATGTGGAGCAATGTTGGATATGGCTTGGGCAATTTCTTCCTTGGTGATGTCCACATCAAGTGCTTTTCTTTGAGAATCTTCCAATTTGGGGAAGGGCAGTGCATCAGTGAATTTAATATAATTACCTTTATCCCACTTCACCTGTGAGGAATAGAGAGATCTATAAAAGTTGGACATGATCTCATTGATGGCCTTGGGGTTTGGGGTCAGCTTGCCTGTACTGTCTTTCAGTTTGTGTATTGCCCTTTCAGCCTGTCTTTGTTTTAATCTGTAGGCCAGAAGCCTACTTGCTTTTTCCCTATTGGCCTAGTATCTGTGCTGCACTTGGTGTACGTATAGTTCTGCCTTTCTGGTCACCAAAGCATTCATTTTTAACCTGAGGGCAGTTAGTACCTCAGTCACCGTCGGGTTCTGCAGAGATGAGAGTTGTTTTTTGTATTTTTTCTGCAATGTTCTACATAGAAACATAGAATTTGATGGCAGATAGGGACCGCTTGGCCCACCCAGTCTGCCCATTTCCCTACCTAATGGATAAGCTCAAGATCCTAGTTAACCAGCAGCCTACTTCTTCCTGCCCCAACCCCCTAGAATTGCCTTATGACTGTCCCATGCATGCTTGAATTCCACCACTGTTTTTGACTCCACAACCTCCTCCGGAAGGCTGTTCCAGGCATCCACAACTTCTCTGTGAAAAATACTTCCTTAAATTACCTCTGAGCCGCCCCCACATCTTCAAATTGTGCCCCCTTGTTCTTGCACACCTCTTTTTTTGAAAGATGCTACCCTCTTGGACTTTGTTGATTCCCTTGAGGTACTTGAAAGTTTCTATCATGTCCCCCCTCTCCCTCCTTTCCTCAAGGCTATACATATTAAGCTCCTTAAGTCTCTCTTCATATGTCTTCCAGTGCAGACCCTGCACCATTTTAGTTGCCCTCCTCTGGACAGCATCCATCCTGTCTATGTCTTTGTGGAGATTGGGTCTCCAGAACTGCACGCAGTACTCCAGATGGGGTCTGTCCAGCTGTCTGTACAGAGGGATAATAACTTCCTGTTTTCTACTGGTGATGCCTCTCCTGTGCATCCCGGTATCCCCCCAGCCCTCCTTTTTGCCCTCTCACATTGCTTGCCCACCTTTAGATCATCTGATAGGACTACCCCCGGGTCCCTTTCCATTTTTGTTGTTAGTATCTCACTCCCCATTGTGTACTCTTCCCCTGGGTTTTTGTTTCCCAGGTGCATTACCTTGCACTTCTTAGCATTGAATCTAAGCTGCCATACATTTGACCATTCCTCTAACCTTGCCAAGTCCCTTCTCATCCTCGCTTGCTGGCCATAGCTTTTGACCTGAACCCCGCACATGATCACTCCAGGCCCTCAAGGAGCTAATCTTATTACACCCGTTGTCTGACATATGGCGAGTGTTGTACCCCAGGGACAAGGACTATATGTTCTTCTCTGCGCTTCTCTGCGCTAAGTTTATTTTCTAGCTGCAAGTGCTCCCTCTCTCTCTGCTTGTGTCTAAAGTATGAAAAGCCAATTATGTTGCCTCTTATAGTGGCCTTATAAGCTTCCCAGATGTTAGCGGCAGAGGCTGAACCAGCAGGGCTGTCCTTAAAGAAAAACTCTGTTTCAGCTTTATGCCAAGGGGCAAAGTCCTTGTCTTGCAGTAGCATTGTATCTAACTGCCACATAAGCGAATTAGATATTTTTAGGGATGGGAGAAAATTCAATACCACAGGAGCATGGTTCCAAATGTATATTGGGGAGATATTGACCCCAGTTGTGGCAGAAGTCAGCTTAGGGGAAGTGAGTCAGCGTTCTCGCCTGCTGGCCATAGCTTTTGGTGCAGAGAAGAACGTATAGTCCTTGTCCCTGGGGTACAACACTCGCCATATGTCAGACAATGGGTATAATGAGGTCAGCTCCTTGAGGGCCTGGAGTGACCATGTGTGGGATTCAGGTCTAGCACTGGATCTGTCTAATAGATGGTCCACATCTTTCAGAAAAAGAGATGTGTAAGAACAAGGGGGCACAGTTTAAAGATAGTGGAGGGACAGCTCAGGGGTATTGTGAGGAAATTCTTTTTCACAGAGAGAGTGGTGGATACATGGAACAGCCTTCCTGAGGAGGTTGTTGTGTCTAAAACAGTGGTGGAATTCAAACATGCATGGGACAGACACAAAGCAATTATAGTGGGGGGTTGTAGGAAACAGGCTGTTGGTTAACTAGAATCTGCAGCTTATCCAGTAGGTAGAGAAATGGGCAGACTGGGTGAGCCAAGTGGTTCTTATCTGCCGTCAAAGTCTATGTTTCTATGTCCATCGTTAGGTTGAAGTTCCGGCCCGTAAGTATATTGGGATTGTTGAAAGAGACATCCATGACTTTTTTGGGCTATGGCATCGAAACATTCTGGGGAATTTTCATTTGGGGCATAAATATTTGCCAGCACTTTTGGCTCCATGGTGGTGGAAACCTTCATGATAATCCACCTGGCTTTACCTCCTTTGTGTACTTCCATGAGTTGCCACTGTAATTTCCAGTGTAACAAAATGGAGACATTCCTTTTGGCTGACCCTGCAACGCTGTGGGCCTCTTTACCTACCCAATCCCTTACCAGTTTAGCTGCTTTAGAGCAAAGCTTAGTTTCTCATAGAAAGGCTACTTGGGTTCCCACATTTGAGCTGAGACAGCACCATTTTCCTTTTCACCAGTGAATTAAGACCCTTCCAATTCCAAGAGATGGTTGTTATGTCGCTGAGATTAGTCACAATCAGGGTGTCTCCATTTTGCGTGCCAACGCATGGACATTATGAACCACAAAACCTTCAACGCTTCCATATTAAAACCACAGTTCTTAAAACATTTGTCTTCCCCTCTTCTGGATACCCATCACCTTGGGGGTACCCAATGTTAGTGTCAGGGTTGCTCTCGATGGATCATTGAGACCACCAGTTTGTTTAATTTGTATATAACCACTTAGGTTGATTCCAGGAAGGCACTTCTTAACTTTCCCAGCTCATTTCAATATTGGGAAACCATTATTCCCTGTAAGAATCTTTTCCCAGTAATACATTGCCTTTTGTCTCTTTTCTGCCAGTGATGATATGAAGTTGCAAAACTGTGAGACCGCATGCGAGTATCCTCAATATTCTACCATTCTTTTGAGAGTGTAAAACCATCGCTGACCAGGGAAATGAGGCTAGTTGTCCTTTCCCCAGTGGCCAAGTAATACACTCCGAGGGGGTGGAGTATCTTGCCGTCCTCGGCAACCTGCCACCCGTGCCCCTTAACCAAGGCCTATATGAGGTGAGTAGGCCAGAGGTGCAGGGGGCCAGCCACTTACCTGACTCTGGACATATTCTCCCCACTATCCTTTCAGTTTGCATTGCCCTCCAAATGTAATCCCAATGTATATTCTCAATTACTTATATCTTTCTTAGTGCTGTTCCATGGGGGTTAGTCGTTACTGAAATAGAGGGGGGAGCAGTTTTGTATCTCATCCATTGGGCCTTGGCTGTTGTGCAGCCACGGTATATATGGATATGAACTACCCTTTCTGGGGGCCATACTGTCCTCTGATCCTAGAGTGGGTGTCCTCCCTTCTGCTATGGTGTAATGGCAGGATGCCTATTCTTTACCACCAGCAGCACTAGTTCTTTTGGCCCTGTTGGTGCACAGTATGCCCTTCAGCCTCCCTTGTGCCTTGACTCTCTCATTCTCCTTTAGACTCCCCATAACAAAGAGAGCAATTCCTGGATGGATCTGCAACATGTATGCACTCTACAACAGTCTTTTTTCTGGCGGTAGCCTTCTGTCCCTTTTTAGCGACTATGAGCGCCGTGTTATATTCCCAACATACAGATATGGGGGAATAACATTGGCTTAAGCAAATCTTTTTGATTTTAGAGTTGTGGACTACGCCCAGTTTGACAGAGAAAATAACAAGAGAGCACAAACCTCTGCTTGGGCTGCGACTACTCGCTCAGCTCTGCAGTGTCAGTTTGCCCTGCTTTGAACTGTGAGGAATCACCAGCCAAGCTCTGCAAGCATTTTAGTAACTTTACCTAGTCTATTTTATTCTAACACCATTTAAACAAGCCTGGGCTAAGACCTGAGTCCATATATTTACGTACTGCAGCATGGAGTTAATTTTACTAGACACACCAATAACCGATTATTTCAACCTCCCCCAAAATGAGATTTTCCCTCATCGACTACATCTTCTTATTCTAGGAGCCACCCATAACTTTTAACCCATGCTGTGGCATCAGCACTATGAGCTCCCTGGTGAGCTATATACCCTCCTGTCCACCCAGTTATCTTGTCCCTCCCATTACATTTATACCTACCACATCTTTGGGTGCTATCCTTGCATGTGGGGGCACCATGCCAGCACAAGGCAGCAGACAGTTTGGTAGCTGGTATGAAATAAATAATTTATAGCTACCCTGGACCCATTAGCATACTCCTGGCATTTGGGAATGGGGGCATAACCCAAACAAATTGGTTTCAACAACTATGGATTCTGCTTCAGCAGATGGGAAGGGCAACTCTGCTCGGGCAGCATCTGCATTCCCCCACATGCAGGAGCCTAACTTCCCTGCATTTATGTAAGGGCCAACACCCGCTGCACCCATTGTGCTAAAAAACTATTAACAAACTCATTATAACCATTTAAGCAACACTGGGCTGAGAACTGAGCCCATACCTCAAAATTTTGTGATTAGCCTTAGAGGAGGCTCCTTGTATAACCTTTGTGCTAGGTGTCCTCATGGTCAAGCATTGTGGCTATCCTCGGGAGGAACATTCTGATCATCAGCCCACTATGTGTAAACCTGTGCCCCCCACTTTAATAAAACTCTTCTCTTAAAAAGCTCTGAGTGGAACATGGAAAATGATCCCACAGGCTACCTTCTAAGTCAACACTGACAGATAGCCGCAATCCCTTACCTGTCACCTTCTTATTCCATTCTTAGTCCTTGGTCAGAGTTGCATTTTGCACCAGCTCTGCAGCTTCTTGGTCAGACCAGGGACTCCCCAAGTCAATTGCCCAGTCCTGGTAAATTGACACCCAGTTCCCAGCCAGCTCTTCAGTTGGTGGCTGGTCTTCTTCCTCCTGGTTCCCCTTGCACTCCGGAAGATTAAGTGCTGCTGGGAGAAGTTTGCCTAGTGGCTCAAAGCGGTTCAAAGTTTTTATCAGAGTGGTGTAAGTCGAGGAGCTGCTTCCCTCAGACAAGTGAGCTTTTTTTTTGTCTGCTTCTCGACCTGTTCTGCCGGGAAGTGGCATGCTGCATTGGGGGTTGTTTCCCTTGTTATCCAGAGGATTTCTTTTTCTGTCTCCCCTGAGGCTCCATCCATTCTGAACCATTCTCCATTTCAATCACTGTATTCTGGGCAGACTCACTGAGGGAACCATGCTGTTCTGCCATGTCCATAGACTGCAGGGCTTTGCCACAAGGCAAGAGCAGTTGCTGGTGCTGAAGGGCCCATTCACTGGCAATGTCAGTGAGGAACATTTCCACCTCTGCAGGATTAATAAGGGTAATTTACTGTCCTCTAAAGTTAATCCTCAGCTGTGCTGGGTAACGCAATGAAGCCGAAATGTTTAGTTTGTAAAGGGATTGCTTCACTGGGCCATAAGCTCACCTCCTGTGAGATAGGTCAAAGGAATAGTCTTGATACAATTGAATATGACAGCCTTCCCAGTTTAGACTCTTTAGATTTCTTACAGCTCTCAGGAAAACCTTTTTTGATGGGGTATATTAGAAATTTGAACAATATTGGTCATGGTCAGTCTCCAGGCTGCAGTCATGGTGCCAGGAATCTCTTGTCCCTCTCCAGCTCTGGGTGGGGGGAGGGTGATGGTTCAGCTTTAGCATTACCAGGATGGCATACTGTAAGAAGGCAATCATGTGATTACCTTCTGCCCCCTCCAGTAAACCCACAATTCTAATGTTTTTTCTTCTCCCCCAGTTCTCCAGATCATCTACTTTTGCCAGTAAACACTGCAATTGTTTTTGATGGTCCTGAAATTGGCAATGGTGTTCATGCAGGATCTCTCTGTCTTTTGACGTTTGATTCATTGCTTGCTACATGACTTGTTAATTTCACTAGATCCATGTTGGTGCTGGTGGTTGTTTCTATTAATGCAGAAGTGTTCAGAAGAACTTTATTCAGCAAATAAGTTATGTTGCCCAGTTGTTGTTCCATAGTCTGGGATGCAGCTGATTCTCAGCCCCCTTGGATCCTCCATCAGCAGCTATCTTAAGGTGGGTGCCAACTCTATCCTGGTGGTTCAGAATTGTCTCACAGGCCAGCCAAGTTGAAATTAGGCAGTCTCTTAATGATTGGATTTGTAGAGTTTTTCAATGTTAAATCTGGCTAATTTAGGTATCAAAATACTCAGCTCGACCAGTAGAGGTGGAATCCATCAATTATATCCCAGATAGTGGATGCTGGATCATCGGATGTCTCGAGATTGGTAAAGCTGGTATTGCAGTAGCTAAATTACACAGCTTCTATCTTGGATGGCAAGCTCTGCCCCCTTCTTTGATTTCTTTAATTGTAAATAACAAAATCATTGCACAAGAAATATTTTACCACCATATGTGCCCTGCTTTCCTTTAGACAATTATGGGAAAAAATATAATGTCTATAATATTGCCTCATTTTAATAACATTTCATAATAAAAAGGAATTGCAGCTCACTAACCTGCAACTCAGTGGCACACTCAATGTGTGTTTACTTAGCAGGCAAAAGATTACCAGTATAAATCCTGACGGGGTCTGAAGCATTAATTTTTTTCAAATATTTTTGTAAGATGGGAACTCACTTGAAAAACAATTCATGGTGGTGTGGATTTGGAAATGCAAATTATATGCAAAGTAAATTTAGTTAAAGCTGCAGTGCAATGGAAATTCATCAGAAATATAGGTTATTCTGTAACTTGTGTATTGGAGGCAATATCACATCCGGTTATCATTTTTCAAATCCATTCATCATTAAATGATCATTGAATGTATATATATATATATATATATATAAAAGTGGGTAATTAATTTGCATGTAATAATGACCCTCCATCATGTTTGCTTTCAGGCATAAACCTCCACACAGTTCACTGGTGCACTTTTGCTGTTGGCAGTGCATGCTCGATGTCGAGATCTCGTCGGGAAATATGAAGGCTTTTTTTTCCAGAAAACAGGAAATGTTCACTTTAAATTGCCAAGTTTAAAAAGCTGTCAAAACCATATCTCATTTTTCTTTTACTGTTATTTTCAATACTTTCCACAGTGTACCGCTCCTTTTAAAATAAGACAGTCTGCTTGCTGGTCTGAAAAATTACAGATCTTGTAGGTGTTACAGCATTATCCTTTCCACAAGCCGTCATCTTGTATTTGCGCCTTGGCTCAGCTATCAGCTTTAGTTAAACTTGAGGCCACATAGCTGAGCCGTGGCACAAATACAAGATGAGAGCTTGTGGAAAGGGTAATGCCGTAACACCTATGGGAACTGTATTTTTTTAGACTGGCCAAAAGACTGTCTTATTTTAAAGGAAGTGGTGCACTGTGGAATGTATTGAAAATAATGGTAACAGTAAAATGAGCTATGGTTTTGACTGTTTTTTAGGTGCTGACCAGATTCTGCTAGTCTGCAGCCTGCAGTTTTTTTATTCATTTGCAAACATCCTGAGTATGTGCACTTCACATTTCTGAGCTGTGCATTTACTGTGTATGTTTCTTGATAAGTGGTATTTTTTTTATTGCATCTATAGTATTTCACACTAAACACAGACTCGTTCTGTTTCAGGGCTACAGTGCTGCTGCTCCTCAGTTGTATTACTGAACTTGACATTTATAGTGGTCACTGTCTGCATTCTCGGTAAACATGCATGGCACCACAACATAAACACACCTCTGCATTGTGGGCAAACAGAATTGCATTATGGTTAACATGTTGACTCATATTATAACCATGATGTATTCTATTTGCAAATTGCAGTCCTGGCAAGGGTCTCTGCTGGTTGAGAGGTGAGTCAAACCTGTGAAATATGGGGGGGGGGGAATAATTGCTGCTTAATTTTATTTTAAAGGGACCATTCATGGCTTGAGTACTGCAATGTAAATACATAAAAAACAGTTAATTACACTGCTGCTTTAAGAACAATTTGTAAAGATAAATTGCCTGCTGGGATTAGACCCCAGTCCCCTGTTTGCAAGATGTGACATACCCTCTACATCTTAGGAACTGCAACTCAGTGGCACTCCGAATGTGTGTTTGCTTAATAGGCAATACAATTTGCGGTTCAAATACATGTATACCCATTCTGAATCCTGGCAGGGACTTAAATGTGTTATTATGCCTTTTCTTTGTAAGATGGAAACTCACTTAAGTGGCAATTCATTGTGGTGTGAAGCAGAATAGTAAATTAAATGAGAAGTACATTTAGCTAGGAACAACAATTTGTGAAGGTTAATTTCCTGCTGTGATTAGACCCCAGTTACCTATTTTGCAGGTGTGATATAACCTCTATAGCACAGGTACTACAGCAAACCAACTTGCATCTCAGTGTCCCACTGAATGTGCATTTGCTTCACAGGCAAAGGACCAGCAGTTCAAATCCTGACAGGGTCTTACAATTTTTTCCCCAAATTTTTTGTAAGATGGAAACTCAGCTGGGTGGTGAGTCATAGTGGTGTGGAGTTGGACTAGTAAATTATATTAAAAGTAAATTTAACTAAGAATAAGAATGCATAAAGGTAAATTGGAATCTGGGATTAGATCCCATCCCCTGTTATGCAGAATGTGACATAATCTTTACATCATAGGAACTGCAACTCCCAACTCACTTATCTGTACCTCAGTGGCACACTGAATACACGTTTGCATACCAGGCAATAAAATCAATTGTTCAAATAAAGCTAGATGCAGTCTGAATCCTGGCATGGACTTAACTATTTTTTTCAAGTTTTCTTTGTAAGATGGAAACTCACTTGAGTAGCAACTCATGGTGGTATGGAGATAGAGTGTCAGATTATATTGAGAAGTAAATTTAGCTAAGCACAATTTGTGAAGGTAAATCTCCTGATAGGCTCAGCTACCTAGTTACCTGTTTTGCAGTTTGTGACATAACCTCTACACCGCTAGGAACTGCAGCTCACTTACCTACAACTCAGATGCACACTGCATGTGTGTGCACTTGACATGCAAAGGCAGTGGTTTAAATCATAGCAGGGATTTAAACATTTGTTTGTTATTTTTTTATAAGCTGGAAACTCACTTGAGTGGCAATTTATGATGGTGTGGCAGTGGAATAGTGGCTTATATGAGAAATACATGTAACTAAGAACCACAATTTGTGAAGGTATTTTGCCTGTTGGTATTAGATACCATTCACCTGTTTTCAGGTTGTGACATACCTGCAGCTCCATGGCAAACTGAATATATATTTGCTTAACAGGCAAAGGACCAACAGTTGAAATCCTAGTAGGAACTTAAACAATTTTTCCATATGATGACAACTCATTTTAGTGCAAAGTCACGGTGGTTTAGAGTTGGAATAAAAAAATAAGTATATAGGAAGTGAATTTAGCTAAGAACAACAATTTGTGAAGGTGGATCACCTTCTGAGTTAGAGCCCAGGTTGCCTATTTTCCTGGTTGTGACATATCCTATACTCAACAGGAACTGCAATTGCCACACCTGCAGCACAGTGGCACACTGAATGTGTGTTTGTTAAACTTGCAAAGCATTACTGATTTGAATCCAAGTAATCTCAGTGTGTTGTATTTTAATACATAATTATTTTACACTTTACAGACCTTATCTGTCACCTTTAATAACATTGGTACTTTAATTAATTACTTATAAGTTCCAGAACTCAGTGGCATTCATTGAGAAGAAACCTGAAATTAAGTTTTCAGTGTAGTGCTTCTGCAGAACTGATCTCATTGTGTTTTGGTACTGCTTAGTAATTAAAAAGTGAATATTGGGAGGAAAAAAAAACATTACAATAACAAGGGACCTGAAATGCAGAACAAAATGGAATTTTCAGTGAAAATACATAACACAATATCCTGGGGGTGTTAAACAGACTTCCCACATGGTCAAATTTGCAATTATATTTAAAAATGCAAATAACAAGGTTATGTTCCCTTTAATCCTACTGCTTTCTCTGTACACTATACAATGGCTATGCAAGTTGAGTAGTATGCAGCTGCCTAGACCCTTAAATAACACTGCCTTGATGATAGCACTATGTTGACTAGATAACAGCTGATATCAACCTACTGAGAAGGTAGTAGGATAGGGATAGTTAAAAAGGCAGGGAGCAGGCATTTGTTAAAAAAATAATTGCATATTGGTAGAATTGAAAGGTTATATAAGTTGATGTGACTAGAATATGATTTAAATGTTCCGCCAAAAAGTGGAGTATTATTTATCCTGTGCTGAGTTACACTGTTGGTTTAGAATATTATTACTGTAGTGACCCCGAGTCAGATTCATTTTGAAAAAGTCATTGTTTGTTTAACTTGTCAGTCAGGCACTACTGCTTTAACCACATCATTCTAAAGGAAGTGGAGTTACCATTACTTTCCAATGGGCTCCCACAAGCAGAGCAAATAGTATGTCTATGGTCAGCTTCTTTCAGTTTAGTCATGTGTAAAAACAGTTTCTGGCTGACTTTATTTTTTTAGCTATCATAATTTGTCAGCCTAACTTTGCCAGCCTTATTAAATCACAGTCTATTGGTGATAATTGAAACTGACAGAGTGCCCATAAACTATAAATTATACTATGAGTCCAAGCTTTATTTTACCTGCTGAAGTACTTTTGTCTCATTCATAAAATGTGTTGGCCAAGTTGAGCCAAAGTTTGAGAGACTCTTATTTTGTATATTACGTTTTCATTGGTTACAGTCCAATCTGTTTTTTAGCCTTTAGAAATGTTAAATGATAATTTCTGACTACTAGAAAGAACAGATGCTGTGCATTTGGAGAACATTTTATCTCAGCTGAAAAAAAAAGCCAAGAGTCAGATACTGCAATAAGTTTGTATCCTGTTGAAGAACACTTCTCAAATATCTTGTGGATCAGCTAGAAATTCAACCTGTTTGCACCTGTTCAATTAGTTTGCGTGCAGCTGCCTATTAAAGCATTATATATTAATCAAATGCACAGGAGTAGTATAGTTGTATAGTACTGTGGTGAAAGAAAGGACTTATGGTCTCACTTGTCTTTCCATTCTACTGCACATCAGTGAATATGTCAATCACAAAAGGACACATCGCCACACATGCAAACTTATCAGATAGGATGCTATCCAAATTTACAGTGGTATAAAACTCCTTTTCTATTATTTTTACATTATCCCTTCATGAATATTTAATTAGACCACCATCTATTTTATGCTGTGACTGAACTGGTACAGTTATCATTTTCTACTTTGTATTCCACCCTGGGTGGTGGGTGGGGGTTGTTGTTTGTTGAATATTGTTTGTTGTTGTCATGTTCTGTTTTATGAAAACAATAAACTATATTAAATTTCAAAAAACAAACATAGTGGTACAAAACATCACAGTCCATCATAACAAAAGATATGCTGTTACTACTGTCACAGTGTCTTCAGTCACAACTGGTTTTGATTCTTGGTAACACTTGTCAATGTTTTTGGAAGTTATACATACACATTGTCATCTACATTGTTGTTAAAAGGTCAGCATGTGGTATTTAGCAGAAATAGTGTTTTATATATGTGAGCCCCGCATGTCCCTGCCCAGGGTAATGTTTTGCCCTCAGTGTCGACCTGAGGGCAGCACCATGGACAGTGTGGTCATCCCACCCACAGCCAATTTCATTTGGCTGAATTGTTCCACTCAGCACTTGTTACTACTGGTGAAAGAATGCTTCAGTACCATTGGTTGTGGCTCCATGGTCTACAACAGTGCCCAGAGGGAACCTGTTTTATTCAATTTCTGTTCTTCATGCATTGTTTCAACTGTTTCTTCCCACTGTGTTTTTGCGTATTTGTTTGGGGTATTGCCCATTGCTTTAACTTTTAATTTTCCAGATTTCTTTCAGATTTGTGATGAGTAATGTTAGAACTATATCATAGGCTAAATATTAAAACAGATTTCCAAAGAGAAGTGTTGTGATGTGCACTGTACTCATTAGCTCTGCCCCTGAGCTTTTCTGATTTCTGTTCTGTAACCCTTATTTCATAGATTGTTTTGCATTAACTGAATTGCTTGCTCATTTTTCCAATGCTCTCCACTGCATAGCCCACATTATTTTAGCCATCTCACCCTCCCTTTATTATAATCATCTTCAACCATCACAGGTACAAAACCTCCAGTTTTCTCACTTACCAGTTTGCCATAAATGGTGTCCGTTATGTGCTGGTTGGTTAGTTTGAAGTCCAAATTGCCCATGTTGTCGTATCTTAGCATAGTGAAAGATTCTCTGCCTTTGGGGCATCATTGAGTCATTTGCTTCTGCCCTGAGGGATGCACTATCCTCAGGGTATCACTTAGTCCTTATTTTCTGCATGTAGCCAAGCTGTTCCCTCATGGTATCACATAGCCATTTGTTTCAGCCCTCAAGGAAGCAGTGCCCTCAGAGTGTCACTTAGTCATTTGTTTCTGCTCATAGTCAAACTATTCCCTCATGGTATTACAGCCATTTGTTTCTGCTCTTAGGGAACTGATGCCATTAGGGTATCACTTATTCATTTGTTTCTGCCTTAGGGAAGTAGTGCCTTGGGTGTCACTTAATCATTTGTTTCTGGTCTTAGTCAAGCAGTGTCCTTGGGTATCACTTATTTTTTGCTTCCCATAGGCAAGCTTTTCCCTGAGAGCATCACTCAGTCATTTCTTGCTACCCTTAGGCAAGCATTGCTCTCAGGGCATCATTTACTCATTTGCTGCTGCCCTTAGGCAAGTGGCTCCTACTCTGAGGCAGCCACTTGCCAAAGGACAGCAACAAATGATTAAGTGATATCCAGAAAGCACCTCTTGCCTAAGGTTAGCAAAATGACTAAGTGATACCCCCAGGAAACAGCTTCCGTAATGGCAGAAAAATTGGCTAAATGATATCTCATGGTAGATGCCTGCCTAAGGGCAGCAACGAGTGATTAAATGATAACCTGAGTGCACTAATTCCCCAAGGTAGAAACAAATCACTGAGTGATATTCCAAGGGCACTGCTTGCCTTGGGGTACAAACAAATGACTCAATGATACTCTGAAGGTAACAAATCTTTCATGTCCTAAGAGACTACAACATGGGCAATACAGACTGGCAACTGGGCAGCCAGTACACTAGCGTCACTACTTAGAACAAACAGGTGAGCGAGAAAACTGAAGGCTCTGTACCTGTGATGGTTGAAGCTAATTATAATTATATAAATTTGCATTTGTTTTTTCTCCTTCCAGGCTGCTTGCTCCATTCTCCCCATCCTCCACACAAGCAACACAACAGTCAGAAGCACAGGGAACTCAGCAGCTGCATAATACTGCTTGCTTCATTCTCCCCACCCTCCACACAAACAACATAGCAGTCGGAAGCATTGGGAGTTCCCAATGACTACGTTTGCTGGTAAAAAGCACCTAGCTTCACCTGACTTCTTTTCTTCTGGGGTTTGCTTGAAAGGACAGAGGAAGGACCAACATTAACAGTGCAAGGAGAAACATTAAGGCTTCATTTGGCTTAGCAGAATTGCTGTTGTGTTAATATTTTGTTTTGTGTTTACAGGTTTTGCTTACAGGTTGTACAGTTTACTGCTTTATTTTTCTCTGAAATTGTTTGTTTTTTGCTGGGTATATTTTCTTTTAAATAGTTGTGCTGGTTATCTTGCTGAAAGGAAGGAAAACACTCACCAGGGTGATTGGGTCAGAGCTATAGCTGATTGTTTCTGAAGGGCACAGGCTTGGTCCCTCCCACCCTGCTCCTCACCCTACCCACCCCAAGCACATCATTTCCTTTATATCAGAGGTTCTGACATCACTTCCCCAAAAGGGCAAAGGACATACACCTGTCATAACTTTAACAGCCCAGCACACTGCATAGGGTGTAGACACACACAAACTCACACACACTAACAAAAAAGAGAAAAAAACAGGAAGGGAGACAAACATGTGGGGAGTGGTGCAATGCACTGGCTCTGTGGTGGCAGTCTTTTGGGAGATGTTCTGGAGGCTGCAACGCTGCCCTATTTTCAGGCACCTCTTTGGTCTGAGGCAGGAGGTTGCTCATCTCCAGACTGACCTGGAGAGGATTTGGGAAATCTCCTCCCCCACCCAGGGACCACCAGAGCCACTGTTGCTGCTTCAGAGGTTGCCAAGAAAGAGGATCAATTAGATCACGGTGGATTCAGGGAGGGTGAGGGTGGTGGATCAGAAATGCATTCCTCCAGTTGTACCTCTCAACAATTTTGGTGGAGGGCAGTTCCTCTATGGAGGCACCCACAGTGGAGACCATGGAGGATGCTGGAAACCTCCACAAAGGAGGCCCAGAGGAGGGTGACATGAGACCCCACAGGGGAAGAAAACAACTCCTGGTGGGAGACTCAGTCATTAGAAGGGTAGAATGCCCAGAATGCTGACAGGAAACACAAAGCTGAGTCTGTTCAAAAGGAGACTAATGTCCCACCTTAAGAATGTAACCACCTGTAACTGTGCAAGGAAATAATTCAACATATTCCTACTGCCTTATCCCCTGCCTCCTCACCTCTTCCCCTCCCCTCTTCCCCCCCTCCTTTGACTTACAGCCCTCCTACACCACCTTTCCCCTTTACTCCTGTCCCACACCACCTCTAGCTACTTTGACAACACCAGTCTGGCTGCTTACCTTTGCCCTCATCATCCCTAAAGCTTAACACAGACCTATTATTGATGTGTCTCACTATTCCCAGTGCATCTCTACCCTGCAACAACTTGATGTAATGTAATTTATTATAGTTTTGAGATGTACCTGAAACTAGCAAGTCTTGTATCTCATATGCCATTCTAATGATGTTCATGATGCCTACCATGTTTTCCTTTTTCACTGATATCTTAAAATGTGTACTTATTGTATTGTATTGTATTTGTATTGCTCTGTTTTGTTCCTGACTTGGAACCTTTGAAAATTAATCTTTGACTCAAAGGTATTAATCCCAATCAAAATAAATAAAATAAAAGAACTGTGGGGGGATGTGCAAGCCCAGTGCCATGGCTGGGAGGGACAGGATGTGAATCCTCAGGATCATGGGAGCAACAGCATGAGAGAGAGAGAGAGAGAGATGAACATCATTGTCCACCTAGGGACAAATGACCTGGCTGGGAATGGGATCAGAGCTGTGCAGGAGGAGTTTGTAGACCTCGGGAGGGACTTCAGACAAGTAGCATGCATGGTAACCTTCTTGAAGGTGCTGTCTGTCTATGGCATAGGTGAGGCTAGGGTACTTTGCACCATGGGATCCAATGAATGGTTGAAAAACTGGTGCTGAGCTCAGGGTTTTGGCTTCATTGAGGACTGGGGTCCACTTGGAGAGATGCAGGCCTATATTGGTATGATAGGCTGCATCTTTCCAGGAGGGGAACCAGGATCCTAGGTGACAGGTTCAATTGCTTCATTGGCAAGTATTTAAACTAGCCAAAGAGGGGAGGCACTGAAAAGAAGCATGGAAACCCCAGCCCCTCAACAAAGCAGGGTAGTTAGTGAGATAAACACTAAGGTAGAGAAGTTGATAGAGAGCAGGACCAGGGTCAATGGAGAAAAAGGCAAAGACGGGAAGGACAGGGATGGGGTTAAAAGTGGTAAAGCTGTCACAAAATGGAAGGTGATGAGTACCAATGCACATAGCCTGGGTAACAAGCTCCCTGAACTAGTGACCTTGATGGAAGAGGGACAACTGGATATTGTGGCAGTCACAGAAACATGGTACACAGAGAACCATGACTGGGATGTCAATATACCAGGGTACACAATCTACAGGCAAATCCAAAAGTATGTTGCACTAACACTGGGGACGGGTGCTGGCAGGGACCAGCAAGCCCCAAAAAGTACACAGTAGATTCCAAAGACCAGCACTCCAGACAAATTTGATGCCAACAAGGTATATTCACTGCAAATGCAATTTTATTAATATCAGATTAAGCCTCACAAAAGACCCCAGCGCTTCAGCAGTCAGGCCTTCATTAGGGGGTGTAACAGGATGGTAAAACCATCACCTTCTCAGGTTTCTGTTGGAACTGCACTAAAGTGAAGAAATGACAGACAAATTGTGTCCAGCACAAAAAGTGATTTATTGATGGTATATAAAGCAGACTTACAACCAAACAGTGTGATCATTGTCATAGCAACAGCTGAAAATATATATAAAAACATTATAACCGGCCAGTAGTAAATAACCTGACTTCTCACTAGCTGTTTGTTTTTCCTTGGCAGCGTAGAGGATGTGCGAACATGATAACAGGGTGGGCCAACATGGCCACCATCTTGGGAAATGGCTGGTAAAGGTCACTGCCCTGTAGAGCGGGGGTTTGGACGTGATGAGGTGGCCTATGTCCTTGTAATCAGAATCATCATTGCCCAATGACATAATGTCAATGGGTGTGTACTGAAAACCATTCATGGCTTTAACATGGCCAGCAAGTACCTTTCACTAATGGCACATTCTTGACATCTTTTCTCTACATTTCTTATGACAAACTTTTGCAGTGCCCTGCTCAATACCCTTCTCAACCTCATGCTGCAATACTCAGTATGTGGCACCCAATTTGATGTTCTCCCTGAGCTCTTTGTCTAGCTCATGCATTAACCTCACATTCTCTTCCTTCAATTTAACATTATCCTCTCTCAAACTTTCATTCGTGTCACTCAAAATGTAATTCAAATAAGATCGCTGTTTCTTATCACACTTCAACCTTCCATTGTCATCTCTTATCATACACAATTCATGATCAGAGTCTTGAGCAGTACAGTGCAACAGCCTGTTATTATGATCATGGAGTGACGGTCTCCTTTGTTAGTTTCTGTTTCCTTTTCAGTAACTCCAATGCCTGCAAGTCCATCTCTTTTTTTAGAGAAGCATTTTTGAGCTCAAGGGAGGCACATCGTGCTAACAAACTTTCTATGGCTGTATGTAAAGCCTCAACCAAGAAACCTTTGGTGTGGTATTTCTTGGCTTTTTGCTTCGACTCTAGATATTGATCAGAGATCTTCTGCTGATTTTGCATCCAGCACAAAATCAGTCCAGCCTCCATGGGAGGTAAGATAGTTTGAGACATCAAGTCTCAGTTTTGTGCACAATTCAGGCATGCCAAATAAAGGAGTAGACACACAAACAAAGAAAGCAGTCGAAAGACTGGACTCAAATCCTTGGCACTGTCACCCAATGGCTTTCCAGTCCCCCATAGGCAAATGATGGAGCCAAGACAGTATGCTACTACTCACAGAGGGAGTATACCAGTTGTCCAGTGTGGGTCTGCCATGCCTGAAACCAAGACGGAACAAGTCCGTAACAGAACAACCACTGTAAGTACTAGTTGGTCCAAGTAGGCAAAAATGCACTACATTACTCGACATTCAGTTCTAGGAACTCAAATGGAATCCTCACTTTGTACATTTTAACCTGCACACAGTTGCCAAATGTAACAGGATAGTGAAACCATCACCTTCTCAGGTTCTTGTTGGAACTGCACTAAAGTGGAGAAACGACAGACAAGCGGTGTCCAGCACAAAAAGTGATTTATTTCTGGCATATAAAGCAGGCTTACAGCCAAACAGTATGATCACCAGGAGACTACTTCCAGTCTTTCTTACCTTTAGGCAGTAGTACATCTCTTCTCATAGAGAAGGTGTAATGCAAAGGGTCTTATACCCCTGATAATTGTCATAGCAACAGCTAAAATGATATATAAAAACATTATAATTGGCCAGTGATAAATAACCTGACTTCTCACTAGCCTGGGAAAACATGTTGAACTAGCAGAAAGTAAAAGATAGCTAATACAATGGGTCTTGTATATCATGAAGGACATTTACAGTTACATGTACAGTTACAGTTCTGCACTATCACTAAACATGGCAGTATCGCCTAACTAATCATTATACAATGGTGTAAATAGAAGTATCTCCCAAGTGTTACAATCAGAATAATAACAAAAGCATTATGATTCTCAGTAAAAATACAGTATAACTCAGATCCTGACACTTATGCTTGTACAAAAAGTGCCTGCACCCTAAGGTTAGTATGTGTACCTATAAGTAGTGCTGGCTGTGAGGTAGGGAGCCAAACAGGGGTGCTGGTCCATTGGTCCATAGATAACAGGGGTGTGTCAGGGGAGCAGCATCACTCCATTATATACACAAATCAGTGTGACTGACATCATAATACAGTGTACAGAGTGCAAGCATAATACTAACCGTCCTAAATACATATGAAAAAATATATACAAAAAACTATACAAAGTGCCTTAACTTCATAATCATTTTTAATTTTAAATGCATTCAAAACATACCAATGGTATACATTCTCAAATAGATAATATTAAAACCAAAATTGATTAATCACTATAAAAGTTGCACAATACTGTTATAAAAGGTGGGTGAAGGGGAGAGAAGGGAGAGAGTGACAGAGAAGAGACAGGTGGAGGGGGGGTTATAGTTTTTTACCAATGAAGCAAATCACTGAAAAATGAGCATTTAATTAATACAGTGAAAAAATGTAGGAGGGGAGAAAAAAGGAAATAGTAATGGAAAAGTTAATGTAATATGGAAGTGCTGCTCATATGTGATCACTCTGCATAATTTTTCACTCATTTCATGGGGATCTACAGAGGTGCAAAAACTCCATACAAACAGACCTTTTTTAATTGAATGTAAGCTTCAGAGTCGGACATTCAAACTAAACATAGTTCTATACAGGCATATTTTCATTATTATTATTTCACAGTAGAAATCTTCATTTTCTCAAAAAGGGCGTGTGGTCCCACTGGTCATTCAGACCATCTAGTTTAGCATGATGGCACCATTGTATGCAAACCTGTTTCAGAAGCACCAAGTTGTCTCATCGTCGAGAATGCTGACCTCACCCACAGCAATGGTACAATACTGATGCAGGTATTGTGCCACCTCTTACATGGGTGTTTTCTGTGCGGGGGCTGCACCAACCACACTCCCCATGTGGGGGACTCTGCCCCTGCACCCCCCAGGACTCTAGGTTTCCAACCCCAGGTTTGAGCTGGTCTGGGAAGGGGGCAGAACACTGGGGGAAGGCAAAACACAGAAAAAGGACCATTACTGCGAATGTTGCCATAATGGTCTTTTTCTGTATTTTGCCATTGGGGTGTTGACAACAAGGGATGTTAGGACCTCTTTCTGGGCAGGTGGGATAATACATGATGGTGATGATAACATTTTATTTTTATGCAGGATACATACTGTTGGTTTAAAAAAACATTTTCAACAATGTCCTGAGGACCATTATACAATTAGATACAATATAACAATAGAATATAATAACAAATAACAACTTATATCCATCATTCACTCTGGAATACAGTCATAATCAATAAATAAAAGTTTCTAAAAACTATCCGCTGGTCACTATCTAAAGCAGGTACAACTTGAATGCAAGTGGGTTTTCAAAATCTTGTTAAACTGTAGGTGTCCACTAATTAGTTTTAGTTCGTTTGGTAATCTGCTCCAATGGGTCGCCAGACTATTTTGTAAAATGATATCGCCCAATCTATTTGATTTGACATATGTATTCAACAGTGAAAGGATTCCCTTTCTGCCCAGGATCAGGTTCTGGACACGCTTTGTTGATGACATTTTGTGCCTGTGGCAAGGGGATCTGCAGGAAATTTACCCTTTTGTAAAGTGGTTAATGATAATGACCTCAGTCTGACCTTTACATATTAGGTAAATAGAGACAGCATTGAATTCCTTGATCTTAACTTAAAAAGACCATTGGTACAAAATACAGGAATTCGAACTAAGTGCTACAGCAAAAACATTGCCACTAACTCTCTACTTACAGCTGACAGTGCACATCCTGTAAGGTTAAAGGAATCCATGCCTTTTGGTCAGTTTTTAAGGTTCAGGAGAAACTGCTCAGATGATGCAGACTTCATTGAACAATCTGAGGAGCTCATTCAAGGAGCTCAGTAAAGATTTCTACAGAGAGGTTATGATATTTCATTCATAAATGATGCTAGAAAAAGGGCTCAGAGAAGAGAAGGGAGGAGTTATTGACACTTTGTATAGTTTGTTGTATATATTTTTTCATATGTATTTTGGATGTTTTGTATTATGCTTGCACTCTGGGCACTTTATTATGATGTCGCACTGATTTGTGTATATAATGGAGTGATAGTGTTCCCCTGACATACCCCCTAATGAAGGCCTGACTACCGAAGCACTGGGGTCTTTTGTGTGGCTAAGTCTGCCATTAATAAAATCATATATGCAGTGGATATACCTTTTTGGCATCAAATTTGTCTGGAGTGCTGGTCTTTTGGATCTACTGTACACAATCTATGGGAGGGACAGGGAGGTTAAAAGAAGAGGAGGAGGAGGAGCTCTTTATGTAAGAGAAGGGATGAAAGCAACAGAACTAAAGGGTAAACAGGGAAGAGAAGGGGCACTATGGATCACCCTGGAGGCAGGAAATGGCACCACAATCCATACGTGGTTGTACACAGACCCCCCCATCTCAGGGTGAGGAAATGGACAAGGAAATGATAGAAGGCATCCTTAGAATGGCAGAAAAGGGGGTGATATTGTTGATGGGGGACCTGAATATTAGTGCTGTGTGGAATTTTCAAATTCTGGCAGAATTAAATTCCATGGAATTTTCAAAATTCTGCCAAAATTCCACCAGAAACAGAATGGTGCAATTCCACAGCAGAAGATAGTTCTGGAATGATTTTCCGTACAAAAAATGCTGTTCCACAGAATATTACTCAGCAGATCTCAATATTTCCTGTGGAAATTTTTGCAGAATAATTTTCCATGGAATAAAATGCTGTCCACGTGTCACAGTAGGTGGAATTCTGCAGATGAACCAGCGAAATTCCAGCAGAAATTCCTCTGGTGGAATGGTTATTCTGTGCTAGTTCTACCGGCAGAATTCCGCATTCCACAAAACACTACTGAATATGCCATATGTTAGCTGGAGTACCTTTTTTGTATCCACATCCAAGAGCAAGGTAATTCTCTATGCCCTACAGGGGGCACGCCTCAGAGAGCTAATGTTGGAACACACTCAGGAGGGAGCAATCTTAGACCTGGTACTCTCAAACAGAGATGGAGAGAGTATCTCAGATTTAGAAGTGGGTAGCCATCTGGGAACAAACGATCACCAAACAGTGTGATTCATGATAAATACAGCCATAGAGTCAAGTCACACAAAGGTGAGGGTACTGGACTTCAGGAGGGCTGACTTTGGCAAAATGGGGGACTGCCTCAGAAAACCACTAGCAAATGGGCAAGATGGTGTGGTGGAGGAACAGTGGAGAAAAATCTAAGCTGTCATCACAGATGCAACAAGTCTTTGTGTGAAGCAAAAAAAATGAAGGAAAAAAACACTATGGGTCTCAAAAGAGGTGGCAGGTAAAGGTTAGGGAGAGAAAAATAGCATTCAGGAAGTATAAGGAAACACAGAAGGAGCAGGACAGAGAACTATACCAGTTAAAGCAGAAGGAAGTGGGGAAGGCAGTCAAAACTGCAGAGGCCCAAATCGAGGAAAAGATAGCCAACTCAGTTGAAAAGGGGGATAAAACCGTTTATAGGTAAATTAGGGAGTGAAGAAAGACCAGGGGATAGCAGTGACAAAGCAGAGATACTAAACAAATACTTCTGCTCAGTATTTATAAAAGAAGAGGAGGGGGAGGTACCTAAACCTAATAATAGAAACACACTTGATAGAGGAGTCAATTCCAGTCCATTCACAAAAGAAAGTGTCCTGAAAGAACTCCTAAAACTTAAAGTGGACAAAGCAATGGGGTCTGATGGGATTCACCCCAGAATTTTGAAAGAACCAAGGGGAGAACTAGTGGCATCACTGACTACCCTTTTTAACAAATCATGGGAGAAGGGTGTGGTACCTGAGCACTGGAGGAGAGCGGATGTGATTCCCCTTTACAAAAGTGGGAGCAAGTCAGATGCACAAAACTGCAGACATGTTAGTTTGACCTCAGTGGTAGGGAAAATGATAGAATCACTTCTGAAAGAAAGAATTGTTTAGTACCTAGAGGCCAGTGGGGCACAGGACCCAAGGCAGCATGGATTTACAGTGGGAAGGTCATGTCAGGTGAATCTAATAGGTTTCTTTGACTTTGTGACCAAAGTAGCAGGCCAAGGAGGGGCTGTGGATATGGCCTACCTAGACTTTAGCAAGGCATGTGACATAGTCCCACACAAAAGATTAATGAACAAGTTAGCCAGCCTGGGAGTGGGTCCCAGGGTGGTAACCTGGGTTGTGTGGATGGTGGGGAGAATGGAGCAAGCATAGAAACATAGTTTGATGTGTCAGTGGCTCAGTAGGTAGCACACTCGCCTCTGAGGCCGGGAGATCAGAGGGCTGTGGGTTCAGTTCCCACATCTGGCACTTGGGTTAATATCCTAGTACTGACACTGTAGTGCAGCATGAGAGGGGTGCTGCACTTCTGAGGTGCCGTCTTTCAGATGAGACGTTAAACCGAGGTCCCATCTGCCTGGATTGGTGGTAGTTCAGGTGGATGTTAAAGATCCCATGGCACTTATCGAAAAAGAGTAGGGGAATTTCCCCGGTGTCCTGGCCAAATTTCCCTCATTCACTAAAAATACCACCAACAGCTTAATCTGGTTCAAGGTCAGTTGGCATTCATCTGTATCCCCCTCCCCCGGGTCGTGCCTGAAAATAGGCAGGATTTGTCTAGTGCACTTACCCGGTCAACAAAAGCTAAAATAAAAATTAAAAAAAATAAAACACTGGCTGGACAACAGGAGGCAGAGGACAATAGTAAACAGAGTCCACTTCAAAGAAAAGGGGGTTACTAGTGGGGTACCACAGGGTTCAGTACTGGGACAGATCCTCTTTAATGTCTTAATAGGTGACATTGCAGAGGGAATAGAAGGAAAAGTATGCCTCTTTGCAGACGACACAAAGATCTGCAACAGGGTTGATACACAAGAGTGGGGTAGTAAAGATGAGAAGGGACTTGGCAAGGTTGGAGAAATTGTCAAAAGTGTTGCAGCTTAGATGCAATGCAAAGGAGTGCAAAGTAATGCACCTGGAAAACAAAAACCCAAGGAAAGAGTACACAATGTGGGGGTATTAACAACAACAAAAATGGAAAGGGACCTGGGGGTAGTCAAATCAGATGACCTAAAGGTAGGCAAGCAATGTGAGAAGGCATTAAGGAGGGATGCGAGGATACTGGGATGCATAGGGAGAGGCATCACCAGTAGAAAACAGGAAGTTGTTATCCCTCTGTATGGACAGTTGGTGAGATCCCATCTGGAGTACTGTGTGCCATTATGGAGACCTCATCTGCCAAGGACATAGACAGGATGGAGGTAGTCCAGAGGAGGGTAGCTAAAATGGTGCAGGGTCTGCCCCAGAAGACATACGAAGAGAACCTAAAAAGCTTAACATGTATAACCTCAAGGAAGGAGGGAGAGGGGGGACATGATAGAAACTTTCAAGTACCTTAAGGGAATCAACAAAGTCCAAGAGGGTAGCAACTTTCAGAAAAAGAGGTGTGCAAGAACAAGGGGGCACAATTTGAAGATGTTGGGGGAATGACTCAAGGACAACATGAGGAAATATTTTTTCATAGAGAGGGTGGTGGATGCATGGAACAGCCTTCTTGAGGAGGTTGTGGTGTCAAAAACAGTGGGAGAATTTAAGAATACATGAAACAGACATAAGGCAATTCTAGTGGGAGGGAGGAGGAGGAAGAAGGTTGTGGATAAAACAAAGATCTGCAGCTCATCTGATAGGTATGGAAAATGGGCAGACTGGGTGGGCCAAGTGGTCCTTATCTGCAATCAGAGACTATGTTTCTATGCTTGCTCCATTCTCCCCACCATCCACACAAGCAACACGGCAGTCAGAAGCATTGGGAACTCAGCAACTGCATAAGGTAGTTTGATCCAGCCTCCCTGCACAGTGTCGGTGTACATGTGCTGATAGTTTCACTTTGCAAGTTATTTTTATATTTTTAGCAGTCTACCTAGGATGTTTTGTTAGTTACTTTAAGAGTTGCTAAGTGCTGAATCGTGAACAGTGCCTGTGCCTGGGTTTAGCCCTCGTTAATCTCCCCTGTGTGTACTATTATAGTAATTGCTGGTTGTAGTTGTATAATACATACATTATTTTTGTTAGTGTTCTTGTATCTTGCTTCTTTCTCTGCACTAATCTCACTGTGCATGCACAGATCTCTGGGATGAAGGAGCCCCCCCCCTTTGTCTCTGATTCCTGCCTTGAGACTCTCTCTATTGTCCCTCTTGACCTTTTACTCTGAATCCTCTCTAAGTCCATGCATTTGGTTTCTCTCCTTCCAGGCTGCTTGCTCCGTTCTCCCCACACTCCACACAATCAACATGGCAGTTAGAAGCATCGGGAACTCGGCAGCTGCATAAGATAATTTCATCCAGCCTCCTTACACAGTGTCAGTGTACCTGTACTAGTCCATCACCTATTGGATTGGCTACTCACTAACTGTCGAGAGATAATTTCCAACATCACCATCCTCCCTGACTCTATTAGTGATCATGCCCCTATTCTATGCAACTGGTCCAACAAAGCCACTAAACCCCCACCAAAACCAGTATAGTCCGGGCCCTAGTGAAAGGGCAGCTCGAACCCCTAAGATCATACCACAGGCTAATTGACTGGTCCCGTATAGACTCTTCTGTAGATGTTGAACAGGTGCTTGACTACTTTATTACAAAGTTCAGCACTGCATGTGATATTCACACCCCCATCAAAAAACACAAGGTCAATGGCTCGATTAACTCCTGGATCACCCCATCCCTTCTTGACCTCATGTCCACTAGGGATCATTTGTGGCACAGTGCTCCAACCTCCAGTTAGCAGGCTGACACACTGCAATATAAAAAGGCCAGAAACACCTGTACACGGGCAATCCGCCTTCCTAAAAGTCACTACTTTAAGGAGAAACTTGCCAACTCCTGGGCAGATGGCAGAAAGTTATGGAGCAACCTTAAGGACCTAACTGGAAAGTTCAGCAGAATCTTGTCATCTATGTGGGATATAAATGGGGTAATCACCCAAGACCTGAAATTAATAGCCTACATGTTTAATTGTACCTTTACCGACATCAGCAGAATTCTCCCGCCCAATTTCTTTGAGGAAGCAAATAACAAAAAACATGGGCAGAGCAATGGGGCATCGTCTAGCCCCCCCTTTCTATTTCAAAATAGTCACCAAAAATTAAGCCAGAAAATATCTGTAGCATGATCTAGGTAAATCGAGGCATAGTAGAGGTGTACGAAAAAAAACTTCCACCAACGGAATTTCCGCGAAAGTACAGAAATCAAATTAGCAGCTTTCGCAGATATTCCAGCTTAGAACAGTGGAAACAATTTATAAATTGTGGATTATTGCATTAAACTGCAGACAAAAAAGTCCGCAGACCTGATCACTGAACTGCGGAATAATTACATGTATTGAGGAATAATTCATTAAAGTGCGAAAAACAAAAATTCCTCAAAACTGTTATTTCATAGTTCATGTGTATTATTCTGTAGTTCAGCCAAAAAATTCCACAGAACAGGGCAGAAATCCACCAGGCACATTTGGAAGATTCCAATCACGCCAATGGCGGAAGTTTGGAAAATTCCACAAAATTTCCAAATTTCTGCGAAAGTTCAGTGAAAGTGGAATCCACAACTTTAGCCCACCTCTAAGGCATAGTAGTGACTCCTTAAATCTTAAACCTATTTCTCTCACCCTGGATGAGGTGCTTACTCCCCTAACCAAACTACTGAATCTCTCACTAAGGCTTGCTCAATTCCCTCAGAAATAGAAAGCCGCTGTGGTAACACCTATCCACAAAAGCGAAGATAGGTCTATATAGGCTAACTATCGCCCTATTTCAATTCTACCACCCTTCCCCCACCAAAGTTCTGGAGAGCATTGTGTCAGACCAGCTAGTTAACTACCTAGACAAATATTGAATACAATGCTCCCAACAGCATGGTTTTCAAAATGCACATAACACCACCACAGCATTACCAGAATATACATGATTCATCCATAATGCTCTTGACTGTGGTCAGCAAGTGGGGTTGGCTTACACTGTCCTCACCAAAGCAATTGGTATTGTCAACC